>OX376653.1:0-10000000 GCA_947386135.1 Melanchra persicariae | reverse complement strand
CACATGAGAGTTTCATTTGATGGAAAAATGTACTTGCAGAAAAGCTTAATTCTTCTTAAATAACCTCAATAAATTCTTTTTTTTAAAGTTTAATCTCAAATGACTTAAGAAGTATTTAAGTAACTCGTTATACTGCTGCGCTTCGCTCCTGCAAGGCTGCCGTAACTTTTATGTAAAAGAGAATAGAAAACTTAAAAGACGCATTAGGTACATTTTTCATGAGTAACTTCAGCTTAAGTGGACAGTGCAGCTACAGGGTGTGTAGCGAGCTTCTCGTTAATGACTTGAATGGCTTCATTAACAGAGTTACTCCGATACGTGACTGCAAATGCTAATTAGTTTAGTCAGTGGAAGGGATCGTGTGAACCTTGTTTTTTCTCGTAAATGTTTTATTCGGATTGTAACGAGATTTTCTTCTCGCGAAAGGTCAAAGTTTAGTATCGGAGTGAGCGCATTGTTCGAACATACACATGTGCAGTGTAGTGTACCGTCCGGCTAGGGTAGGGTGTGTTAAAAATAGAGTGGACCGGACATTGAACCGGTGGCCCCGGACATCGCAGTAATGAAAGTGTCCCATCGTGTACAGCGCGAGTTTTCGCGAGTGAACCAATTTCCCGCAGCTCGAAATAATTCACGTTCTGCTATCCTAGCTATTTACCAATACTGAATGGGTTTTAAATTTTCATGTTACGGTTCACGTGGTTTTTTTAAATAACAGTTTCGAATTTATTCGATATTTTTGGTCAGGATTGAGTTACGGAGTCTAGACTAGACACAATTGAATTTAATTATTTTTAGACGTCTATTTATGTCCAAAATAGTTTGCGAAGCGGCCGACCATAAATTATATTTTCAATTTGAAACAATATCTATTCTATAGAATGCTAATTTATAAACAGGGTTAGTTAGGAACACGCAACAAAATTGAATTAAGCACACAAGAAATGTCAACAAAAAGCTCGTGCACCTTGCGTACCGTATTCATAGGCCAATAATTGAATGCTATTAGTTTGAAGTAGCGGAGGAGTTTCCTAGAAAACCGTTATTACAGGCATATAGCCGTGCAGGTACCAGGGGATAATAAACGGCTGCTGGTATTAGCAGAGCAGTGTGTATCATTAGTCGCGCGCTGTCGGCACGTGCCGTCACGGCATGCGGGAGCCGTGCATCCGATGCGATGTATCGGATTAAATACTCTTTTCTTTTATACGAGTACCTACTGAAAAATTGAAAAGTTGCAATCGTTCTAAATAGATCTAATAATGGTTTTATCTTTATAGTTATAAGGTCAGCCTTTGTCTTTAGCTTTACTTCATTTCACCCTAATTCACTTAGTCTTCGGAAATTTGCTATTATTGAGAGGTCTTTCTTGGCAGAAAACTGGAATTAATGAAGCCTAAAAGCTTAGCAAAGAGCTTTAAAAAACTGCGCGTTCTAGCGCACAATAATCGTCTAAGGAAGTTTACATGTATCTTCTACCTCATGCAGATCATGTCATGCCCGGTATTATGGGAACTATACAAACTATCCTCCACTAGAAAATATCTGCAGCTTGCACACTACATTACTCCGTAAGTGTCAATTCACACAGTAGGTACTGCTGATATTACTCTCTCGATACATTCTTGCTCCGATACAATTGTAACTGAAATATTGAATTGCATTGGCACATCGGCACCTATCGATGCGCTATCGGTAGTGTGGATATGAATGTTTCTCCTTCATTGTCTCCTGAGGACATATCGATAGCGACGTAGTGTGCCTGGAGCCCTATCGTGTGTACTCATCGCCACAAAGTTTGTCAACACTAAGTGGTGGCAAATGGAAAGCGTTAGTGTGCTCTGCCGCATACGAGCGTAATTTTACCCTTATTACATTATATTACCTAGACGGTGTTAGTGGTTGCGATCCTGCGGTTATAATATTTTAGACAGACTTTAGGGTATATTTTAGAATAAATAATCTAGCTATCTTATTTCTGGTAAGCCGAGGGCAAGAAGTTTTTGACGTAGTTACAAAAAAAAATGGTGATGTTGGAGAAAAGTTTGCCTACTAGACGTTGTTGATGGGCTTAATAGTGCTGCTACCCATTGCTTGTAATGCGAAGTTCAAATATTCTTTGTCATGATGGGCCAGAAGAATAAAGTTGGCTGTTAGTCTGGGACGCTAGACTACTTAAAGTGACGATAAATGGTCCAGGCGGTAAGGTGTCGGTGTATTAATACCCAGTGTACTCATTACTCAGCTACATAGGTTTTTACGATAGCTCATCTCGAACTAATGTGCTCTTTGTTACATGGGCACACACAATGTGTAACTCTTCTGTAAATATTTTCTACGGGAACCTTTTTGTTTGATGTGACGTGCGTGGGCCTGCCCATTGTCCAGAGTCGCTGTTTTGTGCCCTTTCACATAATGGCGTGTGCTTCAGTCGTAACCTGACGTTTCATACCTAAATTTTTCCATTATCACACCGTTTGTTTATTTGTTATACCTGCCTGTCACAATACTTGAGATGATACGGTGACGATGATGTAGTGCTTGCTTACTTAACAAAGGTATAAAACTAAATGAACTGAGCTCGGCTCTTAACCTAAGAAGAAAGCTCTCCGTTCGCGCTCGTTATTACGAGACGATGGTATCCTAAGACATCTTTTGTACGAGTAAATCAATATAATAAGATCTGCATGCACGATACCCTTGGCGTGCTCTTACAATGTTACGCTGTGGTGGAAAACATTACTTTTTGTGGCTTGTATAAGTTGTAAAGTTCGTTCGCCTCGCTGAAAGTGAGTCAGGTTGGTTCAATTTTAGTTACATTTAGGAAAATAGAAACAAAGTTATACCAGCACATTAAAGTTTCTCTATGACTAAAGCGATGCAGCTCCCTCGCGGCTCCGCGATATGATTGTGTTAGAGCCCGACTTTGGTTTGGATCGACTTGTCAATTACATGTCGTTTAGCGAATAAATAAGATTTTGCAGCTCGATCTTTCATTTAGGGGATGTGGACTGACTTACTCCCTCTCCTAACTCCGCTTCATTTTCACAAAATTGGATGGTACGGACCTCTCGACTCACTCGTAGCCTTTGGCAACAATCTCGGCCATTTTCTCGTTTATTCTCAATAAGGCTTTAATTTCAGGGAAGGTTTGGACGGAGATTTCATGAAGATTTATTCTGCTGGTATTATAAGGTGTTTTATTAAATTATTTTTTACTCAACAAATTAGACAAACCCGGTTTATCGGCAGCCGTGGGGTTAAAACATCAAATAGGATCGTCGCGATATTGTTGAGGTTATGGGCAGTAACCACAGTGAGCTAAGCTTTATTGCTTTAATGCGACGTTGATACGGGAGCCCGTACCTATAGCACCTGAAATGAAACGATGCCTCCCATCTTCGTTTAATCTTAGAATTTAAACCTCTCAGTTCCGAACCAATGATTATTTATTTTATTGCGAGACTCGTATACGGCGTTTACCTTTATGTATAGGTACTGATAGGAATATTGAGTTTAGTTGGTAAAACAACATGAAAGAGGCTTATAATGTAACGAGTAACTCTCCTGGTTCTGATCAAGGAAGCTCATAACATAAGGGAGGTAATGTGCAGCTATTTAGATCGGGCAAAATAATCAAATTAAGTATGTTAATTCCAGACCAGCTCATTAATGTTTATATTCCGCCCCTACTCTCCGCGGTTACTGACTGCTAAATATAGGCCTCGCAGATTCCTGGATATGGTTGGTCATAGCCATGCAGTGCTCTTGTTTTAATCAAATATGTATGTAGGTAGGTACTTATTTTCTAAATAGATTCGTGGATTTTCTGAATGCTGTTTAGTTTTTCCCAACTTTTTTCGGGTCAGCTTTGAGTCTAACCGAATGCAGCTGAATACCAGTACTTAGCATGGGGTGACAATCTACCTGACATCCATAACCCAGTAACTGGGTAACACGACACCCCTTTGCGGTGTCCGAAATTCTGGCTTCTGACTAACTGTAACGGCTGTCAAAGATCTACAAACAACCAGCACCACGCTTATGCTGCGTTTCCACCAGAGATGTGTGAGGATGCGTAGCGAGGGATTTGTTTGTTAAGAATCAATAGAATCGCTTGCGCTGTGCGAGGCTAGGTGAAAATGAAGCTATTCCATTCATCAGCATCATATCAGCCGAAAGACGTCCACTGCTGGGCCTCCCCCAAAAGGGGGGGTTGGCCATAATCGCCACGCTTGGCAGGCTGGTTGGTCTCTGGGGAGTCCCTTAGTCGCCTCTTACGAGTTACGACTGCACCCACGAGAAGTGATGGGATGATGCTATTCTTTTACGTCCGACACCATACGGAACTATTCCATTGGTTCTTAACAAACACATCCAATAAAACTGAACGCGATCAGCGAATAAACCACTTTTATGAGCTGTCAGTGTCATTATTTTTCTATGGAATATTTACACTGACAGCTCTTGAACGCAGTTTAGATTATACTGATCGTGTTCAGTTTCATTGGTGAAATCCGCTCTAAGTATCCTTGTACATATCTGGTGGAAACGCAGTATACTTTCCGAGGCACGAAGAGTCTCAGTATTTAATTAACCGCTCGAGCATGGCATCGACATGTGAAAATTCCAAAATAAAAAATAAATCTTACGTAATAGTAATAATAAACATTAAATTCGCGGCACACCGGTGTGCCGGCAGTGCTCGAGTGATGGTCCCTCATCCACAGATCGACCTCGGCCGGCAAGCGTAGCATAACCTTGACGATTGTTGGATTTTCTGAATAACGTGTGGTCGTGGTCTAAAACGATAAATATGTCTAGACAAGGGTTTACAATGAGTGAATATGAAAATTTAAAACAAAGCGAAAGTTTAAAATGAGGAGGTTTTCGAACAAAATGTAAAAATACGATATTTTGCCTTAAGTTTTTTTTCTCTACATTTTTTTTTCATATCTACCCTTGGCATGTTTTCGTATTAAAACGTGTTAATATGCTAGTAATCAAATCATAAAGTATCAAATTTGGTACTTATTTGTGGCAAATGATGATCAATTTTTCTTTTATCTTTATTTATTCTGTGTTTTCGAATGAATAATAAACCAAAATAGCTAGTATCCGAGCTGTAAAAAGGTAAACAAAATAAAATCAGATTCAAAGTGTCATTGTCATGTCAGTGAGTCACTCACGGTCTCATGGTTGGCGGTTGGTTCATACAGTACAGTGATAATTATCAGTTGTATGAGTCAAAAAGGTATAAGTAACAATAACAACACCAACACAACCACCAATAACTTCTGAACTGTAAATACCCATATATTTTTATTTGGCAGTGTAACCAAATACTTATCTAAAAATTTAAACAAATATTTAAAAAACTTACAAAAGTTATTCTAGTTTTTCTCAAAAAAAAAAGCAAACGTGTAATTTATCTTATCACCTTAAATGTAAAGATATAATTGATTACTTTATAGGTAAGGTGACCGCTCCTTTATGAGTTCACGACTATCGCGCTTATATTAACACTTAGTTACTAATGCTTAATTTCATTTGTCTTATAAGTCCACGGTCAAGGTCAAAAACGATTCTAATAATCGTAGTTTATCGTCCACTTGAGAAGTTGAAAACGATTCTTAAATATTTAAGATCATAATTGATTACGAAGATTGAGTAGGTACTTACCTACTGATTTGATTGTTTATGACGTATTTAAATTAAAGCCGTTGCAAAGCACTCAGCGGCTATTGTTTACACTAGAGGACTTTTAGTACGAAACGATAATTAGAAAAGTAAGCGCACGAATTTTTGTCGAAAGTGTAACACGAAAATAATAATCGTCATTTTTGAAAGCTATGGAGGCTCGTAACGCGGCTTAATGAAGCCCTACAAAGCAGTTTTAATTGCCCTTATAGCTAGCCCGTATTCCACACTGGCGCCCTCAAATGACCCAACAAATTGACCGCCTCACGCAATGCTTAACTTATATTATAGGCATTTCCAATAATGACTACAAATTAGGGGAGTTTTTATTCGTAAATCAATAGGAAAGTTACACAAATATTGTTTCAGCGCTGATTTGTTTCATGATACAGAACATAACGAGCCATTGTTTATGGAAATGCTTTCCATTATTTAGTTTGCTTCCGAATCGTCTTCTCGTATATTTCTTTTTAATTTTCATTCATTAAGGTTTTTAAGGATTTGTTTGTTATTTGAATTTATTAAAAAAAAAGTGGTACCTATCTAATTTCCATTTATTAAAAAATATGCATAATTTGCAGCTGTTTCCTACTAAATACTCATCAAGTGCTCATCCACCACATAGGCCTAGTCTACAATTATGTGAGCCATCGCAATTACCTCGTCTTTCCGATCATTCACTCACACATTTGCAATAAGCTAAACATTAATTAGCAGCTTCGTGGACGGTGCCAATTTTAGCGAGGATTCCGTTCTATCGCTCCAGCATGGCATGTGCCACATTCATAATTGTGGATGGAACGACCACTCGCTCGTACAATGTTTTAGTTCACTGACCGTGCAATGTGCAATTTAACAGCGGTTGCGACACACACCATAATTTTTAACCTATTAGCACAATTCTAGTATTGTAGCATCAGTTATTTTTAAATCTACATCTAAGAATATGTTTGTCATTCGTAGATATTCATTTTTCATTTTGTCACTTGCAGAAAAAGTCCTTTCACACCTTGCATTTTATCTGGCCGGAAAGTTATAGGGTTCACCCACGGATATTACAAGAGAAAGCCGGTTATGAGGCCCGGCTGCTGGCACACACAATAAAAGGCGAATATCCTTGAATATTCATCACTCAGGCAGGAAGGACGTTGAATGCAATATGCCGTCTTGCCTCTCTTTGACATATGAATTTTCGATAACATAGACTATAGAAAGGTAGGCGGAATTTTAAACAGCTCCCCGGCATTATTTTGGCTGTCTATTAATAATGAATGAACACTCTGGGGTCGACAAATTGACGGAGGGACATTACATTCTCGTGAAACTCCACAAAACCGTGTCACCTCTTTATTAGTTAAATGAGATGTAGCGCAATTATGACATATGGCATAACTATGTGTGTTGGCCGGGCATAGTTATAAATAATTTTATCGCTTTCAAAGTGTGGAAAACCGACAAATCCGTGAAGATTTTAGAATGATAGTAGGGTTTAATTGAACTCTTTCAATAGCGTTAATGAAACGGTAATCAATATACCATTACGTTATAGTTCTATAATTAAAATTATTCCTTTAATTTCTTAATATGTCCTAGAAAATAACGCAGGTAACAAGCCACCCGTAGCCAACGGAGACGCTGATTTGAATTATGCTAACGCAGCGACTTATTACGCAAATGTACAGAAATGTTTAAAGAGTCCCTTTGAAAACAGGAAAATATCCGACGAAACGTTACTTTAACTGATTACTAACGCTTTAAATTTTTCTTCTTTCAGGTAAACATCGAATACGTTTCTTCAATTGGTAATGGGAACTATGACAGGTAGAGAAATCGCCACTTCCACGAGTAAAATATTTTATCAAACTGATTTTAAATGCATTGCTTGTCATGAAACATGGATGTGACATGTTATAGGTTTACAATACCTGCCTTCATAAAATATGCAGGAATTTAATATTTAAAACTTTCATGTGAATGGTATAAACATACACGACAAAGTATAGCGACATGCGACGTTGAACTAGTTTCTGAAAATGTCCAACTGTATTTCAGGAAATATTGAATAATGTGCATTTACTGCTCCACATTTTTGAAACATGATGTTTCGTTAAACAGTCGGGCTGTTCGTAGTTTGTAACAAAATTCGAGTTAATTTACCTCAATGTGAAATTGTGGAAATATGAAACAATGGTGGTCCATTAAGTCATTACGTGCCTAAATTATTGTAATATCCACCTTATCACCAGTGATAAATCGCCGCATAAATATTGTGGAAAGCATTATGATAGGGGACTTCTACACTTAAAATCTAATTTTCAACAATTGGAGGGTTATTTAGTGTTGTTGTTAGCTTGTCACAGCCCACAACTGAACAAAGGCTTTTCAACTTCATTTTGTGGCTTTGAGCAGTTGACACAGAGCGGCCCTAAATTATACGATGTACCTCACAAAATACATAGAAGTGATGACGACTTCCAACTTCCCAACTAATCTGGGAGATAAAACAAAAGTGGTAGAGAAAGAACTTAAAGCGAGGGTTTGATCTCGCCAATATCGTCTAAATTTCAACTGAAGGTCCTGCAAATTAGTAAGGCTTAGTTGGTTGCCCATCAAACTGCAAACTACAATTCATCAACTCTTAACTGTTAATCCTTACATTTATAATTCTAATCGTGGTTTTAAGAAATGTCCAGGCATCCTTTGAACCGTAGCTAAACCGACAGAGATTATTTGAGCTTGACTTTGTCTGGGAGAGTAATTCTTTTGGTCTCAATTTTCATTAAAAGATTTAAGATTATTGTCATAACAATTTGACGAGCGCACGCCTCTTTTCTACTTCAGTGCTTTGAAGGCGTTTAACAAAAGCTGTTTGAAGCTTTGCGTTATCATCTTCTACATTTCAAATGTTATTATCTTGTATATTTTAAATTGTCGATCCATTTTATGAAGTTTTCGGGTAATGACAATCTTATTTGATCACGATAATATAGCTCTCGTCTGATAATACCATCCGTCTTTTCTATTAGCGTCTTCATATCTGTTGCATTGTCTTTTGTCCTTCGTATAACAGTAACTCTTTTGCAGATGGTTATAAGGGTACTTTTAAATAGTCGATGTTCCTCGAATATATATTCTTTATGACCACATTAAGTGCCAAAAGACAACATTATGTGAGCCAATGATAAGATTTGTGTTGCCTTGTCTATCTAATACTCGTGGCTTGTTTCTCTCAATTGTGTGAGTAACTTAGTCTCAATTGACTCAAGTATTGTCTCGATTTAGTATTGAAGCTTCCAACTCAACAGAGGCGTGGCTCTAAGTGGTATGAATGTGTCAGGCGCTGTGTTGTCAAACATTTCGCCATTTCTAATGCGAAACTACTTACGAATCAAATGTGCCTGTAAGCGATTTCTAACAGGTTACCAGAAACATGTTTTATAAACGACGAAACAATTTTATTTGCTAATTTCATGTAGAGCCACAATTTGTGTGTATTGTATTTCAATTATAACACATATTACAATATTTAAATCCAGGTTTAAGCTTCGCTGACAATTTCGTTGGTAGCCCAAAAACACGTAACTGTTTTAAAATAGAAAACATTGAGCGACATATCCATTTTGCATATCAATTTAAAGTGTCGACCAGTGAAACTGCGGTGAAAAAAGTTGGTTTGGAGATGGACGACGGCGGGCGGCAGCTAACGAGTCCCGGTAGACAATGAATTAATGAAATAGCACGTAGATCAAGGTTGTCATTACTACGGGACTCGCACCTCGTTCAACTTATTAAAGTTTCAGCGGTTCATTGTCTGCCCGTGCAGTCGCGCAGCATTGCGCTCATATTGAGCGCTTTACAAGTAATACCCACTTTGCATGCACATTTCTGCTCAAACTGAATAAATTTTGTTTGTAGTGCACATTGATTCGATTGCTTTGATATAAAAGTGTACTTAGTATATTAAATCGATCCGAACATTCATCATAAACCTTCCATTTCCATTAAACTCTGTAATATCGTTATGGATTGCCGTATCGTATAATGTTTCAAAAATTATTTGCTTGTTTGGTTGCTATGGAAACGTAACACGTATCGGTTAGTGAGGTCTGACGCCGTTCTTAATGTTATGGTAGGTAGCAGTTTCGGGCTATTATTATGAAAGAAGTTCGCCGTTGCAAAGTGGTGTAGACTGAGAGTTGAGTTGTAGCCGAGTTGTGCATGGTCACGAGGAAAACACGCTGGCGTAGTGTACGCATGCGCCGTGCGTGGCGGGCGGCCCGGGGTTTGGGCCCGGCCCCCGCCTGCCACCTGCTCGCCAGGCCGCCTGCCTCACACCTGCACCGCCGTGTTAAAACCTGCTATATTTCACGGTTTCCGACGAGTGTCATTTATGCCTCTGTTCTCTCAACAATCAAGGAATGAAAATTGAATGTTCGATATTATTTCAGCCGTGACTAACCAGAAGTGCAATTGAAAGCTTTATTGGCTCTGTCTGTCGATTGTCTTCACGTTCTGAATTGTAACGTTTTCGCAGTTTAAGCAAATTGCTTCCAAGTTGACAAACTGTCTTTAGAAAAGCGGTTTTTATCTTGTCATGGACTGTTATTATCAACGATTGGCGAGATGCCAATACTAAGGGTAGAGGTTGGGTCAACGGAGTTTGATTCCGAGTTTTAGGCACTTACTGTCAAGTCGTCTTCGATAACTTAGTGCCTATCTATTGTAATTGGTGAATGGTGGGAAATAGTATCAAGTAAAGGCCAAAATAGATATTGTTCCTGTTACTAAATTAACAATAGCTTTGTTTACTGAGTGAACGTAAACGTAGCGATGAACAAACGGAACTAAACATAGTATTGGTCTGTCCGGAGGCGCACGTTTGGAGAGTAAATAAAAAGCGAATAGATTTGAGGTGGCACACATTCAAAACAAATACCACCAGCCACCTAGCTATATATCAATAGTCTCGTATACTACATATGCTTGAGATATTTGGCATTGCTCCAGTGTTTGTGGGGAGCTCCACAAACGTTCCCTTGCTTGGTTATTCCCTCCTGTTGTCAAGAGTTACTTAAATTATGTGATAGTGTTTTGTTTGTGGCGGTATTAGGAATGGCATTATTATAAGGTCCTTTATTAATCTGATTCTGCTTCAAAGGGCCTATGTTGATTTTTGCTTCTTAGTTTCTGAATAGCCCAGTGTGTTTTTCAAGGGTATCGTTCCTTCACGCTCTATTGGTTATGTCAAACATAAGAATTTACTGTTCTGGAAGAGTTGATTAGTTAAAGAAATACATCGAAGTAAGTGTTTAAATGAGAAGGACTAGCAGACTAGCAGATCGCGATGTTGGCGTTTGCCGGTTTGTGAGATGACGGCTAAACGGTCTTTTAACGTTACGCTTAAATAAACATGTTAAATTCAAAATACGTAAAAGATATGAAAGTGACATTTGAATGAATAAAATAAATTATATAGTAGGAACGTACCTGTACCTCTACCATGAGTTTATGCAGCCAAAACTCGCTAGCGTCTCCGTAAATTATTTGTATGACATACTGTACAGCGCCCCTAGCGGTCACAGAAAGAATTAAAATTCGTACCATGAGCACTATAGATTTCGATAGGTTAAAAACCTAACGTAATCTATTCGATGGTCACCAACGTTTTTCAGCTGTCACCATACAAAACGGCACCATGAGTCACTAATTTGACACAAGCTTGCGAACAATACGCTTACGATATTAGTTACGTAGCTCACTAGCATTTAACCGTGTGAAACATAAGTTTACATTAAAATTATACACGTTTTTGAGTACTTATAATAAAGTCAAAATAAAGTCTACAAGAGCTTATTTAGCATGGAATATGTTAGTTGCCGCTGAATTTGAAGACCAACGACGTGAACAACGTTAATTTCAAGCCAAAATGAAATTTTATGTTGGATCTCAATTGGAAAATATAAGTGAAAGAAAGTTTATTAAACTTTACACACTCTATAGAGAAGCGTTTGAGGATTTGTGCATTTATGTTATTGAATAATGTTAGGTACGGATTTGACGTCAACACTGAACACGACGAGTTTTCATTAGAACTAAAGGTAGTACCTAAGTTGGTGTGGTATGCAGCTATCTCAAAACAAAACCAATTATAATCTATTGTTGTAAACTTTTAAACCACACACACACAACTGTAACACAACGCCAACAAACAAAACATGACATGTTATATGGAATAAAAATTAAAAAACCACTAAAACCTTATGTAGTCCACTAACCGTCAACTTTTTTATTTAGTCGGTTTATTTTGTGATATTGACTGTCTTAACATTTTTAGCATAGCGATATAACTACATTTTGAGCTTAAGAGCCGTTCTCTCTTCTTATTAGTGAGAAAGAAAGAAACAAAACATAAGTAGTGAAGCATTCTAACGAGTAGAGTGAAGTTAGCTAGACAACGCGATCTATCGAGCTTACCTTAGCGAATGCGTAAGACTCCGTAAATCTCATGTTGCAAGTATTATCGAAATCTGTTCGAACCACGTTAGTACGCTAGCGAGTTTAACGCTAGCGAGTAATTTTTCGATGAAATCTCATGGTAGAGGTACTGATGATTATTTTAACGATAGCGATAGGTATCGAGTTCGTTTCCCTAATCTCTCTTGAAAATGTACAGTCACCTACTCAATATTGAAAGGTCAGTGAGTAGGTGGGAAAGGTAAGCTTCATATACCTAAATAACAAAAAAGTACCTACTTTTGTAAAACATTACTTTTTGTACATTACGTACATAAATAAGGCTGTTATCGTAAAGATAAAATCTTAATAAGACAATACTTAAGGTCAATGTATTGTAATGTTCAGTTGTGTGTGAAATTATGCCCTAAATGGGCCGCAGAATGGGATTACACCAAACTGCGGATTTATACCGAGGATTTACTAGAATCCCATTGGACAAAAAGGATACCGCATGGCTACAGCAGCATTAGAGGCAATGGTTGATAATACGCGCTGTTTGTATTCTGATGTTGGTAGCTTTGAAATGACCCTACTCTATATGTATGTTTTATTAGACAACTGACGAGTTGCGCCCTTTGAGTTATTCTATGAATACTTTTGGGTTGAAGTGAATGCTTGTAAATTAATAAAATAATACAGTGTGAATCTTCCACAAAAATGATTTTAATTTAGTGAAAATTCTAATATAATGTTGTGTCGTTTTAAATAAGACTTTTCTGAACGAAAAGCTACGCAATGCAACCAACTCTTTACAAAGGTCCAACAATGCAGATCACATTTTGGGATCTGCAGAACTAATTGAAGAAAAGCTTTTGATTTGAATTAAGTAAGGATTAAAGAGAGTGTGAAGTGGCGATTTTCAATTTAATATTTAGATCTTATTTAACAAACTCTAAGCCGATTTGCAGATTCCGGATTCTAATTTCTTATTAATAATTTGAAATGAGAATCTGCTAATCAGTTGCAAAACAGATCAGAGATTTTTTTTTATAACAAACTAGCTGTCCCCCGCGTCTTCGCTCCCGTCAACTGGCTACCTACCCTACACCTACCCTACACCTACCCTACACCTACCCTACACCTACCCTACACCTACCCTACACCTACCCTACACCTACCCTACACCTACCCTACACCTACCCTACACCTACCCTACACCTACCCTACACCTACCCTACACCTACCCTACACCTACCCTACACCTACCCTACACCTACCCTACACCTACCCTACACCTACCCTACACCTACCCTACACCTACCCTACACCTACCCTACACCTACCCTACACCTACCCTACACCTACCCTACACCTACCCTACACCTACCCTACACCTACCCTACACCTACCCTACACCTACCCTACACCTACCCTACACCTACCCTACACCTACCCTACACCTACCCTACACCTACCCTACACCTACCCTACACCTACCCTACACCTACCCTACACCTACCCTACCCCTACCCTACACCTACCCTACACCTACCCTACACCTACCCTACACCTACCCTACACCTACCCTACACCTACCCTACACCTACCCTACACCTACCCTACACCTACCCTACACCTACCCTACCCCTACCCTACACCTACCCTACACCTACCCTACACCTACCCTACACCTACCCTACACCTACCCTACACCTACCCTACACCTACCCTACACCTACCCTACACCTACCCTACACCTACCCTACACCTACCCTACACCTACCCTACACCTACCCTACACCTACCCTACACCTACCCTACACCTACCCTACACCTACCCTACACCTACCCTACACCTACCCTACACCTACCCTACACCTACCCTACACCTACCCTACACCTACCCTACACCTACCCTACACCTACCCTACACCTACCCTACACCTACCCTACACCTACCCTACACCTACCCTACACCTACCCTACACCTACCCTACACCTACCCTACACCTACCCTACACCACTACCTTTTAAACCTTCCCTAGACCTCCACGAACATTTCAAGACCTAAATAAGATAAATCCGTTCAGCCATTCTCGACTTTAACGAGACTAACGAACAGCAATTGATTTTTATGTAGGTATATAGATTAGGACAATTGTGTTTTCTTATTGATTTTAAGTTTAATTATGTATTGATACAATATGTGTGTAACTAACTGAATGGTGCAGGTTAATAATGTGTATTTTATTTATTTTTCATGCTAACCAAACAGTGGCACTAAAATGTAAGTATGACCTAACCTATACCTATCTAATATTTAGTACTTGCGATAAGATAAGTGTGTTTAATATTTATGTAAACACTATGCGCTTTTTAAAGTGTCTTTTACGTATCTATCGTAGTTTCCATGTGTATTTCAAAGGCTAGACGCTCTACTGCAGAATTTAAACATGCTACTGCACTCCATAAACTATGTATTTGCCACCAGTGTACGCCGCTATAAAATCACAACGTAAAACTCGCTCCAAACCGCATGAAACTGTTCCTACGACGTGATAAGCGGATTCTCTACCGTGTAAACTAGTGAATCCAGCACGCGAGAGGAAAAGTGGGCACAATCCCATAACATACACAGCCGTAGCCGCCACGTCATATTGGCTGCACCATCCCCTGTAACCGTTTATCAAGCAGTTTTTGCGGAAAACTCAACGATACACTTGACTACACAACATTTTTCCCCAAAATGAAATCCCCTATGTTGATTCATGCATATCATATTATGTATGCCCATGTTTTAACAGGATTAACCAAGATGTCTGTATTTTACATGAAAATTTATTATGATTTTCCCGACAGCGAGTCCAAAATTGGACTAGAAACTAACACCCATTTCACATTTGCGTGCTTAATTAATTCCTGCGGTTTAATACCCCTCAAGTACACTTCAGATAGCTTAATAATTTGATAGTTTTGCCAAGAGGCCCTCAGACAAACACTACTTGACTTGGTAATGGGTATTTGGAGTCTCTTTGACATTGACATTGTGGTTTTTCAGATACGGACAATCAGCGAGTGATAATTCACGTGAAGGACGTGAATGATGAGCCTCCTTACTTTATCAACCGGCCGCTGCCGATGCAGACGGTGGTGCAGCTCAACGCCGCCCCCAACACGCCAGTCTTCACTCTCCAGGCCAGGGACCCCGACACAGACCACAACATCCACTACTTCATCGTCAGAGACCGAACCGGGGGAAGGTTCGAGGTGGACGAGCGGTCAGGCGTGGTGCGCACGAGAGGAACTGACCCCTTCCAACTCGACATGGAATACGTGCTGTACGTCAAGGCTGAAGATCAGGTCAGTGCTCATACATTTCATATACCTAGTTCATTAAGGATCCGAAAAATCCATTAATTAAAACATATTATTGGCGATACATCGGTTATAATATTAAATCCAATTAATATTCGCATCGCTGCTGGTGGACTCATTAAAATTAAAATGGTGTGACGATTTCTTTGTTAGTTGGAAATTATTTCGAATTGCAAACAGCTGTAGTAAAATTATGTGGCTGGCTATTTACTGCTAAAATTTTGGTACATACCTAGGTATGTTAACAGTACAACGTTTGTTCAGTAAATTGACTAAGGTTCATAATAGGTATGTTACCTACAGTTTGGTTTTACACGTATCGTTCGTAGCGTAGTAGTTCTGTCAGACTTTATTGCCGCTTCTTCGCAGAAAGAAACCATGCTTGACCTAATTATGTAATTCAATATTTTATGCACATGACACAACATTTTATGAGTCATGCACTCACCATACTACCTACTTTATGGTATGTTTATAGCAAAGACTTACTACCTAATGCCGCCTTTGAACTAAAATATCTTAAGCGATGCAAATAGTTTTTCCGATGTTCCTTTACCTACGTATCGATAAAATAAATGTCTCAACTTTAACAGTTTTCCGCTGTGAAAAACTTTATTGAAGCTGAAACGAGTTCCTATTCTTAAAAATATCTACCTGAAACTGGTTTTTATCGTTGTTGGAAGACTAAGTGAATGTAAAATTGGAAACATTATACCCACCAATAATGTAGAGAGACGTTCTTGAGTAGGTAGCGTGGAAACTCGGCTTCTATTAAATATTAGGATCGTAACACAATTTAGATACCTACCTGACTTAGTAGATAGATACTTAATTACAAGTTAGATTACAGTTCAAATCTTGGTCATTTGTATTGGGGATAGAACTGTAATTATAATTAAGTGTATTTTGCTTCCTCTGTCAGCCAGGACAAGTAGTTTCCCTGGAGATATCGGACCGCGTAGATTGTGAGTTGATGAGTTTCTATACGAGAGATAAATCGAATACCTAGTACAAAATATTGTGTAGTTAATATTAATCGTTAGTCATATTATTTTTACCTTAATACTTTAATGATTGCGAAGTAATAAACCTACTCAATTGACCTTTGAATAGAAGCTGCACTTTTCTCGACAACAAACCTTAGGTTCCTAAATTCGGATAAGGGGCGGAATATATTTATAAAAAGATGAAAGAGCAGCAAGGAACAGGGCATTTAATTGCAACTTTAGGTTTAGATTTTACGAAGTTAATGAACCCTGTACACAGAGAGAGCTAGAATAGTCTATAAAAGCCTTTTGAAGAATTTTCTTTACACTTCATCGACATGAAAATTAAAGGACATGAAGCTCTTTCTAGTTTTGAGAATGAATGTGGAGGGTTAATGGAAGACCAAAGAAACTAGGATTGTGTTATTCGGACTTCTTTTCGCCTACTTCATTTTGTCCTAAATCCGTTTAAAAGGCGCTATGTCCTATATCCGTATAAATATATTGAAATAATTATAAAATATATCTTTTATAATGAATAAAGAACATGTCGCGAGGGAAGTTTTGAGTGTGAATGGTGATAGGGGCCGACCGAATAATGATGGTATTGGGCCTTAAAATTAAGTATTAAAATCACGACGTGGCTTAGCATCTGCTTAGCAGATTCTTAATTCAAATCCCATAAGTGCAGAAAACAAAGTACAGAATCTGCTAATACCTAAGCCTTCTTATGATTTTTTTTCCTACCATTTCGAGGAGTTTTAAGGGTGCGTTTCCATACCTCATATACCTCACTATGCATCCTCACACATCTCTGGTGGAAACGCACCCTCATTTGCCAGTAGGTAATCCATTGCTATTTTCTGCCATTTCCAGAACGGCCGCGTTGATGAGAGAAGGTTCCAGTCGACACCGGAGGAGCGGCTCAGCATAGTTGGTGGCAAGCGAGCTCCCCAGTTCTATCTGCCGAGCTACGAAGCTGAAATCGCTGAGAACCAGAAGAAAGATTCAGAGTAAGATGATTATTTTATTGTAATACTAGCTTGTGGTAGCGGCTTCGCCCGAATTTTGCCAAGGCAACATACTCCCTGAAAAAAAGTATCATGTTTGACTCCATGACATGGTCAATTGCCAAGGCAACATCTTTTTCCATCGTTTATACATCGTTTTGCCAACGTCTTTTTCCGCGTGAAAGTCAAACATGTTTTCTCGGGAACGTACAACTGCCAGGATAACGCTAGCTGCCAGCTATCTGGTTGTCATAGACCCGTGTGATGTGTTTCGAACTTCATCTAAATCAGTTCAACCTTATAGCCGATTGATTGACAGACAGATTTTCACTTTAAAATGTTAGTAGGATTTTAGTAGTTAAGCAATGTAGGAAGTGTTTTTATCTACTTCCATCCTATGAATCCTATAAAAGTTTCTGAAACAGTTACCGTATTGCCTCATTATTATTATTAAAACAACCAGTGTCATAGTTGGCCTCGTGTGATAAACCCACATTCGTGTTTTAATACCCTTTCATACAACTGTTGCTTATAATAATATATAACTTTTACCTAACATGTTTTCCGCTATTTTCTAGTTTCTACTGTAAAGATAAGTACCTAACGCTGAAAAAGTAGGCGAATTTTAGATAACTTTAGGATTAAATTTATCTTTATCTTACCGAAAAACCCATAATTTAAGAAACTGCATTTCAAAGAAAACGTGGAAGAGCAGAGTAAGTGTCTTTGTAGGGGTTCTAATAAACTTTTAATATCACCTTTCCCGAGTTTTTGAACAATATATCTAGAAGAAAGAATGAGAAACAATAAAATAGATTAGAATAGATTTATAGTGTCTCATACTGGAGCGAAAACAAATCACTTGTGTTTGTTTATTTTCCGGAAAGTTGCGAATTCAGTGTACCTAATAGATGACTCGGCCTTGGAAGTGGATGAGTTACAGTTTTGTCCCTTCTTATTTGTTACTTTCAATAAACAGATTCAGTATCTGTCAACACTGTTTTTTGGCATGATTTATTCTAGTAGAGTTAGTATTCGTTTTAGCAATTGTTCGTTCTCTTACGCTAGCAATCTAAGCAATCTGAGAATTTTTGAAGTAGGAAATTATGTTATAGTTGTTTAGGTTATTATTAAGGCCGTTATTGTTCTTGGAGATATCTTTCAACGCCCTTTCTCGAAAACGTGTTCTTACTGCCTAATATTAAGTTTGGAATCCAGTGTATTCCACAAGCGAGTATTTATTTCGCGCGATAAAGACGTTTCTTACATAATAGTTTATTGTTAAATAAAAAATATTTTCTTACTCAATCTATTGCTTCTATTAATTTTCTATTTAATTTTCATTTTAAATAAAATTATTTTTATAAAAAAAAAAATTGAAATACCTAAGTACCTAAATAATTTTATTTCTATTATAATAAATTCCTCTATACTACTTATAAAAATAGGAAGAACCCCATTCTGTTTATGATTTTTTCGAATTGTGTTGAAAAACGTTATTTGTGTTTTGTCAAGGTATCAAAATGTATCTTAAGTGACTGTAGGTATTTGATGCCTTATTCTTATTACCTGTTTTCATAATTAAATGTATATGTCGCAGTCAATTAGCTTAATCAGCCACTTAATTGGTTGCCTAGCCTTTTCATTTAAATGTGCCGATTTTTCAGCGACCTAAGTGACATCTTTTGTTCAATATCGTTTAATGACTAACCCATGTCACTTATGTCGCTGATAAAAAGTCACAGTTCAATGAAAATGCTAGACTTTTAATGAAACGGCGGATTCAGCTAGTTGGCTGCGACATATAAAAATAGACTAGGTATTCACAATTCAGTCTTCCTATTTCTCATATGTCTTAAAACAGTTGATGGTAGATAAATCTTCCATTAATTAATTGAAGTCGTCAACAATCATACGAAAGGCGCCCCTCTATCTCTGAACACAACATGTTGATCTCTGATTCGTCCCAAATTAATACGGCGAATGTGTTGACACATTCAATTGTGGAAATTTCACTAACGGCCACATGTCCGTTTAAAAACAGAAACTAGGTCAGACTCTGTTCGTCTCGCTATACCTACATATTATGATGATTGGAATCATTGGAATAAACAAACTTCGTGTTTTATTACTTAATTGTTCGGTAATTTTATGTTAATAGCAAGTTTTAATTACTCTGTTATGATGAGGCTCAGGTTGAGCTATTGAATTCGATATCAGCATGTCCGGTAGTGAAGTTAATCTATCGTGTTTTCTGCCTTTATTTACTATGCATTTATTTGAGCGTGTAATATCTCTCTGTTCATTACAACACAATGGTTGGCGCCAAATAAATTTGCAATGAAGGTCATTGACCTTTCCCTTACCTGTAGGTATCGCTTCATAGGTAAAAATAAATTATGAATTATTGTTCTTTAGGTACTAGAAAATGTAAAGGATAGATTAGAAGGATAGATCTTGATAGATGCAGATTCAGGACAGCTACTTCTGTCTTTTTTTCCGATTTTGGAATTAAGTGGAAAAAGTAATTCAAAAAATGTAGGTGGGTCAGTGGCCGCTATTGCAACTTTATTTGGCGGCAACCATAGGTTTAATAAAAATATGAGAAGTTCAGTGCGATAAGAAAGGGCTTCTTTGTAAAATTACTTAATTAGTTATTGATTGAGCGTACTTTTGGGAGGACATCTGAGTTCATGGTACCTAACTTGCTGGTACCTATAGAAACCAACATTTGATCGCTCTTGTTCGTATGTCTGTTTTCACGGACGATTTTCTCGAAACTTTTGCATTTCCCTCGCATAATTAAATGATATTAAAACCTATGAAACATTTTACTCTTACTCAAGTACCAAATTCTCCTATTCCAGCATAATATCAGTGAAAGCTAAGTCGTTCGCTGACCGTGAAATCCGCTACACCCTCAAGGCTCAGGGTCAGGGAGCAGGGACCTTCAACATTGGGCCGACGTCAGGCATCGTGAAGCTGGCCAAGGAACTGGACTTCGAAGACCTGCGGCAACCCCACGTCTACTCATTGGTGGTGACGGCTACTGAAGATTCTGGAGGATTCTCTACTTCTGTTGAGGTATATACGGAATTATTTTGCTTTCTGTACCTTTAAGTTTGTGCAACAGATGAGATGTTTGATTTAGACAAGATTTGGAGCCTTTCCTCCGATTTCTGAATTAAACCTCGATTTGGCGTGAAAACCTGACTTTGACAAACTCAATTGAGAAAGTGGTCCTTAGTGATAACGACAATTCGAGAGACTTAGGATATGGAAGAGGAACTATGTAAGAAGACGAAGTAACAGCAATACTTACCAGGGGCGCCGGCTTTTAGAAATCCTCATGGGTGGGTGCATTTGATGACTCGAAAAAGTGGCGAAGTGTGAGAAGAGAAATGCACACTGAGCCTGTTTTGAGGAAGGAAGAAGAGTTTTGAAGTTTCGTTTTGCTCGCATCGGCATCATTTTGATAACGGATACATAGTAACTGGCATCCGTTGCCCGCATCGTTAATAAATAATAATAGATAATAAATTGAGACAACATCACATACCTACATTGTCCTGGTCCCAAACAAAGGTTTTCCCTTGTACTATGGAAACCAGGAACAACGAAGGTACTACAAACACCGAGACACAACACAAATATCTGTTTCATCAACAAACATTTGTGTTAGTGCGGGAATCGAGAACCCGCGACCCTTGCGTCTCAACCGGCGCTCTAAACCACTGCGCTAAACGGATCGTCGCGTAATGAAAAAAAACCGGCCAAGTGCGAGTCGGACTCGCGCACGAAGGGTTCCGTACCATTATCTATAAAAACGCCAAAAAAATCACGTTTGTTATGTGGGAGCCCCCCTTAAATATTTATTTTTATTTAATTATTTATTTTTAAAGTGAAAATACATATAACTAAATATTCTGTGAAAATTTCAAGCGTCTACCTGTTGTTGTTA
The DNA here is from genome assembly GCA_947386135.1 of Melanchra persicariae. Taxonomy (NCBI): domain Eukaryota; kingdom Metazoa; phylum Arthropoda; class Insecta; order Lepidoptera; family Noctuidae; genus Melanchra; species Melanchra persicariae. Next base: position 9,978,512 of record OX376653.1, on the reverse strand, counting down.
TCAATATCGAGCAAAAACGAGCAAAAAAATCACGTTTGTTGTATGGGAGCCCCTCAAATGTTTATTTTATTCTGTTTTTTAGTATTTGTTTTGTGGCAACAGAAATACATCATGTGTGAAAATTTCAACTGTCTATCTATCACGGTTCATGAGATACAGCCTGGTGGCAGACGTACGGATGGACGGACGGACGGACAGACAGCGAAGTCTTAGTAATAGGGTCCCATTTTACCCTTTGGGTAAGGAACCCTAAAAACGCCCGTCCCTAAAAGGCGATTACTGATCTGTCTCTTGATGTCTATTCTCAGGGGTACTCGGCACCCACTGTTTATTTCTCATGGGCGCTCGAGCCCCCGAGCACCCACGGAGTCAGCGCCCCTGATACATACCCAAATAAGTAGGTACCTACCTAGGTAAAAAAATGTTAGTGAATCATTGTAGGCACTTAATTCAAATAAGTAGGTATTTGGATTCAGAGACCCATTACCTTGTTATTGTTCCACCAATTGTGTGTTATGTTCCATGGTATTTGATTTGACCTTAAAACATACCTAAACCCATGCTCATTTGTGACAATTTTTAATAAATTGACGAGTAAACCTATCAATTTGCTTAAATAACCATAATAATATTAGGTTGTGAAACACAGTACTCATTTTATTTTTAACTTTTCACAGCTAACAATTCGCGTGACGGACGTGAACGACAACGCACCCAAGTTTGAGCTGCCCGACTACCAGGCGCACAACGTCGACGAAGATATTCCACTAGGCACCAGCATACTCAAGGTCAAAGCCATGGACGCTGACTCCGGAAAGAACGCTGAAATTGAATATTTAGTTTCAGGTAAATATTCTACTTTTTCGTGTCGATAGTTCAGAGAAAGGGACAACTAGCGCCATCTAGTATGATTTTGGAAAATCTCTTGAAACGTTAGCAAGTCGATAGATGGCGCTGTTAGTATAGATGAACTGAGGGCATTGACCTTTGTACTTTTAGCACTGGTGTGAATGATTAATTGAGATTTAGACAATTTAGGGATAGTAAGTAGAAATACGATAGTACAGCACTTTGATTTGAATAGGTATTACAGATATTTATTATAAATGATCATCTCCAGTAACGTAGGTATTACGTGAATATCATGTTTCCTAATATTCCTACTTAGAAAATGATCATTAGTGTTTTGTAACGTTAACTGTTTCTTTCGTTTTACATTGCCTTTGTTTCCATGTTGTTTTCGTCATTATTTCATTAAGTCTTTAAACACTTATGTAACTTTTAATGTATAACATAATTGTTATACATGTGGGTAGATGCATAAAATTAAAAAAATCCGCGAAGTGTCTTTGTTGTTTATGATCATATTTAATTTCACCTTATTTCAGATGATCACTTCAGCGTGGATTCGAACGGTATCATCACAAACAACAAGCAACTGGACGCTGACAATAATAATGCCTATTACGAATTTGTAGTCACAGCCAAAGACAAGGGAGAACCAGCAAAAACTGGAACGGCTACAGTCAGAGTTTATACTAAGAACAAAAATGACGAGGAACCAAAATTCTCACAGCAAGTGTATACTCCTAACGTTGATGAAAATGCTGGGCCTAATACTCTCGTGACGACCGTTGTCGCTTCCGACAAAGATGGCGACAACGTACGGTTCGGCTTCGTTGGCGGCGGCACCAGCTCCGGCCAATTCGTAATTGAAGAAATCACTGGTGTCATCCGACTACACAACAAGGCGATATCACTCGACAGAGACAAATACGAACTTAATGTGACGGCTATGGACGACGGTGCCTGCTGTGTCAACGGAGACGCTACCATCCACACGTCTACAGCCGTCGTCGTCGTGTTCATCACTGATGTCAACGACAATAAACCCATATTCAAAGACTGTCCTACTTATTTCCCGAAAGTGGAAGAAGGCGCACCAAACGGTAGCCCTGTGATAAAAGTTCACGCAACTGACGAAGATAAAGGCGTTAATGGTCAAGTGAAATACTCAATAGTACAACAGCCAAATCAGAAAGGCACAAAATTCACAGTCGACGAAGAAACTGGTGAAGTATCAACTAACAAAGTGTTCGACAGAGAAGGCGACGACGGAAAATTCGTATCGGTGACGGTAAAGGCAACAGATCAAGGAGAACCTTCTCTTGAAGGTGTTTGCTCGTTTACTGTTGAGATCACCGATGTTAACGACAACCCCCCGCTATTCGACAGACAAGTAAGCGCAATAGTGTACATAACTGTAGAATTAAGCACAAAATTGCATGATATCACAACTAGATTTTTGTTTGCATGAATTTCAGCGATCCATCGCGATTGTTTACTGTCATTATACTGTGTCTTGCAGAAATATGTGGAGAACGTAAAGCAAGACGCCAGCATAGGCACGAATATATTGAGAGTATCCGCATCCGACGAGGATGCCGATAATAATGGGGCCATTGTTTATACTTTGAGCGCGCCCTATAACCCTGCTGATATTGAGTATTTTGAGATCCAGCCCGAATCGGGCTGGATCGTTCTAAAGAAGCCACTCGACGTAAGTATGCTTAACTGTTATAACTTCACACTGATCACGTGGTGAGAGCATTTGATAAGATTGATGAATGAAAGGGATCAACTTTACTACAAAGTTTGGTGGATGAGTGCTACCTACAGGCCTTAGGATTCAATTGGCACTTACTTTAAGTTCATTTAACTGTAAATAGTTCTAAATTAACCGCTGCTGTAAATTGCTGTGGAGAGGGTAAATCCTGGCTGTGAGGAGTAGTTGTCCATTGAACGGCAGAGTGGGGCCCGCGGGCCCCGCGGCCGTCGGGGGCTTGTTCTTCTTGCAGCACAATTAGTTTGAGTTGCCGCCAGCGTCGGCTCCGCACTAAATCTTCGTTAAGATTTATTTCCGCAGCACCATCTTGCATTAACTATCTTACAGATGAATACGACTTGTGTATAATACCTACCTTGTACCAGAAATTATACTGCTGTAAATATTTCACTGTTGAACCTGTGTTTAGTTCTAAAACATGTACAGTTTCTATAACAGCACTTCTGTATATTTCGCACAAACTAGTTTCAAAGTTTTTTTTTGTAATTAATCGATTAATTGATTTGAGAAGCTTACGCTTTTAACATACCTATCAGTATTATATGCATTAAGTACATGTTTTGTTACTAATCTGATTTTATTTTGCGGAGCGATAGTTCCGGCCGGTTCGAGCCCCGCCGCGCATCGCTTAGCTGTAGACGACTACTCATGCAATATAACATCGTATGCAATAGTGATATCATGATAATTGTGATTTTTTACAGGGCAGCAGTGCTATTAACATAATTTGTATTATAATAATTTAATATTTGAGATGGTCAGATTGCCTTCTAGGCAGTTTGGCCATCTGGCCAGTTGTGACATATTCCTTCTGTGAAAGGGGCAACGTTCGCGATTCAAAATTTGTACAGTTTAACGTAACGTCCATCGTTTGTAATATATCCATTTCAATGAGTGTCGTTTCGTTGTAGTAACTAAGAGGTCACCAAACCATTCATATGACAACCTGACCTTTCCGCCATGTCTTGTATGCAGAGCTGCATGCATTTGCCTGCTTTCCGTTACGTTTTTTTTTTAATTTTTAAGATTAGTTTAGTTTGATTACTGTAAAAAGTACCTAATACCTATAATGTACAGTTTGTCTTTCTCCTTATTGTACAGACGAAACTTGTAAAATATGATCAACATTTTTATTTCCAATTTATTTCTTGCACCATCTAATATTGGCTACAACAGTAAGGAATGTTCTCTACTGTAAGTACGACAGTGCCTGTGCTGTGAGTGGGAGCAGACGACGTGAACGAACGTAATAACACAAGTTTATTCTTATAGAACCTAATTCCTCTATATTTTATTTTGGCTTACTGAATGTGAGAAGATGAGTGTAAGCTTTTACTTTTTAGCACATTATACTGTGAAATAAAACATTTGCAAACAGCCAATAATGTGGAAGTTAACCGTACTTCAGTTTATTTTTTAATTATTTTAATTGTTTATTAGCGATGAGTACTTATGTGTTTATATTTTAGTTGTGTTATGTTTTGTTTCTCCCCGCTGACCTCTGACCCGTGTATCTGTAGCGGGACAGGTACCGACTGCGCGTGCGCGCCTCCGACAGAGGCGGGCCGCCCTCCTCCGCAGACGTGGACGTTGAATTAGACGTGGTAGACAGGAACAATAAGCCCCCCATCTGGGACATGACCACGTATGGCCCCGTTCACATCAAAGAGAATGTCACAGTGGGTACCGTAGTGACCAGTGTGAAAGCCAGGTTGGTATAAGGCGCAGCGGGCCCACGGGCCCGCCGCACCTCTACTCCTTAACACTACTAACGACGTGGTTTTGTCTGTTTCCATCGACTCTTTCCCCGATAGCGAGAAACTTACAAGTTGGAGGCTATGGCTCAAGACAAGGGTTTCCCGCCCTTGTCCAGAACCGTGGAGGTCCAGATAGACGTAGTGGATCGCGCGAACAATCCCCCCGTGTGGGACCACACGGTGTACGGCCCGATCTACATTCGAGAGAATTTGCCCGTGGGTGCCAAAGTGGTATCCGTGAAAGCAAGGTGCGTGTAACTGTTCGGCACGGGCACCGCACGCAGCCCCGTCACCTGCACGCAGCGTGCACGCCGCGCGCACGCCGCACGCCCGCGCACGACGTCGCGCCCCGGGCTCACGCCACGTTTTGCTTTTTAGTGCTGGTACTTGAACCCGGCAAAATTTTCGGCTTCCTGTATCAGTAATAACAAGCTAATTCGTCGGGTGATTTATGGGGTACGATACTTGTCCATCACAGAAGGTGTCGTCCGTTGGCGCCGACGCTTTTGATTTCAAGCATCGAATCAAAGCTGCTGACTGAGCTTTGATGCTTGAAATGGAAGAGAACGCGTTGGTGAACGTTACTTTCTTCGGTGAACCGTCTGATTTGTCGCATGAGTTTAAACCTACTGTTGTTCTGGTGGTTTGTGCGAACGAGGAGGTTTATTCTGATGCAACAAGGTCGGAGGGTTGTGTTCGTGCAGCGCGCAGGTGCGCCGCGCGCTAGTCGTATCGTTTGCCTCTCACTTGGTGGTCTGACTACGATGACATGTCAAGGTCCGAGAACATCCAATGCATCGTATGGCACACGCGGACTGTCGTGACTCACCAGCGTGCATTTAGAAGGGCTCACTGCTTACGTGGAACGGGGAACACTGTGTTGTATTGTGCAAGAACATCTATTGGCACATCACGTATAAAAGAGCATCTATAACTTGTCATAAGCTAAATGTAGGTACCTAAACTTACGCGCACGCGCGATGTACTAAACTCGTGGCTTTTCTTCTGTTAAATTCAATAGATGTTTTTGAACAATATTGTGAGAGGTATCAAATGGGTACTTATCTAATATTAAAGTCTGTGTATCGTATTGCATGTAGGCATCAGTGCATTATGAGTTATTAAAATATGTCAAAGTTTTAAGTAAACTCCATTCGAGATTATTAATGTACGGGCCGAAGTACCTAGCATGTTCAGAAATACTTCAAAATGTTTTAGTTCGTAGATTGATTGTAGGCAGTTGTTCATTCATTTACTTTTTATTTGTCAGAACTTCATTTCAATGGATAGTGCTTGACGATTTTGATTTTTTGGTGTTGTTGATCTAAGGATTGATTTTAATAGTTTTTTTAAACATCCTTTTCAATTTTGTAAGTAGGTACCTAATGATAAATGCCAAAGGAATTAATCGTTTGCTAATAGGATTCAAGTTCAACTATTCATATTGGTAATAATGATAAGTATATATAATGGCATATAATAATTAATTTTTATCATCAGAATAGTTGTTTTTAGAGCGAATAAAACCTCATACTTATTGGCATAAATACCTACCTAATGATTATTTTTCTATTTCTGAAATTCTTTGCAATCATTAAAACCCATAGGTAATTATTGTTTTCACTAATACCCACCTATAGTCCAGACAATACGCCAAAATTAGACTAACATTGCAATAATTCTTAACTCTGATTTTTTGCCTTTAACGTGTATGTAGAGCGGGCAGGGAATTATGTCAAAATGTATCCAGCAAAAAGTTAACCCCACGCGTGTTCGTTTTTTTTTTGAATAAAACATCTCATCATCTGTTTAGCCATCTACCTTTTCCCAACTATATTGAGGTTTGCTTCCAATCAAACCGAATTCAGCTGAATACCAGTATTTAAATCGAGCAGCTGCCTATCAGATCTCCACAACCCATTAACTGGGTAACAAGGTACTGTAGGGTAGCTTGCTGTCAGATTTTCTGGCTTCTGACAATCCGTAACGACTGCCAAAGATCTACCAATGACACACTGGTTGTTTGGAGTACGGAGCGTTTGTAGAAGAGATCGAATTTTACCAGAAGGTAGGTCAGAAAATTAAACATTTTTAAATCGTGCAACTATCCTATTATTAATTATTTTTTTTTACTTCTAGCTATAAATTAACTGCTTTCTTTTCATAAAATTACTCAATTCACTAACCAACCAGATTGAACATTATCTGTTAGCGTTAGTTATTTACTTATACCTATCAGTTTTTTTGCGGTAGCGACTCAGGCAAAAATGATACCTACTGAATTAAATTGGGCTTAATTTTTAATTTATAGGCCATGTCCGACTTAAAACTTAAAAACAACTAACTACCACATATTTCAAAATTTCGTATTTAGGTACTTATTTTTTTCATATCTCAGGGCGAAATATTTAATTCATACAAAATAAATTAGTTTTACCTATTCTTTACAAATTGTTAAACAACATTTAGAGATAACTTCATTTTCCTAGCTTTTATTGAAACAAACGCGTTTTTGTTTTTTTTCAGAATGACCCGTTTGTGGAAAATGTTTATTAATTTATTTTAATATTATTACAAGAGCTAAGATCAAATACACGATTCAAGAAAAAAGCAGAGTTAGGATTTTTTGCAAGGTTCAAAGCTAATTTGACTGGCCTAATAGTTTAAAGGGGTCAGTAAAAATAGGAATGATCATTGTAGGAAAAAATATATAACTTATCAACATAAAATTTTGAAACATAATCTCATTTCAAATATATCCGGTAGAAAACATTTGAAATAAGTGTATGTGCCACGGGCTATTATTATAATAGTGTAACTGTTATGCAATATTAGTTCTGTTTCATAGTGCATCAATCACAGAGTGCTGGTCGGTGGCAAGTTTGGTTCACATCTCTATGGTCTATCTGTTCGTCCTAAACAACACACATTTCAAACTCACAATATTATAATACACGAAGACGAAACCATTACTAACTCACCTTACTAATTTTAAAAGTCGCCTCAATTCGAGGCCGCCTCGACCGGGGGCGCCTTGAATTGAGCGCGCGAAACGTCAAATTGCACCTCGCATTGAGGCATGAATGGGAGCCATTCTAAATTTTAACTTTGAGACAGTCGTTTAATCTGCGACAGTTTCAAACGATGCAGAAGCTTATCGGTAACTCAGTTACAGTTTGGTAATTGATTGCATCAACAAAGTAAACCATCACTTTCATCCGAAACCGAGTTCAACAGAGCGCATTGTGCATCGATTTAATAAATTAGATATGAGCACGGAATTCAGTTTAGCTCGCTTTATTAAAATAGGTTTCAATTTTGTTAAATACGGAGTCTGAAACAATATGTGCAGTTTCTCTTTTATGAACAATTCGTGTAGTTCGAATATTTCAGGTTTATCACGCTTTTGATCAATTAGTGTGTCAATTAATACCTTTTTTATAAGGGTTTGACTGAAACTGAACGAAATCATACGATGTGGCGAGTGGTTATTTTTAGTAGCTTATAAATGCACACTGCATAGTTCCACTAAATGGTTTATCGGTTAATTATTAAAATAAATTGTCACAGCTGAACAAAGTATCATAGACACATAGAGAAAAAAACATAGAAATGAACAAAGTAGAAGAATACCTATTATAAATACCTAAATTCTTGCTCTTAGGTGTCCCAATCTATTAAGGGTTAGCGCAACATGTCACAATGTATCTTCCACTTCCATATTTCTCTAATAGTTTTCATCTTAGTAATCTTCAATTTCTAGCCAAATAATTTTTCACATCGTTAAAAAATATTCGTTACGCAGATTATTGCACCGAATAATTCGAGCAATCTCTTAAGGAATCCAAACAATTTGAAGGCAAGCCCGGCTTTCGAACTATTTACCAACTCGTCGAATGAAAAGTTTACAACGGAGTGTATCTACTCTACCGTTATTTTAGTATTCCTTTGAGAAAATCCTGATTTACCAAACTGTAAAGGAGTTACCGGAATTATTAGCTGTTTAATGTATTTTTTTGTTCTCTAGTTCAGTAAAAAGAAATACCTACAAACGGGGTGAATAGGAATGCAGGGGTAAATCAACACAAAACTTTGAAGTGGATTTTTAGTTCTACGTTATTTAAATCTTGTAGCATTTGTGGTCTCCAATTTTATTAAACTGATATAAATAAAACAAAGTTTCATTCTTAGACCACCAGTATTATGAATTTAAAGTGAAAATTTCACCCCTCCGTTCCTATTCACCCCGTTTGACGGTAGTCTTTGATGTTTGTCCCTATAACGCATTCATTGTTTAGTTTTTATTTAAAATCAGTAATATTAAAACATTTATTTTTGCAATATTTGATGTCGTCATGTGCATAAAGTAGTTGTTTTTGTTCCGTGACTATGATTCATGAATGTTGTTTTAGAAAACGTTTGTTATAACGTGTTGTGTATTTTCAGTTCGGGTATTGAGAACAACCCGACCGTGTTTTACCGGCTGATGCCCGGCTCCACGGCCCAGACTAACAAATTCCACACATTCTATTTACAACAAAGGGCCGACAACGGATTTACTTGGGCCGATATAAAAGTTAATCATCCACTCGACTATGAGAGTATTAAGGAATATAATCTTACGATCCGAGTTGAGGTGAGCTTTAACCGTTTATATTAACGTTATGGTATTAAAAAGCCATACCTTTGTGTGAATAATGAAACAGTGAACATAACGACGTCATGAAATTGGGTTATGGTCTTCTTGTCTTATCTAATATTGAATTTTCCGTTTTGCCGAATTTGATGTAATTGTGTTAGTACCTACCTACACTATCTATATTCCAGATTATTATTCAAATGTATGGTTTGGATACGTGCGTTCGAACCTACGTATTATTCGGTTACAGCCTAGTTGCAGCATAATTCTGTGGTCGGAAGTAATATCGAATTTCGAAAACATTAAATTCAATTTATTTGCTAACGTACATAATTGGGAACGATTCAGTGAAATTGGAGTTTAATCATTTAAGTTTTTCAATTTCACATTGGTACTAACGCGCAACGTAGGTATTGGTTGATGGTATGATATGGCTGGGGAATCATCAAATGACTCCTGCCACTCTGGGTGGAGCGGGAGGGAGTGTCAGACTCTTACTGACTAAAATCCATCCGTGCTCCTCGTAGTGCCCTTTGCTTTCCAGGGCCGCGGTAATTCTTTCGAACAAAATCCGCAACCCTGGCAGGAAGTCTACCCCTAAAGATATTTTGATCGAGTATTTATGTACCTACTCGTGTTTCGACTTTCCATAACTCACAGATTTTTTTAGCAGTTCGTGTTTATATACTACCAGTATTCCTCAAAGTCTCGCCACCCAAGACGGAACCATAGACCCAATAATGCTGCTCCTACACCATTTTACAACTTTAAATTGTACATCTAGAACAATGGTGCCCAACAACTGGCCTCAGAAGCGACTGTGTACATCATGCTGGAAGACGTGAACGACGAGATCCCTCTATTCACCGAGAGGGAACAGGAGACGGTGCTGGAGGGAGAGCCCATCGGGACCAAGGTGACGCAGGTCAACGCTATCGACAAGGATGGAACTTTTCCGAATAATCAGGTGAGATAAGATATAGTTTGGTTTTAAAAATTACATGGCGAAACTGCTAATGTGGCTGTAGATGTGGGCTCGTTCGTCCAGTGGTTCAAGCGCTTTTGCTGAGCATGAGATTTTGGGTTCGATTCCCGGGTTTGGCAGTGTTATTTGATGGCGACAGGCTCGTCCCCTATTGCATAGGACTTAAAAATACTGGCGTATTGTGGATAAAAAAAAATCGTGAAAGTCGTGATGATAATTTTTTTTTTTTTGAGAATTACTATGACTTCCTTGAAGTAAGTTGTTCATCTTAATGGGCAGAAGCAGTTTTTAGAACATAACAACACCTTTCCGTAACACTGTCGTGCTTTTGTTTTGGTGTTACCATAGTTTTCTTAGGGCCAATTTCACCAATGAAACAGAACGCGATCAGTGAATACATACACGTTTATGAGCTGTCAGTGTCATTATTTTTCTATGGAATATTTACACTGACAGCTCTTGAACGCAGTTTAGATGTACTGATCGCGTTCAATTTCATTGGTGAAATCCCATCTTATTTGTCTGCATTTCTACGCGTAGCAAAACAAAAGCTAATCAACAATGCAACGCCACTGAAACTATGATAACCTTCGTGTGTAGGACCTTCATACATAGAAAGCAGAACATTTAAAATTGAACCTTTAATAATTAAACATCTTTGAATAGCCCAACCGTGGGTGTAATAAAATGTGGCTAAAGGTCATGTCCAATTAAGTAACACAGGTCAACGTTGCTATTTTCGAATTCGCAATGTTCGTGTGTCATTTTCAAGGTTCCCTCGGCACGCAATTTCTGTTAAGTGTTCCTCACGCATGTTCGGTTCTGCGACGTTCAATGTTTACGTTTGTTGCTTTTATCATCAAATACATGTTTATTGGTATAGCTAATGAAATACAAAACATAGAATTACTGTTTAAAGTAGGTAAATGGCAAACGATTACAGCAGTATTTAAGTCGATAATTTTCGCACCAAATAATTCGTAGATATACTCTGTCAACCACATTCCGCTTTCTAGTAGATATCTAAGAAAAAAACACATTTCCGGAAAAGTTTTTACGGGTTTTTCTTTCGTAGACCGCGTTTATGCAAGTTTAATTACTTACATTGCGGGATAATATTGAAAGGTTGATCACTAACTACTAACAACTAACACTAACTAGCATGATGCTGATTGCCGGAAGGCATGAACAAATTGCAGCTTGAAACGTGGCAATACAACACACACATACACATACCTACATCACATTTTCATACACATTCACGTACATTACGTACCCAATAGATCTATGATAATTACGAGTATATGTGTTGACACTTCTACTAGAATGTTATCCTATAGGATAACATTCACCTTACTGTTACGCGCCAGAATTAATGCCGGGTACATAAAGATAAAAGTTACCACTAGCGCCATCTAGTATCGAGTAGCAGAACTAGTAGAGTCAAGATCCTTCTAGACTTTTCTATGCTAGAACATTCTAGAGTTTTCGATGTCTGGTTGGTCCGGACCGGTATGTACTCGAACTTTCTAGATGTTTCTATACTAGAAGGTTCTGGAATTATCTGCCGACCTATATAAGGCCCGCATAGCCTGTGACCGAGTCAGTATTGATTTTGCGATACAAGCGACAACTTCGAGAGCGAACTTCGACTGCGAATTAAAGTGATCAGTAGTGCAATTGTGATTTATAATTAGTGAGTTTAAGTTGTAATTAGTGGTGATTAATTAAAGTGTCATTTTGGTTATTTTATCGGCTGTTTTTATTGTCACGAACCCTAAGCTCGTAGCAATTGGTGTCAGAAGAGTGGATATTTAAACTATGCCGATTCTACCAAAGGATGACATGGAGGGTATCCGTACCCGAAGTCAACGCCAGCAGGAGACGGACCAGAGGCGTTTTGGAGGTGCAACGCCGCAGACGTTGGAAGGCCAGTTGCCGACCATGGAGCCCGGCCCATCCACAGCAGCTCCAGCATCTGCAGCACCAGACTTTGGAGCTCTGATGATGATGCTGCAGGAACAGGCTCGCCGGCAGGAGGAACAGGCTCGCCGGCAGGAGGAACAGGCTCGCCGGCAGGAGGAACAAGCTCGCCGGTGGGAAGAACAGCTCCAGCGTGACAAGGAAGAGCAGGCGCGCCGCCAGGAAGAACAAATGGTTCTCATGAAGGATCTGCATGCCACTTTCGGCAAAGAAATAAAGGTGGTAAAAGAGAAGGTGGTTCAGCACGAGAACCGCCTGATAGAAGCTGAAACCCAGATTGCTGAAATGAAAAAAGCAATGGACAACCTTAAAGTAGGGGATGGAATTGCAACTCCCGTAGCTACTACACCTTCGCTACGCGGGTTCAAAGTGCCACCGTTTGATGGGACATCTTCCTGGTCGGCCTACAAAATACAGTTTGAAGCTGTTATGAAGGCGAACGGCTGGAATAAAAATCAGGCCATGACTGCCCTTACCCTAGGCCTTCGCGACCAGGCCTTAACTGTTCTGGAAGCTCTCGGTGAGGAAGTGACTTACGAGCAGCTTCTTGAGGCGTTGGAAGCCAGATATGGCGACGCTCATCTGGAACACGTGTTTCGTGCGCAGCTTAAGGATCGCGTGCAACGTAGCAGTGAAAACCTGCAGCAGTGGGCCCTTGAAGTGGAAAAGCTGGTTCGAAAAGCATACCGGTCTGTGCCTGCGCTCATTGATGGGAACCTGGTGCAGGCTTTCATCGACGGTATTCGCGACCTTGAAGTAAGAGCTGCTGTGAGGCTCGGGCACCACGGGACCCTTAAGGACGCATTGGCCCATGCACTGGAAGTGGAAGCTGTGCGGCAGGATCACCGTTCCCATCGCGTTAGAGAGGTTGCAGCGGCTACGGTTCGCGACCGTCCTAATGGCAATGGCAGCCCTAGGTGCTATGGCTGTGGGGAAAGGGGCCACCTTCGATCCAGTTGCCCTAGGCAAACTATACAAAGGGAAGCTGTGCGGCAGGATTATCGTTCCCATCGTAGCAAGGAGGTTACAGAAGCTGCAGTTCATGATTGTTTTAAAAGGTACAGCCCTAGGTGCTACGGCTGTGGTGAAAAGGGCCACCTTCGATCCAGTTGCCCTAAGCGAACTGCAGAAAGGAATGATAGCCGATCTCTCGAAGGTAGGGCGGCTGACAGCAGCACCAAGCGGCTGCAGGAGTACGACTTGGTTGTCGAACATCGTAGCGGAAGAACTCATGACAATGCAGATGTATTGTCAAGAAGACCTTGCCCTGAAGACTGCAAGCATTGTACCAGGCAAGAGGGTAAAGAAGTCGTACCTGTGAGAATGTTCAAGACAGATCTCAGCAACGAGTGGAAGGAAATCCTACAACGTGCACAGCAGGAAGATACGGACATCAAGCCGATTCTGGAGTGGATTAAGGCCAGTGCTCCTAAGCCAGAGTGGAGCGACGTCTCAGCGATGAGTTCGATCACAAAAAGCTATTGGGCCCAATGGGACAGCTTAGTGATTCAGGATGAAGTCCTGTGCCGTAAATGGGAAAATGCTCGGGGAGACAGCTGTCATTTGCAAATGGTTGTCCCTAAAGCTAAAGTACCGGATGTTCTAGAGTTGTACCATAATGGTTGTTCAGGAGGCCATATGGGAGTTAAACGGACTCTACTAAAGGTACGGGAACGGTTTTACTGGGTCCACTGTCGTGACGATGTCGAGGACTGGTGTCGTAAATGTACAAGTTGTGCGGCTGTAAAAGGATCACAGACTCGTAGTAGAGGTGTATTGAAGTTGTACAATGTTGGTGCACCATGGGAAAGGATAGCCCTAGACGTTGCGGGACCGTTTCCGGAAAGTGAAAGTGGTAACAAGTATTTCATGGTTGTAATGGATTACTTCACTAAGTGGCCGGAAGTCTTCGCTATTCCAAACCAAGAAGGTTCAACAGTTGCAGATAAACTAGTTCATGAAGTCTTCTGCCGTTTTGGAGTACCCTTGGAGATTCACAGCGACCAAGGAAGGAATTTTGAGTCCCAAATATTCCAGGAAACTTGTCGAGTTATGGGTACTCATAAAACGAGAACAACTTCTTACCACCCACAATCGGATGGAATGGTGGAACGATTTAATCAGACATTGGAGAGATACCTGGCAAAAGTGGTGGAGAATCGGCAACGGGATTGGGACAAGCATATACAACCGTTTTTGCTGTCATACCGAAGTGCTGTTCACGAAAGCATATCAGTGACACCAGCTTTCGCAAATTTTGGTAGAGAATTACGGCTGCCTGCAGACCTGATTACCGGAATACCACCTGATGCCCCACGCAGTATAACCGATTATGCGAATGACTTGCGGCACAAAATGAATGACATCTATGAGCACGTCAGACAATCGGGTCAGCAAATGTCTGAAAAGATGAAAACCCGTTATGACCGCAAAATGAACAATAAAGGATTCGACGAAGGTTCACTAGTGTGGTTGCACAATCCAGTTCGCAGCAAAGGGAAATCTCCTAAGCTTCAAGCTAAATGGGACGGGCCGTACCGGATTGTGACGAAAATCAATGACGTAACCTACCGCATACAGAAAGGTATAAGAAGTGCTCCTAAGATCGCCCATGTATCCACATGGGCGATCTTAGGAGCACTTCTTATACCTTTCTGTATGCGGCTGGCGCGTTATTATGGGACCGATAATGCTCGGGACGAGCATGTCTTAGGAGGGGGCAGTGTTACGCGCCAGAATTAATGCCGGGTACATAAAGATAAAAGTTACCACTAGCGCCATCTAGTATCGAGTAGCAGAACTAGTAGAGTCAAGATCCTTCTAGACTTTTCTATGCTAGAACATTCTAGAGTTTTCGATGTCTGGTTGGTCCGGACCGGTATGTACTCGAACTTTCTAGATGTTTCTATACTAGAAGGTTCTGGAATTATCTGCCGACCTATATAAGGCCCGCATAGCCTGTGACCGAGTCAGTATTGATTTTGCGATACAAGCGACAACTTCGAGAGCGAACTTCGACTTCGAATTAAAGTGATCAGTAGTGCAATTGTGATTTATAATTAGTGAGTTTAAGTTGTAATTAGTGGTGATTAATTAAAGTGTAATTTTGGTTATTTTATCGGCTGTTTTTATTGTCACGAACCCTAAGCTCGTAACATTACCTTTGTACCTTTAACTATAAAAGTAGTTACTGTACGTATCCAGAATCGTAGGTATGTAGTAGTATCTAATACTATGGGCAAGTAATTAAAAAAAGGGTAGAAAGGGAAATATCGCAGTTATCGCTTTTCCCAAGGTTAAAATTAACTAAAACAATTTCGTTGTTTGTTTATTATTCATTAAATTGCTTTTTATTACCCCATTAACCTCACATTTACGGTTAGTCTTTACACAAAGGTACGCTTTGGTTCTTTTTAAATTGGGTGCTTAAAAAATAATTTGCTGAAAACGACTTTTCGTGGTGTTAGCTCCTTGACCTTTGAATTATCAAAGACGTATCTTGCAATAGAAGAAAGAAATATAAAGTGTTTATTTGTGCCAACCAAAACGCATACAAAAAAAAAACGAATGAAATCAAAATAAATTACTTATATACCTACTAGTTGTGAATATATGCGTAACATCCGCGAAAAACGACCATCGCTCGGCATAATGGACTTGCGTGCGAGACAGAGCCACAGCGCTGGTTTGCAGCGAAAGCCGGCGTTGACTGGAAGACCGACTAGATCTGCATAAAAAGTAGTTATAAAACTAATTAAATAATATAAAAAAATAATACGGGCTCTGAGCAAATGTGGTGTGTGATGACAGTTCCTCCTTTTTCGGAGACGTCTCTTCCCTCCAGTGGGACGGTTAGGTACAAGCCGATTTAGTCACCTACATACCTACCTAACCCAGTTTTATCTATAGGTATGTAGCCTAGGTACTAATATTCCGGTGTATTCCGTACGGGTTCCCAGTAACGATAGATCTTCCTTAACCCGTCTGTGGGGATCGTAAGAGCGTCTAAGGGATTACGTCTGGAACATTGGCAGCACTGTGTCGTCCTGCCCCGTCTGCTAATAACAATATTGACTGTGCTCACTCAATCCGTCTGTGCCTTACCATATTTATGCACCTTCATCCATATTCCAAATCTATACATGTGTTTGGGTCTTACGATAGTTAGTTATTGTAGCACAGGGAGTACATTACAAAATGAGCTGTTACAAAATGGCAAAACAGTTTTTTACAACAATAATATTAGGGCTTTTGAAAATAACAAAAAACTAGGTACATGAATGAATACCAATTTGAAAGATATTTCTTCAATTTTACGATTTGTATAAAAATAAATAAAATCGGTGAAAAAATAGTAAAGTTACTTACAGGTTTTTGCAGTTATTATTTCTTGCCTCGCAAAACATCGTTTCTACTGGATGGCGCAAATTTATTATGTCGTGGCAACACTAATTGCGTGTGACGTCACACGCAATAAGTGTTGTCTCTGTTTGTCTTAGTATTAAAAAAGGCCCATAACTTCCATTTTTTTAGTTTTTTAACAAATTTTTTACTGTGCCTTTTTGTGCTTCTAATTTTTGCGAAATGTAATAAAAACACCCCATCCACCATCTAATTTCGTAAAGGCTAGCCTAATCTTTTTAAATCCTTTAACATCCTGGTATCAACTATCAGTGTGCCAGACGAACACACGAAACGATTTATTAGTCGTCTTAATCCACATGCTAAGACAGTGCTTTGGTCTGTCCGACCTGCCCTAATGTTGTTTGTCTTTGTTGGTTTTATTACCCAGTCGAGCAATGTAGGTATAACATTAAGTATTATAGGTGAATATTATTTATTTATTTAACAGTTCTTGTACACACATTTAACAAAAAGGTAAGATTATGGAGACAGAAAAAATAGGCAACAATATACACATATAACATACAATATTTTTGTTATGTGACTACTAAAGTTTGACTTTTATTTCTTCATAGTTATGGGGTACCAAATTCTGTAAAGGTTAAAGTTAGAGAGGTGACAAATGAGCGAAATTAAATGAATCTCACAATATTGAACTATGCATAGTTTTGATTGAATTTAATAACTTGAATTTTATTTTTTTTTTGTGACAAATAAGCGATGAATAATTAATCTAATGAACAATTTCATTCAATGATATATAACTGAAATAAATTGTAGATATGTTTAAAAATGTAAATTAAAAATTAAACCGTTATTTTGCCATGACAGGTAGGTATGTTATGCAATTTAACTAACACATTTTTGTACCTATAGTTATTATTTAAAATGAACTGTGTTTATCGTTATATTTTTCTCAAATTTTTCACTACCTACCCCAAAATTTGAACTGACTGTGATTAAACGGTGAAGTTTTTTCATTTAAAGTCAAACCTTAGGCATTGCATACTTCCCTACTTCTATCTCTTTATTATACCTAACATTTTAATTACATTCGAGTCTCCGATGTCCCTCGAGACTAGTCTTTAGGGAAAAACAAAACCACATATAATTATGTAATTGTGTTCTTAAAACGAATCTAGGTTTAGGATTACCCTAATAAACTAGGCGTCGTTTTCATGTAAATAATTAAAAGTAAGTATCTCTTACATTTAAATTATTAATCCGAACTGAGATTTGTTACCTACATGCTATGCAGTCTAGTCGTATTAGTTTTAGTATTTTACTGTAAATTATACATTTTTGACTGTAAATTAAAGCTAAAAAGGTTATGCTAACTATGCTAAGCTCTTGAGTCAACAGCATTGCATTGACTTAGAGGGAATTACGATACTATATATTAGCGTGACTAGAGTGTAATCAATTTGCTTGATTAATCGGTTTAGGAAGAGCTTCTCCTTTAGCGTTTCGAACGTTAGCAGTAACCAGAAACAAGTAATATATTATTTATAGGGTAGTTTAGCTTTCATTGAGGCTACCCGGAATTAATCCAACACGAATCACTTTTAATAAACTTTGAGTAGGTAGGTACCTAAAAATAAATTGAGAACTTGAAGTCCTCACTACCTTCAAGTTCTCAATTTATTTTTGTTGTCTTTGTACAAGTTTAGAATCTGCTGTGGAAATAATATTATTATATGATTACCTACGCTAGAAAATTATCTTCTTGAAAATAATTTGCTTCCAAAGAAACTTGGTTAGGTAGCTTATTATTAGTAGGCTAACCGCACGACAAAGCGTGAATGTAATGCCGAGAGTAAAATAATATATGAAAAGGTGTAGTCAGAGGAGTCCTCAATATTCAGCGCGTTGCTAATACGAACACGAAAGCCAAATTTTCAACACGTTTAATGGCATCCACTCGCTACAGAATACACGAAAGGGCTATTTATGTGCTTATTATACATATACTTACTGATGCGTGACTTGTTGTTATGTATCATAAAATCCGTGTTGACCTTTCGTCCTAACAGTGCCGATAAGGCCGGGTCGGTACTTGTAACTTTAATGTCAAATGTACTATGTAAACTAAAGCGGGTTTGATATCAGCATTCAAGCTCTATGATACTTATTTTCATACGTTTTATATTTTATAGCCTTTTGTGTTTCGTCTCCTACATAAGTCCTGTAAATCCTCTCACGTTATACAATTATGCGATAGTAAAACGCCCTATTGTTGGCGGCCTCTGCTATAAACAGTCAGGTCTTTACAGTGGTTACGAATTTACGATCGATGTTCACTTATAAAAATATTGGTCGTTCTTTATTCATCGTTACGTGCTCCACCGTGCACCGGCGCACATACGTAGGTAAAGTATTTCTGTATATTTAAACCTACAATTTTAATTAATCCCCCATAACATGCAGAGACACGCGGCCGCTCAGCACGTAATATATTTCTGTACAAATATGCAACTGCTACAATTTACTGTGCCTATAATTTTCGGGAGGGCCTGGGAATAAAAATGCAATTTTCACCCGTTGTGATTGCGCTTTGAATTGGTGCGCAATCGTGAATAATTAAATACATTGCCTTCGTTTAGTATATGTGTACCTACTTTGTAACTCCACTGCACTGCGCTGTCATATAAAAATATGTGAATTGTGTTCGCAGCCATTGAGTTACGAAACTAGGGACAAAGTCAAAAATGGGATTGGGTAGTCTTTTTATTGTTTAATGTTTCAAACATGAAAACTTCAGCTAAAATAACTACGTCGAAAACGACATCACTTTTCATTCCATGATGCTTTTGTTCAAGGCATGAAGTATGTCCATACCTACCTCTGTAATTATTTCCTACGAGAATCTGGCATTGAATTCCGCTTCTCATTATTAAATGCCATTTAAAATACCACCGTAAATATTCACTAATTTCGTGAATTTTCAATTCATTTCAGCGGAAGTGGTTGTAAAGGCAAGAAAATGAAAATTGCTTGTTATTGTCATAATTTTCGCTCTATTGTAAATAGTAATTACTTTCTTAATGGGTGTTAACGGTTAACCTGTTTGTTCGTCCATAAATCAGGGTGATTTTACGAGCCCTCTTAATTACTTAGTAAATAATTCTTGTTCTTTCTGATGGAAACTTTCGGAGCAGACCTTTAAGTTGTCGTCAGAAAGAAGTCTGGATGTTCAGTGGGCGTAATAGACTTGAGGCGATTTATTTCAGCCGTTTTGTGTAGTCTCGCGGCGATATTCCGTCCGCCGAGTTTCATTGAAAGGTGAACGTTCTATGAAGCAGGCACCAACATTGGCCTGCCCACTGCCACGCCCGTCACCGGTGTCAATCATAACTTGCCCATGATATCAGCTTTTATCTTAGATATTGGTCGTCAATTATTTCATGGGCTTGATCTTTTTCATGTCTATTTTAGGCCATGAATGTAAAAGACGAAGGTATTTTAGTATGGGAAACCTACGTTTTGCGATGGGTCTGCAAGTATACAATCTGAGCTCTGTTAAAAGTTTAGTTTGTAGCGACGATGCATTTTTGTACCTCCCTGTACCATGTTTTTTAAAATACAGAATATTGAGAAAATATCGCTCGCCTGAAGTAGTAGATAAGATATTTTTAGCAATGAGGGTTGTTAGAAACTTGCTAAGTATTCTGTTATTCGATTTGCTAATTGGGTTGGGGCTGTTATTCCTAAGTTTGAGGTGTTCTAGACGTTTCATCTTTCAGCTTGTAGAACACCTGTCTGGATCGGAGGGTAGTACGGCAAGATTTACTTAACCCACTACGTTACGTTAGACAGACTCAGACTCGAGACTGCCTTATTCATTACCATGAACGTCTATGAAACCTTTAAGAGCTTTTGAATATTAAACGTTTCAACTTCCCTCTGAAAGTTTGTGCGGTCTTTAATGTAACCAGAATTATCTCTCAGAGATGCTCTGATATTTAGGTTAGGTATAACTACGGTTATAGCTGCATTAAACGCTCACTAGTACTATTAGTACAATAGGACAGAATAGGAATTCCATGACGTTTTTGACTCAAATGCAATATTCAGCGTTCCCACTTTACATTAAATTTCACTTATTAGAAACACACATTTAGCTCGAATACAACGTTCAAAGTCTAATAACCTGTTTCGTAATAGTTCTGAGCAGCTTGCATGTATTATAGACGTCATTAAGGCACCTAAAGTCTGCGTTTAACATGTACTCCACCCCACTAGTGCACAATGTCGGTAGGTGGTATGTACATAATGGCTTGTTCAGCAGTTAGTTCTCTTGCTCCAAGCTGAAACCAATCTATTATTTAAACTGATGCGTTTAGTGAAGTACTTCTCGGTTAGTAAGACATCTTTATTGATACATTCAGTTTATAGTAGTCAGTTTCGAACACTAAAATATCTGTTTACTAATTCAACAGATACATAAACGAAGCATATTAAAATTAAAACGGTCGAAACATTTTCATTATATTTTCCCAAATTGAACAAAAAAACTTCAGCTGTCAGAGTTTTCCAAACAATTTTTTCATTACAAATAATATTGAAATCAACACGCGTTTCCGCTATTATTTTTTTCGTTTGACATCATTTTAACCTGATTTTCCGCGAATAAAAAGTTAGAGAATCTAATTGGACGCGTGTCAAATATAACGGTGACAGGCTTCGCTACCAACGAAATCTGTATGACGAGAGAATCCGGAAATCTGTCTCTCAGATTTTTTTTACAATAATTTTTGCTTAACCCCTTGACGTGGGTGTACCTACATGACAGCGAGTTCAGTAGAATCCCTTGAGGGGCAGTTATATTACATTCACGGATATTGAAACGCTACGTTACACAAAGTTAACTGTAATTTCGTGAATGGCTTTCGTCATAACCCCGTGTGTAATATTACTACAGTTTATAATATGAGTTTGTGACATGCCAGCGCTACGTTTTATTACCGGCGCGCAAGTAGAAAGGATTTTCGAATTTGCCTGTCCGTACGTGTTTTTATGAAGGGTTCGCTACTTCTGTTTGTGGAAGTAAACAAAGGACCCGGAAGTCTTAAGATATGCGGAACGTGTATTGGACTTTATGAATAAATCACTTGTTCTTTTTAGGTGTACTACTACATAGTTGACTCTCCGCGGAACGAGGGAAAGGACTTCTTCGAGATCAGCATGCAGACGGGAGAGATCTTCACGAAGGTGGTGTTCGACAGAGAGAAGCAGGGAGCCTACGCCCTGGAGGTGGAGGCGCGCGACGGAGCACCCTCCGCGCGGCCCAACTCCGACAACCAGCCCAACTCAGGTATGTTTGTCATTATTAAATAACGAGTCATTACTTGGAGCGTAGGTAATATCGTATCCCTATATTAAATTGAAGTTAATAAGAGCGGAATTGGGTACAATTAGGGTGCCTACGAAAAGAAACCCAAATAAACCCTGTAGAGTGATATCATTAAAAGGTACTGAGACTTTAGTAGGTATATAATGTAGATTTTAAGCGGAAACGAAAGAATCGGAAAATAAAATCATCACCATTGCTATAATTAAGCCGATTTAATACTAGCCAAGCCTAAATAAAGCTTTTTCCATTTTTTTTAAATGAAATGGGCCCATTTCCGTCAAAAGATTCCTGTTAAAACCATGATTTACAAGTGGCACGATGTTTTCAATCGCAGCCGGGGGTTGAGAGATGATCACTCGGGGGACTGCGACGATAGATATACTGGGAATGTTGCATTTAAATGAATTCGAAAATGGACGTCCGAAAAACGAACGGCTATTGGCTGTAGCGAATCGACATGTCCGCTTACATACGCTTTGTTTTGCAGCGGTTTTGTCTGTCAAGTTTATACTCACTTTGGGACCAATTACTATTTTCAAAATTTCAGATGTCCTATTTGTATTTTCCAGCTTAGAAAAAGTTTGTGCACTTTTTCTAAACTCTGTTAGACAAACATCAAGACGAAACTAAAAGGACAATAAAAACACGCACAAATAAAGCGTCTGGTTTTTCCCCCGGATTTTACCCGAAACGATTTTTATTTATTCTGACTAACCGAGGGGAAAAAGTTTAAGGATTATAATGAGACGAAGGAAGCTTTCTCGATTTATTTTAAGCGCAAAGAGAAAGAATATTTTTATGGTGCCGGAAAAAGGAAAATAATTCGTTGATCTGAAGCACCGGTCAACAGTCTTAAAGGCGAAGAAAAACAGTTTATACTCCTCAATATTAGTACGTTTATGTATCTACGGAAACTATTGTATACTTTTCCGAAGTTAAAAACAATTAATAGGAAATGAATGAATAGATTTGATTTCAACAATTTCATGTCTTAAGATGTGATCCAACCAACATGACACGTGTAAGTTCAGTTAGTCGTGTGTAAATGTTTGAAATGTATATAATTAACCGCAGTCTCAAAGTTTTGGTCGATACTGTCCTTTACTCGTACTATGAAGAGATTGTCTCTTTGTTCCATATACCCCAAAGGGTTACAAAGACATGACTTACAAATGAAGCACAAATATTTTACCTTCTACGAACTTGAGGCGAAAGGTTGACGGGATATACAACAGTATAAAAAAATTATATATGAACGCGGGTCAACGTCATAAAAATATAGGCCTTTAAAATTTATTCGGCCATGGCAGATATTAATGGCGTTGACTTAACAACGCATATGCGATAAATGCGTAAGCGTTTATGGCTCGAAGCGTATCATGAATGTACCTGTCAGCCGACCATGTAGCATAAAGCATTATGTAGATTTGAAATGGATCCCCAGCCTATATCGAGGTAAGGGCCCTCGGAAGTTATTTTATTATCCTAAACGACTTAGAAAAAGGCACATACTGAGAAAACGTCGGCAGCTGAAGGAATCGTTCAATTCACGTGCGCAGATGTAGGGTCGTAGCCTGTAGGGTAGCAGGCGATCCGGTCCTTGGGCTAATCACAGACTACACGACACGACCCGCATTTAAATGTCTTTTTCTCTCTTGTAAATATACGGAATGTGGACACTTCGTGGACTGCCCGATGTGCTCACTTGCGTAGTGTTGTGTCGTAGTGAAGGTCAGACCCTTCTCGCGGCTGACACGTGGCTCTCATATTTCAAAACTTTGCCTTGTCCCTGTCGCCGGGATTCGTAGGGAATTGATTGTATAGACACGTGGCTCACGATAAATGGTCCATTTTGAGTGTGCTACGTGTATTAGGTAAGGGGGTCGGCGGCGTCGTGTTCCCGAATCGCGTCATCGTAAATCAAGCAGTAGAATAATCAGGCGTCGCCCGGGCCATAATCCGTTTAAGCTACTCATCCCTATCGCCGTCTCGCGGAGACAATAGCTGGCTGTAGGTTCTACTATTACCTACCTCTATAATCCGTAATAGAATTCATGCGATGCAATAAATGTTAAAGTAACCGTCGTTCAATCGCAGCGTTGTGTTAGTTCACACGCTCTGAATACTAATTCGTGGTATTTATGTTCACTGAAATAGTGCGTGTTGTAACTGCTGAAATGTGAGATGGATTATATTATCATTAATGATAAAACGTGAGGTCGATATTTAGGTAGGAGCTGGAATATTGTGTCTCCGGGCCACGTACCAATTTCAGCATATTGCAGCTGGTGGTGGTGAGACGTGGCGCGGTATCCACACGCGTGACAGGCATACTGATCAGCGCGACCACGTGCTTCTAACATAAGGATTTTCTCATCTTACTGTATTACAACCAATTAATCACGAACAACTTGCAGGATCCACTTTTTTCTGTAAATAATTTTATTTTCGGTTGTATGAATTCATATGAGTTTTATATCCTACGCAAATATTACAAAAAAATGTCGCTCTTTCATTTCTCTAAATCACTTTGATTCCAGAATAACGATTGATTCGCGTGAAAGTTTTGAATGTTTGAAACATAGTTCGTATTTTTTTATTTAGGTTTATCTGGCGTGGACCAGAATTTTTTTTACAGTTTGTACCTTTATATTTTATTCCTAAGAGTAGAACGTTGAAGTACGTAAATAAATCCGTTAATAAAAATACAATGGTGCACTCAGCAACTTTATGTGTTTTCATACATTTATTTTATTCAAAGCTCAATACTTTTTGTTGCGGTTTTGTATGTCCACTTTATTTACAGTCAAAACGTTCTGTAGGTAATAACTTTTATATTAGAACATAGTAGGTTCTATACTTAGTAGGCAAGCAAGTAGTAACTTACAACAGCTTACGATATTAGACTTGAAACTGGTTGTATTTGTTTTCTGGGACTCTTAAATAGCTTCAAAATCTACTACTGTCAGACTAAATTAAAATCTGCGTAGTTCATTCAGACTAGGTAAAACTAAATGTAAAACACTCAAAGCTTTGCATATTATTTTCTGAAATTAAAAATCACAAATCCTGTGTAGATAAGTAGGTATAACAGGACATAAGTATGCAAATCTAAATGGAGACGATTCTAATTTTGTTGAACGCGGCGCACTCATGGTCAAAAGTCATGATCAATTTTGTCACGCATAATGGGCTTTGTCGTAGTCGAAAATGTCGATACTGCTGTAAACGTGTATTTCCATATTATCCTCCACTGCGGGTAGTCAGAATGGTAATTTTCAGCGGGCCTTTCGGGATGCATTTAGCTAAAACGTGTTCGGTGTTAGGAATAACGATGTCGTACTAAATTGGCGTCACTTTGCCGTTTATTAGCAAAAGTATGTAACATCTTAAGAGGAAGAAAATCTTGATTAAACTTACGAGTGATCCAAAGGCTTATACGCGTTCTAACAAAGATTTTGATGCGTCTTAGCTGTAATCTTGTAGCTCCGGTAATGGCTTCAGATGCTTATATCTTAAGCACTGTAGTGAGTACGTAATAAGCAGCTGCTACATCAAACAAGAGTTGAGCATTAAACATATTACGGGCTCTACTATTGCATTAATATTGATTCCCGAGCTCTAAAGCTCGAAAGCCTGGAGTTACCTAATCTAAAATAGGCCATTATCTGCTGCGTCTTTGGTCTGGTGGCAGCTGAGCGTGAGGTCCTAGGTTCGCTTGCCAGGCATGGAAATCGCATACTGTAAGTATTTTCAATATGAGGTAACCCTAGGGGTTTTTTGAAATAGCGATACGGTAAATAAGGGTAAGCAAGAGCTTTTGCCTTTTGTTACTCAATGCAGCTTTGTTACACTGGTTAAACAAGGCCCCATGTGTACCGAGAATAATAGCCGAAGTCTGGCCTAACTGGAAAATATCTAGCTTTTGCCAATAAATCAATTAGCCGAAGCCTGTGCTCATAGATACTGAAATATAAAGTAAGTACGCGTCGAAATGTAATTAGATACTCGGTTTTAGCGCATGGTTAATTGATTGGTTGCGGCGTAAGCCTGGTATCAATCAACACCAGACACTTGATGTTATGATCCTAATCTCATTATTATGCAGTACATGATAATCATCGGATAATGTTATTAACATATCCCGAGATAACCTCAAAGCTGACATAATACGCACGTTTATCCTTTGACATAAGTATTTTTGCCATCTTTTACTTTTAGGAATTTAATTATTTTTTATAAGATGTGGTCTCAGGAGGTCTTAGATAATGTGCCATTTAATTAGCGAATGCGACTGTCGAAATAACAAAATGTAGGAATACATTTTTGACGTATTGACAATCGCCTTCGCCACGCTACCGTTTACAGAATTGCACTTGTTTCGAGCCCAGGATCAGGGCAACTGTTCACCCTGTTCAGTGTTTACCCCGTCAGGGGTTGATTTGGCAGTGCACATGCAGTGCGTCTTCTTTCATGGAATAGTGCCTTAAATTATTATTAGGCTGCCTTGGTAACGAGAGCTAGGAAGTTTTGGTACCCAGCTACACTCTGTATTTTTAATGATTTTTTTTCTATTTGTTGAGTGGATTCTGTTACGTCAGCAATTTATTTATACAACCCCATAGCCAACTTTTTGCATTTTTAATCGCTAAGTTTTATACCTAGTTTTGTAAGTGACATCACTGAGATTGTAAAAAGTAGATAAACTTGTCCAAGAAAGTCTTCCAGTACATTCAATTTTATTTTTACTGAATATTACATGAAAGTTTTTTATGATATGCCAATTCGATTCGACACATTTTTAAACCTTTACCTTATTCAGAAAAGCTGCTATGTTACGATCTATATAAAATTTTATTTTTTAAACGAACAAACCAACCACCATCAAATTTTATTTTTTAACCCGGTCGGGTCTCCTTAGGTCCGTGTTTTGCGGTGTTTTCATTCGACCCCTAGTTCCCTAGGTGACTGTTATCGTTTATTTATGCGACTGTTTTAATTAGACTTCCTGATTGTTTGTTTTCTGTTAGGTATATTTGGAATTAAGAATCAGGGTCTTAATTAAATAAAGCCGGTGTTTTTGTTGGGAAAGTTTTTCGTGGAAGAGGACGCTCGTTAGTTTGGGCGTAACATCACGGAGACATAAATTGCCTCCGCGGAGTTTAGTTAGCGGCGACAATGCGAGTCCGGACTGAGATGTTCGAGGCAGTGCCGGCGCTGGTTGGAGCTTTGTTGCTATAAGTCGTCTATTTCAACTATTTCCAATTACTTGGGCTTAGAGAAGCTGTGCGATGTCGCCAAGTGACAAAGCAATATTCCGCTTGGCGGGCGGCGGGAACTTGGTGGCCTACATTTAACGTTGCGCCCTCGGGAATTCGTGATGAGGACGCGCCCGAGTGCACTGCCTGCCGAGGATTACTGTCAGCTTCTATTAAATATTGCCCTTTACTAAACAATCTGCGCCGACTGCTACGCTCTGATTGCATTTGAGTTGTAATTAGCTGGAAATATGCTGTAGAGTGGATGTTACGGACAAGAGTTGTTGACATCGTTTTCACTGAGTTTTCTACTTTTTGTAGCCTCATCTGAGCTGTTATTCGGATGCACAATTTATGAAAGCTCTATCACGACTCGTTTACCAATTTCACAATTACAGGAAACGATTTATAATTTTAATTGAATCCACAATTATAAATTTTGATTCTATAAATTGAATTGAAGGTAAATTGTGTGAAACGCCAAAGTTATTGCAGCCTCGTTATGTCATTGTATTTGTAATACCAGGACGTTTCTACAATTTTCCTTGTCGTTTACAGTTACAGTTATTCTCGAGACGAAATCGGGTAATTTGAAAGATTTCTACAGACGATGCGGCGACGCGGGGCGAGAAGCGAAATTTTTGCTAAATCGTCAAGTCGACACGAGCGGGTTTATAGGCGCCATAAGTTCCAGGAATCACTCGCCTCGGCCCTCATAAAAATCACTTCACCCCATCTCGTTTGTGTATATTAAGCTCGTCTGCTCTTAACGTAACGCGTGTGGTGACGTTCATTACTCGCCTGATTACATTCTAATGATTTTTTGATTGTGCAGAAATATTCGAGTTGAATTTGTAGGCTATAAAAGGGAGATACAGAAAGCTATCGCCCCGGTCGGGCGTAAGTTTAATTAAAACAGAGCATCGCTCGCCGGCGAGCGGCCGAGCGCTCGGAGCGTACGAGCCGAGAGGCGAGCGCGCTCCGATACTGCCTACCGAGACATGCTCTAAGCGACTCTAATTAAAAACACTATAATAATTAATTCGAAACATTTGCATTTACGGCGAAACTGCCTTGTTAAATATTATGTCGTCACTGCTCACTGCTGACGTTTACAAGTAGTAAGATATCGGCGCAGCGATATTATTATGTCTTTGAGTGGAATAAATAATATCTTGAACTACTGCCAAACGAACCAACTTGAATTTTGTTTCGAATTTAGTGCAAATCCTTTAAAAGTTAAAAGGTTTAACTTTCCCGCAGTTATCGGGCACTTGTTTCAAGGAACTTGTGCGAACTGATCGCATCGTTTTATACAGATAGGTGAGTTTAAAACTTGACTAAGCAAAAGATCTACAAAAAGGAGGTTGTAGAGCACCGGCAGACTTGAAAATTAGAAGCGTTAAAGTTTGCGCTCTCTAGGCACCATTAGTTATTTTAATTGGTGTTTTAAATGCCTATTCAAAACGAGGCAGACAGGTGATAAATTAGGAATTTAGAAAGTCACTTTTGGAATATAAATCACCTTTTATTCAGTAGAATAAAAATACAGTGTTACTTGCTCGTAACTTGATTCAGCTGAGTGATTGAATTCAGATACTCGCTCGCTGAACTATCGGTTTCGAACCGCCCGATGTTTCTTTGTTTGAGCCGCTGTAAGTAACGCTGGCTGGTTATTGTCAGGCTGGCTGAGCTGGGGCACAGCGTATCAGTATTGGGCGTGGCGCCATGAGTAATGGAACTTTGAGCTCGCATGAGGAGGGTCCACTTATGTCACGAGAAATGCTATGATTGATAATACTACCTTCAGTAAAAACACTGCTCTTTTGTAGCGTAACGATGCCATTCATATATTTTATAGATAAATATTTGTTCAGTAACGAGCCCCGCTCCGATCTCTGCGTGACGTATTTGGCTGGGAAATAATAAATAGTAACTTCGAAATATATATATAGAATAATTGAGAGCTGGATTGTAATTTTCCGAATTTTGTACCGAAACGAGGTAGGTATCGGTTTGTTAATGTAGGTTGTATGTGCGAAGCCAATAAGCAGTGCCGCGACCCCGCCGGGTAAATTAGCTAATGTTGTAAGTTTTCAAGGCTTGGTTAATGAGAGGTTGTAAGGGGGCAGCAGGCACAGCGCTCCGATGGGCGCGGCCTGGCGGCTACGTAATGGCTTGTGAAGCAGGGTGTAAGATGCCGTTACACACAACTTTCCGCCAGTAAATACGACTTTTGAACAAATGCAGCGTTTCGTCAACTTGAAAGGCGAAAGTTATTGTTGTACCATTTGAAGCGAACTTTTCCGTGTTGTTCGTCGCTAAAATAAACTCAGCGGAAGTACTTTTATTGTTTCAAAATTGAGTTTGTCAAAACGACCGCGGTGCAAATTCTTGGAGTTTATTGCGTGGAGTTCATCCATAATTTGAAGCTTAACTTAGATTTAATAGTTTTATATTTTACTTTTTTCTTTGAATAATAAGAAAAAAGTAAGTTTTGTCAGAAAAATGTAGGATGTTTCTAGTTTGTGGTGGTAAATAAAGTTGATCAATTTATTGACAATGCGATTTATTAGCTTAGACATAGGTTTTACTTACCTCCACGTAAAATATAACGTAACTGTCAAAAAATAAGATAAATAGAAGCAGTTCCTACATTTCTATGCCGTAAAGGTTGTTTCCCCTTCTAAACATATTATGTATTTATTATTCAAATTATACCATATACAAATATAATCCCCGTAGAATTACCGTGTGCGCAGTGCGCAGTGCGTAGGTACCGCCTAAATATGAATCCTCGTTTCATTTAAAGGTGTTAGGTAAATAGCTGTGAGGCTACCTACATTTTAGCATGTGATAAAAATATATTTTTAATAAACTTTTACGACCAACCTCGAGTAGCATTTCCTTCTTTATTATTTTAAATTATTCATATTTTCGGTCGGATACTGTCCATTTAACAAATATACTTTTCGCTGCAATATACCTATTTATAAATTTACGTCCCAACTTGTTCCCGAGTTGGTTTGTGAGATTTCTCCTGAAGTGAAATTAGGGGAATGTTTAAATTCTTCAACGTAAACGCAAAGCTGAAGTGGTTGAAGCTTCGCTAATTAATGAAGTAGCACCGCAGCGCTGCGTCGGCGGCGGCGGAGGCGGCACTCCGGCGGTGTGAATACTAATAATGAGGATATTATTGTTACACCGCGACCATTACCCTGCCGTCTTAAGTGCCAACCTCCAGTACACACCACAGGTTGTAATTGAAACACAATCATAAAATACAAACATTGCATTTAACAAAGCCCAAAATTGAAGAAGTCCAGATTGTAATTTAATAAGACAAAATTAATATGAAAGCTGGGTCTGAGTTTTTCAATTCATTCATAAAGCGGCACACTACGCCAACGGCAGACCCTTGCAAAGGACATCTCGTAGATTCATTATTAAAACCTGTGAATGAAATAAGAGCAGACCGGCTGCTGAATCAGTGTGGCCATTCAAAGAATCTTCAAAAGCAGTTGAAATTAAATTTAAAAGGAATGTTTGTGGTGGCGAAATTGTTCATTAATTTATCGTTAACTTAAAATCTTACAACTCGCAATGTCTCGAAGATTTCAGTTAATTTTGTTGAAATTCGCAGTTTCCTCGCCACCGCAGCAGGTGTTAAAATATATATAGAACACAACTGGGGTGTCTTCAATTTCCCCACTTCCACTAGCATTTTCAGCTCACGTGCAATTGTAATGTACTATGAAACTGATATGGCGTAAGTTAAAACGGCGCCCCAACAGATTCCGCGCTGTATATTGTAATAACGGGCGGAAATAAAACGAAACCAAAACAACATGGAATACATATATTTTTGATACGTTACAAATACTTTGTTTAGGCGCTCTGTCTCGCATAGTAAACTCTTTTATAGAGAGATACTTTTGGCTATCCAACTAGCCACAAATACCACACAATAGACAAATTATATTATTGTAATACCCAATAGAATAACTCTTGAAATGATACAAAAACATGCGTTGTTTACTGTCGCACTAAACATTGAATGAGGAAGAAGTTGTTGCGGTGCTTATATGTATGTTATGATTTAATATCGCTATTAAGGGATACTGTGTTCCAATTTTAAATACAGTTGTAATAAATCGTGCACCGCTGCGACGGGTCGTGGTGCAAATGAAAAACCGTAAGACATACGTAGTATACGAATGTCGTACATTATTTTGCTTTAATGTTGTGTATATCACATATATACATGCAAACAGTAAATACTGCGTGCTATAAATTTCTCATTTTTAACAGAAGTCTCGTATAGGTTTTAATTTCAAAAGTATAATATTTTAGCACGAAAACTATTCTCTTTGTGTTGAACTTTGCAAAACTGTTCCTAGAATACAAAGTACTGTTAAATTAGAACTTAAATACAGTAAGAACAATAAAGCCAGCACTATTTCAACTAGGTATCAAATATACACCTACGTGAATATAAAATGGTCGGCTTTTATTAGATTTTCCAATGTTCACTTGACTGAACAATAAAATCGGAATCGACGGCCAGTCTGTCTGTTTGTGACATATGTTTGACCGGTGCGAAGCCAAAACTCTATGAAGAGCTCAACTAAAGTTTTTCGCAGAAATACCAGCAAAGAGTTGAAAAGTTTGCTGTCTCAACCACTGGCACTGGTGGATATAACGTAAACCATAATTTTGTATACTTTTGTATGAACCTGTACGGGCGTTTTACTTGTATGCAGCTGTCTTGAATTTGACTGGTGTAGTGCACTTGAACGGCTAGCGGAACTTCTCGCTTCTAGCTCTTGACAACCTTTTTAAAACACTTGGGCGAAATGTTCGCCGTAAGCAGGTGTACCAATAAACGCTGTCTTCGCAAGCCTTTCAGCTCACGTTCCCGGCAAGTCGTAACACCAAGGCACTTCGCTTATATGAAATACCGTCTTTATGGTTACTTATTGCTACGGATATGATCGCCATACTGAACATTTATATGTTTTTTTTCTACGTTTTTCTGTTGCCAAGACGGGTTTTATCGTGTTGTAACCATAAAATACATTGTAACTACGCATGTTATGTCGCATGTAGTAAATATGTAATAGCATAGAATTCGTGGTCATCTTGTTATTTCGCTACTTTTAATAGTGATTTCAATTTCGGTTTGTAAAGAGGCTTTTCAGTAATTCGGTCAGGTTCTTTGATGTGTACATGAAGGTCGATTTTCAACTGAAACGTTTCCTCTTTTGGGATCACGTACTCTCGTCTTGTCTACTGTAGATAATATAGAATTAGGGAGTAAAGTCGGTAACGAAAGTGGAAAGGTCGCTGTAATGTGGTTGTTAGGATCGGGTGGATCCCCGATACGTTAGATTAATTGAAGTCTTTAAAACGTGCTTTCTGTTTAGAAAATAAGTCGAAGTTTGTTTTCAGAATACGTTATTACTATTGAGTAGAATGTGGAGTCTTACACACTTTGGGCGACTCCACGGAGCGGCTGATATCATTCTAAGCTCCTCACAGACTCAGAGCGCTTAAACATGTAAAATATGAGCGGTTTGTGTATGAATTGCGCAACTAAATTGCTGAATTTTCTGCTTTGCCTTTACAGTTCTCTATGTAAGTAAACTAAGTCGTGGTATGATTCTTAAATCTGTTTAATTCTATCTAGTACTTACGCGATTTATATCCGTGGCTGTTGCATTTAATTTTGTTTCCGATAGAATAGCTCCTGTTCGGATTTTATGCGCCGGTCATAAAACGTACCTTATTTGTGCAAAGGGCTCTAAAATTTACTGGATTTATGTAAAAACAGAGATACCTATTACTTATCTTTATTTACTTATTTAAATATCTACCTACTATGTTACACGAAATACGGTTTAAGTCTTTATGTAATGCAGTAAACTTGAAACAGAAAACGTAATACATCATGATAATTATTGAGCTGTTTTAAAAATATGTGTGTGATGTACGTTTTCTTTCCTTCAAGCTGCATTTTGTATAAAGAAATACTACTTCATAAAAATGCTCATCTCAGCTGTGTAACGTACACACACATTCCCCCGTGAAGCAGGTAGGTAACATGTTTTGTTCTTCACTCCATTCTTAGAACGCGAACATGTCTGAAACTCTTCCGTGCAAGTTTAGTGTTGCGCGAGAAACATCATAAATAAACAACTCTGAAGAATCGTTATTAAAACATATGAAAATAGTTGTTGTCGTACCCAAACGCAGGTCAGGTTAAAGGTGATTTATACGTAGGCGTCCAGATGATAAATAGGTACACAATGTAAGTGGTAATTTATAGATATGTGATAAATCAAAGCGAGAGTCTCTGGGGCACAAGCACACGAAGGTGAACGAATCAATCATGATAAATTATGCCGTGTGCTGGCGTCGAACGTTCATACGAGGACGATTCACCGTTTGGACATAAAATGCAAAAAATAGTCTCTAACAAAAAATATCTTTGATGTTTAGCAAAAAATCAATGTAACTTTTTATGAAGCTTGACATGAATGTTAGAGATTCATAAAATATATTTCGTAATTCGCAGTTTAGTTTTTACAGCTGAAATATACGTTGTGTAAGTAGAAATTTCTTATAAGTAAGCGGTTTCAGACAGATGAGATTCGTTTTGCTCTATTGGTGCCTAGAGAAGAATAAAATAAAGTTGTTGTGGGGAAAAATACAAAGAAATAGTTAGTGGTGAGGTCCCTCGCGGCAAGTGCCGTCGACAGGTGTGGAGCGCGGCTAATGTGCGCGTGACTACCCAACAATGACTTGGGGGAAATGATATGACTTTATTCCATGCTGTTTTTCTCAACTTTTGTTCTATTTTTAAAATGATTTTACTTTTGATTTGAATGAGAAAATAAGCGAATTGTACACTTGACTTCTGAATTTTGTCTTAGAAAATTGTTGAGCTTAGTTTTTGAGTAAATTGTCCATAGATCCAAATCACAACTGTCATTCTTTAACACTTGTGGGAAATGGCTATAACACGTCAAGTTAACGTGGAGTGTCAAGCTGCTAAATAACAAATAACTTATTTCCCTGACTGTACATCTCAGAGATAATCTGGTTATTCAGTGAGTTAAATCGGTTTTCACAGAAAATGTCTCGCAATATGTGGCGGTTTATACACAGTTGCACTCTTTAATCTGGTTACTTTGTTGGTGCACCTCGAAGGGAGCTCACGGCGGGATCAATTCCAGGTGTTCTGCGATCGCAGAGCTCTTTCCGCTCAAAATGAAAACTCGAACGAAACACGTACCTATTGTTTATAGGAGAGACGTAGCTTATTTGGTGCCAAGCGTTCACCATGACGACTAGAATGAGCTTAGCTCTTACAAACTTGATAGTAATCTACTTGAATCCAGCAGAGAATTTATGATCTTCAGTTCATTCTAGCAGCAATAAGTTTTGTACGTGGTATTTGTTGTTTCGTGTCCGGTCGATGTTTTGAACATAATCGACATTAAGGAACCGACTTCCTTATGGACTTAACACGGGAGTCATCGTGAGAAAACATTCGCTTCGTTTTTGCTCAGGTAAAAGAAAGAAGGCGTCCGTTTGGATAGCCACATTAATAGGAAATGTAGCGTTTGTATTTACGTCTCTTTCTGTCATTTATGAATAGGTTAAACGCAAATGTAGTAGCAACTTAAGCTGTCTGCTAAACCCACATACAACTTGATATATTTCTTAAATACAATTCTCGGGAATATCAACAAAGGGGAACTCGTATTACTGAACGTTTCAGGGAAACAGGCGGCGTGACTGACGGCGCTTGACATAAAGTGTTGTACCCTGAGATTGCTACAAATCGCGTCCTGTTATATTGACATTGTTGTTGCGCCAATGTTTTTTCCTCACATCTAAAATACCTTCATATGTGTCTAAAAACCAATATTCGAAGCGTTTGTGTGACGTGTGGTTGTGGCAATGCTTCGTTTATTAAAGATTTTTTCTTCTCGTAATGTCGGATAGTAAAAGCTTTGGCTAAAATGGAGTGATATTTATCGTTATTGTACCGCATGTAAGTGATTAATGTTTTATTTTTTCTTTGCGCGGCGTTATTCTGCTCTGTTGCCAGGGTGGACTAATAACAAAGAAGCGTTGTTCCGTATAAAAAACCCAAGTTTTATATACAGAACCGCGCTTTGAAAGTTTTTAGCAAAATTCGTTTTTATATAAGCTCGTGCTTTCTGCGGCTTTGTAGCTTGTGCCATCAGGCCAAATAGCGAAGTGAATATCCGAAATGATGCGTAACTGTTGATAAGTTGCCAGTTCATCTTTGAACAAACCGTATCCATTTTGAACGTCGCTTTTTCTAATATTGCGCGAAGCTCAGCGGATGGAACTGTCCTTTGTTTCATTTCCAACATGACATGAAATCAAAACAATCGTGTTCCTCTATCTCTCCACTCATCCTTCACTTTTTGTGGACATCCTTTAGTTCTGTTTTTGTTCAGTTTCGTCGCTGTATTTTTGCGACATCACATTTGGTTCTTTTGCGTAACCACATGCGTACAGTTGTGGCTTAGATTTTCTTTCCTTATGGTTTGTATAAAGGAGTGATTTACACTCAAGTTTTTACCAGAATTTTGTACCCAGGTGGCTTACTTACTCGCTATTACGTAGGGATTTTCCCTTAAGCCCTCACTACAATTTCATTCATGGTCATGAATAATTACCTACTTGCCTATAGATGTGCGTAGATGCCTTTACTTACGGAATAAAACGCTTAGGAGCTTTTGTCGCATCGCTGAACCTAAGCTACATCGAAGCCACGCTGGAAAACGATTATTTGAACGGATAAAAAATCGATTGCGGGATTGCATTTGTATAGAGTCCGTTGCTATTGCGTCGCAACGGTTATTTTCTTAGGCAATTCCGATTATCTTGGCGCGGCGAATCATTAGGGGCCATCCGGGGCTTAGCGCGACATTGCGGATTATGCTTCCATCTAGCAAAAGAAGATAGTTTTTAGCTCCATCTTCCTCCTAGATTATCTCCTTTATTAGGTCCGTGTTGTTCGTCGGGAATGTTTTATTATTTTGAAACTGTCAGCTATAATGTAGGTAAGTGGTCCGAAGCGGCGTGTTGTGAGTGTTATGAGTGTCCCACGGAGATATTGTTTGGCATTGAACTCGGATCTATTTGCGATGGAATGAGGGTTTTCGTACTTGTTTCCGTTTCCTTTTTATTCCCGGTCTCTGTTTTGGTTATATAGGCACGATTCTATCGGGAATTTATTTTATGTGATTTTTCAAGGAAGCTGGACGATCCCAACGCTACCATACCGATTTAGATAAAGGACTGTAACAGCTGTATTTTTTCCGACCAGTGGTTTCAATTAGGTATGGGAATAAAATTTGTCATATTTTCAATGCACAACATATTTTTAAATAAAAAAGTCGACAAAAAAGCAGTTGCCTAATTGCACTTGCATTTAATTGTGTAATTAACGGTTTGCCAGTAATAACGTCCGTGTTTTCACCGAATATATGAAGCTCATTTACAACCGACAAATTACGACTGACAGAATAAAAGCTATTGAAATACGAAACGGTTTCAAATATATCGAGCGTTTTAAACTAGTAACACTGGGAATTATATTGCGCATAAAACACCATTTATTTGAAGCTAGGTATTTGGTGACGATGATTCAAAAGCTTTCACCGCATATAATTTATTATCATGTTTTGCTCGACTACCAGCTCTATAAATAAAGAGTTAGCACTTAAAAGCTACGTCGAGTGTTTGAATAATACTATTATATTACGAAAGAGAAGTAGGTACTAAAACAACCTTTTACTTTGAGAGCCTCTAATAATTATGTTGTTAACACGAATATTTGAAAATCGACGTTACAATATTTTAAGCTCTAGTTGGGAATTTTGAAATTATGTAAAGTGCCTTAATAGGTATATTTCATTCAAGAATTAGATTGTGGATTCGATTTTTCGGTTAGTTTCAGATAAGATTTCAGTTTTATACCTTAGAGAATGATAAGATTTTCGAACTCTACCGTAGGTAATATCGGTTACGTTTACTTTTTTGGATAACATCTGAACTGATTTATCATTCATAACTTTTGTGACATCTTATTACACGTAGGTACCTACATATCTAGACTATCCTCAGTCGAAACAAGATTCAAAATCCCGATACTTGATTATCTATTCTGGACAAGAAAGTCTATTACCCTCAATATTTCCTTTTTACGAACCCTAATATTCATTCGAAAAGTTATGAATATTGCCTTTACAAAGATTTTTCATCCGTATGAGTACCTGTATTATTAAAGGCGGGTATTTGAATTAGCAGTCACCGGCGGCCAATCTACTAAGGTATTCGTAAACTAACATTCCTTACCTACTATGTGTTACACTCCTGTGTAGACTTCCCAAGTTCCTGGATAATATTGCACTTGCATAGTATATAGCACTATGTAGTCCACTTTCATATAACTATTGTACAAGTAGGAAGGTTTATGTTAGGGTTTATAGCTGTTCTCGGGAGGCCTGAGGATTCAACAACCAAATCCTTTCGTTGGTTGAAATTTTTGTATAATATCAGCATAATACTGTGTACCCTGAGAGACTCGTATCTCTAAAACCCTTCTTAAGCTCTCGGAGCACTTATGTGGTTGCCTGCTCCCAAACTTATTTACATTGAATAATACCTATTAGCGTATGAACAAAATTACAAGTGTTCTGGAGAATAGAACATCTTTGAGTTAGAACTTCTGAAGTGGAGTAAGGTGACCCCAGTCAATGAGCCTGACTCTAAAGGGGATACGGGCTGTCTACACATCTAAGGCGGGCCTGGAAATAGTTCAGGCTTTTTTATACACTTTTACTCCAGATCTGTAACTCCATTTATTCGAATTTAAGCGTAGGTCTGCGTATTAGATATACTTACTTGATTACAGATTTGTTGGCGACTGGACCCGCTAGTAAATTCCTTAGTTTTCAGGATGTAAATTGTTCGATTTCAATTAAGAATCCATCCTGAGTTTATACAGAATTGTATCCAAAACCGTTCAGCCGATAGGGCGTGATTAAAACACAAACAGCGATTAAAAGTGAAATGTTTCTAATCTCTTTTTAAAATGGGGTTTCATTATTTTTTGCTTGGGATGTTATTGATTGATATTTTTTGTAGGAGATAGGGTAATGTTTTATTTAGCGTATTGTTTTTCATTGTGTTTTCTCTCTTTTCAGGTAAGCTTGTGTTCACTATCGTGCCTCAGTCTGAGTAAGTATGTACGAACATTACTTATACCCATACCAACCTACTACCACCTATTTATTGAACATGGAACAGCCGGTCTATTCTGTCGACATCTCACCGTGTACACTTAGGTGGAGTGAACGACAAGTGAGCTGTCATTCCATCATGCTTGTATGGTGTGACAGCTCACTTGTCGTTCACTTCGCCTAAGTTTTCACTTTGACATGTTTACAGAATAGCACTGCAGTGTTAACTAAGATGGGTGTGCGTGTTTTAGAGCTACAAAAGTATGGTACTTTTACTTTATTTGGTTTAAGATCAAATATTATTCTAGGTACTTACTACATACTTATCGATCGTCTGGG
Organism: Melanchra persicariae; assembly: GCA_947386135.1. NCBI lineage: Eukaryota > Metazoa > Arthropoda > Insecta > Lepidoptera > Noctuidae > Melanchra > Melanchra persicariae. The sequence goes on along the minus strand of OX376653.1, from coordinate 9,939,877 downwards.
TTTCTTGAGCCAGACGTTTTTTTTCACCCGAAAGCTATACTTACAAAAGAACATAACGTAGCAGAAGACTAATTTAATCTCTACTCCTACAACCGCAACAAATCACTGAAATAGTCTTATCGGAACGTCGCCGTCGCCAACAAAAAATAGCTTTGACATCCGACATGGTAACTCGCTTAGGAGGACGTGAGGTCTTTATTACATTTTCGAACTAAATATCGTGGCGGAATATTGATCTTGTTTGTCTCACGCGACGATGGAGCTACTAACGCAATTAAACATGGTAGCTGGCAAGCTATAAAATGAATAATTCTGCCTTTGATACGACATCACAGGTCGTAGGATATTTAGTATAGCCGTGAGATGGCGACGATCGATCGCGTTCCGCTGCCCGTGTCGCCTTCTTCGAATTCCGCCTAGTAAGCAGTAAAAATAAATGACGGCAAACAGGGTTGGCTGCGCTAGGTAGTATGTACGACGAAACGTTAACAGGTCGATTATACGAGGCCATCGAGCGCGTACGTACTTGAGCGATCCCGGGCCACTCCGGTGCCTAATGACGGGTCACGCATTTAAATAGGCGGTCTGTTCCCAACCAATTGGTTATTCCAATACAATAGCTACGCTCATACGGAATTCATTGGATTGAGGAGTTTATGTTTGCGCGTGCGCCTCGCGTGCATGCAGTGCGCTAGCACCTCGTGTACACAACTCGCTCATGCTAACGCGCTGCATTATCGCAGAGTAGCTAGTGCTGATTTATTCTGGACATGAATAACACCATTCGTGGCAGTAGGTAATGCAGCTATACGTAGCTACATAGTATTTTATGTCGGTACGCCTCACCTATTCCCGTTTCCAATTGTACCCGGCAAGGTGATGTGAATAAGTAAGTGTGTTGCTTACATTTGCGGTCATAAAGTCAGCACTTTGATACATAGTGTTTTATTGTACCTACCCCCCACCAACGCCATGTTATGAGAGGCCATTTGTTAATGTCGAATAGAGATGTTTAATATGTTTTGCAAATAGCTTAGGCGTGTTGCCAAAATGTTAACAGAATAGGAAACTTATCCCGACCATGCAGACGCACAACTTCTAACTACTTGCTGTAAATAAGTGCACGTACTTTATTCTGTTTTGTTTAGTCGGGAAATAGCTCCATTCGGTTATTGCATTTTTTCCTAACAAAAAGCTCATCTTAAAATGTAGATTAACTTCCCCTTTTCAACAATGTCGCTGGCAAACGACAAAATAACAAGGCTGTATCTTTTTAAAATAAGCTGAAAATCAAAATTTTGGTAAAAAAACGTCGATTCATTTCAAGATAATGAATGGAGTTCAGCAATTCATTGTCCGTGGAAAATAATTAACTGGCTGACTCGACACAAATCGAAGCATCCCAGACGGAAAGTCCGAAGATGAAGATTATGCAAAGTTACAATCCTCCTGTTGAGTACCTACACCTCTGTGTCAACGGAATTAAGAATAAATCTCGCACCGTTTAAATTCGTGGAGAGGTTTGGTTTCAAGATATAATTTTAATTTTAAAAAGTAGCGAGCACTTCACTTGATTTGTTGTAGTCGCTTTGAGATAAATTATATAAAGCTAACAATCCTTTTAGCGTGTACATTATAATTTGGGCAGTGCAAGCGGGCAGCGCGAGCTTAGCGTGGTCGTCATTGTTTTCAGGCGGTAATTTATATTGTGCTTTAGGAAATTAGCGAGGCGCCGCCACAGGCCCAGGCGGCCGGAGCGCCCCGCGCCCCGAGCGCCCAGGTGCCACCGCGCGCCATTACCGACCAGATTTACTCGCAGATCTCGCTCTGCTAAGACGAGTAATTTGTTGTGTAATTATTACAGCTCATTAAAAATGTATTAACTACGCTCCCTTTATTTAATTTCACAAACAGATGAATTTGTCGAGGTTTGTTTTATAGCACGGATTTACGAGGTACTGTTATTTGGCCGATCGAAGAAATATTATTTGCAAATGAAAAAATTAAATCAATTAATTCAGTCTGATGAATAATCATTCATTAATTAGTGAACTCTGGCGTGATCATGTTCTCTGTTATTACCTGTTTAATGTTGGTATCAATTAAGCGATATTAAAACTATCTGCGAACCACTCATTGTTGAACTGAACAGAATTTACTTTGGCGTATTGTGTTCGCAGTGAATGGTGGGGCATATAATATTGTGTGCGCAATTTCAGTAAATCATGGAGAAATCATGGAGCGTCATTGAATATAATTAGGTGCTATTGAAAGCCGGGAGGCAAAATTAGTCTCCGGTACTTGTGATTTTCATAATTTAATTTGCGAGATTATAATTTAATATCATGCCCAGATATGGAACAAGTATCTAGGTACCTATGTACAGCTAGGTTAGACAATGTTTGTAAGTCTGAAAGAGCACACTGCGCTTACAAAGACTTGCGGTTCGTAAACGAGGTATAAAAACTTCATAAAATAATATGTCCGCCGGTTGTTTTCGTCGTGTATGCTGGCTGCCGTTTTGCAAAATTACAGCGCATTTTAATGCGAATCTCTTTTTCCTCTTTTAGCGGTAATGGTGACAGCCTCCAGTTCTCCCCGGCAGCCCGGCTACCATTTGTAACGAGTTTTAATCGCGACACGGAAATTAGTTATATTACGCGTCTATCCGCCTGCCGACTATATTATATGGTTATTAACTCAGACGCGAGTCACGGGCCCGGGGCGGGGGTGTCCCTAAATGAAACACGATAATTATACCACTTTGATAAAAACGACGCTCAACCTCTGAAGCGGGCTATCCAATTAATACACTTCTTACTGAAATATACGTTTATTATTTGACGATAAAACTGAACTGCAGTATTATTTTCCTGAAAGCAATAATGCGGATAAATGGCGCCGATTTTTCTATCAAATATTCTAGACGTCCCCAGCGTATGCAAGTAGGTCTCATTATAGTCGAACTGGTGCAAGATATTATGGTATTTTGTAGAGTTACGTATATTATGTAGGTATCACTAACGCATATGTTTGTGTAGGAACTTACGAATTATTTTTAAATAATAAAACATTTTATGAAAAAAGTATTTAATTTTTAAGTGGGTTTTTTGATGTTTAGCATGGTGTACACACAGAAAAAGTTGTTTACCTTGTTATAAGACATGGTCTTAAATGTGTACTCGCCGTAAAAAAAACTCGTCCCCAAAAACATCTTGGCTTTGGCTACAAAGTCGAGATGTATCTCGTAGCGACCCTGTGTATAAAATCACGTTTAATTTTATGTTTACGACGGCTCTGCGGAATTAGTTGATACTTATCTGAAAATCTTACCTTGTTAACTTTGCAATTCTTAGTCAAATTGAACGAATCAACAAGAATGGGGCCCAAAACAAAATGCTCACAGGGTTTATTCAGCGCATAGTTCCACAACTTTTTTGTTACATTGTTGCTTCTTGTACTAATCACAACTTTAGCCTGTTTAAAACAGAAATTAGTTACTGAAATATGTAGCAAAATATTTAAGTTTTTTGTAAAATTTTAATTAAATTACCAACCGAGGTAGCCGGGCAATCCCTGGGAAAGTCCAGCAGGAATACTACGTCCGACATATTTTGTGAATTTTTGATTTCAAACTTGCCGCACTCCGCCTGTTTAGGACCTTTACATTCTTCAAACTTTTCCCATTCCATTAGGTATGGACCCTGGAATAATAACACCAGGGTACAATTAAAATTATCTGCTCACACTCCACTTGTACCTTCATTGTACTATCGCCGTGACTATAGAAGATAACCAAAGTAAACTGGGAATTCTCAATGTATTCAAAGTTGAGTTCGATTTACTTTCTTCAATCGCCCTCGCCCTCCAAGCATTAGGTTTATAATGAAAATTGCATGTTATTCGAACCCCAAAATCTTTGAATAAACAAAAATCCTTCAGTAGATCGGATTTGACGATGTAATCAGGTGTGAATAGATTTCTGTGAATGACGGATCATTGAGGTGAACAAATGTCTTGATAAACGGAAATTCCTTTGTCCAAAACTGTAGACGTCACGCTTGACTTAATGGATGGTAACTACTCGTATTTAGGCGCTGAAGAATAGTTTGAAATTTAATGAATTAATTAAGTGGCGCTGAAGTACAAAGACAGCTGATTGTATGGGTTATGCTTCTAAAATCAAATTAAAAACGAAAAAAGCTCAAACGACCTTTTGAGGCTGCAAGAAGCCAATCACACAAAAAGTGTTTGAAATAATTAGTCAAATGTTCATGTCGGTCAAAGTCAAAAATGCTCGATTGATATAGAACTCTTAAGTGTTCATAGAAGTATCTAAATTATCTTTCAATATTGCTCTTGAAAAAAAAAATGTTTATTGGTATGGAATCTCCTCGATTGCTTTATACGCAGTCAACGCACCGTCGGCTTAACGCGCTCATGTGCTGTCAAGAAAAATAAAATATAGGTGTGCCGGGAACGGCGCGGTTAGCTCCCTGGGACGGCACACCGACGGCACAGCCCGGGAGCCACGATATCGTCGACAAGTATACGTGCCGATGTGCTAATGTTAAACCGTTCCCCAGGCTGAAGTAAATGTCGGTGGAAATTCCGACTAAGCAAATCTGGCGGGGCTAATACTGATAAATATCGAAGTCCCGAGATTCAGTAGGTAATGGAGTGCTAGGCATAAGTACTTACATAGTTCTTGGGGTCCGTTTGGCCGATTCCTTTTATAATTAATGAGAAAAATATTAGAATATGAACTAGACACTGCATTGCCTCGCGCGGCGCAGACAGTGTCGACGTACGACAAGTTTTGCACATATCGTGCTTTTGAATATTTTGTAACGCTATAACTGCAGGAATTATTACTGGTACCTAATTATTTTAATTTCATTTATAAACGTCGTCATTAAAAATGTAATTTCCGGAGATCTGCACGATTGTCAATAATTGCGTACACGCGGATATTGAATAGCGAAGGAGAGATGTAATCTGATAATGTTAAATCATTATTCCGCTCTCAATTTCTTTGTCCCACAAGATAAGCTGTTTACTCGAATTATAGTGACTGTTTATGTTAACGTATAATGCGCAAAGGAATCGTATTATAGCATTAATCGCGAGGGGTCGTTACGGGTCGCGGGGGGACGTGGCTCCGGCAATCATTAGTGCATTTTATTTCACGAGCCGCGCAGCGCCGCTCAGCTTCGTAGGTGGCTTAATGCGTTTCCCCATTACCTGTCACCTCTACCATATACAATCCTTTTAAGCTTAACCCGTTATTGTTTTCATATCGGAGTGTTTCATTATTCAACTACATACGTGTCAATATGTTACTTTGTATTATGTATCGTGTAGGTACAGATTTCATTATTACAATTTGTATTGAATTTCAGTATTCAGCATTGATTAATGAAATGATTTCGCACCTGTGCCTGATATCATTGAATTGCTAATACCAAATATGATTGTTAAGAAAAAATCTTATTTCAACTTTCGACTTAAATGTTTGACCTGAAAATATCGAAGAACTTAAACGATATTATTGCTTCGATAGAATAATGCAATCAAAGTGTTGTCAAGTACGTTTAAAGTGTCCGTACTGGTGGTCGACATCGGCGAACAGTTCTTGTGCAGCGAGCACTAGCTTAGTTGAGTGGTTTGCTCCGCCATTTGTTATACGAAACTAGATACCAGTGAGTGCACTTGGTTCGGCGGCTATATCTGAGTCTTCCCGCAGACCCTCGACCTCTCTGTTTGCCAGCTTATGTGGCGATCGCTGGGCTTAGTCTAAATTGCAATTAAACGAACTTGCGCTTTTGCCCGCTCGCCGCCACGTTATTGAACTGTTTGTAGCTTGGTAGCGTGAGAAAATAATTTTGAAACAGAGAAAAGGAATTTTTCCACTTCGTGAAATCTATAAAACCTCGGCGCTCTGTCAGCAGTTTGAGAGATATTATGTTTTCATGGACACTTTCGCCGCTCAATCTTTAGAAATGGCTCGCACGATAAAGCGTTGGAGAACGTCCTTCTGACCTATTCGGCAGTTCGTAAAGAAATCGTATCGTCATCTTTCGTGCTAAGTAGGTATTTTAGAGATGGACATAGGGAGTATGCGGGCTGCCTGTGTGTTCCTGTGAGGTAATTTAGTCAAATCGATTCTCCGTCTTACGTATTCTACCGGCGGCAGGCTTAATAACGTCTTTGATAAAGACGTGTATTCGGGACGGGTTGGATGAATGTGAAGGCCCTAATATGCTCCGCCTCCGCCGCGCCGCCGTCGCGTCGACCGCTGTCGGCCCCGAATATGGGTTCCGCCGTCATATTCGTTGCCGCAGCTCACGCCCATTCATATGGATAGTGCGGCATAGTTTACATATTTTGATGCGCGGCCGCTTTAATAAAGCCATTAATTTTAATAATGCTTCGCTCACACGTTAAACATTCGTGGTCGCGTTTAATAGTTTCTCCTTTACCTACACCATGTTACGAGAGTAAGTTATTACATCGCTGTTTAATTAATGTCGTGTAAATATTTACATTATCGCAGACGTTCATCTGCGACTAGCTGATGAAATTAACGAAAAACTGAGCTCTATGTAAATAATAATTTTAATTTGAAACTAATTAGTTCTTTGCTGAATTTAAATTAAATGTCTGTGTTTGAATAAATATGATGTTTTTTATGAGATACTTGGTGAAGACAAGCAATAAAAAGTCGTATAAAGCGGTCGCAGGTCGTTAGGTTTCAGGTGCGTCGGCGCGTCGGGTGAATGTGTGTCAATCACATATGCTTTGTCGAACGGAGTGCGATCACTTCCATCCCGGGTTCTTCAACCCGCACTTACTAACGATCTCGTGAGTCGAACTCCTTATTTAATCTCTTTAAGCATGACGAATGACATTTTCCTTGTTCTATCTTGCATGATTATGGATAAGAGTTTTAACGACCGTCAGTTCGGGGAGTAACGAAAAATGTTTATGTTCATAAAAATTCATGTGTTTGACTTTGGCAGCGGATATTTTCCTCACGGCAACTTTATTGTTATAATATAATTTCAGATTTTCATTTGAATATATATTAAGCCCTCTCTTATTAATATTTATCCACTTATTTTGAGACTTTCATAAACATTTAAGTGATCTGAACAAGAAACTATTTTAGGTATAAGTAGGTAGTTAAGATTTTTGGGCCTCATCAGAAAGCTTAAAGTCACCCAAAGGGTATAATGGAGAGGGCAATAATAATAATAAACAAATAAATTCATTTTATTCAGGTAAATAACACCCATTTCATCAAATTCAGCCAAATAATTTTAATAACATCAAATTAAATAAAATTACAGAAAGACAAGTACATTAAATAAAAAGAATTAAGGTCAAACAATTGAATAAAATAATTGAAATTATAATCAATGCATTAAAATAAAATAAATCAGTCACATTCAAAATAAATAAAATGAAATACCTAATAATAACTACACTCTTTTGCAAAAAAAACGGGCACCTAAGGAAATTTACGTTCTAAGGTCGATTTTAGTTAAATAAATGAAATTTATTTCTTTGACGTAGTCTGTATACTTATAATCGTGTAAATTAATGCGCGTGAAGTGAATTCGAGCAATTAAAAGAAAAAAAAACGATGGATTCTTTAAAATCGACGTACACGCCCAAACAATAAGAAGTGGTCGGCAATAAAGACAAGTTTTTTTTTTACTTTTTTTAATTAAATAAAGTTACAAATGTAAAAACCTAATAACGAGTGTGACCTCCTCTTGCCAAAATCACAGTTTGAATCCTTCTGGGCATGCTTTCCACGATGTTTTTAATAACGTTTTGAGGAATACGTTCCCACTCTTCTGCAATGACTCTTTTTAGCTCCCTGATGTTTTGTGGAGCAGGTTGCACTGATCTTACCCGTCTTTTTAGAACATCCCACACATGCTCAATTGGATTGAGGTCAGGACTTCGAGCTGGCCAATCTAAACGACAGATCCCAACTTCTTGCATGTACGCTTCCACGTCGCCAGAACGGTGCGGGCGAGAATTATCGTCCATAAAAATGGAATCTTCCCCAAGTGCAGTCAATGTGGGTTGTGCATATGGAATTAGGACTTCCATTATGTACCGGTGTGCATTTAATGTTCCATTTTCTATGAAAATTAACTCCGTACGCTCCGTCGAATTAATTGCTGCCCAAACCATAACGGAGCCTCCGCCATAAGGAGTGATTTCTTTGAAACACACTTCCGCATAGCGTTCCCGTGGTCTTCGCAGCACTCGCTGGCGTCGGTCCTCTCCACACAAAGAGATTCTAGCTTCATCAGAAAACAATACTTTATTCCAGTCCTCCAGAGTCCATGAAGCGCAGTTCCGAGAAAACTGTTGTCGAGCAACACGGTGCTCACGGAGTAATTTAGGGCCCCGAGCTGGGCGGTAACTCTTGATATTGGCAGCCAAAAGCCTCCTCCTGACCGTCCACAAGCTAACTTCTACTCCTCTTACTTCTTCAAGGCTCTTCTTCAGGTCCACACTTGACGCCTTACGATTACGCAACGCCTGACTCACCAAAAAGCGGTCATCTCTTGGTTCTGTGCATCGTTTTCTTCCCGAACCGGGTCTTCTTTTGACCGAACCAGTCTCTAGATACCGTTGCCAAGTCCTCTGGACAGTTGAACGACTCACATTTAGCCGCTGAGACACGTAAGTTTGCGAACAACCTTCTTCAAGTAGGGCTATAATTTTACCGGTCCTTATCGCTTTATCACTTATATCAAAAAGTGGTATTTAATGTAAAAAGAAAGATTAAATTGTTTAATTTGCAGAAAATATCCAAAAAGTTTTAAAATATCGTAATCAGTTAAAAATCGTTTCAGCAATTCGCGCCATTAGTAAAGCAATTTTAGAATAATCCACAATAATCATTATTTTTCTTTTCAAATTTTAAATTTGGAACGTAAAGAATCATGCCAGGATGCTTCAAAAAACATGCCAATACATCGTCAAATTAACAAAACCTATTTCTTGTTCTTCTTCATTGAAGTAGAGAAAAAAATCTAAAGTGCCCGTTTTTTTTGCAAAAGAGTTTATTTCAGCACTACCTCTTCTGTACATATCTGTTACAACAATGCTGAATGAAAGGGCAATGCTCGGAGTTTCCTTGTGTGATCGAATCAGGAATGATGATATACGCAAGAGAGCCAAGGTTACCGACGTAGCCCGAAGGATCGCCAAACTGAAGTGGCAGTGGGCAGGGCACATTGCTCGCAGAACAGATGGTCGATAGAGCCGAATAGTTCTGGAGTGGTGACCGCGTACCGGAAGACGCAGTGTTGGAAGGCCTCCCAACAAGGTGGACCGATGACTTGGTGAGGGTCGCGGGTAGCCGATGGATGCGAGACGCACAGGACCGGTTGTTGTGGAGACACTTGGGGGAGGCCTATGTCCAGCAGTGGACGTCTTTCGGCTGACATGATGATGATGATGTATTAAGATTTTTCAATTCTTTTTGATTTTTGAAATCAATTCGGATTAAAGGCGTTCCAGTGATGAAAGTCTAAACAGAATTACACTAAATGTAAAAATGGAGATTTTTTTCAGAAGATCCACAGTGAAATGTGATCTACCTAAAGAAGATGGGATCATCAATCAACACAATTTAGTAGCTACTCACATAGCTAATTATGATGATGCGGAGTGTACTTAACAAAATGCCGATATAAGGAGTTGATTATAGTGCACTAAAGCACTTAAGAGACCTCGAAGTGTGATGAATGATCGTCTCCGGGCGTCGGCGTCGGCAGCAGTGGCAGCGGTGTGGAACACTGCGCGCGCCGCCCGCCGCCCGCCGCCGCTCGCAATATGATTGATAGTGCTTTATGTTACATCAAATTACTTCAACTATATTCTACATATTGGTAGATATTAAATTCTAATACCCTAATATACCTAAGCTAGATCTAACGATATTAAGATGATATTGAATCACTTTGAAAAGGTTAAGCTCCAATTTAAACTTATTTAATCGCCTTACATTATCTACAAAAAATGAACCTTGGAGCGAGACTAACCGCCCGTCGACGCCCTAACTTGTCTCGTACTTGACCTGACTTCAGTGTATAACTCGATTGTCTGATAAAAGTCAACTTGAGTTTAGTACTTTATTCCCAGGCGATTGCCGTCTCCGTGAGAAAATACGTTTATTAGCTCATACACTTACGGGACAGATCAGCGCGCTAGTCAACAGTAGCTTTATCGTGTCCTGTGCGAGTGTTGTGCCGGCGCGCGCGGCTCCCTCACCTCGGCGGCACTTGAGCAAGCAAACAAACGAACGATGCGTAAAATGGACTCGATGCGTTGAATCGCACCTATTTGTCTTACTTTATTTTGTTCGCATAGACCTCGTTCTATTTTGATTAACTCATTTATTTTCGAAATGGAAGTGTGCGAGGAGTGGACCCTCTTGTGACTTTCCCGTTGAGCGAAATTACCCAAGTCGGTGATGTTTGCAGTGCGAACGTGTTGAGTGTTTGACTCCCTCACGACTATTAACTTTTTGTTGCTACTCGCTGCTGACCGTTTACTGTCACTCAATACCTTTCTCTGAAACTACACAAGTATCTACGCAACACTACAATATCAAGCTTCTTTTCGAGGAAAAAGGGCCTCTCCAGCGCCCATCATTTAATAAAATCGTGTTGGTACTTAGTAGGTGACACGTGAATTATTTCTGGAATCCGAATTAGAAATGCGATCGCGGAAGATTGATTCGGAGAATAAAAGACAAAAGTCAAGATTAGTCAGCGATAAGAGATATTTTTAGCCTCGTATTTGTACGCCACATATACGAGGAGATATTCGCCTAAAGCCGAGCAATATCGTTATAGAAGTTAGCTTAAAGCTATTGACTATTGATACGGGGTCGTCAAAGACGGTCGCCGAGCCACGGGCGGCCACTTTGCCCGTAGTTGTAACGTATCTCGTTAATTCAGGTGGCCACATAGCATGCTATAGCACATCTAAGCGCCAGCTGATTGGTCACTTCTATTTAGAACCTCCACATTCCGATGTTAACCTCGGGAATATCGGAATAGCTACCATTCCTGTACCTGTGTGGTTATGTATATTGAATAGACCCTTAGACATTGATATGTCCCTACCTACGTAGCATAGGTAGGGTTGAGCTCATGTCCGTGTGATATAGTTCTGTAGGTGTACACGTATGATTAGCTACTACACTAATCCATGCGTAAAACCTGATCAAGTCACTTAACTATCTATATTACTTAAGCTCTTGTTGTAGTTACATACAACTAGGAACTGTTGATATTATAAATAAAAATTCTTTGCAAGTTTAGTTCTACGATAAAAATCACTTCGTAGAAATGTTTAAGATTTCTTTCATTAGTAACTTTAGAAGTGTGGATTTTCCTGGTAGGGTTTTTGTTATGGTCGGACAATTTCACAAGAAGAAAGCAATGTATTTTTTCTTTTTAATTTAAATCATTATCGTTATCTTTTCATACCTATCAATCATTAAATATTCAATATTCAACATATCACCAAAAGTCATAACAGAGTAATAAGTCAGCTATTTCTTACAATTTTCCAAAAATACGGTTTTGGGAATGGCCCCACAGTAAAAAGTTGTCCTCTATGTACACTGAAACCCTGAAAAGGGGTCGTTCCTTTTAGGTTTTCCGTTATTTAAACCCGCAAAACCTTTAATCCTCTTTCAGCAAAGACTGTTCCAACTACAGTTCATATTTTCATGTTATGGTAAGGAAGGAATCTCGTGTAAGAGCTTAGTTCTATTTACAGTGAAACTCAAATAGGCGCTAAAACATAAATCCTTTTAATATAATGACTGTCAGCAGTACAAAAACAAACGTATCTTACATTAAATCCCACATGACGTTCTTTTTAAAGCTTTACGGTATGACACATGTAAGACTTATCAAAAACAGGTAGCTAGACAGAAAAGCGGCCAAGTGCGAGACGGCTCGCACGCACCGTTCCGTTCGTGCCACATTATGGCCTGTGAAATTATATTTTCAATAAATGATAGGAAATGGAAGAGTGTAGAGAGTATCTGTGTGGGGATTTGCAAAATGTTTGCATGGACATTTTTTTTAACCAGGTTAGCGCAATTCGCACTTTTTGAAATTTTAAATTTGTAAGCTATTACGGAATTGAAATAAGGTACAGACCTGTCTGTGAGACGTACAAACAGCATAGGCTTAGTAAAATGGTATCCTTTGGGTAAGGAACCCTAAAAGGTATATTATATTCTGACAAAACTGAGTGCAACGTAGATATCGTGTTTATTTTCGGTATGTTATTCTAGCCGACAGACACCGTTTGTTATCTATGCACACTATGGCTGTTTGGACTAACTATTCCTGAGAATCTTGTGGGCCGTGCCAAAGCTGTAGAATGTAGAATAGACTATTGGACTGTATGAAAATGGTTTTTAAAAATGAGGTAGAGATGCCATAATACATTTTGATGCATAAAGATAAACAAACAGGCGTTTTTACTGTGGGTTTTGAAGAATGTAAAAGTCGCGAAATAATTAAATGTTATTTAGTTGTTTGTCGGTATATTTTTCAAAGCTAAGTAAGCTTTAAATTATTGTAATACTTATTGTTACACTGATTTATATAATAATAGGTCTTTTCCTATGAAATTGCCGTTTTGTATGAAAAAATTTAAACGAATTTTTTTCATGTATTTTTTATTTGTATTAATCGAAGTAATCACCCAAGCAATCAATGCATCTTTGCCAACGCAGTGGCAGTTTATTGATGCCCTTCTTAAAGAAATCAGCTGGAAGGGAGGCAACAAATTCTTCAAAGGCATTTTGTACTGCCTTTCGGGTATTGAATTTTTTTCCCGCCAAGAAGTTATCCCAATTCTGGAAAAAGTAGTAGTCTGTAGGCGCAAGGTCTGGTGAGTAGGGCGGATGACGGAGAGCTTCCAACCCCAGTTCTTGCAACTTGGAGACCGTCTGCTGTGCAGTATGAGGTCGCGCGTTGTCGTGCAGGAGCAGCGGAGACGAGCGATTGACCAATGCTGGTTGGAGATGTGCCAGCTTCTCCATCATTGTGTTCAGTTCTTCACAGTACACATCTACAGTAATGCTCACCCCGTTTCGTAAGAAGCTGTGATGAATCACACCGGCGCTAGACCACCAAACAGTGACCATCACTTTTCTAGGGGTAAGTTTTCGTTTAGGGCATTGTTTAGATGCTGAACCAGGATCCAACCAACTTGCTGAGCGCTTGCGGTTATCAAACAGAATCCATTTTTCATCGCAGGTAACAATGCGGTTCAAAATTCCTTCATTTGTGTGTCTGTTGAGCAGTGCAAGGCACGTCTCGACGCGTACTTCGCGCTGGCGATCATTGAGTTCGTGGGGCACCCATTTGTCAAGCTTTTTTACCTTGCCAATTTGACGCAAATGGACCAATATTGTTTTGACGCTAACGTCGAAAGCTGCTGCTAATTCAGCCGTAGATTGTGTATCATCAGCTTCCACAATCGCCTTTAATTCGTCATTGTCGACCAAAGTCTTCGGACGACCGCGAGGTTCATTTTTCAGGTCGAAATTTCCAGAACGGAAGCGAGCAAACCAATAACAGGTGGTGCGTTGGTTTGTAGTGTTAGCTCCGTAAACGTCGTTGATGTTGCGTGCCGCTTGTGCCGCGTTGCTGCTGAGTACCGTCGCGACGGTATTCATATTCCATAATTACTCGATTTTTTAACGTATCCATGATGACGAAAAAGATTGAAATGCGATGAAAATGTACCACTAATCAAATGACTACTTTTGGAAAAATAAACCATGTTTTTAAAATAAAATTAATTTGAAATTAGAATTCTTAGCCAAACAAAAATTATTTTGATTTGAAATGGCCAGTACTGCAGAACGGCAATTTCATAGGTAAAGACCTAATAATAATAATAAATTAATAATAATAATTTAATAAATATTTTGACAATATGATTGTCGATTGTTCACGAAAACAGATTATTTATATTAAAATTTTCACAATGGCTTTATAAAAGTGCTTTTATTACCTAAAATAAATGTTTTGTGTATGATAAAAGTAATTTGGAGAAAAAAATTGGAAGGTACATAGTTATGTACCGAAAGAAATACTCGTAGGCATACATTTTCAGATTTTAATAAAAAATACAGTTGTATGAATAAAATTGCGTGGTTCATTTGCCTTGATCAATTCTGACAGGTAAGTACTTCAAATAATATTCTTTTGAGTTAACTTGATGTTATATAACGTGGAACAAAATAAATGCAGTACTTCATGAGGGGTCATTGTACTCTTCACTATGAATATTTTTAACTATGGGACCAACCCCGAAATCGCGGATAAATATCAGATGTTCAGTGAATCATGTCGAGTTGTTTGCACGTAAATGTATGGGGGAGTCGATTTTTTCGCGATTTTAGCGTTGGTCCCATAGTAAAAGATGTTCAATGACCCCATAAGAGGTATTGCGTTTATTCTGTTACAAGTCGTATTTAACCGTCAGGCTGATTTTACCTTCTGTGAGAAAAGTCGAGCAGAAAATGGATGTTTTCGAATTCTGCACAAAGAGGATCTAAGCATCGACGCGACTTGCAAAATGATCCCTGTTTCCTGCCAACTTAATAAAGTGCAATCTAAAACACAATTAACCAACAAAATAACGGTTTCACCAAAATTGTGACGAAGCCATTCTTTATTGGGATTATTATGAAAATAAATTCAGGGGTTTGGTCGAAATTTACAAACTTCCAAAGAGTTTTCGTAGTTTAGTAAGCTGGCGTTCTATTTGAAATTTTAATGAATGCTCTGGCTGAATTTTGTCAATGGATAAAAAATTGCGGCAGCTTACTTGACGTCGTAACCTCCTTTTTGGACTTAGAAATTCATAGTAACTTCACGTATTCAAATAGTAAAGTTGCCTTATTTTTTGACGAATAACTCTCAGTTTATCCCTAAAATAAACAGAATAAGAAGTGCTTTAGTAAAGTGTAATACAGGTAGGAAAACGAAACATATTTTTGTAAGACGAAAAGCAAAAAGTGTGTCTTAAAACTGTGATATAACTCGCACCAGGCACCAGAGATGTGATATTTTCAAGATCCCTTTGTACACGTTACAGAAAATAGGTAACATTTTTCTTTTTATGTCATGCGTATTATTTTTCTCTTTCTTGTCACTATTGTCTTAGTAAATTCTGAATTTCATGCGCCCAATGTACCTACTGTTAGGTTAGCTGAATGTAAAATCGAATCCGTACGGAAGCTGGGCGTAACAATTGTCGACAGTACGGTAGACTGCGTACAGCTGCATGTATATTTTTAGTCTAATTTCAACCATTCCTCGATTTCGTTTCATCTTTATCCGGATTTGCGGCTCCTTCTTGAGCCAAGTTGATCCATTGCGCAAATTGTGTGAATCATGCCGGCTGATAATGGCCCTCGGATTGATCGTGGGCCTATTGAAGGCGAAACGAAGTTTTGAGAGTGGTAGTAACTCGCGTTGTGGCGGCGGGCGGTACGTTTTGTAAGAACCTTTCTCTATCGGCATCTGCAGCCCAAACTTCATTTACATAATTAATCTGCGTCGGACGAGCGTGTCGGCGGCGGTCCGGGCCAACCTCCATTAAATAACGATATCACAGAAGCCGTTTGTTCACATGTTAATCAACATGTGAAAAAAGATACCTACCATTTTATTAAAATTACACAAAAATGGAAAAAAAGGTTAACGCCAAATTACAAAAAATTGTCAGTGTACCAATTCAGAAAGTGCAGTTGTGTTTTGGTAGTTTCAAAAATGTATACATTATTTTAATCTAACTTTGTGTCGACAGCGAGAAATTACATATATGTACTCGTAGTAGTAATAATTTAAAACAATAAAAGGTAGTAAATTCAAACGCGAAACTGGGTATATAAACACAAATTTGTTTTAAAAAGTATCTACTACTTGCTTTTAGCTAACCTTGCCTAGATAATAGAGATAAAGAAAGCTTCGTGATAAAGTCTCTTTATGAATCTATAAACGCACTACACAGCTGAATTTAATTTAGGTAATGGAAAACACAAGACGCCTTATAGATACGAGAACAAGTTTATTTTAGAGGATGGAAGGTAGCGAGCGTAGTTATAGAGAATAGTGGTGTGCTCGTAACCACCCACATAGAGCAGGCCGCCCCGGCATGCCGGCCCGGGCCATGACGAGGGCGCTTCAATTAAAACTGTTCAAGTTTGTTTAAATGTTTGTGTCAGCCCATCGCCAACTAAGAGTTACAACGCTACAGATTTCACTGTAAATTAACAACCAAATACTTAGTCCATTCTTGGGTAATACAATTTTAGCGTATCCACCTTGAACAGATGTAGTTTGCTTCAACAAAAAGTTATATTGCAAGGAACATGCACACGAATAGTTCAAAACGTTTCCGTGTAAACATTAGACGGTAAACTTTGAACTGGATGAGAGTTTATTTTCGATAGAGAGTTTCACATCATCGAATACGGTGAATAACGCGATTGTCGATACTTTAATACTATTAGGTTGTGGCTGCGGAGAGATTTAGATTTCACCTTGCTTGGGTCGGTAAAGTTGGGAGCTCTGACTCGAGTTGACTTCGCCGTTTCATTCGCGCTAGAACTCAACTCGGATTAACCCTTGATGACAGCAGCCTTACTTTGTTGTCAAACTAATTAGCTGTGCCCGTCCATTTCATTATAAATATTCGCTATTGTATTTCCTTTACATAGGTAAATTTTCCCCTCTACAAAAAGATTTTGGGTCGAGATGAACCAAGAGATCTTGTCGCCCCGTGAAGATCGCTCCGATAGGACCTACTCAAATTAAGCCTACTGGTCGTAGAATTAAAACCTTTTTCTTATTTGCAAGAAGATTCTCTTTGAATATTTATTTCTTCCTGTTCGAGAGGATTTGCAATTTGAAAGTTCAGCGTACCAAACAAAATCTCTTTTAAGAATTAGTCATAATCCAAATATGGTTAGGTAGTCAGCGGGACGTCTGTGATATTTATGTAATTCTCAAGTAAGCCGTTTAATCGTCCATCGCGTACTTAATGTTTGAGCTTCTAAGAAACGTCGGGGGCGGGCGAGCCGGGTGGGTCGGTGCCTGACGGAGGGGGGGGGGGGTGAGGGATCCCAAGGGTTGGCCTCGTTCTGCTAACAAATCGCTCGCCGCACCACGCACAGGTAGTGTCACGCCTCATTACTCCAACTTTATGTTCGCCAAATCACTCTAACGTCATGAATAAACAAGATTTAGGCTTATGACCTTCAGCAGCACCCTCACTCACACTATTCAGCACCGTTCACTATGTCTACTGGGCGAGTTTTGATAAACATTTTTGAAATGTTATTGATCCCAGGCTCGTTTATGTTGATCTGAGATATAAAGCCTGGAAGCCGGTGCTAAAGTTAAAAGCTAAAATGAATTCCGTAACTATTTCAGCGTTGCGTTGAGTGTGGCACAGCATAAATATTAATTAACTAGCATAATACGGCACTTACCTAGGTGCTTTTATTGCTAACATAATCTAGCTAAGTGTTTGTTGGTTTGCCACGATGGGGTTACGGATTAAGAAGTGGTTATATTCTGTGAAACAATATCAGGAGCCACATACCAATAAACTGGCTGTACACGAATTTATGTTCTATCATATGATGCAAGAATATTAATAATGATAAAGTTTTCTTTGAATACAGGCAACTCAACCCCAACAATTTTCGCGCTAAAAAAGGTTACTGTTTTCCTTGAGGTCTGGAACTCTTAAAGGAATATAACTAGATAATATATTCTGGGCAGTTAAAGTTTTCATAAAACAAGCGATCTCGGTATTCTTCACTTTTTTGTTTTGAAAATTCTTTGCAGTTCTCGGCTTCTATTCACGATGTCTTCAGGAATTTAAAATTAAAACCGTGTCATGCTATGCAAACAATAGAATTTATAAATTAAAAGCATTGTTTTCATCTCATTTTCTCAGTAGCTGCATTATGATAGTAAAGTCGGTTTCTAAATCAAATTAAATCCGTATTTGAATGTTCTATGTATAGGTGGCACGTTGCACCAATTAATCATTATAGCCAAATTAAACTCACTTCATGTAATTGCTTATGTGTACTAAAATAATGATTAGTAAAATGAGGCATGTCGGGCGCGCCACGTGCATCAGCGACAATAATTATGTAAATGGCTGGCCGGATATCGGCGCCGGCCCAATAGAATATGTCGTCTAATTTAATAGGCTAAATCGATCCGACAGTTTTAGCACTAAGCAAGCAAACCCACAAAATAAAGCGTAGGTAATAGACGACACATGTTCAGCAAAATGGAAGCGCATAACATAGTTTGTGAACGTGATATGTAACAAAAACGGAACTGTCCATTTACAATTCTACGATGTAATAATGCGGAACACTCGACAAAAGTTTCTAATGGTCATAAACTTCCACATGTTTGTGTTGTTCATATTCGCATACGTAAAATATTTACAAACTCCAAATTAATTTGACCGCAGCTGTGTCCCGGGTATTTTTTACGGTTACTCGAAATCGTGACAAACATTTTGGACATTGGCAGCGATAATATCACAGTTTTCTGTGAAGCAGATAAGTCATAAGGCAGGTTGTACTTTAATTAATGAAAGCTGAAAGAGCAAGCAACGTTTTTTTATATTTTTGCTATTATTTCGATGAAAGCATCCAGAACAGAAGTAAAGTAGCGATTGCAAAATGTAAAAGGGAAACGCAAAAAATCGTGAGCTTCATAAAAAGAATATTCGTGGGCTAGCTATTTGAATAAAATATCAAAAGAGGGAACCATTTTTCAACGCGTTGGTGATAATAATGACGCTATTTGTCAACGACTCGAAAGGGTGGTAATTATTAACGTAATATTTCGGTTTCGTTTGTTTACTTACATACATTTTGTGCGATATTTTTCACAGTTAGCGACATAACAGTAAGGTCATTTCGTTTGGCTGTGAGAGCATGGCTTCCAATGATTTATTGTTGCGTTGAATATGCATGTCGAGATGAAAAATGACGATGAACGTGCGAGTGGTTAGTGTGTGAGGATCGAGCGGCGGCGGCGTGGCGGGCACGCTGCGTGGCTCGGGCGGGCACGCTGCGTGAGCTACCAGCCGTCGCGCACGCCGCCGAACGCGTCACGTTGCGGAAGTCGTTAAGAAGACAAATCGCGAACCACACAAGACCCCATAATCCTTTTAAAATATCTAAGTGAAACCTTTTTTTTCACTACTTGGCTTAGGAAATGCTGAATATTTCCGCCACTATTCCACTTTTATAAGATTAACTTTTGTGTGTTCTTGTTCGTATTCAGTAGTATATTTCTTCGGCGAGTGGTGTATTTCTTCAAATATATAATGCCTTTATTTTCATTCCACCGCGGAAAATCTAAAAGTTTCGATACAAGTTTCCACCAGACAAAATTTTCAAAGTGTGAGACATTCGCAAAGTGCATCCAAGAACGAACTTAGAGGTATGGGTACCAGTTTTAATAGTTGCCGAAACAATAGCGGAGAAGTTTTACTTGCGCTCGCTCCGGTTCCGTACCCGTCCCCGTTCATTAATACGGCTGGAGCACGGCACCATGGTACGTTATCTCGTTTAGTTTTCGTAAAAACTGCACCATGTTTTTTTTTCTAAAATAACATCCATCAGGATCGAGAATAGGTTGGCTTTAATTTCCGCCACGATAACATATCGCTTCGAATTAAGAAGATAGAATAACGGTGCGGTCTTAAAAAGCGAAAATTTATTTTATGGGCACTTTCTTCAATAGTTTATTGCTTTCGGTTACTATTTCAGTGAGCTTTCTATTTACATTCTCTTAGACTTTTATTGTTAGAGAGAAAGTGGTTAACTTAAAAAAAATACTTGCTCATCGGTTGAATAGTCTGTCCTCGTGAATATAGCTTACATAAAATTCCGAATAAGAGTGAAATGCTTGGTTTATTATCTTTGTAGGTACGTGTTTATTTAGGTTAGTGGAAATATAGTTAGCATTGAACACCATGGCAAACATGAATCGAGCGGCTGTGTAGCAGTGGTTCGTTTCTCATGTCAGAGCCAACCGGCAGCGGCGTTCCTTTCAGTACTGGCTGCGCAAACAAACTATCGAACAAACCATTTTACTCCAATTAATGACGTCTCTCCGAAACATTTGTCAGACTGTATTTGTAGGTCAGGCCGACGCAACAATAAAATCTGTTTTATATCTGCATCTCATCAAATAATGAACAAACGTACGTCAGATTTGTTTCATAGAAATTCCGCTTTGTTATTCAACTGGAAATTTTATTTCCTTTCATAGTATTTTTTTGTGGTTTTTTGTTTAGGATTGTTTGTAACGTGGCAAGCTTTTATTTTGCGAGGAAATCTACACATACCAACATATACTTACCTGCGTAATATTATTTTTTTTACATTAGAAGAGCTTGCAGTCCAGAATACAGTGATTTTTTTGCTCATGTGGTGCACCGAAAACAGACGTTAAGCGCAATAGCAGAAAATAGGACAGTTCCCCCTGCAGGGAAGCGAGCCGAAATGTTTCACGTCACCTTTCTAGTGCGGGGGGGGGGAAACCCGAACGGAGACTGTTGAAATGCAACTCGATTGTCATGATTATTTTCGCCTTTACCGCGACGTAATTGTTGGCATTAAATATGTTAACTTTTAAAAACTGAGACTTGGAACCTGCTAGCACATACATAGTTACTTAAAACTGCTGAACCATGAATTTTTATAGGATAAATTAAAATTACGAAGCACCATAATTTTGTCTTGATTTGTACTTAAGTCCCGAGTCCTAAAAGCGGACACTTTACAGCTACATTTGGGTCATCAACGTCGCCGTCATTCATTTCGCAACTGGCTGCTATGCCGGTTGGTTAAAAGCCATAATTAGTGGTGATCATTATGCAGAAAAATATTTTCTTTCACTCTTCCATTTGATTTTTGTTCTGTTTTTAGTTTTGTATTTTAAGTTGCCAATCTGCAAAAGGAGAAAACGGCAAAAGCTTTGTAATTAGGGAGTTGACTCGACAGGAGCTTAATAACACTCAGTCCCAGTTGGAAGCCTTTCTGAAATGGATTCTAAACTACTACTAGTATGACTTCGGGATATTCTGCTTGGAATGGGATGAAGTATTTTAAATATTTCTATTACGGAAGGTTCGTGTCATAGCCATGAGTGTATGTGAGGAGCTCAAAACATATCCAATCTACTATGTTGTGTGAGTTTCACGTTTCGTGCGCTATTTTCATTTGATAGTTTCGGAATAGGGTCTTGAATTTCTTCTCCAATTCCTTTTCGGAATATTTAGATAAACCTAAACCAGTCAAGCTAGAAATTATAGGAATTCCGTACAGCTATCAGACGGAGAACAGTAATTCACTCTAGTTTACTTTTTCTCAAATATATTACAAGAATACCGCGAACAAAAGTATCAAGATATTGTCAAACTTTTGAAGAAAACCTCACGAATTCCAACTTCCAATATCTATTTTTTGATATGTGAGAACTTTAAACTTTCGAAACTCACCGATACTTTGCTCTTTATTGAGATTCCTTTAATAGTGAGCGAATAGAGTTTACAAATAATAAATAATGTAAGTAGATAAACAAGTTGGGCAAAGCGGAAATGTAAGCGATTTAACAAGCTTGAAAGGAAATCTAGATAATCCATTTATGGATGGAACATAGTTCCAGTAGTTGTAGTTAGCTGTAAGTGCAATCAAACAGCCCTCAATAAACGGCGGTATTGTTTTGCCGGTTATTGCGATTCCGTTGCCGAGACACGTCCGGAATAAATTAAACTGCAATTTGGGGCCTTTAATATGGAGTGTTGTTCGCGCTGTTGGGCCATAGTGGCGTGTGGCAGCGTGGCGATATGAGCAGCATTCGAATGAGTACACAAAGGGGTTCGGCGCCATGCCGCCCATCGGTAATGCAGCCAGGCACATGATTGCAGTGCGACTCCACAGGGACACCGTTTTGTTACCTACCTGCGTACCTACGCATGATCGATTTACTGTCAAATTTTCGTTGCACATTTAGAATTTGAATTTAGAATTTGGCAGAAAGCCCCGCCGTGGAATAGCTGTGAGCGCCGAATGCAGTAGTCGTAGTAATTGCGCTGAAACGGCTACATTTAGAGATTCTCAGTTGCAGACATAATTTACATTGCAACAAATCCGATTTGATGAGGGCTTAAAGGATCATTGTTAAGTTGTTTATAATATTCATTCTGTGCCTAGATTTCAAACTTGATATCTAAGTTATTTTATCGTTTAATATCCCAGCAAGATCCATCACCCATCTTCTCATTCTAATCAAAGAACTTCAGTCATTATAGTTGACGACGGAACAGCAACCTTAATAATACTTACCTAGCGCACGTGAATGTAAGCTATGCAACTAAACTTTACTCATCTAAGTTGCATCTGACCAATGAACCCTAAACTCCCGATATCGTAATGAAATTAAGGTCAATAGTGGCCAGTCAAGATATGGCGTGTAGCAATAATCATTGGCGCATAAGCAGAAGCACCAGGGCTTCGTGTTTATTGCTCGCAGAGAATTCTATGGCACCATTAATGCACGTAGCGAGGCGTAAGGTGTAGTTGCTCGCTCAATTTGCGGTATTGCTCTGAGCTACCGTCACATAAACAGAGTCAGGCGTCCTACAGATCTACAATCGTCCCGTTGTTTGTCCGCCCACATTCCTGAACAGAACACGTAACGGCTCGCAGAACGCATTAGTACTTCCATAAACACCACATCCATTGTGTGCGCACGTTAGACGTTGCAGCTATTTTCAATAGCATTTATACACTGACTTGAACGACGTACCTGCAGTTCGGTACGTAGTACATGGCAGTCGTTCAGCTGATAGCCTCAGTCATTGCTTTGAGGTGTGTAAGCGTATGGCATTTATAAAGTCGCTCCCCCGGCGACACTATACACTTCAGAGGAGCTCTGTTTTTGTTCCCGAGGGGGATCGCGATCACAATTAACGAGACCTTTACCTTCATTCTCGCAGTTCGCTCTTTAACGCAGAGGTAGACAATCCCTGCTTTTGTACAAATCCGGTTAACAATGAAGTTTGTGATGTAGATAAAGAACATCTTACTACTTTTATTTTATGTGATGTATTTAGATTAGACACAGCCTTTAGTTGAGAAGTCCCTCCGTTAAAATGTATATTTAAATTAGATAGGGCTCTTAATTTCAAGGCCCAAGAATTACAATTAATCGTATTACCCATTTGCCTTAATGCTTAGATCTACGACAGTTCGCTTTTTGTTTGGAACTCTCCCAAATATATATCTATCAGCGGCACTATTATTATCTTTAATGCGTTCGATGTGCATTCGTATGCTTAACCTCATTCCTATGAATGGATTTTATTGCATATTAAAAACGAGAACAGTCTAGTAAAAACCAGTTCCGCTGACAAAGTTTGATAGTTTATCTTGTCTGAACAAGCTGGGTGATTATGGGGATCTCGTCAAATGCCAAATGGAGCATTTGATGTTTTGATCATTAATAAACTTTCTTTACTACGTTCTGCTTTAAGTGATTAATAACTGAGTCCACAGAACGTGCGACCTATGAAACGCGGACATCGCCAGACGTCGCTAGTTTAGTGTGTAGTCATCTGACTATGTCCGCGCACTGTGTACCTCCCTAATGAGATTCTATCTTAATTATTTTTCAGTGTTCGTCGTAAATTTCCCTCCCGAGAGTTGCTGAGCCATTCCGTGGCGGAAACATCCTTTTCGAGCTTAATTATTTCCTTTTTTTTACTGTGTTCAATATTCATTCCGATTTTCGTCGAGCAGACATTAAAATTCATAACTCAGCTATTACACTCGTCAACATCTGGCGCGACTTGAACGTTATTATCTTTAACTCTTAGAAAAGCATTAATTAAGAAGTTACTTTTTATGTCACTTTGAAATATAATAATTTTTATGCGAGTTTATCGGGAAGGCAGCCGGCAGGTGGGTGTGGTGGCAAGGGGGATGGTTTCAATATACCGACCAATACATGCTTATGTATGCAGTGCCCGAAGTTGTCCCTCGATTAAGAGTGGTCATTTTACGAGTTTCGCCCCATAACACTTGAGAGCTAGTAGCTATTGTTCTATTCATCGAAGAGGCATTTTATGACGCGGACACACTCGTAACGGGTCGTCGTCTCGAGTTCCGTGTCTGGGCGCACGAGATAAATTTACGTCGGCGGTTCACGCCCACGAGCGTCGCCAACTCGTAAAGCAGTTGATGGCGGCGGCGGCGGTGGGGGTAACCTCATAAATAAGGTCCGGCGGCCCGCCCCGGGCACCACGCACGCTTGGACACCCTGCCTCGCACAAGTGCACATGCGCTCATGCTCCTACTTATCTATCCCTGCAAAGTGACAAGGATATGAATGGCCACCAGCTATGACTACGACAGAAATATGGCGCTTGCCTCTCCAGCTTATTATTTTAAAACGTTTTTAAATAAAAATAAATGTCTGCTCATTTAGTTGTAAATGAGCAATTTTATTCGCGCTTAAAATGTTAGCATATTTCAAGTGAACTTTGGACAGATGAGGTTAAATAAAGCCTTTGGTAAACTGATAAATAGTAAGTGAGCGCAAATTGAATGTGTTGTTGTGCCTTTTTGGGGTACCTCGGATTGACGACAGCGGAGATAATCAGTGGATTGCGCCAAGTTTATTTAGCGGTACGACTGTAAATGTTAATTAATTACTGTGTTGATAAATCAGAGCTGCACTGTACGGAACGGTCCGTCGATAATTTATCAATTACCGATGTTCGGTGAAATTGTGTTGGAGGATGCGTAGTACATTTTATTATAAAAATCGTGTGAAATATAAAGATACAATCGAGTGTGTAGTATAGTTGTAGTATGCTAGAGGTGCAGTAGCGGTGAGTTTCCCTGAGACGTCAGCGGAACACTCGATACTAAATTTCATTTTGCGAAGCGATCGGTCCTCGACAGCATCGCGTCACTTTACGGAAATTCTCTCCTCACCTGTTTCTGTGTTCTTCGAAATGATTGAACGAAATTCTGTTATGTGTTGCCTCGCAGCCAATTACACACTGACCTTGTTAGCTCAGAAAAGCTGGTAGGAGGTAGGTTAACAATGTTAGTCAATATTTTATTATTCAACACGAAATAGAACCCGATAACAGATAGGGGTGCAGTGTCGGAATAACAATAGGATAAAAAGGGAAATGCTGTTGCTCAAGATACCGCAAAAGATGTTATTTTTATAAGAAATTGTATTATACGGAACACTAATCGTGAGCTGCTACTGACTCGAACCCGGTTTTTTCGCGTTCGCTCCACTCGGATTCGTTTTACATTTTTATTTTACTCCTTTCAGTCTAATTTAATATGCGGCCTCGTAGAAGAAATTGCGAGGATTTATTTTTGCATTTGTTAACTCCACCTTGAATAAAATCAGATTTTACCGGCGAATTTATACCGAATTGTGTGAGACAGGTAGAGAGTGCTTCGACTGCTTCGACTGCTCCACCTGCGTATTTAAATCACGTACTCGCGTATGTGTTACTTGTGTTGCAATATCGAGTTTGTGTTGTCAGATCATGTGCCGTACTTCTGACAACTGCTTCCAAATAATACGCTCTTACAATAACGAATCGAGCCGCTAAACTTAAAAAGATTGGTACGCGAAAAATGTATCGGTGTAGGCCACCTAAATTGAATAGGATTTCATTAAAACCTTCTTTTACAAAAAGAAAAATCTCATCGTTGCTTGGAATTTAGACAACCGTCTATTGCAAGATTTTTAATTAAATCGACTTTGATCACAGGACTGGAATGTCTCTGCTAAAACGATTAAAACCGGTATAAAACAGTTGCTGTGTAATCTTTCCGCGTAACATCCCCACGTTAACGATTTAATCAAATGCTTTAATCATTTTTTATGTTAAAGGATTCTATAATGTTTTGTTTCTGACCAAGTTTGTGATTGGCTCATACATTGCGAGCTTAGATCTAGGTGTACAAAGTAGAGCAAAGTGAAACAAAGTAAAACTGTGTAGCCTCAATCCGCAGCTGTTAGTTTTCACCGGCTATTCTTCTTTTGTGCGGTCGACGCTGTCGCCGCCGCCGCCGCCGCCTGGAATATAGAATTTGTAGCGATGAGTACGTCTTCGTTAGAGCAAATATCAATTAGGGGCAGGCTACGTGTCGGCGATAGACGGCGGGAGCGTGACCGAGCGTGCGCCCGCCGGCGTAGCGACCTACGCGTCCGAGTGCGTAGACCCTCGTAAAGCATCGTAGACGCTCGTAGCTACTCGTAGCACTACGTAGCATAGGTGCTACGCAGTGCTACACGTTGCTACGAGCTACGAACATCTTACTACGAAAGTACGAACATGCATACAAACTTCACCTCCAAAATTCGAAACGTGCTATTGCTTAAACAACCACTTACTTAAACTAAGTCCCACTCTGTAACTCGACCTGGTGTTTACTTATTTATTAATTAAGATTAGGTAGGTGGGTGCCATTAGAAATGTACCCAGCGAGACCCCTTTCAGCCCCTATGTTTTGCACATCGTATTTGTGGCAGAAATAATAACACGGTAACCGTGACGTTGCTCTCCTGGAACAAATAATTTCGTGTAATGCACGTTGCGTAACTTCGCCGTTTGTTCCCACAATGTTTTTAATAAGGCCGTCGATATGAAATGAGGGACTAAATTACAAAGTTTTTGACCGTAAATACGTCACGACTTTAATTAAATTGTAGTAGGTACCCACGGCTCTTCTGTTAGTCTACTTCTATTAGTCTTTGTAATTTAGAGTTTAATAATATTATAAGAAAACTGAAAAGAATTCTCATGCTCTACATTCATTTGTGACAGCACGATTTTAATTCCAGAGGAACATCATTACATTATTTCGTAATTTTTCGGGAGTTTTTGAGCAAGTATATCATTTGTAACACAAAATAAATTAAAAAACGGAAAGGATTCAAGCCACCGAAGTTGAAATAAAAAGTAACAAAAATACCAAAGCCAACATTCGCCTCGAAAGAATAACCCTAATTATAACAATATTATAATGAACCTTTTTTGCTACTTAATATTCTGTAATACAAGTCAAAGTAACTTTCAAGGTTTCAGAATTGTTTGAACTGTAATTTTAGAAAATTATATCGTGATCTTTGATAACAAAGCGTCTCTCAGGACGTGTCCCGACATCCACCGAGTACCTGGTCTCCGGAGGACCAATTAAACACTTTAATTAATCTAAGCAAGGGCAGCTTGTTGTAAACTCTTAAATGACAGGAGCGCATGTTCCTGCAACCGTTTTGAAACTTGACTAATGGACCAAAACTCGAGAAAGGCGAAAACAAATTTTATTTCCAATATTAAGTTTTGACTAACAGGCCCGAAAGTTCTTTGAAAGATAAACGATTCTGTTTAAATCTTCAATGTCATCGGACTGTAGTAGGGATTATAATGAGATACAAAATGGTTAGGTAGGTACTACGATACCTTAGACGACGCCTTTCGGGTTAAGGATTTAAAGTAAGCGTTATTTTTATTGAGGTACTATTTTATTCATGATTACGAGGATAGCTTTTAAAGGTCCTCCACTGAACAAGGGACGTTGACACTTGCAAATAACGTTTATAGGGGTATTGTCATTGTAATCATGCTGCTAGACGGATTGGCGATCGCAATTCTTCGAGGGCAGACAGTAGGACGCAGCTTCTGTTCATCTTTGAAGAATTCCTTTTTGACCTTCAATGCTTCTTTCTCATCGACCTCCACAACCATTTACTGGCTAGGTAACTCGACACTTCTTAGCAATACTGGAGACAGATTTTTCTGGCTTCTGACGATACGACTGCCAAAGAACTACGAATGACAGCAGGACCACGAAGCACGGAAGGCGGAGTCTCGCTATGTAAACATGGCCACCCATCCATAGACCGACCTCGGCAAGCATTGCTTAACCTTGAAGATCGACCCGTGCGGCTGTTATTATTTGGCCACGATCTCTGGCTATATATAGCTAGCTTATTTCGTTTACAGATTAGTCTTTTTTCTGCTGACTCATCATCATCATCATCATATCAGCCGAAAGACGTCCACTGCTGAACATAGGCCTCCCCCAAAAGGAGGGGTTGCCATAATCGCCATGCTTGGCAGGCGGGTTGGCGATCGCAGAGTAGCTGTTGCAATGTACAGAGAATGCTGCTGCCCATTCTCTGGTGAGTCCCTTAGTCACCTCGTACGACCCACGGGAAGTGATGGGATGGTGCTATTCTTTTACGTGCGACACTATACGGAACACTTCTGCTGAATAGATCTTTAAAACTAAGTAAAGAATAGTTGTGCATTTGTCTACATGTTTTATTTAAAAATATCGTCTAAATCTGATTTCCGTGACTTATGTTTTAAATCATAGTGATTATATTCATTTCTCACAAAACAACCCAGGAATGGACAAACGATCCAGTTAGGTAGGGCTAACTTCGAGAAAGAGGTCAACCGTCGAATCCGACTCGGCTGGGCGGCGGTATCTTCTCGTCTCACATACCACAGTGTTTCAAGACGAAAGTCTATGACCAGTGCGTGTTGCCAGTGATGACCTATGGACTCGAAACATGGTCGCTCACAATGGGCCTCATCAGAAGGCTTAAAGTCACCCAAAGGGCAATGGAGAGGGCAATGCTCGGAGTTTCCTTGCGTGATCGAATCAGGAATGATGATATCCGCAAGAGAACCAAGGTTACCGACATAGCCCGAAGGATCGCCAAATTGAAGTGGCAGTGGGCAGGGCACATTGCTCGCAGAACAGATGGTCGATGGGGCCGAAAAGTTTTGGAGTGGCGACCGCGTATCGGAAGACGCAGCGTTGGAAGGCCTCACAACAAGGTGGACCGATGACCTGGTGTGGGTCGCGGGTAGCCGATGGATGCGAGACCCACAGGACCGGTTGTTGTGGCGACACTTGGGGGAGGCCTATGTCCAGCAGTGGACGTCTTTCGGCTGATATGATGATGATGATGATGATGATGATGATATTCATTTCCCAGGTTTTTTCCCATTTGTCTTACTGTAAGTGGTGCCAAGGCATAGTGTATTTGTGTAGGTATATTTCGAAACTATAGTGGAAGAAGCTTAAAAACTCAAATTGAATAATAGTCTACATTGAGAGTGGAATCGCATAAATCTAGCCGTTTTAAATTGTTTTTATTTGTGTCTGTTACACTTTCGTATCTCGAATAGTGCGGCACCATTTTACTTTATTAGTTCATACTATTTTGCTACTTGGTTTTACGAGGATTTTTTTCATTCATTTTTGTTATGAAACTATTTCTCAACGAGGTCGTGTATGATTGTTTTTATGCGCTGTAATCGTTTTCGCTCGAAACTTTTTCTTGCGATGTCTCTCAGCGTTCATAATTTATATTTTCCTCAAGACTTTTTGTAGTGAGTAGATTTTGTTAAAGGCCTTTTCTGTTGCAGGATTGTTTTTCACATATTTCTTTATTATTAAGACTATCGACTTAATAGATATTGGTAGTTCTACACACTGCTTCTAAGAGCCAAGAATTTGCATTGCATACATATTTAATTTTGCAGCATATTTCCGTGGCCCTGAAAGTTAAATCCCTATGGTTTTCTTTAAATATTTATGAAGGCCCCAACGTCCAACGACTTTTAATACTTTGAAAATATTATCATATCCTTGTTATAAGCTTTTCCAGATAAATATTTTCTCTGAACATCTGTTCCTAGAGTATAAAGTAAGGGTTCTTATTGTGATATAAAATAAAATTGATAGCAGTTTATCTTTCATAAAATCGGACATGTTCCAAGTACGAGACAAAAATTACAATGATGGCAAAGAAATACTACATTTCGATTCGAGATAAATTCATTTAAAGCTGTTCGATGATTTATCAGAGCCGGCAGCGGGAGGTCGCGTGCGACGTCATTGTCGCAGCTTCCTCGCACAGACATATCGTTTTGATAAATTGCGAAGAATCTCTGAACGAGGTGAATTCAAAAATAAAATCGTATTATTTCACGAAATACTATTGTTTTATACACGTCTACGTATGTAATATGTTTCACACGTTAAAGTTTACGGAGGGAAGTTCGAGGTAGCGAGAAAATTGTAAGTAGTTTCAACTCTAATGTTGTTTTGCATAGGTGTGCAGTCGGAACGTGCTTCCGGAGCTGCTTCGGTGGTTAGATGGGGCCGTTGAAGATATTTTTATCGAATGTGAGGAGTCGTCAGGGGCGCGCGCCAGCTGCCGATGACGCGGCTCAAGCGCCTATTATGCCGCTCGCCTTTTATTTATGATCGGGTTGAGCGCTGCTTATTACGACTGCGGGTGCGGGACATGTTTCATATGCCAGCCTTGTTTCTGCGTTAACTTCCTCCTTGACGCTTATTGAGCTGTTCGCGGGCCGTCATCCCGTTCCTCTACGGTTACAAATTGCTGATGCTGTGTTTATTCATCTCGAGTCTAGTAATGATTTTTAATTTTCCCATTATAACTACTGTTGCGGAGCGAGCGGCCACTAATTACTTTTACTCTTACAACTTTGATTAATTTGTATAATTCCAAAGTTTATCTATATACATAAATCACATGTCAAGTTTTGATGATATCTGCCGCCGGGGGTTGCACAAGTTGAGGCATACTTATTGTTATTCACGGCGTATCTCGAACTCGAAACTCTGCAGTGATATGTGTTTCACTAAGCCCCGACATATATTTCGCCGTTTTTGTCTATCACTTGGCAGCAACTTCTCCAATGTTTTCTCATTCGCCGGCAGTCTTCCCAAAAGTTAGCTCATTCCTGTCTCGGTGGGTGCCTCAGCGAATTACGAACTCGGCACTCAGCCGCCGATGCGTGTAAAATGTCTTTACGAGCTCGGTAAATCCCGTGATGTGTGTGTCACCGGCCGCGACCGTGTCGCCTCCTCACTCTCACCATTTTTTTAAATCAATTAGACGTTAATCGAAAAACTTTTGAGTGCTCACAAACCCTAATTCAACTCGGTGATCGGCTTGAATACTTCAGTTGCTCCACAAAAACCTTAGGGAAATAGGTAAGGTCAAAATAAAAACTAAGTTGTTACTGCTTTCGATTAAAAATCCTACGTTTCAATAAATTAATAGTAATATACATAAGTAGCGCAAGTAGTGATTTTATCATAACTAATTTAACAGACTGCATTTAAGTTTAAACTGAAATAGGGTCTCAATAGATTGAATAACTCTTTCATCATAAACGCTTGGTTATCTGCAAACGTAAGAGGAAATTTGAGACAGACAATATTCTACGTACACATATGAATGAAATCGAATACCTGAAACTGATTTGTTCTATAAGAATCGTTAACTCTGGACCCATTTCGTGGAAAACCTTAATCAAAACGCTTTTTTGCTCGGATTTCAATTGTGCATCAGAATAGAAGGAATGAAACAAACATGTTGAATCTAACATGCCTGCGTCCGACTATTGGATGCACTTTTTTGTTCGTCATAGTTCGTTTCGCACCGAACTTAAAATATATGAAATAATCCCGGCTCGGCGCGTCAATGTTCCTAAATAGAAAAAGCTAAAATTTTAAAAAATGTTTACAAGTTTTGCTACGTCCATTTAACGGGCAAACTATATTTGTTAAAAAATGTTACCTGAAGCATTTTAGGAAGAATAGGTATTTGTTTGCCTTTTATTGTGTTTTGATCGATGTGTTTGTTATCTACACCTGTTAAAATGTGACATGTTGTATAGGTAAATCTGTAAGTAGGTATAACATTTACCACGCCCTTTGATGGTTTTGAGCAATGAGAACATATGCTGTTAAGATCCTTAATAATGTAACGTGTATGTTTTCGCGGTGTTGCGAGTGCGCGGTGAGACGTGACTGTCTCATAGTCGCTACAGCTGAAAACATTCATAAATATTCATTTTGTGCACAGTCGCGACACCTGCAATTAGGTGTGATGGCTATTTAGGTAATGGATGAAGTCCATCTTTGTCTAAAGTATATTTTCTTAAAAAAACTTAACCGTAAGCGTCGTGACCACTAAAATTAATGGGTGTTAAATTATTTTACATAACTTCAAACAAATGCGAATGATAATAATTCATATATATTCAAATATTCAGAGAATCGTTTAGCCATTTAGTTTTCTAGTTTCTTCGAACTGCACATTTAATGTGCATAGCTGCAAACTTTGAGTGCGCCTTTTATAACTTACATAATATTTAATGTTACATGTCACAATGTATACGAGTACTACTATTTATTAAACTTTGTGTTTTTATGATCATCTAAACCTGTCAGGAAGAAGCGCAGCAAAAACAAATTACTTAAAGATTTTTTCAAAGTTGTACATAAGCGCGATGAGGAGGTATTCCCGGCAGAACCTTTACTCCATTAGACATGAGGCTGCCAGTGACTGGCGACAGGAAACGGCCGTCGTCGGCATAACAAGGTTAACATCTTGCAATTCTATCAAAGTCTTATGTAATAACGTTATCAAGCGACTTCCGCCGCCCGCCTGCTACTCACAATGCGCCACATTCAACTCTGCATGTAAACACTAATTAAAGTTTTTGGTAGTTAGTGATACCGCTAGTAAGTTCTCAGAAAAACTTGGGAACTGTCTCACTAGATAATGTGGAAACAAATCTGAAAACTTAATTAGATTTTATTTGTTCTGGCCCACAAAGAGAGGTTCGCCATAATTAGTGCGAGAACGAATAATATAATTGTGAATTTCTTGTACTACCTTGAGATGTCTTTGTATTTAGTGCAAAAAACTTTTAAAGATTTTTGTATTTTATATTTTCCATCAGACGAAAAAGTGGGTCTTGCAAGAAAAGTGTGCCAAGACTGTAAGCGTTGACGTTAAGTATTCTTTGCCTCTCCGCAAGAGAGCTGGCGTGATGATAATTAGGCGACGCATTTACATCAGCGCGGATACAAACGAAATGTTGTTTATTATTTTATTTCCTCTTTCGGGTTCCTGTTGGATCAAATACAGTGTTATTTATATTTTGTATTTGAAGGGGAATCTTCGAAAAAATAAATAGACGACTACATTAAAAACAAAGCAATCTATTATTTTTAACACCGTATTAATTAGGTAGTCGTCCCTTTGAGTTGTATTAAAATGATATGAATGTTATTTAGCTTTAATAAACAACTTCAGACAAAGAGATGAAAATAGCATTATTATAACATACATTCAATTTTAGGACTTAGATATCTTGCTCAATTTGCATATGGTATGCAGGAGGAATCTTGCAAGTTCATCTTACGAACCGTCTCGCTACACAGTAATGCTTGCTTTAGTTCCACAAACCTTGTTCACGGTTGACAAAATTAGTATCTCAGCGGCTTGCTGATTGAATAGCACCAGTAGCTAGTTCGCAAACTGTGTACGTTAATTTAAAAAAGGGGTTAAGATGTATCAGCTGAAATATAACGGGTGGATGAGTCAGTGGTTCCGGCGCGCGTCGAGCGGGCATCGAGCCACGGATCCGGCAGCGTTTCTTTCGAGCTCGTTAACGAAACAATAAATAATGATTTGGACGTCTCCACCACTGCAGGCTATTGTGCGGCCATCATATTTTCCGTCGGGCCGTCGGCATCAGGTCGTTGTCGTGACGTCACGCTTCCTAGCCGTCGATTGGTCCACGCTATATCCGAGCCGCTGTGTGTTCCCGCCTGCCAGTGTTACATTGAATCATGCTTTCTAACTTAAACACAAAGTAATCGGTGAAAGTTTAATTTCCATTTGTTTGTTACAGGTAAGCTGTTATTTTTGGAACTTCGAATTTATTTTCGCCGTCTCGAAAAGTAAGTGGTTCTTAGATATTATTAGCGTAATATAAATTTTAATCTGGCCCCTAAAATACATCATTTCGGTGTGTTTATTGAAATAAAATTGGGCTTAATTTAGCAAAATAAATGAGGTCTCTTTTGAAATAATTAAAGGGAACGATGTCAACTGAAGAGCCTTAAAATTTATTTCAAATAGCACGTTTTAGCATTAGTGTCACTAGACCCAAATTAGCTTATTTTCCTTTAAAATATAACATCACAGAAATGTGTTAAATAATGTAGGTAGTTTTTTCTCCTTTTCTTGTAAAATAGGTGGCATTAGATTTCAAAGTAATGTGTTTTCATGACACCGTGTCCTCTTCGTTAGAGCAGTCTTGTTATTGGAGCAAGTCGTAAAAAATGATGAATGGATCAAAATAACCATAAAAATTCAATAAACGTGTAAAAATTGGGTGCGACGCGACCGGAAGATTGTTGCCAATTTATTTCTAACAATAGACGGATAGAGTTCGATTTTCCGCAAACCCGTCATCGGTGAACGAGACAAGTGACTGAATGACATTACTGCTTGTTTACTGTCGCCTTCACTGCACATATTTTCCCTGTTATATCGTTAAGGCCGTAGCATACTTATACAGGGATGATCTTAAAACAGGACTTGTAGTTTTTCTCCGCCTTATTTTTCAGGATATTAAGATTCTTTAAATATGAAACTAGCTGGCCCAACAAACGTCATTCTGTCGAAAGCGATTGAACCGTGGCGGTGACAGCTAAGAACATTTGATATGGGATAAATTAAAATGTGGTTTTTACGTTTTTCTGTGCCATTTTTCCAATGTTTCTCTTCTTAAGTACCTTCTGCAGACTTCAAGGAATACATGAAAAAAAATGCTGAATTCGTCGAGCCGTTCTCGAGTTTTGCGCTTAGCAACACATTTTGCCATTCATTTCTATTTATATGGATTAATATTGCAAGCAAATACATTGATTCGATTTTTTTACTTCCGTTCGACTTTAAGTGTATTAGTTTAGGCCACGCGTTGCCTGTCAGTTACGGAACTGTTTCATATGTATGGACACAAGATTCCTCCCGCACATGACCGCGCGTGTCACCAACCACGATGGGGCCGGAAACTTGTCAAATGAAATTACATACCCCAACTTAAATTAATTTGGCAGTTGGTATCTAATACAATAGTTGACAAACTTCATTCTTCGCAAACTTTATTTATTAACCGATAAATACCTGCCTACCTCAGTTTATAAGTATTTCCCGTGAAACGTTATACTCGTAAATGTTCCAAAGTTGAGAAATTCTCCAATACGTGCGAGGATTTTAGCTTCAAGAAATAATCTAATTAAAACTCTGTGAAATGTGATGAAATGTTTGTACGTTTTTTGTGAAAGTTGAGGCATAAAGCTTTACTCGTTCCATTCAACGTTTATTTATCAGAGGGTAGTATAACATTAAAGAGATTTCGGAATGGTTGAAACAATTGTTTTTGTTTCGAGTTGGTGTAGGCTGCGGATTGGATATTGCATTGTGTGCGCTATACAAACAAGACACCTGAGGCAACGGATGGACCATATCGGAGCGTATCATTCTACGTTTCAAAGCACTGCAAGGAGCGTCCGGCGCTGCAAAAAGCGTAAAGCGTATTGTTTTCGTTGGTAGAGGAAACGTCCAACGCTGTCAGGCGACGCTCGGGTCTAATGGACCGCTATTTACTTTGACTGAAGGCTTTTACGATGAAAACAATACAACATTTGGAGTACACACGCTCTATAGCGATTACTAATTTTAGCTGCTAGAAATGCTGGCTGAGGCAGCGAGTATTCACTTATCTTTCATTTAGTTTTGTATGAGGTGCTTGTGTTCTCCCCCAAACAATAATGACGTCATAAATATAATATTTTTGGTTTCGTATTGCCGTGCTCACTGTGTCACATTAATATGACGTAGGTACTCACGGGGATTATTGTTACTTATCTATGTCCCTTGTTTTCGGCGTATCAATAAGAAAATTGGCATAAGACTTCTCTTTGCAACGTTTGTAATCGAATTACTGACTTCGAGATTAACAGAGCTTCAGATAATAAAATTAAGGATTGTAAGAAGTATATTATTATTTTATATGCGAACGTTTAACGGTGCTTTCTTTTGTAGGCGTGTAAAGCCTGAACAAGTGCTCACCGCCTTACATTTAATATACGTTTTGAAAGATCCGATGCAGTTCTGTGTTCGTAGTGGTATTAGTAGTGTGGATTTAAATCATAATATTGCACGGAACAACACGCTCGCATTTTGCTTATTCAGAACTTAGTTCCATCAAAATGCATAGGATATGTGCCAGGAAGGCGGCGGTAAAACTTTGATATCTAATACTGGCCAGGTTTTCCTTGGCAGAACTTATGTTTTCTTTGCTGAGACTCGAAGAAAAAAGTCTACCCTAGCCTTTACTTAATATCTCTTGTCCTGATTGTTATTAAATATTAGCGTTGTGCTTTCTATGTATTTCCTCAAAGTAACATGTCTAGGTTTTTCGAGTAAATAATTGAAGATACTCTCGTGTGAAGTTATGGTGAAGTATAAAGTTTAAGTTACTAAATTTTTATCATGTTACCGTTTTCATGGTCGTGTGCCGAGATCTAGTTAGTTTAAAGTAATTGGTCCAGCGCTATCGGTTCGTTCTTTTATATTATGCATACTTTATAGTTTTATACAAACTTACACCTCTCTGACTTCTACAACCATTATAAAAACTTAGTTTTTATACTTTGCAGAATTAGTTTTACGTAAAAGTAATTTCTGGTAGAAACGATGAATAATAATCCTACTCAGAACTAGGGATTATTAGCATTATCATATGAAGGATCTTACGGCCGCCCACGCATCGGATGGAGGCCTCCTCTAAGCTCCACACACGGATAAAGTCACAAACTACTTACTGAACATAAATAACTTACGCAGGTTTAAGTCACTACTATCTATGGCCAAATAACTGCCGACACCCGCTTGCATACATATTAGTAGCACCTGGAACTCACTTACCCCGAACTTTACATATAAAAAGGAAAGTTGTAGTTTTTGTTTTATTCATATATGTTGGTAAATTGACTTACATAGTCCTGAACGTGAGGTCGACTTCTTTAAAAAACTTAGTACGTGGGTTCATGGGGACGGCCGCAAGCCGGTGGCCGCAGCTGACTTAATCCGGGTTGCGGACGATCCATCCTTGGTACCGGCGACACGTGACGCATGTAGCTAATACGTCGCAATCACGCTTGCTGACGGTATAATTAAACCCTAAATAATAGTGAGCCGTCAATTAATCTCGCGCTTTGAACCAGCGACCATTCATTTTACATTTATTGACGTAACGCGTTCAATGGCATTTAAAAAATGAAATATTGCGTCTCGCTGCGCTTCTCGAATTCCCGTCCAAAAATATGATTGGATTATCGACACACCTGCAATTTATTAAAAGTTCGTTAATTTTATGGAGCATAATTTTTACGTAAGCTATTATGGAAATGAGCAAAGTTTAGGGGTAGGAATGCAATTAGGCTTGTAGCTAAGTGTCAAAAAAAATAAAGAATTAATAAAAGTGGAAGCTAGTTTACCGGTGCGAGTGCTGGCGTGATCATTTGTTGTAAGCGTCATTTAAATATTAAGTATGTACTCAACATTTTTAATTAAAAACGTGACAGTTTAGTGCGTAGGGCAGCGTGTGGCGTTTCGTGCGCGTGTCGGCGGCGTGGCGGTGCGCGGCCGGCCGGGCGACAGTGGCCCGCCAGCCCGCGCCGCGAACACGCGTCTCGCCCGCGTGCCGACCGCGCCGCTTTCCCCCCAACTTTCAACCGCCCGCCTAATACCGCGAGTTTCAATTCCAAAACACATGAAACTGGATTAATGAGGATCGTTCAGTGAAATATCGCAGTGACA
The DNA here is from genome assembly GCA_947386135.1 of Melanchra persicariae. Lineage (NCBI taxonomy): Eukaryota > Metazoa > Arthropoda > Insecta > Lepidoptera > Noctuidae > Melanchra > Melanchra persicariae. The sequence goes on along the minus strand of OX376653.1, from coordinate 9,901,961 downwards.
CTTGTGATTTTTGTGTGTGATTTTTTATTATCAAAGTAGGTAAATAATTAACTTTTACCCGGTATAGTAATATGTGTATGTTATACATTATTTTGAAAATAAAAACCACAAATTTGGGTTACAAATATATTGCATGAATGGTAAAATTAATCTTAGTTAGCTCTAATTGAAGTCTGATTACAATTCAGCATATAACATAAGTATGGATATTGTTGTTGGTATATAAATACATAAATAAAGGCATATAGGCATACCTCCACGTTTAAGAAAGAACAAAGACATTTTCGAACTAATATTTATAAAAACCGATATTAGTGGCGGCAGAAAACCACGGAAGTGGAAACCCAATAAATCCGCTGTAACATAGTTTTCAGCTGTAGGTATCTACAAATTTTCTTTGAAGTAGGTGGAGCAGGGCATTAAGACATGAGCCCAGCAAAAACCCATGCTCCAGTGCCGCGGCGGCGCTGTGAGGCATGTGTCTAGCTTGCTGTAATATTACCCTGTGATACATGAGTTGTGGCAATTTGGAGACCGACTTAGCCATGCATGTCTGTTAGCTAAACCTGAGCTTAAGATATTCGCTGTGGGACAGATGATTGGCACGCCGCCTCACTCACCACGATCCGTCTTGTTTATTGTTCCCGACCTACATACTAAACACTCTGATTAAGAACTTGCCGAAACTATAATTTTGTCAAGGAACTGGGTCGTGCAACACACAAAATGTATGTATCACACGAAATATATGATTCTCGTAAAAGACGGCTTGTGGCCACTTAATAGTTGCCAAAACAAAGAGAGCCTTTCGGCGAAGTAGAGGAAAAACTTAGCAACGAGCTTACAGGTCCAAGTAATGGTTGTGGGAAGAACGGCGGCCATTAAATGAGGAAATTCAAAGAAGATTTATTTGCTTGACAATATTGTAAAACGCTGTGTTTGTATACTCAGCAGGTGTACATAATTCTAGGAATTGAATACACACATTTCAGACTAAATCCCATTGCATTGAGCACTATACAGTATATACAGTTCAGTAATTATAATCACGGGTTTACGTATTATCTTCAGTAGGTAATGTACATGATTATAATTATCTCCTATTAAGCTTATAGTCCGGTCAAGTTAGCTCATTTAATTGGGGTAAGGTTACAATTCGCATAAAGCTAAAAATTGGTACGGATGTAGGGAACACCATAAATGGAATGTGAGAAGTCCGCATCGATCCCCAATCTGCACAAATGGGTTTTTTGAACTAATCAGCCAAATGATAAGTTTTATCATAAAAATAGGTTAGACAAAAACTGATCTTTAAAATGTGTTAGCAGTTTTTTTTCCTAAGGCTCTCACCATTTCTGAGATACTGAGACTCAAAAACAAATACTTGTGTTCTTTAATATATGCACGAGTACGCCGCATATGCAGGCTGACTGGTTATTTAGTAGTATACTAGAGCTGATTTGCAAAGATTTTGACCCCGAAAACTATATACATATTTTCGAGTTAGCGAAAGTTAAGATATATATTTTCTGCCGCACAATCAAAAACGATGAGAAATCTACTCCTCTTCGGAAAGTCAATTGATACTTTTTATTCCTTCATTACATACTGATATTAAGAAGATCCGCAACAAGCAAGGCGAGCATCGAAAAATGTGTAGTACCAAGTGCAAAGTACTACCTTTTCGGGAACAAAGGTGTTTTTTCCTACACGTACCAAAAGTGGGCCCCATTATACCATTTTAGAAAGCTTATTAAACAAGGAAGTGTTTCCGGCATTTTGAACGTCAAATGCAATTTATTTATTTCGAGTAAAGTGCCTCAATAACCAAGCGATGTTTCAAGATATTTTCATAGCTTGAAATTTACGATGCTTCATTTCCAAAGATGTGGCTATTTTTGTTATTAATTGATTCGTTCTTGAGCTATCAGAAACTTATCAATTGACTTTCCAGAGAGGAGTAGATTTGTCATCATTTGCAATTTTTGGTCTTGAAGCAGAAAATTTATATCTTCAAACTTTCGCTAACTCGAAAATAACCCAATATGGATATAGTTTTCGGGGTCAAAATCGTTGCAAATGGAACGCACTAAATAACCAGTCAGCCTGTATATGCGGCGAACTCGTGCATATTATAAAGAGCACAAGCTTTTGAATCGCTATAATTCAGAAATTGTGATTCTTAGAAAAAAAGTCCAAGAACAATTTTTAAAGATAATTGCATGACCTACAGTTTTTTTCTGATCTAGTTTTATGATGAAACTTACCGTTTGGCTGAAAAATGCAAAAAAAGCACATTTTTCCCCTTGATTTTTTTTATGCAGATGACCGCTATGCGAATAATAGTAATTAATAACTACTATAGTGTACCTACTCCATATACTAGGGATTGCATAATGTATAGGTAGTAGATATTTAACTTTTAAGACATTTCCAAACCAATTGTTAAACTGTTAATTTATTCTTGATCTAAAAAGTGTTCTGACTACAATTTTTATTTCTGAAATTGTTATTAAATAAAGAAATCCCAAAATAAGTAAGGTACTAATTTGAATAAAGTGTCAAAGAACAAGAAATTACCATTTCAACTTTAATTCTTAGAGGAAACGCCACGAAACGCCTGCAAATGACTATCCAAAGTTCTACAAGTTTTGCGTTCTTTGTCATAGCTCCAAATAGTAAACCTGCATTTTCTTTATCTGATAGAAAATACTTTTCTAAAGTAACTAATTTAAAAATTGTAGAAAAGTATTTTCATGCGAATGTCGTTGCCGTAAAATTCTTTCGCTTCTAAACATTCCTTAGGTATAAAAGATTATTCCGCGTGAATGAATAGCTATTGGAAGTAGAATTTTAACAGACTCTCAGTTACTCGCGAAACGTGCCCATGGAAAACCCAAATCAGCTTCGTTCAGGTGTATCGACATAAATTCGTCAGCGCAGCGGAACAATGCCACATCTTGTTACGCTGGTTTGTATCGCCATACAACCTGGCTGTTTAATTTATTTAAACTCAGAATTGGATTTCAGCTTCGACGTTGTAGCATTTGTATTTCCAAGTCCGGAGAGCATACACTGCGGTACATAGTTTAACAAACGTGTTCAATTCAACAAACACGCCTCACAAAAGCAATAGTGGTTGACTTATTCTATCAGCGTCTCCAGTCGGAGCTCCTACAACTTGAAATAACATGTTTGACCTGACTCCAATTTGGAGACACCTAAACCGTATTCAAGAGGCTGCTGTCTGTACCCGTTTATCGTGCCCATACTGTCCGGTAAAGGCGATTAGTATTCTTTCTCCGTACTACAGGGATAAACTTGTGTCCCTAAACGTCAAATATGGAGGTAAAACACAATTTTAGAGAGATTGCGTACTATCCAGGACAGGTTACCTGACTCCGGTCAAAGGTTTTTTTGCTGTCAGCATACATTTGGTGGTTTGTACTGGACCGGCCAGTGGCCAGTGGGCACATATTGTTTAGGGGTGCGTGCGTGCCATGAAATACTAATGTAGCCAACTAGATAAGTAAAACTTTATGTAGTTGCTATATATGTTGTACATGCTGTGCAACTAAGCATGTCTTAAATGAAATTATGTCAAACTAACTTACTTAGCTAGTTAGTTACTTTAGTTCCGAAATAGTTTTAGATTACAATTAGGTTCCGGCTTCTTCTCAATTTCATGTCATTAATAACTTAGTTCTAAATTGAATTAGTAAAGCTGTATGTAGGTATGATATCTGGATAACATGAGCCACTTCATTAAGCATATAATCTGATGTATATTATTACTGAAACGGATTTAATTACAATTACACGAATTCAATGGTAATACATCATCAGCCTAGCCTTTTCCTAATAATATTGGGTTCGGCTTTCGGTCAAACCAGATTCAGCTGAATACCAGTATTTTACGTGGAGCAGCTGCCTACCAGACCTCTACAACCCATTAACTGGGTAACACCGGTACTTCTTGGCCAGACTGGAGTCAGATTTTCTGGCTTCTGACAATCCATAACGACTGCGAAAGATCTAAAAATGACAGCCGGGACCAACGACAAATTTCGGTATGTTAAGATGGTCACCCATCCACAGACCGAAATTGGCAAGCGTTGCTTAACCTTGAAGATCGACCTGTGCTGCTGTTATTATTTAGCCACGTAATAAATGATATCGTAATATTTTTCAGACCGTATTTATTTCAATGGTAATAAATAAGGTCAGCAAAAATATCATGTTCTATCATTTTATTAAATCAGCCTCCTGGTAATTTTATTATACAATTTTCCTACATTCCTCTGTGAGGTTTAATGATGTAAATAAAACGGGCATGTAAACATCATACCTACAAGTAAGTAAACAATCGCTTACCTAACCACATAGAAACTCGTGAATTAATACAGTATTGTGCTTTGTATCAAATGTGTAATTTAATTTTATAAATGATACGGTTACCGTTTGTGTAATTCATTTCGTGTATCATTTCAATTTTACATTCAGACTAAAAAGTTCAGCGCCAATATGAAATTAATAACGTCGTAAAATATAATTAGTTCCACGAAAACGGGACGAGTTGTCGAATACAAATATTACTCTATAGTGAAATCCACCAAACTGTTTCTAGTTCCCAGTAATTTGACAGTTTTCTATAGTATTATAATTTCTATTAATACTGCTTTTGTAAATAACAAAGTTTAGGGAATAGTTTCTGAAGTCTGTGAAATTGGGTCATTTATTATAAAATGTTGTAAGAGCAAACACGAGTTAATGTAAATAATTAATAAAAGGAACAAAGTGAGTGCCTATTTAGGTTTAACTGCTAATGTTGGCAATATGTCTATAACACGAATAAACATGGCATGTTGGTGTGGCGGGAACCTTAATAACTCGTTTATAATTCACAAGAAACACGTACAAACATTAGCCAAGAAAGCTCTTTTCCTGACGGTTAATTAAAAGTATCGGCAAGGATCAGTGTTCAGTTGATTGGTAGTTTGTTTGACTTGGAAACTGATTGATTGATTGGTTCGCTAATAAAGCTATTGAGAGTACATTTATGAGGCGCACTCGTATCCAGCGCGGCAGCTAATAGGATTCGCCGGCGACATTAATGGCTATTTGTCATCCGTCATACGAGTCACACGCGATTACTTAATTACGTATTTATTAATTACATTCTCGATACCGATCCGATACCGATTGATACAAGTTTTATTTTGATAAAAGTTGGTCAACCGTGACAGGAAGCGGGAATTTTACTTCGGCGTTGGGTTATTTGGGACGTGATATTTTTTAGGTATTTTCGATCGTATCTGCCTTTATGAAATCGTGATCGGCCTGACGCTGTGCAGCAGATAGCTACACAGAGCCGAGAAACGGAGGTTCGCTACACTGAGCTCGCCGGTTAAAACAACGCTCATTTTAGTATTTTGTGTTATCACGTTTTTGCTATCAATACTGTTCCAACATAGACGCAGTTCGTATGCAAATTAATAATACTCGTACAGTATTTTTACAAAATACCTTTTCCAGTGTATCTTTATGTTTTGTTTTTAAAAATGGCACATGTCCTGCTATGACATCTCTTTTATCTTTCACGTTTTTGTACGAGCTTTCGTTAGATAGAATCAAAGGATGTGTAGGTATTTGATATTTATCATATTGATAACTAAAAATAACCCAGTCTCCAGCACATAACATTTGATATACGTAACAACAGAATGTAGTTACGACGACAGAAATATTTCCTTAATAATTTAGCTACACAAATATTTGATTTTTGTGTCGTTATTTGTACGTCTTCCTTACCTTGTGCCTCAAACGTATCTTGTTAAAATAATGTAGGTCATATATTTCAATACTTACTTATGTACCTACAGCAACAAATAATAAAATTAAATGTTTTGTAAAAATATCACTCATGTCGGTGGGTTTTTGTTGAAACTGACGTTGGATTAGCGGCTCGTTGAACTGCCAGTCAATCACGAAAAATGCAAAATGTCCGCGGCGGGTCAGCTGACGCCGGATAGCTTATGTGCTTTAAATGCAATCACCTGCAAGCCTGGACACACAGCGACACGTACATTACCCACCCATGAGGCAACAACACTTAAAATATATCCAGAACAAATTCGGCGATCAGTTACTCGACTAGTGCAAATGGACTGGAAATATCAAGTGTGAAATAAAACCTAGAGAATATCTACTTACGATCTCTTGGCTGAAGTTTCGAATTTGAGCAGAGTTTTAAAGTAGACAATAAGCTTTAGGGCAATGAAGTCTTAGAGAAAATTATCGAGAGTTTTTCTGTAGTGGTGGAATAACAACGAGAAAATACGGGAAAATATTTTACTTAGAGTCTCGTTCACTAACTTTAAACATGTTATTAAAAGTAACATCATTAGTTTCCACATGCGGAGTAATAAATGTTTATTAAAGAAGTTCAGTTCAATTTCTAAAAGATTATCTTGTCTTTGATTACGAGGAAATCTTTTTTAATCACAAGATAAAATCCGAAAATCCTCTTAAATAAAAGTATCAGTCTCTCTTATCCGATTTATTTTACCATGGATGTTCTTAATTCCGAAAATGACGTTTATATAAAGGAGATCTCCGTTTAGGTATATCTTCCCAAGGGAATGTTGGATATAAATGGATTACGGTTCTTCCAAATTACGGTGTTGTGTGCTACGTGGATGAATCTGGCCCCACGATAATACTCCATACCTATTTTTTTGTCTATTTTCGTTTCTCGTACTAAATACGAATATTTTTTGTATCGTTGTTGTTCTAGCTTTGGAAATAATGTAATTTTTTGTTTTGTTGTGTATGTAAGCAGTAGCACAAAATATCCTTAGTATAAATATAATCTGTATTTAAAACTGGCAGATTTCGCGCTAATCTCAACTTAAATCTGTTCTATTAGTATGAGTCTATCCTAAAAACTAAAGTGACTCTCTGTAAAGGTTTTATTCTTTAAAATAAATTGGAGGAATCGTTATTATGTAAGCTGGGTTCTGCTGATATTATTAGAAGTACTTACTTCTATTTACATAAAACCAACTCATTTAACTTTCAGTTGTAGGTCGCCTGAATAAAACCAATTGATATATTTTTAACAACTGTAGCTTTTAAGACTATTTTATGCATACAAATATTTTTTATCGCAATTAAATTTTATCTGGGACATTCAGCTTCCAAGTTATAACTGCTAGCAGCTATTCATAACTAAAGATTCTGAAACTTTAAATCACCCTTAGACATTGCGTTCACCGAACTAAAGAGAAATAAAATTAAAATAAATAATCCGAATGGACTTTGTAATTATTTATCAAGTGAACGGAATTGTAGTTTTTCTATGGCTTGAAATAGGTATAATTGGTTCCTAGGTAGGAACTATTGAGAAAATCTTCCTTGAAAACTGTTCTTGATATTATATTTATAACTGCGGGGTACAATCGTGAGGCAGAATTACCGGTCAAAAGAAACAAAGGGTATTGTTATCTCACTTAAATGAGGAATCGTGTCCCGGGATAAACACTTTGACATAAAAGAGTTTTTTTTTGTACTTTAAATCGTTTCATAGTGGTTTAGTCTGTTTTCACCGGTTGTAAATAACGTAGTTATTCCACGTTTCATAAATCCTTTGATATATTTCCTTTGTTATTTTTAAAAATAAGTCCGAGTGTAATAAATAAATAGAAATATTATTTGTTTGCAACACGGAACTCTTAGTAGCTACAGAACGGCGACTGCAGTCAAAGTGGGGTTTACGTTTGATCCAGCGCAAATTGGAAAAATAAGATACTACGTTTTCGTCCGATGCCTTTTAATATAAAATCTCGTACTATGGCAGAATTTAAAAAAATAACAGTTCTGAGTCGTTATATGTGGCCGTCTTTGAAATTGAGATAGTAAAAAATCCAAACGACTTACGTGCTTCCAGCCATAATTGAAGGTCGTTGGCAAAGTTTACAATGATGCTAGGAACATAATAATACAAGTTGGCTCGTAAACTGTAACAGCTGCATGGGATGTAATGATACTTACACTCGAACCGCGCCCCAATGGGATATTGAAGAGGCCGTGGATACGGAAAATACTAAAAAAGCGAAGGAACAATAGAGAAAACGTCTATACCAAGTTCGACGAAAACTTAGTATGAGCCGGCATTTTCACAAGGGTCTCAGCGGCCTGACAAGGCGTTAATATAATTTAATACACTAAAAATAAAACGACTTCCTCGCTATAATCTAGTAATCACCTTTTGTGTCGTTATTTTAACTAAGCGCTTTTATTAAAGCAACAGACTACTAAATGTTTGTGTTGATTAAAACGTCCGCTTGCTATCAGCCTTCAAAGAGTCGCTTAAATAGACTTGTGCTTTGACGACTCGTCATTAGGTATCTACTGTCCTCTAAAGTATAGTCAGTAGTCACTTCAGAATAACGAGGAACCAGTTGTTTGCGTTGGTTTAATTAAGTGTAGAACTATTCTCTCGCAAACACCAATGCTAGTACGTACTCGTACGTGTGTATCTATGAAATATTTGCTGTTTAACTGCAAAGTTTGTCTTGTTGCCATGGAAACAATAGGTGTGGGACATTTTCATCGTTTTAATTACTCCGGTGTGTATAACAATAGGCGCGGCGCGCCGCGCGATGGGACCCCGGTGGTGTGTGTGACAGGCAGGTGCCATGAAGATGACGTGAGCGGCCCTAGGGCCAACGAGTGCGCGCCTCCTCTTGTACCTGTCATTACGGGAAGCGCTCTAATTCACCAAATATTAATCAATATATTCAGGACACCCTTCATATGAAATCGCGAGTCCCTTGATATAAAGTTAAATAAAATAAACGAAAAATTATCGCAATTAAGAAACTTTTAGCTAACGATTATTTGAATTTAACTTGTTTGTATCTTATTTAATGGGTCGGTACTTGAAACTGGAGAGTTTTAAAGAGAATATTCATTTGTTTTAAAATTAACCATAATAACAGCTTCTTTATGTTTAGTTTGTTGCTTCTAACAACGGTCATAATGTAATTCACAGTACACATTCTACAGAACGTTTTATTGGTCTTCTGGGGAGGATCACGAAACTTTTAGATTTCTTAGAGTCCAGTTCGGTCAATAGTCACATAAAGAGCGAGTTATTGCATAGGGTACAGCAGTTTATGTTTCGCGTGTACACATTCCTAGATACATTCAATTACTTCTTTTTATTTGTTCTGCAATTTGATTAATCTAGTTAGTTTACTGTTACTTTGGAGGATGAGGCATTCAAATATAGTATTTGGAGTCTAGTCAGAATTTAACTTTGTAGATTTGTCGACACCGGTCCGCGTCTGTTTGCTAGACTCGCAGCGCGACATGATTCACTGAACAAATTTGTGAAAATCTCGTTTGAACACGTCATACATTTGTGTTTGTGTATTTTATTTTATCATGAGCCCGATCCGAACTGGTGACATTTTTACGGGCCGTGAGCTATGTACACAGGTATAAAGAAAGGGTTAATATGTGAACAGAGCGAGGGCTTTTTGTATCTGTGACCGACTTTTGGAAGTTATTTAACTGTAGGATAACTTGTTAAGCGGATGTCGTAGACGGTGAACTTGAACGTTAAGAGGCTTCTGGTTAATTAGCATGCGAGCCTCCGAGGAGCCGTAATGACCACAGCTGTGCCGCTGGGGTACTTGTCGAAAATGAGGCGCTCCCTTACATATACTTGTGTACACTCTCTACCATGAGCTTTAATTAAATTTTGAAATACATAAAAGAGCAATACTTTTTAATTCCATGCACCAATGAGAGGGACATAAACATCATATAATATATCTACCTAACCTACTACTTGTGAAAGAGACTAACTTCGTTGATAAAAAAGTCGTAAATAGATTGTTGTCACGAATTGAAAACAGTTTGCAGCCTCTTTTATTGTCACAAAATGTATTACAATTCCCTTAATCTGTTGATTGCGAGACTATATACTGCCATTTTATACGACATTCTCTACCTACATCCAAGTTCAATACAACTCCTTTAGCTTGAATTAAAATTAAATATTATCTCACGCGAAACGCAATGGTATTTCCTCTCTACCAAGATTTCTCGTCTGACAAAATCTAGTTTCTCCCGCCGTATGTAGTTTATGCACGTACTGCAATTAGGTACCTATACAGAGTTAAGATTACCTTTTGTGTCGTTACCAGGCTGTGTGCTGTGCACTTTCCGTACGCGTTTGGAGTATTCCCCCTGAAACACGCTCCGCCCAATCTAATTAGGCTGCAACTACGGAGATAGCAGCGATCGAAACTTGCGGCTTATGAGAACGGCCAACACGACTGACAAGATTACCAAACTTTTAGCCACAACCGTACCCATCCACTGAGCCTTGTGGAACTCCCTATCAGCTCCATCTCGGTTGCTCTTACACTCCTACCTACTTCTGCGTTAATGACGCAGCTACTTCTCAAAGCATTTTTGTAAATTGCTTATTTAGGAATCTGCGCGACTCATGACATAATCACCGAGGAACCCCAAGATAAAATCTTTTTGTTGTGAATACTACACAAAAGATTGAAATTGCTTTACAATTGCGGTGGATGGCTTATCACAGAACGTACCTACTCCTGAAAATTCTTAAATCAAAATTAAGATGGCTGAGCAAAACGCAAATTTACTATTCGAAAAAGTATTCATCGTAAAAAGTTATTTGTGTCATAAAACGGTAGAGCGAGGGTCCGGTTAAGCGCGTACATAAATTTAATGATATTACCATAGGCCGTTAAATGCTGTTTTCATAGCAATTTTTAATTGATGAAGCGATGTAAAAATTGGTACATTTCAGCAGTATTACAAACAGCCGCGACGAGCTACGTACCGTGTAGCAGTTACCGTTGTCCAGCCGCTACTGATAAATGTGGAAATTTCATTGAATCGCAAACTCACTGATACCACTAGTACTAGCTATACCTATAGTACCACTAGTACTAGTGGCGTCAGTGAGTGTTTACCTACAACATATAAAGTAAATTTACATTTACTGTATATAAATATTATTATTGTAACAGTCGAGCGTTTGTAGAACTTGTAACCATCACGTAAACGCGATAAACTAGAACGATTATTACAAATGGAAATAGTAGTACCAATATTGTTTGAAAATAAATTAGATTCGCATTAAATATAGCTTTTAATAACGTAGGTTCCACTAAAGCCGACGCTTTCTCTTTGTTTTTATTATGACGGATTTCCTCGTCTATACTTAGTCTCCGTGTGAACGCTACAATATGATTTCGGTACAGCTTTGTGTAGCAGAAACAATGTAGAAAACCCCCTACGCAAAAAAAAACCCTAAAAAGTAAAAAAATAATTATCCTAAAAATAATTAAAGTCGCAGCGGGGTATCGCTAGTTCAGAATCGATATTTCAAGTTTGTTACATAGCCATACCCAGCCGCGACTTTAATTATTTTGAGGATAATTATTTTTTTACTTTTTATGGGTTGTTTTTTGCGTAGGGGGTTTTTAAAATTTTTAATTTAATTTTTATTTTAAGCTTTTTAAACTAAACTAACCTTTTGGGCAATGTATTAAATATATCATATGTATTTAAAAAATAATTCAATTTTTTGCCAAAAGTACCTTACATCATTTTGGAATAGAGCTGATACTCTTTAAACCGCTGGACCGATTTTTCCCAAACATCTAAGAACCACCGCAAGGAAACTGGCTTTCGAATGAAAAATACCACATCAAAATCGATCCATCCGTTTAAGAGCTACGATGCCACAGACAGACAGATACACACACACACACTCTCATACAGGCATCGACGTCAAACTTATAACACCCCTCTTTTTGCGTCGGGGGATAAAAATAGTAGAAAAAATGTAGAATCACAATTTATTCAGTTTTCCGATATGGAAAACAAATATCCGAAAGTTATCAGTAATACATCAAACATGTAACGCGAACTGTCAGCAATTACGCCGAGTTCTTTTTTAATAGAAATAACGTTGTCTTTGTCAAGGTGTGCATTGAATGTCGGGTCCGAAATGGCTTTTATAAATAGCCTGATTGTGTTTACATGAGCTTTTATTTACTTATCCTCGCTAATTAGTGTGGGGCTTTTTGTGATGCTGTGTGTACGAGAATATACTCGCGACAGTTTGCATTAAGTTGTTACTCGCTCGTGTACTTATAACAAATGACACGAATTTGTTGAACTGGAGCGGGGAGCAAGCGCCTGTGGTGGGAGGCTCCGCTGCTCTTCTGTTCTCTAACTACATGTTTATCGCAGCTCGAGTTACAAATCGAACTTGTGTATTGTGTGAACGTAGAATTATTACGCTGTATTCGCGAGTTCACGACGCCATGCTCACTCAAGCTAACCGGGATTGATACATTTCATTTTAAAGCCTACTCTGAATATCCTTCGACATTGTCATGCAGAAACGACGTCTATCTGTTAAAGTTTCCATTTGGTGCCTATTCTATTGTTTGAGAAGTAAGAACAACATTATTATAATACGTATAGAGTCATGGTTTAGGCGGCTACGGATTAATAATTAAATAGTAACGGAATTTTAATAAAAGCCGGGCAAACAAGTGTAAACGTTAAAAAAGCTTTACTCTGCGGTGCGCGGTACAATTTGTTTAATACCTAAGCTAACAGAGGTTATATCAAACACCTTAATTTGTAGATCCCTTATAATATTTTAAATGTTCCTTAAACCCAGTCCCTAACGGTCTCGAAAATTCTAACAAACTCCGTTTGATCGGTTAAATTAAACGGTACTTAGCAGTATTTTTCAGAGAATGAATTGACGAGAGAAATATTCCCCTAATAAAAATAAGGGGAGTTTGTTATCATTGCCTCGCTCGAGCATTGAGCCAACAATTCAATTATTTTATCAATAAACAAGTAAATAGTTGTGTATTTAATCTACCTCATGGATAAATAAATGTAAATTGAAGCATGTAGGTACTTACGAGTAAATTGACATTATAGAAAAATACTGATCTTGTGTATCTTAATCCCTTGAATAAAGATTCTGATTTCTGAGTGTCAGAATCCGTATCGAGCAAAGTATCGTAACAAAGCAAACACTTATACCTATTTATATTTTTTCGTCAAAAAATGAGGATGAATGAAGCTGTTTATTTTGTTTCCAACCAATGTCTGTTCTTTAAAACGTTCAACGTATCTACTGAGTATTTGTTTTTCATTTCGTTAGAGCTTATTTGCTTCCTTGGAGGTCGCGAAGCGGGCGCGTGTGCAGAAGCGGGGGCGGCTGAGCAAGCGGGCGAGGCAGCGGGAGCGGGCGTGCCCGGATGTTTTCGCCGACCGATGCTTCCGACATTATATCAAACCTGTTCATGACGCACTTGCCATTTTCCCCTAACTCGTTTCCAAAGACAAGTAATTGTTTATGTCGTGTCTTTTTTAAAAACAATGCTATCGACACGGTTTCACGAACCTCTCGTGACTACGTTAAAAATAAATGACAGTGCCGATAGAGGCGTACTTTTATTGTGTCCGATTTATACGAGCGGTAGGTAACTTAGTTTCCATGTTTTCATCGGTCTTTTTCGATTTGTATCTTTCTGCGCTCTAGGCGTTGAAAGCTACCTACACTGTGCTATTCGGCCATTGAAAATCAAAGCGATTTAGATTTGTAGCTCGGAACTTAGATTTATATTTATCGGCGCTGAACGATAAATTGCGTTTACTAAACCTGGTTCAAAAATATGGGTTCAGTGCATGTGGAATAGTTACCCGTATGCACTTAGAGAGGTACCACCTTTCATGTAAGTATATGAAACTAAATATGGCTGAGGTTATTAAAAATTTAGTATTATTCATCATTAGTAATTAATTATTATTTACCGACGGCGTATATAGCCCTAATTAGCGTGTCGTAAGTGAATCAATGATTAGTAAAATTTAGAGCAGCTCTACTTTGTGCAGTAAATGTTCGACGCAGTGCTCGGCACGGCAGCCATATTTCATCTCGTCGTCGTCGATGTCACGGCTGAGGAGCGATGCTCCGGGACAGATTAAGCTCAAGAATTATGCGAGAGATTGCATTGCTAAGCGCTCGCAGATTGAATGAGCACAATGCATAAAATGATTTCGTCTCAGCACTTGTCTGCGCTCGAACACACTCAGAACTATGATTGCCGTCCCACTTGTTACTCTCATATGCCGGCCGACTCGAAAGTTTTCTACGACTTCAAGTTTAGTGACGTTACATAAAAGAGCTCATGAATCCGCCTCGGATGTCGACTTTCCATATTATGACGCACGCCACTGACGTTTATGACTACTTCGTTAGATCTGCGTTACTGAATATTAAATTGATATCCATTTGCGTCGTCGGAATCTCATTTCATTGATTTATATTGTACGAAATTGGTTTATCGAACTACACGATGATTGCATCGAACAATCCAGTTTATTGAACTGTTCAAAATTGAAAAGTTTGTAGCCGTTTGCAATATTTTCCCGCGTATGGATGTTAGTGATCTGTGTCCAACAATGTTTGTACTATCTACTCTACGGTAGAGGAAAACATGATCAAAAACCTACGGGTCTTGGTCTCTCTTGAGCCTTAAATTGTTTTTAGATTGCAATTTAAAAGGTTTTTGTTTTTCGGCTGTATAACCTGACAATTTTAATCCTTTTTCAAGAAGGTAGCGAGCGGCAATTCACGCAGCTCTATATTTTTCAGTGATTTCTCTTTTAGCTAGAATTCGCGCGCTCCACCTCAGCGCAGTTTAATGGGCAGACGAGAGCCGTACAACATCCGCTGTTTTCCATCTCCCTGCTTACTCTGCTTCTTCCATTTGCTCACTACCGACCACTAAAATGCCGCCATAAATTTTGTAGACAGTTATTTGTTACCTGTGGTCAGCGTTTTTTAGCATAAAATGTTAGTTTCCGATGAGCCGGTTTTCATTTAGCTTAGAACTTCTGCTTAAAGTCGTAATTTCGTTGAACAAACTTATCAAGCAGATGAAATGCAACATTTCGCGAAGTTTTCCTTTCGCTTAGCTTTGTAAGCGCCGTCGGTTTATATTGCGAGTACGCGGTGAGTGTAATTCGTCGAAGTTGTGAGCTAAGGCCGCACGCACACGGCACGCGCGGGTGCCGCTGGGCGGTGTGTCGCAGTCCCGCGCACCGGCACGTCGCGGCGCTAACGACTCTCCGGCACCTGAACGCGCATCATACCTACTTGACAAATTAAATTCCTCACTAATGCTTTACACGACGACGAGTAGAACGTTGAATACAGTGGCAGATTTCCACATCGTTTCCAATTCGATTTGGGACAACTACACTTTCAGGGAATGCGATGTTGCAAAAGAGAGTGACGAACAATTCGATTGAACGTGGAGTTCTTTTATTGCATCTTTATTTTATAGCGTTATTGACGGTGCCGTCGGTACTTGCTGGTATTTTCGTATAACTGAATTGAATGTTGCGCGCTACATGACAGATGTGCGCTGTCGAGGCCGCTCGTTGTTTGCTCTCAGTCACTGTGTCAGGGAAATGCATTTGATTCGTGTGCGGACGTGACGCGTGACGGCAGCCACTATTTTACTGTTTACGAACCTAAAACTTCACCGAAAAACTAGTCTTAAAACGATACATGTTTTCACGATACAAAACGAGACTAGATGGGTAGGTATGTGTTTTATATACGCACACGATAATAATATATAGAGATCAAAATATTTTCTTGCGTTTTTTCGTTTCGTTTTTATTCATGCGTTTTTATTCATCTTTATATTCAAGTAAATGCCTGCTCTGATTCCATGAAAATAACAAATTATTTTCATGGAATCAAAGCAGGTATTTACTTGTTACCTGTTCCTGGCACTGTTCTAGAGTTTCTGCTTAAAGTTTTTTTCAATTAATCCTTCCCCTCCATGGTTAGTAAATGTTGAGTTGTTAGTTATGAAATCTCCTGAGAATGCAGTTCCTTGGCAACAAGTAATCAGATTTTCCTATTGGAAAAAAAGCTTTGATAAATGTATCACACGTTTTCCTGCTGTACCTCATAAATTATGATAATATCGCAGTTCCTCATACAGCATCGTCGTCAGCAAACTCGATTTGAACAACATATCTCAGAAACCCTTCGAAGATGCCAATCTTGACAGTTCAACACATGCATCAAATTAAAGCAGTTATCTTCCGTCCATTAATAGTTCATATTTCGTGTGAATAGACATCGAATGTCGGATATACGAGTACATGGTAAATGTATACAATATTTAGTGCTTCGAAATCCGGCGGCATTCAGGGTTGGCCACGAGCGACTATTAATAACGTCCGTGTGTGACTGTATCCTCGAACCTCCGACCTCTCGACCCTCCGGCCTTCTATTGATCACACTCTTGTCATAAACACATTTCCTCTAATGGACTCCGGCTCCGTCTTTGAGACACTATTGTTTTTGTCCACAATCAAGGGTACGCTCCGGCAGACATTGTCCATGTATCATCCCTAGTTCCTGCTATGAATCATTGAGCGCATTATGGGAATTTAGTAATGAATGTAACAATAGGCATGTACGCAGATACCTTCCAGTATGTTTAATCCTTGGAACGCTTTATTGTTATGAATTGTTTATGTTAACCTTTTTGCTCACGAAGCAGCAGGTTGATTGATTTGATAAAAGTTTGTTAATAAACATTGAGGATATTAATCCGTTTATCGTAGACTCACAATTAATATTTCAATCCTGCCTTTAAGATCACAATATAAAAAAGCTTCTTTGTAGGTTCACATTAATATTGATGGGATACTAGGTTCAGAAATGTAATAAATTGGCTACTTTTGTTGCCAGAATTCCAACGTCTAGTTTCGTAAATTGGTTTGACTTCCCTTTCATCGGTAAACAGAGCGGCTTTTATCGCCGACAAAGATTACTTTATCCCAACGGAAGCGACGAGATTGAACTCCTTACACGTTGAAACCAATATCCTGGGGTATTTCCTCGACAAGGAGAGCTAGTCCGGCAACCTTGAGGCGCCGCCACTCTCGCCTCCATCTCAGTAATTTAATTATGATCTGACGTGGCACACTACCTGCTGCGATGTATCAGAATAAGAGTGCAAAACCGGCTCTCGCCTAATTTCGTTTGTAATATATGGACACTATTTTTAATGAAACAGCGCACCGTTTATTCGTAATTCGTACTGGAACGGGAGTGCTTATTACGGACCAAGTAAGTTCAATCTCTTTTATCGTGGCATTATAGCGCGGAGAATTGAACGCCGCCTCGTATCCCAACAGTTCCTATAGCGGGCGCCCACTCTCCCGTAAAATTATGTTAAACTTGTTCTTTGTTTTTTATATCGCTATCATTCTTCTTATAAAATTCTAGTTGATAGACCTTGCTATGAGGGCTACGCTGATAACATGGCGAGAGAATGTAGCCTCGAAGGTCGCGTCTCACCCTGATCGATTGCACGCAAAATATTCTGTCGGAATACGTAGAATCTGTAGTGAGTCAGACCAGTACCAGATCACTCGTTTATCATTTGATGTCGGGCACAGGTTTCTGTGGGGAGCATCCGTATCCGCTAGGTGGATGTTTCAAATATTATGGGAATATTTTTTGCTTTATGACACCGAATTTCCGAGATGTCAGATACATGCGCTTGATTTCCGCAAATATTATGGGTATCGCGTGTAGCCGACTGGCCGAATTTAAAAAATAGCTTGCCGATTACGCGGCGAGCCGCGCGGCGCGGTGCCGTAATTACGGCGTCACTCGGCTAAAACGACGAAATAAATTGAAAAGCGAGCTCCGGTGAAAATGCGAGCCGGAAAAATATATCTCCACGGCACTTGGGCATCCACTGACACGGACGCAGATAATGTATTTGTTTTTGCTAAAATCTCATTGTTATGCGGGAATAATAAATTATTCCTCCGCGACAATAATTGCATTGTACTTTTACTGAATAATTGCTTCATTAATGTTAATGAAGCGAAGCACTGTCCACAGACAGCGAGCTGTCTGTTAGATCATTCATTAATCTTTATTTTGAGAACTGTCCTTGCTACTACGAACTGACCTATAAAAGCGTCATTAATTAATATTATCAAAAGTGTTTTTCACTCTGCTCATCGAACGACGAACAGTCCCACTTAATAATGAAAAAGGTTCTGTGATTTAATGTGCTTCTAGATTAATTATATTTCTCTACAGTGACCCGAAACTCTTTTCGCGATTGCCAAATATCGTTACATTACGGAAATTCAGTTAAAACAATTATCAGGAGTGGATTGAAATCATCAATCGTCTCGGTTACCGGTGGTAGATAAATGGATGGAAATCTCGTCACATGTTCAGAGAGTGATAGACTTTTACCGCTTTTTCACACTTATTTTGCCCCAATACCTTCGTTGGGTGTTCCTTGAGTATCTATGCCACAAGATTATAAATGGATTTATAATGAGCTGAGAATTTTGTATGGAACCCTTGTCAACCTAAAAAACTTCAGACTGTACACAAAGTTCAAAGTCTTTATATAATGCCCATTTACAGAGAATATTTACCTAATGCTTTTCAGGCTTGCATATTTTTAAATTACTAGGTAAGTACACTTACCTACGAAATGATAGTTGACATAAACATAGGGCTACGTTGTAACCTTAAAGAGAAAATAAATACCTATTTAATCGAAGTAAAATACTTAATGCATTTGGATTTTGAAAACAGGACATAAACCTCTAACATTACTGTTTTGTACAGTAAACAAGTTCATTAATATTTAGTTCATCTCGTCTTCCGATAATGGAAAAATATTGAAATTTTTTTTGTAACTTTTCTACATAATTAAGTTTGAAATTATCCGTGGGTCGAGATATATTTTCAGTAATGTAACAATATTATAAGTGGTTTTTGCCCTATAATCGGCTAACGTCGCCGGGAATTTGAACGTGACTGAAATACATTCAGTTTTAAAAAAGCGGCCAAGTGCGAGTCGGACTCGCCCATGAAGGGTTCCGTAGCAGTAAGTAAAAGGTTAATTGCGGTTTACGATTTATGACGTATTACCTAAAAAAAAAACTACTTACTAGATCCCGTTCAAACCAATTTTCGGTCGAAGTTTACATGGGTTTAGTTTAGGTATAGTTTTTATATTTTCGGAAAAAAGTGGCTGTGACATACAGACGGACAGTCAGACAGACATGACGAATCTATAAGGGTTCCGTTTTTTGCCATTTGGCTACGGAGCCCTAAAAACGGAAATCACTTGCAGCTAAAGGGTATCTGCGATTCCTCTCGCGGATGCCTTTCAATGCTAGCATTGAACACGACAATCAGAGATGATACAGAGGACTTGGTATGCTACTACCAACTATGGCAATAATTATTGCTTTTGGCATGCTGCATGTTAGTTCAATCCGATATACAGTCCGAATAAGTTATTGCAGAGTTTATGACAGCTTTATATCTCCTTTAATGCTAGTTAACGATCAAACTTCGTGACTAAGGATGTGCGAATATATGGCGTATATAAATGTGTTACACAAACCCCAACTGTACGGTTCTGTTCGTGTAACGATTGTGGATGAGATCAAACTTCATAGCATTATGTTGAATTATAATTTGGTTGAACACTATGAATTTTATAAGAGACTGTAATGTTGGTACACAATCGTAAAGCGGTTGCACGTCACGGTCAAATGCGACATGGTCGGTGTTATCGCGAAAATAAATGTGTGCCCACGTAAAATATTAAGTTTTAACACGGAATAATTTTGATGTTTTTCCTCATGAATAAGTTGATTTCATGTGAAATACGTTTTGTGGGTAGATAAATGAAAGTATGTAGTAACAAATGAGGGTCGAACAGTCATCATTAGGTCGTCATCAGTCACAAGTCGAGGCCTTTCAGTAAATGTGCGACAAATTCGAAGGATTGATCTCGACGCCATTAAAGCAATGACTGACATCCTTTATCCCGCAAGACAAAGGTGTGTTTGAACGAAAACCGTCATTGTCTTAATTCCTGACAATCCGGATTTCTATTATCATAAGCCATAGTAGATAAAGACAATTATAAGGAGCGCCCGGCCCTATTTAGACACCAAATAAATTACGTGATAATTTCCTTATTGACTCGAATTACCCATCTCTACCTCCCTGCCACCTTCAGGAGTTTTACTTCCTCATCTGTAACAATAGCACACGAACATTTAGCTATTATTATTTGCTGGGTGTTTGGACACAAAAAATACACCATCTGACTACGGCAATTAAAGTTAATTTTTCTTTTATTTTCTTAAGAACATTTCATTTTATTTCGTTAGCCAACGTTGTTTCATCACGATTAATGAAACAAAATAAATTTACTTAAGCGTAATAAAAAGCAGATTGGTTTCGTGGAAACAAAATATTCAAAAGAAACCGAAGAAAAATTGAAGATATTAAGTCTCCACAGATTCATTCAG
This sequence comes from Melanchra persicariae, assembly GCA_947386135.1. NCBI lineage: Eukaryota > Metazoa > Arthropoda > Insecta > Lepidoptera > Noctuidae > Melanchra > Melanchra persicariae. The sequence goes on along the minus strand of OX376653.1, from coordinate 9,881,471 downwards.
TGTTAATATCTCTTAGTGAAGTTTCGTTTTTATTTATACAACTGAAAAGAGAGGAAATAAACATAAAATGTGACTTTCCGGACCGAAGGACAGCTTGAGATTTCTGTAAAGAAGTGAGTGCTAATTTAGCAAAACGAATTGTAAAAGAGAATGATGAATCCGCCTGGAAATTAAGCTTAGCTTGCAGAAACCTTTACGATACGGAATCCACTTAGTGTAATTGCTAGTTTTTATTTGAATCGCTCAACATTAATTTGATTTCAGTTGAATGTTTTGATTGATGGTAATGTTTTCCTAATGTTACCGTTAAAAAGTTCTCGGAGAACAAACCCGCTCGTTGTTGTAATCATTTTCCTCTTTACGTTATTGCCGTAAGCACAAGAGGATGATAATGGCAAATTTAGCTCCAAGTTATTGTACATCTCGGAGTAAAATTGCAAACTGGCTCACATCCTCATGGAATGAGACTAGTTATGGCCCCCTGAAGATAGATACCTACGTTTTTATTTTACGCAGAGCGGCGTGCCTGAGCCGACCACGATAAATTATCTATTGTTGGGCTTTGAATTCAACAAGAGCCGTTTTTGTTCAATTCTTCGTCTCGTCGTCAATGGGAAATTTATTACCTCCTCTGCCGCATTTAAATACGGCCGATTATATCAGCAAAGAATTTAAAATGTTGTGAGCACTCAAGTGAAGATGGCAATTTTCCCATTTTATTTCGCACCTTTATTGGAGGTGCGAATTATTTTACGCCATTTACTACAGCATAAGATTTTTTGTTTACTTACTCTCCAGTAATAATCTCACAAGTTCTTTGAAATGTCAACGTTGCTTAAGCGTTATTTCATCAAATGTAACACTTCAGCTACTTTAGTGTTGTTTTCCCGTTTCTAGAAATGTTTATTAGGTTCAGAGATAGGGAGATGATCGGAATGAGTTCTTAATTCTAATATATTGCACTTGTTAGCTTCTTACTGTTCTCAATAGCGTAGTAATAATAATTTACGACAGGTTACTTATATCTTTGTGAGTGTCGAAATTCGCAAACTCGCAGTACAAACTTGTCGGTTTCTCTACATTTCCATACTTGGTAGTTTGACACCAAAAATTTATCGGAACTTTTAATTGAAACATTTACCAAAGTACTCTCTTTACCGTGAAGATTAAAGAAAGTTCTCAGTTACCTCGAAGTGCTCTTATAATGGCGCGCGGATCCAGGACCTCAGTCGTTCAGTGCTCATTTGAAATCAAAGCAGCTTTTTTATTGATCTTCTGAATGGGCCGGGCACAGGTTGAATAAAGTTGTAAGCGGTGACCGTAATCTATTTTGTGCTCGATCCCAACAACGTGTGGCCGACGTCAGACGGTTGACCTCACATATTTCTTCTATTCGCCGGTGCTCGTTACTTGCGTGAACACCGGGATTCCATCTATCATTTTCCTCTCGCACCGATGACCTTTAACTTGACGTCTGGGAGATTTCCTCTTGGAGCGTCTCTGTTCATATTTTATTACAATAGACTGTTCGACAGACTGTTGCTGATATCAATATGTCAGAAAGCTGCCGACAGAATCCGCCATTATAATAGAAAAGGATCGAAAAACAGATGGTTATTTTAATAAGAGGTGGATGTCCAGGCGGCCTTCCCAACTTAGAGAGACTAATTTGTCACTCCTACGCACCCTTGATTAACCGTCTGCTGTTGGCTCTGAATCGTTTATCCGTAAATCATTACTGTTTTTGTTCCAGGCGGAGTTGTGTCGATATATTCTTATTACGCATTGCTTAATAGACCTCGACACGCTACGAGTAGTTTCATTAATAACATGAATAAGTAAGATGGCAGTTCTCCTGACACTTACACCGATATTTCACAGATGTTTCATTGTAGTTTCAGTGAGCTTGCAACGTCGCTCGCTAAATCTCTTAATTTTGTCTTCATCCCGTAACACGTTTGAACAATTAAATCGATCCGTTGTTTCGAAGCTTTCAGTTGTGCAGAATCCCTTAATGTCATTCTAACTGTTCCGCAGTTAAACGGACGCCGTTTAATTAGCTATCTCGATGATAAAACTGGACGGTTAAATTCTTTTCTGAGCTCTCCTTTTTTGTATTATCTCGAAATTTTAGAGATAACAGAATATCCATTTCAGGATGATAGTAAGCATTTGATTCAGTCTGACTAAAGTTATCTCGTCTATCAAGGTAATCAACAAATTAACATAAATTTTAAATGAACGGTCGCCGGTCGTTCGGAAATATTACTCCATGGAAAATGAGTCCGTCTTTGTTAATTTTTGGACAATAGCGTTCATTTGCAGAGGTATTCATATAAATAACAATAAATAAGTAAACCTAGTAGAAACATGAATATCATTTAGCTTGTCTCACCTTCTCTGGTTGAGTGGTTCGCTTTGCATGCATATAGTCGGTGCCATAGAAATGAACGCAGGACACTTTGATCTCGGCAGATCAAGTTCGCTAGACATGTTCAAAAAGCTTATTTTATGTGGATAAAGCTGAGAAGAGCAGATCTGGTTCTTATTCTGAGCTAGTTCCGACCTTTACTGCAAGTCAAAGTTCTTTTACAACGCTAATCTTGATCTAGAGTTATTTAGAGACAAGAAACCCATAACTTTGTGTATAATAAGCTAAACTGAATAAATAATACTTAATTATGAGCAAGAATATGCTAATTTAGAGTGCTTGTTCACTTTATTCTGATTGATAAATCCACATATCATTTGTGTGTGACTTCTAATTTGAAAATTTACCCCAGGAGGACCCATAAACAACAGGAAATAAACGTGATGAAATTATACTGTTTTTTTTTTTGCGAAAGTTAATTTTACTTTTACTGAATAATGGATCTAGCCATTGACGATGATATTATCTTCCAACCTTAGAAACTTGTGGTAGACTGACCTTAAACAAGAATTAGACCCCAAATAGTAGAATATTCGAAATTTAATATTCGAAATTTAATTTCGAATATTCTACTATTTACTTATATACTTATATTTTATTCCAACGGTATTTTTCTTCAGTTCTCCAATTAAATCCGAGGTAATTAAATAATTAAAATCCAAAAATTCGAACTAAACTAAATACCCGAACAATCGGTGTTATATCAATTAACCGAAGTTGATTTTAATTTAGCCCTAGTGGCCGACTTATTTAAAATTTCATCGGTTTCACGCCTCGTTCACAAACTAATCGGTGATTTTCGTTGCTGGTATATTTAACTAGAAGAAATCCGTTACTCCAAAAGCTGGATCGGATCTTTTGAGTCAAATAAACACTTTTTTTATTTAAGTATTTACGCGAACAAACCCATTTGTAAATCTTAGTCCTAATATTTTATTACTTTAATCACAAACTCGGTGAATTCCTTATCCCCCGAAAACAGTTCTTTTCGATTGGTACGTAGGAATTCCTTTGTCGATCGCTACGGTCCACAAAGACATCAATTTACTCAATACCTATTAATTACATTCTTTCGTATGTTTGAAAGTTATGTCGTTACTCTATTCTTTGTCCATGCTAGCTTTTGACACATGTTAGTCGTTCTTTTCAGTTGACTACACAAGAGAAACCGACACCTCCGTGATTGGCACAAATCTAGCCTAAAATGTTCTGACAAAAAATAGGGTTTGCCTATCTCTGAACTTATTCTCCGTTTCTATGTCCAAAAGGACCGTCCAACAGTCGCCTTTGAGACCGAAGAAATTTTTATCTAGAAACGCTAGTAAAGGATGAAAGTGTCTCCTACGCTAAATTATAGAAGACTTCGCTTCGATGTTGGAGGAGATACGAAAGTGTTCCTTGAACCAATAACGACTTGTAAGATAAAATCGGGCATCAGCCTGTTGCAGTTGGCTACTGAATAAAACCTCTACCTTTTTCCGATAAATAGGTATGCATTTACATAATTTATGTATGTATTACTTCCTGTTTATGTTCCGAACCCTTACTACTCTTTCCATTTCTTCGAGTTAATGTATTCTGAGTTAGTTCTTCGTGTTCTTTCGTCTGAACAGAATGCTTTGATCTATCGGTTGATACTGTAATTTCGATGGTAATCGGAAACGCTCTGATTCAACGTTTTTAGTTACAAATGAAAACGATTTCGGATAGCGTCGGACATGATTAGGTTGTGAGCACATCCTAGCTCGCAGATTATTGCTTCCTGCCTCTGAATTATTGCTAAGCTTTGGCAATTGCTAAAGCTAAGCAATGATTCAGGAGATATCATGAAGCTATCCGAATATTGGAGCAATTGCTGCAATATTCGGATAGCTTCATGTTACCTCTTGAAGTAGAGGCTTATTTTAATATCTCAAGATTCATCATATTATGTGTTCATTAATTTACACAACTTTAATTACTTTACGTAGTCGACTGTTGGGATACTGTTTCATGTAAACATTTCGACCAAGTTATTTGGCAAAAACTTTGCATTAATTAGTACAACGCGCAGTATAAAAGTTTACTCAATATTAAGTTTCCAGAGCAACCGTTAAGACGTGTTACATAATTCTCTGTTAGCGGGCAGAATCATGAATATAAACGTGAGTAGCTCTTTCATTTCAATTGGAGATTCCCCTCCGCATCACTCCACTCACCTACAGAGTATCTTCCTCGATTAGGTAGCGCTATTAAACTGCGATCAGTATTCTGTGAATGGCAGCAATCAGACAAGGCCAACCTCACGCTGCGGTAATGGACGTAAAACGATAATTTTACGATCCTTATAAAACTCTTACAGGATTATTGCTATCGTGCGTGTAATATTCATGATCTGAATTTATGTCTGGTAATCCCTTTACGTAATATTTAGATTTTCCTGTTCGATTTAACCAACGGATATTATATTCGGAAAATCATGTGAGTAGAAGCATGGCTTCTATAAATATATTTTCCGTGAGCATATTTTCTCTAAAATTCATCGAATACTGCTCGTGCGCTGTCGTCTGCCCTATGAGCAAAATGCGTGCTGCATCCCTTTGATATTTTTAGACTTTATTAGAATTCCGTCTGTAAAGAACGCGTTTCAAAATTCCATGAGTATTAGATTTTTAAGGTTGGGTTATGTATTTTATTTTTTTATTGCAGTAAGTTTAGTGTAATTTCGGACTGCCACTGGATTTTGGTAAGATGTAGACCTACATCGCTACTCGTAATTATATACACATGCACTGTATATAATTAAAATTACTGTAACTACTAGTAGATGATTTCCCGAGTAAATATACATTTGCATCCACTCATTACCCGACTCGGTAATTAGGTGCGTAAATTACCGAAGCCGCATGCACTGTGCCGAGCTGCCGAACTGCCGACCACTCGGTGAATTATGCGTAATACGAATTGTAAACATAATCTGTGAACCTTAACATACATTATTAATTCAGAACTGATGTGGAGCATCGATTTAGCTATAAGTAGCGATTTAGTAAATTTATTCGTATAATCCGAAGATCCTTAAGGGTTATACAGTTCGGATGACAGTCGCTTCGCAAGAACCGCAATTTCGCCATATCAAGATTGAAGAAACTTGTCTTACGGTTGCTAATGAGGGCACGACACTTCCTTAAAACAAAGCGGAGGCTGGCAATAGGAAACCGTTAAAATGAAGAAGAAGGGTCGGGGAAGCAATCTGGTATTCATTGAAGCCGCATTGTACAGTCAACTTGGCAAGCCGTCGTGTCTGTATCAGAGAATAATGGAGTTTACTGAAATATATATACAGAGGCAGGATTTTATCAAGAGACCGAAACCACATAGAGTGGAGTTGTCGTGATCCACTTGTACATTCGTAGTGACAGGTTGCTAGTTGGTTGCACACGATCTCCATGTCAGACCGTTTTCCCGATTGACCCTCATAACTTACGCGGTTTGATAAGCATCTGATGTTCCTACCTACCTAGACATATGTTATCTTATGTATATTTTCGGCTGCCTGTAAAAATATGGAAACATATATTTATCGTACCGTATACATACAAGTTTGATTAATACAGAAACGAGGGGTAGCCTAATGAAACCCAGAAGCAGATAATATAATACTCGCCGGAATGTGCCAAAAGAAAAAATAAATCAGACGGAGTCGAGATAGACTTTGGCAGCCCGGGAAGTAATTAATCTGCTTCTTGAAGCCGGGCCTCACCGCGGCCTCAGCATTTAGCGCCTCAAGTAACGAGCATTGAGCCTCACAAGCCTGATTGGCATCTTTAATATGCAAAGACGCGTGATTGTGACCCTCTCCCGCGCGGGCAGCGACCCGCACGTCTTCATAGATGACAACTAAACTTTTCCATTTATTTGCCGATATAAACAAACCTAACTTTATATTGGTAGACGTTATACTGTTAGTTTAGTGTAACCTCTAATTAATACTAATTTCCTGACGACGCGCCTTTATGTGCGTACAGAGCTGAAACGAGCTCCTTTTGAATCACTAGCTGTAAAATATTAAGTAAAGATAAAATGTAAGTATTGTGAGATTGTGAGTCTTGTGACCGACCTCGGAGAGGATTACTAACGTGAGTTTATCCTTTATCCGTGTCTCTATAGCCGTGTTTCTAATATGTGAAAGTCAAACGTTGACTCGCTGCTACTGTTCCAACTACATATAGTGCTTTTCACTAGATTTATTTTCATAAAGGATGCTCATAACATTAATTCGGTATTATCTGCTGTATACCATAATAGAAAATGTTTTATATAAAGATAAAGTCTGATGGTGGCCCAAATATTATTTATGGGTAGGATTAAGTGTGTAGACAAGGGCTTAGTAAGTTACCGGCGACTTTCTCACAATATTCTTTGGCACTTGAACTTTCTAATGGCCCTAATATTTCATTGATGTCTGTGACTAATTAAATTATCTCTTTATTTATTGCCTAATTAGAGACAGAGCAATTACAGACTTAAGTACTTCGAATAAATTATGTAATACAATGTGGTATTTTATTTTACTTTACTTAAACTAAAAAGGAAAAGTTTAGTTTCCCTTGCCACTTCACGCCACACTAAAATTCTATCGAGTCTGAAACAATATTGGCAACACAGTGTGAATTGACCCGAAATAGCTTGTCAGTTCCATGAATAATAAGGTTCATGTGACCTATATGTAAGTATAATGTGCTAATATCAATGTAAATGTCTCCGCGATGGCTGTGGAGCACTCAATGTAATTGTTATGTTGCGACACTCTGCACCCCGAATGTTAATTGTTACTTGACACTTAATAGACTCATCAGAATTACAGCTAATGTGCCCAAACATACAACAGATTTTCCGAAAAATATCGTTGCTTTTGTAAAAAATCACTTTAGCATCCCACGCGAAAAACTATTAGGTAGTTAGCATTTATTGCTTGCAACATCCTGGCCGACCGGCAGCATACGGTCGGGCCATTGAAAACAGCTGGACGTTACGTAAACATGCCTAAAACAACCCTTAAAGACAAAGAACATTTGGCGGTATAATTTTATAAGTAGACTCAGTATTTAAAGTTCCGTAATATTCTTCGAGGTATAAAAGTACGACGTCACGTTTTAAAATTCGCCCAGCGTTAAATCGCCACGTTTGCGTGGACCACATTCAAAGCGTAAAGCTTTGTTGTTTTTATAAAAAAAGAGGCAGAAAGTCGACGTACCATATTTCTAGCTAGTGTGTGCGGTCCCCACGAAAACTTTATTACAGACATAGCATGATAAATATGTGGCTGGGTTGGTTAAAACACTGTATGAATACCAACAGTCCCTTTATAGTTTATAGCTATGTACGGCGCAGCTTTCTTCCTCGAGACTCGCGGAATCTTTGAGCTTTCCCACTCTTTTGTAAATGTTTCAAATTCTTTGCCTAGAGCTTCATATTTCTTTCCGCGTTTCGAATTATTGCGTTGTTTACAACTGACGTACCAGTTAAATACTCAGGGATGTAAATAACCCAACAGCAGTGTTGGAAAATTTGAGTTTCTCTAGCGGCAATTTGTTTTAACCGAAAACTAACCGTTTGTTTTATCTACTCTGAACAAATTGGTTTAGATCAAAAGCTTAGCCTGAACTCAATAGATCATATTAAAATGCTTTTGGAAAATATGATTTCAGTATTTGGATATCGTAGCAAAAAGGTCAATATTTATAAATCATTTGATTACGATTATGGAAATACGTGCGTCCCTTTCAACCAAATCCCATATTATGTAGGCGTACGCGGTGAAGTGTATACCTGACCTGTTTATATTTAATGGTTTCGTCCCCTCATTTGGTAAGCATTACTGCCGTAATTTTCTGTTTAGGTGCGAGCAATTGAATGTGAATGTCGGGCAGTATTGTATTGTTTAACGTGTTAAGTGGGTCGGTGTCATGTCTTCGTGACGGGGACGTTAGAGTCGGCTGGGCAGCAGGTTTTTATCTTGGCGGTGCAGGCGTGGCGCAGTGGGCGGCGCGGGGCCACGCTTGTGTACCGTGGCCGCACTCCGTCCTGCCCGCCGCGTCACGGCTCACCACACAAATCACTACGACGCACCCCTTTAAAACTCTTTTTAAACTGTGATTTATTTTGCGACAGCATTATCCACACTGCTAATCCTCTTGTGAATTATTATTCTGAAACTTTGTTGTGGCTGCGGTTCAAGTAATCTAAAAGCTTCTAGTTTTTATGCCGTTTTAGGGGAGACTTTTGTAATCAAGTTTAATCTCAATTATATTTACATTACGCCCCTTTGCCGTAGCGATCGCAGTTTAAAGGGATATGGAAACGCTTCATCGAATAATAACGTGAATTTATTTTATAGCATTTGAATACTGCTCGAGCGGCCATTGTTTCGGGGAAATTGTTTTAATTACGTTAATTTTCATTTGAAGTTTGTAATTTTCACTCTATGTACATACTAGAGGTCAAAATTAATAGAGGTCGTGTAATGGTTGAAGTAAAATCAAAAGTAGGTCCTCGTAATGTAAGGTTCGCATGAGGAGCCCTCGGGTCTTTGTTCGGGTCCTTTCATGCTGTAGCAGTGGCACTCCAGCCGACCCGCGCCTGTTTGTATTCCGTTCACGAACTTTCCGAATATATTATTTTGTAGGGGTAAGTACAGACGTGAAGGAAACTGATTTAAGAGTTCCCATTCAATAGGGCTGTAAAAGTGCTCGGATAAATTCTCTCCGCCCACATGCGTGTCCTCTCAATCGAGCAAGAGTGCTCTACTATTGCGCGATTGTTTATCAAATACAGCGTATTGTTGTTTTATATTAAATCTTTTATATCGTAATGAATATGTCTGCTGCGTCTGTTTTCATATTCCCTAAAGTTATCAGTAATACGAGTAAACACAAGGTGAAAAAGGTTATTGGATTGATAGTGAAGTAATTCAGTTATCTAAAGTTTAGGTTCTCATGAACAAAATCAATAGGTAAACATGAAGGTACAACACTCAACAAATATCAAAATATCCTGGATGCCGCACAAACTTTTCATAATCCCCCGGCATCCCGTGCATACCTATCTGAAATTGAAAACTCCTTATATTGGCTTATTTCGCCGTGTTTCCGCAAGTTTTATTTTTATTTCACCGAACTTGGTCGCCTGGTAGATTCTATACCAAATGTCCATGCAACGGGTTCTCACAGTATCTATTGCGGATATACATACCGAGAAGGAAAAAAAATAGAAACAAAACGAACTAAAACAAGGTAGTAATTTGACAAGTTTATTCAGCTTCATGAAGGTTTGTTTGTCGTAGATTTTATAATTGAAACTGAAATTGCGGAACATCTGCAGGAGAGTGTTCGTTTATTCTGGCGTTGAAGCAGTGTCACTGAATAGTTTCTTTTGAAATTCTGTTAAAACGATGAAAGGGGATATGTCTGCGTCGCCTATAAATGAGTGTTTAGCATTTTTGCCATGTTTTTTGTTTAGCGCCGGCGAGCGCTGTCGATCGGCGCTGCCAAACAAAAGAGAACAATTTGCATTTTAACCAACTGATAACTGGACCAGCTCGGCGTCGCGCCCTCTAATTTCCTCTGGACCCACCGGAGACAACGTAATTTTCTTTTTTTGCACAGACTTAAAGATAAAGAAATAATATTATCTTTTCCCATGACGATGAGATAAAACTTTCCCCCGCTTCTATCTTAATTCCGTAGGCACGATTCATTAAAGTCGCTTCATTAAAATCAGACACCTGTAAAACATTCGTTATTGTTCCAATGGTTATTGTTTTGACCGTTCCTCATTCGCCGGCGGCATATTCATGAGCGCAGAACACATGGCACAATGGCTGCGATACAATTCAAACAGCTACGTAGCGTAACATATACCTATCGTAAAATATTGATTGATCTAGATTCAAAGGCAGAGTTCAACTTCGTCAAAGTCAAGCGAACTACAATAACTTATGTTCGAGGAATAAAACTATCTAAATCTCGCTTTAACATGTGCTGATAACTTTGACAATAGTAGCTTTCTCCGCTCGTGAGACTTATGATAGTATCTACATGGGCGGGCGGGTAGCGGCGCAGGGGCGGGCGGGACTCGCTTCAGGAATTTTGTAGGATTAGTTTGAATATCGTAGATCCAAGCCTTGTTGGGTAATCTGATGTAAAGGCCTGCTTTGTTATTTTGTTGTTGCATATTTCATTGTTTAATTTACATTCGAATTTTTTTTTCGTCCCAGCGGATATGAAAAGCATTGTGGCTTTATGAGAACAATGCCTTTTATTCTGATATCAGTAAAATAAAATATATCTTGGACAAAAGATTCGTACATAATACCTATACAGTGGAAGTAAAATACGGTACGTACTCGAGGTATTTTATTTAAAAGTAGTAGGTGTGCCAAAAGCAATATATTTTCGGTGTAATCCTAAAGTAATTACACTTAGGTAAAAAGATAACGTTGGGACGATAACGTCCTCTTACATTTTTTGATTAAAATATTACAAACAGTGCCCCGCAATAAATCACGGAGGAGCGTGCATTTATTCTGAACCGTAAATTAAAAAAGTTACCTACGCCAATTTTGAATGAGTTATTTGCTATATTCAGTTCTGGCTTTTAGTACAAGTGGCACTGACGCCTCCGATATTGTGTGTATCCAGATATAACTAAACGTCCACGACAATAAACAAAAAGAACCACAAAAATAAACCAGCACTTAATTAAATATTCGTCCACTTTAAAAGTAAATGGGCCTCAATAAATGTATTTGTACACATTGAGGTCTCTGTTTCAAAGTTATTAAAATAAAACTTCATTGTCTGTGTGTGTTAATTAAAACCGCTGCTATGTACAGAACAGCAAAATATTTGCCAAACCGTTTTGTTATTAACGTTGCTGATAAACCGCTGTTAAATTATGTGTGACATAGAAAACGTATTAGTGTCATAGATATTAATTGTTGAACTCGACTGTAGTACATTTGAGTGGTATCTACTTGCTGTACTTCATGCTGGCTTGCCGGTGTTAAACTGCGTTTAATTTCGGACTCCTACAATACAAATGGGTACACAAGTGTGGGAAACTTGTGTCGCCATTTGTTTCACACTGCTCACAGCAGAAGAAATGAAAGATACTGCGATAGTGGAAATAAATGTGACACCCACACATTAGTTGCTATAATCTTGTGGGATAAATAAGGCTTTAATCTTCCATTACGTAGTCTGGAGTAGTCTTAAATAGGATTACATGATTTGATTTTAAAATAAACTTGCAAAACATTTCAGCTACTTCAGCTGAGTTTAAAGTCCGTAGACGATAGAATAGAATAGAATTTATTTATGTATCTTGGAAACAGTACACCAGTAGTAAACATTAAAACGTATTACAACTAAAGTACTTACATAGTTTCTAGGTTTTTAATGTCGGTACACTCACTAAGTTTATAAGGTACACTTGAACAAATACACAGACTAAAATAAAACTATAAAAAAACTAAACTAGAGACTAAACTGAGAGAGAACGAAACTATATAGATAAAACTTAGATAGTAATTATTCAGTGTAACAAAATGCCATCGCAACTATGTAAATAAACTTGCCTACTAATAGCATAAACGAATGATAAATGTTCATTGACGGTATACATAAATAAAGTTCTTAACCTTCCTTCGATGCTACGACGTATTGTAGTCACTTGATATTACATAATATGTAGTAAATGTTATGAGTGTAACACCTAGTGCACGGCAATACACTATCATACGACATACAACATTGTAGGATACAGGCGGTTGTCTGTAATAATAATTCCGAATTTAAAAATCTCGTATCGAAAAGGGGTCGAATCCGGGGTGGAAATTAATGAACATTGACGAACAATGAAACTTTATCCAAAGACTTTAGATTTGAAATGTGGATACTTGAGTGGACAAATGTGAAGATAGTCTGTGATATCTGGCGGGCTGTGGTGCGACGGCGGCGTACGGTGTGATGGCTCGGGTTCGTGTCGGTAGAGTGTGTGCGAGCGAGACCCATGGCTAACTCTCCAGACCTGGGCCTGCTCGCCGCCAGCCTGCTCCGGCTTATCATAGGTAAGTCACTGATGATTCATCAGGCCATCCCTTTCCCACGCACTTATTTGTGGACGCCATTGAAATACTTTCCGGCCCAACTACATCATGTTCCTCTATAGCAGTGGTAGCTTAAAGTATATTTTCTTTATAAATACCAACCGATACAGTAAAAGTACAACAAAATAAGTCGTGTGCCCAGCAGCATAGCCCTTTGTTACATGGAACTATAACATAACCAACCAAGACATAATGAGGGTAAACTTTACACCTGGCAGAGGCGTATCCCACATTATTCCTTCGGGAAATAAATATCTACGTCATGTTTTGTTATGTTCACGCCAACTGTTCTAATTGCATTTATATTTATACTCGTAGATCGTAGATAGTCACGTGTAAAAATAATAATGAAAAACTTTCGAATTTAAGTTACGAGTCTTGCACAGTCATCTAGAAGAATGTGAGAAATGTTTTTTATCTTAGACCTAAAAGGTACGACATGAGAAACAACTTAGTCCCGAGAAAGAAAAAGAAAAATAAACTAGCCGTCTTTTCATTATTCGCCTTTATACTATTCCCAGACAAATATGTGTGCTTTATCTTCATTGATCTATATTAAACTGTCTTGGATCTCATTACTTTAATGTATCATCCGGATTCATCCGAGTTGGATAAATTAATACCTACCTACCTTATTTTTTTCCATGTAACATTTTGTACGGTGTGTTAGAAAATCTGTATTCAAATCACGGACTATCTTTTTGGTAACATCCGGAAAAAAATGTTGCTTTCTTGGAAATACTTTCATCAGAACATGATCTAAATATTTCCATGAAGTTTACATCAAGTATAGATCCTCATCGCACACGATGTCACAAAATGAGAGTGTTCGCTTCATTTTACCTTATGTGCGGATGCTGTGCGATGGATGCGGATATTACAGGATATATCACGGCTTCTAAGAAAGAACTTAAGAAAACGTATCTGGTTAAATTCGTTACGTCACTCCCTAAGATATGACGCGAAAAACTAATGCCGACGCATATTGATGAGGGCCATAAATATTCAAACAAACTGGGAAATATGGCAGTTTCAATCAATAGCCCGCACAAGTTCCATTCGACATTATACACGGATGTATGACATGTTCTTGTGAATCCGAATGAATGTGGGGAATAGATAGCGCCACCGCAGATAATACTCACTACCACATACCAACTGAATAACGATAAAACTTACGCGATCAACTGTCTATGAGCACATTTTTTAATACCCAGAAAACTTTTAACCAAAGATTAAAAATGGCGGTTTGACAGTTTTTGCATAGAAAATATATGTCAAACCGCTGTAATACTTCTCAACAAATAAAAGTGGCTATTGAAGAATCGGCCCTAAATCAATTTCAAAAGAGCACATGTTAGTATGTCAGTTGAAGTACATAAGTTTCAGAAAATAAACAATGGTACCCCTCTAATGTACTCCTGCCTCTGCGAAGGTAGTTGTATTATGCCTTTTGTATCCTCAAAATGTGAGAGGAAATTGGTACCGACGAGCATAAATCTTGCCCACAGCGATGTCTCTGTCACATTTGTGATAATAAACGAGACAAAAGTATCAACATTTAAAATAGTGTTTTTCTCGGTTTTTTTGTGCTACTTATAGTTGGGTACGTGACTGTTGCCATGTGTCCTAACAAAGCGTTATACAGCGCTCATTATGAAGTTCTTCCTTTCCCGCTTTTGTTTTTACATTTACATGGTTGAAAGAAATGAACACCGAGGAAAGATTGCTTTCTGTCCTTATTTTTATACACATGTAGGAAGGAATATTTAGTGAGGAATGGAGTTATTTTTCAATTTAAATCTTCATTCGCTTGAAACATTGCAACGTTTACTTCAGAGTAAACTAGCAAATAGTTTATCATGCTTTATCACAGGGTAGGGTATGTTGAAGAAATACCTTGAGTTAAGCAATTTGTAATTTAGGATTTAAATCAGGAATAAAGCTATGTAATTCCATCAACAATATAATAACAATTCAGCTGTCATCACTAGATGAAAAGCATACAAACATTTCACTTAATAACTGGTGCAGTCAAACAAATACAAATACTAAAATACATTTAACCCTTTGTTTAGTTACAGTTAAATTGATTGCCTTATTTGAAACAGCTACGTGAATAATAATTGTTTTTAGTGTATACTTATAGAGCGTGCAGAGCGTGTTCTTATTTACGAAGCGTGTGTAGTTGACGACAGTGCAGAGACAGTTGCTTCGCTTCTTTGCTTTTACAAGTTTTAATCTTCCTAATGCGTTCGTCTGGTGCGCACACTTCACAAAACGCTCGCCTCCGCTTATGTTAACCGGCTCTGCTTATGCTTAATATTTGTTCGAGCATTACATTCGTATTATTTGACATGTGTTTCTGTGATTGTTTTTATTTTGTTTGACTGACTTTAATGAACTGACTTTAATTTATATATTTAATTTAATTGTGACATTGATGAATGATGATGATTGGTTATATTAATTTATTGTGATTCTAGTGTGTGTATGTGTAATTTTATTTTTGTTGATTATTTTAATGTAGGTACTTATTGTGTTTTATTGAAATATAATTTTTATATCAGTGTATGGACTATGTCTGAAATAAATAAATAAATAAATGAATTAATTAATTACGCTTGTTGGCTTCTCTAACTAATAATCGTTTATTTAGGTTGCTGCTTCCTATAGTGGAACTATTTGGTAGGCATATAACTCTTACACAGAATTAGGTCTGAGAAAATAATTATTAAAATAATTTTAATATAAGTATTAAAAAAAACCAATTACTTATTTTAATATATTAAATACATTTCGGTAATTTATGGAGGAGTTGTATAAGGTATTTTCTTATTGGTAACTATATTTTCGAGCCGTTTGGGGTTGAGACCCTCGGGCCGTGAGGCCCTTGTGCTCACAGCCTTTTCAAAGAAATTTTGAAACGGCTGGTTGATACTTGCCGTGACCCAATAGCTTTTACTTTGTACAGAGGCAACTAACTAGTTAATTCAACGTGGCAATGCCGCCAGTCTCTTGGACACATTACCAGCTGACAGCGTTGAGGACGAATTATTTGATGCTATATTGTAGTTTGTTTAAGTTTATTTTATTTGGTAATATTAGTTATTATTGTTACTTTGTTAATATAATCAATATATATTTTACAATAAAGATATAAATTGAAAAGCTGCCGACCCGTTGGAAACGAAATCAGATTCTGAAAATAATTTCACTTTAAAAACCCTGAACAGAATATATTTTATTTTAAATTGCAAGTTAACGCATAAAGTTTAAATAAATAGTGGTGTTCGTTCTCGCTGCGACTAACCCAGCTGCCCGGCGGCACTTGAGCTGTTACCAGCGGCGTGACTAATTCCCTGCATCCACTGCCATTGTTGTCGCCGTCTAGGTGACAAAAACAACTGTTTCGCCTCATATCGCGGCTTACATTTTGACGTGGAACGTTTTATTCAGCTAACGGCATTTGTTCACGTTTTTCAACCTCCCAACGTTATTTTATTCATGTTCCTTTCAAGTTTACCTTTGCCCCGCAATGACACAAAAAGCTGTATAGCTGTGTTTTTCTGTGCTTTTATCGTTACTTTTCAAGGATTGGATTATGGGTATATCTATAATTTACGCGTTGCGATACTGAAGGGATTTACAAATTCTGCTCAAATCCGTCTTACCCGATAAATCCATTCGGTTTCGGGGGAGCGATGCAGTGCTACGCCCATTCCCGCGCAGAACACTGACTACTTACGACTTTGCATGTTGGAAACACGTGTAGCTTTAATTGGTCTAGATTTAGTTCAAACTCGAACTCACTTTGCGACGTCACATATACGATGTGATGCTACAAAGCGAAGTAAGTATGTGTGTTTACTGAACTTAATTGAATTTCCTCATTCTCTGTTAAACGTTGAAATTAGTAGTTGTCATTTGGTAAATCAATGGTGTAACTAATAACTGTTGCGATTGAAACAATGTCAGTACCATTTCCATTACTTATTCATAAATGTGCAATGGTTGACATTTCTGGGTAATGTGTGTGGTTTTGTATCCGTTGTACATATAGTATGTTCAATAGAAACAGTTTGTACTAACTTGTGTAGGGTTATTAATAAATTTGTCGTGTTTTCGTTTCATAACACTAACATTATACAGTTTAATAATATAAGTTTCCGGGCCACCATCGACATTTTAGAGATACATAATTGCAACAGTAAATTTACTTCGTACTACGTCGAATGAAGTGCCAAACTCAGCGCTCCATGAACTTTAAAGTTAATTATCAACTTCTGAAGATAATTAATATCTGTGCTGTTGGTTGTGACAGCTTCACATGTCATGGATACAGTACTGAAATAAACTAACACTGGACTGCGGAACGAACAGAAGTTTCATTCAAAAACTTTATATAACATGTATATTCGAACTTAAATTGCAGTATTCTCAAAATGTTTAATATACTGCGTTCAAAGTGCTCAAACATATCTAAATGTCATATTCTGTTTTCCGTAACATTGTTCGTGCTGTTCTTCAGTAACAGTAAATAGTAATATAAAGGATAAACGTGATCGCAATAAAAGTGATGTATTTGTGGTTTTATTACCTTTTGTATTAAATTGACAAAATGGCGCGGCGGCGATCGGGAGTCAAATGATTGAATGCCTATTATGTATGAGGTTTTCTGCGGTTCTCGCTAACGGACAACGGATGTTGGCCACTCTCTAGCTACCATTGATGGATTATGGGTCACCACAATAAGCTTATAGTAGACCAACGTAGTTTAACGTGACGGCAGTCCGTACTCGGGCTGAGCATCCCACCACAGCAAAAGGGTTTCATCTCACATAAAGATGTACGAGCATTGTTCATACGTTTGCTTACTGCATCGTGGTCAAAGTTTCAGACATCTAAATCCAGTTTTTCCGTCGATGTTTTCTGTTACCGTGTGAAAAGTTTTTAAAGTGCCACTTTTATGAGGTCATAAATCTCCAGTTCTCCACAATTAGTTTCCTAATCTAGTAGTCCACCTCTTAAAGGGTCTCCTTGTGACTCATTTTTTCCCGGCATCTTTTCAGCCAGTATGACGGCTAAACTTTTAGAATTAAGAACGCCTTCCGGATCTTGCTTTAAAATGTCAATTTCAACTTCACTCAATAGATTTTTCCAATTTTTAAATATTCCTTCCGTAAGGGACGAGTTGGCGCAGAACTACTTTATTCTCTATAATTGAAACTTGGCAATATCTTAATAGGGATTTTATTATTTTCTGCAATTAGTTTCTTTATAACAGGTTATTCGTAAAAGCTGTAATTATTCAGGCTGATGTAATCAATGGGGCGGATGAGTTTATTGTTGTTTGTCGTCGACAGCGAGCGGTTACTTTGAGAATTAACATCTTTCATTAAAGTATTATTGCCTTAAGCTTTTAGCGACTATTGTTTTGTAGGAAGTTCAATAAACCTTATTCCGCGTTGTCTTTTACGAGACAACGCCATAGTAATGTACGATGCAAGCACTGTGGTTTTGAAAACACGCTCAGTTTTCTTCGATTAAAAATGTCTTACGATGCATAGCGGTATCGATATCTCAACAGATTTCAAATAAAACTCCAAGAATACGGGAACAACCCAATTTCACATGATTGCCAGAACATTATGCCCTTACTTTCGCATTTAATTTTTTAACAAAGAAATAAAAGGCAAAACACAAAATAATTGAAAGATTTAGACAGGTAGCGCGGCGCGGGCGCGTCTCGTCATGGCACCGCCGGGTCAAGAGGCTATGACGCGCTCTCGACCTGCACCACCTCAACACGGCTTTTAAACTTTTTCGAAACCCTACAGAGGCTTTCATTAAGCCACGAATACTGCCACTAGCCTGGCCTGCGGTTTTCTTAATGTTCACATGTATTTAGTTCAGGAAAATTAAACTGAAAAGTTAATGCGTCACGTTCAAAGTTTACAATATAGGTACTTTCTATTTACTTAAATTTTTGAACATCAATGTTACAACACTAAATACTTAGATATTCTTCACGATTTTGGAGTGACAAAACTAGCTTTTGCCTGCGACTCCGCAAGCGTGGATGTCGTAGCCTATATCCTTCTCCTTATCCCAGGCTATTTATCTGCCAAATTTCATGACGATCCGTTCAGCCGTTTAGCTTGAAAGCGTAACAGACACGCAGACAGACACAGAGTTAGTTTCGCATTTAAATATTATCTATATAAATAAAAATGAAACCCGTTTTCCTTGGTCACGGCATCACGCGTGAATGGCTGGACCGATTTCACTAATTCTTTTTTTGTTGTGTTTGTTAATGTCAGGAGAAGGTTCTTATGAATAAAAAAAAAAAAAAAAATTGCGCGGAAAATTAGAAAATTTAAGAATCCTTAGGGTAGGTGTAGGGTAGGTGTAGGGTAGGTGTAGGGTAGGTGTAGGGTAGGTGTAGGGTAGGTGTAGGGTAGGTGTAGGGTAGGTGTAGGGTAGATGTAGGGTAGGTGTAGGGTAGGTGTAGGGTAGGTGTAGGGTAGGTGTAGGGCAGGTGTAGGGTAGGTGTAGGGTAGGTGTAGGGTAGGTGTAGGGTAGGTGTAGGGTAGGTAGCCAGTAGAAGGGAGCGAAGCCGCGGGGGACAGCTAGTAATATATAAAAATGAATCCCTGTTTTTATTGGTCACACCATAACTTGAGAACGACTTGAAAACTTTAAGTAATTATTTTTTTGTTGTGTTCCTAACAGTCAGGGCGAGGTTTGTATGAAATCATTTTTTGAAAAAAAAAAAAAATACATCCGGGCGAAGCCGGGGCGGGCTACTAGTTATACTTACATAAAATTAGCCCTGTCGATGGAAGATCGTTTATAATTTATAATATTGCGGAAGACCAATTTACCGTATGTAACTAATGAATACAATCTTACCGTAAATACAATTCTATATCTGCAACACATTACCATCTGGTTCAGTACAGTTCCACCTCATATGATCCAGTAATATGACGTCACATGTCACAAAGGCATCTAATTATAGCTCAATCGATGACCAGTCACTAGGGCCTAGATTTGTTTAACCTTGCCCATACAGGTGTATTGCGTGGGTAGTTGGAGAGAGACCTGTCTGAAACAGTCACGTATTTAGTAGTCACATTTTTTTTAGGCAAAGCTTCAAGAACGTATGCATGCAAAAAAAAAAAAATTGAAATTATTTCCTTGATGCTTTTAGGATATCGCTATTCGACAGGCTAAATGCCTTTTGTGTAATACTTATTTTTAGCATGATAACTTAATATTTTATCCTTATAAAGTTCGTAGACCTCAATAGGTAAAAATGCTCTTAGAAAACTTCCAGGAAGGATACTCACTTATAATAGAATTTCCATATTTTCCCATAATAGCCAAGGCCCCTATTATGTGTAACTCAATACTGTCATCGCATTGTCAAATATGGGTGCACCATGATAAACACCCTCTTGCTATACCGACGGGATCAAAGGATAAACGGTTACGGAATTAAATTCATTAATAAACACTCGTGGGGTGCGTTAAACAAACGATGATGTTTGTTTGAACGCCAGTTTTGTATGTTCACTTAATTTGTATAAGGATCCCCCAGAAAAGAAAGAAATATAAGTACAGGACACTACAAATATTTCATATTTATACTGTGCTACAGGGAAAATTTTTAAAGTGGGCGTGAATGGCCAGATCGAAGAAAATATCAGTTAAGATTAAATACGCAGATAACGCAAGAAACTTGTTAAAAATTTGCTGTTTCCCTTAGTTTGCCAGATGTTAATTAGTACCCAGAATTCATCCTAACTAGCGACACTTTTGGATAGTGTAATAAATAATGCAGTGAGTGTATGTGATTTTGACCTAAATCAACGGGTTCTGTTCCTGATAAGGAATATTGAGTTTCCAAAAATCCAAATGGTGCACTATTCTTTTTCGTCAAAATCGGAGCTGAGACTCTTTTTAATGTTTTTGGTAATCCTCATTGTTTCGGATTTGACCTCCTACGCTTGCTAGGAAAATACACCCTAAGGCCTAAATAAAGAGACCTCAGTAGCAACCCGGAGCCTGCATTTAAGAACGCTGGCCGACCTATAACTGGAGAAATATTGGTTTACTATGTACACCTTTGATAACCTTTATCCTTCACAAGTTTTGTGCATCCTGTATTCTGCATCGACACTTTATTTCTGACTCCAAACTTGCAGTAAAATCCCTATCCACAAACAAAATGAGTTTGTATTTGCAGAATTATACGGCTCTAAGAACAGTGGAGACGAAATAATCCGCAAAGGTATTTATTTCTACAAACGAAGTTTTTTAATTTGCTGTTCAGCACGCCAGTGGTTTGTACAATCTCATTTGTTCTTTGTTCTTTTTCAAAACAGGTCAGACTGGAAATATCTTAGTATTATTGATTTTATCTTATGAAGGCGGGTTGAACGAGGGGTATTGAAAATATTTATTCTTTTATTAAAGAAATAGTGAAATAAAGAAAATTAGTTCTTAAGCAAATTGTCTACCAACTTAAATTGTCCCTAGGAACAATAACTGACATTCTTTGTCGAAATGATTATAACAGGGAAAATTGAAGATGTTTCAATTTGAAATAAAAAATCTGATTTTAAATGAAACAGTCGGAGAAATTTCTTTTACAGGAAAACAGATCATATACCTCCCTGCCAAAACAATTATTCCATTATGGTTTGCTTTATGATTTTTAAATATTTACTCAACTAAAATTTTCATTTATTACTCGTGAGCATAAATAAATCTTTGTCTGTCGTTCAACCATCACACTGTATACAACACAGAGATCTATATCTGTGGTATATGTACTTGCGGGGCTTCGGCCGAATACTATATTATGTATCTGATTACGAGATAATATTAGTACATGGATGACCGAGCTGAGCTCGTTTTTTTTGGAAGCACTGCTAAAATGACGTTTTCTAAAAAATAAACTTACCTAGATCGATTTATTGCCCCTGAAACCCCCTGCATACTAAATTTCATGAAAATCGTTGGAGCCGTTTCCAAGATTCAGATTATATATACCTACAAGAATTGCTCGTTTAAAGGTATTAGATAGATGTACGTCACGCTTCACTAACAGATTCTCTCTTATCATTCCGTCTATATCAAGGGTTTTGTGTGAAATGCTTATGAATAATTACGTGATCTACTGTAGTGCACGTCTGCCTGTCATAGCCGCTAATTAGCGTTATATTAACGCTCATTAGGTGAGATCACGTGGTCCCTTGTGGCCGAAGACAGCTTGGACATATGCGTACCATCTAAAGGTATCCATGGAGTTGCGCACACCAATTATAAATCAAATTGATCGGTCGATCTCTGGTTTATAATTATTCTCAAAAGGAACAATGTTCATAATTAAATTGTATACGTTCAACACAAAATAATGTGGTTGCGACTAATTCATTTTAAAAATAAAAAGTTTTTGAACCACCCACAAAAGTAATATCTATTCGCTTTCTATTTTATATTCAATGACTCCATTGGAAACAGCACTAAGCACTGCAGCTTACCGCTGCCTCTTTGCAGTGCTCGGGAAAACTATAATTGAGTTTTTCTATCACAAAAATTCTCAGTTATTTTCTTCGGTAAGAGCTGTGCTGCGCTTTTATGGTATTACGTTTTGACACTATATCTGAGAATTTAGAATATACGAGTATTTCTGTTGGTAATCATTTATTTGTTGCTCTTTAAAATAACAGAACTAGGGTAGGTTAAGTAACCGCCAAATTAAATTTCATCAAATAACATCCACTTTCTGGTTCTATTTTCCGTAATATGTAAATCCCGATTTTGCTTCCAACCAAGAAGCAAAATCCGAGCTTACCACCTATTCCAAATATAATAATTAACTAGCTAAATGAATGCTTGTTTGTGATTAACGGGTTCATGAACAGCAATGTGTTGGTATCGTGAAACAGCATGGATTCTCACGATAAATACGTAAATGTGGAGGCAAACCGAGACAACAGAGTTTGATCAGCACAATACTGCCGGGTACACAAAGGGCACGGGCGCGGACTAACCGAGTGGCTGTAATTTCGACCCTTTGTGAGTCGAGGAGCTTCTGTGAGTGTGTGTAGCAATCGTCATCGAGCCCGAAGATGTGCGGCTCTCTATTGCCTACATAATGCGAGATTTAATAAGTACTGGCCGCACGCCTCTATTCTCAGCCTCCCGCTCGCATACAGAATGTTGATGCCTTTTGTACCAGCCACTCTCAAACTTCATTCCCCGAGATTATTCTTCCATGAAGTATAGTCGGCATAACTCATTTTCATAGAATTATTTGCTACCCCTCGGGAGGCATCCTAGTTATCTGGAGGTATACAAACAAGTGTCTTTGGATTGCTCCATTTCTATATTTTATCACTTCATATATTTTCCTGTCGCATTTTATGGAGTACAGGTAATTTATTCCCTCAGCTCCATTGAATCGACAACGTGCATGAAAACATTTTACAGTTCTTATGCCTGTTAGATCTGTTCTTTATGTATAAATCACCCAATCTCCTAGCCATTAACATACAAAAATATTTGCCTACCTGACGTGCATAATTAAAATTTAGCGCAGCATCTTGTTTTTCTGCCACGTACAGGAAACATTTTCCATAATTATAAAACCAACCACGTGTGTGAGTGAGATTGTATTAAGAGTGTATTTACTAAGATTAAAATACACGTATACAAGGGATCTCCTGTTTACGGTAACGTTCAGGTCATGTAGGCAAATAGCGGCATTAGGCGGCGGTTCGGGCGCGTTCGTGACGTTGCTGAAGAGCAGTGTGTAGCATTTAAGTGGCGCCTAAAGCCGGTATGCGTTTGGAATTAATTAGCAAATCTGGGCGCGAGATGCGACCGCAGGCGGCGTCCGGCGCACTGCGGTCGGGCTGCGCGCGCCCCTCCACCTGTCTGGCCCAAGCTTTCCCGTTCCACTGTAATCCGATTATAATTCCTCTGTTTCTGACACAGAAAATAACGCTAATTGGCGTTTCGTAACGTACACTGCTGCTGAGGGATGCAACATGCATTTTATTCAGAACTGCACAATAGTAGATGAGCATCAAAGCCTGCGCCAGCGGCTCTGAACAGAATGGACGCGCTACGGTTCGCGAGGATAATGTAATAATATACAGACTCGTTGCTTGTAGTCGTTGGGATTCTATTTTTCTGCAAGGCTGACATTAAAATATACGCGTTGGCTGTCTGTCATTTTGTTATAATTGTGGTAGACGTAGAACCTATTTTTCTCGGTTGGATTTATACTGCGCTTGTGCAATTCGCATTTGAATGTGATATTTTTTTTAACAGAATGTGGTCCATATTTGGGTTTGCATGTGGCAGACTAGAAATGGTGCTGAAATCCTATTTGATGGGTGCAGTATGAACACAAAAACTGGTGAATGCCAAGTCTCAGCTAGCGGGTTTTATTTTATACTATCCCTTGAAAATATGTTTGGTCAAGCTGTATGAATTTCTGCAGGTATTGTACCTATACATGGCGCTTCTTATTCTTTTGGTATGTAATATACCATGCGGTTATTGATTTGCATGCATGACCTATTTTGCGCTTCATAGACTGATGTTGAAACGTTTTAATTTGTTAGGCTCACGTCTGAACACAATCTCGCCTGTTAGCTTTTCAAAACAAAATTAGCAATATGCTGTCCCCAATTAGGTATGATTAATCTGTTAGCCATTCAATATAACAATAATCTTCTTTGAATTCACATCATTTCTTGGTCGCGTTTGTGTGTAGAACTAATTGGTACAGAATTAACCATGCTGAACTAACAATGATGT
Source organism: Melanchra persicariae (assembly GCA_947386135.1). Lineage (NCBI taxonomy): Eukaryota > Metazoa > Arthropoda > Insecta > Lepidoptera > Noctuidae > Melanchra > Melanchra persicariae. Next base: position 9,857,046 of record OX376653.1, on the reverse strand, counting down.
CCTTCTCCAAACCAGTCTTTGTGACCACCATTTATTTCCTTCTAAAACTTTTTATAGTTAATTATTTGATGGTAGACAATTACTTATTTCACGATCGTGAGCCACGTCAACTTAACAAATGGGTAAATTTTCAGTATAGCCAAGTCATGAATTATGAGTATTAAGTGGCTTAATATCTTGTTCGTAATGAGTTCTAGAATAATCTTTAGAAGCTTCCCAAGTACTTATCATTAATATTACAAAAGATAGTACGCAAAATGTTCACGCAAAATTATAATACACTGTCTAGTTGACTTAACTAAACTTGACTCTATTTACAAGATATCTTTTCACAAAATAATGTTGGTACCCTGGCTGCTGTTTTCGTAACTTGTAAGTTCACTGCACAGAAAGTTCTTGTCTTGTAGATAGATTTACGAGGCTAAAGTAAATTGCCAAATTGACTAATGTTCCCGGAACAAGTTCTGCCTGATTGCACTCATTTGTTTTTTAAATTTTCTTTTCTATTTTGTCTATGCGCTGTGATTTACGATTAGATAATTGGAAAACCTTGCGATATTCTTTCGGTCCTATGAGTGATTTTTACAGTGATATCTAATTAAATTAGTACCTACGAGTGATGATAATCAATGTTTACGTTACACCGCTGACTGAGGATATGTTGAGGGAAAGGAAAGTGCACAAAAATAATAACAGAATGGTACCCGAGGAAAAGTAAAAGGAGTAGAGTTTAAGCGATGGGAAGACGATTTTAAGAAGGTCAAGGCACATGAGTATGTACTCGTTTGGTAGCAGGTCCGGAATGCATAAGGTTACCAAAGGACAGGGTCAAGTGGAGAGCGTTGGAAAGAAAAGATTTATAATAATATTAAGAATGGATTATGTCACTCTTTAAAATTAAGTTACCTACTAATTGTAAACCACTAACCACACCCCGCACCAGCAATAAAGGCTTATTATTAATCGACTTCAAAAAAAGGAGAAGGTTCTCGATTCGACTGTTTTTTTTTTTTCATTTTATTTTTTGTGTTTGTTACCTCATATCTCCGTCATTTATGAACCGATTAGAAAAAATCTTTCATTTTATGTGAAATGATCTTCTCGATTGGTCCCATTGAAACTTCATCAGGTTCAGTAGTTTGGTTTTTAAGTCCAAATACCTGGAAAAAATATGTGGAAATATCATCCATGTATAGGTACGAAATTACCGACATAACCTGAAGGATCGCCAAATTGAAGTGGCAGTGGGCAAACATTGCTCGCAGAATTGCAGCATTGGTCGAAGGGGCCGAAAAGTTCTGAAGTGGCGACCGCGTACCGGAAGACGCAGCGTTGGAAGGCCTCCCACAAGGTGGACCGATGTCCTGGTGAGGGTCACGGGTAGCCGATGGATGCGAGACGCACAGGACCGGTTGTTGTGGCGACACTTGGGGAAGGCCTATGTCCAGCAGTGGACGTCTTTTTGAAATAATGATACGAAATTGCGTATTTTTCCTGTGACTTTCCAGTAGTGTTGTTAGGTCTGGGGTACCACTAAAAAGTGAAAAATAAAAAACTTTTTCACAAAAAAAACCGACTTCCAAAAAAAACACTACTAGTACAAAGAAAATAACTTTGATTTAGTCGGTGGTAAATAACGAAGAAACAACCAAAAACACCGACTACCGAAATTAAATTTATTTTGTACTTTGTAGTTTTTTTTAAATTTTTATTTAATTGGATAACCTTTGTGAATAACCCGCTGCAACTCTATCTTGCAATCTATGAGCGTTCACTGTTGAACTTAGGGAAAACATACTGCGCAAGTGCGAAATACGAAAAGTTAGCAAGTTTAGCAAAAAATAACTGAGAAGGCCAAACTATTGATGACAGATTGACTGTTATTACGGTACAGCTCGTTCTTTTCGCACACTCTCCTAAACCCAAGTTTTTATTAAGCATTTCACAAGTATAGTTAAGTAAAAGGCAAGTTATTTATTCCACCCGTCGACAAATAACAACCATGTTGACCCTTATGAATGCTAAATTAAGCTTACCTTTAGTGACACCAACGAGATTCTCTTTTGGGAACCATATTGATCGAAAAATTATACCCGAACTTTTGTAAGCGATGATTTTTAAATAGTCAGTGACAATACGGTGAAAGTCTATAATTTTATCCATACGGCATAATGTTAGAGCGGCGAGTCTAGGCGCATGTAATTTATAGCCTGCGATAACATGAAAAGTGCACCATTCCAATGCGATTTATTTCACACCCATTCATATTATTTCTTTCTGTGAATGCATGATTTAATAATGCTATAGCAACAAAACTTCAGCTGGTTCCACTGTAATATTAAATGTTATTTTTAAGGCAACATTCTATCAACTTTCTAAGCTTGAAAGCAATGAAAGTTTTGCTTATTTTCCGCTCCCTCTAATAGCTATTTATAAACGTTTCACTTTAGTATTTACTTGCTCGTTATCAAGGTTGTCAACACATCAATCATTTATGTAAGGCGTAGATAGAAAATAAATATGATTTCGTCTTTAAGAAAGTTCTGCTCACATTTTAGTAGCGACATCTGTTGAAGATGTGTTGAACCTGTTGTGAATTTTCCTCTTCAGATGGCGCTAAAACTACGAATTTACCACCCTACTCTGAAGCGCCATCTGTATTACTTTTATAAAACCTTTTTGGTTTATAAATCCGCAACGACCCGCTAGATGGCTCTGCATGTCAACGTTTCGGAAGCTCTCCTCCGTAGGTCGCGTCTTGACAGAAGAATTTTCCCATAGATGGCGCGGTGCTTGAAAACTTTGTGAAGGTACTGTAAATAGGAAAGATGGCGCTGCTAGTTCTCTGCAGTGGTCACAACATCGTCTTGACAGAAGAATTTTCCCATAGATGGCGCGGTGCTTAAAAACTTTGTGAAGGTTACTGTAAATGGGAAAGATGGCGTTGCTAGTTCTCTGCAGTGGTCACAACATAGATGTCGTTAGGTTTCACGTTTTGATAAAGAAGTTATAGCTAACAATACAAGTACTGATGTTGTTAGTAAACGCTATTTTGGTAATAATGGTAAGAAAATGTATATAGATAACGTTTTGAATTATTATTACCAAAGGATCTTAATATCTTCTCGGCTCAGAAATAAAATCTGAATAAATAATTATTATTTAATTGAAATTAATTAGATCGCTGCGGAGTCACCGTACTAATGTGAAATTCATTAAAACTCCTAAGGTTTCGGGTGAAGGGAAAACCACACCCCGTATTTCGTATTTTGATGGTGAAGGAGTGATTTTTTCAGAGGGATATTCTTAATGCGGTAGGCAAGAGCATTTTCTGGATGCAAACATAATATGCATTCTATAACATACTTGTAAACGTATAATGGCTGGTGATAATGGCTATGTTCCCCCATGAGTTTTATTGAGGGAATCGAAGGCAACTACGAACATTAACAGCTGGTTCAAAGAATTACAGACCCAAGGGAAACATGAAACAGAGAAATGCGTATGTCTATAAATAGTCTACGGTTCTGCTCCCTGACTAAAGAATTTAATAAACGATAGTAATAAAATTTCTCCAACATTTATTAATACTGCCATAGATAAATAATATCCCACATAATTTCAACCATCGTTAATGTTTCGGAACTCCTAGTCATTTTAATTAATTTATGAAGATTCGTGTGTTTATAAGCTTAATAACGATCAAGCTACAATATCAAGAATCTTCATAAATTATATTAATTTTCTAGGTACTTATATTGTAGAGAATAGTTACTAATTAATTTACTTTATGATTTTCCAACATTTTGATTGGATTCCGTTCAAATATTGCATACCTACATCAAAGGTTTACATCAAAGGACTACAAAGAGCGTTCAATCACTCTGACCAATATTTAATATTTACAAGGCTGTACCTACCACTTTACATTATACTATTCAGTATAAGGAAACTGTTGTGGAATATTTACAGGCTTATTCATGAGAGCAAGTAATCAATTATTGTTCTTTGTTTTCAGGTAAGGGGAACCTTTCAGCGAAAAGCGAGCGCCGCCGCCGACCCGATAAGTACTTACCTATAAGAATAATTATCTTACAGTACCTAACTTAAAAGTGAAGTAGAATAATGAGAAATACCCGGGCCAGAACGAATCAGAAGAATTAAGCATCTGCTTCAGATCATATTCTCGCTTTAAATAAAATTAAAAATAAATCTATAGGTCCCGGAGCCAATTTAAATTGCTGAAGTTACCAACCGATGAAAGGCCTTTCATTCGTGATAGTCAGTGTTAAGTTACGTAGCCGGTACTCAATAAACTCGAAGAGAATTCAATTAGCATGTACCTACAGGAATGGTTTAGGACCCCAGCTTGAGGATGATATAATGTGTCGAGCGAAATAGAAACAATACACAATCACATAAGCACACAATTTCACGCAACACAATAAAATAGACAGTTTCGTGTCGCCACTACCAAAATGGCGGGCCCAATAAATACATAATGTATATAGTCGTATGGCGACTATTTGCTATAAAGGAAGTGCCCTACATGCTCCTGTGCAAATATTCGAAGAGTCTGAGGCGATAACAAACGTCGTAACCGATTTCAATAAAACAATGTAGGTCGTTACACTCGGTACTCAGATTCGCTAGACCGACGAAAATCTAGTCGAAACGAAGTTTATGCTTTCGTCAGCATTATTGTTATTATTCTATGTAAATTTAACAGCATCGTAAAATATTTCGATAAGCCCCAAAACAAATGGAATAAGAAAATGTTCAATTAAATTCTGTAAACCAAAGTACGATTTTAAAAGTATTAATATAAGCCAAATAAATCAAGTTACATTCTACGTAAGAAGATTACACAGTCATTATTCAGTCTACTTTGATAAATGTGAACAATTTCTAAATACAGGCTGATTTGTTAGACATCGCAGCGCAAAAGTTTTAGCACCATTCGTTCATATTGTTAAATAGAAGATTAATGTCAATCTGAATGGGTACTTAGGCATTGTTTGATTTTCATAATGGATACGACCACTACTTTCTAGATGCTAAAGTGATTACGTAGGTGATATAATCGTACGACTGTAGGTAAATAGTTTGCTATGTCTGTAAGAATATAGTTACCAACATCTAAATGTAATTGAAATGTCGAAAGCAGAAGTGGTAAATTGTATTGTTAATAATTAGAGACTACAATCAGTAAACTGTCACCCTTTATTGTCATGCAAATCTCCATTGTAAAGCTGGGAGTTAATTTGCAGTAAATACCTCTATAAAGTTTGCGATTACATTAATGGAACAAATTGTTAAGCTGAACATCCCGTCTATTACGGAACGGCCATTTTGTTTTTAGAATGTGATTTCCTTGGCAAGTTTTAAGCCCTTGATGAGTATTTGTCATCATAAATTCGAATTCGTATTCCGTACAGCATCATACATTGTAGCTGGTGGAAATAAAATCCTCTTTTTGTAACATATCACACGTTGTAGTGTAACGCTACATTCGGTTTTATCATCAAACAATTCTATTCCAACACCTATAAAGGTTTTTTTTGGATATTGTATATAGCTCCAACGACAGTTTTAGTTCTTTTTAAAAAAAAACTTTGATTTTCCTACGTAGCGAAATACGTCAAAGCGAATACAGATTGTGGCAGAACACATTCGTGCATGAAACATATATCTTACATACGGGCACCTGGTCGTTGTCATTGTCTACTAACTGGGTCACGTAAACATGTATTTTACGTAAAACCTAAAAAATATTCGAACAAACAAATTGCCACTTATTAGCATTCAATTCTGAAAATAAATCCCTTTGTTTGAAGCGCTACAACGCGTTTAGAACGGTTTGGGCTTTGAAGAAATATTTCTTAACACGCGCCTTTTAAGGTAAAAATAAAACAGGCCACGAAAAACGTCTGAATATTAACCTAAATATGTTAGGTTTACGAAAAGCCTCGGGCCTAGAATCTGACATGTTGAATAGCATTTTTATCGTTTATATTTTGCATGGCTCAACGAAAAAAGTTTCACTTTTCAACATCGCGTGACCTTTACATTTTCCTGCTTAATTTCCAAAGTACACAAACCGCGCGCCGCAATCGTGTTTACCCCACAATATTAAAACATTATTCTCCTTTAAAAGCATTTTCTAAATCGGGCAACGTGGCCCATTTGGCAGAAGTTGCATTAAAGATTGAATTTTTCCATTACATGTGCTTCCTCTGTACATAGCAATAAAAATCACGTATTTGTAATGCATCTTATGTCTGGTAGCGAAATAAAACAGTTTCCGGAATAACTCGTAGAAAACTGTATGTTGGTGTACCTAGACTGCTAGAGTGTTTGGTGGATGTATCGACATGTACGGTAATAAAGGCCCAGCCCTGGTCTGTAGTGCTTACATAGCCGGTTGACGGACGAGAACGCCGATTGTTGCGGCCGGATGCTGCTACCATTTCCGTGTCCAATGCCCACCATTCACCTGCCGAACGTTTAACGTTGGACGAGCTCGTTATCGACCAGCTACCTCGGTAATTACCGTACAGGACCATCATTATTTTCAGCACCGTTCAGTGTTGTTGTTACAGCCATTAGCTAGAACCGAAAAAATATATCTTGAAAATAAGAAAGACTGGCTGTTCTACTTTTTGTTTGTCTTTTCCTTATTTATTACAAAGACAATATTATGGTAATTAATAACGTTATTCGTTTCGTTGGCCGAGCTGAAACGTAACATTATCATTTTACGCTAGCAAGAATCTCTGTTCCTCGCAAATATTATTTCTACGAAGCGTCTCTGATATTTTGACGTGCGACGTTAGTTAAAAATGAGTTTTGGCTTTGTGTGAGGATTGCGGGCGGAATAATTATTTTTTGCGAAGCTCGAGGGCGCCGTCCGCGCCCGTGTTCTATTTATCTAGAGCTAAATGCTTGCATTCAAGCGTCCGTTTCGGCGTGTGTTTGGTTTCAGGCTGCGGTGCCCTGTCCACAGTACTCCACAGCTCCACAGAGCTGACTATGTACCCATTTAGGTACTTGAATTATTTGTAATGACGTAAAGTGAGGACGAGTTAATTAGACAAAAGCCGATTGTTTGAAACATGAGTCCTACAACGTTTGAAATGTCTTTGAAGGTAAAATATTCAAATCTTTTAGTTCTCCGTTATTCCCCTGTAGTTTCAAACTAATTAAATATTCAATGTATTCAAATTAACAAAAGTCTGAAAGTTCTAACAACTATACTTCGTGAAACTCAATTAAAAAAAACGAACACTAAGTAGGTACTGAACGTCAGCATCTAATCACTCCTAATGTTCCACTTTGCCGTTCGTTTTGTTTTCGTTCGTGCAGTATGGTACGTTTACACAAAGCTTTGTAGTACATTTTTAGCTTGCCCTATACTGATGACCTGTTACTCCTGGTGAACTCGGCATGCCTGTGTTTCAACGCTGGCAGCCTTTCTCGCATAATTACCGGAATGCATTGTGCGCGCGGCCGCAGTACGTGGCCCGTTTAGCGCTGGAAATTGCTCAAAACTACTGAACTATAAAGGCGGAGAATATAAAGCTTATGCCCGAAATTGGCCCTCTCTTATATGTACTATTCATCACATGCGTCACCACCGCTATAACCCCTGACGAGAAAGCGTAAACACATTGTGGTTTCACTATGTTTTACCCTTTGCTGAGCATATTACTTACTTACCTTTCTATTAATAACACTTTGTGTGACTGAGTTTCGTGTTAACATTTTCTTCTTCAAAGATTTTCCTCTCTACCTAATAATTGTTTTCACATTAATTATTCATAATGTGTGTTCTAACTTAGCATACATGCATTAAGTTCGTGTTAATTGGGGCAGTGTTTATGTTAAGATAGCGTTGTTGCGCATCTATACAAATTGATTCAGGACAGTCGTGCAAGCCGGCCCCGAGCTTGTCTCATCGTAAAATGGGAGCAAAAATAAATGAAAGTCTCGAGTTGACTTTAAAACGACGTGTATTATAAAGACGACAGCCATCTCTGCCACTCGTAATTGCTACGTTCTTGTACACAAACGCATTCTGCGTTGCGTCATGTACGAGTAACCTAGAGTAGTGATGCGTGTGTTTTTAATTGAACAAAACATTACCTGAATCCGGCAACAACTACTTATCCCTGTAAATGTTATTTCAAAACGTAGCGGGAGTAGCGCCAGACGGACGTGGCTTCGGCAGTAGCTAGGTATACTCGCAAGTTCTGCGCAGCATCGGCGTGCAGTGAACAGGCTCGGTTTGTGAGATGCGCTGTGAGTACCGACCGCAAGCGTAATTTCGCTCGTCGAAATAGCGTTATTTCGCAGCATCATAAACCGTCACACGATTTCGGATAGATTTGCGGCGAGCGCGTATCGATCAGGCGTCCGCGAGTTACGAGCGCGGCTGGCTTGTCTCAGATAACACTTGTCAGCTGTTTATGACGCACCATAACTGTCTCATCGCAATAGTGCGCAATTTTGCATTCAAATTATAATATTTATATAATTTTATCAGTAAGGTGACCGAGCTGCGTTAGTTTGTTTACACGCTCAATCATAATAAGCTGAAATTATTTTTCTCTCGAGTGTTATGGCTCGCGTTGATACGGGTGTTTCAAACACGCCTGTCTCGTAACATAATACATGTTAATACCCTTTCTGTGCCTCCTCGCGGGTATTTAACTTTAATATTGTGGAAACATTTTCTGGTTAAACTTTGTAATAGGTTGAGCCCTACCGGCGAAACCTATATTTTGGTGCTAGATTGTACACACATGCTTACATCCAATTAGGTTCTGTTAGATCTAAAGTTAGGAGTAGGAGCGTAGGGAGAACTAAGATTGGGAACAGTTAGGAAGTCGGTTGACATGGTTCCTCTTCAGCTAGTTGTATAACGCAAACCTACCTCGTTCATTTATGCAACTCAAATAAAACTAAGTTTCGTTGACGCTCCTGTACGCGACTTTATCTGCATATTTTAGACTACGGTGGTGCATGTCCAAGTTCTACGGACAAATTGAACTTCTACGCGTCTGAAGATTTATTTTAAAAGTTATTTTCTGAATTCAGTTAAAGTTTTTGTGATAAGAATTTCTTTCATCATTACTTCAGATATAAAAATTGTTTTTACTTTCATCAAACGTGAAATGCTTATTACGGGATTTCATAATCAGTCATTCTTATTCGAGGATCCCGTGCGGCTGAGCATCACGTGGCGACGGGTGGGTGAAACATTTGCATACTAAATCGAGTGTATCATTTTTAAGTACCCCACTTAAGACTAATTGCTAACGTGGGGTTAAATACATAAAATATAAATACTGGTAGAATCCAAGTGGTCGTAACGGTGGACAGTTTACAAGTGCGGGTGTGAGAGCGCTGGGAGCGCTGGGAGCGGTCGGAGCGGTCGGCTCAAACCATTATTATGAGTTAGTGTGCTTATCAGTGACAGTTTTAAATTCCGTCTCAGTCAGCCGACGCTATATCTGACAACACGGCAGTTTCGTTAAAAGTACCTATGCTTAAATAGGTGGTCATAATGCTGTATTGAATGAATACCTTTTATTGCCATGATAATCTATACTAATATTATAAAGAGGAAAGATTTGTTTGTTTGTTTGTTTGTTTGTTTGTTTGTTTGTTTGTTTGTTTGTTTGTTTGTTTGAAATGAATAGGCTCCGAAACTACTGGACCGATTTGAAAAATTCTTTCACCAGTAGAATTGTACATTATCCATGATGGACATAGGCTATAGAATATTTTCAAAAAAGTTAGGGATCCGTATGAAAACTTCGATAATGTAACCCAAGGTGTGATAAAAAATCCTTATATCGCGTACGCTGCGGAATCTATTGACAATAGAGCAAAGTAATGTACTACAGTTTTATAGAAGTCATCAATGTCTACAAAAAAGTCCGCGATACCATATGTCTAACTATTATGGTTAAGTCACCATGACCGCTTTTTGTTCAAATTATTCAAGCAAATCCTTGGTGATTTGAAAAAATGGTGATTTCGATATCATGATATCAATCCTTATCCATTTAAATGGTATGATAATTAAGGTTGATTATTTCCGTGTAAATTACAATTTAAATTATTCAAATCGGACCTTTCGTTCAAAAGTTACGACGGTAATAAACACGCTCGGAGTAAGAAAAATGTCGCGGCTTGAGCGAACTGGGAAGAATCATATCAATGCTTGGTCCGATGAAGTTGAAAATGATTTCGATAAAACAATAAGAATAACAAATGTTTGGATTTTTCGCAAATAAACTACATACCTACATAATAAGGGGTGAAGCAGGGGTGATTAAGTTTTTAGGGGAGGACATTATTGCTTGCTTTAATTTACGTCGGGATGCTATGAACAAACTAAATATGGAATTATTGAAACAGATGTACCTAACAATTTTTGCATAATCAACTCCTGACGGGGTAAACGGGGTGAACAGTTGCGCTGAACCTGAGACCATACAATAAGTAGAAATGGCTAAGTAATAAATGTAAATTAATGAAAATCGTTGTGCTTAATTTTCCAAAACTAACCTTTATAAGGGGGTATAGGGGGCGTTGAAGTTTGTGGAGTACCTACTAAATCCGCGCGGACGAAGTCGCGGGCGAAGTGCTAGTAATTGATAAGTCTGATTAATAGAGCGAATAATTGTATTAAGAATATCGCTTTATTGTTATAATTATATGGTAAAGTGCTCTCGATAAAGAACACAGACTGTAATACCTACCCGACTAAAAGTTGGAAACAGAGTCGAGCTAGGTATTCCTGCTATTCTCGCCAGAACAATTCTTACTGTAGTTTCAATCCCTTTCTTTTCCATTCTCCACAGTTTTGTTTTGTATTCAGCGGTTTTTATGAGTTATAGGTTAAAATGTAGTTAAAGTCAGCTCTAGCCGGCTATTTTGCGAAACGTCGGAATGTTTTGCCAGATTTATTCGGAGTTTTGGTATGTTACTCAAAAAATATTTAAAATTCTCTGCCGAATTTGAACTTTATGCAAATGCCTGGATTTATTGAGGGTACTGGTTTTACGGTTTGAATTTCTTGAATATTAAATTATACTTAAATGTTTTAATTTTTGGGACTTGTTTACATTTTGATTACTGCAAAAGGGTAACTAGAAAATCTTGTTAAATAGATATGTAGATACTTTCGTTCGTTAGTGTTTAGCTTAAAAACAATAAAGCCGTAGACTGGCAATGGCATACTTTCGGTTTTCCTAACGCTTTCAAGCTTGTCAAGACACCAGCATTACAGCACACATGGAGGTAATTGATTCAGTATTTCATAAGATTGCCAATATCTTTCCGAAAAGGAAGTGTAAATTGTATCATTTCGTCTCATACAATTGCAATATTGTTCGACTGATGCTGTTAACGTGGTACTTGGCCCGCAATTTCAGTGTCTCGGGGAAACGCTGCAATTTCCCTCTCTGAACATTTTATCCCTATAGGTATATATATATATATATTATATGTCGTGTTGTCGCTTTATCCTGTCGGATTAATCACGTTACAGCTTGCCCGATATTTATTTCGCCATGTTTTAAGATAAGTGCTGCGATCATTTGTGAGTGTTTCATTAAGTGCTCACTGACAATAACTGTGACTTCATAAATATCTATTACGATTGCAAGCTGTCTAATAGCGAGCATTATTCATTCTTTGATGCCACCGTCGACTGCAAGCTCATTCAGAAAGGAAAGAAGGCTTCCGTTCTGTCAAGTCAAGATGGCTGCATCGGGGAAACTGAAAAACTTATTCAAGAATGTTTGATCTGCCTTGTGATTGCATTTAGAATATAGGGATTCGATTTTACGAGAAGCGTCTCAATTTCCCGGCAGAAGAGAGCAATTTCCTTGCGTTTGTCGGTGTGTGCGGGTGCGACTCGTCGCCGTCGCGTCGTCGTCGATTACCGACGGGCGCTGTGCGGCACTAACCCGGTTCCCCAGTTCCTCGAGCCCGCGGATCCCTCGATGGACATGCTAGCTCACTCGAAGCTTACGTCCTTTATATTTTCTATACAATTTGTAGAGCACACGCGAGTTCGAGTACTTCTTGTTATCCGGACATTTTATTTGTATGAAGTAGGTATTATCGTGAAAGCGTAGTCGCGTTGCACTTTGTTTTCTTGGAGCAATATTACTATAGCTCCCTTCAAAGTTTTTGTATAGGTAAATACAAAATATTTAAGAACAAAGTATACGTCTACATTTACTTAATCATCTGCTTGAAGAGGCGATGGGAGCTGGCGGCGCGGAGATAAACCCGCACATTTTAATAAATAACGCGCGACTTTTCGCGGACGTCATCTTATGTCTATTTATCCATTTTGGAATGTAAAAACTGACATAAGCCCCGCTGTATTTTGAGCACAGCTGTTGCGATGTCGGCACATAGTTCTCAAATGTCTTCGTAAGCCGTGTGATGATACCAGCAGGGTGGAAAGTCGGTCACTCGAGCACGTCCTGTGCTACTAAGCTGGAGTTCTAAGCATAGTTTGTATGCACGTTTCCGGTATTTGTTACGTTTGAAATATCTTGGGATTTTTCGATTTAAGCGGCTGCGATAGATAAGGAATTTACATACCATGTGCTTGTACACTTCAAACTTTTGATACAGGAAGGAAGTTGAGCTTTCAGCAAGAAATAAACTTTTGTCGTTTAGTTTCGTGCAAAGAATGACCTTTTGTTTTCCTGTCGGTGTTGTTAAAGGTTACTTTGGGAAGGTCAGTGGAATGGTAGGCGGCATCTCGTATGTGCTAATAACAATATACTGCTAATACCGGTCTGTTTGCCAAGCAAATGTGGCGATTGCGACAATATTAACATTGCTACTTATTATAGGCGCTGTAGGTAAGTAGGTACGTTAGTATGACGAGGTATGTTTCTGTAAAAGTCTATAATATTTTCATCAAAAGATAGTTATTTAATATGATAAAGTAGATATCTATCATTTAAGCGTGTTACCTTCCTATTAAAAGGTCCCTTTCGCTCAAAAGGATTAGTCGCGTGGAAGCGGTCATTAGCAAGCGCAACTACAGAGTTTAACCGTGACATAGTGCCGACCTCTGCCCTTAAAGAAACCCGCTTTATGCTCTGATGTTATCTTTTAGTACTGCTCACTCATCAGCCTGATATAATCTCTTAGATTATTCGTTATCATAAACTTAAATAACCGCTTCGTGTCGCAAAATCATTTTGGTGTCCACAAGGGTATTTATTGCCTATTTTTGCTGGGATCTCAAGTTCTCTCGAGAGAAAAGCGAATATTACTAGTTAATAAAAGAGGGTAGTTCTTGCTCAGCAGATTTCAGCTCATGTAGCAAGTCTGGCGTGCTTTAGATCATAAACAAGGCGTCGGCGCACACGACGTTACGTTTATGAGATTGCTCTTCAGAAAAGAAATTCCGGAGATATACAGGGTGAGCATGTAATGTAACATTCATGTTAATATTGAAGCACATTGTTGAACGCACGTGTCAAGGTGAAATCTCTGAAAATAACGACACCATAAATAGTAACGCAGGAAGGTAACGACCTACTACTCGTACTAACTGACTACCTACTATCATTCGATACCGAAAAATATTTCCCTTTAAGACGAGCCTGGTTTACTTTTAGTAAAACCCTAAATTGCCCATAAAGCACAAATAAGATAGATAACAGCAATAAAAAACATATGAACCGTAATCTTGTTTTATTGTGCACTGAGGTATGTAGAGGAACACAAATAAACAAAATAAAATATTTCAAGGAAACTGATTTATCAAAGTTTTTTCTCATCAGGTTTTACTCAGAAATGCTTTTAGCTACGCGCTACGAATTTTGAATGCTCACATTTAAATAAAAATAAGAGAAAGGAAACATAGCAGAAAAGAAAAATTAAACAGAACTTGGCGACACGGAAACTCGTATAAATGTGTGTCGGTAGGTCTCATTACAATTTGTATTACATGCATGTGATGTTCGAATGGGTATGAATTTCATAAAATACAAGTGCGCATCGGGCAGACATTTTGCGCTGAAGCTTTGTTTCAGCTGTTGACGTTCTTTCAGTTTCAACGTAAACCAAAAAGAGTGGGAATGGCGGCAGAAGTGCAATGCTGCGGGCTACACGCCTCGCCCCGCACCCCGCGCCGCCCCGCTAATGTGTCGGAATACTAGCTTTGGACAATGCGCTTGAAAAATCGCACTCATACGCCGAGCATTTTTATTTTATTGGCGGCGGAGCATCGTACTTAGCGAAATAACCATCCCTACTTATATTATAAATAAGAAATTAGCTCTGTCTGTTACGCTTTCACGCTAAAACTGCTGAACGGATCGTCATGAAATTTGGCAGATATATAGCCTGCGATATGGAGAAGGACATAGGCTGTTTTTTACGCAATAACTTCGGTTGTTGCGTAAAAAAACAGCCTATGTCCACCACCAGCCACCAGCTGTATCCACGCGGGTGGAGCCGAGGGCAAAAGCTAGTAATGAATAAGAATGAGTGATTTGCAACTTTCTGCGCTTTTTTTAATAATTTGTATTTCAAACTAAAGCAAGAGGATATACCTCCAATAGCTACTGCTGTTATTATTGCTAGAATTTATTTTCGGATGAACACTTTGTATTTTCAATAAAAACTCTCTTCTTCTTCTTCTTTCTTCTTCTCTTGCATATTATGATATCCAAACATGCAATAAATTCACGTGCGATCGATTGTGGAGTCTAAAATTACAAAGTTTTAAATTATACTTTGTTCGTGGAAAATTATGTACTTAGTGAAATTCCCAATACTTGGCAATTAAAATAAATACCCTTTTTGTGAATAAAAGCTTTCAGTTTTTAGCTTAAAAAATATTGCAACGCATTTTACGTTTTCCTTTGTTTTTATTTTATTTTTAAAACGCCTGTTAGTATCAAATTTCTTTTAACGGTCGAAATTTTGTAATTTATTAAAATTGTTAACCAGTAACACGAGCATCACGCTCATAAAAAATACTGACAAAATGTAAAAGAAAATTGTTTAAAACAACGACAGCTGGGACTGGGGACGTAATTTCGCGAACTTAGGTCACAAAAACAACTTCGGAGACAGAAATTAATGTATGACGCGAGCCCGAATGTCCTCGTTGAATTTAAATAATGTGATTATGATTTCATTCCTAATATTCACTCTCTTCACAATTACCAGGGATGATCTACAACTCAGACCTAATTAAAACAGGCACGATAATTTCTTATTAATGCCATCAACGAGTTATAATGTGTTTCCATACCTTCTATTAATAAATAATTACTGTGAACTATATCTGAGATAACGATTTAAACTTTTGTCTTTAATTGCGAGTGAATGAAACATAACGTGGTCATTACGTGTTCCATGCTTGTTGAATATCTTACTTATGTTCAAATGGCTGATTGTCATGGAACACCGCATTATTCATGGTTTGTGGTTTTTATGGCACGTAGGCATCCGCCGCCGCTTCCATTTTATGATATCCTGGTACCTAATTTTTATAGACATCCTGAGTGAAGCCTTAACTGGAAATTGAAACGGTAACACGGTCTTGTACGATCGAAACATAAAATAAAGAAAATAAAACATACGCAGGCCCCCTCTTTTTACAAAAACAACAGATATATTTATTGCAATATACACTTTGCAATATTAGGTAACATTGATATTCGTTAACAAGAAACATTTTCTTACAACTATAATAACAAGTCTGAAAAGAACCACAATAGCTAAGTTACAAGAAAGTACAAATAGTGCAGCGTAAGTTCAACAACTTCCTAATAAATTACACCGGTAGGTTTCACTTATTAGAAACTAGAAGTTGCCATGTTTATCTGGAGATGAAAGACTGGCCGTCAAGCAAGTTTGTAAGAGTTGTACCAGGGAAGTAGGCCTTGCAGGCGTTTGAAGGTGGCAGCAACCTGTCCGTAACTAGTGCACCGTAGTGATCCTTAACCTAGTTCATCCAGTTGAACTTCTGCAACTTTGACACATGTAAACATGACATACTATACCTATCTGCCTATATAATACAATCAATTCGACCCGTATGTATGCAATATTGTCAGAATTGCACTGTTGATGTTACAAACAACAAACTCTATACCAGCTTCGATACATATGTGCCAAATTCCATAAGTGCATGTATGTTTGTCCACGCATTTCTCTAAAACTATAAGTCGGATTGCAAACATTTTTAATGTAAGGTGTAGGTATAGTCTAATTTAGGGAACAGTAAGTTTCACCAAATCGGTTGAGTACATTTTGAGATAGTCACTAGGACGTAATTTTATTTAAATTTCAGTAGCCCTTTTACTTGGAATAAACGTTGTCAATTGGTAGTCGTATATCGTATGTCTTACCTATAAAGGTATACCCTGCCTACCTACTTTATTTCTCTCTTTTTAGTTATTAATTAAATAAATTGCAAGTTTTGAAGTCGGTTTAACTTTTTTTTAATTTCCAAGTATTTGTGTGTTAACCGGAAAATGGAATTATTACGATCGGAAAACGGATTGCATTGGTGTTGTGTATTTTTATTATCATAAAAGCTGATTTCACATATAGGTATAGGCGACATTAATACCGCCACAAAAAATCAACGTAGCAGAATCAACAAATGAGACTCGCAGCGCCATCTATCTCGACAGCTGCGAACTAACTGGACAATATCCTAAATCGCGATAACAGAGTTTACCGTGCGATTAGAACATATGCAAAGCCTGAATATCAACTGTCGGGCATGCCCACCGGACACCAACAACCGTCCGGTCGGAGGATCCTCCCTTTTCAGACGGTATGCGGGACTTTACGCTCTGTTCCGCTACCTCCAAACTGGTGACCCTCGACATTGAACGTCAACGCAGCCTTCGTGCAGCTACTCCATCATGACGTCATCATCATCATCATCATCATCACTTCTCCTCATCGTGACCTCAAGCTTTCGAGCAGCGAGTCATACAGCCAGCCAGAACCCTCGGCTTCTACGGGTATCCTGACCACCAGCATGTAGCGGACGCGCATTCCTGGTCAGCATCCTCAGCCTCTATCATCAACCTCATCAGCGACCTTGGCAAGCACACTGCACTTTCGGCCAGTCACATGAAGAGCCTTGAAGAACCTCTCCTGGTCGACGCCAGCAGTCACGTCAGCACGTCGCACAGCTAACCTACTCGTTTAACCGTCTCCAGGGTCTTAGGCAAAATCGGTTCAGCGATGTAAGCTTTAAAGCATAACAAACTCACTTTCGTTTCGTTTTTTTCACATAATAATATTAGTTCGCCTATTGCGTCATCCACGGAGTTGTCGGGTGGTTCATTCCTTACCAGAGACAGTTCAAGATGAAAGGAAATAGTCCTAAGACACTATTTTGAACACGGTTCTTCAGATCGATTTCAGGAACGCGAAGCTCATTATTACTTTCATCAACATAGATTAATGTCTCCCTCTTAACGGTAATGAGGCACAGCCTGCGCCATTTGCCTCCCAGCTTCCACAGTTTCAATCGCTACAGATACCTGTATAATGTGTATATACAGCACATGTATGGATATCTATGTACTGGCAAAACAACGTTACTATGGCAACTCGTATGTTACCTATAAGCTCTACTCGCTAATGATATTCTATAATTGCTCCACAAGTATTCAACCGTTTAATTGTAATTAATTAAGATATTTTAAGCTTTACATTATTATTTACATACGTGCGTAACACACAGTTTTATGCCAGAGTCGAAATTGCCCGGCCATGTCGCATTGCTGCTCGTCAAACCATACGTGATTGACATACCTACCCCGTTTCAACTGGGGCAGAGTCGGCAACATCCAGCTTGTGTTCTGTTTGCTGGACTAAATAACATTTAAACTGTACCAATAAATTAGCTTTGATATTTGACAAAAGAGACGAGAATTACCAGAAAGTAAATGAGATACTTACAGTAGATATTCTACCTCGGTTTTTAGTAGAAAATCGACACTAAACATCAGTTAGCTCCAATATCAATATTCAAAAACCCATTTTGTATTTTATTAATGGAATTTGTAGTAATAAAACTTTATTAACATCATCCACTAAAGCGAAACCAGACTGGAAACAAGGCCGGAGCCATTCCACCTCTCCAATATAGACGATAGATTCAATACCCAAATTTTACTTTATCCACTCTATTTTCTAATTAGCAACTTAGATATCAAACTTATTAAATTATTGAACGATGAAACCGCTTCCAAGTAAACAAGGGTTAATAATTTAGCGTCTGTTTTTCAACGTTCTAACTAAGACATAACAATATCCACTCTTCTTTGCCAACCCCTAAAACAACGGCCGTAAAACCTAATGTAAATTAGTTCCTTTTTACATGATTGACCTAAAAAAGAAAATGCGAAAACCCCTTTTAATTTCTTGTCTACAGTTTATATACTAAAAGTCTCTTGAATTAATTTGAAATTGTAATCTATGGCTTTCTCCCCTTTTTTATTATTTGTACATAGATTTGGGGTTATTACTCAGTATAATCCATAAGTACGGTAAAATAGCCGGCTCTTGGCCGCGAGCCTATTTGGTTAACTAATTTGTGGTATTATAAATTACAAATTGTAAGTTGCTAAACCTTGGAAAAGCGACCTAATGTAAAGCTTAATGTTTCGAAAATTAGGAAATGGTGAACTTTTAGTCTTTACCTGCGCTACGCATTGTATGTTCAGAAATCTTTTGCCTTTGTCGTGCCACGCAGGAAAAGTAGGGGCGTGTGATGTTATATACCACCTAGGAGTATGTATGTGTGTAGGTCTGTGTGCCTTGCTTGTAGTACGAACACGTCGAGATGAGATGGTACTTCAAATTTTTTGCTTTGCTTAGACTTAAGACGTCGATAAAAGAAGAAAATATAATATTTCCAGTAGAAGAATAGACAAGATTAATGACGTTCCATTTTACCGGTCGCCGCCCTCCTGCTCGTGATTACTATAGATATTATTATTTGCGTTACAGTTGGTATGTACACAAGCTCATAATACCTATGATCTATTTCTTATTATTTCGTTCTTTACTTTTGTTCGTATTTTTAGCTATTGTATTGACGTAGATATTTCGACAGTTTATTGACCCTAGCTACAGGTACCTAGACCTACTCATAAAACAAACAAAGTGACGAAAATTGTACAGCTAATAATACAACAAACAATAATTGATAGGCACCTAAATGCCTGTCCAAACAAACCTAAGATCGCAGACTGTTTAGTTTCACATTACAACCTACACTACATTGATAAAATCATTTAGACGTCGTTGTAGTAAAACATTAATATCCTCCTCATTTTCATGTTCAGTGAGGCATACTCTGCGACCTTAATACGTCTAGACTTTAAACTTACAAGCAAGGTAATAGGCCACGTCGCGTACATTTTTCAGACAAAAGTGCCGATGCGTGCGTGACGTAATATCCTCACATTAGGGCGCTCGCGGCCTATCGCGCCACTTTCTTCCGTCATATTAAATTATCGCCAAATGTTGCGTCCCTGATTTATGCCCAGTATGTACGCGCGGAGGTACCCAGCCGTCTCAATATCGTCGTTCAAACTACCGATCGTTTAAAGTTGAAGCTGCCGTCTCCTTACTAATATGGCCAGCATTATCATACGAGTTGTCGGTCTCAAGAATCTTTTGTTGATTTATCTGAGAGATCGGCATAAAAATAAACATCTTCGGTTTCTGCAATGTGTATTCAGACCCATTTTATGCACACTCTTTTGTGTCGTGCACTGAAATGGAATACCTACACCGCACTGTGTTTGAGACGTTTACACAGCGTTATCTTTACAGTTAATATAATTTGTCGGAGCTTTTACTTAGGTAATTAATGAGAGAGTATTCGACGCTGGCACTGTTTGATCTTCTCTAATGAGTGCGGTTTTGAGTGTATGTAACACACTTAGGCTTAAGAAAGCCACTCGGTGTCGTGTAAACCCTCCTAGTTCATTTGTTATTATTATTAAACCTAAAAACAAACGTATTTAAGCTTATAAATATATTATTAAACTAATTCCTGGAACAACAAATTGGTGGCTGTTCTGTAAATCTAGCAGAAAATGGCAATTTAATTTTCTTCATTAGGTTTTAGTGTTGTTGTTTCCGAATATTAAGACAACAATGTTACATTATGAATGCTTTGAATACAACCCGGAGGTATTTTACAATATCCTGATTTTAATGCTTTTATTTTTCTCAACTTTTGAGTATACCTACGTAAAAGCTGGGTACAAAATAGCGGTTTTTGAACTACGTAAACAACATAGAAGTTATACATAGATTATAAAACCGGATAAAAATTGCCAGCAGTGTAGGTACATAGTTTGTGGACCTTCTCTATTTGATCCAAAAATTCAGCGTTATATAAAATAAATCGTGTTTTTTTTTCAAACAACTTTTATTAAAAATTACCCTGTATTCACACATGTAACGTATTAAAGGTCATAGGTACCTTGTACACTCAGTAACATTGAGGCAGTAAAAATATTAACGGTAAAAAATTGCTGATGTTCATGAAAATATAATTTACATGTTCAGAATTTATGGCCTCAGAATCGGCAAAGGTAAATAAATCTGTAATAAGACTTTGATGATATCAAAGAAAATATACAGTATCTATTGACGAGATTATGTTCACATTTCAGAGAAAGTAGGAGAGGTAGAAATGTCTGCAAAGTTCCAGAAACGTGCAAACCCAACAACTGTGAATTATCTGACTAGATATTTAATAGGTACCTAATTTCTTTGGGAAGTTTTCCATTTGATAGGTACTCCAATTATGTGATAAATTGATTTGAGCCTTATTGTGTTTCATTCCCGAAAATATCTGTCATAATTCCTTTTGAAGAGTTCTAAAACTTCGACCTCGAACTTTAAATTTCCAAATTAGATATTATTGTTAACCTTAGGATGAGCTTTAAAATATATATCGCAACATTTCCATTTTTATTCTAGACTTAAAATTACCATTATTATAGTTTGCATATTGCGTCTTTGTTCGATATTTTCATGCATAATTACTTCGAGTAATTTTGTCAGAAAAGTGATAGCACTTTTCTGACAAAATTACTCGAAGTAAATCAAATTAAGTAGGTAGTTTGATATACTCGAACATAAAAGTAAAGGGAATTCGCAATAAAAAGGTAATAAGGCAGGTGATATTTTTCATATGGGGTGCCCACATATCTAAATAAGTACCTAGGTAATTTTCTTACTATTAGAAGACCTTTAAAGTTATGAGGCTTAAAAATAGCTGCCGAAATCCTTAATTTTTCTAATAACGTTCATAGTTATGAATACTTTTCTATCTTTAAAAAGTCTCATTAATTATATTCAGTTTTACTGAATCATTAAAATAGGTACCTAACTTCAAACTTCATGAAAAGGATAAAAAAGGATTTACCTAATTTTTGATTATTTTATCTCGGTTGAGTCGTTCCCTCTCCCGATATGGTAAAGAAATGAACGGCAAGCGATTATTCTACAGGAACACGAGTATTTCATTTAAGTTTGGCTGTGCTCAGGACCACTGACACAATTAAGTACTTAGCGACGATGCGGGGAATGTCTGGCAAACGAGGTCCACAGAGGGCCCCTGCCTGCACGCGACTAAGTGCTCCCGCTATACTACACCCGAAACGCTTACAATCTGCGGCTGCTGGCGATGCACAAGCAAACAAACAGTTCGATTAACGAGTTGCCCGTGACCCCACAGTGTCCCCCCTAAACTTTTTAGTTTAAGTTTTAATTAAAGGCATAAGCAGACGAAAGCTTTTTGCTCATTAATCAAAAAGTTTTCACCTCCAACATTCAAGGAGGGCACGACGAGTACTTTGGAATTTCACAATTCGTAACCCTTATTCTGTGTCACCGGGTCGTTGTCGTCCACTGTGTTTAGTGAAACGAGCCGTATCCCGATAGCCTTTCAATCGATAATATACTGTACGAAGTTCCAGCATACGGAATGTAGTTCAAGCTGAATCACATTGTTTATACCATACGATATATATCGAAACACGGACTCCATAAGTCGTCTAGAATAAGTTTCCATGCCAAAGTCCTGGCAGTGTTTCACCGCGACCGATACGAGCCAATCCAATTTTCTATCCCCAACCGAAAATCCCGGTGGCACTGCACAAGGACCATTTTGCTCGTCGTCGCCCGACTGACACTGGCAACACAGCCGACATGCATTGTACCCTCCATTCCCGCCTGACATTATACTGACAACACTACCGCTGCGTACCGCTATGGACTTGTTGCTCTGTTATTTGACTTGTTCGCGCACGTCCAATACATGCCATGTTTAGGTAATACACATAGTGGCTAATGACGTAATCCTCTCTTTCGATGCTGGAAATAGTTTTACAGTCCAGCCACTACAACCCATTCCTCAATAAAACAAAATACAAAAAACAGTGGCGCTACATTTAGGCATCACAACAATATCCTCTTCTAACACTTTTTTATTAGGTACGGAAAAATGTAAGCATAGGACCCATTAGATGGATTCATACGTGAACGTATCGTATCTCTATTCAACAAACGGATACCTTAAAGAAGGGTACAAATCTTATTATCATGTCACACGTTAAAAATCCTTTCACGTTAGTCCGGTCGCCGGTCGCCGGTCGCCGCGCCGGTCGAAGGCGGGATGTATCGGCGAGACGGTTCCATAGATCACGTTTTATGTGTGACAAATAGTCTCGAGTTAGGCGAAATTGCTTTCCGATCCACTCTGACAAATAATGTCAGCCCACTGACGCGTGACCTTAGTCGTTCTCGTGACGATCACAATTTGCCTATACTCTGATTCCGGATTCGAGAAGGGATCGCATTTGTGTATGCGAATAACGGATGTGTCCGGTCCTTTATTTGCTGTAGGACCACAACTACTTTTAAAGTGGAACTCGGAAATATATTTTTTCTCCCAAAGCGTTGAAGTTTACCAACTTGTAAATAGCAAAAAGTTTCCTTAAAGACTTAACTTTTTCCTTGATATTGTTATGTCACAACTTAAATTAGAATATCGATGTATTTTGACACTTTGTTTATATTTACCCTCCTGAAAATGGAGTTTTCCAACGTTGTCGTTCGCGAGTACCTATCCCAGGTACTTGGAGCGGGTACCTTAGCCGGGCTTACATTTGAAATTCATTGTGTGCAGATGTTTTGAGTGTGCAATACCGAACGTTGTTGCGGTGAATGCCGTCTGTGTTCACCTTTAAATTAGATTGTCGGTAGCGATCCAGCTATATAAAATAATACAATGCGGTCGCTAGGCCGCTCACTGAATTACAGTGGGTGCGTTGTCGCTGTCCTATTGTACCGCGGCCGAGCCCGGGATAATATACGAATCTTTTATTCAAGTGCCCTGGCCCCCGAACGCAACAAGAAAATAACACAAAGATGAAGTCAACATTCATTGTGCTGCTCTCAATAGGATTTTGACGGATTTGAAGGGGTCCAGAAACATTTAACGACTACAATACTTTCCTTATTGCTCTTTCTATTAAGAATTTTAAACAATGCTACTTTCCTGAAAATTTTTATCTTTAAATGTATTTATTTGTTGTCATAGTGTTTCTCGTTTCTACGATAGCGCCGGTCCTTTACAAAATTAATTCAAGATTCGATTTGTTTTCTTTCACAAAAGTTTAATCAATGGGAGGTCTGTGCTGGTAGCTACAGCACTTGGTAGTTGTGTTCACTAAGCACTAACACAGCAATATAGCTGATAATAGATTTCGGACAATTGTTTTTGTTGTCCTGATCAACATTTATTGCCTTATTCGTATGCAGGACCAAATCTAAAAAGGTTCGGAAACGTACAATAAAATTTTATTTCGTTTTAAGAAGTACGAGCTGATATACAGATTTCTAAGCTTGTTACCATCAACAATATTAAGGTCGTTTTTCGAGGTCACTTGTATAACTAGTAATCTTAGTTTCATTACAATAGTAACGATGGCTGCGGCAGAATGTTACAGTTGGACTGCTATTGGTAGTACGAGTAGTAACTCCAAGTTTATAGCGTTTCATAAACATGAACCGCCTTCGCCTTTTGACGGGGTTATGACCACCGGAGACAGGGGCTTGAGCCTTTGCCACGTAATTTACATTTAAATCGAGACAAAGCCACGAAAGCTTCACGTTTTATTATTTTTTATAATGAAGCAAGAATCACGTCATTAATATTACTTTCTCGTTTTATATTATTAAATAGTCGTTTAGTATGACAACTGTTCGACTAAGTGTAATGAGATTAATGCTTTTGCAATGTCTGTAATGTTTATGTAAATGCTGAAATTACCATTCGTAGACAAAAACATAACATACGTTTACGGTTTTTTATGTTTGAGCGTGCACGGTGGCACGGTGGCTCGTATATAAAGTAGTAATAGTAAAATGTAGACAACAATATTATGGTTGTCCTTTTTCTTGCGTCGCCCGTCGGAAGTGGGTTGAGTACCTACGACTTAAAAGGTCGGCGATAAAACGAACAAGTGTCATTGCGTTCGTCGAGAACCTCCTGAATCCAGACGTAAGCAAATGTGGATAGCTGAAGTTTAATGAGCCGTGTGCTTACCCCGCATCTAACTTCGTACAAACTCCTATTTAGCTATCGATTTTTCCTTTACTTTAGAATTAAATAAGTGAAACACCATTTAAACTTTGCAAGTGCTCAATCTTTATACGAGGTACCTATTATATTCGGTCCTGTGTGGCGCCCGAGTGAGACTTCTCGCTCGGCGGCGGCTACAACTATTATAAATGCAACTGTGTGTTTTAATTATCTGTTTGAGAGGGAAGGTCGGTCTTCTTTAGTAGCAAGGGATAAGAGGATTCCTTTATCTTTCAGAGGCACTGTACTTACTCTCTGCTCAGAAACTTGAGCTCACTATAGTAGATATGTACATAGAACAGAAATGTTAAAATTGATTTTCAATTCTGTTTGCAAACTTTTACTGGATAGGAAAGTCTGTAGTTTCTTTCAGTTAGGTATACATTAATAATAAAATTGAGCTTCTACTTTAAGTCCTCCACAGGTTCCCGAAAGGTCACCTGGTCCACAGACCACAACGGTATTTGCACCTTTTTAAATAACTTTCTGAACATAGCCTTGCGGCGAAACTTTGGTGGGGTTTTATTTCGCATTTGGCACGCCTGTGGTGCTAATTTTAGGTCTATACTAGAATTGAATACGTGCCCGCATAGCCTGGTTATCTCTACATATAGTCACTTAGAGATTTTCCAAGTTTATCTAAGAATAATATGAATACTGGGAAAGGTTTCTCGCCCGCATCCTTGAAGGTAATTTGTATGTAGTGAGTGAGATCACATTTTCCAGTAGAAACGTATCCTTATATCTGCGAGTGTTGGTAAGTTCGCGTGGTTACCATTAATCATACATCGGCGCTATCTATCAGCCGCGCGGCGTGCTGTGTGTCTAACGCGCAACGCGCACGCCTACTGACTACGCAATCAGCCCGCATACACATTTAGCAAACTCATGTGTATCATAATTTGCATTCAGAGTATTGAATAATTTACTTATGATATGGTACTACAAATCGCGTGAACATTGACGATTCCATGTAGGTATACGCGTGTGGTTTAGTACCGTACGTCATTTCAGAATAACTAAATGTATTAATTAATTTGGCGCTCATTTGGGGCACGTATACTTCGTGTTTGTTAATGGCTTATTCAATCATTACGCTTCTCGGAATAGACATTAATGAGCAGATTTTAATACAGCATCAAAATTTTCAATGCATTGTCACACATTGACACAAGTTAAAGCCTTGTTATCAGCAGGTGCAGGCAAAGATCAGAACCGAGCTCACACAGAGAGCGGATGCTGGCTTATCTCCTCTTAGCACCGCAACGGCACCTTTTCCACTGCTCACACTATTAATTATCGTTACCCTGTGAAGAGTAAACTCAAATAAATTTGGTCGTTAACTAGAATATACATAGAGTGGTGAGCGGAGAAAGTGCCGTGCCTGCTGCCGCGTCTTGCGGAGATAAAATGTATGGTCGGAGATATTAGATTGATACCGCCTACTCAGCGACCCACGCTCGTGTACACTACATACGCTGCATAGGCACGACGTGGCCTCAACTACCCTCACCGAATATATTGTTATCAGCACTACTGCAATATCTATGTCAGTGTGTACTCGTAGTCCGCTTCCCTCCGGCTACATTGATAACTGACACATGTGTCTATTACTTGTTAGCAACACTGATTTACTAGCTCTGTAAATGTCACTGTGCGGACTGACCACTCGGTGGCTCGAAACTGTGAACTGCGAACAAACAAGGACTTTTTTGTTTTTTAATTCAGGTCACAGCATTTTTAGGTTAATCTTCAGTTTCGTTTCAACTGCTGTTATTTCTAACGCTCGGAGTAAATACCTCGGTACACAGAGTGCCGCTTACTAGATGACACTATCACTCACAAGTACAAAGAATGTATATCATTTACGCTTACTTCACACTTTCATGGTAACAAAAAATACACTTCCTCTTGTTGATGGGGCCAATGATGTCTTTGCTCATATCATGACTAGAGAATTCTGCCCAACGAGCACTTATATATATAGCGAGCAGCGCAACATACTTCGCAATTCCAAAGACGCACAAATTAATTAAAAAGCAGGTTTTGATTTATTTAATTAATTACTTCCATATCTTTCGTCTCACGAACTTTTTTACAACCTGAAAGTTTCGGGCTAAGATATTATTCTTGGAAACAGAGTCCATGAATACTTTACACTAAGTACTTGCAGCTTAAAATACAAAAGAATGTTGTATTTCTTAAAATGTAAAGTACCATTCACTTAATCTTTGGTAGGTACCTCTGAGGGCTTGGTTTTTTCCTTTTAACGGGTAACAAAGAGTAAGGTATTTGAAAAGTTAATTTTAAAACTTAATTTAATGCCGCAGGATCCCATTAGGCGGTCTGTTTGCCGAGCATTGTGGCGCGGCTCGGGCCGGCTCGGGCGCGCTCGCCACTCCTCGCCAGCCAGCTCTTGCTCCGCGACCAAGCTTATTATCCAGTAATGAAATTACTATTCATAGCACGTCTCAACAATTATCTCGTACTTGTCAACGTCATCAATATTTCATAAAGGCCGCGGACTTATCCCGCCGTTAGTGTTGTGAGCTATCAAAATGTTGTTATCGCGGTGCACAATGACGTATTGTAATAACATTTCCGTCCGTGTGGGGTTATTATGTTGGTAAACGAGCATCTAAATTAAACTAGGATTCACAGTGTAGGGTAGGCACATTGTGTGCGGATTTTAGTTTATGATTGATTATACGGGCGCATTAGAATTCATAATTACTTTAATTCTAATTAATCCTCTGTTATTTCGTTGAATTAGAAAGCGCAGCGACTAACTCTTCTTTTAAGTATTATTATTATTTATTGAGTGCGTTAACTTCGTAATACTGAAAGTTAAATCTGAAGCCGAACAAAATATTTTCAGAGGAAAGTCTTGTAAATATACGTGTGTTACGATAATAGAAAAATATAAATCCTATCATTCGTATCACGTGTTACGATCGACAAGCCTTCTCGGTGTATAAGGAAAGTAAGTTATAAGAGGTTACCGGCAAGTAATATGATAACTGTCGGAAACACTGTAATCCGGTTACAAATAATAATATAATCTGTGCTCGTTATATTGATTTCGCGTTTGTGGTAAAAACCACAACCACTACGCTGCTACGTCGCGCGTCGTAGCCAAAGGAGACTGGGACTTCTGGGCCTGATTGTAACTGATTGTAATAAGTTGAGTTATGGCTTAAAAAAAAGGTTATTTTTTTCTATTTCATACTGTAAAAAATCAATTCAATTTACAATCTGGGAAATGAAAAATCCAATAATTAAGTTAGGGTTACGAAGTAATTGGAATATCGATTCAATTGTAATCGATTAACGTTACAGAGTTCATACTATTTACGAAAATGCTTTCACCAGATGATTTATTTAATTAAAATAATAAAATCAATTCGAATTAGAGTATTAAGAGTTAAAACTAATTAATTATCTACATAATTAATATTAGTCGATTCACATTTACTAATCGATTATTGTATTTTTAATCTGTGCTAACTCTGACTTGAAATGCAATCATGCTCATACATGACATCGATCGGCACTCGTTTCGTATCGTCTGTGCGTGTGCGTTCTGAGTGTCATTTGTTTTCCTCCCATACTTTTTATTGATATTTTCCTCGACCCGGCTTTCCTACGGACCTGTGATCTTCCTCCTTCTACGACCCTTGCCTTGTTACCATACTGGACACCGAGAACCCCGCTTAAACGTTGAACTTGGACTTGTTATTTTAGATAGGCTAGGATATTAAGACTGCCGGGATCGCGGAATAGTTCGAAAGTATTGCCGTGGCCCCGGAACACAAAGGGCAACCGAAGGAATACAGGCAGGTGGGTTTTAGTCAGTAAGAGTCTGACACGCCCTCTCGCTCCACCCAGAGCGGGAGAAGTCATTGATGATTTCCCACCTGCCCAAAAAAATATAGAGGAACAAACGTAAATACACACAAATATACGCACGTATACTGATAAAACTATTACCCTCCTTCGGCAATCGAGTAAAAAATAACAATCGCACTTCAAAAATTGGCTATTACGTATAGATTGTTACGTAACCTCACTTTTCTTAAATCTCTTATATCTCGGCTCTCAGATTGCCAAAATCTGCAAAATTTTCAGTGATTGTTTGCTAATATAGAAGCTATCAATTGACACCAATTTCATCTTTTTACATCTAGGCCCAAAATTGTATGAAAGCGTATCCGTCTCCTTTGTAGCTCTACTTATTTACTACCTGTATCTAATTGTCGTTATACATAAAAATACCTACTTTTTATATGTCAAGGTACATAATGCCTATTCAATAATGTGGTCGTATAATAGCTATTCATTTTGCGGTATAGAACCCGTTTGCAATATTTTACTAACAACCTTTATCCGGCAAATATAAAAGAGATTAATATTAACAGCACGTATCTACATTTACGGAAACAAATACTTCTTTTACTAAACATCCTCAAAAGACATGAAATACAGATATTTTTCAGGGTTCCTTTTAAAGAATCCATTTTACATTATTGTTTTAAATTAAAACTGTTCTGATTCCGTTAGTTGAAAAATGGTTCGAATTTTTATTTCGCTTGCATTTCGGAGAATGCTATAAAAACTGGAACTGTGACAGAAACATAGCCATCACTTTATTAATTTCCAGGAAAACTATCAGCTCTCCATAATACGACGAAACGTTCCAAAGACATTGCTAAAATAGTGCAATGATAATGGGGCGAGTAAATTAACGACGTATGCTTCATGGGGGAAACTAGGTTTGCGCAACTAGGTTAAATCTGCAGCCTAAATAGTGCGCGGCTGCAGACGGCACGCAGCACAATGTTCTGTTCCGACATCGGCCGCTCACAGCGTCCAAACTACTTTGAGGTCATACACACAAAATAGTTATCAGCCCGGACTGGCCAAAGCGGTATTCGGTGCCATAGAAATTTATATACAAGCATAATAGTGGTATCCCGTGTGAGAGAATCTATTCCGATGTCCGCACGCTGGCGATCGTATCTTTGTGTTCAATCGCGATCGAGCCAATGTGGCCGGTTCAACGAAGTGTCGCTTAACAATTATGGCGCATCTATGATAAAGGAGAACATTAACACACTGGACTTTGAACGATATTCGAAGGTATTAGTCGTGTGACAGTTCCACACAAACGAACTCAATATTCTCCTTACGTACGCCTGTCGGATTTGCTTTGGAGATTATAGTCAGAGATATAGAAAATGATTAGCACTGATATTTTTGTACAGACCAATAAATTCGCTAGTGGCTACGCAGTACTTAAGCAATAATTATATGTATGATTGCGTACTACGCAGTCTTATATTATATGTCTTCCTCTTTATTGGCCAAGTATACAAAGAGGGGTTACATCTGCACGACAACGTGAGGTATTCTGTAAGCCAAGTATCGGCCGTCGCCAGGTCCTTGTATTAACGACCTGCTTCGCTACTTTCCCACTTGGCGGTCCTACACCGCAAGCCTTGCGTGATTTCTCTTTGTTTTCTCAAGAATAATCGTAACAGCCCAGGGGACGGAGGAAACCACTCACTGCTAAATTAGCTGCTAACTTTTTTATTTATGCAATATACAAGGCCGTCCCCAGCAAATATTCTTTAAGATTTTCATTATATTAGGGTATTTGTTGGAGCGCACAAATTCTCGATATTATGAAGGTAAAAGCCGAAACACATTTGTGCGGTTAAGTTGTACATATAATATTACTTTGTGCGGCCACAGTGTTAGCTCCAGCTAAAATACTCGTATTGCGAAATGGTGCAATAAGGAATATACTAGAAAAAAGTATTTATTATCGACACAGTTTATCTAAAAAAAATACAAAAATAAAATACTACAGTGAAAATATAATCAAAATTTATTGAGAATCAAACGAGAAATAACTATTTTAAACAATTATATCTGTCCCTCTTGCGTAAACGCCGTTTTCTATGGCAGCTGTAATAGGTGTCATAGTATTTGACGTCAGGGTTCGCATCAGATTACTCTTTCTAATTGTCAACTTTGAAGCTTTATAACTTCATCGCTGATGAAGATATTTTAAAAATTATTTTATACTTGTTTACTAGAGCTAATTATGTATTGCATATTGCAAATAAATGTCATGCATATTCCCTATTCCGCTTACATGTGAGTTAAGTCATTAGTGAAGAAGCCACTCGTATCCATGTTGAATGAAAGTAAGATGATGGCAAGTGTACCTCGCGACGTCGCCACACACTAGCGCCAGCTTGAATCAATATAAAAGCGTCTTTATTTGCACAACACGGAAAAAGGCTTGTACAAATATGGGAAAATTTTCAGTCAATATATTTACCATCACAAGTTAGGCACAATAAAGAAAATATAAAAGAGTTGCTAAAAGGCTATTGTTGCCATAGCTTATTAAATATTGCGAAATATGTTCTATTATTGTTTTCGTATAGAGTAAAAACATTTATTGTTTGCGTAGTTAAGGGATTAAAATAATTGCCTGCTTTGAGGCAACTTACCATACACAATACACGTATTTGTTTGTATAAAACTATGCAACAATTCGTAGGTTAAGCTGACTGGACGAGAATGCCACAAGATTGTCTGAAGCTTCTGAGGCAACACGAAATGCCACTGTCGATACACTACTCAGTCATTGTTCCACAGTTAAACTGATTTCATCTGTTTTAAACCCTTTGATTTTCAAACCAACACAAAAAATCGTTAAACTTTATCTAAATATTTTGCAAATATTATCATTGATTCATCGTTGCTTAGCTATGTGAACCGCCTTAAATCCTCGCGATCACATCATTAAGTGAATCTAAGGCAATCAATCACCGCGCTCTGTCACTTCTGCCGAAAATTATGTAACGAATATACCTACTTATGGTAAAAAGAAGTAACTTATATGATCTCGTATTTATTGAAGCGGCCCAACATGAGACCCTCGTCAGCGTTATGGTAGCCATGAATTAGTTACATCCATTTTGTCCCACTAAGCGCTCGACGCTTTCACTTTCCATGTCAAAAACCACCTGCTACCAACAAAAATGAGAAAAAGAACATTATTAATATTTTGCGTGTTCATTTCACGCCAGAATCAAAACCGAGATGCTTATTTACAATTTCATTGACACGACGAGCTTTGATCATTCTGTATTTGCTGAATTACAAACATTTTGCTTCACACCAATGGGAATAGAGATCCGAGCGAGGTGAAAATTAGAAAAAGATCTGTAGTATGAGAGTTGTAAAAGTGCTTAGATTTATTTGTTATCCCTATACGTGTTCAGTTCGGGACAGTCTCATTTGAAACTGACTTTTTAACTTTTCAATTAACTCCGCGATACTTTATATCGCTGTGTTGTTGCGGTAATGTTTCCACGATTTGGCTTGTATTTAACTCTGATTTATGGCGTATTTATAGATTATTCTCCCAAGTATATTGCACTGCAGCATTTTGTTGTAACAAGCTACTTGCACTTAATCTTCCTTCCCAAGGTTAATGTTCTTGGCAACGTCGTCGTGAATTTAAAGAACATTTTTTAAATAGTCACAATTTTCTTCCTTTTCTCCCAAAGTCTCTTAATAAAATGAATTAGCACATTTCCTTAAACAGACTACGTATCTCTAAATCCGCGATATAACTAACTCGTTTACAAGTAACATAAATATACGGAAGTTTTGTGATTACTTCTGTTTGTAATCTAGGCGAGGCTGAATGTTTTGATTATAGCTACGTTTCTTAAAATAAAAGTTCTAAAAGCGAGTTTGAGGGTTCCAAGTATTATAATATTAAATTTTAACCACAATAATGAACACGGTTCCATTTCGGACCTAGCAATGTTATCTTTCTGTTTATACTTTTGGAGTTTGTCGTTTGTAGTCTCTGCTTTCATGAAAATTTGTTGACCTTGTTAATTAATCGTTTTGTATGCAGACGGCACGAGCTATCCTTAAGGCGATTGTTATTTGACGATCCTCACGGGATCCGTTCCAGAGAGTAGGTATCTCTCCGTATCAGAGTTCGGGCAATTGATCATGTAGAGTTGTGTGCGCGGGGATGTGTCGTGACTCGTGATATAAACTAGGGAAGGCTATCGTAAGTAGGTCCGTCCGGCGTTATGTCCTGCTCGCCCGCGAGATGTTTGACATGTCTGTTTATCCACGTACCGCGACTCACTTCCTGACTAATGGATCGTCGCACTCGGCGGAACCTGGCCGGAACTGGCTCCGTGATTAATGGTAATCTTATCAGATTCCAACACTATACATTTAACGGGCCGATTGCTACGGACTTAATCGCCAAGCCTACCGTCCGAAAGGTGCAAATTAATTACACAGATAGCTTTAACTCTCCGATACATTAATTTGTACCTAATTGATTATTTGTAGGGATCGCTTTGATTAAAATCTCCTATAAAACATAATTAATTTCGTGATCAGAATTTATACGCCAACAGCTAGGAGTCGGGTGTAAGCAAATACCGCTGATATTATTCTATGATGTACTTTGCATATTCAAAATGGCAAGCATAAAATAACATTACGGATAAGGAGTAATGTTCACGTTACTGCTAAAAAATCCAGACAACGTAACAAAGTTGGGTAGTTTGGTAGTAGTTACTTGGCAACTAGTTATTTTTATAGTTATCGTGTCATCGTTAATGAAGATTTCGTGTCCATTAGTATTATCGGGGGCTGTTTTTATCATTGAAAAATATGTTGGTTGAGGTCGCGTCGGCCAGGCGGGGTGCACGCCAGGCTCGCGTCAGTTCGCATCGGGCACCTCGCCGTCCGCCCGCCTCGCACGCCGCCGCCGCACCCGCCACCCGACCAGCCGAGCGCCCGTACTTCAATGATAATTAATTCCGTTCACTCGGAGTCGGGAATAAGACCGCATGTGCTTAGTGATTTAATATTATGAATAATTGTTTACGTGTGCCGCCGACTGTGTTTGTGTGTGATAGTAATCAGCGCTGACAGTTAAAGTGCGCCATGCGGTGAAGCGCCGTCGGTGCTCCATGCACGCGCGGATATGGTGGACCCGCTGAAAATATTTTGGGTTTTAACAAACAGCACTTACTTAGGTATGACAATAATTTTCTTCCAGCTATTTGCACGGAACAAATAAAATCACGACGGGCCACATCACCTCTTTAGTTTATTGCCAAAATTACTACTACTATCATATAAAACCAGTGGCACGGTTTTTCCAATAATCTTATTTATTTTCTCATCCGTAGAGTAGGTGGGTCATTTATGACTTTTTTATGGTCCATTTGGCATTCGGCACGAAGGCAAGTTTTCGCACGTCTCCTCGTGAATGCTACAATTTGAAATTGTACCTGTATACTAACAGGGAACCCTTCTCACATACGAACCTATCTATAGGCTGATAATATTACCTATCTAAGTTTTTTGCAAAATTTTTACGTGTACATTTTCTTGCTTTCAATTTCGTATTCAATTAAATGAAGAGTTATTGAAATATGCTTCGCAACGAAATAACCATAATTCTTTGCTCCACAAAGCTTACCATTATGTCTTTGTCTTATGGTGGTGACATCTAAGATATGGAGGTTGTATAGAATGTGTGTTTACCCATGAACATTATTTCTATTTTATGGTTCAACTGATGAAGCTATTTTGATAAATCACAATTTATTCTCATGATGCGTAGCCCTATTGTTTTAAAAGTCACCCGGTCATTAAGCCCATTGTCAGCATTATACTTTGCATCTATAGCCGCGCCTCATTACAGCGAAATTTATTAACGTCAAGTTCCCCCGACCTTCCTGTATAAAATAGCTACCTAATAAGGAAAAAAATACTCCAGATTTATTACACAAATTATTGGTTTCTGCGCTTTTTCTCGACAAAAACTCACATCGTAATATTTTGTCAAAAGTATTTTCCAAGTTTCCAGCGAAGTCTAAAAGTAGGCTGTTTTAATAAAGATAGGTTGAGATTTTCAAGTAAGGTTGTCGTGACAAGAGCTCGGGAGACTAACAGCTTAATTAAATTTTAAAGTTTCTGTTTGTCGCTCACAGTACCTACATAAAATGTTAATATAAATTATACGCGGACTGCACTGCACTGCTGCGCTCTGTAGTACTTATGATTGAGTTCATTTGTAAGTTTGTACAAAAGTACCTGTAAGTTCGATAACAATGTTCCGCTAGTTAGTTACACAGGATGAAAATATTCCGAATTTCATTTAACACAACGTCTAAAGACATCTCGGAGAAGTTCTCACGATGTTACTAACGCTGTGTTACGTACTTGTTGCCATTGTAAGTTCACGTACGTAAGTATTGCGCTAAGTATATGAAATAAACTCATAACATGTGTGTACATATGAGAAAAGAGTTTGAGAGCGAAAGCAAACTATATACGTACAACATAACATGTTATTTCTTCCCGTACGCTGCAAACGAAACATCTGGGGTATGTTATAACCACTCATAAGAGTATGAGAAAGGACATAATATTCAATTAACGAATATAGTGCTAGACAGGAATGGTCGACAATTAGTACAATATTTTCAATTAATTATTTATTTAGTCGATCTCTTAGCAATTAGCAAGGCGTGTTCATTACACGTCCTTTGCTTTCTTAGGTGAAGTTAATCAGCCAATACTTACTCTATGTTTTTGTTCGATTCGAACGACGCGAATTAATTGCCAGGTTCCATTTATTACGTGTCCTCATTTATTGGACCAATTCGCTAATTCAATTCGGTAGGTACCTAATCAACTAATCAAATTAATAACTATTGGGTTATGTAATCATTACAAATTATAATGATTTCGTTCGTGGAGTATACGGGGTGGAAAAGGGTGTCACTAAATTGCTATCAAAACAAGATTTTCGTTAATAAACAAGAGTCTACGAACAACCAGCCAATCTCCAAACAGTTTTTAAGGCCAGGTTATCCGGAAAAACGTTGTTTTGCATTGTGTAAAATTGTGTTTTATTCGTAAACAACACGGATTTAAATTTTGAAAAAAATCTATTACATATTTCACACTTCGATCTAGCTATTTCGGCCGTGCGATACATGATTACTTGCACTTTACTGCATCCAATTAAATCGCAAAGACAAGTCAAAATCAAGATGTAATTATCATTTCATTTGAGTTATATAAGGTTTTGAGTAATAAAACTTATACCACAATAAAGGTCGTAAAAAATGTGATATAAATCGGCCGTCATAATGTGAAATATGAAAATACGTATCCCACTAATTCCAAAATCAAGTGATTTTGTCTTTTCATGCGCGCGCCCCGTGTCATTTAGTCCCGAGCGGAACGTGTTGGAGGTCGGACGTGTGCCAATTTTTGCGATCCCGCCACCCCCGCTAAGTTCTGTTACTGGCTAAGCCTAAATTGATTACCGCTCAAGCACTGCCGGCACACCGGTGTGCCGCGAATTTAATGTTTATGTTTATTTACGTAAGATTTATTTTTTATTTTGGAATTTTCACGTGTCGAGCGGTTAAATAATAATACTTGTATACAATTTAGTGTTCAAACAGTTGTAATATAAGTAGTTAGTTTTTATTAGATGTAGCTATAATTTTGTAAAAAAAAATGGGGGAAAATAAAGTTGTCACGGCTCTTCGTTGCAGCGGTGACTACTTTTTTTTTATAAACTTTGGCTGAATAAACAAAAAGGTATATAGGTATATACATAATTTACTTTACTAACTAGGTAAGTACCGACACGAAACAGATAAATTTACACACCGCAAACATGTGTGTAGACAGTTTAATTTAAACCTTATTTCAATACGCATAAAGACGTGCGCTTTAGTGGTTTAGTTTTCGCGCGGAATAGATTTACCAACCGCATCGAGTATGTAAAACAATTGAATTTGAACCCTATTTCAGAGTGCATAAAGCCACCTCGCGCGCACATGATACAATGATTTACTGTTTTCAAATGTCAAATAGGTAGTTCACCCCGCTACGTTAGTCTTGATGGTTTCGGAGAGTTTGTATAAGTCTTATAATATTTGTTATTTATTAGAAATGTCCGTTTTCACTTATCTTACTCCTAAACAAATGCCACAATAATAGCTCGTATTTCCTACATGAGAGTTGAGTATCGGTGCAATAATGTTTTGGTGTTCATGTAGAGAAGAAATATAAGTGTAGTTATACGCTAGGTGGGTACCTACTCACAGCCACCACAACACAACAAATAATAATATTTATGGCGTCTGCAACGTTTGTGTAGGTTTCGTCTATGCTAACCAATACGCGCAGAGCACTCGTGAGTCGCGTGCCATAGTGTGAAAGTGTTACAGTATGACCATTTCCTATGAAAATATTATAATAACATACTTTTGGTAACGTATAGGCTACCGGACCAGTTCATTTATGCGCTGTACACTAGAGTCCATCCTCTTACTAATTACTAACAATGTATCAAGATATGACAAGACATACAAAAAACTATGTGGTCAGTTTGGATAGTTTTTCCAATCCAATGCGTAACTTTATCGGTGTTTATTGGCAAGAGGAAATATGTATAGAAATTATAAATTACATACACTAAACTGTTTTTAATTGACTATTGTATTGTATATTTAATAATATACAATACAATAGTCACTAGTCAATACCGACTTCCAAAAAAGAAGAGGTTCTCAATTCGACTGTTTTTTTTGTTGTATGTTTGCTCAGCGATATTTTCGCCAATTGTCAACCGATTTTGATGATTCTATTTTTTTTGGAAGTGTATCTTCCCGGACTGATCCCATTTCAATTTGGTGAAGATCTGATGAAGAACTTCGGAGATAGGTAACGGAACTCTTCATTCCCGTAGGAATTCCCGTTCCCGTATAGCCGTACAGCCTTCCCCATGAATGTAACTATCATAAATTCATAATCACAATACAAAAAAGAATTTCTCGCACCGCGTCGCACGCAGTCACGCACGCTCGACGCGTTCTCGTTTGGTGGCCGCGTCTCGCGCACCGCCCGTTCGACTTAATAATATTGTTGAATTATTTTAATTTTACATTATCTCCTAAACGGTGAGTTCAAATAACATGCTGTAAAAGACAAAGTTTATCTTCATAAAATTGTCTTGATGATGAAGTAACTTTCGCTAGTAAGGATTAATATGCCTGCCTAATATTAATGCTGAAACCTTTAATTTTTAAATAAATTATTTGACATAAAATGCCTTAGTGTGGCTTATTTATAAGAGATAGATATAGGTGTAACGTCGCGGACTTTTTTTTAGATCGAATGAAAAACAATATCTTTGTAGTACATGGTACTTACGTATAATTAGCTATTACCACAGTGCACTTAGCGCACTTCCACTTTATAATATTATTTAGTATAGATTTGAAAAAAATAGTATCTCATTATCATTATTGTAACACCATAAAAATATATAAAGAAATTAAACATACACCCCCACATAAGTACATACCTACGTAATAATTACAATTCTATCCTATTTATTTATAACGGTTTGCTATCTATGTTTCTGTGTATGTGCGTCTGTGTGCCTGTGTATCTGTCTTTGGCACTGTAGCTCCGTTATCTTTATTGAACAGGGATATTTTGTAAGTTTTTAAAATTTTACTTGTTAATTACCAACAAATCAAAATCAAAATTTGCGTTACAGGGCAATAGAGCATGCGGAAGGGCGTGACTTGTCTCCAAAATAATACTCATTTATTGGGGTTACCCCCGACGGTATAGTTGGGAACGACACCATTGTTGAAATTAAATGTCCAATAACGGCATTTAGAAAAGGGAAATGCTGCTATTGAAGAAAGTAAAATACATATATTTAAATTCGATAGAATAAAACATACCAGGGTTATAAACAAAAAAAGTAATTGGTATTACCAAGTGCAGGGTCAACTTCACGTAACAGAAAGGAACCAATGCATTTTTGGAATATGGTCCGGTGAAAACTAGTAGTAGAAAATATTTCAAGAGATGACGAATTTTGGCGGGTGCATATGGAGAAAAAAATTATAGATTTTTATTTGAAATGTGTATTGCCAGAGATTGTGGATCCGCGCCAAAATCGCGGTATGCCAATACGAGACATAATATTGAAAGAAAACAAAGAAAATGTTAATGATAAGCCTGTGCAGCCAGGTCCAAGCAAATCCAAGGACCATATTCCGTGTCAATCTACTCAGCTAGGTCCATGCAAACCGAGACAGCTACAGTTCAACGAATTTTAGCCAGTTGCATTGGTAACTTTTATTATGTTAACTATTTGATTAAAAAATATAAAAACGTTTTTGTTTTTTTTTTTAATAGCATCTAGGCAAATTCCAAACCATTTATACTTCTAAGCTTTCTTGAATTATAATATTCAAGATTTTTTTTTTTTTTCTTTATTTATTTAGGGACATTTATGATCGCAATGCGTATGTCAGTCCCATATTCAAGAATTGTAACATAATTTTCCTAAAGTAAGTGTGCCTACCTACTACTTGATTTTTACGAAGGTATCGCACCAAAGCCAAATAGCGCGCGACGCGTAGTTTTGTATCGTACTCGTATTCATAATTTTCGTGTCAGTCAGATTTTAAATCCACCATAATACTCTAAAATAAATAAGTATTCTAACTGATTTTTAATGATTAGTAATTGGATTCAAGTTTGTACAATACGTACTTAATCCATCTATAACCTTAAAAAATACTAAATAGAAAAATAAAACAAAATAAACTTATACTAATCAAATCAAGTTGATCTACTGCATTACTTTATCCTGTGACGGAACTTAGTACCTACCCGTGAACTCATGAGCGAGCGGTGCGCTTGGTGCGCGCGTCTCCCGCGCATCGTAACTTATTACGTATTGCTACTCCTTGCGGGGCCTGGGGTAAGCGTTAGATGCCTACGCGCTCAAGTAAGGCTCGTAAAGTAATTTGACTGTATATTCGCTTAGAGCTTCTAAACTGTGTACTTGTGTAGATAGTTAAAAGCGTGAGTGGACGGATGGACTTTGATGCGGTTTTAACCATAATTTCATACAACTGCTTGAGAAAGGTTACCTATATAGATACTATTATTAAATCCTTGTGCTGGAACGAATTCCTAGTATTTTGTGTTAGGTATATGGGAAGGCGTCGGGTGTCAACAACACAGCAACCGCGGGGTTCGACGGATTATGAGATTACAATGCGCTTGCCGCGATTATTCTACATTATGAACGTAAATGATGTGTGAGTTGATGCTTTGAAGATGGTTAAAGTTTAGATCTCGGTGGAGATATCAATACATACATACGACAAAGGCAAACAACGTCATAAAGTCTAAAAATAGTTCGGTCCTTAGAATATCGATATCGCTTGGTAACTAGACACCGAAGGTCGGTGGACAATCTCTCCGTGTGAAATACTGAATTTCAACCGCTCTTCACTATACGGGACCCGGTCCCAACATAATTGGGTAAAATGTAGGCTGAATATGACAGGCATCAAATATGGCACTGGAATTAGACGGCCTATTCTATGGTCAACCAACTACTCAACAGTTCATCCGTTTATCGTCATAGACATAAAATTCGGCTCTTATTGTGATCGACTGTTAATATAAAAGTGAACATTGATGGTTATTAAATTATATAGTTCGTGTTTATGATTTTTGTCCCGGAAATATGCACAGTTCCTGTTAAAGACAACGCGGGTAGAAGCTACTTCTCTCATACAATCCTTAAATTAACAAATATAACTTAGGTGTACGTAGGTGCCCATCGCGTAATAATGTGTACCCTTATCAATCACCATATCCTTAAGGATTATGTGTACCTAACATAAAAATCCATTAAAATA
Organism: Melanchra persicariae; assembly: GCA_947386135.1. Lineage (NCBI taxonomy): Eukaryota > Metazoa > Arthropoda > Insecta > Lepidoptera > Noctuidae > Melanchra > Melanchra persicariae. The sequence continues at coordinate 9,816,504 of OX376653.1, read as the reverse complement.
CGCAAAGCCCTTTTACTTGATATGCGTAGGTTCAGGAAAATGTTCATAAAATCAGGCTCCGTTTGTAAAAATATTCTAGCTGTTGGAGGGTAGAGTAAAGAAACCTTCTTTGTATAATAATAATAAAGGAAATCATAACAAAGATCTTTATTTTAGGTAAAGTTACATATTTGAGAATAACTTGCTACACGAACCACAGATGTTGGTAATTTGAGATGTCTTTTGACAAAATTCCAAAAAAATTAAGTATTTATAATTTTGCTTGAAATAATTAAAATTATTTTAAACGTTTTGTCTATCATGAGATCCTGCATCTGCTACCGACGGAAACATCCTGAAAATGACGTTACACATGAAACTTCGTGATCGAGTAAGATAGGTACCAAGTCGTGCAGCTCATAATATGTTCTAACTACATAGTACGAACTCACTAATTCCTTACTAGATCTAGGATAATAATTATGTGGATCCTTTAATTGGCATCTCAGAATATTGAAAGCATATTGCATATATTTGTGCCAATTAAATTGTGAAATATTCGATACCCTAACCAATAGCGACTCATTCATTGACCAGGGGCCTGACCACCAACTCTTAAAGCAGTATTACTTCAATATTACTTCCAGTGGGAAAGAGACGGAGCTATACAGGACGTATAGTTCCGTCGTTCGTTCGTCGTTTAGGCACAGAGGGCCAATTCTACTAATTTTTAAGCAACGCTCGCATTCGCATCTCAGTTGCAAATTGTCAATACAGCCGAATGGAAATTGAGGCTTTTTTGACAGATTGCGACTGACACACGAATGCGGAAGTTGTATAAAAAAAATAGTGGAGGTCCTCTCGTTTCAATCCAATAATATGTAAGTAGAATAAGGGCGAATTTGATGCAACGTGAAGCGTAAACTGTACGTTAAGAGTTACCTGTTTGTAGATTGGAACATAAAATTGGTACGCAAACATTTTTCACATGAACTACTAATTCGCACAAATAATGTATGTAAATTATATATAGAGAAAGTAAACAAATCAATAACACTGCGACAAACAGCTTAGCACAAAAATAGCAACACGTCTGCATGTAAATAGGATTATATTAGAAAAACGGCATTAGTGATGCACCTGCGCCCGGGATGGGCGGCGGCGGCGTCGGGCGGCGTCGGGCGGCGTCGGAGAGCCAGCCGGCGCCGTCGCAGAGACAATAACTCAATCCGCGGGGACCGGTGTGTGCGCGAATGTAATCGACACAATCCAGCACAATGGCCAATCCACGACCATCCGAACCCACTTATACTAATGCGTCCTATTGAAAACCGCTGTACACTTGCTAACGAGAAGGATCCGGACTGCGTGCGAGTTAGTTTATACTGGTTTATCCTGATTTATCTCGATTTTTCTCCATCTTTTATTATGAAAGGTGGTCCAAGTAATAGACATCCAATAATATATTTAATGAAAATCTCTTTGAATAATAATATCGTTTCATTTTGGCTTACGGCGTAATATTCATCTTCGGTGTGGATATAGAAGCGTAATGAATTACTGGCGAATTTTATGAAGCATTGATTTGAAATTTAAATTTTAAACCTTGGTTCTACATTGAGATATTACTTATTACTTTTTTACAATATCGGATTTTACGGCGGAGAAGAAACATAATGATTAAAGTTTGAAATTGTGTCCAATTAAGGGCAGGGCATGTAGGCAGACGGTCCTTAATTTTGATAAGCACAAGCTAGATATCTAGCAAGCCTGGTAATGTTTATCGAAGAAATAGATCTTATGATTATCAAATAACTATCCGCTGGAGCCAAGTTTAAGGCCCAAAGTCGGTAAACAAAAGGTGTAAACATTAACTGGTTACCTCTGAGTCGCCACATGTTCAACATGACGTCTTAAACGAGACCGACCCTCAAACACAGGAACTTTATGTGAACTACGTTGGTAGCCATATGTTCAGTCAGATTAGCCTCATATATAAACAATAAAACTAAGCCATAAAACAGGGGAGCAATAAAAAATGCAATATGAAAAGGGTAGTACGCGTTTGCACATACATATTGTTTGTTTGTGACAAAAAATACCGGTTCGTTGTGCGTCGCTACAAGAATCTATGAAAAATCAATTAAAATTCAAACACAAAGCCTGGCATTGTTAACTTGTTTCGTTACTGGGAGCCACTTCGTTTCTTTTAATTGCTGAAAAATCCCGATAGTGGAATACTTCGGTCTACAATCCCTTTATTGAAACAAATATTCAGACGAGTACACACGCGTGTGTTTTTACCGAATTAGGGAAGAGTGATAAAAATATACTTGCAATAACGGAGAGAGGTACGATTATAGCTGCGTAAGACATACTGATATCTCACAAACACATAACGCAGTATCGGAGCGATCCGCACATTTCTTAGGAATGCGGCTGCCGCGCCGCTGCCAGGCAAACACGCGAAATTAGTTTTCTTACAGTAGTGCGAAAATATGCCTTTGGGGATGTTCCAGCTTGTAACACCATCGAAAATAAATGAAATATTTCCGATAACCCTCGCGTCACACCTTGCCGCCTGTCCTTTGTCGTGTTATAGTAATTGAATATTTTGAGCGCGGTTGTAAAAATAAATAAAATCTGTTAACAACATTAAACGTGGTTATGGTTTATGACAATGCACGTTTTCGAAATTAATTCGTGTAAATGCGCTAATAAACGCAATCTAGTGAATCATTATGAAAACGTGTCAAGAGGCTGCCTGTGGCACGCGCCTCTACACACTAGATTTTTATGCGGTCCGCCCCCCCCCCCCCGCGCCCGCGCAGTAGTTGCTGGAGTGCTGCACTTACAATACGTTGTTTATTTAATTCGCCCACTGGACGCGCACACAATGTGTGCGATCCCCGCCCACTACATGACTTGCGAACGACACATAATTCTATATCCTTACGTCACAAACTATATTTGTACAATACCTACCTACGGTCTCAGCAGTAAGTACCTACCCACAAGTAGGTAATTGGATATATCGGTTTCCTTGAACTTAGGATGTTTGTCTTAAACTTGAACGTCTTGATGGCTATTCTGCGGCGCGAATTGTTGCAGCTCAGTAAACTTCCCCACACATTAATATCATGTTAGTAGATTGATATTTTGGGCCAGTCTATGCTAATATTATAAAGCTGAAGAGTTTGTTTTTTTGGTTGAATGCACTAGTCTCAGGAACTGCTGGTTTGAATCGAAAAATTATTTTAGTGTTAGAGAGCGCATTCATCTAGGAAGGTTATAGGCTATATAACATCATTTATTTTCCGACAACCACGCGAACGAAGTCGCGGGCACATCTAGTAACTTATATTTGCAGGAAGTTCCAATATTCGAAGTTTCGTAATTTACTCAATTGCTGCAACTTGTATCTATTAGACCCGTGTTTGTGTTGGTTCATGATATTGAATACACATGTTCACGTTTTAGTTCTAAACATTCGATATTTGGGCCTACTATGAAAATTTATATTTTCTATTACCCTATCACAATATTTGCTTTAGCTATATACCACCCGTGTAAAACTAGAGTAGTAATATTTTTTGTAAGTCTAAGCAAAACAATATTTGTTTATTTAAAAAGAAACCCAAGCCAAGTGCGAGTCGGACTCGCGCACGATGGGTTCCGTACCATTATCTATAAAAAAAAAACGGCTAAAGCGGCAACAGAAATACATCATCTATGAAAATTTCAACTGTCTAGCTATCACGGTTCATGAGATACAGCCTGGTGATAGACAGACAGACAGACGGACAGCGGAGTCTTAGTAATAGGGTCCCGTTTTTACCCTTTGGGTACGGAACCCTAAAAAAAGGCCGATATGTGTCTCGAACACGTCAGCAGTAAATCGAAGACAGCTACGAGTACCTACGTCTATAACCACCCAGGTTCGGAACACCTATTCCTCTCACAAACATAAACAGCCCATGGGACAAGTTAGAGCTTTTTCAGACAACTTACGAAACCTCAATTTATTCGGCAAGCTAAGACTAGTTTCGGAACATGTCCGAAGTAAACGCTTAGTTATGTGCCTATGTGCTAGCACCGAAAGCCATTTCGTTGGTTTTGTTTATAAAGCTCAGTCGGCTTTCTACCTCTAGAACTTGATATTTACACAACAATACTTACTTCACTTAGTTTTATATTGCTAACTATTATTCACTATCAAATAATGATTGGTTAGACAGCAAATATTCCATTTCAACTAGGTATTGTATAGCTGTCAGCGTACCTTTATTCAGATTTTATGCGTTATTAGTTCCTGGTATTAGCTTATTAAACATCCATTGACAGGTTTTGTTAAACCTGTCAATGAATGCAAATTATTTTTAATTATTCCAGAGACACAAAGAATACTCACGTTGTTTGTTAACAATTTGAGTATTCTTCATATCTCTGAAATAATATAGTTTGGCATGTTAGTGTCAAACGCAGACGTATTATCTCTACAACCCTTTGCGGGGGTGCCCACGGCGCTGCTTTGCAAAGAAATCTATAACATTTTTCATATCGCTCGCTCCTCATCTGAATATTATTCGATTGCTTTCCGCTTGTGAGGTATATTCCTTCAGGAAATTGTTTTTTTCTCTTTCCCTGTAATATTGAATAGACCCTAACTTTCCAACAACAACTTTTGATATTTTAAGACATTTTAAAATCATTCGCTTCATCGTAACGGTACGTGGGGAAGTTTATTCTTAAAGTTAGCCGATTTATTAGAAGTTATATCGACCTGAATCGAATATTGCGTAGCCGGAGCAGTTTGGGTTTATCGCGTACCTTCGTCGTGAAAATGTGAGAATACGGTCCGTCGTAAATATGTCTTGTTTTTCCATTTACCTTTGTATCGCCAATCTACAGATAGAGACCCGCGTCACGCTCCTGCCGGGACTCCTCGAACGGTTCTGTGGCAAATCGGGAATGACCGCGATCATACACATACGACCGGCAGCATTCCTTGGGGAAATCAAAACCCGATTTGTGATATTCATCTGTGTTTTTTGTTGTAAAGATATACCTACCCAGCCATGGTATGGTATGATTCTATCAAGAAAGGAAAAATAAATAACTAAAGTTTTTATTAGGGTACAGATAATTAAAGTTCGAAAAGGGAATTCATGGCTTCCATTTCAAGTTGTAAACTAATATATCTTGACGGCTGTCCCAACTCTTAGCACTTACCCAGTATGTCTACTTGGGGAGTTCGGTTAACCGGCAGTTTAGCTCAAAGACAATGACAAACTGTCGCGGCACACCTCGTCAATGAATCCAATTAAGGAATTTTACACTCATCCAGTAAACTTGGCTGACCCGTTTTGAGAGCTGCAAAGCGTTAATGTTGCGGTAGATCGATGAATGGAGACAGCGAGGCGGTGGTCACCATCCAATGAAACGAAATAAAATACATGTGAACGAGCTAGCCCAATTCTGTAGTTTGTTTGTGTCCAACCGCCAATTACTTTAGTCAAAGATTGATTTATGACTCGATATTTTGCCAATTATGTAAGCGCGAACGTGTCTATACGTATGTTCGCGTGGACACAGCTTTATGTCATGTGCAAAATCGCAAAGCTATACCGTTCGTAGTTTATTGTTTCCGAGACCATTACGATACACACCGTTTAACGCAAAAAGCGAACCGCTGAAACGATCGAAAGTTTCGCAAAAATCCCGTTCCTACTAATAATTGAAACGGGAATCGGAGTAATGAACGCTATGCATGTGTACCAGGTTTTATAAAAGAAAAAAACACGGTCTACCTGCTTTTTATTTCAGAAATGTGAAGCAGTATATTGCATTTCTATTCTGAACAGAGCAAGGTATTAAAATGTACTGCAAAATCTAAGTGAGACCTAAATGTATAAACATAAAAAGTTTTTATAAAATTCTCAATCTGTATTTATTTAGAAGCTGATTCTAAGTACGTTTGCTTTCAAAATAAATCTCAATAAAATACAAGACTATCTACAAAACCATTCGCTTTTTGAAGATCCCAAAAATACTCAGAATTTACACGCACCGAAAAATAGATTTTAAAATTTAGCACTGGTTTTCAATCGGTTTCTCTGAAAGAGAACAATCCCCATTTATCTTCCAAAGTAGTTCGGGCAGATCAGATAAGACGATTGTAGGAGGGACGTCGGATTTTTACGGATTCGAGGCGCGAAGTCGGAACCCCGTTGTTCCAGTCCGTAATCGGACAAGACGGACGGGCGCGGTCCGAGCGCGTGCTGGTTACCATACCAACTAAATGCATTTAAATTTAAGCCTTTATTACAATTACCTAGAAAGTGAGCCCTACTTTTAAAATCAAAGGATTGTTTCTAGTTGTTCGCGTACACAATTCTTTACGAATCAAATAGCTATTACCCTTACTTGGTCAGTAAGTGGATTTGACCCGCAGCGTTCTCGCCCCTTAGAGCTATACGACATAAACGAAATGGGTTTAATAAGGCTTTCGTAATAACAGGTTGCTAATCCAGGGCTCACAGCGTATTAAACCTTTTCCCTAGTCCATTTTCGTAGCCATAGAAGCGAGCTTTATGCCCTTGAAGAGATTTCGGAGGTCCTACATGACCAAAAATTGAAGAGCCACCGATACGGCACAGATTGTCGTATCTACTTTGTTTCCATAATCCGGCACTCGACCTTCCGCCAGCCCCAGCGACGTAAAGGCACGTCCCGCCACTCCGTGCACCTCTTGATAAAGAATTTCATTATCAGCACACCGCTGTATGAATGTGTCCTGCAGATAAGCTCCTCGGACAACGGGTCCCGGCTATTTTTAATGAACAAGCTCGCTTCATAGAATATTTAAATCGTTATCTTAGGACGGGTGAAATAATAAAGTTTCGTAACCTAAATGCACACACCTTCTACAAACCGCTGGTTTAATTAGGAAAATGGGCTTAGTAGATTTGATCCTTTGAATTCAAAATAAACGGATCTTCAATTTAGTTATCATATTATTTATTTTATTGCTAAGGCTATAAAAATACTCGTACTTCATTTATTTGCTGCCGAGTCTCCTCTGTTTTGCATGAACTTTGAGATTATGCAAATGTATTTGCAGTTTAGTTTTAGTAAATACAGTTTGATGTATATCCTTTTTGGGTACTAAAACTTTGAAATTGTAATTGTGAAACTCCTAACAACTATTATCCAGTAATATTTAAATGATTCGCGTACAAAGCCACAAGTTGTAAATACCCTTGTTTTTGTTTGTGCTGAAACAGTGTTCCACAAATATCTGTACACGGAGCACTGCTCATTTGTAATGATTATTGTTAACAGCACAATAAGTGTTACTTCAGCGTAGCATTAATTGGTAATTGCTTATTGCCTTAAGTTATGTTTAGATGGGGAATGTTTGAGGCTCGTTTCAGTGGGCCGGTCGGGCTGCAGCTCACTCATCGCGTCGACACGGGCTGGCGGCTCGCGGCTGTTTGTCATTACACGGAATGGAGATGAAAACAGTTTCATAAACACTCACTAGTGTACACTACTCAAAGACTTAACGTGTACAACACGCGCTTAGCGCTTGTGTGAATGTGCCCTTAGGGCGCGCAGTATGAATGCGGACGATGCCGCACTGACATGCTGTAGGTAACAGGATATAGTTTGTAGGAAGCTCGTTACGCCGCTGTACCGCTGCGTTTGATTGCCGTGCAAGGGGAATACTAATGTTGAAACCTATGCGATTGATCAAACGGATTCAGTGGTTACCAATAGAGAAACGAAGCTTATTCCCAGTGCGCTATTTTAAGATACTAAACTTGTTATTTGTATTGTGAGCTCCAATCAAGATAATGTAATAAGCTTTGCTTTACCGTTGCCGGGTATAATCGATTCCATAATTTTCATGTTTATTTGGGAACCAAAGAAAAACATGGGAGTTCCCAAGGATGTTGTAAATCAACATGGGGAAGCAGAATAATGTGTTTCTCACAAGAGATCGGTTCCGCTCTACATTATTTACGTGGGTAGAGCCTCGGTATCATAACAGTGCTAAGTCAATTAGTCCATGTTTGAGTTAACATAATGTTCCCACAAAATATAAGAAGGTATATTACAACTTTAATTTCCTGATCAAGTAGCAACCTCACGCAAACACAAACAAGTCTATAAAATTCAATTTCCAATAAAAACGTACACTGAAGAGTAAAAAGTATATTGATTTTATCGACTTGGGGTTATTTAATTATAACTGGATGATGCCGGTTTCGTTTTATGCGACCGTTGACAGAAAAGTTCGCTAACAAAATTGTCCCGTCAAAGTTTGGGACAGACCGCCCCTCGCGTGTTTGTCAAAAAGTCGCTCTTGGCATCGTTAGACCGCTCTTAGCGTCCCTGATTAGTTTTTATAGCATCTAATTGAACTCAGCTCTGCAGGAAGGGGAGAGTGGCGCGTGGTTCATGGTCATCCTCTAAGCGGTAGTAAGGGATTACGCCTCGTGCACACCGCCGCTTTAACGTAACGACTCTTCGACAAACTTCTCCAACATTCTAATTTAGTATTCAATTCAAAATTCAACGTTATGTTCTTTTAAACTACAGCACACGAACTTTCCAGATTTATGCTAATAAAAACAGTTGTTCAAAACGACATATAAAATTTGGGCGATTTTATTAGTTACTGAATACTATCGTTTTGTGGCCAAGTAACTATAACTAATATATTTATGAAGGAGTTTACTTTAACAAATTCAAATAATGCTCTGTAAAACTCGCAAATGGTCTTCAGCATAATAAATACATTTTCTCAGACAACTACACAAATTAAGTCAAGTTATCAGTTTGACCAACATTTGTAGTTACGTAATATAATTTGATTTGTAATTTTGCATTACTTGGGTGTCCTGGAGGCTTTGTCACCAATTCGTTACAGATGAAGTTGGGCTAAGCGGAGGCAGGTCGGTAGAACCTCCATTGTTTTCCATGTCGCCAGCGGCTTTACGTCAATGAAGATAAGGGCTAGATTACTGGAGCTGGGCTTAAAAGCCTCCGTATGTTTGCTAATAAAGCCGCCGGACATTTTGCCCAGAGGGGTCCTAATTTATCATTGTTAGAGTGCGCCTCAAACGAAAGCAATTTCCGTCTAGAATTCGTTTTTTTTTAGATACGATTTCTCCCGAGAACTCAGCTTAGAGTTCATTTGATTTCGTCCAATTAGGATTCTATTACAAAGCTTTTACAAAGAACAAGATCAAATTCATTTAAACGTTTGTATATCTGAGTGCATAGGTACTCCAATCTGATACTTTTTCTTATTATCTAAGAAGGACCTCTTTGTTTAAACATTTGGCACAATGCAGCAATGGCGTCTCAATTATATCTATACCTACATACCTATATTGATTTTGAGCTTTCTAGAGGTACTTATAGAAATAAATATTTGTTATAAAACTACACAAAGAATATAGAAAGTCTGTCAAAACGGAAATGAACGTAGCGGAGAGCAGTTGAAAAATACACCGATACCATCTCGGGGCTGGGCAACGTGGAAATTAAAGGATTCTATTGTTATTTCTGTGCACAGTGTACAGTTATTTTCTTTTATATTTGTCCCCTTTCGGAGATAAGGTAAGATAATACCTTGTAAAGAAAATAATAAAGGATACTAATTCGATCGCAAGGCGTCTTAGTTCAGCTCACTAGCGCTTGTCTCACATTTTTGATATCTTTTTCAAACAATTCTCTGTGAACGCACGTCAAGCTGTATGAACTGAACTCGTCTAATATTCACAAAATGCCAACATTGAAAGCAGCTTCAGATGTTGAGTATATCGAGTATATAAACATGTTCAATGCGAGTAGGCACACAGACTCATAGAGCTGTGCATAATTCACGTTGACGTACAGTTTCTCGCAAAGGTTTTTACTTTTTACTTATCTATTGGAGCGAGAGACCTCAGATGATAACCAGTGATTCGTGAACAAGTTCTTGTTCGCTGTTTGCCATTTCTTTTGCCATTACAGAATTATTTGTGCGTAATAATGGTAAATTTTTGGACAAATTGCTTTTACTGCGAAAGTAACATAATGAAACCCAATGAAAATAAACTCTGATTGACTACTTATAAAATGTTTCAACAGTTTGGTATTCAGAGCACACCCGCCCTATACGTAATGTCAGTTTCGCACTGAAAGCTTTCTTCTGTTCCCGCGCAATACATCATTTTATTTTATAGCCAAACAAGCGAGAACTATATTTCCACGAACGCGTAGATATTTTCTCGATATTATTGTCGCGACATTTATATTTTCACCTGTATGTCCTTTGTACTAAACTGGGTTTATTTTTCCAGTGACTAAATTCATCCGCATCGGGATCGCCGACAAGAATGACAACCCACCGTACTTCGACAAAGAGCTGTACGAGGCGGAGGTCGACGAGAATGAGGACATCCAGCACACCGTACTCACCGTCACCGCCAAGGATCACGATGAATGTGAGTACATAGCTTTAACATACACACGAGCTTATAAACTCCTCAATACAGTACGACTATTTTTATAAAACTTGTGCCAAATTCTCCTCTCTCGAAAACAAACATAGCAAGTGGCGTGTTTATAGAATAAATATACGAGGCGACCCTAATACGAGGCAACACTGCAACAAGGAAAGAACATCTAAAACAAAAGAAAAAGTCCCGCACATGGCCGCTATATTTTATGCCATTGGATCAAGTTCCGCTTAACTTTATACAAAGAAAATCACTCGCTGTGTCCCGAAGATATTCCGCCTTACACAGGGATTGTAATCGAATGGTATTAGCTCCGACAAGAATAATATATAACGCAGTAAAGAAGATATTACGTACGAAGTACGAACGTCTTCATAATGTACCTCACCTGAGCGCTGTATACATAGATTACGGGCTTCAATCTTGTGCCATTTATTGAAATTGAATCGAGTCGTTGATTGTCCCGTAACTACTAATACCAGATTCTCATCAATATTACAAAGCCGGTGGAGGCTTGCTACATTTCCGAGATATTACATTCTGCGAAAATAATGGTGTGAACGTGCATCGATAAAATAATAAAAATGACACTTCAATCATGCCAGCAGCTCACAACTTGCTCCCGAAAATTGTCAACATTTCCGCACGGACAACTGAACTTTATTATTGAGCTGATGAGTTTTGACCGAACGAATTGAAAGGGTTTCGTAAGTTAGGCATAATCAAAAACCTGTCGAGTAATTGCAAGTGGCCGGCCATCGATAACAAATCTTTAACATAATTGAAATCGGAGTCAATCTTTTTGAATGAATTTCGCTAAAAGCGTGGATTGACAAAGCATTTTGTACTTAGTATGTATTTTTCTTCAGCCATTGTTCACACGCTTTGTTCCGCTGACGCTTTGTCCGTTTTCTTTTAAGTCGATCTAAGAAATTGTTGACGTAGTTATTATTGTTATTAAAAAGTAAGCATTGTTGTAGTTTCCGGTCTAAAATTACTTTCGTATTACCCGATTTCATTATGAAAAGGACTTTTCAGGTCATACGCCTACCTATTATATACGCTACTAGTCGAGAACGCTTATAAATATCATTTCATGTTCAAAGGGACTAACCGGGAAATAAAAATCGCGGCTACGCACACACCTTAAACATACAGATGTGTATTTTATATCGTATGACGACATTTTCAAGATATTAAAGACATAAATTTTACATTGGGATAAGCCTCATAAGCATTTTCTTTTATAAATAAAGCCGAGAAGGACATTCGTTTGAAAATACGATATTCCGTGTATTCAGTAAGCTTTACGTATTAATTGTTATAATGTATTTAAAGATACGTGGAACACGCCGGTGATTAAATTCTGGTGAATCTTCATTGTATATAAAACAAAATATATAAAAGATCCGTAAATTGAGATTAAAATGAGCGAAGTTGAGATACAGCAAGAATGTATTTGTCCGACGCCGACGGTCAAGATTATACATACAGACCCACAAAAATAAAAAAATGTGAGCCGTTGTCACATTTTTTTTAAAGTAAAACGTACTGAAACATCCATTACCCACGTCGACGGATCGAGGTGCAATCCTCCATATTTTTTCCATTAACCTGTTTGTGCTCAATCATTCTCTTTGTAGAATCATTCGAAAGAGACTATAATGAGTATAAACGAATTTACTCAGAGCGCAGTATGCATACTATCCCTTATCCAAGCGTTGACGCAGAATTGGTGGCATTATTATTTTGTAGTGCCAAGTAAATTCAACGTTATGAATATTGCTGGCATCGACAGTGTGATCGGGCGGCGCGGGCGGCGGAGCCAGCCCGACACGAAAGTTCCACACGAGGAGCGGCAAGTGTGCCTACGTACGACGTCACAGCCCCACAACTGTAACGCTTTCGTTTGATCGATGAGTTCGCACAGTTGCTGTGATACATTATATCGGAGAATTCCGCCTTCGCTCAGCGCTGCCTCGCGCGGCGTCGCAGTCGCCGTGTCGCCCCTCTAATACAGCCCTTATTAAACTCACAACCTTTCCTGTACCTTTTCATAATGACATTACTGACGCAAATTGTCTGACTTGATTATATAATTAACTTAAGATGGGTAATGCTTTAAATTACCGGCAATCTGGTCATGATGAAAATTCTCTCGGCGAGTACAGGTAGTCGGGAGCAGCTATTTTATATCTCACGGTAGACTGGTTTTGGAGGTGGGTACGAATTGAAAGTATAATAAAATTTTCTCTTACTACATCGTAAATCTTCTGGGGTCGCTGATGTCCAACCGTTTGTTTTCACCAAGTACTATTCAATAATGAAATTGAACTTATTTTTTGTGACGGCGACGGCGACGTACTGAAAAACGTTTTTTAAACTCTGATATCTTCGGGCGTATGATAAATTAAAAAGGAAATTCCATCTTCCGTCGCGAATCTATCCGTCTTTGATGATACACAATTAATTAAAAGACAAACAGCAAAAGAGTTGTTGAATCTTTTAAAATCTAATAATCTGAAATAAAAAACTACTTTGCCCTCCTTTCCTTTATTAAAAATTATTCTGGAGAAGTTATTTGAATTACTTCAGTGGGTTGGTACGAGTAGGTATAATTGATGATAGAGCAAGATCTCGTTTTGTAGAAGTTATAAATTCTTCTCGTCGTTGGAAAACTTACGCAGCCGTAGGTCCTACAAACGTTTGAGAGCTCTCTAACATTCAGTCGGAAAGTGTTTTCAATCTTTTATTACTTTCGCTTACTTTAAAAGTATTTTTTCCTTTTCAGCCATCATCATCAACTGAAGAATTTGCTTTGAATGCTAGTTACTCTGAATATCTACATAGGTTTACATTCACATGGTCGTGATAAAAATAAAAAGGTTCGGCTCGATATTAAACATAAATAGATAGGTACTTACTTGTTTGTTATCATGAACAGATGAACCAAATAGGATAATATTAAGGTACCTTCTTCGTTTCGAAATTATCTTCATGTACGGACAAACGTAACAAAGAACTTATATACTTACTTTCAGCCCAACGTCTGAATCCATATTAGATTTTCACAAATAAAAGAAAAAATCTTATTGTTGTTTTCTTCCTAAATTAACTTTGGCGAAAAGGCAGATAAACGTATGTGCTCAAACAAAAGTGTAACTAAGCGTGTCCTCGGTACACAAACTCGCAAGTAGTTGTATTGTGTTGTGTTTACATTCACTGCGGCGCAACTCTGCCACAACTTGAGTTATTACTGAGAGTAAATGACACCCGCTAAGCTCCCGGTACCATCGGACTATAAATAAAGTTGCAATTGCACACCATGTACGAACAATACGAGTCTTGTGTCAACTTCACGAGAAAGGTAACTATTTAGAAATGGAATCGTCCTGCAAACCATGCGCGTCTGTATTGTGTCGTATCGTAAACATCGTAGTCGTTCAGTCGCGAAGACAAAGAGAAACGTAACAGAACGTCCCATCCCATCTTCACTGGCTTACTTGCTACTGCTATCTAAAAAACATCCGACTCCTCTCAATTTCCCAAATACCAATTCATCCAATTTAATTTGCTGAAATCGCCCGAGTTAGTAGTGTCAAAGTTGAAGTAACGACCTCGGTCGCACTTGGATAGAATTTCAATGTTTTAAAGGTCAATAAGCCGGCTTTAGTGGAAGTGCTTCATAAAAGAAAGATTTAAAAGGCGTAACTTAGAAGAAGTGTTCTCTGAAATTGTTATTTTTTAATCTATTGGGTTCATCTTTCTGTACGTCCTCGTCGGACCATCGCGCTACAACGTCGTAGCATCGCGCTACAACGCCGTAGCGCTGTAGCATCGCGCTACAACGCCGTAGCGTCGTGCTACGCCGCGTAGCAGCGCGCGTAGCATCGTACCGGGCGCCGGGCGCTTGCTGCTGCATTATTTCGTATTAAAATCTCCGTCCCCAACAGATGTCGCCGAGACGTACCAATTCAATCTTGCTTTTAAACTGCCTCCATTTCTTTTTCTCGAGAAAATTAAGCGTGAGGAAACATACAAGTACGTACAACCAGCGCTCTCACCGCGTTTCATGACAAATTAGAATTTTATCTGACGTTGCAGCTGGACCAGTGTAATCGTTACGAGTATTTTCCGGGCTGAAACATAGTCTCATTTTAAATAATGACTCTATTTGCGCCTGGGAACTGTAAATATTTTTAAAGATAACGCGCCAGGTTTATTGCGTATGTTCGTGCTACAGCAACTTGGTCGCTCTAGTAATAGCTAGCGTGTAAAAATATTTTTGTGTGCGAGACGGTCTGTTTGCCGTCTTCTAATAAAGCAGGAACTCGTAGCTAGCAACAGCTATCGTTGGACTTGTTTCTTTAAGTTTCTGTGTTAAATAATTAGATTATAATGTAGAAGTAGATAGATATTGATGTAGATGGCAGACAACGTTAAGGAATAACTTCGTCTCCCTCTCCCGTTAATCAAGTGAACAATTCCAAGAGAGCTGTACCTATCTGAGAAAGCTTTTCAAACAGTAACTTATTCTCGTTAAGTTAGTTTAGCAAACGTGGTTTACATTTCTCACATTGTTTTAGTGATCAAAGGTATGGTATTATAGAGTGTAATTTGATACATTATGTATGTGAGTGACGTCGAGTTCTAAATGCGATTTTCGAAAAGGTCAAATAAATATATACAGCAATTGCTATTTTTATTCTTGAGTTAATGGACGTTTTTGGCGGTAAGTAAAATATCAAGAACAAAGCTGCCATCGGGCACATCAACAACAAAACAAAAGTTTAGTTACAATAAAAAGTTGTTTAAACGATATTTTTGTTGGCGACAGGCTAAGCAACAGATGCCGTTGAATAATCAGTTAATATCTGTCCCGCGGCGGATCAATTAGCCGCGCCATTACACGGCGGCCTGGGAATAAGTGCCGTTGTCTAGGGCGCCACAGGCCCGCGTCCTACCCGGCCTTGTCTAGGACGCCCATTACGGTAAAGAATGAAGATTACGGTCGCTATCCAATTGATTGACCACATTTAGTATAAATCGAGCGTCAGGGACGTGGAACCCGGCCTGTATTGATAAATTGATTCGTTTGAGTGCGCGGTGTGTGCTTCCGATATGCATTTTTGATTTTGTTTGACTACGGCGCGAAAGGCTTCTTTCTCCAGTAGTGCATGTATGACGCCACATAAATAAATAAAACTTCAATCTATCATTTATATGATTCAAAGTGAATGCCATTTTAATTTGAAAATATGAATATAGTGCGGCCTTACGCATGAATAAATAACTAAAGATTATTAAACACTGCGACCGATGGAAAATATACGCTTGAATGTCCATATATGAATTTTAATAACGTTTTTGAATAAATCTAGTTTCACATTTTATTATAACCCAATATACTTAAACATTTTTACTAACACACGCAAAATATTTGCCGTCTACATGTTTAATGCCGTTGCCTCAAAGTAATCAAATTATAAATTGTTACGTTTTCTGAAAGATGTAAATCCTTCATCAGTAAACCCGAATTAATTAACAACATTTGATGATTCACGAAAAAATTCGGTAGGTGTAGTACCTACATAATAACAATTGACAGGCCACCTCTGTTATGCTATCAAGGTCAATTTAAATCATTCAAATGTTACCGAACCAATGGTAGGCGCCTATCTAATATCCCTTCGTAGATACCCGAACAATAAATTATGAATCGTTTTTCATTACTAGAGAACGTAAATGATCACACATAGAAGTCCATTCAGGACAGCTTAATGTCTTTATTTCATATTGGATTATGATTATATTGCACATTTGTCTAGCGCCTACCATATTAAAAATTATGAAACGTATCAACTTAACGTTTGACAGTTCTATCAATGATTCACTGTTCAGTAACATATTGATTCACCGTAACGAATGTCGAAGCTTAACAATGTGGTGTCTCCCAACCAAGTCGACTGATGACCCGAGTTATCGCCCTCTCAGAACATTACACACAGATTTATTTGAACATATAGACTTCCTCATGCTTCAGTAAATCTTCTAATTGTTCAAATAAATGAAATGGTTTGATTCTTTTAAATTGGTTTTTAACTTGACTTTATTGCTTACATTGTATATTGTAAATCATAGTGTATCTAAAATAATTTTAAACATAATTTGGTTAATATTAATTCAGTAGTTCATCAAGAATTTACAGCAACTGTCGTAAAAGGATTATCATTTTACTGCGTGGGACTTTAACTACGCGGAATTTACCGCATAAACTCTCGACTTCAGTACGTACCTAACTAAGGTTTACAGCACGAACCGTCATGTTTTATTTTTATTACTGAAAGCCATTCGACATTAGATAGCAAAGACGATCGATACTTGGTACCTACCTATTATTAAAGGAAAAAGAACATATTCAAGGCCGATGAACATTTTCATTTCTTAGAGGAAACAGCGCTACTAATAAAGCAATTACGGCAGGGCGCCGAGAGAGCACAATGACTAATTAGACGTCATTCCCAAACTCATATTACCGCACACGTTATTATTTGCGAACACAGACGGTAATGAGAAGCTCGCCGTCTGAGCTCGCTCCGTCCACAGAGTGCAGAGAGTACAGCGGGTACAAGTATTTATTAATATAAACGTCAGAAAATACGCTGTGCTCCTCGCGGCGCCGGCGCCCGCAACGCACGCGAGCTGCCTGTCACAGGTAATGAGTTATGAGACATGCAGACACTATCCGTGCCTCTAACTCCCCAGATTGAACTACGTACACCTAATTACGCAAATATCACAAATTACACCACATCACGTAATCATTTACTATGTCTACACTCGTGATTCAAATAAATAAATTATGATGTCGACTAAATTAAAATCTAGGCCCCAAACCTCAAAGTTATAAATAACGATGCGATCGTTAATTCGTCGTTTATTATCACAATGCGTACTCTGGGGTCCATCTATAAATTACGTATTTTACGAGCTAAGCTAACCTCAATTACGTCAATCTGAAATTAAATTATAGATTTGTTGTATTACCCAAATCTCATGTTTTATTTATGAAGCACTATGAATCAAACTAGAATATTCATTGTTAATAATTAATACAGCAAGGGGCATGCATATTGTAGATACTTAATACCTAGATCTCCTTGCAAGTGCCAGTAGGGATTATAAGAAACGTCATGTAACAGATAAAGTAACGGTTCGCGTGCTTGTTAACAACCATCCAAGCGCTAACAACGGTTGACAGGTAACACAGTAACTCATTCAGCTGTACCTTACTATACAACTATTTTTATTCCCTGCTTCAAATAGAAATCTTTATAATTGCCAAGAATAGAAGCAGTAGAGTGAGCGCATAGTTCTTTGTATTCTTTAGACAGTATTTTAAATCACAGTATAATTTTGAGCGTCGCATAAATCATAAGGTTACATTATATCTAGAGTTAACTGGATCCTCGGATCTGGTCGTATCTTTTCGAATAGACGTTATAAATCATCCGGCAGTTTGCACTATCGGGCGTGCGCGTTGCTCTAATTAATTCTGCAGCCGACGCGTTAATAACGTACTTTAATTGTGGACGTCTTTTGCTTCTCTCATCTTTAACTTGCGCGGTTACATTCGCAGAGAGCTCTCCCAGCCACCGCTAATGGATGATAAAACCAACGTCAACGCGGCTAACAACGGAATAAATTAACGAACCCTCTGAAATGCTTGATAAATTACAACGTGCCTCTAACCACTCGTATGTTTAAATAGTCGCTCGTTAAAAGCCCTTCATATACCGATCTGAAATAGTTCATATGCTAAAGTTCTTAATTCCTTTTCGTTGCATAGTATATTATGGAGAGAACCAAATTTTAATAAATGAGGGCCTCAATGTTCTGGATCACTTTAGTGAGCACACAGCGCCTCGCGAGGACTGAACAAATAGTAATCTGTCGAGTGTCGACTTAGCTAATTGATGAGCTGTAATTGCTTGGCCTGATATCGCTAACTGGTAGCGTTTGCCAGATGACACAGGCGTCGGTCAGGACACATTTGGGTCAACCTTAGCTGGAGGGTCACTCGTCTGGAGTGTAGTCCTCCATTTGCGTCCTCCGAGCCGCTCGAGCCACAGCGTCACGTTGAGTGATTGTCTCGCTAATTCGCCGTGACGTAAACGATCAGAGGCTGCCACACCGCCGCCCCGCGCACCCCGCACGCCCGGCTCGCCCCTGCTTGCCCTACATGCTTATTGCTCGAGACCGGTCAACGTCGCTCAGCAATAATGGAAAATCACTATCTATGTAGGCAAGTTCACAGATGGAAATATAGGTAACCTTACCAGCTCACTCGACTTTTTGACGGGAATCATAATTTAATTAACAAGTTATAGTACCACCGCAGCAAAAACACAACTTTTCATCTGTGTAAAAGTTAGAAACATCAGACTAACTTGACTAACAAATTATAATTACCCTCCACTAAGCACAAAGCAGATATTAAAATTGTGAAGAGTCATCTTATATCAGAATAACCAACAAATCTACATAAGGCTGTTATTTATATTTAAATTTCGTATGAATATTTAAAAAATCCAAAGTTTCTCATCTCAGTCGCGAAGAGACATTTGCAAGTTAAGATGAGAAAGTATTATATTTTTAGTAAAATTAATTGGTCTCTTTTGCAATATAGATTGTTCTTTAAGAATATTAAGTCCTTAAAATGTTTAGGAACGACTTAAAAGATATTTATAGAGGATTATTTTAAAAGGTACACCGTGTCCTGAATACAAAGTAGATTAATTCTAATAAGACAATGAAGGTAAATTGTGTTAGCTGAATCAGGGCAATGTCATCAATACGAGCAGAACATGGTGATGACGCGGGAGCGGTGTCCCCGGCGAGGTGCGTTCCTCCCGTGACACTTGACAAATTACATTTCGATTTTGTTACGGAGTCAGCGCAACACAGTTCCAACTTAATTTTCAAGTTGCGCGCGTTGTTAGTAAACGGGGAACTTATTTTTTTCGTATCAACGTAAGCGAGCGGCGGGTACTTTGGGTAATGTGGTGAACTCGGCACAAGTTGTGCCACTGGCGCGAGTGACTCGCCCGTGCCGCCCGCTGCGCTGTCAAGCTGTCTCAACTTGCCTACCTACTTTATTTCTCACGCCTCACGCCTCACGCCTCACGCCTGCTTTACTCCCCACTGATTAAGTGTCCCACTAGTCCCGAGACATTGTTAGTTTCAGCAACTTCAACTCTCAACCGGATGCGTGTTTATAACTGCTAAACTGACACGATAAATTAATTTCCATCGCTCCGAGTACGAAGCTGAATAATAAAAGAGCCGTTTCAATAAAATTAATGTTACTCACTACGCTATTAAAAACATATTTCAAACGACGTTTAGATTTGTCATCGCTTCGGAATCGGCATTCTGTTCGTTTCCGAATATTAAGGCATAATAGAGAGGCATTGAAATAACTTAAAAGCCGTTACGTATGATCGGGACAAATTAAAGTGCTTTCAAAATTAATTGACTACTCAAAAGAATATCGCTCGGTTACGTGAAACTTTCCTATTTTTTTTTATATTCATGAAACACTCGTTTAAATAGGAATCGTTCGGACTTGTCCGACTAGTTTCGGATTTGAACGAAGCCTTTGTTCATGAGCTCATGACTTCTCAATAACTACGCACGTATAACTTTGGACCAAGCATAATTTTTATTGCTACTCTTGTCGCGCACAACTTGCAATGGCGTAGGCGAACGCGTAGCTGTTTCGTAGCAGCGTGCTACGAGTTGCTACGCGATTACAAATAGCTACGGCGCGTAATAAGCTCTAGATAATGAACCGCTAGAATACCTATTAACTTTTTGCAAACATAATACAGGCAATATTTATATTTCATGATGAGGAAATATGTAGGGGTAATGTTTTTTTTGCCGGTTGACTTAATTAAGTGTTGACAAAATTCAGTAAAATATTCAACAAACACTTTCAAGCGCCATTGAAATATTTTTAATGTGAGCTTATTTTTCTTCGTCACTCATTGTGCTCGTGATATTTTTCGAGCGCGTTATCCGAGCGCGCGGTGTGTACTCACGCGCTCATTGAGGGCTAAGCTTAAACGCCTCTTTGACAATGTGTGCTGATAACAATGTACATCACGTAAATGGCTCCGCGAGCTTTTCATAGCAAAAAATATAATGAAAAGAGCTCCTAACCAGCTCTTCATAAAGCGATATGACAAGCTATGTTTTTCTAACGATACTCCGCGACTTATAATGAGACGGGAATATTATGATATTTAAATAAACTGGTTTCACGTAATCGGCTTACTACCAAGTATTTCATATTGTTTCGGAGTTTCCTTCTGTTCGAACGCACGGAAGCGTTGATGTGGGCGTAACTCAGTAATTCATGTCTTTTATTATGCTTATAAATACATAATATTACAATAGATCCCGTTTTACTTGCACAAAAAGTTCGAATTGGTAATATAAGTATTTCTTTACATTTAATTCTAAGCACAGGCTTAGTATATACTTCGGAGATAATTCTAGGGAGCGCGTAGTCCTAAGCGACGGATATATAGTAACCGCAGATAGGTAACTGAAATCCGTATGGGTAACCGGGCTCAAACGAGAGCGGCTCCACACAAATCCAGTAAGTAACTAGCCGTATCACAGATGTGGAGAGAGTAGCTGTGTAGCGCAGTGCGGGCTGCCAAACCATGCTCGGTTATAGCCTAATTAGGCCCTGATAATTATGGCTGACTTCAGACACAAAGAGCTGGACAGTGATAATACTCCAGCAAAATTAACAACCTCGCGATACTAACAACATGCATTTAATTAAAACGTACTCACTAATTATTCCATTCATATGCGTTCGGTATCCATTTTCAGAGAAACCACTAAAACAATATTATAAATAACATAAACTATAAACGTAATTTGATTACTATAATCAAAACATTCATTTATGAAAATGTCATGCAGGTCCCCGAACCTTTAATATTTTGGTGGTTTTTTATGTTAAAAGCGGGTAGCTGAATATTGTTTCTCGGCGGTTTCTATCACGGCGGCCATTAATCTCTGCGCCGACCACAAAAATAGCGGGAAATACGAACGTTGTGAAACCACAGACGGCCACAAAATACGAAGAAAAATCATCACAAAAATAATATGATACTCCAGTGTTTTTCTCGCAATTCCCTCCTGACTAGCTCCACCCTTCTCTGAGAATTAAAAACGACACAAACTATTAATCATTCCGCTGCAATTTGTTATAATCAACTGAAGTAAACAAATTGCTTGAGAACTACCTCGTGCTGATGGACTGGCAACCTCCTCCACTATTTATACAACTCAGCCGCCTTACTTTTGGGTGAAAAAAATGAAAAGAAACCTATTTCGATGCGCAATACGTTTTGGTGGCATATTGTACCTGTATACAATTTAAACGGGACTTCATAACATGATATGTAAGTACCAAATAAAAAACGTTAGCGACTTATTTACTCTCTATTTAGATTTAATTTAAAAAAAACAAACAAGTTTATTGACAACAATACCTAAATTAAAATAAGAATCCATAACCGATATTACCCAATATTTATAGCAAAATAATTTATAACTGGAAACACAATGCCGTTCATTCGCCTGCCGCCTTCGGGAAAAATAGTGAAACGGAGCACATTCAATCATTTCTCTTGTAATGATATCCCTCTGATTTTTAACCTCCGGGGGAGAATCCTATTAATCTGTAATCTGGATTATCTCGAACACAATCATGCTCGAGACAAATACGTCATTAAAGGCGTCTTATGCTTATTTCAGTTTGGGGTAGAATAATCCTCTTAGCGTGTTATGTAAACATAGTACGTTAGTCAATGCTCTAGTAAAAAATACAAGCGACGTACGAATCGTTACTTAGTCATGATTTCTTATGCTGCCGAGCTACTGAATAGTAATAGCACCTGCGTTACATCCCCGCTTTTATCATTCATGAATACATTCGATTGATATATCCGATAAGCTTGTTTCGCATGTACCAAGTTGCTGGCTGTCTCGTTTTTCGTGGTAATCTTTAAAGTGTGCTGTTTTTTCATGATGGCTGTTGCGACTGCTTGGCCAAAATAGCAACCATCCCTTCGTCTCACGATGACTTCGCCCTGGTCTCTGTCCTCCTGAATCATGTTCTAACCCATGGCCTGGCTACCTTAGTCAGTCTAATTTCCGTCTTCGGGTCAGGTTTAAGCCTTTTATAAAAAATAGTTCATTTATTCTATTTAAGTTAATACAAGAGCTAACGGTGCAATTCTCATTCCTCCGAAGGGACCAGTATGAAATGTTGTAATGTTATTATACATGCCTAAACTCGAACCAAACTAACCCTTAACATCAAAATATTATGATTGCGTCCCAACATTAGATTTCATGTATTCTGAACATAAAATAAACATGTCTGGAAAACCGAACAATATCCTCTGAACGAAACTTTGACATAATTTAAACGACCGAATGTTAAAGCTTATCTGTGCGGCCCTTACTCGAGGATACAGTGTTTAGTATGTATTTATTATCGAGATGCTGAAACCTCGGGACCATTATCTCGGTAATTAGACTCACGGAACACTCGATTAATTCAGGACCCAAGATTTAAGGACACCCAGTTCGTCGAAAACTAATCGGACACCCCGGATTAAAAGCCATCGGTGACTTATTGGAATTCTTTGCCGAAGGAAAATATACAAATGTACTTTCAATGTTCATTAGTTGGGTGATAGGCACAGCAGCATGGCGTCATCGAGGGTTTTATGTTCGTAAAAAGTTTATGACAGCGTACAGGGGTAAAATATTTTTAGAAAGATGCTTGGGTATGGATGAGTGGTTGTAATTTTCATAAAAATACAGCCATTTCTGAGGATCTGCGCGGCGGGTGGTGTCTTCGGTGGTTACGACTGTAGCACAGACCTCAGTCGCTGGCAATCTTTGTAGCGCGATAATTAACCACGTCGATATGCGCTATGCGCACTCTGCTCTCTCAGTCAACCATTTGAATATTCCCCCGCGAGCGAAGTTTGTGGCATGCTCGTTAGAAACGCCGGATAGAGTTTTATTAATGTCCGACATGATAACGACATGTTGTGGCTGCGCTCCCCGCACCCCACACGGTCGGCTGTGTGGATAACTCGCTTAATCCACAACGGACGTCATAATAATTATTTGAATTTCTATTTTAATGTTCCAAGGGCTGCACCGCGCGATGACACAAAAGTTTCGTAATTTTAATAGCCATTGTTTGACAAAGTTTGGACAGTCGTTTGTAGTTAGGTATATGCTAACCTGTTTTGCAAAGCTCTCTCATGAAATATAAACATAATTTTCTAATTACAACGGCACGTGTCTACACGAATACAAAAGGAAAACATGTAAGAATATTTACGATACGAGGAATGTTAATGTAGAAATTATTAATACATGCGATTGTAATATGAGGGTCGGGAGGCAAGAACGGACGCAAAAAGCACATTGTCGCGCGATTACGAGACCATGTCACTTCCATGTCTCGTTGGCCCGAAGATTTATGTCGTTGCAATAAAATCTCCTCGTTTGAATAAACATCTCCACGGTTGTGGGCTGTGACAAATTGCTCGCTGGGCCGCCAGCAGTCGAGACGAACATTAGCCGAAATAATTCTTTTTAACGGCGGCGAGTGGCCCGACTTGCCGCCTAATTATTCATGTGCGACCGTTCGATACGCCTTTCCAACTTGCCGCCCGTAGCCGCCATGTTACGTCCTGTCGTGACGTCATCTTATTAATTAACTGATCGATTTATTACGAAGTCATTACAAGAAAAAGCTGTTGGCAATGCGTTCTACCTTAGTAGTACCATTTTCTTTTTCCCATTTTTCTATTTCTTCATTCTTTTCTTCTTATTTAGCTCTGTCGTAATATTTTCCTGAAAGTAATTTGCTATAAAATACTTTCAGTAACATGATAACATAATAAAACACTTGATTACCAATCACCAAATGCAATTTCAGCAGTTGGATTTCCGTGAAATTTTATTACATCCGGGCATCCGTGTTAAACAATAAATCAATGTGTTTGAGCGCGTCGCGCGGCGCCATGTTTGTTTTCTACGCACATCTCATCGTTTTACATATTTTTTCTCCCACAAATTCGCATTACTTTTCCTATTTTTCGTAATAAGAATAAAGTTTTATTTCTTTTGATACCTAAAGTTACTTTACGCGTTTTATCTTATACCTTTAATTCCATATTGTGATCATCAACAAAAGTTAAAGTCGGTTCGGAAACTCCTTGTTCTCTTTAATCAATATAGGCGAACAATAACTTAAAAGAATTCATAAAGTTTAAAGAGAAATCGGTTGATTTGCCTCTGCCAAACTTTGTGACTACTAAATTTCCCGTTCCTTTAAAGGCGGGTAGGTCGTTGATCGTCGAACAAAAACTAATTAAACCGAACATCGGCATGTGTTGAGTCGAAGAGTATTGAATACTGGAGGCAGAGAGAGCTCACCTCCGACACGGCGCCACACTCCTAGGAAAAAGATCTTTTATTGAAGCAGTGCGCTTTTACTACGAAATCATTAAAATCTCATGGCTAACTACCTCGTCTCAAGTTCAGAACTAATTCTAAATTTGATAATATTCTTCTATCTAAATAATGCCCTAATGATAGCTAGTGCGTAGTTTAATTAGTTAAGTTCGACTAGTGGAGTCGGCGGCAGGTGATAGAGATTAGCAAGCGGCGTGAGTCGATCGGGATATGAGTAATTCCACCGGTGTCGGTAATTGAGTCGGCGTCGTCAAATCGTTCATTTCCGCCGCCGACCACGCGATCCCGACGGACTAATCATACAGCTCACCGTCCTGCGATCCAGTTAATTGAAATATGAAACTTTTACCTGTTATGAACTCCTGCTGGTTAACTTTATTACTGTCACCGACACATTTATTTAAACGATCTAAAACCATTTAAACAACCCAACATTATTTACATATAAAATTTTACATTTAGCCGCCACGGGAGATTTTGGATAGTTGTTTATTCTGGCACTTCCAACGCACCGTTCGTTTACCTAACTTAATTGTACATTCAGCAGACATTACGTAGACGAGCACGAAAACAATAAAACAGAGCTGCAGCGTTAACCGCAGTGTTGTCGCAAAAACCATTTCTTACACCGTCACTTGAAGTAATGAATGGTGTAAGGTGCTATAAACTACGACACCTGTTCCCGCGAGGTGCTGAGCGGCCGCGGAATGCCGAGCGAGGCGTGACGCGCCGGAATGCTGGCGACGCACTCGCCCGACGTGATAACAGGCGCGAGGCACATTCGCTGACGCCACGTCTCCAGTCCACGCCGTCACGCCGCGGTACTTTGTCATCAGTTCCGCGGACTCAGCTCGCACCGCTCTCTCGCGACTCTCACGTCTCCACCCCAATTAACTCACAATGTTCCAAACTTCTTCACTCGTTATTTCCATGAATTTTAACAACGCCTCAGAGAATAAGCTTATTTTTTTTGGCACGCCGTACTTTTTCCCAAATTGTTATTACTTACAATTGTACCACACAGCAATATTTAGGTAAAGTGGAAAGATGCCAACTTTCAATAATAAGTACACTTTTACGAGTATCTAGGTCTGAATGCGTTTGAGCTGTTCTAAACTGAATGCTGAAAATCCCGAAAGCAGGAAGTTGTCTTCTTTTACGAGCGTTATTGCTTCTGCCTGCCGTCTTACGACAGACATTCACGTACATTTCGCGGAAATAAATTCTCCGCTATCAGTAATTTATTATAATTTTAGCTCGGTTGTGGAGAAATAGCTTAGTGCGGTTATTGTGTAAGTAAATATGTGGACTTTGTGGAGGCCACAAATATTATGTCGCATTAACATAAGCTCAGGCTTCTATTTCCATAACGCAGTACCGTACGTGATTTATATGATGCTGTTAGGTACTCGACTATGAAGTACAAAGGATATTAATAGATACTAATATCACTGGTGTAGCGCAGCATAATACCGTATCACAGTGCGGGGATACGCTGATCCTTAGTATTAACGCTTTTGTAATTTGATGGTGTTCGGGTAATCTGCATGGTTGCGGCCCGGCAGCGGCGCGGGGCGTCTGGCCGGCGCGGCGCGCGCGTCGGACCCTGTCCGGGGCACTCGGATATTATTCCGGAACGAGCGGACCATCCATGCATATTCATGTGCTCGATCCAGAGGCGCGTATTAATTTGCATCCCGATCCGACACCGGCCTCGTTACATTGTCCATTTTCGTTTCTTTGCCATAAACCCTAGGACGTCGGACAGTCTCGGCGGTGGCTCAATGGATCGTGAAATCGGAACGGTCATACCGTCCGCTTTGAGTAATTTGTAAAACTCAATTTCAAATTCATTGCCCACAAAACGGTTCGCGTTTATACACGGAATTACTATTATGAATGCTTTCAAACAGATTGAGGTCTTTAATAAAATTACTCTCTCACTGATTTGCGCGTATTGGGATCAGTAAGACGGGGCGGATGGATAGGTTCCGAGGTTCCGTACGACTCCATTCGTATTGAAAGTAGTTCTGATCATGGGATATCGAATATTTATTGGTCTGTTTAATAATAAATCTGATAAATTGTTTGTTCGCTTCGTTTTAAAACACTTGAGTTGTACGAGGGACATTGGTTTAAGTGTTCAATAAATCAGCAAACGTGCTGGTTTATGGGAGTCAGGAGATCGGGATTCGTGCGCTTTCGAAATTAAAACCGATGCGGTTGAAAACAACCAGATTATTTACCTATTTGTTTCAATTGCGGACAGGCACGGTCTATTGCAAGTCAGTCCAGTTAATTAAAATTGCAGATGGTTTAAACAGATAGTGGATAGGTATCTACCCACAATTTACGGCCTACTATTTATTAGACAAATTCAAAACAATTCCAACATAACACACATTACGTTCAAATCATTTTGTCCTACATACGCATGCTCTATAACTCAAATAGAGAAAATAAATACACATCATTTTCTTTTCTATGAAAATGAAATGACATATAGCGTATGAATACAAATGCGAACATTTGGACTATGAGAGAGATGACTATTTCATAGTCCGAATGTTCGCATTTGGTCCAATATTTATTTTAGTGTTCGCACACATCGTTCATACTTTAGTGTTTAAATTCATGATTATAGCTTTATCCGCAAAGTGGCATCCCTTTGCGGATAAAGCTATATAATTTATGTAACGTTATTAAAACTGATCATAATCAAAATAGATATCGCCATGAATTACCGACGGAACAGTTTTAAATAATTTATTTGGAGAACTTTATTACCGTGATTTCAGACTTAAAACGCGGACAACTGACGCCTCGTTTAACGTACCTTTTAGGATTACGTTTCGGTTAAATTCGCTCAAAAGTCTCGTGTATTTTTGGATTATTTGTGGAATGACGAGATTTATACTCTCGGGTACTGTGCGCGCGGGAGCACGTGGCGCAAATTGTCCGCTGTACTGCTTATTGTTGTAACTGTAATACAGTCGGCGGCCATGTTGCGCTGCACATTCATAACGCAGCCAGCGAGTCCAGCACACAGTATTTTCTACGCAACAATACATATTTTTAAAGCTCTTACCTATTTTGCCATTTACTGTTATGAACTGGCACAATCGTGAATTTTATGCTTTTGGGCGGCAGGAGTGTCTAATTAATCTCTTTTTATGTTCCCGTTCCAAATTATCATAGTAATGAGTTGCTTTTGAACGTATTCGTGGTCATAAAGGAGTGTAATAATTTCGGCAGTTAGTGTTATGGTAGTTTTGGCGGTGGTCGGCCGTGCAAGTATGGTCCCTATCGCAGCATCCCACGCACCAGATAAAGCGACCGCGTCATGTAATCAAGATCACGCACTGGGACATAATGACATTTAGCGTGAAATGTTTATTACACAATACTGGCGTATTGCTTTGTACACGATTCATGTTTAAATTGGCGTAAAATTTAAATTTTAGTTTCATGGAAGTCTTTTTTAAGTTGTATTCAACTGTCATGTTTTTGGAAAATATGTTTTACTAGCATATCCTACATTTTTGAACTAGGTACCTACTCATTGTACTTTTAGTGTCTTATGCAATTTGTAAGATCTGTCATATTATTTTGATTAAAGAAAGAAAGAAAGAAAAATATTTATTTGTACGTCGCACAAGACACAAAAAGTAAAAAAAAATAAAAAAAAGTAATAATAATATTTAAAAGTAACACATAACACAAGCAAGAGGTGAGAGTGCGAGGTCAAAAAGGTCCCTATCTCAGCAATAAGCTGCGATACTTATAAAAATATCACAGCGCTGGTGTTCCGATAGGGCCCTGTGATGCCACAGATACACTTACGGAACACGTACTTACTAAAATTAAATTTAAACATACAAAGTAGTCATAGTTTCAGAAGGTTTTTAAGAAATAAATCGTTGATAATTTTAATAAACGATAACCATAAATCGGAAATTTGTTTGAATGGGTTCCGTAGTTTACAGGAAATTTGAATATTGATCTTTCTGCCATGTTAGCCAGACACGCATTCCAGCATTAATCCAATTTCTTGTGATTTGTTCCAGAAAAGTAGGTACCTAGATATTTTCCATTTCACCAGCGCAAAGACCAGCGGACTTAATCTAATATGGAACCTCTACGTGTTGAAAATTAGTTTTATTTTGTTGGGCACTTGTGATAATAAAATCACGTAGTTGGTAAATGCAACGAAACCTGTTTGTTTTTGTTACTAATTGCTTGTCTGAGCGAGCAGGTACCTTATAGTTTCCCGATGTTGTTTGAATGCCTCGCGATGAAAACTTGTAAGTAGGCAACGATGGATACTTGACTCCTCAGTTTTTGTTCTTTGTGAGCTATTTTTCCCAGTGAGGCTCAATAGTCTGCTCCGATGCTCGGTAATTTCTTTGAGAGGCGCTGCGCTGGCATCGAATAGACTTCGACAGAAACTAATTAAAAGCGAACATCGTGCAATCTGGCGAACTCGCACTGACACTAATACGATTTTCGATACCAGTTCGCGAAATTAATAAATATTTAAGAACAAGAGAACTCTTGTAATGTCTAATGTGCATGCAGACCACGTTCAGACTGTAATGTTATCACAAAATGTCTGCTTAGTGAATGGATGTGTAATTCTGGATAAAAGTAACGTAGCAACCCCAAATATATTTGACCATATTATCGTTCTGTAATTCGGAACGATATCTACTAGTCATACATCTGTTATTCGGGTTAAAGATCATTAAATGGCTTTAAATTGAACATTTAGAAAAATTACGGGTTATAAATGAATGCGGTGTGATATTTTCCGCATCACATATGTAGGTACCTATAGCACATAGTCCATTTGATTTTAATGATTTTACGAGTATTTAACAGATAAATTACAAAAACGTATATTTTTGTTAACGTTTCAGTCCGACTCTAATAGTTATTACCCAAAATACAAAATAAAAACACCGCTGTGAAGTGTGTGAAATGCATGCAAATTTAGGCACATCCTTTATTGTAAATTTTAACAGCCCGGACAGATTTTTCAGTTCTCAATACTGAATTTTAGAGACAATGGATTTTTATAGAACGTTTACCATCCAGAAATAATAGTCGACCATCCGTTCATACGTTGTAACTATAAATCTTATTGAAATGTGTGGGATTGATTGTCACAATATTTTTGCCTAGATTTAATTTATTTCTATTCTGATTCAGTCGGTGCATCGATCACAAAGAGTTTGTTTCCATTTTGTTATTAATTAAAATACGAATGTTCCTAGTTTGTATAACAATTGACTGTTAGGTAGGTACTGTATATCATTCATTTCAACAATGACAATGCGTGTAGGTATTGAATATCTGTCTGAAAAGAAAACATTTATATCAGCAGTTTTGATAAATTTAAAGTTAATATAATTCTATTCGGTCATTGCACTGTTTTGTTGTTGTGTGTCGTCTAAGAATCAATAATTATTTCGCTCGCAAAATATAAACAGATGAAAGATCGGTAACTGCGGAGCTGCTATTGTTTACTTATTAAACGTAGTCTGTTGAAGTTTCAGCAAAGTTTCATGTTTCACATCTTAAAATTATTAAGTAAAATATTTGACGGAATTGAAATAATAAATCGTTTTAAGCAAGTTTAGTGAAGTAGGTATCGGATGTGCTGAGCTGGCAACAGACGAAGTACGGAGCGACGCGTTGGTGTGGTCCCAGGAACTTGCTCTCGTTAACAACTTACGACCGACGTTTATTACAGTGCCAAGCTATCTACCGACACGTTGCCACAGACTACCCACGTCTGCATTTTCAACGTAAACAAACATAAAAATTGTCGGATACACATACAATATTATTCCTTGTACTTTTCAAAAGAAAAGTAACGAATGTTTACCCACTCTTTAAAAATATTCAACGGCGAAGCTCTTTTCATGCATTTCATGTTACTTTGCGTACCATTCGGAATGCAAAACTACTCCAATATACCCTATGTAATTTTCGAATCTTGTTTGCTTATATATTCATATACATCCAGCCACTCATAAGGAATACGTTGCTATGGACTCGCTACGACTTTTCCTGCCTTGAATTTCAAGTTTCTATTCTTGCGTGCCTAAAATGTGAAGTTTTCAGCAGAACATTATATTGAGTACAGTACCAGTGTGCTGAAAAATCAGAAAATACGTAGCTCTAAGTAAATGAGTAGGTATACAAAGTAGACAAGGGGCAGCGCCACCTACCCCCACAATGCATGTATATTTTTGCACAAAAAGTGGGAACAACAAAGTTGTTAGATCTGTCTGAATTGTTTCTGCGTGGCGCAATCAAGCCCGCGAGAGGCTTGCTTAGCGAGTCACATTGTTTCAGGAGACCTTTGCTCTGCCCTCTTACAAATTCACCGCTGTTTTTATCGTTTTATTAGCTTTGTTTTGGAAGTTTTCTTTTCGCATTCTCTTTAGATTTTTGTTGTCTTTGATGTGCGGCTGTTCGCTTCGCCTTTTTGCAACCACCTCTGTGCATAAAACAATGGTACAATTTATTAGTTGTTTTTTAAAAGATTTCTCTTTTGTTCGTACCCTGATTTTTTTAATAAATTGGTTTTACACAAATAAACAACTTGTTTATTGAATCTATTCAATGAACTAAATGTATTTCATTCCTCAGAATAGATTCTCATTAAGTAATATTATGGCTTCTTTGTAAACATAATATAAATAATATTATTATTTGTAGCCTAGTTGATGTTAGATGTTAACGATCAGTATTGTTACGAAGAAAGGTGTGCCTTAGTAAAATCATCATCTATATCGTCGTTAGTTTTAACAGATTAAAAACTCACTAGCCTTGACATGGGCATTTTATAAAACGTGTGAATCTTTAATATTAGAGTAGAGGCGCTAAATTCATCAGTCGATGAGGACACCTGCCCGAACAGATAACATTGATGGATGAAACCATGCGGAGCGCTGACGACAGTATTAATACCGATAATGTATGTTACATTATATGCATATTTGATGGCGCTTTCAGGCTTTGGGAACTCAGTGTCGGTCACCGAGATAATTCGTATGAGGCCAAACGATTGTATCCGCAGTCAGATTCCAGGCCGATAGGCGTAATGCGAGGCCGACTCACAACGCTCACACATTGTTTCAAGCCAACAATTTATAACCGCATAAATTCGGACAGGCCTGAGCAAGATATTTTGTAAGTCCCGCGCATAATCCCGTCGTGCTCATCGTGCCCACCGTGCCACCGCGCCGCGATAAAAACTGTGACGACATTTCCCCGCTACACTTGTTTTGAAAAGAATAATGCTTTATAATTTAGGATGAGAGGGGTAGATAAATGGGCAGCTTTATGAACTTTCTCATTCATCCTCTACATTTAACCACGTTTGTTTAGGTTCGCGTTATCTATGTCTGTGTCTCTTAAGGTTTTTATCATCAGGCAGATTTACGGACACAAAATGGTTACAATTGCAGACACCCACTAAAACACAGACACGAATAGGGCTTCACACAAAGTACACAGATAGTGACAGGCTTTGCATGTTTCCCTTTGTTGTTTGTTAGTGTAGCGGCCGCAGCACAACGCTCTGGATTAAATTCACGATCAGAAAGTCATGAAAATCTAACTTTGTGGAACTATATTGTGGTTAATCCAGTCCCAGCACAAACACATTTAGCTGAATTGGACAGCGTCGATCGCAGTGCCGTTAGCAACTTAGATATTTATGCATAAAATATTATCGAACTAATGAAATGAGAAAATAATATTCATCGAATAAAAACAGATCCTATCGGCTTTTCATTGTATTTTCAAATTGGATTCTGGAAAACAGATTTCGGGAAAATGTAATTATGATTTTTTAAAACTAATTCAAAGGGTTCTATTAGCATAGGACCAGTACAGCCAATTCACGCATAGAATTTTCGCAACATAAAAATAGAAGGTCGATTCTTATCTCTTTACTTATACATTCATTATAGAAACGGCGCGTTATTGTATTGTAATCAGTGTTTGTTTACCGATGCGGAACGCAGTATTTCTTTGTTCCGCGTGATATTTACGAGTGCGACGATAATATAAATGTTAAATGAATATTACGGTGTTTGCGCACACGCCTAAACACTTCAATAGTCGTGAATTATTCAGTGGCGATGTGGCACTCGCGCCCAGCGCACCGGCCACCGCCGCCGCACCGCTTGCCTCTCTAATGTGACCTCACCCAAGCCAATTGTTTATTCCACCGTGGATATTACCCTGAATTTAATTCTATGGAGCACTAAGCGATTCATGTATAAAACATTTTTATAAATACCTGTCCATTAGTGTTGCAACATCCACTTCATACATGATAATTTTCATGGGAAACTCTAAAAGATTTTCATCGAAAATGTTCATATCGTACTGCTCGTGTTTTGATACTCAGGGCTGTTGAATATTGCAACGGATTTAGTTTTGGCGTGTTAGTTTTAGATGAATAGTTAAGTCGGCACATATGGCCGGGTGTCGTAATACGTGGGTTCGGATTACCATCGTGTCAGATGGTTCCAAAGTTAAATGGAATCACGTCGGCGCCAGCGTCGGCAGCGCGCCGCTAGTGCTGTTGATAGCGCCGTCAGGACCCGCACCCGCGCTGTTGGCCCGCACATATTTAAACTTTTACAATAGCACAGCCCCAAAGCCTACATAAATCACGCGAGCCTTCCTTCACACATCTCGTCTGAATTTAAATAGGTCCCTACACACATCTTTCGTGATTTAGGTTCTACGCTGGCTTTCATGTTATATCTGATTTATCATAATTCGCTGACCCACTGCTCGTTGTTATGTCGTAAAAACTTACGAGGGAATTAATGAAGCGGCACCACTAGCTTGTGTTAACGAACCGAGAAAACTTGGATAAATATTATGTAAATTTATTTTCATCGAAATTTGCCTCCAGTAAAGAGAAGAGAAGGCAACCCTTCTGTTTTTCTTTGTGTTCACATTTTTTATATCCTTTCATTACTTAATATTTCAACGCTAACGTTAGCGTAGAGGAGCGCGACATAAAAACGTAAGCCGCAGTAGCAGCCCCGCCCGGCCTACTCGCGACTCGCGATCCGACGAATAGGGAGAAAACGAGTACTAATTCTTCGGCTTAGGCACATTATTTTAGACTGTAAATGTAAACGTACGGTTATTTGAAGTAGGCATATTTTCCGAAGTGGAGCTAGCGAGCAAATTACAAGACTGTTCCGAGCGCCTACCTCGGCTCCGAGCTATTTAGAGGACTATTAAAACTCCACCGGGAGTCCTTCTGAGATTTACATGGGGAACGTGAATTATACGCACACGAAGTTCAGTTTCAGCCTTATTAGTATTTCAGGTAATTACTCATTAAGGGTGATTAAGATATTCTGTAACAAAACCCAAGTAAGCATTAAAACTTTTCCATATCCACGTATTCGTATAGGCTCACTTTTATTACATACGAGCTAACGTTCTTTCTTTTTCTTTAGTGTGAAAATAAAGTTTGCCACAAACAAAAAACAAGTATTTGCTATCTCCATAAACTAGATACACTTAAATACGGGTTATGATCTATTGTTTTATTCTATCTTTTTCGTCGGGGCTTGATCCCTGAAAACGGCAAGTTTTAACAGAATATGCCTTTTGTATCGGGCCGCGAAGACAATACTCATGAATAATGTATGAAATGGTCCCGCCAGCGAACCATCCGATCATCCGATAACATTGCCCTTGTTTACATGGGACTGGCTAATCCTGTCTTTCGAATTTTAACAGGATTTGAGTGATGTTTCGAACATCCGCCAAATTTGAGGGAGGCCTCCCAAAGCTTCCCGATATTACGAAGATATATTGGCTCAATCTTTCTGCGGAATCAACAAACGCGTGGCTACGATACTTTGTGAGATAAACTCATCCAGTTAATCAACGTCGTCTGTGTTTCAGATATAGGACAAGACAGTAGCTCACGAGAAGTTAATTGACTCAGCTCAAAACTTAACTTATTTATAACTGGCGTCTATTTCCATCGAATACAATCTATCTGTTTCAAATAGAGCGTTCGCAAAGTTGCAAAACCTTTGCTTTATCTCAACTTTCTTGGAAGCTGTTGAGACTGCAGAAAACTCTTCAACGTTTCTCTAATATTGCTCTTTGTAGGAGTAGAGAGGTATACACGTGTAGGTATTCTTAAATAAAAGGTTCTTTTTATGATCATGGTCGTATATTAAAACAGATTGGACAATACGCGCTGACTTCTATCTACAGTTAAACGCTGCCGGTATAATTGAGCCTGTAGGTACTGACTGAGGTAGCTCATACCTGTCGCGGTAATGGCATCCTGAGGTGATAACAATGGCGGACCGCCCTGTAGGTACATACAACCTTCATATTACACGCACAAATAAAAGTTGCCATTATCGTTTTATTGTTATTGTGATGTAATGTATGAAAAATGTAATTCTCCCTTTTTCGCACGAAATTGTACCTATGAGAAAATGAAGGCATTTTTTTTTAGTGTATGTTCTTCTCTTCTAAGGACATTATTTCTTTTTGCCTTGTTTTTCTTTGTAGACTCTTATGTACTTTAGTAGGATTAGTAATCAAAACGGACCAAAAAATATAAATAACATTGCGCAACTAAAATTCGGAATTTTATACAGCGCCTATTTCTTAGGACCTAATACTTACTAGTATTGCAGGACGGATCTGTAAACATTAGCCCGGCTCTTTTACCGGAACCGGCTGGCTGACTTCCAACGAATTATGTTCAATAAACACTAGGTAACTTGAAAACTTAATTAAATACCGTTCTGTTATTAAGCTGTCAATACTTTGCCGGCTAACCATAGAGCCGCTTTGATAACACATCGCCCCCAAATGAATTGAATGTGGTATCAAATACCTTCGCACTTTATGAATGTGATATTAGTAAGTAATCTGATTTCGCCTATAAATTTTTGGATTGTATGATAGATATATACCTACGTACAGTAAATACCGGACGCAGTTACGCCTAAATCCTCCAAAAAGTTGGGAGCCGCTGTGCGAAATAATTGGCTTTGAAAAAAAGTTACCATATTGAAATCTGCTATATATGGTTAAAACAGGAATTCAATCCGCTTTGCCGGAAACCGAAGCTGAGTGCGTATAGCTGCTTGTGTAACGGCGAGTTAACAAACCATGGCCGGGTCCGCCGCCCCTTCAGACGACTCGGGTACTCCATAATGAGCCCGAGACAATCTTTTATTGTCTGTTTAGACTGGGATAAATTGTGATAGATGACCTTTTGCGTCTCACAGATTTGGAGCTAGATCTATCCGTCTTCCAATTTATATCGAGGGGTTTGTTGTGAGCGCTCATCCTCCGCATACATTGAGCGTTTATTACACAGACTCGTTTTATACTGCAGAAAAATGTCGTCGTTTTCCGCATTCATTTCTCGCCTAATGAAATGCGAGCATCAGGCTCGAATGCTGAAACTTTTTATTGTAAACCTCGGCCGACAGGCTTTTTCTTCTGTCCTCACGTCGCGCTTATGAAAAATAGTGCGCATTACCCGCGCTGTTTTGTAAAGAAGCCAGAGAACCGTGTGCGCTAAATGGACGCTCGTACACCATATTTATTTAAAATTTAGAAATATCTAAACATTCTCAGCTAAAATGTTTAATATGCGAACACAGCTGTGGTTTTCAGTGACACTTGAAATTACATAATAATTTCTAACTAAACTCTTTATTGTTATTTAAGTCAGTTATAATTGCTTCACTTGTAATGCCTAAGTGATATAAACGAGAGCAATATGTGTGTTGTGCGATGATAATGGTCGTAAAACTGTAACTACCAAAATAATTCGCTTAGTGTACACATGTAAACACATCAGGCTGTTATTAGACACATTAGTAATCACATTAGTCACGTACTTAATAATGGAGCTAGTTGCGGAACATTAGTAATTGCCAAAGCTATGCGGCCTATTTACGTTCGTTTCACCGCAGGCCATAACTCAGAATAAAATAGCAAGCATATTGTTATTAGCAGAGAGACGGGTGACAAAAGCACCGACACGAATACTTTGTCCTCGTCTGAGTGAGTGATGGTCGGAGGAGCGTCTGAGCCGTGTGCGTGTGCAGTAAAGCTGATCATGAAACTTCCAGCGTCTTCTTTAGACAAATGAGCAGGCCCGGGGGACGCGGCGAGGTCACGTTGCTCATTGCCGGCGACATTTGACCGAAGCCTCACTTCCACTAAAACACCTCACGCCGGCCGCCTCTGCAATTTCCGCCCTCTAAATGACACCCCTGGTCCCTGAGCCCTGGTCCCTGAGCCCTGTCCCTGAAAACATGCCGTGAAATCCCGACGTTTTACTTTTTATATCCCTGCTT
The DNA here is from genome assembly GCA_947386135.1 of Melanchra persicariae. Classification (NCBI taxonomy): domain Eukaryota; kingdom Metazoa; phylum Arthropoda; class Insecta; order Lepidoptera; family Noctuidae; genus Melanchra; species Melanchra persicariae. The sequence goes on along the minus strand of OX376653.1, from coordinate 9,779,015 downwards.
ATCTCGCTACATAACAATGTAGTCGGGCGCATGGCGGTCTTGATACGGCCGACACTCAATCTCACTTTTACGGTGGCGAAGAAATTATTCTTGTGTACCTATTCGTAACTGCAGCAACCTGTTTCCTTATGTAAATAAGGAACAGGTAAACTTGCCACCAACTTATCACGGTATAAATCTTTGAAGTTTGCAACGGTTCAACGTCTTTAAAAGAAAATGAAATTCTATACAAATTCTCTGTAATTAAACTTTGATAGATAGACACAATTCTTCCGGAGAATTTATGATAGCGAAACAAGTAAGATATTTGCCATGAGGCCCCGAGTTCCCATAATCACTTGGGCATCACATACCCGAACCATTATTAGAAAGTCCAAACATACTTCTCTCGATCCTTTGTTTTAGCCGAAATCCTTATGTTAGAAATTATGCTAAAGTACAGCATTATTAAGTTAGCATGGTAATCGTGACCCCGTCAGAGATTTGCCAACTCGCACCAACTTGATAATGCTATAACTCAGTCGCTTTAGGATTTATTATCAATTGTAAACCGCATAATGTCTTCGATGGATAATTTATGGCTGTTGTAATAGTAATTATGGAAATGAAACGTCCCTGACCATATCTGCGGTATAATAGAAGGAATCAATATACATTCGGCATTATATGAGCCCCTTTTCAAATACCTTGCGGGGATGACAAATGTTTTTTTATTCTCTGCCGAATGTGTACTCTATTGGAACTTAAGAAAAAGACGGTTACCCAAGAAGTGGCTTTCTCAACCCAAATTCGTATAAGGACGTCCGTGGCGAGGTGATTTACCGCGAGGCGACCGCCGTGCTCGCCTTATTGAATACTAGAGGTATGTTCTATTAAAGAAAATCGTATTTTTTGACGTGCCACCAGCAGAATTTACGACTTTCATTTATTCGCCATGACAAATGACAATTAAAAGTGGCTGGTCTTCGGACCGTTTGGCGAACCATGACGTTTTTATGTCCGACTCTAATCTGTTCCCTTTGGAAAAGTTACGCTCCAACAATGTTACATCCTTCAATTTGCGGCCGTAATACGATTGAAAGGCCGTCCCTATGAAGTGTTTCAGTCCATTTGCGTTTTATGGAAAATATTTGCAGAAATGTTCGTTTTAATACATCTTTAAAATACCATAAAATATACATTGCCAATTTAATAGTGATTGATTATAATTCTAAAGCATTAGGTACTTATTGCGAAACAATACCAAAATTCGTACTCATCTACGAGTAGGTTAGATATTTCCTCGTAAATGAATTTAATTCAATCAGAACTGACTTTGTATAGCTATCTGTTTTCCTCAGCAAAAAAGCTGAACAGCTAGGTTGGAAAATAACTTTTCCTTGGCCTCGGGTTTCTCCGCTGAAATGAAATAAAATCACAGAGAAAAATCGCTACGTTTTTTGTGAATATTGCAACTTTATAACATTACCTGCTGCCTTTGCTTGAATCTATGATATTCACAATCTCGAGTTACTGAGAGTTATTCGTAATCATAATAAAAACAAATGTATATAATTTTCAATTCCTCGGTTTGAGGCAATCTCGCCGCGGTTGCAGTGAAACAAACAAACGTTATTCAAAAATAGAAACCGCTCATTAATAGGCTCGATGCTCTTGTAAATAAAATGAAATTCTGGCGCAAAAGGAGGTAAACGGGGTGCTACTTTATAGGCCAATTAGTCTGAGAATACGGTATGCGTTCATTACTCGGTGTAAACCGAGGTTTAGGAGCGGTGCGACGTAATGTGCGGAGTGTGTGGACTGTAGCGCCTGGAGGTGCCACACGACTGTCGCGCGGTGCTGCTGTCGCCACCCGGCCTAATCGCACGTACCCCTACCATAACGCGCACTTCATTATTATTAACTTTACGACACAATATGGCTTGTGTCGCGCCATGATACGACTTTCTCATTTACAAATAATACCATTAACATCCACAGACGAAGCCCATTTGAGCAATATGATCCAAAAATATACTATTAACGTTAATCTTTATTTATTAAAGCCGGCTTACAGGCTGCTAGGGATCGCGAATTGCATGATGATTGCGTGGATACATATTTACTTTGAATTCGTAAATATACAGTTATTATACATACTTGTGTTCGAAATGTTTACGGAGATAGCGTTAAAAACGCTCAAGGAAATTCATTTACAACTCGTTCAACCGTTTATGTGCACTTACATTACGAATTTAAACCCAATGAAAGCTAAAGTTTTCAGATTTATACGAGTTTTTATTTATTTAGTATGCGTTTCGGAACTTTTTGGTACACACACGTGACTGTACATGGCTTGAAAGTAACTTTGGTAAATATTTTATATGGCACAATATTCGTTCGGAAACACGTTAGGATATCTAATGGATATTAAAACTTTGAGTATAAGATATGTGTAAAAGAGTTTCAGTTGAAAGCGGCTATAATTTCTTTTGAATTAAATTTACAGATGCTTACAGACCTTTGTAAATCTAGTTAACATTAATGTACGTACCTCGAATGTGGTTTTTATGATGTTTTAAAATTGAAAACCGTATCTATCTTTGAAATTCTATATCATGTACTTTATGGAGCGCCGAAGAAGTTATGTACTTACCTAAATAAAAAACATCCTTCACAATAAATTAACCATTATAAGTACTTACGTGCAACGATGCCAAAACATGCGATATCATTTATAAAGAAAATGTAATTAACTTCTCAATTAAAAGGAAAGATCGTGTATCCCTGAAACGGTAAAATTTTCCTCAGGGGAGATATATCGATGTCCTTTAGTCAATTCTCTGGGCCATTAATCCGAGGAAACCCGACATAATCCTACTTTACCTCCTTGTGATACTTTTGTTAAATGCAACGCTGAAATTTGTACATAGAATTGAATACCTAGCAATATAATATATGTAGTGATTCCAACATAAACTATCTTAGTAGTTACCAAAACCTTTTTACATAAAAGAACGATATGAGGAAGTAAACTTGGTTTTTGCAAGCTAACATACGACTCGGGTATAAATATACGAGGATGAAGGATCTGCCCCACTCACCGGGAACTTTGTGGCAGGCTTTCACTGAGTTACAGCAGTTCGACCAATGGCAACGTTACTTACGCACACTACTTTCTTGCCTTTGAGACGTAATGAGATAATACGCATCATCCGACCGACTGCCCAGCAACCCAACTTGCCGTACAAAAATACTCCCAAATTACGAGCACAGCCGAAATGAAAGCAATCTTCTGACAATCATGACCGGGCCAGACCTTTCCAAGTTCCACAACCGCTTATCTACTAACCCTGAACATTACTAGTAATGGAAATCGAATTACTATTTAAGCAAGATAAACGGAAAACGTGCGGTTTGAGCGGTCATCGTTCTAACTTACAAAGTTACACACGAAAGCCTCAACTTTACGGGCGATAAACAAAGCGAAATGTTACGACGCGGACGCCGAGCCCTGAGGTAGACCTTTAAACGGTCTAATTCTTTAACGACTAATGCCGCTTCCCCACAACATGGTTATGTGCTGACATTAAAATATCCCTTCCATAACTAGGTGCACAACGAGGCTCCCTGTCGATCGTGATTGAAGGTATTCGCACCCCTGTGGATAACTGGATAGCCTTGATGTATCAACAGCGCAATAATCTTAAAATTTACACGCAATCCTGTAATACTAATGAAAACCAGATTTCGTGCCTCTCAAATGCTCCTACCAATAATGAGCAGCTGTTGATATCGAGAAATGAATAACAAATCTCATCTTATAAACCCGCCCGAGAGAATCAACGTCAAGTCAAGGGGCAAACTCGTAAATCTGTTAAGATTTTCAAATATTCTTTTTTTATTTTACTTCTACCCAATTTATGAGTACCCACGCGTTCTCAAGAAAGAGCCAAGATATTTCATGCTGTCACTGTGAGACCAACCGTGAAGTTTTAGCTTTATTAAAAGTTAACGTTCAACTTGCCACTTGACGTTTAAACATATCTGTACAGAAGCGTTATCCAGAGGATGATAATTTAAGCCTTTACTGGTATTGCCTAGTCTAGAATACAAAAAACTTTTTCACAAAAAAAAGAAACCGACTTCCAAAAAACACTACAAAGTTCAAAATAACTTTAATTTCGGAAGTCGGTGTTTTTGGTTGCTTCTTCGTTATTTGACACCGACTTCCGAAATTAAAGTTATTTTGAACTTTGTAGTGTTTTTTGGAAGTCGGTTTCTTTTTTTTGTGAAATGTTTTTATTTTTCACTTTTTAGTGGTACCCCACACCTAACAACACCACTGGAAAGTCACAGGAAAGCAAAAATACGCAATTTCGTACACATGGATGATTTTTCCACATATTTTTGCCAGCTATTTGGATTTAATAACCAAACTACTTAACCGATTGTGATAACATTTCAATGGAACCATTTGGGAAGTATACCCTTTCCAACAAAAAAATATTTTTTCAAATCGGTTGGCAAGCGACGGAGTTATGCCCGAATAAACATAAAAAAAAAGAAAAAAATACAAAAATATCCGAATTGAGAACCTCCTCCTTTTTTAGAAGTCGGTTAAAAATAACCAAACACAACGTAGCTAAGTATACGTATTACGTCGTCGACAGCACTAGAAATTGCCTGAAATTGGTGTTCTAAGTTGGAAGTGTCTGTAGAGATAAGTTTCCTCGTGTTTCAGTATTTATTCGCTTTGCGGCAGAATATCGCGCGAGCTTAATATATCGCCTCTACTTGACTGACATATATATTTTTTCCTTAACATCTCTGACAATAAAAAGGGAGAATTCAGGCTGAAGAATTATTGATCGTTGTGATCTGTAAATACGTAGCCACGCGTACATAATCCTGTGAAGGGGTGAGGCGAGTGCATAAATATATAATGGTGTTTATTTTGTTGCAGCGTCGCGTATTCGATACGAGATCACGAGCGGGAACATAGGCGGCGCCTTCGCTGTCAAGAACATGACTGGCGCCATCTACGTGGCCGGCGCGCTCGACTACGAGACCAGGAAGCGGGTGAGCCCTCATCTACGTTTTGCATTTTAAAATAAAATATCAATCCCCCGACGTACATGATATAAAGTCAACCTCAATAAGCAAAAAAACCTTTTTCAACTTCACGTTCTCACAGAATGGCATTAACAACGGTTCAATGGCTCTTGTTTAAAGAACCGAGAATCATACGTTTAAATGGGCCAACCTTTAATAAAAAGTAAATATCGAAAAATATGTGCAAGTTTACAAACTGAGGAGACTATTCTATTTTTTAATAAATTACTGTTCGTTGTTGGCTCTGATCACATTATAGTCCACTCGTAAGTATTTAGGGTTGATGGACGCTTATAAGTTAGTTCATTGGTCTACCGTCAGAAGCTAAATAACGTTCATCACAAAATCTTTGAAAATTTATTTATACACCTCGGACTTATAATAATAATAAATATATTTCTCTGGAGCCCTAACCACCGGTAGCACACTACAAAGTACAAAATAACTTTAATTTCGGAAGTCGGTGTTTTTCTTCTGCTTCTTCGTTATTTGACACCGACTTCCGAAATTAAAGTTATTTTGTACTTTGTAGTGTTTTTTTTTTGGAAGTTGTTTTTTTTTGTGAAAGTTTTTTATTATTCACTTTTTAGTGGTACACCTAACAACACCACTGGGAAGCCTTAGGAAAAATACGCAATAACGTTTACAAGGATGATTTTTCCACATATTTTTTCCAGTTGTTTGGATTTAAAAATCAAACTGCTGAACCGATTTTGATAAAATTTAAATGGGACCAATCGAGAAGTATATCTTTAACATAAAACAAGAATTTTTCAAATCGGTTCATAAATGACGGAGATATGTGGTAACAAACACAAAAAAAAAATACAATCGAATTGAGAACCTCCTCCTTTTTTTGAAGTCGGATAAAAATACATTTAAATTTGTGAAAAATAATCGAGATTAATATTCATAAAGGGTGATACTAAAGCTTTGAAATGTGGGTGTTTTAAAACAATTGCGCGGTTTTATAGTGACGGATGGTCCCCGAGAGGGGCTGTAACCACGATAAAGTGGAAAATAAATAAATCGATAGGTATCAGAACGGTTTGTTGAGTTGTGATGTGGGGAATTTATTTTATGTATCGCCGAGTAATAGTGTGGTAGAGAACACTTATGCGAGCGATATACAGGCAATGCGTTATTTGATGTGTTGAATTACTGAACAAACGAGCAGAAATATACGGTACACCTAAATGTTCAGCTTATACGGGTTGTATAAAAGTCCTTTTCTGAAGAGCTCTCGCTTGTTTCATGTTTGCACCCGATAATGCTTTTAAAAAGCTTCGATTATATGAAGACAAAGCGAGCCCGAGTTGTACCACTTAGACTCGTCTCTTGTCTGTGCCTCGTGTCCAATAAACTTACTAACTAGTCCATTTAGTAGTTATTAAACTTTAAACTCGGATTGATTCCATTGGTTCTAATCCAGTACTTCATTAAGAACCATAGTTTGAATAATCCACATACATTTCAGCAAAGCTTCTGAGGCGCTAATAACATAAAGCAAATCCGGTAAAGTAATTAGCGTAACTTAAAGTTGCGCGACGAGTAGGAGACCTAAGTTCGTCATCAACAATTATGTCACGTGTCAACAAAATCCCAAATTAAACAAGTGAGGGATAACTAAGTAAGCCAACATAATTAAAGATAAACCACTCGTACAAACACGCAGGTGTAAAGTATATAAATACAGCTATATGCATAAACACTACGCCCCGGGCCGTGTACACAGAAACCTAAATAAAGGAGCAAGGGTTTTTGCGAGTTTGAAAATTTCTTTCTTGTTTCAAAACAGACGTCCACGTTTTTAAAGGCCCAAATATCAATAACCTTTTTATGTTGTGTAGTAATTAAAGTAGAGGTGAGCTGGATCAAAAGAGAATGAATCGTCCTTTGAACATAATTTTGTGCTAAAATAAACGGGCGGCGTTAAACGGTAACAGTGTTTCGCTTACTTTTTGCCCCTAGGCGAGTTTCAATTTTAAAACATCGCGTCGTGGATCGCGGAGGCGGTCGCCGCTCGCCTATCAGAACGCCCTCTTTGTTACAGCCTCGAGAAAGTTTCCACCAACTTTTCACGAGATAAATAATTTAATCTTTAATACCCATTTAAGCGAGCCGGCGTACTTGTTACCAAAGGCTGTATTGCTATCAAACTGCAGATTCTCACGGAGCTTTTATGGATGTAAACCAGTTTACTCTCCACACTCCTTTTGCTTTTAAACGTTCCAGACTTCGCTTAAATGTTCAGGAAGTACATTTTACTGTTATATATTTAGAAGGAAATAACGTTTTCTGTTAAATAAAAGCAATGGGGAAGGCTCGTGGGAAAATTGAATTTGCTTGTCATGTTCCGCCCTTAACGCGTTGTGTGACTTAGTTTCCGCGGACGACACAACTTTATTTATTGAGCACCTGGAAGTCTGACGTTGCCCCACACTAGAAATTTCTCCTGCATCGTGGGTGCGTTTACGAACATATAACCTCACATACACAAATAGAGACACAGAACAACAATCTATAAAATTATTGGTTCCGTGCGGGAATCGAACCCGCGACACGCAGCGGAGCAGTCAATCGCTCAACCACTGCGCCAACCGTGCCGACAAAAATAGTTGCAACACTAGGAAATAAAACGATTAAATCCATTGCCCGGGGTACATACATAAGCTGTATCCGGCGCTGCCGTGAAACCTGTGAAATACGGATACGTACCAGGATTTTACTGGAAGCATTTAGTCGAACCGAGCGTAGTGCTCACCTGCGCCTAGATTATTGCAGCTGTTAATCGACTAGTACTCATAACAGCAATCTGAAACTGAAATTCAAATTCTAAAAATTAGTTATCACTAATTAACGGATAATGGAATTTTTCGTTTTTCATAAATCGGTATGAATGTATTATAATCAAATGAATGCAGTGCTCCAAGTTGTATAAAGTGTGTGAGATGACTTTTGAAACAAACATTTCCCTCCCGAGTGAGGAAATTACTGAACGACACTGACAGATGACACCAATAACTCCCTCGGCTCGCAAACACGCTCACTCTATTTTCGAAGCCAAGTGCGGACTTGGTGAATTTTGGTAACAATTTATATACGCGAACGTATTCGTTAACAGTTTATTCGTTAAGAGTTTTGAAACTTTTTCCAAGAATCGACTGATATTACCCTAATTTGTCGCGATAACTAGATCCGTCAAATCATGTCAGAAGTAAAAATTATCATCATTAAGAAAATGCTTCCTTCATTCCGTTATTATAAAGCTCCAAATAAAGTTAAATTATCCCTGGTTAGAAATTACTTTTTCTAACTTTCTATTAAACTTTTTAAATTACCTTGTTAAATTGTAATTACACAAGTCAAAGGAGTTTCCTTAAATCAGCAAATATAAAAAACGATGACTTAATTCAAAATGATAGCGACGTCTGAAAGCAGTTATCGCCGACGGATTATAATTAGAAATAATCAAGAAGAAACTTTTTAATTAATTAGGAACATCGCTAGGTTTGGAAAATATTGGATGATTTGGAGATTGTGGGTAGTAACGTGTTTATATTAAATGGCAATAGTACGAGCTGAAGCTGGCCGCGTCCGACAACCTGAAGGAGAACTACACAACGGTGGTGATCCACGTGAAGGACGTGAACGACAACCCGCCCGTGTTCGAGCGGCCCACCTACCGCACGCAGATCACCGAGGAGGATGACCGCAACCTGCCCAAGCGAGTGCTCCAGGTCCGACTACACGACACGAGCGCCGACTTCGATTCTTTATTGAACTCATTAGAGAAGCCAGCGATTGTTTCAAAAGAGAATCGAATGAGGCTCCGCGATCCCTGGATTGACCCTCATAGATATCATTAGTTTGCATGGCATGGGGATTTTTCGTTTGCGACGTTATTTTTACTTCGTAGTTTTGTTTTTTTTGCTAGTGTCCTTGTTGTTTTGTTTTTGCATCCAACTTTATTATTGCGGCGAGCAGCAGTTCCTGAACAAAGTGGTCACAACTCGTTGCGTAATTGAACGTTTCTTTCAGATTTTTCATGATTTGTCCTTTGTTCTTCTGTCATTAGACTACTTTACTGTAGTTATATTGATTTTGAGTTTAATATAAAATATTTCAGTAAGTAAAATAGCCTGAGGATGCTCTCTCTAGAATACAGCTACCTACGGATCAATAATTTAATGTATTGGTTAAACAAGCTTACTGTGGTGAAATATTAGCACTAGTGACTTATTGACATCACTAGCTGTTCCCCTAATCTGTGCCTCGACAGATATTGAAATCACCGATCGAATATCAGTCGAAGTGAAGCTTTACACTAAAACGACTTAAACTCAGTGAGTCGCGTAATACCTCGTCCGGCGCGGCAACCTTCCTAAAACAACCACTCTGCGGTTATTAATATTTATTTACTCGGCTCCATCGGAAACTAAGCATTTTTGAATTTAATTTTATAGTCAAAGTCGACTTTTCCCATTTTTATAACGATAATGACGAGAAGTTCGGCAGCTGGCCGCGAGTTGCGAGAGAGCGTTTGAAATTTGTACTTTTCAATTATTGCACGAAGCCCGAAAGCAAAGTTCTTCGCGCGGCATAAATTAACTTCTTCATTGCGATTAATTCGCGGTGGCTTTTGGCGAAACATTTTCTCTGATGACTTTATTTACTCAAACATAAATATTAATATGGCACAAGGTCTAATAAAAGTAGTACGCGATCCATATAAATCATGCTGTATCGATGTGATATATTACACGTAGTCGCGGCATCCGTTAAAACTGCGGCTGTGGAATTCTACCGTGGCTTATCTGCAACAAAATGGACTTTTATGAAAGGGATCAAAAGTAATAAATCATAAATAACCACATATTTACATGTGTGCTCAAAAGTTTCGTGAAAAATTGACTTTCATTCACTTGTATGTAGGAGGCCAGAGATATTTCTTTGTCAGTTTTTTTTTTATTGAAACCTATTAGTGTAGTTTCAAACATGTATCATCGAAAACAAGGCCGTTGTTCAGCTGGAGACGTAGTACGCCACGTTGGCGTGAAGCGTGGAGCGTGGTGCATGAGCATGAGAGTGACGTGTGCGTGTCGCAGTACGAGCTGGCGCTGGTGGCGTCGGACGGCCGCAACGAGAACGCCACGCGCGTCGTGGTGCGCGTGCTGGACGTCAACGACCTGCCGCCTAAGTTCACGCGCAGTGCCTACATCACGCAGGCGCTCGAGGAGACCGGCCCCTTTCCACACCCCCTTATACAGGTTTTTTAGTTGTTTTTTTTTGTTATGTTATGTTTCTACTTCTTCTTCTTCCAAACGTTGTCCAGGCCCCGTGCCTAAGGTCCGCTATCTCTGTCTGTAACTCTCATCAGTCTTCTACGCAACTAACCTTCTTCAGCTGTTCAAAAACACCTTTGAATCACCCAAATTGTACTCGACATAAACATATTCCATTCCCTTTTATACAAAATTAAATTCTTTTCTCGTGTATTACAACACTTCCGCCGGCAGCTGCAAACACATTTCAAATATTGACATGCAAATTTAAAAGGATCCCAGCTAGAAACAGCAAACGGTACTTCAACCGATTTTATTTTTGAGCTTTGCTCAGTATCAGGTTACGCTCATAAGCATAAAAAAGTCCATTTCATAGATAAAACCTGCCGACGCAGCATGTTAATACTGTGCGTGTAATTTGTGCGAACCACCTCTCTTCACTTCGAAAACCATTAGGAAAGGTCGTTTCGATTGTAATGAAGCGATAAAAATGCCAGCTTTACATACTAACTTATACAAACAGTCACAATTTGTTATTCCCACATTATACTTTATCCGCTTTTTAAATTATTTTATTATCTTTTTTTATTTTGGGGTGCAAGGGTCTCTTGTCGTAAATCGACTAACAGCAAACATGTATCATACTACTCGTATAGCGTTAACCCAAATCTGAATCCACAGGTTAAGGTAAGTTATTATGTACGTATATTTAGCAGACCTTTTAGTGGCGTCCACGCATCAGTACAGTTTATTCCCGGTAGTGTAGTTTCACGGCATGGTTCTAGACGCTTTTACTAGTTCGAAACTTCTTCGAGTCCTGTCAATAACATATGAGAACATGAACAACGAGAAAATATTTATAAAATGTTTTCCCGTTGTTTTGATATTTTGCAAAATATTTGAACTTGCTTTTGCTCAACTTTGTCTCTGTGTTGTGTCGGAGGTGATGTTTCAAAGGATATTACATCGTCTGTTTTATTATTCAGATAGTATTGAAAGTTCTAGGTACCAACTAATTGCTTGCCACCAGACGGCTAACAAGACATTGAGGTATTTTCATATAATTTGTTGAATTTATTCAACTAGTTAATAACCTGTGAGCGTAAATTTAGAACAATGGTTTAATTTGTGCTATGAAACAGTTTCCAGGGACTTTTATACTCAATCATGAAAATTCACCGTTCTCTAAGAGTGGGGTCCTCGCCCTCGTCCCAAGTCGCTTGTAGTGACAAGCTTTTTTTTATAATTGGAGTGAGATTCACAAATGATCCGAGTAATTACGGAAACGTCGACCCTCTTCATTTTAGACGCTCCAGCCAGTCTGACGTAATTGGACATTCCTGTTGCCATAAGTTTACGTATTCCAATTTTAAAGGGATCAATTTCTCCATTAAACACTCGATAAACAGTTAAGCTTTGTCATGAACTTGATAACATCTCTCAATGACCCCATACGTGGATGTTTATTTGCCATTTCCGTTTTATATGAAACGTTTATCTCTGATATTTCCTTTCTAAAATTCACTTCGCTTGAGATCCTCAAATAGTGATAAAATTCCTTCGGCTTTCTCGTCGGTGTCCTTAAAAAGAACAAAGTTTGCGATGCTTCCGCTGCTGGGGGCCGATGCAAACAATCCGGGGTGTTGGGGTTCATAAACTTTGGAGAACTTCCGTGGTAGGCGAAGCTACTATAAAATACATAGTAATTCACATTCAGTCTGAGATTAAAGTTGTTTGGACGTTTTATGGCGATATCATAAGGAAAATATGAGAATTGGAGCGAGTCAACATATTATTACTTCAAAGTAATGGAAAAGCTTTGTGGATTCGGAATCATTGATAACTAGATAAATGGAATAGAGACAGTTATTAGTATAAATAAGTAGCTTATCATAACTTTCCAAGAAGTATTAGTGGGTACCCACTGGGAGCGACCTCTTACTCGCGACGTGGATCTGTCGCTCGTCGTAACCTAGATCAAATATTACTTTCTTCCTTTTGAAAAAGATAATTGTTTGAGTATATTAGGCCTGAGGCTGGGGGAGGTGGGGGTCACTATTAAAAGCCAGCTTTTTTGCTAGTTTCTAGTGATTAATCTTTATGATGCTTTCATTATTTCTAGATTTGTATGCCCTTGTGAACAGATTGCGTGGGTACAAATTGAATTATTATTGATAGATATTAATTTAGAAAGCTATTGCCTCGGTAACTGAAAGCCTATTGAGTTTGCTGTCAAATCACATGACAAGCGATTTGATTGGCTTTTGTTATTTAATTTAGTCAATCACAGGTACCGACGTGATTTTGACAGCGTGTTAGTTAATTTTCGTGTAAACAAGGTTTTTACTGGGTTAAAGTGTCATACTTAGCTGAAATACGTTCTCATCATCATGATCTTGCCTTTTCTCAACTATATTGGAGTCGGCTTCCAGTCTACCCGAATACAGCTGCCTACCAGAACTCCTGAACCCATTAACTGGGTAACACGGTACTTCATGGCAAGACTGGAGTCAGACTTTCTGGCTTCTGACAATCCGTAACGACTATCCGGAAATACGTTCTATTAAAGGGTTGGAATTATGTTTGAATTTGAAGGCATAATAAAGTCAATCATTAAGTGCCCTGGGGACATTTTCATCAAATAACGCAAAACTTCATAACTATTGTAGCCATACCTACCTACTCGTACATATGATTCGATTATCAAACAACACAGAGCCGGAGGCGATTTCGTATTGAACGTACTAACATCATTAACTAGAATGGATGTATGTGTGCTATTTTGCTTGCTTTCTTGATGTTTTAGTTAAGCTAACCCCCAACCGCATGAGGTAAGTTGATTTCGAACTATATCTATTTCTGAAATATATTACAACAATGGAGCATTTAATGTAAACCCATTGCACCTAAGACCAAGAGATTTACACACTCTCTCTCTCAAACAGGTCACAGCCACGGATGGCGACAAAGACAGACAACAGAACATAGTTTATTTCCTCACCGGTCAGGGCATCGATCCCGACAACCCTGCGAATAGCAAATTCGACATCAACCGTACCACGGGAGAAATATTCGTTCTCAAAGTGAGTATTCCATTTAATATCAAAATAGCGTCATTTGTAAAGGAGTCTCGTCTAATAATAGGGTGCAGGTACACTCGAACACCTGATGCCGATGCCATCGGAATGAGAGTAGCGAACTCGTGAGCAGGATGGCCGGCCGTAGGACGCGCGCTTTGCATGCACAATGCAATCACACATTTATTGCGTTCCATTTGCTCCGTAAGTTGGACACAGATATTCCTGAAATGAGAAAAACCGAATGTCCCCTGAATGTTAATTACCTACTCTTTAGAAAATTGGAATACTTTTTCGCCTCCCTACCGAAAAGCGAAGGATACTTGCGACTTTAACTTTGCTGTGAGTTTAGGATCGGTTATTTGCAGATCACCAAGTAAACACTATCTCTGTATTTACCAAACCCTTTTAACAGCATTTATACAGTTATCCCAAATGTATACTTATCTGAACTATAAAAATAAGGTACTGCTGTAATAGAACTTATTTAATTAGTCCAATTAATACATACAAATTAATTCACAAAATGAACACGGCTACTTAGAAAATAATAGTGCCTTACATGTGTTGTTGTTTAATAAGGTACAAAGGCCGACTGCGGAAATTTCATTTTTAAATCTGTTAATAAATATGTAATTGCAAGTAGGAATGTAACATGTTATTTGTCCACAGCCCTTGGATCGAGATCAGCCTAATGGGCGACCACAATGGAGGTTCACAGTGTTTGCACAAGACGAAGGAGGCGAAGGTCTCGTGGGATACGCAGATGTTCAAGTCAATCTTAAAGACATTAATGATAATGCTCCTATTTTCCCTCAAGGCGTATATTTCGGTAATGTCACTGAAAATGGAACAGCTGGTATGGTCGTTATGACTATGACAGCCATCGACTATGACGATCCCGCAGAAAGCAATAACGCTAAACTGTGGTATTCTATTGAGAAAAACGTAATCGAAGAAGAAACAGGCTCACCTATATTTGAAATCGAACCTGAAACTGGCGTTATTAAAACTGCGGTATGCTGTCTCGATCGTGAAAGAACGCCAGATTATTCGATACAAATAGTAGCATCCGATGGAGGGGGTTTAAAAGGTACTGGTACGGCGTCCATTAGGGTAAAGGACATAAACGATATGCCGCCGCAGTTCACCAAAGACGAATGGTTTACTGAGGTAGATGAAACAGATGGAACTAATTTGCCTGAAATGCCTATCTTGACAGTTACTGTTCATGATGAGGATGAAACGAATAAATTCCAGTATAAAGTTATTGAAAATAGTGGATATGGTGCTGATAAGTTTACTATGGTTAGAAATAATGACGGCACTGGTTCGTTAAAAATTGTACAGCCTTTAGATTATGAAGACCAATTACAAAGTAATGGCTTCAGATTTAGGATACAAGTTAATGATAAAGGAGAAGATAATGACAACGATAAATATCACGTAGCCTATTCGTGGGTAGTGGTTAAGCTTAGAGATATCAATGACAATAAACCTCAATTTGAAAGAGCCAACATAGAAGTTTCGGTTTATGAGAATGCCGAAGTTGGTAAAAGTTTAGAAACTTTCAAAGCAACTGATCCAGACCAAGGAGGAAAGAGTAAAGTTTCATACGCTATCGACAGGTCATCCGACAGAAAGCGCCAATTTTCGATTAATCAAGAAGGAACTGTAAGCATACAACGTTCATTAGATAGAGAAGATACGCCCAGACATCAAGTTAAAATTTTAGCCATTGATGATGGAGTACCACCGAGGACTGCAACAGCCACCCTAACAGTAATAGTTCAAGATATAAATGACAATGCTCCAACATTCTTAAAGGATTACAGGCCTGTTCTAACAGAACACATAACACCCAAAAAAGTGGCTGAAATCTTAGCTACGGATGATGATGACCGATCAAAAAGTAATGGTCCGCCATTCCAGTTCAGACTTGATCCTGGTGCAGATGATATTATTCGAGCTTCTTTCAAAGTAGAACAAGATCAGAAAGGTGCCAATGGTGATGGAATGGCCATAGTGTCATCATTACGATCATTTGACCGAGAGCAACAGAAGGAATATCTTATTCCTATCATTATCAAAGATCATGGAAATCCTGCTATGACTGGAACTAGCACTTTAACTGTTGTAATCGGTGATGTAAATGATAACAAAATGCAACCAGGTTCTAAAGAAATACTTGTTTATAGTTACCAAGGTCAAGCACCAGATACTGAAATTGGTCGAGTTTATGTGTATGATCTTGATGATTGGGATTTACCAGATAAAAAGTTCTTCTGGGAAAGTTCCGAACATCCAAACTTTACTTTGAACGAAGAAACTGGAATGATACAAATGAGACACAAGACCAGAGAAGGTAGATATCATCTAAAGTTCAAAGTCTACGATCGAAAACATACTCAAACAGACGTACCTGCTAATGTCACTGTGTACGTTAAAGAAATATCACATGATGCTATAATAAATTCTGGATCAATCCGAATATCAGGAATATCCGATGAGGACTTTATCAGGGTCTGGAATTATAAAACCCTCAGCGTTTCGAGGAGCAAGTTAGACATATTTAAGGACAAATTGGCTGACTTACTCAATACCGAGCGTGAAAATATTGACATATTTAGTGTCCAGCTCAGGAAGAAGCACCCTCCAGTGACTGATATTCGTTTTTCTGCACATGGAGCTCATTATTATAAGCCTATCCGATTAAACGGCATCGTATTAATGCACCGTGAAGAAATTGAGAGGGCCGTAGGAATTAATATCACAATGGTCGGTATTGACGAATGCTTATATGAAAATCAAATGTGTGAAGGATCCTGCACAAACGTCTTGGACATAAGTAACTTGCCCTACATGGTTAATGCAAATAAAACCGCTCTTGTTGGCGTGCGAGTAGATGTGATCGCCGAGTGCACGTGTGGTGCTCGAAACTTCACTCAAGCAGAAACATGCCGCAATTCTCCTTGTTACAACGGAGGCAGGTGTATAGAAGGCAAATATGGCTTGACGTGTTCTTGTCCTCCTGGATATACAGGACCAAGATGTCAGCAAACATCGAGGAGCTTTAGAGGCACAGGATGGGCTTGGTATCCTGCTTTGGAAATGTGCGATAGTTCTCATTTAAGCTTTGAATTTATCACGAGAAAGTCAGAAGGTGTTTTGCTATACAATGGCCCGATTGTACCACCCGAACCAGAAGAAATAATGGTATCTGATTTCATATCTGTAGAGTTAGAAAGGGGCAATCCAAGACTTCTTATCGATTTTGGTTCTGGCACTTTGGAACTAAGAGTTAAGACAAAAAAATCCTTAGATGATGGTGAATGGCATAGAATAGATATTTTCTGGGACACAGAAAATGTCAGAATGATTGTTGACTTCTGTAAATCAGCTGACATTCAAGAAATGGAAGATGGAACCCCACCAGAGTTCGATGATTCTACCTGTCAAGCTACTGGAACAATACCTCCTTTCAATGAATATCTTAATGTCAATGCACCACTACAAATTGGTGGTTTGTACATAGAACACTTTGATCCAACTCATTATCACTGGCAATACATGCCCATTGGCAAAGGATTTGACGGATGCATAAGAAACTTGATCCACAACAGCAAGTTATACGATTTAGCGCATCCAGGCCTTTCCAGAAATTCCGTAGCAGGATGTCCTCAAACTGACGAGATATGTAATCAAGCGGACACTACTTCACGGTGTTGGGAGCACGGCACCTGCGTCGGAAGTTTCTCAGAAGCCAGATGTCAGTGTCAGCCTGGTTGGACAGGACCTTCGTGTAACTTACCTACTACGCCTACCAGTTTTCGGCCTCAGAGTTACGTGAAATTCGCTCTAAGTTTTGAGCCAGACAGGTTTAGTACACAAATTCAACTTCGGTTTAGAACACGCGAACCTCACGGTGAACTTTTTAGAGTGAGTGATCAACACAATCGAGAGTACGGCATACTTGAAGTGAAAGAGTCGCGATTACACTTCCGGTATAATCTGAATTCGCTTCGAACTGAGGAACGTGATGTCTGGCTGAACTCTGTCGCTGTCGACGATGGCCAGTGGCACATAGCTCGCGTCAGCCGCTACGGTAGTGCTGCGATGCTTGAAATAGATGGCGGCGAAGGCAGAAGATATAACGAAACATTCTTTTTCGAGGGCCACCAGTGGCTACTGGTGGATAAGCAAGAAGGTGTCTACGCTGGTGGCAAAGCTGAATATACAGGCGTTAGAACCTTTGAAGTGTATGCTGACTTCCAGAAGGGTTGTCTAGACGACATCAGGCTAGAAGGCAAGCACCTGCCGCTGCCGCCGGCGATGAACGGCACGCAGTGGGGCCAGGCGACGATGGCCAGGAACCTGGACCGCAACTGTCCCTCGAACAGCCCGTGCATCAACGTGCACTGCACCGAGCCCTTCGTTTGCGTCGATCTCTGGAATGAATATGAGTGCACGTGAGTTTTTGCTATCCAATTCACTATTTTACTGATTTAGTGTCATTGGTATTGTATTGTCGTTGAATATCATAGAACACAGCAGTGTTTAGCTCAGGTTCGATCCCTGGATTTTAAAAACACGGGTTAAAAAACTGTGGTGTATTTTAACAAAGTTTGAATTGAGCCCGATAAATTATATTAATTGGCCAATTTCATTCTTTCCCTGAGTTTTAAATGATTTAAATTGAAAGCATATTTCAGATTGGCTTTTCTTTCAATCTTTATTATGATAACACTAATTAATCCCATGTTTACGATGTTTTATTTTTGTACCATTTATTTTGAAGCGCGCACTGAGTTTCGACTTATTATATTTTATTTATTTGCTATTTTTGTTAACTTTTTATTATTATATGCTCTAATAAGCAAATACCTATTAATATTCATTTATTTCTATATAACAATTACCATTATTTTAATAAAGTAATTAATTTAAGTTTCATATTATATTTATCTACCTAACATGTAATTCTATGTAATAATACTAATGCTTATAAATTAAAACATAATATTGGAATGGTGTTCAGTTGCGGTGAGGGTTTGGTATTGTCTCCGGACGGCAAAGGATGTGTAGACAAGAACGAATGTCTGTACTTCCCGTGCCGCAATGGCGGCTCGTGCGTGAACCGCGAGCCTGGGTACCGCTGCCACTGTCCCGAAGGGTTCTGGGGCGAGAACTGCGAGCTCGTACAAGAAGGCCGCACGCTCAAGCTCAGCATGGGCGCACTCGCGGCGATCCTCGTCTGCCTCCTCATTATCATGAGTGAGCACTAACGTAGTCACGCTTGGCGTGTCCCACTAGACGATCATCCCGACGCACTATCACTAACGCACTCACATCATCTATAGACCTATCTGTGTATATGTAGCCGTGTTTAGCTCGATGTTATACGTAGTGCATGCTATACGGGGGGCTCAGTGCGCGCGGCGTGTCGCGCGGAGGTGAGGTACAGTAGCACGTGTGTAGGTGCCCCGGGGGCTCGGAGCGCGCGGCCGGCACGTGCGTGAACGTGAACGAGTGCCTGGGCAGCCCGTGCCGGCACGGCGGCACGTGCGTGGACCGCGAGCCGGCGCGCCGCTACGACTGCGTGTGCGCGCTGGGCTACACCGGCCACGACTGCGAGCTGGAGCTGCTCGCCTCCGGCATCATCACGCCCTCCAGGGATTTCATTATAGCTATCATTGTTTGTTTGTTCATGCTTTTAGGTGAGCACCACATTCTGTTTACTTGCATGCGATTACCGCTGTGTACATTTATGCTATTACTCAAAATTTTGCATAACAAAATGTTCACAATGACTTTTTATCACGTTTCATTAAATCCATGTGTGCTAAATGTAACGCGATTATAATTTGGAAAACATACATAATTCGCATTCACATTTTAGATCGGAATGTATGTTAATTTTATTATTCCAACACGTTCATTTTTTTCCGTGTTAAAATGTGATGGCGCTAATGTTAGGAATACATTTACAATTTCCGTTGATAAATTTATATTATATATCCGTAGGCGTCCTACGGATAAACCGATTTTAAATGTTCATATTGATTAACGTAGTCTGATTAGCTCATTTAATTGTAAAAATAATTTGATACTTTCACTAAAATTCAATCATAAATTAAATCATACATTCGGTATGTTTTAACCATTTTTAGTAATACCAGTGAATGAGATGAAGAATAATTGCGTTAATAGAAGTACCTAGGTAGGTGCCTGTCTCCTCTGATCGTCCGGTCCCTTCCTTTATTAAATACCTATCTTACGGAAATTGAAATAACTGAAACAATCCCAAACGTTAGGGCCCCATTATGATCAATTTCCGAGTAACAAATCGTTGCGCGCCTTGGGGCCATTAATATAGAAATTGCCGTTATAATTAGTAGATTAGGACTAAACATATACCTATTTTAAAATGTGATTGAAAAAGTGAAAACTAATATCATTAAGAACCATTAGATACTTGTAAAGTTTAAAAAGTAGGTACATATTTTAACCTAAATAATAAAATGTACCTATACCTACTTTTCTATGATTAATGACATCGTAACAACATAACTACTCACTTCAACATTTAAAAAGATTTTCAACCTTCGTAATTTGACTCTCTCAGAAAATACTTAAAACTTTCTTGTAAAGAAAATAACTTCATATCAAAGAATATTGCATTCAGGAGAGTAATTTATTTTAAAAACGTTTTAATATTTGCTGACATCGTCTCTGTTTATGCAGACCTTATATAAATTCAATTTTCATTTGATTTGTAGAGTTAAAAACTTTCCTGAGTTGAGATTCCTTTGGTGAATACAAAACTACAACTTTTTTACTTAAAGTAAACCTTACAAACACGGTTCTTCGGTATGTTTAAGAATTTAAATAAAGTAAATATAATCTAGACGTAAGTTGAGCTTAGAGAATGTAGATTTAAAATTTGATTTCAAGTGACAAAAAGGGATAACGTAAACTTAGTGAATTAAAAGTAAATGCTAGAATTTATTCACCCAGACAGAGCAGGTACATTCGTAACAAGAAGCAAAGGGAATAACACGTTTACAAAAGGAATAGAAGCGACCCGAGCGATCCGAGCGAGCGGCGAGCGTCCGCGGCGCGGGTCACTCCACTACACCCCAAACTAACTAGAAAAATGCACATAACTCTGTGTATTGTTTTTTTGTGTTTCAAATCATACTCATTCATTCCGTCGCGATTCATGACTGTTACTCGCTTTTGCAAATTGTTGAGAACATTCTACGTTACAACTATAGTTAGCCTGAGTTTATAACTGTCCATAAAACTGTTTTCTCTCTTCACCAGTCCTGGTGTTAGTGTTCGTGGTATACAACCGACGCCGGGAGGCGCACATCAAGTACCCTGGACCCGATGACGATGTGCGCGAGAACATCATCAACTATGACGACGAAGGAGGCGGTGAAGACGACATGACGGCCTTCGACATCACTCCGCTTCAGATACCCATCGGTGGACCACTGCCTGATCACGCACCTACTAAGTTACCATGTAAGTTACTATCAATTCCTAAAGATCCTTTTTTCTTCGAGTATCATGCTACAAGACAAATGCTTCCAAACATGATTGCTCCTTATAGGCACATACGTTTTCTCCAGCAAAAAAGGTGTGTGTCTGTCTGTCCGAACGTACAGGTTTGTTTCCCACAACCTAATTACTAATTGAGGTCAGTCGTGAATTTTGTTTAGGCAGGTTTACCAGCCTCCTAAAATTCACACGTCGCTGGGGTCTTGAATTCTTGATTTAAGGATTGACTTTATCTCAAGATTAACCATTGTTCCAGCAGAACCCCTTCATCACATTTGCATAATATGTTGTGCAATGGTTACAAATAAACGCCCCGTCACTTTACTCGGGTGGCGTAAGAGGCGATAAAGGGATTATAGCGTTACATTCGGGACCATATTTTGTTCCGAATGTCTGTGGGGATATGACTGTTTTATAGTAGTCATTTGCGATTTGCAACGGTGACGAAAATAAATTATACGGATTTGTAACGAATTTGGTACCGGAACTTTATCAAATAACAGATTAATAGTGTTTGGCCGAAACTCTTACTACCTACTCAAAAATGTTGATTTTCTGCTATTTCTAAACATGTATTTTATTATCTGCACCTAGATCCTGTAATGGGCTTGGGCCTGGGAGTGGGTCCGATGGGTGTGGGCGTGGGCGTCCCGGCGGGCGTGGGCGTGGGCGTGCCGCTGCCCGGCGAGACCAACGTGGGCATGTTCATCGAGGAGCACAAGCGGCGCGCCGACAGCGACCCCAACGCTCCGCCATTCGACGACCTGCGCAACTACGCGTATGAGGGCGGCGGCAGCACGGCCGGCTCGCTCTCCTCGCTCGCTTCCGGTGAGTTTCCAATCCCATGCATCACCACCCTTCGTAAAATTATTTCCTCCAATCCCACTTTAAAATTTATGACGGCGCCTTGCTGGGATTCATTCAGAATGTATGAAGCGAAAAATTGAGGCACCTCCAGTCTTCGTGTTCGAATAAATTATTCATATGAAATCCTAATGCGGCGCTTGTGTGCTAGGTACCGACGACGAGACGCACGAGTACGACTACCTGGGCGCGTGGGGGCCGCGCTTCAACAAGCTGGCCGACCTGTACGGGCCCGACCTGGACGAGCAGCTGTAGGCGCCCACCGCCGCCGCTCCTTTAGTCAATTGTCTCCCACTAACGTACGAGTACCACTAGCCACTGTACCCCTGCTGTCTCCGGGCGACTCTTTCGTTTTGTACATAGCAAGCGCGGCCGCTGAGGGTGACGTGCCCGAGACGCGCGCCACCCGCCGCACTTGTAACTCTTATCAATTTTTATACGACTTTATTTATTGTGGTAGACATTTTAAGCTTAAGTAATCGTTTAAGATACTTATTTAATTGCGTAATTTTTTATAAAGTTTAAAGTACATCTTCACCAAATATTTGATATAAGTTTTAATTCGAATTAGCCATATTATGAGTCAGTATTTTATTGGAAGTTACGGAGATAAAGAGATGTCTGCGGCGGGGCCGCACGTGACTCTGAACAGTGGCTGTTTGTAGATAGTGTGCTATAAATGTGAATAATTTATACGAGTATTTTGTAAGTCCACAGCTTTACGTGATATCACTTATTATGGCGGCCCTCCCGCAGAAATCGTTATAGAATAAAAGAATATGTTATATTTTAATAATGGTAGATAACATAATACTTGGGGTGGTCCACTCGGACGTCGAGTTACATAATGCTCATTCGATATTATGTGAAGTGTAAACGTCGGGGCTGTAAATACAATAACACTCTTGAAACAACTCCCCGATTTTAATTAAACGTGAAACTATTAATTTAACTTTAACGTGTAAGCGTACTGTACAGTAACCGGTGTTCCTCTCCTAATGTCTCCGTGTAGTGCTAGTTAAATAGTATTTGGAAACGACTACGGTCTACTCGTAACATTAGGTAACTAATAGTAGTCATGGTCGCGGGAGTTTTCGTTTGCGAGTGAGTGTGAGAGCGTGTATTTATGAGCGTGTGAGAGCGTAGTATGTGTGGGTGCGTGCGAGCGACGGTCGTCGGGCGTGAGTGAGTGCGTGCACCGCGTGAGCCGCGTGCGACCCGTGCGACCCGTGCGACTCGTGCGACGAGAGCGTGCGACTCGTGCGACGAGAGCGTGCGACTCGTGCGACGAGAGCGTGCGACTGACTCGGCGCCGGCGCGCGCAGGTAGGTATGAGTGGGACTGTGCCAATTTCTTAGCATTATCGATGCAGCTAATGACGGTAGAGTTAAGTGTTTGCACTTTATTTATTCGTATGATTACATATAAATTTAGTCGCACCTAGGAAAATATCAATAACTTATTAAGAGTGTTGTGCTAGAATACTATTTCCATCGATCTTGATGTGAGATAGTTGTTGAAACCTGTAGAAGTCATTAATTTATAAATTAATTTTTAAGAATTTATAGTAAAATATAATAATAATAAAATGGTTTTAGAAACTGTCTCACTTCGACATCGAGTTATAATCAGTGTAAATTTTAGAATAATACTGAATTATGTTAAAATGACTGATTTTATTATGTGTTTGGAGCCTAAGATTTTGTAGACTCGGTTTAAATAGACTTCTAATAACTTACCTAATGTAAGTTCACCCTCTAGTTTGCACTAAAGACAAATAAATAATTAATATTCAAGTACCTACATCAATATTAAAGCAATTCTCGTTAATTACTATTCATGTAAGTAGGATGTCATAGTTATTATTGTTTCATTGATATCATTACACTGCCAGTTTCATACATATAGACGAATTACGATAGCGATTTGGGTCCGATTTTATATTTCTGTCTTATACAACGGTATATTGTAAGTTTTTGAACTGTTTTATAAAGCAACGTTTAGTTTCCGCCAGTGCAGCAGTGTTGCGCACGCGCACTCGTTATGTTCTCCTCCGCTCTGCGCGTCTTCTGCGTGTACTTCACTTGTTTATTGCTCTTCACATTGAGCATTATTATTGTAAGCCGCTACAGAGGCAGGCTGTCATGTCGTCGTGTTGTTACATCGTTTGAAAATATACGATGTTATTTGAAAATGTAGATAGAGCGACGTTTGTAGATACAAACATTTCAGCCTGTCCATGTAGAACCTATGAATGGTGATGTCGGAAGTCAACTTTGAGAATAAAGTTACTTTGTCAAAGTTGGCTGCCGGGACGGAACTGAATTCAATATGGAATGCTACGTCACTCTATGGTACCAATCTGTGGGAGTGAGTAGTGGTTCGCGGAGCCCCGCTGTGCTTGCGGCGCCGGCTCATACACACGACACAAGTTCACACCACGCTCGCCCGGGTACACCGTGCCGTGGACAGCAGAGCACGCAACCCCAGTACAAAATACTAAAGTGCGACATCTCGCTAACGAACACCGATTTATGTTTTATTTTAGACATTAATTATAATACCTACATATATAGTTATGTTTTGTTTCAACTGTGATTAATTAGTTGTACAACTCTGACAATTATAAAAGAATGAATAAAATAATATGAAAAATATTGCCTTTTTGTTATTTTAATCCTTTTGTCTAGGTACCTTTATGTTAAGAGGCATTTAAAATAGATTATATAGATTTCCTTCATGTCGTATTCATTCCATTTAACAATAACCAAATAATGTGAACGAACATTCAAAATTGACTGAAATTAGAACAGTTTGACCTCGAAGTTTACGAAGATACTACAAAAACTATTTGCTACCGTTTTACCTCGAAGGAAGAAGCGCCGCAACAAATTTCCCAGCGGATCTCAAGATTTACATACCTTACTTAGAAAACAATGTAAGTACCTATCTATTATAAAACTAAATAACACATATACTTCACCAGCTCTACTACATCGGTACGAAACTTACCAGACACATTATGTAACACATGTTAACAAATTAATTTAACTGACAACTAAATCTGTAATTAAGTAACACATTTAAAGCAATTAGAGCGCCATTTACAGTAGCAAATCGAATATTAGCGATGCCAAGCAATTCAATCACATAACATAGGTACAGATGTCTACGTACCTAATAACTACGTGTGTAGTAGGTACAAACAATAATCTTACCCAAACCCAAAGCAACCTGAACTAATAGGTACCTAGTAATCTAAATTAAACAGAGCCTGTGAAGGGACTGGATACACAGTACACACCAGTACAAATACGGAATACACACACAACATATAGCTACATATACAATTGTTCATTACAATATCTGACTACTTAGAATTGTCAATTTGATTTTTCCTTCCTGAAACGAAGTGTAAAGGTAGTTCTGCATTACCATAAGACAGTATTTGCATTAATAGCTAGTGTACCTATGACCCTACGTACTCGTAAGTAAACGCTGTGAGCTTCAAAAGTAGCCACATCTCGAGGGTCACCCCCCCCCCCTGCTGAGTCGTCCCGCTACAGACCGCGCGACCACAAAACTATCGCTTTGTTCAACTAATATCCGAAGCTCGTTGACAGAACGGTATTAATTGGATCGACTTTTCCATGAATCCAAGTTATTTACCCAACGTTTGTTTACCACATTATTTTGAGCAGAGCACTGACTAAATAAACGTAGAACGTTGATACATGGTCAATAGCACACAGTGGGATCACGGGATTTGAATTTAATAAAAGCACATTCATAACTCGCCGAGGCTAGTTTCTGAAATTATGCAAACGAATATTGTTATAACGAGATTTACAGAATTATGTAAATACACACCTACTTTTATGCGAGGGTTGAACGTAACTGCCATAAACTTAGAAATATCAAACCCAACCCCGATATAAACAAGTGGAGCTCTACTTTTATGATCTGTGGGATTACGATCACGCCTAACCTATTCAACCCGACCTAACAACCTAAGCAATTATCATGTGCGGCCTCCGGGCATAGTAACTGTAGGTGTCAATAGGCGAACACGGGCCCGGATCATGTACCTACTCGTGTCGTATGTACATAGGTACGCGCTGTTGTCGGTACGTAGCCGTCGGTACCTACCGCCCCCAGTATGATGTAGTTATTGTTGGCGAGACAATTGGGCCGCAGGGCGTCGGAGCAGCACGTTTATGTCCTGCCTATTGTTGTGTCTGGATAGATTTACCGGACACTTCCAACGGCTTACTGATGGTTTCTGAAACTTCCTTCCTAAGTCGCATAAGTTATTCGCATACGCTGCTTACTATAAGTAAGGACAATCATGAAAGACCCAAGTATTACCTATCTAGTATTGTTTATGTTTGTTTGTAGGTATGTGCCAACGTATTTTGTATTATAGGTTTTATTCTAAGCATGATCGTACCTAATAAAATGAAGTTTCCTACGAAGAAAATTGCCGCCATTAGGTACACGTAGGTATCTACGTGACTACACGTCTATGTCTCGCCTTTTCGTCTATGCTGCTAGCAAATCTAAAATGTTGTAAATGGCAGACATTCAAACTGGTCAAATTACATCTTACAATACAATACAACTTTTAAATCTGAGAATGTTTTTGGCAAACGTAAATTCAAAGGTTTGGCACTGGCTGCTGCTTCCTTTCTAAGATAACGATATGCATAATATGCAACGATTCGTTGTACAGAACAGATATCTTCCGCGTAATAAAGCTCAAACTCAACTAATCCAGAAATTTGAAAAACTGCCTTGTGGAACTACCTCACTTGCAAAATTCTCAATCACTTCGCAAGAAGTAGGGTTCTGGTAGGTAGATCTTGTAGGTTAGTCCTAACTCCTTACTATAAAATCCAGTAGAAAATAAGACAGTTTGACCCAAGTTATACGCTAAAGACTGAATAAAATTAAATTAACCTACTCAAAAATCTAAGTTAGTTTTTTTCAATCGTAATTACATATCGAAACCCATAACTTCTCTTAAGTTTCAAAACCTAATTTAATTAGACCTTAAAAATGCACCTGTCATCTTCTATTAACCAATGCATGTGCAAGCTGCTGCGGCTGTCGCTTGGTAGGTAGGTGCCCTTGGGTCATCCATCACTCATTCGGGTCAGGAGCCACGACATTAAGTAATCGAAGTTTACGGTAAGCGGAACGTCAGCAAGGCAATTAAGATAAACGGGTTACTATTGTGCTCTCAAGCGACGGACTAACCACGACTCCACGGCTGAGCTATCAATTACTGTTCCACTATTACGAACTTTGAACCCTAGCTCGTTCATAAGAACTTGAAATACATAAACGATGCATTTTCTCTCCAAGAATAGAAACGGTATAAAGAAGGAAAACAGAATTATAGACGGTTTCAGTAAAAGAACGTTTGTAAATGGAGTTAATCTTTAAACGTTTCTCTTTTAAACAAAGGGCGACTGGTCGTTTCGAGGCACATAATAGCCCTACACACCGATCTACTTCAGTGATGTGGAATTCCTGTCTTGTGAGATGAATTTTTATTGTTCCACAATTTCGCTTTTATTTATCAATCAGAAATAGACATGTCCTACATACATACGTACAATTGACAGTGGTCCTACAGATCAAACAATGGTACCTAGAGTCTACTTGGAAATAAATAAGAACAGCTAATACCCTCAGTTTGCTAAGCATCGTTTACGGAGACGCGGGGCGTCGAGCGGGACGTGCGGCCGGGAGTGGCGTCAAGCGGCGCGTTGGACGTTTTTTCCGTTTACGGACAGGCAGCGCGTGCAGCGGCCAGCATCATCACACGCGCAAACACACCTATGGCAATGTACAATGATGTTTAGGCCCCGCCGTGTGCAACGCGGCGATGCCATCCGCGGGCACCGCCTGCATCTCAAGCAAACGCGTGTAAAATAGCTTCTCCATAAACGCTCTCATACAACGCCATATGTTTGAATTTAGTGCGGGCCGCGTCGCTGAACGCTCTGCGTCTCCGTAAACGAGGCCGAAGGGTGAAAGCAATAGAGCAAAATTCTCAAAATTAATTCATATTTGGAATCCCTAGAAATGAGGAATGTATGTACTTAGTTACCTTACTTCATGTTTGCGTCATTATTCCAACTCCAAGAATAGTTGGTAAGTAATGGTAGGTGCTTAGATCAATCAACTCTATATATTTGCTTTTCCTGCGAAGAATTGTTAACTATAAGACGAACGATGAACTAAATAGATCCTCCAGATAGGAATCCCTAGAAATGCGAATCTGTCGACTCGCGCTGTTGTTGAAGTTATTTATAGAATATACGTCAAAGGGACTAAACCGGAAGCGAGTTACAAAGACGGTGGAATTGGAATGAAGCTCAAGCCTTCTAAATTTTGCTGTGAACAACGAAAATAATAGTAGATTATGCACCCAGGGGATAAAGCAGTGTCTTGTGTCACGGGCGTCATATTGAATCTCGAACGCAACGAAGGATTCGGGAGTTAACTCCCGAGCGCAGCGAGGGAGTTTAGAGTTTAACTCACGAGCGAAGCGAGGGAGTTAATACAAGAATCCTGAATGCAGCGAGGGATTCAAGCTAGCCCAAGGCAAAGACACCTTTATCCCCGAGGAGGATACTCTACTTTTCACACCTCCTGTGAGAAAATAAGAAGCCATAATACGAAAAACAAAGTAGGTATTTTAAATTTACAAACACTAAGTAGAGATATGTATTAAGAACTATAGGTAGGTACTGTATACCTACTTAAAAAAGGTTAGTGTAATACCATACGGATTTGCAATATCCGCGCCATTTTTGCGTTCCACTCGGTATACCTACCACATAGCAGCCACGACCAACTCGATTTTCGTTTTTTTTTACTTTTCTGTGGGTAAGTATATATGTGCAGGCCTATTGTTATCAACCTAATACAATTAATGTGTACACAAAGCTTTACAACAGCTGGTAGAATGGGTTCGGACGCTTGGCTGTATGCAATTTGAATTTAGAACACTATAGGAGATGCTCGAGAAAATAGTTTTAAATTAATAAATCGACTATAAATGGATTTAAAGTGTTATTCTTATCCTTTTATACAATAATCCGTACATAACCAATTATTCTTATAATATTGTCTTCCATCCTGGACCCTGGTCAATCCTTATGATTTTGTAGAAATTCGAGAATATCATCCCTAAGTAGTAAGAGTATCGAGAATATCTTTCCTCTTTCTGGAACAGAAAGAGATAAACAGAGACAGAAGGCGTTGTAAGTACCTAATATACCGCCAATTGAGCAGACAGATGAGGTTCCAAATTTAAATCACATTATTGACCAGCGGGTTATAATGAAATCCAGTACAATATTATTGCCCGGCTGTGCCACCGGCCAAAAATGACTCACTTTAGGTTAGGTTGGCATGACATATAATTTGACGTTTTCGATCAGGTGGTGTGAAAAACATTTTTTACCATCCAATATTTATATTATACCAACAATTTATTATTTTTAATAAATTGGTATTAACAACTATCTTTGTTGCTAAGCCAAAAAGTACACGTAAAATTTTAAAAAAAGGTCTCACAATATTATACTGAATAGGTACTTACGATTGTTTATTATAAGGTAACATTTTCAGGAGAAATTCTATTGCTTGCATCATAACATCTAGAATCATGAACATAGACAAAACATAAACGATTATTGGTATGTTGATACTACGTTAGTCGTTCGATATCAGCGGAAAACGTGAGTTCACCACCCACAAATAACGCTCATAAGATGCAAAAAGTTGCAAGGGAAATGCTATGTACCATAACACTATGTAGGTGTGTAATCTACCTACGAGCATATGATTAACACGTATTTTTTTGCGATATGAGCCGCGAAGAGTTCCTTAGCTGTAACCAAAAGAAAAAAAACCGGCAAGTGCGTGTCGGGCCACGTGCAGTGTAGGGTTCCGTAGTTTCACGTTTCAAGTACCGTCTTAGAATGGTGTTTGATTCTATTTAGGAATACCTAATCATTATTAAGGCTGTTATTATTTCATTTATCCATAATTTCACATGGTTTGTAACTACCTTTTTTACGTAATTAACAAATTTTGGTATCTAACTAATTTTCAATGGAAATTGTACGAATTTATCTTCTCGTTGCTCGACTATTACTCGTCAACTTGTAAAGCCTACCTAGCTGTTATAGTTTTCCTTTTGAATTCGTTATATGCTACTAATAAAATGTTTAATTATGCTACATAATTAAACATTTTATGATAGAACTAGAATTAAATTAAATGGCACATGTCAGCTGGTACACTTTATTATGCTATCAACTAAATATGAAACAATCATAAAAATAAAAACAAGAAGGTAATAAAGAAGCAAACTCAATCATATAAAAGCAGTCAAGAATGAACCCCAGCCCCCCAGGCATAAATGACGTGCCCGCTTACATATTATGCAACGCTGGAATTTAACTATAAGCGGTGACCCAACGTCACAAGTGATAAACTAAGACCATCGTAGTAAAATTAATTAACAGTTAATAGTTATAAAAATAGTAAACCCCGGTCAGCAAGACGACCCGTCACCACAAGCAGCACCAGTTCACGACTATAACGCAAAGATCAGCCATTACCCCCCTCGTCATATTAGAGGGAAGGAGGTAACCGGATCCCCGACGTCACCGCAAGCAGCGACATCTAAGGGAGCATGACGAACTTGCGGCAGAGGTGGAAGACACTTGACTCAAATAATACATACCTATCACTTTAAAGCCTAATATAGTATTATTATAATAATAGCCTATTATTTCCCGAACGGATCCTTGGATGGAAACATGGTTTTCGCTCACCCTCAATATTTTTTAAACGACCTATCCGATGACACCCCACGCCATGCGATAGACGAAAATAAAAAATAATCGCATTCACTTTGTTGGCGTGATTAATATGTATTGTGTACCAAATTCCAACTTTCTAGTGCTAAACGTCTCTGAGCTAAACCACGGACAGACAGACAGATAGACGGTTATGGCGAAACTATAGGGATTCTTTGTTGACTACGGAACCCTAAAAAACAATAGACGGAAAATAGAGCATACAAAATATAACAAAGAAAGTGTTCTAGGTACCAACGTAAGGATGTCATAACCAGCCTGGGACGAACCAATATTCAAACAAAATATGGTTAGGTATTACTTCTAGGTTCAAGCCACGTATACGAAAAGTATTGTGTTCACGCTTTGAATGATAAAAGACACAAAAAGAAACGAAATAACGAGCTTAAAGTTTGTGACATCGATGATTGTAAATTAACAATTTTAGTGGATAGAACACTGTTAGTCCTTGAACAATAAATTATTTGGAACTATTACGTTCAGCCTGAACGGTTCAGGGGCGGTTTGACAGCGCTGGCATCGGCGTCGGCGTCGGGGATACCTACTAAACCACGAACTCATTACAATGCGATGTTTGGAACAAAGGCGACGAACACCGAGCACATAATTGTTAACAAATTCTTGTTTGACGATTGACTGGTTGGAGTAATCACCACCGCCGACGACACAAAAACTTTTGTTGACAAAGCTTCATTATATGTATACCTGTCGGCTGTCTATTCAGACATAAACGCTTCTGAATTGAAAATGAAAGACGAAGCCTAACAATGACTGTTATAAGATTATTTTCAAGCTTATCGAGACTCGGCGGGTTTACAACTACGGTTAATTATTAAGCCCATGTTTAAAGGTCTCAAAAAAAGAAGTTTTACAGAGTAGTACTTTTATGATGTTTTCTTATTTTTTGCAGTGATGTAAAGATTAGTAGGTAACTATCGAAAACCAAAATACCTATGGCGGGAAAGTGAAGGAAATACATTTAACATAGAAAAGATAAAAAAAAATGTAATGCTGTTCTTTTAAAATTCTCAACATTTATGTACTTACATTCTTTTGTTGGCGATCGTGTGTAGAATATTTAGTACTACCCTCATTTGGTGAATATTCGATAGTTTATGTGTAGGTACAGACGCAGATCAATATTCGAGCACGCTGCCAGCATGACGATCAAGGCATAATCTCGTTACCAGCCAATACCCAGGTGTACCTACCTACATAATATATAAACTTTTCCTTAAATGTTATAATAAATGTATTACTTTTGTGTAATGCCAGCAACTCTTGCCTTTGATGTTGAAAGTATTAAAAATACCTCGTTTCAGATCTGACGACTGAGGTAGGTACTATTCTCTATCTCGAAATAGTATAAAACAAAATCGCCATGTAACTGTCTGGTTCTCCGCTTACTTCTTTTAAACCACGCAACGGAGATTGATACGGTTTACCCTTGAAGAAAGAGCGATAAACGAGAAAGATTGTAAATATTTGTTTATTTATAGGTAGGTATATCTACTTTATTTTACACCAAATTAGAACACATAAAGGAAACCTTAAACTAAAAAACATACAATACATTATAGGTAAACATTTTGTACAAAATAGCTGAACTATGACGGTTATTAATTGCACACAATTAATATTGTAGGTTGATGATACTAGAAAACGCTGGCAAGTGTTCACGACACATTGATCGACGAATGCAACCCTCTAACATAGGGAGAACTTTGCCCAACAATGGACTGAAATATAGGTGATCCACTCCCGGTTGATGCAGAAAACCTACATTTTCAGTAGTTAGTAGGTACCTCATCGTTTAATTTAAGAACCTAAACCAAAAGACAGAAAATACTTTTAGGTAGGTACCTACATAACTATAAATCAAAGACTCTCTCGGTCTCTCTGACACTAGGGTGTGTCGGGTCGTTAGACCTTACTACTCACACGAAGAAGAAGAAGATCAAAGACTCTGAAATTGGAGTCACAAGATTAGATTTCAACATCATTTCTTAGAACAGCAAGCTAGTTTTAGTTTTGTTTACAACAAGATATTACCATCACCCTTGAAGATTAAACAACATTCCTATAAGTAAGTCTTTTGCAAGTTTGAAATTGGCAGCTTTGATCAAATTGTTTCCTCACTTTCAGGATAGGTACATTTTAATTTGAATTTTTAGTCGAAATTGCGACAAATGTCTACCTAATAATGCTCAATGTTTAAGACATAGGTTGTAGAAAAACCATCTAAACTTGAAACTTTTTATCGTGTGTGAAAACCACTAAAGAAAGACACGAGTTATGAACGATGTAAAGTTCTTGGCAGCTCCTGAAGAAAGTTGCGCGTCCCTACCATTTGAAAAATGATTTAAATAGTTCGACGTATTCCTGGCCCAAACAATAGTTATTTATAAATAGTTAAATACCTATGTACCTACGTGCATTTTTTAAGGATGCGGAATCATCAAATGACTTCTTCCGCTCTGGGTGGAGCGGGAGGGAGTGCCAGACTCTTACTGATTAAAACCCATCCGTGTTCCTCCAAATGCCCTTTGCGTTTCAGGGCCGCGGTGACTCTTTCGAACAAATTCCGCAACCCTGGACCTATTTGTGGCATAAAAGGGTTCTAATGAAACGAGTATATAGGGAGGTATGATATATGGGGTAGATATCGGACATCAAATGTAGACTGAAGGATTTGACTCCATTGGAAAATGTAATAAGACTGGCAATACGGTGTACGGTACAACCAAAAACCCTGGTCAGCGCTCAGCAGTTGCTTGCGACCATTATCCAACGAACAAATGAACACAATGGTAACAAATTACAATGTTAGATTTACCAATAAAACCAGACATTATCGTTAGCTAAATTACTCTGCATATTGTCCATTAGGAACAGCGATAATTTAGAAATCATTTACGGAAACCAAATCGGAAAACGTATTATTCGCGAGCTGGCTGTCAAAGGACGGTTCATCGATGAATTGGTCGTGAATGTATGTAACCTCATCGCCCAAAATATTCCTAATTAATTAGTATCTAGGTGAACTATATTCAATATACCCCGGAATTCTGTTAAAAAACGTTAGCGCTACTAAAGCATGGCAAGTTACGGGGTGCCGATCTCGAACTTGAATAAAGAAATAAAGTTCCTGAAGAGTTGACGTCGAATGATAAAACTACGAATTTATGTTTAGAGACAAAACTAGCTCGTGAAATATTCATCGACGCAGGTACGTACGTACCACTTTACTTTAGCTATCTATGTACCTGCGTAGAAAGTAATACAGTCAAATACATTTGATTCAATTTAGGTAGTTGCCTGCCCAATCACCGAAAACTTTAATATCGAATAGTTAATTGAAAAGGAATGTTTGATACAAGAGAGCCAAGTCTACTATTTTTTAGGGTTACGAACATCGTTAAAAACGGAACCCTTCTAGGATTCTGTCTGTCAGTTTGTCACAGCCAATTTTCTCTCAAAATACTGGATCGATTCAGTTGAAATTTGGTACGTAGGTATATGAACTTTTGTGACCTACACATCGAAGCATCACGTAAATAAATTAAGTTTGAGTAGGAAGGACACTTTAGGGGACAAATTAGAAAATTAAAAAAGTTTTTCAAACTGCACCGTGTGACACCTATCCATCAAATAAAAAAAGAACTCATCGTAAAAGTCTCAAAAGTATTTTTTTAATTCTATACATTACAGGAGAACCAAGAAGTCTATGGTTTTAAAATACCCTACCCTACCCTAAATTAATTGTGTTCCCTTCCACATATAACCCGACTGCCTTTAAAGCAAGAGTGAACAGGCATCTTCAGGGCACGCTCGCTCCATCACAGACCTCATCTATCGCTTTCCATCAGGCGGGATCGAGGTCAAAAGCAAGCCCACTGCTCAATAAAAAAAATAAAAAAGAACATGTTACAAATTCCGAACGACTCTCATGAGTCGTTCGGAATCCTTTGCATGCAAATCCGACTCGCTCTAGGCATCTCAGTCGCAATCTCTGTAAAAAGCCTCAATTTCTATACATTTTTGACAGATTGCGACTGAGACGCGAATGCTTACGTTGCATAAAAATGAGTATAATTGGCACTCTGGTGTCAAACATTCCTTTGAGATTCATAACTCGATATGAGAGTTTTCGGTGATTACGTATAATGACTGTGAGGATTACTTTCAGTCGATTACACGATGCAGTAAGCTGCTTAATCAGCTTAAACGTTTCAATAATCACTTGACGATAAAAATCTTGTTAGGACCCTACGTAAGTACTTAGCTCATTTTAATAAGAAAGATCTCGTCTCTCTTGACATCTGCTGAATTCACTGAACAAGAAAAAGTTAAAAACAGTTTGCGAAGCTGCGCAGGTAATCTTAATTTACAGACAAAAGAAAGCGATTTAGCCTAACGGCCTGCTATTATTATATTCTTTCGTCGTAATACTTATAAAAAGACATCCGTATGACGGCACAATGCACACAAGACGTGTTGGTAATAAAAGTTTAATAATGTTCGCCGATTCCATCCACGCATGGAACGCGTTTGCAGTCAAAATTGCATTTTATTTATTGAATAACTTAATCTCAGTTACCCGCAGTAAAACGGATTGAAACGGTTTTGCACTACAACATGAAAACAATAGAGTCAGCACTGTGTGCACCATGCGGCGCGCCAACATGCCCGATGGATATTTGTGATTTGACTTTGATTAGCAATACTCATACATACAACAGAATACACATAAGTAATATATTTCTCAGCTATTATTACCTACACTTTTCGATTGAAAACGAGATAAATAAGTATTGTCAAACCAACTCATTGGCATTAGGTATTCTTAACCGCAGCTGATTCAATATATCACCGGAAAATTGCAAACGATAGATTGTTACTTTTTTTTACAATTTCACGCGATATTAAATAATCTTACGGTGTTTAATATTGCGTGAAATTGTTAACTATTTTTACCCGACTGTGTCAGAAGGAGGGTAATGTTTTTCGAGCGTATGTATATTTGTATGTATGTCCATTTCTTTGGCACGCCCTATAGCCCAAACGGCTGAACGGGTTTTGACATATTATTATGAGGTGTCGTTGAATTCGTCAGAATTGTGGTAGGATAGGATAAATAAGGTTTCAAAACGGCACCCGCAAATAAAAAAAAATGTAACACTAAAAACAAATGACTTCGTCAAAAAACCCGACCACTAAAAACGACTAGTAAGTTCCAAACAAGTCGCTTTTCAAGCAGTCTGATGCAGTTCAATCACAGATCTGAGGCCACAAACTGCTTCAGACTTCTTGAAAAGCGACTTGTTTGGAACTGTTTTACCCATGTTTGCCTATCACAACCAAATATTTTGAATTATAAACATTTTCGTTCGAAATATTCTCGCATTCATAAAAATCGCATTTTATTAAAACGAAAAGATACCCAAATAGCTTATCAATAAACTGAACGTTAAGTAGAATTACTCCTAGGTACATACAATTTTAATACTACGACCATTTTGAAAGAACATCATGATTTTACTATAGTTTTACAGCTTGCTCTTGTACTTGCTATTGTACAATTTAATTGGATTATGTTCTCAGGACCCAGTTTGATCTATAGATAGTCGTACCTACCTAAATACTTACATTGTGGTAGGTATTTGTTATTGTTATTTGGATTGGTACCTATACCTTCACTCATTTATTTCCAATCAAAGAAAAAATGCATAACATTTTTTCTTTGATTGGAAATAAGGTACCTACCCCAAGTAAATGAATAGCATTGTTAGCTCCTTACCTTGTATAAGTTTCGAATTGAGTTCTTTTATGTTTCAACAATTGCGATGAATAATTTTCAGTCCAAAAGAACTTCTTTCAGTAACTTTCAATGAAAATGAAGATTGTTGTGAATTTTTTACCTTAAATAAAACAGGATAACTGTTTAGCATTTTTTAAATTGAAGGTATAGTAGAATTATGCAAACATGGCGTGTGTGTAGCTTTGCAAGTGAGATGACGTGCACGGTGCACAAACAGCTCGGAGAACGTGAGGCGACGACGATGCTTCGCGCACCGATACGCCACGAATCTGCACTTAGCAAATATTTATCTTGAATT
Source organism: Melanchra persicariae (assembly GCA_947386135.1). Taxonomy (NCBI): domain Eukaryota; kingdom Metazoa; phylum Arthropoda; class Insecta; order Lepidoptera; family Noctuidae; genus Melanchra; species Melanchra persicariae. The sequence goes on along the minus strand of OX376653.1, from coordinate 9,742,104 downwards.
TATTAATCAACATTCAGGCTCACAAAAACCTTGTATAACTTACTTATTTAATTCAATGTATCAGAGTTTAAAGCTTTGTACTGTACCAAAAAGGATGTAGTAGGTAAACACGACCGCAGAGCGCTCTTGCACCGGTGATGCTGAACGACTGTATGTAGGCACCAGTCAAAGCTCTAGCTTACTAGTCACTACGACGGACATTTTGATGGCTTTAAAGTTTCAAACATTGATTGGAATACAGGTAAAACGTTGGTCGTTACTCGATTTGATTGGCATAGAAAGCACTAAACTTAAGTAATCAACTGCTGCACTATGCACATAGTTGCTTAATAAACGAGGCGTTTTCTGTATTTTAGAAATAAGAAGGAAGTGAAGGTCTATTGCCCAATTGGCTAGTGGTCGCGGGCTGTTGCCGCAAAGGACAAATATTTGTAAGCCAACAGATAGATGTCGGGCGTTTGTGAATGTGAGATTTATTTATATGTAGGTACTGTAAGAGCCTCTTTGCGCAGCATCTGTCTGTACATACCTCCTTTGGACGTGGCTGGTAATAATTAGAATATTTGAATATGGTAGAACGGTTTTTGTTTAAGCATTCAGATGTTATGGGACTCTCCGAGCCACGGTGCTCTATTATACTGCTTTTAGCCCTAAATCGAGTTTTTATTTATAATATTTGATAAGTAGACCGCAGGACATATTCCTGTGATCCACAATTGGTGGAGGCGCCGCGTACGAAACGCCGCGTATACGAAACGCCGCGTATACGAAACGCCGTGAAAAAAAACGCGTGTGCAAGGCGTGAAACATTGCACGAAGAGGTAAAACCCCCAAAAGCTACATAAAAGCGTACCAGAAGAGTAGCTATATGTTGATGATATCAGGCGCTGTATCGACGCCTGGACTATTGAGCTAAGTGGTTTTCATTGAATAATAGTTATATAAAAAAGAGCATTATGGCGCAAGTAGTACCCTTACGGGTGCGGGTTGCACGCGATCGTTTGAAGATTTCATTACACAGTTTCGCCAGGTCGCCGCGATAAATAGATGGCCAGAGAGCGATTTAGCCCTCATTATGGGTGCATATTTAGATGGGCCAGCGTTGGCATATTTTAAATTCATCTATAAAGAAGGCATGACTTTTAAAGTTTTGTGTGAGAGCATACAAACAGAATTCCCATCGGGGATAGACTATGCAGAAAAGTTCTACAATGCACGTCAGGAGTACAAAGAAGAAAAGAAGCTAGTCTTCTACAGACTAGCTGAATATGGCCGACAGTCGGGAATTACCGATGAAAAAATATTTATTAAAACATTTTTGAAGGGGTTAAATACATATTACAAACTGAAATTGGGGACGCGACTTTACAGCTCAACTAATGAGTTACGGGCAACGATCGACCAGGTCAAGGAAATATTTGAGGGGACGCAATCCGAGAGAATGAATGTGTCTTTAAATCCTCCGCGCGTGAGTTTTGATCGTTTTTCAGCTGGCGATCGAAGACGCCCGACATCACCGAGACCAACGAGCCCAGGGCCAGCGACGTCAAGCTCGACGCCACACCGAGCCGGGGACGCAGAAACGTTTCACACGCCGAGATATGATTTGCGGCCGAGACGTCAATTTGTTAATAGAAATAATCGGTCTCATATTGCCCCCAGCCCGAGAAACCCACGCCAGCATGACGACCCAAACGCGCAGGGACACAGTCGATAGAGAAAGGTATGGAGTTGCAGACTGTGTCTGGGAGAGAGCAACTCCCAAGGAAAACCAACAAACACGGTGACCTCAGTCCTTTTATTAACATTTCGATAGCTGATCAGGCCTATACTGCACTGATAGACACCGGAGCTTCAATTTCGTGTATATCAGAGCAATGTGCATCCGGTCTCAAGTCAAAGCATACCAATGACAAGGCAAACCATTTTGTGAAGTCAATATCGGGGTCGTACTTGAAGGTTATGGGGAAAACTAAGATTAGTTTTATCGTGAACTCTAGGGTTTTCGTAAACGATTTTATAATTATTAAGGATATCAACCAGGAATTAATACTGGGACAAGATTTCTTCCACAAATACGAAGCAATCATAGACTTTGCAAATGAGTGTATAATATTAATGGGGAAGTGTCGTGTAAATTTTTACAAATATGCTGAACAAAATGCTGCGTCGGTGTCTAGACCCATGGTATGTCGTGACCATGATGATGGAATAAATAAAAATAACATCATAAATGGACATGGAATCAGAGAAGAAGGAAGTTTGAATTCTGTCTCGAAGAATGATTACTTGTATTTTTCTAAATTGGTTAATAATCTTGACGATGAACTGGTATCAGATATATCAAACGAAAGTAATGTAATTGATAAACTTAATGTAAATTCAAGTTTATGTTCGGAGAGAAAAAACAGACTTAGAACCCTTCTGACCTGTTATAGAGATAATTTTGCATTCAAGGCCTCAGAACTAGGTAGCTGTAATGTAGAAAAAATCACCATTAGAACTGTAGATAATATTCCGGTTCACCGTCCGCCATATAAAGTGTCACCAAAACAGCTAGATATAATTAATTCTCAAGTCAAAGAGATGTTAGCTAATGGAGTTATTAGAGAATCCAGAAGTGCATATGCATCTCCAGTAGTGCTGGTACAGAAGCCGGATCAAACATGGAGATTTTGTGTAGACTACAGAAAATTAAATAAGAAAGTAATAACAGATAGCTATCCATTACCAATCATCGAGGACATAATGATATATTTATCAGGTGCTAAGTACTTTGCAGATTTAGACCTGAATTCGGGTTACTGGCAACATCATTTGTGTGAAGAAGATAAACATAAGACTGCATTTATCACTTCCTCAGGATTATATGAGTTTAATGTGTTACCTTTTGGGCTTAAAACAAGTCAAGCTGTCTTCCAAAGGGTCATGGATAAAGTGTTAGCAGGAATAAAATATAAAAAGGCCATATGTTATGTAGACAACATTTTAGTTTGGGGAAATAATTTTAATGAGTTTATGGAATCATTAGAAGAGGTTATGATACGGTTGAAGAAAGCAAACCTTACTTTAAAACCCAACAAATGTAGTTTTGGGTATGAAAAAATTTCGGTTTTAGGGCATGAGATTTCAGGAGAAGGGGTCAAACCTGATAATAAAAAATTACAATCATTGAAAACGTTAAAAACACCAACAAATGCAAAGCAAGTTAAATCTATTTTGGGTTTGTTTTCTTACTACCGAAAATTTATTAACAATTTTGCAGAAATTGTTTTACCTCTCACAAAACTTCTAAAAAAAAACAAAAGTTTTGCTTGGGGTACCAAAGAAGAAGGAGCATTCCGGAAGATAATACAGATTATGGAGTCCCCACCAATTTTGCATTTCTATTCAAATAATAAAGATGTCATCACCAGATTGTATGTTGACGCTAGCGATGAGGCAGTTGGTTGTTGTCTTATGCAAGGTGAGGATGTTATGTTTCCAGTGTCATATGCTTCAAGGAAGCTGAGTGATGGAGAGAAAAAATATTCAACCACAGAGAAGGAGTGTCTCGCCTTAGTGTGGGCTTTGAATTACTTCAAACATTTCCTGTGGGGTTTAAGGTTTCAAGTAGTAACTGATCATAAGGCGCTGTGTTTCGCACAACAAAGTTTGGTTCCAACTTTGCTCACGAGGCATAGCCTTTGCAAAGGGTGGCAGGTTGTCACCAGTGGTTCAGCAAATGTTGAGTGGCCCACAGTTCATGGTTAATGATGGTAAAGATAAACTTTGATGAATTTTATTCATACATGATAATCGCTGGAGTAGGTTCAAAGATAGGATAATATTTTATCTGATTATGACCTTCTATTTCTCGAAACACAATAGCGTCCGAGGAAATTAATGTTATGATGATGTAAAATATAGCTGTAAATCCCTTAAGGATTAATGTGAATTGTCACATTAATTATTTATATATCGCGATACGACCGGAGTTTTTCTCAGGGGGTTTTGCTCCGGCGGGGCTTCGGCATGACCGCGTAATTGATCAGCGCAGGTGGCGCATAGTAATTTTAATTAATTGATTTACTAAATATTTTAATCGCTGGTCATGACCTAGGCTGCTTCTATAGAAGTATACGCACCCCTGTTCATCCTGTTCCCCCTGTAGGTAGGGAAATTGTGTTAGGTTAGGCAGGTCATACTTGACTCTTCCAAAGGCTGAATAGATGTTAACGAGAGGTTGACTACGTTTCCTCTATTCGAAGGGGCGTAGCTAATGTAAGAGCCTCTTTGCGCAGCATCTGTCTGTACATACCTCCTTTGGACGTGGCTGGTAATAATTAGAATATTTGAATATGGTAGAACGGTTTTTGTTTAAGCATTCAGATGTTATGGGACTCTCCGAGCCACGGTGCTCTATTATACTGCTTTTAGCCCTAAATCGAGTTTTTATTTATAATATTTGATAAGTAGACCGCAGGACATATTCCTGTGGTCCACAGTACTTACATATAAATCTCACAAAGGGACAGTAGCTGCATCTGTATGCAGCTACTATACCGGAGGAGTATTATTTCGTACAAAGTTTTTTCAAAATTTCGTCGACGAATATTGAACTGTGTCGACTGTTATTGTTTCAAAAAGCAATATTGTCGTATTACCTTTTGATACTTTATTACAGAATTCCTTCTTGAAAATATTTTCCGACTGTTAAAAGGTCGTGTCACGATATTTTGGTCCGATAGTTCGCGTTATCACGTTGTTCCCTCGTTTGATATCACGCTCCACAGATGAAACGAAACGCTTGAAGCACATTTCATCTCTATTTTTATCCTCCAAAATACCTACATACCTATACCTTACACATACAAAAATTCTATTTTCTCTTTTTACTTTCGCCTAGATTAGAACGGGAGGAATCTGTATAAATCCCATGTACGAGCAAACTGAACGCTTACTGTGAGCGCCTCGCGATGAAAAGTACAGACACACACATGCCTGTAGTCCCACATAGATACAGTAGGTACCTACACGTGTAAGGATACGTAGCGACTCTCCGAAAAGAACCCTCAATGCAATTTATAAATATAACTGCAGATTCAGGGAGACGGAAGAAACGAATTCCGAGTAAAATGGACTGAATTTCGCTTAATAAAGCCAGTCTCATCAAAACGAAGGGAAGTTATGGTTCGGTGAACTGATACACATAATACAATGGACCAGTGGAGTAGACTTTTATGGTTATAGCGCCACTGAATAGGTACTAATATAAACTGGCTAGTCTTTATAACAAGTCCTTCAAATATCAAGATGATATACGCGAATTTGTCCCTCCTGGTATAAACAAGCCTAAACAGCAGCTATGCATCCCCCGAGACTCGCCGAAGTTTCGAGAATCTTATTGATATGGTTCCCTCAATAAGCCCTCGCCGTGTATTTATCTTAAAGCCTGTGAAAGTTAGTATACAGTCAATAGTGGCCGTAGCTTGGAGCAATACCGGCAAGACTTGTAACTATTTACTTGCCATACCTCACGTAGTTAATATACAGCCACTTAGGTACATTTGCTTAACATGCGAACCACAGATTACAATGTTAAACAGTAGCGAGATCAAAGTGAAATCAAATGAATGGTTATCATTGGTATGCAATTACGTCATGTGCGGCCGCAGTCGGTGACGTACGTCAGTCGCAGTTAATTCGAGTCACAGTGAATGTCATGCCGTTTTGTAGTCAGCGAGCCAGTTACCCGTACTTTTATGTTTTAGGAGTAACGGGCAGATCACGGCGCAGTTTCAATTCAACAAAGGGATTCTCGATGCCGTATATTTACGTCACGTCACATATACGTAGGTACTGTTGTGCACAATAGCTAGCTTCTATGGCTGCCCGCTTGAGATTTTACCTGTGTAGTTATTTAAGGCCTTTCACATAACTACCGATGCATTGAAATTGTTGTGTATCGTTGAAATGGTCAAGGAAGATATATGTGTTTTGTGGAATAACATACTTTTTTTAAGGATGGCAAATCATCAAATGACTCCTTCCGCTCTGGGCGGAGTGGAAGGAAGTGTCAGACTCTTACTGATTAAAACCCATCCGTATTCCTCAAAATGCGGGCCGCGGTGACTCTTTCGAACAAATTCCGCAACAACATCATATCCTACAGACTAATTTTGTTATGCTATCTTTGTTATACGTATGGCCACTGGTAATGTACCCAAAAGGCTAGCAGCATTGCCATGTTATATGGCAATGCTTAAACTTTGTCCGAGGTAAAAGCCAGCCCTTGGGTCACGCGAAGTGTCAACTAAGCGTTTTGACAGACCTTTAAACAAGTGATGAGCACCAAGATATTATCTACAAAGTCCAGGGCTGGCTTTTACCTTGGACAAAGGATAAGCAGTGCCATACAAAGTGGCAATGCCGCCAGTCTTTTGGGCACACTTCCAGTCGACAGCGATGCGGATGAATTTTTTGACGCCATATTTCAGGGTTAACTTAGTTAGGATTTTTTATTTTTATTTTTAGTGTACCTAAGTATTTAGTATAGTTATTTTTTTTTAGTTAAGTATTTATTAAAACAACTGTTAATATCTTTTCTAAGTCCATGATTTATACTCACATCTATTTTCTGCGACATATTTTTTTAATATTTTCTTTTAATTTCTGGTGACTTGTGGCATTTTTTTTTTTTTTTTTTTTTTTGTTTGGATGGGAAATCATCAAATGACCCCTCCCGCTCTGGGTGGAGCGGCAGGGAGTGTCAGACTTCTACTGACTAAAACCCACCCATGCTCCTCTTAGTGCCTTTTACGTTCCAGGGCCGCGGTAACTCTTTCGAACAAATCCGCAACCCTGGTAGGCACTGGCCCTAACGGGGACTTGTGGCATTACGTAGATATATCATTTAATAATGTAGTCTGTAAAATATTATTCAGCTCAAGCGGCTCCTTATATGCGGCACTAGTATACATCTGACCTTTTTAATACACTCTCTGTTACCCGCGACTTCGTTTGCATACTTTAACCTCCCGAATGACCCCTCACAGGATGAATTTCTAAAAAACCTTGACGGATACCTGCGTTTTTTATGAAACCTATATGCTAAATTTTCAGCTTGTAGGTTTAGAAATTTAGAACTGAAAGTGGTTTTAAGCTTCTATTTATTTTAGTTTGATAGATAGACCTACAAAGTGCCTGGGTACTGTATTGTCGCATACATGATGTACGGTATAGTAACCGTCATTTATATCAATTGCAAGACAAGGTAGGATTTAATTGCTGGGATGTTATTCGCATTAATGTATCCTCGCAGTCAGTTTGTAGTAATTGACGATCGACAATTAAGCTAATGAATGGGAATTTATCTGTGTAATTTGTCGAGCCACGTTCACAGATAGATACCCCTCAATAAGACTATGTAGTGAAACACTAACTTCGTTTACATTGCTCTAGCTAGAGTTAACTTTTAATGGGCCATTTTTAAGTTTCTGCTACTCGGGCTCTATGTAAGTTGCTGTGGACGGTTCAATCTAACTCTGAACGTTTATAGGTTCACTATGATGAGGTTAGTGGAAGAAAAAAGAAACAAAAGCTGTTTTCTAATTTGCTCATCAGAATATATTTTTTTAATTCTGCGTACTGCCAGAATAAAGAGCCGCGATGTTTCGTTTCATTAAGTTATTTTTTTTTTTGGAAATACGGATAAAACGACGTTATCTAAAAATTAAACCTAGCTAGATCGATTTATCGCCTCCGAAACCCCCCCCCCCCGCTGAAAATCGCCCTATGAAAATCGTTGGAGTCGTTTCCGAGATTCAGATACATACACTCGTTTAAAGGTATTAGATAGATATACGGAAATACACCAAACACAGTAGGTAAGTGGGTCGACTGTTTACGGGAAGTCATTAAAGTAACTTAAGTACTTACCTAAAATTTGAAAACGCGTTAATATTTTCAGTGACATAAACTGAAAAAATAAAGCTTATTTTCTAACGAGCACGAGGTAAAAGTATAAGGTGAAAAAATATAAAAGTGCTTGCATTGACTAAAACATTTCCTCGGAAACTCTCGCGTCAAAAATGCGTTATTACGTGCTCAGGGATTTTATTGTATCTGCTCCGAATTGATACCGGCGCCATCAAATACTTATTACATACCTGAAGTGCTGTAACTTTCCCCTCTACTTGTTACACACAAATCATCAGTTACGACTTTTGATAAAACAATGCACTAAAGTCTTTCAGCTGAATGTTCGTTTCAGTTGAGTGAACTAATGCGGCGTCACACGCAGTTATTGCACTAAATCGGGCTATCGGCGCGCAACAAATCAGACAAATGTTCAGTCTACATGGCACAGTTTTCAGAACTAAGTTTGTGTTATTCCAGGAAAGGAGATGCGAAGTTTAGCGGTAAATCATACTTAGTTGAGACAACAAGCATCCGAGGAGGTTGCGAGTGCCGGCGCCGCCTCCCGTCCACACCACATCAACACTCGCCCGGCATTGAACTGAAGTATGCACATGGGAAGTTTGCACCTCCTTTACTGTTCAGAATATTCTAAGTCATACATAAAAGGCGACTTGAAAAGCTGGATTTAGTTAGGTACTCTTTGTTCGCTCAAACTCGAGTAAACTCAACTCATGGTCTATAAATACCTATACCCGGAATGTTATAGATATATGAGCGGAAAATTAACTAGGTACCTGCAATACGGGACAGTTTTGGAACATTAAATAAGAAGGTTCAATTTTGCAAATTAAAAATGATTTGGACACATTAGATGAAGACCCTCGACCTTCGATCTATGCTCGCACTCGTAACTTTAGTAATTAAAGCCGGTTGTATACGATGTTTACCCACCTTAGAGCGTTTTTCGTGGTAGGTGGAACTTTCCACATAAGCAGCTGTAGAGCGCTACTTAGCGGCTTCACACGTGTCCGGTAGTTATATAACCGGTTATAAGCAAAGCTAAGCTTAGCTAAGCTTTTGAATTCCAGTTATCGTAATTATATTAATTGTTATAAGTGGTGTGGTGCTATCGCTTTGTAAACATTTCTATGTATTCAGGTAGGTATCACGGAGCTTCGAAGTTTTGTGATACAGTCAGGTTAGTTACACAGGCTGAATTTTTAAAGTGTGCGTGGATGGCCAAATCGGAAACTATGAGGAATATTGAAATTTTTGAAAAATCGGGTTGCCTAACCAGGAATCGAACCGGTTGATTTTGAAAAAAAAGCACACTGTATCATCCGGAAGTGTCGCTATTATGGATCAAATTCTGGGAAGTAATACCACATGGCAAACTAAAGGAAAGAGTTTTTAATTTTCAAAAAAAAATATCCTGATATTTAAAAAAAAAATCTATGATGGAATTTTAGTTTTCATCAACATAGGACCCGAGAATTATAACTGCATCATTGAATTTTTTTTTAAATATACCTGTTTTTTTTTGAAAATTAAAAAGTTCTATGGTTCGATTCCTGGTTAGGCAAACCGATTTATCAAAATTCCAATGATGCAGTTATAGTTTTCATCAAAATCGGGCTCACCTCTGACTCTTTTCAGTGTTTTTCGATATTCCTCATAGTTTCGGATTTGGCCATCCACGCACACTTTAAAAATTCATCCTGTAAATATTAGTAGTTAGGCTTTGTCACCTATATGGTATTTTCCTTTCTTTCTTTTTTTCATTGCCTCAATCCACGTTCTATCATATCATCATGATCACTTCATCATGCCCATCTCATTTATGCATGTCTTATCAACTTAGGTACCCAAGTCGACATTCCCATAAGAATTAAGTCATAGTTCTTAACTCGCATTTATAGTCTTAACCGACGATAAAGGGTTAACCGCAGATTACAAAACAGATAAAAACATAAGCTCTCCGACTCGGATACAACTGAGACACAGCTGTCCAATATCTAGATGCGACTGTGGCACTAAACAAAATAACCACTCTAGCGTTGCAGGGAAATACCCAAACACTCCCGCGCCACAATTTACCGAGCGGCAGTAGTGCACGGTGGCGCGGTGCAGGAGCGGACTCATTGAAGAGGTACAGTGAATTAAATGCGCCACAGAAATAAGATAGATGCCTGTACCACAGGTACGTGCACTGTTTATCGAGTTCCGCACAACGTACGACCGTATTTAAACGTAAACTTTGTATGTTACCACTTTAAATCAGAAGGAATTTTAGACTCAAATGTTCTGCGAAAGATAAGTTTTGTTAGTCGCGTTTGTGTTCTAAAATACTCGTGACGGAAAGTTAGTTCTGCGCATGCGAGGATCATGGGCAAGCATAACATACATATACCTTTGATTGAAGAGCGGTTGTATGAGTTCTTTTAAAAGGTTAATAAGATGTTAAGAGGATGTTCTTCTAAGAATTTTTGAAGAATCAAGCCAATCAACTTAACTGACGGCCCAACAGGCTTCGCAGTGTATCTCATCGGGCTTACGATCACCATCATAAGAGGACTTATTAGACCACTAATTAGGTACGTTCATATTATAACATCAATCGGATTTTGGCGTCGTCGTCTTGGCATGAGTAGGTAATGAAGATACAAAGTATCTAAATCACAGGGGTAAGTTAGCCACATAATCCTTAGGTAGTACCTATTCTTTATGACGAATGTGAAAATGAGTAAAGATATTTATAGAACAGATTTGGATTGATTTGGGACGTAAAAAGCCCATATCTTGAGTTAACAAAACAAATACTTTTATACGGGTACAGAGCTCTCCCAGCAACAACTTTGAAAAACATTGTGACACTATTTGGGAAAGTCTAATATTCTTTAATATAAACATTTCCCAAAAATAATTCGACCCTTTAAAAAGGTCATTGCCTACGGGCCACGTGACGTTCCATATAATATATGCGTCCCAAGAAAAAAGGTTGAAAATCGCTCCCCCGGACGCGCTTTATCATGAAAATTCACATGAATCATGTGAAACTACTGGACAGATTTTAATGACGTTTCTACTGATGTATGTTGGAGTCTCCCGACTGTGTCTCGTGGGGTTTATTAGAGGGTCGCATTCTTTATTGTATCATATATCAGCCTTCTGAGAACAGGAATATTGTAGGGCTCTTTAAAGTAACTGCTTGAAAATTGATCAACAAAGGGTAAGCCATATTACCTAACTTGACCCGTGATGTTACATTTTGCTTGTTTTCCCTAAGGACTGAAACAAGAACTAGAAGAAAACATCAAACTTAAGACATCTTTGAAATCAGTACATAGTACCTTCAGCTTAATCTCTCGACCTATCTACCAGACATAACGCCGAGGCCCTTAGAGATCAGCGGGGTCAGCTTACGGTACAATACCCACGGGATCAAATTCCATGCCCTATTTTTACCCCCGAAACAAGCGACGGACAGAAACTAGTTAAAACTTAATTTAAAACATGTAGGCATGTTGTTAATAATTGGAACAATAAATAAAGTTTCTTTATAAATATGGGAGCGCAAAACAATGAGGAACACCTATTACGGCTTGTGTGCTAATAGATTAACGTTAACAACGTTATGAGAACAATTTCAATCAACTGGTACTAACTCACGAATTAGTTATTGATTTTCGTTCAGCTATACATTATTTACCTAACTCCCTGAATATTACTACAATGTAGATTAGGCTTGTTATTGCTAATCACCAAAGATCACCACATTTTTCAAATGTATTAGTGATCGCTTAAACAGATTCCTTCTTCCTTCTCTCATCATTATTCTATGGTAGGTAATTGTGCGCATTATTTGTTAACACGTACTAAAAATAAAAATGATAAACACACTTGTAAATGACGCTTCCATTGTATAATGAACGGTCGCAAAGTAAGTAAAAAGCGTTTATCAAGCAGTTGCGACCACTCGGTAGTTTAATTAAATTTTTAATTTATTGTGAAGGAGGCCGCGTGTGGCGAGGCGCGCCCGCCGCTCGCAATTTGCTCCCCATCTTTATCTAATGTAAGTACATCCTATCTGTGTACTTACAAATGAAATATGTGCTTTAAGAAAACTTATTTTAGAAAGTGTCATAAAATGAATTTACATCAAATTATCTTCTGCCTAGCCAGTTCCCAACTATGATGGAGACAGCTTACAGTCTAACACTCTGACCAGATGCAGCCGAGTAGGTACCTAAATACCAGTGACTGGGTAATGGTACCCCTTGGAAAGACTGGTCTTAGATTTTCTGACTTCTTACTGTCATCAACGACTTTCAAAGGTGTAAAAATGACAAACTTTAACGTGCTTTCCGAGGCAAGGAGGAGTCTTAGTGGGTATGCAATGGATTGTTAGGGTCACCCATCCATGGTTTGACCAAGGCAAGAGCTGATATTTTCTAAAATTATTACAAATAAATAAATAAATAAACAAATAATAAACTTGTTTACAAAAAAATATAACCGAGTTCCAAATAAAAACTTAAAACAATTATCTATCTCTGAAGTTCTTCATCAGATCTTTACGAAGTATAAAGGGGACTTATTCGGAATAAACCTCTTTCGAACAAAATTTTGTAAATCCGTTTATAAAAATTATACCCGAACATACATCAAAGAAAAAATTTTAACATTTGAATGAATAACCTCCTCTTTTTTGAAGTCGGTTAAAAATGTACACTACTACTTATTAGTAGCTTTATATTTATGTACCTATAGTTCAATATAAGTTTCAAGCGTACTTTATCAAACACAAAACATTCCGTTCAATGTAAATATTATATTTAAGAAGGAGGTAGTTCTCAATTCGACTGTATTTTTTTTTTCTTTTGTGTTTGTTACCTCATATCTCCGTCATTTATGAACCGATTTGAAAAATTCTTGTTTTATGTGAAAGGATATACTTCTCGATTGGTCCCATTTAAATGTTATCAAAATCGGTTCAGCAGTTTGGTTTTTAAATCCAAATAGCTGAAAAAAATATGTGGAAAATCATACGAAATTGCATATTTTTCCTTTCCTGTGTCTTTCCAGTGGTGTTAGGTGTGGGGTACCACTAAAAAGTGAAAAATAAAAAACTTTTTCACAAAAAAAAAACCGACTTCCAAAAAAAAACACTACAAAGTACAAAATAACTTTTACCGAAATTAAAGTTATTTTGTACATATAGTGTTTTTTTTGGAAGTCGGTTTTTTTTTGTGAAAAAGTTGTTTAAAGCAATCTTTTTTTTGGTTTTCGGATCTCAATAAGTTTTCTACGAGATATTAAAATGATTTACTTGTCTGCGATAATTTAATTACTTAATTTTACTTATTTAACAACTGCGTTTTCAACAGTAAACTGAAGATAAGGTCATTCTTATTTTATTACCTATTTGCATTTTCATATCGGATGATCGGTTGTGTATCATTTATTATTCAGTTCCATGGTTATTATTACAGATTAGACATTTAGACCGTTTAGGTACATTTGAGACGAGTCGGGTTTATTTCCGGGTTCCGAAATGTGAGAGGTCACTCCTGCCACATGCTCGGCTTGAAAGATAGTCGGTGACGGGTAGAGACTCGATAGCTAGGTGTACACATACACTTGGCCACTAACCACCGAGTCCCGGGCGCTGAATGCCTGCCCGATAACTGACATGTTGTGTGAAAGACTAGGGTAGGTACAATAAAGTAACGTCCTACGAAAATAAATCGGATAGGTAATAGCAGTATGTTGTTACCCATAATGAGAAGGGGCAAGCGGTTGCCCATCCCTTTAACGTAATCCCTTAGATGCTTATTACGACTCCCAAGGGAAGGGAGGCAGGTCCTTTATTTGACGGGAATCACAGCCCATACAGTACATTCTTCCTTATAAAAATGTAGGTACCTACCTACTGTAATCACCAATTTTGCAAGACTCTCCCAAGCGTGGCGATTAGGTATGGCCCTTTCACCTCTAGTGATGTTTTCATTATAGCAATATCTAGCTTGTTACTTACAAGATACACTGTCATTCAATATTTCATTCAATAGTTCATTCGCCCTATAATTAGGATGAAATAACATGACCTTTAAGTAATTAACCTTTTGTTAATTTGGGTAGCGAAATTTATTAATGCACGTAGGTACCTTCTAACATTAATTTGGTCGGCAACAAAAAGTAGACCATCATTATAATAGCCTTAAAGAAAGCTCTTAAGTTGTTTATTATCAGGAAAAACGATAGAGACATAACACCCCTTGTTAATCAGGATTAATTTTAAGAATAGCTTCCTCAATTTCGCGATTGTTTACTTAGTTATTTTGACCAATATCTGTAACATATCAGAAGGCCAATTCCGCGGGCTGCGGATTTTGTTCGAAAGAGTTACCGCGGCCCCGGAACGCAAAAGGCACTAGGAGGAGCATGGATGGGTTTTGGAGAGTCTGACACTCCCTCCCGCTCCACCCAGAGCGGCAGGAGTCATTTGATGATTTCCAATCATTAAAAAAAAAAAGGCCAATTCCACTATGTGCGCCAGGCAGGTTTGAGAAAATTGAAAAACTATTGCTATCTGCCAATTCTACTATTTTTTAAGCAACGTTCGCATTCGTATGTTGTCAGTTGCAATATGTCAAAAATGTATAAAAATTGGACAGATTGCAACTGACATGCGAATGCAAATGTTGCATTGGTAGAATTAACCCTCAGGATTTAGTAAAAGTTGCAGAAAAATTGTAGAACCAATTCAAAGGGAGTAGGAGGGGGAGATGTAGAAACCCTTGTGTCAGGATTGGGACCCCATCGAATTACTAAAACCTTTTTTTGGTTTTTGTTCTACTAATTTTTGAATCAGTTTTACATTTTTTCAACTTCTACTAAATCCTTATAGCAATACTTTTTCAATTCAAGGGTGTCGCCCTCAACCCACACATACATATTCTACTAAATTTCAAGCAACTTTCACATTCACATCTAATTCGTAATCTTTAAAAAAATACATCAAAAATGCCTCAATTTCCCAACATTTTTGATAGATAGCGAATGAGACGCGAATGCCAACATTGCTTAAAAATAAGTAGAATTGGCGGTTCCCTATCCATTTGCATAAAATTTTAAGACCTAATATAACTTAGCATAATTTTGTTTGGCATAATTATATTTTCGCATAATATAATTACGCATAACAGCTTACGCATAATTTTTAAGCATAATTTCTCGAACCATAATAATGATTAAGCATAATATTTTAAAGCATAAATTTATTAAGCATAAAGTTCTAAAGCATAAATTTATTTACGCATAATGATATTAAAACATATTTTTATAGGAACGTATTGAACAATTTTGTGGTTTTTTTTTCGCTGTAGGAAGCATGAAGCAAGCAAGCATACAGCATGCAAGCAAGCATACAGCATGCAAGCAAGCATACAGCATGCAAGCAAGCATGCAGCATGCAGCATTCAAGCGAGCATGCAAGCAAGCATGCAGCATGCAGCATTCAAGCGAGCATGCAACATGCAGCAGGCAGGGTTTCTGTCACGGCTCCGGCGCTGCGGGCCTCCGTCGGCCCCACGCGCCTACGCGATTTTAAATTACATTCTAGGGGTAGGACAAACAAGACTACGTGAAGTCGGTTTTGCAGCAATTCGGTTCTGTCACTAACTTTTGTTGCACAGCATATTAAATTCAGTTGATATTAAAGTCATAAGGCCTACTAACGTTATGCTAATAGTCATTAGGCCTACTAACGTTATGCTAATAGTCATTAGGCCTACTAACGTTATGCGAATCAAATTTATGCCAAAACAAATTAGTCTTTAAGATGATTATGCCAACATAAAATGTATGCCTAAAAAAATTATGCCGAAGTATTATTATGCCAAAACAAATTGTGCCAAAATCGTTATGCCGAAGTATATTAGGACAAAGAACATTATGCGAAAAGAAGGGATCCCAGAATTGGCACTGTGTTGAGTTTCTACGTAACTACATATTGTATTTTCTGGAAAAATAATGTTTGTTTTATGAGGGAGGTAAAAGATGAGTTAAAATGAACCCTATTTATTATAACTTGATATTATTATCTGTTTTTACAAACATCAAGTAACATCAAAATAAAAAGTATCGGTAATAGACTCAAAACAAACCCACGCACTTCGGTACTATATTATTCTTTCTTACATCTGAGGGTACGTGCCCTACAAGTTAGCTCTGAACTTTTGATTTAAACATAAACTTTCTGTCGGTTCGATGTTGCTAGACATAATTCAGTGTAGCGAGAAATCCTCGAAGAATATATTGTACTTACATATTGTTAATAATATTTATGCAGGTACTTTTTTATGAACCCAGAGATAAACATCGGTGATGGCACCTGATGTTTAACTTGTGTGATTTTTGGTTTTAAAGTGTATTATTGCCGTCAGGACTGTTGTCAACTCAATAAAATAAATTCTAATCTACCAAATGTGATTGTAATGGGCCACTGTATTGATATTGGTCGGACCATGGACCAAGAATTATGGTTTGAGGCACATATTGCATTTGCAAACTGTGTAAGAACCTGCTTCTACCGTCTAAGTGTTGTAAAAGATGCGCCAACTTTTAAGCAAAGACTGCGTGTACAGGTGGTTGAAAGTCTGGTTCACTCTTAGTTAAATTATGCCAATACCGTTGTGGGGCTTCGACATCTAGCACGTACCGTACGACTTATCTGAAGGGTTCAAAATGCTTGTGCGCGATTTTGCGTCAACGTACCACCAATGAGCCACGCCCCACCATTTCTAAACAACCTTTATATTTTAAAAATTAAATACCGTCGAAAGTTGGACTTGGCCTTACGCTTAGTTAAATGATATTCATACCTGTACTCGAAGCTTGCGTGGGTAGATAGTCACTTGCAGCGCAAAGCCAGGCGTTGTTCTCAGCAGCTGGCTACCCCACATCGCCGTACTGCAGCCTTCCGAGGAAGAAATGTGGGAATAATATTCCCCCACCCAATATGTACCTACCTATAGTCATTTATGATATTAGTGCGGTAGGTTGGTAAAAAACGATTAGACGAATGTAGCCCGAGACGAAGTCGAAGGCATAGACTACTAGTACATAATATAAATGGTCGAGGGCTTACCATAGTCACGAGTTTGTAATTTGACAACACGGTTGGCGCAGTGGTTAAGCGATTGACTGCAACGCTGCGTGTCGCGGGTTCGATTGCCGCTCGGAACAAATATTTGTATGTCCTACAGATAGTTGTTCCAGGTCTGGCTATTTGTTGTGTATATGAGATTATATGTGTGTAAACGCACCCACGATACAGGAGAAATTCCTAATAATTTCTATTAGGAAATATATAATTTCTCCTCCGTTTAAAAAAAAATACAGTTTCCGCACCTATGTCACATGTATAACGTTTGCGAGAAAACAGTAGGTACTACTATGCAATAGATAAAGAAACAAACTTTTTTGTCGCAACAATCGTTGACGTTTCTAATATGAAAATGGCTCGAATGTGCAATTGGCGCCATATGCGCGTGATGAAAATTGGAACTACATCTTTTGTCCCATTTTATCTTTAGTATTAAAGTGAGACAAACGTATTGAGCAAAAGCGCTTCCAAGGAGGTTCGATCATTCAGTTTATTTATTCTCGTAATGTAAAAACTTCTTGGTGGAATTCTTATCTTTTAATCGAAATTAAAAAACCGTAAATTATACGCATGGCGTTTTAAAACGGAGTATGCGGTAAAATAGGTACTTACAGTTCTCGTCAACTAACTTTGCCCCTCTGAAGTTAGCCATTTGCAAAGATCGCGCAGGTGCAGTCACGTAGACGGGAGCAAGCGGGACGCAAGCATGCATCGAACGTAAACGAGCGACTGAGACATAAAATCGCGCCGCCATAATCCCCGCCCCCATGTCTCTTGCGCATGCGCAGTTGCAGTTTGTTCGTAATTTTGACTACTACGCAGCCACTCGTAGCCAACTTCAGAGGGGCACAGTTATTTGATGAGAACTGTAGGTCAGTGACTGCTTCTACTGCGAAGCAGTAATGAAAGCGAAGGAGGAGGCCGGCCGCGCGATTCCGGCCACCGTAGGCGCGGTCCTGCGGACAGCGAGTCATGGGTGACCCGCCGCGCCGTCCGGTAAGGATCAGGCCCGGATCGACGACGCGTTGTGTTCCACGCGCACCTAATATAAGGGGCCCGCTAGGGCCAGTGCCTACCAGGGTTGCAGAATTGATTCGCGATAGTGTCACCGCGGCTCTCTCTTCCTCTTTGTAAAATATTTTGTAATAAAACTTTGATGTACTCACATGATTTAACTGTTCCTTTCATTACGTTACGTACATCTATACAACGTGTAACAGAGTAAACGTAATACTTGAAAAAGGGTCATTGTAGTACTCATCATGATGAACAACCCCGAAATCGTGAAAAAAAAATCAGCTGTTCAGTACATTTTGTCAAGTTATGCGCACAGGGGCAGTCGGTTTTTTTTTTGTTCATAATGATGACCCCTTTTCAGGTATTGCGCTTATCTCTCTCTGTTACACGTTGTATACTGCCCCTGTTCAAATTCAATTCATCATCATCATTTCAGCCGAAAGACGTCTACTGCTGGACATAGGCCTCCCCCATTATGGGGGGGGGGGGGCGATCACAGTGTAGCTGTAGCAAGCCAATCTCTGTATACAGAGAATGCTGCTGCCCATTTTCTGGTGAGTCCCTTAGTCGCCTCTTACGACAGCCACGGGAAGTGATGGGATGGTGTTATTCTTTAACGTCCGACACCATACAGAACGTGTGTCAATTAAGAAGAAATAAAAAGAGTAAGTGTAAAGTCTCGAGATTTTGTGATAAATCATGAAAGAAAAGTTCTTAACATAGCAATTACTACTGCACTACTATTATTTATTCAAAATTGCACAAAATATTCTTCATCCCATAAACTTATAAATAAATACCAAGAACGAAAAAGAGCATTTTTCTCTTGACCCGTAGCAGAGAACGCCAACTACTACATAATGTAATTCAACAGACACCCACGTGTCGTGTAGCACTTACCAGTTATGCCACAATCATGAAATTGATTCGTTGAATGTAATACGAAAAGCGCGAATTTATTAAATAAATTTTTGAAGTTTGTAGAGGAATACCTACGGCGTAGGCCCTTCTATTTTTTGCGAGTTAACCCGCTAGTTAATGACAATTTTGAGTAAAATTAAGTATGTTTTCCAAGAAAATATTCCATATTGTAAGTAGGTACATATTAATATTATATAAGGTACATTTTATTAAACGCTACAGAAAAGATCAAAAGGCGTTTTCTCGTAGCACAGAGCACCAAGAGCATAATGTAATTTAAGAGATCCTTACAAACGCGAAGCACTTGAAAATCTGTTCGTAGAAAATAATACGCAGTAGTTTGAAAAGGCTCGTAGCATTCGTAGCTAAATAGCTACGGCGTAGTCGCGTAGCGAGGTCCGTAGTCCATTTGCGTTGTAGCCCGCTTGCTACGCTTGCAGTGAAAATGTGTTTTTGACCACATTGAACTTTGCTAGGTCACGTCTCCTATTTCTCCGGAAATTACTATTGCGAGGTTTATTGCCTTTAGCTATCGCTACTATTAGCTAATAATTCAGGGAAATAATGTCAGATGACACTGTGCCAGTTGATATATGTGAAATACCGATAGTTCGGTGGTTATATCAACCGCCACAAGACCAAAATGGTGGATAACAGGCTGCTCTATGGTATATGGTACAGAGGTAAAACCAAGGTAAAACCCACTGCTAGTATACGGATCAATGGGAAAATTATAAGATTAGTGAAAGCTTGTAAATGGCCTTTTTTAACAAAATTATTGTAACTTTGTATTTCAATATATTACCTGTAAGTTTTCCTAAAATTAATAAAATAAAATAAATAAATAGGAAAATAAAACACACATGACTAATATTCCTTTCCGGAGAATGTGTGATAAGCTACTCAGCGGTTTGATACGGATTAGCATCCCTGAATACTGCTGAACGAGATACCACTACTACTACTACTACTACTACTACTACTGAGAGGCCATTGAGCAATACGTCTTAAAAAAAATCCTTTTCTACCTGGCCCGTTCTAAGAGGGGCAAGTTCGGCAAATGCCCGGGGCGGCAAAAGTTAGAGCGGTAGGCGGTTACTGAAAAAGTATTTTTATAATTTTTTCAATGAAGACTTATACGGATATACTTTTTAATCAAATAGCCAATTTATTATACCGAAAACCCGAAACTAAAGATTGTTCCTCGATTTCTGAGAATACCTAAGAGGCGATATTCCTGACGTAAACGCAGGTAGGGCGCGTAAATATCTAATACAAAATTAAGTACCTACTTATATTTATGGGTCAAAAAGATAACTTCCTTTTTTGAACTCTGTTAAAAATTGCAACATTATTGGAATAGCATTCTATTACTTAATAGTAGTTTATGCAACGACCATATAAAAGGGGCTATTAAAACACGAGTGTGATAATAGCATCACACGAGTGTTTTAATACCTAATTATATGCCGTTACATACACTATTTTATCTTCACTCATACAGTTGAAATAAAATAAGTGGAAAAATAGTTTATTCCAATGTGGCGGATATTCTCATTGCGTATTCGAATGACTGCACAGCGCGCGCATCTATGACAAAGATAAAAGCTGGCTGAGCCCGCGCCAAAAAATTAAAAAGTAAAAGTGTGCAATAAAAATTAAAAAGTTATTTTATGATGTATTGTTTAAAAATCGAAGGGAAATGTTGAACTATAATGGTTTTTAAGCTATTGCATAGCTTCTATCGCGGGCCTTGAGCGTGGAGATCATACTATTGTAGTCTTTGGTGGAGACCGAATCCAGAAATTTCGTAACGAAAATAACCTAACACCCCCCACTTCGACCACAGCGGTGATACTTTTTGTTTCTATAACGATCTGTGTTCTTAATTTGAAAATTTTGTTTTTTTTAAATTATTTTTATAAGTTGCGAGTGGCATTTTTGAGCTGTCAAATGCAATGTGACCTCTTTTGAACTTTTTGAGGTTGGTTCCCTATTTATTAGTATTTCTACTTTCCCGCGGTTTTGCTTGCATAATTATTAAGCTATTGCAATAGCTTTACCGCGGCAGTCTCCGAGTGCCACATGTTTCTTTTTTTTAATTTTACCTATGCACGAAAAAAAAGTACGTTTTTATGCATTCGTTTTTGAACTCATATTTGGAACATTACCGACGTTGTGAGTGTAGATAAAAGTTTATACAGGGTCATTGGTCTATTATTATAAAGGACGGCAAACATTATTTTGCATAGAGTGGCTAAGTATCTAGATCGGATCCTGCATTTTCTAGTCTAAAGTTGTTTTGATTTCAGTACGTACCTTTTTGCCTACTCCATGGGTGCAACTTGCAGCGAACTAGGCCTTTATGTGTATCCTACGTTCCCGCCTCATGAGAGCCAGAATAATACAGTGCGGTTTTAGTTCGTAGAAGTTGAACATGACCCACCACCGAGAGGGCCAGAGGCCAGAGGGTATCCACCTCTGGATATTTTCACTAAGATCTCAATACGAGTACATTTTAGTTTTCTGAAATATCAGACACGGAGGCTTGCGTTAAGCGCCATCTGTCTTGTTTTATTTGAACTAAAACAGCTCCAGGAGCTCATGGTTGTTTTAAAAACGACGTCTATCAAAACTACCAACTTTTCTGGCGCTCTCAAAAAATATTCTATATGGGTACTAAAAACTAGCTAAGGGCCGTATGCATCAGAACACCTACCTAATATTTTTTTTTAATTCGCAAAGGTCAATTGAATTAAGTACTGCCCAGAATGAACACATAGGTAGTACATTTCGTTTGTTTCTCAGGCCAACAACATATTTAAACCACGCTTCAAATTCTGTCCGAGGAGCCAAGAGAAATCGTTTTGTTGTTTGTTATTTATGGGCGAAAAACGAACTTAACATTAAAAAATGGACACAGCCACTATTAAATAATATTGATAGTGTAAATACTTACTTTAATCATTAATTAATAAATGACATTGTTTTTTTATATCAATATGTACTAACTGTACCTACTTTTTGTGTAATAGTTGTATAACATCATTTACCAACCCTAAGGTGTGTCTAGGGTGAGAAAAACTAAAAGAGACACAATCTCCCGGGAGAAGTCTTGTTCTTCGTGATTTCGTCTCTGGCATTAATCGTTATGAGTGCAGTGGTGTGATTCGCTAGAGCAAACGTGCCCAGGAGGTGGATGTAGAATCCGGTAAGATCGCCCTTATAACATCTTTGTGCCTTTGCCCACTCGAAAAACCAAACTATCAACAAACACAGAATTACGGTCAAGAGCCCTACCAGCATCATACAAAGTAGATTACACATTCTTCTCGCGAGCACAGTTGTTCTTGCAATTCTCCACTCAGGCCACCCAATTAAGGCAAAGTGTCAAAAGCTCTGTTCCTCGTCATTTTTCACTCCAGCAAGTCAATAAAGGCAAGCTGGAGACGAGGAACAGGACTTCTGTAAGGAGATCGGGTCTGTGGGGTCGCTACTGCTCAACATTTTGCCATAAAACTGCTTTGCGGATTGTGTCTCTCTTAGTCCAGCTCTTCACGCTTGGCATTTTGCGGCAAAGTAAAATCCCCTATATAGATCTAGGGTACGTTTTTTAGCCCAGCGTGCTACGGGAGGATGTAGTAATGGGATCTGTTAGATGCAGATTTATATATTTTGAAGAGTAAAACATCTCAAAATATAATTTAACAAAAGACAATTAATTAACAACAAAACATGTTTTTATTTATTTTCCAGTGGCTCAATAGAGGTGCATTCAATCCTGGGCAGCACTTGGTCCAGATCCTGCCAATGTCCTTTATTAAGTGTTCATTCACTGGAGCCATTACCCTAGAAACTGGGATAATCACTATGATTGATAGGCTACGACGCTTGTTCGCGGAATACTTACCCGTAACGTGACGTGATAACTAATTAGTCGCGATTAATGAGATGGATACAGATTAGATCGACGCGAGCTAATCGCTCGTCAATTCGTCACAATATTAACTTAAGTTTAGGTACCTACTGGCAACATAATATGTAGGTATCTACATGAACAAATCTTACCTACATATCTACATACAAATCCAGGGCCGCACTGAGACCCGAAACCGGTTCAGGCATTTTAAAGACGGACGGCCTTCCACTCTCAGGAGAAAGGAACTCACGACTCAGTGCCGGATTAAGACAGCGCGGGGCTTGTAGCACAATTTACTAAGAGCCCCCGAAACCTAAAACGAAAATTTCAAAAAAACTTTTTGACTAAAATAAATTTTCTAAACAACGCTATTCCAGTCGATGCTGGTTAAGGGGGAGCAAAAAATGACCTAGGTACACCAGTACCTAGGTCATTTTTTGCTCCCCCTTAAGCTTTATGAAAATAAAAATAATAATACTTAGGTAATAAAAAAAAGAAAATACCTACTTACCTACTTAAAATATATTTTTCACACCACCTGATCGAAAACGTCAAATTATATGTCATGCTAACTTAACCTAAAGTGAGTCATTTTTGGCCGGTGGCACTGCCGGGCAATAATATTGTACTGGATTTCATTATAACCCGCTGGTCAATAATGTGATTTAAATTTGGAACCTCATCTGTCTGCTCAATTGGCGGTATTAGGTACTCACAACGCCTTCTGTCTCTGTCTCTCTCTTTCTGTTCCAGAAAGAAGAAAGATATTCTCGATACTCTTACTACTTAGGGATGATATTCTCGAATTTCTACAAAATCATAAGGATTGACCAGGGTCCAGGATTGAAGACAATATTATAAGAATAATTGGTTATGTACGGATTATTGTATGAAAGGATAAGAATAACACTTAAAACCCATTTATAGTCGATTTATTAATTTAAAAACTATTTTCTCGAGCATCTCCTATGACGTTCTAAATTCAAATTGCATACAGCCAAGCGTCCGAACCCATTCTACCAGCTGATATAAAGCTCTGTATAAAGCTTTGTGTACACATAAATTTTATTGTATTAGGTTGCTAACATTAGGCCTGCACATATTTACTTACCCACAGAGAAGTAAAAAAAAAAAAACGAAAATCGAGTTGGTCGTGGCCGCTATGTAGTAGGCATTCCGAGTGGAACGCAAAAAAGGCGCGGATATTGCAAATCCGTATGGTATTAAAACTAACTTTTTTTAAGTAGGTATACAGTATAGTTCTAAATACATATCTCTACTTAGTGTTTGTAAATTTAAAATATTTCGTTTATCGTATTATGGCTTCTTATTTTCTCACAGGAGGTGTGAAAAGTAGAGTATCCTCCTCGGGGATAAAGGTGTCTTTGCCTTGGGCTAGCTTGAATCCCTCGCTGCATTCAGGATTCTTGTATTAACTCCCTCGCTTCGCTCGTGAGTTAAACTCTAAACTCCCTCGCTACGCTCGGGAGTTAACTCCCGAATCCTTCATTGCGTTCGAGATTCAATATGACGCCCGTGACACAAGACACTGCTTTATCCCCTGGGTGCATAATCTACTATTACTAGCAAGTTAACACACTTGGGATATTAACTGCTTAACCGGACTAAACCTACTTAAAATAAATTTTGAGCAACCTTAAATAGGGCGAAAAGATGTTAGCTGATTAGGTGAGGCCTGTTGAGAGAATAGTGAATATATTTCCGAAAATTTTCAGATACGAGCCGTCTGGTGAGAAGCACTCTTTCGGATTTCCAAAAAGGGCACTTTTTAACGGGATCTTCAGATCCGTTCATTTTGATTTGATTGGATGCGCCTTGCCGCAAAATGTCATAGATAGACAAATCAGACGAATAAATGGTGGGCCCAAATATAATATGACGACTTTGCAAACTCCGATTTGGACAATCTTGAAAAGGATGTTCAGGGCGAACACAATTTATTTTACGAAATACCTAATGTTACATGTCCTGCTAGTGAATTGTTTAGGATAATATGTGGACATTTTACTTACCTACTGTTTTATGGAAGTACCTACCCAAAAGTATAGGCCATAATTTCGCATGTATCCAAAATTTACTCATCAAATCCAATAGTTTTGTTTACTGTTCGCCGAATTTGAAGCTGATCCTTTGGTGAAGATTTGCTGGTATTAATTTGGCAAGTACATTTTCGGGCCTACCATTTTTATCTCCAATTATAATTTTCATAGATCAAAATCATCGGAACAAAATTTTGTAAACAAAGCTGACTTTCTCATTCCTTTGTTTTCCAATACTTATTGTTTAAACAAAAAATACAGTATTTATCTACACAACGAGCTCTAAACAACGCTATTCCAGTCGATGCTGGTGTACCTAGGTCATTTTTTGCTCATAAAAATAATAATACTTAGGTAATAAAAAAAAGAAAATACTAGATACTTACCTACTTAAAAAAAAATATATTTTAAATTATATTTTGCCAATTTTATGGCTTTGGGTCAACAAGATGCATATAGGTACATAATGTGACCATTTGAAGAATAGCTCCAACCGTTTGGCTGGAATATGTTGGAAATGTTGAAATAGATAGGTACGTTTGGCGTAGGTACGGAACTAATAATTTTAATACTAGAAATAGGAACAAATTAGATCCACCCCGATTCAGATTGGCTAAAGTACACACTTCTTTTATGGGGTAGGCACTTTGTTAAATTTTATAATAAAATACCACTTGACATTCTCGAACTGAATGATAGAAAATTTAAAACATGCATAAAACGCACGCTATGTAGACAGGCATAAGTACTATAAACTGGAAGATTAAATCCTTGATAAAAATGCTTGGCTAAATGCCGGTCCTGCTCCACAGCCTCAGCCGCTTGATTCCACTAGTTAGGATTTTATATTTGGAAGAGATGCTCACCCTTTTTTGTCTTTATTTTTCTGTCCTTGGCAAGGATTGATGTTCATAGTTTTATATAAAGTAGAAGCATTTTTTTATTTTTAAATCCTGTAAATGTGAGGACCATAGAGCCTTTTATATTAATTGATGGTTTCCTTGTTTGATATGAATGAGCAGGGGCAGTTGAAGGTGTGCCATGCTCACTCGAATGTCTCGCTGATGGTGGCGCGTGTATCAGATCATTCAGTTAAGTAGGTAGCTTATTAAACTTGTAAGCTTTGGCTTTCAGTATAGTGGAAACACACGGAAACACGATTACCGAAGCGCATAAATATACCATTACTATACTTCGCTGCTTCAACAATGATTTGCGCGAGTGCGCCGCTGGCACACCGGTGTGCCAACGGAATCACGCGTTTTAAAACTCTATTATTACTTTAGCAAGGTATTTTATAGGATGTTAACAAAATCAAAATCAAATCAAAAGTCATTTATTCAAATTACCTAGGCTGAGAGCCAGCACTTTTTTTTTTTTTTTTTGTTCTATTATCTGCGATCAGTCTTCTAACTATAAGCAGATTTGTTGCAGGTGTAGTTGGGCGTTTGGCAGGTTCTTTCCAGCGGCAGAACCCCCATCGTATTTTTACCAACGCGCCTCCAAGTCTTGGATATTCTGGCGCTTAAGTCGTCTGGGATAGGTAATATGTGTTAGTACTGAAGCGAGTTCATTTGGGTGGTTTTCAAGCCGGGTTCTGTAGTTGGAGGCAGCCAATGCCACCTCCTCCTTTACCGTTCTAATGTTCAGTGCCTCGTGCAGTTCAGCGTTAGTTACGAACCATGGTATGTTTGAAATGGTTCGCAGTATGCCATTTTGTAGCCTTTGAACAATTGATATGCTTGTGTTGCATGCGCTTCCCCACAATTGGATGCCATATATATATATTGGTTGTATATATATTGGTTTCAAAATGGTTTTGTAGATGAGGAGCTTGTTGTCAAGTGAGAGTTTGGAGTTGCGTGCCATCAACCAGTACATATTTCTGTATCGAATGTTTAGTTCATCTCGTTTGGTTTTGATGTGTTTCTTCCAAGTCAATCTCCGATCCAGGTGCAATCCAAGATATCGGACTGTCTCATTGTGGGGGAGGGTGTTATCTCCTAATTTTACTGGGGGACAGTTCCCTTTCCTGAGAGTGAAGGTAATGTGCACAGACTTGGGGCACTTGCTTTAATACGCCACTTTCGGAGCCATTCGTCCACCTCGCACAGACTCATTTGCAGAATGTTTGAGGCTATTTGTGGATCTGTGTTACTTGCCATTATTGCGGTATCATCGGCAAACGTAGCTGTGGTGACTCCAGGCATTTCTGGTAGGTCGGCGGTGAATATACAGTACAGGACTGGCCCAAGGACAGATCCTTGTGGCACCCCCGCCATTATATCGTAGATTTTTGAAGTGTCTCCATCTTCCCGAACTTGGAAAATACGGTCAGATAGGTAAGATGCCAATAGCAGGTAAAAACTGTGAGGCAGTGCCTTTTTTATTTTGCACAGCAGGCCCTTGTGCCAGACTCTGTCGAATGCTTGTTGTACATCCAGGAACACCGCTGAGCAATACTCTTTTGTTTCCAGGGAGTTGCGTATTTTTTCACACACACGATGCACTTGCTCAATGGTCGAGTGTTGTTGCCTAAAGCCAAATTGATGCCGGGGGATGACTCCATTCTCAGTCAGTATTGGTGTGATTCTGCTTAAGAGTATCTTTTCAAATGCTTTAGACAGAGTTGGGAGTAGACTAATTGGTCTGTAGGATGTGGCGTCTTCCGGAGGCTTTCCAGCTTTATGTATCATAGTGGCAACTGACACTTTCCAGATACTCGGATAATGTTGCACTCGAAGTATACCATTGAATAGGGTGGTAAGAAACACTATGGCTTTCCTGGGAAGTTCAATAAGAACCTCTTTGGTAATTAGGTCGAAGCCGGGGGCTTTTTTGCTTTGAAGTCTTTTTATGGTTTTAATTAGCTCGCTCACTTTTACTGGTTTAGGCGGTGGTGATAATTGAAGGTCTTGCTGCAAGGTATTGTCGATTTCGTTTTCGAACTCTGCACAAGTGCTTTCATTAGGTTGGAAAACGTTTGCTAGGTGATTTGCAAAAGCATCAGCTTTTTCTTTGCCAGTTTTTGCCCACCCACTGCCATTGGTTCTTATTGCAGCCTTGA
Source organism: Melanchra persicariae (assembly GCA_947386135.1). NCBI lineage: Eukaryota > Metazoa > Arthropoda > Insecta > Lepidoptera > Noctuidae > Melanchra > Melanchra persicariae. Next base: position 9,714,049 of record OX376653.1, on the reverse strand, counting down.
ATTGCTGGGGTCTATTGAGAGCCTTTGTGTATTTCCATAGGGAGTAGTCCGTTGATGTTGTTGCGGTTAGTCCTTCTAGCTTGGTCTGGAGTGCAACATTATCCGCATCATCCAACATGTCCTTCAGGTCTTTTATAGCTTTATTAAGGGCGGTTTTGTCGCTGCTGTGTCTCGACTGGTGCCATACCCTTCGTAGTCTTCTCTTTTCTATCACCTTGAGTTTTATTTCAAGGGGCATGTTTCTACTATTATGCTGTTCCTTTTCGTCTGGAGTGTTAACCCAGCATGCATTTTGTATGAGATTCGTTATGTAAGTGGTAGCATCTTCTATCTCTTGGGGTGTTTTTAGGGAGACATGTAACCTAATATTCTCTTCTATGTAGTCTCTAAAGCCCTCCCAGTCTGTATGCTTATTATATAGAGCTTCTGCTTTTTCATAGCAGAGTACGGTTGTGCTTATGGTAAGTAGGACTGGAGTGTGATCTGAGCTGCTGTCAAGACAGGATTCGGCTCTAAGGTATTGTTTTGATAGGCCTTTTGTGATGAAAAAGTCTATAAGGTCGGGTCTTTTATTAGGGTCTGTAGGCCAATATGTTGGTTCGCCAGTTGAAATCGAATTGAGGTTATTATCATCAATACTTAATTTAAGCTGTCTGCCTCTCGTTGTTGTTAGTCTCGAGCCCCAGAACGTGTGCTTGGCATTCCAGTCGCCTCCCGCCACAAATCGAGCTCCCAGTGTTAGAAAATACTGGGTAAATTTTGTAGTGTCAATTGTGTGCTTTGGTGGGCAGTAGACTGCTGATAAGTTTATGCTTCCACCCTTATTCTCTACTGCTATGGTGGTCGCCTGGATGTGGCTTGTTTTATAGTCGGGCAAAAGATTGTGCTTGATTGAACTTCGTATTACAATGGCCGTTCCAGCATGTCCCTTCCCATCAGGGTGAGTGGTGACATATGTTTTGCATCCCTTGATTTTGACATAACTTCTTTCGGTACAATGTGCTTCGGATTTAAGTACAACGTCGAGTTTATTGTTTGTTATCAGTAGTTCCAGTTCTGATTTGTTGGGAGCTAGTCCGTTCATGTTCCACGTGACTATTCGAAGAGCAGTCATTTTGACAGTTGGTTGACGAGTGTTGTTAGGAGTCCTATAAGGTTACTCATTTGTTGAAAGACAATCTCTAGCTTTTCAGATTGTTTGAGGATTAATTCTTCCATTTTATGGTGTGTGGTCGTTTTCAATGGAGGCTCTTTTGGTCCGATATCTTTTACCTTCTCAGAATAGAGGTCATTGGTTTCTTTTTTGTGGTTGTCTCGTGCAGTGTAGTTATTTTCCGGCCTAGGTTGTTCTGGTTTCCAATTATTTGAAGGTGGACGTCTTGGCATTCTTCTTGCTAGTATCTCTTGGTAGATTTCGCAGCCTTTGTAATTCGCTGGATGTGCCCCCTGGCAGAGGGCACACTGAGCCGGTGTTTTGCGATCTTTTTTGGGGCAGTCAGCAGTTTTATGACCCTCTGCACATTTAACGCAGCGGTATGGCCTCATACAATAATTCTTCGTGTGTCCATATTGTTGGCACCTTTGACACTGCGGTATTGTTGTTCTCTTTTTTGGGTCTTCAATTGTAACCGATTGGTGGTAAATATATTTTATGTTTTTTACTTCTTTGTTGTTAGGCCCTGGGACGATGTTGGCGAAGAAGGTTTTTGAACGTCAAATTTTACATAAAGACAGTCCCCCAAAACGCCCACCCGTCACCACTTCCTAGTGTTTTAGCTGGGAAGAAGAAGTGGCGCAACAAACTCCCCAGCAACACATCTGTCTGTTACGTTTTAAGAACTTCAATTAAACAATAGTACGCAAAGTATTTTAAGACACGAACAAAAAAATAAATATGTATCCAACAACATGGAAATCATAAAATTAAATATTATTTACAACATGTTAGCTAGCACACTCCATTATACGAGTACCATTAAAAAAACGGGCAATGGTAGAATTTTGCGATTGAACTGTGACTCGAACCACACGTGTTATACCAATAATTTTTAAACATTGTAATGAGTAGAATAAGCCAATAAGTAAATTAAGTCAATAAGTAAAAGACAGATTGACATTCAGTCTAAAATAAAAAATAAAAAAAAAAATTATAAAAAAAAGAATTATATGAACTCATATAACCTGTCATAAGCTAACTAATAGAGAAAGAACATGATAAAATTACATTGTCTTGCGTTCAACACTGCGACCCACTATTCTTATCGTCTAAATAGTCATTAATAGAATAGTATGCCTTTGAACAAAGGTTAGATTTAACTTTAGCTTTAAATGAGTTAAAAGGCAGGTCAAGAAAAGAAAGTGGAAGTTTATTGTAAAAGCGGATAACGAGCCCCACAAATGAGTCGTGGACTTTACGAAGTCGGCGGGAAGGAGCATGTAGCTTGTGCTTGTTTCTGGTGTTAAAGTTGTGGATGTCGCTCGTTTTAGTGTATAAGTGTATATTTTGCCTAATCTATAAAATGTTTGCAAAAATGAATTGAGATGCTACCGTGAGAATTCCAATATCTTTAAAAAGTTCTCTTAATGAAACTCTTGACCCTAGCTGATATATTGCTCGCACAGCACTTTATACATTTTGTTTTCTTGGCATTTAGAACTAGATTATTTGTCGTAAACCAATCCGTAACCAATGAGAGAGCGCTGTTTACGTTATCGAAATCTTGTCTATTCCTTTCTACTTTAAAGATAAGAGATGTATCATCCGCAAACAATACTACGTCACAGATACGCTTTAAGAAAAATGGTAAATCGTTTATGTAAACCAGAAACAAGAATGGACCTAGTATTGAGCCTTGAGGCACACCTAAATGCACTGGTAGCCCAGAAGACTTCACACCATTTACATCAACACATTGGAACCTATTATTTAAATATGAATTTATTACGTTAAGAGCTTCGCTTTTGAGACCGTAATGACGCAGTTTACGCAACAGCGTGTCATGGTGCACACAATCGAACGCTTTGGAGAGATCACAGAAAACTCCAATTGCATTTTGCGAGTTCTCCCATGCGTCAAATATATGTTTTAGGAGAGCAACACCCGCATCTGTAGTCGAACGTCCCTTTGTAAAGCCATACTGTTCATTATGGAGTGGTCTATTTAAATTAAAATGTTTTAACAACTGTTTGAGTATTAATTTTTCAAATATTTTGCTAAATGCAGGTAAGATGGAGATAGGCCGGTAGTTACCAATGTCATTTTTATTGGCCGATTTAAATAAAGGTAAGACTACTACTCTTCATGAGATCAGGAAAAGTTCCTAAATCCACGCATTTATTAAACGTAACAGCAAGATAGGGCGCTACTATGTCTATTATATTACTCAAAAGTTTAATAGAAACGCCCCAGTAATCACCTGTATTTTTAGATTTAAGTATATTGAAAACGTTAACTACATCGCGTGGCGTTACGTGCTCAAAACTAAATAATTGATTACACTCGGGCACACTACTTTGCAAAAGGTTTTCAGCTTTAGAAGGGGATGAATTCAAGGAACGAGTTGTAGTTATAGGTATATTGGAAAAAAACTCATTAAATGCCTGAGCTACATCAGCAGTTTTACTTACTAATTTGTTGTCTACTATAATCTCTAACGCATTTTCTCGTTTAACCGACTTGCCCGTTTCATTGTTAATGACTTTCCAAGTGGCTTTTACTTTATTATTAGAATTTTTAATTGTCTCGCTTAAAAATTTTGACTTCGCTACAACGCAAATCTTTTTATATAGTTTAGAATATTTTTTAACGTACTCTAGAAAAGCGGTATCAAATCTGTATCTTTTAAAACCATATAACTCGTATAATCTCGCTCTACGTTTATATATTTAACGTTTAACAGTTCGGTCCGAATTATTTGACGTTCGGCCAAACCCGCGACCATTATGGTTGGTTTGATTCCCACGAGGATCACTTTTTTAATTACATAAAACAAATGTATTAGTCAGCAATATTCACCATGCTAACTAGGCACGAAAAAACGTGGTGGACCCAACTGTTTTGAGTAGTTATCATGGCCGCAACACTGCGAGAAGTAATAAATAATTAAATGGACTTAAATGATGTCGATTATAATAAAAACACGGAACTGTAGATTTTGGTTGTTTATTTCTCAGGAAGCAAATGATTCACAGCATTGGTGGGATACAGAGGTCTGACAATACCGGGCCGAAACATTCAATTTCCTGAAGTTTGATTTTACTAGCAATAGGTACAACAGCTTAGAATATATAAGTACCCAAATATAAAACGTGGGAAAACAACATTACATAGCTGTAGAATAGTATAATTTATTTAGTAAAGCGAGTTTTTTTCATATTTTTTTTATAAACTACACACCTTACTAAATCACAATTTCTAATTATGTCAAAAATTATGTATCACATTTATAACATTCTGTACAAAGTAAAAAAATATTTTAATACTCCACTAGTACAAAGTAAAGCTGCATAGACATTTCCGACCATTATAATATTATTGTTGCCTATGTAGAAAACGAACTTTTAGTTACACATTTACCAATTTCACAGAATATGTACTTTGTTGAAAACAATTGAGCAGACGCAAATGGTAAGTTAATGCATTTCAATATCACACTCAATTGAACATTCTAAAATGATATGCAGTAAGTAATGCTATCATCTTATTGCATCAACGCGGCAACAGTACCACACTGGGGCTAGGCTACAGGCATACTTATAAAGTTACAAATATTAAGTTACTCTTTCTATGTTTATATCTATACTTCAACTTGTTTTAAATATCATAATAAAATTGTTAAGATATAAATAACACAAAAGTTACGTTATGTGGACTTACAACCTTCATAAGGAGTGACATATCATGTATCTTAAAAAACAATAGTCCCTTACGGTTCTGTAACAGTTACACTATTAAATTAATCACTTATAGCACACAAATATATTCTCTTTGCATTTCATCGGCTGTGCGTTGAAGGCACGAAACTCGGCAAACATATTGATGTGTGAATACAAGAGAATACAATCGTCCAAGTGATGAATGAACAACATCAACAATCGTGTCGCAAGCTGCATCTCTCGGCCTCTCCGACAACACCCAGCACCCACCCATGCGCGTCACTCATCTGACTTGATTAAAAAACATTACTTTTTTTAAATAATTATGCAAAAAAAACAATTATACAACCCTTCTAATTTGGACTTTCCTTCAAAAAACTGGGAATTTAAAAAATGCAAATTGTGATTTGTGACAGTGATCATAGAGAAACAATCGAATATACTCTATAGGGACACTCAAGTTATTACAACGTAATTTACAAATATAGTCAATCTCTAAATATTAACTAATTTATATAAACTGAATTATTTACAAAATATGAACACATCAGATGCGATGTGCCACCTCTCTTACATATTTGTAACTATTTACAATGACTATTATTATAAACATTAATTAAGAGCATTGCATTTTCGTGAGCTTGATCAAAATAATCCCTTGTTCAACTCATAAGTATAAAATGGTTTAACATTACTAGGTTCATTCACACCAATGTGTGGCCAGTCAATATTACTTCAGCTGCTTCTCACCCATTGAACAAACAGTCCTGTATTCTGAAAGTGGCCGACGGCTTACAGCGAACGTCGATTTTGTATTAGCTTTTAGAAGCCCAATAATTTGCTAATATTAGAGATCAGTCTTGGGACAAAAGAAACAAATTCAGTACTTTTGTGTACCTATAATTCGTCACATTTCGACTTTGAACTGTTTATTAAATAGTTTAGAAGTAAGCATCGTATTTACAAGTTCTGATGATTTAGACAAACAAAATTGTATTACATAAAAGTGATAGGAGAAATTCAAGGCAGAGTTCAGAATTTTAGGGAATTCCATAGCCCTCAAGTAACGGATGAGATGCAAGAAGCAGCACAGCAATTATGTTATGAATGATTGAAGATAGATTTGGTTTATCCTAACATTATTCACACTTGCTTTTGATTACATTATTAACAACTAAAACAAACACTAGAGTACCTCTATTATTATGTTATTATACTAGCTTATAAACCATGTCACTTATTGAAATCTCTTAACTAATCGTCTTAATCCAATTTTTCAACTCATACAAATTTCAATTTGTACTAATGTTGATGTACTAAACTGTCATGTGCATTATTGTATAACTTAAAGTCAGTTTCTTGCTGGTCTCCTACTAAAATTACTTTTTTTTTGGTTCTGATCACAATTCCAAATGTTTAGAATCATGAACAAAGGTTTTTTGCATTTTTTTTTTGTATTCCTTCATGGTGAATTTTACAAAGTATTTGAACCTTTTTTTATGGAACCTTTTCCTTTAAGTTGCCAAATACTTTGTTAACACCGAATAGACTTTTGTGTAACTGGTTTACAAAAATACTATAGAATAGCATTGATGGGACTTATTCACTGTATCATTCTACCACCTAAATAAATTTTAAAACTTCGTAATGACTAAACATGAAAATTATTTTATACACCAATTTATGGCACTCATTTTGAAATGACATGTTAATTAACTATTTAATTTTGCAAGACATTAAAATTGATCAAATGAAAGTGTTTGTACCAATTTTTTAATTTGATTTTAACTTTACATTATAAAGCCTTAATTTAAAGTTTTTTGAAGCTGCCAATTTAAACATAACTATGATTTATAGATGCTGCTGTTCGAGGTGGAATTCCCTTAAAATTCTACACAAGAACTGTTTGCATAGATGTTTTCAAATAATTGCACTTTCAATTTATGATTCAGATTTGAAAATTTTAAATGTGATCAAAATCTTTTTATCTTTTCATTTAGCCAGATTGAACGAATTGTTTCTAAATTAATAATTATAATTATGAAATACTATAATAAAATCAAATATTATCTAAATTGATGTTACAAAAGTTTTTTGGTAATAAAATAACAGGCACATTATTATTATTTTACCAAAACAATAATTAAATCGAAAAAAAAACATTAATCTTGCAATAAAATTATAAACCACAAAAATCAGCAATATCCTCCAGCCATTTTTCATTGATACTTTGATAAGCAACTACGTCACAACTAAAATATGGTTCAAAATAAAACAGCGCGCAAGATTATTCTCAAATAACCGCGCGTCTCAGTTGAATATTGTGTCTATTTTGTTAACAAAGTCTTGTTAGAGTGACTATGGCCAGGCAGTTTCAATTAGACGATAAATCTACCGGACCAATAACATTTTTTTTTCAAAACATTTAATGTAAGCAATAGTAACAGGATACCAAGAGCAGCCGAAGGCTAAATAATAACAGACTCACGGGTTGATCTTCAAGGTTAAACAACGCTAGCCAAAGTCGGTCCTTGGATGGGTGACCATCTTAACATACCGGACTCCTCCATTCTAAAACCGAGTCCAAAATAAAACAACATGCAAGATTAATCTTGCACTCTATGAGAAGACGATTATTACTACTCAAAATTTTACTGCATTTTGTTGCTGTTTGCTATGATCTGTTAAACCTCTTAACATCGCTCTACTTAAATCAATCGTTTGAAGATGACTGAGACAATGATGTTTTAAAATAAGTTCAACATTATTTAATACATGTTGTAAGTGGTCCTCAGAGCGTTAGCCCACCGCATCCAACACAAATCCCTATTCAACATCAGAGTTCGGTATCAATCTACCCGAATAAGGATTTTTTTTTTTTTTTTTTTCTTATTCTTTTTTTTTTTTTTTCTTCTTTTTTTTTCTTGCTAGTGCACAACCCCGCTTGCCCAACCCCGCATACAAGTATGTGCAACCCCGCATACACGTATGTGTGCGCAAACGCTCATAGATGGGACTTATATCCCTTCACAAGCAGCATCTTCATGGCTGCTATTAGAGTTTTGGTCGCCGAAACAATTGCCTACCAAGCAAGTATTTCGATGAAACAACTAAAAATGGACGTAAAAAAGCTTCGTAGAGTTTACTAGAAAAAAGACTAGAAAGAAAACAAAGAAATCATAATGGATGCGCCTTTTTTGTAAGATTTGTGTCAGATACTTTGTATAAATAAGGACCGGACAAAATGGTTTTCATGACAAATAAAAACAACACTCATCATTCGATAGGTTTTTTTATGTGCAGCATTAACTTTTAGGTGGGCTAATTTTTAACGTACGGGAATTGTTGGACACATCTAACAGACTGACACTCAATGGATTACTAGAACACATTTAAAGCCATTACACCTGCTCAGTAGTACCATATTGTTGTATTTTCATGGTAATCCTTATATTGACCACTAAATGTGATATTCAAGGGTTTCGTTATCTAACGTCTACTTCAGTCCTACGATATATCGTCATAACTATTTAGCATATAGCTATTTGAAATGAGCCGTCATAGCAGTTTTTGTTTTATATTCACCTATCTCTAAATGGATGGTGAAGGGTGGTTCCAGCTAACTAAGTTAACGTTGGTTGTTATTGGTTCTGAAACCACCAATTGTCCTGTCGTATATATTTTATTCTTGATGTCAGATTTGTGTCCATATGCAACTTATCTGAATATGGACTTTCTAAATCGTATTTTTTTTAATCAAAACTTATATAAAGCGCAACCATACTTGGAGAGCTGCATATTATTTTCGGAAGCATTCTACAAATTATTAGTTTTCATGCAGAATGTAATAAAAATGTTGTTTAGTTCATTCATGTTAGTTTCACCAGATGATAATGAAATGATATATAGATAATGCAAACAATCAAACAAAATCATTGGAATGTCATCAAATCCTACTAATATACATCGAAAGTGCAATTACTCTTAAACATTATAGATAGTTCATCCCCTAATAAATTAGTCCGATAAGCGCTCGTAATAATAACGTCATAGATCTACCTAATATCTCATTCTACTTCAAAAGAAATCGTTCAGGTTTCACGTTCCAAGGGTTCACATCACGCTGGGTACCGACAGCGGCCGTACGGGCCGACCGGTGTCGATATTTCCAATTTTTGACCTCACACTTTGGTACTAATCTGGACAGATCACACAAGGACGTCGCGACGAGTTCCCGCGGCCACCTACTTGTCGGCCGGCTCGGGCGGCGCGCCGCCGTAGTCCAGCTGGTAGCTGCCCGCGCGCGTGATCTCCTCCATGCTGGGCTCCTTGCACTCGTGGCCCGCGTGGCCCGCCGCGCCGCAGTTCCAGCACGACAGCTTGGGCGGCGCGTACAGCACGGACACGAAGCCGGCGTACGGCGCCTGGCCCGCGTACGGCGGCGGCTCGCCGTTGGCGAAGGGCGGGTGCGGCTGGCGGTAGGCCGGCGGCGGCGTGGGGTAGGCGAAGGGGCGCGGGTACTGCAGGAAGGGCCCGGGGCCCGGCGCGGGGCCCTGCGCGGGGCCCTGCGCGGGGCCCGCGGGCGGCCGGCGCGCAGGCGCAGGCGTGCCGGGCGGCGTGGAGGCGGCGCTGGAGCCGCTGTCGGACGACGAGCGCGGCGCGCAGTACGGGCCCGTCAGTCGCCGCACGCCGTTCAGCTTCTCCAGCGATCGATATTGCTGCTGATGTACTGCGCTCAGTTCACGTAACCGCTCGTCGCCCATGTTATGACGCATCTGAAAAGGTTATTATGGTTATCATAAGAAAGTCGGTCGACTCCCGCGTTTGTAACGGTTTGATTCAAAGTCAATTTGCATTTTGCGTTATAAATTTCAAATAAATAGGTAGCAATAAACTGGAACTATCCTTTGACTGGCAGCACATAATAAATAGGTAGGGGAAGGCCGACGTTTGTGATTGCGATTAACTTTTAATAAATTAACGATTAATTTGATTTTTAACCGACTTCCAAAAAAGGAGGAGGTTCTCAATTCGATTGAATTTTTTTTGTTTTTTTTTTTTGTATATTTGTTCAGCGATATTTTCGCCAATTGTCAACCGATTTTGATGATTCTTTTTTTATTTGGAAGAATATCTTCCCGGAATGGTCCCATTTCAATTTGGTGAAGATCTGATGAAGAACTTCGGAGATAGGTAACGGAACTCTTCAATAAATGATAGCAAACCTGTCGGGATTGCTGAAATCGCATGTATGTTTATTGTTTACACCAGTTCATAACATATATCACGCCGGTACGCTTTGAAGGGGTACGCAGATGTGTACAATTCAACCATGGTTTTGGGGTTATCTATTCAGGAATAACTTTATTGTTTATAAACCGATCTTGATGATTATTTTTGCATTGGGTTTAGTTAAAGCTAACCACTAAAAAGTGAAAAATAAAATACTTTTTTTTACAAAAAAAAACAACCGACTTCAAAACAAAGTATAAAATAGGTGAAGACGGTGTTTTTTGTTGTTTCTTCGTTTTTTGACACCGACTTCCGAAATTATAGTTATTTTATACTTTGTAGTGTTTTATGTTTTGAAGTCGGTTGTTTTTTTGAACAGGGAATTTAATTAAGTATGAATATTGTTTTACTCCCTTTGCATGATGTTCACACAACCGATCATGTAGAATGCAATAGAAACTTTTTCTTTTTGATGAATCAACTAACCAGTCATTCCAATCGTTTCTTTTGTATAATAAATAAATATAATGTTTGCTTCAAAAGATTTTACGAATTACAATAAGTATTAGTTTTGCTTTCGTTCTGTTGAATAACAGTGACAATAAAGAAAAAGACGTGTGTCACTCGGAGACTGCCGCGGTAAAGCTATTGCATAGCATTTTTTATCAACTTATGTAATTATAATTATTTATTTATTTTATGCGCAGTAACGCCGATACAACCAATGCCACCTAGAGGCGATTTGCAGAACTAAAGAGACAAGCGTGATATTTCAAAGTCATTAAAAGTTCTGCTATTCATCGATAGTTGGCAAAACTAAAAACTATCACTGCTGTGCCGGTCGGAGGGGGGGGTTTTAGGTTATTTTCGTTACGGAATTTCTGGATTCGGTCTCCACGCTCAAGGCCCGCGATAGAAGCTATGCAATAGCTTAAAAAACAAATCATGTCTGTTGTATGGGACCTTCAATATTAATTTTATTTTAATTTAATTACTTATTTTTAAAGTGAATAATATAACTCAATATTCTGTGAATATTTCAAGCGTCTACCTGTTGCGGTTATCAATATCGAGCAAAAACGACCAAAAAAATTATGTTTGTTCTATGGCACCAGCTTAAATATATATTTTTTTTAATTTAATTATTTTTTTAAAGTGAATATATAACTAAATATTCTGTGAATATTTCAAGCGTCTACTTGTTGCCGTTATTAATATCGAGCAAAAACGAGCAAAATAATCACTTTTGTTGTATGGGAGCCTCCTTAAATATTTATTTTATTGTTTTTTAGTACTTATTTGTTGTATTGCGGCAACATAATACATCCTCTGTGAAAATTCCAACTGTCTAACTATCACGGTTCAAAGATACAGCCTGCTGACAGACGGCCAGACAGACGGACGGACAGCGGAGTCTTAGTAATAGGGTCCCGTTTTACCCGTTTTTTACGGAACCCTGAAAGCTAAAAAATCTAATTAGTCCATCAGATAGATTTCCAAAAAGTCATAGACACGTATTTTTCCTTTTTTCATGTAAGCAAAAAATGAAAACGATACAGTGCGTTGGAAACTCGTGTGACGTCACTTGTACGTACACTTTTTACTTACGTGACGTCACGAGCCCCCCTCCTGATCTTTGATGCGTTTTAGCTTCATTTTTTATTGTTTTGATAAAGCAAAAAATGTGTCCAGTATTTTTCGATAATCTAACTGACGGACTAAATAGAATCATATGTTTTTTAACCAGGAATCATCCCTATTGATACCATATCGATTTTCTTACTAAAGATTATGATTATCGCATCCTACGAATAATAAAACTCAAGAAATGTAACTAAGCTTAAACATAGGACCACGCCGTACTGTACCGCGGTAGGCGTTTGTTATTGTTGTACCACGACTTTGGAAAGTGTTATGCAACATGAACGCAACATGGATGATTAATTCACACGTTTTGAAACACTTGAACTTGAGAGGTTTTTGTTTTTAGATAAAACGAAAAATGATAATATGCATTAGTTAGTTAGATAATTTTACATTTTATACAGCGAAAAAAATGGATAACTGCGGTTCCTTTGGAAAGAAACGGATAACACTTTAAAAACTCTAAAAAAAGCCATCCGATCGAAAACAATCACGATATTAGGTTGTTCAAAGCTATAATTGAAAACATTCTTAGGGTTCGTTTGCATTATATGACCAGAAAAGATTTTTTACTTATTTCTACCCGTCCGTAATAAGTCGAATAAACTTTATATTTTCAAAAGGACATAATTGTTTTAAAATTTGATATAATAAAGAGTAAACACGTAAGCAAGCTTACTTATTTTTCATAACACCATCTACGCATCTCCTGATCTGACTACTACGCGACCAATCATTCTATTATTCGTAGGTTAAATCCTAAAGGGCCCCACACAGTTTCACACCGCAATAGGTACGTTGCATTGCAATACACAGCGAGAGCACGGACTGTCCGGCAGATACTCGCCAGCGGACTGTAAATGTGTGGGTCCCATTAAACTGATTAGAATATTTCTTATCTTAGATCCTTACTATACATTACTACAACACATTAAGAAACATTTTAATTCAAAAAACACTCAAACAAACTTTTTAATAGGCATATTCAAGAATGGTTTAGTTACAATATAACTAATAATTAATGCAACGAATACGGTACAATAATTCAATTATTTTTATTATGACTTATCTTCTCACACATAATGCATAACACCGTCCACGCATCTGTCACTGCGACCAATCACCATTATCTGTCCTGCCGAGAGCCAATCACCGCGCTTGCTAGAGTACAACGCGTTACGCAAGCGCAAAATAAAACTCAACAACTACGAATAATAAAACTCAGGAAGCGTTCCGAGTTACGCTTCTTGAGTTTTATTATGCGTAGATCGCATGCCTAAATCCCGGCAGGCACATTTCTGCAATTCCACTGATCTGACTTATTAGCTTTGCGCTTGCGTTAGCGAATACATTTGTTAGGTGTCGTAAGAGGTGACTAAGGTTCTCACCAGAGCGGAATCATTCAGCAGCAGCATTCTCTGTACATTGCACACAGCTGTACTGCGATCGCCAACCCGCCTGCCAAGCGTGGCGATTTTGCACCCCCCCCCCCCCCCAATGATAAGCGCAACGAAAAAATGGCCCCTAGTGCCCGGCAGCGCGTCCCCTACCCGTACCCTTGACTCCGGTAGCGGTCAAGGTCACGACGATGCAAGGGGTGCTAAGAATCCCCGGAGTGAATCCATCTACCCCGACAAACACTGACGACTGGACCTGGTAACACTGAACACAAAAACACTCTGGACCGACGAGAAGATCACCGAACTTGAGGAGGAATTGAGCAGGTTGCGATAGAGTATTGTGGGATTGTCTAAAGTCCGAAGAGTGGGCGGGAACGATTCTATAATTCTCAAATCCCGCAACCTGTTCTATTTCCGGGAGGGTGACCAGAAGTCCCTGGGTGGTGTCAGATTTTTAGTTCAATGTGTGTCGACCAGGCCGGACCTTATATTCAGAATATCGTCAAGATATTATATATTTCTAGAAGGTTGTACAGGTTTACGCCTCACCCAACCTCAACACACCCCGACGACGAAGCCATGATAGAGACTATGTATGAGGATTATATCCAGAGCCATGCAAGGTTATAAAACTCACTTCACCGCGGTCATGGGGGACTTCATCGCGAAACTGGGCAAACGAGACGGTGACGAGCTGCGTGTAGGGCAATCTAGTCATCACGAACCGTCTCGCGCGCAAGTTTGAGGATTTTCAGCCTCCCAAACAAGCCGAATTCCAAAATGGCTTCAGCACCGTAGACCACATACATACGCTGCAGCAGGTTATACAAAGAGTATAATCTGCCCCTTTGCTTAGCGTTTGTAGACTACGAGAAAGCCTTCCGATTCGATCGAGACTTGGCTGTGCTGCAGTATCTCCAACAGTACCAGATCGACTATCGGTACATCAAGGTGCATGAGAACGCCACCATGTCCGACTTCAGGGTCCGACATCGAAACCTATCCTCCTGCAGCGAGGTGTGAGGCAGGGAGACGTAATTTCTCAGAAACTGATCACGGCCGCAATGGAGGATATCTTGAAGGTTTTGGACTGGAGAAGGATAGGCATTTATGTCAATAGCGAGTACATCACTCACCTTCGATTTGCCGACGATATAGTCGTCATGGCTGAGACTATGGAGGACCTCAGTACAATGCGCTATGACCTCAGTAGCTTCCGAAAGAGTGGATCTTAAAATGAACATGGCCAAGGTCATGGCAACCCATGTAGCGTAGCACCCACTCCTACCAAGATTGGAGACTCTAAACTCGAAGTTGTAGACGAGTACTTCTACCTGGGACCGGTACAATTTTCGATCGAAAAAACTTCGAGAGAGGTCAACCGTCGAATCAGACTCGGCTGGGCGGGCGGCGTTCGGGAAGTTGCGTGATATCTTCTCGTCTCACATACCACAGTGTCTCAAGACGAAAGTCTATGACTAGTGCGTGTTGCCAGTGATGACCTATGGACTCGAAACGTGGTCGCTCACAATGGGCCTCATCAGAAGGCGTAAAGTCACCCAAAGGACAATGGAGAGGGCAAAGCTCGTAGTTTCCTTGCGTGATCGAATCAGGAATGATGATATTCGCAAGAGAACCAAGGTTACCGACATAGCCCGAAGAATCGCCAAACTGAAGTGGCAATGGTCAGGGCGGGCACATTGCTCATAGAACAGATGATCGATGGGGCCGAAAAGTTCTAGAGTGGTGACCGCGTACCTGAAGAGCAGCGTTGGAAGGCCTTCCCACAAGGTGGATCGATGACTTGGTGAAGGTTGCGGGTAGCTGATGGATGCGAGACGCACAGGACCGGATGTTGTGGCGAAACTTTGGGGAGGCCTATGTCCAGCAGTGGACGTCTTCCGGCTGATATGATGTTTGAGAAGTAGAACTTGTTTGTATTTTTTTGTGAACTTATTTCTGTGTATTTTACTGTGCAAATATGTCAAGTCGACCGACTGACGCCGTTGTACGTTACCCGCTCATAGGATTAGAAATATAAATGTCGGGTAACTCCCCGATTATCAGTCGCGCACCCTATGTCGCGACTATACGTCGCTATAACTCTTAATTCCTACTAATATAGGTGGATTACGCCTATTTTTAGAGCTTAAAAACAAGTCATACACGAACTAACATTAGTTCGTGTGTGACGTGACGTGTCTTTATAAAATACGTCTTTGGTATCATCAAACAAAATATATATACTTACCTTTAGGTACAAAAAGAACTTCTGTAGTTACTAAAAAACAATGTTTGAATTTGATGCAACATGGTACGGGATTTTATATATCTAGTGGCATAGAGGCCTTTTCATTTAAATGCGCCGATATTGCTGCGACTTAAGCAGCATCTTTTGTTCATCATTTAATGACTTGCCCATGTCACTTATGTCGCTTATTAAACGCCACAGTTCAATGAAAAGGCTAGGCTTTTAATGAAAAGTTGGCTGCGACATATCCATGAGCATTGACATTTCACAGTAACGCATGATATCACACATAAATAAACACAAAAGTTTAACAAGCATACAAGATTGTCAAAAGAATTGCAACTAGGCAATACAACATAGGTACATTAGTATTTTCTATTATATGTGCGACAACATGCATTCCTATGTTTAGAAACACAACATAGTGGGAACGACTCTTTCTGGATAAAGATCGCGCGACACTGTGCGGCTAGACTCGCCTCATGTGAAAACAGCATTAATGCAGGAGGCTGTCTGTGGCGAAGTAGTTCTGCTGCGAACACGGCGAAGGGGCCGCGTTGATGCGGAGAGGGACCCACCTCGGCGACTGACAGGCTCTCGAAGTTGGCGGCCAGCTGGTGCGCCAGCGGCGCCTCGGGCGCTCCGAGCGGTCCGAGCGGCCCGGGCGGCGGCGAGCGCTCGCGCGACACGCGGCGGCGCCCGCGCGGCGACGCGGCGCGGCTGTCGCCCGGAGACGACACCAGCGGCGACGTCGGCGCTCCACTAGCCGCCGTGTAGTTTATTACCTGCAAACAGTTCAACTACACCCATAAGACATTCCATCCCAACCAAAGATACATATTATTATAGCAAGTATAAACATTTTCTGAGTATTGTCTGATATAGTCTAAATTATCCCAGCTCATATATGAGCGCATATTATGTGTAAGCAGATAGACATAATAATCGACGCAATACTGCACACAATGCAACAATAGCGATTATTGTCCAATTTAGCTCCGATTTGCCTCTTATTAAGGATTGCTACCATGAGGTACTTTTAACAAATGGGGTGACAATGAAATTGTACAAGCTAAAAATCTGCAAAAATGCATCGTCAAAATCAAATTAGGTTGAGGAAATCGCCAATTGCAAACAGACAGTTTATGTGCCACAGCATTTTTTTTTATTCTTATGATATTTTGTCTGGCTACCTGTTTTATTTAAAAAGAAGAAATTTTGCCCAAAAGGTAGCAACCAAATGAAACTTAGATTTTATATTCACTACAATTTATTTAAAGTGTTTACTCCTCACATTATGTCAAACAAACTCGCAAGTCCTTATTCTTGGAACTGATTTGAATGAAATTTGATATGGAAGATGCCTAACTCAAAAAAGCAGTTTTCAGTTTTCTATAAAAAGTGAAATCTCTCTAGTTCACTCTTAACACTTTTTCGAAAAAGTTCTAATACCAACCTTTTCTTACTAGACATTAGGTTCCATTAAAATCGGTTAATTCAACAACAAGTCAAGACAAGTCAAGATAAGTCAAGTCAAGACTATAGTCTTGACTATAGTCTGTAGGCGCCAGATAAATGAAGAATAACGGTCATTGACCTTTCCTTAATATCTCATCGTAGGTACCCCGGACATTAAATTATGAATTGTTTTTCATTACTAGAACAGTAAGGATCACGATAGATGTCGATTCAGGACAGCTTTATGTCATTATTTCTGTTTTTGAAATTAAGTGTGTCAATAAATGTAGGTGGGTCAATGACCGTTATTCTTTGTTTATCTGGCGCATACTATAGTGAGTATGTATGAAATGCTGAGTGGTGTGAGTAAACACTGAAGAGAATGACGAGACTATTTTAGGTATAGGTCATGGGGCCTTTGTTTGTCTACCTGAATTTTAGAGAAATAATCTAAACAGCTATTAAATATGTACTTTAAAACACTATTAAAATATAAATTCTGTAAACCTATCAAATATTTTGTTCTTTAATGTTAGCATCATAAAATGCCATAATATATTCAACACATTAATTTTATTAAAAATAGCAAGATTACTCATTATTACAAATATTTTACCTCAAGTGGTTGATTTATAGGTACTATGATATTTGCAGGCCATGCATTGTGTCCCATGTATTCTCCCATATTGTACTGTGGGAGTGGTATGCCTGGCGGTGGGTGTGGGACTTCACTCAACATGGGCACCACTCCTCCGGCTCCCGTCAACACTGGTGGGGAACTCAGTTCAGGCACTGTGTCTGTACTTTGAGGCTGAAATAAAATAGACTATATTTAAACATTACATAAAAGTAGTTCCAATGCATATTCATTACTATTTTGTGATGCTCAAGCTACAAAAGAAGTTTTTATTCTTCCATCATGCTACAATACAATGTATCATGTTAAAATAAAGGAATTAATTTAGTGCTCTATTCTATTACATATTTTTGAGGATGTTGTTGACATAATGATGATAAATGATAAAATTCAGTCATAATAATGAAACAAGTACTGAAAGATACTATGACTGAATAATAAATAGAAATTGATTATTTTCATTGAATAATTTTAATGGTAATGGAAACATTCATGAGTGAACTTGTTATGATAAACAACAATGCATGCATTCTGAAAATAAGGAAATAAGTTAACTTGTCTGACATATTAGTAACCACTGGAAGCTAATCAGATTCTGATTAGCTTCTGTCATTTTTCTATTGTTATTGTAGAATCATTTATTCGTGAGCACAAAACATCTAATAGTTTTTGCAATAAGCAGGTATATGCATAGTGTTATAAACTGAAACACTGTATAATAAGATTAAATAGGTGCATTGTAAAACAGAGACTCACAGCAAAAGAGCCATAAGTAATTAAATCTCAAATAAAGTCCAAGTTGAGAATAACCTCTAATTTTAGATACTAAATAAATGCCAAAGTTGACAATATCAACATTATCATACATAAATTCTTATTCAAACAATAACCTTGAATTTTATTTAGATTCACAGAAAGAAGAATGAAATTCTGATTTAAAAAATAGTCCTACTAACATTATTGCAAAAAAGATATACATGAGTTGACTTATGTTGGATGAATTACAAAGGCAGCTTTGCTCTTGTAATATTATGGTGATGAGAGAATATGACAACACTGACCTGCACCCCAGGTGTTTTTACAAACACAATACCAGGCGGTGGCCCCAAGCTAGACAAGTTAGGCGGTGGGATTGACATGTTTGCTGTGATATTTGATTGTGTATGGCATGCACTCACTGGCACTACATTTATATGATCTTGTGTCTCAGGTAATTGTATCCTCTGATCTTCCATTTTTAATTTATCTAATATTTCACCAAAATGTGACTTTTGATCAAATGTAAACGCTGGATGATGTAACGCCATCGTATATAGAAGTAGAATTTCTTCCAGGAGATCGCCGTACAAGCCTTTCAATAAGCCACTCTGTTCCAAACTGACCATGGCATTGTACAATGTGGTAGCACACGCGAAATTACACGAGCGTAACAACGACACATACAAGGCCATTTTCCGTCGCGTCCTGGGGTCTGTGTTCGCGCCACCGATGTCCGCAGCCAGGTCTGTGGGGTTGTTGGCTCTTAGTTCGGCACCACGCAACTCCTGAAAGTCCCGCTTACCTAGCTCCTCTAGGTATGTGCCAATGAAACGCAGTTCAAATGGCAAACACATATTTAATAACGTACACATCGCGTCTATGCGTTTATAGCTTTCCAATTCTTTAAACCATGATACCACGTCCTCTTTGCAAACCATTTCCAGAACACATTGAAATTTTATGTAAAGAATCAACCGGTCCCCTGCAGCCGAAGCGCGTCCGTTGCTTACAATTTTTGGCACACGCAATTATTGCGATAATGTGATGGTTGTAATCCAAGAATATTCGATTGTAACATTAGTAATTATAAGCTTTTTATCCGTATTTTACAAGTACAGTATTGGTTAAGCAACTACAGGCAATGCTAGTAGTAGTTTTGTCTCGTCTATAATTTATGGAATAGGCCAACCAAAGACAAAAGCATGCTTATAGACAAAGGTGCTACGTACGGAAGACAACGCAAAGAATAAAAAAAACAGCTCTATTGCTTTGCGATAAAGCTTAAAATTCTAACTCAAACACATTTTAGAAATATGACAGTTGCGAAGAGCCTTTCCGTTTATGGAAAACACAGAGTACATAGATATGGAAAAGTTGTTTCTGTAAAGAACTTAGTTGCTTCATGCAAAAGTGTAGGGCCCTATCTCACTAGGCAACTAACACTTTTAATGTGGATATTTGATTCACATTCTGCACGATTTCAGGCTGCTCCAAATCTTGTCGAACGTAACGCCGACATACACCGTACACTAACTTGATCGCCTTCTAACAGATTCAGACTAAGCGAAAAGCAAACGAAGGCAGATTTCAAACCTACTGTCACTGAAAAATCGGCGCAGTTAAAATAATGAAAAGCTAGGTTTTTAATGAAACGGCTGAAGCAAGAGCAAGCGTGTGGTGGTTTCCATTCGATAGAGTTCGTTCGCTGTTTTGCTAAACTCAAACTCGAAGACAGCTAACTAAGTCTAACCAATAGGGTATTTGACAACTATGAAACGTCGAGATGAATGAATAGGTACTTATCCAAAAGCTATCACTAAAATTGTACGATTTGTAAAATTGATAGAGCAAAACAGAGGAGTATTAAAAGCTTTTAAAAGTGATTCTACTCAAGTATGCTGTCCAGAGAGTAAAGTCACGCAAACCTCCGTTAAAAAGGGAGGATCCTCCGACCGTACGGTTGTTGTGTCCGGTGGGCAACTGTCCGATAGTTGATATTCGGGCTGTAGTACATGTTCAAATCGCACAGAAAACTTTGATACCGCTATTCAGGATTTCGTTAAGTTAGTTCGCACCTGGCGGGATAGATGGCGTCGCGGTTGTTTTTGTTACGACGTAGATTTAGCTGTGTTGGTTTTTTTGTGGTGGCATCGGCATTGATGCCACTACACTACTATCCTTGTCATGTAAAATGTCGTTTGTTCTGGATGGCGCAAATTCATAATGGAGATGCTACTGAGTGATGTCAGTACTGTTTCTGTTGATCACAGACTAGCACTTCGCCCACGACTTCGTCCGCGCGGTTTTAGTAGGTAGGTACTCCACAAACTTCAACGCCCCCTATCCTTTAAAAGGGGGTAGCCCTTTTAAAGGATTGTTTTGGAAAATTAAGCACAACGATTTTCATTCATTTCCTGCTTATTCTGTGGTTTCAGGAGGCCCTAGACACTATTGTGCTGAGCGAATGCTACTGTCGAAATGCCAAAATTTAGGAATTTGATCACGTGACATTTCGATAGCATCTTTCAATTTCATACATTTTTAACGTTTTGACAATCGCCTTCGCCACTGTTTTTGTACATAGAGTTTTAAATAAATAAATATTATGATACAAAAATCTCCATTTTCCTTTTCAACCGGGATTTGCTTGAATAATTTGAACAAAAAGCGGTCATGGTGACTTATCCATAATAGTTAGACATTATGGTATCTCGGACATTTTTTTGGAGATATTGATAACCTCTGTAAAACTGTAGTACATCACTTTGCTCTATTGTCAATTTTTTCCGCAGCGTACGCGATATAAGATTGGTATTTTTTTCACACCTTGGGTTACATTATCGGAGTTTTCATACGGATCCTTAAATTTTTCGAAAATATTCTATAGCTTATGTCCATCACAGATAATGTAGCATTCTACTGGTGAAAGAATTTTCAAATCGGTCCAGTAGTTTCGGAGCCTATTCATTTCAAACAAACAAACAAAATTTGTTTGTTTTAGGAAAGATTTCATCTTTCCTCTTTATAATATTAGTGTAGACTAGTAATTCGCCCGCGAATTCATCCGCGCGGATTTTGTAGGTACTCTACAAACTTCAACGCCCCTTTTAGCCTCTTTTAAAAGTTAGTTTTGGAAAATTAAGCACTACGATTTTCATTAATTACCCAGCCATATTTGCTTATTCTGGGGTCTCAGGAGGCCCTAGAAAATGTTCCATTCAATTAGCGAATTCGATAGCATCTGCCAATCACATACATTTTTGACGTATTGACAATCGCCTTCGCCACGCTACAGTTGAAAGAATATCACTTTGTCTCGAGCCCAGGATAAGCGCAACTGTCCACCGCGTTCACCCCGTCAGGGGTTGATTATGCAAAAATTGTTACATCTGTTTCAACTATCCCACTTTTAGTTTGTTCATAGCATTCCGATGTAAATTGAAGCAAGCAATAATGTCCTCCCCTAAAAACTTTATCATCCCTCCTTCATCGTATACTACAAATGTAGTTTATTTTCGAAAAATACAAGTTACATTTGTTATTCTTATTTTTTATGGAAATCATTTAAATGCAGTGTTTCAACTTCATCGGACCAAGCATATTTTAAGAGAATCTTACCCCAGTTCGCTCAAACCGCAACATTTTCCTTACTGCGAGCATGTTGTTGATGTTGTTTTTTGTAGATATTGATGACCTCTATAAAACGGTATTTTTTTCACACCTTGGATTATATTGTCGAAGTTTTCATACGCATCCCTAACTTTTTTTAAAATACTCTAAAGTATTTTAAAAAAAGTATAATATAAAAGTATAATACTCTAAAGTATTTTAAAAAAAGTTAGGGATGCGTATGAAAACTTCGACAATATAACCCAAGGTGTGAAAAAAATACCGTTCTAAGGCCTATGTTACTCAATGATAATGTAGCTTTCTTACGGCAAAAGTATTTTTGAAATCGGTCCAGTAGTTTATAAGTTTATTCGTTACATACAAAAATACAAATTTTTCTTCTTTATAATATTACTAGATGTTGATTTTAAAACACTCACAACTCTGTATTTTTTTGTTCTTTTTTTTTTCCTGCACCTGGGATTTTCTCTAGGTTTTGATAAATTTGCTAAAATTTAACTTAGATTTTCGGGGAATTTTATAAAATGGTGTTGGCAACGCTGCAAGTGTTGTTCTTATAAACATGTATTATAATATAATTGCACCTGATTTTTTAAAGTGTGCGTGAATGGCCAAATCCGAAACCATAAGGAATATAAAACACACTGAAAGGAGTCTCGAGCCCGATTTTGTTGAAAACTAAAACTGCATCACATCCCTAGCCAGGAACTGAACCGGTTGATTTAAAAAAAAACACACCTTGTATTATGACACCATCCGAAAGTGTCGTTATTAAGGATCAAATTCTGAGAAGTAAGAACACATGGAAAACTAAAGGAAAGCTCTCATTTTTAACAAATTACTTTCTAAATTTTCATAATAAAAGTTTTATACTAATATTTTTTTCTAAATCTATGATGCAGTTTTAGTTTTCATCAACATCAAAAAATATAAGTTACGGTTTAGATAGATAGGTTTAGTCAGAAAAAAACGACTGGATTAACAAAGACATTATTAAAATGATCGATAGCAGAAATACCTTATGGAAACAGTTAAAAAATGAAGAAACAAATAATATTTGAAGAGGAAGTTTTTAGCGGAACGAAATAAAGTTTAAAAGAAAATAAATAATGATAAAAACAGTTACCTACTACTACAACAAATTCCAAAATTGTAAAAATAATTCGAAGAAGATGTGGAAAATTATTAATTCTCTAGCTATGAATAAGACTAAAACGAATATTTTACCTCCAAAACTTATAGTAAATTCACAAAGTGTAACAGATGGCGAAGAAATCTGTGACCTACTAAATGTTTACTTCGCCACTATTGGTACAGAGCTGGCTAATGGGATACCATCGGGATACCATTTAAATTCAGGTAACACAATTATGTACAAAGACGGACGTATGAACACACAGAAACGCTTACTCAATTTAGACCTTGTAGAGGAAGTTACTAAACTTATCGATAATTTGGATGCTGATGCGATGCTGAGTACAGGCGTGGACGGAATTAGCACAAAAGCGTAAAAATGTATTAAAAATGTTATAACCTTTAGTAAGTTGCATTAATAAATGTCTTGACCATGGTATGTTTCCTGATAGCTTGAAGTTGGCAAAAGTTTCTCCTATCTTCAAGTCAGGTACGAAAACGGACCCGAGTAATTATAGGCCAATATCTGTGCTTCCGGTGATATCTAAAATTTTTGAGAAAATTATATACAGCCGCTTAATTGAATACCTAAAAGAGTAAAACTTCCTAATAGACCAACAATATGGTTTTAGACCAAAATCAAACACCCTATCAGCACCTATTGACCTGGTTACGAATATAAACACGTGTAGGTGTAGGGAAGGTGTTGGGTAGGTGTCAAAGTCAAAGTCAAAGTCAAAGCATTTATTTCAATTAGACCATTTACAGGTACTTTTGAATTGTCAAGGTCGGTCGGTCAAAAAGATGAAGCTATTTGCACGTTCCAAAGCGTAGATCTCTATGGAGAAGAACGTGCAAGAAACTCCACGGACACTCTTTTAAAAATGATATTTTGTTACAAAATTATGGTTACATCATTCATATTGAAATTATACATACATGTGAGAACGATGTAAAAGACGTGCAGGATAAAAGAGTCCGGAGTAAAAAAAGAAACAATTCAAAGAAATAATTAAAATAAACCATGGCAGCCGAGAGATAACCAGTCTCAGCTGACGGCGCCCGTTCACGAACATGACGCATACGCTAGCACCATTCGGCTCAACCATTTTTTAGGGAGCCAAATGATCCAACGCATGCGCCACCATCAGCCAGACTTTTGAGTGAGCATGACATCCCCAATCGCCAGGGTACATTCAAGTCAAAGACCTACCCAAAATGATCTTTATAGTTTAAAGCTACACAGTACTCACACATGTGCATGAAATTATACAATGTTAAATTAGTTGCATCTATACAATGAAAAGTGTAGGATAGGTATAAGGTAGGTGTAGGGTAGGTGTAGGGTTGGTGTAGGGTAGGTGTAGGGTAGGTGTAAGGTAGGTGGAGGGTAGGTGTAGGGTAGGTGTAGGGTAAGTGTAGGGTGGGTGTTTCCTGAGTAAAAAATGTACAATCCAAAACAGGAAACCTTGCTATTTCCGATATTCACGCGGGCGAAGCCGCAGCTGGTAGAAGCTAGTAATTGTATAAATACATACTTGCTACGGCTGCGAATCATATTTTGACCAAGATACAACTTGACACTGACCTGCACATTGCAAAAAACTTAAGAAAATTTGAATTTCGCTCGCTGCCCTGGCGCTTCCACCTTAATTTAGTATGTAACAACCTACCACATTTTATACAAATAAATGTTTATGATACGAAAATCTCTCGTCCATGAAAATACAAGTACTACGAGAATATCATCCTTCAAACTTCACAGGAATGTATCCGAACAGATTTTTACTTTTTAAAAGGTGTTCCGTATCATCTCGCATTTGATCAGAATCGGATCTTTTACATGCGTTAGCTTAGCCAGTACCTATACTATTGTAGTCTTTGCGTTAGCTGCAACCTACTTACATACGAAAAAGAACCAGGAAAACCAAATGTTCAAGAAAGAGACAGCAATAACAATTCATTTCCAAATACTAAAAATACTGTTTTTTTCGTTTGAAACGCTCATAGTTACTCGGCATTTTTTGACAAAAGGATCGAAAAATATCACAATCACTGATTTTGCAGACTTGTGTTTATTTGGAAAATTATTACAGAGCAAATAAAATGGCTCCTACGGAAGATGTCGAAATGAAAAATGTGGAAAGTCCAGCAGCAGCTAGTGATGTAGACACACCCGAAGTAAAGAAGGATGCAGATGTGCTTGCTGTTCAAGATTTGAGGGAGCATGTAAGGCAAATAGATAAAGCTGTAACTTCCAAGGAGCCGAGGTTTGCTATGCGAGTTTTGAGATCTCTTCCCAGTACCAGAAGGAAGTTAAATGGCAACGTTTTACGTGCTATTTTCAACCAACTTTATCCGTCAAGTGCTGACAAAGAGGGATTGATTGCGTTTGTGGAGAACCCTCTGCCTGGCGCTGTCGACATCGAACCACCTCGCTCTCGTAGTGCGCCGAAACAACCTGTTCCAGAAGTGGACGTGTACTTGCACTTGTTGGTTCTGCTCCGCCTGTTGGACACCAACAGATTGGAAGAAGCTACCGAGTGCTCACAGCAGCTGATGAATAAAGTCTTAGCTCAAAACAGAAGAACTCTTGATTTGATTGCTGCCAAGTGCTACTTCTACCATTCAAGAGTGTTTGAACTAACTAATAAATTAGATCTTATTAGGGGATTGCTACATGCAAGACTTCGCACTTCTACTCTGCGCAATGACTATGAAGGCCAAGCAGTACTCATTAACTGTCTTCTGCGCAACTATTTGCATTATTCTTTGTATGATCAAGCTGATAAGCTTGTCAGCAAGTCAGTTTTTCCTGAAAATGCAAGTAATAATGAGTGGGCAAGATTCTTGTATTACCTTGGAAGAATCAAGGCGGCTCGTCTGGAGTACAGTGATGCTCACAAACACTT
Organism: Melanchra persicariae; assembly: GCA_947386135.1. Lineage (NCBI taxonomy): Eukaryota > Metazoa > Arthropoda > Insecta > Lepidoptera > Noctuidae > Melanchra > Melanchra persicariae. Next base: position 9,688,117 of record OX376653.1, on the reverse strand, counting down.
AGTGCAAGCCTTGAGGAAGGCTCCTCAGACTGCTGCTGTTGGTTTTCGTCAAACTGTCCAGAAGTTGGCTATTGTTGTGGAGTTACTGTTGGGAGATATTCCTGAAAGAGCTATATTTAGACAAGCTCCTCTAAGAAAAGCTTTGGCACCTTATTTCCAACTCACTCAAGCAGTGAGGCTTGGAAACTTGCAGAGATTTGGAGAGGTGCTTGAAAACTTTGGCCCTCAATTCCGCAGTGATCACACTTTCACATTGATTCTACGTCTCAGACAGAATGTAATCAAAACTGCCATCCGGTCTATTGGACTGTCATACTCACGTATCTCGCCAAAAGACATTGCCAGGAAACTAGGCCTAGACTCTGCTGAAGATGCAGAGTTTATTGTTGCTAAAGCTATCCGAGATGGAGTCATTGAGGCTACCCTTGATCCTGAAAAGGGATACATGAGTAACAAGGAGAGTTCTGATATCTATTGCACAAGGGAGCCTCAGCTAGCCTTCCACCAACGTATATCTTTCTGTTTGGACTTGCACAACCAGAGTGTGAAGGCAATGAGATATCCACCCAAGTCATATGGGAAGGAACTGGAGAGTGCTGAAGAGAGACGCGAGAGAGAACAACAGGATTTGGAGCTTGCTAAGGAGATGGCAGAAGAAGATGATGATGGCTTCCCTTAAGTCTATTTCTACTCGTGTGTTATTTGCTAATTTTAATGCATTAGATGTATTTGTGCATTAATATAATAAAATGAAAATAAAGGTTTGTATTATTTTAACTTCCTTATTAGCTTGACAGGTTAATAGCCTTGGTTTGTAACACGTGACACTTTAAACACAAGAATTACATACCTACTGTATGTAATTCTTGTGTTTAAAATGTCACAAGAAAAAAGTATTTTCAAATGTATACAATGTAAGTACATAGCAGTGTGTTTGGACGCTAATCCTACTTTTAAATTATAAATGAGAATGTTTGTGCAACAATCAGGCAAAAACAGCTGAAGGAATTTGGATGAGGCAAACATAAAGTGCATGTCCTTGGGACTGAGTTGGAAGTGGAAATTCAGAGCCGCTGCTGGCTGAGCGCTAAAGATCCAAAAGTACTAGGAGACCAGAAAAATCAAGTAGACACCATGGCCGGAATTGTGAGCTATAAAGATTCACAAGTACCAGGAGGGCTGAAACATGTTGAAGTATTTCCGGGGCTGGAATTGTGAGCGGTACAGATTCACAAGTTTTTTCTTGATGTGTTTTTCCTTCTGGACACAGATGTTTTAAAGTTCAGAGTTGGAGGCAGAAGCTAATAAAAATAAAAAAAAAAACTATTTTTTACAATCTCACGGCGTTTGCAATTTTCCGGTGACAACATCAAAATAATCGTTCGTCATCATCCTATCAGCCGAAAGACGTCCACTGCTGGACATAGGCCTCCCTTAAATAGGGGGGGGGGGGGTATGCCATAATCGTCACGCTTGGCAGGCGGGTTGACGATCGCAGTGTACTTAGCTGTAGCAATGCAGGTACCTACAGAGAATGCTGCTGCCCATTCTCTGGTGAGTCCCTTTCGTCCCTTCCGGTGATATAATAGGGTCCCGTTTTACCCTTTGGGTACGGAACCCTAAAAATCGCCAAGCATGGGTTCAATTCCTAGGTTGGCCAAATGATAAAGAAATTGTTAACACCTCTTTTATGATATTATTTTTAAATTAATTGGGAATCGGTCTTAGAGCATTTAGGTTAAATGCTCTAAGGAATCGGTATGTGTATGGTATGTGTTGTGTTATGTTATGTATGTTATATAGTTTATTATCTGTGATCGGTATCCTAGCAACGTAAGACGTTGGTTACTGTTACCTGCTCCATTGATTACACAAACGTAACAAACATTACATATAGAATAAAATAGGTTTCCACTGTTGCATTGTGCAGGTTGTTCAAATAGTTTTGCGGCGTACTTTTTGATAAGTTATAAGGTCTAAAAATGGAGTTCACACCGGTGCATATGGAAAGTCTGGTGAACTTATTGAGGCCACCAGAGCCAGAAGTTTTGCAAGGAGATGATTTGTCAACTGCAGGTCGGTACTCCCCAGTAGAATACGGAATTTCGATGAGCAAAATATCGGTAAATGCTAATACGATGTTACAAAATTGTGATGTACGTTACTGCGAAAGACCGCCTCTGCGAAGCCACTACACTTTGATGCACGTTACCGCGATAGATCTTCACTACGATACTACTTGACTTCGATGCACGTTACCGCAAAAGACTTTGGAAATAGATTATGAGACTTGGGGCACCCCGACTCGGACAGGTTAGGTTAGAAGAAAAGAAAAAGAACCAGGAAGAAAAAAAAAACCACCCAGAAGTAGGAGCTCCGCAAAGCGGGCTCCGTCGAGCCCCTCTGGCGGCTGATCATGTGTAGTATCGCAGATCGCAGCGAATATCTTTCGCGGTAACGTGCATCGAAGTCAAGTAGTATCGCAGTGAAGATCTATCACGGTAACGTGCAACGAAGTGTAGTAGCTTCGCAGAGACGGTCTTTCGCAGTAACGTGCATCGCAATTTTGTAGCATCGCATTAGCATTTATCGATATTTTGTGCGTCGAATTTCCGTCCGGGTGAAGATGGTTTTCCCTGAACACAACTAAAAATAATTCACCTTTTTAAATAAAAACGTCGTTTAATTTTTAAATTTATTTTTATCATTTAGCATTTTTGCGATAGGTACCTATAAAATAAAGCGTAACAAATATCAACTCAAATTCAAATAACTAGGAACACTGTTCTTTTTGGCATCAAGTTCAAAACATTAATAATTATAAGTTTTGGTTCTATCAATGTAACTAGACGCGGAATCAGCAGTGCGATTCTGTAAACATGTCGAAGTGAACACTTGGGCGGGGCGCACGACGGGTGAGTTGTCAAACCATAGAAATAAGATGGAATGACAGCTCTATTGTCGTTCACTCCGCCTAGGTCAACACCGTGAGATGTCGACCGAATCGACCGGCAGGATTTCGCTCAAGGAGGGGGGGGGACTATTGATCTGTCTGTGCGAGGGAGAATTTCATGGTCACAACGCGTTAGACGCTTTCACTGATGTTAATTATCTATTTATTTTATTAAGAAATAAAAATTATTAAGAGTTAACAGCGAGCGAAGCGAGCGCGAAAATTGAAGGGGCTCGTAGCGTAATACATAGGTACCCTACGAGCCCCTTCAATTTTCGCGCTTAGGTTTTTTGACCATTTGCACAGAAACAGGATTTAGTTATTTGGCTTATGCGGAAAGGCAATAACAATCAAAGGAAATCGAGGGCGAAGGCGAACGGAGCTTGCCAATTTTAGCACCCCAGCCCATTCATACGAGTACCTGAGTATTTAGTTCGATAAAAATTTCTTTGTCAAATTATGTCTAAAAAACTGAGAAACGATGACGTAAGAGCGAGCTCAAAAATTTTGACACCAGCCTCGGTTAAATTAGATTAACACCCTAGATCACATAATTAATAAGGTACCTACAGTGATCACTTTCTCAATATTGCAGTGTTTTTTTAAAATGTAGGTACCTAATCCTAATGCCTCGTATCCACTAGGCAATATTTGACGCGCAACACGTGACGCCCAACATGTTCACCAACGTTGCACAAGAAAGCGCGACGTTGCCAGCAGGCGCGCAACGTTGACAATGTTACTAAATAAAAGTTCCTCGTTGCCAAAGACTACAATAGTATACTGGCTACTCGTTGCCGTTCAACATGATGACTTGATGAGCAACATGTTGTGCATCACGTCGCGCGTCATAATATGTTGCCTAGTGGATACTTACGAGGCTTAAATAAATATGCTATTGATTTCAGTCACAAATCCAATACTCAATATTGTCAGTTTAGTAAAAAAAAAGTTTTATTGAAAGAAAGAAAGAAAGAAAGAAAAAGAGTTTATTTACGCCAAGCATGACGCACACCATAAAAATAAATGGGTATATATATAAAAGTAAAAAGGGATTTTGAGGAAGATATGCGTCACATCGGCGCAAAACGGCCATCGCTCAGCATAATGCTGGAACTCGTGTGCGAGACAGAGCCACAGCGCTGGTTTTCGGCGACAGCCGGCTCAGACTGAGAGACGTCGGCCGGAGCAGCCTAAAGGTAGTTGAATAAAAAAAATAAATAAGAAAAAATAATATATATATATATAGATATGGACAAATAATAAACTGTTGCGCAGACAATCGCAGGACAAATAGTGACGCATACGACTAAAAATTTTTATTTTATCTATGCGCACGCAAAAACGTTGAGTCATGGTTATAAAACGTTTTATCAGATAACTTTGAAACTTCATCTTTCTAAAAAAATGTAGTAGGTATTGCCTTAGCCAAGTTATTTAAAAACAGGCTCATTTAATCAAGATTTCAAAATTATACAACAGCAAGTGTTATAAACAAACAACAAAAAAAAAATTTTTTTTATAATTATTTATTTAATGAAATTGAAATACAGTGGTGTAACTTAATTCTAAACTCGCCAAACTTTTACGTTTGATGGCTTTAAATACCATCATATTAAAGGCTTCCTTAAAGTACCTATCGAAAGTACCTTTATTTCTTTTCTTTATGGTTCTTTAGCCAGAAGGTCCCAAAAAACCCGTTTCTTTGAAAACAGAACCCTGGTCTGTGACAGAACCGGTCCTACATTCCCTAGGGTAGGTAGGTACTTGGGTTTTTTACATACTTACCGAAGCTATACCTACCTACCTTTTTCATTTTTCTTTCTTAGGTTTTGACATAAGTTCGACGAGAGGCAAAATTCCACCTTCTAATGATGCGAAGACTCCAAAAACGCTTGAAGAATATGAGGAGCTGGAGGCAAAAGAGGTGGAGAATTTAGGAAAGGCGGGTGGGGGCTTAGGAGGACTTAAGACTCCTGAGTACACCATGAACTACCAACAGTCCGTCTCCGCTGAAGATGTGTTTCTTCAGGTAAAGTTCAGCCAAATGTTTGAATTTTATTTTTTTAATTTATGAATGAGCTAGCTTTTTACCTCGATCACGCCTGATGGAAAGCGATAGATGAGGTCCATGATGAAAGCGAGCGTGCCCAGAAGATGCCCTAAGGCACTGGTACTCCCACGCGTCGACGAAACACAACAGGCTGCTTGACGCCGAACTCCGGTGGGAGGGTGGTCGCGAACCAGGCGGGCGTTAGTTAGCCCTACCACCGCAAGGGAAGGATTGGCCAGTCTTATAAGGTGTTAGGTGAGACTGTCCAGGATGCGCCGAGCGCTTGGTTCAGTGGAGTGTCTGATGGAACAAATTACACTACACGAGGAGGCTCCTTCATGCATCTCAAAATGAATTGAAAGAATAAAACATAAGCACATCCAACTGAGCTTTTAAGTGAAGAGTGTATTTGGAAAAACTAAAGCAATATCAGCTCTTATCGCGGTATCAGAATTCTCCGCGCGATTCGTGATTCGCACATACTTAGGTCTATACATACAACCGCCCGAAAACAAGTATCGCACAGTTGTCCACCGGACACAACACCCTCTTCAATGGAGTTTTGCGGGACTTTGACACCCTGTTCCGCATACTTACCTATATAGGTATGACCACACTCGAATGACTAATATATAATACTTACTTACTCCAAATAAACAATCGCAGCAAAAACGACCAATTAAGTATTTTTAAAGCAGTCAAATAAAAACTTAATAAGTAGGTACCTATATTATTTACTTAGGTCTTACCTACACTAGGTACCTAGAAGATAAACTTCTTACGATTTATAGATTTTTAATCATGCATGTTTTTTTGGTTTTTACCTACAGATTGGTCCAAAAACTCCAGGGTCGGCCAGCTGCGAGAATCTTATCGTCAGAGTAAAGATGCCTGGAGATAAGAAAGAAAACGTAGATTTAGTCGTAGACACCTCTGACGTCACGGTGACATCTTCTCAATATTCCTTGAAACTGCCACTCCCGCATGCGGTCAACCCTGATCGATCTAAGGCGAATTGGGATGGCGACTCGGAGACATTAGTGCTCACCCTTATGTTGGATAGGGAGTTGGATTTTGTTAATTTCTAAAGCACCTACATGTCATTAACCCGTACCTAGGTACTTACATTGTTTAAGTATGTTTGTTTATTTATTTATTTAGGTTTTCTACATATCGGCGAGCTAACGAGATAATTTATGTTGATGGCACTAATGTCACGGAAAATGTGCTTCATTCTATTAATTTATTTCTTCGTAAGTCTACGATGGTTGTAATAAAATTATTCAATAGAAACATTAAATACTTATACCTGAAAATGATGCATTTAATTGTTATTTTGCAAGCTAGCTTCCTTTTTCAGCTGTTCATTGAATTATTGTTGATATTTCAATTGATTTGTTCAGTCAGTATTGGCATAGAAAACGCTACCTCCGCCGTCGACCAATTTTAGGGTTCCGTACCCAAAAGGTAAAAACGGGACCCTATTACTAAGAGTCCGCTGTCCGTCCGTCCGTCTGTCACCAGGTTGTATCTCATGAACCGTGATAGTTAGACAGTTGAAATTTTCACAGATGATGTATTTCTATTGCCGCTATAACAACAAATATTAAAAAAAAAAGAATAAAATAAATATTTAAGGGTGATTTTTTTGCCGTTTTTGCTCGGTATTGATAACGGCAACAGGTAGACGCTTGAAATATTCACAGAATATTTAGATATATATTCACTTTAAAAATAAATAATTAAGTAAATTAAAATAAAACAAATATTTAAGGGGGACTCCCCGTGATTTTTTTGCCGTTTTTATAGATAATGGTACGGAACCGACCCGCAGAAAATCTACGCCACAGTATAAAATATTTGCAGTTGATCTACGGATCTGTTTTGGTTTTAATTTTTCCCGTGGAACATTTTATGGGAACTGTTTATATTACGTAATACCTAGCGGCCAGTCCAGGCTTTTCTCTGGTGAAATAATTTAATATATCCCATGGCCATGGTAGAATTTTGTATCTGTCAAATGATGAAATAATTTTTTAATTGCTATGATTTGATTTTTCTTTCAACACACACGCACCTTTCGGTTTCGGAGATAACCCTAACATCAACATTTAAGTACAACAACACAAATTCGCACTCTTTATTCATACTCTTTATATTTTTATTCTTTGTTTCTTTCAAATTCAATAAAAAAAAACCTCATTATACTTCATTTTTGAATATTTCAATGAATTATTATTAAAGTAGCGGGCACCGGTATCGAGAACGGGGTCCAAGCTACCGGCCAGGGTTCCAGAGAAAAGGAACCTCCTAACAATGCGAGCCGTGTCCAGAAGTACCGCTTTCTGAATCAAGCCGATAAGAGCCTCCTTAGGTGTTGGTAGTCTCGTGGCTATGAAGCCATTGACTGACACGACTGTCGGTACGGTACAATGATTGCAGAGTTCACATCCAACATGTTCCTCGCGGGTTAAATCATCATACTTAATTTGCTTATGTTTCTCAGCTTTCACGAGGTTCTCGTCATGTGGGACGGTTATGTCTACAACCATTGCATGCCGCTCGATTCGGTCCACCACTATATAAGTACGAGTAGGTATGACTTATTGGCCATTGGCCACAGTAGTCCTGTCAGTGATCATGGACCTATCGCAGTACAATGTGATATTGCCATTATAGAAAACATGGTCGGGCACATATCTACCTGTAATACCTACGGCACTTCTGTTCTAGGCTACAAGCTTGTGTCTATGCAAATAGCTACTGTCCATTAGCTAGACGAGAACAACCAGAGTGCGAATTCTACTATTTTTTTTAAATAATGTTCGCATTCGGCAGCTGCGGAACCCTTACCCGCGCCTCGCTACGCCCATGGATAACTTCGACCATAATTGCACAGACAAAACCTTCGGTTTACCCAAAGAGACCAGAAAAATGCAGCCAGGCTACGGACGCTAATAGATCCACGTCGGTCCCATGTGGGATCCGGAAAAAACGTGAAGTCCCTTACTCTACCACACCTCCCTGGTCTGCGCCAGTTCTCAGTAGCCAAGGAGAGCGGGCTGAGTCCCTTGTTCACTGCCACTACATCTCGATGCAAAGCTACATCTCGATGAAATATTCGCTGAGAGTGCACATCTCTTCAGAGCATTTAAAAAGCCTCGACCTCCACATGTTCGTGATACAGTCTCATTAATTACCGACGACCATGTGATAAATGATACCTACTGACCGGTGATTAAGTTTTTAGCTCGCCTAAATGAGATACTTATTTTTTATTTCTTTTTAATTCAGCAATGGGCTAGCTCACTTTCCTGACACTTCACAGCTAACTCAGTTTCCTGAAACTGGTCGTAACTTCTAAGAAAGCTTCAGAGCTGGCTCCCAATTGACGGCTTATTCGACATGCAATATATCCAGTTATTGGCAACATGTCTTAATCCACAAACAACTTACAAAACCTCCACCGTGTAACCTTTCTCTTCCGGAGCGTTTAGCCACTGGCACTACCCGGGAAAACTTCCAAACATCTGACCGAAGAAAAGGCGAGCTGCTGTTTTCCCGAAAAATTCGATGAGCACTCGGACCCAAGGGGACTCTCACACTCACACTAACGGCTGAAACATACGCCGTTAGTTATTTACCGTACGCCGCTAGTTATTTACCCTACGCCGTTAGTTATTTACCGTACGCCGTTAGTTATTTACCGTACGCCGTTAGTTATTTACCGTACGCCGTTAGTTATTTACCGTACGTCGTTAGTTATTTACCGTACGCCGTTCTTTAACAAAAAACCCGACCGCAAAAACTAAAAATTTCCAATTAGTCTGATGCAGTTGGTGACATTAAATCAGCCGGTCGATTCTGTCGACATCTCACGGTGTTCACCTAGGCGGAGTGAACGAGCTGTCATTCCATCTTATTTGTATGGTTTGACAACTCACCTGTCGTGCGCCCCGCCCGGGTGTTCACTTCGACATGTTTACAGAATCGCACTGCTGTGACACACTCACATTCGCAAGTATAATAATCAAAATCGGCTCACGCTTTTGATCTTTAGAGCACCACAAAGTACTTACATGTGTACTTACATAATATAGGTACCCAGCCTGTTTTTTTAAGGATCGGAAATGATCAAATGACTTCTTCCGCTCTGGGCGGAGCGGAAGGGAAAGTGTCAGCAGACTCTTACTGACTAAAACCCATCCGTGCAAGGAGCAAATGCCCTTTGCGTTCCGCGGCCGCGGTGACTCTTTCGAACAAATTCCGCAAGGCTGATTAACACATTACCCTCCTTTGCGATGCGTAGTCGGGTAACAATAGTCCACGCTACTCACGATGAAACTGGTGAATGCGGGTTGCGGCGCACAATGATCCATTTATGGACAAAGGACACTTCGAAAAACAAAATTTGTCCTGAAATATAGCACTCTAAAGAGCCACGTTGTAGAGATGGCGATGCTTAGATCAATTTTCGATCCCTTTATATTTTTTGTCTATATCCGGTCAAGTCAGATTGCCATTCTATAGAACGAACTTCCGAAACAAAAATGTTAAAGACTCCTATACACTCAGGCAGGCGTGATAGTGGCACAATTTTGCGATATACATGTATGTAAAGGTCTACTGTTTAATGATATCTGTGAATTCGGAATTCGCGCGGCGGGACACTACGAGTCGCATTATTGCGCTGCACCTATTTGCGGGAGCTTTCAAATTATTTCAAAGAAGTAGGTGAGAATTGGATGTTTATACGACTACATATATACTAACTGTGTTTCTTTCCATATAACTGAAGAGCCTTACAAATTTGAGAGAATGATTGTTAATAAATAATTGATAACGGTATGATATCGCAAATTATTGTTTATGTAGGTAAGCCTTACTGGTTTTGGATTTTGCTAGCCTTTGATTTATTGGAATGGGTCCGGTTACATCATCAGGCAAGATATGTCTTTACTAGATGTAGCTTTATTCTGATAGCATAGGTAAAGATCAGCATAGGTAGGTAAAGTTCTGTATGATGTCGGGCGTAAAAGAATAGCACCATCCCATCATCTCCCGTGGGTGTCGTAAGACACCACAGCATTCTCTGTACTTAAATTGTAACAGCTAAGTAGGTACACTGCGATTGCCAACCCACCTGCCAAGCGTGGCGATTATAGCAAATCCCCCAAATTGGGGGAGCGCTATGTCCAGCATTGAGCGTCTTTCGGTTGAAATTATGAGGTAAAATAAAAAACGAATCCCGTTAAACCTGTGTTTTTTTTATCTAGAAAATGATAATATTTCGTGTTACACTTATAAAGTTATAAGGCATTCATTTATCTACTGATGTATATGACCCTTGACATATATTCCAGACTTAAATTCATTTATTTGACCATTTAACATTGATTTTCAAAAAGCCATAATTCGGATATCGCCCGCCCCGTTAATGTAAACAAGTCTCTATAGACCCAAGGAAGCCTAGCATTTAATAACTGTACCTACGTACCAACTGACTGTTATTAAATACCTAAGTAATCAACAACGTTACATTTGATTGTCTTGGTTAACAAAAGTAGGTAATCATTGGGCCTGCGGTTCAAGGTGTTAATTTAGTTGCACTACGTGACGCCAGCACACCATAATTGCGTTAAAGATGTACCTACTTACTGTAGTTACCTATCTACGTATGGTAGGCGCCATATAAACTAGCAAAAAAGTACATTGACATTTCCCTAATATGAATATCCCTTCGTAGATACCCGAACAATAAATTATGAACCGTTAATCATTACTAAAGAATGTAAAGAAACACGTCGATTTAGCACACCTTTACGGATGCTTTGTGGGTCAATGACCGTTATTGCATAATTATCTGGTGTTTTCCATAGTATGGGTGACATCCTAGAAGCTCAAAACATTTGGCGTGGGGTGCCAAATGTTTCGAGCTTCGTCTTGGCTTTATTTTCTTTTGAGCATTCCTAAACAACTTTTGCCATGACACCAACCCTGAAAAATCGAAAAAAATATCTGCTGCTTCATACATTTTCAGAGTTGGTCTCACAGTAAAAGCACAGATTACTGAATAGTTACTACGTAACAGGTAAAAGTTGCTTTGAATCATGAGTACCTGCACGCACTGAATGGTTGTTAGTGTTTTACAAATAACCCTGTAGGTATTAACTTGGAGCGTAAATGACAAGGCCGAACGAAACGAGCTCGAAAAATTCTGTACGCCCTGTGATACATTTGATGCTTCATACTCGTACTTAAATAGAAGTTACTTTTACGACTGCTGCAGAAAAGCTTAAGAATTGCAAGAAAGCAATGAGCGAGCGTAACAGGCTTGAAAGTTTTAAGATTTTAGCACCTCAAACAGTCCTACAAATTTACTTAAATCATAACCATGATTATAGACAATATTCCCCACTTACGTGGAATGTCATTGAAAAACATTGTGATGATTAACTTAGTTAAGTAATTTTTGTAACGGTCAGGTGACAGTAGGTGTCGTTGGTTGTAGCAAATCCTAGGAAATATCAAATCGTAGCTTAGCCTCTTACAGTAGGTACCGAACACATATGAATAATTAAAACTAGGTAGGCTGTGTTAACATTGATAAACAGAAAAATAGCTGTGTATAATGTAAAGGTCGTATGATTATTATAATGCTGATTCGTATGATCGTATGATTATTAAAAAATTAGATTATCTTGTCTCAGCTATTTTCTTGATCACCTGCTTTGTGGTTGCTCGTTTTTTTTAACCGTAAGCATGTTGCACAATGTGTTAGTTCAGCAGTTTTAATTGACTTATTCAAAACTCAACCCAAAACATAACAATTCAAAGCATTTATTTCAATTGAATCCTTTACAGGCACTTTTGAATTGTCAAGGTCGGTAAGTCAAATGAGATGAAGCTATTTAATAGTAGATTATGCACCCAGGGGATAAAGCAGTGTCTTGTGTCATGGGCGTCATATTGAATCTCGAACGCAACGAAGGATTCGGAAGTTAACTCCCGAGCGTAGCGAGGGAGTTTAGAGTTTAACTCACGAGCGAAGCGAGGGAGTTAATGCAAGAATCCTGAATGCAGCGAGGGATTCAAGCTAGCCCAAGGCAAAGACACCTTTATCCCCGAGGAGGATACTCTACTTTTCACACCTCCTGTGAGAAAATAAGAAGCCATAATACGAAAAACAAAGTATTTTAAATTTACAAACACTAAGTAGAGATATGTATTTAGAACTATACTGTATACCTACTTAAAAAAGGTTAGTTTAATACCATACGGATTTGCAATATCCGCGCCTTTTTTGTGTTCCACTCGGTATACCTACCACATAGCGGCCACGACCAACTCGATTTTCCTTTTTTTTTTTTTACTTTTCTGTGAGTAAGTAAATATGTGCAGGCCTATTGTTATCAACCTAATACAATTAATGTGTACACAAAGCTTTATACAGAGCTTTATAACAGCTGGTAGAATGGGTTCGGACGCTTGGCTGTATGCAATTTGAATTTAGAACGTCATAGGAGATGTTCGAGAAAATAGTTTTTAAATTAATAAATCGACTATAAATGGGTTTTAAGTGTTATTCTTATCCTTTTATACAATAATCCGTACATAACCAATTATTCTTATAATATTGTCTTCAATCCTGGACCCTGGTCAATCCTTATGATTTTGTAGAACTTCGAGAATATCATCCCGAAGTAGTAAGAGTATCGAGAATATCTTTCCTCTTTCTGGAACAGAAAGAGAGAGACAGAGACAGAAGGCGTTGTAAGTACCTAATATACCGCCAATTGAGCAGACAGATGAGGTTCCAAATTTAAATCACATTATTGACCAGCGGGTTATAATGAAATCCAGTACAATATTATTGCCCGGCTGTGTCACCGGCCAAAAATGACTCACTTTAGGTTAAGTTGGCATGACATATAATTTGACGTTTTCGATCAGGTGGTGTGAAAATATTTTTTACAATATTATGGTGACATCATTAGTGTGATAATTATACAAACATAATTATGTGAGAACGATGTAGAAAGACTTGCACGATCAAGCGTCCGGAGTAAAAAAGCACGGCGCTCGTCTTGTGTGAGCATGACACTCCCAACAGCCAGTCGAAAGAAAATTATAGTTTAAGGTACACAGTACTCACACATGTGCCGTTATTTGACTGGAAACCTTCTTCACTTTGCCCACATAATTTGTATAGAAACGTTCTTGTCAGAAGTGTGACGCCCCACGTGGCAGGATGACAAAAAAATATCACTAGATTTTTTTTGTAAGCTAGATACTTTCCAATGATGCTAGCTGTTCCTTCTAAGTAGAACGAAATTGATGTCGTCTTCTTTAAAGAGGCAGGAAAGGAACACGGGGAAATTTAAACAGCTGGTCCATTACCTAAGTACTAGCTGCTCTTATGTACTTACACTGAAATCGCAAAAACAAATCGACTACCTCATACATTTATTTGCGAAAAAAAAATTGACTGCTCCATACATTTTTGTGCACGCAACTCGACAAAATGTACTGAACAGCTAATTTTTTTTTCGCGATTTCGGGTTGATCCCATAATAAAAGTTGTTCATAATGATAAGTAAAATGACCCCTTAAGAGGTATTGCGTTTATTATGTTACTCGTTGTATAGAGGAACTTAGCTAAGCTAAGAACCGCCGGGGTAGCCCGCGAAATTCAAAATTTCTTACGTTTTTTTGCAATTTACAGTTCAGTGTCAGGTTGTATCTTGGTCAAAATATGATTCACGGCCGTAGCAAGTACGTATTTACAGAACTGTAATCATTAAAATCATGAAATAATACATTTGTCATCAATTCTAACTGAAAGAGTTGTATTGATGATTTTAATGATTAAATTTCTATATAATACATTCTTGCTACGGCCGCAAATCATATTTTGACCAACATATAACCTGATACTGACCTGCAAATTGCAACAAACGTAAGAAAATTTGAATTTCGCGGGCTACCCTGGCGCTTTCACCTTAAGAGTTGGCTACAGCAGTCAAATGCTGCAGTGAACACCACGCAGCACCTTCAAAATCTGTTCTGCCGATTAAGGGACTAAAGGGTTCCGCCTCAGATCTTTCAATGACTAGAATCAGCAGTTCGTTTATAACAGTTACAGACTCAATTTGAATCATGTACTATTAATGTATAATCTTAGTTACCTTATGTCCGTTACATTTTACATTACATACAAATATTTATATTTGTTTCTGATTCGTTTCGTTCTCTGCCTCATCGACTCTTGCTCATGCATCGTTAAACAGCCGTTCAGTAGGTATAATAAATAATACTTTTTAGCACACACAACTAGCTGAATATCACAGCTTTACTTGAATGAAAGCATTATTTATCTGCACAAAACCCGACCGGTCACGTGCGAGTCGGAATCGCGTACAAAGGGTTCCGAACGAAACTCATTTTTGTAACATGATACTTTAAAACCATACACTTCTTATAGGTTTTCTTGTAATCTATAGGTAAAAGAAATATTCCGTATTTTATTCAAAATTGCAGGCTCTGTTTTTCGGAAATGACGGGTGGAAATGGTCATTTTTCATCTAATTTCTTGAATAACTTCAAAACCATTTATTTCAAAATTATTGAAATAATATTATAAACCCTCACAATACGCTCTTTTCGATAAGTCACATGGTACAGTTTGAAAAAAAATTTTTTCTAATTCGTCTCCGAATAGTGTCTCACATACCTACTCAACATTTATTTATATGTAATGCGTCCGTGTTTGGGTCACAGAAGTGTACCAAACTACTGTACTTAACTGACTGTATACGTGAACCAAATTACAGAACATTCGATTCAACAGAATCGGTCCTGTAGTTTTGGAGAAAGTTGTCTGTGACAGACGGACAGATAGACAACTGAGTGATTCTTTAAGGGTTTAGTTTTTTACGGGTTTTCGGAACCTTAAGAACGACTAAAAAGTTCCAAACAAGTAACTTTTCTCTGATGCGGTTGGGAGGGAGCATCAAGTCTGTGATTGAACTAAAATAAATGCCACCAACTGGGCACTTTACGGGCTCATTACGGTTGTGGGTACATTTTAGCGAGTTACATTGTTGGAACATTTGAAGGTTGGATGGGACCTTGTTACTAGTTAGACAATATTATTATGTCTCTCTTCCACACATGTTGATTAAGTAGGTAGGTATAGTAATTCATTTTGTAAGTTTGACCTCGTCGAGGTTACAATGTTGAAATTGATTGTTGTTTGAGTTTTGAAATCTCAAAATTAAATATTTCATATACAACGTGTAACAGAATAAACGCAATACCTCTTAAGGGGTCATTGTACTCATAATTATGAACAACTTTTACTATGGGACCAACCCCGAAATCGCGAAAAAAAAATCAGCTGTTCAGTACATTTTGTCGAGTTATGCTCACAAAAATGTATGGAGCAGTCGATTTTATTTTCGCGATTTCAGTGTTGGTTCCATAGTGGTTTTTTTTTAATTTCCTACATTTTACTGAATTTTGAAAATTTATATAGCTTATGTCACTTCCACAATTCTGACGAATTCAACGACACCTAATATGTCAATATCCGTCCAGCCGTTTGGTATGTAGGGCGTGCCAAAGAAATAGAATTACATAAAAACATACATAAATTATACGCTCCAAAAACATTACCTTCCTTCTGACGTTGTCGGGTAAAAATTCACTCACAATAACGATACTGTTACGTTACTATACGTTAAAACATTCGTGCTATGCCTTCTCTTCTGGTGTACCCTTCACCACATTGCATTAGAACTGGGTACATCAATCAATCTGCGTTGCCTTCTCCCAACTATGTAGGGGCCGCTTCCAGTCTGGCCGGATGCAGCAGAGTACCAGCATTTTACAAGGAGCAATTCCTAAACTTCCACGATTCCGGAACTGAAAGAAAAGAATGGAAAATGTTTATTAGGGACTCGTACAAGACGTGTGTTTGAAAGTCTAATTATTTTTATTTTCAACGCCTGTACTATGATACGTAGGTTTATTATTTTTAATTGAAGTTTAAGAGACTGAGTAAATAATGTTTGTTTAATTTAATTTTTATATTTTATTTTATGCTGTTCAGGACAGCTAATATAAACAATGTTCCCAAACAATACGGCTTTGAAGGCCATTTACAAGTTTCCGCATTTACACACTTCAAAACAGTCGAAAACAAAAAAGACACAACAAAAGAAAAAGGTAGGTACAAAACACTTACTATGACAAAAATTTCGACACAAAATAACACGATCGATACAAACTACAAAAAAAAATTAAAGTACCTAAAAGAAAAAAATAAAAACTACATTCAGACACAAACTACTTACTTATCCGTGAAAAAGAAACTTATAACTAATAAGGTCTTAAGCCGCGAAACACTGGTGTTGAAGATATCCAAATCATGTTCAGTAGTAAGTTTATTAAAACTTCTGCTCGCACGGATCAGCAGTGCGATTCTGTTAACATGTCGAAGTGAACACTTGGGCGGGGCGCACGACGGGTGAGTTGTCAAACCATACAAATAAGATGGAATGACAGCTCAGTTGTCGTTCACTCCGCCTAGGTGAACACCGTTAAGGTAGCCATTGACGATACGTCCATCAATCCAAATGGAGTGGACGTCTTCCAAAATCGTTTCGTGAATGTGATAAACGTATGCCAATCAAATGGACATCTTCAAGCTTTGGATTTCCAAACGGATTGAAATCCATGAATCCAATTCAAATGAACGTCATCCGCGGCCGACTGTCAATATCAAAAACGTGCGACACGCAATTTGGAAGACGTTCGAATCGTCTGTGAATGGGCAAAACCGCGTCCATTTTTTTGTAAATTTTGTTTCAGTTTTTGCTATGTGTTGACGGGGGGTACATTGCTACAGTGCTAGAAAGAGCTGAGTCTATGAAACCAACCAGGACTGTTTTATTTGTAATTATGGCTACGTCTGCGCGTGACTTTGTATTAGAAGCTGTTGCCACCATTAAAAAATCCATTGTGATAATTCTTCCGTACGACGTCGACTTGATAGAGTGCTATCTTCGAAGTGGCGGCGCGTACGTCCAAATGGAAGTAAGTCAATGTGCCTTTAAACTTAAGTACCTCCATAAGGAAGTATTCCATTTAGAAGCATTCCAAACAGACGTATCGTCAATGGCTACCTTTAGATGTCGACAGAATCGACCGGCAGAAACGAATTCTGCCTGTACGCGGACTTGGAGTGAGGGACATGCAACAAGCTGCGTTTGCGAAACGTTTTGTAGTGCGACCAATCCTAAACTACCCAACAGCTCAGGGCAATCTATAGTACCATTTTTATATACCTACGATTTTATTTTATTAGGCTTAGATGTGTTCAGGAGGGCCTGAACACATCTTGCTTCTGCTACTAGCTCTGCCTCCAACTCCTATTCCAGTTCCGATTCCGATAAACCAAATTTAAAAACTATGAGTCATATATCGATTCTGATAAAACTACCTCCGTAATATCCCTGGTGTACACGAATACTTAAATTTAAATAAAATAAATGAATAACTAACAATAAATAAGTAAAAACTAAGAAGGGAAAGGCTAGGCAGATGATGAAGTAAAAGCTAGCAACATGAACATTACCTGTGTTAGCCTTGAAGATTGCCTGTTATTATTTAGTCACCAGCTCCATTTACAAAAACTATGACTGCAGAAGAAATTCTTTGATTCAGCACATGGCTCCAAAGGCCATCCAAAATCTTTGAAACAGATGTACGGAGTATGATGTTCTCGGCGCTAAAGGTCAATGTGTGTGTCTGTTCCCAAAGGTACACACCGGAAAAGATGTTAATACGCAAATATACATTGAATACAAATAAACGATGATAATTTTGCAATTATCATCGTTTATTTGTAACCATTCTTGTTTTTGACCTTGCGGTCACAAACAAGAATGGTTCAAAATTCTCAGCCACTGCTGAGTTCCGTACCTACTTCCGTAGCCTCAAGAATGGAATGCGTTTTGTATAGGAGGCATGTTAACAATATATTACAAATTGAAAACACTAATAATATCAATGTAGATACTGCATATATGTATAGATACATTTTGACTATACCTACAACCAAAAGAGTCATGTGGTTTAGAGTCAAATGGATTTCCGATAGATTCAAAGCTAATTGGGCACTTACAGAAGCATAATTCGCAAAGAAAAAAATCTCAACAATATAGTGCATAATAAATAGTTATCTTGTTACCTATAAAGCATCCCAATACATGCCGAGTGCAGATGAAATTCATGAAACGCTCTCAACCGTACTCGGTTTCCTCAATTAGTCTTCCAGAAACTAGCATTATATTAGCTGTACATAATTAGTGTTTTAACTCGGAAACATGTAAATATTTAATCAAAGAACCCTGTTGAACACATTCTGCAATCGTGTATGCCTTGTCAGTCATTTTTTTTGTATTAGGTAGACTGCGAATCGTTTATCAAGGATCACTTATTTTGTAGTTGTCGGCGCGGTCACTATGGCTCTCTAGACTTCTGCTTATTTCAATTGAAGCGTTCGCGACGCGCGGCTGTGATTGCCACACATTTATTAAACCATCAAAATTCTCAAGACATTGTAATCAAATAAACATATTCGTCGTGAGAATGTTTTCAGTCACCTTTGTTAGGAGAAGCAGTCTTGTGTGATCAACCGTCGAAGTGTGATGTAGACAAATCTGTCGTAGTATATAAAGTTTTAATATTAACAGCAGTGCCGTTATTAACTTCGGAAAGTAAGTATTAAACTAGTAAATTCTTGCAATAACGCGCTGTGGTATTTGGAAAACAAAGCTGTTAATTTGCCATGCATCGTAACTTTTATTAAATTGAAATTAACGCATATCGCTGTTATCTCAAACACAATAATGAAATTGGCGTTTTCTAATTTAGCGATAATACTCTTTCTCACATTACATTGTAGTAGAACTAGGAGTTATAAAGTGACATTATATACCTATTCAGTGAATAATTTTTTCAACGTTGGCACAATGAATTCGCCGTTGATGCTCAACATAGCAAAATCGCGCACTACATCTAAATTAAATTGGCAATGATTTATTAAAGCGCAACAGTTCATTGCCTATAAAATTGATTAATTAAAGAGCATTTTGAACAAACTAAAGTTGACGTGCGAAGAACAGTGGGCACCTAATGGTTTCTTCAGTATTAGTCGGTATAATGAAATTCACGGTGCAATTGATTTAGAAAAAATGAAGCGTGTTGTTGTGGTGCACCTATATTAAATATTAACCATAACTTATTTCATTTTACAGTATGTACGTACAAGGCGCACTTTGCATCCAAGTTTTGCTCTTATTAAATGTAGCTGTCGAGTTGGAAACATTGAAACCCTGGAGTGACAGACGTAAGTGTACCTACCTGTTAGTAGATAACAGAGAATCTCAAAAAGATTAATTGGAATTAATTTCGGTTTTTTTTTTCATCTTTATTTATTTTGAGGTTTTTATCTATACAGACATGTCAACCCCATCGTGCCTTTAACATTGTATATAATATTAACACTTATTACTAACTGCTTATTGCTAACTGGTTAAACAATATTATATTATAAATACATTTTTCAACACATTTGCTCAAAAAATGCATTTACGAAGGCTGTACACATTGTTCGAAAGTTAAATTTTACACACCACACCATGGAATGTGCGGTAAAATAGGTACTCTCACCTAAGTACATATATTACCTCTCGGTGCTATTGTATAGCGCCGTGCGGTAAAATATGTACTTAGGTATTCTTTACGGTTTTTTTCTTTTAATTTCCATAAAAAAATAAATAAGAATATCACCAAGGAGTTTCACAATCCTAGAATAAATAAGCTGAATGATCGAACCTCCTTGGAAGCGCATTTGCTCAATACGTTTGTCTCACTTTAATACTAAAGAGAAAATGAGAAAAGAATAATAAAATAAACAAATGAAAGATGTAGTTCTTATTTTCACCACGCGATTGTGGCGCCGTTTGCAAATTCGCGCCATTTTCACATTAGAAATGTCAAAGATTGTTGCGACTTTCCGACTGATATCTAAAAACAAAAACTTTGTTTCATTATCTATTGTACTGTTTTCTCGCAAATGTATTGAAAAACGTTGTATGATATACGTGCAGAAATTGGTTTTTACAAACTCGTAACTATGGTTAGCCCTCGACTTCGTCTCGGGCTTAAATTCGTCTACTCGTTTGTAAAAACCAACTTACCGCACTAATATCATAAATAACTATTTCAACACATTTGCTCAAAAAATGCATTTACGAAGCCTGTATGCATTGTTCGAAAGTTAAAAATTATGCACCACACAATGGAGCGTGCGGCAAAGTAGGTACTCTCACCTAAGTACATATTTTACCGCAAACTCCGTTGTATAGCGCCGTGCGTATTCTTGACGGTTTTTTTTTAATTTCCATAAAAATTAATAAGAATTCCACCAAGGAGTTTCACATCACGAGAATAAATAAGCTGAATGATCGAACCTCCTTGGAAGCGCTTTTGCTGTATACGTTTGTCTCATTTTAATATTATAGAGAAAATGAGAGAAGATAAATAAAAAAAATAAAGTATGTGGTTCTAATTTTCACCACGCGCATGTGGCGCCCTTTGCAAATTCGCGCCATTTTCATATTAGAAACGTCAAAGATTGTTGCGACTTTCCGACTGATTTCTAGAGACAAACAGTTTGTTTCATTACCTACTTATTGTAATTTTTTCTCGCAAATGTGTCGAAAAACGTTGTATGACACACGTGCGGATTTGGTTTTTACAAACTCGTGACTATGGTAAGCCCTCGACTTCGTCTCGTGCTTACATTCGTCTACTCGTTTGTAAAAACCAACTTACCGCACTAATATCATAAATAACTATTCTGATATAGATGAGAGTCACTGATGAAGGATTGTGATTAATCGACATAGCTTTTTGGCCCCTTCTGAAATAGGTTGAGATAAAATAGATTGTATTAATCCCACGTTAAGTTTATTTACGTCTAATTCCCTCAAAAGTGACTCCAATTTCAGACATAAGAAGATCAATAGGTTTCACGCTTTAACAGCTGAATCAATTTTGGTATAGAAATATATTGGACCTTGGAAGAAGGACATAGGATACTTATGTTCCGGGAGTACCTACGTTCCTTTTAATGCTTGCATGCGAGCAAACCCGCTGGCAGAAGCTAGTCCATGATAAAACATTGGATATTATGAATGAATAATTATTCATTCATAATATCCATTGTTTTATTAATAATTATAATAGGAAATGTTTTCGTACCTATGCTATTATAGATACACAACGATCTCCTATTGTATATAGGTTGTTTTGTATATTTTCAGAGATGTTCCCACCACATTTAATACCGGACAATGCCCTGCACCCTCGGCGGTCGGTAGTGCGAAGAAAAATAGTACTCTACCATAACTTTTTTCGCACGAAGGTTCGGCCCAGTGCTGCCAACATGTTGTTGATGGTACGTACTTGTTTGTGATTAGAATGCCGAATATGTAAACTTATGTTACTAGGGATGTGATGCAGCTTTGACTCCGACTCCTACAAGTCTGAATATCCGTTTGATATAGCACCTCCGCCTTCGTCTCCGACACTTCTTAATCGGAGGTCGAAGCATAATTCGCTACTTTCGGAGTCAATTCATTTCATTTAATTTGCTAACTGTTATTGAATTTGTTATTTTTATTTTTAATTGAATTTTAAGATGCTGACTAAATAATGTCAATACTTTTATTAGGCCAGCCCCGAACACATTTCACTTCTGCTACTACCTCTGCCTCCAAATCTATTCCGCCGTTTCCGATAAACCAAAAAGAAACTCCGACTCTAGCTTCGGTTTCGATAAAACTACTTCCTTAATATCCCTGGTGTACACGAATACTAAAACTTCTGTATACACGTGCAACGATTCGTATTCATACCTATTTAAAAACTACTATAAAATATGTGAAAAGAATAGAAAAAAAACTGCTATTAGTTAGGTGCCTATGCAGGTACACTCCTGCCTATTGTAGGTACTCGTAAATAGACCGTTTAGAAAACGAGGAGATTCAATATTGAAATAAATAGATAAATTATTATAGTTTATCTATATATTTCAATATTAAATCTTCTCGTTTCCTAAACGCTTCTATTGAGTGAAGCAGGTACTTAAAGTGCTACTTGTCGCTCTGAGTTCTAAGTACTTATTACCGATTTGCAAAATCGTTATTGGGTTTTGGGAAGTCTACATTTGTACCCGGTTGATGGCAATAAACTCGTCCAAAAGTTTGGTCAATTTTAAACCCCTTCATGCCATTCGACATGACGTAATCTCGTAGTCCTGTAGGTTGGACAAAAATTCCACATCTACACCACAGAGTACACAGCTTCGTTGAGGGTTTGGCCTGACTACTTATGTGCATACATATATTTCATGTTACTGAGGTAAAAAAATCTACAATAATGCACATCTTAGTTTGTCAATTCCTAGAAGATAACATACCTGAAAACATTGTAATCGCAAGAGATTGTATAGTATTGCATTTTTTGTTATTGATTTTATTTCTACCAGCGTAGCTCGCTAGTAGAAATAAATCAGCAAACCTGACTGTCCCCTTGAATCGAAACTATTTTGCAAAAGAAAACTTAACTGTCATTTAAGTTTTGTGTGATGAAATGTTTCGAGTGTTCTGAAATTTCAACCAAATGCCAACGCAGGTTGCTTCATAGACTAGAGTTCTTTGAGTCATAAGCACTCATGAGTTAGTAAAAATACATAACCCTCTAATTTGGGCTTCGCCGCAGTCGGGTAAAAAGGGGTCAACTGTATTTCCATCACAAAATTGACTTATATCTGTGGTCTTCACCCACCCATTCAATATTCTTCAGATAATATGTTGCGCTAAATACGGATGAAAAATATTACGTAATATTTAACAATATCTACTACTAGAGTACTAGTCGATAAGTGTACCTGCCTATCAAATATAATTTAAGATGTCTTCTCTCAAGTAGATTCATTTAACCCCGTGCCCGACTCGGCCGGCATACAAATTGGCTCTTCGGCGCCACGATTATATTGAAGAACTCAAATCACTCATGCCTATCTAAATACTAAATACATAGAATACTGGGTACAGTTAGTTATTTTCAAGGATAGTTTTTGTTTATACAGTTTCTTTATCATCAGTCTAGAGAAAAGAAACCAAATATGGAATAGTATATGAATATGAACACTATTCAATCCCAAAATTTCTGCGAAAACTTAACTTGTAACCGAAATGCATGACCGTCGTCTATTATTTGCACATCTTACTATCGTACGCCACCACCATTTCGCCAGTGGAGGAAAGCCTCGCTTGTGACAGGAGTGTTTTTTTGCCACCACCAATGAACTTTAAAAGTAACGGAATAAACAAAAGTTTTATGATGCTACTTATATATTCAAATGTGTAACACTATAATATAAATCATGTCCTGTTCAGAGTTCAACATATTATGAGTTTGTGATTTTTGAAAAACATCATCATTTAATGACCATAATTATTGGATTCCATTTTTGGTACCGTATCCATATTTGGTTCCTCATTTGTTGCATTGACAAAATGGAAATATTATTTTGTTAATTAACATATTTAACATGAAAATATTAATTGTTGACTTACAAATAGATGACTGATTAGGATAACTATCAAACGTTTCTGATTTGTGTTAAGTTTTTTTTTTAATTATCCTTGATATTCCATACTTGGTTACTTTCCTCTACAGGAATCCACTGCTGGGCAAATGCCTTTCCAATCCCGCCATTTATCTTAATTTTTAATGACTCTCATTCAGCTGGTAGCAACTAGATGAGAGTCATTCTGGTCGCTGCACCTATTCTGAGGGCACCTCACCTTGGCCAAATTCCGTAACCCTGGCAGAATCGGCGATCTTAAGGTTCGGTTACGGAATTTGTTCGAAAGAGTCGCCATGGGCCTGGAACGTAAAGGGCATTTGGAGGAACACAGATGGGTTTTAGTCAATAAGAGTCTGAAACCCCCTTCTGCTCCGCCCACAGCGGAAGGAGTCATTTGATGATGTCCCATCCTCCAACAAAAATACTCAAAAAAAAATGTTTTAATCTATTTAGTTACGATTATTTTGAATCAAACATCGTCGCCTCGGGCAATATTTGTGTTTACTTTTGTATTCTTTTATTTATTAGAGGTCTTCGGGGACGAATATTAAATTAAATGGATCAAAACATATTGTTTTTTACTTTTCAGAGTACTTTTTGTCGGGGGTTGTTAATTTTATGCGTTTTATACTTTGTTTACCTATTAGCTACTAATACAAACCCTGCGATCTAGACTTACTTTAAAAACATCATATCGATCGAACGAGTGAAAGTAGCTGAGCATTTCTCATCAAAGTATTCACTCCTTTCCTTTCTGCTTCATCATCAGACCCTGATCACTAACTATTTATTATAATCTATTCACAAATACGAAGCGTCTGCTGTACGCGTATCCTGCAGATTCCAGGTCATGCTGCAGCATCAGGTCAAGGTTGCTAACCTTCCATTGAAACCATTTCAGTGTACCCAAACATGATACCTCTGTTATAACTAAGAGAGGAGTTGGGTATCCTGCAGATTCCAGGTCATGCTGCAGAATCAAGTCAAGGTTACTAATCTTCCATTGAAACCATTCCAGTGAGCCCAAACATGATGCCTCTGTTATAACTAAGAGAGGAGTTGGGTATTCTGCAGACCAGGGTCATGCTGCAGTAACAGGTCAAGGTTGCTAACCTTCCATTGAAACCATTTCATGATACCTCTGTTATAACTTAGAGAGGAGTTGGGTATTCTGCAAACCTCAGGTCATGCTAGAACTACCGCTAGAAAACCTGCCTTCAACCGCATTCGAATCGGTTGACCCGTTTAAGAGTTACGGTGCCACAGACAGACACGCACTCTAGCGGTTATTTGAGTCGGGGGTTCAACTTGCTTATTCCGAGAGAGAGCAATGTCAACTACACTAATACATTTTTCAAATGTATACCTACATTTTATCATGAGCTAATGCTAAATAAGCCAAGGTTATACATAACTCCTGTTTTTATTTACGTACCTAATTGCAACTAACAAATCGATTATTTCGTGACGTCTTATCGCAATATTTGTGATGCTTAGAAAGGTGAAATACGGTATTAGACGAACACTACATTGATGTTTTTAATTTTGATGTCATTATCGTATGGCTTTCAGACATGGCACGCGGGTGCAGCACGGCAGGCGCAAGACTACGCGGAGAAGTGCATGTTCCTCACACATAATGACGTCAGAGAGAATACAGTGCCACATCTCGGCACATGCGGCCAGAATCTTTTTGTAGCCGCACAGAAAACTCCATGGTACGTATTAATTGTTCCTCTATTATATTTTTTTTTCCTGGCCTCCAAAACTGTTTAATTATCTTTTAAAAACTAAAGCCGGTTTCCTAAGTTTTTTGTCTTTGATAAAAACTTCCAAATATTTGTTATTTATCTACATTCTTCGGAAGACGTTAACGTGAATCTTAACTTTATTTAATTTAATTGGTTATGTTCAAATTAGGTTGTTTGACTACTTGGGTATATAATATATATGATATATTTTTTAGGGTTCCGTAGTCAACAAGGAACCCTTGTAGTTTCGCCATGTCCGTCTGTCCGCCTGTCCACGGTTTAGCTCAGAGACGATAATATGGGTAGGTACATATTAATCACGTCGTCAAAGTGGTAAAATGAAGCGCGTTAGATCATACAAAAAGCACCATTCTAAGTTTCTAAGTCGGCAAGTCGTGCAACTACGGAACCCTACACTGCGCGTGGCCCGACACGCACTTGACCGGTTTTTAATTGAAGCAGTCTATCCAATACGCGTGCTGGGTTATAAATTAATCTAACAAGTAACAGTTCTGTAGGTAAACACAGGTTAGCTGTTGCTAAGCTTTGATTTAATTAGTTTCAGTCACATTCAGAACGAATTTTACATCAGAGGGAAATATGTCAAATTAATTAGCTATAAAACACGTTATCCTATAAATCTTGAACTCATTCATAAGTTTCAAGGATTTAATTAATGGTACACGTTGATTATGCAATGAAGAAGATGAATTACAACTGTCTGTTTTTTTTTCTTCACAAAAACATCTTAATTTCCTAGTCCCGACGGCCACAGCCTACTCACGATTGTCTTTATACTTCTGTTTTATAATAGTTAATTCGTGAATGGATATTACACATAATAGTTGTAGGAAGATTGCCCTTTAGAACGGCACAAACATCCACAAGTTAATTACTTATTGTGACTTAGTAGATACGATATAATTTGATCTGTCGAGCTTGAAGGGAAAATTAGCTGAGTTTGAGTTTGCGTGAGATACACATCAGCTTAGCAGACATGATATCACGGTATTCATGCAGGTACACGTGTAATATAGTTTTATTAGGAAATTCTTATGCAAATACCTAATGGATGCGACTGGGCCGAGTTATTTGTAGACGACGTGATTAAAATTAACAAGCAATTAGAAGTCTATAAAAAATTTAGATAAAAAAGACGTGTGGCACTCGGAGACTGCCGCGGTAAAGCTATTGCATAGCATTTTTATCAACTTATGTAATTATAATTATTTATTTTTTATTTATTTATATAATATACAATCAATGCCATCTAGAGGCGATTTGCAGAACTAAAGAGACAAGCGTGATATTTCAAAAAGTCATTAAAAGTTCTGCTATTCATCGATAGATGGCAAAACTAAAAAGTATCACCGCTGTGCCGGTCGGAGTCGGGGGGTGTTAGGTTATTTTCGTTACGGAATTTCTGGATTCGGTCTCCACGCTCAAGGCCCGCGATAGAAGCTATGCAATAGCTTAAAAACTGTAGACAAAGTGATTGCATCATATATAAGGCTAAGGCTAAAACAGCATCTGGTGCCTGATTTAAATAATACACTCTTTTGCAAAAAAAACGGGCACCTAAGGAAATTTACGTTCTAAGGTCGATTTTAGTTAATTAAATGAAATTTATTTCTTTGACGTAGTCTGTATACAAATCGTGTAAATTAATGCGCGTGAAGTGAATTCGAGCAATTAAAAGAAAGAAAAACGATGGATTCTTTAAAATCGACGTACACGCCCAAACAATAAGAAGTGGTCGGCAATAAAGACAAGTTTTTTTTTTTACTTTTTTAAATTAAATAAAGTTACAAATGTAAAAACCTAATAACGAGTGTGACCTCCTCTTGCCAAAATCACAGTTTGAATCCTTCTGGGCATGCTTTCCACGATGTTTTTAATAACGTTTTGAGGAATACGTTCCCACTCTTCTGCAATGACTCTTTTTAGCTCCCTGATGTTTTGTGGAGAAGGTTGCACTGATCTTACCCGTCTTTTTAGAACATCCCATACATGTTCAATTGGATTGAGGTCAGGACTTCGAGCTGGCCAATCTAAACGACGGATCCCAACTTCTTGCATGTACGCTTCCACGTCGCCAGAACGGTGCGGGCGAGCATTATCGTCCATAAAAATGGAATCTTCCCCAAGTCCAGTCAATGTGGGTTGTGCATATGGAATTAGGACCTCCATTATGTACCGGTGTGCATTTAATGTTCCATTTTCTATGAAAACTAACTCCGTACGCTCCGACGAATTAATTGCTGCCCAAACCATAACGGAGCCTCCGCCATAAGGAATGATTTCTTCGAAACACACTTCCGCATAGCGTTCCCATGGTCTTCGCAGCACTCGCCGGCGTCGGTCCTCTCCACACAAAGAGATTCTAGCTTCATCAGAAAACAATACTTTATTCCAGTCCTCCAGAGTCCATGAAGCACAGTTCCGAGCAAACTGAAGTCGAGCAACACGGTGCTCACGGAGTAATTTAGGGCCCCGAGCTGGGCGGTAACTCTTGATATTGGCAGCCAAAAGCCTCCTCCTGACCGTCCACAAGCTAACTTCTACTCCTCTTACTTCTTCAAGGCTCTTCTTCAGGTCCACACTTGACGCCTTACGATTACGCAACGCCTGACTCACCAAAAAGCGGTCATCTCTTGGTTCTGTGCATCGTTTTCTTCCCGAACCGGGTCTTCTTTTGACCGAACCAGTCTCTAGATACCGTTGCCAAGTCCTCTGGACAGTTGAACGACTCACATTTAGCCGCTGAGACACGTAAGTTTGCGAACAACCTTCTTCAAGTAGGGCTATAATTTTACCGGTCCTTATCGCTTTATCACTCATATCAAAAAGTGGTATTTAATGTAAAAAGAAAGATTAAATTGTTTAATTTGCAGAAAATATCCAAAAAGTTTTAAAATATCGTAATCAGTTAAAAATAGTTTCAGCAATTCGCGCCATTAGTAAAGCAATTTTAGAATAATCCACAATAATCATTATTTTTCTTTTAATAATTTCAAATTTTAAATTTGGAACGAAAATAATCATGCCAGGATGCTTCAAAAAACATGCCAATACATCGTCAAATTAACAAAACCTATTTCTTGTTCTTCTTCATTGAAGTAGAGAAAAAAATCTAAAGTGCCCGTTTTTTTTGCAAAAGAGTTTATTATGTAAACGAAAATGTAATGCCTGCCGGCCGCTTTAAAGGTCCACGGGAAATAAGTACGTTACTGAAACAGTAGTAATAAATAATAAATTATGTACCTAGGGGATAAAGCAGTATCTTATGTCTCGGGCGTGGCGTCATAATGAATCCCGAACGTAATGAAGGATTCAGGAGTTAACTCACGAGCGAAGCGATGGATGCAGCGACGGATTCAAGCTAGCCCAAGGCAAAGACACCTTTATTCCCGATGAGGATAGTCTACTTTTCAGATCTACTGTGAGAAAGTAAAAATCCATAGTACTAAAATCAACGTATTAATTAAATTTACTAGCAGTAGATATATTTAGAACCATAAATACTTTCAAATAGTTAGTTAGTTTTTTTTGTTTACTTTACTTACTACTTACTTTTCTGTGGTTTCGTTTATGTGCCTATTATTAGCAACCTAATGAAATTGACGAAATTTGTGTAAACTTATAGCTCTATGCAGGCTTTATATCAGCTGGTAGAATGCGTTCAGACGCTAGGCTGTTTCAATTTTGAATTTAGAACGTCATAGGAGACGCTCGAGAAAATGGTTTTTAATTATTTTGTGATAAATCGACTATAGATTTTGAGTGTTATTCTAATCTTTATATACAATGATCCGTACTTACTTATCCAAATATTCTTACAATGTTATGTCTGCAACGACTGAAGGAGCAGTACTTATGATTCTGTAGAAATTCGAGAAATCATCCATACGTAGTAAGAGTATCGAGAATATATTTTCGCTTTCTAAAACCAGAGGCCGTTGTAAGTACTATACTGCCAATTTAGCTGACAGGTGAGGTTTCAAATTTAAATCACATTATTGACCGGCGGGTTATAATTAAATCCAGAACAACATTATTGCCCAAATGCTGTGCCCCCGGCACATAATGACTCACTTTAGGTTAGGTTTGCATGACATATAATTTGACGTTTTCGATAAGGTGGTGTGAAAAACATTTAAGCTGTCTCTCTCCATTTAATAGTAATCGGTACCCAGGTATACTTGTCCAAAAAGTCATATTACATATTAAACTTTGCAGGTTCTTCGCAATCAAGACGTGGTTCCTCGAGTACCAAAACTTCACGTACGGCAACCCCGCTTATAACCTGAAGAACATAGGCCACTACACGCAGATGGTGTGGGCGACCAGCCACAAGGTGGGCTGTGGGGTGGCCCACTGTACAGGGGGCCCGTGGGGACACTTCTATAACTACGTGTGCCATTACTGTCCAGGGTGAGTACAGCTTTTGGTTCTGAAAATAAAAGTTCTGGGTCATACTTTGAGATCACACCGTTAAATCTCTAACTTCTACGTAGGTACAGCAACTTCAGTGCTTCAGTGGCACGAGTCGTTTGTTTCAACGTATAATGCCACAATCAGTAGAATCTTTGAAAACTGAGAGCCAATGGTATATTAATATCTACTACCTATTAAACTTACTTACTATATTACAAAACAGATAGGTATGTGTTGTGGTGATAAAATAAAACCATAAATTATGGATTAACGTTATTCTTTCCTAATAAAT
Organism: Melanchra persicariae; assembly: GCA_947386135.1. Taxonomy (NCBI): domain Eukaryota; kingdom Metazoa; phylum Arthropoda; class Insecta; order Lepidoptera; family Noctuidae; genus Melanchra; species Melanchra persicariae. Next base: position 9,657,901 of record OX376653.1, on the reverse strand, counting down.
TAAGTCAAAACTAATCTTATTTAATAAAATTTTATTGTAATTTGTGTTTTGAGTTCCAATAAATATTATTATTATTATTAATCCTTTAGAAATTGGTATATATTTTCCTACATGCTCCGTAACCTAGGTGAGGAGCTCGTGGTTAAATAATAACAGCTGGACGGGTCGATTTTCAAGGTTAAGCAACGCTTGCCAAGATCAGTATGTGGATGGGTGTCCATCTTAACATACCAAGACTCCTCAGTGACTGGAAGGAGTTTAACTGGAAGCCGACCTATAGTTAGGAAAAGGCTAGGCAGATGATAATGCTCTGACGATGATAATGCTCTGAAACCTAGTTACTGGTTTATTTTTAATGTGACGTCCACCATTTCAAATATTCTTCATTACGTAATCAAGTTGATTCATGTCAGGTGCCTGTGCCTCTCTAAATACATCATCAAAGTATAGTTCTAAATCCACTGTTGAACGTGGTTCTATAATTAATTCATTGAAATGAAGGCATTTTTTCACATATTATATTTAAACTTTCCTTTACAGTGGCAACTTCCACAGTATTACACAGTACCCCTACAAAATTGGTCAGCCGTGCGAAGAGTGTCCTAAGCACTGCTTGTCCAAGTCCTTGTGCACCAACTCCTGCAACAAGATGGACTTCTACTCCAACTGTCCTGAGCTGGTGACCATCTCCAAAGACGTGTGCCGCCAAGGTGTATGCAATGCTACCTGTAACTGCGCCACTGATAAAATACACAGGAACTATCCGTGGAGATAAAACTACTACACTGATTTGAGTACAGCCGTAATTAAATTTTAGAATTAAAAAAACTGCTTATACTGGGTAATTTTTTTTCCAGTGCGCAAACTTTAAGAACCACTTCTGCCCATGTAAATGAACAACTTTCCCCAAGAAAGCCATAGTCAATTCCTAAAAAAAAATTGAGTCTCCCATACAGGAGTCATAGGGATTGACTATGGCTTTCTTGGGGCAAGTTGTTCATTTACATGGGCAGAAGTGGTTCTCAAAGTTTGCGCACTGGAAAAAAAGTTATCCAGTATATCGTTTCCGTACTTCATCCGACCCGTCCAGATTCAGATCATTTCTATTTTATAGATGAAACCGAAGTTCAAAATTGGATTCGGATAGGATGCAGTGCGCAAACACTTTATATAGTCACTCATAATATGCAGTTTAACAGTTTTTTTCTTAAGCTCGATGGGTGACTGGTAATACGGGACCTTCCTTGAAATGTGTTATTAATTGTACTCGCTTGAGGTAACTATTTTGACCGAGATAATTTAGTATCCAAATTCGGTTGTTTTCGGATGATTGAACTTATTTAGTTTTTGCATAAATTTTGATAGCTACAATTTGTACCGGTCTAAATTTTACTAAACCAACTCAACTAACCCATTTCAAGGAATGTACCGGATTACCAGTCAGCCAGTATGCTATAAGTTCATCAATTCTCAGTGTTGACACAAAAGTTAATTAAGTAATAATCACTTGTCTTAGAAAGCCTTTAATATGAACATTTGTAAATAAACTTTAAAATTATGTATTTGTTTTTTTTTCACCGTGATAATCAGATTTGGCAAATCATCAAGCATAAAGCACTTGTGATATGAGATCTATAAGAGAAGGCAGAAAAAATACAATAGACATTACTAAAGATTAATATTTACTTACACACAGTAATCAAAACTAAAGTAGCTAGATGTTCCACCTTAGTCCTGTCTGGCCATAAGATTTTACATAGGTAAACGTTATTAGACTCTACATTATATCACCTTGGAAAGCCAGTGCGGTCACAATTATTTTCATTCTTTTATTTACCAAATAAATTGAATCATTCGAATTGATTCCTATTTGCCGGTAGACAGGTAGCTATTTTTGTTAGCTGTGAAGGGTTCAAGGGTTCGCCACTCTTGCGCAGCAGGTGAGTCACAGGTGGGGTGGTTGCCGGTGCGGAACCAACCTCGCTGTTCCAACGTCCCTTTCTTTTGAATGCGAGTGTTTGGAAGATTATCAATAACGGTGCGTAGGAAGTTTGTAACTACGCTCTTTGTTTATGTGATTTTAGATTTTTTTGTAAGGCTTCTGATAAAGTTTCCTCTTTTCTTCTTTATTAAAGTCTACGGTGCAGCAGTCACACAAGGATTTATGACGAATAAAGCTTAATATTAAGTGTATTAGGTATTTATTATCGGCATTAGCTGGATGGATATTTATCTATACAAGTTTAAAAATACCTTGGGATTTGTTTCAATCAAATAAGTAATTATTCTTCGTTTTTATTTGTATTCAATAGATTATAGATTTGATATAAAATTACTTACTTGTAGATGAGTATTTATCGTGAATTTTATTAGCATCAATTTGTATTCAGTCATGTTCCCGACTGACCGAGCAACATGTTTCCCACCCCCACCACGAGTCCGACCCAATTGTAATGCACGGCGGGCGCGGGTCCGGCGCGCACGCATTGTGAGCGCGACGCTCCCGCCACCACCTGCGCGACATGGTCGCCGGCCGGCCGCCGCACGCCTCATCGCCACCCGCGCCGCGCAAGTCGCTGCGCCGCCTCGCCTCCACGAGAGGCTTGCTTCTTGCATGTACGCTTCCACGTCGCCAGAACGGTGCGGGCGAGCATTATCGTCCATAAAAATGGAATCTTCCCCAAGTCCAGTCAATGTGGGTTGTGCATATGGAATTAGGACCTCCATTATGTACCGGTGTGCATTTAATGTTCCATTTTCTATGAAAACTAACTCCGTACGCTCCGACGAATTAATTGCTGCCCAAACCATAACGGAGCCTCCGCCATAAGGAATGATTTCTTCGAAACACACTTCCGCATAGCGTTCCCATGGTCTTCGCAGCACTCGCCGGCGTCGGTCCTCTCCACACAAAGAGATTCTAGCTTCATCAGAAAACAATACTTTATTCCAGTCCTCCAGAGTCCATGAAGCACAGTTCCGAGCAAACTGAAGTCGAGCAACACGGTGCTCACGGAGTAATTTAGGGCCCCGAGCTGGGCGGTAACTCTTGATATTGGCAGCCAAAAGCCTCCTCCTGACCGTCCACAAGCTAACTTCTACTCCTCTTACTTCTTCAAGGCTCTTCTTCAGGTCCACACTTGACGCCTTACGATTACGCAACGCCTGACTCACCAAAAAGCGGTCATCTCTTGGTTCTGTGCATCGTTTTCTTCCCGAACCGGGTCTTCTTTTGACCGAACCAGTCTCTAGATACCGTTGCCAAGTCCTCTGGACAGTTGAACGACTCACATTTAGCCGCTGAGACACGTAAGTTTGCGAACAACCTTCTTCAAGTAGGGCTATAATTTTACCGGTCCTTATCGCTTTATCACTCATATCAAAAAGTGGTATTTAATGTAAAAAGAAAGATTAAATTGTTTAATTTGCAGAAAATATCCAAAAAGTTTTAAAATATCGTAATCAGTTAAAAATAGTTTCAGCAATTCGCGCCATTAGTAAAGCAATTTTAGAATAATCCACAATAATCATTATTTTTCTTTTAATAATTTCAAATTTTAAATTTGGAACGAAAATAATCATGCCAGGATGCTTCAAAAAACATGCCAATACATCGTCAAATTAACAAAACCTATTTCTTGTTCTTCTTCATTGAAGTAGAGAAAAAAATCTAAAGTGCCCGTTTTTTTTGCAAAAGAGTTTATTATGTAAACGAAAATGTAATGCCTGCCGGCCGCTTTAAAGGTCCACGGGAAATAAGTACGTTACTGAAACAGTAGTAATAAATAATAAATTATGTACCTAGGGGATAAAGCAGTATCTTATGTCTCGGGCGTGGCGTCATAATGAATCCCGAACGTAATGAAGGATTCAGGAGTTAACTCACGAGCGAAGCGATGGATGCAGCGACGGATTCAAGCTAGCCCAAGGCAAAGACACCTTTATTCCCGATGAGGATAGTCTACTTTTCAGATCTACTGTGAGAAAGTAAAAATCCATAGTACTAAAATCAACGTATTAATTAAATTTACTAGCAGTAGATATATTTAGAACCATAAATACTTTCAAATAGTTAGTTAGTTTTTTTTGTTTACTTTACTTACTACTTACTTTTCTGTGGTTTCGTTTATGTGCCTATTATTAGCAACCTAATGAAATTGACGAAATTTGTGTAAACTTATAGCTCTATGCAGGCTTTATATCAGCTGGTAGAATGCGTTCAGACGCTAGGCTGTTTCAATTTTGAATTTAGAACGTCATAGGAGACGCTCGAGAAAATGGTTTTTAATTATTTTGTGATAAATCGACTATAGATTTTGAGTGTTATTCTAATCTTTATATACAATGATCCGTACTTACTTATCCAAATATTCTTACAATGTTATGTCTGCAACGACTGAAGGAGCAGTACTTATGATTCTGTAGAAATTCGAGAAATCATCCATACGTAGTAAGAGTATCGAGAATATATTTTCGCTTTCTAAAACCAGAGGCCGTTGTAAGTACTATACTGCCAATTTAGCTGACAGGTGAGGTTTCAAATTTAAATCACATTATTGACCGGCGGGTTATAATTAAATCCAGAACAACATTATTGCCCAAATGCTGTGCCCCCGGCACATAATGACTCACTTTAGGTTAGGTTTGCATGACATATAATTTGACGTTTTCGATAAGGTGGTGTGAAAAACATTTAAGCTGTCTCTCTCCATTTAATAGTAATCGGTACCCAGGTATACTTGTCCAAAAAGTCATATTACATATTAAACTTTGCAGGTTCTTCGCAATCAAGACGTGGTTCCTCGAGTACCAAAACTTCACGTACGGCAACCCCGCTTATAACCTGAAGAACATAGGCCACTACACGCAGATGGTGTGGGCGACCAGCCACAAGGTGGGCTGTGGGGTGGCCCACTGTACAGGGGGCCCGTGGGGACACTTCTATAACTACGTGTGCCATTACTGTCCAGGGTGAGTACAGCTTTTGGTTCTGAAAATAAAAGTTCTGGGTCATACTTTGAGATCACACCGTTAAATCTCTAACTTCTACGTAGGTACAGCAACTTCAGTGCTTCAGTGGCACGAGTCGTTTGTTTCAACGTATAATGCCACAATCAGTAGAATCTTTGAAAACTGAGAGCCAATGGTATATTAATATCTACTACCTATTAAACTTACTTACTATATTACAAAACAGATAGGTATGTGTTGTGGTGATAAAATAAAACCATAAATTATGGATTAACGTTATTCTTTCCTAATAAATTAAGTCAAAACTAATCTTATTTAATAAAATTTTATTGTAATTTGTGTTTTGAGTTCCAATAAATATTATTATTATTATTAATCCTTTAGAAATTGGTATATATTTTCCTACATGCTCCGTAACCTAGGTGAGGAGCTCGTGGTTAAATAATAACAGCTGGACGGGTCGATTTTCAAGGTTAAGCAACGCTTGCCAAGATCAGTATGTGGATGGGTGTCCATCTTAACATACCAAGACTCCTCAGTGACTGGAAGGAGTTTAACTGGAAGCCGACCTATAGTTAGGAAAAGGCTAGGCAGATGATAATGCTCTGACGATGATAATGCTCTGAAACCTAGTTACTGGTTTATTTTTAATGTGACGTCCACCATTTCAAATATTCTTCATTACGTAATCAAGTTGATTCATGTCAGGTGCCTCTCTCTAAATACATCATCAAAGTATAGTTCTAAATCCACTGTTGAACGTGGTTCTATAATTAATTCATTGAAATGAAGGCATTTTTTCACATATTATATTTAAACTTTCCTTTACAGTGGCAACTTCCACAGTATTACACAGTACCCCTACAAAATTGGTCAGCCGTGCGAAGAGTGTCCTAAGCACTGCTTGTCCAAGTCCTTGTGCACCAACTCCTGCAACAAGATGGACTTCTACTCCAACTGTCCTGAGCTGGTGACCATCTCCAAAGACGTGTGCCGCCAAGGTGTATGCAATGCTACCTGTAACTGCGCCACTGATAAAATACACAGGAACTATCCGTGGAGATAAAACTACTACACTGATTTGAGTACAGCCGTAATTAAATTTTAGAATTAAAAAAACTGCTTATACTGGGTAATTTTTTTTCCAGTGCGCAAACTTTAAGAACCACTTCTGCCCATGTAAATGAACAACTTTCCCCAAGAAAGCCATAGTCAATTCCTAAAAAAAAATTGAGTCTCCCATACAGGAGTCATAGGGATTGACTATGGCTTTCTTGGGGCAAGTTGTTCATTTACATGGGCAGAAGTGGTTCTCAAAGTTTGCGCACTGGAAAAAAAGTTATCCAGTATATCGTTTCCGTACTTCATCCGACCCGTCCAGATTCAGATCATTTCTATTTTATAGATGAAACCGAAGTTCAAAATTGGATTCGGATAGGATGCAGTGCGCAAACACTTTATATAGTCACTCATAATATGCAGTTTAACAGTTTTTTTCTTAAGCTCGATGGGTGACTGGTAATACGGGACCTTCCTTGAAATGTGTTATTAATTGTACTCGCTTGAGGTAACTATTTTGACCGAGATAATTTAGTATCCAAATTCGGTTGTTTTCGGATGATTGAACTTATTTAGTTTTTGCATAAATTTTGATAGCTACAATTTGTACCGGTCTAAATTTTACTAAACCAACTCAACTAACCCATTTCAAGGAATGTACCGGATTACCAGTCAGCCAGTATGCTATAAGTTCATCAATTCTCAGTGTTGACACAAAAGTTAATTAAGTAATAATCACTTGTCTTAGAAAGCCTTTAATATGAACATTTGTAAATAAACTTTAAAATTATGTATTTGTTTTTTTTTCACCGTGATAATCAGATTTGGCAAATCATCAAGCATAAAGCACTTGTGATATGAGATCTATAAGAGAAGGCAGAAAAAATACAATAGACATTACTAAAGATTAATATTTACTTACACACAGTAATCAAAACTAAAGTAGCTAGATGTTCCACCTTAGTCCTGTCTGGCCATAAGATTTTACATAGGTAAACGTTATTAGACTCTACATTATATCACCTTGGAAAGCCAGTGCGGTCACAATTATTTTCATTCTTTTATTTACCAAATAAATTGAATCATTCGAATTGATTCCTATTTGCCGGTAGACAGGTAGCTATTTTTGTTAGCTGTGAAGGGTTCAAGGGTTCGCCACTCTTGCGCAGCAGGTGAGTCACAGGTGGGGTGGTTGCCGGTGCGGAACCAACCTCGCTGTTCCAACGTCCCTTTCTTTTGAATGCGAGTGTTTGGAAGATTATCAATAACGGTGCGTAGGAAGTTTGTAACTACGCTCTTTGTTTATGTGATTTTAGATTTTTTTGTAAGGCTTCTGATAAAGTTTCCTCTTTTCTTCTTTATTAAAGTCTACGGTGCAGCAGTCACACAAGGATTTATGACGAATAAAGCTTAATATTAAGTGTATTAGGTATTTATTATCGGCATTAGCTGGATGGATATTTATCTATACAAGTTTAAAAATACCTTGGGATTTGTTTCAATCAAATAAGTAATTATTCTTCGTTTTTATTTGTATTCAATAGATTATAGATTTGATATAAAATTACTTACTTGTAGATGAGTATTTATCGTGAATTTTATTAGCATCAATTTGTATTCAGTCATGTTCCCGACTGACCGAGCAACATGTTTCCCACCCCCACCACGAGTCCGACCCAATTGTAATGCACGGCGGGCGCGGGTCCGGCGCGCACGCATTGTGAGCGCGACGCTCCCGCCACCACCTGCGCGACATGGTCGCCGGCCGGCCGCCGCACGCCTCATCGCCACCCGCGCCGCGCAAGTCGCTGCGCCGCCTCGCCTCCACGAGAGGCTTCAGGCCCCGCGCCGCCAACGAATATGGCTGGATACGCGTCTTCGAAGGTCTCGAACCGTTCGCCATCGATGCACCCAGCAAGCTCATCAAGGTCACTCTCAATACCACCGTAGAAGAAGTAAACAAAAACCTTGGCTTTAACGATGAGCTATCGCTCTGGCTGCAAATAGGTGGAGCGAACGCCCGGCGTTTGGAACATGACGAATTTCCTCTACGGATCCAGGAGCAACATTTAGCAACAAGTGGTTGGAGGTCACAGTCTCGAAGGTTACGGTTGGCAGTGGATCCAGAGCTGCGCCACTCCTTGAGATGGTGCGCTGGGCCCGCTCCGCGCACGGGAGGAGTACTGCGCTCTGGTACGGTGTATGTGCTAAAAGGACATGTATTTCCGCAGTGGAAACCGAGACCTGCTTATGTAATAGGATCCAGGCTGCATTCTTACGGTTAGTAGCATCTTGATACCTGCCAAAATCTTGCAATGTCTTCAGGAGCCCTTGAAATAATCTTATGATTATCTTTTCAGGCACAACATGGGAAATGTTGGAACTAAGTGGCGGAAGCATTGAGTTATGTCAACCCAAGGCTCAGAGACTGGTACTCTGCGTGAAGCCGCGTTGTCAAGGCAACATCATATCCGGAGACAACAGCATGAATCACCTTTTCCTCGGATTCAGTACTATTTGGGAGCGAAACATGTGGTTCTGCTGGCTGAAAGAGGTATGTTCTTATAACACGCGTGTGTAATACTTAATACTGATTAACCTGACATGGAGGGCGCGTGTAGAAAACTAATCAGTTCATAAAGTGAAACATGTGGGCGAATTGGTTTCTTACGGTGTGGGCAGTGTAATTGGAGCAAATCTTACGTAGTTTAATGTTTAGTTCCGTCGCGCGCTCCACAGCGTGCAGATATGAGCTCTTAGCAGATGATTGAGGATTTGATTCCGGTACACTTCTCAAACTAACGAACCGACAAGTTAACAGCGGTAAATTGTTAGAAATTTCCTAAAGCTTATCAAGTTTTTGACGTTTCAATGTGCAATTTGACGTCAATCACATTAGGGTTGTGTAACTACAATTTGTTCATTGTTAGGCTGTGATATACTATATATTTTACTAGCTTCTGCCAGCTGGTTCGCCCGCGTATATGACAGAATTTATCCCAAGGGAATAAATTCCCGAGATAAAGTTCTCGTTCTAGTCTTAATCATGTTCCAGAGGGATTAGGCAAACAAAGTATTGCTTGTCTAATCCGTTCACATGTTATACGACAAGAAAAAAACAGAAAAACAGACAGACATACAGATGGACAGAGTTACTTTCGCTTAGTAGCTTGTATTTCCACAAAATGTTCCTAACCGACTTCGGTTCGTTCGGGTATAACTCCGTCATATACATATAGATCGATTTGCAAAATTCACAGTTAGACAGGTATATACGAGTAGATATGTACTGGTTGGATTTTGTGTTGGGTATCAGCACTAAAAAGTAAAAAAAAAATACAAAAACAATATACCCGCCTTTCAAATAAAAACTTTGGAAGCTTAACTTTAATTTTGGAAGTCGGTGTCAAAAAACCATGAAACCACACCAGACTTCCAAAATTAAAGTTAAGCTTCCAAAGGTTTTATTTTGAAGCCGATTGTACCAATTTAAATGTGGTTTGGTTTTTTGGCAGTCGTTACGGATTGTCAGAAGCCAGAAAATCTGACACCAGTCTTGCCAAGAAGTACCGTGTTACCCAGTTAATGGGTTGTGGAGGTCTGGTAGGCAGACGCTCCACGTAAAATACTGGTATTCAGCTGAATCCGGTTTGACTGGGAGCCGACCCCAATATAGTTGGGAAAAGGCTAGGCAGATGATGTACCTACCTATTTAAAAAAAAAAGTTTTTTCCCATATCCTAGCACTACTACTTACAGAATAACAGTTGGATGTTATCGTAGAATTAATAATCTTGTTCTATTCAATAACTTTCAAGACAATCTTGTTTATTGCAAAATTACTTTGTAAAGTAGCAATTATGACTTGTGTGAAATTATTCATGAACATGTGGATAATTTACGAGGTTTGAGCGAAGTCAGGTACATTAAGAAATTGTTATCATAGATTAATTCTAGAGATAAAAGGTTTGTGCACGAGAGAGAATTTGTTAGTTTTTTGATGGAAGGTATGAAAAGTGTGTTAATTAAAAATAGTGTGCACTACACCCTGAAAGAAATGTCACGGTCGAGATGTAAGTACGGAGTGTGGTTCGCCGGCGCCGGTGATAGAGGCCTGCGCGCACGCCGCCGCCGCTTCACAAGTAAAAAGTCACTCGCAGCGGTCGCACTGAGCTTACCCTCAGCGCACAATTCGCTTTCATTACTTGTGCTACGTAACTTATTTGTAAACAATACCGGTGCTTTCAATAGTCGTTCAACTTCTACTCAACTATTTAACAGTCAAATAACTTGAACCATATTTAGTAGTTCTGGCAAAGAATTCAACGATCATGGTTTCTAGAAATCAGTATTAATCAAGGACAAAACGCCATTTATGCAAGCGACAGCGACGTGGACGGAATAATGAACTGTACAGGAGTTACTCTGTAGTCTTTGGGAATAACAATGCTCGAAGGAGTTCGTCGGCCCCGGCGTGGTTACACACCGAGACAGACGAACACTGTCTTACTGCAGTTGCTTTTAAAATGTCATTTGATGTAGCGACAATGATACGTTTACCACAAAACTCTGCAGTTCTATTGTTTGTGTTGTGCGTGAGTGTTAGTTGACTGTGATGGTAGAGAGAAAAACAATGAAGTGTGAAGAAGAGGAGGTCGACAGTTTGGATGTGTTCACACAGCCGAGCCCTGAAGACATATTCCTGGACAGCTTGGAGCCTAACGCCTTCAGAGAAAAATGCGAACTTTCGGTTGGTTAACTTTCATGCCTCATAAACATAAACTTTCTCACAATTAGTTACTTTGTAATGTAGACAATTACTCTCATGTATCGTAATTGTGTTTATAATTTTTTTTATCTTTATTCGTGTGCGTTTTCGCTTAACCTTACCACTGCGAACTAAACACCTGCAAAGTTCAGGTGCTGTAAATGCCAATATGTCCATGAACATGACAAACTAAAGGAAGGAGCTGATTCTTAACAAAATACTTTTTTAATTTTCAATAAAAAATATCAACTGATATATTTAAATTTAAAAAAGATCTATGTTGCAGTTTTAGTTTTCATCAACATCGGGCCCGCGATTAGGGAATGCAATCTCGACTCGAAATCGTAAAGTCGAGATCCCTCGGAATTAGAAATGTCAATCCCGCGGGAACCCGAAATTTGCGGGATCTCGTCTAGTTGAAAAAAAAATCGCATTACTGAATACGATGAAAACTGCTTGTTTGTGATAGAGAGGTTAATTAAAACAATATAGTATTTGAATGGAAACAACAGTCTTTATCCTTTAATATTACTAACTAAATAATTAACAGTTTTACTAACATGAACATTACCAAAACAAAAGTAGGTACTATGCCTACTTTTGTTTTGGTAATGCTCAAGGAGATTAAAAAGTAGTGACCGGTGATTTTGAAAGTAACTTCTTAAAAAAACAAAGTGTATCAAGAGTACTATCTGTTAAACCGGCATCTAATATCCGTTGCAATGTAGCCAGCTGCTGAGAATGCCCTCCGACTCAACACTGGTTGGTAACAGCGTGACTTAGCAATTATATGCAAACTGCAAAAATCTCTCCTTTGTTCCTCAACACTCAAATAAATCCATTTCTTTTTTTATTACTGACTCTAATTTATCTAAGCTAAGCATCGCTGACCATTGCCGCCCAATCCCGTCAATCTCGAACGGGATCTCGTCATATGATGCTTCGGGATTGATCCTGAAAAACTACACGGGATATCGCGAGATCGGAATCCCGCGAGATCGGGATTGCATTCCCTACCCGCGATGTTACGTATGGTTTAGATAGATAGGCTTAGTCAGAAATATAAAAAGTATTTTGTTAAAAATTAACAGTTTCCTTTAGTTGGCCTCATGTTGTTACTTCCCAGAATTGGACCCGTAATAGCGACACATTCGAATGGTGTAATAATACAGGTTGTTTTTTTTTCAAATTCGATTCCTGGCTAGGAATACCGATTTTTGAAAAATCAAATGATGCTGTTTAGTTTTCATCAAAATCGGGACGTTCAGAGTTTTTCGATTTTCCTCATAGTTTCAGATTTGGCCACTTTAAAATTCACCCTGTATGACCCCGAAAACTGACTATGAAAACAAGTGTTCTGGAAAAAGAGGGCAAAGTAGTTTGCGTATAAAAACTCTAAGCAAACCAGTAACAAATCTCAATATTGTTCTAGGGTACTCAAAGCACGCAGCCGCCAAATGTCCTGGACCTCAGCGGCGGTGGTCGTGCATCGCTCGGCGCGGCGCTGGCGCAGCACGCAGCCGGCGCGTTCACGGTACGCGTGCTGCGGCTGAAGAGCAACGCGCTCGCAACCCTGCCGGCGCAGGCCTGGACGCTGCAGACACTCACGCACCTGGACATTAGTGACAACAGGATCGCGGAACTGCCGCCAGAAATATGCCAGCTTACACAGTAAGTCATCAGTAATTTTTTAAGCAACATTTGCATTCGAATGTCAGTCGTCGCAATCTGTCAAAAATGTGTGGAAATGGAGGCTTTTTTGACGTATTGCGACTGAGATGCGAATCGTTTCTTAAATATTAGTAGGCTAATAGCCCTCAGATGTTATCATCATCCTGTGCGCATAGTACTTGAATTACAGCTCCAACTGGCAACTAACACAGCCCATCAAGTTTAAACATAAACGCAGTTTGAGTATCTGTTTCAATGTTTTATTAAGGAAAAAAGATTTATAAACACACCTTTATAAATATACGTATATTATCCTTTTCATCATTAATGATTATTTTCAAAAGAGTTGTACTTAAAAATGAAGTGCATAGCTAAACACGACTGCGTTTGAGAACCAGTCAAAAGTACCAATAAAAACAAATCTGATTAAAAGTTGCTGTAAGCCACACAGCAGTAATTAAAGCAGCAAAGTTAAAGCAGTTATTACATTTTAGGTTGCAGCATAAATTGTTAACTACGCTATTGAATTATTTAGTTGACATTCGCTACATCTTCTTACACTGCTATTCATCATCATCGTCCCAATTTTTTAGTTCTTTATTGTACACCAAAACAGTTTTATTACTTACGATGATAATTTAATTCATGTACAAAGGCGAGCTTCTGCCAGGGTGGCGGATTTTGTTCGAAAGAGTTACCGCGGCCCTGGAAAGCAAAGAGCACTACGAGGAGCACGGATGGGTTTTAGTCAGTAAGAGTCTGACACTCCCTTCCGCTCCGCCCAGAGCGGGGGGAGTCATTTGACAATTTCTCATCCATAAAAAAGGCGAGCTTAACTCAAAGTTGAGTTTTCGCCCAGCAAATCTTTGAGTGATAGAGAGAGATCAGCATAGAGGGTGGGATCCAGTGTACAAATAATAATATGAAAATGTAAATGCAAATACATATCTACTAATATTACGCTAGTGTGAAAGGAAAAGCACTTTAATTTTCCTCTTGAAGAGAAGGGGGTCGCGTAGAGAGTGTGGGAGAGAGTTCCAGAGACATACTGCCCTTGTCCCATGTTACTGAGAGTGAACGTTTTCTCTTCCAGTCTCTGTCAACCGTCACTGATTAAAATACTGCAGAATATCAACAAGTTGTATTACTAATCAAAATCAAAATGTAGAGTCGTTTCGAAAATCTATTTATGCTTGAAAATCCCACATTTTTGATAGGAATATTATGCATTGTGTGCGTATATGAAATAGCTTCTTTGCACTAGGTTTGTACATCTAAATAAATGAGACTTCAGCATCTAACCTCAACCCAATATTGTCATAATATTATCAACTGTGTGTGTGTGTGTGTCACCAAAAATTAGAACAATGTCCAAACTACACCACGTGGCGGGTTATGGATCACTCCCTTCTAGAGAGTCTTGTGTCCTAGCAGTGGAGACAGTGGGTATAGGCTGATTGTGATGATTCTCAGCTATCAGAAATCAAAATAGCCTCTCGAAACAGCTCATTTCTCATTAGTTAATTACTCAGTATAAAACTACGGATGAACTTGAGATGCACGTTACACAATATATACCTACTACTGACGTCTCCATCATCCTAAAGCTTATCGTCGATCCAAGCACCTGACTCATAAGTCTGTGTACATCTACTACTCACTATCCTGATTCCAAAAAATCTCAAAATTACTTCAGCTTCTTTAGAAAGCGAACAAAATTGATATCATACATCAATCCTAAGTCAGTTGCACACAAAAACAATACTGGAGGCATCACGCTAAACGCAATAATTTTAGATGTTGGTTGACTAAAGCAAGTATAGTGTTCACGTTTGGGTATGCGATCATTACTAGTCTCATTCAGTAACGCTCGGCTAACGAAGCGTGGCGCCCGCGCACCTCTCGCATCAATCTTAGCCTTCGGCCTTTTGTTTCGATATCTGTATACTTTAGTTACAAAAGGGAAAACAATCATTTGGTAGAATTGTTCCAAAATGTTCCTTCTTCTGGGCCTAGTTTCAAAAGCTTAATCTTCAAACTTTAATCACTTGAATTTTGTTCCAGATTTTTTTTTACGGAAACTTAACTAATCGTGTCTGTCAAGGATGAAAATGTATTCCTTCTTGCCAAAAATTATTCTGGAAAACCTCGGAAAAGAACAATTCAAATTCATTCCAAATTTGAATGCATGTTTTCTTGGAATGAAAAATAATCATTATGCTTCTTCTGAGTATTGATCTCTTTTTGTAAAATTACGATTTTACGATGATCCAGTGTTGATACTTCATAGGTAGCGAGTTAGTATCAAAGCTGACCCTGAACGGTAAAAAGCTTCTGAATAGTTTAAATCTTATTTTAAGCAAATCTCAAACAAACATTTTTTGCCTTGATGTATTAATTATATATTTTTTTTAAATATATTTGAGTATCTGAAGCTGATTATGCGGAGAAACGATGAAGTTTCTATCATCGGAAACGAATTACGATCCTCGCGTTCGTCTTGTCCAAGTAAGCAGTCATCATAATGTTAGTGTAAGACACGGAGTTTCCGTTGTGTGCTAATTTTTTTAAGTGAGTGCTTGCGTACGCGCTGCGCCGCAGGGCGGGGCTATCTACATCTGCTCGCCGGACCGTGCGCGTTACGTTCACTTTGCGCACTACTGCAACCCCTGTTAGTGTTAGCTAATCTATATGGTACACTCGTTCTAACGATATTATCGATATTCAGTTGTTTAGAGGATTTTTATTTAGTTTTTACATGCTAACTGCCCGCCAACTGCAAGCGGTCGGCGTAGTCAGTTGGCAAGGAAGGTTGGAAAATCACTAAGGGCTCATTCGAACGAGGACGATTCGTATTTTTTGTCGAATCGTCTTTTTTTACGATTCATTTTTTTGACGGCGGCAATACTTTCTAAATATCCGTGTTCACACGCATCACGAATCGTGAAAAATGACGGAAACGTCTTAAATAACGTATCGTCTTTTAAAAATCATGTTAGTCAAAAACATTAATCTTGAAGGTTTTTGTGACGGATCCCGCCCCGCCCGCATGGGCTCGCACAGTTCAGTAGGAAGATAGCAGTAGTAAGTATCATCCACCAAGACTGAACATGAATAAACACGATTCCATTTGCAATGTGAACGTCCATCCGTCGAATGACGTATCTTGTTTTTTGACGAATCGTCAATGACAGATTCCGTGTGAATGCGGCCTAAGGCGAGAGGTCCTCTACTTTGAAACCGTAATGTATGACGTGAACATCCTCATAGACGTCAATTCAACTCATTTCGGAAACAGTCGGAAAATATTAGCATTTTTGCAGGTGCCTGAATTGAGCTGCCATGTGGTGCAAGGCATTTCAGAAAACTTTTATTTCAGTGCAATCATGTTTTGCTGCAATAAAACTGCATCCCAGCTGAAATTTTGCAGTTGGCGTGCAGTTGCAATGCAGCTCCTCTGCTTTGAGCTTTAATGTGCTTTCAAATTCATGTATACAATATAAGTAACTCTATCGATTTTGTAGGTATGTGGAATAAAGTATTGTATGGAAGCAATGACCTAGGGTGGTCCTTGACCTGTGATCTGTATGTTATACTTTTTTTAATACCTTAACATTAATAATACACAACTTTTTATCAGGACCTCCAATAAGTCTTAGTCTTACATAGTATGTTGCCTTTAGAACCTTACAGAATGGTTCAGCAGAGTTCGCTAAATCTCTGTTTCTTGAAATCAGATCTACATAAGATAGAATAGAATACTCTGTATTGTATACACCATGTATGTAAGTTACAGAAAATATTACACAGGGTGACACAATGGGTGGCCTTATCGCTAAAAGCGATCTTTTAAAGACAACCTATGGATGGATTTTAAAGAGAGAAGGAAAGACAGTACTGTAGCTAGTCTTAGCTGTAATATTTAGCATATACAGAGTGTTCCAGAAAAGTGTGGTCATTTTTAAGGGTGATGTTGGATAGCTGATATAAGTTATGGAAAAAATGCCAAACATAAAAATGAGATATTTTTCGAGAATTAAGACGAAAAAAAAAAAGAAAAAAAAATTCTTCTTAACTTTTTAGTCGTTTATTTCTGGTCTAATACCAGAAATAAACGACTAAAAAGTTACGAAGAATTTTTTTTTGAGCAGTTTGTAACAGTTGGTGGCATTAACTTTAGTTCAATTTCAAAGATTTTATGTCACCAACTGCATCAGACTGCTTGAAGTTTTTTCGTGTCGAATTTTTGAAAAAAATCACATTTTTTAAGTTTTGACATTTATTCCTTAATGTATATTAGCTACCCAACATCAAACTTAAATATGACCACACCTTTCTGGACCACCCTGTATACAATAAATACATAATAGATAAATACATAACACTATAATAATTATGAAATAAAAGCAGAGAACCCAAGTAAAGACGACCAAAAGATACAGCAGGACCAACCCACGCGATGAAATAAAATCGTCATTCCTAAACATAGTTGAAATCCCATCAATTAGCTGAAATAACATCTAAACAGGGAATGTCGAGGTAAGGCTAATAAAAACAGATACTTAATAACAATTATTTGATCGTATCTACCAGCGTTTGTGAGTCATTTGAAGTATTTATTCGTCCTTTACCATTTCCGTACATTCTACTGTAATAAAGATTCCGTTTATTTATGTTTTGTATTCGCAATTAAAGTTCTTTGTAGAACGACATTAGTACCCAATACATAGGTAGTTAGAGTCGTGATAATTTGTGAATATTGAACATAATATTAATAGGTACTTTAACATATATTTGAAAACTTTTTATAGCCAATATTATGTTGATTGGTTTCTTGGGGTACAAAGAACTATTTACAAAGTAAAATTGATTGGGAAGTGATTTATTTCTGGTTTATTGGTCACAATTATGCGGCGGACACAATCAGGTTTTCAGGCAAAAAATCTTAACAGCATTGTAAAATCAAAAATATGTTTGTTGAACTATCAAACAAAGTTCAGTTTCATGACATGATTAGCAAAAATATATGAAAATAATGCGATGAAAGGAAATCTGTATGAAGAAACATGATAAATGTTTTATCTAGTATTGCGTAGATTCATTGATAGATAGAGGCACAACAATGCTTGCTTGTAACATCGATGGTGGTTGGACTCAAGTACTCGAGTGTGGTTGCTTCAACCGCGCGGTCAGCGGGGCGGCGCCGGCGCACCGTGGTCAGTCTGCCCCCACACTCACCTTACGTTAGCAGCATTATTTGTTTTTATTATTTTAAAGAATAATTAAACTTTTTCGATTGCAACACGAATATTTTAACGGTGGAACGTACTAACCTTATGATGTATTTGTGGAACAGTGAATGTGTTTTAACTTGGTTCTGTACTTTGTTCTACAGTTACGATACGTCTTTATAATTTGATTTTACCGTATACTGGTAAGTTATTACTTTTTACCAAAATTAAAAGATTTCAATGACATGTGTACACAATGCAAAGTCATTGCCCGTTTGTTATCATTACAGTATATTGAGTTTCAAGACTATTTATCTCGTCATGTTTTCATTTTCAGCCGATTCTACCAAAGCGGTACTGGTACCAAAGCGGCTCTACAATTTTCTTAATAACCATATGAAATTTCCATAACTAAAATTACCATCACCAATTTTTTCGACGCAGAACGTCACGTAAAAAAATAAAAGACTCACATCCTTACTCTGACAAAGATTCACAACACCATGTAATTCCTCACCATAAGAATTTCACGTTACCGCTAAGTCAGGCAGTCAGACTACCGTAAAGTCCTTTTTATGTCGGTCAACAGTTATGAACTTGTACATAATAATTGTTTACTCGGTAATTGGCACGTGTCGCTCTCGTTGCTCCAAAAGTCCACATTGTCATGTCGCCGCGAGATGACAATCACTGCGTGGTAATCATTTAATAAGAAAGGTGTTTAAAAAGTTAAAAGGCATGTAAGTTTGACGTGGTTTTAATTGAGGCTTTCGAAAGGATAGGGTTTGTTTTGATATCTGGACTCTGCTTGTGTTTGTCTTGATTTTTTTAAGAAAACCTTGAAGGAATCAATTTGACAATAATATGTAACTTGAATTTAAGGCAGTAACAAGCTCAGCATCTGAAGGGCTGGAAGATGAACAGGTAGATGATAAATAACAAATTAATTACAACTACTTACCCCAAATTTGAAAATTGAAGCGCGTTGATGTCTTTTACCCCCAAAACAGATTTCAGTTAACAGCTGTCACCCGAGGGTTACCGATTATTGTAAAAATAACGTAGGCGAATTTCAATCTTTTCTATATTTCAGTACTTCTTAATATTGTCCATTGTTCGGAAATTGAAACTGTGACTACATAATTAAAAAAGTAAATATATTCAACTTTGAACACTTCGATTAGATAAAGAACTCTTTTTAATGGAGGCTTTGTGGTCTTTTTAATGGTTTATTTATAGCATCCATATAGAAGAACGTTCGAGAATGTTTCTTATTTACAATCTATTCAATATGAGCCACTATAACAGGATTTAGTTTTTATCGGAATTCCTAGCAAACAGGCAGTAAATTATAATTTATGTCTTGTGTAAATTCTTATGAAATCAGTCGTTCGATAGTTTTGCAAGAGGAAATTGTGGAAGGCATCTGTTAAGTTAATTATTAATTAAACACACAAAACAATACTTTCGTTTCAAGTGTAGCATTAGTTAAAAAATATATTTATAAGAATTATTAGTAAAAAAAGCTTCTAATTGCATCGTCACGGTGTTCGAACTAGTGGGGCACACATTAACATGCCCGTCTCAGTACTGCTGCGAAATAGTGAAAATCTATTGTTGAAGCTAAGTGAGGCAACTACATTATTATTTAAAAAAAATAGTGCATTTAATGATAAGGAATACAATCATAGGGTGCAGGGTTTTCTTCTTGATTTTGTCGCTACTTAATAACCTGTCTTGATTTTGTGGGAGATGTGATCGATATAATTTCAGGTTTTTGTGGTTGACCTCTATGACCCCTAAGTTTGAAAATTTGTTTATTAATGAATACTAGCTTTTGTCCACGACTTCGAACGCGCATATCCATTTCTTCTCGTTCCCGTATAGTCTATATCCTTCCACATGAATGTGGCTATCATATACAAAAATAATTTTCCAATTCCAGAGATTAACGCGTTCAAACATATAAACAAACTGTTCAGCTTTATTATATAAAAGTATATAAAGCTGAAGAGTATATAGTACACAAGAGTATAGAGTATAGATAAGAGCAGATCCGAGTAATACTTTTGCTCTGGGACCAAACCTGAAATAACGAAAATGTAATCTGCAAAAATATAAAGCAGTTCCATTTAATTATGTTTACTGATTTCAGGGTTGTGCCCATAGCAAGAGAGGCTTTCAGTTATTTCAAATACACTTCAAAGTGCCTCTTCGGAATATAATGATCCTCTTTAAAGATGAAATGTGCATTTTTATAGTGATTCTAAAAATAAACATAGCAATAAACAATGTTACTTTCTACTTAGCAGCAGTTGTTGTTGCAATGTTTTTTTTAAATTCTCGCATACAGACTTATCCGCAGTCCGTCCGTAACTTCTAGATACAATCTCTGTTGCGTCGTTGGATAATAAATAGACTTGTTGTGTCGGCTCCGTATCTAACATTCATTTACATAGTATTAATTTGCAGGTACATTCAACTCTGTGTTTATCTGAGTATGCATTTTGCACAATACAGTCTGTTGCATTTTCCATTTGTTCTGGCTGGAGTTACTTTTATAAGAATGAGATTACTTTTACCAGCCGTAACTGTTCCCATGGAGGACGAAAGCTTCTGATCAATTGCCGATATATTATTTGTATAATATATGAGCAATTGATCAACACGCTTGATGAAGTTTTTAAGAATTTTAATTAGCAGATAAGATTTATGTCTGGGGGATTTAATGAATTATGGGCGATTTCTAATATTTTTTTCATTGTAGTCTTGTTTATGATTGTTATTAGTTTCACTAATGAATTGCCTTATTTTCTGTCAACTTCAGATTAGAAGAACTTCAGGTGAGCGACAACGAACTGCGATCTCTGGACAGCGTGCTTCGTCTGCCCCGACTAAGGACCCTGGTCGCCTCCCGGAACCTCATCACCAGTTTTGGGGTAAGTAAATATCATATACATTACAAAATTAATGTTACGACAAGATCAGGAATATATACAATTATTACGAGTACGGGTTCATGTCTCTCCGATTGAAATTAAATGATTTCAAGATACTTTATTAATTACTAGCACTTCTCCCGCGACTTCGTCCGCGTGGATTTAGTAGGTACTCCACAATCTTCAACGCCCCCTATACCCCCTTATAAACGTTAGTTTTGGAAAATTAAGCACAACGATTTTCATTAATTAAATTTATTACTTAGCCATTTCTACTTACTCTATGGTCTCAAGTTTAGCGCAACTGTTCACCCCGTTCACCCCGTCAGGAGTTGATTATGCAAAAATTGTTAGGTACATCTGTTTCAATAATCCCATTTTTAGTTCGTTCATAGCATTCCAACGTAAATTAAAGCAAGCAATAAAGTCCTCCCCTAAAAACTTGCTGCAACCCCTGCTTCACCCCTTATTATGTATGTAGTTTATTTGCGAAAAACCAGACATTTGTTACTCTTATTGTTTTATCGAATTCATTTTCAACTTCATCGGACCAAGCATTGTTATGATTCTCCCCAGTTCGCTCAAGCCGCGACATTTTTCTTACTCCGAGTATGTTTATTACCGTCGTAACTTTTGAACGAAAGGTCCGATTTGAATAATTTAAAGCGTGATTTACACGGACATAATCAACCTTAATTATCAAACCATTTAAATGGATAAGGATTAATATCATGATACCGAAATCACCATTTTTTCATATCACCAAGGATTTGCTTGAATAATTTTAACAAAAAGCGGTCATGGTGACTTAACCATAATAGTTAGACATATGGTATTGCGGACTTTTTATAGACATTGATGACTTCTATAAAACCTTAGTACATTACTTTGCTCTATTGTCAATAGATTCCGCAGCGTACGCGATATAAAGATTTTTCCTCACACCTTGGGTTACATTATCGAAGTTTTCATACGGATCCCTAACTTTTTTGAAAATATTCTATGGCTTATGTCCATCATCGATAATGTACAATTCTACTGGTGAAAGAATTTTTCAAATCGGTCCAGTAGTTTCGGAGCCTATTCATTTCAAACAAACAAACAAACAAACAAACAAACAAATCTTTCCTCTTTATAATATTAGTATAGAAGTATAGATATTGATCGATTTAAACTTGATGACGCCTGTGAAGTGCACTTTTCACAGCGTAGTATTCCACCTCTCACTCGCCGAGACTCGCTGAGTTTCACGAGCCGCCATTAGGTATGATTTTACCGGTACCTATGTAACAAGGCAGGGCTCAACAACAGCTCTAAGTGTACCTTTCCACATTTCAGTCCAGCATTACTCAAATGGCGCCCGAAGACGAAAACAAATCAGAATACCGCGCCCCCCTCACCACCGTGGACCTGCGATACAACAAGCTGAAAGGAAGCATCATACTGGGCAATTATGAGGTATGCAGAAGTAGTTGCTTTTTATAAACATTGTGGGTTAATGAATTAGTTCGGATGTCCGTTCGTAGCGGAGGCCATGGCCAGCATGCCGTAGATTCTATCAGCTCTTGTAATTTTAACATTTAAGTAATGTATTAAGTAGCTGTGCATTTAACCTAGAAAAAAACCTCGTGTTGCCAAGATTCTCAGATACTCACACGCTTAATGTTTTCTACTCATGAATTAATATGAGATTGAGCGTAATCATTGTAATTTAATCGTCGATTAGTAATAATTAGCTACGATTCTAGCTCTCGAAATCGTAGCAGGCTTGTGTAATCAACATCATATTATAGTAGAATAGGTTTCAGTTTTAGGAATCCAATTATTACGAGTCTTTATGAGACTGATTGATTGACGTTCAACATCCTTTACCATTAGATAGCAGTAGAGTCACTTGTTGCAACATGCAACTGTGTTTATTTTATTGCTAAAGTATTATTTCCACCTGTTCCAGCACCTTGTATCTCTGGACCTGTCCCACAATAGTGTAGAAGTGCTGGTCGTGTCAGCGTTGCGAGGTCTCCGCGAGTTGTACGCGGCACACAACGCGTTGCAGCATCTCGCGCTGCACGGTGCCATGCTGAAGACGTTGCGAGCTCCACATAACCGTAAGTAATGATTAAATAAGTTGTTTAGGTTCAAGTTCGGGTTTAAAGCCGCATATACCTAATCGCAAAGATATAATTGGAGGTGATTCGATAAAATCAGACTTGAGTGTGACTCTCGCATATCACTTCATCAAATAAATTGAATGAGGGTTTATTTTACCTTGATAAATATTACGCATCTCGCATGATAATTATCTAGAATTCTTGATACTGGCTTCTGCTCGCGACTTCGTCTGCGTGGACGTTGTATCCCGGTGGTTTTTACGTTTTCCCATGCATTTTTTGAGCAATTTTTTTTTTTCAAACCTTCTACAAAGTCTTAGAAAACCATAAAAAAAGGATGAATTCAATCGGTAAAGTTATTCTCAAGATAAGGTGTGAACAAGGGAAACAGCGATTCATTTTTATATATATAGATTGAACTATGCATTTAGTAGACTCGGCTAGAGTTTCAAAGTATCTAATCATTTAAATGTTTCTTATTTTCAGAACTAGAAACCCTAACAACAACAGTACCACCGATCAACCTAGTCGAAATCGACGTGTCCCACAACAAGCTGACGTCACTGCCGCAGTGGCTCAGCGGCTGCTCCGACCTCACCACGCTGCACGCCAGCAACAACCAGCTCACCTCCCTGCCAGAGCACTTGTTCTGCAGCGAGCTGTCCAGTCTCAGCAGCCTACACCTCGCACACAACAAAATATCCTCCATACCTTCCATGCCAAGACTGAGGTCACCTCTACGAGAACTACTCCTCCACGACAACTGCATACAATCCTTACCAGAAAACTTCTTCTCAGCATGTGACAGAATGTGTGTCTTAAATCTCACAAATAACAGGCTCAGCCGACTGCCCCACGCGAGAGGCCCGTCCTCACATTGTCTAGAACGACTGTACCTAACTGCAAACTGTCTCACTGACGAAGTAGCAGATGTTATCATAGCCTTCAGAGGATTAAAGATATTACACATTGCGTATAACTGTTTGACAAACCTACCAGAAACATGCATTAACTTTTGGCCTGATATTGAAGAACTCGTCCTATCTGGGAACTGCCTTTCGAGACTGCCTGAAACCTTACCACAGCTGAACAATATAAAAGTGGTTAGAGCTCATTCGAACAGATTACGTTCTGTTCCGATGTTTGCGTGCAGTGCATCGGTGAAAATATTAGATTTCGCGCATAACGAACTTGATAGTATAGATTTACGACTTCTTGCTCCAAAACAATTAAAGTTTTTAGATATATCGTGCAACAAAAAGTTACAAGTAGATCCGTCGCAGTTTAGTGCTTACCGGTGCCAACGTCCTCTGAGTTTAGTCGACGTTACTGGACGACATTCTTTACCCTGGACGCAAAAAAGTGGTTACCACGAAGAGTTAAATGGGTCTACACCTTGGACGACCGGCTTTTCTGAATGTCCGAATAAATCGTTACAATTATGTTGTGCTCAAATTCGTCTTCCAGCCTTCTGCAATAGGGAAGGTTTGTTCGCCATCATCGACGGGGAAACTGATATTGAAGTACCAAAAATATTACAAACGTGTATACCTGGACTCGTGCTTGAGGAGAAATCTATAAAAGAAACTGTTAACGAGTACATGAAATATGTTGTCTTATCTGCACACAGGGAATTAAAAGAAAAAGGTCAGAAAAAGGGTGCTTGTTTAATTATGTGTCACTTATCGCCCATAACTGCACAAGAAAATGGATTTGGTCATACAGCCCGGAAGTATAGTCTGAGACTTGCAAATGTAGGTGATACGCAAGCAGTTCTTAGCAGACGAAATGGACCTCTAAGTTTAGGTATAGAAAATAACAAAAGGTTGGGATATTCAACGAGGTACCCTAATACAGTACCAGATCCTGACGTCATACAAACTGTCATTAAAGAAGACGATGAGTTTTTAATATTAGGGAATGGTAAATTTTGGAATGCCGTCAGTATGGACACCGCCGTGTCTGAAGTTCGAGCCGAACGTAATCCTGTGCTCGCGGCCAAAAGATTACAGGATCTGGCGCAAAGCTATGGCGCAGAGGACTGTATATCCGTGCTAATTATTCGATTTGATGCGACTCGCTCAGATGTTGACTTACTAATGCGAGAGCTACGGCAGACGATAAACAGCAATAAGTCACTGTGTCGATCGGATTGTTGTTGCTCTCGTTTGGAACCTTGCTGTCACTCGGTGACGCCGCCGAAGCCAAGTAGTGATCGATCATCTCCAAGTGGTCAGAGTGACCGTCCCCCTAGTGAAGCGGTCAGTCACCAACATTATGCAAGCGTACGATCCCAAGCCAAAGCTTCCGAACGTAGGAGTTGTCGAGGAGGCGTCGCTCGAGCCATACGTGTGCGAGTCGAAGAAGATAAGGAGGAAGACCACAGACAAGACGACGTCTCCAACCCGGAGGAACAGTTCAAATGTTGGGAGTACATGCTCGAGCAGAACACACAAATGTTATTCGATAAGGAATTAGATAACCTGTCGAAAGGGATCAAGTCGAACGTCAGTAGTCTCCGAAACTTGAAAGGTTTGTCGGGAAGTAGTCCGCAGTTACATTTAACTGGTAAGCAATCAAAAGGTGTGCCGTTCTTGTCAAAGCATTTCGGTAGCGCAAGATCCTTTGGCACGGCACTAAAACCAGATTTTCGATTCGGTTCCGGGAGATTACCGAACGGAGGTCCAAACGCTGCATATTTCGGGTCACTACAGCGACTGATGCCTTATCATCTGGAATATGACTTCGCTGTGATACAGGAGAAATCAACACAGGACTCTTTAGATCTCGAAGGTCGCATGCAACAGTATTGGGGAGTGGCCACCACGGAGTTATAAATATTTGGTAGAGTGACCATAGGTACTGATAGTTCATAAGTTGTAAATAAAACTTTATTGTAATTACATGTACAATTATTTATATAGATACCATTCATCTGTCGACTAGATTTTTTGCACAAAGTATTATAATCACTATGGACTTGCCTATATCAGCTATAATATTACTTATATTACATTAATTCTATGTACAATTTGTGATAATTTCTGTCGAATGTTAAATAAATATTGCGTTACGCCTACGTAAATCATATTTTCTTTTGTATCTTTTCTATAGTAATGTACATATAATATAATTGGTACTCTTATTTATTAACATTTATTAATTACTCTATCATATTTTATTTACAAAAATTTACCTTGCTAGTATAAGGCGATTAATAATTATCTTGTGCTCGTACTTTTATGTACACATATTATATTATTTTACAATTCTAAACGAACGGCACAATTACAAAGATACACTTAACAAAACATTAATGTAGGAATCTTACCTCAACTGTTATATGTAGGTCAGTGACAAACAAATTCGAAGGTTTATTGTATGCAGTATCCATGTAAGTTTATAATTTTCTTATATACAAAATTGCAAGTCTTATGGAACATCGAAAAACGCCGATTACACTCACATCAATGTGCAGCCACCGCCACCACAACAAAGTCATTCAAGTTCAGTGCATTTTAGTGTACCCTGCTAAAGCGACGTCACATTAGTGGAAATCAACTGGCAAAGAGGGTCCAAACAACCGTGGTGATCTGTGCTACAGTTGTGGCACATCAAACTCACTAACTTTTATAAACGTCTTATGCGTGGAAAGGTTCAGTGTGGTGCAGTCACAGCTCGCGCTTGACCACCAGCTCGAGTGGTTGCGCGAGCAAGTGCGGGTAGGCGCGGGGGACGGGGGGCGGCGGCGGGGGCGCGGGTGGGTTGGGATGCGCGTGCGCCGGCGGTGGCCGCCGCTAAGGGAAGGCGCGCGGCGAGTAGTGGTGCGCCTCGCCCAGCCACGAGTCCGGCGACGGCGGGAAGTCCGGGTACCCCCCCGCCGCCGGAGACGACGAGCTGCTGAGGTCTGATGCACCACCCGCGCCACCTGCCCCGCCTATGCCAGCTCCACTCATTGCTTGACCTGTTAAAGAAACAGTTTCAATTCTGAAGACTTGAGGCAGCAAAATTTACGACCGAGGAGACTACACAAAGGATTGACACATGTTGATGAATATATATTCTTTGAAGTTCTTGAATAAGAAAAAAAATACGCGTAGAAGCTGCTACGAGCGTTTGGCGCGGCGTAGCGGCGTAGTGAGTCTTATGCCCGCTAACAGAAAACCATCCCCATAATTACTATAATAGAATGTTAGTAGGTTACCTATGTTGGTGTATACGAGATGATCTGGCGGGTAGTGGTAGTGTGGATGCGGTGGAGAGTGCGTGCGGAGGTACGGAGGCGTAGCAGCGTAGCGAGCCCCCCCTGCCGCCGCACCCCCACCGGCAGGGGACCCCTCCTCGCCGCCCAAGGCTACAGTGCTGTAGCTGTCGTTGCTTAGCTCTGAAAACACAGTACATTTATTTTAGACTACAAGTCGGGTTAAACGTTAAAATGTTAAGCATTTATCTTAAAACTCGGTGTGTACTCGTACGTACTTACATGCTGCTGGGTAAAATTGATGGACAAGGAAAAATTAACATAAAACAAGGTTATATGATCCTGAAAAAGGAATGCACTAAGTATGATTATTTAGCACTTGACAGACAAGGTTCTAAATAATAATACTTAGTGCACATTATCGTGACCATTCACACCAATCTTGATTTTAATAAAAGATTCGTCTGCCTCTCTTGGCCAGTCACCGTAGACAGATTATACGCGTTAGGTCGCAACAAATTCCACTGTCTTGATATTTTGAGATGGTGTAAGTAGGTATAGAACATACCAGTAGTGTTCACCCAATTTATCTAATTTGTAGCAAAGTTTGTCTACTTTACTACAACTCCATGCACCTATTAGAAGAATTAAACCAAAATCTGTTAACTGACCGAAAATTTTGAAATTTTCTCAGAACCACGCAGTTAGCGCAGGTCTTTTGAAGTTGAAAAATTGAGTGTACACTACTGGCATCTCTCAACTCGTATCCTAGCAACATCTCACACAATCAGGACAGTATAATTTATTGCGATCTAATATGTTTTAATGACAGGGCTACCCGTTATCTAGACGTTGGTAAAAATGAATTACTAATTTGAAGACGTTTCCCTTAGTATAATATAAAAATAAGAAGTAACAATATTTACCGTGATGACTAAACGAGTCCAAGTCGATCTTGAGCTCATCCTTATCCAGCAGCCTGTCGTGTCGAGGAGAGCCGCTGCCACTCTTCATAGACCTGAAGTACTGAGACCAGCGCGTGCGGCCCGCGTCTTTTTTTAGTCGCTTTTCTTTTGCTCGTCTGTTGGAAAAATAATGTGTTTGGTGATTTGAAAACAAAATAAATGTCGATAATGAAGATCATAATTTATGGTGGAAACATAAATTGTCTTATGCAAAAGTTAAAGTTTTCATGGAATCCTTTGACGTGCTTCGTAAATACTCGTAAACTGCCCAGCCTTTTATTCAGCAGAAAAGTGGTTTTTACTTGCTTACTTGCCGTTAACAAACCGTCAAACAGTATTAAATAGTACCTAATGTTAGAACACTAAAGTAAAGCCGGCTACTAACACACCTGCCGCAGGGGCAATCTAGGGTGCAGGTGGTGGCGGTCGCGGCAATATCGGGATTGTCTCTACATATAATTAGTGTTCTGTGCTCTACATACGTGCTTACCGTTCAGTGTTCGGGTAGAAGTTGAGCTAAACACACGCGTTAAGAATGGCACCAGTATTATCGAAAAATCAAAAGATTGTTATATCCCTGGCTCTTTCTGTGGTGATACTGAGTGAAGAAGTGGCTACAAAAGAGAAGCGAGTTGAGCTACACGAATATTTTAAAAGATTTGGAAGTAGATGACCTTATAAACTTTTTGCGAATGGATATTGCTTCCTTTAAAGAGCTGAAAGATGACATGCCTATCGATGTCCTTTTGAAGTTGGCTAAGTATTTCAGACATTAGTCCAAACGTTTGCTACCCCATTTCACGGTTGAAATAATGTTTGTTTGTTTTATCACACATGTGGGGCCGGTTTTTATAGACTTCTATCACTCGCGTCAAACTTCGTTCTCGTTATTATTATCCGCCGCCATCTTTTAATTGTCATGCGTGCGCTCCGTGTGATAGTTACGAACCAAGAAATTGCCCCGATCGCGCTACATGTGTCAACGTAGAACGGCAGGGGCGATCTTGGGACGAAGGATGTTCTCTCGCCGATCTAGGAAATTGCTCCCCTGCTTGCCTATACACATCACGATCAAGGTGGCAAATAAGGGTCATCCCCACTTTTACACCCTAAATTGCCCCTGCGGCAGTTGTGTGATCATTTTGACTAGGCTATATGTAAGGAAAAATCATTTTTATGAAGTTTAATATATCAACCGGTTCACCGTTCCATGAATCACATGCGATCTTCGCTGTTTTTTTTTAATGAATCGTTTTAGATTATGATTTTGCTATTATAAAACTTGAAGGCGCTTTAAAACGTACAATTTAGCGAACAGTTTTGGTTAAACTTTTTTTTTTATATTCGACACGAATATTTAAAAAACTCATATTTTATAAATGGAACTTCAAATGTAACTCAAATCTTTCCAGCTTCAACACAGCACACAACATCATAAGAAAATACTTAAAAAAAAAGTTTTTCAAAAAGTTTTGTTCCTCACCAATAACATGTCCTAAACTGGCTGAAATTGCTGGAAAATAGGCAAAACGCCATTTATAAATAAAAAACAATAGAAAATTTAATGGCATCCACGGATTTTTTGCACGATAAATTGCCAGTACCACGAGTATGGTCAAAATAAACCTTAAAATAATAAACTTTTTGCTCTTTTCAACTTTTTTACAGTTTCTAAATAAGCTAAGTTAATTGAGAAGTTCATAAAATATATTCTGGAGATTGACCTGCATATTTTTGTTATTAAAGTTAGTTTGAAACTTTGGTTATGTTTACTTATGAAACACAGATAAATAGTTAAGGTGTGTTTTTCTTTTATTACTGTCTCATAATAATGCAAGCTACGGAATAAGTAGGTATATCTTACTTTTTAACACATGTTTCAAACTATGATAATTATTTCACCCGTTGCAAAAACGAGCGCACCGTGCCTTTGTAAAAAGCTTTCCTCGAACAAGGGTTTCACACAAACTACAACCCTGTGTACTTCCAACGATGAGCACTTCGAATAATGACTGAACTTTGATTTAATAACGCAAACTCGTTATAACGCTTCGATTACTTTCGATTTAAACAAATAATCGTGTATTCGATATATAAACAAAACACCCCTGTAGCATGTTTCGCGTGTGTTGTTATTAGCGCAGCGGCGGGGAGTCGGGCGGCTTTCAACAAAGAGTTTGATTAATTAAAGTACCTCCGCCCAGTCCGCTGGGAACGAAGCGCGTGCTGCGATATACCTCATGCGGATTATTGATACATTGTCCCGAATTGCCTTCTTCGTAATTTGTATAAGTTAATGGCCCAATCTGACTGAGTCGCCCCTGAATTTGGTGACACTTTAGTTTTAGAATTTTCAATAAAATTCAATGCGATAGAAAAAACACGATCAATGAAAACGAAATTGGGTCAGTGGGTCGTCTTAGGGATTGTTGCGCAAATATATAAATTATCCAATAATTACGAACATGCAAAAAATATTATAAACCTAGGCTAGGCTATGTTTGAAGTGCTGTTGAGGTAGGTTAACAAACAGCACTTTATGTATGCGCAGTTAAAAACAAAACAAATTACAAAAAGGGACAAAATTTACTACCTTCAAGTTGTAGCAAATGTGTACTGATTTGCTTTCTCCGTGGAATGCACGGTTTAAACCCAAATCTTAAAAAATACCGAAATTTAAAACATTTTCAGAGCACCACGCAAGCACAGGTCTTACGAAGTTGAAAAATCGATGTAAGTACATTACTGGCACCTGTCCTAACAGTATCCCAAAAAATCAGGACATGATTGTAATGCGACCTATCATAACGCGTTTAATCTGTCTACGGTGACTGGCCTCTCTAATAATTCTTGAAATATCGTAATTTTCGTAATTAAAGAAAGTAGGTACAATTTTTTTCCTAAACCTCATTGGACCCCACTTATGAAAACGTAAACTGGCCGAAGGTGACAAAAAATTACAAGCAGCCATATAAAAAAGTAAAAAAAAAAACAACAAAAAGAAAAAAAAAGTAGTGGCATCTCCAGTTTTTTCAAAGAAAATTACCAGTTCTACGAATACGTTCTAAGAAAATCTCAAAATTCTAACCTTTTTAGCTCTCGGATAAAACTTTAAAAAAAAGCATGAAAAATAGTTTCGATCCTAATTAATTGGTACATAATGAAAATAAACTCATCGTATAATGTAGATAATAATGAAAATATGTGTAATAAACGGATTCACGGTACGTTAGCAGTCTCCTTAATCTAGAACTGATGAGCATGTATGGTCATATGGTAGAAATATTTGATTAGTTTTTAGAGCGTAAACAGCATTAGGCTCATTATAAACTTACAGAAAACCCATGACAATTAGGTACGCGGCAACATAATTATAAACATGGCAGGTAAACCAAGTTTATAAAAGGCATGCCAATATAATGCGAAACGCTAACAACATGTTTAACATGAGCACGAATTGTAGATTATACTTATATCGAGCACATAAAGTAAAGAAGTCGAGCATTGTGATATCGCGTTCACGTTTACGAGGCGAGGCCGATGTGCAGGGCGTGACCGTAGCGTGACCGCTGCCGTGACTGTGGCCAGTCGCGCGCGACACAACATAGTTCCGCGACTATGCTCCCAAACACACCAACAAACAGACGTAGACACACAATACGCAAATATCCGAAGGACGTTCTCTTGTACGGGGATCTTTATGATGGGACAAGTAAGAATCGGCGGAAAAGTCGGCCTTAATGGCATGAGAATGTCCGCGGATACGGTCAAATGCGTCTCTGTGGTTTGAATCCTGAAAAGTGCCTGAAAACTGGCGAGCGACACTGCAGTAAAACATTATCTTCTTTACTTTTAGGCAACTCGCGCACTAGACGGCCACGACAACGACCAGTGGCCGCAACGACCAGATTAACTAAAGAAACGAGACGTGAGAGTGGCCGTCTAGTGCGCGAGGTGCCTTAGTTTTTAGAAGTCAAAATATAGTCAGTTTTTAGAGGAGAAAATAAATGACGTGTCATTCTATAAGTTTAACTGTAAAAAATCCCAGGATGTTACTAGTCGATTGATAGTCTGCAGTCAAGTATTAGTCGACTCCTTTGTCTAGTAGCTTTATTAAAGTAAATAATTGCAATTCAGTTGGAACTTTCGAATTTGTAGGTCAACAAGAATATAGTAACAACAACAAGCCTGACTTCAAAGCGAGTCACGCGTCGGGATTACTCTTAAATGCTATGTAGATCAATTGCATGGGTGTAACCTGCCGCCTACAACGGCTCATGGCCACGAACAAGTAAAGTTAACAAATCTTTTACTTATACTGTCAGACGTTTAATCATCTGTCTTCTAAGGTCTTCCTAAGTTCTCAATCAATAAACATTCTTTTGAGACCTTTTCTACTAAGCAAAAGCAAAAAAATACTTAGAACTATAGTCACCAATGTACCATTGTGATTTTAATTCCGTAGCACTAAATAACCGACGCAGTTGCACGTCACATTAATTTTACTGAACATTTTAATGTTTAGCTCTGCGTGGCCATAAAAGCTCTAATCTCTCTTTACGTCTTGTTAACTCACTTGACCATTTCAAAATCATTTCGTTAACTTGAACAAGTCGGAAGGTGCTCCTGCGCAACTAACATTGATTACAGATATCGAATGTTTCGGAATTCGGCACGGTTAAAGAGGCGTTACTTTGGTTTGCATGGCGAATTTTTCAACGTCATAAAGAAATAAAAGTCAGCTATGGCGAATTTAACCCGGTTTATAGTGCTACAAAGTCATTTTAATATTATTAGAATGTCTTTGTCTTCCGTGCTGCATCTATCTGTGGTACAACATTGCGACACTAGCGTCACACAACTATGATAATATTTTATAGATATTCCCCTAATTTCTTATTTAAAAAAGATGTCGTAATTTTAAACCGACGTTTTTCATACATACCCAATATTTTTTTCAGAGTATAGTTTCCAAGATTATTATCAGTCTTGCAAAATCTTCTTTCTCTCTTCAAAGCAACAAATAATATCTACCAATGCCTTATCTACTCAACTAACCTGTTCTGAAACCAGACTTGCACCACCCTCATATCAAGCCCGGTATCATGTGCCAGCTGTTCCCTCACATGCCGCGCCGGCTTCGGACTACTGCTGTACGCGTTCTTCAAGGTCTCCAGCTGCTTGGCTGTGATGGTGGTTCGCGGCCTCTTGCTGGCAGCATCGCCGTCTAAGGAACCCTCGCCGCCTGGACATTGCACATTAGAAGTGATTTTGATGTAGATTTTGCCATTTTCTTTTCCTAAGGAGTGAATAATTGATTTATAGAAGAGGGAAGAAATAGCAGGTCTTATACAGGTTGCTCTAAAATTACTCAGAACAATATTTTCAATACGCTGCGCTTTGCTTTCTGACACATGTGTAAGAATACACGTAGGGCAATATAAGTTTCCGCGTTCACATACCTTTCGCTCTGGCGGCTTCATAGTCAGGTTTACAGACAAGCTTTCCGTCCTCCATGAGATAGAACTCGTCGCCTGTGTTGAGCGTCCTGGCGCACGCGGCGCAGGCGAAGCAGCGGAGGTGGTAGACGTGAGACTGCGCACGCCGCACCACCTGCGTGGGGGGGATGCCCTGCCCGCAGCCAGCGCACTTGGTGCCGAACCGCCTGGGACAACAGCCGCAATCACA
Source organism: Melanchra persicariae (assembly GCA_947386135.1). Lineage (NCBI taxonomy): Eukaryota > Metazoa > Arthropoda > Insecta > Lepidoptera > Noctuidae > Melanchra > Melanchra persicariae. The sequence continues at coordinate 9,624,298 of OX376653.1, read as the reverse complement.
ACAACATTATCAACGTGACAGACGCTGTGACATACATGACAATACACAAGGATCAACGAAAGATTTACAACACCTGGACGGAACAGACTTTGCAGTCCGATATCATTAGCTTCTTGTACTGGGACGCATTGCATCTAGGTTGCCTGACCTTGAATTTTATTTGCGATAGTAGTGGTACCAATGGGGCAAATTTAAACACATATAACTTGCAAGATACGAATAAATAATTTCAAAGTTTAGACCAACAATTTTAGGACTACTCTTGGGCCTAATTTAATCAAGCTAATGCCGTAATGCGGAACCTCTCCTACTTGAGGAAATTAATGCTGTCATTTTACTTGTCTTTATTTTATGGGATAGGCCGTAATCATCTGGCTAACTGTTTTGGGGTTGGCTTCTAGCCTATCAACGGATGGGCAGAATAACAGCATTTAAATTTGAGGGAAAACCATCCTTAAAAATAGCCAGTAAAAGAGGCTTACTTGAAGAAGTCATCGGTACAATAGAGTTGGTTGTTCCTCGCGAAGCACTTGCCGGAGAGCATGGCGCGGCACTCGACGCAGCGCAGACAGCCCGCGTGCCAGGTGCGGTCCGACACCTTCAGCACGTAGCGATCCACGATCATCTCGTGACAGCCACCGCATTTCGGAATACTGGCTGCAACATACAAGGAGGTGTTAAACACTGATGATGGACGACATTTAATACATCCAAGTTTTTGTTTACCTTAAATTGAAATATATTAATAATGATTATATTCTTTATTACTAGCTGCATGATGCCCGCGATTCCATAGCATCTAGTTAACAATATGTTGATTGACATTACAAACGCACACTATTACATCTGTTTGTATTTGTATGTATTGTATTTTTTGCCATGACAAACTTTGTCACGGACCAACCACTTTTATTTTATTATAGTTCCCCGCTGCTAGCTGCATTCGTTTAGGTTTGAAGCCGGCCTCAAACGTTGTTTGGAAAAGGCTTGGTTAATTATGTTTTTTTTTTTTTTATTTTTATTTTTATTCAGTAAATGACTTTTTTATTGATAATGACTTAACAATGTATTTATTAATTTTATTTGGAAGTAACTTATTTACAATATAATACTAATTTAACTATGTACACTTAAAATAAAATACAAAAGGAAAACTCCTAACTAAAAGGCGTCAAAAAATTCATCCGTATCGCTGTCGACTGGAAGTGAGCCCAAAAGACTGGCGGCATTGCCACGTTGTATGGCAATGCTTATCCTCTGTCCGAAGTAAAAGACAGCCCTTTTTTTTTTTTTTTTTTTTTTATAGGATGGGAAATCATCAAATGACCCCTCCCGCTCTGGGTGGAGCGGCAGGGAGTGTCAGACTTTTACTGACTAAAACCCACCCTTAGTCCTCCTAGTGCCTTTCTTCCCAGGGCCGCGGTAACTCTTTCGAACAATTCCGCAACCCTGGCAGGCTCTGGCCCTGGCGGGCCCCGTCTCCGTTGCTGACTGCTCGTTGCTGACGGCGCGTTTGGAGTGAACGCGCCGTCGACTCTGGCCTGACCTGATCGGACAGCGAGCTACCCATTGCTCGCTGTCCGCAGGCGTCAGTCACTGCGCCTTGCCCAGGAGCGTCAGTTCCTGAGAGGCGCAGCGACCGACGTACGTCTGGAGGAGGCGAAATGGGGCCATTACTGGCACTCCATTCTCGCCCCCTCCCGAGCAGTTGCAGCGGCGGCGACGGTGGCGGCGGCTGCGGCGGAAGCGACGGCGGCGGCGGCGGCGGTGGAGGAGGGTTTCTTCCTCGTCCCGGCCCTGGCGGGTGGACCGCAGGCTTTGCCCCCAGCCCAGTGATCGGCCGGCTTGCCAGCTGCCGCACATGCGAAGCAGTGCGGCGCGGCGTCACACGAGCCGGCCCTGTGACCGGGCTGACCACAGCGGAAGCAGTGGTCACTGCGGTCCACCTCCGAGGTGCAGAGTGCTCCGACATGGTTGCCAACTTGGCAACGGAAGCACCTCAGAGGTCTGGGCTCCAGCAGTTTCACCTGGCGAAGTGTCAACTAAGCGTTTACAAAGTTCTTTAAATAATTATGATTATGAAAATTCTGGTGATATTTTTGTCGCGGGTCAGTTAGGTGTTCAATCAAGAGTTATTTTTTTAACTATGAGTTAAAAATAACTTTCGTTTGTTGCTAACATGAGGGTAAATAACAAATACTTCATACCCAAAATGGCCTCGGGTTAGAAGTTGCTCCGAGTTAGTTAACACGGAGTAAAAAGATAAATGTTGTTTGTGTAAGTGGTCCTAAGAGGTTTAGGTTAACAAAATCTTTGTAAATATATCTGTACTTATTATCACAATGAGAAGGTTAAAAATGTTCGCAAAACAACTTTTTACCTATTAGGTACAGATGAATTTATTGTAGGTACAACCAAGTACAAAATTATGCCGCCGACAAGAGTAGAAATAGAAAATGACTCAGAAAACTACTCCGCCCCTAAGAGGACCCACTGACCAGGTAATTGGTACTCAGGTAGTTATTTTAGGTTACCTGTACATAATATATAGTTAGTACCTACTCACATAAAATATGTGCGCATTTTGGTCTCCGAACTGCTGTTTTGCAAATGTGTGGCGTACCGCGTAGACTGGTGAACCTAAGCCGTATAGTTTCTAGGCCTAAACGATTTTTGTCGAAGTTTATAGTTGCGATTGATTGGTTTGTTGCGTAAAGTACTAACTACCCAAAATAAAAATTTAATGATTGTTATTCTAACAGCTGAATACATTTTTAAAGTAACTTTGAGTAGGTACACTCCATCGACATGATAAAACTTCAATAAAAGCATTGAATTACGAGCTACGATGGGGCTTAATTGGTTAACCACAAGCCTCTACATAAATAAAGATAACAAAAAAAAACATTGAATCAGTTGCTAAGTTAGCGCAAGAAAAACTACTAGTGTAACCCGGGAACATATTAAAATAAACCTAAAAAAAAGACCCACTACATATCTAAAGGCTGGCTGTACCAAGAAGTTGCGGCATAGACTTAAGGTTTATGAAAGTTATGAAAACTATTTAAAATTTTTAACCCCGACCAAAAAAGAGGGGTGTAGAAGTTTGACGTGCAATGTGTATGTATGTGTGTCTGTCTCGTGTCTCTGTCTCTGTCGTAGCTCCTAGACGAATGAACCGATTTTGATATAGTTTTCTTTGTTAGAAAGATAAGTTGATCGAGAGTGTTTTTAGCTATGATTCAAGAAAATCGGTTCAGCCGTATAGTTGATGAAGGGATGTGAGTAGCTTCCATAGGTATAATCGATGCGAAATTTGGTGTTCTATTACTTTAATAGTATTGCAAGAACATGGTAATCTTGACCTGATGTTGCTTTATGAACTGAGGTCTGTAGAATACCCAAAACCTCGCTTAGTTACAGCAGAGGTATCATGTTTGGGCTCACTGGAATAGTTTCATTAAAAAGATCATAGGAAGATTGGAAACCTTGACCTGATGCTGCAGCATGATCTGGAATCTGCAGGATACCCTACTCCTCACTTACGCAGATGCTTCGCGTTTGGGCTCATTTAAATGGCCACCATATACAAGATATAAATAAATTATGATCAACGACTGATGATGAATCAGAAAAGAAAAATGAGTGAATACATGGTGAGAGATGCGCAGAAACTAAGGGGATTGCACTTTTTTGTATGGAAACTGGCCTAGTCATTTTGAACATTGCTCGGTAAGACTAATATTATTTCCTAAAGTGTCAGTTGCCGAGATATTTGGAAGCAAAGTCAGTTATGCGACAAGTGTGACAACTTGAACTATGTCTCGGCAACGTGGCATTGTAGAATCTCTACTAAATGCTTAAACAGTCCAGTTTCACTATGCTTGCCTAGTTTTTTCCCTACTATGTCGGGGCCGGCTTCTAGCCTAACCAGATCCAGCGGCAGCGGTCACTTAAAAAATAGTCACTGCGGCTCACGATAAAATTTGTAAATAATGTTGCGGTGTATTATATTATCATGACATATTATGTATAAATGCGTAGAGGACGCTTGTCCTCACATATTACCGAAATGTTTGGATGTCATTAGGAATATCAATAGGTACTTACTCATCTTATGTAATAAGTTCTTTACTTCCAAATATCTAGGCAACATGGCACTTTAGTTAGGGTTTGTTTGTCTTCTACATGTGCACCGCAACTTACATAAAAAGGTGATAGGTGACTAGGTCATTTTGATACTATTAAGAAAATAAACTATACTATGAAGAATTCATTAGTAAAAACTGCATAATTTAAACATTAACCGATGGAAAATTCGGTTTCGGCTGAAAATTCTTTTTCGTTCAAAAAGTAGCCGAATCAGTTCAGTTCAGTTCGAGTAAAAATATCGTCTTGAGCTGACGGGTGTGATCGACATCTAAGCCCTGACCGTCTCGATCGATAATGAGTTTGAATCATTTGTTGTCTTGATTCCCTGGTTGGTCACAAGAATGGAGATAAGTGATTTTGAAAAAAGAAAAAAAAAAGGAAATTCTTTTAGTTTGTACAAACAATAGCCCTATTTGGAATTTTAGTTTTATGATGTGGAACTCAAACATAACTGGTTTAGGTGGGTGGACTATAATGCATCTCTGCGGGCTAATAATTATAAATTCGTGATATTTAGTAAGTAACACACTTCAAAAACACAACCGAAAACGAGTAATTTTTTTACTTTTTATTTTACTATCAAGTGAATAATTCATTAATTTAAGTGGTTTATGAAAGTTCGTGCTGATTTTTAACCGACTTCAAAAAAGAAGGAGGTTCTTAATTTGGTTGTACTTTTTTAAATGTTTGTTTGGTACTATACCTACTTAGGACACCAAAATAAAAATAAAACACCACAAAGTATAAAATAATTTTAATTTCGGAAGTCGGTGTCAAAATCGAAGAACCAAAAACACCAACTTCCGAGATTAAAGTTATTTTATACTTTTATAAGTCAATTTTGAAAGTTTCGGTTCCGCCCGCAAGTCGAAGGAGCTGAATATTCGGTTTCGGTTTCGGTTTCGATTGAAAATCGTATTTTGGTCGGTCACTATTAAAAAGTTATCACTTTCGAAAATATTTATGTTTGAAAGATATCCTGCGGGTACTTTGATGCAGTTTCACATGATTTAATGTTGTAGTTGTGCATCCGCTAAAATGTTAAAATACTACACTGATTAACATTTTTACATACCCAGTATATTGCAAAAGTACTTTTACACGAGTTTTATTTACAATGGATATTATTCTGGGACATTTTCCACGCTTGTTTTTTATGCTTTAATGATTTCAAATAATTCGTTACAGATTCGCAGTTTCCCGATAAAATTATATTAACCGCAACTATCTGATATGTAAGTACATATCCACTTATGCAACAGCTACTAACGTATTGATATATTTTTGACATAAGAACTACTTTCAGAAAAACCTGACCTAACCTCGATAACCGAAAGTGATAGCGGTCCTACACTAAACAGTAGCGCACCTTTAGGTACACACAGGGAACTCCAATTCAAATTGTCTGAAAAATGACAATGTAAAGCAACGATCCCACATATTCCCCGAACAGTTACATATTATTATCCACAGGTGTTTCTAATTATTATTGTTCTTATAACCGGTAATGTTGAAGTCTCATGTAAATAAAACACGAGCCTATATTTCTATAAACTGGGATCTAGCCTCAGGGCTTATTTTTTAACGATATGGGAAATCATCAAATGACTGAGGCAGTGTCAGACCCATCCATATTCGTCCAAACGTTTTTGAGGGACTGTCTTTTTGTAAACATTGACGTTCAAAAAGTGCTGGCACTCAGCCGAATTTGAATAAGTGACTTTTGACCTTTGCGTTCCAGGGCCACGGTGACTCTTTCGCACAAATTCTGCCAAAAACGAGCGCAAGCCCTGGCAGAGCTTATGGGCTGCTGGCTGACTGAGAAGTTGAAGATGGAAAAACCCAAGATCCCAGTATGTTTAGTTCGGCAGAAGCGCTTGCAGCCACTACACCAACGAAGCAGTACTGGCAGGTACAGGCAGGCCAACGTACGATATTATCGTTGTGTTTCATCCTGCACAGCCAGCATGTCAGCGATTGAAGTCGGTTAGCACTTCGGTTTTTAGATTAAAACGAAACATTTTCTTTACTACCGTAACTTTGAAAAAGTTTATTCGAAACTATTCGCTGAAAGGCAATGAGCTTTCTTCGAAGGACTTTCTATCAATTTAGAAGTGATGAGTAAATGTCGAGAAGCAGGAACTGTGAAGATTAAAGTTGACTAAGGGCCGATCTTTCAGTAGTCATATAACAGCTGAGGAATAAATTAACAGTTTGACAGGTTTTGTATAGAAAATACCGATTTCAAACCGTATTCACTGTCTAAGCGAAAGTTATCTGACTTTTGAAAAATAAGCCTGTTAAGAAAGTTGTAAGCAGCACCTTGCTATTGTTTGGTTTTTTCAGATTCACAGGTAAGCGAAAACGTATGGAGTGGAGTCTAACAGCTGTTGATGAATGACTCCGTCTGTAACCGATTTTTGACCTATTTACTATATTCCAGTATTCCGAGAAACACAAATCAGCTGACCATGCAAGTTGAATTAGGTATAATGCGGGCTACAGAGGTGTATTGTGATCAGTCGTTCGCTCGTAACCGGCAGTGTAAGTAATCTTGCATGCGAGTCACTTGCAAGTTTATGGTGGTGTGGTTTTAAAATTCAAGTTTATTTTTGTTTGTACCTACTTTATGTGTATCTACCTACATATGTGTGCCAAATTTTCTTTCTTTCTTTCAAGCGAAAAGACGGCCTAACTCAAGTAGTTGCATGAGAGACAAAACTCATGAGAGTTGTCCAAAGTGTTGCTTAACTTATCAGATGGTGGAGACGCAAGAGGGTCTGTTTTGCTCGACTTTCACGAAATTATCTTAACTTGAAAGCTCTTTTTGACTGCACAGTGTGACAGTGAGTATTTTTTAATTCGAACATAATGTTTTTCAGTCATGAATAATGTTCAAAATAGCAACATATCTAATGTGTCTAATACACGCTGGGTAGGCTACCTACTGTTGTTTAATCGCTGTTGACAAGACTTATAACTTATGAACGGGCAGCAAAGTGTTTGCATAATTATAATTATGTGGATGCTTTTCTTTTTTGGTGTCTTTTGGGATTAGATAGAGATAGGTAAGTATAGGTACGCCCTAAGACCACGGTCGGGAATGATCCTAACCGAAATTTTGTTTACTTTATTCGCATGGACATAATAGTTTTTCGTGGTTTTCACATATCAACATTTTCTCAACCGACACAATTCCGACAAAAACGAGCGCACGCTCAACGTTTACAAACGTTTCACAGAAAATAGCACAGCACACAGAACACTGACACACATAGCACAAAACATTACGTACATAGGAATACTTCGGGCAAGTGCTCGAGCTGTATCGGCGGCACGCGCATGTCCTCCAACTCGGCCTCCTCAGCGCCCGGATACATCATGGCCCCCAGCATGGCGACGCGGCCGACCCGGGCCGCTGCGTCCGGCACACTGCCGCCACCCCGCCACGCAACCCCCAACCCTCTTATCACTAACCCACTGCCATTGGCCGCCGATAACAACCACCACGCCCACCGACCAATCCACACGATACGCTACACCCACCGATCGATTGTAAAAAGAATTTTCGCAGCATTTCCCACCGATATTGAACACTTTACATCGCTCAAGTGTTTACAGATGAGCGCCGCTACACCGCTTTACTTTTTATGCACCATTCTTTTGCATCAATAAAGGATTAAAGGTAAATCGGAATGTAGCTATAAATTTTCATAAATCGGATGTTTATTTTACGTGCATGCCTCGTGCAAACATGGAAACGTTGGTGAAAAGCTCAGCGGCTCGGCTGCGTGCTACGAGCTACGGTGGAGGTGACAGAGATCTCTTGTTACGGGGCGGCGCGTCGCGTAGCATCTTCGTAGCATCTCAAGCTACGGTTACGTCATTCACAGTTTGTCACGGTTTTACGTTTCTACCTCCTTTATCCTTACTTTTTATGATTACCTGTAATATTATGCAAGTGTTTCTATAATATATTTGTGTCTGGATTGATTGATAAACAAATTCATATTTAAATTAAATATTTGCCATTATTATCAATTTAATTCTTATCTAATAGAGATATTAACAGTATTGAAACGTAAAGAAATAAACGTCTTGGAGATTTATAATTTGAAACGTCAAAAATTAATTAATCTTGGATCAAAGTCCGAGATATTTAGGGCCCGTTTCCGAATTGTGTATTAGTAATAAACAACGAATGAAACCCTACATTAATGCCCACGTTTGAATTTTTAATCAATTTCCAAATAATAATAGTCATTACAGTTAATAAAAAGACCTTATATTAGATAGATAAGAAAATATGTACCTACTTAACTACTACATTAGTTGTTCACAATGTGTGTACAATAAAAATGATTATTATCAGGTAGGCATAGCATAGTAAAATAGCGTCTCCAAAATAGTTCATAATTAATTATCAAATCTCTAATTAATTATGAACTGTTGAAGACGCTACTTTTGGATCACTAAGTTGATGATGTACTACACGTTATTCTAGTAAATCGGTTTTCTAGTAAAAAAGGAGATGATAAATAAATGAGTGAAACATCGTTCGTAATGTTGGACCTTATGAGTATCAAGACTAATGTAGAACCAAATAGTATCTTGACAGAACATTACGCTTGTTATTGTTCAAAGGAGTAGGCAGAGGTATGCAGGGTACCTAATTCAAAAGTGCGTTACTTCAAAAGTATGTAGGTACTATTCAAGCAGTATGATGCAGTTGATGCAATCAGGTCTGTAATTGAGCTATATCATTAATAGTATTTACAAATCACTTTATGTGATTTTTAGGAACATTGTAGTCGTTGTGTTGCAGTCGGGTTTTTAATAGAAGTTTTTTTTTTGGCAATTGCATCAGATACAGAACATCTTCCTTAAATATTGCCAAGCACATCTGAAATACCCTGTATACTACACTAGCTTTTACCCGCGACTTCGTACGCGTATATCCCGTTGTTTCTCGTTCCCGTATAAAATCTGTTCAGTAGATCCAGAGATTACCCCCTACAACCTCACAAACTCACAAACTTTACCTTTTTATAATATTAGCACCTATAAATAAAAGATCCTAGGTACTTACCTACTATAATCTAAAACTTGAAATTGCGTGAACATACACGTCCATGAAATACGCCAGGCTTAATATTGCTTGACGATTTAATTATAATGGAGGTGCGTAGTACTATAAATGGTGATCAATTTTATTATAGGCTGAGGAATCCAACGTAAAGTAACATAAATTAAATCAACATATTATTGTGTAAGAAAGTGTATTGTTTGACGAAAATCAATAGTGAGCTAAAAGTACCGAAAACGCCATGAAATAAAAAATACATGGCAGTCTGCTAACTAAAAGATGTACATCGTATATTATAGCAGAACTTCAGAAGTTTATCATGGTAACTAGTCGCTGAGTCTGTAGCTTAACTTATTGCAAGTTCGGTTGGATTAGCATGTTGTATTAGCGTTCTGTTTTGTAAGTTTTCAGTTAGAGAGTCAGTTTCACGAAGTCACACACGAGTCTTATCACAGTGTTACACATAGTGTGGTGTTTTGTCACAGATTATTATGATACTGCATTTAATGTTGTCGTGGCAAGACGCATCGAAACCTCGGTATATCAACATAATCCGTTTTTAACCGACTTTAAAAAAGGCGAAGGTTCTCAATTCGATTGTATTTTTTTATGTTTGTTACCTCCGTAACTCCGTCATTTATGAACCGATTTTAGAAACTATTTTTTATGTGAAAGGACATACTTTCCGATTGGTCCCATAGAAATTGCATCAAAATCGGTTCATTAGTAGTTTGGTTTTTAAATCAAAATAGCTAGAATTGCTTATTTTGCTTTCCTGTGACTTTCCAGTGGTATTAGTTGTGGATACCACTAAAAAGTGAAAATAAAATACAAAGCATAAAATTATTTTAATTTCGGAAGTCGGTGTTATTGGTTGTTTCTTCGTATTTTAACCGACTTTCGATACTAAAGTTATTTTATACTCTGTAGTGTTTTTTTTTAATTTGGAAGTCGGTTGTATTTTTTTGTAAAAAAGTTTGGTTAGGAAAAAATCCTTCTGACACTTCTCGCTTGCATAATCCTCTCTTGGTAATGACACTTTGCGTCTTTTAGTGTCTGAAACATATTGTGCCGAGACAAGCGAGAGATAGGTAAGCTTCCTAATTGGCCAATGTCGCCACAAAGTTTTTCTGAATGCCTTTCTAGATATTATCGCTTTATTTCAAATAAACCATCTAGTTTTGAAATGTCAAGCTCGGTCAGTAAATAGTTTCAAAATAATAATTAAGTACATATATTCATTTTGAAATTATTCCTTCATGAAAATTTTACAATGGCAAGATAGTCTTACAATCTTCAGCAGAACCAACAATGTTGTAAATATTAAGCGCATTTTAGACTACGCTATACTATTCTGCTATATAAGTAGTATAGACATGTCGTTTCGTCCGTCTGTTTGCGGGGCGGGGAGAAAGCTTCGGCGCGCGTAGCATGGCGCAGCGCATCGCTTAATTTCATAGCGTAAGTATAGCAAGGCAAAAATAATTATATATTGTAACTAGTGAGCTATATTGTTGCGCCATGAACTACATATATAGATACTATATGTAGGCTATATTCTATTATATTATAGCGTAGTCTGAAATGCGCTTTAATCAAAGTTAATGCGCCCTAGTGGCTGAGAAGCGAACCAGCATTGAACCAAGCACTTTTATCATCAATGGATCCCATCTTATAAAATTCTAATATTTTATTGCAACATTAAAAAAATATATATCAAACGGACAATGGGGCTACTTTAGTCAGTCTAATACCAAATTGCACTAATTGGTTTCTGTTTGTAGTAACATAATCATGACTGTCACCTCGTTTACTAAAAATATGTAGGTAGATTCTTTCTAACGTACATGTATTTGATTTGTTACCCGCATAAAATAGTATGATTTTTATTTTGTTTACTTAATCGTGAATACCATGCAAAACCTTTGAAAAAATATTTTTGACAAAAGAAAACGATTTTTTCTTTTAGGACGGCGCGGGCGTGCAAGACGAAATTAATTTTTGCTGGGCCTTCACCAAAAATTTCGCATTACCTAGAGATTGAGAAGTAAAAGTATGCAAAAATTTAATTCACATTAAACGTTTCCTTATTATTTAATTCAGCATAAAAGTGCTCCATAGATTAACAGCAGCAAAGGGAACTGTGGTTCAATTCAAGTCTGTGCTATAAACCAACAACTAGCATGGCCGTTGAACTTTACCACTGTGTACACGGGGGCTTCACTGGTCTCACAATGTCATCCACGGTTATTTGCAAAACGTCGATGAACAATCTCGGTCAAATATTTTTAAAGGTAAGACAATAGATTAGAACGTGATGCAGTTGCAGTAAGTCCACGACGCTAACAAGACTGCTCATAACGAGCTCTTTCTCCGTCAAATCAATATGGGCACGTTACCAACTTAACCACGCAAATACCTAGCTACCAAGCCATTCGGCTATTTTATGGTGGAGCGTTACTATAAATACTCAATATGAATCGTCGGCTCAATCCGGCCAGGCCGTGGTCAACCGTGGCCGCGTGGTTGCTACGATAAATTATCCAAGTGAACGCGAGGCCAGCCGTGTGCAACTTTACGACGGCATAAATCACGGCTTAGCGTCGCTGGAACCACCCTAAACGCGTGCGCAGACCAGGTTACAAGGTTATACATTATGAAACGTGAGCGAGCATTGATTCGAGTGAGCTGCGGATGTTACGGACCACGGCCAGTGGGTCAACACGATGTTTTATTAATAGTCTCGCTGAAAGTCCCGTTGGTGAAGACTGTAACATTCGCTGCTGTTCTACATAATATACGTTTAAGTCATAACAGGTACCTATATGATAAAAAAAGCAACAAATCCTGAAGTTTTCCAGAATAAATCATAATAACCTGTGAGTGCAAAACGCACAGTTGGTAATATAAGGAGAAATTACGTTACACCTTTTAGGTAAAAAATTACCCATCAGGAATTTCATGATAGTCAAATAAGTAGTTATTGTACTCTAGGCCAATTATCACTGTTGTATGAAGTCGTTGATAAGCAGCCAGTCTACCATCCTATGGCCGATCTACATTACCATTGCAATCCTAACTGGTAGAATAATAGGATAGCATCCTTACTACGATTAATAGAAATGTTTGGAAAAGAAGCTTAAATCGATCTAGCAATTTTTCATAGACATCCCTTCGCCAGAAAACGCGGGCCCAGCCCAAAATATGATTCATAAAAGGAACGCATTCGAAAATATTTTTATAAATTTTAAACACACAACCGGGGCGTAGTGATGTATGTACTTTGTTCCATAAATTGTGTGGGGCGGTCGTGTGCCACCAGTCCCTGGGGCTCCGGCGCGTGCGTTGCCCATCGTAATTGACGGTTACCGAGCACTCCTGGTGCTTCTTTCCCTTCAATCTGCACATCGGATGCGACAGCAGCCAACTCGCTCGGAAACACTAGGGAAGCATTAGTGCTTCTTCGAAAGATCCCCTTGCATCGTGTAAGTGAAACAATAAACGCTCGCAAACTTGATGGTGAGAAATATTTTTTTTAATTTGGGGTTCTACAGCCTCTGGCATAAGATAAAAGTTTTATTTAGAAATTAAATCTTCAGACATCTACTTGAATAATCAAAATCACTATTTGATACAAGCCGACCATATGGAGTGAAGTGATCATACATAAATTAATTTGTCATTTCTTTTGTTGACATGACATAATCTTTTGAGGAAAACAATTTCCCATACTAAAAGTTTAATATTTTCAAAAATTCACAAATCATATTTGGATTATCGTTGGAATGTTCTTCCACCACCCGCTAAATGTTCGACAATCTGATGAGATACCACGATAGATATTTGTCCCCATTTGTTCGCGATGTATTCGAACGCGTGCCGGTGGGTCGCGGTGTCCAGTTTCTATGGGAAACTGCTCCGCAGTGGACCTTGACGAGTTCCCATGATCAGCTGACTAATATTGACTACCGATGTTATGTAACTTGTTAGTCCGTGTTTCGTCAAATACCGGCTAAGTTGATTAAATTGACTAACTTTGTGTTTCTTTCAAGATGTTTTTATGCTTGTTTTATAACAGCGTACGATCAGCACAGACTAACCAATCATAAAATTAAATGAAAATTTTAATATTACTATCTAGAAATAAAAGTGAAATGGTTCAAGAGGGAGGCTTATGACCTATTGTTCGTAACCTGACCATAGTCAGCATTACCACGATTAGGTAACTTCGGTAATAGGTAGAGAATAATCTAAAAGAATAATTGTTAAATCATTTTAAATTTAAACAAAACATGGGTTCATAACAGAATTACTATAACACGCCAGGCCGCGATCCCGCCCGCTGTAAAGCGCTTTAATTTCATAATGTCTGCTTGATCTGATTATAGCAGAACCGAAAAATTATATCGTTCCCTAATTAGGTTAAAATGCAATTTAGAGATGCGCCGCGGGCGGCACGCGCTCGCCGAACACTTTTATGGTACTTTAGCAGCTGGGGGCTGTGGGGCAACCCCACCCTGACGTGGCGGCGGATCATACGATGATAACTAGAGATGCGACTGATTGGTTATTGTTCTTTTGAGCGGCACTATCCGTTTTTATTACTTAATTATTTATGAGATCCGTTGTTATGTATCTCCTTTCAGAAGTTTTGCGTTGCAAGGTATCGTGGATCGGCGACGTGGTAACAGATTATCTGCAGGCGCTAAATATTTGGTTTTCATTACGGGGTATTAATTGAAGTCTTAGGAAGTTACTAATTGTTTCATAGTTTTGCACATTTAAGTACGACATGATTTTATGCTTATGTTAATTTACTAAAGAATACGTTAGAACATTCAAGTGTATCAAGATTCTTTAGTAAATTTATATAGAAATAGGTAAATAAAAATAATTCCAACCCAACGAAAACCTCTTAGGACTGTTAGTCTTAATACCTACCTAAAACTACTTTTTAATTCCCCTTTTAATAACATAGGTACGTGCCTGTGTTCGTCAAATATCTTAATTATTTCACTATAATCATAAACCACAAGCCAAAGGCACTAACAAAGACCATAAAATCAAACCTAACAAAATAAACCTAGCGCAGGCTGTCGTCGCCCCTCGAAACGCGACGAACCCCACTTATTAAAATTAATAAGTGGGCCCTTGCCTGCATTAATGATCGGCTTGTGTCAATAGAGATGTAATATATTTGACAAACAACGTTAACCAGATCGTGGCGAACATTCGCCGGTTTGTTGTTCCGTGACGACCACTAGGTCTGAATCGTGGGGATGTGGTTTAGAACAAACTTCCTTATGCTGTGCTTGAAATTTGACAATACAATTGGGCCTTTTATTTTAATAACAGCCAGTTATACCAGTATTTTCCATGGAGCGACTGCATATCTGACCTCGAGAACCCAGTCACTGTCCTCCGACTATCCGTAACGAAAACGGGCTTATTGTGCTTTCCGATGTACGGGGAGATTTTGGTATTTAATAGCTGATCACCCATCCACAGAATGACCGCGCCAAGTGGTGCTCAACGATCCATGCTACTGTTATTATTTAACACTGATAGGAATAAAACAGAAAAAAAAGACAAAAATTGTGTCGGTGAATCAAGTACCGCTATTTTTTTCTTACTATGAAGAAAAAACACTGTTGCGACTGACTGTCTCCTGATCCAATTTCCAAACAGCGGAGTATAAAAATGTCCGCATTAATGACTCTTCACATTGAATTGAAGTGCATACTCGGAGTCTTTGATCCTTGTTTGCTCAACCACTGCAAACCCTCCAAGGGTAGGTAACCAAGGGAAGGGGCACAGTGTTTGTTAAATAAATATTTTTAATAAACGCACTTGTACCTACGTATTATTTGCCTAATAATTCATTATGACAGGATCTGTTTGTCATTTTAGAAACCATAAATTAATTAGTTATTTAATGGTAGGTATACGTACTTGTGCTGACACACTGCTATGGAAAGTAAGAACCTATTTTATTTTTCCCTGTATTGCCAGTTACCAGTGTTAAAAAGCCAGGCATTCTTTAGTTCCCACAACATTTTAATTGTTCGAACTTAAATGCCTAGCTAATATAAAATTGTTACTTTATTCATGGTTCACAGTGCTGGAACATAAGTGCCTATTCTGTTAAGCACTGGGCGTCAGATTGCAAGTAGGAACTCGACGCGATGTTATTGTTTACGCGGTTTCGTCGGTTAATGAGGTCGGATTGAAAAAGAAAGCATTATTTTTAACGCTACCTCATTAACCCACAATGCGAGAGCGTAGCGAAGTCGCCGCGGCCCAGAGCTCCGGTGGCAGAAATTGAATCTCGAGCGCATGCCTGTTGCGACGCCTCGCGTTTAGTTCTGCTCCCGTGCAACGCCTCCCACAACATGACTACGACGATTCATAAACGTACAACGCTGCAGTTTGGAAAATAAATAGCTCACTGTAAAGTAGGCGAGGTTAATTGCAACTTGATACAGTTAAAACAATGCGAATACCTAACCAACGATTAAATAATGCCACTTGTTAGTGACAAGCCCTGATTTTTTTTCCTGAAAAAATAAGATTGTACTGTTTTTTCAATTAATCTGTCCAGGTTAAAAAGGATAATAGACTAATTACGGGCGTATAATCTGAGTGAGACAGATTGGGTTGTAATTAGTTTCTGCGTAAAAACATTTGGCATTGGCCACTGGACAGCTGCGGTTGAAATGAACGGTAAGTTTAGTTCTTTCACGGAATCGTACCGCCTATCAAACTTTAAAGGCATTCCGTCAACCCGCGAAAATACAGTTTTATAATCTTATCTTAATATACCTCTCTACGGATAAGGAGCTGGGTGGTAAAGACCACCCGGCTCCTTAGGTGGTAACGATAACAGTCCAACAATCCAATAATTTAGTAGATTTTGTAGGGAAAATCGCCGCCATTGTCACAGACAGACCATTGTCACAGACAGACGTTTTAGGAAAAAAAAAACGGGGACATTTCACGATGACGTCCAACGAGATACGCTGCATTAGTTTCAATAATAAGGTAATGAATTAAAGAGCTAGTACTACAAATTAGCTTCAAATCTGTTGCTTCCTCGTTTTTTGTGATTGAACTTGACAAAAACGTGACCGTAACTCATCGTCCAGTTTGTGTAAAAAACTTGGTATTTTTTGTTAGACTAGTAACTAGTGCGTTCTGTACCGGGCACCGACTAACAAAAAATGTAAACAAACTTTTATAGAACTCTCGACTTGAAAGAGTGGTGACTAAACATCGCGAAGTTGGCTATTTTTTATTTGCAAAGTTTCGGATAGAACCGTTATATTTATTTTTATTTTCCCGAATGCAGACTTTTCCAGGTTTTTCAGAACTTAAAGACTCTCGTATTCCGTCAATTCAATTCAGATCTACCTACTTCTAAAGAAAATATTTTTAGGAGACCTAAAGACCAACTCTGGCAGGAAATGAAAAGCTATCCGTCTGTAATTTAATAATTATTTTGATCAGTGTTTGCTTTTTAACATTAAAATGCCAGGTTAAAATTAAGTTAATACCAAAATCAGTATCAGTATTTTTGCAAAATACATACAAGTTAATTTTCGCTATTATCCATTCATCATCTTCCGTAAATGACGAGCTTCCGTACCAACTTAAAAAAATCTATTAAACTAGTACCTGGTACGGTTATACTGGTTAAATACATCCGTCTTCGTCGTATCTTGGAATGAATATTGGTAAAACCGATTCATTTTTTTTCAGTATAGTCTAGCCAATGATTGGTCTAAAAATCTCTTGGATTCTTCAGTCCATTATAATGTTTTTATCGATCTAATCTAAAAATGTAATTGTTCTCAACTCTAAACGATCCTGAATTTTAGAAGAGGTGCTAATTTTATCAACCGTTCTACGACACTACTATACCTACTACACCGACGGCGACGCATGAAATGCTTAGTAAGTACAATATCAGACAGTTTTGCAAAAGATGGAAAATTGAGTCACACTTAAGCGTCATTTGTTTGACCGTGTATAATAAAGCCACACATGTAATATGCTATAGTAAACATGACCTAGTCTGGGCACCACGTCCTCGGTGGGTTCGCCACGATTACTGTGATCGTCCTGCCCTTGTGCCTGTTGCGAGCGTCGCGTGCTGCCTCCAGAGCGGTCCATTACAGCTAAGGTTAACGCTTCAGATACATGCCCTAAGATAATACAACGTGTAAGAATGACGATAATGTAATCATGCAGTAATCACGGCCTTTGTATCGTCTGACCCTAATTTGCCGTGTCTGTCTGAAAATAGGCGACGATCGAGATGACGTTATGTTTTATGTCTTTATGGAATGCTTATACTTTGAATGAGACGTTAGATACGCCTATTATTTGCATAGTCATAGTTAGTAGTAATTAGTACGAACATCACATCACTTTTTCGAAAAACCAAGCAAGAGTCCCTTCCTAGGAGTAGAAATAAAAAGGTGATGGGTTCAGCCGGCTTCTTTAGTCGTGCTCTCGTTCCTTTTTAACCAATAACGTCAAAAAATCAACCAATTAATTTGATTTAGTCATAGGCATTTCCAGGCTAGACACTAAAATACATCTGTCAATTCCTTCCCAAAAAACTACACCACGTGTACTTCCTACACATTGTTTTACTTCGATGAATTTTAGTCTGAGCTGCCAGTCATCTGGTCACGCGAACTGCGTCCCCATAAGTGATAAAGGTCGCGCTGAAAAATGTAGTAAACTAGCCTTTAAAGGCTTCGCGGTCGCGAAACGAGAAATTGATGACACGGGATACTAATTAAATAGTACACTTTACTATACTTCTCTTTGTATAAGAAGGCTTTGGGAGGCATTTGCGGATATGGCACTACTACGTAATCTGTGTTACTACTACTACTAACCTACCTATCTCTTGTGATCCAGGTTGAGGTTTACCAGTGTTCCTTATGTCATTCAAATTCGTTCAGCTGTGGATTGGTTAACAAACAGACACTGTGTGTTGTGTGTTGTTTATACCTATGTGTAAAAAGAGTAGAATAGGACATTAAAATAAACCAAATTCTACTGTATTTCTTATTTAATTCTATGGCAAATTTTAATCGCAACACTACGGATTCCATCTATTGTCTTATTGTCCTGTCGAACGCTAGACTGTTTTCCTAGAGGAATTTTCATTTCAGACCTTCAGGTGATAAATTCATTAAGTATAGCCTTTTATTATAAATAGTTCCGATCACAATCGACTAAATTACTATCGATTAGATAAAGATCGAGCGGTTAATGATCGATTGTCAGAGGCAAGGCTTGATCCAGGTAAACGGTTTGGCAGTGAAATGCCCGGTTGCTAACTGATAATACTGCATTCAAAGTAAAGTTAGTAGGTAAACATTGATTGATTAAACAGCTTCAATTGTGTAAATCGATTGTTTGTTTTATTAATTACTCCTTAGGAACAATCATTTCCTGTAAGAATTTAAGTATTTTTTGTTTTCTAATTGAAGTGGAGACGAGGAGGCTCCTTCATGCATCCCAAAGGATGCATGAAGGAGCCTCCTCGTGTAGCGCAATTTGTTCCATCAGATACACAACTGAACCGAGCGCTCGGCGCATCCTGGACAGTCTCACCTAACACTTTATAAGACTGGCCAATCCTTCCCTTGCTGTGTTTCGTCGACGCGTGGGAGTACCAGTGCCTCAAGGCATCTTATGGGCACGCTCGCTTCATCATGGACCTCATCTATCGCTTTCCATCAGGTGTGATCGAGGTCAAGAGCTAGCACATTCATAAATAAAAAAAATAAAAAAAGTTGATGACTCCATAAGTACCTACCTTACAAAACTTTTTGTTTTTACGGAGGGATATCTTCATGGACATCCATGAGGATTTTCCCCCGTAACGACCTCGGAGGTGTCTGTCAGAAGCTCTTACTGACTATAACCAACCCGGTGTTCCATCACCTACCTACGCCGGCGCGGCGGCGGTCGCGGGAACATACGCGACTTCCGTAATCCCCGGCTGTGGTACCTACTAACCTAACCTAACTGTTTCATTTTTGATGAAATGGAAACATTCCTTTGCTGTACCAGCCTACAGCTTCTGCTGTATGAGTTGGTAACAGAGCTGAGAAATAGACAAATAATGGCTTACAGTCACAACAGCTAAAAAGTCGGACTAGTAGTTTTGGAGATAAATGGCCACATCGGTTTGCACAAACAAACATCCTCTCACCCCAAACGCATATATCATCTCCGTATCGTCGAATGTAAAAAAAAAATAATTACTGGTAAGTTGAATAATCCTAATTGAAAAATCAAATATTACTTTCTGGGCATAAAATGTGAGGAATAGTGTATCTACACTTTTCAGAAATTATCTCTTAGTAACAAAACATATGTTATCCCTAAACGTTAGATATATAGCGTTTATGAACTCCTGATTAATAATGATGGCCGCTACAACCCGCTACCGACAGGAACATTATAGGAAGTCAGTAAATCAGAACGGGTCAGCTGTTGCGGGGAGATGCGGCGCGTGCTATCGAAGCCCCTCCGCCCTGCGGCGCGCGCGCAGGGCTTCGCGTGACGTCAGCGCATCTGCTAGCCAGATGGCGCACCCTCGCTCCAGATAATATCGCACACCGCACGCACCAACACTTTCCACTCAATCAAAATCAGGTATCAACAGAAGTTGTGTGTTTTAGAAGTAAATATCCTTAGTATTTTTGTGTTTCGGTATACATTCAAATTGCCAAGATTTTTTTGTACTTAATGGGAAAAAACTAAATATGACAAATTTCACAGCTCCTGCCCCCCCCCCCACCCCTCTTTAAAGACCGCTTACTGTCCGAAATCGCCAAAAAAGTTTGCATGATACAGTAATTTGACCGAAAAAAATCAGCAATAACGGATAAAACAGCAAGATAATTGCCAGCAATCCCAGTATATTTATTAACCAAACACATTCTCAATAATTAAAAACCTCTTTCTGAATAAAACAAGTATGTATGTGTCTTGTTTTATTTTCAATCATACTTTAGTACCCCGAAAAGGTAGGGACTAGCGATCCGAGGTTCGAATAATTAATGTTCGATTAAAGTCAATATAAATAAGTGCATTCATTATCAGCAAACTTCATTATGCTCAAAATGTTATAATAGTAGGTACTATTATAACATTTTGAGCATAATGAAGTTTTTTTTGTGGTTTTTGATTGAAACTTGTTTTTGTTTTAAGATGAGTAAGGATGCCCAACTTTCAAAAACCTTGATACACGTACCACATAAGTACGTAGTAGGTCGTACGTGCGTGTACCACACAACCCCATTGTTTTTATGGCTGAGTAAAACGGTAATTACCGTAGCATCATCATAATAGTAAGTGATTTGACATTATGTAGGGCCCCTTGCGCCATATGCCGCAACACGCCAGATCCATTACTATATTTATGTAACAGGCTAATTAAGTGCTTGCTCATTTGATCATGAATTTATTATTATTACATTACGTGTGCGGCAAACTTACGATATTGATATGCAGATTATGGCAATGAATGCTCTGGTGACATATTTGTATGTCCTACTTTAATTTGAATATGCCACCAACTCGGGAAATAGCCAAATACGTATGTTCAGACATATTTCAGCCAGCCGCGTACTTTTTTCATCATCATAATTGTAACACAACGTATATGTCGCAGGGATATGATAAAAACAGGGATTTGGTCAATTCCCTAAGGGATTTGATCAAATCACGGAGGATGTTAAAATAACAACACGATTTTATCATTTCTCTAAACAAATCTAGTGATTTGAACAAATCCCTAAATTGATTCAGTGAAATGATAATAAAACATGTACAGAAATTATTTGTAATGTTTGTGGACAAGAATCTACAGGAGCACATTCATGTGACATTTGCGGAAATTCCGTGCATGCAATATGTGGCATTATGACAAGCGAAGAAGGATATGGGTCGGGAGTTCTATGCTTATTGTGCCAAAAAGAAGAGAACATTAAAAAGCAAAGGGAAGATGCTTCACAAAATTTAAAAAGATCTGCTGATAAAATGAAAGAAACTTGTTCGAAGAAATTCAAGGATGTATTAGTTGGTTCTACCGTTTTGGTTGATGTACCAAAAGTAGACAGAGGTCCACTAGATGCAAATAGTATTAGAGGGATTGTATTAGATACGAAAAACAATTTATTTCAAATCGGTACTTCAGTTGACATCATAAGAGATTGGCTTCCTAAAAACGCTCTTCAATTATCTACAATTACATTAACCGATTCAGTTCCATCGACTAAGCTGAGTTTGCGTCAAATTGCAGGAAAATTATCTTTATTTGAAGGTCAAGGATTCAAACAGTGTTCTTGCCAAGAGTCCAAAGTACGATGCAAAACGAATAAATGTGCCTGTAATTCACGTTGCCACAAATCTGCTACGTGTTTAAATAAATGAATATTACAAATAGGCATATCATACGTTACGTTTTTCAATTTTTTGTTCATTTTTTTCAAATAATTATTTTCTGGTGGTGATTTTTGAGATCAATATTGCATTGTACTACACCTGATTAAAGAAAAACCTTTAAAATACCACAGAAAAGTTATTTTTGTCATTTCACTAAACCAATTTTGGGATTTGTTCAAATCACTAGATTTATTTAGTGGAATTTGTCAAATCACCAGATTTGCTCATGGAAATGATAAAATCGTGTTGTTATTTTAACATCCTCCGTGATTTGATCAAATCCCTTAGAGATTTGGCCAAATCCCTGTTTTATCATATCCCTGCGACATATAGACTGAAAATTAAAACCGGTACCTAACTAACGGCCCCTGAAACTAGGCGAAGTATTGGAAGGGAGATCCTCTTCAAATAAACACTTTCTTTTTCTTTGAATATTGCTAGATTTAATTATAAAATCTCCATTTCAACTATCATTACAGATTTAGTGAATATTCCCATTAAGACTCGACTCGACCTTCTATTAGGTACCTACGGTAATTTTTATTTTATTTCTGCCGATTTTTATTAAAAATCTAAACTAGCCAATCATACCCGAGGTAGATAAGTTTCCAAGTACTCATAAGCCTTTGTAGCCTAGCATGCTGCACCAACAAATTAGATAAAAGATAAAATAGAATTGTTGTCCTCGACCAACAATAATATAATTCGCTTATTCAAACATAATAAATCCAATAATTGCCTCGCATAACGACACTGCTTTTATCAACAAGTTTTACAATGAAAAATGTTGGGTGATAAATGGTTGTGTCACTTGAATAATTGTACTAAGGTACTTACTTGGGTAAATTATAAAGTGACATAATAATGTGTTTTTGTTACCGGAAAATTTGCTGACGCCGTAAGATTATAAAATATCTCGTGATATTGTAAACTCATTTTTCTCAATAAGGCACGTATACAACGTGTAACAGAATGAACGCAATACCTCTTAAGGGGTCATTGTACTCATAATTATGAACAAATTTTACTATGGGACCAACCCCGAAATCGTGAAAACAAAATCGACTGCTCCATACATTTCTGTGAGCACAACACGACAAAATGTACTGAACAGCTGATTTTTTTGTCGCGATTTCGGTCTACAATGAACCCTTAAGAGGTATTGCGTTTATTCTGTTACACGTTGTATATTGGAAACTATTGAATTTGGATAGGATTTGTTGTATTCAAAATGATATGCTCACATTATATCAAAAAAGTATAATCTAAAAAAGATATATTACAATCTTACGGAGTTTGTAATAATCCGGTGACGTACGAGTATATACTAGTACTAATTGTTGTAGGTACTTTACCTGTTGGACAGAAATAACTTAAAATACCGATATCAACCGGCAACAGTTAGTAACTTTTTGTTTTATGACATTGAATGTGGCTACGTACTGCATTTGTTAATATCCGCGTTCAAAACAGCTCCAAATATCTACTTTAATATTTTCCTTGTTTCTATTTCGTAATATCAATAAATAATAATAAAGTGGGTACTTACATAAATATTACATGTTCCTTTTCCATAGAATTTGACCTTCAACGTTTACTAAGTAATATTAAAAAAAGAAAAGTAAATCAATAAGAAAAATATCGCTTAAATCATTCAATCTCTCTCAATTTTTTCAATTTCTCCTCTAATTTCCTAATATATTATTTATTTATTAGGTATATACTTTGTTGTACACCAAAGGTAAATTACAAACAGTTATAATTATTTAATTATTTTAGCAAGTTTTTATGACATTGATTGTCGCCGAGATGATATCGCGACTTGAATTTGAACTGCTTAAGGCGACCATAAAGCGGAGCTAATCAACTACGGTAAAGTTAGAACAAGATAGCGAAAAGCTTGGACCCTGCCGTGATATCTTAGAACTATCATGATGGTATTGGCACGTCATAGTATGGCCCTATGGCCCCTTAAACGTGGTGACCTTGCAGCGAGTTATAGCCCAGAATAATAACTTTCTTATTTCCAACCACTTACCGATGCACACAAAGCAGAAGTCAACGTAGATTGATATAAATGATGCAGTGAACAAATTTTTCCACGTTACCTATGCAAAATGTCATTAAGGAATTTTCCAACCGCATGAAGCAAATTCGTTACACTATCAATAATGTTCTGCCACTTTATAATTATTGCTTTAATAACGTTTTGTATCCGTTGTTTTGAACATTTTTTGCAGAATTTAGGCAAGGCATGTTAGGATAATAAGGAAATCACAACGGTTGTTCAATGGGCAGTTGAGCACGTATCTAATTAAGACAGGTTGCTGTTAATATTTCCTAGATTGATTCTTAGTAATAATATGCTAAATATAGAATAATAATAAACCTAGTTCTTGAGTTATACAGTTAGATAATTAAATAAACACCGAATCGTAACCTAACGTAATATTTTTCACTTATCAAACAATTTGGGTACGAATCATTTCATAGAATTATACATTAGTCATAGTAATTTAGACAGTGATTTCCTTATAAGTACGTGCCTACCATATCAATCAGGAGTCAGATGATTATAAGGTATTTTAGTATCATTTTCGAGAATGATTCGTGAATAGTCAGTTGAAACCTATTGATCGGTTCATCATAAGGCTGTCTATCGGAATCGGTGCTAAGCAGGTATGATTGGCACTTGGCATGATAAAGGCAAATAGAGCGCCTCCCTTCGTTACCCTACCATTATGGGCTCGTGGCAAGCCAAATACATCTTACTACTTACCTATTCCTTTTTTAGGGGAATTTCTTTAAAAGTAACGATCAACTGAAAATAATGAGTTTCAACGCATTTCAATATTTTCTATTGCACAATAATTTGTTTGGTTCCTGAAACAGCTTAATATTAAATGAATGCAGACATGCCTTGTGAGGATTTGATCTCTCATCATTAGCCATCACTCCTCCCATTTTATTGAAGGCTAAGATCTTCATGATCCTTTTATCCGCGAACAGCAACTAGCATAACAAGCTATGTGTGTTTACTATGTATTCTTATTAATCTTTAAAAAATTGCAACAAAAAAAATGAGAACTTAACTAAATGCGATACTCAAAACAATCAAAACACTATCTACAAAACAGTATTTTAGATGCACTTATATCTAAGTATTCACTCATTTAAATAATTACATAATAATATATAGATATACGAACAAGTGTAAAAAAAACAACGTGTCATTAGGCCCTCGTGTTTTTATTCGTATCGCTTCGTTTTCTATCGATTGTCGCAGCAGACGCGTCCATTACTTAATTGCCAAAAGTCATTGAGCCGCTTTAACTGCGCTCGGATAAAAATAAAACTTCTATCGCTTTGCCTTGTTTCTACTCTCGAGGTTTGCATCTTTCCATTTTTAAGCAAATGAATACCGCCTTTGCTTTTATGGGAAGCAAAAAAAGAAACAAAAAAAATCAGCTGCAAAAATATACTTAACGGTTTGAACTTTCAGCGTGTAGTGTAGTAGAGAGTACTTAAGTATGATTTTTATTACGGAATGACCCACCAATTGTATCACCAAATAATTGAGATCTATTGATCTATAGTCAGTCGGAAAAATGGTTTTTAAACTTTGAGCTACTTTTATACATTTTTTATCCGAGACAAGCTGGGGCTTTAGTAAACATGCCAAATTTCATGTAAGTAGGTTAAATAGATTTTGAGTTATGAAGGGGTCAAAAGTAATTCGAAATGGTTCGTGTAATATTAGTATAACACACGCCTGCTGCGTCACCATATAATTTTTCTATCAACTTGGCTGGATATGCTACCGCGTGTCTAGATATTTATGTTCATGTTAAAAGTGGTAGAAGCGGATCTCTAAACTTTTTAAAGGCATTTCGTTCAATGAGACCTTTTTAATGAGTCTACTAAATATTCTAACTAAATACGTACCTCTCCTTTTATCTATAAGACCTTTGGGACAAAAAAATCCATGAGTATTTTGCAAGTTAATTTTAGGTATTATTTAATATTAGGTATGCGAAAAGTTGGTGCCTAACTTTGAAATAACACTGTCATATAATATATTAGTACGTGAGCATTATTAGCGTTTTCTGACAATTAATCTAAATCATTTTACTGGCTAAGTTGTTTGATTAAGTAGCTATAAACATAAAAGTTACCGTGTTAAGGACACTATCCATCAGTTTACATAACGTTTATTAATTAATATTCATAGAAAAATTACCTTAAGTAACTGAAGATAGGTAATCATGGCGCAATAGTGATACAATATTTTCCATGTTCCCTGATACGGGTCAATGAACCATCGATTTCTCACTAAGTGACCTACAAGATAAATCGGTATCTACTTGTACCCATATCGAAGAAACATTTGATGTTCCTAAAATCTAAACACATCTTTTTCTACTAATATTTTTACGTATCTGTTAAAATCTGGATATAGTTAATTTTAATAAAATGCATGCCCTACATAACACATTCATGAAGTAAGTAGGCAGCACCTGAAGTGCTGAAAGAGCGCGTGCCTAAAGTATTGTTAGTTAATAAATAACGTACGGCATGGCAGTTTTTTGACTTCAACATCCATCGAACAAAGTTGCTTTTCAATCACCTAGATAGACCTATCACCTAGATTTACGCAAGGAACATTCCTTGCGTAAATCTACATGAAAACATCCAAAACAAAAATAGTGATGTAGAGAAACATTTCCCACCACAATGTTCCTCCACATTAAGACTAAAAGAAAAATGTGCCGCGTGGTTTTACGTAAAAACAATGAACTTTCACACGCGTAGGATCCGCGTTCATTTAGTGTAGTTTAGTGCGGAATCAAAGCCGAGAAGTCGGCTTGCGGTGGAGTTGTAATTGAATTTGGAGAACAATCAGTTTTCCGAGCCGCATTCGGATACATTCGCAACACGCACGCCAAGCACGCACCTGTTCACTATTTTATTAGATAAAAGAAACCCAAATATATTTATGGGCCAGGGTAAACATATAATGAACTCCCCTTTTCTTTTCTTTTGGGTCCCGTCCTTAGTAAGGGTTACAGTAAGAAGTTTTCCACGATAATTTAATTCATTACATTACGATTTATTTCATTTCGTGGAAATAACAAAAAGTTAACAATAAAAGTAATTTATTTAATAATTTATTGCTAGCCACAAATATTCCAGAATCATTTTAATTTATCTATTAAGTAGCCTAGTTTAGCCAAACGTTCTTCGAAAACATACACATAAGTCAGCAGCCGCCATTGTCCTTGTCAAAACGGGGGCACGTGGCTATGCTTTTTAATCACGAGAAAAAACAATAAAGCAATCTCTCACAAGTATCGTTTTCACCCGACAATAGATGTAAGCCCCGCGTGATAATTGAATCGAAGGGGTCTGACCGACCCCACGGCTCACATTAGTGTTACATTTGATTCGTATGTGACCCACACTACAAAGACACTGTGTCTTTATTTTCTGCTGGAAGATTTATCTCGCAATTACTGTTCTTGTCGAAAGTGAAACTTTAATGTATAACAATGCAGAGTGTGCGCTGTGTTTTTATCTTTAAGAAAAATAACTCCAAGTATGTATTGCCTTACCTATCTGTTCTTTTTTTTGTATTACATATAGGTAGGTGTTTCATGGAATCCGCTTGCTTATATTAAGGGATATGATAAATCTATCAAATAGCTGTTTATGAGTTTCAAAAATTAACTTCATGACGACAATAACGCCAAGAAGACATAGGTTAATCGGCCTCAAACTGTGCTAGGTGCGCGACAAATTGAATGCGGATCGCAAAGTGCTATTGACATAAAACAAGTAGAAACAACGGCAGCTCGTCTCAGCGGGCTCCAGTGTGTTTGTGCTCCTGTGGGAGGGGGTCATTACTGAACTCCATTACACTTTTTGTGCCAAGTGTTTTGGTGGTATAACAAGGGTGAAAACGACCCTACAAAACGAATGACATGCTCTCACTGTTTTTATCGTTTGTGAAAAAGGAAAATATTTTGTAGTGACTTTTTGTTACATAAACTTTGTGTATTTGGGGAGATTGTTGGTAGTTGTCGAACATAAATGGAGTTAGAAATTCTTAATAGTGGTGAGCAAAATGTTATTGGTAAACCCACCTATTACGTAAAGCAAAATAACTTTTTAAAACATTGTCAACCCTACACAACTGTACGATCACCTTTCTGTTTTTTTTTCCAGAACAAGTTATTCTAGCCCGAATGTAGGCATCACTCGTTCTAAAATTAACTCTCTTTTACATAATTTTATTAAATTATGTGAATAAATTAATCGTCAACCACCCATACCAGATGCGATTCTATCCTCTGAGACCGTTATCTAGACCAAGTTTCATGCAGCGGTGTTTAAAAATTATTATACAGCTAGGGTAACTGCTATAGTAATTGGCCACGCTATAGTAACTGGCCACTCATAAAAAAGAGGTATAAACAAGGTAATGCACAAAAAATATTCCAGAATCTGATACAGGAATATTTTTTGTCTTCAAAAATTCATGGGCTTATTTGCATTATCTTGTTTCTGCCTCTTTTGTTATGAGTGGCCAGTTACTATAGCGTGGCCAATTACTATAGCAGTTACGATACTTAATTACATAACTGCTAATAACTAGTTTAATTAATAGATACTTTACTTAACCCGCTGAAGATCTCTTTTTTTTTATTCTACGAAGCCAGCATAAATATCAGATTCGCTTACTTTTAATATTTTGTTGGCGAACGAGAGAATTTGCTCAGCGAGAGGCGAGAGTAAGCTAATGAAGTGAAGTGAAACCCGAATGGGGGTTCAATGACCTGATAACGATCTGCACCTTGGTGATTAAGTAAGTCGGTGAGAATTATTTAACGAGCCTTTGTGGACTCAACGGAGATGTGTTTTACGTAAAATGTATATTGGTCCTATATTTTTTATTGGACCAGAAATCAAAACCAGTAGTAGGAGTAAATAGACATTTTGCATATCTACATACAGGTCTACTTAAACAAACTTCGAAATAGGAATTTTCACTTAATCCATACTTAAAGTATTAACATTTCAAACGAATTTCGCAAGCTATTAGACTAAGTGATCGCATAACATTTACATGCCCTACTACGTTTGAATGCAGTAAAGAGAGAATTGTCATCAATCTTGAAGGGGTGTGGAGCGCCATAATGCGCCGCACATATGGCGTCATTGGCGCTAGGCGTTCCGCTCCGGCGGGCCCGTGGTACCCACATCGGGCCCAAGTGACCCGCAGCGACCTTAGACCATATCACAGCAGATCTCACTGCACAAGTGGACACTAGCCTTTGAAGCACCTATTGTAGCCACCCCTTTGTGAAGTACACGTCAATGACAAATGTTACATTGACGACGAATTCAATGCATGTCATACATCTATTTGCAAATTACCCGCATTTAATCTGTGTAATCTTTTTGTAGGACATTCTAAACAACAACAAACAAGTGTATGTTACAAAAAGGCGACTGTATTGTATCGTTATACCTTTATTTTTTTAACTGCACAATAATCATATCGTGCTTCTACTATACTTCACATTTCGCAAGATAATTTATACTTTTTAGTTTGAATATAGAGCGGACTATCCTTTTCGAGCAATCACTCGAATCTAGCAGAAGTAGAGGCGGATGAAACGAAACTGGTTGAGCTACTTCTACTTAGGGGACTTAGGTACCTCTCTCGCGGAATTGAACCCTGAAAATAAAAACTCCCGGCTCCCGGAAGGATGTTGAAATAACTAATTTTCGCGCGTGATTTAAATTTGCTAGATTTCGTGTTACCTAATTCAGTCTTTCTATCTTTTAAAGACGAGGTTACGAACTATGGTTGGTGCCAAATAAACTTGCAATAGCGGCCACCCACCTACATTTTTTGACATTCTTAATTCCAAAATTGGAAAAAAAGACATAAAACTGTCCTGAATCTTCATCTATCGAGATCCTTTACATTTTCTAGTAGTGAACAACCATTCATAATTTAGTTTTCGGGTACCTATAGAGATATAGGGGAAAGGTCAATGTCCATTATTGCAATTTATCTGGCGCCAACCATAGGCAAGGTTTTACAAAGACAGATCTTTTCGTTTAGAGATGTAGGTCTGTAAACATACGTAACAGAGAACTGAAATCTGAAATTGAGACTAGTAAAGTTAGCATACTTTCTGAAGCTGCTTTGAAGGATTTGGCAAATGATTTAATAACTTTGATGAAGATAAACGTTATGAAGATGGCATCGTAAAATGTTTAAATGGGCAAAATACATTTAAAAATGAAATTATGCTAAAGAAAAGAAACAGTTCAAGCCACATAGGTACAGGAGGTTATTAAATTATAAAATGTACAGGAAATACACAATTTTTTTATGTGTTAAGTATACTAAAACGCAATGAATTTTACGCATTTTTTCTCACCGATTTAGGCAACTTTACTCCTACTAAATTGAGTATGAAACTAGGTAATATGATCTGATCAGAATTTCTACCTCATCTTAGTAACCATATTTCACATTAAGAAGAAAGAGTTCAGAAATTGTTAAGTTAACGTATGGTGCATATAAAAATGTTGTCTTCGATTAACTGTACCTAATGGTCGCCATAAATATTTATGGGTACGGATTTAGTGCGCAGTGTATCATAGCCATAGGTGTACGCGGGCACGCACGGGGAGGGGGGGTGCTAAGTGCCGGGAGGCCACATGTCACTCTCGTCGTGCTAATCTCCAGGATTTGCCATCCAATGTCCCTCGACATTCCCGTCTCACTCGCACCAACGACTAAACCATACATCCATTCCACACAGCTCATTGAATATTATTGCTCCATGGGGATTTTGAAAATATGGAGCCGTTTAGCGAAAGCCGTACATTGTATCCATCCAGTGGAATTATTCATACCCGACTCGTTGCATTTATCACTTAATGGTATTAGCTATTAGACCGTTTAATCGCTCGATTTGCGACTTTATGGCCGAATTCAAGTTTTACAATTCATCTAACTGGAACTATGCTAGTACAGTCATTTGAGACAGGTTATATCTAATAAAACGAGACAAGCTAGAAATAGAAAGTCATGTATAAATCATTTGATCCAATTATTTTCCGCAGAAACAGAAATACCTGAAAAACG
This sequence comes from Melanchra persicariae, assembly GCA_947386135.1. Taxonomy (NCBI): domain Eukaryota; kingdom Metazoa; phylum Arthropoda; class Insecta; order Lepidoptera; family Noctuidae; genus Melanchra; species Melanchra persicariae. Next base: position 9,593,414 of record OX376653.1, on the reverse strand, counting down.
TAATCATCACTTGTAATTCAAAACAATTGACAGGTGTGCTATTGTTTGGTGTCACTGCACTTTGTTAATTAAAGTCCTGTCACGGCACTTGGCGAACATTAAAGTCTATTGAAATAAATCAGTAAGTCAATGTCTGTGAGCATAATGATCGCTTGGTGCTGTCAGCGCGCCATGCGGCACGGGAAGCACATGGCGGGTTTTGTTCAAACAAGACGAAAAGTTGCGCAGAAAAAATCGCAATTCGTCCTTCTAGCTATGAAAATAAAGTCACGTTTCCCCTGTAGTTTAATTCGCTATATGCAGTGACGCGCTGGTTTCATTGAGTGCATTGCGGGCCCCGCTTGTCATTGCTTCCCTCCAACCCTAAAATGATTCCATTCTGCCGCCGGACGAGCCGACAGGTTAACTTTTGTTATTCTACAAAAGCCGCGCATTACAGTCCGATTGTTGGCACAAATGTCGGATATTATAAAGCATTTCGTGTTCCCTAACGATTATTTCAAGTGTGAGTCAATACGCGAATCATTCTACATTTTAGGGTAATCTTTAATCAATAGGAAGGTGAACGATTTCACTTTCTGGCAAAGTCGAATGATTTTTACGTTATATGCGAAGAAAAATGTGTGAAGTGTCTAAGCGAATATTCAGGAAAATTAAAATAGTAACCAAATGGAAAAGGCGTACTAAAGCTGTTTTTCCACCAGACACGTGCTAGGCTGCATTAAATGGACGTGCTGACATGTTTGCCTACCCTAGCTTGGCTAAGCTTCAGACTTCTGTGGAAATTGATTCATAGCTAAGCTCCACCGTCACCGCTTAGCAGCCTTACATAATTATCTCTCTAGTGGGAACGCAGCCTTAACTTTGTCCTGGTTGTTTGCGATGGATACCGCTTCATTGATACCTTCCACCACCATGACTCAAAGTGTCGTGGTAAGAGTGTACTCGAACAACATAATCCTGGTACGACCAACCAATTCATGGCGTGGTAGTATTTGTCTTTCCCATTTGCGAAAGTCTCGACAAGACAAATAGACTGGAATTTTTAGAAGAACGATAACCAAAATCTCACAGTATGATCGTATTCCTACATAAAAGTAAAGTAACAAGATGCATAAAAAAATACATCAAACCTCACTGGCTACATTTTTCCCTCTCTCAAAAAACCTCTGTCTGGGGGTATTGACTTTTCATATCAACAAAGAAAACGTGAAAATATTTCTTTACCAAACGGTAAGTCAATAGAGGTTTGAGGCATTGCCCTCGAGGTGGTTAGAGAGGCGCGAGACGGGAGAGGTGCGGGGCGCAGGCGGGGTGGTACGGTGCGCAGCCTGCGCCAGGGGACGGGGGTACTCTTCTTGATTACAGCGCTCCCAACAACCCCCCCGCTTTTCACCCCCACAGTACCCCCTGCCTTGCTGCAATACACATAAGCCTACACAATGACAGTCGTGTATAACTTTCATTGTTCAGGTTACAGAAAATATTTAATTTTAACTCACATGCGGCTCGCTAGAAATTTTATGTGAATAACATAAGTATTTTAGTGAGATTAAGTTTTTGTGTTATTAGAATAAACATGACTTCTTGAATGGGCTTAAATGACAACATAAAAAACTAACCATTCATAAATAGAGCTTACATGTCTTAACCTATTTTCAGAAAGCAACAGAAACCAGAAAACAATTTTACAAAACTCCAAACAACTAAAACAAATCTAGTGAAATACGTGAAGATTCAGTCAGGGTCGCAGGTGGGAGCGTGGAGCGCCGAGATTGTCCGCATCAAACATGCACGAGGCTTCGCCCTGCTCGCTCGTAAAAATGCATATTCAAGCGGAAGGGCGGATGCTTTTAATACAGCGCCGTAATGAGCAGCGGAGGTCGGAAGACTCCTTAATTTTCTCTTTACAGGCCTATTCAGGTAAATTGTTAGCCCTTATTAATTGTTTTACAACGAAGGCGAGCCCACATAAAAGTTTATCGTGGGGTAGACGACGTGTCTACCCAACACTAATATGGTTAAGTTTGTTAAATTGGCGATTAAAAGTTTAGCTATCGAAGGTGCTATGTATTAATTTGGGTCTGGCTGTTTGTGTATGTGAGTTTGTATATTTGTAAACGCACCCACGATACAGGAGAAATTCCTAGTGTGGGCAAACGTTTAAAAAAAAAACAAATTAAATTAATTCCATTATTGGTTATTATATTTACAACATTATTCATGATTGCACCAATTAAAAGATTTGGTGATTTTAGACGTAAATCAACATTCTGTAACCAATCATATCATAATTATCCTAAAAAGATGCATCATCGCTATAATTTATTAAAACACAATTTGTTTTTTATTGGGCTACTACCAATTTACGGTAACAGGAATCAAAAAGCCGGCTACCTCATAATTAGCCACGCGAACCATAAGCCCCCTTTGCCGGTATGTTACGTAAGCGGATGGGCCACATGCTGTGCCCATTTTGTTTTCATTATTATGAATAGACAGGGAAAATATTTGAGATATATCAGATCGTTCATAGCTAATATTGTAATGATGCTTCTAAATAAGGCTCATTATCGTCATGCCTGACAAAGTTTGTTCCTAAGCACTAAGTTTGCTTAGTATGCCACCTAAGTAATCCGCGCCGTCCCAATTTGATCTCCTTTCGCTATAACTTGAATGAGAAAAAATCAACTGCTTTTTTATTGCCAAACTTAGGTGAGAAGAAAGATAATAATCTTAATCACTAGACATTTTTGAGATCTTAACTTTTCGCAATTTTACCACTTTGACTTCAGCAGTGCGATTCTGTGCACAAGTCGAAGTGAAAACTTAAGCGAAGTGAACAACAAGTGAGCTGTCAATCCATACAAACAAGATGGAATTAAAGCAGTGCGATTCTGCAAACATGTCGAAGTGAACACTTGGGCGATGTGCACGACAGGTGAGTTGTCAAACCATACAAATAAGATGGAATAACAGCTTACTTGTCGTTCACTCCGCCTAGGTGTACACCGTGAGATGTCGACAGAATCGACAGGCTGTTGTAAGTGTGTATCCTTTGTTGGAGATCCAAATAAATTAATAAATATACTATATTATTATTAAATATATAATAATAGACCTCATCTATCACTTTCCATCAGGCGTGATCGAAGTCAAGAGCAAGCCCATTAGGTAGGTAATTAAAGACGTGTGGCACTCGGAGACTGCCGCGGTAAAGCTATTGCATAGCATTTTTTATCAACTTATGTAATTATAATAATTTATTTATTTATATAATATACAACCAATGCCACCTAGAGGCGATTTGCAGAACTAAAGAGACAAGCGTGATATTTCAAAAAGTCATTAAAAGTTCTGCTATTCATCGATAGATGGCAAAACTAAAAACTAAAAAGTATCACCGCTGTGCCGGTCGGAGTGGGGGGTGTTAGGTTATTTTCGTTACGGAATTTCTGGATTCGGTCTCCACGCTCAAGGCCCGCGATAGAAGCTATGCAATAGCTTAAAAATTAAAAATAATAATAATAAATAAACGCTAAGATACAATTTAACGAACAAAATATTCAAAGCTAGCACTATTTTATTTAAAGGTATCGTAGGTAGGTCGTAATTATGGTTTTCAACACATGCAAACTAAAGCCCAAAGATATCTATTATATAACCTATCCGACCCAAAAAGTATAATTTGATCGTCTCAACCGATATCGAATACGCACTAAGCCCTCGGCTCTGAGAGGCGTACCATTTCTCTGATTGATTAAAACGCTAACAAAGGGATAATGCTGATCACTGCGGGCTTTGTACCGAAGCCCTTTATGTACCTACAGCCTCCGAGTAATCAAACCAGCCCTCTATAAAAATCACCCACGGAAATTATAACTTTCCACTGCTCTCCCTTTTGTGAGCAAAGTATTGTGGGACGAAAATGTATTGAGGTTTTCGTCTCAACAAAAATAATTATTGTTTGATGTTTGACATGTTTTCGTTGTTTAATTTCGGATGTTTGAATGGATTTCGAGTCTATTGTTTTTTACTTTCTTACCTGATGACACCATTTCAAGACGCTATTGCGACTAAGGAATCATGAATTATAAACCTGAAAAGAATTTCCATACAGAAACTTGTAATTAGTATAAACCAACTCTGATCCATCAAAACATACTCCATCAGAAAGACGTAACACATAAAAAAACGCCACTTTAAAAAGTGCAATCGATCAAAAATTACATCTCTACAAAAATCGTATCTCAATTCCCAAGCGTAGCAGCGCAGCGTAGGCCATAAGCCCGTAACCTCCCGTTGCAACCCGTAGACCCGTAGAAAAGTAATCATAGCTGATCTAAATCAGGTGAGCAAAGGTGGGCAGAGACCGAGGGGTCGCAGCCCGACTTTGCTCGAATGCCCGATGCCCGACAGATGTCGACCCCCGCAGCGCGGATGATGATCGGGCCCCAACTAAAATACGCCTCATAAAGTTTGTTGTTATGAATTATTTGATATTTCAGACGCCAATTACGTATCTGATGTATGGTATCTGTTTCCTTGTTGTAAAGGTGTTATTTTTCTCTTTCTTTAAAAATCGCACAGAACTATTCGTGAACAAGTTTTTTATCAACTTAAGTTTGTGACCAACTAGAATCGAAGAAAGAAAAATTTTAAGAATTGCTTAGATATCAGGTAAGTATTAGAAACATTAAAAAAAAAGTAAATTAAAAATATAAAAATTAAAATAAATTTTCTAATGGTTGTAAATAACACTTTTGCATGCCAAATAATATTTTTGAGCTAGATGTTGTAGTTGATTTTTAAAGAACAAAAAATCTTTTAAATTAGTTTAATGCTTAACAGATTTTATTTTACATTTCTTGTGAATAAAGTAGATAATCACTAGCATTAAGATGGATGACAAAACATTACCCTAACATGATTAATTTGCTGTTAGCCATTCAGGAGTTCCCTCAGCTGTCTTCTGTCTCCATTATCAGATCCACTACAGGTGTCATTGGTACTACTTACGAGTACCTACATATTATGTGTGCCAAGTTTCAACAGAATCGGTTGTACAATGAATCATCCTCATTGTTTTACCCACTGTGGTGGATTTTTTATAATTTATTAGGGACCGGCTTTTAAATAAACGTTATCCAATAATAAAAGAATCATCAAAATTATACAGGCCGACTCTCTTTTCATTTCGTCGTTAAAAAAACCATCTCTATAAAAAAATATTGTACTATTCGAAAAACCCGGTTTCGAAATCACATGCACAATGCAAACAAAGACACAATTATTAAACGTAATAAGACACAAAATTAAGTGCAGGTTACATTTGACCAGAAATATCCCACTGAACAATAGCTAGGTGTAGATCGGTGGTGGAACCGGAAGGAGGCGATTCGCCGCGCACGCGCCGCCACGTGCCCACTTCCGGTTCTAATGCGATAATATAATAGGAGACATCTCCTCGTCGTTTAGTCAAAATACTTTGTAAATATTTACCACGATATTTTCTCACACTTTTTAATAAAAGTGTTGATTCATAGAGAAATAAATATGTAGGTGACGATTCACACGGCTTTGTAAAATAGGGTTTCAATGCAGCTACTTCTGCATTTTTTTCAAAATTTGTTTTTAAATGAATGACGTTCACAAATTCAGGAAAAAACTACATTTTGTGTATTTTACACAAAATAAAATCTGAAATGATGTTTCTAAATGATATTTATTTTGTAAGTAGGTTACACATAACACTTTTACATGTTAAAGTTTTTGGTTATTTTAAGCAAGATGAGGCCGGTGTTTGCTAGCCCTGAATACCCTGAGAAGAAACATCGAAGCAAACTCAGAGGTCTCTTTTAAAGTCCATACAATCCGTACTGGTCAAATCATATCAGAACTATGTCTGAGGTGACCTTTTGAGGAAAATGCCACACAGATTTGAGTGGACTTGTCCAGACAATGTGTAAGCATTAACAGTTATCGTGAAGCTCAAACTTTAACTATACAGGGTTATTTGTAAAACACCAACAACCTTTCAGGGGGTGAAAGTACTCATCATTATAAACAACTTTTACTATGAGACCAACTCTGAAATATCAAAAACGAAATCTGCTATTTCATACATTTTCATCTGGTGACTATTGCATTTTGTATGAAACAGCTGATTTCGTTTTTGATATTTCAGAGTTGGTCCCATAGTAAAAGTTGTTTATAATGATGAGTACTTTCACCCCTTGAAAGGTTGCTGGTGTTTTACAAATAACCCTGTATATATGCAACGTGTAACAGAATAAACGCAATACCTCTTAGTCAACGTCATTGACATCATCATTATGAGCAACTTTCACTATGGGACCATCACTGTAATCGCGAAATAAAAATCGACGGTTCCATACATTTTTGTGCGCTTAACTTGACAAAATGTAGGTACTGAACAACTGATTTTTTTTTCTGATTTAAAATAAATAATCAAATAATTTGGTTCTCACGCAAGGGTACGCTGATAGCCGCCATATTTTCTTAGAGTAAGTATAATAATAGAACTTCATTTATAATAGTCGGAGTTTAGCAAAGAAATAATAACCGCGGCCGCCCGGCGCCGTTTGCCGTCCACGCCCGCCGGGTACGGCACGGCTCCCAGCCGGACTCCCTAGCCACGTACGTAATCATAGGCTTCAATGGGTACACGGGTTTAGTACAATCTACATATATATCTACATAAATTGACACAATTATTATAACAATCATATGTGGTTTAATCATATGATAGTTCATATCATTAAACCACAATGTGGGTCCCAGAAAATGTCCGGCGGCATCACGGCAGACCCAGGCGAAGATGGCGGGACGAGCTTGACGCCTATCAACAGGATTGGTCAACACTAGCCCAGAGCCGGGAAAAATGGTAGGATGAAAGGAAGGCCTTTGCCCTGCAGTGGGACGGATTAGGCTAAAAATAATAAAATTAAAATAAATATGATTAAAAGCTATAGGTTTTATAAAGTAAACTTATACAATTGAATATGATTTACAGTAATATTTCCAAATTAATAAATGAATGCTCAGAGAAAAGAACAAGATATGTATAGTCCGGTTAAGCAGTTCATAGCCCTCTAGTGGTCATATCGAATAAAAAAGGACAAGATATTAATGAGCGAGTCTAACGTGATGCTGTATATACTCTTCTGAGGCTTTCCTCATATCCTTCGTTTAATTATAAGCTTAACTTTAATTTCCTATGATATGAAAAAATATCACTTGTTGGTTTTGTTTTTGGTCTATCTAACGAAACTATAGCGATTAAGATATCTCAGAAAAACGGTATAGCAATATGGACAATCGTGCATGCCGCCTCTGTGCGAGTCAGTGAGTCAGAGACGATCTTTAAAATGACTGAACAGATTTTCATGAAACATAGTTGTTTTAGGGACTTCTGTTCTATAAACATGTCAGCCCCGTTGAGTCATAACTAAACAATACAACTACTTACACTAGCATTAGATTTGAAAGTATATCTAAATGGCCACAATATATGTTCACAGAACAAGAAAAATATTGGTCACACTCAACTTAGAGTACAAATAAGTTCCATAAAAGCATAGGTAGTACTCTTCAATTTACTAATAGGTGCGTTATCGGCATAATAGTACCATTGTAAGCTCTTGTCTGGTGTTAAAATCAAAAAAAGCCCATCGCCACTCCTGTGTAGAGCACTTAACTTGATTATTCGAAGCCGTATGGCGTGCGTGGGTGAAAACCCGTCGAAACAAGGACGCCCCTACGCGTGGCGCGTCCTTCACTAAAACCCTAGCACGTGCCCATAGGCCTGTAATTGTAGGCTTGGGGACTAGAGCTATGCATATCCCCAAATACTATTTGTATTATGTGCTCTTTTTCAACAATATCTAAAATTATAGATGCCATGCAAGTAGCGGCGTCTGAGGCTGTTTCATGCATCACCCATCATACATACGTATAATTATGATAATTATCTTCTATCCATTACTCCTGGTTATGCAAAAAAGTTATAAAAGTACGCAAAAATATCGTTATTCAAATGTAACGAATAAAAACCTGTACCTATGTAAGTAATTTAACGAATAAGAAATGTTGCAAGAAAACGATGAAGAGAACGTATGATGTGATTTTACGTCTTTCAATCGAAGTCATAAATACCATACGGGTCGATCTTCAAGGTTAAGCGATGCTTGCCGAGGTTGGTCTGTAGGTCTGTAGAGACTCCTCCGTGCTTCGGAATGGTCCCGACTGTCATTTGTAGATCATTGGCAGGCGTTACGAATTGTCAGAAACCAGAAAATCTGACTCCAGTCTTGCCAAAAAGTACCGTGTTACACAGTATGATGGGTTGTGGAGGTATGTAAAATGGTATTCAACTGAATCCGGTTTGACTGTAAGTCGACCCCAATATAGTTGGAAAAAGACAAGGTAGATGAATCGTTGTAAAGAAATGGCAAAATTCATTACTATTACATCATAAATAAAGACATTTTACTTTGTTTCCATGCAATATTTAAAAATAAGTTTATTAGTTTTATTGTGTTTAGTTTTTATACCTAGATGATGAATCAAATTAAATGCAATTACATATGTAGTTATGTAAACAAACAATATTATAGTGCTTGATTGCCTATCCGAGTTGCAACTATTTATCACTGGTAGATATAAATAAAGACGCATCATACATCTTTTTGCAGTGGCTAGGAACTGCAAATAAGTAAAAAAAGAAATAAAATACAACCACCACTCACAAGTTCTAATGACAGTTGACATGCTCACGGACCGTTTCAGGTTTGATTCGTTACTTGCTGATCCTTTGCACACATGCAGCTCGGCAAAGCCATGAGTCATCGCCGGAACTTAGGCTGCTCCTGAGTTACTACATACCATGACATTACCCTTAACACAATTTGAGCAGCGTAGTAAAGTACCAGGAATATTAAAATCGTTTCGATCAGCAAGTAGCAAAGTTACCCTTCATCAAACCAGATTCAACCGGCGTATCTACCTTCAAGGGCTTTGTTTCTGGCGAGCAGTGCCAGCAGCACGTCCGGCGGGGGCGGGTCCAGCGCGTGCATGGGCTCCAGCGCCGCGTCCATGGGCACCTCGCGCCGTGTATCGCAGCCCGCCACCACCTCGCCGTACGCCTCCATCGACCTGTCACTACGTCCCATAAACACACTGTAAACATCCAGCGACACCTTCACGATTTAGCATCCCGCACGAGTCACGTAAACAACACAGCTCGACGAACACCTGTGCCTGGTTCCCTGGCGACGCGGCGACGTGCAGGGAGCGGCTGCAGCGGGCGTCGCGACGCCGCGCGCCGGGCCACGTGGCGGCGCCGCCCACGCCCGCCCCTCGCCGCCGCGCCGCCCTCTGCCTCCCATTGAGAAGTCATTTTTTACCCCCTGAATCTGATAAACCCTGGGGCGAGCGGGGAGGCGCGGCGGCGAGCGCGGCTCCCCCGCCCCGAACTAATTTGCTGGAGTCGTACGACACACCCCGGGTACTTACATCCATCTACAATATTACTCTAGCACGTTATCCCGTTCGCGGGGGCACTTCGTTTCTAGTCATCTAGTCATTGTGATGAAAGAAATTCTGAAATCGTAACCATATTTTTCAGTTTTTATATGCTTAGGATAGGATTTGGACTAGTTTCAAAATCACGCTGGCGTCACCGCCTTCTGCTGCTGTGTCTTCATCAATTGCCAGTGGGGCCTGACTATACAAATGCGACTCAATCTGGCTTAGTACACCAAACCATTAAATAATAGTATTGAAATATTTATATTATGTGAAAGTGTGGAAAGCTTATGAAAAGGAGGTCTGTAAGGGGTCACTCTACTCATCATTATGAACAACTTTAACTATGGGGCAAACACTGAAATCGCTAAAAAAAATCGACTGCTCCATACATTTCTGCACTCGTAACTCGACAAAATGTAGGTACTGAACAGCTGCAGCCTTTTTTTTTTCGCGATTTCGGGGTTTGCCCCATAGTTAAAGTTGTTCATAATGATGAGTAGAGTGACCCCTTACAGACCTCCTTTTCATAAGCTTTCCACACTTTCACATAATATAAATATAGTAAATATAGTATAAGTTGTTTATAATAATATGAGTACAGTCCGTTGTCAACATTTTCTCACCCACCCTAAAAACAAACGAATTTAGACCCTCTACTTTTAACAATAAGGTTTATTCAATTTATACGAGCTTACCAGACAAGTGCTCGCCAACATTGTCGGATCCACCGGCATTATAAATAGGGAAATTATAAAACGATCGAATAAAATAATAACGTAGCGACTGATGATGAGATACTGTTTTAATAACTTGAGCGGTATGAATTTGAGTAAGCGAAAAATTAACTAAACTAACGACGAATATTGATTAATAATAAAATCCAGAACGAGCTTACAAAAAGTGGGTTGTGATTAATCCATTTCAGATATTAAAATTCTAGCCGTGCGACTAAATTACTAAGTGAGCGACTAGAAATACAGAAAGGGCAACTTCAATATTAAGATAGAGACGATTTTTCCAATTGAGGTTTTAACATTTTGCTCGCATCACTCGCTCTTGCGCACCAAATATGTTATTTGGTGCGCAAGAGCGAGTAATGCGAGCTCGGGATTTGGGGCCCCCGCCTTGGACATGTTAGGTTAGAAGGAGATGGCGGGGTCAAGTGAGCGAGTGAAGCGAGCGAACAGACCCCGCCATTCCTTTCGTGGTTATTTTTTTTTAAACCACCCAGAAATATCATTTGCCAAATATTTCAAAAAATGCAGGACGTAACGTTGACACTCAAACAAATATTAGGTCGCTCAAATATTATAAAGCTTCTCATTTATTAATGTTTGTAAGTTGCTGTTCTGTTGATTTTTCGTCACTCGCTGTCAGTCGCTCACTTAGTAATACTATAACGTAAATTAATTATTAATTTAGAGTCACTCGTTTAAATACTACCCTTATAAATATATCATAAGCTATGTTAAGCTTTTAAGCACGTTGACGTTAAAGTTGAAAACTTTTTAAGTCACACTACATAATTATAACGCAATCTTTAATTTCGCGAATTTCCAACAAGTTCTTGTGGCTTAGCGGTTTGATGCTGGATTGGCGACGAACAACGTGTGGGTTCGAAACACAGTCAGTCCACACATTAGTTTCTTTTTAATTTGTTTTCATTTCTACAATATTGCTTGCATTATTAAAGAACGACCAATATGATTTAAGCCTAATAACTTTTCTTGTAAACAGGTGGGTAGATTAAAAAACTAAGTTCACAGAATTTATATTTACCAAGAATGGTTGGATACGAAGTAAAACATACATTTGCTGAGGTAGATCATAAATAAGTGACAAAGATACGCGCGCCTAATAGCAGTGACTGCGACATTAATTGTAAATCATTTCACATAATATCATAAGTATTTTTAAGTAATTTGGTGTAAAAAAAGCATCATATTGCAACTTAATGACTATCCCAAATATAAAATCATATTTTTACATGAGCAGAATGTTGGAATTAGAGAGATTGGTCGTCGACTTAATATAGCAGTAAGTGTTTTTTTATACCTATTTTATTTTATTGATTTTGATTAATGAACGCGTAGTTGGCTATTTTACCATTACATTCACTCCTTACAAATTACATAGGTACACGGTTCCAAAAATGTTTTTTTTTTTGTTTTAGAGAAATACGGTCAGACTATGGCTAAGACGTTATGGAGACAATGGAAATATTCAACGGATTCGTCCAGGAGCAAAAGCCATCAAGTATACTCCCGAATTCGAACGCCACCGGGCCATTGTTTCAAGCCATGTTGAAAATCCATTTTTGCCCATACGTGTAACCGCAATAAACCACAATATTTCAGTGGAAACAGTGAGAAGGCATTTACACGCTGCTGGGATAAAGAATTATAAACCGGCAAAGAAAATTGCATTGACACCTGCTCATCGCGAAGAAAGGGTCCGTTTTGCCCAGGAAAATTTAAATTTTAACGCTTACAGCAAGTTATTGCAGGGGACGGTGCGCCACTCTGCTATTAATTAATCTAGTAGGTATTTTTGCACACACCATGTAAGTAAATGTTCAATGGATTGATTGTTAAACCATTAAAATGTTGCAGATTATGTGGTGATGTTATTGTTATAAATAGATTTTTTCTATTTAAATAACATGTTTATTCACTACATATAGGCAGCTATAAATCTGTAAAGCATTTCATAGATGAATTAATTTTCTCGATAACAAACATTTAAGCATAAGCATGCCTTTTTAATGTTAATAAATGGTTAGATTTGATTATGACATACTAATATAAAATGTATATTAATTTGGAATTATATGAGCATTTACTTACTTTATCTTACCTAAGCGTTTTAATGAAATAATAAACATTTTAAACTTGCAACTGTTTTGTTTTATTTCTATACAAACTGCCCGTTTAAAAAAGACAAGACCCTACGTCATTCATTAAAAAAAAAGTGTAATAAAATAATTAACAAAAAAAAACAGCTGAGCAAAAAGCTATATTTAGGTTAAACTTGGTTTCGAACGCAGACAACTATGAACACCAGACTACCTTAGTGACCACGAGACCAACGCATCGAAATTTGATCTAAGTTGTAATGTTAGACGCAATATTCTAAAGAATTTGAACCATATTGTATGCTTTCATAAAGTTTATTCTTGCACAGCACAAGCAGTCAACCTTCTCGTGCAAATAGATAAAATAATTACTCCATTGAGACATGTTAATAAAAAAACTACCTTTAAAATAGAAAATAAAAAATTGTAAAGAGACGTTGTTTTTGCAATTAAGTAAGGCAAGGTAAAATATGTTTGCGCGTAGGTAGTCACTGCATACCCTAGTAGCATTTGAATACCAGTTTTATAATGAATACGAATATTTATTTTTCAACTACCCACTTATTACAAGTTTTGCGAAAATATTACAGTGAACAATGAATACGAATATTTATTTTTCAACTACCCACTTATTATAAGTTATGCGAAAACATTTCCATTTTAGAAAGTTTATATTTGAAGATTATCCGTCTATAGTTCTTTACAATAATACAAGAAATAGTTTTGAAATAAATTCTAAATAGAAAGCAAAACAACATCTTCATCGCAGGATTTGATCTCGCAACTTATTTTTCTCAGTCTTATACACAGACCACGAGACCAGAATTACTTGAACGCAATCTTTAAAATAATGCTATTACACTAATTATATTATAACAAGTAGTCATAACATATAACCTAATGCTAACGTTATAAAGATCAAATTTGCGTGTCTGTATTATTGTTGTATTCGTTCGAGTTCACGAGCACTTGTCTGGTAAGCTCGCATAAATTGAATAAACCTTATTGTTACAAGAAGAGGGTCTAAATTCGTTTGTTTTTGGGGTGGGTGAGAAAATATTGACAACGGACTGTACAATGACCCCTTAAGAGGTATTGCGTTTATTCTGACGTTGTATGTAGTACCTACTTAAAAATACTTTAAACTCTCTGAAATATAGACAATGGGGTTGGCAACTCAAAGTAAAAGGTCAAAGTGGCGCTAGCATAGCTTTAACCAAAATACAAGAATTTTCTATGAACATTTTGAATAACTAATTATTTTCACAATTCCGAAGATCTGTGAAGAACCCTTTTGTAAGGAAATAGGTGCGCATCAGTTTCCTAAAGATTCAGCAGTGACAAAAAAGTGGCTAAAAGCCATAAGGAGACAAAACTTCAAGCCGGATAAAATTCGAGGTTATGTCGTAAACATTTTTGGAAACAGATTACCATAAAACTAGTTTTTATACAGGTACGTCACATTAATTGTATTCTAAAAATATTCGGCATCGTAATAAAAATGTGTTCTTTATCCTTTTTGGTTGTTTCAAGGCATTGAAAACAAGCACCGTTACCTGAAAAAATCAGCAGTCCCAACATTGTTTCCCTGGACTACTAAAACTCTTTCTCATGAAGCTCAAGCTCGAGAAGAGCAGTTATCAAACCGAAATATTAGAAAAGCACTTTTTGAAGAGATAGACACATCAGCTGTGCAAACTACCAGTTCAGAAGATTTGACTCTTCCCGACAATGTATATATTTCTACCCAAGATGATGATTGAACGCAGCTCATTGATTACTTTGTGAGATGAATGTGATATTGTGATGGTGTCATGGCTGATAGAGGATTTAATTTAATGTCCAGGACTTGTTTGCAGTGAAAAATGTGTCAATTAATATACCTGATTTCTTGAAAGGCAGATCACATTTGCCAGGTTTTGTATTAAAGCGTGCGTGATCAGAAACTTGCAAGTCAAAGAGTACACATAGAAAGATTAGGCTTAACAAAAACTTATAAAATTTTGCAGACACCTTTAGTCTCATTTTATGTGGCATCCGAAATATTTTTTATATGATTACTGTTGTGTAATTTTAGAGTAAGGATTGTAAATAATAAAAAGAAATTCAAATAGTTATGTTTATTAGTTTTATTGTCACACCCTAATAAAATAACAAATAATACACTAAAGAAAACAAGAACAATAAAATCTGAAAATCTTATTACAGGTATCGTAACCTACCTACAGCCTATTTATAATTAATATGTTTTTTTAATTAGTATTGCTGATAATGTCCCGATACATGCTAGAGTGAGGAGGATCATCGTGCCTTTGAGTTCCTGTGTTTCCAAAGTAAACATTCCGGTCATACAGCTCTAATCTGTAAACAAAACAAGAGTTCATTCTTGATAGAAAAAACTTAAAAAGCACTAACTCGAAAGCTTATATTTTCGATAAAACGTTTTGTATCAAAGTACATTAGGTAAACGAGAACCAAGCTAGCAATCACCCTTTCAAAATCATGTATTTAGAAGGGAAAATTTGTGATTTATGGTTATAAGGTTATACCTGTCGACTAGGTCTGCTTTCCTTCCTCGTAAAGATGCACCTAGTTTCTTCTATTCAGCTTTCAACCCACTTATCCGCCATGTCGAATACATGTTTCGTTCACAACAGTTCTTTCAATATTATAAAAAAACGCACTCAACAAGTAAAGCCAAAACACAACACAAACTTGACAGGTGAAAGCTATGCTAGCGCCATCTACCTAAAGTTTTCACTGGCCAACCCCATTGCGTCGCTTTGACAATAAATTGACATAAGTGTTTTTTGATTTGTTGTCATCTAACATGCTTATTTTTATTTTTGATAATTATTTTACAATATTGTTGAATAATGTCAAAGTGCAATAGTTATAATCCAGACAATGTGTTTAAAAGATTCAAGGTGGTTGAATTTCCAACATCTTTCGTGGGACTGTCCACTACACAAATTCTCGATGTGGACGTCGATCTCAGCAGATCTGCATATCTGAAGACAATGTGCGAAGGACACCTAATGGTACTTTGTGAGACTAGATAATCATTCTTAAGCTTCACTGGACAGGCTGCTAGGTGTCCGAATAATCAGGAAAATTAAAGGGTGTGCTTAGCTCTTGCCCATACCAAGTGAGCCTCGACGTGATCGGCAAAGCCTCGGCGCTATAAAAAACAGACGAAGCTATGTGCAGTGCTCAGGAATGCAAATTATGTTTCAACTAAGTATATTTTTCTCATTTCAGAATTTTGAAGAAGCACGTCTTATAACTGCGTCACATAGAGCTTTCAATATAGAAATCAAAGATGAGCATACCGTAGAAGTCATATTTGCGCCTAGAAATGATTGCGTATCTAAAGCAATTCGCAACAAGCAACTTGATAAGAGATTCGTTTTTGACTTGCGATTAATACAAGTGGATGAAATAAGGTGTTGTAACCTCGAACTTCACGCAGAAATTGGCCGGTATTATATAAGTGGACAATATGAATACTGTAGAGTTACACATTCTCCAAAAATTCTTAACTTTGGTGACGTAAAAATTAATAGTAAAGTAACAAAATATATCCGTATACGGAACGAGTCAAATTTAATCGCTGCCAAAGTATGGCTTGAAAGAGTTACGTGTTTTGAATTTTCACCGATGAAGTTTACGATAACTCCTAACTCTTCAATACGATTATCAGTTTCCGTAAAACCAACTTGTTTAAAAGTTGCAAGGACTATTACTTTAAAAATAAGAAATCCGCATGACTTATTGTTTGAAACCGCAACGGGGAAAGCTCCCACAGATGAAAATTATATTACTTATGTAATTGCTATTAAAATAAACATATCCTACGATAAAATAGCGAAGGTTCCAGTGATTGAATCATTGCATAAATTGAATGAACAACTTCCTTGCTATACTTATTTAAATGAAGAAGTGGACATACAAAAGGAACGTAGATCTCAAGCTAAAAAGTATTTAGAACTTTGCAAATCGGTTGCTCCAAGTAAAAAAGTGGTAGAAAAATTTACTACCGGGAGAGATAACTGCTGCTCTGATATATTGAACAAAATTCAAAAACTAGACAAAAACTTTTGTAAAAAAAAGAAGATTAAAATAAAAACATATGAATTGTTTGATGTAGTGATGTTTCCGTACTTCGTTGATTTTGGAAAAGTTGCTGTATCTACATACGGAGAAAGTGAATTAACAATTAAGAATAAAACAAAGTATGAGATTTCTATAAAAATGGTTCAAAAACACTACATTTCATATACTCAGAATATGCTACCAGAAGTGGAGATTAAACTGAAACCATTACAAGAAACTAAATTAGTTGTATTTTGCCAAGGTTTTTATGAAGGTTTTTTTAAAGGTACTTTAAAATATATCATTGATGAAATTTACCGAGGCAAACACCAATATTCTCTGGAAGTGGGAAATCCCTTGCTGATGATACAAGAAAAATGCCTAAAATTTGGTATGGTGACATCAGACTGTTTTGTCACTTCGGTCCCCGTACGAATTCACAATAATTTTAACATTCCGGTTGACTTCAAGTGGGAAGAACTACTCCCAGACACTCCATTTAAGATATTGCCCATTTCTGGCTCCATACCAAGTCACAGTTGTAAGATATGTAATGTTGCGTATGTTTCTAAACCAACGAAAACAAAAGTCCACGAGGTTAATTTAATTTCTAAAAGCAAAACTCCTGAGGCCATACCGGTTGAATTAAGCGTCATTACACGAAAGCTTTCCATTAAGTTCTTACAACAAACCGTGACATTAAAAGACATTCCTTTGAACTTGGAGACTGTAGAAAAAGTAAAATTAGAAAATTCTTCGAGAGAGATTGCCTTTTTCCATGTAGTGGAGCCCTTAATTCCAGGTTTAAGAATGGAACCAATGAGTGGCACGATACGACCCAAAATGATAATGACTTTCGATATAATAATAAAAATATCATGTGTCATGGAATTCGTCTTCGATATTTGTGTAAAAATTAATAATAAAGAAAATGTAATGTTGCCAATAACTGGAAACGTTGTTGAGCCGAAAATATTAATACACCCCAAAAATATTTACATGGCCCGCATACCATGCTTCATGGTGAGTTACGTCCCCATCACTTTCCAAAACCTCGGTCTTGTGAGAACTGAAGTCGAGGTGCTAGATACTGACGATGAAAACATATTTGATGTTTATATTGCAATTGGAAATGAAAAACAAAGAGTATACGAATTTATCGTCGAAGCTGGACAATCTAGGATTGTTTATATAAAAGTACGAGATATATTTCGTAGAGAATACGAAATGTATATTCCATTTAAAATCAACGGATTATTGGGCCCTCCTGATGGGAATGCACTGTCTACAGAACTTCAGTATTATATTGGAAAATATGAGCAGTAAGAACTCCTCTCCTAATTTTCACTTATATTGTAGTTTGTAGATCGTTTCATTTAAATATGTGCCCCCTCCACTGCTGTCGAGACACGCGAATATCTGCATTTAAAACATACATGCTTACCTATTCATGAAAGACCTAGCCATATGATTACTTTAAATAGTGATAAGCTAGCAGATATTTAGTTCCCATTAACTTACTTGGCAGATCATTTCTTATAAAATGTGTTGTTTTTTCGAATTTATTCAGTGAGTAGTGGCTGTTCGAACAACGTGAAACAGGCCCTAAGGCTGATAAACTCAATCAATTATGGTACCCCAAAAAACGCTGTTCCATCCAGTCTGAAATTACGCAAGTCGGTAATTATTTTAAGTATATTAAACGACGATTGCTTTTAGGTGTTATGAAAACAATCTAAAAGTGAAGTTGAAACCTGTGAATAAAGATATTAGCTACTGTCGTATTACTGGTGTGATCACTGTAGCCTGGATAGATTTTTCTGTGGAAAAATTTGATTTTGATTTTGAGATTGGTGGAAAAAACACAATAAATTTTGAAATGACTAATGTGTCTAAATATTATTTATATGTTACCATTGTGACATCAAAATTGGCGCCTCACTTCACTTTAGAACGACTACCTGATGAAAATGAAACCGTAGTCGTAACGGAAACCAACATAAAATTTGAACTCGATCGAGAAATGAAAGCAGAATTCGCTTTAATATTCCACCCCAAGTCCCATGGTAAATTTGTTACTACAGCTTTAATGTTTTTGGATAAGCATATGACTACACCTTATCACAATTTAACATTTAGCGGGAGGAGAGAAACACCTCTAATGACGCCCAGTACTTACAGAATAATATTCCCGCCTTGTCAAGTTGGAACGGAAATCGCAAGAATAATTACTATTGATATGGAAGCAAAGTCTGACTTGGATTCATTTAATTATTATTTCAGAGAGGATGTAAATCTTAAAGTTAATTTCGTTAACCATGAAATAATGCAAAAAGATGAAGGATATCATACAATTGTAACAGTTGTATTGAAAGTGTTTACTACAGCTCCTTGTACAGGAATTTCAATGGTTCATTTTAACCACGATAGCGGGTCTACCTGTGATGTACAAGTCATTTTTTGTGTTACACATTGTTTACTTACGCTACACGCCAACCACCTAGTGAACCCTGAAGACAATCCGTACCCCTACTTTCCGTTAAGCACCCAAAGCGATCTTTATCAATACATGGGCAGGTGTTCTAGATTTTTAGAAAAATGGATGTTTCAGCAAGGCTTTCGCAGAGATTTATACCCAGTTATTCCTGATACATTTCATGCATTATCTTCTGCATTATCAACGCAAGGTGGGACTAAAGTAAAAGGAATTAATGTTTCTTACTTAAACTTTGTTAGAAGGATCGCAGGACCACTTATGAAGCACATTCGAAAAGTATCGTAAGTATAACATAAATATTAAATTTACTGAGATAACGCGTCTGTAACCTTTTAATGTACTCGTATTAATCTAATTATAAATTTCAGAGTTAATGAAATTAACGATACATTTAGATTTATAAAAGAAATCCATGACACGTATAGAGAAATACTAAATTTATTGAGATCTCGAGGTGCAAATTTGTTGGCCTTACAATCTAAGTACCTACTAAGTCATGACCAATTTGTCATTTATTCTGAAAACGTCACCCCAAAATGCAATGCGGATATTGTACTTACACAAAAGTTAGTGGCAGACATCAATTTATTCAAGAGATTGAATAAACAATGCTGGATTGACTTCATTTTGCAAAGTTATAAAGTTTTCATCATGGACAGCTGTTTTTTTGACTGTATTTGTGTCAGTAATCAGCCTAGAGACATCATCAAAGTGTTAATGGATTGGTTCAATGAGCAGATACGCAACCAACATGACAAGCTTCTTGGAAAAAACGTGCCAGTAAAACAGATTACCAACATAACGACAGATCTAACCGATGGCATCGCTCTGGCTTCGGCCATCATGACGTATTGTCCATTTCTAACTGAACATTTTTCGTTGTTCTGTGAGGTACAAGAAATAACCAGAGAAAATGACGTCATTAATAACGCTTGTCTTATTATTGAAGCAATGAATCTACTGAGAATATTTTTCCCAATATCAACTAAAGACTTCTTTCGGCCTAATTACTTACAAATGCTATTTTTATCGATACACTTATACGTTGTGCTGCCGATGTTCGAAACAAGAGATACAATCCAGTTTCACCCACCACTCTTAAGAAGTTCTTCGCGATTAGTTGCAATTTGTCCAGCTAGCCAGGAATCACTGATTTTTTCTTATTTTATCATTGGCACGCAGCCGCATAACTTTCTGGTTGAAAAAGCTCCTGCGGCTGACAACGGGAAGAAAATGTTCTTAAGCGTTAAATATACCGCCAATTTTGTAACCGACGAAAGCTGTATTCTTTTAGTACACGGATACAATAAAACACGAATTTTTGACACATACATTATATTTTTGCTGCGCGGACAAGTCGGCGTATTAAATCCACTAAGAAAATGCAAAGTGACTGGGCCATTATATCGACCGAATAAGGTTGACGTGCAGGTGTCATCACCATTTGTAACTTCAGCTATGTTTAAGATCTACATCACAGATATGGAACCAGTGATTCCGGTTAATTTTGAAGAAACCCCTAAATCGAGGTTTTTCTTAAGCCGACTAAACTTAATCGATAAAGAAATCAATTTGATCGGTATGCCAAAGGATGCAAAGGAGCAGCAGCAAGATGTCCCAGATCATAAGCTGTATTTACAAATGATTTGTCTTAGCACTCAGGTAGGAAACACATGGGTTTGGTTTATGAGCGATGTGGGCCAATTTTTCATAAGAATAACAACACAACCTCGCTGGGATTTACCAATAGACAGTCTGCAAGCGAAAGTTCATTCATGGCCGATGGACCCGTGCAGCTGTGGAGAATCTTGTGAGTGCTACAGAACCACTATCCTCATGATACCGCATCAAAATGAGCTCATGATTAAAGCACTGCGGTATGCTTTACTTGAACATGCGTCTAGCACCATGATGGAAATATTTGATCGTTTAATCGGTATGTTAGAATTTATATGATTTGTTTTTGACTCGTACTAGTTGTAGAATGCATCGAATGCTTATCTATGCACATTTATTTAAACTTACAGTATCGAGGACTGGTAAAATAATTCTAGCAATGCTTTTGGAGGAAGGAGGTACCACTATGACAGAAGTGAATCATATCCTTCAAAACAGCATTTCGTACAGAATCACTTCGCGGGCGCTCCTGCCTCGCATCGACCGCGTCAAGCTGTTCCACCACACGAATGCCGTATTAGCATTGCCTGTCACTATACCGGCAAAACAGAAGTTTGAAAAATACTCCGTTGCATTTACTTCAGATTGTGGCATGGATATTCGCACTTATAGAATATTCTTCATTCAGATGAGTATTACTGGCGAGTCGAGTAGTAGTGACAAATCCGTTAGCTCATAACTACGATGAAATAAATAAAATAAATTAAACGATTATAATACGATGAAATAAAATTAAGTATGTATGTTTTTTTGCAACGGGTACTGAAAGGCGTTCTTAAAAGTGGGGCACACATGCTTGAGAATGTATAGCGCTCTTTCATTTACTACTTATATGAAAGAGCGCTACATTCTCAAACTTTGTTTCTTTATTTTAGGCGCATAATTTTCGACTTTTAACGAAAAATTTAAAAAAATACCGTCCCTCCGAATTTTACCAAAAAATCTGAATCTAATATATTCTATGTGATAGAAGTTTATGTAAAGATTAAAGGAAAAATAAAACGATGTGTCTAAATAGCACACTTTTTCAGAAATTATAATGAAGGTACGGAATCTTCTTCTCGTTTTTTTACTGACTATTACTTTCAGCAACTGAAGTCGTATTAACTACAGTTATCAAATTCGAAACATCCATGCAACAAAATAGTATGAGCCCTCGTAAACAAAGAACAATTAATTCATTTAAATAAATAAAATAAATAATAAATAAAATGTTTATTTCAATTACATAAAGCATACGTGATTTGGAGATCACCTTTTATTAAATACTACAAAAATACTAGTTTTTTTGGGTAAGTTATAATACAAATATGGTGACGTACATATATCTTTATTGCTTGCATGAAACAATACACCGGGAAGGCAAGTGAATCGACGACAGCGTCTGTTGAATGTATTTTAAATCTGTAGTACCTAATCAAAACACAATTCTGATCAAGTCAATTTAGGTATACCTAATGAATTCTTATTTTGAGTGAAGCAAACCATAACATCAACTGGAAGTAACTTTCTACAAGTTCAACGAGTAGAATTTACCAGTAAAATTTTTCGTCGTTTTATTTAAATAATTAACTTGGTCAAGTTCAATACAAAAAATCATAAAAGCCTTACACCAAATTATACATAATTTCTTACTATGTAATTATTACATACTTTTGTCTAGTTATATAAACATTTATATATTTCTAATTGTTCCAAATGTTTACTTTATAATATTTATTTAATTTTATGAATATTTATATTTAGTATTTAATTTAGACCATTATTTATTTTAAAACAGCAGAAGTTTCCCCTGACTGTCAATAAATATTTCTTATAATAATATGATGGTGTTATTATGGGAACTTCTGATAATTCAAGAAAACTATACAATTTTTTGAATAAGTAGGTACTTGACATTCGAGTGCCTATACACTGTACATTAATTTTCTAATGTAATGTTAGGTTTATTTTTATTTTTAAATTAAATAAAGTAATTTGCGACCATGTATTTTCTTTCGAACCTCTTTTCTACTTGCTGTTAGAAATCTGTTAAAATTGTTATACCTATTTGTCTTGTCTTATCTCAAAAATAATACAAAAGAAAATTAATAATTGGTGAATATCGAATTTGAATAAATAACCTGGTGCACATAATTATGCTCATCACATCGCATTATCCGTGTTGCGTACTGTTACTTCGTCGCCAGGTTATTCCATCACTCAACCTGAGTAACAGTACGCAACCTGACATGTATTATGCATGCGGCAGTCCGGAGGACACGGTGGAGCTAACGGTGGAGGTCTGCCCTGGTTAGGCGAAGCACCGCCCTGTCCTCGTCGTGGCGATCGGCGGCGGCGACCTCTCGTTACCGGCACTGGTTCACTCCATGTTCCGGAGCGAGGATGCATGGGAAGCCGTCACCTCCTTCTGCGAAGCAGTAATGCTAGGAGGAGGCGGCCCGCGTGAGGGGGAGGCAAACCTCACGCCCCAGCCGCCGCAACAGAAGAAGAAGCCCCGGGCATTGTGTGGATCGCTGTCCGGTTGTGTTCCACGTGCGCCTCAAAGAGATGTCAGCAAAGTAGACAGCCATAAGCCTGCTAGGTTTGCGGAATTTGTTCGAAAGAGTCAACGCGGCCCTGGAACGCGAAGGGGATATAAGGAGGAATACGGATGGGTTTTAGTCAGTAAGTCTGATAATCCCTTCCGCTCCACCCAGAGCGGAAGAAGTCATTTGATGATTTCCCATCAATAAACAAGGCATGCGTCAGAGGGCAGGTTGTATGCAATTTTATCGCGTCCCGAAAAATACTGATAAATAAAATATTTGCAAAAATTTTACAGTAACCCGTTTACATTACCTTATCCATCCTGGGTTGCAAATATTTATCCTGCCCTCTGTGCCTCAAAACATGCAACTATGACCTCTGCACTGCCGCCGACGTCGCTATGGAAGTGTCGAAGCGTCACAAAGAAGACCCATTCAACTCATTTATCTACGGGAGCATCCGCATTTGACGGAAGCGAAGCGTTGGCAGGCGCGATCCCTCGATGGCGCGGGTGGTCGGTCAATGATGCGCAAACGCATCGGAAGCGTGCAGCGACGCCCGCGCCGCCTCGCCTGCCGCCTTGACCGCGTCACTCAGCCGGCACGCCGACTTGACCGGTCATGGCAGACGCCACATAACACACGGAAATCTTAACCTTACGGAAAACAATGTCATGCGATTTTGTTCGTATGGGACGTTTCTCTGAAATTTGTGATGTGATAAATATGAAGGACATACAGAAGAGTCGCGAAGTCTTGTTTTAAAAGTGCAGATATAAAATAATGCTCGTACTTATTTTTGAAAATATAGGTCATCTATTACTTGATGTATTGTGACAGGCAAGGAAAAGAACATCAAGCCTCTTGCTTGAACCACGCGGGTGACGCACGAACACTGAAAGACCTTACCATTCATCATAACGATAGATTTCTCATGGTAATCACGCCACCATACCTACCAACAATAAGAAATAAATAGCCATAAATAAGGAAAATTCTTAATATTCTGCTATTCTTCTTCAGTTAGGTACCTACATTTCCGATGTCTAAAACTGTATCACTCGTTGACTAATTTGAGTTATTAGCGGGCATATGGAAGTTCTGGGTTATATTTAATTGATTGATCAATAATGCTACGGTCACACTACCGTGATATGACAATAATTATGTCCACAATTGAAACAACACCTAAGTGTAGCAACGATTTATGGCCATAATTTTACAATGTCTATCAATATGGTTTATGAAGGTGGGCAATAGCTCCGGTGGCGGTCTTTTTTCGCATATCAAAGACGATTACCGCGGTAATTTTCGCGTGAAGTGACCACACTACAGTTTGTT
The DNA here is from genome assembly GCA_947386135.1 of Melanchra persicariae. NCBI lineage: Eukaryota > Metazoa > Arthropoda > Insecta > Lepidoptera > Noctuidae > Melanchra > Melanchra persicariae. Next base: position 9,568,870 of record OX376653.1, on the reverse strand, counting down.
CAGGGTGCGACATGAGTTCAACAGAAACGCACGACGAACATTCGTGCCGACCGACATGGTCATGGACATGGTCAAATTAAAGGGTGCTCGAGTTTTTGGAAGCATTCCAATCGGAACCAAGGTGTAATATTCGACAGAAGAATCATAAAAATGTCCAAACCCATTTATGACTAGTTCATTATCATATCTAGATAAAATTTACCACACCACTTCACGTGGTAATTTAGGCAGTAATTTAATGCCCTAATGGTATGCGGTAAGGTAGTGTGGCCGCAGCATAAGAATTCAACCAGTCTTTTCTGTCAACATCTCACCGTGTAAACTTCGCTGGAGTGAGCATGAAGTGAACTGTCATTCCTTCTTGTTAGTATGGATTGATAGCTCACTTCATGTTCACTTCACCTAAGCGTACACGGTGTATCGAGATGCTTACAGAATCGCACTGCAGAAGATGGTGCTAATTGGGGAAGCTACTAGTACAGCGGCTTTCCCATCATTACAATTTAGCTGCAACTCTTTAAGACATCCGAACTTGAACATAGGCTAAACAAATGGACGAAACAATTTTAATCTTTCACATCTTACTCATTTCCTAAAAATTAATTTACCAAATGTTAGTATACCTTATGGGCCCGTTTACAAGTTTCAACAGATAAATAACATGATTTCTTTAGAATTTTCCTATTTGATGTATTCCATTAGTCCCATTTTGTAAATGTCTTCAACTCAGCTATAACATTGACTTTTAAAGTGCCGTTATATCGTAAATAAAGTTTATCTTTGAACTTGAACGACCATATCTAACTAGTCTGTTGAAATATCCAAGTGCAGTAAACGCGTGCATAGTGTCCTTCACCTTTAACAATAATTCTGCGCGCATAGGTCTATAAGGAAGAAAAAATACAAATACATTCACTGTTTTGCTTTATAAATCAAGTTGTGGTAGCTAAATGGTTAATACCCATTTATTTTTAAATATAAAACCGGCTGAGACGTTACTGGGCACTGGGTGCTTAAGTGGCCCGCGAAATATTTTGCAAATAAAAAATAATCATTTATACATATACAGCCCTGAACTCCCGGAAATCGAAAATAAGAGCATGCAAAGCTAAACTGGAAGATCCTTTAAGTTATTACACTAAACCGGTTTTGCTAAATTAGGTAAACAATGAATAAATTGTGAAGCAGAAATGCTAAATTCACGTTACTTTTAACAACGTTCTTTTAATTTTAATGAACGCACAAAACATCTCTGGCTTTATTTATTTACTTAGCTGAAATCTGAAACCGACAACAGATATAATAGGAAGCAAGAGCAACTAAAAGGGTTTTCATGCGTAATTTCAGCGGTCGTAACATAACTTTGCAAGATCCAAATTCAGCGGTAACGTATCAGGCTGATTATATTAAATACGAGTAAGTATCTAGCATCACTGCTATGCCCAGACTTGAGATTCTTTATTATGTACAAAAGCGCGTGTATGCTCTAAGTACCTAATTCAATTCACATGTGTCTTAAGAGCGTTAACGCGGTACGGCTTTTCATACAAAATTTCAAGTCCTTATTCTTCAAAATGAATGAACCGATTTTAACGAAACTTGGTATGCATGCGCTAGATATCCATCTAAATAGTTACCAGAAAACATTTTTAAAAAACGTTTCAGAGGGAGAGAGCGATTTTAAGTTTTCTATAGAAAGTGAAAAATCTCTATATCCTTCCCCTGAACTCTTTTTAAAAAATGTTTTCTGATAACTATTAAGACCTGAATATCTAGCGTATGCATACCAAGTTTCGTTAAAATCGGTTCATTCATTTTGAAGAATAAGGACTTGAAAGTTTGTATGAAATGACATACGGCGTACACGCTCTTAATGGAGCATTCAAGTAAATATCATTAACCCAGTGTTTCTCTTCCCGCAAGTTGTAAATGGCGCTGAGAAAACAAGTTATTGTCGTCTTCATATTATGCAATAGTGTCGTGAAACTGTCGCTCTCACTGCACCGACGAGATCTTTCACTGTTAACGAATCTGATAACCAGAAAGTGTACCAAAATACATATGTATTTGAATATTCATTAAACAAGCTAAATAGACACATACAAAATATCTATCGCCGTGGTATCTTTGTTATCCTGCCGAGGTGCATTGCCAAAAAAAATCAACTTTGAAAAAAAAATTTGAACATACCACTTCAGATAACTATTATCTGAGTAATACCATTTAAGCTGTTTAACAGTTCTCATCTTTTCTTTACGTAGAAGTAAAAGGGTTAGTAATCGGCCCTTACGTTGTTTTAAATGCTCTCTGAATTTTTCAGGGACCAAGATTCAGGACTTGGCATTATTCTGTGACTTAATTTTTTCAACGAGACATGCACTAAGTAACAAACCAAGTAAATATTGACGTCGGTCAGAAGAACAAACCGGTACAGGCCTGCTATCAAAATGTTCGTCCACCGCAGCCCCAGCCGCAACACTTCAGCCCGACTTGTGGTCCCCAGTATTTCTGCCGAGTGCGCGAGCGCCTCAGGCGGCTATAGAAAGCCGATCTGCGCCTATAAATCCACCTCACGTCAGCCGCAACCACCATTGTCTCGCTGATCGTCCTCTTAACTGCAAGTGTCATTACATCTTTCAATCTGATAATTGTTATCGCATTTTTTTTAAAATCAAGTTTAAAAATACCCTTAGTTTATAATTTTTATGAATTAGAACAGTGCCAGTGGTGTAAAATGGACGCGCAACAGTTTCGGGAATTTGGCAAGGCAGCCATCGATCTGCTGGCCGATTATGTTGAAAACATCAGAGATAAGTAAGTACCGTATTTATATCTTTCGAAATGAGATGTTCCTAGGGTAATTAACTAAGCACTAAGTAGGTAAGGACTAGCAATAAAAAGTCGGTCTCTAATATAAAATTGATCTCAAGTCTATGTTCTAAGCATGGAAAATAAAATAAGTATGTAATAAATAACATTGCCATAAATTGCATACCTATAGGTACCTACATTTTATAAATAGAAGATAGGTAGGTTGTAATGAATGATGAACATTACATGCAACGACTTCATTTATCATAATTAGTGTCCTACCAACTCCAATACAAATACAAACATCTTCTTAAAAAAATACATTGGTAAACCATTAGCAGTGCATATTTTACGTCATTTTACGTCTAGATAAAGTTAGTTCTTGGAAATAATGAAACGATTAAATTGTTGTATGTGAGCATCCTTGCATAAAGTGATAAAATGGCTTACGTCTTTAAAGAGAAGCGAAATAGAGAGTAAAGTCCCGCAAACCTCCATTGAAAAGGGAGGATCCTCCGACTGGACGGATTACGTGTACGGTGGGCAACTGCCCGGTAGTTGATCTTGTGGCTGTTGTACATGTTCAAATCGCACGGAAAACCCTGATACCGCGATGCAGGATTTCGTTAAGTTAGCTCGCAGCTGGTGGGATACCTAGACGGTGCCGCGGTTCTTTTTGTTGCGATGTAGATTTTGCTACGTTGGTTTTTGTTGTGGCGGCATTGATATGACGCCTCTACACGTCATGGTGCGGGTTTGATTCCCGGTGTCGTGAGAAAAAATAAAACGAATTTGTTGTAGACACTTTTCTTCAAATACTATTTTCATGAGATAATTTAAATAATTCATAGCCACCAACTAAAGTATCGAGTTTAGCGTAGAGTATTTTAATAGATTTTTAAGTGAACATTTGTATTAAAAAAATCCGTAAATAATTTATGGGTTGTAATGGAATTTGTACTTTGTTATGTATGGACATGGAGAGTTTGTTCCAAAATGTAATGATTATCTCGATTTCTGAATTCAAGTACCTTTAGATATTTATGTCGTAGGTATTATCTGTCAAGTCCAGCTGACTTTTATTGACCACTATAATTAGATATACTAAAATAAAGTGACCGACCGTTTACACAATTGTTTTGTGTGATGATGAGATGACTAATAGGCATCTACCTAAGTAGATGTAGGTATGTATACAAGAGGACTACAGTACTGCACTGTTTATTGCCGTTTACTTCTACAAAACGGACCTTTAGTTAAAACCAGATTAAGATAAGATCTTTTATAATGTAGTGTACTTATCAATATACATCCTTACTTCCTTTCCTTACTAATTATAAACGCGAAAGTTTGTATGTATGGATGTTTGTTACTCTGTCACGCAAAAACTACTGAATGGATCTTGATTGATTTGATTGATTGAAAATTTGGCACAGAGGTAGATTATAATCTGGAATAACACAAGATACTTTTTATCCCGGGATATTTTTCGACATTCACGCGGGCGGAGCCGCAGGCGGCAGCTAGTAATACATAAAAGTCTTGCGTAACTGGTGACTGACTGAGTGACTGACAGTCAACCCAGTGCCGGACAACTGGTCGTAGAAAGCTTAAATTTGGCATGTAGGTAGGTTCACTAAGAGGTTAGTAGGAGCACTAAGAGGTTTTCCCGAAACTAAAATGGATATGCGCGTACGAAGTCTCGGGCAAAAGCTAGTTAGAATATAAACCTACATACTCCATATGCCTGTTTTTAACCGACTTCAAAAAAAGGAGGAGGTTATCAATTCGGTTGTACCTATTTTTTTCCCTAAAATTATCTTATCTCAGTCGCATCTTAAATCTTTGTTTCTTAATGTAGATGGGAATCATTAGACTAGGTACTTACCTACTTAACAATATTTGAAGTGTCTTGCTACTGAACTGGTAGATACAGCTCACTTACATTAATACTATAAAAACGCGTATGTAGTAAAAGTACCTAGTCTGGTTTAAACCATCTTAACTTGAACTCCAGTACTGCAAAACAATTATGCAAATCAATATAATTTTCCTTTCAGTTTCATTGTGTATATAGTAATACCAATTAATTTGCTAATTAATACGATGCGCACTGCCCGCAATACCTAGTCATCGGTAGATTCTACAAGATAATAGCATAAAAAATACTACAGACACGAAACATTCCTTCAATTATACAATTAAACCACAGGTTATGACACAAAAACTAACCAATGAGAGTAGGAACGCCACAGAGCCAATTTTCCTTCTATTGTTCGATAGAATGATCAAATACCCCTTCTTTGAATATTATAAACAGGTACACGAAAGAAAAACTAAACGATCTTTTAGCGTGATTGCAAACAAAGTCTTAGACTATTTATTGCATTGTTATAACCACGGGTTATAACTACTACCTACTTTTAAAATAAAAGTAGGTAAACAATACTTAGGTACCATTGTGTCATTACTTCATGTAGAATGTCAAACACTGAAACCGTATTTTTAATATAGAAGGAATTTTTCTTTATTTGAAAACAAAAGTGGTTTTAACTTTTGAAAATAGTGAAAACTGTCACATCCGTGTGGTTTGAAGTGACTATTTTACGATCCATAACTAGGTAAATCTGGGTAACTAAACTAAACCTATATCGCTTCCACTCATGAATGCTTTTCGCTTCAGTAGAGTAATAATAACCTCCTTTATTTTCAGAGATGTGTTACCCTCGGTTGAACCTGGCTACTTACTAAATTCACTTCCTGAAAATGCTCCGGAAGAACCGGAAGATTGGCAAGAGGTTCTGAAAGACTTCAACCAATCGATAATGCCTGGGGTAAGTACAGCGACCAAGGTTTTGAGTCACTTCTCAGTTGTGTCCAGTATTCAGAATTTGTCTCGACTTTAATATCGAGACTGCATTCAATAGTTTTGTTACGACCTTGATCTAGACTTCGACAGTATTTTGCTAGCTACCAAATTCCGTCGAAGGTTTTTTTTTTCAAACTGCTGGCATCATCCGTTAAATCTTCTCAACATTATACAAGCAACTGACAATACTTGCCATCTCTTTTGAAGTCTTTTGATGTAACATGCATTAACTTTATATAATACTTTTTTAGATTACACACTGGCATTCTCCTCGTTTCCACGCGTTTTACCCGACCGGCACATCTTATGCAAGCATCATAGGAAACATGCTGAGTGATGGCCTATCTGTCATTGGATTCAGCTGGGTAAGTTTTAAACTAAATTTAGTTCAAATCGAAGAAAACGTCGCTTTCAGTAAAGCGTCTATAGGTACTTCTAAAACAATAAAGTCCCAAATCTCTTAAACCTTGCGTCCTTATTGGACAAAAATAAGCATGCCTACTAAGTATTGTCAGCGTAAAATTATTAAATCATCTGTTTCTTATAGTTATCGAGTCCTGCATGCACAGAACTTGAGGTCCTAACTATGAATTGGCTGGGCAAGTTGATGGGAATACCTGAAGAATTTCTGCATTGTTCCAGTGGACCCGGGGGAGGTATCATTCAGGTAAATACATACTGTTACTGTTACATACGGCCTGGGATTAATTATAGACTTTTAAATCAGAAGCAAGAGGTTAATAATATTATAAATCTTACAGGGTTCGGCAAGTGAAGCGACACTGGTGGGACTCTTGGCAGCTAAAGACAAAACCGTTCGTAAACTTATAAGAAACGATCCTAACTTGGATGAGGATGAAATAAAACCAAAACTGGTAGCTTACACGTCTGATCAATGTAACTCATCAGTAGAAAAAGCTGGACTACTGGGCTCTATGAAAATGCGATTACTAAAGGCTGATAATGACGGCAGACTTCGTGGAGAAACACTCAAAAACGCCTTCGAAGAAGACAGGGCTCAAGGTCTTATACCTTGTTATGTTATCGCAAATCTAGGAACCACAGGAACGTGCGCGTTTGACCCCTTGTACGAACTAGGACCTGTTTGCAATGAAGCTGATGTGTGGCTGCATGTTGACGCCGCGTATGCGGGCGCAGCGTTCATGTGTCCTGAGTATAGACACCTGATGAGAGGCATCGAATTGTCTGATTCCATCGACGTAAACGCACACAAATGGATGCCTGTCAGTTTCGACTGTTCCGCTATGTGGGTGAAAGATGGATATGACCTTGTTAGAGCATTTGATGTTCAGAGGATTTATTTGGACGATATCAAAACAGAAAACAAGATTCCTGATTACCGCCACTGGCAGATACCACTCGGCCGCAGATTTAGAGCTCTAAAATTATGGACTGTAATGAGAATTTATGGCGCGGAAGGTCTAAGGAAACACGTGAGGGATCAAATAAACCTAGCTCAGTATTTCGCTAAATTAGTTCGAGCTGATGAAAGATTCTTGGTTGAACCCGAGCCATCTATGGGACTAGTGTGCTTTAGACTAACGGGAGGAGACATTATAACGAAAAACTTATTAGAAAAATTAACTGAGAAGAAAAAGGTGTTCATGGTAGCTGGCACTTACAGGGACAGATATATTATAAGGTTTGTTATATGTTCGCGTCTTACGGTGAAAGAAGATGTAGACTACAGCTGGAAACAAATAAAAGACGAAGCTGATTTGCTTTACACAGAGCAAATATACACTAAAGCGCAAATACCAGCTATTGATCAAATAGTAGCGAGAGAGATTTCTGAGAAATCCAAATAACCATCTATAGATTAAGAACACTTTAAAATATTGTAAGTATGGGAGATACTTGTATACGAATAGATAGTTGTTTTAAATTCGTTTCACTGATTGGTGCTTAGAACACAGAGGCAAATGTAGATGAATAGAAAATTGGGGTTCACAAAAAATCAAGTCGTAATGTAAGGAATTAATTAATCTTATTATTAAGTATAGAATATTGTAATAGTTAATGAAGCGCTTATGATCAGACCTTCGAAATGACATCCAGGTTCTGCTAGTATTAAAATAAAAAACTGAAAGATGACTACATGTTTTATTTGGAACTTAATATTATCATTGGCGTCATGCTTATTTGTGTACTGCTACTAGGAAACTACTTCAAATTATATACAGCTACAGGTGTGACTAACGCAGATACCGTAAGTGTAACCTTTCGGGAGACAATGCTCCTGGCACACCGCGTCCTCATTGGCTTCTTCGAAATCACACGACACTCGACCAGGGATCTTGTTTTCTGAAACAGTAAATACGGAATAATTAGAAAACACTAGAATTTTCTATAAGTATTATTATCTTTCTATAGCATGTTTGCAAGTCATTGTCTGACATGGGACTGGTCAGCCTACTAAAACATGGCGATTATGAAAGTAAAAGTCACCATTTAAATACAATCGGCTAGACACAGGTAGGAATAAAACCAAATTACGATGAACAATTGCTATAATATACTGGGGTACCTAAATAAATGAGTTTACTCAGAGGGTATTTAAAAACTCAGAAATCACTTTTAGGACATTGAAATCACAATCACTGGCATTTAATAAACATCAAGGCATCTCTAAAACTAGTTAGGCAAAATCAAAACGTAATTTCACAACTATATAACTAACTCACACCCGTTAACAATCACAATGATTGGTCGTTATTACAAATTGATCGAGATTATTACAAAAATTATAACGTTCGCAAGCGAAACGCAAAACAAAATGTAAAGGTACCTGCAGTGGTAGAAGAAGCCTCTGCTTGCGGCGTGATGTCCTCCTTCTGCGACAAGGCCTCGTTGTTGATAGGCACCACACTCCGGTCTTCCACCACGGAACTGTCCCTTGGCTCCGGCTTGCCAAACGCAGTTTGCACCAAACAAGCCGATAACGCAATTAGCAGAAACACATTTACTGCCTTTAAACCCATTATTTCTTTGTTCGCTTATTATTGCTACAAGGAAATAAACGTCGTTATTGTTGTACAGCTAATTAACGAATAACCGACGTATTATGCACAAAAATAGACGAACACAATGTGATGAAAGGTCAACAGAAGCGGCCTTTTATATTGTGCATTCAAGTTGACAGTGGACAAGTCAACATGTACGTAGGTAGGTACTCACACAAACGACCCACTCACACAGTGAGTAATGCATCGAGTGCCGCTGTGGTAACACTGATTCGAGGAATGGTGAATCATGCGACTTTGTTTGTACTAATTTAAGAAACAATAATTAATTCGACGCAAGTAAGAATGAAATGGATTGTGGATTAACCGTACGTGCTAAATAGCACCTTGCTGTAATGTTATTTAGGTACTTTTGTTTTATAATGTAGGTAGGTCTGTATTGGTTATTATTATAAGATTTAATTATTTATCGTCTTCCGGAGCTAATCCTATCCTAATTCATTAATATTATAAATGCAAAAGTGAGTTTATATCTATGTTTGTATGTTACGCTTTTACACACGCCCAAATCGCTAAACCGATTTTGAACTTTGGTACAAGTGTAAGGGACCCTGGAGACGGTTATGTGCAACATTTAATATAATAAACGCAATAAGTGCCTCTAAGGGTCATTGAACTCATCGTTAGGAACAACTTTCACTATGGGACCAACACATATCGCGAAAAAAACTCGACTGTCCCATACATTTTCCCATACATACATAACTCGACAAAATGTACTGAACAGCTGATTTTTTTTGGCGAATTCGGGTTTTGTCCCATTGTTAAAGTTGTTCATAATGATGATTCGAGTACAGTGACCACTTAAGAGGTATTGTGTTTATTCTGTTACACGTTGTACCTAAAGGCAATTCCTTTTTCCTAAAATCGGATTGTACGCTAGATACTTAAGTAAGCTAATAAAAGCTAGTTTGCTAATAAGGGTCGGTAAAGGATAGAATCCCGTTGTCCATGACCGTTGTTAGTCTACGTTATCAATATTATCTACTCTGTGGCACCGGCACAAATGTAGGTACTTACATCGTCGCTTCCACCATTTACGTCGCACAATGCCAAAGAATTGCATTGAATTTAATATTTCAATTTCTGCACCATTATTCAATTAGTAACTCTATGAATAGGAAGGAGCTAGGAATGCAATCTGAGGCAGTTACACTAGGGTTGCCAACCCCAAAATTTAAAAAATAGGTAGTTGATATTTCAAGTTGGTTAAATAATTCAGTTTACCTAAAAACAGGACTCGCAGGTAGTGAAAATAGGTTAAATGAAATTCAAGTCACAACAGTAATGTTACTTTTAATTTATTTTATTGAATAAAATGATTCGAGTTGAAAACGAGTTATCTTGCTGCTGTTATATTATAAATGCGAAAGTTTGGAAGCATGGATGGATGTTTGTTACTCAATCACGCCAGAACGGCTGAACAGATCAGCATGAAAGAATTACTGCCCCTTACATTTTCTGTGCGCATAACCCGACAAAATGTATTGAAAAGCTGATAGTTTTTCGGGATTTTGGGGTTTGTCCCATAGTAAGTTGTTCATAATGATAATGACTTCTTTTAAGGTAAGTATCTATTGCGTTTATTCTGTTACACGTTGGCCAATTGGCCAATCATTACATACCTACATAGGTAGGTACACATTATACACACTATGCACACCACACATTATACATATTTATTATCTATAGAATAGACTACTGTAGCTGCAATTCCTGTCAATTATCGATTTCTTTATTCTGACCACTATGAAATTTAACCTAGCTGTGCAAAAGTGCGCTTTAAAACCAAGGACATGGCTTAAAAACTAACCAGGACACCCCAGGACACTATAAAAACCAGAACATGTCCTGGGAAAACAGAACGGTTGAAAACTCCAAGTTTCACGCTTGAATCTTGATTAACCTGAAAATGTACAAGATTACAACCTGAATAAACGCAATAGGTACTTACATCAAATTATACTTAAGTATAAAACAACATCAGTACCTACCTCTTAATTTAGTAAACCAAACCAATTTATCTCTCGCAATACTTACCTAACACGGGGTCATTGAACTCATTATAACGAACAATTTTTACTATGATTGGACAAACCCCTTTTCAGGTATTGCGTTTATTCTGTAACACGTTGTAACTTTGTAAGTATACTTAAAACTCTTTATCCTGACTAATGGTTCAACGCACAGCCTAAAACGCTGGTCATAGGGACTTGAAATTTGGAGGACGTATTCCTTTTGGATATGATTAGATGTGACATCCGCTATGAAAGGAAAAGAAGAAGAAAATGGGGTATGAAATTTTGTATGAACAATCTTATTCCTTGGACCAATATTCTTGAAACTTGGTACGAGTACTGGCCAAAGTACTTGAATAATAAGATCGTCATTATTCATTTTCAGAACTACCCCTAAAAGGTAATTAAGTGGATGTTAAAGTTTTACCTCTTCACGTCTTATTAGCTAGCAGTCAGCACACGTTTAGTGTGTCCATGTTCTGGATTTAATCACATTAGTAGGTACCTACTTTTTAATTTTTATTTTATTACATTAGTCTTTAAGTCAAGGGTAAATAGGTTACTTCCAGGCAAGCGTGCTCCATCCTTGACCACATCGTCGCTTCCCATCAGGTGATATAGTGGTCAAGCGCGTTCCTATCAATAATAAAAAAATAAACCTGGGAGTATATTTCCTTCCTTTGGATAATATCCGACTGTCACGCGGGCGCGTTAAATAAAATAGTTGTTTTGACTAAAATTAAGACGTTTGAGTGAAATTACATTTTGGTCGGACATTCTAGTAGGCTTTGTTAAAGCTTGAATTTCCATGAATGAAATGTTGTATTAACTTGGTATGACGAGGTGGCACTAATATACCTAATAGAAGGAACCTATCAAAAAGAAAATATAACATGATACACATTTACGTGTAACTATTTATTTAAAAACGGAGATCGATTCAAAAGCCGATTTTGAAGAAACTAGTTTCTTGTCTTGCGGTTAATCTGTTACACGTTGTGTTTCATGATGTTACCTATGATGGAACTTAGAGCATCCCGACACGAATGGGATGATATTGATATTCATGTTAGGATCCTTTAAACCCTGCAAACGGAAATAAGATTTCATGAAATTGCCGCCTCATATCTAAGTTTGAGGTGGCCATTTCATTTATATTAGTGACACTATTCAAAAAAACTTTTTAACATTGCTTTTATAAATACCCATTAGCAGATTCTTTATTCAATCTTTTTTATTTGGATTTTTTTAAATAGTAGGTACCTATTTAAACTAAGCATAGGTATGTTTGGATTTTATTTATTATGAATAAGCCTGTAGTTATGTATTTTACTGTAAAAGCGTGGAATTAAAGTAAAACCTAATATAAACCGAGTCACACTGCTCCAATCAATATTCACTAGATAATATATTATATTCTGTGGTTATTTTCAGAATGCTTTTTAACTGGAAAATAAATTATAAGTGTAACAAAAATATGTCATTGTTAGTGGTAGTGGTGACTCACCACTTATCGTATAATACCGACATAATATTTTAAAGCACAGACTACACAGTACTACAGTTAGTTTTATACTATACATATGTATAGTATAAAACTAATGCTTTGATGAAATTTGCTTTGAGGAAAAACCAAAGATTTGCTAAGTGAACGCTAGTAAAAGTCCAAACTAGCGATTACCACACAGCCACAGCCACCTATTATAAAGCTAGACAATAACTAAGACGCGCGCCGGAACGAAATACTAGAACAAAGCTACGATGCCGCTACGCAATGCTACGACTATACTAAGACGACGCTACGCAATGCTACAATACCGCTACGTGAAGCTACGACACCACTACGCACTGTTATTATAATGCTACGACGCCGCTGCGACAAAGCTATAGCGCCTCTTTGTGTAGCTGCGTATTATCACCGTAAAAATTTCTATTATGTACAATGTTCTTTTTTAAACGACTTCAAAAAGGAGGAGGTTATCAATTCGGATGTTAATACATATTTTTTAATGTCTGTCGGGCATAACTCCGTCATACAGGGTGTTCCAGAAGTGTGTAGTCATTATTTAAGGGTGGTGTTCTGTAGCTGCTCTTAAGTAAAGAAACAATCTATATACATATAATAAAACTGTAGAAGAGGTCAATTCTGTACATTGAATATAAACTAAAAAAAATACTCCAGGGGTGCTTTATACAAACAGTAGAAGCCAAAAATATTTTTTTTTTATTTTTTTGTCTGTCTGTCTGTCTGTCTGTCTGTCTGTTGTTCGTCTTTCACGCAAAAACCACTGGACGGATTTTAATGAAACTTTTTTTGTTGTATAGCTATTAGTCCTCGCCAACATATAGGCTATAATTTATTTTGAAGATCTGAATACAAGACGTGGAACCTTAGCAGCCCGGCTAATCTATAAGAGATATTAATATACCGCTTTAGGAATAGTTGGTCAACATGATGAGTACTGTCTGTCGACATAAAAAAAATGAAGGTCTAGAGCATCTGATGTGGAACCCTTTCAGGGAGCTAAGCTATCGGCTATTTTAATCAAATGTCAACAGATCTCATAGTCCGTCTGGTTTAAAGCCTGCTTCTCGAAAGACTAGGTGTGGGTTCAAATCCCACAAATTTTGTAATTATTTTTGAATTATTTTTATCTTATTTATTTCCTTATTTTTTTATTACTACCAAACCTAATATTTTCAAATATTAATAATATGTTATTGCTTTATTTTGCATATCTCTTTAGAAAGACAAGCAGAACCTATTTTTTGTTTATATGTATTATGTTTCGTTTGCATCGCGATAAAAAATACAAAACTAATGTAGAAAACATTCACATAAACCTGATAGGATTATGGCAATCTAGAAGAAATCAACTTATTATCTACATGCATAGTAAGTAGGGGTAAGTATCTTTAATGACACTTGCAATGCCATCTGTTGAGCGAAACTGTACTTACCATCAACAGCACGAGAATTACACCAAAAAGTATTTTTTAGTTAAAGATTCTTTTGATACTTACCAGGCGTTACGCATTTGACGCAAAAATAAAATTGCTCCACTGACTTTGTTTTCATTTTTTTTTACTTTTGATAGGAACGCGTTTGACCACTATCTCACCTGATGGCAAACGATAATGTGATCGAAGATGGAGCACGCTTGCCTATAAGGAACCTATTCACTCTTGATAAGACTCCCAGGCTGTAACTATCCAGAAACACGGACTCAGTCAGGAAATTCCACGCCATGTGTTTCCAAAACGTTTTGTTCATGTGGGTGTGAGGTCCATCGTGTACCGGTGGCGTACCGCCGTACGTCTTGTGGTCCGATGATGGAACGAGCTTGGCGGAATTAAACTATGCAATTCCGTCGCACACTCCCCAAAATGCAACCGATAGAAAACCGAAAGGCTAAAAACTCGGTTTCGATGCTCAAGACTTTCACCTCTTGAATTTCTTTCCCAGGATCTCCCTCATTCCTAATTATTTTCTGTTAATTTTGAAACAAAACTGTTCAATTCCCAGTCAGCTGGTGATTCGTCGTGACCAGCCTAGGGCCAGAAATTACCTACCAGTAGCGGGTTTCACACTCCAGAGCTTCAAGGGGAACTGTGGATCCCTGGGCAATGACGCCACAGAAGAACTCGCCAAGATAGGTTTCGAGATGGTAGTGCTGGACCCGTACCCGCTCCTCCTTCTTTCTTTCTTTCACACAGTTTCGTGCATGAATTTGCCAGAGAACAACTGAACTTCATGATAACAAATGGTGAAAAAAGTGAAAAATGGCAATGACAAGTCTATAAACGTGACTAACTAATTGACTTCTCAGCTTAAGTAAAAATTACCTCCGTAATAATAGGGATTATTATTACGGATCATTGCCCTTAATTTTTTTTAACTTATGCACTACAGACACCCCAATTTGCGGAGGTTGTTTCGACGCCGGCTACGTCATCCTGGCCATGACTTTCCGACGTGAAAAAATCCTCGGAACGGTGAGGTGCAGGTTTCAAATCAAATCGTTTATTGCAATCCATAATGTACATATACAGGTGGTAAATATAGGTTTGTGAGTGCTAAGTGATTGAGCTGACTTTTATCTCAGATTATCACTCCCTTGCGGGTTGAGTATTATCGGTCGTCTCTCCGCTCAACCTGTGAAGCACACTGGTGGCTTTTGTACATTTGGGCGGAGCTAGGCTTGCAAACTTAGCCAGGACAACGGAGTCTCTACTCTACTCTATCCGTTGTGGGTTTTTTTATGAATAGGAAAACATCAAATGACTTCTTCTGCTCTGCGTGGAGCGGAAGAGAGTGTCAAACTCTTACTGACTAAAACACGTCCGTATTCCTCCTTATGCCTTTAACGTTCCAGGGCCGTGGTGACTTTTCGAACAAATTCCGCTCCGTTCGGACAGTGAGCCAACCTACGCTCGCCATCTGCGGGCCCGCGCTTAGGGTGGCTGGGAATTGCCTTGCGACTCCCGACGCAACGCCCGGGTTGTCTTTTTCTGTTGCGGCGGCTGAGGGGGTCTACTCTCTTAAGCCCGAAGTCTGTAGTTTCGGCCTTAGTGTTTGGCGTTTTCTACTCCGTATCACTTACGGACTTACGATTGGTCCCGAACTAGGAATAACTATCAAATCGTGCTGTCATTCATTCTTATATTCTTCTCCGGACCATGGAGTAAACCAGGACGCCGCAGCCGATCGCCTCGACGAGGACACGGTGATGCTCCGCCCAAGCAGGGCAGACCTCCACCGTATACTCCACCATGTCCTCTGCGAAGACTTATCTTCTGATAGTTTCGGCATGACCATTAATCAAGCTCAGGGACAAACTATTAGTCGTGTTGGTGTGGATCTGCGGTAGTCCTGTATCTCGCACGGTCAGGCTGTATGTCGCTTTGTCGCATGTAAGCAGCGCGCAAAGCCTGTGTATACGTACGGATGAATATCACATAACAAGTAATATTGTTTACAAAGAAATGTTTTAAGTGTTAATATTCGTTCGTTCTTCGTAATTTTGTAAGTCATGTCATAATCACGATGAGTACCTATATACATTTAGTGAGTTTGTGTACTTAATATCTTCCTAAATACGAAAAGCAAGCGCGAACGAAGTCGCGGGCACAGCTAGTATCAAAATAAAAATCTATTTACTTTTTTTAAACCCGGCACCGTAACGGCATCGAATCTGTGATTGAACTGAAATACACACCACTAACTGCATCAGATAGCTTGAAAAGTGAATTTTTTCTTAACTTTTTATTCGTTTTTTAATAAGAAGTCAAATAAGAAATGTTATGATGCTTTTTTCCTAATTGTACAGCAGATACAGAACGCCACCCTTAAATATGACCACGCACTTCTCGAACACCCTTTAGGTATATAGACGGACTTGCAAAATTCTTTATTTATTCGAAAGATTTATTCCGAAACTAGCCGTGCCCGCGACTTCGTTCGCAGGGATGTCGGAAAAAAATGTACGTACAGAGGAATGAGGAGACGTACGTACAGAGGAGAGGAATGACGGTTGCTCATGACTTAATAACAGCCGCAAGAGTTGATATTAAGGTTAAGCAATGCTTGCCGAGGTCGGCCTATAGATGGCTGACCATTTTAACATACCGAGATTCCTTAGTGCCTCGAATAACATGTTAAGTCGTTGCTCCGGCTGTCATTTGTAGGTCTTTGGCATACGTTACGGATTGCCCGAAGCTAGAAAATCTAACACCATTCTGGCCAAGAGGTACCTACCTACCGTGTATCCCAGCCCAGTTATTAGGTTGTGAAGGTCAAACAGGCTGTCGCTTTACGTACCTTAGGTTGTGAAGGTCAAACAGGCAGTCGCTTTACGTACGTATACCTACGTTTTTTTTTATGGATGGGAAATCATCAAATGACTTCTCCCTCTCTGAGCGGAGCGGAAGGGAGTGTCAGACTCTTACTGACTAAAACCCATCCGTGCTCCTCCTAGCGCTCTTTGCTTTTCAGGGCCGCGGTAACTCTTTCGAACATAATCCGCAACTCTGGCAGCGCTTTACGTACCTAAACCAATGGTATTCAGCTGAATCCAGTTTGACTGGAAACCGACCCATAGTTGGTGAAAGGCTAGGCAGGCGATGATATTTTAAGTACCTACTGAATGAATCGACCCAGCAAATCGTTATAGGTACGTATATTTTGTTTCTATCACTAAAAAGAAACGTTAAATGTCCCTAAAACCATTATAAGATTTAAATACAATTTAACACATAATTAAGTACACAAAAACTCGTGAAACTTGTTTTATAGGAAATTAAAACAAAGTTTTGTTTTGATTTTTTAAGTTTTGTTTAATAATCGTGCCGAGGTTAAGGGCTGTGGATGGTGACCATCTTAACATATCGAGACTCCTCCGTGCCTCGGAAAGCACGTTAGGCCGTTGGTTCCGGCTGTTATTTGGAAATCTTTGGCAGTCGTTACGGATTGTCAGAAGCTAGAAAATCTGACACCAGTCTTGCCAAGAAGTACCGTGTTACACAGGGGTTATGGAGGTTTGGTAGGCAGCCGCTCCATGTAAAATACTGTTATTCAGCTGAATTCGGTTTGACTAAGAGCCGACCCCAATATAGTTGGGAAAAGGCTAGGCACATGATGATGTTAAATAATCGTGCACAGTTGAAAGATTCAGGCACATTTGAAAGATTCAGTCACATTATGTCAAAGAAAAGTTAAATAGTTGATTGATGTAGGAATAAGCGAAATTGAATGAACTTAGAAAACGTCTTATATGAATAAGTATTTTTTTTTTAATTTACGAATTTGAACTCGAGGCCCTATCAGACTTGTAAGTTTTCATTCCTAGCGAACAACAATGATGCTAGAAATCGTGTGAAAGTCATAATCTGACGGAAAATCTTAACACCGCGATACAGAAAAACGCGTCATCGGTGCAACGCCATCTATCGACCATTTGATAAACTGACAAAATATATGGTTATTTATGAAAATGTTAAATAAGGAGCCCATATGTAACAATAACAATAACTAACGTCATGGTATTAAAATGTTCACTTTTATTTTACTACTTATTAAAAGTTTCACAAATAACTCAACAATTTGTTTTGATGTTATTTTCATGCTTACCTGCATTTTATCTTACTCAATAGATGGCGCCTAAGAGTCGGTCACCGTAACGCTTAGCGCTGTATGAAGTTCCTTACTAAAATTAAAAATTCAATATCTTTTGATTTTGTGGGTCGATTTTGTTGTTATTCGGGTTAACACTTATTATTTTTAAGAACTTAGCTTTCGAATCCAATCAGTGGTTTTGGCTTGATGCTGACTCAAACATATGGACAAACAGACAAACAGATAAACCGACAAACAGACAAAAATTTCAAAAATGGCATTTTTGCGTTTTATACATTTTTCCTAACATTTCTCAATTATTTTTATGCGAAAATATTCAATGTACAGACACGGCAAATCTGCGATTTTATTATATGTATATAGACCATTTTCGTAAAGATCTGATGAAGAACTTCGGGAGTTAAATAGCCATGCTAAATATCTAAGAACTGGTTGGAGTTTTAGGGGGTAGCATTAAAAAGAAAAAAAAGAAAACCGACTTCAAAATAAAAAAACCACCACAGATTACAAAATAATTTTAATTTTGGAAGTCGGTGTCAAAAACGATTAAACTACAACGAGAAACACTAACTTTCAAAATTAAATTTATTTTGTAACAGACGCCAGCATCACGCTACGCGAAACTGTCAAGTTTTCCCAATCAACCTTGAACCTAAGCTTTATTTAAGCGATAAGGTTGAAAATCAATGAAAGAAAGACGATTGTTGTAGCTTGATGTGCTGGCGTTTGTACTTTGTAGTGGTTTTTATTTGGAAGTCGGTTGTACTTTTTTGTAAAAAAAAAGTTTTTTGAGTATTCGAAATACAGACAGAGCACAAAGTCGCATTGACGGCTACTGCAAGAAGTAGCATTGCCATCACTTTCGATTGATTGATACCAAGCTTGTAACACTCGGATTACGACTCATAATTAAATAAACTGACGGCTTTGAGGCAGTCCGTGAAATTAGTACAGCGCTGGCGTTGCGAATCTGCGCTGTGGTTCGCAGTCTCAGACCAACAAAAAAAGGTAGACAGCGCACCGCGAACATCAAAAGTGAAGCCACAAAACCGTGCTCCTTCAAGTAAATACACAAGCTCACCCACACACGTACACTAAAACCATGCTCATCGCTCTTAGTACTTCACGAGCCGTCGTCGTCTAGAAAACATTAATAGAAAAATATAATTATGCCTTCCTGTGTAGTAAAAATTTGTAAAAGCAATAGCAAATCACATAAAAAGTCTCACGGAATTACTTTTCACTTGTAAGTACTTGAAATAACATCGTTTTTATTATAAATTAACTATGAATTTTAGGTTACTTGGAACAAAAACGTCAACAAACGAAAGCAGTGACATTAAGTGCGAGGGTTGCCATAATATGATTTAAAATTTCCCCATTCGATTAAGCAAATTTTAATGATTTCTTTCTTCGAGTTATATTACTATTTTCTTTTTTTTTTAATGTTACAAATATTTTAGATTTGATATTTTTCAACACATTTGCGAGAAAACAGTACAATAGGTTATGAAAAAAACTTTTTGTTTTTAGATAACAGTCGGAAAGTCGCAATAATCTTTGACGTTTCTAATATGAAACTAGCCCGAAATTGCAAACGGAACTACATCTTTCGTCTAATTTTCTCTTTAGTATTTCTACTTGAGACGAAAGATGTTTTTTTTTGTTCATGGTAAATAATAAATAATATTCATTTTGTAAGTAGGTTAAACATAACACATTTTTTATGGTGGTCTTTTTGAATTTAATAAAGTTGATTGAAAATATAATTACATATTTTATTTCAAAACAATTTACATAATTACTCATACCTACGAATATGATGTTATGACTTACGCTCCGACAACCTCGGAAAATCAAATCAATTTTTTTTTAGGAATAGCTCTTTTAAAAAAATTAAGTTACAATTCCATACTTAACAATATCTTAGTTGTGCTGACTTGCACAATATTAGCTAACCCATAAAATATTATTTCCCAAATTATAGGTAAAAATAATAAAAAATGGCAACCCTTCGAGACACACATAGATAAAAAGATGGCTTCATTTTGGATGTTCGCAGTGCGCCGTCTACCTTTTTTTGTTGGTCTGAGTTCGCAGTAGCAAAAAATCGAAATACCTACTATAGGTACTTACCTACTTTAGATTATTTTTATATAAAAAAATTGTTTGCTTGTTCATTGTAGAAGTTAGCTGTCTACATCTCGATGACCAAGTTGAATAACTTCCAAGTTCTTCAGTCAATGTACCTATACCTATAATGGTATGGTACCTACAGTTAGAGATTCCTTTCGGTTTGGTAGGTAGTAAACACGTTGTTCACCTATCATAGTCAGACCCGTACAATTATTAAATTAAAACTTCTCAGCTTCACTTCACCCGCTCGATACTTAGTCGAAAATTCTCCTATGGGAAC
The DNA here is from genome assembly GCA_947386135.1 of Melanchra persicariae. Classification (NCBI taxonomy): domain Eukaryota; kingdom Metazoa; phylum Arthropoda; class Insecta; order Lepidoptera; family Noctuidae; genus Melanchra; species Melanchra persicariae. The sequence goes on along the minus strand of OX376653.1, from coordinate 9,548,577 downwards.
ATCTCCCGGGATAAAAAGTACCCCATGTTCTATTTCAGGACATTATGTACCTACTCGTATGCCAAGTTTCGTCCAAATCTGCTTTGCCGTTAAGACGTAAAGTGGTCACAAACAAACAGACAGACAGACATAGTTACTTTCGCATCTAAGTATAATAAGTATTACTAAGTATGGATAAATGTGGCTTAGGAAAGCCAACAGCATAGATACCTTTATGTACTTAGACTAATCAATGAATTACTTAATTTAGGTACCTACCTATAAGTAGCTAGGCAGGGGAAAGGTAGGTAAGTACCCTAGAGGTCATCCTTCATTTTTTACAGAAATAACATAATTCTCAATGAGTTCACTGAGTTGAGTCATGACATGAGGAAGTACTTTATTTTACCTATTTTAGCAGAAAATTGCGGCAGGCAGCCGCCACGAAAATCAACCACGGCGCTCAAAAATATTCGCGAGCCAATAATTCGGTACTAATTTTTTTTTTTTTGCTAGCCTACTTTTGTGTCTCACTGCTGGGTAAAGGCGTCCCCTTTCTCCTTCCAAACCTCTCTGTCTTCGGCGATCTCTGGCCAAGTTTTCTCCGCAAACATGATGAGATCGTCACTCCACCTTCGCCGCGGTGGACCTCGACGACGACGTCCTTCCTCAGGCGTCCAGTGAGTGACGATCCTCGCCCACCTCTCCGGGTGCATTCGTGCAACATGGCCAGCCCACTCCCACTTTACCCTAGCTGTTATAACTAGGGAACATCAACATCTATAACTTTAGTTAGGGAGCGCAGGGTGGTGTTCCTTACGCGATCTGTTCGCTTAACACCTATAATGCTGCGCTACATAGACCGTTGACAAATTTTGAGCCTAGACTTTTGTTGTTCAGTAAGTGACCAACTTTGTGCACCGTAGGTTAGGAGGGGCAGGATGCACATGTCTATGAGTTTTCTTTTTAGCGTTATTGGAAGACTTCCTTTCAAATGTTCTTTAAAGGCCCAGATGGTCTTCCAAGCATTTTGGACTCGTCTTTCGACCTCCGTATCTTGCCTATTTCTAAAAGACACTATCTGGCCTAAGTACGTATACTCATCGACATATTGCAACACATGCCCGTCTACCTCGACTCTACGTTTCGTACTGTTGGTCATCACCTGGGTCTCTCTGTTCTTATTTTTTCAACTAAATGTGTTGGAAAACGCCGTTTGACGTTCACGTGGACAATCGTTATTGCAGTCTCTTGGCTGGAATAACGAAAGAGACTGCAATAACGAAAGTGGAGGCATTATGGATAATGCCTCCACTTTCGGCTGGAGCGCCTATTCTGCCTCGGAAGCGGTGCCAAAGTTTTGGCACTTGCTTCAAAATGTATTTATTACCTACTTAGGTACTAGAAATAAATAATGTAACCTACATTATATTCTCTAAATGATAATTTCATACCTACTTGTGGTCCGTTCTACCTTCCCTTCCTCCAACTAGGTAAAATAGTATGACCAACACCTCTATTATAAATCCTTAGTTAATTAATTAAGGATTTATAATAGAGAATAACCGCATAGTAATTTCGCAATTTATCTATATTCAAGTATGTTATTATTGTTCATAAAACCATTGTTAAAAGTACCTGCTTATTAAGTCGTAGAATACTGTTTAGTATTTTCCTGTAGGTAAATAAATTTATTCCATGAACGCATTACCATTTGATAGGTAGGTACGTACGACTGTAGTTAATTCCCCAAGGATTTGGCGGAATTGGCAGTAACAGTAGTACTAAGAATTAAATTATTACTATTTGTAACTTAAGTAGCTGAAAAACCAGCCAAGTGTGAGTCGGACTCGAGCACGAAGGGTTCCGCGGCATTTTCTATAAAAAACGGCAAATAATCACGTTTCTTGGATGGGACTCTCGTCTGTTTTTAGTATTTGTTGTTATAGCGGCAACAGAAATACATCTGTGAAAATTTCAACTGTCTAGCTATCACGGTTCACGAGATACAGCCTGGTGACAGACAGAGAGACGAACAGCGGAGTCTTAGTAATAGGGTCCCGTTTTTACCCTTTGGGTACGGAACCCAAAAAACATAAACATCATATTATTCTGATAAAACAAAAACGAATTTATTTAAATAAAAACGAGGAAAATCAATTTTTAATCTCTTTATTCATCTACTAGCTGTGCCCGCGACTTCGTTCGCGCTTGCTTTTCGTATTTAGGAAGATATTAAGTACACAAACTCACTAAATGTATATAGGTACTCATCGTGATTATGACATGACTTACAAAATTACGAAGAACGAACGAATATTAACACTTAAAACATTTCTTTGTAAACAATATTACTTGTTATGTGATATTCATCCGTACGTATACACAGGCTTTGCGCGCTGCTTACATGCGACAAAGCGACATACAGCCTGACCGTGCGAGATACAGGACTACCGCAGATCCACACCAACACGACTAATAGTTTGTCCCTGAGCTTGATTAATGGTCATGCCGAAACTATCAGAAGATAAGTCTTCGCAGAGGACATGGTGGAGTATACGGTGGAGGTCTGCCCTGCTTGGGCGGAGCATCACCGTGTCCTCGTCGAGGCGATCGGCTGCGGCGTCCTGGTTTACTCCATGGTCCGGAGAAGAATATAAGAATGAATGACAGCACGATTTGATAGTTATTCCTAGTTCGGGACCAATCGTAAGTCCGTAAGTGATACGGAGTAGAAAACGCCAAACACTAAGGCCGAAACTACAGACTTCGGGCTTAAGAGAGTAGACCCCCTCAGCCGCCGCAACAGAAAAAGACAACCCGGGCGTTGCGTCGGGAGTCGCAAGGCAATTCCCAGCCACCCTAAGCGCGGGCCCGCAGATGGCGAGCGTAGGTTGGCTCACTGTCCGAACGGAGCGGAATTTGTTCGAAAAGTCACCACGGCCCTGGAACGTTAAAGGCATAAGGAGGAATACGGACGTGTTTTAGTCAGTAAGAGTTTGACACTCTCTTCCGCTCCACGCAGAGCAGAAGAAGTCATTTGATGTTTTCCTATTCATAAAAAAACCCACAACGGATAGAGTAGAGTAGAGACTCCGTTGTCCTGGCTAAGTTTGCAAGCCTAGCTCCGCCCAAATGTACAAAAGCCACCAGTGTGCTTCACAGGTTGAGCGGAGAGACGACCGATAATACTCAACCCGCAAGGGAGTGATAATCTGAGATAAAAGTCAGCTCAATCACTTAGCACTCACAAACCTATATTTACCACCTGTATATGTACATTATGGATTGCAATAAACGATTTGATTTGAAACCTGCACCTCACCGTTCCGAGGATTTTTTCACGTCGGAAAGTCATGGCCAGGATGACGTAGCCGGCGTCGAAACAACCTCCGCAAATTGGGGTGTCTGTAGTGCATAAGTTAAAAAAAATTAAGGGCAATGATCCGTAATAATAATCCCTATTATTACGGAGGTAATTTTTACTTAAGCTGAGAAGTCAATTAGTTAGTCACGTTTATAGACTTGTCATTGCCATTTTTCACTTTTTTCACCATTTGTTATCATGAAGTTCAGTTGTTCTCTGGCAAATTCATGCACGAAACTGTGTGAAAGAAAGAAAGAAGGAGGAGCGGGTACGGGTCCAGCACTACCATCTCGAAACCTATCTTGGCGAGTTCTTCTGTGGCGTCATTGCCCAGGGATCCACAGTTCCCCTTGAAGCTCTGGAGTGTGAAACCCGCTACTGGTAGGTAATTTCTGGCCCTAGGCTGGTCACGACGAATCACCAGCTGACTGGGAATTGAACAGTTTTGTTTCAAAATTAACAGAAAATAATTAGGAATGAGGGAGATCCTGGGAAAGAAATTCAAGAGGTGAAAGTCTTGAGCATCGAAACCGAGTTTTTAGCCTTTCGGTTTTCTATCGGTTGCATTTTGGGGAGTGTGCGACGGAATTGCATAGTTTAATTCCGCCAAGCTCGTTCCATCATCGGACCACAAGACGTACGGCGGTACGCCACCGGTACACGATGGACCTCACACCCACATGAACAAAACGTTTTGGAAACACATGGCGTGGAATTTCCTGACTGAGTCCGTGTTTCTGGATAGTTACAGCCTGGGAGTCTTATCAAGAGTGAATAGGTTCCTTATAGGCAAGCGTGCTCCATCTTCGATCACATTATCGTTTGCCATCAGGTGAGATAGTGGTCAAACGCGTTCCTATCAAAAGTAAAAAAAAATGAAAACAAAGTCAGTGGAGCAATTTTATTTTTGCATCAAATGCGTAACGCCTGGTAAGTATCAAAAGAATCTTTAACTAAAAAATACTTTTTGGTGTAATTCTCGTGTTGTTGATGGTAAGTACAGTTTCGCTCAACAGATGGCATTGCAAGTGTCATTAAAGATACTTACCCCTACTTACTATGCATGTAGATAATAAGTTGATTTCTTCTAGATTGCCATAATCCTATCAGGTTTATGTGAATGTTTTCTACATTAGTTTTGTATTTTTTATCGCGATGCAAACGAAACATAATACATATAAACAAAAAATAGGTTCTGCTTGTCTTTCTAAAGAGATATGCAAAATACAGCAATAACATATTATTAATATTTGAAAATATTAGGTTTGGTAGGAATAAAAAAATAAGGAAATAAATAAGATAAAAATAATTCAAAAATAATTACAAAATTTGTGGGATTTGAACCCACACCTAGTCTTTCGAGAAGCAGGCTTTAAACCAGACGGACTATGAGATCTGTTGACATTTGATTAAAATAGCCGATAGCTTAGCTCCCTGAAAGGGTTCCACATCAGATGCTCTAGACCTTCATTTTTTTTATGTCGACAGACAGTACTCATCATGTTGACCAACTATTCCTAAAGCGGTATATTAATATCTCTTATAGATTAGCCGGGCTGCTAAGGTTCCACGTCTTGTATTCAGATCTTCAAAATAAATTATAGCCTATAATGTTGGCGAGGACTAATAGCTATACAACAAAAAAAGTTTCATTAAAATCCGTCCAGTGGTTTTTGCGTGAAAGACGAACAACAGACAGACAGACAGACAGACAGACAAAAAAATAAAAAAAAAATATTTTTGGCTTCTACTGTTTGTATAAAGCACCCCTGGAGTATTTTTTTTAGTTTATATTCAATGTACAGAATTGACCTCTTCTACAGTTTTATTATATGTATAGATTATACATTTTCATAACACTTTTAAAAAAAAATGTATTTTTTAAGAAAAATGCAAAAAAAAAACATTTAAAAATATAAAAAAATAGTACTGTTATGTAGCCCACCGGTATCGGGAACAGGGTCCAAACTACCGGTGATCAGGGCTCCAGAGAGAGGAATCTCCTAACAATGCAAGCGGTGTTTAGAAGTACTGCATTCTGAATCAAGCCCTTGATCCAGCCGCCTAACGAGAGCCTCCTAAGGTGTTGGTCGAGGCTCGTGGCTATTAAGCCGTTGGCTGACACGACTATCGGTAGGTACAATGATTGCCGAATTCACATCCCACATGTCGACAACCTCGCGAGCCAAGTCAAGATATTTTGTTTGTCTGTCTTTCTCGGCTTTAACGAGGTTCTCGTCATGCGGAACGGTTATGTCTACAATCATTGCACGCCTCTCGATTCGGTATTCCATACCGCCCTGAGATCGTTAGTGTCAAGCACCGCAGGTTTGCGCCAGTTCTCATTTGCCAAGGATTCACCGCCACTAGATCTCAATGCTTACCCACGTCGACAGCTAGGAAATATTCCCTGAGCGCTCCTGCACACGATGCCGCCACCGCGCCGTCGCCGCGCCGACGCCGCACAACTATACTGTACATACGAGTCGCGCGAAGACCGCCACCGCGCCGCCGCCGCGCCGCCACCGCGCATCTATTTGATTCATACGCGGCCGGCAATGGAATGAATCAGGATAATGAAATAACTGGGAACGCGCGCGGTGGCGGCGCGGCGGCGCGGCGGCGGCGCGGTGGCGGTCTTCGCGCGACTCGTATGTACAGTATAGTTGTGCGGCGTCGGCGCGGCGACGGCGCGGTGGCGGCATCGTGTGCAGGAGCGCTGAGACTGCATATCTCGCGATTGTGGAGGGTTTTAGCATTTAAAAAGCCTCGACCTCCACACTTTTATTATTATGAACCCGTACTATCCCACTCCAGAGCAAAGGCCTCCCTCCTTTCACTGGTGGAAAATCAAGTTAGGTATCTCTAATTTTCTTTTTACAGTATGTAAAGAATAAAACTAATTCATGTGTATTTTGTCAAAACTAAACAAATTCGCCCCGAGAAATGTCGTTAAAATAAATAAATACCAAAGAAAAATTGATTAGATCCGTTTATTTTTTTTTTATAGTTAAGGCGCTGTGATCTGTAAAAAAACGGTCTCTCTCGAACTGAAGAAAAGAAAGAGAAGCGCGACGACACAATGCTTGCAATTTATTGCTAAATATGAAGCATTTTATTGATTTACTCAAAACTAAGTTGAGCTATTAAAAATCTAAAACAACAATGTTTTTCATTAAAAGATTCGATTCATTATTTGGTATAAATTTTACTATAAGTAGGCTAGTAATACGGGATTTTTTTCTAAGGTCAAAGTTAGAGGTAACTTTGACGATCATTTCTATCGAGGATTTTATTTTTAAACATGTTTTGGAAACAACAGTTCTTTTTGAAATATAGTTAAAATTAACATACACCCGCACTGTGCCCGCGTGGTAGTCTTCGGCCCACTCCCTGTCATAGAGAAGGGGCCTGTGTCCTAGTACTAGGAGAGAGCCCATATGTAACAGTAAGTAACGTCATGGTACTAAAATGTTCACTTTTACTTTACTACTTAAAAAAAGTTTCAAAAATAACTCAACAGGATCAAGATTGGGATTGAGATATGTTATAGAAAGCGGCCGTTAGCTGTCAAATCCGACTTCATAGATTCTTCAATAACACACGTTTTTACAAGATTCACCTCCACAACACACAAACAGACTAATAAATCAAGTCTAATATATAATCTGATAATTTTTAGCCAAATGTTTAGTTTCAAGCTGCAGAAAATAAAAATTCAATTGAAACTAAACAGATTTGGCAACAGTCTTTGAAATTTATTTAATAAATAATTACGTTCTAAAACCAGCAATTTTTCAGTTTTTGCTGTTCACATTGCCTTAAGTCAGGCATGGCCTATAAATTGAATTAGCGATTTACGTCCGGGTGCAGGTGGAACCAATTGGTTCCAGTATACCGCAAATTGATTTAAACTTAAATTCCATGTTCTTTACGTTTTATTTTCATAAAATTGGTTCCCCCGGGCGCCCAATTTAAGTCAGTTACATTTTTCCCTGAATTTTGGTTTTGGTTTTTTTTAGTTGTTTGAAAGGGAGCGTAGGGCTCTGGCGGTCAGGGGGAATATGTTGGCACGAAGATTTGCTCGGTGTACTGATCAAGTAAAGATACAAACAAACATTCACATCCTACTAATATTATAAACTAGCTTCTACCAGCTGCGGCTTCGCCCGCGTTAATATCGGAAATGGCAAGGTTTCCTGATTTGTATTGTACATTTTTTACTCAGGAAACACCCACCCTACACCTACCTTGCACCTACCCTACACCTACCGTACACCTACCCTAGACCAACCCTAAACCTACCTTACACCTACCTTACATCTACCTTACACCTACCCTACACCTACCTTACACCTACCCTACACCTACCTAACACCTACCCTACACCTACCCTACACCTACCCTTCACCTACCCTACCTACATAATTATACCAGCCCAAAAATACTATGACATGTTTCTGGTCTCCTAGTACTTAATGTTTCTGGTCTCCTGGTACTTGTGAATCTGAAGTACTAAGGTAGCAGCGGCTCTGAGTTTCCACTTCCTCCTCAGTCTTCATTAATCCACGCCACTTACCGGGATAAAAAGTAGCCTATTTTTTATTCCAGGTTATGAACTACATGTGTGCCAAATTTCATTCAAATCCCTTCAGCCGTTTTTGCCTGATTGTTACACAAACATACAAACATACAAACATTCACCTTTATAATATTAGTAGGATGTGAATAATATTAGTCGTAGAATTTGATCCATGCCACTTGGCATGGATCAATGAAGACTGAGGAGGAAGTGGAAATTTAGAGCCGCTGCTGCCTTAGTACTACAGATTTACAAGTACCAGAAGACCAAAAACATCAAGTACCAGGAAAAACAACAAAACATGTCATAGTATTTTTTGGGCTGGTTAGGATAGGTGTAGGGTAGGTGCAGGGTAGGTGTAGGGTAGGTGTAGTGTAGGTGTAGCGTAGGTGTAGCGTAGGTGTAGGGTAGGTGTAGAGTAGGTGTAGGTAGGTGTAGGTAGGTGTAGGTAGGTGTAGAGTAGGTGTAGTTACAATACAAATCAAGAAACCTCCCTATTTCCGAGTATTTTTTGGCTGGTTAGGATAGGTGTAGGGTAGGTGCAGGGTAGGTGTAGGGTAGGTGTAGTGTAGGTGTAGCGTAGGTGTAGGGTAGGTGTAGGGTAGGTGTAGGGTAGGTGTAGAGTAGGTGTAGGTAGGTGTAGGTAGGTGTAGAGTAGGTGTAGTTACAATACAAATCAAGAAACCTCCCTATTTCCGATTTTCACGCGGGCGAAGCCGCTGGTAGAAGCTAGTTTATAATATTAGTAGGATTAAACCTCCTCTACCCATGTACTACCAATTTTGAAAAAAAAAATCAAAATGGCGGCGGTTGGCTATGCCAACTCCCATACAAAAATGTTCGAACCCGTTTACCGCCCAAAAGCAACCCATAATTTATTCAAAATTAATTTACTTACCTACATTACCTACACATCCGTGTGTGGGTCAAAGAAATTCATATGTGTACCAAACAATTAGGTACTTATCTAAACGGTTCTCGATTTTCGGGTCAAATAAACTGTGACAGACATACGTGTGGTATTCCATATATATAAAAGTAAGAACGCCGTGCATCTTGTCTAAGAATAGGCAATATGCACGGTGCGGGCAAGACTGCGTAGGCACTGCTTTGGAGGTAGCGGAACAGAGAGTAAAGTCCCGCATACCTCCATTGAAGAGGGAGGATCCTCCGACCAGACGAATGTTGTGTCTGGTGGGCAACTGCCCTACAGTTTCGGGCTTTGCATTTATGTTCTAATCGCACGGTAAACTCTGATATCGCGATTTAGGATTTTGTCAGGTTAGCTCGCACCTGTCGAGATAGATGGCGCTGCGAGTCTCATTTGTTGTGATGTTGATTCAGCTACGTTGATTTTTAGTGGCGGCATTAATACCGCAACACTGCTGTGACCTCGACCTCCCGGCCGCGCGGCAAGGTCGCTTATCCAATTCCTATATTCATATTGTGTTGTTATCGAAACAAATATTTGTATGTCTGTGTGTACCCGAGTGGTTATCGATTCGATGGTCAACGTATTTTCGACCTCTCTGACAAAGGCAGTGAAGACAATTTTTACCGATTTCAAAAAAGGAGGATCAGTTTTCCACTTTATTGTGTTTGCAATGATGTCAGCGATTTTATCAAAGCTTCAGATCAGTAAAAGCATCTTCGGTTGACATTTGGTCAAGTAACTCCACAATATAAGAGCGCCGCCATTTTCGTGATACTGATCATGCACAGGCAGGAGAATAAATAATAGTATCACAGCCGAGCACCTGCTGGCAAAAATTAAACTTTCACACAAACATTCAACTAAATTATTTTAATCATTGTACTTTTCACAAAACTTTCCATTGTGCTCAATACGTAAAAGGTTGTCTTGCGTCGAATTACAAGCTTTTAAGCATAGCAGCTCCATTTAAAAGTCTGTGTCTTAGGTAGAAAAAGAAGATTTTAGATAAAATCAGTGTTAAGATTTAATAATATCTATCTATCGAAACCATCCAGAAATAAGTACCTACCTATAGATTTTCAGTTTCGATGATTCTTTAAAAACTAACACGAAAACTTTTGGATTAGTTTAATTTAGATATCCTAGTAAAATTTTCTAGTCATCAAAAATATCGTCGTAGGTCAGCAGAGTTCGCTTGGCGTCTTTAGCGGGCGGTGGGTTGCGCGGCGACGGAGAGGGCGTCCAGCCCGGCGCCGGCGTGGGCGGCCGTCCGCGCGCCACCGAGCTGCGCCAGCCGTCCTCCAGGCCGTCCAGCGACGTCAGCGCTTGCGCCGCTATCTCGGGCGTGTCGAACGACAGGAAAGCTCTGGAAAGATAAAGGATTATGAGATTAACTCTTCCTTCAAAACTTCATAGTGAAAATAAATAACAAAGCTAAAAAAGCAGCAGCAGTTCCTTTGTACTTCTTAACTAGGTATAATGTTATCATTTATTATATTTCTGTGTGTACATAAATAATAAAATAAATAAATAAACAGGTTGAGTTTAGACATTTCGCCTATGCAACCATTTTTAATGTCAACTGCACATTTTGGTAATAACTTATCGCCAAAATGTGCAGTTGATGTTACACACGTCTTATCACTGATAAGTGTGATTTGCTCTAGCTATCTCTATCTATTGGGGTATGGTTTTCGCACGTAGTCCTGATGTTGGACCATTGTGAGCGATATACCTGGCCTAGCCTAATAAAAGATTTTCAATAAAATAGGAAGCAAGGTTATACTGATTTTCAATCCAACTTCAAAAAAAGAGGACATTCTCAAATCATTGAAATATTTTTTTTTATTTTGATTTATTACTACCCCAATTACTAGAAGACGCCTGGTCCAATTTGGAAAATACTTTTTTTATTTCAAAAGCTAGACTTCCCAGGGAGTCCCATGCATCAGGTCATCTGATGCTAGGATCCTGGAGAAGTCGAGGGAACTCTTCAAATTATACAGGCACATTTGAAGTGATTGGGATATTTTAGAAAGAGTATCTTATATTTCAAATTTGGAAGTTGGCATCAAAAAACGCAAACAAGTTAGTTTTTACTTTGAAGTGATTTTTTTTTATGTTCTTTTTTTAAGTTTTTTATGTTACCACTGCATTGATATGTATGGCATGGCCTACTGAACTTTGAATTATTACTTACTTCTCATCATCAGGTTCCTGTGTGAATGAAAAGGGTTCATATGTGGCCAGCCGTCGTCTAATAGTTTCCTCTGAGATGCGGGCACCCGCTACAAGCAGTACTGAACTCCTGCTCACACCAGTAGGTGGTTGAACTGGGGTTTCCGCACCAGCAGGAAGAGGGGTGCGAGGCGATTTCTCATCTCTTGGGCTATAACAGAAAATGTGTTATAGCTCAGATTGACATTTATTAAAATAGAAATCATCAAATTACATTTGGAACTGATCCTTTCAAGCTACCATAGTTGTCTAAATGGCTTATTCGATAGAGTATTCTGCATGGAATAAGGATTTGTGATCATATTTTATAATGCAATCATTAGCATCACACTTACGTGTAGGAGTGATCTCAGTCCTCTTAAATGTTAATAAAAACCTATCAGGGCGTTCTTTTGACTTTATCAGTGAATATTCTATGATTTTACTGATATCAAGAAATGAATATTAATTTAGCAACTAATCTGATGGATTTTTCACATACATCTTTAAGTAAACCTGAAACCTGATGAGCATGAAGGTCCCAGTGGGACAAATACTTACTTCTCCCGAGCTGTGACAAATGAGTCATACAGATACTTGACACGAGGACTCTGCTTCTCTTCAGGAGGTGGGGGCTCTTGAGAGGCACTGAATGGCTGATAAGATGCCACACCACCTGCGGCACTCGCTGACCCACTGAGTTTCCTCTCCCTACCTGAAATATTAATCATACAATGTTTTATCAAATGCTTTTATTAATTACTAGCACTTCGCCCGCGACTTCGTCTGCATGGATTTAGTAGGTACTTCACAAACTTCAAAGCCCTCTATACCGCCTTATAAACGTTAGTTTTGGAAAATTAAGCACAACAATTTTCATTAATTACATTTATTACTTAGCCATTTCTACTTATTCTATGGTCTCAGGTTCTGCGCAACTGTTCACCCCGTTCACCCCGTCAGGAGTTGATTATGCAAAAATGGTTAGGTACATCTGTTTCAATAATCCCATTTTCAGTTCGTTCATAGCATTCCGACGTTAATTAAAGCAAGCAATAATGTCCTCCCCTAAAAACTTGCTGCAACCCCTGCTTCACCCCTTATTATGTATGTAGTTTATTTGCGAAAAATCCAAACATTTGTTACTCTTATTGTTTTATCGAAATCATTTTCAACTTCATCGGACCAAGCATTGATATGATTCTCCCCAGTTCGCTCAAGCCGCGACATTTTTCTTACTCCGAGCATGTTTATTACCGTCATAACTTTTGAACGAAAGGTCCGATTTGAATAATTTAAAGCGTGATTTACACAGACATAATCTACCTTAATTATCAAACCATTTAAATGGATAAGCATTAATATCATGATACCGAAATCACCATTTTTTCATATCACCAAGGATTTGCTTGAATAATTTTAACAAAAAGCGGTCATGGTGACTTAACCATAATAGTTAGACATATGGTATCGCGGACTTTTTTGTAGACATTGATGACTTCTATAAAATTTTAGTACATCACTTTGCTCTATTGTCAATAGATTCCGCAGCGTACGCGATATAAGGATTTTTTCTCACACCTTGGGTTACATTATCGAAGTTTTCATACGGATCCCTAATTTTTTTGAAAATATTCTATAGCCTATGTCCATCATCGATAATGTACGATTCTACTGGTGAAAGAATTTTTCAAATCGGTCCAGTAGTTTCGGAGCCTATTCATTTCAAACAAACAAACTCTTTATAATATTAGTATAGATAGAAAAACTTTTCAGCATGACACAAGGATAAAAACAAGATTTTTTTTTTTTATTACTGATGTGTTTGCTCTTGACTCTAGTCAATGTCAGATCCAACTTAAAACCCCTCAAAAACAAGTAGATAGGTAAAATAAAATGATACCTGCTCTTGGTCGCTTAAATGTAGCATTTTGAGGCTGTGGCGGAGGACTTTTTATAGCTTGAATAGCTCCACTCTTTATCAACTTGCGAGCAATTTCACGAGCATCGCGTGCTTCTGTTGGCCGCTTCGGCAATATCGGCTTCTCAGGCTCTTGTTTGGGAGCCTTCAATGCTTGTAAAGCCTTCTTTTTCTTTTTCAACTTTTGGTATTTTGCTTGTAACATCAACTCTTCTTCTGTTAAATTCGATGGAAAATGTAGGTAAACCATTTTAAACGAATCAAAATAGGTTTATTTTACCTACAATCAGTAAAATAACAACAACAGCAAAATATTAGCAGTAAAATGTCAATGTCAAAAAGACAGATCGTTAGATGTCTATTGTTTTTTTTTATTATTTACCCCGAAGGGAAGGCTTTTGACCATATTGCCTAGTCTTACGGAGGGCTTGTTAACGTTACCAAATAACAAAATAATAACCGTTACATAACTTTAATTTCAATTGTGATACCATAGTAACGTTACAAAATTTACCGGTATTAGATAACAATACCAGTAATATAACGTTAAGTAACATTTAACGTAAAATACGAGAATTATCGTTTTAACGGTAAAATAATTAGTGTTATAATAGCCCGCGAACTTTCTTGTATTTTTTGCTATTTGAAGGTCAGTGTCAGGTTGTAATTTAATCAAAATTGAATCATATTTTGATCAAGATACAACCTGACACTGCACCACCTCACAGAGATAACCGTTTAAAAATAACGATAAAATTAACGTTAAACTACAAATAACGTTAAACCTATTACCGTTATTTTAATATTAACGTTAACTCCTGTCAATGCAAGGTAACGTTATAAATTTTTACCGGTATTTAAAGCCCTGGTCTTACGTCCTTATATTATATATATTATATAACGGTAATAAGTTTAACGTTATTTAAGCACCATTTTAACGTTATTCTTTATTAACGTTATTTGTAGTTTAACGTTAATTTTATCGTTATTTTTAAACGGTTATCTCTGTGAGGTGGTGCAGTGTCAGGTTGTATCTTGATCAAAATATGATTCACGACAGGAAAAAATATGTAAGTAGGTACATAATTATAACCATAATTACATTTCTTTTCTCTTAGCTAGATTTCGGAAATCTAGTTATTGTACACATCAAATCTAAGTTCATGATGATGAGTAAATGATTCTTATGGTTACATCTATGTAAATACATAATAGATATTGTTGCGCATCACATTTTGATTAAATTACAACCTGACACTGACCTTCAAATAGCAAAAAATACAAGAAAGTTCGCGGGCTATTATAACACTAATTATTTTACCGTTAAAACGATAATTCTCGTATTTTACGTTAAATGTTACTTAACGTTATATTACTGGTATTGTTATCTAATACCGGTAAATTTTGTAACGTTACTATGGTATCACAATTGAAATTAACGTTATGTAACGGTTATTATTTTGTTATTTGGTAACGTTAACAAGCCCATAAAACTACACCAATTATACACCACACTATCCACTAGGGAATCAATTTGCGAATAATTAAAAACAGCCACTAAACTTCACTCGATTTTTTCGAACTTTTCGATCATTCTTACATCAACTGTGTATATGTAATCTGTTTTGTGCATAGACATATATGACAGCTGTTGAACTCTGTCAATTTCAGATGACAAGAACAGTTCAGACAGTTTGTTGACATCAGTCATCTGTGGCGTGCAGTGACAGAAAAATTACAAAATCGATCAAAAAAATTGCAAAATGATTCGTTTATCAAAAAATATTTTACCTTCGCTTACGAAAACATTGTTGAAAAGGAAAAATCAAAGCCAAAGCCCTAGTATTTTGATATTCTTGCATGGACAAAGATTACTTTCAAATTCCGGTAGGTAAACAAAACAAAAAGTTTTCCTTTGTAAGATTTTTGCATCCTTACGACCTTAGGTTTTATTTCTGTTACTCGAAAATGATATTTGAGTAATATTCTGTAGGTACTATTTCAGTTTTGTTTACGTAATACCGTATATCAAAACATTATGAAACACATTTTCCTTTATGAGTCTGAAGTTGGCATGTCCTACCTATTACCTATTCAAATTGCAAATAATTAACACCAACCGATAAAATAAAAATATTTAGAAATATTCTGTTTACGATAAGTTTAAACATGCTAATATATTTCAAGGATTCACATATCAGTAAGTATTGTAACCTCAAATGGTTTTTTTATTTTTTCAGCTGCTTCTGGTAAATTCTCAGTAAAACATGAAGACATTGGGCGACCATTATATTTCGATGCTCAGGCCACGACACCTATTGTAAGTTATTCACCACACTCCTTAAAATAGTATTATTTATAAATGATAAGTTTCACCATTTAACAAAAGCTCTCATGTTCTAGGATCCAAGAGTCTTGGATGCTATGTTACCATATTTTGTAAGTTATCATGGTAACCCACACTCCCGCACCCATGCCTATGGATGGGAGAGTGAGGCAGCAGTTGAAAAGGCCAGAGAACAAGTAGCAGATTTGATAGGAGCAGATCCAAAAGAAATAATATTTACATCTGGAGCAACTGAGTCAAATAACATATCTGTAAAGGGAGTGGCACGGTTTTATGCTCCAAGGAAGAAGCATGTTGTGACAACACAAATTGTAAGTGACTGTAGTGTTACGCCAGTGCTACACAGATTAAAACGGTGGCTTCAAACAGAAGTTTCAAAGAGTGTAGATGGCGGTTTTATGCGGTTTTGTACTAAATTTAGCATAAAACCGCCAACTACACAGTTTGAAACCATCGTTTGAAAGGGCTTTAAACATTAACAGGTGACTGTTATGGCATGTTCAAATCTCAATAGAAAAAAAAAATACAAAAAAATCAATGATAGTAAGACTGGATTGTTTATTTTCCAGGAACACAAATGTGTATTAGATTCTTGCAGAGCTCTGGAAGGAGAAGGATTCAAGATTACATACTTGCCTGTAAAAGAAAATGGAATCATAGATATGAAAGAATTGGAAAAGGCACTGACACCAGAAACTAGCTTGGTATCCATTATGACAGTGAACAACGAAATAGGTAAAATTGAATTGAATTTTACTTTTACTTTAGTTGGCAAGATAATATTTTACTTTGAAATTAGAATTGGTCTTGGCATAAGCTCAAAACTTTAGTAATTCAGAAATTACAAAATATGCTTTAGTAGATAAATACACCTTACAATCGCCTGATAGCAACCTCATTTTGTTTGAATAAACACAAAGCCATTTGTGTAAATTTGTTTTCAATCCAAATTTTAAATGTGCTAATATTTTTTACAGCACTGAAAAGTACCCTCACTGCAAACTATTATAACATAAGAACATGGATCAAATATTTAAAATGTTTTCAGGTGTTATTCAACCTATTGCTGAAATAGGTG
The DNA here is from genome assembly GCA_947386135.1 of Melanchra persicariae. Lineage (NCBI taxonomy): Eukaryota > Metazoa > Arthropoda > Insecta > Lepidoptera > Noctuidae > Melanchra > Melanchra persicariae. The sequence continues at coordinate 9,532,152 of OX376653.1, read as the reverse complement.
CATTGTGCAAGAGCAAGAAAGTTTACTTTCACACTGATGCAGCTCAAGCAATGGGCAAAGTACCCATAAATGTCAATCAAATGAATATTGACTTGATGTCAATTTCTGGGCACAAGATTTATGGTCCAAAGGGTGTGGGCGCCTTGTACATCAGGCGCAGGCCCAGAGTGAGAGTGGAGCCTATTCAAAGTGGAGGTGGGCAGGAGAGGGGCATGCGCAGTGGAACAGTTCCAACCCCACTAGTTGTAGGACTAGGTATGTACTTATTATTCATTTTTATATACCTTGCCCTACCTAATGTCAAAGTGCACCACTAATTACTATTGCTTGTTTCCAGGTGCAGCATGTGAAATAGCACAACGGGAGATGGCTTATGACTATGCATGGACGGAGAAATTGGCACAGAGATTTTTAGACAAAATATATTCAAAGTTAACTCATGTCATAAGAAACGGAGATGCAGAAAAAACATACCCTGGCTGTATTAATTTGTCTTTTGCATATGTTGAAGGTATTATAGATAAGATTATTGTATTATGTTGTTATGACAATTATAATGTAATAAAAATAAATTCTGATAACAACGCTCTTTACAAAAAATGGCCTGTTGTTTTGGTCAGTTAAAATAAAACTAAAATTCGTATTATTGTTTGTTTATCTTTTAGGTGAGTCTTTATTGATGGCTCTAAAAGACATTGCATTATCAAGTGGGTCTGCTTGTACTTCAGCATCATTAGAACCATCTTATGTATTGAGAGCTATTGGAACAGATGAAGATTTGGCACACAGTTCTATCAGGTAAAATAAACCTTATACCTAGTACTTTCCCAGTCCACTAGAGCTTTATTCTCAACAAGTTGTAAATTTCTAAGTTTCCAATCTTGTCAGTGGATAGTAGGTATTGTAGTAGAAGAGGCCATATTATGATGCTGGATTTACTAGAGCGTCGCGGAAACCTATTATTAGGTTTGGTAGATTAGGCCATGCCAATCATGTTGCCACTTTCAGCGGTGGGGGAAGAGCATCCTACAGATTTTCAAAATTATAAAAAACAATGACATGGAAATACTCAAGCGTGTCAGATTAGCATACTGAATGTTCATCATAGCAACCAAAAATCTGACGATTTTGAGGGGTATTGTTAATCTGACAGCTTAAAAAAATGATTATTTTTTTAAAACACTCTTAAAGCTGTTGGCCCCGGTTGTCATTTGTGTTGGCAGTTGTTACAGATTGTCAGAAGCCAGGGCCCCAAGTCTGCTATTTTTTATAAATTAATTCCAACACAATCCCATTGTGATTTTGCTATAAGTTCGTAATCTGCTAAATGACGCTTTTGTGTTAGTAGATTACCGAACATATAGCAAAATGCTGGCACTGCTTCTCGACTCGAGAAGCAGTGTGGGGAAGGTGCGAGAGGGTCAAAGATAGGGGAAACGTGAAAGGGATAGAGAGACGCGGAGTGGAGAACATAATGCTCTAGCTGCACGCTCTGATCTTAATTGACGGTTTTTATTCATTTCGGCTTGCGAAAATCGTCAGGTTATGTTTTTTGTTAATCTGGTATTAAGTATTACCTTAAAATTAAAAAAAAAAACAACCGCAGACGAGTAGGTAAGTCAAACCATCGTTTTTTTTGCAACTATGTTACCCTCCCAGCTCCTTTGGTTACGCTCAAATCGTCAGATTAGCAAAATTGACACTTCTTAGCTAGTAATTAATCCCCCTTATCTTAATTTGCCGTGCTCAAATAATTTCCAAAATCCCCACTTGGGCTTTTGGAACAGCAGAACTTTTCTACTATTGGCGAATGTTGTTGTCAGAAAATTATGGGTCTTAAAGAATGTCAAAATTTTTCATTACAGATTCGGATTAGGAAGATTTACAACAATTGAAGAAGTCGATTACACAGCTGAAAAGACAATTAAACACGTAGAACGCCTCAGGGAAATGAGCCCACTTTGGGAGATGGTCCAAGAAGGTGTAGACATCAAAACGATTCAGTGGTCACAACATTGAAATGGCTCGTATTTGTTTAGTAAAGTTATTCCAAGATTAGATTTAGGTGATTTATTGCGACATGATAAAAGGAAAAGATCTGGTGATAATAATGAAAAGTTGGTTAATTTATGTGTGGTTGACCATTGAAGTGTAAATTTGTAAATGCTTGACTTAGGAATTACTGAATTGTTTCAAGGAATTTTAAGAAGATATCATATGACCACTATTATTTGTATAATTTGTAGCCCGTCGTATCAAATGCTTATTGTTATTATATTAGAAACAAATGTTTTGCTTGTTCTTTGACCTCAATTAAGAGTAATAAAAAATTAGGTATTGTGTTATCATTTATTTTTTAATGTTAAATTATTATGAATTAATCGAAATAATTGAGCAACTTGAATATTTTTCTATAACTTTGCTTCTATTTTGAAGGTCTTAAAATATATCAAGAGTATTGCCCAATCCACTGAAATACATAACGGTAGAATGATCACATTTACTTCAGTAAACTATAGTAGGTAATAGCTTCATTATTAGATCTTAAATCATATAATTACTTGTTTTGTGAAAGGGTTGTTATGATTCTTGTTACAGAGAATCAATAAATGAAATGATTTATAATTATTGATTTATTTGGTAAACAGATGCATATCCAATATTAAAGTATTAAAGACAAGCAGAGCATTGATAGAGTTAGGTAATCAATGTTTAGTACCAACATACTGTAATTCATTGTTTTAGAGAACTGCTTCATTATTTTTTTGTTAACTTTAATAAAGTACAATTTATTGAAAATGTTTTTCTTTGTCAGACTAGAATATACATGTAATAGCTGTCATAGGGAGTGTAATTGAATAAAACACCTTTAGCAATAACACTATTAAAAGTGGCTACAATATTGTTATGCCAGCCATAAAAGTATATTAAAACTGTCCATAGTAAAAAGAACAAAGGTGATCAACATAGTAAACTTAATAAATGTAATTACTTCTAGAGCAGCCAATCAAACCACACTTTTTATACATGATAAATTGATAGTACATACATGAGTATCGAAAATTATATACTTGGCTCGGAATTATCAACCTATACTTTTAATACTGTTAGGCCATTTTGTTTTAAATACATTCTAAATACTGTAGATGGATAAACTCAGAATAATAATAGGGACAATTATGGGCCATTACCCCCCTAAACAAAATATCTCATTAACATAAGTGCCACAGACAGCCCACTCTGCAGGGGCTGCTTTGACGCCGAAGAATCACCTGTCCACGTCATGCTGGAATGCGAGGCCGTGGCTACCCTACATGAACAAATCCTCGGAATGGTGTGGTCCCTCCGCAGAGCCTGTGAAGCTTTCAGGAAACGTCTGTGCTTCTGGGCGGAGCTAGACTGGCTAACCTAGCCAGGACACCTACGCACAATGGACCGAATGGGAGTCTAAGTGCGGAAAATGGAGTCCCTACTCTACTATAGATGGAAAAATGATTTATAAAAATTAAAAAATCAACATTATTATTAAATAAGTGCCAGTGCATCTTCTATTTATAGAGGAGTTTGATTCAAAGGTTAGATGTTGACACAAACATGTTTCAGAGATTCTAACTCATAAACTTAGTGACTTAGCAAGGATATGCATATTAATGAATGAACAAACTTATTTTAGTGCTCTTTTTTGCTTAAACAAATCATCTATACTTTAAAGCATTTTTCCTAATTCTATTATGCATAATTATGTAGATTTACAAGGTTTGAAAATATACAAATAATATTAATTAAAGCAACAAACAATTATACTGAATCAACAACTACATGATGGCTCTTCTACTGGTTCAGGGTTTGATATCTTGAAACTGTTGTGATCTAAAGTTTGCAACTCAATCCTAGATCTATTTGATTCCACCAGTTGCATTGCAATATCAGTAAACATTTCTTCAATGCCTTTGCCAGTCTTACATGAAGTTTTATAGGTGGTGCTGATAAGATTGTGACACTGTTCACTGAAAACAAATAAAACATGGTTGTATACTATGCAACACAGCTTATAAGCCCAAAAGAGAATCAGATTACAATAATTACCAAAAAGTTTCAATATCAGCATCAGTAACTTGAGGTGAAGAGCCTTCTAAATCGGATTTATTTCCACATAGAAATATTTTTGCATTCTCTGCATATGTTACAATGTCTAGCAAATGCTGGCTTAGAACATGAAAGGAGGATGCATTGTCAAGTGAAAACACAAGGATTGCTGCCTCAGCAAACTTGTAGTAGCTTGATGTGACTGAAGCAATCCGTTCCATACCTCCAGTGTCCCATAGTTGTAACTGAAATCGAAATTTATTTATTAGTTTTTAAGACTGTCTGGAGGTTCGGTTTCGGCCAGTTTGGCCCAAAAATCTAGTTTTCGCAACAGTTTCGGTTTCGGCCAAAAATTGACCGACCCCTGCCGAAACTCAGTATTGTTTATTTTAATAAAATTCATGTTAAAACATAAATAAATCATCAAGTATGTTATTATTATTATTTTTAATTTAACTGTGATTATATGTATAAAAAATACTACACTACATATTATTACTTCAGATATAAAAATTATAATTTATATTATATATATCTTCAAATTTCGGTTCAGGTTCTGGCTGAAAATCCTGTTTCGGTCGGACACTATTAATTTTACAGCCAGTAAGCACAATAACCGAATAAAAAATAAATGTAATCCTGTTTTATATGTTAGCATAACTAGTATTACCTTGACAGTTTTGTCTGTAAGTTGATATGGCTTTTCAAAGTGATCCAATCCTAAAGTTGACCTTCTATCGGCATTAGGAACAAACGTATTGTTGATAAATCGACGGAAAATTGAACTTTTTCCAACTCCATATTCTCCACACAATATCACTTTCAGCACTGGAGTTTTAACCATAGCCATTTTTGAATGATTAAATAACAATAGTGCGTCAAGTTCACAGGTAATTAAACATAAAGTCTCATTGCGACATTAATCAAAATTAATAATATAATGCAATTTAAATACGCAGCTACACAGTGCACACACCCATATTCTGGTTGACTTGACATTAGTAGAGATGTACCTACTATACTATACAACTGTAACAATACCCCGATCGAAGATCGATCTGTGAACACTGAAACTGATTCATAGAGTCATGTATAATATCGTAGCGCTTTTGAACTTGTCTAATCGAATATGGTCGTATGTGGTCGCGATCCTCAGCAGTGAGGGAACGAGGAAGAAGACGAATCGAATATAATTTCGTTGTGTTTTATATTTATCTATTATTCTAACACATTAATTAGTAAGATTTCATTAGACTTTAGTAAGGCTACGATATATTGAATGTTATACAGAAAAAAATGGGAAAGTAAACTTTGTAACGGGCTCAGTGGAAATATTTTTACTTGGTCTGAGGTAATGGGTTGCCACGGATGGCTTCCCAATAACAGGTATTTGGAAATACTTTTATCACAGCACAGGTCCACCTCTAAAGATTTCAAGTTCTTAGTGTTGTGCCTGCCTGTCCCAATTTTTACCAAGAAACCCTAGGAATGTTATAAAACCGATTAATTTATTTAACCTGATTAATTAAGTTAATTCCACTTAATTCATTCAGTCGCAAGCTGGGTAACTGAGAACTAAATTCTTAACTAATAATTTTCCTTATCGTTCGAGTAAGAAGACCTTTGGAATTTTATAAATAACTAGTTTTTTCCCGCGACTTCGTACGCACATTTCCCGTTCCCATAGGAATTTCGAGAAATCCTCTCCTAGTGCTCCGCTACACTCCCCAAGAAACATGGCAAATTTCAGCTTCCTACAACTGGTAAGTAATTACGGCTACCTATGCGTTATTTGTCAGTCACTCAATAACGGAAGAGTTTTATGTGAGCATGAAGAGAACTGACTGACATTCCATTTTGCTTGTATAGATTGACGGCTCATTTCATATTCACTTCACATAATATGCTGCCGGTCGATTCTGTCGACATCTCACGGTGTACACCTAGGCGGAGTGAACGACAAGTGATCTGTCATTCCATCTTATTTGTATGGTTTGACAACTCACCCGTCGTGCAACCCGCCCAAGTGTTCACTTCGACATGATTAAAGAATTGCACAGCAGGCCCTGCTGGCTAGACTAAATCCGCGCGTCAGTTTGTGTCATTACTGAAACCAGAAGATTATTTTTTAGTGATTTCTTTTTTTTTTTTTTTGTGATACAGCATTTTATATGTCGTGACCATATCTTAAAATTGGTTAAGTATTTCATGATGTGGTCGGAAATGTATATGAAATGCCTCATCATAAAATGGCTTTCTTTCTTCGGCTGTCGCATTATTATTAACTGATATCGACAAACGCTGAGTTATTCTTTGATCTGGCCAGACCATATGATGTGGGCAGCGGGTATTTTCCATTTCATGAAATGATTAATTCTATGATATGGCCACAATGTAATTTTCTTAAACTTATGTGTGAGTATTACGTTTGATGGATGCGAGACGCACAGGACCGGTTGTTGTGGCGATACTTGGGGGAGGTATATGTCCAGCAGTGGAAGTCTTTCGGCTGATATATGACGATGATGATGATTACGTTTGTATATGCTGGTTAATTTGATGTGCAATCAGCTTTATTTGATATGAAAATAATATTTTCGACAATTGAACAACTTTTTAGAGGATAGAAAATGGTGATGCAAAGATTTTAACTAGCGCCTCTAGTTAATAATTGTGAAGCGTACTAAGAACCACACTTTGACAGCATTGCTAACGTGTGGGGAATTCCCCAAACTGCGGGGAATCTCAAGTTGATGTGGTATTGGAATTATGTGGGGAAAATGCGAGGATATTGAATATCGATAGTCCGAGCCAAGTCAGAAATTTTTTTCAAGAAATCAAAAATTTTGTTAGGATACTCGTGGATATCGAATGACTCACTTTTTCGAAATTGATTTTTAGTACTCGACCGATGAACGCATCGGTCGAAATCTATCTCTCTAGCCTATTTTATCACACTGCTGGGCAAATGCCTCCTCTCCCTTTTCCACACAACTCTTTCATTTGCTATGTCGGGCCAGTCCTTTCGGTAGGTATCGAGCTCGTCCTGCCATCTTCGCCTTGGTCTGCCGCGATGTCTTTTGGCATCTAATGGGAGTGGTTCTTGAGTGTTCGAAATATCGAGCGAAAATTTGGTGTCCTTAAAAAATTTGAAGCAGAGTACCGCAATCATAATTATAAATACAAACACTGTAGTACCTTTGACAACAAGGGAAGCAATTAAAACTGGGCGGCAAGTTTATTACATCGAGAAAAAGGTTTGTTACAAAAATAAGGCGTGAAAAAAAATATTTAAAGGTGTGAAAAGGAAAACAAAATCTAAATGGAGTTTTTTGGGGAAATAGTAGATTTTTATTCCTTTTATCCCCAAATTGGGGAAATTGACTTAGATTTTCGGGGAATTTGATAACTCTAAACTTCGCCAATAGAGGCGCGCGCGTTATCGCATCGCCAATTTTTTGATTATTTTTAGTACGTTTTTATTTACAATTCCGTTTATTCAATTTTTAGACTTATTTGATTCATTTTTATTTTTTTTTTAATTTTACAAAAAAGAAAATATTTAAAAATATAAAAAAATAGTAGCCCACCGGTATGGGGAACAGGGTCCAAGCTACCGGCTGTCAGGGCTCTAGAGAGAGGAACCTCCAAGCAATGCGAGCAGTGTCCAGAAGTACTGCTTTCTGAATCAAGCCCTTGATCCAGCTGCCTAACGAGAGCCTCTCGAGCCAAGTCTAGATATTTGACTTGTTTATTTTTCTCGGCTTTCACGAGGTTCTCGTCATGCGGAACGGCAGAGATATACAAAATAGTTTATGAAATGTATTTTAAAATAATGCAAAATAAAAATACTTTTTTGATTTACTATTTAAATGCAAAATACCAAGCAAAATAGATATTTCCAACAAACCTTTTTTCAATTCAATTCGTTTTACATACACTTTATAATAATAAAAGTTGTTTAAACACATTTTCCTTCTCGGAGTTGGAATTATAATGCCACCATAAGAAAAAGTCGTTCTACTGGGTGCTGAGCTTGGTATGCCTGTTTTATTGTAGGATAAATGTTTATCGCCAGACTTATGCACTAATCTAGGATTAGTGCACTAATCCTAGACGTTCTAGTATTAGAACGATAACACTAAACTTGCATGTCAAATAAAATAATAGTAAACAGTCACCGCAACGAGACCACGAAATCCGTTGTCCGTTAGACGGTAAAACATTATTTCGACGATTGTCACTGTCGCAGCTAATTAGTTTAATCAGCCGTTGAATTGGTTGCCTAACCTTTTCATTAAAATAAACAGATTTTTCAGTGACCTAAGTGACATCTTTTGTTCAATATCGTTTGATGACTTTCCCATATCACTTATGTCGCTGAGTTCAATGAAAAAGCTAGGCTTTGAAACATCACTATTATAACGCGTCGGCGGCGCCACGAGCAGCGCCTCTAGTGGCCAATAAAAGCACCGTTATTTAATATTTTGGGAAGACTAAACTTAATCTCAGATGGGATGACAATAATGCCTTGGAAGGTGGGTAGGCCTTTGGTGTGGGATGCAACATGTGTCGACACCCTTGCGCCATCCCATCTTCTTAGCACGTCGGGCTGCGCTGGGGCGGCTGCTGCAGGTGCAGAAAATCTCAAACGGCGCAAATATAACAACCTTATTGGGAGTTATATATTTGAGCCGTTTGGGGTTGAAACTTTAGGCCCATGGGGTCCAAGTGCTCACCGAGTCTTTCGGGACATCAGCAAACAACTTGTCGACTGTTCACGTGACCAGAGGGCTGGGCTTTTCTTTGGCCAAAGAATCAGCATTGCCGCGGCAATGCTGCCAGTGTTCTGGGCACTTTTGTCATTGACAGCGATGTGAATGAATTCTTTGATGCCCAATGATTTATTTTGTTTTTATACACGTTTGTACATAATTTGGCAATTTTTAGTCTAGTTTGTGTAAAGTTAGGTTTTTTTTTTTTTTTTTTCCTAGCCTACTTTTGTGTCCCACTGCTGAGCAAAGGCCTCCCCCTTCTCCTTCCAAACCTCTCTGTCTTGGGCTATCTCTGGCCAAGCTTTCCCCGCAAACATGATGAGATCGTCACACCACCTTCGCCGCGGTCGACCTCGACGACGACGTCCTTCCTCAGGCGTCCAGTGAGTGAAAAAAGTTAGGTTTAGCAGATATAAATAATTAAGTTAGTTATATAACCATGTAACCGAATGAGGAATCTCAAAGCAAATGGAATTTTAAAGAAAATATGTCTCGAAAAGTACCTATTTCAAATAAAATACAAAATGCTTTTTAAAAAAGGTATTTTAAACACAAAATAGGTATTTTGTGTTAGTTTAAATACAAGTATTTCACTCTCGATTCGGTCCACCACCACGTCCACCACTGTATGATCACGATCACAGAACACTTTAGGGAGATCACGATCCTGTTTCACAACACTATTTCATATAATTTGAATTGCCAGTTTTGAGATTTAAATAAAATCTGTTGGTAGAATTCTCGTTTCAAATTGAAAAAATAATAGGAACAGCTTTTGCTTCGCTTGAGAGAAATTATCTTTACTACGAGCTGTAGCTCAAACTATTTCTTATGAAGTTAGATTGGTTTTAATTATAATATCTGGAATTATTATTATAATTATAGATTTTAGTCTGTAAAATAATAACCGTAATTTGGTTCCTCTTTTTTGCGAGAGTTATTTACTACGCTTTGGCAACACAGGTCCAGTACGTCATGTAATGTGTATTGTATTGTATTGTACATACATATGTATTGTAAACGCATCCTCTACTCTATTGTTGTATTTGTTGTTAAAAGTGAAAGAAGTTGCAAATTACGGCACAAAAACTCGCTAAGGATAATGAAAGTACGGTCTCAATGTTTGTGAAGCCTACACCGTACAACATCGGAGGTTTTTATTTTCTAATCCATGATGGATCTTCAAACTTCGCATTTGGCCGCAGCATTGATGTCCGGCCCTACATTACCTATGTATAATAACACGTCTGCTGAGCCTACAGCGACAGTAACTGCACCACCTAATATTCCCAATGAAGAAGTCAAAAGCGAAAAACCTAGCGAACCATCAAAAGAGCCGCCTGAAGAGGAAAAAGAAGAAGCAGCAAGTGGAGAAGAGTTTACAGATGAAGTAGGATTTTATTATTATTGTTTTTAATTACAAATAATATTATGCTTATTGCATTTCCTTTGAACAATTTCAATTTAAAAAAAAATATTGGATTTAATTATTCTAAATTGGGAAAGACTTCATTTTTAATAGGTACATGATAGTTATATATTTTAGTAGTTAATCAATAACTTATCATGCATTTTATATATTACTATGTAAAAGCTGCTAATAAAGTATTTTTGGCAGAGCAGAAGTTATGACATTTAAGTCAGATTTCCATATACTTAGCTCAAAATCTCTTTAAGGCATTGTATTTTTTCAGGAGATGGAAACTCAATCAGGCAGTAAATCAATGCCAGGTAGAGGAGTTACTTTGCAGATGCTATTGGAAGAAAAAATGCTTGAGCCTGGGAATGCAGCTATGACAATTGAGTATTTAGTTAGTATTCTTTATTTATTGCCTTTCTGAATAAATATATTGTGAAATTGCACTAATATAACATGATTTAGATATTATGTTATCTATCATCAAACTAAATGATCATATTCATTTGATGAGAGGTGCCTCACAACATGTTTCTATGGGATTTCTCCTGCCGTTGCGGTGCACAATCTAAAAATATTAGCAACATGGTGCCCTAAACTGTCAAGTTGTCAAATCATAAGAAATGAAGTTATCACATGCAAACTATTATTAGAATACAATCAAGCATAAAAATGATTGTATTCTAGTAATAGTTCTCTGCTTGATGTAACCATTTATATAAATTAAACACTATTATTTTGCAAAGTTCTCAATAAAGTGGTTTTCATGTGTTCTTTTTTTTACTTGCTTCTAATAAATGATTAAATCAAGCTGTGAACTATTATTTGAATTTAATCTAATGCAGATATGCATGTAATGAAGTAATTTTTCAACACCACATTCCTAACATTTTTTGTTTGTTTAAGTGTCCTCTACCCATTTAAATATGTTAGATAGTGTGCCACGAAAAAATATCAAAATTGCTGCGGGAGGGCTTTGTCACAAAGGTTCTGTCCACTTTCATATTACATTTATTTTAGTCTGTATTGTTTATTCTAGGGACAAAAGTTTGTTGGAGATTTGCAAGCAGATGGGAAAATAAAGTCCCATGAGACTGAAACAATATTTTGTTCCCCGTCAGCATGGGCCATACATTGCAAGCGCATCATAAATCCAGACAAGAGATCTGGGTGTGGCTGGGCGTCTGTAAAATACAGAGGGAAGAAATTAGATACTATTAAAGCTACTTATCTTCGCAAGAAACAGCTTCAAAGAGAAAATATGCATTCTGATGGTAAGGATTTCTGACTGACCTATTGAAAAGTGCCTGTTAATGATTTAGTTGAAGTAAATGTTTTTAAATTGATACTCAATTTCATAGCATTTAATTTAAAAAGTTTAATTTACTTTTGATTATAGGTTCAAAATCATATTGAAAAAAATATTTTAAGAAGTGTTAATTATTCTGATGCAACATGTGTGTACATTTATTCATAAAATGTTATTGTTATAAATTACAGAGGAGGTAGAAATGGAAGTAGAAAACCCTCCAGAGCCACCACCACAAAGAATTGTTATGAAACACAACACTGTGCCAAACAGAATGATGCAGCAGTTAGTATATAAACATTTTATTCACCTGGCTTTAGTGTGTTTAGTTTCAACAAACTTGGAGCAAAAGACATTGAGCATAGTTGTTGTAAAAATTATTGTTATTGTGTGTTATTAGGTTTTCTATAGGACATTTTTCAGTCATTATTCATCAAACAAATTCTGCCAGCCTCATAGGTAGGGTATGCTATCCGAATATCTGTCAAATTTAGTATCCGGATATCATGTATACTACTATCCAGGTAATCCGGATCATAAATCCGAAGAACTTGTGAGTGGTCCTTGATAGCAAATTGTTCTGGAAAAGTCATGTCAACTACAAACTCAATTATAACACAATCGTATTTTCACAATGCATCTAATGTTAGGCAAAACATGGCGTCTCTCCGCAAAGATTACATTGTAGCCACACAGCCGCAATCAGGCCAATGACCAACGTCGCTTTAATTTGGTGAAAGAAGACAGCACACTTGACCACCAGACATCAACAGTTCCAAAGATTAGTCTGAGTATGCACAAAACTCTCCTTAACTTGTACATTCAGCAGAAGGCAGCACTAGCTGCCATCAGGCCAATGCACCTAGGGCATATAGGGCAAGAACCATGACCATACTAGCACCTATGCTGGCTATACCAAATGTTCCTGTTCAGTTCAGCGACTCATTCAGTGGATCAGGGGCCTAACCACCAACTCTTAAAGCAGTATTACTTCAATATTACTTCCAGTGGGAAAGAGACGGCGCTATATAGGACGTATAGCTCCGTCTCTTTTCCACTGGCAGTAATATTAAAGTAGTTCTGCTTTATGAGTTGGTGGTTAAGGCCCAGGATCCACTAAAATGAACTGAATGAGTCGCTATAACTACTGCTAGCATGTACGAATTTTTTGACAATCGTTTCGACTTACGACGTTGTAGTGTGTTTTAATGCATCAAGTGTGAAGACTCATAATATCAACATGTGACACAAACTAAAAATAAATTGGATTAAAATTAAACCAGCCAAGTGCGAGTCGGACTCGCGCACGAAGGGTTCCGTACCATTATCCATAAAAAAACCCCTTAAATATCCAGAATCAAGCACACACGCATCATGGAAGATGCCGTCAAGCGACAACCCATGATGTTATCACCCAATGACAAAGCTCAAAAGACACACCATTTCCAGAAACACTATAACATAGAACTAACACAAGAATTGTATGACCACTCAGGTCCCAAAGAGTTGAGAATATACACTGACGGATCTAAGACAAGCACCGGAACTGGAGTTGGAGTTTACTCCAACGACCTCAACATAAAAATATCCAGGTGGCTAGGAAAGCTCAACACCATTTATCAGGCGGAATGCGTGGGGATTATCCAGGCGGCCCATGCTCTAGAGGCCAGGAGGGTTACAGATACCCATATTCATATACTCTCCGACAGTGCATCCGTCCTCCAATCCTTAGAAAAGAATTACATCACCTCAAAACTCCTACAAGAATGCCACAATGCACTAGAACGTGTCACGGTGACCAACCGCAACACCGTGACACTGCAGTGGATAAAGGGACACAGCGGATCACTAGGAAATGACGCGGCCGATGAGCTGGCTAGGAGGGGATCTGGTGCTGTGGTTGTTGGACCCGAACCCATAGTACCACTCCTTTTCACCCAGCTGCGAACATGGCTACAAGAACGGGTGTGTTCTACACAAGCAGTACACACAAGCAGAACGCTGGTGGGCCTTGGCACCAGGCTGCAGGCAGTCCAAGGAGGCTATGCCATCCCTAGACAGGAGACTTACCAGGCGCCTCTTGCGACTGGATAGGGGCAGCCTGCGAATGGTGGCGGGGACCATCACCGGACACTGCTCACTGAACAAACACTTCCACACGATAGGAATAACAGACAGTCCTCTATGCAGAGCATGCATGGAGGAGGAGGAAACGGTATCGTATGTGCTCCTTGAGTGCACAGGCGTTACTGAAATACGGAGGCAAACAATAGGGACACCTAATTCACTCACAGACACCCTGAATACACTGAGTAGACTGATCTGCTTCTGGAGGGAGGTGGGCTGGTTGGAATGACGGCCGACATGGCTCACGTACAATGGTCCACAGCAGGACTAAGTGCGGAAACCATACCCGATAGATAGATAGACCCCTTAAATATTTATTATATTCTGTTTTTAGTATTTGTTGTTATAGCGGCAACAGAAATACATCATCTGTGAAAATTTCCACTGCCTAGCTATCACGGTTCATGGCCTGGTGACAGACAGATGGACAGATAGACGGACAGCGGATTCTTAGTAATATTGTCCCGTTTTTAACCTTTGGGTACAGAACCCTAAAAAAAGATTGTAGAATTGTAGGTATAAAATTTCTCTGTCTATCCCATCAAGTAATACAACTTTGAAATGGTTTTTAAAACAACAAATAAGCTCCTTGTTTATTGTTTCTAATGCACTTAGATAATCCCTAAGGATTTCTATAAAAAAAAATAAAGGAATTCTTTTTCTTATTTCAGTGATGCCAACATGTTGATAGAAGCTGTATCATTCTCGTCAGCTGGGAAAGTGCAGCCATTCTTGGTATCAGTCAGTTCAAACGCTAGTCTTGTTCTAGATATTCACTGTCATTTGAAAAAGGAAGAGGTGTATGGATATTTAGCTGGCACTTGGGATTTGAACAGTCACAGTATGTACTATTTTATAACTCTTTATAACATGTGGCTTAAATACCATATTATTATATCTACTATGGGTCTATGGTGTATGTCATAGCGCAATTCATTACAATTTTCAATGCTGAAATTTGGTTGGTAGTAAATACCAAACTTCCCTAGGTTTATACCGACCCTAAAAGAGCTTCAGTTCTTCTTTTGTAGAATGTAAATATTTATGAATGATGGAAGATTTATTTTACTACCTAAAATTCTCATATGTTCCAGATGTCATGATAACGCACACATTCCCATGCCTAATCAGTAAGAATGACAACAGGCCACGAGTTTTAGTGGAACTAGAGATTCAAATGGAAATAGAGAAACTGGGACTTACACTTCTGGGCTGGTATCACTCTCATCCAACAAATCCTGCCATGCCAAGTCTTAGGGATTGTGACAACCAACTGGAATATCAAATCAAAATGCGTGGACCCAGTGAAATATCTTATATACCTTGTATTGGAGTCATTTGCTGTAAGTAAAATATTAAGCAAACATGAGTTAATTTTTCATTTTGGTCAAGCTTTATAAATATGTTTCGTTTTTTCATTTTCAGCCCCTTATAACCCAGAAAGTCCAGTTTTGGAATCATCATTGACATTCTTCTGGGTGATGCCACCACCAGAGCAGAGGCCTACAGAATATCCTCGACCATTGCTCCTTCAGTACAACATGGTTCATGACAGTCACTTGTCAACTCACGCCATGGAACAAATACGAAAAAGCATCAAGTATTACTTTTCATTCTCTGATGATACATTCGTCGATTTTAAAGACAATTTTAAGCCTGATATCACATACTTGGACAAGCTAAAATGCACCTTAACTGCTAAATTTCCGAGAGAGCAGAGCGATGGGTTGCTGTGGCATTTTATTAGAGACGAGTTAGGTTGCTCTTCCGAACAGGACGATAAAATGGATCTTGATGCCTTATTAGCAGTTCCGCAACCAATACCTGTGTCGAAGCCTAGTCAGGTGACGTCGGTCCCCAATTTCCCTTCAGTGAGTACGCTGCAACAGATGGTAAGCCGGCCGGCAGGCGTGCCTCCTATAAATGTGTCGTCAAGCATTGGATCGGGCTCGCCTCATAAATTCGAAGCCCCTCAACTGAACATTCCCGTACTATCAACGTCTTCTAAATCGTCATCGAAATCTGCTACCCCTACCCTGCCGTCGTCATATCCTACAGGATTAGATATGCTGACGAGCATGGCTCTCGGATTGGGTTCACCCAACATGCCGCTACCTATGGGTGCTTCTAGTTTGGAAAGTTTAGCTGCTGCGAACAGCATGCTGACTGGGCTCACTCCAGGCATGTCTTCAAGTCTAGCAGCTAGTTTATCGGGCAGCAAACTTCCCGATCCGCCCTCGTATGCTGCATCTTTGCAGAACTTGACAAACAGTATTGGGAGCTACGACAAGACACCAAGCAGCACCGCGACGAGCAGCAGCACCGCCACGGGCACCATCCCCGCCAGTCTGGCCTCCAACCTCATGATGAGTTCTGCAGACATTGCCAACGCTCTATTCTCAGCTAGTAAATATTCCAGTGCAGGCATATTGGGAATACCAGATCCTATGTCTAAATCCACATTGGCAGCAAATAATATGTTCTTATCCCCATCATTAATGAAAATGCAAGAATCTCTATTAAAACCGCTTTCGACTAGTAGCCCTATTTCTACTAAAGCTGGTTTAGATCAGAGCATGCTGATGAAATCTCCGCATGACTTATTAAAAGGCAATAAAGACTATTTGCCACCAGATTTTGGAAGTATCGGAAAAGGGAAATCGGATTCTCTTGATGGTATGAAGTTAAATGAAACAAGTACTTCGTCGAAAATAGAAACGGCCAAATCTGATAGTATGGATGTCCAAGCGACTGATTTCAGTATGCCATCGCGAGTGGGTGGGGAGTCATTTTTGAATCAGATGTTAGAGTTAACTAAAAAGACGACAATGCCGGACTACTTATCGGATTACAATCAACCTCTAAAGTTAACAAAGGCGGAAGATCTATCGACGTCTGTGCCCCCTTCCAGCCACCCTTACATGAGTTCGTCAAGTATCGTGGACACTATAGCACAGGTGGCAATGGGAAACTTTTCTAAACATGACGAACCTAAGGACTATGTGAAGGAGACAGATTACAGTACTAGTAAAGTCGGTTCTTTACCTGGTAGTAATGATAACGAGAATTGATAAACTGCCTAATGTATTCAATTTTACTCAAGCTATCACTAACAAACGTAATTGAAGTAGCTAGAACTGATCAAGTTACCACAACTTGGTATTGGTACCTTGGAACTGCCAAGGTACCAATTAAACTGTGTAACGTTACATATTTCAGAAAATCACGAGATTTTACTCTCATTCACATCTAAGGGTGCGTTTCCACTGAGGCGGAGCGGAGCAGAGCGTGCCACGATTCACCAATCATAATGCTTGAAATTCACATCTCTTTTCCACTCCGCTTGGTTGATTGGTGAATCGCGGCACGCTCTTCTCCGCTCCGCCTCAGTGGAAACGCACCCTTAGATGTGAATGAGAGTAAAATCTCGTGATTTTCTGAGCCTCTACCATGAGATTTCATCGAAAAATTACTCGCTAGCGTTAAACTCGCTAGCGTACTAACGTGGATCGAACAGATTTCGATAATGCTTGCACCATGAGATTTACGGAGTCTGACGCATTCGCTAAGGTAAGCTCGATAGATCGCGTTGTCTAGCTAACTTCACTCTACTCGATATAATGCTTCACTACTTATGTTTTGTTTCTTTCTTTCTCACTAATAAGAAAAGAGAACGGCTCTTAAGCTCAAAATGTAGTTATATCGCTATGCTAAAAATGTTAAGATAGTCAATATCACAAATAAACCGACAAAATAAAAAAGTTGACGGTTAGTGGACTACTTATGGTATTTAGTGGTTTTTTAATTTTTATTCCTTATAACATATCATGTTTTGTTTGTTGGCGTTGTGTTACAGTTGTGTGTGTGTGGTTTAAAAGTTTACAACAATAGATTATAATTGGTTTTGTTTTGAGATAGCTGCATACCATACTAGGTACTACCTTTAGTTCTAATGAAACTCGTTGTGTTCAGTGTTGACGTCAAATCCGTAACATTATTCAATAGTATAAATGCACAAATCCTCAAACGCTTCTCTATAGTGTGTGTAAAGTTTAATAAACTATCTTTCACATATATTTTCCAATTGAGATCCAATATAAAATTTCATTTTGGCTTGAAATTAACGTTGTTCACGTCGTTGGTCTTCAAAATCAGCGGCAACTAACATATTCCACGCTAAATAAGCTCTTGCAGACATTATTTTGACTTTATTATACTCAAACACGTGTATAATTTTAATGTAACCTTATGTTTCACACGGCAAAATGCTAGTGAGCTACGTAACTAATATCGTAAGCGTATTGTTCGATAGCTTCTGTCAAATTAGTGACTCATGGTGCCGTTTTGTATGGGGATAGCTGAAAAACGTCAGTGACCATCGAATAGATTAAGTTAGGTTTTTAACCTATCGAAATCTATAGTGCTCATGGTACGAATTTTAATTCTTTCAGTGACCGCTAGGGGCGTTATACAGTATGTCATACAAATAATTTACGGAGACGCTAGCGAGTTTTGGCTGCATAAACTCATGGTAGAGGTACTGAAATATGTAACGTTAACCAGACTTGTATTTTTTGTCGTGATGGGTTTGTTGAAGTATTAGCGTGGTAGTTATTTTTGTTTGGATTGAATTTAGTCAGCCAGGTTACTTTAACTTTTAACAGTAGGTATTTCTGGTTACAATATTTTGAAGTCTGATGGTAAATAAAGAGAAATAAGATTGTATTGACACATTGTGATGTTATTGCATTTTGTGCTAATAGGGTAGTTATCCGCTAACTATGCAGTCATTTGTTAGCAGTAATTGTGGAGCCTAAAATAAACTGTGTTTCAAAATACTCGAGCTCACTTTCACATTCGGAATAACTTGTTTGTTTGTAAAATGTTGCACGACTCCTATGTTTAACGTGTGTTCATTTCATGTTACTTTTCATTAATCTTTGAAAAAAATGTTCTTCCTCTTTACCAGGGTATTGTGACGAAAACTCCGACTCGCACATACCAGTCAAATATCAAAGTTACGCTTGAATCACACTTGAATATTTTGCAACATAGTGTGTTCAATAATAATCAAACTGAATAAAAGTAGTGTTGTGATTAATCATTCTCGAATTTTGTGTCGTCTGTATTTGAGGGTATAAATGCTAACGTATTAATAGATTTAGGTTCTCTTTATTTTTAATATTTTGTACCTATTATTTACAATATTTATTTTATATTTAGATAATAAACTTTTGATTGTGACGCGTCTGATATTGTTTCTTTTGGACCTGGTAAAAGACATACAAAGATTATTTTAATCATTGATTTCGTTATCACTTCTATAGTTGTGCAAAATGCTCGATTATAAACAAAAATACACCAATAAGTGTTCTTGTTGTAAATGTTAAGTGTTGGCTCTTGAGGTGGATAGTATCTGTATCGATAGATCATCCACGCATGCACTTATTTCAATGCAGGAAAACGGTATACCTACTTCAGTTTCATAATATTATTGCGTACGCTTTGGCATTCAAAATTATTGTGAAAAACATAGCGATGACTTCAGATTGGCGTCATTATTTAAAAATGTAAAGGATGATCGTATAATTTGATAACAACTTAAATCAAAGCGCGATTGATCTACGGTTTTCGATAGCGTACCTAATCAATCGCGATATCGTAATGACGGTCGTTTGATATCAGGATTATGTTTAAACGGGCCAGCACGGCTCGGTGGTGTTTACCATATCCTCATTTACTTTGACAAGTTTCCGGTGATAATACAAATATTCTGTTATTGTTTATTAAAAAGAATTAGTTGCGATATAGCTGTTGCTCTGATAGTGGAAAATTGTGATAGTGAATATGTGTGTTTAAAATATTTTATGAGGTAAGATTATTTTCCTTATTTTATGTAGACAATACATATCATTATCACCTAGTAGAAGGGGCTGCTAGGTAAGTGTTAATTTGTGGTAAATAACTTACTCTTCCCCTGTTTGTCGAGCCTATTTGTGTGTCAGCCGAGTCAACCTAACGTTAGACATAGACCTCTCCTATGGCATATCCGTCCCCTCAGTGGCGGCGTTTACAATTGCGAGGCCCTGGGCGGTAGATTTTTGCGAGGCCCCGGGCGGCAGATTTTGCGAGGCCGTTGTTCTTTTTGAAATCTATATGAATCGAAAGTAGGTGTTTTTGATTTTCTTAATTAAGACTAAAATCTATCTGTACCTACTAATATATTATATTTGAACGCGCTTATCTCTGGAACTGCCAGTGGGATTTAGAAAATTATTTTTGTTTATGATAGCCACATTCATGAGGAAGGCTATAGGCTATACGGGAACGGGAAATTACTATGGGAATGGAATATGCGCGTACGAAGTCGCGAGCAAAAGCTAGTTTAAAAAATATCACAATGAGCTACGAAATTTTCAATTGAAAAATTGTAAAGCTAAAAATCGATCTTGTGTCATCAAATTCCTCAAATTCGATGGCACTTATTAGAAATTATATTATTGTATATTTAACTTCATTTTATCGCTAAAAATATAGAACGGATTCAAATGTAAGGTTTTTTGAACACGGGTTGCGCGAGGCCCCGGGCGGTGTCCTGCTCGCCAACCCCTAAGGCCGCCACTGCCTCCCTTCAAGAACACTTCCTCCCTTCAAGAACACACCTTACGTCTACGTTCCTAATAGTTACTGATTTTACGGCTAATCAATTTTTAGGGTTCCGTACCCAAAGGGTAAAAACGGGACCCTATACTAAGACACCGCTGTCCGTCTGTCTGTCTGTCACCAGGCTGTATCTCATGAACCGTGATAGCTAAACAGTTGAAATTTTCACAGATGATGTATTTCTGTTGCCGCTTTATCAACAAATACTAAATACAGAATAAAATAAATATTTAAGTGGGGCTCCCATACATTACCTATACGTGATTTTTTTGCTGTTTTTTATAGATAATGGTACGGAACCCGTCGTGCGCGAGGCCGCTTTTATTTTATTTATTACAAACAAGTTGGTCAATGTCCTATCTATCTGTACCGCAAAGTTGATAACACAGCAGTTGTTCTGAACAGTACCGATTGTTCCAGATAAATATCGAATGGCGACGAAGCCCAAAACTCCTGGATTCACGGGTTTAGGAGACGACAGCGAAGATGAGTCGGAGTATACTCCACTTTACGATGACATCGACGATTTAGGGTAAATACTCTTTTCATTGGCTACTATGAAAGTTTAGAGACACTTGCAAGTCGAACGTTCGCATACTCAAATCAACTCAATTTAAAGCCGCAGTTAAGTCCATAATGTATTTGTCACTTAAAGGTGTATTATAGAGATTAACACACTTTTAAGAACGAACTTGAAAGTTAAGTGGTGTTTGAGAACTCATGGGGGTTTTTTGGGATGGTCAACTCTGCCGCTCTCTTGGTGTAGGTAATCAGGGTGCAGCTCAGGGGTGTGGAAATGGCGTTTTTTTCTCGATCTTCTAGTACGAAGTCCCAGTTTGGAATATGCACAGGCGTCACTATTATACAATGCTCTAATTTGCACTACATAATGTAGTTACTTGCGTAGCATGCATACTTAGTACCATAAACAATGAACATCACGATGACATTCAAGCCATCATTGACGTCATCATTATATTCGTAATAGGTTTAATCAAGTGATTTTAAGCGCAAGTTGGACTCGTTAGTCTTTAAAGCAACGCTGCTTTAGGTATATATCGATCTAAAGGACCTTATTTAATTCAAGTTCAAATTCAATACAAGATAAGGCCAGGTTATCTACACTACGCAGTTTTGGGTCCCTATTCCGAATATGCTCCATGTACCTACCTATTGGTGTTAAAATATCGTTCATCATTACCAGTAGGTATGCCTGATTTAAAACAATCAACAATCCTAATAGGTAACACCAAAACTATTTCCTCAGACAAAGAACAGCTCAAGAGACAAAAGGATGGAATCTGTTTCGGGAGTTGCCCGTAAAGAAGGAGAGTGGGTCTATGGAATCCACTGCCTGTATTGACGCCAGTGTGAAAGTCCTTAAATTTGTATCGTATATCTTCATATTTACGGTTGTGCTTGCATCCGCTGTAGTATCTAAAGGGACTTTGCTTTTTATAACATCGCAACTGAAAAAGGGCAAACAAATAACTCATTGCAACAGGGCTTTAGGTGAGTGTTGTTACATCCTTCCTGTAAATATATATCCGAGTGTTCGGATCCGAGTGTTTACATAGGTAGCTACCTAATTGTTTTTTATTTCGTGTCACCAGCGCTCGATAAGCAGTTCATAACAGTCCACTCGCTGGAAGAACGAGTAACATGGCTGTGGGCAGCTTTCATCGCATTCAGTATACCAGAGCTGGGCGTATTCTTAAGATCACTCAGAATATGCATCTTCAAGACCGCTGGGAAGCCCACGTTTGGACAGTTTTTGGTGGTAAGGCACTAAATTGTTACACTTTATTATTCAACAATAGAATTTGAATTGCGTGGCTAAGAGAGCACATAACTTTTATTGAGTAACAAGAAAATCGAGCTGTTACAAGCAGGATTAAGAATCATCGTAATAGAATGAGGTGATTCCCCGTATTCAAGGTGATTGACTAATCTATCAACATGATTAGTAAAAACTTTTTTAAAACCAAAATCCTTAATCCCTGAAACAGACTGTGCCTAATTTAGGCAATAAACCAGAACCTTATTAACATTTCAAAAATATTTATTAGCAGATAAGATAATTTTCACGACCAATTATATGCATTTTATTTCTGTCTAAAACACAAAGACTATTTTATCTTATCTAAAACAATAAATTGAATGACATATATCTACTTAAGGTTATCATTACGATCTATTTTGTGCCATGTTACCCTGGGCCACGTGCGTCGATACTAGCTAGCCGACAGCTAAGGATTTCCTAGGCTATTATGTAGGAAACTCTGGGCTGACATACGGGAGTGATTTTGCACAACCGCACTTGGGGTGGCAACTTTATTTGCGTTTATGCAAATAATAATTAAAGGCGCGGTTATGCAAGGCTTTTATTAGCCATCAGAGCATAGTATGTTATTGTTAACATCAAAAATTTGTTTCAGTCCTTAATAATAGAAACACTACACACAATCGGAATAGCATTACTAGTGCTGTTTATCCTGCCGGAACTAGATGTCGTGAAGGGGACAATGTTGATGAACGCGATGTGCTTCGTGCCCGGGATTCTGAACGCGCTCTCTAGAGACAGCACTGAGCCTCGATATATTTACAAAATAATCTTAGATGTACTCGCTGTTTCTGCTCAAGCTACTGCTTTTGTGGTTTGGCCCCTCCTAAAAGGCGATGAGATTTTGTGGACCATTCCGGTAGCATGCGTGTTGGTTTCTCTCGGCTGGTGGGAAAACTTTGTCGGCACCTCGGGAAAACAATGGTCAGGTAAACAATGGGTCATATAGATTTATATTCATCTTTTACATGTGAGCATTGATATTAGATAGATATTGTCACTTTCAAAATAGGATTATAAGTCTATTCTTAATCTTCTGGCTATGATAGTTTATGTACTGAATTAAAGGTTATGAGAAAGGCAATTAGACCATAGATTTACTTACACTTGAATATCTTTATCTGATTTGATACTTAATCAAACAAAACTTAATTCAAAACAACCTAACACCAGTTACTGGAATTATTACAGGGAATCGTTGCCGTCTTGAAACGAACATTTTATTATAGTTAACGCCTACACTTATTGATTACAGTCCTACAACCTTTGCAAAATCTCCGCGACGGTCTCAAAAGGGGTCGTTACTATTCGCAGAGAGTCGTTTCAATATGGAAGATCTTCATATTCATGTGCAGTATATTGATATCTTTATACATCCAAAACGACGACCCATTCGCTTTCTTCACGAAATGCAGCAGTGGTTTTGGCGAACGATTTTACAACGCTCAGGAGGTAAGGAGTTATTTCACTTTTTGCTATGAAAATGGGTGCTAAATAAATTGGGGATAGAAGTTAAGATAGCAAGTCGATACATTTCTTAATTCTATGTTCTTACTCTTATTACAGGTTCAAGCAATTCAGGATGGATTCCAAGGTTTCTTGGGTTACGCAGTGGTAGGAGAAAACTTGGTAATACCAGTGGCATGGGCTACCCCTCTCTGGGTGGTTGGCATCCAGGTCTTAGCCGCATACGTCTGCTTTGCTGCCTGTAAAACTGCCTGCAAGATCCTTATACAAAACTTCAGCTTCACATTTGCATTAAGTCTTGTTGGACCGGTCACTGTTAACCTGCTAATAGTTTTGTGCGGAATGAGGAACGCGGATCCGTGTGCATTTTATCGAACCATACCCGACTATTTATTCTTCGAGATTCCACCGGGTAAGTTAAGCAGTTCGATCAGATTTCTTAATAGTTATAAATGAACTACATAGCTAATCGTTGGCGAGTGCGCAAATAAACTCTTTTTCTTTCTTTCTTTTCTGATCTTACTTTTATGAAGTTGTCGTGATTTCGATGACCGATATGTAATTCTATATTTTTCCGCAGTTTACTTCTTGAACGAGTTCATAGTGGAGCAGATGTCGTGGGTATGGTTGCTGTGGCTGGTCTCGCAGGCCTGGGTGACTGCCCACACGTGGAAGCCGCGCTGCGAGCGCCTGGCGGCCACCGACAAGCTGTTCTCCAAGCCGTGGTACTGCAGCGCCATCATCGACCAGTCCATGCTCCTCAACAGAACTAAGGATGATGACCAGGATATATCATTGGAGGTTAAGGTTTACCTTAGATGATGATACATTGAGCCTAGTGACAGAACAATAACTGAGTTTATAAGCCTTGTTTCTTACTAATTTTAGGATCTCAAGGATCTCAATGGAGATGATGCGTCGACGGCTAGTGATGATAAAATATCAAAAAAAGACATCAAGCCATCTGACACCATCACAAGGTATAAGTTAAGTGATGATGGAGGTCCAATGACTTAAATAACACGGCTTTTCAAAAAAATTAATGAATTCTGTTTCTTTTACGTTGCTAGGATCTACGTATGCGCAACGATGTGGCATGAAACAAAAGAAGAAATGACTGAGTTCTTGAAATCTATTTTCCGTATGGACGAAGATCAGAGCGCGCGACGCGTTGCGCAGAAGTATTTGGGAATTGTTGATCCTGACTATTATGAACTGGAAGGTATGTAGCGAAGTAAATCATTAAATACTATCGGTAAGAATTAACCCAAAAATAGCATCATCGTTTTGCTTTATTAAAATCTTTTTAGTTCAGAACAAAACATGCTTCACAGCATTTTTACATAAGCAATTTGGCTCTATCATACACCAATCGTTACAGTACACATTTTCATGGATGACGCATATGAAGTATCGGATCACAGCGCAGAAGATTCGCAGGTGAATCGCTTCGTGACGTGCCTCGTGGAGACCATCGACGAGGCAGCCTCAGAGGTCCATCTTACGAACGTAAGACTAAGGCCGCCCAAGAAATACCCCGCTCCGTACGGCGGCCGCCTAGTTTGGACACTACCAGGGAAAAACAAATTGATTTGCCACCTCAAAGACAAGTCCAAAATAAGACACAGGAAAAGATGGTCTCAGGTAAGCTACTGAATTTCGCATTTTATTGTTCTTTTAAATGTTAAATTCATCATCATCATCATCATCATATCAGCCGAAAGACGCCCACTGCTGGACATAGGCCTCCCCCAAGCGTCGCCACAACAACCGGTCCTGTGCGTCTCGCATCCATCGGTTACCCGCGACCCTCACCAGGTCATCGGTCCACCTTGTGGGAGGCCTTCCAACGCTGCGTCTTCCGGTACGCGGTCGCCACTCCAAAACTTTTCGGCCCCATCGACCATCTGTTCTGCGAGCAATGTGCCCTGCCCACTGCCACTTCAATTTGGCGAAAGAAAATGTTAAATTACTCAGAAATAATTAGGATATGATAAGTTATCGTGATAATGGAATGTTTCGACTTCAGATATTTTTGTTTGTAATTATTTCCTCCGTGGCTATTACAAACTTATCGATCATCTTAGATCCGGGAAGATTACGAATGAATTGGGTTTTAAATTAATGGAAGTGAATTAACTTTTTATCGAAATTCGCTTGATTTAAAAAAAAATAAACCATGAACAACAATAGTGATTAATTTTAGGTTTGCACATTTCACAATGATTGTTTTGATTGTTGAAAAGAGAGAACTTTGTAATTATTGGTGAAAATAAATGATTATTATTGATAAAAAGAAAAAAATGTTAAGGATTTATACATTGTTGCTTTGAATTGATTTGAGGAACTCAAGGAAAATAAGATGACATTTTTAATGACATGATTAAGTATCAGTAGGTATCTGATCATTGCTGATTGATGAATGAAACCTTCGGTTTTGTTTGATTGTCTAGCTCTAACTAGTACTCACAAGGATCCCAGATTCGCTGTCTCGCACAAGTTTCATTATCTCGAGTTCTGAAACGATTTGTCTGGCCTTCATCAAAGCATAAATGCAACGACAAACCTTGGTTAACAACCTTCATAATGCTTAACTATTTGCTCGTGTACAGGTGATGTACATGTACTACTTCCTGGGTCACCGTCTGATGGACTTGCCAATCTCCGTGGACCGCAAGGAGGTGATCGCCGAGAACACATACTTGTTGGCTCTGGACGGCGACATTGACTTCAAGCCGATAGCGGTCACGTTACTGATCGATCTCATGAAGAAGGATAAGAACTTAGGGGCAGCGTGCGGACGTATCCATCCTGTAGGCTCTGGTAGGTGTTCCTGGTATTCATATTAAGAAATAACATACACAAACAACTGAAAAACTCTGACTCCTACCTATCCTCTGGTATTTTGAGAACTTATTTTTAGTTCTTGAGTTTATAGATCTAGATCTTCACAGCAGGACACTTAGTATTTGGTAATCTGATCTCGTCTGCTCGTACTTATAAAACTGAATGTTCCAGGCTTCATGGCATGGTATCAAATGTTCGAGTACGCTATCGGTCATTGGCTGCAGAAGGCGACTGAGCACATGATTGGCTGCGTACTCTGTAGTCCCGGATGCTTCTCCCTCTTTAGAGGCAAGGCTTTGATGGACGACAACGTCATGAAGAAATACACTCTGACTTCGCACGAGGCACGGCATTATGTGCAGTATGATCAAGGTATGCTATATAGTTTCACCTTGGTTACCTACTTTCCCTCAATCTATCAAAGTCAATGAAGGCTGCGGTATTTTTATCGTTCTAGTACATACCTACCAATAGAAACCGTGAAAGTGGTCTTGAAGGTTTAGTTTAGGGAAACGCTTTAGTGTTGTACTCAGACTTACAGATTTTGTTATGTAATTTTAAATCTTTGTTATTTTAATCGATCAATCAGGGCTTCAGGGCTGATGACTTAATGGATTTTTCGTATAATGCATGATCATAATTTACCTAAATTGCTCCGAAAACTTTTATGCCATGATGATAATAAGGTCCTCATGTTATGTTACAAGTATTCGTAATGTTATCTACATTAATGGTTTGTGGAGATCAGGATAGGCAGTCCTTCCATGTAAAAAACTGGCACCCGCTTAAACCGAAACCCAGACATAGTTGGCAAATAGCTAGTAGATTGGTCCGTAATATTATTTACTTTACCTACCCACAGGTGAGGATCGTTGGCTATGTACCCTGCTGCTGCAGCGAGGTTACCGCGTGGAGTACTCCGCCGCATCTGACGCCTACACGCACTGTCCCGAGCACTTCGACGAGTTCTTCAACCAGCGCAGACGATGGGTGCCCTCTACTATGGCCAATATCTTCGACTTGCTAGCCGACTCCAAAAGAACTGTTAAAATTAATGACAATATTTCCACGCTGTATATTTGGTATCAGGTACGTTCTTTTTGTGTAATAATTTTATTGAAATTAAATAAAGCCTTAACCTGTGTTTGAATAGTAAATATAAAAGATATTGTTTGCTTTTGTTTTAACCAGGGCAAGATTCGTAGATCGTCTTCGACTTACAATACCAATATAAAGTTAGCATTTCATGCTAATAAGAACCATAGTGATAAGCACTGAAGGGTCATATTTATATGAAACACTAACTTTACTTAGCAAATTACAAGTCAAAGATTAATCTATGATTATTGCTCTTAGTAGTCTGCTTAACATGTAGTTTTCACAATCGTTTACGGATTTTCTTTAGTAACATACTCGTATAATTTTCAGGGTCTGTTGATGTTCGGTTCCGTGCTCGGTCCGGGGACTATCTTCTTGATGATGGTGGGCGCTTTGAACGCCATCACTCAGATCAGCAACATGCACGCTATGTTACTCAACATGGTGCCCATCGTCATCTTCATCATCGTCTGTATGACTTGCAAGTCCAAAACGCAGGTAGGAATGCCATATAGTATTAAACTAAATTATCTGTGTAACTGTGTTTAAATTGAAAAATAAAATGGTCTAGATACTACTGATAGTTTTGCTGATTTTAAGTGGACGAGAGAGTAATTATCAACCTTCCCTACACTGGTTATATTAAAAAGCAAGATGAAAATAATTTATCGTTTAAATTTTCAGCTACTCCTGGCCAACCTGATAACATGCTTGTACGCCATGGTGATGATGTTCGTGATAGTAGGCATAGTCCTCCAGATCGTGGAGGACGGCTGGCTGGCTCCGTCCAGCTTGTTCACGATCCTCATCTTCGGCTCGTTCTTCATCACGGCCGCGCTGCATCCCCAGGAGATCATATGCCTACTGTACATAGCTATATACTACATAACTATCCCCAGTATGTATATGTTGCTGATTATATATTCGCTGTGTAATCTGAACAATGTGTCCTGGGGAACGAGGGAAGTGGCGCAGAAAAAAACGCGCGCGGTAAGCATGTTTCTTGTTTTACTTAAAAGTTATGATCAACGCGATAGCAACTTTTGCTGTATATTTTACAGGAAACTTAGAACATAATATCTATATAATTATAAGCTTTGTCATGGATTTGATTTCATAACCAGCCCCAAGCCATTGTAGAGTTCTTGGCGCTTAACCATATTAATTTACACGAACCCACATAAAAGTTTAACTTGTATATATAAGCAAGTTTAAATAATAATTTTCTTCACATAATTTTATTTTAGTTCTATTTAGATAAATAAAAGAATAGGAATTCATCACTAAAATCTCATTTGTAGGAACTTGCAATGGAAAAACAAGAAGCTGAAGAGGCTAAGAAGAAGATGGACGACCAGAGCATAAAGAAGTGGTTCGGCTCGGGCACGGAGACGAGCGGCTCGGCCGAGTGCAGCGTGGCGGGGCTGTTCCGCTGCATGTGCTGCACCAACCCCGCCGACCACAAGGACGACCTGCATCTGCTGCAGATCGCGCACGCCGTCGAGAAGATTGAGAAGAGATTGGATACGCTGTAAGTGACATTTGGTTTTTTACCCTTTTTCCTAAGTAACAAACACATGTAACACACAACGTGTAACAGAATAAACGCAATACCTTTCACGTTGTTGCGATTTCATTGTTGGTCCCATAGTGAAAGTAGTTCATAATTATGAGTACAATGACCCCCTAACCAGTCACCACCCGGAGACTCCAATTGCACTTGGAGGTATTGCGTGTATTCTGTTACACGTTGTATAACATCATGACTGTTTTCCCCCAAGGACTACACAGAGAGGCACAAATATAGTAGGTACAGTTATGTTTAATAATTCATCTATATGTCTGTTACAACCAAGAACCTATGACTAGCCCAGTCTTTAAGAAGCACTCATTGTTGGTCAACAGTTCTCACATCAATCGTTCTTTATTTTGTTTATACTGATATTATTATTAAGCTCATCAATGTAACCTATACACTTAACATATCAACGCAATTCTCTCTTAATAAACACTTGTTAAAACCTGCACTTAATACACAACTTGCACACATTATCATTACATCATGCTCGCCGTTACTGATAAAAAAAGTCCCTAAAAATACAGAATCATCCATAAAGCCTTGTTCACAACCTTTTTTTTGCCTATAATTTCTTACAACTATGTCTAATAACATAAATAATATAATGTCAAATCTCGACCAATTTTCTGTATCCGAAACTCACTTATGTACCCCTGAAGACACCAAAACCTACATTAAAAACGGGAGCTCTTGGTTTACTACGCTTACGCAAAATATCCGATCCATTAACTGCAATTACCTAAACCTCGAAACCCTACTTCACCGTATGAATATCGACTGTGATCTTCTGGTGCTTACAGAATGCTGGTTACCGTGCGCTAGTAATACCTGTATCCCTACACTACAAAACTATAAAACACACAAAACTACCAAACACCTTAATCAGAGCGACGGGGTTGTTGTGTACGCTAAGTCGGACATTTCATTGATATGCGAAGAGCCTGATTTCCTTGGATCTGCCTCGGGTCTCCTCGTCATGCTAAACTCAGAAATGGCTGTACTGTGTATCTACCGGTCCCCCTCAAACGATAACATTCATACATTTCTAACAGCACTCAATAACATACTTCCATCCCTAACTTCCCACAAAGTAGTCATCGTAACTGGAGACATTAATCTGGATATTAAACCCACTACTAAAGATTCACGATCCCACGAATACCTTAGCACCATGGCGTATCACGGTTTCCTACCAGCTCATACACAGCCTACTAGAGGACAAAACTGCTTAGACCATATCATGATTAGATCCAAGGCCTCTATTCTTACCCTAATCTACGACACAACGCTTACTGATCATTGCTCTTCCCTATTTTGTGTAAGTAATAAAAAATCAAAAACAAATTCCCGGAACTTTTTCTCTAAAATAAATTACGAACAACTTGACATCGCTATGAAAGATTTAGACTTAACGCCCCTTTTCTTTATCTCTGACCCTAACGATGCTATCAACAGCCTTACACAAATTACAAGAAATGCCATAGATAGTTGCACGACAATTGTCAAAGTCCCAGCAAGTAAAAGAACACTTAAACCTTGGATTACGCCAGGCTTGCTGCGGTGTATCCGGCACCGAGATTCTCTCCATAAAAAAGTTAAACAGTCTCCGGAAAATGAAACATTAATACTTACATACAAACGGTACAGAAATTTTTGCGCGAAACTTTTGAAAAAAATAAAAAGGAAATATGACTCTGAAGAACTAAACAAGGCATCTCAAAATCCAAAAAAACTATGGGACACCATTAAAACTATCACTAATTCTCAAAAAACGAAGAATCCTTCCAACCAACTTTTAACTCACTCCTACTCTCCCGTACAGTCTTGCAATAAGGTAAACGAATTCTTTGTCAATATTGGAAAAAAACTTGCAGAAAATATTCAGAATACTCAAAACCACGAACCTTCAACACATAGCTCTAAATCCAACAAATCTTTTGTTTTAGAACAAACAGATCCTGATGAAGTCATAAGTACTATTAACCAGTTGAGGGTTAATGCGGCCACTGGATGGGATGGCATATCTCAAACCTTTCTTGGAAGATATTCTCGAACCCTTGCACCTATACTATGCCACATTTTCAACCTCTGCTTTGAATTGGCTACCTTCCCTACTTCTTTTAAAAAGGCAATCATTCATCCTATCTTTAAGGGTGGCGACGGGAGTTTGCCGGATAACTATCGCCCAATAGCTGTTCTTAGTGCCTTGTCTAAGGTTCTCGAACGCCTCCTAAACAAACGCCTAGTGCATTACCTCGAACACTTTGAGCTGTTATCACCTCATCAGTTTGGCTTTCGCAGGAACAAATCCACTTGTGACGCTGTACATATGTTAGTCAACAATATAGTGGAAAAGTTGAATGCCAACCATAAAGTCCTAACTATATTTCTGGATCTTGCGAAAGCATTTGACACCGTTCCCGTCCCCACTCTTTTACTCAAACTTGAAAGTTTAGGTGTAAGGGGGGCTCCACTTGATCTGTTCGAGAGTTATCTTACCAATCGCTCCCAATTAGTGGCTATAGAGAATCACAAAAGTGATGAGCTACCCATCCAGTATGGCGTGCCTCAAGGAAGCATTTTGGGACCCACACTGTTTCTTGTATTTATTAACGACCTCTGCAATCTTCGAATCCCAAATGCCACAATAGTTTCCTTTGCAGACGATACTGCCATCACCTTCACCGCTAGCTCATGGCCGGAACTGCAAGCAGCGGCACAAGACGGCTTTAATTCTGCCTTGAAGTGGCTTACAGCACACACACTGACTCTCAATGCCAGTAAAACTAACTTTATCACTTTTTCCATCACCAACAATTCGCAACCAAAAACCTCAATTTGTTTAAAAGCCCATTCTTGTCTCACACAATCACAACTGAATTGTCAATGTCCTACTTTAACCGCAGTGGAACAAGTTAAATATCTTGGTATAATTCTAGATAAAAACCTTAATTTTGGATCACATATCAACACTCTTACTGGACGCTTACGTAAACTTATTTATATCTTTAAAACACTGCGGCACGTTGCGAATCCTGTAATTATCCGAAATGTATATTTTGCTCTCTGCCAGTCAATCCTCATTTATTGTATCTCTTGCTGGGGTGGTGCGGCAAAAACCTTACTTATGCCACTGGAGATCGCTCATAGAGCTATTCTAAAAGTGGCTACATTCAGACCGATTCTTTTCCCAACTACCGAACTTTACAGATCATGCTATTTACTGAATGTGAGACAACAATTTATCCTACAAATAATTTTATTACAACACAAAAGAACGTCCTTTAGGAAAATATCAAAACGACGAAAAGACCTTATCTGCACAGTCCCACCGGCACGTACAGCTTTTATTAAAAAATTCGCTCTATACCTCGGCCCTTCACTTTATAATAAAATTAATAAGAAAACTCCAATTTACGGTTCAAAATATCTCATTTGTAAAAAGACTGCTCGCTCTTACCTACTTAACCTTAACTACAACGAAACGGAAGAATTCCTGAAGAAATGATAAAAACACCTTCATGCATCACACACAACACAAAAATAATAAAAACCTAACACACACCACACTATTTACCAATACTTTACACATAACACTGAACTTCTTTTTTTTAATTTTTGTTAAGTACTTTGTTTATTTATTTATTTTTGGTTTTTACGATAAGTTACCCATCGATCTAATAAATATTATTTTCTATGTAAAATTTTTACGATGCTGACTTGCTGCTACACGTACTAGGTATAAGTAAACCACTATGTTATCACAGGGGATCGGAACTGTTTCTTCTAAACACAGGTTACCTCGTAACCTATCTAGAAGAACAGTACTGCACCCACTAACTAGATCTAGAAACTTTATTATACCAGTGTAACTCTACTTTGCATTGTAATCTAGTCCTAAGTTACTCAATAAATTATTATTATTATTATTATTATTAATATTATATATAAAAGCGAAAAGTCACTCACTCATTCATTCATTCACTTACTGATTAATCACGAGATCTCGAAAACTGCTTGTCCTATGAAGATGAAATTTGGCTCGGAAGTATATTTTGAGTAGGATACGTCAGCTAAGAAAGGATTTTAGGAAACTTCCCCTATAAAGGGGTGAAATAGGGGTTGAAAATTTGTATAAAAACCGCGCGGACGAAGTCACGGTCAAAGCTTGACTAATATTAACCGAAACCATTTTACTACAGGGTTGTTTTTTGACTTATCTAACGCTTTTGACCTAGTATCTCACGACCTGTTACTACAGAAATTGGAGGCAATTGGCATTAGAGGCATTGCACTTCAATGGATATCGACATATCTTAGTAACAGGCAACAGCGTGTTGTAATTACAAAAGTGAATAGATATAACGACATGACACCACACTCCTCTGAACTCAAATGCAACAAACATGGCGTCCCACAAGGAAGTGTGTTAGGCCCAATTTTATTCATACTGTTTATTAATTCTATTACTAATATAACTAATCATAGATGTATATTATTTGCAGATGACATTTCAATTATTGTGACATCTGATAAAAATAATAATACAATTGACGATCATGAAACTGACATTAATAACACAATTGACATACTCATTAAATGGCTAAATAACAATAATCCATCGCTAAATCTTGCAAAGTCTGTGTATATACAATTTAACCGATCAAATAATTCTAAATATAATATCAAAATGAATATAAATAAAATTAGTGAAGTAACACAAACTAAGTTCCTAGGCGTTACCTTGGATCAAGACATTAACTGGAAAACCCATGTCGATAACGTCTCAAAACGATTATAAGTTTGTATATGCGTTAAAAAAAATCAGGAATATAACAAACGTCCAAACGGCAATAACATCTTATCATGCATATGTTGAATCCGTGTTACGCTATGGATTGGTTATGTGGGGCAATAGCACAGATCAAAATAGAGCATTTGTTGCACAAAAAAAATGCATTCGAGCAATTTACGGGCTTCAATCCGACGATTCTTGTCGGCCGGTATTTCAAAAACTTGGTTTGTTGCCGCTACCGTCTCTTTATATATATGAGATATGTATGTTTGTGTGGAAACATAAGGAATTATTTACGAAAGCAGACGATGTACATCCTCGAAACCGGCGCGACCCTCACAGGCTCGTACTGGATGTCATGCCAAGGCTGGCTAAATATAATAAAAGCTGTTTATATATGTGCGTAGGAAATTTAATAAGATACCGAGCGACCTTAAAATTCTAAATACCACATTATTTAAAAGTAAATTGGATAACTGGCTATCCACTAATAGTTTTTATAGCATAAAAGAGTTTTTTAACAAAAAAAAATAGATGACTAATTGTAAGTACGACAAATTTGCACGCTTATAATGTTAAGCAAAAACATGCATGCTCTGTATTATAATTTTTGTACCATCTTGTAAACCATGTTTTTATGCAAATAAATTTTATTCTATTCTATTCTATTCTATTCTAAAGCGCTAGTATGTAATATGGGTGAAATGTTCGGACACAAGTCAAAGCTCCGGACTGCTGCTGAGAAATTCCAGATAGAAAAATCTATTTGCTTCACCCGGGAATCGGACTCAGGACCTCATGTTAACCAGTAGCGCTTATGACCACTGAACCAACGAGGCAGTTCGAATGTATTGAAGTAAAATAATAGGTTGGTTGGTTGCTTGTTGGATTGGTTAGGTAGGTATGACAAAAACGATTTACTTTTAGAATTACTCCACCGCTCTGGCATAATGACTTAGTCGCCAAGTTTATGAATTGATTTTTATAGAGGTTTGAAGAAGAAATTTATGGGACACCTGAGTATCTCGTCGATTTATAGCTGTTGCTTATGTCCTATGACTTAACTTCTTTCCATTAGTGGGGCCTCCGTCGAAGAAGCGGAGCCACTGAATCGTCGCCGCTCATCAGCCTCGGCGCTGCGACGTCAGTCCGCCCTGGACCCGCTCGCCAGGCTACCCGAGTACGAGGAAAGCGAGGTTTCCACTGACATACCCAGGGTAAATGAAAAAAAGTTTTTACTATGGTGACTTTCTTTAACTCGTTTAACGTGTAACGGGACCTTTCATATCAGGTAACACACAAGAAGAGTGTATGATTTTTGGCGGAGACCTTTGCCCACCAGTGGGACAGTATCTAGTATTTTTGCAATAAAACTGTTTCTTTACTGTATATCAGATTGTACAGAAGCTTAAATATGACCACATACTTTTAAAATAACTATGGGTTGGTGCGGAATTTATATATAATCAAGTGCGCATCATCTCGTTCGACTTTCGTAAAATAGCGTAATAATAACAAATGATTTCAACACAAGGTTCCTATTTGGCAGATAGAACTGCACTGCACTTCACCAGAAAAATTAGTCCTTGATTCCAACCTTTGGTATAATCCTGAACAATATAAAATGTTTTGATCAATTAGTCCCATAACGATAGCAAATAAATACGTTGGTAACAGGAAGAACGCGACGACCTGATCAACCCGTACTGGATAGAAGATGTGAACCTTCAGAAGGGAGAGGTGGACTTCCTCACTACGGCGGAGACAGACTTCTGGAAGGACCTCATCGATACCTACTTGTTCCCTATTGATGAGAACCCAGAGGAGCTGGTATGTATTCGTTGTAAACTCTAAAGCCTAAAGACAATATTTACAGACAATACTTTGCCTGTGCCAAGTTAGCGTTTCATACGGATGTAGATCTAATTGTTGTAGGAGTAATGTTCATATTCGCAAACGTGGATGTGAGCAAGCGGTACACACGAATACGAACATTTTTTTTAGTGAATCTTGCTGTCTGCTTTTGTAAATTTTTTAATTTCTGCACAGAATAATTAAAATTTGCAGTGTTTTGTTGCAAAGTTACACCCGTTATTAGTTCCGTAGTAAACTAACTTTATCGCCCTCTTCACAGAACCGTATCAAAACTGATTTGAAGAACCTCCGCGATAAGATGGTGTTTGCGTTCTTGATGTTGAACACGTTGTTCGTGCTGGTCATCTTCTTACTGCAGTTGAGCCAGGACCAGCTGCACTTCAAGTGGCCTTTCGGACAGAAGGCCAGCATGGAGTACGATGAAGACCTGAATCTGGTATGTTTTTTTGAAATGGTATGAATTAAATAAGCACTTATCTTGTAAATAGTTGCGTAATTTTTTTTTTCGTTCTGATGTAGTCTTGGCCTTGATTGCACTGTGGAATATTTTTTTGCTAAAATGTGGATTTGTAGTTCTTTCATTAATATCAAAATTATTTTGAGTTATAAAAAAAAAACACCAATACAAGAACAAAACCAAGAAGGTTTTGTTAGTGATCGCCGGATGCTGCTGATCGGCACTTCTAACTAATCTCTATATAACTCCATACTTTGTGCAATAGATTAGCATACTTAATTATTTTTCCATAATTTATTATTTATTTGAAACCTTTCGTGTGTATAATTCATGCTGGAAGATAGCAAAAGAGATCTAGTAACATTACCTTTGCCGTGACCACGCAATGTCGATTTGCGTTTTCGAGTAGGTAATCATACTTTCGATTCGCAATGTCTGCGTTGAATGTTACAAAACGTGTGGTACCTGGCGGTAAAGTAAGACTCGTTATAGATAACAATCTCCGAACTAATCGATTCACCTGCTCATGATTGCGAAAGCACTAAGTGTTTAATATGACCGGAGCGGGCGCCAGCACGCGAGACTTTCGTTTTCAAAATTATCGAAATAGCCTAAAAAGTAAAATCTGTTCAGAAACTAGCACATAATAAGGAATGAGAAAAAGGAAAAATTATCTTAACTAACTTGAACCTAATTTCCCCATCAGTTCACCATAACACAAGACTACCTGACGCTGGAGCCCATCGGGTCGGTGTTCCTCATCTTCTTCGGGACTATCATCATCATCCAGTTCACCGCGATGCTGTTCCATCGACTGGGCACGCTGTCCCACGTACTTTCTACCACGCAACTCAACTGGTACCTTACTAAGAAGGTAAGTGAGAAAATAAAACGCGATATTTGTTATTGAGCTTATAGTCCAGTAGCCAGAAGAATATGCCCTTCGATAATTCCAAAGTTTTTTATTTTCGCGGAGTGGATATGTTTAGTGAATTCATTGCTATGTACAAAAATGCTAACAGTTTAGAGTTATGCAATAGGAGATAAGCAGGTATTTCCTATTATTTCGTGTTATAACAAAATTAGAATATTTAAATGAAAATTCTATGCTGGTTCTTTGTAAGTACTATCTAAAGGATATATTAGTGAAAATGCTAACAGATAGGTACTGTGGAACAATGGAAATCTGAAAATGTCCCTTAACTCATTCAATAAAAAATTTAAGTTTTCAAATCATTTCTTATACACATAAAAGGGATTAGTTATACCTTACAACAAAAGTTCTAACAACTAAGTAATATGGATCACAAGTAATTGTATTTTTACTTTGCGATTAACGAAATATTGAATTTAAGTTTATAAGTTTGCGCCTACATATTAGTAATAATAAACTCTACTACCATACAAAAGTTTCAACAAATGCATATTATGGCTTTTGTTTAAATTGCAAATAACTATTTTCGCTACCGAGTCGCGTAGGTACGGCGCGTGCGATCGCAACACTCCAGCTCCGATCGGGGATGTAGGTACCTAGCTCCGTATACTGACCGCTCTTGTTCATTCTTGTTTAATTTTCTCCCTGGCGTTTGCATTGCACGTCACGTTTGAATATTGTTTTTAATCATTCTGTGTGTTGTGTTGGTTTATAAATGTTTATAAAGCATTGAGCACGAGCGATTTACTTTAAAATGAGTGAAAAATGTGCGGTTTGTGACCTTTTTTTAAATTCTGACTTAGTGACTGTAAAACTACGGGCACTACACACACTAATTACCGCTAGCCATAAGCGAGAAGACTGGAAGCATGTTATTTTCCAAGGAAAAGAAGAACTGCAATTACATAGAAAGTGCCGAATGATGTACATCAATGAAAAATGTATCATAACCCACAAGAAGCGTAAAGCGGTGCAACAGATACAGAGAGAACCAAATGACCCCACCAGTAGAACATACGTACCTGGAAACTGCATTTTTTGCAATGAAACTGCGGATCAAGAGTTTATTAACTCGCAACAAAAATACTCCGCTGACAAAAGAATTACGGTTTCTCAAGTTAGAAGATCAGATACACAAGTGACCATATTAAGGGCTGCAGAAATACATAACGACGATTGGAGCCAACGAGTAAGTTCTAGTTCTATTTATAAATTCCTACTAACTGTACTCCATCTACTTCACCGCACAAGAACGTCTCGAACATAGTAAAGTAAACTTTCTGTAAATTAATTATGTTGAGGGTATTAAGAGGCCGTGCATGAAATTAAATCATTTTGAACATTTTTGAACATCGTTTGTGACAAAGGTGAGAAGAATTTGAACCTACTTGTTTTAGATGATAAAAGTCAAGTTCTTATTCTCTCAGATGGCATGGAGAATTTTTCAAAAATAATGTATGTATTAATGGTAATTAACCATATTCAAAACCCTTTTTTCGCAAAAGTAACGAGAGAGTGATGTTTGGTTACGTTTTACACATAACTACGACAGATTTATAACATTTAAAAAAATATCACTACCATCATTGTATTGCCAACAATCAGACGCGTTGAAAACATTATTGACTTGAATAGAAAATATGGCAGAAAAAAAGTGTCGAAAAAACGGAATTCTTGGAAAACATCTATACAAATAAATATTTTTTTCTATACCTTAGAAACACTTTTAAGAAAATTTAAAAATTGCACAATAATCTTAAGTTAACCTTTTAATAGAATCTAAAATTTATTTTATAAATAAACAATAACTTGTCTTCATTTCGTAAATTACAAGCAAATTGAGCTATATTAGTGAGCGCGCAAACTCGATCGCGTCACTACCGATCGGGCTCTCCCAGCACGTACTACTTTGTTTCGCAGCCGCTCGATTGTTTTACGTAAATACATTTACAAAATTGTACGCCGACTACCACATTTTGAGTAAGTATTATTTTTTATATTTTGTTTGTTTATTAGGACTGATTATATTTTTTTCACCTTTATAATAATTAGAGGTAACGGTTGTATGTTTGTAAGTAAAAGTAAATCTGCGGAATTACTCTACTACTACTATTAAATTATAATACTTTCTCTAATGGCATCTACAATGGTTAAGTGCAGCTATATTATCATCCACAGAATGTTGACATTTTTTATGGTTACTTATACCACAATATAAATATGGACAGTAGGGAAACTGCCTACAAACGCTCGAAACGGCACACTCACACAAACATGCACACCGACGAGACTCCTAAGGTGACTTCGCGGGACTAGCAGTAGCGAGTGCCGCATCAAGACGAGTGGTCACGTTTAACTTTATCTCCGCGATCGTTTTGAAAATGCCAGGAAAGTATTGCGTAGTACCTATACGGCTGTTTGAACTCGGCTTCATCAAAACCGGAGCTATCGTATTTTAAACTTCCTGCTGATATTGAAAGGTAAGAATGATTTCTAGTTATTGTTATTTAATTGTTATCGAATTACGTATAAGTCCGTGTGATCGATCATAATGAATTCGTGAACTTACTTGTAAATCATTAATGCGGCGGTTTTGAGGGTATTTTAAGCTGATAGTGCAATAGTGATAGTGGTAACAATAAGTACATCCAAGATGGCGACTGCAATAGGTATTCTATATCAATATTTTCGTCATGGGTGTCGTTTTCATGGAAGTCGATTCAAAATAAACACATGTGAGAGTAAGAAAACGAATTGGACGTAAACCATAGCGTAGTTTCGGGTATTGTTAGTATCGGTTGTGGTCGGGCCAACTTGAACGAGCTAGCAGCATCCAATAATTTGCTACTTATTAGCAAATCGACCTACCAGAAATGTCACGACAACTTGTATGACTGGTGGAAGACTACGGCTGAATCATGTATGATTGCTGCCGGTAAAGAAGAAGCTTCTATGGCTATGGAAAAAAGTAGTGTGAGTCCGTCCGTCCGTCACAATACTTGTCTTCTACCAGAAATAGTAGATCCGAGAAAAACTCGCTCCATGCCACTGAGGGACACAACATTT
Source organism: Melanchra persicariae (assembly GCA_947386135.1). Lineage (NCBI taxonomy): Eukaryota > Metazoa > Arthropoda > Insecta > Lepidoptera > Noctuidae > Melanchra > Melanchra persicariae. The sequence continues at coordinate 9,491,814 of OX376653.1, read as the reverse complement.
TAAGATTTTTTTAGGTTTTGGTTTAGATACTCTTTGGATTGTGGATGAAGTAATGATGATGATTAACTTCTGGAGATTACTTGCATAGACACAACCTTGTAGCCAGGACTATTTTCCCTCAATTTGCTCTAAATTAGAGCCTTGTGGGATCGGAAGTGCCATATTGTAGGTATGTGCCCGATCTAGTTCTCCACGTGCCTTTGTCCGTTGGATCATACTGGTTTTGATGTACTCTATGGATTATGGATGACCTTATGATGATAACTAACTACCGGAGATTACTTGCATAGACACAACCTTGTAGCCAGGATTATATACCAGTAATTTGCTCTAGATACAGCCGTGTGGGATTGGAAGTGCCATATTATAGATATTTGCCCGATCTAGTTCTCCAAAATGATAATATCACATTGTACTACAGTCAACTCATCATCACTGACAGGTCTATTGTAGCCAATAAACCTGATATAGTGATGGTGAATACCTGGACTCTTGTTCATTTTCGTTTTTTAAAATATGGCGTACTGAGGTCGTGTAGAATTAAATGAAATAACTGTGATATAACAGCGTGCTGGATACGATTTTTTTTCTTTTTAATTATGCGGTTTCCGCGTACTAATTTTGCCGCAATTGATTAAATTGCTTAGTTCTGTTGTTACTTAATGAATAATAATTGAGCCGTGCAGTTTTATAAGGATATTAACTTCTACTTTCCTATTTTTAGCATAGTGATAGTTCTTACAAGCGTGGTGGTAACCAAAGATATGCACCGGACTGTTTAAGATACTTATTTTTATAATCTGCTCGGTAGGAGACAAATACTGCGCTTTTAGAAACCTTATTACTCATTTGCCGATCGAGTAAAGCCTTTTATGATTGGTGATTGCCATTTCGAATTTTTCCGTCGTAGCAGGTAAAGGGCCTGTTCACTTTAATTTTCTGCTTCCAATATCTTTTTAAACGTTATATACGTGACTTTGCCATCATCATCATCTGCTATCAACTCGCCGGATTTCACGTTTTGCCTCCCAGTTGAACCTTCGACTATGACGCCTTGCTTGATGAAAATCCGATATGAAGTTTGCTTGGTCATACACGACACAATTCGTATTTTTAATAGTCATGTATAACAGTTGAACCAGTTTTGTTTTCAATAATGTTTGCGACACTCGGCAATGCCAAATAGCTAGTATTGTAGGTGAGGTTGCTAGTGTTTCACAAATAACCCTGTATATTTAAGTCTTTTTATTTCGTTTTTTAACGATAACCTCAACTTTGTATTGTTTTGTCAAAGTAATTTTTCACAAATGGTTGCATTGACTGAACAGGTCTACTCTAATGTGCATGATTCCATCCTCAAAAAAACATCTTAGACACTAGTTTATGGGATTAAATATAATGACCACCATAAAATGCTTTGATACCCTTAGTTCTTTTACCAAAAATATATATTTGACACCAGAAAAATGAAGTCTAAAATTACAATAGTACTTGCTATTTTAGTCACGACTGCACCTCAAATTGTATTCGAACACCAAATGTAGTAAATGATCACCAAATCTTAGCGAGCAAATTAATGCGCTATTTCGCCTAAATAAACTACTGTGATTGCCATAAAATGTAGGCTTGGGGTTACAAACTGGATAAAATAGGTTAGGTTATTGTGACCAACCGCGCACGAGCCGAGCGAGCGAAGCGAGCGGTGCCGCGGCAGCGGCCGGCGAGCGCTACTTCTCGAATATTTTTTTGGAAAAAGTTATTTATTTCACACTTTTTTAACTCCAAACACCAAACAATAGCTGCCAATAAAAATGAAAGAAAACTTATAAATTAAAATAAAGCTTTATATTTACTTAAAAGTTTTGGATTAACAATGATTTGTTTGACATTAGTTTGCCTAAACAGGATAGCAAGATGTAAAAACTTTGATTTTAATTTTATATTAAAATGCTGGTATGATTTTGGTGATCATTTACTACTTTTGGGTTAACAATGATTTATTTGGAGTCATTTTGCTTAAATAGGATAGCGAGACGTTAAAATTTTGGTTATAATTTTAAATTAAAATGCGTGTTTAATTTTGGTGATCATTTACTATTTTTGTCTCCTAAATGTTACTATATCTGGTGGTAAGTTAAACATAAGCCCTAGTTTATACCAAGATTACAATATATCAGAATAAAAGAGAATTCTCGTAAATATGTCCGTATGGAAAGTGTTTTTTGTACAACCATTTTACAAAAAACAAGTATCATTGTATTGTATCGTTTTTTTATTTATCATTTTGTTAAATGTCTCAATGTATCTCTATGTATCAACATCCATCCAACACAAAATTGAATAAATTTAATGGGAATTGTGATAAATATAAAATATACAGACGTTACAGATTTTTATTTATAAACCTTACTACTATATAATTTTGTAACTTAAAATAATATCTTCTAAAGGATCAACATTATTTGAGCGCTCACTGAGCTTGATTTTTGCGCCCGTGTGCGTGTAGCTGCATGAACGATGCACACGAACATAGCCTTGCAGCGAATCTAACAAGTGAATTTTATGCACAGCCTCTTGAAAATTTAAAAGCACCATCTGTTTGACAGATCGGAATAGGTAGACAGCATTTGTTATAGTATCAGAGACAAATACTTAGTGCTTCCATGCGACAACTTTTTTTTCAGGAAATTGTTTCGAGTATCGGGATAGGTATCACTAAGTGTACATTAAATTAATAATGAAACAAAAACAGGTGCCTACTTATTGAATCCAATTATTTTATTGCTTTGTTATAATAATTTTTGTACCTACTTAAGTGATGTCCCAAAACCCGGGACAGCTATCCCGGAAAAATATGTTGTAATGGAATCTCCACTTTCTGTCTCTGTTCCTCTATCCATATAACAAGTAGATAATAATAATAAAACTATAGTCAACATATTGCGATCTTGGTAGGTAGGTATTAAATTCTTTGAAATAAACTATCAACAACGTATTTTCAAAACAGATTTTTTAAACAGCAGTGACGGGATTTTCATAATTACACGTGGGCGAAGTCACGGACTGGAACAGAGTAAGTACGTACCTAGTAATTTGTGAGATGTGACAATAATTAAATGATTTCGCGCCTCATTCAATAGGTACGTTTGCAGTGAGTTTGGTTCGAAGTGTTACCGCGCCGTGGCCCGTGCTGCACGAATTGCCGCGTACCTACACTGCGCCCCAATATCCAAATTGTATTTTATTTATTAAACAAAAGGCATAGCATGTATATGTTGAAACTTTTGTATGGTGGCAGAGTTTATTAATACGAATATGTAGGCGCAAAATTATAAACTTAAATTCAATATTTCGCTAATCGCAAAGTAAAAATACAATTACTTGTGATCCCTAATACTTAGTTGTTAGAACTTTTGTTGTAAGGTATAACTAATCCCTTTTATGTGTATAATAAATGATTTGAAAACTTAAATTTTTTATTGAATGAATTAAGGGACATTTTCAGATTTCTATTGTTCCACAGTACCTATCTGTTAGCATTTTCACTAATATATCCTTTAGATAGTACTTACAAAGAACCAGCATAGTATTTTGATTTAAATATTCTAATTTTGTTATAACACGAAATAATAGGAAATACCTGCTTATCTCCTATTGCATAACTCTAAACTGTTAGCATTTTTGTACATAGCAATGAATTCACTAAACCTATCCACTCCGCGAAAATAAAAAACTTTGGAATTATCGAAGGATTTGTGGAAAAAATATTGTATCCCTACTGGACTATTATTCTTTTCGAGTAGATTGATAAATATACTTATGGCTTTTTATTTTTAGCCCAATGGGTGGCCACAAAACGGCTATTGAGGTAATGGTTACTGTTTGGGTGATAAGGATGCTAATTCATTGAGTGTAATAACGTAAAGAAACCACACCATGCGGTTCGTACGAAGTTATATTGGACACTAAACCAGGCCTCCGTCACTCCATGTACTTGCGCGCTATAAGTGCCTACCGCCCAGCCGAGCGGTCTCGGTCCGCCGGCGGATCAAATTCAGTGCGGTTTTAAGAAGCGCGCGCACGCCGTTCAATTTTAATAGTGCTGTTCGTTCGTACGCGTATTACGATGCCGTGTGGTGCCTTATGTGCTAACGCGAGATTATCGCGCACAAACATACATACCTACAAACCATACAAGTCAAACTTCTCAGTTTGGCCTGTATGTCTGATCACCTCCTTTTTTTTAAGTTGGTTAAATATTTTATAAATGATAAAATTTTTAACTGCCACATAAAAGTCAGAACATATTCACAGTTCTCAATAACATAGATAAAAAGTTATGTTAATTTAATTTTATCGAAGAGGCAGCCCTGCGATTACTGTGGAATCGCGCGGTGCGAAGCAATCACTGCTGTACGCTCAAGCATTTAGGCGCAATTTAGCATACAGTGGTTGTTGACGCGAGGGAGTAGGCAATTATCGTAATAGGTATTGGAAATTTTCTACTGAGTGAAGTATCTGTTACGTAGTAACTATTCAGTAATCTGTGACTAAACATCCAGATTGAAAAAGTACAGACGATAAAAGGTTTTTTCGATCAAAAACTGCATGTTTATCTGAACATACCGCCCACCATAAGGGCTTACCTAGCCCACCTACCTACCCTACCTACCTCTTTTAGGGCTTTGCTTGGGATTAACCTGGGGTTAACCTAGCCTTTGGGCACATCTTTAGATTAATGTGCGTCTTCTTCAAAGTATGTGCAATATTTTCTACAATATTTAAACGCTTTATCCATTTCGGTAGGTAGCCATTTTTTGCAAAGAATTTCAATGACTATTCAAAAACTTCAACTTTTCGTATCCGGTTCGATTTTGGAACATATTATGTTTGAGTGATAGAGATGCTAGGTAATTCATTGAGTGTAATAAAGTAAAGAAAACACTTGCGGTTCGTACGAAGTTATATTCGACACTAAAATTCAAATTGAAAAAGTACAGACAATAAAAGGCGATTTCGATCATGCAATTTGTTATTTTACGATGCCGAAAGTTTAATTTTACTAAGCCTGAACTCAAGACCTATTAATTAAAGTGGAAAGTCTTGTCTTTCAAAACATTATTTAACCTGTCTGAAAATGACTACCTGAATAATAAACTCAAGTCTTTAGTCAGCTCTTAGCTCTCATAGTATTTCTTCTGCCAATATCAAAAATACATTATATCTACTGTTAACAGCCGGATGAAATGACAGATAACGCCCTGATAGAGGCTAACGCGTTAAGAATAGCCAAAGACCTGCAACGTCTGAATACTGACGACTTGGACAAGCGTGACAACAACCAACACGTCTCCAGGAGGAAGACCATACACAACCTGGAGAAGATGAAGGACACCAAGCAGAGCGTTATTAATCTTGATGCGAACTTCAAGAGGCGGCTGACAATACTGCAGAATGGAGATGCGGGTAAGTCTACTGCGTTTTCGATTTATTTGCACTATGGCAGTTTCGTTAATGGCATGTACTAACAGGCCATATAACGAGAATAGGCTGTGACTTGTGTGGTGGTGGTCTCCAGTATGTTTTCCCATTTTCTTGCATCTCACTTAATATAAATCGATAGATATATTATTACGCGCCAGAATCAATGCCGGGTACATAACGATAAAAGTTACTACTAGCGCCATCTAGTATCGAGTAGCAGAACTAGTAGAGTCCAGATCCTTCTAGACTTTTCTATGCTAGAACATTCTAGAGTTTTCGATATCTGGTTAGTCGGGACCGGTATGTACTCGAAGTTTCTAGATGTTTCTATACCAGAAGGTTCTGGAACAATCTGCCGACCTATATAAGGCCCGCATAGCCTGCGATCGAGTCAGTATTGAATTTGCGATACAAGCGATAACTTCGAGAGCGAACTTCGACTGCGAATTAAAGTGATCAGGGGCTCGAGTCTGCTATTGCAATCGTGTCTCAATGACCGGTCATTGATCGAATATTTGACAACTTTGACAGTTTTTGTATGGGAAATGTGTCATAAGTTTGACGTTATACGTCAAAAATAGATCATTGACCGGTCATTGAGACACGATTGCAATAGCAGACTCGACCCCCAGTAGTGCAATTGTGATTTATAATTAGTGAGTTTAAAGTTGTAATTAGTGTTGATTAATTAAAGTGTCATTTTGGTTATTTAATCGGCTGTTTTTATTGTCACAAACCCTAAGCTCGTAACAATTGGTGTCAGGTGTGGGGTATTTAAACTATGCCGATTCTACCGAAGGACGACACGGAGGGTATCCATACCTGAAGTCAACGCCAGCAAGAGACGGACCAGAGGCGTTTTGGAGGTGCAACGCCGCATGGAGCCCGGCCATTCCACAGCAGCTCCAGCATCTGCAGCACCAGACTTTGGAGCTCTGATGATGATGCTGCAGGAACAGGCTCGCCGGCAGGAAGAACAGGCCCGTCGGTTGGAAGAGCAGCTCCAGCTAGATAAGGAGGAACAGGCCCGCCGACAGGAGGAACAGCCTCGCCGGCAGGAGGAACAGGCTCGCCGGCAGGAGGAATTGGCCCGTCGGTTGGAAGAACAGCTCTAGCGTGACAAGGAGGAACAGGCCCACCGACAGGAGGAACAGGCGCGCCGCCAGGAAGAACAGATGCTCCTAATGAAGGACCTTCGCGCGGCCTTTGGGAAAGACATGAAGGAGGTGAAGGAGAAGGTTGCTCAGCATGACAACCGCCTGTCAGAAGTTAAAACCCAGATCAGCAAGTTTAATGACGTCATTGCTGATGTAAAGAAAGAGTTGGGCAACCTTAAAGTAGGGGATGGAATTGCAACTCCTGTAGCTACTACACCTTCGCTACGTGGATTCAAAGTGCCGCCCTTTGATGGGACATCTTCCTGGTCGGCCTACAAAATACAGTTTGAGGCTGTATGAAGGCGAACGGCTGGAATAAAAATCAGGCCATGACTGCCCTTACCCTAGGCCTGCGCGATCAGGTCTTAACTGTCCTGGAAGCTCTCGGTAAGGAAGTGACTTACGAGCAGCTCCTTGAGGCGTTGGAAGCCAGGTCAGGCGAAGGATCGCGTGCAACGTTGCAGTGAAAACCTGCAGCAGTGGGCCCTTGGAAGTGGAAAAGCTGGTTCGAAAAGCATACCAGTCTGTACCAGCGCTCATTGAAGGGAACCTGGTGCAGGCATTCATCGACGGCATCCGCGACCTTGAGGTTAGAGCTGCTGTGAGGCTTGGGCACCACGGGACGCTTAAGGACGCCTTGGCTCATGCATTGGAGGTGGAAGCTGTGCGGCAGGATCACCGTTCCCATCAGCGTCAGAGAGGTTGCAGCGGCTACAGTTCGCGACCGTGTTAAAGGATACAGCCCTAGGTGCTATGGCTGTGGGGAAAGGGGCCACCTTCGATCCAGTTGCCCTAAGCGAACTGCAGATAGGGAAGATACCCGATCTCCAGAAGGTAGGGCGGCTAACAGCACCGCCCAGCAACAGCAGGGAAACGAGTAAAAGCCAGGACTGCGGGGCGGGTGCTGGCTGATGTTCAAAGAGCCCCAAGGATTTCGATCTCACAAACCCACGATGGGAATAGCCTAATCATTAAGGGTGAGGTCAACGGAACACCATGTAAGCTGACGATAGACACTGGAGCCTCACGCACGGTTGTCAGTTCCCAACTTGTAAGTCGGTTCCTTGGGGACTCCACATACAATCGAGAGCGCATAAATTTGGTAACAGCGACCGGTCAGCGCATACCCGTCCGAGGAGAGAAAGAGATGGAGTTAAAGCTAGGCAATAGAATCTACCTGCATAATATTGTCGTGGCTGATATAATGGACGATTGCATCCTGGGCCTAGACTTTATGACGAAGAATTGTTGTGAGATTGACGTTAATCAAGGAGTTATGAAATGTGGACATGAGGAACTTTTCATGGAAGGGGCTTTACCAGGAAATGTGTACATCCTAAAGAAAATTGTCCTTCCTCCGAGATCGGAAACGATTGTGCCGGTTAGTCTTCCTCGGAATCCTGGACAGACTCATCGTTGTGTACTCGTGGAAAGAGCAAACAATGACCTTCCATGGAAAGTGGCACGAACTTTGGTCAGAGCCACCGACATCTCAGGGGTACGCGTGCTGAACCTTTGTGATACGGAACAGATTATAGAAAAAGGCACGCTGATTGGTACTTGCGAGGAGGTGGATTGATTGCGTCAATGCCAAAATCTATCGACCGGGACCCTCAGAAAGGATGCACAGACGAGAGTGACCACACTTTTAGAAGACTATCGCAGCGCTCTGTCTCACAATGAAATGATCAAGGCGAAGAGGATGTTACTCAAGTACGCCGATGTTTTCTCTTCAAACGATGCTGACATCGGGAAGACTGGCTTAGTTCAACACAAAATATACACAGGAGAAGAATTGCCTATCCGTCAGCGGCCAAGGAGTTTGCCGGTAGCACGTGAAAAGGAAGTGGAAACCATGATTGAGGGAATGGTGAAGGATGGTGTCATAGAACCTTCATCAAGCCCATGGTGTTCTCCTGTAGTGCTGGTAATAAAGAAGGACGGCAGCATGCGGTTTTGTGTTGACTATCGTCGTCTGAATGACGTGACAAAGAAGGACAGCTACCCTTTGCCAAGAATTGACGACACGCTGGACATGCTTACTAGAGTGAAGTGGTTTAGCACACTAGACCTAAAAAGTGGCTACTGGCAAGTTGAAATCGACCCTAAGGACAAGAAGAAAACTGCATTCTCGACAGGAAAAGGTCTGTGGCAATTTAAAGTTATGCCGTTTGGATTGTGCAACGCTCCGGCAACGTTTGAAAGGTTGATGGAACTTGTACTAACCGGGTTAATTGGTGATGCCTGTCTTGTCTACTTGGATGACATCATCATCGTAGGTCGCACGTTTGAAGAACATCTTCAAAACCTAGAACGCGTGCTCATGAAGATCCAGAGTGCCAACCTCAAGTTGAGTCCTAAGAAGTGTTCACTTTTTAAACGGCAAGTTAGCTTTTTGGGATACGTAGTGTCAGAAGAAGGTATCCGCACGGATCCAGAGAAAATTGCCGCTGTCAAGGATTGGCCAGTTCCAAAAGACAAGTCGCAGATCAGAGCGTTTTTGGGTTTGTGCTCCTATTATCGGCGATTTGAAAGGTGAGGATTGTGTGGTGAAGGACACAAACTCGGCCGTTGATTGGTTACAGACAAGGATCGGGATCAAGATTGGGATTGAGATATGTTATAGAAAGCGGCCGATAGCCAAACCCCTGCACAAGCTAACCGAGGAGAAGCGACATTTCTGCTGGGATGAAAGTTGCGACATCGCGTTCCAGGAGCTAAAAGACCATCTGTGCAAAACACCTATTTTGGGGTATCCTGATACGGCCAAGGAATTTATAGTTGACACAGACGCAAGTGACATAGGACTTGGCGGTGTACTATCTCAACGGAATGGCGATCAAGAGGTTGTGATAGCGTACTTCAGCAAGTCATTGTCGAAACCTGAAAGGAATTATTGTGTAACGAGACGAGAATTGCTTGCTGTAGTAAAGTCATTGCAGCATTTTAGCAAATATTTGCTGGGGCGGAAATTCCACGTATGAACTGACCATGCTGTACTTAAATGACTATTGCAGTTTAAAAATCCAGAGGGACAAGTTGCGAGATGGATGGAACTACTGCAGGAATACGACTTTGAGATTGAACATCGCAGTGGAAGAACTTATGGCAACGTTGATGCATTGTCAAGAAGAACTTGCCCTGAAGACTGCAAGCTTTGTACTAGGCAAGAGGGTAAAGAAGTCGAACCTGTGAGAATGTTCAAGACAGATCTCAGCAACGAGTGGAAGGAAAGCCTACAACTTGCACAGCAGGAAGATTCCGACATTAAGCCGATTCTGGAATGGATGGAGGCCAGTGCTACTAAGCCAACGTGGAGCGACGTCTCAGCGATGAGTTCGATCACAAAAAGCTATATATTATTAAAAAGTTGTTATTAGTGTTGATTAATTAAAGTGTCATTTTGGTTATTTAATCGGCTGTTTTTATTGTCACGAACCCTAAGCTCGTAACAATTTGAAGGTCAACGATGGAACGAGCGTGCCTAGAAGATGTCTGTTAACTCTTTCTTTGAAGGATGTCGCGTCATGGCAGAGAAGATTTTCTTTAAAAAGTGTGTACTAATCGTAGGTCTGATATCCCGGCTGCCGTCGCTGGGCGGCAGCGCGGCGGCCCGGCGCGCCACGCTGCGCGCGCTCGTGACGCGCCGCGACTCCGTGCTCGCCGAGCGCCGCCGCTCGCAGCTGCAGGCGGCCAGGGACTCCAGCAACGACTTCATGTTCAACACGCCCGGCTCAGTCAGAGTAAGAGAACCATTCAGAATACTACGTTTAGGTATTTGTCATCACATTATGCAGGAACACAAAAACAAACTTTAACTTACTGTCATCCTATTTTTTTTTACAGTTTTGTACAGCAACACTATTTCAATAACACACAATACCATTAATTAATTTCTAGTTCGGATATTTTGAAAGCATGGGCAACGCAGATGACAGAATGTATGCGTTCGAGTCTGCGGCGTGACCAAGTGGGCACCGACTCACCGAGAGAGTTTGTGGGCGTAGTGTATGTTACCTTATTTAATAGTGTGTGTGATTGTCAGTTTGACTTGCGGTATTCTGCGGTGCAGGCTGTCATCTGCGTGAAAAAAACACACTGCCGTTTGCTTTAATATTTATTTTTATAAGCTCATTTTGTTTTTACAAATGCTTCGACAAGGTGTAACTGAAATAACAATACTTAAACCTAAACTCGAGAACTGTATAAATATAGCTAGCCTTACTGTCCTGTTGCATGGCCATGGCCAAAGGCGTCCCACCATACGAGTCCCTGTTTATCACCGTTCCTCACGGTGAAAGCTTAGGTAGAGTGAGCTCGAACTGAACTATCATTCCACTTCAATAGATTGATAGCTCACTTCATGTTCACTTTGTGATGTTTGCAGAAATACCGGTTATATAGGGATATATCTGAGAAGTCCCAGACATTCCTATGTTTCAGTTCGAGTCATTTCAATTACACCTCGACTTTGTCTACTTTCAATGAGACTTGGTAAACCATCATCAAAAGTTTCTTAACCCAATCCTTTGTTGTGCGTAGCTGGATGATATGACCGGGCGTCCATCCACCGCGGGCGCCTACGTGAACCGCGGCTACTCGCCGGCGCTGGACAGCGACGTGGAGGACACGCCGCCTCCGCGCAGGTCCACCGTGCGCTTCCACGACCATTACGCGTGATGCAGCTAGTGATTAAACAGTGGCGGATCATTTCTTCTACCTATAGTATCTCACTGATGGGCAAAGGTGTCCCCCATAGCCCTCCACTCTTCCCGGTGTGTTGCGTTCTCCGACCAATCTCTCGTAAACTACTCTAACTTTCCACGCCAGCGTTTGCTAGATCGCCCACGGCGACGACGCCCTTCTTCTGGCGGATTATTTAGAAAAAATATTGAAATATTCGGCGTACATTAGGCGTTTCTGCACTGGCACGCCGAAGGCACCGAAATGATTGAAGCAAAATTCAAAAACTACAGCCGTGCGTCGCTATCGAGGAAAATTGAAAAAATTGCCACTTATGAAAAAAAAAATGCAGTCATGAAACAGCCCATTTTTTACACATGACATTGTGCCTATCGTGAATTTAATAAAATTCCATTTTATGATCAATATTGTTTATTTCAATCAGAATCCGCCACTGCGATGCGACTGCACGTGCGACACGTTATTTTTGCATTTATTTATTTGTATTTTTCTAAAATTCTATTATTCTCATTTTTTAAATATAATTATTATGAAGTTATAGAATGTTTTTTTATAACTTTAAATCTTTTTTTCTACACCTACTTTGCCTACCCTGGTCTACCAGCACACAGAAAAGTAATGATAAATAAAAGGGCATTATTGCTGTAGCGTCTGTTGCAGTAACGTCTGTTTTTGCACTCGAAATCTAAATGAAATCGTATGCGATGCAAATATTATTTTTGGGATCGAACCCGCGACCCTGCAAGCGTTTCCGCTCAGCAAGAGCGTGGAACGTACTCCTGTCAACAAGGGTTGGTTTTTCTGCTCGTTAATGGGCTGCTACTTGCATCACATCTCTTATTAGACACTTAATATATAACCCAAGAACCTAAAAAAAACCCCTTCCTTCTACGAATGTAGAGTTTTGGGAAATCCCTTCAAAAAATTTGAGTAGTCTGTGTCTCAGGTGAGTCAATTGAAGCAGCCTGTTTAGTGTGAAGTAAGGGGTCGTTAGCAGGCGCTCGCGCAGTGAGCGCGCGGCCCGCAGACCGAACGCACGCGCGAACCATGCGCAGCGACGCCGTCCCGCGAGTGTACTCCACGCTTTACCTCAACATTGTGAAGTGATACACAGTACCCATACGGATTACTACAACGCTAATCTCCTCAGGATATATTCAACGGTAAGTTCAGACCACATCTCTGACTTGTGTCATGGATGGCCTCGAGGCTGCTGAGCGCGATCAGCTGCGAAAGTGAGCGAGGGTGGCTTTAAGATTTCCCTGCATTATGTGCACACACGACAGTGTCTTATAAATCTACCAGTTCCTGAAACTTCTCTTGTACCAAGGCGTCAAGGCTTAACGTACGCGAGACTACACTGGTTTCTCTTTCGAAAGTTTCGTAACAACATTTATGTAAAGTGAGACTGACCGTTCAAAGAACGTGTCTAATATGATTCATAATGTGTTATTTATTCAAAAATTTGGCCAAGCTGAGGACCGTATGGTAGCCGTAATAAGCTTGTATCTCGTAAACAAAAGTGAATGTAGGCGGCATGGGATAGAGAATGGGAAACAAAGACCGCGGTATTTCCTTAGCCAGGCGGCAAACGACCTCTAAATACCAACTGTAATAGATATGCTGAAGCGATACATAATTAAATTACATAAAAAGATTTAATACATTGTGGAATCCATACCTTATACACATTACATAAGGTATCATATCTGCAGATTTCACGTAACTTTGGTAAATTGATATAAAAATAATGCCATTTCGCAGTTTGGTAACTAATAAAAATCTTATTGTTGACTGGCATCAATATTATCGGTAGACTAATAGGTTTAACAATTAGGGCACAATACGATGTTCATTCAAAATGATTTATGTTGGCTCGATGCGGTGCAGTTTCTTTTTTGTTCTTTTTACAACTGTCCAACAAGGTCCTGATTTACTTCCCTTTTAAACCCAACCATCAAGAAGACTCATTGGATTATATCTTTTAAATAGGTTTTACCTCCAGAGAGCGTTTATTTGACATCATAGTTTTCTCCTCTAGATTTGCCGACGCCTTAAAAAAGGCTATCACAGTATATTTTTGCCTTAGGTGATCCATCTCCAGTAATGAAACTTCGATGGGACGCTCGTACACAAGTAATAACAGCTTCACAACAGTATCAGTAAGCATACAAACACTGCAGCCGAGCGCTCAGGCCTCGCTCACATCCGCTGCCAGAGGGTCGTTCTCACTAGAACAAGAACAATTTGATGGTTTCCGCAATAGTGCCCACTAGCCACTATTACATTAGCCAAGTGCAATTAACTAATTAATAATAATCTTTGCGTTGCGCAGGCGCACTTGCAATACAAAGCGTAATTAAAGGTTTGTTCAAGGAATTTTCGTTTTTGCTCCTACTCGTTTACATGTGAGAGTTGTATGACGGGCGTTTGGCAAACGACTGGATTCAGTTGGATTTTAACAAGAATTGCATGTGAAAGTGTCTTTACAAAATTAAGCAACACGATCTGTTAACTTGTCACGCTGATTGTTATCAGAAGTTCAATTCATGTAAGTACCGTCAAACGGGGTGAATAGGAACGGAGGGGTGAATAGAAACAAAACTTTGATATCTTAATATTGGTTGTCTAAGAAAGCAACTTTATTGTATTAAGATCAATTCAATAAAATTGAAGACCGCAAATGCTGCAAACAAGATCTAAATAACGTGAAAACCCCTTCAAAGTTTTGTGCCGATTCACCCCTGCATTCTTATCTATCAGGATGCGAGTTTGGTTTACCATTTATAGGTACAAAGAAAGCAACAAAACACCTATGGAAATGCATTTCCTTGTCTTGTTGACAAAATGGTTTGTTATCAAGAGCAGCAACAACACTCAAATGCCTGTGCTCTTTCAATAGCAAAGCTTTGATAAAGCTGTTTTAATAAAAAACTCGTACATGACGCATGCGCCAAGAAATCACATTTTAAGATTCATTGCGCTCTAACTGCTGCAGATGTCAACGCACGGCACTAGAAATAACGCAATGGAATAAAAAACGGAATTGAGCCACTTTCGTGCCCAATCCTTGAGCTGGTTTCCGTATTTGTAATTTCGTTTCATATTTATATCCGACTTATTATTTCCTGATCGACAGTTAACCTTACATCAATACACATTATACCTATCTATACTAGCATTCTGCTAGCGGCTTCGCCCGCGTGAAACTAGTGAACTATCCCTAAAGAAACATATAATACTCAGGATAAAATCCAAAGCCTTCTCCAAAGTACAATCTATCTCAATACCCAAATTCATCATCATTGTTTCAGCGGTTCAACCGCCAAAACGTAAAAAATAGACAGTTACAGTTCTCGTCAAATTACTTTGCCCCTCTGAAGTTGTGTCGAGTGGCTGCGTAGTAGTCAAAATTACGAACACACTGCAACTGTGCATGCGTAAGAGACATGGGGGCGGGGCGCGATTTTATGCCAGTCGCTCATTTACGTTCGATGCATGCTTGCGTCCCGCTTGCTCCCGTGTACGTTACTGCACCTGCGCGATTTTTGCAAATGGCTAACTTCAGAGAGGCAAAGTTATTTGACGAGAACTGTACTTTCGCATTTATAATATCAGTATGGATTTATAAATCTGTACAACTTCTTAACATTTCTCAAGTATTTCATGGCCATTAGTAATGCTTAATTGCTTACTTTCATTAGCCATTAATAAATTGTCAAATGCTGGTTTGCGCAGACCTTGACAGCGGTGACCGGAAGAAAGTGGGGTGCGATTAGCATGAGGCTGACGTACCAGAACGGTTTATACCTATGTACGTATGTAACGGTAGTTCAGTACGTGGATCTATTGTAGATAGCTTTAGTCATGTAGTCAAGTTTTAATGAAAAGGAGACATTTTTGATTTGGTTAGCTAGTAATCAATAAATAATATAGCATCAGATGGGGTCTAATCATGGCTTTTTGACCTGATAAGTAGTTTATAATTATTAGCTTTTCAATCAACAAAAATAAATACAACTCAATTTGTATATTTTTCAATTTTTTATAAAAATTCGGTTTTCGCCAGAGTTAACCTCCCAAAAGTTTATCCTGTAGGTATATTAATCCTAATAACGTCACCTAGGTATAACAATACCTACATCGATGTCAATTATAACACCATAAGCAGTCATATAATAAGTACGTGCAGTAATAACACAGGCATTTTGCAAAGCCTGCAATATTATTGCAAAGTTGCTCTACAAAAGACATCAACGCACGCCCACTGCTACGAGAAGTGGAAATGTCAATATCGCAACACAAGTACAGCGAAGGTATTTATTTAAGTGCATAAGTTAATGTTGTTTAGGTTGTTTTACAAAAAGACTGATGTATTTTAATTCAAATTAATTATACATATGTAGGTATTCTTAAGTGCCTCGTTGGGTTCGATTCTTGGGTCCAGCAAAGGCTTCAAGAGTTTTCCATGAGTTTATCAGTAGAAACCCTGAGCCTGGATTTGTAGCAGGTGCTTTTCATGACAATAGGGCAAGCCCCCTATGACATTGGTGTAACTGTAACTGGCGATACGTGTACTACCTACAGGTTTGGGTAATGCTGGCATGACTTTGTTATTTGTGTATTATTTTGTCCGACTGCTCCAGAAAGACCGATTGATAATTTGGTTATTCAAAAGGTACGTTAATATTTATTTCAAGTCCTTACAATAAAAGTTCAACGACGCAGCGTCAACCTTTTCAGTGAAAAATATGCAATGACGTCACACGAATAGTGGTTTTATCCAAGCAGTATAGCTCTATAAGAAAAGAATGTTGTAAATATCAACCATGTTTTATAATAACATAGCAAGTTTATAAGCATGTAGGTATTTCCTATAATAATGTCAGTAGGTAGGGATTAGGTATGATTAATGGGAATTAGGTGAGAAATCTGCATATAATGATGTGGTAAGCTAACTTCACCATCGTTTTATGAGTGGAACTTGAATATGTTGGCGTTAACTTGAGCTTTTAAAAATTTTAATAGGTAGGTATATCTGTAACCTTTTTGTAACCTGTGAAATTGTAAACAGTTTTTTCTTGATAAGACACGGATATATTCGAAACCAGGTCCAGAATTTCACCATTTTTTATTATGCTTCTCCTGTTTGCTACACGTATAATAAAAAATCAAATTTCGTTATTTTTTTAGTGAATGGGTTTGTTGTTATTCTTGCATAGATTTCAAATGATGTCATACTTTTAAATGATCAATCTAGGTAATGTTAAACATTCACATAAAACTACCAAGTAATGAGTTGACCGCGTGTTCTCGGGACATAATTAAGGGTCTTAATCAATCCTCAGACCGACTGGATAAACGTTAGTTATGTCGTACAGTAATCATTAGCCGTGAGAAAACGACCTTCTCAAATATGCATATGATAGGCTGATTCACCTTCGGAGAACTGAGAAAAATATCATTTACGAATTCGCATGTTCAATTCACCTACTTACATGCACTTTTTATTATTTCCCAAATTATCATAAATCTCACATCAAAGTGAAAAAAAAAACAAAGAAATTTCTCACAAATATTTACATAGAGTTAACCTCCATTTGAACTAAGTTGCGCTAGCGCAGGTGACTGAATCAAAAAGACAAGTTGCACGGCCTACAACTACTACATAATAACAATTGCGCTAATAAAGCCCACTTTCTCTTTTTTGTGGAGAATTTCTCGCGACTGCATCGTTTATTAATACGTGAGTACGTAACGATCGCTCATTGTGTAGGTATTATAGAACTCATGCGATTCAATAACATTATGTATTGTTAGCTATAGTATCGATTTTTTTCTTATATCAATTAGTATTCCGCCTTTACGGTTTGAATGTGGACCTCCCTACAGACTGCTTCCTAATATTGTCATACAAATATATTTGCCAAGGTAAGTAAACTGTTTGTTAGAGTCTATTGACTTTATCCTTTAGGCTGGTCTTACAGCTCCACATTGGTTTGTCTTTATCGCAGTCAGTTTAATTAAGTAATCAATCCTCATGTTGCATGGTCACATGAACTTAATGCACAGTTACTTTCGTAATGAAACAATTTGTTTGACATTGTTTTATGGCTCAAATCGTGCTTAGCCTTCACTTTGACCTGAAACTTTTAATTGGTACAAACATTTAATTTGGTACAATTAATTGTTTCATTGATACATGATTCGAGTAACAAATGAACGCAAATCTAATATACATATAGGCATTAGATAGGATATAATCTCGTCGAGGCTAGCTACACCAAAGTAGGACAGAAATAAGTTAGATAGATCCATAATGCAACGATCGAGCGCTTGTAGCTTGATTTCGTAACAGTTCTGCGACTATTTTTATTTGCATAGCTAGCAGTTAACGTCTCGTTATATTTTTACTTTTACAGAGAGAAAATAAACGAGACGTGTCTGAGACATTTTTTTCTTTATTTGGTAAAGTTGACAAAGACACAGGTTGTTTGCACCTGAGCCAGTTCATGAACCGCATCCGGGTTTGTTGGAACCGCAAAAATGTTTCTAGGCTCCTTGTGTCAGAGTACTCAGTAGATGACAAGTCAGTTGGGTGTAGATTGGCTCCGTCGCTGGCTCGAGGTCGCTCCGCCCCACTCCTCCACGCTCCGGTGATCCAGCGTGATACTTACTTATATTAAGATCGTTATGACTTGTTTATTGACTCGGTAGAGAACGATTAAATGCAAATTTTATGTCCCAAAAATAATTTGGTTCATAAAGCTTTTCCGACAACTTGATTACATTAAAGTTGCTGTTGATTCAAATTGTTGGGCATTTTGTAAATAAAATCAATCATAGTTGGAAGGCCAGCTAATGCCCATTAATAAAATTTTTACGATCAAAAATTAGCACATAACCATTTAAGAAGTACCTATTGATTAAAACTTGAAAGAGTTGAAGTTAAATAATCGGTAGGTCTTTATTTTTTACTTTATAGGCTACGTAGGCCCATAGATAAGTAGCTTAAAGCGAGTTATGATTGAGTTATTCCAATTTGAAATCTCCTTAGTCCGAGGAATGTTTAATATTGCTTGTAGCCGATGTTGTTAAAACGCAGATACCTAAACACGCCAAAAACATGAAAATCTTAAAATCCAAAGCCCACGGGTCGCATCCAATCATCTACGAAACTGGTTTCAGTAACTCTCGTAATTAACATCAATCGGCACTCCTTAAAAGCTGAAGATTACCTATCTACACTCCCATTGGGCTTGTGAATTAGGCTCGCGTTAGGCAAAGCATTCCTGGGGGCCTACCACAACCTCTTAAAACAATATTATTTTAACATTACTTTGTAATTTCTGTTGTTGCATTTTCAACTCTCGGCGCTGATCCGAGCGTTGAAAATGCAACAACAGAAATTACAAAGTAATATTAAAATAATATTGTTTTAAGAGGTTGTGGTAGGCCTCCTGATCGTTAACTCATCATCTTGTGCAAGGCATGTACTTGATAGCGACACTATGTAAAGCTACGATAGTACGAATATAAGGCAGTGTTGCGCAGCAGTGAGGAGGACAGCGGGGCAGTGCGGCGGGCGCGGGCGGGAGGGCTGCCAGCTGACGGCCTCTAGCAGTGAAAGTAAACCTGCGGCCCTCGCCACCAGTCCAACCACATTGGTGCTTGTAATACGATTTAAATTATGATTTACTATTGCACTGCTAGTGCTTTGATGTCATTTACAATGTCTGAATGTGCATTGTATTGTAACAATCAATCGATTGATTGTATTTCTCATTACAGAGATAATCGCAGTCGTTTTTAGATTGGTATTCCGATTCTCAGCTAACCCATACACAACTCTATCTCACACTTTCGGAAAAACACGTCAAGACATTAGTTTCTACTTTTTTTAAATGATTGACCCAAAAACCGAAGCTTTGTATTAATTTATTACCTTTTGTGTGCGAAGTCTGGTTATTAACCTTATTCTGGCAGGTAGGATACTACCTACATTAGCTCGTACATAATTTGATCGTTTCCGCTTATTACGAATTACGTCAGACTTGTAAAACTTAAATTAAGTAAAGCGTGGAATACTTAGCATTCCACGTTTTACTTAATTTAAGTTTTATGTGCACACGTCATTTTAAGCGTGTACCTACACATATTTGTGAAATACCTTGAAATACCAACCATTTTTAATTTTGTAAAACATAGTTGAATTATGTTTCACAAAAGAATAAAAAAGAACCAGCTAGCATCCCTCCTATTTTGCTTGCACTTGGCACTTTATTTTACTACACACATTACTGATTGGACAGTATCTAATGTAGGAGTTACTCACTTATTTTGTTATAAATAGTTAAAGCCTGATTAATTATAGGTAATGTTGTTAATCTCTGACTTAAAACTAATAAAGTTGTTAACATTTCAATGTACCTACAATACCCCGGTCTGCTTTTGTAGAGTCGAGTCTGTTCCTATGCCACGAAAACCAGCAATAACAAAATTCACATAGATATTCTCAATACAGATCGGATCCGTTGCGTGCACTATCCTTATAGAGTCCAATAAGTCTTGAGCTACATAGGATTGCTATTTGCTCTAAAGTGCTTGTAAGGGTGGGGTCCATTGTCCAGCTGAGACCGAAGTCGCTGACCTTGCGGGCGGCGCGGGCGCAGCCTGCTGCCCACAGTACCCGCTAGCGCCATGAGCTGATACGATGGACATTGCCTGTTCAATGCAATAAGACAGCCTAACAATGTTTATGACTTCTTTGTGTTGGTACCTTGAAACTGTTACATACGCGATGCGTGCCAGGTTCTACCTATTGTTATGTTATATAACCTTATATTTTAGTATTGCGATATTAAATGAAGAACAATTAGCTAAGACTTCAATAGTTACGAATTGTAACAAAAAAGACGGGCGTAATCGTTATATTACGTTGTAACACTTTCCTTGGCAACATCTTGCTTCCTTGTGAAAAGGTTATTGTCCCTACCTACATATTCCTTACGGAAACGTGTTTAATTGTTCGCAAGTATACCTAACAGGAAAACCTGAACATCATAATATTTGCGAAATATCCTTCATCATCATTCTGAAAGAAATAAAATCGGTAATGTCTCTTCAGAAATGCAGTGTGTAGATATACAAAAATATGTGGTTAGATGCATATGAATGAGCAATAAATCACTGGCAGAGGTCCATAACTCAGCGAGGGATGAATGACCGGCAAGGTCGAGGGCTCTCGCTGGAATGCGCAAGAGTTCTGCTGGACACACCGTGATTCACGCACTCAATACATTCTTATTCTCCAAAGAGCTCCGATATTTTGTCTTCAGGGTGTTATGAGACAGTCGTAACCTTGAGACAAAGAATTACCTATGTAGTGATTCTTTTTACGAATAAATTTTGATGCAACGCTTTTACGATCAAGCCCATGCAGGCCTTGGCCGCTAAACAGTTAATTTATTACAACTAAGAAGGTGAAAAGCTTAGCCTCGATTGTTATCAATGCAATGCTTATTGTTTTACAAGGATTTCCTACATATTTACAACATTTTAAATTATAAACAATAAATTTGTAGGTAAGGCTAGGCTTAGTAGCTATGAGATAAATAGGACCTGCGGTTGAATACTTAACCTTTAACTGAAAGGTCAGCCGTGCGCTCACTTGAGAGGGCACCATAAATTAGGATCATATTATAGATCGTTTGAAAGGTTAGGCATTGAAGTATCTTCGTGCCTTTGTTGTGGTCTAACTTCGCAGCAGGCTAGCTCACCCTACGAAGGTGTTGATATTGATAAATAATAAATGATAAGTATTTATTTTGTAAGTAGGTTGTAAATAACACTTTTACACGTCAATTTTTTCGGTCGTTTTTGAACTAGATGACGCCGTTGTTTCCTAGCTGTAATTATACCTGGATCCTGAAAATGAAGATATTAACTGTTACAATAATTTGCACTTATTAGAGTGGGTAATAAATAAATTATCTAAGTAGGTACCTAAATTACTTATACAAATCCGTTCTAATATACCGTACGAAAATTGTGAACAAAATTAGTAAGTAGTTAAATTACAGATTATGGTAGATGTAGGTATATCATTTAGGTAAAGTAGATCATCTAGCTAGTCTGTGGCTTATTACCTCTGCTCTTGAGCATTTGGTGCTACGATTTTCCGAACAGCTTCCTTTGTTTCAACCAAAGTTAAGTCGAAAGCTCGGTGCTCAAATAAAACAAATTTACTTTTCTCAGTACAGTCACCATCTTCACAAAAGTCAAGCTTGTTGATATTCACAGTATGGCACAGTCAGATTCACGAGTCCGTAAAAGCGTGACAGTGGACACAGTTGGAGCCGTCCAAAATGGAAAGTCGTGATGTCGACAATTTCTCTGTTAACGGTTCTAATAAGTACGCGAAGACACTGCACATCTACTAATTACGTTTTCTTGGTCGAATGATGAAAGTCATTTATTGGTAAAAGTTTTAAAAATTACTTATTTAAAAAATGATGACAAGTAGTGCGCTGAAACTTAGTAATATCAGTCTAATAATTGAGTATCACTTATTAAAATTGCAATTAGCATATCAACTCTTTACAAATAATGAGGATTTAGAACCCACAATGCTTTAGAATGGCAACTAGCTTCATCTTTCAGAGTGACCAACTGACCCTTTGGATAGTCAAAAGTGTGTATAATAATAATAATTCTTTAATTTCAGACTAAGTCCATTTGGTTAGTACAACACACAACTTAGAAACTAGTGTTACTTACATCTACCAGAAAAAAAAAAAAAAAAACTAAATAATTATTAATTGTACGCCACAGTGGCATGTAGGCGTACCCAATGCCCCAGTATGGGACTGTCCCACCTGTCCGCTATAGTGCTCAGGATGCTGTTGGTGCTGCCGCGTATCCTGCGCATGATGGACGCGCATCGCTTGCGCATGATGGCGTGAAAGCTATCTATGCCCGCTTCTGCGAACATGCCGGAAGCACTGCAGTAGCGCGGCAAACCCATCAACACCCTGAATGCATTGTTGTATTGAACACGCAGAGCGCTGTATGCCCTCTGCGTGTAGTTGACCCACAGACTGCATGTATAGAACGACTGACAGTACGCTGTGAACAGCGTAGCCTTTACTTCAGTCGAACATTTCGCAAATCTGCGAGCCAACATATTGCAGCGGACAGACAACGCTCTGCGCTCACGCTCAATGTCCAAGCTGTCCTTAAGGTCCTCGGAAACCCAGTGGCCCAGATACTTGAAGGATGTGACCTGATTTAAGGGGCTTCCGCAAAGTTTCAGCTGTGGTGCAATCGGGTAGGTTTTAGTGCCAGCCTTGAATACCAGTACTTCACTTTTCTTAACATACTGTGTGTGTGTGTGCTGTGTATAAATAGCTAACTTGAAAAAAGAGTGTTGATTTTGTGATTTTGAGTTTAGCAAGTTTTCATCAAATAGCAATTTTCTTATTATTTTCCTATTGTTTTCAGCAAAATAGTAAATAATGGCGACGTCGGGAGGGAAGCCGCGGCGCGAGGAGACCAGCGACAACTCCGACGACGAACTCACACCGCTCGCTAACGACATCTATGGCGGAAGGTGCGTACTAACATATTCTTTATTAACTTCAATGTATCATGCTCTTCGTCCTTAGTTTGAATAATCTATGCTCCACCTTTTATCATGATTGTCCTCTATGATCTAAAACCGATGACGCCGTGGAAATGGTGAAGTATTGGGCAACCAAAATTTGATATGACCTATCTACTGTCGTACCAGGCGTCTCGATGAAGAATCATTGCTCACAGATGAATCAATAGTAACTCAAGGGCTTTCGATCCGAAATCTCTGTACTTGTCATGGATATTTAGATGAATCATTTCCTATGAATGCCAGCCACTATATAACTAAGAATAGCTCATAGTAAGGGGTTAAAACGACACAGACGGAATTCGCAGCACATATTAGTAAGCATCGATAAACAATAATGTGGTAAGATCATTATAATGAGCAGTCTCTAATAGGTACATAAAGATACTTACGACTTCATCTTTAATACAAAAGCTCGGCAGCGAGTTACGTTACAAGACAGTCTTCGTAACGTATGATATCACTCGTCCCAATCAAAGCGATACGTCATCGTCGAGCGATCATTCGACGGTTTTGTTCTCGTGTATGTGCTAAGTACATAGGTACCTTAAACTTTCACCTGTACTAAGTAACTGAGTAAATAAGGAAATAATAATACTCTTTGCTTTTGAATTAAACTCTAGTATTGTTTAAAAACCTTTTAACCTAGATAAGATTTTATGTTATTTTAAAACTCTTACAAAAGTTGCATAATGTGTTTGTTTTTTTTTAATAAAAGCTTGAAAATTATTGTTAAAATGATATATCCGTCAAATGATTCATGCGAAAATCGTTTCATGACACCAATTTCTCGTGAAGGCTACTTAACGAAGTGACAAACTAACATCGCATTTGTAAGGTCAAATGTGATCATAAAGTTAATATTAGACCGTATTTGGATGTGGCTACAAGCAACAATTCAAATTCAAACGCTAATAAAATAGGTAATTTCTATTATAGAATAAAATTATTCAATTGGCATTACAGATTTATTGTATCACCGATGAATTGATTTGGCTGCTTGTAATGAAATTACGCAAGTTACTAGAAAAAACAAAATCAATTAGAGTAGAATGCCGTTAAATGTCTCATTAGTGGTAACAACACTAACAACGATATTAATATGGTGTTCAGAGCATAATTATGTGGTTAGGCATGTCTAAGCGGTGGTCTTTAGCATTATTTTCCCATCAGAACTATGTTGAGTAATTCAAAAGAAAATCAGATGAGTCAGATTCGCAATGGTGATAAATTCTTATAATATATTGCAATTTTCCCACCATGAGATTTAACCTTTAAAAGATTCAACAATTCAGGCGTTGAAAGCTTCTGCTCAACTTCAACAATTTACAATTTCGTGACTATTGACGCCGCTATCAGAATGATAGAATTTAAAATGAAGCAAAACAAAAGGTAAAGGTAAAGCATTTTTAATGGAAAGTTTTGAATGCCAATATTATGAAAGGATCAGCGGATTTGTCAATGGCCGTTAACAATGCTACAAAGTAATGAACTTCATTAGCATACAAATAAAAACCTTTAGTCTAGGATAAGAAGAAGTAATAATGTAAAATAATATTGTTTAGTATAAAGCTTTACTTAGCCAGAGGTCGAGTCGCTCGCGCCGATCGGTCACCGCGGCCCGGAACCCGTTCAAATGCCAAGGTTGACAACTCTGACGACACAACTTTCGATCGATCGACTGCGCCACATTTTTGCGCCCCACTTCGCTGTAAGGGGCCTCTACGTACATTATTATAGGGTCTATAATGGTCACTTGGGATGGTTTACTTGTACCATGGTGTTCGTCCAAGTCTAGATGTGAAATTAAGGTCTAACCTTGACACAATATGTTGAAGTTTTTATATCCTGTTTCAACTTCACAAGTCTCTACAATCTTTGTAGCAGGTATCGCTCGTAAAAATAGAATAGGTACCTAATATTGGTCCAAGATGCAGTCAGATTTTAAGTTTTTTATTCTGTCTGTTCTAGATCGTTAAATTCTACGGTTTGCTATATCACGTTGAGTTATAGTCTGTCAATATCGATCTTTTGATTCGTAGCTTAATTCTCAACGTGGAAGAATCTTGGAGTTGAAACTTCTTAGAATAGAATAAATACGGCTATTTATTCGATTAAGATTGAACGGTGTCTAGCAGTAAACGCTTTCGTAGGAGGTAGCTGAGACGACCGGGGTCGGGCGTGATCAGAATAGTGGATAGTACTGGCTGACCAATGGTTTACTTACCGGTTGTTTTGGGCTCACAACAGCAAAGTGAATTTTACAAATCCACAAAATATAATATAAAACCGAAAAACACTCCTAACGAAATCATTGACTTGATATTAACTGTTGATATTCTGCTAATGATATGCGACGGATTAAGTTTTGCTAATACATTTAAGCATGATGCAAGAGCGAAGGTGACACTTTTAGAATATTAAAATATCTAGCCTTTTTATCCTTGGGTATTGGCAAAAACTACAGCAAGCCGGTTAGGATCCTTAATGCAAGCAATAAAATAAAATAGGACTCTATTTTAATGTAAAATTATGGTTTTACCGAGTACAGGACTAAACATACTGAAGAAAATTTAATCATCCTTTCCAGGCAAAGTAAACAAGATATTGTGATTTTCATCGTTTTCTGTCTACAAACTACCTACTGACAGTTAGGTTTTGACCATAATATTTTAAACGACGTGTTATGAGTCTTATGAGTGTTATGAATACCATAAATTCGTAATGACGTAACAGCGACTTAGCTCAGGTAAGTTTATGACAAACATGGAAGTTAGCGGACGTGTGCACAACATAATGCTCCCGTCCACACCATGGTCGATGACCTCCGACTGCGGTGGACATTGGGCATGGCCGGGAGTAGCGGCGCGCATATAAAACAAACATCACCTTATGATGGCCACATGTAAATTGGAAAGTTTGGCGTATTTCCATTGAGTCGAAGAAACGTTTTTTGTTTGTTATTTGTCTCATGGCAAAACTATGATTTGTTGATCTACCCGAGCACTTTTAGAGATCAGGTTTTAGCTACCTCCAATTCATAGCAATTGATTAGACTTGAAATAAATGTTTTACATGTATACAGAATCTGTACATAATATGTATTATTAACTTGTGACATTGTTTCATCTATTTTATTATTACTTTAATAAATTAAATTAAAACATTATTTTGATAGTTTTGTAATCAAACTTTTTCTTAATAGTTTATAACAGTCCACTTAATCTAACTACTTGGAACTTGCAGCTATTACTTTGTGAAACACAATAATCGTAGCCAAAGAAATAGTAGTTTTATTGTTATGACAATACGGGTTACTGTTATGTTACAACACCGCGGGGCCGGTGCACGTGCACGCGAGGCGGGCGAAGGCTTTCGTAAGTTTTCGTGAGCTGTAGCGACATTGAGCGATCTATTGTTCTGAGTGGCAAGCTTCGTAGGCTGCGCTCGCGCCGACAAATACCTAATCCATCTAGACGCGGCGATATGACTGCCGACAGTCTGGATCGTGTGTGGAGGAAGGTCACTACACACGAACATTTGATTTGAATTCCGACCTCGCGTACAAATGTTAGCGAACGGTGGCGGTGACTGCTTGCTCAGGGTGAAGATAAAACTTGCAATAGGTTATATAGGTATTAATACAATTTTACATGTTGCAATTTTAAACACGAATACTATCAAATGACATAATCTTCGTAAATAGCAACCAAAGCAAGCCTTCTTTAATGTCCAAAAAACTTTACACATTTTCCCAAAACACCTAAGTGTCATACATAAATGTCAACAAAAGAATTACGAGTAGGTTGGTAATGATTAAAATATTAATCTTCACATTTGACACAAAGGCATCAGTAGAAGAACTTGTAGATATACTGAAAGATATCTACTACTGCTACCTGCTGGCTTTTTCGTTGAGTCAGATTAATTAAATATTCCAAAACAAGCACTTAGTGCGTAACTCTCAATTCGCAGTTTGCACATAAATATTGGAACTAAAGAACTGGTTTTATAGAGCTAAACCTTGTATATTTTTATATTGTTATTTAGACGTATAATGAAGCGCATAAATATGTAATATTTTTAACTTCCTCATTTAGGTAGAAAATTAATTCAAACAAAGACCTGTCTATCTCTATAATTCGACAGGTTTCAATGGTTAAGTAGTTGTAGATAAGACAAATCGTTCATAAATATTAAAATAAGACTAAAAATATATTCGTCATGGGCAGCCGTAGTAGCCAGTTGTTGATCCCCTGAAAGTTTGAAGTTTATCCCCTTATTTCCGAATGAAGATTTCGAAGTTCACCATTTGCTATGGCAAATGATACCTAGTCTGAAGACCTGTCTAACTTTTGTATTAAAGTAGGTAGTGTTTGACACTTTCTTAACTCCAAATAAGTACTCAATCAAAAACCGGTCCTGTGCAAGTCTAATAATAACCAGTTAGGATGCAAGTCTAACCACAATAATAAAAAGACACGTACCTACCTATTTTAGACCAGTTTCACAATTTACTCTAGGGCACATCCAATTAACTATCCCAACTTCACGATCCCCACTATAGGTGCCGCTCATTTAGTACCTAATAATATGTGCTATACCTAATATGAAAATGCATAATGCTCAAATTTCATAATGGCAGAATTTGCATTGAATATAAAATTCAGTTTGTATAGCAACATTCGTTATGTTATTTGCATTTTTATATTTGCTATAACAACATCTTCTCTCACGACCATTTAGTATAACGCTCTTTTGATATAATTATCATTTTGTATAACTAACATTAGATCTAACCGTAGAAGGAAGAGAGAGCGAAGCGAGCTCGGAAATGACACGAATAGATAAGGTTCGAAGGGGATGAAGGGAGTTAGAGTCAGCGAGCTAACAAACAAATTAAAATGATATCAAACGCAATTATGTTTTTTGTTTTTGCTAGCCTAACGTAGCTTTTCTTAAATGTATTAATTTATAATCAGTCATTATTTGCCTATGTGTAGATAGGTAATAGATATGTATTTGGAAACAAGTTGTAGTTAACTGATTGGAAAGTGTTGAAACAGAGGCGTCACTCATATGTGGTGCGGTGCCGATGCGATCATATCAATTAGTGAGCGGACGATATATAATTTCGCGTGTTCACCACTGCTGAACGAAGAACTCTCCGCACACTGGTTATAACTTGAAGCGAGTTAGACAAAATGTTGATTGAGGATTTTTGTGTAAATTATCTAAACGTTATTGTGATTGTCATTTGATTTAATAGCACCTTCGGATTTACCACCATATGAAATGGAAAGGCCGCAAAAATTTGGGTTTTTTAAATTACGTTTAGCTAAGTAAAAATAGCTATGTTAACGCAACGCATTCCATACACAAAGACGTTCTGCGGGGAAATAGTGTGGTTACGAATTATATCAAGTACCTATCTCATGGTATGGTGTCTTGGTAACCAAGATTTATTGGTCGTGCTCAACGTTTGCTTATGCTATGCTCACAATGATAAAGTCCTTCATCGTAGTCTGATACTCAAACATGAATTAAGATTAATATGCAGATTTATGCATTGTTCCTGAATTTACGCCCGAAATTCTGATTTTATTTCAACATTATTTTTTATCGATGGCGTGTTCGGTATTGTAGCTATTTTGACATTTCCTAAATAAATATTATTCAAGCCTTATCAACAATGAAAATATCATAGAATGTTCATGTTTTCAATCGGTCACTCTTTGAATAGATTTTCTTCTACTTTCTATCACATAAATTGGGAACTACCTGTGAAGATATTAATTATAGTGATCTGCACACTTTTATGCTGCATCATAGCGAATATAATACATATGACTGATAAAGGAATTTCGGAGAGATCAACGACTTTCTAACAAAACCGTACAAACTTCTACTTCATCAATGGGTTGAACGCAGAGTAGAGTTTCATATCGATATTAGAGCTAAGTAACAAATCATTTGACAACGTTCATGGTTCAAAATGATTGCCATTAATAAAAATCCTTCAGATCTCATGTTTGCCGATCACGAATTCATAATTACGTCAGATACCTACATATTATCAGCTATGACCAAAGTATCCTCTACGACAATTCTCATGCTGCCTACTAATTTGCAAACGAAACCACGAACCGGCAATTTTGAGGTAATAACGTAGCTATCCCATATGTTGAGGAAATTAATATTCATACTTTGTCCAGTACGAGACAATAGCATATCACAGGGCGACGCGGTGCCCAAGCAGTCGTTATTGCGATCGCACCGTTCGCTGTCCTCATAACAATCGATGAGTTCTACTATACTATTCGGACTGACTGGACATTCCGTGATAATTTTCTACTAATTTCCGAAAAATATTTTCATAAACTTTCAATGGTGCGTGTGATTTTTATAAACATGGTAACCCAGTGACTAGTGTAAATATGAGTGATCACGACAGAAAAAGCCATTATGATAGGGACGATGCCGAGGAACCGCTTTACGCCGCAAATAACAATAATTCGATTTATAGCAATGGGACTTTGCATTATTGTAGCATATACAGGTAAATGTTGCAAATGATAAAATATTTTGATAGTCTATGGAACTGTGTGTTATTTAACTATTAGTTTAAGGACGCGTTTACAGATGGGTAGTCAAATCATTACTTTTTTACACAAAAGTATGTTTATTAAATAAAATGCTTTGCATTCTTAAAATGTTTTTCCCAATAATTGTTGATAGATGTGCATGGTACGATTCTGAACTATAAATATAATTTTAGATAGGTAGGTACAGTTTCTCAATAAATGTACCGAAGTGAATTTTTTTACTTCGGACCATTTAATGATTTGACTACCCATCTGTAAACGCGTCCTTAAATAATCTCTTCGGCGTAGTCAGGGAACCTGGTTTTTTTTTTCAGGTTACAGAAGTCAGATTAGAAATAGGCACTGCTCGTAATGGCACTTCCACTTCTCCAAAAGATCCATGAACTGATTTATGATCACTATAAACAAAAGTTTTCGCATCTTTCTTGCCAACCTGCGGCCGTTAAAGCGAGGAGGGATGGAGCTATACAGGGTGTATAGCTCCATCCCTCCTTCTCGCTCGAACTACTCACGCTTTAACACGTCATGGTAGGCTGCTCTATTTAGGAAAATCCGTTAAAGAATGCATTAAAAGCTACCCCAAAGACCATTTCTATATGCGTATTGTACAGATTGTTATAAGAATTTATTTACTTAAGTTTTACAAATGCAGTTGTCTTGTAAATCTACTTCTTATGTATGACTTAGATTGTTGTGCGTAATGGCGGCGTTACGCATAATTAAACAGTGTTCAATCAACAACTTTCTAATGCCTTACATGGATTACAGATCCGCTCATCGTTTATTGTCAATGAAAGCAAGTTAACTGGTGAATGAAAAATTCTTTTCTTTTATCATGTATGAAAATTGATGTAGAAAATGTTTATTGATTGTTAATTTCTTACGAGAGAATCAAAGGAATTATCTGCGCTATTCAAACGCATGGTGATAAAACTTATTTTAATAACGCTTATCTCTTTCCAATTTGATAGATACAATGGTCAGATACTTAGCTGCAAGAAGTTCTGCCAACTCGCCAAGCTAGACGGCCGCAACAGTTATTATCTCTTTCCAATTTGATAGATACAATGGTCAGATACTTAGCTGCACGAAGTTCTGCCAACTCGCCAAGCTAGACGGCCGCAATAGTTAATAATTGGGTCACCTACCACCTTCGTTGGTTACCTTACGTAAACCCCACTGTCACAACCAGTACAAGTACTATGTGCATATGTGTTGCAATAATAAACGTTGTAATGTAACGGTTTTCTATCCGCGTTAATATGCTGCACACGCGAAGGTCATCCTCGCGAAATATTGCCGATCGGAAGGAAGCTGCGTCTGCCGCCGCCCGGTCGGAACGCAACATTGCTTGAGATTTCTCTCTCAATTGAATAGTGTGCGTGTGAAAGTTGTTTTTCTTGCTGCAATGTTGACTTTAGTTTGCGTTCTCGAGCAGGTGTAGGATTGTACGCACTTGTAAAATAAGATTCTTGAGGTAAAAAGAAAGGAGAGATGCCAATATTTAAGATGATTTAGTGTGTCAATAAACCCTTTAAAACATACTTTTAGTTAATACTTAGGTATATTTTTTCTATTTCAGCCAAAGGACGGTACAAGAAACGAAAGGATGGGACGTGTTCCGAGAGTTCCCGCCGAAGCAGGACAGTGGGTCCATGGAGACCCAGAAATGTCTGGACTTCACGGTTCGGTTGCTGAAGGTGGCGGCGTATCTAGTCGTCTTCATCGCGGTCCTCGGCTCCGGGGTCGTCGCGAAGGGCACCACACTCTTTATGACTTCACAGCTCAAGAAGGACAGGCGGATTGCATATTGTAATAGGAATTTAGGTACGTTGGGCTTCACTTTTGTACTTTTCGATTAAAGCCAAATATGCCAAGCCTATCAAACGCCAATCGTTTAAGGAGTCCGCACATTAAACAAGATCCGGTGTGGCGCAGCCGCGCGCGTTCCAGATTCATTTAGGACTTAACAATCTAGTTGCGGTACAGACGTGGCTTGTTTGCCAATAATATTGGATTTATTTCATTCCAAACTACAAACATGTAATTGCGAGAACTTTATTAACGACGAAACGCAATTGAAGTAATGTGTTAACACTGTTTTCAACCATTAATTGAGTTATCCGAGGCTAAACTTTCACGTCCGATATTAATCTTTCGAAATCATTATGATGTATGGACCAAGAATTTGGACCGGAGATTATTTTAAACTCTTAACCACCCTTTTACCTTAACCTTATGCTGACAACTAATATAAACTCTTTCAAATTTCCAGGTAGGGATAAACAATTTATAGTAAGTCTTCCAGACGAAGAGCGAGTGGCATGGATGTGGGCTCTGTTAGCAGCTTTTGCCATCCCAGAAATAGGAACACTCATACGTTCAGTGAGAATATGTTTCTTCAAAACTTCTCGGAGACCAACAAGCACACAATTCATTGTGGTAAGTAATACTTTTAACTCATTGCTCTTCATTTTTTTTGTTTTATCGGCAGGAAAATTTGTGTGTGGTCGAATAGTCGTAGTCTGGAATTTTGCGAGACAAAAACCATCTGATTGGCAGTACCTTTGACTGAACTGAAGTGAAAATTTTATATTACCTACGTATAATTTTGTTGATTCGTCATAATCCAAAATCATATCACCAACTCAAGACTGCTGTGGGCGGCCCGCTAACTAATGACCGCTAACAAGTAAAAATGACGAGAAATTGTGAAGAAGGTCTTAACTGCCCGGAACACTACATAACGACCACCGCTCGGGCAAGAGCGTACCGACACAGAAGAAGATAATCATATCTACTGAGTTTCACAGTCCGACACATATTTCACCCCATTTACTTTGCTTGGGCTGATGACGAATGAGATTTATTATTTGTATGACGACTCTAACTCACGACTTTATGCATTAACATCAAATATCGGTGCGAAAATGCGCACTGTTCAGTTATAGGAGATTTAATATTTTAATAGCGAAAGTTCAAGTTGACACCGATTAGTTAAAACCACTAGATATTGTTGGCTTGTAGATATTATCCCAATAATACTTATTTGATTCTGTTTGTCTGCAGATATTCATAGCAGAGACGCTGCATACGATAGGAATGGGCCTCCTCTTCTTCATGATTCTCCCAGAATTGGACGTGATCAAAGGAGCCATGATCACCAACTGTTTGTGCATTATTCCTGCTATACTTGGCTTGCTTTCGCGAAACTCTCGAGACTCCAAGCGATTCGTGAAAGTGATTGTAGATATGGCAGCAATAGTTGCGCAAGTCACCGGCTTCATAGTGTGGCCACTGTTGGAGAACAAGCCAGTCCTGTGGTTGATACCAGTTTCATCGTTATGCATATCTCTGGGATGGTGGGAGAACTACGTCTCACGATCGAGCCCCATAGGTGAGAAGAAGACTATTCTATCTAATAGAAAAATGCAATATTATCGACTTAAGATTTGTATTAATTGTTCTTATTTGATCACAGGTATACTCAAAAGTCTGGGCAGATTAAAGGATGAGTTAATTTTCACGCGCTATTACACGTACCGTTTCATATCTGTATGGAAAATCTTGGTGTTCCTAATGTGCATTCTCTTTAGCATATGGCTTGATGGCGACGAGCCTGCTATGTTCTTCCAACTGTTTAATAGTGGGTTTGGACCGCACAGTATCGTCGTTGAAGAGGTTCGTTTAAGAATAATTATTAAAATTATAGTGAAATCTGGATTGGATCCCATATATTTATATTATCTCTTTCATTTTTAGGTACAAATCCAACTAGGCGGAACCGTAATTCCTGACTTAGCCAACGTAACTCTAACTGGAGATTCAGTAGAAGTGGCAGCTGCATACAAATCCGCATTCTACGTGATGCTTATCCAAGTATTTGCAGCGTATATCTGCTATATATTTGGCAAGTTCGCTTGCAAGATCCTCATCCAAGGCTTCAGTTATGCGTTCCCTATCAATCTCGTAATTCCTTTGGTCGTCAATTTATTGATTGCTGCATGTGGTATCAGAAATGGTGACAATTGTTACTTCCATGGAACAGTACCAGATTATCTTTATTTCGAGAGTCCACAAGGTAAGGTTTTGGCAATTAATTTAATACTTACTAAATTATTGTCAATTTATGTCTCGAATATTAACATTCCGATTATTGCTTTCAGTGTTTACACTAAGCGATTTCATATCACGTCAAATGGCTTGGATATGGCTGCTGTGGCTGCTGTCACAAACTTGGATCACTATACACATCTGGACACCTAAAGCAGAACGTTTGGCTTCTACGGAGAAGTTATTCATAATGCCGATGTACAACGGTTTACTGATAGATCAGAGTATGGCCCTCAATCGAAAGAGAAATGACCAGAGAGACGTTAAGACCGAGGTAAGACACAAATGTAATGATAAACTTTAAGATAGTCACATATATTTTAGTATGAGTACAATCCCTTGTACCATTACTAAAATATATGTGACTATTGGTCGTGAAAATTTTCTAACTTAAGTAGTTAACAAATGTTTTATGTTCTATTTCAGGACCTCGCAGAAATAGAGAAAGAAAAAGGCGACGAATACTACGAAACTATATCGGTTCATACGGACAATACCGGTTCTTCTCCTAAAGCTATTAAATCATCAGATCAGATCACCAGGATTTACGCATGTGCTACTATGTGGCACGAAACTAAAGACGAGATGATGGAGTTCTTGAAGTCTATCCTTCGGCTGGATGAGGATCAGTGCGCTCGGCGAGTCGCGCAGAAATATCTACGAGTGGTTGACCCTGATTACTACGAATTCGAAAGTAAGATTTTGTAGCTATTTTAAACAACATTGGAGTTGTAACATTCTAGAGTATATTTTCTTATGGTATAAACGTAAAACTATTTTCTCTCTATTCCAGCGCACATTTTCTTAGACGACGCCTTCGAAATATCGGATCACAGTGACGATGATTCTCAAGTGAATCGATTCGTGAAACTCTTGGTTGACACTATCGACGAAGCAGCTTCTGAAGTACATCAGACGAACATCCGAATTCGCCCTCCGAAGAGATTGCCGGCGCCTTATGGAGGACGCTTGACGTGGGTACTGCCAGGAAAGACGAAGATGATTTGTCACTTGAAGGACAAGGCGAAAATTCGTCACAGGAAACGTTGGTCTCAGGTAGAAATATTATCCTAAAATAAGGACCTTTAAGTAAACAGATTTTATCGTAACCACACTACTCACTAGTAATAAACTGTAGGAGTCTAATTTATCTATCTCTCTTTCATTCCTAGGTGATGTACATGTACTACCTCCTCGGTCACCGTCTAATGGAGCTGCCTATATCTGTGGATCGTAAAGAAGTAATGGCTGAGAACACCTATCTGCTAACCCTGGACGGAGATATTGATTTCCAACCTCACGCTGTACGATTGCTCATCGATTTGATGAAGAAGAACAAGAATCTGGGAGCTGCCTGTGGCCGTATTCATCCTGTAGGCTCTGGTAAGAAATTATAGAATAAATATTCTTTTTAAAACCTGTTTGTTTGGCAAAAAAAAATGATCCCTACCTATTTAAATAGGTACCTACTCCCCTATGTAATGTTTTCTTCATCTATTTTTTCTGTTACTTACATGGTGTACATTATAAAGAGTATTCTATTGTAACACATTTTTTCTTAATTTCAGGACCCATGGTGTGGTATCAAATGTTCGAGTACGCTATCGGTCATTGGCTGCAGAAGGCGACTGAGCACATGATTGGCTGCGTACTCTGTAGTCCCGGATGCTTCTCCCTCTTCAGAGGCAAGGCTCTGATGGACGACAACGTCATGAAGAAATACACTCTGCGGTCTGACGAAGCTCGGCATTACGTACAGTACGATCAAGGTGAGAAGACGTCGAATGCATAGAACATTGTGGAAGAATTTGTATTAGAATTAGATCTTATTGGATGTCTTTGGTTATAGGGGAAGATCGTTGGTTATGTACGCTATTACTTCAACGAGGCTATCGAGTAGAGTATTCAGCAGCCTCCGACGCCTACACACACTGTCCTGAAGGTTTCAACGAGTTCTACAACCAACGTCGTCGCTGGGTGCCTTCCACCCTCGCCAACATTATGGACTTGCTTGCCGACTGTAGACACACTATCAAGATTAACGACAACATTTCGAGTCCTTACATCGCTTACCAGGTAAAGTTTTTATTTTTTTGATAGTTTGCTAGGCTACACTTTTACAAGATAAATAATTCGAAGAAAACTGTCATGTATTATTTTCTTGATGCTGAAACTTGAAGTCTCCACTTTCAAGGAGATACAAAATGTTTTATTTTTTTTCCATACCGTTACTTTATTTGTGTTTCTTTATTTATCGTTTTACAGATGATGTTGATGGGTGGTACGATCTTGGGTCCCGGAACTATATTCCTTATGTTGGTGGGTGCCTTCGTGGCTGCTTTCCGAATCGATAACTGGACTTCCTTCGAATATAACTTGTATCCCATCATGATCTTCATGTTTGTCTGTTTTACGATGAAATCCGAAATTCAAGTGAGTATTTTTTGTTTCAGTGACATAATTCTTTCATTACGAGAGAAAGTTATGGAGCTATAGGTACAGGACGAATAGCATCATTCCCTTTTCGAAATGGAACAATAATTGGCTTAGTTCAATTTTCTAATGTTTTTAACTTTTTACAGTTACTGGTGGCTCAGATTCTCTCGACGGCTTATGCCATGATAATGATGGCTGTGATCGTTGGTACTGCGCTCCAGTTAGGCGAGGACGGCATAGGATCTCCATCGGCTATCTTCTTGATATCGCTCTCGAGCTCATTCTTCATAGCCGCTTGCTTGCATCCGCAGGAGTTCTGGTGTATCGTACCCGGCATAATTTATCTCTTATCTATACCCTCTATGTACTTGCTTTTGATTTTGTATTCTATTATAAATCTGAACGTAGTATCTTGGGGTACTCGAGAAGTGCAAGTTAAGAAAACGAAGAAGGTTGGTATACAACTGGTTTCTTTACCTTTAATTCCTCAATAGAAAAAAAACTTACACTTTCCCCCTGTTTCAGGAAATCGAAGCAGAAAAGAAAGAAGCTGAAGAGGCGAAGAAATCGGCAAAACAGAAGTCGCTACTAGGTTTCCTTCAAGGAGTGAATAGCAATGAGGAAGAAGGCTCTATAGAATTCTCGTTCGCTGGCTTATTCAAATGTCTGTTATGTACGCATCCCAAAGGGAATGAAGAAAAAGTGCAGCTTTTGCACATTGCTTCTACTCTTGAAAAATTGGAAAAGAAACTGGAAACTGTTGAGAGGTTATAAATTTTCCCTGATAACTGATTTTTTTTTTTTCGTAATGTAGCAAACTGGACATGTCTTAACCTCAATTGATTGTTTTAGGGCTGTCGATCCACATGGCATGAGTAGAGGACGTAAACTGTCGATTGGACCGAGAGGTAGTACCAGTGGAGACCATGGGCTGGATGCCTTAGCCGAAGGACCAGAAGAAGATAACGGTTCCGATTCAGAAACTGATACCCTTTCCACTTCACCCAGGGTAAGATTTGCGATTATATTGTTTGAATTGGAAACAGACGTATCGAGATCGAAGAAATAAAAACTCATTTTGTATTTTCAGGAAAAGAGAGATGATCTCATAAACCCATATTGGATAGAGGATCCCGAATTGAAAAAGGGTGAAGTAGACTTTTTGACTCCCGCAGAATTATCCTTCTGGAAAGATCTCATTGACAAATATTTGTACCCCATTGATGCTAACAAGGAGGAACAGGTAAAGAGGAATAATAATTGAAAACGCGGTGTCAGGAAAACTGAACTCATTCTGTTTATTCTTGACACCGGAATATCATTAGACAAATTATAAGATCATGGCTAAAACTGCTTAAATTGTTTTTTGCGTATGAGTAATTTCCATACGGTTTTCTCGTGTAACATATTTAGTAGCATAGTTTTTTAAATAACGAAGAATCGAGAGAACCTTTAAAAACATGAAAATAACGTTGTGTCTGTGTGTGTTTTGTACTGGAACATGATGATGATTTAAGCTAAGCAGACCACGAAGAAATGGCGGGACGACTTGGATGTCTTCCTTGGAAATTGGCAAGAGGCACACAACCGGAAATGGTGGAAAGAATGGAGGAAGGCCTTTGCCCAGCAGTGGGACAGTTCGGGCTAGAAATAATAATAATAATAATACCACACTAAAAGAAATAGCCAGGCAGACATGCAATATCTGAAAACAGTGCTAATTTAAACTATGTGCATTTTAATACGCTTTTATTTCAGATACCTATATAATTTGATTTCACGATCATATATTTTTCATAATGCCATACTAAATATTCATGATGATAATCTTCCCCTAATTTTAGGCCCGTATCTCGAGGGATCTGAAAGAATTGAGAGATTCGTCTGTTTTTTCTTTCTTTATGGTCAATGCCCTCTTTGTATTGATTGTATTCTTGCTACAACTGAACAAGGACAACCTTCACTTTAAGTGGCCCTTCGGAGTTAAAACTAATATAACGTACAATGAGGTTACTCAAGAGGTAACGTGAGAGTCCACTACACAGCGATCAGCATTCAACGATGACTCGGGACTGTGCGCCGCGAGACTTGAAAGTACCTAACCTTGGCTATGACCCCAGTCACCCTTGAAAGTTGATTCGAATTATTTAAACATATTTGTTTTATGAAATTTTACAGGCTCGCATTGCAGGAGACTTGATTGAACTTCGCAATAAGTCGGTTTTCGCATTTGTTATGTTCAATGCTTTATTCATATTGATAGTATTTTTATTACAACTGAACAAAGATCAACTCCACGTGATTTGGCCTTTGGGAA
Organism: Melanchra persicariae; assembly: GCA_947386135.1. NCBI lineage: Eukaryota > Metazoa > Arthropoda > Insecta > Lepidoptera > Noctuidae > Melanchra > Melanchra persicariae. The sequence continues at coordinate 9,453,336 of OX376653.1, read as the reverse complement.
TTAAAACAAATATTACGTACATCGAGGAAACAGGCGAGGTATAGCCAAATATTACCACTCAAGTGTGTCACTACACAATCCTAACGACCTTCTTCTAACCGGTCTGTCTGGGAGGGCACACCAGCATGGAGTCCCGGCGACACTGAAGACTTAACAACTCTGATGGTTTTACGTCTAATCAATTTCCAAACCCGGTGTCCTTTTGTTTGGTTGTATGGAAACCCCGTGTTTATCCGTAATAACACCTGAAAATTCGACTACGGTGTTACGCCAATAGAGCTGAATTTATGGTGTTGAATTCCTAAATCCAGTGCAGGATACCCATTCCTGCATAGCCTTTAAACTGGACACAAAGACTAATCCAGCAAATCCTATTCTCCAATCCAGTTCCGAAAACATGACCCGTAGCTTTAAAATACAGATAAAAGCATTTTTTTCATTCGCCGTAGTCGAATCCGAACCCAAAATCCGAACCATGGAGTTTTTAGATGTGATGACCATTCACTTTCCCAATATGTGCACACTTTCCAATCCAATTCACCGAGAGTAACTTAATGTTTCTGTTCTGTCTATTAAGGTGGCGGAATTTCTTTTAATAAACGCTAGTAACTCAGGGACTCTGGTTTCCTTTGTACATACGTAATTGTACACCTTATAGGGTGTGGTGATTTGCTTAACACGTTTTATAGTTCTCAGGATATTACGGGAAATACACCTACTGCGAGACAATATTTTGCATCGAGTGTTTGTGTGTCTATTTCATTGTTCACGAGGATCGGAAGCATCCCAGAAATACATTTAAATGTTTCACATATCTTCAACACTTAAAAATAATGCACTTGTATATAACAAAACGAAAATTCTTCATAATTAATATTAAATATCACAAATACCTTTTTCTTTGTTTTTAATGTTTCGTTGTCAGGGGTGTGCTTTTAACTTGAAGACATTTTGATGTTTTCTTTAATTGCAACATATTTTGGTACTTTCCTAAGCTGTAAACCTTTAAATAAAATTGGTAACAGCTTAAAAGCACACGTTTGACTTGATATAATTTGTAATCTAAACTAATTTATAACTTTTGAATTTGATCGTATTATAACAAAAGGACAAATCTAAAGCAACCTTAATATTTTCAGGTTTTAATTTCAAAAGAATATCTGCAACTGGAACCCATTGGTCTAGTGTTCGTATTCTTTTTCGCCTTGATTCTGGTGATACAGTTCTCCGCTATGTTGTTCCATCGATTTGGAACCCTCTCGCACATATTAGCGTCTACAGAACTGAATTGGTTCTGTTCCAAGAAGGTAAAAATTTAACTTGGAGAAACGAATTCGTCGTAAGTTGATTGCATAGATTTCTGCCAATGTCATGTCGTTTTTCTGCTTTTCAGTCCGATGACTTATCTCAAGACGCTCTACTTGATAAGAATGCAATAGCAATAGTGAAAGACTTGCAGAAGTTGAATGGTTTGGACGACGATTATGATAATGATTCGGGCTCAGGTCCGCATAACGTCGGCAGAAGAAAGACCATTCATAATTTGGAGAAGGCTAGACAGAAGAAGAGGAATATAGGCACACTGGATGTGGCCTTCAAGAAGAGATTCTTCAATATGAACGCGAATGATGGACCAGGTATAATTAATTTGGACTTAGAATACGTCTTCCCCACTAAAAATCTGTGACGTTTGCGCAAATAATAACACTGTGAATTGTTTTATAGGTACACCAGTACTTAACCGCAAGATGACTTTGCGTCGGGAAACATTGAAGGCCTTGGAGACGAGAAGAAACTCCGTGATGGCGGAGAGAAGGAAATCACAGATGCAGACACTTGGTGCCAATAACGAATATGGAGTGACTGGAATGGTAACATTATAAAACATCTTGTTAATGAACTACTAACAGTCGCTGTTGTTGATAAAATTATTACTGCTACTAACTGCTGAAACGCGGATACCGTTTTTATATCAGAAGCATTGTTGCTGAAAGCACAGGGATTTTTATAGGATGAAACTAGAAGGACGTTAAATTTTTAATTTAACTGGACCTAATATTTGAAAAACTATGTTTACAGCTCAATAATAACTTGGGTGTCGTGCCTCGGCACAGAACATCGAATGCCAACATATCAGTGAAAGACGTCTTCGGCGAACCGAATGGAGGTCAAGTCAACCGAGGCTACGAGACCACGCTGGGAGACGAAGACGACAACAACTCAATGAGATTACAGCCTAGACAAAATCAAGTTTCCTTCCAAGGTAGATTTTAATCGACAGTTGCCAAACTAAAAAAAAGTGCCTAGGTTAAACAAATGTAGATATTAGAAATATAGACTGTAGTATTTTTACAATGAAAAACTCAGCAGATGTTTGTGTGAGTAACGTATTGCTTGTGATATATACTTTTTTTAAGGTTTGTGACAGCAGAAAGTGCGGTCATTAAATACCAACATTGGACAATTTACAGCTTTATTGTAAGATAAAACATACGAATTTACACTGCCACTTAACTTTACATTTATTGATCTTTTTATACCTATTAAAATAATATCTTTGTATTAAAGATTTTTATTTTATTTCTTATGAATATAGACTTCGAATTAGTGTTGTATGTAATAAATGAGATTAAATTAATTTTGTATTTAAGTTTTTTTACCTGGTTTTAAATTATTGTTACAAAAGGTCTTATAAATATTAATATATAATTTAGGAGGAGATAATTTACTAATCTCTCGACATACATATAAACAATAGATACAACAGGAAGTAAAGAGATAAATTATAGGACTTACTTAATTTTCTAAAAAAGAAACGAATTCAGTGAGTTTGAACAGTTGATCTTCACTAGAAGTGTGCAGTGGTGCAGGCTGGGTAGGTGGTGACGGGCTCACGGTGACACCATCTTCACTCAGAGTCCACTTGCGGTCTCGGCAGACATGCAACACTGCGTCCTTGCTCAAGCCAGTCATTGTGACGACAGTGTCTAGTGATATTGAGCTGTATGAACGACCAACCAGGTTGAATGTGCGTTCCCTTACTTTATCTGGAACAGCATAAAATACTAAACTAGAAAATGGGAAAAGGAAAATTAGAAAATCTTTTATCCTCATTTGTTTTTAAGCATGATGTGGCGGATGGAGCATAGTTGCCTATTTTAACCTATACACTTTTGACTAAGGTGTTTAAAGAATTCATAGGTTATAATAATTCCTACCCTTCTTCTTTATATAAAGACAGTGATTCAAATATTGTTGGTAGTTATGTAGTAATCTATAGGTATAAATAAAATAAAATTTAGTCATCTAAGTATATATAAAGAGATAAAATTGATTGCTAAATAACAGAAATGGAAAAAACTAACCAATTTCGATTTTTATTTCAATGTTAGCAGCTACATTACAGCTGAGTGTCAAAGGCTACTTTTTATCCCGGAAAAATCACTGCTTCAGACGGATAGCGATGCGAACGAGGTCGCGGGAATAAGCCAGTAATATAAATATATGTTTCCACTGCTGGGTCACGAGCCACCTCGAAATTTATGCATTCCCTTGTGTGTGTAGGTACATGTCCTTGATTGTTTGGTTCTAATACATGCTGGTAAGTACTAAAAGGTTCTAGGACATAAAATTACTAACGCAAAAGTCCCTGCCTGGGTTTGAACGCACCACAGACTGAGTGTAAGTTGCAGCCATTGCCACTGGGTTACCAAACCATTGATCTCATTTTAGACAAGTAAAAATTTAAATAAAAGACTTCATAAATAAGTAGGTACACAACAACACTTTCGAAAATTGCCTTAACGTTTACGCGGTACGGCTTTTCATAGAAACTTTCAAGTCCTTATTTTTCGAAATGAATGAACCAATTTTACTGAAATTTGGTATGCATACGCAAGATAAATAGGAGTCTAAATAGGAGTAAAGAACAATTTCGAAAAAGAGTTTAGGGGGAAAGATAGTGATTTTTCACTTCCTATAGAAAACTTAAAATCACTCTCTCTCTCTAAACTCTTTTTCCAAAATTTTCTGTACTGACTATTTAGACCTGGTTAGCTAGCATATGCATACCAAGTTTCATTATAATCGGTTCATTCATTTCGAAAAATGAGGACTTCAAAGTTTGTATGAAATGCCAATGCGTAAACGCTCATAATACTATGACATAAAGGTACTGTCAATGTCAAATGGTTACCACTGATGTGTGGTTGACTGTATCTATCCTAGCAATTTGTCCCGTTTACTCATTCTGTCCACTATTGCCACAATAGGGTATTCTACTAGCTAAAAAAATTAATTCTATTTCGTCTGTTAGACTTTCAAAAACTATTGGACACATATTTGTTGCCCTTTCCAAACACTAAAAATGATAAAGATAAGGCACATCAAAGTTTAAGAGAGGGGGCTGGTGACGTCACGTCGCTAGTAAAAAATGTACTGTCCTAGTGACATCAAGCAACTTTTCAACACATGAGTTTGCTGTATCTTAAACAAATATGTGTCAATATGTTTTTCAGTAGAATACCCTATTTCAATATATCCTAATAATCCTTACTAATAAAAATAAATGCAAATATTAGTTTTTTTGTTTATTTATTTGTAATGCATACATAAATCACAACCAATTTTGATGAATTTTGTTGGTCTCCTGGAAAATGTTTTAGGCTACATTATTTTGTGATATAAAACTTGAACCCAAGCAAAACCATGGGCTAAGTTAGTTTTATCAAAAAACTATTTATTTGTCAGTTTTCTTAACATGCCAAAAGTTGATTTATGAGCATGACAGAACTTGCTAGTACCTACTTTATTTTGACAATATTCTGAGATCAATATTGTCTAATCTAAAAGTCAAATAAAAATGTAAAAATTTTGACAACATTATTTATTGGATAACTTACCTTCCAATGCTCGGATGACGTTTGCAACAGGTTCTGTCCAATTGAAAGCAGCTAATGCATGGTAAGTTCCAGGCAGGTCTTTCTTCCACAGCTTCTGGCCTACAGCCCAAATAGCAGCTATTTCTGGATTACTACTTGTAATATTCTGAGGGATTCTCTTCCATAAGAACTTTGCATTACACCTGCAAATTAAGTTTCATGGTGATTTAGTATCCAAAAATTATATTAATAATAATTACAAAAAAAGTGGGTGTAATAGGAATAACTAAGGTTGTGAAAAAAGCTGACTGAAAAAAGGGTTTGGGCTGTCTCACTCTTTTAAGGTTTACATTTTATTATAAAAGAAACAACAGTAATACAGCTTTAACATCTGACTAACACTTTATGATGATATAAGGAGGGGGGAAGCCGCTGGTTGCAGCTAGTATTATGATAAAATCATAATACTTACCTACCCTAAGTTTATACGGAAATATTGTTTATCACTTGAGTACCCTACCTATTGAGACACAAAGTAAATATTATAGGAATATAGTAATATTAATAAGTTGTCTGGCCTTTTACTCTATTTTATTTTATTAAACTAAAGTGCTGAATCATTTTTGTGATTGATTCATACCCAACAAACAACAATAAGGAATTCTGCTTGGAGTTTATTCTATTTGATTGTTTGGAAATTGATTTTCATGATATGATATCCCATTCAAACCATGAAACCTTAGGCTTTAAACTGCATGATTTTGTTAGATCAATAGGAATTCAAATGAAAGTTCAAGTTCCATTATCAAATACAGGTTTTTTTCGGTGTTTGGGGGTGGAATAATAGTTTGTAATTTAAGTAATACTTACAAATCATTTTGATATAAATATATTGCCAATAGTTGAGCATATGTAGAGGGAGATGCTACACCGGTTGGGGCCTGTAATAGCACATTTATTAGCAAATTGTTTTATTTATTAGCAAATTGTTAACCATAACCTATAAATTAACTTAAGATATGAGAATTACCTCTAGTTCTTGTTTTTCTAGTTCACCGCAAAGTTTATCAAAGTTCGTAATCATTTTGCAAACCTTTTATTTAAGAAAATTAGAGAATCGTAAACAATGCGCGAATCAAGATTTGCAAAGCATTTGACAGCAAAAATAAGCCGATTTGACAATGACAAATTGATTTTGATTATGACAATGACAGCACTGACGGCAGCACAATTGTTTTTTGGATATTTCGACCTGGCTACCTTGGCTTTAAAGTCTAGTCTTTTTTTAACCGACTTCAAAATAAAAGGAGGAGGTTCTCAATTCGACTGTTGTTTTTTGTATTTTTTTTATTAATATGTTGGTGATGATTATTTTTTGGTTTGGAAAAGTATTTTCCCGGACTGGTCCTATTTCAATTTGGTGAACATCTGATGAAGAACTTCGGAGATAGGTAACGAAGCTCTTCAATAAACTATAGCGAATGTCCCAGGATTACTGTAATCGCATGTCTATTTAATGTTTACACCTGTTCCTAACATATCATCACGCCGCCGATCTTGATGATTATTTTGGCGTTGGGTTTAGTTACAGCTAAGTACCACTGAAAAGTGAAAAATACAACCGAACTCGAAATAAAAAAAAAAACACTACAAAGTATAAAATATCTTTGTAGTTTTTTTTTATAAGTAATACATGATTTAAATACAAAATCTCAAAATTTTACAAGATATAACAACTGAATCTATAATTTTATTTGATATAGGTAATGATCAGTTAATATAAAAAACGATTGATATAATTTTAAAATAACTAATTTTATAACCATAACATAGACTGAATATAAAGTCGTTAAATATACCACTCAAAAGACGTAAAACTTATTTAGTCTAATATTATAAAAAAACGCCTAGTTAAAAACATAAAGCAAAATTGCATAGATACACATTATAGACAGGCTATTATTATTGATAAGTTGTAGCCTGGTAGGTAGCTTAACAAACATCATTGTTAGTAATGTCACTTTGTGTGCATAATCTTTCTCAGTTAAGTAAATGGGTAATATTTTTTTATTTAAAAATGGATTATTACAAATGTGAGACATAAGTACAATAACTCAAAGGGTGCAGTAAAATTCTTTGTGAATGGATACAGCTATTATAAAAACAGACAAATAAATAATAAGTTAAACGAGAAGAATGCACCATGCATGCAAGCAAGCATGCAACATGCAGCAGGCATGGTTTCTGTCACGGCTCCGGCGCTGCGGGACTCCGGCGGTCCCACGTGAGCTTATCGTCGCAGATGGTTTCCGTTTTGCGTTGCAAAACCTGCTCCTCAGCTCGCGAGCCGTCTCGCCCCTTCACGCCTACGCGGGCTTAAATTACACTCTAGGGGTAGGGCAGACAAGACTACGTGGAGTCGGTTTTGCAGCGTTTCGTTTCTGTCGCTCACTTTTTGTAGCACAACATATTGACTTTTAAAGACAATATTTAAATTTTAATTTAAGGTTAAAAATGCCATTTCATAAATGCGTAAATGTTACGGTAGAAATATATATATTTTAAACGGTAAGTATACCTGATGATTTTCGATTAAGTACCTATATAAACGTTATAAAAGTCAAAGTCAAAGTCAAAGTCAAAGCATTTATTTCAATTAGACCATTTACAGGTACTTTTGAATTGTCAAGGTCGGTCGGTCAAAAAGATGAAGCTATTTGCACGTTCCAAAGCGTAGATCTCTATGGAGAAGAACGTACAAGAAACTCCACGGACACTCTTTTAAAAATAATATTTTGTTACAAAATTATGGTTACATCATTCATATTGAAATTATACATATATGTGAGAACGATGTAAAAGACGTGCAGGATAAAAGAGTCCGGAGTAAAAAAAAAAGAAACAATTCAAAGAAATAATTAAAATAAACCATGGCAGTCGAGAGATGACCAGTCTCAGCTGACGGCGCCCGTTCACGAACATGACGCATACGCTAGCACCATTCGGCTCAACCATTTTTAAGGGAGCCAAATGATCCAACGCATGCGCCACCATCAGCCAGACTTTTGAGTGAGCATGACATCCCCAATCGCCAGGGTACATTCAAGTCAAAGACCTACCCAAAATGATCATTATAATTTAAAGATACACAGTACTCACACACGTGCATGAAATTATACATTGCTAAATAAGTGGAGTCTATACAATAAAAAATATTGCATTCTTACAATCTTCAGCCGGACCAACAATATTATCAAATGCTAACATTACTTTCGAGCCCCCTAGTGGCTACCTAGTGGCGTTGTGGAGCAGGACCAGCATTGAGCCAAGCATTTTTATCTTCAATATACTCCCCTAACTTATAATATGCTTGCTTGCATAGTGTGCGTTTAATACAGGATTTAAATTTCGTCTCATTTAATTCTAATATATGGGGAGGTATTTTATTGTAACATTTTAAACAGTACCCCATGAAAGATGTGGCTACTTTAGCAAGTCTAAAACCTGGTTGAACTAATTGGTTCCTATTTCTAGTGACATAGTTATGTCTGTCACCTCGTTTACAAAAAAGATGCAGATTCTTCCTAACGTACATGATATTTTCATAGATATATTGACAAGGCACCGTCATGATGTTAATTTCTTTAAACAGTTCCCTTAGAGAATCGCGCCGGCGGAGATTGTAAATGGCTCTGATGGCTCTTTTCTGCAGAATGAAAATAGACTCAATGTCAGCAGCCCGTCCCCATAGTAAGATACCGTAAGACATTATACTATGAAAGTAACTAAAATAAACTAGTCTCGCGGTTTCAACATCTGTAAATTGGCGGATTTTCCTAACAGCATATGCTGCCGAACTTAGCCTTCCTGCAAGAGATGTCAAATGAGGACCCCCATTGTAGCCTTGAGTCAAGCGTAATACCCAGGAAAACTGTTTCATCGACGAATTCTAGTTTCTCCCTGTTCAATACTATGTCACAATCACTACATCTGACATTTGGTAAAGTAAATCGAATGCACTTCGTTTTTTTTCCATTTAATACTAAATTATTAGCAGTGAACCAATCATGTACCTGCATTAGGGCGTTATTTATATCGTCAAGATTGTTAGCATGTCTATTTATTCTAAAAATTAAAGATGTGTCGTCAGCAAATAACACCATATTAAGTTTATTTTGTAAAATATAGGGCAAATCATTTATATAAACTAGAAACAAAAAAGGACCCAAAATTGAGCCCTGAGGTACCCCCATTTTCACGTTTAATCCTGTTGAATTGTTGCCGTTTATATGCACTAGCTGCTGTCTATCATTCAAATACGATTTTACTAAGTTCAAGGCTGCTTTGCCTAGTCCGTAATGCTCCAGTTTCAGGAGTAATGTTTCATGGCTCACACAATCAAAGGCCTTCGACAGGTCGCAGAAGATACCTATGGCATCTTGCGCCTCTTCCCACGCATTATAGATATGTTTTAGTAAAGTTACACCAGCGTCAGTTGTACAACGTCCCCTGGTGAAACCGTATTGTTTATCGTGTAAGATGTTATTCGCGTTAAAGTGACTGAGCATTTGATTAAGCATTACCTTTTCAAACACCTTGCTGAAAACTGGCAACACAGATACGGGTCTATAGTTGTTAGTATCTTTACTGTCCCCGGATTTGAATAAAGGAATTACCTTACTGTATTTCATAAGGTCCGGGCCCTTATCCACACACAGATTGAATATAAAAGCTAAATACGGCGCGATAGTGTCAATAATGGAGGTACAAACCTTTACAGACATACCCCAAAGATCTTCGGTCAATTTGATCTTGATTTGCTTAAATGCTGTTATTATTGCAATGGGGGTTATGTGCTTAAAGTTAAATTCAATCGAGCAAGCTGAAACGTTCGCCTTTAATAATTCAACAGAAAGCGAAGGCGAGGAGTTTAAGGTTTCAGTAGTTTTGACTGGGATACTAGTAAAGAAATTTACAAATTCTTCAGCGACTTCTTTACTATCGCTTATGAGTCCACGTGAAGTCCGCAGTGTATAATCATTATTATGTTTTTTGTTCCTGTTTGTTTCATTATTGATAATTTTCCAAACCGTTTTAATTTTGTTATCTGCCGATTTAACCTTGTTGCTAATGTATAAAGCCTTTGCTGCCTTACAAGTATTCCTAAAGATTTTTGAGTAACAAGCAACATACTTATTAAAAGTTTCCGTGTTAATAAAGGGCTTAAGGCCATAAAGTTCGTAAAGTTTTTCTCTACTTTTCCTGACTCCTTTAGTTGCCCAGTCACTAAATAAAAACTTAGGACAGATAGTTCTAGTCTGCTGCTTAAAAGTGACATTGAATTCGGTTTGTACTAGTGAAAAGAATTCTTTATACAAAATATTACCATTGTCCATTGTGAAACCCTGGTCACTTAACTTACTGGTTAAAGTGCTGTTAAATTTATTTAATTTGCCGATTGTAATTTGCCTGGATTGTATCTGCACTTGTTGTATTGGCATGTTGGATTCAAAAGATACTGTAAGTCCACTGTGATCAGAAGGCAGGCAATTTACGACTGTTTTGTCTAAGTAGTCACAGCAACAAAAAACATTATCAATACATGTAGCAGAATTTGTAGTAATTCGGGTTGGTTCTTTGAACACGTTTGACAAATGAAATGATTTAAAAAGATTTAATAATCGACTGCAATTTGAATTATTTTCTAAAATATTAATATTAAAGTCACCACAGACTATCACTTGTTTATTATTAGTTGCAAGTTTTGCTAAAACATCTTCCATTACTGACTCAAATATAGAGTAGTTTAGATAATTAGGGGGTCTGTAAACGCACACTATGATATGCCTATCCAGCTCAACACAAGACAGCTCAATGTTATGTTCCACCGACAGTTCAACAATGTCTTTACGTGTTTTAAATTTAATACAGCTTTTAATCAATATTAATGAACCACCACGCAGCATTGATTTTCGACTAAAACAACTGCCCATACTATAATTGTCATAATTAATTAACATTTCTGAATCCTTTAACCAATGTTCAGTTATACAAATAATATCATACATTGTTTTTTCTAAAAATAATTCTATTTCCAACTGTTTTGATGCAAAGCCTTGAATGTTTTGTAGGAATAAGTTAAAGGATTTCTGCTTAGCCCCTTTTTTTTGAGTGCTAGAAGATACCTTATTGTTGTTGAGTTGAGCTAAGTTGCTAATGGTACCTACTGTTGTCTTATTCCCTAGTTTAAATTATTCGAGTCAGCAACCATAACATTAGTAGTACTACTAATTTTGGTGCTAATAACAGAGTACTTCGACATACTAATTATGTCTGAGTTAATATTAAAAGCTAATAGCCTCGCTATTTGACGTCTAAAACTAATGGGCAGATACGCAGTATCCCTAGTCGATCTAAGTTTATCAACAAAATTGTTGATGTCAAAAAATAAAAGTTTGTCACTATGGTGACTGGCTAAAAAATGCATTTGATTATTTAGCCTATGTATAAACATATTTTTCCTATTTGATAAACGCTCAAAGTAGGGAAAAGCAAACAGTATTACCTTCTTGCAATTAATTTTCAATAGTTCATTGACACTATCAGTGATGTCATCTTTTGTTACATTAAAACTATTACCTATAAGAATGGTGATAATGGCATTTTCATCATATTTAGTCCTTGTTACAGATGACATTATCTGTTTGTAGCTAGTTTGTGGCATACAATAATTTAGAGACGAAGAATGACTCAGGTTATTACCAATCAATTTACCTAACCCTTTCCCTAAACTATCTGAAAATATAATTGAGCAATAATTACTACAAGGGAGAGAACTACTGTTTAACTGTGAAACTTGGGATAAACCTAGTCCAATATCTGGTTCATTTTGACTGGGGGTACAATCCTGAGCTCTACCTGACTGGGACAGGTCCACCGTTGACTGTGGTTGGAGAGTGTCAAGACTGGATTCCCGTGGCAAAGAACAAATAGTCTGTGTGTCTAGGCTATCTGTTTGTTTGTTGCATATATCCACTAATTCATTTGTAGCAAGAATATGTTCCTTTATTTGATTCTGAGACACTAAATACTTAGTATAATAGGAGTGTAGTGACTCCTCCAGTACCTGAATTTCAGACTGTAGGCGTTGTGTGTCAATCTCATAAATATTCTTACAGTCTTCTAGTTTAATTTGGTAGTTATTTAATTTATTAATAAGAAAAACACGTTCTTTCCTTAGTTTGATATTATTGGAAAAGTGTTTCTCTTGTTTTTTGAATTTATTGCATTTATTAATAATTCTATTAAGCTTTGCATATTTTTTAATTTTATTTTGACTAATTTGGTAACTACTGTTATTAAGTTTTAATAAAGAGTCATCAGTAAGGTCTATTGTTACTAAGGAATGAGGGTTACAATTAGTTTTTAGTAATTGATTGTATAAGTGATTTGTGTCCCGGACCTGAGAACATTCTTTTTCTCTCTGCAATTTGGTAATTAAAACATTTGCATGAATTAATTCCTCTTCTAGGTCCCTAACCTTACATAAAGCCTCCTCATAAAGATTACTACAGGAACTGAAACCATCCGTGACCGCCCGCAGTTTGTCCCGTTCATCAACAACCTCCAAGTATTGTTGATGTAGGTCTACAAGCTCCCGTTTTAAGCTGGTGTTTTTATGAACAACCTTCTTTATCTCCTCCTCACTGTCCTCTCTGTCCTTCAACAGCAGCTGACATTGGCTGTTTGAATCCTTTAGTTCTTGAAGGGCCGTTCTCAATTTCAGCTCCAAGTCCTGAGCAGAAGCCTTGCGGGTCATCACAGGCATGGTTTCAGGATAAGTTAAGTACTGGAATGAGAAATAAAGAAGCGGTGAGAACTAATCAGGTAAACAATGTAGGAAAGATGGGAAATTTAAGAGAAATGGGAAGGTTAGAATTTACTTTGAAGAGAAATGAGTAAGGCTGCTAAATACAATATCAAATTGTTCAATTAATATAAGATCAAGGACAAAGTACATTGATTTAATATGATTTATTTACTTTTTCCTTATGTGGGTAGGATACCTGGATTATTATTTTTTTCTATTTTACACAAAGGCCACATATAAAATATCATTAATCCACGTTATTGTTGCTATATAATCAAATATATTAACTATTAGACTGATAGTATTTCTACAATTTCATCAAACTAAGTTGTTTTGATAAGGTTTCATTAGAAATTAAGTATGTTAGACTAGCAAGTCAGGCAACAGAGTTATTGGGCTCAATTAAAGCCTTTTATAGCTTCAAGTAACTATCGTGTGCTATTATTAAATAAAAGTAAACAATACTTCCCGTTTAAATCCGCCAGACGAACATCAGCTGTTCGTGGTAGGTTACCGGTACATTGGACAACCAAACGCTGTTTTTACATAGAATTTTTGCTTGAAAACAATAATCCTGATTATTTATGCACTTAATTTACATTTAGCTTTATTTTTACACCTTAATTACACTTAAACATTAATTAAAATTAATTCTAAAATACGGAACAAAATTTTGGCCAGTTATATCCAATTATATCCAGTAAAGTTATACAAAATAAGTTTTAGAATATGTTATATGTAAAGCAATTATATCAAAAGTTGGTATATCTCACGTTTATTATATCATGTGAACGTTATTGAAATGAAAATATACCAAATAACTTTATATGAAATGAAACGCACCCACCAAAAGCACCGACTTCCGAAATTAATCTTATTTTTATTTCTATACTATGTAGTGATTTTTTATTTCGAAGTCGGTTGCAAGCCTTTTCAGCAAGTTCACTGAGGTAGTCAGTTACTACAATAAGTCAATTTAACACCGACTGTGCTCAAGGGAGCACAAAGCGAGCAAGAGCTCGTTGGTAAACATTTTGGGCTTCTGGATGTTAGCCATAGACCATGTCTATGCGTCATAGGCAAAGAGTAATATAATAATTATGAAGAGAGAAGATAGATGATCTTCGCCATAGGTCAAGACGGTCAAGACGGGAATTATACACATGTCAACCAACAACCGCCTTTGAATAGTTCCCATAGAGAATGGTAACAGACTGGGAACAGTTACTTAGCCAGCGTAGCTGTGTGTTGACTTATTTGTCTTGCTTTGCCTGGAAATAGACTATCTATATAGCTCAAGTAGGTAAAGATATAACTGGATACGTTTTATTGTCTCCTCATTTACTTTCGTGGTTTTTTATATTAAGTTGGTATATCAGGCCAGTGCCTGCCAGGGTTGCGGAATTTATTCTACTGCGGCCCTGGAACGCAAAAGAGGAATACGGGTGGGTTTTAATCAGTAATAGATAAGAGTCTGACACTCCCTTCCGCTTCGTCCTGAGCGGAAGGAGTTATTTGATAATTTTCCGTCTAAAGAAAAAAAAGGTAGGTACCTAGGTACCTAACAAAATCGTAATGATCATCTTAGAAAATAAATAATTAGGTGAGTACACAATTATTTAGTTTTTTCAGAACTTTTGAATAAGTAAAGATCCAAGACTAACTTAATATCGATGGTACCTATCATTTGTACAGGTATTACGACATTTCCTGCTGCATAAATATTTTATGACCTAGGTGTGGGGGTAATATTAAAACAAAGTACGTTTTCGACAATGTTGCAGGTATTATGACAACGTTTCACGTTACGGCGCGCGCGGCGTTACGACGGACTCCTTTGGATTTGGTTCGCTGTTTAGTATCGGCAACATGAAGTACCTACTTACAAATGAATGCATTTTTATAGAAGTTCATACGTCGGGCGGGGTTTAAAACACCATCACACACTATGTATTTAAGACTTTGTATATAATTCTAGTTAGATACCTTTCCCGTTAGTAGGAATAATAGCTTTCTAGATCCGAGTAGATATGTACTCGAGTAGTACAGTAGAGTCGAGGAATTCTTTGGAGAAACGGATTAGAATATTGGGATTAGAAATCATTGGAATAAACACCTAGGTACTCCGTACTTAAAACGACATAAAAGTTCTATAGTCTTACCACGTATGTACCTACCGACGACGGACAGTCGCCAGTACATCGTGCTTTTTCGGGTAGCTTGGTTTGCTGGCGTCTGTACCTACCTAATTACCTTACCTTACCTTTATACTTTATTCTTTGAATTATACCTACCTCAAATTACATAAGAAATGTACTTGCCACCAGCGTGGGTAGTTGAATTTTCTTAATGTCACTTAATTTAATAAGCTTCATGGCCTCGATTTTTATAATCGAATTTCACGGCTATTGATCGAGGGCTTGGGCGGGCTTGCCAGTCGACTTGTCTACTCGCCTTGCTATTACATTGCATCACAATAGGCCAGTGAGCACAACCGGAGCTGATGGCCTGACGCCTGACGCGCTGAGTCACTCCTCAATATTGTCGCTCATAATGCTAATTTTCTCGTTATGCTTGTATCAATTTGCATCTTAATGCTTTTTCGTTGTACAAAGTCTGTTTTATTTGTTTATAATAATACCTCTAGGAAATTAGGTTTGTACTTCAAAAGTAGGTGCCGGCGTTCATAGACATTTTGTAAGGTGTATGCAAATTGTAATTATCTAGTTCGGGCTTGAGATTATGTAAATAAAACCAGGACCACAGCACACAGTTGGGGACGACTTATATGGGCACTTGACTTGTAACCCCGGACGTTAAAGTTATAAAATTATTGATATGTCCTTTGTGAGTAGGTAGTGGTCTGGGAGGGAAAGTCTATGTGTATCACCATCAGAGGAATGTTGTCGTCGACATCAGTTAGGTACCTATACAGTTGACAAATAATTTATAAGGATGATGATGGATCATCATGAGATTGTCGCCTGTTGCCACGAAGGTTTTGGAAGAAGTATTCTCTAACACGAATACCGACATGCGACAGTATTGAATAGGGGAAGAGGTAATTATTGACATATACCTACCTACCGGGCAAAGATCCATATCGTGCAATAGGTATGTCGCAGCCAACTAGCTGAATCCGCCGTTTCATTAAAAGTCTAGCCGTTTCATTGAACTATGCCGTTTAATCAGCGACATAAGTGACACGGTCAAGTCATTAGACGATATTGAACAAAAGATGTCACTTAGGTCTTTGAAAAATCGGCACATTTAAAAGAAAAGGCTAGGCAACCAATTAATCGGCCGGTTAAGCTAATTGGCTGCGACAGGTATACGGACACCGGGAATTTCCTATTGGAAAATCTGCCCGTCATGTGGCGACCCATGTTTAGCAGGCGCACTAGCGACCTGGAGACGATCAATTCAGAAAGAAGAAAATTCTCAGTGATTTTCCTTTACAATGTTTAAAGCTTTATTGAAAACGTATTCTCGTGTATTTTAATTATAGTTAAGAAATGTTGGATTAAGGTTTAATAGTGGCCTAATTGTCGTAGTTAATTTTGCCCAAGGTGCTTCGTGCAAGGAGCGTTGCGTCACTTTCACTGTTGGTTGGATTGTCCAATGAAACTTGTCACGCTCTGGCGACGGTAACCAATGGGTATGCTCACCGCCCCGCCTCGGAGCAGAGGCGTGCGCGGCGGCCGCGGCCCAGATGCCCACAACAATGCCTTTGTCCCACGGTGCTAGACATCCACCTGAAACGGCGCGGAACTACTACCTACTCAAGACAAGTCATCAATGCCCTCGCAATATTCAAATCTGCCGTGAGTACTAAACTACATTTGAAGTCGAAGCTCCTCTGCTCTCTGGTGACCTGGCTGCAGTCCTGACCATAAATATTGGTGTTATGTGTGTGCAATGAAGTTGTTTTATATTTATGCACTAGGTCGATTGGTAGTGCCCTCTCCCACGTTTAGTTCACCTAGGGTTGTCACGAATATTAATGCAGAAAGGTGCATTTTCAATTTATGTTTTTGGGTACATACGAATAGTTGATGCGCAGTAGGAAATACTTACTCGAGTTAACTTAAAACTTAATTCTGAGTTAATCGCCGGATAAAAAGTTTATGGGGAATGGAATTGGGTAGATAGGTATATAAGTTGGTCCAACCCTGGCACTTTGCGGCCAGGAATTAGCATAGAAAACTGATGATGGACGCTTTTATTACAAGACATTACAACGTTTACTGCGTCGTTATTGCTAATGAATTCTTTTGATCGGGTATAATAATATTTGCATACATATTTTCTAATACAGGTGCTTCTGGATCCCTTGGTTAAGGTATAGTCGACACGTAGAAAATTATGTAAGGTTTCGCTCCAGTATATAGAAAGTGGTGCAACAGAGCCGGTTGGGCCCGCGGCGCGGCCCGCGTGACCCGGGCGCGGGGTCACCGGGCCCATCGCCGCCGCCTGCGCCCGCGCCGACAGCGCTGTGCAAAATCGCTAATTACATTCAAGCCCGCTCCTTCATGCTGGCGAGCATACACGTGCTTACCATTACCAGTCTCTACAATTTTCACTTAACATGATCTTAGAGATTTCTGTATCCATATTCTATGTATAAATTGAATATCAGATTAGTACCTAGGTACATTTTGATGCGATGTGCCAAATTTTGACATTTCAGCGGAGGCGTAAATGACGCCCAAGCTGAAGGCGAGGTTTTAGTTAATTTTGGTGGAGCCGAAAAAATGCAATGAAAAATGCCTACATATAACAAACGTCTCGCACACTTACTCGAAAATAATATTTCGTGTGTTTTCGTTTCAAATTATTGTGAGAAATGACTTGCGGATTTTTTCCAGTGTTCGTGCTTATAAGCAGTGCGGTAGGAGACAATTTTCGTTGTAGTATACTTCTAATGATTGCCATCTCTCTGGGAGACATGAAGTCGTAAATACACAAGATAAAACCTATTATATCTATGTGCTGTCCATCGTTAAACAGAAGAAACAGACTACATTTATTCAATTTGCAGTGTTAATAGCCATAATAACAAAAGCTTATAAGAAGTAAAATTACTAATGGGTAGGTACCTACTTATTTGGTTGATGAATGTTTTTGACATAGCTATATCAGTCTGAATGCAAACGGCACGAGGTCAAAATTAAGAAAAGAAACCAAATGACAACAGCTTTAACGCATCCAAACTTAATGGACATTAATTAATACAATTAGCCCACGGCAAATTGCACGTAAAGACTGAAATAATGAGCGTAAATTGAGGCAACTTTACACTTCTGATTTATTGTCCTGCACTTGCACGATTTCGTCGAAAGAGAAAACGGACCAGTTCCGACGTATATTACGAACAGTATATAAAATTGATAATGAATATTTATAAAAACTTAATCACCGCTTACTGCGTTTTCCAGAGGGTCAAGCAAGAGAAACCATTAATCAGAACATTTCCACTTAATCATGTAAGTGCACTTGTTTTCTCTCTACTTACCCTGGTAACACTGATGTAGGTAGACATTATTAATTTTCGCTTGTAATCTCTTGTTTTTGTAATGCACCTACCAAATCGTTGCATAACTTAAAAACTGGGCTAACATCGACTACTCAAACATAAGCTCCGATTATATAATCAACTATTCACAAAATGCATGTCATAGTGTCCCAGTCCAAACATGCATAGACATGCAACATTGTAGAACAGGTTGAACATCTCTGATTATTATTTATTCGGTGTTAGAATATTGGCAGTGCGACTGCTATTTTTGCTGTTTTTATTCACACGTGTAGGTAGGTACCTATTAATGCAAAATTCAAATGTGATAGTGCTTCGCGAAGGAGAGCTCCACGATTTAGCTGTGTATTTTGTAAACGCTTGTAGATTCAAGGCCTGCGACATCTCGTTTACCGAAAGTCGTTTAGCTTACATTGTAAAATACTCGTTTGCTCGCTGTTTGAATTTTGTAACACTAATTTGGGAATAATTTTAAAATTTTGTCATGAATAAGCTAATGAGAATGAATTGTCTGCAGCTGTCATGCTTATCTATTTATTTTCATTGCAGCTTTATACACGAGTAGGTGCCTACCGCAACTTAGGGAACCTAATGTAGATTTAGTAGGTAGGTACTCGAATATCCGATTACAATTTGCAAAATATAGTTTATAATTGGAATAGGTATTCAATTACCAATTAATAATCACACAAATCTAAAGTTTAAGTTATTTCTCAACAACAATAAGCTCTAGGTACCGTTTTGAACGTGGCATCGTGTTTTAATTGATTTATTATCCTATTTACTTTAAGTTGAACATTTATTAGTTAGGCGTGTTGTAGGCCCTTAACATAAATAACTAGTTATTAAAAAGCTTATTAAGTTTAATGATATTGAAGGCCTACTTAGCTACATGAACAGGGCTTGTGCTTTGGGCTTGTAATATCAACATAGCGACATCAATAGTGTCATTATCTTCACACAAACTAGTTGGAAAGCGCGATTAATGATAATAAAAAGACTTTATGTAGCTTGAACTCTCTTCAGCAGCACGCATGACACAGAAAGAAAGAAAGATAAAATGTTTATTTGAGACTAGCACAAGACAAACAAAAAAATAAAAGAAAACTAACAGTACTTAACATAAATTAATTAAATTAAATGACCATAGGTAACAGCCTGAATTTTGTCTGTGAGGCCAAAAAAGTCTCATCTCAGCATTGGTATATAAAAATAAAGAAATAACACAGCGCTGGTATTTTGATGTCATGTCACGCATACACTCACGGAACTGACGGAACTTATACTAAAATGACATATACAATATAATTTATATACATTATTTTATTTATATCTAGATAAATAAAATAATGTATATAAATTATTTATAAACAATTAAAATATGAAATACCTACATACAATCAATAAATAATTTAAAAACGACCAAAGCCCAATAATGTGACATAGAAGACAATCATGAAGCTCTTGAATTATGTATGATCAACTCTTTCTACAGTCAAACATGACAAAAACCATTGGTTAGTACTCTATTAGACAGCTATTAGCAGAATTTTTCTTTAATAGTATTCCGTAAAACAAGGAATCCTTATAATTTCGCCATGTTCGTCCGCCCGTTCGCGTCCGTGGTTTAAGAGACCTGCGACCCTACCATGACGTGTTAAAGCGTGAGTCGTTCGAGGGAGAAGGACGGATGGAGCTATACGCCCTATATAGCTCCATCCCTCCTTCTCGCTCGAACAACTCACGCTTAAACACGTCATGGTAGGGCCCCTGACATACCTACTCAGAGACTATTGATGCTGCGAAGCTGTAATTTGGCATGGTTAAAGATGGTATGTCGCATAAAATAAAACCAAAATACTATAGGGTTGTAGTTTTTTTTTATTTTCTAAATTAACTTACGTTAACGATACTGTAACGTTACTATACGTCAAAACATTCGTGCTAGGTTCTCTGAACAGCTGTTTCTTTTTTCAAGAATTCGGGTTTGTACCCATAGATAGTAAAAGTTGTTCATGATGTGTACATTACCACTTTTTAGGTATTGCGTTATTGCTGTTAAACTTTGTCCAAAGAAGTTCAAAGGGAAACTATTATTATTAAGTTTTTCTTTCCTGTTCTTATAAGTTTTCGATCACTTTTAAATGTACATGAAAATGTCATAAGAATTCCATAGAAATCAAATTAAAATCCAGGACAACAAGCCAACGAAATCTTGGGTGTTATTTTCATGGGTTCTCAGTTCGTAATAATGAAAATGGGTTGCCAGTGATGCACATTTCATAACACTGGATGTGTCATTATCATAGTATCATGTAGGTATGTATCTACCGTAAGTATACTGTGCGTGTTCCGACACGCATTTGGTCGAATTTTACATATTTCTCGTACTTATCTTAGAAAAGGATTACTGTTTCAATTAAAATGTAATTTTCCAGATACCAATTCACGTTTGAGTACATAATAGTTGAAGCTTAGCCAAGTCTTGCCGTCGACCTCAGACCAACAAAAAAAGGTAGACGGCGCACTGCGAATATCAAAGATGAAGCCATCTTTTTATCTATGTGTGTCTCGAAGGGTTGCCATTTTTTATTTTTTTTCCCTATAACTTGGGAAATAATATTTTATGGGTAAGCTAATATTGTGCAAGTCAGCACAAGTAAGATATTGTTGAGTATGGTATTGTAACTTAGTTTTTTAGAAAGATCTATACCTAAAAAACAAATTTTTACATCACACATACCTACATTCAATAATGTAAACTAGTTAAGTTTTAAAAGGTTGTCGAAGCGTAACAAGCGTAAGTCATTATGTAAATTGTTTTAAAATAAAATAGGTAATTACATTTTTAATCAACTTTAATAAATTAAAAAAGACCACCATAACAAAATCACTGACTAAAGAAAAAGTAGGTAAAATCAAGATAAAACATAACAAACGAAACAATAACGTGTAAATGTTATGTTGAACATGCTTACTAAATAAATATTATTTATCATGAACAAATAAAGTCTTTTTCAACACATTTGCTCAAAAAAATGCATTTACGATTTACGAAGACTGTATATATTATTCGAAAGTTAAATATAACGCATCACACAATGGAACGTGCGGTAAAATAGGTACTCTCACCTAAGTACATATTTTACCGCATACTCCGTTGAATAGCACCGTACGTATCCTTTACAGTTTTTTTTTAATTTTCTTATAGGAGTACAAATAACTACGAGAATAAAATATTAGGCTGAATGATTGAACCTACTTGGAAGCGCTTTTGCACAATACGTTTGTCTCAATTTAACACTAAAGAGAAAATGAGACGAAAGATGTAGTTCCATTTGCAAATTCGCGCTATTTACATACTACAAACGTCAAAGATTGTTGCGACTTTCTGACTATCTAAAAACTAAAAGTTTTTTTCATTACCTATTGTACTGTTTTCTCGCAAATGTGTTGAAAAACTTCAAATCTAAAATATTTTATATATTAAAAAAAAGAAAATAGGAATATAACTCGAAGAAAGAAATAATATATATTTGTTTAATCGAATGGGGAAATATTTAATCGCATTATGGCAACCCTCACACTTAATGTCACTGCTTTCGTTTGTTGACGTTTTTGTTCCAAGTAACCTAAAATTCATAGTTAATCTATACATATAATAAAACTGTAGAAGAGGTCAATTCTGTACATTGAACATAAACTAAAAAAAATACTCCAGGGGTGCTTTATACAAACAGTAGAAGCCAAAAATATTTTTTTTTATTTTTTTGTCTGTCTGTCTGTCTGTCTGTCTGTCTGTCTGTCTGTCTGTTGTTCGTCTTTCACGCAAAAACCACTGGACGGATTTTAATGAAATTTTTTTTGTTGTATAGCTATTAGTCCTCGCCAACATATAGGCTATAATTTATTTTGAAGATCTGAATACAAGACGTGGAACCTTAGCAGCCCGGCTAATCTATAAGAGATATTAATATACCGCTTTAGGAATAGTTGGTCAACATGATGAGTACTGTCTGTCGACATAAAAAAAATGAAGGTCTAGAGCATCTGATGTGGAACCCTTTCAGGGAGCTAAGCTATCGGCTATTTTAATCAATTGTCAACAGATCTCATAGTCCGTTTGGTTTAAAGCCTGCTTCTCGAAAGACTAGGTTTGGGTTCAAATCTCACAAATTTTGTAATTATTTTTGAATTATTTTTATCTTATTTATTTCCTTATTTTTTTATTCCTACCAAACCTAATATTTTCAAATATTAATAATATGTTATTGCTGTTTTTTGCATATCTCTTTAGAAAGACAAGCAGAACCTATTTTTTGTTTATATGTATTATGTTTCGTTTGCATCGCGATAAAAAATACAAAACTAATGTAGAAAACATTCACATAAACCTGATAGGATTATGGCAATCTAGAAGAAATCAACTTATTATCTACATGCATAGTAAGTAGGGGTAAGTATCTTTAATGACACTTGCAATGCCATCTGTTGAGCGAAACTGTACTTACCATCAACAGCACGAGAATTACACCAAAAAGTATTTTTTAGTTAAAGATTCTTTTGATACTTACCAGGCGTTACGCATTTGATGCAAAAATAAAATTGCTCCACTGACTTTGTTTTCATTTTTTTTTACTTTTGATAGGAACGCGTTTGACCACTATCTCACCTGATGGCAAACGATGATGTGATCGAAGATGGAGCACGCTTGCCTATAAGTAACCTATTCACTCTTGATAAGACTCCCAGGCTGTAACTATCCAGAAACACGGACTCAGTCAGGGAATTCCACGCCATGTGTTTCCAAAACGTTTTGTTCATGTGGGTGTGAGGACCATCGTGTACCGGTGGCGTACCGCCGTACGTCTTGTGGTTCGATGATGGAACGAGCTTGGCGGAATTAAACTATGCAATTCCGTCGCACACTCCCCAAAATGCAACCGATAGAAAACCGAAAGGCTAAAAACTCGGCTTCGATGCTCAAGACTTTCACCTCTTGAATTTCTTTCCCAGGATCTCCCTCATTCCTAATTATTTTCTGTTAATTTTGAAACAAAACTGTTCAATTCCCAGTCAGCTGGTGATTCGTCGTGACCAGCCTAGGGCCAGAAATTACCAGTAGCGGGTTTCACACTCCAGAGCTTCAAGGGGAACTGTGGATCCCTAGGCAATGACGCCACAGAAGAACTCGCGAAGATAGGTTTCGAGATGGTAGTGCTGGACCCGTACCCGCTCCTCCTTCTTTCTTTCTTTCACACAGTTTCGTGCATGAATTTGCCAGAGAACAACTGAACTTCATGACAACAAATGGTGAAAAAAGTGAAAAATGGCAATGACAAGTCTATAAACGTGACTAACTAATTGACTTCTCAGCTTGAGTAAAAATTACCTCCGTAATAATAGGGATTATTATTACGGATCATTGCCCTTAATTTTTTTTTACTTATGCACTACAGACACCCCAATTTGCGGAGGTTGTTTCGACGCCGGCTACGTCATCCTGGCCATGACTTTCCGACGTGAAAAAATCCTCGGAACGGTGAGGTGCAGGTTTCAAATCAAATCGTTTATTGCAATCCATAATGTACATATACAGGTGGTAAATATAGGTTTGTGAGTGCTAAGTGATTGAGCTGACTTTTATCTCAGATTATCACTCCCTTGCGGGTTGAGTATTATCGGTCGTCTCTCCGCTCAACCTGTGAAGCACACTGGTGGCTTTTGTACATTTGGGCGGAGCTAGGCTTGCAAACTTAGCCAGGACAACGGAGTCTCTACTCTACTCTATCCGTTGTGGGTTTTTTTATGGATAGGAAAACATCAAATGACTTCTGCTCTGCGTGGAGCGGAAGAGAGTGTCAAACTCTTACTGACTAAAACACGTCCGTATTCCTCCTTATGCCTTTAACGTTCCAGGGCCGTGGTGACTTTTCGAACAAATTCCGCTCCGTTCGGACAGTGAGCCAACCTACGCTCGCCATCTGAGGGCCCGCGCTTAGGGTGGCTGGGAATTGCCCTGCGACTCCCGACGCAACGCCCGGGTTGTCTTTTTCTGTTGCGGCGGCTGAGGGGGTCTACTCTCTTAAGCCCGAAGTCTGTAGTTTCGGCCTTAGTGTTTGGCGTTTTCTACTCCGTATCACCTACGGACTTACGATTGGTCCCGAACTAGGAATAACTATCAAATCGTGCTGTCATTCATTCTTATATTCTTCTCCGGACCATGGAGTAAACCAGGACGCCGCAGCCGATCGCCTCGACGAGGACACGGTGATGCTCCGCCCAAGCAGGGCAGACCTCCACCGTATACTCCACTCTCACTCACTCACTCACTGTCTCTGCGGAGACTTATCTTCTGATAGTTTCGGCATGACCATTAATCAAGCTCAGGGACAAACTATTAGTCGTGTTGGTGTGGATCTGCGGTAGTCCGACAAAGCGACATACAGCCTGACCGTGCGAGATACACGGTCAGGCTGTATGTCGCTTTGTCGCATGTATACAGCGCGCAAAGCCTGTGTATACGTACTGATGAATATCACATAACAAGTAATATTGTTAACAAAGAAATGTTTTAAGTGTTAATATTCGTTCGTTCTTCGTAATTTTGTAAGTCATGTCATAATCACGATGAGTACCTATATACATTTAGTGAGTTTGTGTACTTAATATCTTCCTAAATACGAAAAGCAAGCGCGAACGAAGTCGCGGGCACAGCTAGTTTATAATAAAAACGATGTTATTTCAAGTACTTACAAGTGAAAAGTGTTCCGTGAGACTTTTTATGTGATTTGCTATTGTTTTTACAAATTTTTACTACACAGGAAGGCATAATTATATTTTTCTATTAATGTTTTCTAGACGACGGCTCGTGAAGTACTAAGAGCGATGAGCATGGTTTTAGTGTACGTGTGTGGGTAAGCTTGTGTATTTACTTGAAGGAGCACGGTATTGTGGCTTCACTTTTGATGTTCGCGGTGCGCTGTCTACCTTTTTTTGTTGGTCTGAGCCGTCGACTACATTGATAGGGTTCCTATTCTAATTGAATCACACACACAACATTGAACATTGTTAATCGACTGTTGGGTGTTAAATATGATTGGTGTGTGTAATAACACTATAATACTGGGATCTAGTATGCGGCTATAAACGTAAAGCGCGTTGATTACGCTTGGTGTCAGTAATGCGACAATCCTAATACAACGCCTGATGTATGGCCTACAAGCTTCCATTGCATTATCAGCGGCTCATGAGAAACATTTTTCTATCATATCGGTGTACCGTAACTGATTGATCACACCCGAAGCTCGTTTAACACAATCGATGTTAGTGACAGTGAAAAAGCTAATACAGAAGCGCGTGTTTTAGAGTTAACAAAGTGTCGCAATGGTGGCCCGTCGTGGCTATCGGCGAACATTTAATAAAAACGAGTGTCGATGATGGAGTGGCTTCAGTAAACGTGCCAAGGGTCCGGCCATTACCACCTGACAGGCGGTGAGCGATGGCCGCCAAGCTTCCTTCACGCCGCGCCGCCATTGTCACAAAACAATGGACTCTGAGCTATCTTTAATCACAACAAAATGGATTCTAATTGGATCCGCAATACCTGGCGCGATTTTTTGTTGGTTTGTCATTGTGCCGTATCTGTTTTGAACATATAATTGAATTTGGCTAGGCTGCGCAGGAGCATAACATTCTGTTGTACCTAGGTATGCGTAAGTATGGGCAGGTGTCGCAACAGTTCAAAAGGTTCTACCCGATGTAGTAAGCCTACACTACTAACATTTAAAATATCAAGTTTTTCGGGTATTTTGCTCTGCCAATGCATCTGGGGTAATATTTACTTCTTGCTTAATTAAAATATATACGATGTCTCAAATAACAACTAGTGATGTAGGTCGATATGCTGTACGCCATGATTTTGCCTCATTAACTTTATTTATGTGCATTCGGGTCAATTTATCGATAAATGTTCCGGGACAGAAGAAAAAATGCGAATTAAGAATTTCACATTGATTACATCGCTGTACTCGTAAACTCAAAACTACTTATAGGCTCGCGTGAATTTAATGTTTTATCTAAGTACTGAAATGTAATTGTGTTCCTCTATATTGAAGCTCTAGGGGAATGATTGATTGTTTTTATAGACAATTTAGTTTTCTCAGTTTATGAACATGATTTTAGAAAGAGATTACGAGACTTTTAAAATGTAAAAAAAATCTATAAAAATCTATTTCTCACAATCTGCCTAGCCTTATTACAACTCCGGGTCGTGGTGTCTGCTTCCAGTCTAATAGGATGCAGCTGAGTACCTGGGCTTATATGGAGCGGCTGCATCTGGCAACCACGACTCAGTAACTGGGTAAAACGATACAACTGGAGAAGACTGGTGTCAGATTTTCTGGCTGTCTGGAAACACCTGTGGGGGAGACAGATGAGTAGGTAGATAGGTACCTACAGGTTTAGGATGTTGTCTAAGAACATAACATACTTAGGTACATGAGCAAAATACGGTCTGATAATTATACTTTAGTAGATAAAGAAAGAGGCAGGAAAATTCCAAGTAGGTGGAAACGCTTCTGAAAATTTCAATATCTCGAATATATTAAACTTATTGCGTGTGTATGACATCGGCCGATTCAAAGCATGATCGATCGATGCCCGAGCGCACTTTCGCACATCGGTCCGTAAGTACCTGTGGTGGAATATTTTAATCCGTAATTTGAGTGTAAAGTTGTTGTAACAACTTTGAAGTATACTCATAAATAAAATATATGTAAACATAAATTGAACATGACGCGATGACGGTGTGTAAGGCTGGGTGTTCCATAGATTTTTTGACTTTACAAGTTAACCAGTGCAGTGTCTGCAGTCTTTTAAAATTTCCATAAAAACCTCCCTGAGCCGAGTCGATCGAAAGACGTTTGTCTAAAAAAACAAAAAATTCGCAAATTTTCCAGTTCAGTGGGAATTTCTCAGATATTTCCATGGTTCATAGGTATTCGAGCTTTACCGACTGTATCAAGTGTTTTTGACAAATTTCCTACCTTATCGCATATACACTTCTGGACACATCTATTGGCCCACCTTAGAGTTTAGGTTTCGATGGCCCCTACCGAAATATGATTGCTAGATTGAACAAAAACTGTTGATGCAGTTTTAAACCTGATACATTTTACCATCTTTTTCGATCGTATTGTTTTAAATTTGAATTCAGAATACCATACGACATGGAGCTACGCCTAACAAGTCGGATATGCGCCTTGTTAAAGGCAATTGATTTTTGAATAAAAAACATGTTTTATCAAATAAAGGATTAATTTAATAACGCGTGTTGCCTCCATGGGCATCTACCACAGCTCTCATACGATTAGGCATAGAGTTTATCAACCGCTCTATGAAATTTTGAGGGATCATCTCCCATTCCTCTTCTATGGCAGTTTTCAACTCCTGCATCGTCTGGGCAACTGGCTGACGAGCCCTAACACGTCTTTTTAGCTTGTCCCACATGTGCTCAATGGGGTTCATGTCTGGGCTTCTGGCTGGCCAGTCCATAACTGTGATGTTCACATCCCGAAGATATTCCCTGACGATGCCGGCCGCATGGGCTCTTGCATTATGATGACAAGACTACAATGGGGTCCTCATTTAACATCTCTTGCAGGACGGCTAAGTTCAGCAGCATATGCTGTCAGGAAAATCCGCCAATTTACGGATGTAGATACCGCGAGACTGGTCTATTTTAGTTACTTTCACAGTATCATGTCTTACGGTATACTACTATGGGGACGGGCTGCAGACATCGAGTCTATTTTTATTCTGCAGAAAAGAGCCATTAAAGCCGTGTACAAACTCGGCCGGCGCGATTCTTTAAGGGAACTGTTTAAGAATATTAACATCATGACGGTACCTTGTCAATACATTTACGAAAACATCATGTATGTTAGAAAGAATTTACATCTTTTTAGTAAAAGAGGCGACAGACATAATTATGGTACTCGAAATAGGGACCAATTAGTTCAACCAGGTTTCAGACTGGCTAAAGTAGCCTCATCTTTTATGGGGTACTGTTTAAAATGTTATAATAAAATACCTCCCCATATATTAGAACTAAATGAGACTAAATTTAAATCTTGTATTAAACGCACACTATGCAGGCAAGCATATTATAAGTTAGGGGAGTATATTGAAGATAAAAATGCTTGGCTCAATGCTGGTCCTGCTCCACAGCCATTAGGGCGCACAAAGTAATCTGTTAGCATTTGGAAATATTGTTGGACCGGATGAAGATTGTAAGAATGCTATATTTTTTTTTTTTATTGTATAGACTCAATTTATTTAGCATTGTTTAATTTCATGCATTAACGGCACATGTGTGAGTACTATGTAGGTCCCTCAAATTTAAACTATAATGATCATTTTGGGTAGGTCTTTGACTTGAATGTACCCTGGCGATTGGGGATGTCATGCTCACTCAAAAGTCTGGCTGATGGTGGCGTTTGCGTTGGATCATTTGGCTCCCTTAAAAATGGTCGAGCCGAATGGTGCTAGCGTATGCGTCATGTTCGTGAACGGGCGCCGTCAGCTGAGACTGGTCATCTCTCGGCTGCCATGGTCTATTTTAATTATTTCTTGAATTGTTTCTTTTTTACTCCGGACTATCCTGCACGTCTTTTACATCGTTCTCACATATATGTATAATTTCAATATGAATGATGTAACCATAATTTTGTAACAAAAACTTATTTTTAAAAGAGTGTCCGTGGAGTTTCTTGCACGTTCTTCTCCATAGAGATCTACGCTTTGGAACGTGCAAATAGCTTCATCTTTTTTTTATTGACCGACCGACCTTGACTATTCAAAAGTGCCTGTAAATGGTCTAATTGAAATAAATGCTTTGACTTTGACTTTGACTTTGATGCATAAAAAGGAAATTTGGGCCCACATAGTCCGCGTATGGTATCACGTGAGGTTCTAAGCACTCACGAATGTACCTTTCAGCATTTAATGTTGGCAGCCGTGGTCCTGTAACAACCTCAAGTTGAGTTTTGCCGCTCGCGGATATACCGCCCCAGACAGTCCATGAGCCACCGCCATAAGCAACCCTCTCTTCAAAGCAGCATTGTGCGAAACGCTCTCCCTTACGTCGGTAGACCTTCTTCCTTCCATCATTGCCATGTAACACAATTTTAGACTCATCAGAAAAGAGTACACGGCTCCAATCTTGCTGTGTCCAATTTAAATGACTGCGTGCGAAATGAAGGCGCGCTGTTCGGTGGGCTCGCGTTAGTTTGGGTCCATTAGCTGGCTTGTGTGGTACCATATCGCGTTCTTTTAACCTTCTCCGAACAGTTCGAGCGCTCACAGATACTCCGTGGAAGTTGCGAAGTTGGTTTTGTATCTCAATGGAGGTAAGGTGACGATTTCTCAAGCTGGTCGTCACGATGAATCGATCCTGCCTTTCAGTTGTGACCCGAGATCGTGGGCTTTCTTGGCGACGAACAAAGCCGCCAGTCTCTAGGTACCTCCGATAAACATTTCGGACCGCAGATCGACTTAAATTAAGTTGAGCACTCACGTTTCTTTGGCTGTGTCCGGCCTGAATAAGTGCCACAGCTTGGGCGGCGACTTCAGGTGAAGTATCCATAGATTATTGATAGAACCTCACCTTAATGTTAAGAATAAGTAATGTTTGTTGCAAAACCAAAGATATCAATCACTTTTTCAAGAATTAAATCCAAGTAAACCAATAAAACCAAGTTTTCTTAGTATTCGATTGTTTGATATCAACAAACAGGCTCCAAATTGTCTTTTGTTTCTGCCAATGTGCCAGGTTCAAAACTGCATAAAAACTTTTTGCTCGACCTAATATAAAATTTTAGCTAGGACCAAACGAAACTGAAAATACAAGGTGGGCCAATAGATGTGTCCAGAAGTGTATATGCATAGGCTGCTTGTAATGCTTATATGGAGTGTGTGGACATTGTGAACTGTCATAATGTCTGTCTAACTCATCTCAACATCTTCGTTGCGATGCCATGACGCATTGACGCATAATGTGTGTAATTCACAGAGTATTATAATTCACAACTTAGTCTCAATTGCCTCGTATTTAATTGCTCCACCTTACTAAACTATTCCAAGAACTTAGGATGCGATTTGTAGAAACGTTTCGTAGATGCTGTATCTTTTATTAATGGTAAGTGCAATGTGTTTGAATTATAGGATTTGTTAGGACATATTAGATACAAACAATATTTTCATAGAGATAGTTGCAGCAAACGTGGCGTGAAATGGCCAGTTAGTGAGTAATATCATGTTATTTGGAGGCGACGAGGCGAGGGCGGTCGTGACGGTACGTCGGCGGCGGCCGCGCGGGCCCCGGTCACGAGTCGCTCTGCTGACCCTACAGTATGCCTCTCCTATTGAGCCAAAACATACTTTATTTACATAAATGGCTGATTCGTATATGTAATGCCCGTTTAGCCGCTGTTTTATGTTGTTCATGTCGCAATAAAACTAGTTAATTCAGCCTGACAATGTTCTAAGAAAGTTTAGTTTCATCAGTGACAGCCCTGCACAACAGTTACACTCGGCCGTTTATAAACAGGTGTCGCCAAAGGTAATGAAGACTCGGATGTCTTAATATCAGCTAGTTATAAATGAATCGAAACACGAATGCATTAGACGAAACTCTGGTTTCACCAGCTCTAACTGGGCGCATTATGTATAATGTCCGTTGCACTCGACGGTAATTTTATTAACATTTTAGTGAGGGCAGCCATGCCTGCGCCCGCGCTTCGAGGCTACACAATCAGCAATCAGCCAGCAAGTAAATTGTATACCTGTAATGTGTTTAAATTACTGAAGTACCAAAAATGTTATTCAAATTTTCTGATAGACGGAACATTATCTTGATTTCGATAATTTGTTTTACTCTCAACTTACATGTTTTGCTTAAGTCGTGTTGCTGAAGATAAGCGTGGCTCGACTGTGCAAGCCTATCGTTTATTTCAGGTAGTTTAGTGCGGGGTTGCGGTAAGACATTAGGCGATACTACCGTTAATCTCGGCGGGTAATCGAATGCAACAGAGGCGTGCTTGATGTATGGATCACTTAATAGGGGCAGGCTGCGCGCACGCTTTCTTTAGTCTCTATAATAAATTATCACGAAGATCATGTTCCAGTGTTGTAGTCTTGTGCCGGAGCGTGTAAGTAGCATGGGAACTTAGCGCCCGATAAGTAAAGCTTCTGCTGACTGCAGCCGCTATTGTGAATCTTACTCTGATACGTATAAAGATCAAATCATAATATCAGTGCTATTATTTATCTGCCTAATAATAACTGATATAGCGCTCCTTCGATTTTATATAATGACACGGACGTTATGCTTTGCTCTAGTAATCTTAATGGCTTTTATAAGTAATAATTAATAGCTATTAAATCGGTGTGTATGCATATGAATTTGTGTCGTATAATTTCCAAGCATTTTAGAATATGAACCTGAGTAATCGTAATATCAGCTATATCTAACACAAACTCATCTACTGCACATCTCTTTAAAATTCAATTTTGGAGGTCGACTTCTACCTAAACGATGTGGTTATGCAAAAATATTGAAAGAAGCACAATAAATAATATGTTGCTGTATAATTTCCGAAACAAAATTGTATGTCATTCTAGGGCGTGGTAGATATGCGTAATTATAATTTGGTGATTTATTATTTGACATTGCTGCAATAAACTCCAGTTTATGCGCTTTCCTTGTCGAAAATCGGTGCGCATTGCGCAACGATCATGAGCTGTTCAATGTGAGTGGTGCGGCTTGAAGCTCCGTCACGCAGTAATCTGTTACAGCAACGCGCGAATCTTGAAAAGCTTTTAAGGGGCGTGTGTTATTTGGGAGCTTTGTAATGCATTTTTGCAAGCGGCCGCGGCCCGCGCTCGGCGCTGTTACGCAAGGATGCTCGGAGAACTGGTCCGACCGGCTCCAGATCTGGGCCAGAGCCATCTCTCCGCCAAGATATTACCGCTAATAGATATTGAACATCCAGCCATTAGACCCGCCGCCTTCTTAGCCACCGACTCGGACGATCACTGTTTCATTTTACTTTTATGTAATGGCTTCAGGCCCTTATAAGGAGGTTTCATTTCAATTAAGTTTCACAACGATCTTGGCAAATCTAACAGCATTAATTGAATTAGTTGTACTGTCAGTTCATCGAGCTTACGTACTGCAAGTTTTGGCACGTCTTTACTTCTCTAATTCGTAGATATCAAACGCCCATTTATATATTGCCAAATTGGTGCCTACAATTGCAAGAGCTAGAGCAACCATTCCCATTGTTTTGTTTATTTCGTAAACAGATTAATTTTGGAGGGCAGGACGAGAACTCGGCTCACCTTACACAATTCTGATTTCACTAAGTGCTGACATTTCATTACAATATATTGAAATCGTGAAATGGGGCTTGCATCCCATTGATTGGAAGCGGTGCGGCGGCGGGCGGCGCGTGCGTCGGTCAATACCCGATATTGATTTGCTCCGTGTTTCGAAACAGATTATGTTTAATGGTTGTACGTGGTGCTATTGTGAGGAGTCAGGTTAGCAAGCACAAATTATGGTTTGCTACGAAAATCGCAAATGTGTACCTACCAGCCACTACCTACCTATCTTTTGTGTTTGGATAGATTAGTGACGAAATATAATAGCCAGTGTATGATGCAACGGCAAGTACCGGTTCAAAACATGTTTATTATGTTTGGGATGCCCAAATAACTTTATAAATGACTTTATGTGCCATATCATATTACAACTAAATAATTAGTCATCTTTGACACAAATTATATCTTAAAATCTATTTCAAAGAAAATAAGTATCTAGGTACGTAGGTAGCTGATAAATCTAATTTATTGGCAGCTCGTGCAATCATGCGCATGTACCCAGTAAACACAGAGTTTATCTCGGTAAAGAACTAGACACCGGGGAGATTCATTAGGCGTCGATCCGTGTCGGGCTGTGCTGTAATCGAGCAATTGTTCTCGGGGGGAAATTCAATTATTAGCTCGTAGAAGCCGCGAGCGCGAAATATCGGCCATTGGGCAACCCACTGAGTCGTTAAGAGTTAGAAATAATTGCTCGCGATTTATCTTGGTGGTGGTACTGACCATAATTAAATGCTTAATAATTGAAGGAGCGCGATGGTTGGTCCGGCCAATAAATCGCGGTGTTGGGCATCGTCGAAGCCGGCCCGGGCAGGCGGCGCGCGGGCACTCGGGCACAGCTCTCGGGCCCCGGCGCTCGGTGCGGTACTGCCGGTCGTGCTTCGTGCTCGTTGTCGATTAGAACGGTCCGTCGAGGGTAGTTCGCTCTCACGCTTCCAATGACTAGTGTAATCGTTTTATGCGACGTGTTGTTGAATTAGTTTAGCCATCTAATGCAGTTAACTAAACGTGTAATTACGTGCTAGTTAAATACCAAACTATTAACCTATTAATACTTTAATGAATCTATGATTGGGCTTACGTGCAAACATTTCTAACTTATTTCTACCTATCTGTCTACGAAATCAGTAAGCAGAACTAGTTTTTAAAGAACAGTTGTTTTTTAACCGCTTCTAAGAAAGGATTAAAAGTTTTTTTGTTGTTTTGTACACTTGGCGGACCCTCTGCTCTGAAAAGTAAACTTACAAAAAAGTTATTACTCTTTACCTACTATGTAATTTAATTGTCCTAAGATACTACATCTGTCGATGCACAGTCCCCATTCAACGACTGGGCAAGGTTAACACAAAAACTTCGAAAAATAAATCTACATTTATTTAGGTTCTCGTCAATTAAGTAGATCCCACTTAAATAAATGTTTTTTTTTGCACGACGACACCAACTTCCTTTATGCTGTTATATTATGATGTTTCCCCTTTCTGTCTGCAAAATATAAAAGCTAAAAAACCTGTTAGTCTATAACAGGTTTAAAATAACGACTAGGGTAACATTTGAAGGGGTTCTTTTCAAACTATAATAACGGTCAGGTAATTGTTGTTGGGGTGAAAAACAATTGAGTTTTTCATCATTTTTTACCCCTTGGTTCTTCGTATCGGGAGCAACTTGAATAAGTACCTAGTCTGGTATGACTAAACAATGTAAATACAGGGTCAAAGAGATTGGAGGACTGTAGCAGAAGACACAGAACGTATAACCAGACACTCCACTTTGAATAAAAAGCGGCAGATGATAATCGATGATAAAAAATGAATTGATCCTGAATATATAGGCTAAGACGTGATGATGGTAGGTAGAGTACAACTCTTACTGAAAGGTTATCGAAAGACGGAAAGGAGAGTACTGAACCAGATGATAACATTTAAGAGCAGGCAGAGACTTGCACAGGCCAGGGGTATCATAGCCCATAAGGGAAGATGTCTATAGATACTCAGATGTCGGGGAAACGAGGCTACTGCTGATGATGAAGAAGATGAGGACAAAATACCTTAATTGGTAGGTATCTGAATAACTTAGGTAAACGATTAATGTATAGAACCAAATACTGTCTATAAACATTCCTATCTTCCCAATTTGGGCCCAAGATCGTACAAATCGATGCATTCTCATCGAAATTATGCATGAACCTACAACAATAAACTGTTAGTATGCAGGTGTCATCTTGAGAACTGCTTCCATTGGCTCCGTTCTCGAACTCGGTTAACAAGTACAATTGCATGAATTTTCTCGTTGAATTATTCGCCCTGCAAGCGTATATGGTCATATATGGGCACACTATTTTGCTTATGCCGAGCATCCTACACCTTATTCCCCAATAAAGATCCTCTCGTGGAATACAAAAGAGCCCTAGACGACAGTCTTATTGTAAACAGCCAACAATATGGTAAACGTGATGCTAACTGTAAAATTTATTTGTAACATGCGGAGTTAAACGGTGCACCTTATAAATAAATTTCAATTGTGTGTTGTCATTAAATATTCGACGTTATAAATCAAAGCTTTATCGAAGCTGGTCGTCGTAACGGTTACATCGCACACGCTCGGGAATATAATTTAATGATATCGATAGGGGCTGCGTCTGCGCAGAACACGAGCGCAGCAACGCGACATGCGTTAATGAAGTGTCGCTACACTAATCTACTATCCCTTTATTTATTATATCTTCTATGTTTTTCTACTTTGTTAGTTTAGTACGTCTGATAAACAAAAGATAAGTACAACAAAAGATTCGGCTGCCATTTTACCTGTACTGATAATAATTACGATGTGCGAATATTGCGGTTCCTTAGATTATGCTTTGACAAATCACGACTTTGCAATTCCAATGCAGCAGATTTAATGTATGGGCGGCAGTTTGCATTCTAACCGCGACCCGGCAGGCCACCTCTTTCCTAATGCACGCTTATTTGAGCTTTTTAACCTTTCATCTGTTGTTGGGTTTAAGCATTGAGGGACAATAAACACGATGCTGATACTTAATGTAGTTATTGTCCGCCATAAGCGTAGAGCAGTGAGCACTGAGCTCTGAGCACTGGGAACAAACGACGCGGAGGACACATTGTTGATGTTCGGGGGTTATTTAATGCAAAACATGTTTTCTAATTAATTTGTGTGCGGTTGGCGCAGTGGTTGAGCGATTGACTGCTGCACCAGTTGGCGTGGGTTCGATTCCCGCACGGAACAAATATTTGTATGGTCTACAGTTAGTTGTTCTGGGTCTGGCAGTTTGTATATGCGAGTTTGTATGTTTGTAAACGAGGGTGCGTTTTAGGAGAAATTCCTAGTGGGGCAACGTTTAAAAAAAATCTTTGTTTCATGTTTGTTTCATGAAATGATTTTTCAAAGAGATGTTGGTAACTATAATATGATCAGAGAGAATTATGTTAATCTAATGTTACATAATTAATATTATCATTTAAATTGCGTTATTATGTAAATGTTATTTTGGCAGTTAGATAAAATTTTAGATCTAGTTAAACAGTTAATCACTGATAGATTTGAAGATTTTAGCCTTGGAATAGTCTGAAAACAGAATTGGAATTTGGAGTAAATGAATTTACCATTTGTAATACACACTTAACTTTTGGTAAATTAGTTATTTTACGACCCATATAACATTTAATTAAACGCTCATTAAGTCTCACTTCTCACCCATTTGAAGACTTCTAATTATGCAAGTGATGCCATCAAGCGACTCGTAGCTGATTATACCTATTGATAAATTCCATCTTACTGTATAATTAAATTACAGACAAATAAGTTGCCATTCAATATAATTACATCGATTTGCTGGTAATCATGAAACCTGAGTCGCTAATGCAGCTTAAAGTTTAGCTGGGGTTGAAATTGAAAGGTATGGAGTTAGCGATCAGTTGTTTTGTAAGCGTCGTTTTCATTACGAGCGCGATGGGGCAAGGCCCGAGGCGAGGCTGTTCTGGGAACAGCGTGATGTGGTTGTGAAACACTGTGTGCTGGATGAGGGTAGGACGGAAGGTTGGCGAGGCGGGGCGCCGCGGGCGGGCGGCGGTGAAAGGGCTGGGCGGGGCGGCGTGCGCGGCGCCGCCCACCGCGCATTTCACCACCGCCGCGACGACGCTCCGCGCCCTACTTCTCTCGACAGGTTCGCTCTTGGTGTTCCATTGTGTGCCAACCTCTGCGAACAATACTATTGTGAAACGTTTTGATAACATCCCCGCGGCACGTAATTTAGACTGTTAATTGAATTCTGACTAGAGATTAGAAGAACCCATTTAAGTTTCGGTGTGTGATGGAGAAGGTAACTTATTGCTTGTAAATGGGATACTGCAACTGAAGATGAAAACGTGTCATAATTCAGGCCAAAAGGGACAGTATAACAATGGTACCATGTAATATGCAGCTACTGTCGACAGGCTCAGTCGCGACTAGAGAGCCTAGAAAAAGTGACTTTCAATCAGAAGTAACGAATATCGTCTCCCTTACAAAAACACTATGTGCGCTTTCTTATCACTTCTATATCATGATAGCATGATAAGCGTACCAGTGACCTTAACCCTTAACTTCCTGAAACATTTGATTTGTCAAATAGTGTCTTGGATCACTAAATTACCATTTTTTGGTACTTATAGACTGCTTCTCATACATAGCTTCCGCATATCTAATCTGGTTGACAAGATTTGTGGGTCAAGATAATCGAGGAAAATATTAAATCGGAATAAATATTTCATTTGGTGACGAGCATAAATGTCGAGTCTTTGTTTCAGTTCTTTATGAAAGGGGATAGAACCTTTTTGGTATACCTAGCCCCCCGTCATCATTTTCTTTTGTTTTCTCAAAATCACGGCGCGCGATAATACAGGTACACTACTTACAGTAGGCACTTAAACAAATAAAAATGTTTGCAACATGGTGCCCTAGTGTCACGCTACCGAGATATTTGCAGGTAAAGTTGCCAAGTCAGAACAATGATAATCATTAAAAATAATATTTAATTTCGTGCGTTTCGTGCTATGCCAGTTCCCATAGAAAAATATTCGAACCTCTTTGCTGTATTAAAATATACTCAATGTATGATGAATAAAATGATTATTCCTATAAATACCAATGTTTATACGATAGATTGATACAAGAACCCCTAAAAGTAAGCTAGAATGTATTTCTATCACGGAAGAGACAAATAAAACAATCGGCTGCTAAATTCGTACATAATGAGGCTATGATTTGTGTAAGCGGTACATTGGACGCCATCAAGCACTTGTGGGTGCTATGTTAATGTGAGTAACTTACAGGTTTGTGCGAAAGGAAGTCCATACTTGATTTGATAGTCGGCTGCTAAACGCGCCGTTGCTCGCGGACGTAATTGCGCTGAAAGGCTTCAATTTGAGGCGCGTTTGTGCCGCGTTTGGCTCTAAATAAGACGTCTCGGTACGGAGTGGTAAAGAGGCCGCATTACTCTTATTGAGGCCTGGAGCCTGCATTATCTGCGCGCCGAGGGGCCGCGCGCCGGGCCGCGGTGTCCGCACGACGCACTACTCGTAAAACTAAAACCCACTTAACTCCGCACTGTCTGTGCCATGCTATCTGTGCCTGTGCCAGTATACATGCACAACACGAAATCTGTAATGAACTATTGATGTAAAATGAAATGATAAATTGCTACGCGTTAGTAGAATGCAAAGATGACCTCTGAAAACGTACAAAGGTGAGACCTCGCCGTACTGATACATGTACATTTTAATGTATTTAGACAAACCTTATGAATTTAAAACCTGTTGAATAACTAAGTATTTATGTAAGAGGCCTACATAAATCTTTCAGTCTATAAAGACTCTTTTTTAAATTATAGGCATCATAAGATGCCTATAATTAAAAAAAACACTCAGGTCAGGTATTCAAGCTTTATGATGAGGTGAGAGGTATCTAACATGTAGTAGGAATGTAAAACAGTATAATATTTAAGTTGTAAGCTTAGCTATTGTCGATGACTAATATAATAACGTCATTTCAATTTCACAAGTTGTTACTCTCATTAGAAATTCAACACTATTGCCCATTAATCTGAAGGGGCGTAGCGTGGCACGAGCGGCGCGCGACCGCGTCATGTGCGCGCGCAGAGCTGCGCCTGCGCCCGCGCCGACTACGCAACGTTCAGCTGTGCTGTGCTGTGCTGTGCCCATATTTTCGCGGCGATGTCACAGATCCCAAAAGGTCGCTGAACCGAAACCCCATTGTTTTGAGTTGCGTCAACGTATCGTCTGCTTCGAGCTACGATGAATTGAATTTGTACCGTACCTATTATTATTACAGCAATATGTTGCCAGACTCATAATACTCACCATTATATTTATGGTGTAATTTTAGTTTTGTAAAACTAATACTAACTAAAGAGTAGTTGGAATTCTAAAGGCGCATTAACATAATATCGTTATGTTCGCACTCTCAGTCGCAAATGCCTCAAAGCGCTGAATAATTTAGTTTCCATAACCCTTTCAGTCGAGACACAAACAATAAAACTTTATATTCACCTAAGTACCGATGCAGATGCTTCTGGTGTCTTAGTCGTCATAAACATAAGTACAAGTTCTTGATATAGAAATGAATTTTCATAACGTTATGTTCTACAGTATTCCTGCAATTAAACATGAACATAAGGCGTGAAATCTGGCTATTACGTTTCGCAATTTGAGCGATTATTATTTTAGTATCTGCACTGCAGGTAGACGAAACGACTCTTGCAATCAGTAAATATTATGATTACTATAAATAACGCACAATTTCCCGGATATTTTATTGAATTCCCTTAGAACGTAACGTAGGTACCTAGGTATCTATGGATCTTTTGCCAAATTAAATTCATCCATCCTTAGACATAAATATCAATGTCAACTACTTTCTTTAGATAAACTTTATTAAAAATTTAAGTGACGACAGACATAACATAACATTATGTTGGTGAATTTCGTTTATTTTTCAAAAAATATGCACAACGCTCACTGGAAAAGTCAAAATTACCACTTTAGAGGACATAATTGAGATTTCGAAATTTAGAAAAATGCAAAGTTGTTGACCCCTCATAACTTGGTAGAACTGTAAATTATTCAAATCAAAACAGAACTCATTGTTGGTTACAGATTTTAATGAGCCTTTCACTAATACAATCCTTAGACCTCGGTAACCGGATTGGATATGTATGTAGTGCATCATATTATAGATAGCGAGGAACATTTTAATTTAACCCCAAAGGGCAAACCGCAAGTGAAGTCACGGATATGAGCTAATTAAATTAAAATCCTCATATGATGTGATATTGGTACACGTAATAAGATCCGGCAAAGTTAATTTACATCAATCTGTGGGCCGAAATTAAAGTAATGTAGTATGTACTACGTGTCGGTAACATACGAGCGCATGATGATATAAAAATTCTGAGAAACGCCGCCCCGTAATCGGTTCGCGCTGGTAACCATTGATCCATGATGATTGGCGCCGCACTTTTACTAAAATCACTTATTACTGCGCAAGTTGTACTACGCCGCAGAAAATTCTGCAACAAGCACGGGAAACATATTATCTGAAATCTCAAGTGACAGTTAACATTATTTATTTCATAATTATATACTTCGGAATTATTTATGTTTTTGTGTTTTACGCGACCGAAGAATCTGTCGATTCACGGGAGACTAGACAAAACAATATGATCCAACAAGCCGGATAGCATTGTTCCCGTGTCTCGTATTTCTCGAAAGCTTCGTCCCGGCGACAATCACCCTTCGAACAAAGACGTTTATCTCTCGGAGACTTCTTAAATGGGTATAATGTTTAGGAGCGCGACGCACCGGTGAGCACGAATTGACAATAAGAGCAAAGTTCAGCGCGGTTCAGGACTCGAGAGGAATGTGGGGGCGCGGAGGAGCGGGGCGACGCTCGCGAGGTGCTACGGTACTAACCTCTCTACAAAATCACGATTAGGCACTATTTATATCGACATTTCTAAAATACCTATACCTGTATCAAACAATATTAAGCACCTAGTATTACAGTATTAAGCAACTTTGTAAGCTTAGCTGCTTGTAAGATACACCTTGTATAGTTCCTCACGCGAACTTTAAGAGTACCCTACATTAAGCTATTACTTAAATAACAGTGTTTTGATAAGTGTACTCCCTTTATGTACGTGTGCATTTTCTTAGTAACCTGCATTTAATGACGTTGTAAAAAGCTCGTACACTTGCTGAATTCATTTAAGAATATACCTATAGCATCTTATTCATCAGTTGGAGTGGAGATACCGTTTTATAAACATTTTAAAATATAGATCTAATGAACAAAATGAGTGTCTGGCTCTCCTGTTTTGATGTAATTGACAGTAAATAAGGGACTCGTTGTGGGGTTAGTGGGTCGGCTTAGTACCTACACTAAACGAGATCGTCTTCTAAGAGGCGCAGTGTTGGCGAAAGTAACGGCGGAATGCTACAAACTATGTTCACGCATGACCCTCGGGTCAGCCGCACACATTCTGACACATGTCAATTAAGGGGCTCACCGCCTCGAGGCGCCGCCGATTGAGTGCTTGGACATGTTTGTGGAAAACCTTCGTCAGCCAGATTGATTCATTACTACGTCTATTGAACAAAATTTACTGCTCGCCAAACATTGAGCATCCATACATATCGTGCGTGCTGCTTGTTCATTTTCTAATGAAGATTCATCGACTTTGGGAGTCGTTTGATTGCAAATGTGTAAATAAATAATCGAAGTACATATCTGGCGACAAGTACATGGAATAAAAACAGACAGCGCGGAGTGGTAATTTGCATTGACAGACTGACAATTACAGTGTTTGTTGTACTTGTACGCGTGTTAGTAGTAAATGTACAATGATATACAGCTGCTTCGTTATTTCACAAGTGTGTCTGCAGTTGGCAATTTACTGCTCCGCAGATCGATCAGCTCCTATTATTGGAAGAGGTCGGACGTG
Organism: Melanchra persicariae; assembly: GCA_947386135.1. Taxonomy (NCBI): domain Eukaryota; kingdom Metazoa; phylum Arthropoda; class Insecta; order Lepidoptera; family Noctuidae; genus Melanchra; species Melanchra persicariae. Next base: position 9,411,592 of record OX376653.1, on the reverse strand, counting down.
TACAAACATCGATTTCGAGTCGTTAATGTGAGTCTGCGTCTCCGGCGAGGTGAGAGCCGACACTGCGCCTCACCTCACGTACCGCACTCAAGATAACGACATGTAATCATAATGATACACTCTAATCTGCAAAGATATAAACACGGACTGGTGCTCGTGCATCCTGCCCTAATTGTTCACCATTAAGTAGTTAAAGTATAAATCTCACGTCGAATGAATGTTTGGTGTGCGGCTTTTTTTATTTTTATGTCTTACTTTGCAAAACAAATTAAGATGTCTATCATTCGTATATTCGCTGCGCTATACTTCCGTGCCAATATTTTAATTAATCTTAAATCAAAATGTCCAAATTTTAATTAGTCAGAGATAAAAAGCTGTCACCATTGCTCTATAAAATAAGAATAATTGTACATTTCCGACAACTGAAATATTGGGCACAAACCCACAAATATAATACACCTAGTTGAAAATATTTATTTACTGCGTAGTTTCACGTGTTCAAAATTTGTAACCCAAGGCTACAATATTTTTCGTTTGGGTAAATATGGAAATCGGTAGTTTACCATAAAATCTCAAGTAAATGCCTATAATGATCTGATACACCTATACTTATCAGAAATTTAATCTAGGCATTTGATAGCAAAGAATTAACATAAATAGATAATTATGCTATTATTCATTTATTTATATGTCGAAATTTAAATTGAGTTTTATGCTTTTGTTACTAATCGATACTAAACTGAAGATGAGCCCATGGTGCTAAAACGTGGATTTACTCGAGCGTCGCGGAAACCTATTAGATTTGGTAGATTTGATGGGTCCTATCATGTTTTTACTTTCAGCGGAGGAAGAAGCGTCTACAGATTTTCTAAATTTGAAAAAAAAACTTTTTTTTTTTAATTTCCTTTAAAATAAATCAAAACACAACCGTGCTCGAGTAAGACAAAGACATCGTTTCTTTTGCAACTTTGTTACCCTCCCGCCCCCTTAGGTTACGCTCAAATCGTCAGATTGGCAAAGTTCACAACACTTCTTAGCTAGTAATTAAACCCCCTTATCTAAATCTGACACGCTCGAGTATTTCAGATGATCGATTTTTTTTTTCTAATCTGACAGGTTTCCCTGAGTATACCCCCATATTAAGGGCTCATACTAGTTGGAGCACTTATAAATTTGTAAGGTATCCTCCCTTATATATATTAATCTGCCGCGCTCGAGTAAAATGCCAAAATCCCCTTTGGGGGTCCCCCCCTACTATATCGAGACAAAATGGCTAGGTTACTATAACTCTTGTATGAAATCTTTGGTTTTTCCGGTAAACAATAAATAATGCTTAGATATATAAAGGTAGATGAGGTAGAGAGAACCGTGTGAAAAACAGATACAATATTTTTTTTTTTTTTCAGATTCAGACAGAGTTACAGAATAATTACTATACTAGTGTTAGTATGTCCCATAGACACAATAAAATACAATTAACATTCAGCGTGGAGCTGCAAGCACCTCCGCTACACCGGTAGACTAGCGATGTGCTACCACACCGACCATAGTGTTGGTGACGGTAAAGTTTTTGATATAAGTTAGTTTTAAAGATATTTAAAACATTAATTATCACACAGATTATCTTTTTATTTACACATCCCAATCGAATATGTAGGCTCTTACAACGTGTTACTGAATAAACGCAATACCTCTTATGGGGTCATTGTACTCATTGTACTTATTAACGACATTTACTATGGGACTGACCAACCTCGAAAAAAATCAGCTGCTCAGTACATTTTGTCGAGTGATGCGTACAAAAATGTATATCATAGGTACTTTTTTCGCGATCACAGTTGTTCATAATGATGAGTACAATGACCACTTAAGAGGTATTGCGTCTATTCTGTTACACGTTGTATATGTTGACTGCTCGGTTAGAGAAAATCATTATCCAAACGCCAACGGCTGCAGAGTCCTGCACAGCTTCCGCCGCACCGCCGGAGCCCGGTGGAGCTGCTAGAGCCCGCCCCGGCACGTTCGCTCATAGCGCGTGATTGCGGCCAATTATTTTCTGTTTATCTCTAATTACGCATGCGCTGCCAACGTCGGCGGCTTATCGCTGATCTGCCCTTCGGCCCGAGATCCCATCGTTTTCTAATCAGCTCCCCATCCGCAATACGTTGAACATCACTATACTGAAGATAAATCGGGTCAAATCTGTCTTTGCAACCATCGTCAAACTGTCGACTTTCACGAAAATATGAGAGATTCGTTCCGTTCGTCATTTTGATTTAATCGAAGATAACGTGGCCTGAGTTAAGTGAATTCTTGGTAGTAAGTTTTTGCCGAGAGCATGAAAGATTGCCGCTTTGCATCTGTCGCTCGGCAGTCGGCAGTCGGCAGTCACAGGCGGCAGCCGACGACATGCCGCGCGACAGGATGACGCGCGAGGGTCGTGCGTGTCTTACTCGCCGCCGCCGACTGCGGGAGCACTCGCTCAGTATTAATTTATCGGCAAGTCGTGCAAACAGAATGACGTGCCAGTTTTTTGGTACGCACTCACGGCGGGCTTGTGGTGAAATTAGGGTGCATTAACGCAACAAGGTCAGGTCGCCGCGCCGCGTCCTGTCCCTGCGGTCAGCCCGGCTTTTTAGAAGTCCGTGAGCATTGCGGTTGATCGTTTCCGCATACAATTTAACAACAATGCACCCCGCATGGTTTTTACGTTATAATAATATCAATAATTACGTAGTTGAAAATAAAATAATACAACAGATAGACTTTAATTAAGTACACATTACGATTCATGTTGTAACAATTGTATCTCGTTAGTCATCGTCGCCTAGTTATCTGAAGCATTTATCTATTAGCTGTGTGAGAAAAAGCCAATCAAGTGAGCCAGACGAGCGCGCACCGCGCAGCCATAATCCTTCAATGAGCGCTAGCTAGGTGACTAACTCCGCAGCTATGAGCGACTGTTTAGCCAGACGAGCGTACTGATCCGAATACTTATCCAACAGCCATCGACTGCTTATTTACCTTAAGCAAATTCAAACAGGGTTGAGGTTTTGTAGGTACTTGGAAATTATTGTCAGTTTCTACCTATGAAAGTATATAATTTTATCTGGCAGAACGAATAGTTATTGCTTGTAATTTATAAATAATAGTCAAGTTATTTTATTTCAGGAATAGGTAGCTAACATTTTAATTAAGTATTTAGAAACTTTATCCTTATTTTCTTTTTTTTTTGTTGATTTTATTATTACTCAAAAAACTTTTTCAATAAATAACAAACATAATCACACAATAAAACAAAATAAAGAACCTATTATTAATTTCAGTATTTGAAATTAAAAATTGGTTCTTTGTTTTGTTTGCGTATTGCTACGAAATGCTACGGCGTAGCCGCGTAGCATTGTAGCGGCGTAGTACGCACTCAACGTCGTCTTGTGCTGTATTAAGGTAGGGTAGATAATTCATGGCAAAAATAAATTTCAGCTTTTTAAAGCATTTAGAATAGGAGTTATTATTAACAACAAAATGTTTTATAATAATAAACAACTAGACTAATAAGTAACTAAGTAAATACAAGCTAATTAAGTAGCTACAAACTGAAAATATTAATTATGCATGAACGCGTATAAAAATAAGTTATTGAAGAAAAAAAATGTATCCATATCGCTGTCAATGGGAAAAGTGCTGCCACGTTAAATGATAAATGATATTGATTTTGTAAGTAGGTTGTAAATAACACTTTTACACGTCAATCTTTTCGGTCGTTTTTAAACTAGATGAGGCCGGTGGTGTTTCTTCTCAGGGTAGTCAGCTAGGAAACCTAGCTGACTACCCTGAGAAGAAACACCGAAACAAACTCAGAGGTCAAAGTCTCTTTTGAAGTCCATACAATTGTACTGGTCAAATCATATGAGAACCATGTAGGTTGATGTCTGAAGTGGTGTTTTGAGGAAAGTACCACATAGATTTGAGTGGAACCGTCCAGACAGTGCAAGCATTTGTCAATTTTCGTGTTGCTCAAACTTAGAACTTTAAGGAGCTCAACGTTTTGACGAACAATGCCAAAGTAAGGACATTTGGATAGGCCGCATAAAAAAAAAACTCAAACTTCCAGACATTGTTGACTAACATGAAATGGACCCCTATCATAGCGATCTACATAGTCCCCACATTCACAATACGATATGAGGATCATGCAGATCAGTGTCTGAAATGGTCTTTTGAGGAAAGAACCACACAGATTTGAGTGTTGACCTGTCCAGTCAGTGCAAGCCTTGGTCAGTATAGAACCAAAAAGGAGCTCAACGAACCGAAGAACAATGCCAATGAAAGGCCATTTGGGTAAGCCACAAAAGAACTCAAGAAAAAGAAAATAATAACCCATATAGTCCTCACATTCACAATAGTGAATTAAAATAAAAAATATAATACTTCACATAGTAAGTTTTCATGTCAACTGAAAATTATAAATTCAAATAAAATAAGTTGAAATATGTAGAATACTTTAAAAAGTAAACATTAATGTGAAAAAGTATACAAAATGAGAATATAAAAATGTCAATGTGTAAAATCAAAAAGTACAAAAGTAAAGATAAACACTGGGTCATGTATATTATTCAAGCAGCTCAATCCCAAGCCGTTTTGTCTTCAAGATAGTCTTTAACTGTGTAAAAAGCTTTCTGGCATAGCTTACGTTTTATAAATAATTTGAACTTATTAACACTAAGGTCTTGAATATGGCTAGGGAGTTTTATAAAAACCTATAAATGGACATCTAAATGAACCACCAATTTTCTTGAGCCTGGTTTTAGGAACGACAAAATTGTGTTTATTCTTAGTATTTATAGGTTTAAAGATATAAGACACAAAGTCACTTACATGAGAACAATGTTTACCTTATGCTAAAATATATATTACATCGAGTTCGTCATTATATCTAATATTGGGTGTTTCACTCATCCAGTGCATTTTCTAATTTGAAGCAATTGCTAATTGAGGGTATTTCGTTTATTTATTAGATAGATAGATAAACTAATTGCTTCTTAAATGCATTGAATGAGTGTACATTTTTATGCATGACGGTATTTATGTTATGGATATCACTGTATTTTTTAAACAGATTAATATTTTATGTGCATACAAGAGATTCTCATAAATATATTGAGAGGGCACAGTTATTATATTAATCTCTTTAAATTTGTCTCTGAGAGAGTGTCTGGGATGCAATTTATAAATCGCATGAATGGCTCTTTTTTGTAAGACAAATATTGTCTGAATATCGGCGGCATTCCCCACAACAGAATACCATATTACATCACACTATGGAAATAACTAAAGTATACTAAACGGGCTGTCTCTAAATCAGTTAAGCCACGAATTTTTCCAATAGCATATGCTGCAGAGCTGAGGTTTTTGGTCAGTTTGTCTATATGGGGGCCCCACTGAAGCTTTGCATCTAAAGTTATGCCTAAGAACACTGTGCTATCTTCAGGTTTCAACTCTTCATCCTTTATTGACACAACAGTGTTCACTTGTCTTACATGAGGTAACGTAAACTTTATGCATTTGGTCTTTTTCTCATTAAGTAGAAGATTATTAACATTAAACCAGTTAACTTCAGTCGCAAGGGCACTATTTACATCGTCAGTAACCATCTGTTGACGTTTTAGTTTGAATAAAAGCGACAAGTCGTCTGCAAACAACACTATATCATGTTTATCCTTTATGAGGTACGGTAAGTCATTGATATAAATGAGAAACAGGAAGGGGCCTGAAATTGAGCCCTGGGGGCCATCCTGACTACCGACCCAGGAGATCTTTTTAGTTGAAAGGCAGTGCTGATTCTTTTGCTGAAGAAAGCCTAGCCATCTCTGGGCACGCGTACAGTCGATGTTTGCTGGTGTTCCAAAAGACTCGATGAGCGGCCCATGGGGTCCGAGTGCTAATCTCGTCTTACATTATGTACTTCAAATGGCTCAAACGGTTCTTTTATGTGTCGCAGCCAAGCTTAATGAGCCGATTCATTCAAAGCGTAGCCTTTTCATTGAACTGCGTCGTTTAAACAGCGACTTATGTGACATGGGCAAGTCATTAAACGATATTAAACAAAAGATGTCCCTTAGGTCGCTGAAAAATCGGCGCATTAAAATGAAAAGGCTAGGCCACCAATTAAACGGCTGATTAAGCTAATTGGCTGCGACATAATATATATAGTATACTTACATAGTTGTCCAGCAGTTGTTCATTAATTGTTTGCTACGATGATGATTTATTTTTTTGTAGCTTCTGTAGCATAACTTTGTCAAATGGTAGAAATTTTGAAGACTCAAATTCGCCTATTAAACTGTTATTATACGAGTATTGTGTTGAATAAAATATGTAGTATCATGGTTATTTTTTTTGTTATGTAGGTAATACACAGTTTAATTAAGTATGGATTAGATATTTTTCAACTAAGTATGAGATTTTAAAACGATAGTAAGATGTTATTTGTTTATAGCCTACAGTAAAATGTGCATTAGCTTTAATTAGTTTAGCCTCGAAATAATTCATAGTTTAAAGATAATAATAAAGTTATTTACGAGAAGAATGTTCAACATGTTCATTTGCTCGTGAGTTGTTACATTGTAATTTGCTCTTTGGTTTAAGTAGCCAAGTATTTAATATCATCACAATTTATTAAGATATCAATAAAGTGCGTAGATACATAATTATGTATTTAGCTTTACTCATGTATTGCGGTGTCTAAACGGTAAAACCAACGAACATAACATTGTCGCTCTTCTGAACTTGCTACCTTTTATCTGGACACAAGGAAAATCTTTTCTATAAATCTACAGTTATGCTTATTAACACAGTAGGTAGATATTATTCATCGGTAAGGTCCTATTCAGTGGACAACAACTGGGTCGGATACGTAATGCGCAGTCTAGACACGTATTAGTGCGGCGGACGATAGATGAGATTAGTAAAATCAATTATTGAGTTCTCACGGCGCGGCGCGGCGGCGCGGTGTAGGCATGGCTACCGGCGCGCAGAGGAGCTCCACTCTACCGTTGCTACTTTCAATGTACACGCGTCACGCTCCACACATGTGTGGCTTTCAATATGTAAAAAAAAAAACAGTTTATGTTACAAAGAATAATTCAATTAAAATTCGTTCCGTTTTTAAGTCTAAAAATTATGTGCCGTTATTTTCTATGAGCTATTTTTCTTCCTTTCATTGTCGGTTTAAGATATCATTTATAGATAAAAGCTACTAAAAATGCATGGGCAGCCGCGGTAGCACAGAAGCCTTACACCTGTTCCTAAATAAACATACATAGCGAGTAATCATGGATTACTGTACTTATCGTAGCTACGGTCTGGCAGTTTATCACTTTATGTACTGTATAACCACCATCTTTTATATCTTCGCCCGAGGGGCTGTCACATCGGTGAGAAATAAATACACAATAAGCTCCATTAACACAAACAACTACACGAATATAAGTCAGATAAATATTCAACTCCTTCTATAAAAAGATTTGCAGCTGCGGCGCAGCGTTTAGATGGACGAATCCGTGTCTCGCGTTCAGATGCGCTCATTACGAAAATTACTCATCGGGTATTACTAAAATCTTGTCTGCTAACGTAGTAATCAAACAAGGTATAAAATATGGCAATAGTATGAGGATGGCGTCACCTCTGCGGCTCCGGGCTCCGCCGCGCCGCAGTCTCCGCGCCGGCGCACACTAACGCAGCGAGCGCGCTCTCTATCGGGATTGTCCGCTCCCACGATACACAGATAAGATTGCGAATGACTGATGCGTAGGACAATATGTAATAGATCAGCTGCAGTTTAGAACGAAACTACTCGCCTCGAATAATAGCTCATTTATAGAGATAACTGTCAATGTTAACTCCGTTTCGTTTCGGAGAAATTACTCGTTCTAGTCCTCCTGAGAAAATATTAATGCAATAATGTTGTTTGAAGGTGTAGTTATTATCTCGGAATAGACAAAAATAGAACAATCTGCAGCGAAGGCTGTCACTCGAGCTGCAGGCATGTTATGAAATTTGGAACATTATAAATTGATTGCAATTTAAATTTTAATATGAATGTGTTTTTATAATTACAACCATTTAGCGGAGGTCAATTACTTTTCGAGCACTGGGAATTATGATGACTTAATAATAACTAGAATGTGTTAAAACAACCGGAAAAATATTTAATATTAAAGAAAACACGCTTTTTGTCAATCACGACCAGAAAACAAAAAAAATGATGGGTACATTTAATTTATGCGTCTAGAATAGTTATACAAAACATAATGCCTAATTCGCACAGAAATTTTGTTCTACCGTATCTAGGTACATATTAGCATTAATATGTATTAATAGGGAGCACCCATTTAATTAAATGTTGATTGAGTTTTATGGATATGAAGTGCTTTAAGGTATGATGAGTCTCAAAAAAATAAACGTACTAATCCATAACTTTTCAGAAAAAAGAGTTCTGAGCAAAAATCAAGACACTAAAAAGACTAACGTAGAACTGAAAATACTTAGAAACCTGCTAAATTGAATTCCTCGTAGTAAATTCTTTAACGATAAGTGTTTGAAACTTATTAACGGAGAAGCACGCAGGCCTTCAAGATGCAGTAGAGTTTCATCAACATGGACATGTTCAAAGATTATATGTTCATTACCACATGTTGTAAAATATTACGACTCACAATCATCATTAGCTCAGGTTTGTGAGGGAATAACACTGTTTTATAGACAAAGCCTAAATGAGGCGTAATAAGTGATTAGAAACATAAAGGTTTTGGAACGAGTATCTTTGGTAACTAAACTCCTTGATTAAGTAGGTAAAACCATATTAAAGCCTGCAAAGTTTACATAAGAACATACTAATACACACTTACAAAACAGACACTTCAAAATCTGAGAGCCAATTCCACTAATTTTTAAGCAACGTTCGCATTTTTTTCTCCTGTCCCTTATACGACCGTTCTTCCTTTTTCAGTAACCTCTTATCTCTTGGTATTCCTTTTCCTTCCTCAATACTCTCTTTACTTTGTAAAAATAGTTTTCCTGTATATAAATGTAAAGTCTCATTCATCACCATTCATAATATTAAGTTGTAAATTTATCATTGTAATTTCACTCACTTCAAAAAAAAAAAAAAAAAATACTGATCCTATTTATTCTATCCTACCCCAAATTCCGTTCAAATTAAATTAGTTATTCCTATTCCGTTTCCCTACCTTTATTTTCTTCAATGCAAATCGAAAACGTGACATTGGCTAAATGCACGAAACGTGCGAAGCCAAAGAAAAAAAAAAAAAAAAAAAAAAAAACGTTCGCATTCGCATGTCATTCGCAATCTGTCAAAAATGTGAATGTGTACGTTGTTTAAAAATTTGTAGAATTGAGCCTCTGATCTAAAAAAAATTGAGTAAATTTGATTAAATGGGTAATAATAGGTAATAGGTAACTGATAATATATTTTGCAAATTGGTTAATTTAACTATTTTACACCTCGATCCTTTTCGTCAAATTAAACTAGATGAGGCCGGTTTTTCCGCGTGACTACCCTGAGAAGAAACATCAAAAAAATCCGTTTACAAAGTCTCTTTTGCGGTCTTTGCAATTCATGTAATAGTCAAATCATATGAGAACCATGTAGGTTAATACCTGAGCTGGTCTTTTAAGGAAAGCACCTCAAAAATTTGAGTGTACCTGTCGAGACAGTCCAAGCATTTGTCAGTTATCGTGTGGCTTAACTTAACTTTACCAACGATTCGGCGTACAATACAGTAAGGACATTTTGGTAGGCCGCATAAAATAGGTAGGTACTCAATCCACCAGAAATCATGAAATCAACCAGTAATTTAACGACATTATCGTTCATCGATCATTTCTAAATTATCGTCACATTCACGCGACGATCTATGAGAGCCATGGAGATTAGTGTCTCAGATGTTTTTTTCAGAAAAGAATCACACAGGTTTGAGTGGACCTGTCCAGTCAATGCAAGCATTTGTCAGTAATCGTGTAGCTCAACTCAAGACTATTATGAATCTCAGCGAAGGAGATACAAGATAGAGCTAAACTATATTGGTTTCGGTCAATTTAACATAACATCATATTGTATTTCCAAAAAGGATGGACTAATGTGTATTGTAAATTTCGCTACTACCAAAATTAGTCGCAAACAATGGCCACCAGAGCTCATCAATCCTCTGGGGAGAGACGAGAGTGTCCTATTAGGAAAATCCAATAGCACTGTACGACTCGGGAGATCGAACCTTTACTGTGCGATCTTTTTGCAGCATGTCACAGATATTTAAACAGTACTTATACAATAATAGTATTATAGATAGGTAGATGGAATACTCTTTTCAACACACTTGCTCGTAAAGTGAGCCTTATTACATCGCTTTTAGGGCCATAAACCGAGCTATAACACACTAGTGCGTAATAGAATTATCCGTACAAAGTTAAATTAGTACCTTACTGCAAGTTATATGCGAGTAAACAGAGCATTTAACCGGGTAATACAGTTATTTATTTAGTAACAACAAAGAGGTTTTATGCCGCTGAAAATCCATATACATTTTTGGAATAAATAAATGTGTACGTCCTTGATAAAGTCAAACAAACAATTTATTATTATCAAATTATTCATAATTCACAATAATTTGTAATGAAATATTAAAATATTAGCATTTTATCACTTCAAATTATAATTTTGACATAGGCTGTATGTTCACTCACCTCATTTAGCGCGTGAAACAAAAAAATTGCGAGCAATTTCCCATAATTTTCAAATTTTTTAATATCGTATTTGTCGCTGTGTGGCAAATTATTTAAAAAAGTCAAGTTTTAGTGCAGAAGATGAACAATTGATATAGTTAACTCCGCCAGAAATACTAAATGAAGCACAAAACGCAAACGATAGCCTAATCCCCGCAAAATCTAGAGGAAAGTACTAAGCTGCCTACGATACTTTCCTACACTGGAAGAGTAAGAAAAAAAACCAGTCAATTTCTGAAAATTTGTTTTTGGCGTATTTCTCTGAACTCGACAATACATACAAGCCCAGCTCCCTGTGGTGCATCTATTCCATGTTAAGAAGTATAGTTAGCTCAAACATGGTGCTGATATAAAAACGTACTGTTACCGATGGCATTTTTGAAGAGACGCTCGGATGTATATATTGGTCGGAAATCTAATATTTTGCCACCAGCCGACGTTGTAAAGTTTTTGAAGAGGTTCCGCATAGTCAGTACCTACCTATAAACTATTTATTTTATATTTTATAAATATTACGTTGAATATTATTAATCTAAACGTATCTATATCATTGCGTAACCTTAGCACAACTTCTTAGGACTAATTCATTGATTTCTTTGCAGGTTGCCTTAAAATTCGGTATTACTGGTGCGTGTAGACGACAAGAGCATTATAATATTACAACAAAAAATGTAGAAACCCACGGAGGAATGCTTCTCGTCAAAATTACCTAGATTAATACCAAGATTCCACGATCATTTACAATCCACGGAACGTTTCGTGAAATAGTGGCAAAATATCAAGCTTTCCGTTCAACAAAACAAGGAAGAACCGCTTTTTTCAAATCTTTCAGAAAGTAAAATGGACTGCACAAACAATCGGTAATAACAAATTTGGTAAAATTCCAAGAGAAATTGCGAAGTAGGTATTTAGGTTTGCATGAGGCCTATTTTTACACTGGACACACTTTTAGAAAAACTTCGGCTACAATGTTGGCTGATTCAGGGGCCGAGTTTTTGTATATGAAATATGTATTAGTTATTGTAAATAAAAGGATAAATAAATAAATTTACTTACTAATAGTGACATGGTGGATGGCGTTCTGACGCAGTCGCTGAATTGTACATAGAAGACTCTATTCTTAACATGGTGAAAATCAGTGACAAAATAACGCAAGGCATTAAGTTGGAGTCAAAAGCAAAAAAGTTTAGCCCCGAACCACAACCATGTACATCTCGTAACATGAGTTATTTGGTCCCTACTGCTTCCAGTAATTTCTACGATTTGCCTTTGTCACTGACATTTACACAAGAAGAAAACAAAAGTACCTGACCTTGTACTAAAGAAGTGGCAAACACCAATGTAACACAAACTGTGAAATTGCAGCCCAAATCAATCCAATATCACTTTGAAAATTGTACGTTCACCAATTGTTTTTTTTTTTTACAACTAGGGAAAGTAGGGTTTTCGATGGGCTCTGACACCCAGTGTAAGATTTAGTGTTTGGGGTACCAGCGTCCTCGCCTATGATTTGGACGTGTAGCAGTAGTTGTAAGACAAGCACAGTATATCATTACAATAGGTACTATAAAAAGAAATATTTACTAACTAATGCGACTATGTGGGCTTTTGATAACCTATTTTTTGAATAATTACACGATATAAGCAATACATGTTTGCTTTTTGCTCGCAAATGTGTTGAAAAACGTCGTATAAAACTTGTGAGTTTTGCTCATTACACACTAAATATTACATAGGGTGACTCAATAAGTGGCCTTTTCGCTAAAAACGATATTTTAAAGACAATCTACGAAGAATGGATTCAAAAGAGTAAGAGAGAGACTACTGCACGTCAATTCAAGCATGTGTCTGGACACCCGCCGGCCGCTTACCACTCTGACATGGTATGAGTACTTTGGCAAGCTTATTTGGAACTATCAACTCGGTAGTTCACGCTACATCACAGAGAAGGCTCATTGTTACTACAATAAACACATAAATGTTGAGGCCGCTCAATTTTTACTAAATCTGTGTCAAAAGTTGTGAATGTTTAAATAAAATATCTGCACTATTTCCTTGTTCTTGCGTCTGTACTTCTTCGTAAGCGTGATCGCAACAGATACAACTGGCTAAATTATACAAATACTGACCCTAATACGACAGCCTAAATCTTTTCCATTTGTCATATTTCATTATCTTAATATTTTATGATTTCTACTAGGTCAATTTGAGAACTGTAACACTTTCTGAAATTACGTAAGAAAATGAAAAAAATATTCATTCTAAATGCATAGGCACAGCTTTATGTAGGAGTCGTGAGAGGCATTTTAATATCACAAATGCAAGTCGGTTACATCACTTTATTTCGCAGATGTGAATAAATTCGCAAATATTAATAAGTTTTGTGATATATATTTCGTGTCATTTGCATAAATGTATAATTAAGGACACGTTGTGACTGATCTCATAACGAACCAAGTGAAATGTTGCATCCGACGAGGTAGATACGACCGACACCTTTCTAGTTTTCGGTCATTAGCGAGAAATATTACTGCAGAATATTACTTAAGGTCTATAAAGTAAGAGGTTACGAAGTTATTAACATCTTGGCTTAGGTAATTTTTATGATTTTTGATTATTTTTGATTGAATTGAAATGCTAAAAATTAGATTAGCCAATTGCAATTTTAAAACTAAGGTTAATGTGCATTCAGACATCTGTATGTACTACCGAAATATTAAATAACATCCTATTTTATTGACAGTATCAGCAGCCGATGCAGAGGCGATCATCATCTGCCTAGCCTTTTCCCAACTATATTGGGGTCGGCTCCCAGTCAAACCGGATTCAGTTGAATACCAATATTTTACGTGGAGCGGCTGCCTACCAGCGGCCCTACCATGACGTGTTAAAGCGTGAGTAGTTCGAGCGAGAAGGAGGGATGGAGCTATATAGGGTGTACCTATAGCTCCATCCCTCCTTCTCGCTCGAACTACTCACGCTTTCACACGTCATGGTAGGGCCGCAGACTTCCAAAACTCATTAACTGGGTAACACGGTACTTCTTGGCAAGACTGGTGTCAGATTTTCTGGCTTCTGACAATCCGTAACGACTGCCAAAGATCTACAAATGACAGCCGGGACCAACGGCTTAACATGCTTTCCGAGGCACGGAGGAATTTCGATACCTTAAGATGGTCTCCCATCCACAGACCAACCTCGGCAAGCGTTGCTTAACCTTGAAGATTGATCCGTGTAGCTGGTATTATTTAGCCACGAGCTCCTCCGATGAGAGCCTCCGAGAGCCTCCGAGAGCCTCCGAGAGCCGATGCAGAGGCGATAAACCACCGATAATAAAACTCACACTTAATTGAAAGTGGATACAATAAGGAAGACATTTTCTAGAACATTTGTCGGAAATATTTTTCACGTAAAATGACACCAATAACGAGAATAAAAATAGTATCAAGTTGAAACATTTTACGACTCTGAGATGGAATAAACCTCAGCTGAGAGTAGTTCGATGTCCGTTTTATGTGTATGCTCGCCAGCCCGTGTGGGGTAAATAGGTACCAACACCGTTACTACAATGTTAACCTCGTTGCAGCGATGATGCAAATTTGGCCGAGAAATCGTCTCGTATCGCACACTTTCATAACAATCCGGTGATTGATTATTTAAATTTGAATACTGACGCCGTTAAAACCAAATTAAAATCACATGCGGCATCGGATAAAACACGTCGCGACTGACTGATAAATTACCGAAATGATGATTAAACGACTATTGCGTATGTTCACTGCAGCTCGAGTGATGCCGCCTATCGTAATCTCATATGCACATTACAAACTTATGCGACTTTAATTGATATTCAATTTATAAGCAATATTACATACTTTCAATTTATTGTTGGCGTACCGTTTTCGTGTAACTTTACTACCAAATTATAGGGAGGAATGTACCGCGAAGCATTTAACAGGACATCACAAATTAGTGGAAAGCGGTGGAGCGTACCACGTGGCCACTAAGGGCCCCATATTTTGGTCTTATTATAATAATTAACTGTATATAAAACCGCCACACAATTATTTTAATGCTTATTAAGCACGTGTGTTGAAGTGGAGCGTGAGTTTCGGTTGCTTTTCGTTGCGAGCACAATTATCGCCATTGATTCTGCGGTCGTCTATACCGCACTGTGAAAAGCTGGCAGGTGCAGGATAGGGGAACATAGAAGTTACACGTTCCCATGATTTTGTAGGGACTACCGAAAAGAGCAGTTTCCGACTCTAATTTAGACCCGGAATTATTTTAGTAGTGAATCATACTTTATGCAATATGAACAAACCTTTTGTGGCAGGAAAAAAAATGACTGTCAAAAAACCCGACCGATAAAAACGACTAAAAAGTTCCAAATAAGTCGCTTTTCAAGCAGTCAGATGCAGTTTGTGGCCTCAGATCTGTGATTGAACTGCATCCTGCATCAGACTGCTTGAAAAGCGACTTGTTTGGAACTTTTTAGTCGTTTTTAGCGGAATTTTTTGAGTATTTTTTTTTTATTTCCTACATTTGAGTGAGTTTTGAAAATTTCATAGCCTGTGTCACTACCACAATTCTGACGAATTTAACGACACCTCATATTTTTATGTCAAAATCCGTCCAGCCGTTTGGGCTGTAGGGCGTGCCAAAGAAATGGACATGCATAGGTACGTACATACGGTCGAAAAATATACGACGTCGTTTTCAGTAGGTACGTAACTTATGGTGGTTAACTAATTACCCTAATAAAATACGACTATGCGTTCTAACAGAATTACTGATTATCATATTTTCTGTCAAAAAAGAATTGCTAGGCTCCACAAGTTATTAAATTTTGATCTGGGGAAATTTCGCAATGTTTAGGATAACTCCGACAGATACGTTCTGTCGGAGTTTTCCTAAACATTGCATAGGTACAGCATTTAAACAAAGATGAAATAAAAGTAGCCGACTATTATTTTCATCTTTGTTAAAATGCTGCACAAGCAAAGAATATAAATATCAATGTTATTATTCCGGTAGCATCTAAGACCTTGTCGTATTCAGTGCTTGCACTACTGTACCTACTCGAAATAAAACAATAAAGTACAATAAAAACAATACTGCCTAATAAAAACAAGATCTGGTTTCAAAGATTTTTAAAAACCAATTTTACTAGCTACGATGTCTCTTTGTACCTACAACTATTTTTATACTGATATTTTATTATTCTCAAGCAGATTTTATAGAATAAAACTTTCGAAATGGTCAATTCAGACCATGAATACATCGTAAAAGTTTATTCATATTAATTTACGTTTTCTGTGGCCATTAATATTTTGCATAAAAAATACGATCTCGCAATTTTTCACAAAATGCAAAATAAAAGGTAGGTATATGTAGCTGCGTGCATATTAATGTACGTAAAATTTACCTAGGTGTTACATTTAACACCTTTGGTCTTATGATATATAAAACACTGTCGCTATAAATTTTATACCTTATAGTTTGAAATTGACGAGTATACGAGATCCGAGATTGGCGTGTTCATTAGCATTGGCACGAATAGCGCTATCGACACAAATAACCCGTGCGATGCAGGCAGCACTGGCAGTTCGCGACCGATGCACCCGCGCCGCTAACACGGGCCTAGTATCTATGTTAATTAAACGCCTGTCATTTGCTACAATAATGGAGGCTTTGTGGAGCTTTATCACGTTTTAATGTTGTGTAAACTTTGTCTGCACCGACGGCACAACAACACAGAGCCTTCTTAATTAAGTAAGATGGTACGTCTATTACCTGCATGTACGTTGTAGAGCGCAATGCGCATGCGATTAAAGAAAATAGTATTTTTTGATTGGATGTTGTTAAACACTGGCAGATAGAATATCAAGCGAAACTGATTAGTGTATTGATGATATCGCTTGAATGCACGTCCAGGAATAATTTATAGTATCTCAAGGTGTTCATTACGCGCGGTTCATTTTCAGAGAAGACACAAAGAGGCACACTATAATAGTCACAAATGTTTGAAAAAACAAATACGGCGCACTAAGAGATGTAGGTATTTGGTCTCATAGAAAAAGGTTTTTATTGACAAACTGTATCATAAATTACTTGGCTGCTTTATAACTATTATAAACAAGGCATGTACTTGTGATTCGTATGGGCGATAAATAAAGAAGTGAACCATTAGATACTGCCTCCATTATAATTGGCGCTATAAATAATAGCGTGGTGATAGATGGAATATGGATCATTGCGAAGGCGGGGGCGCACGCGCAGCCTCGGCGATCGAGCGGTTCGATGTGCTCTTAATATTACGTACAGTATTGTACAGATTGTGTTATACTAATTTAATTAAATAGAATGCTTCACACAAAGCTACCAAAATAGTCTATGTATAAGTCAATCTTGAATAATTAGTTTAAACTTTCAGACATTCGAGGGTTCATTGTGAAATTATTACTTTTTTCAAGGTAGGACATTTTTTATCCAAACCGAAGAAATGAATTGCCTTTTCATCATTCTCCTAAAAACCGAATAGCCTAAGGCGAGACGTACCTGTTACGTCAGTATTGTCCATCTATTATCGGAATTAATATCACATTACATCGTGAGAGTAAAATTGTTTTTTAATCTGCAAGTAATAAATAGGCATTATAATTATGTGTGCGTTATTATCGAATAATCAACGGCGTCAAGTTGAGCAACGGCGTGGTAATGACGCTCGTCCATAAGGCGTTGTGAAACCCAGCCCGAGGGCGCTGCGGGCTTGTCGTAAATAATTGGAAGCGCACTGTTTGTGCTAATGTACTATCTAAACACATAATACCTCTTTCTGAATTGAGCCATAAATTAGTTTCAGATACAGCATAATTTGAAAACGTTTGTTTCGAACGTGGGCAGCATCTGGCAGAATCGAATTCCAAAATTAACTTATAGATTCTAATGTTTACGGTATGTATGGAAAATTACATGTTTGTGTTAGTCAAGATGTTGCAGAATATTGTCTCATTCGATGCAGGCGTTTAGTAAAGCGATAAATGTTGTAAATAATAATCAAATAGAAGCGTGCCAATAGCCGTGTCGTCCGCCAACGCAATATCTAATATTTTCATATAGTTTTGAGCAATTCTGGTGCTTGTAGTTTGTTGTTACAATGTTTGAAATGTAAAGCTTGGTATTATAAATGCAAAAGATGGGTGATTCTAAAGGTTCAAAATATATTAAAATTGTTTTGTATTAGGTCTGAGCTTTCTTTGCGTCGACGTTTTCCAGCGAACTATTAAGAACTTATTGAGATATATGCATTACTGTGAAGTAAATATAATGTGTACCATAACTAACAGTGTTAATAATTGCCTCAAAAATACCCGCTATTTTTGAGAATGCTATGCTATCCTATGCTTAAGAAAATGCCGGTGTTATGTGAACGCACTTCAAGCCTAGGTACTAATGACTGCTCCAATAAACGAGCAGTCAGATTATGATGTGAACACCACTGGTGAGGTGACAAATCGGCAAGATTTAGTTCTCAGTAGGTAGGTACCTACTTAATAACCTGCATTTGCGGTTTGCCCAAAGCCAAAAAATATGTACCTAATTAAGTGTGACCATGACAAAAAGTAAATTCTATTAATTGGTTTGTCAAACATTTAATTTTATAATTAAATTATTAAACTGCATAATTATCTTAATTTAATTACTGAACATCTTAAATGCAGCTCAGTAACAGGATGCGGAATACAGTTAATAAAAACCAATTTCCGTTAAAACCAGAAATATGTTTTATTGATAACAGTTACATTCGGTCAGCCTTGTGATTATTAATAATAATCCATTTATTGGCGGAGCACGACGCTAACAACTATTCTAAATAAGTTTTCAACACCTTTGCGTCTGGCAAATCGGCTTACATACGCTTCTGCTGACAGTTCTTGAATATGAAATATAAATTATGTGTGTGAGAAGAATTGTAGCTTGGACTTAATGACCTGATGTATGCATGATGATTCATAGTTACATGAATACCTTCTAACAAATTGAAAACAACGCTCAAGCTCCTGTATAATTTAAATGACAAAATATTGATAAATAGACAGTGATAAAACGGCAATATGTTAAGTTGGTTTTAAGTGAAGCTAACCACATAAGATCAGACACATCGACACGATCCGATAAATCACCGTAGTTTCAGCATCAGTACCGTACACTACAAAAAATAAAACAAAACGATTTTTTGATAATAACTCTAAAAGTAGGCAACACGAAATTGATGTTTGCGATGCAACGTCTGGACCAGACACGTCCAACTAAAACAAGTTCCACCGATTCGTTCTTGTAATATCGGTGTAATTTATTTAATGTTAGAAATAGACCTCGCCAGCGCCACAAAGAATATTGGCTTTCACAACGGAACCTGGCAAATTTATGTGCCGCGAGATTTTGCCAACAGTGAGCTCGCAACGGATCACGAGAACAAAGCATTACTACAATCAGCCCTGTGTCGGTGTCGGCGGTGTCTCGCCTTGTTTATAACGCGCTAACAACACGACGGACGCTCCGAGATGTCTTAGCGCTGCACTCCTACTATTAATTAGATATCTCTGTTGTATTTGTCATAAAGTCACAATCACTCAGAAGCTGTACACTCGCAGGGCGAATGCTAATGCAAGATTATGATCCAGTATACTATTGTAGTCTTTGATTATGATTGAACTTGTTACACGAGCTGCGGGTAGAATTAACTGCACTATAAAGTAAACCAGCTGAATTAACTGTTCTATTTCACAATATTTCTATGTTTAGGAAATGAAAAAGCTCGTTACAGGAGATTTATCGCCTAGGAACTGGAACTACAACTAGCATAGATCCACCACCTAACTAGGAAATAATTATTACGAGTAGATGAGAATACTGACGGACGTTGTTTTTAGAGCTTATCTTGTAAGTTGAACGGTAAAATAAGAATAATGAGACCGCAAGGAAGTTTTAGTAACGGTAACGTTTCCTTACTCAAGTCTACCAAGGAATTCAATAACCGTGTGATAATTTCGATTTTCTTTTGATTTTAACTAACTAAAAAATAAAATGAACTTTGTTGACTGTTGCAGGTAAGCCCAAGAACTAAGGGAGGGTAGAATGCCGCATCCGAATCCCCCTTGCTACGCTACTGACAGTCAGTGACAGTAGGTAACGAGTCAACGATGAAGCATCTGGGACCCATCATCGACAGCCGATGCGACTTCGAGCTGCACATTCAGCGGCTAGTGCCCAGGTTGATGTACGTTGCAGCTGCTCTTGCTCGGATTTTACCAAATTCAGTAAGGCGTAACGCGTTCTCCTGGTCCTGTATGGGGTACCCGTGTCGGCGGACAACCTAACATTCCGCAGTGCCGCGTTACTGCCAAGACCGCAGAGAGCAAAGGCCTGTTAGCACTCTAACAGGTCTAAAAATTGAATAAAGAAAGAAGGCAACGATCGTACAAAAACTCTTTATCACTTAAAGAGTTATTGCATGATCGTTACCTTCTTTATTTTTTTTTTTTTTTCTTTCGTATTTCCTATTTTTGTTTCGTATGTTGCCTGAATTAAATGAATTTTATTGTATTTATTTTATTTAATAATTTGGGTAGCTATTTTAAGCTAATTAAAAACAAAAAAAATATATCTATTAGTTCAGTTTTATGTTTTATTGTAAAAATCTTATTTCTATTTTTTATAAGTACATCATAATAACGATAACGCTATGAAAAATATATTGTATACTGCCTGAAAAACCTGACCGCCAATATTTTTTTGTTCAGAAACCCTAAAGAAAATGTATGGCCTCCATTTAACGATGACGAGAACATTAGCAGGGTCTAGTTAAGCTGTTAAATCCACCTGTAACTACATCGTACTATCTGAAAATTATTTTCCTAATGCACAATGTATAATTTTTGCCAGTAAAATAGCCGGCCAAAGGTGCTTAGAATTACCCGGGGATCTATTATGGTGAACTAGTAATTTCGCTGCCTAGTAGCACGTTTCCCTAGTATCGCCTTAAGCCAATGCCGTTACTAGGAATTATGAGTGGTCGATGTTTTACACCTGCCCATAGAAACCGTTCTCGTAATTACGCTAATTGTTCCACTATATATGTTACATATAGGTATAGGAATATTGGGCTAGGAACCGACTCAACGTCGCCTGTGTTTTTATTCAGCAATAGATGGACAATTAATTACGCGTAAAAACATTTTTTCGAACACGTTCGGTTGACTAGTTAACAATTTTTTGTAGCTTGGTTTGCAAGTACATATTATTATGTTGCATTATAAAACTGTTGTTCCGCGCTAACTGGAAATTGTAGCAAATATTCCGACATTCGTGTGTATGTAGGTAGGTATCCTAGGTGTAATGATCGTCTAACAGACATGAATACTATCCGCAGGTAGGTGTCTGATGACGCAGTGGATAATCGCATCCGCATATCAGATTGTTAATCACAAAAATTTAAATAATTTATACAATATAATAACTTCGATAGTAATTACGATCTTCATCTTTAAATAGCATCGTTATCGCGTGCCCAGTGGTCTGACTGGTTTCTTAATACCGGCAAGATGCAGCTAGTTGTAACTAATTGACGACAGACGAGGCGTTACAATTATTGTGTGTCAAGTTGGTAATTGGCATGATCGTGGAGCGATCTTGACCTAAGTCACAAGGCGGGCGGGTGCGCGCGTCCTGCGCAGGCGCGCCGCACCGCGCCGGAGCCGCCCGCCGCGCATGCGCGTTTCATCGCGTGCCGCCGCGTAACGGTCCCAGCAGCTGATCCTCGCTATTGTCCTTTAATTAAAGTCAATAGCGCAGTTTTGCAAATATTTTTAGATATTATAAACCTCGCGTATATACTGAAAAAATAAACAAAAATGTGTGTACATGAGCAGGAAAAATTATGGCACTTGCGTTTATTTATTGTGCGGACTAATGTTAGTGGAGTAAGTGGCCTTAAATTTCTCATTTTGCATGGATTAAACTAGTCGGTTTCAGATAGTACGTGGGCATTAAGATAATCATGTCGAGCTTGTGCACGGCGGGCGTGTGTATGGCGGCGTGGGGTGCCCGGGGGCAGCGGCTAGGCGACGTTGCTCTGTCTAATTAAGCGCGGCTCGGGCTAATTTGACGCGTGAGCGCCCTGCGCGCCGCCTAATGAATGGTATCGCACACGTTCATCGCGCACGTCGCCGTCGCCGTCGCTGTCGCCGTCGCTTGACTCGTGCACCGCGCCCGCGCATACGGAAATCTAACCACTGACCGCCGATAAAAGAAATTATAGCGAAATTAAACAGATCGACGAGCGTCAGCTCAATGTGCACCCACGTTATGCACTTACAGGGAAGTATGACACAGCTACATATTAGAATAGAACCATTTTGTATGCAGCCGACTCCGGAAAACTCAGGCTAATGCTTATTCAGAGTGCTTGCATCAGTCCGTAATGTTGATTATAGACATCGGTAGAAGCTTTGTGAGTGCAGTTTCTAACGCACTGATGCCGTTGTGCACGCACAAACAATTCTGCAAATTACATAATTGATATGTCGGTACCTGTGACACAGGTAGGTATAGGCACATACACGCTAATGGCATTCGTTACTGAATAGCATTAATACATAGTAGATTGTAAAACAGATACTGACTTTACGGTAAATCGTTAAACGATTAGTGACTTAACGAACAAGAGCTACACTCGCGAGCAATAAACAGGGACCACTTCATTGCGTGTTGCTCAAAACAATTTTTACAATTTCTGTGCAATGAATTTAATTTTGTTAGCTTTCAACCTATTTCAATATCATAACCAAAAATTACTCGCCTTATGCCATGGAATGTAAAAACAAAAGACATCAATTTTTGCTGGATTAGGATGACGACTTCAGCGGCTTCTTTATATGAAAATGGAAACCACACCTAAAGAAGCCGCTCAAGTCGTCATCCTAATCCAGCAAGGATTGTCTCAGCGTACTATCGCCCGACAGCTTCATCTGAGCCAGTCTTGTGTCTCGAAGGTCAAGAGGTTCAGAGAGACTGGAAACTTAATCCGGAGACCAGGATCTGGATGACAGCGATGCACTTCGGTAAAAGCTATATTAATAACTAATTTATTGTCACCTCTTCTCTCCGAAATCGACACCTGACCGGACGGCTAGCAGCAGCTCAGAGAAGTTCGAGGGAGGGCTGTCAGCGAATGGACAGTGAGGCGAAGACTCAAAGAAACGAACTTGAGCCCAAAAACGTCAGCCACGGGACCCAAATTGTCTCCATCTCACCGACAAGCCCGGCTTCAGTTTCCTCGCGATCACTTAGATTCGGATTTGGAGCAATGAATGGAGCCGAGTCCTGTTCTCGGACTAAACTGGTTTCGTCTGTGCTTGCATGGAAGCGACGGTCGACGGAGACGGAGAGTCTATAGGAGACCGGACCGGAGCGATTCACACAATGCTGTTTCACGGAAAGTGTGTTGAGGGGGTGAGTCCTCTATGACGTGGATGGGGATTTTTATTGAAGCTAAAACGAAAGAAGTTTGACGACACGGTTGGCGCAGTGGTTGAGCGATCGGCTGCTGCGCTGCGTGTCGCGGGTTCGATTCCCGCACGGAACAAATATTTGTATGGCCTACAGATAGTTGTTCCGGGTCTGGCTGTTTGTGTATGTGACTTTGTATGTTTGTTAACGCACCCACGATACAGGAGAAATTCCTAGTGTGGGGCAACGTTTTTTTTTTAAAAAAAAAAACGGAGCTGATATATTTCGTACCTGGTGGACGTTGGAGGCAAAGCATAGAAAAATACATCAACGACATTCTGTTAGGCCATATGCTCCCTTATTGTTTATTAGCTAACATTTTCTGGTAATGCACGATAATGTACTGTGAATAAACAGCACTTAAATTAATTTTAAATCTTTTTGAAATCATTTGTAAGCTAACAAACTTATTTTTCAAATGATATATCACAATAATTGCATAGACATTGTAAAAATAGTTTTGCGCAACGCGCGATGAAGTGATTCCAGTTTAGGTACTGCTCGCGAGTGTAGAAACAAAGGTAGATCCACTAACGTCATTACAAGAACATTGCTGGGGAAAAGCTCTAATAGTTTTTCTGTTAAACAACTTACTGTTAGTAGCACGTGAATTCATATTAAAAGAACATTGGTTAAAAAGAAGAGTGAAAAACTTCTTTTAACTTTACTTTTTAACGACTTTCCTTTGTAACTTGTACACATGAAAAATCGTGCGCCTATTAAGTAAATTAATTCTAGTCGTAAAAATTGTAAGCACGAGTATGTGTCGTTATTACACCGTTTAACTTTGTCAGTTTCAAACTAAGTGTTTCAGTTACAATTATTAATGAGGCTCGTATTAAATAAATTACTGTTTCGTAGATACTATTTAACGGTAAAAACTGCCTAATTAACTTTGAAATTGCAAAAAAGA
Source organism: Melanchra persicariae (assembly GCA_947386135.1). Taxonomy (NCBI): domain Eukaryota; kingdom Metazoa; phylum Arthropoda; class Insecta; order Lepidoptera; family Noctuidae; genus Melanchra; species Melanchra persicariae. The sequence goes on along the minus strand of OX376653.1, from coordinate 9,387,303 downwards.
GAACAAAGGACTATCTGTGGAGTAGTAAGCGGCGCGGGCGTCTGCGAAGGCTCTCGGTTTGAATGCGATGCTATCGCCCACCGGCTGAACCTGAACCATAGTTTTTTAATTATTATTCCTACTTCATCAATAATTACCACTGAAGACAACTACTATGAATGGTCGAATAATTATTTAGGGACAGTTTTTTGTTTTTGTTGTTATCAATGTTACTTGATGTTGTAACTAGGGTCTTGACGTCTATTTACAATAGAGACGATGACAAAATGGCTCGTGCATTCTAGCTAAAAACTATTTCTTGTTATTATTTTTAACCTTACGGATAAATTATGGTGTGCGTTCATAGGATGAAAGGCTTCAAGGAGTAAATAATTATTGTAACTCATTACTATCGCTTTTCTTCTTCCAATGCGTTACTATTGTCTTATATCACAAAGTTACTTAGAGAAAGACTCTTATTGAGTTGGAATGTCAATAAGCGAAAGGATAATAGACAAGTATTAACGACTCAGAATTTTTCTACAATGTTAAAGATAAAAGAATATATTTGAACACCTTGCAGACAAATATTTAAATTAATGCATTTTTATAAGATGCTGAGTTTAAACAGCTTGTAGCAAAATTGTATTTATTTGTCCATTACTACTCGTCGCTGACTATATTACCAATGTATCATTTATTTCATCAGTTGATTATATTATAATCGAATTAACATTGCGAAATGCATTGAAAGTTTCTCAACTCTTTCACGTTGAAATGGCAATATAACTTGTCCTAACTAGCCTGTAAGCCATATGCATTCATCTGGTTATAATGATAAAAGTATTTAATGAGTAGATAATGTCTTAAGTAAAAAGTGTAGAGCTAATTACTAAATGAATTTGTTACTAACAGATCAACGGTTTAATTAACGCGTTGCAGTTAGTAAGACGTTATATTTTTTGTTTCACGTTTCAATTATTTATAACGTTAAAATACAAAAAATATATAAATTTATTAAAATACTCGCTATGAAACAAAACGAGAAGCATAAAAACTTGTAGGTACCTAAAGTAGCAGACAACCGGTGACGATATGCCGATGAATGTCGATCGCTAAACGCCGAGTTCAGGTATTGAATCTGAAGGTTTAATCAATATGTAGGTAGGTGAGATCGAGGTACTGATCGAGTGTAGCCTTTGGTCAAAACTTTTTGTCTAATATGCACGAATTGCATACTGGAGCCAGCCAGTTATCTTTGTTTAAATAATAACTTACAAAAATTGCACGTTGCAGATATTCGATGGCCTTGTGCGTCTCGTTTTTACCTAAGTCCTGTTACATCGTGAACTAGTCTTGTTTTATTTTTTATATTATTACTTATGTAAATATGATCTTTGCCGGATCTTGAAACTGATTGCTGAATATTGGTTTTCACCGAAGGAGCTAGTGGTTCGAGATGACGTCACCGGTCGCGACAGATGCGTCTGAGCGACAGTCGCATGCAGCAGCACTGCGCCTGGTTCTCTCGTGACCGATATATTTATCTCACCGGCCCTTATCTCACAATTTGTCACAATACTGACAACGTTTTCGGCTAAATGTCGTCAAAGAATAAGGCTGCAGTCATGAGTGGGGACAGTCAGTTTATTTCTCTATTTTTATAATTATGTACAGCGGTGCATATAACTTTGCCGTAATTTAAAAAAACACCTAGTTTTGTAAAATAGTTATATAGAAACAGTGCAGTTAGCTTTTAAATTGAAAATTGATATAAATGTCTATAGTACTAATGAAGCGAGCTGACGCCGCCCGAGGCGTTATAAGTATATAAGATCTTAACTATAACTTATTACACAGTCCCTACTTGTTCGCTAGCAAATTCACAAAACAACATAATGATATATTGCTCTATGGTCTAAAACCTGTACGGAAGGCTGCCTAGAGACTATGTTTACATGGTCACACGACTATCCGCGAAACCGCACTTGTACTAGTTACATGGCTTGGCATGGAGTAACAGAGTCTGAGTCTGATCCGTACGACTTTGAGATCACATACCTATGATAAAAATGTATTTAATCAATTCATCATGCCTTAATAGCTTGTAGGAGCATAAAATAGAACCTAATCCTCGAGCTTAGTCGACAGCGTTTACTTGAAATAGGATTTAACAACGAACACCCAACGTTACATGTCGCTGTAAATCGGTCGACTTAATTAAAAACGACACCTCCGGAGTCCGGACAGTACTAGTCCGACTGCTCATTGTGCCGTACCCGTGCGTCTTACATTACATGTTCTGTGGCGCGCCGCACAAACAACTCCGCGGCTAATTACTCCGCCGACGACTCACGACTCTCACCCCGTTAAAAAGCTTTAAGACTTTAAGTCGCGTCATTTGTTCGCGACCATAATGGACTGATAACAGATAGGATTGCCGCTTTTGATATCTACGCTCACACCCGAAATCACATATATCGGACCCAAATATGTAAAAAGCGAAATCTCTCCATGTAACATATTGCCCTGTTACGTGTTTACTGTGAGTAAATGACGCCTTATTCGCGAAAATAATTTATACAAATTTGAAAATTAATTACTTTAATTATTTAAACACATTTTATCAGAGTGGTATTCTCGTTTAATGGAGTGTAATTAAAATCAGTACATTTACAGAAAGGACATTTTTTTCTGTCACACATGATTTTCTTGGAGACAAAAAGGTTAAAACTATGCAAAGCGATTAATATACAAGAAATTAAGCGTAATAAACATGAGACACCATTTATGTAGACAATCAAGATACCTACCAAATATTTAATGAATTTATGGTTACTTAAGGGCGTGATATTGTGACATCCATTTAATTCTGAAACAGAATTATAATAATTTCACTTAATTACGGCATTTATTCCGTGGCGAGGCCGCGCGGACGCACTCTATCTTGCGCACGAGCATTATCGCTTGTTATACTTGTACTTCGCTGTTTATATCAACGACAATGAACTTAAAAGAAAAATAAAAGCTTTTCCGTGTTATATTTTTCCGCCAAGTACAGTTTAATCAGTCAAAGATAACATCTCGCGCTCAATAAATAATATGTGAATGGTTCCTGTCGTATTATTTTCCCATTTATATGAAATCAATAAACTTTTAAGAGACAAAAGACCTCTTGGAAAATGTTATAAGAGGCTCAATAACCGAATTATTCGATTGTTTTATTAGACAAGTGGTCATAAAGTGTAATGGTTTACTGTGGGACAGGCAGCGCCGCGCGCTGCGCCAAGCTCCTCGTAAGAAGTGATTTTTGTGTTCGAACACTTGTATGACAATAAACAGCTGATTTTATTGTTGTGTTATGACGAGAGGGAAAGGGAAAGGAAGGATAACGCGGACGGACTAGCAAGGTGAGAATGTGAGAAACATATTACCTATACTTGAAATAGGGGTGTGTCATGTTAGGTATAACTTTATTTTTAATATAACAACGAATTACATAATTTCGTTTGATATAATTTTCAATAGTTATGATCATCTATTGTTATAAGTAACAACTTATGATATACATCCAAGAGATATAATTTCATTTCATTTAAGCTTCAGTTGATATATCATACACTTATACAAATTATTCAAAGTTACAATTTTCATATTGTATAACCGTCAACATTACATGCTGAAAAAGCAATGGAGCAAAGTCCTGAAACTCATGTACGCAAGTTGAAGTTTGAAGTTGAGTTGAAGTAGCCGTCCTTCTGCCTGCAGGGTGAAACCGTGTCGGGGTGCCCTAAGTTGCCCTAGCTTATGCGGTCGATCTTTGTTCAGCGGTTAGTTAAACAAATACAATGTTAATTAAACAAATACAAGATTATAATTAGATCAAAATAACATTGAATATACTAAACGAACGTTAGAGAAAGTGTTTGTCATATATAACATTTGTTGTTATATGTGTACAGTATGATTTTTTAAAGTGTGCGTGGATGGCCAAATCCGAAACTATGAGTAATAACGAAAAACACTGAAAGGAGTCTGGAACCCTATTTTGATGAAAACTAAAACTGCATCATTGTATTCATAGCCAGCAATCGAACCGTTTGATTTAAAAAAATAACACATCCTGTATTATTATAGCATTCGAAAGTGTCGCTAATAAGGATCAAATTCTGGCAAGTATTAACACATGGCAAACTAAAGGAAAGTGCTAATTTTTAACAAAACACTGGCCATTTGAAAAATCCAATGATGCAGTTTTAGTTTTCATCAAAATCGGGCTAGAGACTCCTTCCAGTGTTTTTCGTTATTCCTCATAGTTTCGGATTTGGTCATCACACTTGAAAAATTCACCCTGTATACTGAACGTTATATTAAATGAAAATGATCTAGCGTTGGTATGAAGTAAACGTTATCTGATGTCATTTGAGCGTTATAGCTTTTGAAAATAGAGCAAATGTACTCCTGAAATAGGATCATAATTAATAACTTAATATACCACTATTGTAGGTATATACAGTTTAAATAAATAAATAGGATCCGCGTGCATGTTTTCTCTCTCGTACTATACTCAGTGAATGAGATTCTATTGAGAGATGTTTATGGTTAAAACATTTATGTAATTAACTTAATACGTATTTTTTACCCGTTAATCTGGAAATCTGGAAGAAAAAAAAAGTAGGATGCTAATACAAAAGTAAAAGTCAACTGAAGAAACGAATTATAGTTATACTTGTAGATTATTCTATAAACTGACAACCTGCCACTACATAGTGCGGTTTTATCACCTTTTAACTGAACTTATTCAAGTTCGACGAGGTTTCTAGAAACGCCTTGGCACTATTTTTTGGCTCTAAACTTTTGTAAAGAAATAAACATATGTAGAAATGTAATTCAATCAATAAAAAGTCTCCAAAACAGTGTCAACGACACCTCCGCAGCTCCGCACACAGCGCTACAGGTCAAGAGATCTATTACTCGCAGAAGCTGTACCATCACTTTATATTATCGCGTCAGCAATCTCATTTCGGAAGCTCACAGAGATTACATCGCCCAATATCGAAGTTATTATTAATTTATTTTTCTTGGCGATAGTCATCGAAGTAATCCGGAGTGAATCAATGACGATTCCCACGTTACCAATATAACTGTGCCATACATTTACAGATAAGAAATTGAATAGAAAATTAAATGTACCATTCAATGAGACCGTATCTCGAAAACATTATGTGTTACAACTAATAGGAAGACTAATGCTGTGTGCTGTTCGGTTTTATTGAAACTTGATCCTTGAGGGTTCAGTAACATAACTATTTAGTTAGCATACACGTCCTCGTGTGTTTTTGCATAATGTCGCCGCTGTATTGCGACACAAGGAAATATTTAATAGAATATACATATTTCAAGCCGAACGTGTCGAAAATTAGCCAGTTATCATTTGATTGAGTTGAAAAATCAATTTTATTTTACAAAAATCTTGAGTTCATGCAAGCTGGTTTACATTTTTTGTATGTGATTTTGCAAATTTTAAATCTCTGTTAATAACTGCATGTTGATTTGCATATGTAATACGTGGTAGACCTTGAGTTAATAGTGTAGATACCAGTAATAGATCTCAATTAGCAGTTGAGCTACCTGCTCATTAAATCGTTTGTTGGCCAAAATCACACACGTATGGTTATGTACGAATAGGTTTCATAATTACAGTTACAATAAATCTCTAACAGTGGAATCAGTGATACCTTAGCGCCCGCGGCTACCAAACACATAATAGTTACCAAAACCTCTCGGTCATCGGTTATAATTTATAGACTTGGTACTTCCTATTTACCTCGATATTTTGACGCTCCAACTACACTGATCGCGGCGTGTGAAAACCACATAATAGCAAGATTGAGTGCTTCCAAAATATGACAAGCTTCGCATAAGTCCTCACATGACTGATTTTAATACGTTTTATCGCATATTATTAAGGCTCAACCATAAAGTCCATACATTACCGTTCTCAGCGGGAACACATGTACCTCTGCAGATATGCGTCGCAATATTTCGACTGCTGTACATTTTTCAGCTGCCCCGTTGCACATTCTTTTCACCGAAAAAGTAATGGACTCGGGGTAAAATGTGAATCATGCTCACTGTCGACAACCCACTTAATCGTCGGGTAACTTAATACGCTCGTCTTCCGTATACACTCATACACACGTATTTACTTAAATGCAATAAAGTGGATTTTTTATTTGCAGGAGTGTACTTTGTCGTACAGACACTTATGTACACAATAAAACTGTAACGAGGCTATGTATTTATTTTCGGATGATGTTGTGAATACTTATAATACAGAAGTAAGAATTCTTTTTTTTCCACAATAAATGTATCAAGCAGGAGTAGCAGTAGTAGGGTAACCGGTAGGGTGCCGGTCACTTAAGCAAAAACAAGTACAATTCAGTGAAAAATCAACTTTTATTTAAGAAACTCTTATGAAACATAAGTTAAGGTATTATTCTAACATAATCACAACCATTGATATCAATATTAATTACAAATATAACACATTCAACACTTAAAAAAAAACGGCTTTGACCGGTATTGTCCGACCATGGTAGACAATACCGGTCGGCAGGTTGGCAAAAACGGTCAAACTTTTAGTCGCACACGTAGCCTTCGGGAGACTCAAAACCTGAGCACTCAGCATGAGCCCAAAGCCCACACTATACGCACCTGTACCAAAGCTCGTTGTTCCGGCCATCATCGTCAAATAACATGCATCTGTTCTCCAGATCTTCGACATCAGTGTCATCATCATCATCGCGTACGTCAGTCATTTCGATTTCGGAGTCGGATGAACTCTGGTCCTCATTCTCATCTTGGAGAACTCTTTTTTTACCTTTCTCACATTATTAAATTTTGCTGGTCTTCTTTTTGTTGCTTTTTTATTCCTGCTTTTATTTTGGCACCAGATTCTTTCTTCTTTTCCCTTGTTGCTCTTCTCTCTTCTTTTTGTACCAAAGCTTCCTTGTTCGGAGTGTTTGGTAAAACAGTTGCATGTTGTTTTCGAGAGGCTCCCTGCACTTTCTGATTGTGTGTGGGTTTCTTCGGAACTTGTAGACGATCTTTGGCGGTAACTCCTGATTTTGAGGGAATGGCATTGTCTATTATCGGTTGCAGAACTTAGGGAGATGCGACAGGACTAATTCCTGGTGTTGTTTGGGTGTAGTCAAAAATATAATCTACTTGCAAACATAACTTGCGGTTAATACCGGTCAGCATGACCGGCGTTAGCCACCCGTATATTTTTCTGGTTAATAATAATTTTAACAAAACCCTGTAGCAAAGTGCTTGAAATCTATGATTACATGGGTAGATAGATAACTACACGACAATAAATAACACTGAAAATTAATGCAACATGAAAATTAACACACTCACCTCGTATGTTTCGCGGTCAAAAAATTACAAAAAAGTGGCGCGAAACAAATTGACATGCGGTGCTCCCTGACGCGTGCTCGGAACTGAGCGGGGGCCGGTGCGTCGGCGCGGGGAACACTCACGCCACCCTCAATCAATGTGTGTGTGCGCAAATCGCTGTAATTTGGAAGATATTCTGGGGACCGGCATTGTCGCCTGACCGCGGATACCCTCTTTTACCCTAGTATGTATGAGTAACGTTTATATCATGTAACGGAATATGCAGATAGCCGATGGCGTTGAATATGAGAAAACGTATTTTTAAGTCTTCCCTTATTGGTATATTTCAGCGGTGCATTCCAGCTGCTAAAAAAACATACACAGTATAATTCGCGGTCTGCCCGATCTGCATTCGCAACGATTTGAGTTCTTTAATTGTGTGGATTGATTACTCAGTTTATATCAAGCATTTTGTTCAATTCTCTTAATTGAAAAACAGTTTATTGACTGTCTAGCACTTGCATATCTACGAAGATATGCTAGTGCAATGATGTCATTTAGTTGAAGCCAGTTGATCACACAAAGGCCTTCTTCATTCTTTCCCCGAATTTTCTATGCCTGCCTTTATGACCCACACTCCCCTACACTACACTACTCATACCCTACTCAGTTGTACCCACTAACTTATACTTTTTCTGAAAGTATCTTAACAATCGGATGACGTTAAGTAACCTAAAACTCAAGACAACTTTGTTGACGTTGTGAACATGCAAGGAATAAGCTTCGTTAAAAGCTTTCTTGTATTTTATTCGTTCAAACAAACTCGTCAAAGAATAACAGACAACAATTAAATTTAAATCATGTCTTACTATCGAATTGTATAATAGAACATGGCAGACAACATGTTACAAGGCCAGGTCGGTCGCATCGTGTACCGCGCACGGATCTGCAGTCACCTGCGGATCCTTGACCCATCCAGAAGAGGCTACTCAAACAGAATGCACCTCGGTCCTGTCGCCGTACCTAGATAAATAGGTATTTAAAATACCACTCGGCGTGGGAACCGTGACGGGCGCCCGAACTGCGATAACCCTGCGCCTGCGCCGCGCCGCTCGCCGCCACCGCGCCGAAACGCGCCGCGCACACCTAAACAACGTGAATCAAACAATGAACACAGATATCGAAAGCCATTTGGTTGCTTAATTTTGTAACGAGGTACCTCTATCTGTATTTTTATCTACGCTTTTATTTTCAATAACTGTAATAGAAATAAAGTCTTAAGTACTGTAGGATGTACAGCGCGAGCGTACAGGCAACGCAAAGTGAACTTTGCGTGGAGAGCCGAAGGGCAAGCAGCGTGCGCGATTAGAACGGAGCGTATAGAGTCAGACTGCTCGCTGCGAGATGTCATCTGGACCCCCGCCGCGCCTCGCGAACAATTTTGTCTCTGCTATAAACGCGTTGTGAATTTTAAAATCAATTCATATTCACTGCAGCGAATTGTTATATACTGATATGAAATAAAACCGTGCATATATTTGAATAATGTGTATGTTTAAAATCCATTAAATAACGTGTTATGCCCAAATAAGAGGCGATTATCCAACAAGCTCGTTAAATAAAATAATATATTAGACAGGTTCAACTTTGTTTTGCTTTGAGTATAATAATTTTAAACAACATACCAAGATTACTTTAAATGTGATTTAAATTGGATTTTTCGCAACAGTCATGATAATTTCTGTCGCATTCTATGTACGTGTAATATATGTTTCGGATAAATAAATCATTGAATGTTTAAATACAAAGATAACAGGATAATAAATTAATAAATACATGAGCAAGTTCTACTGTGTTTCGACGCCGCGTGACAACTTCAAAATTGACTCTGTGCAGTCTTATAAACATGTCAAAATAGGTATTATAATAATAGGATTATGTATCATCTCGCATGAATAGAGCTCATCTGATTATGCGACTTACATTAGTGCCAAAACTGGTATTATTCAGATCTACCTACAGACTGGACAAAGATTTAAAACTGAGTTTAGATATGCTTTTTCTGGTTAGAAATAAACTTCCAAGTTTTGCCATCGGTCCTAGAAGTTTAGCTTATCCTTGGTCTATATGTATATTCCTATTATTCAGTTTACGAACAACTAAGAGGAAACATAAGTACCTACCGATATCACAACATTAGACCGTTTCCTGAAACATTGTAGTGATTTGATATTTTCAAGATATCAAAACGATCTATGGTGAAGTAGATTTTAGGTGACCCATTTTCCCACATTAAAGTGTGAGTGTCAGCAAATTAATCAAAATATGTTCATTGTGATTGTTGGCAACACAAAAAGCACAAAATACGAGATTTTATCTAGATTAGTTGCATAATAAACAAACCTACTTGATAGAGTTATAAAAATAAATACTGGTTTACACTTGAAAGTGCGAAACAGGTTCTCTAGATCCGAGCAATTACCATTAAACAACAACGTGATTTGACGCAAATGGCTATCGACGCTAAATTCGCGCTTTATTGTTTTCCTGCAAGCAAATTGCAACCAACAAATTGCGAGTGAGGCAACCAACAAAACATCATCTGATGTGTGCATGTGTGTCAACGAGATACCGGTGTCGAGGACCGTTGTGCCGCAGGGTAATAGGAAAATTGACTCTGAATATACTTGTTAGCATACCTACTAATTTTCGCGTGGTTACTTGCAATAGGCTATTTTATAACGACTCAGTCGCTGACATGGCAACTGAGATATTATGAATCATTATTTAATTGCCACCTTCCGGTATAAGCCCTTTATGTTGCGAAAGTGTTACGAAAGCAATAAACTCTCATTATCCTTCATGACGAAGCTTAGGTACCTATTAGGATACGTTCCAAACAAAGCGTAGATGAGGCAACAAATAATAAATCGCTTGCTGTTGTCTCCAAAATTCGAAATTGCCAGTTTCAAACTTTGTCTTAAACATTGTTATTGCCCAAAAATGTCTACAATTGAGATATAATTGTATAGTTAAACAGGTCAGACTAGGATTAACGGAACGAAGTGAGAGATGCAACATAAAGATATCGCACCATCATATCATAAAGCAACTCATAAACGTTTTAATACGTTCCGACGATTGTTATCTACGATTTTTATGGCATTGCAAATGGATTTTTGAAAGTAATATCTGTATTAAAAGCTAAACTGTACCGTGCCATTAATCAACTGGCACAATAGAAAATATAGGGTCTTTCACCACCTCGTTTGGGAAGATAACGCCTACTGATAATTTTCATATAATTTTGTTTAACAGTCTGTTCATTATTGTCTGCCTTATTTCCTATTTAACGATCGAAACACGACTGCTAACATTGTTGGCGCTTGGATCTAAGTTACTTTTAAATTCGAGGCATCTTTTATTTAAGCATTAAAAATATAATGTACTAACAATAATCATTAATTAAAGGACTACATTAAATAGTTATTTTAGATTAACAAATAATTTAAAACAGTTATAACAACTAGCGTTTAAAGTAGCTTTAATAGTTGTGTAAATGGTACTATAAATTTGGACATAAAAATAAAACTCGTAATAGAATTAAAAGTGATCGGTTTATAATAAAGCTGGCCGTTAAGCTAGAGTAACTCATCAAAATAGCCGTTCACCTGCGCTATCCCACGATCGCTCGTCTCGGTTTATAGATATCGCAGAATCGAAAGGCGCTTCGTATTTTGCATAACGCTTGTTAGGTTGTAGTGTAGCACAATAGCCCGTGGCTTACAACTAATTCGCGCCTGCGATGGACCGAGCTCGCTCAAGGGACACACTCCTCACAAACATCCTCGCCACCACGACAGACTATCACTCATAGCCAGTCATAGCCCATTCTATTACGAAATGATAGTAATACCTGCAAATTAAAATTTTAACATTAATATCTCAACGTGTGCAAAACTAACTGATTAATCGCAGATATTAATTTCTTACTTCGCTATATGCAATTGCTGTAGGTTAATGTACCCACATTATAATATTTATTACTAAAAGAAGTACATTATCGAAATTACCTAGTTATGTAAATATGTAACTTATGTATTACATAGGAACTAAAAATTAAGTTATGTATGCTACCGCAATACCTATCGCAAAAAATGTAATGACCGATATGGAACTTAAAAAAAAGTATTCGAAAAGGACATAAATCTTATTGTTGTTGAATTGGTTTAACTTCCTGTACCGACCAGTCTCGGTGAGCTCGCCGAGTCGCCACTTCCAAATAGGTGTTCTGATATTCTTTTTCTTCGTGAATATAAATAGAGCAAAAACACAAGTCGCGAGTTTTTTTGTACCCGGCGACCTTGCAGCTGTGAGCTGAGTGGCTTACTGATTGTGATACACAGTTACTAAAAAACGAAGAGTGTGATAAATCGTAGCTATTAAAACGATGATCTCCGCAGCGAGATTGTGAAGGCGCCGCCTCCGAGCCGCACCGCGCCACGCCGCGCCGCGCTCTCATAGGGACCGCATGCTTGCGTTTGTTTTGCAGTTATTAGGCAATTGTGCTCGAAAACTACTTTTTTTAGCTGCTTTAAATTCATACGAACAACCAGAAACCACTTTTTGTAGCTCTGACTTTGTACCTCACTTGAGGTCTGGACGCGGCCTAAAAAACAATCAATAATTTAATTTAATACAACGTGCACTTCCTAGATATGTGTGGTAGCTCGTCTATCAATCAAAAGTCCTCTTTGAGCCTTTTGAGGATTCACTTTTACTTTTATTCAATAACATACCTATTGAATATTTATGAGAGAGCTGCGGTTAATAACGTCATTCGTTATTGGATGTTTCGACATTATTATTTTGTTCATCAAGTGTCTGTCAGTGGGAATCAGTGTGTGGAGAACACGGCGATTACTTACTCAGCTCTGTACGGACATGTTCGCCTTGCTTTGCGCTTGCGCACCATGTGAATACCGTCATATAATGATACATCCGTCAGCAGTTTCCCCAAATAAGTTTATATCTGTAGGTATATGTTTAGTTTAAACTCAATATAAATTAGGTACTTACAAGATAAAACATAAGTCCTTGAAAGCAGTTACTAAAACATTTTTGCACAGGGTGACGTAAATGTGGTATTAATAGAAAACAAAGTAGGATGTACAATCAGCTTCCTGATCCAAATGGATTCATCTATTCTATACAAATAGAAGTTTGATGTTTATACGGGCATGAAAACACAATGAAACAAGACAAGAGTAGTAGAACAAAGATACACAGGTAGTATTTAATAACAGCTTCATCTGTGTGAACCGAAAGCGTGTTACGTCAGTAGAACAAGAAAGCTGGTAGCGTTTATAATTTTTGTTGATTACCGTCAGTCAATCATCTGTAGTTAAACAATCAACAAATATGTATGTAAAACTTTCTTTTTTAAGAACAATATAAAAGATTTTCCGTCGGTAGTGTCTTTAACTGATTAAAAATTTTGCAAGGTGTCAACGTCCAATTGTCGTACCGTGTCGATCGTAAACCGTTAACTTCGTAAGGTATGTTGTTCCGAGAAAATGTTTAATAGCTGATCAAGTGATCTTATAGATGAAAGATTTCCAAAGAGTTGAATTTACTTTGGTATGTTGTCCGCCTACGTGCCTGTACTCTGTGTACTCGTCATCTGAGGTTTCCTCGAGGAAAAGCAACCTTAATAACCTAGTGCCATTTACATAATTCAAAAACCAAAACCGCATAAAATAATGAAAGCACCCATTGGATTGAAAACTGCACCATTATATAAGTAATTTAATTAACAACAACTGGCTAGTCCATCGCTTACAGGCTCTGTAATTTCATTTAATTATCTCGCACAATTGCAAGGCTTAAAATTATCTTGCAAATCGTATTCTCAGATTTCGGACTTATAATTTTAATACCAATTACCTTCCAATAAAATCATAATATTAAGTGAACGAAAATGGAGTGTCATTGAGGCTTTCTCCTCATTTCCTGAAAGAGTATGAATGATCGATGAATAAGCTGTTTATTTCGACTATTGCCAATGATCTGCAGTTTTGTGTGCGCAGGCGCCGAATAGCGATGAACGGACAATACAGCCTTCGTCGAGTTTGATATGATTTTTATCTTGTTAATTAGTTAATAGCAGCACGTGATATATTAGTTAAACGTGTATTGATGTACAGAACGTGCTCGTGGTTTTTGTGTTTTTATTTAGAAATTGTGTTAATTTTATTTATAAACAAATAAAAAGATAGTTTAGTTACTCAATGGTTATGGTAGCCTCATTTTGCCGTATCTTACCTAGCGAGATGTAAACGCCCACTATGCCGTAGCTTCCCAATCACAATTACTTCTGTAATTTCAAAGGAGCAATTTCACCAGCTGTTTAACAATAACTAGGATATACTTTAACCTGGTTAATCGTAAACCAGGAAGCGGTACAGTATTTAAGTGAAAACGACGAATACCTGGCTGGAAACAAAAGGTTTAATCACGAAGAAGAAAATTACCAATTTGGACAGGTTTATTATGCTAAATACGAATTAGAGAAAGGTTTATTGTTTAGCTAATATTAGTTTACTTTTAGGATAACAATAGTTTTTTATCTAAACCTGGTACGATTATTAGTATTATTCAATTAAAATTAGACTGACTAAATTATTAATTTTAAACACATGATTTTAACATTAATTTCTCAGTGGCGGCTATTGAGGTTTTTTTATGACAATAAGTTCACCCCATTAGGTAAGAAATCAGGCTTAATCATACCTGGTACAATATGGGTTTACTTAAAACCCTACCCTCTAAGAATACACCATCAATTGGGCGATACAGTCAAGATGGTATGCTGTGTTTCATTGCAAAAGTACGTGTTTAGGATTATCTCGGTCACCACTGGTCTCTAACTAACGAAGCACTATTTTAGTGGCAGAAGGCAGGTTCCCGAACATAAAGAAAAACATCGTGAGTTAACCTGGATTTAATGGTTTGGAATTGCGAACAAGTGCAAGCGAGCAAGCGAGCTTTTTGATGCCCTTTCCTACTCTATATGAGAAGCTGAGTTGGCCCTGATCTCTATCATGGCTGACTTTAACAAACTTGGTATTTAAATGTGATTCAGGGTTATTCTCGTTCTTAATAAGTGCAATCGGTCATTATCATAATTTCCATCGAAAGGCGTCCATTGCTGGACATGTGCCTCCCCAAGTGTAACCACCTCGACCGGTCCTGTATGCCTCATTTGAGGTTTAAAACCATATTAAGTATCTATTGATGAGTTAACAGTAATAGCAGATGCTATTCTTTCATTCTCATTACTAAAAAATAGGATCCATTATTCTATTTTTCAGCCAGTCTGTAATTTAATTCATAGAGTACATTAGTCGGTGCTCCGTAGTTCGTATTCACCGAACGGTTCGATAGCGCACAATGGCTCGGCTAGAAAGTCGCTTATCAATTCAATTGTCTGGCCCCGCCCGCGCGCGTCACCGGCACATGCCTATCTCATTGTGCCGATAATTCGAAACGCCTCTAATGTAATGCTGTGTAAAGATACTGTTCGGCTTTCGTAGAGACATTCAATATATTTCAGTTGAAATTAACTTAATTAGTTATGTCATTTTCTGTTTCAGGTCCATGCCGATGCTTTGGTCTAAGGATTTCATCCGGATGAGTTTCGAGGAAATCGGCAGAGGTCGATTTAATGGGACAAATATCTCTTTATAATAATAATGATGATGATGTTAATATTTTCGGCGATAGCTGTTGACGTCTAGTTTATATAGGTAAATAATTAACAGGAATGCAGGCTTTTGTTCGGTGTAAATTGTGTATGAATTAATAATGATAATGTTGCAGTTTACCTATAAACAAAATATTGTACCAACAAGCGAACATTAATCGCCTTAGTGAAATTATAATGTGACACATATCACGGAAGTTTTAAACAGAAAGAGCCGAATGATCTGCAGTTATTATGTCGACACATTAATCTCAATGGAGAAAATCGGATTGATTGATTATGCTATACATTCATTTTGTGATAAAGAGCTCAAAACTAGTGACTTTATAATGAAACAAAGCCATCGTTTCTGGTTTCTTATCTGGTATCAAAACCGTTTTAATTTCCTGTTTAGTGTAGCACCGACTTGCCTCCTAAACCAAAAAACAATGCAAATACTAACATCCTGATAGTCATCGATAATTCAAGGTTGTATCGGAGAAGCCTCTCGAAATGATGTCTGTATTGACAAGGCCAGGAAACACGAGGCCGCCATATAAATACTTATAACAAAATCAAATAATTACCGTTTCAAATAAAGCAGGCGGTTACGGGTTACGACATGCAAGGTACTTATTGTGAAGTGACGTACTTACAACGATTGGGCGTACTGTCTGCCGTACTCGGGGAAATACAACGAAGCCTTACCGGAAGACGAGGTAGTTGATTCAAGGATGCGCTCAATTTAATACATTTATATTTAAATACGAATGGTATCTGCCTGTCTGTCAGTTTATTAGACCAAGTAAATTATATGTATGTCTTAGGTTCACATCATATACTTTTTCAACAAAGAACATTAAAAAGCCATTTAGTTGTTTTATAAAAAAAACAGAATGCGTTAATACCGCACAAAATGAAGCTACAAGTGCGTTGATGTCTTTTGTACTGAGCAATGAAATAAAGTATTAAAACTGAAATTTCGCCACTTTGCTGTTTTATACAAATGAGTACCATAAAACGTTAAGTTTCATTGAAATCGATAAAATTAAATTGAGTTTCGTTGAGTCATGCCCTTGTCTAGGAGTCATTTCGTGCGAATGTGAATTAATGAGCTTGGTTAAAAATTGCTATGCAGCACACCCATGTTGATATCGGAACCTGTCCGGAGCAGTCCGTTGCAGGAATGACCGTTCTTTGTCCGAGTCGTCCTAGACAGCCGCCCCGCGCCGTCGCATTCATGCATAGTAAATAATTACAGTGATCAGCGGCAGGTGGAGGCGCACGCGCGCGCATAGAAATAGAAAGGCACATTGCAGTAATTATTTAGTACAGTTATCCGTAATGGGCCGTTTTGCGAAAGCTGTTAAGTAAATAAGCAGCGTCCTGCGGTTCCTGCCGGCTGCGCGCGCGCCGCCCGCCGCACGCCACATGCGCGCGCGACCCCCGCTCCACATTAATCGCAAATGCTTCATAACAAGAATTCCATACGTTGAGCGGCTCATTTATACTTAACTAGCCCACGTTCCATGGGCTTTCGTGTTATTCTAGTTTTTTTGTTCTATATAAAAATATCTACTGCATTTTTTATTACATGCGATTAAAAATATGTAGGGACTTCGGTATATCTAATAGCTGCGCATCGTATTTTACAGTTATTAAGTTGTGTGTTTTTCATCAGGGTTCAACTCTTGTTTACGAAAAGAAGTAAAAACATAATTCAAAAAAATGTTATGATATAACTGGCGGCGGCTGCCGAATAATTAGCATGTTTTCTTATAGTGAGGGAATTCGTCACGTTCGCTGGAGGGAGCTGAGTGACGAGCGCTGGCACTCGGGCTGGACTGGGACTGCGCGGGTCCGCGCGATGCAGCGCGGCCGGCGCGGCGCGGGCGCAGCGCTCCCGGGCGCGGTGCGGCGGCGGCGGCTCGCGCGGGTCAGGGGTTAAGCGATACTTTATTTTGAATAATTTATATGTCGTAGCGCGATAGACGGCGTGCCCTCCGCCTTGTACTGTTTATGGTAATGCGGGATATCTCGCATTGCAAATGCGCTGAATGTGTCGCCACCCGAAGCGGCCGCTCGCGATAAGCACCGTTCGGAATGTATTTCTCTCGGAATTTAACCATGTTTCGGGACAAATACTTCTCAACGCACAGTCCATATTTCCAAGAAATATAATACTGAGAGCTTTGCTATTTTAATTCCTTTTTGTGTGCATGCGCAACGGAATAGCAAAACCAGTATACTAAAAGATGTAGGTAATAAAAGTTGCAAATGGAAAATTTAATTAAATATGATAAACGTTAGCGGTAACCGACAACTGGTTTTTATAATAATCGCAATCGAAACAAGAACAATCGGTCAGAGAGGACTTCATTAAATTGTAGAAGGTTCCATCGACGCGACGGCGAGACAGGTCGCGCTCAGAGATAGCAAGTCAAAAATTCACTTTTAAGAAATTGTCATTAATCAAAATTAATGGAGTTATTATCGCACTGGAACTTTCAAAAAAAAAATATTTATTACAGACATAAATCAGTCTTAAGGGCCGTAACGAAGCAGTGCGGTGAGCTTTCTAGGACGAGGCAGGCAGGAGCGAGGCGGGCAATTACCGCGCCGCGCGCCCCCTAGCCGAGCGGGGCGGAGTGCCTCAGCCTGACGCATAGCCTCGTGCACTCCATAAAAAGTTTCCTTATACCTTCCTACGTCCACCTAAATTACTTGCCTCACGTAACAAGTAGGCAGATAAGCACAAAAACTATAATAAGCTGTGTACGGGTATACAGGTAATGCAATGCATAAGTGTCATGAGACCGGTCCAATTGTTCTCCTATATATGACGGCTTATTAACTTCCAGCTCGTTGTTGAGGAAGGAATAACAGTTTTCTTACTGTAGGCAACATAAATATTCTTTTGTATGTATGAAGGGATATTCTTATATTATACATTTATTGCAACAACATTTTTAAACAAAGAGAACCTAAACTGGATTTCGTTTCGTAAGACGGTAACATCTTCATAGTAATTCGTTTAGGAACTGACAAATTAAGTGTAACTTATTTAATTACGGTAACTACATTTATAGCACCAAGAAAAACCACCTTTTAAATAAATAAAAGTATAAATCACTTATTTCCATTTAAATTTCTTCCCAAAAGATTATAGCAATGTGGCAAAGCGTAGCGTGGTGTCGCACGGTGTAGCACAAAGTACTTAGCTTATTTTTTCTGATCTATTAATAAAACAATAACTTAGAATCTTTGAGAATCTGTACTGAAAGCGAGCTTCATAGTTCAGATAAAAAGACAACAATTTGTTTATGCAAAAGAGCACCGTTATAGTGCTCGAATGATTTCGCAAGTGACCCGAACTCTGCCGAACACGTGAGAGTTGAGAGTTTCATAATTACTATTGTTGTGATTTATAGGTGTTTCGAGATATTCCCCGATAACGAGACGAAGCCGACGCAGAAAGTAACTTTATACAAAATAGCGAACAATATGACGTGATATTTTTAATAGATAATGATGTTGATGGACGACAGCGCCCCGCCATCGCCAGCGCCGCGCGCGCGCACCGTGGGAACTATATTTCGGCTCTACGATCTCTACGTTTTGCAATCACTCGCTATACTCTACACAGTCCATACTTTCTTATTGTAAACATCTACTATTTTGTACACAATCATTGAAGACGTTACTATGGTAAACTATACACACTTGGATTAAGTAATTTTATGCACCAAATATGGAAGTTCTTTTGTAATAAAATCAGATATTTATGTACCAATGACGAATCTTACAAATAGCAAACAAATCACAAAAATACAAAACAGCTCCAAGGTTCGCGCAAATGATCTCTGCAGATATACGGAAACGAGGAAATCGGTTGATTTAAAAAGATTAAGAAATCGATATCGTAGCGACTGCAAGTGCGCGTACTTTGATTTTAATTGGCAGTATATTAACAAACAAAGTAGTGCCGGGGGCGGGGCGCCGACATGTTTATGTGACCCGCGGCTCAAGTGACCCGCCGAGTTGCCAAATTAACGAAAGCTCACGCAGGTCGAGACACTTTCTACTGGCCCGAGTGGCCCGAGTGGCCTGCATGCGTACCAACATTTTCATTATCGATCGCTTTCATAATTCAACTGACATTTTTGTTCCATTCAATTGCATCGCTGGAAAAAATACTACAGGCACATTTATTAAGAGTTTTAATCGTCGCTGAGGAACCCGTATTTTTTATCTCGCGTTACAAAATACGGGCCGCACTGTGTACAGTAACGAGCCAATATATTAAGAATAAATAATGTCTTCTGGGTACATTTAAATTATAATCTCGTCCGTAATTGATTCATAGAAACACTTAGTTCTGAATGTGTCTACCATTGCAAAATTTTTATTTTTGGTATCCGACTACTTTGATTTGCATTTTTCTGTAATGACATCAATGTCTTGACTTATACATATTTATTAGTATAATTTATTATCCCATTTATTTTAAATCATTGAAAGTCTGAGTGATTTAAATGTACATTTATATAATGCAGCTATTGTGTTTTCATTTCACTAAAGAATAATTGCTGGCCAGTAACTGGACCACGACTTTGTATTTTATTTTCAGTGATCAATTTCTACGCTTACGGCGTTCTGTGGTGATTTCCATGACGTGCTGATTTATTAGTCAGCGGACCTGTCCTCAACACAGACCATTAAGATTTCAGCTTGGAGTTTTATTTACTTTGTTGAATCTCGCCGTTAATTATAACTGCGAGAGAACAAAAGGTAACTAAATATGTTGGGTCTTTAGTGTCTGAGGAAATACTTGCAGCTCTGTTGATTAATATATCTACGTGAAATAGCGTTTGTTTGTGTGTTAAGAAATCTTTAAACTATCTATCTGTACAGGCATGAAGATCTGCTGTTGCAAATATATTGTAATAAGTAGGAAGGTGTGCACACTAAACATCAGATCGCATGTGAGATGTTCAGATGGCGGCAGTTCTATCATAAAATCAAAGCACGTACTTTCTCAGAAATCGTGTAATCCTTCCTAGAGCTAGCTGCATATGATTCAAGGTTATAATCTGAGAATTCCCCACAGCCTGCAGTGAATAGCTTCGGATGTGAGGTATCTTCCAGCTCGCGGTAACATGGCC
Organism: Melanchra persicariae; assembly: GCA_947386135.1. Lineage (NCBI taxonomy): Eukaryota > Metazoa > Arthropoda > Insecta > Lepidoptera > Noctuidae > Melanchra > Melanchra persicariae. The sequence goes on along the minus strand of OX376653.1, from coordinate 9,367,011 downwards.
GCCTGAGCGTCAGCACAAAGCCGACCTCGGACGAATTCACTTTTAGTTTCTTTATTTGTCTCACCGCACCTACACGATATTATAAATAAAGACCACGTCTTTTTATTCCATTTGTGCAGTCATATTAATAGGGGAAATAACTAACTTGACATTTATAACTGCCACCTTCCTCTGATATTTCATTATTACTTGATCATGACGGTGCCATAATTCCTATAATAATGTTAGATAATAATAATATGTCATGTGCAGTCCCTAAAGATGTCAACTACATATTTTATCGTTCAAATAAATAGTTTAATAATCGGATTAGATGGCTATCACTGAGTACTTAGCAGTCGAATGTGTGAGTAATGTGCTATGTGAAATAACACTAAATATTTTATAGGTGAGTATTAAGCACAAATAAACTATATTATTTCCTCTAAAGTTGAGTTCGCACCCAATACCTAAATGGTAAACACATAGTTGGGGTAACTATGTAGTTACTGTAAACCCAAAAGTTTTACAAACAAGCGAAAATTATCTTAAAACAGAACAAAAGCTCAAAACATTGAGATACCTGTATTTTATGATACAAGCGAGTAAAATATTTCGACAACGTGCGAATGACCAAAGTATTCCAATAAAATTTAACGCACCTTTTAACTCGCGAATATCCACCCCATCAAAATGTTTCTGACTTTTTATGAAAAATGTTTGTTTACCCGCCATTACCGCGGCTTGTACAGCGAGCTCATAATTACGATTATAGTGGTCACAAATACTAACGACAATGTTTCCTCGAAGGGAGAAAGTAGGAGGAGTATGAAGGAATAAATCATCGCCAGGTACAGCGACAAGGCTGAGATAAGGCCATCGATGAAATAGCGTCGATTGTGCGAACATGAGCCAGCAACATGTGACATGGTGGCGGTGTCGTACATTGTGACGAGCGGCCTGCTGCGCTTACAATCACCTCCACGATATGTTATGCTAGTAAACAAGCCTGCCTTTATGCGGTCGTGGCGATGTATAGATGGATCCTTTGCATATTTTCTATACATCGCTGTATGCACGTTCGTCGTCCGCTACCGCGAAAACGCAGTCTCTACCTATAACATCGCAACGAAATAGCTGCCTCGTTTTAATTAGTTTTCTATAGCAGTTTTAGTATCAATAAAATCGTTGGTATCTCCAAGTTTAAATTACGACCAATTTTGATCTTTTAGACGTTTAATTAGTCCCAACATAAACCTAAGAAAATTAAGTAGTTTGTTGGGAAATATTTTCATTCCTAAGAAGTGCTAATTGATGTAACATTCAGTTGGTTAATTAAACCTTCACTTTCCATCCATGAGCGTTTGCAATTTTTCTTTAGCCAAACGGTGAGATATGCTACAAAATTGAAGATGTTCAACATTAGCTGTTGGATTGTTCTGAGAACAGAGATGAAAGGGAATCTTCGGCTATGGAGTTTGAATTAAGCATATGGGATGTTGGACTAATTATAAAATGTTTTGGTATAACCTAATAATACCCTAAATCAGAGAGTACTAAACGGATAATAATGTGGCTTGATTCAGAAGTCTAGTCAGTAATTCCTTTTCCTATTTCATAATAAATGCATAATTATGTGTTACTAGAGTAAAAGGTACTATGGGGTTGATATATATGTATATCCGTGTGGATTAAAACCCCTTTAAAAAAGAATTTAAAAAGGATTCAAAACCTCCATTTTAAATTCTTTACCTTGCTTCACCTTACTGTTATGTTACAGATTACGTTGATAGGATTTTTATTTTAAATTGTTGTGTGTTCAGTTAGGTAGGTACTTCTATAGACAACTCTATTCCAAACCGTTTCTGTGGAAATCACTCTACTGTCGGCCAAATAACTAGGTACTTGCATACTCGTAATATGAAAACTAGGAGATACATTTGTTAGGAGATACATGGATGTTCAGCAGGGGAAGTCTTCAGGCAAGTAGAAAGTGACGACCGAAAAAAAAAATACTGCAAACGAAAAAAGTCGGTACACCAGTTTTCTATCTTATCCTATTTCTATATGATTAACTTGTTTCAATGTTTGAAAATCCATCACGCCAAAATGGCAAAAAAATGCATCGATACAAAGTAGTGTAAGGTAGAAAATGGCTTAAATTAGGGAATATCTTTGACTTCAGCCCGGGTAGGGCCGCGACTTCAGCCCGGGTAGCGCCGCGACTTCAGCCCGGGTAGGGCCGCTGGCAAAAGCACTAGCTTTCATTAAATTACATTTTAGCTACATTTTAAGACTGACTTTGTAACATAAACTTGGCAAACGTCATATTCCAATCAGCATCACAATTGCCAGGCGTTAAGCGCAGTGATTACGGCAGTATCACTGCGATTGTTCATTCGCTCTGAACATTACCAGTTGATTCGATGTTAATTGCCGTGTTCAGAGAAGATGATTTTGATTTTGTTGTGGTTATTTTATCGGCATTGGTTCTCTGCGTTCATTTTCTTTATTATTCGGTCTGGAAACAAGAATACCCTTGTTTCCAGAGATTTTTATTGAGAGCTAAATACTGCTTGCGGTTGCGGTACTGTTCGAAAGATTTACCATTTACCGCAGCCTTTCAACGCAAAGAACAATAAAATTGAACGAACACAGATAGGTTTTAGTCAGTAAGAGTTTGATCTCTCTCCGTCCAGAACGGGAGGGTGTCATTTGGTGAATTCGCATTCATAAAAGAAAGACTAACTGGATGAAATTTCACCCTAAATGAAATCAGTAACGCCAGATGTTTGTGTGAACAAACCGTGAGCCAATTCACAGCCACACCTTTATGTGGTTTATTGTAAAAGCTTCAGCGTTTGCACGTAAAGATTTACGGACAAATCTCATAATTTACCGATAGCTCGTGATTAACAAATTAAAACGTAATAACTTTGGCTGTCGGGCTATTACCTGTCAGGCGTGAGTGGTTTATATACAGTCCATGGGAGCGCCAAACACCTCGGCGTTGCGTCCACTAAACTTGTTCAAATGTCAATAAAACAAATAAAACATGTCGGGATCGGTGGTCCCCACTTATGCCTAGGTATTATCGTTTTGTTTAGGTTAATTGCAATTGTACTATCTTTTTAGAAAATTACCTGCATTGTTAAATAGTTCCCAGTAATGTTTACCTATGTATGTATCTACCTAACAAGTTAAAGCTTCTTAACATTATAATCTACGCACCTGTAATGTAAGCTTTCTTTCGTAGTTCAATTTTCCATCATCTTGAGCGTTTTGAATAACAACCTCAATAGTGAGTAGGTATCTTAAATTACATGCAACATTATTTAAATTAATGCTTATTACGTAACAAAATTAACCGTTGACATTGTGGAGTGCAATTTTCAGTTGATTACTTGGAAAACGCTCGCGAGTAGGTAAAAATAATGAAGCACTTCTTGTTACCGATCAGTGATATTATGCAGAAGCGAAATTCAGTTTCCACAAACAAAATGAAGTAGGTCAATCTGATATAAAATGGCTATTGAAAAACGAAACCATAGCAATAACGTGAGCAGCGCAAGAAGGTCGAGTGTTGCGGCACTGCGACAGCCGACAGCCCGCCATATTGTATTCACAGGGAACGTTTGCAAAGAAATGATCAATAAATTTGAGCCGTCAATAAAGATATCGATCAAAATTACAGGGTTCCGATGATTTAACAAATATGAGTGGATCGCATGCGCGGGCGCACAGGGTGGCCGCGTGGTTCTTCTGTGAAATTGTAATGTTATGGCCCTTAACAACAATTTAGCTTACCCACGAGAGCTGCACCAATTTCTTTAATTATCAACCGAATTGAGCTGTTCGAGTCACTTAATTAAACTTAAGAACATATTTGCAAACATATTTTATGACGCTATTCTGTTTACAACAACGCTTTTATTAAGTTCGCAAGTAAATACGATCAGGGTTAATGACTTCAACGCTTTGAAAGTGGTATGAAGGAAAACAAATAAAAAGCTATAAAATCAACTGTAAGAACGTAAATAAATGTATTTTTATGGCAAGCATTCATTTTTTTACGATAAATGAAAATGTACAGTCCGTGGCGAATCAATCAAGTGTTGAGTCACAAGACAGACAATGTTCGTGTGCAATCATTTTAATGCGAGATACGCATGTAGCGGCACATAGAGTATCACGCAGAGTACCGGTGGATAGGCCCGGGTGCTGCACGCTACACAGATCTGGGGCCACCCTAGCCACGTGCGTTACTCCCAATAAAAAGCCGAGTGCGTCTCATTAACGCCTTGCGCAAGCTCGAAAGCGGCCCTTCGGGCGCTCGTTGCCAGAGACAAGCAACGCAAATTACTTTGGCACCGTTTGACGGCGGGAAATTTCATTACCACGAGCACATATCATTATTATCTTGCCGGCAATCTACATATTTTACTCGGTAATAAATGCGCGGGTAGTTTCACTTTCGGACACTGGTTTTCGAAAATGACCCGACTTTATAAATTTGCTGCGGTTCGGTTCTTGTGAAGGGCGTGTTACAGTTTTAAGTGAATTTCTTTTTGACCTCTTGCTCCAAGGTGTTGTCCGTAATTACTTGGACACTACTATATAATTTGGTGTAAACAACGTAAACTGATATTTAAATATGTGACAGCAGCTGCACAAAGATACAAAATCTTATTAAATATTAATTAGCGGACAGTCGAGTAACTGCAAGAGTAGGTTCTATCTTTGTTAAGTACATTCATAAGCATTCAATATATTCACTAGTCGGTTACTCAATCTCGGTTGTATTGTTGTTTTAAGGTGACAAGTTAATATTTAGCGATTAAAAACATGTCTCATTGGCACGATCAGCGGTACTTAACCGCTGCACAAACATTACTGCAGATAAATAGTTATTGCATAATTCGAAGGTATTCGCGTTGAAGCATATTATTAATGTTTAAAGATTAGTTTGGAATCGATAACATTATAACAAACGAGATATGAACGATATGTCGCCGCTTTTCTACATGGTAGTTAGTGCCCTACGCCCCTACATGAAGCTGAATGTTAGAGCGTGCGAGGAATTGGTTCGCGAGCGGCTTGTTAGCCGCCATCGCCGAGCACCGACAGCGTAATGACAGAACACGCCTCTTGTAATCACCGTGCGTGATTTTACTCCACATCGCACTTCTGAGACGTTTTACGAATTTAATTTTTGGAGGTTATCAAAATCCTCACACGTTTCACCTCGCCGCCCGCTAAGCGTATCATTACGTGAACTGAAGCCTGCAATTACTTACTTGCGCTGGTGTAAAAGTTTTCACAAAGTAGCACACGTTCTTTAAGATTAAAGGATTGATTGATTATTACTATGTGCGTGATATGTTCGGAAAGTAGACCCTGGGCAATTTTAACGAGTCTCTTGATTCGATCTTTTTAATGTAAGTACGCGGCGGCAGGTGGCTTAACAAGGCTTATGAAGCCTGAAATAGGTTCTTGCACCATTAATACAAGCAAAAAATAAATAAAGGGAATAAATAAGTGAATAAACACATTCACAAGCAGCTTGAAAAGAGGCCATATAAAATAACTTTGGCTAGGTAGGTAACGGTCTTTTCAAAAGATATATCTATCAAATTATATTAACATGGAACAAAAATAAAGAATGCTAGCAGGAGCTCGCAGTCGGTACAGATGGCCATATCATTCCTTGTCTCCCGACGCTGTTATATCTGATAGGCAGCGGCGCAGCTGTCAGCGCCGGGTTGCCGCGTGAACAGTTTCAAGATGCCGTCAGTAATTATTCCACGTCGCCTAAAAATTAAAGCAAGGATACGATAAACCTTAAGTGCAATGCGAATAAAAAAATCTGGCAGTGAGAGCACCGCGAGCGAAATGGAACGTCACCGCGAAGGTTGATGTCGTGTCGCCGGGGGCGCGGGGAGATGACGGCTCAGTCCGTTGTGCAAACCCGTACTTGTACAAATCGATTACACCCGTGTTCTGTACTCGTATGGACCGAGATCGCGTGACGTGCTTTAATTACAGGAGGTGTCGATTCGAAAAACGGTGTTCAGAAAACAACTTCGAAATTGGAACAGATCATAGTCATTATACCAATTTGCTGAGTAAAGGCTGTTTATCCGTAACCCTCATAAATTGAATGTAGGTAGGTACCCGTTCCGTGTCAATTAAGTAGGTAATCATAGAGTTCGGTATAAACACCGGCTTGATTCTTATATAAATGCTTCCTAGATGGCGCGAAGCTGATGGCTTATACCTCTACTGTCACAGCCTCTCAGTCGAAACACAAATAGCTAATTATTATTCGACAACTTAAAACAATAATTATAATGTTTTGATTTATAACCACACGCATATTATGTTCAACATTCCAAAGTGTTTTTTTATTATAATGAACGACCATTTTACTAATCCGTACGCTTGATATAACTTTGTGACTGAATACAATTACAAGAGACAGCCAACATTTCAACATTGTCGATGAGGAGAAGAATATTAATAAGATATCACTTTAGGATTTGTAAACAGATTAGGCAAAGCAAAGCAGTAAAAATAAGTGGAAGCGTGATTTATGAGTCCGGGTTATATTCCCAGTAGAATAAAGACGAAGGTTTTGAACAGAGTAACATCAGTAAAGTTGACTCTTGAGGCAAGTGTATGGCAAGTTCCTAGATAATAGTATCTAAGTCTCACCCAAGCTTTGGGTGCACGGAGGGCTTAGCACGAATGGTACGTATTAGGTTGGGGAAAAGTCTTTTCGCATTATAGTATGTATGAACTTGTAATAAAATCTCTTTGGCTATACTATTTGTATCTGGCTGGTCTTGGTATCATTGAAAGTTTAAATTTTAAAGAACATAATTCCAAATACAAATTAGGAAAATGTGTGATTTTCACTTTTTCATTTGTTTTTCGTACTGTCAAGATGAGTGAATCTAATGAAGAAATTCGATACATTTTAAAATTTTACTACAAAAAGGTAAAAATGCAACGCAAGCCGCGAAAAAAATTTGCGATGTTTATGGACCTAGTGCAGTGGCTGTGAGAGTAGCACAAATTTGGTTTAAGCGTTTACAATCCGGAAATTTTGATGTCAAAGATGCAAGTCGCTCTGGTCGCCCTATTACGGATAAAATGGATGCCATTTTTGAAAAAGTGGAGCTAGATCGGCATATCAGTAGTTACGACGTAGCTGAAGAACTGGGAATTGACCACAAAACAGTTTTGGCGCATTTGAAAAAAACTGGGTACACAAAAAAGCTCGATATTTGGATACCTCACGAGCTCACTGAAAGAAACCTAATGAACCGTGTACTCATTTGTGATTCTTTATAACGACGTAATAAAACCGAACCATTTTTGAAGAAGCTGATAACTGGTGATGAAAAGTGGATCACGTACAACAAGAACGTTCGAAAAAGGTCGTGGTCAAAGGCCGGTCAAGCTTCACAGACTGTGGCGAAACCCGGGTTAACTCGCAACAAGGTGATGCTGTGTGTGTGGTGGGATTGGAAGGGCATTATTCATTATTAGCTGTTACCACCAGGCAGGACCATCGATTCTGGACTCTACTGCGAACAACTGATGAGATTAAAGCAAGAAGTTGAGAGAAAGCGGCCGGAATTAATCGAATCAAAGATTTCCACCTGTTTCGGTCTCTTCAGAATTCTTTAGGCAGTGTCAGGTTAACATCACGAGAGGACTGCCAAAACCACTTGTCGCGGTATTTTGATCAGAAGTCCCAACATTTCTTTAGTAATGGGATCATGTCCCTACCTACAAGATGGCAAAAAGTTATCGAACAAAATGGTACCTACATAATTTAGTTAAATATAAATAAACTATATTAAAAAAATGATTTGAATTTTCTTATGAAATGCGAAGAAAATTTTTCCCCACCCAACCTATTATAAACGTAACGTAAATTTTACTAAAACCATAACAGTCGTTTCGCACATATTTAATATTTATTTGAATTGGATACTATATTCATATTTTTGTATGATATAAAATTGTGTATTTCGCATAGGTATATATTTAAACCAAAATACTATAGGGTTGTAGTTTACCGCGGTTTAGCACAGAGACACTTAGCACTAGAAAGTTGACATTTGGTATAACATATTAATCACGCTGACAAAAAGTATTTTCTTAAAGATTTTATTTTACCACTTGGTGAAATAAAATCTTGAAAAAATATTTTTTACGTAAGGTGGCGATGATTTTTTTTATAGTCTATTCCATGGTGTGGAACAACACAAGTGGTGTCGTTGGATAGGTCGTTTAAAAATATTGCGGGTGTGCAACAACGATTTTTACATACAAGGATCCGTTGGCGAAATATTACCTAAGCTTTAAAATGCAAACTTTTGTTAGAGTCAAGTGTCCCTCCCTCTGTCAGCTAAACGGTTGTTTCTGGAGACGTGAAAAAACTCATGGTAGTAGCATATGTATAACGAATTGAAAAGGAAAACTATATATAACAGCTAATTAGGCTTTACAAGTAAACGAGTAATAGCTGACCAACCTATAAAATATACTTACTTGGAGAAGGATTTCGTACAAATTCCATTGACAATTAGTTAGATAAAGTTGAAAAAGGTAGTAAATATAAATTTACGAAACATGGAAAATGCTAATGAGAATATTTTTTCCAACTTCCCTTGTGAAGTTGGATGTTTGGTTTGGTCTTTCTTCAGTTACCGTCGTCCTGTGTGGTGGCGTTTTTAACCGTTAAACCGTGAACTCAAATAGTATATTCATTATTAAATCAAACAAACAGCACCATTCTAAGTAGGCAATACTGTGACGTGCGACTACGGAACCCTACACTGTGCGTGGCCCGACACGCACTTGGCTGGTTTTTTTTAATTCAAAATTCACTCGTTACTACGTCATAATATTCGTGCTAACACTGTGTGTGCCCTCTGTAGTGCCTTTCGTTTACAAGTTATTCAGGTATGTAGGGGTTTGTATTATGGAATTTGAATATCAGTTCAGTAAGCTCCGACTTGTAAAATTTTCCACAGTGTCCTACATAAGGAGTACAGTACAGTGTCGTACATTCGTTTGTTGGCTGCGGGGTGCTGGCCGCGGCGCGGACGATATCGCGCTATCTCACGCCCAGCCGCCACGCTTCTCACCTCGGGACGCCACCTCCGCCTCGATGCTTTATCGCCCGCAATCGCACCACTCATCTATTACACGAACCTTACCCACTAAACTGAATGTCGATGACCCACTCGACCTCATCCTTCCATAAGAGGAGTTACGAGTGACAGCGCCGTGCCAGCCTGCTCATGTGCATTTCTTCATTATTTTTATCGATGAAATATCAGCAGTTTATAAATTTACTAACTTCATAGAGAAGCAATTTAATAAACGGGTTGTTATGCTGGTTAATTTATTCTATAACCGCTAAACGTATTGAATTTCACATGAAAATTGTTCTAGATGCTTACAAAAGAGGTATTGATGTCTCAAATTCGAAGCAACAGTGAATGATAAGTTCCTTTAATCCATTTATTATAATAAATTTATCGGATCCAGTCTCTGGGAAACTGGCATTTAATTTAGTTGGCTATCTAGGCTGATCAGTCAAGCAGAAACATCTAGATTGAAAGGTTTTATAAGGCTAATCCTAATTCAATAACGCTTTTTGCTTGCCGGCCGGGTGCTGGCTGCATCCTGTTCAGCGAGACGTGCAGACACTGAACACTTTCACGACTAATTGTTGTTAATGCAACGTGATCTAGTTCGATAGCGTGCCTAATGTCAACGTGTCTGCCCACATTTCGTGCATTAGCTTTAGCGCTGATATTTACACTTCAGCGATGCAAGTTTGGCGACTGCATTAGCCCGTTTTGCATTTGATTATATTTTTAGATGGCTTTTAAACATAAGCTAAGGAGTGTCGCAACAAATTCACACAGCACGATTAACAGACAACATATTTGTGAATATAATAAAGCAATAAATATACATGCTTTATATTTTTGTTGCCATTTTATCACACGTCTTTGAATGATTTACACAAGCTTCGATTGGTGTCTGGTAATTTATATCTCCTAAGTAACATGATGAAACTTCATCAGAATTTATGTTGCGACACCCAATGAAAAATCTTTTCATAATGACTGCGTTCCAGATACATCAACCTTATGAATGATACGAGTATTTATTCTCCTTTAAAATTAATTGTCTTGAACAAGAGAGAAAACCAATCTTGAGTTTAAAATATAGTTGTATTTCATGCCGCTGCGCTGTTAAAATCTTATATTATTTTAACAGCGTATATAAGAAGTTCAAGTTATTTTAGCTGGACTAGTCATCGTAAATCGCTGCGTTATCAAACACTTGACTGTTTCTTTTTGAGATTCCATTGTTACACTGAAGTATTTAATATCGAATTGAGTATTCAGCTCAGCTGTCTACATTAGTTTGGCTAGTTCTCAAGTGATCCTATTTGAGCGTGTTCAAGCAGCCGACTTGATTCCATACGGTCTGTATACAGCGGCCATCACAATGCATCAGCGCCTGCGCAAGTGAAGGGCACTCGGAATTCTCGGATTATTTTAACTTGTCTTTTTCAATGTCAGCGTTTAAAATAATTGCATCACAATTTTAAAATGCGAGGCTTTTGCTTTTAAGACGGTTTAAAGCGACGTATAATAAGATTATTTCCTGGAAATCATGAGACACTGCTTTGTCGGGCGCTGCTCTTAATGTATGTAACTATGACCATGTATGCTGATTGTTGACACTAATCTACAGATTTATTAGTCTAATCGAATATTAGGTATGTATATTATGATCTTGTTTATTTTGAACGCTATATAACAACTTAATTAAAGGTCCAAATAGATTTAGTTATAGTATCTACTTAGCACCTTATTTTTTGTGCCAAATAAAAACGTGTTCCGAACATGTGACAGCAGCAATGGAATGTTCATCTCGACAATAACAAGCCGAGTGAGAATATAACGCTTAACGCAAACCGCAATAACTGCAAAATCAACACAAGTTGATGTAATACGAAGAGACAATTCTGCGTATCGAATAATAAGGAGTGCAGACAAGAGGACGCACGCTCGTGACCGGCCGAAGGCCTTCCACTCTAGCGGGCCGCAATTATTTATATTAAAATTACGGAAAATCACTCTCTCCCGACTAGCGACTAGCGACTAGCGACTAGCGAGCTTATCGACCATTGTTTCATGTCGGAACTATTTTGACAATTGATGGCCGGCCAGCCCGTGCGGTTAAGTGCGCGGTGAGGCACTCGCGTGGGCCGTTCTCCATTGTAATTCGATTTAAACATAGGTACCATCGTCCCGGCGACATTGAATGCTTCTCGGAATGAGATTCAGCTCTAGATAGTTACGGATGTTGTTTCGATACAGTTTTGAAATACCAATCTGCCGAAGCAACGTAGGTTATGAAACATTCAATATTTCACCGGTTGCCCAATATAGGCTGAATATCGTAAGATGACAATACCTACTTAGCGATTTACTTATTTCGGTCTTTTATTGAGAGCTTATCAACGTATTAAATTGTAATTGTATATTACTTTGGATAAACCCTATCTCAACAGTCAGCCCATTCACTCGGCGGCGGTATCTTAAATGCAAATAAGTACAATTAACAATGTATCATCAAGGTCCACTTTTTACCGTATCTGGTAACATTTAGCACTTTTTATAGCATCATAATATATTACAAAAAGACAAACCAAACTAGGACACAAATTATGCACATTTTTAAGTTTCCACAAAATGAAAGGATCTGCTCAAAATAAATATACCTATTGATAATAATGTGGGTGAGGCTTTTTATTGTCAATAAAACACGATATCTTCGCATTATTACTGAGAACAGACACTGTTAGTCGCATCTTTAATTCGAGTGGTTTGTTTGCTAAGCAGCAGTTGACGAGGTGTCGGTGTCTGTGGGAATCGCCCGCGGCCGCCATGCCTAGCTCATTTGTACAAATGAGTATAGATAATTTGTTGCAATATGACCGGCCGTCATCAAGTCAGCGCGGAGGCGGCGGTGCAGGCGGCGCAAGCGGCGCAGGCCAGCGTCCGTCATTATCAGCGCATCGACAGATCCCGGCGATGACCGACACCGTTATAGTGCCGCAACAGTAACACTGATGCTGATAAAACTACACAAATATGTAACAATTGCGCAAAATTCTTATCTATGCTATATTTTGAGCTACGTTTCATAACAAACACATATTTAGCGACCAACATTTCTAAAGCGTTGTGATTCTTATTCGTCATGCATATTACTGAAATGCGGCCTGCATAAAATTGCACAAGCATTATAAAACACACAAAGCTCATAATTTAACTTTCATAATAAAATTCAGATGTGCATACTCGTACATATTGATCACGTTTAAAATTGCATTCTTGATAACCATGTATTAAAATCGAGTGAAATCTGTAATTCGTTGGAGAGTTTGTCCGAGTAACATGACTTGACACAAAGTGAGCACAAAAAGCGGTCGGACACGGGTCATTCATTCCATCGTTATGTAAGGACAATATTTCGATGTTCCTTTTAACTCTTATTCAATAACAACGGTAACGTTCATTGGGTCTAACTTAAACTACAATATAATATCATGTTATCACGAGTCATCAGCGTCATCATTTGATCCGAAATAGGTACGTCCACTGCTTAGACATAGACCTCTATCTCTAGTGTCGCCACATCTACCAGAAACAAAGAGGTTGTAATAAAATTCTTACAAATAAATATATTAATGATATCTTTATTTCTCCCACAAACACAAGACTTATACGACAAAAATTAACTAAGATAACGAAATCAATTTCAGTCAAGTGTATGTGTGGAGCTGGTGTCTATTATAGGTATAAACCTGTATTACAGATCACCAGATCCTCACCCCACGAAATCAGGTATAACATAACAAAAAACTTAAATAGGGACACGTATTGAATTTAGTTGAGACAAGATATTAATTTAGTATCGTATTCTTCTTCTAAGCCAAAAAGTGTAATGTAAAGCTTTTCCTAATTAAATTACATACAGGACCTTCTAGTCGCAAAAGATGAAGCTTACTCGTAAGATGTGTTTTCCCACGAGACGACTATTCTTCGACCTCTTGAAGCAATTACCTGTACGGAGATACCGATGCAGATGTCCTAAGTTTAGAACGGAAACAGTATAATTTTATCCGGATTCAGTCCGTCATAATAAAATGCTACCAATGGCTCTACTAACTTTAAGTTAGTTTAAGTTTTATTGGAGGAAAATAAAATACTACCCCCCATGTCATGTCTGCGAGTTAACTGTTAAACCGAACGAAATAAGTTCTCTTGCTTAGTTATTAATTAAGTACTCCCGTAGTAAATAATCGGATATGCTTTCGATTAAACAAAAATATAATTGTGTGTTTTGAAACAGACGCAGGATTCGGGTAGCCGGATGTGATAGGAGAGCCTTTTGTTACAGCATGGATTGTTTAATCATAGCTATTTTTAAACATTATAGCAATTTTAATAATCAATTTAGACTTACTTAGTAATTGAATAAAAATATACATAATAATGATATTTACCAAAAAAACGCTACCAACTGATGATACAAAGTTAATTTATCAGCTAGTTCATCTGTTATCTCGAGTCATTTTTAAATGTAGATGATTGATTCTTTCCTAGTCAATGAATAGGTATGTTTTTTACTAATTAATTATCATCGGCATAAGTATCCGCATTTAACTTAACGGTGGCAAAGACAAATGTTCGTGTCAAATATGTACATAAAATTTATGCCTACTTCATAAAACGGCAAAACAATGAGTGAGCGGCAAGTAGTGGCGCATTATCTTTGTTAGATATTTGACGAATGCCAAATACAGGTATTACCTACATGTTGCCTGAGGCTACGACTAGTGTAAAATAAGCTTTCGAAATAACGAGCTGTATTTGCGATTTGAAGGAGCGCCTAAGCTAATACTTTCCGGGAAATCTGTGTCAGAGGTCGCGCAGAACACGCAAGATTCGCGTGTAACTCGCCGCTGCCATACAAGGTAATTAATATAGTGTTTAAGGGGAACGCCAATTAAAGGACTTTCATTAATTAAGTGAGATTAACATCTAATTGATTAATAAATTAATTTACACTGTTAAACTCTCTTATTACTGCCTGCTTAGGATAGTAAGCGATGAGCTTATTTATGGTTCCCGCGATACTGATAGCCTTGTCCATTATTTGTAAATTTTATTAATCCGCGGAAATGGTAGCGTTTTAGTGTTTATACAAATGATCAATAACATATGTTACCTACTTGGTTTTCCTGTAGCTAAAATGTTTTAACTGCTCGCCTCACCTACTCACTTCACTTATTTGTTTTCAACTTCATTATTTTGTCATTGTTTACCGACTGCATCATGGAAGTTTTTTTGATAAAAAAAATGCAAAATCTACAAGTTTGGAAAACTCCATCGGAGGTAGCAGTATTAGTAAAAGACTGCACAATAATTTTGATACCATAGTTTGGTATCTACATTAAAGGTGGTGGTGGTGAACTCGGTTTTTTCTTGAAAAGTAATTGTTTTTGACTTGCGTGCCAATCAAAAAAAGTGAACAATCATTATTTTAATCAGTTAGGTAATATTTTCCCATTTATTCTCAAACTAAGTAAGCTACCGCATTCACGTCGGTGATTACCACCTATACTAAGCGATGATACTAAGTGGCAGCAGTGTCCAGTGTCCACACGGACGCCATATGTAACATCGCACTTAGGGTGGAGAGGTCACGCGGTAGTCGCTACCAGTAAAACCAGAAACTCTACATATCAATATTGAAGCTCGGTCGTTTGTTTATAGTTACTGCACAACCAATTACTTCTATTACTTTGAACAAAGTGGACTCCGGAGATAGCCCGAGAAATGTTACGATGACTAATGCGCAGTTCCTATAACTAATAACGAACCGTTTTCTGTACCGATTGGTAATAATTGTAGTTCTTTGTTTATGCTTAGTTTAGCTCTAGATTTAAGTAACGGATAGACTGGTCTTGACATGAACTAGAATACAGCTGTATTAATATTAATGACTTAACAGTAATCAGTTGGTCAAATAATACCAGACTGAAGCAAAAGTTAAAATATGAATTTTTCGTTAGGTTGGTATTATTTAACCAACTTCGTTAATTTTATTCTTGCAACAAAGAATAAAATAAACGAAGTTGTTTAAATAATTATCAACCTAACGAAAAAGTTAAAAGATGACTGTCGATGCAAGAATAAAATATACGAAGAATAATCTACTGAATTACCTAATGAAATCAGTCGGTAAGGTCGGACATGCACCGGCCACGAGAAAAGGATGTGGGTAAACAAATATTTAGAACATATAAAACTATCGCACTCGATAGCCATGACAAATGAGGGTACCTCTGTGCTAATCGCCGAGCTCATCGCCTGCCATCAATCTTCATTACCGTGTAAGAGGCGCCCGCGAGTGCGGCTCATTCTCCCGACATGTAACCTACGTGAAAGTTGCGTCATTACTGTTTCATGTGTTATGTGAACACGTCTCACAATGTTATTTGTTTCCTATTATACTGGTCACTTTTAGATGCCCGCTTCATGCAACGTTTTCATTTGCAATTTTCCTCGTTGTTCTTGCAAATTAGATTTATTACACATTTCCTGCTGTTGAATAACTCTGAAAGGCAATCTTTAATTCCTGAAACCATTAACGAATACCAAATTGGACACAAGTGTGTAATCAGTAACAGTCATTAAAAAGAAATTACATCAATTAATAACAATGCATTTCATGAGAAATTGTAATTTAGTTTGTAAGAAATGGTTTTCCTCTTGGTAATTATTCTTAAGATTGCAGGTAGTAAAAGTTTCCAGGGTCAGTTCTTGTCGTCGAAAGCGATGGCAACTCAAAGCACCTTCACATTAATGACATTTCGTGATTCGCAGCAAAAATATGTCACCTTATAATTGGTTACAATAAAACTCACAATAAAAATAAAAAAAAGGTTCAGTAGAATTAATTTGGGTATAAAGTTACATAATTTACATTCCTTTATGCTTCGATATCATTAAAAGTTTACTTATATTCCTGTTCAGTACATTATACTGCAGATTTTTGCTGCAGGTAAAAGCTTAGCACGGAGTTAACAGAGACCCATTGACGGGATTCTAGTACCCAGTTGGATGAAAGCTACAGAAGTCGCCACTCGCCAGAGTACTGACGGAGATGTAGGGTGGATCTCCAGTA
Organism: Melanchra persicariae; assembly: GCA_947386135.1. Classification (NCBI taxonomy): domain Eukaryota; kingdom Metazoa; phylum Arthropoda; class Insecta; order Lepidoptera; family Noctuidae; genus Melanchra; species Melanchra persicariae. Next base: position 9,350,727 of record OX376653.1, on the reverse strand, counting down.
GGTAGTTAAGTACATACGCAGGATAGCTGGGATGGTTACTGTTGATATGTACCTACAACTTCCAGGTACATCAACACTCTATCATGTCATACTGCAGTACCTACTTAGTGTGTACGAACCCGATTTAACACCTTTCTCTGAAAAGCCGTACCAAAATAAATGTAGGTATTCAAATTAAGTATCATACTTAAACAAATTAAAATGGAGCCACTAAAGTTCATAACTTACCTTAATGTCAAGACCACACCGTATGCTCACCAAAATTACACATGCAGAAAAAATTAAAATCTTATTAAAAAAAATTCAATCATAACGAAACAAGATCACAGTTTTGGGTCATTGTTTTTGTTCGTAAATCCGGTCATTCTGCGCAAGCGAACAGTTCGATGCTATGTCGTCGTCGGCGCGGCGGCCCGTGCCCGCGCCCGCGCCTTTCACCGCAGGTCGTAGGTCAGGGCGCGCTCAGGTGCTCCGCCCTCGGCACCCCTCCCCCGCCCCTCACCCTGCTGTCCACCCGCGCCGCACTAACGGCCCGCCACCATTGCCCTATTCAGCTGTCGTCGCGAGAACAACATCGCCGCCGCTGGGAACAACAAAACTTATGAATTATTCTACCGCTCTGTACTGCTTAGAAACAATTACAAAACAATACGAATTCATAACATAACTTTCACAATGCTCTTTGTGTGCCTTCAGCGCTCCATGCTCTCGTTTGCTGCATTATGGCAGGCGAGTGCCGCACGGACCATCTTCGCCGCTCTCTTAGACAAATCGTGTGATATGCATGCATACGAAACACTAGAAAGTCGCATCAGCTCAGTGCCGAAATTTTGGTGGCGATGTTTTACGGCATCTCAATGATAATTTCCTGTTGCTAAGATGACGATCGAATCAATTTGGCGCGGAGTGTGCAGCGCGTTGCGTATGGTCGCGGTGGCGTGCGAGATGCATCGTTAACTTAATGCGGCCGTAACGGCGGAAGCTGCGCATAGCGTTAGCGAGCTTTCGGCGGTTCCCACGGCGCCCCTCCCGCGACCGCGCGGTTACACAATGCGAGGTGAACGCGGATCTAAGCAATCGCTTAACCTCGCCCACTGCGCGCGCGCCGCTTCACCGCCGCACCGCCGCGATGCACCTCCACTCCAACACCACAGTTTCATAAAACACCGACAACTATTACACTATCGCACTGTTAGTTGTTACACAAGTTATCGTATTAAACATACTTATTTAATGTTTTAAACATTCACAATATTGTGCTAACGTGCATGGAAATGATTTTGTAATAGAGTAATTTAAATATAAATCTATTTGAATTTAAATAAACATTGTTTATGAATAAACAAAAGAAAACGGCCTTGTTGTCCTATGTTCATTTATATTGCTTTTCATTGGAATTTACTATTTGTCAGTTCCCTTGTTTTTTCAGCATGTAGGTACAACATGGACATAGCATCTGTCAGTCCTTAAATGCGTCCTTAATGTTTCCTTGTAGAATGGAAATGAATAACGGACTCGCGATAATAGCGTATGAAATGTTTCGACTTATGACACTCGATGACGGACGTAACGCAGGCCGGAAGATTGCAATGAGTACTTTCTTTACATCCGGCAGTTCAGCGGGGTCACGACCGATCTTTTTGTCCAGCCTCCAGGCTGAATGCACGCGACCCGTGCGTGATTATGTTCGACGCGCTTAATTATGCTGTCACATCGTCACTTGATGGGCGATAGTGAAAGCGAACGATACTTGCCGTAATAATAGACGAAAAATATAGCCATGTGAGCGGAGACGTTGGACGTGGACAGCTCTCAGACGCAACCTCGCCGAGCCGCCGCCGCGCCGCCGCCGCCGCCGTGCCATCATCACACAAACCGGTGATTTCTTAACGACATTAAAAGTTGTATCACGTTGATAGCACGTGCAAGTAAATTAATGTGTTTTCGGTAGATTATTCAGTCTAGTCGTTATACATACATAATAAGCGACGGAAAAATCCTACTTAAATAAGTCTTCGATCACATTATTTTAACGAAGATAAATCACGCAAAATCGAACAGAAGCGGTGACAGCCTTGGGTGTGGGGGTATCGGACAGAAACGAGATACTGAGATGTCGCGAATACAATCCCGGCCGTGTATCAATGTGTTTTTTCAATATATTTGCACAATTTACGACTGGCTTGAACGGTAAAGGAATATATTGTTCAGCTCACATATCCTTAATAATACGGCGACAGGTACTGTCATCTTACTTTATGTACCTACCTGTTCTTTGGACACACAAAAATGATTTTTGATACGTGGTTAAAATATGATATTATTTCAGACAAATTTGAATTTATTTAAGAAATAACTTGGAAGTTCCTAATTTGGTTAAAACTGTGGCTGACCTTCACAAGTTTTTACGAGTAGAAGATGAAACACCTTTCACCTAAATTTTCCCTGAAAGCCTTTCTTTTTCTTTAGGCAAAAGTGTTAACAAATTGGAATTTTAATAAGTTTATTTCAGAGCTTAATTGCCTGATTTATTTTTGTAAGCAGCCAACAACAATAAACGAGTTCATGTTCACTGTACGTGCGTCATTTGTCGGTTGACTCTACTTGACTCATAAACATAATTTTCGAATAATTTCCCAGGGAATTTAAATTTTGACATGAAATTACGGAAGCTTATCTCGAAAAATGAAACCGTATCGTAATTTACTGAAACTGTAGACAAAAAACAATACGCCTACATTATTCAGGTTTTCTTCTCTGTTCGTCGCCTCGGCAAAAAAGAGACAAAGCATATTCGCTCTTAATATAAGTATTAAAAAGAACAGTTCTCGATTCGGTCGACGTGAGCGCAGAATTTCCATGTGCGGGTTCAGTTCCGGCTTCGAAATAGTCCGGTCCTCCTTGAGAGCGCCGCAGAATCCGACGGGCTCGACCGCAATCTTTTAGATCATCGTCTATATACGTTCTTACCTACTATTACATATTTTATTATTTACAACAAAGCAGGTTTGAATAACGGAGAACAAATTCGATTTCAACCAATATTGTTTGTGGTTTATAGTTTAATACATGTCCGACGTCTGTCCATCTTTTTCCTTTCGGTTACGCTTGTGAGAAATCTTCTCTCAAATTAGGAAACGTTATGTAAACAGAGATGTGATGTAATTATCTAGCATAGCCGAAGGTCCTCGACCCCGCGACAAAAGCTCCGCTACATACATTCATGCTGAATTGTGTAAGCAAAAGTTTCTAGCAGTGGTTGGAGATGACAACGGTGACACGATGACGCGATGACGCGATGACACGGTGACGCGTGGGTGACGAGAGCGGCAAGTGTGCAATATGCTTCATATATTCACAAGTACATACCAATGAAACTAATACATATTATGTTTCAATGCGACGCGTAACAGAATAAATTGTTCGGAATAATTATGTTAATTGAGAAACGACATTCGATCTAACTTGTGACAGTCTATTTATTTTGAGGCTTAAAGTTTTTTTATCGCTTTCTGATAGTATAATAATAGTAGTTTGCTACAACAATGGCTTTATTTTCAAAATCGTGCTTTATTTTATACAACAACAAAGTGCACTTTAACTTTACACAAACTTTAACATTAAATATTCAGTGATTTATGATTTCGTTGCAGAAAAAACTCTGTTTTAACGTTTTGGATTTTACGAAATTTATGTTTACTTTGATTCTATTTGAGAATTCGTTCTATTTCAAATTTTATCATCATTCATAGTATCTAAATGCCTTTTTCCTGATGCGTATTTTGTGCTAACAATATAATACTCAAAAATACATTCTCAGACTTGCCCTCTCTACATCCGGATAGCAATGAGTGGTCATTAAATAAATAGTTCCATTGAGGATTACACAAACACATGCCATTTACCTTGTAGGCCGCCACTATTCTAACTGGAGATCAGGCCCCATCACTATAATGATATAAATGCCGTACTACGACTACTCTACTATTGAGTTTATAAATGTGCAATTTAAAGTTACCGAGTACTGAAATTAGGGAAGAACTGTAGTTAAAAAGACAAACTCTTCATGGTTAACACAGCTTCGCCAATTATGCGGTTATCAATAGCAGTTTTTTGTGAGTTTCAAGAAGTAAGTAGTCAAAATGATTTCCCTGTACTATTTTGGAACTTGAATAAAAAATCTTTTTAATAGATGTTGCGACGATTGAGAGAAATACCTTGACTACCAACTTAAGTGACTTGAAAAAAATTGTTGGTGAAAAAAACCCTGATTTTCCCAAGCACTTGTTTCCTTGCAAACAATAATGTCGTAGTGTCTGTGAGACTTGCAACTTAATAAACACTACTTTATGAGTCAAGTTTACCTTTAGGTACTTGTGGAAATTAATGTAGTACAGAATCACCAGGATACAGGATCTAGAAAATAATTGTTATATCAAGCAGGTATATGCATAACCGGAGCTTGTGGAATAATACAGCTTTTGCAAGCTTAACCAGATTGTTTTCCAATTTGCGAGCAAGAATAAATTTATTTTGGATCATGCAAAGCAAATAAACGTAAATTAAATTTGATTAATAAAGCATGACCTTGCTTTATTTATCAAATTTTATTTACGTTTATTTGCTTTGCGTTTTTATTGTTTTGTTTGAACAAACAATAAAAACGTAGGCTTGTGGAAAATTCGGAAATCTATATGTTTAAGAAATAGCAATCAAGGGGGAATATTTTAAAGTTGATACTTTTAGAACCACTATAAACGTTAATTTTTTACGTAATGAATACAAACACAATTTATAAAACAAACACAAATCCAAAGCAACGAATTCCGAAGATAGATAAAGCTCAGCTCAAAGAAACTTTTGAACACAAAGACGAGATCATTATCTAAGTTCATGGTTCACATTACTCATTGTTCGCTTTGTGTCGCAAATACTCAGTGCGTACACACCAGGGATGGCGAACAGTTTTTTCGTGAATTATCATCTGCCTAGCCTTATCCCAACTATATTGGGGTCGGCTTCCAGTCAAACCGGATTCAGCTGAATACCTGTCTTTGGTGAACGTACCATTTTAATGGAGCCATGACATGCAGCGGCGGATCCAGGATTGTCGTTGGGGGGGGGGCTTGACTCCGCTGAGGGGGTAGGTTTTAACAAAGTAAAAACTAAAAAAGCACATAAAATTAACAAGTCTCCTTGAATTAAAATTCGTTAATTCGTCAATCACTTCCTTAGGTACACTACCAAAGACATCATGGTTTGGGGGGGGGGGGGGGGAACCAAGAAAAATCTTAACTTGGTGATTTAACGGACAAAAATAAAACAAGATATTATTAACTCAACTCTTATTAACTATCGTTTTGTTAACAGTTTTTCCTTTGAATCAATAGTAATTCTAGTATTTTGCAGCGTGCCACCGGCACCGGTTCACCAACCCTGGTATAGCCTAACTCGTACCTACCTATACTTGAGCTGTCAATTTTCAGAGCCTTCATACATCACACGGAAGTTATCGCCAAGCGTGATTTGATTGAACACTGCATCCGCGTTTAGTCCTAATGATATCTTGTAATCTCCCTTGGAGAATGTACAGATATCTATTAGAACATAATTTTTTTTCTATGTAGTTAAAATAACTACACAGATATATAATACATTTATTCGTGTAAAGGGGATCCCTTTACACGAATAAATGTATATCGGTGTAGTGTATACTGGCATCTGTTTGACACGTTTACCTGTTCGATTAATCTAGATGCCAGAAATATAAAAGTCCCTAGGTATATAGTATGTTCTTGTAGGTAACTTCTGTGGTCCTTGTAAACTGCTCATACCAGGGTCACCACTTTATGGTATCTTTTTTTTATTGTCAGCAAAAGAAAAATGGCGGAAAAACCTAGTAGCCAGTCTTGCAGGGTGATATTTATAGGAATATGACACTTTTTTAAATGTAGGTATTACAAAAGCAACTCATAAATAGTAAAAGCATTCGTAACACAATGTAAATAATAGGTGTAGCCACATGCACTGTGACACTTCAATAAAATATTGCACACTTATTGTGTTTCATACAGCACTATTAAAATGGAAAACAACAATCGATACATGGAAATAAAGTCAGTATTCTTACTCGATTTAATATTCGAGTCGAAGACAATGGGTAGAAGTATTATGTATTCATTCGATTTATATGTTGTCACATTAGTGCTGTGGAAATGTTCTAGAGTTACCGCTTCTGGTTACAAGAAATATTGCACGTCAGACACCATGGCGGACGGCTTGCAACGAACACACACACACAAACGGCCTATCTATTATGTAAAAATGGCATTCATAAATCATCTGTGTGATCAATTTACAGTGTACGGCCACGCAGTGTGGGCAGAATGAGTTTAGGCGATAAATTTGAATAAAAATAACAGGCGGCCCATGTTCTCGTTCCTTTCGCAATAACAATCGGTCACATATGCATATTTTAATATATAACAATTTGTTATCATTATTACATTGAAAGTTTCTCTGGCTGTCCACCAATAGACCGTTAGTTGTCAAGAAATTGTATTTTCCGCTAGCAACAAGCAATTAAATTATCTGCCCAAAAATAACTTACTCGTAGTGTGAAGTGTTGTTAAATTGTGTACATGATCATAACAATCTTCTCGGTAGTTCCAATTTGCAACAAACATTTTAAAGGAAGTCTGCAGCAGTTGAATTGTATTAAATAAAAATATGTATAAAATATGTATGATGTATGTCTATCATAGGTGCATTGAAAGTAAATAAGCGCATGTAAAATAATAACGATTATTTAAAGATCGGTAACCGCTGTATGGTGACGCAACCCCAATAACTTCCGCGCATAAAATACGGAGATGAGAAAACTTTAGTCGTTTTTACTTCAGCGTCTACAAATTGTCATAGTTGATTACGGTATTTATGTACGGTTGTGAGTAGCCGCGGCGCTGGGTGCGGGGTGCGGGGCGCAGCAGTGAGAGGCCACCGAGCCTATCAAACCGATACATCATTAATTAATACTGAACTGTCATGGGAAGTGTTGCCCAAGACAATTTGTGGACAGACTTAGGATTGATGACCTGCGTGAGTCGAGCCGAACGATAGTTTGCGGATGGGCAGATTAACATAACGTTACTAAACTAAGATGCTAAACAAATAATGAAATTCGTGAAATTGCAGCGCGGTGATTGTTTAATATTTGTTTATTCTGTGATTCAGAACATTTCAAGTTACGCAATGTTGCCAACAATCCGTCTGGCGTCCCAAAATTCGTGAATTCTGAAGTAATAACCTGTCTCGACGAGTTAATTGATTTACATGAGTAATGCTGTTTAACGTCTACTGGATTTGCGTTTTTTATGTGTGCATGTTCAAATCAGTAGTTTAATGGCCTAAGACAATCTAAACTTAATAGGCTCTAAAGTTACTTCCATTACGGAGAAGCATCGCGTTTCGTCACCGCAACTAGTTTCTAAGCGGCTAAGGTAATGTAAAGTTATTAGTCTTTCTTGTTTATATTTTCTTACTACACACATATTCACACTCATTGACCAACACGTGATTCATCAAGTTAGCTATACTTGCAGTGTGGATGCATGAATAAACCTGCATAGTGTAATAATTATGTACTGAGCTCCATTTTCAGTGAACACAAAGATTTAATTGGTTTGCTCATAAATCAAATACTATCTTGCATCGATTTTGGTTATTTAGTAATAGGTAATTTAATAAGTATCTAGTTGACGTCCTGGGAACCTTATGATAGGTCATATCGTGCGCTTACTAATGAGACCGCGAGCGATTCTTTGAGTGCGGCGGGCGGCGGCGGACTTCACAATGGACCGGAAATCGTTCTAATAGGGAAGAGTAGTCACACTCACTCGCATGAGCTGAGCGTATGAGTTAATCTCATGTACTCGATTGTTGTCAGTCATCGTTGGCAATCGTAACTTCTACGATTTGTCGGTGATTCAGCAGTCTGTGTCACCGTTCTAGGAACAGGTTTGATAAGAATGCATTACCAACTTATAATCACATGTTACTTAGCCTGAAATTAAATTTGCAACCGAAATTTAGAAACCTATTATTTACCTACACTAAGGACATTTCCTTCAGGCTTTATGTCATTATTAGTCCTATTAACTTACAAATGAAATGGATCATTAAAATCTGATAAACAGAGAAATTTAGAAACCCCGATAAACCTCTTATACCTAATAGGTTTTTTTTTGACATTTTATTTCAAAACTCGTTATCATTTCTGCTGAAATATCAGAAGCCCATTTAAAAGATCGTATCTCAGCACAGCCCATTAACAGTTTTGTAAGCATGGCGTTAGAAATCTACCCACATCGCTATCTTTGTAAACTAAATGCAAACCACTATATAATTTATTCTAAACTAATAAGCGATAAACATTTGATCGTTTGATAGACGATTAATATTATATCAGGTGGTTACAAGCTACTCGACACAATGCCACTGCTGATTATTATGTTTTGGCTTTCAAATCTCTATATGAATAGACCGTGGCAGTCATTTGTAATAAATTATTTAACAATAAATAATGTGACGTTTAATTTAACCATAGCTAATTATATGACATCATTGGCGCCGTAGCGTCGCGTAGCATCGTCTACAAAAAAGAAAATATGATTACTTCGTTTTATACAGAGTGACTGGAAATTGTGTGGGTTCGCGCTTTCCTTCAAAAGGGGATGTTCTAAGAATAAAATCTATAACAATAAAATCTCTAATCTTCAACGATTGAGGCCCGATACCTTGGGGCCAAATTGTTTTTCTAAAGTAATCGTACTAGTCCAGGCAAATTACGCTGAAAATTGGGCAAACTTTGCAATAATTCTTAACTCTGATTTTTTGCGGTTAACATGTAGAGTACAGGTAGGTCAAAATGAATTCCACTAAAAGTTAACTAAAATATTAACTGTGGCATGTTTGTTTGGAGCATTTGTAGTGAGATATTTTTTATTGAATGGAATTTGTGATTTTGTAGGTACTTCAAAATAAATATTATAACTACTTGCGTTTCATAAAATTACTTAAGTAATTAAATATCTCAATTCACTAACCAACATAATTTTACATTATCTTTTATCCCAAGTTATTAATATCAGATTTTGCAATAGCGATTTAGGCAAAAATGTAACTGAATTAAATTGGGTGAATTAAACAATCAAACTAGCTTACCTTTAAGCGCCGTTCGATTGAGATTATTCCTGACTCGTCACTGACGTCCTCCAGTAGCCAGTAAATACACTACATTAGTAAAATTCTTCATCATCGAGGACGAGACAACAACAGCCGGTCGACTCTGCAGTGCGATTCTGTAAACATGTCGAAGTGAATACTTGGGCGAGATGCACGACAGGTGAGTAGTCAAACCATACAAATAAGATGGTATGACAGCTCTTTTGTCGTTCACTCCGCCTAGGTGAACACCGGTCGACAGCCGGTCTATTCTGTCGACATCTCACGGTGTACAGCTAGGCGAAGTGAACGACATGTTTACAGAATCGCGCTGCAGGTATAATTTGAATTTATAGGCCATGTCTGACTTAAAAAATAAACAATCCTATATTTTTTTCCAAATGTCGTATTTATTTTTTTACGACAAATCTCAGGGCGAAAATGTTTAATTCTGACAAAATAAATTAGTTTTACCATGATATCTTGATGTTCCTAGCTTTTATTGAAATTATCAGAGGTTATTGAAAATGTTAAATTTTTTTTAGGTTTATAATTAGAAAGGCTAAGGTCAATTCAATACGTACAATATTCAATACGATTCAATTCAATATTTGCAAGATTCAAAGCTGATTTGACTGACCTACTTGTATACTTTTTAAAGCTTTTTTTTTAAGTTTCTACCTCACGATAAAAAATGGCTAATTGTGAGAAATCTCCTCCGCTCTGGATATTAAACTGATACATAACTACTTTTCTGAAAGCTTTTGAACGAATGAACCCCTCAGATAATAATTTATAACAAAAAATACCCATTAGGTACTTTGGAATATAAGCGCCGTCAAGTTCAAGCTATGAAAATTTCTTGAAACTGCTCATGTACTTATAACAAAAGTTGGATTGCTCGAAAGCAACCCAATTTGTCTGCTGAGTTACCAGGTCAAAATCGTTGTATATCAGTTATATAAAAAATCCAATTTGAAGGAACACCCTTAGTTAGCAGTTACTCCGTATATATGCAAACTATTTACACAAAAACACTGAATTGATCTGCACTTCTGCACTCAACGACAAGGGTTGTTCGTAGCACTTCTGCGTAGCGCATTACGATAGCACACAATTAACAACGTAGATTGGCTTAGCTGATAATGAACTCGATTTGTACTTAATTATTATATTATACTTTTCAATATTGGTACTTAATCCTGTTTGTCATGTGACAAGACTTTTCTAATGTTTGACTTAGTTCATTCTAAGTACCTATACCACCACAAACTTACATCAAGAATCTCTTTTACTAATCAATCTGCCTAGCCTTTTTCTAAATTTATTGGGATCAACTTCCAGTCTTACCGGATGTAGCTGAATGCCAGCATTACATATGGAACGGTACCGGTTGGCAGGACTGTCGGATATTTAACAACTGTCAAAGATCTACAAGACAGCCGGGACCAACGGCGCGAAACTGTTATCGAAGGCTACTAATGTGCGGCCAGGGTTGCGGATTTTGTTCGAAAGAGTTACCGCGGCCCTGGAACGTAAAAGGCGCTAGGAGGAGCACGGATGGGTTTTAGTCAGTAAAAGTCTGACACTGCCTGCCGCTCCACCCAGAGCGGAAGGGGTCATTTGATGATTTCCCATCCTTAAAAAAAAAGGCTGCTAATGTGCCGAATGTGCCGTATTCACGCGTGTGTTTATTTAAAAAAAAAATAGCTCTGTAAATAAAAAACAAAATATAAAGTATCTCACATAACTTTATTTTGAAAGTAACGACATGGTTGGCGCAGTGGTTGAGCGATTGACTGCTGCGCTACGTGTCGCGAGTTCGATTCCCGCACGGAACAAATATTTGTATGGCCTACAGATAGTTGTTCCGGGTCTGGCTGTTTGTGTATGTGAGTTTATATGTTTGTAAAAGCACCCACGATACAGGAGAAAAACCTAGTGTGGGGCAGTTTTATTTAAAAATAAAACTCATTTATTTGGAAATAACTAATTTTACGGGAAGTAGCTGTCAGGAGGCCTACCACAACCTCTTAAAACAATATTATTTTAATATTACTTTGTAATTTCTGTTGTTGCATTTTCAACTCTCGGCGCTGATCCGAGCGTTGAAAATCCAACAGAGCGGAACGCAAAGTAATATTAAAGTAATATTGTTTTAAGAGGTTGTGGTAGGCCCCCAGAACAGCATGGAAAAAAAATAAATAAAGCGCAAATGGCTGACGTGTTACGCAAGTCTATCACTTGATTTCATTCCTATCTCGTGACTATAATGAAAATGCGCGTAACTATTCCATAATAACTATATAATCGCAAGTTAAAACAGCGTCACACTGTATCATGTGGGAAATATGCCGCGCCATGTAAGGAAGCAGAATATGTACGCTTGACTGTCAATATTCACTGTATCTAATTGTTAAACGTTAATAAAGGAATTAGCGTGCAACTTGTTTGTCATAAAATATGTCTTTGTGAGCGAATGTGATTATAACAGTGATTAAAACACAGAGTATGCCGCAATATGTCTGTATTATTTATCGTCGCGGTTTTTTCTTCTGAGGATGTGTGTCAGCACATTATAGAAGTACTTATTTATGTATTACCTCAGTACATGTCTAGGTAATGACATTAGTTCATTACTCAAAGACGGATGGAATCTGACTTGTATTTTAGTCGTAGCTGCAAAGTAAGTATAAATCATTGTGCAGATTACGTTACTTACATGGATTGTAGGTACGTATTTTCAAATCAATGGATGGGTACATTAAATGCTGTGTTCAAAGCGCCATTACATTTAGAATCTTTCGGGAAATTAAGCGTTGTGTTATTTATAAGTTGTGTCAGCATCAAAATCATTTCCATGGATAACTATTAGCTCTATATTCTAAGTCTACATAGGTTTATTTGTTGGTCCAACCAAAAATAACCCTCAAGAGTTATTTTACTAGATTTTAAAAAGCCTCAGATTCCGTCCGTCCGTCTGTGTATGAACCGTAATAGGTTACAGTTCAAATGACTGACTGAATGTTCACTGATTTAAATTGTGCCTTCATGCAAGAAACGTGATTTTTGTGGTGTACTTTGATAGGGTTTTTTTCACCATTGATCTCGAGGTACAGATAACTGTGCATAGTGTAAGTCACCTACTCTGCAAAATTGCTAGCTCGCTGAAAAACTTAATTAATTCATCTCCCTATTCACTGTAAATAACTAAATACCTCTTTTAATGATCTCTTTCACTGTTTGATTTGTAACATCTCAAAACATCTGAAACTGTAATCAAATCACTCCTATTGCAACCACTTCATCTAAATTATCATACTAACCTGACCCAGCTGAATACTTAGAGAAGCTCAAATAATATCTATGGATTAATAGAACTTGTTAAGAAATAAGAAACAATATTTTAATATATTTCTTTGAAAGTAATACACCGATATACATGTGACTTTTAACTACTTATATTAGTTTCATGAACAGAACCGATATTGATGACCAAAAAATACTACTTATTTAATTATTCACCCACCGAAGCAAGAATAATGTAAGTGTTGAAAAATTCGAAATACAATTACAGATTACATTTATAAATTCGTTTTTACCATAAATTGTAGGTATAACCTTCAAGCTTTTAATAATCTCAGTTTCCACATCCTGTTCAGGCACATTGCCTACCTATCACACAAATATTTCAAATAAAACATAGGGAGGTACCGAAGGAGTTTTGTAAAAGGATGCTAAAGACCGTGCCATAGTGCTGAGCGCCGATATTATATCATCACGAGAGGTTTCACTATGTTGTTAAACAAAATTACATTATGCAACCGAGTATTGACTATCTTTACATGCCTACACTTTTTACTTCCTCAAAGCGTCTGTAAATCTTTTATTTTTTCCTCCTCATAAGTAGCCGAAAAATTGTGTAATTTACATAATGATTGCCTAATTATTTGTAATTACTTACACTCATATATGTTTAGTCTACCGTTTTGCTAAGTACTCACACAAAATAATAAAAATATGCATTACAAGCTGGCTCTGCGATTAAGTTATCGTTCTTTATTTGTAAACAAGTGGTTTATAAATAGAATATTCATATGACCTTTAATTATCGTGAAATAACTGGATCAGTTAATAATACAAGCTCATTAGTGGCGGCGGCGCGTGCGCTGGTATCGGTCATTGTCTGATTTAGGTATTTTTATAGTCGTGTCAAGGGGTCATCGACTGGCTCCCAATCGCTATGACATCAGCTTCACTACTTAGGATTACAAAACACTTACTCTCACTCACGTAACAACACCACTGCGCTAGGCCGTACTGTAAGAGTTTCAATAAATTTTGTAACCTCATTATAACCTGGCAGCATCATTGTGTCGACTGATGAGACATGACTTTCATATTTAATGCATTTTGTGGTTTTATCAGCACTTTTGAATGTTTACTTACTCACTGACAACACATATATGACACATACGAGTAACTACGAGATGATCAACAATAATAGCTTAGAGCATATTTCTTCTTGGTATTAAAATTTCCATTCAAGGAGAATGGAAATTTTCCTGGGTTATACTTACTTACCTACTTTATTTCATATACTTACTTACCTACTTTATTTTTTCTATATTATTATTCTTTTACTTAATTCGTTTTTGAGTAGTACCAAATTGTTAACAATAACTACTCGTAGTTCAAAGTCCCCGGACCTCGTGTTTTTATAAACTTTTCTCAGTACAGTAACAGTACGAGTATGTTGTAAAAATCCCCGATCTTGTTTTTTGAGAGCGTTTACATAAACGTGGCGTTACTATCAGATTTGACACTTCTAATTTTAGATCAAACCTACACACAGTAGTCACTCACTTAGCGATACTTAAAGCTGTTAAGTGCTTGATTACCACTGAGAATTTTTCCTGTTCTTAGAGATTCCACCAACATTTTTTGAAACACCATCGTTCCAAAAACGAATGTTTTTCTGCAAGTTTCCAGCTTGTTCGTCCTAGCTAATAACTAAAATATCCACACTTTCAGAACCAGATTTTGCGGTGCTTTGAAAAGTTTTAGTTCGACTGTTGACTTGTTGACTTTGGGGAGGTAAATCATCCGATGGAGACAAAATCTGTCCATCTATACCTCTTCAGTCTTCACGTCGTAACGGCCAAAAGATCATGGTCTGGAATAGTTTTCCCGGGGGTACATAGTGTACATACTTCAAGAGGGTGAAGATCTAAAATAATTATGAAGGAAAATTCCCTTGGGGTAACTTTTCGAATTACAAGCGGGTGAAGTCGCTAGCAGAAGCTAGTATGTACCTATATAATTACAGGTATATTCCTGAAAAAAGATTCTGAATTCAGTCTCCATAGAAAATTTTGATTATAGAAGATTCTTTATCCAAAATTTTCTATGGAGTTTCATATTTTCACCTAAAACTTTTCAACTATTATCATTTCGTTTTTTTTTATTTCATCGAAGGCACGTCTTCCACTGTATCAGTTGACCTATTACCAGTTCGATTTTTTTCGTTACTCCGACCTTTCATTTGGTCGAAAAACTTTTTACCGACATAACATTTGTTCGAAGTAATTATGTTTCCGAACATTTTTAAGTGGTCCCAGTAAAAAGCATGCAAACAAGGATGTTTGCTTCAAGCATGCAGCATGCCTGCAGGCATACAGTATGCAAGCAGGCATTCAGCATGCAAGCAAGCATGCACCGTGCAAACAAGCATACAATATGCAAGCAGGCATGCGGGCCTTCAAACCACCAGGGCCTCAAGTCTGCTATTACAATAGTGACAGAATGGTCTATCATTGATTTCATAATTGTTGTTTTTGACCAGTTTGGTAATCTACTAATATACTATGACTTTCCAATGGTCAACCACTGACACTCCATTGAAAGAAATGGCATAGAATGGTAATGTCGTACATACTGACAAATGAATGACAGACGTATGCGGTAATCTGCTAAAATTTTGGCAGTTCGGCTACACTTCGATCAGTGACCTACCATTAGAACGTCATTGTGCAGTCATTGCTTTTCAAAGACATTGAATATTTAGAACCAGGATTTTATTACGAGACCATTGACCGACCATTATGAATTTAGCAAATTACGAACTTATAGCAAAATGACAATGAGATCGTGTTGGAATGACGAACTTATAAAAAATAGCAGACTTGGGGCCCAGCTCCTCAGCTCGCGGCCCTCTCCACCCCTACGCGCCTACGCGGGCTTAAATTACACTCTAGGAGTAGGGCAGACAAGACTACGTGGAGTCGGTTTTGCAGCGATGTCGTTTTTGTCACTAAATTTAGCACAACATATTGACTTTTTATGACACTATTTTAATTTAATATTGAAAATTCTACCAAGTTACCGGCTATAAATCTATGACCAAATAATATTCCGTAAAATTTTGTTTCGGTGTGGTGAAAATATGGCAAATGAAAAAAGTTCTGAAGCTTCGGCCAATAGTAAAAAGTTATTTTGTAAATCGGCAAAACATAGTTCGGTTAAATAATACCTATGGCACATGATACTTCGATTATCTAAAAATATGTCAAATAAAAACAAAAGACGTCGGTCCATAGTTTTCGGTAAAATGAAATTCGAACAAAAAAAATCCGCAAAAGTGATTGGTTCCCAAAAAAGTAGCCTGTGTCCTTTTCCATATCCCGGGCTATATAATAGGTTGGGGAAAACGTTTCTTCGCATTTTTTAAGAAAATTCAAAACATTTTTTAATATAGTTTATTTACATTTAACTAAAGTATGTAGGTACCATTTTGTTCGATAACTTTTTACCATCTTGTAGGTAGGGACATGATCCCATTGCTATAGAAATTTTGGGACTTCTGATCAAAATATCACGACAGGTGGTTTTGGCAATCCTCTCGTGATGTTAACCTGACACTGCCTAAAGAATTCTGAAGAGACCGAAACAGGTGGAAATCTGAAGGTGCAAGATCAGGACTATACGGCGGATGCATTAACACCTCCCAGCCAAACTCTCTTAATTTTTGCTGAGTGGCTAAAGATGTGTGAGGTCTAACGTTATCATGATGAAAAACCACACCCCTTCTGTTGATTAATTCTGGTCGCTTTCTGCCAACTTCTTGCCTTAATCTTATCAGTTGTTCGCAGTAGAGTTCAGAATCGATGGTCCTGCCTGGTGGTAACAGCTCATAATTAATAATGCCCTTCCAATCCCACCACACACACAGCATCACCTTGTTGCGAGTTAACCCGGGTTTCGCCACAGTCTGTGAAGCTTGACCGGCCTTTGACCACGACCTTTTTCGCACGTTCTTGTCGTACGTGATCCACTTTTCATCACCAGTTATCAGTTTCTTCAAAAATGGTTCGGTTTCATTACGTCGTAACAAAGAATCACAAATGAGTACACGGTTCATTAGGTTTCTTTCAGTGAGCCCGTGAGGTGCCCAAATATCGAGCTTTTTTGTATATCCAGTTTTTTTCAAATGCACCAAAACTGTTTTGTGGTCAATTCCCAGTTCTTCAGCTACGTCGTAACTACTGATATGCATCTTGCTCCACTTTTTCAAAAATGGTATCCATTTTATGCGTAATAGGGCGACCAGAGCGTCGTGCATCTGTGACATCAAAATTTCCGGATTGAAAACGCTTAAACCAAATTTGTGCTACTCTCACAGACACTGCACTAGGTCCATAAACATCGCAAATTTTTTTCGCGACTTGCGTTGCATTTTTACCTTTTTTTGTAGTAAAATTTTAAAATGTACCGTATTTCTTCATTAGATTCACTCATCTTGACAGTACGAAAAACAAATGAAAATCTCACATTTTCCTAATTTGAATTTGGAATTATGTTCTTTAAAATTTAAACTTTCAATGATACCAAAACCAGCCAGATACAAATAGTATATCCAAAGAGATTTTATTACAAGTTCATACATACTATAATGCGAAAAGACTTTTTCCCCAACCTAATATATTTATCTGCCTTTCATGACGATCCGTTCAGCCGTTTTAGCGTGAAAGCGTAACGAACAAACTTACTCTCGCATTTATAATATTATATTAGGGATTAATATAAATTGGAATAAAGGCAGGAGTATGATGATGATGATAAATTTTGAATATGTCGCAGCCAACTAGAATCAGCCATTTAATTGGAGGCCTAGCCTTTTCATTTACTCTGGTGGCCTAGCCCATTTTTTAAGCGACTTATGTGACATCTTTGGTTCAATGTCGATAAACGACTTGCCCATATCACTTCTGCCGCTGATTAAACGGCGCAGTTCAATTAAAAGGCTAGGCTTTTAATAAAACGGCTAATTAAGCTAGTTGGCTGCGACAAATACACAACATTGCTAATCATAAAAGCTAATAGTAAAAATCATAAATTATTAATTTTCCCATTTAAATTGATATTCTAATCACAAGTAAACAATTTATCAACCTCTTCTTATAGATCTGAACGAAACATTATTATACTTGATAAGTTTGATGTCTCGAAAATAATGACGAACATTAATAAAAGACGAGATAACTCGAAGCCTAGCCTTAGGCATAGTTACGAACATAATCATAGAAGTTAAAAAGTAATCAATCCATTCTCTTTGGCAACGTTTACAAATGTCTTCAATGACTCGTAAAATCTCACGACTCTCACTCAAGAAAATATTGTGAAATCTTTTAAAGATGCGCCCGTCTGGCGTATTTTGCGTTTGGTATGGTAGAACAACACAAAAATAGACAAGAAAAAAAATCAAAATTGAGCTACTTCTGATGCATTCCAGCAAGTAAGTGTACCCAATAGATATGCATCTACTCGTTTAACTTCATTGACTAGGGCTTTTTTAGTAGTCCTCAATGTTGATTCTTGTTTTCAGGAATTGCAGTGATTGGAAACAGTGTCGCCACACTGTTTCCTAAAAGGCTTGTCCCAAAAAAAAGTGTAATAGTTGTTGAAAAGTAGAAGTAGGAAAGTAAGATAAATAGCTAACACGTGGGTCACATTGAAAGTTTATAGTACCTAAATAAAAAACGGAATGATGTAGAAACCTGTTAATATTTTTATTGTTTTTCGAAGTAGTCTCCGTTACTTTCTAGGCACCATGACATGCGATGGATCCATTGACTGACGCAGTGGGCCCCCTCTTCTTTAGGGATCTCTTCCACTCCTTTTTCAAACGCAGCAATGGCATCTTCAGGGTGCATAATATAACAAATTCCTCTAAGTTTATCTTTTCTTTTTGTAAATAAAAATAAAAGTCACAAGGTGTCAGGTTGGGATTGGAAGAAAGATGACTCACTAACTCCACACCTTCGATAGACAAATATTCGAAAGTCCGTCTGGTGGAGTGAGCAGGAGCGTTGTCATTGTGAAGGAGGATCCTGCTTCTTGGGCGCTGCTGTCTAACATTTTACAATACAACTGGTAAGCTCTAGTAGTATCTTCTAGGACAATTGTTGCAAAATGACCCGTCCGTCCAAAGAATGAGGCAATCATAATTTTCCCTTGACTTAGGCCATTCTTTACTTTTGTCGGCAAATCTTCGAATGGAAACATTAATTGCGCAGATTGTCTTTTGGTTTCGGGTTTGTAAACAATATATCCAGATTTCATCACCTGCCGGTCGATTCTGTCGACATCTCACGGTGCTCACCTAGACGGAGTGAACGACAACTAAGCTGTCATTCCATCTTATTTGTATGGTTTGACAACTCACCCGTCGTGCACCCCGCCCAGGAGTTCACTTCGACATGTTTACAGAATCGCACTTCTGTAACGATGTCATATATACAGCATTCGAGTCATCTCCGCCATACTTTTCAAGCATTCAAGGCACAAATCAAAAACATTTTTATTTTTTTATTTTCTGTTAAATTATGAGATATTATCATCTGCCTAGCCTTTTCCCAACTATATTTTGGTCGGCTACCAGTCAAACTGGATTCAGCTGAATACCAGTATTTTCCGTGGAGCGGCTGCCTACCAGACCTACACAACCCATTAACAAATTATGAGGTATCCATAAAAAAAAAAGCTTTCTGACGACTAAATATTCAAAAGTTGCTTTAGACTTTTTGTACTTAATGCCTAAAGCTGCCCGAATTTGTTGATATGTCACCCTTCTATCAGCTTCTATCACTAGCCGCACGGCACTCACGTTAGCTTCAGAAGCCGACGGACGTCCTTCCCGCGAATCATCATTAAGTTTGCTTCGACCACGTTAAAACTCATTAAACCAGTTTTAAACAGTGGCACGAAATGGGGTGTCATGAAATGCTAATCGAAGTCTATCGTAACATTGTTGTTGAGCAAGACCGCAACCAAAATGTAAATAAATCATTGAGCGAAAATTTTCTCTAGTTAAATTAGAGTCAAATCCATTTCGTCGCACGACTCTTTTGAAAATGCCGCCAATTTGTAAAAATCAATGACAAAATGTATAAATTCTCAGAGATTCTCAAAGAGTTTCTAATTCGAAATGTAAATAAATTTTTCATCGGCTGCTTTTCTTACTGGCCTATTCTAAAAACTTTCAATGTTACCCCCGTACAATGCCACACGAGGTTTATCCACACGGAACAGTTCTTACAAATTTACATTTCTGGACCCTGCAGAACAAAGAGTATCCAACACCGATTTATAATCATATTCATGTTGCAACAACAAAGAAGAAATTATGGAATTCTCTTTACAAGATGCCTATAATAACAGACTGTCCAAAAGAGTTATTTAAGGTATTAGTGCGGTAAGTTGGTTTTTACAAACCTTACCATAGTCATGAGTTTGTAAAAACCAATTTCAGCACGTGTATGTCATACAACGTTTTTGTACACATTTGCGAGAAAACAGTATAATACGTCATGACTCATGAAACAAACTTTTTGTTTTTAGATTTGAGTCGGAAAGTCGCAACAACCTTTGACGTTTCTATAAGAAAATGGCGCGAATTTGAAAACGGCGCCACAATCGCGTGGAGAAAATTAGAACTACATCTTTCATTTATTTATTTAATTATTATTCTTCTTCTCTCATTTTCTCTT
The DNA here is from genome assembly GCA_947386135.1 of Melanchra persicariae. NCBI lineage: Eukaryota > Metazoa > Arthropoda > Insecta > Lepidoptera > Noctuidae > Melanchra > Melanchra persicariae. The sequence goes on along the minus strand of OX376653.1, from coordinate 9,330,457 downwards.
TAGTATTAAAGTGAGAAAAATGTATTGAGCAAAACCGCTACTAAGGAGGTTCGATCACTTAGCTTATTTATTCTAGGATTGTGAAACTCCTTGGTCGAATTCTTACAATTTTTTTTATGGAAATTAAAAAAAAAATCGCAAAGAATACCCAAGTACATATTTTACCACACGGCGCTATAGAATAGTACCGACTACCGTGCGGTAAAATATGTACTTAGGTGAGAGTACCTATTTTACGGCACATGCCATTATGTGGTGCGTAAATTTTAACTTTCGAACAATATATACAGGCTTCGTAAATGCATTTTTTGAGCAAGTGTTGAAAAAAAATTTTACTTGTAAATATATTTTTCAACATATTAGCTCAAAAAATGCATTTACGAAGCCTGAATAAAAAGTCTACATCGGGCCCATGTAGGACCCGATAAAAACGCCCGTGAAGCTCCTTGCTCTGCCATACCTCCCTGCGGTCATTAGTATCTAATACCACAGGTTTGCGCCAGTTCTCGTTAGCCAAGGAGAGCGCGGTAAGGCCTTTGTCCACCGCTACCACATCCTGATGCATACCCACGTCGGCTTTAGAAAATACTCCCTAAGGCTGCATACCTCGCGGTTGTGCAGGGTCTTAGCATTTAAAAAGCCACGACCCCCGCACTTCCGCGGGATATACAGCCTCATCACCGATGATCGTGGGTGATGCATCCGATTTGCGGTAAGCAGTGAGCGAAACCTCCTATCCAGGGCGTCAAGTTCCGTCTGAGACCATTTGAGTTTGCCGAAAGAGTACATCAATACCGGCATGCCGTTAAAGGCGCGCACCTTGTTTCCGCTTGATAAAAGACTGTTAAGTACTTTGTTCAGGCGGCCAAAGAAGCGCTCCTTAACGATTGTTTCACGTCAGCAGCATTGATGCCTAACGCTTCCGACATACCCAAATACTTGTAAGTTTCGGTTGAGGAGAGGGACCTAAGGTGTATGGAATCCGAGAGTTGGATTCCCACGGATTCCATAATATCCCCTTGCTTTACATGCATGACCGCACATTTTTCCATACCAAATTCCATCCTGATGGCGCTACTGAAGGTTTCTGTTACCTTCAGTAGCTTCATCAGTTGCAAGTTGTTAGGAGCAAAGAGTTTCAAGTCATCCATGTAAAGGAGGTGTGATATGACCTGACCGCCTCTTCTCAATCGGTAGCCTTGGCCCGAACCCTCCAGCAGTGTACTGAGAGAGGTGAGGGCCAGGCAAAACCACAGTGGACTCAGACTGTCGCCCTGAAATATGCCACGCTCGATCCTTATCGGGTCGCTGTTCGCCTGGATCTGTCGACATCCTGGATAGCGAAGGACCGTCCTCCATTGCCCCATACACGACATCAGGAAGGTGCGTAGAACTGAGTCAACTTTATACAACTCCAGCACCCTCATGAGCCATGTATGTGGCACCGAGTCATAGGCCTTCTTATAATCTATCCAACATGTCGACAGATCCTTTCGGGAACAGCGAACCTGTTGGCTACTGGCAATATCAATGAGGAGCAGCTCCTTAGTACCGCGGGACCCGTTCCTACGTCCATTCTGAGAGGCAGACATTGTTGAACTACCTATTTTCAATATGATGGGTAATCTTTGCTCTTATAATGGATGTAAGAACTTTATAGACAGGACAGGTAAACAAGTGATCGGTCTATAATTTTTAGGTCATTATTGTTATCCCACTGCTGGGGAAAGGTCTGACGCTCCCATAGCCTCAAACTCCTTCCAGTGTGTTTCTTCCTCCAGACAATTTACTGTTATAGTTTTTATGATCACTATTAAAAAATCCTTTGGTATGAAACCGCATACTATCATAATTATATTAAGCCTAGAGTAACCAAGTGCTATGTTTACTTTCCTCCTTTGTCTACTATGATCATCATAAGTTAGACAGAAGCTTTTGATGCAATTTTTATTAAAACGGTGATTACCTAAGTAGCTTGACGAGATACGAGTAGCGTTTGAAAATCTGTCTTTGACGTCAGCAACATCAGAATAATACATTTACAGATGCTAGACATTGACTGGTATGTGTTCTACACCTTTACCTGCTTTACTTGTTTATCTTGTCTTATAAAATAAAAACAATAGTCCCCACATCATCACCATAAAGTTTTAATGATATTTTAAACGCTATTTCCATATGGCGATGATATTAATTAGATAAACATTAATGTTAAGCTTAAGTTAATGGGCAATTCACACTCATTAAATTCCACGTAATCTAAAATATAGGTTTATAATGTGTTTTTATACTTCAAGCCACCTACTGGCTAATATGTGTATAGTTGGTTATACCTGTTATTCAATATCGGTCTCAGATCCGCTGGAAACGTCTGAACACTGCCTGGTGAAATCCATATCAACCTGCTCTCCTGCAGATGAGAACCCTAGCACGAGGCACGAGACGAGTCAGCAGATTGGGACGAGATGCGGCACTTTTTTGCGTCTTATCCATGATGGCAAGTGTGCTTCTCCTCAGGTGAACCCTCGTGCTGTGCTGAAATGATTCAGCAGGGGGATACAGTATTTTATTACACTTTCCGACACTCCGCTCGGTCACAAATGGCCGGCCTTGGTATAATGCAGAATGCGCCAACGCTGACGCTGTTTTCGGGCTGATCCAGGCTTTCATTTTAGGCATCTGCCTACCAAGCCTGGATAGAGGCCCGCTACCGAAAAGTTAGAGCACTAAGGGTTCGCGCGAAGAAGCGGGTTCTACATGGGACACATTTTATGTCATTCCATTTCCATTTTATGTTCCCATTGTATGTGTTTTAGTTTTAAGTTTCCTTTTTTTGTTTACGTTTTGGTGTACAATAAAGTGTATAATAAATAAATAATAAATAAATTTTGACCGTGTCGGACGTATCGGGGCCAAACTAGCATGGCACCCACCGGGTAGTAAACAGTTCTGGTAACTGTCGAAAGCTCACTCTGCAAGTGAGAAAGCAAATTTATTTGCATCTCTTTTTGCAAGCAATTCACGTTTAGACGGTGGTTCAAAGCAACCACCAACTGTACCTCGTTGTAACTCTTCGATGTCGGTGATCGCAGTCCACATTAAAGAGGTCTCATGGGTATTGAGCAAGCTAGACGTGAACAAGGCCTGCGGGCCTGACGGTATTCCTGAGTGAGTGCTGAGCCAGTATGCGCCTGAAATGTCCTCTCCTGTGTTGACACGCTTGTTCCGCCTCTCTCTTAAAAAAAGAACGGTACCAAAATCCTGGAAGTTTCCAAATGTAAAACCTGTGCCACAAAAACGCCGACTGTGCAGACCCTGCTCATTATCGTCCGATCGCCATTACCTCCATTCTGTGCAAGATTATGGAAAGGGTACTGAACAGTAAGTTGCTGACCTGCCTTGAATACAATGATCTCCTCAGTGACCGTCAATATGGCTTTCGCCGGGGACTGTCAACTGGCGACCTTGTGTATGTCACGCACTGCTGGGGCGAAGCCATCGAGAAACACGGCGAACCACTTGCTGTATCGCATGATATCTGGAAGGCCCCTTGACAGGGTCTAGCACGCAAGTCTATTCAACAAGCTTCCTGCTTATGGCTTTTCAGCTGATTTCTGTAGCTGGATATCAGACTTCCTAAACGGTCGATCCAAGTAGTCGTTGACAGCTGCTCCTCCGACCTCATGGCTATTGATGCCGGAGTTCCTCAGGGGATTTTCTCTCCGCAACTCTTTTCCTGCTGCACATCAATGACCTACTTCAGCCTGGTATTGTTGGGTACGCAGATGGCAGTACAGTTTCAGAGAGATACATACTCAGTCCAGCGCTTAAAACAGCGGGGAAGAAGTTCGTTCCTTGAGAGAGGCCATGGTAGAGCGGATAAATGAGATGGGGAGGAAATTTATGGGCGCTGGTCCGAGAAGCTATTGCGGTTCTGCTATACTCAAATCTATCGTCTTATATGGTGCTTTTCAAATACCAAAGCTCATGGAAATCATTTAATATAAAAGGGTTAACTGCTTTTTGTTAAATACATTCTTCCTCTTACTTCATATAATATGCTAACGATATTCACTACTATTATCAATAGATTATGGCTTCAGCAGTGATCAACGTAATCGTAACCTTCACGACTATAATCCTTAAAGGGGTATACAGACACGTGCTGTTGTGTGCTAAAGTCACAGTTGGTTGCATTCGTGTATATGAGCTGGTGCGAACTGTTTGGCATATCTTTGGACTGCCTTAGAGTATCCTTAAAGCAAAGCTGTACGCAGGACCCAAAACGGCATTATACCATTAAATCGACTATGTACAATTGAATCGAGAAAAAGCAGAGTACAGTATTCCTCCTTGATGACGTATCAGCCCAATAACCATGTCACGCAATGCACGCAACAGTAGTTCATCTATACCGATAAACGCGTAAACGGCATACGGCGTCTCGTCCAAGCGCATCGCGATTTATTACTATGTTAGTGACGTAATTTTTGAATGGACTGGACCAAATTGAATCCGACATCTAAGAAACCAAATATTCGTTACCATAATCCCGTACTACGAAAACACATGTATGACATTTAGTTTTCTACTCAAAATGCCAATTGTGTTTTTTTTTTGCCCTTTGTTGCACATAATTGCCTATAATGAATAATAACGCACTTCTAACAAGCTTTATGATGTATGTCTCACCGACACTCCTTGTAACTCTTCCATTCGACGACTTTGTTTCTGGAAAACATATTTATGACGTTCAACTTTTTTCTCCATTAGCCGATTTTGTTGTGCCCATAATGAAAAATAACGCACTTCTAATAAGTTTACAAATAGTGTATGCCTCATTCACCGACGCTTCTTGTAACTCCTGCATTCGACAACTTTGTTTCTGTTGCAAGTCCGTAGGTGATACGGATTAGAAAACTCCGAAAACCGCCGAAACTACGGACTTCGGGCTTAGAGAGTAGACCCCCTGATCGGCTCGAGCTCCTAGGCATGGAGATGACATCCAGTCTCAACTTCTGCGCCACCATTTAGTACAAAGCCCAAATTGCGGCCTAAAAGCTGGGCATCATAAATAGAGTGAAGCGTTATTTTACGCCTGGACAGATTTTAACTCTTTACAAGGCACAAGTCCGATCCTGGCCTAAACAAGAGTCAAGAGCAAATCCCAAAAAAATAAAAACCGGCCAAGTGCGAGTCGGACTCGCGCACGAAGGTTTCCGTACCATTATCTATAAATAAACGGCAAACAAAAACAACGTTTTTTGTTATAGCAGCAACAAAAATACATCACCTGTGAAAATTTCAACTGTCTAGCTATCACGGTTCTTGAGATACAGCTTGGTGTCAGATTGACAGACAGACAGACGGACAGCGGAGTCTTAGTAATAGGGTCCCGTTAGGGTGCCGTTTTTACCCTTTGGGTACGGAACCCTAGGAACCCTTAAAAAACATACGATAAGGGCGGAGTTTTAATAAAATACTTTTTTAAGAAGTTGCGTAGAGAATCCGTAGATACGCGTAGAGGCTTCATAAAGGCTGCGTGCAGGGCTACGTAAACTGACGTGGTGGCTGCATAAACTCTCGTAGAGTCTGTGTTTATAATTTATTAACAAAATATATTGAAAAAACTGTTAGAGTACTTCTATGAAGTAAGTAAATATAACACCTGTAGATTAGATTTGATAGAAGCTCCTCACATGAAGCTAAAAGATTCATCCTTGAAATATTTTGCAACATCAGACCACCTGAACAGGTATCAACGCGATTGTCCACAATGTGACCTCCACTTGATCGATTAATATGCTAATTTAGATTATTTATTAGGCAACAACCGACCAAAATTTAGAACTGTTTTGCTCATTCTAGTTTTTATTTATTTTCGTATTTTTGTGAATGTTCTTGCTTAAACCTTCCCATTTTGAAATGAGAGAACAGTTAATATAGGAGGGGCCAAGGCTTATATATTCTAAACGCAAATCGAGAAGATTTAATAGTCAAAATGCAGTACCTACTTGCTTAAACGGAGCAGTCCCAGCTCAACCCGTTTTCAGGCTCCGTTCGTCCCACCCCTTCATATTAAAACATAGGTACTGTGAAAGTAGACAATCATTGGTAACATCTGGGTAAAAATGTTTCAACCAGAAGTGTTTTTCAATACGTATTTTGAACAACAGATTGGACAACTACATATTAGGTACTCGTATATGACTCATGATCTACTGCACGGTAGAGTTCTCTGGTGTGGACCATTTTGAATACAAACCTTATTTATTTCACCGGAAAAGAAAAAAGCATTTCAAATCAGCACTTTTACAAAATCGCGGTCAAAACTATAATATATGCTAAACCCGCTGGCCTCTACTTATCTCCAAACTTAAAAGTATTGATTTCTGAAAACTACTATTTAGACATTCGTCGTATCAAAAATATAACAAATAGGTATTACATTTGGTTTTCTCGTTAAATCGGAATTTATATTGGCTAAAAAAATATGTAAAATACATGCCCCGTTATTTAAAAAAAACACAACACACATTGTAAATGGAAGTAGGTACTAATACGTAAATGATAAAAATCGCCTTTAAACACATACAGTGTAAAATCAATTATACAGATACTTTCCGTATGGTGTCGGACGTAAAAGAATAGCACCATAACATCACTTCCCGTGAGTATCGTAAGAGGCAACTAAGGGAGAATGACCCAGAGAATGGGCAGCAGCATTCTCTGTAGGTTACATTGCTACAGCTACACTGCGATCGCCAACCCGCCTGCCAAGCGTGGCGATTATGGCAAACCTCATGTGGGGGAGGCCTATATCCAACAGTGGACGTCTTTCGGCTGATATGATGATGCTGAGATACTTTAAGGCTAGGTTATCCGGAAAAACGTTGTTTTGCATTGTGTAAAATTGTGTTTTATTCGTAAAGAACACGGATTTAAATTTTGAAAAAAATATATTACATATTTCACACTTCGATCTAGCTATTTCGGCCGTGCGATACACGATTACTTGCACTTTACTGCATCCAATTAAATCGCAAAGACAAGTCAAAATCAAGATGTAATTATCATTTCATTTGAGTTATATAAGGTTTTGAGTAATAAAACTTATACCACAATAAAGGTCGTAAAAAATGTGATTAAAATCGGCCGTCATAATGTGAAATATGAAAATACGTATCCCACTAATTCCAAAATCAAGTGATTTTGTCTTTTCATGCGCGCGCCCCGTGTCATTTAGTCCCGAGCGGAACGTGTTGGAGGTCGGACGTGTGCCAATTTTTGCGATGCCGCCACCCCCGCTAAGTTCTGTTACTGGCTAAGCCTAAATTGATTACCGCTCTAGCACTGCCGGCACACCAGTGTGCCGCGAATTTAATGTTTATGTTTATTTACGTAAGATTTATTTTTTATTTTGGAATTTTCACGTGTCGAGTGGTTAAATAATAATACTTGTATACAATTTAGTGTTCAAACAGTTGTAATATAGTTAGTTTTTATTTGATGTAGCTATAACTTTGTAAAAAAAAATGGGGGAATAAAAGTTGTCATCAACGGCTCTTCGTTGCAGCGGTGACTACTTTTTTTATAAACTTTGGCTGAATAAACAAAAAGGTATATAGGTATATTATACATAATTTACTTTACTAACTAGGTAAGTACCAACACGGAACAGATAAATTTACACACCGCGAACATGTAAACAGTTTAATTTAAACCTTATTTCAATACGCATAAAGACGTGCGCTTCAGTGGTTTAGTTTTCGCGCGAAATAGATTTACCAACCGCATCAAGTATGTAAAACAATTGAATTTGAACCCTATTTCAGAGTGCATAAAGCCACCTCGCGCGCACATGATACAATGATTTACTGTTTTCAAATGTCAAATAGGTAGTTCACCCCGCTACGTTAGTCTTGATGGTTTCGGAGAGTTTGTATAAGTCTTATAATATTTGTTATTTATTAGAAATGTCCGTTTTCACTTATCTTACTCCTAAACAAATGCCAAAATAATAGCTCGTATTTCCTACATGAGAGTTGAATATCGGTGCAATAATGTTTTGGTGTTCATGTAGAGAAGAAATATAAGTGTAGTTATACGCTAGGTGGGTACCTACTCACAGCCACTACAACACAACAAATAATAATATTTATGGTGTCTGCAACGTTTGTGTAGGTCTCGTCTATGCCAACCAATACGCGCAGCGCACTCGTGAGTCGCGTGCCATAGTGTAAAAGTGTTACAGTATGACCATTTCCTATGAAAATATTATAATAACATACTTTTGGTAACGTTTAGGCTACCGGACCAGCTCATTTATGCGCTGTACACTAGAGTCCATCCTCTTACTAATTACTAACAATGTATCAAGTTATGACAAGACATACAAAAAACTATGTGGTCAGTTTGGATAATTTTTAATCCAATGCGTAACTTTATCGGTGTTTATTGGCAAGAGGAAAAATGCATAGAAATTATAAATTACATACACTAAACTGTTCTGACTTCCAAAAAAGAAGAGGTTCTCGATTCGACTGTTTTTTTGTTGTTGTATGTTTGCTCAGCGATATTTTCGCCAATTGTCAACCGATTTTGATGATTCTATTTTTTTTGAAACTGTATCTTCCCGGACTGATCCCATTTCAATTTGGTGAAGATCTGATGAAGAAATTCGGAGATAGGTAACGGAACTCTTCATTCCCGTAAGAATTCCCGTTCCCGTATAGCCGTACAGCCTTCCCCATGAATGTAACTATCATAAATTCATAATCATAATACAAAAAAGAATTTCTCGCACCGCGTCGCACGCAGTCACGCAGGCTCGACGCGTTCTCGTTTGGTGGCCGCGTCTCGCGCACCGCCCGTTGGATTTAATAATATTGTTGAATTATTTTAATTTTACATTATCTCCTAAACGGTGAGTTCAAATAACATGCTGTTAAAGACAAAGTTTATCTTCATAAAATTATCTTGATGATGAAGTAACTTTCGCTAGTAAGGATTAATATGCCTGCCTAATATTAATGCTGAAAAACCACCTTTAATTTTTAAATAAATTATTTGACATAAAATGCCTTAGTGTGGCTTATTTATAAGAGATAGATATAGGTGTAACGTCGGACTTTTTTTTAGATCGAATGAAAAACAATATCTTTGTAGTACATGGTACTTACGTATAATTAGCTATTACCACAGCGCACTTAGCGCACTTCCACTTTATAATATTATTTAGTAAAGATTTGAATAAAATAGTAAGTATCTCATTATCATTATTATAACACCATAAAAATACATAAAGAAATTAAACACACACCCCCACATAAGTACATACCTACGTAATTATTACAATTCTATCCTATTTATTTAAAACGGTTTGCTATCTATGTTTCTGTGTATGTGCGTCTGTGTGCCTGTGTATCTGTCTTTGGCACTGTAGCTCCGTTATCTTTATTGAACAGGGATATTTTGTAAGTTTTTAAAATTTTACTAGTTAATTACCAACAAATCAAAATCAAAATTTGCGTTACAGGTCAATAGAGCATACGGAAGGGCGTGACTTGTCTCCAAAATAATACTCATTTATTGGGGTTACCCCAAACGGTATAGTTGGGAACGACACCATTGTTGAAATTAAATGTCCAATAACGGCATTAAGAAAAGGGAAATGCTGCTATTGAAGAAAATAAAATACATATATTTAAATTCGATAGAATAAAACATACCAGAGTTATAAACAAAAAAAGTAATTGGTATTACCAAGTGCAGGGTCAACTTCACGTAACAGAAAGGAACCAATGCATTTTTGGAATATGGTCCGGTGAAAACTAGTAGTAGAAAATATTTCAAGAGATGACGAATTTTGGCGGGTGCACATGGAGAAAAAAGTTATAGATTTTTATTTGAAATGTATATTACCAGAGATTTTGGATCCGCGCCAAAATCGCGGTATGCCAATACGAGACATAATATTGAAAGAAAACAAAGAAAATGTTAATGATAAGCCTGTGCAGCCAGGTCCAAGCAAATCCAAGGACCATCATCATCATCATCATCATCATATCAGCCGAAAGACGTCCACTGCTGGACATAGGCCTCCCCCAAGTGTCGCCACAACAACCGGTCCTGTGCGTCTCGCACAGGACCGGTCTCCAAGGACCATATTCCGTGTCAATCTACTCAGCTAGGTCCATGCAAACCGAGACAGCTACAGTTCAACGAATTTTAGCCAGTTGCATTGGTAACTTTTATTATGTTAACTATTTGATTAAAAAATATGAAAACATTTTTGTTTTTTTTTAATAGCATCTAGGCAAATTCCAAACCATTTATACTTTTAAGCTTTCTTGAATTATAATATTCAAGAATTGTAACATAATTTTCCTAAAGTAAGTGTGCCTACCTACTACTTGATTTTTACGAAGGTATCGCACCAAAGCCAAATAGCGCGCGACGCGTAGTTTTGTATCGTACTCGTATTCATAATTTTCGTGTCAGTCAATTTTAAATCCACCATATACTCTAAAATCAATAAGTATTCTTACTGATTTTTAATGATTAGTAATTGGATTCAAGTTTGTACAATACGTACTTAATCCATCTATAAACTTAAAAAATACTTAATAGAAAAGTAAAACAAAATAAACTTATACTAATCAATTCAAGTTGATCTACTGCATTACTTTATCCTGTGACGGAACTTAGTACCTACCCGAGTCTGTGAACTCATGAGCGAGCGGTGCGCTTGGTGCGCGCGTCTCCCGCATCGTAACTTATTACGTATTGCTACTCCTTGCGGGGCCTGAGGTAAGCGTTAGATGCCTACGCGCTCAAGTCAGGCTCGCCTTAATAGTCAGATGTTTTATCAGGAAACACAGACAATATAAGGTAGGTAATCCTAACCGCCGGGCCCACAGACGTTGTCCTGCCGGTCGATTCTGTCAACAACTCACCGTGTAAACATAAGTGAGGTGAGCTTGAAGTGAACTGTGAACCTTGTTTGTATGGGTTGACAGCTCACTTCGTGTTCACTTTACCCGAGCTAACACAGTGAGAAGTTTACCTAATTGCACGGCTGTGTGTTAGTGCTATACTGTAATAAAATCAGCGAGGAAACGTAAGTAAATTGACCGTGAAGTGAGCTAAAATATCACTTTCAATATTTCCGATTTTTTTACAATTTTTTCGCACTCTTTTCCAGTTTAATTTTCTTAAAATCATTATATTATTGATAGCTGAGACACTAATTTGGAAAGTTATGTATATTTTATGTATACTTATGCCAAAAAGGTCCAGCCGTTCTCCAGTGATGCGCTAACCAAGGAACAGCATTTTTTTTAAATTATATAATTGTAAATAAAACATAAACAAAAAACAAGAGACAGAAAAATTTTCAAGGTAAAAAAAATAATAAGATTGAATAATTGAAAAAACAGCTAAGTAATTTCAAAATTTGCATTGTCGCTCCAAACCTGACATTTTTACGATAACGAATGATACAGGATATTGTTTTTTAACACGAAATGATTTTTATCTAAGCAGCACTTATTGTAGTAATTAATTCAGAACAAACTATAGTTCCAAGACCGATTAACCTACAAGCTGAGCTACAAACACAGATTGGTCATAGATGCTTAACGAAATATTGATCCATATTACCGGAGTGTGGAACATGACGTCATCGGCCGGGGTGCGTCGCCGCGCCGCCGCCGCGCCGGTGCAGCGCCGGGCGGCTAGGCGACGCGACGCAGCGACGCCGGCCATTGACGACCGACTTGATGTGTAGGCAGATTCGTCGCACGACAACGCGACAAGCTTCCATATTTACTTTTCCAGTGCCAAGTAACTTACCGGTTCCACACGAGTGGGTGCTACTAGTTCTTTTTCTTATGCTAATTGGACCAGTATCTATTACTATCACATTATAATAATATCCTCGACAGTCGACCGATTTCTGTTGTGCCATACTTACCAATCTTTTAATACACTCTGAACAACAACGGTAGATAGATGCACCAAACATATAGGACCCGCAATGCAGTTCTAATTTTACATGGCTGATCTTCCTGTAATAACAGTAAACAACGCTAGCATTATACTACAGCGCTAGCCGTGCCTATCAGCGCAGTACAGTGCATACGATAACTTCACTAAAAATACTGCCAGACGTGGAGTTAGTTGCTTACTTGGAAATAATTTTCCATTGCGGATAATCTAATCTAACATTATACATCCATTAACAAATAACCCTTTCCGAGGTGCGTATCGCAATAGATACTGGTACAAGCATGCTCAATGTGATTAGTTCTATGGCGTCAAGAAATCGACTCGGGACGAGATAAAATTAAATTGGCGGGTAAAAGTAAGAGATACTGCGCGACCTTGGGGCAGAGTGGTTTGTTCCGGGTTCGGTCCTCCACCCACCGCCCGACGACCGGTCGCTGCGCCTGCGCCTCTCCGCTGCACTCACCTGTATCTACCTACCAAACATAAATGTGTCGGACTTAAATTGATTGCAACTGAATGCATTAAATTATAGACAAAATGCTATCGTTAAATCTGTAGGTAGTCTGTGTGCCAGTTTGGTGTTATAAAATACCGCTTAGGATACCTACCTACAAACAGTAATAAAATAAAATCTGTTATAAAATAAAGACAAAGATGAAAAAAAAACTAATATTCATTGGTTACTTTATTCTAACAGGAATCTAGGTGATGTCAACACGGTATGTGGTGACGGTGAGTACCTAGTCCATTCACGTGTTAGGTATAACATAGCTATCGGATGTCAATATTAACAATAATGCGCAAACAGCGAGGTTGCTGGCCCATCACGCATAAACACACCTTACGTAACCTTCTTACTTGACTAACGAGTTAACAACTCAAGTGAGAGGACACCCGCTGTTCTTAATTACCAAACAATGTTTTAAAAGATAGCACGTAAGTACTTTGAATTAGGTCACTTTGACATCTGCAGATTACTCTAATAATCCTCAACTTGTTGACCATTAAACTTATGCTAATGAACCAAAAACTCACCATGTGCTAAAAAACAGTATTCTAAATCCTACTCGGAATGATGCTGCTGCACTTAACTTGTCTGCTCACTTTAATTTAGTCGCTATGTTATTTTCCCACAGTCGACTTTTACGAGTTTGCATTACTTATCGTTTTAAATACAAACTTCAGTTGTTATAATCTCCACAGTATAGAACTGACCTACATCAGCAAGGAAACATAAAGGATTATGGATCTAAACAACAAATTAAACACGAGTAATTACTGCTAAAATAATTTATTAAGTTTTAGCAATGTTTTAATGAATTAAATAATAAGGCAATCACGTGGTATTTGCAACTATTAATGAGTATGAAGTTAAATTACAATATCAATACAAGCAAAAGCTGAGATTAATATACCGATTCGGCGTTTTCACCTATCACAATTTCTTTGGAATAAAAACATACTACTTATTCGTTAGCACTCGACTCTTCGATTGTAGTCATAGTCGGGTCTATGGCAAGGTCTAAGTGCGATTTGTTAATGTGACTATTTGTTAAAGAATTAATATTTGTATCTGCATCCGAATCAACACCGTCCTCTTTAGTTTCAGGTTCGTTCGGCGTTTGATCTGCATTGGACTCGCTCAGTGCAGTGGCGCCTTCCTCGACTTCAGGTACAGTTTGTGCAAGCGTTGGAACTTCGATTGATATAATCTCATTTTCAGTTTCTTTGGGTGATTCCGCTACTTTATTCTCTTCCAGCGGTCTAAATATTTCTTGTAGCGATGAAACTTTCTTTTCCGTGGGAATTATTCTATTTAAATATACTAATATGTCTGACAGAGAAACAATTCCTACTAGTTTATCTTCTTTATTTACTAACAATAATCGATGACTCTCAGTTCTAACTATAACTTCTAAGGCCTCATATAAAGTAATACTTGAACGACATTTTTGTAACTTTTCTTCCCAGTCTTTCTTTTTATTTCTTACTTCACCTACCGTCAACGACAAATTCGAATATAATTTTTCACTCACTAGATTTAACACTTCATATTTTGCATAAACATCAATAAGCGTACCATTGTCGTCTAAAATTGGCAAAGCCGAAACATCTTTCTCAAGCAACAACTGAAATGCTGTTTTAATACTTGTTTCTTCAGTAACAGACACGATATCATCGTATGTCCCGATTTTTAACTCAGTAAGTGTTTTGTGAAAGAAAGTTAATTCAGGAAATTCATTAAGATATACAAATAAAAATCTTAATATTCTTTTGTGAGACAGAATATACAGAACATCACCATTAAAAGGATCTATCATTAAAAGACGATGGACGCGGTTCTTATGAAGTAAATTGATGGCGTCATGTAGTGATTGATCGGGTCCAGCACTACATAAAGGCTTACGCGTTGATCGTAACAACTTCCTCCAAGTATGAAGTGTGTGTCGTTCCAAATCTTCAACTGATAGGTTTTCTTTATCAAGATATAGAAGAATCCTAATAAAATCTGTAACAGTTATCATACCCACGAGTAGCTTTTTAGTAGCATCCCAAAGTGGTGCAGAGCGAATACCGTGAGATATAAGTGTGGGAAATGTTTTCCTGACGAAAAATTGTGTATCAAATATAATAACTTTTGCAGACTTTGGTAAAATTTCATAACATTTATGATATTTAAAGAAGTTCAGTAAGAGCTTAGTTTTATCTCTGCCGCCTATTGATATCTGCACAATTGATAAATAAGGATCATATTTAGGAAGACCCCGAACCTCCCTAAACATTTGTTTTGCTTGCGATGGTTCTAATGAAGCGTATGAGTTTTTATGGTAAGTAGGTGAAGTCGTCTCAATAGAAGAACGACGAACTTGTTTAGTAGGTTTCTTCTTCACTGGATCTGCAGTAATTTGAGTGCTTTCAGGGTGGGGCTTGCTGCGGAATATATCCATCACCCTAGTAATGGGACTATACTTTCGAGAAGATGCACCAGTTACCGTATGATAGTACTTCTTATCAGAATCTTTGCTATCATATTGCTGATCATTTTGGGCTTCAGGGGCTTCTTGGCTCTCCGTCGTTTTCGCCTGTTTCGGTGCATATTTCTTAGCATCACTTTTTCTTCTTAAACGAAATATATCAAAAATAGAGCTCCGTGGACTAGACGACGTTCCATGAAAAGTTTCATATCCTTTTTCGGGTGCCGATTGGCGTTCAGCACTCGACGCTCTGGATGTATCAGCATTTCTATCTTTAAATATTGATCTTACATGGGGCCTTTGTGACTCGACTCCACGCGTTCCAAAATGGACCGTATGTACATTACTCTCTGCTACTCTAGAAGGAACTTTATCTTCTGTGTTGGATAATGTGGTAACAACAAATTTCTTTCGCTCACCAACAACTGTTTGATTTTGCGTTTCCGATTGTTTTTTCTTTTTATTCTTATGTTTTGCCTTGCCATGTTTAGTCGGTGATTCGGTCGTCGCAGATTCATTTTCTAGAATTGGATCCATATCCAAATATAATTGTTAATGAAAGCTTTATACCTTTATCTTGTAGCATAATCCAGGAAATTCTTCACCATTACCTGTAAAACAGAAATAATAATATTTAAAATTTGACATACCCAGCTTAGTAATAGGTACAAACTATTTGGATGTAAAACAACTATACAATAAATTGTAACAGTAGGTAGGTATAGTTTTAGGAATTAAAAAATTATACGGAATTGTGTTCACACACTTTAAATTGGATTATGGGAATATTACCTAACCTAGTTTATTTATGCCTACTTATTCCAGTAATTGTGAATGTAACATACAATGTGATATTTTCGATATAGGAACCAGTGTGAGAAAGTCGTTATCTGATTATATCTACTATTTACACACCGACCTAAGGTAAACGTCGCTTTATTTCTATTAAAAACAAACTATTTCACTGGGCACTGCTCCTACACACACGGCAACTATTTAACTAATGGGTCTGCTTCACGAACTATTATTACCTATGTTGAATATTCAATATGTGTCCGTTATAAATAAGGTCTACCAATAAATTCACTTATCTGCAGTAGATAGTTAGATTAGTAATAGCGATATCTTGTTTATATCGAAGTAGCTAGTTCTACGCTGGCCTTACCGCTCTTACTTCAAGCCAATCTTGCTATATTGTTATTCTAGTACCTACATCAGTCGAAGTTTCCTTTAAACACGTGGCCTCATTTAAATATACACAAACCGACAAGCTGCATTTGAAACATGTATTGTAGGAGCACATAGAAAAATTTCCATAATTTATTGGCGAACAATTCTAATCATAAATAGCACGTACGATAGCATTTACAATCACATGTAGAAAATACAATGTTTGCGTGTACTTGAAAAATCGATGATTTTATGAGTCATCCATTAGTCTAGAACCGTCAGTTGGTGTGCACCTAGCGTAAATGGTCTATCAGCTATGTCCCTTCATGTTTTAACTGCCGCATAAAATAATCCTATGACACCTTATGCCGTTGCTAGGCAACGCAATGCGCCAAATGCACCCATTTTACTACATGCGTTAGCTATTTGCTATTGCATTGCGTAATCTAAAGACTACGTCCTCATTGCAGTCTCAACAGAACATCTCAATAAGACTGATTAATCTTTTCTACGCGAAATATCAGCACATTATAACATCCGATACATTAACACGCGTACCTAAGTCTATATTTGACACCATTTCGCTGATCAATACTTTTTCTAGTGCGAAATCTATGAGGTATTGAATAAATTCAAAACGTACCTGACTTCACCGAGAACTTCATCTTTTTATTCCAATGATTTTCACGCACTGATTTGTAACGTGACGGTTAGTATTGTGTTTTGTTCGGACTGAGCACTATTTTACTGGGGTCGCGTGTTATTCCCGACGATATTGTGTGCGGCCATGTTGGTTGTCAAATTACGCGGTGGCGAGGGTTTGTGGAGCGACATCTGCCGTCGGGCGCGGGGATCACTTCACGACCACGCAGGGCGGCACGCCAGCCAAATCCGAACGGGTGGGAATGCTATCATTGTGTGTAGCTCGCAGTTAGACTTTCAATTCGTGAGATGTCACGGCGAACTGATTTCAGATTAAAGTCGTCAGGTATTTCTAAAAGATGCAATAGGGTAGAGTCCGTTGGTAATTGAATGAACAGAAAACTTTTGTAACATGTTAACAGCCAACTACAAAAAAATTTCATGTTTGAATAAAAAGGTACGAATTTAAAAATGTTTTCTTATACCACAAAACCATCTAGCATTTTCCATTATAGATATAAATACTAATACCTACTTTTAAATAAATAACTACAAATGTATTATATAACCGAGACAAAAACTGTGATTTCATCAGCTCAGCTCAGAATCTTTTGAAAAAATCTAGGAAGACGTTACCTTTGTCAAATAAGGTTATTTAGAATTACAATAGATAGACGCTTTAAATTGAAAACATCATAAAACTACCTATATGCAAAAGACTTAGGTAGTTAACGGTTAAGGTAGTTTAACATTAGGATAAAACGGTTAAAGATTAAGTAGCAATCAAGAGAAGCGAACGTCATTTAGACCACATCACTGCAGCTGAATATCACCTTGAAGATCTTAGAATGACGGCTAATAAAATCAACTTTGTAGTCTAACAGACACGTAATAAACAGAAACTTGTCATCTGAAAGTTGTCATCGTTTTAGAATAGGTAAGTAGGTAGGTAGCTACTTAGATTTTCTTTCAAAAATAAAGAAAATGTAAGTATTTAAAGACCCAGAGAAGAGAAAATCAGTTTTTTCTAATCAAGTCCAAACACAAAACTAACTAGAAGCTATTTCTGTGCTCTTGATATGACTGTCAAGAGTCCAACTTAAAATTATTGCAATATTACACAGTAGGCCGTACGTCAGTGGTGATATAACTAATATAAACTGACCTCCTATTCTATTGAAACTCCGTACTACGCTAGGCCAGCTCAGGGCCGAAATGCGTAACATCATGCAATAAAAGTAACAAGAGCTTGAAGGGCAAAACAAATGAATTTTATTGGATGTGGAGTACCTAGTTTACATATATGTAGGTATTTGTAATAAACCCAATGTATGTATGTTATTATGGTACATCGTGACGTGACGAATGTCGCGTCATTGAAGTATTGTGCGTACGGAAATAATCGCTTTATACCTAAGCTGCTAAATGTACTTATAAGCAAAATCAAATATTTTGCTCGCTGACATTATGATTGCGTTAGTTATCCACAATGGCCGATAACAAAATGTGTCAATGTGACACATCAGACTTATCAGTTTAGGTTCACTTTAGTGAATTGATGCATCGCTGTGAAATGTATAAATGAACCAAGCTGATATACCGCCCGAATTGTATAATAACATCTAAATATGTCTATGCATTAGAGATACCAAAATACATAGTTTATGAAAATATAAACTCTTTTCTTTTCTTAACGAAAGAAAAAATCAACGTTTTTGTGTTCATAACTCAACAAATCTCTCAAATGTAGAGCACAAGCTGGTTTTTTTGACTAGTCTACAGCTGAACAGGGACAACCCTTTTTGAAGACAACAAATATTCTTGGAAATAATACCGTACAATCGCCACCCTTGAACAGCAGAATGGCGAGCGAGGACAGAATGGCGTCAATGAGATACACACCGTGTACAGATGAGCGTTCCTACCCTAAATCTAATATTAAAATTCTTACTCGACTCAACACCCACGTAAAAAAGGCGTTTCAATCAGAGCCTTCATTTTATCAATGGCGCTAGGTATCGCGAAAATTCTACTCCCACGCATATTGAAGTATTTTTAAACCTTTAGAAATAAGAAAATATTTTATGCTAAATTGAGTACAAACACATACCTACTAAGGCGAAGCTGTCAAGAGTTTCAGTTAATATATTTTTAGGAAAAAGCATTTATGCAAATCCACTACACGCTAGATTAGTAAGGAAAAGTGAGAGTGAATTTCAAGTTATTACATAGCAACAAAGTACTTCCACTTATCTCGGTATGACGACATCGCAGTCTAAATTTAGGTAAAATTTGCCCAGCATAATGCGCATGCGGGAAAACGGTGACGTAGGGTTTCGTCATGAATCAGTGACGTCACCGTTACAGAGGCACGAGGCAAATGATGACGTAGTTGCGGGGAGGAGGGTAGGGTTGGCGGTGCGATCGATAGTCACCCGCTGACAATGATATTCCTGTAGTTCAGTGACGCTTGACTAACGGCGGCACGGGAGTAGAAACAAACAGCCTTTCGATCAGGCACGGGTCGGCAGCTCACGTGCATCGTCTTGCACTATGCACATTAAATAATGCACAGGTCAGTCGTTTGATCGAACAGTCCACAAGATGCGCTCACATGACATTCTAATGGACCATGAACCGCTGAACCGTTGAAACGGTGAATTGCTTCCTAATGATTTTGCTATGCTTTATGTGATGTTTGAATGTGATATTCTTAATAAATAAGCCATTCATTAATAACCTACCTATATCTTACACCTTACGCTGAGAAATCTTTATGTATTAATCTCCGTAGAAGATTATTAATTTGATCTATAAACTATTCCTTAGTCAAATATAAAGTCAGAATTTAAATCTGTTCCAAAAATAGCTGGGAATATTGAACGGTTTCTAAACAAACCTTATCTAGGAGCAAGTTCGCGTGAACACCTAAAGAAATATGAGTATTGGTGACGCTCAGATTAACTCGCCGATCGGTTTGTGATACAGTTCTATTATTAGACATTTGACGCGTTTAACAGATCTCGTAACTGATTTTTATATTCGCATGAATTTATGTGTGCCAAATGTTGAATGAAAAAATGGTTATACCTACACGGTCTTGGGACCAAGTCTAAGGACTAACGGATTAATTTGTTGTTAAAGATCTACTTTATTCAAGGGTTCCACAATCTAGATACTTAATATTAGTCAAGTATTTACTAGCATGACAACCTAACAGAAATCTTAAGTGCAAAATATTAAAATCCAGGCTATAAACAATGTAGGTAATAGAAACTTGTAAACATGTTCTCAATACATTACGTTAAGCCAATTGCCGTAGTCAAGCAAAATTAGTAGTATGAAATTCAAATCAAGGCTTATCGACAGCTGATCTATGGAATAAATGAAGTAATCATGCTGGTGTAAGTGATTAAGCTGTAATCTGGATTGATAAACTGGCTCTGTCACGCGGAGTGATTCGAACTGTGATAGATTCGGACCACATCGCGAGCAGTCACCACTTCACCAGTCACCGGCTTATCCTAAATATGTATGGACTCGAGTCATCAGTGCGGATAAAGCGGCACTTTATTTAAAGAGAAATCGTTTATTATAATTAGTTCTGTGATTATTAGATACCAACGAGGTAGATATAACAATAAGAATAGTTCAGGCCAACTAGAACCAATATTAGTTTCCAATGCAAGTACATATGTTATTAATTCAATGTTACTAATTCGACCTCGTCACCATTTTTTCATCTAATAGATAAATGCACTTCTAGTGCGCCCGTATCGTACATCTAGGATTGTAGGTGCTACATCTACATGCAATGCCCTGTCAAACTATAAAAAGATTAAGATAACCAGTTGTCAAGTGCGGACTCTTAAGATATTAAGAAATCGTCGGTCTCGTTTGCTCAAATCTCGACTAATCCCGACATCTTCAGTGACTGATAACGTAGGTAGTGCATATTTAAATGGGTATCTCACGAGTGCGTCAGTTTATAAGTAGGCGCTTAATGATAATGATAAATCATGAATTGATAAAATAAACAATCTTGACGAAAGTGGAAAATATTTGGCAATTAACTTATCAAAGACTCATATAAAGAATTCAATGTCAAATTATTATACTTATTCAAGTTCCCAGCTGACATTAATGAAGTTTAGACTAAGGCACGAACATTGTTTTGCTGGTCTAAACATGTAGGTAATGAAGATCTCAAGACACAAAAAACATAGCTAACCTTTTTTTGGCAGTTGGGTAAAAATATACCATTCCTGACAAATTTGAAATTAAAGCAAATCCAATTAGAGTAACCTGATTTAAACAAGACACAACTCACAAGTCAATTTTGCAGCATCGAGGTCCAGCCGGTGTAGTAACAACCATAAAAACATACGAATGTAAAATCTCTTGTTTTTTGTTCACCGATAAAGTAACTAGGTATCTTTCCACCTATAATGCTTATGAAAACATTATAATCAAAGAAATCCCTATAAAGAAAGATTTTAGTTCTAAATTTTAACTTTTTCCGTTACCGTGTAGCCTATTTCCTCAATCATATACCTAGTGATTAGAGCTAAACAACAATATACGCACCAGGCCATGTGGTACACAATAGCAAACTTGTCTAAATATACGGGCTCACATCTGTACCCTGTGGTATTTTCGTGACGAGCACTTTTAAACATAACCTCAAAATGTTACACAATATACGCCCGTCTGATTTTATTATTTTAATAATGTTAGTTTATTAATTGATGCAGATAGTATACTCACAACACAGATCATTACGCTGAACCCCTCTAGCACTGACTATTTATGAACACTTCACACACACACTCGCAATATGCATAATGCATCCAATACTAGAGAATAGTTTCATATGCGTCGTGTTCGCGTTAAATCGAACACAGGTAGTTCACTGGTCGATTATGCGGACGTTGTATAACATGGGCACTGGGACGGGAATTGATGGATCCACTGTTTTGTCAGCGGAGACCGCCATGCCCAATTAGTACAATTTACAATCGAGCCACAGAGTGTTCCAACAACGCGCTGACGGCATCGAAACAAGCGAGTCGCGTTCACGGTATGGAATTCTCTCGCGGCCGCGGGCCGTTGATGCGGCTGCGTTCGCGCACCGACATGTGCCGCTCGCACACATGCGCGCGCGCCGCCTAAACACACACCGCACACGAGCCGCGCATCAAATGTAGATGACGCTACCGACGGCTGACTAAGCCGTAGCTACTGATAAAATATTATGTCACTTATCAGTCAACTTTCACAGGTAAACATTGCAATGAATATGTAAATATCTACTTATAAAATTTTAAAACAGTTCTAGTAAAATGACAATACAAAGCAAAATAAACAAATAACTGTCATGGTGATGGCAGTATTATTTTTTAAACGATTAGACACGAATGTAGAAGAAAGCTTTAATGTCACGGATCATACACGTAATGAAACCTCTTATTACGTTATTTGTGTACTTTCTTATATATTTGGTTTTATTACAACATTTATTTAAAAGTCGTGTGATATGCAGGACTTTCTTTTGAACTATTTACCAGTTTCAAATTAAAATAAATTGACCCTTAGCCTTTCATAAAACTGTAAAAATCTATGTAACACTAGGTACTGTTCCATTATTTGAAAATTTTAAATTTTTGTCTGAAGGTACTTCTTAGACATTTTATTGGAGTACTTTCCCTTATAACTTATAGATCTGCAAATAAAACTAACTTCCTAGGCACAAACTAGGATAGGTTGAAAAAACTTAAACCTATCATTTACCGAGTTATCAACTTACATGCATCAAGTAGTAAGTTCATATCTATGAGTACTTCCTTCATTTGACCTTTGAATATTGCGTGGGACTGTAACTAAAAAACATACTACTATACAATATGTAGATACAAAATATATGTATCTATACTCTGTAAGACCTGGAAATGTAGACTGATCTTGATCACTCTTACACAGAAATACAATTATGATATACAATCATTCACCTACGAAAAAAAAATCTAAGTAACATATTTGCTTTGAGCTTCAGTTTTTACTTCATCAAGCTTTTAGAGTCAATGGTTCGATGCATATGACAAAATTTTACTAATCATGATTTTCTTGGTCTATTGTCATAGATAGCTGGCTTTACCAAACTGGAAATTATTTCTATTTTTTTGGTTTAAATCTAAAATCAGCCGTCTATTGATAATTCTTAGGGAAAATGGATTTTTGTGTTAAGTCATTAATGTGATCACGAGTGGGTGTTGCCCATGCATCCACTTGATATAATTCATTAGAACTTGCCTTTGCGACACCCACGGGTAGGTTCGGTTATGGGTAGCCTATTCTTAGCGGGGCCCAGCGGCCCGTGTGCCTACATCTTTATGTGCATTAAAATATTAGGTACTTATGTGATGCCATGTTCCATCACCCAATAGTTAGAGCCTCGCCTTTCATGTTGAGGTTGTGGTCTCAAACTCGGGCTCTCCAAGTTTATCTTTGACATCACTGACGTCGGTAAAGGAAAACAGGGCAAAGGACACCTGCCTGTCCCCAGGTACAGTTACAGTCTTGTATTATTATTCTATTTTTTATCTTGCCTGTACTATCCTACAGCTGGGCAACCACCTCCCCATCCCTTACATTGTTCTCTGCCACTTCTTGCCAATTCCTACCGGCTATGGCTAACGGGTACGGCGAAGACATCCAAAATGGCCCCGCTATCTCCTTCGTGGTCTGCCGCGGTGCTCTAACATGGCGAGACGGGGGGGGGTCTCAAACTCAAACATTTAGTTCAATTATTTTGAACTGTCAAGGTCGGTCAGTCAAAGAGGTGAAGCAATTTGCATGTTCCAAAGCTAGATCTCTATGGAGAAAAAAAAACGTGCAAGAAACTCCACGGACACGCTTTTAAATAAATAAATTGTTACAAAGTTACATTGTTCTTGTTTAAATTATTCAGTGAGAACGATATAGAAAGACAACCATGATAAAAGCGTCCGGAGTAAAAAAAAGTACAATACAAAGTAAAAATAATTAAAATAAACCGTGGCAGTTGAGATGACCAGTCCCAGCTGACGGAGCCAAATGATGAATGAAACATCCATTATTGTTTTATTATGCCCCATGACTACATAATATTGCATTTATTTTCCGGTGCGATGCCGACTACGCGTTTGATGTTGATAGTTCGATCAGGTACCATTTTCTTGTTAAGTGCAAGAAAACGATACATACCTAATCTTGTAATTCTACACGCGGGAGTGCCTAAGGTAAGAAGATAATTAATTAATTCCTAACTTCAATAGGCATCACAAAGTGCCAATTTGGCATGCTGTATGATTTTAACAGTAGTTAGTAACATCACGTGATATTTAGCACTGCTTGTTAATAGACAAACCTGTTATTTTTTCTGTAACCAATAACAAGCGTAAGGCCTCGGGTTCCGCACTATAAACCGTAAAAAACACGTTTCTTTTATGGGAGCCCCTTTAATTTCTTTTATTTTTATTATTTGTTTTTAAATAAAGCGATAAAAGACAATTCAGTATTTATGTCACTCTTGGTTATGGTTCTTTTGATACACCCCGCTGACAGACGGACGGACGGACGGACAGCGGAGGCTTAGTTATAGGGTTTCGTTGGTTACCCTTTGGATACGTAACCCTAAAAATTATATTAATGTGTACAAGTATCAGATGGAAGCTGAAAAAAACTAGCTAAGCTAAAAAGCGACTTGTTTTTTAATCGACTTCTAAAAAAGGGGGAGGTTCTCTATTTGGTTATTATTTTTTTTATTTTTGTTACCTCATAACTCCGTCACTTCTGAACCGATTTGAAAAAAAATATATTTTGTGTGATATACTTTCCGATTAGTCCCATTGACATTTCATTTAAATCGGTTCTGTAGTTTGGTTTTTAAATCCAAATAGCTGGAAAAATATGTCATCCAAGTAAACGAAATTGCGTACTTATTTTGCTTTCCTGTAACTTTCCACTGATGTTGTTCGGTGGTAAAATCTTTTTAACAAAAAATACGACTGAGGAAGTCGATGTTAAAATACGAAGAAACAATTAAAAACGACTTCCGAAATTAAAGTTATTTTATACTTTGTAGTGTTTTTTATTTGGAAGTCGTTCTAACTTTTTTTTTATATTTTTTTCTAAATTAACTGTACGTAAAGTATTAACTGTACGCACTTTTCTCAACCTTGTTCTAAAAAGAGCTCTAAGGGAAACGTGTCCTTGTTAAAAGTCATGGAACTGTTAATTTTACCTTCGACTAAAAAAGACTTAGTCTTAAAATTACACTCCAAATTAATTTCAGTTACTCCTCTGAATTATTAAACTAGTTTCTGCCAGTAGCTTTGCCCGCGTGAAAGGCGAAAACTATCCCAAAGTTTCATCCAAATCTGTTTAGCTGTTAAGGTTCGATTGATTAACAAATATTCGAACATACGGACTTTCAAATTCACAAAATGTATTAGGTGTAATAGAAAACTACCATAGCTAGATCCTACTTTTTTTCTATAACGAAAGACACTTGATTGATCCTATATAGTAGGATAAAAAAGTGTCTTTCGTTATAAAAAAAGTATGATCTATGGTTGTTTTTATTTTTATTTATTATTAGGTACTTGCTTGAGATGAGAAACATCAAATATTTAAACCAAGGGGTAAGCTTATTAAACTAAGTGGTGCCTTTCCACCGACCTGTATCTAGTTGACTTTAACCGCTCTAGGCCCGACATGTGAAAATTCCCAAATAAAAAATAAATCTTATGTAATAGGTAAATAAACATTAAATTCGCGATTAATTCGCGACACATCGGTGTGTCGCCGGGGCCAGAGCGGTCCGGTCTCCGCATGCTTCGACCGTGACCTTGTCGATTAAGGTCATTATTCATAATCAGTAAGTTATAATTATTGGCGCCTTTTTCCTGCTAACAAATTGCCATTTATCGAAGTCTAGAATAAAACAATTTTAATATTATACCATTCCATTTTAAGTGTAGAACGTTGAGTGAACTTGAACTTGAAAATTATTGCCTTCTTTTCTGCTACTGACAGACTCAAATCTTATCACTACTTATCAGAGAGAAGCGGCATGGGTTCTCGTATCACTTTTCACAGGACCTTGAACTTGAAAAAAATATTTTGCGAATTTGTTTGGTAGGTTATACTTACTTATAATAACACAAAGAAAATTTAAATTATGATTTATTCATGTTTATATATCATCTTGTGATTTTGATAACTCACTCAACTTAAATTGCTTGAAGTATAGGTACCTACCGATACCGACCATTTATGTTACCTTTTTTGTTTTGGCCTAGGTACCCTGATTCACAGCTGGGCAAAAGGCCTCTCCAAGTTCATCCTTTTCCTGGGCCAAATAGAGAAGAAGGCAAAAAAAATTGTCTTCAAATATTTTCTACAACTTTTCAAATAAATGGGTGAAACTTCTGTGCACCTCGACTGCGACCTTGATCGTTTATGTAATTTTCACAATAAACCACGATCTATTACTTACTATATACTTAATGGCGAAGCTGTAGAATCCATTGTTTTATAATTCTGCAATGAATCAGTTTCCGCGTTATCATTGCGATAATAATAGGTAGGTATGTGAATAGTTAATCAACAGAGTAAACAATGTAACCATTGTATGTAGTTTATACTTGCCATAACTTTTTATTAGATACAAATTCGAATATGTAATCTGCATGACGAAATAGTAATAAATTGGCTGAAATTGATTTAATCATATTTATATATTTTAACTTAATAAATTACCTACTCTCGGACAAGAAGGTAAATCTCCTATACCTAGAAGACATCATAATAATACGAACCTACTTACTACATTCCTAAATTTACTCATTTGTGAGTTAGGTAACAAATTAAAGGCAATCAAAATCTGTCTAAACTTTGTCGCTTTTATGATACAAGTGGTAATTTTATTCTTGCGACATGGGTTGCTTAGGTGTTATATTAGCAAATCAGCAACGGCACTAACTTCTACTATAGAGATAGGTAATAAGCAATAAATTAGATCCATAAGTTTTATTGCAGGTGAATAAAACAATAAATATTATAAACTTATTTGACGGATGGATAAGTCTTTTGTCGATGAGTCGACGATACGACGACATCGATTATAATGTAAAATTAGAATAACTGGACGGTTGCCCGTTCTGCGAGCAGCAAATAGTACTGGGGCATGCGACCAATCGTAACAGCCGCAAATACATGCACCGCGCTGAATGCGGACACTGCGCGGAAGACAACAACCCCCCACAGGCCACAGCCGCGCCACCGCACCAGCGCCCGGCCACCCGCTGCAAGCTGCCATGCGGCGCAGGCTCGCTGCCTGCCTCCCGTGCCAGCCTCACGCAAGCCCGCTTATCTCACACAAACCATGCGCTTACATTGTATTCAAACCTAATCAAATAGTCCTGCGATCCGTCATACTAACGAGGCGTCATATTGCGCGTGCAGTCCAAACAAATAAAAGCTCATTCATCACGCTGTTCATGAGCTACCGATAACTTAACTTACATCAAACGCTGTACGAGTGTACGGAACAACACAAATATTTAACTGCGCCAACAGAACATCGCGGCTGATTTCTTGTTCACACACAGACAAGTTTGAAGCGTACAAAAATGACATAATGTAGGCAGTAATGCCTCATCAGTTACGCATACATAAGATGAGAGAAGTTGTTCCATGGTTGCAGTATTTTCCAATTACTTTGTGTAAATATAAAGTGCGAGATCTGGCGGAAAGACGGCGTTGAAGAGAATTGAAAGACTTTATTGCTTACCGTGTCACCTTTGTTTCCATCTATCAAATCAGCCCTCTGCTCTGGGCACAGACCTTACCAAAATAAAATTTATCCCCTGGTTTCATAAAAGGTCTGAGGAAAAAAATATGTTGCTTAATCATAAACCTAATACAAAAAAAAAACATGATAAGCTTTTTCCGAATATTCATTCAGGTCGTAATCCCAAAGGTAGACATTTTTAGTAAAAGCAGTTGAAACGGAATCTAAGGGACCTAAGAGGAAATGGAAATCTGTGTCCTTCGACGGAAAATGTTCTAGAAAATCATGGTTAATAGATACCAACTATGATTTTATGGCACTTTTTCTGTCTTTTCACCAGTTTTAAGTCATTCGGGACTCATAGCATCAAGTCGGTCGAGTCCCAGACGACGACGCCAAGCATTTTGACACTTCCGTCCAACGAATCAAAAGAAAATTTAAGGACTAGGATTGCAAATGGTATCTAGAGCAGCGGTTGCAAATTTAATCTCGGCGACACACCAATGCAAGTCTGCAACAAGTGTTCGAACTGCGCTATAAGTGTCCTCCGTGTGACGACGGCTACAATCAATGCGGAAACGTTCGCCAGTCTGCCCCGAATGGGAGCACGGGATGCGACGCGATGGACGTCGCCGGCGCACCCGCACCCGCGCGCCGCGCACCCCCGCACCCCCCCGCGCCCTGGATCAGCGTCACCGACACATTTGTCTCCACGCACCACAATAAACACTATACTTACTTATTGTAATTGCCCCTTTCTGGAACACTTAAACATAGAAAGCTATTAAACGCCGTAATTCATTTTATGAAGAATGGATGACAAGAATTTTTGCTCGTGTATGGATGCTATACATAATGTGACCATTTTTTTTTATTTCAAAACGGGACATCGATCGTCAATTTAGGTACGATTTGCGACGTTAGTTTTTTTTTTGACACCAACATTGTCAAAACAGATTCTGCGTTCTTAATTTTCTAGGATAATTTTGGAAGGTCGCGAATCACATTACATTTTCACGATTTCGACGATTTTAGAGTCTTTGATTAGATATGGGTACCTAATGTACCTACCTACATTTAGAAAATACTCAATACTCAATTCTTTATTGCGTTCCGCAATGTAGGCTTAGGTGGTAAACATTTTCTGTTTTTGATTTTGAATTTTTCTCTCTCTGATTGAATGTTTAAATCTCTGTATTTTTCTGTCACTGAAAACGGGACTATTCAGTGTCCCGTAGCTTTTCACAGGGACGCCGGGACGAAGTAGCGAAAAAAGGGTTAGTCCCGTTCAAAACGGGACGTATGGTCACGTTAGCTATACAATATACAGCAGCTTCTAGAGAGAATCTAAATCTGTCAACAAATGTAGTGACGTAGCGTTTTGAAAGAAAAGAATATGACGACAGATGAATTTATCGAACGCTTATGGTGTGACGTATTGTAGGAGGAAAGTGATGAAACAAACACGGGACGGAGGCTTGCCATGGAAGGTAACATCGAAAGAGGCTTGTACGCAGAAGTGGGCTAGTATGAAGTGAGAATGACGATCACTAAAATAATAGTAATAATATAATATTGGCTCAGCTACAGACTTTCTTTCTGAAATAAACTTAAGCACTTGAACAGAAAGATCTGTCTTTGTATTGTGTGCAATGTCTGCCAGGGTTGCGGATTTGTCAGGGTTGCGGATTTTTTTCGAAAGAGTTACCGCGGCCCTGGAAAGCAAAAGGTACTACGAGGAGTACGGATGGGTTTTAGTCAGTAAGAGTCTGACACTCCCTCCCGCTCCAATCAGAGTGGTAGGAGTCATTTGATGATTTCCCATCCATAAAAAAGGTAAAAAAAACTTAAAATAGTTTTTTTCTCTCAAAACTCGTTACTTATTTCAAATCTGTAGATATTTTAAGTTTAGGCAAAAAGAGCTTTTGCTTCCAAAGCTTACCGGGAATTAACAGATGGTTCAAAGTCGAACAATACGAAAACAACTTAACTCATAAATAAAATAATATAAATAGCTGGTTATGATTGAAAGAAAATTATCGCCACCCTGAATATTAATTTACGTACAGATAAATGTGAAAATAATTATGATACCGGATCGAAAGCCTTGACTGAGTAAATGTGTACCGTATAATATACTGCAATGAAAATCATTGCCGAACTGATTCGCGTCCCGAGCATTCATGATCATTATTGTAGAATTAACGCCAACACGCCTTTTTTGTTGCACTTCTCACAAAATGAGGTTATACCACTCGACGGTTGTAATAATACTTAATCGTAAAACAAGTTGAAATGGCGATTTAAAAACGGCATAAGTGCTTATAACATGTACTTAGTATAATCTGCTCTCGTCCGAAAATAAATAGGTTTACTGAAAAATTGTAGTGTCGATTGACGACATCGAAAAATTGTAATGTATGGTCCATTCATTTTCTGTAAAATATGTCTAAATACTTAACCTCTTAAGAAATTTATCTGTCTGCCTACCTCCTATTATATAATATACCTGATTTATCAAGAAATATGTGTTTATTTGTAGAACATAATGTATTATTGTTTTACTAAAGGAATGCTGAAAGGATTCAGGTATTCCTTCAATTCAATAATAATGTGAGGAACACACAAAGAAATGTAAGGAAAATAATTACACAGCAATACTACCACGCAAATATATTTCGCTTTCATATAATTATATGAAAGTGAAATATAATAAATAATTATAATTTTAAATTACCATTTAAGAAAACTCTAGAACCCATGTTACGAGTATGTATGACCGACTGATAAAAATTCATGATATTAATTAGTCTGTGAACTTTATATTGAATGGTTTCAATGGACGTCAACCAAAACCAGGTAAATTAAAAAGGAATTAAGGAACGCACCGCGAAGCTCTATATTTAGCTTTTCCTGTAACATCTTATAACGTCATAAAAACAACAATCGGTGTTGTTGTGAGATGTTCTCGATTTGTCCATGAACGTATTTGTTGAATGACGTACATTTGTAATAGTAAACGGTAATACTTGTGGAGGCGCGAGCTCGGCGCTCGGCGAGGAAAGCTCTCTCACAGTGAGGCAGGAAGCAAGTAGCGGCAGCGCGGGCGGCGCGGCGTACGAAAGCTCCTCTCGTACTAGCGGTGCCGTTAGCGCAGGCTCGGGCGGGCGGCAGCGGGCGGCGGCGGGCGGGCCGTGGGAGGTACCGTTAATGACGTCGCGTCCGTGACGTCGCCGTCGTGACGTCAGACGGCGCGATATAGCCACCAGCCTCGGCGGCGGCGGCCTCAGTAACGCACCGCCCGTTCGACAGCGCGTACCTCCGCGCCTTTCGCGACCTGCCCGCCGCAGACTGACCGAGTGAGTGAGTGCGCGTGCAGTGAGTGGAATGTGCCTGGCCGCATGAGGATCCTGCTGAGCGAGCTGGGACTGTCCGGCGCGTGCCTGGGTCTGACGCGGGAGCCGCGAACCTCCTCGCTGGAGCCCGCCAAGCCTGCGCCAGGTCAGCGCCCGCACGACCATCCGGCATCCACTTCTGTGTTTATTTTCGCTTTCGTTGTGTAGAACCTCTGGGTGTAGTAGACTGTGTGGGACTGTCGTGATGATGGCCATCGGCTAGAATGCGAGGTGCGTTGCTAACGCCCTCCAGCCAACACTGCGGCCTTAGACTATTCCAACACACACGTACGTACCCCCTTTTTGTTTTTTTATTTTATTTTAATTTGGTTATAATTTAATTTAAGAACTTTTGTTATATTTTATTTTTTCCTTATTGTTTACCTGCCCAGTGCCTATACCCAACTACCAAAAATTGCCGGTAGAACAACTGTCAAAACTTTTACTGTATCAGAGCTTTTGATTACTTCGTTTTAAACTGAAACTAACAAAGCGGAATGTATTAGTTACTTTTATGTGTAGAAAAGGTTGTTTATTAAAAAATCTCGATCGCGATAACCGCCGGTTACAGTGCGCGGTGGAAATTGAGCAGAGAAAAATTAAAGGGAAAGCTCCTACAGTTAACTATGTCTTTAATGTATGGTTTATTATTTTAATATTGAAGTGTAGCTCTGTAGTAACTCGTTTTAGGAATTGAATAAGTTAGATATACTTCAAATAAATTTAAAAATGTTGGTGAAAGTTCTTAAAAACTAATCGAAACTAATCGGTACCTAATTGTTTTTTTTTTTGTTAATAAAGACATTGATTCCAGTAACTAACAATTAGATACCTAGTAGTTATTATTCCATAAGTTATAATATATTTTCATATATATAAACCACGAGAAGTTTAATAAATAAAAAAAATGAGGAAGGAATTAAGGAAAATTGAAACTTGTCTTATTTTTCAACAGCAATAGTGTAGACGTACGAAAAATAATACAGATTACCGGTTATAGTATTTCGCTAACAGAATAGATATATATTTTTTTGATTCTCGAAGTCGTGTTAATTGAACTTGTCAATATTTTAAGACAGACAGTGAATAATTAGAATTTAGGTGAAACAAGTACCTAATGGTGAAATATATTTCCACACCGGCAGGGCCGGTTTAGGATGACACACGCCGGCTCGCTAGCATACATTAACTTACACTTATCGCGGAATGTGTTCTAACAGCCATTTTCTTAGTCCAAAACCGTGCGGAGAATGTTACCGTGTTAGCTAAAAAACTCGATAATAGTTATTAAATAGATTCGTTAAATTGTGATCGGATTTGTTTGCTGGGAGCGCGTTAGGTAAGTTGGAGTATAATGTGAGATGTTTATGTCGCGATCGGCTCGGTCCGATGGCCTCAGCCTGCCTGCTGCCACTTGCCCAATCCGCTGTCGCAACCGGCAGACGTTGCACCTGTCGAGATGCGAGCCTGTGCAAATTGCCGACGCACATCTGATACCTACTATTGTACCACACAAACCTCACATATTATCAACTACATAAACATCTTGAATTGTTAACGCTCGGCCTATAGTTCCAAGTTTCCTGCACATTATAACAAGGCTCCTAACATAAACGCTGAGGTGCCAATGAATTATCTAAATTGACGCTAAAATAGAATAACAAACTTTCACTTTTTGTTTTCATAAGCGTGTGCTTAATATTGGACAAAAGCGGCTCTATAAATAATACGATAACGTTTTTGGTCAAAGTGGGGCGTTGTATTTTTGAACAAAATACAAACTTGAAATCGTTTGAAAAGTCTATGAATGTGTCACATAGTCAATTAATTGAATGAAATAATGACGTAGAGAAGGTAGGTTGACACTCGACGGTGTATTGATAAGTGGGCTATCAGCCGCCAGCTGGCGTGACGTCACGACGAGCCCGACCCGAAGCGCGTCACTCTCGCTGCCCCCAGCCCCGAGCCCCCGGCGACCCACCCCTGTCCACAAATAAAAAGATACTGCGATTTCCCCCTTCAATACGCACAGCGGGAAAGTTCTTCCGTTGATGTTTTAATGGATGATATTATCGCTATTATAATTTAATTATAGTGCAACATAAAAACATAACTCTGCTATCCTTTATAAATTTTAAACATTATTTATAACTATAACGAGTAGTGTCGCTATCACTCAGTTGCTCTAAAAATGCGACGCTAGGTGTCGGCATAACGTCTGCCCCATTCCTTCAAGGCACTATTTTTTAGACGCTTATTGCTTTCCGTTTAATAGCGCGGTTGCGTCACGAGTCTAAAAATATGAGGGTGGTGTTGGAAGCGGCAGTATGGGGTGGTCGGCAGAGCGTCAGGTGGCGCGGTGGGCTTCGCTGGCCTCGGCCTCCGCATCGAGCGAGCCTGTGACGTCATGGAGGCATGACGTCACGCATCGACCGCGCGACTCGCTTCAAGGACGCCCTTGCTTGCCGCCCAACCGGCTACCGACTTCCTCCTAACTTAGACTCACTTTACGCAAACAACAAATATTAAAACATGAGTAGTCGGTCGGTAAAACAAAAATTTGCATCCGATAATATTGACCCGCAATGTCAATATACTTAACACGATGAGTGGGCATCTAATGAGAATATGTCTGCGTTTATGTAACCGACATATTAAGCTTAGGTGACCGTTAAACCGTTTCAAAACTTCGTAGTTCAAAGAAAACTATCGAAGACAAAATAAAGCTCTGATATAAACACTAGGACGTTTCACCATCTTGCCCACGACAGGGGTGTGACCAGGTCAGGGGCACCATACACATAGGTAGGTTACAACACGATCACTATGTATTTTTCTCTTTTGAAGCTAGTCACGCTACCTGGATTTTTTTTTGTATTGTATTAGTAGTTTTTGTAAGTTAACTTAGTACCCTATTTTTTGCTTAATCTTATTTTCTATTTAGTTGCGAGTATCAATACTTTTACCTGTTACTTGTTTGTCTGATCATTCATTCTCATAAGTGAATAAGCGTTTAAAGTTTCGTCACCATTTTATATTAGTATCGCTATAAAATAAATTGATTTATATATAAGTAATAAATATTTCGAAGTCTTAGAATCTCTTAATTACATGGTTACTTACCAAGGCCAAAAAAGAACGTATGTTCGTAACATTATTTTCCTAACTTTAAAAGCAACAAATATATCAGCTACGTATGTGTTTATTAACAGAAGAATAAACACTAAAACGGAGGAGAGAGATGTTATTCAATCCAAAACAAAATGCTGATAGCACGTTGTCAATGTGTACACAGAAAACAACAACACACAGAGTACAATGTGTACTTTGTAGACAGAAGATTCAAAAATTAAAATCCCTAACGGTGCTAGTTCGCTTTGGAGACAAAACATTTATTTCATACATTTTCACTCAAGGAAAACCTATTTGTGGAAGCAAAACCTTTAACAAAAGAATAAGCTTATACATACTTATATAACAAGCTTTTGGTACGTTCCTAATTACCAGTTCACGAATAACCTGATATACCTATCAATACTTATGTACATAAAAATAAATGTGTGTTTCTGTATACCTACATACTTATCTGTACCAATGTAATCTAAACTATTAAAAGTATACGATAAAAACAAGGAAACTGAAGTTGTCTAGACGATATTAAGATAAAAAAGGCATTTTTTCTCGTCTGCGTCAAGCAAATATTCTTAATTTATTCAGAATAATTAAATTAAGCACCTACAAAAAAAAATATAGACTTATTACACGCGAATAACTTTTCCGGTACTTAACCTAAACAGTAAGAAAGGTACCTAAAGAAGCAAGAAGCACATGGCTCCCGATAAATAAACAATAGAGAAAGAAATAAAAAGTATTAAGTTGCGAAAAAAAGATGCAGAAAAACAAAAAACGAGTATTAAAAAGGAAACAAAGGAAAATCAGTGAAAGCTGTAACATGATAGGACTTTCATTCGATTTTTAAATTCCTCCTAAGCCCTGGCACCTGTACAGGTAGTGGTGGTCGGCGAAGTTGCTACGGTGAATATAATGTTACTGTAAGACTAGAGAAAAGCCGGCCAAGTGTGGTTCCGTACCATTATCTATAAAAAAACGGCAAAAAAATCACGTTTGTTATATGGGAAGCCCATTTTAGTATTTATTTTATTCTGTTTTTAGTATGTGTTGTTATTAGCGGCAACATAAATACATTACATCATCTGTGAAAATTTCACCAGACTAGCTATCACGGTCCATGAGATACATCCTGGTAAAAGACAGACGGACAGCGGAGTCTTAGTAATAGGGTCCCGTTTTTACCCTTTGAGTACGGAACCATAAAAATAACCCTTTACTATGTAGGTACCAAACCAACTTTCATTTTACTTATACTGTCAAGAAATAAACTACGTCCTTGAAACCGTAAAAAGACTTGGAAATACTTCACTCACAAACATCGTCATACTTACTTATACGTATACCTACTTCTGTTAGTTTCAAGTTCCACCTCTGCAAAAACAGACAGCCTGTCTTACATGATCACATTTGAATCGATTAATAAAGGACGCTGCTACAATCACTACGTTTGTCACAATTTGTTAGACAAGTATGTCTAACAAATTAATCGTCTTCTATTATTGCCCTTTTGATCATTTTCAAAACCCACAGGAAGAGCTACGCTCGCGCTGGCCTAACGCACTCAGTGTCAATAACAGTGTCGTAGCAACCGCGTAGCGGAAACAAAATTCTCGTAGCGGAAGCAATGTTTTCGTAGCAACAACCGTAGCAAACAAAAAGACAGCTGTAGGCCCCATAAAATTATAGTATTTATCAATAGAATTATTCGAGAACCGCTCCTTGAAACGCCCACTTAAGTTAGATATTTCTGATAGGTATTTTCCCAGTATACTATAAATAAAACCCGTATAAAAAGAACTTTTACTTTCGTAGCTATCGTAGTAAACAATGTTATCTTATCGTCTTTTTATCTAATTCCTGTCCTTATAAAGTATACACTTAACTCATTAGCGCAATTTCAATACTCTAACAGCATTCGATATATATAAAATTAGACGCGGAATAGGGGCGGTATATTCAATAACGTTTTACCTGCAGACGTGAGAGGTGGCGGGGTGGCTGTGACGTAGATGCCGCTGACGTCACCGGTAAGCCTCCCCCGCCCACGCCGCCACAACAGCTGATAAAGTCACCGAAATCACGTTTATTTGATAAAGTACACGCGGATGACGCGCGCTGCCCTTACGTCCTGTTGCCACCAAGCTAGACGATGTTACGTTCACAAAACTTCATCTATTTTGTAGTATGTATTGTATAACTCATGCTCATTCTCCTAACGATAACGTCGAAAACTACGCAGGAACTTTTTGTAAACAATACCTATTACGTTAAAGACTACCACGCGGAACATTATGTTTCACCCGCTCCTGAAATAAATCAATCAAACACGTGCATTGAAATGTGAGCCTCAACTTGTTTCTGTTAGCTATGATAATTTATTTAAGTTAGGAATAATATGAAGGTTGCTAGAACAGGTAGGCTCAGTGTAGTAGATTTATGTGTATTTCCCGCGCACACACAATTTGTGGCGGGAAAACCTAAGCGCTAAGTTTTAGACCATGCTGTCGTGAAAGTTCACCGTTCATGTAATTTTTTAGGTAGTTAGTTAGAAAAGAACTGAATATTGTAGTGGTTTTGCAAATGAGGCCATGGTGACTAGAATATTTAAAAGATATTTAATCGTTCATACACAAAACGGTTACACATGTTAGTAGGTACATGACCAAACTTTGCTTTGCACAACCGCTAATCTGTGTACACTCGTCACTGACGTGTTTACGCGCAACTATTACGCAAAATGGCACGCGCAAAAACGTCATGTAATGAGAAAGCTCATAAAAGCTTGTTTTCCGATAACATGCGTCTCATACGTACGTCTACTTCAAACTGAATCGATGACGAATGACGTAGCTAGACGCACTAACGCAAGCTCTAAGTAGGTAATCAATATCTCTGGTCGCGCCATCTTAGCGCCATCTGTCGGATAGTTAGTGAGACGACTAGACGGAATGAAACCTCTTTTCCAGCGAGGTTCCCTCGTTCGAGTGTAGCTTTCTCGCGATTGTAACTCTAATATAGTCTAACAGAGGGCATAGAGCTTTCCGTCAAATGGTTTCAAAGGACGTGTATATAATCTAAGTTTCAAAGATATATTTAATAGGACTTGAGGCTTATGAGACGTCGGAAAAATAAACAGTACTACAACATTTTGTAGAAAAAGCTTGAAATAATAAAAAGCAAATCAAAATAGAACATTTTGACGCCCGAGCCGAGAGACCGCAATGATAATATCCACGTGTATAAAACGATGTTTTTCAAAATATAAATAACATTTCGATATGAAGTAGATAACAAATTATTTTCTTATTTTATATTAAGATTTCCTTTCGTGCGCCTTGCTAAATTTTCATTTGGTCTGCAACAGGGGCTGACCGGCAACCATTCTGATTTAAATTGAATTGGTAGCCGATCAACTGCATATTTTCACACGAGTGCGAAAAACACTTTATTATGAACCTAAAAACAAAAATAAAATTATTGACGTAAGCAGTTTGAATCACCCCGTAGGTATTACCAATGCAGTAATGTAAGCGCTACACTTGAGCGGACTAAGCTTATTTTTGCTTTAAAATGTTTGTAATAGTCCGAGAAAACTTTTTATAGAAAAACAATTGGAAGAGGTACCCGTATAATTAATGTAGGTACTTAATTATCTATACAAAAAAGGTAGTACATTTTTCAAAAGGGTTTTTGTAGGAACTCAGTGTCAGTACAGCGTAAAACAGCTAGCAAAACAAATACAGGTCATGTCTATTAAGTCATCGTATTTCCGTAGAGCGTAGACCTAGCGTGGGCCTGTGCTTAGACATGAAACCTGGATAAAATAACACTAAAGTCTCGTATGACTAGGTATGCTACGTAAGTAATTTAAGTCTAGTTACGAAAAAGTACGTACTTGTACAGGGTTATTGTTTTAGTGGCCAGCTTAATTTTTGCAAGGTATCAATCAAA
Source organism: Melanchra persicariae (assembly GCA_947386135.1). Classification (NCBI taxonomy): domain Eukaryota; kingdom Metazoa; phylum Arthropoda; class Insecta; order Lepidoptera; family Noctuidae; genus Melanchra; species Melanchra persicariae. The sequence continues at coordinate 9,292,346 of OX376653.1, read as the reverse complement.
AACGCGATTCTTGCAAAAATATACTCCCAAAAAAGAATCAGCTGTTCGGCACATTTTTGCTCATTCATAACTTGCCAAAACGTAGGGAATACATACTTACTTTTTTCTTGAGTGTTTTGTGATAGATACCTGATGCCTGGAAAAAAATTGGCGAGTCATTAAAATATAACCTTGAATTATATCTTGAGATATCCGATAGGTATACGCTGAGATATTTCCACATTCATGTTAATTGTTTATTTTGCTCAAATGTAAGTAATTTAAAAAATGGAGGCCATCATTTGCATTCTCGTTATTTTACAATTTATTTATGCTAAAATAATAATAAGTCGTTTTACTGATATTGGGGGCAGGGGGGTTATTTTTCATACAGTTTATATATAAAAAATTACAACACATGCTCTGTGGTCTCACATGGCAACATACATAGTTATAAATATTAATTTGCTGTTTGCATAAAAAATTAGGCCCATTCAAATTATTTTAATGCTTTAAATACAGACATTTACATTTAATCTATTCTAATTTTAAACATTGATAGTTGTAATACGAGTATGGATTGAATCTAGAACCCATGATTTTTAAATACATTGATAAAATAAATAATTATGTACCTACAGTCATAAGCATATTTAAGTATTGTCATTCTATATTCCAGTCTTCTAGGCACGTTTCTAGATGACATCGATGTGGAGGAGTAGATCCTTTAACGCGTATGAACTTTGAACGAATTATTAAAAAAACATAACAAATAGTACAGTGGCCCACCGGTATCGGGAACAGGGAGGGTTTGGGCTACAGAGAGGAACCTCCTAACAATACGTGTCCAATCGTAATAATTGACTAATTATTCTCTGTATTCATTTTATATACATACATTTTATATTTTTAAATATTTCAATCACAAAAAGACAATAAAAAAAAACATTTAAAAATATAAAAATAGTAGTCCGCCAGTGTCGGGAGCAGGGTCCAAGCTACCGGTGGTTAGGGCTCCAGAGAAAGGAAGGAACTTCCTCACAATACGAGCCGTATCGGCCTTCTGTATCAGGCCCTTTACCCAACCGCGTAACGCCAGCTTCGACAGGTAGTCGTAGAAGCTTTTGGCTATCAAGCCATTGGCCGTAACGACCATCGGCACAATGACAGCCGAGTCCACATTCCACATGTCGACAACCTCGTGTACTAAGTTAAGATACTTGATTTGTTTCTCTTTCTCAGCTTTCACGAAATTCTCGTCATGTGGAATAATGAGAATACCTATTCTGTACTTGGTGTGCATTATATAAATAATTTTAATAGTGTTTTCCGAGCAACTTTCAACCCTCAATTTTGTAATGAATATTTATTTACAATAAGAAATCAATACATAATATATGTCGTGGCCAAAAGGAATTGGTAATTTCATTAGACGCCCGAAAATTTTATGAAAAGTTTTTATTTCATGATGTGCCGGAAAATTTCATGAATTGGTTCGATTTCATGAAATGGCCAGCGGAAACTGACAGTACCGTTTAAACGTCTGCGTTTAAGAGCGTTTACGCATACAAACTTTCAAATCCTTATTTTTCGAAATTAATGATACGATTTTAATAAAACTTGGTATGCATACGATAGATATCTAGGTCTATTTTTTTTTAAATTAGAATTTAATTATTTAGAAATCCCTGTGAGAAATTAAGACAAAATCAAAAATTGTTACGTTCACCCCTGGTCTCCCCTAGGTTCCTTAGGGAGTGTAGGGGAGCACTAAGAGAAGAATTCCCAAAATTTCTACGGGAACGGGAAGAAACGCGATATGCGCGTACGAAGTCGCGGACAAAAGCTAGAACATGGACAAATTAATAACTTATAGGCATCTAAAAAATAGACAAACTTAAAAATGTACAAGCGCATTTAAAAACAGAACATATTTATGAAGAATTCCTCCTGTATGCATTTATTCATCATCTTTGGGAAAAGAGGCTGGAATACTGACATCATTGCCATGTGGACTGGCGATGTTCTTATTGCGACCAACAGTTTTCAGAAAATGAAAATACATTCATACCTACGTAAAAATCCTCCCCTACTTCTCACTTACCTTTGTTAAGAAAGTATTGTGAAAAATTTCTTGCTTCCAATCCATTGCTGCAATCCAAGATTGCGGATTCAGCATTGTGTTGTATGTCAGAGAATTAATAAAAGTCACAGAGGATAAGCATTGCCATACAACGTGGCAATGCCGCCAGTCTTTTGGGCTCACTTCCAGTCGACAGCGATACGGATGAATTTTTTGACGCCTTTTAGTTAGGAGTTTTCCTTTTGTATTTTATTTTAAGTGTACATAGTTAAATTAGTATTATATTGTAAATAAGTTACTACAAAATAAACAAATAAATATAAATCATAGATAAAAGTCATTTAGATCTTTTTTCGATAACATTTAAGAGATGGCCCACGGCGGACAACTTGGATACGTTACTTGTAACTGTAAAGTGTAAGTCGTATCAATTTTATAATGTTTTGGGCATACCTATCATGTACAGACGTAAAACTTACGTGCTATATAGAAACATAAATGTTTGTAAAAAGCTTTTAATTAGATAGAGATGACCCGACTAGACGACTATATCGCGCTCAATTGGCCGACCAGTCCCCGACTGGACACGCGCTGTTTTAATTCTAAAACATGTAAAACGTGTAGTAAGTAGATACCTACTGGGATTTATTTCCAGGTTTCCTGTAGCTCAATATGTACCGACTAATCGGCATCTAGTCTCCGACTATAGATGTAAGCAGATAGTCGGTTTCCCGAGTCGGTGACTAGGTACCATAGTCAGTGCATGTCCACTTCGATTATCATGCTGTACGTATCATCAAGGAACATTTTTCTAAACAAATATAAGTATTTATAGGTGTAATTTTATCTATGTTCATTGATCGGAATCTCAGTAAGTACTGGCTCCGTTTCGGAAATTCTTACGGTGATAGAAAGTCTAACTAACGATTATTGATCAGCTACCTCCTATTTTTTTCACATTTTAAAGTCTAATTGATAGTAGGAATCAGCATGGCGTGAAAGTTATAGCTTAAGTTTCAATAAATAAATAGTAGGTATTGTAGTATGAATATTAAATCAAAGAAAAAAGTAAAAATAATAGAATATCTGTGCCACGTGTGTCGTAACACTCGTAACGGACCCTTAATTTATTACAAGAAGCACGGGGTATCGCTCTTTCTATTATTGAAAAGCGTAAATTCCCCCCTCCCAGTTCCCCCTTAAATTTAAATGTTTATTAATCCTTTCTGTGTGCTTTAGGTATAAATATACGAGTATTTAAATTCGCAATTTCAGCTTATTGGTTATTACAGCCTAATGGTTGGGCGTTGATTGTTAGTAAGGACTAACGATTTTATAAATAGGTACCTATAGATTTATGAAGGTTGTAACAATTTCCATTGTGCCTACCTATTGATTACAATTAATGGTTTGTTATTGTGATTTCATAATCAAAAAAAGCTTTTTAGTACACCATTACCTACTTAAATAAAAAAAAAACAATGTTCAGTGAAGATCATCAACTTGAACTAACGAAATATGTAGACGTTGTCGGCCGAAGTCCCATATAATTTTCTGGATCTCGTAAATGTATGAATTAAAAATAAATTGTAGGTACTATCTATAAAATCTTATTACCTATTTATAGCAAATATGTTCTCTCAAACGCAAAATTATAACACGAAGCATTATCATAACAAGTTTTAACACACTTGAGAAAGAAATATTATTTTAACATTTTTTCATCTAGAAATATCCAAAACAAACTTACGGTAACAAAAGCTTGTTTTGTTTATAGCTTAATAAGACTGGAATTAATGGTTCTTAACATAATAGAAACTGCAAATGCCACTGATTTCATAACCTCCCAAGGGACCCATCGCCTTTTCGCCCCAAAAAATTTCAAACGAGCGTGTTACGCCGATGTAGACTCTAGCAGGTTACAATAGAGGGTAAACTTATCTTTTTGTTGTTGCTTGTTTGCGACGTTGTTTTAATAGACTTAGATGAGGTGTATACATAGAATTCAATTTTCTGGGCGTGGCGAATCAAGCACCGTGACACAATGTATTCAAAACGCCAATATTTGGTTGGCAAAACTGCCGTATAAAACGAGAGACCTTTCCTACCCATCTTCATTGTTAGTCGTACAAGGGTAGCGATCAGCACTGGTCAGGGTTCCGATACCGAGCTAGAGTAGGTAGATATCGATTGGTAACGAGTGCTTGTAGTGAAGGAAGAATCAAAGTATGTTCGCCGAGGGTAAATATAAATGATGCATGGCTCGAATAGCGTGATAGTTCAAAGGACGGTGCCGTCAATATCATGTCGACTGGCTGCCCGACGCATTCACAACCGGCCTTTCGTCTTGGTTGACCGTTTCGCGTTGAAGTAACGGTTGATTTTCGGTATTGCGAACTTCGTTTACGCAAAAAAACATCGATGTTTTAAATTATAATAGTCATAGTTAAATAGTTGTGTTTATTGCCTCGTACTGAAGTGATAATGTCTGATTGTTGCAGGGCCGAGCGCCATCGAGTCGCGCTCGCCAAGCGCCTTCACACCCAACTCCTCCAGCATGCTACTGCTGCAGACACACGTGAGTTTTACTTTTATTCTTTTAATCAAAGACATTTATCATTTTATTTCGAGATGCCAATACAATACAGCAATACAATAAATAAACCTTTCAGCAATCTCTGTAATTTTTTCGTAGACTAGTTTTTTTCAATGAACGAAATACACATAATGGATTAGAACCGATTAACATTATTGTCAATCGATGCCACCTGCATCGATTGACAAACGGGCGGTAACAAAAAGCTCCTCTAGGAACAAGTAGACAATTGAATAAGCACGCCATTGGCTAGTCCGGCCGCCCCTGACGGCCATCCGCCGCCTACCACTTCTGCGACGCCTCCATTATTGATTGATACATTTCTGTTTCAGAGCAACTACGGTTCGTCCTTCACTGATCTGTTGTCGCCGCAATACCAAGAAGACTCTTCTGAAATCTTAGAAGAGAACCTAGACCCGTTCCCGGACGTCGAGTTTCACGCCCCAATCCCGCTTGAAGTTAAATCTCAACGCGCTACACCTATTAGTGAGGCTTCATCGCCAAGCCTAGGCCCGGCGCTGCCTAGTTTTGAAGAAACTTATTCTGTCCGTTATCCTAAACAAGAAATGGCGGAATTTGGAATAAAAATGGACGAAGATTGCTATAACGTTAGCGCTTATCAAGGACACACGTCCACCCAACTACTTTATCAATATCACCAACCTTCAATTCCTTATGTGCCGTCAACATACTATGCACCGTCGCAACAGTGCAGCCCGACGTTTGACACCGGTGGTGTTACACCCAATCAAGACTCGTACTCTTTACCACCATTTCCGAGTTCGGTGGACCTACACATATCTACGGACCAAAGTGCACGGCAACGACGCGCTTCCTTGCCCGTGCAGCGATCAGAATCTACCAGTTCTAATGACAGCCCCAAGGTTCCCGGTGGCAGAATCCACTGCATGCAAGCGTCTGCGCCCAGCTCCGCGTCGAGCTCGCCCGGCGTGGCACCGGAGGGCGCCGGGCCGCGCGTGGCGCCGTCGTCGCCCAGCCAGCTGTGCGCCGTGTGCGGGGACACCGCTGCTTGTCAGCACTATGGGGTCAGGACTTGCGAAGGATGCAAAGGATTTTTTAAAAGGACTGTGCAGAAGGGTTCTAAATACGTTTGCTTAGCTGAAAAATCATGTCCAGTAGACAAAAGAAGACGGAATAGATGCCAGTTTTGTCGATTCCAGAAATGTCTCAATGTCGGAATGGTAAAGGAAGTGGTACGAACTGATTCTTTGAAAGGAAGACGTGGTAGACTGCCCTCCAAACCGAAGTGTCCGCAAGAGTCACCTCCAAGCCCGCCTATATCTCTGATCACAGCGCTTGTCAGAGCCCATGTCGACACTTCTCCGGACTTTGCCAACCTTGATTATTCGCAGTATCGAGAACCAAATCCCATGGAGCCACCAATGTCTGACTTAGAAGTTATTCAACAATTTTACACTCTTTTGACGACATCAATCGACATGATTAAAGTATTCGCGGATAAAGTGCCCGGTTATGGCGATTTGTGCCCTGAAGACCGTGAGCAGCTGTTCGCATCTGCTCGTCTCGAGCTATTTGTATTGCGACTCGCATACCGCACACGTCCCGAAGACACCAAGCTGACCTTCTGCAATGGCGTCGTGCTCGACAAGCGACAATGCCAGCGCTCGTTTGGAGACTGGCTTCACGCTGTTCTGGACTTCAGCAACACTCTACATTCAATGGATATCGACATATCTACATTTGCGTGTCTTTGCGCATTAACTCTGATAACAGGTGTGTATAACCTAATCCTTTAGTTTTATCTGAGTAGATTTTTTGAGAATTCATATTATTTTTAAGATACTTCCAAATATCTGAAGTATTAAAAGCTTTAGCGCTGTTGACTCTTGCACCAGAATCCGAGTTCAAAACTAAATAAAAATATAAAGTAGGTACTTAACTATCGATTTTTATATTTCATGTCATAGTTTACTAATGAGGTTTTTTATTGTCAACAGATCGTCACGGTCTGAAGGAGCCTCACCGAGTGGAGCAGCTACAGATGAAGATCATCGGTTGCCTGCGTGCGCACATGCCGGGCGGCGGCGGCGGCGGCAGCGGCGCGCCGCACTTCAGCCGCGTGCTGGGCGCGCTGCCGGAGCTGCGCTCGCTGTCCGTGCAGGGCCTGCAGCGCATCTTCTACCTGAAGCTCGAGGACCTGGTGCCGGCACCGCCGCTCATCGAGAACATGTTCCGCTCCAGCCTGCCCTTCTGAATGGCCCGCGCCCCACCCTTGAGGACCACTCCCGCCTTCTAAACTTGTTCTCCTTCTGTTTTAGAGCCGACTCCGTTATTTTTTTTAAGTGTTTAGATTATATAAAATATTTTTCTAGAGATTAGATGGACGTTAGTTACGCGATCTCCCACGGAATCGGTTCGTGCTACTCGTATGACTTTAATATTAAGTATCTACTTAATGGAGACAATTTTACCATGTAAGTCCTAAGTTAAGATTAATTTATTGAAAATGTTTAGGAATTTGTCTTTTGGGTGTGATTTTGTTTAATATTACAATGTTGTGTATTTAGTAGTCTGCATTTGAGTTACCGCTCGTGATCGATCATCGATGGCATCTTGTCGTACAAATATTCCTATGTTATTTACTTACGTATTACTTAGATAGGGAAAATCTAGTCACAAGACTTAGAAATGTTAAAAAAATTTGCTCGTAAATATCGGGCTTTTTTATTATAATTATTATAAGTAAGAATTAGTTTTATATCGGTAAGGCATTAAATGTCCTTTTGTGCGAATGTGAGCGAGGGGCGGGCGGCGCGACAAGCACGCCCGGCCTCGCGCACCGCGCGCACCGTGCGCGCCGCATCACCCGGCGGCCCGCCGCATGCCAGCCAGCGCCAGCGCCCGCAGCGATGTGAGCGTCACAACGACACGATTGTTGGAAGTTACCTTTTAGTTTTAAATTATTTTGTAATATTTTAGACGCTAGGACACTAACGTAATTTGTTATATAATTATACCTAAGGCCTGAGAAAAAGTTCAGCATGTTTGACGTCCCCAATGTAAATCCTTAATCAACGTGTCTTAAAGAGTACCTTTATAGGTAGATAGCGTAGATTTTTCTTATGTGGACCTTTTATATGCTTACTTCAATACATATTATATATGTATTAAGTAAAAATATTTAAACATATCACGAGATTGTTTTTAAAATTGTGATTGCACTTTATATTAATTTATATCCTTTGCATCTCATTAATTAAGCTAGGCCATATAAATAAACAAATTTACATTAAATTAAATTGCTATTAAAGTCACTGTGTATTTTTGCTCGTAAGTAGGAATATCTATTGGAAACTACTGATATAATCAGGTTAGATGTCTGTATTTTATCTACTGCATTTTGCGCGAATTAAATGGACTATGTAAAAAAATTCACTGGACCAAATAGGTGATATCAAAAGTCCTGGTGCGGTCTATCTGAAAGAAGCTGTGCTGAGATCCTATTTTCCCTAATCTTTCAATCGTCTTAAGGCGGGTATTCTTTATGTACCTGCCGGCGTGAAAACATTACATTGTAGCTGAAAGTTGCCTTGTATCTCCTAAAAGACTAGATACCTGCAGCTGCCCTGTAGGTATAAAATTATTACGGAAAGAATGCACGTACCTATTGTACCACTAGGTGCTCTGTCCACTTAAACTACGGTATAACTTAGGTAGGTACCCACATAGATAGGTCAAGGAATTTAAGATTCATATCCGACTATTGAGTAGATGGGTGAATAAATGTTAGTTAAGTGCCCACTTAGGCAACATTTATTCCTGTAAGAGAGTGATTGTTGAAGTTGATGTCCTTATAAATGGAGTTAGTGATAAACGTTGTCTATTACATCGTAGAGTTTAAGAAATTCAAGACACATGGAAATAAATAATTTTATACAAAGAATTGATAGTAACCTTAAATAATTAATGCTGGACTTTTTACTCGAATGCCACCACTCCCTTTCTAATATTATTAATTTTATAGATTTATAAATTGTAGTCAAGGAAATTATTTGTCGTTAATTTTTAAATAGTGACGAATTTCGTAATGAATGAACCTAAATAGGTATCTAGGTATTGTACGTATTTAATACTTCGGTTGTGCTTGAGCAGTAATGCTTCAATATTGTTACCTATCTACCCTTCATCCGACCCGATATACATAGTTTACATTTTCCACATATCAAAATTTTTGACATGAGATCTGCAAGTGACATTCCTAAATTACAAGCCTGTTGTTTTCATATGCCTACTAATTAATTGATAAAATTCCGGAGACCGTCACGACGTCGTCGTATGTGAGCGCCTCGAACTAATAAATAATCAAAGAACCGCACGAAAACAAACCTGGACTGCATTAGTACAAGCTAGCCATTTAATATTTATACCCCATGCAAGCCATGTTATTGTTATAGGTCATTTCATATCGACATAACTAGAGCTGTTGTCCACTTTACCGCAAACATACGACGATGTACCGGTTCATAAAGTTCTCAACTTGTATTTGAAATACTCTGAATATTTTTTAAGCTTCTCCAAAATCTATTATATACCTACCTACTAAACATTACAGGCATTACCTACAACAACATATTTCCCTCCATAGGTGTAGGTATACCCGTACCTTATGCCTAAGTCACAAATAATACAATATTATCTTTTCTTCTCTAAGGTTTGTAATGAATTGCATTTCTTAAATACATAGAAACATAAATGTGCTTTTGTTATGATATGTTATACATTTTCTTTGTAAATATTTCGTGAAAATAATATCGATGCAAATGCGTCAGTGAAAATATGCCTCTTTTATTTATTTTCAAAAACCTTGGAGTAGGTACCTATAGCCCACAATAGTTGGTGTTGACGCAATGGTGTGGCTAGGTATATGAAGCGGACGAATACTTAAGGGTGATGAATATGATGATGCATATGTGAGAAAAGTTTTGTGTACTTAGATATGTGGAAGACCAAAAGGCGCCTTTGATAACTTCGTCAGCATCGGCCACATCGAGTTGCGCTAAGGCCATAACGTAACTAAATTAAATTTACTCTGGACACTATCACGCGAAGCTTCATAAGTAGGTAAAGGCTGCCACCACGGCGACTTCAGCGGTTCCAAAGCCTAGCCTAGCTGCGCAGCTATCACTGGTTGGCAATGAGGATAGCCCTACTAGTAGCATATGGGGCCGGTATTAGCCAATGTTCAACCACAAACAAAACAAGAATCGCTTGAACTTCTTTTTAATCAAATAGTAGCCTACCTACATAAGTAATAAAAAAACCGGTCAAGTGCGAGTCGGACTCGCGCACCATCCGTACCATTAGGTATCTATAAAAAAAATGGCAAAAAATTACGTTTGTTGTATACGCCCCACTTAATATTTATTTTATTCTGTTTTTAGTATTTAATTTTGTTGTTATAGCGGCAACAGGAACACTTCATCTGTGAACAACTGTCCAGTAGCTATCACGATTCATGAGATACAGCCTGGTGACAGACAGACGGACAGCGGAATCTTAGTAATAGGGTCCCGTTTTTACCCTTTGGGTACGGAACCCTAAAAACCGAGATTTTGAATTTCGTTAGAGCTTACAGAGTTAGTATCCCGCCAAATTAAAGTCTTTTTACCCGACTAAGTACAGCAAAGCCAAAAGGAAGGGGTATGATTTTAGCAGTGTATGCCACCGTAGCGCCTACACTACTAAACCACGCGGGTCGATGTTTACGGATAAGCAACGCAGAGGTAAAATGAAAATGAAAATGAAAATGAAAATTTATTGAAATAATAATAAGTTTACAAAAGTGTAGGTACATATGGTTCAGAAGTATAAATATTAATCTAGGCTTATTATAGTATTATAATTATCTGGATACAAAAACTATGATTTGACAAATATATAAGTTTACAGTTGCATACAAAAATAGGATACTGAAGGTTGTGTAGTGCGTTGCCCGATTTAGGTTTATTTAAACCTGTGTTTCAGGCCATCTCTACGACGCGACGACGGAACAGTCATTTAATTAAACAAAGATAATATTCTGAATATCTAAGCAAACAAAATTTTGCGTTACCTTATTAACTAGGCTTATTAGATATCTTTAAATCTATAACTAAAGTTATTATAAATATTAGGTAATGTAATTATAGCTATGTCAGCTACTCTATGTCAGCACCTCTAGTAGTTTTTCCGTGTCTGAGTAATTTAGTTTTGCTAAATAATCGAATAACATTATACTACACTGATTATTACTTACATTATATATCTTTAGCAATTTGTTAAATTTATTATATAAGAAAGGTCCTAGAAATAAATAAAATCTTTTAATGAAAGCATGTTTAGTCTGAGGATTTGTGCAGACCAGATCCTTTCTTCTTTTGTCTGAAGGTATTGGTCTAAAATCTAGTTCTGTGTGTTGCAGTAAAACTACACTTAAAACAAATAGTTGTCGAACTGTTAGCACCTTGCATGCCATATAAAGCTGGTGTGTGGGAAATCTGAATGGGCGACAAGTGGCGACTTTTAGAATTGCTCTTTGAGCACGTTCTAGAAGTAGTAAACTTGATTTAGCGGCACCACCCCAGGAAGTTATGCAGTAGGTAATGATAGATTGACACAAAGCCAAGTAAACCTGTTTAATTAATTTAAAGTCGGCTATGTCCCGTAAACTCTTAAAAATGTATATTAATTTTCGTACTCTAGTGCATAATAAATCGATGTGTTTACGGAAGTTTAGGTTTGTGTCAATCGTGACGCCTAGGTATTTGATATGGTCAGCTTTAATTAAAGTGGGACAAGTGCATGCTGTGTCAGCGTACGAGTATGTATTACAATTATTGTGCGCGTGAATGTTTTGATTAGTATGCGTCGCGATAGTATTTCTCATTTCAAATAGAATAAATTTGGTTTTATCTGAATTTAACGTTAATAGATTGTCATGTAGCCATTTACACACAATATCAAAGCCATTTTGAGCAAGTTCATACACTTCAACTCTTGATTTACCTGAGAATAGTAGAGCTGTGTCATCCGCATATGACATTATTAAACCATTTTGGAGTTGTAAGCGACAAAGGTCATTTATATATATTAAAAATAAGGTGGGCCCCAAAATACTGCCTTGTGGAATTCCATAATCGCTATTTTTAAGTTCAGAGCTCGTGTACTGACCTATTTTTAGAGACTGGTAACGATCGCTAAGATAATCAGATAACAATTTTAACTGTGCTCCTCTTATCCCAATTTTTTCCAGTTTCAGCAATAGTAGAGAACAAGAAATAGTGTCAAATGCCCTGGCAAGGTCTAAAAAGATCCCAATGGTATGCATGCCATTATCAAGGTTTTTACTTATAAAATTTGTCAATTTGTGTACTGCTTGGCTCGTTGACCTTTTAGGCCTAAAACCAAATTGTTGGTCTGAAAGCAATTTGTTAGTTTCAAGATATTTTACTAGTCTATTGTTAATGATTCTTTCCAAAATCTTTGAGAGTCCCGTTAGTACTGAAATAGGTCTATAGTTAGTAACACAAGTTTTGTCTCCAGCTTTGAAAACTGGGGTGACTACGGCTTTTTTAAGCAATTTTGGGAATATTCCTTGGGCTAAACAGATCTGAAAAATGTGAGTTAGTGGAGGGGCAATCAGGTATTTAAGTCTTTTCAGTACAGCATTAGAAATGTCATCCCAACCGACGGCGCAGACGTCTTTTAACCCGTCTATTATACCTATCACTTCATTCACGTCCGTATCTAATAAGACAAAAGAGTTCAGTGTTGTATGAGTCATAGATGGACTTTGAGTAGAGGGATTCCTGTTCCATAAGTTTTTTTCAGCCAGACTTTTTCCAGTGTTAATAAAGAAATGGTTTGCTTTATTTATCGCTGCGGATGGGTTCAGTTCAGTTGATAAAAGGTCGAGTGGAGGTTCAGAGTTTTTAGTTCTAAATGTATTACTTTTAATAAATTTCCAAATAAGCTTGCTGTTTTTTCCTGCCTTCTGTAGTTGTTCTTGGTCATATTGTTTTTTTAGTTTTTTCAACAGATTGTTGCAGAAATTTCTATATCGCTTATAAGTGACTTATAATATTTCATTGTTAGGTTCAAGTTTACATTTTTGATGTAGCTTGTCTCTATGTCTGATACAGCGAACAAGTCCGGGCGTAATCCACGGTTTAATATTATTGTATTTTCTAGGTATTACTTTTGTTAAAGTGTTCTTCTTAATCGCATGTTGTAACAGATCAACGAAACACTGTAATGAAATATTTGGGTCACTAGAATTATTGTAAACGGAGTCGAAATTCATAGCTCGTATGTCATTTTCCAGATTAGTCATGTTGAGTTTAGAATAGCTGCGCATGCAATTTTTTCTAGGTGAAGGTATTTGCAGTGTTAGTAAAACGGCTTGATGGTCGGTAAGTGACGTATTAGTAACCAGTGTTTTGGACGGTGCTTTTGACTTCATAATGATATGGTCGAGGCATGAGCCGCTCTGGTGCGTCGGATAATAATGAGCTGGTAGAAGTCCATGAAATGTGCAGATGTTCAGATAGTTATGTGCATGAGTATCGATTTTCCCGGAAGCAATGTTAATGTTAATGTCACCTAAAAGTATTATATTTTTAAAAGATGATATTTTTTCTAGGTTTATGCTAAGCGATTCTAGGAATCTGTCAATATTTTGAGATGGAGGTCTATAAATAGCCATAACTACAGTATCAGGGGAAATTTTAATTATCAAGCAATTACAGTCTTGAGATAAGGGTTCTTCTACCATTGCTTCTAAATTATCTTTAATATACACAACCAAGCCACTATTTTGGTTAATGTGGCTATTGGTTTTGTGTAAATTGTATCCGTCTAAAGATGGTATATTCGTTGTTTGTTCGGAGAGCCAACATTCTGTTAGTACAATAATGTCACAACTTAATCCAAGATTTTGTAATAAAACTTCAAAGCCATTAAAATTCCGGTTAATACTACGAATGTTTTGCGTAAGCAATGTTAACATTTTCTTACCAGTGTGAAGAAGATTTCGGCACTCCTCAAGATTACAAATTATAGCTTCGGACACTGAAAAACTATCTAGATCACCGATTAACTGATTTGCCATGATACTTAAAACTAACTTAACTACTATTTATGTGCGAATTAACAAATTATTTGACGGCGCTCTTAGGCGCCTTCATAGTCTATTGAATTAATATAATTTTCCTCAGCGTATTTTCGTGCAGGGCAATTCACGTCACCAGTTGGGTGGTCATTTTTCCTCTTAAAACGTTTGCACGTTGCACACTGGGGAGGAGAAATTTTGTTACTACATTCCTTGAACGAGTGTCCTGTCTCCCCACACAGGTTGCATGTTGGAGATGTTTCGCGGCAAAACTTGGCTGCGTGTCCGAACTGCTGGCAGTTGAAGCACCTAGTCACTATAGTAAAATCTCTTACTGGGCATGAGGTCCAATTTATGAAAATACGGCCTTGGTTTACCAGAATTTTCCTGATGCTAGGAGGGACTTCAAGAATATAATTACATGTGAGCCGATCTTTCTTTCCTGACTTATGGCTCATTTTTATTGTTTCAAGAAAGGCATCTCGAGTAGTTTTCGGCAATTTTTCGGATAGGTTTTGTTCATAAATGCAATCTAGTACCTCTTTCTCGCTTAGAGCTACGGGGACCCCAATTATTGCTATCCTAGGGCGGCGTTTAGACGGTTCTTCAATTTTAAGGCCTGACCTGAGAGGTACCTACCGAGACTCCTCTTTGCCTCGGAAAGCAAGTTAAGCCGTTGGTCCCGGCTGTTATTTTTTTGGCAATTGTTACGGATGGTCAGAAACCAGAAAATCGGACACCAGTCTTGTCAAGAAGTACTGTGTCACCAAGTAATTGGATTGTGGAGGTATGCCGTAATTTACTGGTATTTAGCTGGGGAAATAAAAAGCTAAGCGGATAAATGTATAGGTATGCATATATTATGTCGCAGTCTACTAGCTGAATCCGCCATTTCATTAAAAGTCTAGCCTTTTCACTGAATTGTGCCTGCGATCATCAGCGACATAAGTGACATGGGCAAGTCATTATACGATATTGAACAAAAGATTCCACATAACTCGTTGAAAAATAGGCACATTTAAATGAAAAGGCAAGGCACCTAATTAAACGGCTAATTAAGCTAATTGGCTGCGACATATATATCGGCTGGTCTCTGCGACTTTCCCGTTTTAACACTTTGACAACCTTAAGGGTCCATGTTTTAACAGCTTAAGATTATTAAGTTAACACATGTACTAGCAGACATGGGTGAAGGTCATTCTTCCGCAAAGAACACCGCTATTCTGAAATATAAGATCAAATTAAGAACGCTATCCATCGACCGTGAAGTTGATCTGGCAAAATATAAATTCGGACACAAAAAACGATAAGATGATAAAATGTTCACTTTGCCTTGGCTACGTATAAAATTTTTCACAAATAACTTTTCAATATGTTCTGGTGTTGGTTCCATGAATTAGTAGTAGGTACCTACTATTTTGTTCAATAGATGGCGCTGCGTATGTAAATTGCTTTACGTTATGAAAATATTTTTTTTCTTGAACACTAATTTTATATCATTTGATAGTGTTATCCGATTGGGGTGAAATAAAAACTTGATTGAGATTGAGTTACAAAATCATAATGGATAAAAGTTATCTACATTGTAATTGTATTTTATACGTGATGCGTGTACGCCTAAATAGACAAACGGTCGATAAATCAAAAAATGCTGGACTGGGATCTGCTAGTTATTCTGACTATTTAATTTTGATTTTTTTTTTTTTATGTATTAAACACTCTTCTAGATTAATTAAGTACCTACTTATATTTTTTTTTAATTTCATTTAATTCGGACAACAGTGATCCATATTGTGTTAGTATAACAAATAGCTTATATTCTAGTGTTAGTAACATTGGGATAAAAATATAAATTAGACACACTGCGTGCCGAGGATGACTAGGCAGGAGAACAAATTTTTTTGCGGAGGCTGATTAGATAGGAATTATTTCCAATCTAATCAGCCTCCGCACAAAATGTCTGACATTTGGAGTATAGCACTCCGCCACAGCTCTCAGGATATAGTTGCGACTACTCTGCACAGCAGCGACGCAGTTTTCTTGCGGATTATGGCTTTAAAGCCATCTGTTTGGATCTCAGCCAACATTTCCGAGGCGCTGCAGAAACGGGGCAGTCGCAACAACATCCTGAAAGCATTATTATACTGCACGCGCAGGACATCCAGCGATCGCTTGGTGTACTTGACCCATAGATTGCTGATATAAAAGCTCTGACAATATAGGCCTTAAAAAAGAGTAATTTTCACTAGGTCAGATCACCGAGCAAATCTACGCGCCCACATGTTACCTCTGACCGCCAGTGCCCTACGCTCCCTCTCAATGTCTATATCATCCCTAAGGTCGTTGGTGATATAATGTCCAAGATATTTAAATTTGGACACTCTGTTTAGATGTAGTCCATTAAGTTTTATAATCTCTGGAACAGAGTACGGACATCTACCCGCGGCCTTAAAAACCATATATTCACTATTGGTGACATTATAAGTTAGTCTTTGTGAGGCAGCATAAGTCTCACAGACTTTTAGCAATTCCCTGACTGCCCCAGCAGTCGGGCCCAGCAGCACCATGTCGTCCGCGTAGCTAATGTTATTGACGCGCACTCCGTTTATTCGACATCCAAAATTCATGCTGCTGAGCTCGGTGATGAGGCCATCAACATACAGATTGAACAGCCTAGGAGATGTCAAACCCCCTTGTCTCACGCCGCATTCCAATCTATAAAATTTTCAGTATTTCAACGGGGCTACCCCTATCCCTCAACTTATCCCAAAGCACATCATAGGAGACGAGATCGAAGGCCTTTGAGAGGTCAAAGGAAACAGGCGTATACAGCCGTCTTACGATCGGTATAATATTGAACAGTACCTATGCTTGAGACTTAAGATAGCAGTTTCAGTTGATAGTCCAGGCTGAAATCCGAACTGTGCTTCAACGAGTTTTACAAAGTTTTTCAAACAAGGGTCAAGCAGACTGTCCAATATCAATGATTGTTGCCAAGGAAATAGGACGATAATTACCCTTATTTGATATGTCCCCTACCCTATTCTTAACGATGGGAACTACAATTGTTTTCATGAAATTTTCAGGCAGGTATGAATGGCGTAGACACATCGTATAGAACAGTGACAAGACCCTCGGCAAGTGGACAAGTGGTATATTTCAAGTGCTCAATACTGAGTCCATCATGACCGGGAGACTTGCCCCTGCTCATTCCTTGTATGACGCTTTTGAGTTGCTTGGCAGAGAAATGCACAAGCGTCTCCTTTTCCTGATTGCAATACTTTGCGCGAGCAGAAGGAGCTGAGGGACAAGGGGAGATCGCACCTGAAAATGTTTCATAAACAAGTTTGCAATATCCCCGTGAACGCTCTTCCCCTTCAGACTCACCGCGAGGCCAGGCCTAATATCCAACTTAAATACCTGTGGATTTCCAAAATTTGCTAAAATTCTTAGTAGCTCGTTGTTCTGCTAACATGTCCATTTTAATTTGCTCCTGATTATTTTGGCACCATTTCAAGCTACTTTTGAAAATTTTGCGAGCCTCTCTCATTTGTTCATAAACATAACCAGACGTCGGTCGTTTATGCTACTTATCTAGTATTAGGTACTCACTTTCGCTTCTATGTTAACAGTTTAAACATATTTTATTTTGATAAAAAACATGTCATGATTATCACAATTTACGTATCCTATGTCACCCGGAGTATTTTTACGAATCTTTTGTTAACTCATTCATCAAAAACGGTTCAGTAGTTTAGGCGCTACGGTGGACAGAACAGAAAATAGATAGACTTTTTTTTTAATATTTTTAATTTTTTCTGAAGTGTTTAAAAAAATGTTTCCACTTTTCACCTGTAGGTAGGTACTCATTTGAATAAAAATTTTGTCTTCTGATTCAGGGCTTTAAATACCGGTAATTTATAACGTTACCTTGTGTTACGTTTATGAGCTTTGTAACAAAATATAATTGATAGAAGATCATATACTGGATATTTTTTTAGGCTGTCAAATTGTGCAATATCTTGGGAAACGAAAAAACAACATATCGTAGCATTGTCTAGTACGGAAGCTGAGTATATGGGTATCTAAGAAAGTTGCAAAGAAGCAGTCTATTTGCAAAATTTATTATTAATTTGAATTAACTAATGAAACTTATCCTGTACCAATATTTAATGACAATCAGTCAGCCCATAAGTTGTCAGCCAATCCTATTCACCGTATGAGATCCAAACATATCGATGTGCGGTATCATTTTTATAGAGAGAAAATTGCTAGTAAAATTGTAAACATTAAATACTTATCAACCTCAGAGATGCCCGCCCGCAGATTTGCTTACTAAGGGTTTATGTAAAACGAAACATTATATTTTTTTGGAAATGTTTGATTTATTTGATAAATTAAAATAATGTAGATTGTTACAAGATATATTGCAAAGATGTATAGGTACCTACTGATCTAAGGTACTGATATTTGATAAGTAGGTACCTATATAAATCTATGTACCTATCTAGTATTTTGTTAAGTGGGGGTGTTAAGTTTATGAGCTTCGTAACAAAATATAATAAGTAGCGCCATTTATGATCGTCCTATGAACAACATCATTACCTGTGATGTGAATAAAGTTAGTCTGTTGTTGCCAAGCCAAACTGCGTATCATTTATACCTTGCATTGACAGGAGTAAACATGGTTAGCTGTTCAAATAGGTATGTCGGGATGTCACTTAGGACGCTGATTATATTAGGCGCCGTATTAAAATAACGGTAATAGGTTTAACGTTATTTATGCAACATTTTAACGTTATTGTTTATTAACGTTATTTGTAGTAAAACGTCAATTTTGTCGTTATTTTTAAACGGTTATCTCTGTGAGGTGGTACAGTGTCAGGTTGTATTTTGATCAAAATATGATACACGATAGTAAAAAGTATATAAGTTGGTACATAATTTTAACCATAATTATTTTTTTTTTGTCTTAGCTAGATTTCGGAAATCTAGTTATTATACACATCAAATCTAAGTTCATGATGATGAGTACCTAATTGATTCTTATGGTTACATATGTAAATACATATTTGTTATTGTTGCGCATCACATTTTGATTAAATTACAACCTGACACTGACCTTCAAATAGCAAAAAATACAAGAAAGTTCGCGGGCTTTAATAATAACACTAATTATTTTACCACTAAAACATGTTACTTAGCGTTACATTACTGCAGTGCGATTCTGTAAACATGTCGAAGTGAACACTTGGGCAGGGCGCACGACAGGTGAGTTGTCAAACCATACAAATAAGATGGAATGACAGCTCTATTCTCGTTCACTCCGCCAAGGTGAACACCGTGAGATGTCGACAGAATCGACCGGCTGGTAATGTTATCAAATACCGGTAAATGTAACGTTACTATGGTATCACAATTGAAATTAACGTTATGTAACGGTTATTATTTTGTTATTTGGTAACGTTAACAAGCCCTTCTTCTGATACTCTTTCATAAATTACTTTGAACTTTGCTAATTCTGAATATAAATCATCCATGATTCAGACAAAATAATTGTCTACAATTATGACATTGACAGTTGCGTTTTCATTCTGAAACGAGGGAGGCCTGCGCTTCTTATATAGTGTATTATCTATGCCTGCGCTGCATGCACTGCATCGCGCGACTGTGTGGTGTGGCGTGCCTATAACTAAACCAGTGATATAAATATTCTATATTATACTGTTCTTTTATCCGACAGTAAAAAGTATAATAAAGTGAAAAACAGTACAAATATTACTGTTTATAACAGTATGGTTGGCAACTCTAGGTGGAACATACTTACATACGTACTTAGACTGCTAAGATCATAACCCTTCCTTTTGCCTTTGCCGTAGTCGGGTAATAAGGACGTAGGTAGGACTAGGCAATATGGTCAAAAGACTATAGCCTTCTTTTCGGGTTTAAAAAAATGTGGGATGTCAAACTCAAAACACGACATGTTATTGAGTATGTGTCAACTAGTGGTGGGTTGTCGACGTTTTTACAGTCGACGAAACGAGACTAGTTTACCGTCCACGATAAACTAGTTTTTAAAACAGTTTAATTTTCGACTAGTTTACATCAAAGACTGAACAGTGGTTAGTCCACAGTTTAGTGAATGATCGGATAAGGTCGTTCAGTTATAAACTTGTTTACTAATCAACTACCTATCTATCTATTTATTGGGGTTTGGTTTCCGCACTTAGTCCTGCTGTCGACAGTAGTCCACAACAGGACTAAGTGCGGTACGTGAGCCATATCGGCCGTCATTCTAACCAACCGACTTCCGTCCAAGCAGATCAGTCCTCTCAGTGTGTTCAGGATTTCTGTGAGTGAATTAAGTGTCCCTATTGTTTGCCTCCATATTTCGGTAACGCCTGTGCACTAAAGGAGCACGTGCGATATCGTTTCCTCCTCCTCCATGCATGCTCTGCATAGAGGACTGTCCGTTATACCTATCGTGTGGAAATGTTTATTCAGGAAGCAGTGTCCGGTGATGGTCCCCGCCACCATGCGTAGGCTGCCTCTATACAGTCGCAGAAGGCGCCTGGGTAAGTTTCCTGTTTAGGGATGGCATGGCCTCCTTGGCCTGCGTCGCATCGTTCTGCTTGTGTGTGGGTATGTTCTTGTAGCTATGTCCGCAGCTGGGTGAAAGGGAGTACAATGGGTTCGGGTCCAACAACCATTACACCAGATCCCCCCCTAGCCAGCTCATCGTCCGTATCATTTCCTAGTGATCCACTGTGTCCTTTTATCCACTGCAGCGTCACAGTGTTGCGTTTGGTCACCGTGACGCGTTCTAGTGCATCGTGGCATTATTATATGAGTTTCGAGGTGATGTAATTCTTTTTTAGGGGTTGGAGGACGGAGACGCTGCTCTCGGAGAGTATACGAATATGCGTATCCGTGACCCTCCTGGCTTCTAGACTAGTAGGCTGATAGACGGTGTTGAGCTTTCCTAGCGGTCTGGATATTTTTATGTTGAGGTCTTTGGAGTAAACTCCAGTTCCAGTACTTGTCTTAGATCCGTCGGTGTAGATTCTCAGTTCCTTGGGACCTGAGTAGTCATAAATTTCCTGCGTTAGCACTGTTATAGTGCTTCTGGAAATAGTGCGTCTCTTGAGCTTTATCATTGGGTGATATCATCATGGGTTGTCGTTTCATCTTCCATAATGCGTGTGAGCTTGATTCTGGAGTCTTTTCCTAAAGTGCCAGATGTGCTGAACCTGAAAGTCGCTAGGGCTGCCTCCTCCCGTACAATAAGGTGTAGTGGTGGCAGTCCCAGCATAACCTGCAGAGCTGCAGTGGGTGCAGTTCTCATACTGCTAGTGATTGCCACACAGGCAAGTCGTTGCAGCTTTTCAATGACTTTCTGTGCCGTGCTCAAGTCAATCCTGGGTCACCAGACCAGAGAGCACATACGTGATTATTGGTCTGATAACTGTGGTGTATAGCCAGTGGGTTGTATTGGGGCTAATGCAGCAGTTCCTACCTAGCATGCGTTTGCATTGCCACATGCATATACTGGCTTTTATGGTGGTGTATTCTATGTGCATCGTCCAATTCAGCTGCTTGTCCAGGTAAATAAGAAGAAGACTTAGGGTGGTTCCGAAGAACTGTGGTAGTTCTAGTGTTGGCAATTTCCTCTTATTGGTGAAGAGTACAAGTTCAGTTTTGGTAGGGTTCACTGCTAGCTGGTATTCCTTGCATCAGTCCTCTACTAGTTTTAGAGCTTAGCGCATGATAGCGTGTTTTCGTGTTTACCGTTTATTATTATGGTTATGTCATCAGCGTAGCCAACGGTAAAGTATCCTTTATCGTTGAGGCTTTTAACTAGGTTATTAGGTTAGGGTAGTGGCGAGAGGACACCCCTTTGGGGGCAACCTTTCGCCACTATGCCCCTTGTTGTGTTGTTTATGGTGACTTGTACAGCTCTTTGCTTGAGCATGTTCGTGATCCAGCCACTCGGGGTCACGTCTACAACGTGCCTTGCGAGAGCCGTGCTAATACTCTGAAACATTGTTTTTAACAAAAGAGCCCTCGATGTCAATGAAGAAAGCTAGTGAGGAGCATTTAAGGTGTATAGCGCATTCGATCTTCGAGACCACGCTGTGCAGAGCAGAATCTTGATTTCCCCGCGGAGTACGCATGTTGTTGTCTGTGAAGTGGGTA
Source organism: Melanchra persicariae (assembly GCA_947386135.1). NCBI lineage: Eukaryota > Metazoa > Arthropoda > Insecta > Lepidoptera > Noctuidae > Melanchra > Melanchra persicariae. The sequence goes on along the minus strand of OX376653.1, from coordinate 9,270,362 downwards.
TTGGCGCAGAGGGCCATCCTGAATGTATCTGTCACAGAGCCTCTCCAGGGTTTTCAGTAGAAAGGATGTTAGGCTTAGTGGTCTGTATGTTTTGGGTTGTGTGTAGTCTGTTTTTCCCGGCTTGGGGATAAAAATGACTTTCACTTCTCGCCATGCCAGGGGTACGTATTTGTGTGCTATGCAGGCTACTCTGCTACCTATCAATCAACGAATTATACTTGCGAATTGAAATGAACTTCCCTTCATATTCTTTCCAGGCTTGGGACTTATTATTTCACCTTAGACTAAAAAAATTCAAAAACTCTCATTATTTAACCAAATATTTAGATTCGTATCTACCACATTATGAGAGAGAGAGAGATTCACTTATAGAGTAAACGTTTTCGTTCCTGCATATGAAAGAGAGAGAAACAGTATCAAGGGGACCGCATAAGCATAAGCTTCGGCAGTCTTCGTAATCACTCGTTCCGTTCCGTCGTGCGTTGACTACGCGAAACGAAGTCGACGCATAGAATGTCGCTCATTCATGCGTAAACAGGTTTATCCGTGAACAGTAAACCAGTCGAACAGTTGACGCCAAGTAAACAGTTTAAAAAAACGGTCCGTTCGTTCAACGCCACTCCACAGAGTACTTCTCTTATGTCAATGTCAACTGTCATAGACGAAAGTAATATTGTGTCCTGTCAAACTCAAAATCCTATTATCACAAAATAACTTAAAAAAATGCTGGGCAAGTACCTAGTTTCTAATTGCCCTGCCCAGTTATTTCTAAATTAAATCTAAAAACTCATCATTAATACAAGTAATTTCACAATCAGTGGAGTCAGTGTCTTGTTTATTTGTGCATCTTTAAACATTCTCTGATTCTCTCTTTAACGTAATCAAACCAGATTGAAAATTAAGTTAAAACCTAGATTGAATTAATTATTGTATTTACCTATTTTAAACTCCTACTAGTAATACCAGCTAATTAATACATCATGTTGGAGACGGATACGGACATTAAAGACGTGCTGGACAAAAATCTCGAAGACTTTGAAATACAAGAAGTTCTTCAAAATGGAACTGATTTACGAGAATATGCATTACAGTTAGATAAAGGAATCAAGGATGCCGAGAAAACCTCTGTGGCGGATTACTTAAAAGAGAGTGAAAATATAGCCTCTCTGCACAATCAAATTGAAGATTGTGATGGGATCCTCGCGAAAATGGAGAGCATGCTTATGGTGTTTCAAGTAAGTAAATATCACTTCTTGATGATCACGCCTACTTTTAATATATTTTTAATACTTTACAACATTTTTCAGAATGACTTGGGTAGTATCAGCAATGAAATTATAAGTTTACAAAAGCGTTCAGTGAGCATGTCAGTGCAACTCTCTAACAGACAGGTTTTGAAGGGACCACTCTCTACTTTCATAGAAGATATGGCAGTTTCTGAAACACTCATATTGTAAGTCACTTACTACACAGATTTTTAAACATTGTAACCTAACAAATTAGGGTCCCTTAAATATTTTGAACATTTTAATGTTTCAGTGGCATCAATAATGTTCCTGTAACTGACAAGGAATTCATGGTACAATTGGCAATTTTGAACCAAAAACTCAACTTTGTTAAGGAACAAGATTTTAAAGAAACAAAAGCTTGTCATGATGTCAAAGATGTCCTGGAAAAACTGAAAATTAAAGCAGTATCTAAAATAAGGGCATATATTCTGGAAAATATTTATAAATTTCGCAAACCAATGGCAAATTATCAGATACCACAAAATGCTATGCTTAAATATAAGTTTTTCTTTGAGTTTATATTAGCCAATGAGAGAAATGTTGCTCAGGAAATATGCAATGAATACATTGACACCTTGAGCAAAGTATATTACTCATACTTTAAATCATATGCCTCAAGACTAGACAAATTAAAATATGAAGAGACACCTACAAAAGATGATCTAATGGGGATTGAAGATGGGTCTAAAGGAGGTTTCTTTCAAAAATCTAACTTAAAAAATAAAAGCACAATATTCACCATTGGTAACAGAGGAGATGTACTGGCTCAGCAACTTGAAGCCCCCATTATAGTTCCTCATGTTCAGCAAAAAACAAAGGTAACTTTACTAATAAACTATAATCACATTTTACACGTTCAAACAATCCAATTGCTATAAAGTAAGAGGGTATGTAATGCAGTGGTAACCCTTCCCACAAAAAGGAGTATGGTATTATATCCAGCTAATCTGGCCCTGTCTTATAAGTCAGAGGTTGTGTGTCTTAGGTACTTTACTGAAGGGTGCCCTAGTCAGTCATTGTTTCATACAAACATAGTATGGTGATAACTCTACTGATTGACAGTGTATGTTCAGAAAAACAGTCACATTTATTGATCTAGGCATTATCTAGCCCTGTATGGAAACAAAACAGAAAATATTGATCTGCAAGTTATTTGTGTCAAAACTTCCAAATTTTAACACAACTTTGGGCATAAATAAATAACTTATGTAGTATTTTTCCAATTGTCTTTCAATTTTATGAGCTCATTTTCGTTATTTAAAATCATATGGAATCTTGAATGATATGGAACAATTTTTGTGCGCATTAGGTTCGTATTGATCATCACAGCGTTTATTCCGTCCTCTATATGATGTTGGATGAGATAGCATGCATTTAACCGCTCCCGTCAATGAGTTCAGCCGTTTGACTAGGGGGGCACCCTTAAAGTCATTTATTTAAAAAGTGAAGGAAAACATCCTGCGGAAACCAGCGTGACCTAGTATCAAAAAGTCAGAAATGGGCCAGCAGCGTTGGGGATTATGACCCACTCTCTCTCTCACAGAGAGAAAGCCTGTAGCAGTCGGCTGCTAGGACAGAGGCTTCCTCTCTGTCAATCTCTTGAATACATGTAAGGTTAAATAAATAATGTATCATTTTTAGGATGCTAACTGCATTTTACTTTTCACCAAAGTTGTATGGTTAGCTGTGAGCTGATATGAGACCATACTAGCACATTACTATTAATTGCTTTATATTTTTATTCCAGTACTCCTATGAAGCCCTGTTTAGGAGTCTTCAATATGCACTAGTGGACAATGGCTGCAGAGAATATTTATTTACAACAGAATTCTTCCATGTAAAGGGAAGTCATGCGCAGGAACTCTTCGACAGGATCCTAGGAAAAACTTTATCTTTGCTTGTGGTATGGAGTTAATATAATAATAAATAGCTGGCCCAACAGAGGTCCCATAGAGGTGTTGAATTTTATTCTTCTCGTTATAAGAGAAGAATAAAATTCAACACAGTTTTTCCTGAATTATCCAGGCAACTATTATTCAAAGTCAAAGTCAAAGCATTTATTTCAATTAGACCATTTACAGGCACTTTTGAATTGTCAAGGTCGGTCGGTCAAAAAAAAAAAAGATGAAGCTATTTGCACGTTCCAAAGCGTAGATCTCTATGGAGAAGAACGTGCAAGAAACTCCACGGACACTCTTTTAAAAATAAGTTTTTGTTACAAAATTATGGTTACATCATTCATATTGAAATTATACATATATGTGAGAACGATGTAAAAGACGTGCAGGATAGTCCGGAGTAAAAAAGAAACAATTCAAAGAAATAATTAAAATAGACAATGGCAGCCGAGAGATGACCAGTCTCAGCTGACGGCGCCCGTTCACGAACATGACGCATACGCTAGCACCATTCGGCTCGACCATTTTTAAGGGAGCCAAATGATCCAACGCAAACGCCACCATCAGCCAGACTTTTGAGTGAGCATGACATCCCCAATCGCCAGGGTACATTCAAGTCAAAGACCTACCCAAAATGATCATTATAGTTTAAATTTGAGGGACCTACATAGTACTCACACATGTGCCGTTAATGCATGAAATTATACAATGCTAAATAAATTGAGTCTATACAATAAAAAAAAAAAAATATTGCATTCTTACAATCTTCATCCGGTCCAACAATATTTCCAAATGCTAACAGATTACTTTGTGCGCCCTAATGGCTGTGGAGCAGGACCAGCATTGAGCCAAGCATTTTTATCTTCAATATACTCCCCTAACTTATAATATGCTTGCCTGCATAGTGTGCGTTTAATACAAGATTTAAATTTAGTCTCATTTAGTTCTAATATATGGGGAGGTATTTTATTATAACATTTTAAACAGTACCCCATAAAAGATGAGGCTACTTTAGCCAGTCTGAAACCTGGTTGAACTAATTGGTCCCTATTTCGAGTACCATAATTATGTCTGTCGCCTCTTTTACTAAAAAGATGTAAATTCTTTCTAACATACATGATGTTTTCGTAAATGTATTGACAAGGTACCGTCATGATGTTAATATTCTTAAACAGTTCCCTTAAAGAATCGCGCCGGCCGAGTTTGTATACGGCTTTAATGGCTCTTTTCTGCAGAATAAAAATAGACTCGATGTCTGCAGCCCGTCCCCATAGTAGTATACCGTAAGACATGATACTGTGAAAGTAACTAAAATAGACCAGTCTCGCGGTATCTACATCCGTAAATTGGCGGATTTTCCTGACAGCATATGCTGCTGAACTTAGCCGTATAACTTAGCCGTATTATGAAAAATTTCCTCGTCTACTATTATGAAAAAACAAACATGTTGTATTATGAGTCCAGCCAATCTCAAGCGATGCACTTTGCAGTTAAAATACTGAGTACTACCAAAACTGAATATTGTTTACTTACTTTTTTTTTCAGAAAAATGTGGAGAATTATGTGCTTGAGTGTTTTGATTGCCTGGCATTGTACCTTTGCATACAACTTATAAACAGATATCGCTGGATGTGTCACAAAAGAGCTGTGGCTGCTTTAGACAGGTATGTAATACCTGTATGTTCCATTCCAGCTAGTGCCTTATTCATTCATTGTAACCAAGACTTCATAAATAATTCTTGGATACAACACTTGTACAGACTACTTTGGTTGTACACTGACCACAGAATATTGATCATGTGAATGTTATTAAACTCATTATATTGAATGTAATCAGTAGCGTAGCTAGGGGGCGAGGGGTGCGGCCCGTTTGGGTGACACCCGGGCGCTCGTTAACTGTTTTTCAACACGGTCGGGTGACACCGCTAAACGGTTGACGCGATGAAAATGAAACCTGCCAGAAGTGGGGTGCTAAAATGTTTCGACCTTGCTTCGCTTATTTTTAATGGCACACAAGGTCAAGGTCACGCGCTTACGTACCTACGGCTCGCGTTCGCCCGGGCGAACAAAATCCAGTCGGTTACCACACGCTTGCTCGAGTGCATACAGCACCCGCGCCTTTAATAATGGCTAAATCTCGAGCATATTGAAGTGTAAGGGGCTGTGTTTTGACCTCTCATCAGAAAATGCAAAAATGTTTACATGTACTAAATAAACACAACTGTAGGTACTGACATGACAACCGAACTGAAAAAAAAATCCGTACTTGACAAAACAAACATGTTTCATAATTATAAGCAAATAAAAAGAAGCAATTTTTGTAGTCACCTATTCTTTTTTGTAATAATTTCTTAGCTTAGACAGTCTTAGCGTTGCGTAAAATGATGCACGTGATCTCCCGACATCACGGCAGACGACGTAGTAGATACTGTCGGGCGTCGGCGTAAAGTACATTTTAGCGAGCACGGACGCCTGTTATATTTTTGTAGGTAATTATAGCGTTATGTACTTAACTATTTTTCTATGGAGTGAATTATCTGTTCCGTAAGGAACTATTAGTTAATCTGTGATGCTACCATAAACCAGTACTTGTGGAAAATATTTCATATTGACTTTAACCAGCAATGCTGTAAGAAAATCTTTGGCACAAATGGAGAAAAACTGCGTGGCGACTGCAGTCACCAGAACGAAAGTTTGTGGGGTGAGACCACATTATCCCCACCGGGTGTCTCTCCATGCTAGCTACGCCACTGAATATAATGTCATAATAAAATGAATATAGTACAAAACCAACATGATCTTATTAATATGATCTGATGATCGATAACATGATGGATTAATGCATATTATTTGCCTGTAGCCTTAAAACTATATTTTGTCACTTTCAGTTATTGGGATTCATTGCAAGGTACACTATGGCCAAGGTTAGAACATGTGTTGAAACTAAACATACAAAGTGTGCGAGAGTGTGATCCAGCAAAATTATCAAATAAAGAATTAGGACCCCACTATGTAAGTATTCTGTCATAGTAAACATTCAATCAGTCTGCCTAGCCTCCTCCCAATGATGTTGGAGTCAGCTTCCAGTCCAACTGGCTCGGCTGCAGCTGAGTACCAGTATTTTACATGGAGCTACTGCCTATCTCACCTCACAACCCAGTCACAATCAAACTAGTGAAAACCAGCATTTTTTGAATGTCAAAAATACAATATAAATTTAAACATCTAAGATACTATACAACAGTAACTGGGTAACAGAATATCCTTTGGCATGACTGGTGTCAGATTTCTTAGCTTCTGACTACAAATAACGACTGTCAAAGATATACAAATGACAGCCAATACCAATAGCGTAACGTTACCTAGGCAAGGAGTAAGAATATCAGTATGTTAAGATAGTCGCCCATCCAGGGACCGACCGCGATAGGCGTTGCTTAGCATTGAACGTTGACCCGTCCAGCTGTTATTACTACAATATTCACAACACAACAACTATTATGTACTTAGTTACTTCACAATTGAAATTTATTGCAGATAACTCGGAGATATGCAGAATTCTCAGCTGCTATGCTCAGCTTGAGTGAACAATTCCCTTCAGAAGAACTTAGCAATATTCTGCTTGTTCTTCAAGACGAAGTTCATTGCTTCTTGCTCAAAATGGCCGCTGAATTTACACAAAGAATACAACAATTAATTTTTCTCATCAATAACTATGACATGGTCTTAAGTATATTAATGGAAAGAACAAGAGACAATACTAAAGAAGCAGAAAGCTTTAGAGAGCAGCTACAAGCTAGGAGCTCAGAATATGTTGAAGAGATCTTGAGTCCTCATTTTGGAGGAATGATACAGTTTGTTAAGGAAGGAGAGCAATTACTTGACTCTGACAAGAAAACAGAATTAACAAGTTTAGAAAGAAAATCTCTTTCTTTGGTAGCTTCATTTACTTCTGGATGGAAACAAAGCCTCGAAGAAATTCATAGAGAAGTTCTGATCTCCTTTCCAAATCTTGTAACTGGATCTGGTCTACTACAAATGGCTCTTACCAACTTCGTACAATATTACCACAAGTTTGCGAAATTGCTTACTCCTAATGCGCGGACGCAATTAGTCAATATCCATGTTATTATGGTAGAAATCAAAAAATATAAAACTAATTATTAAGCCAAACAGTAGGTACTCATATTAATTTTCGTCGTTCTTAATTCTGAAATAATAAGTTTGTTTGAAAGATTGTGTAAATTGTATTTTTTTTTACATACTTATACTTAAATACTTACTTAACATTAAATATTTTACTTACCAATTCTATTGTTTATCAAGTTTTGGAACAATAAACTATGTCGTACATGACAAAGTTTAATATTAATTGCAACCCACACGTTATATCTATGGTATGGTTTCCGCAGTTAGTCCTGCTGTGGACCGTTGTACGTGAGCCATGGCGGCGGTCATTCAAACCAGCCAACCACCCTCCAGAAGCAGACCAGTCGTCTCACACTATGTTCAGTATATCTGTGAGTGAATTAGGTGTCCCTATTGTTCGCCTCCGTATTTCGGAACGCCTGTGCACTCAAGGAGCACGTGCGATACCGTTTCCTCCTTCTCCATGCATGCTTTGTATAGAGGATTGTCCGTTATACCTATCGTGTGGAAATGTTTGTTCAGTTAGCAGTGTTCCGTGATGGTCCCCGCCACCATTCGTAGGCTTCCCCTATCCAGTTGCAGAAGGCGCCTGGTAAGTTTCTTGTTTAGGGATGGCATAACCTCCTTTGACTGCCTACAGCCTGGTGCCAAGGCCCACCAGCGTTCTGCTTGTGTGGGGGTATGTTCTTGTAGCCACATACGCAGCTGGGTGAAAGGGTCCAACAACCATCGCGCCAGATCCCCTTCTGGCCAGATCATCGGCCGCGTCATTTCCTAGTGATCCGATGTGTCCTTTTATCCACTGTGACTGTAGCATCACAGTGTTGCGGTTGGTCACCGTGACGCGTTGTAGTGCATTGTGGCATTCTTGTATGAGTTTCGAGGTAATGTACTCGTAATTCTTTCCTAGGGATTGGAGGAAAACCCACACGTTTTTAGGACCAATACTTAATTTATCAGCATAAAATACTCAATGCCAAAGTCGATGCTTGAGTTGATGGTGATTTTTTGTAGGCGCATAAAACCTCTTCGGAATTTGCATCCAAAATGTTTTGCACCAGTATCATGTCATGAAAGTGACTTGTTGGCAATTACATTTCTTGTTTTTAGGGTTTTCAACGTCCGTATGGAACCCTTATAAGATCACGCATGTGTCTGTCTGTCGGTCCATCAGTCACAGCCAATTTGTTCCTAATCTCTGCCTAATGCTATCACTTCACTTGATGTAGTTGTCAAAATATTTGCGCTACAACGTTAATACAAAATGAACTTATTTCGAGAACCCTAAGGTATATTTTGTATCACACAAGTGACGCGAATATTTTGACAAATATGGTTGCCTAAAAAATACGTGTAACAGAAGGTTCCCTATCCATTTGCATAAAATTTTAAAACCTAATATAACTTCGCATAATTTTGTTTGGCATAATTATATTTTCGCATAATATAATTACGCATAATTTTTTTAAGCATAATTTCTCTAACCATAATAATGATTAAGCATAATATTCTAAAGCATAATTTTTTTTGCATAAAGTTCTAAAGCATAACTTTTTTAAGCATAATATCATACAGCATGCAAGCAAGCATGCAGCATTCAAGCGAGCATGCAACATGCAGCAGGCAGGGTTTCTGTCAAGGCTCCGGCGCTGCGGGCCTCCGGCGGCCCCACGCGCCTACGCGATTTTAAATTACACTCTAGGGGTACAAACAAGACTACGTGGAGTCGGTTTTGCAGCAATTCGGTTCTGTCACTAACTTTTGTTGCACAGGATATTAAATTTTTAACCAACAATATTATTTAATTGTTACAGAAACTAACGTTATGCTAATAGTCATTAGGCCTACTAACGTTATGCGAATCAAATTTATGCCAAAACAAATTAGTCTTTAAGATGATTATGCCAACATAACATGTATGCCTAAAAAAATTATGCCGAAGTATTATTATGCCAAAATCGTTATGCCGAAGTATATTAGGACAAAGAACATTATGCGAAAAGAAGGGATCCCGTTCAGGTTAACATGGTAACCATAAACTCAATTAACGGTCAGTCAATAACCTGAGAATAATCAAAATATTGGCACAAGAGGCGCCTATAATTTATTTATACAAATAAAAATTAATTGCTGTTCGTTAGTCTCTCTAATGGCTTTTGGTTTTGAACTATTTGTGGCAGTCGAGGGAAGGTTTAAACGGAGAAACATAAATAACAAGTAAAGGAAAATACTAAAAATTACATTTAAATTTTCCAAAAAAACTGTTCCTATCTGTGAAACATTTGACGTTCGTCCTCTTATGTCTTTTTAGAAATAAAAACCAGCCAAGTGCGAGTCGGACTTGGGCGCGAAGGGTTCCGTACAATTATCTATAAAACTGGCCAAGTGCGAGTCGGACTTGGGCACGAAGGGTTCCGTACAATTATCTATAAAACCGGCCAAGTGCAAGTCGGGCTCGCGCACGAAGGGTTCCTTACCATTATCTAAAAAAAAATCATTTTGTTGTATGGGAGCCCCACTTAAATATTTATTTTATTGTTTTTAGTATTTGTTGTTATAGCGGCAACAGAAATACATAATCTGTGAAAATTTCAGCTGTCTAGCTATCACGGTTCATGAGATACAGCCTGGTGACAGACAGCGGAGTCTTAGTAATAGGGTCCCGCTTGTACCCTTTGGGCCCCTAAAAATAGGGTCACATGGTTGTCAAATATTTATAGGTGCGCTCAGAAAAATGTCTATTTCATAGCTGTAGTATGCCTATGAGGTCTGATCTCTGGTCTGTTTTGTTGGAATACAAAACAGCGGCCCTACCATGACGTGTTAAAGCGTGAGTTGTTCGAGCGAGAGAGCCTATATAGCGCCATCCCTCCTTCTCGCTGAACGACTCACGCTTTAACACGTCATGGTAGGGCCGCTGTTTCGCACGTTCTGTTTCAGAAATAAAAAAAAGTGTAAAAACAATAAAAATGGGTAGGTAGGGTAGGTTTTACACAAACAGGTACACGTAGGTGATAAGAAATTCACCGTCATCTAGCAGAATATAAATTATGAAAAGACCTAATACATTTCAATCACTGCATCTTATTTAAATGTGTCCAATAAAACACTGTAGGTATTCAATTATTGGGCTTTATTATTTGTAAGTTAACATATAGTCTTAGCAGGTATGCACACAGTAAATCCTACTTACTCATTAATTGTTATCTTATAATACGATATTACAGAATATTTACAGAATATTTTCCTTTTATTTAGTGCAATAAAAACTAAGTACCTACCTATCATGAATTTATATTATTATCACAGTGAGGTTCGTATGGCATTGCATAGGCAATATCGCCAGACTTACCTCGGCTTAACGCGGCTTTCTTCCACCGCGTTTCTCACTAATGATAATTTCTTAAAGCTTTAATAAATGACACGAATACCTCTAATTTTTACATGTGCCACCACGCTGATGCTCGGATAGGACTAAGCCCTATCTTCATTAGTACTTACTGCGTTAGTAAATATCTAAATATGCAGGAAGGCTTTATTTTTAGTTGAAATAAAATAAAACTACATAGTATGTACATTCAAATCGTTTCTACCTCAGTTTACAAAATCTTTCTAACTCAAGCCAGGACACATAATATCTTTTAACGCTACGATATTGACTGAGCAGGCTACTGCTCTACATAGACACAAAATTGCAGACGCCGTAAGATTGTAAAATATCGTGTGAAATTGTAAACTCATACATAAGTCACAGATATATTGGAAACTATGGAATTTGTTGTACTTATTCAAAATGGTATCATCATCATCATATATGACATGCAGGTGACATTTGCAGTACAACTATTTTCCTAATGTTCCTCGGCAAACTTTGTGTTTCGTCAGTCGTCGGATTTGTATCAGGCCCTTTGCACTTGGTGCAGACCGGACGCTCTCAATCGACTTGGAAGTAATAATAATACTCTTTTAACTTAATGTAATTTATTTAAAAAATGGGAGGAAACCTGCTAAAGTCGCAGGCACGACATATAATTTTAAGCGTATACTTGTATTTTTTACAAGAAGCCGATGGATTCAAGAAAAAAGCAATGGTTATTTTCAAAAAGTACAAAAACGTGTTTCTGAAACTTGTGGTGTTTCAAAAGAAAATAATAAAAAAGATAAATCGGCTCCCTTCCCATCACCAAAAGAGTTTTGGTCATTTAACCAAAAAATATCAACGATTTTGACTATTGTGTCATGCGTGACATGATCTACGATTTTCATTTACGCTTAAGGACGCGTTTACAGGGTAGTCAAATCATTACTTTTTTACACAAAAGTATGATTATTAAATAAAATGCTTTGCATTCATAAAATGTTTTTCCCATGAATTGTTGATAGATGTGCACGGTACGATTCTGAACTATAAATATAATTTTAGATAGGTACATTTTCTCAATAAATGTACCGAAGTAAAAAAAAATCACTTCGGTACATTTATTGAGAAACTGTTTGTTTTTTGAGGACTTTAAAATCGTGGTTGGTTGAGGCTACCCAAATTGGAGGCTGTCTGGAGATATTAAGAAAAAAATTGAATGATATATTGGTTTTCGGTATAAAGAGAGCAATCGGGAAATACTAATTGAAAAGTATGATGTTTGCCTTAAAAGGCTTAAGTTTCTCCGAGATATTCAAAGAATGAGGGCGGATGGCAAAAATATTGTCTGCATGGATCAATCATATTATGTGCATACGTATTCGCACTCAAAAGAGAAATATTGAACAGATAAAAATAAAAAAGGTGCAAAGAAGCCAATTTCGAAAGGAGAACGTATAATCATCGTTCATAATTGGCCCGGAAGAATGGAAAAAAGTATAATATATTATGATGATTCAATAAAATCCGAGGACGAATATAGAGAATTTGAACCAATGTTTAATTCACACACGGATTTATTTTTATAAATATGTACCTGGTCGAGCAGTAAAGAAAGTTATCATTCCATCGCTACTGAACATGTTGAAACGGCTACATCAGATGAAGAAATTATCTGACTGAATTGAAAAGAGTAATAACCGGATAAATATTTATTTTAGTTGCGAACCTGCTCTTTTTTGGAAGTCGGTTGAAGAAATATTTTATTTTGTTTATATTTTTATTAATTTCTGTGGTATACTGTAGGTACATAACATTGAAAAGGAGTAAATGTTATTATACTACAGAACCTCCTTTTTTGAAGTCGGTTAAAAAGGAAAATAGTTTTACAGCTCTTTAAATTCACACGGAAATCGGAACAAAACAACAATAAAGTACCTACTTAGTTCTGAATTCAAATTATTTTATGCGATAAATCTAATCATTAATGGACATAGAAATTAGCATTCGTTTGTATTCGGAAATGCGATAATTGTCGGGAGAAATTAAGAAAATAGTTGTAACGTACAAATACTTGAAAACAAAGATCAATCAAATAGCTTATAAAATTACACCGATGTCTAGTAGACATCAAACTATTTTTTTTTTCACCAAGATATTTTGTTGTAAACAAAGATGTCTTGAAAGACAGAGAAAGAGACTCTTGAACGATAAACTAACTTCTTAAGTCAGTCCTTTCAAATAACATCTGTATTGACAACTTGCGTTGCTAAAACGACAACAATAATGCATCATATTTTAATGTTTGAACAGGGTTGTTTTTTATTATTTTCGATTACTCAAATTTTTGAGAAAATACCTAGATAATTATTCATGTTCATGTTGAGCAATAAGCAACAAAAGTTCCATCGAACGTCTTTTTTTGCAGTCCGACAGTGAGCGCACTTTACGTCTTCTCGGTGTCTTAATACATTAAAAAAGGTACTAAAAGTGGACGGTAATAAACCACTAAGGAATCAATCCCAAGCTACATTTAAGGCCGTTTTTTGAATTGTGTATTTGGAGTTAAAAACGATATAAATCAGAAATCGGGGTTTAGGGTCAGCTCGCACCGAATCATACATTTAGTGAGAATAATGGCCGACTGCGACGCGTTTCAACTCGAGGTAAACGCGGCATACAAGAGCCCGCAATGATCCAGGCCCACTTAACCCGTGCGGCGACCCGTGGCTACACGAAGCGCCTCGCAGCCCGCAACAAGTTTCTCTTCAAGCGAGGTAGCGTCATGTCGCGTCTTGATGTAAGCTGATCTTTATACCTCTATGTTCTTATACTGTTCGAATTGTAAGATAGGTCTTACCTCCGCCTTTTAAGGTAAGGAATCTTAATCAACAGTAAGTATTATTATGATTTACAGAAAACATTATCAGTCACTGCTTAAAAAGAGTATTTTGCTAAAGAAGCTTAGCTTATATATAAAAAACTAGGCGTTAGTCCCGGTTCCTAGAACTAAAAACAGGACAAATTTTCTAACAAAACAAGCATGCGTGTGATTGATTGACTGATTTATGAATACTCAATCACTTGAGATGCATTAAATTTTGACAAGTCGTCGATTTTGGTCCCAGAAACCGGGTTTAAGTGGTACACGAATCTTACTTATCTAATTTTGTCGACGAATGGATGCTAAATTGGTCATCCATATTTTTAACGGCTTTGCTTTTACGTATTCGCGAATTGTTTTTACTAGTGCTGCGGACATTGGTTTCATTTTACGGGACAGTAGAGTTTTGTTGACACTACGCTGATCGTGTCTGTTGATGTAAATCATACTCGTGATGGCCGCTTCTTCCATTTCAGGAGATGCTGAAAACATAACTACGATTAATACCCAGACATTCACCCAGCGACACTATGATACTAGAAATTATAAAAAGAAGGTTTTCGTGTACTCACGGTTCTTATTAAGAATATCCACGAGTTGGTTGATTGCTATTTCACAATGTACTTTCATATCAATTGGATAAGGTTTCATCAGAGGTCCAATCATAGATACACAAAACTCCTTAACGTTATTTCGTTTCTCCTTCTCTATCATAGGTTGAAGTAAATTTTTGATTATATTGTTCTGACACCACTGCGGTCCTTGTCGTTTTGCAAGAATAATCAGAGCCAATCTGAGCATTTTCTTTTCAACGGAAATTTCTGAAACAGCCACATTGATGATTAAATTTTCAAAATATACTACCGCAAGGCGAATCTTATCGGCTTCCTTTTTTACCCTAAGGCTTCGATTACTAACACGCGGGGCGTCGCGCGTCGCGTTCAGAGACGCAACCCGCACTAAATTCAAATAGGTACATGGCGTAGTATGACAGCGTTTACGGAGAAGCGAATTTACACGCGTTTGCTTGAAATGCAGGCGGAGTCCGCGGATGGCACCGCGGCTTCGCACACGACTTTTATCGCGGCGGCGCACGCAGCGTTGCGACCAGCTGTTCCTGCAATTCTCCGTTCACGGTAAAACGTAGCGACACCCGCGGCGTGCATTGCTATAATTATGTTTAAGTTCGAGCGTGTGGTGATGCTGGCCGCTGCACGCACCGCCAGCCTGTAAACAGAAACATCGTCGCACGTACCGCGAGCCGCCCCGCGTGTCTTAGACGAGGCCGTACAGTAGCGGCCGGCGGCCCAGCCACACGAAGACACAAACAGCGGATGTTTTGGCCTAGGCCTAAGGAATGACGCAGACCTGGCGAAGCGCAATGCAGTGCGACTTTTACTGCCAAACACATATCCACCTTGCGGTGTTTGAAATAATGATATACCTAAGTTTGAAAATAAATAAACTTTTATTAAGGCTCTACCCCGACCAAAACCTTGCGCTACTGCGTTTTTCTTCGTTATTCAGAGGCTATTAACTCATTAGATAAGAGAAATAAACTACATCTAAAAGCACATTATTAATTTTTGATATCCTATCATCACATTCCACGTTTTAATTTGTTTTTATGTGTTATAAATACATTTAAAATAGACTTTTAAAAAATGACTAAAATTAAAGAACGTTGCCTTAAGCAACAGATACAAGAAATCAATAATTTCTTGTATCTGTTGCTAAAGGCAACGTTCTAATCATTTGAGGATTAGACTAATGGATAGGTAATTTAAAAATCTAAATTATTCACGTTTCATTTAATTTCAAAAGATCGCTTTTCTTTTTTTATTAAAATAATTGTGTGAATTCTATGATAAAAAGGCATGTGCGGGGTGCGGGCGGAAGTGCGCTGCGCGCTTTCGTACGAGGAGGCCGTGTCGCTCTCGTCGTCTTCCCTCCATGTTTTGTTTTCAAAAATGTTTAATATTATATGAGTACCTACCATAGAGTATATGTACCTACTTATCAACCGTTGCTTTTTACCGCAAAAAGACGCTACGATTATGTTATTGTCATACGAAGCATTTTATTATCAAGTAAGCTACAGCTCTAGATGAATGACATTCTGTAAGTAATTTGATGCATTATGCAAAGTTTACCTACTTTTATTCCGCTAAATGCCTACCTTTGTAATTACATTTTTAAATTTCCCTCCTATATAAATCTATTAATAAAGGAAACAACCCTCAAGGCAAAATATAACGGCTAGAAAGTAAAAGAGTAAACAAAAATGCGAAAATGAAGCTAAATAGGAAACCAGAAAAGCATGCCTTATTCTTAGAAAAATCGAAACAGGACCACAATTATAATCAAGACTGCACAAAACCTGACATGCCAATCGATATTTTCAATAAAATTAAAGAAAATGTTATGGAAAATTTAAAGAAAACTGATGAGGAAAGAAGTTTAATCAAACGGACAACCGTTTTACAATGTGAATGCAGCGACTGGCTAGAGTTGCGTAGGTCGCTATTAACCGCTTCCAACTTTGGAAAAGTTGTCAAACGGCGAAATGATACACGTTGTCATAACTTTGTAAGAGACTTATTGTACAAAACCAACATTGACCATGTGTCGTCAATTAAACATGGCAAAGACAATGAAAACATTACTATCAAGCAATTAGAAAGGCAAGAAAATATTAAAATTGAACCTTGTGGTCTATTTATTGACGAAGAGTTGCCATTTTTAGGTACCACTCCAGATGGCTTATGTAGCGACGACACTATTGTTGAAATAAAATGCCCGATAACGGCATTCCAATTGGGTTTAGAAGAAGCAAAAAAAAGAAAAGTGAGCTTTTGGAAAATCACAAAAAAGGACCGGAAATCAATAAAAACCACCAATCGTTAGTCCCATTGGTGGTTTTTATTGATTTTTAGCCCTTGTAGTTGCCCCTGCACTTGATAGTTCAAGTGCAGGGGCAACTACACGTTACTAAACGATCAAAGTGCTTATTTGCAGTTTGGTCAAATGAGAACCTTCCACTAAAAACGGAATACATCGATAGAGACGATAAATTCTGGAAGGAGAATATGAAAGAAAAGCTTTCATCATTTTATGTAGATTGTTTGTTGCCAGAATTACTCGACCCCCGGTACCCTCGAGGTATGAATATAAGAAATCCTTCATTCATCGAAAAGGCAATGAGGAGTTAGAAAAAAAATAAAGAAAATATTGAACCTCAATTAAATAAAGAGATTGAGTTGACAGCAGTTATAGATAGAAGTGTAGGTAACGAACCTTCTGACGTAAACACACCTACATGTACCCGTTATTTAGATTTTGGGGATATGCAAACTAGAAATGTCAGAAACGAAGTTCCTTCTTCCACGATGATTTAAATGAAAAACAAAACTTTCGCAGCCGCCATATTGGATTTTCATTTCTACTTCACTATCAGCTTTAACAGCCTCAAAAACCATGAAGACGACACCCATGACCAAAAATTATGAAAGTTTTTGCAGCCGCAATCTTGGATTTTCATTTTGGCCAAATTCGCCACATTCATTCATTCAGATATCGACCATCAACCATTCGATAATGATGATCGTGATGGCACGATCATCATCTATCGAATGGTTGATGGTTTAGAAGTTGTGAGTGAACAGATGAACATACACATACATACCGGTTAAATTCATAACCCTCCTTTTTGCTTCGCCGTGTCTGTGAATTCTAAGGTCTGTGACTTTTACTTGTATTCGTAAATTGTTCTCTAAATGGCGCTAGTAGTGTTTAACGAAGTATTGTAGAGGTGGGGTGCGGCAAAGAGGGAACGAATGCTCAAGGTCATTTGGTCAGGGAAGCGCCTTAATACGAAAGAGCATCATCATCTCGGACAGTGCACCATTTAGGTTGTTAATTTTTTGGCTATATGAATACAGATTATGAAATAAGACTACATTTTGGTATTTATTGGGCAATGAAAATAGTACGAGTGCTTTACCAGGTCTTAGCCGTTCGTTCCCCTGCGTTTTGTGTAGGTGTGTTTGTGAAGTGTGTTACCTTTTAAGTCCTTGATAGAATTTTTAAACATTTCCAGGATTTTTGTTTCATTCCAGTCCGTGATTTGATAGTAATATTTCTCACGTAATATTCTTCTTATTTCGTTCACCCTATTGAATTTGTCTTCACACTTATAGAAATGCAGAAGATAGACTAAACATGTCACCAATGGGCTTTTAGCTGGAACAAAAAAAAACGGAAATCAATTAAATTGCAGTCTAACTTTATTTATAGCACCAGAGCCAGCGACTATCGCTATCGATTATAATCGATAACGATAGTCGCTGGCTCTGATTGCTGCACTGCCATGATCTTAGTAATCTAACCATTTATCGTTAGATTACTAGGATCATGGCAGTGCAACCTGTGACGCACGCCACACGTAGGTGGACACGATGGTTCTAGAAATAAATTGTATACTAGTGAACCGTCCCGGCTGCGCACGGGTGCAAACTTTTTATTCCGCCCAAACTAACAAAGTAAACATCTAAATCAAAAATATTGTGGTCACGACGTCTGTCCTCACGTGTCTACCCGTTCGGGACTATGTCCCCCTCCGCAATTCATTTTCAACTTTTCTCAGCTTATTACAAACACTAAACCTATACAAATAAATACAATTGAAGTGTTAGTTTGTTCCGGCTAAACTCCGAAACGGCTGTATGTTATCAATTTTTGATAGGACTTTCACTGGCAAATAGGTGATGTTGTAACTGAGGTTTTTTTTTAAAAAAAAGGATTAGGAAAAATAAAAGCCAGCGTAACCGCGGGCATAAGCTAGTAAAAACTAAATCCATCAACACGTCGCAACGAACATAATTTCTTTTATATTTACATAATTTAAGCGAGTTTAGTAACAATGCAGGGCAGTGGCATTTTGAAAAAATTGCAGTTTTAGCTTTAGGACAGATATCATGCAGTCATTATGAAAACAGAGCACCCTATTTTAGCTCAGAACCCTACCGGACATAGCCTACTCGGTAGGTTCAGACATTCCGTCCGGATTTTGTGTAAATGTCGCAGCCAACTGGTAAAATGAACCATTTAATTGTCTGCCTAGCCATTTCATTAAACGGCGCCATTTCTTTAGCGCCTTAAATGCCATCCCGGCATTTCATTGAACGGCTAAGCATATGACTTGGCTCACTAACATTTAATGGTTTGCCTGCCTTCATTGAAATTGAGTTCCATTTTCTGTCACTTGGCGCGCTGTAGTCGGAACTGTCATAATTGTGTCGACCAGCCGCAGGGTTCCCAACTTAGGGGTTTTCTCCCAAATTTAGGGGTAAATATGTGGTATATTTATAAGTTTTATTTATTGACCTAGGCGATACGAAATCAGCCGGTCGATTCTGTCGACATCTCACGGTGTTCACCTAGGCGGAGTGAACGACAATAGAGCTGTCATTCCATCTTATTTGTATGGTTTGACAACTCACCCGTCGTGCGCCCCGCCCAAGTGTTCACTTCGACATGCTTACAGAATCGCACTGCTGTTCGCTCGCTTCGCTCGCTCACTTGACCTCGCCATCCCCTTCTAACCTAACCTGTCCAATTCGGGGTGCCCAAGTCCCGAACTCGCTTCTCTCGCTCTTGCACCAAATAAAACACCAAAATGTTAATTATAATCTACTCGGTGTCCAAAGGCGTAGCGAACTTGTCATAAATAGCAAGCATTCGGTGTCCAGAGGGGTATCAAAAACAGGAGGCAGATAACAATAACGATATGGAGCACATTTACGGCGAGATGTCGAGTATATCTGTCACTGTCAGTGTCAACAAAATGCCAGCCTAACAACATAAAATCTCCACATACAACATAAAATTACACTTCATTTTGCATACAAAGACAATTTGAGTTTCGGGAACCACATTGAAGAGAGAATTATATTATTATGATGACTTACCCATTCCTAAATGTGATAACGGTATTATGTGCATCCAAACTTCGAGGCACTGCTTTATTAAGGGCACAGATTTAAATTGTATACAATACATGGCATCTAACATAAACAGACGCAAGCGACTTTTCGCTTTAACATATCTACAAAGAACTGCATAGAAATGGGATGTACTTTCAATGACGCTGAATTCTGGTGTTCTATTCAATTTGAAAAGTGTGAATTCTATGCTACTCAGAACAGCGTCAACAATATCCACAGAGGGCCAATGTGTTTCCAGTTGGTTTATCGCATAAAGAAGAATTTGTTCAGCTTTAGTCATGGGTGGGGCAGGATGTGAGCTTACTTTTCCAAATAACTCATCTTTTCTTTCTGGTTTCGCCAAAAACTTTATCAAGCCCGCTATAAAGTGCTTGTAGTTAAGTTTTCGCAAATCATCAATGAAATTATTCATGGCATTTTTATTGTCTTTTGTTTCTGTTATTGTAGTTATACCCCGTTCGATTTTTTCACAAATTTGCTTGACTGTATTATCTGAAAAATAAGTAACCTGCTAGTACACATAACATCAAGTGAACAATTAAACTACCATGTTCGACTCATAATATTAGTAGTTTATGCAACGGTTATATAAATCGAGTGTGGGTTTATCACACGAGTGTTTTAATACCTAATTATATGCCGTTGCACACAATACTCACACAGTTGAAAAAAAACCAAAGTGGAAAAATAGTTTATTCCAAACTCACAGCCACGGAAAAAATATGTGGTATATATGGCGGGTATTCTCATTGGGTATGACTGAGCATCCATAGACAATGATACTATTTTTCTACATTAAGTCAATGAGCCCTTAGAAGCGCAAAAAGTAAAAAAGTAAAAGTGTGCTATAAAAATTAAAATAGTAGTTTATGCAACGACCATATAAAAAGGGTTATTACGAGTGTGGGTTTATCACACGAGGCGTAGCCGAGTGTGGGTTTATCACACGAGTGTTTTAATACCTAATTATATGCCGTTGCATACACTATTTTATCTTCACTCATACAGTTGAAATAAAATAAGTGGAAAAATAGTTAATTCCAATATGGCGGATATTCTCATTGCGTATTCGAATGACTGCGCAGCGCGCTCAAACATAGACAAAGAGAAAAGCTGGCTCATTGACTTAAGTCAATGAGCCCGCGCCACAAATTAAAAAGAAAAAGTGTGCTATAAAAATTAAAAAGTTATTTTATGACGCAGTTGTTTAAAAATCGAAGGAAAATGTTGAACTGTAATGGTTTTTTTTTTTAAATTTTACCTACCCACGAAAAAAAAGTATGTGTTTATGCATTCGTTTTTGAACTCATATTTGGAACATTACGTTGTGAGTGTAGATAAAGTTATTTTATGATGCAGTTGTTTGAAAATCGTAGGAAAATGTTGAACTGTTATGGTTTTTATTACATTACAGTTCAACATTTTCCTTCGATTTTTAAACAACTGCATCATAAAATAACTTTTTAATTTTATAGCACAATTTACTTTTTAATTTATTAGCGCGGGCTCATTGACTTAAGGCTTCAAGGCTTTTTCTTACGTTTTTTTGCAATTTGCAGTATGTAAGTAAGAATGTATTAATACAATTAAAATCATCAATACAACTCTTTCAATTAAAATTGATGTCAAATGTAGTATTTCATGAAATCATAACATCTGTCAATCAATTTGAATTTCGTGGGCTACCTCGAAGCGATGAGCCAGCTTTTATCATTGTCTATGGATGCGCGCGCTGCGCAGCATTCGAATACGCAATGAGAATATATGAATATTGGAATAAACTATTATTCCACTTATTTTATTTCAACTGTATGAGTGAAGATAAAATAGTATATGCAACGGCATCTAATGTGTTTTAATAACACCTTTTATATGATTGTTGCATAAACTACTATTTTTTTTTATTTTACCTAACCACGAAAAAAAAGTACGTGTTTATACAATATATTTTGAATTCATATTTGGAAAATAACGTTGTGCGTGTAGATAACATTAATTGTATGCTACAAGGTGGAACACCCAACTGGACAAGCACGATGGCCTGAACTTATGGGGCTTGCTCACTATTATGCACTGTTGATTTCGAGCTTGTCTGACAACAGGTTAGCAATGGCTTTAAATGATCGGATAGATTATATTTGGTCCTACACAGATGTCACCGAATAAGGGCCGGCGCTCACTGCCGGCATGGCACGGCAAAGGATTTTATTACTAATCAAGTTATTTTGAATCTTATTTCAATGATTTTAGAATTCATGTTACTTTATTTCGATACCACCATACTGTGGCATGACGTGTCATGCCGTTTCATGCCACGGGATGCCGCAGCGCGCCATTGCATACCGCGAGACGTAATGGGTCACTTTGTGTCGAGGAATTATCATTGATAAGTTAGTTGAAATATGGTTGAAACTTGCGCAGCGGTCATTTCGGTTAATGTGGTCCGGACGGTGCGTGGAGATGGAATGCCGCGGGAAGCCACGGCATGCCGCGCGATGCCGTAGCGCAACCTGCCGTGCCATGACGGCAGTTAGCGCCAGCCCTAAGATTTTGCTTAGCCCGTATCTGTACCTACCTGTATCATACGGAACTATCACGCACTTACTCATTACGACTAGATTTTTATGCAGTGCTCTTGAACTCTCTTTCTTTCTTTCGATGTTCGACTCAACAATATTCACCGAATATTGTTGAATCGAACATGTCCGTGTCTGTGTAACAATATTTTTAGTGTTCAGTAAAACTAATAGAAAACAGAAAATATACCTGGTATTTTCTTTTGAAGTAGTCTCACTGTTTCCACACCATGTTTCTCTAGCATATAACACAAAATACTCTCTTTTGGATGACAAGTTGTCGCTTCCGTATTTACTTCTGGAGCCGACGTTTTCTTCTGAAGTGGAACGTCTTCAGAAAAGACATCCAAATCTCCATAGCTAACCAGACTATCGCTGTGTTGATCAAGTTGCAGGGATTGACAGTCATTTTTATTTTTGAGTTGTGAATCTTTGTTGTTTGCAATTAAACCAGTTATTGATTTCCTTTTACTTGCACCTTTTGACTTAGGCAGTTCAATATTGTCTTCCGTACTCAATCTTGTATTTGTAGTAGTACTACGTAATACTCTCTTAAATTGTATTAGTGGTTGGTTAGAGGCACGTCTTTTCCTCGACGGTATTTCATCGCATGTTTCGTTGTCTTCTGTCTGTTCTTCCTTTGTACTCTTGGAACTGTCATCTTCTTTTTCTTGAAGAGTCATAGAGCTATTATCTTCTTTTGCTTTAAGAGTCATGGAGTTTTTATCTTCTTTTGCTCTATGAATTGTGGAACTGTTATCTTCTTGATGAGTCATGGAGTGGTTGTCTTCTTTTGCTCTGTGAATTGTAGCACTGTTGTCTTTTGCATGATGACTCGTGGAGTTGTTATCTTCTTCTGCTCTATGAGTTGTGGAACTGTTTTCTTTTGCTTGATGATTCATGGAGTCGTTATCTTCTTTTGCTGTGTGATTTTTGGAACTGTTATCTTTCACTTGATCAGTTGTGGAATCGATATCTTCTATTGCTCTATTAGTTGTAGAATCGTTATTTTCTTTTGCTGGACTGTTGGAATCGTTATCTTCTTTAGTTCTATGAATAGTGACTTGACCATCTTTCTTTGCTCTCTGAGTCTTCAAGTTTTTAACTTCTTGTGCTCTATGAATTGCGGAATTGATATCTTCTTCTGCTGTATGATTCGTAGAGCTTTTAGCTTCGACAGGTGAGCATAATACTGGATCTCTTACTAATACCACAGAAGTGTCGAACAGATCAGAAAACTTCCTTTTACTTAGACGTTTGATAGAGTCATTTTGAACTACCTGGTTATCACAACTGTTGTTAATATCTTTATCCAAACAAGCCGTACGTCTGGGAGACCTTAAAACTTTAGTATATATAGATGATTTTGCTTTGGCACGCTGTCGCGAATTCAATTCTGCCATAACTTTCACGGCTTTTTCATAAGCATCTTTTTGGTTGAGAGATGCTGATGTATCATTTACTGTAACCTTCTTTTTATCATGGGAAAGTTGTTTAGATTCAATTCGCAAGTTCCGCGGTGGTGTTTGTTCCATTCTAATTTTATACTTTGGTTTTAACTTCTTTTTAAGCCTACCCAGTTTGGTAATTTTTTTGTTTTTGGTTTTTTTCACAACACTATTTGTAATGGGTGATTGGTCACCACATTCAATGACTTCAGCTTTTTCATTGCTCATCGCCAATTCTTCAGAATCAAAATTGTTAAGTGTTTGGCTTTCGTCCATTGACTTGGTGAAGCACTTTTCTACTTGTTTATGTTTAATAATATTTGTATCCTTATCAGGTGGTGATGGATTCGTTATTGTTTTTGAATTGTTATCATCATGAAGCATTCGATTTTGATTTTTTTCTTGTAATACGGGCAAAGACTCATCTTGTGGTAATCTGTTTTCGCCTTTCTTATTTCTCTCTGTTTCTTTTTCTGATGGTAATGTTGATTCCAGATCCGATATTGATACTAAATTGTAACCATCATGCGACAGTACACAATCTGATAATTCTATGTTCGAGTTTGTATTTGAAATGGAACATTCGGTCAGGATTTGTCTCAATTTTAAGATAGAATTAAAACATGCAATTAATCTGTCATAATCATTCATGGTCACACTATTAGGATCGGCATCCAGCCGTAATGACAATTGCATTAAAAAAACACCAGTTTCCTTAGTCAATCTATTGCATAAGTCTCTCTTTATCTGCAGCTCAATAGAACTGATTGTGGACTCCGCCTCGGGCAACCATACTGGCGTTGCTCTTGGAATAGGCGAGACAAGCCTAAAATTTAGTTTCATTGTACTAAAAATATGTCCTAACTCTACATCAGTATGGTTATTACATCGCAAGCTATTATTCATTTCCAGGCATTCTTTTTCTTGTTCACCTTGAGTGCGATTTTTGGCGCTGACATTGTCTGAAGTATCAGCACTTTTGGTAACTTGCCTTGCAGCAATGAGTTGGTAGGGATCACCCGATAACTTAGAATGACTCTTTCTTTGAGACTGACTGGTAGGTTCGCTGACATTCTGGTTTTTATTGTGTTCAATCGTTATTATAGTAGTTTCTATTTCATCTAACAGTATTGATCTTTTTGATACAGGAACCTCTTGGTTTTCAATGTTATTTCCATTCAGAGGATTGTTATTTAAAACGTATTCTGGACTGTGTAGGCTCTTATCAGTATCAGAGTTATCAACAGAGGATCCTCGGCCCGTATCAACACTTGCGACTTCATTACAATAATCATTGTCCGAGTCACGTGGCACCTCAACGTCTTTATCAGTTATCGGAGACTTCCTGGCCTGGAAATCAAATAAAAAAAAATAAGCCTAACATACTGTATGTCTGTAAAATTTAGTTTAGAATCTTTCAAATTTGGAAATACAAATAGGCCAAGATTCCACCAAAGCGGAGATGTGTGTCCGCAAAACGAAGAGGAGAGATGTTTAGCAGCTAGGGTGTATCCACCGATGCTGTGCGGATATGCGTGCGGCGAGGGTTGGATGCTAAGATGGAGGAACACGCACACAGTTTGGGCGATAATGGAGTGGGCAATAAATAACGAATCGATAGCCGGACAATATCGGTATTTGCCTCAAGCCCCTATAAAGTAAATGTAAAGGTCTATTATGTTAACTATAAATTTAGCTTTTTTCAAAACCTTATTAGATACTATTAGTTACGCACAGTTCAAACTACCTCCGTGGTCGAGTAGTTCGGGCGTTTGCCTTGTGACCCGGTGGTCGTGGGTTCGGTTCCCACGGGAAGCATAAAGCATTTGTAAAGTTGTTTCCAGTTTGGCTAGGACATTGCAGGCTTGAATCACCTGATTGTCTGATAACAAAAATGATTCCGCGCTTCGGAAGGCAAGTATAAGCCGGTGGTACCAGCCGCCAAATGGCGGTCGTCATACCATGTCAGAGGCCTTTGAGGCGGTTTAGAAACTCTGACACTAGGGTGTTGGGGTCGTTAGACTTTACTGCCCACACAATATAGGAGAAAGAGTTCAAACTAAAATTATCGAGTATCATTCAATTGATCCTCGAAAACATGGAATTTTAATATTTTGGTCAATCCTACTATCTGAGAAGCTTGTACTCATATACATTATGTATGTATCCAGTGAGGCTGTGAAGAGATGCGTAAATAATTAAATTTTAATGGTTGTTTTTAACACATTCCATTTGATTTTTGTTACGTAACCAAAAGTTTTTTAATTACTACCTCAAAAATGTAATTCGACTAAATTGCATAAGTTTGTTCTGAAAAATTAAGACTGATAAAGTATATCGTACATAGTTACATAAAAGTAATTCAATATAAATTAAGATTCGCCACTTACGATAACAGTATCATCTGGTGTAGGCGACTGCAAGGGATCTTCAAATTCGCCATTTGTAGCTTCGCTGTGGTCACACCATTCGCCGTTTCTATCGGGCAGTGACTTATATTGTCGTGAAAGTTTGTGTGGTAATTTACCTGGAAGAGTGGAAGTAATATTTACATCCATTTAATATTTCTTGTTGGTGCTAAGGGTAAAAAACCTAACAACTTAACCTATCCGACTTCCGAGTTGAATCCGTTCTATAGCACGTTCCCATGGGATACTCGTACCTGGTCTTTGAAATTTACGCTTACTTTTTAAAGACATATCCAGGAGCCGCTGTATGATCCGACCACAATCCCGCTATCACGGAGTTATCAAGTGTGATGAAGAGAGTTAGAATCTAATAATGAGTGTTTAAATGAAATACGCGCGCAGCAAATTATGATGAGCAACTTGGTGATAGTACGTTTCGTTTTCGAGCTATAGAGCCCCATGCGTGAGGTTCTGTTTGCGGTACAGAAATACAAGAATATGCAAAAGGATGTCATACATTTTTCGTTGATTGAAAAAAAAGCCTTTGATAGAGTCATGTGAAATGATGCGATCATGTAGGAATGATCGCATCATTTCAATCTTAAACTACATCGAATTCGATGTAAAGACATAAAAGTAATCCAGAATTCGAGTTGGAACAATGAAAAGTAAGAAAAGGTTGTATGTTTTCATCTGAATTTGGAACCCGTATCAGAATCAAGCAAATATTGACTGCGGAGTTAAAATCAATGAACGTAATACATATCAACAGTCTCGAGATTTGCTTTTGATACAGTTCTGTTAGCTTCGTTAATGTCTGATTACCAAAGTAAAGTGAACCGATAAAATAATTGTAGCGAGAGGGTTTACTCAAAATTATTGCGCTGAATACACATATATGGTTGCAAAAAATAAATAAAATCATACCTTTTTTGTTTGTAGTTGGGGTGAGATGTGTTAGTCGAATTTCAATATCTTCCTCCTTATTTTGGATTTTGTCGATCTCTTTTCTAAGAGCTTTATTTTCCATTTCGAATTTTGCGTTCTTGATACGAAGGGTTTCAATATCTATCTCCAAGTTTGAGATTATGACGCTTTGTTTGAAAAGTTTTTCATCGTCATTCCCCAACTTAGCGATTTTGGCATTCTCTTTGCGGAGACTTTCAATTTCTTTCGTCAACTTTGGGATTTTGATATTTTCTTTCTGTAGGTTTACAATTTCTTTTTCCAACTTTGACAATTCTGCATTTTTTTTGTTAAGGGTTTCAATTTCTTTTTCAAACTTTGAGATTCTGGCATTTTCTTTACACAAACTTTCTATTTCTTTTTCTAATTTTTGAATCCTGGCGATCTCGATATTTTCATTTATTTTTTCCGATTTTGAACGTATAGTGATGTTTTTCCGAAGACTTTCTATTTCTTTCTCCAAGCTGGGAATTCTGGCATTCTCTTTGCGAAGTTTTTCAATTTCTTTGTCCAAGTTTAATAATTTGGCGTTTTCTTTGCGAAGAGTTGCAACTTCTTCTACCAGTCTTTTTTTTGCATTATTCGTAACACAAGTTTTGCCGTTTTTTTTTTCAACTTTGACAGGTGTCGGTTCGG
The DNA here is from genome assembly GCA_947386135.1 of Melanchra persicariae. Lineage (NCBI taxonomy): Eukaryota > Metazoa > Arthropoda > Insecta > Lepidoptera > Noctuidae > Melanchra > Melanchra persicariae. Next base: position 9,242,748 of record OX376653.1, on the reverse strand, counting down.
GTTTATACTTCTCAATTTCCAATAGCTAAAATGTTTACAATAAACAATAATTATAAGTACACTAAATAATATAACATACAGTGGTGCGTGAGGTGCGTGTGTGATGCGCGAGCTGCCACTAAGGCCCCACGCCCACTTGCGACGCGGGATTTTAGAAAGCGCAAATGACTTGAGATCTTATTTTATCATGCTTAACACTAAAATTTCGGGATGCGACGATATGCCAGAACATGCCGAAGGATGCTGAAGCAGGCTGTGACGTATCAATAAAATGTGAGTGTTAACAGTGTTAAATAAGATTCGAAATCATCTGTATTGCAAAAATCCCTTGCCGTGCCGAGTCGCCAGTGGGCGCCGGGCCTAAGCCGCTGGGGCGTCCCCGACATTTCCGCAGCGCGCAGCTACCTCAGGCACCGACTCAGTTAAACGGTGGGCCTGTTACTTTGAAACTAAATACGTAGGTATACGAAATTTGTATACCTACAAAATCTAATATAATCTTCATCAGCGATGAAGTTAAGTTTTGTGAACAATGGTGTATACCATTGTTCACAAAATAAAATCTAAGTACTTTATGACAACTTGCGAAATACATGAATATCAACACCTACTTACTATAACTATGTATCAATATGTATAAAAACTCTTCCATTGCTAAGTGACCGCTCAGTAATGGAAGAGTTTTATACATCTTGATACAGACAACGCATAGCCGAAACTACAGGTCGTAAAAAGCTGAAACTTGGCGTGGGCCGTGCGCTAGGGGAGTGTAGGGGAGCACTGAGGATTTCCCGAAATTGTTCAAATTTAGTTTCGTTTGGCAGGAGGAAGGAGGGGTTGGGACTGAGAGGGAGTACCCCTCTCCCTTGGCACCATTCCCATGAAAAGGTAACGCACCGTTTCTGAGAGGAAAAAATATTGTAACCTAACCTCAGATCACTTTGATCTGTATACTTAGACGTAAGAAAAAAAAAATGTACAATTGTTTGTTTTCCCAAATAAAATAAAATAAAATAAAATCTGCCAGGGTTGCGGATTTTGTTCAAGTGTCAACGCGGCCCTGGAACGCAAAGGGCACTAGGAGGAGCACGGATAGGTTTTAGTCAGTAAGATTCTGACACTCCCTCCCGCTCCACCCAGAGCGGAAGGAGTCATTTGATGATTTCAAAACCATAAACAAGGCGGTATAATCGGGGAACTCCTTCAACTCCTGCCAAACGATACTAGATCCAACCCGATAATCGCCGCCCATTTTCGAGAGATAGCTAATATTTGGCAGACAGTATTTTAAACAATCCAAACTGCCACATCGTTTTTGAAACGCTCTACGATTATTTTCCTACCTATCTTTCTTCTCTACGTATCTATGGTAAGTGAAAAGCTCTTCGAAAGATTTATCTTGAGATAATGAAATGCAAACATGACGTTTCAGATACTGATGGTAGCTAATTTGACAGTTGGTCTAAGATAGACACGTTATTGAGACCGGCCGTTAATTTATTAAAAACTAGCTGTCTCCCGCGGCTTCGCTCCCGTCAACTGGCTACCTACCTACCTACCCTACACCTACCCTTCACCTACCCTACACCTACCCTACACCGACCCTACACCTACCCTACACCTACCCTACACATACATGCATGCAAATAATTCTATTTTATTGAGGTATTTCTTTCCGACTTCCGACTTTCCGACAAAAGTTGTGATAGCTCGGTTAATATACATGTTATAAAAATAATTTATAGCCTATAGCACTCAGGAATAATGTAGCTTTCTACCAGTGAAAAAATTTTTAGAATTGGATCATTAGTTCTAGAGATTACCCCCTACATACAAACTTACAAATTTTACCTCTTTATAATATTAGTATAGATAACTACTATGATTTTTGTACTGGCACACAAAGCGATTATTTTAATTCGATTACTAATATGATTTTATATAAAATATACTGAAAAGAGCTCTTTTCAAACTTTTGTTTTTGGAAACACGGATAAAACGACGTTTTCTAAAAATAACACCTAGCTAGATCGATTTATCGCCCTCAAAACTGCATACTAAATTTCATGAAAATTACGTAGGAGCCGTTTACGAGATTCTGATTATATATTATATACACTAGCTGACCCGCGAAACTTTGTCAGGGTCACATTTTTCACGTCCTATTCTCAGACCTACTGAATATACACACAATATTTCATAAGAATCGGTTAAGCTGTTTCGGAGGAGTATGGCAACACTGTGACACGAAAATTTTATAGACATATTAGATATATACTATAATTGTTTAAAGGTATCAGATATAATTCATGGAACAACATTTTCTATCGGAATATTTCCGAGAGGGACTGGCACTTGTAACACAGGTTAATAACAACTTAGCACAGGGACTTCCAAAGATTTTGTAACATTTTCCTATGCAAAAAATAAGTTTATTATTATTTAGAAAATACTACCTTTAACTGAGTCTGAAGCTTTTGAAGGGCTACGATCTGGTTTTCTAATTCGCTAATTTTTTCGTTCTTTTCTCTTTCCCGAGCTTCCGCAGACTGAAGTTCCTGAAACATGATACAACTAATTCAAGAAGAATTTCATCGTTAAAATAAACATAGTTACTCATAAACGTTATGCGGTTTGCAATAATTTGAATTGCTTTAGGAAAATGCAGTCTCGCAAAGCAGTTCTTCTACCGCAAACAGTCGTGAGATCTGATGTAAAACCAAGGCGATTAGAGGGTTTCCAGGAAGATTTACGCCATAGTTGACGCCGTATATGCCACAGGGACTCTACCTTGAAAAAGTTAAACATGACGTTGATGTCAATTTAACAAATGACAGAAAACAATACTGTTGTAACAGGTGCGCGGACCCTACGTCTCAGTGCTGCCAACTGGTGATTCGTCATTTTAGGAAACCCTCATTTATTCAGTAGCTGTATGGGAGCATACCCAACAACTTTGTCATCAATTATTATTACCTAATTACTCGTAGTTAACTAACAACATTTTTATATTAGAAATATATTTATTTTATTTGATAAATAGAAAGGCAGTACTTGACTGTTCTTCAAATTATTCTTGTTTGCTTCTACAAATTAAATTAATTAAGTATGTGCAAAGTGAACTTAAATTGCGGCAATTCAAGGTAAATAGATGGCCCCACTGCGCTGTCTGCAGGATTTAAAGGAGCATAACATGACTCGATTTGCTCGCTCACTCCAGCTCCCGTCATCCCACTGAAACCTAACCTGTCCGTGTCGGGGTGCCCTCAGTTCCCAACTTGGCCGCGCTCGGTCTTTGTTCAACGGTTAGGTCAAAATGTTAGGGATACAAAATGATCATTTCTTATATCAAAAGGACGTGGTAAATAAGAATAAGTTTACTAAAGGAACGTTAGAGAAAGCATTGTTGTAATATAATTTTGTTATTTAAACTGAACGTTACATTAAAATTATTCTAGCCTTGTTTTTTTAACAGATTTCAAAAAAGGAGGAGGTTGTTATGAATTCCGATGTTTATTATATTTTTTTTTGTATGCTCGTGCTTAACTCCGTCATAATTATACATGTCCAAAAAATTTGCAACGATAAGTGGGCACCAGGGGGTTGTCTTTCTAATGAAGAATCGAGAAAAATAATATATCAATATTTTTCGATATTACATAAAAATAGACCTTGGAAAATCAATCAAAATAATTTTAACTCAAAAGAAAAATCGCAGGGAAAAGTTTAATACCATGATTCAGGATTTCGTTAAGTTAGTTCGCAGCTGGCGGGATAGATGGCGTCGCGGTTCTTTTTTTTGCGATGTAGATTTTGCTTAGTTTAGTTTTGTAGCGGCATCAATGTCGCCACAGAAAAAAGTATGGGCTATGGCAAGTTTTATCAAAAACCCATTAAGCGCCAAAATGAAACTAGTAGAATTTTAAACTCAAATCGTTTATTTTCTAATTATTAGTGACATAATTAAATACAAAAGAAAGAAAAAAGTATGTACTCGCATGAGTGCGGCCACTTAGCACTGACAAATTTCAATGGTCAAGTTGCATAGGGCTAGCGTTAGGGCTTTCCTTGATTAAGGGAAAATATTCGATATCGATAAAATGGATTTTACCATTACGAGAAATACTCAATTAAAATCGTATAAGTAATGATATTTAATCAAAATCAATCAATTACAAAAAAAAAACATGTAAGTATCCAGTTATCATTCATTTTTAAAATGACTTAATTTGATATAATTATGTTTTTCAGAATTAAAGTTTAGGGGTCCTGATTGTAAAAAAATATGGAGGACCATCTACATATTTCTGAATTTCACATCTTGCTAATTCAATTAAATGATTTTTATTCAATTTCAAATTGATGATAATTACTATCAGGGAATAAATTTGACTTTGAAACGATTTTACTTTTCCCAACATTAGAACAATAAAAACGAAACATACCAAAATAGACAAAAACATCGTTGATATCGCTGAACTAATTAAACGGTGGCGTTGTTCTGAATATTTAAAACAATCGGGGGTGAAATGCCCTGAACAAACAGCACTGTATTTTGTTGGAAACCAATATTCCCTATTAACCTTATATTATCCACTTTTCTTTTAGTTCAGGAATATTCGGAAATCTAAAGTGAAAACATGTAGGTATGTCAAACAAAGAGATGAAACAAAAATTAAGTACATCAATATCGATATCGAGTTATCGATATCATCACAGATTTTCACGATAAACCAACAAAGGCAAAGAATGGGATAGAAGCATTAGAAATATCTGATGAGAGAACGAGACTTTTCCAAAAGACATCAACGCCGTGTGCTTTTTTTCCCAGCCACCGTTTTAACCAGACCCCTGAGGTCGTTGATAATTTGATTAAATCAAAAATATTTTCGTACTGTTTAGTTACCGGTGAAAAGTTTTGTCATCCTTTTTGTAACTAGTTGTCTTGGAATGTTTCCCACACCACTTCACCGCGCATGAAGGCATTTTGATGCGTTATCATTGCTTAAAAACGTTATAAAAGTCGAAATAATTTAGCGTGCACACAGGTCTTACACTTGGACACAACTAAAATGGTCACCAGTACCGTAGCCTATAAATAGGCGACAAAACACTAATCGTTTTCGAGCGTCGGAGCACTGTTTGCGCAAGACTTTGGGTTCAATCGTGTCGTAATTTTTTACCATCGTACAAATGCTGTTATATTTCCATCTAACCAACAATAACTCATTTGTTCATATGCAGCTCGTTCTTCTTCATAATTATATCTTTTGTATTCTTCAGAGGAATTTCTTTGTTCTGTTTTCACGACCTGTGCCAGATGCACAATATCCAAGTTTTCGCAAATCAGTTAAAAGATCGTAACTAGAAAAAAAATTGTCAAAGAAGACTTTGTGATCTGTGGGATCAGTTTCTAGTTTTTCAAGAAGTGTTTTGACAACTCTTGAGCCAAGATGCTCATTAGGCGTATAATTATATATAATAACCAGAAGAACTAGCTCCGACGACAGACGTATAAACTCATGCGGCAGGATTTGTATAATCGAGGTCTATACGCAGTATACGCCCGAGATTCGTTCGTGTTGAATTCAAAATTCTTTGTTCCTTGCTTCGGGATGACATAGATTCGGGCTTGCGATATGATAACGTCAGTGATATCTTTTTTTTTCCTTGTATGTCCAGTCACAAAAAAAAAATTTTTTTTGACCTTTTGCGACACCCATTGTAGGTATATTTGACCTTAGAACGAAATGGCGTATTCTTTCCCAAAACCGCAATGGTGCAACGTGGTTTTATGAGTGATAGGCCTTGTTTCGAGCAATATTTATGTGCTTGTGAAAAGTCGTACTTTTGAGGTTTTAGGGAGAAAAAAAAATAAAAACAAAAATCTGAAAAAAAAAAATTACCGGTATCCGGAGGTGATTTTCTAAAAACAAAAACTGAAAAACATGCGCCCAAAGATGCTTTATCAAACTATATTTACTTAATATAAAATAAATATCTTGGACAGTTACGTTTTCAGAATTTATTTTTATTTTTTTTCATGAAAAGGTCACCCAAACTTCATCATTCTTTAAAAAAAAAAGTATTTGAAATTGACACGTGGGTGTTTACTTGTGCATTTTAAATGCATCCCTTAATAGATAAATACCATAAACAGCAAAGGGATTTTATTTGATCAAATGGAACACTGAGTCCATCCTTGAAATTGTTTTTTTTTAACCAACTTCAAAAAAAGGAGGAGGTTCTCAATTCGATTGTATTTTTTTTATGTTTGTTACCTCCGTATATCTCCGTCATTTTTCTTTCTCGATTCGTTACAAGCACGTCTACCCCCTGGTGGCTTATCGTTGATTTTTGAGACACGTTGTATACACGGATTTCCAAAATTCTTTCTTTGATCGAGAGAGATTTATTCCAAACTGGTCCCATTTTTTCGTTCGTAGATCTTTAGATCTGATGAAGAACTTCTGAGATAGAAAATTAAATTGATATGCACTGGATTGAATTTTGGAGAATTGATAACCTCCTCACATGAATTTTGGAAGTCGGTATCAAAGAGAAATCAGTGTACTCTTCTTTGAAGTTGCTCAAAAATCCACTCACATTTTCTAATCTGGTTACTTTTTCGATGAAATTTCCTAGTTCTACATGATGCTGTCTGCATCGGTCCTTAAGTTGTGTTTCTATGACTTCTTTTTCTTTTAATGTGTTCATTGCCTCTTCATAACATCTCACATATTGGCTGAAAGAAAAAATAATAGGTCAGTTTTCAAAAATCCTAACAGAAAATGGTTAATGTTACCAACGGTAAAAAATTAAAAGAGAATCTGCTAGTGAGTTGAGAGGGTGCATGAGTAAAAAAAACACTAAAATATAATATAATTATTGGAGTTGCTACAGCTACCCCAGAGCTAATTTAAGTTATAAATTGAGAGTTTATTATCAGTTGACAGCCAAGCAAGGTTTTTATAGCGTATGACGAGATACTGGCTTTTGGTTTATATATATTGGTTCCAGATGCGTCGTCAAACTAAACTAGAATGCATGGGCAAAACCTCGCTTCTGTATAAGCACTTTTTCACAAGTGACCAATAACTGTAACACTTCTGTGGCAGTAGCTAGCCTAAATAATCAATGATAAACCTTGTTACTCACTCCACAGTTTTAAGTCTTTGTTTCAAAAAAACAACTGATTTTTTCAATCTTTCAGCCCTTCCTTGAAGTTCAGAATCCTGAAATAAAACAAACAAAACTACAATAGTAAGAAGCAGACTGTCTTTGGCTGTTATCTATAACACACATCATGACATTTGGCTGTTATAACATATTTTAATCCCAGGAATAATTTAAACCCAGTGTCATTGGGCCAAAATGATTTTTTTTTTTTATTTTTTATTTATGAATGGGCTAGCTCTTGACCTCGATCACGCCTGATGGAAAGCGATAGATGAGGTCCATGATGAAAGCGAGCGTGCCCAGAAGATGCCCTGAGGCACTGGTACTTCCACGCGTCGACGAAACACAGCAGGCTGCTTGACGCCGAACTCCGGTGGGTCGCGAACCAGGCGGGTGTTAGCCCTACCACCGCAAGGGAAGGATTGGTCAGTCTTATAAGGTGTAAGGTGAGACTGTCCAGGATGCGCCGAGCGCTCGGTTCAGTTGAGTGTCTGATGGAACAAATTGCGCTACACGAGGAGGCTCCTTCATGCATCCCAAAATGATTAACACAGTTTATCAATAATTTTGTCACTACCCCTATAAGATGTCTTTTTTTCAGAAGCTTGAGTTTATGAACTAAGCATCCATGGCAAGGAATTAATCATCAAGCAAATGCATTATGTGAACACAAAGTTAATAATGTATAGATTTTCATTAAAATTGTTTTAGGGTTCCAAAATATAATAATTCACATTGCATTTCACAGAGGGTTTTCTCGAGATCTAAACAACATATGAATTAGAATTTAGGCATAATGTTAGGTCTCAATGACACACATAGCGATTACCAGTCAAAAAGCAGAAACATTTAAAAAACTGTATTGTGTGAGACAGCAGCTCATTGGCTAAGCCACTCGGAGTACAAAGCACAATATTTAAGAAACCTAGGTTTACTCCATGAGATAGTCATAGACATCAGGTTGGAACTGGCCTTCCTTGAGGAGCTGGACTGGATCGAATCAAAATAATTAAAAACATCTTTTTAAATAGACCGATGACTGACAGATCTCGAAAATTCAAACGTGCCTGTAGCACGTTTGAATTTTCGAGATCTGTCAGTCATGAGCAGCCTGCAAGTAGTCGGTGTCGGTCTTATAATGCCTGGCAAGTAAGTTGGCAAGATATTTTGTGGTGGGAGAAATTCGCGCACGCACAATTTCATACATTTTTACACGCGCGAACTTCCCCCACTTCGAAATATCTTGCCAACTTACGCGCCGGTAACTGTACCATACCATAGTGATATCAAAAATATTCCAACGAATTCTATATAATCCTCTAAGTAAATAGTTACTACTCTAACAGCTGCAGTAGACTTAATAACAACAATAAAAACAAATATTTATAATTAAAATGTTGTTTTAGGGATATTTATTCCGTACCATCTATAAAAAACGGCAAAAAAGTCACTTTTGTTGTATGGGAGCCCCACTTAAATATTTATTTTATTCTGATTTTAGTATTTGTTGTTATAGCGGCAACAGAAATAGGTACATCATCTGTGAAAATTTCAACTGTCTAGCTATCACGGTTCATGAGATACAGCCTGGTGACAGACGGACGGACGGACGGACAGCGGAGCCTTAGTAATAGGGTCCCGTTTTACCCTTTGGGTACGGAACCCTAAAAAAAGCGTTCGATACAGTAAGTCATCAAAAGTTCATCCAGAAACTTAATAACATAGGTATCACAGGCAGCGCCCTCGACATGTTCACATATTTTTTACAGAATAGGCTACAAGTAGTTACATTATATAATTTCACTAGCTCGGTTCAAAACATTATGTATGGCTGTCCCCAAGGCTCGGTTATTATCTCAGTACTCTTTCTAATCTATGTTAAGAGATGGCTTGCCAGCTGCCACATACGACGCAGAGCGGCGCGGCGTTGCCCGAGCCGGCCCTGTGACCGGGCTGACCACAGCGGAAGCAAAGATCGCTGCGGTCCACCTCCAAGGTGCAGAGAGCTCCGACGTGGTTGCCAACTTGGCAACGGAAGCACCTCAGAGGTCTGGGCTCCAGCAGTTTTACCTGCGCGGAAACCTAGCCCACCAAAAGCCTTCGGCCCTCCGAGATTTTCTTGGCCGCCGACACGGGGCAGCTCACCACAACGGTTCGCATGCCCGTGTTGTCAGGACGGATGGTGCCCGCTTTCACCTCCTCGGCAGCCTCCTCCTCCGTGACGGAGTCATCCAGGCCCAATGCGCATGTCTATGCACTTCGTGGGCCTGGCCACTTTTGCGGGAGCCGGCCCAGCCCCTGGGTTGGCTGGCCTGGCCGGACGACACCGGTTTGACAGCCACGGCTGCCGCGTAAGCCGCCGCCTTCTGGCTGGCCGCTAGCGGGGGGCGCAGGACGATGCCGTCCAGGACGGAGAACCGTTCCCGAAAGGCAGCCATCTCCTGCCGCACCAGGTCCAGCACCTGGTTCTCCAGCGGCACGGATTGGCTATCCTCCGTGCGCCCCCCTTGAGTCGCCTCTTTAGCTCTGGCTCCCCGAGCCCGGCTAGGTCTGCTCGGAGCTTCCCGTTCTCCTTTTGGAGAAGCTCCGTGGCGGCCGCCAAGCGGGCGACCTCCGCCCGCAGCCTGGACATTTCGTCCGTTTCTGCTCAGGACTTGGAGCTAAAATTGAGAACGGCCCTTCAAGAACTAAAGAATTCAAACAGCCATGTCAGCTGCTGTTAAAAGACAGAGAGGATAGTGAGGAGATAAAGAAGGTCGTTCATAAAACACCATATTAAAACGGGAGTTTGTAGACCTACATCAACAATATGGAGGTTGTTGATGAACGGGACAGCCTCGCTTCATCCTGTGTAAGAAAATGTGTTAAGTATTAAAGTATTGTTTTATATCTTTTCTTTGTGTGTGGTTTACATACTTGGGGGAAAAGTATGTTGTTGTAGGTAGGCGAGTTTTTCTCAGTTATGTTTTGTTCTGTTTTTGCTACTTAGCACAATAAACGTATTTGACAAAAAAAAAAAAATAAATACAAACATCCGAATTGAGAACCTCCTCCTTTTTTAGAAGTCGGTTAAAAATACAGTGTTTTACTGGACATAACAGTCAGCCTTCGGGATAATGACAGGATTGGCACATCATAGTTTTGGTGTACGCATCGGTACCTGAATGGACTCGGATGAAATCCGTTACCATCAAGTCTCACGTCATGTAATCAAGGCATTGCACCTACATGATAGAGCTTATGGAGCCAAGACGTCACCCCCGCAGTACGTTGGCCCATTAGTTGACACTTTGACAGAAACTAACTAAGCAACTATAAAACTTGGAATCTCTGTGAGTGATCGGATACGGAACAGTGATCCCGCGAAGAACTACTGTTGTTGACATAGATTACAGTGTAAGCACGCTCGAGGGTAGCTAATGCACGTAGAACTGATGATCGTTTTGGAATACGTATTTTTGAGTGGAGATCACGAATCGGCAAACAAAATATCTGATGCCCTCAAACAAGAACGATCTCCTGTCCGGCCCCGGCGACACACCGGTGTGTCGCGAATTAATCGCGAATTTAATGTTTATTTACCTATTACATAAGATTTATTTTATTTTAGGGAATTTTCACATGTTGGGCCTGAGCGGTTAAAGCACAACTTCACGTCGCCCGAAACCAAATTATTTAATTACTTTTTCTGGTGGCCGAAGAAGCGCTAATTTCGATCCAAGCCGCCACCATCAAAAATCGCTAAAATCATTGTTCCATTCAGTTTGAAATAATGAATGCATGTAATTATTAATTATACATTGTTAAAGAGATTGAATCTAATCCAATGAAAAGGTGGTCTTACAATCTTCAGCAGGTTCAACAATCTTTTCACATGTTATTCAAAAAGCGACTTCACAGACAACAACACGCCTACTCCGCGGGAAGTCAACAGATTCTGCTCTGCACAGCGTGGTCTCACAGATCGAATGCGCTATACACCATAAATGCTCCTCACTAGCTGTTTTTATTGACATCGAGGGCGCCTTTGACAAAACCATGTTTCAGAGTATTGGCACAGCTCTCGAAAGGCATGGTGTGGACACTACCCTGAGTGGTTGGATCACAAACATGCTCAAGCAAAGAGCTGTACCATAAACAACACAAAAGGGGCCATCGTGGCGAAAGGTTGCCCTCAAGGGGGCGTCCTCTCGCCACTACTATGGAACCTGGTCGCAGATAACCTAATTAGAAGACTCAACAATAAAGGATTCTTTACCGTTGGCTACGCTGATGACATAACAATAATCATAAACGGGACACACGAAAACACGCTATGCAACCTCATGCGCCAAGCCTTGAAAATAGTAGAGGACTGGTGTAAAGAATATCAGCTAGCAGTGAACCTTACCAAAACTGAACTTGTCCTCTTTACCAAAAAGAGGAAACTGCCACCACTACATCTTATAGTACGAGAGGAGGCAGCCCTTATGGCTTTCAGGCTGAGCACATCCGGCACTTTATGTACAAACTCCAGAATCAAGTACACACGCATCATGGAGGATGCTGTCAAGCGACAACCCATGATGATATCACCTAATGACAAAGCTCAAAAGACACTATTTCCAGAGGTACTATAACTTAGTGCTAACACAGGAACTGGATGGCTACTCAGGTCCCAAAGAGTTGAGAATATACAGTTGGCGTCAAATAACTGTGCCCCTCTGAAGTTAGCCATTTGCAAAGATCGTGCAGGTGCAGTCACGTAGACGGGAGCAAGCGGGACGCAAGCATGCATCGAACGTAAACGAGCGACTGAGACATAAAATCGCGCCGCCATAATCCCCGCCCCGCGCATGCGCAGTTGCAGTTTGTTCGTAATTTTGACTACTACGCAGCCACTCGTAGCCAACTTCAGAGGGGCACAGTTATTTGACGTGAACTGTACACTGACGGATCTAAGACAAGCACTGGAACTGGAGTTGAAGTCTACTCCAGCAACCTCAACATAAAAATATCCAGGCCGCTAGGAATGCTAAACACCGTCTATCAGGCGGAATGCGTGGGCATTATCCAAGCGGCACATGCCATAGAAGCCAGGAGAGTTACAGATACTCATATTTGCATACTCTCCGACAGCGCCTCCATTTCCCTAGAAAACTATGCTACCTCGAAACTCATACAAGAATGCCACAATGCACTCAAAGTCAAAGTCAAAGCATTTATTTCAAATAAACCATTTACAGGTACTTTTGAATTTTCAGAGTCTGTCAGCCAAAAACATGAAGCTATTTGCACATTCCAAAGCGTAGATCTCTATGGAGAAGAAGGTGCAAGAAACTCCACGGACACTCTTTTAAACCATTTTATGATTAACAATAATCCTGGTTACATTATCTTTGTTGCTTCTACATGTGAGAACAATGTAAAGAAAGAGAAAAAAAAAGAATTCTAAGTATCAAATAAACTATTGAAATAAGCCAGCGACAGCTAAGAGATGACCAGTCTCCACTGATGGCGCCCGTTCACGAACATGACACGTGCATCAGCACCATTCAGCTGAACCATTTTGAAGGGAACTGAATGATCCGATACACGCGCCACCATCAGTGAGACATTCGAGTGAGCATGACAAACCCTCAACTGCCCCTGCTCTAGCACCCTGCACTAGAACGCGTCACAATCACCAACCGCAACACTGTGACGTTGCAGTGGATCAAAGGACACAGCGGATCACTAGGAAATGACGCAGCCAATGATCTGGCCAGAAGGGGATCTGGTGTGATGGTTGTTGGACCCGAACCCATAGTACCGCTCCCTTTTACCCAGCTGCGCATGTGGCTACAAGAACACACCCACACAGGCAGAACGATGGTGGGCCTTGGTACCAGGCTCAAGGTAGTCCAAGGAGGTTATGCCATCTCTAAACAGGAACGGCATATGGCACCTCAGTTGTGGTGCGGTCCATCATCGAGCCAAGCATTTTTAAAAACAATATTTTCCCCCAATTGTCAATATGCTTGCCTGCACACTGTTTTATACATTTTTAAAATGTCAAACCACCATAACACTGTCTGAGCCTAAATAGAGTACAGTAAAACTTAATGTGTACTTTTTAGTGTCCCGTACCCAAAGGGTAAAAATAGACCCGTCCGTCAGTGTGTCACCAGGCTCTCATGAACCGTGATAGCTATAGACAGTTTCAATTTTCACAGATGATTTATTTCTGTTGCCGGTATAACAACAAGTACTAAAAACAGTATAAAATAAATATTTAAGTGAGGCTCCCATACAACAAACATGATCTTTTTGCCGTTTTTTTTATAGATAATGGTACGTACGGAACCCTTCGTGCGCGAGACCGACTCGCACTTGGCCGGTTTTTTTTTTATTTGAGATTGTTAGGCAAATAGCTACAATAATTATTATTTGTAATTTCCTTTAGAAGGTAAATAGATACAAGATTAGATCAGGAAGTATTAAACATAAGTTGCAACAGCTATGTTGTTTCATTTTATTTACAGCTTAACAGGCTACGTAACTCGGTTTATAATTTTTATTGAATTCATGTACCTACATGTGAAATCTCTTTCAAATCTATCATACAGAGTTGTGTCGCTAGCTTGAGTTGTTAATAATCTAGTACCCTTTTTAATGTAGTGTTAAAAAGAAAAAGCAAAACAGAACCTAACTAGTATTCATTTACAAATTTTTATTTATAACCTAAAACACTCACCACATTAGGTTCGGTTGGATGTAAAAAATCTAAATCAAAATCCAACACTGTATTCTCATTTGTCGAACTCATTGTAAAAGCTGAAAAACACGTAAATTACGAAATGAAATGAATTAAATGTTGCAAACACATTTTTTCCACTCTTTACCGGCGCGCACAGGCGCGCAAACACGAAAAGCCCATGTAAAATCAATCAATGACATAGATCCACAGAATAACAATCGCACTATAACGGAGTTACGGAGTTGTCAGACTGAATGACAATCACGAACAGTGTTGCTAGCATTAAAATAATTATCACGTATATAAAAGCTTCCTAAAGAACGTGCAATTTTTGTAGGGTTGTCACAATGGGTGCAGGCAAATTCGGTTGATTAGAATGCTTTAAAAATTACTTACTCTAATATTTTTTTTTAATATTTTTGTTTTTTGATGGTAAATTCTGAATCTAACAAAGTTTTTTCAAGTAATCTAACGGGAAATATTCATATGGCATATCAAATTTACAATTATTCGTTGCCAACAATGAAAATATTTATTTCAAGATCGAAATACTCGTGAAACTTTTGCTCGAGCAATTAAAAAAATGCGATAAAATTATCAGTAGGCATAATTAAAAAACCCAATTGTACGTTACCATCCATTGTTAAAATAAAAATAAAAATAAAAAAATTCTTTAAAAACAAGCTTTTATTGAAATGCGCTAAAAAAATAAAATAAAAATTTGATATAAACGCTTGTCGCGAGATTTAAGTAGGTAGGTAGGTACTCGTATTTACTTAGTTTGAAAATTTTATAAATTAAAATCAATCAGATCAAGTTATTTAATTAACTTGTTTATCGACACAGGTTACTTATGAGATTTACCTGTGTAGGTAACAGACGTTCGAATTTGGTACGGCGGACTAACTCCGCCCACAAGATTATGTACGCTCCCGGGCCATATCCGCCCGTGTGTAGAGTGGTCCGCCGAACATTATTATTATTAATTGAGTCCTCCGCGGTCCGCTTGTTTGCACAGCGGATTTGGTCCGCTCCGTACCAAATCTGGACGTGTGTACGCTTGGGCCGTACCAAACTACCACAGACTACCATAAAAATTTAAAAAATATATTTCTCTGAATACAATTTAGCCAATTCTCTGCTTTTTTCGCTTTTTACGGTGTGGTTGGTACATGGTGGTTGTAATGTTGCTGCTATTGGTGCCGCTACCACCATAATTTTTGTGCACTTGAAGGCGTACAATTCAGTATAGTATATATACTCTGTGGCGTGGTGGGCGGAGTTAGTTCGCCGCGTGGTGGGCCAGATCCCGTCGTGTGTTGCGAGATCGAATTTTGTGGGCGGAGTTAGTCCGCCGTACCAAAGCCGAGCGTCTGTTAACGGCTATTATATCTCGAATACTTAGTACAAGACTTAGTACTTAAATCTCGCGACAAGCTTTTATACTTATCATATAAATTGTATAATGACGTTTTAGGTTGATAGTAAAAGTTTATTCTTTTAGTGCATTTCAATAAAAGCTTGTTTTTAAAGATTTTTTTCTTTTTAGTTATCGCTGGACAGGTTTCTCAGTCTGTTCATCTCATTCAACGCATCAAGTTCGAGTGACTCGAACTTGATGCGTTGAATGAGATGAACTTGGTATCAAATGAAAGGACTCGAATCGAGTCCTTTCATTTGATACCAAATTGTAGGAAAGCATAAAAACTTAGTACGCCATCTTCAGAAGTCCGCCAGATTGGTTTAGAGTGACGTCATTTTATTTTTCAAGTTACTCCTAGCATGCCCTTTCATTTGAGACCCATATTGTAGGATAGCATAAAAAACTTAGTCCGCCATCTTTAGAAGTCCGCCATATTGGATTTAGAGTGACGTCACTTTAATTTTCAAGTTATTCTCAGCAAGCCCTTTTCATTTGATACCCATAATGCAGAAGTGCATTAAATAAAAAGCTTTTAAAATAACAAATCCGCCATCAATGGTGGAACACCAAATGTTCCGCCATGTTGGATTTAGGATGACGTCTCACAATCACGTCTCTCTCTCCATTCATTATCATCCAAACCTTTATACAAAATTTCTGCTCAATCGGTTCAATTTATCTGCTTCAAAATTGAGTTGTAATAATCCACCCTGTGACGTATTAATAAAGTACAAGCGGCGCATGCACGTCAAGGCATTGTTTGCCCAACCGCCGGCCGGTGCGGACGTGTATGCGCTCCTTGGTGAAACGAGTGTTTGGCTTTGATTTACGAACCGAGCAGCAAACGAGGACACCACAGTGGCGACGAGCCTCAAGTAAGTGGTAAATTATGCTGCTATATGAAAAAGGAGAAATATGAACTCACGTGCACGAAAAAAAAAAAAAAATGGTATGTGTATCTATCTGTCCAAGTACTATTAAAACAAATGACTAGACATTACAAATAACAAATAGTGTTATTTTTCTGATCGATCAATGATAGGTTTAATTTAGGCTTAATTTTAATATAAGTACCTACTCGGTGGTAACAGTCTTCTTATATCTTGTGACGATAATTTCGACGTAGGTACCTATTAGTAGAAATTGTAATAAGAAATACCGTGTAAGTCCACGTTAATGTAATTTATCCATTGACATTATTTATTTAAATACCTACGTAGGTAATAAGAATTTTCAGTGCAAAATTATGATTCCTCACTATTCATCGCGTTCTCTTAAGTTAAATGATGTTTTAAGGTTGAGGTACCTAAAGCAAATGTCGTTAGTAATATTAAAGCAGATAAGTCAAATGCATGCAATCAATCAGCGCAATAGGTACATGTACTACTTATTGATATAGGTAGGTAATACAATATGCTATCATAACAAATGTACCAAAGTGTATTAGTGTATGTTGCCAAGGTGCAATAAGGTGCCAAGGAGCACAAAGTAGTATTTTTCCAAGGTGAATCAAGGTGCCAAGGAGCATTAAGGTGTAATTTTGCCAAGGGCATATATATCCATAAAAAATGCAAATTACATGGATCAATTGATTGATTCCTTTGTCGTTTTGAAGTTTTAGCAACATTAAATATCACTAAACCTAATGTAATAAATGTCACCGGCATAACCCATATCTACTTCGCGTAATAAAGATTTATATCACTCCAGTGGCGTAGCGTAGTAGGGGCGAGGGGCGACCCGCCCCGGGCGGCCCCTTCAAAACCTAAACAAGGGGGCGGCTGACACCATGCTAAGCTACTGTAATACTCATTTTAATATTGTCCATTTACGCCGCATCTAGCTAAAAAAAATAAAAAAGTAAAGTAACAATAAAATTCAATTCAGGGAAATAATAATGTGTAAATTAGACATATATTGTAGTTTATTCATTATTCAGTCATCGTGGTAAAATATATCTAGGAATTATCTAGGATTTTGCAGTGTGAGAACATGGTATACACATTTCAGATAGTAATTTTGGAAAAAAAAAAGAAAAAAAAATTAAAAAAAAAAAAAAAAAAATGTTCGAGTGAACAGGCTCCTTCTGGGTAAGCTTGCTCCATCGTAGACTTTGTCTTTGTCATATCTGACATTGACTAGAGTCAAGAGCAAACCCATCACAAATACAAAAAAAAAAAGATTGGGTTACAGATTGCTAATAACAATATTATGAGGAAATTTAGGACCAGTAATCTGTATTTTACTGAAAGCATAAATAAAATACGAAACACCTTATCCAATGGCGCCAAGGGTGCAATACAAAGGCAAATCAATGGCTCCAAGGGTGCAATACAAAGGCAAATTGACATTGTTTCAGGTCGCTCAAAATGTCCAATTTACCACCGGCAGAACCCTTGCAATGCGAAGGTTGTTCCAAGAAAGAAAGAAAATGAGTTTATTTGGCACACACATATAAAACTCATAGTTTTATCTTAGTCTACTTATACATTGACATAATGTCGAGTAGCGTATTTACAGCCCATTAAAAATATATCATACCTACCCACATTTAAAAAAAAAAAAAATGTTTTTACTTGTTACCCACATTTACAATTATTTACGTTTTTTAACAATTCAATTGGGTTTGGACAAGGTATGAAAGATGTATTATTTTCATGGTTACTTTTATTATATTATTAACGATAATTACATCACAATATTGAAATTAAAATCAAAATCAAAAGTCATTTATTCAAATTAGGCTGAGAGCCAGCACTTTTCGAACGTCAAATTTTACATACATAAAGACAGTACCCCAAAACGCCCACCCGTCACCACTTCCTAGTGTTTTAGCTGGGAAAAAGAAGTGGCGCAACAAACTCCCCAGCAACACATCTGTCTGTCACGTTTTAAGAACTTGAATTAAACAATAGTTCGCAAAGTATTTTAAGACACAGGAACAAAAATAAATATGTATCCAACAACATGGAAATCATAAACTTAAATAGTATTAACAACATGTTAGCTAGCACACTCCATTATACGAGTACCATTAAAAAAACGGGCAATGGTAAGATTTAGCGATTAGGTACTTGTCTAATAGCATACTAGCACAATTTATATTGAGAGAATCATAATTTTATTAAAGGTTTACCTAAAGGAGCAAGGAGCTCGTGGCTAAATTATAACAGCCGCACGGGCCAATCTTCAAGGTAAAGCAACGCTTGTCGAGGTTGGTCTGTGGATCTTAACATACCGAGACTACTCCGTGCCTCGGAAAGCACGTTAAGCCATTGGGCCCGGCTATCATTTGTAGACCTTTGGCAGTTACGTTACGAATTGTTGGAGGCCAGAAGGTCTGACACCGGTCTTGCCATGAAGTACCGTATTACCTAGCCAGTTAATGAGTTGTGGAGGTCTGGTGGGCAGCCGCTCCACGTAGAATCCTGGTATTCGGCTGAATCCGGTTTGGCTGGGAGTCGACCCCGATGTAGTTGGGAATAGGAGTGTAACGAACATATTGGTACTAGTTAAGAGATTAGTAATATTCCATGGATTCACGTGTCAGTAATCCGACGAACTAATATATGCTAATATTTAATATTCACATAATCCACAGATTTCTAACATGTACAATAATCTTTATCATAATCTGGGATTCCATTCACTTGACACGGATCGGTGGGATTAGACTCACTCAATCATTCTGACATTCGTGAAGTGATACGTATTAATAAGTATTAGTTAAATATTACTGTTATAAATGTTAGTTAAAATATTATAATATTTCTAGACTAATATAGTGTTATTGGCCAATACTGATAAATATCGGTATTAACCCATCTTTAGTTGGGAAAGGGCTAAACCAGTGATGACTTAAAAAGCCACGCAAAGGGTAAATAACTCACAAAGGGCAATGCAAAGAGTAAATAACTCACATTGGGCCACACAAAGAGTAAATAACACACAAAGGGCCACGCAAAGAGTAAATAACACACAAAGGGCCACGTAAAGAGTACTTGCATCTTTATATTAGGGCTACGCAGTTGTGTGTTTCTGTTAATGATTTTCAGTAAAAAGCCACGCAAAAGTAAGAGTAAATTTTATTAAAACCCAAAATGACTCATGCGTCATCCACACTTCCAAACTTCCTGATTGCGAAGATGATCAGACATAATTATCGACACTCGCAGGGAGAAATGGAAGAGGGCTCTTGAATTTAACATATTGCCTGTCATCATCGACAATCCTGCTAAGAAACGAGCTACTCTCTACTACGTTGGGGGAATAGCACTACAAACAAGAAGTTGACTATAATCTTCCGGGTAGATTATAGTCAACGTTCATGCTGAAGAAGGGGAAGGTGTCGATGTCTATGCATTAGCTCTAAAGAAATGAGACAGTTCCTTAAGTTCGAAACAAAGTCGGATTAACGAAATTTATATTTTCTAATAGAAAAAGAAAACAGGAGGAAGTAGAAACCGGGTGTGTGTCGGAAAAGGTCAATTTCATAAAAAAGAGGAGTATATTATCGACCAAAACACTGAAAAGCGTCAAATGTAAAGTCGAATGTAGAATCGAATGTAAAGTCTAATGTAAAATCACGTACAATTTTACACGTAGAGTCAGAGGTTTTTATTTTCCTTGTTCAAATTAGTGTGATTTCGATGACTATTATTGGTGCTTAGACTTGGTAATCATGAATACCAGCTAATCGCGGATCAAACCTAAAACATTTGTTTCAATGAAACCATTTACAGCCACGTCGGTCTGTCAAAGGTTTACCGACTGAACGACATTAGAGTGACATGGAATAGCTCTGTAACATGAAAAGTTTTTAGACAATTACCGTAGAGATTAACGATAGCAAATCGTAACAAGACGCAATAGGTGCAATATATTGCGTAAAAAGCGGCATCTGTAGAAATTGCGAGACCGTTATTATTGATGTTTAGTGATGTAGATTCTAACGTCGATTAGATGAGGTCCGTGAGATTTCAATAGAGAGTTTTAAGCGCTGGGTGGTATAAGGTAAAGCTCAATTAGATTGCACAGAAGTTAAAAAAAAAAAAAAAATATCCGTGAACGATTTCGCGTTATTAGTAAACTAAGAGTGAAACTGGATTAATTAAAATCCTAAATTCAAAGGTTCATTTAAGAATTATCAAGGAGATGGACCTGGGTATACCCCGAATAAGGGCGCTTGACTCTAAGCGAATGTATAAATACCTCCATGATCGTGTGAGAGAGACCCCCGATCACTGCCTCGAGACTTAGATGACATAGTTGAGGACAGTGATAATGAAACCAAGTCTGATGGCTTGTTTACTAAACTCTTGACCGCACCTCATGAATAGTCCACCAAGTACACAGCGCTTAATATGTTGTTGCACAATATCGTGCTAGATATTTTCAAATTGTTGTTGCGATTCTGGTCTGTGTTGGTGCACAGATTATTACGGAATTTTCATGAGTGAGTATGCATTTCAGAAATTTATTTTGTTAGATCGGATATCTTTCCGTTGAGTAATGTTATGCGGGGAGCGCTGTGCACAAAGCCCTCATGACTGGATATTGTACTACACCCGAGGATGGGTGCTAGTCACGGATGGCAGTGTCGTGGAATCATGGCGCTACGGTATAAATGACTACGCCATTGGCTGCTGCATAGAAAAACCAAGGGTGTAGACAAAATCAAACTGGTCAATTTATGTATTAACTTTATAGATGTACTCTTTCTTTTTTGAGTTTTTATTTTTCTATTAACTCACACACTGTTTTATTAATGGATCCAATATTTGTAAATATGTGAGTACCATGTACTTATTAAGAAAATGAAAAAGTTTACCTCTGCTGGTAATACTTTGATTTCTATAAGCAGTATACTCTAGGTGCATCAACCTCACATATATCAAAGTTAATGTGTGTTTTCAAAATATTGTAAAACATTTATTTGAAAAGAGTAACTATGGAGTTTCTTGTCCGTTCTTCTCCATAAGAATCTACCTTTGCGAACGGACAGTAGAGTCACCTTATTTTGTTTACATAGTATTTGGATGTAAATGATGACGTTCAAAAGAGCCGTTTGATGGCCTTATTGAAATGAACGTTTTGACTTAGACTTTTATAAAACACAGTTTGGAAAGCAAGTGAAGGAAAAAGGGAAAAGTATGGTATATACCTGGAAATAGGGGAAAAATTATTATCAAACAGATGATTCAGAGGATAAAAGTGATTCGATAGAAGCAAAAGAATAGATAAATAACTCTGTTAAATTGTATAATAAGTATTCAGTGGAAGATAAATTTTACCTTGTTGGAAATTATAGAATGTGGAGAATTAATTAACTATTTGATAATTAAGTGTAATTAAAATAATTAATCAGTTATTGTATTTCTTTGTTTAAATTCTTATGTAAAGGAAGAGGTGTGACGTATTAATAAAGTACAAGCGGCGCATGCACGTCAAGGCATTGCTTGCCCAACCGCCGGCCGGTGCGGACGTGTATGCGCTCCTTGGTGAAACGAGTGTTTGGCTTTGATTTACGAACCGAGCAGCAAACGAGGACACCACACACCCGAACAAACATAGTTACATACATACATAATTAAGTCGGAAACACGTTAGTCGATT
The DNA here is from genome assembly GCA_947386135.1 of Melanchra persicariae. Classification (NCBI taxonomy): domain Eukaryota; kingdom Metazoa; phylum Arthropoda; class Insecta; order Lepidoptera; family Noctuidae; genus Melanchra; species Melanchra persicariae. The sequence goes on along the minus strand of OX376653.1, from coordinate 9,220,813 downwards.
GAAGAATCGAGACGCAAACGCCATCTAGTGGCGTTCGACGGAGTCTAGAACATCGTGCTCGATCGAAGCTGAGTTTGCAGCGACAGTCTACTGGTGACGATCGAGCAGTGAACATGTCTAGGAACCGCTGCGCGTTTCGTAAGCTGGTGCTGTGTACATTGCGGAATTATTGAGTGAGTTAGAATATTGTTGTAGTGAGTTAGAATATTGTTGTAGTGAGTTCGAGAGTGAATTATAATTTGATTTAAAAGCAAACAGTATTTCTATTGAGCAATAACCAACACTTCCCATAGTACGCCCACTGTAGTTCCAATATCATGACTGATGTTACCTAGGGAGATGTACCATTTCCGTCACATACATTGCAAGTTAAATAAAAGCTTGTAAAATACCACGTTTTACATTGAAATATTCAAACTTGCAACTAAATAAACAAACAACGTGCGTCGCACTGACCCTGAGATTGTAAACTGGCTGTGCCAGCGTAAACCGGTTTTTTCCAGTCTCGCCGCGTACGCGACAAGCGGCCAGTAGTCACGCACACATGCCCCGCGCGCTTGTAATAGTGCAATCGATTCGTGCGGTTGTTTGAAGCTTTGTCTCTGTTCCGTTTATCTACTCATGTGTTATATGTAAGTAACATGTAAAGTAGACGTTTAGAGCATAGTTTAGAGTCAGTCTTGAAGTCTTGACAGAAAAACCTGGAAAAATCACCAAAGTACGTACGCAGACCATAAAATCAAGTCAAAAATACTGTGCTCGAGTTAAAAAATTACGTGTGTAGTTAGTTTATTTCACGTGCACGTCACTGAATTAAGGGTTGCTGTAGCTCAGTTGCTCAGTTGTGCATTTACTTTATAGCCGCAATAGCCGTAACAGACGTTCGGATTTGGTACGGCGGACTAACTCCGCCCACAAAAGACATAATACTGATTACACATTGGAGACTTCTCATGGTCTTATTAGCGATAACAAGAAAGTTGCTCAAGTTGAATTTGTAAATTTTTAAACAAATCAAGATTAAATTGACCGAAGACCTGTGGGGATTGTCTATCAAAGTATGTACCTCAATTTTTGAGACTATAGCGCCGTATTTAGCTTTAATATTTAATTTGTGGGTGGATCAAGGAGTATTTCCGGATCTGATGAAATAAAAGTAAAGTTATACCATTTTTTAAATCCGGGGACAGTAAAGACACAAATAACTATAGACCAGTGTTCGTATTGCCAGTATTTAGCAAGGTATTCGAAAAGGTAATGCTTAATCAAATGCTTAATCATTTTAACAAAAATAACATCTTACACGATAAACAGTATGGTTTTACCAAAGGACGTTGTACAACTGACGCCGGTGTCACCTTACTAAAGCATATCTTTAATGCGTGGGAAGACGCACAAGACGCCATAGGCATCTTCTGCGACCTATCTAAGGCGTTTGATTGTGTAAATCACGAAACATTACTCATGAAGCTCGAGCATTACGGACTAGGCAAAACAGCGTTAAACTTAGTAAAATCTTATTTGAATGATAGACAGCAATTAGTCCAAATAAACGGTGTTAATTCGTCGGGATTAAACGTGAAAATGGGCGTCCCGCAAGGATCGATTTTAGGTCCTTTCTTATTTCTAGTTTATATTAATGATTTACCCCATTTATTGCAAAACCAACTAAACATGGTCTTGTTTGCCGACGATACTTGTTTGATTTTTAAGATTAATAGACGTAGTAATAATCTTGAGGACGTAAATAACGCCCTTCTGCAGGTACAAAATTGGTTCACTGCTAATAATTTAGTTTTAAATGGGAAAAAAACTAAGTGCATAAGATTTTCCTTACCAAATGTCCAAAGTAGTGATTGTGACATAGTGTTGAACAAGGAGAAACTGGAATTCGTCGATAGAACAGTTTTCCTGGGGATTACGGTTGACTCTAAGCTAAAATTGGGTCCTCATTTAACATCTCTTGCAGGACAGCTAAGTTCAGCGGCATATGCTGTTAGAAAAATCCGCCAATTTACGGATGTTGATACCGCGAGATTAGTATATTTTACTTACTTTCATAGTATCATGTCTTATGGTATTTTAATACGGGGACGGGCTGCAGACATCGAGTCTATTTTTATTCTGCAGAAAAGAGCTTTAAGAGCGATATACAATCTCCGCCGACGTGATTCTCTAAGGGAACTGTTTAAGGATATTAACATCATGACGGTACCCTGTCAATATATATATGAAAACATTATGTACGTTAGAAAGAATCTCCATCTTTTTAGTAGACGAGGCGACAGACATAATTATATTACTAGAAATAGGGATCAACTAGTTCAACCAAGTTTCAGACTAGCTAAAGTAGCCTCATCTTTCATGGGGTACTGTTTAAAATGTTATAATAAAATACCTCCTAATATATTAGAACTGAATGAAACAAAATTTAAATCTTGTATCAAACGCACACTATGCAAGAAAGCATATTATAAGTTGGGGGATTATATTGAAGATAATAATGCTTGGCTCAATGCCGGTCCAGCTCCACAGTTACTAGGTCGCACAAACTAATCTTTTGGCATTTACAAACATTGTTGGACCCGTTAAAGACTGTAAAAAATTATATTTTCATTGTATAGACTCAATGTAATTAGCATTGTATAAATTCATTAATTAACGGCACATGTGTGAGTACTGTGAATCTTATACTACTTTTAATTGATTTGACTGCCCTGGCGGTTGGGAGTGTCATGCTCACGCAAAAGTCTACCTCATGGTGGCGCATGTGTTGGGTCATTTGGCTCCCTTAAATATGGTTGAGCCGAATGGTGCGAGCGCGTGCGTCATGTTCGTGAACGGACGCCGTCAGTTTGGACTGGTCATCTCTCGGCTGCCACGGTTTATTTTAATGATTTGTTATTTAAATTGTTGTTTATTTTTATTTTTTTACTCCGGATACTTTAACGTGCATTTCTTTCTACATCGTTCTCACATATATGTTTGTATCAAATTGGCAAGGTAAAAAAGCTTGACAAATGGGTGCCCCACGAACTCAATGATCGCCAGCGCGAAGTACGCGTCGAGACGTGCCTTGCACTGCTCAACAGACACACAAATGAAGGAATTTTGAACCGCATTGTTACCTGCGATGAAAAATGGATTCTGTTTGATAACCGCAAGCGCTCAGCAAGTTGGTTGGATCCTGGTTCAGCACCTAAACAATGCCCTAAACGAAAACTTACCCCTAGAAAAGTGATGGTCACTGTTTGGTGGTCTAGCGCCGGTGTGATTCATCACAGCTTCTTACCAAACGGGGTGAGCAATACTGCAGATGTGTACTGTGAAGAACTGAACACAATGATGGAGAAGCTGGCACATCTCCAACCAGCATTGGTCAATCGCTCGTCTCCGCTGCTCCTGCACGACAACGCGCGACCTCATACTGCACAGCAGACGGTCTCCAAGTTGCAAGAACTGGGGTTGGAAGCTCTCCGTCATCCGCCCTACTCACCAGACCTTGCGCCTACAGACTACTACTTTTTCCAGAATTTGGATAACTTCTTGGCGGGAAAAAAATTCACGAGAGGCAGTACAAAATGCCTTTGAAGAATTTGTTGCCTCCCGTCCAGCTGATTTCTTTAAGAAGGGCATCAATAAACTGCCACTGCGTTGACAAAGATGCATTGATTGCATGGGTGATTACTTCGATTAATACAAATAAAAAATACATGAAAAAAATTCGTTTAAATTTTTTCATACAAAACGGCAATTTCATAGGTAAAGACCAGGTTATAAATGTGGTTCTTCGCCTGTCCATGACCCCGAAACCACATTTTTTAGGTTTCCGAAACGTGGTTCCACGAATATTCTCCAGTAAATTTAATGCTCAACTGGATATTATACTAGATAGATTCCAGCATGCTCCATTATAGACCGTCTGTTAAGTTTATCTTGTTAATTTAAGCCCCTTCATCCAGATTTGTAATTGGATTGGTAATTCATAATTATTAGTAACTTTTGCTAGGTAGGTAAGGTACTCAATTTACTCCATTTATTTCAGTTGTGAATTAAGGGCAAAATATTGCGGTTCTGAAAAATCATGGTCAAACAAGGACTTTCAAAATAAAACTGAACACAGAATGCTATGTCATCGGCAGGAAACAGCATTTGTTGACTTCCCACTTCCCATTAAAGAAATTGAGATTTTTTGTTTTACTGGATGTGGAGGTAGAATCAAGTTCTTCTAACTGTTCAGACAGTTGTGCTGCTGGGGAGTTTAAAGCACCAATTATTCTTCTCAGCTAAAGCACTAGAAAGTGGTGAAGGGTGGGGCGTTTTGGGGGACTGTCATAATTATGTAAAGTTGACGTTAAAAAATGATGATTTTCATCCTTTTTAAAAATAATATTATTTATTTGCAAGAATACGAGTACAACAAGCTGTCAAGTATATATTAGGGATTCCGTCATATTCTACCAGGTCACTGGTGTGCAAATATTGGGTATAGGTTGTTACTAAAAATACATCTAATACAAAACCCAGTACCAGTGGGCTTTGAAAAATTACAAATAAAAATTAACTATTTATATCTAATAAACCTAACTATACACAAACGACTAAAAATTGCGAAATTATGTACAAACGTGTAAAAAACAAAATAAATCATTGGGCATCAGAAAACTCATCTACATCGCTGTCAATGACAAAAGTGCCCAGAACACTGGCAGCATTGCCACGATGAATGGCAATGCTGATTCTTTGACCAAAGAAAAGCCCAGCCCTTGGGTCACGTGAACAGTTGACAAGTTGTTCGCTGATGTCCCGAAAGACTCGGTGAGCACTCGGACCCGGACCCCATGGGCCTAAAGTTTCAACCCCAAACGGCTCAATATAACTCCCAATAAGGTTGTTATATTTGCGCCGTTTGAGATTTTCTGCACCTGCAGCAGCCGCCCCAGCGCAGCCCACCGTGCTAAGAAGATGGGATGGCGCAAGGGTGTCGACACATGTTGCATCCCACACCAAAGGCCGACCCACCTTCCAAGGCATTATTGTCATTCCATCCCATACTAGTTGCTGAAACTTAGTTATTCTAGGTTCACGTGTAAATAATTATCTTTTTACACATGAAACTATCGATGAATAAAAGTAGTAGTAACTATCTCGTAAGTTTTGTGGGGGCACCCAACAGATGGCGGCAAACACAATGTCACTTTTTGTTGGTTTTTGTTCGAAGTTGACATTCTTCTCCCTAGACTGCCCTCGAGTATTACCTATTGTGTTCTGTGCCCATCTGCTCTGTCAAGTCAAGTCTTCTAGTGTCAAAGTCAAACCAAACTTTGTTTGCAAACATTTTGTTGTAGGTACCATTAACTAACTTGACAAATAAAAGTACTCTGTGCTTGACAATCAGTAGTTACTATTTACGACTGTTGTCAATTAGCATATCATCAATAATATTATTATCTAAGAAGCATCGAAACGCCGATCAAAATAATTCCATTCTCGTTTCTTTCGAGGATAATTGAGTAGGTAGTAGGAAAGGTTGTTTTGCATCAATCGCATCCCTACCAGTCTCGTGATCTTCTCAAGTTCGGCAAGTTCAAGGTTAAATAGCTGGATTTGAAATTAAACCTGCTGTCTTAAGGTATGCCATCTTTTTTAATATAAATACGATCGCTTAATCACTAAAAGTGAAGGAATATGTGTCAGGACGCTTAGACTCTTAAAGAAAAGTTTAAAAGTGTCCAAACTGGTCCCTCATAACTGTACTGTAAAAATTTAGGTCTTTGACCCTACCACGGCCTCGTTCTATGTTACACAAAAATGTTTGATTTTTCGCGTCTTAAATTGTTTATCTCTCGAGTACAAGCTATGTATTTTATTACTAAGTATGATCTTAGGTATGACTAGAAAACCTGTTCTGTGAGTGCTTGCTTCAAAGTAAGAAATAAAAAACTAAAGCATGTACCTAGCCTATGGGTAGCAAAAACCGAAAGCCATTATAAGAGCTTTTTATTTTTTGCAGATGGGGTACCTGAAGACTGACCAATCTGCTTATAACCAAACAAGTTTGTATGACCGTGTTAAGAAGCTGTTGGTATCATATGAATGGAGTGACTGCAGTTTCTCTGTGGCAGGAACAAAAATCAAAGCTCATAAATTGATCCTGGGCATTAGTAGTCCTGTATTTGAAGCTATGTTTTATGGTCCGTTATCATCTGATGATGATATTCTGATAACAGACATTCAACCCGATATTTTTCAATTGATACTTAATTACATTTATACTGATACTGTTGAAATTAGTACTATAGATCAAGCCTTTGAATTATTATATGCCTCAAGGAAATACATGCTGGAACACCTGACTCAGATGTGTATTGCATATATTTTAGCTAATATAAGTGTTGATAATGTGGTTGAGGTCCTGAATTACCCAGACTACATGCAAGACAAACAACTTATCTCGTTCTCACTTAAGTTATTCTGCCAACATGCCAATTATTTATTACAAGAGAAAAAAAACCTGATTACTTTTTCTTGTCTGAAAGCTTTCCTTGAAAATGACCAAATGAATATATCAGAAAAGGATCTTATCAAACACGTTTTTGAGTGGTCTACATATTGTTGCAAACAGAACAACATTTTAGACACATTTGAAAATAGACGTGATGTACTGAAAAATAATGGATTATTACAATTGTTGAGGTTTTTGACGCTGACTGTTAATGAACTTGAGGAAATCGTAACTGATATTAGCAATCTACTGCTGCCATATGAATTTGAGGCTATAAAAAAAGTTATAAAAAGTTCAAATATGGATGAAAAAGAAATGATTGGGTCAATTGGCTTGACTGATTTGCCTAGAAATTTACTAAAACTACAATGGCATCTATGTTACAGGAGCCCTATCAGATCTATGGCTCCAATAGTTATAGATTCAAATAATTACATCATACATTCTCGAATAAAAGTAAACAAGTCAATATTTATCAATTCACTTTGCGTACCAACCAGGATGGCACCGGCTGTACACTTCCGCAACAATACAGCTAAAGTTTACTCAGAGCAGATGTCTGCTTCTATACAGTGTGAATCAGATAATAGTGATTTAAAAATGACCAACTTCATAAAAACTGTTGAATATGATTCAATGGTTGATATAGAGCTCACAGAACCTTGCTTTATAAAGAAAGATGAATGGTACAAAATCAGTTTTATGTGGCCTGACAATAGGCTACACTCATATTCATATGTTGTAGAATTTAGACACAGACATTATACTGGGCACAAAGTGTCGTTTGAATTTGATGATCTTTCATTTAGTGCTGGAAATGGTGGTAGTTTTCTTGGTGGGTTAAAGTTTTGTTTGTGAAACTGTGTCATCATGAATCACTACCCTATCTACATATACATATCTATATTACCTCATTCATGCTAAAAATTATTAGTTGTATAAAGTATTTATTGTTTAGTTAGGGACGGTAGATATTATAAAGTGAACATTGTTGTATTTAAGGTAAATGAGGCATAACTAATTAAAATAAATTGATAGTAAAATATGTAATGCAGTTTAATTAATTAAATAACACACATACCCTCCAATCTAAATCTACACTATCGAACCTTCTATTAATATCTAGCACTATCCACACTGATATTATAAAGAGAATAGATTTGTACCTATTTTTTTTGTACCAAATTAGGCTCAAAAACAAATGGATCGAATTTTTAATTTTTTTCACCAGTAGAAAGCTATGTCAGTATCACTGAGTAACATATGCTATACTAGCTGTGCCCGCGACTTCGTTCGCGTGGATGCTCGTGACTTAATAATAACAGCAGCACGGGTCGCTATTAAGGTTAAGCAATGCTTATTTTACAGTACATCACATTACGGATTGCCAGAAGCCAGAAAATCTGACACCAGTCTTGCCAAGAGCAACGTTGCTAACCTAACTTGTATCCCAGTTATTAGGATGTGAAGGTCAAACAAAAGTCGCTTCACGTACCTGGTCTACCTAAAACTATAGTATTCAGCTGAATCCGGTTTAAAGAAAAGAAAGAAAGAATAACTTTTTTGCACACATTGCATTTATTGGGTTTGAAATTTATTGCAGTACCTAGTTGATATGTCAGAATGTTTCTTAATTTAAATTTCATCTGACTGTATATGTAGAGATTTCTTCTAGGCATCGCGACAAGCTTTTATTATAATTTCAATTCTGTAAAGTCATATATGAATGTGGTTAATGTGATTTAAAATTATATTTTGATCTTTTTAGGGCACTTAAATAAAAGCTTTTTTTAAAAGTTTTTTTATCATTATTTTATTTTATATTTTTTAGTTTCAATCGATAGTTATCGATCAAAACGGAAGTCCATCTATAAAACGGAGAGTCCTTCAACAGAAAAACTTAAGGATCGGGGAAAACTATTACCCCTGGATGTGGCATCTATTTCATGGTGGGCCTTTCAACTGCCTATCATAAACGAATGCGTATTCAAAATTTCAAGTCCCAGCCGTTGAATATTGAGGAGTTCCATAGTTCAAAGACTACCCTGGATGTGGCATCTATTTCATGGTGGGCCTACCAACTGCATATCATAAACGAATGCGTATACAAAATTTCGTGTCCCTGCTATTTACCGCTGAAGAGATCTCTCGTACGGAGCCGATCCTGGCAGCAGCATCAGGTCACGTTTATGACTAACATGCATTGTCATCGGTTCTGGACCAGCATGCAAAATTTCAGCTCAATCGGATACCGGGAAGTGGGTCAAATTAAACTTGCAAGATTTGTAAACATACATACAAGTCAAGTTAAATTTGACTGGAAACCGACCCCAGCATGGTTGGTGAAATGCTAGGCAGGCGATAATATTTTTGTACTGAATTAATCGCTCCAGTGAATCGTTATATCACCCTAGAAAATCGAAATACGTTTTTTTTTTTGTTTCGATATGCGCTAAAAAATACTGCCTAAAAAATTAGAGAACCCTACGAAAACTTCAAAAATTAACATGGGGTAAACGCGCCGACGGGGTAAGCGCACCTGCCATAAAAATATCGAAAACAACAGCCGGTCGATTCTGTCGAGTGTCGACATCTCACGGTGTTCACCTAGGCGGCGTGAACGACAATAGAGCTGTCATTCTATCTTATTTGTATGGTTTGACAAGTCACCCGTCGTGCACCCCGCCCTGTCACTTCGACATGTTTACAGAATTGCACTGCAGTTATTAAACAACTAACGACATCTTACATCCATGCAAAATACTGAAACACAGTTCCACTTTACATCCCAGATGCCTCTGTTCACCATAACTTTATGTATCCGCCATTTTAGTTTTTTCAATATGATAAATGATGTTTATTTTGTAGGTAGGTTGTTAATAACACTTTTACACGTTAATCTTTTCTTTTTAAACTAGATGAGGCCGGTTGTTTCCTAGCTGTTGTTAACTACCCTGAGAAGAAACACCGAAACAAACTCAGAGGTCAAAGTCTCTTTTGAAGTCCATACAATTGTACTGGTCAAATCATATGAGAACCATGTAGGTTGATGTCTGAGGTGGTCTTTTGAGGAAAGTACCACACAGTTTTGAGTGTACCTGTACAGACAGTGCAGTGCAAGCATTTGTCAATAATCGTGTAGGTCAAACTTGGAACTTTAAGGAGGTCAACGTTTTGATTAACAATACCAAAGTAAGGACATTTTGGTAGGTCGCATAAAAAAACTTAAACCGCCAGACAGACTAACATGAAATGAACCCCTATCATAGCGATCTACATGCTCCCCACATTCACAATTCGATAAAATGAACATGCAGATCAGTGTCTGAAATGGTTTTTTGAGGAAAGAACCACACAGATTTGAGTAGACCTGTCCAGTCAATGCAAGCCTTGGTCAGGAGTCGAGTTGCTCAACTTAGAACCAAAAAGGAGCTCAACGAACCGACTAACAATGCCAATGAAAGGACATTTGGGTAGGCCACAAAGTACTCAAACTGCCAGACATTGTTAAAAAATAATTGAAGAAAGAAAGAACAGAAAAAGAAACAATAACCCACATTGTCGTCATATTCACAATCTACACTAATATTATAAAGAGGAAAGATTTGTTTGTTTGAAATGAATAGGCTCCGAAACTAATGGACTGATTTGAAAAATTCTTTCACCATTAAAATCTTACATTATCCGTGATGGACATAGGCTATAGAATATTTTCAAAAAGTTAGGGATCTGCATGAAAACTTCGATAATGTAACCCAAGGTGTGAAAAAATCCTTATATCGCGTACGCTGCGGAATCTATTGACAATAGAGCAAAACGATGTACTACAGTTTTGTAGAGGTCATCAATATCTACAAAAAAGTCCGCGATACCGTATGTCTAACTATTATGGTTACCGCTTTTTGTTCAAATTATTCAAGCAAATCCCTGGTGAAATGAAAAAATGGTGAATTTGGTATCATGATATTAATCCTTATCGCATAATTTTTGCATAATTTCTTCTTTATTATTGGTTATTTTATTCGTGGTCATTTTTTTTAAACCACACAAATAGGAGCCCCACATAGCGGGGCTTCGTTGACGGCTCCTTAAAAATTTTGAGATTGGTCTGTTACTTTGAACTTACAAAGTACTTGTAAGTGAAATTTGCTTGATACAGGCAATTTTTATTTTTCGACATTGTTTTTGAAATGTTTGATCGTGACTTTAAAGATATTTTAGACGTTGGAGTTTGATTTAAGGGGCACGATTTTTGAACAACTTTTGACCTTGAAGTGTTTGACCTTGACCTTGAAGATGCTCTTGACGGGGATTATAAACTTACGGCAGTTGCGGAAAATTATATTCTAACCTAAAAACTTTAACCATTGATATCTCCATAACCATGGGGTTCCGCAGGGTAGGTATGGTACAGGGGTAGTCCCCCCTCCCCCCCTCAAAAATCGATGGACCATAATGGGAATTTTAATCATTTTTTTATAGAATTTAAAATCTGAACCGCAAAATAGTCAAGTGAGGCAAGTGCGCCTAAGTTCTTGGTAGTATGCACTTCCCCCGAGCCAGAAGTTGTCAACTTTTATGATTCAGATGTTTTCTGACCCGACTGCCCCTGAAGAAGAGTAATGTTTTTCTATATTGAGATTTACTGTCTAGATGTGAATAGGGTCTTGTGATGGAGACGGTGGATGAGAAGGAGTTGGGTGATGGTTTTATAGTAAAAGCCTCGTTATAAGTGCTATAAACTATTTTTAAATAATAATAGATACCTAGTATTTTCTTGGGATTTGCTTTTGAGTCGCTATAAAATGTGTCTGGTTTCGGACTGTACAAACTGAAAGGGGTAGTAGTTTAGTTTGCTTTATTTACGTCAACATTATCATTTTATTTTAGTTTTTCAAGGTTATTACAGAATATGCCTCAGGGAACTACTTTTTTATCAACTCGTGTAACAGATGGTAAGTTTACCTAAATATTGGTACGAAAAACTCAGTTATTTAAGAAATATTGTTGCTTGTATTGCCCCAGTTTTCCGATTTCTTATAAAATATCGTAAAAATATTGATAGATTGGATTGAATCGACGTTGCTTGCAACGACAAAATATAATCAACATACAAAGATGATCCGTAATTTACGCGCGTTACGTCGGTTTTTACTCCTTGGATTACTTCATTAACTCGATAAGTCACGATGTCGTATCCATGACGCGTACGCACTGAAAGCGAACCACAAACCAAGTACAAGTCTCTCCCTCCGCTCCGCGTTATCCTACCCGCCCCGCATCCTCCTACCCGCCTCGCGCACTCACGCACGCACACGGCTACAATTCATTTACAATACCTACACATGCAGTTTTGCCGGCCCGGCACCGAGTGAGAAGCTTACTACCCCGGCGACGGCGACGGCGGCGGCGCCCGTCGGCACCGTAAGTGAAAAAGCGAGCCATACATTTTCATACATTTTTGCTTCCCCGGAACCGGCACTAAGCCGGCGCCGGCGGTGTCGGCGCCGGTGCCGGGCCGGCTAATGGAAAAACGCCCATAGTGCCGTTCAATTAGCGAATGCGACTGTCGAAATGCCAAAATGTAGGAATTAGATCACATGTCATTTAGATAGCATCTGCCAATCCCATACATTTTTGACGTAAGTATTGACAATCGCCTTCGCCATGAGCCTATTCATTTCAAACAAACAAACAAATCTTTCCTCTTTAGGTATACCTAATATTCTATATATTATTATAATATTCTCTTTAGGTGTACATATCTAGACTTTGAATTTGACTTTTACAACACTTTTGCTACTGAGAAAATAAATAAGGACTAGATGGGGGCTCTGGGGTCTTCGTCCATTAGAGTTATGTCACATAGGTAACTGTTTTTAAGAGGCTAGTGAAATACTTACTTAACTAAAAATACAGTTTTAGCCAGGGCGAACTACGTTTGTGCAAGACCATTGTGCAAAATTGATTAGTTAGCCCTGGACTAGACCGTTAGCCCAGTGCTAAGCGGAGCAAGAGGGTCTAAGCATATCTACCAGTAGTACCAGCTAACTTGGGCCAACGGCAATTTTTTATAAAATTTCCGAGCTCGCTTCGTTCAGTCTTGCATTCTACGCTCTCAAAGTTCTTGAGCCAACAATGAATAATGAAAAAACACAAACCTATCCGTGGTGGGTGCAAACTTAACATTTCCCCCTAAAAAAAGTCAACTCACTTACAATATACCTACTTAATTGATCATTCGTATAACTATGTACCTGAGATATGAATGGTATGAATGTACTTATTAGGTATTCACATTATTTTCCGATGCACAGTCCGACCCTCCCTGCTGGCAGGAATGCAGATGTTCAAAGTACACATGTCGTGGCCATATCATAGAATTTATAGGTAACTTCATGATGTGGCCGACTATTTCATGAAATGGAAAATATGCGCTACCCACATCATGATGTGGTGTGGCTACTTAATGTTAGACGATATCAACAGCTACACACGGCTACTTCATGATATGGTCAAATATTAGTGAACATTAGCTAAACATATATTATCGTAAAATAGTTACATTATCCATCGTTAGAGGCGCTAATTTTATAATCCACCATGGCGAAGGACTTCACTAAAAAAGCTAATAATAATGCGCCAGCTGTTAGATCAGATAAGGTTTAAGGAACTGTAGGGGCAGCCTGACACGGACACAAAGACAAAATCCTTTTCACACCACCTGATCGAAAACGTCAAATTATATGTCATGCCAACCTAACCTAAAGTGAGTCATTTTTGGCCGGTGGCACAGCCGGGCAACAATGTTGTACTGGATTTCATTATAACCCGCTGGTCAATAATGTGATTCGGAACCTCATCGGTCTGCCCAATTAGCGGTATATTAGGTACTTACAACGCCTTCTGTCTCTGTCTCTCTTTTTCTGTTCCAGGGCCTAAATATCTCTGGCTCCTATCATATTTAATAAATTACCTAAAAGTTGGAGAGAACTGCCCTTGTCACTTTTTTAAAAAAAGCTGAGAAATTTTTTAGTTAGTAAAGTGTATTACAATGTTGTAGATTTTCTAAATGAAAAAGACTTTTCTATTCCGACTTCCAATACACATAGTAAGAATAAAAATTTAATAATGTGAATTTTAAATAAATTGACTTTTGAGTGATTCTATTTGACTACATTAATAATGAATATTCTGGACATAATTTAACTTATTTTGACTATATTAATACTTATACTGTAATATCTTGACTTTATTATTTATTGACTTTATTAATTATTATTTATTTGTTTTGTATTTTGTAATGAAATCTATAATGCAATTAAATGTAATTTTTTATACCTCAAAAATTTGTACGCCGTTATTGGCAAAACATGGACGCTCACAATTTTTTTAATTCAATACCACCTTGCATGTCTGATTAGTCAGTTTATGTAAACGCGTGTTTGACAAATAAATATTCTTATTCTTATTCTTATTCTTATAAACCACCAACTCTTAAAGCAGTATTACTTCAATATTACTTCCAGTGGGAAAGAGACGGAGCTATACAGGACGTATAGCTTCGTCTCTTTCCCACTGGAAGTAATAATAAAGTAATACTACTTTAAGAGTTAGTGGTTAGGCCCCAGAAAGAGGAAAGATATTCTCGATACTCTTACTACTTAGGGATGATATTCTCGAATTTCTACAAAATCATAAGGATTGACCAGGGTTAAGGATTGAAGACAATATTATAAGAATAATTGGTTATGTACGGATTATTGTATAAAAGGATAAGAATAACACTTAAAACTCATTTATAGTCGATTTATTAATTTAAAACTATTTTCTCGAGCATCCCCTATGACGTTCTAAATTCAAATTGCATACAGCCAAGCGTCCGAACCCATTCTACCAGCTGATATAAAGCTCTGTATAAAGCTTTGTGTGCATATAAATTTTATTAGGTTGCTAACAATAGGCCAGCACATATCTACTTACCCACAGAGAAGTAAAAAAAAAACGAAAATCGACTTGGTCGTGGCCGCTATGTGGTAGGTATACCGAGTGGAACGCAGAAAAGGCGCGGATATTGCAAATCCGTATGATATTAAACTATTTTTTTTTAAGTATACAGTATAGTTCTAAATACATATCTCTACTTAGTGTTTGTAAATTTAAAATACTTTGTTTTTCGTATTATGGCTTCTTATTTTCTCACAGGTGTGGAAAGTAGAGTATCCTCCTCGGGGGTGTCTTTGCCTTGGGCTAGCTTGAATCCCTCGCTGCATTCAGGATTCTTGTATTAACTCCCTCGCTTCGCTCGTGAGTTAAACTCTAAACTCCCTCGCTACGCTCGGGAGTTAACTCCCGAATTCTTCATTGCGTTCGAGATTCAATATGACGCCCGTGACACAATTAAGACACTGCTTTATCCCCTGGGTGCATAATCTACTATTATTTCAAATAAACCAGGTAGGTACCTACAGGCACTGTTGTCAAGGTCTGTCAGATAGATACAGCTAAGTTCTGCTACGACAGGAGCAGCAAGTTGTTCTGCAGCAAAACATACGCTCACCGACCTAATCTCCAGCGCGGCAGTTGCACGTTCCAAAGAGTAGATCCTATAGAGAAGAATGTGCAAGAAACTCCATATCAGTATTTACAAAATCACAGGTTACATTCGTTTGTTTATAGGTTAGCGGGCTCCTATTGATATGAAATACAATAGAACCAACAAATGAAATAGGTACAACCATTTTGTGAAATTTTCAGCCACATCATGAAATGGCCAAATCTATGATATGGCCACGACACAAACATTAGGTTTATACCTACTTGGGTGGGATACAGGGCGCATTAATTTGCAATCTTAAATGGGTCAAACTTGCGATTACGTAGCATTCAGTAATTTCAGTGGGTAGGTATTCTTTAAAAATAAGTACCTAGGTATTTAAAATAATAAAAACAAATTCAGCAGGCCAATCTCATTTAATAAAACGAGTCTTTGAAATTAACATCATCATGAAAATAGAGAACAACATAATATTATTAGACAAAGCAATAGAAATACAGTACCTAAAATTATTAACTTTTATGTTTAAGCACATTTTGGAGGACCGTCGAATTTTTTCGTTAGTAATATAATACGTTCAGCTTCCCGAATTCCACTCAATCGCGCTCCGTGTGCTGTGGCGAAATATCCGGGAACTGTTGCCTCACCCGCAAATAACAAGATAGGTGGCATTGGGTCACACGGACCTGGCACTGGCGTTCCTAATTCGCATTGGTGACTCACCGTGGAACAACAACTCATGTAAGAATATGCGCCACAGAAATGTGGATCAGACGCCCATCGAGACCGTAACATCATTTGTGGATAAGGAAGACAAGGGTTACCAGTAAACCTGCGTAGTATCTGGGTGAGTCCTTCAGCGACGTCGTTATCTGCCATTGATTCCATTACAGCCGCTTCTTGACCTGATATTATAGCGCACAATACATGTTTACTGCCTGGTAGTTCATCTATTGCACACACTCCCCGCGTCCAATCACTTCTGCATTGTAATTCTTCTGCCGACCAAGCGAGTTTTAAATTACCTTCATTACACACCCAAAAAGGTTCGGCATATTCTAGAAATATTTTATCACTTAGACCAAAACCTAAATTACATATCGCGTTTAATTTACAGCACGGCAGCGGGGGAGCAAATAATTTATCAGCTTGACATTTGAGACATCCAAGAGACACTGTAATTATAACATAATCAGAGTACAACTCTTCGCCGTCACAACATTTTATCATTGCTCGTCCTTCGCCAGTTGCGCCTTGCCCCCATCGAATTACGCTCACGGGTTTATTATAGCGTGTACAATTGTCTGGAAGACCGCGCAGTAATGGTGCCATCACTCCGACGTATCCTAAAGGAACTCGGACGCAGCCACCAGGGAGCTCAATGTAACTGCCATACTGATCAGCACTGACTAGAGATAGATCATCACCACACTTGTTCCTTAAAATATTAGTCAATCCAAACATGACTCGTGCGGCGTCATACCTTTGATCTTCTGGAAAATTGTGTAGTTCTTGTTGTATACGTAAACCGATAAAATTTAATAGAGTTCCATGTTGCCTTTCCCCACCGAGTCGAAATAAACTAGCTGCTTGTTGTTCTATTTGCCTAAACGTATGATATGCCGTAATCGTTACTGGCAAATCAACTGCTCGTCCTTCGCTTGTACAAAATAGGCCTCTTGATGCATCTAAGCGAGGTAACGGTTGTTGTAAAAGCCTATCTTGCGATGCTAGGGTGTATACAGAGTTTGGTAAACATGCACCAAAGATCCATTCGGCTCCCATTTCGATAACTGCATCTCCAAGCCAACACGAATGAATTCGTCCTCCAGGTCTGTAAAACGAATTTTTAGTAGAATTGGAATTTATTGGGTTGTTCTGCTTAATGAACGGGATCTGCGGTGCCTACGGTGCCAAACTACCTAACTGTTTACCTGCTGCCTCAAAATCATTATGCAAAGCCTCAAGAGTGAGAATGTCGCACCTACGCAATCAAACACTCTCATATAACATCATAATTATTATAATCATAGACAGTCTGGTCATGTTGCTGCCGAAGGGATATAGCTACATTATTGATGTAGTTGGTACATATTACATTATATAAATAATGATTTTTGGGTAGTTTTGTCACCTAAATCAACTTATTATGTACATCTATTCTATAGCATACCTTTCTTTAGCTTCTAGAACCAGGTAATTGTTTATACCGCACTGTGAGAGTCGGTGTGCTGCTGACAGGCCTGCCATTCCGGCACCCACAATGATGACACGTGGTTCCCGACAGTTGGGATTGATGCTGCACGAGTCTAGAATACATTGTTCTTGTCCCGCTGCGCTCACAGCACTGCCAAACCGTCGCTGACCGGTTGTCAAAGCTCTATTTGAGCCGTGACCTGTCGTACACCTAAGATTCTTAAAAAAAAACCAAATATCCCTGTTCCATATAAGTTTCATACGTGACAATTTCATTCTGATAATGCAGATATAAATGCCATCTAAAACTTCTTAAAATTACATATCACTCTCGAATTTTGAAAGCTTTCGCATAAAGTGGTGACGTTTAAAACATCATAGAGCGACAGAAGCGAAAAAAGAGAATAATTTTCGTTCTTTTCGTTTAAAGAGCTTTTTCAAGCCGAACATGAAGGCTGGTTAACCTTTATTGAGCAAGTAGGTTTTCGAATCATTTCAGGAGCCGTACCATGACGTGTAAAAGAGTCAGTCTAGGATAGGTAGGGCCGCAGCTTTGGAATCAGTGACAATATTATTATGTGTATTATAAGCCAGTTTATCGTAATCAGTGTCGTAGCTGGGTGACACCCGCGGTGCTCTTAATATGGTGTGACCCAACAAATGGAACCCCTCCCAATAATTTTATTATGAAACTATTTTTCGGGGTGGAGTAGGGTTGCTCCATTTATGATGCAGGTAACTTTGTTGACTATCTATTTATCACTTTTGTTTTATTTATATAGAACACAAAACATCACAACATTGTAGCCCACAACGCTGTTCGCAGTCGCGAGGTGCGGTAGGATACATAGAAAAAAACACTAGGATGACAGACACGTTGGTAATGCTTAATAAAAATTACGTAACTATCGTGTCTAATGTTTCTAATATATCTAAACTAATATTATAAAGAAGAAAGATTTAATGGTTTGTTTGTTACGATTTGGCTCAAAAACTACTTATTCGATTTTAATCAGTCTTTCGCCATTACAAAGCGACATTATTAACTTAAAACATAGGGCTATAGGTACTTTATTTTCTAAAAAAATAGAAATCCCTACCTACTAAAATTGCAATAATGTAACCCAAAGTAGAAACATTTTCGCTGCGAAAACTGTTGATGATACCTACATAAAAATAATGTACCTACTACATGAAAAAAGTTCGCGTTCACAATAACCGCTTTTTGTTCAAAATATTCAATCAAAACTCGGATGGAATAGAATAGTGATTTTGGTATCATGATATTTGGTAATATTTTAAGATATTATACCTAGATACATGTAAATTACACTTTAAATTATTCCAATTTTATTGGACCTTTCGTTTAAAAGTTACGACGGGTATAAACATGTTCTAAGTATGAATAATGTTGGTTTGGGCGAACTGGGGATAATATTAATGCTTGGTCGGATGAAGTTGAAACACGGCATTAATGATTTCTATAAAAAAATAAGAATAACAAATGTTTAGATTTTCCAAAAATAAACCCATATTAGGGTGAAAAGGGGTGATGAAGTTTTTAGGGAAGGACATTATTGCTTGCTTCAATTTACGTGGAAAATGGTATGAACAAACTAAAAGTGGGATGAATGAAACAGATCCAACAATTTATGCTTAATCAACCCTTGACGGGGTGATCCTGAGACCACAGATAGTCCATTCAATCTAGATTTTATTTAAGTGTTATATCAAGTTAGACCGCAAGGTATGAAAACTTTTACCAATGCGTAGGGAACAATTCCTTGATTATCATATCAAAATGTTTAAGCTTCTCGTGGATCGGAAAAAATGTAATTTATGAAAAATTAATGTGAAAAATTTAAAATCCACTTTAATTATTAATTACTTACCTACCGAAAATTTTCGCAATTTTTTGAGAAAAAAATTCCGCTTGTAGATGTCATAATTCCCTTTGATACGGAGTTATGAATGTATGCAAAATAATGCACCGTTTATTTACAATTATATTTATAGATTTTTCATTCAGTTTTCGCCAAACGATCAGCTGATCGTCTAATGGCGCCAGGCCTCATTCACGTGATGCGTGCGAATAAAAAAATTAAATCTCTTATATAAAATTTTACAACATAAAAAAATTGTACCTAGTTTTTTTTGTCTCAATATAATTACTAATTCCTATCATCATGATATCTGTCGTTACCATATTATCTTTTGTCTATGAAACTGCATTCCTAACTCCGTACCTCCGTAGGTACTCCATACCACACATCACTATACTCCAACTGAGAGCGCACTAGCGCACTTTAAATACAAGTAAAGATGGAAAGACGTCTTTTCAAAGTCGATTGTAGAACGCATTATAAATCTGAATAGTTGAAACTTAGGATTAGGATCAAGGGCTATGTTTTCTTGTTTCATACTTTTTAGAACGTGAATTTTCTGTAGTCGGGTTTTAGTTTTTGAATTAGGTACTTTTGTTTACCGACAGCTTATTTTTTTTTTGGTCTCTTACTGAATGTTACTCTCTATTAAGTCAACATAGGTCTCGTTAGTGGTGGACATTTGGACCAAGCTCCATACATTATTGGTTATGCTCCAAAGGAGAATAATAGTCATAGTTTCCAATATTTTAAGCGATATTTTACAATCTTACGGCGTTCGCTATTTTCCGGTGGCGTACAACATGTAACAGAATAAACGCAATATCTCTTAAGGGGTCATTGTACGTGGCTCGCTGTCCGATTAAAGCCAGACCCAAGCCAACGGCGCGTTGTGTTCCACGCGCGCCTCAAAGAGATGTCAGCATAGGAGTAGGGGCCCGTTAGGGCCAGTGCCTACCAGGGTTGCGGATTTTGTTCGAAAGAGTTACCGCGGCCCTGGAACGTAAAAGGCACTAGGAGGAGCATAGGTGGGTTTTAGTCAGAGACACTCCCTACCGCTCCACCCAGAGCGGGAGGGGTCATTTGATGATTTCCCATCCAAAAAAAAAATGGGTCATTGTACTCATCATCATGAACAACTTTCAGGAACCAACTATGAAATCGAGATAAAAAAATCGACTGCCCCATACATTTCCGTGCTCTTATCTGAACAGCTAATTTTTTTTTCACGATAATTTCCCATGCTAAAAGTTGTTAATAATGATGAGTAATTACGTTTATTCTGTTACACGTTGTATACAGGATGAATTTTTAAAGCGTGCGTAGATGGCCAAATCCGAAACTATGACGAGTATTAAAAACACTGAAAGGAGTCTCAAGCCCGATTTTAATGAAAATTAATATTGCATCATTAGATCTTTGAGAAATCGGTATTCCTAGCCAGGAATCGAACCGTTAAGTTTGTGTCGCTAATAAGGATCATATTCTGGGAAGTAAGAAGGAAAGAGCTCATTTTTAACAATATACTAGCAATTTTCTATAATCTCTATTTCTACTAATTCCATATTTTTATGTAAACTGGTTCAGAATTGAGAATCACGGGCAGAAAACCAGACAAAATGTTCGTAAAAGACAAAAAGCCCGAAAAAAAAGAAAAATCTTGCAATAGCAAATGTAATTCCACCAAAACATTTCATGTAGGAACGTAATAATTGGTTGCCACAATACTTATAAGCTCATAACGTTTTCGTTGTTAAAAAAATATTAAGGTACGTTTGTCTGACTGTCGGCGGAGTATCTCAGAGATGCTTAGAACTAAACGCCGACAAAGTGCTAAAATAAAATCTATAAAAAATATTTTTAGTGTAAGTACCTCAAAGCGGCGATGATTTTTCCATCCAAGGATCCGTTTGCGAAATATTAAGCTTTTAAGTGCTAATTTTTGTTAGATTCAAGTTCCCCCTGCCAGCTAAACGGTTGTTATTGGAGACGTGAAAATAATCATGGTATGGGTAGTAGCATATATTATTATAACGAAAAACTATCACAGCTAAATAGGCTTTACAAATTAACGAGTAATAGTCGACCAACTTATAAAATGTAAGTATAACTGATTAGGTAAAAATTTTGTAGTACTTAACCCAAAAAAAATGAGTTAAAACTAAAGTGTATTTGTAACTTTGCAATGTCATGGTGACTACTAGACGGTAACTATGGAACCCTATACAGTGCGTGGCCTGACATGCACTTGGCCGTTTTTTTTATGGGAAATCGTCAAACGACTACCTACTTCCACTCTGGGCGGAGTGGAAGGTGTGTCAGACTCTTACTGACTAAAAACCCACCCATGTTCCTCCAAATGCCTTTTGTGTTCCAGGGTTTATTTTTGGTATGCGTCATGCTTGGCGCAAATAAAGTCTTTTTCTTTCTTTTCTTTCTTGGCAGAAAATTATGTATTCTTATATATAAAAATGAATCGCAAAATGTGTTGGTAAGCGCAAAACTCGAGAATAACTGAACCGATTTCGCCAATTCTTTTTTTGTTGTGTTTGTTATTGTCAGGAGAAGGTTCTTATGAAAAAAAAAAAAAAAAAAAAAAAAAAATTACAAAATTTAAGAATCCTTAGGGTAGGTGTAGGGTAGGTGTAGGGTAGGTGTAGGGTAGGTAGGTAGGTAGCCAGTTGACGGGAGCGAAGCCGCGGGGTACAGCTAGTATTAATATATAATAAAATATGTATTATTTTAATGTGCACTGGATCCTACCCTCTATTGTGATCTCTCTCTATCACTCAAAGGTTTGCTGGGAGAAAACTCAACTTTGAGTTAAGCTCGCCTTTGTACATGAACTTTTCTTCACTGTATTTTAATTACTTTGGTGTACAATAAAGAATAAGAATAAGAATAAAATGGAAGTCCTAACTCTACAACCCTACGTCCATAAATAGATTAGGTAATTGTGTAACTGGTGTTAAATTAGTTTAGTTTAAGAACTTGCAGTCACTCCCAAGGACTTGTGGTAAAAAATTAAGTACTTAATTGGTTTCACTGAATAAACTGAATTATGAGTAGGTAGATAGGTACTACACGGTGGGCTACGCGAATTCGAAATAATAATCTTCTTTATTGCTTCATGATATTATTTATTACGCAGTAAATATAATAAATAACAAACAGCTATTTTTAAATAGACACATATATGTAGGTAGGTACTCGTATGTATGATAGGTAAACATTACACATCGACAATTCATATAAAGATAGGTAGGTACTTAAAAAAATACAAATTAAAATGAAATATTTCTAAGAATTATTAGGAATGCGGGTTAACAAAGTATCGCTGGCCCAACAATAGATTTAGTACTCACCACCTTTATTTAGAGGATTCAAACCGCTTCGAAGAAAGCAATAAACAAAAAGCTGGTGAGTCCCAACACTAAGAGTTTTGGCACAGATTACTGTACTGTAGTAATCTGTGATTTTGGACCTTTTGGCAGGCACCTTAAGTACAGAATACGTATGTAGGTAGACTCTTGCTGGCGACATGAGTTCATTCAAAAGACCATCGCTACGCGCGTCGTCGTCGTATCATGATCAAGGTAAAACTTGTATGTTAAGTCTCAATTATTTTCAAAATAAAAGTATGCAGCACTTGGTCCAATATTAAATTATCACAACACATAGTGGACACGTGGTCGCTCACAATGGGCCTCATCAGAAGGCTTAAAGTCACCCAAAGGGCAATGGAGAGGGCAATGCTCGGAGTTTCCTTGCGTGATCGAATCAAGAATGATGATATCCGCAAGAGAACCAAGGTTACCGACATAGCCCGAAGGATCGCCAAATTGAAGTGGCAGTGGGCAGGGCACATTGCTCGCAGAACAGATGGTCGATGGTGCCGAAAAGTTTTTGGAGTGGCGACCGCGTACCGTAAGACGCAGCGTTGGAAGGCCTCCCACAAGGTGAACCGATGACCTGGTGAGGGTCGCGGGTAACCGATGGATGCGAGACGCACAGGACCGGTGGTTGTGGCGACACTTGGGGGAGGCCTATGTCCAGCAGTGGACGTCTTTCGGCTGATATGATGATGATGATGATGATGATGATGATGATGACAACACATAGAATCGATAGGCAACAATCGATACAATACTAATTATAAATTTATAACTAATTATAGATGAATGTGGCGATCTATATTTAAGTAGTAGGTAGGTACTAGTAGACTTCTACGTTTTCGAATTGCGATAAATATAACGAAGGGTCGGTAAGTACGGTTAGCAGCAAACATTAGAAAGACACGAAATTTTTAGAATCAGTTGAGAGTTTGTATCACCTTGATTTTTACATGATAGGTTCTCATTTATTTTAATAACTTGATCGAAAAAAAACAAGTGTTATTCGACTTTGTTGCTATTCGTACATACTCTTATCTTGGTAATGATACTGTTATTTAAACTGATGTTTCTACTCGTACATAAGACATTATTCATAAATAGGTATTAATTTCCTACGGACTTATTGTCATATACGGCAAGTCAATAAAAACACTTCTATCACAGTTATTATAGTTATACTGTGCTTCTAATATAATAAAGTCTACATTTATAATTTAGATAGGTTTCAATAACTTTCAAATATCTTTATATACAGGTATTGCAGATATATTTTATACCTTTAAATTCATTTTTTACCACTTTTCTAAATTCAATGACGTGCAAGTGACATTCAATTATAACTATTATAAGTTAATAAACAATTTATTTCCGTGACTATAAATTTATGTATATTTTCTATAGCGAAGGCTGCATTATTTAGGAGTGTGGCAGGCGCCTGTTTGATAATAGCTTCAAAGGCGCTGATAAACAAGAACTTTAATTTGTAGGTAAATGATCATTCATCATCATCATCGTCGGTGTAGTCGTTTGGCTCACTCTAGTCTTTGTTGTTCGAAACGAATGATCGTTGCTCTTCACTTAGAATGGTCCTGACCATTCTAAGTTCATCAGAACTTTCGGGGTCTGTCCACACAAAACGCTGCACTACGCATAGGAACAACGCTCCCCGCCTCATCGGACAGGTGGCCGTGGGTACAGACGCCAACATAATCAAGCTACAACAATGTGTCATGTTTCTTAAATAGATTTTCAAATTAATCGCCGAAGCATTAGGTTCAAGTTTGATTGGGAAATTTTGACAGTTTCGAGTAGCTTGGTGTGCTGGCGTCTGTACCATATTTTTGCAAGGAGTCATAATCGATAAATTAATTTATTGGAAGCACCTAGGTAGCAACCGCTTATTTTACTTTATATTTATTGCTGTTGGTTCAAACTTAAAATATTTTAACGGCCTTTGAGTAATTCATCAGCAGCAGCCTTCACTTCCTCCCAAGATATATGAATATCACTCTCTTCGCTGTAGCGTGAGCAAATTGCTACCCTGAGGAAATAAGTATCATCGATTTTAGATGGAACTAAATGAATTTTACCTCTACCATTTATACGCCTGAGTAATTCTTCGTTCTGCTCGTTACCGCCTTTTAGTCTGAAGCAGACCAGTCCCATAGTGACTTCTTCGTAAATCTCGAACCTTTCGTCAGCGCTGCACAGTTTTTCAAATAGATGAGCCAATGCAATGTGCTTTCTGATGTGGTTCTGGAGATTTTCAACGCCGTACAGACGTAAGACGAACCACAACTTGAGCGCTCTGAAACGACGGCCTAATGGTATTTGCCAGTGACGGTAGTCAGGGGCTGATCCTTGCTGGTCGTGTTTCAAATATAATGGGTCAACGTTGAAAGCATCGACAATCCAACGCGGTTCCTTAAGCCACATGGCGGAGCAGTCGAAGTTAACCAGCAACCATTTATGCGGGTTAAAATTGAAGGAATCTGCTTTATCAACGCCTTTCATGAGGTATCTGTATTCCGGACAGATGAATGCGGAGCCGGCGTAGGCTGCGTCCACGTGCAGCCAAATTTTCTTCTCGGAGCACACCTCACCGATTTCTTCTAAGGCGTCGAACGCGCACGAGGATGTTGTACCCAAAGTAGCCACAACCTGTAATAATGATGAAGATATAACTTAAGTACTTATTCATTATTATTTCAGTCTAATTGTTTAAGAATTCGAATAAAAATAACATACATAGAAAGGAATAAGGCCATTGCGAACGTCTTCCTCAATGGCATCCCTAAGAGTATCACCACGCAGGCTCCGCTTTCCATCTGGCTGTAAAGCACGAAGCTTCACACCACCCAAGAGTCCAGCTCGTTCCACAGAAGAATGGGCTTGCTCTGTGAAAGAAAAAAAAACATATTATATAGTCCTAGTATTATCAGACTGACTGCTAATCTCGTTACGTTATATACTGAGACCCCAAGGAATGCTTCTGAAAGCACGTGGCTCCGGTATTTCTCGTAGAGCTTTGAAAATTGTTACGGATAGTCTGCATGACTACTAGTCTTACCAAAGGATACCTAGGTGTAATTGTTGGTGGCATGTTGCAAAGTAACTGGGTTGTGAAAATCAAAAAGGTACGACCGCAAAATAGTCGAAAACGGCTAAGCTGGTGATTTATTGTACATCTATTTACAATGGACAACGTACTGTTACAATAGCCGACAAGTTTAGACAGGATCTCGGTGTCTGTCCATTCAGGATGTTGTTCCTTGACGCGTGACACGGTACGATTCTTGGCTCCCAGTAGGGCGACCAGCGTGGCCTCGCTGGCGGTGCCTTGGATAACGCCGCCGGCCTCTCCGCCCGACCGGGCCAGGAACGACTCGGGCAGGCCCAGCATTTGGCCCAACCAGTCGAGCATCACCACCTCTAACTCTGTGCACGCAGGGCTCGCAATCTGAAAACGTTGAAGTCTTATCATCAATTCATCATGTTACATGACGGCCGTACCAGTAATACTCGAAGGAGAAGGCAGTCTTAATGGACATCCTCATTTAGCCTGATATTATAGTACCTAGGACCCAAAATTATTTAAACCCGAATTTCATATTTCAACGATCAAACTAGCTTTGGAGGTAGGTACCAATACACAATAGGGATTTCGAAAAGCAATCCTCTCACGTAAACAGAAGAAGGTAGTAAGCCAATGGCAGTTGGCCAGACGGTCGTCATATTATGAGCAGCTGGGACAACAATCGAATCGAAGCACAATAGGCAGGTTACTAGATATGATACACGTTGCAGGTATATTAGTAACTTAGTACTCTAACAACTTACTTATTCCGTTTACGCAAAAAATACCCGCGAGCGAATATGACACGAAACCGGTTTTCCTTGTTCGAATTGCTTATGTGCCCTATGTGACATTGACACTGGCTTCGGTAAGCAGAAATGTATTCCAGTATTATATAGGCAAAGCCTATTATAGTCTGGTGAAAATATTAGTTTATTTTACCGGACTAGGGCTATTATTTTATATTCAAGCTTGAGTAGGTGCGAAATATAGCATACCCAAGTAAATCCAATGCAGGCGATGGCACCGCTCAGCATGTCAGCCACGATGGCAGGGTACGAGTTAGCAGTGGGGAAGTACGCGTGGAAGCGCGGCGAGTGCCAGTGAGTGACCCCGGACATGACCACACGCTCGATGTCGGCCATCACCGCGGTCCAGGGCTCCGCCTTCTCAGGAGCCTGCTCCGGCACCAGCGGACGTAAGTAACCCGGTTTCACCGACGGGACTACTTGCCTGAAAAACGAACATAAAAATACAAGTAAAGACTGTGAATGTAAAATTTAGGAAGGTATACGAACATAATATAGTCAACGTCTGTGAGCAAAAAATAAGGAGATTCGATTCGATTTTACTTTTAAGAGGGCGCCGAC
This sequence comes from Melanchra persicariae, assembly GCA_947386135.1. NCBI lineage: Eukaryota > Metazoa > Arthropoda > Insecta > Lepidoptera > Noctuidae > Melanchra > Melanchra persicariae. The sequence continues at coordinate 9,193,831 of OX376653.1, read as the reverse complement.
CAAACGACGACCGCGCAGTGGCGCCCTCATCGTTTGTTTGGTTATTTCTTTTATTTTAGAATGAAAATGCAGAAAATAAGCACGTTAAGTTGTGCTCCACAAGATTATACGTTAATATTATTATAAACGGTAGTTTTAAATTGTTTAGTTTTATTATAATCACTAAAACGGATAATAGTGGCCACTATAAATATTAACGTATAATCTTGTGGTGCATTTTCATTCTAAAATAAAAGAAATAACCAAACAAACGATGAGGGCGCCGAGGTACGAGCGGAGGTATCTTTGTAGGTTCTTTAAACTTTATTCGGCCTAGATAGCTATACCAGTTTGAATCAAAATAAATGAATACCTGTCTCTGATGTTTTCCAAATATTCAGCAATGTAGTCGGTCATCGCCTTCGCGAAATCTTTGAAATCTCCGGCCTCCATCGTTTCTGAAATCATTAATATTATCTATTTTAAGATACTGTGTTAACAATATCCAATCATAATCTAAGGGATTTGAATAACAAAGAAGCATGAGAGAGCTTTTCCTCCAATATTCGCAAATGGCGTATCACTCCGTCACGCACACCCAGCATCAAGAGCTTTAGAACTTTGAGTTGTTTTTTTTAACGTTGCCCAAGACGAGAAATTTCTCCTGTATCGTGGGTGCGTTTACAAACATACAAACTCACCTACTCGAATTGCATGACATGAACATGAAATGTAGTACTATTTTGTGTTACCTATGTGATTATGTCCATAAGTAGTCAAACCAATAACTGCATGCGGGAATCAGGTTAGGTTGTCATAGCATAGCGCTGATAATGCAAAGCATTCAATTGTTATAGAAAAGGCATTACACTAACAGAGGCAAAACCAAGCAGTGATTCTACTTTTATTAATTTATCTGCCACTATTCGTTGTGGTCATTGTTGTTTATCTCCAGCAGAAATTATAAAAGGTGTAGAACTGTCTAGTAAAGTAAAGTAGTTTAAGTAATAATGGTTTATCCATGGTATAGCACAATAACAAAACTAAGCTAGGTATCATTTTACGATTACAAGCAAATTGTTTTAAAGCACGAGACGAGTGCCTACAGGTAGGTCGTAACACTCGTAACAATACATTGCGTAGGTACCAAGATACCATTTACGATACACATATTATTGAACAATTACAGTAAATAAATCTTAAACGTAAAACGAAATTGCAATTAAAAACAATGCGAATGGCAACATAAACATTTACATAACGCATATTAATTTGTTCAAAACAAACCAAATTTGAGTTTTGTATTTGGATCCGACATTGTGGCAGCTAGAAGAAAATTTTTTGTATTAGCAAAATGAATAGGTAAGTACTTATGTTGAAGTACGCATTACATTTACTATTATGTATTATTTAACTACATTAAGTAAAACACAGTGAAAACAATATTACGAAATGTAAATAAAAAAAGGAAATCATACTTTTTTGTACGACTTTCCAAATTAGGACAAATCCGGGGAAACCCGGACGGATGGCAGGCCTAGTTATAGATAGAGGGTAGGTAATAAGATTCAATGAGAGAAAAGCATGTTGGCAATCACTAGGTACCGCCTCAAATATTTTTAAAAAAGGCTAACAATGCATTTATCCTGATTTAGTTGACCGATTGCAAGAACAGTAATAATTAACTACGTCACTGATCTTATTACCTTGCTCTACCACTATTGGAGTGCTGCTGACATTGACCGTATCAAGATCACACATATTACATCAGACTAATTATGTCACACGTTCAATGTCAGTGAGAAATGTTGCCGGTTGTCAGGTAAATAATGCGTATATAGATAGACATGAATTGGTGGTCCTTGTTCAATGCCGAGAGAGTGGCGCGGGCGCAGGCGCTTGCGCAAGCGCAAGGCGTCGAGCGTGCGCCGGCGAGCAAGTGGTGCGAGGTTAAGCACGGACCTCGTTGCCTCCACTAGCCTCTGTGTTTACTATAACTTTACAGTTTTTGACTCAGGCTCTGGCTTTATGTAATATTTTGGCTTATGCTCCTTTCTTGCAGAAGAATACTTCCTAGTAAATATAGCTTTGTTGCACTGTGTTGTCATGAAATAGGAGCAGGAGCCACTTAGAGTTCGGTGACTCCGAGTGCCCGAGTGAATGTAGGCAATAATGCAACTTTAGGATACTATAGCTGAGTTTTGGTTATGTTTCTACCTTCATTATCCTAATCAAATTTATATATAAAGCAAACGGATTTAAGAGTATGCTCTCACCGAAAATTCATTCGCTTTCTTTCCACAAAACGTTACGAGGGTACGGGACGAAACGGTAATCACTCACTAAATTCAAGTATTTAAGTATGGTGCAGAACCTACCCTGTCTGTGTTTATGTGATCTACTTGGTAGGTACTGGGCCGATGCCTACATTATTATCTATGAAACAGACGAATGTCATAATCTGCATACATAATTATACTTTCCACAGTGACAACGTGAGGTGTGAAGGAAACACCTACGTACAGCTTTTTATTAAAAAAATGCATAATGTCCTAAACATTGGGTTTTTATATGGTATTTATACAATACGGGATACCTTAGTCGATTCATAAAATGGAAGACAAAATAATAGCAGTAGCAATACCTACATATTTGCAAACCAAAGCGTGCGAAACACGCAACGCTGGGATTTATGTAGCTAGTCAATGAGATTGTGGCCATAATTCAATATGCTCCACTAGTTTTATCTTTTCTTCAGTCCGAGGGCTCCCACAACAGCATGTTTAATTCATCGAAATGTATCAGATTCACGTCATCGATCGCTAGGTTTAGGGCCAAGGCAAGCCAACACTCACGCGATCGCTGAAAAAGTTAGAAGAGCGAGCGCCTCGCTCATTACCTACTACCAGTGATCCCGCTAAGGTCATTTATTTTGTGCGATAACTCTATTAGATTGAGTCCATTACGACGTGTCATACCTACCGCAATAGAATAGAGGGCTTTTTAGTGCGAGTTTTTGATCTTTTCTCTCGCTTTCCTGCAATGTGTGTGAGTGATTTCATGAAAAGGGACGGAAGTGTGAAACAGTTAACCAGGGAAGCGTGCGCTATTTGATTTGTCCAATGAGCGCGCGTGGTGGTGGAGTTGGCCGTCAGATGGTACCAACCATAGAGAATGGTACGGAACCCTTCGTGCGTATTTCTTTTGCTCGCGGCTCCACCCGCGTGGATGTCGGTTATCACGTAAAAACCGACCAAGTGCGAGTCCGACTGAGGGTTCCGTACCATTATCTATAAAAACGGCAAAAAAATCACGTTTGTTGTATGGGAGCCCCACTTAAATATTTATTTTATTCAGTTTTTAGTTTTTGTTGTTATAGCGGCAACAGAAATACGGTCTAGCTATCACGGTTCATGAGATACAGCCTGTTGACAGACGGACAAACAAACGGACGGACGGACCGCGGAGTCTTAGTAACAGGGTCCCGTTTTACTCTTTGGGTACGGAATCCTAAAAAGTAGCCTATGTCCTTCTCCATATCCCAGAGACTATTGTTTTAAGTTTGACAAAGTTTTGACTCAGTTGACAGTTTGAGAGATATTATTAAAAAAAATCCGGAGGAGTAGTGATGTTAGAATTTATACATCCTAAAAGTAAGACCGCACTAGGCGGAACTACGCTGCAGCAGAGCAACGCGACGCTGCACTTCAAAATATTGTTTCTAAGTAAACGTATTAGACACTAGCTTTTACCCGCGGCTCCGCCCGCGTGGATGTCGGTTATCGCGTTAAAAAAAGTAGCCTATGTCCTTCTCCATATCCCAGGCTATATATCTGCCAAATTTTATGACGATCCGTTGAGCCGTTTTAGCGTGAAAGCGTAACAGACCGACAGAACGTTTTTGCATTTGTACAAAATGAGCGAAACTGCTGAAGTAGGTAGGTACTTAACCGAAGTTTGGAATCTGCGATCGATGAACTAGATTTTTTTATTTATCTTGTATCTATATATATTTTTAGCAAGTGCACTGAATACTAACTGAACACATAGTCGGAGACGAGCTTCCTTATCTTTCGGTTTTATCTTTAACAATAATACTGCCATTCAGAGTTTAGTCTAGCCTAGAGTGGCCTAGAGTTTAGCTTACTAGGCTTTATGCGAAGCACTTAAATTAAGTCGGGAGAACCCTACAATAAAATCAATACAAAACTGAGACACCAGAGAGACTTCCAAGATCTCGATATCAATGCTTTAATTATTCATAATAACAATAACATTATATTGACGTAGTAAACGAGTTTATATCTCGAGGTCACATCGGCCACGTACCTATTCAAATCAAAATAATATATTTTACAAAATCAGCGGAAGTACGATGTAGAAACAGGATGTTACGGTGCTAAACCTCATACCAATATTGAATTAGTTGAGTACTTAATAGAGTGAATTACTTAATTGATATTTAATTGCTAGATTTGCAAGTCGCTAATTGGGTTGCTGTGCGGTGTGTTTGTCATCATTTCATAACCGTTATGTGCCTTTTCGTGATTATACCACTTATCATCGTTTTTCAGATGTCCAGGAAAAAAGATTGGCTAGTTTATTTATTTTTGACCAACCTAATTATTTTCCCACCACCTGTCATGGCTTAATTTACCTACTTATATGATTTTTCAATTGGTTTTTTTAGTAGAAATCCTGTAAAAATCTTTACACACACATTTCTAGGCAAAATACGTGGTGCGTGCAATCTAGAGGTGCCTATATTATGTCTTCCCCCAAGCTTGATGTTAAGTTATTTAGGAAAACGGTGAATTGTGACAGTCAAAGACTATTTAAGGTAATCTTAACCCGGACCAAAATATAAATCCTTAATAGCGGATCTTGGTACAAGTGAGCAATCAAGACTAATCTAATAAGTACTTCAGAGTACTAGAGTAAGACTAAGTACGTTGTGAGTGTTGGGTTGTGACTGTTGTGAGCGATCAGTTTAACACAACCTGTGAAGGTCATAATGTTATTATTACGACGATCTCTAACAAAAGCCAATTATTTGCTATATGGTGCGAAGACAGAAACGTAAAGCATAGATATAATTGGTTGCATTGTCTTTGAGAAGTACTAAGTTATTTATAATAAAGGAAAGTATCCCTTATAAGTTTAGTCATTTCCTCCACTTGACTCAACCGCAACTACAATAATATCGACAGTTATAGATTATATTATTGACTGACTTAAATCGTGAGTTTGTCTCATTGTAATGGCGACTGAGTCGAATGGAGTGGAGGTTTATTTCATTTAATTTTTGCGAGGATTGAGGTCGTTGACAAAAGTCAACAGCAATTTAAGAAGGTGATAGACCTCGCGTAACTACGTCATAATTTGGGTGGTGACGTCAATTACACTTCCACCGACTTCTCCAATAAGTGTAAACATGTAAACACTTAAACAGTTAAAAAAAAGAGTTTCTTTTAGTTCGCAACTTTCCTCTTTCAAAAGTTTATGGTAAATAATGCGGACTCTGTATAAGGAAAAACCCTCTGTGACGCTGTGTACCGGTTAGTTCCCAAACGGGTAATCCCTCATTTTGTGGGCAGGTATGTAACCGGCAAAGCAAACTTCTAGAATGAATGAATCAGCTGAGTGCTAGCGGTTTTTCCGATGTATGAAAAGTTAATTGACATGATAACAAAAAGGACATAAAGGCAATTTGAAGATTTGAACGTGTAATTATGTCAAATTCTTGTTTGAAACCTGTTTTTGATTTATTTAAATGTAGAATCGACTTATCAACAACGATTGAAGAGGTAACATTATTTTCGTATTCATGACCTTCCTCAAACAAAAGATGAAACTATTTATTGTACCTACAGTAATATTATTTGAAAAAGTTCTATGAGAATAGAAGACAATTTTAGCCCTGGTATATATTATACTACAACACATACCCTAATATAGCACATGTTAATCACCTTGTCATACGTTATATTTCTTTGGCATCATACAAATCACAATGCGAAAATGTCGTGTTATTCGAACGCAGGTCGCCATCAAATTGGAGTGTCGATGTAGAGCTCTCCAATTGCACCCGACAATACCCAACCGGAACGTCGAATCTCCGGACCGACCGAACCCGAGCTACTAACAAGCGATATAATATCTGCTTTTACCCTTAAATTAACGTAATGTTTTAGCAAAGTTCGAAGAGATAACGAACCCATAATGGACGCGTAATAGAGTAGATACATAGTTACATACATAGTCTTTGATATTTCTGTAGCTAACTTAACTACGTTTCAGGACTTGTTCGTTGCTCCAGTTACCGAGCTCTTTGTAGGTCGGCACTCAAAGCAAGGGCTCGACCACACCACTGAGACTTATGATGAAACGCTAATTACCGCAATTAATAACAGTAAAATGAAAGACATTACTAATTAACTAAGTAATTGAATAGGTAATTAATTAAAATTACAATAGAAAGGTATCCATACCAGGAAGAATGTCGAGGCAAAAATTGTGAAATACATTTTACTAATCGGAGACATTGTTCTTCACAACTGTCAATATTTCTAAGTTAAAGTTCTTTAAAGGCGTAGCAACTACCTAATTTTGGTTATCGGTTGTTACTCATTAGATAAAAATCTAAATGATTACCTAGGTGCTCCAAGGTACGTGAGGTGATAAGTATTTTTAACACCACCTGATCGAAAACGTCAAATTATAATTATGTCATGCAAACCTAACCTAATCGCTCGCTTCGCTCGTGAGTTAACTGCGAATCCTTCATTAGCTCCAGATTCAATATTGCACCCGTGATATGAGACACCGCAACCCCTTGGTGCATAATCTACTATTGTATCCGGAAAACCACACGCATCCTAAAGAAGATATGAATTACGGTTTTACAAGCGGTAATTTTTTACAATATCCCTAGTGTCTCTGGCATCAGGAGGTAACCTGCGCACAGGAAAATTGCATAAATGAATACTACGAGGAAGTAACAGAAGAAAATTATTGAATTAATTGGCCAGACAGGGAAACACTTGGTAGAAAGACGAAGAATTATGCAATTTATTCAAACAAGTGCTCAACATTTCCCTATATCAACAAGCAATAGGTTTGTAAACCTAAAGAAAGCAAGAACTGTATCGTATTACTATAAGTAACTATAGTCCTTACTATCACAGCGGGAGAACCATAACAGTACCCATCTTGAAGGGACATAATACCGATAAAACTGGATTTCTTTAAATAACCAACGGTTGAGTTCCTTGCTTCTTTGGCTCTCCCACTGAATTGAATTGGAGTGGGTAGATAAGTAGCTTCATAATCCCTAGTTTTTAACAAGCAGCAAGTACCTACAGTATGACTGACTAGGTGCCTAAACAAGTTTTGGGATAGTCGTCTGTAGTTGGGTTTGTTAAATGAAATGCATGCATGGCTATTTTTATAAACTAGATACAAAATATAAGTAAAGAGTACCTACATCAAAAAAGCATCATAATAATCTTAGAGAATCGAGCATACCCGACGCGAGTTGCTAAAATTTTCGAGCTAGCTTCGCTCGCTCTTGCATCCTTTTTCTTTAGTTCTGTAGCTTTTCTGCATAAGTTGATTAAGTTAGTTCCTTCACCGAGTGAACAGGCAAAAGAAAATCTATAGATCCTATTCGAAGCAGGGTGCTGGAGATGCACCCCCTAAAAATAGCCTCGGCGACCTACCCTACCTATGTATCCAAAACTCTTTTGTATTTATATTTACTTCTATGTAAAATACTTTTATATTTGCACTATTGACATAACCTTGGTACCTATAATAAGATTATCATGGAGGGGATACAAAAGTTCGAAAGTTATATTAAGCCAAGGTCAATTAAAATAAGAATTTATTTTAATATTGTGATATACTTAAATCGCCTGATAATAAGTACAATGTACCTATGTCCATAGCTATTAATATCAGAAAGACACAGGCTGTTTACGATGTTATCAAATTTTAATATTGATGATTAATTGATAATATTGCGTAAATTAATAGTACTTCAAGATAAAAAACATATGAGGTTACCCGATATCATACATTGTTCGTAGGAATTGCCTACCGGCGTAAATCGGTTTGTTACTGTAGTGAAATAACAAGTTAATTCTTTTGTGCATTCAAAGATTTAATAAGAGCGGAGATTAAATATAACAGTTTATATGTTAGTGCCTATAAGTAGATAGCATTTGAACAGCAGATCAATTAGTTTAATTCCAGTACAGATAAAATTATTAACTCTGCCACCAAGAAAACATTACACAAAGTTTGAAAAAAATCAGACCATTGTCGTTGCAAACACTTACCAAATATGTGAGGATAAAAAAGCTTAAAACACAAAAACAGCAGACGTTCAACAAAAACACAGCGTCACCTACTTAATCGTTACTAATTTTCTTTCGGACAATGTCCGTGAATTTACGCGGTACTGTGTGGTCGCGAAAACGCGGTGCGATTCAATCACTGCCTGCCTCGGACTACGCCCGCCGCCGCCACTCTCGCAGCCTTTATATACTCGAAGCGACGTTACGAGGGACTGTTCACTATGTAGCTGACTCCATTTAGAAGATTAGCCGCGGCGCATGAGCCGTCAACTCGAATACTAATAGAAGAATTGAATCTCTGAAGTACTCCGGACACTCGGGAGAGTTTTCTTTACAAAAGCTTCCCACTTTGTAAGAGCGATATCTGGTTATTAAAAGTTTTTGTATTGACAGAGTAACTATGGGGATTCGTAGCAATTCAGCTCTATTGAATTAAATTGAACTGAGTAATCTTGATTGATTGTTTAAATTGAGACTTATTTATGTAACATGCTTTCATGACGCTACCGAGTCTTTATCAATACGTGATGACCCACATGAACAAAATTATCTTTAGTTTAAATTTTATATTTCAGCCGCAGGTTATCATACGCCAGCTAAACTAAGTTTTACGTGTTGCTTTAGGTATGTAGGTATTGCTAAACTATTATTATTAAAACGGTAACAATAAATTGTTGTTAGACCCTGATTTAATCAGATTAGACGTGAAAGACTCCTTGACCTAGGTGTGATTTCAAGTTGAGGACCATGTTAGGCTATTTCTTCAGTGTAAATCAAGTTGATATTATTAAATACACGATAACAAACTTATGTGGATACATTATTCTAACCATATCATCAATTCGGGCGTCAATTCTATCGTTGTGCTTAAAATAACAGATGCCAAACGTTGGCGTATCAAGTAGCAACTCAGTTGAATCACAACGAGTAGGATTTTCCTAAGAACGCATTAATTAGTAAATCGTTTATACTTTTATTATATTTCCTAGTAAACAGGGGAAGTGGAAATTTCACGTAAGGGAATATTTTGTCAACTACTTTTTCGATGACTTGAAGGAGGAAAACTGGGAAGTTCCTGCGGTAACCCGGTAACATACAATAAGGATTATCCTCAAAACAATTACCGTGATATTTATGGTTTCAGAAATTTTAGAAGGATGGAATTCGTGACGTGTTCATTTAAGAAATAACTGGGTTGCTGACATTGAGTTTGAGACAAAATCAGTCACCGGAACTGCTAGTAGCTAATGAGTAGTACGTTAGCATGTGTTGTCGAACAGGAACCTCCTTGGTCTAGTCTAGATGGATAGAGGTGATAGCCGAGGAGCAGCGCGTGATTTTGGTTTAATCCCAGCACGGGGAAAGTGGCATTGAATTTTTTATAGAATTCCTCCGCAATCTGGCTTTGACAATAGGCTGGCCTATTACAAACGACTTACGAATATAACTGCTGAATTATGTTAATTTTTATCACTGGCTTAACTGTTTACAACTTCTTGTGAATGCAGAACTTATTTAAATAGATAAACAAACAAAAAAACCGACTACCAAAAAAAACACTACAAAGTACAAAATAACTTTAATTTCGGTAGTCGGTGTTTTTGGTTGCTTCTTAGTTATTTGACACCGACTTCCGAAATTAAAGTTATCTTGTACTTTGTAGTGTTTTTTTGGTAGTCGGTTTTTTTTTTGAAAAAGTTTTTTTATTTTTCACTTTTTAGTGGTACCCCACACCTAACAACACCACTGGAAAGCCACGGGAAAGCAAAAATACGCAATTTCGTATACATGCATGATTTTTCACATATTTTTTCCAGCTATTTGGATTTAAAAACCAAACTGCTTAACCGATTTTGATAAAATTATTAAATGGGACCAATAGAGATGTATATCCTTTCACATAAAACAAGAATTTTTCAAATCGGTTCATAAATGACGGAGATATGAGGTAAACAACACAAAAAAAAAAAAATCGAGTTGAGAATCTCCTCCTTTTTTGGAAGTCGGTTCAAAATAATACATTTTGATACAATTCAAGTAAGTAGTTAAACTCTGTCATTGCGCTCGAGGCGTGTTATGGGGCCGAGCGTGTAACAATAATAACAAAGACTCAGTCGTATCAGACGACGTTTTTCAACACACTTCATCATCTGCCTACCCTTTTCCCAATTACATTGGGGGTCAGCTTCCAGTCAAACCGGATCCAGCTGAATACCAATATTTTACGTAGAGAGACCTCCACAAGTCCACAGTGGGTTGTGAAGGTCATAACTGGGTAACACGGTACTTCTTGGCAAAAACTGGTGTCAGATTTTTAGGCTTCTAGCAATCCGTAATGGCTGCCAAAGATCTAAAAATGACAGCCGGGACGATCCGAGGTACGGTGGACTCTCGGAAAGTTCAGATGGTCACCCATCCACAGACCGACCTCGGCATGCGTTACCTAACCTTGAAGATCGACCTGTGTGGCTGTTATTATTAAGTTAGCTAGCTGATGTTTTTCAATACACTTAAAAATAAATGACACGAAGAAAACTTTTGTTATTAAAATGTTGAACTTATATTTTTTCCTCTTTTTATGTTAATTTTTTATGATTCGTTTAATATTATCGATATCAATTATTAATGAAGTCGATATTTTCGCAACAACACACAGTAATATCATGAATACTATGATGGTTTTGATTAGTCGATCGTTAGAAAAAAAGTTAAATACATACATTTTACTGATTAAGTAAGGTTCGTACAAGCCGTGCGCCCGATAGGATGTCATAGTGGGAAAAATAGAGTACCTCTATTCGTCATCTACCCACAGCTCCTTGAGGAGATGAATTTATAACACAAAGTTAAAGTGAGCAACACTTTTATTATCAACTAGCTTTTACCCGCGACTTCGTGCGCATATATTCCGTTGTTTCCCGTTCCTGTATAGCCTATCTATAGCCTTCTTCATGAATGTGGCTAACATAAACAAAAAGAATTTGCAAAATCTGTTCAGTAGATTCAGAGATTACCCCTACAACCTCACAAACTTTACCTCTTTATAATATTAGAATAGAAGTATAGACTTGTGAAATATCATATCATAACGTGTGTTTGTTTGGTTTACGTTGTGTGTTACCTGTGACTGATACAATGTTTTTTTTACTAATTTTTTTTAAATACTGATTGTCGTTTAAACATAACAGAAATTGTCAACAACAGAGATAGAGACCTTCTAACCTTAGAAGCTAAAACTGATAGCCATTGGAAAAAAACAAAGATACCTATACTTCTTAAAATGATAAGTAAGTAAATGGATATATATATACCAAATATAAATTACAATCCCAAAGATTGTTGCAATCTACAGGCTGATTTTTTTCAAGTGTGAGTGGATGGCTAAATCCGAAACCATGAAGAATAGAGAAAACACTCAAAGGAGTCTTGAGCCCGATTTTGATGAAAACTAAAATTGGATCATTGGATTTTTGAAAAATCGGTATTCCTATTCCTAGTTAGGAAACAAACCGGTTGATATAAAAAAGAACACCATACCTCTATATTATTACACCATCCGAAAGTGTCATAAGAATCAACTTCTGGGAAGTAATAATACGTGGCAAACTAAAGGAAAGCGTTGACTTCAAAAAAAGGAGGAGGCTATAATTTTAGGTTATCTTTTTTTGCTTTCCTGTGGTGTTGTAAGGTGTAGGATACCACCACTAAAAAGCGTTTTTTTTTTTGTGTTTTTTATTTTAGACCAGCATAGCGTGGACGTTACGCATTTTCTACGACGTGACTACGCGGCGTAGCGCATCTGCTACGACGAGCCTACGCATCGTAGCGCTTTCGCTACGACAGGCCTATGCAGCATTGCTGTTACACACCGTAGCGCGTGTGCTACGCAACCTCTACGGCGCGCCTACGCATCTTAGCACGACGGCTACGCCCCGCCTGCTTAGCGTAGCGCAACTACTAACATCTGCTACGCTACGACCCGACTACGTACGTTACGTACCGTTTTTAGGGTTCCGTAGTCAACAGGGAACCCTTATAGTTTCGCCACATCCGTATGTCGGTCTGTCTGTCCGTCCGCGGTTTAGCTCAGAGACGCTTAGCACTAGATATGTGAAATTTGGTATGGGTAGGTATACATATTAATCACACCGACAAAGTGGTAAAATAAATTAAAAAATAAAAACTTTTTTAGTGTTATCTCCCCTGGCCCCTGGCTACACGTAAAGTGGCGATGAATTTTTATTTATCGTCTATCCCATGGTGTGGGTTGACGTTGAATATGCAGTTTACACGTTAGAAAGAAAGAAAGAAAAAGACTTTATTTGCGCCAAGCATGACGCATACCAAAAATAAATAAAAATTACAAAAATTATGCAAGTTGGGAAGATATGCGTCGCATTCGCGCAAAACGGACATCGCTCAGCATAATGCTGGAACTCATGTACGAGACAGAGCCACAGAACTGGTTTTCAGCGACAACCGGCGCTGACATAATGACGTCGATCGGAGCATACAAAGTAATTAAAACAAAATATATAGGTATTTAAATATGTATGGGTTGAGATATAATAGATAAAACATTACGAAGATGGCAAACTGACTTGCACATACGATGGAACGTGGCTACCCAAAAGTGGCGTGACAACTCTAAAAAAGAAACAGTTGTTTTCTGTTGTGCGTACAAAAAACCGTAAAAACTAAGTTTCATGCATGCACCTCCCTAGTATAAATCTGTGATGCACAATGCACCCCACACCAAAATGGCTGATCAACAAATGAATACCTATATTATTACTATACTCTTTGAATGAATAGTATTGAGAATTTGACATGTCAAGAAATAAAATTCTTGACCTGCGCAAACCACTCAATATGTTTTTGTTGTTGTTGGATCGAGTGTTTATTGTGGGTTGCTTACCAATACGTATCGCAAACTGAATAGCTAGATAGGTAAATATATTTATATCACAATTAAAGCGGTGATCGAATTAATTAAAAATACTGTAGGTACTACGTGACTAGAAATTACCACTTGCTGGATTATACACATCCTTCTTCCGAGATTTGTTGCCCTGGCAAATCTACACTTAGGCCGCCCAATTTAAGCAAGAAATAGGTGGAAGCTCTGTTCCTCGTCATTTTTCCCTCCAGCTAGTCAATAAAGGCAAGCTGAAGACGAGGAACAAGGCTTCTGTTAGGAGATTGGGTCTGTGGGGTCGCTACTGCTGAACAGTTCGCTATTAGACTGCTTTGCAGATTGTGCCTCTCTTAGTACAGCTCTTGGCATGTTGCGGCAAAGTAACATCTACATACATAGACCTAGGGTTCACTAGGGCGCGGTTCTTTAGCCCAGCATGCTACTACGGGTCGATGTAATGGGATCTGTTAGACGCGGATTTATTTATTTGGAGAATAAAACATTTCAAAATAAGTTTTTTGACTAATAACGATTAACAACAAAACATGTTTTTATTTATTTTTCCTGGGGCCGATTTTTTACACTACTTTTTTTTAGTCTTGGTATATTAATACTGAGAGGTGCGTTCACTCCTGGGCAGTACTGGCTCCAGATACCGGCAATGTCCTTTTAACTGTCTATCATGAGATACTGACAGACAGACGGATGGACAGCAGAGGCTTATCAATAGAGTTCCGTTGGTTATACCTTTCGGGTTCGGAACTCTAGAAACAGAAGTATCAGTATATACCTACATCTCTATAAATTGCAATGGTAGGGACTACTCGAAAGCCACCCACTCCATTCTCGCTAGCCGGGAGGGCGCACTGAATTGATTCAATTCCTTTTAACCCCGACGCGAGAAACTTGACAAAGTCCGCTCTGCTGGAAAAGTGTCCCATTTATTGAAATGTAACAGCGAAGATAAAAGGACAGCATTATTTTAGTGTCGAGATATTCTTTATACCGTTTATAAAACGTTAACTATTTTGTGGACTTGATGATTTAAGTTTATTCGTAATTTTACAACTCAATTTTTTTTTATTATTTCTGTATCTTATCTCCTCAAATAGGTAGGTAGGTATAGAATAATCGGGAAAATCAATATTAATTGCCTCCGTCCAAAAGTTGTAATGGTCTGCCAAAGGATGTTGATCAATACAGATCAAGACATAATGCAATGCAGCTGCGCATTCAGTTGGATGGGTCGTCGCGTGCCGCCATCTTGACCCTGGGAGACTTCCTGTAATGCACATTGACCGTTATATTACTTATTTTTATCAACACATCGTGTCTCCATGCCGTAATGACCACGCCGCGCCGTTATCAAACAAAATAAAATCATCGTTCTATAGGTAAAGCTACGTAAGTACCTAACCCTATGTGGGTTAGGTACAGGTTAAAAAAAAACGAAAACCTCGTTTGCACTAAACGCCAACTGCGTTATCTAGATAGTATTATATTTCAACAATTATTAAGATAGTAAACCCAAAACAGTGTGATAGGAATCACTATTATCGAAATCGATATAAATATCGATGCCACAATACAATTTAATTCTCGTGATCGTTACATCAATTATTAGGTACATACATACATCATAAACTTTATCTTTGACATGAATCCCAATAAAATGTGAGGCATGGCGTGCTTCGACGACCTGACAACTTCGGTTTAGGTGTTGAGCCATGGTCCGCAGAGGCCTAGTGTAGCTCGTTACTGTATATAGCTAATCAAGATTAAAATTGTGCCACCCTAACCTTTACTGGAGGCTGAGCAAACATTTTTATCATGGTAGATCATAACCATATCACACACTACTTTCATACTATTGGACATAAAGGGCTTCTCCAATAATGGCTGTAAAACTGATAAAAATACTATTCAAAACAATATCAATTTCAAAACCATAGGCGTCAAAACTTAATGCTAAAACAATTTCCTAGTCATGAGAAATCGGAAACCGTAACGGAAATGAATTATTGCCTTAGCGTCTGACCCTACAAAGCTCTGTTCCATCAAAAGCTTTAGATGTGTAATTACCCGCGATGACGCAAGCTCTCGGCTCTCGACTTCACAAGAGCCGGGAGGTCCCTGGGGTGAGAAGGGAGGCGAGAGGGTGGTCGGTCGCTCCGTATCCATGGTTACTGAGCAGGGAGGCTGACTATTGCAACAAGTGGGACTTATCACGACATTTATTCTCAGCTTTTCCATTTAGGGACTTTTTCTGAAAGTTTTATACTATAAGTAGGGCAGCTTTTTTGAAGAGACGGTAGGTATCTATCTACTTGTAGCAATGTGTTATTAAATGTACCTAGTGATTTAGGTAGAAAAGGTCTACTATACCTTTACCTAGACTAAGAGGTATGTATCAAAATACGATACTTTGTCAGTATCGTATTTTACCTCATATGAGTATACTACTAGGTAAAGGTACAGTCGACCTTTTACATTACCTTTAACTCCATCTTCCTTTTCTTGTGAAAAGGAAAGGCTGGAGTTAAAGGTAATGTTATGCTATTGCATACCTATTGCCTACCATTTCTATTCCTATCCACAAAATAGAAGTGGTTTCGGGAGTCACCCTCCCCTCCCTTCTAACTGTGGGTGTAGATAACGAATTAGCGACTGAGAGATTAAGTGAAGAGTAAGGACAATACAGATTGAAACTATATTGCTTTCTGCGAAAACGTACTGCGTCATTCAATGAAAAAATCCACAAACGTTGTCTTTGACGAATTATAATATTAAGCTTGACTGTACCTTTCTCTAAGCCATAAATTGAGATAGGCATATCCGGTTCCGGTACGGAGTAGCGCTATAAGCCCCGCAGCGTCATATCCGCCCCAATCCGGCAGGTAGTGGGGATACGTTTGCGTAGCGCATGACGATATCCATGAACCTCATTGGCGTTCGGATTTCCGAACGGTGTAGTCGCGTTTAAAAGTAACTCGTTACTTTTAAAAAGGGTGTCCTACTTTTCAGTGTTAAATATAAGTTGAGGTTAAGATCATTATTAACTTGTGTTAAAAATGAATTCTTTGGACGAAAATATTAATAATAGTATGGACAAAGCCCATCGTGCTCGGTCGCAATCTAGTGGCGAGTATTAGCAGCGATTCTTCTTCCACGGCGCGTAAAAGGAGACATCGTAGGCGAAAGGAGCGGCGCCGCCGTACAAAGCTAAGTAAATTAGAGGACGCTTTTAAAAAACTTACTGAAAAAGTATCCTCTTTGCATGTCTGACAATGACTCTATTCTATATATTCCGAGCCCTACTGAACTGGATAATGAATTAAACGAAGATAAAGGGATTGATTTTAAAATTCAAACTACCCTCAAGTCGCATACTTTACAGACAAATTGCAACATTTTAACTCGCCTGACTGGGCTCAAGTACGTTATTCTGAAGTACAAAAACTTTATAATTCTACCCCAGGTTTTGTAGAGCTCGAAAGTAATGATGTTTTGAAAAATTTTGATCGTAATCGTTCGTTAGCGGTCGTTGAAAATTCTTTAGCTGCTATGTCACATGCTGTTATTTTGCAAAACGAAGCATTTCAAAAAGGCTTATGCCAATTTATTTCATGGGTTTCCGAATTAGAAAAACCAACGACCACTGTAGAGATTACTTCAAAAATCAATGAAATTTTTGCTGACGGGGACTACCAATAAATTCAAATGGATTTATTACAAATGATATATGGCAAACGGGCTGACATAGTGCAACAACGTCGTGATGGTATTTTAAATTCAGTAAAAGAAAATTGTTCTAAGGAATCTTTAAGGAAAATACCCCCGTCTGCACATCATTTGTTTGACGATGCAAAGTTTACAGATTTTGTAGGAAAACAAGGGGGCGTCTTAAAAATTTTCAAGCCGCACCCATTAAATTACCCGCGCAGGGTAGATCGTATAAACCTTCTGCCAGAAGGGACACACAAGGAGGTAGGAAATATATAGTGCCTGTGCGCAACAGTGCAAACTATCGTTCCTCCACTAATAGTGGCTTTAATCCTGCGCAAGGACGAAAGAGAAGGGCAGAAGAGTTTTTCGTCACAACGAAGAAACACGATATGGTAAGAAACGTAGTACCCTGGGACGGCGTGATAAACGAGTCGATTGACTATCATCAACGTTTTCAAGCCGGGGGAATCAAACATCGGGTAAGTGTCTGGAGGAAGTTGGGGGCACCTTTATATATACTAATGATAATATCAGGCTATCGAATCCCCTTTTTAAGCAAACCACCGCTTATTCATCCCTTAAGGATTTCCAGAAGATTTCACACAATAAATTCAAAAGAAATCTTAATCCAATTAAAGAAGTTAGTAGAACAAAATGTGTTAGAAATAGCTTCATCGAATCCGAGTTTTGTTTCGACAGTTTTTCTAGTACCAGAAGGAAGCCACGGCTTCGTTTCGTCCGGTCTTCAATTTAAAATTACTAAACAACTATGTCAAAATAGACAAATTTCGATTGGTAAACATGTACAAAGTCCCCGACTTCCTCCAACCACAGGATTGGTTAGTGAAAATAGACCTGGAAAACGCATATTTTCACCTGCCAATCGCGCCAGGTCAGACGTTTCCTCCGATTAATAGTATCGGGCCAACTTTGGCAAATGACCTGCCTGCCCTTCGGATTGGCAACTGCTCCAAAGGTTTTTGCCAGCCTGACGAACTGGATCGCGCAGATCCTAAGAGACCAAGGAGTGCGATTGCTGGTGTATCTCGACGATTTTCCCTGGTGAATCAGAATCGAGAAACTCTGTCAAGTCACGTGAACTTAACGGTAAGAGTATTGCAGTCACTTGGCTTTGTAATAAACTTTCAGAAGTCTGTATTGACTCCTCAGCAGTCAATCGAGTATCTGGGGATATTGTGGGACCCTTGGCAAAATATCAAATTACTTCCACCAACAAAGATTCGCTTACTGCAATCGAGAACATCGAAAATGGCGAAAGCAACCAAGGTAAGTTTAAAAGAAGTCCAGAGTATACTAGGACTTTGGAATTTTGCCAGCTTCGTAGTCCCGCGAGGGCGCTTGAATTCTCGTGCAATGCTGACCTTCAACAATTCCCTATTGCGGAGAAATGTGAAAGGTCGAACACAGATGCCCGTCAAGGTAATTCCGAATCTGCAATGGTGGATACAGAGTCACAACATGGCTTCTCAACTTCACGGTTCACCTCCAACTTATTTCCTTACGACGGACTGCCAAAGCAGGTTGGGGCGCGCAGCTCAACAACGAGACCTTATGTGGCAGTTGGTCAGTACAGGAAAGAGGCGCTCACAGCAATATCTTAGAGATGTTGGCAATTCTACGAGTTATTCAGGTAAAAGGTCGCCTAATGAGCGATTCAAGCTTATTAATTCAGAGCGACAACCGAACTGTAGTTTCTTACCTGCGCAACGAAGACGGCACACGTTCACAGCCCCTCCTAAATCTAACATACGAAGTTTTGGACGAAATAGATCGTTATCGGATACTTATGTCAGTATATCACCTTCCCGGCCGATACAACTACATAGCAGATCGGCTTTCAAGGAAATCTGCCCCGACAGAATGGCATTTGCTTCCCTGTGCTACCGGGAAAATATTTCAACATTTCGGAGTCCCCGAAATAGATCTTTTTGCGTCGCGAACTGCTCATGTAGTACCCAGGTATGTGAGTCTGGATTTAGATCAGGCGGCTGTTTTTCACAATGCCTTCGGTCGCCCTTGGCACTACAGGTTAGCATGGGTATTCCCACCGCCGTGTCTAATACCCAGAGTATTAGCGCACCTGAACCAGGCGACCGGTATGTACCTAGTGATAACGCCCGATTGGGAGAAGGTCTTTTGGAGAGCAGATCTGGTGGCTCGCTCCATGCGCCCTCCCTACCAGGTGAGGGATTTGGATCAAGTCTTGATAGACACAACAACCAATCGACCACCTCCACAAGTTCATCAACTGAATTTAAAGGTGTGGTTAATACAGGGTGGTCATCGCTATTAGATTCTTGGCAGAAAGATCAGATAGAAATTTTAGAAGGTAGCTGGAGGAAATCAACCTTAAATACTTATAAGCCGGCATGGTCACGGTGGTGTAAATGGTCACGTGACAATAATGTGAGCACTATTAATCCATCCCCTGAAGATGTTGCTCGATTTCTAACTGATTTGCATCTTAAATTTAAATTAGCTTATAATACAATTGCAGTACATAAGTCTGTGGTATGTACCTTTTGTCGTCCACCTAGTGGCTTATCATTAGGTTCGCACATTATTATAAAGCAAACATTAAAGGGAATAGCATTAAAACAGCCACCCAAAGCTAAAAGTCCTATCTGGGACATTAATATTTTAATTAGATTCTTACTTGACGGAATCCCCTCCAATATGTCATTGTTTGAAATCTCTAAAAGAACTGCAATTCTCCTTTTATTGTGTTCCGGGCGCAGAGTCCACGACCTTACATTACTGAGTATTAATAAAGAAAATTTTGTAAGGAGTGATGATTCTATAGTTTTTTGGCCGATTTTTGGCTCCAAAACTGATAATTAAGGTTATAAGCAATCTGGTTGGCGTTTACTTAAATGCGAGTCAAACTCTAACATTGACCCAATTTATTGGATTGACAAACTGCTAGAGTACTCTGATGATCGAAAAGGTAATATTGAGAGCCTATTTATTAGCACACGTGGTGAACCTAAACCAGCTACCCGCACCATCATAGGGGGCTGGATTAAGTCACTGTTAAAACAAGCTGGAATAAACACTAGTCCAGGTAGTGTGCGATCGGCCGTAGCCTCGGCTAGTTGGTCAAATAATATTCCCATTGATCATATTTTGGAGAGAGGAAATTGGCGCTCTGCTTTGACATTTCACAAATATTATAAAAAATAAATCAAGGATTATAGGTCTACAAATGAATCAAGTTCAAATCAGATCAGTAATCCGTTTCAAACGATAACATGATAATCGTAAAATCGATGACAATTAAAGTCATAAGAAAATTCTGTAGATTTAATTTATGTAACTTGAACTATCAAAAGTTTAAAATGAATATATAACTTTGTTGATCACATTGGCGTTCTAATCTAGTCCCAATCCAGCAGTCGATAACAAACACTTCTCAATTTATGGCTTAGAGAAAGGTACAGTCAAGCTTAATAGAACAATTTTACCTAAAAATAAAATTGATATTAAGCATACTTACCTTTCTCTAAGCCAGTTTATATTTCTGTCTGCTGATTCTTAATTATAGATGATTGATACCCTTATCAATCACTGTAAATTGAGCCGCAATGAGGTTCATGGATATCGTCATGCGCTACGCAAACGTATCCCCACTACCTGCCGGATTGGGGCGGATATGACGCTGCGGGGCTTATAGCGCTACTCCGTACCGGAACCGGATATGCCTATCTCAATTTATGGCTTAGAGAAAGGTAAGTATGCTTAATATCAATTTTATTTTTAGGTAAAATTGTTCTAATAAATGACTCGTGACTTAAAATCAGTCAAGGAAATAAGAGGGGGAGAGCGTTAATTTGCATTTTCGGAATTTGATCTATGATATGGTAGAAAATGTCGCAGCCAATCAGCTTAATCAGCCGTTTAATTGGTGGACTAGCCTTCCCATTTTTCAGAGCAGCGCCGATTTTTCAGTGACTTAAGTGACATTTCATTCTTAAGTGGCCTCTAAATGTTGGAACAACATTCCCCCACCCATTAAAGACGTAAAAACATTATTTCATTTAAGGCTAGACTTAAGAAATTTATTTTGAATTAACAAATCGAATTGAATGACATCAATAGGTATTGATAAATCTTTTATTTAATCTAATAATTATTTATGCATACTTACCTAATTATAATTAATGTAATAATTTTATCTTCAATCAAGTTCTCCTTTATTTTTATTTTATCATTTCTTTGTAAGAATAGAAACATGATAGAAACGAACCTTATTTTGGGCTTGATGTGATGCGGTGTCCCCAGGAACCACAAGACTTCGATCACTTATCTTCTCTTTTCCGTTACACTATAAACTCCGACGGTTGGTAAGGTCGTGAGAAATATTAATTTAGTGGCGTAGGTATAGGAATATTTTATGGAAGGTACATTTCATTCCCTGGCGTTTTGCGGCTATTCGATAATGCGTGCCCACGTCGAGCGGCCTGCATTATTTTATATTGTAGATTCGTAGGTATTTTAAAAATTTTCTCTGGACAGTGTAGCACACACAAAAAAAAATCTTTTACATTATTTATTTATGTTTTCTAAAACATTACTTATTGTTTTTATTCAAGTATGTATAATAACAATATATGAATAATAACAATGGTACCCCGCAGTGACACACGGACGTGGGTACGTCCGTGTGTCACTGCGGGTTACCAACTGAATACCAGTGCTGGACTGGGTGCTACGACTTTTGAGTAGCTGCATCTCTCATCAATGCTTTCCATGTAAATAATTTAGGACCGCAGGCATGTTCAAAAAATCTTGTGAATTATGAGGGAAAGGCTGCATGAACCCAATCGCTTGGGTGCGTATGATATAGAAAAAAACTTAATCAGGCGGCGGGTATTTTTCACAATGTTGAAGCTGATGTTATAGGAGCAGAAGAATTCCCAATTCTAAACAACGAAGATTTGGTGTTGTTTGCGCTTGGAACATACCAAAAAAAGCTTGCGCATATAGTTACTTTAGCGAGCATATAGCTACGCAATGTATACCATATTGAAGTAGCAAGAGAAGATGCTTTAAATGACATTGCGGATAGCATTTGGCATCGAACGCGACAATGCAATGATGGTTCGTGCAAGGATTCCTTACGTGCAAGAACGTATTACACTTACGTAGTGGTACACAGCAACCTAAATGGACGAGAAGCAATTTCAAATTACTATTGTTCCTGTGGACAACGCGGGTTGTGCGTGTTGGATGCGAGACGCACAGGACCGGTTGTTGTGGCGACACTTGGGGGAGGCCTATGTCCAGCAGTGGACGTCTTTCGGCTGATATGATGATGATGATGATGATGATTGTTCCTGTCTGTCTGGGACGCGAACTTTAGGTTGCTGTGCGCACGTAATGCTAATTGTTTGGTATTTTTATTATTGTTTGGTATATTTATATTGATGGGCGAGACACCAACCTACAATAAGGCTCCCAGCTGCAGATCTTAATAATAATTATTTAAAACGTTATTTAAAAAAAAAAAAGAAAAGAAAGAAAGAAGAAAATGTGTAAGAACAAATAATATCATAATTATCGGTGATTGCTATAGTAATTGGCCACGCAATATAAATTGGCCACTCATAACAAAAGACATTTTATGAACAATGTTTGAACTAAAACGAAAACATAACAGACACATATTTTTGTCTTTTTCATTCATTTTCAAATAAAAGTAAATAAATGAAAAAAAACACTACTAAAATCTTTTTTCGCAGGTCCCAAGAGCTGAGAGAATCTACACTACACTGATGGATCAAAGACAAATGAACTGGAGTTGGAGTTTACTCCAACGACCTTATATCAAAATGGAAAAGCTGGGAAAGCTCAACCGCGTCTATCAGGCGGAATGTGTGGGCATTATCCAAGCGGTCATAGAAGCCAGGAGAGTCACGGATAACCATATTCGTATACTCTCCAACAGCGCCTCAGTTCGAGCAGAACTATACCACCTCGAAACACATAATAATGCCACAATCCACTAGAACGCGTCACGGTGACCAACTGCAACACGCGCAGTGTTGCGGTTGGTCACTGTGACGCGTTCTAGTGCAGGGATCTGAGACGATGGCTGTTGGACCCGAACCCATAGTACCACTCCTTTCCACCCAGCTACACACGTGTGCAGCCACGTGCCACGAGCGTGAATGTTCTTGTAGCCACGTGGCTACAAGAACATTCTCCGACTGGATAGGGGCACCGGACACACTGAACAAACATTTCCACACGATAGGTGTAACTGGTACTTATTCAGCTGTAACCGGTTTGACTGGGAGCCGACCCCAATATAGTTGGGAAAAGGCCAGGCAGATGAGGTATAACGGACAGTCACAGGAGGAGGAGGAAACGGTACCGCATGTGCTCCTTGAGTGCGTTGGTGTCGCCAAAATACGGAGGCAATCAATAGGGACTCCGAATTCTCTTACAGATATCCTGAACACACTAGGAGGACTGATCTGCTACTGGAGGGAGGTTGGCTGGTTGGAATGACGCCGCCATGGCTCACGCACAATGGTCCAACATCTTGATGTTGTGTACTAAGTGCGGAAACCGTACCCGAATAGAGGTTTTTTTTTCAGCTAACTTTTTTAACTTTTTTCTGACATCGTTTTTTTTTGGTTGGCCATTAAAACTTGATCTTGATTAAGTGGACTATTCAGCTACATATAGGTCTCGTTAGTGGTGGAAATTTGGACCGAGCCCCATATATTTTTGCCCTTTCTCTTTGTGTTACCTAAATATGTGATTTATTTCTAGGGTTTTGATTTTCAACATTTTTAAAAGTATTCCCATTGTCACTTAACCAAATAACGATTTTTTTTTTCCGGAACTGGTAGGTATGGTTGGAATAACTTAGCCTATCGCCCTGTACCCGCTTGACGTTCAGTTTCGGGACATTCTTACAGAAAGGACCTGTGCAGCAGTGCGATTCTGTAAAATGTCGAAGTAAAAACTTAGGCGAAGTGAACGACCGATCACCATCATCTCCCTGCACACCGCCCTCGACCTCGTATCCCACGCCTGACGACTCCACTAGCGACTTCTCCACCCTCTTCGCCTTGAGTGACTCCGTTGTCTTAGCCGGGCGATCTCAATACCAAATATCCCGCATGGAATTGCAATTCGACCAATGCCAGAGGTAGGGTAGTGTTCAACCTAGGTGCAACCCTTAACTTCGACATCATCGATGCGATGACTCCGACTCACTTCCCTGACGATCCTTTGGGCACCTTCAGAGGAAGTTACGATCCAAAGAAGAGGTCACAATGCACCCTCGCATTCACCCCGATAAGAGTGTCGCTTTCGAAAACTCCTACAAAGCGAAATGTCTAACCGACAGTCTAGTCCCAATGCTCTGCAGCTCTCAACCAGAAGATAAAGCTCACCTTGATATGTTCGATACTGAAGTCGAACGTAGAGCTTCCCTCTGACCAGTCTAAAATCCTAATGATCCTCTACCCCCGTCACTCCCGAAGAGGTGCAGGATATAATCAAAAGGCTTCAGCCTAGGAAAGCCCCTGGCTCCGACGGCATCACCAACAAGGTGTTCAAACTCTTCCTCGCCGAACTCATAGTGCTAATGACTGCTATCTTCAATGGCGTATTAAGCAACATGTTCCCCAAGCATGGAAACTGGCCAGCGTTATCGGTACCCCCAAACCAGACAAGCCCAAGTCTGATGCCGCCGTTACCGAGCCATTAGTCTACTTTAGTCTAGGCAAAATCTACGAGAGGCTTATTTACAAGCGGCTCAAAGATAATGCCGAAGCAAAGAGGCTTATTCTGGACGAGCAGTTTGGTTTACGAACCGAACATTCGTGCATCCAACAAGTCCACCGCATCGTCGAGCTAAACGTTGGTTTCCAGCGTGACTCGATGACGGGCGCCTTGTTCTTCGACGTAGTTAGGCAATAAAAAATTTAGATGGGTAAACCCATCTAAATTTTGTATTGCCTCTTGACTCTAGTATAGGTCAGAGTTGACAGAGACAACGTCGACGATGGAATGAGCTTGCCCAGAAAAAACCTGTTCACTCTTACTTTGAAGAGATTAGGATTGAATGCGTTCGGAATCAGACAGAATGTGGAGAATTCCACTCCTTTGCTGTGCGTATTATAAAAGACGTTTGGAAACGCTTAGTGCGAATTGGTGGAATAGCAACAAGGTAGGGAATGTAGGGATGGTAACTTGCAGTGCGTCTAGATGTCCGATGGGGGCGTCTAGGGGGCAGGTGGGATTAGATTGTGGAGTTCTTGGGCACACACACAAGTACAATTTGTAGAAAACTGACAAGTAGGCAATCTTGCGGCGTTGAGCGAAGCTGTGAAGCTTGGCATCCACCAGTCTTACGTCGCCAATGAGCCTCTTAGTTCTGCCATCCACCGAGACAAGCACAGCAAGTTGGTATTTAGCTGAGTCATCCCAAAGGTGGCTTCAATACTCCATGCAGGATTGGACTTGTGCCTTGGAAAGGGTTAAAAGCTGTCCAGACATGAAGTATCGCTTCACTCTATTTAAGATTCCAGGTTTTTGGCCGCAGTTTGAGCTTTTTATTCAATGGTGGCGCCGAAGTTGAGACTGGTACGGGAACAATCACTCTTTATGGTGGGCGATGAAGTCCCCCAGAAAAATGAGCTTCACTGTAGGGTACCGTTGCTGGGCTACGTCAGTCGACTCCACGAGGAAATTAAACAGCGCTGTTGTATCCTAGTCACCGCTGTGCGATCGGTAGACGCCGCTGTAGAAAAATTTCTCCAGGCTAGTGTCCACAAGTAGCCATATGGCAGAAAAACTCGATTTCTCAAAGCCACTACCACCGCTGAAGCGGTCTGTGGTCCCGTTTGCTCGGGATGGACCGCTAGGACATAGATCCCAAATTACCCCGTTATATGGAGTAAACAGTTCCCAGTTATGATTAAATCAAGCCGGGAACTATTTAAATACCTACAATTTATAAATTAAAAAATATTTTTTACGATTTCGATACGAGTTAGAAGGCATTTTTTCAAGTATTAAATCGTTCCGACCCTTTTTTCAAGAATACAATGATGCAGTTTTAGTTTTTACCCGGGCTCGAAACTGAGTGTTTTTCGCTATACCTCTTTGTTTCGGATTGACGATCCTTTTGTGCAAATAGCACTATCAACCTATGAACTTATTTTAAGAAATGCACATAATCATCCAATCCTCCTGTAAATGGGCCTCGTAGCAGCACTTCAGTGCATTGACCGCTGACCGTGCGACCTATAGTCAAGAATTATTTTTAGTCTTTTTCATTATCTGCCAAGACGACGATCAACAACAAAGTCGACAACCAATAAGCACATATTTTAATCTAGGTATTGTGTAGAACGAAAGATCATGAGTGTGTCACTGACTCTGGCAGAGCCACCATCAGGGATTTTCATTTTGAAAACACAAAAAAATTGTCGCTAATTAGTCGAAATTTGTCGCCAAATATCAGAATTTGTCGGTCACTGGTTCAAAAGATATAAGGGTTTATAGGTGGCCGATCTGGAGAGAGTCTCCCCAGCAGGGCCACATTTATATCTCAAAAACTAGGGCACCTAGCAAATATCTCTTTTCTCCCATAATTTGTCGCCAATTAGTCGGAATCAGTCGCCAAATATCAGAGTTTGTCGGTCACTGGTTCAAAAGATACAAGGGTTTATAGGTGGCCGATCTGGAGAGAGTCTCCCCAGCAGGGCCACATTTATATCTCAAAAACTAGGACACCTAGCGAAGATGTGTTTTCTCCCATATTTTGTCGCCAATTAGTCGCAATTTGTCGCCAAGTCACAGATTTAATCGGATCTTAGTTTAGGAGATATAATGAGTTCAATTAGTAAGGTATAGTCCAAGAGCTAGGTCGAAGAGTTCACGAAAAATACCAAGAAAAAAATATTTCTATTAATATGTGTAATATACTTCTAGTTTTATCGGTCTAAAGTCTTTAGAAATGTCCGAGAGAGATAAATTCTCAATTTAATTCATGTTTTTATGTTTTAAATTACTAGGTTAGAGTGGCTTAAACTTCTTTGAAAACATTAAACCTTGCTCTTGGTCTATTTGGTGAAAGATGTACAGTCGCATGCAACTGTTTTACCACTTTACAATGTTAAGCTCTAATTAACTTTAGAATAATAAATAAATGTCGTACCTTTAGTAAAATGTTTAAAATACTTAAACGTTGAAAAAGTATTGTCAATTGTAATCAAATTTTATTATATAAAAATGAATTTCCATAAAGTTCGTTTGATGTGTGTTGGTGTGTATTTTGAGGTGATTGCGAGTGTTGTGTTGTGGGTATGGACGGGTTGAGTTTTTATTTTATCTTAATTGAGGTTAGAATAATAAAACTTCTGTTGTCGAAATATAAAATGATTTATTACCTTAAAATTATTGTACTTTCAGAAAATGTTACAAATAGGTATTTGTAACATTTATAAGTAGGTACTTATTCAATATTATTAACAGATACAGTTTGTGACTTTGGATGTTAGGGGTAATCTCCGGTAAAACTGATCCGATTTTGAAATTTTTTTCACTTTTAGTCTAGGCTAATAACATTATGACCGATAATATTATGACGTTATGAACAATAGGAGCGGAGCCTCAATGAAAAATGTTGCAAAAACGGGGAAAATTATTTCTTTGGCTCTATATCTCTGTGACGCAGACGAAGTTGCGCGGGTCAGCTAGTTAGGTACCTATATATGGATTATATCTCTCAATAAAAATTTCAATGGGTGTTTCTTCATTGGACGACTCTGCTTGAAACCAATACCTATGCCGATCGATACCTTCCTATCTACTCGACGACACGTCACCGACAGCTACATTCTTCATTTCGCCACCGACACGACCGCGACCGACCCGATACGACGTCATTAGCTGTATCTACTACAAGTACCGTAGAAACTCAATGAAGTCCAATTACGTTGTTTTATATCCACATAATTACATGAAGTTACAGTCATCGTACCTACTATTATTGCTGTATTATTTAGGTAAATTTCTACCAACCCTGATTATTAATTATAATGATTTGCAGGTAACAATAAAATACTATAATTAACAATAATAACAAAAAATAATTTCTACTCTTTGCACTAACCATGCCAACAACATAAACAATATCAAATATATCAATAACAGTACGTAATAGTACCAGTACCTAAATTTTAATCACAGTACTTACTTATACCTAAATTTTAATCACAGTATAAATTTTAATCACAGTATACATTTTAATCACAGTATAAATTTTAATCACAATATATAAACACAGTACAAATTAAACCACAGAACTTTCATTATACCTACTTAATGTTAGCACTATTTGGTCCGTTGGTTAGACAACATATTTTTTTTACATTTTTGAACCTTAATTCTACCCCTTCCTGGGAATTAAGACATATTACGTATATATACATATATCTTTTAATCATTATTATGTGTTTACTTACAACGTGTAAATAAGGTTATGCGGTATTATTTCTGTGGAAGGTAATGAAATTAAATCTTGTAAGTCGTCGTAGCATTCCCAAGTTTTTGTAGACTTTCGGTAGCACCAACTTCTGTAATGACCTATAGAACCAGGTATGTACTCAATCACCGCTAAAACAGTAAACTTTTGTTTTTTTACTGTAATATGCAATGGTATGTTAGTTATGTTAATTTTAGAAATACCAGTCATTTCAAGAAATAATATTGTCGTTAAATAGTAATGAAATCTCACTTGCTTTCCGCAATCAGAGCACATCCCTTTGTCTTTTTCAATTGTTAACTTTATTAATTTAGTTAATGCTGAAATACCATCTTTCTTTATTACATCGATATTAATCGGCAAATACTGACATTTCCTTAATAAATTACTCTGACTAGAGCAACGCTCGTTAGTACATTTCTTTTGGCGCATTGTGCTATAAAATAGGGGATAAAGAATGTGATCAATAATTTTAGACGTATTGCATTCGCAGTTAACAAGTTGGTGTATTGTGTCATCCTCTGTCCGAAAGTGCTTTAACAATAATTTAGTTCGGTTTCTATATAAGTCGGTTTTATCTCCACTGTTTTCAACTATTTGTTGAATAATTTGACAAATTTCAGCATCCTTATTCTCTAATATATATTTTTTAACATGGGGTCGATCAACATAAGCTATAGCCATACTTTGAAACATACTATCAAAGGCACAAGTATTAAAGGTGTCAACATTTTGTACATAAGAATTAGCTACAGAGCCATTTTTTAAAATATGGATTGATTTAGGTTTTTTTGATTTGGGTTTCATCTGTCCTCGCCAGTTTTCCATGGTAGATGGAACGTCCAAAAATACAGATTCTTGTTCAAAACTTTTGCGATCATCTGTTTCTAAAGTTATTATGTCTTTTTTGACAGGTGTGTTATCCATATTATGTTGTTTTAAATCGCTGATGGCTAATTTCAGGCAACCTGTTACTTGTGTTATGTGTTGGATTAAAAAATAATCAATTCTTAATCTTTCCCTATTAGAATCCATTAAAAGAGTTTTTATGTCTTTGAAATAACTCTCTACATTTGTACTTGATGGATTAGGTTTGGATAAATAAAAATATTCAGACATAACTTCACCCCACAAAGGTATTTTTTTTTAAATTCGATATAAATATGTTAAAAAAGTAGGGAAATAGTAAAGGTTTTCGGTATCAAAATTCGGTGTTATGTTTTCATTATATACTGTTTCTCGTCTCTGTACGTTTTTACAAAACCTTATCAAAGGGTTTTCATCGATATCGTCATATTCTTCTATGCATGCAGTAGTTAAATCCCCTTCAGACATTTCACTAGGCATTGTGTCTACAATCGTGATCATTGATTGTAATTTTAATAATGCATTACTGCACCTGGAGACTTTTTTTTGGTCTGTTACACCACAATATCTGTTGCAGGCGAGTGTTATAATATCATCCAAAATATTTTTTAATTGGCTATAACTTGTAGTTTGTCTAAGTAGTAAGACACATCTAACATATAAGTTTTTTACACGATTATCTACATGTTCAAAGCATGATTGTTTATATAAATTTTTAACAAAATGTGATTTATCGAGACGAATGTAACAAGGTATCCTAATATTGTTGTGATTATCGCCTTCTAATATGTTAAAGCAATTTTGTAAATAGATATTTGTAGAAATAAACCCTGTAAAGTTTGTTACAACAGCACCCAATATTGCAGCAGAATCATCAGAGACACATTCATTTGGTGCGGATTTACCACTCAACCACTGCTTTAAAAACATACTAATATTTTCTTGCGTATTAACTTCAGATAACATATGGCACAACGGAATACTGCTACCTTCTTCACGATAGCACATCAATACGTATAAAAATACGTGTTTTTTCTGCTTGTTAGCGTTTTTTGTAAAAATATTGACTTCCGGTAATACATTTCTTTTGACAATAGAACCAGTCGCGTCTATTGACACTCTTATATATCTTTCTGATTTAGAAAATAAATTATAAAAAAAATTTTGTTCCCTTGACCAGTACAGAATAAAAAAAGGAAATAAGGAAATTTGTCGAATTGTTTCATTGTAAGGTGGTGTAAAAGCCATAGACCAAACTGATAATACAGGTGAAGAGTGAAGAAGGGGAGCTTGTTTCATCTTACTTCTTATTTGTTGTAGAGCTCCTAAATTTGGTATAATAGGGGGTTCTACATCATTTATATCCATGTATTGATTAGCTAGCAAATTTCTAGTTATTATTGGTTTGTTTTTTGCTAAAATTTCTTCTAATTGTTGCTTATGGTACTTTGTTACTCTAACTTTTACAGACTTGTTGTGTCTATAATTTTCGTCAATATTTGATATCGAACATTTCATTTCATAAAAATTTTCGGATGATATGCAGTTTTCTGAGTAATAAATATTTATTTTTGCTTTGCATAGTTTGCATTTGCCTTGGCAAAGAATGTGACCATTTGGTTGAACTGTGTTATTTTTAAATATCCAACTACATTCGTTCCTGCTCTGTTTCCAAATTTCTTGTCGAAGAATGGTAGTCCACTTTTGCTTTTGAAATCTTCTTGTGGACTTGTAGCGTGAATTGGGTATTTTAGGATCATTACGGTGATAGAAATATTTAATAGGCTCTATTTCTCGCCACTGATAAGCATCTATAAATATAGAAAATGTAATTCCACTATGATCTACTTGTTTTTCTAAATTATCATTTAGTACATAATTATCTTTGGAAGATGACGTTCTGGATGAAAATTCAGTCTCCGACAAGAGTTCCTGTTGTGTACCACTATACGAAATCGATCGTTTTTCTCTGTCTTCCTCTTCTTCAACATTTGAAACAAAAAAAAGTGCATAATTTCTCTTTAAGCTCATAAATATTGAATCCTTAGACATTTGTTTGTTAATTTTTTTAAACAGGAGATCATAAATTGCGTCATTTCTTTTTGGCTGTATTGGGTAAAGTACATCTTTATGTTCAAGATATACGGTTTTCTGGCTGTCTATGTTAACTTTTAATCGGCGACCGCGTCTTGACATTTTCTATGGTTTCTGAAAGTAAAAAAGGGACTAACTGAGTACCTACGTTATATGTGGGTGAACGATTAGGTACACCTCTGCCTAACCCTTCGGGAATTACAGGCGTGATGTTATGTTATGTACCTATGTTTATTTTACTACATAGGTACAAATCTATTGAATTTTAGTTATAATATACTAAATGGTTCGGCCTGAATGAAAATATCCTCGCGAGGATAAACAACATGTAACTGGAATAATGCACACCCTGCCTGATACACCCCAATTAGAAAATTAAGTTACAATCATAATTTATGCACTGAAACACCTAAGTATTGTTTTTATTTAAATTAGCTATCCTAATTGTAGCTAAATAATATATGGACATCGACGGCTTACTTTAGCAGGTAGCGCCTCGGTATTGGTATCTAAGGACGCACACACAAACACGCTAGTGACGTGAAAAATCAAGGTAACTTACATATTAATCTGCACTCATACGGTGTCCTCTTTTCAAAACACTCTCAAATTGTCCACTAACTTGTTCAATGCACTTAAACACCCGTATTCGTAATTGTTCTTTTAATTTTTCACACAAACAAACCTTCTCGCTGTACTTCCGGTGGATGACTAAAGAAAAAATCCTTTAGAGCAAGTTTGTTTGTTTACCTATTTTTTTTTAAGTAGCTACTTTGAGCGGCGGGCGCGAACGCCGACGCGCCGCACCCGTGACGTACAGCAGGTGACACCCTCGTTATATCTCGCTCGTTTCTCCGTTTTTGTATTTTCGGAATACCTAGAGATAACAACACTCGAGTTCGTAACTATTCATAATAAGTTCCACTTTAATTAAACTGGCTGACTTCAACTTACGTGACGGGCAACTCGTTCGAAGCAGCTCATCTGTACACGCGCATCTATCTCTTTCTTACTTACCGTAAATGAAACGGAGCGCAGCGATCTATCTGCCAGCGACTAAGTGGTAAGTGCACATTGTGTTAGATAAATAATTACATAATTATATGTATTGTAGATTTGTTTATAGGTAATGAATACAGCTTTCCTATGGTGGGTTGAAATTATAGAATAAGTTTACATTTATTTAATTCGAAACAAACATTCCTCCATAAGACGTCATAGATACTGTCTAGAAACTACATAAAGTATTTTGTACTCGCTTGTACCACTGTATGGGGAAATTGAATTCTTTAATATCTTTTTAATTACACACCGACTAAATCTGTAACTTTGCGACAAATTGCGACTAATTGGCGACAAAATATGGGAGAAAACACATCTTCGCTAGGTGTCCTAGTTTTTGAGATATAAATGTGGCCCTGCTGGGGAGACTCTCTCCAGATCGGCCACCTATAAACTCTTGTATCTTTTGAACCAGTGACCGACAAACTCTGATATTTGGCGACTGATTCCGACTAATTGGCGACAAATTATGGGAGAAAAGAGATATTTGCTAGGTGCCCTAGTTTTTGAGATATAAATGTGGCCCTGCTGGGGAGACTCTCTCCAGATCGGCCACCTATAAACCCTTATATCTTTTGAACCAGTGACCGACAAATTCTGATATTTGGCGACAAATTTCGACTAATTAGCGACAATTTTTTTGTGTTTTCAAAATGAAAATCCCTGATGGTGGCTCTGCCAGAGTCAGTGACACATCATGAGTCGCGCTATGTGTTGCCTTTGATTTTTGAGTCACTTAACTTAGTTTAAATTCGGCAGCTCGGTCGCACAGCCGGAAAAGCCAACGCAAATAAAAAGAAAACATTTCCTCATACATGTTCCAACACTAACTGAGTTATAAAATAAAATAAGACAAAATGATATAAAATAATTTATTAAGTTAACATCCTTCTATGTGTACATACATAATACCAAGGCAGTTTTAGTAATTTTCAAACAATCTCTATCAGGATTTCAACATTCATTATTATTTATATTATACACCGGTAAAACTCTCATGTATCAAAATGATTAATTTCGATTTCCCTATTATCTATGTACTTACTAATAATATTCACTTAATCTTATGAATGAAAATGATTTATAAATATTCACACAAAACAAAGTGACAAATATCAAATATCGTAATTGCACAATATGATGGTGATCAAACTCTTACATATATCACTAATTCCACTTACAAATACATATAAAACAGTACCAATTGTATAAATAGTCAGCCACATAGGAAAGGGCTACGAATTTTTGACGAAGTTAAAAATATTCAACAATTAACAATGGGTAAATTTACTTTTTGTAGAATTTCTTGCCATCCCTGGCCATGTCCACGAGGGTTTGAGCGGGTTTGAAAGGTGCTCCGTACAGACCGTGGAACTCCTCCATCTTCCTGACCAGTTTATCAGCACCGAATTGATCCACCCATCTGGAAGACGACCACGAGTCATGGTAATATTAACTACATAAATTATATGAAACAAAAAAGTTTATTATGAAATGTATTATACCTGAATGGTCCACCGGTGAACGGCGGGAAACCAAGTCCAAAGACAGCACCAACATCACCTTCCAGAGGGCTATGCAGAATCTTCTCTTCCAGAGAGAGAACAGCCTCGTTTACAAATCTATTATAAAAATGACGGTACATTATTTTAGAGCCAATTTATAAATCGTCTTTGGTCAAAACAATAGTATTTTATTTTAGTATTTTACTTGTTCGTTATTACCTAGACACCATTCGCAGTTGCTGGTCCTCTGCGGTGTTGGCGCCGCGGGGCTCCAACGGGTACCTCTCCTTCAGGATATTGACGGCTTCCTGGTTCACCTCCTTGCTCTTCGAGCCCTTTTCGTAAATGTAGAAACCTTTGCCAGATTTTCTGCCAAGGAACCCAGCCTTAACAAAGTCAGGCATGACTTGCAAATTACCTCCACTGAAGCGGTCGCCAAAGGCCTGAAATTGATATAGAATATAGAAAGGTGTTCCAAGATTTTTATTGAATGAATTCTTATTGATGGTAAATTAAATTTTGCTAGGCATTACCTTAGCTAAATCGACGGCAATGTGTGAGCCGACATCAATGCCGACTTCGTCAGCCAAAGTGACGGCACCGACTGGGAAACCGAAGTTCTTGGTCAAGCTGTCAAGAGTCTTGGGGTCTACGCCTTCTTGTAACAACCTGGAATTTATAACGAAAAACGATATAAGATTTATTTTACACGCTATACTACCCCGGACAAAGATCAGACGCTTTTGCAATGGTTTCCTATAAATGTGTTTGGGAGCAAACATTAAAATTGGAGTAAATGTAACACATAAAAATAAAAAACAAAAAAATCAAGAAGTAGTATAAAGCAAAGCACTCAAGGGGAGATTACTCGGGGTTTTTGACAGGAATTCAATCAACATTCAATTCAAATAGACTGTTTCTGACTTATCATCTGCCTAGCCTTTTCCCAACTAACTTTATTGGGGTCGGCTTCCAGTCAACCCAGATTCAGCTGAATACCAGTATTTTGTTTCTGACTGCACTAAATTATTATTTTTCCCTACCTTCCCTACATGTGCTACTCTCACATAGTTCGTTCCCAAGCTAGAAAAGCATTGGGTAGTAGGGCCGTACCTGACGGCTTCGCTGAGCATGGTGGAGAGGATGCGCGTTGTGTAGAAGCCGGGCCCGTCGCCCACGGTGATGACGACCTTGCCCTGGCGCAGCCCCACGGCCACCGCGGCCGCCGCCGTGTCGTCGCTGGTGCCGGGGTGGCGGATGATCTCCAGCAGCTGCATCTTGTCCACCGGCGAGAAGTAGTGCATGCCTGTGTAACATAAATAGTCGTGATCAATCCTGCTCCTCCTCACGTCGTATTCCTCATTACTGAGGATCTTGAGTCCCCCGCCGAATCATCTCTTTGACCGTGTCTATGTCCCTCCACTTGTTTCCGCCTTTGGCTTCGTGGCAGGAAGCTTAGTGTTTAGAGAAGATCGAACCTGGTCTGACCATCTAGTAGGGTTGCATCCACTTCGTCGCTTGCGTGCTTGTTTGCTTGTTTTAACCTTCCTTTCGGGCGGTGCCAAAAAACTCCAAAATTCTGCATAGACAGATGGAGGACAGCCTAGTAGTGCTTAGTTCCTAGAATTGACGCATTCAAGTTCAGACTAAATAGAACTAGCTTTTGCCCGCGACTTCGTACGCGTCCCCGTATCCCGTTTTCCCGTTCCCGTAGGAATTTCGGGAAATCCTCTCTAAAGCCACGGTTACATTACTCGTGATACGACGTAGGTTTTCATAGATTCGTTTAATTGGTGTATCCCGCGCCACGAAACAACTCGATACAGTAGACTGTAGAGCAAACCTAGCCTTAGTGCTGGCCTACACTCCCCAAGGAACCTACATGTCAAAAGTCAGCTTTCCTACCAGTACTTTCGGCTGTGCGTTGTCTGTCAGTCACTCAGTCACTCATCAGTAACGGAAGAATTTTATATAAAAACTAGCTTTTGCCTTTTTGACTTTGTACGCACATATACCTTTTATTTTCACTCTCCAAATTTTAGCTTTCTACAATCAGTAGTTTCGGCTGTGTGTTGTCTGTCAGTCACCCAGTAACGCAAAAGTTTTATATTATACTAGCTTTTGATCGCGGCTCTACCAGCGTAGATGTCGGTTATCGCGTAAAAAAGTAGCCTATGTCCTTCTACTCCCAGGCTCTATATCTGCCAAATTTCATGACGATCCGTTCAGCCGTTTTAGCGTGAAAGCGTAACAGACAAACAGACAGACAGACAGACAGTCAGTCAGACAGAGAGACCGACAGACAGAGTTACTTTCACATTTATAATACTATGAGTGTTATGTGTCATTGATATGAAAAATGTCATAATTAAAGTTTGTGCTTTTCCATCAGGTGCTAACAATCGAAGTTTAAAACCATTTTCATAATTAGAAGCTCAAATAAGCAAACGTGATACTTACCAATAACCTTGTCGGGTCGGCTGCTTCCAGCCGCGATCTTCGTGATGGGGATAGCACTGGTGTTAGTAGCGAGAATCGCGTGTTGAGGAATCACAGCTTCCAATTCCTTGATGACCTTGTGCTTGACGCTCAAGTCTTCAAACACAGCTTCAATGACGCAGTCGCAATTCTTCATCTTGGAGTAGTCCAGAGTAGGCAAAAGATTTGACAAGTACTTGTCCCTTTGCAGGCTGCAAGTAACAAATAGATTAAAATTATCACATTTATATTATTAGGTAAAGTTCATGAATGCTATAGTGAAACTGTAATTTATTTCAAACTAGCGACCCACCCCGGTTTCGCATGGTTGCAATAATCTTGCCCAAAAATTTGTTTCATACAAAGTTTATATGGAAATCACAAAAATAAAACTAATCGCCAAGCCAAATCGGCTGGACCATCCTCCAGTGGTGATTTTTTAGTTGTAAATACAAATTTTATTTACCCAGACATCCTCTTCCGTTTAACAGCAGTGGCAAGTCCAGTTTGGATCTGTCCCACACCTCTGAAGAGACCAGGGTTGGTGGCATCCTTCATAACCACATGGTACCCCTTGTTGATGGACACTTGCACAATACCAGCTCCCATCAGACCAGCACCAAGCACTCCAATCTAAGCAAATATTACCGTTATTTAAATCATAGAAAACATGAATATAATATGAAAAAGATGTGATTGAGTACTACTATTTTAAAATTATACATAAATATTTCATACCTATAGTATTCCTTGATGAAGTATTGAAAAAAGAAAGCAAAACGATAAAAGTGAAGCTAAATAACGTACAATGCTTATCAATCATGATTAAAAAGTTGAAACTCACCGTTTTGACGTCAACTTTGGACTTTCCAAACCTGTTTTTCTTGCACTCAGTCTGTCCTCTGAACAGACCAATGAGACCTCTGCTCTGAGGAGTGATGGCGAGCTCTCCGAAACCTTGAGCTTCAGCTTCGTACCCAGCAGTGGGGCCCTTGTCCACACCAGTTCTTACTACATCAAGGATCTGCAAGTAAGATGTTTTATTTCATGTTAAAAATGTCAAACACTATTAGCTAGCAATAAGAATACTATCTTCACAATGATATTGTAACACACTTACAATCAAACTACCTACTATTCATCACTACAATTCCACAATGTTCGTTATATAAGCAGACAAATTTTACGAAACTATGGTTTTTAATAGTAAAAGTTAAGCATGGTCCAGTTACAGTACTGAAAAGTTCAATTTCTTTGTTTTGTATTTGAGTAAGATGCGGCGTATTTTTTAGCTTATGGCGCAGAGTAGCGGATGTTTGTTGAAATGTGCAGTTACTTTTTTTGACCAGTTGAATTGTCTTTTAATTGATTTAAAAATATTGTATACAATTATTATTCTTTATTGCTATGCTACCCATTTAATATTTTTAGTAATTGGCCTATTAACAAACTATCTCATTTAGAACTTACTTTCAATGGTGCTGGGTAGAGACCACGAGAAGCTTTCATGACCTGCTCCTTGGCTTTGTTGAAGATCACATTCTTCACCATATCCATTTGCATTATGTTGGCAGTGAGTTTCTGTATTAATCCCTTCTTTGCTCTATCTACTTTTATTTTGCCACTTGCAATGTCTCTTGCAATTTGTATAGCTACAACTTCTAAGTACTTCATTGTGCTGTCTTCTGGTAAACTCAAGCCTGTGTAAGGTGAAAGAAAATAGTTTAAATATAACTTATCATTGCAATTATGCTTTTATTTTTGGACCTCAGTCTTAAACCAAGTCACACAATGTTTTGGTTTCAGTTTTCTTTAGAAACTATTTACATTAATTTATAACTTTTAAATATATATATATATATTTTTTTTTAAATTTAAATTTACCTGGACCAAGTGGGGAAACTAACAAATCTACTATTCCCAACTTCTTTGCTTTATCTGCTTTAACTGTTTTGCCGGTGAGAGCTAGGTCCAAAGTCGTAGGTATGGATGTTAGCACCGGCATTCTGAAAAAAACATTTTATGCCTTTACATTTTTGCTTTGATCCCTAGTAAGGAATTGTTAATTAACTCCTATATAACATATTTTATCGACATGTATACATAGTTGTTCAGCGAGTTCATTCATGTGACCTGATCTAATTTAAAATAGCCACATATTGGTTGTCAAGAACATTTATGTTTAGATGTAAATGTACTCTGCAATACATATCAGCATGCATAGCAGTTTGTAACACACATGATTTGATTGTCTCTTTGGCAACCTTGCTCAGAATATTATTTCATTGCCAAGTGTTATATAATGTGATCTTCATCCAGGTCATGGCTGCTTCCTTATTTAAATTACTATTGCTATCATTTCCAGTTGAAGAAATGATTTCCATTTCCATTGACTACTTACTGTGCCAGTGGCAAATTGAGTGAAATCTGATTAACCTAATAATGTCGTAGACAGATGCGTTTTTCGCTCAGAATTGACACTTTTGCTATTTTTACTTCGATTTGTCGATCAAAAAAAAGAACTAAAATAGAATAGTGTTTGGATACTTAGAAAAAACTTTTCTTTTAAATAAGAAATGAAGTATATTATCAACCACCTAAATAAAATACACTACAAGTCAATCCGTAATTTTATAGGGGTCTTATGGATGACATATTTAATTATCATTTTATTTTACCTTTGTGTGCCACCTCCTCCTGGTAGCAGTCCCAACATGACCTCAGGAAGACCGAATCCAGTCTTAAGGTCCTTAACAGCGATACGATAATGACAGGCTAGGGCTGTCTCCAAGCCACCACCGAGGCAGCTGCCCTGGATGGCGGCGATGATGGGTTTACGTGACCTTTCAATCCTATTGAAAATTCCATGACCTGCAAGACAACAAGATGACATGAATTGATCAATAGAAAAAAAATATAAAGCACTGACAAAAAAGGTGAGCTCATAGTTTTGGTGCTTGTTACTCAATTTAAAATTGACTAAAATCATCATCTGCCTAGACTTTTCCCAACTATATTGGGGTTGGCTCCCAGTCAAACTGGATTCAGCAGATAAGATTGTCACCAATCCACAGATCAACTCGGCAGGTGTTGCTTAACCTTCGATCCGTGAGGCTGTTATTTTTTAGACAAAGATTTGAGCTCAAAGAAAAAGAAAAGAAGTTCAATAAAATATTACAACAATATAATATTGTAACTAGGTCATGCAGATATGTTACAAAAAATTAAATTAATTGTTTAATCTATTAATATAACTTTAGTTTATTTTTTTTAAATAACTTTAATTTAATTATATTATATAACATTCATCACATGTTTGCATTATCATCATAAGTATAAATAATAGAATTTCCAATTTGGACAGCCATAATATTTTGTACTAATGCTAACCTCTCTTAGATAAGTCAACAAACTCTTCTTTGGTGTTGCAGGCTTCCAGCATGGTAATGTCAGCTCCAGCAATGAAGCATCCTGGCTTGCCCGATATTAATACTGCGGCTTGGATTGCGGGGTTGGATTCAATCTCATTCAGTACTTGGCTCACCTCTTCCATAACAGCCGTGTTTAATGAATTCACCTAAAACATGTGAAAGGAACTGTATCTGTCTGCAAGTTTGTTACCTTTTCACATCTTAACTTGATTTTGCATAGGTTATATTGAAATACAGTAGAATCTGACTAATCTGACAGTTCAGTACTTCACCACATTAACAATCCACCCACCTACCCTGCCACTCCTAGCCTATACTCTTAGTCAATTAGTGCAATATAAAATGCTTTATCTAATTCCATGCTATAAATCCTCTCAACACAGGTGCCAAATTGAAGTGGAACTGGGCAGGCCATATCTGTCGCATGCCACATGAGAACTGGGCAAAAGTAATCAAGGATTGGATCCTGAACATCAGGAACCAGTGACGCGGTAGACCCAAAAGGAGATGGCGAGACGAACTAAACTCCTACCTAAAAGATTGGACTCAGATTGCTCAAGATAGATTGAGGTGGAAAGAAGGGAGCGAGGCCTTTGCCTGCAGTGGGACACTACGGGCTTATAACAATAATAATAAAAGTTTAGCTCATAATGCCAACATTAGAACAACTAGTGTCGTAGTAACCATAATATCATCTAAACGAGTGTTAGGTATAATGTTGTACTAAATTTCATTATACAACTCCTTTGCTTTTTTGATATGGGATCGAAAAAGCAATGGAATTACTTTACTCATCAAACAGCCACATTGTCACTACTCAATTTACGGTATCTTTATGAATGAATGGCTTCACCTTGTGTGGTAAACCCACATTCGAGTTCTTAATACCCCTTCTACAACAGTTTCATAAATAACTATTATTTTACTTTTCTTGATTTTTTCAAATTTCAGTAATGCAGTACCCCCTGGATTTGAATAGTTTTTTACTATATTTTAATAGTGGATAAGTGAGACTATATTGTAGATTTATGTGCTAATATAAAGTAGAGTGAATAGAAGAATATCTCGTGAAATGAGCAGAATTATATTTTTACAAAATTCCAAATTCACACCAAATCCCACAGTACATACTTGCAATTTTTTTTTCCCTAAAATTTTCTATCCATATCCTTACAGGAATTATTATGAAACTTGCACCAACATTTATTATAGAGCCAAACTTAATTAATTGTTATTACTGACAGATAAGAACAAAAATAAACTTTGCCAACCAACCAATCCAGCTTTTTTGCATTAAGTTGTTTTAACCAATGTTTAAAGAATATGTTTCTTATTAATATAATGTGAGTAAGTAAATAAAGGCAATACGAAAATAAAACTGAGTTC
Source organism: Melanchra persicariae (assembly GCA_947386135.1). NCBI lineage: Eukaryota > Metazoa > Arthropoda > Insecta > Lepidoptera > Noctuidae > Melanchra > Melanchra persicariae. The sequence continues at coordinate 9,152,492 of OX376653.1, read as the reverse complement.
TTTATCATAACTCATAATTTAAAAATAAACAATAATATGTACTATAAGTTTTTAAAATCCAACTTACCTTTGTATTAGGTGAATCAAGTGTAACCACATAAATACCATTGACATTTTTACATTTGGTATGAACTTGACTACCTGCAGCAGCATAGCTTCTGTTGTGTGAACCTAAAATATTGATGATGAGAACTATAATAAGGCCATTACTCTTGTACTACAGTAAGTATAGAAAAAACAAAGGTTTTACAAGAATGAAATTATTGTTCAAGGTAGTTTTATCGAACAAAAATAATTTGCCGAGAAAGTCACAGAGGTAGTTCTTACCAGTCAAATATTTCAGATCCTTGCGGGTTCGTAAGATCTTAAGTGCGTTAAATATCTTACTGTTCGACATGTTTGAAAGTTTTATATAATAACAAAAACTAATTAAACGATGAAAAGTATTAACTAATTAAATAATTTTGGACCCAGACTTTGAACCTAAACTTTCGTCGTGATGTGGGGAGTTAAAGGGGGTGAAGGAAGGAAGAGGGCAGGGCGCGGATGAAGACGTCAAACGTCAAATAAATACCATAAAGTGGTACCGGTTTTTTTGAGGATGTTTCGTGTTTGAATATGAATCTTATAGCCGTTATAGCCGTAACAGACGTTCGAATTTGGTACGGCGGACTAACTCCGCCCACAAGATTTGGTACGCTCCCGGACCATATCCGCCCGTGTGTTGAGTGGTCCGCGAACATTATTATTATTAATTGAGTCCGCCGCGGTCCGCTTGTTTGCACAGCGGATTTGGTCCGCTCCGTACCAAATCTGGACGTGTGTACGCTTGGGCCGTACCAAACTACCACAGACTACCATAAAAATTTAAAAAATGTATTTCTCTTAATACAATTTAGCCAATCCTCTGCTTTTTTTCCGCTTTTTACGGTGTGGTTGGTACATGGTGGTTGTAATGTTGCTGCTATTGTTGCTTCTACCGCCATAATTTTTGTGTACTTGAAGGCGCACAATTCAGTATAGTATATATACTCTGTGGCGTGGTGGGCGGAGTTAGTCCGCCGCGTGGTCCGCCGGACCAGATCCCGTCGTGTGTTGCGAGATCGAATTTTGTGGGCGGAGTTAGTCCGCCGTACCAAATCCGAGCGTCTGTTACGGCTATTACAGACGCTTGGATTTGGTCCGCTCCGTACCAAATCTGGACGTGTGTACGCTTGGGCCGTACAAAAAATAAAGTGTAAAATTTAAAAAATGTTTTTCTCCTAATACAATTTTTTCCGCTTTTTACGGTGTGGTTGGTACATGGTGGTTGTAATGTTGCTGCTACTGTTGCCGCTGCCACCATAATTTTTGTGCATTTGAAGGCGTACAATTCAGTATAGTATATAATAATATACTCTGTGCCGTGGTGGGCGGAGTTAGTCCGCCGCGTGGTCCGCCGGACCAGATCCCGTCGTGTGTTGTGAGATCGAATTTTGTGGGCGGAGTTAGTCCGCCGTACCAAATCCGAGCGTCTGTTACGGACTTACGGCTATTACGGCTATCAAATCAATGCAGTTGACGGACGACATTGTTTGACAGATAGATTTGACAGATAATATATTATTAAAACTCTTTGACGTTTGTTTATGTCTTTGACTGACTTGACTGAATGACTGATGAGTGTCAACTGTACCATCAATAGAAGAACCAATCTAGTTTTTGCCTACCTACTGTTCACTACCCTCTTTTATTAAACACACACACTTGCTTTCCCAATCTACTTTAGACATTGACAGAATAGTCGACATCGGCTTTGCTTGCCACATAAAAAAATAGAATAGAATAGACTGATGAGTGATGGATGACAGTCAGGTTTTATTGTTCTGCTGTGGACACTGGACAGTTTGCTCTTGACAGTTGGATGTTGGTTGTAAAAATTGAATAATGTTAGGTTTTTTTTTATAATTTATGAAATACCGAAGGTAAATTTAATCATACTTAGTTCATAATGTATATACCCTTGCGCCACCCATCTTCTTTGCACTGCTTGCTGCTCAAGTGCAAAAAATCTCAAACGGCACTAATTATACCTACTACCGTATTGGGAAGAGAGTTCCCTCCTTTTTAACTCATAGACATGGAGAACCACACAAACAATCATCCCCAACTAAATCCTTAAAATATTATTGCTCTATTTCAGACCTATTCCATCCAGCACATTTTAGTGATCTGACTATGGTGACTGAAACTGAAACAAAATGCTTCTGAAACTGAAGGTTATAAAATATAAGGTGTTGAGAAGGTTTTTAGAGCATGTCTTTTATATTGCAGTTACCTTGCTTGTTGTACCTATAGCATACTTTGAAACATTTATTGTATTGCCTACTATAATGGAGCACTGGAGCTTGGCCCTCATCTGTCATCTTGTTTTTATAAATTTTCTGACATTTAATATTAGCGGTAATATAATTTATGGAATGTTTACAAATACTACGATAAAAGGCAAAACCCTTGAAGGTTTCAATAAAAATGAATGGACTTTATGCAGTGAGTGTGAATGTTTGAGACCACCTCGTGCCTGGCATTGTGACACATGTGAAATTTGTGTTCTGAAAAGGGACCATCACTGTAGATTTATTGCATGTTGTGTTGGGTACTTTAACCATAGACATTTCATGTTTCTCACATTTTATATTGCCATAGGGATGTTTTACTGTTTTTACATTAATATTAAATTTGTTTCTCTGTTATGCACTTGGAACCATACGCTTGTAATGAAGTTTATTTGTCCAATTGGTGGCTTAGTTCTAGACTTTAGTAGTGAAAGTGTCTATGTTTTCTTAATAGTGCTGAATGTGTTAACTGGAATTGCCAATGGATTTTTATTCATTTACCATTTCAATAATTTGCTTAGTGGTAGATTAGTTCCAGAAACTAGATCATTTAGTAAATATTTCATTCATGATAAAGGTTGGAAGCATAATGTGATAGAAGTATTTGGTTCTAGATGGTACTTAACTTGGATTTCACCAACTATTCACAGTAAATTACCAGGTAATGGTATTGAATGGCCCGTAGACAATAAGTACAAAATATTTTAGAGAGCATAATAATAAATAAAGCACTAAATAACTGCCAGTCTATTAATATTTAACTGACAAAATGGTTATTTTGTATTATTTTTATTCAAGTACAAACTGATAACAGGGGTTAAGAAAGTAGAACATTAATGTAAATAAAGTAGTAGCATTTTATGGGTTGCTATAGTAGGAGGCAACACCATGTTTTATTGATATTAAAATATACCTACTATGGTTCATGACCACTAGGAAAACAGACCAAAAAACTAATATTTGGGCAATTTAGGGTTGCTCCTGACAAAACATGTGATTTAATGGTGCCATAACAAAACATGTGTCCATCAAGCTGATGTCTACACCATAGTTAGATTGGATATGTTGCGATTTAGTTTCGAGAATGCAGTATGCGCGACAAGAAGTTATTACGCAGTTTTAAGTTTTGCGCCCCAATCCTTATTTTTCCCGATTGCCCCAGAAGGAGAGTAATGTTTTTCGATAGTATATACCTACATTTCTTTGGCACGTTTTGTAGCTTTAACGACCTAATAGATTTTAACAAATGAGGTACCCATTAGATTCGTCCTATCTACGAAATTTTGAAAAAAAAAAACAAGATGGCGGCCGCGGTTATGTGTTGGTGTCTTTTTTCGTGACAATCATGTGAGGCGATACCAAAATATTTACGAGTCGGGGTGCCCCAAGTCCCGAGCTCGCTTCGCTCGCTCTTACACCAATTAAAACACATATACGTATGACATCCCACTGTTAGTATAAGCCGCCAAGTCATTATTTTTTGTAACCAATTAGTTACCATTATTTTCAATAAGACATTTCGTCGTGATTGTCATTATAAGTTTTATAATGACAATCACGACGAAATGTCTTATTCTCTTAAAACTCTAAATTTGAACACCAGCTTATTTTATAATATAAAATAAGCTGGTGTTCAAATTTAGAGTTTTTATTTTCAATATTACTTTTAAACCTTTGTCCGCATCTGATTCTGCTTTTGGTACGTTCGAGCACATTGCCGGAACATTGCTACGCTAATGTTTTCATACTTAGACAGTAAAGCCGGATTTACATTACGAAACTAGTTTCATGCATGATGAAATTAATTTCATAACACTACTTTCAGTACCTGTGAAACTAGTTTCATTAAAAATAATAGTGTCGTGAAACCCACATTATGTCTGTGTTCATGGCTCCGCCAACATCAAATCTTTATTTTGCATTGCAAAATGTTGTCATACAAATGTTATAGTAAAAACTTAAGAAAAGTTGTCTCGAAAGAAAAGATGTTGGTGGATTTGAGCCTGGCTAGCAAGAAACCAAGCATGACTAATAAACACACGTCGTATCAGCGCAGGCGCTTTCGCGACATTAGTTTCGCGTCGCGTTTATACGATGACATTAGTTACTAGTTTTATCCAAAAATCGCGCGCATCACGAAACTGTTTCAGTGTCGTGAAATCGATGCATGCATTGTAAAACTTGACGTTTACACGTGAAATTGTTGGTGAAATTAATGTCACGAAACTACTTTCATGCCACTAGTTTCGTAATGTAAATCCGGCTTAAGTACTTAATTTGCTCAGATTAAAAATACAATACACCCGTCATTCTGATATCAGACTGGTGGCTCACTAACTTTTTTAAATAACTCTAGTTGTATAAAAGCACATTTCTTCAAATTTTACGCATATTCCTCACATTGCTAGAACATTGCTTTCATGTGTCCGTTTCGATGGCGCCACGATGTTTTTTTTTTTAAATTATGCCACGATTTTGTAAAAATTTGTAAAAGTAGACTCCCAAAACCATAAATTTGTCAAAGCTATGGTTAAAAAGTTATAAGGGTTTGAACGTGGCCGCGCCATTGAAACGCTCCGAACCGCGCGGCCACGGAGATCTTTAAAACTAAACATTGCAGAGACCTGAAATTTTTGTAAGTGACAGATTGAATTTTGTTAAAAACTAGTAAAAATAAAACAAAATATCCTAGGTTTATATTTCAGGAGCTATAAGACTAATACGCCATGGCCGCGCCATTGAAACGGTGAAAAAATACGTAATCGACGATATCTCGCTGAAAAAGCATCGCAGAGGTCTGAAGTTTTTTGTAAAACCTAGATCTGAATTTGTCAAAACAGGTAAAAATGCACAAAAAAACCCATTTACATTTCAGGAGCTGTAGAATGGAATCTTAAATACGTCTTGAATATGACGAAAGGGTGACCATGGCTTATTGTTTACAGAAAATTTTTCAACTATTTTACTAGAAATTGTATCTTAAGGATTCTAAATGAAATAAACGTTAGTATACAAAACCATGTTTAGGTATTTGTTTAAAAATCGTTGTTTGCTAGCTGAAAATACTGGTTATGAGTAACGTGCGAAAACCATAACAGATAACTTTGCATAGCGTTCATAATGACTAATGAGTATAACGACTCCAGTCCCGACATGTGAAAATTCCCAAATAAAAAATATTAAAATAGCATAATTTGATGAATAAGACTAAGATTAAATTCTGCCAGAAATAATCCCCGTAATTAAGTCATGTATTCTAACATTGAATAGCAGGAGCAAAGGAGCGAACGAAACGCGCAGGTGCAGCGCGGGAGACGAAGGCTGGCTGTCTAACTAATGTAGTGTATAGTTGTTATATATCTATGTTCTTAGTTTGTATATATCTATGTATGTTACTCGTGTACTTAAATACCAATTCTTATTAATAAATGAGTGAGTTATCAACGAGCAGTCAGAGCGTTTTACTCTTCTCCAATACCCAACCATACATAGCGACCCTGCCATGTTTGGTGATGGGGTGTTGGGTCGCAATGCAGGCGCACGGTGCGTGAGGTACAGACTCGTTCTCCGTAGTTCGTAGCCGTCCAAAAAGAGATATCCCGCCGTCACATCCCCCGTCTTGCCCCGCCAAAAGCTTTTCTCGATTAGTCGTCGTTTTACTTTCAGTTAATTCGTACGTAGTACTTGTTGGTGTTTTAAATGGCATTCATTTTTACTTCATTTAGAATCCTTAAGGCGCTGTGAACAGCAAACACTAGAAAATTGCTGGTTTCCTCACGCAATTTTAGCCAAATCTGTTTAGTTTCAAGCTGCAGAAAAATTATATTTCAAACAACATTTAACATTAAAATTAATTTTAATTATATTTCAAAGAACACTGTTGTTTCCGAAACATGTTTAAAAATAAAATCCTCGATAGTAATGATCGTCAAGGTTACCTCTAACTTTGACCTTAGAAAAAAAATCCCATATTACTAGCCTACTTATGCTGATAAAAATTATACCAAATAATGAATCGAATCGTAATGCAAAACTTTGTAGTTTTAGATTTTTAATAGATCAACTTAGTTTTGAGGAAATCGATAAAATGCTTCATATTTGGCAATAAATTGCAAGCATTTAGTCGTTGCGCTTCTCTTTCTTTTCTATACAGTCCGAGAGTGACCGAGCTTTTGCTGGTAACAGCGCCTTAAAACACAATATCTAATAAAATAGGTGAAAAATTTCTGTACACAATAAGCCATGGTCACCCTTTTTTTTTTTGAGGATGGGAAATCATCAAATGACCCTCCCGCTCTGGGTGGAGCGGCAGGGAGTGTCAGACTTTTACTGACTAAAACCCACCCTTTGTCCTCCTAGTGCCTTTCTTTCCAGGGCCGCGGTAACTCTTTCGAACATATTCCGCAACTCTGGCAGGCTCTGGCCCTAACAGGCCCCGACCCATGCTGACTGCTGCTGGTTTGGCGCGCGTAGAACGCAGCGCGCCGTCAACCCGGGCCTGTTCTGATCGGACAGCGAGCTACAGCCATGGTCACCCTATCGTCATATTCAAGACGTATTTAAGATTCCGTTCTACAGCTCCTGAAATGTAAATGGGTTTGTTTGTGCATTTTTACCTGTTTTGACAAATTCAGATCTAGGTTTTACAAAATACTTCAGACGTCTGCGTTGCTTTTTCAGCGAGATATCGGCGAAAATGTGTTTTTAACCGTTTCAATGGCGCGGCCATGGCGTATTAGTCTTATAGCTCCTGAAATATAAACCTAGGAATTTTTGTTTTATTTTTACTAGTTTTGACAAATTCAAATCTGGGTTTTACAAAACACTTCAGACGTCTGCATTGCTTTTTCAGCGAGATATCGGCGAAAATGTGTTTTTCACCGTTTCAATGGCGCGGCCATGGCGTATTAGTCTCACAGCTCCTAAAATATAAGCCCAGGATTTTTTTCTATATTTTTTACAAATTCAATCTGTTACTTACCAAAATTTCAGGTCTCTGCAATGTTTAGTTTTAAAGATCTCCGTGGCCGCCCGGTTCGGAGCGTTTCAATGGCGCGGCCACGTTCAAACCCTTATAACTTTTTAACCATAGCTTTGACAAATTTATGGTTTTGGGAGTCTACTTTTACAAATTTTTACAAAATGGTGGCATAATTTAAAAAAAAAAAAAACGTCTTGGCCGCGCCTTCGAAACGGACACTGGTTTCATGTGTATACAATCACTGTTTTTTGACGTACACTCGACATCCTGTTGTTCACAAAAATCCGGCCGCAAAAAACACCTAAAAATTTCCAAACAAGTCACTTTTCAAGCAGTCATACATTTGGTGTCATCGAATCTGTGATTGAACTAAACAAAATGCTACCAACTGCAACAGTCTATAGAAGATGCAAGAGCGAGCGTAGAGAGCTCGTAAAATTTCATACGGCCCCGGATAAGTTGGAGATTTATTACCCTTGTAAAATCTCTGTACTTTCTTTGATCGTGCTGAATTTTGGAGCAGGTGTTTAATTGTATTTCTACTAAATCTTGATAGTTTATAATATGTCGCAGCCAATTAGCTTAATCAGCCGTTTCATTGGTTGCCTAGCCTTTTCATAGAGAAATGCGCCGATTTTGCAGCGACCTGAGTGACATCTTTTGATCAAAACGTTTAATGACTTGCCTGTGTCACTTGTGTCGCTGATTAAACGGCGCAGTTCTATAAAAAAAGGCTAGACTTTTAATGAAACAGCTGATTAAGGTAGTTGGCTGCGACATATAGTATGAATTTCCATCCATTTACCGAGTTACAGAAACCCTTTTGTCATGATTGAGGGACCCCTTTGAATTGCTATAAGTAACTTTTTTGTGTTATTTTGGACTTGGGCATGTACCCAGTGACTCGAACCTTTTCAGTGTCAACCATCTCAACTTTGCCCTGGCGTAGACCGGTATCCTTCTGTTTCAGCCATCACACAGGAAGCCTTTTGGTTATTAACATTGGTTTTTTTGTGTGCTTGCGCAGTCTTTGATAGTAATTATCTCTATGTCTATTTCGAGCTTCTTAAACTGTGCACTCTTTGGGAAGGTAGAGTTTTTGAGACTAGCCAACCCTATATTCCACATTGTGTAGACATTTGCTTGACTGACACGACACCGAAACGTTAATAAATTCTAGTCATATAAAAGTAGGTACCTACCATAGGTAGATTTCTATGGTAGGTACCTACCTACCTCAAAAGTGATATGCAATGCCTTAAATAAAAAATAAGCCTAGAATAAGGAAGCAATAATAAACACCTGTGAAAAATAGTGCCTACGTAAGAAAAAAAAGCACAATTAGGGTTATTGACCTATACCTATTGTTATATATGCACGTAGGTCCTATAATGTACTGTAGACCATAGTCATAATCATAATCTATTACAAGATTTAACATAATATAAAACATTAAAGATATTTCTGTAATGAGATTTGTGTTCCTTGTTGTTTTGTTTAATTCAACAGTGTAATAGGTATGTCCATTAAATTCCCGTGATACTACGATAGTCAAACTATTATGACGTACCTACCTATCTATACAATATTGTATATTAATATAAAAACACGTGTTAATGTGTAATTTGTACATGTACCTACAAATTTGTCATTGGAGTTCACAGGATGGCGCGACATCACTGACTCGTTGAGTAGCAACACTGATTAGTGATATTCTGCTTATGCATTTTTATATACTTAGATTGATAGTTAGAATAATAATTAGTTACCTACTTATACTTTATTGTGCACCAAAAGAATTAACTACCTACTACAATGTACTTACATATAGTAAAATATATGGTACCTAGTGAAATAGTAATTATTATTTTGTTTTATTTTTATGTTCATTACCTACCTACCTACCTACCAATGGGTTACTTATTCGAAACCGAATGACGTTTACTTGAATATCAAAAGCTTGAGAACCCTAGAAGCCCAATCTACGTCATTTTGACGTACTCCTAAGTAAATACGGTATCTCATGTACGATCGCTGCAACCTCCCGCCTCCCGGGCCAACCAGTGTTGCCAACTGCATAGTAATTACGGTAAAACACCGAAATCAGCAGATCTACTACCTACCGTAGAATTACTACTGGTAGTAAAATTCACCGATATACCAATTGAAGATCGTATTTTTTTAAAATCTTGTAGATTGAATATGACTAAAATAATTTTAGTGTTTACGTTAGGGTATTTTCGTTTTATTGTACCAACAACACTGTTTTATCCGTCGGGAAATCCCCCAATAGCGCGGTACCAGCTTGGAAATATTACGCGAACGAATTCGGTGGTGCTGTAACCTCTGAAATGTCATCGGTACACACGGGTGTGCACTAAAACAATGAACTAATTGCGACTGCACGGTATCTTCTCGTCTCACATACCACAGTGTCTCAAGACGAAAGTCTATGACCAGTGCGAGTTGCCAGTGATAACCTATGGACTGGAAACGTGGTCGCTCACAATGGGCCTCATCAGAAGGCTTAAAGTCACCCAAAGGGCAATGTGGAGGGCAATGCTCGGAGTTTCCTTGCGTGATCGAATCAGGAATGATGATATCCGCAAGAGAACCAAGGTTACCGACATAGCCTGAAGGATCGCCAAATTGAAGTGCAGGGCAGGGCACATTGCTCGCAGAACAGATGGTCGATGGGGCCGAAAAGTTTTGGAGTGGCGACCGCGTACCGGAAGACGCAGCGTTGGAAGGCCTCCCACAAGGTGGACCGATGACCTGGTGAGGCTCGCGGGTAGCCGATGGATGCGAGACGCACAGGACCGGTTGTTGTGGCGACACTTGGGGGAGGCCTATGTCCAGCAGTGGACGTCTTTCGGCTGATATGATGATGATGATGATGAATTGCGACTGACATACGAGGATGAGGTGTTCACTAGAATCACCAGTTTAGTAGGGCTTAGGGTTTAAAGTTAAACGTTAACGCTATTGAATTTAGATGGGATTTGTTGTAGCATAGGTACCTAATTATATGCTCAGATTAGGTAGGTACCTATATCGAAAAATTTGGTACCTACAGGTAATTTAAAAAATATTTATTATAATCTTATGGAGTTTGCAATTATCTGGTGACAATAACTACAAGGTGTACCTAACAGAATAAACGCAATACCTGTTAAGGGGTCATTGTACTTAACAACATGAACAACTTCCACTATGGGACCAAAACTGAAATCTCGAAATAAAGAAAGATAAATCGGCTCCCTTGCCATCACCAAAAAGAGTCATCATCATCATATCAGCCAATTGCCGTCCACTGCTGAACGTAAACCTCCCCCAAAGAGCGCCAACCATCCCGGTCGCGGTCCTGAGCAGTCCGCATCCATCCGCTGCCAGCCACCCTCTTCAAGTCATTGATCCATCGTGCCGCAGCAGGGCGTCCCACGCTACGTAACACATATCTGCTCCATCGACAGTCTGTCTACAGACATGGTCGACCCACTGCCGCTTCAGCATGCTGATTCTTCGCTTCGCTTCAAATAATTAGTTACAAATCTTTACTAGAGCAGTAAATCCGAATAAAATTACTTTTGTAAAAAAAAAAATCACGCCAACAAAATAAAAACATTTTTTTAATATTCTCCCACCGCGCATTTATATTTTTTCACTAGCATGAGTATGTATGTACCTATGTCGTGTCAAAGAATCAAACAGGTAGGATAGATCTATTGGATAGATCTTGGGAACGAAAGAAAAGGGGCCTCGCTGATGCGACTTCACCCACGTCTATATTAGTCCACGCAAAGCCTCTGTTACCAATCATTGTTAATTTGTTATCATTAGATAACAGTTGACAGGAATAAATAAATAAAGGAACTCTAAAAATATATAATACCTATCTTAAACAAATCAGACTAGACACAGCAGTATTTTTTTTATAATGAGGATCAATATACGTTCTTTATTTTTGAAGTTAAAACTTCTTTAGCGGCGTTGTGCACTTTTGGGATGGATAAAAAATGTTAAACTCGCGTCAGGACAGGACACGTGACCTGATCGAAAATTTGTAAGACGGATAATGTAATATGTATTATAAATTGTCATGTTTGTGTACGATAGCGCAATAAATGAATATTGTATTAAACTAAATAAATGATGAGCAAGGTTTGTTGTCAGTCAATTATGTTTTCAGACAGTATAGGAAGAGGGTTAGGGAAATTGGTTACTAACAGCCTTCTTTTTGTAACTCAAAACTATTGTACACCTTAGACTTCCTACCAAAGCATACTTTCATCGATAACTGAGAATGAATATGATCCAAATGCCATAATTACTGTATTTGTAGGGAATAGTTTAAATGTAAAAATAGATATTTTGGCACATTTGAAATGTAATATTTAATGTTTGTATGCTACCTACTGTGGCAGGACACAGAGACCCATTAACTTGTAATTGTTCCACCTTTTTCACCTGTGTACACAAATAAACGTATTTGATTTGATTTGATTTGATGATATCACTAATAATATCACTAAACTTTTGAAAATCAATTGTAAAAAGATAATTCTGTGTGCTTTCCCATACTTTGAGCACTTATCTACCTAATAGGCAAAATAACTACATACACATGCTTAATAAGCATATGCATTTTTTAGTTAGTCACCATAGTGACAATCTTTTATTTTTTGACATCAACAATTTTGTTGATAAACTGTCGACAAGGAATACTGTGTATCTGCCCATTAGTTTTAGACGTCAAATAGCGAGGCTATTAGCTTATAATATTAACTCAGACATAATTAGTATGTCGAAGTACTCTGGTATTAGCACCACAATTAGTAATAGTACTAATGTTATGGTTGCTTCAAACAATATAAACTAGTTATTAAGACAACAGATGGTACCATAGGCAATTTAGCTCAACTTAATATCAACCAGGTTAATTTATTCCTTCAGAACATTCAACACTTTTCTTCGAATTGGAAATTGAATTATTTTTAGAAAAAACAATGATTGACATTATTTGCATTACTGTGCATTGGTTAAAGGATTCTGAAATGTTAATAAATTATGATAATTATAGTGTGGGCAGTTGTTTTAACTGAAAAACAATGCTACGCGGGGGTTCACTCATCTTAATTAAACGGTGTATTAAATTTAAAACTCGTAAAGATATAGTTGAACTGTCGGTTGAACATAACATTGAACTGTCCTGTGTTGAGCTAGATAAGCATGTCATAGTGTGCGTTTACAGACCCCCAAATTATCAAAACTATTCTATTTTTGAGTCAGTAATGGAAGATGTTTTGGCAAAACTTACTATCTATACATATAATAAAACTGTAGAAGAGGTCAATTCTGTACATTGAATATAAACTAAAAAAAATACTCCAGGGGTGTTTTATACAAACAGTAGAAGCCAAAAATATATTTTTTTATTTTTTTGTCTGTCTGTCTGTCTGTCTGTCTGTCTGTCTGTCTGTTGTTCGTCTTTCACGCAAAAACCACTGGACGGATTTTAATGAAACTTTTTTTGTTGTATAGCTATTAGTCCTCGCCAACATATAGGCTATAATTTATTTTGAAGATCTGAATACAAGACGTGGAACCTTAGCAGCCCGGCTAATCTATAAGAGATATTAATATACCGCTTTAGGAATAGTTGGTCAACATGATGAGTACTGTCTGTCGACATAAAAAAAATGAAGGTCTAGAGCATCTGATGTGGAACCCTTTCAGGGAGCTAAGCTATCGGCTATTTTAATCAATTGTCAACAGATCTCATAGTCCGTTTGGTTTAAAGCCTGCTTCTCGAAAGACTAGGTTTGGGTTCAAATCCCACAAATTTTGTAATTATTTTTGAATTATTTTTATCTTATTTATTTCCTTATTTTTTTATTCCTACCAAACCTAATATTTTCAAATATTAATAATATGTTATTGCTGTATTTTGCATATCTCTTTAGAAAGACAAGCAGAACCTATTTTTTGTTTATATGTATTATGTTTCGTTTGCATCGCGATAAAAAATACAAAACTAATGTAGAAAACATTCACATAAACCTGATAGGATTATGGCTATCTAGAAGAAATCAACTTATTATCTAGATGCATAGTAAGTAGGGGTAAGTATCTTTAATGACACTTGCAATGCCATCTGTTGAGCGAAACTGTACTTACCATCAACAGCACGAGAATTACACCAAAAAGTATTTTTAGTTAAAGATTCTTTTGATACTTACCAGGCGTTACGCGTTTGATGCAAAAATGAAATTGCTCCACTGACTTTGTTTTCATTTTTTTTTACTTTTGATAGGAACGCGTTTGACCACTATCTCACCTGATGGCAAACGATGATGTGATCGAAGATGGAGCACGCTTGCCTATAAGTAACCTATTCACTCTTGATAAGACTCCCAGGCTGTAACTATCCAGAAACACGGACTCAGTCAGGGAATTCCACGCCATGTGTTTCCAAAACGTTTTGTTCATGTGGGTGTGAGGTCCATCGTGTACCGGTGGCGTACCGCCGTACGTCTTGTGGTCCGATGATGGAACGAGCTTGGCGGAATTAAACTATGCAATTACGTCGCACACTCCCCAAAATGCAACCGATAGAAAACCGAAAGGCTAAAAACTCGGCTTCGATACTCAAGACCTTCACCTCTTGAATTTCTTTCCCAGGATCTCCCTCATTCCTAATTATTTTCTGTTAATTTTAAAACAAAACTGTTCAATTCCCAGTCAGCTGGTGATTCGTCGTGACCAGCCTAGGGCCAGAAATTGGCTCAGGGCGTCCCTTAGCGCGGACGATGCCCGAGTGTCCAGGCCCACCAAGCGCATCGACATGCGCATCTTGGGCCTGGACGACTCCGTCACGGAGGCGGAGGTGGTGGCCGCCGTCGTTAGGACGGGGGGGTGCTCAGCAGAGGAGGTGAAGGCGGGCACCCTACGTCCTGACAACACGGGCATGCGCACTATTGTGGTGAGCTGTCCCGTGTCGGCGGCCAAGACCATCTCGGAGGGCCGTAGGTTTTTGGTGGGTTGGGTTTCCGCGCAGGTCAAACTGCTGGAACCCCGACCTCTGAGGTGCTTCCGGTGCCAGGTGGGCCACCATGTAGGAGCACAATGCACCTCGGAGGTGGACCGCAGCGGTCTATGTTTCCGCTGCGGTCAGCCCGGTCACAGGGCCGGCTCCTGCGACGCCGCGCCGCACTGCGCAGTCTGTGCGGCAGCTGGCAAGCCGGCCGACCACTGGGCTGGGGGTAGGGCCTGCGCCCCACCCGCCAAAGCCGGAAATCGGAGAATGCCCTCCGCCACCGCCGTCTCTGCCGCGACCGCCGCGACCGCCGCCACTGCCGCCGCTTCCTCCGCCGCCATAGCCGGTTCCACTGCGGCTGCTGCTACTGCAACAGCCGCAGTAGAGCCCCTACAACGGGCTCCGGAGGGGGCTGAAATGGAGTGCCAGTAATGGCCCCATTTCACCCCCTCCTGTTGAACGTCAGCCACTGCGCCGCCCAGGAACTGATGCTCCTGAGCATGGCGCAGTGACTGATGCCTGTGGACGGCAAGCAATGGGTAGCTCGCCGTCCGATCAGAACAGGCCCGGGTTGACGGCGCGCTGTGTTCTACGCGCGCCAAGCCAGCAGTCGTCAGCATGGGTCGGGGCCCGTTAAGGCCAGAGCCTACCAGGGTTGCGGATTTGTTCGAAAGAGTTACCGTGGCCCTGGAACGTAAAGGCACTAAGAGGAGCATGGGTGGGTTTTAGTCAGTAGAAGTCTGACACTCCCTGCCGCTCCACCCAGAGCGCGGGAGGGGTCATTTGATGATTTCCCATCCAATAAAAAAAAAAAAAAAAAAAAAAAAAGGCCAGAAATTACCAGTAGCGGGTTTCACACTCCAGAGCTTCAAGGGGAACTGTAGATCCCTGGGCAATGACGCCACAGAAGAACTCGCCAAGATAGGTTTCGAGATGGTAGTGCAGGACCCGTACCCGCTCCTCCTTCTTTCTTTCTTTCACACAGTTTCGTGCATGAATTTGCCAGAGAACAACTGAACTTCATGACAACAAATGGTGAAAAAAGTGAAAAATGGCAATGACAAGTCTATAAACGTGACTAACTAATTGACTTCTCAGCTTAAGTAAAAATTACCTCCGTAATGATAGGGATTATTATTACGGATCATTGCCCTTAATTTTTTTTAACTTATGCACTACAGATACCCCAATATTTGCGGAGGTTGTTTCGACGCCGGCTACGTCATCCTGGCCATGACTTTCCGACGTGAAAAAATCCTCGGAACGGTGAGGTGCAGGTTTCAAATCAAATCGTTTATTGCAATCCATAATGTACATATACAGGTGGTAAATATTGGTTTGTGAGTGCTAAGTGATTGAGCTGACTTTTATCTCAGATTATCACTCCCTTGCGGGTTGAGTATTATCGGTCGTCTCTCCGCTCAACCTGTGAAGCACACTGGTGGCTTTTGTACATTTGGGCGGAGTTAGGCTTGCAAACTTAGCCAGGACAACGGAGTCTCTACTCTACTCTATCCGTTGTGGGTTTTTTTATGGATAGGAAAACATCAAATGACTTCTTCTGCTCTGCGTGGAGCGGAAGAGAGTGTCAAACTCTTACTGACTAAAACACGTCCGTATTCCTCCTTATGCCTTTAACGTTCCAGGGCCGTGGTGACTTTTCCAACAAATTCCGCTCCGTTCGGACAGTGAGCCAACCTACGCTCGCCATCTGCGGGCCCGCGCTTAGGGTGGCTGGGAATTGCCTTGCGACTCCCGACGCAACGCCCGGGTTGTCTTTTTCTGTTGCGGCGGCTGAGGGGGTCTACTCTCTTAAGCCCGAAGTCTGTAGTTTCGGCCTTAGTGTTTGGCGTTTTCTACTCCGTATCACCTACGGACTTACGATTGGTCCCGAACTAGGAATAACTATCAAATCGTGCTGTCATTCATTCTTATATTCTTCTCCGGACCATGGAGTAAACCAGGACGCCGCAGGCGATCGCCTCGACGAGGACACGGTGATGCTCCGCTCAAGCAGGGCAGACCTCCACCGTATACTCCACCATGTCCTCTGCGGAGACTTATCTTCTGATAGTTTCGGCATGACCATTAATCAAGCTCAGGGACAAACTATTAGTCGTGTTGGTGTGGATCTGCGGTAGTCCTGTATCTCGCACGGTCAGGCTGTATGTCGCTTTGTCGCATGTAAGCAGCGCGCAAAGTCTGTGTATACGTACTGATGAATATCACATAACAAGTAATATTGTTTACAAAGAAATGTTTAAGTGTTAATATTCGTTCGTTCTTCGTAATTTTGTAAGTCATGTCATAATCACGATGAGTACCTATATACATTTAGTGAGTTTGTGTACTTAATATCTTCCTAAATACGAAAAGCAAGCGCGAACGAAGTCGCGGGCACAGCTAGTTGGTAATAAACTTGTGATTATTTGTGGTGATTTTAATATCAATATTTTAGAAAGTAAATCAGATAGCAGTCGCTTATTGAATCTCTTTAAATCATTTAATTTGTCAAATGTGTTTATAGAACCAACTCGCACCACTTCAACAACTGCTACATGTATTGATAATGTATTTTGTTGCTGCAACTACTTAGAAAAGGCAATTGTAAATTATCTTCCCTCTGATCACAGTGGGCTAATGGTAACTTTTGAGTCCAACATACCAATACCGCAAGTGCAGATTCATTCCAGACCAATAACAGCAGGTAAATTAAATAAATTTAATAGCACTCTTAGCATCAAGTTAAGTGATCGAAATCTCACAATAGACAACGGTAATATTTTATATAAAGATTTTTTTTCTGTATTCCAAACAGAGTTCAACAATATGTTTAAAAAGAAAACTAAAACTATATGCCATAATTTTTTATTTAGTGACTGGGCGACTAAAGGACTCAGAATAAGTAGGGAAAGACTTTACGAGCTGTATGGCCTTAAGCCTTATATTAACACTGAAACTTTTAATGAGTATGTAGCTACCTACTCAAAAATTTATAAAAATACTTGTAAGGTGGCTAAGGCTTTGTACATAAGCAATAAGGTTAAATCAGCAGAAAATAAAATAAAGACGGTTTGGAAAATTATAAATAATGAAACAAACAGGACTAAAAGACCTAATACTGATTACACATTGGAGACTTCTTATGGTCTTATTAGCGATAATCAAAAAGTTGCCCAAGAATTTGTTAATTTTTTTACCAGTATTCCAATTAGAACTACTGAAGCCTTAAATTCCTCGCCTTCGCTGGCTTTTGATTTGTTACAGGCGAATGTTTCAGCCTGCCCGACGGAATTTAATTTTAAGCATATAAACCCCATAACTGTAATAAAAGCTTTCAAAGAAATCAAGATTAAATTGACCGAGGATCTATGGGGGTTGTCTATCAAAGTTTGTACCTCAATTATTGAGACTATAGCGCCGTACTTAACTCTAATATTTAATTTGTGTGTGGATCAAGGAGTCTTTCCAGACTTAATGAAATTTAGTAAAGTGATACCACTTTTCAAATCCGGGGACAGTAAAGACACGAATAATTATAGACCAGTGTCCGTGTTGCCAGTATTCAGCAAGGTATTTGAGAAGGTTATGCTTAATCAGATGCTTAATCATTTTAACACGAATAACATCTTGCATGATAAACAGTATGGTTTCACCAAAGGACGTTGTACAACTGACGCTGCTGTAACTTTACTAAAACATATCTTCAATGCGTGGGAGGAGGCACAGGATGCCATAGGCATCTTCTGCGACCTTTCTAAAGCGTTTGATTGCGTTAATCACGAAACATTGCTGCTGAACCTCGAGCATTACGGACTAGGCAAAATAGCGTTAAAATTAGTCAAATCTAATTTAAGCGATAGACAGCAATTGGTTCAAATAAACGGTGTCAATTCCTCGGGATTAAACGTAAAAATGGGCGTGCCCCAGGGCTCAATTTTGGGTCCTTTCTTATTTTTAGTTTATATTAATGATCTACCCCATTTATTGCTAAACATACTAAACATGGTCTTGTTTGCCGACGATACTTCTTTGATTTTTAAAATAAATAGACGCAAATAACGCCCTTATGCAGGTCCATAATTGGTTTACTGCTAATAATTTGGTTTTAAATGGGAAAAAAACGAAGTGCATAAGATTTGCCTTAGCAAATGTCAAAAGTAGTGATTGTGACATAGTATTGAACAGGGAAAAACTGGAATTCGTCGATAGAACGGTTTTCCTGGGGATTACGCTTGACGCAAGGCTACAATGGGGTCCTCATTTAGCATCTCTTGCAGGACGGCTAAGCTCAGCAGCGTATGTTGTTAGGAAAATCCGCCAACTTACGGATGTTGATACCGCGAGACTAGTCTATTTTAGTTACTTTCATAGTATAATGTCTTACGGTATCTTATTATGGGGACGGGCTGCAGATATCGAGTCAATTTTTATTCTGCAAAAAAGAGCCATAAGGGCCATATACAATCTCCGCCGGCGCGATTCTCTAAGGCAACTGTTCAAGAATATTAACATCATGACGGTACCTTTTTTTTTTTTTTTTTTTTTCTAGGATGGGAAATCATCAAATGACCCCTCCCGCTCTGGGTGGGGCGGCAGGGAGTGTCAGACTTTTACTGACTAAAACCCACCCTTTAGTCCTCCTAGTGCCTTTCTTCCCAGGGCCGCGGTAACTCTTTCGAACAAATCCGCAACCCTGGTAGGCTCTGGCCCTAACGGGCCCCGACCCATGCTGACGACTGCTGGCTTGGCGCGCGTAGAACACAGCGCGCCGTCAACCCGGGCCTGTTCTGATCGGACGGCGAGCTACCCATTGCTCGCCGTCCACAGGCATCAGTCACTGCGCCATGCTCAGGAGCATCAGTTCCTGGGCGGCGCAGTGGCTGACGTTCAACAGGAGGGGGTGAAATGGGGCCATTACTGGCACTCCATTTCAGCCCCCTCCGGAGCCCGTTGTAGGGGCTCTACTGCGGCTGTTGCAGTAGCAGCAGCCGCAGTGGAACCGGCTTTGGCGGCGGAGGAAGCGGCGGCGGTGGCGGCGGTCGCGGCGGAGACGGCGGTGGCGGAGGGCTTTCTCCGATTTCCGGCTTTGGCGGGTGGGGCGCAGGCCCTACCCCCAGCCCAGTGGTCGGCCGGCTTGCCAGCTGCCGCACAGACTACGCAGTGCGGCGCGGCTCATGACGGTACCTTGTCAATACATCTATGAAAACATTATGTACGTTAGAAAGAATCTTCATCTTTTTAATAAACGAGGCGACAGGCTTCAGACTTGCTAAAGTAGCCACATCTTTCATGGGGTACTGTTTAAAATGTTACAATAAAATACCTCCCCAGATATTAGAATTAAATGAAACAAAATTTAAATCTTGTGTTAAGCGCACACTATGCAGGCAAGCATATTATAAGTTGGGGGATTACAATGAAGATAAAAATGCTTGGCTCAATGCTGGTCCTGCTCCACAGCCACTAGGGCGCACAAATTAGTTATTTAATTATTATTTTATTTTTATTTTTAGCAGTTGTGAGACCCGCTGAATATTGAAACAACATAGATTTTTATTTTATTTTATTTATTTAAGGAAAAACAAACAGTAGCACAATATATATTTTCATTGTATAGACTCGAACTAATTTTGCATAGTATAATTTCATGCATTAACGGCACATGTGTGAGTACTGTGTACCTTCAAGTCAAACTATCATTTTTGGGTTAGACTTTAATGTGCCCTGGCTGTTGGGAGTGTCATGCTCACTCAAGTCTCTCTGATGGTGCAGTTTGTGTTTCATTCATCATTTGGCTCCGTCAGCTGGGACTGGTCATCCCTCAACTGCCACGGTTTGTTTTGTGTATTATTCCCAGCGGAAAAAGGTCGATTTTCTTAATTTCAGTTAAGCAGATATTTAGTGTATGACGTCGTGTAAATGTGTATGGTAAGTATGAATTTGTGCATCCAACCATTGGGGCGTTATTCAACAAAAACTGTTTCCGCTGGAACTACGTCATCCCAGCGGCACTTTTTTTTTTCTATGGACGTACAAGAAAAAAAATACATGCAATAATTAGTGTGTGATGAGAGGTAAATGTGTATGTTTAAATGAAATTTGTGTGTCTTAAAACTTCGAAGATATTCAAGTTTCCGCTGCGCTGACGTTTGGCTATTTGATGGAAATCATATAAATCGGTTTAGTGCAGAGTTGATTTTGTTTACGCACGTTGCTATGAATTTGTGTATAATGTTTGTGAAAACAGATTTTGAAAAAAGCATACCGTTTAGGAGATATACACGTAAAGGTGAAATATGGTTATTAGGTCTTAGTACTTAAAATAGGAACTTTAGAGCCTAACTTTTAACGTTTATTTGTATCTTGTAAGGGTCTACAACGTCTTGCCAAGTTTCATTTATGTGCGCTTAGTAATTAATGAGCAATGGCATAATTTACTACGAATGGACCACTATATTTTATGACATCCGATTGTAGGACTTTTTAATGGAAAAGCAAAATAAAACATATTCCACTATTTAGTGTATTAATTCAACTATTCATAGGTATGTAAAATTTCAGCTCATTACGCTCAATTATAAAAGAGATATAATAAAAATACCAAAACAACCGAATTACATGGATAAACCGACCAAGTTTGAATGGCTACAAAAAAGCGGCCGTGCAGTACATAGAGCTAACGTTTTAAAATTTCCAGTGTTTTACCATTATTGGACTAGTACAGGTCGGAACACAATTCTTGACCTGGCTCGATACGTTTCGAAACGCTTTACTTGGCATCACTGTTACCATTGCGATTAATTTTTTTAGGTACATCGAAATTGAATTGTTCAATTTTAATTAAAACGTCATTCGAAATGTGTCGAGCCAGGTGCCAAGTTAACGCGTACGGGTAGTAGTTACAAACAAAGACTACAATAGTATACTAATGTGCACCCAAGGACAACGTGCGTATGCGCTGTTTATTTTGCCGCAACGTAATATTATGTACCTATTGGACTCGGTTATTGACATAGTGTAAGTGACTGTGACATACTTATTGAGCCAGTAGTGAGAATGATTAAAAGATAAACAAGGTAAGTACTTCCTAATAAAATACCTCATGAAAATGTTATCTGTTGGAAGGTAGGTTCAAGTGACACTCGTTGTTACTTACATCTCGACGACGCCGAAAGCCTAAAAGTTGTCTATATCTGCTATGTATAGATTCCAGTGCATACCTACAGTGTTTATGACAGCCATGTAAATACCTATAGTTATTTGATGAAAGTTGGTTCAGCTGTTCAAAAGTTGCAGTCTCTTATTCGAACTTGTTTCGAATAATAAAATGTGTAGGTAGGTACCTTTTATTTTCTAGGTAGGTACTTTGAAGTGTTTTTTTTTTTTTTTTTGGATGGGAAATCATCAAATGACCCCTCTCGCTCTGGGTTGAGCGGCAGGGAGTGTCAGACTTCTACTGACTAAAACCCACCCATGCTCCTCTTAGTGCCTTTTACGTTCCAGGGCCGCGGTAACTCTTTCGAACAAATCCGCAACCCTGGTAGGCACTGGCGCTAACGGGCCCCTACTCCTATGCTGACATCTCTTTGAGGCGCGCGTGGAACACAACGCGCCGTCGGCTTGGGTCTGGCTTTAATCGGACAGCGAGCCACCCAACGCTCGCCGTCCGCAGACCCGCACCTACGGTGGCCGGGAATCGCCCAGCGACTCCCGACGCCCGGTGCGTCTCCCTATGCCGCGGCGGCTGGGGCGTGAGGGTTGTCTCTCCCTCACGCGGCCCGCATCCTCCTTCACTAGCATTACTGCTTCGCAGAAGGAGGTGACGGCTTCCCATGCCTCCTCGCTCCGGACCATGGATTGAACCAGGGCCGGACGCGAGAGGTCGCCGCCGCCGATCGCCTCGACGAGGACACGGCGCTGCTCCGCCCATGCGGGGCAGGCCTCCACCGTATGTACTTTGAAGTGTGAGACGAGAATTTCGTTTGTTCTTGTTTGCATTTATATTTAAACCACAATTAATAGGTATAATCCCGCAATAATATTACGTAGGTACCTACTTATTGTTAACCTGTCAGGCATTGCAAGCGCGAAACACAAACAACAGTCAAGCCCCCGCCCGCATTTTTATATAATACAAGCTGTTGCCCGCGACTTCGTACGCGCATATCCCGTTTTTTCCCGTTGGAATTCCCGTTCCCGTAGGTACTACACTACACTATAAACCTACCTTCAAATTGAGTCAATTACTTAGTACTGATCTGTGATTGTAAGACATACTTATTTGTTGCTGTAAAAGCTCGAACG
Organism: Melanchra persicariae; assembly: GCA_947386135.1. Lineage (NCBI taxonomy): Eukaryota > Metazoa > Arthropoda > Insecta > Lepidoptera > Noctuidae > Melanchra > Melanchra persicariae. Next base: position 9,129,793 of record OX376653.1, on the reverse strand, counting down.
AGAAGACCAACTTCCGAAAATTTACTAGTAGGTACTTAATACCTAAGATTTACCTATACATAAGTATTTGAGCTGTTACAGTAGGCAACGTATTTCTTATTTATAAAAGACTGATTCTTTATATCAATGTGTGGTGGCGTTGTTAGCGGCACAATAAATCTAACAATAATTTGATTTTATTTGATGTTATTATTACTTTGTTAATAATGTTTTTTAATTTTAATGGTCAGTAACTAATAAATAATTATAAGAGTAGGTACAAAGTTAATGTAGTTGTTTTATTTTCTGCGAAACGATTGTGTACGCGCCTGTACGAATCTATTAAACACGATAACGATACTATACTGGAAATTCTAGAACGTTAGCTCTATGTACTGCACGGCCGCTTTTTTGTAGCCATTCAAACTTGGTCGGTTTATCCATGTAATTCGGTTGTTTTGGTATCTTTATTATATCTCTTTAATAATTGAGCGTAATGAGCTGAAATTTTACATACCTATGAATAGTTGAATTAATACACTAAATAGTGGAATATGTTTTATTTTGCTTTTCCATTAAAAAGTCCTACAATCGGATGTCATAAAATATAGTGGTCCATTCGTAGTAAATTATGCCATTGCTCATTAATTACTAAGCGCACATAAATGAAACTTGGCAAGACGTTGTAGACCCTTACAAGATACAAATAAACGTTAAAAGTTAGGCTCTAAAGTTCCTATTTTAAGTATTAATAACCATATTTCACCTTTATGTGTATATCTCCTAAACGGTATGCATTTTTCAAAATCTGTTTTCACAAACATTTTACACAAATTCATAGCAACGTGCGTAAAAAAAATCAACTCTGCACTAAACCGATTTATATGACTTCCATCAAATAGCCAAACGTCAGCGCAGCGGAAACTTGAATATCTTCGAAGTTTTAAGACACACAAATTTCATTTAAACATACACATTTACCGCTCATCACACACTAATTATTGCATGTATTTTTTTTCTTGTACGTCCATAGGAAAAAAAAAGTGCCGCTGGGATGACGTAGTTCCAGCGGAAACAGTTTTTGTTGAATAACTCCCCAATGGTTGGATGCACAAATTCGTACTTACCATACACATTTACACGACGTCATACACTAAATATGTGCTTAACTGAAATTAAGAAAATCGACCTTTTTCCGCTGGGAATACACACACGTTTGTTGTGTGTGTATTCCCAGCGGAAAAGTGTCGTTTTTCTTAATTTCCTATGGACGTACGTACGGACGTAAGCGGCACTTTTTTTTCCTATGGACGTACAAGAAAAAAAATACATGCAATAATTAGTGTGTGACGAGAGGTAAATGTGTATGTTAAAATGAAATTTGTGTGTCTTAAAACTGCGAAGATATTCAAGTTTCCGCTGCGCTGACGTTTGGCTATTTGATGGAAATCATATAAATCGGTTTAGTGCAGAGTTGATTTTTTTTAGGCACGTTGCTATGAATTTGTGTATGTTTGTGAAAACAGATTTTGAAAAAAGCATACCGTTTAAGAGATATACACGTAAAGGTGAAATATGGTTATTAGGTCCAAGTACTTAAAATAGGAACTTTAGAGCCTAACTTTTAACGTTTATTTGTATCTTGTAAGGGTCTACAACGTCTTGCCAAGTTTCATTTATGGGCGCTTAGTAATTAATGAGCAATGGCATAATTTACTACGAATGGACCACTATATTTTGTGACAACCGATTGTAGTACTTTTTAATGGAAAAGCAAAATAAAACATATTCCAATATTTAGTGTATTAATTCAACTATTCATATGTAAAATTTCAGCTCATTACGCTACATAATTAAAGAGATATAATAAAAATACCAAAACAACCGAATTACATGGATAAACCGACCAAGTTTGAATGGCTACAAAAAAGCGGCCGTGCACTACATAGAGCTAACGTTCTAGAATTTCCAGTATAGTATCATTATCGTGTTTAATAGATTCGTACAGGCGCGTACACAATCGTTTCGCAGAAAATAAAATTACTGCATTAACTTTGTACTCTTAAAAGTATTTATTAGTTACTGACTATTCAAATTAAAAAACGTTATTAACAAAGTAATATATATATGAATTGATTTTAAAACTGCAATCTAATTCAAAAACAGTTTGTTTTCAATGGATTCCGTCGCATGTTGAGTTACAGGAAAATGATATGGTCGATTTACTCGCCAAACAAGCGTGTGTTGATGGAGTACCCATGAATATTACCCCACTGTATTCGGAATACTTTGGAAAGGCAAAAAAGCAATGCTTAGAACTTTGGCAGGAATATTTTAACCAAAGGTCAAAAGAAAAGGGGATATGGTACCGTACTATCCAGCCAGAAATCTCTCGGGTTCCGTGGATCGACTGTAGTCTAAATAGAAATTTAATAACTATAGCTTTAAGACTTCGCTCCGGACATACTCCATCAAATAAATTCTACTATCTAATGAAGAAAGTTTTGTCTCCAAATTGTGATGACTGTGGAGTAGTTGATGATGTGTTTCACATCCTGATGGAGTGTGTCCGGAATGAAAATACGAGGATCAATGTTTTTGGGCGCTGTAAATCTTATAATATTGGTATCTGTAACACAATACTCGCTTGTCCAATGTCGGAGAATGCTAAACAGCTGTATGAGTTAGTCTTAAGGTAGATTGTAATATTTTGTGATTTTTCTGTATTGGGCGATGTGGTCGCTAAGCGACAAAGCCCTTTAATCAAATAAAAAAAAAAAAAAAAAAAAAAACAAAGTAATAATAACATCAAATAAAATCAAATTATTGTTAGATTTATTGTGCCGCTAACAACGCCACCACACATTGATATAAAGAATCTGTCTTTTATAAATAAGAAATACGTTGCCTACTGTAAAAGCTCAAATACTTATGTATAGGTAAATCTTAGGTATTAAGTACCTACTAGTAAATTTTCGGAAGTTGGTCTTCTCGTTCGAGCTTTTACAGCAACAAATAAGTATGTCTTACAATCACAGAATCACAGATCAGTAGGTACTAAGTAATTGACTCAATTTGAAGGTAGGTTTATAGTGTATTGCAGTACCGACCTACTTACCTACGTTCTAGCGCATATTCTTACGGGAACGTGAATACCTACGGGAACGGGAATTCCAACGGGAAAAAACGGGATATGCGCGTACGAAGTCGCGGGTAACAGCTTGTATTATATAAAAATGCGGGTGGGGCTTGACCGTTATTCTGTGTTTCGCGCTCGCGATGCCTGACAGGTTAACAATAAGTAGGTACCTACGTAATATTATTGCGGGATTATACCTATTAATTGTGGTTTGAATAAATGCAAACAAGAACAAACGAAATTCTCGTCTCACACTTCAAAGTACCTACCTAGAAAATAAAAGGTACCTACCTACACATATTATTATTCGAAACAAGTTCGAATAAGAGACTGCAACTTTTGAACAGCTGAACCAACTTTCATCAAATAACTATAGGTATTTACATAGCTGTCATAAACACTGTATGCACTGGAAACTGTACATAGCAGATATAGACAACTTTTAGGCTTTCGGCGTCGTCGAGATGTAAGTAACATAATACAGTTGTCACTTGAACCTATATACCTACCTTCTAACAGATAACATTTTCATGAGGTATTTTATTAGGAAGTACCTACTTACCTTATTTATCTTTTAATCATTCTCACTACTGGCTCAATAAGTATGTCACAGTCACTTACACTATGTCAATAACCGAGTCCAATAGGTACATGCCATAATATTACGTTGCGGCAAAATAAACAGCGCATACGCACGTTGTCCTTGGGTGCACATTTGTGAGTTGACTGATAAAGCGCGCTAAGAAGACACATAACTACTACCCGTACGCGTTAACTTGGCACCTGGCTGAACACATTTCGAATGACGTTTTAATTAAAATTGAATAATTCAATTTCGATGTACCTAAATAATATAAACGCAACGGTAACAGTGATGCCAAGTAAAGCGTTTCGAAACATATCGAGCCAGATCAAGAATTGTGTGCCGACCTGTACTAGTCCAATAATGGTAAAACACTGGAAATTCTAGAACGTTAGCTCTATGTACTGCACGGCCGCTTTTTTGTAGCCATTCAAACTTGGTCAGTTTATCCATGTAATTCGGTTGTTTTGGTATTTTTATTATATCTCTTTAATTATGTAGCGTAATGAGCTGAAATTTTACATACCTATGAATAGTTGAATTAATACACTAAATATTGGAATATGTTTTATTTTGCTTTTCCATTAAAAAGTCCTACAATCGGATGTCACAAAATATAGTGGTCCATTCGTAGTAAATTATGCCATTGCTCATTAATTACTAAGCGCACATAAATGAAACTTGGCAAGACGTTGTAGACCCTTACAAGATACAAATAAACGTTAAAAGTTAGGCTCTAAAGTTCCTATTTTAAGTATTAATAACCATATTTCACCTTTATGTGTATATCTCCTAAACGGTATGCATTTTTCAAAATCTGTTTTCACAAACATTATACACAAATTCATAGCAACGTGCCTAAAAAAAATCAACTCTGCACTAAACCGATTTATATGATTTCCATCAAATAGCCAAACGTCAGCGCAGCGGAAACTTGAATATCTTCGCAGTTTTAAGACACACAAATTTTATTTTAACATACACATTTACCTCTCGTCACACACTAATTATTGCATGTATTGTTTTTCTTGTACGTCCATAGGAAAAAAAAGTGCCGCTGGAATGACGTAGTTCCAGCGGAAACAGTTTTTGTTGAATAACTCCCCAATGGTTGGATGCACAAATTCGTATTTACCATACACATTTACACGACGTCATACACTAAATATCTGCTTAACTGAAATGAAGAAAAACGACACTTTTCCGCTGGGAATACATACACCGTTCTTTTTGCCAATTTTAACGCAACTTCGGGCGTAAATAAGTAATAAAAGGAGTGTAAAATCTCAAAAACAAAGTCGGCACCGACAAACATCAATTGTAGAAGAGTTCAATAAACTTTGTTTGTAATGGATTCATGCAGTGGTTTTTTCATAAAACTCAACCTTCCAATAGAATTTTCGTGCATCGTCTAACGTTGTTTTCGTTCAGGACGGTGTTTTCGAGCGTGGAAACTAGACATTGTGCGTTAAGACTAGCATCTAAATGCTCATCACTGATACCGTCTCTGTCGGGCATGATGCCCGGTGAGACAGCGTGCTTTTTGGCCACGCTTACCATCGAGTTCGAGCCCGCGACTAGTTCAACCTTAAGGATTAAGCGTTGTCCTTCTGAGCGCAGTCTGAGTTTTTGCAAAGAGCTGCGTAATCGCTGCAGTCGTATGTGTAGAGATGTAAAGAGACGCGACTACACAATTTCCATAATTCTCTTGATAACCGGAACTCTTCTGAAGTCTGGAAGTTTCTGAAAACTATCAGTATTGGCAAGTCCGCTTTCGCTTAGCAAAGACTGACGTGTGTGCTCTGAACCAATATTTGCCACTACCTCCTGTTACTTTAGATCCACCCGTCAAATCAGCAACATTAAATAAGCTTGTTTGCCAATGCCGCAGTGTTCTTTCGAATACAGTCCTGTGAGTGAAAATGATATCAAAAAAGCTATTTCTGCTAGATAGCAGAAATTGCTTTTTTGACATCATTTTCACTTCATTCTCACACGGAGATCCTCTTCCGCTGCTGGCAATGATAACCTAGATGCTCTAGAATGATTTCTCCAATTCTCTCCAATATCCTTCCTGTTTTGACCCACATTTTTAACTTTTCTTTATTTTCTTGTTCTATTCCCGATGTTTGGAAACAAGCCCAAATCATTCCGTTACATAAAAACCCTAACCTGGTCTTATACCAATTTTAGACCAATTTCCATCCTTCCTTATCTATCTAGTAATGATCTTCTTAGTCTTTTTCAATCCGGCAGCACTACTTATCACAGGTCTTTTAAAGGTTGACGAAATCCGCTGGGCTATGGACCACAAACCCTGGGATGACCCATCATAGACTACGCTGATGCCTGTTATTTAGATGCCACCGAAGAGCTTTTAAATAAACTTTAACTTGAGAAAAATTGTCACTTATTTCGGCTTAATTAAGGGTTTATAGGTGGCCGACCTGGGGAGAATCTCTCCAGCTTGACCACATTTGTGATTATTTGTGTGAGCCATACTAATGACCAAACCCGCAGCAAATCTAGCGAACGACCCAAAAGCTAGATTGACCCGGCATTATACCGAAGACATCCCGGACGTCAGCCTGTATGAGATTATGATGGCTCTGAAGCAGCTTAAAAACAACAAGGCGTCGGGTGAGGATGGAATTACGGCCGAACTCCTGAAGGCGGGTGGAAAACCAGTCCTTAAGGCCCTTCAGAAACTGTTCGATTCCGTCATACTCGAGGGGAAAACGCCACAAGCGTGAAGCAGAGGTGTGGTGGTACTCTTCTTTAAAAAGGGCGACAACGCCCTGCTTAAGAATTACAGGCCCATCTCACTTCTGAGCCATGTCTACAAGCTGTTTTCCAGAGTCATCACGAACCGTCTCGCACGCAGGTTTGACGACTTCCAGCCTCCCGAACAAGCCGGATTCCGAAAAGGCTTCAGCACCGTAGACCACATACACACGCTGCGGCAGGTTTTACAGAAGACCGAAGAGTATAATCTGCCCCTCTGCTTAGCGTTTGTGGACTACGAGAAAGCCTTCGATTCGATCGAAACTTGGGGTCAGCTGCAGTCTCTCCAACGGTGCCAGATCGACTATCGGTACATCGAGGTGCTGAAGTGTTTGTATGAAAACGCCACCATGTCAGTCCGACTTCAGGATCAGACATCAGAACCTATCCTCCTGCAGCGGGTTGTGAGGCAGGGAGACGTAATTTCTCCGAAACTGTTCACGGCCGCAATGGAGGACGTCTTCAAGGTTTTGGACTGGAGAAGGCTAGGCATTAATGTCAATGGCGAGTACATCACTCATCTTCGATTTGCCGACGATATAGTCGTCATGGCTGAGACCACGGAGGACCTCAGTAAAATGCTCGATGACCTCAGTAGAGCTTCCGAAAGAGTGGGTCTTAAAATGAACATGGACAAAACCAAGGTCATGGTAAATACCCATGTAGCACCCACTCCTATCAAGATTGGAGGCTCTGCACTCGAAGTTGTTGATGAGTACCTGGGACAAACGATCCAGTTAGGTAGGGCTAACTTCGAGACAGAGGTCAACCGTCGAATCCGACTCGGCTGAGCGGCGTTCGGGAAGTTGCGCGGTATCTTCTCGTCTCACATACCACAGTGTCTCAAGACGAAAGTTTATGACCAGTGCGTGTTGCCAGTGATGACCTATGGACTCGAAACGTGGTCGCTCACCTGCTCGTGTGGCTCGTGGCCTCATCAGAAGGCTTAAAGTCACCCAAAGGGCAATGGAGAGGGCAATGCTAGGAGTTTCCTTGCGTGATCGAATTAGGAATGATGATATCCGCAAGAGAACCAAGGTTACCGACATAGCCCGAAGAATCGCCAAATTGAAGTGGCAGTGGGCAGGGCACATTGCTCGCAGAACAGATGGTCGATGGGGCCGAAAAGTTTTGGAGTGGCGACCGCGTACCGGAAGACGCAGCGTTGGAAGGCCTCCCACAAGGTGGACCGATGACCTGGCGAGGGTCGCGGGTAACCGATGGATGCGAGACGCACAGGACCGGTTGTTATGGCGATATCTCACCCAGAAATGTTTGAAAAACTGGGAGATAACTAAGTTCAAAACTAGATCTATCTGCAAATAAATCTTTGACTTTGACACTTGGGGGAGGCAAAGGTCCAGCAGTGGACGTCTTTCGGCTGATATGATGATGAGCCATACTAAAAGTACCTACAAGTATTTTCTTGAATTTCAGCACTACCTACTGAACCCAAATTTTTAGCAGGTAGGAACTATACTCAATTGTTGCTAAATGATACACAATTTTCAATAATATTCATCTAACTATTACCACAGATTACTGAATAGTTATGCTATTACTTAACGGCTCCTCAATTCAGATGTTTACGTTGAGGAGTCACTTTTGCATTGATATAACTTGTGATATAGTTTGCTGCTAAATCTAGAATTCGTGCTGCAACATCAGCTATTACGCTGCTAAATAAGGGTGTTAGTTGCCCTTTAAAATCTGACGTGGCTCCTCAATCCATATGGACACACATATATTTAGCTGCTAAATCCAGAATTTGTGCTGCAAAATCAGGTACTTTGTTGCTAAATAAGAGTATTAGTTGCTCTTTAAAATCTGACGTGGCTCTTCAATCCCCACCGTCATAAAAAAGTCGACTGCCCCATACATTATGTGAGCATAACTCGACAAAATTATGTACCGAACAGCTGTTTTTTTTCGCGATTTCGGGGTTGGTCCCATAGTAGAAGTTGTTCATAATGATGAGTACAATGCCACCTTATGAGATATTGTGTTTATTCTGTTACACGTTGTATAGGTATCTACGTACAATACCTAAGGAAAACTTGTAAAACAAAAAAAAAGCGTAATTTTTTGCCATGCCAACTCGCTCCGAAGCATGGATTGAACCAGAGCCGGACGCGAGAGGTCGCCGCCGCCGATCGCCTCGACGAGGACACGGCGGTGCTCCGCCCAAGCAGGGCAGACCTCCACCGTGTCCTCCGGGCAATCCTCACAGTGAAAACACCCGGGCGTTTCCTGGAAATTAGCATTCGTTTGTATTCGGAAATGCGACGATTGCCGAGGGACATTAAGAAAGTAGTTGTACTTATTGTACCTACCTACTTGTGTGAATTTTCTTTTTTAGGGATATCAAGATCGTGGCAGATGGCTTCTGTTTTTCACTTCTTCAATAGAACTACACAACGCAATAAAGTTTTACACTTTATTATTTTCTTTTATAATCGATTATTAAATTAAAATACGTATTCTAAATCTAAACGTAGTAGGTACATTCTATAGGATAATAATTATTTACAGGTAGGTACCTATAATAGCATAATTATATTAGGTTGTCTATTGTCTTTCTGAAACATTACTGTTCGGCAATATTTGTGCTAAGTATCTGCTGCGTATTCTATCAGACTGTTCTTGGGCGACATCTCGTGTGTTAAGTGACTGATCTAACGACTCCGACGGCCGCCTCGAGTCAGTTTCTTCTTGGTCCGTATAGTCTTCGTGGTCTAATAGATTTGCAGTTTCGTCAGTTTTTTTAACCCTGAAATGATTACAATAGTCGTGTTGAATAAATTAATATGTTTGAATGAAAGTACCAACTCAATATTACAAAACATTTGTAAGGTGGCAAAACTCACGGCTTCGTGGACTCTCTCATACTTGGTGACATATTAAGTACACCATTGTTTGCTGAATCAATTATGTATATGAGCACCGCCGCAACAAGGGATACTAAAAAAAAACTTACAATCAATTAAAGTTCATTAACCTAAACATTCAATTATTATTTGGAATCATACCAAAGAGACACCCCAGGAAAAACATTTCTAACATCAAGTATCCATATTTATCAACAATGATTCCTGCAAAGATAATAACAGTGGCTAGGCCCATATTCTGCACTGCTTGACATCTGAAAAAATAAAAATGTGCTTGCAATCCGGATGCCAACGTTACGCGTACCTATACAGGCAGGCATGTAATATGACTGGTTACCTATCATAAGTTTGAAAAATATTTGACCGAATTTCATTTCACCTAAAACTTTTCAACTATTATCGTTTCGATTTTTTTTTACTTCAACGAAGTCACGTCTGCCACTGTATCAGTTGACCTATTTAAGTATCAATTTCATTTTTTTCGTTACTCCGTAAAACTTTTTACCGAAGTTACACGTAGCCGAAAAAAAAAACATTTGTTCGAAGTATTAAGTTTCCGAAAATTCAAATTAAAAGTGGTTCCAGTAAGAAGCAGGCAAACAAGGATGTTTGCTTCAAGCATGCAAGCAGGCGCATGCAACATGCAGCAAGCATTGTTTCTGTCACGGTTTAGGCGCTGCGGGGTTTGGGCGGCTCGCATATGGTTTTAACACTCACCACTGCTGCTTCGGCTTGCGGGCCGGCCAAGCCCGGCCAAGCCGGTCAACCTCAGCCGCAGCGACGGGCCTTCAGACCACCTGCTCCTAGGCTCGCCCCACCCCTCAGCGCCTACGCGGGTTTAAATTACACTCTAGACAAGACTGCGTGAAGTCGGTTTTGCAGCGATTCGTTTCTAAAACTATATTCGTTTTTACTAAATTTTGTAGCACAACATATTGACTTTTATGACACTATTTTAATTTACTTTATTGAAAATGCTACCAAGTAGGTAACCGGCTATATATTTGTGACTAAATAATATTCCGTAAAATGTTGTTTCGGTGTGGTGAAAATATGTCAAATAAATCATTTGGCAAATGAAAAAAGTTCAAAAGAGGCTTCGGCCAATTTTATTGCAAAAAGTTGTTTTGTAAATCGGCGAAATACAGTTCGGTAAAATAATACCTATATGACACATGATAAATGTCGATAATCTAATATGTCAAAAAATGCATAGAGCCGACGTCGAAAAGACGTCGCTCCGTCGCCTGGTCAATAGTACCTATTCAGTAAAATATAATTCGAACAAAAAAAAATCGGAAAAGTGATCGGTTCCCAATACGACTTATATGACCGAACTTATTATTCTTACTTTGTTACAATTAAGTGTGCGTCTCGGTTACGGAACCCTTTTGTGATGACTCCCTATGTGTCTTTACAGCCTTTTTACTCCGAACCTACTGGACCCATTAACGGCCGCTTTCTATAACATATCTCAATCCCAATCTTGAGCCCGATCCTTGTCTGTAACCAATCAAAGGTGAGGATTGTGTGGTGAAGGACACAAACTCGGCCGTTGATTGGTTACAGACAAGGATGGGGATCAAGATTGGGATTGAGATATGTTATAGAAAGCGGCCGTTAGTCGTACTTTGGTACAAATTGATATATACTTCTATCACCCAAACAGGGTCGCGTAACGTAAATAAATAAATTTTGAATATGGGGAAAATAATTTTGAAAATTAGAAAAAAAAGGCAATCTGTAAGTACCTACCTACCATGTGGCATAGCATAACACATGGAAGAGCTTAGGTACAGCAAGGTTCGCTAAATAATATGTTTTTGACGCTGGGCAAGGGCAGGTACCGTAAACGTTGTAGCTACAAGTAACTGTTCTTAGGAGACTTCAAATTTGTTTGAAATGTTTAATTAGGAAATGGATCTATATATTTTTATAATCCCAATCGATCCTGTTACAAGACAATGTAAGTATAAGTATTTCGAAACAAATAAGACACCTGGGGTACCTACATAGTAAAATACACACAAATTGCTATAAACTTTTCCCATTGGTATCTACTATAAATTGGTTAACTAGATTCCTGCTCAAGTATTTTTATAATGTTCAAGTTACGTATTTACTTGTTAAGACACGCTTTTTGGTAATAAATTGTACCAAAAGCATTCATTTGAATTAAATAGGTATGTGCTTATAAAACCCCCGTGCAGTGGTCCTATCGCCTGAAGCCAATAACGCATGTGCTTGTTATTTATAGATAACATAATAAGAGAAGCATTTAGTACATTTTTGCCATAATTATGTGAATAGATTAAATAGCCTTACATTCCATATGCTGTTCCCAATTGGTTTTCTGGAACAATTAAAGCCACAAGGGGCCATAAACCACTGGCTAGTAGAGAATAAGATATGCCCAAGGTAATCTGTAAAAAATATTTTGTCTTAGCAGATGTTAAATTAAACTTAATGTACAACAATAAAAAAGGGTATTTTTTCTTACCACTCCAACATATGGACTGAAGAATGTGAATGCTAACATAAAATGAGCACTTATCGTTGTCACAATACTTATTATAACCCATGTCATATTTCTTCCTGTCTTATCAATGAGAATGCCAAAGAATGGGCTTAAAGCTGCTGACAGCAAATAAACCATGGAATTTACATTGTTTGCCCCTTGTGGCAAGAAATCGAATTTTCGTTCGTAGAATAATCTGAAAGATAAACAAAATACATTTAGTCAATCTTGTTTAGATCAACACTTACGTTTTGTGAAATAGGTTTTACACATTTCACAGAAAAAAAGGAAAATTCCAGGCAGTTGGGTACTCACTTTCCTAAGGCAATAAACGGAAAAATGGCCAGATAATATGCCACACAAATTATAGACAAAAGCCAGAACACTGATTTGAAATGTCTTATGTCAGTCAGATGGAAGGGTTCACTATTGCTTTGTTCATCTTGCCGTCCAAGAATTTTTTCAGCTCTGTAATCCATCCAGCCAAGGATCACGCCACAAATAAGGGATACGAAGCAAGTTAGTGAGGCTGAAAAGATAGATTACTTCAATAAGGAGATGATAATGAGCTATGAGAACAATCATTAAAAATAACAAGACACCAACCAAGGAACAATGTAACTCCTAATCTTTCATATCCTCCATAATATGTAGATACCCATCTATACACAGGCTCCATGACCCAAAAGTTAACAGTACTCCCAAACCGTGAGAATGATAACTGTAATCCGAATACCATGTTGAGTTCCTTTCCTTTGAACCAAAGGACTACATAATTGTTTACAACAACTTGCAGGGATTCTCCTCCAATCCTGAAATAGATAAATTAATACAATAATTATGTCCTGTTTCATATTGTTCAATACTCACGAATATAAACAATTTTCACTATGGGGTATGAAATGTACAAAGTATTTAAAAATCTGCTGTTTCAAATCACAGTGGGATACCATTTATGGAACACTGGTGTTAATGTTTATATTTTAGTCCTTCTACAGCGAAAATTCATATTCAAGAGTAGGTAATGTGATCTATAAAAGTTTATAGGGTTAGGAGCTGGAAACTGAAACTTTTATCAACAAGGAGTGCAGTGACATGAAAGGAGTAGGTATACAGTAGGTAGGTAGGAATAACAAATTACTTTTTAAATTTCTGCTTAACTTCAAAACTTCTAAACCTTAACTGATATTCTTTTTTAAATCCAATGATGCAGTTGTAGTTTCTCTGGCCCGATGTTGATGAAAACTAAAAGAGCATCATAGATTTTTGAAAAAAAATTCCAACTGTTTGTCATGTATTGTTACATTCCAAAATTTAATCCTTAGTAGAGACACTATTTGAAGATGTAATAATACAGGATGTGATTTTTTTTCAAAATCAACCGGTTCAATTCCCAGCTAGGAATCCCAATTTTTCCAAAATCTTTTTGAAAAAAAAACACTAAAAATTCACTCTGTATAGTATGTGGATTCTGGCTCTATTCTTGCAGGAAAAGTGTACCTAATTGTTTTGTGTGTCCTTTCTTGACCAGCTTTTTCAGTATAACTTGTACATACTTACCCAAATACAAATCTGCCAAGTATCATCAGCCAGAATGCATTGATATAAACTCCAAATGCAAATATTACAGCTCCAATAAATACAATTGTCATGTAAATAACTGTGCCCAATCTTACACCAAAGTACCTGAAATTTAAAAGATAATACAATTTAGTTTTCAATAATTAATTAATTATTGAGGGCAAGAATGTTACAGTTGAATAACATTGCAATCATATTCACAACACATCTAATGTTTTAATAATATAATTGAACTAAATAGGGTCACATATATTGTAAACATCACACATATCATATATTATGCAGTTGAATACCTATACTGCAATGTGTGCATAATGATCTAAATACTTACTTAATGATAAAATGCAATTTGTTTTGTCAGAACAGGATAGGATAATAACAGACAACATTGTATTCCTCATTATATCAATACTGTTTCGTTTCAAGTTTGAGTAAATCCAGACAGATTATTGAATATTTTATATGATTGATTGATTTGAAAATTTTATTTAACATTTAAATTAGTAAGTATTCAGTTTTATAAAAAAAAGTTTAACTTTTTGAGATCTGTAGCATTAAGTTTTTAAAAACATACTTAAATAAACTTTAGTTCTAAAATAATGAAAGAGCTGTTTGTTCTAAGTGCAAATGTAAATAAAATACTTTAACATTGCCACTAACATATTATGGAAAATAGAGATAGGTTTCATAATGAACTGATAAACAGCAAACTAATTTATTGGAACATACCTATCAACAAGATAACCGCCAATGAAACACAACACCACATTTGGCCATGAGTATATAGAATAAAGCAATGCGAACTGGGATGTATTCAAGTGTGAGTCATCTTTGAAGTTGTCAGCCAATGCTCCAGGAGTATCATAACAGAAATAGGACCCTGAAACAGGAAATTATTAAAACTAATGTTATCCTCAAGAGATCTATAATTTTAACTTTATTTAGTTATCAAAATTAGTTTCTACAAGTTTTTTTTTTAATATTCTAGTAAAACATTTGTTACTGTGGAGTTTTCTTTACGATTTTAAAATGTGGGCCTATTGTGAGAAAGGGATATTGTATTCCTTAAGCACAATAGGCCCTCATTTTGAGTAGAATACATAAAGGTCACTTAAATTTATATGTTTCTGTGAATTGTGATAATATATACCCACATTTTAAGAGGTTTATTTTATCTTATCATAATCATCACTTTGCAATAGTTCATACAAACAACAGTTTGATTGTAGCTTACCAAAACAAAGGAAACACATGAGCAATAGTGCGAAAAAACGATGCACCCTGTTTGCAGGATGGCACCATGATGTCGGCTGCACCATGTTAGATCGGCTACTCCCACTGGATTCTGGCGCTTCCATTTTGCCCACTTTATTTCACTGTCGAAAACTTTGTAATACTTCTATGGTTAAAGATAAAGTTAGTGGATAATAGCAATCTCTATCCGCTGCGTAATACCTTACTGGATGGTTTGTCTTGTGAGAGTACTGGGGCTGATAGCTGTTGTTAAGACAATTGTTTGGAAATAAAAACATTGAACAATTTCTATGTCCAAAAAAAGGTCGTCAGATTACGCGGAAATTATGGTATATAGTCACTGTCTTTCATTTCTAATGCTGGTATTCTTCAATTATCAATATAACACGAAACACAATACGACGTCTGGCCGCGTTATGGCACTGGTGTTTTGTTCTTGATGAATGAGAATTATTATTTATTATCAGAAAATCAAGTCAACTGAGTCAGTCAGACGTCAACATTCAACAAATCAGCGACTCAAGAGAAGAGTCAATTTTAATCTGTCAACTCTGTCAATGTCAAAATTCTGATCTGCCATACTGTATTTTTTTTTGAGCTGGTCACACTAAGGGTCTGTTTCATATATAGGTTTTATTGCTCAACACAGTACATGCATAGTCATCATAGTCATACATTTCCAGATGTCAAGTGAGTCCAATGTGTTGTACCAATTCAGGCATGCAAAATGTATCAATAAAGTTCTTAACAATTAATACCTTGCACAATGAGGGCTACCGTTTTTTTGCTTACCGCTAGGCACCACAGGCGAGTAAGGTCATTACCAATTTATCGACCCTTTGGGTTTCTTACATCTGAATGTCCAATCAGTCAGTCAGCCAGACTCTTGGGCACATTACCACTGACAGCGTTGAGGACGAATTTTTTGATGCTATATGTTAGTTTGTTGTAAACGTGTATTTTAATTTAAGTTATTTTCTTAAATAAATAAACAAAAGCTTAATTAAGATCAGCCAATTTAGACCAGCTTAGTTTGTAGCAGTACTGGCACTGGCTTACCTCGAGGTGACTATATTATGCGAGTAAGGTCCTTAACCCTTTGAACGCCAAACACAGCGCATGGAAAGCTTGCTCTGTACACCAAGCCATTCATAACTGTTAAATACATACATAATACAAAAATATCGATAAAACTGTTCACTGCTACAGCTTGACCGAAAAGAGTAGAAATTAAAAATATGTGAACTAAATAATATCTTTACATGGTAACTATAAACAAATGTCAAACATCTATCAAACTACCAAAATAAATAAATAGGTACCTTCTAAAAGTGTGACACATACGTGCCGCCGGAATAAAAGTACTCTGTGCGCCCGGATGACGTTGCTACGAGTACATTCTGGCGAAACATCGTCGGTGCCCGTCTGTCATGCCGAGGGTGACTGGATGCGCGATGTCAAGCGCGTGTGTGAAGCTATACCACAAATGGAAGCTATTGCCATTCCACCATACAGCAGTCCGTCCGTTACCGAATTGATTCCATACAGGTTAGATCCCTTAGCTCGGCCGAAACCTATAAGTATTTGGGTATGTCGGAAGCGTTGAGCATTAACGGTACAGACATGAAGCAATCGCTGAAGAAGCGCTTCTTTGACCGCCTGAAAAAGGTCTAAAACAGCTTTTAGTCGGGCGGCAATAAGGTGCGCGCCTTAAAAGGTTGGGTCATGCCGGTATTGATGTACTCTTTCGGCATAGGTACTCAAATGGACTCAAACGACGACGCCCTGGATAAGAGAGTCCACTGCTGACTGCAAATCGGATACATCACCCACGATCGTCGGTGATGGGACTGTACATCCCGCGGAAGTGTGGAGGTCGAGGATTTTTAAATGCTAAGACTCTCCACAACCGCGAGATGTGCAGTCACAGAGAATATTTTCTCAAAGCCGATTTGGTAATACACCGAGATGTGGTCGCAATGGACAAGGGACGTACCCCGTTATCCATGGCTAAAGAAAACTGGCGCAAACCTGTGATACTTACTACAGATGGCCGCAAGGCTTTTTTGATACGTAT
The DNA here is from genome assembly GCA_947386135.1 of Melanchra persicariae. Taxonomy (NCBI): domain Eukaryota; kingdom Metazoa; phylum Arthropoda; class Insecta; order Lepidoptera; family Noctuidae; genus Melanchra; species Melanchra persicariae. Next base: position 9,112,990 of record OX376653.1, on the reverse strand, counting down.
TGTCAAGTTTTCCTATAAAATGTTCCAGAAATAAAACATTTTGAAGAATACTGCTGACATAATTAGAATGGCCAAGAACTAACCTAGGACCTAGCACGAAGGTTTTTGACTTAACATAATGTAAAATTTTCTCACTAAATGTACCAATTAGCATAAAAAAATCTGAAAACACGAAATAAGCCGTTTTAAAAGTCACTCTACCCTACACCTTGAGTCCTACTGTATGGTCTCCTGGTACCTACTTGTGAATTTAGCGCTCACATTTCCAGCTCCGGAAATACTTCAACATGATTCTGATCTCTTGGTACTTGTGAATCTGGGTCCCTATCCATTTGCATAAAATTTTAAGACTTGGCTAGCATACTTTTGTTTGTCCTAATTATATTTTCGCATACCTAATATTTTTTACGCATAACAGCTTACGCATATTTTTTTTAAAATAATTTCATTCAGCAAAAACTTTCTAAAGCATAACTTTGTTAAGCATAACATTCTAAGCATGCAACATGCAAGCATGCAGCATTCAAGCGAGCATGCAACATGCAGCAGGCATGGTTTACACTCTAGGGGTACAGCGAGAGTTACCGCGGCCCTAGAAAGTAAAAGGCACTAGAAGGAGCATGGGTGGGTTTCAGTCAGCAAAAGTCTGACACTCCCTGCCGCTCCACCCAGAGCGGAAGGGGTGGGTCATTTGATGATTTCCCATCCTTAAAAAAAATAAAAAAATAAAAAGGGGGTAGGGCAGACAAGATTATGTGGAGTCGGCTTTGCAGCGATTCGGTTCTGTCAGTAACTTTTGTAGCACAACATATTGATTTTTTTAGGGTTAAAAATAGAATTTTACCAAAAATCGTCACTCACTTATTAAACGTTATGCTTTCTTAAAGTATTGCATTGAGAATTCAAAATAAATACGTAAAAGTAACTAAAATTGGTTTCCCCTATTCCTGACAGCTCGTGTACAAAAATTTACAGGTTACAGTATACTAAATACCTACCTGGGCATTATGATTGACCAGCGCTTGTCCTGGCACATGCACACTGAACTGATCATGAAAAGGGTTAGGAAATTAATATGGACTTTTAAAACATTGCGACACATCGCTTCAAAGAATCTTCTTCAAAAAGTCTACGTCTCCCTGGCCCAATCGATTCTTACGTATACTGTTTGCCATGTTGGGGTGGGACAACAAAAATTAAATTTTTAGAACTTGAGAGGGTACAGCACAGCGATCCCTGCTTAAAGTTATGCTTTTCAAACCCTATAGGTTCCCAACCCAAAGCCTTTAACTGAACTGTGACCTTCTGTCTGTTAGAAAACTATACATACTCCCATCTTATCCTGAGAAAACACAAATCCCTCCCATACGATCCCATAAAGCTGAGTATGAGTAGCAGAAGATGCTACTTAGTCGCTCCAACTGTCCCAGTTAGATCTGTTTTTGCTAAGAGGCAGTGTGCAAGGCAATCTTCCCACTTGTACAACCAATTGAACAAAGAACTGCATGTCTAGCCTCAGAGGGTCCGTGACTGTAAAGTAGTTGTGACTGATTGGTTTCAGACTAAAACCTACGTTGACATAGAAGCTATGGTAACATTGCTTCCATAATTTGGCGAGCAATTAACAGCACTGCAGTTACGAAATCGCTTGTGGAGGAAGCTGTTCCTGGCTTCCTCCGATCCCAAGACATTGTCGCAGGGCTAACCTGAACCTAGACCTAAACCTAACTGAAACCTAAACTTATATCTATGCAGGTAAACAAACCTAACTTATACAAAATGTACACACCATATTACACCATTACTTGTACAGACATCCATACGAGGACTATAGCTGTAAGTCACCATCCGAGGACCTTCTAGAAAACTTACGACTTTATTAACAAGACAGAGAGAAAGGGAAAACAATATTTACGTTGATGAGCCTATTCTTATAGTGCTATCTCAATCTTTTTTTGGTATGACTTCCTATGAACAATGCGAGGACCTAAATACATTCGAAAACCCGCCTGGGAAGTACCATCCGAGGACTTGTGTGTGAGCCAAACGAGGACCTTAACCATCTGACCAGGGACACCAATGCGAGGACCTAATTTAACACACGTTTTTTCATTTCTTGTACAATGTGAGGACGCAGTGTTAGACTTTTCATGTACAGTACGAGGACGTTTTTCCGAGTAGACGGTGTACAAAGCGAGGACCTTTTGAAAATTTCCAATACAAACTTTTACACACTTACATTTTTACCGTAATAATATTTGAATTATAGTGCGTTTCACCGTATATTACCTATGGCGTTATGTTGGCAGCAATGTTTTACAGTGTTTCCACATTACCTATAATAACCTACCTCAAAGTAAGGGTGATTTGTATGTTTTTTAGATTCTCACATATTTACTATTTTTTTTATTGTTATCATATTAAAAATCAGCACAGTAATAAAATGCATAATTTAATTATTTTTATTATAATAATGCTCAGACAAAATAATTGTGTTTGGAGTAGTTATGCTCATCCAACGGACTTATACCCGATAGGTCGTCGTCATCTTCATCTTCCATATCATCCTCGTCATCAGAAGTGTCACTATCGTCTCCCACTTCAATGATAAACCTGTCCATCTCGCTATCAATAACTGGACCATCTGCGTAATATTTTTCTTCCACTTTTTCCACGTGCTCACATTCTTCAGTTCATTCTTCATCAAGTTCGATTCTTTTAGGCCGGGGACCGCTTTTGCGAGGTGTTGAAACCTTAGTCGACGTGCTGGCTGAGACTTCACCTTCTTTGGTGATTTTAAACACGGTTTTTTCGGATACACCTAAAACATATATTTCGGTTTATTGTCACAATCATACATAAACCAATAAATTTAATAGAAAATTGCATTTTAAGTTATAAATTTATTATCTGCTACTGGTAACCCTATTGTGACTTACCTGTAAGGGCGGCAACACGAGCCTGAACACATCTTAAAGGAATTAATGAGGCATCATTACGTTTTTCACGTTCACAAAAGTTCTTCACCTGTAATACCATCATTCTTTCACCACTTTCCAAAGTTTTGGGCATGATTTCAGTCGGAAATCAAATGAAAATAAACAAAATCTGCGGGAGCGTCTTCTCGTGCCAATGACTTTGACAGACAGGGTGTGCCATCATAACGCCATAGGTACTATTTGTTGAAACGCACTATATCTTTATGTAGGCAATTCTATTCACTCACGTCAATTTTTTGATTTATGGTACCATCGTACCATCAGAGGACCTAATTTGATTTTAACTGACAAACGTTCAAAATGTAAGTGTGATATAACTATATTATAATCATGGTGATTTTATGAAGCTTTTGCTGGAATTGTCTCCTCAACGGTTACTTACTTGAATCGTCTTGAAACTTTGTGTGCTATTTGTTGATATTAAATTTCATATAGTAATACATGTGTTATGGTGATGTTATTGTAGCTACTGCTGGAATTGTCTCCATGTGAGACAACTCTTCATCGGTTACTTGTAGCGTCTTGAAACTCTGTGTGCTTTTTGTTGACATTTCATAGCAATACATAGTCATGATGATGTTATGTAGCTGCTGCTCAAACGGAGAGGAGAACTACTGCTACCATAATTCTTAAGCTCGAAAGACAATATTGTTCAAGCTAGCATCGTCGCACACCATCACCTAATGTGGCTGATCCAGCTACCGCAGCAGCACAAACACCCATAAAAGGCATACACGTAACATATTGCTCAATGGTTCTTTAGGCTTCACTGGTCAGGCAACGACTCCGCCCAAAGTTCGACGCCCCTTTCCTCATGGTATCCCGTCCTCATGGTGCCCGGAGATCGTTGAGCTCCCATCGACGCGGCTGCTTTTCTGGTGCAGGTGGAGTGAGAGGTATGCTCTTTTTCCTTCTCCGACGTCTCCTTTGAATGTATCTTTGACGGCATTTCACGAAGACGGAAGCGATATACCACCCGACCACCCCCAGCGTCCTCGCTGAACGTTCCTCAAGCGTATGCTGCACGGTGTCCTCGGAAAAGTCCACGCATTGGTGACAAACGGGCATCCGCTTCCGACTCATACGACACACTCAGACTCAGGTGTTTACTGGATACGGATGCTTTGGGATACTTCCCAAAGCATCCGTATCCAGTAAACACCTGAGTCAGCTGGAAACTGAGGACACCATGTCACCTATCCATTCACTCATGAACCTAATAACCATCGCTTTCTGTGGTCTTCGCAGCGCCACCGCGTTTCGGGCTATTAGGTTTACCGCCCACACGGGCGCCCCATAAATGGCAGGCGGGTGGCCAATGGACCGCACGATCCCCACACAATCTCCTGCAGGAAGCGTTCGGCCCTGCTAAATTGGGTACAAGCCACGAAAGAGCAGCTACAATGCACATAAACCTGGGGACCAGCCGCTGAATGTGCGGCTCAAAGCTCGGCTATCGAGGACGAGTCCTAGGTACTTCGTCATCAGCTCGATACTGATGCGAACACCACCGACCACTATAATGTGAATCCCGAGGTGGCTTGTTCCTAGGTTTCCATGGGGAAACAGAGGGCTTCAGACTTATGCAAAGCCACTTCGAGACCCAAACGCCGGATTCTTCCAACGACCTGCATAACCCTTGCCGTGGCCAGTATTATCGATTGCCAATGTCATTGTCCCCGGGCCGCCACCAGGGTATCATCAGCGTAACATATCTCATCGACACCGTCGAGAAGTGCAGTGCCCAGTCATATCCAGTTCAATGTTCCACAGCGGTAACTCTAGGACCGAGCCCTGTTGTTTCTGGCCAGCCATAAGGATGATGGTTGAATAAATGTCGTAATGTTGTAACAGTGATTGTCATTGATTACAGCTGCACAGCCAAGTTGGGGGCAGTTAAAAAATTAAACCAAAAAAAAATTAACGTACACACTTGCGCGATCTCATAGTGGTATGGAATAAGCGACTGTCGCAATCACAACCCAGCGCTGGGCCTGCCACGATCGTGGCGAGAAAGTCAACTCTTTGAGGAGTGGTTAGAGAGGCGCCACGACGTCCTCGTATTCCACCTGACGCAGGTCCTCACCGGACACGTTACGACACCCAATTGTCACCATTGTGTGGATCGTAATAGCGACACGGTAACGCATGCGATGGAGGTCTGTCCTTGTAGCGGCGATCGGCGGTGGTGACCTCTCGCGTTCGGCTCTGGTCCAATCCATGGTCCGGAGTGAGAGGGCATGGGAAACAGTCACCTCCTTCTGCAAAACAGAAATGCAAGCGAAGGAGGAGGCGAGATGGGTGAGGAAGAGGCAATCCTCACGTCCCAGCCGTCGAAGGAGACGCCCTATGCGTCAGCAGTCGCCCTCAAGCTCCGCCCAGAGCGGGAGAAGTCATTTGATGATTTCACATCCAAAGAAAAATGGGTATTTATTGTCTCGTACTGTAAATATGACGTACTTCCATGTAAATGGTCATCCCCAATTTCACCATCATAGGACGACAGTTCTGTTACAATGGAAAAATTACCCAATTTCATTGTTAGTTTAAGGCCTCTGTAGATTGATTTGATTTTGATCACTCGAGATTTTATAACATTAGACAATTTTGAAACAATTAAAAGCCAATACACATGGAAGTCTATCCAAATGGGGACCTGAATACACATGTTCGGAAAAACTATCAATATGAGGACCCTTAAACACACTGCGTGGAAAAACTTCCATCCGAGGACATATGTGTGAAAAATAACACATAAGTGTATTGCAACACGCAAGGTACTTAAAATATGAATGAAGTGTAAATGTAGTGTGTTAAAAATTTATGAGAGCTCACACACGTTCGGAATGTGAACATGAATTTCCGCGATCAAACCGAGGTCCACCGAGGTCGACATCAAGTTTCCCTTATTAAGTGTATAGAAAGGCTCAAAATCGAATGGAGAATACGATGAATTGGTCGGGTCAATCCGAGGACGTACGAAAAGGTCCTCGGATTGAAAATGTCCTCGGATGTGCCTTGTGTATTCTGGTGCATGTCCTCGCATGGTACTTAAAACAAACACACCATTACACATACTCACGCACACACACTCAAAACTCATTCGCAAGTGCGCCCCTTTTTGTTTTCTGTTTTTCTTTGCTTTTATTTCACTAAACCTACTGTTTTCAATTGCATACACTGTATACAATGTTAAGAGGAAGTGCGGAGTCACTTAACACAAGCATCTTCTTGCTTAAAAGGTGATCTCCAAATCACGTATGTTAGTGCTTTATGTAATTGAAATTGAAATAAACAAACATCCGTTATTTCTATCAATTGTATGCCTAAATATTATTATGCTAATAGTCATTAGGACTGGTAACGTTATGCGAATTAAAATGCCAAAACAAACTAGCCTTCAAGATAATTATTCCAACATAAACTGTATGTAAAATATGGCAAAGTATTATTATGGCAAAACAAATTATACCAAAATCGTTTTGCCAAAGTATATTAGGAAAAAGTATAATATGCTAAAAGAAGGGATCCCGCGAAAAAACACGACCCTGGTTCTGAGGTACCGTATTACAATTTGAATGTACCCAGTTCTAGTAAATGACCATGTCACGTTGTACTGAAATAAGCTGGATATAGTGGTAATAGACCGATTAGCGCGCCGCACAATGATAATCGATGTTACCATCCCACTGATCCCACATGACGAGAATCTCGTGAAAGCTTAGAAAGAGAAACAAATTAAGTATCTCAACTTAGCACACGAGGTTGTCGACATGCGGAATGTGGACTCGGCTGTCATTGTGCCGATTGTCGCTACGGGTTTGACGGCCAAAAGCTTCGACGACCACCTGTCGAAGCTGGCGTTACGCAGCTAGGTAAAGGGTCTGCTATAGAAGGCAGTCCTCCTCGATACGGCTCGTATAGTGAGGAGGTTCGTTTCTCTGGAGCCTACTACCATTTTTTTTATATTTTAAATGTTTTTTATAGAAATATTAAAAAAAAATAACTTTAGGTAGGTATACTTTATTTAAAAAAATTATAAACGAAGTAATAATAACATCTTTTCAACACATTTGCTCAAAAAATGCATTTACGAAGGCTGTATACATTGTTCGAAAGTTGAAAATTATGCACCACAGAATGGAACGCGCGGAAAATAGGTACTCTCAAATAAGTACATATTTTACCGCATACTCCATTGTATAGCGCCGTGCGTACCCTTTACGTTTTTTTTTTTAAATTTCCATATTAGTTGTTTATGATATTAGTGCAGTAAGTTGGTTTTTACAAACGAGTAGACGAATGTAATTACTTACCATAGTCTCGAGATTGTAAAAACCAATTTCTGCACGTATGTCATACAACGTTTTTCAATACATTTGTGAGAGTATACAGTATACAAAGAAACAAACTTGTTGAGATATAAGTCGGAAAGTCGAAACAATCTTTGACGTTTCTATATGAAAATGGCGCGAATTTGCAAACGGCGCCATAATCGCGTGGTGAAAATTAGAACTACATCTTTCATTTATTTATTTTTATTATTCTTCTATCATTTTCTCTTTAGTATAGTGGGACAAACGTATTGAGCAAAAACGCTTCCAAGGAGGTTCGGTCATTCAACTTATTTATTCTAGGATTGTAAAACTCCTCGGTGACATTCTTATTTATTTTATTATGGAAATTAAAAAAAAACCGTAAGGAAAACCTAAATACATATTTTACTGCACGACGCCATACAATAGCACCGTGCGGTAAACTATGTACTTAGGCGAGAGTACCTATTTTACCGCACACTCCATTGTGTGGTGCGTAAATTTTAACTTTCGAACAATGTATATACCTACAGGCTTTGTAAATGCATTTTTTTGAGCTAATGTGTTGAAAAATATATTAAAGAATTCCACCAAGGAGTATCACATTACGAGAATAACTAAGCTGAATGATCGAACCTCCTGGGAAGCGCTTTTCACAATACGTTTGTCTCACTTTTATACTAACGAGAAAATGAAACGGAAGATGTAGTTCCATTTGCAAATTCGCGCCATTTTCATATAGAAACGTCAAAGAATATTGCGACTTTAGACTGATATCTAAAAACAAAAAAAAAATCATTATATTGTTCTCGCAAATGTGTAGAAAAACGTGTGACATGCGTGCGGAAATTGGTATTTACAAACTCGTGACTATGGTTAGCCATCGACTTCGTCTCGGGCTTACTAACCTTCCTTACTGGCTATAACTCGACTAGTGATAGCAGAATAATATCACTCGTCTACTCGTTTGTAAAAACCAACTTACCGCACTAATATCATAAATAAGTAACTATTATTCCATAAGTAACAATGACTCATTTGTGTTAGTAACAATATTCCTTATCCTATGTTATTATTACTATTTTAATTATCACTTAACCTAAAACCATGAATACATGTGAATCAGTGCAACAAGCCTAATGCCGAGTTGGGCAACTTCCAGCAGCGACTCACATACAAACAATCAAGTCTGCTCGCCACACATCGCAGAATAAGGGGCTGGCCCGCACGTGGCGCACCGGGGAAGCGCATCGCTTTCTCATCGTTGAATCAAAACAGTCGACTCGAGCTTCAGCAAACATCCCTGATGCACTACAGAAGCGAGGCAACTCCATCAATATCCTGAACGCATTAATTATATTGAACACGAAGAACGCTGTATGATTTCTGCGTGGTATAATCGGCCCACAGACTGCACGTGTAAAAAGAGGAGTGCAGTATGCACGAAACAAGGTTATCTTCCACCCTGTGAGCAACAGTGTTTTTAAAAGAGTGTCCGTGGAGTTTCTTGCACGTTCTTCTCTATATAGATCTACGCTTTGAAACGTGCAAATAGCTTCATCTTTGTGACCGACCGACCTTGACAATTCAAAAGTACCTGTAAATGGTCTAGTTGAAATAAATGCTTTGACTTTGACTTTGACAACGTGAAAATCTGCGAGCTACCATATTTGCCCTAGCCGACAGCGTCCTCCGCTCTCGCTCAATATCGTCATGGTCGCGGTCAAGACATGTCCTTGTCCAAGGTGTTTAAACCTTTATACCCGTGTGAGCGGAGTTCCATTTAAATTAACTGGTAGTATAGTTTCTGGACACCGCCCGCCGCCGGTACCAAAGACCATGACCTCACTTTTACACGCGTTGTAGACCAAACCATGAAGCTTGGCATAGTCTTTACAGAGGGCCACCAAACTCCTAAGGCAGAGCACAGCAGAGCCATATCATCAGCGTAACTAATATTGTTCACACACACACACAACCAATCAATGTAACAGCCGGCTCTGCTGAGCGTCTCAATTAGCTCATTGATGTATAGATTGAAGAGCGTTGGTGAGGTTAGCCCCCCTGCCTCACACCGCGCTCAAATCCATACGGCTCCGACAAAGCCCCAGCCCATCGAACCTGATTGATCTGGCCTCCATACCAACACTTCAAAGTAGTTCAGAAGGAACTCCAGCTTTCTCAAGCTCACTCCAAAGAATACTGTAGGAGACCAGATCAAATGCTCTGGATAGATCGAGGAAGCACGCGTATACAGTGTTTTCCGGTGTGTGTAGTACCTGACAGCCCACTTTAGACACAGGATGGCACTCTCAGTTGACAGCCCAGTACGGAACTGGTTGTCGTGCAGTTTTACGTGGTTATTTAGTTGTCTGTTAAACCAAGCACTTTCGCTATCACCGTAGCCAGGGAAATAGGCCTATAGTTTATTATATTCGCGATATCACCTGTTTTATTTTTAACTATAGGCACTAGGTACAGTAGTTCTAGTCACCTGACTTGGCAAATACTCGTGATTCACAAAAGTTAAAAACCATTGCCTCTCTCAACTCTTTGTAAATGAGGACCCGCATACTTAAGGTGATCGATGCTCAGACTATCATGACCTGGAGACTTTCCTCTAGACATGGTGGCGATGACACCCTTGTTCTCCTTGGTAGTAAATCTCGTTTGAAGATCGTTATAGTCCGGAGCATCAGGCACCGCCAAGCTGGGTCCCAGTGGTGATTTTAACACGAAAAAAAGCATTTATGAAATATTTTTTATTATTCAGAATCCAAATAATCACTGGCGAGGTATTCAACTCCCGAAATGTTGCCTGAAACTCCTGCATAATTAAATTCATCCTCTTCTGACTTCAGATTCACTCGAACTTTCATCGCTAACCGAGATGACAACTGTCTATATCATTATTGAGAGTTAATCCACGGGCAAAATATTCATCTTCGATTTTGATGACATGGTCAACACAGTTTTTCCATTCTTGTGGAGTTACTGAGTTAAATGCTTCTTCAGTCAACTTCGCAACATTTTGACCACAAACATTTTTTTGTGCAATTTGCCTTTTTACTATTGCCCACACTAACTCTAAATGGGGGTTTAAATCACAATGGTAAGGAGGCATACACCTTGTTTGTTGTAATAGAGTGATATGGTGCATTAATTTATTCGTCAACTATGCGTCGAATTGTGCTTTCAGAAACACCTAAAATCAATAAATACATCTCTTAAAAGTAACACAAAAGCATCAACACCGTTAAGTGGTAGTATAATAAATCGTAAATAAAATCATAACCTCAACGAAATATAAACAATGATTAAAAAAGACAAATTTTACTCAAAACAGAAGATTGACAAGAGATTATAATTTCCTTTACTGTGTTCAACATTTAAATATATTTAAGTACCGGTTAACTTTGCTGTTCGACCGTAAACATCGTCTTTACTCGTCCCAGCTTGAAATTCGGCCATACACTCTTGAAACACTTTACATATAATTTGTCTCGCACCGCTTTTATAAACATTTCGATTCATTTATCTCGAAACGGTCACACGCTTAAAAAAACTCGAAATACCACTAAAAATCATAGAAAATCAACCACAAAGCCACGAAGTGACAGTTGAGGTAGGTACTCAGTTTGACAATTTTTCAGTGTTGCCAGTATTAGCTAAAATAGTAGTTCCCATATTTTACCGCATACTCCGTTGTATAGCGCTGTACGTATTCTTTATTGTTTTTTTTAATTTATATTATAAATATTAAAGAATTCCACCAAGGAGTACCTATCACGTTACGAGAATAGAATAAATAAGCTGAATGATCGAACCTCCTTGGAAGCGCTTTTGCACAAATCATAATACGTTTGTCTCACTTTCATACTAAAGAGAAAACGACACGAAAGATGTAGTTCCATTTACAAATTCGCGCCATTTTTATATCTAAAACAAAAAATATATTTTTTCATTACATATGTACTGTTTTCTCGCAACTGTGTAGAAAAACGTTCTATGACATACGTCTCGAATAGTTATTTATGATATTAGTGCGGTAAGTTGGTTTTTACAAACGAGTAGACGAATGTAAGCACGTGACGAAGTCGAGGGCTTACCATAGTCACGAGTTTGTAAAAACCAAATCCGCACGTGTGTCATACAACGTTTTTCGACACATTTGCGAGAAAACATTACAATAAGTAATGAAACAAACTTTTTGTCTCTAGAAATCAGTCGGAAAGTCGCAACAATCTTTGACGTTTCTAATATGAAAATGGCGCGAATTTGCAAAGGGCGCCACATGCGTGTGGTGAAAATTAGAACCACATACTTTATTTTTTTATTTATCTTCTCTCATTTTCTCTATAATATTAAAATGAGACAAACGTATATAGCAAAAGCGCTTCCAAGGAGGTTCGATTATTCAGCTTATTTATTCTCGTGATGTGAAACTCCTTGGTGGAATTCTTATTAATTTTTATGGAAATTAAAAAAAAACCGTAAAGAATACGCACGGCGCTATACAACGGAGTTTGCGGTAAAATATGTACTTAGGTGAGAGTACCTACTTTGCCGCACGCTCCATTGTGTGGTGCATAATTTTTAACTTTCGAACAATGCATACAGGCTTCGTAAATGCATTTTTTGAGCAAATGTGTTGAAAATAACTATATTATTTTCCATCGAGTTATTATTGAAATTAAATATTGTCTAAAAAAAAACGAACATCCCGGTGTTAACTTTTCGCGACATACATTTTAACATACTTCTCTGCCTATACACTACTTACACGTTAACGGCAAAAATTCGGAGTTAAGAATTAATGCTAAGTTTGCCTTATTTTCAGCGTAATATGACTGGACTAAACGTCGAAGTTTTGTTGTGATAATCTCCTTTTAAAAATATGTAGTAGTCCTGTGCTACGATCTTGCTAAGGCCGGGACTCCACCAAAGCGGAGAGGAGAGGAGATGTGTTGAATAAACCAATCCGATTTCGTTATTTCCACATTCCTTCTCTGCTTAACCTACCGGATTGGTTTATTCAACACATCTCCTCTCCTCTCCGCTTTGGTGGAGTCCCGGCCTAAGCCTGTGCTACGCAACATTACTACGGCGGTGCTACGCAACCTTGTTACGGCTGTGCTACGCAAACTTGCTAAACCTGTGCTACGCAAGCTTGCAACCTTGCTACGAGGTTTTACGATTTAAGGGAAATACCTAGAAGAAAGCCGTTTCCAAGACAGGTGACGCGTCGATGTGTTGCATACTACGTACACATATGTAGGTATGAAGTTACTTTCTATCCTACCAGGAAATGGAATGAAATGCTGATTTTCAATGGTGTTATGAATTGTTTACAGACCACTTTAGGAAAACGGACATAATGGTCTATATTGTTTGTTTGAACGCGCCAATCTCTGGGACTACCAATCGGATTTGGAAAATTATTTTTGTTTTAGATAGTCACGTTCATGAAGAGGCTATAGGCTATACGCTACGGGAACGGGAAATTCTTACGGGAACCAGTGTCATAGTAACCATAATATCATCCAAACGAGTGTTATAATGTTGTACTAAATTTCATTATGCAATACCTTTGTTTTTTCGATCCCTTCCTTACTCATCAAACAGCCACATTCTCACTACTCAATTCGTAATATCTTTATGAATTTTAAAAAAATAATATTGTCATGCACACGCGTTTCACTACCACAGCGCCGTAATTACAAAAAAAACTTATAAGTAATTCGAATTTAGGTCGTATCCGGCCATTCTTGTTCGATATTAGTATTGCAAAAAATTATTACTTTGCTGTTTACAAGAAACAAGCTGTGAAAACATACCACCAGATATTTCTTATGCAGCAAAGGACATTTCTAACCATTTCATTTTCTGAAATATTAAAAATCGAGAAAACAATATGAAAAGGCGTACCAAGATTTCATGAATTGGAAAAGAACCTTAGAGGATTCATATCATGGGTGTAGATAAAGTCTTGTATGCAACTTTACATAATTAGGTATTAAAACACTCATGACATACTATTATCACACAAGGCGAAATTCGTGTTTCGATACACTTTATTATATAACAGTTGCATAAATAACAATAAACGGCAAGTTTAAAATCATAATTAAATACTACATTTCCTCTAATTATCTACTTTTATCAACTGGATTAAAAACATCGCACGAGAAACTTCCGCACTTGTGCAAAATACAATTCTTTGAGAGCCTAATAGCGGTGGGTTAGGAACATTTACTCGAAAACTGCGAGTACCTAACAGTATGTTAAAAACACCTTTTGTTAGTCGCCTTTTCCTTCATCCTCTCTACAAGCGTACATCTCTTTTCAATTAAAAAATAAATATTCCAAAACTGTTTACATGAAAAAAGAGCGACTACGGGGTTTTTAAGACAGTACTCCAATTTTCATATCTTTAATGTACCAATTAATAAATATTCCATACCCCTTTACAAAGAACCTATCTATAATTAATAATTAGGTACTTAGGAATGCAATATTATTTTTATTATGTTTTGCATTGTTTTTAATTATCTCTTTTTTATTTTATCCTATTTACTAATTTAGTTTGTGGGATGCATGCTATGATTTGCTATTTATAGAATGTAGTAAATACTAAGTTTTCTTTGTTGGAAATGCTAAATAAAAATACTTTTTACAAAAAATAGAATAGACTTCTTAATAAAAAACACTACATACAGTACAGATACAGTATAAAATAACTTTAATTTCGGAAGTCGGTGTCTAAAAAGAAGAAACAACCAAAAACAGACATACACAAAGATTTTTTCAAATCGGTTCATAAATGACGACTTATGGTTATGAATGAGGTTACAAACATAAACAAGTCCGAGTCGGACTCGCGCACGAAGGATTCCGTACCATTATCTATAAAAAAAACGGCAAAAAATTCACCTTTGTTATACGGTAGCCCCACTTAAATATTTATTTTATACTGTTTTTAGAATTAATTGTTTAACTGTCTTTTTTCAACTGTCTAGCTATCACGGTTCATGAGATACAGCCTGGTGACAGACAGACAGAAAGACGGACAGCGGAGTCTTAGTAATAGGGTCCCGTTTTTACCCTTTGAGTACGGAACCTTAAAAAATACAACCGAATTGAGAACATACTCCTTTTTTTTGAAGTCGGTAAAAAAAAAACAATCTAAAGGAAGTGGTATTTACAAATTAGTAGGTGCCTGTGGAAAGAACGAACGGAACTCTTGGCACATAGCAGTAACACATCACCAACTGACCTACTAACGGAGGAAGCCTCAGCACCCCTGGCCAGCCATGTCTGAGGGCCAAAATCTACAAAATTACAGGTTAAAAGTACAGGTTTTTTTGTGTAACATAACAATATTTTCTAATCTAAGCCTGCGAATCAACGCCCAGTGACCGCAGGTAATTTCTAAATTTTATCCGTAGGTATACCTAATGTATTGAAAATACAATTTCACATAGTGTCAGCTGTAACAATTTTATTTAGAGCAAGTAATCTCAAAAAGCAGTATAGTGTTGTTGTGGCGACGATGTGGCGGTAGCAGCGGGTTCGGCGACGACGGGCTGCGCTACGTTGCGTACGCAGTGCGCAGGGTGCGCTGGGTGCGCAGGGTGCGCAGCGCGGCGGGGCGGGGGGAGGGCGTGCGGCCGCGGGCGCGCAGTGCTCCTCGCGCAGGACCGGAGTGGTGTTCACTCGGCGGCGCGCCACGGCGCGACATGCCCAGCTGATGTTTATTTATACCGCGAGCTCGGTGGAGGGTGCGCGCGGGAGGCCCTCCCCTCCGCGGCACCACGGTTCCGCGTGATGCAGCCGAGCGAGCTAGCCGACGCCGCGCACGCCGCTAGCGGAAACCCCCCGCAGCGTGGCCTCAACGGTGGCCGCTTCGACTTTGACGATGGTGGTACTTATTGTGGTGGATGGGAAGACGGCAAGGCCCACGGCCACGGTGTGTGTACTGGACCCAAAGCACAGGGAGCTTACGCCGGCTCCTGGCACTTCGGCTTTGAAGTTTCCGGTGTCTACACCTGGCCCAGGTGAGATAGTGACTTCGCCCGGGCCTCGCACACGCCCGAGCGCAAATCCGCGTCCGAAGCCGCTCCAAAAATAGGCTGCTATTAATAATTGAGTTCGGTGTTTCGCTAGAAAACGCGTGTAACGGCGGTGAAAGTGCCTCATGGCCCAATCTCAGCGAAAATATTCATATCGATCGGTAGACGCTGATAACAACACGTGATAACAGTATCATAATTATCATAGTCAAGTCCAGGTGCCGATTGACTTGTCATTGTTGGAGACAGATCCATTAGACAATCTATGAATTGAAGCCTACGTAACGCATTTCATAAACTTTGATTGAAACAATTTAGCACAATTGCTTAGATGACAGTGTTTGAAAGCAAATGATTCAATTTTGAAGAATTTGTGATGAAAAAATGCAAATCCCAAATATTTCATAATTCATTATGAAGGATCCATTTAAACAATGTTATTTTACCTAGACTTAACGACTGCTCATAAGAATTTATGGTGTCACGAAATTCACATGGCCGTACCTACTTCCACCTTATCCATCGCTTTTACAAATTACTGTCGACTTAATTGTTTTATGTAAGTAATGGGAATAGGTGTGTAGCTACAATCCATTAGAGAATAGCAAGGTGGTGGCGGTCCCAGAAGTGTTACTATGCGTATCAATAGTCAATAGCCAGTGTCTGCGAATTAAACCGTCGGCCGACCTATTTCTCATCTTAACCTTACAGTTAGCCGTTTTATGGCTTCTTGTACTCTTATTTTAGATAAGATACCAGACTGTAGATTTGTCATTATTAACTCATAATTCTATAATACGTTTAGATCCTTTAATTTTTAACTAAATTAGTTAGTACTTAGATAAGTTAGTACGCTTTGCTACAAGTGGGCAAAGTTTGTCATCGTTTCACTCGAGGCGGGCATTATGCAGCCGGGTGCACTATGATAATTTGCTCATGCGTATCAAACAATGCTTTTCAACACTCTCGCAAAAAAATATCAGTCATAAACATAATATTTTGTAACAAATATTTGGGTAAACGGCTTTTCGGCCTTCGCAATTTGAAGGAGTAACAATGACTCGAAGCCGCCAAACAACAACGCCTTATACTTATTATACAATAAAATATAGGTAGCTGGATATTTAATTATTAGAACTCTAAACAATGTTTTGTTGAAAAATATATATATTAAACTATATAATGTTTAAAATTATATGATATTTACTAAAATATTGTTAATTGTCAACTCGTGTATTGATTTAAATATTCTGAGATTAAAAAAGCGCAAATATCTATAGTGAAATATTTTAGAATTATTTGTGGCTCTCATTTCGGGCTAGTGTAAAATACGAGAAAAATACCTCTACTTAATTATATATTTCTCTTTGGTAAAATGCGTGTAAAATACACATTTCAAACGCGTACGTGCAATAAAAGATAGTATTCCAGTGTGTTGAAAATATAGCCAGAAAGCCATGATGGTAGTCAATGATTACCGATACCAATAGTAAATTATTCTTGACGCCATCAATTTTTGTCTTACCTTACTTAAATAGTAGATCTCCAGCTACATGATAGAGTAAATTAATACACATATGTATATCAATCTACCTATATAATAATACTGATCATATTTCAAGATCATTTAGCGGTCTTTGTAATTAGAACTCTGATCTGGTGTTCGCACAATGTGAAGATATACAAGAGATATAAGACAACTTGATGAAAGGAAGAAAATACCAATCCATAATGTTACGTACCAGATATGAAGCACAGAAAATAAAAATAGGACAGAGGTATCTTTATTCGTAGGTGCAATGACCTCAATGAAAGTTCGCATGTGTATAAAAGTTTGCTCTGATATAACCAGAAGGTCTGGCAACGGCTTCGCATTTTATTCCACTTTGTGAGGTTGTGATATACATCAAGCTCATTCTGGTTAGGCAGAAATTCATGATGATGATATTTGATTGATTGTCTAAACTAAGTAATATTATTATTTTAAGAAAAATATTTCACTGATAGCAAGCTTTTTAAAATGGACAACTGAACGTTCCTTGTGGAATTGGAGCTAAAAAACAGTTTTCGTTTTAATGAGAAAAATCAATTAATAACGGACTTTACAGAGTACTTAGGTAGGTACCTATAAATATTTTAATCCGGGCAAGTACCATTTGTATTTTTATTTTATTTTCTAAATTATCATTTAGGTAAGCGCCTGTACTCATTATTTAAATAAAATTTGATTTCGCGAATCTACCTCGAGCAATTGTAGTGATGAATGCTCATGCTCCGTCTGTTTGCCCAGCAGTCACAAATACAAGCTGGTTTTATGAAAATGTGTTAGACATATCTCGAGGTCCAGCGGTCTCTGATATTTGGAAGGCGTAATACGGCTTGGCGTATGAGGAAAGGCTTTACTCGCAGGTTGTGCCCACTAGACACACATTGATCCTGTAGGTATGCACTACGCAAGCCCATCCAAGGACAACCTCCGGTTGGTGCAGGACTAGTGAAAAACATGAAAACAAACTATACTGAGGTTTAGTACAGGCCCGAGGCTCTAAAAGGATGTTGCTATGCATCGCAGCTTCGTCTCTCACACCGGAGTCGTGATGGTTGTGAGAGTGACTCTGTAGGCGACATTAATACCGCCACAAAAAATCAACTTAGCAGAATCAACAAATGAGACTCGCAGCGCCATCTATCTCGACAGCTTGACAAAATCCTAAATCGCTATATCAGAGTTTACCGTACGATTAGAACATATGCAAAGCCCGAATATCAACTGTCAGGCAGTTGCCCGCCGGACACCGACAACCGTCCGGTCGGAGGATCCTCCCTTTTCAACGGAGGTATGCGGGACTTTACTCTGTGTACCGCATACTTCCAAAACTCATAGTACCCTGATACCCAGAACTATGTAAGGAGTTTGTATTCAAACAAAATAACAGGGGCTGACTAACACCCTCAATATTATAGTCCTTCAAAAACGGTTACTATCACAACAGTGACGTAGCGAGAAGGGCGCAAAGGGTATTCCACGGGTTAATCCTAAAGTAAGGTCAAGGTACCCACCAGCATCTTACTAAAATACGTCCTTCCACCGAGAGGTTTGCTCTCGCGCATGTTCACTTAAGTCAGCCATTAAAGTGCTGGCTAAAAGTGCTGGTGGGAGCTCGTTGTCAGTGATCACTTGAACAGCCGGTCAATAGAACCAAACCGAGAGATGAGGAACAAAAAGTCTGTAGGGTAGTTACTCTCCAACAAGTTGCCACGAATTGTTATTTTTACTACCAATATTAGCAATCTTCATACGTAGTAGTAAGTACCTACCTACTAACATAACTTTTATTATTAACTATCTACCTTAGAAATATGCGATGCTTACAGATAAAAGTTCAAATTAAACCGGGGACTTGTATTGTAGGCGGAAAGTGAGCAATTGAATTTTTAAATCGCAATCTTACATCCACCTTGCAGATATTCGTAAAATCTTTATTTGGTTTCAGTCCTTTGATTTCGAAGCTGCGAATTCAGCTACATTATTATTTTATCATGATAAAGATTCTCCGGAGATGCAGGATTTCGAGACCTATAAATTTCTAAAACCACTACACTCACCTATATTAAACTTTAACAATACAATATTACAAAGTATGGCATTTATCTCGTTCTCTTGACAAAATTCACCAACAGATATTCTAAGATAAAGCTTTATTAATCCAGGTAAATAAAATGGAAAAGCTTTCCAGAGAGATAATTGGATTGCAGACTTCAATTCATTTTACAAGACAGTAACGCTATAACTGGCTCTTATTGCACCACTTTTAATGCAGTGTAGCTTGCATACTCGCACTCGTGCGGGAAAGAGCGCCACAGATATCTACACATATTTTTTTATTGGATAGCGCAATGGGCCTCAAAGGGTTTTGTGAAATACAACTGTGAAAATAATAATATAAAATTGTATTTGTTGTTTTCCCGCGTTTCAAGAAAACTAGTTTTGGATCAGTACAACAAAATATTGGACTAAAATCTGGCCATTCTAGTTTTAATAGTGAAGTCATTGTTGATGCGTAATATTCAGAAATAGCGTGAGATTATCTTGAATAATTAAATTGAGAAGTATCGCGTCTCTTATAAATCCTACGACTTCGTGACCCAAATATACGATCAAATGGGCATTACAACTACCTACGTAAATATGAAAAAATTCTAAGTGCAGTCAATTGACTGCACTTAGAATTTTAGAATTTTAGAACTGACTAATAGTTTTGTAAGAGACTAATTTTAATTTGAAACCAATTGTAAAACCAGAATTCATAAAGAAAGGAAGACGACAAGTTTTAAATTTCGAAAAGCAATTATGGGAGCTGCAACTTTGTATGTGGACCTAAAATATAACAAAAGGCAAGTACTAAAAATGGTATGGATTGGCAAATGTCCCTTAATATGCGAAATTCCATGGTGACCTATTTTCTGCTAGAGCGCGAACATATGCACGAGGTTTCCCTCTTATATAAAAATACAAAATATTGGCATATTGCATAAAACTAAAACTATACTTAGGCTGCTATCCGACGAACTGCACCGCAGCAACTACACGTAGTCGATATATTCATCTGCATGCAGTTGCAGTCCATCTGACGGCGTGGCAGCCTAACGTTCTTTAACGACTCTATGTACTCGGAATAGGATTCACTATCCAACTTAAACTTTTCTGTTCCTTGACTAACTGCACACAGTCCGTCTCACTCATGGCAGCCTTAGAGCCTGTGTCTACTACGGTGTCTGATTGTGAACAACAATTCTACAGAACGAATTATATTGAATGATTTTTAACGAACTTCAAAAAAGGAGGAGGTTCTTAATTCGTTTTGTTTTTTTTTTAAAAATTAATTCACTGCCCCGATTTATAATATTAATAAGCAATGTAGGCACAACATTGTTATATTTTAACGGGCCATGAATGAGCACTAATGAATGTACAATACTAAAGGCGTAATGATGACTAATGCGCTTGCACTCGAATTACTTTTTATTTGGAAATTGACTGAGGAGTTATACATGCCCATACAAGTTCCCATCCCCTTCGTTACTCATAGTTTAGTGTCTTGTAGGTATCTGACTAATTCTTCGCGTTCCACTTTCAATACATTTGATTCATAAAAATACGTCGAGATGCTGAATTTTGTTCAAGAAAATCACTATGAAACAGATTTTATGCTCAGGCACTCTCACTCGCTTTGTTTCCACTTGGCGTGTATGATTTATATTTTCTTTGACTTACAAAACGACATAATAATACTATACATACTACATACTAATACCTTGGTCATCAGTATCACACCTGGAAGCAAAAGAGTTTATTCCTGCTGGGTACGTCCTCGTCCTCAGACCCCTGATGCATCCAGGTCAAAAACCAATCAAGAGCAAGTCGGGCTCGCAATATTATGCTTTCGAAAGAAACTACACTAAGCTCTCTATTGAATGGCCACTCGTCTGCCGGAATTACTGTTTGCAAAAACAACAAAGCTAACTGTCGTTAGTTACTCGTATATTATTATGCTGTTATCTGCAATGTGGAATTTATCATAAGGTCTTTCCACAGAGCTACAACAGCGTCAAACAAAAATTAAAGAGAGTCCTCGTTGAAAAGGGTAGGCAACGCACCTGTGGTACCCCTGGTATTGCAGATGCCCAATGTTGTTTGCCCATCAAAAGCATAAAAATAACTGGCTGGGATTCATTTTGTGTATATTTGTATCAAAACAATAGTGTTGGAGCCTAATATATAATAAGCAGGACCTATAAACTGCCTGGGCTGCGTTAACCAGTGTACCTGTCTATTTATTATAACAAAAGGAAGGTGCAATGCAGTAGAAACCATTGCGGTATGTTACAACAATTAAATGCGTTCAAAACATTACAAAGGTTACATAGCCTACATGGGCGTAGGTATGGGGGTGCAAGCATACGACCAAAATAAAAATCGCGGAATATTGGACGTATTCAGACTTGATAGATATTTTGAATAAGTAAATGAAAATGTTATCTTACTGCACCATTTAAAAAGTGATCTTGCGATATAAAGAAATGGCGATTCATTAAAATGTTGTTTTTTTGTGTTAACTCTGGATCTGAACTGATCAACCTACAATTTTTGGACATGCGACCCTCCCCTTGCAAATACTATTGCTACGCCCCTGATTGCCTGTAGGCTGTTGTACGTATGTAGAATAACATGCTAGGACAAAACATTAGATGTTAAAAAAAAATCAACCACGGACAAAGTGTTTTTGACTTGAGAACAGCGAAGTCATCACGACAGACCTCTTAAGAAGTGAAGAGGTTACAATGAACGAACCCAAGTTCGAAGAAATGGAGTAGATGTTAAAATATGATAGGGCACACCGGTTACAAGGACAGCTAAAGCCTCGTATCCACTAGGCAACATTTGACGCGCAACACGTGACGCCCAACATATTCAACAACGTTGCACAACAAGGCGCGACGTTGCCAGCAGGCGAGTAATTTTGATAAATTTACTAAATAAAAGTTCCTCGTTGCCGTTCAAAATGATGAGCAACATGTTGTGCATCATGTCGTCGTTGCCGGATAGTAAATCGAAATGGCAAAACGCTGCACTCGTACCAACCTAATTTTATTTTGAAAGGAAACTGTATTATTACTCTGTATTATCTTGTTCAACACATGGATATTTTTATGCCATGCGTATTTATTTAACTTAGTACCAACCTACGTGCTTCCCAAGGGTCCTGTACTGCCAGAGTTGAAAGTGTGCCTTCTCATTCTGATTAAATTAACTGTACTTATTGCTCCAAAAGTCGGGCATTAAGGTTTTCTGTTAGAACATCTTTAATTCTAACCCGGATTTGGAACTCTGCCCAATAAATGGTCTAATGAGCAGTTTTTTTTTATAAATTGTGACTCAGTGTATATGTAGGTACCTATTGTAGTACAAATACAGGGCATTGTGCTGTACTAAACCTTATCCATTCCAAGATTACTTGAAATACCCACTGGCGGATTTTCCTAATAGTTTTCTTTCATCTCGGTTTGTAACAAACATCCAGTGGCGTCATGCAAATCAAACCATAAACTATGTTTTATTGGCCCAATCGCTGGTTCATTGTTCAATTCAGTCGTTTACAACGTAAAATATGTATCTACAACACACTCTAAACATACATCAATCGTGCGTAATTCAGTAAATATTGTTACGTCAATGAAGCATCGGAGTTTTCTGTTGGAGATATTATTTGAACCACCTCTCATCCCTCAAGGTATGCAATGAATCTTAGTATTCTGTACGTCATTTTTTAGGGTTCCGTACCCAAAGGGTAAAAACGGGACCCTATTACTAAGACTCCGTCTGTCTGTCACCAGGCTGTATCTCATGAACCGTGACAGCTAGACAGTCGAAATTCAATTCACAGATAATGTATTTCTGTTGCCGCTATAACAACAAATACTAAAAACCAGAATAAAATAAATATTTAAGTAGGGCTCCCATACAACAACGTAATTTTTGATGTGATTTTAGATAAGAAGAATGGTGAATGGTACGGAACCCATCGTGCGCGAGTCCGACTCGCACTTGGCCTTGTTTTTTGTACGTGTACTTTGATATTCATGACGTTATGTTGTTATAAGTCATGGCGAAATAACTGACCACAATAAAATTAATGATCGTGAAATCTCTGAGTCACAATTAGTTCCCTAAACTAGCATAATTCTTTCAGTAATAGGTGGGTATTATTATCAGTCTTACGATGGCCCTAAGGTAGTGCAATTCCAGTGATTTGTTATGAATCAATATATTTATTTTTGTACAAAACACAACTTAAATAGCCTTAGATCGTTGCGCTGTTCGTCCGTATTAGTCCAGTAGGGATACAATATTTTTTCCACAAATTCTTCGATAATTCCAAAGTCTTTTATTTTCGCGGAGTGGATAGGTTTAGTGAATTCATTGCTATGTACAAAAATGCTAACAGTTTAGAGTTATGCAATAGGAGATAAGCAGGTATTTCCTATTATTTCGTGTTATAACAAAATTAGAATATTTAAATCAAAATACTATGCTGGTTCTTTGTAAGTACTATCTACAGGATATATTAGTGAAAATGCTAACAGATAGGTACTGTGGAACAATAGAAATCTGAAAATGTCCCTTAATTCATTCAATAAAAAATTTAAGTTTTCAAATCATTTATTATACACATAAAAGGGATTAGTTATACCTTACAACAAAAGTTCTAACAACTAAGTATTAAGGATCACAAGTAATTGTATTTTTACTTTGCGATTAGCGAAATATTGAATTTAAGTTTATAATTTTGCGCCTACATATTCGTATTAATAAACTCTGCCACCATACAAAAGTTTCAACATATACATGCTATGCCTTTTGTTTAATAAATAAAATACAATTTGGATATTGGGGCGCAGTGTAGGTACGCGGCAATTCGTGCAGCACGGGCCACGGCGCGGTAACACTTCGAACCAAACTCACTGCAAACGTACCTATTGAATGAGGCGCGAAATCATTTAATTATTGTCACATCTCACAAATCACTAGGTACGTACTTACTCTGTTTCAGTCCGTGACTTCGCCCACGTGTAATTATGAAAATCCCGTCACTGCTGTTTAAAAAATCTGTTTTGAAAATACGTTGTTGATAGTTTATTTCAAAGAATTTAATACCTATCTACCAAGATCGCAATATGTTGACTATAGTTTTATTATTATTATGTATCTACTTGTTATATGGATAGAGGAACAGAGACAGAAAGTGGAGATTCCATTACAACATATTTTTCCGGGATAGCTGTCCCGGGTTTTGGGACATCACTTAAGTAAGTACAAAAATAATTATAACAAAGCAATAAAATAATTGGATTCAATAAGTAGGTACCTGTTTTTGTTTCATTATTAATTTAATGTACACTTAGTGATACCTATCCCGATACTCGAAACAATTTCCTGAAAAAAAAGTTGTCGCATGGAAGTCACTATTTGTCTCTGATACTATAACAAATGCTGTCTACCTATTCCGATCTGTCAAACAGATGGTGCTTTTAAATTTTCCCCATTCACATAATTAAGAGGCCGTGCATATAATTCACTTGTTAGATTCGCTGCAAGGCTATGTTCGTGTGCATCGTTCATGCAGCTACACGCACACGCGCGCAAAAATCGAGCTCAGTGAGCGCTCAAATAATGTTGATCCTTTAGAAGATATTATTTTAAGTTACAAAATTATATAGTAGTAAGGTTTATAAATAAAAATCTGTAACGTCTGTATATTTTATATTTATCACAATTCCCATTAAATTTATTCAATTTTGTGTTAGATGGATGTTGATACATTGAGACATTTAACAAAATGATAAATAAAAAAACGATACAATACAATGATACTTGTTTTTTGTAAAATGGTTGTACAAAAAAACACTTTCCATACGGACATATTAACGAGAATTCTCTTTTATTCTGATATATTGTAATCTTGGTATAAACTAGTGTCTAAGATGTTTTTTTGAGGATGGAATCATGCACATTAGAGTATACCTGGGGGCCTACCACAACCTCTTAAAACAATATTATTTTAATATTACTTTGTAATTTCTGTTGTTGCATTTTCAACTCTCGGCGCTGATCCGAGCGTTGAAAATGCAACAACAGAAATTACAAAGTAATATTAAAATAATATTGTTTTAAGAGGTTGTGGTAGGCCCCCTGTTCAGTCAGTGCAACCATTTGTGAAAAATTACTTTGACAAAACAATACAAAGTTGAGGTTGTCGTTAAAAAAGGAAGTAAAAAGACAAATATACAGGGTTATTTGTGAAACACTAGCAACCTCACCTACAATACTAGCTATTTGGCATTGCCGAGTGTCGCAAACATTATTGAAAACAAAACTGGTCAACTGTTATACATGACTATTAAAAATACGAATTGTGTCGTGTATGACCAAGCAAACTTCATATCGGATTTTCAACAAGCAAGGCGTCATAGTCGAAGGTTCAACTAGGAGGTAAAACGTGAAATCCGGCGAGTTGATAGCAGATGATGATGATGGCAAAGTCACGTATATAACGTTTAAAAAGATATTGGAAGCAGAAAATTAAAGTGAACAGGCCCTGCTACGACGGAAAAATTCGAAATGGCAATCACCAATCATAAAAGGCTTTACTCGATCGGCAAATGCGTAATAAGGTTTCTAAAAGCGCAGTATTTGTCTCCTACTGAGCAGATTATAAAAAATAAGTATTTTAAACAGTCCGGTGCATATCTTTGGTTACCACCACGCTTGTAAGAACTATCACTATGCTAAAAATAGGAAAGTAGAAGTTAATATCCTTATAAAACTGCACGGCTCAATTATTATTCATTAAGTAACAACAGAACTAAGCAATTTAATCAATTGCGGCAAAATTAGTACGCGGAAATCGCATAATTAAAAAGAAAAAAAATCGTATCCAGCACGCTGTTATATCACAGTTATTTCATTTAATTCTACACGACCTCAGTACGCCATATTTTAAAAAACGAAATTGAACAAGAGTCCAGGTATTCACCATCACTATATCAGGTTTATTGGCTACAATAGACCTGTCAGTGATGATGAGTTATAATAAATAAATAAATAATAAACGTTTATTGGTTCAAATAAATTATTGTTAACATTATGAACACTGTCACTTAAACTAGGTTTAGGTACCTGTGCTATAAGCAACAGTAACAATTCGTGGTTGATCTATTTACTTAAGAAAAAATAGTTTTGTGCAACAATCCGTTATTAATATAAATAAATAAGTTAACTAAGTCTTACTACTTTATTAACTTTACAGTTAGACAACAAAAAATAAAAGCAATTAAAAGTAGAATGTTTGTATGACACGTGTGTGTGTGTGTGATGGTGTAAGCGTGTGTGTTTGTTTTAAGTACCATGCGAGGACATGCACCTGAATACACAAGGCACATCCGAGGACATTTTCAATCCGAGGACCTTTTCGTACGTCCTCGGATTGACCCGACCAATTCATCGTATTCTCCATTCGATTTGAGCCTTTCTATATACTTAATAAGGGAAAATTGATGTCTACCTCGGTGGACCTCGGTTTGATCGCGGAAATTCATATTCACATTCCGAACGTGTGTGAGCTCTCATAAATTTTTAACACACTACATTTACACTTCAGTCATATTTTAAGTACCTTGCGGGGACTTATGTGTTATTCTTCACACATATGTCCTCGGATGGAAGTTTTTCCACGCAGTGTGTTTAAAAGTCCTCATATTGATAGCTTTTCCGAACATGTGTATTCAGGTCCCCATTTGGATAGATTTCCATGTGTATTGGGCTTTTAATTGTTTCAAAATTGTCTGATTTTATAAAATCACTTATTTCTCGAGTGATCAAAATAAAATCAATCTACAGAGGCCTTAAACTACGTAACAATGAAATTGGGTAATTTTTCCATTGTAACAGAACTCTCGTCCTATGATGGTGAAATTGGGAATGACTATTTGCATGGAAGTACGTCATATTTACAGTACGAGACAAAAAGCTTTTGAAACTCTAGAACCATACCCATTTTTCTTTGGATGTGAAATCATCAAATGACTTCTCCCGCTCTGGGCGGAGCTTGAGGGCGATTGCTGACGCACAGGGCGTCTCCTTCGGCGGCTGGGACGTGAGGATTGCCTCTTCCTCACCCATCTCGCCTCCTCCTTCGCTTGCATTTCTGTTTTGCAGAAGGAAGTGACTGTTTCCTATGGCCCTCTCACTCCGGACCATGGATTGGACCAGGGCTGAACGCGAGAGGTCACCACCGCTGATCGCCGCTACAAGAACAGACCTCCATCGCATGCATTACCGAGTCCTCGAATACGACACGATTGTGGTGGGCCCAGCGCTGGGTTGCGATTGCGACAGTCGCTTATTCCATACCACTATCAGATCGCGTCGGAGCTTGCTCCACCGTTCTGTTATTTTAATTAAGTGTGTACGTTAATTTTTGTTATGGTTAAATCTATAGAACTCCCTTTAGCATTTTAGGTTGTAAATTGGAGCAAAGATAACACTGAAAACAAGCAAAACTTTTTTTAACTGCCCCCAACCTGGCTGTACAGCTCTAATCAATGACAATCACTGTTGCAACACTACGACATTTATTCAACCATCATCCTTATGGCTGGCCAGAAACAACAGGGCTCGGTCCTAGAGCTACCGCTGTGGAATATTGAACTGGATATGACTGGGCTGCACTTCTTGTCGGTGTCGATGATATATGTTACGCTGATGATACCCTGGTGACGGCCCGGGGGCAATGACATTGGCAAGCGGTAATACTGGCCACGGCAGGGGTTATGCAGGTCGTCGGAAGAACCCGGCGTTTGACGACGTCTCGAAGAGTGGCTTTGCATAAGTCCGAAACCCTCTGTTTCCCCATGGAAACCTAGGAAAAAGCCACCTCGGGATTCACATATAGTGGTCGGTGGTGTTCACATCAGTATCGAGCTGATGACGAAGTACCTTGGACATGTCTTCGATAGCCAATGTGACTTTGAGTCGCACATTCAGCGGCTGGTTCCCAGGTTGATGTGCATTGTAGGTGCTCTTTCGTGGCTTGTACCCAATTTAGCAGGGCCGAACGCTTCCTGCAGGAGACTATGTGGGGATCGTGCAGTCCATTGCCCGCCCACCTGCCATTTATGGGGCGCCTGTGTGGTAAACCTAATAGCCCGAAACGCCGTGGCACTGCGAAGACCGCAGAAAGCGATGGTTATTCGGTTAATGAGTGACTGGATAAACTACATGGCGCCCTCAGTTTCCAGCTGACTCAGGTGCTTACTGGATACGGATGCTTTGGGATGTACCTGCGTCGCATGAGTCGGAAGCGGATGCTCGTTTGTCACCAATGCGTGGAATGTCCCGAGGACACCGTGCAGCATACGCTGGAGGAAAGTTCAGGGAGGACGCTGGGGGTGGTCTGGTGGTCTATCGCTTCCGTCTTCGGGGAATGCCGTCAAAGATACATTCAAAGGAGACGTCGGAGGGAAAGAGAGCATACCTCTCACTCCATCTACACCAGAAAGGCAGCCGTGCGTTGACGGGAGCTCAACGATCTCCGGGCACCATGAGGAAAGGGGCGTCGAACTTTGGGCGGAGACGTTGCCTGACCAGTAAGGCCTAAAGAGCCATTGAGCAATATGTTACGTGAATGCCTTTTATGGGAGTATATACCATATTAACATACCGAGACTCCTCCGTGCCTTCGAAAGCACGTTAAGCCGTTGGTCCCGGCTGCCATTTGTAGATATTTGGCAGTCGTTACGGATTGTCAGAAGCCAGAAAATCTGACACCAGTGTTACCAAGAAGTACCGTGTTACTCAGTTAATGGGTTGTGGAGGTCTGGTAGGCAGCCGCTCCTCCTAAAATACTGGTATTCAGCTGAATCCGGTTTGACTGGGAGCCGACCCCAATATAGTTGGGAAAAGGCAAGGCAGATGATGATGCCTTTTATGGGAGTATGTGCTGCTGCGGTCGTTGAATCAGCCACATTAGGTGATGGTGTGCGACGATGATAGTCGGGGGTGCGCTTAAACAATATTGTCTTTCGAGCTCCAGAATTATGGTAGCTGTAGTTCTCCTCTCCGTTTGAGCAGCAGCTACATAACATCACCATGACTATGTATTGCTATGAAATATCAACAAAAAGCACACAGAGTTTCAAGACGCTATAAGTAACCGTTGAAGAGTTGTCTCACATGGAGACAATTCCAGCAGCAGCTACATAACATCATCATTACAGATGTATTACTATGAAATGTAATATCAACAAATAGCACACAAAGTTTCAAGACGTTACTAGTAACCGTTGAGGAGACAACTCCAGCGAAAGCTTCATAAAATCACCATAATTATAATATTGTTATATCACACTTACATTTTGAACGTTTGTCAGTTAACATCAAATAAGGTCCTCTGATGGTACTTAAATCAAGAAATTGACGTGTGTGAATAGAATTGCCTACATGAAGATGATTCAAATATTATTATGGTAAAGTTATAAGTGTGTTAAAAAAATTTATTGGAAATTTTCAAAAGGTCCTCGCTTTGTACACCGTCTACTCGGAAAAACGTCCTCGTACTGATCATGAAAAGTCTAGTACTGCGTCCTCACATTGTA
Organism: Melanchra persicariae; assembly: GCA_947386135.1. Taxonomy (NCBI): domain Eukaryota; kingdom Metazoa; phylum Arthropoda; class Insecta; order Lepidoptera; family Noctuidae; genus Melanchra; species Melanchra persicariae. The sequence continues at coordinate 9,083,389 of OX376653.1, read as the reverse complement.
CAAGAAATGAGAAAAAGTGTGTTAAATTAGGTCCTCGCATTGGTGTCCCTGGTCAGATGGTTAAGGTCCTCGTTTGGCTCACACACAGGTTCTCGGATGGTACTTCCCAGGCGGGTTTTCGAATGTATTTAGGTCCTCGCACTGTTCATAGGAAGTCATACCAAATAAAGATTGAGATAGCGCTATACGAATAGGCTCATCAACCTAAATATTGTTTTCTCTTTCTTTCTGTCTTGTTAATAAAGTCGTAAGTCGTCGTTAACATGGTTTTCTAGAAGGTCCTCGGATGGTGACTTACAGCTATAGTCCTCGTATGGATGTCTGTACAAGTAATGGTGTATTTGAGTGTGTGTATGGCTGTGTGTTTTAAAATGTATATAATATGTGTGTATGTAGGTAGATATACAGGTATGTGGCATGTAGATGTAGAAGTTTCTCGTATTGTAGGTTACCCAGGAACACTTAAAAGATTTTCAGTTTCTTGGTAATTTAACACAACTAACAAACTTTTAATTACTTTTTTAAATTTAAAATGGCGTATTTTCTTTAGGGACACATGTTTACTCATTTTATTGTAGATATAGGGAGCTACTATATAAGGGTATCTTTTTGCAAAAACTGTCTTGTGTGGAATGTCGTTTCTTCTTCTATTATCTGTTTTGGATCTGTTAGTCGGTAAATGGGTGTGTGCATAAATAAGATTGCGTAAAATAAATAATTGGCGAACAGTGAGGACATCAAATTCCTTGTAAAATCTTGCAGTAGGGTACAACCTTGGTTTGGACATAAGGACTTTGATAGCCGCACTTTGAGCTCTTTCAAGCTTAATAAGAAATGTCTTGTGAGACCCTCCCCAGACAGAAATGCCGTATCCCACCACTGATTGACAAAGTGAGTAATAAATTAATTTCAGAACATTTAAATCGTCTAAATGGCGTACCTTTTTGAAAATGGGCATTAGTTTTCGAATTCTATTCGTCAAAAGTTCAATGTGGTGATGCCAGTTAAGGTTTTCATCAACCCAGACACCTAGATATTTAAGTCTATCAACTCGATCGAGCTCAGTACAGTGGCACAAAGTGCTGCTGTTACTATGGCAGGTGTGGGCTCTTATTTTTATTTTATCTATTGCTGGCGCTCCTGATTTTGTAATACAAAAGGTGAGATATTTAGTTTTACTAAGGTTAACAGTCAGCGTATTTTTATTGAGCCAGTATAAAATCTGTTTAATGCCACTTTCTGTGCTGTTAGCTACTTCATCCCAAGTTTTCCCGTAAAAGACTATTGCCGTGTCATCTGCAAAACTTACTATTTTAGCATTATGAAGATGAAAGTTGCACAGTAGATTTATGTACATCAAAAACATTGGGGGGCCAAGTACACTTCCCTGTGGGACTCCATATGTTATTTGAGCCTCTTCACTTACATATGAGCCAATTTTTACACGTTGGGTTCTTCCACATAAGTAACTAGTGAAAAAATCTAAGGCTATACCCCGTATTCCCATGTTTTCCATCCTAGCAAGTAGTTTGGGAATAGAGACAGTATTAAATGCCTTCGCAAGGTCCAAGCCAATACATTTAGATTTATTGTCAAGTGATTTAACAATAGTTTCAGTCAAAGGTTCTTAGAGCATCTTCTGTAGATTTACCAGAAATAAATCCAAATTGATTTTTTGACAACAGTTTAAAAGTTCTTAAGAAATTTGTTAATCTTTTGTTTAACAGCTTTTCGAGTATCTTGGACATCGCTGGAAGGATCGATATGGGTCGATAGTTGTTTACACTGTCTCTATTCCCCGACTTAAATATAGGATGTATGAGCGCTGTTTTGAAGAGCTTAGGGAATATTCCCAAGTGGAAACTCAGGTTACATATGTATGTAATAACAAGAGTCAGCACACTATTCGCAGCTTTTAATAACCTATTTGAGATACCATCTATTCCTACCGCGCAATCATCTTTCAGGTTCATTATTATAGACCGTACTTCTTCTTCGTCAGTGTCAAGCAAAACAAAGGAATTTGTTGTTTGTTCAGCTAGATCTTGTTTAGATATTTCACTAGTGTCTATGATGTCGATATTTTCAGCTAGTTTCTGTCCCACGGTTGCAAAGAATCTATTGACTACATTAACAGATTCATGGGGGCTTGGGTCAATTTCTAATAGGGATTCATTTTTATATTTCTGTTTATTTAAGGATGCTATTGTTTTTATTAATTTCCAGGTATTTTTTAAATTATTTTTTGCCTTTTTGAATTCTAGGTTTTCATATGCACATTTAACTTTTGCAAGAATGGTTTTGCAGAAATTTCTGTATCTGTTGTAAATAGGTTTAATTTCTAAGTTCTTTGGGAAGGGGAGTTGACTGTAGTACAATGTGATATTATCATTTTGGAGAACTAGATCAGGCAAATACCTATAAAATGGCACTTCCAATCCCACACGGCTTTATCTAGAGCAAATTACTGGTATTTAATCCTGGCTACAAGGTTGTGTCTATGCAAGTAATCTCCGGTAGTTAGTTATCATCATAAGGTCATCCATAATCCATAGAGTACATCAAAACCAGTATGATCCAACGGACAAAGGCACGTGGAGAACTAGATCGGGCACATACCTACAATATGGCACTTCCGATCCCACAAGGCTCTAATTTAGAGCAAATTGAGGGAAAATAGTCCTGGCTACAAGATTGTGTCTATGCAAGTAATCTCCAGAAGTTAATCATCATCATTACTTCATCCACAATCCAAAGATTACCTAAACCAAAACCTAAAAAAATCTTAAAATGTTGTGTCCCTCAGTGGCATGGAGCGAGTTTTTCTCGGATCTACTATTTCTGGTAGAAGACAAGTATTGTGACGGACGGACGGACTCACACTACCTTTTTCCATAGCCATAGAAGCTTCTTCTTTACCGGCAGCAATCATACATGATTCAGCCGTAGTCTTCCACCAGTCGTACAAGTTGTCGTGACATTTCTGGTAGGTCGATTTGCTAATAAGTGGCAAATTCATGGATGCTGCGAGCTCGTTCAAGTTGGCCCGACCACAACCGATACTAACAATACCCGAAACTACGCTATGGTTTACGTGCAATTCGTTTTCTTACTCTCACATGTGTTTATTTCGAATCGACTTCCATGAAAACGACACCCATGACGAAAATATTGATATAGAATACCTATTGCAGTCGCCATCTTGGATGTACTTATTGTTACCACTATCACTATTGCACTATCAGCTTAAAATACCCTCAAAACCGCCGCATTAATGATTTACAAGTAAGTTCACGAATTCATTATGATCGATCACACGGACTTATACGAAATTCGATAACAATTAAATAACAATAACTAGAAATCATTCTTACCTTTCAATGTCAGCAGGAAGTTTAAAATACGATAGCTCCGGTTTTGATGAAGCCGAGTTCAAACAGCCGTATAGGTACTACGCAATACTTTCCTGGCATTTTCAAAACGATCGCGGAGATAAAGTTAAACGTGACCACTCGTCTTGATGCGGCACTCGCTACTGCTAGTGCCGCGAAGTCACCTTAGGAGTCTCGTCGGTGTGCATGTTTGTGTGAGTGTGCCGTTTCGAGCGTTTGTAGGCAGTTTCCCTACTGTCCATATTTATATTGTGGTATAAGTAACCATAAAAAATGTCAACATTCTGTGGATGATAATATAGCTGCACTTAACCATTGTAGATACCATTAGAGAAAGTATTTTAATTTAATAGTAGTAGTAGAGTAATTCCGCAGATTTACTTTTACATACAAACATACAACCGTTACCTCTAATTATTATAAAGGTGAAAAAAATATAATCAGTCCTAATAAACAAACAAAATATAAAAAATAATACTTACTCAAAATGTGGTAGTCGGCGTACAATTTTGTAAATGTATTTACGTAAAACAATCGAGCGGCTGCGAAACAAAGTAGTACGTGCTAACGCTGGGAGAGCCCGATCGGTAGTGACGCGATCGAGTTTGCGCGCTCACTAATATAGCTCAATTTGCTTGTAATTTACGAAATGAAGTTATTGTTTATTTATAAAATAAATTTTAGATTGTATTAAAAGGTTAACTTAAGATTATTGTGCAATTTTTAAATTTTCTTAAAAGTGTTTCTAAGGTATAGAAAAAAATATTTATTTGTATAGATGTTTTCCAAGAATTCCGTTTTTTCAACACTTTTTTTCTGCCATATTTTCTATTCAAGTCAATAATGTTTTCAACGCATCTGATTGTTGACAATACAATGATGGTAGTGATATTTTTTTAAATGTTATAAATTTGTCGTAGTTTTGTGTAAAACGTAACCAAACATCACTCGCTCGTTACTTTTGCGAAAAAAGTAACGAGCGAGTAAGTAATTACCATTAATACATACATTATTTTTGAAAAATTCTCAAGCCATCTGAGAGAATAAGAATTTGACTTTTATTATCTAAAACAAGTAGGTTCAAATTCTTCTCACCTTTGTCACAAACGATGTTCAAAAATGTTCAAAATGATTTAATTTCATGCACGGCCTCTTAATACCCTCAACATAATTAATTTACAGAAAGTTTACTTTACTATGTACGAGACGTTCTTGTGCGGTGATGTAGATGGAATACAGTTAGTAGGAATTTATAAATAGAACTAGAACTTACTCGTTGGCTCCAATCGTCGTTATGTATTTCTGCAGCCCTTAATATGGTCACTTGTGTATCTGATCTTCTAACTTGAGAAACCGTAATTCTTTTGTCAGCGGAGTATTTTTGTTGCGAGTTAATAAACTCTTGATCCGCAGTTTCATTGCAAAAAATGCAGTTTCCAGGTACGTATGTTCTACTGGTGGGGTCATTTGGTTCTCTCTGTATCTGTTGCACCGCTTTGCGCTTCTTGTGGGCTATGATACAATTTTCATTTGTACATCATTCGGCACTTTCTATGTAATTGCAGTTCTTCTTTTCCTTGGAAAATAACATGCTTCCAGTCTTCTCGCTTATGGCTAGCGGTAATTAGTGTGTGTAGTGCCCGTAGTTTTACAGTCACTACGTCGGAATTTAGAAAAAGGTCACAAACCGCACATTTTTCACTCATTTTAAAGTAAATCGCTCGTGCTCAATGCTTTATAAACATTTATAAACCAACACAACACACAGAATGATTAAAAAAAATATTCAAACGTGACGTGCAATGCAAACGCCAAGGAGAAAATTAAACAAGAATGAACAAGAGCGGTCAGTATACGGAGCTAGGTACCTACATCCCCGATCGGAGCTGGAGTGTTGCGATCGCACGCGCCGTACCTACGCGGCTCGGTAGCGAAAATAGTTATTTGCAATTTAAACAAAAGCCATAATATGCATTTGTTGAAACTTTTGTATGGTAGTAGAGTTTATTATTACTTATATGTAGGCGCAAACTTATAAACTTAAATTCAATATTTCGCTAATCGCAAAGTAAAAATACAATTACTTGTGATCCATATTACTTAGTTGTTAGAACTTCTGTTGTAAGGTATAACTAATCCCTTTTATGTGTATAAGAAATGATTTGAAAACTTAAATTTTTTATTGAATGAGTTAAGGGACATTTTCAGATTTCCATTGTTCCACAGTACCTATCTGTTAGCATTTTCACTAATAAATCCTTTAGATAGTACTTACAAAGAACCAGCATAGAATTTTCATTTAAATATTCTAATTTTGTTATAACACGAAATAATAGGAAATACCTGCTTATCTCCTATTGCATAACTCTAAACTGTTAGCATTTTTGTACATAGCAATGAATTCACTAAACCTATCCACTCTGCGAAAATAAAAAACTTTGGAATTATCGAAGGGCATATTCTTCTGGCTACTGGACTATATGTCTGTTATCGGGCTGTATCTCAATACTTAATTGACACAATGTCCTTCTTATAAACACTTCTGCCCTACGGGTAATAGTCGCATAGATCTACCTATTGCTACATACGTTGTAATTTACTACACCATCGGCCAGTGGACGTTATGTTGCTTAATTTAATTTCATGAAAGTTATTTTCACAACTCGTGGCAAAAAGTGCAAACAAAAGATCACAAAACAAAAACTTTCGCCCTATTCAAATTACCTTCTTACCTAACATTTTTTTTTGCCTAAAGCCTTTTGCTTTTAGGGTTTAAAGTAGGTATCCATCTCCTTCGAAGAACTCAAAGTTTTTCAAAGGATAATGGTATGAAAACAAGAATTTAGTCTCATCGAGGTTTGAAAATTCAAGTTTATTGAACTTTATAAGTACTATTGTTATTAAGGCTACCAGAAGAGGTTTTTTTTCTTTAAAAATCCTCCCTCCCTCCCTTCATGCTCCTCCTAGTGCCTTTTGCGTTCCAGGGCCGCGGTAACTCTTTCGAACAAAATCCGCAACCCTGGCAGGCTCTGGCCCTAACGGGCTCCATCTTTCTGCTGACTGCTCTATTTGGCGCGCGTGAAACACAGCGAGTCGTCAACCCCGGGTCGACAACTGTTCTGATCGGACGGCAAGATGGGTCATTGCTCGCCGTCCGCAGGCATCAATCACTGCGCCATGCTCAGGAGCATCAGTTCCTGAGCGGCGCAGTGGCTGACGTTCGTCTGGAGGAGGCGAAATGGGGCCATTATTGGCACTCCATTTCAGCCTCCTCCGGAGCCCCCTGTGGGGGCTCTACTGCGGCTGTTGCAGTAGCAGCAGCGGTGATGGCGGCAGAAGCGACGGCGGTGGTGGCGGCAGAAGCGACGGCGGTGGTGGCGTAGGGATTCCTCCTGCCCCCGGATTTGACGGGTGGAGCGCAGGCCCTGCCCCCAGCCCAGTGGTCGGCTGGCTTGCCAGCTGCCGCACATACTACGCACGGCGTTGCACGACCGGCCCTGTGACCGGACTGACCACAGCGGAAGCAGAGACCACTGCGGTCGACCTCCGAGGTGCACAGAGCTCCCACGTGGTTGCCCACTTGGCAACGAAAGCACCTCTGGGTTCTAGCAGTTTGACCTGTGCAGAGACCCAACCCACCAAGAGCCTTCGGCCCTCCGATATTATCTTGGCCGCCGACACGGGGCATCTGGCCAAGCTTCTCCGGAGCAGGATCTCTCGCTCTGACAAGTCTCGTCAACTCATCCTATTGGTGTTCTATGGGATTCATATCTAGGTCTTTCTAGCCAGCACATAACCGTAACACCGACTTCGCTCAGGTATTCATTTACAATTCCTGCGGTACCTAATAAAACGTTTGTTGAGTACTACATGAGGCTCCAGACACTCTTCAATGTAACGTGACCCATTCAATGACGGTAAGCGAGGTCCAGATACAAAAGGAAGCTCAGTTTTTAATCGGCGCTGATGTCTCCCCAAACCGTCCATGCACCGCCAACGTAACTAACTCTTTCTTCTATGCAGCACTGTGCAAAACGCTCTGCCTCTCTTTGATACACCTTCTTTCTTCCATCGTTACTATACAACATGATCTTACTCTCAACAGAAAAGAAAACTTTCGTCCATTGAAGGTATGACTAATTTAAGTGCTCACGTGCAATGGTTCAGAATCGCTCACAGTCAATCCTCGGACCTCACGGAGCCGCTGCTACAGTTGGAAAGAGTTAAAGTGACGATTTCTTAGAGAAATTGACGCCATATACCGGTCATCTGCCTCAGACGTGACTCGGTATCGACCAGATTCTGGACGGCGAGTAAACATACCAGTCTCCCGATAACGCTGATACGCTATTGAGAGCACAGAGGATAAGACGCAATCGTGCAGCCACAAGACGCTGACTACCTATGCCCTGAATCCAGCAAGGGCACGACTTGGGCGGCTACCGTGGGCATATTTTTTAGGAAAAAATCTCTTTAGTAGAATGTCACAAAGCTTAATTAACAATCACTTAAAAAAAAATATTTTTTTTGCAAAATAAATGTGATCAAAAATTCCGATGAAATACACATCGAAAACAATCTCTACATTCATGGATAAAAATTCGAAAATTTAAGTTTGGAATTGTGCTCACCATTGTGTACACAACACCGCCAGCTATTTATTGGCGTATTTTTTAATAGTGCACATTTTTATTTAAATGCCGCCTAAATAGTAATTGCAGTACTGTTCGATTTGTTGATGAGAAGTGTATTTGTCATCTGATCTTTATACCATTATCACAAATAACAAATCAAATAAACATAGCAGCAAACACACAGATATAGCTAACTGTGAGCAAACAGCTATGAAGTCTGTCCTGAAGCCTGGAACAAACCGTATAATGTAGAAACTCCCTTTTTATAAGGAATACCGAAGTGAAAATCAAGGAAAATGGAGTAACTAATAAATAAAAATTAAATATTTTCTTATAAAATGCCTTTGTGGATTAAACAAGTTATATACATAACCTTTACCAGAAATAACTACATGTTTATAATAATATGACGATATTATATTCAAGAGAATGAAATCTCAAGGGAGATCAAGCCATTTTCATCCATAGTTCAAAGCAAACCTTGAAAGGTTATGTTTATTGATACTGGTTAAAACTAAAGTTGGTTTTCAAACTTATCAATAAGAACAGAAAAGAAAAAAAAACTTATAATAAATACCTAGATATATTAGGATATAATCTAGAATGTAGTTAATGACATGTACCTACACGTGGAGAAAATATCCTAGTTTGCTAGCAAGCAGACATTTTAATTAATTCGTGACTAACTACAACACAAAGTACGTAATTCATGTCTTAGTACCTAATAACTTTGTTTTAACTAACGAAGCTCACATTGCTTGACTATTTTATGTTGGAGTAACTTTTTAACCGACTTCTAAAAGTAGGCTGTTCTCGATTCTTTTGTCTAGTTTTACTTTTTTGTATCTATGTTCGAGCATGCAGGGGTGGACTTGCAGACTTTGCTCGTCGCGCCCTCTTGTGTGCTGTGTGCTCACTGTTGCCGAGCAGATATCGCTTAGATTGGCCGCCCTTAATATCTGCCGGCTCTGGGCCAGGGCTTTGTTGACCATAAGGCAAGTCGGCCACTGCGAGCATTGCTCCTTTGTTTATGAACTGAAGCGTTGGGTTCAGTAGGTACCTATAGATAGACCCTTGGTGGTCTCATTTTAATTTCATTGGCGTTAGACCTTGGAATTGGAAAATTTAATAGGAAAAGTATTGTGTTTGAGCTATTTGTAGGTTTAAGAGAATCCCAAGTTAAGGTTCACACAAACGGAGCTTGTCCTTGAAATTTGCCAACACACTCACTACGATATCTACAGTTAAAACTAAACTAACTTTTTATTCCTAAAAAAATTAAAACAGCTTTTTGTGATAAATTAAACAGTACTTTAATCGTAGCATTATCATCATATACGGTTTATAGACAACATTAGTTCTGGGTAACAGCTACAAAACCGGTTTCTCCGAAAAGCCACGGGTGCCCCGTGGTTTATTAGGAATGAACGACTTCATGTCGACCTTAAAATCCCGACAGTAAAACAGTTCATGAAACGCCTTACAAAGCGTTTCATTGAATCAGCTGAGAAACACAGCAATCTTTTGATTTCAATTAGGCCTACCAATACACTCCCTCTCGTATTAGTAAGATTCGCCGTCCTCGGCATACACTCGTTGAGTCCGATGACGAGATCACAAAGATTCAGGAAAGCTGTAGGGAAACCAGCACCCTTAGAAAATACAAATTCAGACCGCGTTCCGTATACCGACCTCGCCGCCGAGGTCCGTCGTGACGACCCATTCAAAACCCTCCCCGACTTTTGCCTAACGAGCCAGCCCGCGTCACTGAGCCTTAAGCTTCAATAACCCCTAATTAATAAAACGACCCAGCCTGTTGTCCCTTGCTGTCCCGAACTGACGCCGCTAAGTCGAGATCGTATTCCACAGGGAATGCCCTTAGCGAGCGGTCAGTAGTTTTAGCTTGTAGCTAGCTTTGTTGCCTTGGCTGGGGACCTTAAATTCATTTGAGGCCACCACAGGATAGTTCGGTAAAGCAATTGATAGCCCTTGCGTGTTAACTTGCTAGTGTTCATATCTATAAAAAAACGGTAACAGCTAGCTATTACACGTAATGAAGGTTATGCCGGATATTATGTAACGAATTCAACAGTTATCCGGTTGCTACGCTTTTGTACATTTGCGTTATGTACTCAGTTAGCATCGTTGATTGCAGTCAAATTGTCTTCACTTTATCCCATTATTTGGGTTGGGCGTGTCTATGCTGGGTTATCGAGACATCTAAGTTTCTGCCACAGGTCGTTATATATGTTTATTATGTATGCGGATCCTCCGACCAGACGGTTGCTGTTTCTGGGGGCAACTGCCCAATAGTTGATATTCGGACTTTTGTATATGTTCAAATCGCACGGTAGACTCTGATAACGCGATGCAGGATTTCGTTAAGTTAGCTCGCAGCCGGCGGGATAGATGGCTTCGCGGTTCTTTTTGTTGCGATGTAGATTCTGTTATGTTGGTTTGATTTGCCGCTATAGTTGTTTACGACATCCAGGTTAGGTAGGGTCTTCCACGCTTTTTCAACCGGGTGTCGGTGTGATATCAGGAATAGGTGAGACGTTTCCTGGGATTTGGTATCTATCACTGTCTCATTTTTTTCTCTGCGACTCATGCACCTTGCCGCATTAGACGCACAGCTGACAAATAACCACATTCTCACTTCGTGACTCAAACATCCATGGAATCAAAAGACACTAATAACGTAGCCTAAGTTTTTATTTACCTTCTATGTTAGTGTTAAACTTCAGAGCCTTCATGTTCAACGACAGTACTTGCATGCGTAGGCATTTTACGAATCATTTCAAGACACGTTTCACCACAATATGAGGAAAGGTATTTTTACCTTTCCTCATATCGTGATAAAAACGTGTTCTCTTAAAAGCTCTTTTTTATATAAACCAACCTTTTGAAAAATTTACACATTTGATTCACGCGTTATTCGCCTTTATTATATGTAAAACAAAGCTCTTATTATTACTCAAAGTTTCAAAATCGACCACGTTGGTTCATGAAATCATAGTTGTTTTTTATAACATTTGCAAAAGCGAGTGAACCACGAAACCCTACAAAGCTACTGAAAGTTAGTGACGCATAAATTGTTGGTAATTTAACAATTCTGAGTAGAGGTCAAGGATTGGCCACTCCGATGATTCAATACATACCTATATACTTATTATTGTCATTCAAAAACTGCCACAGGATGTTTTTGTGATCAACTAATTTATGGTTTTATTTTAAACGAAGCTTCGCCAAAACCGACCGCTAATATTGATAGAAATTACTCGAGCGGCCTCTTTTACTCAGAATCTAATTAAGTACCTACCTACGTGTTTGTAGTACCACGTGCTAGCAAGTATTCTAGGGTGAACCTGGAATACTTACATATATTTCATTTTAAGGCCGCCTGTATGAGTGAGCTGAAATGAATGAAATAACAGGCAAATAAGATGAAATTCTTGCTTATATGCAAAAATGGATTTCTGAGAAACTGTAATTAGTCTAAGTATTGGATACCTACTGAGACAACCTTACCTTTGTTAAAAAATAACGAGATTAAAGTACTGTTCTTTATAAGGCCTGTAGGTTATAACAAGCTTCTGCAAAAAGTACCGCAGCCGGGAAATTTTTAATGCTTAGGCCAGAAAGTGGAAGTATTTTCTTACCATTTACATTCGTCCTTCTCCGACACTAAAATACGAGGGGTGATAAAATCGATATTATCTAAGTAGTTATAGAACAGTTAATATTTTACACTACAGCGACTTTTCTACAAAATAAGAAATCAAATTACTGAAACATAAATTCTGCCACTGACAAATGGACACAGGTTTAGCGACCGGCCCTCATTTGTGTGCTCAAGGTCGATTCTCTTTACAGTGAAGTCTGTTGGTTTTACTTGTAATATTCAGTTACGGTACCGCAGAACGTACGTGTAGCGTGCGATATTAATAGAGGTTAGGCTCGAGTTGTTCCGACCGTACTCATGTGCATAACAGACCAATCCATTATCTTACCGCAACTAATAAAAACTGAAAGGAATTTCAGTACCACTGGCACGTGCTGATTGTTGCAATATTGTACTCGACTATAGTGAGCCACGGAACTCACGATCCAATCAATGCTAGTCTCTATTCAAATAATTGCTACCTACCAACTTTTGATTCTATAAAAAAATTGCTTTGGCAGCCAGATCGGTTTGTCTTTCACCAGGAAAAGATTTGTTCTATTGTTAGTATTTGACAAGTGTGAGGACGACTCATTGGACGATACGAGGTAAATACGTTCACTCGCCTGACCTCACGGACTGTTATTCGCTGACCCAGCGTGGGTTTGTTGTTCATCCTTGAAAGTACTACCACCCCCACTAACCCTACATCCGCAAGTAAAACAGTATGCAAGTGCGTATATCTACTAGACGTAAAAAATCATGAGATTTTTTAACGTTATCAGTATGGAAACGCATGCACCTGCCTTACCTATATTTTCTGTAACTTATATGGTGTACATAATAAAGAGTATTCTATTCTATTCTATTCTATTCTATTCTAAAGAAAAAAGATGACCTAATTTTGTTCTGAGTAGGTACCCCTTTGGTTTAAAGAATGCCCTACCATAACTACCTACTGGATTTTCCTACCAATTTTTTTTTAATGCTACAATTTTGCCAAGTTTGTTTTCAATTTAAAAAGCTATGTTTTATATGGTATTTTCCTATGCTGCGTCTGCCTTGGTGGTGTGCGACATACTATTTCGGCAAGGTCAGGTTAGGTTACTAACTTGACAGTACGCGGCGTCCATAAGTTTAATTTCAGTACGAATTACGCTACAACCCTACAAAACATGCTAGTAGGTAAAACTGTTCAAGTGACGTGCATTTCATCAGGGTACAAAGTTACAAACATTACGCATTATAGGTGCTACGCAGTCTACGAGTTTTTTTTAGCCATATTCACTACACGCGGGTAAGCTACGCATAGCTTTTGTGTTCCGTGCTGGTTCTCAGTGATGCTACGCGGGGTCTACGCTTTTGATTAAAGATCTACGTATCTGTAGAGCATGGAAATGAAAAACTGCACGCGTAGCTTTTGGGTCACTACGTTATATAACTGGGGTATACAGGGTTATTTGTAAAACACCAACAACCTTTCAGTGGGTGTAAGTACTAGTTCATGATTATAAATAACTTTTATTATGGGACCAACTCTGAAATATAAAATTTTAAACCGGCTGTTTTGTACAAAATGCAATATTCACCCGATGAAAATGTATGAAACAGTTGATTTTTTCTTCGATTTTTCAGGGTTGGTCTCATAACAAAAGTTGTTTATAATCATGAGTAGCTACTTCCACCCACTGAATGCTTGTTGGTGTTTAACAAATAACCCTGTTTACACACTTTTATTGTATGTATGTTTATATTATAGCGGGTCGCTACCTAACATTGCAATTCCGAACCACCATTACTTGCACCTATACTATTAATATTTTTAGTTTATTTTTAGGTACTATAATTGTATGGAAAATATTATTACTGTTGACTTAATATTTTTTGTGAACGTTTATATTTGAATAAATTATTATTATTATTATTATATTATTATTAGACAGTTACAGTATACTAGCTTTTGCCCGCGGCTCCGCCCGCGTGGATGTCGGTTATCGCGTAAAAAAGTAGCCTAATGTCCTTCTTCATATACCAGGCTATATATCTGTGAAATTTCATAACAATCCGTTCAACCGTTTTAGCGTGAAAGCGTAACAGACAGACAGAGTTAGTTTCGCATTTCAAATATTAGTAGGGAAGTAGCGAATAGTATTTATTGTAAACTAGTTGTCCCAGCGAACTTCGTACCGCGGCAAACTATTCATTTTTGCCGTGTTTTGTTTCTGTCAAGTATCAGAAATGGTGTTGCATACGAATGAATTTATGAAAATTCAATTTCTTAATTCTGCTATTCGGGGCGAAGATAAATCCAACAAATTAATAATCTTAAAAACCGGTCCAGTCGTAGGTTCATGAGTTAGAAATGGTTTAACTAACCCGACTTTCATTTATACAACGTGTAACAGAATAAACGCAATACCTCTTTCATAATGATGATGAGTACAATGACCCTCTTCCCTCAAGAGGTATTGCGTTTATTCTATTACACGTTGTATTTATAAAGAAAAAAATATGTATTCTGTTAATTAATTTTCAAAATAAAATTAATATTGTTTTTTATTAACTATCTTTATTTTTGAATAATCCTCAACCAATATAATTATCTTTTTAATAAATTGAATAGAAGCTACCGCTAACAAACGTTTACACATGGCTAAAATATGCACTACGTTTTGGATGTACATGGTAGCCATCTCATTTAGGCCCAACTCAATAGCCAATGAACAGGATTGCTTTGATGAGCGCTTATAACACAACACTCTTTAATTAATCACAGTAACAGCAAAAGATTCTACCTAAAAAAATCTTTTGGATGATTCACCCACCGGGCGAATTTTAACGACTCTTTAATTTGAGTTATTTTTGGACGTAAGCAATAGACTGCCAACAGCATGTGGGTTACTTAAAAGATTCAGTTATAGTAGGACATACTTATACGATTTCTATTAATCGTTGCTAACAATAGATGAAGGTTATCAGTAGGGAGTATAAGTCCACACGCGGGCTGTGCTGGGGCGGATGCTACAAAACCTCAAACGGTGCAAATATTGGGAGTTATGTAAAATGAAAAGTCATTTTTTCACATTAGGCTGAATGCCAGCACTTTGTGAACGTCAATGTTTTCATAACGACAGTCTCCCAATCCCGATGGATGCGAGACGCACAGGACCGGTTGTTGTGGCGACACTTTGGGGAGGCCTATGTCCAGCAGTGGACGTCTTTCGGCTGAAATGATGATGATGATGATGATGATGAGTCCCCCAAAACGCCGGTCACCCGTCCTAGTGTTTGGCTAGAAAGAAGGATTGGCGCAACAAATTCCCCAAAACATGGAAATATGGATTTGAGTGTCAAAGACTTTCAAGTTTTTCAAGACTTCGCCAAGCGGTTAATCGACTCTTCTACAGTCCATGCAGACTCTGGTTTTTCTTTCGGCAAAAGAATCAACCATTCCACGGGGCATGCTGCTAGCAGTTTTCCTATTGACAGCGATGCGAACGAATTGTTTGATGCTCTATGCAATAACTTTCTTTTCTCCTTTCTTTTGCTTAGGCAAAGATGATTCAAGGGTATTTCAAGTTTATTTTAGCCTGATGTTAAAAATTTAGGCAGTCCGTAATAAGTAAGCAAAAATTATTTATGAAACATCGAAAGAATTTTTATTTACACTGCTCAAAAAGTTATAACGCATAAAAAAGAAAGCAATGTAAAAAATACTAAAATATGTAAGCCCTGTTGCATATTAACACCACTTGCAAATAGTTAACTACGTACAGTACAGACGTACTTAGAAGTAAACCTAAGTCAGTAAGTAGGGTAAATATATAATGTCAAGAACCAGGGGTCATACAAGTACACAAAACCATGTTGTACAAATAAAGAAGTCTCAATATAAAATGTTCAAATAGGTCAACGTTAAACTCATTCTTAGATAGAGATACCTCTGATGATGACTATAGTATTTGTGGAAGTAACTATATGTATATATCTAAAAGTATGCTAAGAAAATACTTTGAGATGGAATCCATTACACATCAAACTTCTCTGGTACGATACCTAATGATAATTATGTAGAGACCTTTAAGATTAAGAACATTTCACACAAATTACGGACTATTGAAGTGAAAGTTAATGTTGTTGTTATTAACGGTAACATCATTTACTTTACAGTGGCAGCTCATTCGAAGGTCAATGGCAGAATGGCAAGCGGCACGGGCTGGGCGTGGAGACGCGCGACCGCTGGCTGTACCGCGGCGAGTGGACGCAGGGCTACAAGGGCCGCTACGGCGTGCGCCAGAGCACCATCAGCAACGCCAAGTATGAGGGCACCTGGGCCAACGGCCTGCAGGACGGATACGGCTCCGAAACATACGCTGATGGCGGTTAGTATTATCTCATTTCTTTCATTGCCAAACTATTGGAATTCAGACGAAAATACATTACGTTTACATGGCCATGGCATTCTTAGCTAGGTAGATCCGTTCGTTACGAGAAAATATATTATTGTTAATCTGGTGATAACAAGGAAAGCTATTGTTTTAATCCGAAAATAAACTCTTGAAATCCGGGTTAGTCCGGGACGCTACTTGCATAGTTACATGTAATAAATTAATTTCATAAGTATTTGTTGTACCTACGCGGTGTTCGCCTCGTGACCCAGATTGTAACGGCGTGAACTAGGAAGGAAACCCTTTTGCTTGCGTAATGTTCGCTGCTGGAAAATAATATCTGTAAACAACACACCGGCAGGATTATAAATTCTTGCAGAACGTACCGGAGTGAACTAGCTTGTAGTTTTCAGCTACGATTTATTATGGAGCGTTAAAAAAGCACGCGATCAAAGGAACGGAATGTGTACCTATATGGACTAATATGGTTTTGTGTCTTATTTAGAGATTTCAATTACGCATGCACCTATCAATATCTACATCACGTGTATTACACGTTCATGTGTCGTTAATTCATATTGTGCCAAGTGACATTTATTAATCACAATCAATGGTGTCATAATTTACCCAGTAACATTCCAAGTCCGAGGTTGGACTTCCCTGCAGGGCCATAGTTTACGAGCCGTATTATGTTTGTGAATTAACGTCATTTGTTTCCTGACGGCACACCGTTGACTCATGCTTTGAACAAAGATTTGTCATTCATAAAATTAAAATGATGAATTCAGTTATTTGTAACTTAAGAATTTCACCTTTAACAATATTAGGTACGACTCTTTTTTTACTGTCTCAAGCCAAAGCTTTCAAAGAAGTTTTTAATATTTCCGAAAATAACTGACGAGAATTTAATACCGTAAATATATATTCCTCCTATTATATATCCTTACAATTGAATAACTCTGAGTTCTATCTCAAAGCGATTTAGTTCAACTAGTCATAACGTTATATTTATCATAAAGACATCTTACAGAGCCATGTCATAAATTATAAACATGTTTATTTGAATGTACCAACGACTCTATCAAGTCTGCGTAGCCCAGTTACTCGAATTGCAATGAAAGTTTTCAGTAGTTTTCTCGATGAATGATCGGCGTGAGGCGGCCCTGTGCTCGCCGCCCGCCACGCACGGCCCGCGGCCCTCGCCGGATAAATATAGCACAGGCACGCCTGCCGCGCCGCCTCGACACACAATCATGTCGACCACTCATTTCATACTAGGCACTACAAAAATTAACCGTACAATCACACCCTAATTAGTATAACACAGACGACGTCATCTTCCATAAATCTGTGGAATCATCTCTATATTTCGTTACCTTATCTACAAGTGTCCCTAACAGAACTAACTATCGTCTCAACCGTCTTACAACTCGATAATGTTCTTGAAACTTTATAGCGTGTGCGATTTAAATTGACTGACATTTGGAAACGGTTTGATGTTTGATTGCTTTTCTTAAAAGTGACGTACCTATCGGTAGGTACAGCTGATGAGCTGATAGGAATGTTCGAAACACAGGAAATGAAAGAATCGACACAGTTTTACACCTTTTAGCACAGAAAACGTGCTAGACATTACATTCATGAATGCCATTGACGTCATACGGTGCTTGAAGATTGACGATAGCGAGATTGACTATGAGGAATAAGTCGTGCCATAGTGTAATACTTCATTTGAATTCTCAAGTGATTGGTGCAGAATATCAGTTAAAAGTCAGTTTTACACTACGTAACATTTAATCTGATTTTAAAGGCAAACGTTGAGGCACGACACGACATCTGTACCCATATATTTTTATTTCTATCTTCCGATTCTCTTTAAGCTTTGATCAATTTCATTATTCTGTTTTTTTTCTTTTTCACTCACAACTTCTACGAAGATTTCTCTCCAAAAGTATAAAACACTATTTACAGGTGTAAATCATCTACCTCAAGTCGACGATATACTTAGATAGAACATAAATATACGTTTTGGACTAGGGAAGCGCTGAATCGCGTCGTTTAAAAGCATTTCTCTTGACGTGTTCTGGCGATAGATTAGCGCAGTTTGGTCGTATTATTTAAAGACCTATCGGGCTCGAACTCATGACGTCATTACATCGCATTTGCTGTTCTGAGTTGATGCCATAATTGTGCGATTACAGATTAGCAAGCGATGAGTATTTTCTTTATCTCTTTTTAACTGCATAGTAGCTAATGGTATTATGATAAAACCCTTGTCATGACAGGCTTCTGTGGCACATAAGTGGTTTATCTCTACACGTTAAAAGTAGTAGTCGACTTTTGTGCTTATTTTGTTGCTGTTTTGTGTAAAAATTTTAGTGTACAAATATAGTAGATTATATACCAACCGTGCAGGTACCTATGGTAGTCTATGGTATAAGTATATAATTATATATATGGTAGTCTAGGTAGGTCGTTATACATAGGTATACAATAATTAGAATAATCTTACAATAAAATATTATGTTGTATTCCGAGATCGGGTGATTCCGACGTATGCAAATACCCAATAGTCACCTGGCCATTTATAAAGAAAAACACCCTAATTGAGTTACAAATACATATAAATATTAGCGGACGATCCAGTCGTTATAGATGACCAAAAAATTAAAGTACAACGTTGTCCTGAAAAATATTTTGCCTGGTTATTGACGATATTTGAGTGTTCAAACTGGTAAAACCCATCGACTATGATTCCAGGCACATACCAGGGGCAATGGATGCGCGGGCTGCGCCACGGCTACGGCGTGCGCACGTCGGCGCCGTTCGGGCTGGCGTCGCACTACCGCGGCGGCGCGCGTGGTCACCGCGGCTCCATGTCCTCGCTCAACGAGGGCGGCGCCGACCCCTCGGAGCAGCGCACCACGCGCATGGATGACGCGCGCGGCGGCTTCGTGCTCACTGTGCGCTCCGACCAGCCTTCCGGACGACGCGGCTCGCTTGTCGGGAAACCTAAAGGACTGCTCCATGTAAGTTCACCTAGTATCATAATCTATAAGGTCCTCTGCTCGCAAGAGAGTCATACAAAGCTCGCTAAGTATGCGGACTTGGTCGTGAAAACAGTGTTTTATCGCTATAGATGTTATTGCCTCTCACAGACCTGCTGTGGTGAGTAGGTCTGTGAGATATTACCTCAATAAAGTAATTTCAATTTTAGCTAGTTTAAGGGACAATTCTTAACTATGATATTCGTTAACACGAAATTCATTTACGGGGCTGTCGCCTGAGTCAAGGCACTATTGGTTTAGCTTTAAATCCCATCGTACG
Organism: Melanchra persicariae; assembly: GCA_947386135.1. Classification (NCBI taxonomy): domain Eukaryota; kingdom Metazoa; phylum Arthropoda; class Insecta; order Lepidoptera; family Noctuidae; genus Melanchra; species Melanchra persicariae. Next base: position 9,063,987 of record OX376653.1, on the reverse strand, counting down.
AGTACCTTAATTTAAATTAAGCTGCACTATAAATCTTTTAGTGTAAAGAGACAAATATGGAAGGGTCCAATCGTGAGTATTTTAGGTAAGAAAATTGCACCCAATTCTCAAAAAACAAAACCAAAATACAAAAGGAATGATTTAGTTGATACGTTAAAAGTTGCCTAAGCTATTGAACTCCACTTACTAAGACGACGTATAATGTTTTCAGAAATGGCGCAAACAGCGCAGCGTCGGCGAGCTGGACGGCACCGGCACGGGCTCGGTCCACTCCGGGGGCTCGGGGGGCTCGGGCTCTTCGTGGGTCTCCTCGGTAGACAGCACCCACTCCGCTATGACCCATGCCTCTTTGCACACAAACTCAAACGCAAGTTTCGTTGTTGAGGTGGGACATTACTTATTTGGTTTAAATCACAAATTTATCACCCACATAATCGTTCGCATGTTGATGCAATGCCATCTTGATGCCCTCCACCCCCGGGCCGATCCCTCGCTAGCATGGCTCCACACAAACCGAACTATCTATACCAAACCATTAATAAATATTGCTCACACATTATTTATACGTGAAGATCCAGTCCTAACTAAAATAAACATGTTGTCATCTTTGTGACACACCACCTCTAACTCTATACGTATTTATTAACAAAGACACACTCCACATCCTAAATGGAAAATCCTTCACATGTGTTAACAATTTTGGTCAAAATATATATATTATTCACAGACTGGCTGTACTATTAAACAATTACGATGGTAGAATGTGTGGAATGCCATAACATAGTTTCAGGAGACAGACAATTTACTAATTTTATGGGCTCCATTCGATGTTATTTCAACGTCTGAATCAATTCACGCGGCAAGCATGTTTATGTGGGGATTGATTGTTTTGTGTTTTGGTTTTGTTTAATAACCAATAAGTCAAGGATGGACGAATTTCCTTTGTAGCGAATCAAAGTCTAATAAAAAATTGTAAAGATGTTAAAAAGTTTTTTTTTCTTTGGCAGGATGAACATTTGGATGCGAGTGTCACAGAAACTTATATGGGAGAATGGAAAAACGATAAACGCACTGGGTTCGGTATCAGCGAGCGCAGTGACGGCCTTCGGTATGAGGGAGAGTGGTCAGCAAACAAAAAGTATGGATACGGCGTTACCACGTTCCGAGACGGTACGAGGGAAGAAGGCAAATATAAAAACAACGTACTTATAACAAGCCAGAAACGAAAACATTTGTTCCTCATGCGGTCCGCTAAATTTCGGGAACGAGTTGACTCAGCAGTAAACGCGGCGCAACGTGCGTCCAAAATAGCATTACAAAAGGCTGATATAGCTATCTCCAGGTCAGTACATATGAGATGCGTAAAGGCCGCAATATTAATATTCAATTTGTTCTAAATATCTAGGTAATTGAGAAAAAAAATACCATTATTGTTACAGAACCGCCACGGCTCGAGGGAAAGCTGAACAAGCCGACGAAGCGGCAGACCAAGCAAAAGAAGACTGTGATATAGCGCAAGCTACTGCGAAGCAGTTCGCTCCAGATTTTAAGCACCCAGGTTTTGACAGAATAGGATTAAGAGAAAGATATAGACAAAAGGTTTACGATGCACAAGTTGCAGCAAACGTATCACAAGAATCTGAAAAGATCTTGGATGGAAAGAGCATTCCAAATCATATCCCTCCGATGCATTCACAGATTCCTCAAAACAATAGAGCCCCAAATGCAGTACCCTCCAGGAGACCTTCGACGCAGTATCCAAAATCCGTAGATCCACGGCTCGCAAACAGTTCAAACTACAATACAGACAATAGAAATCTTGGGCATTCGCACGATCCGTATTATGCGTCAAATCAAGATAACTGGAAATCAGCAAATACAACACCGCAAATATCGCCCGACGGCCAAAAATCTTACTTACCAAATGACCAAACAAATCCATACGGACCTAACTCACAAAGCAGTCAACAACAACAGCAAGGTTCCGCATACAGATTCAATCAACCAAGTATGGACCAAAGTGGCCAGCAATATGTCACCCAAGATCGACGAATGTCCTCGACCATCAGACAACAACCAAACCAAAGACCCCAACAGCAAGAATGGAACCCTCCTCAAGCTCCTCCCCGACGACAGAGTGTGCTCGGCCAGCCTTCGTTTGATGCCCAGGGTAACGCATACGTTGACAGCGGACCCGCTGCGTATGGACGAAATGAGCTCCGAACCGGAACCGTACACTCTGAGGGCCCTCTCGACCGACAAGGAATGCAGACGAATCAGCAACCCTATCGTCCAACGATCGATACCCAAGGCTATAATAGACAACCTCATGATCAACAAGGGTACGGCCAACCGCAAGATCACATGTATCGACAGTTGCCGAATGACAATCAGGCATATCGACAAACAGGCTCTGGTGATCAGGGATATAGGCCCAGTGCACCCTCCGAACAAGATATTGTCAACGGAGCTCGGCCGGCAGGACCTCGTCCGTCCATTGACTACTTCGACCACTACAAAAGACCCCCCAGTAGAGATTCAAGTGTGGATCGCTACGGCCGGCGGTCGCGGCAGCCCTCTGTTGAAGCGGCTCCAAGCGGGGGCTCTCGGGCGGGCTCTGTGGCGCCGCAACCCGCGGTTGCATCTCGGCCGGCGTCCCGAGCCGCAACACCTGCAGGCAATGGCCATCTAGCGTCTGGCCGCGGCTCCATTTCATCTCGTGCGGGTTCGCGAGAACCCCAACCATTTGAGGATTCACTTCTGAGAAAACGGACGCTCGGACAGGAAATATCACCGTCACCCTATCAGCCCAAACGTACTGAAAGTTTGTATGTGGCTCAAGTACCAGAGCCACCGCCACCTGCGCCGATGAGAGGGGGAGGAGGCGGCGGAGGCGGCGGCGGAGGAGGTCGTAAGGTACGTTACATTAATAATACTCGTACACCAACAGTGTTGAGGGCCTAAAGATGGGGTGGTGTTGTGTATGCATATATATTTTTTGAAAGTGTTGCTTTGATATTATTTTCATAACGAAGATATCTTTAGTTAAGACATAAAATAAATTTACGATACACAACTAATTTTTAAGGCTCCGACCATAAAAGGAAACAGGAACCTTTTAAGATCACTTTTGTCCATCTGCCATTGAGGTTTTTCTTGAGGTTGCCGTATAAGAATATGTATTGGCAATACCTATTATGTTACATTTCAATTTGGAATTAAGGTACTCCGTAAGGTGTTACGTATCGTTTGGTTCAGTGGTTTTGAAGATATAGGTCAATATTTGGAGAAAACCGAACTTTCACTACCGGTGTATCAGGCGTCCGTACCTACCTCAGTTTACTATCCGCATTCGGTTGATAGGACTAGTCAGTCGATAGGACTAGTCGTACTAAGCGCTTATAAATGAAATATAAAATTAATTTAATTCAGGCAACCTATTTATATACCTAAGAAAGAAAAAAATAAAATGACAAAATACACATAAAAATATTAAAAATCTCAAATTCAAAATTGTTAGCAGGAATATTGACAACCATACACAAAGAAATAATCAGCTTCATTTATGGCTCACGGGACATAAAGGAGTCGCTTTACGTAATACAGCATAGAAGATAGAAATCATTTACCCTGTTCTCCACAAACATGCCGGACGCACTACACCGCCACGGTAGCCAAATACGCACCTAAATGCGTTATTATATTGCACACGCAAGGTATTATATTATGCGCGTTGTGTGTGCTTGTATCAGAGGCGGCCGACAGTGCGCATTAAACCGAGTGCAAAACGCCGAGCAAGCATGTTACTTTTCGCGGCCAACATTCTCCTCTTATGATCCACTCATTATGAGCACAACCAAAGCGTAGAACTCGTATGATGACGAATCTGAATTACGTGGCATTACGTTTTTAACCGACTTAAAAAAAGGAAGAGCCAGGTTCCCAATTCGGTGGTATTTTTTTTTAACTCCGTCATTCATGAACCGATTTGGATTTCTTTTTCTAAATTCTGAATGAAATGTGAAAGGGTATATATAATTTCCAGTCTCATTGAAATTTTATCAAAATCCTTTCAGTAGTTTGATTTTTAAATGCTGGAATATGTCATCAAAGTAAACAAAATTGCGTATTTTGCTTTCCTGTGACTTTCCAGTGGTGTAGTTAGGTGTGGGGTACCTACCAAAAAAAAGTGAAAAATAAAAAACTGTTTTACTAAAAAATACAACCGACTTCCAAATAAAAATAAACACTACAAATTCGGATGTCGGTGTTAAATTACGAAGAAACAACCAAAAACACTGACTTCCGAAATTGAAGTTATTTTGTACTTTGTAGTGTTTTTTTTTATTTGGATGTCGGTTGTATCTTTGTTATTAAAGTACTGTGATGTCGGAATAAATGTGTCGCACAGATTAAAGATGTACGTACAGTCTCAATAACCTGCATTACCTAACCCCTCTTAGACTTAAGAAAATAAAAAGGAGGTTACACAGGGCACTCACTATCACATCTTCTGTTTAAAATGCCGACCATCCTTGATATCTCCTAGTACCTCGAATAACCTACTTCAAATGAATTAATAATAAATACTAATCAGTAACTCAAATAAAAAAAAATACAAGACGAATAAACAAACACCCAAGACATTTTTTTATGACACAGAAGATTTAGAAAAGCTCGTGGGAAAATAATAGGTACAGTTCTCGTCAAATAACTTTGCCCCTCTGAAGTTAGCCATTTGCAAAAATCGCGCAGGTGCAGCGGGACGCAAGCATGCATCGAACGTTAACGAGCGACTGAGACGTAAAATCGCGCCGCCATAATCCCCGCCCCCCTGTCTCTTGCGCATGCGCAGTTGCAGTTTTTTCGTAATTTTGACTACTATGCAGCCACTCGTAGCCAACTTCAGAGGGGCACAGTTATTTGACGCGAACTGTACACGGATCGATCTTCTAGGTTTTAGTTACAATTGCCGAGGTCGATCTGTGGATGGTTGACCGTATTAACATACGGAGACTCCTCCGAGCCTCGAAAAGTAGATACCCTAAGCCGTTGATCCCGGCTGTCATTTGTAAATGTTTGGCAGTCGTTACAGTTTGTCCAAAGGCAGAAAACCAGTTAGGGTATAAAATACTGGTATTCAGCTGAATCCAGTTTAACTACAGGTGGTTTGAAAGAGTCTAGGCAGATGATGAAGATTTTTAGCGTAGATAGACACCCGATATAAGTGAACAGTTTAACACTTTTTGTCTTGTATTAGAAGTCGCGACGGGCCTATCACGGCCTTGTCGCCCCTGCCCGCGGGTGCTAAGCCTTTGAGGCTTGCAAGTGACCCGTGGCAACCCAAGGCTAGTAAATATGTACCTACCTAATGTTGTTAAATGATTTTCAATAAGTATTGCATTGTTTTTCCATTAAATAGGTATAGTAGACGATTTAATGTTGGCTTGTCTCAAAAATCCGGGATTTACTTACAATGCTACTTAATATTAGTCAGTAACACCTGGGCGTTGCTGGCTTACCTTGAGGAGCTGGGATGGATCAAATGCCATCGTTGTCTCACCCTTACGTAAAATACGCACTTGGACGTGGAGTTGCACACAGCAGCCCGATTAATAACGACTTATTAGGTAAAGCCGCCATCACATCAAGCTACCCGAAACTGCAGTCATTTTTTTCTAATCAATCCTGAACCTAATGTTTCAGCAATAAAGTTGAAAATATATATTAAATAAATTTTACACATTGTCGTAGCTGTGCTGGTGTCTGTACAATACTAAATGAATGAATAGGATAAATTGTCCGGCCTTTTTTCTAATTTATTATGGCTAAATCGCTTGGTCTGCGGCTTTCCAAGCTTCCAGTTTTACAACCTGGCAACCCTGGAACCTTGTACATATTATGTGTACCCTTCTCTTTTATGCTATGATTTTTATGCTATGATTTAGGAAGTTTCGGAAGAAAATGTGCATTAGCAGACATAGGCGAACGTAAGAATTCTTTGGAAACCGACATCAAATGAAAAACACCATCTACCGACCATACAGTTGAACTGTCAAAATAATAGTTCAGACAATAAAACGATCAGATAATAAAATGTTTACTTTTCCTTTGCCACGTAGTAAAATTTTCACAAATAACTTACCAACATGTTTTGGTGTTATTTCCATGCTTTCATTCAGGCATTATAGTACTAAACTATTACCTACAATTTTTTTCAATAGATGGCGTTACGTGTATGTGCTTCACGTAATGAAAAGTAATTTCTTCTTAAATATTTTAAATACAAATATCTTTTGATAGAATAAACCGATTACGATGAAACAAAAACTAAGTAATAATCAGAATTACGGACAAGTTTAATGTGTAAAAGTTATCTACATTCGTTTTGTACTTTCTACGTGATGCCTGCACATCTAAACAGACAAAAAGACAAAGAAACCAAAAACGATTGAAATGTGTTCTGTTAGTTATAATTTAATTCCCTGGCTATTTTTTTAAATTATTTTCTATGTACAAAAATGACTCTTCAACAGATCTATTAAATGTATAGATATGTAAGTTCCTATAATTTCGGGTTCAACGCCGGCTTTAATACGGTGTGTTAAGAGTACACATGCCGCCCGGTCGAACTCAACGGTGGGCGTGGCCTAAACGCTTGCTATTTCATCAAGCGGCGCGCGAGAAAGGGAAATGCACAATCATTGTTGTTAGAAACGGGCGCGTAAAAATTGATGAGTAGGCTTCTAGAATTAGTGTTCTTATGACAAAATATCTGAATTTTTTGATTCGAAGTAAAGTTATATAAATTCTTGAGTAAATAAACTACTCCTGTACGCATTTAGTTTTAGAGATTTCATACTCCTTTTGTAATTTAATGACGTCCAAAGTTAACGCAACTTTAATTACGGGTTACAATATGGAAATTTTGAGGCAGATAACTTTAAAATGACTAAATATTTTTAAATTCTGTTTTGGTACAGGCATAGATCACAACAAGACAAAACAGTATTATGCCCGTCTTGGAACAAAAAATGTGAAACGATGGAGTAATCATCCTAAAAAAATTGTATGGAGAAATGCGTGGCTTGTGCAGCCTTAAATGTCAAAATTTCGTAATTCTTATTCGCTTTAAAAAACCTTAAGTTCACGTCTTCCAGTTTCATTATAATATTATATCATCTTTATTTCCTAGGTTCCTAAAGGAAAGGAAAATTTTTTGCTTTTTCGTTTTTTTAGATACTTACCTACCTAGCTATAATTTATAAAAAAGTAGTATCTAACCGCTTTTGCAAGTAGGTAGGTACCCAAACCCGAATCTAATCACGTTGTCATCTAAAAAACATCAGTTTTTGCCGTTTCCCGACTTTAGTGAGGTCAGTTTTCAGTCCAACCGGATGCTGCCAAATATGATGGCGATCTATCTGACGTCGACTACCCAGTTGCTTGGTATTTTGGTAACACACCCCTAGTAAGACGGGTTGTTCAACTTTCAGGTTTCTTATAATTCCCCCAAAGACTGTCAAAGATCTACAAATCAATTACATCTAATCAAATCTGTGTGGTGCTTTGAAAGCACAACACAGATTTGCGACGCAGTGCGATGCTTTTGAAGAAAGCACTGCTTTCTTCAAAATCATCGCACAGCCGCAGCGTCGGCACGCTTTGCGCAGTGGTTGAGCGATTAGCTAGGCATACACGCACGGATTTACCCGTCCGACGCATATCAGATCTGCATGATCCGTGACTTAGCAATTCACTTACGTATTTTCCCGTTGGAGGCATCTCAGATCTGATACGTGACTTCGCAATACACGTACGGATTTACCCGTCGGAGGTATCTCAGAACTGACACGGGCCTCTGTTGTGATCCGTATTTTATAAGAAACGGTTGTTTACCTGTAACGTCTCTTTCAAAGCGAAATCTAGCTTTAACATGTGGCCGTTTTATATGTATCGAAGAAACAAAACGTAGCTTCGGGAATGATATCTTTACATTTTTAGGCCAATTTATCGTAAGCTTGTTGCTTTAGATCTTTGTTTAGGTACAATTTCGTATCTTTGACCTTCTTTAAACATGGTAAAGACTTATATAAAGCTCTATAAAACTCGTCTGAAACAGTTTATTGTCACTAAAAATTCCAAAAACTCATGTATACTAAAGCGTTTGCGCGCAGCTGAGGGGGGATCCGGCCGGCACATCTGTTCCGTGTTCAGTTGTTCAGTTGGATGCTCCAATATGTCTGCCCCGTGTCCGATCTGTTCGTTTTGAGCACGGGCAGCAGGCAGGCATCAATCAGGTATATCCGTTAGCAATTTCGTCCGCCAGCCACGACTGTTAGACAGATCTGCCGGGTAAGTCCAGGCTTGTATGGCTAGCTATTGACTGCTGAACTGCGTGTCGCGTGTGCGATTCACACACGAAACAAATATTTGTATGGCCTAGGTACAAATAGTTGTTCCGGGTCTGGCTGTTTGTGTATGTGAGTGTACACATTATTATTATTATTATTATTACTAGCCCGTACTGTCCCACTGCTGGGCAAAGGCCTCCCTCCACTCCTTCCAATGCTAAATGTGTACACATACACAAACAAAAAAAAAGAAAAGAAAGAAAAATCTCCTCAGACCTGCACGGTTCCCACAATGATCAGTCAAATACATTAATGGACTATAAACGAGACTGTGACCTATGAGTTTGTATCGGTATTTCATCTAGTTTTGAATAAGAAAGCTTGACGTGTAAAACTATTATTTTCAACTTATTGACGAAATAAGTATCGTTTGCAAAATTATGTCAGCCGAGATTGATGGACACCCATTAACTGACCGACCTCGGGAAGTGGCTGTTACTTATCTGCACGAATATTACGGCAACATTACAAGTTATCTTAAGTCTAAAACTAACAACAAAGACATTGTTTTTTTCATAAATAAAACGTATTAAACTTATCTGCACGTAATACTCGTAAATATTTCGCATTTACTTCCACGGGTTTTGCACAGAAGCTTTTGTGATCACAAACAGTCAGTTTTCAACAACAAATAGTCATCAGTCAGTCATAGTTATTATTATCTTCGATCCACGCTAATGTGGTAAAGTTCACATGCAAGAAAAAGCACTAAACATGTTTTACACTAAAGCAATTTATTTATGGGAAACTTTTAAATTCTACCCGAATATTTTAGGAACTTTAAGTGGGACTAATCGTGGAAGATAATAGGCATACATCAGTCTCCTCTCAACCAATCGTTCCGCGAAATTTATGAACAAGGTCACTCAGGTTATTGTACGTTAGTTGTGCACCTAAATAACTAGGCACTGAAATACGGTATTGCTAAATGGGAGATCGAAACAGATATTTCAAATTTTAATAATTATCATAAATCGAATGAATGATAGGTTTATCAACTGTATTTGTAGTTCAGTAAAGTAAAAGTACTTATCTAGGGCACAAACTGATCTAGGCAAATCATTATAAATGCAGGGCCGGGCGCGATGGATGTGCGAGTGGCATTGCAATTAGTTCAGTAATGACACGGCAGCCGGCAGTAGGCGGGCGGGACGCGGGGCGCGGGGCTCGGCTCAGCGCTCAGCCCGTTCTATTTCTAAATTAAGACAGTCACTCGCTGCCGCTTTCCGTGTATCACCTCTTCGCTATATATAACTAAAAATACATTAAATCTCAAAAAAATACTCTCCCTTTTACAAGACCAATTAACCCGCGTTTAATAGAAATATGTTAATCAATACATAACGTCAAAACGGTGTCACTGTACCTTTACATATGCCAGAAAAACATGATGAGAATTAGTGAGCCGTGAGTTGTATAAAAATTGTGTAATTATTGAAAATGTGGTACCAAGGCGAGGAAGATGATGAAGAGGATCTTATGTGCTCCCCGGCGATCCTCGCCCGGCGAGCGTCCGAGAGCTGGATTAACGTACCTCCCGTGGAGGTAAACTTACTCTCAGAGCATTTCTCCTAACGGGTAGATTTTAATACATAGCGTAGCAATTTAATACATAATAACCTTATTCAATGTACACCATACTAAATATAGAATGCGCACCGTTAAATACAATGACATAATGTGTTACAGTATATTCGTACCTGTGACAGGTAAAGGTCAAAACCCACAGTTAGACATGTTGCTGTCTAGTTATGCCAAATACACACTGTATTAGTTAAAAGCTCTTTGGATTTGTTAGCACCGTCAAATGTATGTTGTGTTTCTAAACGTCTGTCGACCGGGCCAGATCTCCTGCGCAAATCTAAACAAAACAATTTATTACGCTGCACGCCTGTTCTACGGATTTAAAGAAGAAATATTACATCGTTTACTACTCTATAAATTACTATGTAAAGCGGCTGATATCATGCAAGGATATAAGTAATAGTAATCAACACAACAATCTCGTACTCGATACAGTAACTTGATTTCAGAACTAGCTTTCACCCGCGGCTTCTCTCACTTGATAGTTAAAAACTACCCCAAGTGAACGTTCTACCGGGACAAAACGTACCCGCGCTCGTATCCTATACCCAAATTCTTTGTTGCTGTTGGGGCAGTGAAAAATATCTAGGAACTCTTTGCATCTAGGCAAAGAGTTCCTCAAGTGACAACATTTTTCAATATCTCTAATAGTCAAAGATAGAATTATGACGGGTACGCTCTTCTACGTTCATACTACTGTAATAATTATCTTTTTGCACAGATGCTAAGCACGCCGCAGACGCTGCAGCGCAAGAAGTCGCTGCCGGACGTGGCGGGCATGCCGCGCATGCCGGACGGCGGCGGTATGACGCGCGAGGAGGTGTCGGCGCTCGGCTCGGCGCGGCGCGAGGAGGTGCGCCGCATGCACGAGGAGACCGAGAAGCTGCGGGCCAACCCCCTGCTCTACCTCGTTAGTCCGCAAGTCAAGGTTAGATACTCACCCTGGCAGGGTTGCGGAATTGTTCCGAACAGTTACCGCGGCGCTGGATCGCAAAGGGTATTTTGAAGGAACACGGCTGGATTTTAGTAAAAGTCTGACGATCCATCCAGCTCCGCCCAGAGCGGAAGAAGTCATTTGATAATTTCCCATCCGAAAAAAATATTTAGATACTTACAAGCTCTTCATGGTTCTTTATCTACTTTACAGCTCATTATCATAAATGAAGAACGTTTCCCAACTGCTACGAAGTGCTACGAAAGTGCTACGAAATGCCTACGAAGGCTACGACTTGCAAATCCAAGCATTATTGACCATAAAAAGCATTATTGTTGTAGTTATATGTTTGTAATTGTATGGTACACTGCCCGCAGGACTGGTTCTCCCGGCAGCAGCTGGTGATCCTGGTGCTGTTCATCAACATCTCGCTGGGCATCATGTTCTTCAAGCTGCTCACGTAGCATCGGCGTGTGGCGCACGCGCGCCTTCTCTTCCCGACGCCGTTAACTTTTTTGTAAATATTTGTAATTTTTGAACCAGAAATAGTCAAAATAATATTTGATGTGCGACAAATGTTTAAAATAACATTTATTCTTTATTCCTTTTAATACGAGAGTTACATTTACACATCCAATGGAAACGTATTTATTTGTCAATAAGGACTTCAATTTGCTAGTGTACTTTTCTTTGACGTTGTGAAAGTGTGCAAAGAATGACGATACAAGAGTGAAAACATTATCCAAATATTTCGTCGAGCTAATTATAATTTCGACTTATTTTGTGCGGGAGTGAATTGAACCTGTTTTGTGTCCGGTAATCGGAAACTTCGAATGTAAGGAGCACGTTGTTCTATAAACCTGCATATTGTAGGTTTATTTATGCCTTCTATTAAGAAGCTTAACGCCTTTAATGTAATTTTAACAGCTGAGGTGTTGTTGAAAGCAGAGAGTTTTCGAAGAATTCATGGTCGCTTGTACACGTGGGAGGAAATATATATAAAAAATAATAACGACAGCCAAGAGGAAGTCGTTTGTGCACTACACTGAGTCTGCTCTTGCGATGGCCTGTAGCAGCTGCCCGAGCACCCCGCAGTCGTGTAGCATCCTACCATCCAGATCGTAGAGATTGACCGAATTAGGTATCTGAAAACTTTCCGCCAATAGAAGTCGGTTGTGGGGACGTTATTATTATTACTAAATGTTATTGTTGCTAAGTCAAAGTTTAAATAATTAATAAATTATATTTGTCAATTTTTAATAGTTTGTGCTGGTTATTATGAGATTGAAAAATTACGTACCCCGAGTGATAATAAAGGCACAAAATATGTTAGATATAGGTATCTACTTGTTTCAAACGTGTATATAAGTAATAATGATATTAATTAAAATTTTACAAATATTACACAAAGTACGCATACCTACCTATAAGTAGATACGTTGTTATGCTTGCAATATGTACAAGACAAAAAATTAAATGTATGTGCATTATTTTCCTATTCTATTAAATTGTAAAAATCTAGCGATGAATACTGAAATTTTTATACAAGATTTAATCTTCATTTTATACCTATGAAGTCAATTCTCTCGTAATCGAATTGTTTATATGGTTAATACTATATGAATGGTATGTTAGATACTTTATTAATATTGGCATGGGAAGCGTGCGTTGAGACTGTTGATACGTATTATATCACCTACAGCGGAACTTATTGAAAGCGCACATTCGTTGTATGGTTATAAATACAGTTGGTAAGACAATTTTCACAGTTTCATTATTATGTAAAAAATATAAGTTATGTCTCTAAGAATTTTAATTACTTGTATCGATTTTATCTACGTTTCAGAAATAAAATATTTTAACAAAACATTTATGACATTTATTTTCCCGGATTTCCAATCCTTTATTTACTCTATACAGAAATGCCAACTTAACACGAAAAGCAGGCACGAGACGCAACCCTCCACACTTCGAAATGTAACACATTGTGATTATGAGTAAAGTCATTTGAAAGACATAAGATACAGCATTATTATATTGATTACTGGTGAAAATACTGCGTATACCATAACCTTGCACCCCGATTGCGTAACTCATAAACTCGCATATTCTTTTACAATCGAAAGAAACTCCAGATCAATATTGCTTATATGTTTAAAAATTCGCCTGTTCATCAACGTAAAACATGCAACATGAAAGCATTGCATTGTAGTAAACAATTAGACTGAAAGTTGAATAACTTAAACGATGGACTGCTTTTTCAGAGGAAATCCGACTGAGATCGGCATGACGCCATCTAATCTACAGGATGTTCCAGAACTGAACTGCGTGGTCTTATTTGAGGAAGATGTTATGTAGCTGATATAGAGTAAATAAACAATATGAAAATGAAACTAACTGCATCAGATAGCTATAAAAGTGATTTTTTCTTAACTTTTTAGTTGTTTTTTGAGATTGGGTTTTTTTAGATGTCCAAAAAAAAAATTTTTTTATATTTTTCTCAATTGAATAGCAGAAACAGAAAACCACCCTTAAATATGGAACACACTTCTGGAACATCCTGTATGAATGATCTCTATTAAACTCTTGAAAGATTTTGGAAATACGTTTACACCAATCATTAATCATCGCCTAACTGACCCCAGAACGAAACATATTAGGATCAATCACTACAGACTGTGAACCCCATAACAGTTAGATAGCCGTACCGTATGTGGTTAATATTTGCCTGAATGGGTTCAATTTATTTATCGTAGTAGTACTGTTATGTAGTATTTGGCTATGTGCAATAAAATCAAATCAGATTATTTGTGACGCAGACGCAGACTCGAATATTTTGTAAGAAGAATCGTTATTAGTAGCATACCATTGCGACATACCTTATGTTAACATACTGAATTTAATAACTGACCCTGTATTGACCTACAAACAGGTTTAATTCAGCAAGTAAGCATTAGCTTTGGCTGACGCTAAAGCTGAACGATAGTACAACGCTATCGCATGCGTAGGTAAGTTCTTATTAATTTAATTAATACTTTATGGCTTCTTCCCGTTACGGAAAACACTGTCAAACTGTAACTTTGAACGTGAATGGTACACATTTATATACGAGTTATTTTTACCGAAATATTGTATAGTGAGTGGTTTAGTGTAATGAAGAAAAATGGCAGTAACAAAACTACGTACGGCACAGAAGAGAAACTATCGGTATTTAGGATTGTAAATATTTGTATAAGTTTGTAAACATAGTAATTTCGACGCGCGTGTGAAGCGTGTGACTAACACAATCAAAATTCAATTTAGCATCGTAGGTAGCTACTATGTGATTATTTTCAGCTACGGATGGATTGATTATTTTCATAATTTAAAGGCCATAACCGTGCAATTTACTTGTAAGTCAATTGAACTGCCTACTTAAATTCACTGCGAGTGTGAAGTTAGGTTCTTTCAACCAAAATTTTCTTTCTACTGAAGCATTTTCATACTAATTTTAGACCCTTACTTCAGAAAAACTGCTGTAATATTATTTATAACCTAATATTCAATCATAATGTCTTAAGGCTGACGAAGCGAATGAAGCCATCGATTTGGACGACTTGCTGCCTAAGATCGGGGAGTTCGGTCTGTACCAGAAGCTTCTGCTGTGGCTCGTCTGCCTACCAGCCTGTTTACCCTGTGGCTTCTGCGCCTTCAACCAGTTGTTCATGACGGACGTCCCCGACTACTGGTGCAGGGTCCCTGAACTAGAACAACTCAATCTTACGCAACAACAACGCAAAATGTTATCAATACCGCGAAAGGTATTTCAAGAGAAACTTTTCGTTATCTTTTATCAGCTATTTCATCACAGTACTCAAATATCGCACGACGTAGTCATCTGAAATTATCTCTATTGCCGCATACTATTTATTACCTGGTAGGATGTAGTATACCTAATATAACTTAGCACCATACAGACCCATACCTAGTGAAAATTCAATCGTATCTTTGAAATGTGAGGGTCTTCGATATCCCCTTATTTTTTTCCACTTTCGCCATTTCGATAAAAAAGTAGCTATACCTAGTATATGTAGGTACTATAGTTACTTTATCGAAATGGCCAAAGTTGTGTAACAAATCAAATAAAATTAAAAAAAAACAAAACAGCTTAAAAAGAAAAAAATGCTTTATAAAATATGTATTATCTTAATGTGCACTAGATCCTACCGTCTATTGTGATCTCTCTCTATCACTCAATGTTTGCTGGGAGAAAACTCAACTTTGAGTTAAACTCGCCTTTGTACATGAACTTTTCTTCACTGTAAAGTATTTTAGTTACTATGGTGTACAATAAAGAATAAAGCGAACAGCAAATGACCATCAAATTAAAATAATAAACAAAATGAGTAATTTGGTGCTCTAAGAGCGGTTACGCACTACATCTTATCCGAATCCGTGAAAATATGTTCGAAATAGTCGTAGAATTATTTGTATGGTAGTACGTACTTTCTAGACCAAACTAACTTCCGTCATCCGATTTCTCTCTGTCATCCATGAGTCTCCAATTCGGAAGAAATATTGACGTACCTATCTAGTACCGTTTTATGAACACTTTCGCATTACTTCGGATTAAAATCGGACAGCTTAGATTTGGATCAGAGATCGGATTAGTTCAATATTCGAATCAATCCGAACTCGGACCGAAAAATTCAAATCGGATGCAGCACGTCGATTCTGTAAAATTCAAACAACAACTCGCATTTCAAGTCGTTATTCACTCTCACTTCGCATAAGGTTCAAAATGACCTTGATTTTGCATTCTGTAAGCATCACCTAGGCACTTGCGAAGTGAAGTGAGCTCCAAAGCGACCAACACTGTACTAGTGACTACCACACTCAACAAAATCTAAGTCGGGATTTATCGGTTTTTCATTTTACCAGTTTTTGACACAGATTTTTAGCTATTACGATGTTTAAATTAAAATTTCTTATTTTAAGGAATTTAAGGCAGCTAATAAGTAAAAAAAAAACAGAAAACTCTAAATTCGTGCCGTGAATATAATCTATGCTTACCTTACGAAAAGAAATGACTGACAGATAATATCATAAGTAATCTGTGGACAATATTTTCATTTATTGCCGTTGACGTTTAAAAGTTCGTTGCATTCACAGAGTACTTTTGGTTGCATTGTTTTGTTTACGTTCTGTTTGTTTTTTGATCTATCAGTGCCGGTAATAATAGTGTAATAATCATGAAGTAAGTTTATATTTCTGGTTGTGAATTTCAAAAATAATATTAATTAAAGAAGTGTTTATTTTGTTTTCTAATCCATCAATAATGTTTCAGTCCAAATGAGACACGTTCTTTTCATCCATCGTCGGCTTAAGTAGGTAGGCACTTATTCACTTTATAACTTTAAAAACTTTATTTAAACACTATTTAACTATGATTTATTCTATTTTCACTCATAAAATAGATGCTTTTAATTTGACACTTTGAATCGCGTTCGAGTGCAAAGTGAACGTCGAAGTGACAGGGGAATTACCTTATAGAATGCCACTTTTTACGTCATCTCATACTTTATCTGTCAAAATCTCGAGGTAAATTTAGTTCAACTCGCAAACACGCTCGCAATAGTAGCGCTAGTGTAGATTCGAATTATCAACCGAGTTTTAGAATGCCAATCAAGAAACTCACAGCGGATTCAGATTCGAAGTTTAGAATGAAGTCTTACAGAATCACACCAGTGCGAAAAGTAATATCCGAATTTAGGCCGATTTCTTATATCCGCATTGTCACGGAGTCGGATGGAATGCAGTACGTAAACGCTCTTATAAGTAGAAACTAATACTAAATCACTATACTACTATGTTATGATTAATTCGATTGCATGTAACTTTAATCCATTCTATAAATCCTTTTATTCTGAAACTCTATTCCCAAACATACCTAAAGTTTTGCTTCTCTAATTTTCAATCAATCACAAAGTATTTATATTATCCCACCACTATCTCACCTGATGGTAAGCGATGATATGTCCGAAGATGGAGCCCGCTTGCCTAGAAGTAACCTATTCACTCTTGACTTAAAGACTTCCGGGTTGTAGCTATCAGGAAACACAGACTCTGGCAGGGAATTCCACTCCTTAGCTGTACGCACAATGAATGTGTTCCCAAAACGTTTAGTGCGTGTGGGTGGGATGTCCACCATGTACCGGTGGCGTATCGCCGTACGTCTTGTGGTCCGATGATGGAATGGGCTTGGCGGAAGTAAACTATGCAATTCCGACGCACACTCCCCAAAATGCAGCCGATAGAAAACCGACAGGCTAGCAACTCGGCGTCGATGCTCAAGACTTTGGAGCTTCGACTCGACGAGCCTATCATTGCCAATGATCCTCTTGGCTTGTTTCTCAATTGACTCAAGGGCATCAAGTTGGTATCTGGCAGATCCGTCCCAAAGATGAAAGCAGTACCTACTCCATACACGATCGAAATTGCGCTTGACAAAGTTTGAGCAGCTGTTCCGGCGTGAAGAACTGTCGCACCTTCGCTGGGATCCCCAACTTTTTGGCAGCCACTTGATCCCTATTTTGATGTCACGCTGAGCCTTCGAGTTAAAACACAATTTGACTGTCTGCAAAACGCAGTCACTGCACTGTGGATTGCAGAACTTAGGGAATTAATGTTATGATGAGTTTACTGGGAATGTCAAGAGATAGAGTTGTTCTCCATCCAGCTAATAAAAATAAGTAGATCAACAATCACCAGTCTGCCTGCCAAACGCGGTCATCGGAAGTCAATCAGCCAGTAGATGTCATGGCAAGGACTTCATTGAACCTGTTTTTCTTTCAGGACAATACAACCTTTGAGAAATGCTCACGATATGCCTTAAACTGGACAGGAATTCTAGACATGGATGGAAATATAACTGTCAATGAGAAATGGCCTATTGAACCCTGCGTTCAAGGCTATGAATACGACACTTCTGAAGTAACATCGTCTGTTGTTATTGATGTAAGTACATAAATTACTTTAAAAAAAACAACATCACAAGTAGTTGAGTGTTTTTTAGGCGTGAAAGCGTAAAAAACAGGCAGTGATTTATGGATGTTCATAGTTCTATACAACGTGTAACAGCATAAACGCAATACTTAAGAGGTGATTGTACTCATCATTATGAACAACTTTTACAATGGGACCAAAGCCGAAATCGCTAACAAAAAGTCAGCTGTTCAGTACATTTTATCGAGTTATGCGCACTTATATGTATGGGGCAGACGATTTTTTTTTCGCGATTTCTGTGCTGGTCCCAGTAAAAGTTGTTTATAATGATGAGTACAATACAACCTTAAAAGGAATTGCGTATATTCTGTTAAGTTGTATAGTTAATTAACTTATAGCAGGTCCAAAAACATCCTTTGAGTAGAGGCAGAACCGGCCAAGAAGTCAAAGTCAAAGCATTTATTTCAAATAAACCATTCATAAGTACTTTTGAATTGTCAAAAAGAGCGAGTTGGACTCTATTCTTTTCTGTTACGATGCAAAATAATGGTACCATGACAGACACAACCACGCGGCGACGTAAGGACGTCCTGTGCAGCTGTGGTCCTTGATCCTTGGCAGGGAAATGATGTAAGATTCCATTGCTTTCAGTTTGATCTAGTCTGCGCGTACGACGTGTACCCAACTCTTGGGTTGGTTGCTTTAAATATTGGAGGGCCAGTTGGAGTATACACATTCGGAATTTTGAATGATCGAATAGGACGCAAGAAATCTTTCTTCCTTTGTCTAAGCACACTTTTACTTGGCAGCTTAATGACTGCATACGCCCATGAGTTCTGGTTCTGGACATTGGCACGAGTTATCGTAGGACTTACTATTCCGGCAGTTTATCAGATACCCTTCATTATTTGTGAGTAAATGATTTAAATAAAATATAATAGTTATAATCTGATGACCATACTTTAAGAGTAAATAACGTGAAACCTAAAATCTTTTCAGCTTTAGAGTTAGCAGGTCCGAACTACAGATCTTTTGTAACTGTGATGACTTGTGTTTTTTACACGTTGGGTCTGATACTGTTATCAATCGTCACATACCTGCTGAGAGACTGGAGAAGCCTCGCGCTAGCTACATCAGTACCTTTCTTTTTTTATTATTTATATTGGTTCGTACTACCAGAGTCACCTAGGTGGTTACTTATGCGTGAGCGACTCGAAGAAGCAAACAATGTCTTAAAAACTATCGCAAGAGTCAATGGGAAGGAATTGCCGGAAGAGTTTACGAATAAACTTCAGAAACAAGTTATAGAACAAAAAGAGAGAGGAGTAACAGAAGCGAAAACTGTGAGCGTGTTTGCTCTGTGTCGGACTCCAAACATGAGACTCAAAACATTTCTTATAACTCTCAACTGGTGTGCATCAGAGATGGTGTACGTGGGTCTCAGCTATTACGGGCCGGCAATCGGCGAGAACCAGTACATGAGCTTTTTCCTGTCGTCAGCAGTAGAGATACCAAGTTACCTTGTCTGTTGGGTGCTGATGGATCGTATTGGTCGAAGATGGCCCCTCTGTTTGTCAATGGTTATAAGTGGAATTTTCTGTATCGTAACAGTATTACTCCCCAGTGGTAAGGAGTATTATTATATTATATTAGATGGTATACCTACTGCCCTTGTAAATAGATGCCTATTAGGACTATGTATAGAACCAAAATAATTTTCCAGATGCTCGAACGGAAACCCTAATCCTCTATTTAATATCCAAGTGTTTTATATCTGCGTCCTTCTTAATCATATACCCTTACGCCGGAGAATTGTACCCAACGGAATTAAGAGGCGTGGGTATCGGAACATCGGCATATATTGGCGGTTTGGGCTTAATTATAATACCTTTTATAAACTACTTGGTAAGAATTATTTCCAGAAACTAGTCAAACATTGTTGAAGAGCTAGAAATATATTGAGTTCTCTTGCATAAAATAAAGGTGGCAATTTACTTGGCGTCTTTGTGCAAATATTCACCTTGCTTATTTGTTGATAAATTAACTGTAGACAATTATGTTAGGGTATATTTTTTATTACCCAAGTAACTCGAATATTTTGACTTATTTAAAGCTAAGTGAAGTGCCTCCATAACAATAACTTATCTGCTTGCGATCACAATAGAAATATCGATGTAGTTTTGTGTGAATCGTTGACTACACATTATTTATACTTTTATTGGTTTGGCCTAGTGGTGAATAGTACAAAGAACTGCTGAGCTTGAAATCCTGGGTGCCATTTACATCTCAGGCCAAGTGTCATTCCCTTCTTCGTTAAGCTAACCATCGCTCGCCCTATTTTACATGATTCTGTTGAAATGTTGATGGATTATCTGCTTGTACTCTGTCTAACCCTTCGGTATATTTAATTATCCGTATGGTTATGCTTTGTATTATATCATAATCTTTTTAATGTCAACCAATAGCATGATAGGAAATATAGCTGCCCTATAATTTGTGAGTTCACATATCGCTATCACCAACATCTTTCAATCTTTACTGACAACGTGACAAAAATCCAGCCTATTTTATTTTGCTCTCCGTGGACACCGGCAATCTATAATTATTAGTATAATTAAGTAAGTTTTAGGCGTTAACAAGCTAATTACCACACATCATTATCAAATTCACACACACTCACTAGTATTTATTATAAGTGAAGATTATTGAACTCACTTGCTATCCAGAGTATGTAAGTATAAACCATGGGCGACACGAGGGAGTACAAGTGATTCGAGTGCACCACAGCTGTCAATAAAAACATTAAACCTTACTTAGCTAATTTATTCTATATTCTTCATATATCAGTTTCACATTACTCAATCAGGAGACCTTTTTTGTCCAGGCTAATCTTGCAGCAACTCTCACAAACTAGTTACCAAACGGTTAATCGAGATGACGAAAAAACGAGTATTTGTGCCTTGATGTGCCACTTTTGCCGAACGTTATTTGAAAATAAATGGAGCAACTAAATCGGGGTGGTTTACTAAAAGTAAGAGTAAACATTTAGATGGACTGTTTGCCCACGTTACAGGGCTCAAGTAACCTCGTGCTGCCTCTAGTAGTGATGGGCGCAGTATCAGTGGTGGGAGGGCTGAGCGCGCTCCGCTTGCCTGAAACACTGCACACTTCGCTGCCACAAACTGCAGAGGAAGGAGAACAGTTCGGCAAGGACTGGACCTACGCTGACTGCATGGCTTGTGGCGATCAAA
The DNA here is from genome assembly GCA_947386135.1 of Melanchra persicariae. Lineage (NCBI taxonomy): Eukaryota > Metazoa > Arthropoda > Insecta > Lepidoptera > Noctuidae > Melanchra > Melanchra persicariae. The sequence goes on along the minus strand of OX376653.1, from coordinate 9,042,820 downwards.
GGTGAGCGCTATCCACACTTTATTTTTACACTAGCACTTCGCGGATGTAGCAGGTACACCACAAACTTCAACGCCCCCTCTACAGGGGGCGTTTTGGAAAAAGGTAAGTTTTGGAAAATTAATAATAATAATAAGAATTAATCATTTAATTCAGACACTTGTTCCATAGATCTTTGTTAGTTACTACTAAACTACCAACAACAACTTCCTAGTCTATGAGATCTTTGTTAGTAGTAACTAAATGTTAGCAGGTACTTATTTAATTATAAGTAGTTTATTATTTACATATAAATCTCATTTATATATTATTTTCCTTTGGCATCACACCTGCAGTTATGCATACGGGTCCAATACTCCATGAAAACGCTGTCTGGCCTATCCCCAATCACCTTCGGCATCCTGAAGGTGATTGGGGATAGGCCAGACAGCGTTTTGGCTTTCCCCCGAATCCTGCGTAACAATGATGCCGTTCTTTTTCGCATAGGTAATAGCTGAAAAACTATTGAGAGCCGATTCAGCAAACATGCCTGACGCGCTACATAACCGCGGTAGCCCCAACAACATCCGGAAGGCGTTGTTATACTGGACACGAAGAGCGTTGTAGGCCCTCTGCGTTTGTCTAACCCCTGTGGGTTAGACAAACGCAGAGGGCCTACAACGCTGCATGTGTGAAAAAGACTGACAGAATGCGTTGAAAAGTGTGATCTTAACTGGTCTCGGACATCTTGCAAACCTACGAGCCAACATATTGCACCGGACCGACAACGCCCTTCGTTCTCGTTCCATATCCTAATCATCATTCAGATCCTCAACTACTAAATGGCCAAGGTACTTAAAACAAGGCACTCTGTTTAGAGCTACACCATATAGACATATACGGGTATATGGGTTAGTACAAAGAAGTATAGTGCAGTGCCGCCGACCGCTCTATGCTTCTTTGTGCTCACCCCGAACACCATGAATACAGCTCTTCTTCACATTGTACAACAGGCCGTGATTCGAGTTATGACGTAGGTATATCTCACAAACCTCAAGCAATCGCCTACCTAAGTGCCTCAATCGAGGGTACTATGGAGCACCATGTCGTCAGTGTAACATATAGATACTATTTATAATTTTACCATCTTTCGAGCATCCAACCCATGTGCTGCTGAGTTCCCCGATCAACTGATCGACATACAAGCTGAACAGCGCTGGGAAGGTCAGACCTCCCTGCCTTGTGCCACACTCCAACCCCTACGTCTCAGACAATGCAGCCAACCATCTGACCTGCAGGCCTAAACAAAAAGCTTTTCTGGGGGCCTAGACGAAAAACTTTTCTGTAGCGTTAACGTCAGACGCTGACGACAAAATGTATGGGAATGACATAAGTGCGCAAAGGAAACGTCATCACCTAATGTCATTCCCATACATTTTTTCGTGAGCATCTGACGTTAACGTTACAGAAAGTTTTTTTGTCTAGGCCTGCTGTAGCGTTAACGTCAGACGCAATTTTTGTAGGGATCTCTATTTTTTTCGAAAATGTATCATAATCTAATCATTTGTTTGCTAATATGGGTAATTACATAAAGTTGTTAAAAATATAGCACAGTCCAACCATATTACACCTTGAGGTACGCAAATCACAGGCTTTATTACACATTTACTTGCAAAATAATTTATATTTAACCACACAATTAAATAACTATGAAACATAATAATTAAAACTAATAATAATGTCATTAGATTAATTAAAATTAAATGTCATGTATTAAAATGAGAATGTTAAGATATATTATTTGTAAATTAATGTCAAAGTAAATTTAAAAGTAATATTAATAATAATTAAATTAGTGCACTAGCATGGTCACATCAACAATATGTCCTTACATCCTCTTTTAAGTAATCCTGAATACTATAATAACATTTACATAGCAAGAATCTTTTTAATTTCTTTTTGAATTCATCGATGGATGAAGTTTCTAGTAAGGACTTTGGCAAGTGATTGTATAAATGCTTTTGGAATATAATATAAGGCTGTCTTGTAAGATTTGCAACAAATTTTATCGCTATGCCGCCTACTTATCAAAAGATGTTTGTTAGTTCTTGCAAAGCTAGCAATCTCATATGTAGACAGACGGCAATGTTAATAATGCTTGAATAATGCTCTTAATAATATTTATTATTAAAAGCCTGTTTAAAGTAGCGTAGCTTTCTAATGGCGAAAGAATTTTAAATTCGGTTGAGTAGTTTTTGAGCCAAATCGTAAGAAATAAACATTTCCTCTATATCTAACTAGCTTTTGCCCGCGGCTCCGCCCGCGTAGATATCAGTAATCGCGTAAAAAAGACCTTATCCCAGGCTATATAATTATCTTCAAAATTTCATGACGATCCGTTCAGCCGTTTTAGCGTGAAAGCGTATTAACAAACAAACTCACTTTCGCATTTATAATATTATTGTTTTCGTCAGGAAGTTAAGATAAGTTAGAATATTATATGAGATAAGTCGCACCCAACTAGCTTAATCAGCCGTTTAATTGGCTGCCTTAAATCAGCAGCCTAAAGTTGTCAAAAAATAAAGGCCTATTTTGACAGCAGGATACAACATTACTTTACTAGTAATAAGTATGAAAGAGATATGAAATAAATCTCTTTGTTGTATCCTACTGTCAAAACGGGCCGTATAGATTATTATTATAAGGGAAATTATAAAACGATCGAATTAAAAAATAACTTAGCGACTGATGATGAAATACTGTTTTATAAGCGAATTTGAATAAGCGAAAAATTAGCTAAACTAACGACGAATATTGATTAATAATAAAATCAAGAACGAGCTTACAAAAAGTGGGTTGTAATTAATCCATTTCAGATATTAAAATTCTAATCGTGCGGCTAAATTACTAAGTGAGCGACTAGAAATACAGAGAGGGCAACTTCAATATTGAGATAGAGATGATTTTTCCAATTGAGGTTTTAATATTTTGGTGTTTTATTTGGTGCGCAAGAGCGAGTGATGCCAGCTCGGGATTTGGGGCACCCCGACTCGGACAGGTTAGGTTAGAAGGAGATGGCGGGTCAAGTGAGCGAGCGAAGCGAGCGAACAGACCCCGCCATCCCCTTCGTGGTTATTTTTTTTAAACCACCCAGAAATATCATTTGCCAAATATTTAAAAAAATGCAGGACGTAACGTTGACACAAACAAATATTAGGTCGCTCAAATATTATAAAGCTTCTCATCTAGTAATGTTTGTAAGTTGCTGTTCTGTTGATTTCTCGTCACTCGCAGTCAGTCGCTCACTTAGTAATACTATAACGTAAATTAATTATTTTTGTCACTTAAAACTTTAATTTACAGTCACTCGTTTAAATACTACCCTTATAATATTAGTTTAGAGTAGATTCGTAGCACACAAGGACGATGCTACAAACTGCTACGGGGGGGGGCTAGCCATTCGGTCTACGAAAGCGTAGAGATCCAGCTTTAGAACGCTGTTGACCCATGCTTTTATTGGTGTTGGGTGAAAATTGATGAATAGATTAAAAATTTTAAACTTTATTGTACCTTTTTATTTTACTTACCAAACAGAAGAAAAAATGGAATAAAATTAAAATTATATAAAATTAAAATTACGCTAAGTATATATCTGCCAAATTTCATGATGATCCGTTCAGCCGTTTTAGCGTGAAAGCGTAACGGACAGACAGACAGAGTTACTTTCGCAGTTATAATATTAGTAGGGATTTCAACATGAATGATGAAGCACAGTCAACTTTAAATGTAAGTAGGTAACCATCATTTTGTAACAATTTATTTATTTTTAAAAGAGTGTCCGTGGAGTTTCTTGCACGTTCTTCTCCATAGAGATCTACGCTTTGGAACGTGCAAATAGCGTCATCTCTTTTGACCGACCGACCTTGACAATTAATTAGAGCCTGTAAATGGTCTAATTGAAATAAATAATTTGACACCCACATTACGATGCGTATAGTCTCATGATATACATAGAATAACTCACTCCGCGCATAAATAGTATTTCACTTATTTTCAGAAAAATATCCGATGCGGAGTCATATGAAAATTTAGATCAATTGGAACTCACTCAGGCACCAGTTGAAGACGAAGTTCCAGTCATCCCGGACATACGGCGCAATTCCATGCGCAAACTCGTGCGCCGCCAATCCAGCATCGTAGAAACACAGCGCGACATCGATGGAAATATGAAAATGACTTACTGGTTTTAAAACCAGGCGTATTTTTTAAATTAAAAAAGATGTAACAGTTTACGTAGTAGTTTTTCGATTTCCGTACCCCTAGTATGTCAATTCAATACCCTTACCCTAACAAGCCTACACCGACTTAGACCGACTATCTGTCTCAAAGTTGCTGTCTGAAAGGGCTGTCTATCATGGTCGAGTGCAATACCAATCTCACGAATTAAACTTTCCTACCTAGCTAACTAGAGTGGCACTTACACAGGGTGAGGTGCGTATACAGGGGTGACTCCCTGTATACGCACCTGGCCTGTTTAACCTGCTTAACCTGCGTCCCATAAAAGCGATGGATTGACGAGCAAAAGCAGAACGAGCTCTCGGTGTGTCCCACTTAATAGTTCTGGAAGAGATTCGCGCTGTGGTCTTCGCAAGTTTTTGAAATTGGTCAGACAGGCAGTTGTACCTATCTATATATAAACTGAACGCCGACCCCAACATAATTGGGGAAAGGCTAATCAGATCTATTGTAATCCCGTTTCAGCTCCTCGACTGCGTCGGATGAATAAAATTGTCAAAACCCACCTGACAGCAATTTCAGACTGGTCATACGTTCGTGGTGGTGTTTGCCAGCCGGGTCCTAGTGTATGCTGCCCACTACGGCCCTGATATGCGAGGCCTTTGCGATTTTTTTTTCTGCCAGGTGGTAGTTAGGAAGATTCTTACTTACAAACTAGTTTAATCAAGGCGTAAAGATTTTTGAGCTCGCTTCGCTCGCTTATCTCTTCTACACTCTCTAAGTCCTTGCGCTTTCCTGCATCAGTCAAAAAAGTTACTTCTAAGAGTGGTTACGCACTGTATCCGATGCGAATCCGTGAAAATCGATTGAATCGTCGATCGACATGCGCCAGGCTCGGGCCATGAGCGGAGCCACTCGGACCCTTCCGGCCCAGTTCGACCCTATCTGACAGTAGAGCTGTAAATGGTCACCGTAAAGATGAAATACTAATGCTCAATGGTTGCTTATAAAATTAATAATAAAAAATGGAGAACATTAAAGAATACAAAATACCGCCTTGGAGACGCCAGCTGCAAGTTCACATTACACTGAGGGAGTTAAGGTAAATGAAGTAGAATTATGACGCACTGTGGACAAATTGTGATGTGAGCAAATACAGAATAAATGAAATTGTTGTGATTAAAATTATAAAAAAAACCAAAGGTTGACTGGTAGAGAATGCCTTGTTGCATTAAGTCCGCCCATGTACCATTATTGTACATAAAGATTAAATCTATACTTCTATACTTCTATACTAATATTATAAAGAGGAAATATTTGTTTGTTTGTTTGTTTGTTTGTTTGAAATGAATAGGCTCCGAAACTACTGGACCGATTTGAAATTCTTTCACCAGTAGAATCGTACATTATCGATGATGGACATAGGCTATAGAATATTTTCAAAAAAGTTAGGGATCCGTATGAAAACTTCGATAATGTAACCCAAGGTGTGAGAAAAAATCCTTATATCGCGTACGCTGCGGAATCTATAGACAATAGAGCAAAGTAATGTACTACAGTTATATAGAGGTCATCAATGTCTACAAAAAAGTCCGCGATACCATATGTCTAACTATTATGGTTAAGACACCATGACCGCTTTTTGTTCAAATTATTCAAGCAAATCCTTGGTGATATGAAAAAATGGTGATTTCGGTATCATGATATTAATCCTTATCCATTTAAATGGTTTGATAATTAAGGTTGATTATGTCCGTGTAAATCACACTTTAAATTATTCCAGACCTTTCATTCAAAAGTTACGACGGTAATAAACATGCTCGGAGTAAGAAAAATGTCGCGGCTTGAGCGAACTGGGAAGAATCATAACAATGCTTGGTCCGATGAAGTTGAAAATGATTTCGATAAAACAATAAGAATAACAAATGTTTGGATTTTTCGCAAATAAACTACATACATAATAAGGGGTGAAGCAGGGGTTGCAGCAAGTTTTTAGGGGAGGACATTATTGCTTGCTTTAATTTACGTCGGAATGCTATGAACGAACTAAAAATGGGATTATTGATACAGATGTACCTAACAATTTTTGCATAATCAACTCCTGACGGGGTGAACGGAGTGAACAGTCGCGCTGAACCTGAGACCATAGAATAAGTAGAAATGGCTAAGTAATAAATGTAATTAATGAAAATCGTTGTGATTAATTTTCCAAAACTAACCTTTATAAGAGGTATAGGGGGCGTTGAAGCTTGTGGAGTACCTACTAAATCCGCGCGGACGAAGTCGCGGGCGAAGTGCTAGTAAATAAATAAAAAAGTATAAATGACGGGCCACTGCAACGTTTCTATTTGAGTTAATATTGATTTACACAATAATTACGAATTAAAATTACGTAAAACGGGACGTTTTTAAGAACAAGAAATTTGGCACACAATATGTAGTTCATATACTGGAATGAGACATAATTATGCTACTTTTTATCCCGGTAAGTGGAATGGATCAATGAAGACTGACGAGGAAGTGGAAATTCAGAGCCGCTGCTGCCTTAGTACTACAGATTCAAAAGTACCAGGAGACCAGAAACATGTCTTAGTATTTTTGGGCTGGTTAGGGTAGGTGTAGGGTAAGTGAAGGGTAGGTGTAGGGTAGCTGGAAGTAGGTGGAGGGTATAGGTAGCCAGTTGACGGGAGCGAAGCCGCGAGACAGACGGGAGACAGCTAGTAACACATAATTTTATTAGATAACTATAATTGAATGCTATTTACACGAATAAAAATCATCAAAGCACTAAGAAGCTTTGCAGAGAAGTGAGTTAGTAAAGCTGGAAAGTTGATGGGGACAGGGATTTTTAATTTAGGGAGATGACAAATTATGAGATTGGTTATCTGTTACGGTGTTGCCTATGGGTGTTGCCCATAGTGTTGCCGAGTCGTGCTGTCATGTCATCACATTGCTGTCAATGTCAAAACAAATTCTGTCATCACTCATCAGAGTCATCAGTCATTTACATTGTTTTATTGTAACTTGTATTGTGTACAGTGCAGTGCATAGTTGTCGGAGGGAATTCCAATATTCTGTGAGAATGTTTTATCCTAGTAAAGCGCTTTTACTGCGACTTATTCTAGCATGTACAATAATTGTGGTTTTGGGACATAGTCATAGTCACTCGCACGATCATTCTCATGGAATTAATGAACCGCCCGCCTTCAAATACTCCAAAAGTGCAAACGAACAACACAAAAACGAAGAAGCGATAACTGAACCAGATTACGACTTATACGTCAGAGCATTGAGTTCAACACTCTTTATAAGCATAGCGCCGTTTTTTATACTGTTCTTTATACCTATTGACGGAACTGTGGAAAAACAACCGTTACTCAAGATTTTGCTGTCATTTGCTTCTGGCGGTCTTCTCGGCGATGCATTTCTCCACTTGATCCCGCATGCGCTCATGTCCAGTGGCGGCACCGAAGGGCACAGTCATAGTCACTCACATGACAATGAGCAACATGAGCCACATGACATCACTGTTGGTCTCGGTGTATTAGGAGGAATTATTACGTTCTTAGTGGTCGAGAAAACTGTTCGGTTATTCGATGGAGGACATGGCCATTCTCATGGAGCAGAAAAGAAAAAATCTGATGATAAACAAAAAAAGAAGACCAAGGACAAAAAAGAAGATATAAAGATAGCTGGATATTTAAACCTTGCTGCTGACTTTACACACAACTTTACTGATGGTTTAGCAATTGGAGCATCTTACATTGCAGGTCAAAACATTGGCCTCATTACAACTGTTACTATATTTTTACATGAAATCCCTCATGAAATTGGAGACTTTGCAATTCTTGTTCAATCAGGATGTTCACGAAGGAAAGCAATGATGTTGCAGTTGCTGACAGCATTTGGTGCAATATCTGGCACAGTTCTGTCTATATATCTGAGAGGTTCAGGAGAGGGCCTTGTTTCATCTCTTATCTTACCATTCACTGCTGGAGGCTTCATTTATATTGCTACTGTGTCTGTTATCCCTGAACTTCTAGAAAGTTCAACCAAATTTTCTCAATCTGTCAAAGAGATAGTTGCTCTTCTAGCTGGTGTCTATATGATGGTACTTATTGCACAGTATGAATAATATTATATGCTTCTATGACCTATAAATATATTTACATTGTTCTATTTTTTCAATAAATCAGTAAACATCACACATGTATAAAAATTGTTCTTTTGTAAACCTACTAATAAGTTTTGTTTAATTTTACCTTTTTAGTTGGTGTTAAGTATGAGATATTGATGCACTGTATTGAAAGTGATGTGAAGTTATATCTATGAAAATATAAGATATTATTTTAATGCTTCTTTTCACTTTAGGTGACACCCAAACAAATGCCTGAAGAAAAGCATACTCTACTTAACTGTTGATTTCATTATGGCTCAGCATTAACAGTTGTAACATAAGATATGGCATTATGTGTATTCATGAAAACTAGCATGTTTCACCAATTTACTGTTCTATAAGAATAAACAACTTTTGTTCAATAAGTATGATGTGATTTTACAGATGGTATGTCACCAGTTTATTCTTCTAGATATAGAGATAACTAAAGTGATGCTTGTAAGTAATTTAATACAGTGAGAACAAATGAAGAATCAAATAAAACAATTTAAAATGCAGTTATTTAGTTTTTATTTATTTAGATTACTTCTTCTTAGATACACCAACAGTTCTTCCTCTCCTGCCAGTGGTCTTGGTGTGCTGACCACGCACACGCAGACCCCAGTAGTGACGCATGCCCCTGTGGGCACGGATTTTCTTGAGCCTTTCTAAGTCTTCACGAAGCTTAGAGTCCAAGTTAGAAGATGTCAACTGGCTGTACTTGCCATCAACAATATCCTTCTGCCTGTTGAGGAACCAGTCAGGGATTTTGTATTGTCTGGGGTTGGACATGATTGTAACAATCTTTTCAACCTGAAAAAAAAAAACAATTTAATAGTGCACTGGAAAAATATTACAGTAAGTTCATCTATATTGAACATTAAAACAAGTCTTGTGAAGTATAATGGGATACATTTTGAGAAAATTTTGCTTGGGGTGTCCAGTTAACATCACATGCATGCCTGCTAGGTTTTACAACTGGGTAGTTCATAGTATATTGTATGAAAACAAAAGGGCTTATCAGACAAAGTGTATTTAAGCCGCCTTCACAGGTTTTGCTAACAAAAACAAATGGCTAACTAATAAATAATTAACAATAATAATTAACTGGGGTCTGAATAGAATTGAATCAAAATATCAACTATGTAACCAGAAACATGCATACCTCTTCTTCAGTGCATTCTCCCGCACGCTTGTCAAGATCAATGTCGGCCTTCTTCAGTACGATATTAGAATATCTACGACCAACACCCTTGATGGCGGTCATGGCAAACATTACTTTACGTTTGCCATCAATGTTCGTATTCATAATACGAAGAATATGTTGGAACTTGTCTGGAATTACCAGCGACTGAAACAAAGTTGACACTCATTTAATAACGTCGATTGTTGCAAAATATTGAGAAAACTCGCACCATGTATATTCCAAGATCACATTCAATCACTAGATTTAAATTTTAATACCATGATTAATTGAAAATTATAAGATTATTACCATTTTCGCAAATTTTGGTTAGTCAACCACCACTAACAACAAAGGTTCATGGGGTAAAAGAATGACATTGACAGCATTTCTCTTGAGTTGCCATTTTTTAATTTTTTGCTCTTGGCATACTCTTGAAATGGTCAAAAATAAAGGGGGCGCAAACTAGAGCTGAGCGCGCACTACGAAAAATAAAGCCGAATTTACATTACGAAACAAGTTTCATGCATAATGAAATTAATTTTACAATACTACTTTCAGTACCGGTGAAACTAGTTTCATTAAAATGATAGTGTCGTGAAATCCACAGTATGTCTGTGTTCATGGCTCCGCCACAATGCTCCGCCAACATCGAAGCTTTGTTTTACATTGCAAAATGTTGTCATACAGATGTTATTGTATAAAATTAAGAAAAGGTTGTCTCGAAAGAAAAGATGTTGGTGCATTCGATGCTGGCTAGGAAGAAAGCAAGCACGACTAAAACATTTTCGCGACACTAGTTTCGCGTCTTTTAAACGATGACATTAGTTGCATGACACAAGTTTTATCCGAAAATCACGTGCAACCCGAAACTGCTTCAGTGTCGTGAAATCGGTGCATGCCTAGTAAAACTTGACGTTTACACGTGAAATTGTTGGTGAAATTAATGTCACGGAACTACTTTCATGCCACTAGTTTCGTAATGTAAACCCGGCTTTAGTGAAATTAATGTCACGGAACTACTTTCATGCGAAACTGGGCAAACGTGACGGTGACGAGCTGCGAGTGGGGCAATTTGGACATGGACGTCGGAACCACCGGGGACACCAACTGTCCAGTTTTATGGAAAAGGAGGGCCTCTATATGATGAACTCCTGCTTCAAAAAGCGTGAGCACAGGAAGTGGACCTGGCAGAGCCCCGACGGTACAACTAAAAATGAGATTGACTTTATCATGTCGACGGAGAAGCAGATATTCAATGATGTCTCTGTGATCAACGCGGTGAAAACCGGAAGTGATCACCGCATGGTAAGAGGCACATTGAATCTAAATATCAAGCTGGAAAGGTCTCGACTGATAAAGTCTACGCTCCGTCCAGCACAGATCCAGATCCAAAACTCCGAAAGCTTTCAGCTCAAACTTCAAAATCGTTTCGAGTGCCTAGGGAGCTCCGTGGACGAATACAACGATGGGTTCGTGGAAACTGTTCATACTGTCGGGTCTAAGTTCTTCAAGACTCGACGTACAGATAAGACCAAGAGGCTCTCTGATCCTACTCTCAAGCTCATGAAGGAGAGGCGGGAGATGATTCTGCAGTCTTCAGACCATGCGTGCAAATACCGGCAGCTCAATAGACGGATCTCCTAGTCCTTGAAAAGCCACCTCCGCCGCTTTAATACTGAAAAGATTAAAGACGCGACAGAGCGGAATAAGGGCTCCAAGGTCTTTGCAAGAGATTTGTCTATTGGGCAGAGCCAGCTCACAAAACTGAAGACCGACGATGGCAGAACCATATCCGCCAAATCGGAGCTTGTGAGGGAGATCGAGACAGTCTATGAACAGTTATACACGTCAATGACCAAACCCGCAGCAAATCTAGTGAACGACCCAAGAGCTAGATTGACCCGGCATTATACCGAAGACATCCCGGACGTCAGCCTGTATGAGATTAGGATGGTGCTGAAGCAGCTTAAAAACAACAAGGCGTCGGGTGAGGACGGAATTACGGCCGAACTCCTGAAGGCGGGTGGATAACCAGTCCTTAAGGCCCTTCAGAAACTGTTCGATTCCGTCATACTCGAGGGTAAAACGTCACAAACGTGGAGCAGAGGTGTGATGGTACTCTTCTGTAAAAAGGGCGACATTGCCCTGCTTAAGAATTACAGGCCCATCTCACTTCTGAGCCATGTCTACAAGCTGTTTTCCAGAGTCATCACAAACCGTCTCGCACGCAGGTTTGACGACTTCCAGCCTCCCGAACAAACCGGACTCCGAAAAGGCTTCAGCACCGTAGACCACATACACACGCTGCGGCAGGTTATACAGAAGACCGAAGAGTATAATCTGCCCCTCTGCTTAGCGTTTGTGGACTACGAGAAAGCCTTCGATTCGATCTAGACTTGGGCTGTGCTGCAGTCTCTCCAACGGTGCCAGATCGACTATCGGTACATCGAGGTGATGAAGTGTTTGTATGAAAACACCACCATGTCAGTCCGACTTCAGGATCAGACATCAGAACCTATCCTCCTGCAGCGGGGTGTGAGGCAGGGAGACGTAATTTCTCCGAAACGGTTCACGGTCGCAATGGAGGACGTCTTCAACGTTTTGGACTGGAGAAGGCTAGGCATTAATGTCAATGGCGAGTTCATCACTCATCTTCGATTTGCCGACGATATAGTCGTCATGGCTGAGACCACGGAGGACCTCAGCACAATGCTCGATGACCTCAGTAGAGCTTCCGAAAGAGTGGGTTTTAAAATGAACATGGACAAAACCAAGGTCATGGTAAATACCCATGTAGCACTCACTCCTATCAAGATTGGAGGCTCTGCACTCGAAGTGGTTGATGAGTACGTCTACCTGGGACAAACGATCCAGTTAGGTAGGGCTAACTTCGAGAAAGAGGTCAACCGTCGAATCCGACTCGGCTGGGCGGCGTTCGGGAAGTTGCACGGTATCTTCTCGTCTCACATACCAGAGTGTCTCAAGACGAAATTCTATGACCTGCGTGTTGCCAGTGATGACCTCGAAACGTGGTCGCTCACAATGGGCCTCATCAGAAAGAAGGCTTAAAGTCACCCAAAGGGCAATGGTGAGGGTATTGCTCGGAGTTTCCTTGCGTGATCGAATCAGGAATGATGATATCCGCAAGAGAACCAAGGTTACCGACATAGCCCGAAGGATCGCCAAATTGAAGTGGCAGTGGGCAGGGCACATTGCTCGCAGAACAGATGGTCGATGGGGCCGAAAAGTTTTGGAGTGGCGACCGCGTACCGGAAGACGCAGCGTTGGAAGGCCTCCCACAAGGTGGACCGATGACCTGGTGAGGGTCGCGGGTAACCGATGGATGCGAGACCGGTTGTTGTGGCGACACTTGGAGGAGGCCTATGACAGACAGTGGACGTCTTTCGGCTGTTATGATGATGATGATGATGATGATGAAGTACTTTCATGCCACTAGTTTCGTAATGTAAATTCGGCTTTATGTTTTTGTAAAATTAAACAAAATCTTATAACGAACAAAATATGTGATCGCAAACTATTTCTTTTTCTCAGTGCGTGGACTCTAGTATGATGACACAGATGATGGGATTATTTTTTAAAAATAATTTATAGGGCTAGTTTAGACTTATTTGTCAGAAAGAATTGCTGTTGCAAGCGCCACATTAACCTGTTTCCTGTGTCCTTTGTGAGAGTGTCATGGTAAAATACAAATGTAAAAAAAAAAAACTGTAATAATAAAATATTCATCATTTGCGAATTCGCATCGAACTGTAGACGCAGACGCACGCGTCTCCATTACTAAACAGAGTGTAAAGATAGCCTGCGAATGAAAAAAAAAATTTCAATGTGTTGCACGTTCATAGGTTATTTTCTAAATAAATTAATTAATTCAAAAATTTTATTTAATAAATTCAAATTGTTAACTAAATTAATTGTCTGGAAAAGTTTCACAATAAAGAAGAGACCTATAAAGAAGCACTCATTTACTAGTCACCTGTATAAATATCTCGGACCGTTTCTATTCGTATATCGCCACATACACCACATAAATTGTGAGAAGACACTTTAAATAAAAAAGTCTCAGAGATTTACAGCCGTATTTATTAAAACTTTATAACCATCACTTAGCTAAAATACTTATAGGCAGACTCTTTATTCAAATTTTTCTATGGAGAATTTGAATTTAGAATCTCCTAAACAGTAAATTTAAATATTAATTAAAAAGTTTTCATGAATAAGCCTGTTAAGAGTAGTTAGAGATCTCATATCCTTCCGACATGTTTTATAAATTGAAGTTCGATCCATGCAATCATCCCCGTTTCATTGTGCGCCGTAACGTTGTATAAAAGATTATAAAAATTACTAGGTCGAGTGGCCAACTTCAACAGAAAAAGTTCAAAACCCCTTTGCAAAAAACGTGTTTGTATTTCGCGGTCTTCGTTGATATTAGTTTTTCGTTATGCGAATCTGACAACATTTTCATTCATATTATATTTTTCACAACTAGTAACATTTCATCAATGAGTGTTCTTCCGTCGGTGGTGTGCCGGTTTCTAATTTTTATTACGGATTCCAAATATTATCTAGAGTTTTGAAGTAACACTGAACACAATGCATACAGAAACGACATTAACACTTATACAAATATTGGAAAAGACTGTATCACCAGGTAAGAAATTCATTTTATAAATTTACTCTTCGTTTAGGGCGCTTCAGGTCGTCAACCGACTTATCACCTAACGTAACTGTTTCAAATATTGTATTTGATCGAAACAGACCTTAGAAAGCAAACGTGCTCTCGAATCTTTCATATTTATGCACCGCGTACCTCTAGATAGCCGTTGATAGAATGTGGATGACAAAGATGCTTAACTGTCATGTAAGGAAAATTCTAGGTTCACCTGCGAGTCAAGTTTTACAATACGCGGCAATGATGTGCATAAACAATTTGACGTTTTGACACACATCTTATATTACTTTACATTTGCTATTATTGCTATAATTCTAAATGGTTGGTGGTCTTCGTCTTCTCAAAGTTTGAAGGTTATAATCTGCAATCTTTTACAACTTTGACATTTCAATTTCCATTCGTGTCCATAATACTGATTCTATCATAACAATACCTTGTGTACTCACCAAAGACTATCATATTATTTTCTTTATGTATTCAAATGTACCTACATATTCTGCTAGATTTCAAATTGTAATGCATTACTGCATCATATATTTTAAAAGTACTACACAACAGTAAGCTATAAATCATTCAACTTCTACAGACAAACTTTGGTTTTAACTACAGAAAAAATGAAGTCAAAATAACTTTGAGCATATTAAATGTTTACATTTAATAAGTAAGTTATTTTGGTTTAATACAAACTATTACTTGTTGAACTGTACATTAAGCAATTCTTTGTTCTTGGAATAGTGATACTGCTTTTGTACTACAATTATCTGAAATAACTCATATCAGTTATTCTGCTGTTATTTATGATATTTTTGTTTAATTTGAAAATAAATGTGTGTTTCATTCTGTCTTCTTATTATGTTATTTCAATTTTTCAGATCGCAATGAATTGGAAGCTGCAGAAACCTACCTTGACCATGCAGCTGTTACCAATTTCACAACATTTATCAAAATGTTGTCTGATGTTCTGGTTGCGGGGGGGAACAGTCAGGTGGCTAGGATGGCTGCAGGTTTACAGCTAAAAAACCACCTAACTTCTAAAGACCCTACCCTCAAACAGCAATACCAACAGAGGTGGCTGGCACTACCTGAAGACATCAGATTGTATATTAAGAAAAATGTATGTGATCTTGTTATTTTATCAAAAGCATTCTCATTTATTCCTTAGTAAATGAAATGCATAGGCAAAATACCATTGAGAGAAAGTAAAGTTGTGTAATTTTATACTTGCTCATTAGACCACTATAGGCATTTTAAGAAAACTAATACAATAATTTTGTTTGTAGATTCTAACAGCAATTGGAACAGAGAACAGCAGACCTAGTTCAGCAGCCCAGTGTGTAGCATATGTAGCAGTAGCAGAGCTTCCTGTGGGGCAGTGGAATGACCTTATACCCATGCTTGTAGAAAATGTTGTCAATGCTCAATCTACAGAACTTAAAAAAGAAGCAACATTAGAAGCAATTGGTATGCAAAACAATATTAATATGTATAAAATAATGATAAAACGCTGTGGAAATGTATATCATTTCCAGAAGTCAATATTTGACTTCTATTTGATAGATAAGATCTCATATTTTTCTATTCCTTATTCAGGTTACATCTGCCAAGAAATTGATGCTGAGGTGTTAACAGAACAGAGTAACCCAATTCTAACTGCTATCATTCATGGCATGAGATCTATTGAAACCAGCAACCATGTCCGGCTTGCTGCCACTCAAGCTTTACTTAACTCATTGGAATTTACAAAAGCTAATTTTGATAAAGAAAATGAAAGGAATTTTATAATGGAAGTTGTGTGTGAAGCAACACAGTCCAGTGACATGAGGATCAGTGTTGCAGCTCTCCAGTGCTTAGTAAGTAGCATCAGTAAATTCCTGCTACATTGCATAGATATATTTTATGGATTATTTGATTAGTATAAGTAAGACAAGTAATAAAATTGTTTTGTTTTTAATTTCAGGTTAAAATTCTCTCTTTGTACTACCAATATATGGAACCTTACATGGGTCAAGCACTATTCCCCATCACTTTAGAAGCAATGAAGTCTGATGTGGACGAAATTTCTCTTCAAGGCATTGAGTTCTGGTCTAATGTTAGTGATGAAGAGATTGATCTTGCGATTGAAGAAGTTGAAGCAGCAGATGCAGGTATGGTGAAAATTTTAATGTTAATATATTGTATAGAGCGTCTGCATTGTGTTGATCTTTGTTTTTAACCAACTTCAAAAAAAAGAAGAGGTTTGAATTGTTTTTATAAACTGAAATCTTTCATGAGTCACTTTCTATTTACAGGACGACCTCCAGCGCGTACATCTAGATTCTACGCCCGAGGAGCATTGCAATACCTTGCACCTGTTCTCATGCAGAAATTAACAAAACAAGATGACACTGAAGATGAGTTGGAATGGAATCCCTCTAAAGCTGCATCTGTTTGCCTTATGCTTTTGTCAAACTGCTGTGAAGATGAAGTGGTTCCTCATGTATTACCTTTTATTAATTCAAATATTAAGAATGAAAATTGGAGATACAGGGAGGCTGCTCTGATGGCATTTGGTTCTATTCTTGGTGGATTGGAAGCAAATACTCTGAAGCCACTAGTAGAGAAAGCTATGCCAACCTTGATTGAAGCCATGTATGATACTAGTGTTGCTGTGCGAGACACAGCTGCCTGGACCTTTGGGAGGATTTGTGAAATTGTTCCTGAAGCAGCTATAAATGAAACATATCTGAAACCACTCTTAGAAAGTCTTGTTAATGGATTAAAGGCTGAACCTCGTGTAGCTGCTAATGTTTGCTGGGCATTCACAGGCCTTGCAGAAGCTGCTTACGAAGCTGCGGATTGTGGAGATTCCAATCAACCTCAAACCTATTGCATGTCAAAGTACTTTGATTTTATTGTTCAAAGGCTTCTTGAAACGACAGATCGCCAGGATGCTGCACAACATAATTTAAGATCAGCTGCATATGAAGCTCTCATGGAAATGGTTAAAAACTCACCTACTGACTGTTATGTTACCGTACAAAAAACAACTATGGTGATTTTGGAGAGGCTTCAACAAGTTTTGCAGATGGAGAATCATATTTCAAGTCAGGCTGATAGATCTCAATTCAATGATCTCCAAAGTCTATTGTGCGCAACACTGCAATCAGTACTTCGTAAGGTAACTCAAGAAGACGCACCTCAAATATCAGACGCTATTATGACCGCCTTATTGACGATGTTCGCTGGCAATGCGGGAAAAGCTGGTGGTGTTCAAGAAGATGCTCTTATGGCAGTCTCAACTCTCGTTGAGGTCTTAGGAGAAGGTTTCTTAAAGTATATGGATGCATTCAAAAGATACCTTTATGTTGGACTTAAAAATCATCAGGAATATCAAGTATGCATAGCAGCTGTTGGACTCACTGGTGATATTTGTCGTGCATTGAAAAGCAAAGTAAGTTTAATAATCAAAATGTTTTTTATATGATGTCCTTTGATAAATCATAACTTTGAAAGATCATTAAGAGCAAAGCCACTGGAAAAACTCATATAATAACAAAATAAATTTTTATTACAGGTGCTACCCTATTGTGATGAAATCATAGTCTTGCTACTGGAAAATCTTGGTGATCCCTCAATTCATCGCTCTGTTAAACCACAGATTTTGTCTGTGTTTGGTGATATTGCCCTTAGCGTTGGTCCCGATTTTGCTAAATACTTTGATGTTGTGATGCAGATGTTGTTGCAGGTAACATAGCACTATAAAATATATTAATATTTTACATATAAATATTACTAGCGGCTTCGCTGTTGTCAACTAGCTACCTACCCATGTTTTTTTTTTTTTAAATCCCCTGTATTCTGATGAACCAAACAAAAAAAGAATTATTCAAATCAGTAAAATCGTTCTCTCTCAAAGGCGCGTACATACATTTCGGCGATTCATTTTTATATACATTTAAATTGATATTAATAAATACATTATATACTTCTTCTTACGCCAAGTGTTTTAAATTACAGGCAAGCAATGCTCAAGTAGATCGTAACGATTACGACATGGTCGAATATTTAGGCGAACTTCGCGAAAGTGTGCTGGAGGCTTACACTGGCATTATTCAAGGCTTGAAGGGATCAACAGGCGAGGTTTGTAACTTTTCAATTCATTTATGATGGATATATTGCTGAACAAATGTATAAACGTGTGTAATACGGCAGGTGCGTTCGGACGTAGCGATGGTGGAGCCGCATGTGCCGGCCATCGTGACGTTCATGATGCAAGTGGCGTGCGAGCCCGAGCGCACGGACGGGCACATGTCGGTGATCGCGGGGCTCACGGGCGACCTGTGCACGGTGTTCGGGCAGCGCGTGCTGCCGCTGCTGGAGACGCGGCCGCTGCTGGACCTGCTGCAGGCGGCGCGCCGCTCGCGCACTCCGCGCACCAAGGCGCTCGCCAACTGGGCCACCAAGGAGATCCGCAAGCTCAAGCATCAGACGCCTCTCACTAGCTGGTATGTAAAAAACAAAGCACACCTTTGTACCTGTTTGTATGCTTGTAGGATACGATATTTTTATTTAGTTGGGTGTGTAAAATCACGGTAAGCCATTGGTCTGGCTGCCAAGAAGTGCCGTGTTACCCAATTAATGGGTTGTGGAGGTCTGGTAGGCAATCGCTCCACGTAAAATACTGGTATTCAGCTGAATCTGGTTTGACCCTAATATAGTTGGGAAAAGGCTAGGCAGATGATGAAATCAATAAATGTTTCGAAATATCATACACATAAACCCATATTTGAATATTGTATAATATGTGAAATGAAAAACTAAATATAAGTTATTAAATAAAAAATAAAAAAAATTATTCATTTTTTTCATTTCAGATTTGAAACTATTCGCTGCCACAGTGATGCAATGCAGTTTCAGAAAACTTACTGCTGGTAAACTCTACTGTGCTGGCAGGCATTATTATGTCCGTACTAATAAGTCGTTAGGTGCATTTGTTTAGAGGCCTGTATTGTTTTAAACTATCTTCAACTATTATAATATAGTAGTTATTTTGTTTTTCATAGGCTAACAAACTGGCCTTTTATAAATAAATATTATTACATTATCTATGATATTACATGAATATTTGTCTGCTTTAGTAACATGTTACCATTATTGTAGCATAGTAATATTTGGAACCATTGCTGTGTTTAATTTACAGAGTGTATTACCATGACAAAACAGTCTATGAATTTTAAAACTATTATAAAAATTAAATTCAAAGTGGATAAATGTTTATAAGCAAGTGAAAAGTTTATAATTAATATTAACTAGTTTTTTTTTTACATTTAAGAAAAGTGCTGATTTGGTTATGGCTTTTTTCAAATCACCAAGTGATTTTTGGCCCCAAACAATGCACTTAGCGTAGCATTATTGAAACTAATGAATGCCTGACCATAATCTTTCCATAGTTATCTTAAAGTTGAAGCATTTTTCCTATTTGGTATTATAAATACAGACAGTGGCTGTGGTATCTTTACTTATGTGAGATAAAGTGATACTTTGAAAGGGATGTATGAAAGTTGATGTATGTTACTTTAGGCATGCACATGTGCAAGGGATTATGAATTTTATAAATTATTATTATGTTTTGTAAGATGTATGAAAGAATTTTATGAATGGGTAAGAATGCATGTGTAGATGCGTGCATGATTATCTCAGGTATTTTATAAACTTAGGCATTGTCGATCATAATGAAAATTCGGTATATTAATGTATGTTTAAGATTCCGTCGACGTTACTAGAGACTGAAGGACGCCATATTGGCGACGATTCTTTTTTATTCATCACAATTCGGGTTAATAATAAAAATGGTTTCGCATAGTGATGTTTAAGCAAAGCGATGACCAATAGCTCCCATATCAATTATTTGCAAACAACAATGAACATAATTTATGAAGCATCTAATATCAGAACCCCCTAAAACCGTTTTGCCACCAACCAACTGCTTGAAATCAACTTCATGGTTTTTTATTTTTCTCAAGTAAGTGACGTAACATATTTCCGTGTAAAAAAAAACAGTACAAAGTACAGCCCACAATCTTATACTTTATTACAAATGCCGCTAAAAATGCCATGGATTACCCATGGCATTTCTAGCGGCATTTGTAATCAAGTATTTGTATTTAAATTCCTCTAAAACTCGACCACAGCGCGAGGTTTCCGCACCACGTAACCTGATGAATAGTATGGTGGACCACTGGCGCTTTGTGCTAATGTACTGTGCAATAAGGATTGCGATCGAGTTTTATTAAATATTATTAATCATTAAGGTTTCCGAGAAAATCGTTTTAGCGGGTTTTTACCTCATATGTAAAATACCTATTTGATATTACAACCATACAAACACAAAAACAGTCAAATAAAATTAATTGTTTAATGTCGCAACTAAGGCCCATTGATAAAATAAATAAACGATATAATCTTATATTAATAAACTAATACATGTTGAAAAGCTAGTACCTTGTCTATTGAAACCTCGTGCTACGCTGGACCAGCTCATGGTTCAAGTGTTGCCTCTGACGTGCGATTGACTGTGCGATATCTAAATAACAACAACAAATAACTCAAATGAATGCTTCAAATCTCAAGCCAAAATCTTTCTTTGTGATGAATGAAAAGTGTCTTTGCCTTCTGATCTCAATATCACATTATTGTACATATGTAATTAAAAGCGTTTTTTTTCCTTAAGATATTCCGAAATGGCAAATTGTAATGCCCTGAAAATAAATTCAAAAGACGAAAGGCCAATCGCACCTATTGCCAAAACATGTGTTATGAATTATTTGCTATCTTATTTATGCATTTCGTTCAAAAATCGCTCTCCTTATTATTCTGTTGTTTCGTGTTAACGTTTGAATAATTCATAATATTGTTAACGTCTTAAATTATGTAGCTTTTTTTTTTCTGAAGTTTTGTTGTCATTTTACTATTTTATTATCTTTATTTTTTATCAAACAAAACTTCTTATCGCGGAAACTTAACGTAAAATGTGTACTTTTATTGTATCTAGTTAACACATGTTGGCAACTTTGAGATTGTGGACCTCTATCGAGTCACAACACTGCGAGGCCTTGCTCCATGTCGACTAGCTCAAAACACAAACAAGTTCGCGTGTCGCAATAGCTTAGGGCATTGGTAATAAATAGTAGATAAAAATGTCTCCACGCAAGTACTTTTTAATTAGATACCCATTGAAATATTTCTTTCCGTTAGTTCGTCGATAAAACTTTCGTTTAAGCTATCAGTGCCTTCGACGCGTACGTGAACTCTTTGTTATCGATGTCAGTCTATAACTCGTGAAGTCGTGACTAATATTTTTAATCTATTCGTTCCATTAACCTGATAGAATTCTTTTTTGTACCTACTCTTCAGGTTAAAGATTTAGGTGTGCTAAAACTTCGAAATACCTACACTTTATGTTATTTAATTTCAATATTGACGTGTTGAGTGTGTGCTAGTCTGTGAGCATCACTGATAGGAATGATGTTTGCGCGAATTATGCAAGAATTTATTACGTGAAGTGTGTCATTACTACTTACTACTTTTTTTAAAATAATATTTATATTTGAAATAAAAAAACAACAATCTGAATACCTACTTGTAAAAATATTTTTAAAAGTCCAAATGTCATACAAGTTACGTATGTACTTATATTTAAGTATGATAGGAGAATATGTGAGGACTAGTGCCATGCCATGAAAGGTTCTGAATTAGAATCATAGGCATCGAGTCAATGAATACCACCCACTTTTCCTGCGTGAATCTAAAATCAATTAGTTATTGTGTTACGGCGTATATTTTCATTCGTTTTGACTATGACTATCTGCTACCCTGTAAACTGTTCTATGGTGATTAAACAATTTAGAAGTTAAATTGATTTCTGATTTTGCTAAATAAAACCTTTTGCTGTTTGGATAAGACTTCATTTTGGCCTATTTTTTTCAATACCGCTGTGAGCTGTTAGAAAAGTTCACCACTTACCAGTCATAATATTCTATAAGTTTTACATAATGCTTCCGTCGAAGCAAAACAAAGGGCAATGTTCAAAACAATAATAGCAGTCCTTCCAGACCCATTGACGTGGAACGGAATGGAAACATTTTTTTGTAACGAAATTGCAAATTAATAGTAGGTACTTTATTCTGATGAGTTTATTGTGTAACTGTAGATACAAGCTGTAATAAAAGAGGTCTTGCATCGGGGTGAATTGCTACTGTCGACGCCGCCATCTGTAGAATCCGCGGGAAGTGGCGCGAAGGGCAAGAAGAGAAGTTAAAGATTACTAAAAATCTGAACGTCCTCTATAACCTCAAAAGTGCAGTCGCTAGAATTCTTGCGAATGTGCGCGACGCGACGAGGCGAAATTGCAGCTTCCGATCCGCGGCAATGTAAATTGAGCCTTAACTAGTAAGGTTAGGGCCGTCCCTACATTTTCTTTTACTTGTGCATCAAACAAAAAACACGGCATTTTAATGATGTCTCGCACCACGCTGCCTCTCCCGAAGAGAACAGACTACGCGGCCAGTTGGCTTCGGTCTATTATAAATAAATTGTAACTTTAGAATAACGCACGGTCCACCCTGTCCTTCCTTCGCCATCCGCGCAGCCCCGTAGAGCTCGTCCCAGACTGGTCACTCTCCCGCCGATTGTAATGAATTCCCAAGAAGTATTTCACCTCCAAATGTGACTGTTCCTAAAATACCCTAGGCTGATAAAATTTTCGGTTTTTCTAAATTATCTTACATTTAGTATTAAGGTCGGTTTTCCCCAAAGGGTTCAGAAGTGCGTGGTCATTTTAAGGCCCACTATCGGTGGGCATCGGTGCGGCTCAGGCATGTCCGTGACTACGGCAGGACCACGAACCCCAATCGCTTCCATATTTGGTAAATAATTAGTAGGTAGGTACTCAATTGGTACACGAAAATTCAACTTTGAAGGTCCGGCGGTAGCCACGCTCCATTATTTTTTTATTTTATTTTATTCAAGGACAATAACCAGCTACAATATGAGTTTTGGAACAGAGAAAAGATAATACAAAATATTCACAACTAACTGTCCCCCGCGGCTTCACTCCCGTCAGCTGTCTACCTACCCCCAGGAACATTTTGGGAAAATTTTTTTTTTTTTGTCTGAACTAATATTATAAAGAGAAAAGATTTGTTTGTTTGTTTGAAATGAATAGGCTCCGAAACTACTGGACCGATTTGAAAAATTCTTTCACCAGTAGAATCCTACATTATCCCTGATGGACATAGGCTATAGAATATTTTCAAAAAAGTTAGGGATCCGTATGAAAACTTCGATAATGTAAACATGGTTTTGTGTCTTATCATTTCATTTTCATGTAGAATCGAGGTATTCTAATACCATAAGTGGAAAGTTTTCTGTAAACAATAAGCCATGGTCACCCTATTGAAACATTCAAGACGTACAAAAAATTATAAATTAAGTATGAAAAAAAAAATGTTATTGCCTTATATCGGTAATTCTACATATTCATAGGTGTTATTTACAAAAAAAATCTCGCTATCACTTACTTTCATCGAAAGATTAACACGACTTATTTCTACGCGTTAACGTACTACAGCTCCTGAAATGTAAACCTAGGACTTTTTTGTGCATTTTTATCTATTTCGACCAATTCAAATCTAGGTTTTACAAAAAACTTCAAACCTCCGCGATGCTTTTTTAGCGAGATATTGGCGATAAGGTTTTTTCACCGTTTCAATGGCGCGGCCATTAGTCTTACAGCTCCTAAAATATAACCCAAGATTTTTTCTATATTTTTACAAATTCAATCTGTCATTTACCTAAATTTCAGGTCTCTGCAACGCTTAGTTTTAAGATCTCCGTGGCCGCGCCATTGAAACGGACACTGAGCGAACTGGGTAGAATCTTACCATATGTTTGGTCCGATGAAGTTGAAACACGGCATTTAGATGATTTCGATATAAAAAAACCGGCCAATGCGAGTCGGACTCGCGCACGAAGGGTTCCGTACCATTACCTGTTTATAAATACGCGCAAAAAAACTCGTTTGTTGTATGGGAGCCCCATCGTACACCAAAACCCAAACGATAGTGTAGATAATCAACCTTAATTATCAAAACATTTAAATGGATAAGGATTAATATCATGATACCAAAATCACCGTTTTTGCATTGCACCCGGGGTTTGATTAAACATATTGAACAACTAGCACTTTGCCCACGCGAATTTAGTAGGCACTCCACAAACTTCAACGCCCCGCCCTATAGGTACCACCTTATAAAGGTTAGGTTAGGTTAGTTCGATCATCGTGTTGAATTTTGGAGGTGTTTAATTGTATTTTTACTAAATCTTGATATTATACTTAGCATACTTTTGCATCGATTTACCGAGATACAGAAACCCTTGAGTCAGAAGAGGTACTACCTACCCGTTTAAATTGCTATATTTTTTATTATTTTCGTTCTACAATTTTTCTACAACTTCTACTAAATCCTGATAGCAATAGTTTTCAATTCAAGGATGGTCCCTCAATCCTGACCCACATTAGAGGTATAGGATACTTAAACACGTCGAGAGTCGCAGGGCGATTCCCATCCACCGTAGGCGCGGGTCTGCGGACGGCGAGCGTTAGGAGGCGCGTCGTCCGATCAAAGCTAGGCTCGGGTTGACGGCGCTTTGTGTTCCACGCGCGCCTCAAAGAGATGTCAGCATAGGAGACGAGGCCCGTTAGGGCCAGAGCCTGCCAGGGTACAGGATTTTATTGGAAAGAGTATACCTACTCTTTCCAATAAAATCCTGTACCCTGGCTTTTCAGGACTGCGGTTACCACCGCAGTCCTGAAAAGCAAAGGGCACTAGGAGCACGTATGGGTTTTAGTCAGTAAGAGTCTGTCACTCCCTCCCGCTCCACCCAGAGCGGCAGGAGTTATTTAATGATTTCCCATCAATAAAAAAAAATGTTAAATAAAAAAAAACCGCTTTCTTTATAACAAGGGAAATCATCAAAGGACTCTTTCCGCTCCTGGGCGGAGCGGGAGTGTTAGACTCTTACTGACTTAAACCCATCCGTGTCACAATATAAATATGGACAGTATAGGGAAACTGCCTACAAACGCTCGAAACGGCACACTCACACAAACATGCACACCGACGAGACTCCTAAGGTAACTTCGCGGGACTCGCAGTAGCAAGTGCCGCGTCAAGACGAGTGGTCACGTTTAACTTTTTATTTTTGAAAATGCCAGGAAAGTATTGCGTAGTATACGGCTGTTTGAATTCGGCATCATCAAAACCGGAGCTATTGTATTTTAAACTTCCTGCTGATATTGAAAGGTAAGAATGATTTCTAGTTATTGTTATTTAATCGTTATCGAATTACGTATAAGTCTGTGTGATCGATCATAATGAATTCGTGAACTTACTTCTAAATCATGAATGCGGCGGTTTTGAGGGTATTTAAAGCTGATAGTGGTAACAAAAAGTACATCCAAGATGGCGACTGCAATAGGTATTCTATATCAATATTTTCGTCATGGGTGTCGTTTTCATGGTTTTCGAGGGTGTTGAAGCCGATAGTGCTGTCAAAATGTGAATCCAAGATGGCGGATACAATAGGTATCAATTTTTTCGTCATGAGTGTCATTTTCATGGTTTTCGAGGGTGTTGAAGCCGATAGTGCTGTCAAAATGTGAATCCAAGATGGCGGCTGCAATTGGTATAAATTTTTTCGTCATGGGTGTCGTTTTCATGGTTTTCGAGGGTGTTGAAACCGATAGTGCTGTCAAAATGTGAATCCAAGATGGCAGCTGCAATTGGTATCAATATTTTCGTCATGGGTGTCGTTTTCATGGTTTTCGAGGGTGTTGAAGCCGATAGTGCTGTCAAAACGTGAATCCAAGATGGCGGCTGCAAAAGGTACCTATCAATTTTTTCGTCACGGGTGTGTGTATTTTTTTATGTAATAGGTTTTTTAATTACTAGATATCACACGCATTTTCGGATTGAAACGCGGTACGGTTCGTAGCCGCTCATGAGCCCAGCCCGCGCGCCTCCTGCGCTGCGGCGTCTACCGTGCGCCCACTCCGACGAGCGCCCGAAACCTTTTCGTCCAACCGCGGCTCGCGTACGCTCCCGCTAAAATTTGTAAAAGGTTCCGCCGTAATGACAAAGTTAAAGATCTTTAGTTCTACAAGTTGTTGTGTGTTAATATTGATTTCCGTGTTTAAACTATCGTCTTTTGGTGAGGTTAACCGACGCCATGAGATTACCTATTTAAATTATGTTTGTAAACTATTTATTCAAATTCGATTGATTGATCACTACAGATCAAAAATGTAAAAAAAAAATATATCAAAAACATTAAAAGTGACAACCCTATTGCTTCAATGGAGCGTAGGTAATTATGTTCTCAACTAGGCTTAGTTTCCCTACTGTCCATATTTATACTGTGTCCGTGTTCTTCTCCTCCTAATGCCCTTTGCGTTCCAGGGCTGCGGGTGACTTTCCTCCTTACCCTGGCAGGAGAATTGTATTCCCTAGTGTCACGTTTTCGAGATATTTGGAGGTAAAAACGAAACGTGAGAACAATGAGTACGCATTCGATTAAATTCAAATAATAGGTAGGTACCTACCTAGTTCCTAGCCTGATTTAGCCAAATCCGATTTTTTGCCGAAACAGGGCGGAAACCGTTACCGAAAGTTCATGTACGTTTGCTCAGCACGGCCCCCAATTTGAAAAATAAATAGCGTATTAAAAAGTTTCTTAAACTCAAGGAATGTACCCTATTAACACGTTATATGTGCCGCAACAGATATTGTGAATTCGTAATAACAAATAATATACAGCGTGTAAGGGACATCGACGCACAAACGGATACCATGAGTTCAGGACATGATTCTGGACCGTCGGCTTTTTCCTCATTTTTCAAATTTTTTCAGCTGTTTTTTTTACTTTAGACTGTTCATAATCGTTATTCTTACCTAACCCAACGTGATTTTAATTAAAAAAACAATTAACTCACTACTTTCACTAAAAAGAGCAATGTAAATAAAACTATAATAGTTACGCATCTGCTCAGCTGTTTTGTAAAAAAACTCAACGCATCCTGCATATTTGTAACACACTAACCCGTGTGCATGTGTGTGTAGCGTCAAACATACCGTTTAAATAACACTGCCCATATGAAAAAAATACGTATCTGCACAAAGCGGGGTAACCGATTTCCGACATTAACTAAACAACTTAAGGTCGGAAATAGGTTACTAAGTTTTGTTTCAATAAGAACCCTTTTTGTTTGGGGGAGTTCGTAGCGCGGCATCCTTTTGAACACAATGCCGCCAAAAGTCGGCGAAGTCAAAGGAATGTTTAAAAAAACATTTCTTTTCCATTTAGCCGATTTTAATGAATTTTTATGTCAGTTTCTTGAAGACTTTGATAGCCAACGAGTGTGTTATTTTTGCAAAATTCGGAAATTCGGGACGTGACGTGACGTGAGACAATAAGTTTTCGTTTGATACCTACCTGGCAAAACTAATTCTGTGTTTGTGTCTGTTATCGTTTGTTTTTGTGAGTGTGTTTTAAAAATGTAATCTGGAGTTAACGATTACTACAGTGCCCAAGAATACGGTAGTGTTGGTATGTACGTATGGCGAAACACGAGCAAGCAGGCGGCGGGCGGCCAGTTTGAATCCTACCTGTTTAGGGGTGAGTTAGCTAGTTCATTAGTTTATACCTACATCATTACCGGATCTCAATGTACATACTTAAAACCTTTTTTTATCAATCCTTCTCGGAATCGTGATTTAAAGAGACTAAGCTTAAGGCTCCTCCATTTCTCTCAACTTCTGCATAAACAAGTTCCTACCATCAGTAGGGTATTTCTGAGTGATTAAAATGAGTTTATGTGATATTATTGCAGTCGGCGATATTCGTACCTGCATTCAAAGTGGGTTTAGTAGTTCATAAGATAATACCTACGTTACCGAATCTCAATGTACTTCTAAGCTTATCGAAAGCCTTATCGGAATTGTGATTATCGGAGACTGAGCTTATGGCTCCTTTTTTTTCTCTTAACTTCTCCTTAAACATGTTCCTACCATCAGTCGGTAGGTATTTCTGAGTGATTAAAATGATTTTATGCGATATTATTGTTTTCGGCAATACGCGATATGCGTAGGTACCTACATCAAAGCGCAGCGCGGCGGCGGGCGGCGACACAGACCTGTGTTGTGTGTGTGTGTTTGCAAGACGTGTAGATGTAGACAGTGACGTACTACCTTAACCACGTACAACGCTCTCGCGCGTTTAGATCGCATTGTTCCCGATACATTGCGCGCTGAAAAATGACAATTTCTGTAACCGATCATTAGCGAGATTAATGACTTCTACAATTTGGTTAATGGCATTAAGTGTAGCCTTTTCGTGAAGTTTGCGTTACGATGTCCCAAACACCCTGTATAGATGTGGATAGGGGGCCGTGCTGGAAAAAAGAAATATAAGAAAATATCTAAAAAAGACAAAACAACCTTAGCCAAAAACTATTAAAAATGATTGATGTTTGGCAAGTAACATATTATGTAACGCATTGGTGTCTGATACAACTTGCTAAATTTGAAAAATAAACCAATTTTAGTTCATTCAGTACGGCCCTCTATATTTGCCTATATCTTTTAAATATGAGATGTTTCTTTACAAAATTCGACTACCTGAATTACGTACAGGAGTACATTCGTTCCACATAAATTGCGATTCTGCTGTATCAGTACTTTAAAAGATAAATTGGATCAAACATATCATACACTAGCACTTCGCCCGCGACTTCGTCCGCGTGGGGATAGTAGGTACTCCACAAACTGCAACGCCCCTATACATATCCCCTTATAAAGGTTAGTTTTGGAAAATTAAGCACAACGATTCTCATTATTGGTTCAGCGCAACTGTTCACCCCGTTCAGCCCGGCAGGGGTTGATTATGCAAAAATTTTTAGGTACATGATCTGTTTCAATTATCCCACTTTTAGTTTGTGCATAGAATTCCGACGTAAATTGAAGCAAGCTATAATTTCCTCCCCTAAAAACTTATTCACCCCTGCTTCACCCCTTATTATGTATGTACCTAGTTGATTTTCGAAAAATCCAAACATTTGTTATTCTTATTGTTTTATCGAAAACATTTAAATGCCGTGGTGTTTCAACTTCATCGGACCAAGCATTGATACGATTCTCCCCAGTTCGCTCAAGCCGCGACATTTTTCTTACTCCGAGCATGTTTATTACCGTCGTAACTTTTGAACGAAAGGTCCGATTTGAATGATTTAGTGTAATTTACACGGACATAATCAACCTTAATTATCAAACCATTTAAATGGATAAGGATTAATATCATGGTACTATAATCACCATTTTTTATTTCACCATGGGATTTGCTTGACTAATATTAACAAAAAGCGGTCATGGTGACTTATCCATAATAGTTAGACATATGGTATCGCGGACTTTTTTGTAGATATTGATGACCTCTATAAAACTGTAGTACATCACTTTGCTCTATTGTCAATAGATTCCGCAGCGTACGCGATATAAGGATTTTTTCTCACACCTTGGGTCACATTATCGATCTTTTCATACGGATCCCTAACTTTTTTGAAAATATTCTATAGCCTATGACCATCACCGATAATGTAGGATTCTACTGGTGAAAGAATTTTTCAAATCGGTCCAGTACTTTCGGAGCCTATTCATTTCAAACAAACAAACAAACAAACAAAGATGGTAAGCGATGATGTGGCCGAAAATGGAGAACGCTTGCCTAGAAGTAACCTACTCTTGACTTAAAGACTTCCGGGTTGTTGCTACCCAGGTAGTCGAATTTTGTAAAGAATCATGTCATATTTAAAATGATATAGGCAAATTTAGAGGGCCGTGCTAAATGAACTAAAATTGGTTTATTTTTCAAATTTAGCAAGTTGTATGAGACACCAATGCGTTACATTATGTTACTTGCCAAACATCAATCATTTTTTAATAGTTTTTGGCTAAGGTTGTTTTGTCTTTTTTAGATATTTTCTTAAATTTCTTTTTTCCAGCACGGCCCCCTATCCACATCTATATATTATTTGTTATTACGAATTCACAGTATCTGTTGTGGCACATATAACGTGTTAATAGGGTACATTCCTTGAGTTTAAGAAACTTTTTAATACGCTATTTATTTTTCAAGTTACACGGGGGCCGTGCTGAAAACGTTTGGCTGGCACGGCCCCCTTTTTTTGCATATTTCTTCAAAAGTACAGAGGTACATTGAAAAAGAAGCAGGTACATATACTCCTAGAGGCGAGTACATTACATTGGTGCACTCCTAATACGCAAATTCTAGGGGGCCGTGCTGGGCAAACGTACATGAAAGTTCGGTCGTACACTAATCCCTCTTGAATACAAAAAAAAAACAAAATAATTATGGTGTAGGCATTATATTTGTTATTCAACATATTTACTTATTTCAAAAATAAGAATGTTTCACAAACAACCGGTGTTGGTGTATTTTAAGTATTTAGCAGTTCTTAAGATCAAACATAGTTTAGCTTACAGAAAAAGTGTGAGAAACAGCACTGGTCACAGATACACTCGATTTAATATCTGTAATGGTCTGGCTTGTATGGTCCTTCAATTGGGACGCCAATATATTTAGCTTGTTTCGGTGTTAGCTTAGTTAGTTTAACACCAAGGTGGTCCAAATGTAAAGCAGCTACTTCTTCATCTAATTTTTTAGGTAATGTGTGTACTCCAACGGGGTAAATGTTATGTCTGGTCCAAAGTTCAATTTGAGCCAACACTTGGTTAGTGAAAGAGTTTGACATAACGAACGACGAATGTCCTGTGGCACATCCTAAATTAACTAGTCGTCCGGCGGCCAATACAATAATATGATTGCCGTTGTCAAGCTCATAGCGGTCAACTTGAGCCTTAATGTTGACTTTTTTAGCATTGTTTTCCAACCAGGCAACATCTACTTCGCAGTCAAAGTGACCAATGTTGCAAACAATTGCATCATCCTTCATTTTCAGGAAGTGTTCCTTGCAAATGATGTCTAGGCATCCAGTAGTGGTCACAAATATCTGTCCCACTTCAGCAGCTTCATCCATAGTCGTAACCTGGAATCCTTCCATAGCGGCTTGTAAAGCGTTAATGGGATCGATTTCAGTGACAATGACTCTGCCCCCAAATCCCTTAAAAGCTTGAGCACAGCCTTTGCCCACATCGCCGTATCCCGCAACAACGCAGACTTTGCCAGCGACCATTATATCTGTGGCCCTCTTAATACCATCAAGTAATGATTCTCTGCAGCCATACAAATTATCGAATTTACTCTTAGTTACTGCATCATTTACATTGATAGCTGGAATCTTTAATGTACCTTCACGGAACATTTTATACAAATTGTGTACGCCAGTAGTTGTTTCTTCAGAAATACCCTTAATGCCTTCTAAATATTGTGGGAATTTCTTGTGAACCAGTTTTGTTAAATCGCCGCCATCGTCCAAGATCATGTTGAGGGGCTGAAATAAATAAAAACAATATATTTAGAAAGAACGAACCAGATACTAACAGAAATTGATCTTAAACATAGCTAACTGCCCCGGGCAAGAGGCGCGGAGATAGGACGCGTGGGTCGTAGCCCTCACTCGCTTGCAACGTGCAGTCAAACGGCTCAGAATCAATTATTTTCATAATCGGATTGGATTATGGCACCGAAGATGCTTCTGCAGGGATCCTATACATAATTCATTTATTTCGCATTTAACGCTGCGTTATTGTAAAACTAAAAACTAAACGGTCTAGTATATACGACGTTAAATTATGAATAAAACCTGCACGGAATGTTTTTATTAATTTCTTTTCTAAAGTTAGGAAGCTTCTTGCTTTTAAAACAACGACAATAAGGAAAAAAGGGTAACACCATTTTCCTCAATGAAGAAGGTAGTAAAATTTTAAAGATGAAAAACCCACGCTTTTATTACCTTTCCGTCCTGGAATACTAATGTCTGCTCAATGCACCAAACATATTCCTCTTCGGTTTCTCCTTTCCAGGCATAGATAGGTATTCCGACCGCAACCAACGCTGCAGCAGCCTCGTCTTGTGTACTGTAGATGTTACTGCTCGACCATTGGACCTGTGTAAAGAAAAAATGTTTTATGGTTGTATTAAGCTAGTTAATTACTGTAAAAATTAATTTTATTACGTAATAATGAAGTTTATTGAGAAAATAACGTCGAGTAGTCAATTTTTTTTGGGAAAACGTAAAAAGTGTTTAGGTAGCGCCTGGAAATATTCTTGACTTATGATTATATCTACGCTATTGTCGGATACGTATATCCGAGCTGTTAAAACAGCCGCTAGAGTTAGCGGCTTAGGTATAAGACGGCAATGGAGTATTATGGATACCCTCTGCCCCAGCTAGCGGATATTTAGGATCTCAAGTCAAGTCAAGCGCTAGTCGCTAAAAGCCAACGTTAATCAGTTTCCGGTACATGCAGAGGTATTTATTTGGTCTAGACGAAATCCTCTATTCTATACAGAAACCGATGCATGTAAAACGAATGCGCCAAAACGAAGGATCGTAGAACATCCCGCAGTCTATAATAAGTGAAATCAGTTTCTAAATACACTGACTACTTAGTAAGTAGGTATTTTCAATTGGTTACGAAATATGAATTGCAAAAATGATTTCATAATAGTAACAAACACGTTTAAAAACAGATCAGAAGTTAAAGATAAAGAGGCCAACAGGCCATGATAAATATCAACACAAGTCTTACATGTATTTACAGAAAGAAGATAACAAATGATATTTCATCTTTGTCACATTTCAATATACATATGAAATACAAACACAATGTTACTCCATGGTTGTTATTAATAATAATGTAATGCTAGGAAGTTTCTCTTTCTGTAGCTTGAACCCTGATCCCGACACCGGCGGGCCACTATTTTTTATACTTTTATAATTTTTACTAACACTTCGCCCGCGATTTCGTCTGCGTGGATTTAGTACTTTCCTTTACAAACTTAAACACGAATCCAATCCCCGTATAGGGTAAAAAAAATCAACCGAAGGATCGAAAGTCGATTGTGATTTGTATTTTTAACCGACTTCAATCCGAATTGCAGTTTTTATATATGTTAGTCTATACCAGCTTCTAAACATGTGCGCCAGATTTCATGTGTATGTATGTATGTTTGTCCGCGCATATCTCTAAAACTATGTCGGATTGCAAAAAAGCTTTATAGTTGGACTAGGTATAGTCCAACTTAGAGAACAGTCCAAGTTTCATCAAAATCGGTTCCGCAGTTTTTGAGATAGAGTTGTGTGTCATCACTCATCAGTCATTAGGAAAACGTGTCGTTGACTTAACAGAGTAATTCTAAATAGTACCTAGTTTATGCAAAGATTATATAAAAGGGGTTATTAAAACAAGAGTGTGATAATAGTATCACACGAGTGTGCACTATTTTATCTTCACTCATACAGTTGAAATAAAATAAGTGGAAAAATAGTTTATTCCAATATGGCGGATATACTCATCGCGTGTGACTGCGCAGCGCGCGCATCCAACGACAATGATATAAGCTAATTGGCTGCGACATATACATAATATATTATTAATAGGTAGGTATAGTTTAGATTCAAATATGCAAAAATGTAATTTTAGCGAACAAAAGTAATACAATTCCATTTACAAGTTTACAATTGAATTAGGAAACCTTTTATCCCAATTGTATGTTCCCATGGGATATTTTTCGACTTTCATGTGGGAAAAATACTTAAGAGAAGGTTTTATGGCAGAATAATGCCAGCTACAATGATAGGATCACACGTCACATGAGATAAAAGTTGCTTACAGACTTAAATATAATTTTCCTTGCAACCGGCGTAGTTTATGAGCGTTTATACCTCTCTTGGTTATTCATACAAATTAGGAATTCCATAATCTTGAAAATAAATGAACTGATGTTTATAAAACTCCATAGTTAGATCAGAACCTTTTCGAAAAGAGTTTCGCGACTGAAAAAGCAATTATTTAAGTGTTTTAAAGAAAGTGATAAATCACTTTTTCTCTTTAAATTAATTAAATTTTCGGGTAATAAGTTCATTCATTTCCAAGATTAAAGACTTGAGAGTTTATATGAAATACCGTTTGGGGTAAACGTCCCTAACAGGTACTTATCTCATATATTTTTTCCCCAATGAGGGATAGACTGAAGTTTTTGAAAATTGCTCCACTGTACACTGTAAATAATATTCTATTGTATAACTTCCACTTTTTTCTTTACTTAAAGGGTTTTGCCACTGAGCGATGACGTTGCCCTGTATATTTCATTTATAAGTATTCATTTATTTGCATTCCACAATGTAAAAATAAAGGATGGTAAAAAAAGGCTTAAAGCTAAGAACCATTGTACAACTATCAAATAGTATTATCATGGCTATTTATTTTGCGTTTTTTCGAATGACATTAATTACATTGAAGTGTCAAGGTTCTTCTCAAGATCTCACCCAACTCGCACATTTTTCATTTTTCTGTTGTATTTTAGGCATTATGTAGACAGTTGATAAAGATATTATTACAATGCAAGGCTACGATACCTACTCATTCTTATTAAAAATGGTATTGCATTAGCTTTCTTTTTTAGTAGTCTACGCTGCAGTTTTCTAACGCTCCACTAATGTTATTAAGCAAATCAAATTGTAAGATAATATATAACTGATTTCCTCAGTTTAACAACTTGGCTGATAAAAATGTAACATTTTAGTACACATAAGTATGTCTACATTTCATGTACTTATTTCGATAAATTTATCATTTTTATCATTCAGTGATTAGATCTTCACACTGGATTTAAAGAGAGATATATTTGATGAATATCTCTGAGTATGACAGATTACTTGCGTCCCGGAAAATATTTTACAACTAATATTGCTATCAGAATAAGTCAGGGTTACCTACTTAAGTCAATTGGTTCATTTGCTCACATATAATATATTAACAAAGCTGGAAATCTTTACCACTTTAACTTATGAATGAGCGCGAGTCCACTACAGCGTTTGTGCACTTCCCTACTCTTGTTCGATTTATATTTTTTACGTAGGTATTCGTTATTTACGAAACATATTTTAAAAAAACCGGCCAAGTGCGAGTCACTATCTACGACTATCACACAAAGTGTTTCATACCATAAACCGAAAAAAACACGTTTCTTGTACTTATATATTAAAAATTAAAGGGGGCTCCCTAATTTTTATATATATATGAAGGATATGAAGAGCTTACTTCAGCACCAAGCTCTATAAGAGTCTCAATGAGGACTGCGGTCTGCACGGTCATGTGAAGACTTCCAGCTATTCTAGCTCCTTTGAGGATTTTAGCCGGAGCATACTTGCGGCGGCAGGCCATCAGTCCTGGCATCTCCTTCTCTGCCAGCATGATCTCTTTGCGGCCGAGTTCAGCCAACTTCTCATCGGCTGTAATACAAAAAAAGAAACGATTCAGTTATTTTTGCTTTTTCTTTCGATGTTGCTAGTAATTTTACTGTACCTACTTAAATTTTAATAAATTCGTGTTCTTAAATTTTCTGTTTGTCTAGACACACAATTAATAAATTTGTATCTTAATATGTATGTTATGTATGTCCAATTCCATAAAATTGGAAGATCTATAGACAAATCTTTAGGTCTGGCAAGCTGAAATACCTAAAATATTTTTGTTGCTTGATAATTTGGAAATATTTAAAAGAATGCAATACCTAAAAGCTCTTTATAAAAACATCCAAGTTCAAGTTTATAAAGCCATCAATGTATGTACCTAACAACACAAAAAGTAAATTATCATTTTAAACAGATAAGTATTGAAAGTATGTTTTGGTAGCATCTTTATTAAGTTACCTACCTACTTGCTTTTAGCCGCAATTTCAGTAGTTTCGGCTGTGTCTGTCAGTCACTCAGTAACAAAAGAGTTTTATACATTTATTTATATTCCATTTGCATTGCACATCATCAAATCTATCAGCTAGTTATTTAGTTTTCTTTGTAGATTTATTCTGATGCAATAGTGGTACCATGGAATTATAAACTATGATGAAAAAATAAATTATTCAAAACTAATTTTCAGGGGCTGTTTTACATTTAGCTACTGAACTACTACCTTTATTGTGTAATGTTCGGAATACACCTAGGTATCAAACATTTTTACTTCTCTATTAATTATGACAGGTGAAGTAGATACCAGGGGTTTCTTTCTTTAAATAGAAAGCCAATCAGATATATGCCAGTTTAACTTGACTATTGGGCAAACAACAAGACACCTGAACTTTATAATAAAATCATTTTATAATGTTTAGTTAGGAAATTGCCAATGTATTATCTGTTTTTAGCTTAACAAAAATCGAGACACGGCTGCTATCTAATTTGGTCAGACACTAATCCAAATAGCCTGCCAGCTGTATCTGGATGCCTGGCAACCTTAGACCTAAACGATTTAACACAAATCTTTGACAGTCAGCTATAAAAACTGATCAACACTAGTTTAAATCTTAATTTATTATTGAGCAAAATATTTGGCAGAATTTTATTATTACTATTATATTTCTATTACTCTCTGCACTGATAGTTAATTATTATTTTTAAATTACCATTATTATATGGAATGGGAACATACCTACCTAAGAGAAATCTTATGAATATTAAGTCTCAGCGACAAAGTGTTAATTTGAATATCTGCCATTCAAAAATTATTGGAATGGCAGATATTCAAATAATTTTGTGTCATGAAAATTATGTACATAGGTAAGTGTGTTTAGGTAGCAGTTCTAATCTACTTTTAATACTGACCATACCAATTCTGACAAAGCTTTATTTTAATCAATGTAAACATTAAAGATAAAAGGTCTCAATCTCATCAGGATTGCAATAATTAAATAAAGATAATTTGATAACAAAAAAAAAATATCGTGAATTAGTTTAGTAAAGCGATAGCGCCGGTCTCGGACAAGTGACTGAAGTCGCATGGTTAAGATAACCTATAAATGTCTACGCACGGCATTTTAAATTAAAGGCTTATTTGGTAACGAATAATACTTTAACTTAGTTTTACTCTTTGTGATACTTTTTTAATAATAATATGTTCTAAAAATAAAACTTACCGATTTTATACGGTGGCTTCATGATGGGAAGTTCAAAATATTAGCTCGTAAAATCTAGCAATAAACTAGCTTGCAATAGCTAGTTTTTCGGAGTGAATTTCGTTGTAATTTTGACTCAATAGCCTTTATTACAACGAAATAAATCAATCACTTGCGAGACAAACGACTTAGGCCAACCACTGACAGTTCTAAAATAAAATTACCATGCGATTGCGATCTTGACACGAAGGCGAACTAACCGAACTACAATAGCTACTACACTAGCGCTCATGCGCTGTGTAGGGATGGAGCAAAAATATCGATATTCTTCTAAACAATAATCAAAATATTTTGTCGATATTTAAAAAAATAATCGACATTCATTAGGTATTTTAGATTTTCTAATTCGTATCAATTTCTAAGGTAAGGTTTCGTGTTTATAAATAAATGGTTAACTTTTTAACCGCCCGACTTCATATCAGTTGTCGTGCCCCCAGCTTCATCTAACCAAAGAGTAAAGCATCTAACTTTGGATTTTTTTTAGGACTTTTAGATGAAGAGATAATAGAGTACCTTCTAGCTTCTGCCAAGGACTTTTCCCGTGTGAATATCGGAAATATGAATGTTTCCTGAAAAAATCTAATGTTTCTGGTTTCCTGGTACTTGATGTTTTTGGTCTCCCTGGTACTTGTAAATCTGTAGTACTAAGGCAGCAGCGGCTCTGAATTTCCACTTCCTCTTCAGTCTTGATAATGCCACTTACCGGGACAAAAAGTAGCATATGTCTCATTCCAGGATATGAACTACATATGTGTGCCAAATTTCATCCAAATCCCTTCAGCCGTTTTTGCCTGATTGAAACACAAACATACAAACATTCACATCCTACTAATATTATAAACTAGCTTCTACCAGCTGCGGCTTCGCCCGCGTGAATATCGGAAATACCAAGGTTTCCTGATTTGTGTTGTAAATTTTTTACTCAGGAAATAACCCACCTACTACTATATACACCTACCCTACACCACCCTATACCTACCCTACAGTTTCCCTACACATACCCTACACCTAACCTACCTACATAATTATACCAGCCCAAAATTACTATGACATGTTTCTGGTCTCCTGGTACTTGTATGTTTGTGTAACAATCATGCTAAAACCGCTGAAGGGATTTGGATGAAATACCTACCCTACACCTACCCTGCACCTACCCTGCACCTACCCTACACCTACCCTAACCAGCCCAAAAAATACTATGAAATGTTTCTGGTCTCCTGGTACTTGATGTTTTTAGTCTCCTGGTACTTGTGAATCTGTAGTACTAAGGCAGCAGCGGCTCTGAATTTCCACTTCCTCCTCAGTCTTCATTGATCCATGCCAATTACCGGGATAAAAAGTAGCATATGTCTCACTAGCTTCTACCAGCGGCTTCGCCCGCGTGAAAATCGGAAATAGGGAGGTTTCTTGATTTGTATTGTAACTACACCTACTCTACACCTACCTACACCTACTCTACACCTACCCTACACCTACCCTATACCTACCCTACACCTACCCTACAACTACGCTACACCTACACTACACCTACCCTACACCTACCCTACACCTACCCTGCACCTACCCTACACCTACCCTACACCTATCCTAACCAGTCCAAAAAATACTATGACATGTTTCTGGTTTCCTGGTACTTGATGTTTTTGGTCTCCTGGTACTTATAAATCTGTAGTACTAAGGAAGCAGCAGCTCTGAATTTCCACTTCCTCCTCAGTCTTCATTGATCCATGCCACTTACCGGGATAAAAAGTAGCATATGTCTCATTCCAGGATATGAACTACATGTGTGCCAAATTTCATCCAAATCCCTTCAGCCGTTTTTGCCTGATTGAAACACAAACATACAAACATACAAACATTCACATCCTACTAATATTATAAAGGTGAAAGTTTGTATGTTTGTATGTTTGTGTAACAATCAGGCAAAAACGGCTGAAGGGATTTGGATGAATTTTGGTACACATGTAGTTCATATCCTGGAATAAAAAATAGGCTACTTTTTATCCCGGTAAGTGGCATGGATTAATGGAGACTGAGGAGGAAGTGGAAACTCAGAGCCGCTGCTGCCTTAGTACTTCAGATTCACAAGTACCAGGGGACCAGAAACATCAAGTACCAGGAGAACAGAAACATGTCATAGTATTTTTGGGCTGGTATATTATGTAGGTAGGGTAGGTGTAGGGAAGGTGTAGGGTAGGTAAGTGTAAGGTGGGTGTAGGGTAGGTGTAGGGTAAGTGTAGGGTAGGTGTAAGGTAGGTGTAGGGTAGGTGTGGGGTAGGTGTAGAGTAGGGTAGGCGTAGGGTAGGTGTAGGGTAGGGTAGCGGTAAGGTAGGTGTTTCCTGAGTGAAAAAAATACAATACAAATCAGGAAACCTTCCTATTTCCGATATTCACGCGGGCGAAGCCGCAGCTGGTAGAAGCTAGTTTATAATATTAGTAGGATTCCAGGATATGAACTACATGTGTGCCAAATTTCATCCAAATCCCTTCAGCCGTTTTTGCCTGATTGAAACACAAACATACAAACATTCACACCCTACTAATATTATAAAGGTGAGTTTGTATGTTTGTGTAACAATCAGGCCAAAACGGCTGAAGGGATTTTGATGAAATTTGGTACACATGTAGTTCATATCCTGGAATAAAAAATAGGCTAGTTTTTATCCCGGTAAGTGGCATGGATTAATGGACACTGAGGAGGAAGTGGAAATTCAGAGCCGCTGCTGCCTTAGTACTACAGATTCGCAAGTCCCAGGAGACCATAAACATCAAGTACCAGGAGACCAGAAACATGTCATAGTATTTTTTGGGCTGGTTAGGGTAGGTGTAGGGTAAGTGTAGGGTAGGTGTAGGGTAGGTGTAGGGCAGGTGTAGGGTAGGTGTAGGGTAGGTGTAGGGTAAGTGCAGGGTAGGTGTAGAGTAGGTGTAGGGTAGGTGTAGTTACAATACAAATCAAGAAATCTCCCTATTTCCGATTATCACGCGGGCGAAGCCGCTGGTGGAAGCTAGTTTATAATATTAGTAGGGACTAACTGTCCCCCGCGGCTTCGCTTGCCCCCAGCCAGTGGTCGGCTGGCTTGCCAGCCGGCCCTGTGACCGGGCTGACCACAGCGGAAGCAAAGACTTCTGCGGTCCACCTCCGAGGTACACAGAGCTCTATATCTACTTGGCAGCGGAAGCACCTCAGAGGTCTAGTTTCCAGCAGTTTCGGCCTTCGGCCCTCCGATATCTTTTAGGCTGCCGTCACAGGGCAGCTCACCACAATGGTTCACATGCCCGTGTGGTCAGAACGTATGGTGCCTGCCTTAACTTGCTCGGCAGAGCACCCCCCCCGTCCTGTTGATGGCGGCCACCACCTCCTCCTCCGAGACAGAGTCGAAGCCCAAAATGCGCATGTCAATGCACTTGGTGGGCCTGGACACTCGGCCATCGTCCGCATTTAGGGACGCCCGCGGTCGGGCCACTGGCTGCCCCGTGGATCTCCAGCATCCGGGCCCCAGTCATGGTGACCCTTAGACGGAAGCCTCCGACGTTACCTAGCTCACCGACGTTTACTGCCTCCTTCGCCTTGGTGAGCACATTGCCATAGGTTGCGGACGATGCCCTCCAGTACGGAGAACCGTTCGTGGAAGGCAGCCCGCTCCTGCCGCACCAGGTCTAGGCCCTTCGCCTTGGTGAGCACATTGCCATAGGTTGTGGACGATGCCCTCCAGGACAGAGAACTGTTCGTGGAAGGCAGCCCGCTCCTGCCGCACCAGGTCTAGGCACCAGGATCTCTGCTGGCACAGACTGGCTTTGGCCACGCTTGCACCCCCCTTTAGGAGCCTCCTTCGAGCCGAGTCCTCGGAGCCCGGTCAGGTCTGCTCGGAGTTACTCGTTCTCCTTTTGGAGAATTGCGCCGGCGGAGATTGTATACATATAGACCTACATTTAGCAAAAGGCAAAGTGGTGTGTGATCACTTTTGCGGGTCAAACTTGTCTAGAGAATGCAAGACACATGTTTAGAAATGAAAGGGGAGACCTTGTCCCAGCAGTGTAACATAGTAGTGTGACACAAATAAGGCTAGTAAAAAAATAACAAATATCTAAAACAAATCTATCTCCTCTGTCTACATCATTAGACTTCAATCAGAATCAAAACTTATGAAAATAAAAACCATATTTAGATCTAAGTACCTATTTTATTATCAAGAAAAATAATTTATTTCACTTATGTGTTGTAGAATTGCAGCAATTCTTGATCTTTAGGTTTAAGAATACATTCATCTTTCAAATTTACAACCCATCCT
Source organism: Melanchra persicariae (assembly GCA_947386135.1). Lineage (NCBI taxonomy): Eukaryota > Metazoa > Arthropoda > Insecta > Lepidoptera > Noctuidae > Melanchra > Melanchra persicariae. The sequence goes on along the minus strand of OX376653.1, from coordinate 9,001,042 downwards.
GGCTCTAGACCATAAAATATTTGTCTAGGATCTTTCCTTTCAGATAACATTTGGTAATTTGAATCATTTTGTATGTCAGGTAGACTGTACCCATATTTTTGAGCTAATTTGAGTCTTTCCTTGGATATTTCTTCAGGATCAGCCAAATATCCTCGTGTTTTACCACTTGTATAATATTCAATAGCATCAGGTGGTGGAATCATCCTCCTTGGAATAGCTTGTCCTGACTCAAAAAACTTTTTGGGGTCCTTCAGCAAGAAAAGACTATGTGGGTCATAATAAGCAGTTGTAATAACTCCACCATTTTTTTCAATAGCAGCAATGACTTGTTCACTAGCCCATTGTACTTCAATATTTATCTTGGCTGCAAAAAGATCTGCTCCCTCATCAGTGAGATTGACACCAAACTGCTTTTGGTCAGGGAAAAAATTGTAAACGCCTGACTTAACAATACTAGCAATATCCATAGGTTTGCTTACATCCAAACGGTCTTTATCAATCATAAGCTGCAGCTGGTGTAGAGACAATGGTGGATATTCTCTTCTTAGGCTGAAATAGCAAAGAATTTTTTGTGTTACCATTTAAGTGAAAAATGCTAATATAATCAATATAAAATACATGTGTTCTTTATTACTGGATGTTTAACTTCCAGAGGAAACTATACCATATGAACCATAGAAAAGTAGTCAACAAAAGGCATTCAGGTATACATATTGTATGATGCAGCAGGTAAGCGGATTCACATTATTATTAAAAAGAAGTTTAGAAAACTTATAATTTGGCTACTTACTGGTGTCCTCTGTAATAATGTTCTTGAGGAACCCGCAAATAAAAAGGGTTATTTCCAGTTTCATAACCTAGTCTCATGAAATTCTGCCGTTGACCTGAACCTTTATTACCAGCTCCGTGCTTATCACCACCATGTTGAGCGCGGCCCCTTTTTGCCTGCAATCCAACAATGAAATCATACATTTTGTATATGATAGGAACACTATATTAGTCTTTTTTCTACATAACAGCAAATACTTACAGGTTTCCTACAATTAGGATTGTCGCGAATGTTAGCAAGCGATATCCTTGGTAGGGACCTCAACATAGAGAGAGATTTCTCGGTAATTTGACGGGACCCCATCTTAATTTATTTACTTAAATTACCTTCGAAAAAACTTCTTGAACATATTTACGACAGATTGTCACTACACTTTTGATTGACAGTCAAAGAAATGTTTTATTTTTCAGTTTTTAGGTTAGGTTGGTTTTTTAATCTTTTCGTGACCGTGGATACAGTCTTTTAATCGTAGTCTCAGAGGCTCTCTCTGTACAAGAAAACCACCAAGAAACTAAAGCGACTTATTTATTCAACGTCTATCTTTCTAAAATTATTCACTATACACGATATACAACAACAATTAATTGAATCGACGTACGTAAGGTGGTCATCATCATCATCATATCAGCCGAAAGACGTCCACTGCTGGACATAGGCCTCCCCCAAGTGTCGCCACAACAATCGGTCCTTTGCGTCTCGCGTCCATCGGTTGCCCGCGACAAGCGTAAGGTGCTGCGTGGTTCTGGCGATGCAAAGATTACGCGCGAGTCTATACTGGCGAAATTTAGAAATTGCCTAAGAACGACACCTGCAGCCTTGACAACATTTATAAAATTTCTAGAAAATCTAAGTTAAGTTAATAATTTGGGGACAAAAATCTACTGATTTCCCTGTGGTTCGACAAAGCCAATGTCAGTGTTGTTGTGTGGCAAAGGGAGAGGGGGCCTTTGCCCAGCAATGGGACAAAATAGGCGAGATGGATAGTATTATGTCACCTTCCTCACTCGACGTGCTCGCATTAGGTTGTGTTCGTGTACCTACTGTATATGTGTGTATATGTACTTTTTTTTTAAATCTATTTAAAAGTAGGTAAACAACAAGTTTTGATTCACTATTTTGTGCGAAAGAGTATTATATTGCGACAAGAAACTCAAAAAGTTTGTTAAAAGTGTTGGAATACCGTGCAGTGACTCTACAAATCTGTCAAGAAAGTCATGAAAAAAAAGCAGGGCGCCACCATCATTTACATATTGTATCCCTATAAATTTCGACTGAAAGGTTTTGATACTTTTTTATAAAATAGTAATTAATTACTGATTTATTATTATTGTTCCTCTAATGCCATGTGGATTATCTGACACTCATCTATCTTATTTCCGACAATTGAAAAACATTCCTCTTTCAACTGATTTCCATTCAAATGACATTCTAATTGTTATGTATTCTATAGTTTGTTTGTGATGTTTATTGACTGATTTTTTATAATTTTGTTAACAATAAAAAATAGAATACAATACAATTATGTGTGTGTAATAAGAATATTTATTTTGAGCAACCCTTGTTTTCGCCCTTTCAGCTATTAACATTTATCTACCACAAAGTTCGATGGTTCGCCTCTGCGCTGCAGCGCTGCCGTCTCAACATGACCCTGGTAGAATATCGATATCAGCTTAATTGAGCTGATATCGATATTCTACCACATTCTACAAAACAAAAAGCATTTATACGATATTTTTTATTATTCAGAATCCAAATAATCACTGTCGAGATATTCAACTCCCGAAATGTTGCCTGAAACTCCTGCTTCACTCGAACTATCATCGCTAACCGAGATGACAAATCTGTCTATATCATTATAGAGTTAATCCACGGGCAAAATATTCATCTTCGATTTTGATGACATGGTCAACAGTTTTTCCATTCTTGTGGAGTTACTAAGTTACATGCTTCTTCAGCCAACTTCGCAACATTTTGACCACAAACATTTTTTTGTACAATTCGCCTTTTTACTATTATAGGTACCTTGTTTGTTGTTGTAATAGAGTGATATGGTGCATCGGGTGCATCACAATTCAATTTAATCACTCACTCAATCACTTTTCCGTTACCCATTTTATAAAATTTTGGGCATTCATTTCGGAATGGCAATCTTCTTGCTTGTTTTTACCCGATAATATTAAAAGTGCATTAGGCACAAAACCTTTCTCACTTCTAGCATGCACAATTATCCACCTTTTCCCTTTAGATACATTTTGTTGGACACCAGAAATATTAGTAGACTGCCAACATTTAGTCACTTTAGGTACATTTTCTGATACCTACTGTCTAGTAAAGTAATCGTTAGTAAAAAAAATATTATAGGATAGACTGCAGCATTCGTCTATTTATATGAATGCTACGGTAAACTGGTTTTTCTAATGATAGGTAAACGTTTCAATTGAGGGACCACTTTATATCGATTGTAAATTTTGAATGGCTTCTTTTACAAACTAGAGGTTGAATTTCAATGATATTGTAGTATATGTGCTAGAATATCATTGTTGAAATTACAATCGTTCTTTTGCTTTACACTAGACCCATAGTAAATTTCAAATTCCGTTGTGGTTTCCACTCAAGGTGAACATAAGGTGGTCGGTTGAGGGAACACCTTCCGCATGCTAGTTCTTTTTATTCTGTGAGCGAGAAGGATTGATATTCAATAACTTAGTTTTACAAATCTTTTATTAGGAGTACCTACCTAGCCATTTATAGCAGTTGTAGATTTTAACTAAGTTTTAAGGTATCCAGGATGACTATTAGTCACGAGTTCACGACTGAGACCTTTAATCGATTGTAACTTTTGAGTGGCTACTTTCACAAATTAAAGGCTGAATTTACAATTGACTTTTACCAAAGGCTGACGCATACCTACAATAGCTCAAAATTCGAATGTGGTCTCTCAATCGGAACGCAAACGCTAAGACCCAGGCGTGAAACGAGCCAAGAGAATCATCGGCAATGATAAGCTCATCGAGTCGAAGCTCCAAAGTCTAGAGCATCGACGTCGAGTTGCTAGCCTGTCGATTTTCTATCGGTTGCACTTGCATTTTGGGGACTGCAACGGAATTGCATAGTTTAATTCCGCCAAGCCCATTCCATCATCGGACCACGAGACGTACGGCGATGCGTCACTACATGGTGGACATCCCACCCACACGCACAAAACGTTTTGGGAACACATTTATTGTGCGCACAGCTAAGGAGTGGAATTCCTTGCCAGAGTCTGTTTCCTGACAGCCACAGCCCGGGAGTGTTTTTAAGTCAATAGTGAATAGGTTACTTTTTTAGGCAAGCTGGCTCCATCTTCGAACACATCGTCGCTCAGTTCGCGTCAAATAACTGTGCCCCTGTCTGAAGTTGGCTACGAGTGGCTGCGTAGTAGTCAAAATTACGAACAAACTGCAACTGCGCATGCGCGGGGCGGGGATTATGGCGGCGCGATTTTATGTCTCAGTCCACAGAGTACTTTTGGAATCTCAGTCGCTCGTTTACGTTCGATGCATGCTTGCGTCCCGCTTGCTCCCGTCTACGTGACTGCACCTGCGCGATCTTTGCAAATGGCTAACTTCAGAGGGGCACAGTTATTTGACGCGAACTGTACCAGGCTTACCATTAGGTGAGAATTGAGATAGTGGTCAAGCCCGTGCCTATCAATAATAATAAAAAACATGTTGTATAAGCAAATGAAAGTAAACTTAGACTATCATAAATACTTTAATTATATAACATTACATATGTGCCCATTATAAATAGCCATACATTTTCAAATAGAATCGTAACAATATTCAAATTAATAAAAGAATATACTGTGCTACAAACATGAAGTCGGAATTACCGTAAACACAATTTTAACTTCTTTATTTAACAAGATTACAAATATTATTAAATGATAGATAGAATAATTATACTTTTTTCTTTAGAAGTATTTTCTACACATTTGTTTACAATTTTATAACCTTTATTTATACTTTGGAAATACAGTAAGAATCTGTATGTCTCATTATAAAAACGAGTTTTAACCAATTTATTTATTTAAGTATATTAAAGGTTTCCATAATATGTTTTACACACTTAGGTCTGACTAGCTAAACCTAGTTTTGTAATATATATAATAGATGGATGTTTATTATGTGCAAATTAAATATATTAACAAGGTCTTTATCAATCATGAACCTCAAATAGAAGTTTAAAACTTTAAAATACTGTTTCAATGATAATTAAAAATATTACAATTTATTCCTCTACAATACCTGAAACCTATCACAGCAGTGTAGGTTTAACAGCATAATACATGAATAAGTTATGTACAGTATTGGCAAAGCATCATCAAGCAGAGAATCACTTCATGTTGGGGGAATCATGGCCAAGTCGAGGAGGTGAGTCTACAATTAATGAAAGACTAGACTGGATACCCCATGAATCACATTACATGTATAAAATACAGAAATTTCTTAATGTTTACACAATTTCTTACATTATCTAGTTTTTAACAGTATTTTGTATACAGAGGTACATTTGTCTAGCCTGAACATAATTCCAAAAAAGGTATGTGTAAAGCAAAAAGTATTTTATAAGGAATTCTCAAAGTTCAGAATGATATAGATAGACAGTTTAGAAAATTGGAATGTAGTTGTCGATTTTAGCACGGTGCTTCTGAGCCACACATTCACTGATCCATACAATGTTTCGGCATTCCTGTTCCTTCAGCTTCAGGTATGAGTAGAACACACCAAAGTGGAATTGTTGTAGGAATGCATGCACATTGAGGTTCACCTAAAAATAACAAATATTTTTTTTTTAATTGAAATATTAATATTGAAAAAAATAAAATTAAAATATTAATTGTTAAATATAATAAAACTAGCTGTCCCGAGCGGCTTCGCTCCCGTCAACTGGCTATCTACCTACCCTACCTTATGAAACACATGAACATTTTGTATGGGATCATGTTTTCTTTTATATTTTTTTTTGTCAATTTCCCAATGTTTTTAATAGTTACTCTGCTATTTGGGACGAAGACATTTACAAAATCAAAAACCATGAAATTTAGTCCAGCCATTCTCGAGTTATAAGTGTTTGAACAAACCAGACTGTTTTATATAATATGTCGCAGCCAACTAGTTTAATCAGCCGTTTCATTAAAAACCGAAATTTCATTAATCAGCGACATAAGTGATGAACAATATTCCTAGAAAATTGAATTTTGAAATTTTAAGATTACCTACCTCATGTTCAAAGAACTTGTCTTCCAAGGTTTTGTCATCAACATTGGAGCCAGCACCTTCAAACAATGCTTGATACTCTGCATAATACTCAGCCACAGCCTTGACCTGCTCATAATCATCAGCTCTGGCCAGAGCAGCCAGTCCATCAGGATTCAGTTTACCGCAACGTGGGTACAGTTTAGCACGGTCATCTTTGGACAACTCAGTCCCAAAGGAGTTGATAGTAATGATGAAAGCACGGCGATCCGCTTCAAACTGTAAAAATGTATTCATTTATAAACTACAGTACTGTTCACCACACAAGGAAAATGAACATAGATGCAAACACAACTTACTTCCAAAATTTCACACATTACATGAGCAGTAGTACCACCAATCTGCATGCAGAAATCATAGAAGGCTTCCAGGTAAGCCTTGTAGAGAGTGTTACGAATAATCTCAATATTCATCTCATCCAAGTCTTGCTCACTGATGCAGTCCACAAAGAATGGGGCCAGAGGGGTGTCAACAAGTACTGCATTGTACAGTTCTGCAGGGGTAGCAGCAACATGGATAGCTTCCATCTGCTCAAAAGAACCCAAGGGGTGGCATTTTGGAATCAACTCAGAAATGGGTCGCTGGTGCAATGTGCCAGTAATCAGCAGAATGATATTGTCGATCATGTAACTGTATGTTATGAAATCCAAAAAGGTAGACAGGGGCTGTACTGAGTGATTCCTCATATGAACGAATTCAATAACGAGTTTTTCACGAAGCTTATCATCGATGGTGGAGACAGCAAGAGGGCTGGGCTCATTGGCAAGGAAACTACCGTAATCAGTACCTTGCAGATGAAGTTTCAAATCTGTAAACATTATAAAATCAAATACGTTTATTTGTGTAATACATTGAATAATAACAAATGATTATTTTCAATAAATAAATTGTAACATTGTGTAAAATTGATAATTCCGTACACAAGTGGTTTAAAAAGATCTAATGATTTCGTATAATCTCCTTACCATCTAGTGTTTCGCACTGCACCAAGTTCAAGTAGTCTGCCTGTTTGAGGATACCACACTTGAAACCACGGCACAATCCTTCCAAATATCCAGCATCAATGTTAAAAATGCACCCCCTCATTTTGCTTGTGAAATAATTCCACTAAAACAAATGGATGCGCTGTTCAGACAACTCAAATCAGCAAAAAATACCAAAGAGACACAAAAGGAGTTCTATTGAAGTGGGTGATCAATGATCATATGATGTAACCATAAACAATTCAGTTGTTATTTCTTCTTGATTCAATTCTACCATAGACAGAGATTACTAAGCTCTTACGTGCCAATATCATAATATTTTATCGGTGTTACCAGATTTACCAGTGTCGTGAAACTCGTGGACGTTTGTTAGTAGATCTTCTTCTTTTCGTGTCGATTGACTCATATCAAATTTTGTCTGACCAGTATTGAGCAACTTGTACAGCTCTATCATTGGCCTCGTTCAAATCTCGGATGCCTTGGATGGTGCTGGTGGTTGTGTTAGTAGGTACTGGATTCCATATAATATATTATTATAAAAGTAAAGGCTAGACTGACAGACAATTTTTTTTTGTTGCGATGTATTGTCTATATCTGTCATGTCAAACAAACAGTCAAGTTACCTAGTAGTTTGTTGTCATTGTCATTGAATGTCACGTCATCTGTATCTTTCCTATTTTTTATTTTCATGAACGTGAACGCGGAATAACACAGGGTAGTACATTATACTATACTGATACGGAATAGCGTTTACAATTATTTGCGTGTCGGTCAGTGGTATTCCGGAAATACCTTGTTGTGATCATGAATACGTCAAATGCGATGGATTCTGCATATAATAATCCTATAAGACAGAGAATAAATAAGATCTTCGACAGTCATATCATTTCAGATAATACTGATGCATTACATTCTGTGTCTGGCTTCTGTTCATCAAATTCTGCTTATACAAGAAGAATAATTGTAAATGAAATTGAAAAAAGGGATATGCTGGTAAACAAAGCTATTTTAGTAGAATATAGCAAGGTAAAAGATAAGCTTCAAGTGTTGCTGGATTCTCTATCATCCTTAGATGTGGCAGTCAAAGATATGTCAAGCAGATTATCTGATTCGAAAAATAAAACTCATCATCTTATAACACAAACAACTAAACTCAAAGATGAAAGAAGAAAAACAGAGAAAAAGCAGACTTGGGTTAGTGCATTTGTGCAAGGATTTCAACTATCCTCAGAGGAAAATGAGTACCTGTACAATGTTTCAGTAAAAACGCCTCTAACGCATGATTTCTTTGGGACATTATCCCACATAGAAAAGTTGTACAGTAACTGTAAAACACTTATAAAGTGCTGGCATCAGACTTCTGCATTTGATATCATGGAGACAGTAGGGCTACAACAAGAAGTTGCTATAGAAAAATTGTATCATTGGACTATTGGAGCATGCCTAAGTACTGATTCACCAAATAATGCATTGGTTCCTACTGCTTTAACAAAATTTCAGAATAGACAAGTACTATTTTCTAATATAATTGATGAGTACAGTTCAGCTCGAAAAGCAACTATTGTACAACTCTTTATTGATGCATTAACTAAAGGTACAGAGGGCTCCAAACCTATAGAATTTTATGCTAATGACCCAAGACGATATATTGGAGATATTTTAACATGGGTGTATCAAGTAATACCAGTAGAAAAAGAAAATCTTGCAACTTTATTTAAATTTTGCAATATGCCTGAAAAGAAACAACTTATTATTGATGCTCTGACAAATATCATGGAAGCTATTTGTCCATTGCTAAAAATAAGAGCAGAACTTATACTGAAGCCAGATAAAGATCCCCTTGTTCTGTGGTCTATAACTAATATAATAATATATTATAAGGATGTCATACAGGCAGTCATATCAAATGGTCATCTAATAAATACATTTGAGGAGCTATTGAAGAAAAGTGAAGAAGTTTTCCTTATTACTCTTGATAGTAAAATACAGAAGGAACTAAGCCATGGGGTCAAAGCTCCACCTGTGGATTTAAACCCTTCAATTGTTGTGACAGACTTGGTCAGTTTCCTTCGAGATTTGTTGGCCATAATGAATGTAGCCCATAATATAAATACTGCTGATAGAAAAATGATAATTACACATATATTAGATCCTTTACTTCATGCAATAAATGAAACTGCATGCCATTTGAGTTCTTCTGACATGTCTGTATATATGCTAAACTGTATTTATCATATTCAATGTACATTATCCTTGTACACAGTTATGGATGAATATAATGAAAGATTACAAGCTCAATCTGAAGCCCAGATTGATACTTTGACCTCCGAACAGGCCAGTTTCCTTGTGGCTAATTTGAATTTGGGGCCTATCTATACTATACTTCAAGAAAAAATAAGTGGCCCTTTATCAGCTATACCTGGGATGGACACATCTACATTGAAGACATTTTTAAACAAATTTGATATGTTCTTGGTATCCCCAGATGTGTACATGTTACCGCAACTCAATTTGCTCTTGAGTCATACACATAAGTCATTAGTAAAAAAGCGAGCGTTTGAAGTAATATTTGCAATATATGCGCAATTGTACCAGGCAGTCCATGATCCATTGAATGGTTATGCTGATCCACATACTGTTGTTCGCAGAAAACCAGAAGAGGTAAACAAACTACTTGTATGAAAATAACAATATGTATAAAGTAAATATACTTGTATGTGTGTGTAATGTATTATTATTTTATTGTAAACCTCTTATTATGAATAATAATATTAATGCAGTGTTAATGCTTCTTTGTTTATTTAATTACATATAGGTACCACTACAAATCAGTAATACTAAGGATGGACCATCAGTAATATTATTTCATGTTTCCTACATTTTTGAACATCAGTAACACTACCATCATGGGCTCTATGGATGGCATGGTACCTGGTATTTGTTTAGGGGTTAGACTAGGCAGGACTTGCAATGGTGGACTAGAGTGTGAGAGCCCACGGTGTCAAACCCAATGTGACCCCCACCCTGGTAGGTATGCATAAAAATTGGGTAAGGTAAGACTGATAAAAAAAAGTTCAAGCTCAAAATTTGTAAGTAATTTAAGGATTTCACCACCTTGAAGTCATATGGCCTTTTATGCAGGAAAACTTATTTTTATTATTGATAGGCACATGCTTGACCACTATCTCACCTGATGGTTAGTTGAAACTGATACAGGAACACTAAAAGCAAGAAAATATTGCTTATTTATTATTTCACTTTTAAGTTTTACATATGATTTGATTACATTTTTTTAATACTAACCTATTAGAAACAAATAATAGAAACATCTTCCATTAACTACTTACTTACCTACATGTAAAATAAATTGGACAACTAGTGATTTTTTCTGTAGGATTTTTGTATGAACTTTGGACAGGACAGTCTGGATAGCTAGTAAAAATGAAAGAAACAATTATATAATTTCATTATTCTTTAATACAATTTGTTTGTTCTGAAATAATATCAGTGATGGGACCATCATACATCATACTTTCTTTAGGCTTGTTTGATAATAAGCTTGAGTGCTCCTTCCAGAATTTATTCTTTAGCATGTCATCATGTGTGTCTACTATCACATTACTGTGTTTATCTAAGTTATTGTGGAAAATACTTTTCCTGATAAGCAATGTGCCTCTTTTGAATATTTCTGGTTCATTATTATAATTTATTAGGAATTCTTGAAATAAAATTTCATTTTTATCAGCTGACACTGTTCCACATAAACGTTTCTCAGCCTGAAATAGAAATTTTAGTATTAAACACAGAAATATAGTGACTAACATGAGTAACAGTAAAACGGGGCGAATAGAAATGAAGGGGGTGAAGAGGTTTTTCACATTTATTTAAATATTGTTAGCAGCATTTATGTACTCCAATTTTTATAGATGAATGCTTTGTAAAAATAGTACGAGTTAGGTATTAAAGTGTAGAATTCAATCAAAGTTTGGTTTCTATTCAACCCCTGCATTTTTATTCGCCCCGTTTTACAGTAACTAAAATTGAGGTATAGATAACTATGTCAAAATTTTACATAATAATTTAGAAATAATACATTAACTCCCCACCACCACTCCACCACTTTCATTCTCCCAAAACCATGGACGTAAATTGAAGTAAAAGGATGGCAGCTTTTATTATGAAACGGGGGCAAAGTTTTTGTAAGTGATTGATTAAAGAAAAAAATTAGATTTAAGTAACTCACTTGTGATGGACTCAGTTTTCCTTTTAAAACCAAAGTCCAAAATGTGGTGTTGTACAAATTATTTATGTGCACATCGGCTTGTCTCCATTTCATGTAATCTATTAAGTTCTCATCACTGGGATAAAGTACTATACGACCATCAAATGTTGGCGGGTATTTTAATGGTTCTTCTTCAAAAAATTTTTTCCAGTTAAATACGTAAGATGAAGAAAACTTGCTGTTAATGGTTGTCAATAGTTTTGCTGCACGTCTTTTGTACAATGTAGTATTTTTTTTAAAAATGAAAGAATATTCGTCACTTTGTCCAAAAGCCATTAACAAGTCATTGAACTCACGAAGAACGGTAAATGCGGCATAATTCATCAATTTCAAAGCTCTAATATCGTTCGGTTTGGTAAATTTATGTTCTTCCGAGAATTTGTGGAAGCACTTTCCATCGAGTCTTACGACTATCCAACTGTTAGGTAAAAGAGTATCATCCAGTTCGAATTTTTTAACATATTCATATGAACTTTTTGCCATCTTATGGGTTTGCAGCAGTGCAATTTGCAGTAATTGTTTTCTTCTATAGTAATTAATTGCTATCATTACATTTCCCAAACGATATTCACGATCTTCTAACCCCGTCGAAGAGAAATAAACTGAACTTTTCTTACAATACCTAGCTTAAACTTTCCGTTGTGATTAAAACTACTGAGATATGTAATTTTGCACTCGCAACTCTTCCGCCGAATGCAGGCGTGTTACATTAACGACAATAGGTACCTACACCAAGGTCACCAAGGTACACTGAGTTTTTAACCTGTCAAACTGTCAGTCAACTCCTTGGCGGATGTTTGTTTATTTGTGACAGGGCTGCCAGGTGCAAAAAAATTGTGATCGTACGGCAACTACAAAAAAATCGTATGCCAAGGAAATTTTGAAATGAAAAGATCGTACAACCTAGAAGTGAAGTAAAATTCGTTTAGTTTTAGAAAAGCAATTCAATAAAACTATTGATAAAGATTATACAAATCTGTGGTCATATTGTTTAACTTTTCTGTTGTTCCCTACTTCCTTTTTCCTCCTCCTTTCTTTAGTGTTTTATAATTTTCAAATTGTTTTTTGATGACGCATCAAAACTCGTCGGATTTCATAGTTAAACCAATTTTCATCTAAAATGTTGGGAAAACTGCGCCATTCGTCATCTATTTTTATTCCCCGAAACTCATACTTGCCACTTGCTGACTTGCCAGTGGAGCACGTTCGTTTCATTATGAAATGTTGCCAGGCAAAATCGTACATTTTCCGTACGATCTTGATCTAGCGATGTAAAAATGCCAAAAAGTCGTAGGAGTACGATTAAAATCGTACATCTGGCAGCCCTGATTTGTGACTTGGGTGCACGACCACTTGTAACTTATACCACAGCCAGGGGTGCGTTTAAGTAATACGGTGAAATCGCCGGATAAAAATTATGCTAGGTTCACTGAACGGTTGTATTTTTCGAAAATGTTCTCAACTAAATTTTTAGACCTGTTTGAATGGCGTATGCATACCAAGTTTCATTAAAATCGGTTCATTCATTTCGAATAATAAGGACTTGAAAGTTTTTATGAAATGCCGGACGGCTGACCGCATAGTGCCTAAGCAAAAGCGTAGCCTAAGTAATTTTGCTGTTTATGACAGCAGTACTCTGTGATGACAGCTGTGCACCTGTTTATAGCGGCTTTTGTTGCTGGTGACTCGCTAGCGATTTCAAAAACATGTATTTATTTATTTATGATTATTTTATTTACACACCAAGCTACCGGAAACTGTCAAACTTGATGTAAAAAAAATCGAGCATCAACTCTATTCTATTCTATTTTTATATATGGCAAGCAAAGCCGATGTCGACTATTCTGCCAGTGTCCAAAGTAGATTGGAGAAGCATGTGTGCATTGTTTTACTGATAGAGGAAGCGACAATTTCTGCAGAATCAAATAAGTTCTTCAAATAATACAGTTGATTACTTGTTGGGTTAGTATGGGACTGAAACAAACAAAAAAAAAAAAAGTACATAATAATAATATTAAAATGGTTAAAATATTTTAAATGTTATTGCATGCCACATCCATACAGACAATGATTTGGAGTTAACGGATCATAGTTTTATATTGTTGTGGCGGATGAAAGTCATCAGCGGCACAAGCAGGTCAGGAGAGGAAAATGTTAATAGAGAAGGGAAATTAATTGGAAGAGGGATCTTAAATTTAGGGAGACGTCTATATATCAAGAGGAGGGACGTTGTTTGAACACTCAAAAAAATATATGGTCTAAAGTGCCGTCTCCCAGTCCGCACTCACAGAGGGAGGACTGGAGGAGTCACGTATGCGGATTTTTTGAAGAAAAACAGGCGTACAGCAAAAGCCTAAACGGATTCTGCAGAGAACAGATACAACGGTTTTGGAGACCTTTCTGAAGCCATAAAACCATGGTTTTGGATTAATGGTAGGTTGGACAGCATAGAAAAAACTGCCTTTCTTCTTGCTAGAGAGCATCAACTCCTTTTTTTAAATCTTATCTGTCAAACTGTCAACAGTGTCTTGATTGACAGATAAGTGACTGAGTCACAAAACTTGGTCAAAACAATAGTGTCACCTGTGCTGTTTGCAACTGGAAAAAATATCGTATCACTAGCGAATTGCGTTATTTCGGATTGTGTCATTTATTTGAATAATGTCTCGTATTTATTATATAACGAGAATTCTCCCAAAAAGTAAGTGATATAAGAGTTTTACTAGCGAAACTAAATTTGTTTGCTTTTATCTAGTGCTTACAGTGTGCGAATTTTGTGTAAGTTTGTTATTATGTGGAGGCAGCTATGTTAAGATTCCGATCCAGCAAGTACCTATTCAATATTTGCGAAGTAATTTTATTGTTTTTTCATCCATATTGCCTACATTAGGGAATGTGACCCATTTTTACTCCCCTTCCCCCCGTCGTCGGTGACCAGTAGTAGTGCATGCCAAGACCCCCCCCCATCCTCCCTAGTTTTCACGCAGTAATTCATAAATATGGTTTTGAATATTTTTTATTAACAGAAAGTTAGACAATAGTTCTGGCAGTGGAAGAGACACAATACATCATGCTTGGTGCAAATAAACTTTTTCTTTCTTCATCACTTAAAAATTTCAACTTGCCTTTCCATTATGTTACAGATTTCTCATTGGTCAACTTATCAATATGCAAGTATTCTCATAATTCTACAACAGCTGAATCAGAACAAACTGAAAAAGCTGGAGATGAATCCAGAAGGCCCCAGTCCAAAAGAATGGCGGAATTTAGAAAAAAGCTGAGAGAAACTACTCCTATTGATGATCTTGGAGAACAACCAGTGATGCATCCCTCTCAAAAAGAGGAACCATTCCCTCCATGGCCCAATGACATCAACCCTAATACAGGAGAAGTAGGTGGGCCCAGGGGGCCTGAACCTACCCGATATGGGGATTGGGAAAGAAAGGGTAGATGCTCAGATTTTTAAAAAAAATTAGCCAAACTTGTACTATTTGCTTGATAATATGAAATTATATTGTTATTGCACTAATCTTGATTTCAAGAATGTATTATAATTATTATTATAACCAAGGTTCATAGAGCAATGCTATGTAGGTAAAAAGGACTTAAATAGACATATTTGAAGTCTTCTTAATAAATATAGTGTTTAGATGAAACTTTATATAATTTTTGAAAGGTTTTATTTTGGAATAGTATTTTAAATTAGAACTTTTATGCTTAATAGATTCTATCTAATACTGTTAGTTTGCACTTCTAAAGAGGTGATTTTAGAAAATAAATACAATTTGAAATGTATTTTTTTTATTGATTGGAAGATTTACCGACAGTTTTAGGCATCTTCTTATTTGTGGAATCTTCCAGTTCTTTGGCTTTGTAGTAATGTGGAGCAACTTCTAAGAGCCATTTACTTTCTATTTCCGTAACTTGTCTCATAAATTCTTTGGATGTAAATACTAATTCATGATAAATCACCCATCTAGGCAACTCTTCAAATAAAGCACTATTTGGATGAATCATAACAGTCTGAAAAAAAAAGTTAGGTATTTTTAATAACAGTAAATAATTTTTATTATATTATAAACAGGGTTTTTTAATCTCATGTAAATTCAGAAACTAACGAAAAGAACATTACTGTTCTCTTGGGGGGAGTGTGATAATAAACAAAAATACATGATGGGACTTAGTATGAATGTTAAAAGTAAATTTGCCGCAAACTTACTTGGTTATGTTTCACAGTTTTGTAATGGCCTCCTTTAGAAAATTTGGCGATGTGGTAAAAATAACCGGCAGTTATGGCTTTTCGAATGTTAGTGTCGTCACTTAAGCTTGACACCATATCAATTTCCACTCTTTCCATGAGACCAGCAAGCTGTTCCCGTACATCCCGCGCTCGCTTCATTGATCGGTACTGTATAAAGTTTTCATAGCACCACTGCACTGAGTATTCAGAGCCAAGCCATTGGTTATACACATTCATTAGTGTTAAGTGATCTCCATGCGGATGGAAGAAGTTTTTCCTGGCAGTATCTGCATGTATAATCTTATCTTTAGGCCTGTAGAATACTGAGCTATTTACTGATAACATAGCTGCAATAGTGACAATTTCTTCTGAACATTTGTATCTGGAAAAAGAAACAATTTTTAGAAATTAATGTTAAGGTATGTCGAAATATGTTTTTTTAGTTAAGATGTCCGAAAGGCATATGAGCAGATAAGAGTATGGGCCAATTGTTCAAACACCGGACAATTCTTATAAGTATAAATATGTCAAAGTCAAAGTATTTATCATCACTACATAGTATAAAACAAAGTCACTGTCGCTGTCTGTCCGTCCCTATGTATGCTTAAAGCTTTAAAACTACGCAACGGATTTTGAACCGGTTTTTTTAAATAGATACAGTGATTCAAGAGGAAGGTTTATATGTATAATAGGTACATACATAATATTGTAGAGAAACACTTATAAATTTAGAGGTTTCTAATGTGATGTCGTAAATATATTTTTTTGCGCTTACATTGCAAACGCTGGCTGAACCCCCCACGAGATAAATCAAAATAATGTACTACAGTATTGTACTTACACCTTAAAAAGGTCAACAAAAAAGTCCACGATGGTATATGTCTATCTCTTAAGGATAAACCACAATAACCATTTTGTATCCTTTACATTTTACGGGAAAAATTGGCTTATTTACGAAGTGATTTTAAGCAATACAGCATTAATCCTTATCCAATTAAGTACCTTAAACACATTGTCCATTTAATATAGATCAATATGGCCCTTTACAGCATTTAATTTAAATGAATATTTCCGAAGATATTACAGATTTAAAATGCAGGGACATAGCGGTGCGGCGGTACCGGCCCGGCCGGCGGCGGCGCGTTGTATTGTCTAATGACAAAAAAGCTGTAAACGTTGTTTATAAGGACATTCTGTAGTAGGTATATTTAGTATCAGCATTGCACATTTGCACCCGTGCGAAGCCGGGGCGGGTCGCTAGTTTCAAATAAACCATTCACAGATACTTTTGAATTGTGACGTTCACAGCATTCAGCTCAACCATTTTGAAGGGAACTGAATGATCCGATAAACGCGCCACCATCAGCGAGACATTCGAGCAAGCATGACACACCCTCAACTGCCCCTGCTCATTCATGTCAAACAAGGAAACCATCTATTAACATACTAGGCTCCATGGTCCTCACATTTACAGGATTTTAAAATAAAAAATGATTCTACTTTATATAAAACATTCAACAATCATTTTTATAAAGGATATAATCTTCCAGTTTATAATTATGCTTGTCTACATAGTGTGCGTTTTTGCATATTTTAAATTTTCTCTCATTCAGTTCTAGAATTTCAAGTGGTATTTTGTTATAAAATTTAACACAATACCCCATAAAAGAAGTGTGTACTTTAGCCAATCTGAATCGGGGCGGGGTTGATCTAATTTGTTCCAATTTCTAGTATTAAAATTATGCCTGTCACTAATCTTACTAAAAAGATGAAGATTTATCCGAATAAACGTTATGTTTTCGTATATGTATTGACAAGGTACCGTCATGATGTTACGAGTAATATAGCTTTAAACAGTTCCCTTGGGGAGTCGCACCGACCCAGATTATATATGGCTCCGATGGCTCTTTTCTGCAGAGTAAATATAGACTCGATATCTGCAGCTCGTCCCCTTATTAAGATAGGCACTGTAAGACATGATACTATGAAAGTAACTAAAATAGACCAGTCTCGCGGTATCTATATCAGTAAATTGACGGATTTTTCTGACAGCATATGCTGCTGAACTTAGCCGTCCCGCAAGTGTATGAGTATCTATAGGTACTATAATAGGATGGCGGGGTCTGCCTTCTAACCTAACCTATCCGAGTCGGGGTGCCGAATGGCCGAATATGATGTATTATTTTACAAAGCTGTTTGTTTGTTCGGTAGGCTATATTATAACATCGCGCTACGACCAACAAAAATGTGGGTACTTCCCGCTGGTTAATAGATACCCCGTGGTTAACACTATTAACTACTGGGAATTATGCGTTCTACTGGTTTTGTGTTGATACAAATTGTCTCCCGTTATAATTGTGTATGTAGGTATTATTATGTATTTGTATGTATTAGTTAATTTTAAATTTCATTGTTATTAGATAATTTTAAGTTCAATTAGATTTTATAAATATGTTAAGCCGTTATTTTTTCGTGCATGTGGTGTTATCCTTTAATTAATTGTTGCACGTGCTAATGTTACTCTAGTCATTAAGTCAGAAATGTATGCAGTGTAAACAATTGTTGGTTAACCTAAACAGTGTCTACAAACGCGACATATTTTTCCCAATGGTTAATACCCTCGTCTCGCGAATAATTCAGGAGTCAATTTAACTTTACTTTTTTATTTAACAATTTCAATATTACTTTACTTTTACCTTGTTTAGAAGGAATTGTTTTTTAATTATTGTACATTTAATGATTATTATTTCTGATACAAAAAAACTCAATTGATGTAAAACTAGATTTCTTTTTTTCACGTATTAAATAAAAACCTTTTTACATTTATTTGTTTCTTTTTACTTTTCTTCAACCTGACTTCTGAACTATTCGCGAGACGAGGGTATTAACTATTTAATTGGGAAAAAAATGTCGCGTTGGTAAACACTGTTAACCAGCAGAACGCATCAATCCCAGTACTCCAGGGGGTATTAACCAGCGGGAAGTACTCAAAAATGTGACGCAGCCGAAGTTGTGCGGGTCAGTTAGTTGTATATAATATAATTTTTCGTCTCGGGCTGCAATTTGACTGGAGTGCAATGACAAATGTATCAAACGACGTTTTTCAACATTTGTGCGCCTTCTTATTTCGACAAAAACTATTTTTGTTGTTGATTGCTGATGAAACTCTAAACCCAAGGTGTTAAATAGTTATCTTCATGAAATATGAATATCCATCAATCACCATCGATATCCCTAATGATACGACGTACGGGAATGCATAGTAAAAAAACACTAGTGCTAATTTAAGCTCCCTGTATTATAAACCTAAAAGCAGTCCAATAAGAGCCACTTTACGAGCAAATTTTGTATTTATGTGTCGGAAATGTTCTACTTAGTTAGTAGGTAGGAGGAACCTAGAACGTATTGATATCTACTATAATCAATAAAGCCACAACGGATTTGGATGACTTTGAAACTTTGAACTTTAGTACGATTCCATAACATAATTTTCAACATAGAGGCAGACAGAAACATTGTTTAATACCATTTAGAGAGACATTCTTACTATGTTCTCTGAGAATTTTCTTAACTCTGGCTAACATAAGGATGAGGATGACACTTACTTCTCACTTGCCAATAACATTTTTGCAAGCATGGGATCTGTGGGGAACTCAGCCATCCTTCTACCAGCTTTAGTTAATTCACCATGATGATTAAGAGCTCCTAAAGCATAAAGTTGTTCTAGAGCTAGCACTAATGTCTCATGTGGTGGTGGGTCCAAGAAATCAAAATGGATTAGATCATTAATTCCCAAAGCTTTAAGCGTGAGAACAGCATTGCCTAGATTAATCCTCTGAATTTCTGGAATAGTGTTATCTTCAAGTTCATACTTGTAAGCCCATGCTGTGTATAGGCGGAAACATTTCCCAGGTGCCACCCTGCCAGCTCTTCCGGCGCGCTGGTTTGCTGATGCTTTAGAGATGGGTACGACCATTAAACTTTCCATGCCTGTTTTCGAGTTAAAATTATTTTGCTTTGCAAATCCTGGATCAATAACATAAATAATATTGTCAATAGTCAAAGAAGTTTCAGCAATGTTAGTGGCTAACACTACTTTTCGAGCGCCTTCTGGAGTAGGCTCAAATATTTTAGCTTGCATGTCACTTGGTAAGTTTGCATACACTGGTAATATTAGTAGTTCCCTTAACTTTTTACCAATTCTTTTTGTTCTTTCTTGTAGCATTTCAAAACAAGTTTCTATTTCTTCTTGTCCTGTAAGAAATACTAATATGTCTCCAAGTGGTTGTGTGGCATGGATCTGCAATACAGAGACAACACAAGCATCTACATAATCTGCTTCTGGTGCTTTTGTATAATAGATATCAACTGGAAATCTTCGTCCAGGGATTCTGAAGATAGGGGCATCATCAAAGAAACTTGAAAATTTCTCAGCATCTAATGTGGCACTAGATATAAGTAATTTCAAATCCGGTCTAAACCTTGTTATGTCTTTGACAAGGCCAAATAATATATCAGTGTGCAGTGTTCGCTCATGAGCTTCATCAATTATCATTACACTATATGAGGCTAAGTCTGGCTCTGAGAGAAACTCTCGATGTAGGGTACCATCGGTCATATATTTAATAACAGTTCTATCAGATGTGCAATCTTCAAATCTTATGCTGTAGCCTACTTCATTTCCAAGTTTAACATTCATTTCCTGAGCCACTCGAGCTGATACAGACATGGCTGCTACTCTTCTTGGTTGTGTGCAACCAATTTTCTTCCCATCTTCAGTGAAACCAGCATCATGAAGATATTGAGGTATTTGAGTAGTTTTACCAGATCCTGTCTCACCTTCTACTATTAGAATTTGATAATTCTTTATAGCTTCTATCAATGATTGCTTAAAGGGGTAGACAGGCAGAGACTTCTTTGTTTCCTCAATGGTCATGCGTATTTTCTGGTACTCAGATTTTTCCACTTCTTCTTTCTTTTCTTTATTACCTTCCAATTGAAGAGCTTGAATAAAGTCAATCTGCTCATCCAGTAACAGCTCATATTCATCTTGGGCTTTGGCATCCTTTGCACCAAATTTAAAGAAAGCAGATTTAATTTGCTCTTGTTCCCATCTTTGTTGTTCTGAGTGTGGTAACTTTTCTCTTTCATCAACTTCAACGTATTCTCCTGTAAAGTGACAAATATTTATTAAGAAATGAAAAATTATACCTATTTACTCTAAAACAATGTGTTGTTACTTGTTTTTTAAATGTTAAGGCCTTAATTTTTCGCCGGCCGTCGCCTTGCGTTTGCTTGATTCGCGCGTCATTAGCCACCATAGTAAGCTTGGAATCAATGGTTGGATGCCCTAATCTAGTAACTGCGCGTGTTGGCATATTTTTGCCATAAATTTTTAATTTAATTTATTTTCGGTATTCACAATCCACATATTCCTCTGAGAAAAGTTTTATTTTTAGTATTCTAACCTCAGTTGGTTCAAAAGCCTTGTTAAATTCAGGAACAGGTGATACCGAGACACGACGAGACGAGATGCTGCGTACACTTTAGATAGAACTATATTTACTGCTAAAAAAGTAATTCATTAAGAGAATTCGAAAAAAATTGGAATTTCAATTCTGGTAAATGTCGCGTTTCGGTGTGAGCTGACCCTAACAGAACAATTGATTGGCAGTTTAGACACCTTTTAAAACCCTTGAAAGCAGATTACTCACAAAGTTAAGAAGTCTCACATAAATGGTTTCCTGTAGTTACAGTGGTAAATGAAAATCCTATTTGAAATAATTTTATATATGCAATGAGACACTCTTGCCAGAGAGTTCTGGAACAGGGTGTTCTGGTTATCATACTTGTGGACAAGGTTAAGACCACAACAATTCATTCTATTACTAAAACAACTGATGACACATGTCTGATCAGGTGGTGGCATATCAGATGAACAAAGGGCCAAATTCACAATCCTATGGTGACTTTGCAGAGACAAGTAGGTTTATGTACAACATAGGGTACTAATAAAAAAAGAACCTTTAGCATCTTTTCCCAAATCTTGTGGCATATGATATCTTTGCACATTCTCCAATTCTCGAGCTTTTTCATGTTCTTTAGCTAATTTTAAAATAGTTTTTTTGTGTTCTCTTTCCAACCGTTCTCGTTGAGTTAAGCTGCAACAAAAGAAACATCTTTAATCACTAGATTATCTATTTAATAAAAAACATTTATGGTATTTATGGCACTAGAAGCATTTTTAGCATGAGTTCCTTTTCAAGGTAAACACAGGAAATTCTCATAATAATTAACCCCCTTTGATCCAATCCAATTCATAATTTTTAAAGTTACTGTGAAATAAGTATGTTAATTAAATAAATAAGTTTGTGTTGTAGTTGGATCATCATTAAACATTACAAACAAGGAAAAAGCAGATTAAATAAGTTATCAATCCCTTCAATAATACATGCATTTTTATTTTAAGTGTTAGTATTATATTATAAATCATTTTTAGCTTGAAGTAATAAATAATTCATTAAGTTACTTTTATTTGCATTCACACAAAAATTGCAATGTTTTGACAAGTGACCCACATATGTAGATCAGACCTGTGCAAACCTGGGGCATAATCAAAGACTTAATTTTTATGAGATTGGTTTCACTTACTCTATTTGAACAAAACTCTACAAAACACAGTTCTAAGCTAGGTATTGATTAAGGCTGTCAACATTTTTCATATGTTGCTGTGTGCAGTCTACAAGTATGACAAACGGTCTCGGCTATGCAAGCTAAGCTACAACTTATGTAGCTCTCGACAAACTAAAGGACATTGAGGACATAGCCCCACTTTATTAGACACATGTCTATTATTTGGACTTTAAAAGATACAATGACTATGATTTTATTTTCAGGTGTTTAAATATTAAATAATTTGACATGTGAAATCTGCAATCAGGAAACTTATTCGTGAAAATATCATTTCATTATGCCACAGTGGCACAGCTAACCCTTTTGCAGAGTTTATCTAGCTGTGGAGGCCTTTCTTCGTTTCGACACCGATGGCTCTGATGTAGCCACTTCAATATAGGAATTGGCTTACCTGCTTTCATCAAAGAGGTATTCATCATCAGCAATGTCTGCTTCCAACTCAATAACCTTGTCGTCTTTCCTCTTTTCTAAGTATTTTCGACGTGAGTGTATGCGCAACTTGGGTAATATTTTTTCTCTATCTTCTGCTTCCAATTTAAGACGCTTAGCTGCTTCTTCGTACGACCTTTTGCTTGAAGTCTCCGTTACCTTTTTTATTTTTTCTTCATCGCGTTTTTTCAATCTTTTTGCAAATTCATCACGTTCCTTTATGTCTTTTAGACGGTCTTCTTCAGCACTATCAGAACTGGATGAGTAACGTCTTTTACTCGATTTATCCATTTTTGAAACAAGATGTAATAGAGAGAAACTCTTGTTATTGGATTATGGAGTTTATCATCCACAAGTGCAGGTTTAAACTAAATTAAGCTAAAATGAAACTTCGACAGTATCAAAAATAAAAATACTGCTCAGCGTCGTGTGTTCGTTCAGTGCGTTGTGTTTTCACTTTTTCAGCAACAACAGACACACTACCTACGCAGACACACCAGCATAGAACACTTATTTATATTATGGAGCTCACCAGTGCATCACCAGTTCACCACACATCTCACACCACAGAGTAGGTACTTTTACTCACAATACTCACACTGACTCAACTAGACAACTGACACTTGACAACAGTGTGACCAACTTTAAATTAGAGATCCTGCCCCACTTACGGAAGAAAACTGACAAATCCTGCCAAAATCGAAAGCACAAAATGCCAAAATAATGCCAATATAATTTAAAAATTTAAAATAAATAGACACATTGTTTTTTAGAGTTTTAATTAAAATAATTGATCTTAAAGTCTAAGTCTGAATTAAATTATACATTCGTATTAGCATCGTATTCTTCTTGATCACTTTCTTTATACATCGCTTTTGTCATTTGTTTAATCATTTCTTTAGTTGGCTGGAATGAAACGCAGTCACCATATTCACTAATGCCCTGACATGTAAAATAAAGGCGACATGTTTATTAATAAATCTATTCCGCGTTTTTGTTTTTATGAGGTTGATTTGCGAGAATATCCTTTCACAAGCAGCATTCGATATTGGCAAACACAACAAACCTTTTACAAAATTATAACCTATAATCCTACTCTTTTTGTGGGCTGTAGCGGCTATACTGCCAAATCTGTCAGCTTATATTGCTAACACTGCCAAATACTGCCAGATTTCTAAAACGTCAAACAAAAGTGCTAGAGAGTAAAATAAAGGGCTAAACCTGCCAAAAAGGCAGGATCCTGCCACATATGGTCACACTGCTTGACAATGTTGACTTTGACACCTTTTTTTTAGTTTTATGGCTTGGTTGCTAAGACCAAGCTAAGACCTTTTTTTTAGCCAAACTTGACATCTCCTTCAGTTGACACCACAGCCTGTGCACAGACTACAATATTTATTTATTTATACCCTACATTATTTATTGTATAGACCGATAGAGCTGGGCTATTTTTCACCGACTTCTAAAAAAGGAGGAGGTTCTCTGTTCTGATGTTTTTTTTTTAATTTTTTTTTTATTGTGTTTGTTCGGGCATAAGTCCGTCGCTGGCCAACCAAATGGTCCCATTGAAATTTTAACAAAATCGGTTCAGTAGTTTGGTTAAATCCAAATAACTGGAAAAAATATGTGGAAAAATCATCAATGTTTACGAAATTGCGTATTTTTCCTTTCCTGTGACTTTCCAGTGGTGTTGTTGGGTGTGGAGTACCACTAAAAAGTGAAAAATAAAAAACTTTTTCACAAAAAAAAGAAACCGACTTCCAAAAAACACTACAAAGTGCAAAATAACTTTAATTTCGGAAGTCGGTGTCAAATAACGAAGAAGCAACCAAAAACACCGACTTCCGAAATTAAAGTAATGAACAAATTTGTAACCTACATATACAGGACAGGGAACCTGAATTTTTAAAATGTGCGTAGATGGCCAAATCCGTAACTATGAGGAATATTGAAAAACACTGAAAGGAGTCTCGAGCTCCATTTTGATAAAAAATAATACTGCATCATTGGATTTTTGGAAAATTGGTTTTCCTAGCCCAGAATCGAACCGATTGACTTTGAAAAATGTATTTATGCAACATCCGAAAAAAAAAATTCCGTAAAAAAATATTAACTGATTTTTTTGTTAAAAATCCGTGATGAAGTTTTAGTTTTCATCAAAATCGGGCCCGAGTATCGGCTCGGTATCGGGCCTTTTTTCATGAATCGGAAATCATCAAAGGACTCCTTCAGCTATACGTGGAGCGGGAGGGAGTGTCAGACTCTTACTGACTAAAACCCTTCCGTTGCGTTTGACGAGTTCAGACGAGAGAGAGAGGAAAATACTTAAGGTTTAGATTAGTCAGAAATATGAAAAGGTAATTTGTTAAAAATGAACGGTTTCTTCAAGCTAGCCACATGTTATTACTTCCCAGAATTTGATCCTTATTAGCGACACTTTCGAACAGTGTAATAATACAGCGCTCGCTGCCCGCGCTCTTCCCCGCGCTTGCCCTGCGTGCGAAGAAGTCTGGTATTTTTTTTAAATATGAGATTCCGTGGATAAAAACGAGACAAATTATGAATAGTGTTTTGTTAAACCATAATAATCATAAACACGTACACTCTATAACTTAGATTTATTTTTGCGGATTTTACAGGGTGTTGTAATAAAAAAATTAAATATCTATAAACATCGTGGATGAATTCGACACCAAATTTTTCAAATAACAGGTATCAGTACTCTAAAACTTTAAACACCTACTTAACCAATTGTAATAATCTTTTAGAGTTAGTTGGACGACATGTTAGGTACTGGTTAAGTAATAGGATTCCTGTGGACAGAGATGACACAAAATGCCTATGTACATGAGTTTTTACTTCGGTAATATCATGAAAGTAACATTTTCAACTCCAATTTTTTTTTCCTCTAATACTGATCGAAAAGACAAATACCTAAATTTCTACCTATGCAAGTACCTCAGATGACACAAACTAAGGTTGGGCAAAGGGTCCGGAAACTATATGCGAAAAAACAAACAACTTTAATATTTTTGAAAACTCAAAACCCAGCGCTATCGGTATATGTAGGGTGTAATATTAATATTATATGGATGCTTGCTTGTCATTTACAAAATGACAGTGAGTGCTAATGCTCAGTGCTGCTAGATGAGTCGAGCCCAAAGAGTATAGTAATATATATGGAAGTCGAGCCCCACCCCAAGTAGCCGAAAATGTCATCCCAAGTGACCTATATTCCTTCGGACACGGTGGAGCATACGGTGGAGGTCTGCCCTGCTTGGGCGGAGTACCGCCGTGTCCTGGGCGACAACCTTTCGTTTCCGGCCCTGGTTCAATATTTGGGGACGCAGACAGAAGGTATAATTTCTGTCCATTTTATGCGTCTTACGATGAGGTTGATGTATTCGGAGGCGGAGTAAAAGTCTAATTTGCGGTTAATAATATTGTATTGGTACACAGTAGCAGTTATGGTTACGCTAAGGGTGCGCCCCGAATAGTCTCTTGTGGTGCCACTTAAAAATGGCTTCTAACGCTGTCTTATGCCGAGACCGAATGCATTGTTTATACATAGGGTGTATTGCCAAACTATCAGAGTAGATATTTTAGAATTCACGCAAGCACACACACCTCACTCACCACACTACACAAATCCCAATGCAATTTCATCTTATTCTTTTATCTAATGGTGAGTTGTTCTATTAGTCCGGTCAAATTACGCCGAAAATAAGGCAAACTTAGCATTAATTCTTAACTCCGTTTTTTTGCCATTAATGTGTAGAGTATAAGCAGAGAAGTATGTTTAAATGTATCCCGCGAAAAGTTAACCCCCGGATGTTCGTTTTTTTTAGCAAAACATTTAATTTCATAATAACTCGTTGGGAAAAAATATTAACTGGCATGTTAGTTTGGGACATTTGTAGAACAGATTGAGCTGTACAAGTAGGTAAGAAAATTAAACGTTTTTCATCAACGGAACTATACTTTTTTTTGAAGAATGTTACTTTTTGACTTTGTACTTCAAGCAAAAATATTAACTTGACAAAAATAATGCTAAATGGATTTTAATTAACATGTTTATTTATATTGAGAAAATTAAAACAATACCACCTCGGGGTTCCGAGATGTAAGAAATTGTCACATAAGTTTTCAGGCAAAAATGTAACTCTCCTGAAAGTTGTTTAATAATGGAAAATGTACAAACACAAACCATAATTTATCAAAATTAAACAAATCAGACTTTATTTATTACCTATATCTTTAATTGTTAATAAAGTGGCATCTTTTTGCCGCACTCAGTAGTTCAACTATTAGAATTGGCTCATCCGTGTTTTGTTTCTTTCATGTGTCAGAATCAGTCAGAGTACAAAATGCGTGAGAAAATGAATTTTGCTCATAACTTGTATTTCGTGAATTCTTCCAATTTTTATAAATATTTATTCTGCTATTCAGGGTGAAGGAAAATAAAAAACAGATCATTCTTGATTTACAAATGGTGCAACTAACCCATTTTTTTATTTATAGGTAGATAAAATCATGCAACAATGTGCTGCTCTTGAAATGATTGCAGCAAATCGGTATTTTTCACAAAATCGTCTTATTTCAGCAAAGACGAAAGAGCTGCATTGATGTTTAATTAGTATTTTATGAAACTGTTACATACCTACCTGAAATTAAAAATACATTTTGAAACTTTGTTATGCAGTTTCACAAACTACTCTGTCGTCTAAACTCATGCAACTTTATCAAAACACATCAAATTGCATCATCATCATCATCTCACCCGAAAGACGTCCACTGCTGGACATAGGCCTCCCCCAAGTGTCGCTACAAAAACCGGTCCTATGTGTCTCGCATCCATCGGCCACCAGCGACCATCACCGGGTCATCGGTTTATCTTGTGGGAGGCCTTCCAATGCTGCGTCTTCCGGTACGCGGTCGCCACTCCCTTTTCGGCCCCATCGACCATCAGTTCTGCGAGCAATGTGCCCTGCCCACTGCCACTTCAGCTTGGCGATCCTTCGGGCTATGTCGGTTAACTTGGTTCTCTTGCGGATTTCATCATTCCTGATTTGATTACGCAACGACTTTAAACTTTCTGATTAGACCCATTGTGAGCGACCACGTTTCAGTTCCATAAGTCATCACTGGCAACAGGCACTGGTCATAGACTTTCGTCTTCGAGAAGATATCACGCAACTTCCCAAACACCGCCCAGCCGAGTCGGATTCAACGGTTGACCTCTTTCTGGAAGTTAGCCCTACCTAACTGGACCGTTTGTCCCAGGTGCCTCCGATCTTGATAGGAGTGGGTGCTACATATCCCATGACCTTGGTTTTGTCCATGTTCATTTTAAGACCCACTCTTTCGGAAGCTCTACTGAGGTCATCGAGCATTGTACTGAGGTCCTCCATGGTCTCAGCCATGACGACTATAACGTCAGCAAATCGAAGGTGAGTGATGTACTCGCCATTGACATGAATGCCTAGCCTTCTCCAGTCCAAAACCTTGAAGACATCCTCCATTGTGACCGTGAACAGTTTCGGAGAAATGACGTCTCCCTGCCTCACACCCCGCTGCTGGAGGATAGGTTTCGAAGTCTGATCCTGAAGTCGGACTGACATGGTGGCGTTTTCGTACAAACACTTGGGCACCTCGATGTAACTGCAGTCGATCTGGCACCGTTGGAGAGACTGCAGCACAGCCCAAGTCTCGATCGAATCGAAGGCTTTCTCGTAGTCCACAAACGCTAAGCAGAGAGGCAGATTATACTCTTCGGTCTTCTGTATAACCTGCCGCAGCATATGGCACTGGTCTAGGCGCCCAGTTTTGGAAGAGGGGCTCGTTTGAGCGTCGTGCAGGTGCGGGGTTAGACTCTGAAGACTCTGTATCTGGCATCAGCTCAGCGAGCGAGCTGTCGTCGCTAGGGAATGGGGGCTGCTGCGCCCAGACTAGAGGATGACCAGGGTTTGTCCTCCAACGAAAAGTGGGCCTCTGGCCCGAAAAATCCCCACCAGTAGGCGAGGTAAGGGCCGAGAAGGAAGCAAGTGGAGGGTGCTCACCTCACAGGAGACAGCCCAGCGAGCCGCTAAGCTTGCCGAGGAGGGGCGACTGGTCGAAGGGCTATCCCTTCGGCTCCTTTCGGCGGTGAGCCGGATATCGCTAGCGGTTCCGATAAGGAGCGTAAGGTCAAGTTTGCGGAGGTCATGGAGGCTGCGGTCCGTAATGTGGCCTTGAAGTGGACGCAGGCCTCTAAAAACAAGGCCATAAGCGCAGCGTTGGTTTCCATTCTGGCGGCTGAGGCAATTGTGGTGGGCCTCCGTCGGACGAAATGTCCAAGCTGCGGGCAGAGGTCACCCGCTTGGTTTGGGCTTTTGGAGTTTCTCCAAAATGAAAACGCAAAACTCCGAGCAGACCTAGCCGGGCTCCGTACGAAGGCAGGGGCAACTACTACTTGGGGCAACCCGACTCGGACAGGTTAGGTTGGAAGGGGATGGCGAGGTCAAGTGAGCGAGCGAAGCGAGCAAACAGACCCCGCCATCACCTTTGTGGTTATTTTTTTTAAACCACCCAGAAATATGATTTACTTCCCGTTTTCCCCGTTAGCCGAATGTACGTTATGGGGACAACGGAAAATAAATTTAATCACGTCCCGCTGTCCCCATGACGGGATATGGCATACGGGGACAACGGGATTAAAGGTATGTTTTCATAACCCTCATTCCAAATATGGCAATTATTCCAAGTTGACCGTTTTTTGTGCATTAGCAACAAAATGCAATTGTAATGCATTAATTCTAATAGCAGCTCAGGATAAGGCTGCGTTTCCTAATAATACAGATAGACGGAAGACGGTCAAGAAAATGTCTGTTTATACGTATGAAGGCAGTTAATTTAGAAGTCTTGTTCATAGAAGTTGGTCATGTTAAACAAAACACTCACATCTGACATTAGATGTCACCTGGAAAGACTCGTCTGCAAGTGCAAGATATACGAAAACTGACCGATAAGTTGAGAGTTGATGTAAATTTGCGAATATCATTAGACTTGCAATTTCTTGTACTTGTTACGACGCGTTAATGCGTACCAACAAGGTTAAAGTTTGACGTGCTACGTTTCCCAATGCAAAAATACTCGCAGAAATTTTGCATGACTTAAAATAAAGTAGTCTATGAAACTGCACATAACTGTATTTTAATAACTCTTATGACGATTGTGATTTCGAAAGTATATACTAATAAAACCTTTGTTAGTAGTAGTGTACGTGAATATTAATGAATATACTAGGTAAAATTATTATAGGACTTACAGTTAATAAAAACCAACAAAAAAATAAACCATAGTCATTATCTTGATATAATTGTTAAATCCATAAACTTTGCCATAATTATGATTCTAAACAAAACACAATAGGTAGGTAGGTAACATCTTTTAGATACACATTTTGTAGAACAAGATGATTTTTCATAGTTATTTAAATTCTGACTAAACAAATATTGTGATAAAATGTGCTCAATTCGGTCCAATCTGACAAATGGGTTTGAAACAACAGGGCCGTATTAGGAAGATAATATCAATCTGTAATGTCTCAGGAGCCAATAAAACACACTTATAAGCACTCAGGTGGATATAGGGTACGCAAGATACAGAACACGTGTGCTTCTGGCTATGGCTGGTGAATGAATGACGCGCCACCACCATCGTGCATACACTACATTCCTTCTTTATTTTAATTGATTTAAATTAGTTCAAAATTACATCACAACTTAAATCTTTATAATATGACTGGTAACTCATCGGATGTTGTAAATATTATTAATACTTTAAATAGGCATTATATTACAGATTTTCAATACGTTTTTCATGAATAATTTTCCCCTATTTCCATGTATATACCATACTTTTCCCTTTTTTCTTCACTTGCTTCCCAAACTGTCTTTTATAAAAGTCTAACTCAAAACGTTCATTTCAATAAGGCCATCAAACGGCTCTTTTGAACGTCATCATTTATATCCAAATACTATGTATACAAAATAAGGTGACTCTACTGTCCGTTCGCAAAGGTAGATTCTTATGGAGAAGAACGGACAAGAAACTCCATAGTTACTCTTTTCAAATAAATGTTTTACAATATTTTGAATACAAAAATTAACTTTAATATAATTATGTGAGGTTGATGCACCTAGAGTATACTACTTATAGGAAACAAAGTATTACCAGCAGAGGTAAACTTTTTTATTCTCTTAATAAGTACATGGTACTCACATATTTACAAATATTGGAACCATTAATAAAACAGTGTGTGAGTTAATAGAAAAATAAAACTCAAAAAAAGAAAGAGTACATCTATAAAGTTAATACATAAATTGACCAGTTTGATTTTGTCTACTACACCCTTGATTGTTCTATTCAACAGCGAATGGCGTAGTCATTTATACCGTAGTGCCATGAATCCACGACACTGCCATCCGTGACTAGCACCCATGCTCGGGTGTAGTACAATATCCAGTCATGGGGGATTCGTGCGCAGTGCTCCCCGCACAACATTACTCAACGGAAAGATATCCGATCTATCAAAATAAATTTCTGAAATGCATACTCACTCATGAAAATTCCGTTATAATCTGTGCACCAACACAGACCAGCCGGTCGATTTTGTCGACATCTCACGGTGTTCACCTAGGCGGAGTGAACGACAAGAGCACTGTCATTCCATCTTATTTGTATGGTTTGACAACTCACCCGTCGCGCGCCCCGCCCAAGTATTCACTTCAACATGCTTACAGAATTCGCACTGCTGAATCGCACTAACAATTTGAAAATATCTAGCACGATATGTGCTACAACACATTAAGCGCTATGTGCTTGGTGCACAGACAGAAATCGTACCAACGATTCCTTGGAGACCCATCGCCTCATGTCATTCATGAGGTGCGGTCAAGAGTTTAGTAAACAAGCCATCAGACTTGGTTTCATTATCACTGTCATCAACTATGACATCTAAGTCTCGAGGCAGTGATCGGGGACCTTTCTCACACGATCATGGAGCTTAGAGTCAAGCGCCCTTAGTCGGTATACCCAGGTCCATTTCCTTGATAATTATAATATCTAATAAAATCTTCTATTCTATTTTATTTTGGAATACCTACCTAACAAAGGGAAATATTTCTCATAAAATGATAGGTACCGTTAGGTTATATTACGTCCACAATACATTATATTTTGTAATTATCCACGTAACCATAGTTTTGCGTTTGCATGGCCTTATTTTTTTCATCTGATGCGATGCTAAACAATGGAGGATAGTTGTATGAATTAGTGTACCAGTCACAATAAGTATGACCAACTAGATATACTAAATAACTTTATTCCATAACGTTACTTATTATGGAAATTTACTGATGACCTTTATCTATTAACAAATTAGGTATACTAACAAGTTATCAATAAAGTTTCCCGGTCTTTTCTCACATTTATTCTTTAAGCATGGTCGTATGTGCGGATAGTATTTGCATGACCCTGATATTTCCGTGACGAAATGCAAACAATTGATCCTAGCAAAACCAGTGCCCTGATTAAAATAGTATCGATCTACTGATTTTGTTTTATATTTACAATAAGTGGGTATGTAGGTTATTTACAACAAAAAGTTAAATATGTCTAAGATTTATGATAATAATTGGTTACGATTTTTATTTAAAATAAGAAGCGTGCAAATAACTCAATTATCTTGTTATTTAAATGAAAGTACTTACTCAATAATAATAATTAACAATAATTTACTGTTTGCATTACAACACACTTAAAATAATTGCGTACTATCCAGGCATGGCCCTTTGTTTTGTTGTAAACAACACTCACTGCATGGCCTTTGTAACATTTACGCTTATCAGTTGTTTACCTCAATCGAAGCAGAATTGTTATTTTTCGTTACTTAATCCTACGAAACTGAGGCAACAAAGTAATCATTACCTGTAAACATCTACCTTGGTAACGATTTATTTACGTGTAGGTAGGTGGGTACAGCGTGACTACGTTCTGCTTTCACTTCAGTATCCAAACTGCTAACGATCCTTATCAGATCGAAATATAGTCGCTTAATTGATCGTAAACAACTTTCAACGTGCATTATTTTTCAGCGTGCATTCTTACCCTTTTTTTGGTAGGTAAATATTTTGTAAGCTTACTTTTATCCTCGTCGCCACTTGTAATGTCTCAGGAGCCAATAAAACACACTTATAAGCACTCAAGTGGATATAGGGTATGCAAGATACAGAACACGTGTGCTCCCGGCTACGGCTGGTGAATGAATGACGCGCCACCACAATCGTGCATACACTACACAATCTTTAATAGTTTAAAAAAATCGTTACGATTTGCTTGGATATGTTTAATTTTCTTGTAATTAAGTGAGACATGGTCCATAAATTAAAGTTAACCTAAATTTATTTGAGTTACATTTTTGCCTGAGCCGCTATTTCAAAAAAACAGGTATTAATATCTTCCGTTAACAGAAATTGTTTAATTTTGTTGCATAGAGTACTAAGGTATTTAATTGAATAATTTTATGAAAAAAAATCGGAGTTAATATTTTTGCCTGAAGTACAATTCAAAAATTTAGTTTTTTTTATTTTTTCAAAAATCCCGAGGGTGAAAATGTTTAATTTTGAAGAAAATAATTTGCTTTACCTATTCTCGACATATTGTAACTAACATTTTCGAGTTAATATTTTTTTTCGAGTTTTTATTAAAATAAACGCGTTTTTGTTTTTTTTACCGTGATCCGGTTCTGGAAAATGTTTAATTTTTTGTTACTATTAGAAGAGCTAAGGTCAAATACACGATTCAAGAAAAAAATCAGAGTTAGGTATTTTTGCAAGGTTCAAAGCTAATTTGACTGGACTATATTGTTACTTTTCTTTACTGTTTATTTTTATGTTCGTTTGTTTAGTTTACATTTTGTTTTAGGATTAGTTTTTAATTTTAATGCCTGAAATAAGCGATTATTATTATGTCAAGTCTATTTGATTTAATTTCTAGATCGTTTTTTCTTAGCACATCTTGTTTTGATTTATTATTTGATTAATTATTTATCTATTATGTATCTCTAGATCTCACAAATTATTATTTGCACTAATTGTTAGTCGATAGTATATTATTTGTTTTATTTGTTCCCGAGTTCAAGGCTGTTTTGGGTTAATTAGATTATCTTTATGTTTATTTTTTATACTAGCTTCTACCAGCTGCGGCTTCGCCCGCGTGAATATCGGAAATAGCAAGGTTTCCTGATTTGTAATGTAATTTTTTTACTCTGAAAACACCCACCCTACACCTACCTTACACCTACCCTACTCCTACCTTACACCTACCCTACACCTACCCTAACACCTACCCTACCCCTACCCTACACCTACCCTACACTTACACTACACCTACCCTATACCTACCCTACACCTACCCTACACCTATCCTACACTTACCCACCTACCCTATACCTACCCTACACCTACCCTACACCTATCCTACACCTATCCTACACTTACCCTAACCAGCCCAAAAATACTATGACATGTTTCTGGTCTCCTGGTACTTGTGAATCTAAAGTACTACATACAAACATACAAACATACAAACATACAAACATACAAACATACAAACATACAAACATATAAACATACAAACATACAAACATACAAACATACAAACATACAAACATACAAACATACAAACATACAAACATACAAACTTTCACCTTTATAATATTAGTAGGATTAACTAATTTTAATTATGATTTACAATTTTTAACCATTTTTATGAATTTACTCGTAAAATGTAGCAATTCTGACCCTCAAGATACAGGCAAATGTCTAGTTTGGGGGTCACCGACCATCCTGATGAAATATATATTATGTGTATTAGATAAATAAATAAAATACCACATCTAAGGTGCGTTCACAAATGCACAATACGTGATGCCACAAAACCATGGTCCGGAACGAGGGACATGGGAAGCAGTCACCAGCTTCCGCGAAGCTACTAAGCTGCGAAGAAGAAGTAATGCTAGCGAAGGAGGAGGCGGGCCGCGTGAGGGAGAAGCAAACCTCAAGCCCCAGCCGCCGCAACAGAAGAAGACGCCCCGGGCGTCGGGAGTCGCAGAGAGCGATTCCCGGCCACTATAGGCGCGGCCCTGCGGATGGCGAGCATAGGGTGGCTCGTCGTCTGATAAGAACCAGGTCGACGGCACGTTGTGATCCACGCGCGCCTCAAGTAGATGTCAGCTTAATAGACGGGGCCCGCTAAGGCCAGTCTCTGCCAGGGTAGCGAAATTTGTTGGAATGAGTCACCGCGGCCCTGGACCGCAAAGGGCATTTGGAGGAACATGGGTGGGTTTTTAGTTAGTAAGAGTGTGTCACGCTCTTCTACTCCGCCCCGCGCCCAGAGCGGAATAAGTCATAATGATATCCCATCCTTAAAAAAAGTAGCCTAAATTCGCCCAATTAAAATGCAAAGCAGCCTAATAAAATAGTGAAGCTGATGACATTAATTTATTTTTACAGCCGGGGCTCCGTCCGCCACGCTGCGATTTGCCGCGGCAGCGGAGTTTTACCTCTGCGTATTACTTCCACGCGCCAAGCGTAGGTAAACTAATTAGTGGCCTAGCTTTTTCATTGAACGGCACCGTTTAATCAGCGGCGTAAGTGATATTCCGGCATTTCATTGAACAGCTAGGCAAATGACTTAGTTCGTTGTCGTTAAATAACTTGCCTAGTCAAGTTTGGGAACTTAAGATACAGGGAACTTGGGGCACCCCAACGCGGCGGGCGGGCGGACGTCGGAGGAGGACTGGATGCAAAGGCTACGCCAATCTCCCAGTCCCCCTCCACTCAGACGATGCGGGAATGCCGCTGTGTTGCTTTAGTGGGTATACCGGGTCAGCCCGGGGTGTCCCACATAGCCCCCATTCCCCCAATGGGAGGGTATGCGTAATGCATTTTTTCCCAGCACAAAAAATAAAACAAAAAAAAAGGTGTAGGGTAGGTGTAGGGTAGGTGTAGGGTAGGTGTAGAGTAGGTGTAGGGTAGGTGTAGGGTAGGTGTAGGGTAGGTGTAGGGTAGGTGTAGGGTAGGTGTAGGGTAGGTGTAGGGTAGGTGTAGGGTAGGTGTAGGGTAGGTGTAGGGTAGGTGTAGGGTAGGTGTAGGGTAGGTGTAGGGTAGGTGTAGGGTAGGTGTAGGGTAGGTGTAGGGTAGGTGTAGGGTAGGTGTAGGGTAGGTGTAGGGTAGGTGTAGGGTAGGTGTAGGGTAGGTGTAGGGTAGGTGTAGGGTAGGTGTAGGGTAGGTGTAGGGTAGGTGTAGGGTAGGTGTAGGGTAGGTGTAGGGTAGGTGTAGGGTAGGTGTAGGGTAGGTGTAGGGTAGGTGTAGGGTAGGTGTAGGGTAGGTGTAGGGTAGGTGTAGGGTAGGTGTAGGGTAGGTGTAGGGTAGGTGTAGGGTAGGTGTAGGGTAGGTGTAGGGTAGGTGTAGGGTAGGTGTAGGGTAGGTGTAGGGTAGGTGTAGGGTAGGTGTAGGGTAGGTGTAGGGTAGGTGTAGGGTAGGTGTAGGGTAGGTGTAGGGTAGGTGTAGGGTAGGTGTAGGGTAGGTGTAGGGTAGGTGTAGGGTAGGTGTAGGGTAGGTGTAGGGTAGGTGTAGGGTAGGTGTAGGGTAGGTGTAGGGTAGGTGTAGGGTAGGTGTAGGGTAGGTGTAGGGTAGGTGTAGGGTAGGTGTAGGGTAGGTGTAGGGTAGGTGTAGGGTAGGTGTAGGGTAGGTGTAGGGTAGGTGTAGGGTAGGTGTAGGGTAGGTGTAGGGTAGGTGTAGGGTAGGTGTAGGGTAGGTGTAGGGTAGGTGTAGGGTAGGTGTAGGGTAGGTGTAGGGTAGGTGTAGGGTAGGTGTAGGGTAGGTGTAGGGTAGGTGTAGGGTAGGTGTAGGGTAGGTGTAGGGTAGGTGTAGGGTAGGTGTAGGGTAGGTGTAGGGTAGGTGTAGGGTAGGTGTAGGGTAGGTGTAGGGTAGGTGTAGGGTAGGTGTAGGGTAGGTGTAGGGTAGGTGTAGGGTAGGTGTAGGGTAGGTGTAGGGTAGGTGTAGGGTAGGTGGTGATGGTTATCTGGCGCATAACATAGTAAACATGATAATCTCACAGTCAAAACAGAATCGCACTGCTGAACAGTCCGTGGTTAGGTGAACCACCTGCTTACTTTCTTGTGCAATGCTTGAATGCGTTTTCAGTGGCCTTAGTTTTCAGCCACATACTCGTATAGACGCCCTTACAGCCAGAACGCGAAAACTAATGTTCGTTTTTAAAAGTTTAGGTCATGTGGCGGAAACTAAGACCATTGAGACAGTTTACTTTGCTTTAGTGCAGTCAATCCTGTCATATTGCATTACGGCATGGGGTTTAGTCCCAAAAACTTCTTTGCTAAAGTTGGAGAGAGCTCAGAGGGCTATCTTAAAAGTTAGTCGTAAGCTTTCTTTTCCCTTTCCAACGAAAGAACTTTATCAGCAATGCATAGTTCTGACTGTTCGCCAATTATTCATCTTGAACACAATTACCCGTAAGCAGGTACTCGCGTTCCATACAATCCTGATAGCATCCAGAACAAGAGACGCAAACACTCTATCTGCAAATCCATTTCTTTTAAAACCAGGTTCAGTCGTAGATTCTTCTGTTTCCTTGATGACTACTTCTATAATAAAATCAACAAAGCCATTTTTCCATCTACCATTTAACTAAAATTAAATGTAAAATGAAGGTCCGAAAATGTCTCTCTCTCTGTTGCTTCATAAATCTCTCGATTTATGAAGCAACAGAGAGACTCAGAGGAGACTCTTAGAAACATTACGGCCCCCACCTTAACACAAATGTACACGAACTTTTACACCCAAAAATACACACCTACACTTACGTTTGCACCCAAACCTAATACACTCTTGCACGAATTTTCGCACCCAACGTTCTTTCTTATTTACTTGTTGAAGATTATAATTATGTATTAAAATTCCGTACCTATTTGTTTTTCCATCAACTCATAAATATTCCGTGTAAATGTACAGTAGTAACTTATCCGGGTAGTTTTGGGAGGCCTGGAGCCCTGTAACACAGGTTTTCCTAGTACAGGCTCCAGTCTCTACAACATTAATGTTATAAAACCATTTGTATGCATGTACCACTGTATTTTATGAATAAGTTTGTATTGCATTATGTGGTGGAGAAAAATAAACGTTATTTTTATATTAAAAAATGCTCCCTGAGGTCTGGTTCTCTCTATGCCAAGTAGGTCTAGTAGTCCAGTGCATGAAGGATTCATGCACTGGACTTTTTCATGGTGGAAATATTACAA
This sequence comes from Melanchra persicariae, assembly GCA_947386135.1. Classification (NCBI taxonomy): domain Eukaryota; kingdom Metazoa; phylum Arthropoda; class Insecta; order Lepidoptera; family Noctuidae; genus Melanchra; species Melanchra persicariae. The sequence continues at coordinate 8,962,925 of OX376653.1, read as the reverse complement.
GCCACGAAGAAAAAACTACTTACACTTAGTTATATTTAAAAAAACCTAGCGTATATTGTGACAATACATAATATATACTACCAAAAAAAAGAGTACTTACTTAATTAAATCCGAAAATAATTACCACTTTAAGTAAAAATCAATTATTCGCAGTGTTGATTCGACTCCTATTTGAAAATGTTACGTTCATATATTCATCGGTGAGTATGAAATATAATTTAGTTAAGTAATCTTTTGTATATAATTATGTAAGGCAAGCATTCAGGTCGCCGAATCTGTTTTCCTTGTCAGGAAACCTTACGTATACGGTGAGCCTAATAAACGCATGCGGTAAGATTTCTCTGGTTCTATTACCGACAGCGTGAGATGGCAAAACCGTCCATAATGTTGTACTGTACTAAGTTTTTTATAGGATGATTTGAATTTTAACAAACTTCAAGGTTGACTTCAGGGTTGTTGACCACAGTTATAAAATATACTTATTCTGAGGTACAACTCAAATAAGTACCTATCTGAAGACACGTCCATTTCAATCTTTTATATTATTCATGATTCTACGAATTCCCTCGCTTGGCTCGTGAGTTACTAGAATCCTGAATGCAGTGAAAGATTCAAGATAGCCCAACGCAAAGTCACGTCGAGGAGTAGCTAGATATACTTACTCTACTTTTCACACCTACTGGGCTACTGCCAGATATATAGGTAGGTACCGGGAGCGGTGCTGGTCTGCCACCGCTGCTAGGTGCAGGTCGCGCAGTTTTGATACGAATGTTTAAGTGAGGTTCCATAATCAAAACATACTATTGACTAGCCTCGAAAATACATCTTCATGGTTGTGGTATCCTATTAGTTCGTGATCTTTACCACTCATACTTCCAGCCCCGGAAATAGGCAGGTACTTATTTATTCATGATTACCGGAATCATCCTGGTAGTTGGGGACAAGAGTCTCCAACTACCAGGAACAACAGTTAAGAAACTGTTCATAATTCCCGGAATTACTTCATTATTCTGATGACTTGTGAGTTCTTACCGTCCCGCCAGCAGTGGCTCTGAATTTCCATTTCCCCCTAAATGACATAGCATAGCGAAGACTAGGAGTCTTCGCTATGCTATGTCATTTAGGGGGGTAAAAAATAGTTGTACCTGTGTGTTATATTCCAGGACATTTACTATTAGTCTAGTCAATCTAGATTTTATTTATAATACTTATGAGTTGTGTTATAACAAGTTGGACCGCATGGGATGAAAAATATACTTACCAATGTGTAGGGAAAAATCCCCTGACTATCATACCAAAATGTTTCAGCTACACGTGAATGAAAATCCACTTTAATTATTAATTTCCGCAATTATTTGGGAAAAATAATAATAGCTTGTAGATTCCATACTAAATTCCCTTTGATAGGTCCAAGCATGGAATGCATGCAAAATAATGCACCGTTTATTTATAATTATTTTTTTTAAGTTTTTTTCATTTATTTTTCGCCAAACGATCAGCTGATCGTCTAATGGCGTCGGGCCCCAGTCACGTGATGCGCGCCATGCGAATCATTAGGTACAGTCCTACCATATTATCTGTGAACTGAAAGAGGACGGCACCGTCGATTCAGTGTTGCTAATTAATATAAGGTGCCCAAAATTTAGTAAGATTTCACATTAGATATAATCGCCGTGCTCATCGTTTGTTTGGTTTTGTAAATTGTTTAGTTTTAAATTGTTTTAAAACTAAACAATTTAAAACTACCGTTTATAATAATATCGTATAATCTTGTGGAGCACAACTTATTTCGTGCTTATTTTCTGCATTTTCATTCTAAAATAAAAGAAATAAACAAACGATGAGGGCGCCATTGCGCGGCCGGCGTTTGCACGGCGCCCTCTTAATAAGAATTACAGTTTTTACAAATTAAAAACAATGACCTAGGTATATAAAAATAATAAAATAAATAAAAAGAATTAGATCATTTACAGTTACGTAGGTGCGATAACAGTTTAGTCTCTCAGCAATAAACAATGGCTTTATCTAAAAAGTAATCCAATGAAGTGGAAATTCAGCAAATAAAATGTTCCACGGGAGGGATACAACTTTCATTTAATGCGAAGTTAACTAGGTACCTACCTTGCAAGAGGTACCTGGATGTCTAGCATTTAGTTATGACCGTAGCTAACCCCTAACACCAGATTTGACTAAATAGAATTAGCAGTGATACCTATAGTGGTAGTGAAGTGTAATAAAAAAAGACAAATTGCTTTACAATGATTTATTGAAAACCAGGTTTATATAGTAATTGTGATTTTAGATGAACCTGCATACACAACTTCATCCTGGTTGTGAGGCCATACTCCGCTTATTTCCGCGCCACTATCATCATTATCACTATTGCTTTCGGTTTCAGTGTCACTTACCACTTCTATAATAAAAGGTTTATCTAAATACAAATCATGTTTTAAGTATTCTCCTTCTAACCTGCGAACGTGTTTACAATGCTGTGCCCACTCATGAACTGTAATAGCGTCAAAAGCTTCTCTAACTAGGCGGGGAATTTCAGCATTTTTGTGCTCAATATTTACATCAGCAACTTTTCTTTTCTTTGAGCTCGATATGAGTTCAATGGGATTGAGATCACAGTGATAAGGTGGTAAATATAAGCATTTGTGTATATTGTCTTCTAAAATTGTTTCAATCTCATATACAGGTTCAGGCTTGTTTCTCTTAATTATTTCTAAAAGCTGAGGTTTAGTCAAATTCTTTTTCTTTTTCAAGACTTTAAATACGGTGATAAGGAGCATTATCCATCACTATTATGGATGGCTCTCGTAAATTATGCACAAGTTTTTCAATAACCCACTTTTTAAAGTTGGTAGGTACTATTCATCTCGTCATGATAATCACCACTTTTTGTGTTTGATTTAAACACAAGTAGTGCATTTGTAACAAATCCAGTATCTCCTCCCGCATGAACAATAATATATCTTTGCCCTTTCGATACAGGCTCCAATAATCCGTCTTCACCTTCTCCTTGCCAACATTTACCCGATGTATGCGAAGAGTGAATATAGGTCTCATCTAAATAAATTATGGGCCGGGGCTGGGGAGATTCATTATTTTTATCCACTGCATGGAAGTACTTAGCTCTCCAAGCTAATATTTCATTACACTCCATAAGAACCTTCTGATTGGATTGAGATTTTTCAAAACAAAATCCCACCTTGTGAAGCAGCTTTCGCAGACTCTCTCGCTGTCCTGTGTAATTTATTTCTGTCTTTAAGACCTCTAGAAGCTTTTTAACAGTAGGGACCTCTTTTTTAGCAGAATAAAATTCATGTACCTACTTTCCTCCGTATAACTCCCATGTCAAAATCATCAACATGCACAAATCCACTTTAACGTTTTCTCTCCTTGCCTGGTGTCTTTTGTACCAGTTACTTCTGATGCGTGCCCTTCATTAACTATTTTTGAAATTAGTCCTTGACTCACACCTGAAATATAAGATAATAAAATAAATGTTAGTAGAAATTTGAAATCTGACAGGTTAGTTTGCTCACTCACTTAGCAGGTTACCTATAGATGTACGTTACCGTTAAGCTAACCTGCAGCAAGAGTAGAAACGAATATTTCGTGGACTTAAATAATTAGTTAAGTATCGGGTAATTTATAACAAGAAAGTTGACAACACTAACCTGTCGCTGCCGAAATTCGTTTGTATATTTGATTAAATGGAATAATCGGAGACCCCGCCCGAGCTTCTTCTTCAAAAAAGGTTTTAACCTTTAGAATGATGTTTCGAGCATCACTTTTAATAGCTTTCGACCAAAAAACTTATATCCAACCTGGAATGTGCATTGTCAATTTGACACCAATATAAAAATAAACCTTATGTTTATGAAGTTAAGTTCTATTACAGACAATCACTTGGTCAAAGTGAAATCCGGTCCGAGAGAGAAAGCGCTTCGAGAGCCCTGTGTCCCTTTCTAAAGTGTTGCCAGGAGGATTATTCCCGAATTTAGTAGGAATGGTAGGAAACAATACAATTGTCGTGTATTATTAAAAAAACATTAACTTTCGTTCTGATATATTTCTAATATTTTTCAATTATCTGTTAGAATGAGAACATTTTTTAAGCAATAATTTGGATTAATATAAATTGAAATGTAATTAAAAAGAAAAGATTATTAGTAGAATATATAATTATATAAGTTAGACTGGTAACCCACCAGCCATATTTATTTGTTGTAAAACAATCAATTTCTTTATTCGAATGTAATAAAGATGGTTAAAAAGTGTGCGATTCAAGGTTGCAAAAGCGAATCCTATGCAGGATGCGGTGTTTCTTTCTTCAAGTAAGTATTTCTAATTTTTTAATTCTTGAAGTAGGGTGCCCATACCAGGGTTGCGGATTTGTTCGAAAGAGTTACCGCGGCCCTGGGAAGAAAGGCACTAGGAGGACTAAAGGGTGGGTTTTAGTCAGTAAAAGTCTGACACTCCCTGCCGCTCCACCCAGAGCGGAAGGGGTCATTTGATGATTTCCCATCCTAGAAAAAAAAAAAAAAAAAAAAAAAAAAAAAAAAAGGGTGCCCATAATGAACGAAATTATAAGATTATTTACACAATGCAGCATATAAATAGGAGGTAGTCTTCAACGTAAGCATAATAAACTTTATATGGAATGGTGTACCGAATACTTAAAAGACGTGATCATGAAATTTCACATTTCCTGAGGAACATTGTAGGGAAATGGCAAAAAAGTTTCAACTTCCCATATTAATCGCTGATGTAGGTGTGTAACTTCGTATATTTTAAATAAATTTAAAAAAATATAATTTCAGACTGCCTGGAGAAGAATCAGGGAGGAAAAAATGGCTTGATTCCAAGTCATTCAAATATCAAAAATTATTCCGTTATTTGCAGTCTTCATTTCAGGCTCCAGGATATAATCAAAACATAGTTTAATGCGTTTTACTTTAATCCATCCTTAAAGCATAATTTTATTGTTATAAACTTACGAAATCAAATTATTGGTTAATATATTAAATCCTATTATATTAGTCTCTACCTACATTATATTGGTTGGTCACCCTAATGAAAGGGACAGAGGGCTCTCGCGAAGCTATCTCGCTCGGACCGCGTATCGACAGCCTGTGTGCATTCCAGGTTGGATATAAGTTCCTTGCTTTCGACATATTTAACTTTATATATTCAGCAATATCACGACAAAACAACCAGAGAACCCGAATGTAGTGTACACTGACAATCGAATGACATTTCAACATGACGGCCGTAGTTACAATTTTCGCCATTTCACAGATAAGTTGGTAGGAGTGTACATTGCAGTCTTCGTTTGCTAAGATAGAAGGCCACTTAATTTGTTTTAGTCTTCGATTATTGCCTGATAATTAGGTGATTATTTTATGCGGTTTAGGTTTGCAACCGTGAGGCTTAATTTTTTTCGATAAAGAAAGCCTGTGGCCTGTGGCCTAATGCCACATTTACACTCAGCCTAGTTGGGCAGGGAAGTGAGCAGGGAAGTGGGCAGCGCGTGCATATAAATAGGTTACTCGCGCTATCACTGCCCATACCGCATGCCGCTGCCACTGCCTGGCGCTCCCTCGATTGTCGGTTTTTCGCGCGGAAGTCAAAAGACGGGCAGCGCGAGCGTGAGCAAGTGTTTAGAATGTAAACACTCGCTCGCGCTCGCGCTGCCCGTCTTTCGCTCACTTGCCGCCGAAGTTCGACCGAGAACGTGGTATTGAGCGGGTAATATGGGATCCTCATGATTAAAACCATAAATATAAGCATCAAGTAGAATTTGGACAATATTCCAATAGAAGAGCTAAAATCGAAGAAGTCGCTTACGGCAATGTTTCAACCACTCGTAAAAAACACCACCTTCTTTGACGACGGCATCTTTTATTTTTTTTATACATAAAAAGTTAGTTATATCATGAGCAGACATACAACTGTCGCACCAACGACTTCGACGTCAGTCTTTGTTGCGAGTTGATAAAGAAGTACGAAGGCTGAGTGTGAACACCCACTCGAGTCGTTATTGCCGCAGAAGTATTTAGGAAAATATTTCCGGCAGCGGCAGGAGAGTGGCAGTGGCTGAGTGTAGTGGCATGTGTAGCCAGTATACTATTGTAGTCTTTGGGCATGTGGTATAAACCACAAACTATCAGCTTTCAAACTGTTATATTTTTAGGGTTGCCAACACTTTACTGCACAAATAGCGGCAAATTTAAATCTTTTTATTTTTGGACACACTATTATTTATGCAGAACAGCTTCTGTTCAACTTGTGTTCTGTTGTTGTAATGGGTGTAGGTACCTACCTTATAATAATGTTTTCGGTTGCAGTATTCCCCATAGATTAAATCGTATGGATAAACATTATATAAATACTACAGTCGAAAAGGGAACTATACTCAAAAATTATTTGACTGCTCTTGGAAACAGTCTTGATTTCATTAGGATTCATGGACCAACGGTGGACGAGGTAAGATTGATCATGTTCATTTTCGTGATAATAATATGCGGATAGTGTGGAGTTTCTAGGACACCGTTCAATAATGTTCATTTCAAGTTAGTTTGAATTACCTCCACTCGACTCATCATGACAACGGATAAAAACCCTCGATTAATGTTAATAAATAACAAGCTATAATTGTCTATTTGATGATTCTTACTTAGTCGAGTTGGAGGACGTGGCTTGGAATACAGGGTATGTGGGGCTCTTGTAATACAGGGCGACGAATACAGCCTGTGACTCTTAAGGAAACTGTCGGTGTCATGGTCATGGGAGGGATGACTGCATCCGGTAGATATGGTTGCACCACTCGCACCGCTCTGGGGCCACTACTGATTATACTATTAGCCTGCGACATAGGTACACAATAGGTATATTTAGACTCGCTCAACGAACTTCAGTTTGGCGGCCAAATTTTGAGATTTTACTTAGGTGGTACTTACTTACTGTACGTCTTTGGTCTCTAATTCAGAACGCACAACGCTGCGGTATGCGGTGATGCACACGTAATCGTATCAAAACCGTCAACAATTGTCTTTTGTTATTGTTCCGTATCAGAATTCGTCAGCGGTGAGAAGGATTTTGTGTCCGTCGCCGAATACCGCAGAGTTTTGCGTTCCGATCAAGAGACCAAAGCTTGATATAGGAACCGGCTCTGTTGCAACCTACCTAAATATTTATTTTGCAGGTTACAAAAGATATTGATTTGTCAAACAAAACATGTTTGATCACGGGTGCGAATAGTGGGATAGGTTTTGAGATGGTTAAATGTTTAAGTTCTCGAAACTGCTCTGTGCTAATGGCTTGCCGCAATCCTTACGCAGCGAATAATGCTAAAAATGCTTGTGAAAATAGCCATCATTTGAAATTATACGAGCTTAATCTTGCTTCATTGAGATCGGTGAAAAAGTGCTCCAATGAAATTCTGAAAGATCAACCGTAAGACATTTTTTCTATAAGACAAGGGGCTTGTAACATTTTAACAGCAATGTGTAGCCGGCAACGTCTGACTGACGCTAGTCTAACCCCCGCAGCCCCGGTTACTTTATAAGAAAATGAAAAATATAATGAATGGCAACAATAAATCTTAGCCAATATGTGGTAAAACCACTCCAGCGTTGAGTTGATTTCAACAAATCAAAATGGCTCATACGATGCCATAAAAATGTTGTTTTTTTACAAGCCCCTTAATGTCTACAATCTTCAGAGCATTCAACAGTTAAATAATAACAGTAGGTTTGTTTACTTTTTCAGAAAAATTGATATAGTTATTTTAAACGCGGCTGTATTTGGATTACCGTGGACTCTTACGGAAGACTCATTGGAAACAACATTTCAAGTTAATTACTTGGGGCAATATGTCTTACTAACGAACATAGAACATATACTTGCCCCAGATGCCCGGGTCGTTCTTGTATCTTCGGAATCGCATAGGTAATTTTCGAGTATTGGAGTGTATAGGTGGGGATAATTACTTATGAAGTTGAGTTGTGCACACATGTGGAAATACCCTTTATATTTTCTCAGGCACGTTAGCTGGGATTTCAACCATCAGTTAACACCCACTGAAGAGATGGTGTCACTGCCTGAACAGGAGTACACTTCTATAAGAGCTTATAACATCTCTAAGCTGTGTGGTATTCATTTTATGCACTACTTGAGTTATCGCTGGGTGAACACGGGTAAGTCGGTGTTCTGCGCTCATCCTGGATCCTTCGTCATGACTAGACTGTGTCGGAACTGGTGGCCATACGAATTACTGTACACAAGCATGAAGCCTTTTTCCAAGTCAATAGTAAGTTTCTTTTAACTTAAATCTCTCATGGTCTTTGTTTCTGAACGATTCATAGAAAAAGAACGCAATAAGTAGGGTTTAGGAATTCCCGACTATTTCAAAATCCCGGGACACAAGACAGCCTACAATCAAAGCCCCGGGAATTCCCGGGACTTCAAGGACTTAAAACATTTTTTTTTTAGTTTTTTTAAGAGGTGTAAGCATAGAAATATAAAAACTTAATTTTAACTAAGTTTTTTAATAATCATACCTACTAATTCTTAATAAATTTATTATCTAGTCATTATAGTGTCCAATCATTGGTCATAATCACAACATTGTTAATTCTCATAATCAAAGATTTGTTTCACAATTAAATAATCTAAATATAAATAATAAAACACTTATAAATCAGTCCGACCCCCTCACGCGCCCTGCTTTAATGATAAAAGTTTAACTAGGAGTTATGTTAAGTTAGCGTTAAGGCTTCGTTCTGGCCACTATCCATCTACAAAGCTTGCTTTCTTAATGCGAAAGTCTGCATCGCCTAATTGTGAGATGCAATAAAATTGAAGATTGTGCAACATTTGCTGATAGATTATGATAAGAACAACTTAGATGAGAAGGAATCTTTGAACTTAACATGTGGGATGTTGGATTTATCCAAAATATTTTGGCATACCCTAAATCAGAAAGAACTAAACAAATAATTTGTGGCTTGGTTCAGAAGTCTAGGCAATAATTCTAGTTCAATTACAACTAATAATTAATCCAACTCATATGGATAGTGCAAAAATACAATCATTTTTATTATGACATCCTCTCACACATAATGCATAACACCGTCCACGCATCTGACATTGCAGCAGGTGCGTGACCAATAACCATTATCTGTCCTGCCGAGAACCAATCCCCGCGCTTGCTGGAATACAACGCGTTACGTAAGAGCATGTGTGTTTTCGTTCGAATACTTGAAATAATTTGTCAATGTAGTGAAGTTTGGAGCCGAACTTCTCGTTGATTTTGTTCAGAGTTAAGCTTCCTGAGTTTTATTATTCGTAGACTAATCAGAATTTAATGAATTTGCGGCCAGCCTTAGGTATATCTACCTAAGTTTGTTACAATCTAATTAATCGTTTATTAAACTGGCCGGGAGGCTAAGCGAATAGTGTTTGAAGTGTTTTTGGATACAAATAAAAAGAAGAAAACGAGCGAGCTCTACGATAGTCGCGTATATGTGATAATTGTATTTTATTTAAACACTATTTTTATTAAAAAGAAACCTTGACTCTTCGTCACTAACAAATCATTTGAAATAATAACTTAAGATTTTTTTCCGAGAGACGCCAGATGAGGGCAAAAACAACGACCGCGCGCACTTATTGGTCAAATCAAATAGCGTGCGCTGCCCCGGCTTCCTGTTACTTACACAGTTCCGTCACTTTTCTCGAAATCACTCCCACAGATTGAAGAAAAACGAGAGGAAAGATGTTACACATCAAAAAAACATTCATGAAAACGAATACATTAAGGACGCGCTTACAGATAGATGGGTAGTCAAATCATTCCTTTTTTACATAAAAGTATGCTTATTAAATAAAATACTTTGCATTTTTAAAATGTTTTTCCCATTAATTGTTGATAGATGTGCATGGTACGATTCTGAACTAAAAATATAATTTTAGATAGGTACAGTTTCTCAATAAATGTACCGAAGTGATTCTTTTTACTTCGGTACATTTATTGAGAAACTGTACCTATATAATCTATCTAAAGTAATGATTTGACTACCCATCTGTAAACGCGTCCTTAAATACTATGAACTTTACCTACATGTCGATATGCATTATTATTAATCACTTCGACTTCTTACCTCCCTATGAATTGTATTTGCGCAGAGCCAAGCCGCCAGCACGCCCGTGTACTGCGCCAGCTCGCCCGAGCTGCGAGGCCTGTCCGACCTGTACTTCAAGGACTGCCGGCGCTGCGAGGTGAGCGACCTGGCGCAGGACCTGCACCTGTCCTTCAGAATCTACGATCTAACTAAAGCACTGCTCCGCGACCGTCTCGTCACTAGCTCTGACTTCATCAGAGACAAAGAATCAGTCCCTTTCCCTGATGTTGATGAAACCACACTCGTGGCTAATTACTCCGGTTAATTTTATGTAGCAATGGTGAATAAATAACTTATTTATTATTACATGTAGGTCTATGTTTTGTTGGTTTTAAAGATATAATAAAACTTGCTTTTTGAACAATTATAATTTATTTTAATATAAGTGTAAAGTAATCAATATTGGTTAATGTTAGGTATTGTATAATTGAACAACATGTAGGATTATAAATAAAGCCCTAAATATACAACATTATTTTAGTAACCAATAGGCACAATAACAATGATGAGAGAACGTTTTAAACATGTACGTTCCTAACGACGTTTTTATATTATAAAGTTTACTTGATAACCAAAAACCACCACAATGTCGCACACACATAATAAATGCATAGTTATTATGAAGGTGTGACACGCACTGGTAAGTTTTTATTTTACTTTTAACATCGTATGTAAGGCTGCATTTTTTAACGCACGTGTAGAATACTTACCTAGCATTAACATTTAAAATAATACAATTGCATTTTTTATTGAATAGTATTTAATTTACAAATGATACTTAAAAGCATTGCCTTCCTCCTACCTGGGCGATGAAAATTATTTTTTTTCATTACATATAAACATAAGTACCTACTTCTATCTACCTAAGTACTAGGTATCAACAATTAAATAGAATAAACAAAATATAATTTAAAAGCAGTAGTAGTAGCTATTAAATACTACCCAAGTTTACTGATAAAACACAACATCTAACATTATCCGATTTGCGTAACATTCGGCAAACAGTAACAAAGATGCACGTAACGTTAAACACAATAGTAATTTATTAATGATTATTTATCAGCCTTACTGTGTAAATGCTTTAACATGAGTCTTCGTAAAGAATATGTTTTACTAGAAACAGTTTTCTAACGCGACGATTTTCTCCCTAGCGTATAATTTTCACCTCGCAGCATTGAAAATATAACAAAATATCGCTAGGGCAACGAAAAACACAAGTGCTCTATTTTATGGACTTTCAATATCGATGTTGAGCCGAGCGTTTAAAATTCATTCCGTGATAAAACAACGTCGCGTCAGGTTTTAAACGCCTGTTGGAACAATTGATAACTATTTGTATTTTATGAGAACTCGCAGCTAAAGGTCAACGCACACGTTCCGGATTCATTCTATAGATTCCTTTCTACGCTAAGCTAGGGATCAGTTAGTACCTACAGTATTCGCTTATCATAAAAGTTTCCTCTAATAAATAACGTACTTAACTAAGCCAGTATAAAGAAAATCAGCCTTATAGTATTGAAGCCTAAAGCAAAAGGCAGGCTTCCTGAAAAGTATCATCATGGATAGCTGCCGCTAGGTTCAGTAGAGCAGGATGCGCTTCTCGACCTGCTTGCGGCAGATGGGGCACACGGTGATGCGGTCGCCGCACATCTGGCACATGCCGTGCCCGCACAGGAAGATCATGTTCTTCAGCCGGTCCAAGCAGATTGGACACATAGTCTGGAACATTTAAAAAATTTAAATGTAGGTATCATTCTATCAAAGTGTCTTGTTCGGTTGTTTTGTCGTTACCGGGCGCGTGAACGAAGGGATGCTTTTGCTGGATATCAACTTCTAACCTATATCGAGTAAAAACTTGGTTGGCTTATGATTTGTGAGGTCGACTTGCTGTGATTACCTTTTTGCTTCATCAAAGTCAAAGCATTTATTTCAAATAAACCATTTACAGGTACTTATTAATTGTCAGAGTCAGTCAGTCAGTCAAAAACATGAAGCTATTTGCATGTTCTAATGCGTAGATCTCTATGGAGAAGAACATGCAAGAAACTCCACGGACACTCTTTTAAACCATTTTATGATTTACAATAACCCTGGTTACATTATCCTTGTTGCTTCTACATGTGAGAACAATGAAAAGAAAGAGAAAAAAATAATAATTCTAAGTATTACATATTGAAATAAGCCAGTGACAGTTAAGAGATGACCAGTCTCCACTGATGGCGCCCGTTCACGAACATGACGCGTGCATCAGCACCATTCATCTCAACCATTTGAAGGGAACTGAATGATCCGATACACACGCCACCATCAGCGAGACATTCAAGTGAGCATGACACACCCTCAACTGCCCCTGCTCATTCATGTCGAACAAGGAAACATCTATTAACATAAAAGGCTCCATGGTCCTCACTACAGGATTTGAAAATAAAAAAAGCTTCTACTTTATATAAAAAAAAGAAACCGACTTCCAAAAAACACTACAAAGTTCAAAATAATTTTAATTTCGGTAGTCGCTGTTTTTGGTTGCTTCTTCGTTATTTGACACCGACTTCGACTTCGACGCCCATAATGAACGAAATTATAAGATTATTTACACAATGCAGCATATAAATAGAAGGTAGTCTTCAACGTAAGCATAATAAAACTTTATATGGAATGGTGTACCGAATACTTAAAAGACTTTATCATGAAATTTCACATTTCCCGAGGAACATTGTAGGGAAATGGCAAAAAAGTTTCAACTTCCCATATTAATCGCTGATTTAGGTGTGTTACTTCGTATACCTATTTGAAATTTAAAAAATATAATTTCAGACTGCCTGGAGAAGAATCAGGGAGAAAAAATGGCTTGATGTCATTCCAAGTCATTTAAATATCACAAATTATTCCGTTATTTGCAGTCGTCATTTCAGGCCCCAGGATATAATAAAACATAGTTTAATGCGTTTTACTTTAATCCATCCTTAACGCATAATTATTATTAACTTATGAAATCAAATTATTGGTTAATATATTATATCCTATTATATTAGTCTCAACCTACAGTATATTGGTTGGTCACCCTAATGAAAGGGACAGAGGGCTCTCGCGAAGCTATCTCCCTCGGACCGCGTATCGACAGCCTGTGCACATTCCAGGTTGTAATAGAAGTTCCTTGGTTTTACCACAGTGTAGCACATTCTTTTTAAATTCTTTTTTCAAATTTTCATTCCAATCCCTTCCATTTGTTTTAATTTGACAACTTATGGAAGCGAACGTATCGATCGGTTTTACAAAAATGGAAAAAGAGCAATATCGTTCGGTGAATCGATTCCTATTTTTGGAAGGGAAAACGCGCATCGAAATCAAAGAGCGCTTGGATGCTGTGTACGGTGACTCTTCTCCATCGATGGCCACCGTCAAGAATTGGTTCAACGAGTTTGCACGTGGCCGTACGTCGGTTTTTGATGAACCACGTCCAGGTGCACCGAAAACAGCTGCTACGGAGGAAAACATTTAAAAAGTCCATGATCTCGTATTGGCAGATCGCCGATTGAAGGTTCGGGAGCTAGCTGAGACTGTAGGCATTTCAGAAGGAACAGTGCATCATATTCTTCACGAGGAACTCGGCATGAGAAAGCTGTCGGCGCGATGGGTGCCGCGTTTACTCACACCGGAAAACAAGTGCAACCGTGAGGCCACATCGGAGACGTGTTTGGCGCTGTTTAAGCGGAATCCAGCGGAGTTTTTGCGTCGTTTTATGACCGTCGATGAAACCTGGATCCACTGGTACACACCAGAGACCAAGGAGCAATCAAAACAATGGATCCAGACCAGGGAACGTGCTCCAAAGAAGGCGAAAACTGTAAAATCGGCCGGAAAAGTTATGGCCACCGTTTTCTGGGATTCACAAGGTGTGATCTACATCGATTACCTCGAGAAGGGTAAAACAATTACAGGGCTTTACTATGCCGATTTATTGGGCCGATTCGACGCCGAATTAAAGAAAAAACGACCCCATCTGGCGAAGAAAAAAGTGCTGTTTCACCACGACAACGCACCGGTTCACCCGTCTGCCGTTGCCATGGCCAAATTGGTCGAATTACGCTACGAATTGCTGCCCCATCCACCGTATTTTCCAGATTTGGTCCCTTGTGACTTTTCTGTTTCCTAATCTGAAAAAATCTCTCGCCGGGAATAGATATGGATCAAATGAGGAGGTCATCGCCGCCACGGAGGCCTATTTTGCAGAGTTTGACAAAAACTATTTTTCGGACGGGTTAAAAAAGTTGGAGCATCGCTGGGCTAAGTGTATCGAACTAAAAGGAGACTATGTTGAAAAATAAATTGCCACTTTTCCAAAATTTTCGTTTACTTTTTGTAGGCTAAGTATTTATTGAATGACCCTCGTATATGGCTCTGATGGCTCTTTTCTGCAGAATAAATATAGACTCGATATCTGCAGCTCGTCTCCATAATAAGATACCGTAACATATGATACTATGAAAGTTACTAAAATAGACCAACCTCGCGGTATCTATATCAGTAAATTGACGGATTTTTCTGACAGTATGTGCTGCTGAACTTAGCCGTCCCGCAAGAGATGTTACATGAAGACCCCATTGTAGCCTTGAGTCAAGCGTGACGAATTCAAGTTTCTCTTTGTTCAATACTATGTCGCAATTATTACTTTTGACATTCGGTAAAGCAAATCTGATACACTTAGTTTTTTCCCATTTAATACTAAATTATTAGCAGTGAACCAATTTTGGATCTGCTGTAGGGCTTTATTTACGTCGTCAAGAGTTGTAAAACGCCTATCTATCTTAAAAATTAAGGACGTATCATCAGCAAATAATACCATTTGTGGTTAATTTTTTAAAAGATGGAGTAGATCATTAACATATACTAAAAGAGGAAAGGACCCAATATTGAGCCTTGTGGTACCCCTATTTTGACTTTTAAACCTCTTGAATGAACACCGTTTATTTGAACTTGCTGCTGTCTGTCATTTAAATAAGACAGTCAACTAAAATGAGTGCAAGTTTACCTAGACCATAATGTTCTAGTTTTAGGAGCAAGGTGTCGTGATTTATGCAGTCAAATGCCTTGGAGAGGTCACAAAAGATTCCTATAGCTTCTTGCGCCTCTTCCCACGCTGTATACCTATATGTGTTTTAATAACGTGACACCAGCGTCAGTCGTACAAAGACCTTTGATAAAACCATACTGTTGATCGTGTAAGATTTTATTGATGTTAAAATGAATGAGCATTTGATTGAGCATTACTTTTTCAAACACTTTGCTGAAAACCGGCAATACGGATACAGGTCTATATGTATATAGGTCAATCTGTACTGTCGCCGGACTTAAAAAGTGGTATAACTTTACTGTATGTCATTATATCCGGAAAGACTTCTTGGTTCACACATAAATTAAATATTAAAGCCAAGTATGGTGCTATGGTCTAAATTATGGACATGCATACTGATAGAAATTCCGGATTCAGAATTCGGTCAATTTGATTATAATTTGCCGGAAAGCTTTTATAACTGTCATAGGGTTGATATGTTGGAATTGGAATTCAACCGTACAACTTGGAACGTTTGCTCTTAACAAATTAAATGAGACAGAATTTCGGAGAAAAAATTTACAAATTCTTGAGCATTTCATCATCGAAACTATGATCATCGCTACAATTTGGTCTCAGTGTAGGAGCCCAAATGTATTTGCTGTAAGTTGTCGAAGAGTTGGTCAGGTTGAAGCATCATCTCAATGTTGCCACACTATTGTTATCTACTAACTACTCTTCAACAATGCGGAATTAGGAATATCTTGCACGCTATTTTCAATTCTATAGAAGTACTTAAACAAAAGAAATCTTTGCTTTGTTAAAAACATGTTTCCAACATAGGTGGAACGATGTTAACTAAGGGTAAAGATAAAAACGTGATAGTGCCGACCTGTTCCTTGATGTCCTGAAGCTGTTGCTGTAGCTTCTGCACATCGGCCACGGCGGGCGTGGGAGCCGCGGGGGTCGCCGGAGTCGCGGGCGTGCAGGGCGCGGGGGGCGCGGGAGGAGCGGGGGGCGCGGGCGGCGCGGGGGGCGCGGGCGCGGCGGCGAAGCGCGAGCCGTTGTTCATGTAATGCGGCGCGGACTGCGCCGGCACCGGCTGCCCCTTGTTCACTTGCACCTGCGCGAGATTGCTGCCGCTCTCTTTTTCCACTGCAAATATGCACATATCGTCACTTAAGATGAAGTTTGATAATCTAAAATTTTGAAATACAGGTTCAGACTCTTATGGATTCTGTAGAAGCGGGGAAGATCCTAGAAACTTGACGTTTAGCGAAATAAATATTATTTAGAAATACAGTTACAATCAATTTTGAGGTGCGGCGGCGGCTGGACGGGCGGCTGGAGGGGCGGCGGCGCAAGGGGCGCGAGGGGCGCGAGCGGCGTGCGGCACTCCACGCACTTGCGCATGAGTGGCGCGCAGGCGGCGCAGGCGCACACGTCGCCGCACGGCCGGAACACCACGGTGGCGGCCGCCTCCGAGCACACCACGCACTCGCCCACCGCCGCGCGCGACACCACGCACGCGCGGCAGATCAGGCACTTCTTCACCTGCACAACAATGTTACAAATTATGTCATGATAGGCGTTTTCAAGTAACACGCGCCGGACGCATGCACGCAAAGCGTCATCCCAGATTTTCAGAAGATGAGGGGCTGCAGCCAACCGGCAAAGCGTTGGCGGACCCAAAAGACCGAGATATCAAGTCATTGAAGATTTTACAAAAAGTAATCCTCCTTTTCTTTTTTTTATGGATGGGAAATCATCAAATGTCTCCTGCCGCTCTAGATGGAGCGCGAGGGAGTGTCAGACTCTTACTGACTAAAACCCATCCGTGCTCCTCGTAGTGCCCTTTGCTTTCCAGG
Source organism: Melanchra persicariae (assembly GCA_947386135.1). Classification (NCBI taxonomy): domain Eukaryota; kingdom Metazoa; phylum Arthropoda; class Insecta; order Lepidoptera; family Noctuidae; genus Melanchra; species Melanchra persicariae. The sequence goes on along the minus strand of OX376653.1, from coordinate 8,945,814 downwards.
GTCGGGGTAACTATTTCAAACAAAATCCGCAACCCTGGCAGGCTCTGGCCCTAATGGACCCCGTCTACTATGCTGACAGTTGATATATTCGGGCTTTGCATATGTTATAATCGCACGGTAAACTCTGATATCGCGATTTAGGATATTGTCAAGCTAGTTCGCAGCTTTCGAGATAGATGGCGCTGTGAGTCTCATTTGTTGATTCTGCTACGTTGATTTTTTGTGGCGGTATTAATATCGCCTACATCACTCCCCTCCGGAGGTCGATAGTGGATGAGTACGAACATACATCTTGAGATGCTTGCCAGGTCAGTGGAAGGTTGGTTCTAGTGAGTGGGAACCGGAAGTCACAGAGTTCGTGAGTGAGTCGGAACTGTCTGCTGCTGGGGTGACTGCTGGCGTCGACCAGGAGAGGTTCTTCAAGGATCTTCATGTGACTGGCCGTAGGTGCAGTGTGCTTGCCAAGGTGGGTCGGAGCTGTGCGACGTGCTGACGTGACTGCTGGCGTTGACCAGGAGAGGTTCTTCAAGGCTCTTCATGTGACTGGCCGAAGGTGCAGTGTGCTTGCCAAGGTCGCTGATGAGGTTGATGATAGAGGCTGAGGATGCAGGAATGCGTGTCCGCTGCATGCTGGTAGTCAGGATACCCGTAGCAGCCGAGGGTTCTGGCTGGCTGTATGACTCGCTGCTCGAGAGCTTGAGGTCACGATGAGGAGAAGTGATGATGATGATGATGATGATGTCATGATGGAGTAGCTGCACGAAGGCTGCGCTGACGTTGGTGTACGGTGGGCTGCCCAACAGTTGATATTTGGGCATTGCATATGTTCTAATCGCACGGTAAACTCTGATATCGCGATTCAGGATTTTGTCAAGCTAGTTCGCAGCTTTCGAGATAGATGGCGCTGTGTGTCTCATTTGTTGATTCTGTTACGTTGATTTTTTTGTGGCGGTATTAATGTCGCCTACACCCTCACTAGGTGCGCGACGAGGCGGTTTGCAATTACTCTTTCAGAGAGTTTTTCCACCTCGCCGAGCAGCACGATGGGCCGGTATGCGGACGGATAGTCCACAGGGCGCCCCGACTTCTTAATGAGGAAAAGTAATCCTACTCGGGTTACTTTTCTGGCTTGTTATGCGTCAAGCTAAATAAAATGTTGTGTACTGTTTATAGTGCTGCTACTTTGCTAAAAACCTATTCTAAGCGGGGTTTAATCCCCCCCCCCACAAATAACAATCCTGGATCCGCCGCTGCGGCAAAGGACCTTTAGGCACTTACATAGGCACCGTCAGCCACAAGCAACCCTGCGGATTGTATGTATACCTAATATGGAAGAAAAAAAAGTGTGTGTGTCAGCTCCAACGCACGACTGAAGTTTACTCCACTTCACTTATTGTTGTAAACACAACTCACTTAACTTTACTTAACTTCTCTACACTTCACTTTCAATTCGCTTATATATTAGGTACCTATAGTAGAAACTCCTTGTACCACCAAAGTCAGAAAAGATATTTAAAGAAATCGAAAGAAAGAAAGGAACGTCACGCCTCATTTTTAGTTAACGCTCGATTTTACTCCTCATAAAATGTTCATACCGCGGGCTAGATATGAAAATCGTTTCTTATGGAGTAAACTCCAAAAACATGCTGTGCTGACATCAATTATAATTTTGGATCTGAGTAGGTAAGCTAATTAGCCTACAACCGTGGATGGTGAAAGAAGGCTACACGGCGCTGCATCTTACTATACGAACAGCTAAAAAGATTATTTAATTAAAAAGGTTTTAGTAGATACTTACCCTCGCTGCGCAGACGTTACAGCAGCAGATGTGACCACAGGGGCGGAAGAGTGTGTCTCGCTTGGCATCGGAACAAACAAGGCACTCGTCCGCGGTGGGGTCATGCGCAGGAGCGGGGTGTGCGGGGGGCGCGGGGGGAGCGGGCGGCGCGGGCGCAGGCTCGGCGCCCGGCGGCGGCGACGCGCTGGGGCCCGCCACGCCCGCCACGTTCATGGAACTCGGCTCGCTCTCTGGTGTGCCTTCGCCGCCCAAACTTGCTCCTTCCTTGCGACAAGACGTCAACGTCTTGCATAGATTCGGATCCGGGCATAAGTCCAGGGGCGTTTGTCCTGAAAATTTAATTTATTTGGTTTAATTTCCTTATTTTGCACGAATGCGCCCGGAGAGGTGGGCGAAGATCGTCACTCACTGGACGCTTGAGGAAGGACATCGTCGGCGAGGTCTACTGCGGCGAATGTGGTGCGCATCTTCGCAAGCCAAACTTGACCAGAGATCGCCCAAGACAGAAAGATTTGGAAGGAGAAAGGGGAGGTGTTCGGTCGTTTTTGACGACCTTCGGCTGACGTCGGGCAGCGGCGGCGAGAGGCATGAGCGCGCGCGACGCGGGGCCTGGGGTACCTTCACATCTTTTGATTGGACGACCTCTCCGTCTGTTCCGCATCCACAGGCATCATCGGACGTCTGGAGCGATACTACAGAATGGAGCAGATTAAACAAAATTTTTGGAACGGTTTTCATTTGGAATTTGTTTCTCAGCTCCAGCAAAAAACAAACTGGTCATCCTCGGTAGGCCAGCCGCCACTGGTATCTTCCGTGGTAGTAACGGGGCTAGACGAGTGAAGCTGTCGAGCTGAAGACGATGAAGGGGACGATGGTACGAGCCTACAACAACGTCTGTCCACTTCCTCATCCTTGAAGCCTTCAACCCAGGGAGGATGTTCAGGCGTTTTCGACCACCTTCGGCTGACGTCAAGCAGCAGCGGGAGGCGGCGAGAGGCGTAGGCGTGCGCGTCTCGAGGCTTGGGGTCCCTATACTTCGCTTCGCTACCGGTCTCCAACGACGATACGCGGTCATTCACTAATATTGTACCTACTGGACACTTCAATATATTCAGTTTAAACAGTCTACTGCTATTATTTAAAGTCCTTAGATAAGTCCCTAACAGGAGACCTTTGCCCAGCAGTCCTTCCTTCTTCATTATCTTACAGTATCACACTTAGTCTTTTACATAATTTCAGTCTGTGTAGCATTTTCGGGTTTATCTGGATGGTGATACTTTTAGCATTCGTTAATTAAAGAAAAATTCAAATCTCATATACACGCATATAAGACAATAATGTTATTGTAGGTACCTTTCTTATTCTTAATGGTGAGATCAGCGCCATGCGCGGCGAGGAAGCATGCGATAGAGGCGGAGGACTTCTTGTCGTGCGCGTGTGCAAGCCCCGTGAGCAATGCGGCATCGCGCGCATCCTGCAGGCGCCGCAGCTGCTGCAGCGTGTGGTGACGCAGCGCCTCGTGCAGCGGGGTGTCGCCGTCCTGCGCAACAGATTTCTTGTTTTTGGGAAACGCTTTAGGGGAATATTGCCAAAAACGCGTCAGGTTATAAACACGTTTATAGATATGAGTGCACTGATGACGGATGTTTCCCAAAAGGGACAAATTCATTAAGGTCTTTTTCACACCACCTGACCGAAAACGTCAAATTATGTCATGCAAACTTTACCTAAAGTGAGTCATTATTGGTCTGGGGCACAGCCGGGCAATAATCTTGTAAATGTCGTGTTGTGTTGTTCATTATATTTTGATTTTGAACAATCTCGGGACCCTGGGTCCCGATCCTTTGGTAGGCATACGAGGAGCCGAAGCCAACTCGCAGAGGCCCCGTTGGACATTTTTAATGGAATGAGGCACCAGCCGACGATTATCCCTGTATGCACTATGAAAATATACCCAAGGATAATCTCCGGTTGGTGCTGTACTATTGCAGGTTTGGGTGGTTTAGTGGACTGATTACCGTATAGTGTACAGGCAGGGGTCAATAGTTTTCCCATAGTGTACGGCGTATACTATTGACCCCTGCCTGACCAGTAACAATGTACACGGCTTTAAAATGGCAAGGGGTGACTTGCACACTCAATAAATGGGCTTCCGATAAGGGTCGCCAGCACAAAGTGACGTAGCGCCAAGGGGGCGACATATCCTGAGGTGCTAAAGGAGTGGAGAGGTATACCACGGCTATCAGGACAACCCCGGAAGTACGGTCAAGATCCCTACCAGCATCTTACTAGATTATACATCCTTCTCCCAAGCACGTTTCCTCTAGCGAATCTCCACTCAGACCGGCCAATTAAGGCAAGAAAGAGGTAGGAGCTCTGTTCCTCGTCAGTGTTCACTCCAGCCAGCCAATAAAGGCAAGCCGGAGATGAACTCCCGAATCCTTCATTGCGTTCGACTTTCGAGATTAAATATGACGCCTGTGACATAAGACCCTGCTTTATACCCTCGGTGCATAATCTACAATTAGGTTACCTTATCACAAATATTGAGATTCGCTCCATGTGCGACGAGTAGCCGGACGATTTGCGTGTGCTGCCGTTCTACGGCGAGGTGCAGGGCTGTTTGCAGGTTAGCGTTCTGGAGGTCAGGGCGTGCGCCCCCGCGGACCAGCAGCTCGGCCACCTCCGCGTGGTTGTTGAGCGCCGCTAGGTGCAGCGCCGTGTAGCCATCGTCCTTCGCATCGTCCACGATCCACGGCCGCGGCAGCTTGCCCAGCATTATTTTCATTGCGCTGTAATCAATGCAAGGTTTCTTGTAAAAATTGCGCGTAAAAAGAATAAAAGCTGTCAATATCTAAAATAAAGTTTTTATTAATAAAGGATGGATGCAGTTCCGTTTTAGAGTAGGTATTTGCCTTACCAAAACTCTATTTCATCACCATCATCATATCATCCGAAAGCTCAGCACCGCTGGAACATAGGCCTCACCAAGTGTCGTCATAACAACCGTTCCTGTGCGTCTCGCAAACACTATTTATCCAGTACTAATAAACAGATCAGTTCATTAGCAGCTTTTAAGCTGGCTGGCGATAAAAGTTTTTAGTACACCCCAGAGCATCTTGCTAGTACCAATACAAGTCGCTTTGATACCGACGCATACAACGTAATTCGATAGTGAAGATCCTGATGTTAGAGCAACTTCGTGAGAGAGACTACTACAGTGTCCTCTTTTCTCGGATAACTTTCGCAGTCCCTACTACTATTTATTTAGGTAAGTAAGAGCTTACTTATATAGCTAGGTACTAGGTTAGTTTTAAGGAAAACTTGGCCTTTTAATAAGGATGACATGACAGTTAGTGTGACTATTGAACTTAATAACCCAACTCACTTCCATGACATTATACCCGCCAACAGACATTTTAATAATAATAATAAAATCTTTATTACGAGAAATAGTTTTTACAGGTACAATCTCCTTACATATTTTAAACTTAAAGTCGAAGGAGTGCTTTGGCATTCGTACTAGGATTACCCTGTATCACGAATACCGTCACCTTCCTCCGGACCCAGTAGGATATTTCTGACTTTAATACCAAAAACATATTTCATTATCTAAGTAGAAGACAAACTAAACCAAAAATCTAACAAAAATATATAAAACTGATCAAAATAAACTAAACAAAGCAAAACTGGAAAACTAAATAAACAAAAATTAAACAAAATAAAACTAAATTCAATAAAAGAATAAATAAAATAAAACAAAAAAAAGCAAAGCAATACCCACTCAATAAAACAAAGCAAAACTAAAGCAACAACCAACTAAAACAGCAGCAAACTAAATAAAAGAAAATCAAGTTTAAACCTAAAATTTTTCTAGATGTGTGGTGTAGTGTGTGTAAAGGTGAGTGAGTGAGGATGTTTTGGTGTTCTAAAGGTTACCCTGGTTTTATAAGTCTCCCTGACTCTTCATAAGTGAAACTTTGAAGCCAGTTTCTTACTACAGTTTTACATTGTTGTCGCGTTAGCGAATAGATATTTAACAAGGCGTTAAGTTTATTGTAAACTTGTGTACCCAGAATCCAGTAATGGCGTTGAGCAAGAGCAGTTCTGCATCTCCGTGCTGCAAACCCTCATTCTTTTGCGCTTACCTTTTCGTAACTGTAGGGAATGTGGTACAGTGGCATGTTTCCGTAGTATTATTTGGAGCACAAAGAGTTGTCTGGCTGTTAAAACCTCGCTCTCTTTATAAAGTAGTGCGGTAGGATACCTGAAGTTATACTCGTAAGACCGCTCTTTGCGCTCGTTCAAGGCGTAGCATACTGACTGCGAAGTTGCCTCCCCAAACAGATACAGTAGCCCTGCAAGGATTGGGCAAGCGCAAAGTAAACTATTTTCAATGTTTGGAAATCAGTCACTGATCTGAGCTTCTTAAATACAAAAATGAGCTAACGGATAAGGGGGACATCGGAGTACATCAAAATGAGTTTTCCAACTCAGAAAACTATCAACCTGAATCCCAAGGTACTTAACATTTGTAGTCCTGTTAATGTGGAGACAGTTACAAGCCACGTTGGCAGGTCTACAGCAATGCGCCTGGATTGAATACGTCTCTGGTTGAGGTTGACTTTTTTGGGAAGGAGAGAAAGTTATGAACGAAGTCTTTTCAAGGTTAAGCGTCAGAAGATTGTTAGATAACCAGTCTATAACAATTCTAAAGCTGTCTTCCGCATGTATTTTGGCTTGTTCCCAGTTTGAGCCTTTAACGAGCAGTGCAGTATCATCAGCATATGACATAATTTTAGTATACGGCAGGATAAGAGTGCATAAGTTGTTGATGTATAATAAAAATAATGTCGGACCCAGGACGCTGCCCTGAGGCACACCGTATGTAATGGACTGCTCATTACTAAGAAGAGTACCAATCCTAACCGACTGACCTCGTTCCGCAAGGAAATCACGGAAGATGTCCAGAATAACACCTCTTATGCCTAAGGATTCTAGTCTATTTACAAGAATGGGCACCGAGACAGTGTCGAAGGCTTTGGATGAATCAAGAAATATGCCTATACATTTATTACCAGAATCTAGTGTTCTGCTGATTTATCGATTATGTTCCGACAGGTCAGCAATTGCATCTTCAGTTGACCTACCACGCCTAAATCCAAACTGATTTTGTGCAAGAACATTGTTTGTATTTAAGAAGTTAATTAGGCGTGCATTCTCTATAACCTTAGAAATTGTAGTCAGAACAGAAATCGGTCTATAGTTAGTGACACTGCCTAAATTTTGGTGCCCAGGATTTTAGACCTGATTCTAAGTATGTCTTATCAACTGAGTTTAAAAATGCAATTGATTTTTGTGTATCAGCTCTAGTTTGCAAAACAGAAAAAAATCCGTTTTACAGAAATATCGATATATTTACACATTACATTTCAAGAAATTTTCATTGATTTTCTTGAGTGAGATTGTGTTGGTAAATCGCGCATGTTACCCAAGCAATAAATCTGCCATCATAAGTTTAAAAATGCAACTGATTTTTGTGTATCAGCTCTAGTTTGGAAGACAGAAAAATTTGATTTTTTACAGAAATATCGATTTATTTTCACATTACATGACAAGAAATTTATATTTTATATCCTGATGGAAGCGTTCCCCTTTTGCTTCGCTAAAATCTCCTAAATTATGTTGAAAGTGATATATATGACTATAAAGATAGTGCACTTTTATGCTCATATTACAGCCTACATTTTCTCAACTAATTCTTTCAGCCTTGTAATTGCCTTCTTCCGTTATCCTTCTAGACTTTTCTATGCTGGAACATTCTAGAGTTTTCGATATCTGGTTAGTCCGGACCGGTATGTAGTTGAACTTTCTTGATGTTTCTATAGTAGAAGGTTCTGGAATTTTCTACCGACCTATATAAGGCTCGCATAGCCTGCAACCGAGTCAGTATTGGATTTACGATACAAGCGATAACTTCGAGAGCGATCTTCAACTGCGAATTAAAGTGATCAGTAGTGCAATTGTGTTTTATAGTTATTGAGTTTTAAATTTGTAATTAGTGTTGATTAATTAAAGTGTAATTTTGGTTATATAGTCGGCTGCTTTTATTGTCACGAACCCCGAGCTCGTAACAATAAGAAAAATGTGGTGTGTTTTACTGTAAGATTGACTGTTTACGAGCAAGGCCTGTGAGTAAGACTGGGAAATTTATTTAATGTTAAAAGTGAAGGTACTGGATATATTAGAGCTGACAGGTTGAAATGACTAATATAACGAAAGAAAGAAAGAAAGAAATAATAATATTTATTTAGCACATACATGAAACACGCACAGTACACAGAAATAACAAAAAGAAATATAGGTCCCTATGACAAAAATTTGGTGTGTCTCACGGCTGCAATAAAAAGGTCCATTTCAGCGTTATGTCAGACAGAATATCGATTTTCCGTATATTGTAAACTTATAAACTGTACCTAATAGTAGTTTATTTAACGATCATATAAAAAGGGTTATTAAAACACGAGTGTGGGTTTATCACACGAGTGTTTTAATACCCAATTATATGCCGTTGCATACACTATTTTATCTTCACTCACACTCAGTTGAAACAAAATAAGTGGAAAAATAGTTTATTCCAATATGGCGGATATTCTCATTGCGTATTCGAATGACTGCGCAGCGCGCGCATCCATAGACAATGATAAAAGCTGGCTCATTGACTTACGGTGCGCGCTTCGAGGTAGCCCGCGAAATTCAAATTGATTGATTAATGTTATGATTTCATGAAATACTATCTACATTTGACATCAATTGTAACTGAAAGAGTTGTATTGATGATTTTAAAGATTTTAATTCTATTAATACATACTTACATACTGAAAATTGCAAAAAACGTAACAAAATTTGAAACCTTGAAGCGATCAACTTAAATGAATGGGCCCGCGCCAATAAATTTAAAAGTAAAAGTGTGCTATAAAAATTTAAAAAGTTAGTTTATGATGCAGCTGTTTAAAAATCGAAGGAAAAAGTTGAACTGTAATGGTTTTTTTTTTAAATTTTACCTATCCACGAAAAAAAGTATGTGTTTATGCATTCGTTTTTGAACTCTTATTTGGAACATTACGTTATGAGTGTAGATAATCTATTTTTTGATGCAGCTCTATTTGTATCTGTCAGCGATAAGGAAGACCTAATCGCTGACAGATACAAATAGCTAAAAACTCTTCCGAGAATAACCCTATAAAATTCTTTCGATTCTGTAAACATGTCCATGTGAACACTTGGGCGGGGTGCACGACGGGTGAGTTGTCAAACCATACAAATAAGATTGAATGACAGATCACTTGTCATTCACTCCGCCTAGGTGTACCTACACCGTGAGATGTCGACAGAATCGACCGGCTGTACTTCTACAGATTTCTTCCTATAAATACACAAACAACCATTCATTTTTCCTAATATGGAAGTTTAGATTAGATGACTTACAACCGCGGCTTGATGATCGCGTATACGCATGGGCGGTCTTTTCGGCTAGGACACGGCCTCATTGCCAGTTATTTTGGCTGTATCTATGGGTATCGTTACATGAGTATCTGTATTATCTTTTTTACCAGCAGCAATACTAACGCTACTTTAGGGACCTATACAATCTACGCTTACTGAAAAACTGGAAACCCCGGAAATATTTACGTTGGTTTTATTCTAAGTACCTATGCGGCTATGCATATGCAAATTTATGTAAATAGAACGTTGTATTCAAAAGCCATAGCCGGTAACGCGTGCCTGTGACAAAATATTAAAAAAGAGAGATTTACACCCCCGCCACCCGCGTATAGCAAGCGATATTCCTTGGGATATAGACTGTTTAAGAACAACGTGGATGTAACGCATCCCCCGCTGAGCCTACTATTGTAAACTCGTATTATTGACTCATGAATTATGTCACTTTTAAAATTGCGTAATAATGAAGATAGTATTTTTTATTTAATAAAGAGATGCCTAAGTAAATGTATCATGGACAGGTTCACAGGTCCTATTCTTTGGATAGTCGCAAGGTGTTCAGAGTGAATTAATGATGCATTAATGATGAACCACGTGCTCAGGTATTTATATTAAAACTTGAAATCTTCGAACAGATCAGGCTGCTGATGATTGGATTTCAGGTTAGATGCCTATTATTGTCATACCATAGAACTACCGACACGCTGATACTATAATGTTATAAAGATCAGCTTAGCGTCGTCGTGGCGCAGGTATGATGGTGATGACAGTCAAATTGTATGGATAAAAACCTGAATAAAATGCCACATCATAGGTACTCTACTATGTAAAAGCAAATCAAGGCGTGGAAACACAAGTTTTGAAACCTCAAACATAAGCCAAGTAGGTAACGAGAACATAGTGAATGTGTTTTTCTATTTGTTCGCCACATTTATTCGGATATACTTTATTAGAATTTAGTGCGAGTAAATGTTCAGTAAGAAGGCAAATTATAATTTATGTAATCTCAGATGCAGAAATCAACGACGATGTCGAGGTGGGTGAACTCCAAACAGAAATAGCGCAAGAGTTACGTTGCTACATCTTGATACAAGGTTTACACTACAAGAAAAAAATAAAGAACTGTTCAATATAAACGAGCCAACATAGCACATAATACGCTTAATAAAATCCTAAGGGCTGCTATATTTTGAAGAGAAGAATAAAATACTACACTTTGATGTAGTCATTAGTGTAGTAATTGTGATCGTGATCGTTATAATAGTTAAGAGTTGACAATACTTATTAACCGAATGGATGGCAACAATGAATTAGACGGTTACACATTTTAATATGCTACGTTACATTCAAAGAGTAAAAACGAACGAACTAATTAAATAAGGTCAAACGTCGCCAGTGGCGGCGGGCCCGCTCGGCGGCGCGGCGCTCGACCTACGTGCGCGCGCGCCGGCCGACGCCCGTGCCGTCCGCGCCGCCAACAGTCCGCGTCGGCGCGCCGCACGCCGCTCCCGCTCATCCGTCACTGCGCAACGCATCATCAGTGATACCTACATTTATGCACTAATCTAGCAGTTCTCGTTAACTTGTACACAAAGTGACTCAATCGCAAAGACACGATGCCGAGTATCATTAATTAGTTCAAGAATTTCTCTTGCTTTGACGTGCCTACAGGAATAGTGTACATAGCAGTGGTAAGTTCATGTATTTCGGTTTCAGTTCAATGCCATTACAAGTCATAAGTTACAATTAGCATGTACCAACAAAATATTTACGTATCTAACTATGTACCCTAGATTTATAAGTAAATTAGGAATTATTGTTAAAAACATTGTTATTTGAAGTCCATATTTTGGTGTCATAGGTACATTATTATTGTCATACATAAGTCAACAAGCAACAATTCCAAAGATTTTACTATAATTTGTCACCCGTCTTGTACTCGGAATTGTTCATAGATAGATATTAGATTGTTTTAACTCAATGCCAATGGAATTTCGAAAGCATGGAACAGTTTTGACTCGTCAGATTCGTTTTAATGAACGGAAACTTACCTACGGAATATGTAAGTTTATACGGATTTAATTAATTCGCTACGAGTTTAATAATAAGCGACGAGTTCAACACTAGGTACTTGTTTAAACAGATCAAGTAGTATCTATCACTGAGTTTTAAAGATTTTACCATCGATTTCTGAATGAAGAATTTTAAGCTAAATATTTATCAAACACTACTTTGGCCTGAAAACATATCAAGTACTGGCAAAGTAGAGACACGTTTGTGTCTCTAAATTCTCAAATAAAAATGAACACTATCGCGTGTGTTCATAAATGTACTGGTATATTTGGTGGCATAGTGCTATGTTTATGAACATTTTAAAAGGGCTAAATTGATAAACCAACAACTTCAATTGAATGTTAAATTAAGTAAGTTAGAGAAAGTATTCTACCAATTAACTTAAACATTATGCCCGAGTTAAATGATAACAGTACTAAGCCGGATGCTGAAAGTTCGTACACTTAGAAAATATTTGCTAGTATATAGGTACTTACAATAGTAGCTTGTATAAGAGATATATTCGATGCAGAAGTATTGTTCGTGTGTATGTGAAAATTGTATTGTAGGTAAGCGTTAATGGCACAACAATGATTTTAAAAACCAGCTCAGTTGATTCGTTTTGTTTTAATGCTTATAGTTTTTCAGTCTTTAGTTGTACCTCACAAATTACGAGCATCAGATTTTTTTTTGAAGTTGTGCTGGAAGAAAGAGACAAGAACTCAGTCATTTGACCAGTCGTGTAAAAATTGAGCAGGTTCTACAACGTGTAACAGAATAAACGCAATACCTCTTAAGGGGTCATTATACTCATCATTATGAACAACTTTTACTATGGAAAAAACACTGAAATCACGAAAAAAATAATCGACTGTCCAATACATTTATGTGCGCATAACTTGACAAAATGTACTGAACAGCTGATTTTTTTGTCACGATTTCGGGTTTGTCCCACAGTAAAAATTGTTCATAATGATAAGTACAATGACCCCTTCAGAGGTATTGCGTTTATTCTGTTACACGTTGTATAGTAAGATACATAAATGATTGACATAATACCCATAATCACTCATAGAACCTACACATTCGTGCTGAGTTGAGAGTAAGTCTTTGACCAGTTAGGTTAATAGCTAAGCTTCTTGGTTACCTCGTTTTAAGTTTGTCATATACCTTAATATACTATACATCCATTACTATTTGATTTTGAGGAGTTCCCTGGTGTGTCTTCAAAGTTACATACATATTAAAAATATGTATAAACAGGGTCAAATTAACTATTTATTTTGACCCTGTTTAGACATATTTTTACTGGCTAGCGAAACTTCACTGTCGAGATGGGGATCAAAGACAAAACAAAGGATAACTGTTTTGAGTTCAGTACGCGAAGGGTGTCACATTGGAACCCTATTACCGTGAGGAACTATTAGTTAATCTGTGCTATTACTAAGCATCTGCTCTCCGTCTGTTTGTCAGCGGGCAATCTCAATACATAAAATGCTTTATCGTGACTGATGGATCAACGCATAACCTAAGCCGCTAGTTGTAGGGACTTGAAATTTGGAGGATGTGTTCCTTATATTATGATGTAAGCATCCGATATAAGTATCAAAAAACTCAACCCAAAAAAAAAAACACTAAAAATTGCAAGCAAGACCTGCTCAACTAAGGTAGGAAGGAAATAAGTACAAGACGGGGTACGACATTATGGGTCTTACGCCCATAATGTAAAATATATCGTTGCTTATTTTAATTTTCGAATTATTTTTGACAACCACTGTATCAATACAAGAGCGGGTTAGCTCTGTGATCTTTATGTACTATAGCAGCAAAATATCTACCAGACAACTTTTGGATGGACTGAAAGACATCCAAATAAAAATGCGGCATCATTTCGATGTTAACTACAAATAATACGTCAAATCTCAGATATTGTAACTACATATTTAATAATGTCTTACTCCCGACCTGAAATGTCGCATACTGTACCTACTACACATTTACAAGCAGCACTGATTCCATCCCAGGAGTCCCGGCGGGACCTCATCATTTAGTGAACACGTGCGGCTCGGCGCAGCTCAACTAGAGAAAGTGTCGAATACTGGCATCAGTCCTGAGTCCCTGCCTCCCTGGTAATGTTATTACGTTATCAGGCCTGGTGTTCAATTCAACATTTGCCCAATATTTCAATACTGATTCCTAATAAGTACTTAATTGGTTCGTAACAACTTGTGCTATGTCACGAAATTAAATTGCAAGCACCATCTTCTAATCTTACGCGATTTATTATAAACTAACGGTGACACGTTAAGACGTAGGTACCTATGTATTTTTCTCAAAGTGATTTTTTCACAATACATAATAATGTCTACAGATCTATGTTCTTAATCAAGATTTCTTAAAGCTTACGGTGTTTGAAATAATCCTGTGACATGCATACCATACATTACGTATATCAAAGTAGAGTAGGTAGGTAATATTTGCAATACAAACAGAATTATCACTCATTTTCTCGAAATATGAGATGAGCCGAAGGCGACGTATTAAATTCGATTTATAACTGCTGTCTCAAGTTATTATTGGTGTCTCTTAAGTGATAGCTTCAAGATAAGTAAGCAGAGCTCCAATAATTACCAAAGTTTGAAGCGTGTCGCGGAACGTGTTGGGCTTAAGGATAATAATAATATAGGACAATAATGGTGCATTGTTAGCTAACTAGTCTCTCTACGAGTAATCCGTTTTAATTAGTTAGACTTACGGGCTCCGACGCGTTTCGTTTAGTAATAGCGTAAAACTTTTAAACGGATGTTGCTTAATAAAGTTAATGCATGGTTTTACGCCCGAATATGAACATGTGGGTAAGTTTATTGAATGCGAAAATTTAAGTACATTTTTTGCAAATAACTATTTTTTGGTCAAGACAAAAGCGGTTCAAGTAGGTATGGGAAGGTAGAAATATCGGAGGTTGATGTGGCCCGAGATCGCATGAGCTTTAGATTGCACTCCCTTTAGCATTGAGTGAGAAAACAAGGCTGCCTTTGATGATGATGATGATGATATAGTTAAATCCTCTTAATATTTGTGATTCATCATATGTTACTGGAAAAATATGACTCGTTCATCCAAATTGATCTGCCATCCAGATTTTCATTTTTGGCGGAATTCTACTCATATCTACAACCGACGTTGTTGACTAACTATAAATAAATATGACGCATTGACGCCTTTTACAAATAAAAATTTGATCCTAGCGAGTCACCGGTAAAAATACTTTTTACATGATTAAAACTTAGTGTTACCTTATTAATGAATGTTGACTACTAAAACATAAAAATACATGAATACGAAAGTAAACTCAAAATGTTTGGTATTTTTAGAGTCTCCTAATCTAAGTCTGCAGCAATCCCTACAAAATGTGCTGTCCTTACAAAATAACAAACACATAACTATTATGGCAATGGAAGTAGGGGACCTTTTAACTTGAAACGTCTTAGATTCAACTTAAGTAAATCCACCGAAAACAAAGCAGCGGAGAGCTGCTTAGAATTTTGAATGGAGAAGTAGGTTTATCTCAGAGGATAAATAAATATAAAGTAAGCATGTTATTTTTAAATTGTAAAGTCGTTGCTGCAGTTCCCGTTAACGATTAACTTTATTTGGTCGCATTTAACTCACTGGTTGTTTACAATCAACGACACATTCAATGAGTAGTGGAGCGTGTCAGCGTATATGATATTTAGTAACGTGATTTGAAACAATCGGGCCGTGAATCATTGCATTGTCACAAAACTTAGCATCGCGCGGACACCGAAGTATCCGAGAAGGCTGGATATGTTGCCGACCACTTATAGATTCCGTAATGAATAATGTAATGTATTGTCGCGACGGAACACAATTTACAGGGCAAATATGAGTGGCCCAAGTGATGATATTCCTACATAGTGAGCTGATTCCCCGCGGATCCAGAATAGTAAGTTATGGAAATGTGCGATTGGGGCAGCAGCGGGCAGCGGGCACTAGTGGCCAATAACAATGTCGCATTAATATTCAACAGGCGCTCTTTGGTGCTCTGCGGACAGCATCGCCGCCTTTCTTTACTCAATAGATGCTCCTCGTAGCTCATCTTATAAAATTACATTAGATAACTACGTAGCTACCTACTCCATGTATTTATAGTTGCATTTATCTGTAAATCTGTAAAACTTAAGTCATACGGCTTTTCAATGTTTTAGTTCTGCAATAGTAGTAGTAGTACTGAGTTTCATGCCTATTATTATCTAGTAGAACTAGAGAAAATGAGGTCCGGGTCATTTTCTTTACATCTTTAGCGCAGCATCATTTTCTTAATAATTATTGTGTAGGTATGATATGTATATTTCATACACAAAAATGTAGTCTCGAAGACAGAAACAGTTTTGGGCTTTACTCTCTGTTTTATTTTCAGATGATTTGATTTTATCTAAGTACTTAATTATTCTATTGTACAAACTAAACCGCACCTTGTCAACTATTTCACTGTTCATTACAGATATAAAGTAGGTGGTTCGTATATGCATACAGTGAGTTCATTGAAACTTCTGAAAGTAAACACCTAAGACTGTTTTTTTTTCGGATAAAATTATCGAGAATCAAGCGATTCAAAGAAAGGGAAAATACAATTACATCAAACAATAACATTTTATTATTTTCAAGAAAAAGATACTAAGAGAATTTTCCAAGAGAGTATCATACTTTTTGAATCATAGTGGTATCGAAATGCTAACAAAACCATGTTGCTTTCAAGCAGACAAAAGATGAGTTGGCTGTCGTCCCACTTGTTTGTCTACGAAAGTTTGCCAAAATTCTTTTATTGACTGAGTGTACGGAGAGGCGAGCTTTACGGGCGACAGCGGGAATTCTCTACCGCGATGCGGCTGCCACATTCTCTCATACAAACACGACTACTCGTACAGTCGTACCTACTACTGGGATACATAGGTTGACGGCAGACGCGAAACTGCCAGCAATAATTACTTGTTCAATGTTGCATTAATGAATATCTCCTTGATGTACGTGGGTATATTCGCCTACGACATATTAGTAGAGCTTTAAAGTCGCAAGAATTGGATTGTGTTACTTATTATTGTGCATATTTATGAATCAGGGTGTGTATTAGGTTTCCTGGTATGTATATTGACCAGGTACATACAAATTTATGTTGTTTCAGGGGAGGTCAGTGAACGCTGAGGATTGCCAGATCCCGTGATCGGAACTATGTATAGCTCGACTACCCTGCGGGAGGTGACAGTGGTGGATGGTGTTCAACTAATAATAGCCTCCCCTCCAGCGCGCGATCATCGGAACGCTGACGGGAGCGCGCACATGTGGCGCCCGGCGGCGTCGCGCTCGGCGTGCACGTTTATTTTCGAAGCGGTCGTCACGCGGCGCGGTCCACGGTGTTCCTTACATAAGACGGCCTCCGGCGAGTCCGCGCCGAGGTTCAGACGTGCACTTCGAGCAGTCCTCGCACGCTGCAGGTCGCTGCACGTTCGGGTAACCGATCCGATGGACGCTCGCCGCCAGTTCTATTTCGGGAAAATACAAATTTGGAATGGATGGTACTCCCGAGTCGTAAGCGAACTCCGCCGGTTGGCTCCATTTTTAGAGCTGGTCTGCGCGTGCGCAGCGAGCGCGCTGCCAGTGCTCAGCGAGCGGCCACCACGCCGCGTCGCTCGCCACCCCCACGTTGTCGCCTACTGTCGTGTTGTGCTCCCATCACCATCGACCAAGAGATGGCGTCACCCACCCTATCGTCGCTGCATATTATTGATGTGTAACAGGTAGTTGCTAATTGCAACTGCACAGGATTGCAGTACACTCAAGAAAGAAGACACAAAGCCTTGCGCGAGTTCCGTGCTTCCTTACTTCCCATAGTGCTTATAATCGTATGGAATGTAAAGAAGTATGGAGCAGCGCGGGCGTGCCCGCGGGTCCGGAAATCGCATCATCCTGGTTCACATGTGTGACAGAAGCTTTGTCTTGTTATTTGTGATCTCAGTTTAACAGTGTTTCATTTTAATTAAATTGTGTGATATCTGTTTATAGTTCACAAGCGACGTGTTTTGGCCATGGATTTCTTGTATTTCAGTCTGTGCAACGGAATAAAAAATAATTTGTCAGAAATTAATAACGCTACTCGTAGGACGCGCAGTGGTAAATATTAAAATCCAATATTATTTTAATTATATCTTGAAACTTTATTTAAGTGGAAAGGTATAGTGTCGCGTATTCAAACATTATTATCTCTAGTTTTGAACTTTTAAAATCAGGGTCCACGTTTGCAATTTTAGTTCTTTGTGTAATAAAAGTAAGGAAAAAGAGAGATTGTTTATTCGGTGGCGAACTGTCGTAAAATAACATCTGGCGTAGGTAACAGTTCTGACTAAGGCAACATAAATAAACGCGAGGCTAACGCAGCCCGGAGCTTACTACTCCTTCTAACTTTAAATTATGTGTAGGTGTTGGAATTAGGTAAGGAAAATAGCTGGAACTATATGAAAATAAAGGTAATGCTATATGAAAATATATATTAAGTATACGGAATTTTATATTTTGTTGACAGCCAAAACATTAACTATCTTTCTAAATTATTTTTATCAAATAAATAACGTGTGAACAAATGATTATATGATTAATTAATAGCAGCCATTTATTAAACAATTCAAAATATTTTAATGATTTGTTCAACAGAAAATAGTGTGTGATTATTCAAGTTTTCAGAACAAATGGGAATCATTTGAGTTTACCTACAAGTTAAACCATTTTCAGTTAATCACTTATTTGGTTGTAGCTTTATACCTAACATTAGTAAAATACCACATCATTAATACATAATATGCGAAACTCGAATGTAGTGTAATTGAAAATGTTATTTTACCTAATGTTATGGGCCTTTATTCCAGGGATTTTTATTAACTGAACTTGGTTTTGAGTCATTTTAAGACGTTGGATGTTTTGTGTAAGTAAGCAGCATTGCTAAACCGTTTATCTAGTGAGTGGATGGCAAAAAAGGGAAACAAAAAACGGCAGCGCGTTGGGGCCGCGCCTGCGCCACATCTGGAGGAGCAGTGCATCTCATTATGCGGAGCCGTCGCGGCTGAATGGTCGCCCGCCCGTGCCCGCCGCCGAACAATGCTCCTAATATAACTATATTATTTGGACATTACATTGTTTCTTGCTTTTAGCTATATTGGTCTTTCGTTCCGTCTTATGACTTGTAATAATAATTTTTCGTGTATTTTGATTTCCATGACAGGCGAAGCCGAACCCAACACAGGAAAGGAGACTGAGCCAATTATTGTATGTTTTATTTTACATCTAGAATCGGCTTCATATCAGTAAACCATTCTGTAGGTACCTGGATGAAAAATACCTCGGTAAGTATGTGTAGGAACGCTATTCATTACATAGAAAGTCTTACTCATCTTAAAATTTTGACGAGCTAACTAATTTTACATATCTATCTTTCTGTCCAATAGTTTTATCCCGAAATATGACAGATTGTTTGCCCCCTTAATAGTCCAAAGAAACGTTTTTATGATCGGATACTATTACATTTGCTGCTATTTAGTGCTAAGTCGAGATGATGATGCTCATAAGTAGATCTTAAGACGCGAAATAATGTAAAAATAATAACACTAGGGCCTTAATTCGCAGTTACAGGTAATAGTAATTTAAGCATAATATATTTTTCAATTGTAAGTACCTAATAGGTATATTTTTCAGCTTTGAAAAGGCGTTGTTTAGTTGCTAATTTAGAATTTGTTATTGTTGCTATTTAACCGTCTAGAGAGTTGGAGAACAGATAATTATTTATGTAGGTAGATAACAAAAATACAAAATAATAATATGCTGTAAAGGTTATGTACTGCTACCTAGATATATTGTATAGTTATAAGGAAAAGCAGCGTTAAATAGAGACATCTAACAGGTACGGTTTAACTACAACAGTGAGAATATGTTTATGGCAGATACCGACATAGTTTTTTATTTGATTCCACATATTATTTTGTAAGAATTATTTTATACGGAACTCCATTGGATGGAATATATTACTTTTCAAATTCTCATTGAATATTCAATCACCAAAAGGTATATTTTAAAATAACGCCGAAAACAGGGCGATCATTAACCAGGTTCCGTTCATTGTTTCAAGAGGCGAGGGGGCAGCGCGAGCGGCGGGACTAGGGCAATGACAGCGCGCACGCATTGCGATCAGGATCACACGCGTAGAGCAGCGCCCGGCTTCACACACCGGCTGACCAACAAGACACTCTTCGTCCCTTCAAGAAACCAAACCCAGCTTTACTCACAGCCATAGATTAAATAATAATTATCCACAAATCAAGATTCTACCCGACCCGCGCCCTTTAATAGTGAACGCCTTTTACTATCGCACAAAAGAGTCTTCTATGAGAAAGGGATCTTGACCTACCAGTTTGTTCGGTACGTTCGACTCTCAAAAACAATTTATTCATGCATCCATGCAACGACTACGACTAACAAAAGAATTTAAAACTAGACAGGGGGATAATGAATACTAGACAAAGGGCATTTTAATAGAGTTACTTGCGTGCAATTCGGTTTAGTGATTTTATTGAAGTTGAATGTAAGAACGGGCTTGTAGTATAAGAATATAATAGAAACGTGTTGTATGAATGATAGCATGTGCGTCACAAACCTTGTTGTAAACCATTTTTTTATAACGATGTAGTTTTTTCTTGAAGTATAGATATAGACTGAATCGGTAGATGTCTTGTTATTCGTGGATGACGTGCGAAAATAACCGGCAGACGAATCGTTGGCAGCGCTCCAGAGGCCACTGAAAGTCTCCGACGCCGACGCCGTGCCTCGCTCTACATATATTTCCATATATTATACGTAGATACAATTAAAACATATAAATTACAATTTAGTTGATCACACCTAGCTGTGACAAAAATAGTAGGTATGCACAAATCTGGTGTTCCAATATATTTTGTAGGTTCCCTACTGAGTTAGGTATAACTAGTGAAGTTGTTTTGATACATACCTACTTATATGAAAGAACAGAGTGTGTTCGTTAGCCTCGCTCTCCCACAGCCCAAAACGCTAATGATAGAAACATTAACTTTGAACAGTAGGTAGGTACTTACTTAGTACTCAACAGTAGAAAATATAGAATTGCTTTATTATAAGAACTAGGTACTTGTGTTTTTTGGAAAATTAACAATTAAGCGTGTGAAAATGGATAATCAAGTTTTTAGGGGCAGATTTCACTGCTTAATTTGACTTACTCGAAAATTGGTAAAAATAATACTATGTACATTTTTGTGTTTTTTATATTAAAGTGTTGCCAGTAAAATTAATAGATAAATGTTTTTTCACATATTTAAAAAATCATGACTACAAAAATGAAAAAGACACAAAATTAAATAAACGACGCATGATTTTCTGGAAAATCTGGCTTTCGGTCGTTTCCTTCGGATCGTTTTGTCCCTTCTGACCGATAGTCTCGGACTCCATTTAAGTATCTCGATGACGCCTGTTGTTGCTGACGCCATTGAATAACCTGGTGGAACCTTTATCCGTGCTTATCGCTAACAACCCCCAAATTCTTAGGAGAAAATTCATATGGGAGTGAATATGAGGAGTACGCAAAGAATGAATTTTAAGTGACATATTTACATAGTTTATGTACAACTCAGAGATATGTATCTCAATTCCCAATAGGCGCTCATCAATGTACTCTTTCTGGTTGTCACTTTTATTTAGGGTTCCCATAAATACTGACATCTACGTTTTTGAAGCATTGTCATGTAGATTTTTTACCGAATCGTTATATATTTCTTCAAACATAACATCAGTTCTAAAATTGAACACAATTTTTTTTCCGTTGTAAGCGAATACCCACTCGTTTAAAGAAAAGTATCAAATTATATATTTTTTCACACACTTTTTTATTCAGCCCGCGACTTCGTCCGCATCAAACTCGTAAAACTGCACAAATGAACATTTTATAGGTTTTCTTTTTTGCGTCAGATCTCGGAACTATCGTTAACACAACGAACAGTTTATGCTATGTTTACTAGATGGCGACACATGTATGATTTGCATTAGGAGTTTGCGTTCTATGAATCACACACGAATCTAAACCGTAATGTCGACTTAAAAGTTCAAAGATTATAAAGTGTATAAAGTATTCGTTTCCATTATCCAATAAGAAATGGTTTCTACACTTGAATTAATAAATACACGATACAAACGTTATACTAACATATTGGTGATATTCTCAACCAATGATGAATGATTAGGTTCTGGTACTTTAAATGAGGACACATTGAAGTTAAAATTGTCTCGGAGTCACAATAATCCCAGTAAATTGAACCGGCTAACGACAACCACTGCAGTTTGCACTATTTCCAACTCACGCATCATAACATTCATTACTCATGTATGTGATCAAATATTTATGAGCTAACCAGCTTTTGGCCAGCGACTTTTATCGCGTCGAAGTCCAAAACTAACACATGATAATGTACTAACTGGATAAAAACTGTTCAATGTCGCAATCCAGGTAACGGTCTATCCGTGCTCTAAATTTTATCATAATCAGTTCAGCCGTTGAGGCGTAATTCATTAATAAAATTGCACATTTATAATACACACGTCGACACAATCTACAGGGATATTTTACATTTATTAGGTAACCTTACAAGTACCTGATTTAAAATCCAATTTGTTTCTAGTACCTATATTTATATTTGTATTCTAAATATAAATGAAACAAAATAAAGCTACTGCAATATATGTAGGGTGTCGACACTGGACTGAAAACTGATACAGAAGGAAGTATGATTTATAGAAGCCAGCATGTTCTTAAATTGGAACAAGGAATCCCATAAAACTGTATAGTGAGCTCACGGAATAAAATCAAATACTTAATCGTAAAGAGCCAATTAACTTCCAGTCTAATTATTATTAGACTGTACGATGTTAATTGGATACTGAAACGTATCCAATGAGTAAGAAACTTGCTTAATGAGATTACAGCGTTACCAGTATTATTTCTGTCTTTGTTTTCTTGCTCCATATTTGTTTTCTGTTGTACTTAGTTCAATCAGTACGAATTATAAAGCACTTTAGGAAACAATTTGTTTGGCGCTCTGTGGTCTTATAAACGGCCGCGTCTTGCTACTTACTTGCTTTGTATAACAACTTATATTATGTATTTTAGTGTAATACATAACGAGTAAGCATTTGAGTTATCATTTTCATTAGTTTTATTTCAGTAAATGTTTATTTATTCTTATTTGTTTACCTGAAAATTAGACGAACTGGTTTCTTAAACGATTACTTTGATGAGGTTTCAAAGTTGGGATACGTGTAAGTAATAGATACGTTTACTGGCTGCTCGTATACGTACATTTTGTAAGCACTATGTCAGGAATAGCAAGGCAGACGATGACAATGTAACAAAATAAGTTTATATTGCGAAAGATACGATACATGGTGAGATCTTGACTACCCTAACTAATACTATTTATGTGAAAGTGAGTTTGTTACACTTTCCCGATTTTCATGAATTTTGGTACAGAGGGAGACGGGACCTTGGAGATGCAAATATAATTGCGATAAATTGACACAGACAGGGGCGCGTAAAGGCTCCGTTTGTCATTTGAGGATTAACAAACATGCAGATGTTTAATAGCTGTAATGACTGTTTAAACTTCTGATAGCAGTATCAGAAGTTTAAACAGTCATTACAGCTATTATTTACTTAACTTTTAGCGAGCGTATCTTAAACAAGTGAATAAGTAATTAGTAGCATATGTGTGTGGCGGCCGCGGCCGGGCGGCCCGGCGGTTGGGCGGCCCCGGGCGCCATCACTAACGCCCGTCCCGACCGGCGCCCACCCATCGCACAATAAACCGCCACCAAATTATCTTTTCAAACAATTAGCTGAGACTTATTGCCCAACAAAATGTTCGCTCCGCAGAAATATCGGCGTAATTAAACAAGCTGTAATTAAACCAACGTTTTTTTTCAAGATATGAATAAAAACGTTAACCGCCTTTAAATTACAACATCGCAAACGACCCCGCTTGTAACTGTCTACTTTGGTTAGGCAAACAGCATTTAGGTAGGTACGTATATTAGACAATAATTCAGTCAGGGCAGATTCTGTTTGTGCCAAGCATCATTGGCATTGGCAGCCTGTTTCCGTTCACTAGCATGGAACTTCATAAAAAACTCTCGAGAAAGTAAACGAAGATGGCGAGTTGTAGGCGGGAAAGGGTAGATTCTTGTTTTCTGCTCAAAGAAGAGTATTTTACAATAAGCGTATTAAATAGGTACTGATTTTCCGGCCCTACAAAAACTCTTCGTCGTCGTATCATTACTACTGTCAAGAATGTTCAGTCCTTGATCCAATTTCCTAAAAATTGTTTTTACGTTTAATAAAAAACTAGCTGACTGGACGACTTTTACTTTTCGGCGTAGGTACACTCGGCAGTGCTTTACATGACGTTACCAAAAATAAATAAGGCTCTATCATTCATTTACATACGGGAGGGGGGAGCGGGTCGATTTCGTTTGTCATTCTGTTATCTTTCCGTGACTAATGACCATTAAAAATACAAACCCAGTAGCGGTCTCCCGCGGATTTTTTGTTGAAGAAGTTTACATTTCTTAGTTCGTGAATTTTTATACTATCGAGGCACAAATTATTGTTTATTATTTTTCAGGGTTGCTATGCCTGTAGCCACCCTAACCCTGAAGTAGATGTTTGTGCCTACAAAACGATCAAACTCCAAAATACTACCTCTACAATGAATGGTATAAATATTTTCCTGTCATCGTTGACCGAGGGTCCCATAGTAAAAATCTTTTTTATAACCAAACCTGTCAATTACCGATACAGTGGTCGGCCTTTCCTTTGCTAACGAACCATGCGATACATTGTATATCTACCTATGTACTCATATAAATAGAAATAGCACTTATTCCACGGTTGGTTCCTTGTAAGTAACATGTGAGCTAAGAAATATACCATACTTACATAATTCTAGCCACATTAGTTTAGATTTACAAGCACAATACAACTTTTCGTTTATTATATGTACCATTTTAGTAGTTTTACATAAGAAAACAATGACCCGTTGAAGGATTTTTACTCGCACTTTACCAGTTTTCCAGCTCTTATTAAAAAAAAAAGCTAATTAAATAATTTTTCTTCAGAAACAACCGTTCATATTAGTCTCGAAAACTAAAGTCTAGAGCTACGAGGTGGCCATAAAACAAATAGACCTCTTTATATTTTGTTGGTGGATGATAGCAGTCGTTACAAGGAAGTGGCCTTCCCAAGGAGACCCGCGGCGCGAGCTATTGCGCGAAATGACTTGGACTTACATGCAACAGCGCACTCGGGACTACCGCTAACCGCTTTACAAACATTGCAAGTGGACAGCTATTGTATTTGCCATTTATGCTTCAGACTTTTTATTGAATGGCTACGACAACAAACCTGTTTTTTGGTGCTTCTGACTCCAAAATATGCAAAACACAACGAAGATACAGTAAGCTAGTTGTAACTACCATTGTCACTAAGCTTAGATCGAAGGTAAACCCATAACCGGCCATGATC
Organism: Melanchra persicariae; assembly: GCA_947386135.1. NCBI lineage: Eukaryota > Metazoa > Arthropoda > Insecta > Lepidoptera > Noctuidae > Melanchra > Melanchra persicariae. Next base: position 8,920,801 of record OX376653.1, on the reverse strand, counting down.
GTGGTCGTAACTTACGTAAATGTATAATAAACTAACGCCTATTTCCAATGCTCATCACTTCACCATTTAACCAATTACCTAACAGTTTTCAGGAAACAGAAAATACTGTGGTGGTACAACAACTGAAAAGTTTCATGTTTTCATTTGTTACAGAAAAAAATCTACAAGAAATATCTTCTAAAAATGTAGAACATTCTTCTTCTTTTCGTTTCGATTGACTCAAAGCAAATTTTGTCTGACCAGTATTGAGCAACCTGAAGAGCTCTATCATTGTAATTGTTTATATCTTGCATGGTGCATGTGGTTCTGCAGGACAGGCAACTAAGGAATGGTAATGTCATTAAATCTGAATTACAATTAAAAGCTTTTATTTAACTTGCAATGTAAGTATGTACGTAGTTTGTTCGGGGGGATTCTTACAACTCAATTTTGAAGCAGATATCGTCAACCGATTGAGCTGAAATTTTGTATAAGTACACTTTTATATTACTAAATACATTAGGGAGTCTCAAAGTTGACGAAAATTTTCAATCTTTAATAATCTGGTTCGGTATTGACATTCCGGGAAGCCCAAATGAAAATAAGAAATAATTCAAATTAAAAATAAATTAAAAGAAAAATAAAAGTTCTTAAATACAAGCTTTCATTAAATGCGCTAATAAGAATAAAATAAACTTGCCCTTTAAAACTTTTACTATCAACTTATTACGTCATTACTCTACACCAACATCTTATTCAACGCATCATGTTCGAGTCCATACCCATATTGCAGGAACGCATAAAAAACTTAGACCGCCAAAATTAAAAGCCCGCCATATTGTATTTAGAGTGACGTCACTTTAATTTTCGAATTATTTTCAGCAAGCCCCTTCATTTGATACCCATATTGTAGGAGTGCATTAAAAATAACTAGTACGCCATCTTGGGTGTTTCGCCCTGTTGGATTTAGAATGACGTCACACAGTTAACCATGCATAGTCATCCAAACTAAACGTGTACACAAAATTTCAGCTCCATCGGTTGAAGATATCTGCTTCAAAATTGAGTTGTAAGAATCCACCCGAACAAACGGTTACCTATCATGAGTTCGAAAAAAATATTTGATCGAATTTCATTTCACCTAAAACTTTTCGACTATTATCGTTTCGTTTTTTTTATTTCATCGAAGTCACGTCTGACACTGTATCAGTTGACCTATTTATAAATTCGATTTTTTTCGTTTTTCCGACGTTTCATTTGCTTGAAAAACTTTTTACCGAAGTTACAATTAGCCGAAATAACATTTGTTCTAAGTATTATGTTTCCGAACATTTTTAACTAGTGTCAGTAAGAAGCATTCAAACAAGGATGCTTGCTTCAAGCATGCAGCATGCAAGCAAGCAGGCAGCGTGTAAACAAGCATGCAACATGCAAGCAGGCAAGCAACAAGCATTGTTTCTGTCACGGCTCTGGCGCTGCGGAGTTTGGGCGGCCTCACGCGAGCTTATCGTTGCAGATACCGCGGCTGAGGCGGGCCGGTAAAGCCGGCCAGCAAGCCAAAGCTGCTCCTCAGCTTGCGGGCCACCCCACCCTTCCGCGCCTACGCAGGCTTAAATTAAACCTACGGTAGGGCAGACAAGACTGCGTGAAGTCGATATTCGTCGTATTTTGCAGCGATTCGTTTCTGTCACTATTTTGTAGCAAAACATATTGACCTTTTATGACACTATTTTAATTTAATATTGATCGGCTATATATTTGTGACCAAATAATATTCCGTAAAATATTGTTTTGGTGTGGTGAAAATATGGCAAATAAATCATTCTCTGCCTGCGTCTGTGTTTCCAAATGCTTACAACCCTAATCTCTTCAAAGTTAGAGTGAACAGGCTCCTTCTGGGTAAGCTCGCTCCATCGTAGACTTTGTCTATGGCATCTCTGACATTGACTAGAGTCAAGAGCAAACCCATCTCTAATAAAAAAATAAAAAAAATCATTTGGCAAATGAAAAAAGTTCAAAAGAGGCTTCGGCCTCGAATAGTAAAAAGTTATTTTGTAAATCGGCGAAATATAGTTCGGTAAAATAATACCTATGACACATGATACTTCGATGATCTAAGAATATGTAAAATAACGCAAATAGCAAACAAGACGCGTCGCGTCGGTCAATAGTTTTAGGTAAAATGAAATTCGAACAAAAAAAATCGGAAAAGTGATCGCTTTAAAAAAAAACTGTGTAAGTAATATTGTATTGTTCGTGCATGGGAAGCGTGCGGTGACGATGACGCGAGTTTCACGCTTTTTGTTCACCCAAAAAGTACACATACATACACAGTATAAGTACATTATACATATAGCTCATGGAAAGCGTTCAGTGACGATGACGCGAGTTCCATGATTTTTGTTTGCCCAAAAAGTGCTCAACGCGCCTAAAGAAGTTTTCACTTTAAACATGAATTGGACATACCTAATGTATTAAAAATTGTTTTTATTAAAGAGACATAATTTGTCAGGATAGACTACAAGACCTCCTGTGAAAGACACTATCACTACTGAAATATGTATAGAATGACGATGAACTAATACTTATTTTGTTGAAGTATTATTACGAATTCGAATGGTTATCTAAAGACGAGTCTTGATGAATTGAAACAGATCGAAAAGGTTCTCAAGGAATTTTATGTTGGGAATAATCCCGAAAGCGGCCGACACAATTCTTCATTTCATTCACGTTCCCTTGCGATGAAACTTTTTCTCTGCAATTTTTCTGTGGAGGGCGGGGAGTTATCAGGTGGGGCGCTTTGCGAGTCGCAGCACGTACCGCCCCCCGCGCGCCCGCCGCCGCCCGCTGAATACAAACTTCATTAGCCGTTTGATAATTAGCCCGTTAAACGCCCCTCACTCAACCAGCTACCGTCTCTTAAACCAACGATATCTGTACATGTTGTGTCATCATATCTTTAATTCATTAGGTAAAAAGAAATAAAATTCTAATAATGACAGGTGGGTAGGTAGTTACCAAAGACATCAAACTCTGATTGTTTCAAGCAAAAAAATAAAAATAGAAAAGCAAGCCGATTCAATGAAGCCTGATTTTTATCGTGAGGTTTTCCTGTAAGTTATTTCGCAATTGGGACCGAATTGAATCGAGGAACGTACATTATAATGGATTGAATTCTTTTTCTCTGTTGATAAGTAGTCTGTAAATATTGTGACTTCAAATGAATATGAAAATTATAGGACGACGTCAAAGCGATTTATACCTATGTAGAATATAAATTATTTCGGTAAATAATTTCGCTAACCTTTACCAAAGAGCAAGCCTGCCCAGGAACGGATAATAAAAGTGACAATTTAACCGGAACATCTCCGGAAGGAAAGGACGAAACAAAAGAAGCTCCAATGAACGAGGTAGAAAGAAGTTAGAAAAATTAGGAAACAATGAAGCAGGAAACGTGTTTCCTCGGCGAATGGCAATGACGCGAACGGACGGCGGCGGCGCGGCCGGGCGGCCCGGCTCCAGCTAACGGGGTTAGCTCCTCGCTACCCCAGCCTGATCGATACATGTATCTATGAGATTTAAATTGATACATCTTAATCATCTCAGCATATATTACATCTACATCACACATTCATTATGTTTAACAACAAGAATAGACATTTCATCTGCATGTATATTGGAGATAGAATACGTTGAAATGAAAGCTCTACAATTCCTTTTGATGTAACGTAGCCGTAAATCCGAATGGATACGGTATTTGTTTCATTGTTTTGTAATTTTCCTGCAAAGCACTGAACTGACTTTGATAAACGACGTGTTATTCGATTTATCTTCTCACGGAATGTTTAAATGTGACAGACTTTATTTTGTACCTGGCTGCAACGTCCGCTTGGTGCGTTTTTCAGGTGTAATTTCTACAAATACTTAAAACAAAGTCATTATCTATTATATCTATTATCTACAGGTTTCGAAGCCAATCACAGCAGGCCAACTACTAAGCTACTAAGTCCAATACTTGTGAAGAATGTTGGTAAATTAAAGGTTTTTTTGGACAGATTGAGACCGAGATTGAGTGCGAACGTTCTTAAAATACGGGAATTGCCACTCAGGTAGGCATCCTCAGATAGCTCTTTCTTTTAAAATTTTCCCGGGCGTAGTAGGTAGGTACTACATTAGATATATTGAGTCACTATTTAAAGAAAAACATTAGTGTGAGTAATAAGTGTTATATTATCTATCATAATAAAGCTCTGGCTACATTGAGGCTAACACCGCGCGACTGTTCGCATCGGCGGTTTTTATAATTCGGAGGTGACGACGTGAAGTAAAGACGCGCTTATTCGCGGAAGTTTGCATACATCCAAACAAGTTAGTTGACTCAGCTCGAGAAAATTCGCCCCACATCCCGCGCGGTTTTGCATGAATTTTGCTACGGTATCAATGTATGGCCTTTCAAGGTGGGGGGGGGGGGGATACCTTAAATGAAAGGCCGAACATTGATATACCTGAAATAAAACACACTAATATCGTCAATAGCTGCCGGCGGTCATAACGACCTAAAGTAACGAGGTGTGCATTTACTTCGCCCGATGGCATTCTCCATAAGTATCTTCATTTAGTTTCAAAACACACATCACACATACGTACGTATGTGTATCTTTGTAATACTTTGTGCCATTTCATAAATCTTTCACTATAAGAGAGATTTTCTTGTGCTCTATCCCAAAAGGAGCTAAGCTTTGAAATATAAAAAGCGGATAACTCTGCGGACCGAGTGTTTTGGACAGGGCAACACGATAAATGATATTATCCTCAAAACTGATACAGGAGGGCTGTGTAGCGGTTGACAATAACATATGTAGGTAGCCAATGCGATAAAATAATTCAAATACAAATTCATTTTGAGTTGATAACTAGGCAAGATTTCGAATTTCCAGCTAATTTAAGTGGATAGTGTACACAAATAAGCCATGACTACTAACTCAGCGTGTTTGCACTCACAGTTTAAAAAAAAACTGTTTCATAAATTTATATTAAAAAGGATTTAGTACACCAAATCGAATGGGCGGTAATTGATTACAGATAAGCTTAAATTAAAATAGGTTTGTTATTTGAAATCGTGGAATCGGTTTATTTTTTTATCATTAATGGGATTTGCAATTTGCAATAAAAAGTGGATCGAGGCTCGGCGCTGCGAGGCGCGGTGCGGTGCGATGTGGTGCGTGCGGCGCGGCGCGGCACGCGGACACTGCGGCGGATGTTTCGACGTAATTAAAACAAACAGGAGGAGGCTCGCCACTCCTCTCTAATTGCGTTCGTGTTGAAATAATCACGGAAACTGTGACAGGCTGTACTATGTGTATCGGTGTTTACTGATTACGCAGATGACACACTAAAGCACAGACGCGGAATTAATTATCGGATAGAATTCGAAATGAGTGTAAAAATAATAAACAGTGCGCCAAAAATAGTGGATTGTAAGAGCAGTAAAGAAAGATGACTTGGTCTCTTACCATATAATTCGTCAATTTAAGTTTATCTCCAGGTGCGGTTTATTCAAGAATAAACGGAAATAATAAGAAACGCTTTAAAAGATCTAAAGATATAAAATGTAATTGCTTGGCTAGGAAACGGGAACCGTAACGGCCTCTAACTCCACTCAATAGTGGGCATATGTCCGTTTGGATTGAGGAGCCACTTTAGATTTTAAAAGAAAATTCACCCCCTTATTTCGTAGTAAAGCAAATAATTGTGTAGCCCAAATTCTGGAATTTGTAGTAAAATATATCCAAAGTTAAATCAATGTAAACGTGGCTCCTCAATCTAAACATCTGAATTGAGGAGCCACCTGGAATACGGAAAGTATTTAATGAATATTTTTGAAAATTTTGTAGCATTTCGTAGTAATTGTGTATAGTGCCTACTAAAAATCTGAGTCCCAGTACCTTTGATATTCAAGAATACACAATAAAGTCAAAACATCTTATTCTCATCCATATGATGCTTTGTTACGACGACTATGATTTTCAATGTAAAATTCGTAAAAAACACCGACCAACCAATATTAATTAATTCTGTAACTTATGTCGAAATTGGAATACCTAAAACATATGAAGAATCTCTGTACATAACATGCCTATATTTTCGATTTGTTAAAAAAATATATTTAAAAAAGTAGTCATGGCAAATTCTTAAGGAATATCGAAAAGTAATTTGATTTGATGATGTACAATTTTTATCCCACCAAAAACATTTCGTGTAAAATGTTGCCAAGACGACCACATGTGAAAAACATTTCAGATCTCATGTAGCTTCTGAATCTACACGGCCTAACTCTACCGACCCTAACTTCACAAATTCTACATATCAGCAAAAATGTAAGGCTTGCCTGTTTCGTTACTTACTTCAGAAACTAAATATTCGCATCACCTCCACGACGGTAGCGAAACGGCGAAATGATTTGGTGGGATTTCAGTTTTTTTTTGTAAGTTGCTAGGCAGTCTTTGTAGTGTTTATTTTTCTTCTTCTTTTTTTGGGGTGTATTTTTTTGTACTTCCACCCCCCCCCCAATTATAGGGGATGGGGGCGAAAGTTATAAGTTTATCTGGGGGTACGGTAGTGTTTTTTTGTATACTGAACTTTGTTTACATAACAAATTTCGGCTTTCTAGCACTTCATTAAGTACCCTAACATTTTGCAGTCTCATATAAACTTCCACCCCCCCATTTTAGGGGATGGGGGGTGAAAGTTATAAGTTTATGAATTTTTTTGTTGTTTGTATACTAAACTTAGATTACATACCAAATTTCAGCTTTCTAGCACTTCAGGAAGTAGCCAAACATTTTGATGATCATCAGTGTGTCAGTGTATCAGTGAGTGTGTCAGTGACGAAATCGGTGTATTTTAGATATCAATAAAATCTAAAGTATTAGAGCTATTCAATTGAGACTTTTTATGTTTAATTAGGCTATTATTGACATCATATCCTGAGAATATGAACTAACTGGTATATCGGAAACCAACTCTATGAGGGTTCAAAAAAACGACGAAACACTTCGAGAAAAGGTAGGTAGTGCCCTTGGGTTTCGCTTGGCTCGCCAAGTGACATCTTTTGTTCAATATTGTTCAATGATTTGCCCATGTCACTTTGTCGCTGATTAAACGGCGCAGTTCAATAAAAAGGCTAGGCTTTAATGAAACGGCTGATTAAGCTAGTTGGCTGCGACATAAACATGAAATCAATTAAAACTACCTATTGGGACGACAAATATTGATACAATGAAAGCTGTAAAAATAGTTAGGATAGAATTTGTAAATATTCAGATAAATTGTGTCATCTACAAATAAGGTAATGATAGGTTTTCAGGAAATTATTCAAGTGGACGGGCGTTGTGACTGTATAACAAGCTCTTGCGCCACAGTCGGGAATCCGCACGCGGATGAGTTTTGTGTACTTACCTATGTTTACATTGTTGACACACCTGCATACACGAGCAAATCTGACGTGGGGGAAACGTTTATAAAAACGAACGAATTGGTTTAACAACAGTTAAAAAGAACTGGTATTTGAGCTGACATAGCAGTGTTAGAGCTGCATCAAGGCTACAGGTCGCTGTTACAATATTGATATTACAATTCAGTCTAGTAACATGCGACCGATGGACCACAGGCCTCAAGTTAAAATCTACAAGTAGAACAAGACGATGTTTGGTGGACAAGACGGGTAAAAATTATTGCAAGTAGCTGAGATGAAGAATGGATGTTATATACAACGTGTAACAGAAAAAACGCAATACCTCTTAAGGGGTCAATGTACTCATCATTATGAACAACTTTTACTATGGGGCCAACACTGATATCGCGAAAAAAAATCGACTGCTCCATACATTAATTTCTGCGCGCGTAGCTTGACAAAATGTACTGAACAACTGATTTTTTTTCGCGATTTCGTTGTTGGTCCCATAGTAAAAGTTGTTCATAATGATGAGTACAATGAACCCTTCAGAGGTATTGCGTTTATTCTGTTACACGTTGTATATTCGAGTACACTAGTGGAAGCTTGAAAGTGACGCCAGTGACAAGAAACTTGAAAGAGAATCGTTCTTTTTGTTGACATGAGATAAGCAGGGCTAAAACGCATGTAAGTAAAAGTAAGAGAGATAATATAAATGTCGATGACAAATAAAAAGTGTATAAATTCATTTAAGGAATTATACAACGTGTAACAGAATAAACACACTCAACATTATGAACAACTTTTACAATGGATCCAACACTGAAATCAGTTCTTAGTTCAACAATTCTTTGTTTCTAAACCCGGTTTTAACAACCTAAGGAAGACGACTCAGTTGAAGCGACAGCTTTGTCGCTTCAACTGAGTCGTCTTCCTGTCCTTATGTTTCTTAGGACCAGCGCAACACGTTTTTCTTCCAATTTCGCCCCAGTCAACCGACACATTATTTTACACTGTTTTTCAGTGTAAAATATATGGCTTGGCCATTTATTTACTACAAGAACTATTGTATCACAGAAAAAGTGAATGCATTTTTCACCTTACGCCTATGTGAATGTAGCGGAATGGCCAAGCCACATATTTTGACTGAGGTTTAGAGTTTGTGGAGTTGGTGGCTTGTAGAGTTAAGGCGTGTAGGTAGAAGCTTGGCTTTACATACTAATATTACTACTAATTTTTAACCAACTTTCGCATTCGCATGTCAGTTGCAATCTGTCAAAAATGTGTGGAAATTAAGGTTTTTTTGACAGATTGCAACTGACATGCGAATGCAAACCTTAAAAATTTGTAGCATTGGCACTCAGATCTCATGAAGAGCTAAGTTCTACCTACATGCCCTAACTTTACAAGCCACCAACTCTAGAATTGACCCTCTGATAACTATTTGACAGTGCGAACCATATGGTCGGGTATTGGCAACATTTTACATAAAAATATTTTTGGTGGGTATATTTAACTGATATAAAACTATATGAAAGCTATAATATTATACAGACGAAACACAATTACGTTCATTAATCTTCCGATAAAGTAGATGAACAAAAGAGTCGACTCAGCGAATGGATATCTGTGACATCAGCCTTAAAGCTCAAAGCTCCCACTTTATTGTTAGTCGATAGACATTCTATGCGGACATCGCTTTTTCTGATATTTGAATAGTGTCTCTTTTTTGTGGACTTGTATGAAAGCTCCAATTTGGTCAGTCGAATATCGTACCGAACATTATGGTTTTTCGTTGGAGGTCCTACGTTTACTAAAAAGTTTTTGTCGATAACATGGGACAGACTTTTGAATGAATTTATTTATTTTAGGTAGTTTACAAAATACTGGCACTTGGTCACTTGGCAACGACATGCCTAACAGTAAAATCAGGGATCATTATAAGAGACAATATCGGCTTAATGCAAATCTTAAATTCATTCAAACATACAACGCCCAGCCTTAAGCCACTGGGTCTAGAAGCCTGAACGTAGAATGCAAAACCCCTTGTTTGGACCCTATCTCAAATGTACATAATACCAAAAATAAACTCTACTTTTTCAACCGGCTTCAAAAAAGAAGGATGTCCATATGTTCATATTTTCTTACAAAGCCGTACTAATATAGGTACTTATATAAAAAGAAGTTCAAAAACTAAAATTCGACTACAGAAAATTTACGTTCTAAAAAGTATGAAACAAGAAAATATTCTCATAGCTGTGTGGTATGCCACTTTGCCTTAAACTTTAGTGCTAAAGTTTCATTACTATAAACATACGGTTTTACCAGAATAGGTGGCATACGTCCACGGCTATCATCAATAAATATCAGATGTTTTCTTTTTTCATACTTTTTAGAACGTGAAGTTTCAAACGGACATACAGACAGACGGACAGCTGAGTTTTAGTAACAGGGTCCCGTTTTTACCCTTCGGGTACAGGGAACCCTAAAAATGGGTAGGTACGTAGCCAGTTGACGGGAGCAAAGCTGCGAGGTACAGCTAGTTTCTTATAAATTTCCCCTCTTTCTATCTATCTCTATTTGGAATAGGGTAATGTTTGAGACCGTCCTAATAAGCCCTTTCATTTGATATGTAGTAACTCACCTTTGCAGACGAGTTCTTTAACTTGGCAAGGGAGAAGAAAATAGAAAAACAATTTCTACAGGGCTGCCAACATTGGTTAAGTAGGTGAGCCCTGGATTTCTGAAAAATCATCCCCTAAAGGGGTTCAACTGTAGGAAAATAGTCCCTTTTTGCCTTTCGGAAAATTCTCACAGGACAATGCAAAAGTGAGTTTGTTAGGTTCTACCAGTTCCGACCTAAATCGCTGAACTAATTTTGATGTCTTTTGGTGCAAAGATAGATGGGACGCTGGAGACGGTTATAGGCTACTTTTTTGCGAATCTATATTCACGCCAACGCAGTCGCGGGCAAAAGCTAGTAGGTTATAATTTTCTTTGATACCTAACTCAACTTAAATAGGTAACTCCTAATTACGCCACATCGCTCTAGCTGGGTGTTAATTCAAAAATTCAAATCGATTGCCGGTTGCAAAAAAACTCATGTAATTTCACTAACACTTCGATGATGACTACGCGACACCTAAACATAATGCGAAAACAGTTAGCAGTTTCATTATCATCGTGCTTTTGCCTCTATCCCAACCTGGGGTTAGCGCAACTTGTTTTCTCCATCCGTTCCTCTCTAACAGTCGTCAACCACTCTCAAGGCATGCTATCTTTCAGTCCATCCATCGCCTCTTTGGGGTCGGCTTCCATTCAAGTCAGATTCAGCTGTACCTATATTTCACGTGGAGCGGCTGCCAGATCTCCACAACCCATTAACTGGGTAACACGGTATTTCTTGGCAAAACTGGTGGCAGATTTTCTGGCTTCTGACAATCCGTAACCATTGCCAAAGATCTACAAATGACAGCCGGGACCAACGGGCTTAACCTGCTTTCTGAGGCACGGAGGAATCTCGGTATGTAAAGATGGTCACCCATCCACAGACCGACCTCGGCAAGCGTTGCTTGACCTTGAACATCGACCCGTATGGCTGTTATTATTTAGCCACAAGCTCCTCAATTCACACAATCCATTCATCGTCTCTTTGGTACTTCCCTACTTATATAAACCTACACTTGTAAGTTAAAATCGATTACAAAGTGTATTAGCGCAAGAATCAGCAACTACAGAAAATTGCTTAGTTATATTTTGCATTCTCAAACAAACTAGTGCTTTGATTGATATAAGTGTAAACAGGCATTGTTTCGAAAATAAATAAGTTTCTCAGGAGCAGGGCGTTAGGTTTTTTTTTATCTTTGATACTTCGTTATACATTATTATTAAAGTTTTGAACATAAAAAATGGCTATCTTTTTGTATGAGACGGAAGGCAGAAAAACCAAAATACACATAAAAAATATGCATCTTTCGTACGGTTACTTAGGCCACAAAACTTAGTGTGCTAAATACAATGGTGAACAACGTTTCTAACGAAACTATTCCCGTAGCGCCTAAGTTAAGTACTCGTATTATTAATTCCTAACTATGTCCTAGTTAAGTAAAATATGATGAATGTGCCAATATAACATTTTTGGTCAATTGAGTAATGGATTGCCATAGCACCTACTTACATTCTGCTAATTAATACATCGTTGGTTATTTCATCTATTAATTTGATATCAATACTTGTGCCCAAGCAGACCAATTCCCGAACCTTTTTAAAATGTAGCTTACAACAGCATGAAACAATAAGCCCCCACCCATAAAATACTGCGGAAGTGGACTAACTTTTAGGGTAAAGTTTCTGCTAAAACACCAGAGACAGAATGAGAATACTCAAGGTACCACATCTGCTGTTTGATCTCTAGTTGCCACCTCGCTAGGCTGTTATTGAAATGGTTGGTTTGCGAGCCATCGTTGAATTGAATTTTATTTACTTTTTATACAAATTCTTTTATGTTTACTTTTTTAGTTAGTGTGAATCAATTTTTATATATATTGACGTTATTATATTTAATTGACGGTTTTTTTTTGTAATTTTGAGATCAATTTATTTTATTTTTGCTTATAATTTTCATGTATGCTGTTGTTTTATTTTAACTTTAAAGTACGAGTACTTACCTATTTCATTATGTAATAAAATTGTGTTATAGAAGTAATTTTTAATTTATTTATTATATTTTCCGTAATTCATGTGAATATTTAATCAATTTACAACTTCACTATGTATTTATAATGTTTACATATGCCTACACTTCTTTTCTTTTTAATATGTCTACTGCGCGTTCGAGCGTATGGCACCCGTGGGCTGCAGCTGAAAATCAGCGTTAGGTGGTAATACCTAGTGTTGCTACCTGATATTATGCTGAGCTGAGGCCCTTTTGGCACAATATTGTATTTTTGTTTTTACATAATTTATCTCTTGTATTTGTAAGGTGTTTCTTATTGTGCCAATAAATGCAATTTTCTTTCTTTCTTTCTAAGCTCTCTAATTGCTATGCACCGTACAGTTGCGTCAACAACCTAAGGGTATCCTAATGGTGTTATCAAAGTCTCAGGCAAAACTGAGTTTTGCAAAAAAGATAGGACGGAAACAGATGAAGTTTTCTGTCGTTGGGGCGATGTGTAGTAAAGTTTTAGACGAGGCAGGTACTGAAGGGATGTGACGGCGGCGGCGGCGGGTAGTAGGTCCGTGGGCTGTGGGCTAGCATGCGCGGAGCCCGGCCCGGCCCGGCGCGGTGCAGACGCGGCAGACAGTGCGGCTCGCGCGGCGCCGGGGGGCGCGGGGCGCGGGGCGGCGCGACGGCGCGATGCTGCGCGCCTCTCAGTCGAGACGCGAGGCCCGCCCGCCCTAGCCGCCCGTGCTGCCGCCCGCCCTCCCCGCGCGCTCGTCACGCGTCGCTCTCTACGATTCGCTCTACCTACGATCGTTAATTACATCCCTATTCGCATATGTACTTAATGAATTATCACATTCGCCAAAATTTAAAGAATTATCTTCTCATCATTTGGGCTTACACGCGCGTATGGTTGTCGAGTATTTTCAAAGCTTTTGGATGGACCGGAAGGGGGGCGGGAGGGTCGACGGATTCGGAGGGTCGCGGGGCGCAGGGCCCCTCGCGACGCGGGGTTAGTAGGTTCGCGATGTCGCGTCGTCGTCGGTCGGAATGCATTCGCGAACGTAGAGCGGCGACCTGAGGTGCCGCCGCGATTCTCACCTGGCCACTCGGGGTCGGTCACCTCTTTTATTAATGAAACTTCACTTAAACATTTCGCTCTATTTCGGATTTTTTTTCCCGGCGGCAACCTTCGAGCATAGAATTATTTTTGGGTCAAACATGACGAGATGCAAGGTCAAGCCTGCTAGGTGTCAACGAACCCCTCGTCCGATGCCTACGTCAGGTCGATGACGTTTAGGTTAACAGACCAAAACTTTAGCTTTATCGCAGCACCGACTACTATTGTAGCCGGCCTCATATCTGAAACTTTACTGTGTTGTGCTCTCCTAAGATAAAGTATCAAACCGGAAGAAAAAAACATAGTGTCGACGTAAAGAACGAAGACGGAAGTGTGTTACGACTGGCGGCGATCGGGGAGGCCACCGCGTTAACCCTGCCCGAATTAGTGCACCGGACGAGACTAAAATAGCGAGGTGGCGTGTACGGTTACATGCGGCGCGTCAATGTCGGCGCGCTCCGCGTGCTCCGGCGGCTCTCGGCGGGTAAGCTTACACTGCGTCTGATTGCAGAGCGAGCTGAGGCCAGCCCTATATGTGGAGGCGGCGCTGAGACCGCCGCCGCCGCCACCGCCGCCGCTCTCCGCGCCCGCACGCCCTCGCACCGAGCACTACACGCTATTCCTGGAGTCATCTGTTCCACTGTATACGCAAAATTTTACACCTTTATAAATATACATAACTAAGCACACTGATGATACAAAGCTTTATGAAACCGAAATTAGTATTATCTGTAACCTACACATGTTTCGTTTAATACTCGCTTCATATTATATTTCAAGAGCCAAGATGAAGATGTACCTACGTCAATGAATATACTTTAATAACAAGCGAAGAATTCGAGAGACGTGAAACGTGTGAAGATTGTTGAAGAGGCCGCGGCGTCGCCGACGAGCGTGAAAGTGTAAGCGTTGTTCGCTTTAGCTGGTTGACTTCGGGTCAAATTGTAATTTTGATATCATTTGGTCCCCTTCAACCAGCTGTAGTTGACATCTGTTTCACTTTCTGACCACACTCTACTCGAAGAAGAGCAGCAGTAGTTAGAAGCATGCCAAAACCACAAAATTGAAAGAAATCTATATTATAATTGTCTCACCTGTCCTTTTGTTGGTACCTCATCATTTTAAATATGTTAAACCATTTAATTAACTGTGTAGCAGGTTTAACCAAGAAATGTTGTAGTTAAGACGTACGATAGGAATATTTAATTGTAACAATTTATTTTGCATTTTCAATCACAGTACACTTTAGTTGCAGTTAGCACCCGTTTATTGTAAACTTTTATAAATAAGTCATTATCTACTTCTTTTGGAGTAGAATATAGTCTAATAAATATGAATAGAAGTTGTGCAAACAGTAGTCCCATAAGCGTAATTAATTAATTACATTTAGTCTCACCCCGCGCGGTGCGACGCCGGGAAACATGCATTACTTAGAGGAAAACAACTTCTAATGAGATGAGTTGTTGTTGTAGAATGGTCGCACATACGCGCTGTGAGTAAGTACCTACGCGAATATGTCCCAACGGGAATCTTAGCCGTTATCTATCTTTCACAAGCCGTGCACCTGAAGGGATTTCCCATTGGCAAGTTATTAGGAGCCAAAGGGATCAATTTTAATCGACGGATGTCTAACCCCATTCCTGAATTTGAAGTTGGGTATGTGTCAAACTCTACTTTAGCCTGTATATCTGTCAACATTGGTATTCAAGTAGGTTTTAACACGTTCTTAACTCAAAATAATAAATTCAGAAACCGGCTCTAAGTATCTACCATTTTTCTGAGTTCAAAAATTACGAACCCGAGATACAAACTTTCATCCCCTTTTTAATTATGAGTTATTTTTTTGGAAACTCATATCGTAATGGGGATTATAGAATGAGTAAAAAAAAAACGGTGTTTCAAGTAATTTTAACGTATAAACAGATGGCTAAGCACCGACTTCCATACAAACTTTCATACTTAATTTAAACATTTTAGGGGATACATTTTCCAAAAAAACTTCTTTAGATGCTTGAAAGTTGTCTCTTAAAAACTCTCATCATACTTCGTATAAGATATCCCTTGTGCAAAATTTCATTATTCTATAACAAGCGACTTAAGCTGTGCGTTTCTGTCAGTGAGTAAATCAATGTAAGATTTTTATTAAGCAGAAAATATTTTTTTGCGAAGTAAAAATAATGACCGAGGTAATTGTTCACCTCGGTAACTTTACTTTCTGAATTAATAAAAATGAAACAATCTAAGTTCGCAAGTTGCAATGGAAATAGCATAATATTATGCTTAAACTCCCCAAAGGTACAGGCAGATGGGTACAGTGCACCCACATTTACCGCACCGAGGTAATAGTTATTATTTTTAATCACTATTGGGATTATATGAGTTTTCATTTCAACTTTTAAGAATATTGTAAACGTAATACATTCGTATTACGTTTACAATATTCTTAAAAGTTTTGTTGAAATAAAGCGCAACCCAGTAGTAGGTAGCGGAGTTGGGGTTCATCTTGCTAGTAGCTGGATGATATCATGATTTTCCGTAATCTGTAGTGTCGGAAGGCAAATAAATTATTTACTAGCATTATCATATCCATCCTAAGTAGAACGGATTATCTCTTGCCACTATTAATCCAAACTTTATGAAATAGTCAAAGCTATATTTTATCAGATAATTTCTAGACTTTATCAAAGACAAGCCTCTGTCTGTCTAGTCTTTTTTCTGTTCATAGTTTTTCATGATTTTTCTAATTCACGCTTGTCTTGGAAATGTATGGCAATTATAATGCGGAATAGTTCAAAGACATCACTTCTGGAGACCACGTTATGGAGCTAACATTTTCATTAGACATAATAGAGCCCAAAGAAGTATTTTTTACCGTAAAATTGTACCATGTGGCTTTTATCTCATCCTTATTTTATACGGTTACCCATAAAAGTATTGCAAAACAATAGAATAATAAAAAGAATCAAACATAAAAAGGAAGAATCCAAAAATAATATCGGAGTAGCGAAAAAAGAATAAAAAGATGGCTTTTAAAAGGTAATGTAAGTATGCGTCTCGCGAGTCGTGAGCCGTACCTGAATTTAGTGCGGACGGTTTGATGGCTTTACAGATTTTTTTATCAAGGGGTACCTTTGGGAAAACAGGCTTTCAGAAGGTAGTGGATAAAGTCGTTTGTGTCTGTGCGGTCATGATATTGATTGAAGGTAGTAAGGTTTTCGGTTCGCACGCGAGGGAGAATAATAGCGCGCAACGCACTTTGATATTATAACGAGATTATTCGAGCAACCGCCAACGGGTTGCCACTTTCAGCACATCATACCGCATAAATAACATGTATTTACGCATTAACTTGAAACTACACCAGTCAAATTGTCGTTTCAGTGTAGTATTTTAATTCATTGCAAGAGATTAATGTTAATTCACACTGACTTATGAAACGAGGACCTAGACACGTGTTGTATTGATGAAAAAACATGAAATAAATAAGTAATAAAAATCGACTACATTTTTAATCCCGACTGTTTGTATCCCACAGGCAATGCTTCGATCTTTGTTAACACAATATTAATATTTAATTACATTACTTACAGTTTACATGCTGATTGAATTTATTTTGCAACATGAGGGTAATTAAATTTGTGTAGGTAATTATAAAACCCGTGAGAGTGAGTTTACCTACATGAAAAATTTAATCAGTCGCATTTGTTATAGAACAGTTTCATGCTTGTAAACTATAAGCAAGAATCAACTACACTACTACTTCCACTGAGCTAACAATGATTTCATGTTTTAGGGACTTAGAACTCTGAGTTTAATATATTAAATTTCATAAAAGTTCTGGAATACGCCGTATGGTGTTTACAATCTCACGAAGTAGGTATACTTACACTTAAATTTGTTGATCACGGGATATTTTCGATAAAAAAGGCTGTCTGTGTGTTAATAGTGCTTTCCATAATAGCCAACATCTTAACTTTAGGCAAATATGCATCCGAATATCCGATCCGATCCGATCTCTATTTATGACCAAGAAACAATGTAACCCTACACTGAAAATGTTTCGACTACCCATTAGTTTTTAAGAAAAACTGAATGTATTACTTTACAGTTTTCGTACGTATGTTCGTGGTCCCCATGGAAAGCAGCCATACCTAAGTGTATAATATTTTCTTTCAAACATATTTTTCATTGTGCATCTCATGGTTGTCTGGCGTAGATCGCCGATTGTGATTAGGCAACCTAATATTTTTATTTCTGTATGCGAATATTTCTACATGGGTACGTTCATGTAGAAAGTATCCAACGTTGCAATTTATAAAAAAGTTAAGCTTCAGATAAGTAACAAAGAAAAAAAAGAAAGCTAAGCTTCTTGAAATTTCAATAACATTCCTGACTGCTCTACATGATTAGTTTTTGTTGGGCAGGAAAGTGTGACTGCTGAGAGAGGGTGGTGGGGGTCGCAAAAACCCGGAGGCAGTGGCTGCAGCCGCGCCGCCGCGCCGGCGGACGACGTGCCGCTCTGCGGTGCGACTTTATGCCATAAATCAAAAGCACCCGCGGGAACCCTCCCATCCCATAATGTAAGTATGTATAAAACACTCTATCACTGATGATAATACAAAGGAATTTTAAGTAGCCGGGTTCATGTAGATCAAAATTAGTTTTGTTTGTTTAAATCTTGTGAAATGGGTAGGTACTCGTTTACACAACCAAAATAACAAGTAAAAAAAATTGGCCAAGCAGTCCCTAATTTTCGAAATCGTAAGCCTTTGGTATAATTTAGTAGTAGAATATAAGGAAATAGGGTCGTTCTTCTTTTTTACTAACAATAAATCGAAGTTTTTCCTTTTTATGGGTTTTTGAACTATCGGTAATTGTGGTTTCAGAGTACGATTTAAAAAAAATTGCATTTGTTTTTTAATAAGAACTAATTTAAGTTTCAGTTTACAGCCAATACTGTTTTTTTTTATTGTGTTTTTTTTTAATAATGTCACAGAGTGGTCCTTTTCTGCGGAGACACACATTTTGGCTTACCACTCTGTCACGGCATTCTACGAAAAACAAACGTTTGTAAAAACAACAACGGGTTGCACTCCGGGAGTGCCGGCAGAAGTGAAAATTTGAACATTAACGTTGTGCATTTTTTAATATATAAAATTCGCACGAATTGCTTTATTTATTAGAATAAAAGTACTATCATTTATGTGATTAAATACAAATAAATGACAATTTATATTACATTATTCATCTTACGAATTTTCGATCAAATCACGTGTCCTGACGCGAGTTTAATTTTTTTTTCCCATCCCAAAAAGTGCACAACGCCGCTAAAGAAGTTTTCACTTCAACGTCTTACAAATTTTCGGTCAGGTCACGTGTCCTGACGCGTGTTTAACAGTTTTTACCCATCCCAAAAAGTGCACAACGCCGCTAAAGAAGTTTTCATTTCAAAAATGCTGGTTAGAGAAACTGAAAGATTACATAATATTAATAGATAGAAAAACACGACGATTATTCAAACATTATAAAATCGAAAATCATCTTCCTGATCTTATTCCATGTTACTTGGGGTCGGCGCAACACGTTTTTTTCTTTCATTCTGTCCTATCAGCCGTGTCACTATCAAACTCCCTTTTCTTTCATATCGCTCCTCACACAATCCATCCATCTTTTCTTTGGCGTTCCTCTTCCTCTCCATCCATCCACATTTATATTCATAACCCTTTTAATTACATGCGTTTCATCCCTCCTCTTCACATGACCATACCAGGACAAGCGGTTACCTTTCAACTTTTCCGTCACTGGCGCCACTTTTAAACTACCTTTATTGTACTCATTTCTCACTTTATCCATTCTCGTTACTCCACACATCCATCTCAACATTCTCATCTCCGCTACATGCAATCTATTTTCATCCATCTTTTTCATAGCCCAACATTCTGATTCATACAGTACGACAGACGTCTTATCACAAACTTACAGATTTTCCCCTTCAACTTGAGGGGCATCCGTGGGTCACAAGTTGTTCCAGTGACCTGTCGCCATTTCAACCATCCTGAGTTAATTCGGTACCAAAAAAAAAAAATACAAAAATCTTTATCTTCTTTAACAAATTTCTCTTCTTATAATAAGTTGCTGGAGTCTCCTTTTAAGCGTTACGTCTCGGTCTATATCACCATCGCCCTGGACAAGCGACCTGAGGTATCGAAAGTCGGATCAGATTGGTATAGGCGTTCCGGTGAGAGCTATAGGTATAGGACTAGAGAGACCGCCGAAATCGCAGAACAGGTATTCTGTTTTGGTTCTGAGCAATTTCAGGCCAACTCTCTCTAGTCTCTGCCACCACGTCTCTAATCTGCTCTGGACCATGAGGCCGCTTTCAGCAACCAGCACAATGTCATCAGCAAACAGTATACACCAGGGAGCCTCTTCATGGATGTACAAAGTCAGAGCGTCCATTATCATCAGGAAAAGGTAAGGGCTAAGAGCCGACCCTTGGTGCAAACCGACTGCCACACTGAAGCTGTCAGTGGTGCCCACTGCAGACCGGACTTGGGTACTGCATCGACTGTACATCGCTCGGATCAACTGCACATACTTCTCAGGCACACCTTTCTCCTTAAGGCCCCACCACAAAACCTCGCGAGGCACCCGGTCTTATGCCTTTTCGAGGTCAACGAACACCATGTGTAAGTTTTTATGTACAGCTCTGTATTTCTCGCACAGCTGACGGATAGCAAAAATGGCATTATTTGTACCCCGTCCAGGCATAAAATCGAAAATATCAATACCTAATGAGATGCCATAATAAGACGAAGGACAGGTAAAAAGAAGAACGACCCAATAACTATTTACATTACTTACAGCTAAACTTAACGTAAGTATGAGTAGGTAGATAAATGTATGAAACGATTGTGGATTTAGGAAAAAGTTGAACATTTAGAGTTGTTCCAGCGACATTGGCGTGTTAAGGTGGTGGCGCTTTGCTCGAAATACGGCTTAGAAGGAAATCACCTGGCAGGCCATTAACCTAATTCACGGACGCAAAGACAGGGCGGAGACGCGGGTGGCGGCGTAGCGCCCGCTTTAATATCGCCGCGCTGCCGGTAATAAGATGGAAATAAGGCGGTGGCAAGAAACCGGGCCAATCATTGCCGTTCGCAACTTGACACCGCCAATGTACATACTTCGATAAGTATAAAGTAAATTCACTTTGGCTTTCAGTTCATTTGAAAAAAGTTTCTGTTTCCCAAGAATACTAATAATAATGTGTTAACTAAATATTTAAGGCAACTGTTAGCATCGCCTGCTCCGAGCAGCGCTGTCATCGTCGGTACATTAAAGCTTTCATAAAATACAGGCTGTGCAATGTTTAGGTCTAGCTATAGTTATCATTTTACTACGTTTTCACGTGTTTACGACGCTTTACAATATATCATGCTATAATTGTTTTCTTTAAACTCCTTAACAAGACTAAAGTTTCTGGGACTTACCGAGTTTAAGAGCCCTCTAAGTATAAGCTTTATTTTAGTCGGTAAAAGAGACTGGGGATGGGGACTAATTTTAAAGTAGCTGCATTACCAGTTCGTTTAAAATTCATGGGATATACGGCGCATGGTTTGATGTTTGTCATGGCAAATAAAATGATAATGGTATGGCAGAAAAGGCAGCGCGCCCTACTGCCCCCGCGTCGAGTGTCCTCCGCGAGAAGCTACACTATGAAAAGTTTTATTTCTTCGTGTTGTGCATTTAATAGTTGGAATTTTCCACCGATTATATTAGAACTTTGCTTTGCCTTGTAGTCTATAACAAATCTGTAAAATTTTACAATGATTCAATAGAACATACTTAATGTTGAAGTACAACTTTACACACTTAACGTAACCTAGCGGATTAATTACATAATATTGTTGACAATTTCAAGCGTAAAGGAGCTAAAAGACAAAAATTAAACTCTTTAGTTCTGTCCTGTACAACTGTCCGTTGTCCCTAATTTTACAGCCATTTACTTGGAGAGTATTATTGGCACTGAAAGGACACAAAAAGTAAAACGACTAAAATAAAATGAAAAATTGTTTCAAAAGACTCAAGTAACGATCTATCGTTTCATATTCAACACTGATATTACGTTCTTATATGAAATAAATTAAAAGTAAAAAAAAACTTCTTTAAAAACAAGCTTTTATTTAATGCGCTAAAAAGAATAAAATAAACTTTTACTATCAACTTATAACTTCATTACACAATTTATATATGACTAGCACTTCGCCCGCGACTTCGTCCGCGTGGGGATAGTAGGTACTCCACAAACCGCAACGCCCCTATACATATCCCCTTATAAAGGTTAGTTTTGGAAAATTAAGCACAACGATTCTCATTATTGGTTCAGCGCAACTGTTCACCCCGTTCAGCCCGTCAGGGGTTGATTATGCAAAAATTGTTAGGTACATGTTCTGTTGCAATTATCCCACTTTTAGTTTATTCATAGAATTCCGACGTAAATTGAAGCAAGCTATAATTTCCTCCCCTAAAAACTTATTCACCCCTGCTTCACCCCTTATTATGTATGTACCTAGTTGATTTTCGAAAAATCCAAACATTTGATATTCTTATTGTTTTATCGAAAACATTTAAATGCCGTGGTGTTTCAACGTCATCGGACCAAGCATTGATACGATTCTCCCCAGTTCGCTCAAGCCGCGACATTTTTCTTACTCCGAGCATGTTTATTACCGTCGTAACTTTTGAACGAAAGGTCCGATTTGAATGATTTAAAGTGTAATTTACACGGACATAATCAACCTTAATTATCAAACCATTTAAATGGATAAGGATTAATATCATGGTACTATAATCATCATTTTTTATTTCACCATGGGATTTGCTTGACTAATATTAACAAAAAGCGGTCATGGTGACTTATCCATAATAGTTAGACATATGGTATCGCGGACTTTTTTGTAGATATTGATGACTTCTATAAAACTGTAGTACATCACTTTGCTCTATTGTCAATAGATTCCGCAGCGTACGCGATATAAGGATTTTTTCTCACACCTTGGGTCACATTATCGAAGTTTTCATACGGATCCCTAACTTTTTTGAAAATATTCTATAGCCTATGTCCATCTCTGATAATGTAGGATTCTACTGGTGAAAGAATTTTTCAAATCGGTCCAGTAGTTTCGGAGCCTATTCATTTCAAACAAACAAACAAACAAACAAACAAACAAACAAACAAACAAACAAACAAATCTTTCCTCTTTATAATATTAGTGTAGATATAAAAGGTTGTCGCGAGATTTAAGTAGGTACTTACTAAGTTTGAAAATTGATTAAATTAAAATCAATCAGATCAAGTTATTTAATTTACTTGTTTATCTAAATAGGTAAATTTATCTGTGTAGACAGGTCTTAAATCTCGAATACTTAGTACTTAAATCTCGCGACAAGCTTTTATATCATTTATATTGTGTAATGAAGTTATATGTTGATAGTGAAAGTTTTAAAGGAAAAGTTAATTTTATTCTTTTTCGGTTTAAAGACACTTATTTCTCAAAGAACAAATTACAGTTCACTTTTTAGCGCATTTAATAAAAGCTTGTTTTTAAAGAAGTTTTTTTTTTACTTTTAATTTATTTTTTACTCTTTAGTTTTCGCTGGGCAGGTTTCTCAGTCTGTTCATCTCATTCAACGCATTATGTTCGAGTCCTTTCAATTGATACCCATATTGAAGGAAAGCATAAAAAACTCAGTCCAGGCCATCTTTAGAAGTCCACCTTTTTGGATTTAGAGTGACGTCACTTTAATTTTTGAGTTATTCTCAGTAAGCTCTTTCATTTGATACCCATATTGTAAGAGTGCATTAAAAATAACAAATTCGCCATCTTGGGTGTTCCTCCATGTTGGATTTGAATAACGTCAGACAGTTAACCATGCATTTTTCATCCAAACTAAACGTGTATACAAAATTTCAGCTCAATCGGTTAAAGGTATCTACTTCAAAATTGAGTTGTAAGAACCCCCCCGACTAAAATACATACATACATACATTGCAAGTTAAATAAAAGCTTTTAAAAAAGAAAGCACTTTTCAACCCTTCAATACTAGATTAAAATTCAATTATTTTAGTGGCATCTGCTTACAAATTATGTGGGTCAATACTGTTTATCGTCATGGCAAGTTTCAAGTTTTTACAATATATCCTTGTATAACTATTAAATATCGCTACGATTTTTACATAAAACAAAATTCAGTGACCATCGGCAATATTGTAACTTGCTACCACTTTTTTTATGTTAGCAATGGCACGGTTATACCAATAAAGGTTCGCCATCCCTGCCTTATGGGATCACTCATGCGTCTGTCTGGCTGTCTGTCTGTCCGTCTGTTACAACCAATTTTCTCCAAGTGTAGTTGACCGATTCAGTTGAAATTTGGGACAAATATTATCTACTTCTGATACCCAGACATGGACGCGTTACGAAAATAAATAAATTTTGAGTTGACGTGTGCCTTTTCATTTCATACGTATATCAAATGAAAGGGCTTATTGTGAGCATTTCAAATATATTTTTATATAATTTCAAAAGAAATTGGTTTGAAGTATTGGTATTTAAAAAAAAAAAATGAAAATTGACCATTCATGCATTGACATTATCTTCGAAACTACTGAGACTAAAATTTTGGAAAAAAACAGACTCTAATAGTTCTTTACGAAAACTATAGGAAGTCTATGGTTTTAGAGTACCTAACATGTTAAAAAACTCGGACTGGCGTGCAAAGGGTTCCGAACGAATCTAATTTTTGTAGCATGCTATTTTAACACTTATAGACTTCATAAAGGTTGTCCTGTAATTTATGGGTAAAGAACTTATTATATATGCATTTTTTTTCCAAATTTTAGGCACAGTAATTTCGGAGCTTTTTATTTAAAATGTAACACGGTACAGTTCTTTTTTTTTTCATTTTGTTTGGCTCCAAAAGTGACCCCATGCTCAAAATTATTTTTGTATGTAACGCGTCCGTGTCACAGAAGTTCATATCACACATGAACTCCCGATTCTGTTGAAATTTGGTACACCAATGTGTATCAAATTTCAACAATTTTTAGATTCGAAGAAAATTGCCTGTGACAGACGGACAGACCGACACCTGAGTGATCCAATAGGGTTTCCGTTTTTTACGGATGTTCGGAACCCTAAAAAAATTATACGTTCTGAACCCTTTGCACTTGGCCGGTTTTTAATAAAGAGATAAAAGGGCTTATTCTACTAATTTTTAAGCAACATTCGCATCTCAGTCGTAATCTGTCTAAAAAGCCTTATTTTCCATACATTTTTGGCAGATTGCGACTGACATGCGAATGCGAATATTTGCCATGACAACATGACACATGATGTTATTATAACCATGTGATGGTTACACATGGAGAACTTTATTACTTTGTTTGCCCATGTTTGCAACTAAATAAATGATTTCAATGATTTCAACGAACGTTGTTTAAAAATTAGTATAATTGGCAATAAGGTATCAGAACGTGTCAAAATCTGATAAATTGGAAAATCGTCTGGTTGACATTTACCTATGTAATTTTCACGTCATTTTCTACAGGGTCACCAACGCTTGATAAAAATAGTAAGCGCGCTTTCTTTTCTTCCCACGTTCACGTTGTGGCAGATAACATTATCAACAATACTTATTTCGTTATAGGACCTACAACTAAAACTCTTATAACGGTTTGAATCAATTTAAACTCAACTAGAACCAGGCAAGAAAAACATACACATAATAGTCGAAGCGTTGTTTACCTACAGCGCCTGATCTTTAATCTATTTGTAAGGCCACACTATAACACTACGTGAATATTTTATTCATATGGATCAGGGGCGGATTTGCGAACGGGAATAGTTACAACAGGTAAGCGCATAGGGACTTTTGCCCTCGAGACATCGATTCATCATTCCAGAATTATTGGGGAACCGGTAGACTATAAGGATAAAATTGCTTCCAGAAAATATACCACTGCAGTCTAATCAAAATAAATCGTTTGTATACTATACTTTACTTAGAAACTGTAGTTATGACAGGGTGGAGAGTTATATTATGAATGGTATAGAAAGTGCCATGAATTTTCATTTCCTGTGAATTAAAGCACAATGGCTGGTCTGAATTAAATATTTCAGGTGGTGCGCCGTTCTCGCGAGTTAGTGCCGAGGTTGATGAAACGACATACTCCGCACTCAGCGCCGAGGGAAAATTTAATTATTGTTCCACGACTACAGCGCCACAGTTCAACACACTTTTAAATGGTGAAGCACAGTTCTGTGACATTAAATGAGTTTTCATGTTGAGTTATTATAATTACATAAAGAGTAACATCCGCTATGGAGCAGCCGATTTTTTTTTCAGCTGGTTACTGATTTCGTTCAGTATCTACTTTACTTAACAAAATCATAGTTTTATTGAAATTAAATAATACACTCCCTGCTTGTCTGCACCGACTAACGGCAAATAAATATATTCCGTTCTAAAGTAGCTATCATGAACAGACTTATAATATGCTAATAGATAGATATAAGTAAATGAACACATATTGTACTTGTAAATCGATCAGCTAATGGCATATGAATGAAGCGGGCGTGGAAGTTGCGGCGGCGGTACACACGCTGGATCTAATGGAATTCACTTGTACGCAAACAAGCCGCAGAACGCCCTCCCCCACCTGAGCGGAGCCGGGAGCAGACGCAAGTATGCGACGGGCTCGCCGCTCCCGGGCTGCATCACCCCGCCGTTTATTACATTACATGCGTCACCTTTAATGTGTGATTACACTCGAATGACAAACTAAGCATTTAATACTTCAAAAATTGTTGATGGTTTAAACTATGAAACCAATTCAATTCATAGTATTTTGGTGTCCTCAGCTAACTAGTACCAGCACATAGATGCAGGAAGTAGATCTGTGTAAGCTGACTGTTAGTAAGTTGAAAAGATCCTTCTTGTCTAAAACAGAACCGTTATTTAAAGAATAAGATATTTTTACTCACCAATACGTGGGCTTGGTCTTTATGCTATTTCATGATATTGTATATAAAATTCGTACCTGAAACAAAATACATTTTATTAAGTTACGTACAAGAAGTCATATGAAAAAGAAAAATAGAGGAAAAGCGCGTAAGAGAAAATATTCGGCAACCGCTGATGTCCTTTCATATTTCACTATAATGTCGTTATATTATGTGGTGTCGCAAAGACGAAAGAGACTCTCTGTGTGTAATATTTCAAACTAATTTAAGTATCCACTACATAGGGACAGTGATATAGTGTCATAAAAATGTTAAAGCGAAAGACAAGCCTGGAATAAAGTTAGCTAGCAGGAAAGAATACATACATTTTAATTTATTATGCACATGTCCCATTCTAACTTAAATAATGTTTGTTTCAAAATTCAACGTAAAACCTAAATGTAAAGCGGAGAGTAGCGAGTGCGAGTGTGAGTCTCGATTTAGAAAGTCATATGTACTTCTAAATATATAAACACGAGGGATGTAGTACGTGCGGCGTACTCGAGTCGCATAGCAGCGGGTATTAGTAAGACGTTGAATAATATATCTATGTCGGGAGATACCGAGCAGATTTCTCGGAAAGCCTTAGTTGGCCTTAAACCAGATTGAAGCGCTTAGAATTCCTTACATAAGCGCTCCGCTATAATATCGGAAAAGAGATCAGAAGTTAATCTATCGGCAACATTCCTCGCGTTTCGCCGGAAGGCACCGCCGCCGAGCCGCCCGCCGCCCGGCGCTATGGCCCGCGTGCACGCGACCGCGCCCCCAGCCTAACTAATCGATGCTTTGCTTTGCAACTTAACTATGCACCAAATAAATATATTCATAAATAGCAATACCTATCAG
This sequence comes from Melanchra persicariae, assembly GCA_947386135.1. NCBI lineage: Eukaryota > Metazoa > Arthropoda > Insecta > Lepidoptera > Noctuidae > Melanchra > Melanchra persicariae. The sequence continues at coordinate 8,893,673 of OX376653.1, read as the reverse complement.
TCGTTACAGTAACCTTATAATCGGAAAGTTTAGGTACTCATTATAATCCGAGTCTGAAGCAGAACAGTACGGGATCAAAATTATACTGATCAAACAAAAGTTTGGCACCACTGGCCTCGATAATACACTATTATCAACCAGGGATTATGGAAAATTATAATTTAATAACTACATAATATTTTCATACAATTCAAAATAAGCAACATGTCTGTCTAGTGTGCTCAAAACTTGAGAACCACTTATTTGATTTACGTCATTTCTTACCACTGGTGGTAGAAGCCACCACTTTCTAATGAAAACTTAACGTTGCGCAGTTAATTTTGAATTGTGATTAAACATTTATCTCTAATAAACTCGTAACACAATTCGATGAAACACAATTAATTATTCGCCAGACAGGTTTTATTTCTATCGACGACTAATTTAAGATGAATTTAATTTAAAGCTGTACACGATTGTTATGTCGAAAATAAATTAGTTGGAATATTTTGGTAAAACAGTCGTTGTATCGGAATATTGTTATAAAGTAGAACTGGCACGCCTGGTATCTTAGCTATTTATAGAATTTAATTATAACAGGCATTTTTAATCATAAACTGTGAATAGACAAAATTTGCGAAGAGTTTACAAACAGTGCGAGTAACTTAAAGTTTTCTATAGAATGTGATAAATTATCTCTTTCTTTTTAAAATCTTTCGAAAAATGAATAAATAGACAAGTGTGATGTTGTATGAAATACCGTGAAGAGAAAACGCTCATAAGTTCATAATATTTTGAACGTACGATGTAAAACATGTAAAAACTCCGAAACAAAGTGAAACTAACCACTGAAAAGTAACAAGGGGCCTACAACAAAAAAAAAATTGAACTTCGAATAAGTGATATTCCGTTTCCGCTCGTTAATTCTAACCATTTCAATTTTTTTGACAGTCTTTAATGAAATGTCATTTTGTCTTGAGACTGAGCCGGAACCTGAAGAATTAAAGGGCTGTAATTTCATATTAGTCCTGAAAGACACTACCTACGTAGTCTTTCCACCTGATCTCATGCAAGAAGGTAGTATTCCTATGTACCTATATGCATATTTATATACGGAAACTGAGACGAAACGTGGACAATTACAGGTAAAACAAGAACGGCCGCCCCATCAGGTAAGAGGGCGTCTGGAGCAAGCTTACCAGCTGTTAATTCTCACTGCTCTTTTAACCGACGCTGTTTGTTTATGGCAGCTGTTTAAACGTTTACGAGAACTGTAGATACATATAGCACGATCAAAAAGGTTACAAGCTCACCAAAATAATATAACCTAACCTTATTATTGAAGGTAACATTTAAAAAATTGTGTTATATCCATATCCATAAAGTGTGGTAGATACACTTATAACACATACACTTATAATAATATGGATATATTACAATTGCATCAACTCACCAAGCAACGCGGCGAGAATAGTTTTTATTTTAATATTTTGCAAGGAAAATGAGCTACATTATTAAACGCTGACTGGGACTAGTCTACGTACGTATTAATGAGATATTTATTTGTATAAATACTTTATTAGATTCACTTCTCTGAGTAGCTGGATGATATTATTATAACTTATTGTTACACAACGTGGGTCATTGTAATCAACATTGAACAACTTCCACTATGCGACCAACACTGAAATCGCGAAAAAAACGACTGCCCCATAAAACGATTCGATTCTTACAATTATACTGATACTGCGACATAAAAATGCCCAATACTTATAGCAAGAAATTGTCGCTGGCAGTACGTACCATTTTCGCTTAAAATGTTGGCTCCCCAGTTCACTACTTAAAACACTTCTATCTCCAGTTAACCTCTGCTCGTTTTCAGTGCGTTAGCATTTTAAATAGATGAATTAAAATCAAAATCAAAGTTCTGCTCGGCAGTAATTAACGGAACTAAACTATGTTAATTGAACTAGCCGGTTTTTCACCAGCACAGAATGTAGCATCACTTATTTTCCAGCCGAGATAACGAACAAATGCCACGGGGGCGACAGGCGTGTTTTTGAAAACTTGACATTCGTTGCTGTCGTAAAAATATAATGGTGCAACTTGTGTTTTACGAGCGCTAGAAGTCCCGATGACGAAAACGGGAGTTAGCGTGTGAGCGTGTTGCTAGAATATTTGAATAATAATTAGGTTTTCAGCTATTTATTACTTGTTCTCTTGCAATAATTTCTATGTATGTTATTTGTGAAGATAGGATAGATAGTGTTTTTAGTTCTTTTATATGCGGATGATAGAACCCTCAAAGTGTTTATGTGTTCGAAAGCGTACATTGCGGGCGACATTGCGCACGGTTCAGTAGAGAAAATAGATTCCTTTAGTCACATTTATGGCTAATATATTCATGAAAGTTTCACAAAAATATTTGAACGTCTGCTTTGTTATGAGCGCGACATTGACAAAACATACACGAGCCCGTATCAACTTCATATTGAGACAAGCTCGCTTCCTACTTATGATGTCTTTGTGTAGGAATACTCTCATGAAAAGTGACTTATAAGATGCTTCTCGTTGTCCTTAGTCGTATTAGGTTGAAGCAGGTAGATACATACATAAAACTTTGAAGTTTTAACCACTGCTGAGTATAGGTGCATAGGTACCTAATAGTAGCTTTAAAATTCAGACATTTTTATCTGATCAGGCATCAAAAGAAGTCTCTGTAAATAATCAGAACTTTCACATTTAAACGGTGACTTGTAAGTTATTTCTGTATGTGACAAAAGTGATCTCGATAGAAACTCAAAGTAAAATGTATCAAAAGGAGTGCTCGGAATCCAGCAATGCAAAAGATTTTGGAGGTGTACGAGGAGAGTAGCACAGCAAAATAAAGCGAATAGAGTGCACGTCACGGACACGCGGCGGCGCACGCGACGCGCCGCGCAATTTCCGCTTCGCTATCAGATGCGACGCTCGCGCCGCCCGGCCCACGCCGCACTTGCCACCATGTGAACTCAACCGAGAACGTGAACAGGGTGGTGGCTACACGATGTTTCATTCTCCACTGAATAAAAAGCATTGATACTGCGAATCCGAACGACATGATTCAGTGTGAAAACTGTTTAAGATGCCATGTGCTTTCAAACGTAACTTTTATGGCTGAAGATAAAACAATGTCATAACGCCTTTGCTTAACGAATGTATAAATAACTATGACTTCATAAGGTTGTTTATGCTATTTTGCGTCTACGAATGTTGTGCGACAGGTATTATGTGGTTTGGTTTGCATGAAAGATCTTACGAATGTTGTGTAAACTTGCCCTAAAATACATTTCCAACCAGCTATTGATGTTAATGTGCATGGTTCACTAGGTCCGGTAGCACTTTTTATTTGGGTGTGCCCCTTTCTTGGCGAGCTCGGAATGGATTTAATAATTATGGGGCAAAGAAGCGAAGCGTGTGGGGTCTCGACGGAAGGATGGAGTGAGGCAGGGTGCGATTAAATCGCGGGCGTTTCGGCATGTAACAGGAAGTGGGTCAAGCGGCGCCGCCCGAGCTATTTATTGCGTTTCCGACGAAATTGCAATCGCTATCTGGGGTTTTTTATTTAAAGTATCCTTCCTAAGTGCATTTCTTCAAGACACATTCACCTAAAAATCTTTGATGTAATAATTTCGTTTCTAATTCAAGTGCGAGCACCTAATTGCTAGTGAAGGGCGGAATCGTAAACAAATTCATAGCAGATATACGTTGCGTGTTAGGACTTGAGGGTTATAAAACTGTGAAGATGGAAGTAGGTCGAGATAAGTTTTGCGAAGCCCATAAAGGTTCGACAAAGGCATACCATTAAAACTTTTTTTATTCGATAACGCCTGCCGTTCAGTCAGGGTAAAGTCTTAGTCGCTCTGCAATTACAGACAAGTGCCTTTAAATGAACCGAGCTCTCGAGCACGGCGCATCGCTTCGCACCCGACTGCGCCCACTCCGCCGCCTACCCATTTCCACGCTAACTGTGTTAATTTCATTTAAAAAGAGTAGCTTCACTTATGTATTACCTGTGCTTATGATTGCATGTCAATCATTTGTCAATATGATTAATTTACACTTTTTACGAAATGGATTTTGAGGTAATGTACGTATATTAATACAAGTATATTGTCTTTCTAAGTTTCAATATATAACGTATTTAGGACACCTAAGCTGGTTGCAAGTTCCATTGTCCCAGGCTAAGACAGATACTTGATCAACTTCAGCAAGGCTGTTCCTATTGTGTTGATCTTATGGTACATAACATTTACGTACTGAAAATTCTACTCAGAAAAAGAAATGTCTTCGGAAAGATTTATTTTTCATGTTTTATTCATTCACGTGTCCTCGAGCGTTTTCATTTCGTCGTGATTTTTTGGTCGTTCGATAATGATATTTGCCCTGAACCTTTGCTTATATACCTTAAAGATAAATATTTAAAAAAACTTGTTTTCAATGTACTAATAGAGATTCACTTCGTCGTATTATTAGAGATAATTTTAATTTCCATGTGTAATATCTCGTTTAACTCTAGGGTGGTGTCGAGATATTTATTATCAATCTTGAAAATTTTTCATAGTTCTCTTTAAAAAGAAATGAAAATATACCTAAATATGTTTTCATTTTTAGATTGCATTTTATATGATTTTGGTATGATACGCCACTCTGTTTGTATAATTTTCAAAGGTTTAATATAGCTACCATTAATAAGTTGACTATTTTAACGTAATAGTAAAATGAAAGAAAATTCAAAATGCTGATGAATGGAAAATATCGTTAACAGCTACTTATCTTCAAAGTCCACTACTGCACGGTGTCTTTTCGGTAAGATTAGTGCAAAATGCGCGACGGCCTGTGTATCCGAAGATATTGATTTTGGAAAGTAGCCAAAAAAACTCGTAGAGCAGGCACGCGTCAACTGCCGCGCTGCCCCTATCCCGACGTCAACCCTTTTACGAATATTAAATTCTGTTTTGCCACTTCGCGATTCCACATTTCTCTGAAAAAATATGATCCGATTCGTAAGGCCTTTGCATTATTCACTGTTTTCGGCGATGCGCGCTCTCCCGGTGCGGTTGGAAAAACACATGTTAACTTTACAAAGATGCATGTGCTGTACGTTTGTAGGGCTTATCGTTTAGGTTTATACTAATCAAATATTTTTAGAATACAACTAATCTTGCTTCCTTTTTATCTGAATGACTGAACCTATGACTTGTTTACAAAATTCTTTCAAAGATACTCTTGCAGATGAATAGATTATGAATTTTTATTTCAGAGTTCAAATTGCTTGAACCTTTAATTACTTTAAGGAAACTTGTACAAACGCGCTCTTGGCGAAGGGTTAATCCGAGCTTTGCAACGAAAATAGAACATTTGCCTGATTACAGACAAAAGGTGGCGACGTTCTTGAAAGGTTCCTCTAAGAACAATATTAATTTAATGTTAGGAAATCACAGTGTGCAGATCTTAAAGGTTATAGAATGCGTAATGAAACAAAGTTTGTATTTAGCTGTATAAAATGAGCGTTATTTGTTAACAAAGATTTACGTCCCTACTTCATAGATAGCTAAGGACTGACTCCGCAAAGTTTTCTGTTGCACAGAGCGTCTACTGTCTACTTTTCTCTATGAGCGAGTCCGTTTCCGTTTATCTTTGGTTGCTTTTTTGTTAGTGTCAGTTTCTTTCGTTTCGTTTCTCATATTCCACCGCTACATTTGTCGTACAGAATGAAACTAAAGAAAGTTACTGTTGTGGAAATAAATATAGATATACAATGTCTTTAAGATTCTGGGAGCTTTTTAGCTCATTACATTTGTGTCTTGCTACATGTCTACATTTCTTTAAAAACTTAAAAATCTGAGTTATAGGTAAGTACATGGAAATCGTCATAATAAGAACGAAGATAAATCGTACATAGTTATACGATTGAGTAGGACTCGTACCGTTAATTGACGCCTGGCTGGGTTCGGTCTTAAATTGGTGTAAATCCTCAAGGCACAGATCATGCCAACCGAGCGGCGGCTCTCAACGTGCCTCCTCCAATTACTTTAATTAAAACAATACCACGGCACCAGTGCTTCGTCGACTCACCGCGTCTGTTTCCCATTTCCCTATTTAAATACGAAAACGAGCTCGTAGCTCGCGCTTAGCATGCAAGATGTTGCTATTCAACTGCTACACGAACATACAGAGATATTTAAATACATTTAGTTAATTCTATGCGACGTTTTAGTATTTGATTATACACTAGTAGGTAAGGATTATTTATTTAAAACTTAGTTTCTCCCAGTCATTTGACTGAATTTAAATTAAGCCAAGAACAATAATATGGAACTGCATCGAAGCGGTCTTAAATTCAGCGGTAGTCATTTATACTCATTTGTGTCTCAAGTTCTTAGGCGAGTGGTTTGAAAATCGATTAAGGATTGGGTTGATTCAGCGATTTCGAAGCTAGTAATTTACTCTCGAGTTGGCTGAAGGCGACACCTGTCGAGCGAAGTGACGGTTGATAATACGACGCGAGCGCCATTCACGCGCACTGGAGTGCGAGGACGCGGATCCTTGAGCTATACGCGGCTTTACGTCGCCGAGCTCAGTTCACACGATACTAATTTAAGTTGCTAATCTCAATGTTATTGAACACGTTGGTCGAATAATAAAGGGCTTAGGCACGAAAGATTAATTTTATTAGGAAATATAAAGAAGTGATAAAATTGTTTGATCTGTATCTTTGGTTGTTAAGACAACATTTATCAAAGAACTTCTAGCGGAGGTAATATAAAGCTGCTAAATCCTAGCATCATCTGCGGGATTACAGTTTACACGAGGTCGGCAACGTCGCGAGGGCGGCACGGCATAGCACATCTCCGACGGGAGGCAACTTTACCAACTTTCTTAAGGGCGGTTAGCGAAGTTTGACGTGCACGCGCCAGCACCGTAAGCTCTGGGATTCGATACTTGGTAACAACATCCAATAAAGAGGCAGGGCACGCATGTGTTTACGTAAAACGTTGCAGCAAAAGCAGCAAACACTTTAGTTTTTAAGGTTTCGATCTTAGAATAGTAATAAAATTAGGTTTAGGGAAGACTCGCGCGTTGTCGGATTTCGTCGACACCCATGAAACATCATAAATATAGTTTGACCGGGACCGCTGTACCGCGGCGAGGCGGGGTGATGACAGGAAAGAGCATGGGTTCACATGAGTTTGATATTGTCGGGTCATGTCACAATCTATAAATGTATGGAAATTGAGGCTTTTTTGACAGATTGTGACTGAGATGCGAATCTGAACCTTGTTTTAAAAATTGGCACTGTTTACAATATTAGTATAGTTATAGAATAGAGATACAGCTTATTATATTATTGGGAAATATTATACTATTATAATGGCAAGTGAAAAAAGTAACTGCGTACATTTTATTAAAACAATTATTATTTATAATTATTATTTCAAAATATTTTTTTTTAATCATTGTAGATGATGATTAAAAACTAAATCTATGGAATTAACTAAAGTTACCCTGACATACATTCTGATTCAACTTCATCTTCCGTTTCGCTATAGGAACTTGAATCAGATTCGTTCCGCAGATTTTTTATTAGAGGTTCGATAATATAATCGAACCTACTGTTGCGAGTTTGCGACCCCAGTATCTAATCGTTTTAATTTTTTTCACATGGTCATCACCTCTCCATACATTTTTCCGCCGTGAACACCGAAAACAACATAGTCAATAAGTTTATCGTTTCATCTAGAGAAGAGTTTATTAAAGTTAAATATGGTTTAGGGCTATGTTGTTTTTAATGTCAGCGCTGAACCAACTCTATGGGTTTGAAATCTGGGTACGTGTGTATGACGGTCTTGATATCAATAGATAACGACACGACCTATCTCTGGACATTTATCTCATGCGCGTCCGGTAATAAAACAATAGCTGACGAAACGAATGTGAAATCCTCTCGCCGCGCACATACCTACTTAAGGCACGGTGCAGCGGTCCTGGTCAAACTATAGCAAATCTGTTTAGTAAACATTCCGTATTGGTAATGTTTTTACTATCTTCCAAGCCAAAGCGTTTGACAGTAAACACCACGATTCACTATTTAACGCTCTCTTCAACCAAATATAGATATTACTATTAAAATCACCAACACCGGACCATCCTTTCTTATTAAAAGAGGTGTCAAGCAAGAAGACCCGCTGTCCTCCAAGCTGTTTACTGCCACCCTTGAAGAGGTTTTCAAAAATCTTTCTAATCCCTTGGTAGATAAAGGCGTTATCGTCAGCGAAAAAACGTTGACCAACCTGCGCTTCGCCGACGATATCGTCCTATTCTCATCACCGGCAGCTGAACTAGGCGAAATGCTGAGTGCCCTAGCCTCGAGATTGGACTTCGGATGAACATGTCAAAGACCAAACTCATGACCAACAGCGCCCAACATAAACTGTGTGTGGGAGGTGTGGAGATTGCATATCGACTTTCCTCTAAAAAACTGTCGTAACATAAGAAAAAGTAGACACAGATTTAAATACAGTTTTATTAAGTTTTTCATTCTCTACCGATCAATGAAACCGCCACAATTGTAGTTAAAACAGTAAACAGGTAAAAATTTGTAACCTAAAAGTCACAATAGCATTAATTTATCGAAAAATTATTTAAATCGTTTTTTTCTTAAAACTAGCTTTCAGCGTCTTATGACAGTTTTTCAGAGGAAATGCGATATGTTCCAGAATACATCTACCTCGGTCAAATATTTTCCTTCCAGGCGAAGAAGAAGCCGCACCGAAAACGCCTGGAAGAGCTATTGGTCGATGAAGGCACTCATGAAAGGATACCTTCCAATATGCAATAAACGCAAATTGATGGACATGTGCATTCTCCCTATTCTTACATACAGCAGTTAAACCTGGTCTTTGACAGCTCAGCAGACGTTCAAGCTTGAGGTTTGCCAGCGAGCAATGGAGCGCAGCATACTGGGAGTCAGATTAAAGGACCGCGTTAGAAACACAGTGCTGCGCTCCAAAACACAAATCGCCAACGTCACACAAAAAGCAGTAAAGTTTAAATGGGACTGGGGCGGACACGTCTGCCGCATGTCAAACGATTCATGGGGTAAATCAACCACAATGTGGGTCCCAGAAAATGTCCGGCGGCATCGCGGCAGACCCAGGCGAAGATGGCGGGACGAGCTTGACGCCTATCGACAGGATTGGTCAACACTAGCCCAGAGCCGGGAAGAATGGAAAGAAGAAAGGGCGGCCTTTGCCCTGCAGTGGGACGGAATAGGCTAAAAAATAAAATAAATAAATACTAGCACATACGGCACAAAGCTCGTAGTGTGATAACTTGGTAGAGTTGGAGACTTATACAAAGATATTTTAATCTTACAAGCCGATCTTATTATGGTAGGCGCCAAATAAACTTGCAATAAAGTACATTTCCCTAATATCCCTTCGCAGATAGCCGAACAATAAATAATGAACTGTTTTTCATTAGTAGAGAATGTAAAAGATCCCGATAGAAATCAATTCAGGACAACTTTGTCTTTAATTCTGTTCTTGATATTAAGTAAGTCCATAAATGTATGTGGGTTAATGACCGTTATTGCACATTTATCTGGCGCCTACCATAGTAGGTGATATAATATTGTCAAAGCATAGTTTACATTGAATAGTAAAGAACAAAACCTACTTTTAACATTCTGCTATACCATTATCTTACATTACCTCAGCATGGTTTGCTTGCTCTAAGTAAAAAAACAAAAAGAGTTGGAAATGTAATTATTCACAGTCATCTTAATCGTGGTGGTGAAAGCACTCGACTGTGTTATTAAAAGGTGGTTGGTGAAGCGGAGTTCAGGCAGGCGGTCTCGGGGAAGGGCTCATATAACTTCAAGTTTGGTATCAGGGCCGCGCGTCCACCGGTGTGGCTGCGCGGCGGCGGCGGTAGGAAGCTACCTCGAGTTTTATGAGTTTAATCAAATCGTTTTAGGGGTGTCAGGGCGTGCCCTAACGGCTGATTGTATGTGCGGAACACGTGTGCTGACCCGTACGATTTCTACTCAATACGTACAAACATAGTTTGGCTAAAATGGAACTGTTACAAAAATGTTTCTTTTATTATACACACCGGGAGGGGAACACGCGAAACATGTATTAGAGTTGAGGTCGTTTTGCTGGTAAGTGCGACGTTTGTGCGTAGCGGTCCCACCTTGGGGTTATTTTGTTAAGATAAAATCTGAAAGTGACGCAACTGGGTGTGCTCAGTGAATATTGGTGCTTTTGATATTTAATTTATTTTATTAGAGGCTTTACTATCATTGAGTTTTGTTCGTGAAAGTAGGTTTTTATAAATATATTACAAACTCATTAAGTTACCAAGGCAGTTTTTTTTGTACCGTATATGTTTTTCTTTTTATAGGCAATATTCGTATTTGAATGCAAATGAACATCATCACTGTCAGCGAACACCTCCGTCGTAAAGTACATGTTGTATAATATATAAGCCTATCTCGGTGGGGCGGGTTGTAGTAATTCTTTTCTAAGCAGCGCGTAAAGTTATTCAAAATATGTATAAGTTACGTCCTAAGCTGGTCGTAAAATGGTATTACAAACGTTATGAAGGCCGGGGTTCGGCCGGATCTCATCACTTAGGGTTGTACGCCGAAGACGACTATCTTTCAATAAACCCATAAAATTGCCTCATCCAAAGCGAGTTCCGACCTCGCCCGTCCCGGCTGCTTGTTGTTAACAATGCACACGTCAATATTAAATTTCAGGCGAGGTAACAATATACTTACCTATTGCCGTTCAAATTTAAGGGTAATATTCTGATTCGACTTCCCGACGTTCGGCCTGGGACAATCTTACTTCGCCTCTAAAATACATTCTTCAAAGGATATCGTGAACAATATATTGTTTGGTATGAAATATTATATGATTTAATCAATTCAGAAAGTATCCAACCTTAATTATTTTAAGGTAAACGTGCACTGTAATGAAAGCAGAGACGTAAGTCTTAAATCAGGTACGTGAAAAAAGTGCAGTCAATCAGTATGTGTGCCATATTGCGACGTAGCCAGGTGTCAGGCGGTAATGAGATGCACGGCGTGAGGCGAGCGGCGCCGGGTGCCGGCACATGCAAGTTAGATGAGCCGCGCGCCGTGCTCTCTCTACAGGTGACGTCCGATTTATTTTTAATGCACTACATCTATTGCAATTTGTTGAGACTCAAGAACTCGTTTATAAAGAAGGATTAACTCGCGAGCGCTGTCTGTTGTTTTTAACCCCCGGCCAAAAATAGAGGTGTTATAAGTTTATTGTGTAACTTCTTCTATAAAATTAGAGGACTAATATATATTTTATTTCTTTTAATTTTAAAATTATTTTTTATCTTGCTGGTTCACGAAAAACCTGAATCTTAAGCTGAAACTTGACTTACCTACACAACTTTTAAAAATCCTATATTCGACCATATTCAGTGGTCGAATATAGAATTTTTAAAAGTTGTGTAGGTAGGTCAAGTTTCAGCTTAGGTAATTTATTTGTAGAAGCAATATAAAAACTAATATATTTTTAGTTTATGTGTACTACGTTCTGCTTTACCATCAAATGATATCTACAACGTGTAACAGAATAAACGCAATACCTCTTAAGGGGTGATTGTACTCATCATTATGAACAGTTTTCACTATGGGACCAACACTGAAATCGCGAAAAAAAAATCGACTGCCCCATACATTTTTGTGCGCATAACTCGACAAAATGTACTAAACAGCTGATTTTTTTTTCGCGATTTCGTTTTTCGAAATGAATCGCCGAAATGTATGTACGCGCATGACTTGAGAACGACTTTACCGATTTTAATAATTATTTTTTGTTTGGTTCGCCAGAATACAGGGAAAGTTTAAAAAAAAGTGTTGGGTCGGTTGGGTCGGTAGGGTAGGTAGGTTGCCAGTTGACGAGAGCGAAGCTGCGGGGTATAACTAGTAGAAAATAAAACAAACTCAAGCCATATCAACACTAGCGAAACTACGCGTAGCAATAGTGCTACGCTCGTAGCATTGTTGCTACGCGCCTGCTACGTAACGTAAGGCATTGACATACACATGACCCGAAATACGCTGAACGGGTAAAATAAATAAATGTGTTAATTGTTTTATTAAGATGCGGCGCCATGTTCAAAACAGTAGCAGTATAAGATTGTTATATTCCGTTACATCGTTAGCTGAGAGAGGATAAGGGTTGTTTCAAAATAACATCAGAAGCATTATCAGTAGACGAATGAGAATGACTTGAATGCCAATGAGATACAATTTGTACTCTACACGAATACTTGCACATCTAGTATAAATAAACACAAATAGATTACGAATTAGATAAATAGTTTGTTCATCAGAAATGTGTTACGACGAGAGCAAACAGTTCAGGTAGAAGATTCGTTTAGTACAAGGATAGAAGACAAATTAAAAGAGCACTGAAACGCTAATTCCATTACGATTCGATGGACGGCAAAAGTCGCCTCCGTTGGACTCAAAGCCGGTAAAACGTAATTGCGACTTCACTAAGCTGGGCTCCGCGCGGCCCGATACGGACGAAAGGGGACCTCTCTGTAACGGCTGATATAAAAGCGGCAATAAATTTAACAGGATGAACGCACTACTTACACAGAACGAGCGCGGACGCCGCCGGTGCCCGTAACGAGGGGGCACGCAACCACCGCTCTGTGTTTTAACCCGCCCCCGCCCTTCGTTTTTCAGGCTTCCCAGGACATTTTTATTTTAAACCGTTGTATTAATGACCTACGGTACTCTATATACCTACTATATACAAACTCTATGAATATCATTGTTACTGTTTAAATGTTCATGGGTCACATGTGATTGATAGTTCGCATCGCTAGAATTCACTAAAAGATGATCATTTTATGCCACTATATTTGTGAAATGCGCATTACGCAGAAAGACAGACGCCAATTTGTAACCAATACTTAAAATCAAATTAGTGAAACCTTTTTAATCCCAATGGCACTCTGGTGAGCAACCAGTACGCGCCAAAGTTTCTTTGATCCTCATGACGGGCCGCGCATTTTTTTCGCTATGGCATCTCAGTTGCGATACCTGATTTTAATAACGATCTTGCCTAATAACTCTTAGTTTTTAATGTTGTTGAAAAATACACTTATTCATGTCTTCTAAATAGTCAGTTTTTGCACTACTCACAAATGGACTGCGTAATCAACGAACCTAGTTAATTCATGCAAATGTAAGAGCGAAAAATGGATATTGTGTCGTGAACTCATCACGAAAAGTACTTATGTAGATGATCCGATGATTATGATGGGTAAAACATTCATGTTTCGTACTTACAAGTTTCAACAAGTGCTTCGAGTGGACGACGCTTGAAAATTAACAAAAATATACATAGTTTATAAAATAAAATTGTTTATTATATCATTATTTTTTGTGGCTTTTACATTTTTACGTAATATCCTACGTAACAAACCTCAATAATCTTAAATATGAATAAATAAATAGGTTTAAATCGAGTCATGTTGTTCAACCAACAACCATTCATTGATTTTCCTGAAGAAGAAGCCACCATCGATGCCCAAAAAGCGGAGGCAAGATGTCTTGGACGCCTAGCATGAGGATTGGCTGCAGACAGCGCGGGAAAAGAGTACCTGGATGAGTGAGGCGGAGGCTTTTGTCCAGCAGAGAAGAACGGCTAGTTAAAAGAAAAAACAAAATTAAACTGCCCACTTTTAGGGTTCTCTCCCCAAAGAGTCCAAACGGAGCCCAATTGCTCACGCTCATTCGTCCATGCGTCTTTCCCGATAAACCGTAGAAGCTAGTCTTCATAAATATATTTTTTTCAAATATTACAATTTTTAAAAAACTTGAAACGATTCGAAATCGTTCTAATATTTCTATATTACCGATAAACATAATTTTGGGTATGGACGGTTGGTACGGAACGCTGAAAGCGCGAGCTCTAACGCGCACTTGGCCGGTTTTTTTCGTAGACTTTTTAGAACTGGCAAGTGACAGGACTTTGAATCTTTCGCATATTTTGTAGTGTGCGTTTTGTTTGTTTGGATTAAACTATTTTTCTTTCTTCTTTACTTTCATTATAACATATACAGGGTGGGTAAAAAATCGTGGATCAAACGAAACAGGGCGATAGTTGGGATTATTCGCAGTAAAAATATCTTTGTGGCAGAGCACTCACTTGATCTCCTTAAAAGCTATAACAATTTAAAAATTCCAAAATTTGTGATAAATAGGCAATTAGAGTAAAATGGGTACATATTTTAAAACTTAATAGTGTTTAATAGCTTCTAGGAAATGTATCATCACTACAAAAGTGCTTTAATATATTTTAAGTCTCACGTAAAATTATTTGTAAGTTTAAAGCCTTACTTAAAAAAATGTCACAAAGATATTTTTTACTGCAAATAACCCCAACTATTGCACTGTTTCGTTTGATCCACGATTTTTTACCCACCCTGTATATATTAAAATTATCGCTTATATTAGACGTCTACAATTTATTTACGTAAGAATTTTTCTGCGCCCAGTTTCTTGGTACCTGTTGTTACAAATCGCTTTAGGAGAAGTGAAAACAACCCAAACAATAGGGAAGGGAAACAATCGTCACAAGAATTTTGTAACAAAAGCACCTAAAAGAAAAATAGTTAATGTCGTTATTTTGGATACACATGTTTATTGCTATGAAACATGGCAGCCTCATAACAATCCCTTTCACTCTCCACAAATTGGAAGGAGCGCGTAAAGGAAAACATGGCTATAAATAAAACTGGCAGATCAACTAGATAGGCGGCCATTACCCGAGATAAGCACGACTTATATACGCGATACGTTCTTCGCTTCGGCAGATAAACGGAATGGGACTGGGTTTGTTTGCAGATATCGACGTTGAAACATTTTGGCAAGTCACAGCTCGGAAATTTATTGTGGTGTTCAGGGAGATATCTTCTTACGGACTCATTAAAAAGGAGACACGTCGTACATAAATCAGGGGCAGGCGTCGGCAGCGGCGCGGCGCGGCGCGACCGCCTCGGCGGCTCTTATCGGCACCGAGTGCGCCGGCAATAGGCGCTATCCGGTTCCGTCGTCGTCGCGCCATCGCTCCATTGTATCTGCGCCGCTCCACTGTGAGCTACCTCCGAGCGAGCGCCCGACCACCTAAACTTATTACATTATCCGTTTAACCGATACCTGTTTTCATACAATACCGAATAGACACCAGCGCTCGACAAATTTCCAAAACCAGGACTTCCTATCTTGAGCTAGTTTGTGTATTAGGTACCTACCTACACATTATTTGTCAGAGACGGTTTATGAAAAGTCAGTCAGTCCTCTATTCTCCTTTGATGCAGGTAAGCCTTGGCATGTTGTTTGAAATTTAATCTATACACTCCTTGTAACGCGTTAGCATTTATCATTACATGCTTGGTTCTATTTCGCCCTTGCTTTTCCGCAGTTCCGCCTCGAGTGCAAAAATAAAGTTCGCGCACAAGCATCAAAATACACTACTCGGAATTTATAATTATAAACCGTGTCTTAATCGTGAAACGTGATCATTTTTAGGGTTCCGAACGTCTGTAAAAAACTCTTGTCTGTCCGTCTCTCACAGCCAATTATCTCCAAAACTCGGTAACAATGCAGATAATAGTTATTTGTCTACAGATTACAGGAAAATCTATAAGAATTCTATGGTTTCAAAGTAACATGTTACAAAAATGAGATTCGTTTCAACCCTTCAATGGTTCAACTCTTTGCCTCGAGTCGGACTCGCACTTGATTGGTTTTTCTTATAATCATCATCTTCATCCTGAACGTTTTTGCTGAAGTTATACTAACTCAAGGTAAGAACCAAGCATAGTAAAATTTAAAGCACTTAGGAACATAAATATTTCAGGGAGCGTCACTAGTTCACTGGACCCGGAAGATCCCAACTTTTCGGAGTGCCCTGGAAATTTCCAACATTACGACCACCCGCTCCCCTTGAATTATTGGACTTACACACCTACTTACATGCCGCCGAGAGTGCAAAGTTTTGTTTCTTGTTTGCATGAAATTCCGTCGTTGTTATTTAAGTCGTTGCTTAACATGCAACGGGTGCTAATAAAAATATTTCTACAAGCTAACAACAAACAAACGTTTTGATTTTTTTATGGTGACAAATTGATGAGCGTGGCCGGTTGACACAGGCAGTTAGATGCGTACATGTGTCGTGTGACGTCGCACGGGAGTACCGGGCCGCGTGACCGAAGGGTGTACACGAGTGGATGGCCGAACAAATGACAATAATTGGCGTGCAGAGAGCAACGACATCGCGGCACTCACTGCCGGCACCGACTTTAATTGACTGGTGATTTCAATTAATGCACATCGGTGAGTTCACGAAACACCACTATTCCTGCTATAATGGCACCAGATATTCACTCAAAATGTCGTTGGCAGCTCGCTTGCTTTAAATTTATGGCACTGACGACGACCAATAAATGTAAATTTTATTATTTACGGTACATTTAACGGCAGTGAACTCTTTTGCCAATACCGTAAACTCTAAAGTGGTTCGTGCACATACAGACGAACAAAAATCACAATGCGCGCTCCGTAAAGTGTGTGGTACTGACAGCGCAGCGGTGTCGTTGAGCTATGAAGCTCTATATACTGGTTTCGAGTACTTATGTGAAAATAGTAAATAATTTATATTTAGTTATGATTAAGTGTAAGTACTGCCTAGCAAAAGTGAAAAATAAAAGACTGTGAGGTGTTTTTGATTGTTTTTTCGTAATTTAACACCGACTTCCGAAATCAAAGTTATTTTGTACTTTGTAGTGTTTTTTTTGAAGTCGGTTTTTTTTTTGTGAAAAAGTTTTATATTTTTCACTTTTTAGTGTGGGGTACCACCCACACCTAAAAACACCACTGAAAAGTCACAGGAAAGCAGAATACGCAATTTCGTACATGTATATGGATGATATTTCCACATATTTTTTTCCAGCTATTTGGATTTAAAAACAAAACTACTGGACCGATTTTGATAAAATTTCAATAGGTGGTCCTATTGAAATTCGAGAATCGAGAAGAAGTAATCCTTTCACTCGAAACAAGAACTTTTCAAATCGATTCATAAATGACGGAGATTACGAATCATGATTCATGCATCAGCCATACCTATATATGTTTACTATTCATAGGTATTGTATTTTTAACAGAAACATCATTGCTTGTTTCTACTACCTATTATAAAACGAAAAAGGTAAATAAATCACCTTTGTATAAAGCATTAAAAAAGCTTTGAGTTTTCTCTTGTAAACAGGTTGACTGGGTGATTAATCAAGATATGAAACAATACAGTGATAAAAGCGTGATTGAGTTTAGATTTTATCGAGTTCAGCAGAAAAAGAGATTAGACGAGGCGGTGTTCCGTGTTTGCAGCGGTTAATAAAGGTTGATGAAGGCTCGGCAGCGCCGCGCGCCGGGATCTGTAGTAGGGGCGCGCCGGAGATAGAGAACGCGGTCTGCTCGAGTACTGATAAGGCTATTAAAAGTTACGCTTACAGACCAACCTCGGATTAAACAGATACCTACCGAAAGTACCGATCCCAAAGAAAACCTTTTAGAAGAAAACAAACCCAGTAAAGCGAGGGGATTGCAATAACAGTAGCTACTCTAAAATGGTAGCCGCCCGGTAGTGTTGCAACCCAGTGAAAGAAGTAAGTCGCTACCTTCCAGCTGTTGTTTGTTGAGAAAGCGTTTCACTGATTCAAGTTTTAGTAAGATCTTTTTTCTTCAGGATGAAAAAGAAAACTCATATTACTGAACTGTTTAGAAACGAACGCGCAAGCACATGTTAGATTTGCAATTTAACTTTAAATCTTACATATGTAATTATATGTATTTCCTCACGCGGAGTACTGCAGCTTTAGGAAATTTTATCTTCGGGACGAAAAGTGTATTATTTAGTTTCTCCTTGTTAATTCAAATGGAAGTTATCCAAAACATGTTATACCCATTTTCACTAAACTGTTAATGAAAATGGCCACTATTATTAAATTGATATGATTTGACAAACAATATTCATGTTTGCGACACCGATTCGCCGATGCTTTATTTTTGATGCAGACTGCCTGGCAACAGATTTTTAACAATATTGACAGACAGTCAATTGACTACTAAGTCATGTCAAAGATGTAGATTTTAAAGATTTCGAGTTTCCTACTAAAAAACGAATGGTGAAACTCGAAGTGGTTGTAAGCAACCACCATGACGTAAGCAATTGTTTTAATGAAAACGGGAATTACAAGTGAAGCTAAATCTAAGCTTCTGAAACTTAAATCAACTTTTAAATTAATGCGTGCTATGGAGAGGAGTCGCGTAAGTGTCCCATAAAAATACCACGATTTTATTGTATGTTTCCTATATATAAAACGAGTTGTGTGGACTAGAACAAAAGACACGTGCGAGGGAATTTTGTTCAAAGCAATTATTGTGAATAGTGCTCACTTCAGCGACGGTAGAAATTCGCGTATAAATCGCGTCACAGACCACAAACAAAAACGTGCATGTGGACCGGCGCCCATTATTCTCGACTGCATAATCGCTTCGTCCGACGCCCGCATCGCTTCCCTTGCTATTTTATTTCCTCTCGGCATAGTTGTGTTTCGACTAGGCGGAGCTTTTTCAGCGTAGCTTCAGTAGGGAAATTAAACCATGTTTAATTCTGTTTAAGGTCTGGTTCCGGTTAGTAGATGCAGGGAGCCGATGCGACCGGCGACAGACCAAAGCCACCACGCTACAATTCTGGCACAATGTGTGTCCGTTTTAATAGGATTAAACTCATTGTTACATACGAGCTGAAAGGACCATGAGCGAAATGAAATTGTTTCTAACGAAACCGAAGAGAATATTGCGAACAACGCATTTCGATTGGGGAAAACGGAAACTCATTCGTTTCAGTTCATATGAAAAGAAAATAAATTTAGACAATCTTTTCGACTGCTAAAGGAAGACCAGTTGTTACACAAACGAGTGCATTTAATGCACCAAGTATAACAATCTATGTTTTTGTTGTTCTGGTAATCGTAGTTTATCTTTAGGTATATCGAGCCAAATTAAATTAGCTAAAGTTCTTAGATGTTATGGGTTAAATTTTTATATTAGTCTAATATTAAGGCTAGGCAGGCAGATGATTAAATGACGATAAGACCAGAAACACTTTTATAAAGATTAAAAACTGTGTTGAAAATTACTACTACTACATTTACTTTTTTTTTGTTTTTAGATGGAAAAACATCAAATGACTCCTCCCGTTTTGGACGGAGCGGAAGGAAGTGTCAGACTCTTACTGACTAAAACCCACCCAAGTGCCCTTTGCGTTCCAGAGCCGCAGTAACACTTTCGAACAATTCTGGAACATACTCTTATACTTTACTGTTTTATCAAGTAGGTAGCATTAGGTGTTCCTAAAATAAGCAGCTTTGCCAAACAGACGAAGCCGAACCACCATAGATAGGTAGGAACCCTTTGGTTCGGCTTCGCCTATTTTTTTACCATTTGGGTAGGTAGGGAAGACTAAAAACATGATCTTGATCTGTAGTTTCATTCATCCGAAAGTTTTGTCATAATACCTTAGTCAGTTTATTTCTAAAACAATAAGAAACAATTTTGCTTGCAATTTATCACAAACCATTAATGACAATATCATGAATTATTATTTCGCATTATATAACCGATTTATCTGTTGCAATCAATGATACCGCTTTCGTTAACTATGCTAATTCACAAATTTGAATGGGCACCTATTATTGGAAGTTAGCCGCAGTCTGAATGCTTACGTTTCTAGTTCCATCCATTACGGATTCAGATTAATTGCTCACTTAATGCTGCTCGTAATAAACTAAATCCGGTGCCGTGACCCGTCTATTTAGACGTTTTAGCTGGAGAATTGTTAAGCGAGTAGGAGAAATTGAATTAGGCTGAACGGGCGACGTCGACGTTGTCAGAGCGGGTGGAGCGCGATGGCGCGGCGACGCGCCCCGCAGCCAGCCGGCCAGGCACCGCCGCCCTGCTTGCTACGTGCTCATCTACAACGCAACACGCCATCATGTATTCACTTTATGTTTCCAGTTCCAATACTACAAATCGAATTTTATGTTATGTAAATCAAATTATAAGCAGGTACAGTTTCTATCAAAAGTCATTGATTGTCATTGTCATTGATTTAAGTTTAAGGCGATTTACGAATGAGTATTTTTTTTTTACTAGAAAATTCCTTAATAATGAGTTTTCTTTAATGTGGTTCGATTATTTTATTTGAGGAGAGTCATTATTATCAACGTTAGAGTAATGCTATTCACTTTTGCTATTGAATGTATCATGGTACATACTCTTACTGTCGCATGCCGTGTCCTACATATAGAATCGATTCTGCATACGGTATTCTAAATGTGTTTATCGTGGTCGGCACATATAATATCTCGGCACTATGTAGCTACTAAAATGATCGAAATAAAGATCTTCCACGTCCAGTTCGTACTAGCACGTTGTGTCAACGATAAGAAAGCAAAAAGCAAATAAAGTATGGTAGGTTGCTCTGGGAGCAGAATGGAGCAATCAGGACGAGAACACTTTGACACAGCAATTTGGACGGCGCGCCTCCGATGTGTTATTTTGATTGCGCCGCTTTTGTGCGGTGTTGTTTGTGCGTCCGCTTCCTTCGTGCTTATAAAAAATATTTATGACTCCTATGAGACACGAATATTGCCTCCTACCGCCTTAATAACCTTGCTGGTAACAGAGAGCGACAGTCTCCTGAGGAGGTATTATGTCGTAACAATTGCCTGCAAAATATTCGCACAAAAACTAATTCTTTCTACCCTCTGGCGAAAACAAATGCAGGATAATAACATTCATGGGTGTGTTTGAGTAGCTATATACATTTTTGATCAGGTGATTTTGTGCAGATTTCGGTAAACTGGGTATTGTTGAGCTTGAGACAATTTATTTTTACCTCGCTTGTTATTTTTACGTCAAGGGTTATGCATACATAAAGCACTCATGAGATCTATCGTTGTCTTTCCGTATCAATAATAGAGATGATTGTCTATAAAACAAGTGGTTTCCAGTACAAAAGCATTACGTAGTATTCGCAGAGGAGCCACAAAGGCCTCGTAGGAAATAGCCCCTCTCCGGAAATTGAACCATGCACGCGAGAGATAAGCTGCAACTATTTCAAACGGATCGCTTCGCTATTACAGCTATGGTTTTAATAGATTCGGTTAGTAATTGGGCGTTTTATTTTCTCTTTCTTTATTTAGCGACAGTTGATACTTTTCAACGTACTATTGGACCTTGTACCAGTTTCCTGTAGATTGCATTTCAGGAGCTGGACACTTTAGCCTTCCCACAAATAAAATGCGAAAATGTCATAATTTCATGCATTTATAACCACATGCAAATAATTGAACTACGTCAATTTATTTAACTCAAAACTGCAAGCAATTTTATTTTAAAGCAGAAATCCAAATATCATTAAGTAATTATTTAAAATAACAAGCGTCACGTGAAATCTATTTGTAGATTTCATACATTTTCATTATTTGCAGTATTGATTGGTTCGCATCAATCGCGATATGCAAATATTAGCTTCGCTCGCTGACCGGCAGGCTAGTGATTTACGCGTGTCCCGACGCTACGTTATGCAATTACAACGCTTATTAAAAATTAACCAGCAGCTGTAACCGAATTGTGCGACTTTCGTTAGATTGTTTGTTATGGAATTATGATTGTGTTCGTTGAAAGATATGCATTGCACAGCGTAGGTACTGCATACAGTGCATAGGTACTGCATACACGGTAGATAGCGCGCGGTGCGCTGTGGTACGGCCACGTAAATCAGCAGTGCGATTCTGTAAACATGTCGAAGTGAACACTTGGGCGGGGCGCACGACGGGTGAGTTGTCAAACCGTACAAATAAGATGGAATGACAGATTACTTGTCGTTCACTCCGCCTAGGTGTACACCGTGAGATGTCGACAGAATCGACCGGCTGCACGCCGCACCGCAGGGTGCCCACTTGGCGCGCGACACCATCTACCAAATACCTCACTCATGTTATTCTCAATACATTTTGATTTTACCAGTAGCTACTTATCCATTCTTACAATTCTGTTCAATTCATTCAAAAGTAATAAGCCGTAACAATTTTGTGATCATCATTAGTAAGTACTTTAGCTGTTGCAAGATTTTCCGTAGCCAATTAAAATGAAAACAGAAATGGACCCGCTGCGCCGTATGGAGCAAATAAGAAGCCTACAGTATAATGGTGTCCCCGCATGGGTGTATCATTAAAAACATCACAAAAAGCCGCAAGCGGAGCTGAACGTAATGGTGAATATAATGTATGGTAATGAGGGCGCGGGCGGGGCGGGACGTGACGTCACGCGCCGGACCGCAGCCGCTGCCGCTGCTGGCCGGGGCGGCGGCGCCTAACGAGCGGGTGTGCATTTTCAATACTTGAACCACTGGTCCCATACTTAACTATTTCAAAGGAATTGTTTCATTCATGAAAAGCGCACTTATTTTCAGTTTATCTTTTTTCACAAAGTCCGTAGCTGCAAGCTATATTGTAGCTGACTGTAACAGTGTGGCACCTATGTAAACCCGCCTACAACTAGATAGGATATTACAGGAGATGGAGCAGGCAAAGCCATTCACGATAATAAAAACAGCGCGAGCGCTACAAAAATAATAAAAGTTAGCGCTGGGCGCCCGCGAGGCGCCGCCGGGAGGGTTCGCCGGATCGCTGCGGCTCGGCGCGGGCTGGCCTCGTCACGGGCCCTGTTTACTATCACTCCCCCGGGATGCTTATTTCTTTTTTGTTTTAGATTTCTTTTACTTTTTAAAACCGTAATAAGAGTCATTCACACCTTGATGACCATCTATTGGCGTTCTACGTGTCTGCAGTTAATTAAATCATAAAATCTTCTGTACTTAATAATTTTATATTTAAGTGGCCTATATACAATACTATCTTTTCTAAAAAGAGGAACCGTTAACTGGGGATCCGTTAAGAGCGTTTACGCGGTACGGCTTTTCATACAATCTTTCAAATCCTTATTATTCAAAATGAATGAACCGATTTTAACGAAACTTGGTATGCATACGCTAGATATCCAGGTCTAAATAGTTATAAGAAAATATTTTTGAAAAAGATTTCAGAGGGAGAGAGAGAGCAATTTTAAGTTTTCTATAGAAAGTGAAAAATCACTATATCCTTCCCCCTGAACTCTTTTTTTTGAAAGATTGTATGAAAAGCCGTACCGCGTAAACGCTCTTAACTTCGTGCCTGTGGGTATCGGTACTGAAAGGTACCAAATAAAGCCGGATTCACTTTATTGTGCTGTGTCGTGGCGACTTCTGACACAGTTGATCGGCTAACTCGCTGTGATATGATGTAGACTTAAAAAGATTCGTTCGATTAATGTACCTATCTCGCGCCACGACACAACATGACAGTAATTTGCCTGTAGCCTTAATGATCGGCCTGTTAATAATTACATTCGTCAAATATGCGAAGAGTTATGAGCATCATCGTAAACAACAACAAATATCTATTATTTAGGACACGTTTGAGATATTTAGTGTACCTATTACAACTAAAAAATAACGTACTAACAAAAACAAACTAAACGCAATCAATTAACAATAATAAACAAAACATGGTTGATTGTACAGTTGTTTTCGAAATGTAACAACAACAATATAAACTCATTAGAATCGCATGCATTTTTAGTTCATTATATAAAAATTGAATTCATTTCGTGACCAAATTGCTGCAATTATGCAGTGCAACTACAAATAATAAATGTTTCGTCTATAATTCATTTAGCATTAATTATTTGGTGAACGCTTTTGCGCGCTCGTATTAGTGCATGAGCATAAAATTATAACAAATGATTTGTGTATTGTTTTGCCTCGACACCGTAATAATATAGGTAATAGTAATACCTCACACTCGAGTCCCTGTGTGATGATCAGGGTGGAGCTAGCGCGGTGATTAAGCTAATTATCTCTCGTTGCGTTGGCAATATAGCCCATAATAATAAACCATGCATAATCATATTTTAATTAGCATGCGTGTGTTGCGTTACTGTTGTTTGTTTCCATAGTAACATCTTTATGATATTGAAGCTTTTCCTTATGGCTAATTTTGGTAATAATTTGGAAACATAATCGGGTTTACTCAGTAAATATATTGCAAGCGTTGATTTAGAATAACTATGTTGGATAGAGGTTATGCCCACTGTTTTTCTATCAGGGAACAGTCATCCATCAAACGTTGTCGACTGATTTATGGCAGGAGGTCGTAGCAGCGACACAGGGAGTGCCTACGCACGATGACGACGCGATTAAGATGTAGGCTTGCTCAAAATAAATCGATACCTATGTCAAAATCTCGATATAGGTATACCGTTGATATTTTTAAATTCTATTGTTTTATCGGGAATTTAAGTGCCGAATTCGATATCTGAGACCTTTTCAAAATTATTGTAATTTTTCAGAATTTTATTCTATGTACATATTTTGGAAGAATTCCGTGTTGCATTGAGTTCGACTATGAACCACCACTATTTTTGAAGTTTAAATAAATTAAGTACCGCTAAAGCTTAAAGCAAAAGAAACGAAAAATCGATATTTTTTTACTGATAAATATCGATACTATATTATGTAAAAATTGATTCGATGTTTATCGATATTTTTATTCATACGTCTACTGCCCGTCCCTATTAAGGCGGCAGCCGGGCCCGGGTGCGCTGAGCGCGCTCAGAACTACGAGAAGCTACGTGATGATCATGTGACACGCGTCCCACTTACTCTTATTTTCCCCAGCTCGATAGCTTACGTCATACTATTATTGCAAAGTTCCTGAGAGTCATTTTTCACGTTTACGTCTGTGAGATGTTTATTAGTTAGTTGTTTGGACTACCCTACACAGTCCATGGAGTTTCTTGCACGATCGTCTCCATAGAGTTTAATGCGTTTTGAAACGTGTAAAATAGTTCCAGCTTTTTGACTAACTGCCTCTGTGGCCTATTCCGTGGCAATATTAAAAAGTGCCTGTAAACGGTTTAGTTGTAAAAAATGCTTTGAGTTTGAGTTGCTAAAAGTTTAATACCTACAATTGTATAACGGTAGATACCAAAAGCTTATCAAGTTGATTTTTCTTATTTTTCCAAATCAAACTTGATACCCTTAGAACCAAGAGAGCATGGCATATCTAAATAGTCGATTCTATCCTGTCTCAAAAACCACCCTGTATAAAAGATAAAAACAAAAGCCTAATGCCATGGAATGGTATCTATCACCTAACCAGTACAAAATAAGCCGGCAATAAAATGTCGCGGTCGAGGGTTATTTACAACCGGGGTCAATTATGTCGCAATAAAGTTTTTAGTGTTGCACAAATTGTCGATTTGGACTCGCTGACGGATGGCCGCGAGACTGGCGCCGGCAAATGAGCACACGATAAAATTATCGTTAGCGGTAACGACATGAATAAATGCAAGAGGGTGGTCCGCGGCCGCGGCCGACGAGAGCGAGACGAGCCCGCCTCGGCACTCGTTAGGGCTCTTGTGACGACTGCAACGTGCATGCACCCGCGCCCGCCTACACCACTTTCCTTATAAATCTCCGCATTCATTTCAGTGAGCCGCCTAGCTGCCAAGCCGCCATATGGCTACGAGTTTACCTTTAAACAAATAAATCAAAACACCACCCACAGTCATTATCTGTGTAATGTGATCTGTGTACTGTAATCTTCCTAATTGATATAATCACCATACAGCTACAATACTAAATCACACAAATGATTTCAAATTAGATTAATATGTATATCTATCGACGTCATGACAGTAGAGTAGGTGTGGTGGTGTGGTAGGAATTACAAAGCCAAAATGCTTATGATACGCACTCGGTCGTATAAAAGCAGTACCACGTTAACCATGCTATAAATATCAGCAAACCAGAGCGCCTAAATTACTGCACACATGAGAATTTCAGTAAAAGTAGAATATTTTGAAGCAAGAATTCCGCTGTCAGAATTTATAAAAGCGATTGTATTTTGTAGTTTGTGTAACAATCATGTAAATACAGAGCTAATTATAGAAATCCACTCGCCGAAACTAGTGTTTGCGTTGATTTATAGTGGGTTGTGGAACGCGCCGACGGTAATTTTAAATGTCACGCATTATGATGAATACTAGCAATTTTCTCACGGGATCACGGGACGATAGCTTTGTAACTCGTGAAACTTTTTACCCGCATGATAAATCACATTAGTTATTTTAATCAATTCTCCAGTGGTGCTAAAGAATTGGATGTTATGACTTTGTGAGGATTGTTTCGATTTCTTCAGAGATAATACTAAGATCTCTAAATCAGAAACCTACATGTTATCTGAATAAGTCTATTTCAGCGGATAAGTACTAAAAACCCAGAAAAATATCATCGTTTTGGCACTCTGCAATTATATTGATGGAAAATTAAAGTTACTTTAATAGCGACACCTGTACATAATATAGAGGTAGGTAATATCATATTGTTCAGTACAATCCCATACAAAAAGTAGGCTTCAAAGAATTGCTTTTACGCGGAGCTAGTGAATTTTGGAGGCCGATAAAAGTAGACTCACAAATCCAATCCAACTGCATTTTATGGAACACTGCAGAAAACACAATTAATTTTAATGTCATAAAAACACAAACAATATAATCAATTTAGTTATTGTTACTATCCACACAATGCATGAGTGGACACTTTCTTTATTCAAATCAAGTTATTGCAGAAATCCTGATATTTAATGTTGTTGCTTTTTTGGTGGTAGCGGAACAGAGAGTAAAGTCCCGCATACCTCCGTTGAAAAGGGAGGAACCTCCGTTGAAAAGGGAGGATCCTCCGACAAGATGGTTGTTTGTGTCTGGTGGGCAACTGCCCGAGAGTTGATATTCGGGCTTTGCATATGTTCTAATCGCACGGTAAACTCTGATATCGCGATTCAGGACTCTGTCCAGTCAGTTCGCAGCTGTCGAGATAGACGGCGCTGCGAGTTTCATTTGTTGATTATGCTACGTTGATTTTTTGTGGCGGTATTAATGTCGCCTACATCACTCCCCTCCGGAGACCGGAGGTCGATAGTGGATGAGTCGTCCATACATCTTGAGATGCTTGCCAGGCCAGTGGAAGGTTGGTTCCAGTGAGTCGGAACCGGAAGTCGCAGAGATCTCAGTGAGTCGGAACTGTCTGCGTCGCAGAGTTCACGGTGAGTCGGAACTGTCTGCGGTGCCCCGATGCTGCTGCTGGCGTGACTGCTGGCGTCGACCAGGAGAGGTTCTTCAAGGCTCTTCATGTGACTGGCCGAAGGTGCAGTGTGCTTGCCAAGGTGGGTTGGAGCTGTGCGACATGCTGGCGTCGACCAGGAGAGGTTTTTAAGGCTCTTCATGTGACTGGCCGAAGGTGCAGTGTGCTTGCCAAGGTCGCTGATGAGGTTGATGATAGAGGCTGAGGATGCTGACCAGGAATGCGCGTCCGCTGCATGCTGGTGGTCAGGATACCCGTAGAAGCCGTGGGTACTGGCTGGCTGTATGACTCGCTGCTCGAGAGCTTGAGGTCAGGATGAGGAGAAGTGATGATGATGATGACGTCATGATGAGGTAGCTGCACGAAGGCTGCGCTGACGTTCAATGTCGAGGGTCACCAGTTTAGAGTACAGAGAGTAAAGTCCCGCATACCTCCGTTGAAAAGGGAGGATCCTCCGACAAGACGGTTGTTTGTGTCTGGTGGGCAACTGCCCGAGAGTTGATATTCGGGCTTTGCATATGTTCTAATCGCACGGTAAACTCTGATATCGCGATTCAGGACTCTGTCCAGTCAGTTCGCAGCTGTCGAGATAGACGGCGCTGCGAGTTTCATTTGTTGATTCTGCTACGTTGATTTTTTGTGGCGGTATTAGTGTCGCCTACACTTTCACATGTTAAAACAAATCAGCATGGCCTGAGTACCAATTCTACTAATAATTTTTTACATTTGCATGTCAGTCGCAATCTGTCAAAAATGTATGAAACATGAGGTTTTTTGACAGATTATGACTAAGATGCGAATACGAACGTTGCTTATAAATTAGTAGAGTTATGATCCTCTATCTAATGGTTAATTAAGCGGATAACTTAGATCTGTCTCTAAAATATTTAAATAATTGCTGTATTTGATTATTCATTACTTACTTACTGAAGCCTACTAGTCTTGTAGCCATTCAGCAACTACTGAATGCAGCAAAGTAACACAATCTATCACGATTCACGAAAATATTCTATTCAAGTTGAATTTCCGACAAAAGCTTCTTGTAAATTCCTCTCAGAATGGTGTAGGTAGGTAATTGAATAGCAGCAGAAGCCAGTGCTCGGTAGTTAAGGACGTGGCCGGCCACCGCACGACGGCGCAGCGGCTACGGCATAATTGCACAAACTTTCATGTGCTTCGCATACATTTTCATAATTAAAGGGGCAGTTCACACCAACTGGCGAAACTTATTTATAGCCACTTACCTCAATAATACTAGTTTGTCTTGTTGTACATTAATTACCAACTTATCGTTGCTACATTTTGACGCCAAAATATGGTTGCATGCAGATTAACATGCATTGTGCTGTCACATTGTACTTTATTTTGTAACGCAGGCAGTTTTGTGTAATTATTCTCTCAGCCTGGTCAGGTCTCATTCTATCAGCGGAAGCTATTGTTGAAATGCCAAAAATGGGACTGATCACGTGAAATGTCGATAGCGTTTCTCAATCCAATATTTTTTTCGAACGAATTTTACTGCCTCTATATTCTATAAGGTGTTAAAAATTAAATGCAAGAATTTCGTGTACATGCGCGGTATCATATAAACAACGAATTCCGAAAAAAAAAATGTTTTTGAACAATGTAATTTTTACACACTTACCTAAAAATAATTTAGCAAAATATTCACAGCGGCGGCCTACGCAGAGTAGGTACTATGCACATAATCAATAAATTTGTGCGTAGTTGAAAATATTGCATATCTTTGAAACGGATTGTTATATTTACATTTTTTTCGTGATTGTTTTTTATTTGTTATTCTAAACAACTCTTTTAAATTTCTACCATTTTATTTTTAACGCCTTATAAGTGTTGAGGACTGATTTCGCAATTATTGGCTTTAATGCGAATGAGTTCTCTTTCGACGTGTATGCGATTACTTGAGTGAGGTTCAAATTGTATTTTATGGAAGAGACAATATTGACCTACCTACATTAAGAAACGTTTTGTGTAATTTCATTCATCATTCGAATTATTTTTATTCTTTAGTGGACCTAACTTTCTTGATTGGTACATAATTGGATCCGTGATCGACGGATGAAGATCATTTTCAAACTTATCTGTAAATACAGATAAGTTTAAGTGTAATAAACCTTTTTTTTTACCGCTTTGTCGGATGTGTACCCATTTATACCCATACCAAATTCCAACTTTCTAGTGCTAAGCGTCTTTAAGCTAGACCGCGGATAGACAGACGGACGGACGGACATGGCGAAACTATAAGGGTTCCTTGTTGTCTACGGAACCCTAAAAAGATGGCGCCGACTCGGCTATGAATTTCTAGGTATAGTAGGTTACAGACTATAATAATAATAAGACTAGCAAGAGTAACACTAGACATTCTAGTATAGTTACTAGAATGTCTAGTGTTACTCTTGCTAGTTGTACTTTAGACATTCATTATAACACCAGACATTCTAGTGAATGTCTGGTGTTATAATGAATGTCTAAAGTTAAAACTTGAAATTATCGCCTTATAACTAGAATCTAGTTATAAGGCGATAATTTCAAATTTGGCAAATATAATAACACCCAAGACAGAGAATTAGAAGAGAGAGAAGTTCAAAGAGTCGTCAACGTCAAAACACAAAAATAAATAGGGTCTTCACAATCATTTATAAAATAGAATGCTGAAAAAAATTAAGTATATCTAATGAGCAAGAACACAACACAAACAAAAAGAAACAAAACAGAAAGGGTGAACTAGAATAAACAACGAAGACTGGAGTTACCTAATGAACTCGTGAAAATTTGGCGCAGGGTGTACACGAGGGGTTGCTTATTAGATATTCTCATCTCGAAAGCCAAGTCCAGCGGCAACAGCGGTATACGGGACATGGTTTTAAATTTGACATATGGCCCCAGCGTGACATTATACACATTATTTAATAAAACAATTTCTTATTTAGTCGTCGGGGGACCCTGGACATAGAAGAATTTAATATAATTTTATCTACAGAGAGAAGATTAGATAATTATCATAAAAATTTAAAGACACAAGGGTGAGCTAAGCTAACATTAATGTAAAATCAAACAACACCGGGTTCGCATAATTTTCAGGCACGGTCCGTAGCCATAACAAGGAAAATGTTAAAGGAAGGTCTTTTCACAAACCCGAAATAAATATCTCGCTTTTCCATTAAGGACATAAAAGCAATTCCGCGAGAGTCGAATAATAACGAGGGGCAGCGTTGTCCAGCCGTGGCCTCCTCCGAATTTTATTTGCATCGTGAGGCGCGTCTCGGGTTCGGCCTCGTTCGCCTCGATTGCCCCAATAATCGCTATTGTGTGGACCGCGACGTTTGCAGCGCGAGTGAGCGCGGCCGCACCGCCCCGGTGAAGTTAGCGCGCACGCTCAGGCCGCGTTGCGTGGCCCGCCGCCCGAGCCTGCCCCGCTCGCTGTCGTGCAACTCCGGAATTGCATGCGCTCAAGAAAACTTTTACCTTTGAGAAATTCCAAACGCTTCGACGTGCTCTCTATGTAAACTTGCAATAACCAAATATATAACCACTACAATTGGCAATCTGTTTCTACGATATTTCTACTGTCGTACCGTCGCGTCGTACGCATAAAGGGGAACCTTTAAGGTTCCAATTTTATCGAATGAAATATATAGGATTTGGATTGTTTGTCACGAATAATCGCTCAACTCAGTGCATATTCTTAAAAAAAAACATTAAAAATGTTCGCAGACTATGTTTGTGATGGACGTCTGTACCTTTCTGACTTTGGGATCTAAGATTAATTAGTTTTTTATTGTAATAATTGGCCCGTTGATTTACAGAATACATGTGAGTATTATGTATTCTGTAAATTACGTAACGTAAGTACCTCTATCATGCATGAGCAATATAAAACGATAATCCAAGGCCCAAGAGACGTACTCATAAAGAAAACTTAGGGTTCCGGGCTTAACTTTTTAGGGTTCTGATTTTACAGGAAAACGGAACTCCATGAGATCGCATTTTTTCGTCTTTCACACAGGTTTATCTAGAGATTTATGCAATTTTGACGAATCTATTAGACCTCAATGACGCGTGTAGATACAAGTCGTCAGTCAAAATATTGAGGCAATTTTTAAGGGTTTTAAAGTTAATGTGAACGGAAGATTAGTATGTTTTTGTGTTTAATATTTGAAGCTAAGAACCCCTTTTTTCTGATTGTAGTTGAGTTTGCCAATAGCTACTTTTAATTCTATTTCAGAAATCATACCCATATAGTGCAGAACCATTTTTTCCTTGGGAGTTTGAGTCTATGCCAATATGATGATGATGTTGTTGCTGTTGTTGTTGTTGTTGTTTAGAAGCTAGCAATTGTTTATTAATTACATGTAACACGAGTACAGTAATTACGTCAGACCAGCAATCGTTCTATAATCTACTCAATGTACTCCGGAAACCTACATTACTGTTCGAGGTCTTGACTGCATTTTTTTTGGCAAGTATGTAGTGTAGAGCTATTCTGTAAAATACTCACTACGAAAACTTAAGCGAAGTAAACATGACGTGAGCTGTTAATCTGGGTGGATTGACAGCTCACGTCATGTTTACTTCGCTTAAGTCTTAAGTTTTCGCAGTGAGAATTTTAAAATCAAGGTGAAGTAACCGTTTACTTTTAGGTCACCCCACCTAAGTTTCCCCGGTGAGATGGTTACAGAATAGACCGGCTGTTGTAATTTTTAGTACGGAGACCCTAGCAGCAAGTCCAACTCGATCTTTTCCGGTTCTTGTTTTAATGTATTTTTTTACAAAACAGTTCCACCCGTACCTAAGTCCGCAGTTGACTGACCTAGTGACCACTGAAGTTATCTCATAAATAATGTCTTTATAAACTTTTCATAAATCGTTTCCCCGAAAGCTACAGGAACTTCTGCCTTTTGTTGACATAAGAGGGATAACAGCGAACGAAAATAAAAATGGGTCCATGTATTCTCCGTTGTCAGCAAAAGATAATACAATTTTAAGAGATTCCTTTTTTTTTTCAATAATTCTATCGGATTAGGGTGATTGACATGAAAACATACTAAAGCCTGTGCGAATCCTTCAGTAGTATTTTCACACTTAATTTTCTTTGAACACAGCGGCGGTAAGAAATAAAGTTAAAATTAAGACGCGAGTTTATGGGGCGTTACTGGGGTGGAGGGCACAAGGTGGGACCGAGTGGGACCGAGGTGGCGCGGCGGTGTGAGAGGCCATTCGAATTCACCGCGCGAGCTGCGCCGTAGATAGCGGCAGGCGGAACACGTACTTCACTTCCACTAACTCCAACTATTGACAATATTAATGCACGCTTAGCAGGGCCAAGCGTCGCCGTGCATCGCCTACAGAATACTCCAAAAAAGTGCCGAATCTGAAAGCAGTCATGCGTCTTCAGCAACAGAAAACAATCTTGAGCAAGAATACGTTTTATTTCGGTGAGTGTAATGCAAGCTTCACACTTATTGGCACTAATTTATTCCATTCTTAAGAGAAGTCTCCGGAAGTAACGCAAATATTAGACGAGGCTCGGCCCACGACGGCTGCCATTAATTCCAGAATTGAAATCTGGAATTGCGGCGGCGGCGGTGGCGAATTTACATTCATCGCGGTAAGAACTTAAATCAAGTTCTCAGTTACGATTCAGTTGCGATATTATTTTATTAAAATATGTAAATGACGCCGTTCCACCGCGTAGATACTACGGTAAGGACCTTACAATTGCGGGGGAGGATATCTCTAACGACGCAATATTTTCATTAGTGAGACTATTACCTACGAGCATTATCACAATTTTATACAGCTTCACAATTATTACGTCACATGGCTGGATTAAGAATGTTTATTACGTTACTTACTTACCATTTTACGTTTTCAAAATAATAATTAGGTAGGTTCTGAAACTGCTCTAAAATAAAACAAAATTAGATTAAATTTAAAAAATATTCTTTTCTGTCTATTGTTACGCTAAAGGCGTTAAGTACTCGTTATAATTTCTTCAAAAGAATTATGAAAAAAAATATTTCAATCTTAGTTAAAAACTTACGGCCTATCTTCAAAGTCAAAAAAAACCGTACCCGCAGATTCATCTGATTCCAAGCACAAAGCAGTTTTCAATTTATCGGGAATAAATGCTTCGGTTGGCAGCTCAGACACCCAATTACCGCGCACAAAAGCTGATTACCGCGCGGGTGCGGGCGCCGACGGAGCGCACGGCGACGGCGCGGCATCGGCGCGGCGCTGCAGCCCTGCGCTCACGGAATATTTGAACGACTTGTGAGGAACTCTTCATTTACTCTCTTTACACAAGCAAGTAGATGGCACTGCAAAACGATTCCCTCTGATTGAAATCGACATCGCTAAATTTCCGAAAATCATGAACAAACTTAATTTGGTATTTATATTATACTAGCTGCCGCCCGCCGCTCTGCCCATATTCTTGTCAAAAAATTCCTTAAGGGAACATACTGCTGGGATAAAAAGTATCCTATGTGTTTATTCCAGACTATAATCTACCTCTGTGCCAAATTTCATCATGATTCGTTCAGCCGCACTGACGTGATTGATTAACAATCATCCATCCATTGAAGTTTTCGCATTTATAATATTAAGTAAATAGATTCGATTATATGAGATTTGGTAGTTATTAAGCAAATCAAATAATTTCTCACGTCGAAAACGTGTCTTCATTGCATACCAACACCATCTCAAATAGCACCCAAATTTACTGGATTTTTATCAGAAAATCGTGACCGTTTGTTAACAATCAGAAAAACTCTTTTTTTTAAACTCAATTCTGCCGAGTTTTGCAACTTGTCGTTCCGCACCAATTTGCAAGTAATCCAAAACTCACATGACAGCTGTCAACTACGAGGTAGCATTATTCTGATCAGAGCAAAACTTTTTTTACTGTAGAGTTAACATATTTTGGTATTTTGGAACCTTCTTTTTTAAAAGATGCGTTTTGCAGGCGTCTGAGTGAAAAATTATAAAAATTGACTTCGTCAGTTAATTAAATAGATCAACTGCAACGTTAAAAGCGTATATAGCATGTATAGTGGTGTATCGCACGAAGGCAATGGTTGACGTGATTGCAATAAGGCACGGCTCGGAGTAACCTCGGGTGCCAACTGCAGTGGGTTTGCGTTGTCGACTGTACGCCCGACAGCGAACGCCCAGGGAAATCATGACCGACGCCTCTCCACCCTTACGGGTAACTGTGAATCCTGACATCGTAGCGACTAGCTTTATGTCCCAGCAAAAATATCTACTACAACTGATTTAGAATATTGGTACTTATTTATAAGAATGTAAATGTGTTCTATGCAAGACTTAAAATCATATTACTTTCAAAGAAGAGAAATAAAACCTAAACAGACATAGTTTTTGTACTATAAGTTGATGCATCTCGCATAGTAATCGTCCTTCATTAGCAGTGTAAACCTCCATTCCGGTTGAATTATGGCGGCGTGTCATAAGCTTAAGACGTGTGCAAACAAGATTTATGTAATTAATTTAGGAGATAAGAGCAGGCGCGAGAATACATACGTTATAGAGCACAAAGGATGCTACACCACCACCGGCACCCTGCAGTTCGGCGGCCTAGATTCCTAAATGTGATGTGACTATTGTGAAGCATACGTGCTGAAATACTGTTAAGGAATTAGTGGAAAAATAAAATTTTCCACGGTTATCATGTTGTTTTATTTTTGTGAAAATTAATTCTACCATCGCTATGTACACAATAGCTGTAGATGTTATCAGCGGCATAATTATGAAGGGAGAAGACAAACACAAATGTAGAGAAACGGGCACAGGCACACGGGCAGATCGGGGGCGAATACTGCCGACACCGACGGCCGGAGATATTTACGTTTATCTTCGGGTAACGGCTTCATCGCAAGCTTTATTACGACATCCACTCACGTAATCCTCCGCCGACGTCATAACTCCTCGTTTGTTGGCCCGCTACAATGTACTACATCGCTTTTCCACTAGCGAAACATGGGTGCTGCATCGTGCGTCCAGCCACTATTGCAACTAATAGTGTATTTTCATTTATGAAATTATATAGTCTGCTGGTAATTGAAGTGCGTGCCTTGAAATGAATTATACTAGAGCTGATTTGCAAGTATAAGTCAACTGATACTTTCAGATAACGAATTAATATATAAATAATAAAATAACAATTAATAAAGGAAACAAACTGCACCATCAGAGAGACTTTTGAGTGAGCATGACACTCTCAACAGCCAGGGCACATTAAGTCTTACCCAAAAATCATAGTTTGACTTGAAGGTACACAGTACTCACACATGTGCCGTTAATGCATGAAATTATAAAATGCAAAATTAGTTCGAATCTATACAATGAAAAATGTATGTTCTTTCAATATTCAGCGGGTCTCACAACTGCTAAAAATAAAAAAATAATAATTAAATAATTAATTTGTGCGCCCTAGTGGCTGTGGAGCAGGACGAGCATTGAGCCAAGCATTTTTATCCTCAATGTAATCCCCTAACTTATAATATGCTTGCCTGTGTACGCTTAACACAAGATTTAAATTTTGTTTCATTTAATTCTAATATCTGGGGAGGTATTTTATTGTAACATTTTAAACAGTACCCCATGAAAGATGTGGCTACTTTAGCAAGTCTGAAGCCTGGTTGAACTAATTGGTTCCTATTTCTAGTGACATAGTTATGCCTGTCGCCTAGTTTATTAAAAAGATGTAGATTCTTTCTAACGTACATAATGTTTTCATAGATATATTGACAAGGTACCGTCATGATGTTAATATTCTTGAACAGTTGCCTTAGAGAATCGCGCCGGCGGAGATTGTATATGGCTCTTATGGCTCTTTTTCTTTCTTAGGTACTGTGGCGTTACGATACGGCGTTTTTTTTTTCATGGCTTACGGAATGTGTAAGTAACTACGAACCCTTTCAATGTGCGTGGCCCGACACGCACTTAGCCGGTTTTTAGGGTTTCGTAGTATAGCAAGGAACCCTTACAGTTTCGCGATGTCCGTCCGTCCGAGGTTTTACTCGGACACTATTGATGCTGCGAAGCTATAATTTGGCATAGTTGTAGATAATAATCATGCCGACAAGGTTGTGAAAGAGGTGCCATATAATCTTTTTTTAAGGTAAGTAAGTAAGTAACTCCCATACAAGTAAAGAACGCATGTTTTGTTTTTTAGTCTTGCATCATGTTGAGTATCGTTGGACTGGTCTTTAAAAAATAATAGGGGTTTGGAAAAAACATAATTCGATTCGGAGATCCGTTTACGAAATATAAAGCTATAAAGTGGTATTTTTAGTTAGAGTCATGTTTTCCCCTCCCCTTCTAAAAATAAACCGTTGTTTTTGGATATATGAAAAGTATGCACATAATGCACAATAGTACGAATATATGACGAAGTTCAAAGGAAAACTATCACCGTTACCGAGGCTTACTAACTAGTTAATGAGTTATAGTCTGGCTGCTTATTTTATATAACTGAATAAGTAACAATATCGTGTAACTTCGTAATCTTAAAGTAAAAGGAGAAGGTACAGTACACATTACCCCGGGCTCCAGCGCTAATGATTTATATCTCAAATTGTAGAGTAGGAAGAGTAAATAAACTACTATATATAAATATAATATATATGTGGTAGCTTACATATTTTTTGCCCGAAGAAGTTTTTTAGGCGTTCTTCACAAAAGGTAGGTACGATAGGTACTGTAATAGAGCTTTGTATCGGTAGGGCAACAAAAACTAATTTTGGTTCAAAATATCCATAATTTCTATGTTTACTGACTACATACAAGCTTATTAACTTTGAAGTCAAAAACAATTCAAAGCACTAAAATCAGATAAAAACAAATCCTTAAATATTTTGATAAATAATTTAGATCACTTTTTTTTCACCACTGCCATCTTTATTTTTTATTTAAAATCTTTATAGCCTGTGTCACTCGTGTGTCGCAACAAATCTAACCCTACAAGCTTAAAATAAGCAAAAAAACATGTCAGCGACTAAACAGAGCGATGGTGACGAAATAATATTTTAGGAGCTGGGTAAATTTTTAGGGACATGAACGTTTGCTTCTTATTTTTGTATTTGGTTTACGGGACGGGTAACTACGGAACCCTTCACTGTGTGGCCCGACACGCACTTGGCCGGTTTTTAAAAGAAATTCTTGATAAGTGATACTGTTTTGCGATTTTCTTTAGAAAGAAAGCTTTGCAATTAATTAACTACGTAGTCACAGGACTACGACCCTGAACGTCGTATTATCTACACAAAATATTCGAAAATAGGAGAATCAAGGAGTCATTTTCAACTTTCTGAAACGCTCACATAGGGGTCGGGCGCGGATCCGACCCGGCTATAAATGAATATCGGATATGGAATCCATAAATACTCAATCTAAATTCGTAAATTTTCTCCGAGGATCGTAAAAAATGAAGAGGTAATCCGAAATCGGCTTACGGGTGCGGTACAGTTAAAACATTTCCACCTCTAAAGCAATTTATTAAGCTGGTTCATCAAAACGGAGTCTCGTTTCGGTTTTTTAAAAGACTTTGACTGAAAAATAATAACGAGTTCGTTAGTTATAGTCATTAGTTGTTCGCTGAAATAAAATAACGCCGAGAACAACTTTATCGTGAAAATGTACTTACAGCAAATAGGCGAAGGATGAATGGTATTGCAGAAAGGCCGAAATAGAGCGGGGGGATTTGAACATGCCAGCTTAGTGCAGCCGCCGGAAGTAGGCCTCTAACCGCCGCCGTATAATAGCTTCCAAATTGACCCTTCCACTTCGGCCTATGCCGCCGCTCGCGTCAGCATTATCACTATACACATTTTATGGACAATTATAGGCTTTTTCTTCAGTATGCGGTATTTTAAGGTACCAATTCTTTCATAAAAACAATTTGTAACAGTTGCAACCCCAATCCACACAAGTAAATTAATTTTCATACAAAGGCATTAACGCGAAATCACATCGGAAGTTTCGGAAGTGTTATTTCCTTTTATAGCAAAGGCAAACGTCAACCGACCGGCGGCGGGACCGGTATGAGGATAGTCAAATACATAAAAGGGATGAGGCGCGCGAAATACTGGCATTGTAGGATCCTAAGCCCTGTTTAGATTAGATCAGACCTTCGAAATAACAGTGAATGAGGACGTGGATTAACTACGGTCCGGGGCACTTCGGCCCGTGCGCTTAATGGGGCACCGTTAGGGGGGTAATGAGGAGTGCGGGGAACGGGCGGACCTCGCCTTTTGCTCTACTACGCCTAAGCCCAGACAGCTGAAAATATTTCCATTTCAAGTCTAGCAAATTAAAGACACAGTAGCTGATAAATCATCCATCAGTTGAATGTTTATGGTTCAAATATTATCATAATATTGGATGAATTTACATATTAAATGTGGTGATGTGGGTGAGTTGGCTCCCAATCGGTGCTTACAGATGTCCCAGAGCGGCTGAAATTAGGGGTAGGAATTCATTTTTCAATGTCAGAGAAGAAAATTCATTAGAACTTTGAAATTACTGATGGCTAAACGGACGGAGTAAAATTTGCTCTTAATTTGTACCGAAACTTTTTCGCAAATTTTAAGAAACTTCAAAACGACTTTTGAAGTGAGAAAGATGGGAACAGTGCATTAGCACTGTTCCCATCTTTCTCACTTCAAAAGTCGTCAACCGACTTGCATTACAGTTGCGTTTCTTATTTATGGCAATTCATTACGTTTTTCGGTACCAAGAATTTATTTGAAGTATATTATTTGTTTAAGATGGAAGTATGCTACTTACTTACGCCAATACAAAATGAAAGGTTTGTGAAAATATTAATCTAAGAACCTTCAATATGGGGCAAAAACAGTTGACATTCGTAAATGGAGTGCACATATTAAAAGTAATAAATCTGTAGCGAAGATGACGTCTCGGCCGGCCTCCAGAACCGGGCAGCGCGCTCGTCGCCAGAACAACCCGATATTAGTTTACTTTTCCTCTCCAACTTACTTTATTAGTTACCCACCCGCGAAAGCTGCCGGTGATAGTTTTCAAGTTATTGAGAAGTCAAGAAGACGTCCAGTATGTGCTACTATATACATGAACTAACCTTCTCCTAAATGAAGGATCTTTATAAACTTGAGATTGAACGCGCTGATGTTTTATTCATTTTCGCCACAACAACACACTCTGTGAAAATGCCAGCTACCTCTTACCGATAGGTACTGTAATAGAGCTTTGTATCGGTAGGGCAACAAACAAACAGACTTAGTAGGTTTCCGTCTAAAAAAATAAAACATTTTCATCTGATTTTTTTATCATCACTGCAGGACTGGGAGCATCATTATTATGTGGATCTAAAAACACTCAACATCCATATTAAGTTTCGGAAATGGTGACAACTAAATCCATGACAGACTAAAAACAGGTCAGGCGGCTTTTCGTTGACAACAACAGCTTTGTTAGGGAGGATTTTATTGGCACAAATATTGTCCAAGTCGAGCTGCGGCGCGCAATTCTCGTGATTTACCGAGCTGTTTACGCGAGCCTGCCTATCCCGATCTACCAACATTTTTACAGCACCATTTGCCCGAAAGTCAGACATTTTCTACAACACAAATCATTTTAACTATATTTTTATGCAAATTTTACGCCATCAACTGAGAGAAGAGACTCGATGTTTCTAAAATACTGTTTTGATCTCGTTCCTATATCGGAAGATAATGTTTACAATTTGAATAAAGTCATCCACCCCCTGCATAAGCAGTTACGTAACCCTGCACAAGGATTATAGGTATCTCTAACAAGAATATAGTTTTTACTGCAACTAAACAGTCGTTTTGATGATATTTTTTATGGCCTTTCTATTTGATGATATTTCTAATGTAGCAATGAAAAAGATTTAAAAATACTAAGCACCATAAAATTAATGTGACAAACTCCGTTCCTAACAATAAAAATAGCCCTTAAGCCATCGAAACATTAACAAAGTTTTCACGTTAACTTTTTGTATAAGTAGAAAAGTTGCGGAGGCATTTTCCAATCTCTGAGCGAGGGCCGACGTCGACGGCTCGCGTCGAGTCATTATGGCGCGGCGCTGAACCGTCACGGGATACAATCTCACCTTTACTCCGCTCCAGGGTACATAATCATACAAAAACAAACATTATCTTTTCGTAAAATTGAGAAAAATTTGTACTGTTACGAGGTATACGTTGGGGAACTACAACATTTGGATGATATAATTTGTTTTGATATTCGATACCAGATACAGTCAAGTATGAATGTGCTGAGTGGTAGACGTAATGTAATTGTGAGTACTTTGTAGAGGGGAGTAGAAAGTCTGCTAATCCTTTTATCTAAGCGCAGCACGCGGTGGAGTTGGGAGAATGTGCCTGTAGTTTACCGCCTCTCGCACCTGTTCGGCCACACTTGAGCCGAGCCCAGCTTAATCTGCCCTCTTTTTATTATGGCCGCGTTTCAGTCGCTTAATTACCAAACTGAAGTATTAAGTTTACTTACGTCGTTTGTACGTTTCTGTTTTTCTGATAGCATTTTAAATGTTCAGCTAGTACCAGCTATTTCACCTTTTACAAAAAAAATATGTGTTTTACGAATGAAAAATTTAATTTAAATGACATAGATAATAAACCATAATATTAAAACTATTTTCTGAGATGTAAACATAAAGGCATGTGCGTAGGTTCGTGAATTAAAACGAAATAAGTAAACCGGAAAAAACCAAACCAATAAGCCAGTTCAATCTCAGATTTCTTAAAATAAGAGGCCCTAGATTAGCACCACTATGAACCCATTCACAAAGCTGGCGTTAATCGAATAGGTACGTAGTGGATAACAAAAATTGTAAAAGGTAATTGCGGGCCCCAATGCAATGGTGGGACCGCCAATGTAAACGAAGGTTCTGAAATCTATACAAAAATATATATGTGTATAGATTGGAGAGGGACGGCTTATACTATTCCCGTTTTTTTACCTTACCTTACTTTATGGGTTTCATTTTTTTTTTTCCTTCCCTGTTGTTAATTACAAGGAAGTAATAAAGTAGCCAAGAAGAGTTAGATCTAAAACAAGTTCCTTCTTAATCGAGCCACGATAAGAAAGGTACATTAAAAAGGTCTGGCGTGACAACAAATCTAAAGGAAAAATCTCCGCCTCTGAGAGCCCAACGGTGATAAACGAGAAAAACTTTGGAACTAAATGGAGCATTCGAGACGGCGGAGCTGCGCTCCTGTCGCAGAATAATACTTCTCCCGAAGAAATAACACTTATAGTCCGCGAGGCTTAAAATCAAATGTCTCCGTTCTCTAGAGTTTCAAGCGAGCACGCCGTGGTATCTGGAGGAATTTCTGACAGAAAATAATGCCGATTTTAAACCTAACTTTGGTGAGATTTATATTGAGGAGATAATATATTATGTATGGTGAACTTATATTAACCATAGTATTTTATCAGGCCAATTCCCGATGTAGCCTCTTATTCATATCTGATTTCATTGCTGATGGGCACCGGTCTTTGTAGGTATTTGAGAAAGACTCACCGTTTTCGGATTCACTTACCTGAAAATGTAAAAAAAAATCGAATTATTTTTTTATGTTAAG
This sequence comes from Melanchra persicariae, assembly GCA_947386135.1. NCBI lineage: Eukaryota > Metazoa > Arthropoda > Insecta > Lepidoptera > Noctuidae > Melanchra > Melanchra persicariae. Next base: position 8,851,621 of record OX376653.1, on the reverse strand, counting down.
AAATAAGAAGATTTCGATGTTCATAGAGGTGTGCGGTAAAAAGAGTAAAATCCCGCATACCTCCGTTGAAAATATGTTCAAATTGCACGGAAAACTGATACCGCGATGCAGGATTTCGTTGGTAGTTCGCTGCTGGATAGATGGCGCTGCGGTTGTTTTTGTTACCGTACAAATTTTGCTTCGTTAGTTTTTCTTGTGGCGTCATTGATGCCGCTACAATTCAATATTTGCACACATGAAGTAACTGCTCATGTGACGAGCTTGGATTTCCACAAGGCTACTAATACTAATACTAATACTGTTCATAAAACTAAAGTATTACCTATCTCAAACCAAAGATCAGATATTTTTTTTATAATTTTGCGTCTGCATGATCCAGTTAAAATTCACGATCATCTGAGAGATTTCTTTTTTTTTTCATTTAATTTATTTCTTTAGGTCCGTCAGCATCCGTAAAATGTTCACATTAGCAAAACACAAAAGAAAACTGCCAAGATAATCTTACAAATCATAAAAATACCCGAGAAAATGTAATTGGAAAGAATTGTGCTGCTCTTTATAAAAATAAGTTAGTAAAAATATAATGACGAGGGTGTCCTCTGCTGACGAGGGAGAGCAAGGACAGGTTACTCTAATTTACATTAATACGAGTTTTCCGGGGACAGTGACGAGGCGGCGGCGGGCGCGTGTCAACGAGCGATGCTCTGGAGGCGCCGGGGCCGGCCGGCCGCGCCCGGACGCCGGACGCCGGATGCCCGGACGACCGGTACCTCCAAATCACGCGTCCCAAGAGAACACACCTCGCAACGCCCCAGGATTATGTTATATGAAAATAATTGTCGCGTCGCGTCAGTTAACGGACCGCCAGCAAAATTACCTTTGCTAAATAAGGGTCGATGTGTTGTTTTGTTGCAGCAAACTTTCTTAATTTGATTAATTTTAGTGTGGGGATTCCGTAACGGGGATAAATTGGAATAACACTCTCCATACCATCCGGAGTTCACCAAGCGTAAATTATTGTTTGCGTGAAATTCTGTATTTACGATTCTTGGGGTAGAATTGTTTGTATGATGTAATTTTCTTGATTTCATGAGTTGAAGTTGAAAACGACAAATAATGGTCTATGTTCTGTAAAGTTAGGCTGTTCTGGTGGTTTAGGTTTAAAGGATGCCTAGTGCGAATAGTGTAGGTAAGTAGTGGTGTATGATCTTGGGCGCGCGTGCGATAGTATCGCGAGGAGTGGCGGTGATCGGCACGTGCGGGGCGTCGAGTGCAGCGCTGTGTCAGCGAGCCCACTGAATGACGCGGGCGGCGCGCTAAGTGCACACCGTCAATTATGCACCTGATTGACAACTTGACTGGCTGCGGTTATAACGTGCTATGATGACGGCTACGTTAAGGCTAGCAAAATATTTCGCACATCCGTTTGAAGAACTGCGCCTGAGAAAATTCAGTAAATTACTTCTAAATCAGCAAACCTACTGAAATAGTATGTGAACGCGGTCATGACTTGTATTATCTCAGTTTCATTTGGCCTTATGAAATACTTTTTTTTTTCGCTGTTCAATTATTTACCGGTAAAATATCCTGTAAAGCGATCGACACAGCAAATAGGTAGTTAGTGTTCTCATTTAAAAAACAATAGGTAATACCACATTTTTTTTAAATAAAACAAATATACTTTGCATAAATATGATTGGATACCGAGGGAAAATTAAGTAGGAGTTGCGTTGAATGATGTTCGCGCTTCGTAAAGCTCAAAAAGCCTCTTTTATGTAGGAAGATATGAAACCGAATTCACTCAGAGGGCAATATCATAATGGAGCTGCGCGGTTATTATGTGAGTAAGTGAATGCAACGTTCAACAAGCTGTTAGTATATTGACTAGCACTAAATATTAATCTCCGCATTGCTTTATGAAATAGCGGCTGTTACTCCCGAGTTAGTTCTATCAGAGTTCGTTGCCATTATGTACGATATTTATTGTTATCTAAACTCGTGTCAGCTACTAAATCTATATTAAAAGGTTTCTCACTTTCTATAAAAAAAACTTTAAATTGCTCTCAATGTCTGTCTGAACTCTTTTTTGGAAAAGTTCTTAACTAAAGTTTTAGACCTACTAGGTATCTTAAATATGCTTATCAAGTTTCATTCAAATCGGTTCATTAATTTCAAAGAAGAGAGACGCGAGAGTCCATCGCGGGTTCGCGGAAATTCCTTACAAAAAGTCTTAAATCGATAAAAGGCTGAGATCAATCATACAACGACACATATTAGTCTCTTTTTACTATACCTGAAATAATAATGTTTTCGCATATGTAGGAAACAAATACTATACGACTCATACCATTTCGACGGGGTCATGTCATTTTCTGTTAAATGTTTTTCATTCCTATTAGTAGAATGGCGGTCGATCACTTGATGTTTATGTATACTGAGGTAGATCGCCGTCACCACGAGTGAGCACCACTGTTTTAAATTATATGTGAGGAAGAGTAGCTTTCTGCAAGGACACACGATGCGGTAGTGTGTTCTGAGATGCCCACCGCACCGCAGATCAAAGATGCGGCAAGTAGTGACGCATAGAATTTCAGGCAAATGCATGACGACATGATATTACTTTGTCATGATGCACATGACAAAGTAATATCATGTTTTATGTGGCAGATCCGTAACCTTTTTTCTTGAGAAATCTTATTGTAAGTTTAAGTACCTACTAGATTCGACGATTCGCCAATACAAAAGTCATAATTAGGATTTTTGGATAAATAAGGATCTAACGTCGTCGCGTAGTTTAAGCTCCGTTTGTGTCTATTAGGCAAAAACAGACAGGTGTGTAAAATCGTAAAAACTTATGTGTCCATAAATGTCTTTCAGTCAAGCTAAGTTAATAACGTTTGGGTTTCTGCTGCTCAAACATGAATTAAGATTCGGTTAATCGCTAGTCAAACTAAGCATGTGATATTTTTTAAATGAATAATGCTAATTATATTTACTATTATGTATACTTATTGATATATATTACATCTAAATACTATTACTTATTACTGTTATTGCATCTATTACACTTTTCAAAGTATTCTGCACACCCATCTGGTATGGAGATCGTAACTTTGGGATCCACATGGCTTCTCTGATTTATACATCATTTATAATACATTGAAGTCGTAGATTAAAATGAAACCAAATTACACATATTACAATATCAATAATATTATTCATAAAACGAATAAAACTACAAGAAACAATGTATAAAAGCGAGAAAACACCACAGACGATACGTGGCGACCGTTCAAATGATTTCATTTGAGCAAGTTTCTCTATCAACCCAAATTCAGAGTGTAATTTGTTAGCAAGACAAAGTTTCGCCTTATCACAGTATTCCACGTGGAGTGTTTTGTCGGAATATTCTACTTTATTCTGTGACTAACAAACTTTTGGCATTATTTATATATCACGTCGCGACAATTTCAAGCCTTCGAACGTTAATATTTGTATGAACTCTACACCAGAGCATGAAAAATTTTATAAGTTTCTTAGTTTGAGGTTTATTTAGTACCCGCGCGAGATTTTCATTTTAAAATCGAGTTTAGGTATTTGAATATTTGAAACATTTTTGCTCGACATTCCGTAAACTTCGTCTGTGGAAAAAGGCCTTCAAGAACTATCCTAATTAACTGATTTTGAACGAATAGCGAAATATCAACCGTTAGCAAACGGTTATATTTAACTCACAGATATGAAAGCAAAATTTGAACAAAAACTAAATAAAGGTATTGTATAACCTACTGTTGAAACTATGTCTACTTTCATAACTAAACGGATTTCACAATTTCACATTAGTGTGTCAGGTCAAGCCTCCTCTCTTTTTCTTTCTTAGCTACCAGCAGATCAGCAGTATCACTGAACTGTATTATTTAATAAAGGAAGGAACGGTACACCCTAACAACATACCTACTACGAGAAAAACTAAAACCAATTTTGTGTAGCAACAAGTTATCGGAGTTATAACACGGATGGTCCAGATGTTGGTGGCACGTCTGGGTAACGAATGGAGCGCAGCGTGACTCCGGCCCCGGTACGAAGCGAGGCGAGGCGAGGCGTAATTGGAAAGACGCTACGTGGCACTACGACTGCTGAACGCCCTATCATTAGCGTCACTCACAATTTGCTTCCTGCTACCGATTCACATTGTCGCTATCGTTTACCATGTCTATTTAATTATTATATATACTTAATGATATCCTAAATACAATTTACAGTTATACCAGTTGTTTTATAAAGTGTAATAATTAAACATGGTGTGCTGTGATTTGTGACCTGTATAATGTAGGTAGAGAACATGGTAGTTCGTTGGTTTTTAAATTAAATTCGTTGGTCAAAGCATACATTTTTCCAAGACCAGTGCTACACAAGCGCTACGAGGTCTACGCGTAGCACTTCGTAGCCATCCGTAGCAAATGTTTAGTGATAATTTTAATATTGAATGGAAAACATCATTACTTCCTCAACTAATGTACCTGCATTTAAGCTTAAACTGTTTGTTTTATTTTAGATCAATTTTTCACATGTTGTTTGCAATATGATAGAATACCATTAATAGGAACTGGTTTTCGTAACAATAAAGCTTTTTGATGTCAGGGATTTTGTTTACTGGCTGACATATTGTCGTGTACACTGTTTTTTATTGTCGGTGTCTTGGGACTGTGGTTGATGTAAAGTATCATTATTAGTATTTTATTACGAATGCGTAACATGAAAATGTATTTCGTTTTTATTAGAAAGTAGGTCGGATGCCGTACGACTATCTTATCTGTCAGTCGAAAATATATCCTTACATACGGGCAATATCTTGCCGACTCATCTTATTCGCGTTAGCGAGAATAATCTTCAGCGGATTGTGTTTTAATTTAATCTTTTTTTTTAATTTTGAAAGATGTACTATTTGGCCGGCAATAGCATATCTACAGCTTTATTATTTTGGCGCTATAATACGACGCTGGCCAGTCATGAAAATAAAAAAGCTAGCGGCTAGGCACGGTTAGTAAAGTACATGTAGAAGAAAGCGTTTTGCGTAATTAAACGTTCGGGCGGCAGCAGTTTATGTGACGATTAGTGAGCAGGGCGCGCAGAAGGCTCGGCCGTTTAATTTGCCGCTTCACTTGACACAATTCGACGCCTGACTCGGGGACAATCGCACTCGAAGCCCCGTCGACCTCCTTATCTCCCGCCGAGGTAATCTTTCCTTCCCTCGGCGGCAATAACTCCAAGTGGGCAGGATTACCTGCAAAGGGGCTTCGTAAGGCAACCACCTCTACAAAGGTTATCGATTTAAACAATGTGTGCACGCGTCACTTACTTCACTTATTTATTTTCTCTTTTTCTCACGGGTCACAGACTCGAATATAGAGTTTTTTTCGATTTAAAAGAACATCGTTATACCAATATACAACAATATGTATGTCGGGAAATTCACACAAGTTTGAGAACATTGTGAAATTGAATTGTATTACGTAATACATAACAAACATTCAAAATATATCATTATCCTTACTTATAAATAAACTTTTTCCAATTTCAAAGTCTGTTCTTAACAATCCGCCAAACATCTGTTTATATTTCCATATTTTACACGAAAAATATCTTTTCTTTTTGAAATATAAAGTGATAATTTCATTTCGTAGAGAGAAACCTTAAAGTGTGCTCGGTACGAATCATAAAATATAGATGAATCGCTCGAGGTACCATTTGCAAATAATTTCGTTGGCATGTAAATCTGCGCACGTAAATTCCGCTGCTGTCTGCGCACGGAAATTGAATCGTTCGAGAACCATGCCAATATATAATTTTTAGCGAAATATGACCCGACCCATTTCGGGTCTACCTATACCTACTTGAATTATGGAATTATTACTACCAAGTGGCACAAGAGCGAATAAAACTCTTAGCCGTTTAGTTTGGAATTTTTCCACGGGGCACAAATGAGAGTTAGAAGATATAATATGTAGAGGAAAAAGGAAGTACCTACATTATGTTAGCAGTTAATTTTGGTATATGTACATATGTGCGAAGCGAGTGGCCGCAGGCGAGCGACCGGCATGGTGCTCTATGCGAGCGGTGGACGTCGTGGCAGCGGGGATATTTCAATTTGGCCGGAGACGCGACCCGAGAGGCCGCGCACTCGCCGCACGGCTCGCTGAACCGTAAGCCCGTTGCGGGCTCCGCCAAAGAGCAAACACCGCCTCCGCAATCTTGTGCCACGTGGACCATGCCGAACACTCGACCACGACAATCTACTAGTACAATTACCCACACCTCTCTAGCTAGGACTAGAATTTATAGTGCACAGCACATGTGTTTATGCTACTTATGAATTGAATAGGTACAGTTTTGACCAAGTTCCTTGGGTGATCTTTTGCATGGTATAATTATTTCATCAGAATAATTGAAATAATTTCAAATGTATAATAGTTCTGAACCAAACGCGCTGGTTGAGAATAACGATAAATTTGCGTAGCTCGTAAATCAAGCAGGTGTGCGCCTGTTATTGAATAGACTCTGACTACGAGAGACTACAATAAGAACTATGTATATGGGAAATATAAATCTGTCTTTAGATAGATCTTTAATCAAGACCAACACGGTCTTCGCTAAGGTTCGCTTGGTTTAATTACAAGATAATCTCAAACGCCAAGGTTCATTGTAATAAAATGTAATGAACCATTTGTATTGGTTGAGTCATCTATGCGACCAAACGTAGTGTATTTTCCTGTCATGTTCTTTCTTTCAGAAAGTAACAAACTGCGTAATTGGTAACTACCATTGCATTGCTCAGGATCATACTCACTTTTGTTTTTATTTTTTATCTATATCCTAGTACTATAACTTTTACACCTGGTTTATAGAAAAGCATAGACATGTCCGCTCTCCATCATCCAATTTTCAATAATGTAGAACAGACGCACGCTCGCAACAATTTTATGATGGCCTTAAAAGCAAACTGTAACAATCCGACCTGAATACCGAAGTTTGGTCTACATAACTGTCTTGGATCTTGATTATATAATTTGCTCTTGAGAGCGTTAAATTATTTTGATGTTATATGTTTGAGAATAATGTTGTTTTGAAAGACACATTTAATTAAAATTTTCTAGAGTCGTGAAGGCAACTCAATCAATTAAAAACTTATTAGGATAATTGCTGTAAGTGGCTACGAACCGGCTGATTTTATTTTCGTAATACTCGTATGTAAGCCAACGGAGCCAGAATATTTCCAATAAGCCAGTAAAATTTTCACGCCAATAATATCATGCGTCACCGCAAACCAGAAATGTCATATTTGAATTTTCTTCAGCAATACTGCCAACTGGAGTTCAGTCATGTGTTTTGAAGAGTTTGGTTTGAGGCTTCACCTTATGTGTTTTTAGCTTTGCTCTGATTAAATCAATATACTAGTCAGAAAATACTGAAGTTCATATTTCTCATACATTTTTAAGATTTTATTTGATGGAAATAACATTTTGAATCAACTTTTTCTTTGTATGGTGCAGCCTGCGATGGACAAAGGGAAAACTTTTGAATTGTTGCAAAAAGTAGCTTTTAAAGTTGCAGTCCCGAAGGTGCACTCGATCGTTACAGAAGGTTGCTGGTAACTTTAAGAATATGTGTATTTCTTTGTACCTTGTGTGCCTTATTCGACTGCGTAAAGCGATATAAGAATTTAAACAACGGAAGATTTGTTACTGTTCCGCTATGCAATAAATATACGTACTCTGCCGCCTCTAAAGTAGATATAGATAGGTAACTAAACAGTCCTAATTAGCTTGGCACTGACACCAAACTACCTCATTCTGCGAGAAAATGTCCTCTATTTCTGCGTCACAATCACAATTAACTGAAGAAAATTCGACTCAGGAGTCTAATTACTTGATCGATATGAATAAATTAAAGTAGCATAATACGCGACATGTTATTTTTCCATGGAAACAGATAAATGTGCGTTCGTAAAACTACAATAAATCCCCAAGTAATATAAACGCGCTGTCGACATCGGCGAGCGAGGCGTGTGGAACGCGCGACTCGGTGCGGCGCGGCGCGAAGCGGGGGCGCGGGCCGCGGGGGGACGGAGTGCGGCAATTTTTCTCTCCGCTGACAACATGATGTAACGCCAATATCGCACGCTGAGCGATTAAGCCGCGTACGCCGATATTTCAGACTTGCCCCTACTAACTGTCAAAGTGTCGGCGAGAACTCTGTATGCGTTGTACACAAACATGTACGGTATGGTATACTCTAAGCAGTTTATCATAATTTTGTATCTTCAGAAAGAAGCGTATACAAACCTTTTAGTTGTTTGTTCAAAAGAGAAAGTTTTGAAGGGTAAATGTATCTGGATAAACTTACGCTATACCTAGGTACATTTGTGTAGAATAAATTGAAAAACACGGTCGATTTTGCGAGTCTTCGATAAATTACCCGGAGATCCAGCAGTAATCACGAGGATTGTAAAATAGAAATAAAAGCAGCTAATCTCAGGAAAAGAACGTTCAGATCGGTTCAAAAGATAGTTGGCAAGTCAGATCACGCAGGGAGGCAATCACTCGATAATAAACGTGGAGCGAGTCGAGTGCGGCGCGCGGCGCACTCCGGCTCACGTACTGCTGACTCTCCGGATGCAGCGCCAGCGCCTCCGACTTCCATCCACAATATACCTCTACGACCGACAACACGATAAATCTTAACATGAAACATTTCGCTGATTTTAGAAACCCCATTCGCACGGGTGAGCTACGGTGAATAACAGATTGTCGTTTGACACGCATCAAGTTCACTGTAGGTATCAGTTTAATTGCGGAGGCAGAAAATATTTTAGTTGACTTTTAATAAAATGACTTCCTGAGGACTTTATCTACATATCCATAAATAACTAAGGCTTGGACACGATCGCGCGGCGATGATAAACGACGCGGAGCCGGCGCCTGAGCGTCGGCCGCTGGCCGCGAAAAATACAACTGTCATCTTGAGTGATGGTGAAATAACGCCTGCGTCATGCTCCGCTCTGCATGCCAACAGCTATTGTGCTCCTCTTTGTAGACCTCTCCTTATTACAAGGATTACATCGAGGCGTGCCAAGCAAGGTGAGTGACCATAAATATTAAAAGTTCGGTTCGGGTCATTGTCTGCGTATACTGTCACAGTTTTTACAGCTTATTTTATCGGTTAGAGGAAAGCAGCAATATATTGTTGGTATGCTCCCCGTTATTAGAATTTGGAATGCATAACTATGATGCTCATCAAAACATCACATCAAAACGGAAAAAGATTTCAATCAATACCTCCTATGGTACACGAAATTGAAACTCTAAGTACATACTCGTAGGTATACACAGACCAATATTATAGAAAAAATCAGTGTTATGCGCGAATACTGCTAGGTATATTGTGAGTAATAAAACACGAGCCAATTGATTATTGCTATTGCGGTCACGTCGTTCAGTTACTGTTTTCACGTCTGACGTAATAACGTTAGCAACAAAGTTATGGTACATACGTGACCCGTTAAAAGGTGCCATTCTTTACTCCATCTCTGCTCCTCCAAGATTCACTAAAGTTGCGGCTAGATCACACATAGCATTCAATAAGCTTATTTATTTATTTGACATTTATGTACAATAGTGGAACATGTGCGGACATAATGCAACAAGGCATTCTCTACCAGTGAACCTTTGGGTTAACTCAGTGCCAACAATATTTCTATGAATTATTTGCATAATTATCATCACTTACCACCATAGTTTTAATATCATGTAGGTACATCAATAAAATATTTGTGAACTTGATTTTATGGTACGAAATTCAACTGAATTCAACTGTGTTTACGAAGAAATTATTAGGTAACCCTCAACGAATGGTTGGCACAGTGACTTCACCTGTGAATGATGACCGTGTCTGTTCCACTCTCCGTGCGAATATTTCATTAAGTGAGCTCCGTCAGGCCACGCCATGCATCATAGGCTACGTTCCGCCAAGCCACGCTGACGCTACGATCCACTCAGCTTAGTGAAGATATTAATACGTGGCCTCACATGCTATATTGCGACGGATTAAAAACGACACCTCACTAATATACGCTATTTTCATAGATGAGGCTACAATTTAACTTCCTGGTCTCGAAATGAAGTGGTTAATAATCAGTATACCGAGTTTACCTGAGGGCCTATAATTTTTGGAATCTTAAAACTCAATTTTGAAGCAGATATCTTCAACCGATTGAGCTGAAATTTTGTTTACACGTGTAGTTTGGATGACAATGCATGGTTAGCTGTGTGACGTTATCCTAAATCCAACATGGCGGAACACCCAAGATGGCAGACTAGTTATTTTTAATGCACTCTTACAATATGGGTATCAAATGAAAGGGCTTGCTCTAAATCCTATATGGCAGACTTCTAAAGATGGCAGACTAAGTTTTCTTATGCTTTTCTACAATGTGTATCAAATGACAGGGCTTGCTGAGAATAACTCAAAAATTAAAGTGACGTAACTCTATATCCAATATGGCGGACTTCTAAAGATGGTGGACTAAGCTTTTTATGCTTTTCTGCAATAGTAGTATCAAATGAAAGGACTTGCTAAGAATACGAATTTACGGGTTAAAAAAAATAAGATGGTGATCATAAACTCCGCTGCTCCAATCCGTCTGAAACTTTGGAGTACTGGGGTTTTTAAAGTACAGACTGAGAAACCTGTCCAGCGATCTATAAAGTTAAAAAATAATTAAAAGTATAAAACTTCTTTAAAACAAGCTTTTATTAAAATGCGCTAAAAAGAATAAAAATAACTTTTACTATCAACATAAAACGTCATCATTACACCATTTATATCTATATATATATAAAAATGAAACCCTTTTTCCTTGACCACGGCATCACGCGTGAATGGCTGGACCGATTTCACTAATTCTTTTTTTGTTGTATTTGTTATTATTAGGAGAAGGTTTTTATGACAGAAAAAAAAAATAAAAAAAAAAAAAAAATTGCGCGGAAAATTAGAAAATTTAAGAATCCTTAGGGTAGGTGTAGGGTAGGTGTAGGGTAGGTGTAGGGTAGGTGAAGGGTAGATGTAGGGTAGGTGTAGGGTAGGTGTAGGGTAGGTGTAGGGTAGGTGTAGGGTAGGTGTAGGGTAGGTAGGTAGGTGGCCAGTTGACGGGAGCGAAGCCGCGGGGGACAGCTAGTGATAAAATAAATTAAGAGTAAAAAACCCGCATCATGTTCGAGTCCTTTCATTTGATACCCATATTGTATGAAAGCATAAAAAACCTAGTCCGCCATATTGGATTTAGAGCAAGCCCTGAAAATTTCAGCTCAATCGGTTGAAGATATCTGCTTCAAAATTGAGTTGTAAGAATCCACCCGAACAAACTACATACAAACATACATACATTGCAAATTAAATAAAAGCTTTTAAAAAGCTTGTCGCGAGATTTAAGTACCTACTCGTATTTACTAAGTAAGTAAATTAAAAGTAAAAAAAACTACTAATACGAGTACTGAGTAATTCATGTAAACAACGTTCGTTTTAATTTTTTTAATGGTGTGAAATTCGTGTTAATGGTGCAAATTCAAAATACATCAAGGGTAAGGTTTTTTTTTTAAAAAAAAGTTAGTTTCAGGTCTCTACGTACCTACATGTAACTTGCTAAACTAAAATAACTAACGTCTCAAAGGATCGCTAACACTCTCTGCGACTAAAAGTTTGATATGTGAACGAGGCGCAAGCAAAGTAAGTAGCACAGTAGCGCGAAGAGACGCGGCTGCGCTGCGCCTGAAGGGGGGGAGGGCGACGACACGTACCAAACTCCAGGCAAATCCGAGCACGCCACTCGCCAAGAGTTTATTACCTTCCTCATATTTACACAATTTGAGTGGGTGTCAGCGGTTTTGTCACCCGACAGCGCAGACATGCAAACTTCTATGAAAACCGTCAAACCCTTACATCTTACTTGGAATTTCTTAAACATGCTTGTTAAAAGTAAGCCTAAGTTTAATTTAAGAAACAACTGCAGCTTTATGGTCAAGCAATAAAATCGCTCTAGCTCTTGATAAATCTATATAAAGTATGTAATGAATGAAGAGAACAAACGACTAAGAAATGCGGGGCCAACTCGGGTGATTAAGTGTCTCATTTAAATGCAGTCTCCCAACGCGGACTTCTCAAACGCAAAGGGAGCCCGCCACTCGCGGAAAACGGAAGACGAGTCTCTTCACAAAAGGAAGGAGAGGTATTTAAATTAGCGTAGTCGCTGAAAAAGTGCACTAACAACATTAGCGAGTGGAACAATGGCAAGGCACACAAAGAGACGGAACGCGCTGACAAAACCTTGTATGCGAGGGCGGGCTCTGTGTTACTGCCGCGCGCAAATGCGGATACCTACCTCACACAGGGTAACTGGTAACTCCGACTTTTCCCGGAAGAACCTGATAGTGAGTCCTATTTGTAATAATGAAGCACCCCATAAAGTCTAGGTGGAAACGCATTTGATTCCAGAAAAACCTTTGTATTTTGAAAATGAATTCGTTATTAAGGCTAGATCGACTACGATCACTAAATACATTCACCTTTCCAGGATTTATGGGGTGCTGAATTGTTGCAAATTGGCCACACAATCACGACCTGCCGGTAATACGCCGAGTTACCTACCGGTAACCTTATATCATCGGACGAAGATCCGATTCGTCAAATCGTTGAAACGAATAGGTCTGCGCCACCAGATATGCCACAGAGCGTCGCGCGATCCGTTGGAGATTTAAAGTTGTGGCAGGAACCTAGGAATAGAAACTTTTGTAGATTGTTCAAACACATGGACCGACACCCGCATTGGCCGCATTCTTGATCAAAACTTGCAGCAATGAGACATTGCAGATCCACGTATTTGTCTTGGGGAAATATTGCAAGTCTACATGTGTCTAGGTCTCGTCGTATATGAAACCACCTAAGGGGCTAGGATTTCTCGAGGAATTTTCGATGCAACCGCAGCCATTATAATCGAACTCATTTTAATTTATCTTTAGTTTCAGTCGATTGTGGCGCAAATCTTAATATTGTATAAAACTGATCGCAACTTAATATTAGAGGTCAGCTTAATCTTCATCCCTTGATCAAGTAAAACCTCGTGAACGACTTTTTATTTCTTTATTAGTTTCTGCCCGCAGCTTCGCCCGCGTGAGTTTCGGAAATTGTCCCAAAAGAACATAATCCCGGGATAAAAAGTCTTTCAAATAATTGGCATTAATTTAGTAGCCTCGACCTCATAGCCATTGTATTACGTAAATATAATAAAATTATGCAAACAAATTCCTATTGTACACTTGTTACATAACATTTTTGGTACCTACCGTAACTTTGAATGTGTAATATGGGACAGCGCGGGACTATTGTTAAATATAAGTTTACAGACCAACAAGGTTAATCCGCCCAAACAAATTATGAACAACATTAATATATCCTCTGTATCCGGCAACTTCCCGCAATAAGCAGAATGTATTAGTGTTATTTATCTTAGCTCGAAGCGCCAACAAAGTTTTAATTGCAAGCGCCGATACAATTTGCGTACAAATGAATTTATTCGCTGAATCCGTAGTGCAATCGGGTGCGGCGCGGGTGGCGCGGCGGGCGACGCGCGGATTATCCGCGTGTGTAGAGCCGCTAATTGCGGGTAACGACGAGCCAACCGCGCCATACCGCGCCGCGCCGAGCCGCACCGCGCCGCGCCGCATGCTCGCGCGTTGCACTACCACCAAATCACCGCGCACCACCCGATCGGTATATGTCGCACGCTTTCATGAATTTAAAATAAACTATGCTCTTCGTATTTCGCAACTTCACGTGAGTGCTATGCATACCTACCCACACTTACGTATAGCATTCTTTTGAATAACATAGATTGAAATCAGCAATATAACATTTCAGTATTACCGTATGATTTACTATGTAAAATAAAGACCATAATTATGAAGCTTTTCAAATGTTAAGCTTTGGGTTTAGGAACGTAAAACAATGTGAGCATAAAAATTAAAATAACATTAATTAAAAAGGTGAACTCCAAAACGATAGTAAGCACACAAGGGGGCGAGGGAGGTGAACATCAGTAAAGAGAGCCTGCATTCGAGCTGGCGGAACTGGCACAGCAGTCGGTATCCGGCCTAACAAAAGGGTGATAGCGGTACGTGCGTAAATCAAACGTCGTACAATAACAGAGCCTCCCGCGACCGCCCGACCCTTCTCCACAGTCCCTCCTAGTTATAAGCCTCCCCATGCCTCTATAGCCGTCGGTCGGTTCTCATAAATCTGCCACACTGAAATGTGCTCCGCTGCCGGCCAGTCGTGTGACGGACGCCGTCGATATCTGTGCCAATAGGTTTTCAATGTCAGTGTAGCCGCTGTTTCGATTCAGTTAAACCCAGTGGTCCGTCAAGCGCGCCCTTTTACTATCTCCCCTTGTATAGACAGACAGCCCCCGTTATAACGCGTCATTATTTTTTGCTTGAAAAGAGTGGATGCCATCAAAGCAACAATTTATCAATTTAAATACCGCACAACACAAACATGAATGTTAATATCTGAAATAGGTCGTCGTGTATTGCGCGGTTCACGTGTTTGCATCGCACACATTATTCTCATGAGCTACACACTGAAGCAGTCGACGGGGCATTACATTTCTCGTTCGGATGGTACGATACCATCGTACTTCGCTCCACTCGCTGCAATTAACGCTACACAATGACCATATAAATCTTCGGCGAATGCTCTGTTCGTTCTATATTCCACGTAGGTACTTGTCGACGCAGTCCAGCTTATACACTACCAATGTACATTATTCACTACTACTATAAAAGATTGATAGCACAGATAAGATTGATTGAAATGAAGCCAATTAGTGATGGTAAATCGCAATTTCAGTAAAGGAAAGAGTCCGGAGATGGGGTCGGCATGGATTGAGGTCGCGTAGCTTAATCTTACCTATACGAGTCGAGCCTAAGAACAAACAAGCCGCGAGCTGAGATTACGCTCCGAATAAATCAATGTTACGACGCGTTAAAATATTTAAGCTCACGATTAATGCCAGGCGCGGATACGCGTTTTATCGAACGAGTAGCGGCGTGCAGCGTGCGGTGACACAAATGTGAATTTTTACCCTGCCGATAATCAGTCGATCCCAAAAACTGTATTTTTGATTACGGATTAAATTTTCTTATTACGACTTACATATAATTATTAAAACAATACAGATCTGATTTAATACAGGACGTATGAATCAACGTAGTTACTGAATATTGCAATATTGCATATCACCAGTTACATCAAAACTTGACTCAATAAATGACATTATTTTTTCACGCAGAACAGGGTCCAATTCGGCTGTATATTTAACCTACCTTCTGAATTTGCCAGCAGTTTATCGAGTCACAGTTATGTATCATGATAATGCTACAGAAGTTTTACAAGGGCTCGTTAGTGGGGCTGTAACGATAACCGCGACTGATAACTGTTTCTAATCAGACGTAATAACACGCTGGCCTCCGCCGTCGGTATAAACTTGTTTAAATAAGCGGCTTTAATTTCTTCTTTACATACAAAAATAACGATTGAAATGAACATTTAGATAAATTATAACCGGTAACTTTTTATGATCATTGATGTTACTGAATACGATCGATCTAACGTTACAATTAAAAGCTGAATGGTATTAAACCCGTTGAATACTGTAAGCATCTCTCTGAACCTAGGAGGCCGGGTGTTTCTGATATAACGATATACTGGCGGAAGTAATAAAATAAAACGATTTTACATCTCCAGGGGGAAACGAACGTTTTTGTCGAATGGGAAAAGTCGCGAGCGACTTCTCATTCCGCGATAAAATCAGGAACGTTTTACGACAATCTTCTATTCGATTACCTTCCGTTAAACAACAATCTTAAGAAAAAATCGTGCTCGGCGCTTTTTTGTATGTCAATTACAAAATCGAAGTTTAGATAGATACGGGCAAAGTCGCTTTTAAGTAATATTTTATTATTGGCGGGATAAGTTCGTACTTTAACCTGAAAAGCTAAATTGTTATCTCCGGAGCTTTAAGAAATCCCTACTCAAAAAAATGGGAGCCGATCAGTGATTTAAAAAAATCCGAGAGGGTCTGTGCGTGGCGACACGTCCTGTTGTTTGTAATATGCGACGGACACACGGAGCAGTGTCGCCGGCGAGGTGGTGCCGGAGCTGCGAGGAGGCGGCAGCGGGCTCGCGCTGCGGGCTGGCGGGCTCTGTGCCGCCGCATAATGAACTGGTCACGTAGCCACATTTCGTATTATTTCCGTGGGACGCGTCACGTGACTTGAATAAATGTGGACCTCTGCGATCCAGCGTTTCCTCGGACCCTCCACAAATAAACCGCTTTACGCACGATTCGCCAGCGGAGATTCATTATTCTAACTCTTACCGATTCATAATACATTACCAAAGTTTTCGTTTTCATGGATCAGTTTTATCTGACCAAACTTACGGGTCCCTGGGTTTTTAGATCCGAATATATGGCATGACCGAATGCTTTTAAATTCTTATGTATAAGAAGAAAGCGGACCTTATTCTGCAATGACGATTGTTGTCCGAGGTCTGCCTCGTAGAACTTGATTTATATGAAAAGAACAACTAATAAAAAGTAATAACAACATTTTTTAGATAAGCTTTGTCTTTTTAACGTATCACATGAAAGCCTCTATCAATGCCTATGTACGTACTGCTTTTCTTTTGTGCTACGCTACACTGCTAAGCAGCCGGCTTTAGGCTAAACCGTCCGCTACGTCACTACACCGCACCGCCCATGGGGTACGCGGCTACGTCGCGTTGTAAAAAGCGTAGGTGCCACATCGTAGGTTGCGCAAGAGCTACGTCGCAGGCTGCGAGAGTGCTACAAGTTAACTTCAACAGTAAGACGAAGCAGGCTTCGAAAGTACTACGTTGTCGTAGCCTTCAAAGTGCTAAGTCGCAGGCTTCGAAGGTACTACGTCGTGGGCTTTGAAAGTGCTTCGTCATAGGCTTCGAATGTGCTACATCTAGGCTTCGAAAGTAATACGTCGTAGTGTTTGAAGATACTACGTAGTTGGCATCGAAAGTGCAAGTTGTAGGCTTCAAAAGTGCTTCGTCGTCGTAGGCTTTGAAAGTGCTTCTTCGGAGGCCTCGAAAGTGCTACGTCGTAGGCATCGACAGTGCTACGGCGTAGGCATAGAAAGTGTGCTACGTCGTAGGCATCCCATATGCTACGTCGTAGGCTTCGAAAGAGCTACGGCGTAGGCATAGAATGTGTGCTACGTCGTAGGCATCCCATAGGCTACGTCGTAGGCTTCGAAAGTGCTACGTAGTAGACAACGCGAATGCTACGTCATCGTAGGCATTGAAATTGCTACGGCATAGGCATCGAAGGTGCTACGTCGTAGGGCTTCGAAGGTGCTACGTCGTTAGCATCGAAAGTGCTACGTCGTAAACTTCAAAAGTACTACGTCGTCATAGGCTACTAGGTATTTTGGGTTAGAACTGCTTCAAATAAACGGTGGACCTCGGACTTAATACGAAAATAGAATATTTTCTATTCCGAGTTATAAGTATTATCACAACCAACTATTGGTAGGACTTTGCTGGACAAAAGACTCCATTGCATCCTACTAATATTATAAAGGTGAAAATTTGTATGTTTGTGTAACAATCAGGCAAAAACGGCTTAAGGGATTTGGATGAAATTTGGCACACATGTAGTTCATATCCTGGAATAAAAAATAGGCTACTTTTTATTCCGGTAAGTGGCATGGATTAATGGAGACTGAGGAGGAAGTCGAAACTCATAACCGCTGCTACCTTAGTACTTCAAATTCACAAGTACCAGGGGACCAGAAACCTCAAGTACCAGGAGACTAGAAACATGTCATAGTATATTTGGGCTGGTATAATTATGTAGGTAGGGTAGATGTAGGAAAGGTGTAGGGTAGGTGTAGGGAATGTGTAGGTAGGGTAGGTGAAGGGAAGGTGTAGGGTAGGTGTAGGGTAGCTGTAAGGTAGGTGTAAGGTAGGTGTAGGGTAGGTGTAGGGTAGGTGTAGGGTAGGTGTAGGGTAGGTGTAGGGTAGGTGTAAGGTAGGTGTAGGGTAGGTGTAGGGTGGGTGATTCCTGAGAAAAAAATTTACAATACAAATCAGGAAACTTTGCTATTTCCGATATTCACGCGGGCGAAGCCGCAGCTGGTAGAAGCTAGTACCACAATAAATATTAAAATTGCACTAAACATACCAGCCCAATTTGAATTTTCCCGTAAAATATACTAGTGTACTACACAAAACTTGTTAGTAGCTTTAAATAAAACACGAGACTATTTTTCTCTTGGAGAAAACTATTATAAAGCAATATTTACTTCTTCCGCTACGATATTCGCAGCTTCTTTCTCTGAAATAGCGTGGATCGTAGATGTTGAATAAAATCTTCTTAAGATTGTGATATATGTTGTGAAATATTGTTATGAAAACTCAATCATAGGCTAAAGTTATCAATTTAAAAACTTTGTCCATACATATACATAGTTTTCTGTGGGACCGTGTACGGCATGTTGGGCGTAATAAAGACATCACACAAGGCTGGGCGCTGGGCCACACATCCTCTCCGCGCGGTATTAGACGTGTAAGCAGTTTATTGTGAGGCAGGCTCGCTCATAACTACCCATTCTGCCCGGGATAATGTCGGACAAGCGACGTTATGTTTATTTCAGACTAAGTCCGCGTTATAAAGGTCTCGTGCACAAGTGCCCGAATATTATCTTTACACGAACATCTTATTTTATCAACGACCACGGGGATGTTGTTATCATTGCGAGGTATTTGTTGGGAAAGCAATGCCGTTATAGGCGTCGAGTTTAAGGATATTTGTAAACAATGTTTAGCAACAAGACAAGTACTAATTCACGGTTTGTGTCTGATATGAAACTGTAAAGAATATTTCATTGAAGTGTTAGATTTCCATGCTTCACATTACCTTGGATTTCCGCGCAGAGCCGCGTGGTGGAGCGCGTTGAAACCATTGTTATTCGTGAGCGTCATGTCGGCTCCATGCTCCAACAATAAAGTCAACATGTCGTCACGTTTCTTCGAAATGGCATCATGTAAGGGGGTATCGCCTTCGGAATCCTGTAACAGGAAAATACAATAGAATATTAATTTTGGCCCACACACATAGACTTACTGCGAGTGGTAGTAATAGCAACCATGGACGAATTAGGTCAGTATGCACTTCAATCGGCAGATAATGGCGAGCCGGCGCCAGCTGCGACGATATTCGCTACTGAATTATAAAGCCCAGCCCGTCTTGAGTATCGCGACAATTTTCTAAAACATCAAACCGCTCGAATGAATAATTGAGGCGGCGGAGAAGGCGTTTAGGGCGTGGATTATGGCGACTTGCATAATTTATAAGCGTCTCGGAGTGGTTGAGGCGAGCAGCGAAAGGCAAAGCCGAGCCGTGCCGTCGCTGCTGGGCGCGCGACAGATATCAGAGAATGGTGTCGAGTTCAGTAATATAGGACGAGGCGCAAAAAGCGCGGCCACCGCGTCATTATCATAATCACCAACGCTGCGTGCCGCTGCGGGGCCGCCGCGGAGCCGGCGCGGTGCCGCCCAAGCCGTTTTGCTTTGTGAGCGTGCATTAAGGGAGCCCAACGTTGTGCTCTGTCATTCCTGCAATTAATTTGCAAGGGTCCGTAAGATGAGTGTTTTCACTTTGATGTAATAGAATTCATCTGAGTATAGGCCTTCTTAGTGCTTTTAGATACAAAAACATCTCAAACACATACATTTTTGTTTTACAAAAAATACCTATCAGTTTCATAAATATAACATAATTATGCGAAACTAAGGTGCTCACTGTTCGTGTAAAATAAAATGTTAATATTACGCTCAAAACTACAGAAAAACTTATAAAAATGTGGCTAATTTTATTTTTATTAAGAACGTATTAAGAAAAAACACGAATTAATGTTTTACTCAAATAAAATATTCAACTCAAAATAGTAGCACGAAAGCTTAGATTTAATACAGTGAGATAAATATCAGCGTACACCCACAGGTATATCAGGGGGATGACAAAGCATCCGACACCCATTCAGATGCAGTAATTCAGTGCAAGCTCAACCACAGACACGAGGTAATTCCGCGCAGAATAGCTGCATTAAATATTAATCGTATTGGCATATAGATGGTCATTACTGGCTGTAATTCATGACATCGTGTTGTGGTGTGTGCATTACATGCGGCGCTAATTATATCTTGCACATCACTAAGTGTATACAGTATATATGCAGTGTTACTGATTATACTGTTTAGCACGTGTCTAATAATGTTAACAGGGCACTTTTGCTTCACTACGAAAAGTTATTGGCCTATATTACCTTAAGGTCTTTAATTTGTTACTTATACTGGTAAGCAATTTCTAGACTATATTACAATTCGAATAACTATTTTTATTATACGACTACGGCAAAATCTTTTAGCAAAAGATTTTAGCAGTCTGCAATGTTTGTTTGTATTTACATATGTTCAACCGTAGCCCCTAAACGACTGATCCGATAGTGATGAATGAGGTGTCAATCGTTTCTTTATTTTGATCCGGGTAACATAGGCTACATTTGATAGGAAAAAAAATAACAAATTCGCCGTCTTGGGTGTTCCGCCATGTTGGATTTAGGATGACGTCACACAGCTAACCATGCATAGTCATCCAAACTAAACGTTTATACAAAATTTCAGTTCAATCGGTTGAAGATATCTGCTTCAAAATGGAGTTGTAAGAATCCACCCGAACAAACTACATACATACATACATACATTGCAAGTTAAATAAAAGCTTTTAAAAAACCGGTCAAGTGAGAGTTGGACTCTCGTGCAAAGGATCCCGAACGAATCTCATTTTTGTAACGTGTTACTTTAAAACTATAGACTTCTTTATCTTTCCTGTAATCTATAGTAAAAGAACTATTTTCCAATATTTTTTCAATATTTTATGCTCAGTAGTTTCGGAGATAAGGGCAATGGTGATTTTTCATCTAATTTCTTGAATTAAAGATTTTAAATGTTTTTTTTATTAAAAAAACATTTGAAATCTTTATATTATACATAAGACGGACAGACAGACAGACACTCTAGTGATCCTATAAGGGTTCTGTTTTTTGATGATCGTTTCGATAGATCGTATCGAAATTTTTAATTCAAATTAGTGCAATATTCAAATATACCAAGCAACGGGAAAAAAAATATTATACTCGTATTCAGCATTTATAAATACTACTAGCGCTATATCAGCAATTTCTGAATATCAATCGTGGTTTTTTTCGTAGTCTGGATAATATTTATGTCACTTCAACTCGTATTACTTAAAATATTATGACAGAGGTACTCTTTCGACACATAAGAGTTAATAACAAATTTTAATATAACACGCTGAGTCGCCGCGAGGACACCGCCAGGTAAACACGCTGGCAGAAATAAGTGTTGAGGCGAAATAAGAAATTTGATTTACGCGGCAATATCCGCAGGTGCACGTGAGATGCACCTGCAGCCACGCCGCGATATAAATATAGCCTCGCGAATATTATAGCCGCCTCGTTGACGGCCTCGTAACACTCGCCGCTCGCATATTTTCATTTAAGGTGAATGGATGAATGCTCTCACTGCCATTTTGTCGCTAGATGGCGACACATCTACAATTTCGAACATTTTCAATTTTTACACCTAACATAGAAAGTTTTAATAGACAACTTTATTATAGGCGACACCTAGGGCATTACCTTGATTTTTTTTAGATAATCACTATGCTTGTTAACTGCTACCATACAAAGATTACAGCAGAATAAAGATTTAGCCGCATGAATTTACTCTTAACACACACATGCAAAGTAAATAGTAGTAACTTTCGACCCTACTAGATGTCGTTTTATTCAAAAATGGTTGGAAATTAAAATGTCCAGAGGACCAAATTGTTATATTCCAATCTATTTCTTATTAATATAACCTTAGCAATGATTATCATCACGCTATACTTTCGGGAAGCTGAGCAGCTAAAAACCTTGACATAAATAAGGTCGGCTATTTGAAACATTTATCAACCGTACAAATAGACTGTCGGTTTAGAGACTGCCTTTCATTAGGCTTGGTGTGGGTTCAAATCTCAATAGTTGTATTTATTTTTGAATTATTTTTCATCTTTCTTTATCCTTACCAAACCTAATATTTTCAAATATTAATAATAATATAATTATTGGTCTATGCATATTTTTGTTTCTAGGCTCGATATCCTATCGGATTTGGTGGTGAAAAGGTATCCCTTTTCACCATAACAAATTAGGTATTCAGATAAATTATTTTGGGTAATAAACATTGCATGTTACGCTCTAACATCGCAATCAGTAAACATGGGCTCGGCGTACGACTATGCACCGAAACTCACACATCTGTGATCAGTGTCATCACAGTCGCAACCTACTGTTACCGATAGACAAGGATAGAGATAGGAGACGGCGCTGTCGTGCGAGCGAAATCGCGTTAGCTGCCGAATGTTGACGAATGTTTACGATTATGAATGACATGGCATGTGGTAGCGTTAGCAAATAAAATAAAAAACATTAATTATTTTGAGGTACTTAAAAAAAGAAATATTGTTCGCTCGATCGCGCAAGGTTACTAAAGCTTTACTTCTGCCTTTGTTTTCGGACAATAACAAGCCACTTTTGTCTCCTTAATTCATCTTTAGGAAACCTGAATAAAAAAGAGCCTTAAGTATCACCATTATGCATTTATGTATAAATAAATAAAGAATATGGCTGCACATGACGTGCAGTTTGGGAGTTACGAGGAAGCCTTGAAATCATAACCGTTTGCTTTGCCACAGTCGCGTAATAAAGATAACTAAATATAGTGAAGTAGTGATTCTGCACTAACAATTAGGTACTAAAAACTAGACTTTGTCTTATAAAATATTTTTTTTAAATAAGTACCTGTTGCGTAAAACATAACTGTTATCAATTATTAATAAAATTGACTTGAATTTAAATAATCATGGTTGGTAAAACAATAATAATAAAAAACTATTAATATGTTTGAAGAAATTTGTGTTGCTAACCTTACGTAACCTCGTTCTGATACTAGTCGTCGCGCGCGTTGTTTACAAAATCTCTCAACAACTCGCGAATTGTGCGTATCGTGTCTCTCACGCATGTTTTTAATATCTATCTCGCTCTCACAAACATGGCGAAGCAAACGATACAATATTTTTGTTATTTTCAACAAATTAACATTTTTGGCTGTATTTACGAGTGGTGTGTCTTATTTTTATTCCTAGTATTATTAAAACACTGTTGAGCTGCAAAGATTAAAGATTTTATTAGGTACAGATTTTTGGTTTCCTATGTTTAGGTAGGTACTACTTGATACAGAAAGTCAAGTGAAGTCAATTTTTTTTCAAGTCTATGCAGTGAAGGTAGTTCAATTTACACGATAATTAGTAATAAGTACTACTAATTAATAACAATTTCCGAGATACTGATAAAAGCTAACATGTGGGTAGAACTAGGTAAGTATATTTATTCATAGTACCTACCTAAACAAAAAATCTCTAATAAAATTCTTTGCCTTAAAAATCTAGAAAAAATATAGGTATGTTTAGGTATCAAATAGGTACTAAATTTTTGTAAAGGCGAATTGAAATTTTTGAGCCTTTACGTGGAGATCCTAAATGTCGGCAGTCCATCCTGACATCAGAATGACTGCCCATTTTTTAAATTCATTTTCTCAGTTATTAATTAGGTACCAATTATTTAAACAAAGGTATCAAATAGTAGCAAATAGGTATTAGATCTTAGTAATATTTTTAAGCTGATCAGTCATTTTGGCCAATCATTCTGAAGGTCACATCAATGATTTTCCGTGCGCGACTGAGTGCCAATTACGGGCAATCACTTAGTTGAGTAGGACCGCTTGCTGTGACTAAGTCCCGTATCTAATGGTAATAAAGGTATATTGTACCTACACAGGTTGTTGTAATGTGACTGAACCTAAATAGTACCTAACGTGTAAATAAATTGTGACGTGTAGGTACTAAATAAATAAAAGATTATTTATGCAATTATTCGTCGCGATCTAAGAATGTTTTCTTTAGGTGATACAGTCGTAACATTCAGTGATTAGTGTAATTACTGGCGTTCTTTGGTGGAATGGTTTTAGATGGCAAAGCAAAGGGTTGTTATCAGCTTAGAATATCTTGGTATTAGTTGGTTAGAGTAGGTACCTACCTATGTAAGTACTCGTATGTGTCACCGGATAATTCCAAACATCGTAAGATTGTAATAAATGTTGTTTATGTTTTAGACTATAATCTATGATTATGTTGAGAACAGATAATGGATTGTGGAGGTCTGGTAGGCAGCCGCACCACGTAAAATACTGGTATTCAGCTGAATCCGGTTTGACTGGAAGCCAACCCCAGTAGGTATAGTTGGGAAAGGGCTAGGCAGATGATGTGTTGAGAAGAAATAATTTCGAATACACTGAATCACACCCAAATTCAATAGTTTACAATACTTGTCTTATCTAGAAGAAATTATAAGTAAGTAGGTACTTGTAAATATACAATCTTACGCGACTTATAATATTACAATCATGCGATACAAATGCAAAAAAATACATCATCTGTGAAAATGTCAACTGTGTAGCTATCACGGTCCGTGAAATACAGTCTGGTGACAGACAGAGACGGACAGACAGACATACGGACCGACAGACGGACGACCATTGCGTAGGTAGCTAGGAAAAAAATAGGTAAGTTTGCCTACGCTGATCGCCTGATTTAGGTATAGGTACCCTAAGTATACCTACATGAACTTCTTTTCTCTGATTTGATTCAACCCAAATTAACCAATGAATTAGTACTTAACCGTGTCAGAAAATGTTTTATCAGTACCTACTTACATACAGTGGAAAGATTTTTAAATCTTTGGGTAGGTAGGCACTATTTATTTAAAGTAGATAAGTAATACAATAATAACATTAGTATTGTATCTGTGTGAACCAAAGGCAGATCGCAGATAATTGTTTTCACTTTCTAGCATTATTTCTCATTCCCTAAAAAAAACATTTCATCAATCATAAAATATAAAATCCGCGGGCAAACCCGCGCGCCGGCGCTAACTTGCTAGAAACACAATTTTGACACACAATCACGCATGGACTGGAACAATTTGGCAACACGCGTTGTTGCCAAATTGCGTCTTGAATGGCAACGTCGCATCGCCGCGTCCGTCACTCGATAACCTTGGCGCTTGTTCGAATTTTCGAACAGCGCCATCTACTTAAAATGTTCACCGCACGTAAACTCGTAACACAACAGCAATGAACTTTTTCTCGGTGGTTCTATAAATTTCTGTCAGATGGCGCGATTCAGGTCACTCACACATGTAAAGATTTTTCGTTTTTTATTGGGTCTAATTCTCATAGAAAGACTGTTTTTTTTCTAAAATTTGGGCGATAGGCGATCACAATACATTATAAAATCTCATTATACTTGCTTTATTCTGCAGAAACTGTTTATTTACGGAGATTACAGCTACTGAAAAATGTATGGCGAGGTCTCTTTAGGGATCCCCCTTAAAGCATTCATACACGTGGGAACTAAAGGAATTATAGGTTTATGTTGGATTATTTTCCAGTCTTTTTCTCCCGACTATTTTTTTGCTTTATTAGGAGTGGTACTATTATAAGTCTGTGTTATCTTTAAAATATATGTGGTTTTTAAAACTACGTGTTCTTTAACGAGAGTAAAGAACACGTCGTTTTAAAAACCACAGATATATTTAAGAAAAGAAAACCATTACCGCGGTAGTACAGTGATCATGTAATAAAACAGAAAGCGACTCTGAAGCCCGAACAATAAAAACAAACAACAAGGTAATTACTCACAGATAAGAACAACGCGTCGAGCACGAGAAGTGGCGAGGCGTGCTCGTGGAGGCGGGAGGCGGCTGATACCGCGCAGCCTCTTACTAAGGTTAAAAATTCGTTAGCCTTGATTAAAACGTCTGCTCGTCGCCTTACTCTGGTTAAACAAAGAGCCGGCTTATCAGACGAATTTATACACGAAACAGTAAGAATAAGCTTTACCCTAAAACAGACATTAAAAAGCAGCGGCTGCAAATAATAACTTCAGATATTTTACAGTTTAGGTGCACAAATGTTTACATTTGCGGAATAATTATGCAAGAAAAAATATCAAAATAAAAAACGTAATCAATAAGTTTATACAGTGCATGGAAAATCTTCTCAAAGAATGATATTAAGTGGTATTCAGGCGAAACTTCATCATTGACGAGGCAGAAAGAAAACAACTAATTGTTTAATTCCAAGCCATTAAGTCGAGTATTACGGGTGGATTATTCACGGGCCATATACCGCAGCATCAGCGCAGGGCGCGGCGCGCCACCGCACCGCCGCCGCCGCCGACTGGTAATACCTACTTTTGACACTCTATACTCCGCATTCACTTCTAACTATCGTTTAAACACGATACATTACACGCACAAAAGCCTCATTTCTGGACCCGAAATGCTGCTCCATTTATCACTAAATATTTCTGTGACAGGCTGGATACCACTGAAACATCCATTATTGATTGTACAAAAGTGAATAACGACCGCAATAGTTAATGGTCGGTGAAACAATCAATGTGGATGCCGACTATTTCAAATGTCCACGAAAATATCGTCGTATTTGTCGTTGCTTACCTACATACTATAACTTAGTGTTTTCCTTTAGTTGTGTTGTAAACACAGACTTAGAATCAGTCGAGGTTGATATTCACTAGGACACTTATTAATGCAGCCAGTTCAGCATTTTATGAATGACAATGACGAGAGTATAAACTTCGGAGTCGTGTCGTTTAACAATCGGAATATTAGGTCTATTTAAAACGCAAAAAATCAATTTACAAAATGTAAATTTTAAGCGAGATAAAAAGAGTTTGTTGAACGTCAACGTTCAACGTGCGAGTTGCAAAAATAGCTTAAATGAATAAATTTGTCGGTCCACATCGATAACAAATATATCGATAGACTCACTAAATTACATAGCGTAGTGAGGATTTTACACTATCAGACTGCACCCTCATAAGTCGCCTTGATTGATTGTGCGGAAATAAACCCAGCTTTCGGTCCGCATCCACGTTCACTCACTCATGGATATTATATTACGAGATGTATGAAACACTAGTTCTGCCACGCACAGTTCATTACTTATACATACAATGTTCATAACGACGACAAGCTTCTGGAAAGCTTCATAAATTCCGCAGTCCATTAGTGTTCCGATATCTCAACCACGCAATTCTTTGTTATTGAACTGGACCGCAGCCGCAGCGAGCGCTGTGCTTTACATATCGGAAAACGCTAATGTACTCGTACTTGGTGAGATTTAGCGCTGAGCGCTACCCCGTGATACCGTGCTACTCTGAACATCACCCACCTCTGTGATTAGCTATACAGAATATACAAACAGACCAGAGCTCCCTAGCGGAAAATAATATTTCATAAATTATCATATTCTTGTAATTAAGCTTAGGTATACAGTTCGGTAACTTTGTTATTATGTGGCCGAGGAAATGAAATAAATTAAAATACCAAATTAAATATAAAATGTGATTCTTTTTAACTTTTATTAAAGCTTGAAACGATAAAACATTCACAATAAAAGAATGTGGTAGGTAGGTAGACACGTAAAATATTCGGATCCACGGTTTCAATAATAGTTCTGGAACTATCGATAGTAGGGCTGTGAATATTGGAAAAGGAAAGTATTTATTAGGTGAATATTGGCTGGATGCGAGTGTGCGACATTACGGTGCGAGGATGGTTTTTCCGTCGTAACGCTGCGGCTAACGCACAGGTGTCGGTAATGAGGCACAAATCGCGCTTCGGGACAAAAACACCAAGTCCACATGTTATTTAAACGGAGCTATTTCAGTGTGTTACTACATTGAACCAATGTTTATTAGAAACTATGCTCATCCACATTTAATATTGTTATTTATGTAAGCAAAAGGTTTTTGAAGTGAAAACTTCTTTAGCGGCGGTGTGAACTTTTTGGGATGGGTAAAAATGTTACAACTCGCGTCAGGACACGTGACCTGATCGAAAATTCGTAAGACGTTGAAGTGAAAACTTCTTTAGCGGCGTTGTGCACTTTTTGGGATGGATAAAAATGATAAACTCGCGTCAGGACACGTGACCTGATCAAAAATTCGTAAGACGGATAATGTAATATGTATGCGCTGCTGAATGGGTCGCACACACCTTGTAGATAGTTTGAAATGATAAGTCACTGATAGCCAAATAACTTCTGATTTATTGAATAGTTTTAACTACCACGTAACTAATGTAATATGAATGTAAGGTGAATTATCGGTAATGAGTACAGCTGACTATGAACGCTAATTACGTACTGTCGCGATACAATATAATTTGTGCAAGGCGACGGAAAAGTGATGATTTGTGTAAATATGAAATGCGCGCGTGCCATGTAGGCGCATGTACGATGTATGACTCGTACATAATATGTAATATAAATTGTCATGTTTGTGTACGATAGCGCAATAAATGAATATTGTATTTAACCACATAAATGATAGTACTTTTATACTGATAAAAAAAGCAATTCGTGCGAAATTATTCCCTGACCATCAAAAATGCACAATGTTAATGTTCAAGTTTTCACTTTTGCCGGCACTCCCGGAGTGCAACCCGTTTAATTTTTATGGTGATAATAACTAAGCGAACTTATTTTAAATCGATCGTATTGAATCATCTAAGCAGCAACGCATAACAAGTGTTATTTATTTTTTGGGTGATTTATTTTATAGATATTTTTATCTTAAGGCTAAAAACTACCCAAGTTATAAATATAAAAGGTGAGTGCCGAAGAAAGAAACCATAAAATTTCAGGTGACGTCGGCCCTTCCATAAATTTATCGACAGCTCGTGGTAACAGGCAATAAGGAAAATATTTATGAAGTAGAACAGCGCCGGGCGCGATTTTCATTAGCTAATTATTAGCCTACCGTTC
This sequence comes from Melanchra persicariae, assembly GCA_947386135.1. Lineage (NCBI taxonomy): Eukaryota > Metazoa > Arthropoda > Insecta > Lepidoptera > Noctuidae > Melanchra > Melanchra persicariae. Next base: position 8,822,443 of record OX376653.1, on the reverse strand, counting down.
AAGCTAGGACAACGTTGGACTGTTTTAAAAGGATCTTCTGTTTCTTTTGAGAAGATTGTAGTTTCAACCAAAGTAAAACAAAAGAATTTCCACAAAGGGGTCCAATCCACTTCCCTAGAAAAATTGATGTTGCTTTCAGACTTGCTACCCTGTGCATCACACGTTTAACAGAGTTCCCTGCAGGCTAATTGGTACGTTTAATTGAACGCCTGTTTCAGTCATTACTGAACAGGACAACAGTTTATTGGCAGTAGCTCGACGTCCGGAGTTCCGGACACACAGGTCGGGACGCATGTCGCGCTACGTACCGCTTATCGAAATGTTGCCAACTACTCAGCCGGCGTAGCACTCTGTGACACGTGCTCGTAGCATTTCGTAGCGCGGCTACGAAACATTAGGTTATGTTTTACGTTTTTATTTGTATAAATCGGAACAAGGTAGATATTTTTACTTGTGTTCTATAAAATGAAGTAGATGGTGCGTATTATAGCGGATGTGTGACACCATTTTAAACGACATTTTTTATGAAAATATTTTAGGAAATATCGTTCTTTCTGAATGTGACACGACCAATAAATCGCATAATGGTGTCGTAAAATTTCGGCGGTATTATCTTGGGAAAACCCGGCTATTTTACATTCACCTGCGAGGTTTCCCTCCACGTCCAATTTATGTTAGTGGGCACAAAACGAACGCTGACAAATGTGGAAGTAAAATGAACATACGTTTTATCTCTACGCTCACGGAGTCGGTTTTCGAGCTCGTGGCGGAGAAGAGGGAGCGCGCGGACGCGGGCGCGGGGAGCGGCGCGTGCGGGGCGCGCCCACGATCTGTGGACTTTTCTCTGTACCAAGCTTGGGAACGACTTGTTTCATAAGAACCCATGTAGGTACACTCGAGATAAACATGCGACACAGCGTCACCTGATACGCGTTAAGTACGCACCGCGGCACCTACTTTGTATTACAAACACCAGCAAATTAAAGTATTGATTGTGCCTTTTACATCGACTTAATAGGTAAGACACATAATTTTCGATTTTCAGGCTATGTAATGATCTTCTAAACATTAAAATTAATTAAACAAGCGTATTTTGATATATGCTCGATTCTGTTGTCTTATGAAGCTTTTGCTCTGTTGTGGGACCATGAGAAAGCCCAATAAAGTTGGTTATTCGTTTCCGTCATGCATAGTGTAGCGTAGTGACGCTACACTATGCATGACGGAAACGAATAAATAAAGATACCACTTTAGAGGCACCTTACCATATGAATTAGGGGCAAATGATATCGCCTACAAATTCCCATCTTACATTTATTATGAAACGTTGAAAGCGTCTCTGGACTTTCCAACCACTCGCGTAGTTCTTACTTAGATACGGTACGACGACGGACGAAACTAAGTGGAACTTTTCCCAGGTTGGCGTATATAAAAAGAATTTTTAAAAGATACTTCACAGCGTACGTTGCAAACAGACTTTGAACTTAAACTCCATGTTTATAAGCATACCAACGTCACAGGTAGTACATTATTTAAAAACTTGCAGTGCTTACCTACTACCGCGTTGAAACTACTAATTCTATTAGATGGTAGTCAAATGATAAACATCTGTGCTTCCAAATGGATGGTAAATGCACACTCGTTTTTCTTTCTTATAGATTTCCCAACCGACAAAGTATAACAATCAGCTTTGACGAATGTAACTTGATGTGAGATAATAAATTGAGTTACTATTTTATCCGGAACGCGGGACGACATACAAAGCTCTTAATTTGGAGAGGGGGCGAAAGATAACGAGTAGCAACGAGAGGTATTTAATACGTACAGGTGTACGGGAAGTAACCTCACAGAGATGGAGCCCGCGCCGTACATAAATACATCTCCCTCCCACCCCCCGCTTCGACGCACACTTCTGATAACCGCGCATATCGTAAAACTTTATTTACCGCCTCCACTCCAATTTGTCTTTGCGAAAGTTCCCAACTCAGATATGACGATAACTTTCAGTTGTTACGTATAAGGAACGTCCAACCCAATCTACGCTTAGACAGACACGTGTGAGATATGTTTTCAAAAGATACTTCAGAGATTTATTTGTATTGACTGCAAAGGAAAAATTGACATCGAAATATCTTCTTAATTAAATATGTATACGATTTTTTCGTGCGCAATCGTTATATCTAGGGATACGAAGTCTCGTTATTTTTTATCTGGTTTAATTTACTGTAATAACACAAAAGTGCTTTCGCGCCCGGTGAGCTATTTCCCATAGTCCCCGAGTAATTACACGGCGCGGCTCACAAAGGCCGCGAGGCCGAAGAGCAGGCGCGCAGTAGGCACACTTGCAAAGTGTCTAATGCATTGCCAATATGTACTCTCTATGCCGTTTTTTGTACATCTATATGCGCTTGCCTTTTTATGAAAGCGTGCTTTTACGCTGCGATTACAATTTTGATAATAAGCGTAAAACTACGCTTATTAACAAAATTCTAAATCGTATCGTAATAGTACTTCTAAGCCAACATTAACAGTAACAGGGGTTTTAACATTTTTCTATGGGACCATTTTTATTTTTTTCATAATCGCGGCACAAGATGAAACATTTTTACATGGGTACAGGACACTTAAACAAACAAACAATGTTGGGAACATGATGCCGCAAAGTGTCACGATGCTGAGATATTTAGGGGTAAATTCACCATGTGAGAACAATGAAAATAATGCAAAATGAATTAATCACATACTTATACGCAGAAGATTGTATTCAAATAATAGTTTTCGACAATATCTAGTATACGCATATATTAGACATTGTGCCGCAACTTTGAAAAAAAAAAACAAAATGAAGGCGAAGGGCTATGCCACAAAGTCAAAGTCAAAGTCAAAGTCAAAGCATTTATTTCAATTAGACCATTTACAGGCACTTTTGAATTGTCAAGGTCGGTCGGTCAAAAAAAAAGATGAAGCTATTTGCACGTTCCAAAGCGTAGATCTCTATGGAGAAGAACGCGCAAGAAACTCCACGGACACTCTTTTAAAAATAAGTTTTTGTTACAAAATTATGGTTACATCATTCATATTGAAATTATACATATATGTGAGAACGATGTAAAAGACGTGCAGGATAAAAGAGTCCGGAGTAAAAAAGAAACAATTCAAAAAAATAATTAAAATAGACCATGGCAGCCGAGAGATGACCAGTCTCAGCTGACGGCGCCCGTTCACGAACATGACGCATACGCTAGCACCATTCGGCTCGACCTTTTTAAGGGAGCCAAATGATCCAACGCATACGCCACCATCAGCCAGACTTTTGAGTGAGCATGACATCCCCAATCGCCAGGGTACATTCAAGTCAAAGACCTACCCAAAATGATCATTATAGTTTAAATTTGAGGGACCTACATAGTACTCACACATGTGCCGTTAATGCATGAAATTATACAATGCTAAATAAATTGAGTCTATACAATAAAAAATATATAAAATATATAAATAATATATATAAAAAAATATAAAATATATATAAAAAATATATAATATATATTATATATACACAAAGGTTATATTCCCTTTTAACCATATGTTTCCTTTCAATATATTGATATTTTTAGTCTTTCACCTCGTTTGTTCTTCAAATATTTCGTTCAAATATAAATTGGCCGTTAGCGAAGAATAAAAAGTAATAGAGGGTAGATAAAAGCTATAAAGCTTAAGTAACTTTAATTGAACAAAGAGAGATTTCGGGAGCTATAATGACTGTAGACGCATATAAGAGACTTGAGTTTTGCCTGAGGCGTAATTCATAAGAATGGCAGAACCGGTATCAAAGTGAGGAGTAATTGTAATTTGGAAGATGTTTTTGCGCGCTGTGATATTAAATACTTTGTACTGTTTCAAACAGAATCTTCATTTAAATGTTCTGAAGAATCCTAAAGTACAGAATATGTTTGTGAGTGTTTTGAATGAATTAAAACATTAAGGGGATAACGCGCGGCAGTCGCTGTGTGCAATCACGCTGTCTTAGCGACGCGAGGACGCTCGTGGCGTGTGGAGCCCGGAGCCCGCACCCGCTGTCCTAATGAAGCCGTAACGAAGCGAGCAATGGGAAAACCAACACCGGCTCACACCGGCACAGCTGTTGTTATTGTTATCATCACTATATAGAGGGCATTTCAAAACAATACGCTTCTTAGAAAATTACCTACTTGAGATTCAAAGCTTCTTTAACAAGAGAACTTTTCGTATTAAAGATTAGGGATTTAAATTAGACTCTGTATTCGGTAAGGATTTTTACAAAAATAGAATTTAGATATTATTAACAAACTGACCTTACAGACTAGCTATAGGTGCGTTTACACGGGCAATTTTTTTATGCTCGGTAACACATGTGGATCAAGCGATGGAGCAATTTGCAGCAACTACAATAAGATGCGACAATTTTTTCGGCAATATTGTTTCAATAACAACCATACAACGTGTATCAGAATAAACGCAATACCTCTTAATGGGTCATTGTAATCATCATTATGATCAACTTTTACTTTGGAACCAACCCCGAAATCGTGAAAAAGGCAGCTGTTCAGTACATTTTGTCGAGTTATGAGCACAAAAATTTATGGAGCAGTCGATTTTTCTTCGCGATTTCAGTGTTGGTCTCATATTGCAAGTTGTTCATAATAATGAGTACAATGACCCCTTAAGAGGTATTGCGTTTATTCTGTTACACGTTGTTTATTCCATATTGCTGTCTCTGTGTTTTTTTTTTCAACTAAATTACTCGTTTTCTCCATATCGCTCAATATTGCTATTGCAAAACATTTTTACGCTTGCTGCCGTTGCCATAGATGATATTTCCTTACGTCACAATCGAACAGAGTGCCGATTCTATGCCTTGGCTGGGGGCATTAAATTTATTTGAGGCCACCACAGGTTAGGCCGGTTAAAGTGCCGATTCTACTAATTTTCAAGCAACGTTCGTATTCGCATCTCAATCGCAAACTGTCAAAAATGAATGAAAATTAAGGCTTTTTTGACAGTTTGCGATTGACATTCGAATGCGAACGTTGTTTAAAAATTATTTGAATTGGTCCTCAGTGCGGGAGAAGAGGGACACTTGTAATCCAGGTACTACCTAAGAAAAGGCGTTTACCATACATTAATAAAAGATTTATTAAAACGAAAAAAAACGATACCTCGGTAAATGTATCATGTGTTCCATATTCCAGGAAACTTGTTCCACACTACATGGATGACTAAATCAAAATCAAAAGTCATTTCAAATGAACTTACTAACATAATGTATCTGGGGATACTTATCCCCAAATACATTATGTTAGTTAGTCATGATTATTATTACAATTTTCCTTGATTTTGATTTTATTACGTTGGAATATTTTGAAATTATTAAAGACGTACTTTCGAATGAACGAAATCCAATTTAATTATGTGTAATATAAATAAGCTAAATATTCACTGAAAGACCTACGAAAATCTTTTCGAGTGACGACAGACATCACAAGCCCGCCATAGTGAAACGTCGCCACTTTGACAGATGCCACTGTGATACAAAGTCTGTGTGAATGATAAAGTACTAGTGTTGGTAGATTTAAATAATCTAACGTTTATGATAGCTTCTTAATGTTACTGTATCATTTCTCCCAGAAGTATCAACTCTCCTTCTTCTTCCCTATTGCTTATAATTGGTAAATTTTCATTGCCCGTGTAAGCGCACCTTAATATTTTACCACAGAAAAATAAGAGAGGCAAAAAAACCTGAAATTCAACAAGATTTTAATAACAAAATATAATTCTCTGCATTTATTTCCAAGTGTTAACTAGCTAAAAGTAAAGCAAGAGTATAACGACACAAGTGGGATTTACTGAAAAGCAGATTCAGATCACGGCGCTATGTTAACCAGCGCACGAGTTCGATATTCGGCTGATGGCCCCCGCGCCGCCGGCCGGGCCGCACTCCGTACTTATAATCTAATATTCGCAATTTACGAGGATCGCAGAAGGGTTCCGCTGGGAGCCATAGCACTGTCATCGCGCACGTACCTGCCGCTTGCATTTACCCAGCCGTTATCTATATCTTTGTAGTGTTTATGCTTTTTTATAGGACGTGATTATCTTAATCTTGTAAAATAGAAACCTACAGGTTAGACTTATTTTTAAGAGTTTTGTTATTAGATTTAATACATTACGTCAAAATCAATCATCGATCGGCTCAATAATTACGTTTCCGAAAACTTTCAGATAGCGCGAGAGCTGCTAAACTGTCAGAGCAATATAATGCAAGTAAAAGATGAATAGTGTAGCTGTAGGGGGAAGCGAACCATTACTAGATGTTCTAACAGCCATTGTATGTGACGCCGGGATCCGATACTAAAGCTCCGGCACAAAGTCTTCGCCGGATCTCGTCACACTTAGGTAAATCTCCAATATCCGTCGCTATCGGCGTCAGAAAAGCCACATGCATGAACATAGTTCCAATGTTACGTATGAATAAGGCATATCACATTATCATTGTTTCAGAAAACTCTTACAGAATATGTGAACACATATTTAGCATTCATGGAATTATTTTCTGAATACGAACCACACATACACAATAGCGATATTACGTTACTTGGTAATTATATTATTTAAAGTATAACTCCATTATCATCTTAACGAAAATGTTTTCTCTCCCACAATATTCTTCAGGTTGATTCAACACGTCATGGATGTACAAGGAATCTAAATACACGTTGAAACCAGAACACACAATTTAGACGACCTTTACAATGCACACAAACAATACGAGATAACAAGCGGACGTTCACGTTCAAATTCAAAATAGCCCCAAAGTAAATGTAAATACAAAGGCGTAGTACAATAAGAGGTCTGCAGCGACATATTTACTCAAATTTGAATCCGGGACGTGAGGAGTCAGTCTATTACGTGACCTTTAATAGCGTTCAGGCGGGGACCGGGCAGAGCCGCAGATAGCCGACTAGTTCCTCTGGGCGAATCGTTACTCTAAGCCCGGGGCGGGGAAAGATCTATAAATTACTGGAACGACAACTCGTTCCGCGCCAGATAAAGCTACGCCGCAAAACAATGCTCCGGACGAATGCTTCAGTCGTTAGCAAAGAGAATCGTACATCTTTATGAACTGTTTACTCGCCGGATTTTGAATTGTCTCTCGTAATTGTCGTTACTGTTCTTTTGTCCGGATTTGAACGGTATACTCGGTACAGACGCCCAGTCATTACTTATTTATAGCTTTAAACTCCACTTCTGCCGTGAGACCGTAGAGGATAAATACTTTTCTGTAACTCACGACTATCCCCAATTTGTTTCAGAATTCACGTTCAAAGGCGAACGTTTCTGAACTTCCAATAATTTAATAAAGAAAGTTTAGGAAGCGTGCGTGGCTGGCACGCTCGCCGCAAAAAGCCGAAAACTTTGATTCAATTAAAACAGAAAGTTGGACGAAGAAGTTACGAGCGCGGCCGAAAGTGTTCGGTCGGGCATCGCGCTAGGCGGCGGCAGCGCAGCGCGCGGCCGCGGCCCGGCAGCCGGCTGCAGTGAGACGCTGTCGGCGCACTACCACCACTAAATCAAAACTTAAACTCAGTTCCGCTAGTTCCTGAACGTTTATTGTATATACTACGAATTTATGGAAAACTAGCTTAACTGTGCATTTGTAGTCACGGAAAATTTATTAGCTTTGTTTTAATGTCAATGAAACTTCTCGCTGGACAGATTTTGAGTAAAAAAGGTGTTGGGTCCGGTGGGACACGGCGGCGTAGCCTGTGAAAGTCGCTGGTGGGGAATAAGGGGTGACGAGCATTGTTATGCAAATTGAGGTCGTTATTTCGCTACGAGTGAGGAAAGAGCGCGACAGCGGCGGCAGCCTGCACCCCGCGACGCCCCCCGCGCACCGCAACGCGGAAGACGCTTTGCATAATTGGTAATACAAGTACGTACATACAGAGGCACAGCAAATACAACCGTGCGTATAACTTGAATGCTCAGAGATTACGGCGATAGTAGCTAATATTTTCATTCCTATAGCTACCTAGTAAAATTATAAAGAATTCGTCTTTAGTTTAATTTAATCTCACCAAAAACTTTCAAGAATTATTATAATTAATATTTACGAGTACTTACGCTTGAGATTTGCCACCTGTTAAAGAGAGAATCATATTTCTAGATTAATTTCCCCGAAAAAAATACCAGAGGTGTCAGAACAGCTTCAAAAGATTGTTGTGTAGTCTGATACCAAAAGTCCAGCGCGTGCTCGCGGTTGCCTTGAGGCATTCCCGACGTACATAGATACTAATATTTTTCCAGAAGTCGAATGTTTTTGTTTTGCAAACCAATCCCATACTGGAGGTAGGGCAATATTGTAATAGTAATAGAAATAGTAGTAATAGTAAATTTTGACGTAATGTCCACGTGTAATCAAACGACGTTTTTCAACACACTTACGAAGACAGAATACCTAAGCTAAAAAGAGATAGAACCTTAGTAGCATTTTGATTTTTTTTTTCAAAGTTGCGGCGCACGATCGAACATGCTTATATGGGTAGAGGACCCTTCATCAAACAAAAAATGTTAGGAACATGGTGCCCTTACCTCACGTTGCCGAGATATTTCGAGGTAAAGTCACCATAATTATGACAATTATGACTATTATTAAAAATGACCTAATTAAGTGCTCATTTCCATTAAATTAAATTCAAATAATAGTTCCCAGCTTGATTTAACCATTTATTGGAAAAAGTAAAAATAAGAACACATGAAAACCACTTTATTAATAACTTGCCTACTAACTCGCATCGAAATCGCAAAAGAAAAGTATTTTATTTATGTAAATGGTTTTAAATCAAGCCGAGAATTATTATTTGAATACAATGCACATGATTAAATCATTTTTAATTATTTTCATTCCGAGGAGGTGTTGCAGGTAGATGGACTCACGCATACAAGAAGTTTTCTTAGATGCGGGAGTCCATCTACCAGCACCACCTTCTTCTCGGAATGATGTGAACTTTGGCGAGAGAAGCTCAAACCTCCTGATTTTTTCATAGGGCCCTTGGAGAACATCTCACCTGGGAATGCGCTGCTGTGGCCTACCTGGAAAACTCCAAATAGACTCCGCACTCAGGTCGGTCGTACTAAAGATAAGGGGGGGTTCTCGGATAGCTCCGATCTTGTGTGTTTGTGTGGCGTCGCTCCGCAGTCCATGGCCCACTTCTTGTTTTGCGCCAATAGGTTCGGGCATCGGAGGTGTTCAATATGTTCGGGCATTCATTACGTAAAGACGGATTTGCAAATTTTTTTTTTTTTTTTTTCAAAACATCTGATGAAGAACTTCGGAGATAGACAGTTTAACATATTTGGACTGGTGGGAATTTTTGGAAGGCAGCACTAAATAGTGTAAAATAATTAAAAACTTTTTTTAGAAGTCGGTGTTTCTCGTGTCATCATCATCATATCAGCCGAAAGACGTGCCCGACTTGGCAGGCGGGTTGGCGATCGCAGTGTAGCTGTAGCAATGTACCTACAGAGAATGCTGCTGCCCATTCTCTGGTGAGAATTCTTATATTAGGTTGGGGAAAAAGTCTTTTCGCATTATAGTATGTATGAACTTGTAATAAAATCTCTTTGGCTATACTATTTGTATCTGGCTGGTTTTGGTACCATTGAAAGTTTAAATTTTAAAGAACATAATTCCAAATTCAAATTAGGAAAATGTGTGATTTTCATTTGTTTTTCGTACTGTCAAGATGAGTAAATTTAATGAATAAATTCGATACATTTTAAAATTTGACTATAAAAAAGGTAAAAATGCAACGCAAGCCGCGAAAAAACATTTGCGATGTTTATGGACCTAGTGCAGTGTCTGTGAGAGTAGCACAAATTTGGTTTAAGCGTTTTCAATCCGGAAATTTTGATGTCAAAGATGCACGTCGCTCTGGTCGCCCTATTACGGATAAAATGGATGCCTTTTTTGAAAAAGTGGAGCAAGATCGACATATCAGTAGTTACGATGTAGCTGAAGAACGGGGAATTGACCACGAAACAGTTTTGGCGCATTTGAAAAAAAATGGGTACACAAAAAAGTTCGATATTTGGGTACCTCACGAGCTCACTGAAAGAAACCTAATGAACCGTGTACTCATTTGTGATTCTTTATTACGACGTAATGAAACCGAACCATTTTTGAAGAAGCTGATAATTGGTGATGAAAAGTGGATCACGTACGACAAGACCGTGCGAAAAAAGTCGTGGTCAAAGGCCGGTCAGGCTTCACAAACTGTGGCGAAACCCGGGTTAACTCGCAGCAAGGTGATGCTGTGTGTGTGGTGGGATTGGAAGGGCATTATTCATTATGAGCTGTTACCACCAGGCAGGACCATCCATTCTGAACTCTACTGCGAACAACTGATGAGATTAAAGCAAGAAGTTGAGAGAAAGCGGCCGGAATTAATCAACAGACGGGGTGTGGTTTTTCATCATGATAACGCTACCTCACACATCTGTAGCCACTCTGCAAAAATTAAGAGAAATGGGTTGGGAGGTGTTAATGCGGATGCATTAACACCGGCCATAAAGTCCTGATCTTGCACCTTCAGATTTCCACCTGTTTCGGTCTCTTCAGAATTCTTTAGGCAGTGTCAGGTTAACATCACGAGAGGACTGCCAAAACCACTTGTCGCGGTATTTTGATCAGAAGTCCCAAAATTTCTATAACAATGGGATCATGACCCTACCTACAAGATAGCAAAAAGTTATCGAACAAAATGGTACCTACATACTTTAGTTAAATGTAAATAAACTATATTAAAAATGTTTTGAATTTTCTTAAAAAATGCGAAGAAACTTTTTCCCCAACCTATTATTATATTAATCTCGTGTGCTTTCTTCGTTTTTTGACACCGACTTCCAAAATTAATGTTATTTTGTACTTTGTAGTGATTTTATTTGTAAGTCGGTTGTATTTTTTGCTAAAAAAGTTTTTTGTTACAAAGATTTGTAATATAATACTTTCGCTCGCCGTGTTTAATTTTTGGGGGCTAGCTGCCGAACTTTTCCGTACGAGTGAGGAAAAACTAGGTGTATTAATACTCAGTGGCGCCGATTCACTGCAGAGTACGATCATCAAGATCGTACTCTGCAAATCATGAAAAACTAAACTTTCATCGATTTTTATAGAAAACAAAGAATTTTATTTAGTTTCAGTTTATTCTACAAATCCTTCTTAATATTATAAAGGACATAGATTAAATTATCCCAGTATTACGTTACCATGGGATATTTTTTATACTTAAAAAGCTAGTCACTGATAACTACATAAATGGGACAAATACCGAATCTTATCTCAGCGTTTTGTCTGCTTTCACGTAGATAGCGGGCTTGAATGTGAAAAATCGACATTCGTTTTTTCAAGTTCCCAATAGAAGCCAGTCACAAATTGGAGTGTTTAGTATGCGATGCCGAGCGAATTGTCATTAATCGACTGGGTTTGGAATTACTTGTGGTTTGATAGCTTGTGCCGCTGGTATTGGCATATTTTATAAGTTATCGTACCAAACCCCATAAAAATTCAAAGGGAGAGAGGGCCGTATATGTTTTACTAGCTTTTACCCGCGGCTCCGCCCGCGTGTTTTTCGGTTATAGCGTAAACAATATAGCCTATTTCCTAATCCATATCCCAGGCCATATATCTGTCAGCTAGTACTTAATAAAAATAACCTAAAATATAGGTATATACATTGTCTGTTTAATGTGTAATGACGTTTTATGTTGATTGTAAAAGTTTATTTTATACTTTTTTGCGCATTTAAGTAAAAGCTTGTTTTTAAAGAAGTTTTTTTACTTTTAAATTATAAATTTAGTTTATAGCTTCTTAGATATTATCTATGGTGACTTTTTCAAGTGGGCCAAATTCAAAACTGTGTGGTATATATAGATAGCGAAAAACACTAGCAGACACCAATAAAAAGGAGTCCCGGGCCCAAGTTTGATGGCAACTAAAACTGCATCATGGGATTTTTAAAAATTTAATGAATCATCAATCATGCATGAACCAGAGTGTCTGCTAATTTTTAATCAACGTTCGCATCTGTCAAAAATGGACGGATATTAAGGCTTTTTTGACAGATTGCGAATGAGATGCGAATGCGAACGTTGCTTAAAAGTTAGTAGAATTGGCCCTCTGGAGTCGGCCCGTTAATTTTGGAAAAAAAATAAACACACATATTATGACACCACGTGAAAGCGTCGCTTATAAGACTCAAATACTGGGAACTAATTAAAAGATATTATTTTTATCAAAATACTGTTTAATTTTCTCACGGAAACTACATACACCTTAACATTAATTAACTGAGTTTTTTTTCCAAAAATCGAATGATGCCGTTTTAGTTTTCATAAATCAGGCTAAAGACTCTTTTGAGTGTTTTTCGCTATTCCTCATAGTTTCGGATTAACCATCCACGCCCAATAAATTCTTTGAAAAAATGACCCTCTATTCTCAAATGAAAAAACTAATACGCGAATATACTTTTTTCAATCTACAATTTTCTTTCTACAATTTTTCATTCTTATTAACTTTTTTCTTTGTTTCCGAGGTTTATGCGTAAAGTGCATGTAGTGCTCTTCTTTAACGGCCGCTTTCTATAACATATCTCAATCCCAATCTTGATCCCGATCCTTGTCTGTAACCAATCAACGGCCGAGTTTGTGTCCTTCACCATACAAGCCTCACCTTTGATTGGTTACAGACAAGGATCGGGATCAAGATTGGGATTGAGATATATTATAGAAAGCGACCGTTAGTGATGAGGCACTTAAACTTAAGTCCGAATTTTTTTTATTGTTGATGTAATAGTGTACTCATTGTTGAAGAGCCAAATAAAATAAATAAATAAAAATATACTACTCACATTAGATTATTTCTGTCACTACAGTAACGCTTACGTTTTACAATATCAAAAAACAATTAGGGGGAATCAGCTATGTGAACTTTGTATGTGACAAGCTTTGTTTAATGCCTTTACTGTGCAAACTTTATCCGTAAAGTAGTCGGCGCCACCTCATGCTAACGTTATAATAAAGAGGATTCTCATAAAGCCTTAATCTGGGCTAAGCGCCGTAGGAGACCGTTTTTTATGGCATAATCGACAGAATTTTTCTGCCTTTCGCTTAAATTACTAAAGTTGTGGCCATCATATTCATATTTTCAGCCGAATTATCCAATATAATAAGTTTCAAAAGAGTAAGAGACGACTTTTAAAAGGAAAAGTTCTGCGAAAGCACGTAATGGCTCATCCCGCTCACGATTCCTGCGCCCGAGGCGGAACGGGCGGACCGGCAGCGTCAAATAAGTTTCTAATTGCTTATATTACCAAGTTATATTCGCTCTTGGAAGTAATTAAGTCACGAAGTTAAAACCACATTCACGTATTTTCAGAACTTAACAGATTTTTCCACTCTCGAACTACAGCGAAAGAATATTTTCTAGCAGTCATGAATTAAACCTTTCCAGTGCGGACGTGGAAACGAAAGCACTTTGATATAACTCAGCGGCAAAGGTTAGGTACCTCGCAAACCCATTGAAGCAAAGCGGTGAAATGCATCCGCGTGGAAAAGTCATGAAAAATGCCCTCTCCTTTTTACGGTGTAAGCCTCTCGAAGAGGTGACAAAACGCTCGCTCGCGGTCCCCGGCTGCGGTGTAATAAAAGTGTCGTACACGAGGCATGCGCCGCCACACCTCGCCACTACCTGCATGCCGGCTACCGATGCTCTTCAAGGAATAATAACAATGCCCCTAGAGTTATTGCTTATATGGAAAGATCGAACCACCGAAGCGGCACGATAAATAGATATCTATTCTTCAAATGTAATTATTAGACTAGAAATAGTTGTGAACCAAAAGTTTTTACATGAAGTAGTTTTTCACTGTAGGTAGGCCATCCCATTTAATAAGTGTACAAAATTAATTACGTAAGGTAAAAAATACGTATACAAACTTTTATACGCCCACAAATGTTTTATTAATTTATTAATATAATAACCATCAACCAGCGAAACTACCCCAATAAAAATATAGACCATGGAAAATTCTGTATAAAACTCGCGTCTGGAACGAGTTGTATAAAAAGAATATAATGTAATGTTAGAGTGGGCAGACGCTTAAATTCAGGAGATATGAAGGAAATGTGTATGCTATTCTTGCTTTCAAGTTGGCAATAACGCGGTGGATATGGAGCGTGCTTGTGGCGTTACCGTGGCAGTAAATTAAGTACGGGCACGGCGAGCGACGCGGCTCGAGCCAGCTATCTTACACGAGCATCGTACACTACTCGTATCTAACACCGCAACCAACCAGGAAACCTTTTAATGTAGCAAGTGCACTTATATCAGTTTCCAGTTGGAACAGCTACGTCGTATGTACGTGTAGTAACACTCTTGTTTATTTGTATTTAGTTCTCCTTCTGCATAGTAAATAACCATTTACAAAGTAGAAACATTAATTTAAACGAATGAATTCCCTAATAAAAAGTTAAAACTAAAAAGGTACGATATTTTTACGAAACGTCCAAAAAGAATTTCGGGAGAGAATATAAAAAAGGGCAACTTAAATTTAGTATATCGGTCTGTGAGTGTTTACGAGGCAGGCCCCTAAAATAAACACACCGACAGTAAAGCACAAAGGCTAGGGTTCTGGGAAATGGGCACCCATTCTGTATTTCATCACTGAAGACGAACAAACGATGCTCAGTATCTACATGAAACATGTTATAGGATATAATATATATAGTAAGATCAAATGTACAAGATTGTAGGACCTAAGGAAAGTTCATGAAGGTTGTTGACAACATAAAACTGAAAAAAGTGATTTTTGCATTATGACCAACTTTGTTGTTATTTATTCCCACAAAAATATTTCAAACTTATTCACAATTATAATTAGTAATTTGTCATTAAAACCATCAATATAGGTAAACTAAACCTTACTAAACATACTAACAAAATACAAGCCGAGGTAACAACTATATTTAACAATGTAAGGGCGCTCGTTTTGTGCCACGTATACTGAGGTGAGTAAAAACTAGAAGTTGTAAAGGGTTGTAATGGACACAATAGGGTGTGAGTTTGCGGCGAGGCGCGAGGGGGCTGCGGCAGCGGCCGGCACCAGCTCTCACTGAGAATTGCTACGAAAAGGCAAAGTTACGTGCGCCCGAAAACTCCTAGCAACACATGTGGAAACGAGGTCAGGCTCCGTCAATACCACTAAACAAATAAATATGTTACGTGTATTAAAATATTAGCTTTACCGCCCTGGGATTAAACAAACCTTTTATTTTGTACCGCGTCACCATACGAAATTACAGAACATAAAGGAAATTAGAAAAGTATAAGCAGGTTTTTTTACATCGCTATCATAAACTGAAATATAAATGTTGTTTAATAACAATTTATTAAACAACATTTATATTTCAAAATGTTAGCCAAACACAAAAGCGTTAATGTTAATCGTAAAACGACAAATAACGAAAGGGCCTGTATGCGGGGGCAGAAACAAATTAAAACATTAACAATAGGTAATCCCCACGTGGCTAACGAGCTGGTCGCGTCATTATCACACGCCTCTGAAACTGGATTATTTTATTGTTATTATCGTAGTGTCCATTCATTGCCTGCGTAAATATCAGACCGTATTATTATTATCAGGAAAATAATTATTTGGTTGTATGTAGGTACGTTTCGTTTAATGAAACTTGTAATTGAATCTATTGTATTTAGCATTTATTTATTTTCTTAACGAGTCAATCATGAGCATTGTATAAGTTTGCTAGATAATGTTTTTAGGGTTCCGAACATCCGTAAAACATGGAACTGTCTGGTTGTCACAGACAATTTTCTCCGAACCTACAGGACCGATTCTAATGAAATTCGGTACACATAAATATGAACTTTAATGACCCATACACGGACGCGTTACGTAAATAAATAAATTTTGATTATGGGAGTCAGTTTTGAAAACTTAAAAATTAAAAAAAAAAGTTTTTCCTACAGTACCGAGTGACATTTAAAATGAGCGTCAAAAAGTCAGTCATAATTGTAAAATACTAAGTTTTGAAGTTATTCAAGAAATTAGATGAAGAATTACCTACCTACCTGAAGTCTATATAGTGTTATAAAAATGAGTTTCGTTCGGAACCCTTTGCACGCGAGTCCGACTCGCACTTGGCTAGTTTTTTAGTTAGACGATAGCGAACAGACTGACGGCTCCCTCATAAACATCTGTTACCAAAGCCAGTGGGTGGACATCTGCACCACCCAGGGGATTGCATATCTTAGAGATAAAGTGGAAAAGTCTCATGTGTCCGTCATTTTGGCGACACTCTTGATACTTAGGGATGCTCTACTAAATCTACGTAAATATCGTTCGTTATTTTCTACTTCTAACCGTACGCCCGCCGTTGCATTTTCTATTACTGTATTGTAATTTGTGAGTGTCAAAGACACAACGACAATAGTTGAAATTAATTAAATTATTTATTATATATGAGTTTACCTGAGTTCCAAAGAACTGTGTTTTGTGTACAGCTCATAAGAAGAAACTAATCAAACAAAAAAGGAAATATGGGATGAAGGAAAAT
This sequence comes from Melanchra persicariae, assembly GCA_947386135.1. Classification (NCBI taxonomy): domain Eukaryota; kingdom Metazoa; phylum Arthropoda; class Insecta; order Lepidoptera; family Noctuidae; genus Melanchra; species Melanchra persicariae. The sequence goes on along the minus strand of OX376653.1, from coordinate 8,805,775 downwards.
GTGTGTCCATAAAAACGGTGAGTTAGGAGACGGTGCTAATGAGAGAGCATAAAGCGTGACGTCGTAAAGCCAGCGCATTAAGCGCCGCTGCCAGAAGCTGCCCGTAATCTATTCGGAGCTATTTTAATTAGCATCGTAGTAATAATAAAACGAGGGTGAAGTTTTTGTGGCATCTCGGGCGATGTTTCCCGAGGCGTGGTGTCGGAGCGCCCGGCCGCCGCCGCCGCGCGCTCCACAAACACACAGCCTCCGACAACTCCTCGGTAAGGGAATACTTAAACAACTTCTCGTCTACTATACTTGTAAAGTTCAGCTCGCTAAAACTCTAATGGAAATTATAAATACTGAACGTCCACTCACGTTACTGGACCAGGTAACGCGCGATACACTATGAATGATATAAAATAATTATATAGTAACATTTCTCGTTTTTCGAACAAATGTTTTATGGGTAAATTCTTAAAAATAACTTCATGTTCATGTCAATGTTTACAAACACATTTAAGTTAATACAATTTCTTTATACTGTCTTAACTGAATATTTCGGTGAAGCACATTTTATCCACCAAAGATTTTGTTACAAGTGCTCAACATTTTTGTAGGCGATACTAGCGTTTTATAGATAAAGTTATACATGTATTCCATTATGTAGGAAAGAGGACCGTGACACAAAGAATATATTGCTCAACCTATGCGAAACTAAATAGAATATATTTGAATATGAATATGCCTATTTTCTATTCTATTCGCCGGGAGTATTGGGTTAATGTCTCTGCCTGGTTTGCACACTGTCAACACTGCATTCATTGAATATATTGCCCGTGATAATATTCTGTATGTGTGCGTAGCGGATATTATCCTACTGCTCGCTGGTTGTGGGGTTATTATCTGCACTGGGTTGTTTACTTACAGCAGCAAAACCCAAAAGTATAGCACAAAATCGTTGCGAATGTTACCACTGCCAATACGAACAACCTTAAATAAGATAACTTTTCTTATATTACAAATAAAAGTTTTTTTATAAAAATGCAAAGTAATTCAGCTCGGACGATAGCTAATACAATAAAAACAAAACGCGTACAAAGCAGACGTGTACATAAAGCTGTAGTGTAGCTAGATAGCGACGGAACCAACGTTCCGTACCAAGAGGTTGGACATTAAAGTGGAGCGTATCTCTGTAAACTAAATCTAGCCGGGCACGGGCACGATGGCTCCACAATCGCTTTCCTACTACCTCTTGTTTCACGCACCGGCTGTGACTGTAGCGCTACAATAATACTCCTCTCTTGGCACATTTTGCGGTATCACTATATAGGTATCCCGCTTTATATCCAATTTTCGAAAGTACTTTTATATTACGGTTATGGTTTTAGTTTATACTAGTAGATGCTTCAAATACTTTTAATTTCAATGTTAAGTATAGCAGTGTTTTATTACTTTAGTCACGTCTTTTACCCTATTTATAGGACACAACCAGACATAGTGCCTACTAAAATACATATGAATCCAAAAAAAAACAAAAACGTCAAGGTTCATCATCCGTACAATAATTGCTTTTTCCAACATCATAAATGTCAAATTTGGTCTCTTATTTGTCGGTTACAATAAATATTATATTAACCTCATACTTAAAGATATTTATAAGTTCCTATGTTAGAGTGTGAAAAAAACTAAAGTAGAAATTGTTTCGGTTTTTATTTTTCGGAATAGTAGAAGATACTCGTAGGCGTCAAGTTACAGAAAGCAATTCATAATTTATGATGCAATAGCCACCTTCATAAAACTTCCTCAATCTTCAAAATAGGAAACAAAAACATGAGTTAGTAATATCTTCAGTTTGCTTTTACAAAACGGAAAAGAGAAAATGCCTACATTCGCGAAACGCGCACCCTATTTCGACCTTTCTAGTCCACTCAACTCCGATAGAAGATAAAATTAGAAATAAAGCTATCTTGAAATAAATAAAATGTAGGTACTCGTAGATACATTAGCTTTAATGGATTTAAAGTTAATTTATTAAACAGAAAAGCAAGGCTGGACCATAAGATGCGAGATAGTGTCGTGCAAAGGGAGGGCCGAACCTCACAAGCAGAGTGTCCCCCAGGACGGCATTACATTTCGCTATAAATTTATCCGCAGCCCGGGAACACAATTCTACTTGCGATTCTTTCATACGAAAAGCCTTTTGTTTTCACTGTCTCAGATAGGTGTTTCCGATCGGAGGGACAGCCTGTAACGCTTGATATTAAAAAAGTTTTCCTATAAGGACTTCGTCTAAGAAGAGAGCGAGGATTCCATTGCAATTAAACGCAACCGTAAAGTTAAATGGCAGATTCCAAAGAACGCTGATGTTTTTCATTGAATTTCAACATTTCTTCAAACAATATTTTAAGTAGATAAAATGGGCAACGAGAGTATTAAAGAAGTTTTGAGCAAAATAGAAATACAATTCTCCTGTGCTGCTATATTTCTTTTCGCTATAAATATTGTTCCAATTATAACGTTGTTTGTGAATACCGCAAAGTTTTTATTTCATTTTGCTTTGAAGGGAAAATTAACGCTTATATAAGAATAGTAAATAGGAAAAACAATGTCAAGAACACGCCTGTTTCGCGGAAGCAGGGTTCCGTACAAGTATATTGTCAATTTCATTATAAGTAGGTATAATAGATTGAAGTCTTCGACCCTTGGGCATAAGCAGTGAATCAGAAAACAGTTTTTTTACGATAGCTTATATCACGTAGGTATAATTATCGCAATTCCCAAATCACTAAAAACAATTCGAAATCTACAAAACGAATTAGATCTTTCAAACGATACCCCGGCCAGATTCAACCAATTGAACTTTTTAAGACTCACGGTGCTACCAACCACAAAAACACTAGAATATATTTTACTGATCCAAACCGTTCAAGAAAAAATTAAGCTCACGGAACCAAACTAAAACATAGGGCCAAATTTCTATTGATGTCGTAGATCTCAGTTATTAGTTTACGAATCGTAACCGAGTTAGAATAAGTATCCAATAGAAATGGAGGTAAAGAGCCATTTGTCCGGCAAAATGTCGTTCGCCAGGTCAGGTGGCACATGTGAAAGCGTTCATAAATTTACGCGAGACGAGCTTGTGCTGGGCGCAGGTGGGGCCATATACGAGCTTCGAGAGAAAGCCTATATCCACAACTAAGAAGTGGTACGTTAATAATAAATTCGGTGTAAATATCGGTATATATCAACTCGTCTCTGTGTTAGCACATAACACTTACGTAGAAAACTTGAATCGATTTGAGCGAACATTTCTGCACAATGCTCTCACTTTTCGGAAAAAAAATATTTACCTTCGCGAATATAACACGATCAAAGTTCGTTGAAGCAACGTGTGTGCGGGTGGAGATAGAGACTCGGCTAACGAAGTAAACAATCGGCACAGACTCGCGTCCGACGAGCAACGAGCGGGCTAACAGAGCGGCTCCAAGACAAAGGGTTGATGAATTTGATTATTTTGTTCGACTGTCTTTACCCTCCATGAAATCTAAACAAACGTGCATCCTGCCTTCGATACGCCCATCCTTATGGACATTGAAGGAATGTTTGCTTTGACAAAACTGCATGGAGTTCACGTCTAGAAAATTAAATTGGTCATGCTATGGCCAATCAGTATTTTTCTCGTGTCCCACACCTTTTAAAATAAATACAAATGATAAAACCGGAAAAAAAAATATCTTTTGAGATTCAATATTTTTTGTGTAGATTTGGTCATTGTGTAAATGGAAAAACTCAAACTACAAGTTATATTTCGAAAATTTTCATTCACGTTTTCATGATAACTCCAAGAGCTCAGGTACAGCGGCGTACCTAACAATAAACCACCGGTTGACATCAATTTCACGTAGGTGCCTACTCGACAATGGCTTGGGTATAAATTATTTGGACGATGCGAGGTGTAACCGTAGACTATTCCGCATTCCGTACGTACGCTTGCAGCTGCGGGCATGGTTTGCCGCCTGCGCGCTCTCTAACCGACAACGCCGGCAACACTGAGTGGCACGTCGCCTGCATTCCACTCCACTGCTTCGATACAACACTTCCAGTACAATTTCATGTGGATATACCGGGTTTTATTACCAATTCGATTTCTAACGCAAATAAACTACAAAATACTTTTCACAGAAGCTTTTCCGAAGGCAGGCAAGAATTTAAAGGAAGTTTCTAAACCTAACAAATACTGCAGCTACTGGGCTACTGCTGAAAACAAGACAAGTGTTGAACAATAAAAATATTCTGTTGAAGGCTTTTATGGGTCTTAGATATACCAAATCGCATTGGACTATCTCCAATGTTCAGTGGTTTTTCAGGATTGTTCTGTCGTTTTGTCAGGACATGTGCAAGTTTTCATTGTCATTTGAAATTTGTTATCTTACAAAATGTACTGAATAGATGATTTTATTTCGCGATCTCAACGGTTTTTCTAAGTCAAAGTCAAACCTTGTATAAAATAAGGTAAGTACACCAGTATCTAGAGATTTTTTTTTTCTGACAATCATTTCTGAATCGTTTCGGACAAGAGGACAAAGTTAAAAAATATGTTTCTTCCAAAAGTTAAGAAAAATGGTCTTTAAAATATGTGCATAAACAGTGCACAGATAAAGTTAAATGATTTATTACTTTAGCTAGCAAATTCGAAGGATCTCTCGTACAAGCAGAAGAAAGGAAGCACGAATGCGACGTGTTATTTACGACCAGTGATTCCGGCACAACTAGGATTGTGCAGGAAATCCACCTGCAGCTTGATGTTGTTCCCCGAGCATTTTTACAGACTTAATTTTTATTGTTTGCTTTACTGGTTTAACAAATGTATGAAAAGAACATTTTCGGTTCGTAAAGTTGATGCGCCGGGCATCAAAGATGGATATTTATCAAGGGAGCTAACTTGCAGCCGTTCCAGGGACATAAAACGTTACTTAGCGAACCACAAATCCTCGTAACGCTAAGCCGAGATAAAACACTAAGCTCGCGGCACAACGAGGCCACGCTCAAATTTTTCACCTGGGGCTGCGCACCGGCGCGCCAGAGAATGTGTGCCACACGAGATATTACTCACACATGAATTATGACGTTGTATAATGAAACTCTGGCTAACTTACCAGACCCACTATAACACCTTAGCTGAATTTAAGTTTATGCGCGTTATATTTTATGTAGTTACCCATTTCCTTGTTCCTATAATGTAAAACTTTGCATAAGAATATGTAATCTTAGAGTTCAGTGCAGATTCGCAAATGTTGAAATTGCTGAAATGTTACATACGAATACATTACGTATTTGCCAAACCGCTGATTCAAAAGGGCTTTTCGGCTGTTCAAACGGAGTTGTGGACGCGGACGGAGCTTGTGGAGCTCGGCATCCGAGATCAGCAAACAGAGAAGAGTAATAAAGCCATTAATTCCGCTTTACGTGCAAATAACATAAATCAGACTGTAGCGCCTCGCGCCGCAAGACCGCTCGGAGCAGCACGCAGGAGCCGCGGCTAAATTAAGCGCCTGTCATACGTCCTATTGCAGACGAGCTATACCAGCGGTACTAATTAAATCAATGGCGTCTTTAAGAATTACATAAAAAGCCTGCAACCTCACATATTTTACTAATAATAATTTTAATTATTTCATGATAATGACAAGAACTTATTAAAACAAGCCAAGTGTCCGGCGGACTGTCGCGCCAAGGATTTCGAATAAATCACATTTTTGTAACCTGTTACTTTCCTGCCAGGATTGCGGATTTTGTTCGAATGAATAACCGCGGCCCTGGAAAGCAAAGGGCACTACGACGAGCACGGATGGGTTTTAGTCAGTAAGAGTCTGACACTCCCTGCCGCTCCGCCCAGAGCGGGAGGAGTCATTTGATGATTTCCCATACAAAAAAAAAAAACTTTTACCAGGTGGGCCAAAAGTTATCACCCTATTGCTCTATGCTGTTATTTTTGCAAATGGCGGCCAATGTCAAATCTGTTTTGACATTTGTGGACTAGACAGATGTAGAATACAAGTGAACAAGCCATGGAGCGATACACTCCCCAAGAACGCGGAATAATCGTGAAGTGGACGATTTTTCGACCAAAATCATAATGAGCGATGAGGCTCATTTCCACCTCAGCGGGTACGTGAACAAGCAAAACTATCGCTTCTGGGGCACCGAAAATCCACGAATGATGCACGAGGAGTCATTACACCCGCTCAAAGTGACTGCATTCGCCTCATCTCTCGTTTTGGCGATTTGCCCTGGCCCGCAAGATCGCCCGATTTTACCGTTCCAGACTTTATTTGTGGGGTTTTTTGAAGTCTTGTGTTTATGTGAACAAGCCCGAGACCCTGGAAGCCCTCAAGGACAACATTCGACACGAGTGCGAGAATCTGTCGTCCGAAGTTCTCGCCGAAGTGATGAAAAATATATGTATACGTCACGCGTCGCGTGTGTATGTTACTCACGGCGCTATACATCGGAGTATGCGGTAAAATATGTACTTAGGTGAGAGTACCTATTTAACCGCACGTTCCATTCTGTGGTGCGTAATTTTTAACTTTCGACTTTCTTAAATGCATTTTTTGAGCAAAAGTGTTGAAAGTAACTATTTTCATTCTTCTTTTCCTGTCGATTGAGAAACAACCTTTTTATTTTTTTATTTATTGAGGTTGAAGTTATTTAAGAGAATCTTGATTTTATTTTATTTTATTTACAGGGTGATTTTTTCAAGCGGGCAGTTGTTTTTGGAAAAGAGACAACCACTGTTCTTGTTACATCAATCGCAAGTATCGCTTACCTATAACAAAAATATATTTTTAACCAAATACTTTTTATTTTTCTGACGATAACTTCCTACCTAACCTTCACTGATATATTTAATTTTTTCAATAATCTAATGGTGCATTTTAGTTTTCATCAAAGTCGGACCCGGGTCGGGACTCCTTCGAGTATTTTTCGATATTCCTCATAGATTCGGATTTGGCCATCCACACCCACTTGATAAATTAACCCTGTTGATTAGGTACACGAAAACCTAAGAAGTCGGTTTAAAGTACAAGGTGGGCCAAGAGAAGTCATCCGATGTTGTTTGGCTCTCATTTTTTTTCTAATTATGAAAAAATTCAATTCTGTTTTTTGATTATGTTTATTTGAACCTTTAGAATTTTATTGGCCAAGTCGAGAAGATGATATCGGCCAAATGGCACTAATATCATAATAGTTATTTATGATATTAGTGCGGTAAGTTGGTTTTTACGCAAACGAGTAGACGAATGTAAGGCTGAGACGAAGTCGAGGGCTTACCATAGTCACGAGTTTGTAAAAACCAATTTCTGCACGTATGTCATACAACGTTTTTCTACACATTTGCGAGAAAACAGACAATATGTAATAAAATAAAATTTTTGTTTTTAGATTTCAGTCGCAACAATCTTTGACGTTTGGTTTGGTTAAATGTCGCGAATTTGCAAACGGCGGCGCCACAATTGCGTGTGGTGAAAATTAGAACTACATCTTTCTCTATTCTTTATTTATTTTTATTATTCTTCTCCAAACGTACTGTGCAAAAGCATTTATTCTAGGATTGTGAAACTCCTTGGTCGAATTCTTATTTTTTTTTTATTAATACAAAAAAGACTACCTAAGTACGTATATTACCACACGGAGCTATACAATAGCACCGTGCAGTAAAATATGTACTTAGGTGAGAGTACCTACATTACCGCACATTCCATTGTGTGGTGAGTAAATTATAACTTTCGAACAATGTATACAGGCTTCGTAAATGCATTTTTTGAGCAAATTTGTTGAAAATGTTATTTACTTCGGCCAGTATTGACAATGACACCAAGTTTCAAGAACATTGAACCAAGGAATAAGATTTTTTATACAAAATTGAAAACCCCCTAAATCGTTTTTGGGGTAGTTATGAAAAACTGTTGCTGGCAAACTCAATTATTTACTTCGGCTTGTACTCCTACCAAGTTAAAAAGTAGTACCTCTCGACGGCCGCGACACCTGAATTAGCAGTGACGCCATTGTTTTACTATTGTCGCTGCTATTATGGGCCGCTGAAGGTAATGAATGTATTCCCAATGTTCAGTTGACAATTTATCGAGAATTTACAATCTCTCAAAATATGCGTGAGTTTGCCATTTTTCGGTGACATTTTTCGGGTGTGGCCACCCCACAGCACAGTTGAAAAAAACTTTATTTTTTTAATTTTCTATTGTCCCCCAAACGTGAGCCCATACCTATTCAACATTTATTAAAGCTACGCGTCCGTATGCGCGTATGGGTGACAGAAGTTCATTTTTGTACCCAATTTCAACTGAATCGGTCCAGTAGGTTTGGAGCAAATTGGCTGTGTCAGACGAACAGACAGCCATACGAGTGATCCTATAACGGTTCCTTTTTCCCAAACTGGATTTTTCCAAAGTTTTTTTTTATAATAAACTATATAACCTATTGTAATATTTGAATATTGGAAATACCTGCCGGTCCACAACTACGTCATGTTGTCATTGGCATTGTCAGCAACGTTACAGCCATAGAATTTGTTACGATAAAACATTGTGATAACAACAAGCAACCATTAAATTACTTGATCTGGGAATGTCCTGCCTACTTTATATTGACTACGTACCGAAATAATGCTGGTAATAAGCACCCGTCTGCGCCGAGTAGTGTACATAATTGTGTGGTGAACTACAAACATTATCATACCATTTCGATGTAGTGGACGGAATGAAATGCATTCCACAGAGTAATAACAACGACAATATTATTGGCAATGGCTTCGCTTCGACGGGCGGACTCGTTCCGAGGATTAACGAAAATTAGATTTCAATAAGACGCTTGAGTCGAGGCATGGAACAAACCTAAGTCGAAGCCGGGTAATGCGCAGACGGTCACGCTCCACCTTTTAATGCAATGTCAGCAACCCGGCGCCGAGCCAGAGCTCAGATCTGCGCCTCCCACACTCCCACTACACACGCACACATTAAATAAACACTTAATCCTGTCTTAAGCCGATACATGTACGAATTATAGCTACCGTATATGCATGTAGTATTTACTGAAACAATTTTCAACCCTCAATTGAAACAGTTTAGCGTTTTGTTTGTACCCGATTAAATTACATTTGAATATACCTACACTAAATATAAAAGGTACGAGTAGAAGTTAATACATAGAAGTAGCATAATATAAATAAACAACAGCTTTGGGGTCGCAATTTAATTTAGACTCTCGAGTCCGAAACGACCGAAATAAATTGGAACAATATACACATAGGTATGTATTTCAACTTTAGTTAACATCTTTGGGTAGGTGTACCTTATTTAGAATGTAAAATTATTTTAGGGTGTTCGAAATTTAAACATAAATAGGTTCGCTTATATCAATGTTGGTTTCAAACAGTGACCAAATAAGTAACAACAAGGAAAACACCCGGGGACGTTAAGCATAGAGAGCTGTTCTGAATAAAAAAGTAGCTTTCCAAATAAATTATTCCCCCAATTCTGCCGTTTCGATTCAAATTGAAAGAGCATCTCAGTATAGAGATTTCTCTAACCGCGAAGGAAGAGAGAATACAAATAGGCATATAAACGGAAATGAAATGGCTTCATGAATCGTATGGACGAGTCACATCGGAGGACAGTTTGTCAAGGGAGGAGATTACAAAGAATTTATTGTTAGAAAAATTGAGCGTGCAGGCTGGTCGAGCTCGATCTTTATTTTATGTAAGTAACACACACCGCCAGCAAATATTTTCATTACACAACGACATGTTATCTGCGTTATGTAGGTTTACTATACTTGTGTTAGCATTTATTCAAAAGATTGTAATACGACCCTCTCTACGAAAAATATTTTCCATTCCTTAATTTTCCTGTTCTTGTCCTTCAGCAAATTTCTAAATAAACTCTACGTCAAAATTAATATAGTCAAGCACTTGCTACCTTTGTGCTACAGAATTCCGATTAAGTCAAATACATGTAGATAATTAGGAGAAATACATAGGAGGACCTGCATGCGTCTGTTCGCCTTTCCCAAACAGCTACGAATACCTACATCAATGAAAACAAATAGCCATAAAAAAACGTAAGCACGCAGGCGGAGCGCGGATGGGTTCCTAGTTCATTACATATTCGCACGCCGTCCACGTTCTGTATAGATAGCTAGCATAATTCTCACAGGGACGCCGCTTGCCCAACGAAACAATAGCAGATTATCAAACAAAACGACGTAAATAGTCCTCGGAATAGGAGAAATAGGGCGCGGGTTAAGGGTCCGCGGGGTATCCGCAGCGCGACTCGAATGCTAGATGAGGCAATCGCCGAACTGCTCTTGTTCTCCTTATCATTATCCAAAAACTAACCTTTTTGGTCTCCATCAACAAAGTATCCAAACAAATGTCTAATGTAAAACATTGCATATGCATCTTAGTGCATTGTTCGATAAAGGCGACTAACAGCCAACGTAGTTTTTCTTCGCGTTTAGACGATCGCATAGAGAAACTTAAACCCTCGAGACTCTCCGTAAATGTCGACTTAAGTAAAGTGGCCTCTTACCTGTAGTATATAACTGATAGCAGTTTTTCCTATCCTTTTAAACTTTAAACTAAATAGTTTGTTATGTTATGTTTAGATAATAGCTATTATTATCAAGCGTTTTATTAAGTATTGGGTTTCTGTAGTTAATAAAAATCAATAGGAATAGTTCAATCATAAACACTTAAAACCCTTTGTATCCGATTGAAACTCTAAATTGGGGTACCTATATATAACATTTACACAAATGGTATCGCCATCTCGATAATAAGATGTTACAATATAACCACAGCAATTGTGGAAATTACCGTTATGAGGCACACACATGTTGTAGTGTAACAATTCAATTATCCTTAAGTCAGCGCGACGCAATCTGATTGCCTTTCAAAACAAAAACCCTGCTAATAGTATCGCGCGACGGATAAACTGCGCGACACAGAGTTTGTGTTGAAAAAATAAAGGCGCGACGACGCCCGAATAAATGAGAGCTGCGATAAACAGGAGGATCCGTACCGAGCGGAGGGTCGATACCGAAATACATTATTCCCCGATCCGAGTGTTCCGATTCAAATTGAAAGAGCACCTCCAACATGAGATTTCTCAGGCGGCGAGTGGGCGCAGAATATAAATCGACGCATAACCAGAAATGGAAGGGCTGTGAATTTCCGTTCCGCGGTGAACGGTCGCGCTCAACTTTTACCCTTAAACAAATAGACAATTATTTGAATTATTGTTAATTAAAATTTGAAGGTTTCCATACGATAACTAACTCTGCGCTAGACACTTCATCACATCAACGCTTTCAATTTGCAATCACCGAGTTCCTGCTTTTCGCGAGAAAATCGACATAAAAGTCGTTGAAGCAGTAGCATTGTAAAAGAAAAGCTTTAACACTGAAAGTCTCTCTTAAAGTTTAACGCAAATTAGATTTTAATGGGACGTCAGCAATATTGGCCGTCTCTCACGCCGTAGTTAGGTCTGAAACTGCGGGATTATAATGAGGACCATTTTTAATGCAGACAATTTAACATAAATGTCAGTGATAAATAAAATTACTTAAAACGTTTATAATAACGGAGCAAAAACTTTCGGGCGCACTATTGAATTTTCTGTCACGTATAGAAGTGTCGGTACATAAACTTATTTTAACTCGTTGTTGAATACATTTACTTATACAGAATAAACGGGACATACTTTCGTCCTCCCCTCATCGTGTATTCTGTCCTATTCGCAACACGCCCAGCCGATATTTACGTAACAGACGCCTCTGCTGACTTCTGACACCGTCTTCTAAGCGTAACAAAGCAATGTAATATTGAGTACACATAACAAATCTGCACCGTATACATCTCCGACTGGCAGAAACCCAATTACAATCTATTTGTTGTGCGAATATCAGCTAAAAGTATCTTTTTTGTTATTTTTCACGGTTGGAAAATAAATAATTTTGTTAGTTCCAGATACTTTCGCAAAACCAAAGCCAAACACATTTTGTGGAGACGTGATTGGAAAATAATCATTCTTCCTGCAAAAGCAGTATGGTAGGTACTGCTACACATGCTACAATATGATTAATCCGATTAGTCTCAACAGATCTATGGTTAGACAATCAAAGTAATTACTGTCCCTTTGTGTGTCTAATACAAATACGCATGGTCCATTGAACATAAACTAGGTAGCGGAGTGTAAAGAGGTTCGAGAAAGGCATTTAGCCCGTACAAGATGATTTCGAGAGTCGCCCGAGGCAGCGGTGGGCGGCGGGCAGAATGGGTGTCCGCGAGCGACGGCACTCTAACTTTATTAAGGACGAGACTCCTCGCTGAATCAAGGTGACGCGCCTTCACAATGCCCTATTCAGATTTAAATAGCTTTACGCCCAATTGCGCTTCAATATGGCTGTAGCTCAAGAGAATAGTTATATAATTAAACAAAGATTTTACAAATAAGTTCGCATCGGAATACTTCACAAAACAATTTAACGAACTTCATAAGTTTTACGTTCCGAAAATATTTAAGAGCTGAGTAAAATATAATCTTCCAAGAATTTATTATATCGCACGGCAGAAAATTCAGATATGATTTCTTATTATTTATTAATAAAAACCTCATAAACCAGAGATAATGTGAAAGAGAGAAAGAAAGTCTTGCTTATTCATAAACGATAATTAGCTATTAAAAGAATTAAATATTCAAATGTTAAAATTACCAAAAACTTAGATCTAACGAGTTTTCTTTAGGAATTATTGAGTTTTCCAGTTTTTAACTTTTGCAACTTTATCTCAGGAGATAAAGTTGCTGTATTCGGTCGCACATCAGAGCTTTTTTGTGTAACTATCTTCCTAGGAACATCCTAAGGTTTTCCCACCCCAAAGGTCTCTTTAAAATGGAGAAAGAACGAATATTGATTAGCAAGTTCGTTCTCCACGTTTCGAGATTTTAAACCATTTAGCCTAGGGACCGTATAATAAAGAACCTCTCATTTGATGGGATAGGTTTTTGTTTTTGGCATTTGCTTCGGTAAACAAAAGGTCTCTGTTAATGGAAAAAGGTCAATGAAAATAATAGAATCAGGCAATTTGTTTTACATTGCTCAAAGTTAAAGTGCATAAATTAATTCCAATCAAAATGGACATCGAGTCACTTCATGCAGATATTAAAGTATGCAACTCTGAAAGGGTAGGTAGACAAATCACGATCCATTTCAGTCGAGAAAATAAAATGAATTACAAAAATCTGAATGGAACTCGTAACTTGGTCTTATGAATAAAATGTTTAGTACCAATATCATCACACTATGTATGATTAGTACCTTTAGCATGTCTATAATTGCCACGTTATTATGGTAAACATTGGGTATCTATTAGCTATTCGTTAGGATTTTACGTGAATTTTGGAAGTTTTAATTTTGAAGTAATGCTTTTAAATTAGAGCCTATATGATGAGATGTAGTTGTACTTAATTAAGTAGGTGATATTCACGACATCTTGATTTTCAAATTATGCCACCAAGAGTCGGCTAGTACAATTTATTTACCACGCTGTCAGTTACCTGGATGAGCATAAGCCGCTCCCTCCATTCCCGTGGGGGTCGTAAGAGGCGATTGGGGGATTATTATACGTTGATGGGCGGCAATATCCACCTTAACACAGATAGGCATTATACTACGTTCGCAAATCAGATGGTAAGCAAATGTTTTCCACTGTTTTTGCACCGGGTGTTGGAAATTGCAACATTAGTTAAATACTGCTCTTATAACGACAAATGTTTTTTAACATACTTGAAAACTGTTTCCCTTTGGTTTTTGGCTCGTAATAAAGTGCATTCCGCACTCGTCCGGTAACGTGCGGAGACCACCGCCCAACTATCCAATTTATAATATTTGTTATATCAGGCTGGTCGCCCACTTGCATCAAAATGTACTATTAACCTTCATATTAATATCAAGTCAAAATACATACTTATATAGGAAACTAAACGCTATGGTCGGTGTAGACCGAAACAGATACCTGTACAGTGACAACATTATAAGATATATCTGAACAGGCTTTGTACACGTGTGTAGGTGTTCGTATGTCTATGTTACAGCGTCGTACGTAAGGGATAATTTATAACTGTATCGTACATAATCATCCTTAATTTAGTGTGAAGTTACAAGTGGCGTTGAGTAAAGGCATCTACCGCACGCGTTACCATGCGAACAATGGCGCGCGACAAGCAGAGGGCGCGGGTCTCGGGCGACACAAAGTTTGGCAATTATGGCGACCGCATGTCTGAGAGCGTCGCTACACTCATTACCGACTGAAACTCGACTCGTCTAGATTAAAAGTCCAAGAGACACGGGTCCCGGGAAATACCACGCCAAGCGCTGAATAAGATGGGGATTAATGTTCGAGACAGCGTCTAAACAAATAGCGTAGTTAAGACTTCCTCGATAGTTGAAGTGCCCTTTGGTTAAACAACGTTATCAATTATTCGGCTCAAACGGAACGATATACAGTGTTCATCATTCACCCAAGAGACGTTGAATAAATTCAACGAATGCAAGTAAAAAAGTCTTAGGATAATTAAATCACGAAGTCTGAAAACAAACGGGTAAGTTTAATAAGTAGCAAGCTAACTGTGCCACGCCAACTGCTTCGCTCCGTGTTCGAGAACATCTAAACAAATAACGTAGTTAGATTTCCCCTCTTCTCGAGTACTCTTAGTTCGAATACGAAAATACAAGGAAACTTATCACAGAATATACAAGTAGGTACCCAACTATACTAACCTCGTATTGCTCTTTATGGGATTCTGACCGGGCGGTATTACGTAATGTTAGTAAATATGTAACATACATAGGAGATCTATTTACTTTAAGGATAAGTCGTTTGAAAAAGAGTGGTGTAAATAATGAAGGACCTCAGTTTGTCGACCCAATATATCCGTAATTGAGTCAGTGAAGAAAGAACAGACATAATTCACTAGGATTTTAGACCATAAAGTCAAAGTTGGTCAAGAA
This sequence comes from Melanchra persicariae, assembly GCA_947386135.1. Lineage (NCBI taxonomy): Eukaryota > Metazoa > Arthropoda > Insecta > Lepidoptera > Noctuidae > Melanchra > Melanchra persicariae. Next base: position 8,790,703 of record OX376653.1, on the reverse strand, counting down.
ATAGCTCGGGATACTCTGTAATAGTCCATTGCGTCAGATTATTTCTGCAATGACTACCAAAATAAGTGCGGAGGAAAATAGAGACTTTTTATCAATAATAGAGGATTATTATTGATCTGTAATAGAAATAATAATGACCAATAATATAGACTTTGCGTACGTTTCGATGGGGGAAGATCTTCTGTCGGTAAAACGAAATATTAATAGGGTTTTGAGAAGGTCTATAAATATAGACCTTCTAAAAAAAACATGGTCTAATAAAAGACATGTTGCATGTTGTCTTTTTCGTTTTAGTCCGGAAGGAATAAGGGAATCTAGTCTCTGGACAATGAGTGCTAGTGAATCAAGGACTATTACAAGAAAGACATTCACAAGAAAATGAACAACATCTTTATCGCACGTACCTACCAAAGTTTTTCGTTTATTTAGGTCGGATTATCCGTGTCGAAAAGACGAATAACACGTATATTTAGTTTAGTCGTGTATAAGTTACTTCGTTGTGTGCCTTTGTAATGGTTCGCTGAAGTTGAAAGAAGTTGTTGAAGTACCCGATTCCGGGTAAATACACGCGTCTATTTAAAAGTCGAGCTAATAACTTTGTGTTGATTACGTGTGTTTTGCACAGGAGGAATTCGAAGACCCAGGCAAAAACAGCGAGATGAACTCGACTGATTCATGAGGGATGGACTTCAACGGCAAAGAAGTGAAATGAGTGGAGGTAGGTACTTTCCCGCCAGTAGGACAGCATGGGTTGACATAATTTGAATAATTTCCGAACCCAATTAAACCAGACTAGAAAACTATTTTCTTGAGGCACAGAAATGAAATTTACACAAAAACACAGACAAACTAAAATATTTCTAGTATAACAAAAGCATTATCAAAGGAATTATGAAATGAATGAATAAATTACAAGTCTTATTCATAGTCAGTTCGTAACACAAACACTTTCTGATAGTCAGACACACACTTCTGAGTAAAGACCAACGAGGAAAGTTTGAGTGCTAACTTTACGCGAACGAAGCTTCTGTTGAGCTACTTATTATTCTAAAAGGAATATTATTTTCGTAGAAACGGTTACTTTACTCGATTATTCCGGCTTTGTAGTTTAATGAATGTTTGCAAGCAAAACATGAAGCTTGAGATATACAAATGGTAGTGAAACCTATTTTAAACTTAAATACATTTAAGATGCAAGAACCAGGTTATGAAACATCTTCTGCAGATCATTTTCAATAATATGCCTTAGTCATGGAAGAAACTAACACTTCGAATAGAAGCGACACTCCTACTTAAAACTAGTCTAGTTGTCCTAGCGGCCTTTTTTTTTTAACGATGGGAAATCATCAAACGACCCCTTCCGCTCTGGGTGGAGCGGCAGGCAGTGTCAGACTTTTACTGACTAAAACCCATCCATGCTCCTCCTAGTGCCTTTTACGTTCCAGGGGCGCGGTAACTCTTTCGAACAAAATCCGCGAGTGTCCTAGCGGCCTAGTTTCCGCTCATTGTCTTTCTTTTTTTCTCGCTCTACGGAAGCGAAGCCTCGAGAGAAAAAGAGTGTAGTAGGCCATTTAGGTTTTGATGTGGGCCTTTTCACTTATGCACCCGGACGCTAGAGAGGCGAATGAACACGAGGCGAATAAAATCTGTAGCGGCATTGATGCCGCCATAAAAAATCAGCGCAGCGCGCAGCAGACTCAACATCACAACAAATGAGACTCGCAGCGCCATCTATCTCGACAGCTGCGAACTAACTTAACAAAATAAATCGCGATATCAGACTTTACCGTGCGATAAGAACATATGCAAAGCCCGAATGGCAACTGTAGGGCAGTTGCCCACCAGACACAACATCCGTCTGGTCGGAGGATCCTCTCTTTTCAATGGAGGTATGCGGGACAACTTGAGTTGTATTTGAGTGGTGATCTGTAATACAGGTATTTTCATGCCTACCTCAGCCACCAGCTCCTCACATATTTTAGACTATGGACATACCTATATTTAAATAGATATAAGTAACATTGTAATTATCAAAGGTCTGTTTTAGTGATGAGAAATAAACATTATTATAGTTATTTTTTTATGAAAGGCTATTCTCAGGTCAACCTAAGAGGTAGTCGTCTGTTTAACCGAACTTGCCTGTGGCGGCCTTAATACATATATTAAAGACTGAAAGCTTTTAGGTCAGGTCACGTCAGGTCTCATTAAAATTAAGCGACTATGATTCAATCAGTTGCTATCGCCACCGTTTATACGTGTTTAAATCCTCCAGCCCTCCAATCTGCCGCGATCGTCTATTAACGCTCAATTTTTGTCATAACACATACTACCTATTCGCTGATGTTTGCCGTTTAACGAGTTAGGGCCAAAGTAACCCGACTTTACAGTATCAGATTATTAATTTATTAATTTTGAAACTTTTTGACCCATAACATAAAAAGTGAGTCATTTCTGTTTGTAGCTATCGTCCCGTCATTATCGCCTTTGTAAAAGAAGTTCTTCTACGGTGAGACTCACATTGTGATAGATTTAACCCATCATTTCGAGATGCGGCACACGTGCTCGGCTCAGAACAAGAATAAAGAAAAATTCTGACCTGCAAACTAGGATGCACGGCGAGCTGCAGCAAGGTTCTGACGACGCCGAGGTGTCCCTTGTTGACGGCGATGTGCAGCGGCGTCTGGCGGCGGCGGTTGCGCGCGCTGAGGTCTGCGCCGGCGCCGGCCAGCGCGCGCAGGGCGGCGGGCTCGTCGCCGAAGGCCGCGTGGTGCGCCGCGCGGTCTCCGTCGCGGTCCTCCGCGTCCACGTCCGCGCCCGCCTCCACCAGCGCGCGGATCACTTCCACGTGCCCGTTCTGCGCTGCCGCCTGTTATTATTCCATTTAAAGTATTCAAGTCCTTCCTTCTTACATGGTTTAGTAGGGGAAGTTTCTTCTTATAATTTTGTTTATAAGCAACTAGCTTTGCTACGCCCGCGTGTATATCGGTTATCGCGTAAATAAGTAGCCTATGTCCTTCTCCATATCCCAAGTTATATATCTGCCAAATTTCATGACAGTTTTAGCGTGAAAGCGTAAACCGCTCCGGTCCCGACATGTGAAAATTCCCAAATAAAAAATAAATCTTATGTAATAGGTAAATAAACATTAAATTCGCGATTAATTCGCGACACACCGGTGTGTCGCCGGGGCCGGAGCGGATAGACAGACAGACAGAATTACTTTCGCATTTATAATATAGTGATAGTAATGGGTTTTGCTTTTAGAAAGTCATACCGTTAGGCTGCTAGGAAATTGCAGATGGTACATCCTGTCAGGCACATAGCTTATACTAACTATATGTATATTATGTCATTTAAAAGTAAAAGCGGTCTAAATAATAACAATAATACCTAATCATTTTATTATCAGGCAACTGAGGTCCATAGATAAAAAACACAAAATTATCTTAAACAGTAATAAACTAATACATATTAATAAAACTTATTAAAAATCCTTGTGGAGTCATGCAGACGCGAAAGGTACCTACAGGTGCGTCGTAGGCACAGCCGGGCGCAGCAACATGTTGGGACCGCTCGGTGTGGTACCGCATTGGTTACGAGAACAGGGCTTCTTTTTCTTCTTTTCTACTTTAGTGAAACCGTTCATCAACTTGGCCCGCTCTTGGCAAGGAGCTACGGACCGCAGTCAGGGCAGGTTTTTTCAGCACCCTTTTTGTCCCCTATTTTGGCTTGTCGCTCAGGCTGCAACGCATCCGATTTGCCGGTGGTGACAATAGCAGCGTAGGCTCGCTTAGGGGTCGACGTACCTACATGTGACGTTCCCGCAGCCGGCGTGGAGGTGCGGGCGACGGCGGCGGCGGGCGGCGCTTGGTCAGCATTAGCAGCAGCTGGTGACGCACTTGTGTTAGCCGATTCAAAACTGCCGATTGATGCATTTTGCGCCCCTTGACGTGTGTTTACCTTTGAGGCCTCAGGAGACCCGATTACTGAACCAACGTTGCGCAATAATGCTATTTCTGCAGGTACTTCAATATTGGTTTTTTTCTGAAACCTCCATTCTGGACTGCATCTTGGTCATTTCCGCTTTCAAGGTAGTGATGTCCTTTAGCAGCCGTGTAAAGTCGACGTGATCGAATGTGACGTGGGGCAGTTTACGAAGCCCCTTCACCACGAAATCTGGCATGTCGCGTCCGGATCAATCCTTCGAACTTCCAAACCGAAGAGTCTTCAAGATATCATTGATATCTTGAAGACTCTTCGGTTTCATTGGCGACGTACCAGTCGGTGAGACGGCATCTGGTCCAGTTTTCCAAGTGGCTGGAATAGTAACAGTTTCCATTGCTGTTCTAGTCCTCCTTGAAATTGGACCTGTATGTAGTCGATAGCATGGACTAGGAACGCCGGCAATTCATTGACTATAAGTTGTTTGGAACTCATAGTATTTACGGGCAGCGGCTATGGCCGCTCGACACGCGAATTTAATTCGTGCCGTGCACAGTGGAAACACGTCCGAGTTCGAGCGCGCATCGCACTGCACTGCTATAGGGATGACTGTTACATTAACGTGAAACTTTTTTATCAGAGGAGAGTCACATGATTTTTAGTAGCGGTAAGTTAATATTTTGTCGCAAAGATATTTATTTAGACTAAATGCATGCTTCTTTTTTTAGATAATATAATGATAAATATATAAAAAGCTGAAGAGTATGTGTGTTTGTTTGTTTGGTTGAACGCCCTAATTTCAGGAGCAACTGGTTCGAATTTAAACATATTTTGAGTGTTGGATAGACCATTTATTGAGGAGGCTATATAATGTCACACTACGACCAATAGGAGTGGAGCCTTAATGAAAAATTTGACGCAGACAAAGTTGCGCGAAGTTGAGAAGTTGCGTTTTTCGGAAATTAGCCTTTCAGGCTTCATCGTTCTTTGAAAATTTTGTTTTAATAACTTAAACTAAAGCGATCTACTTCTTTTCGAGTCGATGGTTAACTCTTTATATTGTTTGGGCCCAGTAGGTGGCTACGTTAATTGCTGCATCGGTGGCATTAATTAAATCTTCCAAAGTACAGGTGAATGGACACTTGGGGCACTCCAACATGTGGCTCATGCTCTGAACAGGGACAACACCGCACTCACTTTGGGTATACGACGGATCTATGAAACCCTATTTCGCCAAGTTGTGCTTGCAGCGGTCTACCTGGGTGCGCAAATGATTCAGCACTTTCCAAATAGGCCATTGCAATTCACGACCCGGGCAACTGCTCTTTGGGTTTTATAAAGTCGTGACGTTGTGGATACTTCTCTAACCACAGTTTGCTTCTCCCTTTAGGTGACATATCCGGGATCGCCTGTGTAGATCGAAAGAAGCACTTGCGACTTTTTAATCTTCCCGGGGTTGACATGTGGCCGTACTGAGGATTTCGGGCGAAGCGATGAAAAAAATATATTAAAGTCGGACGGTAGAGTATGTGAAACTTTGTATTTTGTCCCCCAACTGTGGCTCCTCAAAACGTAAAACTCAAAATGTATTTATTTACGGTGCGCGTCCGTGTTTGGGTTACAGAAATTCATATAATTATATATAAATGAGTATGAAGTTCCCTCCCATAAGGGTTCCGTTTTTTCAAACGCATGTTTAAAACCCTTAAAATTATAGGTACTATTGGCAGAAATTAAAGTAAGATACTAAAAACTAAAAATGGTTATCAGCCTCAAAATTCCGTGTATACCTGTAAGGCAGTATGTCCTCCATAGAAGCCGTTAACATCGACGTGCGCGGCGTCCGTGCGGGCCAGGATGTCGGCGCAGCGCGCGGCGTCTCCGTTGGCGGCCGCCTTCACCAGCTCCTCGTTGGCGTCGCCGCTCACGTGAGACTCGAACAACTTCTTCAGAAGCGCCGACAGACGTTCTCCTACAATAATTATATGTTTTAAGATACTGATATTGGATGTTTCTATCATATAGAAAGTGGGTCAAATTATGTGTATGGTTGCTAATTGAGTAGGTTTGTAGAAAAGTGTATAGGGGTAGTCACAGAAATGTTAATGTTGTGATTTTCAGTATAATATGTATTTCAAAGGAATAAAAAGTGGCGGGTGTCGAGTTCGTAGCTAAATAATAACAGGCGCAACAGTCTATCTTCAAGATTAAGCAACACTTTCCGTGGTCGGTCCGTGGTTGGGTGACAATTAATTGTATACCGAGACTCCTCAGTGCCTCGGAAAGCACGTTGAGCTCCGGGCCCTACCACAGATTACCAGATAAGTCACTCCATATACTTACGCGCGCTAACTACCTACCGGCCGGCAGTTCATACGACCCATTTCTTAGTGGGTTGCCGACAGCCGCGAACCGCGTACGTTTGCATATAATTTGGTTGACCTGACGTGCTTTATATAGTTTTGAATTCTTATGATATGGCTGGTTCTGGTGTATTATGTGCAGTTGATGGATGTACATCCAGCAAGAGAAGAGATAAAAACTTATCTTTTTTTAGTTTACCTGCTGATACAGAAGTGAGTATCTAATTTCTTAATTCTTTATTTTACACCACAACAACTTATCCATTTTATATTAAAGAGTTTATGTACGGCGAGCTTAACTCAAAGTTGAGTTTTCTCCCAGCAGCAGTTGTTTTTTAAACAGATAAATTGTAAACTTGCATGTTTCGTGTTTTGTATTTTTATTCAGTATTGGTAGGTACGTAATAACTTCTATTAGGCGTCTAAGATAAGAATAGAAAGGTCAATGACCTCCATTTGTCAACTGTTATTTGAAAATTACGTTTAGCAAAAATCTACTTTGTGCAAATTAATTTTCAATAATATTAAATCGCTCTTACACAGGGGGTTGTATATTACAGTGAGGTCGCGAGTTTTTGTCTTGTTATTTGTTATTTTCATATGATCATTGTTTATTTAAGAGCGTACAAGTGTCAGAAAAGCGTGCATGACGTCACAATATGGCGCCAGCGCAGGTTTGTTCATAGTGTAAAGCATAGTAGTTACCTATTACGCTAATTGTGTAAATGAACGAACAAATCAATGAATCGATTTTAGTTTCCTCTATTTCGTATATCATTCGTATTGGTGGCCATGCGCAGTGGTTACGTCACTTTTTATTACTATCAGTTTCACTAATCAGTCAGTATTACTAATTATCGAAAGAGCCAGCCCTGGCAATTCACAGTAACCACGCGGTGGCGCGCAGCTACAAAGCAAAACTCACTTTACGCTTGTAAGGTTAGGTACATTTTCATTAACAGCGTCTGGCGTCTCGAAGGTGTAGGCTATTATAGCAGTAGGTAGTGAACATTTTGTATAGAGTGATTTCTCTGGTAAAATGTGGCCCTTTGACAGTCGTTATGGGTAGTCCAAAGTCAGAAGATCTGACACTACCAAGGGGTATCGTGCTATCCAGATACTGGCTTGTAGAGGTCAGGCACACTGTCGTTCCATGTAAAATACTGGTATTAAGCTGCAACCGGTTAAAGTGGACGATGATCCCAAGTTCTCAACATAGTGGGATAAAGGCCTGGCAAATTGATTTGATATCGTATGGTAGTTATTATGAGTTGTGTGATTCTTAACAATCTTTTCCCTGACTGTTCAACATTTCTCTCATACCTATATTGACCCTAGTTCTAGACAGTCTTTTTCTTTACTTAAAATTAGAACAAAATATCTGGATTGTCGCCGCTAAAATTAACCTTGTTCCAAATGTGAGTGTCGTCGGCGCATCCCCCCACCCCTTGTTCCATGCAACTCACGTAACTGAAAGTATAACTTTTGTTTTCGCTCAGAAGCTATTTAATATACGAGATAAGTTTTTAAAGCTAAATAAAAGCAGCCGAGCGTTGTGCGGAGCGAGCGACAGTAATAGCACTGATCCGTGATCGCTTGTTAGGCGACTTTCGCACCGAACACTAGTTTTTAGTTTTCCTTAGAGGAATTTCACATTGAAAACTGCAAAGGTTCATATTTGGCGATCCGCGAGAGCATGTTTTAAGGCGTTTTTAGAGCATAAATATTATTTGAATCAGCAAAATCAAATGGATAAATGATGCGTATTAGTAACAAAGAAGCTAATAAAGGTTACCTGACGAGTTCCCAGGAATACTTCCGTCAGATGAGGCGACTTTAGTGACAGCGTTAGGATTGTACGTCCATGACGTGTTGCACACCTCCACTTTGAGATCATTGTCGTGGTATATTTGTTGAACACGACCAATTTTGCCGAGTGTCTGTGAAGAAATTTAATATATATTTTTAAAACTAGTCAGATACTTATGAAAGAGTTTTTATCATCGACAGCTGCTATGGATAGTCAGAAGCTAGAAAATCTGATAACAGTCTTGCCAAGGGGGTATTGTGTTACCCAGTAACTGTTTTTTTTTTGTTTGGCAGGAGTTGGAAATCCTCATGGACGCCCCGACTGGATCACAATGTGACTTAGTCGGGGCAGTGCCGAAGTTGTACCGGTTAAAACCCAATCCTGCCTTTCCAAGTCTACCTCTGTCATAGTCAGGTTTGTTTTTTATTGTTCGTATTTATTAAGTTTTTAATTTTGTTGTTTTCTTACAAATCTGGGTTGTGGACAGAATCGCACTGCTGTAAAATGTAAAATACTGATATACAGCTTGAGCTGCATCCAGTTAGACTGAAACCAATATACCGACTATATTAGTTCCACTATAAATGGATGCACCTGTGTACCAGCATTTTACATTTTACAGCAGTGCGATTCTGTCGAAGTGTAAACTTAGGCGAAGTGAACGACATTAGTGAGCTGTCAAACCATACAAACAAGATGCAATGACAGCTCACTCCACCCAAGTGTACACGGTGAGACGTCAACAGAATAGACCGGCTGACAAGGGTCGGCAGGCAGATGTGAAAAGCTCAGTACTAACCGGAGCCATGGCCTCTGCCCACTCGCCGTGGCCGCGCTGCAGCGTCTTGACGCGCTCCTGGTCGGCGCACACCTGCACCAGGTCGCCCACCGCGAAGCCGCCGCCCGCGCCCCCCGCGCCGCCCGCGCCCCCGGACGACGCCGACGCGCTCAGGTTGCCGCTGCACACCTGCCAAGCATACAAGCATTATGTACCTATATGGTGACTGAGACAAATCAGTCTAAGAAATACACTTGTACATGACACAGCATCGGTAGCTAAGTTAAGGAACGTGCATCCCTCCCATGGACTAAAGGGCCCATTACATTATCCAATTTGCAGAGCGTTAGATGGGCTAGCATGGATTCTGCCGAGCTAGCTCATGCCGTACACTAGCTAGCGCACTAAATTGCATGATGTAACGCGTTCTTGCGTGCTAAACACTAGTTATACTCGGTCAGTCAGTCGGCGTGTGCGCCGCACACACCAGAAAGTTGGCATTGCTTTAGCAATGGTGTCAACCATTGCTAAAGCAATGCGAACTTTCTGGTGTTTTGATTGTGCCATATTCGTTTAGCGCTCTTCGAAATATGCGGTTTGGACGACGATCACTACCGAAATGAAAGGAAGTTAAACTAACTAGCTTCGCTAGCTAGTGTAGTGTAATGAGTGAACTCTTTTTATAGCACGCTGCAGCACTAAATCTAGCGCTCTGCAAATTGAATAATGTAATGGGCGTTTAACGGTAAGAAATTAAATCACTGGTTCAAGTTCCAAAACGGTAAGAATATTTTACGGCTAAGATATACTTTTATACCGAGACGTAGGGTTTGTAGAGTTGGCCTTCTAGAGCTATGGAGCTAGGCTCGAATCGAGATCTAATAACTTTTTAACCGCGAAAACGTCATGAGTCTTGGCAACCGTAATAGAGTCACTTTATTTTTTGTATGACGTTCAAAAGTGCCGTTTAATGGCCTAATTGAAATAAATAAACGTTTTGACTTTGACTTTGACAACCAATTTAGCTTTTGGTAGGATTACTACGGCGGTACGTCCTAGATTTTGTATAACAAATGTAGAGAGACAATTGTCCTCCTCAGAAGCTCTAAAGATTGAAATTACAGTTTGGACCAACAACACCCTAGGTTGACTCGTAGAGAACGCCTAACTAGGTATTCAATCCGCTTGTGCACATATTTTTTGCATAAAAGTGTTGTTTGTTTAGAATACACAACCAACATCAGGATCAGAGAAATTCGAGCCAGATGGCTCACAAAGTTGCTAGGTACACAAAATCAGTAACATTGCTAGAAATATCTAACCAAAAAATATACATAAATAATTAATTCTTATATGAACAACATTGCCAATTGCAAATATTTTATCAATATTACCTCGACATTGCATTTATTATTAGAACACCGAATGGTTTTATTCACATTCCTTTCTGTGATTCATTTACCTATTACACTTAAGTTTAGATATGTCATCTTTCCTTGTTTTGCTATTGCGGTTATGCGAAGGTTTTCAATAATTGTTTGTGTAAATTAAAAATATGGTGGTCACTACATTTATCATTTGTTTTCCAAATTAATTTTGGGAAAAAACATGCCATCACGCATTCACGCTCATATTACCAAAAGAGGTAGGCAGTATGCCCATAATATTATTATTCGTAGGCCTATACCCTATTCTTATAAACACATCACCTCCTCCTCCATCCTATATTTTCAACTTTCTAATTTTTACAGGGAGGGGGGGGCTTGCGTTCAGCAGTGGACGGCAATTGGCTGATATAATGATGATATGATGACAGGTTTTCTATGCAGGCGCCAGAAATATTAGCGAAAGCGGCCACGGACACAGCCGCTTGTACCGACAGAAGACAAAGGCACACGATAAAGCCAGCCTCGAAAGTCGTATTTCAATAGACATCTATCGCGATCCTCATCATTTTTAACCGACATCAAAAAAAGGAGGAGTTTCGCAATTCGGTTGTATTATTAGGGTTCCGTACCTCGAAAGGAAAAAACGGAACCCTTTTAGGATCACTTTGTTGTCCGTCCGTCCGTCAGTCTGTCTGTCTGTCAAGGAATTTATATCAAATACTGTCCCTTGGAGCTGTGAAAAAATCTAACTTCTAAGCCAACGCAATCAAAAGATACAGCCGTTTATGCCGCAAATTTTCGACACTCGCAAGGGAATCAAAACCTACAGGATACTTCCCGTGAACTCAGAATCTTGAAATATGGACACATATAAAGGAAAAATTGCGAAAACCGTAAATATTTAGTTACATCATACAATAAAATCATTTTTAATAATTTTAAACCCACAACGGAACCCTCGATGCGTGAGTCCGACTCGCACTTTGCCGGTTTTTTTTTGTGTTTGTTAGATACCTCAAATCTCCGTCATTTATGAACCGATTTGAAAAATTCTTGTTCTGAGTGAAAGGATATACTTCTCGATTGGTCCCATTGACATTTTATCAAAATCGGTTCAGTAGTTTGGTTTTTAAATCCAAATAGCTGGAAAAAATATTTGGAGAAATCATACGAAATTGCGTATTCTGCCTCTAAAAAGTGAAAAATAAAAACCTTCTTCTCAAAAAAATCTTTTACTTTGTAGTGTTTTTTTTTGGAAGTCGGTATTTTTGTGAAAAAGTTTTTTGTTTACTAATGAAAACGATAAATAATCATTTAATTTTTGAGTTCATAAGAAGAGATATTAGAGAAGGTCAATGTATGTTTTTTATTGCTTTTCTTCATCTTTCTGCCTAAAGTTAAAAATACATACAAAAACAGTGTTGATGTTAAATGAACGGGGAATAGGTATAACTACTGCCAACCTCTCCAAGGGATACAGGCGTGTTGCCATGTATTAATTTAGTATTCGTTAGAAGTTGGCAATAGCATTATCGCATCGATAATATTTTCTAATTATCTATTTACCTTAGCTGTTTAAGTATATTTGCGTATTTAATTTATTCATTTGAGTATATATTATATAATTAGTGTCTATGGTTTATATGCATATTTTTATATTTAAATAAATATGCATCATGTTTTATTTGCTCGCGCTAAAGTAGCCTATAACCGTATCCAGGGTCCCATCTATCCCTGTAGGTACCAAAATTCATTAATATTGGTTCAGCTATTTAGGCATGGAAGCGTGATAAATTAACAAACTCACTTCCGCATTAATTATAATATTAGTTAAAATATTGCACCTTTTTTATTGATGGGAAATCATCAAATGACACCTTACTTACTGACTAAAACCAATCCATGTTCCTCCTAATGCCCTTTGCGTGCCACGGCCGCGGTGACTCTATCGAACAAATTCCGCAACCCTGGCAGAAGATATTGCGCCTACCTTTTTTTCTTTCCTTTGTGTCTGTGTCGCAGCCAATAAGCATAATCAGCCGTTTAACTGGTGGCCTAGCCTTTTCATTAGGTTGCTGAAAAGCATTAACGCCGTTTTTCAGCGACCTAAGTGCTATTTTTTGTTCAATATCGTTTAATGACTTGCCCATGTCACTTATGCCGCTGATCAAAGCGTAGTTCTAGGAAAAGGCTAGGCTTTTAATGAAACGGCTGATTAAGCCTGACTGCTAGAAAATGCCTAAGCCATCAAGTCCGACTATGTACCAAAGTACATGCATGCATGTGTTAAGTATTATATAGATAAAGTAATACCTTAGTGAGTACAGCAGGGTTAAACGTCCACCTGTTGCCGCTGGGGTACGTGACCACGATGTCGTGGTCCTCGTCGATGCCGACCACGGTGCCCGTGGTGCCGAGGCACTCGAACATGCCGTCCGTCCAGCCGCCGTGGCCGTGTTGTAGGGACTGCACTATTTCAAGGTCAAGGTCTACGTTCACCTGAAAATAATTATGAATGATTTGAATTCCAGGACATTCTTGAATAAGTTCATGGTTTTATTTATCACAACACAACTATATAAGGTTCACCAAATAAAAGACAAATATTTCAAAATATGTATGAACTAAATCAGATGCAGATGCCTGTAGTATAACTTGGGAAATGGGTAGCTACCCACTGCAGACCTAATCTCCTCAGCAAAAATAATAATTTCTTTGTGCTAAATAATTTAATAAAATTAATCAGCAAATCAAAATATGTTTGGGGTTTTTTTATTGATAAGTACCCTAATTAAAAATAATAAAAAGTTACCAGATTCTTTTACATATTAGCCATTAAAATACATACACCCACCTGGTCACCCACTTGTAGGCCATGGGGCCCAGTGCGTCCGGGGCCTAACTCCCCCAATAGTGGTAAATGTTCCTTGTACACATTTTGGCCTTTTACATCATTTACAACCTGAAAATCAAATGTTTTTTTCAATTATTGAACCCTCTTTTTATGTAACTTTAATACATTCTAGTTGTATAAATACAGTAGTTTAAATATTGCATACAACAAGTAAACATACCAATTAGATATATTTTCAACACATTTGCTCAACAAATGCATTTACGAAGACATTGTTCGAAAGTTAAAAATTACGCACCACACAATGAAACGTGGGGTAAAATAGGTACTCTCACCTAAGTACATATTTTACCGCATACTCCGTTGTATAGCGCCGTGCGTATCGTTTACGCCACGGTTTTTTTTTAATTTCCATAAAAAATATCTAAGAATTCCACCAAGGAGTTTCACATTACGAGAATAAATAAGCTGAATGATCGAACTTGCTTGCAAGCGCTTTTGCACAATGCGTTTGTCTCACTTTAACACTAAAGAGAAAATGAGACAAAAGATGTAGTTCCATTTGCAAATTCGCGCCATTTTCATAGTAGAAACGTCAAAGATTGTTGCGATTGAAGACTGATATCTAAAAACAATCATTTTTTTTTTTACCTATTGTACTGTTTTCTCGCAAATGTGTTGAAAAACGTTGTATGACTTACGTGCGGAAATTGGTATTTACAAACTCGTGACTCTGGTAAGCCCTCGACGGAAAATTGCAGACTCCGTAAGATTGCAACAAAACTTAATTACTTAGATTATAATTTCTCGATATATTGTGAAAAAATCGTTTTGTATACAATAAATCCCACTCAAATTCAAGTTAGTAATGTAGCTTTCTAGCAACATTAACTAATACCTTTAAACGAGCAATTCTTGTATCTATATGTATATGTCGCAGGTTTTTCATACAATTAGGTTTTTGATGAAAAACCGGAAGTTGACACATTTTAAACTCAATTTCATCATTAACCTGTAACAATCCAGACTAGTTCTGATTTTTTATCAAAAACCTAAAATAGTTTGGGTTTATGATAAAGTTCTTGTCAAAATCGCGGGTTTGCTTTGTTTTTTAAACAATCCATCAGCATTTGCAACTTAGTAGAAAGAAAACAATTATTTATTTATCAAAATTTTACATCCGTGATGTGAATTGAAACATTTCATTTCATAATTGGATTGAAAGAGGAGAATATTGATTGGCAATATTCTCCTCTTTCAATCCAATTATAAAATGAAATGTTTCAATTTCACGTACCTACCTATATTAATCTGATTTTGAATACGACTAAACTGAGTCAAAATTAAATAAAGAATAAAAATGTAATAAAGAAACGTTTACCACGTGCTTGCTTTTATATAAATCTGCTAGTATGCTTTTTTTATTATGACAGTTTTTTGACTTGTGACATTTAGAGTTGCATAAAACATTATTTTTTTGCATGCACATCGGTTTTTCTTGCAGCGCACTTTAGATTTTTCGCAAGAGTATTTCTTAAAACCTTGGCCTCCAAATAAAGACATCTTTGAAGTAATGTCACGCAAACTCAGTTCATTTGTCGATACAGGTTCGTTAAAGGCAGTAGTTGATATTTGAATAGAGTTTGTTTCGAGGCAGCCAGTCTTTTAGAACCCCAGCTGAAGTACCAATTTTGAATAAATCGTTCTTTTTATCAATTACCTTTCCTATAATGTTACTTGCATCCAGTGGCCCTCTATCTATTTTCGGCACATCAACTAAAATTGTAGCACCAATATCGATTTCTCCAAATTTTTCCGAAGAAGCTGCTTTAATTTTTTTTGCTGACATTTTTAAATTTTCAACGGCATGTTCCCTTTCGATAAGTATGTTTTGTTCCTTTTGACATAAATCACACAGAATCTTTGATCCATACCCTTCATTTTCTTGTGATAATATCTTCCCGCTAATTTGGTGAACTGGGTTGTTACAAACGCCACAAAAATGTGCTCCAGTGGATTCCTTTCGGATCATAAATCCAAACTAGTCCAGGTTTTTGATAAAAAATCTGGATTGTTACAGGTTTATGATGAAATCGAGTTTAAAATGTGTCATCTTCCGGTTTATCATCAAAAACCTAATTTTATGAAAAACCTGCGACATATAATAGGTCTTTACCTATGAAATTGCCGTTTTGTATGAAAAAATTTAAACGAATTTTTTTCATGTATTTTTTATTTGTATTAATCGAAGTAATCACCCATGCAATCAATGCATCTTTGCCAACGCAGTGGCAGTTTATTGATGCCCTTCTTAAAGAAATCAGCTGGACGGGAGGCAACAAATTCTTCAAAGGCATTTTGTACTGCCTCTCGGGTATTGAATTTTTTTCCCGCCAAGAAGTTATCCAAATTCTGGAAAAAGTAGTAGTCTGTAGGCGCAAGGTCTGGTGAGTAGGGCGGATGACGGAGAGCTTCCAACCCCAGTTCTTGCAACTTGGAGACCGTCTGCTGTGCAGTATGAGGTCGCGCGTTGTCGTGCAGGAGCAGCGGAGACGAGCGATTGACCAATGCTGGTTGGAGATGTGCCAGCTTCTCCATCATTGTGTTCAGTTCTTCACAGTACACATCTGCAGTAATGCTCACCCCGTTTGGTAAGAAGCTGTGATGAATCACACCGGCGCTAGACCACCAAACAGTGACCATCACTTTTCTAGGGGTAAGTTTTCGTTTAGGGCATTGTTTAGGTGCTGAACCAGGATCCAACCAACTTGCTGAGCGCTTGCGGTTATCAAACAGAATCCATTTTTCATCGCAGGTAACAATGCGGTTCAAAATTCCTTCATTTGTGTGTCTGTTGAGCAGTGCAAGGCACGTCTCGACGCGTACTTCGCGCTGGCGATCATTGAGTTCGTGGGGCACCCATTTGTCAAGCTTTTTTACCTTGCCAATTTGACGCAAATGGACCAATATTGTTTTGACGCTAACGTCGAAAGCTGCTGCTAATTCAGCCGTAGATTGTGTATCATCAGCTTCCACAATCGCCTTTAATTCGTCATTGTCGACCAAAGTCTTCGGACGACCGCGAGGTTCATATTCAGGTCGAAATGTCCAGAACGGAAGCGAGCAAACCAATAACAGGTGGTGCGTTGGTTTGTAGTGTTAGCTCCGTAAACGTCGTTGATGTTGCGTGCCGCTTGTGCCGCGTTGCTGCCACGACGGTACTCATATTCCATAATTACTCGAATTTTTAACGTATCCATGATGACGAAAAAGATTGAAATGCGATGAAAATGTAACACTAATCAATAAACAAATGACTACTTTTGGAAAAAAAAAACCATGTTTTCAAAATAAAATTAATTTGAAATTAGAATTCTTAGCCAAACAAAAATTATTTTGATTTGAAATGGCCAGTACTGCAGTACGGCAATTTCATAGGTAAAGACCTAATATATAAACTGAATCTCGAAAACGGCTCGAACGATTTTCATGAAATTTAGTAAGCAGGGGTTTTCGGGGGCGATAAATCGATCTAGCTGACCAGACACTGGTGACCAGGCACACCTAGCCCACAGGCGAAAGAAGAGACAGGAGCATGGGTAACGTTCCGGGAGGCACGGTGCTGTTCCTTCCATACCCCGATTGGCTAAATTGTGCTTGCAGCGACCTACTGGAATACGTCCTACCTACCTAATAACTTTCATTACGATGCTGGAGAGGGAATGGACCGATTTGATCTTAAAGATTGGGAAAATATGTCCGTTTTTATTCATGAACCATGGCTACCCTATTATAACTTTCATAATGTTCACTAGCCTATGTTACCCGGGATAATGTAAATCTTCTAACGATACCACATACATCGGAATCGGTTAAGCCATTTAGAAGATACGGTGGAATAAAGAAACTCACAAACATACATTCATACTATACTTAAATGAACCCTGAAAAAACATAACACTCCTTTTTTGGGCAGTTGTGTAAAAATTGAAGCGAAACGACGACCATGAACGATGTTTTCATAATCAACCCCCGACGAGGAGAAAGGCACAACTGTGGTCTCACTCAGGATCAGCGGTAAAAATGGCTGGCTAATTAATGGTTATAATTGTTTTGATAAATTTTCAAAAACTACTAATTAAATTCTATCCTCCTTAATGGGGTGTTGAGCTTCTATAGTACCTACTAAATCCGAGCGGACGGAGTCGCGGGCGAAGTGCTAGTCAATATTACCATGATAAAGCTGAAGAATTTGTTTGAACGCGCTAATCTCTGGAAGTACCAGTCGGATTTGGAAAATTTCTTTTGTTTCATGAGGAAGGCTTTACGGGGACGGAAATTCCTACGGGAATGAGAAAAAACGCTAGTACCCTATATGGAACAATGATTAATGAAATCATTTTTATAAATGACTATCATTCATAGTGATAGTCATAAATACAATAATGAAAGGGCAGGTAAATGGACTGAAAATAGACTAGGTATACACCTATTTTGCAAATTGATCTATCACACTGAGGTTTTCTGTTATAAAACCCAATTGTGGATTAAGCTTGCTTTTGTTGCGAGGATCGCCCGGAGGACACGGTGGAGCATACGGTGGAGGCCTGCCCCGCATGGGCGGAGCAGCGCCGTGTCCTCGTCGAGGCGATCGGCGGCGGCGACCTCTCGCGTCCGGCCCTGGTTCAATCCATGGTCCGGAGCGAGGAGGCATGGGAAGCCGTCACCTCCTTCTGCGAAGCAGTAATGCTAGTGAAGGAGGAGGCGGGCCGCGTGAGGGAGAGACAACCCTCACGCCCCAGCCGCCGCGGCATAGGGAGACGCACCGGGCGTCGGGAGTCGCTGGGCGATTCCCGGCCACCGTAGGTGCGGGTCTGCGGACGGCGAGCGTTGGGTGGCTCGCTGTCCGATTAAAGCCAGACCCAAGCCGACGGCGCGTTGTGTTCCACGCGCGCCTCAAAGAGATGTCAGCATAGGAGTAGGGGCCCGTTAGGGCCAGTGCCTACCAGGGTTGCGGATTTGTTCGAAAGAGTTACCGCGGCCCTGGAACGTAAAAGGCACTAAGAGGAGCATGGGTGGGTTTTAGTCAGTAGAAGTCTGACACTCCCTGCCGCTCAACCCAGAGCGGGAGGGGTCATTTGATGATTTCCCATCCAAAAAAAAAAAAAAAAAAAAAAAGCTTGCTTTTGTACTTATGCTGTCCTTTTAAATTTGTATCTGTATGTTTTTATGTGCAATAAAAAATAAGATTAGGAGAGAGAGAGAGAGTAGAAAATACCTTTAAGTCAGCCATGCCCTCAAATCCAACTCTGTAGAGATTCTTGGCTCCATTGTCCCACACAACATATGCAGCAGATCGAGGACTAGCAGCAGACCAGTCCTGTACCTCATTGACTTTTCCTCTTCTCCCATTCCCACCATCCTGATCTTCCCACTGCCAGTCCACCTAAAAATTATAATACATCATTAGTACATTATCATGTCATGTTCAGTCTAAGGATAACACTCACACTTGTACTCAACAGGTCCTAAATAATCATATTAATTAAAACAGGCATTCTCTAAAAATAGAAATACCCATTTTTATATCACAACCCTGGTCACTTTCACTATCATATTTTTACTTTACCGCACAAACAAGAAGAATTTGTGCAATTTTTTATAACTTAAATGATTTTTTATCGCTTATATCCATTTCTGAAGTCCCTTCTATCATCTCTGTACCAAAATTCATCAAAATTAGTTCCATGGTTTAGGTTAGGTTAGCATAACAAACAACTAAAAAAACTCACTTTCGCCTTTATAATATTAGTTAGAATATCTAAGCTAAAGAGTTTGTTTTTTTGATTGAACGCGCTAATCTCTGGAATTACCAGTACGACTTGAAAAATTCGTTTTTTATATGATAAAGTCCAGTCGCGGAGCAGGAAGAATTTCGTACAATGACCGCTCGCACGGACGGCCGTCATTGCATCTGTGCGAGCGTGACGCATTATATTTATATATTTATTTATTTATTTAGCCCGTTAAGCTGGGTGAGATTAATCTTTATGACTGTATTACTTGATTAGTTTGGCTATAGGATGTCTCTCAACTCAGTGTGCCTTTTGGCAAAGGCCTCCTCCAGTAGATTCCATTGCTTCCTGTCTTGAGCAACTCTCCTCCATTTGGGTCCCGCAGTAAGTTTCAGCTCATCTTCCCAGCGCATTTGTTGTCGTCCTCGACATCTCTTGCCATCTCTTGGATACCAGTTTGTTGTAATTTGGCTCCACTTTTCTTGTCTAGATCTCAACATATGGCCGGTCCATCGCCATTTTTGGAGGTCTATTTTTTCCAGGATATCGGTTAATTTGGTTTTTGCTCTTAATTGGACATTGCTAATTCTGTCTTGCCTTCTTGTTTCTATCATGCTTCGTTCCATACCTTTCTGGCACTTTCCTAGTTTTTCTCTATGATATTTTGTAAGGGACCTTCTTTCGCAGCCGTAGGTGATGCATGGAAGAATACAAGCATTGAATACTTTTCTTTTCGTTGCCATATTGTGGTCTTTAGATTTTACAATTTCTTTATATTTACGTGGGAGTGAAGGAGACAGCTAATAAGAGGTCATTGTACGAAATTCTTTCTGCTCCGCGACCAGACTTTAGCCACATTCACGAGGAAGGCTGTACGTCTATATGTAGTCACGGGCAACAGCTATAATAAAATATTTTAACATACCCCTCTCACAACTCTTGCACCTGGGAAGATGCCTCTTACAGCTTGCTTTTTGCTCTTGCGTCGCGGTTCTACAAGACACCTCTGGGCTCCCGGCGCACTTATGCGATAGAATCTGTGTCTTAGATTATGTTTATCACCATGATAACAAACTGAACACAGATCATAGTTGCTGCATTCAGCACACTTCCAGCGAATACCTAGAAAGTTTAAAATATTTTTTACTAAATCAAATTCACAGTAATATTCTTATTTCATCATTTTGTTTCAAATATTTTTAGTTTTGCAACAATATGGTATTTTACTGAAAAAATTTAATTAGTCTGTCAGATACATTTACCGAAACAATTGGCAAATATTTTTTCTTTTTTCACATAAACAAAAAATTTTGTATGTAACAAAAAAGTGTACTTACCAAATATAGGTTGTTGTCTACAAGTGTCACACATAGTACCTTCATGTTTGACACCAGTTGGGGCACTGTCCAGTATTCGCAAGTCATATGCTCCAGAACATCTATAATTAGCAGCCGTACCATTGTCCCAAACAACAACCACTTCTTCAGGAGATTCAAAGTTCCTTACGGTACCTACATGGCCCTCCCCGCCATCCTGCAAACAAAATAGTTAACAAGAGTCAGGTACATTTACTTGGATCAGTATGCATTCATAAATAGCTGGATTCAGTCAAGACATTTGGAAGTAAATACTTTTAAAGAAAAACAATCAAGTTGACTTTACTTTTGTTTACATTAATTTGTTATTGATTCCTATTAGAATAATAATGCCACTGCAGCACATTCACTAGTTACAAACAATAATATTATAACAATGATGTCTCTACTTAGGATGGTTTTAATAAAGCTACATAAATTATATTATAATTTATTAAGCATAAAGGTGAAGAACAACCTGAAGATGCAACCTGTAAAACTATAATTGAAAAAACTATTGGCATGCCATGCAATAGGTTTGATTGATATTTTTTTCAAATATACAGGAACATTTCTATGTTTCCAACAATATCATACACTATTTGGAGTTTTTGGAAACATGTAATAAAAAATAGTCTGTAACAAAAATAAACAGTGATCTACCTGTTTGCCCCACTTCCAATCTGGACCCCGAATTACACGAGCCCCAACCCCTTCCATCATAAATCTAGTGGCCCTAGAAGATGTTGATGATCCAGGTATGTTAGGTTCCATTGTAACAATAATATTCAGTTGTATTGTATATCATATGATTGTAAAAAGTTATTTATTCACTCCACCTCCTATCCCAGCTTCAAAAATAAATGTCAAAACTTTTGCATTGACAGTCGAATTTCGTCCAGTAACGTAAGTCCCGTCTCTGTTCTCTTTGTATTTGGTGAATTTATGAACTTTCAAATGTCATTGTTGAACGAATCGTTAAACAGAAAAACTAGTTTTAGTCGAGCGAGTGGTCAAGCAAGGGTGCAGAAGATGCGACCAATGTATGTCTTACGAATAAATACCTACTACATACTAAGATTACCTGGCTCAGACCTATGGAAGTGAGTAGTATAGGGGTTATTATTATTACACTATTCAATTCGAAATCAAATCAAAACTAGGAAATCGGAAGATGTAATCGTAGTAGAACAGATTGGGTCCGATTTAGTCTAAATCGGATCCAATGTTCTGTATTTTGAAACATGCAATCCAATACGTTATGTTATTACTTCATAAATGCGTGGTCTTACGATTTAGTGTGTTGTAGGTTGTGTGATCACTAGCTAACAATTTACGTTTCTAACTGCTCCTAGTTAGATTTTCTGCAAATTGAATAGTGTAATAAATAAGTAATAACTAATAACCCTTTATGTCATGTACGAGCGAGGGCCGATGCCATGTCGATGCCGATGCAAACATGATGGAATGACAGTTCACTCATGCTCAGAGTTTCCTTTATATATTACTAATACTATACTCAATCTCAGAGCCCATCTAAACGGTGAGATGTTGACAGAATAGACCGGCTGAATAGTTACTGAGGATGGTATCTCCAGTTGGTTGAGGACACGAAACAAAAGTTTGAATTGAGCATCATCTAGCAAAATAATTGAGGCTGTTATCTCCCTGGTTGGTTCAGGCAGGAGTTAAAGCCGCCTCCACACGCTTAGCAAACAGACGACAAACAGCTAACACAAACAACAAACACGAATGTGTGGATGGGTGTTTGCTGTTTTCCGTTTGTATTTGCTGTTTGCTGTTTGTGTTTGGCATTAATCGGTGTCGGTGTCGGTTTTTGTGCAAAACTCAAAGGGTGTTTGACAAGCATGTTTGAAATGTATCCAGACGCTTGTTTAGTACGCAGGCGGTGGACGGAGTTACTACGGTCAACGCCAGATAAATTTGCAATAACGGTCATTAAACCACCCACATTAAAGCCGAATTTACATTACGAAACAAGTTTCATGCATGATGAAATTAATTTCATAACACTACTTTCAGTACCTGTGAAACTAGTTTCATTAAAATATTGGTGTCGTGAAACCCACAGTATGTCTATGTTCATGGCTACGGTAACATCTAAGCTTTAATTTGCATTGCAAAATGTTGTCATACAAATGTTATAGTAAAAAATTAAGAAAAGTTGTCTCGAAAGAAAAGATGTTGGTGGATTCGAGCCTGGCTAGCAAGAAACCAAGCATGACTAATAAACACACGTCGTATCAGCGCAGGCGCTTTCGCGACACTAGTTTCGCGTCGCGTTTATACGATGACATTAGTTGCATGACACTAGTTTTATCCAAAAATCGCGCGCATCACGAAACTGTTTCAGTGTCGTGAAATCGATGCATGCATTGTAGAACTTGACGTTTACACGTGAAATTGTTGGTGAAATTAATGTCACGAAACTACTTTCATGCCACTAGTTTCGTAATGTAAATCCGGCTTTATTAACATACTTTATTCCGAAAACAGATGTAAAAATTACATAATTTGATAGTATTATAGAACGATTCATAATTTATTGTACATACCTATTGGTACCTACATTTTTTTTTCATATATGGGAAATCATCAAATGAGAGCGGAAGGGAGTGTCAGACTCTTACTGACTATTATCCATACGTGCTCCTCCTAGTGCCCTTTGCTTTCCAATGCCGCGGCAACTCTTTAGAACAAAATCCGTAACCCTGGCAGATTGTACTACTACCTACGAAGAATTATAATAGAAACATAATTACTTTTACTCCTCAATGTTTTTTATTCATTTTAAGCTATACGAGGCCGGTGTTTCCTAGCTGACTACCCTGAGAAGAAACATCGAAACAAACTCAGAGGTCAAAGTCTCTTTTAAAGTCCATACAATCCGTACTGGTCAAAACATATGAGAACCATGTAAGTTAATGTCTGAGGTGGCCTTTTGGGAAAGTGCTACATAGATTTGAGTAAACCTGTCAGCAGACAGTGCAAGCATTTGTCAGTTATCGTGAAGCTCAAACTTAGGGACATTTTGACCCTGAACGCGGTGTCAAAATGTCCAAATCCCAAAATGTCCAATTCTCAAAACGTCCAACTCCCAAAATGTCCAATCTTTGAATCTAACTTCAAAACACTTTAAGTTGCCCAAAAGGCGTAGTGAGACCCCCACTTTGACGCAGGTACTCACCGGACACGGTTGTTTCGGAAGGTACCTGTTTCGGATTCGGCGGGAGCAAACGCCTGGGTGTTTTCTCTGTGGCGATCGCCCGAAGGAAACGGTGTAGCATACGGTGAAGGTGGAGCAACGCCGTGTCCTCGTTGAGGCGATCGGTGGCGGCGACCTCTCGCGTCCGGCCCTGGTTCAATCCATGGTCCGGAGCGAGGAGACATGGGAAGCCGTCACCTCCTTCTGCGAAGCAGTAATGCTAGTGAAGGAGGAGACGGGCCGCGTGAGGGAGAGACAACCTTCACGCCCCAGCCGTCGCAACATAGGGAGACGCTCCGGGCGTTGGGAGTCGCAGGGCGATTCCCGGCCACTGTAGGCGCGGATCTGCGGACGGCGAGCGTTGGGTGGCTCGCCGTCCAATCAGAGCCAGGCCCGGGTCGATGGCGCGTTGTGTTCCACGGGCGCCTCAAAGAGATGACAGCATAGGAGTAGGGGCCCGTTAGGGCCAGAGCCTGCCAGAGTTGCGGATTATGTTCGAAAGAGTTACCGCAGCCCTGGAAAGCAAAGGGCACTAGGAGGAGCGGATGGGTTTTAGTCAGTAAGAGTCTGACACTCCCTTCCACTCTGCCCAGAGCGAGAGAAGTCATTTGATGATTTCCCATCCATAAAAAAAGGAGTTAAAAAAAATCCGAGTCAGAGTGCCCAAAGTTCCGAGCTCGCTTCGCTCGCTCTTGCATTCTAAGTTCTTTTAGGCAACTTCAAAGTTCTTTGGACATTTTGACCCTGAACCCTTTTATGGAGCTCAACGATTGACGAACAATACCAAAGTAAAGAAGAAAGGACATTCGGGTAGGCCGCATATTACTCAAACTGCCAGACTAACATGAAATGAAACCTTAATATGGCGATCTACAGTTTTTTTTAAATATTATTAATAAGCACGCGCTTGACCACTAACTCGCCTGGTGGTAAGCGATGATAGTACATAGTCCCCCATCACGTATTGTTTTATGAGGACCATGCAGATCATTGTCTGAAATGGTATTTTGAGGAAAGAATCACGCAGACAATTATTTCTGGTGTATTTTATGTTTTTGGTACCAATTTATTATTTTGATACAATTCACGAAAATTACGAATCATGACATTTTATGTAGGTATCGTTTTTAATAATTTTGTGTACGATTTCTGCGAAATTTTGATCGTTCACCTTTGTCTTCGTTTCCTTCTTTGTCGTTTAATTTCATTTTACTTTTTATTAAATAAAAATATAGGTTAATTCGAAAATATTCCGGATCGGCAAACATGGCGGACGTCGAGCTTGTGGCAAGCTCGACGTCCGCTGTGTTTGCCGATTCGGAATATACCTACTAACTAGCATGTTCGTTAAGCGTGTGAGGATCTCCCTCACCTGGTTCTGTGGTGAGGATGCTTGTTTGTGTTGGATGGTTGGGTGTTTGGCTTAGCACTTGTTGTTTGGTGTTTCTGGCAAACACCAACCAAGCGTGTGGAGGCGGCATAAGGACACGGAAACCACTGTCACTAGAAGTGGCAACCCGTACTGTCAAAAAATCAAAACGAAACGAAATTGATTTCGTGGAACAGGTGGATAAATAAATATAAATAGATATTTTGATCTTCAAATGCTTCAGTCGATTTTGATAAATATTGTGTTACTTTTTTGAAGTCTGGAACCGTGCAGAGGTTTATTTTTATATTGGCTGCTTCATTTATTGAAGGATTCGAGTGTTTTTTCAGGTTTTTTTCGTGTTAGTTTACACCAGCTTACATAAATATTTCAGCTGCGATGGCTAGCAATCGCAATAAATATGAAAAAGCTCGAAGACGTCTTGCTGCTGTAACATTTTTATCAAATATATCATTAGATGGCAAGATAAGAGACCCAGATTTAGTCCAGGTATTGGAAAAAGCACCGAAAAAAGACAAAACTGATTCGGGAGCGAAAGCGGTTGATATCGTCAAGGATAAAGAGACGACTCTACGAAACAGTGTTCGGATTAAAAACAAGGCACTGAATTCGAGTCCAGTGCAGCGTATTGGTGCTGACAATCATTCTTTAAGTTCAGATTCTGAACACACAAACACCATTATTACACCTGTGAAGGGTGTTAATACATCTTTCATCAGAGAAAGGTACAGCAATAATAATTATTGTTAAATAGATATCCATGATTTTATCAGTCTAGAAATGTATTTATTCTTTAGATTCTAGATTTATTAAATTGTGAAATGTGTAAATTGTAAATTGTGTGTGTATTAAAGTGTTAACTCTCGTTCTGTGTGACAAAACAAAAAAAAAACTCATTTACCCTCAAAGCATTGAAAATGAAAGCTCTCAGCTCTTCTGTGGAAATTGCTAACAATTCATTATCATTTGATTACTAATCTAATATTTAGTATGTTTGTGTGATGTCAATGTTGTGCCATTGTTCACATACTTACTTAGTGTTTGTAGTGACGAGAAGCCAGTTATACAGTTTACTTGGACTGAAAAGAGTGTAATTTTATTTTGAATACTTATTTTATAGGTGTTCTTCTGGAAATACAGAATCTTTTAAAGATAAGCATGGCTCATCTAGATCTAGAAAAACTCATCTTGTTACCCTAACTGGTGCTAATGCAGATGAGAAAAGCAGTTCAGAAAGCCTTAATTTTGGTAAATAATTTATTGTTTTGTATCAAATATTATTTAAAAACATAAACAATATTATTTATGGCCTTGAATTATGCACTGTATTAACTGTAAATGTAATTACTGTTACAGGCAAATTCAGAACAAGTAACACATGCATCCCAGAACACCATGCGTTAACAAAAGAAGTGCGCATGGTACATCCCAATAAAGGAGTTTCATTTAGAGATGAAAGACTTGCAATAGTGCCAGGGCAGGGTACTCCTTGTGTAATATTCAGCACCATACCATACTCTAAGACTATTAGAAATGCACGGTAATTAATTTTATGTTTTAACATATTTATTGTTGCTATAATAGGTAATTATATTAACTTTGAATAAGAATAACATTTATTTGCATTAACATTGTACATTTAAAGTCTCATTATAACATAATATTATGTATAAACTCTTCATATTTCCTGTAGGTCTGATCTAAGAAAAGATGGTGTTAGAAGGAGAAACACATCAGGACCAAGACCCCTGTCGGCCATCACAGACAATGGTATGGATCCCTTTGACCTGCTTGGCCTAGAGAGAGAAGAAAATGGCCAAGAAATATCATATTCAAAATTGTTGGTGCCCTCCAAAGTATGTACAAGGGAACAGTACAAAAAAATGTATGAAGGGGACTTTACTGAAAAGGCTAATTGGAAAATAGCTAATCGCCATCCACATGTCATAGCAAGGTAAATTATAACATTTTTGTACCTATTTTACTATAGGTACATTTGGTTTGTGTGAATATTTTCAACAGTCTAGAAGTTAGAATCTTTTGATGTAAGTGGTAGCATTTAAATTCATATTAGATCCATCAATTATTATTCTGCCACTGTTTTATTGACGTTTACCATTAATTTATTTTTTTAAGTACCTATCAAAGATCTGAAAGATTTCTACATGATCCATGTTGTGCATGTTATTGGATGTCTTATTGTGTTCAATATTTTATCATAATGTGTGTCCTATCCTCTCTATCAAATACTATATTTCCTTCACAGTATGTAGAGAGTATGTATTACTTTATAAAATAAAAATTTTAATGTGAAATTATAAGTAAAACTTATTTGAAGTTGTAGTTTGTAAAAATATTCCAAAATTACAAATGTCATCATTAAATATTACATTACAATGAACTCAAAATATAGACAAATATACATATTTGCAATGCACTCATCCATATCTTATATAATATGTACTTATCTGTTAATACATACATAATATATAAAATGTACATTACCCACATGTTCATTCACACATCTGTATTCTACAGCCATATATTTATTACCAACTGGTACTTACATGCATTATTATTAAATGCATTTTGAAATCATGCAGTCTTCACAATCATTTCATCACTAACAAATTTGACTTTCAGGACTAAGTTATTGACGAGGCACAAGGATAAAAAATGGTAAACACTGAACAGATTTAAAATCTGCTATGCAACACTTAGATTTGGCTAATGCTACTTACTATTTCCCTGCTAAAATTATGGAGACATTAATTTTTTTTTAATACTCATTAAATAGGATAATTTGTTCTATTTTATACTGCTTAGTTTTGGTCAGTAATCAAATTACCAGAATACTTTAGGTGTTGTGCAGTGAATACTTTTTAGCTTAATATTTGGGAATAATTGGTTTCTAATGAAGACTTCGGTGTATTTATCACTGTATTGGTACCTAATATTATGTAAATCCAGGCTACAATATACTATGTGTGTAAAACTCACCTCACCCACTAATAACTAGGTATAGTCCATGTAATAACCTGGCTTTTAAGTGGTCTGGAAGACACTGCTGGAACATAATGTAGCTCAATCTTATAATCAGATTATACCATATTCTCAAAATATATATAACGGTATAATTCACATTATACCGTTAGTCAGTACAGTTGAATGCAGAATGTGTTTCCAGCAAGTAGGGACAAAACAAACCGGCGTCGCACGACTGCAAATGTTAATTCTACTCAATCTATCTTGATAAGATCAGAAATATAGTTATATTATTATTTGTATTTTTTTTTCCGAAACAAAATATATTTAATTTTTATTTTTTGTTGTGTTCCTACCACTGTGTAGTCTTTTTAACCCAAATGTTGAATGGTGAAGAATGCCTTGTTTAATTAAGTCCGCCCATATACCACTATTGTACATAAAGTTTAAATAAATAAGATCTTGTGGACTCAATGTCAAAGTACATTATATATCTAAGTACCAATCCTTAAATTTGCTAAAACTATAAAAATGTGTTACAGGCCAAACTAAAAATTTCCATTTCAAAATAACCGTCAACAACGTCTGCCCTCACACTATCATTGTTTCCTGAAATATAGGTAATAATTTGGTTGCGCAAGTTATTTTTATTTTGAGATATCACAGTCATAACTCATAAGAGTCATAACATTCACCCAAATTAAATGGTGTAAACGGCAATTTTGCTCTAAATTAAACACTCAAGATGACTAACTGTCTACCTATTGATGAAACCCGCATTCGCATCAAATCCGTTGCGTATTTGAAAGATATAAGCGTACAGACGGCGAGACGCGACTTTGTTCTATATTAAATAAAATAAATAAAAAGCCTGCCTTGCCTGCCTTTTATTTCTTGCTTAAAAAAAATATTATAGGTAGATCAGAGACCTACTGCATGCAATCATAATAAAAAATAACATCAAATCAAGTTCACAGTCAATAAATAATAAAACAATTCGATTAAATAAATAATAACTTTATAACATAATATTTTTTTAATATTAAGTACAGTTTTTATCAATCTCAATAGAAACTTTAAGAAAGTATTGACAATTAAAAAAACATTGTATTACTTATTGTTAGTCTATTCCTAGTCTTAGTCATCATCATCATCATCATCATATCAGCCGAAAGACGTCCACTGCTGGACATAGGCCTCCCCCAAGTGTCGCCACAACAACCGGTCCTGTGCGTCTCGCATCCATCGGTTACCCGCGACCCTCACCAGATCATCGGTCCACCTTGTGGGAGGCCTTCCAACGCTGCGTCTTCCGGTACGCGGTCGCCATTCCAAAACTTTTCGGCCCCATCGACCACCTGTTCTGCGAGCAATGTGCCCTGCCCACTGCCACTTCAATTTGGCGATCCTTCGGGCTATGTCGGTAACCTTGGTTCTCTTGCGGATATCATCATTCCTGATTCGATCACGCAAGGAAACTCCGAGCATTGCCCTCTCCATTGCCCTTTGGGTGACTTTAAGCCTTCTGATGAGGCCCATTGTGAGCGACCACGTTTCGAGTCCATAGGTCATCACTGGCAACACGCACTGGTCATAGACTTTCGTCTTGAGACACTGTGGTATGTGAGACGAGAAGATACCGCGCAACTTCCCGAACGCCGCCCATCCGAGTCGGATTCGACGGTTGACTTCCTTCTCGAAGTTAGCCCTACCTAGCTGGATCGTTTGTCCCAGGTAGACGTACTCATAAACAACTTCGAGTGCAGAGCCTCCAATCTTGATAGGAGTGGGTGCTACATGGGTATTTACCATGACCTTGGTTTTGTCCATGTTCATTTTAAGACCCACTCTTTCAGAACTACTGAGGTCATCGAGCATTGTACTGAGGTCCTCCGTGGTCTCAGCCATGACGACTATATCGTCGGCAAATCGAAGATGAGTGATGTACTCGCCATTGACATTAATGCCTAGCCTTTTCCAGTCCAAAACCTTGAAGACGTCCTCCATTGCGGCCGTGAACAGTTTCGGAGAAATTACGTCTCCCTGCCTCACACCCCGCTGCAGGAGGATAGGTTCTGATGTCTGATCCTGAAGTCGGACTGACATGGTGGCGTTTTCATACAAACACTTCAGCACCTCGATGTACCGATAGTCGATCTGTCCTAGTCTTAGTATAGTTGTTTTATTATTAATAGTTAGTGATTTTCATTCAATTTATTTACGTTGTTACATTTTTATTTTTACATGTTTTTAACCTTTCGAGTTTGAAAAAAAGCAAGAACCCCTCTTAATAGAAGGTGAAGGCTCTCTTCCAGGGATGACCAGTGGTCTCGCCGGTCTCTATAATTTGCTGTAGGTACTTATCCAGCGACTTTAATAATACCATCGACCCAGCGAACCAAGAGCCTGTCTCTTTTCCTTTGGCCTGATGGGCCCGTCCATGACGTGACTTTTGAAGTCCAGCGGTCGTCATTGAGTCTGGCAATGTGTCAAGCCCATCGCCATTTTAGCTTTTCCGAATATTTAAGAGCGTATATATATGTACTATGATCTGATTTTTTTGTATTTTCGTGACACTCTTTTATCCATGCTTTTCTGACATGATGTTATTTTTGTTTTTCGTCGGCTGGTAAACTTCCATGTTTGGCAAGCATTTAAGCCAAGGAGGGCAGTAGGCAGGTGTCCATGACTCTTTTCTTAGTTTTTATAAGCATTCCATTTTTCAGTATTTCTTTGAGACTCCAGAATTTTTTCCATGTATTTTTTACTCTTCTTTCGACTTCCATCTCATTTTTTTGTCGATCAAACGAAATCTGTTTTCCAACGTAGATGTAGTAAGTTGTTGACATAAGATAAAGGTGTATTTTCGACCTATATGGGTATTTCGATGTGATTTTTCATGACGTTTGTCTTGCTGAGGTTTATCTCCAGGCCCGCCCTTTTTAATTTCTTCATAACTAATAATAACTCGAGAACGGCTGGACCGATTTTCATGGTTTTTGATTTGTTGTATTTATCTTCGTCCCGAATAGCAGAGTAAGTAACTATTAAAAACAGGAAAATTGACGAAAAAAAGAAAAAACATTTTCCTATACAAAATGTTCATGGGTTTCGTAGGTAGGTAAGTAGCCAGTTGACGGGAGCGAAGCCGCGGGGGACAGCTAGTTTAAAATAAAATACACTAGGTTGTTGAATTACATCATCTTGTATTTCCTAGTACGCCGCCATTGCAGGCTTACATAATTTTTGACATATTATTATTGTACCATTAATTAGCAATAATCTCACGAGGTTGGTTGAGCGTTTCAGCGTTTGTCAAATAGAATTGTCGCACTCGTTGTCCTTAAATGTCCTTGAAACGGGACGCGTCGAAATGTTGCCAAGTAAATAATTATTGTGTTTATTTTTGATCGTGTTGTTTTCTTTTTTTTTTATTATTGGTTTCTGTCTTTTCTTTTTAACTTATTTAGCAATGTAATAAGTATATTTTATTTTATATTATTCTTTGCAGTGCCGAACTGCCGAAACAGCTTTTTTTTTGTTCTGTGCCTCGGAGCAATGAGTAAACTGATGTTTTTTTTGTTGTTCTGAGGCAGCGACACGGCCGGCTAACGCTGAAAACCAGCACCGTGGTTTCGTGCCTGCGTGCACGCACGGGCCTCGGCATTACGCTGAGCGTTGGCCGTTTCGCGCGGTAGTGACGCATTAGTTATTTTTAAGATTAAAATTGATGTATGTGCGTCACTTTAGCGGGAATATACGGTTTTTCTTTCTTTCTTTTTTTCTAATTATAACTTTGTGTGTAACTAGACTAATGAAAGGAACTTTGCAATATCAACAATATGTTTTTTGTTAAAAGTACCAAATATTTCAAGCAAAAAATTGGTAACACTGCATTAAAAAGTTCCGTGTGAGGGATAGATTGCATTATCACAGTAAAAAGCTATTTCTAAGTTTCCAGGGCATGGATAGCACCATAGACATAAATTATTATTGTAACACTGCTTTAAAAAGTTCCTTGATTGGGGGATAGTTGTCCCTTTGCACAACAAAAAAATGTTCTAAGGGCATGATTCGGATCAAAGCGTGAACCTGGACATAAATACTGATTCAGTAGTCAAGTAAAATTATTTGTTGTTCAAATGAATAAATAAACAGGCAATAATAACATAATTCCAAAAAAGAAAAAAAATACTTCATTTATTGCCACACCATCTACAATCAGAGACTAAAAAACATTCAATACTGATTCAGTAGTCAAGTAATAGTTATTTATGATATTAGTGCGGTAAGTTGGTTTTTACAAACGAGTAGACGAATGTAAGCACGAGACGAAGTCGAGGGCTTACCATAGTCACGAGTTTGTAAAAACCAAATCCGCACGTGTGTCATACAACGTTGTTCGACACATTTGCGAGAAAACATTACAATAAGTAATGAAACAAACTTTTTGTCTCTAGAAATCAGTCGGAAAGTCGCAAAAATCTTTGACGTTTCTAATATGAAAATGGCGCGAATTTGCAAAGGGCGCCACATGCGCGTGGTGAAAATTAGAACCACATACTTTATTTTTTTTATTTATCTTCTCTCATTTTCTCTATAATATTAAAATGAGACAAACGTATACAGCAAAAGCGCTTCCAAGGAGGTTCGATTATTTAGCTTATTTATTCTCGTGATGTGAAACTCCTTGGTGGAATTCTTATTAATTTTTATGGAAATTAAAAAAAAACCGTAAAGAATACGCTCGGCGCTATACAACGGACTTTGCGGTAAAATATGTACTTAGGTGAGAGTACCTACTTTGCCGCACGCTCCATTGTGTGGTGCATAATTTTTAACTTTCGAACAATGCATACAGGCTTCGTAAATGCATTTTTGAGCAAATGTGTTGAAAAATTATTTGTTGTTCAAATGAATAAATAAACAGGCAATAATAACATAAAATAATTCCAAAAAAGAAAAAAAAATATTTCATTTTGACCATTGCCACACCATCTACAATTCGACGACACGGTTGGCGCAGTGGTTGAGCGATTGACTGCTGCGCTGCGTGTCGCGGGTTCGATTCCCGCACGGAACAAATATTTGTATGGCCTACAGATAGTTGTTCCGGGTCTGGCTGTTTGTGTACGTGAATTTATATGTTTGTAAACGCACCCACGATACAGGAGAAATTCCTAGTGTGAGGCAACGTTTTTTTTATAAAAGAAAAAAAAAATAATCAGAGACTAAAAAACATTCAGATGTTCCAATACAAAACCGGTTGTTGGTAAAAAAGTGTGACTAAACAGACTTTACGCGGTGATTTTATCAAGTGTTTTAATTGGTTTTATTGTGTTATTTATCAATATTATTTATTTTAATCTTCTTTTATTTTAGTCATTAAATATAATAAATATTTGTCAACTTCAGAAAACATTACCTACTGCTTAGGTACGTATTTCGAGAATGCAAAAATACATATTTTATATAAAAACATAGTTTTATATAAAAAGTATCATGAGGTGTCAGTGAAACGCATTACTATTCATTTTCTTTTAATTTTGTACTTTAATTTATTTATTTCAATACTGAACAATTTTGGGAAAGAGTGTTAAATTAGGTAATGCTCAATTTGTATAAATTGAGCCGAATTGTAGGTAAAAAATGCATCTCTTCTGCGTTCCAAAATCTATAGAGAATTAGAGACTTCAAGTTGTCACATGTTACCTGCGTAAACGCGTAAGCGCCACGTTACCTGCGTAAACGCGTAAGCGCCATGAAATTCCTGGCTTTATAAGCGATCTAGCGCTGCCTGTTTTAATAATTTAGTTAGACGATATATGCAAAGATTTAACGCTGCAACGAACTTTAGTTCTAATTTACCAGTTTTTTAATAAAAGTTTTCTTTGAACGTTCTTGTCTATCGCTAGAATGTTTTGTTAATGTAAAATATTTTGTTTTCGACTGTACTAAATCTGATATCTTGAGAATCCGGTCATTTGAGAATCTGGTATTCTGAGATTAAACCCATAATGTAACATTAAGAAGTGTGCATGATTTTCATTGGGAATATAAAATGATATGGAGGGGTTTCAAATAATAATAGATATAGGTAGACAGTAAGACCTAGGTATTTAGAATCTTAGAGCATGTTACCAAACCACTTCTTACTGACTCTTTTCTAAATGCATGCTGATTCTATTGGTTCGTTCTAAAATCAAAGTAAAAAACATAAACATATTTTACAGAATAATGACTGTTGTAATCTTCGTAGGTGTTTTTCTTATGAATCATCTCAGAGGACAGCAATACCAACATCACCACCACACACCTCAGTTGATATGAAAACATTCGATTGGGATGAAGGAACGTTACTCTCTCAAAAATATGTATGTATCTATCGGATTTTTTTTGCGAGCCTATTAAGTTCCACTTTTGATCAAAGGCCTTCTTCTAGGTGTACCTAGACGAAGAAGCGACTGCTCGCGAAAGATGGAAGGAGTTCCATCTTTGGCGAACAGGCGCTTCCTATCCGTTTTGAGTTTTTTGTAAAAATAATCCTAGGTTTAATCACCGGTTCGCGATCATGAAGTGTGTTACTGGGTTTTCCATTAAAAAAACATTCAGTACTTATTAGCAGTTGCCAAAAATATAGATTACATGAACCTCTGCATGCAGGTCTATGCTTTCGGCATGTAAAGTGTTTTATGACCCCAGGGCAGCATACTACCGGAATATAAAAAACAGAAAGAATTACCTTATCATTAATATATGGTATGGTATGGGTTTTCTTACAGGTTCAGTACTGTCCCAACGTGTTAGACGACCCGGAGCTGATCGCCGGAAAGCACAGAACACTTCTAACATTCACATCCTACATGACGTCTATCATTGACTATGTCCGACCGCAAGATCTCAAAAAAGAATTAAATGACAAGTTTAGGGAGAAGTTCCCACACATCAAGCTAACTCTCAGTAAATTAAGGAGGTAATATTTTAACCATAATATTTTATTGTTTATATCTTAGGTTTTAACTGTATCTAACTAACTTGTTTTGCAGCATCAAGAAAGAGATGCGCAAGATTGCCAAGCACGACAGTGGAGGAGTTGATTTACTTTCCGTTGCACAGGCCTATGTTTACTTTGAGAAATTGATTCTGGCAAATCTGATCAACAAAGATAATAGAAAGCTGTGTGCTGGCGCTTGTTTGATGTTGTCTGCCAAGCTCAACGACGTGAAAGGAGATGCATTGAAGGCGCTCATAGAAGTAAGGCAACGATTTACAAGTAGTTTAATATTTACTTTGACTGCGTATTACTTAGTTATGTTTATTCTTTCAGCGCATCGAGACCACGTTTAGAGTGAACAGAAAAGATTTGATGCGTTTCGAATTCGCCGTCCTTGTGGCGTTAGAGTTCGGGCTGCACGTGCCGCCGTACGAAGTGTTCCCGCACTACCAGCGCCTGCTGCACGACTCGTGACCTTGGCGCCGCTTGGCCTTCGAGCCATGTATCCGCGTGTGTCACAGACGACGCGCCACCATCGTCGACAACCTACGAGCCGGAGCCTGGATGTAAAGTGTCCAAAGACGACTTGATGAGGACGTTCTAAACGTTGTTGGTACTTATAAAGTGATTTAAAAATTTAACAGTAGTGGTTTCGTAGATATTTCTGTATTGCGTAGAATAAAGTAATATTAATGTCAATAAGCGAAACAGGGAAAGCGCTACACTTAAACTGGCAAGTCGAATATTTAGTTGGCTTCTTTTAACTTCTCCTGTAAAATATATTTGAAAAGCTAATCTGTAAAATATTGCCGCCACCTAAAGTTTGTAGGTAGCTAAACTTTAAAGCTGCCGAAAGCAACTTCGTTGGTCAAGTATTCAAAGCTTTAGTAAAACATGTTATTATTATATGGCAATAGATATAATTTATCATGGAGCCACCCTATTTTCTTGGGTAAATTGTTTGTATGGAAACACTCAATGTTACATCGACTCAAAACTCAACTAGGCCTTAAAAATATAAATGTCGCAAATACATTAATCGATTGAACAATCGGGACGCCAACACCGTCTAGTGGCGTTCGAAGGAGTCAAGAACGTCGTGATCGATCGACGATGAGTTTGCAGCAGCAGTCTACTAGTGGCGATCGAGCAGTGAACATGTCTAGGAACCGCCGCGCGTTTCGTAAACTGTTCATCATCATATCAGCCGAAAGACGTCCACTGCTGGACATAGTCCTCAGGACCAAATGTCGCCACAACAACCTGTGCGTCTCGCATCCATCGGCTACCAGCGATCCTCACCAGGTCATCGGTCCACCTTGTGGGGGGCCTTCCGACGCGTGCGCGGATCTGTTCTGCGAGCAATGTGCCACTTCAGTTTGGCGATCTTTCGGGCTATATCGTTACCGATATAGCCCGAAAGATCGCCAAACTTGTTGTTGGTTGGTTCTCTTGCGGATATCATTATTCCTGATTCGATCACTCAAGGAAACTCCGAGCATTGCCCTTCTCCATTGCTCTTTAGGTGACTTTAAGCCTTCTGATTAAGGCGATGTGGCCCACTGTGGGAGAATGTTGTTACTGTGAGTTCGAGAGAGAATATATAATTATGTAATCTGATTTAAAAGCAAACGGTTTTTCTATTGCGAAATAACCAACACTTCCCATAGTACGCCCACTGTAGTTCTGATATCATGGCTGATGTTACCTCGGGAGATGTACCATCTCCGTTATCACAAGTGGGATAACTACGCGTTGGTTCAGGTGCAAAATGAAAACACTGAAACTGACCGTTGGCGTCCCGGTTGTTCAATCCACTAACGTGTTTCCGACTAGATTAAATTAAGACTGTTTATTTATTGCCTTGCCTAGTATTTCTGTCATATTTTAAGTAAGAAAATTAAAATAATAAATGGATGGGAAATCATTATTCAACTTCTTCCGCTCTGAGTGGAGCGGAAGGGAGTGTCAGACTCTTACTGACTAAAACCCATCCATGATCCTCTTTTTGCCCTTTGCGTTCCAGGGCCGCGGTGACTTCCGCAACCCTGGCAGGCTCTGGCCCTAACAGGCCCCGTCTACTTTGCTGACATCTCTTTGAGGCACGCGTGGAACACAACGCGCCGTCGACCCGGGCCTGGTTGTGATCGGACAACGCTCGCCATCCGCAGGCCCGCGCCTGCTGTGGCCGAGAATCGCACTGCGACTCCCGACGCCCGGGAGTTCATCTGTTGCGGCGGTTGGGGTGTGAGGTTCGCCTCTCCCTCACGCGGCCCGCCTCCTCCTTCACTAGCATTACTGCTTCGCAGAAGGAGGTGACGGCTTCCCATGCCTCCTCGCTCCGGACCAGGGAGTGAACCAGGGCGAGAGGTCGCCTCCACCGATCGCCTCGACGAGGACACGGCGGTTCTCCGCGCAGGGCAGACCACCACCGTATGCCCCACCGCTCAGTCCTCCGGGCGATCTTCATAGTGATAACACCCGGACGTGTCTTCCCGCCGAATCCGAAACAGCCGGTCGATTCTGTTGACATCTCACGGTGTTCACCTAGGCGGAGTGAACGACAATAGAGCTGTCCGGTGAGTAACTGCGTCAGGCGGAAGGTGAGGACACCGTGGCGCTTCTCTAGTCACTCCGAACTCTCTAGACTCTCAAAGAGGGGACTTATCGCCGCAATAGTGGCGTGCCCAGCACTGGGTTGCGGCAGTCGCCCTCTGGACTGTGACACCTAATTTAGCGATGACGCCATTTTTTTACTTGTGTCTGATGCGTTGACAGTTGAAAATCAATCGCCATGTACTCCTGTCGGAGCTCTGCCCGCCGCGCTGCAACTTGCCGCGGCAGCAGAGTTTCGCCTCGGAGTAGCGACCCACGCGCCACGCGTAAACGTGTGCGAGGAGTCTCGCCTCCAGATTCAATGGTGGCAATCCAGCAAGGAGGTTCGCCGCCTCGCCGGAGATCGTGTGGTATACCCAGGCCAGCCGGATGGCCATGACCCATTGGGACGTGTTCAGGTGCCGGGCTGGTCGCTTCTTGAGCGTAAGCGCACACCGGGGCCCCATAAAGCACGACCTCCGCATAGAGCCTCCGGCAGGAGGCGTTTAGACGCCCTAGATTGGGCAGAAGCCGTTTGTAGGCAGCCCCGGCCCGCCCCAGTCTCAGAACCAAAAATCGGAAATGCTCGACGAAGTTCCACCAGCTGTCGAAAACGTGTCCCAGGTACTTGATCGTCGACCCAACGCCGATGTGAAGCCCTCCTACCGTTATTTCAGATCTCGATGGTGGCCTGTTCCGAGAACCATAAAAGCACCTGGCTTCGGACTTGTGCAGGGTCACCTCGAGCCCCAATTGCCGGATCCTCTCAACGACTAACGCAACCCCGCGTGTCATTAGGTCAGCAGCCGCTTGGTGCGACCCTGCACCAGGACCAGCGTGTCACGTACGTACGACGTAGCAGATCACGCTGACGCCGCTAGTGAGGTTGGCGCGCATCACCCAGTCGTAGATGATGTCACACAGGAGCGGCCCCAGAACCGAACCCTGACACCTCTCATCTCATCTCTCGCCGATTCCACTCTCTCCGGTGACCGGGATAGATGACGGCTCTATCCGTCAAATAAGCCTCGACCACGCGACGGAGGTAGATCGGCATCTGGTGATACCGGAGTGCCTCCCTGATGCAACTCCAGGGCAGGGTGTTAAAGGCATTGGCGATGTCAAGAGACACCGCCAAGACGACCCTGCCCCGGGATACCGCCTCCTCTGTCGTGAGGGCCTTTACGCGCATGATGGTATCTACCGTCGAGCGCTCCGTGCGGAAACCGAACTGGTTCTCCGCCAGATCCAGACCCACCCTCACCAGGTGTCAACGAGGCGGTTTGCAATTACTCTTTCAAAGAGCTTGCCCACCTCGTCGAGCAGCACGATGGGCCTGTATGCGGACGGAGAGTCCGCAGGGCGCCCCGGCTTCCTAATGAGGACCAGTATCCTCGTCTTCCAACGAAGTGGGAACTAGCCCGTCTCAAAGCACGCGCTTAGGAACCCTCTTAGTCGAAG
Source organism: Melanchra persicariae (assembly GCA_947386135.1). NCBI lineage: Eukaryota > Metazoa > Arthropoda > Insecta > Lepidoptera > Noctuidae > Melanchra > Melanchra persicariae. The sequence continues at coordinate 8,751,767 of OX376653.1, read as the reverse complement.
CCTAAAAGCCCCCGAGGCTAGGACCCAGGCTTTCCCAGGTAAGCCGAGGTAAGCCGGTCCTGGGGCGATATTTTTGGCCTGCGACCTGTTTACCGCCACTCTCAGGTCTACCTCGGTCATCTCCGGAGCACCGTCGTCGTCGTCGCCGTAATAGGTACCTAACTACAAAATGAATAAGAATTGTAAATAATGTAAAAATGCTGGTAAAACAATTTTGGTGGTCTAGAATGTAATTAATTTGGTATTTTCAAAACTAAATGCTCTAACAAATTGCGTATTTGTACATATGGGTACAAACTAATTCCTGTCTGAGTCACAAAATTGTATTGTTCAAACATACATTTATTCAATAGGAATTAGATCACAAAAGCCCCACTACTAAAGGCGGCTCCACACGCTTGGCAAACAGCGAACACGAACGTGTGGATGGGTGTTCGCATGTTTTTGTTTGTATTTGCCAGTGTCGGTGTCGGTTTTGTGCACAAAGGGTGTTCGACAAACATGTTTGCGATGTATGCAAACGCTCGTTTAGCATTCAGTAATACCTACGTTCCAGCCACTTCCAGCTTGCGGGCGGCGGACGGGGTTACTGTGGTCGACGTCAGATAAATTTGCAACACCGGTCATTCACCCACCTACCCATTGGCATACTTTATTCCGGAAACAGAAATAAAGACATGATGTCCTGAATCGGCATCCATCGTGACCCTTTACATTTTCTAGCACTGAAAAACGATACATTTTATTATCCACATTATAAATAGGTAAGGTACGGAAGAGATATAAAGAAAAGGGCAATGACCGTTATTGTAAATTGATCTGGCGTCGACCATAGTAGGTATTGTTACCTACGCTGTGCCATTAGGTATGTATACGTATTTTATGTTTTCGGGACCAATGATTATTTTGATATAATTCACGGAAACTACGAATCGCGACATTCTATATACGTATCATATGCTAATAAAATTGTAATTACTGTTAATTTATATTATTTGAAGTACTTACTGATATTCTATTTTTAAAGCTTGTGTACTATTTCTATGAATTTTGATAATCCACCATCGTCTTCGTTTAATTTCATTTTGCTTTTTTTTAACGAATATGTAGGTCAATCCGAAATTAATCGCTGCCACAAGCTCGTCGACCGCCATGTTTGCCTGAATAAAATCCTGAATAAACACGGCATCCCCAGGCTTTGCGAACGTCTAGCACGTTCGCCAAGCCTGGTGATGCCGTGTTTGTGTTGGGTTATTGTGGTCGGTGTTTTGCACGAGTTTGGTGATTCTGGTGTTGTATCAAACACCAAGCTTGTGGAGGCGGCTTAGTAGATTACAACAATCTAAGAACCATTCATAAGCGGATGTACAGTGCAAAACGCGTGGCAGATATTAATTTATATGAAAGGCTTACACAACCAAACTAAACTTGTTTTTTTTTTGTTTTCTATTTATTTTTTACAGGTAAGTTTTTTTTTCTGGATGGGAAATCATCAAATGACTCCTTCCGCACTGGGTGGAGCGGGATGGAGCGTCAGACTCTTACTGACTAAAACCCATCCGTGCTCCTTCTAGTGCCCTTTGCTTTCCAGGGCCGCGGTAACTCTTTCGAACAAAATCCGCAACCCTGGAGGTACCTAAGTATGTACCTACTCATTAAGTTTTTATAAAAGAGCAATTATTAGCTGTATAATTATTTATCAGAGGGCCTGGCACGAATGTTTTGACGTATAGGAACGTTACAGTATCGATAACGTAAGTGAATTTTGAACATAAAAAACTACAACCCCATAGTATTATGGTTTAAAGACGTCTGTCGTTCAAGTTTATTTATGATGAATTGATAGTCAATCAAGAGCTGGCTGCTCAATCTTAAAGATGGTTTGTTGGTTTCCTTCGGTGACACTCGCGCGGGTTGGGGTGGCTCGCTGCCTCACATACTGCCTTACATAACTCGCGCTGTATATCGCAGCCCTATCTAGCTTTAGCATTGACATCTTGCCAACTAAACTAGATATAATATAATGTGAGATTAATGTAATTATAGCCAAATGATGCAACTGTGATATGAACACATGTATTTATCTATGCAAATAAGCTAAAATATACCTAAGTAAATTATTATAATATGTCGTGAAAGTAATTTATTTTCGGTATACTTGGGAAAAAAAGAAAGTGCTGAAATATGAGATGCTTATAAATCATTGTAACTTGTTACTGCAGAACGTAGGTAAAAGCTACCTATATCTATCGCAAATAATTGTATTTACGTATAAGTGTTATGTTATTTTTATTAATTAGGGTTTGAAATCTATTGATTGTTTTAATAAAAACATTGAAAAATATTGCCTACTTTTTTCCTTTCAAAATTGTACATAGGTAAGTACCTAGAAACAGTACAGCTAGAAGTTTGGATGTTACTTACACCATCAAATTCAAAATCAAGGAAAATTATCACAGGCTTAATTGATTACTGTCTACAAATTACCGACTGAACGCTTGGGTAAAACCTGTTCCCATTAGGATAAATGCCACAGCCAGTAGTGTGGTGAGCGCCGCACGCTTGATATGCCGCGTCCGCGTCTTACTGAACCACACGCTCGAACGCTCTCTTACCAAGCACATACATATAGCATACTTGTACACACATCATTAATCACTAATACATAGGTACTCACCCGCTCTTCATCATCTGCCTTGCCTTTTCCCAACTATATTAGGTAGGGTCCAGAAAAACCGGATTCAGCTGAATATCAGTATTTTACATGGAGCGGCTGCTGACACAGACCTCCACAACCTATTAACTGGGTAACACGTTACTTCTTGGTTAGACTGGTGTCAGATTTTCTGGCTCCTGACAATCCGTAACGACTGCCAAATATCTACAAATGACAGCCGGGACCAACGCCTTAACGTGCTTTCTGAGGCACGGAGGCATCTCGGTATCCATCCAAAGACCTACCCTGGCAAGTGTTGCTTAACCTTGAAGATCGACTCGTGCGGCTGTTATTATTTAGCCCCGAGCTCCTCATACTCACCCGCTCCTAAAGGCTGTTTTTGAGCTACCTTGCCGACCTGCGTTCTAGTTCACAGGTTCGATTCCGGGTCGGCAAGGATGGACGGGTAAAATGTACAAGCATCTGAGCTTTGCATTGAAGAGTACCAGCAGGAAAAATACACCGCATTCTAAATTGGTCTGGCCTCCTCGCCAATAATACACACGATGGAGGAAATGTAACTTCAGTCTGCATTTCGACGAACCTTCGCCAATTACAATAATAACATCCTTATAAATAACAAATAATAGCCAAGTGTAACGCACTATACCTCTATTAAAATAATAAATACTCCGTAACTGGTTTACACAATGTTTATTTGGATCACTGAAATTGCTTTTTACATTATCGTATGTCCTAACATGAAACCTCGTCCGGTCCACATAGCTGAAGTTGAAATAACCAATATAAGTACATGTTTTATTCATTCACGTTTAGAAATAAAATAGTACTCGCACCTCTATCACGCAGATCGCTTGTATTTTGAGTTTAAAAAATGAGTGTTAAGGTAAATGTTGTTTTAATAATAAGTGATCCTAAAATCAGCTCACTCGTCGAAAGTTAAATTGTTCATTTTATGTCAAGTGTGCGATAGAAACCTATCTACTTACCCTAGGTTAATTTTTTTTGCACCCGCTAAATAAAGACTACCAGCTCTTTACGTTAACTGAGGGTATTATTTTAATGTCTCTATAAAATAATACAGTATTTTTAAATCAGTGTCTAAAGGGTAACCTGAGCAGTTGTCACCATGGGTTGGGATTGGGAGTGAATTATTTGGAGATTTCACATCATGATTTATTCTTCCCTCAACAACAATAAAATTGTTGCTCTCTGTCCTGCGTAGTCCGGTTAAACAGTTGATAGCCTTTGCGTGTTAACTTGCTAGTGGTCATATCGAAAAAACTGTCCTTCGAGTGGCAAAGTGGTCAACACCTATTTCAGATTTGGCAGTGTTTTTTTATGCCTTGTTGATTAAACATTATCTTCTTCCATTTAAGATATCGGTTTCCTGTGCAGTATTGTGCATCCTAAGTTTGTGCTACGCGCAAGAGAACTCTACCCAAGAGCTGGTGACTAAAGGTGGTACATCCAACGAAACACTCGATGCGGATTCCAACGAGTGGATATCAGATGACAATGACCTTAATCAAGAAGCGAGCATTTGGCGACTATGGAGGCCGTTCAGGGACTGGGGTCAGTATCTATTTACTCATAAATAAGTATTTTGATACCCTAGTTTCCGATTCATGTTTGTACAGACCATTAGATACAATTTCTTCGCCAATGTCAAGTACCTAGGTAGTTTAGCTTTTTACATTCCGCGCTTCTGCAAGGTATCGGCTTGTTATTGAGCTAACGATAGATACTTCGAGGACCACAATAGTTTCTTACAGTAGGTACCTAACGAGGTAGGTACCTACAGGTATCGTCATTTAGTAATGATAGGTAATGACGATAGGTACCTACATGCAACTTAACCAAAATAATATAGAAAACTTTAACTCCTCGGAAGGCTATCGAAGCAAAGGATGTTAAAAAGTAGGTAAGTAGGTATGGATCATGGATATAAGAGCGATCGAAGGCGAAGGTTAGATTTTCTTTTGGCCATACAAACAAACGGGAAGTTATTGTATTGTATTTACATAAGTATCTACCTACAAGAAGTTACAGAATTTAGGCTACAGCGATAATTTGAAATGTTTGTTGTCAAGATAATCCTAGCAAACACGATTTTACTCGTAATATGAAATGTATTAAATATCCACCTATCTACATAACGGATTATTGTTCACTGCCTTTGCAGCGAATTATTTTTTGTATTTTTGGAACGAAGTTCCTTATCGCGCGTTGAGAAAGGGGGCTAGACGGAAAAAAATAAGACCAAAAGTTGTAACGACACTTTTTGCTATAGTTGTAAGCCGTGCGCATAACTTAAAAAAAAATCTATACTAATATTATAAAGAGGAAAGATTTGTTTGTTTGTTTGTTTGTTTGTTTGAAATGAATAGGCTCCGAAACTACTGGACCGATTTGAAAAATTCTTTCACCAGTAGAATTGTACATTATCGATGATGGACATAGGCTATAGAATATTTTCAAAAAAGTTAGGGATCCGTATGAAAACGTCGATAATGTAACCCAAGGTGTGAGAAAAAATCCTTATATCGCGTACGCTGCGGAATCTATTGACAATAGAGCAAAGTGATGTACTACAATTTTATAAAGGTCATCAATGTCTACAAAAAAGTCCGCGATACCATATGTGTAACTATTATGGTTAAGTCACCATGACCGCTTTTTGTTTAAATTATTCAAGCAAATCCTTGGTGATATGAAAAAATGGTGATTTCGGTATCATGATATTAATCCTTATCCATTTAAATGGTTTGATAATTAAGGTTGATTATGTCCGTGTAAATCACGCTTTAAATTATTCAAATCGGACCTTTCGTTCAAAAGTTACGATGGTAATAAACATGCTCGGAGTAAGAAAAATGTCGCGGCTTGAGCGAACTGGGGAGAATCATAACAATGCTTGGTCCGATGAAGTTGAAAATGATTTCGATAAAACAATAAGAGTAACAAATGTTTGGATTTTTCGCAAATAAACTACATACATAATAAGGGGTGAAGCAGGGGTTGCAGCAAGTTTTTAGGGGAGGACATTATTGCCTGCTTTAATTTACGTCGGAATGCTATGAACGAACTAAAAATGGGATTATTGAAACAGATGTACCTAACAATTTTTGCATAATCAACTCCTGACGGGGTGAACGGGGTGAACAGTTGCGCTGAACCTGAGACCATAAAATAAGTAGAAATGGCTAAGTAATAAATGTAATTAATGAAAATCGTTGTGCTTAATTTTCCAAAACTAACGTTTATAAGGGGGTATAGGGGGAGTTGAAGTTTGTGGAGTACCTACTAAATCCACGCGGACGAAGTCGCGGGCGAAGTGCTAGTTCTAAATAAAATTATTATCTTTAATTAGTAATTAAAGATACTTAATAATTATATTTAGAATTATTTTTGAACCTACTTAGTTTTTATTTTTTCGCTCATTCTTTTTATGGATGGAAAATCATCAAATGAATTCCGCTCTGGGTGCAGCGGGAGGGAGTGTCAAGACTCTTACTGACTAAAACCCATCCGTGCTCCTCCTAGTGCCCTTTGCGTTTCAGCGCTGCGGTAACTCTTTCAAACAAAATCCGTAACTGTGTCCATAGGGTAAAAACGGAACTGAGTTGGATTATATGTAAAAGTAGCAGTGTTAATAGATTTTTTTCGCTGACCGTACCTTCCTAACTATAATGCTTGTATCTTTCAGGTCATTCAATGTTTCATAAGAAGTTTACACGTTCCCCTGCGTTGAAGGAGAGCGTACATGGTGGACTACATTATCATCGTGACAGACCCAAACGCAAGCTTAAAAACAAAATAAAATTGCTTTTTAAATTAAAACAGTTCGAAATGTAGACATTTTTTTAATCTAGTGTAAAAACACGTGGGTAGGTACCTAATTTCTTTGTCAGTCGTATGACTTGAAATTGCTAAGAAGCTCGAATACAACATTCGGAACTTATTAAACGACTTCAAAAAGGAGGAGCTAGGTTATCAATTAGGATATTTATATATGTCGCAGCCAATTAGCTTAATCAGCCGTTTAATTGGTTGGCTAGCCTTTTCATTTAAATGTGCCGATTTCAGCGATCTAAGTGACACATTTTGTTCAATATCGTTTAATGACTTGCCCATGTCACTTAAGTCGCTGATTAAACGGCACAGTTCAATGAAAAGGCTAGACTTTTAATAAAACGGCGGATTCAGCTAGTTGGCTGCGACATCTCCATTGTATGAAAAGTGCTTGTTTGTTTCAAAAGTGACGTTATCCGATTCTAACGTTGACATTTGACATTTGAAAGAGTGGGATTGTCAATAAAATAAAATATCAGTAACTAATCAAGAATATTATATTTGGGTAAAAAACAGTCTGTGGTGTTTTAAAAATATAGGAGTATTTATGAGTCGGCTGTCGGGGTGGGAAAATAGCAGAAAATAGTTCCATGTGCCCGATTAAGGGTTAAGAATGGCACGTTAATGCTAAAATTAAAATACCTAATTATTTTCTAAAACTAAAACATCATCATCATCTTCGTCGACTCGTCGTGACGGGTTGGATAAGGCTGCCGTACATCCAACTGTTGTTATAGTTAGGGACGATGTCCACTTGATATAGTCCTCCTCATAGGATTGGCTGCACCACAGGCCACCACTTATCAACGTGTTCTTCATGAAACCAGGGCGTGGGAAGGTGGAGACCAAATTATTTTTATGTAGATAACTTATGTAGAACATTTTTTGCTATAGGCCACCGTTTACGAGTAGGTAATTTACGGAAAACTAAAAAAGGGACCTTTACACCACCCGATAGTTTCACCCCCACCGTCCAGTACTTTTAGTATCCCTACAACTATGCCAAAATTCGCTTGTACACGAATTATTTCCCCTATTTGGCAATTTTTAATCTTCGTTTGTTGGACTAATTATAATCTTCATACATAGGTACAGCTTGGCAAAAAAGAGTATAATGTGGTGACAAGTGGAACTATAGTTATTTATGATATTAGTGCGGTAAGTTGGTTTTTACAAACGAGTAGACGATTGTAAGCACGAGACGAAGTCGAGGGCTTACCATAGTCACGAGTTTGTAAAAACCAAATCCGCACGTGTGTCATACAACGTTTTTCGACACATTTGCGAGAAAACATTACAATAAGTAATGAAACAAACTTTTTGTCTCTAGAAATCAGTCGGAAAGTCGCAACAATCTTTGACGTTTCTAATATGAAAATGGCGCGAATTTGCAAAGGGCGCCACATGCGCGTGGTGAAAATTAGAACCACATACTTTATTTTTTTTATTTATCTTCTCTCATTTTCTCTATAATATTAAAATGAGACAAACGTATACAGCAAAAGCGCTTCCAAGGAGGTTCGATTATTTAGCTTATTTATTCTCGTGATGTGAAACTCCTTGGTGGAATTCTTATTATTTTTTATGGAAATTAAAAAAAAACCGTAAAGAATACGCACGGCGCTATAAAACGGTGTTTGCGGTAAAATATGTACTTAGGTGAGAGTACCTACTTTGCCGCACGCTCCATTGTGTGGTGCATAATTTTTAACTTTCGAACAATGCATACAGGCTTCGTAAATGCATTTTTTGAGCAAATGTGTTGAAAAATATTTTTCAACACATTTGCTCAAAAAATGCATTTACGAAGCCTGTATGCATGGTTCGAAAGTTAAAAATTATGCACCACACAATGGAGCGTGCGGCAAAGTAGGTACTCTCACCTAAGTACATATTTTACCGCAAACTCCGTTGTATAGCGCCGTGCGTATTCTTTACGGTTTTTTTTTAATTTCCATAAAAATTAATAAGAATTCCACCAAGGAGTTGCACATCACGAGAATAAATAAGCTGAATGATCGAACCTCCTTGGAAGCGCTTTTGCTGTATACGTTTGTCTCATTTTAATATTATAGAGAAAATGAGAGAAGATAAATAAAAAAAGTAAAGTATGTGGTTCTAATTTTCACCACGCGCATGTGGCGCCCTTTGCAAATTCGCGCCATTTTCATATTAGAAACGTCAAAGATTGTTGCGACTTTCCGACTGATTTCTAGAGACAAAAAGTTTGTTTCATTACTTATTGTAATGTTTTCTCGCAAATGTGTCGAAAAACGTTGTATGACACACGTGCGGATTTGGTTTTTACAAACTCGTGACTATGGTAAGCCCTCGACTTCGTCTCGTGCTTACATTCGTCTACTCGTTTGTAAAAACCAACTTACCGCACTAATATCATAAATAACTATTACTAGATGGAAACCTATGATGACGACACTACTTGGCCGACAAGTGTTAGATTTTGAATATCGTTTATTGTTCCACATTTATTTTTAACGATTTGATTAAATTCTCTTACTGAGTTCCCATATTATGGTGCGTTAAGTGAGATAGTGGCGCCCTCATTTTTTCCAAACTCTTTTTTGCCAAGCTGTGAGTAAACCATGCTTAAACAAACCTACGTAATATTGCTTCCTTTTGTTTTATATTGACATTTAAATGACATTATTTTGTCTACGTTTAGAACAAGAAAGAAACTTGTCAGTGGTTTAGAGGACAGTGGTTGAATTAATGCTAAATTGAGTTTTACTACTTATTCTTCTACTTGCCATTTAATATAACGTTTTTGAAATATTTAGGCAACATGTATTATTTAGATTCACAGCGAACAGTTACACGCCGAGACAGTTCTCTGATTGTGAACGAAGGACATGATTTGGACTATGAAACGTGGTCGACGACGCAAGGCCACATAACATCTAATGCACCGTTAACAATTGATTCTATGGCTTCCATACCAACGCGTCCCAGAGGTTCCGTGAGAAATGAATTAATTACAATGATGTTCGATTCAATGCTTGACTGCATCGTAGAGTCATGGGAAACCATACTGCCACCTAAGGGAGACGAGGGCTCCCATCACCCTTCTCTAGATTTTGGAAAGACATCTAGCGACATTACAATTACGAGTAAAAAGAAAAAAAATGCTCGTAAGTCTACCTCTAATCTACATTACCTACCTAGATACACATAATACTCGGGCTCGACAGAGTATCTAAACATGTTTGGGGAGGCAGATGGAAGGTATTCTATCTGGCCCCTTGATGCGTCTTACGATGAGGTTGATGATTCGGAGACTGAGTGAAAATCCAACTTGCAGTAAACAATATTATATTGACACACGGCTGTTAAGAACAATATTGATTGTTTATAATTAACTATTACTAGATAATATATTAATAATACAGTACCTATGGACTAACGTAGTCCGTGTCTCGCGTGGCGGTCGACAAGTGAGAGAGCGACGCAAAGGGTAGCGTAGCGTCCCGAATCGTCTCTTCGTGTTGCCACTTAAACAAGGTTGCATTCTTGACTTAAATATTAGAACATGCAATACTACATCTACGCTAAGGTGCGTTCACAAATGCACAATGCGTGACGCCACACATGCATAATATTATGCATGTTTAAATACTATCAAGCCCGACTTAGCTTAGGTATATTTAGTGTCTTAAATCCCTAAAAGTACAATAACGTACCTTTACATTAGAATAGTTACCTACTTATGTACTTATTTTTAGAACAAAGACGACTTTCAAAAGCGACAAAACGAAGCCGTTCAAGAGTTGATGAACTAGAGGTAATAAAATATGTGCTACTGTCTAATAATTGGTAGGTACCTACCTACATTGATTTGGAGGTTGAACTCCCAAATCCATGATAGAGGGATGACTTTATTTAATTTCAAAGAATCTATTCATAACTAGCTGTGCCCGCGACTTCGCATGGATGTCGGAAATAATGGTACGTACAGTCTGTTGTCAACACAACACCCTAAAAACAAACGAATTTGGACCCTCTACCTTTACATTAAGGTTTATTCAATTTAAGTATATGAAAGTAAAGTAAAAAGCTTTTATTTTGGAACATAGACAGTTGATGACATGATATATTATTATGAGCTTATGTACCTACTCGAATGCTCGTGGACTCAATTTTTAAACGGGCAGTTTGTATAGAAATAGAAGTAAACAATTGCAAGTTTAAAATGTTTATTATTTCATTAAAACACTTAGGTAAGATAAAGTAAGTAAATGATCATATATTTCCAAATTAATATACATTTTATATTAGTATGCCATAATCAAATCTAACCATTTATAAACATTAAAAAAAGGCATGCATATCTATACTTAAAAGTTTGTTTTCGAGAAAATGAATTCACCTGTGAAATGCTTTACAGATTTAAAGCCTAGGTATATTTAGGTAGTGAATAAACATGTTATTTAAATAGAAAAAATCTATTTATAACAATAACATCACCACATAATCTGCAACATTTTAATGGTTTAACAATCAATCCATTGAGCATTTACTTACATACATTGAGATTTAAATGATTTTTCATCAGTGAAGATAACAACATTTTCTTCCCAATTAAAATTTAAATATTCCTGGGCAAAACGGACCCTTTCTTCGCGATGAGCAGGTGTCAATGCAATTTTCTGTGCCGGTTTATAATTCCTTATCCCAGTAGCGTGTAAATGCCTTCTCAATGTTTCAACTGAAATATTGTGGTTTATTGCGGTTACACGAATGGGCAAAAATGGATTTTCAACTTGACTTGAAACAATGGCCCGGTGGCGGTCGAATTCAGGACTATACTTGATGGCTTTTGCTCCTGGACGAATCCGCTGAATATTTAAATTGTCTCCATAAAGTCTTAGCCATAGTCTGACCGTATTTCTCTAACACAAAAAAAAAAGTTTTTGGAACCGTGTATGTAACTTTTGTAAGGAATGAATGTAATGGTAGAATATCCAACTACGCGTTCATTAATCACAATCAATAAAATAAAATCGGTATAAAAAAAACAGTTAGGTACTTACTGCTTTACCAAACCAACGAGCAGAATGCTCATGTAAAAATTGTTTCATATAGTCATTAAGTTGCGACATGATGCTTTTTTACACCAAATTGCTTAAAAATTTAGTGGTACTTTCTGGCCGCGCCACAGTCGCATTTTGAATCGGTGTTAATTAGAATAAATATACACAATATGTTCATTATTGTACTAAATAAAATAGAAAAAGTAATACTTGAAAGATTCCCGAGATATAAATTAACAAAATCGGCTATTTATACAATTGTACAACTATTTTTCGTTCTATTGGTAATGAGAAATACTGCAAAAAGTCATTATATTATATTATATAAGTACCTACATGATAAATTTAATATCGAAATCGAAACTAAAATACTACTTCGACTATGGCAGAACTGTCAGACATGGAAAAAGATAAGTTTGTCGGAGACGGATATTAGTAACGACCGATAACGAAACGAAGCACGATCCGGTAGATGGCAGCACCGTCGCCATCTTACAACTAATTTCGTGCTACAACAGAGCCTACCTAGTGGAGGGGTGTCGGACCAAGACTCATATTCCATTGGGTCATCATCGAGTCAAGTAAGTTCTCCACATAGCTAGGAACTGTTCCTCACGTTTCGTTGTACCTACGGTGTGATTTAATTTGTGTTCAGTGTATTAAAATCGTTGTTGTGTAATTCGTTGTCTCATTGCTCTATTACCCATTTTATACGCCCAATATGTCAGATGATGATCCTAACAATGCGGCCTCTCCGTCAAGTTTATGTATTATTTTTAACTACCTACCAGTAGTTAAAACTCTAAAATAATACGTCAACTTATCTACCATTAAGTTCGTATATAAATAGCCTATTTATTACAATGTACGCGGTGGCGCGGCTAGGAAGCATGCTTTCAGGCCGCGCCACCGATTTTGTTAATTTATATCTCGGGAATCTTTCAAGTATTACTTTTTTATTTTATTTAGTCCAATAATGAACATATTGTGTACATTTATTCTAATTAACACCGATTCAAAATGCGACTGTGGCGCGGCCAGAAAGTACCACTCTAAAAATTCTTAACGAGTTATGTGAAACGATTTATAAATGTGTGTGCGCAGTCACTGCTATTAGGCGTCCTAGTGTAACTTTTGTCACTTAGATGAATTTATTATCTAAGTACCTCACGAAGCAAATATATATGTTTTACTTCGTATCCAACCATTCTTGGAAAATATTTATAAATTCTGTGAACTTAAAGTTTTTAATTTACCCACCTGTTTACAAGATAAGTTATTAGGCGTGAATCATATTGGTCGTTCTTTATAATGCAAGCAATATTGTAGAAATGAAAACAAATTAAAAAAGAAACTGATAATAGGTGGCCTGTGTTTTCGAACCCACAGATTGTTCGGTCCAATCTGACAGATTGTTCGTCGCCAATCCAATCCATGGTTGCTCGTGACTTAATAATAACAGCCGCAAGGGTTGATATTAAGGTTAAGCAATGCTTGCCGAGGTCGGCCTGTAGATGGCTGACCATTTTAACATACCGAGATTCCTTCGTGCCTCGGACAACATGTTAAGTCGTTGGTCCGGCTGTCATTTGTAGGTATTTGGCAGACGGCAGACGGATTGCCAGAAGCCAGAAAATCTGACACCAGTCTTGCCAAGAGGTACCTACCTACCGTGTTGGCCAGTTATTAGGTTGTAAAGGTCAAACAGGCAGTCGTTTCACGTTGGTAGGTACCTAAAACAATGGTATTCAGCTGAATATGGTTTGACTGGAAACCGACCCCAGCATAGTTGGTGAAAGGCTAGGCAGGCGATGATATTTTTAGTACTGAATGAATCGTTCCAGTAAATCGTTATATCACCCTAGAAAATAGAAATACGTATTTTTTGGTTTCGATATGCCTTAAAAAAATCGTTTTATGTGCCCAAAACCATTATAAGATTCTATAGGTACAATTTTACATATAATTAAGTACTTACTCAAAAACTCGCGAAACTTGTGCATAAAGGAAATGAAAACAAAGTTTTGTTTTGATTTTTTAAGTTTTTCTTAATAATCGTGCCGAGGTTGGTCTGTGGATGGGTGACCATCTTAACATACCGAGACTCCTCCCCGTGCCTCGGCAAGCACGTAAAGCCGTTGGTCCCGGCTGTTATTTGGAAATCTTTGGCAGTAGTTACGGATTGTCAGAAGCCAGAAAATCTGATACCAGTCTTGCCAAGAAGTACCTACCGTGTTACCCAGTTAATGGGTTGTGGAGGTTTGGTAGGCAGCCGCTCCACGTAAAATACTGATAATCAGCTGAATTCGGTTTGACTGGGAGCCGACCCCAATTATATACTTAGTTGGGAAAGGCTAGGCAGATGATGATGCTAAATAATCGTGCACAGTTGAAGGATTCAGTCAGATTATGACAAAAAAAAGTTAGTTTATTGATGTAGGAATGAACTTAGATAACGTAGTACCTACACTTACATGAATACTTTTTTTAGGGTAATAAAATTATCACTTATAATTTACTTCGTATTAAAAGTTACACAAATAACTCAACAATTTGTTTAGATGTTATTTTCATGCTTACCTGGGGGCCTACCACAACCTCTTAAAACAATATTATTTTAATATTACTTTGTAATTTCTGTTGTTGCATTTTCAACTCTCGGCGCTGATCCGAGCGTTGAAAATGCAACAACAGAAATTACAAATTAATATTAAAATAGTATTGTTTTAAGAGGTTGTGGTAGGCCACCAGCATTTTATTAACCGACTTCCCAAAAAGGAGGAGGTTCTCAATTCGACTGTATTTTTTTTTTGTGTTAGTTACCTCATATCTCCGTCATTTATGAACCGATTTGAAAAATTCTTGTTTTATGTGAAAGGATATACTTCTCGATTGGCCCCATTTAAATTTTATCAAAATCGGTACCACTAAAAAGTGAAAAATAAAAAACTTTTTGTTTTTGGTTGCCTCTTCGTTATTTGACACCGACTTCCGAAATTAAAGTTATTTTGTACTTTGTAGTGTTTTTTTGGAAGTCGTTTTTTTTTATTGTGAAAAAGTTTTTTTTCTCAATAGATATACATATATGGCGCTCAAGAGTCTGTCAGCGCAACGCTTAGCGCTATATGAAGTTTCTTACTAAAATTAAAAATTCAATCTTTTATTTGGGGGTCGATTTTGATGAAATAAACGCTCAATGTTAATAAACTCTCACTTAATATTTTTAAGAACTTAGCTTTCGAATCCAATTAGTGGTTTTTGCGTGATGCTGACTCAAACATATAGACAAACTGATAAACCGACAAACAGACAAAAATTTCAAAAATAGCATTTTTGCGTTTTAAATCTTTTTCCTAACTTTTCTCAGTTATTTTGATGCAAAAATATTCAATGTACAGACACGTCAAGTCTACGATTTTAATGTATAGAATAGATATAGATATAATAGATATACTTAGATTTCACATGCAGTTTTTTCGGGATTACTGGGATTATGGTCCACATCTAAGTACATGATGAAACCTAGGCCGAAAATTCGGAACGGCGCGCGGCGCAGCGGCGCGTGCAGCGCAGCGGAGCGTTCCAGCGTGTATCGTCGCGTCATCGCGTGCAGCGTTGCGTTCAACGTGCACGCATCTTGCTTTCGCTAGAGCGTGCGTTCGAGCGGGGCGTCCAAGTGCATTGACCAATCGGGAGACCGCCATTCAAAGGCCAAGTGTTATATATAAATGTAGTGTATTATGTATTGTAATGTATCACATAATGTAGCAAATTCTCCTAAAGAATCTCTTCTCAATTATTATATATTATCTTATATCTCTGTTCAATTATTGTTTTACTTTTAGGTACCTACTAGTTTAGTATTTCTTTCATTAAATAATTCACATCTTAAAAATGAGTTTTTTTCCGTAATACGTCAATATCTTCCCATTCCATACCTACTTATTTTATTTATGAACACACCACTTCTTTTACTCGCAAATCTTGACACACTGAACAAAATATTACTTGTAGGTACTACACGCTCGTTATAGCGCCGAACACCTATAACGCCGCCGCGCCGCCGCCGCTTAACTACACGCTAAAAACGCTGCTACGAACTCGAAGACACCAAGAGAGTACCTAGTCCATTCCATACGTTCAGTAGTCGAGCGGTCGAGCGTGGACGCTCAAAACAACGCCACGCTGCACGCGCCGCGTTCCGAATTTGCGGCCTTATTCTCCTTTTTTGTATTCTTTTTCGTCTCTAAGAAAATCCCAATTGTTGCCAGGGCCACATAATATGACATACACGGCGATAACGAAAATAAAGTCGAGTCAGGTTCAGATCAATTTGGGTTTATTTTCCATTCGTCACCAGTGGTGAAAAATCTAGTATAGGTACCTAAGTAACTGGAAATATGCTAATAAGAAGGCTACTGCTCGGTTCCCATAGGAGTAGTACCTATAATGAATCTAAAAATATACATTAGTGCATACAAGTAATGCATAGCGCAACGTAAGCAATAACATGAGACGAAATTCTAAAGGAGCATACTTACTAAATAATATAAAGGAACATACACACTTCAATGCGCTCTTTTTCAATAATGCATGCTACCTTACCTACCCACTAAGTAGCTATCCTTTTGCATGCCCCATGGTTTTCGGTATACAACGTGTAACAGAATAAACGCAATACCTCTTAAAGGGTTATTGTACTCATCAATATGAACAACTTTTACTATGGGACAAACAATAAAATCCCAAAAAAATCGACTGCTCCATTCATTTTTGCTGCGCATAACTCGCCAAAATGTAGGTAGGTACTGAAAGCTGTTTTTTTTTCGCGGTTTCAGTGTTGGTCCTTAGTAGTAAAAAGTTGTTCATAATGATGAGTACCTACAACGATCCCTTAAGGGGTAGGTACCTATTGCGTTTATTCTGTTACACGTTGTATACCGAAAACCATGAGGCATGCAAAAGAATAGACCTTAGTTCGTTTGCATCCAATAATAACTACTTATTGTATTTTTACCCGACTGCCCCCAAAGGGAGGATTTCTAGAACATTTTTTTATTTACAGAACGACTTAGCTCATACTATTTGGTGGTCATCTCCTGATGAAAAGGCTGTTATACGATTCCGAAATGGCAATATGTATGAAGGACATATTTCTTCAAAATGTATGCATGGTGAAGGTCGTTTTCAATGGGCCGACGGAACCGTCTACTTGGTAAGTTAAAAATAAATTCATTTTATATTTCCCAAACAGGTACCTAAATTCGCTACGCAAAATTTGGTGAAGATCTGATGATGAATGAGATAGGTAACGGAACTCTTCAATAAATGATAGCAAATCTTCTGGGATTGCTGAAATCGCATGTCGGTTTATTGTTTACACTAGACATCACGCCCGCCGGTACGCTGTGAAACGGGTAGGTATGCAGATGTGTGTGGTACGCAACTTAGGTTTAGTTAAAACTAAACCCAATGCAAAAAGAATCATCAAGATCTGTTCATCTATACTATTTATTTATTTATTTAACAGTTCTTGTACACACATTTAACAAAAAGATAAGATTATGGAGACAGAAAAATAGGTACAAAGGTGATGCTTATTTCTAATGAAATCTCTTCCAACATACCTGCGAAAGGAAAGACGAATAAAAGAGATGTAGACACCGTGTGTAACAGTTATAGAGTAAGAATAAAACAATAAACATTTATAAAACATAAAATATAATTAAAAAAAAAGATATAACACTAATAAATACTAATATTATAAAGAGGTAAAGTTTGTGAGGTTATAGGGGGTAATCTCTGCTGTACACTACCTAGACCTCAAAATTAACTTTCACCTGCCAGTAAGCGAACACAGCTCGATGATATTCCAATGAGACAGAATGTGTCGCCCTTCAACAAGCCACAACAGCCGTAAAGTAATCCGTGGTAAAGCGTCTAGGATACACAAGTAGGTTTGCATTTAGATTCGTATCTGACAGCCTGGCTGTGCTCAAAGCCCTAGAAAACAAAACTAACAGTAAATTAATCTTTGTGTGTCACCTCGCCCTGGAGAGTAGGTACATATATCGCTGTCTAACAGAATCACCCTCCAGTCGCCCTTTGATCGACTGGAGGGTGACAGTGGATCCTTAGGCAATGATGCCGCAGACGAACTTGCAAAGAGAGGTTCTGAGATGGAACAAAGCCTTCTATCAAACGTGAAGAAATCCTTGGAACGGTGAGGTCGCTCCGCGAAGCCTGTGAAGCTCCTGGGAAACTTCTGGGCGGAGCTAGGCTGGCTAACATAGCCAGGACACCTACGTACAACGGACCGAATGGGAGTCTTAGTGCGTAAAATGTAGTCCCTGCTCTACCTACTGAAGTCTGGGCTGTCACAGAGAAATTGCTAACAGAAAAACCGAACACTTTTTGGCCGAGCTAGTGTGTCGATTGCAGCGTCGTGTCGTTAGCGATTGCCGCCGGTAAGCTGTAACCTTGTATTCGTAACGGCATCAATGCCGCCATAGAAAACCGACGTATCAAAATCTACATCGCAAAAATATGAAATAACCCAAATCTTGCATCGCGGTATTAGATTTTTCCGTGCGATTTAAACATATAAGTAGCCCACCGGACACAACAACCGTCCGGTCGGAGGATCCTCCCTTTTCAATGGAGGTTTGCGGGAATTTACTCTGACCGCATTCCTACCTCTATAACCTTTTACCGTAGTTTCTAACCTAATTTAACTACCTAGGTAGATTTTGGGAAGTCTGAGTCTATTAGTTTATGACGAGTGACCTAACTAACTGAGGGTTGTCCAATTTAAATTTTAGGGACATTTTAAAAATAATGAAATGGATGGAGAAGGTAGAATTCAGTGGAAAAATGACACGTGGTATGAAGGCGAGTTTTCCGGGAACCTGCGACACGGTAAAGGTTTGTACGTGGACTCGCGCACTCAACGCTCTTACTCTGGTGGTTGGAATCGTGGAACTAAGCATGGAGAAGGAGTCATATACTATTCCAAAGACTTTAAGAACTCGTATGACGGCCAATGGATTTACGTATGTATTAAAAACCTGTACAATTTATGGTTAAACTGATGTTACATTACTGTCAATGATAGGTGGTGCTGGATAAGTGTGGACTCGGATTAAGGATTATATCTAACTTTACTCCGAGATTATTATTAACTGGCGATGCTAAGACAACGCGCGCGCTGATTCCTTCCCTTCGATTTTTTTTTAGGAAATGAAACAATTTCTTTGATTTTTTTTTCCTTTACAACTTTAATTTTTTTTCGCTCTATATTTTTGTGACAAACCTTTCCTCCATTGTCTTGATGGAGTAAACTTGACACTGCCGCCTAATAGGCTAGATACATAGATAGATTTCGAATGCGTCATACGAGCGATATAAAATCAATTTAGAACATCAAAGTCACGATATCCATGATGCAAAACAAATATGTTAAAATAAGTATTTTGATTTCTTGAAAAAAGGACTTAGCCCGGACTATTGATATTCTAAATTCCCCGCATAATGACAATCCCCAATCAACTTGGGATTCCCCGCAGTTTGGGGTATTCGGTATTCCCCAAAAGTTGACAACTCTGTACGAAAACTGTCAAAGTGTCGTTAGCCAGCTTCACAATTTTGACTCTAAGGCAAAAGTTAAAATTACGCATGCATGGGTAATATCGCTTTTACACTGTATCTAATCGTATCTATGTATTGGTTAAGAATATCAGATATCGCATCTATATATTTCAATATCTTAGATTCAGGTAGGTAAGTATAATAACTTAAATTAAAAAATACACAAAACTTACAACAAACTAAAATATAGCATCACAAAATTCTCAACGCTGTCAGCTGGTAATGTGCCCAAGAGACTGACGGCATTGCCACGTTGAATGGCAATGCTTAGTCTCTGCCCAAAGTAAAAGCCAGCTCTTGGGTCACGGAAGTGTCAACCAGCAGTGAGCACAAGGGCCCCATGGCCCGAGGGTTTCAACCCCAAACGGCTCGAAAATATAGTTACCAACAAGGTTACTATATTTGCGCCGCTTGAGGTTTTCCGCAGCCGCAGCGGCAGCACAACACGATGAACTAGGAAGATGGGATGGCGTAAGAGTATCGACACAGGTTGCGTCCCACACTAAAGGCCTACCCATCTTCCATGGAAACAAAGACATGCCGTCCGGTCTTTTGCCATCGTCACGTGCCAAGCCATGTTATTTCAATATCTATATATTAATATGGATATTGGGTGACTTTAAGCCTTCTGATGAGGCCTATTGTAAGCGACCACGTTTCGGTTCCATAAATCATCACTGGCAACACGCACTGGTCATAGACTTTCGTCTTGAAACACTGTGGTATGTGAGACGAGAAGATAATACCACGCAACTTCCCGAACGCCGCCCAGCCGAGTTGGATTCGACGGTTGACCTCTTTCTCGAAGTTAGCCCTATATCTAACTGGACCGTTTGTCCGAGGTTACGTACTCGTCTACAACTTCGAGTGTAGAGCCTCCGATCTTGATAGCAGTGGGTGCTACATGAGTATTTACCATGACCTTGGATTTGTCCATGTTCATTTAATACCCACTCTTTCGAAAGCTCTACTGCGGTTATCGAGCATTGTACTGAGGTCCTCCATAGTCTCAGCCATGACGACTATATAGTCGGAAAATGTGAGTGATGTACTCGCCATTGACATTAATGCCTAGCCTTCCCCAGTCCAAAACCTTGAAGATATCCTGCATTGCGGCCGTGAACAGTTTCGGAGAAATGACGTCTCCCGGCCTTACAACCCAGTACAGGAGGATAGGTTTCGAAGCTTTCGAAGTCGGACTGACATGGTGGCGTTTTCGTACGTAAACACTTAAGCACCTCGATGTACCGATAGTCGATCTGGCACCATTGGAGAGACTGCAGCACAACCGAAGTCTCGATCGAATCGAAAGATTTCTCGTAGTCCAATAGAAGATCTAGGTATTTCTTTGCATCATGACAGAAAAAAACTCTTTCTGTAAATACTGAGTTAGCGGGAACAGAAAGTAGGTAGATAAGATTTTTTTTTGTAATATTTTTAAATTCTTCTGTAGTGTTATATATCAAATGTTTCCACTTTTCGTCAGTACTTACTCATTTGGATAACATTTTTGTTTTCAATACTCTTTCAAAAATTACTTTGAACTTTGCTAATTCTGAATATAAATCATCCATGCCATTATTGAGTCGTTGCAAATTTAAATGGTCTACAATTTTGACATTGACAGTTGCGTTTTCGTTCTGAAGTGAGGGAGGCCTGCGCTGCATGCACTGCATCGCGCGACTGTGTGGTGTGGCGCGCCTATTAATAAACCAGTGATGTTAAAAACAGTATTTTTATACTGTTCTTTGGTCCGGCAGTAAAAAGTATAATAAAGTGAAAAACAGTACTTTTAATACTGTTTTTAACAATATAGTTTGGAACCCTAGCTGTACTCCTCAATTTAACCAAATCGACTGACACGAAGTGCCTGATTAGACGTGGTAATTTGTGGTGGGACTGGGAAGTAGCGCGACGCGTGATTACCTACTTCTTACGGTAGGTACATGGGCTAAACATAGCGTCTCAGGACATCATGATTCCGATGTGAGGAAGGGATCTATACTACTATTCGCCCTGTGTGTCCGCCCAGCTATCTCCGACGGTGGAACAATGATGGGTGTATGCTTGGCCTCAGGTCTAACAAAGGGAGCTGGATAATTTTATTTCAATTCCTTTTTAACGTTTTAATTCATTAAGTACCTATACCTACTTAATTAAATATTAATCTAGAATGAACGATACGGATATGGATCTAGAGAATACTGCGAACTAAGTGGATACAAAGGAGATTGGGATAGAAATGAGAGGCAAGGTAAAGGATTGATGATATGGCCAAACCATGACGTAAGTATTATCAAATAACACATAATATTATTATCACATTCATTTTGATTTTTCTACAAGGTCTCAGTAAAGCTGCCATTAAAACTGTTTATACCCATTTTTGTGAACATCTGGCACTTGACCAAAACATTAAGGTAACCTACCGGCCTCATCTAGCTTAAAATGACCAAAAAATATTGACGTGTAAAAGTGTTATGTTTAACCTACTTACAAAATAAATATCATTTATCATTACCTACTAATTGGTACCTAAATGCCAAAATTGTTTTACTTTTTGGCGACATGGTTGGCGCAGTGGTTGAGCGATTGGCTGCTGCGCTGTGTATCGCGGGTTCGATTTCCGCACGGAACAAATATTTTTATGGGCTACAGATAGTTGTTCCGGGTCTGGCTGTTTGTGTATGTGAGTTTGTATGTTTGTAAATGCACCCACGATACAGCAGAAATTCCTAGTGTGGGGTAACGTTTTTTTTTTTAAAAGAAAGGCTAAAGGTTTCTAATACAGTTAGTTCCTATATCTCTTATGAACCATGATTTGCCCATACTTTCTCAACTTAAAAAGTCTCCCCATATCTCCATGATTTTTAATGTTCTTTTAGTTTTACCGTGGTGGTTGGCAGAATGGAGTTATGTCCGGTTATGGTATTTACATATGGGAAGCTTGTTATAATAACACCATGGCACTGCCATCTATAAATGCATTTCGTGGTATGTGGGAAAAAGGTCAGCGAAATGGGTATGGTGTACTTAATCTGGGACTCGGCTTAGGATCTCATTATAAGGGAGAGTTTAAGAACAATAAAAAACATGGCATTGGAAAATTTGTCACAAATAATGGATTAACTATCCAAGATAGAAACCTCTTTACTGAAGACAATTTAGGACCCTCGAATTCTACTCGTACCGAGATCAGATTCACTGAAAACACAAAAAGAAATGTTAGTGAACCCTGCCAATTTGAAATATGCGATAGCACTGTCGGTCTTATTTATCATATAGATCAAGCACTTAAAAATGTAGATAGACAAGCTGAAATAAGAACAAACATGATTAATGACTACTTGTTTAATAATAAAATAACAGAAAAAGATTTTCCACAAATGGCTGGAAAAGACGAGTTTTCGTTTGCTTTCGAAGCAAATAAACTAGAGAACATTGACGACTTGATCATGTTTGAGGAATCTTCGTTACGCCAGACATTGAAGTGTTATAAGACCGAATTGTTGATCATTTATTACAAGTACGCGACCATATGCAACACCGACGATATAGCGTTTACACCTGTGCTGATTCGCTTGTTTCTATGGCAGTTGTATTACGACTGCAATGTTCATGAGAGAGGCTTGACACTTGTCGAAATTGACAAAATATATCACCAGAATCCTGAATGGCTCGCAAGGAGCCCGCATAACCCTTTCGAAAAGGTATACTTTTGGCAGTTTTTACACAGTCTGATATCAGTTGCCTGTAAATTATATGCAAAGAGAGAATTTCCAGCTACAAAACCTGATACAATTCTAGCGAGTGCTTTCAGGACATTTATGGATTGTGATGTGTTACGTGGATCTAGTCGTCAAAGAGGTAAAGTGGAAGTAGTTTGGACTTTACCCCGTTTGAACCGGAGAGCAAAAATGGATTGGTTTTCGTTTTAAACTAATAAATAGGTATTATTTCCTTTTAAGGTCATTTGGTAAATGGTTACGGTAAATGTATACCTTTGAGAGCAACTTATGAGTTATACCGTAGCCTGGGAGAGCCACACACAGTGCGCACTTTCCTCTGCGCTGTACGTCGTCCTCCACACTGCATGGATCATCCTCAACCTGGCCTCGTTGAAGTGCCCGACATGTGCCTGCCACTAGGCCGTAATGTTTATATTTTTGGAGATGAGTTAACATTTGTCGTTGGTAAACAATATTTACAAAACTTTTATTGTCTTTTCTCTCTAAGCGCTAAACAAAACCAAGTTTCGTATCTTTTATTGCAGATGATAATGAACTTCCAGAACCGTTTCAAATAAACGAAGATGTTGGAAACCTGAAACTTTTCAACTTTGGAAATTTATCAAGCAAAACCATCATAAAAATATTTTCGAAAATATTTCCAAACCTATGCGATGGCGATAAAATTATGAATCTTGATATCGAACTATCGTTTTTAGAATTTTTTGAAGCATTTGTAACGTGCGCTGAAGAAAGTATTCGCGTCAGAGACGAAGAATTGAAGTGGAGGAATAAATTCTCCTTGAATACTGAAATTGTAGTGCCACCAAGTACTCCAGCGGGACATGGGACTAGATCCAAATAGTTATCTTAAGGTAGAGTAGCTTTTTTTCAAGTACCTAGTTAGCAGCTGGTCCTAAATAATATTTGATATATTACATTGGTATGAAACTGACCTAAGCCAGTAAAGCGTATACGCTTCGGTATTCTTTGTGATTCCGAATAAGCACTAACGTCACCTCACTCCATAGAGTAAGTACTTAAACCTCCACAAATTCAAATTGAGAACCCGTTTATTTTTCCAATTCGGCGGTTCAGTTTTATTTATTATTCCTTTATTTCAGGCAACTGTGCTCATACAAAATCTAATACACAAATATAAAACTAAACTAATACGTTAAATATAACTTATAAATTAAGACACACGAAGTGAGGGCGCCGGCGGCGTAGAGTTACGCTGCGCGGTGTCGCGTAGTCTGCCGCAATAACGTCGATACTACACCCTTCGGTACTAAACTCTTCCTTTAGGAACGTGTCGAGATGTTGTGTCGGAACCCGCACCACAACCGACTTGAAGTTGGTGTTGCTTTTTATTTTCTTTTTTTTTACAGGGGGAATCCCTCATGGATGTCCTCCGCCCTGGGGCAAGCGGAGGGGTCTGTCAGACTCTTACTGACTAAAACCACCCCGGTGTTCCATCTCTCACCTACGCCGGGGATCGCGGGAACGTACGCGACTGCCGTAATCCCCGGCCCGCCTCCGCGGGCCACCTCTCATCAGCGGGGGGAGTGAGGTGTTTGACTCCCCCGTGCCGTCAGAGGGGCGCGGAGGAGGCCCGGTGCGTCTACTGCGAGCTGGAGGATTCGAACAGGGTCCCTCCCTGTTCGAATCCTCCAGCTTTTTTTTTTTAACGAAGAAAATGCCTAACCCATGCCACGCCGTCCGGGGAGATGACGCGGTTATGTGGGGCTTGCACCCACTAAAAACTTCGCCTGTGCACCTACTTTCACCTTGATGGGTGGGCCGCAAGAACTGCTACGCATGACATTCGCGACCCACCCAGCGTGGCCCATTTCTAGGCTTGCCTCTGTATCCACTCCTCTAGGATTGGCTGGATAGCCCCAACAGTCCAGTGACTGGCACTGGGAGTCTCTAGCCTCTTCGCCCATTGCCTTACGATGGCAGTCTGCGCCTCTCTGCGCCACCTCATCACCACTTCAGGTGGTGGACCACTGTCACTCTCCGCCCGAACTTCCACACTTCGATGGTAAACTTCAGCAAGCACTCGCGCCTCGAGATCGCCCCCTCAAATAGTCTGCCACCAGCTGCCTCAAGTACATGGGTACCCCATGAAAACGGAGGGCCTCCTCGATGCAGCCGAATGGCAAAGTATTAAACGCATTGGCGATGTCTAGTGACACCGCCAACATTACCTCCCGTTGCGTTACCGCATCTTTTGCCTTGGTCTTGAGACCGTCACGACGTCACCCACCTAATTAGGTGGGTGACGAAGGAAAAAATGCATTACGCATACCCTCCCATTGGGGGAATGGGGGGCTATGTGGGACTCCCCGGGCTGACCCGGTATACCCACTAAAACAACCCAGCGGCATTCCTTTGCGTCCAGTCCTCCTCCGACGTCCGCCCGCCTACACGGCGGGCCCTTTACGCCCTCCCCGTGGGGGGAGGGCCGGGAATGACCGGCGAGGGTGGTGTAGAGTGCAGTGCGGGCGGAGGCGCCCCCCGCGCCTGTCGCCCGCCTACACCACCATGAGGAGGGAGAAGACGGCGTCTTCTCCGCCTTCGGAGCGGCACAGCGAGAGGGTTGTCCTCCCGCGCACGCTCCGCCGCCTCCTTTTGCGAAATGACGTTCTCGCAAAAGAAGGCGACTGCTGCCGCGGCGGCCACGTATCCCGGTCCCCTCTCTAAAAGCGAGAGGGCAGAGTCTGTGGAAGACCGCGACACTATTGGGAGGATGCGATGTTCGACTTAATTAAATCGACATCGCATCCCCCTCCTCCGCTGCCACCGCCGTTCCAGCCTCGCGAACGACGGTGCTAGCAGCAGGCACGACCGGCGCCTGCGCTTTGCCCCTCTTATTACGTAGCCTGCCGGGCAGCCACTGGCGGCACACACTGCGCAGTGCGGCGTGGCGGCCGTGCAGGAGGCGGCTTTGTGGCCCTCCTTGCCGCAGCGGTAGCACAGGTCTCTGACCTGTCTACCGCCGACGGGCACAGGGCTCGGGTGTGTCCGATGCCGCAGCACCTGTAGCAGCGCAGAGGCTGGTCTACAAGTGCCCGGACCGCACCCGAGCTGAAGCCTACAAGAAGCCGTCCTTTGTCAGGAAACTCGAAAATGCGAGCCCCGGCTTGGGTCCTCCGGCAAGAGACTTTACCGATCCCCAGTTGGGTGGGATCGGCATTCGCACGCGCCCGCATCAATATAGACATACAAGTCTCCCCTCGCTCCGCGGCCTCCGCGGTGAGCGTTACTACGACGGCCGCGGGCTTTGGGGGAACCAGTTTCTCCTTCCTCTGCTCCCTGCCAGTCGCCTGCGACTGGCTGGGCTGCGTGGTGGCGGTGACGGCAGGGACGGCCGTTGCCGTCTTCTTCCCTTTGCCCTTCCCCTTCCGGACCACTTCGATCCAACCCTGCTGGTCGGACGGAGTAGCCGAAGGGAGAAGGGCGTCCTCCCTTGCGAGGACGGACCCGGCTGGCCTCGCCTCTCGTCTGCGGCAAGCGGCGGTCGGAGGCGTTTCTCCGGCAAGAGCCGGTCATCAATTCCTGCTGAGCAGGCTCTGGTGAAGGCCCTCTCGTCTATAACCACTTTGCGGATGACGTCCTCAAGGTTGGAGGCGGGGGCCTCTGCCGCAGGTCTTGGTTCGCACTGAATTGGCCGAGCCGTGACATCAGCCAGCTTCATCAGAAGCTCTGACTGCAGGCGATCGACCCTCGCCTGCAGCTGCCGCGTTTCTTGGCTCGTCTTCCGCTTGACGAGCTCCTCTATGATGCCGCGCATGCTCGCGGCCCGGCACTTAAGGGCCTTTTGGAAGATGCCCTTAAGGTTTGAGGACTTAGAGGCGACCTCCGTGATCTCCTCCTCGTCCTCCTCCGCCATCCGCTGCAGCTCGGCCAAGGAGTGGTCCGTGTACAGAACGCAGGACGCGCCGTACCCGGACTGGGCCCGAGCAGCACGCGCCCGTTGCTCCTTCGCGACGACTCGCTCCTCCAGCTCTTGCTGGTGCAGCACCCGCCGAGACAGGTCAAGCTGGCGTTGGGCCTTTTGGTTGGCCCTGAGAAGGGCCTTTGGGTTGGCCCTGAGAAGGTCCTTTGGGTTGGCCCTGAGAAGGGCCTTTGGGTTTTACAAAACGCCCGAAGGCGTTCCGCGGGGATACGCAAGATAAAATAAGAACTACGAAGGCACAGAGACACTTTGGCCGATCCCAGTCTTACGGTGACAGAACTGGGTCGTTTCCAGGGGACGCGACGTGGACGCAAGCTCTGTGGGGGGTCCCCCAACAGAGGGACCTAACCTAACTTAATCCAACCATATCAAGCTTTTCGGCGGACGAACTGACAGACTGCGAAACTATAGGTAAGGAAGGGCCCGTAGGGGTATGGATGGTCCAGAATAGTACGTGGTCATATTTAAGGATAGTATTCTGTATCTGCTATACAATAAAGTAAAGTTTTTTTCAAAAGTCCAACCACAAAAAACGACCAAAAGTAAAAAAATAAAACTACGACCAGTCTGATGCAGATTGTGGCCTCGAATCTATGATTTAACCAAAATTAACGCCACCAACTGTATCTGCTTCAGAAGTGATTATTGTGGAACTTTCCGATCGTAATTGAAAAATAAAAATCAATATTTTTAATTTTGATATTATTTCTTAATATCCTACACTACCCTACCCTACCATACCCTACACTACCCTACCCCACAGCTACCCTATACCTACCCTAACACTTAACCTACACCTACCCCACACCTACCCTACACCTACCCTGCACCTACCCTACACCTACCCTACACTTTCCCTACACCTACCTACCGTACACCTACCCTATGCCTACCCTATACCTACCCTACACCTACCCTAACCAGCCCAAAAGATACTATGACATGTTTGTGGTCTCCTGGTACTTGATGTTTCTGATCTCCTGGTACTTGTGAATCTGAAGTACTAAGGCAGCAGCGGCTCTGAGTTTCCACTTCCTCCTCAGTCTCCATTAATCCATGCCACTTACCGGGATGAAAAGTAGCCTATTTTTTATTCCAGGATATGAACTACATGTGTGCCAAATTTCATCCAAATCCCTTCAGCCGTTTTTGCCTGATTGTTACACAAACATACAAACATACAAACTTTCACCTTTATAATATTAGTAGGATTGTGAAGGAGATACAGAAAAACCATCCTTAAATATCACCACGCACTTGGAGTAGGTAGGAGTTCCTTATTGTGTGTTACTACGGATCCCTAAAAAAGGTCGGTAGCAGAAAAAGACAATATTGAATATATTGCCGAGGTTGTTAATTTATTACTCCTTGTAAAAAAAAACAAGTGACGCAAGTGACACTACAAGGTTTTTCTAAATAAGTATTACGAAAAATTTTAAAAGCATTTTATTTCTTACTTTCGAACTTAATAACAAGGGTTTGCCACGATGAGATTTAAGAATCCGATAGCGAAAAAGCCACAACAGATATTATTTTCCAAGAATGAATATGGACCAAAAACAAAAGTAGAAAATTGGGACTACGCTATACATGCCGAAAAGAAAGATAATTATGCGTATCGTGACAAGCTGAGTAACCACATCAGCACTTACAACCGCTGGGGGACGGAGGACCAGGGGACTAGTATGACCGAAACCCGCCACATGCTAGCACAGATATTTACTAAGACGGACCCCATATATTCGTTCAAGCCACTTGTAAATTTCACATCTTATCCTTGCACAGAGTAAGTTCAATCCAGTCAGACCATAGAGTATATGGTCAGAAACTGAAATCTATTACATACTTAGTTATTATACACTTGCCAGGCCCGGGTCGACGGCGAGTTGTGTTCCACGCGCACTAGGAATTCCTCATGTATCTTGGGGGCGCTATACATACACAAACAGCCAGACCCGGAACAACTATCTGTAGGCCATACAAATATTTGCTCCGTGCGGGAATCGAACCCGCGACACGCAACGCAGCAGTCGATCGCTCAACCACTGCGCCAACCGTGTCTTCAAATATTAAAACCTATGACACTAAAATTTACTAATATTTGCTGCAATCTAAAAGAAATTATGGTCACCCTATTCCCTAAATCCGAGAATTAAAACAAGACTTCATTTTCTTATAAGTCTTGTACATTATAGGGTCTTTTAATTTCTTTCTGGTACTTATCGAATTTTTTGCACATTTGTTTTTTCACAAATAGAGAAGAACATTTTGTGTTTGTCTTATCTTTCATGCAATAAGTTAAGCGTAATTAAACGAAAACGAAAAGAAATGGAGGACTGAGGGCCCGAATTTTATCAAACTTTCAAACAACACACAAATTTTCACAATTTTGTTTAGTAGCAGATAGGATTTCAAACAGCAGCTATAAATTAATGGTTTCATTTTATTTGCGTACTAATGTTTTACGTGTTAGTATGAGAATTGGGGGCCCATTTTGAACAAAGATATACAAAGTAGGATAAAGTTTTGCGATAATATTTTGCGATAATATTTTGTTTGGCATTAGCCTAGATTTTAGCATAAAGACTTTTTCCGTAGCGTTCATAGTTTATCCGGTACAGCTGGGCCCTCAATCCTCTGTGAGAATTGAGGGCCCAGCTAGGCCAGGTTTATGATAGGCAGTTAGTAGGCCCACCATGAAATATATGCCACGTCCAGGGTTGTCTTCGAACTATGGAACTCCTCAATATTCAATTGCTGGGACTTGAAATTTTGTATACGCATTCGTTCATGATAGGCAGTTAGTATATTATTTATTTATATTATTTATTTATTTATTTATTATTAAAAAAATACAGAGTAGACTTATAAGCTACGCACACTCCCGCAAAACTGCACATACAGTTTGACTGCGGGATCAATCATACTCGCTTACTTAGGTAGGTACATAATTACGCAAGTGCTTCAAATTAGAACTGTAGGCAGGTAAGTAGGCACCTAATGCAAACAATTAAGGTAGTGCTTAAGTAATTTACGCTTAAACAATTTCTTTTTTGTTTCCATGACAATGTCGGCGGGTAAACTGTTGAGTAGGTATGGAATACGTTTTTTTAAAGTTCTGTCCCCGTAATAATTATTGACTCTAGGAACAACAAATTTACCCGCAGTCATTGACCTAGTATTATAATTATTAATAACTTTAACTAACGAAGACTTTTGATCTCGATTGCCATGGTTATTAACTGCAAGAAGGTATTTATGTTTCAGACTTACCGGGAGAATTTTACAAACTTTAAACAATTTACTATAGTCATGTCTAAACTTATTCTTAACTTTCTTATCGACAAGTAGTTTTAAAAATCTTAGTTGAGTGTTTTCTAATTTATCAATGTATGATTTAAATGTTAGTCCATAGCAATCGAGAGCATAACTCAAAATCGAGTCTACCAAAGCACTATACAAAAGTCTTAACGTACTAATTGGAACTTTGTAACTTAAATGATAAAATTTACCTAAAATTATTCTAAGTTTATTACTGATGAAATTTATATGTTCAGCCCAGGAGAAGTGCTCATCAACTTTTACCCCCAAGTATGTCACACAGTTAACTCTTTCTATTGATTTACAATTGCAATTAGCAACATTATTATGAAAGCAATTATAGGAATGGGCAAATAATGAGCAAGACACATCATTCAGAGGCAAATATGGCGAATGTATAATTAATAGTTTAGTTTTGTCCGAGTTTATTACTATGCCGTTATCGTGTGACCATTTGACGATAGCGTCCACATCTAGCTGCACGAGGCGACACGTCTCAGCCAAGTCATAGCCAGCACGCAGTATGCACAGGTCATCCGCGAACATGTGCGCTGAACAGTGTTGTAGCACTCCACACAAACTATTTACGTGCATCAGGTAGCACACAGGTCCGCATCCCGACCCCTGGGGCACCCCGCACCTGACTCCGACCTCGTCGCTGTACGTCTCGCCGACCTTCACTCGGTATGAGCGTGTAGTCAGATAGTCTCTGAACCATTCATTCAAAGGCTTTCCGACCCCACACTCTTCTATTGCATTTAATAATGTGGACGTTTCTAAAGTATCGAAAGCTTTTTTATTGTCAAAGAATATGGTCACAACGAATTTTTTGTCTGCCAAATAAGTATTTATTTCATTTGTAAAGTTAGACAACAGAGTATTTGTGCCTTTCCCTTTTTGAAATCCGTGTTGGGACTTGCTTAATATATGATTAGTCTGCAGATATTCTCCAAGCTGGTCAGTTACACACTTTTCTATAATTTTGTCTAAACTAGATAGGATAGCTATTGGCCTATAGTTAGAATAGGTTTTTCGACAACCTTTTTTATAAATTGGACGAATTATTGCTTCTTTAAGCTTATCAGGAAATTTATGCTGTTTTACGGATAAATTGACCAACTTAGAGACCACCGGGCAGATTTTATCACAGACGAGTTTTATGTCACACATGCGCATGAGGTCGCTGCCTGGAGATTTATTGACATTCATACTTTTAATTATCTTTTCTGTATAGCTATCGGTAATCGGTTGCCACCTCATACTCATATCTGCTGCACGTACATAACTATCCCTATTAAGTAAATAAACATTACATGAATGTTTAAGGCGCTGAATTTCTTCATCAAAGGTAGTCGCGAACTGATTAGATAGGTATGCAGTGTTTTTATGTTCCATGTTCGACAATATGACACTGTCCAAACACTGTTTTTCTTTTCCCAACAATATATTTATTCTATCCCATATTTTTTTTATGTTTTTATTACAATTAATTATGCATTGTCTGTCGTACTCATTGCTACATTTATTTATTATTTTAAAACATTTATTCCTATATTTAGTATAATTTAATCGTTTCATCATATTTTTTGGATCATTGCTCCATATATCAAACAATCTATCTCTTTCTGCTATCATATTTTTTATGTTATCTGTCACCCAACTTTTGTTACCTCTATTACTGTTACTTATTATTAGAGTCTTATAACATTCATTATAAATATTAAGGAACATTTGTCTAAGCGCATTATACAATTCTATAGGACATTCGATAGCCATCAAAGCGCTAAAATCAGTGGCAAGTAATTTTTCTCTAACCATGCGATTGTCGAGTACGCGTCGATGCGTAGTAATAGGTACAGTTTGGTTGCGAATCGCACGGGCGGTATGCCTATTTCTCGGGGTACCCGCGTTATCACCCGACGGAGCGTGGTTCCACTGCACCGCAGCTGATACGTAGAAATGATCCGATATTTTATGCTGTATGACTGCAGAACTTATCACTGATAATGGGGCTCGAATATAAATATGATCTAGGCAGGACTCCACAATTTTCCCTAGCACAATTTCCTTTCGTGTTACTTTGTTAATACATTTTACCAGTCCAAATTCCGCTAGTAAGTCTTCATATTGCATTACATAAGTATCTTTTTCATTTATAAGGTTTATATTAATATCTCCACAAAGTAAAATTTTTACATTTTTAGGCAAGCTCTCTAATATATGACGTAATTCATTTAGAAACTGTAATAATTTATTCTCATTATTTATACGTGGTGGCCTGTATATAGATAACAAATATATCGGATCACTTCCACTCCCACCGAGTATAATGGGAACGCACTCAGCAGCTCGCATACTATTTGTATGAACCGTCTCGTTTACTCGAGCATTGAGTGAGTCGCGCGTATATACCAGCACACCGCCACCTTTACGGCCAGTGCGGGTATAACTATTTACATTAAACCCTTTGATTTTATAGAAATTTAACAAAGAAAAGTTTATGTTAGGTTCGGTTAGCACTAAGACATCAATATCTTTTAAATTACTGCCTAAGGTTACAAGTAATTCATTAAAGTTTTTCTTAATAGATCTTATGTTTACGTGAACGATACAAAAGTCATGTTTTTTCTTGAGTGACGTTTGCCATCCACTGAAACTACGAACTTCGGCCGTGACGATTGAATCGTCCGAGATTGAATCTATACAGTCTAAAGCTGCGAATGATGAGTTGGAAATTAAACACTATTCAAAATGTATTTAGGTATATACCTATATTTAAAGTGATCACTTCACTTTAAGTAAGGCGTTGAGGTCAGCTTCCGTTCTCACCCATACTGATTTGTCTCCATCAGCTTTCTTTACTAGTATTTTACCATACATCACCCATACATATTTGTATAAGTCTTTCAATTGTTTCTTGGTAGTCCAGAGTAAGGCGCGAGTGGTTTTAGTTAGGTCCTCATTAATAAAAATCTTATTTTCACTTGGTCCTCCCGTAACCATGTTGCTCGTTACCTCAGACAACTTACGCCGTTTTGCTAGCCATGCATCACGACTCTCTGTGCCTGACGTCTTAAATCCAACAGTAATAGTAGGTGGTTTACTCCCTTGTTTTCGTGGTTGATTTCTTCTTACCCACTCGATGTCGCCACTATTTACTTCGATGATCTTACCGATGTTAACAACAAGCTCTTTCACATTCTCATCAGGCAGCTGCTCTATACCGACAATCTCGATATTGTGTTTGCGAGCAGACTGCTCGTACCCGTGCAGAGATTGTTCAAGGGCGAGATTACACTTTTCGAGGTAGACGCATTTATTATTTACGTTTTCTACCGCCTTTTCAAGCTTATGAATTTTATCTTTAGAGTTTTCGTGCTCGGCTAATAACGTATCGTACTTATCAGAGAGCAAGCCCATACTTTCCTTTATGGAATCAAGTTGTTTTTTTAGTCCAGGGATTGCACTGACCTTTTTTTGAATGTCCTTCAGGATCTTGTCAAATCCTTGACTATCATCTTCGGGCTCTTCATCGTCAGTTTCTTCATCCTCGCAGTTGTTGCAGTAAATACGGGTTTTACCTGCCTTCATATCCGCAGCTAATCCCTTCACACAGCATCTGTGAAAAGTTCCTTGACACGGACCTTGACAAATAAAATGTGATCCTTTTTTTGATAACACTTTTTTACACTTTTGGCATTCCATTTGTGTAAGCACTTGGTAGTAGGTACTTTGATAAATTTAGAAAAATATGTTATAAAGGTGCGCGCGTGCACTCCGGTCAACGTCCGAGCGAGTATGTAGGCCCACCATGAAATAGATGCCACATCCAGGGTAGTCTTCGAACTATGGAACTCCTC
Organism: Melanchra persicariae; assembly: GCA_947386135.1. NCBI lineage: Eukaryota > Metazoa > Arthropoda > Insecta > Lepidoptera > Noctuidae > Melanchra > Melanchra persicariae. Next base: position 8,717,667 of record OX376653.1, on the reverse strand, counting down.
AATATTCAACTGCTGGGACTTGAAATTTTGTATACGCATTCGTTTATGATAGGCAGTTGGTAGGCCCACCATGAAATAGATGCCACATCCAGGGGTAATAGTTTTCCCTGTTCCTTAAGTTTTTCCGTTGAAGGACTCTCCGTTTTATAGATAGACTTTCGTATTGATCGATAATTACTATCGATTGAAACTAAAAAATATAAAATAAAATAATGATAAAAAACTTTTAAAAAAGCTTTTATTTGAGTGCCCTAAAAAGAACAAAATAAAATTTTAAATCACATTAACCACATTCATTTATGACTTTACAGAATTGAAATTATAATAAAAGCTTGTCGCGATGCCTAGAAGAAATCTTTACATATTCAGTCAGATGAAATTTAAATTATAAAACATTCTGACAGATCAACTACGTACTGCAATAAATTTCAAACCCGATAAATCCTATGTGTGCAAAAAAGTTATTCAAGGTTAAAGTTCCACATTATAAGCATTCAGGGCACTTTTATTTAATTACAAACATGATGAATTGCTTACAAGTTTAGTAGGTACCTACCTAATTATAAAATTTTAATTACAAATCGAAATTATCGCGACAAGTTTTATTATAATTTCAATTCTGTAAAGTCATAAATGAATGTGGTTAATCTGATTTAAAATTTTATTTTGTTCTTTTTTCCGTATTTTCCAAAACGATAAAACGCACAATTTTTTTACTTGGCGCACATTTACCTACAGCACATTACGCACTAATTATACATACCACTCATATCTCTCAAGGAGGCTTTTTCCAGCTGGAGTAACGCACTCGCCTTGTTAATGCAAATTCAGGGCTAGGTGTTCAAGGCTAAAATAGGAATTATGAAAAAAAATACTACGACTGGTAGAAACGTCACAATTCTTTATTTTTTGAATAAAACTGCGTTTTGTTCATTCATTTTGGGGTGTTCATTCTCAGCTGGAACCATTACCTACCCTAGTTCGTAGGTATAGAATCTCTCCCTATCCTGTAAGTTTATACTTACTTACATACCTTTACGTTATGTAGCACTCCGGGACGAAATAAATTAATGAAAAACGCAGACTTGGCTCAACTTCCAGCAGATTTTGGAGTGATGGATTACCTAACTACCCAACAGGACGATTACAGGAACCCTTACCCAGCAGTGACTAAACCGGTAGGTACCTACGCCATTTAACTGTAGGTTCAACATAAGAACTCGGATTTGACGAGATTTCTGATTCCACGTGTCATGCCATGCTGATACAAGTGTCGTAAGATAAAGTTTTTAACAGGACATAAGTACCTACATGCATCTTCATTTACTTGAGTAATTAATAATAACACATCTGCTAATGCGATTTTCATAAGAAGATATGTTAGTTAGTGCCTTGTAAGCAGTAGGTATGGCGGCCTTGAATCAGCTAAGAATCGCCTAAATTTTGACGCAAACTATTAATACGAACAGCTGATTATGATGATCAACTGAATAAACTGAATTGAATAGGATATATATGTGTTTGTTCCAAAATACAAACTAGCTATGTTTAGTTTTTAAATGTTTCCTATGAGTTTTATGACATATTGAGATTATTATCTACCATTTTACTAAGTAGTAAAATATGTACCTAATGTACTAACAAGCGTTAATTAATTTCAGTTGACCATGTCATCTCCGCCCTGGCTGATGAACCGCGTGATTCGCTCGGACCTGACACACAACCACGGCACTGCACCTCCGCGTGGCGACTACCAATGTCTCGATACCCATACACCAATTGGACACATACGTCACATGAGATTATTCCGTTATCAATCTTTTGACCCTTCATCATGTCTCCAAGACTTCCCCACTTTAACCAAATCGTTGGTCAATGATGAAACCAAAAATTAATTTATACAATCTTTTATTACAAATTAGTCCATACAAAAAAGAAACAAAAATGAAATTACTATTATATGTTATTACTATATTATATGTACCTATTTGTTTTGTATAACTTCACCAACACGCATCGGAGGCGAAATGTATTTATTTAATAAACAATTACTTTGTATCTCATTGTAAGTGAACCTTTGTATTGTTCTTATGAGAATAAAATTCTTTAAACCGAAATTAAACACAAACAACAACAAAAACACAATCATACTTAAACAGAACTTAGTTACTAATTTTTGTTACCAAGAAATATTGCCCTACACACATTGTGGGCATAATAATTTTCTCAAACACATGAGGCCATAAGTAGTTAAGTAATGGTGTAATTTAAAAGTTTGAATGGTAGGTATACCAACACCGAAACCAAGAAAAACCGGGGTAATAGCAAACTAAACAAGTTTTTGAACAACCAGCGTATTTGAGTGTGTAGTGTATGGTAATTTTTTAACAACATAATTTAGAATATACTGAGATTTAAACTTAATTATGATTTTGTTTTATTCCTGCTCCCCAAAAAGTGAAAAAAATCTTATTCCTTATTTTACAATTCTTTGGGAATGTACCTACACTAAATCCTAAGCACATTTTCAGAGTTCTGCCTAAGTGGCACTCACACCACACGCACATGATTGCTCCATGGTTGCCAGACTTGCAATAATCTAACCACTGAATGGCAGTAAGTAGGTATGTATATTATATCTCGTGGGAGGTATGTACTCGTAGTAAATCTCGGTATGTTGACCTACCTAATGATCTTTGAGGTACCTACCAAACAAAAGGAGGAGCGGCCGCGTGATGGAGAGACAACCCTCACGCCTCAGCCGCCGCAACAAAGGGAGACGCCCCAGGCGTCGGGAGTCGTAGAGTCGCAGGGCGATTCCCGGCCACCGTAAGCGCGGGTCTGCGGACGGTGAGCGTTGGGTGGCTCGCCGTCCGATCAAAGCCAGGCTCGGGTCGACGGCGAGGTGTTCAACCACGCGCCTCAAAGAGATGTCAGCAAAGTAGACCGGGCTCGTTAGGGCCAGGGTTGCGGATTTTGTTCGAAAGAGTTATCCGCGGCCCTGGAAAACAAAGGGCACTACGAGGAGCACGGATGGGTTTTAGTTAGTAAGAGTCGACACTCCCTTCAGCTCCGCCCAGAGCGGGAGGAGTCATTTGATAATTTCCCATCCATAAAAAAGGTACCAATCAAAGGGTAGAGGTGCGCGAGGTGGCCATAAAAGTCGCTCGGATTGAAAAAAATCAGAGAGGAACTCTGGTTGAAGCTCAAAGTAGGTATAGTCTGGATAAAATTATACTGTAGTCGACAAGCAATTCTAACAACTGCATGCCAAACGCCACTAGTCAATGATACTGAAAAGTGTCTACTATCCGTAAACTGACTTTTTCATTGTTCACATACTGAAGGGGCAGAAGAATATTATCAAAGCAATCAGCCCTAGCCTTGCAGACTATTCTCTTAGATCATTGGGGTGTTTCTTGGCTAAGTTTTGTAAAGCTTCTGTTCAGCCAGTTCTAAGATAATCAGCTCACATGATTGTTATCATCCAGAGTTCCATTGTCTATCTCCAGAGGCTTTCTGATTTTCACCAATTAATTTAAGTAGGCAATAGGTACGTAGACGCCTCCCTATCAAAACACCCTATTAGCCTCTCAACAATACAAATAGATAACGGGTCACGTACAAAATCAAAGGTTTTATTTTTACTTTAGTGGTACCCCACCACCTAACAACACCACTGGAAAGTCACAGGAAAGCAAAGATACGCAATTTCGTATACATGGATGATTTTTCCACATATTTTTTCCAGCTATTTGGATTATATAATAATACACTTCTGGACACATCTATTGGCCCACCTTAGAGTTTAGGTTTCGATGGCCCCTACCGAAATATGATTGCTAGCTTGAACAAAAACTGTTGATGCAGTTTTAAACCTGATACATTTTACCATCTTTTTCGATCGTATTGTTTTAAATTTGAATTCAGAATACCATACGACATGGAGCTACGCCTAACAAGTCGGATATGCGCCTTGTTAAAGGCAATTGATTTTTGAATAAAAAACATGTTTTATCAAATAAAGGTTTAATTTAATAACGCGTGTTGCCTCCATGGGCATCTACCACAGCTCTCATACGATTAGGCATAGAGTTTATCAACCGCTCTATGAAATTTTGAGGGATCATCTCCCATTCCTCTTCTATGGCAGTTTTCAACTCCTGCATCGTCTGGGCAACTGGCTGACGAGCCCTAACACGTCTTTTTAGCTCGTCCCACATGTGCTCAATGGGGTTCATGTCTGGGCTTCTGGCTGGCCAGTCCATAACTGTGATGTTCACATCCCGAAGGTATTCCCTGACGATGCCGGCTGCATGGGCTCTTGCATTATCATGCATAAAAAGGAAATTTGGGCCCACATAGTCCGCGTATGGTATCACGTGAGGTTCTAAGCACTCACGAATGTACCTTTCAGCATTTAATGTTGGCAGCCGTGGTCCTGTAACAACCTCAAGTTGAGTTTTGCCGCTCGCGGATATACCGCCCCAGACAGTCCATGAGCCACCGCCATAAGCAACCCTCTCTTCAAAGCAGCATTGTGCGAAACGCTCTCCCTTACGTCGGTACACCTTCTTCCTTCCATCATTGCCATGTAACACAATTTTAGACTCATCAGAAAAGAGTACACGGCTCCAATCTTGCTGTGTCCAATTTAAATGACTGCGTGCGAAATGAAGGCGCGCTGTTCGGTGGGCTCGCGTTAGTTTGGGCCCATTAGCTGGCTTGTGTGGTACCATATCGCGTTCTTTTAACCTTCTCCGAACAGTTCGAGCGCTCACAGATACTCCGTGGAAGTCGCGAAGTTGGTTTTGTATCTCAATGGAGGTAAGGTGACGATTTCTCAAGCTGGTCGTCACGATGAATCGATCCTGCCTTTCAGTTGTGACCCGAGATCGTGGCCTTCCTTGGCGACGAACAAAGCCGCCAGTCTCTAGGTACCTCCGATAAACATTTCGGACCGCAGATCGACTTAAATTAAGTTGAGCACTCACGTTTCTTTGGCTGTGTCCGGCCTGAATAAGTGCCACAGCTTGGGCGGCGACTTCAGGTGAAGTATCCATAGATTATTGATAGAACCTCACCTTAATGTTAAGAATAAGTAATGTTTGTTGCAAAACCAAAGATATCAATCACTTTTTCAAGAATTAAATCCAAGTAAACCAATAAAACCAAGTTTTCTTAGTATTCGATTGTTTGATATCAACAAACAGGCTCCAAATTGTCTTTTGTTTCTTTAAATTCTGTGTTCGAAATTCAAAAAAAGACTATTGAATGAAATTGTGAATGTGCCAGGTTCAAAACTGCATAAAAACTTTTTGCTCGACCTAATATAAAATTTTAGCTAGGACCAAACGAAACTGAAAATACAAGGTGGGCCAATAGATGTGTCCAGAAGTGTATATTATGATAACCAAACTACTGAACCGATTTTGATAAAATTTCAATGGGACCATTTGGGAAGTATACCCTTTCCAAGAAAAAAATAATTTTTCAAATCGGTTGGCAAGCGACGGAGTAAGCCTCCTCCTTTTTTAGAAGTCGATTAAAAATAGACATTGATTATGAACGAGGAAAATTAGCATGTTATTTTTTACATAATACATATTACTAGATTTATTTACTGTGAGTACCTACTAAACATGTTTTGTGTGGCTCTGCTAGAGAGATGCTCCCCAGCAGAGCCACAATCAATGTCTAATTTATCATTACCTAATGCACGAACAGCGATAACCATATGCGAACATGATGTACGTTTGACGTACATCCTTTTAAGATATAATTGATCGATTTCTAAGATAGTGGCTCCGCGGCAGAGCATGACACACAGTTTTTGTTTACTAGCATTTGTATAGCGAACTGAAAAAATAGTTTTATAACAGTTTTTAGTTCAACCGAATTACAACCTTGGCACCTAGAGTAATAAAGTCACAAATCTTCGCAATATTATCTTTACGATTATTGCGACCTGCATCGTTTTGTTCCGAACCCGAACAGAAAAACTGTCAAATCGTGTTCATTCTTAGTTCGGGTTCGGGACTAATCGTAAGTCCGCATGTGATACGGTGTAGAATACGCCCGACACTAAGGTCGAAACTATGGACTTCGGGCTTAGAGAGTAGACCCTGTTTGCTTCTTCGAATTTTACTACTGGAGGTATGGAGTCGCGTTGAACACTAAAATAATTTATAATATTGAAACGTAAAATGTTGTTAAAATTGTTTATGTTTTGGGCATAAATATTTGTTAGTTTATGTACTTATTATTTCGTAAGCGTTATGTTTTTGTATATGTCGCAGCCAACTAGCTGAATCCGCCGTTTCATTAAAAGTCTAGCCTTTTCTTTGAACTGTGCCGTTTAATCAGCAACCTATGTAACACGGTCAAGTCATTAAACGATATTTAATAAAATATGTCACTTAGGTCGCTGAAAATTCGTCACATTTAAATGAAAAGGCTAGGCAACCAATTAAACGGCTGATTAAGCTAATTGGCTGCGACATATATATATTTACACAAAAACGTAAATACTTTTGTTGTTTTTCAAATGTATCTAATGTCATGACATCCCTGGATGTCACAAATAAAAATATCACTAAATTCAACATCTTTATAATCAATTCAATTCAAAGTCATTTATTCTCCCTTCATTGGTTGCATTGTTTGAGACGATACTATAAAACTATATTATATTCCAACATTGTTAGAGACTGATTCCTGAAATAAGTTTTTGGAATAAAGCCCCGCAGCATTAAAAAAATTGTGAATGAAAGAGTGTACGAGAGCGAGTATGAGTCAGTATGACACGTGAGACGTGTATGCGAATGAAAGAGTGTAAGAGTGTGAGTATAGGGTGACCATCAATCATGGGAGATGAGGGATGGGGGCAGTTTATTTGAGAACAGGCTAAAGATTATCAGTTTTTTCATAGTCAAGGGTTTTGAGCAATATTTTGACAGTATTTTATCATCAATGCCAAGTATTTAACGAGAGTCCAAAAAACAGACACAAAAGTAGCATTATAACCAACTTTTAAAGTTCTGGTAACAAATTATTAAAAAAGATTACAATGCAAATCTACTCTATGCATTTACCTACTGTTCTGTTACACAAGTTTGCGCGTGTACTGGCCATACATTTGTGGCGCTGGTTTTAAATCGGTAATTCTATTTAAATTTGATATTAAAATATAACTTATTCTTTATGTAATTACCGAAAACAAACCGACACTCCGGCCGTTATATTGCTTAGGTATTTTCGCAACTTTTGAATACACATTGCGGCATTGTGAAACGTGTTAACATTGGCTGTTTCAATCAAACTAAACAAAAGAAGAGCTCACATCTTTAGTGAGCTGTTATTTGCCGAGTCCCGATATCTAGTTGTAATTGTTGATTGAAGCTATTAGCAAATCGTTCTAATAGCAGAACATCCTATTTGCATATTGTCCTATTAGAAAAACTTCCTAAAAACAGAAGAATGGGAAAGGACAGTCATACCACACATCAATATAATTTATTTAATTTTATTATGTAGCTTACAAGTAAATACCGAGGACGTCTCTATTTTATGAATTGATCGCGAAAAAATCGCGATCAATTCATAAAATAAAGACGTTATTCAATACTAGCTTTAGCCCGCGACTTTGTCTGCGTAGATTTCCTCAGAATTGGGTTCAGACTGTTTTTTTTATTATTTTGCCTTAGAAATTTTTGTCCATGATTCCAATCTCCTGGTGGTTTAAGAGCGTTTACGCGGTACGGCTTTTCATACAAACTTTCAAATCCTTATTCTTCAAAATGAATGAACCGATTTTAACGAAACTTGGTATGCATACGCTAGATATCCAGGTCTAAATAGTTATCAGAAAACATTTTTGAAAAATATTTCTGAGTGTGAGAGAGTGATTTTAAGTTTTCTATAGAAAGTGAAGAATCACTATATCCTTCCCCCTGAACTCTTTTTCAAAAATGTTTTCTGATAACTATTTAGACCTGGATATCTAGCGTATGCATACCAAGTTTCGTTAAAATTGGTTAATCAATTTTGAAGAATAAGGACTTGAAAGTTTGTATGAAATGACATACGGCGTATACGCTCTTAAGACTCTTTACTACTCATGCTGATACCAGCCCCAGAAATACTTTTTCAAGATTCTGGTCTCCTGAAACATTGTTAATCTTTAACGCTCATGTTTACAGCTCTGGAAATACTACTCCATGATTCCAGGTCTCCTGGTAGTTTGTAAGTCTTTACCACTCGAGATTTCAGCCTGTCTCCAAACTTCTAACTAAACGACTTAGTTAGAAGTTTGAGTTAGTTCTAAACTAAACAGAATGGAACATGAAATTGTACAAGGGTGACACAGGCTGCGTCCACACCAATACCTCTTTTTCATTTGAATGATGATTTAAAAATTAAATAATGATCCATGTCGAAAACCCAATATAAAACTTTTAGCTTCACTGTAATTTGACAATAGGACATTCTGCTAATAGGACGGTTTGAGGGTTTTAGTTGATTCTGAACTAAGAAATGTACATAACAGATACTTTTCTCTGATAATGTATTTTAATCTATTTATTTAAACAGGGAGTTTCTTATTGTATAAATCAGAATTACCCTGTGCCTTCTCTCTCTTGGCTATCTATGTTCCCTTTAATAATACCTATTGGAATTCAATGTCTTGAGTATTTACAATAATAGAATTTTGTAATACTTATATTAATCATACCAGTATAATACAGTATTTTAATTAGGTGAAATACCATTTTTTAGAAAACAAAAAAAGGAGTCAACAAAATATTTAAACTAAACCATAAATAACATGATTATGGTAAGATTACCAAAATATTTGGAAAATAAAGTGTTACTCAAAATAGTATTATGGAACTTTAGTTGCCAATTTAATTAACTGTTTCAAGTTTTTCTATCTTGTGGTATTACAAGTTCATAATACAAAATCATTGAGTACGCCTCCTTTTAAAACCTTTACCTTTCTTGGACTTCAACTTGTGCTTCCGAGTCTGATGACTACTGCTTGTACCTGTGATTTCATCAGCAATCATTCCTACTGTTGATAATTTTTTCCTGCGGTTTTTCTCTGCTTTTGTTACTGGCAGGCGGGTTAAATAATTCTCTTCATATTCAGTCTTTTCTTGTTCGTATTTAGATATGGACTGCTTAACATGATTTCCTGTGGTTACTTCCAGTGGTGCTTCAGAATATTCATCACGAAGCTCTCGCATTATACTTGAGTTCAGGAATTGCTTCTTGGACTTTTCTTTGTTCCTCTTTTCACTATCAACTCTTGAAGTATTTTCATCAAAGTGTACTGCAGCTAATTTCGGAGGCACATAAATATTTGGTTTGCTGCTCTTATCTTTTTTGTTCTCTTCCTCATCTGAAGACTCACTAGATTCTGCAGCAGATTCGTTTATCTTACTCACTAAATTTGCAGGATTAGCATGATATGCTTGAGGATCATCTTCTGATGTGCCACCAATAACAGCAGTTTTAACAAGTTTATCAATTTGGTATTTTAATTTTGAATCTATAGGACGAATTTTTTCGAGAACAGTTCTTATCTCAATAAGCCTCTCAATTGATGGATCTGATTCTATTCTTTCACCAGAGCACTTTCTTAATACTATATAAGTTAAATTGATTAAATAACTAAGTAGCATTTCATATTTCATTTCCAGAAAACTAAGACCTTTATCTGTTGACAGTTCTCCACTTTTGACCCGCACCAGCATGTTGTCCACAAGCTGTGACACCTGCTGGACGTTATTATTCATTTCTCTGAGAAGTTTAACAGCTTGAGGCAGGTCAGGTTGCTCCATTTCTTCCGAAGCCTGTTAACAAAATTATAATGACGTTACTACACTGCAAATCCCTTACCAATACCGTACCTATTTAAAGTCATTAATCGCCAATACCATACATAAGACCTCAATATATTGTACTTTTATTATTCATAATAATGATTAATCACATGGCATAATCTAAACTTCAAAACAATCACCTGCACCATGATGCTGTGTAGTTAACCCTAACTGGCAAAAATATCACTTCTATAATAATTCGAAGAGCAGCTCAGCGTCTGATATAGGATCGAAATAACCAAAAAACACCCAAAATAAAAATAAAACAACTATTCGTTGCGAATAATGATTATCTATCGACACCAGCGACAGCGAGTCCAGGGAGTCTAGGTACCTAACTTTCTGTATTATGTATAGACAATATAGAGTAGGGAACTAGGGAGGGACCTTAGAAGTGGCGATCTGAGATCGAAAAATAAAAAAATCGATTTCTCGGGTTAAAAATAGACTTTGAAGTTTTAAATCTACATGTGGCACTGAATCGATTCAGTAAGTCGATATTTTACCCAAGAAAATCGACTTTCGATTTTTTCTGTTTTGACTAAAACCATAAAATTATTTACAGTTAGTTGAATGCACTCAACATGGAGTATTATGTAGAGTAGAAGAGCCCGAACTCAAACGAGAGCTAGCCTTACATGCTTCAAACTATGCTAGGTATAAGAGTTCATCACGACTAGTTAAGGGGGATCCCTAAAGAGACCTCGCCATACATTTTTCAGGAGCTGTAATCTCCGTAAATAAACAGTTTCTGCAGAATAAAAGCAAGTATAATGAGACTTTATAATGTATTGTGATCGCGTGTCGCCCAAATTTTAGAAAAAAAACAGTCTTTCTATGAGAATTAGACCCAATAAAAAACGAAAAATCTTTACATGTGTGAGTGACCTGAATCGCGCCATCTGACAGAAATTTATAGAACCACCGAGAAAAAGTTCATTGCTGTTGTTACGAGTTTACGTGCGGTGAACATGGCAAGGTTGTCGAGTGATGGACGCGGCGATGCGACGTTGCCATTCAAGACGCAATTTGGCAACAACGCGTGTTGCCAAATTGTTCCAGTCCATGCGTGATTGTGTGTCAAAATTGTGTTTCTAGCAAGTTAGCGCCGGCGCGCGGGTTTGCCCGCGGATTTTACATTTTATGATTGATAGCACTTCGCCCGCGACTTCGTCCGCGTGGGGATAGAAGGTACTCCACAAACTGCAACGCCCCTATACATATCCCCTTATAATGGTTAGTTTTGGAAAATTAAGCACAACGATTCTCATTATTGGTTCAGCGCAACTGTTCACCCCGTTCAGCCCGTCAGGGGTTGATTATGCAAAAATTGTTAGGTACATGATCTGTTTTAATTATCCCACTTTTAGTTTGTTCATAGAATTCCGACGTAAATTGAAGCAAGCTATAATTTCCTCCCCTAAAAACTTATTCACCCCTGCTTCACCCCTTATTATGTATGTACCTAGTTGATTTTCGAAAAATCCAAACATTTGTTATTCTTATTGTTTTATCGAAAACATTTAAATGCCGTGGTGTTTCAACTTCATCGGACCAAGCATTGATAAGATTCTCCCCAGTTCGCTCAAGCCGCGACATTTTTCTTACTCCGAGCATGTTTATTACCGTCGTAACTTTTGAACGAAAGGTCCGATTTGAATGATTTAAAGTGTAATTTACACGGACATAATCAACCTTAATTATCAAACCATTTAAATGGATAAGGATTAATATCATGGTAATATAATCACCATTTTTTATTTCACCATGGGATTTGCTTGACTAATATTAACAAAAAGCGGTCATGGTGACTTATCCATAATAGTTAGACATATGGTATCGCGGACTTTTTTGTAGACATTGATGACCTCTATGAAACTGTAGTACATCACTTTGCTCTATTGTCAATAGATTCCGCAGCGCACGCGATATAAGGATTTTTTCTCACACCTTGGGTCACATTATCGAACTTTTCATACGGATCCCTAACTTTTTTGAAAATATTCTATAGCCTATGACCATCACCGATAATGTAGGATTCTACTGGTGAAAGAATTTTTCAAATCGGTCCAGTAGTTTCGGAGCCTATTCATTTCAAACAAACAAACAAACAAACAAACAAACAAACAAACAAACAAACAAACAAACAAATCTTTCCTCTTTATAATATTAGTATAGATGAAATGTTTTTTTTTAGGGAATGAGAAATAATGCTAGAAAGTGAAAACAATTATCTGCGATCTGCCTTTGGTTCACACAGATACAATACTAATGTTATTGTTGTATTACTTATCTACTTTAAATAAATAGTGCCTACCTACCTAAAGATTTAAAAATATTTCCACTGTATGTAAGTAGGTACTGATAAAACATTTTCTGACACGGTTAACTACTAATTCATTGGTTTGGGTTGAATCAAATCAGAGAAAAGAAGTTCATGTAGGTATACTTAGGGTACCTATACCTAAATCAGGCGATCAGCGTAGGCAAACTTACCTATTTTTTTCCTAGCTACCTACGCAATGGTCGTCCGTCTGTCGGTCCGTCTGTCTGTCTGTCCGTCTCTCTGTCTGTCACCAGACTGTATTTCACGGACCGTGATAGCTACACAGTTGACATTTTCACAGATGATGTATTTTTTTGCATTTGTGTCGCATGATTGTAATATTATAAGTCGCGTAAGATTGTATATTTACAAGTACCTATTTACTTATAATTTCTTCTAGATAAGACAAGTATTGTAAACTATTGAATTTGGGTGTGATTCAGTGTATTCGAAATTATCTCTTCTCAACACATCATCTGTCTAGCCCTTTCCCAACTATACCTACTGGGGTTGGCTTCCAGTCAAACCGGATTCAGCTGAATACCAGTATTTTACGTGGTGCGGCTGCCTACCAGACCTCCACAATCCATTATCTGTTCTCAACATAATCATAGATTATAGTCTAAAACATAAACAAGATTTATTACAATCTTACGATGTTTGGAATTATCCGGTGACACATACGAGTACTTACATAGGTAGGTACCTACTCTAACCAACTAATACCACGATATTCTAAGCTGATAACAACCCTTTGCTTTGCCATCTAAAACCATTCCACCAAAGAACGCCAGTAATCACACTAATCACTGAATGTTACGACTGTATCACCTAAAGAAAACATTCTTAGATCGCGACGAATAATTGCATAAATAATCTTTCATTTATTTAGTACCTACACGTCACAATTTATTTACACGTTAGGTACTATTTAGGTTCAGTCACATTACAACAACCTGTGTAGGTACAATATACCTTTATTACCATTAGATACGGGACTTAGTCACAGCAAGTGGTCCTACTCAACTAAGTGATTGCCCGTAGTTGGCACTCAGTCGCGCACGGAAAATCATTGATGTGACCTTCAGAATGACTGGCCAAAATGACTGATAAGCTTAAAAATATTACTAAAATCTAATACCTATTTGCTACTATTTGATACCTTTGTTTAAATAATTGGTACCTAATTAATAACTGAGAAAATGAATTTAAAAAATGGGGAGTCATTCTGATGTCAGGATGGACTGCCGACATTTAGGATCTCCACGTAAGGGCTCAAAAATTTCAATTCGCCTTTACAAAAATTTAGTACCTATTTGATACCTAAACATACCTATATTTTTTCTAGATTTTTAAGGCAAAGAATTTTATTAGAGATTTTTTGTTTAGGTACTATGAATAAATATACTTACCTAGTTCTACCCACATGTTAGCTTTTATCAGTATCTCGTAAATTGTTATTAATTAGTAGTACTTATTACTAATTATCGTGTAAATTGAACTACCTTCACTGTATAGACTTGAAAAAAAATCACTTGACTTTCTGTATCAAGTAGTACCTACCTAAACATAGGAAACAAAAAATCTGTAATAAAATCTTTAATCTTTGCTGCTCAACAGTGTTTTAATAATACTAGGAATAAAAATAAGACACACCACTCGTAAATACAGCCAAAAATGTTAATTTGTTGAAAATAACAAAAATATTTTATCGTTTGCTTCGCCATGTTTGTGAGAGCGAGATAGATATTAAAAACATGCGTGAGAGACACGATACGCACAATTCACGAGTTGTTGAGAGATTTTGTAAACAACGCGCGCGACGACTAGTACCAGACCGAGGTTGCGTAAGGTTAGCATCACAAATTTCTTCAAACATAATAATAGTTTTTTATTATTATTGTTTTACCAACCATGATTATTTAAATTGAAGTCGATTTTATTGATAATTGATAACAGTTATGTTTTACGCAATAGGTACTTATTTAAAAAAAATGTTTTTATAAGACAAAGTCTAGTTTTTAGTACCTAATTGTTAGTGCAGAATCACTACTTCACTATATTTAGTTATCTTTATTACGCGACTGTGGCAAAGCAAACGGTTATGATTTCAAGGCTTCCTCGTAACTCCCAAACTGCACGTCATGTGCAGCCATATTCTTTATTTATTTATACATAAATGCATAATGGTGATACTTAAGGCTCTTTTTTATTACTTAAGGCTCTTTTTTATTCAGGTTTCCTAAAGATGAATTAAGGAGACAAAAGTGGCTTGTTGTTGTCCGAAAACAAAGGCAGAAGTAAAGCTTTAGTAACCTTGCGCGATCAAGCGAACAATATTTCTTTTTTTAAGTACCTCAAAATAATTAATGTTTTTATATTTTATTTGCTAACGCTACCACATGCCATGTCATTCATAATCGTAAACATTCGGCAGCTAACGCGATTTCGCTCGCACGACAGCGCCGTCTCCTATCTCTATCCTTGTCTATCTATCGGTAACAGTAGGTTGCGACTGTGATGACACTGATCACAGATGTGTGAGTTTCGGTGCATAGTCGTACGCCGAGCCCATGTTTACTGATTGCGATGTTAGAGCGTAACATGCAATGTTTATTACCCAAAATAATTTATCTGAATAATTTGTTATGGTGAAAAGGGATACCTTTTCACCACCAAATCCGATAGGATATCGAGCCTAGAAACAAAAATATGCATAGACCAATAATTATATTATTATTAATATTTGAAAATATTAGGTTTGGTAAGTATATAGAAAGATAAAAAATAATTCAAAAATAAATACAACTATTGAGATTTGAACCCACACCAAGCCTAATGGAAGGCAGTCTCTAAACCGACAGTCTGTTTGTACGGTTGATAACTGTTCCAAATAGCCGACCTTATTTATGTCAAGGTTTTTAGCTGCTCAGCTTCCCGAAAGTACAGCGTGATGATAATCATTGCTAAGGTTATATTCATAAGAAATAGATTGGAATATAACAATTTGGTCCTCTGGAAATTTTAATTTCCAACCATTTTTGAATAAAACGACATCTAGTGGTGTCGAAAGTTACTACTATTTACTTTGCATGTGTGTGTAAAGAGTAAATTCATGCGGCTAAATCTTTATTCTGCTGTAATCTTTGTATTGTAGTTAACAAGCATAGTGATTATCTAAAAAAATCAAGTTAATGCCCTAGGTGGAGCGTATAATAAAGTTGTCTATTAAAACTCTCTATGTTAGGTGTAAAAATTGAAAATGTTCGAAATTGTGGATGTGTCGCCATCTAGCGACAAAATGGCAGTGAGAGCATTCATCCATTCACCTTAAGGTGAAAGCGACAGGGCAGCCCGCGAAATTCAAATTTTCTTACGTTTTTTGCAATTTGCAGGTCAGTATCAGGTTGTATGTTGGTCAAAATATAATTCGCGGCAGTAGCAAGTACGTATTTACAGAACTGTAATCATTAAAATCATCAATACAACTCTCTCAGTTAGATAGAATTGACAAATGTGACGGCGCATCGACTAGCGCCATCTATGAAATTACTACCGAACAAGACTGACAGCGGTCGGTCCAGCAGGGCCCAAGTCTGCTATTTTTTATAAATTCGTCATTCCAACACGATCCCATTGTCATTTTGCTATAAGTTCGTAATCTACTAAATTCATAATGGTCGATCATTGGTCGGTCAACGGTCTCGTAATAGAATCGTGGTTCTAAATATTCAATGTCTTTGGAAAGCAATGACTGCACAATAACGTTCTAATGATAGGTCACTGATCGAAGGAACTATCAAAATTTTAGCAGATTACGGCATACGTCTGTCATTCATTTGTCATTATTATGTACAAGATTACCATTCTATGCCATTTCTTTCAATGGAGTGTCAGTGGTTGAACATTGGAAAGTCATAATGACGCTTTTATATTAGTAGATTACCAAACTTGTCGAAATCAACAAAACACTATTGTAATAGCAGACTTGAGGCCCGGAGCGTTGATTGGTTGACGGCGTATCGACTAGCGCCATCTATCGAATTACTACCGAATAAGACTGACAGCGGTCGGTCTAGCGGAGCGTCGATTGGTTGGTGAAGCGGCCATGTTGAGACGGACATTCTCGTCTGGCAACGGCGACCGTGCACCACGAATACGACGAATCTACACTAATATCATAAAGAGGAAAGATTTGTTTGTTTGTTTGTTTGTTTGAAATGAATAGGCTCCGAAACTACTGCACCGACTTGAAAAATTCTTTCACCAGTAGAATCCTACATTATCGGTGATGGTCATAGGCTATAGAATATTTTCAAAAAAGTTAGGAATCCGTATGAAAACTTCGATAATGTGACCCAAGGTGTGAGAAAAAATCCTTATATCGCGTACGCTGCGGAATCTATTGACAATAGAGCAAAGTGATGTACTACAGTTTTATAGAAGTCATCAATATCTACAAAAAAGTCCGCGATACCATACGTCTAACTATTATGGATAAGTCACCATGACCGCTTTTTGTTAATATTAGTCAAGCAAATCCCATGGTGAAATAAAAAATGGTGATTATAGTACCATAATATTAATCCTTATCTATTTAAATGGTTTGATAATTAAGGTTGATTATGTCCGTGTAAATTACACTTTAAATCATTCAATTCGGACCTTTCGTTCAAAAGTTACGACGGTAATAAACATGCTCGGAGTAAGAAAAATGTCGCGGCTTGAGCGAACTGGGGAGAATCGTATCAATGCTTGGTCCGATGAAGTTGAAACACCACGGCATTTAAATGTTTTGGATAAAACAATAAGAATAACAAATGATTGGATTTTTCGAAAATCAACTAGGTACATACATAATAAGGGGTGAAGCAGGGGTGAATAAGTTTTTAGGGGAGGAAATTATAGCTTGCTTCAATTTACGTCGGAATTCTATGAACAAACTAATAGTAGGATAATTGAAACAGATCATGTAGGTACCTAACAATTTTTGCATAATCAACCCCTGACGGGCTGAACGGGGTGAACAGTTGCGCTGAACCAATAATGAGAATCGTTGTGCTTAATTTTCCAAAACTAACCTTTATAATGGGATATGTATAGGGGCGTTGCAGTTTGTGGAGTACCTACTATCCCCACGCGGACGAAGTCGCGGGCGAAGTGCTAGTCGCTAATATTCGGTGTAATCGTTTAATGTTTCGTGATTAGTTTGATTCATTGTTACTCGTAATTCTACTGATGTTAATGTTTTAATCATTTGGAGGACCAATTATAAGAAATTGATTGTGTGACATCTTACATGACTTTGATTAAAACTACGCCCATAAATACCCGCACCAACGCTATGGCTGATCCTGAAGACACTTTTGATACTCTTTTATATGTATTATTTCATGAAATCATAACATTTAGCTTAATTCTAATAGAAAGTTGTATTGATGATTTTAATGATTACAGTTCTGTAAATACGTACTTGCTACGCCCGCGAATCATATTTTGACCAAGATACAACCTGACACTGACCTGCAAATTGCAAAAAACGTAAGAAACTTTGAATTTCGCGGGCTACCCTGGCTCTTCCACCTCCAACTAAGTGCCCCGTTGGCATCGCTTTCATTTGTGCTTCTACCTACCTACTCTATTCTCCATGGTATTCAACACATGTAAAGAAAAAACAGTTTTTCACTTAATTAGGTACTCAAAAACTCAAGTGCTTAGTTTCCTTCGCCTCTAAAACAGATCTTCTTTTATTCCTGATACTGTGCTATGGTTATAAAGACAATTTCTAGTGATTGAATTCTCATTTCCCTAAACTAAAGAATTCCCTGATTTGTATGAAAAGATATCGGTTATTATGGTATTTATCTTGTTTTCTCTGGAATGAAATTATATTTACACTGTAAATACAGCCTCGAATAAAATCGATTTTTGAGAAATTGTCCTTCCACACCTCGATTCTTTTGTGCATCAATCCATCAGATTGAGATTCGATTCAATTGAAAAATCGTTTCTTTTTTCCAAAATAATCGCCATCCCTAGTAAAGAGCTAGCTGTCATTCATAATAGAATAGAAATCATAGAATACAAATCAATGACATATAAATAGTATGGACTGGAAACATCTACAAAAAAAGGGTGCCGGTTTTTGTCTCAAAATTTCTCTCAAAATGGCTGCCAATACTAGGGTTGTGTCAATCAGAAAACATAGTGTTACTAATAACTAATATCGATACTAGTACTATATAATAGTATTACGAGTCTTACTATATATCACGGTTGAATCATAATTACAAATATTCTTACAGTTCGTTGTAACAGAAAACAAATCGTAAGTTTACTTGCCTTCTGATATCTGAGAATAATATTAATTTCAAGTGTTTTTCTGCATAGAATTACATGACGTTTGCGCTTTTGCTTATTTTATTTCTGGTCTGTAGCTTTTGGTAGTTATACGGACCCTAGTGAAAACCAAGTTCTTCTATTATGTTAAAAGACAGGTGGAGTAAAAATAAAACAAGTTTTTTTTTAAATTTGTTCATTGGTGTTGTGACAGTCTGTCACTCATACCTATATAATAACAACATTATATTTATTTCAAAATACTGTCACCCGGCCCGTGGGTGTGAAACTCACTTAACCGTGCCACAGATAATTTATGGGGTACATAAATTAGGGAATAAGTTGAAATGAACAAGTACCAATCTATACAATACAAACTTTATTAAAATCAAACCTTAGGCAGGTACTTACATCAAATGCACAGGTTTATTACCTTATCCCTAAACCCTGTAACACAATTCCAATTCTGGATCCCGTCTCCGTACCGAGGGTACCAGAGTGGGAAAATGTGCATGAGAAATAAAATATATAAAATCAGGGTCGCTTGAATGGATTCGTGAAGTGAACCGCTAGCAACTTCTAGCTCAACCGAATAAGTGGTTATGGATATATCTAGTTGTGCTCAGTGCAAAAAATAAACATGTTATACTTAGTGTAGCAAACATTCAATTACTAGATCTTTCTATCCTTAAGTGAACATAAGGTTCACACTCTCTCTCTCAAAACGTAACTTGACATAAAAATAACTTCTAGGTTAGCAAGCTGGTAATTAGCGAGCTATATATCAGCGTTGGTGAGTCAGCCATATAGCATTTAGCGTTAGTCTTTTAGCGAACCATCAAATCAGCGGCACAAAGACCCCTTGGCATCGGCTACACCTGACAAAACACGGGTAGACCACACGATGAAGTGTCCTGCAGGGAAGGATGTTGATCCGGAACGAAATATAACAAACGACGTCTGTCGTACCTGATGTTTTCCATGGACGATGATCTGATTATGTGTGTCTTTCCACATGGGTAGGTACACTGTCCACCTCCTCAGGTCTACCTTCGGAACACACCAAGACGTCAGGTCTTTCAGCGTCCGTCTTCAGGAATTCAGGCTAGTTAAAAGAGCCAGATCTGAAACAATACAACCCCCCTAATCAGAAACACTTACGAGAACCTCGAGAGGGAAACAGAACAGAAAACCACTTGGGTCTTACCTAGGGCAAATGCAGGATCGAAAATTCGAAACCTAGATACAGGCAATATTAGCAGCGACTTTCTTTTATTTTATATTATGGAATGGGCTTGCTCTTGACCTCGATCACGCCTGATGGAAAGCGATAGATGAGGTCTTTTGGACCTTAAGAATCATCATAAAACACTGTTGTCCGATTAGCACACGCATTATAGCGATATCGTTTCAGCACAGCGAAGGAACTAGTATTGGAAACTATTACGGTACCGGTACAACACTATTCCACCATGACATATTATTGTAAACAAACGAATGAAATTATAAAATATTAAAAAGGGCTGTTGGACGGAAACAAACCCAAATATGATCACTTTAGCCATAAATTCATGATCACATAGCAATTTTTTTATCAAAAGTGTATAATATAAGTAATATTGCATGAAAACCTGCAACTAACTTGTACAAAGACGACTGACGTTGATAATCCTTGTTTTTTTCACCACACTTCACAATATTAACGCAGAAGCATGTTTAACTGCTGTTTTCCAGCATATAAGTGCAATTTTAAACAGAAACTTCTCGTAATTTTGTCACAAATGTTATTAATATAAAAATTAAACAACCATTTGACAGCAGAACTACCTCGAAACTGCGCGACTAATATGGCAGATTCGGCACCCACCTACAACTGTCACTAAGTCAAAACAAATTGTTGATATTATCAGCAACAACTGAAACATTGTTGTCTCTTTTATCAAATACGATTACCACATTAGAAAGAATGAAACAAAGCGATATTTCACATTCTGTTTTGTAATTAACCCTGTAAATGTATGTATAGAATTTCGCGGCGCCTCCATATTTTTTCTATCTCAATTATACAAATTGACTTACTCTCAAGGAACTGCTATTACAACCTGGCCCCGTTTCATAAAGCTTACAATTGTCAGTGACAGGTGACAGGTGACAAGTCGACAACGCGACAATTGTACGTTTCATAAATCTTTTGGTCTGATTTATTTGTAATTGGAAAATCCGACATATTTGTCAAATTGTCACGACAAGTCGACAATTTAGTGTTTCATAAAAATTTACAGGTGACAATGAAAATTCGACAATTTGTAGAGGACTTTCTGACAGTTGTCGTTTATGAAACACATAATTGTCAATAAGGAATTGTAAACTTGTCGAATTGTCGTACATTTTTGATAGGCACCCTTGGCCTGTGTCAGAATTAATGACGTGTCAAGTCACGGAGAAAACACTACTTATGTAAAAATGTTAAATTCTAGCAGTGATAACAGTAATGCCAGTGATGATTATTATTTAGGACAAAATATGCGAAGGAGAGAATTTAAAGAGAGAATTAACTTTTCTTTAGAAATCACCGACATTACATTCAACGAAAAATTCCGTATCAGTAAAGTGTCGGTAGAATATATTTTGACTAAAGTAGGAGGCCAATTGCAACACCCAACTAAGACAAATCAAGCTCTTGAACCTGTGCAACAGCTGTTAAGTGCGTTACATTGGATGAGATTATAACAACTCCTGAACCTGAATGTGCTAGTACATCTCAAGTGGATACCGCAATCCACTTGAGATGTACTAGCCTACCACCTAACGTCCTAACCTATCACCGACATTCATTTACCTGCCACCGACAATCATTTACCTGTCACCGACAGGTGTTTATACAAGACTTGTCATGACAATTGTTATAAGAAACAAACAAGACATAGTGACAATTTACCACTGTATTCCTGTCTACAATTATAAATATGTCAAGTTTTATGAAACGGGAATTGTCGTGACAATCCGACAAATGCCGTCATTTCTGACAAATTGTCGACTTGTCAAGCTTTATGAAATAGGCCCCAGGAATGTGCATTGTCAATTTGACACCAATATAAAAATAAACCTTATGTTTATAGTACTAAGTTCTATTACAGACAATCACTTGGTCAAAGAGAAATCCGGTCCGAGAGAGAAAGCGCTTGGAGAGCCCTGTGTCCCTTTCTAAAGTGTTGCCAGGAGGATTATTCCCGAATTTAGTAGGAATGGTAGGAAAAAATAATATTGTCGTGTCTTATTAAAAAAACATTAACTTTCGTTCTGATATATTTCTAATATTTTTCAATTATCTGTTAGAATGAGAACATTTTTTTAGCAATAATTTGGATACTGTATTGAAATGTAATTAAAAAGAAAAGATTATTAGTAGAATATACAGGGTTACTGGTAATTCGACGTATATCCGTCAGGGGCTGATAAGGGGGATACAATGCAACAAATTGAACCCCCCATATGTATGGCCGAAATTCAATAGTTTTCGAGATATATGAATTTTAAGGGTTTTTCGAAATTTACCCAAAATGGGTATGTAGGTTTTTTTTATTTGGAATTAAATGTCAAATTTAATTCCAAATAAAAAAACCTACATACCCATTCAAGGGTACCATTAAAAATGATGTTGTAGCTGGCACTTCAATTAAGCTATGGACATCATTAAAACTACTTAATTTAAGTTAAAGTTTTCAGTCGCTCGTTTACGTTCGTTCGACGCATACTGCGTCCCGCTTGCTCCCGTGTACATGACTGCACCTGCGCGATCTTTGCAAATGGCTAACTTCAGAGGGGCATAGTTATTTGACGCGAACTGTACTAAGGAAGGCGACGCGAGCGCAGCAGACGCCGTGTACTCCCCCGCCCGCACACCCCGCCCTATCACGAAGAATTTTGCCAGTAAAATCGGTTGTTTTAGCGAGGATTATAAACTAAGAACACAGATGATTTCTCTCCCCGCGCCGGTTTAAACACATGGCATGCCACGAATTATGTATTTTAAAATTGACTTTTATACCTTTTTGGAAAGCTTACAGAATAGGCAAGTTGTTTTAGTTATTTGTACGATTAATGTCATATATTTTTTTTGACGAGACATCATTTTTGAAGGGTAAAATGAAAATATTGGTAAGATATTATTCTTATATCGCTCATTATTTTAATTATTTTGTTAAATTAAGTAGTTTTAATGATATCCATAGCTCAATTGATGTGCCAGCTACAACAATGACATCATTTTTAATGGCACACTTGAATAGGTATGTAGGTTTTTTTATTTGGAATCAAATTTTGGGTAAATTTCGAAAAACCCTTAAAATTCAAATATCTCGTAAACTATTGAATGTGGGCCATACATATGGGGGGTTCAATTTGTTGCATTTTGGCCCCCTTATCAGCCCCTGATGGATATACGTCGAATTTTGAAGGGTAAAATGAAAATATTGGTAAGATATTATTCTTATATCGCTCATTATTTTAATTATTTTGTTAAATTAAGTGGTTTTAATGATGTCCATAGCTTAATTGATGTGCCAGCTACAACATAATTTTTAATGGTACCCTTGAATGGGTATGTAGGTTTTTTTATTTGGAATTAAATTTGACATTTAATTCCAAATAAAAAAAACTACATACCCATTTTGGGTAAATTTCGAAAAACCCTAAAAATTCAAATATCTCGAAAACTATTGAATTTCGGCCGTACATATGGGGGGTTCAATTTGTTGCATTTTGGCCCCCTTATCAGCCCCTGATGGATATACGTCGAATTACCAGTAACCCTGTATAATTATATAAGTTAATAAAACAAATATTTAAAGGGGTCTCCCTTAAATATTTGTTTTATTTTATTATTTAAATTATTTTTAAAGTGAATATATAGCTAAAAAATCTGTGAATATTTCAAGCGTCTACCTGTTGCCGTTATCATTAACGAGCAAAAATGAGCAAAAAAAATCACGTTTGTTGTAAATATTTAAGTTTGTTGTTATAGCGGCAACAGAAATACATCATTTGTGAAAATTTCAACTGTCTAACTATCACAGTACATGAGATACAGCCTGGTGACAGACTGACGGATGGACGGACGGACAGCGGAGTCTTAGTATAAGGGTTCCGTTAAATTATTCAAGCAAATCCCGGGTGAAATAGAAAAATTTAGATTTTTGTATCATGATAATTAATCCTTATCCATTTAAATGGTGTCATAATTAAGGTTGATTATGTCCTTGTACTTTAAATTATTCAAATCGGACCTTTCGTTCAAAAGTTACGACGGTTATAAACATGCTCGAAGTGAGAAAAATATCGCGGCTTGAGCGAACTGGGGAGAATCGTATCAATGCTTGGTCCGATGAAGTTGAAACAAGGCATTTATATGATTTCGATAAAAATAAACTACATACATAATAAAATAAGGGGTGAAGCAGGGGTGATTAAGTTTTTAGGGGAGGACATTATTGTTTGCTTCAATTTACGTCGGAATGCTATGAACATACTAAAAGTGGGATAATTGAAACAGATGGACCTACCTAACAATATTTGCATAATCAACCCCTGACGAGCTGAACAGTTGCACTTAACCTGGGGCTCGATTCTGCTATTGCAATCGTGTCTCAATGACCGGTCAGTGATCGAATATTTGACAACTTTGACAGTTTTTGTATGGGAGATGTGTCAAAAGTTTGACGTTATACGTCAAAAATCGATCATTGACCGGTCATTGAGACACGATTGCAATAGCAGAATCGACCCCCTGGGCTCGAGACAAGTGAGATTCTGTCTACTGTAGCGTGGCGTAGGCAATTGTCAATACGTCAAAAATGTATGGGATTGACAGATGCTATCGAAATGTCACGTGATCAAATTCCTACATTTTGGAATTTCAACAGTCGCATTCGCTAATTAAATGGTACATTGGCCTCCTGCCTGAGACCATAGAATAAGTAGAAGCGTCTAAGTAATTAATGAAAATCGTTGTGCCTAATTTTCCAAAACTAATAATAGTGGTAGGTACTCCACATATTTCAACGCTTCCTATACCCCCTTTTAAAGGTACTAAATCCGCGCGGACGAAGTTGCGGGCGAAGTGGTAGTATTCGATAAATTGGTGTTGGCAACGCTGCAAGTGGTCGTTCTTAACAACTTCTAAATTTTGCAGCGAGGGGCACAACGCGCGCGCCTCTATTGGCAAAATTTCTCGGCAAAAAAATCTTTGTAACGCCAATTTGCAGTTAGCCACCTGCAATTACCACTATAGTGGATATTGGATATTGTGGGCCAAGAGATAAGAGTGATGGTCACGCAAATTATTTCATGAAGACCGTTGAAGATGGATGGTGTCTGAGGACCGTTCCGGAAAGAGGTGGTGCAGTGAGAAGACATTGTGGGAAAAGAGTACGCTTGAGGGATTTGTGGGAAACCTCAACTACTGGACTCCAACGAAAAAATAAATTGTTAAACATGAATGAAGCCATAATCTAACGTCAAATTATGTGAAATAAAACGTCAGATTTTTATTGACTGACACTGACAGACAGACAGATGGGAAACGAAGCAAGCGATTGTAGAATGATTATATTTTCCTTTAGTTTTATCTGAATAATATTTATTAAAATATGTTATCGGTGCGTGTTCCTGTAATGTAAGCGATAGCAAACGCGTTTCTGCTAATCGAAATTATAATGCATTCTTTTTTTCAGGTTCTTTTTCATTGCTTTTTACTTAGTAGCTTCATTCACTTTAGCAATGGATTCTATGTACCCGGGGTGGCTCCTGTGGAATTCAAAAAAGGACAGAGAATTGAAGTTAAAGCTGTCAAAATGACCAGCATACATACACAACTGCCTTATGAATATTATTCTTTACCTTTGTGTTTACCCAAAAATGGTACATTTGTTTATAAATCAGAAAATTTAGGCGAGGTGTTACGTGGAGACCGTATAGTAAACACTCCGTATGAGGTCCATATGGCGGAGAATATTAAGTGCAGACTTCTATGTCACCATAAAAATAACCCTATAAACTGGAGTGTGGAAGAATCTGAAAAAGTGGCTAGCCGCATTGAACATGAGTATTTTGTGCATTTGTGAGTATAATTTGTTAGTCGGTTTTTATTATTCCAAATTTTTGTAAAATTTGTGTGCCTGAAACTTACATAATAATATGAACCTTTCAGGCTTGTTGATAATTTGCCAGTAGCCACCAGAATTACTAACACTGACACCTCAGAAAGAAGTATAGAGCAAGGTTACCGCCTCGGTTTTATGTCCAAAGGCAAAGCATACATCAATAACCATTTAAAGTTATTGCTCAAATATCACAAGCATAGCCAGTAAGTATTTGTTTCCATTTTATTAATTTCTTAAACTTATGAAAATGTCCATACAGGTGACTGGATATCACTGCTTTGGAAGAATACTGGTGCAACTCAAAATGGGCATTTTTTTCAGGGGAGCTGATTGAAGTTTACTATTATATTATTTCTAACTTTTGACCCATTGAACTTTTCTTGGTGAAAATGAAAGAAAAACAAAGATGAAAACCACTGGTTTCGCCAATAAAGATGCACATGGTAAAACAAATGAAAATAAAATTGTATCAATACAGTATTTGTCCAAAGCAGCAAATACATGAAATGTTAATATAAGATTTTTTTTTTATAAATCACTAGCTTTTGAGCGCGGTTTCGCCTGCGTGGATGTCGGTTATAACGTGAAAAAGTAGCCAATATCCTTCTTGATATCCCAGGCTATATATCTGCCAAATTTCATGACAATCACGGGGTCGAGTCTGCTATTGCAACTGTGTCTCAATGACCGGTCAATGATCGATTTTTGACGTATTACGTCAAACTTATGACACATTTCCCATACAAAAACTGTCAAAGTTGTCAAATATTCGATCAATGACCGGTCATTGAGACACAATTGCAATAGCAGACTCAAGCCCCTGTATGGCCGCTTTAGTGTGAAAGCATAACAAACAAACTTTTACATTTATAATATTAGTAGGGATGTGAACTAAGGCCTACCTACCATTTACTCTTGCAGTATCATTTTAAAATATAAATTAAAAAAGAATTTGACACTAAAACAAGTTTTGGGTTGGTTTAGTTGAAGAAAGTTAATATCACCCTGGGATTCAAACTGAGTGCAAATACAAATATACAATATCCTTTATTTCAAATAGACCAGTAACAGACACTTTTGAATTGTCAATATCTGTCAGTCAATTAGCTAGTTCTGTTGTGCTAGCGACAGGAGCAGCAAGTTGCTCTGCAGCAAAACACACTCACCTACCTTATCTCCAGCGTGGCAGTTGCATGTTCCATAGAGTAGATCCTATGGAGAAGAACGTGCAAGAGGCTCCATGGACACTCTTTTATATCAGTAGGAATTTACAAAATCATGGTAAAATTCGTTTTGAAATAATGTATGAGTAAAATTATAGAATGCAAAAGAAATTGATTCTACACAATGCAAAGATGGTCTTACAATCTTCAGCAGGTTCAACAATGTTTTCACGTCTTAGTCAGATTGGGTGTTTTAGTCGCTGTGGAGCGGACCAGCATTGATCCAAGCATTTTTTATCATCAATGTACTATATTACGTACTATATTTTCATTACATTTATTATTTACTATATTTTCATAGATATATTGACAAGGCACTGTCATGATGTTAGTTTCCTAAGAGAATCGCGCCGGCGGAGATTGAAAATGGCTCTGATGGCTCTATTCTGTAGAATAAAAATAGACTCGATATCAGCAGCCCGAACCCATAGTAAGATACCGTAACACATTATATAATGAAAGTAACTAAAATAGACTAGTCTTGCGGTCTCAACATCTGTAAACTGGCAGATTTTTGTAACAGCATATGCTGCTGAACATAGCCTTCCTGCAAGAGATGTTAAATGAGGACCCCCATTATAGCCTTGAATCAAGCGTAATCCCAGGAAAACTGTTCTATCAATGAAATCTAATTTCTCCCTGTTCAATACTATGTCACAATCACTACTTTAGACTTTTGGTAAAGTAAATGGAATGCACTTCGTTTTTTTATATATATAATTAACTAGCTGTCCCCCGCGGCTTCGCTCCCGTCAGCTGGCTACCTACCTACCTACCCTACACCTAACCTACACAAAAAAAAAGTATCCCATGTCCGTCTCCTGGTTCTAAGCTACCTCCCCACCAATTTTCAGCCAAATCGGTTCAGCCGTTCACGCGTGATGCCGTGACCAAGGGAAACAGGGATTCATTTTTATATATATAGATAGCAGTGAACCAATTATGAACCTGCAGTAGGTAGGGCGTTATTTACATCGTCAAGATTGTTTGCATGTCTATTTATTTAAATTAAAATTAAAGATGTGTCGTCAGCAAATAACACCATACTAAGCTTATTTTGTAAAATGTAGGGCAAATCATTTATATAAACTAGAAACAAAAAAGGACCCAAAATTGAGCCCTGAGGTACCCCCATTTTCACGTTTAATCCTGTTGAATTGTTGCCGTTTATTTGAATTGGCTCCTGTCTATCATTCAAATACGATTTTACTAGGTTCAAGGCTGTTTTGCCCAGTCCGTAATGCTCCAGTTTCAGGAGTAGGTAATGTTTCATGGCTCACACAATCAAACGCCTTCGACAGGTCGCAGAAGATACCTATGACATCTTGCGCCTCTTCCCACGCATTAAAGATATGTTTTAATAACGTAACACCAGCGTCTGTTGTACAACGTCCCCTGGTGAAACCGTATTGTTTATCGTGGAAGATATCATTCACGTTAAAGTGACTGAGCATTTGATTGAAACTCAAAACTCAAAGCATTTATTTCAATTAAACCATTTACAGTGTAACCTCTTAAGTGTGTCTTTAATGCAAAAAAATGTAAATAATGTGTTCTCCCAAAAAAAGATAATTAAATTAAAAGATACTAAATTCGAGCGCCAGGGAGATTCACACAGTACAAAAAATAATAAAGGTGGCCGGAAAGAAGTAATCGGAAGAGTCAGACTTTTATTCTGCCGGTGGGAGGCTAAACAAAGAAAATCAAAACAACTATTTTTAAATCTTTTCTCCATTTAATGGCCCGTAGCTTCTCATATTTTTTAACCCTTAATCTAAAATATAATATGGTTTAAGTGAACCTAAATTAATGGCTATAATACATTAATTAGAAATGTGTGATATCACTGCATCTTGCACTAAATGAGTTAATATGTAATAGAAATAAAAAATACTACCAGATTGCTGGCTTTAAAAATAATTAATAAGAAACCATAGAAACGCGATGATGGATGATGGCCGTAGTGTTAAAAAAAAGTAAGTAATAATTTCGGATATTTAAAATCCAAAATTGACAGAAAATTAAAGTAACCTGAAGAAAAACAAAAAAACGCCAACAGTGGGCGTTTTCTTCAATAAAATTAATTTTGATGCGCATACGCAGCCAATCTGATCGTATGCATACGAGGGAAAACCATCAAAATCGAAAATTAAGGTCAATCATTCCCACCGTTTCATTCTAGGTCATTGCCTTTTCATAAAGGCCAAAATATCCGAGATAACTACAGATTAGAGGAAAAATTGGCGAGCGATTCAAAATTATCGACTGGCCATTATTCAATTAAATTTTTATGGTTATGGCTCCATCGACGAACATTCGATGATTGATTTTGCCAATATCAAGGTACGAGATGGATAATGGTCGATTATGGTAACTGTTCAACGACTATTGGTCAGTTTTTGTAGCGATGTCATCCATTATTCACCATGCTAAAAAGGACAAACATTCTTGGTTAATACTATATGTATTAACCAAGAATGAATGACGGCACATTTTTAATAAGTGTTAAAACATAAAGTAAATATATATATATATATTTTTTTTATTAAGGAATGGTCTTGCTCTTGACCTCAATCACGCCTGATGGAATGATGAGGTCTATGATGGAGCGAGCGTGCCCAGAATATGCATATTCTGGCACATAACGCACTATATTTATTTAAATAAAATAATAAATAAAAATAGTTATAATTGGATTTTATTAATACATTTATAAAGGATTTTAACTGCGGGGGTGTGGGCTAAAGTTAAAAGGAAATGAATGTTAATTGGCCGGGGAATATCAGAAGGGAGTAAGTCGTAGAGGGGAATAGTTAAACGAGGACAGGAAAAAAACAAGTGCTCCAGAGTACCTTCCTCTAGCCCGCATTCACATAAAGAATTGTCTCTCACTCGGATTTTTGCCAAAAAAACTGGTGTGCAAACAAAAACAAGTCGGAGTCGAATTATGACAGAGGTAGCCAGTTTGTTTGAGAATTTTAGTTTGCTAAACCAACATTTAGGGGGGACATGTGGTTGGATGGAGCCATAAAATTTCCCCTTCAGTAACCGAGTTTTTTGCCAGTGTGTGTTCCAACTATTCATCATCTTGGGTTTTACAAGACTGCGTAAATCTCGAGTATAACAGGATGTATGAGATTCGATCCCATTCCGAGTAGCCAATTTGGCAATGGAATTCGCATTCTCATTTTCAACGATTCCAGAGTGGCTAGGTATCCAAGCCATTGCGATATCTATGCCTAAACAGTGGTATCTATAAAGGAGTTGTTTAATCCGTAAGATAAGGGGACAATTGTGACTAGAACGAAAAGGTGATTTTACTAAGTCTTGAAGGCAGCTAAGAGAATCCGAGAAAATTATGGATTTGTTGAGACCATGAGATTCAACATAGGAGACCGCTTCCAAAAGAGCTATCGCTTCGGAAATCGACTAAAACCATAAACCATGTGACGAGGTTAAAAAAACTCGTTACAACAGGCACTTTTAAATTGTCAAGGTCGGTCAAATAGGTGAAGCTATTTGCACGTTCCAAAGCGTAGATGTAAGATCTCCATGGAGAAGAACGTGGAAGAAACTCCATGGACACTCTTTTATATCAATTAATTATTAGAAAGTTGTTATTAAATTGTTCTTGTTGAAATTATTAATTATGTGAGAACGATGTAGAAAGACGTGTACGAAAAAAGCAAAAAAGGAACAAT
This sequence comes from Melanchra persicariae, assembly GCA_947386135.1. Taxonomy (NCBI): domain Eukaryota; kingdom Metazoa; phylum Arthropoda; class Insecta; order Lepidoptera; family Noctuidae; genus Melanchra; species Melanchra persicariae. The sequence goes on along the minus strand of OX376653.1, from coordinate 8,687,031 downwards.
TCGAAGTACTGATAATTAAAACAAACCGTGGGAGTTGAGAGATGACCAGTCCCAGCTGACGGAGCCAAATGGTGAATGAAACACAAACTCCACCATCAGAGAGACTATTGAGTGAGCATGACACTCCTAACAGTCAGGGCAAATTCAATTCAGTCTGACCCTAAAATGATAGTTTAGCTAGAAGGTACACAGTACCTTCTCACACATGTGCCGTTATTGCATTTAAGCATTACCTTTTCGAACACCTTGCTGAAAACTGGCAACACAGATACGGTCTATAGTAGGCATGGGCTAACTATATCCGATAAAATATTGGATATGTAGTATATCATTCCAAGTAAAAATAAATATCCGATTAACATATCCATATCCGCTTAATATATCCGGGAGTGAATTAACTTAGAGGAGCTAGATTATGTCGCGGATAGGTAGTAATTCCGATTTTTTAAATTTAAATAGATCCACGTTACGGTATGAAGTGAAAAGTCAGGATCTGTTATAATCATAATTGTCTCGAAATTGGTCATGACTGATATATCCGCGAAATGGTAAATAAGAATAATTCTGTCGTAAAAAATGCAACTTAAACATTGAACAATAACAGAAAAACGATTTTAAGCGGGAACAGTTTACTAAATTTTCGTGACTTACCGGAAATTAGCTCGGCGCACCGGAGCAGACCTGCGGAGTCGTCATTTAGTTCGGTCAACTTCGGTCGGAGTGAGTCGGAGTTACTCGGATATAGGATATATTAATTTTTGTGAAAAGCAAGGAGTTGATATTGTGTCCGCTTAAAGATAATATATCCGAAGATATAGATGTGTTCGGAGTTACCCATGCCTAGTCTATAGTAATTAGTATCTTTACGGTCCCTGGATTTGAATAAAGGAATTACCTTACTGTATTTCATAAGGTCCGGGAAAACCCCTTGATCCACACACAGATTGAATTTAAAGGCTAAATACGGCGTAATAGTGTCAATAATGGAGGTACAAACCTTTACAGACATACCCCATAGATTTTCGGTCAATTTGATCTTGAATTGCTTAAATGCTTTTATTATTGCAATGGTATGTGCTTAAAGTTAAATTTAATCGGGCAAGCTGAAACGTTCGACCTTAATAATTCAATAGAGAGCGAGGGCGAGGAGTTCAAGGTTTCAGTAGTTTAGATTGGGATACTAGTAAAGAATCTATTGGAATATAAAATATTAGTAGTTCAATAAATGTTGAAAGAATCACAAACCAATCAACTGAAATCTTGCAAAATTGTTAATTTTCATATTGTTTCCAGGGACTCCTACAGAGTGGTTGGATTTGAAGTGGAGACTATTTCTATAGATAAAGATGATCTCACGTTTGTTGACGATTCCTGCCAGTTTCCATCAAATCCTAATCCCCAACTGGTCAATGAAGACACAGGCACAAAGTTATATTTTACATATTCTGTTGAATGGGGAGAGTCTGATATAAGCTGGGCATCCAGATGGGATATATATTTAGGCATGAAAGATGTACAAATCCATTGGTTCTCGATTGTTAATTCTATTGTAGTGTTGTTCTTCCTATCAGGTAATGACTTGATACATCAATTTTACTTTGAAATTGCTTCAAAGCTTTTAACACTCCATTTTACATTTAAAAATTGTTCCTTTTGCAGGGATTTTGACAATGATAATGGTACGCACATTAAGAAGAGATATAGCTCGTTATAATTCAGATGAGAGCATTGATGATATGATGGAAGAAACTGGCTGGAAGCTAGTACACGGAGATGTTTTTCGCCCCCCACCTAAACGAATGTTGTTTGCTGCCGTTATTGGTAGCGGCATACAAGTCTACCTGATGGCCCTCATTACTATCTGTAAGAAATCATCTACTTTATAAGTTCAAGTTGTTCATTAACATAGCAAGCTATTTAAAGATACACATTAAACATTGATGTCAAATATTTGGAAATTAACTTCATTTAATTAAATCTATGAAAAACCAGTGTGATTTTTAATTAAGTACTTTGTTTTCTTTATCAGTGCCAGCGATAATACCATAACAAATTAACATTTTAATTATGTAAAATTTATAAAATGCCAACTAATCCACTATGTTTTTTTGGAGTTGTGTTTGGAGGAAATATTGATTTTAAATACATAGTTATGTTAGGAGTATTTTCCTTGTAATTAATATTGATGCTCAACTAATAGGTTTATGTGTTTTCAGTTATCGCCATGCTCGGCATGTTGTCACCGGCGAGCCGCGGTGCATTGATGACTGCTGCAATATTTCTTTACGTATTCATGGGTCTCATTGCGGGCTACTACTCGGCTCGATTATACAATACTATGAAGGGAAAACAATGGAAGCAGGCTGCATTTCTGACGGCGACAATATATCCAGCTATTGTTTTTGGCACATGTTTCTTTTTAAACTTTTTCATCATGGGTAAACATTCCAGTGGTGCAGTACCTTTTTCGACCATGATGGCGTTATTATGTCTTTGGTTCTGTATATCATTGCCATTAGTATACTTAGGATATTATTTTGGATGTCGAAAACAACCATTCCAACATCCAGTAAGAACAAATTTTATTCCAAGAAAAGTTCCTGAACAAGTTTGGTACATGAACATCTTTATTTGGTAAGACTTTGGATACTAATACTTAATAGTATGATTTATTTTTCTTAAGCAGGGCATTGTTGCCCTTTTTAAAGAAGAGTACCACCACACCTCTGCTCCACGCTTGTGGCGTTTTCCCCTCGAGTATGACGGAATCGAACAGTTTCTGAAGGGCCTTAAGGACTGGTTTTCCACCCGCCTTCAGGAGTTCGGCCGTAATTCCATCCTCACCCGACGCCTTCTTGTTTTTAAGCTGCTTCAGAGCCATCCTAATCTCATACAGGCTGATGTCCGGGATGTCTTCGGTATAATGCCGGGTCAATCTAGCTCTTGGGTCGTTGCTAGATTTGCTGCGGGTTTGGTCATTGACGTGTATAACTGTCCATAGAATGTCTCGATCTCCCTCAGAAGCTCCGATTTGGCGGATATGGTTCTGCCATCGTCGGTCTTCAGTTTTGTGAGCTAGCTCTGCCCAATAGACAAATCTCTTGCAAAGACCTTGGAGCCCTTATTCCGCTCTATCGCGTCTTTAATCTTTTCAGTATTAAAGCGGCGGAGGTCGCTTTTCAAGGACTTGGAGATCCGTCTATTGAGCTGCCGGTATTTGCACGCATCGTCTGAAGACCGCAGAATCATCTCCCGCCTGCCCTTCATGAGCTTGAGAGTAGGATCAGAGAGCCTCTTGGTCTTATCTGTACGGCGAGTCTTGAAGAACTTAGACCCGACCGTATGAACAGTTTCCACGAACCCATCGTTGTATTCGTCCACGGAGCTCCCTAGGCACTCGAAACGAATTTGAAGTTCGAGCTGAAAGCTTTCGGAGTTTTGGATCTGGATCTGTGCTGGACGGAGCGTAGACTTCATCAGTCGAAACCTTTCCAGCTTGATATTTAGATTAATGTGCCTCTTACCATGCGGTGATCACTTCCAGTTTTCACCGCGTTGATCACAGAGACATCATTGAATATCTGCTTCTTCGTCGACATGATGAAGTCAATCTCATTTTTAGTTGCACCGTCGGGGCTCTGCCAGGTCCACTTCCTGTGCTCACGCTTTTTAAAGAAGGAGTTCATCATATAACTGGCCAGTAGGTGTCCCCGGTGGTACCGACGTCCATATCAAAATTGCCCCACTAGCAGCTCGTCACCGTCACGTTTGCTCAGTTTCGCGTTGAAGTCCCCCATGACCACGGTGAAATGAGTTTTATGACCATGCACGGCTCTGGATATATCCTCATACATGGTCTCTATTTCGTCGTCGGGGTGTGTTGAGGTTGGGGCGTAAACCTGTACGACCTTCAACGAATATCTTGACGATATTCTGAGTATAAGGTACGCCACCTTGGTCGACACACTCTTGATCCTCACCACATTGGACTCGAGGGACCTGTGGACGAAAAACCCGACACCACCCTGGGACTTCTGGTCTCCCTCCCGGAAATAAAACAGGTTGCCGGATTTGAGAATTGTCGTGTCCTCCCCCTCTCTTCGGACTTCAGACAATCCTACAACACTTCGTCGCAACCTGCTCAATTCCTCCTCAAGTTCGGTAATCTTCTCGTCGGTCCGGAGTGTTCTCGTGTTTAATGTTGCCAGGTCCAGTCGTCGGTGTTTTTAACGGTAGCCGTATCCACTCCGGGGATTCTTAGCACCCCTTGCATCGTCATAACCTTGACCGCTACCGGAGTCAAGGGTAGACGCGCTGCCGGGTACTAGGGGCCATTTTTTTATTGTGCTTATCATTTGGTTTTGGTTTGCCCTAATCGCCACGTTTGCCAGGCGGGTTGGCGATCGCAGTGTAGCTGTTGCAATGTACCGAAAGAATGCTGCTGCCCATTCTCTGGTGTCCCTTAGTCGCCTCATACGACACCCACGGGAAGTGATGGGATGGTGCTATTCTTTTGCGTCCCGACACCATACGGGACTGCTTAAGAATTACAGGCCCATCTCACTTCTGAGCCATGTCTACAAGCTGTTTTCCAGAGTCATCACAAACCGTCTCGCACGCAGATTTGACGACTTCCAGCCTCCCGAACAAGCCGGATTCCGAAAAGGCACCGTAGACCACATGCTGCTGCAGGTTATACAGAAGACCGAAGAGTATAATCTGCCCCTCTGCTTAGCGTTTGTGGACTACGAGAAAGCCTTCGATTCGATAGAGATTTGGGCTGTGCTGCAGTCTCTCCAACGGTGCCAGATCGACTATCGGTACATCGAGGTGCTGAAGTGTTTGTATGAAAACGCCATCATGTCAGTCCGACTTCAGGATCAGACATCAGAACCTATCCTCCTGCAGCGGAGTGTGAGGCAGGGAGACGTAATTTCTCCGAAACTGTTCACGGCTGCAATGTAGGACGTCTTCAAGGTTTTGGACTGGAGAAGGCTAGGCATTAATGTCAACGAGTACATCACACATCATCGATTTGCCGACGATATAGTCGTCATGGCTGAGACCACGGAGGACCTCAGTACAATGCTCGATGACCTCATTAGAGCTTCCGAAAGAGTGGGTCTTAAAATGAACATGTACAAAACCAAGGTCATAGTAAATACCCATGTAGCACCCACTCCTATCAAGATTGGAGGCTCTGCACTCGAAGTGGTTGATGAGTACGTCTACCTGGGACAAACGATCCAGTTAGGTAAGGCTAACTTCGAGAAAGAGGTCAACCGTCGAATCCGACTCGGCTGGGCGGCGATCGGGAAGTTGCGCGGTATCTTCTCGTCTCACATACCACAGTGTCTCAAGACGTAAGTCTATGACCAGTGCGTCTTGCCAGTGATGACCTATGGACTCGAAACGTGGTTGCTCACAATGGGCCTCATCAGAAGGTTTAAAATCACCCAAAGGGCAATGGAGAGGGCAATGCTCGGAGTTTCCTTGCGTGATCGAATCAGGAATGATGATATCCGCAAGAGAACCAAGGTTACCGACATAGCCCGAAGGATCGCCAAATTGAAGTGGCAGTGGGCAGGGCACATTGCTCGAAGAACAGGTGGTCGATGGGGTCGAAAAGTTTTGGAGGCGACCGCGTACCGGAAGACGCAGCGTTGGAAGGCCTCCCACAAGGTGGACCGATGACCTGGTGAGGGTCGCGGGTAATCGATGGATGCGAAACGCACAGGACCGGTTGTTGTGGTGACACTTGGGGGAGGCCTATGTCCAGCAGTGGACGTCTTTCGGCTGATATGATGATGATGATTTATTTATGTAGGTATATTGCACTTTCCTCAAAAGACCACCTCAGACATCAACCTACATGGTTCTCATATGATTTGACCAGTACAATTGTATGGACTTCAAAAGAGACTTTAACCTCTGAGTTTGTTTCGGTGTTTCTTCTCAGGGTAGTCAGCTAGGAAACACCACCGGCCTCATCTAGTTTAAAAAGAAAAGATTAACGTGTAAAAGTGTTATTTACAACCTACTTACAAAATAAACATCATTTATCATTTATCGACTTGACCAATAAAACTCTAAAGGTTCAAATAAACATAGTCGAAAAACAGAATCGAAGTTTTTCATTTTGAAAAAAAAAAATGAGAGCCAAACAACATCGGATGACTTCTTTTGGCCCACCTTGCACTTTGTAATGTTTTTTTTGGAAGTCGGTTTTTTTTGGGAACTTTTTTTTTTTGTTAAAGTATCGACTTAGGAAGTTAGTGCAACATCGGGATATTTGGCGTCCCGATCAAGGGTGAATAGAGACGGGTCACCTGAACCCTGGAAATTTGTCTGGCTAAAGTCCAATATTCCACTGACAGGGGGTCAGTGGAATATTGTAATATTGGTCACCCCTCTTATGCCCATGATAGTAGCCCAATTTCATTGTGTTTTACACAACCTTATCAATTTGTATAATACCTTATTAAAAAATTGTTTCAGTATTTTGATGGCTGGCATTCTACCCTTCGGAGCTGTATTCATTGAATTGTTTTTCATCTTTAATGCTTTGTGGGAGAACCAATTTTATTATCTCTTTGGATTTTTATTCCTCGTATTTTGCATATTAGTGGTGTCTGTATCACAAATATCAATTGTTATGGTATACTTCCAACTCTGTGGAGAGGTAATAAGAATGTTCTTTATTATTTTGATTTGTGATTGTTCACTACCATTGAATTGTTATTGATTGGGTTTTTTTGTGGTTTACAGGATTATCATTGGTGGTGGAAGAGTTTTATCGTCTCAGGAGGTTCTGCTGTGTATATTTTAATATACTCCATATTTTACTTTTTCACAAAATTGGAAATCACCGAGTTTATACCGACACTGCTTTATATTGGATACACAGGTAATTTGTACAGGGTGTTTCAGAAATGCGTGGTCATATACGCGTGATGTTGGGGAGCTGATATACATTTAGGAAAAAATATCAAAAATAAAAAATGTGTCTAAAAACAAATTACCACAAAAAATTACTAAAAAGTTCCGAAGAAATGACTTTTCCAGCAGTCTGGTGTAGTTGGTGATATCAAGTCTGTGATTGAACTAAAGTTAATACCACCAACTGTAACAAAATGCTTGAAAAGTCATTTCTTAAGAACTTTTCAGTATTTTTTCTGGTATTTTTTATCAGCTATCCAAAATCACCTGAATATGATCACGGCCTTCTGGAACACCCTGTAACACATCATTTACTACTCAGCAATGGAATAGTTATTTTACTTACAATTAGTTCCCGCCATGCAGCGGCTAAGCCTACATGAAAGTAGAAATTTATCCCAAGGGAACATACTCCTAAAATAAAAAAAATGTCCTATTCTAGGATATGGTCTTACTACTGATACTGGTGGCATCGACTGTTTAGTTTCTAGACATCTAATACTCCTACCTACCTAAACTTAAATGTGAAAATCTGAAGTTTTAATCATGCCCACAGTCAATGTTTCTATGTGTGTGTGATGCTCTTGATGACGCCCCAAAAGTTGAATGGATTTTGTTAGAATTGGGAATACGGGTAGACTATCGGGATTATATATAATTTTGGACTTTAACGGCGGGTGAAACCAGCAAGAAATAGAAGCAAGGTTTTGATTAGCCTTGCCAATTGATTGTCAACATCGTGGCCATATTGTCCATTTCATGATGTGGCCGAGGTTAGGTTTGAGGGAGCTAAGGGCTCCCCAATACGAATGTTAGGTTCCTTTAATTCTACGATATGGCCACGACGTTGACAGTTCTAAACAAGACAAACTCACTCTAAATGGCGTCTGTCTAAATCTAAAGTAAATTGAGGGTAGCTTTTAGAAAGAGCCGCAAATATATCCTATTAGCAACAGAGACTTTGTTACGTTACGCCGTGTTATTTTATGTTGTCTGGAGCCTGAATAGTCGATTTATTTATTGTTACAGGTCTCATGGTGTTAACATTCTGGCTTCTAACTGGTACCATAGGATTCTTCGCAGCATACACATTTATAAGGAAAATTTATGCAGCTGTAAAAATTGACTAATTTTAATGTCTAGCCATTACTATTTTATTTAAGTTTGTATATGAGTGACGAATGAATTGAACAAAGATCTTTTGCTGATTTATATTGTGCATATGATTTGTGTAAATAGGTATGTAGTTAAAATTGCATTTTTAAACTCAATTTTATTTGACTATTAAATAAGATTGAGTTCGTATTATTTCGACTGCTAAGATTCTTATTTATGAAACCGCAGGAAACACTGCCTGCTTTCTTCTTGAACTTAAAGAATCATTTCCATGTGGATGTACTTTTTTAGCTTTTTATTATTGATAGGCTCACGTTTGTCCACTATCTCATTTGATGGTAAAAGATTAGCTTTTCATAGATACTTACTGTACCAAATGGTTACAGCCTCTCCTGATCATCATATTTGTCAATCATTGAGTCATGTAATTTTTATTTAACTCTCATTATTATTTAAATACGCATAGTGGCTATTAAATCTCCTTTTAATGTTTAAAATTTTACTTATAGTATAAGTACTACCCAAAACATGAAAAATACAAAAATTACAATGTCGTTTCATTAATTTCATTCAATAATATTAAACAACAGAAATAGAGCGTAATATAATGCATTTAAGCCGCGAGGGCATGTCTGCAAGAGGCATTCTACCAGACCTCGCTACCTAGGGAACATGTACAGCGTAGACCGTGCCATCTAGCGTTGCAAATTCGAAACTTACGATAACTGCCACGTGTGGCCAGTGCCATCTAGTGGCGCAAATTCAAAATTCATGTGTTGTAAAACCGTAGACAGAGAAAAATCCAACGTAATAAAATGTTCCTAACCGGCCTTCGGCGGTAAGACGTCGTTTTTACCTAAAACTGCCGAGTGTTGTCCTCATAACGCCAGCACCACTAGACAGGAGGGGTCATTTCTCGAACACACGGCCGAGCCTGTCTATAAGAAAAGAGGTAATACGGTGTCAACATAATTTTAAGTAGGCCTAGGTAATCTATGAAAATGTCTATGTATCTACTAATCTACTATAATCTAAAATGAACAATGAAATCCAAGGAACTTTTATCCTGAAGCTAAGTTCTATTACAGACAATCACTTGGTCAAAGAGAAATCCGGTCCGAGAGAGAAAGCGCTTCGAGAGCCCTGTGTCCCTTTCTAAAGTGTTGCCAGGAGGATTATTCCCGAATTTAGTAGGAATGGTAGGAAAAAATAATATTGTCGTGTTTATTAAAAAAACATTAACTTTCGTTCTGATATATTTCTAATATTTTTCAATTATCTGTTAGAATGAGAACATTTTTTTAGCAATAATTTGGATACTGTATTGAAATGTAATTAAAAAAGAAATATTATTAGTAGAATATAATATAATTATATAAGTTAGACTGGTAGCCCACCAGCCATATTTATTTGTTGTAAAACAATCAATTTTTTTTATTCGGATGTAATAAAGATGGTTAAAAAGTGTGCGATTCAAGGCTGCAAAAGCGAATCCAATGCAGGATGCTGTGTTTCTTTCTTCAAGTAAGTATATTGCAATTCTTGAAGTAGGGCGCCCATAATGAACGAAATTATAAGATTATTTACACAATGCAGCATATAAATAGGAGGTAGTCTTCAACGTAAGCATAATTAAACTTTATATGGAATGGTGTACCGAATACTTAAAAGACGTGATCATGAAATTTCACATTTCCTGAGGAACACTGTAGGGAAATGGCAAAAACGTTTCAACTTCCCATATTAATCGGTGATTTAGGTGTGTCACTTCGTATATTTTAAATAAACTTAAAAAATATAATTTCAGACTGCCTAAATAAACCATGGCAGCCGAGAGATGACCAGTCTCAGCTGACGGCGCCCGTTCACGAACATGAGTTACCTGGCGCCTCTAGTGTCAAATTGTGAAACTGTCTAAGAACGACACTGACAGTTTTCGTTAACATTTTTGTTAGGTTACTCATGGATACCTATCGAATGACTCCCTTTTAAATTGATTTATATCGGCCAACCGATGGGTTCAAAATATATCTATCTATCTAGCTTATTTTATCTCACTCCTAGGCAAAGGCCTCCCTGGGCCTCCCTCTCCCTTTTCGACACAACTTTGCCATTTGCTATGTCGGGCCAGAGGAGATAAGACCCTACATTATAATGCGATTATAATATTGTAGTCTGTGTCTGTATGATCGCACCCTGGTCGGGTGGATATAAGTTCGGACAAGGAAGTCTGCAAGGGGTGCCTGAAGACTTCCTTGTACTGCCTAGGTGAAACACTGCACATCTAAATCAATTAGTGTGGAAGCTAGTATATTCGTCGTTCGTCGATATTATGTTGATGACCGAGAATATAATGCTAATTTTGTGGACGACGAGGCCACCTATTTTTTTATTTTGACACTGACAGTCGCTCAGTCGCTCTTCCGGACCCAGTTGTGAAGTGTCAAGTTGTCAACTAAATGTCAAAAATGACCGGAAAACCGAAATGTCATTAGGCGCATTGATAAAATAAATATTTAATTTTTACACAAAACCGTTGTATTTTCTACGTAATTAATATTAAGTTTCTAAATTTATATGTACAAAATGGAAACCAAAGTAGCAATAGTAACGGGAGGCAACAGAGGCATAGGATTTGAAATAGTGAAAGGGCTGTGCCAAAAGTTTGATGGTGCTGTGTACCTTACGGCTAGAAACGAAGACAGAGGACGACAAGCCGTTATGAAATTACAAGACTTAGGCCTAAATCCTCTATTCCACATATTAGATGTCACATGCGAGAAAAGTATTCAAGACTTAGCTACACATATTTCAACGCATCACTGCAGCATTGATGTTTTGGTAAACAACGCCGGCATCCTAGACTTCGATAAGGCTATCTCATCACACGAAGACGCTAAGAGACTCATTGATACGAACTTCATGAGTTTGTTGACCATATCGAAGATATTGTATCCCCTACTTTCAAACACAGCAAGAATAATTAACATTAGCAGTGATTGGGGTTTACTATCTAATGTACGTAAACAAGTATGGCTAGACACGTTGGTTAAAGACGATCTCACTGTTGAAGAAATCTTAGACTTTGTAAATGAATTTCTGCGAGCAGCTAAAAATGGTAAAAGTTCTTTTGTTTCAATTGCGGGCCATTTTGGAGATTATAAAGTGTCTAAAGTGGCTATGTCAGCACTAACATTTGTCCAGCAACGACAGTTCCTTGAACAAGGCAAAGACATTTCTATAAACTGTGTCCACCCTGGATTTGTAATGACTGATATGACCAAAGGCATGGGTGACTTCACCCCTGAGCGAGGGGCGCGAGCTCCTCTGTACTTGGCATTAGAAGCACCACAGTCACTAAAAGGAGCGTTCATATGGCATGATTGTCATCGTGTTAATTGGGATGACTAAGTATGTAATGGCATTTAAATTGTTAGTGTTACAACCATGTTAATCCTGTGATATCAGTGTCACATGCACTATAAACTAAAATACATAATTTCTTCTAGTTTGCATGTTTTTATTTGTTACATATTATTATCTGTGCTATTGTGTATAATATGTACTTATATTTTCCTGTATGGAGGTTGTGAATCACTTACTTAATGGAACATGTATATTTGTTGGCCTACTTGTGATTAATGTGAATTCTTTATACCTGTTCACTTAAAAAATACCATCATTACAAACTATGTGATAGGATGATGTAAAGTTATCTATTTGTTAGTAAAAAGTTTTCAAATCAAAACAACTCAACTGTTTTCTTTGATGTATTAAGTTTTATGAATTGTTAACTCACACTAAATTATTTTGATATTTCATCATTTTATAATTCCTTTCAACTTACAATTTGATTTCAGTCTTTTGGAGTGTAAGATAGAGCATAAAAAGTAAACTATAAGTGAAAGCTCAGAAGAGATTTTTTTTATTATTTTGTAAAGAGTAAAAATGCAAAACTTCTAGACTCAGATTATGTGGTGCAAGAAGTTCAATATTAGGAATAATAATAAAAAGCTTGGTGTATTTTTGTGAAATTACTGTAATGTTATGAAATGTTGGTACTTATCTTAAATGTATCCAACCAAGACAAAGCTAGGTTTTTTGAAAGTTTAAGTACTTAACCCCATTTTGTACAACCCAAAGAAAAAAGGACAAATATGTAAACATGAAAGACTGTAAAGCATAACATAATTATTATGAAAATCGTGTTTAGTAAGTATGTTTAAATGAATCAAGTCAATGAACAATTATAATAGTTGTATGATAACCTTTTGATAACTTGTACAGTTGATAAAGTAATTCAGTGGGGTTGATGAATCAGTTCCAGTACTTGAAATATAAGTAAGTACAGAGAACATTATCATGAAATAGTTATTATTAAAAGTCATTAAAAAAGAATCTGTAGTAGGTACTTCCTAAAAAATGTTAAGTAGGTAGGTACCTCAATATTTTCGTCTCTTCGGACTGGAGTGCCTGTCCGTCGCGCACAGATACCAACATACCTATGTGCCAAAAACCCACCAGTAGCAAGGATTCAGAAAGCTAATTTCTGGATTTGTGTCATTAATTCTTATAAAGCACAGCAACAACCTTTTTATTGTACTAAGCAGTAAGTTAAATCAGTCATCTGTCAATAGGATATGTACCTACAATGTGGATACATAGCAACTGCTTACATAGTTTCAGCGAATGTTATTGTACCTACTGATTTCAAAATCACGAAATAAATGTATTTTCTATTCTGTGGTTTTTTTTGTAATATTAGGTACTTAGTAATAATTTCAAATGACCCTACCCTACTGCTGACTACGGTAGGTAAGCGCCAAATAAATTTGCAATAGCGTTCAATTCAGACTTTTAGATTGAGGAGCTGCTGCAGCTACTTTTGCATTAAAATAACTAGTGCTATATTTTGCTGCTAAATCTAGAATTCGTGCTGCAAAATAAGCTACATTGCTGCTAAATAATGGTGAGATCAGATTTTAAAAATCTGATGTGGCTCCTCAATCCTTACGGACATATTAATTTTGGGTAGGTAGGTAGGTACGTAAAGTTCATGTCCGTGACTACCGCAGGACCACGAACTCGGATCGCTTCCATATTTGGTAAATAATTAGTACTTACTGAATTGGAACTCGAACAACAAAATTGGAACTTCAGTAGTTTTCGAGAAAATCGACTTTGAAGGTGGTCACGCTCCTTTCAGCACGACTATGTGCGCAGAAAAAAGAAGCATGCTACACTGCTACGGATATTCTAAGTACCTATTTTATTTAAGTGTATTTAGTAATAGTTAGTTGTGAAAATAAAGTTCTTGGTGCTAAATTTTAAATATTGTTAGCGAATATGAATATGATAAATTAACCATAAGTTTATTCATTTTGTTGCTAGAAAATAAAGTATACAAATAATTAGTATCTACCCTTAAATGTGGTTCATTTCGTAAAAAAATCAATTGAAACATTGTATTTACCGAGAAATCAACAATGATAACTTTCGTGCAGTCGTTCAGCAGGACTTTGAATGTTTATTCCAAGTTTCAGGAGCTTGTTGCTTTCCTTAAACCCACATAGAAAATTAGTACCCTGCAAGATAGAATTAGTACCCAAAATTCAAAACTAGCGCTCCAGTAGTTTACGAGATATACCATGACATTGGTAGGGTGGCGGTAGTCACGGTGTTAAATTTTCATTTCAAGATTTCCTTGTTAAAAACTGTAATTTCTCCCCAAAATACAAAAATTAGTACTCCTAAAAAAGTCAGTGACCATAATTTCACATTCCTAAGTGTTGTATTTTAAGAAAAATTAAGTTGTCAATGGTTTCTTTTTTTAATTATATTGGTCATTGTTTTTTCTTAATATTTACAGTTTGTATAAAAATTATAGATGAACTGTTATTACTATTCCGACATCAATTTTATGTGCACGAGTGTACATCTCGAATCAATACAACCAACAAACCAAACCATTGACAACTTAATTTGGTCGGGTTATACGCGGAGATTTAGTATGGAAAAGTAATGAAAGCTCATTTCTATACAACACTTAGGAAAGTGAGATTTTGGTCACTGACTTTTTTAGGAGTACTTATTTTTGTATTTTGGGGAGAAATTACAGAGTCTTTAATAGGGAAATCTTGAAATGATAATTTAACACCGTGACTACCGCCACCCCACCAATGTCATGGTACCTATATCTCGTAAATTACTGGTACTAGTTTTGAATTTTGGGTACTAATTCTATCTTGCAGGGTACTAATTTTCTATGTAAGTTCGAGGAAAGCGACAAGCTCCTGAAACTTGGAATCGACATTCAAAGTCGTGGTCCTGCTGAACGCCCGCACGAAAGTTATAGTCGTTGATTCCTCGGTAAATACAAATGTTTCAGTTCTGTTTTTTTTTTACGAAATGAACCACATTTAAGGGTACTAATTATTTGTATACTTAGAATAGCTGTAGCATGCCGCCTTTTTCTGCGCTTATGGTGGTCCTGCTGAAAGGAGCGTGACTACCGAAGGACCACCTTCAAAGTCGATTTTCTCGGAAACTACTAGGGTACCAATTTTGTTGTTCGAGTATCAATTAGTACCAATTGAGTACCTACTAATTATTTGCAAAATATGGAAGCGATTGGAGTTCGTGGTCCTGCGGTAGTCACGCTCATAATAAATAACCTATCGTTACCCATAGCCTGTGATACCTTTATTAATGACGTGGGTGGGTAGGTTCTCGAATAATAATTTTTCCGTATTGTAAATACCTAAATAGGTACCTACCTTATACTTTCTGTGTTGTTTAAATGTGTCACCGGAAAATAGCAAAAACCTGCACCGTTAGATTGTAAAATGTCGCGTGAAATTGTAAACCATTTTTTCTTGACTTAAATTTATTGATGTCGGGATAGTAATCTCTTACACTTAAATTTATTGATGTCGGGATATTAATCTAATAATTTTTCTACAAACTGTGTTGGTACCTACTTACCTAGGTAAATAGGTATTATGAAAAAAAAATACTCAACCTATCGTTACCTGTGATACCTTAATGACGTGGGTGGGTGGTTCTCGAATAATTATTTTCTGTATTGTAAGTAGGTACCTACTTACCTATTTTCTGTGTTGTTATATTTTACCACATGAGTTTTACCATCTGTGATTTAACTATGTGTCACCGGAAAATAGCAAACACCGTAAGATTGTATAATGTCGCGTTAAATTGTTAACTATTTTTTTCTCAATTAGACACGGATATATTGGAAACTATTGCATTTGGATGAGATTTGTCTTATCTTGACAACGCGGCAAAAAACGTAAACGGTGAAAGCTGCAAACAAATCAAAGTGTTCATTATTTACGCCAAAATGATATTAAGTATATGGTGTACCTATGGCATTCCAAGACGTCAGCTTTATTGTATAATGTTTATTTATATTCCTATAGCTTATATCAATCGCCCACAGAAGCCGTATACATCTCAGTTAAAAAGCGTTAATCGCCCAGAGTAGAACACTACCCCTTTACCGTCCACTATTACGATTTTATAATACAATTAGGGAGAAGCAGGGATCGCCATCGACATAAGAATCCATACAAGGCGCTGCTTGTGCATTGGTACTACTGTATATAATGAGATTCATTGCTAAGTATCGAAGGGTTGACACGGCTAAACAAGTAGGTATAAATAGATCGACATCATGTTCCTACATGTGCAGTAAGTAGGTCTGTCGACTATCCACAAGCAGTTTCAGTCAGGTATCTTCCGTAAAATTAGTCCACTCCACATTATGAAGTAGCTTAGCTTTTTTACAATAAGGAACTTCTTTCAATGACTACCTACTTACGTATATATATCTTACGTAATTTCTGTGATCATCAATCATACAGCCGGTCGATTCTGTCGACATCTCACGGTGTAGGTACACCTTGGCGTAGTGAACGACTATAGAGCTGTCATTCCATGTTATTTGTATGGTTTGACAACTCACCAGTCGTGCACCCCGCGCAAGTGTTCACTTCGACATGTTTACAGAATCGCACTGCAGGTTACACAGACTTCAATCCTTCAAGGTATTTTTTTTTGCCAGTAAAACGTAGAAAAGCCAAAATAAATGATGTTTAGACAAAGTGACATTCTATCAGCGATAATGGTTGTCGAAAAGTCAAAAATGTATGGGATTGACGTAGGTATGCTAGCGAGATACTTCGTGGTGACCCTACACATTTTGGGATTACGACTATCGCTATTGGCGATACAATGGCACTTGGTCGTGGCTTGTGTTGTATTCTTATCATCATATAGGTACCTATACAGAGCAAGAAATTATTCTCTACTAAGATAGACTTTGGTTCCTTCCTTGTGACACTTTTTTGGTACCTTTTATATATGTACCTTCCTACCCTAACTTTAGATATTATAATCTGAAAATAAGTACCTATCAATAAGTATCAATTGGGTTCGATTTCGGGGTTATAAAAAATACATTTAGCTATACGTTTCCCTTTACGGGGTAAGCAGGCAGAAGCAGAACCGATTGACAAGAGACCGAAAATGAGGTAGGAGTTAAAATCCAAGATGGTTTAATGGTTTTGGGGGTCGTTCAAAACGAAAATGAGCTCGAAATTAAACTCGAAGATGGCACCCACGAAGGTGTTACATGAATGTAATTTCTTAGGAGCTTCTTAGTTCGATATCAATATCTATACATATAATAAAACAGTAACGAAAGAAAAACTGTACATTGAGAATTTTCGAGAAAAAATAAGTGGCTTTTGTTAGAACAACTGATGACAAAAAGTGACTTTTTAGAAATTTTGTCTGTTTGTCTGTGTGTATGGTACGGCTTCACGCCAAAACTACTACAATTTCAGCAAAAATGTTCTTTGTAAACCAAGGAAGGCTTTAGGCTACATATTATCACGCCGTATGTTATGGGAGGTAAGCAATATTGATTTTAAAAGGTTTTTGTTCGTAATTGAATGCACAAAATAATTGAATGCATAAAATGACATGTTAGTTAGTTAAAATAAAAATTTAACTCTGGGAACATAATAATCATTGTATCATGTTTGTACACTGACCGCCCTAAATCTAACTTCTTTCGTTCAGTCCATCCTAAGGTTGTCTGTAAGAGATTGCCCTGTGCGATAAGACCGCCCATTGTACACTTGTTTTTATAAAATTTTTACTTGTGATTGATGTGAGGTGTACAATAAAGTATATAATAAATAATAATGTTACGAGCTTAGGGTTCGTGACAATAAAAACAGCCGATAAAATAACCAAAATGACACTTTAATTAATCAACACTAATTACAACTTTAAACTCACTAATTATAAATCACAATTGCACTACTGATCACTTTAATTCGCAGTCGAAGTTCGCTCTCGAAGTTGTCGCTTGTATCGCAAATTCAATACTGACCCGGTCGCAGGCTATGCGGGCCTTATATAGGTCGGTAGATAATTCCAGAACCTTCTAGTATAGAAACATCTAGAAAGTTCGAGTACATACCGGTCCGGACCAACCAGACATAGAAAACTCTAGAATGTTCTAGCATCGAAATGTCTAGAAGGATCTTGACTCTACTAGTTCTGCTACTCGATACTAGATGGCGCTAGTAGTAACTTTCATCGTCATGTACCCAGCATTAATTCTGGCGCGTAACACTGCCCCCTCCTAAGACATGCTCGTCCCGAGCATTATCGGCCCCATAATAACGTGCCAGTCGATCCACATGGACGATCTTAGGAGTACTTCTTGTACCTTTCTGTATGCGGTAGGTTACGTCATTGATTTTCGTCACAATCCGGTACGGCCCGTCCCATTTAGCTTGAAGCTTAGGAGATTTCCCCTTGCTGCGAACTGGATTGTGTAACCATACTTGTGAATCTTCGTCGAATCCTTTATTGTTCATTTTGCGGTCATAACGGGTTTTCATCTTTTCAGACATTTGCTGGCCCGATTGTCTGACGTGCTCATAAATGTCATTCATTTTGTTCCGCAAGTCATTCGCATAATCGGTTATACTGCGTGGGGCATCAGGTGGTATTCCGGTAATCAGGTCTGCAGGCAGCCGTAATTCTCTACCAAAGTTTGCGAAAGCTGGTGTCACTGATGTGCTTTCGTGAACAGCACTTCGGTATGACAGCAAAAACGGCTGTATATGCTTGTCCCAATCCCGTTGCCGGTTTTCCACCACTTTTGCCAGGTATCTCTCCAATGTCTGATTAAATCGTTCCACCATTCCATCCGATTGTGGGTGGTAAGAAGTTGTTCTCGTTTTATGAGTACCCATAACTCGACAAGTTTCCTGGAATATTTGGGACTCAAAATTCCTTCCTTGATCGCTGTGAATCTCCAAGGGTACTCCAAAACGACAGAAGACTTCATGAACTAGTTTATCTGCAACTGTTGCAGCTTCTTGATTTGGAATGGCGAAGACTTCTGGCCACTTAGTGAAGTAATCCATTACAACCATGAAATACTTATTACCACTCTCACTTTCCGGAAACGGTCCAGCAACGTCTAGGGCTATCCTTTCCCATGGTGCACCAACATTGTACAACTTCAATGCACCTCTACTACGAGTCTGTGGTCCTTTTACAGCCGCGCAAGTTGTACATTTGCGACACCAGTCCTCGACATCGTCACGACAGTGGACCCAGTAAAACCGTTCCCGTATCTTAAGTAGAGTCCGTTTGACTCCCATATGGCCTCCTGAACAACCATTATGGTACAACTCTAGAACATCCGGTACTTTAGCTTTAGGGACAACCATTTGCAAATGACAGCTGTCTCCCCGAGCATTTTCCCATTTACGGCACAGGACTCCATCCTGAATCACTAAGCTGTCCCATTGGGCCCAATAGCTTTTTGTGATCGAACTCATCGCTGAGACGTCGCTCCACATTGGCTTAGGAGCACTGGCCTTCATCCACTCCAGAATCGGCTTTATGTCCGAATCTTCCTGCTGTGCAAGTTGTAGGCTTTCCTTCCACTCATTGCTGAGATCTGTCTTGAGCATTCTCACAGGTAGGACTTCTTTACCCTCTTGCCTAGTACAATGCTTGCAGTCTTCAGGGCAAGGTCTTCTTGACAATGCATCTGCGTTGCCATGAGTTCTTCCGCTACGATGTTCAATCTCAAAGTCATATTCCTGCAGTAGTTCAATCCATCTCGCAACTTGTCCCTCTGGATTTTTAAACTGCAATAGCCATTTAAGTGCAGCATGGTCAGTTCGTATGTGGAATTTCCGCCCCAGCAAATATTTGCTAAAATGCTGCAATGACTTTACTACAGCAAGCAATTCTCGCCTTGTTACACAATAATTCCTTTCAGGTTTCGACAATGACTTGCTGAAGTACGCTATCACAACTTCTTGATCGCCATTCCGTTGAGATAATACACCGCCAAGTCCTATGTCACTTGCGTCTGTGTCAACTATAAATTCCTTTGCCGTATCAGGATACCCCAAAATAGGTGTTTTGCACAGATTGTCTTTTAGCTCCTGGAACGCGATGTCGCAACTTTCATCCCAGCAGAAATGTCGCTTCTCTTCAGTTAGCTTGTGCAGGGGTTTGGCTATATCTGCAAAGTTCTTGACAAATCGCCGATAATAGGAGCACAAACCCAAAAATGCTCTGACCTGCGTTTTGTCTTTTGGAACTGGCCAATCCTTGACAGCGGCAATTTTCTCTGGATCCGTGCGGATACCTTCTTCCGACACTACGTATCCCAAAAAACTAACTTGCCGTTTGAAAAGTGAACACTTCTTAGGACTCAACTTGAGGTTGGCACTCTGGATCTTCATGAGCACGCGTTCCAGGTTTTGAAGATGTTCTTCAAACGTACGACCTACGATGATGATGTCATCCAAGTAGACAAGACAGGCATCACCAATTAACCCGGTTAGTACAAGTTCCATCAACCTTTCAAACGTAGCAGGAGCGTTGCACAATCCAAACGGCATAACTTTGAATTGCCACAGACCCTTTCCTGTCGAGAATGCAGTTTTCTCCTTGTCCTTAGGGTCGATTTCAACTTGCCAGTAGCCACTTTTTAGGTCTAGTGTGCTAAACCACTTCACTCCAGTAAGCATGTCCAGCGTGTCGTCAATTCTTGGCAAAGGGTAGCTGTCCTTCTTTGTCACGTCATTCAGACGACGATAGTCAACACAAAACCGCATGCTGCCGTCCTTCTTTCTTACCAGCACTACAGGAGAACACCATGGACTTGATGAAGGTTCTATGACACCATCCTTCACCATTTCCTCAATCATGGTTTCCACTTCCTTTTCACGTGCTACCGGCAATCTCCTTGGTCGTTGACGGATAGGCAATTCTTCTCCTGTGTTTATTTTGTGTTGAACTAAGCCTGTCTTCCCGATGTCAGCATCGTTTGAAGAGAAAACATCGGCGTACTTGAGTAACATCCTCTTCGCTTTGATTATTTCATTGTGAGACAGAGCGCTGCGACAGTCTTCTAAAAGTGTGGTCACTCTCGTTTGTGCATCCTTTCTTAGGGTTCCGGTCGATAGATTTTGGCATCGACGCAGCCAATCCACCTCCTCGCAAGTACCAATCAGCGTGCCTTTTTCTATCATCTGATCCGTATCACAAAGGTTCAGCACGCGTACCCCTGAGATGTCGGTGGCTCTGACCAAAGTTCGTGCCACTTTCCATGGAAGGTCATTGTTTACCCTTTCCACGAGTACACAACGATGAGTCTGCCCAGGATTCCGAGGAAGACTGACCGGCACAATCGTTTCCGATCTCGGAGGAAGGACAATTTTCTTTAGGCTGTACACATTTCCTGGTAAAGCCCCTTCCATGAAAAGTTCCTCTTGTTCACATTTCAAAACTCCTTGATTAACGTCGATCTCACAACAATTCTTCCTCATAAAGTCTAGGCCCAGGATGCAATCGTCCATTATATCAGCCACGACAACATTATGCAGGTAGATTCTGTTGCCTAGCTTCAACTCCATTTCTTTCTCTCCTCGGACGGGTATGCGCTGACCGGTGGCTGTTACCAAATTAATGCGCTCTCGATTGTATGCGGAGTCCCCAAGGAACCGACTTACAAGTTGGGAACTGACAACCGTGCGTGAGGCTCCAGTGTCAATAGTCAGCTTACATGGCGTTCCGTTGACCTCGCCCTTGATGATTAGGCTATTCCCATCGTGGGTTTGTGAGATCGAAATCCTTGGGGCTCTTTGAATATCAGCCAGCACCTGCCCCGCAGTCCTGGCTTTTACTCGTTTCCCTGCTGTTGCTGAGCGGTGGTGCCGTTAGCCGCCCTACCCTCTGGAGATCGGTTATCTTCCCTATCTGCAGTTCGCTTAGGGCAACTGGATCGAAGGTGGCCCTTTTCCCCACAGCCATAGCACCTAGGGCTGTATCCTTTAACACGGTCGCGAACTGTAGCCGCTGCAACCTCTCTGACGCGATGGGACCGGTGATCCTGCCGCACAGCTTCCACCTCTAGTGCATGAGCCAAGGCGTCCTTAAGCGTCCCGTGGTGCCCAAGCCTCACAGCAGCTCTAACCTCAAGGTCGCGGATGCCATCAATGAATGCCTGCACCAGGTTCCCTTCAATGAGCGCAGGTACAGACTGGTATGCTTTACGGACCAGCTTTTCCACTTCAAGGGCCCACTGCTGCAGGTTTTCACTGCTACGTTGCACACGATCCTTGAGCTGCGCACGAAACACGTGTTCCAGATGAGCGTCACCATATCTGGCTTCACTCCAGTAAGTCACTTCCTTACCGAGAGCTTCCAGGACAGTTAAGGCCTGGTCGCGCAGGCCTAGGGTGAGGGCAGTCATGGCCTGATTTTTATTCCAGCCGTTCGCCTTCATAACAGCCTCAAACTGTATTTTGTAGGCTGACCAGGAAGATGTCCCATCGAAGGGCGGCACTTTGAATCCACGTAGCGAAGGCGTAGTAGCTACGGGAGTTGCAATTCCATCCCCTACTTTAAGGTTGCCCAACTCTTTCTTTACATCAGCAATGACGTCATTAAACTTGCTGATCTGGGTTTCAGCCTCTGACAGGCGGTTGTCATGCTGAGCAACCTTCTCCTTCACCTCCTTCATGTCTTTCCCGAAGGCCGCGCGAAGGTCCTTCATTAGGAGCATCTGTTCTTCCTGGCGGCGCGCCTGTTCCTCCTGTCGGTGGGCCTGTTCCTCCTTGTCACGCTGAAGCTGTTCTTCTAACCGACGGGCCTGTTCCTCCTGTCGGCGAGCCTGTTCCTCCTGCCGGCGAGCCTGTTCCTCTTGCCGGCGAGCCTGTTCCTCCTGCCGGCGAGCCTGTTCCTCCTTATCACGCTGGAGCTGTTCTTCCAACCGGCGAGCCTGTTCCTCCTGCCGGCGAGCCTGTTCCTGCAGCATCATCATCAGAGCTCCAATGTCTGGTGCTGCAGATGCTGGAGCTGCTGTGGATGGGCCGGGCTCCATGGTCGGCAACTGGCCCTCCAACGTCTGCGGCGTTGCACCTCCGAAACGCCTCTGGTCCGTCTCCTGCTGGCGTTGACTTCGGGTACGGATACCCTCCATGTCGTCCTTTGGTAGAATCGGCATAGTTTAAATATCCCACTTCTGACACCAATTGTTACGAGCTTAGGGTTCGTGACAATAAAAACAGCCGATAAAATAACCAAAATGACACTTTAATTAATCAACACTAATTACAACTTTAAACTCACTAATTATAAATCACAATTGCACTACTGATCACTTTAATTCGCAGTCGAAGTTCGCTCTCGAAGTTGTCGCTTGTATCGCAAATTCAATACTGACCCGGTCGCAGGCTATGCGGGCCTTATATAGGTCGGTAGATAATTCCAGAACCTTCTAGTATAGAAACATCTAGAAAGTTCGAGTACATACCGGTCCGGACCAACCAGACATAGAAAACTCTAGAATGTTCTAGCATCGAAATGTCTAGAAGGATCTTGACTCTACTAGTTCTGCTACTCGATACTAGATGGCGCTAGTAGTAACTTTCATCGTCATGTACCCAGCATTAATTCTGGCGCGTAACAATAATAATAAATAAATAAATCATGCTATAATCATGCTATTTTTATAAAGGAGCTGGGCAGTAATCTATGTTATTGTTTATTACATATAATTATAATTATTATCTCTTTATTCATTTATACACAAATACTTTACATTTTTAAATATTTCTATACAAACAATAAAAAAACATTTAAAAATATAGAAAATAGTAGTCCACCGGTGTCGGGAGCAGAGTCCAAGCTACCGGCGGTGGTTAGGGCTTCAGAGAAAGGAACCTCCTCACAGTACGAGCCGTATCGAGGAGTACTGCCTTCTGTATCAGGCCCTTTATCCAACTGCGCAACGCCAGCTTCGACAGTTGGTCTTCGAAGCCTTTGGCCATCAGGCCATTGGCCGTAACGACCATCGGCACAATGACAGCCGAGTCCACATTCCACATGTCGACAACCTCGTGCGCTAAGTCAAGTTATTTTATTTGTTTCTCTTTCTCAGCTTTCACGAGGTTCTCGTCATGTGGAATGCTAACATCGATTATCATTGTGCGGCGCGCTAATCGGTCTATCACCACTATATCGGGCTTATTAGCGACGATAGTCCTATCAGTGATGATAGACCGATCCCAGTACAACGTGACATGGCCATTTTCGAGAACTGGGTCGGGCACATACCTATAGTACGGTACTTCCGATTCCACAAGATTGTATTGAAGAGCAAGTTGCTGGTGGATAAACCTGGCTACAAGGTTATGCCTGTGCAAATAGTCTCCGTTAGCCAGACTAGAACAACCGGAAATAGTGTGGCGGATAGATTCCCCGGGCCGGTGACATGCCCGACATATGTCAACCGTACCGTCCTTTACAATGTATTTCCGGTAGTTGTTCGTCATCATAACTTCGTCCATAATGGCACAGACAAAACCTTCGGTTTCCCCGAAGAGGTCATCAAAACGCAGCCAGGCTACGGACGCTAAAAAGTCTACATCGGGCCCATGTAGGACCCGATAAAAACGTCTGTGAAGCTCCTTGCTCTGCCATACCTCCCTGCGGTCATTAATATCTAATACCACAGGTTTGCGCCAGTTCTCATTAGCCAAGGAGAGCGCGGTAAGGCTTTTGTCCACCGCTACCACATCCTGATGCATACCCACGTCGGCCTCTAGGAAATAATCCCTAAGGCTGTATAGCTCGCGGTTGTGTAGGGTCTTAGCATTTAAGAAGCCACGACCCCCGTACTTCCGCGGGATATACAGCCTCATCACCGATGACCGTGGGTGATGCATCCGATTTGCGGTATGCAGTGAGCGAACCCTCCTATCCAGGGCGTCAAGTTCCGTCTGAGTCGATTTGAGCATGCCGAAAGAGTAGGTACATCAAAACCGGCATGACCCAACCGTTGAAGGCGCGCACCTTGTTTCCGCCCAGGCGGCCAAAGAAGCGCTCCCTCAACGATTGTTTCATGTCAGCAGCATTGATGCCAAACGCTTCCGACATACCCAAATACTTGTAAGTTTCGGTTGAGGAGAGGGACCTAAGGTGTATGGAATCCGAGAGTTGGGTTCTCACGGATTTCATAATCTCCCCTCGCTTCACATGCATGACCGCACATTTGTCTATACCAAATTCCATCCTGATGGCGCTACTGAAGGTTTCTGTTACCTTCAGTAGCTTCATCAGTTGTAAATTGTTAGGAGCAAAGAGTTTTAAGTCATCCATGTAAAGGAGGTGCGATATGACCTGACCATCTCAACAGGTAGCCTTGGCTCGAACCCTCCAGCAGTATACTGAGAGGGTTGAGGGCCAGACAAAACCTCAGTGGACTCAGACTGTCGCCCTGAAATATACCACGCTCTATCCTTATTGGTTCGCTGTTCGCCTGGATCTGTCGACATCCTGGATAGCGAAGAACCACTGCCCCATACATGTGCGCATCAATTTTATACAGCTCCAGCACCCTCATGAGCCATGTATGTGGCACTGAGTCATAGGCCTTCTTATAATCTATCCAACATGTCGACAGATCCTTTCTAGAACGACGTATCTGTTGGCTAATGGCAACATCGATGAGGAGCAGCTCCTTAGTACCGCGGGACCCGTTCCTACATCCATTCTGAGAGGCAGACATTATTGAATTACTCTCAATACATTATGTTCGTTAATCTTAGCTCTCAAAATGGATGCCTTTATAGACCGTCGGTAAACACGTGATCGGTCTATAATTTTAAGGTTCCGCAGTACTACCTGATTTATGGAGCAGGTGGGTTATTCCTGTAGTTAAGAACTGTGGCAGCGATCCGGACTCTAAGGCAGACTGGAATTGAGATGCCAAGCGAGCGTGCGATCTTTGAAACCATTTAATCCAGAAATTGTGCAGCCCGTCCAGCCCTGGAGATTTCCAGTTAGGTAATGGACGGACTGCACGAGCTATATCTTGGGGGCTGATGGTAATTGCCCAATTGTTCGAATCTTAAAAGGTGTTTTTATTTTTGAATTTGTTTTATCTTATTTATTTCCTTATTTTTTAATTCCTACCAAACCTAGCTATTATTATCAAATACTAATAATATGTTATTGCTGAATTTTGCATATTTTTAGCAAGGATTACCAAATATTACATAATTACCAGAAC
This sequence comes from Melanchra persicariae, assembly GCA_947386135.1. Lineage (NCBI taxonomy): Eukaryota > Metazoa > Arthropoda > Insecta > Lepidoptera > Noctuidae > Melanchra > Melanchra persicariae. Next base: position 8,661,329 of record OX376653.1, on the reverse strand, counting down.
CTATTTTCTGTTTATCTGCCTATTCTATTTTGTTCCCATTACGTTTAATAGTACAAAACCATTGTAGATAATTTTTACACATAAACCTGATAGGAATTGTGGCAATCTAGAAGAAATCAACTTATTATCTACATAATTCAGATACCCGTAATGCCATCTGTTGACCGAAAAATTACTTACTATCAAAAGCATGAGAATTACACCAAAATATATTTTTTAGTTACTAATGGTACTTACTTTTATAACGTCATAAACAGTGATTCTTTTGAAACAAAACTTACCGTTATGCATTTGATGCATAACAAAAAAAAAAGATTTGGTCTGATTGCTCCACTGACGTTATTTTAATTCTTTTTGAACGGTTAAGTCTCTCCACTCAACCTGGTTGCTTCTGTACACTTGGGCGGAGCTAGGCCGCCAAACTTAGCCAGGACACCTACGCACAACGGAGTCCCTACTCTACTTTATCCGTTGCGGGGTTTTTTTTTATGGATGGGGAAGCATCAAAATGACTTCTTCCACTCTGGGTAGACTGGAAGGGAGTGTCAGACTCTTACTGACTAAAACCCATCTGTGTTCCTCCTTATGACCTTTGCGTTCCAGGTTCGCGGTGACTCTTTCGAACAAATTCCACAACCCTAGCAGGCTCTGGCCCTAACGGGCTCCGTCTACTTTGCTGACATCTCTTTGAGGCGCGCATGGAACACAACGCTTCGTCGACCCGGACCTGGTTGTTATCGGGCAGCGAGCCACCCAACGCTCGCCGTCCGCAGGTCCGTGCCTACGGTGGCCGAGAATCGCCCTGCGACTCCTGACGCCCGGGGCGTCTTCTTCTGTTTCGGTGGCTAAGGCGTGACGTTTGCCTCTCCCTCACGCGGCCCGCCCCTTCCTTTACTAGCATTACTGTTTCGCAAAAGGAGGTGACGGCTTCCAACGCCTCCGCGCTCTGGACCATGGAGTGAACCAGAGCCGGTAGCGAGAGGTCGCCGTCGCTGATCACCTCGACGAGGACACGGCGGTGCTCCGCCCAAGCAGGGCAGACCTTCACCGTATGCTCCGCCGTGTCCTCTGCGGGGGTTGACTTCTCTTCTGGTTAGTTTTCCCATGGACAACTTTATGTAGCTCTATCGCGTGTTAACAACCTTAGCAAGTTTCATCAACATCGTGTATCATCATCATTATCCACAGTCCAACTTCGCTCACTGCTGAGCATAGGCCTCTCTTTTCGTGTGCCAATCCCCACGTTCCTGTGCCAGCCTCAACCAGGTTATACCCACGATGACAACGATATCGTCCGCTCATCTCGCCGCCAGCCGACCAATAGTTTTTCTTCCAGTCCTCGGACGCCACTCAGTCACTGCCTTACTCCACCTATCATCACCGCGCCTTGCCAAGTGTCCTGCCCAGTTCCACTTTAGTTCTACAATTCGTTTTCCGATGTTGAAAACCTTAGTACGTCTTCGGATCTCGACGACGTACCTCTACCAAGCATGGAACGCTCCATGGCTCTCTGTGCAACTATCAGTCTGTACACACCCTCCTGCGTGAGCGTCCATGTAAGTAAGTAAGTCATGGTGGGAAAAGCACACTGGATATAAAGGCGGGAATTCAGACATGGCAGAATTTTGGCAGGCTTCAGAATTTCGTCCATTTTGATAAAAGCGGCCCATCCAAGGTGTGGAACACACCTTGGATGGGCCGGGCTCGATACCTCCGTTTGTTGATTTTCTTTGCCAATTGAAAGGATATGGCCAAGATAAACATATCGGTTAATCATCTCCAACAATTCATTTCCAGATTTGAATCGCTGAAGGTGTTTGCCATCTTTCGTCTTGGTCATATTCATCCCAAGACCCAACTTAAAAGAAGCATCTTAAAGATTTTGTAGCATTTTCTGGGGGTCATCGAAGTTCTCAGTGAAAACCACAAAGTCATCTGCAAATCTTAAGTGAGACAGTTGGGCAGAAAATTGACGTTAATACCGCTATAGTCCCAATCTATACCCACATGTTTAACGACATCTTCTAGGACTGCTGTGAATAGTTTCGATGAAATGAAAGAAGCATTATCATTACAACGTTTCTCACGAAAAATTATTTGAACAGAAGAGGTGATACTCGACGGCGCGTTGTGTTCCACGCGCGTCACAAAAAGATGTCAGCATAAAGACGAGGCCCGCTAGGGCCAGTGCCTGCCAGGGTAGCGGAATTTGTTCGAAAGAGTCACCGCGGCCCTGGAACGCAAAGGGCATTAGGAGGAACACAGATGGGTTTTAGTCAGTAAGAGTCTGACACTCCCTTCTATTCCGCCCAGAGCGAAAGGAGTCATTTGATGTTTTCCCATACATAAAAAGGAGACAAGCAATGATAGATATTGACTGTTCGTATATATCTTATTGATCTTACCTGGCTAGGTAAGATGTATCAGGTGTATGTGTGTGTGTGTGTGTGGGTCGTTCGCGTGTATGTATTTAAAATGATGTGGCTACATTATTTTACAATACATGATGAGATGATTTCCTGAAATTCCTACGGGAACGGGAAAAAACGGTAGGTATGTATGCGCGTACGAAGTCGAATTGAAAAGCTAGTTCGTTATAATTTGAATCTAAGTTTATTCATGGGTTTCTGAAACTGGTACCTAATCAAAAACGTTAAAACCAGACGCTCCAGATAAGCAAAATTTAATCCTGGATTATTGTCCTAGATAAGTTAACAAGGTATCCCCGTCTCGACAGTGTCATTCGATTAATAAAGCTATTAAAATAATTGAGTCGGAGCAAATTACAAAATTCTTTTAGTGTCAGCTACAATATCTACAACAGAATTGATAACTATCACGCGACACTCGTTATTTTGATTTCCTTGGTACGAAATGAAAATGCTTTAATAAACACGATTAATTCCGAATGACTTGTGTTAGTTCTCATGTAGGTACGTAATGTTCATTTCATATCCAGTAATTGTTTGTATACAGGGAGGCGCCTAGTGCCGGCGTCGATATCTTTCACTTGATTGTTGATTCAATGTTAGTACTTTATTAGATAGGACTAATTCATTATTTTGGTTTATGTACTGTAATTTTATGTTATCAAATATATGATGTAGATTTCAAACATTGGAAAAGCCATCCAGATAATTATGAGAAACCTATACCTAACCCTTTTAAGAAGTTGGTTCTCTGGATAAACAAACACAATAAATACTTAAATGTCAATGAATCATTTGGGTAGGTGTAGGTCATGTAAGCTCAATAATTGCGGCACGGGAAAAACTTTGGATGCATGACCGTCCATTACGTACCGAGACTCTGCCGTGCCTCGGAATGCACGTTAAGCCGTTGGTCTCGGCTGTGCCTGATTTTCCTGCGGCCGTGTTGGATTGCCGTCTCAACGGACCATGAGAGTGAGGGAAGAAACACCTGTGTTTGCACTCGCACTTCTCTCAATCGCCCGTGTTGATGGCTAGTTGGGATTGGCCGCCATAACCGATATTTGGTTTTAGGAACAACAGTTATTTAGAATCCTGTATCCTAAGCTTGAAAATGAGCCACTGTAACTAAGTCTACGCTGGACTATCTGTCTGTCTCTGTTGTATCTTATTTGGCCGATAATCGTCCTGCGAGGCTACGAGTCCCGCCGCCCGGGGCGTTTTCTTCTGTTGCGGCGGCTGAGGCGTGACGTTTGCCTCTCCCTCACGCGGCCCACCTCCTCCTTCGCTTGCTCGCTTGCATTACTGCTTCGCAGTAGGAAGTGACTGCTTCTCATGCCCCCTCGCTCCGGACCATAGATTGAACCAGGGCCGGACGCGAGAGGTCCCAGCCGCCTATTGCCTCGAGGACACGCCGGTGCTCTGCCCAAGCAGGGACAATCACTTCTATATGCTTCACAGTGTCCTCCGGGCGATCCACAAAGTGGTGACACCCGGGCTTCCTCCCACCGAATCCGAAACATATACCTCCCGAAACAACCGTGTCCGTCGAGTGTCAGGTGTGTCAGGCGAAAGGTGAGGACGCCGTGGCGGCTCTCTAGCCACTCTTCAAAGAATGAGAGGCGCCTACTCGTATAATAACTGCAATGTTTTAGCTGTTGATTCAAAATAAAACATCCACGATATATCATAAATATTTATATTGAACTGGCCTTAATAAATTACAACTTAAATCAAACTTTTAAAAACTGACTGACGATTCACCTTTTAAGCAAATTGGTGATGATGACAATAATGATTAAATATGTGTGTCCAAAACATTGAAAGGTATAACGGTTTAACCGCAAGACTTTACCATGAAAATTTGGTATTTTAATAATATACAAAGGTAAATAGGTACTTATTCTAAACGCCTCGACAATGCTGCTCACAGTATTCAGTCACATTCAAGTCGGAAGGTGTGGACGAATCAATCATAGCTGACCGCTTTACTCTCTTTGGTGTTCTAGCCGTTAAGTCTTCACGTAACAACATAACTTTTACAAATGAAAACACGCGACTGTATGCTATACCTATCTAAACATAATAAGGTACATCTGATTTTTACAATAACATAAAAATTCACACTTCAATTACATTGATACAAAACACTTATTTAAACCGTTTTCAATACACATTCAAAAAATAGTGTCTCAGTTTAATTTTTAGTGCAGTCTCATAAAAGAAATTAGGTATAGCCTCTAATGTTCTACGTCTATATTTTTCAATATTTATAGAAACACGACTTATTTCTAAAGTAAATGCATTTTGACAAAATATACATTATTAATTGCATTTGTTAAAAATGGTGACATGTTATGGTAGGTGGTGCCATTTAGCCGGTAAATACGATGCTAAAATATTACAATAGATCCTACGTTGCTGCTTCCCCAAGTTCACGTGAATGACTATATATTACAACATCAGCTAATGGTAGATCAGCAACGTTAATAAATCGATAAGACGACTACTGTTTAGGGAGGACTTGCCTCCACGTAAAGGTTTGGTAACAGACCAATAAGTGGTAACACTTCAATTACACATTTGAACGGTAAGATATTGGTAAAGTAGTGTGTACGGTCACTTGAATAAGAATAGGGTTAAAGAAACATGAAACAAGAGCTTTATGTGGTACATCAACAATATGTTTACTAACTAAACGCAAATAGGTATTTTGATAATATTACTATCAATAGACACAAGTTTATTATTTCAAGGCGCATGTGGTGTTTCGATAGACATGTCGCAGATCAACTACACAGAATAAATATACTAAAAATAATGACGCCTATTTAGTTCTAGTCTTTAAATAAATAAAGCGTTTCACACTCGACTAAATAAGACACTTTACTTTGGTATTATTAGACTACATTACTTACCTACTTTTTACCTGGTTGTTGTCACACAGTTGATGAACAAACTGTACCACTATATATTTATTATATCACTTATCAAGGGACGGATATGTTACTGTTTCATACTAAACATAATATAATCGAACTTCTAGTAGTTCGTTTTAGAACATGGGTTATTATTACAGTAACAACACTTTTCACAGGTTTTTCTTAAGGCACTAAAAGGTAACAAATATTTTTATTTACACATGGACAACTCGCAGTTACAACCTTCTGATTCTGCAATGTTTCGAGAGATTTCCCGTCGAAAGGTTTTCATCGGAATCTTTAGAAGAAGGTACCTAACATAAACTTGCACACTCGCTCATTCAGGTTCGAAAAGATTTACCTTCAAATAGGCTAACATTTTTATATTACTAACAGTAGAACTGTAGGCATGTAATTCTGCAGCTGTGGTTCAGATTTTAATTGGTGATAAGTGGGGTGAGTGGTGCCGAGGGTTCGTCGCCGAAGTACCTGTAGCGTTGGGGGACCTGTAGCGCGGCGGGCTCGGCGGCGTCCGAGTGCTGCGAGTCGCGGTGCCTGCGCAGGTCCACCTTGCGCTGGAAGGCCTTGTCGCACAGCCCGCACGAGAAGGGCTTGTAGCCGGTGTGCTTGCGCATGTGCGTGATCAGGTTGGAGCTCTGGCTGAACGCCTTGGAGCAGACGACGCACTTGTGCGGCTTCTCACCTGAAACAAAAGAAAGTTCTTATTATTTTACTTGTATTTCATAGAACCTTGCAACCTATTAGGAAATGGAGTTGGAAGAGTTCGAAATGTTACATTTTATTTAAGTTACATACAAATATTTTAACAACATCCTAAAAGTTAGTAACATAAGCTCTATCGCATAAGATGACGGAAGTAACACCTAAGTACCTACCTAGTTTATATAAATTAACTAATCGTTCGTCATTGTTATTAAATACTTAAAGGGAATTTTATCCATCAGATAGTGCAACTAAAATATCCACTTCAGATATATCTAACACCGTAGAGCGTTCAAGAAACGATTTTCTAATTCATAAACGACTTAAAAACATTACGTATCACTTCGTCAAGTAATTAAAGCTTGTATAAGTGGAGCAATGCTTGTCATAATCATCGGCTATTTATTATTTACGATGAGGTTCCCGAACTGATTTAATATGCAACGTCGCCTTGTACACCGGTATTTATTAACTTCAACGGTAATTGTTTGTAGCTCGATATTACGATATAACACTAACCAGTTTCGTAAAACTTTATTATTCCGAGGGTAAGGACAGAAGGATCTATACGATATTAGTTTTTTTAGGAATTAGTCACGTTTCAATAAAAAGCATGAAACCATTGGTAATTTTAGCTGACCAGTTACTTAAAATCTCCAAAGATAGTTTACGAATAAAATTATAGCAAAAAATGCAAATGTCATTTTATAGATAGAACAGGATTTAAGTTAACTTTTTGTTTGTGCCGTGATCGGCGTGCACGTGAAGGCCTGTGAAGGCTGCGCGGCTAATTGCAGGCCGAGCCGCATTTTGGAATATTGATGATGAGGCATTTATCGGGAGGACGAGCACCATGTAAGGCCGCTGTAAATCATTCGGAACAGGGCAGAGACGTGACGAGATGTCTCCGGCCAAGACAAATATGTCCGCCACATTTTTTAGCTACTATAATTCGTCTCGTTGAGCTTACTGGAAGTAGTCGGACCATTGAAAAACGTATGAGACATTTATTTTTCTTACAGTTCGTTTGGTTTTTTTTGAACACCATATCCATTGTGTGATAGGTAGGCTTTTCTCATTCAGACGTTCTTTTATTCATTAAATTTTAATGTAAGTAAAGTATTTTTTGGGAATTAGAATTTCGAAATAGTATACCTAATGTGAACAAGACGATATTACATCAATAAGCATAAAACTGTAAGTTTGAAGTGGCGAAAGCTTTGGATAAACTGTCGAGCATTGTACCGTATATTTTTTGCTTATTGAAAATTCATTAAGTGCAGTGGACGGGCTGCGATTTGCCGTCGAAAACGTAATTGCACAGCATTTAAATATTTAATTCCCAAGGCATCGTCTGCAATGTGTCGCGTGATTGCTTTTATTGGCCGACTGCCTATATGTTTTTCATTTAATGAACTTGTTTCACAGTGGAGAAGTCTAGGCTGTGCCTGGGTTATAACACTATATCATGTACTTATACAGCTTAATAAATCGACGAGGATAAAGTCGGATAACGTCTTCAGCAGCTGTTTACTGTCATTCCGATTAAAAGGGCAATCGTCGGAGATTACCTATCATTACACGCTCGACACGAAGGTACGCGGGTATCGCCAGCGACTAATTGAGAAAGTAAAATTTTATGTGAATAAATAAATTAACAGCTACTTGGTAATGATACAAATTCTTATAAAGGACAACACGATTGAAATTATGATGGTGAAGAGGAAAATAATGATATCGGATTTCTTTATCGCAATAAAACGCGCCATAACGGTTTTTGTCCCTGACTTGTTTAGATGCTGTAACTGCGATGAACACCTTTTCATGAAGGCTTTTGATAGCTCTGGGTCTGTCTCCGTTAAACATTGAGGTAATTAGCATAATGTAATGCAAATAAACTTTCAGCATGGTACAAAATAATAATGAAAAGTTAACTAACTAGCGACTAAAATAAAGTTTCTGTCCTCACCAACTGGTCAATAAATAGGAAAGGCCTGCCAGGCCATGCCTTTCCTATTGATTGGAATTGAAGGAAAAACCTTTCTAATACAAACACATTTTTAACTCTTTATTGATAGACGTTATCCATATTATAAGGTAGCAATAAAAGTTTCAAACGAAATGATAGGTCTTCGTAAAGTTGTGTAATGAGGGGACGCGCTGACACTTCGTTACGTGAAACATGAAACAGTTGTCACAATAATTTGAGTTTCACACTACTTGGAACGGTATTTACCATATAATTTTGTTTCTGTTTCTTATATTATACAGTGTATAATATTCGTGTATACACGAAAGTGTTTTTGTTTAAATATGTAAGTTTTTCTTTTGTTCAAAAGATTTCAGACTCTTATTTTTACGTTTTGAAATGAATGAATCTTGTGTAATTATTAGTGCTTTCTTTGTTTTATCAGCAAAAGGAATCTGGTTTTTTCTTGAATAAATAGCCAGTAGGAAAATAAAATAATTTGTTAACTATAGTAACACAGACAAAGCAAAAAACCAACTAGTAAGCTATTGAGGTCATACTACTACTTTAACTGTAGATTAAAACTGGTACCAAATTCACTATCTTTACATGCAGTTCAGTTTCGTCACACATCAAATAGTTAAATACCTACAGCAGGATCAAAATTTCAACAACAGAAACCGAAACTGTGTTTTGTCAATACTTATTCAAAAAGTCCTTGAATACAATCATGTTAAACGAATATGTTTTTTTTTGCGCAGTTGGAAAATGCACCACATTCGTAATTGTGCAAATACCTACGCGAACTCACTTATCAGCTTCAATTTGCTTTGAGCTCGATGATTTTCGTAAAATTTATTCGATAGTTTAAATATTGTGGAGCTATGTCGTTAAAAGCGTTAATGAAGAACGAAAAGTCCACGGTTCTATTTAGGTATCCTATTAGACGGAAATTGTACCTAAATGTAAGGAAAATAAAAAAAAAACATCTATGGTTAGCCGCCAGATAAGTAAATGCCGTAAATAGATTTTCAACAGTAACAAACTTTTATTCAAGCAGGTTCTAAAGAGTTTTACCTATTAGAAAAAGCCCAGCTAAATATGCTCCGGTATGGTATGGCATTAGGTATGGGAGCACTTCAGAATAGAGTTATTTACTAAGGTGGTATGTTTTATATATTTATTGTTGTTGTCGGTTTCTCTAGGAAAAGGTGAACTAATGTAAAAGTGAACACAAACCTGTGTGTATGTAAGTATGTTTCTTCATGTCGGACTTCTGGTGGAAGCGCTTGCCGCAGTACTGGCAGGGGTAGGGCCGCGTGTCCGAGTGTATGAGCAGGTGCGTGGACAGCGTGCTGGAGCGCTTGAAGCACTTGCCGCACTGCTTGCACTGCGGACAAACACACACACTTATTGTATCGCCAAACTGCTTCGTTGTCTTGTGGTCCTGATGGCCTGTTGTGATTCCGGTTGGACAAAGATTTATAGTACCTATGTTTTTTTCTGAAACTTTTCAGTAGCAGCCCGGATCTGTGCCCCGTTGATGGAAATAAGCTTGCATCTGTTACTGCGGACTTAAACAAAACTGGCGAAATGACAGTGTATTTAAATAAATACACTGACATTTCGCCAGTTTTGTTAAAAATATTTATTTAACATTTTACTGACACAAATGTAAAGAGGCGGACTTAACACCTTCTCGCAGTCATTCTTTACCAGTCAACCTTTGGTGATGCAGAGAATAGTGGTAGGTGCAATATGGAGAATAAAAAGCGATTGATAATTATTTAAATACAAACATATAAATACCATACCTACACATATGCCTTACCCTTCGGGTAAAAACAGGCGTGAAGTTATGTTATATCGCTAAACTGTACAACAAGTAGATATATCTATACTAGATAGTATGGTTGTCGTCTGCAAGTCGCCGACGCTAATAACCCATAATAGTTACTTTGACTGACGTGTAAAGGAATATTGCAATTTATTCACTTGACCCCACGACGATTGCTGAGAAATCGGCTGAAATATAGTCAAGTAAGTACGACGCTAGATATAATTACAAACGTGGCGAGGACAGCGTCCATCACCTTCAGTTAGACGGTGACAGCCAGTAATAAACTAATAACAGGCCTCTACCCCTTTCTACACTTTTCTTTGATTTCCCATCTAGCATCAACTTAGAATTTTTTTCATTGCCTAGTAATTAGCGTCTATTAACCGGTTATTATCCGTAGCTATTTTTCAGAGAATTAATAATAAAAGGATACTTTGAAAGAAATCAAATGTAGGAACTTAACGCGATGGCTACGTAGGTACATATATTATATTGATAAGTGTGGCAATAAAAATACGTGTGGGTACAGCGAAGAGTCAACGTGGTACTATGTTAAATAATGTATTCTATTTAAACTTTCTTTAATTAGATTTAATATTATCTCCTTACTAAAAGATGCATCAAAAGATTCAATCGTAAGTTAGTGTTGGTATGCCGCGAGCTCTCCTGACACGAAAACAGTAGAACCGTACCTAAACATCATTGGTTTCAGAATTCCACACAAAACATGAAAAGCAAACAGAATGTCTTCTGTTCACCTTTGTGTGTGGACAAAAGATTTTTAACTAAGTACTTGCAGTGACTTGCTTTAGATTTATTGAATCAGATGTTTTTGGTATGCAATGGGAATGGAATAGTTTCGTTACTAACTTATTCACTCGACACAGAGATTAGGGATATTAGACATGGATTGTTTTGAAGGAGGATTTCAATATCGATTATATAAATACCATGTTTGCGGATTGCAAAAATGTTGAAAGCTTTCGAAAATTCCTATGAATATTTTAATTAGTTGTTATTTAAAGAAAATAACTTAAATTAAAAATACACGAAACTTACAACAAACTAAAATATAGCATCAAAAAATTCGTCCTCAACGCTGTCAGCTGGTAATGTGCCCAAGACTGGCGGCATTGCCACGTTGAATGGCAATGCTTAGTCTCTGCCCAACCAAAGTAAAAGCCAGCTCTTGGGTCACGGGAAGTGTCAACTAGCCGATTCGAAGCCTCCTATGAAGTGAATTGAACCACCTATATATATTTCATTAAGTGAAGTAACGGAGTTGGTTTTCCGACGGCTATCGGTATAATGATTGAAAACCAAAAATTAAGGTAGGTAGTACATTGGCAAATCACAAAATTGTTTGTCAAAACTATTAGTTAACAGTTTTGACAAACAATTTTGCAATTTTGTAAAATTAAATCAAAACCCATAAATCGACAAGATTACTCGCGAAAGTGATAATGAATGTTCATCTGAGGATACAACCCTCTATCTGGTCGCTATCCATACACTGATTAAAAGATAACAACGGGAATTGTTATATAAGGATCGAAAGGAATTTATCACTTTCAACCGTGTTACCTTTCATTTCGAATAATAAGAAAAGTAAAGAATAGTAGTTTTTATTATTTTCTTCTCTGCTCACCACTTATTTTATTTATTATTTTATAAATAAAATTATTGTATGTAAGTATATTTATTCCCTCTGAAATTTTTGGCAAAAGATTTTCGATTACTGTATTTGCCTCGTCTTTAACCTAATCTGTGGTCAACATTTCAGAATAGCTTGAACTCATTTTTAATAAAAAAATAGTTTATGAAACCGATATCTATATTCGGTACAGCTTACAGAGACTTTACGTCAGAAAAAACATTCGTGTTATGTACATTCAGATTTTGTGTCGCGCCGAATTATATATATTTTTTAAATTTTAAATATGGAACACACCACGTTACGCCATATGGCATTTTATACAAACTTTCAAGTCCTTATTTACCGAAATGAATTTTTGAAAAACACTTTTCCGAAAATGTCACAAGTATGTACCTACACATACACTAACAAGACCGCAGCATTTTTTTTTTATTCTAATCGATATTTCTATGTAAAATTTTACGTAGCCGACTACCTAATCAAATTTAGTTCTATTTTTAAAATTCATTCCCGCCCTAGAGAGGTAAGCAGTTACTATGAGTATTTCCCGCCATAAGATGAAAATAGACAAACACTACTTTCCGAGTATGAGAAATGAAAAATATGTTGTAGGGCTATTAGTCGGGTGGTTAGTCGTTAAGTATGCGGCGCATGATAATCCACGGCACAAATCCGCGTAGCGGGCTGTGACAGTTGGCGGGGCAGCTGCGCCGCCTCGCGCCTCACAAAAACCGCTACTTTTTTGGTCGCCTTTTTATACAATCGATGCACTCTCTTATAAACAACACAGGTGCTAGGGTATGACCGTCCACATATGGTTATCGGCTTGTACCACGTAGAGAGGTGATTTTTTATGATAGCCGTTTGAATTTAAAAAATCTAGTGTCGTTTTTTACGAAACTGGCTTTTTATTAACGGCTTTGTGAAACCTGCTACGGTCCCTCGCGGCCCGCGAGGGGTAAAAACGACTGTTACATTCTTAATGGCAACTTACGATGATTACCAGGAAACTTTTTAAGTTATGTTCCTTTTGTTATATATATATGTCGCAGCCAACTAGCTGAATCCGCCGTTTAATTAAAAGTCTAGCCTTTTCATTGGATTGTAACATGGGCACGTCATTAAACGATATTGAACAAAATATGTCACTTAGGTCGCTGAAAAATCGGCAAATTTAAATTAAAAGGCTAGGTAACCAATTAAATGGCTGATTAAGCTAATTGGCTGCGAAATATATAAAATAGTTGTAAGTATTTCCAATCAGTTAAACAAAAACTTTTACAAGCTTTCTATTATTCTTCAATCGTTTTGGTCCGTTTTTCGGCAATAACACATGCAGTTAAATTTGTCTACCTCGGTACCTATTTCGTGCACTATTTTACACTCATAACATAATACCTACACGTCTACGAACCCTCTACGCGGCTGCATTGCCAACGCTTATAACGTCTATTAGATGTGTTCGTAGTGGACAATTTATTATGATCAATGAAATTAAAAACATTATCTATATATATAAAAATGAAACCCGTTTTCCTTGGTCACGGCATCACGCGTGAATGGCTGGACCGATTTCACTAATTCTTTTTTTGTTGTGTTTGTTATTGTCAGGAGAAGGTTCTTATGAAAAAAAAAAAAAAAAAAAAATTGTGCGGAAAATTAGAAAATTTAAGAATCCTTAGGGTAGGTGTAGGGTAGGTAGGTAGGTAGCCAGTTGACGGGAGCGAAGCCGCGGGGGACAGCTAGTTCTTAATAAAGTTTGAAAGTCTTGTGGTATTGAAAAATTTATGGGCTTTAGCTTTTATTTAACTTGCAACGTATGTATGCCTGTATGTTTGTTGGTTTAGGTCAAATCTTCTAAACTAAATTAGAACAAGTTGCTCTTATCCAACAGATTTGGAATTTATTAATTCTATTATTATAGCCCCTTCTCTAGTCCACCATGACTTGACTGTTGCATCTAGTTCATTTGACTGACTAGAAGTTACGGCTAGATAAAATAATATCTTAGATTTCTGCCACCCTGGGTAATAACGAATTTGACCTATGGGTAAATACGCTACTGGTGAAAGGACAGCGGCAGGTGATATTTGAAGAAATTCTAATGCCAAAAAATTCAAAATAAAGTAAAAATCCCTTTTCAACACATTTGCTCAAAAAATGCATTTACGAAGCCTGTATGCATTGTTCGAAAGTTAAAAATTATGCACCACACAATGTAGCGTGCGGCAAAGTAGGTACTCTCACCTAAGTACATATTTTACCGCAAACTCTGTTGTATAGCGCCGTGCGTATTCTTTACGGTTTTTTTTTAATTTCCATAAAAAATAATATGAATTCCACCAAGGAGTTTCACATCACGAGAATAAATAAGCTGAATAATCGAACCTCCTTGGAAGCGCTTTTGCTGTATACGTTTGTCTCATTTTAATATTATAGAGAAAATGAGAGAAGATAAATAAATAAAATAAAGTATGTGGTTCTAATTTTCACCACGCGCATGTGGCGCCCTTTGTAAATTCGCGCCATTTTCATATTAGAAACGTCAAAGATTGTTGCGACTTTCCGACTGATTTCTAGAGACAAAAAGTTTGTTTCATTGCTTATTGTAATGTTTTCTCGCAAATGTGTCGAAAAACGTTGTATGACACACGTGCGGATTTGGTTTTCACAAACTCGTGACTATGGTAAGCCCTCGACTTCGTCTCGTGCTTACATTCGTCTACTCGTTTGTAAAAACCAACTTACCGCACTAATATCATAAATAACTATTATATGACAAGCTTTTAATGAACTAAAAAGAACAAATAAGACTTACGCATAAATATACTGGATAACTTTTTTTCCAGTGCGCAAACTTTGAGAACCACTTCTGCCCATGTAAATGAACAACTTTCCCTAAGAAAGCCATAGTCAATTCCTAAAAAAAAAATTGAGTCTCCCATACAAATTGTGGTCAGTTGATGACAATTTTGTATGGGAAGTTCAAATTTTTAGTTTCAGTATAGAGATAGAGGTGGCGAGACCTAGACGCCTACTGTGAGGGTTGGTCTGAGGTAGCTCGGGACAAAAATATCTGGAAGGAGATGGGAGAGGCCTTTGCCCAGCAGTGGGACAGAATAGGCTGATAAAAAAATGTACATATGTATATCTCTGTAACATTTTCTTATAAGCTTGAGGCGTGAACGTGGAACCATCCAACTTACACCGTCTTAGGGTCAAGCCGAAAATGTTACAGATGTATTTTACGTAAGTTTAATTTTGTACTTTTAAGTTCATTGTAAGCTTGTGAAATAAGAATCGATACAGGCGATAAATGTGATGCAGAGCCTATAACAACGTTCCTGAAACCCTGACATATAATGTATATTTATTTTAAAAGGATGTGGAGATAAATATGATGAAAATAAGTACTTAGTAAAAGTTAAGTAAGTAAGGAAATAACTTGTAGAGGCACTAACTCTAGCATGCGACCTTTCTCCTACAACTTTCAAAACAACGAGAAGTAGGTACTGTACGTACCATAGATATAATGTACGTACGTATAGGTTACGATGTATGTCTGTCTTGCATACCTACCTAAGTAGGTAATTACCTAAAGATTAATAATTATATCGAAGGAGGAATACCGGACTATGGAGCAAAATGGGTGAAAGAAGAAACCGTGAATCAAATAACCGAATATCTTGTTATGTATAAAAAGCTCCGGAAAAATTCCAATCTATTATAATATATTATTCTGAAATCAGTAGTGATTGTTTTTGCCTTTGTAATTGTATATTATGTAGTAATTTAGTTTATGTAGTCGTAATCAAGTGAGTAGTAAAGTGCGGTGAGGCGAGCGGCGCGTGAGGGTCGCGTGGCGCGCACGCGCCGCCTCTCTCGCCGCTCCGCTTGCCGCCCGCCATTGTTCTACTGCGTGCACATATTAACGCGATCATAATTACAACTTATTGTTCCCACATAAATGATTAATTAGTCAATACAAATACAAAGTATTTTTTTTTGCTACATGAATCGATGAGTATTGCTTTTATTAATTGACGATGATTGTCTTCGATCAATTCATTAATGCCATCTTTAATAATAAAATTGAGTACATAATTTTTATTCTCTGTAGTTCGATACAGGTAGTAGTCGTGTCACTTTCAATTATGCACGGCTCAGTAGGTATCGATGATACCTAACAAACGCTCAACACTTCATTTAAATGATAAAGTGAGACATCGCGGAGAGGCTATACAAAATATTTATCGTCGTATGACACAAGGTAATTATTCGTCCAATTATAATCTGCCGCGCCGTGATATTAAAAGTTGGAATTTTGATTAAAACCGATGCGGATTTTTATAACGGCGGCATGTAGAAAAAACGAAAGGCACAAAAATGGCGAGAAGACGAGCCAGCAGGCTCCGAGCGAGCGCCGCCGCGCCGTGCGGCGAGCGACCAGCGGACGGCGCGACCCGTTCCGATACGCGACTACTTATTAAGACAGGGGCAGTTTTTGCTATTTGATTTGTTAAAGAGACTAAAACGGATACTGGTTTGCTATTTTAAAGCATTTTGAACGGAAACTGTACAGTTATTCTGAACTTGTTGGAGGACATAGCTATCTATCTAGATGTTAGAGGTATGTATTGAGAATGAATGGTATTGATTACTTACTTGGAATGATTTTTCATTTCTGTTTTCATTTTTGAGGAGTAGAGAGAAGTTGAGGTCTGCTGCTGGCGATGGTTTGATGGGGTAGGAGTGGTGTGCGGGCGCGGAGGGGCAGCGGCGCGGCTCGGCGCTGGGCGGCCGCTCCGCCTCGTCAGGATGGCTGCGGCACCTCTTCACCAGCTCCAGGGGAGCGTCCGTATCGTCGTGACCTTCCCACCGGGAGATCGGTGACTCATCTCCCACTTCCACCTTTTCACGCTCGCACGCGCTTCCCGGAGACCAAATCTGACGGTTCTTTGTTGATAAGTTAAGAGGAAGCTCTTCCTCGTCATCTACAAACAAGAGAACAACATTATACAAAAGGCGTTACATAGGAAATACATCGTTATTGTATGCACTACTGTGTCAACAGACGGCGAGTGGCGACAGTTTCTCTTCGACTGTTCTTCACGCTTCTATAAGTAAATTTAAAGTCGGACGAGTCAAATCGGGCGTCTGAGGAGTGACTTATGAAATCTGTACAGGTGTGCAGTGTTTGCCGACTTGACGTCATTGTTTGCTCTATAATACATTAAAAACTTGCATACACTTTCGTCTACATTCACATAAGATGTATTTTCATTGTCAAAAGATTCGGATACAATGCGAATCCAAATCTTATGAACCACGTAAGCTTGTGATTACAGAACAGATTTTCTACTGGTATGGGTATTATTGTCTAAATAGAATACCCGTACCTATCATCTTCACGAAATTTATTGTAAAGCAAACCGTACCTAACTGAGACATTAACACATTGACAACATAACCAAATACATTCTACCTAATACCAACATACTTATCAATGTCTTTAAAGAGTTACAGCTAAATAACTCTACCATTTCACTTTCTACTTTAAAATTGATTATCAATTTAGTTAGTTTTTTTAAATCGTGGTTTGTTTTCAATTCACAATTACTTAACCGATAGTGATAAGATAACATAAAACCACTTAATTTCATTGTTCTTAATTAAATCTTTCAAATAAATTTTCTTATCGAAGGCACTTAAAAGTTCGTTAAAACATTAGTCTGAAATACACATTTAAATCAAGTACTTATTGAGGTTCTTACGCCTGGTTCGTTTGTTATCTACGAGGTTGAGTCGAAACCGGTACCAGTTCGGATAAGAGACAATTAGAATACAATTTCGTTTGGCGACAATGAGTGGCATCGGTACGTAGTCGCTTTTCCTTGGAGTGTAGGAAACGAGCGCTTGCTTCCATCGGCGGAGGTAAACGACATGTAAACGACGACATATCAGCGCCTCGAGTTATTAATCGGTGCCTTACACTGATAGCTATTCTAATGAGTATTATTCAGGAGAAGCCGCGTAAGGAGGCCGAGGCGAACCATGTTTTGTAATGCCGCGAACATACCTCATTAACATTTTTAGGATTCTTGAAACACGTTAACACTTTCAGTGCAAGCTGATTTACTAGAGCTCTGCTTAGGTATATGAACTCCAATGTGAAGACATACAGTACAGTACACAACAATTAATTCTTCAGACTTTGAAAAAAGCACTCGATCGATTTATAGGAATTGCAAATATGTAGGTCAAGTATTGACTGAAAACGACTTTCAATACAATGTAATTCTAGTGAATTATAATAAAATATTACTAACAAACTACATGTTATCTATTGTCAGCTGCAACGTATCCAGACACTTACACACCGTGTTCTAGAATAAAACTAGGGTACCGTGTACCGTGACTCGTGACGCATATTCGATTTAAAAAACTTTATGTACTGGCATTTTTTGTTACATGGTTTATACGTAGGTGTAAGCACATATTAATTTCACGGATAAAGAGAAGAAAACACGATGATTACCTTTCATCTTTTGTAACACACCAAACATCTTAAAAGTTGTAAAAGATACAATGAGCTCTATTTTCAGTATTTTTATCAATACTTTCAGACACACCTGTGTTTAATCAGCACCTATCCAATTCACTTAACGATAATGCAAATATGCTTCTTCTTTCAGTAAGCAGTCGATGAAAGCTTCGCTTGGAAACAAAATGGGTAGTTACCATCTCTGGGCGGGGTATGCCGAGCGTCGATGGACGGTCGCACGAACTGCGGGGAGGCTCGCGGCATCAGCAGAGGCCACACTCCGGCTCCACTGTACAGGGCTCCCAGTCCACTGCAGTACATCAGGGCTCCCAGTTCTGGACAAAAAACGCTAGCTAGTGGTACAAGTTCTGTATGGTGTCGGAGTTCTGTATGGTGTTGGACGTAAAAGAATAGCACCATCCCATCACTTTCAGTGGGTGTCATAAGAGGCGACTAAGGGACTCACCAGAAAATGGGCAGCAGCATTCTCTGTTGGTACATTGCTAAAGCTACACTGCGATCGCCAACCCGCCTGCCAAACGTGGCGATTATGGCAAACCCCCCCATTTGGGGGAGGCCTATGTTCAGCAGTGGACGTCAAAAAGTGGTCGCAAAGTCCAGTTTAGATGTCAACAAGAGCGTC
Source organism: Melanchra persicariae (assembly GCA_947386135.1). Taxonomy (NCBI): domain Eukaryota; kingdom Metazoa; phylum Arthropoda; class Insecta; order Lepidoptera; family Noctuidae; genus Melanchra; species Melanchra persicariae. The sequence continues at coordinate 8,642,603 of OX376653.1, read as the reverse complement.
TAAACAAAATAACATCCTACCGGCGACAGCGATTCTCGAAATTCCAAAATGTTTGTGATTAACACCCCGGTGGACGTAGGCGCATGTTAATCCCGTACAATTTGACATCTAAAAATCGTTATCGCCAATAGAAAGTCACTTCGTTTAGAGGCCAACCGAGGCTTGAATTAAAGAGCGGTGTTACAATTTTGGGGTAGGTACAATAACGTATTTTTCAAATGTCTATCGATGTTGGCTAAGCAGTGATCATACCAGTAGCTCGTGCGTATTGCTTGAGCGCTCTCCCGGCTATCTCGATGTCTCCCAGCTGAAGGAGATCCAGTCGGTGATGTGAAAGAGAGTCGGGCGAGCGCGGGGGAGAGCGAGGCGACGGCGGGGTGCGGGGGGACACGCTACCCTCAGGTGACGGGAACCGGTGAGTTGGTGGTGACGTCGACGACGGCTGGAACTGCTCCGCCAGCCGCGACAGCAGCACGTGCCGAGACATGCTAAGCAAAACAAGAAACCATGTTTAAGTAGCCAATTTCAGCAAGTTTCTCAAGGCAACAATGCAAATTTAACGAAGAATGGGTACCTACTCCAGCGTGAAGGTTCCTTCGAGAAAATACCGAGATACTGGTAGCAAAATATAAAATTCCTTAAGTAGCAATCTCTTTTGTTTCACACAGCTAAAATAACACGACGTGAATAAATTACAGGTAATTTTAACGCTTCTTTAACAATTAACGCCTGCATCACAATGTTAAAGTTCCATTCTGCGTCCAATTAGAACAAACCACCTGAGCTTTTGAATTGTCATTGACTAGTAGAGCCTTATCGATCGATCGTATTGCAACCGTTCTGCTTTCCCGTGGGAACCTTCAGTTTTCTGAAGAGCTTTAGCTAGCTATAGCTTTTGTAATAAGCTTAATATTTACATTGAAGAATGTTTATTTTATTTTTAAAGTGACACAATTATTCATTCATAAAAAAGGTTTAAGGCCCGCTAAAGAAAAACTGGATATCACAAGGATTTCTCGTTTCTGCCCGTTTGCTGTATTTTAAAGTCAATGGCATCATCTTTGTCAAGGACACGCACTAAACCTAAGCAATTCGAAAATAGTACGGACTTTTAACTAAACCACATAATTACATAATATGTGGTGACATACCTAACTTGTTGCCCAATTAATATTTATTGTCTTACTTTACGTACCTAATACGAATACTTAATTGCCATACCTCATAACATTTTCTAAATGATATCGGGCGGTGTTGTCAGTCACCTTGTTTACGAAGACAACTCAATATGATGGTAAGTAGGTACCGCGTTTATCAAGATTTTACGGTCAGCGCGGATCAATTCAAAAGTTGCGATATCATCTTTGTTTTACGTGACCGACGTCATTAGTGTCCATCCGACTGCCCACGTACGTATTTGTTGACAGCCCTTGCTGATTAATCCGGCCGCTTGTTTGTTGACAGCGAATCGTATTAAAAGCTCAATCAAGCAAATGAAGAATCAGAATAATGGAAGTGGTCGGCGGCGGCGGCGCCCGCTGCGTACGCGCATTAATAATGCACGTGTCGAGTAAAACAATCTTCATTAGACTAACACACATTACATATTTACAGAATGGATGTCCGCGTGTTCCATACCATTTCACCGCGCTTCCATTAGGAATTAAACTCGAGGAGCTCACCAGCACCAGTATAGGCGGAGACATTACATTTGTCGACGTAAATTATAAATAATGATGCCGGACAATGATTTGCAAAATTTCCTAATTACAATAATGCCCAAACGGACTTATTAACGATAGTTCACATGTACCTATATAGATATCGATCACGTTCACGATACCCGTGAAGGGGCAGTTCAATTTTCTTGTCTTACAAATGCAAACCAATTGATTCGAGCTATTACTACTAATTGGCTAACAAGCTGGCTAGCGTGAGGGTTGTGTGACGCAATTTCTTGTTTCAATAAAGCAAGGCTTTATTTATTAGATCGCGAGTAGCAATTACCACCGGCGCGACGAGTGCCGCCACATTTTTTCCTTACGGTACAGTGGGAACTCCAGCAAATGTTGAGAAAATCAATCAGCGCTAAAATTGACACGAATGAAATAATATTGATGTTTACCTTATTTATTCATGTCTATTGTCTCTTTTATAAATCAAATCTTTAGACACCTGTGTGTTAGTTACAAAGTGCTGTGCGCCGTATGTTATCGCTTTTGATAGGAACAGGTGTTTCATAGAAAAAAGATTGAATCAAAATCCGACTATTTGAACGATTATTTGAACAGATTTTCTTAACAAATCTTGTCATCAATGTCAATCAATGTAATTGAGTGTTTTACACTATTGTATAATGACTGTTTTATTAACTAAATACAAGATAATAACTAATATAACGTTTTAAACCTCCTTAAAAGCAGATTGTTGTATGTTATGGGTAAGCATGCAGAGAAGGGGGGTGCAAGGGGGTGTCCTTGCACCTCCCTGGCTTTCCATAATACGACATACGAAAACATGAAGAAATTAAAAAATATGTATTAGACAAGCGGAATGTAGTAAAAGGGAACGTATTAAATCCGGGGCGAGGTAGGAATTTCGAGCTCCATTCGCTCAGCCTTGCACCCACATCTTCTTTAGTTGTCTATTTCTGTGTAATGGGCTAAAGAAAACCTATCCTTTTCGAGGTGGGGTTTTGAAGATGCACCCTCCTGAAAAGAGTCCTGCCGGCGTACATGATACAGAGCCTCGCAGACTGTCGATCTGACTGAAAATTAATTATTTCATTGATATTCGTGATTACGGTGCAGGATGCGAAGTATAATGCGTTGTTTCAGCGTTATTAAAATAAGCATTCAAAATTTAATAATTAATTATTATTCACGAGTTAAACTCGAGTTTTTTGATGTTTGAAATGATTAATTGTTGGTAAATCTAGTCAATTGAATTTTCTTTTTTACTTAAATTTTTAGATATTTATGTCATGATTTTCTAAATTTTCATACCTATAACAATTCTATTGTTTCTGAAAATATGATAAAAGCCTTATACAAAAAGTGGGAATTTAGTACAATACAAAAGCCCAATTAACCAAATTAAAAAACGATTCATTCGCAGACAGAAAATATTTCACCGCCCGTGGTTTTATCTGACCGGGTTGTTCTTGTGTTCAATACTTCTAGGTATTAAACTTGTCGGAACACATGTACAAATTTGGTTTCGCTTTGTTTGTATATTGCTATGAGAATATATACTTGCAGATTATTTGCACGGCACTGCATCTCCAGACGTGTGGTTTAGTACAACGACGTAGGTACGTATTAAATTACAATACATTGTTGCTTGAATAAACATAGACAGACATGAGCAAATAATTGTGAAAAGAAGGACTATCAAAGTGCACTTTGCAGTTCATGCTTCCGTTGATTGCGCAAGACATCGATGTTCCTGGCATGCTTCCTTCCTAAGATTTTCACCGCTTTTTCCATTCTGTTGCCGTTTTTAGTAACAACGGAAAAACACCAGATTGAGGGCATAGAAAAATGTCAATCAACTTAAAAATAGGTATAATAGGAATAAATAATTTTATTAAGAATATGAAAAATTTTATAGACGCCTGTCATTGACAGAGTTACGTTGTGCAAGTAAATACATTATTTAGATACCTAATGGTGTAGATTAAATGAGTTGGTAAACTTTTGATATTGATATATAATTTAATGCTAAAACAATTAGACACCTACCCGCTTAAAATATTTATTTAAGCATTAGTACAACAAATAATTTATTCAAGTCACGTAGGTATCTAAAATAACTTGAAAATTAAGTGATATACTTAATTAGTTTTTTTATTATATGATGACATCATCAGTGACAGCAAAATGTGATAAAGAAATATTTAAAGAGTAAATCGGCAGATGCTGTTGTTGTTTATACTAGGTATCTAATAAAACATTATTTATTTAAATCATGAAATAATAATATCCTAAAGCAACTTACTTGAAACGGAACTTCTACGAAGCTACGAAAATCTTTTTCACTCACTGCTACGAAACACTATGGTCTACGAAAAATTTAAATCAGTCCAATATACACCATACATTTAATCTCATTTTATATTAGGTAGAATAATAAAATATTATTAATAATAAATGCAGCGAACGATATGACGTCGCGAAATCGTAAGGCTGCGTAGGACCGGAAAACGTCACTGCCTGCTGCGGTGCGTCGCGTTTGGCGCCTGGCACCTGACTGAAATAAGGCTCGCGCGCCCCGACCTACCCGACTGCTCTTCCACAATAACGTTCTTTTTTCAAAACTCTGCTAACAAAAAAGAGGTCGGACGGAGGCTGAGCAATAAAGAAATGATTTGATGAAACAGGCACTTGACAGGTGGCTCGCGAGTTGCGACGCATCCTCGCAGCCAGCACTTAATTGTTGGTTGCGCTTACGTTGACGGCGTAGAGGATGTTCTGAAAAATGGCGTTTGAGTATTAATGCCCACAAATAAGCGGTTGCTCCCTATGTGACATTAAAACCCTTGCATTAAGGATTGCAAAAGTTGCGCATAGACCGGTCCACTGCTTTGGACGCATCAGGTTGGTTACATGTCATGTTCCTAGATTATCTATGTGCTGGTAAATACTAGTTAATTTGATTTGTGCCCAAAACTGAGATTAACTGAATGCACGAGGCTTAGATTTCTCGTAGCGTTGCGCCCCGCCCACCGCGCGCTATTGGTCGGCATCTACCGCTGGGCGGAGCGTTGCTTAGATACTAACTTAGAAGCCTTTATAACGTAACAATCTAATATTATTTATTTACAAAACGATTCGTCAAATTATTTTAGAGCTTTAATGTAAATCAATCTATTGTGTAAATTGACCGACTAAGGTGTGAATGTAATTACAAGTCGGTCATACAAATTAGGTCAGGGTTCGTTGTAAGCTGTTTAACTATCAGCCCTATATTAATAAACGTTTTATAGCCTTTAGATAATCTGATTTCGACTATATTTCGATAGCTGACTCCATCCCGAGGTATTATGTTTTGAGAAAAAACACTTTTTCTTAAATCTTTGAGCGAATGTGCTTTTTAAGTCATGATATATCATGACTTAAAAAAAGCACATTTACCTGCTTCCATGTAGAGACTTATATACTGATTAAACGCTTTAAGCTTGAAATAAAAACTGATTAACTTTGCATAAATAGGTAATACTTCTTATGAATTGCGCTTGGCTTGACAGATGAAAGGTGCTCTAAGGACTTGCATGAGAAATTGTCGATAAATACTTTACGTGACACCTCGAATACCTTATTATGTATTACAGTTCCAATTAAAATATTCAATAAAAACTATTTATGTGACTAAAAATAACTGCGAAAATAACTACTTACTTGTGTGAGTTATTTTATGCTCGAGCATTGTTGCACAGTTTATTGAATCTAAATCGTAGCTAATATTATGTGGTTATATTGTTCGTTTGTTCTTCAAAAGTAAACTTTATCCGGTTAATATTTTTTTTAATTGATGGAAAGTTATGCTCAAAAAGCTGTGTACTTTTGTCATGTATTTTTATCGTGGTAAAATGCATTGTCCCAGTGGAATAAAGTACGTACGGGAGCGAAGCCTCTTTGTACTTAGGCATGCCTCAGTACAAGGAGTAGTTATGCCAATTCACTATTAATCATTAGCTCTTCATTAGTGGTAGACAAGCTTTTCATACGGCTTCACTCCCGTACTTTATTCTACTGGGACAATGCATTTTTCCGGGATAAAAGACATGACAAAAGTAGCTTTTTGAGGGTAACTTTCTATCAGTTAAAGAAAACTCTGGTCAGTGGGTCATTCTTAACAGGGTAAAGTGTTTATCAATGAAATTACAAATCATTTATGAATATTTAATACCTACAATAAAATTATTACCTATCAAGAAAAGTTACTGACAAAGTGAGACTACTTACGACTGTTGCAAAGCTTTTGTCAGCCAATCCTAAAGAGATTTTATTCGACTGCGGAAAAGCAAAAACTAAACGCTAACGATATTGCGTGTATAATTGTTTTTATCATATTTTACTTAGGTATAAGTAAAAATATGTTAAAATAACAGCATTTTCACATTTGCTGGTAATATAAAGATGTAGTTTACAAAATTCAAGTACTTAAATAGTTTCATTAACGCAAATCGTTTAACGTAAACAACGTAAACAAATCGTGTAACGCATTAACGCCATCAGTCGTCAAAATCTTAAATTGCATCTTTGAAATAAACTAATAGGCATTGCCAAGGTCCGTCCTCCACAAGGCAACTATTAATTCTCAGCTATTATAATATTGTCTTTCATTAATCACATTTTCACCTGATCAAGCGATTGTATTAACAATCTCGGGAAATTCAATTAGGCGGATAATCTGCTTTGGTTACTGCGTGTTGTGTTACGCCAGGAGACGTGGGGCTTCAGTGGGGGAAGTGCTTCAGCGAGTGCAGCCGGGGGGCTGGGGGCTGTCAACATAACGGCAGGCGCGTGTCGAGGCGCGGGGAGTGGGGCGCGGGTGCGCGGGCGCGGGGCGCGGGGGCGCGTCACGGCCCGTTAGCGCGGATCCTCGGCGCGTGCACATGTCGCCCCGGCACGCGCCCGCGCCACTTTTTATCCTCCTTTTTTTCTTTTGTTTTCTCCCTTTGTTCGAAATACGAATTAAAACCTCCATTTCGATTTCTGGGTGAATTAATGAAGCCGGGTTTGAGATATTACGATCGACAGCCTGATAAGATTTGTTATTCATTCATAGTTCGTTGTGCCTTTTATTTTTGGATGTTCTCGAAGTTTTTTCGGGTCGATTAACGGGGCACAAAAAATGTCCTATATTCGCTGTACGTATGGTCAGGTCTAGGTGCAAAAGTTCAGTGCTTAGTAGGTTATCATTTAGAAGTAAAAAAAAAAGTATTGGTTAGCACATAATCGTATGATAATCGCAAATTTAAAACCAAAAGTGGATAGGGACGTGTAGGTAGTGCGAGGCGCTGTATGTAAGCAGATAAAAACCATGGAAATGCTTAAACACGTTCATAAAGTATGTGAGTACATGGTTGATAGATAAGTAAATCAAAATAAAACAGTTGAAGGGTAGATACGCATGTTTCAGCTGCAGGCGCTGGTACAGAACCGGTCGTTGCGCTGAGCGGCCGGCGGCTGGTGCTGTCGCCCCGCGCCATTCCTTACAGTCAACTTTTATTAATTGGGCAGATGAGAGCCACGGCTTCCATGATGAATGCTTATCCCTTATACGGCTAGCAGTTCGCGAAACCTTTTATAGATTCTCAATTAAAAGTGTCTATTATAGTTAATAGGACGATCAGACATTGTAGCGTTTATAGAAACGAGAATATTTGCTTTAAGTATGTATAAAAACAGGTAATATAACGGAAACAACGATTAAGTGGAATGAAATAAACTGTAGGGGTGCGGGTGGCAGGTGGCTGCGGCTTAGGGATGCGCCCATTGTGGCGCTTAGATATCGACACGCAATGTGATTTGGAGACAAATAACTCAAGTCTTGTTGAGGTTACACAGTATTTTTGGCCTTTTAACTAGAACCTATAAATATTTTTTTTAGGTTCTAAATGATACTTTGAAGTCTTGGCATTGTAACATTAACCGTATAAGCCTAATTTTATCTCTGTACTCGTCTAAATTAGTAGAATCGACTACATTTACGACTAAATGTAACAAATTTTATCAAAAAGCACGAAAACCTGAACTTGTGGAGTATTTCAGAAAATTGTTATGGTCAGTTGCACATACACAATAACAATTTTCAGCATTGATTCGAGACCTGTGAAAGCTTTCGTGTAAAATGCCGACGTCTTTAAATAGAGACGGAACCCTAATGAAGATGTAGTTAATTAATAACGTGCTTGGCTGCTTGTATTGATCACTGGCTTCCATTCCAGCTGAAATTCTTCACATTCCTCTTGGTGACCTTGATGTATAAGTAGTCACTGGACGAATAAGAGAGTTTATATTATATTATTCGTTCTATCTTGAGCTAAAACTTTCTTTAAACACCGACAAAATTGGCAAACATAACGTTTAATTGATTTGACCATAGAAAACTAATGAGCTTTAATCTTAGCACTTAGGATACGTAAATTATAAATTTGTTACTGACAAATACAAGTAATACTTATACCATTTCTTACGTAACAGGCTGTTTTTACTTTTAGTTGAACCTGACAATTTACAGAACAATAAACAAACAGTGATCGTCGCCGTCGTAGAGCTTTCGTGCCAGCTGCTACGAGCTACGAAATGCTACGCAATGCACATAAAACATTTAAAAACATGTGACCGTAATATTTTCTAACGTTGAATTCTCATCGATAGCTGCAATCGACACATGTCGCGTCTAAGGAGCACCCTCAGTCTTGAGACAAGATTCAGCACGCGACTCGTGCTGCCCGCGCCATGTGCCTTAACGGATTTATTGGAGGCCCGCGCGTGCCGTGCATCATCCGCCGTGTGTAGTGTGTACCGCCTTTATTTGTCCAATGTATGGGACTGGCACAGGGTGAACACTTTCTCTACGCTTTGTCAAGGAATCGGGAAAAGAAGAGAGAAGGTAGTGTTGATAAGATGCTTTTAAAAATGTGGCGTTTCGTCATGTAAAAGCTCTCAAGGAACTTTTTAGGTCCAAGTATGAGGACATTTTATTAGAATTTCAAGATTAAGATATTGTTCAATTGGGTAGCTTGCTCTGCTGATCTAGTTCAGCGTTGAAGAAGTATTATGAATGATTAGTAAATTATATAATGATGAACATTTTAATTTTCACAAGAAAATAATCGCAATGGAAAATATTTCGTGCAGATTATTTTCAGTTTTTCAGTAAAGTGACAATGTTCAATCAAAATTACAGCTATCAGCAATCCTAGCTTTGAAGGTACTAGGTGTAAAAGACGATAGCGTCCGTGATATCGATTTGATATTGACAGCACCTTTGTGACGAAGCAGCAGCTTTCAAAATTAATCCTTCTAAAGCAATCTTTGCGAAAATGTGCAGTCGTATTTACAAATGCGCGTTTAGATATACAAAAACAACAGAAGGGAATCCCAAAATCATTGTGATATTTTATGGCCTAAACATCCGTTACGAACGGTATCAATTTGCATATCTTAGCAGTTGGAGGCCTACAGTTAGGAGACGTCTGCGGCTGCGAGTCATATGGCGGGCGAGCGTCTGCTGAATCCGTAAAAGCTTGCGGAGCGCGCGTCGTGCGGCGGCGGCGGTACGCGGCGACACGCCCGCTCATTACAGCGGAAAACTGCGCCTCTCCGCTAATTGCGATCATTCTTACGCTCCCATATTGAGTGCGCATATGTTCCCGCGCCGAGGCCGCGCCGCGCACTGCTGCTGCTATGTTGCGGTTTGCGATTACTGCGTGTGTAATTGTGTAATGAGTGCGCGAGCCCTCGGCAAAAACTTACGTTTGAGATACTCATATTATAGCTTTTATTAATATATTATTAAATATACAGCAGTTAAGGTTTGCGGTAACCGACTGCTGGGCGCGCTCGAGCTTGCGTGTGCGCGTAAGTAGAGCTTTACAATCGCGTCTGTAGTTTTCAAAAGAACACAGGCATTCACTTGACTTTTGATTATTGGAAGCTATCAGAGGCATACACAGGCATGCGTACGTGTATTCTTTGACAATTTAATAGCATATGCGCTTGCACCTGCCATTGCAAAAAGTAGGCGCACGCTTCAGGCAGTGAAGCGCGGAATTCGTCGCCGCGCCGTCCTCTAGCCTGCGAGTATCTTATACGCTATTTATTGGTAATTGATTGGAAAGGTGCATTAAGCCCCCGTGTTATGTTTTTATAACGTTTGACCATACTTGGATTTGTTGGCTCTTTAGGTCAGTCCTGAACCTAAATACTTATGTATGAGTTGTCTTGTTTTCACATTTCACGTAGGTACACCGACATTCTTGTTCTGCTATTTATATTATAATTATATGACATTGATAGGCAAGGTTTTCCTTCAACGGGCAACGGCAACTTGGATTAGAATTTGATCAGTTTGAAAAAAGAACCTGCTAGTCGCTTTATTACCATATCGTTCTTATTTTAAACAACTTCAAAAAAAGGAGGAGGTTCTATGTTCGACTGAAAATATATTTAGGTATATGTATATTCACCGATTTCTCCATCAATTTGTAGGCCGTTTTCAAAATTAATTTTCTATTCGAATGAGTTTTATAGCTAGGACTCTTTAAGACGCCGTGATCAGCAAAAACTCGGTCACTCTCGGACTGCATAGAAAAGAAACAGAAGCACGACGACACAATTTCTTGCCAAATATGAAGCATTTTATCGATTTACTCAAAACTAAGTTGAGCTCTGTTGAGCTATTAAAAATCTGAAACAACAAAGTTTTGCGTTAAGATTTGATTTGATTCATTATTTGGTATAAATTTTACCGGCATAAGTAGGCTAGTAAACACGGGATTTTTTTCTAAGGTCAAAGTTGGAGGTAACTTTGACGATAATTTCTATCGAGGATTTTATTTTTAAACATGTTTCGGAAACAACAGTGTTCTTTGAAATATAGTTAAAATAAACAGATTTGGCTAAAATTTCGTTAGGAAACCAGCAATTTTTCAGTTTTTGCTGATCACAGCTCCTTAAGTGATCAATTGTCACCATGTCAGGATCTAATGGTGGGAACCCAGGGAAATCGAGGGCAACCCTCAAATTTTATAGACACATTCTCATATTATGGAAAAAAAGTCAATCCTAAAGGTACCTTACTTATGCCTAGTTTCTGAGGTACCTACTTTATCGGTCGTTCATGTGTCCGTTAACCACTAACCATGCAACGGTGTTATGACAAATAGCGTTAACGGACAGATAAACGGCCGATAAAGTACCTACCTCAGAAACCGGGCATTAGTTATAGCTCTGGTACCACTAACACTTAACAGTGAATAATAAATAATAATAATAATATAATAAAAATAGGTACTTTTATATAAATATTCGGTGTTTCCGCTTTTGTTTTTCTGTTGTTTTACATCTACTTCAGAAATTCATGTTATTTAAATACTTTGTAGTGTCTTTTTATTAGGAGGTCGATAGTTTTTTTAAGTAAGTTTAAAGTTTATTTCTTTTATGTACATAAATAAGTCTAAGAAACAAATGTATTTTCCATAATCAATGTTATCAGTACAAATTACTTCCAAAAACTGGAAAACATTAACTAATTTGTTGGTGTAGTGGTAGCTATGGTTGACTACGCGACTGATAAGCGTGGGGTCCTAGGTTAGATCCTCGAGTCGGGAACGTTGTCATAGGTTTTACCAAGAGAACGTTTTCAACAGCCTCCCTGAGTCTTGATTTTATTGATAATGTTTTAAAAAGTTCGAAGTAGTAGTAGTTCCTATGTAACGAAGAAATATGGGCCCGAACTTTACGGGAATAAAGGCGTGATGATATGTTATTAAAGGTCCCTTCAGCTTACACTTAAAATAATCCAAAACTGTAACCTCTATGCTTGTATTGAACTGATGAGGAAATAAAGGAAGTGTTGTAAAAAAAGTGATTTAAAAAAATTATACCGACTTCAAAACTGTAATTAATTAATACTTAGCGAAGAAGAGAGAAATAAAATCTTTTATAAATTCTATAATTATTTGTGCACAGAGTGACTCTTGTGGGGTGACAACCACATTATCCACAGTGACGTAGCTAACAGGAGTGTTACCCCTGTTAGCTACGCCACTGGTTGACTGATATGTTAATTTGGCTTTTGTTATGTAATCCATTTTAATTTTATTTACAATGTAATACTAATTTAACTAAAATAAAATAATAAATGAAAACTCCTAACCATCCGCATCGCTTTTGTTATGTTAATTAATTTTTATTACCTACCTATTGTTAATTTTATTTTTTTACTTTTTTGTTGGTCTTGTGCGAGTCCCAAATATTTTTTTTTGCTTTCTTTCTTTATAGGAATTCGTAGCATACACCTGGCATCATAAAATTCGGTGAAAATTGCGACCAAAATAATAATCTTAAATCAAATTTGAATGAATCAAAATAAAATGAAAAATGAATCAAAGTAATCTCATTTAACTAGCGATTCACAAATCGCAATATTGTTTTCAGGATTGGAGGCATTTCTGGAAACCTTTTTCTGAAAGACCGTCAGCTGCTGTGTCGTGGCCCTACTTCACCCCGACACCACGCAGTACCACACGTTGTTTCCTATTTGCGAGTTTTTGGCAGAAAAAAACTTGACTGTGTCTAAAAATTTATTCGTCGAATCTACATGCGAATTATTATTGTGGTTCTTCCCAAAAAAAAAAACCGAGCTGAAAGGAAAACGTTTGTCACCATTTCCGAGATTGAAAGGGCCACGAAGTAACAGCTGAAAACCCTTTCTTAAAAAAGGTTGACAGAAATGCATAATATCTCATCATGGAATCGACTTTGAAATTAGTGATAGTACAGTTCTGCAAACCACCATTGGAAAGGGAGGATCCTCCGAGCGGACGGTTGTTGTGTCTGGTGGGCAACTGCCCCGGTAGTTGATATTCGGACTGTTGTACATGTTCAAATTGCACGGAAAACTCTGATACCGCGATGCAGGATTTCGTTTGTAGTTCGCTGCGGGCGGGATTTCGTTCCGTTAGTTTTTCTGGTGGCGGCATTGCAGTCGCTACATCTCTCCCTTCCAGAGACTGAAGGTTTATAGTCACTGAGTTGTCCATACATCTTGAGATGCTTGCCAGGCCAGTGGAAAGTTGGTTCTAGTGAGTCAGAACCGGAAGTCGTAGAGTTCAGGGTGAGTCGGAACTGTCTGCGGTGCCCCGGTGAGTCGGGGTGATAATATCCCAGCGAATCGGGACAATGCTGCAGGCTTCAGAGAGTCGAAGTGGTGCTCTTGGCTCCAGTGAGTGGGAGCGCTTGCGGGTGAGTGAGATGCTTCGACTTAGTGATGTGACAGCGGGCGTCGACCAGGAGAGGTTCTTCAAGGCTCTTCATGTGGCTGGCCCAAGGAGCAGTGTGCTTGCCAAGTTCGCTGATGAGGTTGAGGGTGATGCTACAGGCTGAGGAGGCTGACCAGGAATACGTGTCCGCTGCATGCTTATTACATGGTCAGGATACCCGTAGAAGCCGTGGGTACTGGCTGGCTGTATGTCCCGCTGCTCGAGAGTCAAAATGAGGAAGTGACGATGACATCATGATGAGGTAGCTGCGTTCAATGTCGAGGGTCACCAGCATAGAGTTAAGCGGTACAGAAAGTACAGACCCGCAAACCTCCATTAAAAAAGAAGATCCTCCAATCGGACGGGTGTTGTGTCCGGTACTCCGGTGGGCAACTGCCCCGGTAGTTGATATTCGGACTAATTTTAGTCGGGTCTATAATTTTTTTTTAATGAGTTTACTGGTCACGTGTTTCTACTTGTGTCCTATGATCCTTTTGCTTTCAGCTCAGCCTTTAAAATTTAAAAAATAAAAAATTATGAAAATACAATTAGTAATAAAATCTTTTGCAAGCGGGGAATATAAAATGACTAAATTAAGTGTGTTCAGGTTTTATTTCTGTGGGCAATGATGAGTCTGGTTTGGGCGGCTCGCGATACTCGCAAACGCTCAGTGAAGATGTCTGGGCGAGTTAACGCGTGCCCCGCGGCGGCGGCTGCGGTCGCCGCTCATGTCCGCTTAATGAGTGTTTTAACTACTGTTGGTAAATCATGCTTTTACGTCCTTCGGGCTCAGATATACGACGCCGCGACTCAGCTGCGCATCATGATTCAGAACTTAAAGGTAATTATCGTATGCAATCGAATAATATCGACAACGTAAAGGTTGTACGCGGAGATCAATAAAACTCATAAGATGTCCCAAATATAACCTATATTTTAGTAGAATCGTCATCAACACGAAAGAAAACGGCATGTGTAAAGCTATATTTTTATTTAACGACATAATATTTTTATCCATACACACGACAATCGAAATAAACTTCGCAATGTGGTATCCCGAGCGACAACTCGAAATTCGGATACAAAAAATTGGGTTAGCGCAATTAACCGCCAAAGGTGCCGCGATTTTGCTGGCGGATAATGAATGGGCAATCACGCGCCTTGATAAGTGCGCGGGGTGAGCAGTTAGCGGTACCGGGGGCCGGGTGCGGGGCACGGGGCCCGCGGGCCGCGCGGGCAGGTGGCGCGAAGGCCGCTCGGGACCGGGAGCGCGTCGCCTCCAGTTAATTGATTCCAATCTGAGAAGCGGCCCACGATAATTCACTCCGTAAGTAAGTGTGCATCCACTCTCGCTCTTTGGTAATTATAAAACGGTCGACAGGTTCGTGTTTCTATTGTTTTTGTATTGATTGTTATTTGCAGGTTACGTTTATCTTAATAATTGACATTCACCCGATAACAAGTGTATCCAAGAGATCCAAGGAGAATAATAGTTCTTCTTGTTGGAAAATTTTCATATTTATTTACTTTATATGGTTATTTTGTCGACAATCGTTTAATTTTGGTGAACACTTAAGAAAATCATTTTATATAGGTAATTCCAAAGTCATTAATGATAATTACTTAATAGAGATTACGCCTGAAAAGATGTCTACCTAATGCATTTTATTGACCAAACATGCGAAAGAAATTAGATGTAGTAATGATACTACATCTAAATTCAGATTCACTTATAGTCCAAGATATGGATCGAGATAGGAGATAGGTATTATTTATTCTGTATAAACTGATCATTTTGCGAGTGCATACCTGCCTATAGATAACAGAACCATTGATTTCATTAAGTACAGTCTAGAAGACGGTGGCGTAGTAAAAAAACGAGCTTTTGGTCCGAGCCGACCGCCGCGCCCGCCGCCGCCCGCCATGCGCCTGCGCAGACCTGAGCTGATTTAATTGCCGTCATTAATCCGTGGACAAGACCGTTTCCTTTGCATAGTGGCTATTACGAGTACGCATCGCCATTTTCTGTTCATTTTACTCAAGTTATAATAGATATCAATATTGAGAATTACTTAATGTTAATATTCAAAGACCGTGATTAATATTCGTAAGGAAAGAACTGAGTCGCAGCAATAAAATAATATAATTATGATTTCAATTTTTATCCTTGTTAATGACGATTCTTAATAATCGGACTGGCCATTATAGAAAACTGAACTGAACTCTATTTCGTGGATAATCTTACCTTACATACATACCCACTTTTTAAAATACGGCTAGGAATAACGTACCTTATACATATTATTACGTAGAGGAAGATTAGGAATCTGTAAGCTTTGATCAAAATTTCAGAATGTTTCATAAAAGCTCTAAGTAATAGAGTAGAGTTTTTAGAATGTAATTTTGCGGAACCGTCGAAGGACTAGATCATATAAATATCGTCTTTTCATCGGAAAAGATTCTAATTAATGTAAATATCGTCGTTTAATCACTACATATTTCAGTGTGCTCCTGCCAACTAACAGAGGAGAAGCACAGCCCTGTAGATAAACGCTGTCAAGGTTTACACGCATGACAGTTTTAAATTATGCTGTTTACTCGTGAAAAATGACAGCAGCAATGATTAATTACTCGTCAATGCTGCTGTTGGCAGGTAACAAAACATACGAAGTATTTTAGTCGTTATTGATAAAAAGCAACTGAGTATAATAAAACACTTTGTTAACTAGTGTGATTAAAATCAAACACAAAAAATGCTAATCAAAGGGCATGGCAAGTGTGTTGTAGAGTAGCTGTTTCCATATATGTCGGCAGGCAGCGGGTAGCGGGCATCGGCGAACGGTGCGTGCGACTTGCGCGGAGAGCGCACGCGCCTGGTAATTACGCGCAAAAGGTCGCGCGCGCACATTGCGCTCGCGCCGCCTGCGCCCGCGCACGTCCATTCCACCACCATTACCCCGCGCAGCGCCGCCGTCGCCTCGGGCTCATCTTCACTTTCAAGCAACATTAAACGCGCTGTGTACTAGCGTCATTAGATCCTGTAACATGATCCTTCGTCATTAAATCCTACGCCGTCTACTGGCTAATGGCTTGCTCAATGTAACTATATGCTAATTGTAACCCCTAACGATTGCATATTTCGGCTAACTTTATTAGTATTTGTGTCTTTATCTGTTAACTAACACTTCGCCCGCAACTCCGTCTGAACAGATTTAGCACAAATAATTTTCCCCCTTTTCCCCCTTAAAGGTTGAGTTTAAATAAATCCCTTTGTTGTGCGTTGTTATGTCAGTCAGCCAGTTTCCCTTTTATACAGGATGTTCCAGAATTGCGTGGTCATATTTAGGGGTGATGTTGGGTAGCTGATATACATTAAGGAAAAAATTGCAAAATAAAAAAAGACAAAAAAATATCGACAAAATAGTTCCGAAGAAATGATTTTTCAAGCAGTTTGTTACAGTTGGTTGCATTTACTTTAGTTCAATCACAGATTTGATATCACCAACTGCATCAGACTGCTTGAAAAGTTATTTTTTCGGAACTTTTTAGTCGTTTTATCTTATCGATTTCTTTGAAAAAAGTAATATTTTTTATATTTTGATATTTTTTTCCTTAATGTATATGAGCTGCACAACATGCATCACCCAAAAATATGACTATGTACTTCTGGAACATTTTTTGTATATTACGAAAATGCTGCCCTTCCTATTGGATGAGATTGCCATGGTCTCCAGTTTGCCACGAAAAGAACGAAGTAGATATGCAACTGTCAATCGAGAAACACTAATAATGACAGTGGTTTCTGTCTAGTGATTTTGGAGGAGACTTTGATCAAGAATATAATCGGCAGCGTTTTAAACCTTACCATAAGTAGGTACCTACTTAAATTATTATTGTAATGCAATACGTAACAATCGATATTATTAGATGCCTATTTGCAAGTCTACGCTGATGTATTTGACCTGTTTTGTTATTTAGCCACGCTGTAGATCATTTCAGAAGTTCCCATAAACTTTCCATGAAGACCAACAAAAGCAGAATTCCAGATAAGTTAACATAGAAATGTTTGTTTTGTACACGATCATGAGCGTTTTATTCTGTCTTATGCAATTAACGCAAAAAACACCATTCATTATGCAAATACCATCTATAGATTTCATTTGCGAATGAAGAAATAATCTGTACCACATAAAGTGATTCCCCATTCACTAACCAATCTAACCATGCATACGAGAAATTTATGTAAACTACCCATCGCATTATTGCTTATGGACGAGTCGCAATACATGCAAGTAATTTGAAAAATGCAAGCTTAAGTCGGCAATTACGCTGTATTAATTAGGTATCAAACCATGGCTGCTAAGTACAGGGAATTCAGTAACCGTATCAAAGCTGCATCATTCCATACGTACGTATGCTCTGTACCACCACTGACCGCTTAATCTTCTTGACAGAAATTATGCTGTACGCTTCACAGCAAAAATATTTACTTCAATTTTAATATGTACTAGGATTTAGTGAGCCACTTTTGGTAGTAGTAGTGTGCGCGCATGAATACCCACATATCTGTGACATATTTTGTTTGGGAAGTTTAAGTGAGTCAAGTTTATAAGAAAGTCGAATATCCTATAAGTAACACTAGAGTTTTTTTTTTATAGAGATATTAGGTATTTAAATTACCACCCAAACTTTTCAAGTTTTCAGAAAAAAAAACAATAAATACTCTTAATCAAATCCGATTGTTCATAGGTCTCATTTGTAGCCAAAATTATTTTGTAGACGACAGTATCAACATAATATCGTAAATGCTTTTAACGATTCCATTTAAACGTACGTAAAGATATGCAAAAACGTAAGCTGAGTGCCAGTGTTAAGCTTTCATATTGCCATAGTAAATTGTATATAGGATGACACTATTCGAAAACGAAGATATTTTCAAGATTTTATGGGTACCTATGGGTATAGCACGGTACCGGCCATGATTGCATTTAGTATTATGAGTCCTCCAATAAATTAACATAAAATAGCAATAATTATTGTCGATCGACGTATAAATTACCCACCTAAATGTACACGCGGTGTACTACGTTCAGGGTTATTTATAAGAGAGTTATGCATAATATTTTGTGATATTATTTAGTGACGAAGAAAGATTCTCTATCGAAACTATTTATAGTAATATCGTTTTTTTTTAATACAACATTACTTATTTTAATACCGGTTGATTACTGCCCCGCTGTAGGACTGAACTCTCTTCTCATACAGATAACGTACGAACATGTATCACCACACCTACTGAAAGTGTGTTGGCGAATTCAGGATCATATTTTAAGTCCAGCACCCCAATTGCGTAACTCATATTTATTTATTTACTTTATTGTACGCCTCTAACAATTACATGGAAAAATGGTCATAAAACCGAATATTCTTTCACAATCGAAAGGAATTCCAGATCCGTTGTTTAATAATTTTAAAAAAATCGTGTGCTCGAATGAATATTCTTGAAGTGACAAAATGAAAGCATATGTGATTGATTGCATTATTTTTTTGTATTACGAAATTAGGCTGCAGGTGTCCTCACGCCGAAATAAAAATCAAATGTAATTTATTCAGATTAGGCCGAATGATAGCACTTTTTGAACGTCAACGTTTTACATAGACTATCCCCTAAAATGCCCGTCACCACTTCCTAGTTCTAGTAGTAGGTGTAGGTACTTCCCAGCAACGGTTTCCTTAACACATAGCAGCGATGCCAAATTATGCGATACAAATTAATTATTTGAAAAAGAAGCACAGCAAGAGCAAGAGCACAGGACACATTTCCTAACCAGATTAATTTAAGTTAGGTAATAAACAAATCACAAATGTTAGTAAGTAAACTTAGATTACTTATTTTGAATATCTGATTGAAAAAACATGTTTCTGTGTTAGTAAAAATGTAAGTTCTACTAACCTACACTTCTGCTACTGGAAATCGATGGCAGTGTTTTCATTCCAGTCCACCTCTATGAATGTAATACAAAATTTTCTTTTGTCAAAGCGCTTATTCATTTGCACAGCATATTCATTGCATTTTATTCAAAACATATTTTTCAGGAAATATACAAAATGACACAATGTGTTTAAAAAGTCTTGTGGCACGTGATTTTACAGATTGCACAGTTGAATAAATATTTCAATAATTGCCAGCAGCAAATGGTGACTATTTGAGAACCGTCTGGGTAGACTTTGGTATGCTTTGGTGTCCTGCTCGTTTCTAGGTTAGTATTTCAATGCGAATAAAAAACTTAGGAGAACATGAGTTCATAACAAAACAGTGCACATTTTTTGTTCATCAGAAGCCGTCACCAATATAATAATCATGTTTTCCGATAAATTGCCGGTGCGCCACGGTCATTCTGGCCGGTTAATTATTAAAGCCAATTGCAATTAAGTGTCGGCAGCGACGGCATGTGGTAGTGGCACAACAAAGCCTCAATTATAAGTAGGTACGGCCATGAATTTCATGAGTTATGTTATGAATGATTGTGCGACAGGTCCACGCGTACGCGTCGCGCGTCGCTCGCGGTGACGCTTCGCGGGCGTCGCGCCTCAACGCGTCTACTAGTCGTAACATCTGCCGCCGCCTTTATGACCTAACGGACGTCACCCTAACCTGCCTAGTAAACAAGTCCTACTTCAGTCCTTTGAATTTAATGTCTATAACGAATGAAGCTTATCCTGATTTTTCCTAGTCGTAAAACACGTTATCATTTTTCAATTCTCTGCAAAATGGCACTGGTTAAGTGGATAGGTATATTAAGGCTCCCGTTTGCAGAGATTCTACATAACCATAAAAATATAAATATTTTAATGTCTCATTAACATTCTTATTACAGCAATCAACAGATGGAAAGAGTTATTTAATTTCAATGTTACTTTGACGGCGAGTTCATATCAATGAAGATAAAAATTTTACGATTTCAATTACATATAAAGTCATAATCTGGAAGCACTCATAGCAAGCAATTAGGTATTTAATAATCACAATTTAATATCCACATCTGAACTGAATAAAATAACTTTATTGTGGATTATAAAAACCAAGTTTTAAACTCCATAGTTATTAGGCGTTTTATTGCTTACTTGTGGACATTAATTGATTTCATTACGGAAAAGGACCATGTATTTTTGATTTAATCGATTTCTAAATAATAATATACATAGTCTGTAATTGTATACAGGACTATATAGAAATTTTTCGCCAAATTGCAAGTGCTTGTGGCGCATAATAGTTGAGCAAGCTACGCGGTTATAAATAAAACTTTCGCGCGACGCAAGCGCGTTAAATCGAATCCGACGATGGCTGGAACTCGTCCTGGCGCACCTGCGACAATTTTTATAGTATAAATTTGCATTAATTCATTTAGTCCTGTTTTCAACGCGGCGTATAAATGGGTTAGCCGGTAAGTGGTGGGATCTAGCCGCTGCCGCGGTGCGGGTGCGTCAGCCGACCAGCCGAGCAGCCCCGCGCCGCGTCGGGCACGTCGCGTGTCCAAGTCCACCTTTCAGAGTTAATCGACACACAACGACTCCACGCGCCTACTGTATTTTCTTTTGTTGAGTTTGAAGTATCTATGACTCTAGCTAGAAAGGCTTCAGTTAAAGTGAGATCATTCAGCAAACGAGGGAAAAGTAGTTGTAGAAATGCAGAGTCGATCTTGTGACATGGATTTACTGAAAAAAAATTCACAAAAAAACACTACTAAGTAGTGTTAGTACTTTGTAGTGTTTTTATTTGGAAGTCAGTTTTTTTTTGTGAAAAAGTTTTTTCTTTTTCACTTTTTAGTGGTACCCACCACTGGAAAGTGACAGGAAAGCAAAATACGCAATTTCGTATGCATGGATGATTTTTCCAAACATCTTTTCCAGCTATTTGGATTTAAAAACCAAACTACTGAACCGATTTTGATAAAATTTCAATGGGACCAATCGAGAAGTATATCCTTTCCATGAAAATAATTTTTAAAATTGGTTCATAAATGACGAAGATATGAGGTCATAAAAAAATACAACCGAATTGAGTACCTCCTCCTTTTCTTGAAGTCGGTTAAAAAAAAAAATGTCATACAACCTAAAACTGGATTTACTGACATCGCGTTAAGAAGACAAAAACATTACTAACAGCAGGCAAACCTGGGAGAATCTATGTGTATTATGCATAAAGCCTGTCTACTTAGGGCGATCGCATCTGTAGTAATTACCTATCGACTGTCAGCCTCCATCTTCGAGTAGGACAACTAGCACGTTTATTATGTAAATACGTTTCAGATTTTTACTTATTTTGCCTTCAGGCTATATTAAAATAGTCTTTGCGGTTATAGATTACTGCATGCTTTTTTTCTTTTGTGATACTTAAGTCTATATACTTACATAATAAATGGGCCTACAGGTCAGGGGGACCCAGTGTGTAGTAAAGTTGTCTAAATTTTATAAAAAGCCGTGTGCCTATACTTGCAACAATCCTTCCACACTCGCTTTGTTACATATGTGTATAAGGAAGCCATGTGTATTTCATGCTCCTATACTCAGAGGTTTGGACTGTGTTATAGGTATCCTCTATTAGTGAATGAATTAAAGAATTTTAGTGAGACGTCGTGTTTTGAACTCAGAATGTAAAAAAAAAGATTTGCTTTGTCTCTCTCGCTGAAAAACAACGAGAACTACGACTACTAGGTCATGTGATGTTGACAATAGTCGTAGTTCTAGTTAATTATTGTTTATCAAATCATTTGAATAACTGCCAAAGCTATCACACTGTAATGACCAATCTCCGGCATACCTAAGCCCACGTACGTAATCCCAGGATCGATTACAGCGGCGGTTTATGGTGTACCACATTTATCAGAGAACATTTACGGCCGATATGATGGCATCCGTTCACTTTCCATTTCATTTGGAGGAGCAGTAAACAGGTTCTCTTCACACCCAATTTACTCAGTGGTTTAATAAAGTACACACGTGTTTCTTACATGAGAAAACACTCAAGACTGTCACTTATGTAGTACATAGTATAATGGAACATAATGACAACAAAACATTAGACGTTACAAGGATCCGGGCTAACCGTCGTCCGAGTGACGTTAGCTTTATTTATTTATTCATTTCATGTTCACTCCACATTTTCCCACGGCTCAAAACTAAGTGACGTCATTTCAGGTTTTTCGTTTTCAATAAACTAAAACTCATGTTTTAGTTGTATGTATGGATTGAGTTTTATTTCACATTTCCCTTGCAGTCATTTTATTTCGTGAATTTCTGTGTAAATAATTATTAACTTTACAACATAAATTATGTGTGATAGCAATTCTAATTTAGTCTAGGTTAATTTAAAATATTGCTTACGAAAACTACTTAGTATAAATTAAAGAGGGCGATTAATAGCTGATAAGATCTTAACGCCTAAGGAATGGTTCAATATGAGTGTTATTAAAAAAATATATCATTTGTATTTTTTCCTAGAGTGTATGTACATATTTTGACACAGGATGTCCTTCAGTTCATTGGTAATCTTCCTGGAGGTGGAATAGCTTTTACTATAAGACCGACAATATCTAAAATCGCAATAAAAAAAGCTATTTCTTCCTGGAAGCCTACACTTTGTCGAGTTGGGTTTGCAAACATAAATTTAACTTATATTGCAAAATTAATCCCATAGTAAAAGTTGATTATAAAAAACCACATTCATGAGTACCTGAACGCCATAAAGATTGCCAATGAACTAAAAAGGTCACCCTGTACGTTCAAGAGTGTCCTTACTTGGGCGCGGTACAAAAGACATCAACGATCTAATCGTTTTGTGTGCATACGCAGTTTTATAACTCGGCGCAATTTAACGATTTTTATAAAGATTCGTTATTATTATTTATTACCTATAGTGGACAAATGTGATTATAGAATAATAATAATAGTTTTACGTATTAAAAAAAAATATAAAAGTTAAAAAACTTCGCCTTTTTTCTGGTTATCGACAGTTTTTACTTGTAATAACTTTTTATGCGTCAAGAAACAGTACTAAAAAACTTTCTCCTTATAGAGTCATGTGTAAAACAAAACCGCGACAGTTTTTATGAGATGCCTTATGATGTTCTAAAAAGTCAAGAAGTTTTTCGTCATTCAAAAAAGACGTGGGGTTGCACTCCGTTTACGGCTAAAGTAACTTTGTCACTGGATCAGACATGCTTGCCAGTCTTAAAATTTATTCAGTCCGTTTTTATTTACTCGCAAACACCTTTAGTGTTTCAGTAGGCAAGTAATCAAAATAATATAAGGATAGCTTTATGTTTAATTTATTAACTGCTTTGTCGTTTGCTGTAAAGATGGATAGTTATTGTAATTTGCGGGTCAGCCTATATCGCCTTTATTTATAGGAAAACATAATAATTTTAATATCAATAAAATTAAAAGTAGACGTATAAAGACTTGTGTTTATGAACGCGAGTTCAATCATAACAAGAGCCGCAGCCGTCGCACGCGCGGCTCTGAAGAATAACAATCGGATAAGTAAATCAGAAACTTTATCACATGATCTTCGGGTTAACGATTTCTATGTTTACTAAATATAGTATTCTATTAATTTTAGACCTTAGTATTATATATTATAATGTTTGCCATTATATTTATGTTTTCTTTTAACCCATTAGATTAAATAGGAATGAGTAGTCATGGGTGTGTGTTGATATCTACACGATTAAATCAATGAATATTGATGAAACTGTTCAGTTCCAGTAAGGAAGCTTCCTTGGTTTGTATTATAAGGTGCCTGCAAGGTTTGGTGGTCGTCCCTCGTATCCCTGCGAACTGTGCGCCATATGGCAGCCATGCGCCTGCGCCCGTGCCCGCTCCAAATTGCAGGTTATATCAATTGGTTTCGTTCGAGGGGGTCCTAACGTCGGGAGTTTGGGACGAGCCTGGTGTTAGTGTAATTGTTTGCACTTAAAACTACGAGTTTATGTACCGTTACAAATATACACACGTCGGCACGCGAGCACACAGATATTTCTAAATTGATTGTCGGAGTTTGATTTGGGGATTAAAACTACTTTTAATGTCAACTCGAGTTTTAGTTAAATAAAATGTATGTATTAAATAATATGTATGTATTGTATGTATGTAAATGTGTGTGTTGATAAAGTCTTACTTATGTAAAGACGCCTTCTATGTTGACTGATTTGGTAAGACACGTAGATATGATAGAAAAATCTATGATTTCGCTCAGGGTCGATAAAATAGGAGAAACCTTTTTCATTACCGTTATGTGATTTGTCGGTTAGGTCAGATCCTGAAAATAAAGACGTTGTTTGATTGATAAAATGAGATAGATAAATATAGGTTGATATACAGTAAGATAGTTGATATACAGTATATATAGTACCTAAGTCAATGTAGGAAAAGAGTCATCTCTAACGCTCTTGACCTTATCGGTAGACCAGAGGCCCTAGACAACGTGCCATTATTAGCGAATGCGACTGTCGAAATGCCAAAATGTAGGAATTTCGTCACGCACGTGACAGTTCGATAGTATCTGTCAATCCCATACATTTTTGACGTATTGACAATCGCCTGCGCCACGCTACCGTTGACAGAATGTCACTTGTCTAGAGCCCCTTGTCCCGAATCAAATCAGTGTTATCACTTGAATCTGAATATCTATCGAATTCTATGGAAAACATTTTATCACTTTAATCACTAGGTAGTTCTTTATCATGTTCTACTGATGGTAATTACAAAAACGTAAAAGCAATCGATCTAGCGCCCTCTCACCTCCGCTGAAAACCACAACGAATCGCCCTTGAGATTAATTCAAGAACGTGTCGACATTTTAATTGTTACACATTGTTTTAGATGGAGGCAATATGTCGGAGGCGGTGGGCCGTTATCTGATGAAATATGTCCGTTATGATTGGCAAACAAACAGTATGGCGCCGCCATATGTCGCGGCACGTGCGCCCGCGCATCCAACGCGCTGCTCACTCACCGGTGAAACTGAACTCCATAGTGTTTAGGATGGGTAGACAGTGCCTTGTATGAGCTATTATTTCACCTTGCCTATATTTAGTACCTGTGTCATTAGTTTTCAGCACAGCCGAAATCCTGTTAAAAAATAATCCACTCATTGGTGAAACGGTGAAGCAAACTTTGTCGAATGAATAGACGGTGCAGTAGAAGAAAAGCATTTCTTTCCTATGTAGTCAGCTGTCAGCGCAGGGAAATCCATTAATAATTCCAGGAAATAATAGTTAGGATGGAAATATATATTTTCCATGATCAAAAACTGCTCTAGTCGTTAACTTCTACACCTGCACCTAGATTGTTTCTGAACATTTTACGGATTGTGAGCTTGCTCTCTTTATGTAGGTAATCATTTTAGCCATCGTGCAACAGTGGGCAGTGTTAAAGCTCTATATATGTAGAAAAACAACGCATAAGTTTTAGTACATTTCCGTTTCGTGTTTAAGGAAAACGAATAATTTTACTATTTCTCATCACAAAGCTTTACAACTATCGTTATCCGAGTTGTAATAGATTGTAAGCTCTATGGTTAGAGAAGCCAGTGCTCCCGCGTCGCCCATCCGTCAGTGTAATCGCTAGTTAATCATTTTTCGGTTGATGGGGTTCATTGTGCTTCACCCTACACGGATTATAACTCATAGCCAATTTTAGGCGTGCAAAA
Source organism: Melanchra persicariae (assembly GCA_947386135.1). Classification (NCBI taxonomy): domain Eukaryota; kingdom Metazoa; phylum Arthropoda; class Insecta; order Lepidoptera; family Noctuidae; genus Melanchra; species Melanchra persicariae. The sequence goes on along the minus strand of OX376653.1, from coordinate 8,616,894 downwards.
TTTTCAAATTACTTTTTTTTGTTGGAAATATTTATCATGGAGATGTGCGGTGTCAACGAGGTCTGCAAACAATAACAATGTGTGGACGTCACCGCCGCGTCGCCGCATCACCCGTATGGCTCGACCGCGCCGCGACCCTAGCGCTGACATTGAACTCTACAGCTTGAAGCTTGGGTGGCGGTGGGGAAATTAGCACCGCTTTATTTTGCCCACTGTTTTATCTCGTCTATCTCTCAGATTAACTTGAATATTATCTTAATTTTCATTGCCATTGCAATTTTCGGCACATTCACTGCAATTGCAATTTTCGGAACAAAGCCAAGTTGACTCCAAGGCCAGAGACTCCAAGAAGAGTCGATATTTTTTTCCAGAAATGGGGAAAAATCTGGTTACCAATAGGCAGCAAAGTTGAATCACTCCATCGATCTTTGCTATAAAAACACTCTCTAGCCCTTTCTTAAACAATATCTTTTGCCTACAATGTCCAATTATATTAAACACCTTTCGTAATATCAATACGAGCGCTATCTGGTTGCAATAAAGTTTGCAAATAAATGATAATTGGGTATCTTTCTAATAACTAAATAAGATAATGTCACTCGTGCCGGCTTCTTAGATAATAAACGTAGCGAAAGCTGATAGCGAGTAGGTAACTACGATTAGTTGATACGGTTCTTTTTACGCTTTTTATGGAATATTGTTTTACAGACTATGAAACTTAGGTACTTACTTCTGGAATATACCTACTACGTGCGAACTCCATCATAACATTAGGTAGATATCTGTAGGTAAACTAGACAGGCATGTATTAATAATAATTCTAAGTAACTCACCGGCTCTATAAAAAATGGCAAAACAAAAGTGAAAATAAATGGTATAAATCTCTACTGTCTTAATCGAGAATAAAAGAAAAACCAAAATACTGAGTCATCTGCCAAAAGCCTTTTCTCAACTGTATAGGGGTCGGCTTCCAGTCAAACCGAAATCAGCTGAATACCATTATTTTACGTGGAGCGACTGCCAAACTGCCTCCACAACCCAGTAACAGGGTTACACGGTAAATAAGCAGTGATCGGATAATCGGGCGCTTAATACCTAAACTTCTTCCCGTGAAAGAATAATCTGGACATTTTTTTCTGAATAAACAAGTAATCCCGGGTTCCCGGGATTGAACAATTTTGTAAAAACAACTATAACAAACTTAATGAAATTATAGCAGTGGTTATTTTGATTTATTATCTTTATTTTATTCAAAACAAATGGAATACCAATAAAAATCGGCCTTTTAAATTTAAAAAAATTACAATAAGTATAGAGTTTTTTGATTTAATGCAGAATACCTGATTAGATATACGAAGTATGAGATAATTAATATGAAATGGTTTTAGCATTGGTACGTACGTAGTTTTCAATTAGTACCTACTTTCTTACAATGTAGGATATCAGAAGTCTTGATGTTATCCAAAGCTGCATAACAATACACATTTACAACCTAATTTATGTAAAAATAAATGTAAATGTAAGCCATGCCTCCCCCAGTGGTAGTGAGGAGCGCGCCGGTACCCGCATGCGCCTCGTGGCGTAGTATAGTGCGGTGATTTGCATGCTCCTCCACCGAACCGATCACTTCCACGATAACTTTAACAGCTTCGACGGTTATAAATAAAACACATGACGCACTGACTAATCACACGTTGAATCAAATTCGTGTAGGAATACGTGGGCACTTAGCTAATCAAAGGTTACCTATTGGGGACACATCGACACATAAGTCGGTCCACACACGCGGACCAAATGTGCCACGAGTGTTACAATATTAAACACATACTTACTCAAAAATAAAAATATTTTAAGCTAAAACTTTAAGAAACTAACATAAAATTAATGTTATAGATTCGTATCTAAACTAATAAATAGGTCGAGTCCAATCACAAAAACACTTAGCTTAGGAAAGCGATGTTGATGCGATATTATTTCCCACAGGAAATTAATTAGCCCCAAACTGCTGATGCCCAATAAACAATGATAAGATTGCAAATGTGTTTATTCACACAATTAATACACCCTATAAAATAAAAACATTTCAATATCTCTCTATATTTTCAATTAAGATAAAGAAGTGGTCCAATAAATGGGAACTTTTTGAATAGCATTTCGCAACGGAGGAAACAGTATATTTTAGGTTTACGCGATTAACGTGTCGAATTCTTCGCTAGTGATAAAGACAATAAAACAAATAAATTATTGTTGCGAGCTGTGTCTATTATTAGAGGATGATATTAATTGAGCGTACGCACCTGGGCGTGCAGGTGACTGTTTCAATTTGGGGTCAGCCATGGTTTTGACACCGAGCAACAATTTAAAGAATTGTGGGAATTGACACCGCACAGAGATAAGTAGATAATGTTTATTTTAAGTGTTTATTTTTGTTTTAAAATCGAAATACCTAGCTAGTTAGGTAATGAAATAAAACCTTACCTAGTAGAAGGTACTTCAGAATGAGTAGAGTAGCTAATTAGTGTTTTTTATATTTAATTTTATAAGGTAGGTACATACCTAAGTACCTACCTATATGATTACCTTGGTAGGTAGGTTTATTTTTATTCGTGGGGAAACCCTAAAAAGGCACATGGACTTTTGAGAATAAGACCAGGGAATGTGGAATTTTAACCTCATTAAAACCACCCCGGATAATCATCAGCACATCGAAGGGGTCCCGTGAGCTCCTAAAATCGACCACGGAACCACCTCTGTGCAATAATTACTTATAAAACATTTATTTTCAGGTTACAAAGACCCGTAGATAAATACCTTAACCTAAGTATAGGTACGTACATATACTTAGTAACAATTTTTTGTGTTAGTATAATAAAACTATGTTAGAATCACTTGGTTGCACTAAGTCTTTGTGCGTTCCGGTGGCACTTGTGGTGAAAGCGGCGGAATACCACATCCTGTGGCCAAAAGCTTTCCTCCATCCCCTGATGCAGGTAGCATGTTGGTATGCGCACCACAATCGCCTTAAAGTTGACGTTGCGATGCGACTCCAGTAGCAGCTTCTCAGCTCCCTTATTACCTAAGGGATTAAGGGGGTTGAGAAAAATATGTAATCCGCCATCTTGGAGCGGCGCCTTATTGTTGTTATTACAATATTGAGCATTGCGCAATGTATTGTCACCAGAACTTAAGGTGTAGGTATGCAAAATTTCAGCTCAATCAGATACCAGGAAATCGTCGAAAAATGTTTTGCAAAGTTTGAAGGACAAATTACAAACATGACATGTGAATAGTGTAAGTTATTTTATAAGCTTGTAAAAAGAATGGTGAAATGGAACCTAGTGCCATCTATCTTCAAGTCTGAGTATTTCTGCCGCCAAGCGGAAGGAAATGCCCTAAGCCGCTTTGAAAAGAACGAGTGTTCAGGCAGGCAGGACTTATACAGGTAGGCTGGTTGCGGAATTTGTTCGAAAGAGTCACCGCGCCCCTGGAACGCAAAGGGCATAAGGAGGAATACTAATGGGTTTTAGTCAGTATGAGTCTGACACTCCCTCCTGCTCCACCCAGAGCGGAAGGTGTCATTTGACGATTTCCATCTTTAAAAAAATGGCTCATAAAGGCTCGCTAGAATAGGTATAGATATATATGTTCTGTGCATATTGGTCGACATGTCCTACATCGTAGATAGTGGGTTCCCATGCAGTTGTGGCTGTGCTAAGCCTCACTCCCAGAACAATGGCCAATTTTTCGTTACAATTTTTATGTAATAAGTACTACTTAAAGCGATTTTTAGATCCGTATTCCCCAATGTGCAGCAATAATGGGCACCTAAATTTCGTAGTTTTTTCGATCAATATTTAGTTTAAAACCTTTACGTAACTAACAATTGGTCGACATTTTTATCCTAGGCCTTAGGTATACGAAAACTATAGGTATCAAATACGAGCAATTATTTGCTTACGAACAAGGCATGTTCGTAAGCAAATAATATCTATATGGGACCTTTTTTACGGCAAGATGGAGCATAGAAGACGCTAGCTGGCAGTCTACTTCGTGCGTTCCCCTAAACGGAGCGTGCAGGAACTAAGCTATAGGTAGCAGCACAGAAGCGTCTATGTCAAGTATATATTATTTTACATAAGTTTCGAATACGCAACACTAGATGGCATAGCTAGTCAACGCCGTGTACGTTCTCTATGTTATTTAGGTCCTGAAAGTACTACACCTCCTCCACAGTCCGGAAAGTAGGTAGGTACTGTAGCCCACAAGATTATGGCCTGGGGGCTACGTATTTATAAATGAAACTGAGATGGAACTTTTAAGAGACTTCTATTGGAGCTCCATGGCTCGAAGCTTTCAATTACCTGTCAATATCAAACAAAACGTTCTAACCATATTTCATAATTCAAATAATAACTTAAACTTTTACCGGACACGTCCAAAGTAGGTGTGATAGCTTGGCTGCCAGAGGTTGCAGACAAGGAGGCTACCAGTAGGTACCTACTGAAAAGCTGCGTGCAAAGTTGAGACTGATCTCGAAGGTTTCTAAAATAAATTACACTGATTCAATTCAAATTCAGAGACATACAGACTCACAAGTCTACAGACTTATGAGTCTGTAGGTCTCCACCTACATATCTCTTCAGTCAAGCAACTAAACTACTAGTAGGTAGTGTAACGTGAAATCACGAACGACTGATCCCCGATAACACAAATGTGATGTTTTGCACTGTTGCGCATAGTGAAAACAGTGTGCCTCAGCGCCATTTGGGTAAGTAAGAAGTATCTCAGTGTATGTTGTTATAATAATAATAATGACTGCTTATCGTTCGTAGTAGGTAGGTATCCTGCCAGGGTTGCGGAATGGTTCGAAAGAGTAACCGCGGCCCTGGGAACGTTAGAGTCTGACAATCCCCATGGAAAGTCATCAAATGACTCTAGTAAAAAAGTAGGTAGGTATAGGTATTGTCGTCTAACTCAATTTATTTGCGAATCTGTTTCGGTGTTCAATTCATAATTCTGCATTGAATTTGGGTTAGGGGGCAAATCGTCCCACTTCGGAACTGGGACAAGAGACCAATTCCACGCTCATTTGGAAGGTATATAAAAATAAAAGTCCATATTAACACTTTCCCGTTTATTTAGAATATTCAATAATATTTTATCACATGTCGGTAAGAGTTGACAATAAGCACGCCAAGCATTCTTGTGTCTTACCACGAACGTCGGTAGACGATCTACTCTGCCAGACCAACACCAGTGGAAAACATATTAAAGAACAAAGAAAAGCACAAAAGAAAACAAAGAGTTATCATAGTATCTTGTCAAAGTAATCATAAGTAAACCCTTTCAAAATTTTAATAAAATATTCAGCAGTTCAAAGCTGTGTTTAATTCAGCTTATACAAATTCCCTGTAAGTTTAATCACTAACAAAAAGAGTACAATTTTGTAAGATGCCATATCAAAAATGTTGGAAACTATCGCATATTGATGTGTTAAATACTTAGCTCATAATATTAGCCGTCTCCAGATTATTAAAAAAATATAGTTTATCAGTAAAATATAGTCTGCTCTTCAGTTATTAATTTGAAGTAAGTACTTACTTAAATGTTTGAAAACTGCATAATTTTTCATCATTCAATTAATGGACCAAAAGATAAAAAAGTGGTAGTCTTGAAACGCCGAATATTTAATTATATTTTACAATTCTTTAACGTCAATGGAGCTTTTAACACACATGTAATGAGTCATAAAATTGTCATAATAATCAAGTTTTAGCAAAAGATATCAGAATAACATTTGCAAACAGGATAAATACTTTGTATTAATGTTCTGAATGAGTTCAAGTGCACCTGTGTTGAATGGTCGTAAAAATATAGTAACCTAGAGTGAGTAATTAAAAAACGACCATCTACTTCGTGAAGTATAAAAGACACCGTGCACCGGTACTACCGGCCTATCAAATTCACCTTGTTGATGTACGTCCGTTAATATTATAAAAATATATTACAATACATACATACATTATAGTACGTAAGTATAGTTGTATTGTTGAATAGGGCAACGTACGGAATATTTCTATACTATACTGGAGTGCGGCTATGGTGCACATTTGCATTTTTATTATAATTTGTAATGCTATACTTATTTCCAACATTTCATTATTGATACATATTAATTTCATGTGTAAATTTAAACTTTGATTAACCTAGTGAATAACATTTAGGTAAATAAATGAGCCTAGAGTATGCTTGTGTTAAATAATTTAGAGAGAAAGGTATATAGTTAACATAATATCAGTGCTTACTTGATACATTCGTACTATCACCTACATCACGGTTTGTCCTGTGGGTATTTTATGAAAGTCGGACATGTTTTGAAAGAAGGAACATCATAGTCCGAATGTACATCATGTCCTATCTCTCCATATATTTTTAAAGAGCGTAGACGGCACTTAGGAAGGGTTTTCTATACGTAGCAGGTGTGTTTGTAGGATAAGAATCAAGTAGTATTTTATTGTTATTCTTCACGTAATCACCACGTCCTTGTGGTAGAGGTCACCAAGCGCCAACATGCACCAACCAATTAGGTATCGCAAGCCCGTAATGTAAATGATAGCACTAGTCATAGCCCTCGTGCATACAAAAATATCTAAGATATATGCACGAAATTATATAGAACTAACAATAATGGTAACTAAATCTAGCACAGCAAAACTAATCATCAGGCACCAGTTCCTTCTACACCTTAAAATCCGTTCAGGTTCAGATTCTAAGGGTTAAAGAAGACTATGCCCAATAACACATAATATTAATAATATTCGACTACATAAAAAAGTAAGAAAGATACTTAATATCAATAGGTACACAATAGTAGGAATAACACTTGAGATCCCAAGTAATAAACAATAGAATAGAAGAATAAAATATTATAAACAATGAGCTATTAAACCACGACGAAATAACTTATTTTAATGATACACTTTTTTTTAATTAAGAGGCCTAAATATACATACTTAGTTAAACTGATAACATTGGTGTCTTTCCAGTCAGTACCTATTATAGTATGACCATTATAAAAATGAGTATTTTAGTTGAATCAGTTAGTTGCACGATGACGTACCGTTAGAGATGGATTATGTGAGATGAAATATGTAGTGCATACAGCATACTTCAATTTCTCTAATTTAGTTGCAAATTCTTTTAGTTTGTAAAGATTTAAAATGTTCGTAAAATACTCAAACTTATAACGGCTTAAATACATAACTAATTAACATTGTAATAATATGAATGTAAGAATAATATGTTTATGTATCACCGACGAATTGCTTAGAGCTTAGCGAAATTGAATTATTTGGGTTAGAGCAAGAAAGATCCGTAGTTAACTATGTATTTGCTGATTGATGGAACCATTTATTTACCACAACAAATAACCAGTCAGCGAAATGTGTTTGGAATGCAAACGTGAATAACGTACTACCTAACAATAGTATATTATTGATTATATAAATATTCTGAACATTTAAAAAGATGTTTGTGATGATAAGTACTTACAGTGTGAATAATCTCATGTAAATACCGTGATATAGTAAATAGTTTTATTTAGAATGTGAAAGGCGTAAAAATGCAGAATTTATATATATTTTCTAAGACATATTTTCAACAAATTGAAAATTTCTGTACATAAATAGTTATAAAAAAGAGACATCGTAACCAACAATTAGTCTAGATATATTACTGTAGATAAAAGTGATAGATATTGAATATTAATGAAATATTCCAGTTTGTTAGGTAGTAAATCATGAAGGTATTGACGAGGTAATCACGGGTGGCGGTCGTTTTGCATTCCGTTAGTTATTTAGTATGTAAGCTACGTCCATTACAAGCGTCCGATAAGATCACTGGACATGATCGACGGCATGTGCATACTGCATCTCTACATGCCTACCTGTATATATTGTGAGTATACTAGTTTATAAAAACGTAACCGTCTACGCCTTCGTTGAGAGATCATGCGGTCTTTTATTTATCTAGATTGCATTGTTCGAACTAATATTTTAGAAGATAAGTTACCAAAACCTTAACCGTATCAGTTTTTGCATTGATTTTTTATACTTTTAAAGATCGTATACACATAAGTTCAAACCTAACGGTTCGGTTTTCGTAAATAATATTTTTAAAATTGTAGTATAATAAGCTGTAACATTGAATTAATCCCGCAATGGTAGCCTCCACCTCACCTCGAAGACATAGACTCATTATCTATAGATAACAATGAGCACTATTTTGAAAAAATATTTTTCTAATCTGCGAATAATATTGTAAAATATAATATTTAGGTGGGCTATAATATGTATCTATTTAAAGCAGACATGTATCATTTGAATATACAGTAAATCCGATATACACATTTATAATTATAGGGAACTGCGACGGAGTTACTTTACTAACGAGAAAACCAGTATATACAAATATATTGCAATAACATCTGTTACGGAACACCATGCAGTGTAAACGATTGGGCCGCGGAGTGGGCGCCGCCGCTGGGGCTAACGTGTGCTACCAGCCAGCCGACCACCTCATCTCAACTGCTTGTATGAATATTCTGTTTAACTGTAGACTTCACTTTCTATGAATAATAACTTGGTCTACAGCTAATGAAAATGAGGTTTAATTAAAAATATTGGACATTTAGCTCTGCAATAAATGCCAAAGAACCTCATTCTTTTATTGGTACTAGTAAATGCATTCAAGTGTATCCATAACCGAGTCACGTCGACCAGTTTCATTGGGAACGTTCTCGTAATAGTTGCCACACGGAATTAGCTTCGGCGCCGACTACTGCGACCCTGAACAATTTAACTAACTCGGCTGTCACAAAAATTATACAACATTACCGATTATAGGATTTAGGAATATCATTTACAGTGCGAAGATAGATGTACAACTAATTAAAATAATATGATTTTAAATTGTACGAAGTTATTTAAAAACTAGTCACTGGGTTCTAGTCTTGTCAGGGACAAATTGTTTAAAATTGTGTGTATAAACATTTCTTTTGTCGCAGACTAGCGTATGTTATAATGTAGTTCAGTGAGTCAGTACACATTTACATCAACTGCTACTTATGTTGACGCATATCATACCGAACGATGCGATCCAAAGCGTTTTCACTCTTACTATTTCTTATCTTGGTTTAAATGTAGGTATATGTGGAACGACAATGAATTCGATGCAGTGTATTTACAAAAATACATAATATATCGAATCGTTACTCATATCTCACATAATTTGCTCACGTGTGTATTCAACCTCAAAACGCGACTCAATGTCAGAACTCTGTCGTAATATCTATCTTTCGCACTGTTACATAAATGCCTTACAGTGACCACCATTGTATGTACTAAATAGATAGATCGCAGTTTTAATAAGCCTAATGTTAAAATATTGTGTACTTATTTGTGCACTAAAGATGTGAGCCTCCTCATACCCGTTTTAGTAGTGCCTTTGGTTTTCTTAGTATGCTCTTTGACGCCCCTGAAAATGAACGAAAAGTTAGTCAGATGCTGAAATGAGATGTTAACATGATGAATAAATTTTCATACTTACTTTAAGTAAGTTAAAATTTTACTAGTTTTTAAAGTTATATTGATAATTATTATGGAACTATTGCAACAAGGTTAATTCTCGTATTTATAAAGCGTTCAAATTCAAGTCGCAGTATCATCTCAGCGATAATCAATACCAAAATTTTGGCAATACGTAGGAAAATTACGGGTGTTTTTGACAGACTGCGATTCGAATGCGAACACTTCTTACGAGAATAGGGAATATGCATGCAACTTGATTATTTACAAAATGAAATACTTATTAGCTTTAGAACGCACTTTCATTTCATCGGCGATGAAGTTATAAAGATTCAAAGTTGACAATTAGAAAGAGAAGTCCGATATGGACTTTGACGTCAAAGTCGAGACGCACAGCTGCCATACAAAACAGCATTTTCGCGAGAGGGACATAATATGAATTTGTTTAAAATAGTTATATCTCGTTGGTTTTTCGATCAATTTTGATTCTATTTTCACGGTCAGTATTATATTTTTGTATATTATGAGATAAACTGTGTAGATAACAAATGTTTTTTTCATGCATATACCCTATTGGCCCACCGATCGAAACTAACAATAATGATACACTAACAAATATGTACTATGTATCTAGTGAGCGTAAATATTATCGAGCGTTACATCGAGCTGGTCGTCTTCAGCCTCATTTTCTGGGATTTCATTTTCTTCAACATTTTGATCGCACAAATTGTAAGTTTCATAACTATATCAAGATAAATAAAATTAATAAATATAATGTAAGCAAAGACTATGTTTAAATTACTAAAAGTAATTGTTGCTTTTCCGCGGGCCTTGTCATTTTGCCTTATTGCTGAAATATAACTATGCATAGCGTGATGCCATTGTCTGCAATCATAAAAGCTCTCAAAGGCTGCTCGCTTTATTGTGATCGCTCGTTCTATTATTTCATTCAAATGTATGTGTTGAAAGTAGAACGACACTTTTGATATCGTCAAACGTCATTATACAGTTTTTAGGTAAACATTAAGTATACTGAAAATAAGTTTCAATATAGATCCCACTACCAAACCTATAATAAATGCTAATATCAAGAGGATAGGATAGGGAGTATAATAGTAGGGAGACCCTACTATTTCAAAACTGACCTTGAGAGTAGTCAGTAGCTACACTAGCGTGGGCTAATATGTGCTGCAACCTAGTAGCAAGAGACTGGACTAGTAGTTTAGTCTAACGACAGGGACTTAGGTGTGAGAGAGATCATTATCCTCGGCGATTTCCCAAATATATTGGGGCCAGCTTTCAGACTAACTGGATGATCATCCGGCTTACTTAACGTGCTTTTCAAGGCACAGAAGGGTGTCAATACTGAATCGACGGTCACCTAGCCAGAGACCGACCTCGGCCAGCGTAGCTTAATCGACTGACTGGTGCGGTGGTTTTATTTAGCCTTAAGAGAAAGAGGGAGGTGTTAAAAAAACGTATTAAAAAATCTTGTGGCTCACAGATAGCGCGTGAGGTCCTCAATATCGACGAGCATGGAGTCCTGTCCCATGTGCAGCTCGTCTCGCGCCATCAGCATCTTGACGAGGGTGTCGTTCAGCGACTCGATCTGCGAGTGCAGCTCGTTCACTATCACCTGAAATTACCATTCATTCACTTTAGTCAGTCATTCGATCAACTTCATTTCCTATAATACAAAATTGATTTGTGCAAAACATGAGTATGCACGCCTTATGTATTAGATTGAAATGTGTTATTTCTTACCAAAAATAAGAGAGAAAATAAACATTAAAGAATCATAAATCTAATCTGTAAGTTCCTCATTATAATCAGTTGATAAACGCTAATTTTCATAGTAGGCTGTCTTTAATTGGTCAACAATTCACAACAGTTTCCGTGATATAAAACAAATCACTCTTGATCAAGCTTTAAAATCGGGAGTATTATTTCGATATTACGCCTTCTCCATGTTCAAATAACCTGTTATCTAAAGGTAAATAATATTATTCACTATGGGAATATCCCGGTCTGAAAGAGATAACTACGGGCATAATAAAACCACCATTTGTTGAATATTGCGGAATTTATTAATAATACACCTAATTAAATTTATCATGTTAGGTGTTTGTTAAGAGTTATCGGTATTAGTAATTTTTCCCTAACATACTTGTAATAATAGGTACATAATGTTGTTCGAATTCTCAAAAGCATAATGTAGGTATTATGATATGTATAATGTTCTCTTGGAAAGTTAATACATTAATCTTCTATAGCCATAAAGACAGCTAACGGTGTCAAAAGTAATTACATACTGTACAATTAAGCTTCAAAAATCATTTTGAACCTTATGAAGTACAAATTAAAGTTGTAAATGTTGTGGAGTTCAATGTTTTCGTCAATTACTAAAGGTAATTACACAACAGCCCACGCATATAATACACGGTATGCTAATATTATAAATGCGAAAGCAAATCTGGCGTGTTTCACACATTTTCACATTTTAGTCACAAAGCAGAATTTGATGTTGTGTTTCTGTTAGCAAACAGGTCGTCGACCCTGAACAGACGCCTTATTGAAAGTGGATAAAGCCGCCATTGCAATATAAGTCAATGTTTTCGACTTAGTTCGGCAACCTTACAACCAAAAAGGTTCCAAGTCCATATTTCAGTTACCTACCATTCAGCTGAATGCTGATAGGTAGGTAACTGAAATACAAAATGCATAGTGGTAGAGGAAAGTGCTTTTAAAAGCGACTTAATAAGTAGAGTGAGCGTTCTCAACACATTCATTTTCCCGTTTATTTTCTGTGCAATAAAGATTATTCTACGTAACGTCGAAAAAGCTAACAAAATCTAAACACAATAGTCATTGTGGTTGAAAAATCCATTGTAATGGTCTTTGTGCATGAGTCAGCTCGCGTCGGAGTCGATCTTGATCGTCAAGGCCGCGGCGAAACGTCATAAAAACCAGCGATCATATCATATTGCACATTTACTTACAACGTTCAGTAGGTAGGTACACAAGATAAGTTCGACACGAAACTTTACAACGGCTAACAAAAGTGTCGTGTGAAGGCATTATGCATCAATATAAATCATGAGCACAATACTAAAAATAATTCAAGTGGGAAGCTATTGGTATTCTTAACTAAATAAATGCAGTGTCATAACTTAAATGTCTTAAATGATGACATGGATTGAGCGTGGGATAATGTATGCATTATGCATTCGTCCTGAATAACTTTGGAACAAAACCATATTTACTTGTTCTACTCAGTACATACACTATTATAGTCTGTATAATCGCATCTAGACATTTGAAAATGTAGGGAAGCACTAGAAGGCCTTTGCATCAAGTACCTATATTTAGTAGTTGAAGTAAACCACTAAAATAAAATAATATAATCCTACAGTTCCGGTCCGGTTGGATACCACAAGTTACATACATAAATGGTCCCTAACAAAGGAATGTCCGTATTTTGTTTGAGAATTAAAAATCAAAAAGTGTTGTTATAAAAAACGTGTGTAACAAAACTGCTCACTAAGCAAATAATAAACTTGGCACAAAGGTAGACCATGTCCTAGAATAGGACTATAGAATAGTTTTACCCGGGGAGTATATTCCCTTGGGATAATTTGAGACTTGCGAGCGAAGACGCTCAGCTGGTAGCAGCTAGTGTTATGAAAATAAACTTTACTGCTACAACAGTGGGGATCTTTATGTATTGACCTAATAAATCTGATATTTGTTGAAGTCAAATAGTTCCATGCTAAACACTTTTCTAGAAATATGGTGACGTATGTGAAACAAACCTGCAGCTGTGCGATGTTCATGTCGGTGAGCAGCTGTCGCGACACGCGGCGGCGGTCCGGCGCGAGCGGCGCGCTGGCCTTCTGCATGCTGCGCCGGAGCATCTCCGTCACCGGCGACACGGCGCGGCTGCGGCGCTCGCGCTGCGCAACACAACATTACGATTAAATACCGACGCTTGCTGACGTACCATCACGGTATTGTGTTTTTTTATTATGTCTTTACTACTATTTGTTAATAGAATTTTCAGGCAATAAAGTTTTTTTATATTGTTTTCAGATATCATGCTAGTCATGCTACAGACACAATTTAAAACGATTGCTACCTCCTGTACTGACCACATTAATCATTCACTAGTTAAATAAGTAACAACTTAATTATAGATACATAATTATATTACAAAACTCAACCAGGCATACAACATACTAGTCTAGTTCATTACATTCTTAAATTATGTAAAATTAATTTTTCATACCTCCATTTGTATGCGAGCCATTTCCTTTGCTTGAGCCAGTGCAACCCTGGCCTCAGTCTGTAGAGTTGCTTGCAGGACATAAAAGTCAGACTCTTTTATTTCAATGTGCCCTAGAGAATGCGACGACCTCGACTTAGTCTTTAATGAAAGGGACGTAGGGCGTAGTTTTGCACCTGTAAACAAGTAACTCAAGTAAATACTCTAATTTTATACAGAAATGAATATAAATTACATGCAATGATTACATGCAAGATATTTTAAAAGAGAAATTATGTAAAAATCTATTATGAAGAAGCTCCATAACTAACAACAAAACACAATTTATATTTGTTAGAAACATAATGCACGCATGTAATTTACTTTATTACCAATAACTTTCATTTTTGCAATTATAAAACAATTCAAAAGCCAAGACAGGGAAAGTTAAATGCTTAATGACAAGCCTGCTGTAATGGTGTTAATGTTAAATCAATTGTCCGCACACAGAGTGACCGCAACATGAAACAAAAGGCAGGATGTACTCACCACTCTGCACGGTGCTTATTTTGTCATGTTTTGTGATGTTAACTGATAGCGGTCTTGTTTGATACGGATGGTTGTAGCCTGACTTGCTAAAAATACTTGACCGTGACAAGCTTTTTGTGTTATTGTGATTTTTTTCTAAGTCTGATGCTTGAGATTCATTGTCAGATGCAGTTTCATTCATGAAACATATTTGTAGGTTCATCCCTGTACCAGACACCACAACACATTTAGTATGAGAACATCACAAAATGATTGTGTAAATATAGAACATAAATACAGTTAGTTCTGGGCAATAAGTACTCAGCAATTTAGTTACAGTAGTTATAAGAGACAACTAGCACCTTTACCCTTTATGATTATATAGTCTCAATATTATTGTTTACTGCTTTGAAACTTTTGAAAATGAGTTGGAAAAAAAAATGTCAATGAGTTACATAAAACCCCACAGCAGTGACATAATATCTAATACTTTTAGTCTCTGCATTCAGAACTATTTGTATTTATGCAGTTAAGTAATACAGATAAGTTAATTAGTGCTCAACAAACAGCACAAATTGCTTTAATTACTGTTTACATTGTATTACCTATCTTGTTATTGTTTATATGAGCTAAGTATCTATTTATGATTCCACACCAAACATTGAATTTTACAATAATGTACTCACCACTTTGAAGTCGTGAATGCAGACTGGGTTTCTTCCCAGGCCGGTCTGTGTGGCCCATACTGTAGTACTCCTCAGCATCTGCTCCCATCGCCAATCGCCTTCTGATCTCTTCCCTGTCATTGCGTTTCTGAAATTTAAAAAGCAGCATCAGAACCAGTTGGTGACCAATTCATTTAAATATTTGTTTCTTTCATCAAGTTGATATTCAATTTATTTCAAGTATAATTTCTTCAATAATTAATTCAATTTATTTAAATTTTAAATTATCACTTTTTCAGTTACATTTCATTTCATTAAATATTTAAGTAGGTAGGTAGCTACAGCACATGTCCACGGTCAACTGGTGCAGGATAATGCATACAAGGCACTGAAGTCTTTCTAACATAAAATGCCCAAGAATAAAAATATAGAAAATGACTCTTAATTTCATTACATGACCCTTACATTTTTGTCATAAGGTGCATGGTTGGTCACAGTCACAATTCTTGTGAATTTCTCTAAGATGTTGGGATTATTGTCGGCAAGATGAGGCCACTCAATTTCTGTCAGGGCATTACACTCTGCTGAGCCCACAGCTCTTGGACTCAGCACAGTATCGTCACAATGTTCAACATTCAGAACATTTTCACTATCACTTTTAATGAACAACTTCGTCTTGAAAAGATGTAAACTTCGTTTGAATCCAGATTTTTCTATCGTTTCTGAGTTCGCGTCTTCACGTATTTCTTCGGGTGTTTTGCTAAATTTCCTTCGGATATTAGTAACTAAATTTTCGAACATATTAAAAACTAGTCAGTCTTCTCTTTTTTGGCAATAATATGGCACGGATGGCTTTGTACAAACGTTAACTGTAAATCAACTAAAGTAAACAAAAAAATGGAAGTCCTGTCATTCCTGTCACTTTGACATTTAGAACAAGGTCAATCAAAAAGTGTTCCATTTATCCTATATCGAAAATGTTGAGCTTGAGCAGGAACTCACTATTGTATTCCTTACTCACTATTGTATTACTTACTCGACAAAAATAAAATTAAAATAAACTTACTAGGCAGCAGATATTGTCAACAGATTCGTGGTTATCATACGTAATTGTGTACAAATCCAGTAAAAATCTGGTATCTTTTTTATAATGTCTTTGTTCTGTGTTAACAAAATAAGGCATCGACGCCATCACACTGAATTCACAATATTTTAAAAACAATATAAACTTTTGCAGTCTAAGCACCACTCGCACACCTTGCGGAATGAATCGGTATTTAGTAAGAGACTGGCAGCCTGCTACACCGCTGAATCACCTTAGAAAGCTGAACGTACTACCTCTCCCTATTGATAATTAACTGTTACACATGGCTGCGGCAGACGTGGATCAAACGCGAATGTGCGGTTACCGTTAACTTAACAGCGCGGAATTTAAATGATTGTCCATGTTTTATTTTAGATACCTTTATTACGTGCAGACAAATCAGTCAGCAGTAGTAGGTACCTACATTTGGATATAATTCTACCTTTTATTTATAGTTTCACGTATATGATGTAGGTACGGTCAGCAACACAAGTCGATTAGGTAGGTACACATTTAAGGTTTTAGGAAAACATTAAGAACACAAAAACATTATGAAATGAAGACGAAGTGTTAAATCCTGAGAATACGAACTCTTAGCTATTAGGTAAATATAGGCACCTACTTGAAATATCTTCCTACTGAATATAATGTAGTGTATCCAGCCATTGAGTCTAATTAATATATAAATAATACTTACTTATACAAAAAGTTAGGACAATGAGCAATGTTAAGTATAGGTCTAACTATAGGTAAATAAACCTACCGTAGTAGCGGGCTTAAACCGACCTTGACGTGGCTTAATGGGTTTAGGTAGTTGCGGTAAATTCAGGTTATAGTGAGAGAAGATACTTACAAATTTATTGAACTCACCCGTCTCTCGGCTTCTTTCGCTGCCTTCAAATGGTTCTCAATAGCATCCAAATCTAATTTGGGTAGCGCTGTTTCAATGTTGTATACGTCAAAACTTCCTGAAAATTAAAGACAAAAGAACGTTGGTAAGTAGCTGTACCTAGAATAGGTAAACTGCTTTTTATCTTGCAAACAATACCTAACCCGGAGTTTGCTCTCACAACGCAACAATAAATTTGAATATTGTATAGTTGGTATTTACTTAATAATGAATAGGTAGGCGAGAAAGTATGACCAGTAATATTTGTCTCCTTAAGTTGGTTTGTTAGAATGTCATAGGTACCTAGTGGTGCTAGTGAAATTATCTAGTAAGTAGGTTACCGAAGCAACAATTAAGGACATGTATTTAATCCGAAGTTAACCCATGATTACCAATGGTTAACAATCATGGACATCCAAGTTTCGTTAGTGTATATTTTTCGATCAATATTTAGCTTGACCAATGGTCAAATATATAGGTACCTATTAAAAAGTTAAAACTGTTGATTAAAAAATGCATTTAAACGAAGTTATCACAATTTTAACCATTGGTTAATTTACCTAACTGCGGATCAAAAAACTCGCCCTAACCAACAGGGGAAGAACTAACCAATACCTATACCTAGATCAAAATGAGTACCTACCTAAAACGTTTAAGTTATAGGTTAGAACACTTAAAATGTAGGTACCTAGTTTATGTAACTATCACTTATTTTAAATGCGAAAGTTAAATTCTCCCTGTCTGCCTTTCACGCCTCACCGGCTGAAAGGATTTGGAAGAAATTAGGCGCGCGAATACTTATACCTACTGTGACCGAAGTCCCAAGACCGGATACCTTTTACCGAGAGTAGGTTCGTTCCGCAGGCAAGAGCTAGTCATGTACCTAGACGATGTATTTTACAGATCAAATTATTTAACAAACACGTTTGCGATATTTCAGTGCTGGTATGATAGGTACCAAATGACGAAAGTAGCCAATGTGTTCACTTAACTGGAAAATCAGATGATCTCTGTGATATCAAATAAGTATCCATCCATATTATGATACAGCAAAATATACCAAAAACAAAAAAAAATATAAACATCCGAATTGATAACTTCTTCTTTTTGTGAAGTCTGTTAAAAAAGTAACATTTAGTTTAACTCGATTTCTTACCCTGTTAACCTGTTACTGTGCCAGCACCCGAAAACACAGGCGTGAACATAAGTAGTTAGGTACCTACCTAAATGTTTAATGCGCTCTGTGTAAACAAGTAAATAAAGTAAAGGGTGATAATAAGTAACAACTAGGTATCTACAAAGTAAAACAATGTAAAATGGCCGACTTACCCAAATCTACATCTTTTGAGTTATCATTTTTACGGACGGATGCTTTGCTTTGAGCAGTGCGGTAAGAGTTTTTACTTGAAGTAATTTCTTTTTGCTTCTCTCTGGCCGGCTTGGGTTCACTGAAGTATGAATGCATTTTAGATTACACTCTAACACAATTCCAAACAATTGTTGTACCACGCCTCTTTTGCAAGAATTCCACAAATTCAATGTGGCCAGCTAAATTAAATTGAAACATGAATTCCCGAGCACGTCGTGTGTACTTCCCTTCTTAATTTATCGGAGTTATACGTGCTGCGTCATATCTATTTTAAACGTTAACCTAAGCGTAATATGAGGCAACGAATTAGAATATATAAGGAGGTTTGCACTGTTTTACAACTATGACACTTAGGTACAAACTTGTGAAGTTAGAAGCCATCTAGCACTTTTTATTCAAGTTATACGTATCGGATGGGTCTATAAGAGTCTGACATTCCCTCCCGCTTCGCCCAGAGCGAAAGGAATCACTTGAATAAAGTTTACTTTTAAAAATCTGTTCAATCAGTTGAAGGAACTGGATTAAAATTCAGTTACAAGTGCAAGGTTTGTCAACTTAGATATAGGTATCTAATAACGCTACAAGTTCAATAAAAGCTTATAAATATAGAACAAAAAGATTCATGAAAAATCTATCAGAAATTAAATATACTAAAATACTTACTTTGGTGATGGTATAGTATTATTTCTGAAACTAACATGATTATCAGTATGCCTGATAGTTTTACAAACTTCTGGTTTTTCTTGCGTATGAACACTATTTATTAAACTGTAACCTTTTGAATTATGCGCTATCTCATTAGAATTTCCATCTATGATAACTGTCTCTTTTTTACTTTCGGCCCATATTCGATCACGTTCACGCATTTCATCTAGTTTTGGAATTATCTTCCTGAGCTCAGTGCTGAGCTGCTTAATTGTGTTCTCCACATTAAGGCTCAACTTCTCCGTGTCGTAATCATTTATATTTATTTCGTCCTTTCCATCGGACAGAAAAGCGTCTGTGATCTTTTCATTTGTGTTATTCTCTATTAGTAAAAACGTAGGCCTACTTAAACTCATTTCTGTTCTGGTATTTTTTTCATTTTCTTTATTTATTTCACTAACTTCTTTGTCTATCGTTTTTTTTTGAGTCGAACTATCTTTCAAACTATCCTCATTTTCATCACACTGCGTTTCCACTAATTTCTTAATAACGTGATTAACGACGTCGCTTATATTATTAATAGTATTTTCAATAGGTTTTGCAAAAGTTTCTTTTATATCTTTGCGTAATTCTTCTAAATCATCTTGGATGTTAATATTGTAGTTTAGTAATTGTTTAATTTCATCTTCTATTTCTTTATTGAAATCACCAATTATATCTTTGGCGTGAAAGTTATTTTCTATATCTGCATCCGAGCAGTTCAAATCATAATTGAAAGCTTCATCATTGTTATTATTATTTTTAGATATAGTTTTTAAAAGGTCTGGTATATCATTTTTTATTTGACTATCTACAAATTTTTGTTGAGTATGAGATTTATTTTGTGGTGACAATAATGTTGTCTTGACTAGGTCAGATTTTACGTCATTATTGTTATTGATATTTTTGTAATCCGTGGTTTCATTCTGGTTAGGTTCTGGTTCATAAGCCAGGTCAGTTATTTCTATATCGACATCATCATCAGTCATTTCATTTTCCGAATGGTAAAAGTTTTCTATATTTGATGAGTAATCCTTAAAAAAGCAAAATGAATTACTTAATTAATTATCATAATGAATATTAATAAATGTCTGAAAGGAAAGTGTGTCAACTAAATTTAATTCTACAGAAGTAACACAAATAGGTAGAACTCAGTAGAAGCCCACATAAATGTACATATAAACAAGCAGTCACGGTTCCCGGCCCAGTAGCATTCAGTAACAACTGGGGCTTCCTTTGTGTCGCTGTAACGAGCAAAGTTTAAACACTTCCAAGGATTCTTTTTGTAAGTGAAACTTACCTGTAATGTGTGTGCTAAGTGTTGGAAGCCAGGATAATTTGGATTCACGATTCCCCTCGGCACTAGATGGATGCCGTTCTCAGACATCTCATCAGTGTCAGAATGCTCAAATGCTCTTTCCTCGTCGATTGGTGTAGGTTCTGCAGATACATTAGTATTACCTGAAATGGTTTGTGAATACGTTTTTAGTTCTATCATTCTTGCTTCTAATTTTTGAAAATAGAGGTCTAACGATAAATAAGCAATACCTACTTAAGAAATTTTCGCAAGGAGGTCGGACGGTAGCTGTGGTATCCTCCAGATTGTCTGTCTCGCCGTTATTGCACGACTGTGCGGTATTCCCGCGCCTGCTGTTGATCCGGTACTGTCGGTTGCATACCAATACCGTGCTCACTGCTGAGTCCTGACTGTCTGCACCTGTTCTCCTCACTGACGAGTAATTCTCAAAGGTCTCTGAATTCCTTTGAGAGTTATAAACAGTGCTACAATTCGTAACTTGCGAGTAATCCGTTGTATTCTCGCGTAAATTGGATTCTGCACTGTTCGCAGTTAACCAAGTTCTGTTATCGGGATTTCCGTGTGACGATGAGTCCTGACGGTTGTATGCAGCGATGTTACCATTGTCGTTCGTTTTGATCCTCATGATTACCTGTAGAGAAACATTAGGTACCTTGAACAATATTTTAATAACCATAATATTATAATCGTTAAATAAACTGAATTTCATTAAGTGCCTTATGCTTTATATATGAAAGCAGCATGATTTTTTTATTTGATTGTAGGTGAGTGTAGCGAAGATACACAAATATAAACTTACAAAGTTGTACGTAAGCTTGAATCACACTCAAATATAGGACATGTCTTAAACGTCCACCCAAATAACATATTTACATGAGTACATACCTAATAGCTACAGGTTGGCATTTCCCTATTAAAACATTAACCTACCACAGCCACATTGAACCTGAGGAAAATTACCGCTATTTGGGTTGTCAAAAAACACTTGAGATAGTTACGGAATATGCGGGTAGTATTTTTCAAGAATTCGATCTAGAAAAAAACCGTTAAGGCTTTATTATAATCATTGAATTTTATGTCCTAAATCCATATAGGATGATATTGCGGATCAGTACCGGATATTGTGAGCACGGCGCGGAGCCGGCTCGTGGCAGGGGAGGGAGGGGGGCCAACACGCCGCGTATCGTAGGTATCTCAAGTCCGACCCCAACCCCGCACGCACCCACTTAATAAACCGGCCGACCTCACCCATATTTACTAAAGATAACATTACGAAAAAACCACAGAGCACTGACTTTTCTTACATTTTCCACAGCGATTTTAAATAAGAGGGAAACAGTCGAATCCTTTCCTCGGCCCGAAAAGAAAAAACTACATACAACATTCATGGATATGGTAATGCTCCAATATTAAAGGAATATATTGGATAAGTTACATGGGAAATTTTATAAATGATTGTGAGTATCTACCTATCTACATAATATTATGATGTTATGAGCCTTTCGTAAGTAGTTATTTTCATCTCAATCTAATCTGGAAAAGCATGAAAACCAGAGAAAGTAGTAAACTTAGACCACGCAAATCATCTTCCTCAAGTGGTGCTATCTATCCACTAGTAGCCCACAAAGTTATTTTTTCTATTTAGAGCTGTTGTATACAGAGATAGCACTCATAACCATCCTGAATACCGATGTCGATGACGATTGTCGTAACATTTTTCACTAATGAATGACAAAAAGGGCAATGGCCCTTCTTGCCATGCTAAACGCGCCACCTAACGTCTATCTTGTGGTTGCAAAAAAAAATATTTTGACGCTGCTGAAATAAAGGCTGCAAATTATATGGAAGCTGACGTCAAACCGACCGTTTCGTTGATTTTATACACAGAATCATCCAAATTCTGAATGAAACTGGAAAGTTTTAAATTAACCGATAAGAATTTTTTTTCAGTAGGTACCTACTTACAATGGATTGCTTTTAGAGAGTTACTATCGCGCAGCTCATTGGTTGAAATAAGTAGAAAACTTTAAATTTTATACTCGTGGAGAACGAACTCCTTAGATAAGTGAGAGATTTAATTAATTTTAACTCCGCCACCAAGCCGCGGTATCTAATGGCACTTAGGTAAGAATTTCAGTCTAATATAAACACGGTCTTATTTTTCTTAACGGCCTCAAAATCTTGCCTCTTTATTGGATGAAATGAAATTGAATTGGTTTTTTAGATAGAGTTAGGAAGCAATAATGGCAGGGGGGGGGGAATCTAAGTAGGTATACTGTATTCTTTGACAACTAATATTTAATTGGTAACGTACGATTTCTTATTATTAAATCAAGTAGGTACCTACTAACTAAAAGTAATCTGACAAAAGCAGCTTTTCTCTAAAAACTGTCTACTTTATTTATATGAATTCAAAAGGTCCGTTTTCCTACGGCTGACAAAGCCGACTAGCAATATAAAGCTTAGCAGACTGTATAGAATACTGAGCTGGAAAACGTATCAACGTGGCTGGATGCCAACAAATTGATTTCCTGCCTACAAGCGGAAACTAATCTCATTAAGGAGAAAACTTCAGGGCCCTTCCAACTAATTGTTTACACTTCAAATTATGTTGAGAAAAGACGAAATGAAGCGCATTTTTGTCTCTTGAATGAAAGCGAGAGCCTTTTGTGTTCCCTAACAATCTCGTTAAGATGCCTAAATAAAGCAATTCAACTTTATAATTGTTAATTTCTGAGCAGTAACGATCTTTGTTTAGGATAATTCAGCAGAACGTGCCCGCTCGTGCCGCATCCCGGCTCAAATGGATATTTACAATTAAGTAAGTCGGGACATTCACAAATATTTATATTTGATAGTCACGTGTTGGAGCGCCTGTTTTATTTTAAATTAAATTGTTACATGAAAATGAAATCTTTTTTAACAACAATATATGTAATTTATTTAGGTGTTCAGCGAGAAAAAGTAAGTACTCACAATGTAATGTTATTGTTATGTTATGTTATGGGGAAATTTTCGCTTTGTTTAATATCCGGCCCAATTAAAACTTTTCCATAGTTTTTCTTAATTTATGCATAGAAGTCAGGGTCCATATTGTACTCAGCTAAAAGCCTTTATGTAACATCTAATGTAACACTGTGGAATGTAATAAATAAATATGCATATGAATAATATTTAGTCTAGGGCATGCTATCCGGATATCCGAATTATTCGGATATCCGTCAACTTTAGTATCCGGATATCATTTATACTTTTTTTTTTCCTAGCCTACTGTTGTGTCCCACTGCTGGGCGATTGACCAAGCTTTCCCCGCAAACATGATGAGATCGTCACACCACCTTCGCCGCGGTGGACCTCGACGACGACGTCTTTCCTCAGGCGTCCAGTGAGTGACGATCCTCGCCCACCTCTCCGGGTGCATTCGAGCGACATGGCCAGCCCACTCCCACTTTAGCCTAACTGTTTTTTCCCCAACATCTATAACTTTACTCAGGGAGCGCAGGGTGGTGTTTCTAACGCGATCTGTTAGCTTAACACCTATAATGCTGCGCTCCATAGCACGTTGACAAATCTTGAGCCTGGACTTTTGTTGTTCAGTAAGTGACCAACTTTGTGCACCGTAGGTTAGGACGGGCAGGATGCACATGTCAATGAGTTTTCTTTTTAGCGTTATTGGAAGACTTCCTTTCAAATGTGCTTTAAAGGCCCAGAAGGTCTTCCAAGCATTTTGGACTCGTCTTTCGACCTCCGTATCTTGCTTATTTTTAAAAGACACTATCAGGCCTCAGTACGTATACTCATACAACATACGGATAATACGGATACTTAGACTCAAATACTTGGGTGTGGTCCTTGATAACAAATTGCCCTGGAAAAGTCATGTCGATCACAAACTCAATAAAACATAATCGTACTTTAACAATGCATAACATGTTAGGCAAAAGATGGTGCACTCTCCAATTATCCGGCGACGTATACATTTGAATTGATAACCTCCTCTTTTTTTAAGTCGGTTAAAGATGTCAATGTATTCCGGTTCCCGATTAACTAAAACGTCTTATTTTTTTAAGTTTCATTGTTACATATTTTAAGGGAATAATCCTAAAAAAATATTAAATAATATAAATGAAAATATTGAAAAAAATTGAAATAATTAAATAAACACGAAAGTAGGACCTTCAATTTAATATATGTTGGTTTCATTCAATAATTTATCAAATCCTTGACATAATGTTTTCATAAACTACAATGGTATGAATTTATTCGTATGAATATCAAAAATTAAATAAAAATGTTGATTGATTTATATTCGTTTGATTTACTTTTTGACGGTGATATCCGAAATTTCCGGATAAAACCGGAAAGTCTTTTGGTACTATACGAACTAATCGGGTAGTTAAAAGGACCGGATAATTGCATGCCCAATTGAGACTTATTTAAGTATAAACTGAAAATGCCTCATACCTTATACCTTTCCACTTCAAACCAATGCAATGTACGGTTCGACTTAATACCACTATTGACGTGACGAGCTGTGGCTGTCAGAAAGTCACTCTCTAGTTATCCCTCTCATCTCTAGCCACCCAGGCACCCTCTCCCTGGGATACAGGATAGAGATTTATATTTATAAGATAAAAGGCTTCCGCTCGAGCACTGACATGTGAAAATTCCAAAATAAATAATAAATCTTACGTAATAGTAATAATAAACATTAAAATCACGAAAAAAAAATTTCACAAAAAAAAACCGCCTTCAAAAAAAACAAACAAAAACCGTTCCCACTAAAAAGTTGAAAATAAATATTTGAATTGCTTTAAAGATTATGTTTCTTTAAAGCAATTCAAATATTTATTTTCAACTTTTAAAAGTAAACTTATTTGATATTAATATTTTGCAAATATTTAAAATTTATTACTTCTTTTTGGTGCCGGTGCCAGCAGCTTTATTGTTGGAACTTGATAAGTATCTAGTTATTTTTAATATCCCGTGCCATTGTTTTTTGATCCACAATGACAAAATTTAAAAACAGATGCATAAAGACAATGCTAAAAATGTCAAAGTACTTACTTAAAAAGTGGCTGGAAATTTTTTATAAGTATTTTTTTTTTCGTTTAAAAGAAATAATTGTGCATATTGGTTAAATTTTTTCGAATTTAGTCTAGTCCGTATTCGTCTTTTAATTAATATGTGTATGCAATTGGTATCTTGGTAGTTTTATAGTTAAGTTAGAGGTAGTTTTTCTAGGAATTATTGCCTATTCGTATTTCCTTGCTTTGGCTGGCACCGACTCCAAAAAGAAGTAATAAATTTTAAATATTAATGTCAAATAAGTTTACTTTTAAATTATGTTTCTTTAAAGCAATTCAAATATTTATTTTCAACTTTTTAGTGGGAACGGTTTTTGTTTGTTTTTTTTTGAAGGCGGTTTTTTTTGTAATTTTTTTTTTAATTTCTCGCCGGTTAGTGTTTTTTTTATTAAAATGAAGGCAACGAAGTTAATATCGTTCCTACATTGAATATTCTTATGAAAAAGGTACCATGTCGTAAATATTGTACACTGTTTTTTTTAAACGTTTTATTCCCGTGGAGGGATGATACGCCGCATAAAATACCTACTGTCGATGTGTCTATTTCAAATAAAAAAAATGTCCTTTGTTACAAATTCGAATTAGTTCTCGCCTTACGAAAAACCGAAAAACTAGCAGTACTCAATAGGCATTTTTCTCACCTTAACACTGCTAGAATTCATTGTTTTATTATGAAGTTCCCATGCCTACCTTCTACCTTCCGGTTCCATCATCAGAACAGTCTGATAGTACCTTATAGCCAAAGTGCATCTCATGACAATTCTAATAAGCCCAAACACGGCTGGGATACATTGATTAATTACGCAGTTCCGGTGCCTACCATCCAGCTCCATCATCATCAGATCAGTTCAATGATAGCATTCTCAACATAACTATTCAGAATCATTTGTTTATTTGCATTGTCATAGTTGCATTGTGATATTTATGCGAGTGTCAAGTTCCGTTGGCCACTGGTTTCTGATCTTCTCCACCAGTTCCACTTCATCAAATGTTACTTTTTGACTGTAGATGCTTAAGTTCTCGATGAAAATACCAAAATAACTATATGGTTGCCTATAATATTTGAGGAGTTCCCTCGATTTCTCATAGATTCCATCATCAGAACTGGATTTTGAAAAAAATGGGACCAATCTGGAAGCATATCAAGCAAGGGGAAAAAAAATATTTACAAATCGGTTCATGAACGACGGAGTTCTAAGGTAACAAACATTAAAAAAAAAAAAAAAAACAAAAAATACAACCGAATTGAGAACCTCCTCCTTTTTTGAAGTCGGTTAAAAATCTCACGGCACACCGGTGTGCCGGCCAGTGCTCGAGCGGTTTCAACGACATCGCAACTATCACTACCCAGTTTATTTTTCTCTTCATTATTTTGACCTGGGTAATTCTATAGAATTGAATAACATGGTTTCTTTCCTTTGAATAAGGTGATTGATACCTTTGTTCCATTAGATCGCCTGACCTAGTTTTTAACTGACTTCATTAATATACAAAAAATATATCCCATTTACTCCGGGAACGGAATTCATCTAAGCCAAATCTTTGTTCTTTCAACCTTTAACTACTTGTTAGCTTTAACAAGGAAGGAGAAAACTTCGCAGTGTTCTCTCCAATGGCAGAAACTTATACAAAAAGGGACCAAGTCACTACCGTTAAGATAACGCTGTGACGGAAACTTTGTCAAGAATCATTTACATTTCTATACAAACGCTGTGCGTAAGTTACCTGCTCAGGGAAGGTTAGGACTGTCATCTTACAAGTTTTGTTAGAAGTAAATGACTTACGCCTTAAACGGAAACTGAAAGCAAATCACAAGGCCGGCGCTATAAGCGTATCGGGTCGAATCGCTTGCTATCTACAAAGTAATCTATTATTCAAACGACCTTTCACACAAGCCCTCTTCAAAGTAAACTTAATTGATTTACCTAATCTGTAAAGCTGAAAAGTGTGACTACTTTCATTTTGTACTTGCTAGTGCTACCCGATTAACATCCGAAAGCTGAAGAACGTAGATTTCATTTCTCACTGTTTCTAAGTTGGCTCAGAATACAGAACAAAGGTAAAACTTATAGTAAGTAGGGTCAAAAAATGCCGATTAGCGTCGACTACAGTTTTTAATGACATTTTTTTTTCCTTTCACGGCAGTCCACAACTACGACCACTAATAGCTGAGTTTTATCGATCAAACAGCTAACAATCTATTGCGAAACCTCTATCTCTATAATTCTGAAATACCGAGCGATTGTGTATGGAGCACGAGGGGAATAAAGGTATTTCATTTTGTTTATCAACGTTCAGACCCTAATACACTCTCGGGGATGCGAATACCTATAGAGCGTGAACATTATTTCATGTTATTAGAATGTATGGGACAAGATAGTGACACATCGTGTTGTGGACTATTGATTCTCAGGGTTCCGGCTGGCGAGGCGCGGCGAGGAGGCAGCGCCGCATCTAATATTTATAGCGCGGCGTTACAGCGTGCGAGCGGCCGCAGGTCGACCCAGCACCGCGCCGCGCCACGCACGACCCTCATCAATTGCTCCGGACATCAAGGACCAAAATAAATAAAATTACTTAGCTATATTTTCGAGTTGGGACTTCATGTATTATTGGACCAAGGGACTTTATCTCACAGAGGAGGTCGTTCGCCTATTGTAGAAAATTCAAACTAAAACTTTAAAACTAATGGCACTCATTGTTGCTATTCATGGCCATAGATTAAAGGCACCATTCCAGTGATTTCAGAAAGCAATTGCCACGAGAAGCATTCCCTTGAGCTCGGTACCTAATATTACTCCCTCGCAATGGGCTATTTGAAAAATGAAGATAATGAAATTCCACGTCGATCCGAGATTCGAGAAGGAAAGAAAACGAAACATGGTGCTGAAGTTACCTAAGTATCTACCTATATTCAGCTGCTATCCTCCACACTTGTGAAAGTTAATTGTGAGTGTTGGTTTTATATAAGTTATACGTTGAGAAATCAACAAGCTTTTAACTGCGTAGCGCAAACGTCTAACTAAAGTTTACCAGTCAAATAAATTTACGTTTCAAATAGTGGAAATCTCGGATTGGTACCATTATTAGCCTAGTTTTGCAAGAAAAATAATAAAAATTAAAGTAGGTAAGTTGTCGACAGCAAGGTCGTTCCCGTCCGTTCCGCAAGAAAATCGAAACGATTTCGTACCACAAATCCATGGTTGACAATCGTTGACCAGTTCGCTGATAGAATACCACTTTATCTAGCACCTTTGTAGTCTCTCTGAAAACCGAGAATCAAGTTTTTTTACTATTGATTATGTATCTATCTACAGTTCTAATCGCGCTAGTTCTTGCTGCAATAGGAGATGGATCATCTTAAATGTGGGTACTGATCTCTCAAGTGATGGTTGACGCTTCATCGTCGTCAGCGTCGGGACGCCTTTCAGTACAATTTGGGTCATTTGGTGTATAATAACAATTTGAATCAAAGTTTTGCAAATGGTTGGAATAGGCCGTTAGAAACAGAACCTACGAAATTTCTCTTCTCTTTCTCTTAACTTAGATGACTTGCGAACAACTTGCACGCAAGGCCAGCACTAACTCTGTAAGTCTATATCAGAAAGTATACTTAAAGCACAAAACTAATAGATTTGTAGTATGTAACACTGGTATTAAGCCAAGATTTCATTAATTAAGCTGCAAATGTGACCCCTGTAGTTCAAGGGTTACTTCGTCATACTAAAAAAAGACCAAACCAAGTAACTGATGTTATCATCAGTAAACTTAATCAAATTTTTATTTCTCATTTAAAATATTATATTAAACTAGAAAATGATGTTATCATTAGGAAAAATTGTATTGTTGTGTTGTGTTGTTGTACTGTGTAATTGTTGTTGTGTACTATAATTTTTCCATGCCAATTTTTTTTGGGATGTTTATTATATTTTGATATAGCACTACTTAAAGCCTTTTTTCGGCGGGTTAGGTTGGCGTGACCCGGCGCGCCCTCAGCCTTCGCCCTGCGCGTTAATGGCCCCGGCATGATGGATAGCTCAAGTACTGCACGACACAATCGCGGCCCGCCACCCATGGGGCCGTATTTATGAAAAGGCGGCCAAATAAATATTAATTATTTTTTGTAATTGGACTCGACCGCGACACTAAGCGGAGGATATTTATTTTTATTTTATACTAGTTGGAAAGGGTGTTCAGTTAGTTTTAAGTGGAACATTTGCTACCGGCTAGCTGTTCCCGCGACTTTGCTCTTGTGTACCACAAGAACGGTAAGCATGTTTTTCCGGTATATAAGATGTATTTTGGCACTCGGCGATATACAACGCGTAACAGAATAAACGCAATACCTCTTATGGGGTCATTGTCCTCATCATTAGTATAACGTAACGTAACACGAGTAGGTACCGTAAAACGAGGTGAATACAAACGGCGGGACTGAATAAAAATAAAGCTTAGAAGAGGATTTTCACGCTATTTAACATAGTTTGCAACATTTATGGACTCCAATTTTTTATCAATTAAAATGTTAAAAGATTGATGTTTTTTTTAAACCAATATAAAGATAATCTCAATAAAATTTTTGTTCCTATCCACCTCGTTTTATCGGTTTCAGTTTTTACGTTTTGTTTGCTATTTAGGGCATCTAATACACTTAGGGTATTCGTTTCTTTAAGGTATGTAAGTAGATACGACTTTACCCGAACCACTTCCAATAATCCAATAAAACGAACGTAGAACGAAATGTTCATAGTGGTTTTGTTTTCAGATTTTGTATCTAATGAGGCGTATACAAATCGGTACGGTTCAGTGCGGTCTGGCACGATCTACCCATTAGCTAGGTATGTGCGAGTTGTGCGACTGTTACAGGTACTAGTGGCAATAGGTATAATCGAATACACATAATAGCATGTTTTATCTTAGAGAAATACTGGTGTGATGTGTTGTGTAGTATAAGGTCAGCAGTGCGATCTCACCGTGCAAGCTTAGGTGAAGTAAGAATGAAGAGAGTTGTCAAATCATACAATTAAGATGGAATGAGCTCCTTCTTCTTTCATGCTCACTCCACCTAATTTTACACAGGATGTGCCTGTAAATCAATGATATTATAAGTAAAAAGGTGTAGATAGGTTACATAAACAACATTCGATCTTAAAGAACGGCACAATGTCACACTTAGATGACACGTAGAAGTAGGACGGCATGTCGTAATTATCGGGAGCGGAAAAGAGACAAGACGAGAAATTTTGACATGCCGCTTGTTGAGCGCTTATAACCTATCTACACCTTTTTACTTATAATTCATTGCTGTTCTGCATCTGAAATAAATGCTTTGAATATTTGAATATAATATTTTTGAATATAATAAACCGGCTATTTGTTATAACTTATCAGGTAAATAAAAGTACGATGGTCTGTTAAAACGAAGTTCCATAGGGCACGGTTACACAGACACTTGGCGAATGGTAGCTAACTCGAAAAGTAACACTTCGGCCGCCATGACACATTTTCGTGGTTGTTCAATATTTGAATTTTTGTGTGTAGTTGTTTACTGGTGTGGCCAGTGTGTTCTAAAAGATCTTGACAAATGAATGGTGATAATTCTCGATCGTTTAACAAATTACTTACCTATTTATGTATTATTCAAAATTATTTTGTTCAAGTTTATTTATTTTGTTGTGCCTGTTATTTTAATACAACCATGTATTCCGAGACATTTCCCGTTTTTAATCATTAATACCTGTTAGTACCCACGTACCTTCCAAAAGTCTTTGAACCAAATAATAACATTTATACATAATGTCACTGCATAAAAGGTTAAGGTTCAGGTCAACCTTTTTAACCTTTTTGGCATCTAATGTTAAATGTGATTTTAATTTTATAATAAAATGGTACCTAATCTTAGGTAGGTATACCTCCTATCTGTTGATACCTTATTTCCATAACTTATACATAATGTAAACCAGTATAGGTAAGCTTTTGACAGCTAAACTGAAACTAGGTATTCATTTTAACTACTTAGTACTAAAAAAAGCTCAGGTATGTAAAACATCTACATCAACCTAAATGCTCTAAGACATGAACGTAAATTAAATATTTTATGTCAACCTCCATGCTCCATGCTACATACAGGCATATTTGCAATAATATGCTCTAAGGCAGTAATAATAATAATATAACTGGCCATTCGCGATAAAAAAAATACGAAAAGCCATTACATTTTCTTTTAAAATTTTATTTTTCGTTTAAATTTAAAGGCGTCACTCCGTTTTTACGGTAAAACAGCCAAGACTTTTTCATATCAAATAAATTCAATTAGGTAAACTTTTTTGCATAATTTTCGGACGATTTTACAAAATGGAAAATCATAATACAGTTTCCGTTTTCTCAAAGGCGGCATGAATCTAAAATGTACCTATATCTTCTTCTTGACCTCTCACTTGACATGAAACATGAAAGGACCGGTATTTTAACATTTTCTTTTGCTAGACGGAACGTATAATAGAGCTATTATATTATACAATTATTCGTACGCATAAGCAGGACACATAATTATAGGTCCAAAAGTTATCAGAGAATATTTTCGATATTTAAAAAAGATATTTAAAATCGGTCGAATTAAACTGTAAGGAGATGAACACACCGCCAAGGTGGTCTGCGTTCTGCGGTCGAGTTCTGCGTTCCGCGTTCACACATACCCACACAGCAATCGGTCTAGAAATCTGGAGTTCAGTAATCTTCAGCAGTGTTAACACGTCACACTCTCGTTTTACTGAAAACCAAATGTCATTTTAATAATCCTCGTCTCGCAAATCATCTAAGAAAAAGTTTCTCTCACTAATTCAAACAACTTTTCGATCTCGTGATCTTCTTTGTGATCGTGAGCTTTTGCAAAAGAATTCCGACAGAACTCGCGTTCACTTTGACCATCGCGGTCTTACTGCTTTTGGGAGTTTTGGATTCTAAGCCAACCCATATACAGTGAACGCGGAACGCTGAACTCGGAACTCTGACCACTAGACCGTGCGCAGTGAGGCCAGTGCCTATAATAACACTATTTTTCGAAAACGTTCTTCTCATAACTTTTGGACTTGAAAGTTTGAATGGAATGCCGTACGTCGTAAACGCTCTTAAGTTAATTGAACTATATTTATAAACGAAAAAAACGGTCCCAACATGCACAACAACCAATGTATAAAATCTATTTCTGTTCACAAACTTATATCCTTCGGTATTCGTGTACGGAATGACTAGCAAACAGTTATAAAGGTCGGAAAAGATTGATTCTCGGTGACGAGAGCTTAATAGGAAACTTTTGCCGACATGTCATAATGTTTACTTACGGCCCGGTTATTACTTTATGACCTGGAAACCGGTTATATACCTTCGTGAGTAAACGGTATGTCTGCTACACAGTAGGTAAATTCAACAAATAGATAAGCAAATATTAAAGGGTAAAATATTTGTTTTGGGAATACGTACCAGTAACAATTATATAGACACAAATTCCTTTCATCAAAGCATACTTTATATAGCTATTAACTCACTGGCAATCTGTTTAGGGGTGAAAGTAGTCATGAATATGAACAACTTTCTCTATGGGACCACCACCATCATCATCTGCCTAGCCTTTTACCAACTATGTTGGAGTCGGCTTACAGTCAAACCGTATTTTTTTTCAGGTTTTACGTTTGGTTCAATTAATATTTCTATGATTACTGTGATTAGGTATCGAGCCGAACTAGAGCCGAACCATCTTTGCGCTTTCTAGAGTTGTGCACAACTCTCCTCGTCTTTGCATGCAACCTCTTTAGTTAGGCTCGAAAATATACTGGCCAGTTTCCGATACAAAATATAAATACTGACCATTAAGAGTTTTATTTTTAAATTGTTTGTTTTTAAAATAATGAATGGCTATTCTGGTTGTTTTTTTTTAAATCCAAACCGGACATGATTATTTTTCATTTTCCTTCGTGATATTTTTATTTTGATTCTTGTTTTGATTTCTGATCTATATTAGCCCAGCTATAGTTACACGCTTGGTTATAACAGTTGTTTACCTAACTACCTACTCAATAAAACATGGCATTCATGAGCGAGTTTCATTGCTAAAGATAACTGTTCAGTTTTCTCCCATACCTTTATGTTCAAGTTTAAATGTACTGTTTTACACACAGTTGTTTTGATCCTACAATAATACCTAACGAATAAAGCTATGACTAAAACCAAATTAGACAGGTTATGTCGTAGTTTTCAAGGGAAATGCAAGAAATCTGCTGCAAGCCCTTGCTTATTTTGTAAAGCAATCTGAAAGGTACAGGGAAATAGAAATATCAGATTTTATTGGATCTTATCCTAACTTGTAAATTAAATATGAAATTCCATTGTTTTGATTGTTCAAGGTAAACATACAAAAAGCTCCATATTTATAAGATAATTACTGTCTTGTTACGTTTTTCCGACTTTCGGTACCTTGGGTCGCTTGTCCAGAGGGATGGCGAAATAGACCGAGACGTAACGCACCGGATCAACTCAGATGGATGAAATGGCGACAGGATGGAAAGGGAGAGGGAGGCCAAAGAAATATGGATGGATTGTGTGAGGAGAGATATGAAAGAAAAGGGAGTTAGTGATAGCGAGACGGCTGACAAGACAGAATGTAATAAAACTACGTGTTGCGCCGACCCCAAGAAACATGGGACACACAGTCATCATCATCTTCCTGCCCTTATGGCAGGAAGATGATGATGACTGTCTTGTTACGCTAGGTAACGCGCTATGGTTCCATAAACTGCCGAGGAGCAGGGAGCCACCCAGCTCGTTAGTGGCAGTTAGAGATGCGCAAGTCACGGTAAGTCGATACGTTAAGTATCTTGGCCTAACCCTGGCTGGTCGGTGGGGCTTCGAAGTGCGTTTTGGGCGCCTGGTTGTTAGTGTTGGAAGGGCAGTGGGTCCACGGGAAGATGTTCGCCGCCTCCACGCAGGCGTTGTGCGATCAATGGTCCTATATGGTGCGCCTGTTTGGTCAAATAGTCTGTCAGGCGTCCAACGCTGCAGGTCTAAAATGAACAGGCTGCTGCAAAAAATGGCCATACGCATCGCACGTTCCACCGTTAGACGTCCTGGCGGAGAGTTTATTACTGGATTCGCGCCATACGCCAATGCGTAGGCAAATCCAGGCGCTTTTTGAAGGTTTCGCCCCCGAAAACAAAAAAAAAGGTATAACTAACGCGAAGAAGGTAGGTCAAACCTTGCCAAAGCAACGGTATGGATTCTGTTCATCATGCCAAGAAAACAGGCTAATGATACTCAGGAGAATAAATACATAAATTGTAACAATTTGCTAATACGACTTTTGGCAAGCAACTTATTTTGCGATCGATATAAGTTGAAACTAGTAGGTACTAATACTATGGGGTTTTCTAATACACATGACATCTTTTTTTTATGAATGGGTAATCATCAAATGACTCCTGCCGCTCTGGGTGGAGCGGGAGGGAGTGTCAGACTCTTACTGACTAAAACCCATCCGTGCTCCTTGTAGTGCCCTTTGCTTTCCAGGGCCGCGGTAACTCTTTCGAACAAAATCCACAACCCTGGCAGACACCTTACACCTTGGAGCAGTTCGTGGCTAAATAATAACTGCCGACCGGGTCGATCTTCAAGGTTAAGCAACTCTTGCCGAGGTCAGTCTGTGGATGGGTGACCATCTTAACATACCACGACTCCTCCGTGCTTCGAAAAGCTCGTTAAGCCATTGTTTCCGGCTGTCATTTGTAGGTCTTTGGCAGTCCTTACGGATTGTCAAAAGGCGGAAAATCTGACAGCAATCCTGCCAAGAAGTATCGTGTTATCCAATTGCTGGGTTGTGGAGGTCATATAGGCAGTCGCTTCACGTAAAATACTGGTATTTAGCTGAATCCGATTTGAATGGGAGCCGACCCCAATACAGTTGGGAAAAGGCTAGACAGATGATGAGGTGCTGATACCTCACAAAACTTTGTAGACTGATAAATGTGTGTTGATAAACACTCTAACACCGAACAACACATTGCAGATGCCAGTGATTGCTGGCATGGCCGACATCGCCGCGCCGTCGTCGGGCTAGACGCTCGGCGAACAGTCCCGTCTGCCCGACGCCGACAGTCTCGGCGACACTTTATTTCTATTATTATTTAAGTGATAAATGCACAGACGAGAATAGACAGGCGAGGCAATATAAAAAATAAGGACGCTATTATTCTGCCCTGCTGTGTAATCTCTTATAGACAATGTAATAGGTTTGCCTTTTGAATAGGTCGAGAACATTTTAGGTCTTCACGAAAAAAGAAGAATGTTGTTTTATTAAAACTTTTGCCTGACAGTGGCATCTTATGAATAGACCGATATTATACGGGCCGGTATTTTTGGAACAGATTTTGTTAAAATACACGCGAAAACAATGAAGTCGCTAGCTTTTTGTTTGTTGTAGTTATAGTCGTTTCATTTACTGAATAATCAATTATTACTTGGAACTACCTATAAATAGTCATTCTCGGAAATAACTACGTAATAGTAACTAGGTACTTCGTCAGAAAGTTCAATTTCAATAATAATTAGTTTTTCTTTACATAAATCATTCAATTCCATGAAGTGTTGCCTTTGTAGTTAGCATTCGTCCATAAACCATTCGCCATGCAAACTATGCATATGTACACAGTAGCTTACACCTCTAGCACTCCTCTACTCTGTAACTTCAAGGAAATATGTGAGTATTGTTTACTGTATTTTTCATGTGATTTCTTTTTTCATGTGATTTATTTTATCACAAAATAGGTGGTATTTTTAACAATTCCAAAAGCGTAGCAACGAACCCATACCATCATTATAGGTCAGTCTACGAACGACGCCTACGAGAAAAAGCGGCGTAGGCCGTCGTAGAGCATTCGTAGCGGCGTAGCATAAGCTACGAAATATTTTTTGTCCTTTAATATTAGGCCTTTTTTTTAACCGTACCAACAGGTAAGATAAGATAACTCTTTATTTTTATAGACATGAGTGTACCTACAAAAGCAAGTAAGAAATAAAATCAATATATCCAATCGTGTTTAGCTTCAAACAGCAGAGTACAGGATTAAACATGCGAATTTGGTAAATATTTATTCAGTTATCGATGTTTACTTGAATGAAAAATGAGATTAAATAAAAATACTATTACAGGATAAATAATATGTGGCAAGTATCAATGTAACGTCAGTGCAGCAAGCGTATGTATTATCCATTCGACTGATTTTTGATGTTAGTGTTATCAGGGTGACAATCTCGGATCAACCACCTTTATTAAACATTCAAGAATATCTTAATTATAAGAGGTAAAATTCGCTGTTTGTTCTTTCATTGTTTGTAGATGGTAATCTCTGGAATACATAGGTAGCTAAAAAGTTTATCATTCATACCGGCGCACGTCTGCTCTGTGGCAATTAAATATTTTTCTTTATTTTCTTTACTGAAACATTATTTCATTATTGTCTATAGTTAAGGGTTATAGGCAAAGATTACTGGCAAAAAACCAAATAAATACTGAATCATCATACAAAATCTAGTCTATGGGGAGCAGTAAGTGGATCAGCCGTTCGATTCTGTCGACATCTCACGGTGTTCACCTAGGCGGAATGAACGACAATAGAGCTGTCATTCCATCTTATTTGTATGGTTTGACAACACACCTGTCGTACGCCCCGCCCGGGTGTTCACTTCGACATGTTTATAGAATCGCACTGCAGTACACAATGGTAGTTATTACGCTAATTTGCTCTGCATACGCCCTCGAACGTAATTATGATAAACTGGGTTTTAGCATATCATTACGTTTGCGTCGAGTATTCATCATTGGCCTAACTAACCCGAATAATAACTGGGGCAATTTGACCAAGATTACTGCGCAAATAGGAACTTTTTATTTAAGCTATAGATCTCTTAAGTCCTGTGTTTTCAAGACTCTCTAACAAAGATCTCTTTTGTTATCGGTAGCTTGGCTCCATTATCGACAACCTCTTTGTAAAAGGAACATCTTTTCCAATGATAATATTGAAACCATTCTGTTTTCACATAACAATGATTCAGAATTCTATTCAGCCATTGAATTAGTATCGATTTTCAACATAGCCAAGCCGCTGCAAGCACATCATTCTAAAGCGTGTGACATTGTACGAGGCAACGTTTTACTTCGCGACCTTAGGAACGCTTACTTATGTAGTTCTAGTGAAACAGCTTACACGCCATTCTGGCCGTTTTTCTACGAATAAAATATGTAATACCTTCTCGTATAATGTTCAGACTAGCAAGTATTCGAAATGTTGTGCCTGTATTTTGTGAATCTTTTATTCTGAATACCGACGTTCTTCATACTGAAATTACGCTGAATTTTGTCGATAAGGGACTAGTAAATCGTTCATGCCTATTTTGAAATTCAAAGTAAATTATCCTAATGTAAGGTGTATATTAGTTACGATGGCTAAGTAAGTGAGCAAGGCGTTCCTCAATCACACATGTACTTCAAACATAACCTATTCAAACTAAAATAACAGCATCACAGAAACAGTGAATAGGTCTGCGGCCGCTAGTAAATAAGCTGCGAACGTCCAAACAATACAGTGGCATTAAGATGTAACACAACCCTACGAAACCTTATCGCCATACTCCGTTGGCACTTACTTGGGTTTATTTTTAAATGTGCTACTTATTAAACTACAATGTAAGTAAAGTTCTTTGTTTGTAGGAGAAAGAAAATCGTAGAGCTTAGACCATAAAATAATGTTGTGTGACGTCAGTACTTCATTTAATCACGCTAATATATGAAGTATGTAAACAGCGGCGGCGGCAGTAAAACCTTTATTCGGTCCAGTCAGGCTACAACACTTACTTATTCGGCCGAAAGAAATGTCGGCTAGTGTAATGTAAATAACGTTTCTCGATTACATTGGGCTCCGATGCCATTAATCGAGTTGGCACAACTACTGCCGTACTGCCAACCCAGGCTACGGTCCTAACATAAGTAGGTAGATTGTTTTGTTGTGTTTTTGTACTGCCAAGCAAGACAAGACCACATTTACATATAAATAAGTGGTACGGCTTTTATGTTTCCATTAAAAACGTCTGCGGTGTGAATGTGAAATGAAATATGTCGACGCCGACGCGTCGAGTCCAGACGATGCCATACGAACGATTAGAAAATACCAGCGTGGCTTATATTTTAATCTGATGCGTAGGCCGTAGCTAGGAAAACTTACGATTACATGATTAATAATTTCGTTCACGCTTCTTAAGTATTTGAAAATGAAATAAGTATTGTACCACGAATAATAAATAAATATAGACACTAATTAAAAGAGGCAGACAATAACTCGCCTAAGTTGTTAAAAAGTATCAAGCGAAACGCGGTTTTGTTGAACTCAAACTTCCTTAATTGGAGGTTACTTCATCAACGTTGGCATGTAGGTACCCATTAGGCCTAGCACTCAGCATCACTTTAGGCCTGAACATTTTGCTTCCATTAAACCAATGCTAAATCAATTTAGTGTCGTGCGTTGTTTGCTGGCAGGTCGAGCTGTGCATTAAGTAAAGTTCACGCCAGCAATAAAGTGACCGGCGGTAAATGAACCGTTCGCGCCGTAAATAGCGCTTACGACCGCCACCGGCCCTTTCCACACTACTCACTGCTACTCCAATCGTTTTAGTACTTGACTACTGTGGAACTACCCTGCGGACTGTAGTTACGCGGTTAGCAGCAATTTAACTTTACAAATTAGTATTCTACACTAATTATTATCCTATGCTGAACAAACAACAAGCTAAATCCAACTACGCTACAAAAAAATGCGAATTCTCATTCCAATACATGTAATTCTTATATATATCCGCAATCAACTTATATACGAGTATTATTATACTGTACCAGATACCAGTTCCATTTTCTACGTATTGCTAGGGCTAGAGTTACAAAAAGCAGACAGAATCAAAGCATGCAGTAAAATCAGCAGCAAGGAGTTGCGCACCTCGGAAAATGCAGCCTGCTAGTGATTGCAATTCATTGTGCTTTCTGTCATTGCATTTTGAACCTTAACCACAAAGTCGATTACAATTCGTAAATACAAATTGACTGCAAAACACATCACTGACTACGTGTGCGTATCTACAAGTTGTCATTTAAAATCTATATTCATAGCTTCATTCGACATTGTGAAATCTGATGGGACAGCAAACCCATAGAAAAACTTACCTGTACAGGGCGCCATCCTGGCTGTATATACGGCTGTAGCGCAGTCACTGAATAATAAATGCACCTCGCAAGGTTATCTTTTATGTGTCCGTACACTACAAATCCAATGCAACGATTCCACGTTGTCCTCAATAACGTACGTACTCATTCACTGTGCGCGTCTATATGGAAGCTTTACGTCACTTGACTAACGAGGTTGTAGTATAGAGGGCCGTGGGAGGCGCGGGCGGAGGTTCTTGCTCGACGTGCACCCCGCCCGCCCGTCGGTGCAAAATGATCGCGTGGCGCGGCGGTCGCGCACCCCGCGCCCCGGCTGCAGGCTCGGGCGGCTTTTGCATAGTAAATACTAGGATCTCAGATAAAATAACCTCTATTGTTAATACTAAACATTATGACTACCACACATGTGTTGTATGACCCCTTTAGAATAACAAGGACGGTTAAGTACGCACTAGCTAAACCTCTAAACGTTCTGAAAATAAATTGTACGGAAATTGAAATGAAGGTTAACCCTTCGTTCACAACAGCCAGTAACTTTTACTACATTTTATTCTGGAAATACATAGTCATCATAAATACATATTATTATTATCCAATTCAGTGTAAAACTGGAGGTCACTACCGCGCAAGTCTGTTTAAAGTTGCTGATGAATTTTTGTGAATGGTTACCTAGTTTGTAGGACTGCATCTGATTGTGCATACCAGAGCAGGCTTCTCTATTCATACTCAGCTTTTACTACGTCTCAATAGTACTACTTGTCTAGTATTTCAACCTTATTAAAAAAATTAACCGTAGTTATGCTATTTATACAAATCAAAGCGGTTTCTTAATTCAAATCCAAGAATCAGTATTTAAACTGTATATTATGGTTGAATTTTTTTATAAGTAAGACTTGATAGTGGTAGCAATGTGATTAAAAATCGATTCTAACCTTTTTTAATCATCACAAATTCATATTGAAGCAACCAAGCCTCATTTTACTGCGGTGACCTTGCCGATCGCCGAGCTGTTTTTTAAATAGACTTTCACTGATAGCAAGTAACCATAGCAACCCTTAAAACGGTCGTAAAATTGATTTGATGACGGTGTGTTCCACGGTCCTACGCGAAGTTGTAAAATTTTTATACGACTCACAATACGAATGGAATTCATATCGGTCGTTACATTTGATG
This sequence comes from Melanchra persicariae, assembly GCA_947386135.1. Classification (NCBI taxonomy): domain Eukaryota; kingdom Metazoa; phylum Arthropoda; class Insecta; order Lepidoptera; family Noctuidae; genus Melanchra; species Melanchra persicariae. Next base: position 8,575,998 of record OX376653.1, on the reverse strand, counting down.
TGGCTTTAAGGATTCATTCATAGTAAGTAAGTAGTTACGTGCGAACTCTGTACGAATAGAGGTTGATGGTGAAGCCGGAAAGTCGCAAAAAAGCCCTCTGCCTCTCGCGTCGGAACTAGGGATATCCTCTCCTATGTCCGGATGTTTTATCTTGGCGACGTGCAGTGGAAATGGGAAATTCCTAGATGTCGCTTTAGTCGACCTTCTGCCGAATTTGTTCACTTTCCTTCCACAAAGTTATACGGAGTTTCACGACCACAGACGCGGCCAGGCAAGCTTACTATTTGTACCACCCTCCACTAGATGGCGCTTGTCATACACCTGTTACTCCAACAGCTTTAGTATGTTCACCCTCCCACAGATGGGGCTACACCTCATTAGTAAAGTCATGTTAGTTACAGTGCAATGTACATAATTGAACCTCATGAATATGCATATTCTCCAACTGTTAAATATTTAACAGCATTAAAGCATGCTCAATGAATCTCATCAATAAAGACAGTATAGCTTGTGCATTTACCTTAGCAAATAAATTGATGAAAACAAGCTTACGTTAAAGAAAAATAAAGGTGAAGTTTACAAAACCGCTGAGCAAGATGCTCGTGATGTCAAAAATCTTATCAAAACGAAACAATTCATCACTTTGAAACAACTCTAAAACAGTCCTATAGGCCATTCATTTGCCGCCAAACATATATATAACAACCAAATCCCAAGCGGAACTGTGGCCGATAATAAACTTAATTAATTATTCGTGGTACGTGTCCTGTTCAATCTCCCTTTGGGCAATAAAATGTTTTCGTGAAATTGTGATCGGTTCAAACCAGACCTTTTCATTGTCAAGCTGTGTTTTCGATTTGAAGATAATTAATTAATTTTACAACTTAAATTGGGGAACAATGAGTTTTATACAAAACTAAACAGTCACACCCTATTGGATTACACCCTATGATATATTTCGATTGTTTATTGAAAATTTGCTAATGATATTTGCACACGCTTCATGCCGAACGATAGAATCTACGTCTGACACATCGTGTACCACCTATGTTTACAAATAAAGATTCGGATTCTGATTGATTAGAATAAGTAACAAGCTGACCAATATTTTTTTCAACACACTTAGTCCGCACTTTTATGGAAAAGTATCTACGCGGCCAGCCCTTCCTAAGGGCTAAGCCCTAAGGGCTGGCCGCGTCGATACTTTACGAAGGTTGAAATACGTCGTTTGAAATGCGTGAGCTTTTATCATTGCACTCACCGCATAATGCCCTAACGTTCAACTCGGCTATCAATCCCGCCTTGCCTGCATGCAACGACAAACTACGCCACCTTGTATTTATAACAATGTACTAATAGTAGTTTAGGTATCTCTTGATGGCACGGCATAAGCTATATCATACATTTCGTGCATGGTTTTCGCCGCTATCATGAGAGAAGAAGAACATAAATACAATTTGATGTTATATTTAAGTAGGTACTAAAACCAAAGCATTCACAAACGATGCTTTTAAAATTCAGCGCTTGTCCCACTGTGGCTCCGATTCGGAACAACTTCTTTTATATTGTAGGAAGTGTTATCAACATTTTGTATTGTGTTCTTTAGATGTACATAGGTTTACCAAAAACACTACCCTCCTTCTGGGGCAGCCGGTAATACTAAATAGATACACTAGGCAAGGGCCCTGTGTGTACTTATATACAGATATTATAATTACCAATCACGGTTTTGAAAAGGTTTAGAAAACTAAGATTATTAGGTACCTACCATGTAATTAATATCCCATAAAAAAAAACATGTTAAGGACAATGCCAATCTATGCATGGAAGTTAGACCACGTGCTGCCCATAATGAACACATAGTGCATTTTGTTCCTCAGGCTAACAATATATCGCTTTAAATTCTAGCCCAGGAGTAAAGAGCAAAAAAATTTTTTGTTTTGGATTATTTAGTGGCAAAAAATGAACTTAATGTTATTGAATGCACACAATCTCTATTAAATAACACTGACAGTATAAATAATTTAATTGATGAATAAATGACATTAATACAGACATTATAATTTTATGCACTAATTGTACTTTTTATGTGATAATTGTAATAATAATAATATATAATTTACCAATCCTAGCTCTGTGGTGTGGAGCCAGAATAAGAGAGATACAATTAAAACTAAAAGAGACCCCATGTCCGAGGACAAGTCTTGTTCTTCGTCTCTGGCTTAATTGACAAGTCGGAGTGAACATTGACAAGCACTCACTCTCTCTCGTTTTTATTGGCTGGTATGAGTGCAGATTCGCTAGAGTTGAGTATGTAGAATCCGGTAAGATGCTGGTAGAGATCTTGAACGTACTTTCTAAATTCTCTCCACTCCTCAAACACCTCAGGATATGTTACCCTTTGTCGCTACGTCACTAAGGTGCTAGAGACCGTTCATGGGGGCCCATTTATTGAGTGTAAATTACACCCTGCCATATTATCCATCTATTTCACTAATCTTTGTTTACCATAGACTTTTCTTAGTTGTAGTCCAACTTCTTTGTTTGCATATCCTGCAAGAGTCCTGCACCAACCGGGGATTGTCCTTTGGTATACTTTTGTAGTAGTAATTTAGTGTATACAGGGATATTCGTCGGTTAGTGGCCCATTCCATTAGAAATGTCTAATGGAGCGAGTTGAGTCTGCGAGTTAGCTTTGGCCCCTCGTACACCTACCAAAGGCCCGGGACCCAATACAATTATAATAATCAAAGAACAGTAGTAGAAGTTTAGAAAACTCTAACAAAAGGGTTTATGGGGTCGTTAAACCTTACTACCCAAACGAAGAAGAAGAAGTAGTAACAGTGATTGTCACAATAGTTGTATGATTGTCTTCATCGTCTTCGATTATATATGTGTCAAGAAACAGAGCACAGCGGGCGCCTTATAACATCGTTGTGCCTTGCCCGTAGAAAACTATAAAAATCTCAGAATTACGGTCAAGAGCCCTACCACCAACTTACTGGATTACGCATCCTTCTCTCGAGCTCTGTTGCTCTTGCAAACCTACACGGAAGCCGCCCAATTAAGGCAAGAAAAAGGTAAAATCTGTAATCCTCGTAATTTTTCACTCGAGCCGGTCAATAAAGGCAAGCTGAAGACGAGGAACAGGACTTCTCGATCGAGTGTGTGGGGTCGCTACTGCTCAACAGTTTACCATAAAACTGCTTTGCGGATTGTGTTTCTCTTAGGGCGAATTTCACCAATGAAACTGAACACGATCAGTGGATAAACCACGTTTATGAGCTGTCAGTGTCAATGTTTTTCTATGGAATATTGTCGCTGACAGCTCTTGAACGCAGTTTAGATGTACTGATCGCGTTCAGTTTCATTGGTGAAATCCACGGCTCAGCTTTCCATTGACGTCCGTCGAGTTGGGAGTTGATATTTTTTTTACAGAAAGGTTATATTATAATAAGCACACACGCAAAGTTTCAACATGCGGAAACGCGTACTTTTTGAGAAAAAAAATATTGAAAATCAATTATTTTTGCAATATTGATGTCTATCCCTACCACAGATTATATAGAATTCTCACCATTTAACGTTTCGTTTTACCTACGGTTAAGGTGTCATACGTTCGGTAACATTTTATTTTATATAAATGTATGTAAATAATTATATTTTGCACTCATTTCAATACTTTTCATGTACACATATATTTAACAGTTTATATTTAAATCACAGCATTATTTTCATTACGAGCTATTATAATTAAAATGTGTAGTGTTTACCGGCTTGTGGAACGAAACGTAACGTTTATTTTAACAGTACATGTTATGGCAGATAACAAATAAAATAGGTTAGGTTATTAGGTTCAACTTATGTCAAAGAACCGAATTGATTGACCCCGACTCCACCTGTTACGAGTCTGTCCTACCCCTAGAGTGTTTTATAGAGCCGGAGGCGCGTAGGGAGAGCAGCCTCCGCCTGCTGTGCGAAGCGGCTGAGGCTGGTCGCCGAAGGCGACCAACAAGCCGAAGCTGCGGAGGCGAGGATGAATGCCTGCGATTTGTTACGCTGGGGCGTAGAGGCTGCTCTTCCCGCAGCGCCGGAGACGTTGCGGTCTCAAAATAGATACAGAAATCCCTCTGATTCAGTCCCCCCTTCGTAGAGGAGAACCCCCCAAGGGATCCCCCTGGTTTTTTACACTTACTATTTATTGAGATAAAAAAAAAATGAGGAAAATGAACCATAAAATGAGAAAAATATATCAGAATTAAAAATTAAAAAAACTCGAAAAGGGGCGGGCTCTGCAACTTTTCCTTTTAAGGGGGGGGGTAGTACCCCCCCTCCCCCCACCGTCCTACCACCCTCAATTCGACGGACGTCAATGGAAAGTCGTACCAAATCCGCTCTTAGTCAGTCTCTGAACGCTTGACATGGTAAACGCCAAATTAAAATCTACCTGCATAGACCTAGGGTTCACTAGGGCGCATTATTTAATCCAGTGTTAGACGCGGAATTATTTATTTTAGAGAGTAAACATTTCAAAATATGGTTTAACCAAAAACAATTAACAACAAAACCTGTTTTAATTTATTTTTCTTAACATTTTTTTAGTTTATATTAATGCTACGATCTCAATAGAGTTGCATTCAATCCTGGGCATCTTTTCATGGTTGCCAAGACTAACAAGCTTATTGCGCTTTTGCTGCCATGTTAAAAATATATGTCAGATCTCGAGTCGAACCAATACCTAGAAGGCCGAACTCGACAAACCCTACATCTCAGTAAAAAGTGTGGCTTGGCCTTTAAATGTTCTTAATGTTCGTTGAACTCTGCTTTCTAGTACATCAGGGGGTACCCTAGACGATTTGATGATCATCACTGAGTACGTTAGAGAGCACCGTCCACTTTATCAACAATTATGTAATATAAACTAATATAATAAAGCTGAAGAGTACGTTTGTTTGAACGCGGAATTTTTTGTTTATGATAGCCACTCATGAGGAAGGCTAAGGCTATACGGGAATGGGAAAAAACGGGATATGCGCGTACGAAGTCGTGGGCAAAAGCTAGTTAGTGTTATGTCTAATCAAATAAAAGCTAGACAAATGGTACTTGTGTCTGATTAGTTCCCTAATTATAAGGTAGGTAGTGCTCCATTTCTGTTGGCTTATCTTGGCGATGCCTAGATGTAGGTAGGTACTCTAAACGTTCTTGGGTCGATGGGTATATTAGCACTTATTTGAGCACTGGGAACTTTCATTTCTGTGATTTCTTGACGTTTTTGATTTCGCGGTGAATACAAATAACAACCATGTATGAACTGGCAAATAAAATATTAACCCGGATTACCGGCAATCATCCGTCCAGTAGTCGCAGGATCGTCACACAACCCGCTTTCCACTATCTCGTTTACATAATAATAACAACGATCTCAGCACAAATTTATTTGCGGGAATAAAGTAGCCTTTTCACGGCTTCGTCCGGGGAATTTCTTTATTCCTAATACCGTCTCCAAGGTTGGCGGTCTCTGCGATACAGTTATAACAACAAACATCTATTCCGGCGAGGAACACGTTCAAGAGTTTTAATTGTAAACGATTTATATGTAAATGAAGTACAATTACGTCTGTGTCAATAATTTTGCTTAGGAATAAAATATTATGTAAGTATTCAAAGCTACGAAAATGTACGCAGGCATACTTATAGACATGCTCGAAAATTACAAATACTTAAATATCACTTTCCCAAAATCTTACATTTAATAAGACTTTTGGTCCTTACATTATATCCAGCAGCAAATCAACGGCTGAACACTGACCCGGCCTCTTCCGACACAATTTATGTGGCTTAACTTTCATTGCAAGCGGAAAACCCCTGTTATAATTACTCTGGAAGCAAACCTCGTCGTTTACGTAATTTATTTTAAAGTTATATAACTTATAATTAACTTGACTCTGTGAAAGTAAATACTGTCTGCAGTTGACTGCTTTTGAAATGAACAATATGTTTCGTTGTTTGTTATTAACTTTTACAACTGCGTTTATCACAAGGAATTCGACGCATTACTTCACTGAAACAAGTTCTTGAATAGTGGGCCCCATTACAATGGATTATCAAGTCCACCACTGCCGGTCGTATAAAGGAAAGTTTTATATTTATAAGTTTGTTATCTTAATTCAATCTCAAATCGATTTTATTCAATTGTCAGAAGTTTCAAAAGTGAGTTTAGTATGTAGGTGCCCGCTTTATGTATTCCAGTCAGCCTCAGAACTAGTCAGAACGAACTACTGAGCGTACATACGAAGCACGAACTGTGCCTGATTTAACGCTACGACAATAATTTATACTTGCCAATGTACCAACTTTAGTTAAATAAAGTTCGTTATCACGATTCACATTATTGCACATTGCTGTTTTGCTAATCTTGCCCAAATAAAATAATTCAACAAGTCATTCATTCAAGCACTGCTTGATCTTTAATCATGATCACAAAGTCAACGATGCTGTAAGCTACTTATACAATGACTTTAGTGTTTATCAGAGCTATAGGTACCCGACACCTTTTCTTAGAAAATCTTTCATCCTTGGCCACTTCCATAATAAATGGACAAAACATTTCAAAACCAAATGCAAAAGGGTATTTTACTAAAAAATAAAATTATTAGTCTTCAATCCAAACAATTGGACACGATTTTTTTCTTTTTCAGGTAAACAAAAAATGTTGTTTTTGAATTCAGCGTTGAAAACACGTGTGACGACACGTTGCTGGTAAAAATTGTACCATCATAGTGACGTCTTGCGTGTTTTACCTGACGGACTAATTAGATTTTTTATGTAAAATATCCTATTCTATATAATATTCAGTTTTATTCATAGATAAGCAAGCTTACAATTTGCAATTCATCAAATGATATCGCTGGCTCAATAATGAAAACGGGTTGTCGTTATTGTTAGCACTAGGTACGAGCTTTAGGCTTTATCTGTACCTAACGGCTTACTGTGCTTTATATACATGAGCCTAAAATATAGTTCAGTCTAAAATGGGGCAAACCGTCGCTGTTGACAATCTAGGCTTGCGGCTTGTTCATTTTAATTTTAAGAGTGCTTCTGTATGCATTTGGTTCCACATGTAGCTTTTGTAAACATGTAATAGCTTGGTTGATATTTGTACCTTTTTAAGTTGTGTTCGTTCCAATGCATGGCATTTTTTACCAAACTAGGAGATTGGAAATGTAGTCAACGACAGCGCACGTGATAAATTGTGATGACAGTTATTATTTCAAACACTCTTTAAAATAGTGAATTTAAAAAAATTAAGTGTCGAAAAACCCGAACGCTAAAAAACTTTTTACAAAAATATACAACCGACTTTTAAGAAGAGGCAAAAAAACACTACAAATTATAAAATAACGTCTTTAATTTCAGAAGTCTGTTGTATTTTTTTGTAAAAAGATTTTTTATTTTACGCTTTTAAGGAGGTCCTATATCATTTTTTGTAATTCGTAAACACCACTGGAAATTCACAGGAAAGCAAAATACGCAATTTCATTTACTTGGATGACATACTTTTTTTTAGCTATTTTTATTTAAAAACCAAACTAGAGAACCCCGACTTTTACGAAATTTCCAACGCCCAAATAGCTACATTGCCACGACGACAACGCTTCATAAGTACTATCACAACACGAAGACACGAAGCTGCAAAGGAACGAAAAGAAGTTTGTAAATTAAAGTAAGCAGTGTCGTAGACTGCGTACTTCAATTTATAAAGTAGATTTAAAGTATACACATGATTAAATAACCAATCGAAAAATTGAACATACGACTATCTAGACAAGACATTTGATTAAAATTGGTGGTTTTTCAATTTGCTCTATGTAGTAGCAGATTACACCCGCTTAAATTGGCGTTAATACCAATGGTGGTGATGGTTTGCGTTTATAAATATGATGAGTGCTACGAGTAAGCTACTCCAAGGTAAGAATGCGCTACGAGGTCGCTACGACCGCTGCTACGAAAAGGTAACAACACGCTACGAGGCCGTTATGACGCTGCTACGACAATGCTACGAAAAGGTAACAACGCGCTACGAGGCCGCTACGACGCTGCAACGAAAATGCTACGAAAAGGTAACAACGTGCTACAAGGCCGCTACTACGCTGCTATGATAGTGCTACGCCAAATCTACAACGGGCTATGGGGCAAGGCAGCAAGCAATGGCGTATACTGCTTACTTTAATTTACAAAGTAGAATTAAAGTATGCAAATAATTAAATAACCAATCGAACGTACGACTACCTAGAAAGACATTTGATTATTATTGGTGGTTTTTCAATTTGTTCTATGTAGTAGCAGATTACACCCGCTTGGCGTAAATATCAATGGATTAACCAATGTGGTGATATTGTAAATTGGTAGGACCAAATGCTCTCAATTCACAATTTGTCTACTGTTACATTGGTCACTATCCTTTCAAATCCATATTTATTGCTGAAACTTCTTATAAAAACTGTAGAAATATGATTAGAGTTATAATTAATATGACCAGAAAAAGCTGTATTTTTCGCATCTCAGTCGCAATCTGTTAAAAACTCCTCCATTTTCCCTACATTTTGACAGATTGCGTCGACGAAACGAATGCGCACGTTCTTTAAAAAATACGAAAACTGGCCCTCAGATCATCGTGGCAAAATTTGTTGTTACCTAATAGTAGTCATAATAAGCTCAAATAAGGAAGCTGCTACCCGGATGAGCAATCCCCATTAATACGATTAAGGAATGCTTGTTATCCTTTAATCGTGTTAATACCGGCCACTGAAAAGAAAGGAGATCCGACCGTACACAAGTTTTATTAAAACTCTGTGAATCGATGAAAAAACCTTACAAACAGTCTGCTGGTACACGTCCAAAAATAGGTACCTACATACAAACCGGAAATGGTAGCAAATATCAAGTGGGAAGCAAGTAAAATATTCCATTTGTGTCGCCACCAAAATGGCGACGATATCAGAGGGTAGAATCACTATCGTTAACATCGGGCTACACGAATGTTTTTCAAGCGTGTTGATTTTTGTTTCGATAAATTATATTAGTTAAAAAAAAATACAATCCTATCCTTAACTCTAACAAATATAACAAATACTAAAAGTTTATTTGTAAATGAATCACGCCTCAACAGCTGAAAGGATTAGAATTAAACTTGGCACACAGGTAGACAATTCACTCGGATTAGGGCATTGGATGCTTTATAACCCAATCCTACTATCCTACTAATATTATAAAGGTGAAAGTTTGTATGTTTGTGTAACAATCAGGCAAAAACGGCTGAAGGGATTTGGATGAAATTTGGCACACATGTAGTTCATATCCTGGAATAAAAAATAGGCTACTTTTTATACCGGCAAATGGCATGGATTAAGCCGCAGCTGGTAGAAACTAGTATTTTAATATTTTCTAATTATTTATAAAAATGGGTACCTAATATTTTTCGTTTAATTTTTGCTTTCAGGCGGACAACGCCGCTGGCATAAGCTATATTTGTATTAAATAGGCACCTAATCAATGCGTTTGACTACCCACACTTATATCTAATAAAATAAAAATATTAACCAGCGAGTGCATCGCCTTACAAATGTCGCAACACGAAGTTCAGGCATAAAGCTGCAGTTGTCCTCCAGAAGTCTGTAGCTAACTCGATACCAAGTGACGTCATCTTAAAACTCCACATGCGTCATTTCAAGCCGTTTCTCTTGTTATAAACTGGGTTGTGGGAAGATAAATGTTTATCTGCAGTCTCTTGTAGGTGTTTAGATTACCCACGTAACGTAATATAATAATAATTCTGCAAAACATTTAAAGGGAAACATAGTATACTCTGAAAGAAAGAAAAAAAAAGAGTTTATTTGCGCCAAGAACGACGCATTAAAAAAAAAACTTTTTATATTTTTTTTTTCTGGGTATTATGTTTTGTTGCCCCAGCCAAAAATAGTCACAGAGCATCGTGAAGTCGCATATTTGAGTTAGTAAGTCTGACAGACCCATCCTCTCGCTCCAAAGCAGAGGTCATCCATGAATAAAAAAAAATCGGCAAAGTGCGTGATGGACCACGCACAATATTGGGTTCCGTAGTTCCCCCTGAAGTATGAAAATGATATGCATCACTGACACCAACTTCGATTTTTATTTCAAGCCAATTTCGATATTGCGAACTCAAAAACCATGAATATGACACCTATGACGAGAAAAATGCAAAGAGTTCGTTGACGTCATGTTGGATTTTACTTTTGAGTCTAGTTTAAGACATTTTCTATGAAATTATTGAACATTTTTACTTTACTCATGAACATTTTATAATCTGGTCGAAAATTTGTAAAACCCATGCATAACTGCAATAGTTTTTTTTTGAATATCGTTATAAATAAACTATCGTGCATGCTTTTCTTGTATCCTAAACTAACGGTTTATTTGGTATAGGATAATATTTTGCAAACAGATCTCTGAATACAAATTAGTTATCCCTAATATTTTAAAGAGAACTTTCCAATGGATACCATACGAAGGAATGGACGATTAAAAAAATTAAATCCCTTAACTATAAAAAGATTTTCCAGATTTTATTTTACATCTTTGTCGGCGTGTCAAATTATAGCTTCGCAGCATTAATAGTATCTGACGAACATGGTGAAACTATAAGGGTTTCTTGTTTTACTACGGAACCCCAAAAAGGTGTGTTACTTAATTTTAGAAAAATAGTATCATTTTCAGCAACAAAACGTGTTTGTTTTTTAATAAATCTCATGCCCCGTCAAACTAACGCTGAACGACACACATCGTGGGCCACATCCACTTACTCGGAATAATATATTCTTGTTGCGTCGTGCACTGAACGCGACGCGACGATACGAACCACCACCTGTCACGCTGCTTATGAAATAACGAGTAACCAAAGGCTTTTCATGCCACGGACTGCTCCTTTATTAACAATGTATGTACTCCTAATGTCACAGCTATGAATGCCTGGTTAGAACAGACAGTTGAAAGTCATACTCATAAGTTACGAGCTTATAAGTAGCATATAATACCGATCACTGAAGGAATGTACTTGTATTGTAGTCGCATCGATTTTATAATTTGAGCCCCACCCTCCCAGACTGAACTTGTTTCACATTTACCTATTTCATATAAGACTACACAACAGCGTGTGTTCTGAAAACACAAATGCACGTATTTTTCGCCTTTGTTGTTTTGAAAAACGTCAACGTTACAAAAGGCTATCGTGTTTTACCTCCTCCCCCGCCTACACTTCTGCTGTTGTCTAATACCCTATTCTCTTTTCATTCTTTAAATATATCATTGTCAAAACAAAAACCAGGAGAACACGCTACGAAAATAAAACTCGTAGATAAATTCTTAGCACGTCTACGAAAAGCGTAGCAGTTGATTTTTGCAAGATAGTGTTAATTAAGGCATTGAGTTTTGCTTTCCTTGTGTTACTAATACCAATGCTACTGTTACAATGCCGGTAGAAGGATTTTTTTTAAAGGTTTCAGTGCTTTTGTATTCTGTTTTAATTAACTATTCACGTTATTTTCGTTACTGGCAGTAGCAGAAAATGCGTAGATAAATAAAGACACGCATTATTTGTTATTTGAATTGTTAATTATTTTGCTCAGGACTATTTTAACTTGCATGTCTTTCTACATCGTTCGATTTATTGGTTTAAAAGAGTGTCCGTGGAGTTTCTTGCACGTTCTTCTGCATACAGATCTACGCTTTGGAACGTGAAACTAGCTTCATCTCTTTGATTTACCGAACTTGATAATTTGAAAGTGCCTGTAAATGGTTTAATTGAAACAAATGCTTTGTGTTAAATATGTGTTAATTTTGTAAACTATAATCATAAACGAATATTCAGAAGCAGTGTTGTATTTACAGAATCAAAAAGAAAATCATGCAGAAGACTTCTATTTATATCTTATAATACTTTTGTACTACGTGCCTGAAGACGGGTAAGACAGCCAGCCACTTGAAGCCAGACAAGTGCCCACCCACTGCGGACAAATGAAACAAGAAAGAGGGGCCAAATACAGCCCACCTAGACAAGCAGACTGCGTGAAGCCACTACTGATCTGCTAAAAAAACCTTTTGTGATGAAAATAAACATATCTTATTTCAACCCACTTATTCGTAAAGTTGTAGTTGGTTGAACTGTGTTGTCATTGAATTGCTTGTAATGTCAAACCTTGTTCATTTGTATCAAAATCTGAACTCAATCAAAATCTATTATAATAAGATAGCATTTTTTGACATGACGTGTTTGTGAAAGGTAATCTTGGAAGTAGTGGGATCTTATTCTGTATCTCATCGTGAAAACTTTGTTGAAGTGAACATGGAATGAGTTATCAATCCATAATCAAGGTAAAATTACAGGTAACTTTACCTCACTCCACCTTATTTTTCATGATGAGTTGTTTACAGAATAGACCAGCTATTCTGATTACGAACCCCTTTCACAAATACAAAGCTACACCATCGCTGTGTCCCAGATAATGCTTTTTCTCGAAACGAACATATGCACGGGTTGTGTGGGATAAGTCTCGGGAGCAAAACCTCAGGAAAAAACTAGTCCAGAGGCTTAACCACCAACTCTTAAGGCAGCATTACATCAATATTACTTCCAGTGGGAAAGAGACAGAGATATACAGGACGTATAGCTTCGTCTCTTTCCCACTGGAAGTAATATTAAAGTAATACTGCTTTAAGAGTCGGTGGTTTAGGCCCTGAACTTTGTTGCCTTAAGATTATGTAACATGATTAGTATAACATACGCATTAATAGGTTAAATACTCCTTTCTCCAAATAATCTGCAATACGTTATTAGTTTAATCAATAAGTTTCCCATTTTTGTTCGTCGGTTTCACCACCATAGTGCACACATAATCAAGTCAAACCCGTTAACCGGTTTTATGGAACTTTGCTATACTTGGAACCGAGTAACCTGCGCAGAATGAAAGCAATATTAAATAACAATATCTAATATTATTACGAGTATATTCGCTAAAGCTCTCAAGTAAGCAATTAAGTACGAGCATTCTTCTCGTAATAGGTATTCGGTGTGAGTTCATAACACGCTGTCATTTACATTCACAAGCGAGCTCGTGAACGTGTACTAGCTACTGCTTGTTATTACTACAATCTTGTACCTCATTATCTGTTCGTAGAAAGGACCAGAATGTTTTGACTAACAAGTCTTATTTCTTGAAATAATGGTAAAACAATTCTCTAAAATGAATTTGCTCATTCTTGCTTTGTAGTTAGTTAGTTAAAGTTATTATAACGAGGGTTGTAAACACCGCGAGAGTTCCCTTTAAAAAGTTTTCAAACATTCTTCACTTGAGTTTTTGTTACGCGGCGAATATTCATTCGCATAATATAAGATTCGTTCGCAAGCATACTGATTGGATTCATTTGTTTGTCGTGCTTGAATTCACGTACATATGTGTATACTCACCAAACTGTTCATTTCACGAATCGATGTTTGTTACTCGTGCAACGAATGTTTGCAAAACCAATTCAAGAACGACTGACTGCTCGCGGTGAGTACCATCAGTTCTGCTGTTTGGTTTTTCTCTATGACTTAGTATTTGACTTTCGACAGTATAGATATCGTAGCCGTTTAATTGGTGGCCTAGCCTTTTCATTTAAATGCGCCGATTTATCAGCGACTTGGTGACATCTTTTCTTTAATATCGTTTTATGACTTGCCCATGTCACTTATGTTGCATTGTTGATTAAATGGCACAGTTCAATGAAAAGGCTAGGCTTTTGTTGAAACGGCTGATTAAGCTAGTTGGCAGCGACACATAGATACCGTTGTCCACGGGTAAACAACAGATCGCAGAAAACTGTTAGCATTAAAATTCGATGTATTACAGATTTTGAACAAACTAAAATGTGTGCAGTGCAATTAAGTTTTTCATTTTTTAACCACTTCCTATAAAAAATAGAAATCATAGTAGATTTCGTTTTACATATATTTTTGGTTCAACATTACAAAAAATATATCATCCTTGACCCTGCAAATTAATCAGAACTCTAATAGACAAGGTCTTTAGATAGTACAGTATCATATTCCATTCATGATTACAAAACCAGAATCCTGAATCGATAAGGGCTCATAGACAAATTGACGCGGTCAGGATAGATAGAGCGGCGCTCGGGACCCGACACTCGGCCGCAAGACCGCAGGCCAATCTACTAGCAATGTACTTACGTAGCCAATGTAAAGGAGTAGGTACAATCTATGTAGGCTTCCGTGGCGGCAGCACTGATTAGTTCACTCAGTAGTTCAGTGTTAGTTACGACCTAGATTAAACTTAGTGGTGACAGAACCTATTCAGAACGGCCTAGGTGGCCGTACCTACATATCAAAAGCATGGTGTGTAAGCTCTTGTTTCAAAGCTATTAATTTTTCTAGCTCTTATATACAAAACCTCATTTTATTTTTAACTAGATTGATAGTCTTGAAATAGTAATAATGCCTATGGCATTAAGTCCGCCTCTGTACATTTGCAAGTGTGCATAAAGTATTAAATAAATAATCATAAGGTTTCCCTCATTTTGTTTGAATTGTACAAAATCATTGGGTATAATGGAACGTAGCGTTATTGAAATCAAAAACATTATCAAGAAATATAAGAATGGCTTGAGCCCATTTTCGCATAATTGTATTCTCGTCAACTAAATATAGAAAATGCATTTAGTTTGTCGATCAACCTAATACTGATGCCTTGTTGTCAACTCTATTACGTAAGCTCGAAGCCTTGGTCGTAAGGACACGTCGTTGTCCTGTAAGTAGGTCTTATGCTTTTATAACAAAGAAAACCAACAGGAACTTGGAAAATTCCTCACTCGCCACCGATCATTCTAATCGGGCAGCATGATATCCTCGTATAAGTCGCTCTTAAGATCTGGGATCATGTTGGAAAAAAACATGCTGGTCCTACATGTCGAGTTTATAAGTTTATGTATGTAGATATTAGGTTAACAGCCATAGACTTCTTAGGCGGGTTTGTCACCACGTTCAGTGAGTACCTTACACTTAACAGTTTTTAGCGAATGAGCTGTTTCCCCTTAACCTTCTTCATTTTGCCTATTATAAAAATGCAAAATGATATGTTTGATAAATAATAATAATATCATTTATTCGCATAAAATGTGGTACATACAGACGTTACAAAATAGTACATGTTCAGTGCAGATACACATTCCGCCATTTAGTGATGGCATGCAAATATTAAGAGGTAATCCCTGTGTGAGCGATTTAGTTTTGTGTGTATGTGGAGGGCAATCTCCGTAACCACTGCACCAATTTAAACATTCTTTTATAATTTGAAAGGTACCTACATTATTTCAGATGGACATAAGCTTTATAGATATTTTGTATGTAGAACCCGGACAAAGCCACGGCGGAGTGCAAATGAAGAAATTATTTTATCACAGGAATTTAAACATAAAATCACAATAATTCTGTGAAAAAAAACTTTACTGATTTTTTCCCACAGTTTGGTTTTTAACCTAGTAGGCAAACAATGTTACAACCAAAAGTAATATCCGAGTAGATAAATACATCGCTAGATTACTCACGGGGAAACTGTAACGTTATTGATGTCGATCCATTACGTGCGTGAGATTGAATCACAAGTTAGCGTGTCAAAATGTATCAAGATATATCTTTTACTTAAGATTACGACACGAGGTATAGGTATAGCTATTATACTTTGTAACCCAACCTAATCCTGACGAAGAAATCCTTTCAGTCGTAACGAAGTACTTGTTTAAAAAAATTCAATTCAATTTACAAAACCAACAGTGAGCAATTAATCAGAACCGTTACGGCGACCCTCGCCCGACTTTTGGAAGATATAATCGAAAGATAAAGTTGTAATTTGAACGATAAACGTTGTCAGACATTTCAGAACTTCGTGGGATCTATCTAGCCGTCAGCGAAATCAGCAAACGCAAGGGATTATTTCTTCGAAAACAGGTATTACACAAACTGCCTTCAGGCGGAACGTAACGATCCCTCGAACAAGGCCTCGACCGAGCCATAACTTTAAAATATTAGCTATAAATGCGGTATCGTAGAACGAACCTAATCGGATACAAAACCTTGTTTAACCGCCTATTAACAGCAAATTACTATAAGTAATTGCCCACTTTGATCTCTTAACGCATAAATATAACTTTTGTAAAGTGTAGGTACAAATCGTGCAAAATAAAAAAGGTGTAAAACAAACTCGAGATAGTCTTAATAAACAAAAATGTTTACGATCTCGATTCTGTTGAAGACAGCGAAAGAAGTTTCGTATGCTCAGTGTTGAGCTTTTAATTTTACATGTACGGGTGCAGTTATTCCGGAAAGAATAGTGAGCGGATCCGCGCGTCACTACACTGCTCCCCTTACGTAACAGACAGCAGTGAGTGGCACCATTGTGAGCCACAACGAGCTAGCACGAGTGCGCATTCACAGTTGTCACCAGGCACTGAAGTGACGCCGCGCGCACTAATTGGGTCAAGGTTCCTATCCCGGGCAGCCATAAACAGATAAATATATCTAGGGACTTATTCTATGTTTGTTTCTGCGTTTATTTTGTTATATAATATAGTTATTCGAAACGCTCTCCAAAAACAAAAACAATTATACTTCACCGGAAGAGTTCCTCGTTAAGAAAAACCGGCCAAGTGCAAGTTGGACTCGCACACGAAGGGTTTTGTAACAAAAAATCTTCAATTTTTAATTTATTATTTGCTGCTATACCGAAATTAAAATTAGAAATACACTCTGTGAAAACTGTATACCTATTGGTTGCCATTCGGGTAAGACACCTTAAAAACCGTAAGTTGAAATCAGGACCGCATTTTCGATGTTATCTATTACTCAACATTAAAAAAATATAATTATAAAACAAATCATTAAAATTTAACCAATGCGAAATCAAAATTACCACTGAAGCCACTGCCCTCGAACAGCCAAACAGATCCCAATTTCGGAATTGCCATGATCACCAATTGAACACGCTTGGCGGATCACGACCGCAATTCAATCCTGAAATGTCGCTTACGAAGCGGCCTTCGAACCAAACCTTCATATTATCTATCCTTTAATATTAACGAAGTTTCATTACCTTTTTAGTATCATGTCTTGTCGGACTTGTCGTAAAGGTTCCTACACATTTGCGCGTACTTCTCTGAAGGACTGCTCGTAAAAATATATACGGAATGTAGACAATGCCTTAGCGTGTTGCGGAGAGCTCGTTTACAAGGCAATCACACTGGGAGCGTTTTCATAACAAACAATGGGCTCTTCGCGCTCGGTCACCAATACAAACGGGAGTGGATTGCTCTTCACAACGTCAAGTTTGGAAACAAACACCACGGCCATTGAACGTTTTCTGTGACAAAAGTTAATTTTCCGGTAAGTGCCAACAAAAATCTGAAATAAATATCAAATAAGCCTTGGGAAAATATATTGTGAAAAAATAGCTAAGACGCCAAAAACGCTCGTGTACAATGTAGTAGATGAGTAGGCAGGATATATTGTATTGGATAACAAAAAACCGCCGGACATTCCTTTGTTAATTTTATGTTAGAGACTTGATATGTAGGATATTATTTCCGTACCTTTCTATTGATAGCCCAACCGAATTTCAGCTGGTTTCTGATTCACTGACGATCGGTGAACACGATTTTACATTCAATAATCAATTGAATGCATTCAAATATTCAAAATGTTTTATTCAACAGAGTGGAAACAAAAGAAAGAATCACTTTTGAAATTGAAATTGGTCCCTGGCATTGTGCACAGAACGATCTCCATATCCACTCCTCTCAAAGTTCCCAGATATTTGTTTGATCTGACTCATCTGCGATGAAAGAGGAAAAGTTTAAATTTTGGTGCTGACAAAACCAGGCACCAGCAGGCAAGGAAAGCATTTTACTGTTATATGTACATATATCTCATATGAAGATTTATATCGTAACTTTAGCAGTCAATTTATTTTCTGAAGAATTTTCCTCTTCAGAGAAGGCGGGCCTTCACCTGTTAAGTCTGCTAACGTTTAATGTCGAGCCATTTCATTTTACTTCCTCCTAACTTTTAACTCGGATAAAAACGTAGTAAAAGTGGATTGTCTGAACGATGAACTTCCATGTTGGCAGAGGAAATTTTATAAAAGCAACTGACTAACCTGACCGAAGTATTTGCGGTTTTTACGTGAAATACTGCAAAATTATAGTTTATAAACATCTTTAAAATATTTCTAGAATCTTCTTTGAAAAGTATTTATTTCGTTAATAATAAATCGTTTCAAAACCAGCTCCATTGGGCCTTGTTAAGTGATATATTAATAAGATGTTAATAAGCGAGATCGTGACAATTTGACGGACGAGCGTTTTGCGGCGTAGCGCGAAATTCCTCACTTTATTTATGACATAATTATCGAGGCCTCTCTGCCGACTGAGCGACCGGGCCATCCTGGCTAACTTCATGGTGATAAAGGACAGAGTTGCACTCCTACACACGGGAAACTAGATTACGTGACTTGGCACTACGCCAGTTCTTACTAATATCATTTTTGTAATATGGAGTCCACTGTTGTCCGACATTTTATTAAATTATTTTACGTTGGTAGTTCGGAACGAGGTGGATGTCAAAATAGCAACTATTTTCCATTTTTTGATGGTTTATCACAAGTCCTGACGACAAAAACAGAGATATAAAATTATGTCGAAATCGTAACTGTTAATAAATAAGTACCTATGTAACGTTCATGACTTCAGATTAAATTCAAGTTATCCTTTTAAAAATAAGTTTTAAAAAGTGTCCGATTCCAATTGGGATGCCAAGAAAGGTCTTCTTGTTTGCTGACCTTGCATGGAATATAATTAACTCGTTCTAGAATTATTATTTTTCTCGCCGAGTAGAGATTACTTGAGATAAAATGTTTCGGCAGGTACCATTATAGTCTTCTGAGCTCATCGAAATTTTATCTATCGGAATTACGTGTTTTTTTTTAAGGATGGGAAATCATCAAATGACGCCTTCCACTCTGGTTGGAGCGGGAGGACTCCCTCCCGCTCCAACCAGACTAACACGATATGGATGGGTTTTTTTTGGGACTACCTAAAAGCCATCCGTGTTCCTCCTATGCCCTTTGCGTTCCAGGGCTGCGATGACTGTTTCGAACAAATTCCGCAACCCTGGCAAGTTAATTACGTGGTGGATTCGTATTTTCTAGTTTTATCTTAATTGCGAAATAGTACTCTTAACTACGTTCAAAAAAGTATTATTAGCCGATTTCAAAAAAAGGAGGAAGTTCTCAACTGGATTGTTTGTTTCATTCGATTTTGCAAACACCTAGATATAATATATATTCCGTTACTCATCAATGCCTATATGAAACGGAGAGATAATGTTCCAAGACCAATAAACAAAGCGTAATATTGTAATTTTGAACTACGCCATCGTGAAAAATATTGTTCCAAGCCACCCCTACTTGACAAATATTTTTGTTTGTGTAATACTAGTCGTGCTTCGCATGTAAAGATAGACGAACAGCCGTTAAGGTGCGTCATCGTGGCACATTTACATGGACTGTCTTTTGGAATCTTGCCCCCAAAGTGGATCGATGCGTACGGCGCGCGGCGCTGGCCATTCATCATCCAGCCGAACCTAACACCCTTTATACATACACATTAATTTGAAACACTCATCCGCAGTTTGGCAGAATTTTTAAATACATTGAAGCACATAAGTATCTACCAGTGAAGTAACTTTACCATGACAATGGGGTTTATTCAATAATGAACCTACCTAAGAATTTCCTTGGTTTTCCAGGACCTTTAAAGTGCAAGTCTTGATAGTGGCTTTACTGTTATCCACATAAGTAACGTGTGAAAATGAGAAAACTTTCCGTATTACTATCAACATGGTCTTAGCGTAGAATCTTACAGTCCAGTAAAGTTTTGTAATATTTTGTATTACGAACAAATTGAAGCAAGGACTAAACAAAAAAGTTGTCTGAAGTAAACATATGCAGTACACAATAGAGAGGCGACTACAGTCTGTTCAAGGGTATTTTACCTCAAATTTTACAACACATCTTTATTCCCATAGGCATAAGGTTCATGTCAGAGGTTAAATAACAATGAATGTAACCTATTTGGATTAGGCTTAATTCTGAATTAAAAATATCTAAGAAGGGTGTGCGGTATGACATTTGTGAACGATGGGTAGGTTTATATTTATAGGTGGATTAAGTGTGAAACAACGTCTAATTAATATATGTAAAAACCCGAACAAAGCCGAACCCACATATTGAATTAGTAGTTAAGTAAGCTGATTTTGCAGGTCCTTGACTTTAAAATAATACTCGTAAGTATCTACATAGTCGGAGAAACAAATTTAACCTCAAATGCACGTTTAAACTGACAATTGAAGAAAACGGCTAGATGTGGTGTTCCGGGATGTAGGTTGTGTTACTACTCTCGCTCTACTGTGAATCCTCCACCGTTGCGGTTTGCTGAACGGACGAACGGAGAGTACCATTTAGAAACTTTCGGACCCAATGACTCGAACTGTAAGTAATGGCTAGTGCCCCTTCAAATTATGCTCACCCCGTAAGAAAAAGGGGTACGTTTATGTCTGTGTGAGTAGGTATTTATGTATACCTACAACAGTGGTGTAGGTAGATACTACAGCAAGGGCACCCCAGCAACGAGGGGTTGTGGAATGGAATTTCTCTTAAATCCCTTATTAAATTACAGAAAGTCACAGCTCAAATTGCGACGCAAGTCTGGCCAAACTTATGGACCTGTGGTTCAGAGATAGCACAGTGAACCTTATTGAGCAGATTTACAAAATGTGAAAATCGATACCGAACCGATTTCAAAACAAAAACCTCTTTGGAAGCAATGTAAGTCTGGCAATATACAAAGTGCTTTTTATGGCTTTCCAAATTACTTTTCCCAAAGTCCCAACAAATGTAGAAATATGAATATAATTCGTTGCGTGACAGAACGGTATCAATAAAGTGGGGTGATACGAGCTGCGTGTAGGCGAATGTACAATCCGACAAACTTTGTGGTATAGTGGTATACCTGTGTAGGGGAAAGCGGGGATGGACGTCCGACCGATTTTCAAATAACATGAAGTTTCATTGTGAAAATGAAGGGTTTCATTTCGACTTGTACAAATATTGAAAGGATGTCTATTATATACAGTATTTGTAAAATTATAGTTACTTCCATTAAAGCATCAATAGTTTTTTCCAGAAGCAAATTTTCGACAAATTTCGGAGCGGAACATTCAGCCCCACTTTGGAACGAGTTGTTCCACCATTGAGGCAAATTGTTCCGCTTATATTGTGATAATATACTGCTAGAATTATATGAGTTTTCTTAAATAAAACAACCATTTTTATATTTGTTTACATGCTATATTAATGCTATGCACACCTAAACTTGAAGAAAAAACAAAATATTACCAGGAATCTCCAGATAAACTTTTTATTTATCTACACCCATGCTATAAATCCTTTACAAGTTTCTGAAACATTTAGCCAACATTAAAACAACCAGTGTCATAGTAACCATAATATTAATATAACCTAGAATAGAGGAGACCATAGAATAGAGGATTCATATCATGGGTGTAGATAAAGTCTTGTACCTATGCAATTGTACATAATTCCCCACATTCGTGTTTTAATACGACAGGTGCATAAATAACCATAATTACATTATACTATAGATCTTACAAATGAAAAATCTTAGCAGATGTATTACGAAACATTATGGCAACCTCTAGATGAACTTTTTTATGTAGTTTAATTATAATTATTGATAACAATTATTATCAGTAATACTCCAATCTTTTTAATTTTTCTTCTCTTCCGACAGGTTTTCCTTCCTTCTTGACAACAGCTTGAGTTTCGCATCCTTAAAAAATTTTAGGTTTTGGATTTTAGGTATGATAGAAGGTTAATTTGTTCCCGGTTAAGTTGCTTCTGGGAACCACAAGCTGAAGCCAGCTCGAGAGAGGAACTTATTGCCCCAAATTTCGTTTTATACGACGACTCACATACTAGAAAAGTAATACAAACAATCAAAGAAATACTGAAACATGAAGGCACCTTACTAATATCACTTTAATTTAGGAAAGTAACGTATGAATCGGTCCATAATAAACAAAGATGGAACAAAAAGAATAAACACGAAAATATTTACTTACGTGATTTTTTGACACCTTGCACACAGCCACTAAACCATCGTCGCCAAAGAAACTAAAATGACTGCCGACGATTTGAAGACGCACTTTGCTTGCATTGCTATTTCTTTTCCTTGTTAAGTTTTTGCTCTCGGAACACCTTACCCCTGGAACTTCCAGCCCCGGTCTCCCCTACTTTTTTCGAATGTGTGGACGTTCGCTCTTATTACTGACCGTCTGTATATTGGTCAGCAATAAGTAGTGTGATAATTGTGATGAAAGTTGGTCAATACTTTTGTTAGAGTAGAAAAAATTCTGAGATCAATCGATTTTCACAAAAAGATATGCCTCCCAGCGGACCTAGCGTCTAAATGAAAGAAAATTGAGTTTATTGGCAATACTAACACGCAAGAGAATAACAAAACGGATAATGCCAAAAAGGCCTCAGCTCAACATTATGCCAGATGGCAACACAAGGTAAACCACCTGACGCTGATTTTCACCTGCAACCCAAAAATTTTCAGCTGCAACACAAATGCCGATTATGATGGTGTGAACGTCATTGCGCGTAAGCCAAATTGTACAAAATTACACCTACTCTACGTCATGGTAGGTAATATTATCAGCATTTCACAAGGTTGTCTATCGATTTCAGTTGCTAAGTTATCAGTAGCTCTAATGAGACACGTAAACATGCCGCAAGAAATGCCGACGTTAGGCAAATTCGTTTATTTGTCCGTAAGATTTATCAAGGCCCTGCCGAACGCTTCGAGTGCTGAATGGAATATTTCATGTCAACAAGCTTACGTATTTTTAACCGACTTCTAAAAAAGGAGTAGGTGCTTTTAGCCTACCTACATCAGCACTCCGTCATATATAAACCGATTTGAAAAATTTGCTTTGTTTGAGAGGATACTGTCACAATGGTCTCATTTTTATCAAAATCTGATTTTGCTGACAGGATTCATGATGAGTTGTGGGAGCTCCTCAAATGATGAAAAATATCACAAATGGCAAACGGAACTCCTCAATGATTAAGTGTTTCACGGGTGGCGATAAGATCGATTAAGATATAGCGACTATGACTGACTTTTTAGTTTAGGAGCAAAAAAGAAAACAAGCTGAGAAGTGATACACATACAAGAAAAAGAGTACCTTCTGTATTACTCTCTCCATGTCTTCCTTATGGAAAAATCAATTTGTATCCCCGCCAATATTGAAAGTTGCTCACAACTTCAAGGGTAAACCCATCATTCAGTAGAACTTGGTAAATCATTGACATTAGGACGAAAGAGAGTGGTTTGTTGTCATAATTGTTAAGGCAATCACCAAAGCTTCTTTGGTCAGTGACCCTCATAGATTTTCGAAACTAATAGCTCCTAAAACAAATCCAGGTTAAAAGAAAATTCGTCCACTCTGCAGACGAAAAGGTTTTACTATTTAGATATAGGAGCTCCGTGCTATCTACTGGGGAACGCGTGGAAAACTCAGGGTTCCGTAGTTACCGGCTAAACCATGAAAATGATGCCTATTTTCGTTATTGCAAGCCATGGAAATGAGACCAATGACGAAAAAAATGCAAAAATTTTCGTTGGCGCCATCTTGGATTTTAATGTAGTCTATTTTTTAAGTCATTTTCTACAGAAATCTCACAAAATTTTTACTTTTAGGGTTCGGAATGTCCGTATGAAAAAAGGAAACCCTTTTAGGATCACTAGTATGTCTGTCACTCACAGCCAATTTGCTCCGAATCTACCGGACAGATTTTGTTGAAATTAGATATACACATGAACTTCTGTGATCAAAATACGATTATTAATAATTATCCCGATCTCTCGATGTAACAAAATTTAAGTCCCTTAAGGCCCGTTTACATGGGCAATGATAAATCTCAGAAACGGTGACTCTTCGGAGAAAAAGTGTTGACACTTTTAAAGATAATTTTAATAGCTTTTGCCCGCGACTTCGTATGCGCATATCCCGTTTTTCCTCATCTGAGTCCTCCTCTCTTAGTGCTCCCCTACACTCCTCAAGGAACCTTCATGCCAAATTTCAGCTTTCTACGACCAGTAGTGTAATAATGTAAGTCGGCTGTGCGTTGTCTCTGTCAGTCTCTCAGTATCGCAAGAGTTTTTTATATATTGATTGCATGATCTAGAATTTTAGTGTTAACTAAGTATTTTTATGATAAAACTTACCGTCTGGCCCTCAAGATACAGGCAAATGTCTAGTTTGGAGGTCACAGACCATCCCGATCTGTGTTTAATGTACAATTGTATTAGTAATAAATAATAAATGAAAATGAATGTTTGGCTGAAAAACGCAAAAAAATAAATAAACATTATTTGCGAACCTTGAATATTTTTTCGCAAATGTCGATGCAATTTTTTGTAACCTTACAGGTCTATTGACCGGGCTATATGCAATACACGAGTACTTTAGCAATTTCGAATATGGAGCAATTAGAAACAATATTTCAGAAACAATTGCAGCATTTTATTGAGTTATTGAAAATTTCCCGTGTAAACGCACCATTATGATAGCACTATCTTATACATTATGGCAATGTACAAGTAGAATCCTGGAGTAGGTACCCCGTAGTTATAAATTACGCCGTTTTTACCGTAGTGGTCCCTCTTCCTACATAATAAATAAGCCTTGCATCCTTGCCAATGGAACCCCCGTGGATAAATGATTTAGGGGGCTATAGTATGGATAACTGACAACAATTTATAGGTACTTTTAACACACACAGTAGTACAAGTGAACAAAAAAACTTTAGAATAAATAGGTATCTATTTATTAGATAGTAGTTTAAATAGAGTCACATGAATGTAGCTACGACTGTGTAAGCAATAATTCCTGTAATAGCAGGTAGATCGTATCGTTGATACCTACATACACTAGGTATGTAGGTACCTTACTAGTTTATGTACTGTACTGTATCCTTGTGCCTTGTAACCTGGTATGCATGCCAGTTCTGTGGACTAATAAATTCTTTTATTTGAAAAACTATAAGTTTATAAATTTATTTTTATCTCCTTTATAGGGTTCCGTACTCAAAGGGTAAAAACGGGACCCTATTACTAAGACTCTGCTGTCCGTCACCGTCATTTGAAATTTTTACAGATGATGTATTTCTGTTGCCGCTATAGCATATAGAATAAAATAAACATTTAATTGGGGCACCCGCACAAACGTGATTTTTTTTATAGATAATGGTACGGAACCCTTCGTGCACGAGTCCGACTCGCACTTGTTTATTTTAATACGAGCAAATCGAAACGTCCTAGCCCTAATCTTATCTTTATGCGCAAGAAAAACAAGAGAGAGGAAAACAAGGGCGGTACGTTTATTGTGATCTAAACTATAATAAGTATTATTATATTAAAAAGGTTTTTTGGTTTGTTTGGTCTATCTCATGTCTGGAAATTTTAAAAAATACATAAAGATACCTTATATTGTGCATCTAAATATTTGTGAGAAATAGGTTTATGAATCGCAGATTAGATTATTTCCGTTTGCAGTGTTCGTTTTTTGAAGAAGAGGCGAGCTGTCAAATAAACTATTTGTTTTTAATTTTAAACTTTGGGTCTTAATTTTTTAAATAAAAATACCTCGTTTGATAGAATCTTTGAATATAAAAATAAATATGATGTTTTATTTATTAGTGTAGTTTAAATATTCAAAAGTGACTTGTGCTTCTTTTCTGTGATTTAAAAAAATATTCACCGCTGACTTTAGGAATTGGAATTGGAAAAAACCGGCCAAGCGCGTGTCGGGCCACGTGCAGTGCAGGGTTCCGTAGTTGCACGTCACAATTATCGACTTAGAATGGTGCTTTTTGTTTGATTCTATAAATATGTTAATTGAGTCTACAGTTTAACGGTTGAGAACGTCTAAAAACGACTGTAAAAAACTTTATCTAACTAATTTTCAATGGAATTTGTACGAAATTTTCCTTCTCCAAAGTACATTTTATAGGTTGGTCGACTATTACTCGTTAACTTGAAAAGCCTGCATAGCTGTGATAGTTTTTCTTCACCTCGTGTGATATAAACACATTCGTGTTTTAATTCGTTATATATGCTACTACCATGATTTTTTTCACGTCTCCAAAAACAACCGTTTAGCTGGTAGCGGAGACACTTGACTCTAGCAAAAATTAGCACTTTAAAGCATAATATTCCGCAAACGGATCCTTGGATGGAAAAATGGTTTTTGCACACCCTCAATATTTTTAATCGGCCTATCCAACGATACCCCACATCATAGGATAGACAAAAAAATATCTCCAAGCACTACGTGTAGGACCGTACCGTATTTTTTTTAACAAGTTTTAATTTTACCACTTTGTCGGCGTGATTAATATGTACACCTACCCATACCAAATTCTAACTTTCTAGTGCTGAGCACTAGAAACTGTGCACTTGGACAGAAAACGAAGTAAACCACATGTGTGAAATACACTGGATTCTAACCCTAACAGTAAGGGGCCAGTTTCCGAGTAAATGTTGTTAAAGCTGTTTCAGATCACCAAATCGTTTACACATTGCGACAATAGTAAATGATGCAAGTGGGCGTAGTTTGTCAATGTAGCCGAAGTGAGAATGATGAGCCAAAGATGAAGCCGTTATGGAGCAGACAGTACAATGACAACTGCATTTGCGTAATTTGCTGCATCCGACGTTTTATGAAGCATGAAACTCGCATTTTGTAACAAAGCATTGTGAAAAAGGGCTTAAATAATGTTTCGCGGATTTTTTTTCTTGCGCCGTGTTTAATTCTTTTAGAACTTACCGCAGACCACACTCATAAGATATATTTTTTTTAAATCACTACTACTTGTGAAATACACTGCATTGTGCAGTTTAGACCATATCTACTGAAAGTACGTGTACATAAAAGATTGAATGATATAAACTCAAGTGTCCTATGTCCTATACAACAAAATAATATACGTTAATGAAACGAGTTAACGCAACGGAGACATTTGGTAATAATAAGTTCTCTGGCCGTATCTTAAGAGAATGGTTTGTATGCCTATGAACATCTTTATAACATAATAAAAATCTATGACGAATCATAATAGTTAATGCAGTAAAAGCCTCGGTGTAATAACGCACTTTGAACGGCTGGACATCTACAATTTGTAACATAAAAATAAATGTTATAAATCCCTCTGATGGAGGGCCTTTCTGGTTTTTATAAAGGAGCGCGATTTACATTTAGCATTTTACGAGCTGGCTCGACTTCGCCGGAACTCTGCTTTATGCCTATCTTCTTATCACAAAAATGCTAATATAAAATCTCGTTGCCTGCAATGACACCAAAACTTTATGCATAAATATTCAAAACACTAACATGCAAATTTAACGTAAACTCCATGGAGGCTCGAGGCGGACTTACGTTTATAATAACGTGGGGTGACTAATTTATTGTAAGAAACAGAACATTTTTCGTTCAACATATACGTAAGGACCTACCAGCATCAAATTAGCGTCCCAAAAAAAAACACACAAAACAAAAAACACTATTACAATCACAAAAAAATGTACAACAATATTTTTAAAATGTTCTTGTGTTATATAGGTGAAAACTTTAGCAAAAGCTTGAAAGCTTAAAGTTAATATTATAAACAAGCAACTATCGTTTTTTATATTAACTTAAGTGATCATAAAGAATAAAGCCACTTACGTACGATAAATTCGTTGTGTACACTTTCACGTGAGGATCAGTCGGAGTCGGAGTCACAAGTCGAGTGGTGCAGCCGCGGAGACGCGCGAGGCGGGCGCATGACGTCGACAATGCGCCCCTACTGAGGGTCTCACGGTGACGTCGGCCGGGCCGCCCCTCCCGCATACACCACTTCCTAGCCTGCCAAGTGCGACATGGAACTACGAGAATTCCTTGTTATTTTTATTTTTATCAACTTTGGTAACGCATAGAGAGGCGAATGATAAGTTGCCAGTGTTGCTACGGCGTAGCAAAACAGGAACTCCTGTTTTGCTACGCCGTAGCATCACTAGCATCACAGATTACTGCTAGCATGTAAGAAACATCTAAACGAAATATTATTAACAACGTAGGTATTTGTTGCACATTTAAAAGATCATCTTTGGAAAAAATAATGGTTTTTTACAACTTGATTTCAAAATGAAACCATGGATTTACGAGGACACCTTTATTTTTAAGTACTAGCTGCCGCCCGCGGCTCCATCCGGGTGAATCTCGAAAAATATCCCAAGGGAACATACTCCCGGGATAAAAAGTCTCCTATGTGTTATTCCAGACTATAAACTACCTCTGTGCCAAATGTCATCAAGATCCGTTCAGCCGTTCTGACGTGAAGTTTGTGAGGATGTATATCCATACATCCTCACAAAGTAAACTACTACACTACTATAAACGACTACTTTATGAAGTATGATAGTAAGATTACGTATTGGCATGGTATAAGCTTAGCAAAATCAGTTTTTTAGGATTCCGTACCCAAAGGGTAAAAACGGGACCTTATTACTAAGACGAGGAGGTGGTTATTTGTTCGACTGTAAGTAAATATATTTGTATTTTTTATGCATGTTCTTTATTTTTGGTTTTTTGTGTATTTATTGTATCACTCATAAAAATATTTCAATTACTAAGAGCACATTAGATATCATTTTGGCACATGCGGTGCTTACCTATAAAAAATTGTAACACATGACTACCTAGTTTTAAGCAAAGTATTTTTGTAATATTTTGGTGTTAACAATTGTTAATGAGCCTAATAAATAAATAAAAGACTCCGCTGTCCGTCTGTCTTTCCGTTTGTCTGTCCGTCTGCCTGCCTGTCCGTCCGTCTGTCCTTTTGTCTGTCCGTCTGTCTGTCACCAGGCTGTATCTCAAGAACCGTGATAGCTAGACAATTGAGACATTCTCAGATGATGTATTTCTGTTGCCGCTATAACAACAAATACCAAAAACAGAATAAAATAAATATTTAAATGGGGCTCCCATACAAAAAACGTGTTTTTTGCTATTTTTTTATAGATAGAGATATATAGAGATAGAGAGACGGAACCGAACCGGATTCGTGCGCGAGTCCGACTTGTTTTATGTTCTGTTTTTATTTTATGAGTTCATTGTCCAAAGAAAATAAAAATAGAGCTTCGTAGCAGGCCAGTAGCAGGTATCTAGCAATTTAAATCCCTTTTAACGCTGAAAGTCTGAACTCACAAACCGGCCGATAAAAGCCATTTAACCGGAAACTCGAATAAGCTCGATGTCGGATTAAAGCCTTCGGAGGGTAATGCGATGATCGGGGCTTTATCTAAGAAATACATCCCGCTTTAACTTACACAACATTGGCTGCGAAGCCCCTGTTATAAAACAGGTACGTCTCATGAAATAACAATCTCATACTAAAAATCTGCGGGATTTGTAATATGAAAGAAATTTGTGGCTTCTGCAGGGCCCCAAGTCTACTATTTTTATAAATTCGTCATTCCAACACGATTCCATTGTTATTTTGATATAAGTTCGTAATCTGCTAAATTCATAATGGTCGATCATTGGTCGGTCAATGGTCTCGTAATAGAATCGTGGTTCTAATATTCAATGTCTTTGAAAAACAATGACTGTACAATGACGTTCTAATGGTAGGTCACTGATCGAGGGAACTGTCAAAATTTTAGCAGATTACCGCATACGTCTATAATTGATTTGTCATTATGTACGAGATTACCATTCTATGCCATTTCTTTCTATCAATGGAGTGTCAGTGGTCGACCATTTGAAAGTCATAATGACGCTTTTATATTAGATTGAGATTACCAAACTTGTCAAAATCAAAAATTTATGAAATCAATGATAGACCATTCTGACACTATTGTAATAGCAGACTTTTTGTAAGTCACATTTTTTATTGATAGACTCGCGCTTGACCACTGTCGCTATTATAGAAGAAACCTGCAGTGCGATTCTGTAAACATGTCGAAGTGAAAACTTGGGCGAGGTGCTGGCATAACGGGTGAGTTGTCAAACCATACAAATAAGATAGAATGACAGCTCTATTGACGTTCACTACGCCTAGGTGAACACCGTGACATGTCGACAGAATCGACCGGCTGAATAGGTTGAGTCTTGACTTAAAGGCCCCCAGGTTGTGACTATCAGAAAATTCAAGACTCATGTATTCCGCCTCGGCCGCAATGACAAAGTTTGCTCACTTGCATCAAAATGTATCTATTATTTTCCGATGGTTTCGCTACTTTCCTTTTCAAAGTCAAAGCATTTATTTCAATTAAACCATTTACAGGCACTTTTGAATTGTCAAGGTCGGTCAGTCAAAGAGGTGAAGCTATTTGCACGTTCCAAAGCGTAGATCTCTATGGAGAAGAACGTGCAAGAAACTCCATGGACACTCTTTTAAATCAATTAACTATTACAAAGTT
Source organism: Melanchra persicariae (assembly GCA_947386135.1). NCBI lineage: Eukaryota > Metazoa > Arthropoda > Insecta > Lepidoptera > Noctuidae > Melanchra > Melanchra persicariae. The sequence continues at coordinate 8,545,305 of OX376653.1, read as the reverse complement.
GTGGTTACATTGTTCTTGTTGAAATTATTAATAGGAATGTGAGAACGATGTAGAAAGACGTGCACGGCAAAAGCAAAAAAGGAACAATTCAAAATACTAACAATTAAAACAAACCGTGGCAGTTGAGAGATGACCAGTCCCAGCTGACAGAGCCAAATGATGAATGAAACACAAACTGCACCATCAGAGAGACTTTTAAGTGAGCATGACACTCCCAACAGCCAGGGCACATTAAAGTCTTACCCAAAAATGATAGTTTAACTTGAAGGTACACAGTACTCACACATGTGCCGTTAATGCATGAAATTATACAATGCAAAATTAGTTCGAGTCTATACAATGAAAAATCTATGTTCTTTCAATATTCAGCGGGTCTCACAACTGCTAAAAATAAAAAAATAATAATTAAATAATTAATTTGTGCGCCCTAGTGGCTGTGGAGCAGGACCATCATTGAGCCAAGCATTTTTATCTTCAATGTAATCCCCTAACTTATAATATGCTTGTCTGCATAGTGTGCGCTTAACACAAGATTTAAATTTTGTTTCATTTATTTCTAATATCTGGGGAGGTATTTTATTGTAACATTTTAAACAGTAACCCATGAAAGATGTGGCTACTTTAGCAAGTCTGAAGCCTGGTTGAACTAATTGGTTTCTATTTCTAGTGACATAGACAATTGAGACATTCACAGATGATGGCCTGTCGCCTCGTTTATTAAAAAGATGTAGATTATTTCTAACGTACATAATGTTTTCATAGATATTATATTGACAAGGTACCGTCATGATGTTAATATTCTTGAACAGTTGCCTTAGAGAATCGCGCCGGCAGAGATTGTATATGGCTCTTATGGCTCTTTTTTGCAGAATAAAAATTGACTCGATATCTGCAGCCCGTCCCCATAGTAAGATACCGTACGACATGATACTATGAAAGTAACTAAAATAGACTAGTCTCGCGGTATCAACATCCGTAAGTTGGCGGATTTTCCTAACAGCATACGCTGCTGAGCTTAGCCGTCCTGCAAGAGATGCTAAATGAGGCAATGGCATTGTAGCCTCGCGTCAAGCGTAATCCCCAGGAAAACCGTTCTATCGACGAATTCCAGTTTTTCCCCGTTCAATACTATGTTACAATCACTACTTTTGACATTTGCTAAGGCAAATCTTATGCACTTCGTTTTTTTCCCATTTAAAACCAAATTATTAGCAGTAAACCAATTATGGACCTGCATAAGGGCGTTATTTACGTCGTCAAGATTATTACTGCGTCTATTTATTTTAAAAATCAAAGAAGTATCGTCGGCAAACAAGACCATGTTTAGTTTGTTTAACAATAAATGAAGTAGATCATTTATATAAAACTAAAAATAAGAAAGGACCCAAAATTGAGCCCTGGGGGACGCCCATTTTTTCGTTTAATCCCGAGAAATTGACACCGTTTATTTGAACTAATTGCTGTCTATCGCTTAAATAAGATTTGACTAATTTTAACGCTATTTTGCCTAGTCCGTATAGTCTCTTAAGGGCTGCCAAGCGCCAAGGTCTTGATTTGTTTGCTTGTCTTCAAAACTCTACATATAAAAAACTGGATCGGAAAAACTGACAGCTTGCGAGCCATTACAAATTAATCGAGCTAGAGATTAAACGGTAATGCTCTCGTGAAACGGTGAAATATAAAGCTCCCATGGTTTGTCCTAATTTGTTTTTTGTGAAGTACGAGAGTGCGTTCTCAAGTTCGCGGAATGGCGGGGTTGGAGTGGAGTAAGCAAGCTCGTTATGGTCGTAACGTATTCAGTGACTCTTAATTCATATAAACACGAAGTTTTATAGTTATTACATGTTGATTTGAACTATTTTCGACCAAGCAACCTAATCGGGAGTTTAGTGTGAAATATAGGGGAATAAACAGCGCTTGTAGTGTTTTTGACCCTGTTGTGAAGACAAGGATGGCATAAAGAGTCAAATTGATACTCATTATAAACCTGAGTCGAAATAAGACTCAATGCAGTGGCATAGAAAGGACACAGCACCACCCCAAAAGCTTCAGGTGTTAAAAACGGCCATTGCGACGGTCTTTTGAGATTCAGAAGGAATAATGTTGATCGATTACAAAGATAAAGGTGACTTTAATATTAGAGAAATTAAAAAAAAAACTATTACAAAAAGACGGGGAAAACTGCAAGGTGTCCTGCTTTTGCACGACAACGCGCCGGCGCACGGCGCCCGTACACAAATGACGTGTTGCGCTGGCTGCCCTGCATATTTTAAATCTCCGACCCTATAGTATAGACCAAGCCCCGAGTGATTATTACCTTTTCCCAGAAATTAAAAAACCGGCTAAGTGCGAGTCGGACTCGCGCAGGAAGGGTTCCGTAGGTACCATTATCTATAAAAACCAGCCAAGTGCGAGTCGGACTCGCGCACGAAGGGTTCCGCAACATTATCTATAAAACTGGCAAAAAAATCGCGTTTATTGTACGAGTATAGCCCCACTTAAATATTTATTTTACTACCTATGTTTTTAGTATTTGTTGTTATAGCGGCAACACAAATACATCAACTGTGACAATTTCAATCAAGTTTGGTTTTTAAATCCAAATAGCTGGAAAAAATATATGGAAAAATCATCCATGTATACGAAATTGCGTATTTTTTTTTTGTTTTCCTGTGACTTTCCAGTGGTGTTGTTAGGTGTGGGTACCTACCTCTAAAAAGTGAAAAATAAAAACAGTCGGTGGTTTTGGTTGCTTCTTCGTTATTTGACACCGACTTCCGAAATTAAAGTTATTTTGTACTTTGTTGTGTTTTTTTTGAAAAGCGGTTTTTTTTTTGTTACGAAGTTTATGTAATGGGTGTCCCAAAATTATCTATCATTATTTGAATTTGCCGCCATTTGTGCGGAAAAGAGTTGGTAAACCCAAAAATATAATAGTTTGATAGCAGCTGTAGGGTCCGTGTAAAACCCGGACACTTTTGTGTCCGGAGAATCTGGATCGAGCTCTAGTTGTCTTCGAGCCTGAGACTCTAGGAATAACTGCTAGAAATAGGTGTAACTGGTAAAAAAAACGATTCTACCGAAGCCTGGGTGTTAAAATATATGAGCTCGCTTCGCTCGCTCTTACAACATTGTTACTCAGGTTTTAGGCATGAGTTAACAAGGAATCTTTTATCGAAGAACATATGAATGGCTAACAGAAAATCTAATCTGCTTCGTTTCCCTCGCATCTGGAATTCCCTAGATTGTTGTAGCCTTTCCGCATGAGTTTATTAGTGTAGTTTTTCTTGTTTTTATGTAAACGGTCAAAATACGTTAGCTATCTCTATTCCTAAAAAAAAATCGCGTTCGCAACGCTCGCTGTCGATTGTATGTACTTTTCTAAAAGAACCGTTGAACAACTGTGAAAACGTCTAAAGCGCGTGAGAATGTATAATTCTCACATGGAGAAATATTTGAAATTGCTGCAGTAGCAGCAGCCACAGTGGAACCGGCAATGGCGGCAGAAGAAGCGGCGGCAGTGGCGGCGGTCGCGGCAGAGACGGCGGTGGCGGAGGGCTTCCTCCTGTTTCCGGCTTTGGCGGGTGGGGCGCAGGCCCTACCCCCAAAGCCCAGTGGTCGGCCGGCTTGCCAGCTGCCGCACAGACTACGCAGTGCGGCGCGGCGTCGCAGGAGCCGGCCCTGTGACCAGGCTGACCGCAGCGGAAACATAGACCGCTGCGGTCCACCTCCGAGGTGCATTGAGCTCCCACATGGTGGCCCACCTGGCACCGGAAGCACCTCAGAGGTCGGGGTTCCAGCAGTTTGACCTGCGCGGAAACCCAACCCACCAAAAACCTTCGGCCCTCCGATATGGTCTTGGCCGCCGACACGGGGCAGCTCACCACAACGGTGAAATAATTAGGAACTCTCCTAATTAGTTTTGTTATCAGAATATAACATCAGTAAGAGAAGAGTGTATTATTCAATTGGAGTTGACATTTAACTTATTACGCTTTAGTTTAAACGCAAAGAAACTAAATGAATAAAACATTAAAATGATGTAAACGACATTTTTATTTAAAACGATGATTTTTTTTTATGGTTGTGACCGGGGAAAAATCTCAATTTTGTCCGGCATCAACAAATTAGGCGATGGCAGCCCATGCTAAGGCAACACAATAATTATGACGTCATGTTACGGTACATCCATTACCTAGATACATGACGCTATATAATAAGTAAAAACTGCTGTATTTCGCAAATGTCTCGATAAAAAAATTCAATAGGAATTATTTTTAACGAATCTCAAAAAGGTTATCCGAAATATAGACAATGCTCGATTGTCTATGAAAACTTATTAGGCCAGTCATTGTAGACCAAGGAACTTCTATTACAACCTGGAATGAGCATTGTCAATTTGACACCAATATAAAAATTAACCTTATATTTATGAAGTTAAGTTCTATTACAGACAATCACTTGGTCAACGAGAAATCCGGTCCGAGGGAGAAAGCGCTTGGAGAGCCCTGTGTCCCTTTCTAAAGTGTTGCCAGGAGGATTATTCCCGAATTTAGTAGGAATGGTAGGAAAAAATAATATTGTCGTGTCTTATCAAAAAAACATTAACTTTCGTTCTGATATATTTCTAATATTTTTAAATTGTCTGTTAGAATGAGAACATTTTTTTTGCAATAATTTAGATACTGTATTGAAATGTAATTAAAAAGAAAAGATTATTAGTAGAATATATAATTATATAAGTTAGACTGGTAACCCACCAGCCATATTTATTTGTTGTAAAACAATCAATTTCTTTATTCGGATGTAATAAAGATGGTTAAAAAGTGTGCGATTCAAAAGCTGTTCGGTTGCAAAAGCGAATCCTATGCAGGATGCGGTGTTTCTTTCTTCAAGTAAGTATATTGCAATTCTTGAAGTAGGGTGCCCATAATGAACGAAATTATAAGACTATTTACACAATGCAGCATATAAATAGGAGGTAGTCTTCAACGTAAGCATAATAAAACTTTATATGGAATGGTGTACCGAATACTTAAAAGACGTGATCATGAAATTTCACATTTCCCGAGGAACATTGTAGGGAAATGGCAAAAAAGTTTCAACTTCCCATATTAATCGCTGATTTAGGTGTGTTACTTCGTATATTTGAAATAAATTTAAAAAATATAATTTCAGACTGCCTGGAGAAGAATCAGGGAGAAAAAATGGCTTGATGTCATTCCAAGTCATTCAAATATCAAAAATTATTCCGTTATTTGCAGTCTTCATTTCAGGCCCAAGGATATAATACAACATAGTTTAATGCGTTTTACTTTAATCCATCCTTAAAGCATAATTATTATTAACTTATGAAATCAAATTATTGGTTAATATAATTATTATATCCTATTATATTAGTCTCAACCTACATTATATTGGTTGGTCACCCTAATGAAAGGGACAGAGGGCTCTCGCGAAGCTATCTCCCTAGGACCGCGTATCGACAGCCTGTGCACATTCCAGGTTGTAATAGAAGTTCCTTGTTGTAGACAGAATAAACGCGTTAGTGCGTTAGGTCCAGTTAGGTCGCAATAAAATGCACTGTCCTGATTTTTTGGGATATTGTTAGAATACATGCCAGTAGTGTACACCCAGTTTTTCAACTTCGAAATCTGTGCTGCGTGGTTCTCGGAAAACTTCTTAATTATCAGGTAGGTAATTTTCAAAGATAAAGTAACTTCTAAAGTTGACAAAATTTTGCGACAATTTGAGCGCAACCGTAACTCGTGTCTGTAGGTAAAAGGTATGGAGGTAGGTACATATAGCACTTCAAACATGAGCCATTTTTAACCAACTTCAAAAAGCTTAACTGCTATATGTGGCGTGTTCAATAGTAGGTATTCGTACCGAATCGTGACCGAATACTACCTCCGACTACCAAGTGACAATGTTTGTTCCAAATATTAAGGCTGGCACCGACCTCAAAAATATAGTAGGTACTTTAATTTTATTTAAAGATAAAAGATATATAGAGTTAATAATATTAGATAAATAACACAGTTTTGAAGTCGGTTTTATTTTTTAAATTACATTTTTAACCAAAAAGTTCGAAATAGTACCTAGTTTAAAAATGGAGCCTTGCTAATAGCAGGACTTTCAATTCAATGCTTTTAAAAGTACATGTACAAAATAATGACTCGTTCAGTACTCTATGCAAGAGAGTTCAATTCGCACTTGACCGGTTGTTTTTTCAATTCAATATAGGTAGGTACGCGCCATTTCTTGACCTCTATCTCGACTGGTGGAAAGCGATGGATTAAATAAATGAAAACAGTGGACAACACATTATGTGGAATACATGTTTAATACCTCGGTGTAACCGCGATGGTAGATGAACGATAACATTATGTGTCGGCAAACCGTGCATTGGAAAAAAACTTTTTGTAAAAAAGTTTTTTTTCACAGTTGTTCAACGGTGCTTTTAGAAAAGTACATACAATCGACAGCGAGCGTTGCGAACGCGATTTTTTTTAGGAATAGAGATAGCTAAGGTATTTTGACCGTTTACATAAAAACAAGATGAAGCTAATAAACTCATGCGGAAAGGCTACAACAATCTAGGGAATTCCAGATGCGAGGGAAACGAAGCAGATTAGATTTTCGGTTAGCCATTCATATGTTCTTCTTCTTCTTTATGATAAAAGATTCCTTGTTAACAAGGAATCTTTTATCGAATGCGAATCATGCCTAAAACCTGAGTAATTCAAGATGGCTTTTTTTACATTTTCAAGAATTCGCTTCCAAATCGTCAGACTAAGAAATGGGAGCATCTGTAGGTTTCACTGAACACCCCCTCTGAAAATCTGACGCGCTCGAGTAAATGTATTCTTAATTTTTTTCCCCCCCGCCCGCATGGCTACCGATTTGCATGGTGGGGACCATACAAATCGGCAGGTTAATATATATTTCGTATCAGAGACATGTTGGAGCATGAAAAATATCAATATCTGACACGCTTGAGTATTTCCATGGCATTTTTTACAACTTTGAAACTTTGTAGACGCTTCCCCCACCGCTAAAAGTGGAAACATGAAAGGACCATTTTTTCTTCAAATCATCCAAACTACCAAATCTAGGTTTCCACGGCCCTCGAGTAAATCCACATTTATCATTATGAGCTCCCCTTTGACTGCGGACCACCTTCAAAGACGATTTTCTCGAAAACTACTAAGGTACCAATATTTTGTTGTTCGAGTACTAATTGAGCAGATACTTATTATTTACCACACATGGAAGCGATTGGCGTTAGTAGTCAAGGTCATATTTTTTTACTGTTCTGGTCGGCTGCCCTGAACGCACCACCCTACGTACAGGGCTTATAAATAGTGGAGGTACTCAACAAGGTATCCCCTACATAAATATGTTAATCTGCCGCGCTTGAATCCCAAAATCTTTATCTCCCCTACTTTTAAGGAACATGAAGGAACTTATAGGTAGCAGCACAGATGTGACAACAGCGCGTTTTCCACACGCGCCTCGGCAACGCGAACGCCAGCAAGGGGCATTAAGACGAACACGGATGGGCTATATTTTTTGGCTTTAGCAAAAGCTAGTAATGATCCTATCGGTAAGTCCAAAAACGCCAACCACCTACAGCAAGTGTAGTGGTAGACATTAACGCTCGTAGTTTCTCTGTTTAAACAGATAATATTTTATGTAGGTAGATAAAATTTCATATCGACAAAATTGCTTAATAATTTATTAGGTACTTATACTTTATGCTAAAAAAAACAACTTATATACATAGGTATATCAACAGTATCAACTACATGTACATGAGATCACACAAGTTGGTTGATAAAAGCCATCAGGGCCCACAGAGTGTTGCTGTGATAAGTGAATTTCCGTTAACTCTGTCACACCAAAATCGTAGTCAGCGAATTGCTTAAGCACCTCTGTGCCGTCGAAAGTTTCCTTCGGCCGTCTAGTGTTCCTCGCTGACGATGCAGAATTATTGTCAGCATTCGCGCTTTCTGAATGACTCTTGTACTTAGAATTTATTAAAGTTACATGCAGTTTCACACTGTCTCTATCATGTTCTCTGTTCATAAATCCTGTAAGAAGACAAATGCCATGTTATAGTACCTACCAAGACTTGGCTAGACACTTTCTCTCATTCTCCCTCCAACTTTAACATTCTTTAATCACCTGCTTTATAAAAATGCATCACTAACGCATCAGCCAGAGCCTGAATCAGCCCGTTTGAGTCCCCCTCTTCTTGAACAAGTCCATAAAGAACGTCGATTTGTGAAGGATCATCATTCATGTATGACAGTCCTTTTAGTCTGATCTTTAGTGGTAAATGTCCTTCTAGCATAGGCCTGGAAATAAAAATATTTGAGATTATGGTTGCCATCAACTTAACACTATTGCATGAGAAAGTAAGTTGTTAAAAAAAATCGAAAATTTTAATAAAAATATCTCACATGACAACTTTTTCTTTAGCTTCAGTAAGTAGCTTGGATGCACACAATCTTTCCTCATTGTCCATCAAGCACATTACGCCAAGTGTTAAATGCAACTTATTTGGTTTGATAAATAGAGACTTATCAAGATTTCTGCTAGAGCAGTCACGTATAACACTCACCTAAAAGAGACATAAAAGAGAGTATTTTTGAAATAGGTACAGAAAAACCACGGGCCGCTTCGTGGCAAAAGCGTGAAGGGAGAAGCCCGCGCTCATGTGAGTGAGCATGAGTGTGGAGTAGCAAACGAACGCGATGCTTCGTGCAGAGCGATTTAGTAGCGGTAATAGGTATAATATAATTATTATACTTGCGCGAAAGACACTTGCGCGAATCAAGGTACTTCCGCGATAAGAGGCGCGCGAAAAGGACACCCATGACGAAATTTAAGCAATATTGCGGTTTTATTTTTAACTACACTAAATATTTGTTATTATCGACGCTGAAAACCATACAACGTACCTATGTATCTTTCGCGCATGTGAATTCGCGCAATTATCTTTCACACAAGTGTCCATTCGCAAAACTACGTGATTCGCCGCTTCGCGATTTGCGCAAGTTTCTTTCGCGGAGAAGTATTTCGCGCAAGTGCACCGGATCCGTTTGTAGCGCGTTATACCGTTACATGAGCGTCAACAGCGCTTAAAAAAACTTTGTTTAGGTACATAAACCCTAAGTTTTGAAAGTGAGATAGTGTCATCATTACTCATCATCATCATCATCATCATCATCATCATCATCATCATCATCATCATGATAACACTATCTACCATGGATATCTATTACTTGGAGCAATAACTATGGCTAATTTTAAGAATACAGAACCAACAAAGCCGGCAATTACTATTGCATAAGTAATCATTTTAACTGTTCCCTATGGCAAAAACACCTGATAGCAACTATAAAAATCGTGTTAATTTAATCAATTTTTATTCTTAACTATGCAAGTGCTGTGCACACCTGCAGTGCGATTCTGTAAACATGTCGAAGTAAACACTTGGGCGGGGCGCACGACGGGTGAGCTGTCAAACCATACAAATAAGATGGAATGACAGCTCAGTTGTCGTTCACTCCGCCTAGGTGAACACCGTGAGATGTCGACAGAATCGACCGGCTGTAAGTGACGAGTTCACCGCAAACTATTTCCGTGCAAACCAAATTATAATGTACCAAACTAGTGAATAAGTCGTTGGTGTGTCAATAAATAAATACCTCAAATTCTTTAAATCTTTTTTGTATCTCTGGCTGGTTCATAGGTATTGATATAAAATGAGTTGCCTTCTGTTTCATCCTGGATGACATCACAATTATATTTATTCTTCTTCTTGCTGCCTTCACATTCTGAAATATAAAATCCATTAATGAAAGACTATTCTTTTGACATAAACCAAAAATAAAACATTAAAAAATAATAATTTACTGATTCTGTGGGTCCGAATATAACAATGTCACCCTCTTGGCCATGCTTTGGTATCTTTATGTCCGTTTTAGTATCTCTCTCAATCCTCATTTTGATTGCACCCTTCTTTCCTATAATGGATCCAAGGTAATGCCTGCAAATTAAATGTTTTAAAATAAATCAATAGGTATCTGCGATATAAAATTATATGATTTAAGTCAAAGAGATTTAAAGATACAATAGAGCGGCTATCAGAAGAAATGTCATCAAAAAACTGTGATCCCATGCCTCAGTGACGCCATCTGACTTTGAATAGCAAACATACGAATTAAATTTATAAATTCAGCTATCACTCAGTAGATGGCCAGTCAGTTATAGGGATGTCAACAGCCATTTAGGTACCTATTAGGTATCGACTATCGATAATAAAAGCTGTCAATTTTTCTTCACATTGGAAAATATTGAAACTAATAGCAAAAAAAAAAATGCAGCAGTTTCAGTGCGTATTATTTATAGGCAATTTTTTTCTTCATTTAAATTACCTACTATATCATTACAAATTACTAGCTTTTGCCCACGACTTCGTACGCGTAATCCCGTTGTTTACCCGTTCGCCCATCCGCATATAGCCTTTCTCATGACTGGCTATTATATACAAAATATTTTTTTGACTAAAAGGTGTGATGAAGTTTTTAGGGGAGGAGATTATTGCTAGCTTCAATTTACGTGGAAATAAAAGTGGGATAGGTTAGGTTAGGTTAGGCATATGGCAACAGATCTAACAATTTTTGCATAATCAACTCCAGACGGGGTGAACGGGGTGAACAGTTGCGCTGATTCTGAGACCACAGAATCAGCAGAAGAAATGACTGGGTAATTAATGAAAATCGTTGTGCTGAATTTTCCAAAACTAACCTATAAAAGAGGGTAGAGGTGATGTTTGTGGAGTATCTACTAAGTCCGCGCGGACGAAGTGCTATTATTATATTGTTAGGTTTATTTTTGCGATTTGTCGTAAACAAGTCGCCTGACAACCTGTAGGTATACAAGCGGTTGCGCCCGCGCGCTATGCCCTTACACGGGCGTGCGTTGCTATTCGTGCGTGTGTTATTCTTTTGTATTATTGCGTGTGTTATTATTTCGTTTGGAAGTGATGATTATTTGTTCATTCGTTTTCAAAGTAATTAAATTGATGTAAATGATTTTCAGCTGTAAAGCTAGTGTTTTTTTTTAAATAGAATCCTCCTTCTGGTTCTAAAAATATTATTTTTAAATTTTATCGAAAAAAAAAATCAATAAACAGCATTAAGTACATCTCTTACAAAGCAAGGTTAAGCTATTCGTCAAAAGAGGGCGTATCTTACAAAATTAGCAAATGTTCTAGAACTTATTATGAAAATTATTGAATTTTAATTAATTACCGAGTAAATACAAAAAATACCAACGAAAATAAACCAAAATTAGGTCCAGTCGTTTTACCCTATCTGGATTTGCAATATCGTAATACGCAACTCGGCATGTTTTCTCAGTAAATTAATTTTCTTTTGGTGGATTGAGTGGACATAAATACGAGGTGTCATGCAGGGGTGTCACACTAGACTGAGCGACTTTTAACCACTAGGACATAAGTATCGGATTACGATTTTGTTCGCTATGTCCTGTCTATTGCTAGTATAAATTTAATGTCTTTGATTTAAGTATTGTAAATTTGATGCAATGACACTTTAATAATGATAAAAAAGCAACCTCCCTCTTGAATATGAGAATGAGTATACCTACATATCTAGGACAAATCAACGGCTTAGTATCAAATTATACTTAATAACAACTACAAAGTGCCTCCGTATCGAAACGTCCTATTCGCAAAATGATCGATTAGCAAATCGTCCTATTCGCAAATCGACCTACTAGCAAAACGTCCTATTAGCAAAACATCCTATTGTCAAAGTACAGCTATGCTGCAAAATTACTATCAGTTTTTCGTCATGGCTCATTGTAGGTATAGTATATTTTAAAAATAAAATTCGAACGAAAAGGAGATATTAGGTCTTTACCTATGAAATTGCCGTTCTGCAGTACTGGCCATTTCAAATCAAAATAATTTTTGTTTGGCTGAGAATTCTAATTTCAAATTAACTTTATTTTAAAAAAATGGTTTTTTTTTCCAAAAGTAGTCATTTGTTTATTGATTAGTGTTACATTTTCATCGCATTTCAATCGTTTTCGTCATCATGGATACGTTAAAAATTCGAGTAATTATGGAATTTGAGTACCATCGTGGCAGCAACGCGGCACAAGCGGCACGCAACATCAACGACGTTTACGGAGCTAACACTACAAACCAACGCACCACCTGTTATTGGTTTGCTCGCTTCCGTTCTGGAAATTTCGACCTGAAAAATGAACCTCGCGGTCGTCCGAAGACTTTGGTCGACAATGACGAATTAAAGGCGATTGTGGAAGCGTGGATACACAATCTACGGCTGAATTAGCAGCAGCTTTCGACGTTAGCGTCAAAACAATATTGGTCCATTTGCGTCAAATTGGCAAGGTAAAAAAGCTTGACAAATGGGTGCCCCACGAACTCAATGATCGCCAGCGCGAAGTACGCGTCGAGACGTGCCTTGCACTGCTCAACAGACACACAAATGAAGGAATTTTGAACCGCATTGTTACCTGCGATGAAAAATGGATTCTGTTTGATAACCGCAAGCGCTCAGCAAGTTGGTTGGATCCTGGTTCAGCACCTAAACAATGCCCTAAACGAAAACTTACCCCTAGAAAAGTGATGGTCACTGTTTGGTGGTCTAGCGCCGGTGTGATTCATCACAGCTTCTTACCAAACGGGGTGAGCATTACTGCAGATGTGTACTGTGAAGAACTGAACACAATGATGGATAAGCTGGCACATCTCCAACCAGCATTGGTCAATCGCTCGTCTCCGCTGCTCCTGCACGACAACGCGCGACCTCATACTGCACAGCAGACGGTCTCCAAGTTGCAAGAACTGGGGTTGGAAGCTCTCCGTCATCCGCCCTACTCACCAGACCTTGCGCCTACAGACTACTACTTTTTCCAGAATTTGGATAACTTCTTGGCGGGAAAAAAATTCAGTACCCGAGAGGCAGTACAAAATGCCTTTGAAGAATTTGTTGCCTCCCGTCCAGCTGATTTCTTTAAGAAGGGTATCAATAAACTGCCACTGCATTGGCAAAGATGCATTGATTGCATGGGTGATTACTTCGATTAATACAAATAAAAAATACATGAAAAAAATTCGTTTAAATTTTTTCATACAAAACGGCAATTTCATAGGTAAAGACCTATTATTATATATAGCTTCTACCAGCTGCGGCTTCGCCCGCGTGAATATCGGAAATAGCAAGGTTGCCTGATTTGTATAGGATTTTTTTTACTCAGGAAACACCCACCCTACATCTACCTTACACCTACCCTACACCTACCCTACACCTACCCTACACCTACCCTACACCTACCCTACATCTACCTTACACCTACCCTACACCTACCCTACACCTACCCTACACCTTCCCTACACCTACCCTACCTACATAATTATACCAGCCCAAAAATACTATGACATGTTTCTGGTCTCCTGGTACTTGATGTTTCTGGGCTCCTGGTACTTGTGAATCTGAAGTACTAAGCGGCTCTCGAGTTTCCAATTCCTCTTCAGTCTCCATTAATCCATGCCACTTACTGGGATAAAAAGTAGCCTATTTTTTATTCCAGGATATGAACTACATGTGTGCCAAATTTCATCCAAATCCCTTCAGCCGTTTTTGCCTGATTGTTGCACAAACATACAAACATACAAACATACAAACACACAAACATACAAACTTTCACCTTTAACGTGGCAATGCCGCCAGTCTCTTGGGCACATTACCAGTTGACAGCATTGAGGACGAATTTTTTGATGCTATATTTTAGTTAGTTGTAAGTTTCGTGTATTTTTAATTTAAGTTATTTTCATTAAAAGTTATTTCTTCTTGAACATTTTAAATATTGTTACGAGCTTAGGGTTCGTGACAATAAAAACAGCCGATTAAATAACCAAAATGACACTTTAATTAATCAACACTAATTACAACTTTAAACTCACTAATTATAAATCACAATTGCACTACTGATCACTTTAATTCGCAGTCGAAGTTCGCTCTCGAAGTTGTCGCTTGTATCGCAAATTCAATACTGACCCGGTCGCAGGCTATGCGGGCCTTATATAGGTCGGTAGATAATTCCAGAACCTTCTAGTATAGAAACATCTAGAAAGTTCGAGTACATACCGGTCCGGACCAACCAGACATAGAAAACTCTAGAATGTTCTAGTATAGAAAAGTCTAGAAGGATCTTGACTCTACTAGTTCTGCTACTCGATACTAGATGGCGCTAGTAGTAACTTTTATCTTTATGTACCCGGCATTAATTCTGGCGCGTAACACTGCCCCCTCCTAAGACATGCTCGTCCCGAGCATTATCGGTCCCATAATAACGCGCCAGTCGATCCACATGGACGATCTTAGGAGCACTTCTTATACCTTTCTGTATGCGGTAGGTTACGTCATTGATTTTCGTCACAATCCGGTACGGCCCGTCCCATTTAGCTTGAAGCTTAGGAGATTTCCCTTTGCTGCGAACTGGATTGTGCAACCAAACTAGTGAACCTTCGTCGAATCCTTTATTGTTCATTTTGCGGTCATAACGGGTTTTCATCTTTTCAGACATTTGCTGACCTGATTGTCTGACGTGCTCATAGATGTCATTCATTTTGTTCCGCAAGTCATTCGCATAATCGGTTATACTGCGTGGGGCATCAGGTGGTATTCCGGTAATCAGGTCAGCAGGCAGCCGTAATTCTCTACCAAAATTTGCGAAAGCTGGTGTCACTGATGTGCTTTCGTGAACAGCACTTCGGTATGACAGCAAAAAACGGTTGTATATGCTTGTCCCAATCCCGTTGCCGATTCTCCACCACTTTTGCCAGGTATCTTTCCAATGTCTGATTAAATCGTTCCACCATTCCATCCGATTGTGGGTGGTAAGAAGTTGTTCTCGTCTTATGGGTACCCATAACTCGACAAGTTTCCTGGAATATTTGGGACTCAAAATTCCTTCCTTGATCGCTGTGAATCTCCAAGGGTACTCCAAAACGACAGAAGACTTCATGAACAAGTTTATCTGCAACTGTTGTAGCTTCTTGATTTGGAATAGCGAAGACTTCCGGCCACTTAGTGAAGTAATCCATTACAACCATGAAATACTTGTTACCACTTTCACTTTCCGGAAACGGTCCCGCAACGTCTAGGGCTATCCTTTCCCATGGTGCACCAACATTGTACAACTTCAATGCACCTCTACTACGAGTCTGTGGTCCTTTTACAGCCGCACAAGTTGTACATTTACGACACCAGTCCTCGACATCGTCACGACAGTGAACCCAGTAAAACCGTTCCCGTATCTTCAGTAGAGTCCGTTTAACTCCCATATGGCCTCCTGAACAACCGTTGTGGTACAGCTCTAGAACATCCGGTACTTTAGCTTTAGGGACAACCATTTGCAAATGACAGCTGTCTCCCCGAACATTTTCCCATTTACGGCACAAGACTCCATCCTGAATCACTAAGCTGTCCCATTGGGCCCAATAGCTTTTTGTGATCGAACTCATCGCTGAGACGTCGCTCCACATTGGCTTAGGAGCACTGGCCTTCATCCACTCCAGAATCGGCTTTATGTCCGAATCTTCCTGCTGTGCAAGTTGTAGGCTTTCCTTCCACTCATTGCTGAGATCTGTCTTGAGCATTCTCACAGGTAGGACTTCTTTACCCTCTTGCCCAGTACAATGCTTGCAGTCTTCAGGGCAAGGTCTTCTTGACAATGCATCTGCGTTGCCATGAGTTCTTCCGCTACGATGTTCAATCTCAAAGTCATATTCCTGCAGTAGTTCAATCCATCTCGCAACTTGTCCCTCTGGATTTTTAAACTGCAATAGCCATTTAAGTGCAGCATGGTCAGTTCGTATGTGGAATTTCCGCCCCAGCAAATATTTGCTAAAATGCTGCAATGACTTTACTACAGCAAGCAATTCTCGCCTTGTTACACAATAATTCCTTTCAGGTTTCGACAATGACTTGCTGAAGTACGCTATCACAACTTCTTGATCGCCATTCCGTTGAGATAATACACCGCCAAGTCCTATGTCACTTGCGTCTGTGTCAACTATAAATTCCTTTGCCGTATCAGGATACCCCAAAATAGGTGTTTTGCACAGATTGTCTTTTAGCTCCTGGAACGCGATGTCGCAACTTTCATCCCAGCAGAAATGTCGCTTCTCTTCAGTTAGCTTGTGCAGGGGTTTGGCTATATCTGCAAAGTTCTTGACAAATCGCCGATAATAGGAGCACAAACCCAAAAATGCTCTGACCTGCGTTTTGTCTTTTGGAACTGGCCAATCCTTGACAGCGGCAATTTTCTCTGGATCCGTGCGGATACCTTCTTCCGACACTACGTATCCCAAAAAACTAACTTGCCGTTTGAAAAGTGAACACTTCTTAGGACTCAACTTGAGGTTGGCACTCTGGATCTTCATGAGCACGCGTTCCAGGTTTTGAAGATGTTCTTCAAACGTACGACCTACGATGATGATGTCATCCAAGTAGACAAGACAGGCATCACCAATTAACCCGGTTAGTACAAGTTCCATCAACCTTTCAAACGTAGCAGGAGCGTTGCACAATCCAAACGGCATAACTTTGAATTGCCACAGACCCTTTCCTGTCGAGAATGCAGTTTTCTCCTTGTCCTTAGGGTCGATTTCAACTTGCCAGTAGCCACTTTTTAGGTCTAGTGTGCTAAACCACTTCACTCCAGTAAGCATGTCCAGCGTGTCGTCAATTCTTGGCAAAGGGTAGCTGTCCTTCTTTGTCACGTCATTCAGACGACGATAGTCAACACAAAACCGCATGCTGCCGTCCTTCTTTCTCACCAGCACTACAGGAGAACACCATGGACTTGCTGAAGGTTCTATGACACCGTCCTTCACCATTCCCTCAATCATGGTTTCCACTTCCTTTTCACGTGCTACCGGTAATCTTCTTGGCCGCTGACGGATAGGCAATTCTTCTCCTGTGTTTATTTTGTGTTGAACTAAGCCAGTCTTTCCGATGTCAGCATCGTTTGAAGAGAAAACATCGGCGTACTTGAATAACATCCTCTTCGCCTTGATCATTTCATTGTGAGACAGAGCACTGCGACAGTCTTCTAAAAATGAGGTCACTTTTGTTTGTGCCTCCTTGCTAATAATGGTCCCAGTTGATTGATATTGGCATTGACGCAACCAATCCACTTCCTCGCAAGTACCAATCAGCGAGCCTTTTTCTATCATCTGTTCCGTATCACAAAGGTTCAGCACACATACCTTTGAGATTTCAGTGTCTCTGACCAAAGTTCGTGCCACTTTCCATGGAAGATCATTGTCAACCCTTTCCACGAGTACACAACGATGAGTCTGCCCAGGATTCCGAGGAAGACTAACCGGCACAATCGTTTCCGATCTCGGAGGAAGAACAATCTTCTTCAAGCTGTATACATTTCCTGGTAAAGCCCCTTCCATGAAAAGTTCCTCTTGTCCACATTTCAAAACTCCTTGCTTAACGTCGATCTCACAACAATTCTTCCTCATAAAGTCTAGGCCCAGGATGCAATCGTCCATTATGTCAGCCACGACAACATTATGCAGGTATGTTCTGTTGCCTAACTTCAACTCCATCTCTTTCTCTCCTCGGACGGGTATGCGCTGACCGGTGGCTGTTACCAAATGTATGCGCTCTCGATTGTATGCGGAGTCCCCAAGGAACCGATTTACAAGTTGGGAACTGACAACCGTGCGTGAGGCTCCAGTGTCTATCGTCAGCTTACATGGCGTTCCGTTGACCTCGCCCTTGATGATTAGGCTATTCCCATCGTGGGTTTGTGAGATCGATATCCTTGGGGCTCTTTGAACATCAGCCAGCACCCGCCCCGCAGTCCTGGCTTTTACTCGTTTCCCTGCTGTTGCTGGGCGGTGCTGTTAGCCGCCCTACCTTCTGGAGATCGGTTATCTTCCCTATCTGCAGTTCGCTTAGGGCAACTGGATCGAAGGTGGCCCCTTTCCCCACAGCCATAGCACCTAGGGCTGTATCCTTTAACACGGTCGCGAACTGCAGCCGCTGCAACTTCTCTGACGCGATGGGACCGGTGATCCTGCCGCACAGCTTCCACCTCCAGTGCATGAGCTAAGGCGTCCTTAAGCGTCCCGTGGTGCCCAAGCCTCACAGCAGCTCTAACCTCAAAGTCGCGGATGCCGTCGATGAATGCCTGCACCAGGTTCCCTTCAATGAGCGCAGGTACAGACTGGTATGCTTTTCGAACCAGCTTTTCCACTTCAAGGGCCCACTGCTGCAGGTTTTCACTGCTACGTTGCACGCGATCCTTGAGCTGCGCACGAAAAACGTGTTCCAGATGAGCGTCGCCATACCGGGCTTCCAACGCCTCAAGGAGCTGCTCGTAAGTCACTTCCTTACCGAGAGCTTCCAGGACAGTTAAGGCCTGGTCGCGCAGGCCTAAGGTAAGGGCAGTCATGGCCTGATTTTTATTCCAACCGTTCGCCTTCATAACAGCCTCAAACTGTATTTTGTAGGCCGACCAGGAAGATGTCCCATCAAACGGTGGCACTTTGAACCCGCGTAGCGAAGGTGTAGTAGCTACGGGAGTTGCAATTCCATCCCCTACTTTAAGGTTGTCCATTGCTTTTTTCATTTCAGCAATCTGGGTTTCAGCTTCTATCAGGCGGTTCTCGTGCTGAACCACCTTCTCTTTTACCACCTTTATTTCTTTGCCGAAAGTGGCATGCAGATCCTTCATGAGGACCATTTGTTCTTCCTGGCGGCGCGCCTGCTCTTCCTTGTCACGCTGGAGCTGTTCTTCCAACCGGCGGGCCTGTTCCTCCTGCCGGCGGGCCTGTTCCTCTTGCCGGCGGGCCTGTTCCTCCTGCCGGCGGGCCTGTTCCTCCTTGTCACGCTGGAGCTGTTCTTCCAACCTTCGGGCCTGTTCTTCCTGCCGGCGAGCCTGTTCCTGCAGCATCATCATCAGAGCTCCAAAGTCTGGTGCTGCAGATGCTGGAGCTGCTGTGGATGGGCCGGGCTCCATGGTCGGCAACTGGCCCTCCAACGTCTGCGGCGTTGCACCTCCAAAACGCCTCTGGTCCGTCTCTTGCTGGCGTTGACTTCGGGTACGAATACCCTCCGTGTCGTCCTTCGGTAGAATCGGCATAGTTTAAATATCCACTCTTCTGACACCAATTGTTACGAGCTTAGGGTTCGTGACAATAAAAACAGCCGATTAAATAACCAAAATGACACTTTAATTAATCAACACTAATTACAACTTTAAACTCACTAATTATAAATCACAATTGCACTACTGATCACTTTAATTCGCAGTCGAAGTTCGCTCTCGAAGTTGTCGCTTGTATCGCAAATTCAATACTGACCCGGTCGCAGGCTATGCGGGCCTTATATAGGTCGGTAGATAATTCCAGAACCTTCTAGTATAGAAACATCTAGAAAGTTCGAGTACATACCGGTCCGGACCAACCAGACATAGAAAACTCTAGAATGTTCTAGTATAGAAAAGTCTAGAAGGATCTTGACTCTACTAGTTCTGCTACTCGATACTAGATGGCGCTAGTAGTAACTTTTATCTTTATGTACCCGGCATTAATTCTGGCGCGTAACAATATAATAAATATCTTTTGAAAGAGTGAACCGATTGCTATGAAACAAAAACTAATAAAATGAAGGGGTTATAATATTAGAAGGATACCTCTGGTGACAATCTGTGGTGACAGAATTATATAATCTCATGTTTCAAGTACAGAGGCTCACGGAGACTGTGGTAGAAGCAGGAGTTCGGAGACGAGCTGAAATCTAGAGCGGCATAGACTCACAAACTACCAGGAGCCCAGGAATCATGAAGAGGTATTTATTTTTAAGGAGCTGTAGACATCAGCGGTAAAGATTCACTAACAACCAGGAGACCAGAATTATGAATAAGTATTTCCGGGTCTGAAACTATCATGAGCGGTAAAGACTCACAAACCATCACGAGATCAGAATCGTGGAAAAAGAATTCCGGATGGAGATGGCAAGATAGTTTTTTTTTTAATTTACATCTAAACCCAATTCTAAAGATCTCTACGCAGACAATGTCGCGGGCAGAAGCTAGTATTGAATAACGGAACAGCGGCCCTACCATGACGTGTTAAAGCGTGAGTAGTTCGATCGAGAAGGAGCGATGGAGCTATATAGGGTGTATAGCTCCATCCCTCCTTCTCGCTCATCATTCATGGTAGAGCCGCTGATCGCGAAAAAAAATCATTACTTGTAAACTTGTAACATTTAAAAATCTAATAATAATATGCGGTATGGTATGGCTGTACTTTTCCCATTCTCTTGTTTTGAGACGTTCTCCTAGTAGGTCATTTTGCGAATAGGATGATTTGCTAATTGGTCATTTTGCGAATAAGACGTTTTGATAGGGAGGCCTCATAAAGACCCTGCCATCTAATAATATTAGAAAAATAGTTTTCATAAAACATAATTATATGCAACCCATGTAACTTGCACTTACTTAGAAACATGTACACTGGTGCTGTACCTCGAATTGTCCACCATCACTACTTCAAAGTCATCATCGTCCCCTTCATCAAGAACATCATTACAAGTTTCCTCTGTAAATGCATATAATCCATTTAGTTTCAATGGGAGACTAATTAATAGTTGTATTAATAATTGTACTTTTTTCTTTCTTTTTTCTATGGAAAGTGATAGCAAAGGACACTGAGCCTGCATGATTATGTGCTAAGTGATAAAAACACTGATAAAATACTGAAGGGAAAAATGTTATTGTATGACATGATTATGTATTTAAGTGGTGTTCTAATTAGTATCTCATTGGATTACAACAAAGGTTTTTAATTGGGATTTTTGTATGATTTATTTGAGATCAAGTAGTAAAACAACAATCAAAGGTTCTCATTAAGTAATATTATTTCAGACAACACGGTTGGTGCAGTGGTTGAGCGATTGGCTGCACTGCGTGTCACAGGTTCGATTCCCGCACGGAACATATATTTGTATGGCCTACAGATAGTTGTACAACCATCTCGGAAAATTCTGCACTAAACTATTTTAGATTTTGGTTCATTCTAAGAAATGGGATTTTGTTTGGAAAGCAGAGTAAGCCTTCATGTCTCTGTAAAAGAGCAAAATTAAACTGGGTTAAAAGAAACTACATTCATTTAAAAAAATCACACCTTTCCATGTGTTTCTTGCCCTGGTGTGTAGGACGCTACGTACTACGTACGTTACGTAGGAAAAGACACACTAGTCACAATACCTAACAGATTACTTATACCGACCACCATGGGTAGGGTTGCCAGGTCCTAAGACTGGAAAGCCGAACTGACCACCTATTTAGCCGGACTTTTAGCTAAAATTTAATGAAAAGGTTGGACAACTTATCCTAATCACGAGTAGGTATGTGTCTTTAATATTTAGTAGCATTATTGTTAGTAAATCTAGGCTTTTTGACTTGTAAAATACATAATACGTTTTTAAGTTATTATGAAAAAACAACATTGCATGTAGGTATCAATCTTTATTATCCAATTTCCAGTGAAAATCTGGTATAATATTAAAAGCCTAACAAAAGTCGGACAGGCTGGACACGGTCTAATTTGGCCAGACACACCTCCTAAAAGCCTGACTTTGTCCGCTTTATCCGGATGCCTGGCAACTCTGACCCTGGGTGGTTCATACACATGACCAAAATACTTTTCCTTAGCTGTTATGTTCTACCAACTTACCATTTTCGTATAAGTCGTGCTCTTGGAAAGTGGTTGTTTCTACAGCGGGATCATTGACCCTGTAACATCTGCCTTCTATCCACTTTACGTTTGGTCTAAGAATATCTGTCATTTTTTAAAAGCTTTTATTTAACTTGTTTTTAAATTAGGTACATAGAAGTCGGGTAGTCTTTCTAAACTATTTAGTGCAGTGTATTTACGTCTATGATTGCATAGGCTTGCTGGGGAAAGTTTGTTTACATAAAATAATTGAACTGGTTGTCTAAGGGACTTTAGAGCTTACAAGCCAGCACAAATCAACAGTCGCAAATTGAAAAAGACAGACAACTTTAATTCCACCAGATGATCCCAGATTCCAGCCAGACAGTATTTTGACAAGAGTCAAGAATTTACAAGAATGACAAGTACAAAATGTCAAACCATCTAATGTTTTTTTTTAATTTACCTCTAAGCTCGAAGGGAAGACCATCATGCCTAGTCTTACGACCTTTTCATATTTTTGTCATAAGAAAGCGGGTGTGTTGCCTAGTCTTACGTCCTTTTTATATTTTTGTTATGCATTCTAATGTTGGCTGGAGTATTTGGCAGCAAATATCTCGAGTCGGCCTTCTCGGCAAGCTTCGCTGTGGTAGTGTAGTCCGTAGTCATACTAAAATAAAATTCACAGCTCCACCACAGAGTACATTAAATCATAGCTTCACTTTACCGATATCGCGTCTGTTTCATTCAATGATTTCACATATTGGCCAGTTGTGTAGACACTTGAGACATAAAACTACACTAATTTTACACCACAATATCCACTACACTTCACTCGTTAAAATTACGCCAAAAACTCCCCACAATGTACCTACTCAGTGTGTCAAACTCAAAGGGTATAGGTCAAGGAACTTCTACTACAACCTGGAATGTGCACAGGCTGTCGATAGAGAATCTAGCTATCGGACATAGCAAAACCAATGTGGCAGACTCCAGTGGGCATAGTTCTGCTTTGGGCGACTGTATACCGGTAAAAGCCCTACTAATCCAAACTCATTTTAGATACAAACAATTTCAAAAACGTGTCTAATGGTGCGTCCACACACTCGATACAGACTTTCATAAACTTTTATGTTATTTTATTTTGACTGTAGGTACCTACAACAAAGCAGTGCAGACAAACTAATGTCGGTGTGTGTTAAAAAAAATAATTCAGAGTTCAAAGTCTGTCAGACAAAATTCTGCATCGTGCGGACCCACTATAAGTCTGCGAAAACAAAAGATCAGGTATTTTGTTTTTCTATTGATAGGCACGCGTTTGACCACTATCTTACCTGATAGTAAGCGATGATGTGGTCGAAGATGGAGCACGCTTGCCTAGAAGTAACCTATTCACTCTTGACTTAAATACTCCCAGGTTGTAGCCATCAGGAAACACAGACACTGGCTGGGGGAATTCCACTTCTTAGATATTTTTGACAGATTGAGTTTGAGACTGAAATATAAGAATGCAAACGTTTAAAACGTGTAAAATTGCGCGAATTGGTTGATGATGCCGCATGTAGCATTGCTTCAAGTTCATTGCTTCAAATAAAAATAGAATTTCACGGGCTACCATAAAGAAAAGAAAGTATTGTGTTTGAAACGTAGCGCGTAGGAACAATGTTTGCCAAATGCTGATTATTGTGTTTTCTATTTAGTTTCCAGTGTTCAACATCAGAATGATCAGCAGTGCTATTCAGTCCGTCGCGTCGATTCTGTAAAATAACTCACTGAAAATGAGCTGTCATTCCAATTGAGGCTAGGGATTGACAGTTCACTTCACCTAAGTTTATAACAGTGAGATTGATGCTGAATAGAACTACTATAATATAAATGAAAAATTAGGTGAAGTGAGTTGTCAATCCATAGCTTCTGGCCGATCTGTTCAGCCACCATCTCACCGAGTAAACTTAGGTGGATTATGTCGGTATCATGTGGACCCACTATAAGACACGGAACTCATAAAAGTACAATGCTTCTGCGAGCGTGTACCTGTGTATACATAACAGATTTACCACTTAATGTTAATATCATCGATGATGCTGATGTTTAAATAAGTGTACAAACAAGTGGATATCACGAGAAAAGGCGAGTCTTTAGGTATCAGTATGCATATTGCTCTCAATTGTAGACAAGGCGTCATAATAGTACCTACAACTGATAAAACGCCTGATAAGCTTATCATTAACCTATGGCGCTGCTAAGTACGTTGTATTTATATTTATAATTTAAATGACACTAAAGTGAACGTGTCAACGTGCTCGTGTTTTTCTTTGATAATGTACTTCTAGTCCTTGAAAAATGGACAAAAACTCTGCGAGGCTAGTAAACACGTCTTATTATAATACAAACTATCAGTATACTAATGTAAATAAAGAAGGTAAGTTTATTAAAAACATTAAAATATCTTATTATTTGTAATTTCACAAAGTTGAATGCTTTATTAATTAAGTAGGTACGTAACTTAGGAATGTGGTCTTCTTTAAGCAACAGAAAACTAATCATGTTATTTCGTTTGAGCTGTGACAAGAAAATGTATCTAATCGTGTTCTAATTTTGATATTTTGTCGGCATATCACTTTGCCCGCGACTTCGTTTGGGTATCGGGTGGATTTTTATGTAGGTATTCCTTCCTACATAAGGCCACGCCAGGAATAAAACCGCAGCCGATAAATTATGTACCTACAGTTTGTGAGAGCTGCAATCAATAAACCGCGGTTTATACCTAGTGGATATCTAGTGTTAGTGTCGACAAACTTAATTATTTACCTAGGTACGAATAGTAGGTAGTTAAAATATTTTATTATGTAATTGTAATATCACAAAATTGAATGCTTTTTTAATTAGGTACATAACCCAGGAATGTGGTCTTCTATATTTTCTCACTTTGTTACTTCATACCTACTACTATGTGCAACAAAAACTTATTTTAGTCTCACTTATTTTAGAGAACAAATCATGTTAATTCGTTTGAGCTGTGACAAGAAAAATTAAGTAGGTATTTCGTGTTCTAATTTTGATATTTTGTCGACATAACACATTGCCCGCGACTTAGTTCGTGTATTGGATGGATTTTTATGTAGGTATTCCTACAAAAGGCCACGGCCAGGAATAAAACCACAGCCGATATGGTGAGAGCTGCAATTAATAAACCGCGGTTAATAGTGGCTATCTAGTGTTAGTGTAGACAATTATTATTATTGTAGATTATGCGCCCAGGAGATAAAGCGGTGTCTTAAGTCACGGGCGTCAAATTGAATCCGGAACGCAATGAAGGATTGCGAGGGCGTTACAATAATGTTGAATGCAGCGAGGGATTCAAGACAGCCCAAGGCAAAGACACCTTTATCCTCGAGGAGGATAAAAGCCATAGTACCTACTAAAATCAAAGTATTGATTAAATTCACCTAGATATATTTAGAGTTACTTAAGTCGCTGAAAAATTGGTGCATTATAATGAAAAGGCTAGGCCACCAATTAAACGGCTGATTAAGCTAATTGGCTGCGACATAAACACTTACAAAAAGTTAGAAATATAACTAAGGATTTGCAATATTCGCGCCTTTTTTGCGTTCCATCCAGTGGTATAGGTAGGTACCGGTCTACCACTTGGCACGCACCACGGCACAACCAACTCGATTTTCGAATTTGATTTTTTTTGTTACCTACTTTTTAGTGGTTTTCTGGATACAATGTGCTATCGTTAACAACCTAATAAAACTGACGTTTGGGTAAACTAAGCTTTATATGGGGCTTTATATCAGCTGGTAGAAAGGGTTCAGGGGCCTAACCACCAACTGTATAGCTCCATCTCTTTCCCACTAGAAGTAATATTAAAGTAATACTGCTTTAAGAGTTGTTGGTTTAGGCCCAGGTGCTTGGCTGTAGGTATACATTTTGAATTTAGGACGTCTTATGAGACGTTCAAGAAAATAGTTTTTCTACACTATATATAATATAATAATAATAATTAACATTATAAAGAGGAAAGATTTGTTTGTTTGTTTGAAATGAATAGGCTCCGAAACTACTGGACCGATTTGAAAAATTCTTTCACCAGTAGAATCCTACACTATACCTGATGGACATAGGCTATAGAATATTTTAAAAAAAGTTAGGGATCCGTATGAAAACTTCAATAATGTAACCCAAGGTGTGAGAAAAAATCCTTATATCGCGTACGCTGCGGAATCTATTGACAATAGAGCAAAGTGATGTCATCATCATATCAGTCCAAAGACGTCCACTGCTGGACATAGGCCTCCCCCAAGTGTCGCCACAGCCACCGGTCCTGTGCGTCTCGCATCCATCGGTTACCCGCGACCCTCACCAGGTCATCGGTCCACCTTGTGGGAGGCCTTCCAACGCTGCGTCTTCCGGTACGCGGTCGCCACTCCAAAACTTTTCGGCCCCATCGACCATCTGTTCTGCGAGCAATGTGCCCTGCCCACTGCCACTTCAATTTGGCGATCCTTCGGGCTATGTCGGTAACCTTGGTTCTCTTGCGGATATCATCATTCCTCATTCGATCACGCAAGGAAACTCCGAGCATTGCCCTCTCCATTGCCCTTTGGGTGACTTTTTATGTACTCGCCATTGACATTAATGCCTAGCCTTTTCCAGTCCAAAACCTTGAAGACGTCCTCCATTGCGGCCGTGAACAGTTTCGGAGAAATTACGTCTCCCTGCCTCACACCCCGCTGCAGGAGGATAGGTTCTGATGTCTGATCCTGAAGTCGGACTGAGATGGTGGCGTTTTCATACAAACACTTCAGCACCTCGATGTACCGATAGTCGATCTGGCACCGTTGGAGAGACTGCAGCACAGCCCAAGTCTCGATCGAATCGAAGGCTTTCTCGTAGTCCACAAACGCTAAGCAGAGGGGCAGATTATACTCTTCGGTCTTCTGTATAACCTGCCGCAGCGTGTGTATGTGGTCTACGGTGCTGAAGCCTTTTCGGAATCCGGCTTGTTCGGGAGACTGGAAGTCGTCAAACCTGCGTGCGAGACGGTTTGTGATGACTCTGGAAAACAGCTTGTAGACATGGCTCAGAAGTGAGATGGGCCTGTAATTCTTAAGCAGGGCATTGTCGCCCTTTTTAAAGAAGAGTACCACCACACCTCTGCTACAAGCTTGTGGCGTTTTCCCCTCGAGTATGACGGAATCGAACAGTTTCTGAAGGGCCTTAAGGACTGGTTTTCCACCCGCCTTCAGGAGTTCGGCCGTGATTCCGTCCTCATCCGACGCCTTCTTGTTTTTAAGCTGCTTCAGAGCCATCCTAATCTCATACAGGCTGACGTCCGGGATGTCTTCGGTATAATGCCGGGTCAATCTAGCTCTTGGGTCGTTCGCTAGATTTGCTGCGGGTTTGGTCATTGACGTGTATAACTGTCCATAGAATGTCTCGATCTCCCTCAGAAGCTCCGATTTGGCGGATATGGTTCTGCCATCGTCGGTCTTCAGTTTTGTGAGCTGGCTCTGCCCAATAGACAAATCTCTTGCAAAGACCTTGGAGCCCTTATTCCGCTCTATCGCGTCTTTAATCTTTTCAGTATTAAAGCGGCGGAGGTCGCTTTTCAAGGACTTGGAGATCCATCTATTGAGCTGCCGGTATTTGCACGCATCGTCTGAAGACTGCAGAATCATCTCCCGCCTCTCCTTCATAAGCTTGAGAGTCGGATCAGAGAGCCTCTTGGTGTTATCTGTACGGCGAGTCTTGAAGAACTTAGACCCGACCGTATGAACAGTTTCCACGAACCCATTGTTGTATTCGTCCACGGAG
Organism: Melanchra persicariae; assembly: GCA_947386135.1. NCBI lineage: Eukaryota > Metazoa > Arthropoda > Insecta > Lepidoptera > Noctuidae > Melanchra > Melanchra persicariae. The sequence continues at coordinate 8,517,668 of OX376653.1, read as the reverse complement.
CTCCCTAGGCACTCGAAACGATTTTGAAGTTCGAGCTGAAAGCTTTCGGAGTTTTGGATCTGGATCTGTGCTGGACGGAGCGTAGACTTCATCAGTCGAGACCTTTCCAGCTTGATATTTAGATTCAATGTGCCTCTTACCATGCGATGATCACTTCCGGTTTTCACCGCGTTGATCACAGAGACATCATTGAATATCTGCTTCTTCGTCGACATGATGAAGTCAATCTCATTTTTAGTTGCACCGTCGGGGCTCTGCCAGGTCCACTTCCTGTGCTCACGTTTTCTGAAGAAGGAGTTCACCATATAGAGGTCCTCCTTCTCCATAAAACTGGCCAGTAGGTGTCCCTGGTGGTTCCGACGTCCATATCCAAATTGCCCCACTCGCAGCTCGTCACCGTCATGTTTGCCCAGTTTCGCGTTGAAGTCCCCCATGACCACGGTGAAATGAGTTTTATGACCATGCATGGCTCTGGATATATCCTCATACATGGTCTCTATTTCGTCGTCGGGGTGTGTTGAGGTTGGGGCGTAAACCTGTACGACCTTCAACGAATATCTTGACGATATTCTGAGTATAAGGTACGCCACACACACTCTCGATCCTCACCACATTGGACACGAGGGACCTGTGGACGAAAAACCCGACACCACCCTGGGACTTCTGGTCACCCTCCCGGAAATAGAACAGGTTGCCGGATTTGAGAATTGTCGTGTCCTCCCCCTCTCTTCGGACTTCAGACAATCCCACAACACTCCATCGCAACCTGCTCAATTCTTCCTCAAGTTCGGTGATCTTCTCGTCGGTCCGGAGTGTTCTCGTGTTTAATGTTGCCAGGTCCAGCCGTCGGTGTTTTTTACGGTAGCCGTATTCACTCCGGGGATTCTTAGCAAGCACCCCTTGCATCGTCATAACCTTGACCGCTACCGGAGTCAAGGGTAGACGCGCTGCCGGGCACTAGGGGCCATTTTTTTGTTGTGCTCTTCATTTGGGGGGGTTTGCCCTAATCGCCACGCTTGGCAGGCGGGTTGGCGATCGCAGTATAGCTGTTGCAATGTACCGAAAGAATGCTGCTGCCCATTCTCTGGTGAGTCCCTTAGTCGCCTCATACGACACCCACAGGAAGCGATGGGATGGTGCTATTCTTTTGCGCCCCGGCACCATACGGGCGCAAAGTGATGTACTACAGTTTTATAGAGGTCATCAATATGTACAAAAAGTCCGCGATACCATATGTCTAACTATTATGGATAAGTCACCATGACCGCTTTTTGTTCAACTTATTCAAGCAAATCCCGGGTGAAATATAAAAATGGTGACTTCGGAACCATGATATTAATCCTTATCCATTTGAATGGTTTGATAATGAAGGTTGATTGTGTCCGTGTAAATTACACTTTAAATTATTCAAATTGGACCTTTCGTTTCAAAGTTACTACGGTTATAAACATGCTCTAAGTAAGGAAAATGTCGCGGCTTGAGTGAACTGGGGAGAATCTTATCATACTCGTATGCTTAGTCCGATGAAGTTGAAACACGGCATTTAAATTATTTCGATAAAAAATAAGAATAGGAAACAAAATGTTTGTGTTTTTCGAAAATAAACCACATAGTAAGGTATGAAGGGGGGATGATAAAGATTTTAGGTGAGGACATTATTGCTTGCTTCCATTTACGTCGGAATGCTATGAACGAACTAAAAGTGGGATAATTGAAACAGATGTATTTTTTGCATAATCGACCTCTGACGGGGTGAACGGGGTGAACAGTTGCGCTGAACCTGGCCTCGAGAAAAGTGAGATTCTGTCAACGGTAGCGTGGCGAGAAGGCGGTAAAAATGTATGGGATTGAGATGATTATCGCATTCGCTAATTGAATGGTACATTGTCTAAGGCTTCCTGAGACCATAGAATAAGCAGATATGGCTAGGTAATTAGTGAATACCGTTGTACTTAATTTTACAAAACTAACCTATAAAAGAGCTACCCTCTTTTATAGGTTAGTTTTGTAAAATTAAGTTTTGTAAAATTAAGGGGGCGTTGAAGTTTGTGGAGAACCTACTAAAGCCGCGCGGACGAAGTCACGAGCGAAGTGCTAGTAATTTATAAATGTGATAAATCGACTATGGATGGGTTTTGAGTGTTATTCCAATCCTTATATACAATGATCCGTACTTACTTATCCAATTATTATTACAATAATATGTCACGAAAACACAGCAACGATGAAGCAGTAGTCTTTGTGATTCTGTAGAAATTGGAGAATATCATCCTTATGTAGTAGAGTATCGAGAATATATTTCCTCTTTCTGACATTAGAGGGCGGTGTTACCAGTTGTTATAGCCGTAACAGACGTTCGAATTTGGTACGGCGGACTAACTCCGCCCACAAGATTTGGTACGCTCCCGGACCATATCCGCCCGTGTGTAGAGTGGTCCGCCGAACATTATTATTATTAATCGAGTCCGCCGCGGTCCGCTTGTTTGCACAGCGGATTTGGTCCGCACCGTACCAAATCTGGACGTGTGTACGCTTGGGCCGTACCAAACTACCACAGACTACCATAAAAATTTAAAAATGTATTTCTCTTAATACAATTTAGCCAATTCTCTGCTTTTTTACCGCTTTTTACGGTGTGGTTGGTACATGGTGGTTGTAATGTTGCTGCTATTGTTGCCGCTACCACCATATTTTTAGTGCACTTGAAGGCGTACAATTCAGTATAGTATATATACTCTGTGGCGTAGTGGGCGGAGTTAGTCCGCCGCGTGGTCCGCCGGACCAGATCCCGTCGTGTGTTGCGAGATTGAATTTTGTGGGCGGAGTTAGTCCGCCGTACCAAATCCGAGCGTCTGTTACGGCTATTACAACCGCCAATTTACCTGACAGACGAGGTTCCATAGTAATTTATTGTTTATGGTCAAAAGAAAATGTCCGGCCCCGGCGACACACCGGTGTGTCGCGAATTAATCGCGAATTTAATGTTTATTTACCTATTACATAAGATTTACTTTATATTAGGGAATTTTCACATGTTGGGCCTGAGCGGTTAAAACAGCCGCTGAGCTTTTCTAGAAAAAATAGAAAGAACCTGAGGTAAATGCCAACAAGTTAACCCACTCAGAACGTCTAGTTATGGTCTAGTTAGGTACACACCGTAGATATCAGGTAGACACTATTCAGTATCCGACTAGGATGTTACTGTTCTGTAGCATTCTGTAAACCTTTTATCGACCAATTAATAATATTTGAAGAAATATAAAAATCACTCAAAGAAACAACAAGCATGACAATTTACACGAAACTTACAACAAACTAAAATATAGCATCAAAAAATTCCTCCTCAACGCTGTCAGCTGGTAATGTGCCCAAGAGACTGGCGGCATTGCCACGTTGAATGGCAATGCTTAGTCTGTGCCCAAAGTAAAAGCCAGCTCTTGGGTCACGGGAAGTGTCAACTAGCCGTTTCGAAATTTCATTGAAAACGCTATGAGCACAAGGGCCCCAAAGACATTGCTACTAAAAGGTCTTAGCAACAGGCCATAAAAAATCCCGATGATGTGAGGAAAATGTTTTTGTCGAAAGTTTTTAGCGGGATTTTAACGAGCGAAGTTTAGTGGCTGTTTTTAATTATTCGCCAATTTATTCCTAGTGGATATTGTGGTGTAAAATTGGTGAAGTTATATGTCTCAAGTGTAATCATTGAAACAGACGCGATCTCGGTAAATGGAGCTGTGAATTTTATTGTAGTATGACTACCACAACGAAGCTTGCCGAGAAGGCTGGCTCGACATAATATATTTGCCGCCAAAAACTCCAGCAAACATTAGAATGTTTACACCTGCTTTCTCTTTGCAAAACAAAAATATAAGACTGGGCAATTTGGTCAAAAGACTATATTATAAATATGGCCTTTCCTTCGGGGTGAAAAAAAAATATTGATTAACAGTCTTGACAAGTAAACAAGTTTGAAAAGCGCGGGAAACTTCCAACTTGGCGGACGCGGATTTTTTTAATTGGAGTTAAAAAAAAAAAATCAATTATATTATAGGATCAGTAGCAGTAGTTTTAGCGTTGTATATTCTTTTATTTATATTTTAACTTTAGTTTTGTGTATATTCTCCGGTAGTGGTAAGTTTAAAATTCTACTAAGTATTAGTTTTTAAGAATGAACGACCCGCCCGACCCGGGGGACTTCGTTCCTCCGGCAGGCGTTTTTGTAACTATTCATTCTAATGAATCGGGCATGGATACCGATGGCTCATCTTCGGCTCGAAATTTAAAAAGGAGTCGTCTACATGTCTGCAAACACTGCAATAAACGTCGCCGCACACGTAAAAATCATGGTTCCGAAATTTCCGGTTGCAACTGCATAGATTCAAAAGTTGCTGAATCAGTGCCTCAATGCCCTGAAACAATGCCTACACTTATTACCCCAGCTATTCCTGCTCCTTCTTTGGTTCCTGCCACCCAGATTGGCAGAAATACTTACGAAAACACTGATAGCGCGCCTTTTTTGATACATGTTCAAAAATCATTTACTGCTCCAGATGAAGGCACGACATTGCACCCTATCACTTTTGGTAAATTCTTAAAGTTTAATTCCTTCAAAAATATTATAAACGGAAGCGTCAAAAAAATTGGACGAAATAAAATTTCACTTTCATTCTCAAATCACTTAGACGCAAATTCTTTTATTGTACATGAGAGCCTTACAAAATGTAATTACAAAGCTTTTATTCCTACTTTCAATGTCACAAGAATGGGTTTAGTTCGTGGTGTTCCTGCGGAATGGTCTCCTGAAGAAGTTATAGATAATATAACGGTTCCAATTGGCTGCGGTCCAATATTAAAAATCAGACGATTAAATTTTAAAACCACTGTTGATGGAACAACCATCTGGAAACCATCCCAATCCATAGTTGTTACTTTTGATGGTCAGGTTTTACCTAAAAGAATATTTATGTGTTATAATGCATTACCTGTGGATCTATATATATTCCCTACCATACAATGTTTCAATTGCTGCCGGTTTGGTCACACCAAAATTCAGTGCAGGTCCAAACCTCGCTGTTATAAATGCGGCCAAGGCCACTCTGGGGACAGTTGTGAAAAAGATCAAGATACAGCATCTTGCTGTCTTTGTTCTGGATATCACTTTGCAATAAATAAATCTTGCCCAGAATTCTCTAGGCAAAAATCTATTAAAAAACATATGGCACAAAGTTCAGTTTCCTATGCTGAAGCGGCTAAAGTACATCCCCCAGTGACTAAAACATATGCTGATACTCTTTTATCCTCTCCTTCCCAAAAATTTTCAGATACCCCACGAATTTCATCCCCTAATCGTTCAAATAGTTATAAGAAAACTGTCTTCCTGAAACCACGTTCACCTCCAAAACAAGTGCATGGATATAATAAAGAAGCCCACAATGCTATTGTTAGAGATTTTGTCATACCTCAATCTTCAAATGGCTGTGCTATCACTAATAATAAAGACACAAATTTTTCCATAAACGATCTTCTTTCTGCTTTACATAATCTTCTCTCCCAGTTCAGCATGTCACCGTCCAACGTTGCCCAATCTTTCAATTTACCTCAATCAATTAATAATGGACCCATCCAAAATCATCCAGTGGAACTGTCGCAGTCTACTAAACAAAAAGAGTGATGTCATACATCTATTAAACAAATATGAACCATTTGTCTTTGCTTTAGCAGAGACTTGGCTCAAATCATATCATATTTTTAAAATTAATGGTTATTCAACCATTAGAGAGGATAGATCTGATGGGTATGGTGGAGTAGCTATACTTATCAAGAATTCTATCCCTTTTTCTTCTATTGCATTACCTCCTCACAGTGAGGAAATTTCAATTGTTGCAATTAAAGTGTATCATACTTGTCTTGTTTCCATTTACATTCCTCACCCTTCTTCTTCTGTTCTTCAAGAGGTGAATAATCTTTTTTCTCTGATACCAAAGCCATTCTTGGTATTGGGGGACTTTAACTGCCATCACCAATCATGGGGCTGTTCTACATCTAACAGTTATGGGGATGAATTACTAGATATAATTGACTTTCACAACCTATGCATATTGAACTCAGGAGAAGCCACACGTCGGTGTGCTCCCAACCAAAACCAAAGTGCAATTGACCTTTCCATCTGTTCTCCAAGCTTAGCCTCATCATTAACTTGGCATACACTAACCACTACTTATGGTAGTGACCATTTTCCCATAGTTATTACATATCCTCTTTCCAAACCAAATGCACCAAAAAGGAGATCTAATTTAAAACATAAATTACCAATTAGAAATAATGAGGACTGGGCCAAATTTAGGGAAACTGTTGACATAAAGCTTTGCTCCTTGCCTGTCTTATCTGATAGCAATGAAAATATTTGTGCAGCAGCTTTAGCACACATATTAATTGCGGCGGCAGATGAAGTTTTTCCTCTAAAAAATAAAAATATGAATTCAATTCCTTCGCCTCCATGGTGGGACTCGGAGTGCACAGAATTGATTAACAAACGTAAAGAGGCTGAATACAATTATAACTTGGATATGTCTGATGATAATTTTGAACTCGTTACTAACCTAATTAACAAAACTAGTAAACTGTTCAAGAAGAAAAAATTTGAATCTTGGCGTAACTTTTGCACGTCAATTTCACCGAATACACACCCTACAATCGTCTGGCGTAATATTCGTAGATTTAGGTCCATTTATAATAACCCTGCTTCTATTCCCGATTCTTTAGCCAGTGACTTTTTAAATAAATTGGCTCCTCCTTGGGTGCCTGAGGCTATTGAATTTAATTTGCCTCTTGTATCCAGTAATCATGATGCTTTTGTAACGTTGGAGCTACCATTCACCCTCATTGAATTAAAGGCTGTTATTCATAAAACTAAGGACTCCGCACCGGGCATTGACGGAATTCCGTATTCCTTTTTTGCTAATTTAAATGACGACGTCCTCATTTATTATTTAAATCTTGTTAATTCTGTTATGACTACTGGACACATCCCTGATGAATGGAAATGTCAAATGGTGTTGCCATTCCTTAAACCAAATAAAACACCATCTGATGCTTCTTCGTATCGTCCCATTGTTTTGTCTTCAATTCTAATGAAAATAGCGGAACACTTAATAAAAAATCGTCTAGAATGGTATGTTGAAAGTAAGGGCCTTCTGGCAGAATCTCAATATGGCTTCAGAAAAGGTAAAAGTACCACTGACTGTTTAAGTATTTTAACATCAGATATTCGATTATCCTTCTCTATTAACCATTCCACCGTAGCAGCTTTTCTTGATATAAATGCGGCTTATGATAATGTTGTATTATCAATTTTACAAAATAAATTAAAAGCCTTACAGGTTCCATCGAATTTGTCAAATTTCATTATAAATATCCTGACTGCACGCTCTGTTAATATGCAAATAGGAGATCATGAAGTATCTCGTCTTGTATGGAGAGGTCTCCCACAGGGATCTGTGCTCAGTCCCCTTCTATACAACATTTACACTTTTGATATGGACTCGTCCTTAACTAAACATGTTAAGGTTCTTCAATACGCCGACGATTTGTTACTGTATTCGTCAAGTCTCTCTGTTGAGCAAGCTAGCTTTAATGTTAATTCTGCTTTGTCTACTCTGGAGTCATGGTTACATTTAAATGGCTTGGATTTATCCACGTCTAAAAGTGCGGCTGTTTTATTCACCCGGAAGAAAAATATACCTTTAGTACATCTGATGTATAGAGGAATACCTGTTCCAGTAAAAGATAAATTCAGATATCTAGGTGTAATATTTGACTCTAAATTAAGCAGTGTTCCCCATTGTGACTACATTGTTAACAAATGTGAAAATCACTTAAACATGCTTCGATGCCTTTCTGGTGTGTGGTGGGGCGCTCATCCCTTTTCTTTAAAACTTATTTATAACGCAATCATCAGAAGCACTTTGGATTATGGATTGTTCGTTCTAGAACCTGGCAGTGTCATGGCTTTTAAAAAATTGGATCGCATCCAGTCTAAAGCTTTACGCATAATTTCGGGTGCTATGAAGTCAAGTCCCATTAATGCACTCCAAGTCGAATGCGGGGATGCTCCCTTATATCTTAGAAGACAATTCCTATCTGACAAATACTTGTTCCGCATTCTTCAGTTCTCAACTCATCCTCTCATTCCTAAACTGAACTCTTTAATGTTACAGATGGAATCATCAGATTACTGGTCCCATAAACGTGCTCCTTGTTTAGTTGTCAGCTATAAAAAATTCCTTTCTCTTTCTTCTCCTATTCACAGTTCCACTAAACTCCCCATGTTTAGCAGTAGTTATGAGAGTTTACAATTCAGTCCCATCATAACATTTGACTGTGTGAGTAAATCAGATCCCGATTGCCATTTAAATTTTAACCATTTTCTGACTGAACATTTAGATTACCACCACATTTTTACCGATGCTGCTAAACGTACCCAGACGGGTTGTGTTGGGATAGGTACTTACCATTCTCAATACAACATCGCACAAAAAATAAAGCTACCTCCGGAGACTTCGGTTTTTACAGGGGAATGCTTCGGCATTTTGAAAGCAATTGAATATATTCGTGTTTTAAAGCTTAAAAAAGCTATAATTTTTTCTGATTCTCGAAGCGCTCTTCTAGCCATCAATAAATCCCCTTACGAAAGCAAGTTTCAGATTGCTATAATTTATTCAATAAGAGAATTTGCGTTCAGAATGATCACTGAGGGTAACTCACTGCAATTTGCATGGATTCCGGCTCACGCTGGAATACATGGCAATGAAGTGGCTGACGCTCTGGCCGGTGATGCGGTACATTGTGGGGATTTAGTCCCATATAAAAATTTTACTCATGACCTAGTAACGTTGCCCAAGGGATTTCTTCGGGACACCTGGAAGGTAGCTTGGGATATCAGTAACAGAACGAAGGGACATTATTTTTCTCTTATTCAACCTGAGATTCCGGATAAACCATGGTTTGGCAGGGCAAAATTTGGCAAAAAGGAGACCTCCGTTTTAATACGGATGAGAATGGGTCATGTTTGTTCCCCAGCCCATCTTGCCAAATTTCATATAATTGACGACCCCATTTGCTTGTGTGGCACAGATGTAGGCGACTTAAATCACATTTTTTTCTCCTGTCCTTTATACGACCGTTCTTCCTTTTTCAGTAACCTCTTATCTCTTGGTATTCCTTTTCCTTCCTCAATACTCTCTTTACTTTGTACAAATAGTTTTCCTGTATATAAATGTATAGTCTCATTCATCACCATTCATAATATTAAGTTGTAAATTTATCATTGTAATTTCACTCATTTCAAAAAAAAAAAAAAAATACTGATCCTATTTATTCTATCCTACCCCAAATTCCGTTCAAATTAAATTAGTTATTCCTATTCCGTTTCCCTACCTTTATTTTCTTCAATGCAAATCGAAAACGTGACATTGGCTAAATGCACAAACCGTGCGAAGCCAAAGAAAAAAAAAAAAAAAAAAAAAGTAAACAAGTTGACAGTCTTGTCTGTCATGTCATCAAATGTCATGTCATAAAATGTCATTATCATTATTGTAAACATAAACACCGTAATCACGATCCGATCAATCTCTCTGTAAAAATTATCTTGATTTACAAGGCTAAACAAAGCGAGGCTATAATGAGTTTTCCGTCACATCAAAAACTGGTCCCTATCTAAGTATTAAAAAGTTTTGTGTCCGTGTGAGTGCGCAGTATTTATTTTAATCTTTTATTTCTAGTTTTATCGTATTTTCACAACTGGTTTATTTTCAGATGGAAATAAAATGCATGGATCCCGGCGTGTTATAACGTTCTGCCTGCTAACTACAGTTTTACCTTCGATTCTGATTGTGCTACCCTTGTATTTGAGAAACATAAGATATGCTGATGTTATGTATAAAATATCAGATTCAGATGTTATCCAAATTCACAAAGGTCAATCATCGGTATTTTGTGAGAAGCATTCATTAAAGATGAACACTACATTTAGTGCATTCCAAATGAAAGGGACACCAGAAATATCTAACAAGCGGAAACATATTCGATTAAAAAAGTCCATGAGTTTACCAGATGATACATTAGAATATTGGGGATTTTATCTATTGAAAGGGGCTGCTGTTGAATTGAAAGCATGTTCTCGTCATAAAGGCTCCAAGATTCTAGTTGTTAAAGGGGACAGAATATTGAACACATGTGGCATTTTGGAAGGATATAATGGACAAGAAAAAGATCCCCCCAAAGTGGAACACCAAGGAGTTCTAGTAACATTAGAGAAACCTAATGACAGACATAAGAGAAATTACACTGAAAAACATTTAAAAAATAATAGGGAAGACATAAACAAAAGGGTCAACAATAAAAATAGCCCAGAGGACACAGTACTAAAATATAGTACTGAAGTTGATAACTATACACAAAAAACCACACATAATAATCAAGAAAGACTAAGAAGAGACATAAAAAATATACCATTGCATAATCCTAACACTTTATTAGATACTGGCGTATATCATGGAGGCAATGCCTTTAACAGTACTGTGAATCTACAGGATCCTATTTCTAGATTTGAGAATAATTTGCAAGAATGTTTTCACAACAAGATTTTAATAAATCGCTTATTCCCCTTTTCTATGCAATGTAACAGTACAAATTATTTAGAAAACACTACTATCCTAAAGGTAGTTCACGAAGTACTCATCGATGGTTATTATTATTATATATTCTATACAGATAATGGAGTTAATGACATACATGCAATTTTCGATATTTATAAACCAACATTCCAATATGTAAATAATTCTGAATCCAAAGTATGTGTTAATAAAACTGAATGTGAATTTAATATAGACTTCTTTAGTGATGAATTAGTCATAGTTGAAAAACCCACAAAAGAAGGTTTACAAAATGAAGAAAGTGACTCTTCAATTCTAGTATCTATTTGTCATCCGCGAATTTCTGTTTATATATTTTTCCCTATATCAGTATTGTTACTCATACTCCTGTTTGCATTTTTATGATATTTGTTAAAAGTTTTATTCCATTTAATTTTAGTCAACAGGAACATTACCAGAAGTGTGATATTAATTTATTAAGTTTTTAAGATTTTATCTTAAGTGACGTTAGGATGTTATATAATGATTAAAAGTTGTGGAAAAAATAAAATTATTGTATCTGCTGTTGTCTATTATTTATACCCACAACGCGGCGACGGTACGGAGATGGTATAAATGCGTTTGGTGTGAGAGGATGTTTGTGCAAACCAAAGTTGCCATTTATCTCGAAAACTACTAGTCCGTCTTTCTATGTGGTTTTCAGTGATGGGTTCGGGTTTGATTGTGCATGATCTTAGATAGGTGTTACGGTGACAACTCACCAGAGGGCGCTGCCGTAAACATCTGTTTGTGCAAAACCAAAAGGTACTATAGTAGGGGCTCCGTAATTTTATTTCGAGTCATTTGTTCGATTAACGGAAAGTCGACTGAACGATTGTTCGAATGGAATTTATTGCGAAACAACCTTTTATCGCCAAACGCTACTTCGACTGAACGATTCATCGAATATTTTTAATCGATGGACTGATCTTTCGAATGAGTTTTAGTAATACAGGGTGTTTGGGACATCGTAACGCAAACTTCACGAAAAGGCTACACTTAATGCCACTAACCAAATTGTAGAAGTCATTAATCTCGCTATGATCGGTTACAGAAATTTACATTTTTGAGCGCGCAATGTATTGGGAACAATGCGATCTAAACGCGCGAGAGCGTTGTACGTGGTTAACGTAGTACCTACGTCACTGTCTACATCTACACGTCTTGCAAACACACATACAACACAGGTCTGTGTCGGCGCCGCGCTGCGCGTAATGTAGGTACCTACACATATCCCGTATTGCCAACAACAATAACACAAAATATGGACAGTAGGGAAACTGCCTACAAACGCTCGAAACGGCACATTCACACAAACATGCACACCGACGAGACTCCTAAGGTAACTTCGCGGGACTCGCAGTAGCAAGTGCCGCGTCAAGACGAGTGGTCACGTTTAACTTTTTATTTTTGAAAATGCCAGGAAAGTATTGCGTAGTATACGGCTGTTTGAACTCGGCTTCATCAAAACCGGAGCTATTGTATTTTAAACTTCCTGCTGATATTGAAAGGTAAGAATGATTTCTAGTTATTGTTACCTATTTATTCGTTATCGAATTACGTATAAGTCTGTGTGATCGATCATAATGAATTCGTGAACTTACTTCTAAATCATGAATGCGGCGGTTTTGAGGGTATTTAAAGCTGTTAGTGCAATAGTGATAGTGGTAACAAAAAGTACATCCAAGATGGCGACTGCAGTAGGTATTCTATATCAATATTTTCGTCATGGGTGTCGTTTTCATGGTTTTCGAGGGTGTTGAAGCCGATAGTGCTGTCAAAATGTGAATCCAAGATGGCGGCTGCAATTGGTATCAATTTTTTCGTCATGGGTGTCGTTTTCATGGTTTTCGAGGGTGTTGAAGCCGATAGTGCTGTCAAAACGTAAATCCAAGATGGCGGCTGCAAAAGGTACCCATCAATTTTTTCGTCATGGGTGTGTGTATTTTTTTATGTAATGGGTTTTTTAATTACTAGATATCACACGCATTTTCGGATTGAAACGCGGTACGGTTCGTAGCCGCTCATGAGCCCAGCCCGCGCGCCACCTGCGCTGCGGCGTCTACCGCGCGCCCACTCCGACGAGCGCCCGAAACCTTTTCGTCCAACCGCGGCTCGCGTACGCTCCCGCTAAAACTTGAAAAGGTTCCGCCGTAATGACAAAGTTAAAGATCTTTAGTTCTACAAGTTGTTGTGTGTAAATATTAAATTGATTTCCGTGTTTAAACTATCGTCTTTTGCTGAGGTTAACCGATGCCATGAGATTATCTATTTAAATTATGTTTGTAAGCTATTTATTCAAATTCGATTGATTGATCACTACAGAACAAAAATGTAAAAAAATAAATAAATCAAAAACATTAAAAGTGATAATCCTATTGCTTCAATGGAGCGTAGGTAATTATGTTCTCAACTAGGCTTAGTTTCCGTACTGTCCATATTTATACTGTGACAATAATATCATTTTAATCACTCAGAAATACCTACCGACTGATGGTAGGAACATGTTTAAGGAGAAATTAAGAGAAAAAAAAGGAGCCATAAGCTCAGTCTCCTATAATCACAATTCCGATAGGGATTTCGATAAGCTTAGAAGTACATTGAGATCCGGTAACGTAGGTATTATCTAATGAACTACTAAACCCACTTTGAATGCAGGTACGAATATCGCCGATTGCAATAATATCACATAAACTCATTTTAATCACTCAGAAATACCTAACCTACTGATGGTAGGAACTTGTTTATGCAGAAGTTAAGAGAAATGGAGGAGCCTTAAGCTTAGTCTCTTTAAATCACGATTCCGATAAGGATTGATAAAAAAAGGTTTTAAGTATGTACATTGAGATCTGGTAATGGTGTAGGTATAAGCTAATGAACTAGCTAACTCACCCCTAAACAGGTAGGATTCAAACTGGCCGCCCGCCGCCTGCTTGCTCGTGTTTCGCCATACATAACACATTAGCATATTACCGTATTCTTGGGCACTGTAGTAATCGTTAACTCCAGATTACATTTTTAAAACACACTCACAAAAACAAACAATAACAGACACAAACACAGAATTAGTTTTGCTAGGTAGGTATCAAACGAAAACTTATTGTCTCACGTCACGTCACGTCTCGAATTCCCGAATTTTGCAAAAATAACACACTCGTTCGCTATCAAGGTCTTCAAGACACTGACATAAAAATCGGCTAAATGTAAAAAAAATGTTTTTTAAACATTCCTTTGACTTCGCCGACTTTTGGCGGCATTGTGTTCAAAAGGACGCCGCGCTACGAACTGCCCCCAAACAAAAAAGGTTCTTGTTGAAACAAAACTTAGTAACCTATTTCCGACCTTAAGTTGTTTAGTTATTGTCGGAAATCGGTTACCCCGCTTTGTGCAGAATCAGCGTATTTATTTCATATGGGCCGTATTATCTAGCGGTATGTTTGACGCTACACATACATGCACACGGGTTAGTGTGTTACAACTAGGCAGGAACGTTGACCTTTTTTACAAAACAGCTGAGCAGAAGACGACCCACTGACCCAGATACCTAACTAGTTTTATTTACATTGCTCTTTTTAGTGAAAGTGGTGAGTTAATTGTTTTTTTAATTAAAATCACGTAATCAGGTAAGAATAACGATTATGAACAGTCTAAAGTAAAAAAAATAGCTGAAAAAATTTGAAAAATGAGGAAAAAGCCGACGAAAAATTCCAACGCGGGGGGGTCCAGAATCATGTCCTGGACTCATGGTATCCGTTTGTGCGTCGATGTCCCTTACACCACAGTATAAATATGGCCAGTAGGGAAACTAAGCCTAGTTGAGAACATAATTACCTACGCTCCATTGAAGCAATAGGGTTGTCACTTTTAATGTTTTTGATATATTTTTTTTACATTGTTGTTCTGTAGTGATCAATCAATCGAATTTGAATAAATAGCTTACAAACATAATTTAAATAGGTAATCTCATGGCGTCGGTTAACCTCAGCAAAAGACGATAGTTTAAACACGGAAATCAATTTAATATTCCTGTCCGGCCCCGGCGACACACCGGTGTGTCGCGAATTAATCGCGAATTTAATGTTTATTTACATATACATAAGATTTACTTTATATTAGGGAATTTTCACATGTTGGGCCCGAGTGGTTAACACACAACAACTTGTAGAACTAAAGATCTTTAACTTTGTCATTACGGCGGAACCTTTTACAAGTTTTAGCGGGAGCGTACGCGAGCCGCGGTTGGACGAAAAGGTTTCGGGCGCTCGTCGTAGTGGGCGCACGGTAGACGCCGCAGCGCAGGTGGCGCGCGGGCTGGGCTCATGAGCGGCTACGAACCGTACCGCGTTTCAATCCGAAAATGCGTGTGATATCTAGTAATTAAAAAACCCATTACTTACATAAAAAAAATACACACACCCATGACGAAAATATTGACAGGTACCTTTTGCAGCCGCCATCTTGGATTCACATTTTGACAGCACTATCGGCT
The DNA here is from genome assembly GCA_947386135.1 of Melanchra persicariae. NCBI lineage: Eukaryota > Metazoa > Arthropoda > Insecta > Lepidoptera > Noctuidae > Melanchra > Melanchra persicariae. The sequence continues at coordinate 8,502,488 of OX376653.1, read as the reverse complement.
TCAATACCCTCGAAAACCATGAAAACGACACCCATGACGAAATTATTGATATAGAATACCTATTGCAGTCGCCATCTTGGATGTACTTATTGTTACCACTATCACTATTGCACTATCAGCTTTAAATACCCTCAAAACCGCCGCATTCATGATTTAGAAGTAAGTTCACGAATTCATTATGATCGATCACACGGACCTATACGTAATTCGATAACGATTAAATAACAATAACTAGAAATCATTCTTACCTTTTAATATCAGCAGGAAGTTTAAAATAAAATAGCTCCGGTTTTGATGAAGCCGAGTTCAAACAGCCGTATATACTACGCAATACTTTCCTGGCATTTAAAAAAATAAAAAGTTAAACGTGACCACTCGTCTTGACGCGGCACTTGCTACTGTGAGTCCCGCGAAGTCACCTTAGGCACAATATACTGTGCCTTAGGAGTCTCGTCGGTGTGCATGTTTGTGTGAGTGTGCCGTTTCGAGCGTTTGTAGGCAGTTTCCCTACTGTCCATATTTATATTGTGCTTACACGCTGTATATTATTTCATACGTAATCGAGGAAATCAAACACTTTTAAGATATCGTACGTTCTTCCCGTAGATTTGAACATTATTATGAGAATTGACTTGGCTTAATCTGTTCCCGCGAGAAATACTATGTTTGCATTTAGAAAAATGAAATTGAACATGAAATAATATATAAATATAATATACTGGCTAATTTTTTTTCCAGTGCGCAAACTTTAAGAACCACTTCTGCCCATGTAAATGAACAACTTTCCCCAAGAAACCCATAGTCAATTCCTAAAAAAAAAATTGAGTCTCCCATACAAATTGTGGTCAGTTGATGACAATTTTGTATGGGAAGTTCAAATTTTTTTTAGATAGAAAACTTTTTTTTAGATCTTGACTCTACTAGTTCTGCAACTCGATACTAGATGGCGCTAGTAATAACTTTCATCGTCATGTACCCGGCATTAATTCTGGCGCTTAACAGTATCGTGATATTAATCGTTATCCATTTAAATGGTTTGATAATTAAGGTTGATTAAGTCCGTGTAAATTACACTTTAACTTATTCAAATCCGACCTTTCGTTCAAAAGTTACGACGGTAATAAACATGCTCGGAGTAAGAAAAATGTCGCGGCTTGAGCGAACAGGGGAGAATCGTATCAATGCTTGGTCCGATGAAGTTGAAACACCACGGCATTTAAATGTTTTCGATAAAACAATAAGAATAACAAATGTTTGGATTTTTCTAAAATAAACTACATACATAATAAGGAGTGAAGCAGGGGTGATTAAGATGGTTAACGATAGCCAGTATACTATTGTAGTCTTTGGATCGACTTAGGCTACGTTTCCCCATGCAAGAATACTCGCAGAAATGTTGCAAGACGAAGAGAATGTGGTTAAATAAAGTAGTCTATGAAACTGCACTTTAATAAACCCTGATAAGTAACATTTTCGGCCCCCTTTTTTGCATATTTCTTCAAAAGTAAAGGTACATTGAAAAAGAAACAGGTGCATATACTCCTAGAGACGAATACATTGGTGCACACCTAATTCGCAAATTCTGGGGGGCCGTGCTGGGCAAACGTACATTCTTGTTTGTATGGTTTGACAACTCACCCGTCGTGCACCCCGCTCGAGTGTTCACTTCGGCATGTTTACAGAATCGCACTGCTGATCTTGTTCGTTTTTCCGCCAAAGAAGTGTCGAACACACTAAAAAGAACGACTAGAGGAAAGTCCCCAGGTCACGGCGGGCTGGAGCATTGAGCACTTTGCAACATCCTCACATATCCAGAGTACTGGCTATGTTATATTCGCTAACTATTGTTGTGCCCATTATAAAAAAATAAACTGGTGACGTGGCTGATAAGGGCAACTATCGTCCCATCGAACTGGACAGCCAGCTGAATACGCGTTTGGATGGTATCCTTAATATACCCGATGCGCAATTTGGGTTTCGTAGTGACCTGACCACCGAAAGCGCGTTTCTTGACCTCAAGCATACGATGCAATAAGTATTATACGAAACGCCAAACACCTAAGTATTTATGCTCGTTTCTTGGATTTCTCCCGTGCCTTTGACCAGGTATCGTATGATATCATGTGGAAAAAGCTACGGGAGAGAAAAGTACTAGCTGAGCTGTTGCGTATCCGGTATCCTCCAGTTTTGTTACTACAACCAGGTTAATGGTAATGGGCTGATAAGCTCTTTGTGCCATATGGTCTCGAATGCGGAGTGAAACAGGGGGGAACAAAATAACGTCACCAAAGCTCTTCAAACTCTACATCAACAGAGAGAGAAGGAGGGATGAAGCTATACACCCTATATAGATCCATCCCTCCTTCTCGCTCGAACTACTCACGCTTTAACACGTCATGGTAGGGCCCCTGATCGTTGAGCTCAGCAGTAAGAAAATCGGCTATCGCATTGATGACATTAGTGTCAATAACATCAGCTACGCGGAAGATACGCTCAGGGAGCTATTAACTTGTTGTGAGTCTTATACTCAAGCGCATGGCTTAATTTATAATGTAGCAAAAAGCAAGTTCATTGTCTTTAAGGCAGATGGTGGTGAATGCCCAGAATCCGTGCCCGCGATACAACTAAATAATACTGAACTCAAACGGGTATATCAGTTCAAGTACCTGGGGTATTACGTGGCTCACGATCTTAGTGACCACGTAGATGTTGAGCGAGAGCGTAGGGCGCTGGCGCTGGCGGTCCGATGCAATATGTTGGCACTTGGCACGCAGGTTTGCGCGTTGTAGCGAACAAGTTAAAATTAGTTTGTTTAAAGCTTATTGTCAGGTGTCCTACACGTGCAGCTTGTGGACCAATTATACTCAGTGGATCCTTGCGCCCTCAGGGTACAATATAACAATGGGTTCAGGATGCTGTTGGGTTTGCCCCGTTTCGGCAGTGTGTCTGGTATGTTTGTTTACACAGGGTTACGTTGATGGATTCCATGCCATCGTCAGGAACAAGTCTGCCTCACTGCTCTGCAGATTGCGAGGGAGCTCCAATTCCATCCTCAGCGTCATAGCAAGGAGGTACGACTCTCCAATAGTTTGTAGCCTTATGAGGAGATGTATCTCAAAAAATCAATTGGTCTCGAAATATTAGTACCTACCTAAATAAGAAAATAACAAATAATTTAAGTACATAACTTATATTATTTGTTATTTTCTGATTTTATGATTACCTACTTACTAACATAAGTAGTTATAAGATTCTTGTTTACTAACCTATAAATTATGGATGTTACATAATACCTATCTGAAATAAAGATTTTTTTTTTTTTGCACATTACCGGTTGGCAATTCGGTATTGTATAGAGTTACCTATGCAAAGTTAACAGGTAGGTAATTTATGAAATATTATTAATTTTATACTTTGCCTAGGTATTCTATAGGTACAATACAATACCGAATTGCATAAAATGTCTAGGCAATGTATAGAATACCAAATTAATAATACTTCACACATTACCCAGTATTGGTAATGTATGAAACGATGAGCGTGTTAGCTCTGCGTTCCACCGAGTCAAGCGCGGCAAGCTGATACTTAGCTGAGCCATCCCAAAGGTAGCTACTAATTCTCTATGCAGGATCGGACTTGTGCTTTGTAAAGGGTTAAAAGCTGTCCAGGCCTGAAGTATCGCTTCACCCTATTTAGGATGCCCAGCTTTTTGGCCGCAATTTGGGCTTTGTACTCGATGGTGGCGCCGAAGTTGAGACTGGATGTCAACTCCATGCCTAGGAGCTCGAGCCGTTCAGTCACAGGAACAGATGCATCCCGAAAAGTAGGAGTTTGGTCAAAACGACTCCCTTTTGCGGTAAAAAGACACGCCTGTGTTTTGCTGGCGTTAAAAGTGACCAGATTGTCATCACCCCACTGGGAGACAACGCTTAAGGTTAAATTTGTCCGCTCTACCATGGCCTCTCTCAAGAAACGGACTTCATCCCCGCCGGTTGTAGCGCTGGACAAGTATCTCTCTGAAACGGTACTGTCATCTGCGTACTCAACAAGACCAGGCTGAAGTAGGTTATTGATGTGTAGCAGGAAAAGAGTTGCAGAGAGAACAGACCCCTGAGGAACTCCGGCATCAATAGCCATGAGGTCAGAGGAGCAACCGTTAACGACTACTCGGATCGACCGTTCACTTAGGAAGTCTGATATCCAGCTACAAAAACCAGCTGGGATGCCATAAGCAGGAAGCTTGCTGAGTAGACCTGCGTGCCAGACCCTATCAAAAGCCTTCGAGATATCGAGCGACACGGCAAGTGCTTCGCCGTGTCTCTCGATGGCTTCGCCCAAGCAGTGCGTGACATACACAAAAAGATCGCCAGTTGACCGTCCCCAGCGAAAGCCATATTGACGGTCACTGAGGAAATCATTGTCTTCGAGGTAGGACAGCAGCTTACTGTTCAGAATCCTTCCCATAACCTTGCATAGGATGGAGGTAATGGCGAACGGACGGTAATGTGCAGGGTCAGCACGGTCTCCCTTTTTGGGCACCGGTTGCACATTCGCAAGCTTCCATGATTTCGACAGCGTTCTTTTTTCAAGAGAGAGGCGGTACAGGCGTGTCAATACAGGAGACAGTTCAGGTGCACATTGCCTCAACACTCTCGTTGGAATGCCGTCAGGTCCGCTGGCCTTATTCACGTCTAGACTGCACAATACTCTTCGGACCTCTTTAGTGTGAACTGCGATCTCCGGCATCGAAGAGTCACAACGAGGTAAAGTTGGTGGTTGCTTAGAGCCAGCGCCCAGACGCGAATTGCTTGCAAAGAGAGTTGCAAATAAAGCTTTCTCTCTTGGTCAAAACTTGCCCTACGTAAAACCCGCTGGCAGAACTTGGCGGCAGAATTAAAAGCTCTTTTCCTCGCGCGAACCCTACGTGCTTTAGCCTTTCGGTGGCGTGCCTTGATCCAGGCTTGGTAAGCAGACTCTTTACGGGCCTCAGCGTGGGCGCGTTCTGCATTATACCAAGGCCGGGAGAGGATAAGACGCAAAAAAGTGCCGCATCTCATCCCAATCTGCTGACTCGTATGGCCATACTCGTCTCGTGCCTCTAGGACTCTTATCTGGAGGAGAACAGGTCAACACGGATTTCACCAGGCAGTGGTCAGACGTTCCCAGCGGGGCTGAGACCGATACTGAATGACTGCCCGGATCAGTTGTCAGCAGAAGGTCCAAGCAATTGGGTGTATTGGCGTCAACATCCGGTACCCGCGTTGCCACATTCACCAGCTGGGTCAGATCTAGCGTTACAGCAAACTTGCGCGCCTCTAAACCGGCATGGTCAGTTTTCTGGTACGGGAACAACCACTCTTTATGTTGGGCGTTAAAGTCCCCCAGAAAAATGAGCTTCGCTGTTGGCTACCGTTGCTGGGGTGTGTGTATTCCCAGCGGAAAAAGGTCGATTTTCTTAATTTCAGTTAAGCAGATATTTAGTGTATGACGTCGTGTAAATGTGTATGGTAAGTACGAATTTGTGCATCCAACCATTGGGGAGTTATTCAACAAAAACTGTTTCCGCTGGAACTACGTCATCCCAGCGGCACTTTTTTTTTCCTATGGACGTACAAGAAAAAAAATACATGCAATAATTAGTGTGTGATGAGAGGTAAATGTGTATGTTTAAATGAAATTTGTGTGTCTTAAAACTTCGAAGATATTCAAGTTTCCGCTGCGCTGACGTTTGGCTATTTGATGGAAATCATATAAATCGGTTTAGTGCAGAGTTGATTTTTTTTACGCACGTTGCTATGAATTTGTGTATAATGTTTGTGAAAACAGATTTTGAAAAAAGCATACCGTTTAGGAGATATACACGTAAAGGTGAAATATGATTATTAGGTCTAAGTACTTAAAATAGGAACTTTAGAGCCTAACTTTTAACGTTTATTTGTATCTTGTAAGGGTCTACAACGTCTTGCCAAGTTTCATTTATGTGCGCTTAGTAATTAATGAGCAATGGCATAATTTACTACGAATGGACCACTATATTTTATGACATCCGATTGTAGGACTTTTTAATGGAAAAGCAAAATAAAACATATTCCACTATTTAGTGTATTAATTCAACTATTCATATGTAAAATTTCAGCTCATTACGCTCAATTATTAAAGAGATATAATAAAAATACCAAAACAACCGAATTACATGGATAAACCGACCAAGTTTGAATGGCTACAAAAAAGCGGCCTTGCAGTACATAGAGCTAACGTTCTAAAATTTCCAGTATAGTATCGTTATCGTGTTTAATAGATTCGTACAGGCGCGTACACAATCGTTTCGCAGAAAATAAAACAACTGCATTAACTTTGTACTCTTAAAATTATTTATTAGTTACTGACTATTAAAATTAAAAAACATTATTAACAAAGTAATAATAACATCAAATAAAATCAAATTATTGTTAGATTTATTGTGCCGCTAACAACGCCACCACACATTGATATAAAGAATCAGTCTTTTATAAATAAGAAATACGTTGCTTACTGTAAAAGCTCAAATACTTATGTACCTATAGGTAAATCTTAAGTATTAAGTACCTACTAGTAAATTTTCGGAAGTTGGTCTTCTCGTTCGAGCTTTTACAGCAACAAATAAGTATGTCTTACAATCACAGATCAGTACTAAGTAATTGACTCAATTTAAAGGTAGGTTTATAGTGTAGTGCAGTACTGACCTACTTACCTACGTTCTAGCGCATATTCTTACGGGAACGTGAATACCTACGGGAACGGGAATTCCAACGGGAAAAAACGGGATATGCGCGTACGAAGTCGCGGGCAACAGCTTGTATTATATAAAAATGCGGGCGGGGGCTTGACTGTTGTTCTGTGTTTCGCGCTTGCAATGCCTGACAGGTTAAAAATAAGTAGGTACCTACGTAATATTATTGCGGGATTATACCTATTAATTGTGGTTTGAATAAATGCAAACAAGAACAAACGAAATTCTCGTCTCACACTTCAAAGTACCTACCTAGAAAATAAAAGGTATACATATTATTATTCGAAACAAGTTCGAATAAGAGACTGCAACTTTTGAACAGCTGAACCAACTTTCATCAAATAACTATAGGTATTTACATGGCTGTCATAAACACTGTAGGTATGCACTGGAATCTATACATAGCAGATATAGACAACTTTTAGGCTTTCGGCGTCGTCGAGATGTAAGTAACAACGAGTGTCACTTGAACCTACCTTCCAACAGATAACATTTTCATGAGGTATTTTATTAGGAAGTACTTACCTTGTTTATCTTTTAATCATTCTCACTACTGGCTCAATAAGTATGTCACAGTCACTTGCACTATGTCAATAACCGAGTCCAATAGGTACATAATATTACGTTGCGGCAAAATAAACAGCGCATACGTACGTTGTCCTTGGGTGCACACTAGTACCTATACTATTGTATCTAGTCTTTGTTTGTAATTACTACCCGTACGCGTTAACTTGGCACCTGGCTCGACACATTTCGAATGACGTTTTAATTAAAATTGAACAATTCAATTTCGATGTACCTAAATAATATAATCGCAATGGTAACAGTGATGCCAAGTAAAGCGTTTCGAAACGTATCCGTAGCCAGGTCAAGAATATTGTGTTCCGACCTGTACTAGTCCAATAATGGTAAAACACTGGAAATTTTAGAACGTTAGCTCTATGTACTGCAAGGCCGCTTTTTTGTAGCCATTCAAACTTGGTCGGTTTATCCATGTAATTCGGTTGTTTTGGTATTTTTATTATATCTCTTTAATAATTGAGCGTAATGAGCTGAAATTTTACATATGAATAGTTGAATTAATACACTAAATAGTGGAATATGTTTTATTTTGCTTTTCCATTAAAAAGTCCTACAATCGGATGTCATAAAATATAGTGGTCCATTCGTAGTAAATTATGCCATTGCTCATTAATTACTAAGCGCACATAAATGAAACTTGGCAAGACGTTGTAAACCCTTACAAGATACAAATAAACGTTAAAAGTTAGGCTCTAAAGTTCCTATTTTAAGTACTAAGACCTAATAACCATATTTCACCTTTACGTGTATATCTCCTAAACGGTATGCTTTTTTCAAAATCTGTTTTCACAAACATTATACACAAATTCATAGCAACGTGCGTAAAAAAAATCAACTCTGCACTAAACCGATTTATATGATTTCCATCAAATAGCCAAACGTCAGCGCAGCGGAAACTTGAATATCTTCGAAGTTTTAAGACACACAAATTTCATTTAAACATACACATTTACCTCTCATCACACACTAATTATTGCATGTATTTTTTTTCTTGTACGTCCATAGGAAAAAAAAAGTGCCGCTGGGATGACGTAGTTCCAGCGGAAACAGTTTTTGTTGAATAACTCCCCAATGGTTGGATGCACAAATTCGTACTTACCATACACATTTACACGACGTCATACACTAAATATCTGCTTAACTGAAATTAAGAAAATCGACCTTTTTCCGCTGGGAATACATACACGTTGCTGGGCTACGTCCGTCGACTCCACGAGGGAATTAAACAGCGCTGTTGTCTCCAGGTCACCGCTGTGTGATCGGTATACGCCGATATAGAGAAGTTTCTCCACGCCAGTGTCCACAAGTAGCAATATGGCAGAAAACCCCGGTTTCTTAAAGCAACGGAGACGACGCGACGACAATAAATGTCATCGCGGACGTACACACAGACCCCAGCCTACTTCTTGAACTTGTGTTCCAGAGAGTAGCCCGGGTAGTTGAGGTACGCTACGTCCGACGGAGTTGTTATCTTCGTCTCCGTTAAGAAAAACAGGTACGGCTTCTCGGTCTCAAGATGGTGATGGACCGGATCGAGATTGGAGTGCAACCCCTGATGTTGGTGAGGTGCTCTTTGAGTGGGAGGAAGTGCAGCCGTTGTTTTACCTTATTTCTTTTTGCTTTGGTCATTTAGTTTTTGAGTAGTTAGGGAAAAAGTCGAACTGTCGAGGCGCTACTCAGTGAACCAAGTGGAACACTAGAGCTAAACCATCCTATGGGGAACTCATTTGGAGACTGCGGGGACGCCCGATCCCCCCGGATATGGCCACCGGGTCCTCCCATCCTGTCGCCGGCTGGCACGGTGGAGCATACCGGGATTTTTCGCTAGTTGGTGGGGCAGCCTTTCACACGTGGCTGGCGTGCTACTTGGGCCTCCAACTAACTGCGGTCGGCCAACGACTGGCACCGTGTTTCGGATCCCGCTACCCTCCAAAATGAGTTACCCGGATAGCCCAGCCCAGCGACCAAGACCGGTTCTGAGCAAAGCGACTAACAATCTCCTTCTCCCCCAAAGGCACTGGCACTTAGGCATGGGTAACTCCGGACACATCTATATCTTCGGATATATATCTTTAAGCGGACACATATCAACTCCTTCCTTTTCACAAAAATTAATATATATCCTATGTCCGAGTAACTCCGGCTGAAGTTGACCGAACTGAATGACTGCTCCGCAGGGCCGCTCCGGTGCGCCAAGCTAATTTCCGGAAAGACACGAACATTGAGTAAACTATACTACACATCCAATCTTTTACTGGATATAGTTAGCCCATGCCTACTGGCACTCCCGCACTCCGACGGAACACAGAAAGCTGCTTGGCGCCGGACTTCGGCGGGATGGTGGTCGGATGGTGGCCTACCACCGCTTTAAGTGGGATCGTTCTGCCGAACCATAGGCAAGCCTGTGGTGCCGTTACCCGGGGTGGACCGCGAGGAGGTAGATCCCAAACCACCCCAAAACCGTTGTGAAGTAATTCCAACTTTTTGGAATTACTTCACAACGGTTATTGTGTAAAACTTATCCTAACGTTTCTTATGAGGGGATGGGTACGCAGTGAGCCATATAGACTGGGTAAGCAATGAACCACGGTTCATTGTGTCAACCTCTGAGTGTTAATGAGAGTATCATTAAGTACTTTGTTAATTTGAACATGGGTCGAAACACTAAAGCAGCAAGCCCCTAAAAAGAGTTATCACACGGCAGCAGTTATTCAAAAAGGAACAGACAAACATTTTTCGGGTATAAGAGAAGCAGCTGAAGCAGCCAATCTTCCCTATCCAACACTGTGAAGATAAATTGAGAAATACCGGAACAAACCGTCATACAGATTGGAGCCGCATTATGATGCTAGCAAATTTTTAATGATGAAAAAGAAATATTGGATTGTGCACATACATTCTATGGCCTAACTTCTAAAGACTGAAATGCTGCCATCGTGGAAAGTTCATGACATGGCAGGCCGAGATTGGATGAGGAGGCTAGAGCTCTTCAAACTTTTGTTGGTTCATTGGCTACCACTCTACCCTACCCACGCGGTTTTCTCTACCGTAGACGGTAGCGAATACCGCTTAGGTTTGAATAGGTCTTTACTTTTCCATACTAAATCTCCGGCATATAACCCGACCAAATTAAGTTGTCAATAGTATTGAGCTGTTTAGATGTTACACTCGTGCACATAAATTTATTGATGTCGGAATAGCAAAAACAACAGTTCAATGTGTCCGTTTCGATGGCGCGGCCACGACGTTTTTTTTTTAAAAATATATGCCACGATTTTGTAAAAATTTGTAGACTCCCAAAACCATTAATTTGTCAAAGCTATGGTTAAAAAGTTATAAGGGTTTGAACATGGCCGCGCCATTGAAACGCTCCGAACCGCGCGGACACGGAGATCTTTAAAACTAACAATTGCAAATTGTCTCTTTTACAAATTTTTACAAAATCATGGCGTAATTTTAAAAAAAAAAAAACGTCGTGGCCGCGCCATCGAAACGGACACCAGTTCAATCTCTATAATTTTCATACAAACTGTGTACCTGGGATAATATTAAGAAAAAACTATGACCAATATTAGTAAAATTAAAAAAAACCATTGACAACATGGCCGCGCCATTGAAACGCGGCGAACCGCGCGGTCACGAAGATCTTTTGAACTAAGCGTTGCAGAGACCTGAAATTTAGGTAAAAGAACAGACTGAATTGGAAAATTTTTAAAAATATAGAAAAAATTCCTGGGTTTATATTTAAGGAGCTGTAAGACTAAAACCGCCGCGCCATTGAAACTGAAAAACACGTTTTCACAGTTCGCTGATATCTCGCTGAAAAAGCATCGCAGACGTCTAAAGTTTTTTGTAAAATCCAGATTTAAATTTGTGAAAACTAATAAAAATACAACTAAAAATCCTATGTGCGTTTGCCCAGCACGGCCCCCCAGAATTTGCGAATTAGGTGTGCACCAATGCAATGTACTCGCCTCTAGGAGTATATGTACCGGTTTCTTTTTCAATGTACCTCTGTACTTTTGTGAAGAAATATGCAAAAAAAGGGGGCCGTGCCAGTCAAACGTTTTCAGCACGGCCCTCGTGTAACTTGAAAAATAAATAGCGTATTCAAAAGTTTCAATGTACCCTATTAACACGTTATATGTGCCGCAACAGATACTGTGAATTCGTAATAACAAATAATATATAGACGTAGATAGGGGGCCGTGCTGGAAATAAGGATTATAAGACAATATCTAAAAAAGACAAGCCAACCTTAGCCAAAAACTATTAAAATATAATTGATGTTTGGCTAGTAACATATGTAACGCATTGGTGTCTCATACAACTTGCTAAATTTGAAAAATAAACCAATTTTAGTTCATTCAGCACGGCCCTCTATATTTGCCTATATCTTTTTAAACATGGCATGTTTCTTTACAAAATTCGACTACCTGAATTATGTGCAGGAGTACATTCGTGCACATAAATTGCGATTCTGCTATATCAGTAGGTACTTTAAAAGATAAATTGGATCAAACATATCACATATATTACAACTGATGGGGTGACCATGATTCCATATATTAGGTAGGTACATATTCTATACCTATATTAATAAAATTATGTGACTACATTAAAATAAACATTCTTTTTTACGGGAACCGATCACTTTTCCAAAATGTTTTTATTGGAATTTCATTTTACCGAAAACTATTGACCGACGTCTTTTTTGCGTATGCATTATTTGACATATTTTCAGATCATCGAAGTATCATGTGCCATAGGGTATTATTTTACTGAGCTAAATTTCACCGATTTACAAATTAACTTTTTGCTATTGGCCGAAGCCTCTTTTGAACTTTTTACATGTGCCAGATTTTCACCACACCGAAACAACATTTTACGGAACATTATTTGGTCACAAATATATAGCCGGTTACTTGGTAGCATTTTCAATATTAAATTAAAACAGTGTCATAAAAAGTCAATATGTTGTACTATTTATTTACTTGCATGCTGCATGCTGCATGCCTGCTTGTACGCTGCATGCTTGAAGCAAGCATCCTTGTTTGCATGCTTCTTACTGGAACCACTTAAAACCACTTGTTCATAATCAACTGTTTTATTAAGTGCCATTACAATTAAATAATTAATTTGAATGTTCGGGAACATAATACTTCGAACAAATGTTATTTCGGCTAAGTGTAACTTCGGTAAAAAATTTTCGACCAAATGAAACCTTGAAGTAACGAAAAAAATCGAATTGTTAATAATCAACTGATAGTGACAAACGTGACTTCGATGAAGTAAAAAAAAAACGAAACGCCAAACTTTTCAACTATTATGTTGAAAAGTTTTAGGTGAAATGAAATTGTCAAATATTTTTCGGGTTTATGATCTGTAACCCTTTTTTACAATTTGTTTTTTTTCTTCGAATTTAATATGATCGATTACATCTTGTAAAGGAATTATATTAGTTTAAACTTGTCGTGTGCGGTCGCTATTAGTTCACTGAAGTTACCGTAATTTTTGAAGATGCGCTGGTATCGCGGTTACTTCATGTTGCACTCGTGTTTATTGATCAAGTTTTAACTGATATAATTCCTTTACAAGATGTCATCGATAATATTAATTTCGAAGAAAAAAAAACAATATGTAAAAAAGAATTTTTATTTTAATGTAGTCACATAATTTAATATAGATACAGAATATGTACCAACCTAATATATGAAATCATGGTCACCCCATCAGTTGTAATGTGCGATATGTTTGATCCAACTTATCTTTTAAAGTACTGATAACAGAATCGCAATTTATGAGCACGAATGTACTCCTGCACATAATTCAGGTAGTCGAATTTTGTAAAGAAACATGCCATGTTTAAAAAAATATAGGCAAATATAGAGCGCTTATGAGCAAGTCACCAGATTCTCAACTCACCAGATTCGCAACTAACCAGATTCTCAATTCACCAGATTCGCAACTCACCAAATGTACAATGAAACACAAAGTCACAAAAAGTCACAGAATAGTACCTAGATACTTTATTCACAAAAAAAAAGTAAAAACACGTTTTGGAATTGCAATTTCTTCTAAACTATTAGAACTCAGAGCTTTGAAAAAAAAACGTTTTATAGCAAAGAAGATGGCTAAATGACTGCCCCAAGCATGTATTTTTATTAAATATACATTCATGAATTGTGAAAAAGTGTTTGATGCCGACCTGCCTCCGTCGCGTGGTCGAGGCCTATTTGACGGACAGGGCTGTCATCTACCCCGGTCACCGGGGAGAGATGTCGTGCGGTGTTCCACAGAGTTCGGTTCCGGGGCCGCTCCTCGCTGACGATACGCTGGTCCTGGCGCAGGGTAGGTCGCACCAGGCGGCAGCCGACCTAATGACACGCGGAATTGCGATAGTCCTTGAGAGGATCCGAAATTGGGTCTCGAGGAACCAGATCAGGAGGGGTTCACATCGGCGGGTCGACGATCAGGTACCTGGGACTAGTTCTCGACTGCCGATGGAACTTCGAGCATTTCCGACATTTGGCTCCCAGACTGGGACGGGCCGAGGCTACCTTCAAGCGGCTTCCGATACCTGAACGCGACCCAAAGGGTCATGGCCTGGCTGGCCCGGGGAAATACGCACGATCTCCGGCGAGGCGGCGAGCCTCCTTATCGTATTGCCACCATGGGACCAGGACGCGAGAGCTCTCGCGCACATTTACGCGTGGCGTGTCGAGGCGCTGCACTGGAGCAAAACTCCGCTGTCACGGCAAATTGCAGCGCGGTGGACGGAGCTCTGGCAAGATACCATCGCGGTATGGAGGCCGCGACTATCGCAACCCAGTGCTGGGCACGCCACTATTGTGCCGATGAGTCCCCTCTTTGAGGAGTAGCTAGAGAGGCGCCACGGCGTCCTTAATACCTTCCACCTGATGCAAGTACTCACCGGACACGGTTGTTTACAGAGTTACCTGTTTCGGATTCAGCTTGAAAATACGTCCGGGTGTTATCACTGTGAGGATCGGTCGGAGGACACGGTGGAGCATACGGTTGAGTTCTGCCCTGCTTGGGCGGAGTAACGCCGTGTCCTCGTCGAGGCGATCGGCGGCGGCGACCTCTCACTTTCGACCCTGGTTCAATCCTTGGTCGAGGAGGCATGGAAAGCCGTCACTTCCTTCTGCGAAGCAGTAATGCTAGTGAAAGAGGAAGCGGTCCGCGTGATGGAGAAGCAAACTTCACGCCCTAGCCGTCGAAACAGAAGAAGACGGCCCGGGCGTCGGGAGTCGCTGGGCGATTCCCGGCCACCGTAGACGCGGGCCTGCGAACGGCGAGCGTTGAGTGGCTCGCCGTCCAGGCCCGGGTCACCGCTTTATGTTCCACGCGCGCGTATGGTTTTGAGTTATTAAGAGTCTGACACGCCCTTGCGCTCCACCCCGAGCGGAAGAAGTCATTTGATGTTTGCCAATCCATAAAAAAAAACCTCCGACTCTTGATAAAAAAATATATAGGTACCTATTGCCTACCGAAAGTTTAATTCAATTCGCGGTTTACTGAACCAATTGGTTCCAGCAGGACGAGACCTGTTATTACCAGCCCGCGACTTCGAACGCGCATATCCCGTTCCCATAAAGCCTAATCCAGCTTCATCAATCATCATGAACAAAAGGAAAAAAGCTATCTTAAACAAAAAGAATTTTCCAAATCGGACTGGTAGGTTCAGAAATTAGCGTGTTCAAATAAACACTCTTCAGCTTTATTAATGCTACTACTAAATATAGAAATCATAGTAGGTAGTCAGGAGGTTAAAATAGTACCTAGTAAGTACATATTTAATTTGACGGTTCATATAATTTATGTGTTGGACAGTACATAATCTGATGAGTTGCGAATGTGGTCAGTTGCGAGTCTGGTGAAATGCGAATCTGGTGAGTTGAGAATCTGGTGACTTGCTAATAAGGGATATAGAGGGCCGTGCTGAATGAACTAAAATTGGTTTATTTTTCAAATTTAGCAAGTTGTATGAGACACCAATGCGTTACATATGTTACTAGCCAAACATCAATTATATTTTAATAGTTTTTGGCTAAGGTTGTCTTGTCTTTTTTAGATATTTTCTTATATTCCTTATTTCCAGCACGGCCTGTTCCTGTTAATACTTTAAGATTTGTTCATAGCATTTGGTGCACACACATGGCTTAATATACTTAAATTCCTCCGCCACTAATTTTCCGAATAGCTCATTTCCTTTGTTTCTCCCTCTCCATACAAAGCACATTCTGAACAATTAGACTTCTTAACTGCGTTATCTTTTAATTCTTTCCTTCTTTTTATATACCCGTGGGGACAGATAGAACAGATGGAGAACTTGGTCTGGGTAGCTTTTTTGGTGACTGTAAATCATCTGAACATTGTGTCTCACTATCTAAAATGTTTAGCGAGCGGCTCCATAGCAAAGTCTGTTCGTTTTCTCTCCTACGATTACATAATAAAAATGAAATTATAGGAGCTATAATACCTCCCCACCGAGTGTGTCCCTACGTTGCCGTCGTGGTGGGGCTTGTGTCTCTCAGTGATCTGTGTTATGCGGCTGCTCATCAGACGTGACTGTGAGGGCAGTGGCCAGTGAGCAAGTAGTGTGTGAGAGAGAAGGGGAGATAGGGACCTCACCCTCTAAAAGGAAATCATGGACAGAGGCATTGAAAAAGTACTACCCCAGGGCGGTTCGAACTGCACAGCAGGACGGGAATCCGGCACGCTTCATGCGTCAAGCCCCTCGTATTCTGGGGGGGGCAACGATGCTTTCTGTTCTCCACTTGCCATTGGCAACAAGAGCCGAGGAGGCTCCCGATCAGCGTCCTCTGAGGACCTGGGGCCTAACCACCAACTCTTTAAGCAGTATTACTTCAATAATACGGGAAAGAGACGGAGCTATACAGGACGTATAGCTGCGTCTCTTTCCCACTGGAAGTAATATTAAAATAATATTGCTTTAAGAGTTGGTGGTTTAGGCCCAGATCCAACTAAGCGCCAAAACGCCTGAGAAGATGTCGGTAGGGCGAGGCGCGGGCTTAGGTGGCCAATTTTGGAGGAAGGGCTCGTTCGAGCGTCGTGCAGGTGCGGAGTTGGACTCTGATGACTCTGTATATGGCGTCAACTCAGCGAGTTCGGGATGGGAAGGAGTGGGGGCTGCTGCGGAGAAATCCGGATTCTTCCGTAAGCGGCCCAGACCGGAGGGTGACCAGGGGTCATCCTCCAACGAAGAGCTGGCCTCGGCCCGAAAAATCCCCACCAGCAGGCGGGGTAAGGGCCGAGAATGAGTCAAGGGGAGGGTGATCGCCTCCCAGGAGGCAGCCCAGCAAGCCGCAAAGCTCGCCGAGGAGGGGCGCTACCCTGGAGAGACCGGTCGAGGGTGGAAGGAAGGATGAAAGGTGGGGCAGCTGCACAGACGGCGAAGGCTCCTGCGCCAGCCCTGCCACAGCTGTCCCCGGCTTCTCTGCCTTCAAAGTCTCCTACGGCCGAAGCCGAATGGCAAGTGGCCGGGGAAAAGAAGGCGCGCAAGGCAGCCAGGGCGGCCAAGAGGCGGGAGAGGAAGCGGCGGCAAAAAGCGAGAAGTTTCGCGGCTGCGCTCGGCCGAGGAGGTGAAGGCACCCCACCACCATACGTCCTGACAACACAAGCATGCGAACCATTGTGGTGAGCTGCCCCGTGTTGGCGGCCAAGATAATATCGGAGGGCCGAAGGCTCTGCGCAGGTAAAATTACTAGAACCCAGACCTCTCCGAGGTGCTTCCGTTGCCAAGTGGGCAACGACGTGATGGCTCTGTGCACGTCGGAGGTCGACCGCAGCGGTCTCTGCTTCTGCTGTGGTCAGCCCGGTCACAGGACCGGCTCGTGCAACGCCACGACGACCTGCGTAGTCTGTGCCGCAGCTGGCAAGCCGGCCGACCATTGGGCTGGGGGCAGGGCCTGCGCTCCACCCGCCAAAGCCGGGGGCAAGAGGAAGCCCTCCGCCGCGGCCGCCGCCACCGTCGTCGCTTCTGCCGCCACCAGAGCCTGCCAGGGTTGCGGATTTTGTTCGAAAGAGTTACTGTGGCCCTGGAATGCAAATGGCACTAGGAGGAGCATGGATGGGTTTTAGTCAGTAAGAGTCTGACACTCCCTCCCGCTCCGAAAGACGAAACTATCTAGTTCCAGCTCTCCAGCGTTCCAGGTCTTTCTGCATTCTGCTAGGTAAATACTTGACCTCAGTGTTGCCATTTAGCGAAAGTTGGCAGCTCCAAATAATAACAAAATGATTTCAATTTTTGCAGAAATCCTAGCTTCCTTTGAATGATTATTCACTTAAATTGTTGTTAATTTATGTGACCGGTTTTATTATTCATCAGGAAAAGGTCTTATCTTGCATTAAGTAGGTATTTGCTTTCACCTAATTATGTATAATTAAATAAAATAATAAAAATTTAAAACTAAAGGTTATTTATATAAAAATCACCCGAAATTTGAGTGGAAATCGGGTGTTTATCCCAAAAAACCCGGTTTAATCCCACCTGGGTTTAAACCCGGGTGGGTGGATTGCCCATCTATAGGTCCTGCTGAACGACCACACGAAAGTTGTCATCGTTGATTTCCCGGTAAATACAAAATGATTCAGTTCGTTTCTTTTTTACGAAATTATTTGTATTAGAATAGCTGTAGCATGCGATGCATAGGTATCAGCGAAAACGTGTTTTAACAGTTTCAATGGTGCGGCCATGGGGTTTTAGTCTTACAGCTCCTAAAATAAAAACCCAGCACTTATTTCTGTATTTTTACAAATTCAATCTGTTATTTACCTAAATTTCAGGTCTCTGCAAAGCTTAATTTTAAAGATCTCCGTGGCCGCGCGGTTCGCCGCGTTTCAATGGCGCGGCCACGTTCAAAGCCTTAACTTTTTAACCATGGCTTCGACAAATTTATGGTTTTGGGAATCAACTTTTACAAAATTTTGGCAGTAGGTATATTCTTTTTAATGTCATGGCCGTGCCATTGAAACGGACACGCTCATGGTGGTCCTGCTGAAACGAGCGTGACTACCACCGACCTCCTTCAAAGTCGATTTTCTCGGAATACTAGGTACCTACCGAGGTACCAATTTTTATTTCGAATACCAATTGAGTAGGTACCTTCTAATTATTTACCAAATATGGAAGCGATTGGGGTAAACCTAACCTGTCCGAGCTCACTTCACTCGCTCTTGCATCCGAAGTTCTCCTAGTATCAAAAGTAACATGCATTTTGTTCAGACAATGATAGTGTGACAGACTATTATTCTGATATTTGGCGACCAATTTTTTGTTTTCAAAATAATCTCTGATGGTGGCCACGGACATTGTCAGGAGGGACACAAATTCTTTATAACTTTAATAATATTAATAAAATCCAATTGTAACTATTTTTATTTTACAAGTAAATATATAAATTTACTTGATGTTTTAACACTTAAATGTGCAGACTTATTTACCAAGAATGTTTTGTCCTTTTTAGCATGGATGACATTGCTACAAAAACTGTTAGTCGTATTAAAACAGTAATCGTAAATGAGAACAGACCATTACCATCTCGTACCTTGACATTGTCAAAATCATCAGATGTTCGTTGATGGAGCCATAACCATAATAAATTGATTTGATTGAACTAATACTTGCCAAAACTGATGGGATGTTTCTGGAATAGGGATGGTAGGGATTTGTGATTTGATTTGAGACCAGGATATAATCATGTATTAAATTTTCAATGTTTCCGGGTCACTAAGTTATTTCGACACATTTTACAGGTACATGTCATTGCAAAATTGAGATGTCCATGACTTGAAATTCTATGTTTCAGTTTTTTTCTTGAATAGTTTCTTTTAACGCAGCTCCAATTGATCAAATCTGGAATTGCGGACAAGAATATTATCGTAGTGATATGGGTATGTACTATCTATCAGTGTTACGTTGAAAGAGTTAAGACACAAAAAAAATTGTCATGCGTTTATATCTGAATATTGATCGTCACAAAGTGTTTATAAGCTAAAATTAACAGTATGTCATTAAATGTATTTGGAATAAGATCAGTTTTATTACTTATATAAAGATATAATATTATGTAAGCATAGGAACCTTAATTATCGTTTTTGTCAAAAGTCACTAATACTTTGAACAAAATTTATTCCAAAAATATAAATAATTCGAAATGAACATAAAAACCATGTAGAAAACAATCTTTTAAAATTAGAATGCAAAAGCAAAATGTAAATGGGAGTACAGGATACAATAAGGACCTGTCAAAAGAAAGTAATGAACATATTGAGGAAATTTTGATTTATTATTTCCACATAGTTGTGTCCAAAGTGCGTTTCACAGGCTCAGTGGGTAGATCTTCTGTAAAACAAAATTTACACAATTCAATACAATTGCTTTAGAGAAATTAAGGTTCCGATCGGGAATGGAGTGCTACAATTTTCAAGTATGTCAATAACAATACAGTTGAGATATTTCATTATATTTATTAGGGTATTACAAAAACAGTTACCATATTATGTACAACTGGAAAAAAAGTTACAATACAGTGGGTTTCCTTCTAGAACTTTTGTGATTGAAATAGCCTCTCCAGTACCCGATGAGACCTCTGTGCAAGCGGCAGAGAGGCCTACGCGGAACGGGGGCCATCCGGCCGAGCCGGTCTTACTCCTAACTATGTATATTAAACTTATATTGATACGTCTATTATAGTATAATGTAATCATTAATTAAACTAAAACGATTATATCGGTCCGAACGAAATGAGTTCCAATGAAAAATTGGGCACAGCGGTTATTAGAAGGCTCCTCCTAATACACACACCTTATAAATATCGCAATAGAACGCAGGACACAAAGTATAAACCGGGTAAGCGTAGGCCCCTCAGATGAGGTTAGCCACATCGCTGGGCATTTCCGAGATGCTTGTATGATAAAACTCCTCAATATCCTTGAGCGCTCTCCTGTCAGCTTCAGTCACGAAGTTGATAGCAATTCCTTTACGGCCGAAACGACCACCTCTTCCAATTCTGAAAAAAGGAAAAATCACTTTTTAAATCCTGAGCTCTAAAATCTATTTTCTGACTTTGTGATTCGGGAAACTTGAATAAATTTTTGTCCTTGTTAAATATCATTATTTAATTGACATTGACACCATGACATTTTTATAAAAAACTGAGTAGTGAATTGACTGTTTAGTCAAGCGTATGTGTACTGCAATATATTGCCCTGTTGGTTTTTTTTATTATCAAACTACTATTTAGTTCATTGTATGTGGTATTACTATTTAGTTGATTGTATGACTGTGTTATTACTATTTAGTTAATGGTGAGCATTGATTCCCATTTACTTTTGAAACACAACTAAAGAGTTGTTTGAATAAAAATTATACTTATTGTACAGCTGGCCTAACTCAAGTTATTTGTCATCTTCCACTATAAATGGTGTTTCAATGCACAGCTTTGGTATTTTATAACACATTATTCCCAAGACTAGGTATTGTTCATTATCAAAACAATATCAACCGTGACAATTCATGGAGTTAATGTCATAGTTACATTTTATGTGACAACACAGAATTGCATAATGAAAGTAATATTTGAAAGATTGGAAGACATTCTGTGCTTACTGCATTAGTGTGAACTTAAGCAGTGCCGACTACAGCAAGATTGGTCCTGGATATCTTTGTTTTTAAAAAAAAACTTTGCCCCACACTAGGAAATTTTCATGTATTGTGGGTGCATTTACAAACAAACTCACATACACAAACAACCAGACCCGGAACAACTACCTGCAGGCCATACAAATATTTGTTCCGTGCGGGAATCGAACCCGCGACACGCAGCGCAGCAGTCAATCGCCCAACCACTGCGCCAACCGTGTCGCGTTTACAGACTATTATCTACTTTTTAGATTGTTTCGCAGATTTTATAAAAATAAAACAATCCTTTATCGTAGATGTAAGTAAAGCTAACTAACTAGTATTTTATAAAGTACACTTACCGATGAATGTAGTTTTCACGGTTAGTGGGCAGATCATAATTGATTACGCAAGAGACTTGTTGCACGTCAATGCCGCGGGCAAGTAAATCAGTTGTGATCAGGACACGCGAGGATCCTGTACGGAACTGCCGCATAATCACTTCACGCTCACGCTGGTCCATGTCGCCGTGCATAGCTGACACAGTGAAATCACGCTCATGCATGGATTCAGTCAGCCAATCCACCTGAAAAATAATAATAGGTTTATAACAAAAACTAGTTGAATGATGTCTATCTATCTATTGGAGTATGGTTTCTAAACTTAGTCCTTATGTTGGACCATTGTGCTTGAGCAATAGTGGCTGTCATTCCAACCAGCAGGGGGTCGAGTCTGCTATTGCAATCGTGTCTCAATGACCAGTCATATAATGGTACGGTACAACTTCAAACTTATGACACATTTCCCATACAAAAACTGTCAAAGTTGTCAAATATTCGAGACACAATTGCAATAGCAGACTCGAGCCCCTGGTTACCCCACTCCAGAAGCAGATTAGGCCTTTTGGTTGATCCTATGGTTTGTTCCCATATTTGCCTGTGCACTCAAAGAGCAAGTGCACCACTGTTTCCTCTGCCTCCATGCATTCTCTGCAGTTTAGATTTTATAATATTGTCAAGTGACCTTATTTGGTTCACTTACCCCATTTCTTTGAATACTTAAGTAAGAATATAATGACTGCATAAACATGACATTGATAATACAATCTGTAAGAGAATAAATGCAATACCCCTTATGGGGCAATTGTACTCATCATTATGAACAACTTTCATTTTAAGGGACCAACACTGAAATCGCGAAAAAAAAAAACAGCCCCATACATTTAAGTGCACTTATCTCGACAAAATGTACTGAACCGTTGATTTATTTTTGCAATTTCAGGGTTGGTCACATAGTAAGTTGTTCATGATGATGAGTACCATGACGCTTTAAGAGGTATTGTGTTTAGTCTGTTACATGTTGTATATAGGAAACTAAGTCAAACCAACTTATCTATAATAATATTAAAAAGCTGTAGAGGTTGTTTGATTAGTCGGATTTGGAAAATTCTTTTTGTTTAAGATAGCCACATTCATGAAGGTAGGCTATAGGGAAATTCGGATTGGAAAAAATCATGATATGCACATATGAAGTTGCGGGCAAAAGCTAGTAATATGTATACATAATATGACAGGATTCATTTGTTTTGGAACTAAAATTCCTGCTGTAAATTTTGCTGAACAGATGTAATAAGCAAGCATTTGCAAATCTTGAATATAGGTAGTTTTAGATAAAACTACTTTTAAGTCCCTACCTAGTAGGACTTTTATATTTTATATTGTAATATAGGTTTTCAATTACCTTGCGACGAGTGTTGCAGAAAATTACAGCCTGAGCGATAGAGAGGGTATCATACAAGTCACAGAGGGTCTCCAACTTCCATTCTTCAAGTTCAATGGCAATATAGAACTGTTTGATACCTTCCAGTGTTAACTGAAATAAAATAAGATAAGAAAATGATTGTAAATTATAAAATTCTTGTAGTAGTACAGTATCATGATGAATCCTGTTATGAAAACTACAGCAGGTTTAATTATCATTTCCCAGTCATTCTTCATAATTCAAGCAGTAACACTTAACCTTTTCAATATTGAAAGACACCATTTAAGATTTAAAAATTGTTGTTCATACTCTGCAGAATTTATTAGAAATAAAGGCATGTTAATCAAGCTTTACTCCAATTTCTACATAGTAAGTTTTAAAAATAAGATGAAGACATTTAATTTAAATACCTCTTCCTTTTGCACAAGAATGCGCACAGGGTCTCTCATGAAGCACCGAGACACCTCAAGTACATCATCTGGCATGGTGGCAGACAGCAAAATGACTTGAACATCAGCAGACAACATCTTGAATACATCATGAATTTGATCTTTGAATCTGAAATGTTTTAAACACAATTATTAGCAGGCAGAATTACTAATTTAAAAATAATTTGTACAACTGAATGATAAGTCAGAATGAACTAGTAGGTTGATGTTTAACTGAATTCAATATCTACACAGGCATGCTTTTAATGGAAATTAACTACATATAAATAGGTAGGTACTACAGTAAATCAAAAGCTACCTTGAGTGGGACATGGGATTAAAAGACATTATGATGTACTACAGGCACACATCTGCCTAACCCTACAAAGGAACAGGCTAGATGTTGTGTAAGTCGCATGAAGAGAAAACATTACTGCTTTTAAAGATCTAACTGTTAGAAATTTCAAATGAATAATAGTGACTCACCCTCTGGACAACATTTCATCAGCTTCATCCAGCACAAATAGCTTGATTGTGTTAGCACGCAGAGCACGGCGGGTTATCATGTCGTACACGCGACCAGGCGTGCCCACCACCACATGTACACCACTCTCCAGTTGACGCACATCCTCACGCACATTGGTGCCACCAATGCAGGCATGACATTTAGCATTCAAGTGATCACCAAGAGCTATCACCACCTAAAAATACCACACTGTTAGTTCAAAACTCTAAAGCATTAATTAATCACCAAACACAACACAAACACCACAGTTCATACCTTCTGAATTTGCTGAGCCAGCTCTCTAGTTGGGGCCAGAATCAGAGCTTGGCATTCACGAATACTAGTATCAATTTGTTGAAGAATAGAAATCGAGAAAGTAGCAGTTTTGCCAGTTCCTGACTGGGCTTGAGCGATAACATCGCGGCCCTGAATGCAGGGCATAATAGCGCGTTGCTGGATAGCCGACGGCTTTTCAAAACCATAGGCGTAAATTCCTCTCAGCAATTCTTCTTTCAAATTCATGTCATCAAAGCTTTCCACGACCTGATGCCAGTTAGTATCCAGATTCCCCTGGGGTTCCATCCCCGGAGGTCCATCGTAGCTTCCTTGATCTTTTGATGGCCCATTTTTGGAATCCTCCGGCCAATCTTCTGATCTGTGAAACAAGTTTAATACATTGAAATAACATTGACTCAACCCTGGCACGTAGGATTCCCTTTTGGAATGAATTAGCAAAAATCATTGCAAAATTGTACTTTATTAACACTTCTGTCAAATTGTCATATCATTCATGCATGTAAAGTAAACGCTAGAAATAAAAGCAATTCACAAAAAAAACAACACAGAACTTCCTTCAATATGTTATAAGCAAAATGAAGACGGGAAATAGTTACTAGAATGTAAAACACGTGCGCTGAATCGAACTTGCAATAATGTACTCCTACCAGCGCCATGTTGGCAATCGGCGACAGGGACATTGAAATTATTTCACAATTTATGGCAATTTACATGAAATTACTAAGCCAATACAAAACGCAGCGTTTTTCCTATAAAAATATCATGCAAACTTGTGGTAATAAGGCTCATTTAGCTCAAGAACTCAACTTACCTTCTTTCAGGTGAATAAGACATGTTCCAATCGCGGTAGCTGAACGGAAAAGAACTAGCAAAGCATAAGCAAGGTCAAGTTAAGTTAACAGAAGCTTTTTTTATAGGTTTTGCGAAATTAAGTATTTTATTGGACAAGTTGTGTGACAATAATTTTAATATATTTTTTGACGATTTATAAAATTATTAAAAGTTGATAAACGTGTTCCAATTTATCAATCTGAGTAATACTAAATTATTGAGGAATAAAATAGCGGAAGTACGTCACGACAATTTATGGAACACAGGCTCTATGCACGAAATTCACAAAAACTATCGATTAGTAGTCTATTGCCAGTATAAATTGTGAATAATCTTTAATTTTACCAAACCAACGTCTGCTTATGAATAATTGAACAAAAAACTGAGAGCATTACATTTTAAAACAAATTTCCAACCAAACTTGAAGAACCACATAAATGACACGCCATCCCACGAAAATAAATGTTTATGAAGTATTGAGGTTATGCCAGGGTTCGTTTCACCGCTCGAGCGCACTGACATGTGAAAATTACAAAATAAATCTTACGTAATCCTACTAATATTATAAAGGTGAAAGTTTGTATGTTTGTGTAACAATCAGGCAAAAACGGCTGAAGGGATTTGGATGAAATTTGGCACACATGTAGTTCATTTCCTGGAATAAAAATAGGCTACTTGTTATCCCGGTAAGTGGCATGGATTAATGGAGACTGAGGAGAAAGTGGAAACTCAGAGCCGCTGCTGCCTCGGCGCGTCGACGGCTGCCGCCGACACGTATCGACGGCAGCAGTTACTTCTGCCGTTGGCAACATGCCGCTCGTGTGTAAGAGCTCTTAGTACTTCAGATTCACAAGTACCTGGAGACCAGAAACATTAAGTACCAGGAGACCAGAAACATGTGATAGTGTTTTTTGGACTGGTTAGGGTAAGTGTAGGGTAGGTGTAGGGTAGGTATAGAGTAGGTATAGGGTAGGTATAGGGTAGGTATACGGTAGATGTAGGGAAAGTGTAGGGTCGGTGTAGGGTAGGTGTAGGGTAGCTGTAGGGTAGGTGTAGGGTAGGTGCAGGGTAGGTGTAGGATAGGTGTAGGGTGGTTACAATAAAGATCAAAAAACTTCCCTATTTCCAATTTTCACGCGGGCGAAGCCGCTAGTAGAAGCTAGTGATATAATAAACGTGAGATATACCAACTGTTGATTTAATTTCTTTACATAAAACAGTTATTTATTCTAAAACTTACTTTGTATAACTTTACTGGATAAAACGTTTATTTAATCGAAAATCACTAAGGGGTACACCTTAGTGATTTTCGATTAAATAAACGTTTTCGATTAAATAAAATATATGTTGATACCATAAAATTTACGAAATAGCATTTTTAACCTTAAATTAAAATTTAAGTATAGTCTGAAAAAGTCAATGCTACTAAGTGATTGACAGAAACGAAACTCTGCAAAACCGACTCCTCAGTAGAAACAATATTCTACAACATGTGATACCTGTAGAAATTTAAATTCGCGATTAATTCGCGACACCCCGGTTTGTCGCCGGGGCCGGAGCGGTTAATTATACTCTAAATGTTGCAGTGCTACTTCAAAGCTCCTTTGGTAGGAGGAAGAGTGGCCTGATCTGATTTCGGCTTCATCAATGCTCTCTAAATACTGCTACTGAGCTAGTAGTAGTTTAGTTCCAGGGCAGGCGCTTGGTAAATGGCCAGAATACTCTCAGGTGATGAGGACTCACTGAAAATGTCTGTAATTTTTTGGATCAGGTCTGGTTTAGCTGTCAACAGCTAAGCAATTTCCACTTTGCTCTTTCCATGGATCGCGGAGGTGGTGTTGCATCTGGAGAAGCTGTGAAGAAGAAGAATTGTCTTGGGTAATGGAAGCTGTTGAAGTCGTTGCACTGAAAATAATTTAGTCTCCACCATCCTACGCCCTGGTTTCATAAAGAACACGTTGATATCAAGTCGACATCCTCCCCAAATAATACAACAGTTGGATGTACGGCAGCCTCATCCAACCCGTCACGTCAACGATGATGATGTTTTAGAAGATAATCAGATATTGAGAGCGATGGGCGACCCCATCACTCTCACTTGCGACTTTTCCACCCTCTTCGGCTTTAGTGACTGTGTTATCTTAGCGGGCCCACCCACCTCGCCTTTTGGCATCTTCAGATGAAGTTACTCATCCACCCCGATAAGAGTGTCGCCTTCGACAACTCCGGCAAAGTGGAATGTTAAGCCGATAGTCTAGAGTCCCAATGCTCTCCCAGCTCTCAATCAGTAGGCAAAGCTTACCTTGATGTGGTGGATGCTTAAGTCGTAGACGTAGAGCTTCCCTTCCCTCCCATCGGTCAAAGATTCTGATGATTCTCTGCCCCCCGTTACTCCCTACAAGGTGCAAGATATCATCAAAAGGCTTCAGCCTAGGAAAGCCCCTGGCTCCGACGGCATCACCAAAAAGGTGTTTAAACTCGGTTTATTTATAAGCGGCTCAAAGATTATGCCGAAGCAAAGAGTCTTTAACGAGCAGTTTGGTTTTCGAACCGAACATTCATGCATCCAATAAGTCCACCGCATCATCGAGCACCTAAGCGCTGGTTTCTAGCGTGGCACGATAATGAGCGCCTTGTTCTTCAACATAGTGAAAGTATTTGACAAAGTCTGGCACAGTTGCTTAATTAATAAGCTATACCAACTCGGCATGCTAGACCGTCTCGTGCTCATAATACGAGAGCTGGCAGCTCCAAACCCTACCTCATCTTATTACCGGCAAGAAGGATTACGACGGCAGATAACTAGACCATTAGTGGTCTTAAAGTAACCTGTCCGAGTCGGGGTACCCACAAGTCCAGAGCTCGATTCGCTCGCTCTTGCATCCAATGGCACTCCACTTGGTCAGTCAACGGAGCCCCGCTTCGCGGAACTCCTACTTCTGAGTGGATATGAAAACATGTATTTAACTACTTGTACCATGGTACTATTATTCTTATATGTTATACATGTTATGTGAAAATAAAGTTACGCAAAATTAATGTACATAATACTGATTATTATGAATAAAAAGAAATCTAAACAAAAAAGATATGACTTTGAAAAATAGTGTAAAAGATGGTTTTGATGAGAAAATATAGGAAAACAAATAAAAGTATAATAGATGTTTATTGCTACTGACATTGTGAATTATGAACATTAGAGACAGAGTAGTTAGGAATTGTGATTGTTAGGTTGAAAAATGTTAGGAAGAACATTTTCGGATTTCCAATTATCGGAGTTGAAAATTTAGGTGAACTTTGGCGCACCAGCCCCCCTAGACAAAAAACTTTTCTGTAGCGTTAACGTCAGACGCTCACGACAAAATGTATGGGAATGACATTAGGTGTGGAAAGGAAACATCATCACCTAATGTCATTCCCATACATTTTGTCGTGAGCGTCTGACGTTAACGCTACAGAAAAGTTTTTTGTCTAGGCCCCCTGGACCGATAACTTGGGTTGCTGGTAGCCGATGGATGCATTACGCACAGGGCTGGTTATTGTTGTGACATTTGGGGGAGGCCTATGTCCAGCAGTGGACATCTTTCGGCTGATATGATGATGATTCACTAGTTGAACCTCAATCAGTCGCTGACTTTAAGTGGATCTGATGTGTGTGGTCTGGTCAGTGAAGAACGCTGGAAGCGTAAGCTAGTAAAACCTGTTGTTTAAGAAAACTACCTAAGTACAGAACGTCTACTTTCTTTACAGATTTGATACCGCTTTTCTACAGTACGTTAAAAAATATTCTAAACTATATAAAAAGATTTGCGTTGTAGCGAAATCAAAATTTTTAAGCGAGACAATTAAAAATTCTAATAATAAAGTTACAGCCACTTGGAAAGTCATTAACAATGAAACGGGCAAGTCGGTTAAACGAGAAAATGAGTTAAAGATTATAGTAGACAACAACTTAGTTAGTAAAGCTGCTGACGTAGCTCAGGCATTTAATGAGTTTTTTTC
The DNA here is from genome assembly GCA_947386135.1 of Melanchra persicariae. Lineage (NCBI taxonomy): Eukaryota > Metazoa > Arthropoda > Insecta > Lepidoptera > Noctuidae > Melanchra > Melanchra persicariae. Next base: position 8,473,647 of record OX376653.1, on the reverse strand, counting down.
CAATATACCTATAACTATAACTCGCTCCTTGAATTCGTCCCCTTCTAAAGCTGAAAACCTTTTGCAAAGTAGTGTACCCGAGTGTAATCAATTATTTAGTTTTGAGCACGTAACGCCACGCGATGTAGTTAACGTTTTCAATACACTTAAATCTAAAAACACATGTGATTACAGGGGCGTTTCTATTAAACTTTTGAGTAATATATAATAGACATAGTAGCGCCCTATCTTGCTGTTACGTTTAATAAATGCGTGGATTTAGGAACTTTTCCTGATCTCATGAAGAGTAGTAAAGTCTTACCTTTATTTAAATCGGGCAATAAAAATGACATTGGTAACTACCGGCCTAGCTCCATCTTACCTGCATTTAGCAAAATATTTGAAAAATTAATACTCAAGCAGTTGTTAAAACATTTTAATTTAAATGGACATACTCCATAATGAACAGTAGGTATGGCTTTACAAAGGGACGTTCGACTACAGATGCGGGTGTTGCTGTCCTAAAACATATATTTAACGCATGGGAGAACTCGCAAAATGCAATTGGAGTTTTCTGTGATCTCTCCAAAGCGTTTGATTGTGTGCACCATGACACGCTGTTGCGTAAACTGCGTCATTACGGTCTCAAAAGCGAAGCTCTTAACGTAATAAATTCATATTTACATAATAGGTTCCAATGTGTTGATGTAAATGGTGTGAAGTCTTCCGGGCTATCAGTGCATTTAGGTGTGCCTCAAGGCTCAATACTGGGTCCATTCTTGTTTCTGGTTTACATAAACGATTTACCATTTTTCTTAAAGCGTATCTGTGACGTAGTATTGTTTGCGGATGATACCTCTCTTATGTTTAAAGTAGAGAGGAATAGACAAGATTTCGATAAAGTAAACAGCGCTCTCTCATTGATTACGGATTGGTTTACGACAAATAATCTAGTTGTAAATGCCAAGAAAACAAAACGTATGAAGTTTGCTTTGCTAAATGTTAGAAATTTAGGACCCAATGTCGTTTTAAGTGGCGAGGTGATTGAAACTGTAGACTCGGCAGTATTTTTGGGCATAACTGTTGATTCCAAACTTCAATGGGGCCTACATATCAAGCTTATCGGGAAGGTTCAGCTCTGCCGCATTCGCCGTCAGAAAAGTTAGACAATATACTGACGTTGACACAGCTCGGTTAGTCTATTTTAGTTATGTCCTATGGTATTCTGTTGTGGGGAAAAGCTGCTGATATACAAAATATATTTGTTTTACAAAAACGTGCTGTGCGAGCAATATATCAGCTAGGGTCTAGAGTTTCATTAAGAGAACTTTTTAAAGATATTGGAATTCTCACGGTAGCATCTCAATTCATTTTTGCAAACATTTTATATATTAGGCAAAATATACACTTATACACTAAAACGAGCGACATCCACAACTTTAACACCAGAAACAAGCACAAGCTACATGCTCCTTCCCACCGACTTCGTAAGGTCCACGACTCATTTGTGGGGCTCGGTATCCGCTTTTACAATAAACTTCCACTTTCTTTTCTTGACCTGCCTTTTAACTCATTTAAAGCTAAAGTTAAATCTAACCTTTGTTCAAAGGCATACTATTCTATTAATGACTATTTAGACGATAAGAATAGTTGGTCGCAGTGTTGAACGCAAGACAATGTAATTTTATCATGTTCTTTCTCTATTAGTTACCTTATGACAGGTTATATGAGTTCATATTTTTTTTTTTATATTATTTTTTTTTTTATCAGACTGAATGTCAATCTGTCTTTTACTTATTGACTTAATTTACTTATTGACTTACTAGCTTCTACCAGCGGCTTCGCCCGCGTGAAAATCGGAAATAGGGAGGTTTCTTGATTTGTATTGTATCTACAGCTACTCTACACCTACCTACACCTACCTACACCTACCCTACACCTACCCTACACCTACCCTACACCTACCCTACACCTACCCTACACCTACCCTACACCTACCCTACACCTACCCTACACCTACCCTACACCTACCCTACACCTACCCTACACCTACCCTACACCTACCCTACACCTACCCTACACCTACCCTACACCTACCCTACACCTACCCTACACCTACCCTACACCTACCCTACACTTACCCTAACCAGCCCAAAAAATACTATGACATGTTTCTGGTCTCCTGGTACTTGATGTTTCTGGTCTCCTGGTACTTGTGAATCTGAAGTACTAAGGCAGCAGCGGCTCTGAATTTCCACTTCCTCTTCAGTCTTCATTGATCCATGCCACTTACCGGGATAAAAAGTAGCATATGTCTCATTCCAGAGTATGAACTACATGTGTGCCAAATTTCATCCAAATCCCTTCAGCCGTTTTTGCCTGATTGAAACACAAACATACAAACATACAAACATAGCTATTGTATGCTAGCTAACATGTTGTAAATAATATTTAATTTTATGATTTCCATGTTGTTGGATACATATTTATTTTTTGTTCGTGTCTTAAAATACTTTGCGTACTATTGTTTAATTGAAGTTCTTAAAACGTAACAGACAGATGTGTTGCTGGGGAGTTTGTTGCGCCACTTCTTCCCAGCTAAAACACTGGGAAGTGGTGACGGGTGGGCGTTTTGGGGGACTGTCTTTATGTAAAATTTGACGTTCAAAAAGTGCTGGCTCTCAGCCTAATTTGAATAAATGACTTTTGATTTTGATTTTTATTCTTCCAGTAAACACACAAATTCACAATGGTCGTTCTTATGTCTAATTAAGTTACAAAAGTTATATTGGCGCGTGGACTAATCTTTGAAACCAGCCGGCAACCGTCTTGTGCGACGCGCTATACCGTCTTGTTCCGTCGACCAGTGTTGCCAGTCGATGCCGCGGGGTTCTCATCCGCGGCGTCGCGGGAAATTACAAAATCACGCGTTACAGTTGTTAATCGAGACTAAAGATTTCTTTTCTTTTCAGTCGCCTAGGAGGTTCTGGTTAGCCAATTCAAATACTAGCTTGTTGGGATTATTACTGTCGTTTTATGTTTTTTTGTATAGCTGGAGCGAATTTCGTCCTTCAATGTGTTCATTTTGCTTGCCTCATAATATATTTATTTCATGGAGTTTTTAGGTGTGTCATCATATTATATCATATACAGAACAGACCCCAGCACTGATCCTTGAGGAACTCCTGCTTTGATGTCATGAAATTGAGATGTTGCTCCACGCACCTGGAACAATATTTCTGATAATAGGAATAGGGAACATGCGATATTTTCGTTTTCATTTTTACCCGGCTACGGGGAAGCAAAAAGGAGGGTTATGAATTTGACCGGTATACAGGTGAAATTTAATTCATGGGCATCCTTTTAAGGGGTCATTGTACTCATCATTATGAACAACTTTTACTACGGGATGAACCCCGAAATCGCGAAAAAAAATCAGCTGTTCAGTACATTTTTTCGAGTTACGCGTGCAGAAATGTATGGAGCAGTCGATTTTCTTTTTATCGGCACCGCTTGATTTGTTGCCAAAATTGTGGTTTTAGCACTCCTGTCTGTCACTGGTCAAGAACTGTCATGAAACAAAGTCATAGAGCAAGATCCCAGTGCTCCCAGACCTTACTTTTTTCTCAGTAACAAAATATGTGGGATAGAATGTTTTAAGTATGTTGGTACTTTGAACATACGCATACCTGCTAGCTTGTGCCGACGGACGGCCACTTTACAAGTATCATCATCAGGTGCTAAAGCTCAAAAACTACTTTATCACTTTAGTGTCCGACCGAAAGTCCGGTTTCGGTTTTGGTCGAGTTTCGGCAAAAAACGGGTTTCGGTTTCGGCAACAAACCTGCCGAAACTACGACCGAAACTGAAACTGCATTTGGGTGTTTCCGCGCTGTGCTCAGTCATGTTAACCATGTCGTGATTGGCTTGCAATATTAAAGATAACGATTAGTTTATAATTTAATCGTTTAGCTTTTGTTTTTTGTTGAAGTGTCATACAAAATGACGAATCAAGTTTAGAATAAGTTAATTAGTTCTTAATTAAGATAAAACTGATTTATTTTGTTTCGTTTATTACTTAAATATTAAGTACCTATACCTATTATTGTGATATTAGGTAACAACTTAAATAAGTAATTTATATTTAACCGCTCGAGCACTGACATGTGAAAATTCCAAAATAAAAATAAATCTTACGTAATAGTAATAATAAGCATTAAAATCGCGATTTTCTCGCGGCACACTGGCAGTGCTCGTATTTCTAAAAACAACATAAATAATATTCAAAAGAAGAATCTACCTACTCAAATAAACACCTCACCTTATTATATATTAAAAGGCGCAGTTAATATTTTTTTATGAGGGGTTGTTATGTTGATAATCAATAAGTGAAAATGTCGAAGACTGCAAAGCTATGGGATTTAAAGATAAAAAAATAAAACTGACCGATTATAATAACGTTTTCTTTATTTTTCCATCAAAACATGATCCTTGTAAGGAAGTTTCGGTTTCGGCCGAAACTGAGACCGTTCCCGAAATTCGGTCACCATATCACGAAACATTCACGAATTTTATGTATTTTTACAAAATATTGTCGAATAATTACCTAGTAATTTTGTAATATTTTGAGCCTATTATAAGTCATGCAATGTTTATTTACTAGTTATAAATAATGAAAACTAATGTCTGCCAGGATTTAGGAGGATGCAAAACTACCTCCTAGACTTTTGAAATTAAATATGTCTTACACCAACATCACTAAAAAAAAGTTTGGCCGGCGTGCCGAGCTAGCAGATATGCGTACGTGAGGGGTTACATACGCAAGATCAACAGTCATAATATCAACAGTTAAAACATCAACACCGTAAGACCAACGATTCAAAATCTTAACACTTCAGAATCTCAACAGTTTAGTAAGTCAACAGTTCAGAAGATCAAAGTTTAAAATCCCAACTTTGAAAGTACCTATTAGGTCAATACTAGCAAGTCGGAGCCCCGCTTCGCGGGGCTCAAGGGTTTGAAAAAAAATAACCACGAAGGGTATGGCGGGGTCAGTTCGCTCGCTTCGCTCGCTCACTAGACCCCGCCATCCCCTTCTAACCTAACCTGTCCGAGTCGGGGTGCCCCATGTCAAAGTTGGGATTTTAAACTTTGATCTTCTGAACTGTTGACTTACTAAGCTGTTGAGATTCTGAAGTGTTGAGATTTTGAATCGTTGGTCTTACGGTGTTGATGTTTTAACTGTTGATATTATGACTGTTGATCTTGCGTATGCCTCCGGTTTAAATTACACTAATATTACTCTATCCAAACATTTTGTTCTCGAGAAAATAAGTAACGTCTGGGAGCCCTGGGATCTTGGACTAATAATAATTAACAGGAGTGACGTCACTAGACGCTGATTGGTGTATTAATACACGTTCCATTTCACGTTACTTTTAATTCAAAATTATTGAAAAATCAATTTTTACTTGAATAAAAAACGTTGCACTGGCCCTTCTTTTTTGTTTATTTTTTACAAAATAAGTATCATGAAAATTATATCTGCATCTTCCCTATTTAGTAGCGAAAGATAGCTATGTGAGAGAACCTTCTCAATTTGCAAATCAGTACCGCCAGATCTTGTCGAAAGCTTGTTGGATATCAATAAATGCTGCTCCAGAGACTTTCTTATACTGTCACTGTGACCGGTCTGCATACTAACGTCACGTATCCACTAGGCAACATTTGATACGAAACACGTGAAGCTCAACATGATTAGGCACGTTGCATTGCATTGCACAGCAACGCACGACGCTGTCAGCAGGTGCACCACATTGACAACGTTACTTTACAATAAATCTTCGTAGCCATTCAAAATGATGAGCAGCATTATATGTTGCCCAGAGGTTTTAGTGTGTTAACCGGCCATTTGCTGCTCACAGTTCGGCATTTTCTAAATTTTATTTTTCTTCTAGAATTGAGAATCGTTTTTACTTCTGTGGTAATTGTCTTTGGTAACTTATAATAGACAAAATTTACGTTACGTTGGTGATCTGCTCTTCCGGTCGTGTCTATGACTACGCTGCCATTTTGGAACGGCAGTGCTTTTTGTTCGTGTGAAGCGCTTGCTCGTTGTGAGGAGTAGATTGTGATTTAGTCAAGTGTAGTTTTATTTTAAGTCGAACTCAATCAAAATGAGCTGGCAAGATTATGTCGATAAACAGTTAATGGCATCCAGATGTGTTACAAAAGCTGCGATTGCCGGTCACGATGGGAATGTCTGGGCCAAGTCAGAAGGCTTCGAAGTAAGTTTTTCCTCTGTCAAGTTCTTACTACGCGGTCAGTGATTTGCAAATTTTATTTTTGCTGTGTATACCAGTGCTAAATAGTGTTATCAAGTGCAGTTCGTATTAGGTTCAACGGATGACGAATTCTTTATCCGGCGAGTTTGACAAGATGGCGACATGTGGTGAAGCTATTCGGATTAGAAACGTTAAATTCGCCTCAATAGGAATGATAATGCTTCAAAATCGGAACTTACAAGATTATTGAGTTGCTGTATCTATGTCAATACTAATTTGTGGCTTTTATTTTGTAATAAGCAATAATCGAAATTGCCGGCCGGTTTAATGTTTGACCTACCTATCAAAATTTAGATCAGTACCTCGGCCAATTCTTTAGTACAGTAAGTTCAGATTTTTAAAGTCAACAAGGAGGTACTTATGAATTCAGGTTAAAAAAGACTTGTTGTCGAATTAGTGCTTTAGTACACGGTAATCCCTGAAGCGAGCTATCACGCCAATGTTAGCGCTTAACTTGTTGGCCTATTGTCGGTGGTAACTCTGTAACTAGCATTTAAGAGTTAAAATGCAATTTTTAGAAACTAGTCATCATAGTAAGACCTCTGACCAAAACATTCCCCAGTCCCCTCAGCCCTCAGCAGAAAGGGAAAAATGTTAAGATAAACAAATCATAGCAGAAAAAAAAACTAATGGACAGGATTGTATTACAATTGCTAGATTGTGTACATGACCAGCGAACTAGCTTAATCAACCGTTTAATCGGCTGCCTAGACTTTTCATTGAAAGGCAATCATTTGACATGTACTTGAACAGCTAGGCAAGTGACTTAAAGTATCGTTTAATGACATGCCAAGTAGCGGAACATAGGGCACAGCGAGCTTAAGGCACCCCGACAGGGATAGGTTAAGTTGTTTGAATTTAAAATTCCCAAAACTATTTAATATATAATAAATAAATAATTTAAAATAATATATTTTTGTCACACGGCTAACTGGGTGCTGAGGTTGTTTGTAGAATAGGGAATTCTATGAACAACCTAAGCATTTAGCTAGCCCATTAATTAAATTGTGTATTTGACGCATTGGCTGGGTGTAGGCTGCTGATTAAACGGCTGATTAAGCCAGTGTTGGCTGTGTCACACTAAATGCCAGTTATTGGTAACCCTGAATCTAACAGTATGGATAAATACTTACTGCTTCAAAATGTGGTTGGTGACTATTTTATTATTATTTATTTGTTAATGATCACAGACCCATAAAGGCAGCAAAGTAAGTTAGTATGCCTAACATTTTATTTTTATACTAAGTCTACATTTTTGCCATAAGCTTGTGCTTCAACAGACCAGAACAATTAAAAGCTAGTAATGTGAAAATGCTATAGGTACAAAAACGCTTTTCACATAACAGACATTTAATTCTTAAGAAAATTACTAGTACTTAAAAATAAAATACTATACAAGTTATTTCAACAAATTTAAATATAATTATTTATTGCTTGGATAAAATAATATTAGCACTTTGAACACCACCTGTAAATGCCCAAGGCTGTTGTAAAGATTGTAGAAAAGTAAGTAGGTGAAGTCAAATCATAATATTAGTGTGGCAGACTTCAAAATATAATACCAGCTGATTTAAGCAAAGGACGTGAAGAGAATGAGACTTCTTTATTATTTCCCTGTTCAGATCCTTTACTGATTTAAACTTTAATTCTGTTTTATTAAAGTTTATTTTCATTAAATTGGTTGGTTCCCCTGGATGATAGAGGTTAAGTTACATGTTTTAACACACAAACGGTTTTGTAATGACAAAAATAAACTGTGAGAAGAGGAAAGAGTACCTAACATAAGGAAAGGAGGTTCTCGATTCATCCAATTTTTTTTTTTGTAATTACAACCATGATGCTTGCAGTGTTTTAGAAGGAGTGATTGTCTATCTGACCCCCTAAACTCAATTACTGGTTATTGTGTTAGCTAACCCAACACAATACTCAGTATTGTGACTGGACTGCCTGTAACAGTTCACTATCAGAGTTCCAATTCTACTAATTTTTAACCTCTATTGTCCAGGGGAACCAATTTAATGAAAATAAAATGAAGTGAAAATTACCTGAAAAAAACAGAATTACAGTTTAAATCAATTTGCGGTTTACTGGATCCAGTTGGTTCCCCTGGACGATAGATGTTAAGCAACATTCACATGTCAGTCGCAATCTGTCAAAAGAACCTCGATTTCCGTTTTTTTTTATTGGAACCATTTGGTTCCCTAGGACGAGCAAAATTTACATTTGTATAGTCGCAATCTGTCAAAAGAGCCTCAATTTCCATAAATTGTTGACAGATTGCGCATGTTAAGTAAATGTAAATGTTGCTTAAAAAAAAATGTTGTAAAAAATTTGTAGAATTGGCACTCTGATATCTAAATTGCCTTTAGATGGCATTTTGTATATTAGGTCACTTTGATTATGAACATGGGAACTATTCTAACGCCTTTACTGACAAGCCCCTAATTATGAACTATGTTAGAGATGTAATAAAAACCCATAGCAAGGTAGGCCATTAAATTATACCAGACCAAACCAGATATATATATCGGACCATATATCAGTTTTACAAATTTTTTTTGCACTTAGAGTTTTTGAAAGCCAATACAACTGGCTTTCAAAGACACGTAAGTGCAAAAAAAAATAATTACTGATATGACCACCTTAAAATACCCATGTCTAATTAGTGATGGTATTTGATCATAGATTTGCAACTTGTTCTCATTATAAACATCTGCGTGTCAGGCAGTCTGTGTGACACTGTTTCCTGGTGCCTATCCCTGTGCTTCTGTGCCAGCCTTTTTTTTTCTACATGGTGTTTATTTTTGTTGACAGATATCAAAAGATGAAGTCGCAAAGATAGTGGCCGGTTTCGACAATGAATCACTGTTAACAAGTGGTGGCCTGACGATAGCGGGTACACGGTACATCTACCTCAGTGGCACAGACCGCATCATACGCGCAAAACTTGGCAAGGTCGGCGTGCACTGCATGAAGACACAGCAAGGTAAGATTTGTTGTTAAGTAAATAAGCCTTGAGGACAGGTTTTGTTTGTATTGATCTACTGACCAATAACTCCTACAATATTTTACTTCTTCCCTTAATTTTAAGGGCGGTTGTTCATAATAATTTTAAGATAGTTACTATCCTGATGTTGGTTGACCGATTTATTTTTTGACGAGTTTTCGTTTCGTCATTATCTGTTGCAGAGATAATATTGACTGGAATAATTGAATGTTTTGAAGGTCAAGAATTGGTACTGACATCGTACAATCAGGCCCTTAAATTGCATCAAGCACCTGCTTTTGATTTGGTTAGCTCCATAGAATCAAAAGAGAATCAACTGATCCTACCTATAGTGATACCTATTTTGTCGAAGCCAACTAGCTGAATCCGCCGTTTCATTAAAAATCTAGCATTTTCATGGAACTGTGACTTATTATCAGCGACATAATTGACATGGGTTAGTCATTATCATTAAACGATATTGAACAAAAGATGTCACTTAAATCGCTGAAAAATCGGCACATTTAAATGAAAAGGCTAGGCAACCAATTAAGTGGCTGATTAAGCTAATTGGCTGCGACATATACATGTTTGCCGGACCGAATTCAAAATTGCAACATATTTTCAATCATATTCCGAAGGATTTTGAAGGAAATTATTACTTTTAATTCTAATCTATTGCGGCGTATGATAAGCGACTTCACTCACAGCAGCCATAGCTTTAGTGACCTCTTCTTTATAAGTGTCTGATGTGTTAAATGAATCTCACAACACAAAAGGATATTTATGTTCAATGTAACCAATCAACAATAGGTATCGATAATTCGTTTTTAAACAAACGGGTGGTTTCGGGTGAACCTTCGGCTGAAATATAGCCGAAGCCGAAAATGCGGCCGAAAGCGTTAATGTTAAGAGAAGATAGCCGAAGGAGGACTTTGCGAGTTTCGGTTGACACTTAAATTATAGAGTATATGATTCAGCGTTATTTTAATAACAACTACTGGCTATATTTTTAGGAGAAGAAACATATCCGCCAGCCGCGTTTATAGGAAACAAGCTTGTCAGTAGCTGTGCCCGCATGAAAGACGGAAATTAAGCCACGGAAACGTACCTACCCATATTTCTCTATAACCGTATTCCTCTAAATCCGATCAGAGGCGTCCTTTGAGGCGTGATCAATCCAAGACTTTCAATACGTATTAGCTGGATAGAAAGTCCTTTTTTTACGATGGGAAATCATCAAATGTCTCGCTCTGGGCGAAGCGGAAGGGAGTGTCTTACTGACTAAAACCCATCCGTGTTCTTCCAAATGCCCTTTGCGTTCCAGGGCCGCGGTGACTCTTTCGAACAAATTCCGCAACCTTTGCAAGGACAGAAAGTTCTACCTACCACACCGAATCTCCTCATGCAATCCCTAATTATTTAAAAAAATATTCTACCTACATTATTCGCATAATCACATATGTGTTTCAATCCAACCTTCCTCTCACTTGCCCGTACCAATTGTGATTCCCGTTAAACTTTCTCTGTTTCTCGCGCTTAGCTCGATTACACTCATCTCAAGTTTCCCAGCTTTACTGCATTTTATTAGAATAATATAATACCTTTTATTTTGTACACCATAATACTTTACAGGAAAGACGGCTTTATCGCTAAAAGCGACCTTTTCAAGACAAACCTTTATTTTAATTTCATCCATCAAATTCATATCCAATTCCGAACCGAACATTAATGTCTAATCATGGTACATACGCGCGGGAATTTCGTAAAATCCATTAATAGTAGGTAGGCAAAGTATGAACTGACAGAAATATTGAGCATTAATTTGATAAAAACGGGTCTATATCCGTAGATAAAGCGGAAGGAGAGTAGGAATTAGTTTTTTATAATTAGGTATTTCTCCTGCAGCAGGAAAATAATCTAATTATAAATTGTGATCTCATGAAACCTATCATTATGATCACTTGATCAGACATGTTTTGTATTCATCAACTTCATCTTCCTGCCCTTGTCGAATTTCTAGTCGCGCAACAATTTTTCTTCCATTCTTCCGAGTATGCGCCGTCACACTGCTACAAGTATTTCTGAATATATTTGTAACTGCAACTTCGAAATTATTCATTATTTCGTAATTATAAATTACTTTTTAATGTGGGTGTTACGTAAAATGTAATCTTCATTATGTTAACGAAAGGGAAAGTTCGTAAGGTATTTAGGCACGGTTATGTGCGGGGGAAAGTGAATTAAAGTGATGGTCTTGCTTGTTCTATTAGCGGTTAGTTTATTTTAATGTTTTGTTTCAGCCGTCGTAATTTCTCTGTATGAAGAACCCATCCAACCCCAGCAAGCTGCATCCGTAGTGGAGAAGTTAGGAGACTATTTAATTACCTGTGGTTATTAGAGGTGAGTTCTAACAATATTTGTTTTTTAACTATGTGTATTCTGCCCGCGGCGTTGCCTGGACGAAAATTTATTTGCAAGGAATCAAACTTATTTCTTAAATAAAACTACTCAAGTAATTCCTCCCTTTAAAATCGGTCCATCCGTTGCGGAGCACTTAAGCACAGAACAGACACACATTTTTTTTTAATAATTGGCGTATACAGGGTGTCCCAAAACTCAACGTCAAGCCGAAACGGGGTGACAGGATTGATCATAACCATCACGAGAAAAATCTGAAAAAAAATCTATCCCATGCAGTTTAAAAATTATGGGCATTTTAAGAAAAACCTAGAAATTTGATCAAACTGTACCATTTTTCGGTTATTGTGGTTATTCTTTTTTATTTTTGTTCATTTGAACTTTGGAAACGTAATCCTAAATAACATTTCTAGAATCCCAATAAAAAATAATGACACAATTGCCTCAAGTTTCCGAGAATTGAGACTATTTGTTAAACTACGAATTTAAAATTTTCAAGATTCGTCGACTTTGACAGGCCCTCCTATAAAAAAAATGTACTAGAGTGCCTTGGCAAGTGGCATTAAAAGTTGGCGCATTTAATCAGAATTCTAAAATGGTACAATACTTGTTAGTTCCATACAATAGAAAAGAGTAAAAAAATTAAAACCTCAAGTAACCCGATTTTTGCTATCTCATTTTACTCAGTTAAAATGTTTTTAATTCACACAAGCTCTAGGTAGGTTCTTAATTTTAAGACAAAATGATGAGAGAGATGGATAATGGGTATGTTCGCCATGAGTGAGCGAGACAGATAGTGACGCCACTTTTACCAAAGTGAAAAAAAGTTAGTAAAATTAGTAAAATAATTAGGTTTGTTGGAATAAAAGTCAGATGATAGAGAAATAACGTTTTTTATTAAAATAAATGTTCAAATTGTTTACCATCAGCCTCAATACAAGCCCTACATCTTCTTAAAAAAGATCTACTTATTAGTCGGGCATATCTTCGAGAGTTGATCGCCTCAGCTGCTTGAGAAATGCGTTCACGCAGGTCGGCTACGTTCTCAATGGGCTTTGAGTAAACTTTTTCTTTGAGAACTCCCCAATAGAAAAAATCCAGGGGATTTAAATCTGGTGAACGGGCGGGCCACGAGATAGTGCCCGAACGTCCAATCCACCTTCCCGGATATTCCTGGTCAAGGAAATCTCTTACTTGCACTGCGAAATGCGCTGGGCAGCCATCTTGTTGAAACCACATGTCGCGAAGATCTGCTAGTGGTACGTCCTCTAACAGGGTTGGTAAATCTTCTCTTAAAAAATGTAGGTAATTAGTTCCATTCAAGTTCTCAGGCAGTTCAATAGGCCCAATAATTTTACCGTTTAAAATTCCGGTCCACAGGTTTACTTTAAAACGATACTGGGATCTATCTTCTCGCATTAAATGTGGATTCTCCACATGCCACTCGTGATAATTGTGCAAGTTCATGTAACCATCTTTTTTAAATGTCGATTCATCTGACCAGAGAATTTTTTGGATGAATTGGGGATTCTCATTATGCCTCTGTAGCATTGTTCTACAAAAAGAAATCCTTTCCTGATAATCTCGAGGTAGAAGACTTTGAACTCGTTGTACGTGAAACGGATGCATTTCGGCTCTTTGTAAAATACGATGAGCAGTGCTTTTCGGTATTCCCGTTCTTTCTTCAATTCCACGTACGGAAATACTTCGGTCACGTGCGACCTCTTGCAATACTTCTTCCTGGAAAGGAAACACAGGTCTACCTCCAGCCTGTATTTGATTCGGGAAATGGCCGCCCTCTGTGAGTGAACGGTGCACATTAACAAACACGCGGTGATCCGGGTAGCGCTCTAAATTTGGATATCTTTCACGATAAAGTCTAGCGGCAGCACTTGCGTTGCATCTGCATTCCCCATAAATGAGGTGCATGTTCGCATATTCTTGTGAAGTGTAGCGCGTAGGCATGGTAGATAAAAAGGATGCCAACACAAAAATCCAGAGAGAAGCCAAAGTTGCCGGTATGTTATCAACAAGTCCAATTCACAAAGATTCAAGTCCAAAAAGAGAAGCCAAAGTTGTCAGTACTAAATCAACACAAGCGAATACGAACGTGCGCAGTAGACGAATGAGCGAAACGTACTAACTGGTTGGTGTCGGACTGGTAGCGTAGCCATTTGCTTGGCTGAAACTAGTGCGAATGAAACAGATAGATGCCATAGCATCTATCTGTTTCATTCGCACTCGTTTAAACGACGCATCTCCGTCTCAATGCGTGGCGTCACTATCTGTCTCGCTCACTCATGGCAAACATACCCATTATCCATCTCTCTCATCATTTTGCCTTAAAATTAAGAACCTACCTAGAGCTTGTGCGAATTAAAAACATTTTAACTGAGTAAAATCTGATAGCAAAAATCGGGTTACTTGAGGTTTTAATTTTTTTACTCTTTTCTATTGTATGGAACTAACAAGTATTGTACCATTTTAGAATTCTGATTAAATGCGCCAACTTTTAATGCTACTTGCCAAGGCACTCTAGTACATTTTTTTTATAGGAGGGCCTGTCAAAGTCGACGAATCTTGAAAATTTTAAATTCGTAGTTTAACAAATAGTCTCAATTCTCGGGAACTTAAGGCAATTGTGTCATTATTTTTTATTGGGATTCTAGAAATGTTATTTAGGATTACGTTTCTAAAGTTCAAATGAACAAAAATAAAAAATAATAACCACAATAACCGAAAAATGGTACAGTTTGATCAAATTTCTAGGTTTTTCTTAAAATGCCCATAATTTTCAAACTGCATGGGATAGATTTTTTTTCAGATTTTTCTCGTGATGGTTATGATCAATCCTGTCACCCCGTTTCGGCTTGACGTTGAGTTTTGGGACACCCTGTATATAGGTTCATATGCATTTAGTAAAAAGCTATAATTAAAACAGACAGTTCAATTTTATTTATTTATAAGATTGGCCTGAAGACTTGTAAAACATAGTTTGTTTCTTCCACAGATCGAAGCGCGCCGTGATCTAAGAATACTATAAGATAATATTTTTTCCACAGGGAAATAAGTAACTGCATTTTGTATATTCTATAAAGTGATAAGGACCGTTCATTTGTTTTGATATTCGATAAATTATGGCGTCATCAGTGCGTGATGCGTTTAGTAACTGTGTGCAGATGCAATTACTTTGCGGATTTTGGACCCTTTTTTTACGCTCACCGCTTCCATAAAGTAATTGTAAGCTGTAATGGTTTAAACATGTATTTTAAAGTTTGCTTTTATTGACCAGTGAAGCATATTCAGCTTTGCAAGCAGGTCTCAAAGCATGATGTATAGAGATTTTTTTAGGTTTCTTCTCAAGCATTCTGATACTTTATCTGGCGTGTACAATGATCTAAATTATAATTATAATCGAGGTAGACTTGACATAGCGTCACTAGCCATCTAGACAAATGCCCGCGTACAGATGCTTGAAGAGAAGTTATAATAACCACGTAATGAAATTACTGTAACAACTTTATACAACATATATATTATATAATTATAAATAGCATTTGTGTAAGGGCTTGTTACAAATTGAAAGACACTGTAACCCAAGTATTACGATTTTAATTGAAGATCTCTAGTCCCACTGGATCCATCGTGTGAATAATATCCGACACATCAGTGCGAGGCGCGAGGCTCCGCCGCGACGCGCCGCGGCCGGCCTCCACATGGCCCGCTATTACAGTTTTCTGCTATGCTTTCTTTTTAATTGTGCCGCATTTATAATCTTGTGTAGTGAGTAATAAACATTTGCATTCTGTTCTATTCTATCTCTTAGCTGCAGAAATAGAAGCGCTCAATTACCCTGTATCCTCAGACAAGGCTTGCAGTAAACGAAGGGTGCATATTGTTTATATTTGATATTACTACTATAGCTTTGTACATTGTTTCTGATAAGCGATGGGAACTGTGTCTATCTAATAATAAAATGATTTGTATTATAATATTTTGTTTATTTGAAAATTACCAACTGGGATGCAGGTAGAAAAGGTGAAAATAAAAACCTTTTATATTGCTAATGAACATAATTTATTTTTCCTTTGACAAAATCTACAGTATTAAGAGTTAAGTACACTCGAATACAAGGATTGGTATAAAATGTTTAGTTTAAACTTGTAGCAATAATTATCGAGTGATTTTGGTTCTTTAAAATTCATCACCCGATTTGTTCTATAATGTTGTTTTAAATTATCTTCATAAACTTTATGAAAAAGGTTTAGAGTTAAGTTGCGTTACAATCTATATTTAATTGAAGATTTCGTCTGATGACATACAAATTGCTGTTTATATATCGTTATTTTTACTAAAGAGCATTTATAACAATATATCAAAGAAATGAAAACGCGTTTGTTTTACTTACTACAGGGTTATCTACATTTCTACAATTCTATTTATGCGAAAAGAAAATGCTTGTCGTGTAAGAATAATATACCTAGGTACTTAATACATCTTAACAAATAAATTATATGATGATTTAAGCATGAATTATACAAATCAATACATAATATCCCTATACATCAGATTTATTAAAATTATAATACTCCCAAGTCCCATAAGCCAACACATCTTATAATATAACTAATTGATTCCGTAACCCAACACGTTATCGGGGACTCTTCCATCAACTACTGCAGTCTCCCACAACTGCTGTAGCCTATCAGTGTTGCTTATAAATTTTATTTCATTACAAACTAAGTAGGTATTTCATCGAATGATAGTCATGACGTCATAAACGTGTTTCAAAAATATATTCGTCATGGTTGACTGTTCTTTCAAGCATTTCATCGGTCTTTATCTCCGAAGTAATACGCTCATTCATTTGCTAAACTTATATCGCCCTAACATTTTCTTGATTTCCATCCTTGCTGGGTGCGTGTACAACATGAATCAAGATCAAGTCTTAAAGTCTACCACATGGTGTTTGTTCAAGGGTGCTCTAGAGAGTAATGGCGAGATCTTTTCCAAAGACTTCTGAAAAACCCTTTGCGTTGCTTCTGTCCTGGGTGCTCCTCGCCTGTTAACAAAGAAAGGATAGTTTTGAATTTCACATATTCTGAAACACAAGCTATGCTACTTGTATAGCTTTTGTGTTTCGTTTTTGTAGGCCTTATTATTTTGTTTTAGCATGACAATTGCGATCATTGTCTCACATACATTAGACGTTCAACGTTCATAATTTCAAAAGACAAACGAGCCGGAATCATTGCATTTATTGTGATCCTGAACAATTTTTACCTACGACGACAAAGGTAGAAAAAAAGCAATGAGCGCTATTGCCATGCAGAAACGAAAATCATTTAGATAGTAGGTACGCGAATGGGAAAATTATCTCAAAAACGTTGTCGTACCTACCATACGGCATAAGAAAATCTTTTTATTATAAGTAGGTACAAAAAATGAGCAGATGCAAAAATGTTATGTAGCGAGATGTTTTGCTCTAAAACAGGGATTCCCAAAGTGGTCAATATCGACGGAGTATTCCCATCTGTCCCCGAATGGGGACAAATGGGAAAACTAATCGTCCCACCAGGGGTCGACATAAACGAAAACTGGTTTTGGGTGTCGACTTACTTGATATTTAAGTACTGAATTTTATGTTGATTTATTTTGTTATAAATTTTGATGAGATGATGCCAAGTTTACTCGCTTAACCACCCGCAAAGTATTTAAATTGCTAAGTATTTTGTTTTTGCATCAATAGGAAAACACTAGAGATAGGATTTATAAAGCCAAAATAGTTTGGGAATCCCTACTCTAGAAGATAAGCTTCCGTTATGTGGTAGGTAGCTAGCCTGATACAAATACATAAATATGAAGATAATATTTTCCTGTTGCTATAATTTTATGCCGATGAAAATGGAAGTTACGAATGTCGCTTTGTAGCATCTTATTACAAATAATAAATTGAGTACCTAGTTCCTAATATCTGTGTGTGTATTCCCAGCGGAAAAGTGTCGTTTTTCTTAATTTCAGTTATGCAGATATTTAGTGTATGACGTCGTGTAAATGTGTATGGTAAGTACGAATTTGTGCATCCAACCATTGGGGAGTTATTCAACAAAAACTGTTTCCGCTGGAACTACGTCATCCCAGCGGCACCTTTTTTTTCTTATGGACGTACAAGAAAAAAAATACATGCAATAATTAGTGTGTGACGAGAGGTAAATGTGTATGTTAAAATGAAATTTGTGTGTCTTAAAACTTCGAAGATATTCAAGTTTCCGCTGCGCTGACGTTTGGCCATTTGATGGAAATCATATAAATCGGTTTAGTGCAGAGTTGATTTTTTTTACGCACGTTGCTATGAATTTGTGTATAATGTTTGTGAAAACAGATTTTGAAAAAAGCATACCGTTTAGGAGATATTCACGTAAAGGTGAAATATGGTTATTAGGTCCAAGTACTTAAAATAGGGACTTTAGAGCCTAACTTTTAACGTTTATTTGTATCTTGTAAGGGTCTACAACGTCTTGCCAAGTTTCATTTATGTGCGCTTAGTAATTAATGAGCAATGGCATAATTTACTACGAATGGACCACTATATTTTATGACATCCGATTGTAGGACTTTTTAATGGAAAAGCAAAATAAAACATATTCCAATATTTAGTGTATTAATTCAACTATTCATATGTAAAATTTCAGCTCATTACGCTACATAATTAAAGAGATATAATAAAAATACCAGAACAACTGAATTACATGGATAAACCGACCAAGTTTGAATGGCTACAAAAAAGCGGCCGTTCAGTACATAGAGCTAACGTTCTAGAATTTCCAGTGTTTTACCATTATTGGACTAGTACAGATCGGCACACAATTCTTGACCTGGCTCGATACGTTTCGAAACGCTTTACTTGGCATCACTGTTACCGTTGCGATTATATTATTTAGGTACATCGAAATTGAATTGTTCAATTTTAATTATAACGTCATTCGAAATGTGTCGAGCCAGGCGCCAAGTTAACGCGTACGGGTAGTAGTTATGTGTGTTCTTAGCGCGCGCTTCCTGTTCTGTTTTGTTTATCAGTCACAAATGTGCACCCAAGGACAACGTGCGTATGCGCTGTTTATTTTGCCGCAACGCGTAATATTATGTACCTATTGGACTCGGTTATTGACATAGTGTAAGTGACTGTGACATACCTACTTATTGAGCCAGTGGTGAGAATGATTAAAAGATAAACAAGGTAAGTACTTCCTAATAAAATACCTCATGAAAATGTTATCTGTTGGAAGGTAGGTATATAGGTTCAAGTGACAACTGTATTTTGTTACTTACATCTCGACGACGCCGAAAGCCTAAAAGTTGTCTGTTATCTGCTATGTACAGATTCTGCTATGTACAGATATGTGCATATAGTGTTTATGACAGCCATGTAAATACCTATAGTTATTTGATGAAAGTTGGTTCAGCTGTTCAAAAGTTGCAGTCTCTTATTCGAACTTGTTTCGAATAATAATATGTGTAGGTAGGTACCTTTTATTTTCTAGGTAGGTACTTTGAAGTGAGACGAGAATTTCGTTTGTTCTTGTTTGCATTTATTCAAACCACAATAGGTATAATCCCGCAATAATATTACGTAGGTACCTACTTATTTTTAACCTGTCAGGCATCGCGAGCGCGAAACACAGAACAACAGTCAAGCCCCGCCCGCATTTTCATATAATACAAGCTGTTGCCCGCGACTTCGTACGCGCATATCCCGTTTTTCCCCGTTGGAATTCCCGTTCCCGTAGGTATTCACGTTCCCGTAAGAATTCCCGTTCCCGTAGGAATTCCCGTTTCCCGTATAGCCGTACAACCTTCTTCATACATTTATGACGAAGGTTACATTATACCTACAAAAAGAATTCTCGCACCGTGTCGCGCGTCGCCGTCGCACGCACGCTGCGGTTGTGAGAATGTGGCTTATTTATAAGAGATAGATATATGCTGTCGCGGACTTTTTTTAGATCTAGGTACTAAAAACCCATATTTTTGTAGAACTTTGTACTTACATTTAATAAGCCAGTACTGCAGCGCACGCGGATAAAGCCGTTCGATAGCGCTTTTTCATCCGACTTACTTTACAAATATAAATATTTGAGGCTAACCAAGAGCTTTAGCGTATGTGGCTATCATATACAAAATTAGATACTTTTCAAGTCGGACTGGTAGTTCCAGAGATTAGCGCGTTAAAACAAACTCTTCCGCTTTATAATATGAATGATTATATTATTGTTATAGGTATAGATACATAAAATACCTTGTTATAGTAACATAGTTTTAAAACGCGTAAATCGAGCGTCACACCGGTGTGTCGTCAGCGCTCAATGACATTTTCAATACGACACACTGGTGTGACGGCGGAGCTTGACCGGTATGTTTTGAAATAGCATAGTAAGTAGGTATAGTTGTTTTATCTCACGAGTGCGGGCGAGCCATAGTTGTGTAGGTAAATGTACGTGCACATTGTCTTAGTGTGCGTGAGCTTGTGTCAGTCGCTCTCAAGCTTACGCACACTAAGACAATGTGCACGTACATTTACCTACACAACTATGGCTCGCCCGCACTCGTGAGATAAAACAACTATATTACCTATATTCTTTAATGCAGACAGGGATGCACGATGTGACGGGCGCAGTACCTATGCCACAGTGGCGATTTGGCGAATGTGAATTAGAGGCATTGAACGTGTCCCTTCGTTGGTATTTTGAAACTATCCTAAGTTTGTAGGCACCATAACAAATCTAAACAAATAAATTAAATTGAAGTGTCTGTTCGTAATGACAAAATAACAGCTTTATACTAAATGCATATGAAAGTGTATACGGTACCTACTTAAGGTGAAAGCGGCAGGGTAGCCCGCGAAGTTAAAATATTCTTACGTGCAATTTGCAGGTCAGTATCAGGTTGTATGTTGGTCAAAATATGATTCGCGGCCGTAGCAAGTACGTATTTACAAAACTGTGATTATTAAAATCATCAATACAACTCCTTCAGTTGGAATTGATGCCAAATGTTATGATTTCATGAAATACTACATTTGCCATCAACTCTGTCGACATCTCACGGTGTTCACCTAGGCAGAGTGAACGACAACTGAGCTGTCATTCCATCTTATTTGTATGGTTTGACAACTCACCCGTCGTGCACCCCGCCCGAGTGTTCACTTCGACATGTTTACAGAATCGCACTGCAGGAGCGAGGCAAGACGGGAGTGCAGTAAGTTAATTACCTTGTACTTACTTATTGTATTGTGACAACAGCACAAGAGGTACGCACGGCTCCTGCATACTATCTATTGTTGCGAAAGGACCAACCACGAATTGGATAAACCACTAATTCGACATTTTTTTACTATATTGGACTAATCGCAAATCATATAATGGACTTGGCCTGGCCTGATCTATGCGTTCAACTCGTTGCCATTAGAAAAATATGCAACCATATTATGTATAAAAGGGTTTAGGAATTGTTGACTGGTAGAGAATGCCTTGTTGCATAATGCCCATGCACTACTATTGTAGATAGATAAAGATTAAATAAATAAATGTGTTATTGTTCCAGATTAAAGCCATAATGAAGACATAAATCATCGATGTCACTTGAAGAAAATATCGCGAGCTAAATGTGCAAACCAAACTAGCTCTTCCGTTCCAGCGCGACTGTCGGAAGATACTATACCAACAAAATGACTCAAATGGCAGGTAGAAAAAATACTATACCATTAGATATTATAAAACAAGTAGTATCTAAATATACAGACATATTTGTTAAGTCTGTTCCCCCTATTAGCCATAATGTTTATGATTGTGTACAAAAGCAATTGAGTCAAATTTTTCAATACGACATGAAGAAAGCTGCCATACAGATGTCAATTAAACGTCATTATAAATATTATTTTGATGATGTTGAAAGTATACCTTGCAGTAAAAATAACTTTGATGATATTGATGAAATCAATTCTGATTTAGAAATAAAGTTTCCAATGGATTTGCATGAGTACAAAGATATAGCTCCTACAAATCACAGGTTGTTAACGAATTGTTGGACTAATGAACTACAGGACCAAATATGGGCAAAAACGGACCTTAAGTGCACGTTTTCATTTAAAGGAAATTACGTTCCCTCAAATTTACGACTAAATAACATTAAATGCCATGGCAGATGTACCCAATGTGGAGCGAATATTTCATTGAGTTTTTGTCCATTAACTGTCAATTTAATAAATGTAACTTGTTTATTAAGTCAGTATAAAAAAGAATTTATCCATGATCCGACTATTAAGAATAAACTAACATCGACGAGAAAACAAAAATTAGCAGAAAAATTAAAGTACAATAAGGCATTAGCAGTTAGAGCTATGATGGCAGACAAACTTATGGATACAGACAATTCAAGCGAACCTCCGACTTTTCCTAAATTAAGTACTTTGAGACAAATACGAATGGAAGCTAAAAGTGCACTTCAGTTCGATAGAAATCCTATTCTATCTATTTATGCCATGTCACAAAGTCCACCATTTGATTCATTTATCCAAAAATTTAGTTTAGTTCCTTTCTTTTTATACTTTTGGACAAAAGAACAAAGTAGATATTACGACGAAGTATTAAAAAATACACCTATAGTTTTGTCTATTGATGCAACCGGTTCGATTTTTCAAACAATTGCGCCGCCGGGTGTTAATGACAATTTGAGAAACAAAGAACCCAAACATATGTTCCTGTATGCAGTTATGGCATACACTAAAAGTAAAAGTATACCTTTATGTTATATGGCATCACAGTCTCACACGATCGATACTATAGCCGCTTGGTTAAGCACATGGGCACGTAATCGAAGTACACCTAATGAAATAATTTGCGATGACTCTTCTGCATTAATAGGGGCTATATGCCGTAGTTTCTTAAATACAGACACCAACAAATATTTATCACAATGTTTTTCGCTTCTAGAAGGCCAGGTTGATTCTATACCAATATGCTATGTTAGATTGGACAAATCTCACTTTTTTAAAAAACTGCAGAAGCAAACTTGTTTTGAAAAAGTATCAGAAAAATGTAAATATTTTTATATTAATTGCATAAAAAAAATTCACCAACTTAACTGCTACGAGGAAGTTAAATCTGTAATCAAAGATATTGTAGCGGTATCATTACATGAATATGTAAGCCTTGATTTGGACGGCCAAACATCTAATAAATTTGAGCAAGCTTTACGACGTTTAGCGGGTCAATCTAAGGTTGACAATATTGATATGGATGACTATAATGATGATGAGTCAGTAAGTAGTTTATCTATATTTCCGGATGAAAATGTTGAATTAAATAATACAGGTACTAGCACTGAACACCCACTAATCAAATATTATGACGAGATTATCGAAACTGAAAAATTATATTTGATTTTGCTTGACCCTAGGTGCGAACGCAAAAACGAATACTACTTGCCTGCTATAAATGACACTTTAAAAAGATTGTTACGAAAATTACCCATGTGGAGTAACGTCATGAACCAATATTTTGTTAACGTTAGAACGGTTGCGAGTAGTTCCAATGTTGAAAACCACTTTAAAGATATTAAAACAATATATTTCAACACAAAAGTCGAACGAATACGATTGGATGAGTTTTTAATTCAACATTATAGTTATATAAATGGGACAGTTAAACTAAATATGTCTAATCATTTTGTTAAATCGGAAATAACCAATAAGTCTCAACGAAAACTAGCGAACAATGATGATTCAAATTCCAAATTAGGTCTTAAAAAAGAATGTAATGAAATAGAATATTTACGAGACTCAAAAAAAACAAGGTAAAAATATCTGTAACGATTTTGAAGTCGAGTCTGTTTTTCACGACAAACCTATAGAAATAGAAAACTGGAGAGGTCTTGCCATTTCTCGCAACAAAGCAAACTTATCATCGAAGCCACTGTACATCTTACAAAATGGCAATGTAGCCTCATCAAAAAATATAAAAGTCATATTAACCAATACTTGTGCATTCGATGCAACTGCTCAAGCTTTCGCAGTAGCTTATAAAGATAGAATCTTATTCCGTCAATTAATTGATTCTTCCCAAATGATGAGCAGAGATGCATTTACTAAATTTTTTATAGATTTATCAAATACTAAAAAATCCAGCGAAAAATTATACGAAAAACGTGATGACTTATTATCTCCACTCTTTTGTTCTGATGACAGTGTTCACGATGCCAATCAGTGCCGTGTAATAAACTGTGCGTGCAATATCACAAAAATATTTGAAGACATTTGTTTACCATACTTTTCTGCCAACAGAAAGAAATGTTGCTCAAACAAACAATGTACTTATCCCGAAAACAATGGCTATTTTGAATGTAAATACTTGCCATTGAATATAGATATAATTAAGCAAAAAGGCATTGTCAAATTACAAGAGTCAGTAGAATCTGGCATGAGAAACAACTTTGCTCCTATTTGCAATTCTTGCGAAATAGGCACTATATCATTCAATTATGATTTAAATGATTTAATCATCTTTGAATTACATGATTTGTATTTGGTTATAGATGACATACCTCGTAATATTGAACTAAATAATAAATGTTATTTAATATTAGCTATTATTGAATATGTACCACCTTTACAATTGGTAGGTATTGGTCATTACAAGGCTTATTGTTTTAGACCTTGTAACAGGTCATTTCAATGTTACGATGATTTATATGGTAAAATTCAGAATGGGGCAAGAAACTTAATGCCTCATGCAATTATTTATACAACTGAATAGTCGTACTTATATAAAGAAAATTCTGAAATTAATGGTCATCTACGTTGGTACGGTTAGTTTCAGAATTTGATCAGATACGATTTCATGTTTCATTCCATTAAAATGTTTCAAACTACTTACTAATACTCATAACAATCGTTTGGGCGTATTCATGTACAGTACAACTATTTTCTTAATGTCCCTAATTTGATTCAGAACTACGTAGATACTTTATTATTATATAGTTCGCACGGAAATCAAAACAAAACAACAATAGTTCTTAGTTCTGAATTCAAATTTTAATACTTACACGATAAATCTAATATGATGGACATGAAAATTAGCATTCGTTTGTATTCGAAAATATTATGATTGCCGAGGGACATTAAGAAAATAGTTGGTACTGTAGGTACCTGCATTGTAAATTTAAGTATGCAGGTACTTACTTAACATGCGATTTAAGATGTACCGGATCGGTATCCGTATTGTATGTGTATTTCATATTTTTTTAAGTATAGTGTTTTGTGTATTTTATTGGTCTGTGATTTTACTAATTAAGAGGTCAGTTTTAAATGTTTTAAACAATTTGACTTAATAAGTACGTGCAATTTAGTATTTGGTTGTAAATTATAATTTTATTATAGTCGACTGTGCTTAGGCTTTGAAAAAGTCTTTACTTTGTAACATAATAATATCTGTGCCTAAGTACTTACTAAGAGTGTTCCCTATAATTCCAGTGCATGTTACCATTTATTATTAGGTATGCGCTAGAACGTAGGTAAGTAGGTCGGTACTGCACTACACTATAAACCTACCTTCAAATTGAGTCAATTACTTAGTACTGATCTGTGATTCTGTGATTGTAAGACGTACTTATTTGTTGCTGTAAAAGCTCGAACGAGAAGACCAACTTCCGAAAATTTACTAGTAGGTACTTAATACCTAAGATTTACCTTTAAATAAGTATTTGAGCTTTTACAGTACCTAGGCAACGTATGTATTTCTTATTTATAAAAGACTGATTCTTTATAAGTATCAATGTGTGGTGGCGTTGTTAGCGGCACAATAAATCTAACAATAATTTGATTTTATTTGATGTTACTATTACTTTGTTTATAATGTTTTTTAATTTTAATAGTCAGTAACTAATAAATACTTTTAAGAGTACAAAGTTAATGCAGTTGTTTTATTTTCTGCGAAACGATTGTGTACGCGCCTGTACGAATCTATTAAACACGATAACGATACTATACTGGAAATTCTAGAACGTTAGCTCTATGTACTGAACGGCCGCTTTTTTGTAGCCATTCAAACTTGGTCGGTTTATCCATGTAATTCAGTTGTTCTGGTATTTTTATTATATCTCTTTAATTATGTAGCGTAATGAGCTGAAATTTTACATATGAATAGTTGAATTAATACACTAAATATTGGAATATGTTTTATTCTGCTTTTCCATTAAAAAGTCCTACAATCGGATGTCATAAAATATAGTGGTCCATTCGTAGTAAATTATGCCATTGCTCATTAATTACTAAGCGCACATAAATGAAACTTGGCAAGACGTTGTAGACCCTTACAAGATACAAATAAACGTTAAAAGTTAGGCTCTAAAGTTCCTATTTTAAGTACTTGGACCTAATAACCATATTTCACCTTTACGTGAATATCTCCTAAACGGTATGCTTTTTTCAAAATCTGTTTTCACAAACATTATACACAAATTCATAGCAACGTGCGTAAAAAAAATCAACTCTGCACTAAACCGATTTATATGATTTCCATCAAATGGCCAAACGTCAGCGCAGCGGAAACTTGAATATCTTCGAAGTTTTAAGACACACAAATTTCATTTCAACATACACATTTACCTCTCGTCACACACTAATTATTGCATGTATTTTTTTTCTTGTACGTCCATAGGAAAAAAAAAGTGCCGCTGGGATGACGTAGTTCCAGCGGAAACAGTTTTTGTTGAATAACTCCCCAATGGTTGGATGCACAAATTCGTACTTACCATACACATTTACACGACGTCATACACTAAATATCTGCATAACTGAAATTAAGAAAAACGACACTTTTCCGCTGGGAATACACACACCTAATATCTGGGCATGTTATGGTCTCACCAAGTGAAAAAGAAATTATTGCAAGCAATATGGGAATGTAGAAAAGTACTACGTACTCGACATACTTAGTAAAATTCAACGCTCTATAGGGTCGTGAACCTTGTATTGGGGAGCGCGAATGTCAAGTGTACAAGCGCGCCGCAGCCGGCTCACGAGGGTCGGCAAGCGGGTCGATACAATGCGTACTGCCATGTTGCGGGCGGTGTGGGAAGAGTCCGCCGTCCTCTACATCCCTGGGTTGTTGAATTGACCAATTACCAAAGTTTTAAAATTTAAGTGTTAGGTATGAGATAAATTCGCTTTTAGTATGACCCACCGTTATTTTACAATATACCTACGTGTATATTGTCAGATCTGGAAAGGAGCTTTAGATCAACTTATATACGTACCACCGAGTTGGTTGTTTTTTTTTTTCACGTAACCAAGCTGTTTGAAATCTACTAATTATAAACTTATAAATGCAGGATTTTGACAATAGGCGTTCAAAGACGGTAACCAACATTTAATATCTTACGTTTTGGTAAGATATTAAATGTTGGTTAACCGTTAAATTTACTGCTGCTGCGTTAGATCAGCTAAAAACGTTAAATTTATGTAGGTACGTTCACTTGTGCAGACGAACCTAATTAGCAGCAATTTTTTATTTAGACGCTCTGGATCGAGTCATGAATTAATTTAAAGCTCACAAGACCGTAAATGATTACTCTGCAGCCAGATACCAATAATGCGCGTTTCATCTGAACCTATTTAATAGGCAGGCTCGATGTTTAATAAAATAATATAAATAGCCTATCTACTCAACGTTTAGTTGCCGATAATTCATCTATGCAGAAAGAGACCCGTTAGTAGGGCATCCGAAAATAAACCGCAGTAAGTAGGTAGTTTCCAGCACGCGTCCCAAATGCCATGCACGCTGCCTAAAATAGTCGTGGACTGAGCCACGTGAGATGCCGTTCCCGACATCCGACTCCGCTGCTAGCAAGCTTAATTTGTTTCTTACCATGAATTGATTTACTGAATACTGAATTTACCTATTTGCCACCAGCCACCATGCTTTTTAAGTAGGTAAAGAAATAGTTCGTATAGCTTATTTAATGAAGGTACCTACTGTAACTAAACCTGAGTCAGAATTCGATTGTCATTGTTAGGGTTCCGTACCCAAAGGGTAAGAACTGGACCCTATTACTAAGACTCCGCTGTCCGTCTGTCTGTCACCAGGCTATATCTCACGAACCGTGATAGATAGACAGTTGAAATTTTCAACGATGATGTGTATTTATGTTGCCGCTATAACAACTAATACTAAAAACAGAATAAAACAAATATTTAAGTGGGGCTCCCATACAACAAACGTTTTTCTTTGCCGTTTTTACCTGACTGTGTCAGAAGGCGGGTAGTGTTTTTTGAGCGTATGTATGTTATAGCTTATAGATAAAGGTTCGGAACCCCCCGTGCGCGAGTCCGACTCGCACTTGACCAATTTTTTAATTATTAGAATTAAATAATAGGTACCTAAGTAAAGTATTTTACGTTTTACAAAAAAAAGTCCTCACTCAATATAGGTACACATTATGGACTATTAATAAAATTCAGCTGTGCGGCAGTGTGTCTTTGTATTTATAGCACGTGTCCTCTGCTGTGGGGGTCCATTCAATTCAAGTTCATTGGCTAGACTCCCCGCAAAGGTAACGCCACTGCGTCCTATGATCCTGAGATAGAACTAGTTATAAACATACCTACCTACTTACATACATACATTCATGTTTGGCACACTTGTTGATTGATTAAATAAAAAGTGTGCAATTCTTACAATAAGTACCTACTACAATACGGTACGGGTTGAATTGATAACCTCCTTTTTTTGGAGTCGGTTAAAAACGGTAGTCGGCACTTCAGCAGTTGAATTAAGTTTTCTAGAAATAATTTTATCGAATGTGGATAGCACCCATTAATCTATATCTATGTCGCAGCCATCAAGCTGAATCCGCCGTTTCATTAAAAGTCTAGCCTTATCATTAAACTGTGCCATTTAATCAGCGACTTGTGACTTGGGCAAGTCATTATACGATATTGAACAAAAGATGTCACTTAGGTCGCTGAAAAATCGGCACATTTAAATGAAAAGGCTGGGCAACCAATTAAACAGCTGATTAAGCTAATTGGCTGCGACATCTATATATATGTCGCAGCCAACTATCTTAATTAGACGTTTAATTGGCGGCCTAGCCTTTTCATTTAAATGCGCAAAAATTTCAGCGACGTAAGTGACATAATAATATTCTGTTCAATATCGTTTAATGATTTGCCCATGAGTTCAATGAAAAGGCTAGGCTTTTAATGAATCGGCTGATTAAGCTAATTGGCTGCGACATATACAACGTGTAACAGAATAAACGTAATCTTAAGGGGTCATTGTACTCATCATTATAAACAACTTTTACTATGGGACCAACCCCGAAATCGCGAAAAAAAAATCGACTGCTCCATAGCTACATTTCTGTACGAGTACACAAGTCGACAGCTGATTGTTTTTTCGCGATTTCGGGGTTGGTCCCACTATTAAAAGTTGTTCATAATGATTAGTACAATGACCCCTTAAGAGGTATTGCATTTATTCTGATACAAAGTCGGGTTTTTTCGAACACTTAAAATTCGAGAACCGCGGTACTGATTTTCATGGTTTTTGTTTGTTTTATTTTTCTCCGTCCCCAATAGCAGAGTAGGTAACGATTAAAAAATTGGAAAAAACGACAAAAAAAAAATAAAAAAAAAAACATTTTCCCATACAAAATGTTTATGGGTTTAGTAGGGTAGGGTAGGTAGGTAGCCAGTTGACGAGAGCGAAGCAGCGGGGCCGCGGGGGACAGCTAGTGTTACTATAGAATTGATTTTATTATCATCAATAACAGAATTTGTAAAGGACAAAAGCAAAAGCCGGGCTTTCTCTAAATTATTACCTAAAAATAAGTTCCGGAGTTCCGGGTGGCAGCCAACTGAAAGACAAATCTGTCCACACAGGAAATGTCTCCGGAGCTTTTACACATGTACCCACGTAACAATTTCTATCAATTTTATGACCCTGACGAACCGAATGAATTATCCACCATGGATCCACCTATAATACCGGAACATGACTTTCGGGTGACAAAGGAAATTTTAACTAATCAGGTCACGAAGATCGAGTTGGAGACGTGCGAAGGGCTGATGTGCGAGGGACGCGGGGCGGCCGGCGGGCCAGGGGTCGTCGACACTTGCTGAAGGGCAGCGAGGTCGGTGCGTTCGCTTTCATAGGCGCGGCGGGCGGCGGCGCGGCGCGGCGGCGGCGGCGGCGTGGTCTCCGCGTATTGATCGCAGCTTCGCAGCCTCCCGCACTCGAACCGCGCTACATCTCTATTCTCTACTTGATTTTCTAAACATTACTGACTGAAATGACGTTTTTATTCCTACGAATATTTTTGTTGAAAGTAGGTACCTAAGTACCTACCTAATTAAAAAACGAATTAGCTAGGTATGTGCTTATTTACCTAGCTTAGCAGAAAATTTTGAACGTGTCACACATACCTATTACCCATTCATAAAACTATTAAGGTAAGACATTACAATAGCGTCTTTATTGTAATGTCGTAATTTAATAGTACCATTTTGCGTTTCTTTTTACCCGACTGGGTCAGAAGGAGGGTAATGTTTTTCGAGCGTATGTATGTATGTCCATTTCTTTGGCACGTCCTACAGTCCAAACGGCTGTATGGATTTTGACGTATGAGGTGTTGAAGTCGTCAGAATTGTGGTAGCCGTTGAAAAGGTGGTATTGCTTCCCTCATGTTTGTATTTTTTTTCTCAATCAATGACGTGACCAATCCTAGTAGCTCTTGAAACTGTTCCAAGTTCAGTCGTACAAAATTTTTGAAGTCTGCTTTCTCAGTTAACATCAAGTCTCTTAAAAGATTTTCGTGAGTGTATTTCTGCCTTTTCTTGTAGGTACCAATCTTTCGACCAGCGACGTGTTCGTTTCCGTTTACGTTTAGCACAAGCAACAACACACTACAGCTGCAGCCCTGCAGCTAAATCTTGTTCGGACATGTTGCTTCGCACGGTGCACACGGAATCAATACTATTTTCCGACTGAACACGTAAACATTGTGCAGTTCGTTTTTTTGTGCAATATAATTGCTCGTTTGGATTCAGAGCGCCTATCAATCTTATTGTACAATAAAAAGTAATGTACAATGTTATTGTAGGTCTAGGGGCTGCCTTAGTAGGTACTCCTACCTAAATAAATTAGATAGGTAGGTAGCTCACTTTCAATAAAATTACTTAAGTAACCACCTACTTTCTGAATTAAAAAAAAAACTTTCAAATATTAATTCATAGTTTGTAGCACGGTAAATATTTATACTGTGGTTGTAGTTTCTAATAATCCTTAGGAGCGTGCTAGCCCTGAATGTAACGTAAGCCAAGCTGCCGCGGCTGCCGGCCCGCGGTCGGTGCGGCGCCGGCTATTGTTTCTGCAACACGATCACTGTCACTGATGCTGTGCCTGCGCTGCGCCCGCGCTTACATGCATTATCTTTTCTATTCAGAAATAATTTCGCACAATAGTGTGCGTTCATACCATCTGTTTTGAGACAATTTGCAATCAGTTTCAGATGGTTTCTGTGAGAATAATGATTAAATAGGTACCTTTCTAGGTAGGTACTTATTATTGGCAATCATAAATTATTCTTCCTCGTAAATCTTGTGCGGCCATTGAACTGCGATAAACGACGTTGTATTGTCCTCTTATCACGAGCGTCCCACTCTTATTTAATTTTACCTTGTTATTGAGTGTAAATAAATATGAAGCATACTACCTATTATTTATTATTTTATTATATTAGGTATTGTTTTGCCTGATTCTTTTAAAAATATTGTTTGTAGGTAGCCGCGGTATGCACTAGCAGAGACGCTTTCGAACCATAAGCAATTTTAATGTTATATCTCGAGTGCACTAATTAACTACGAGAGGCGAACGTATCCGTGGCAACAATATTTACCGTTTGTGCAAAATGCAAAACTAATTGGAGTTTTGAGCAGTGGGTACCTAGTTAGTAAGTATAACAAGTCTGATATTAAATTACTTAAAAACTACTCGAATGTTTTTTCTAAAAATTCAAACTTAATATTGATGTCACAAGTTGTATCTGTGTTACTATGCAGGTTAGTAGGTAGGTGAGGATACATCTGTGAATCTTTACTTTCTCCGAGTAACAGGCTCACCGCTAGCTAGACCAGTGTCATACATACGCTTGAACTTGAATCGTCGAATGGCGATACACTATTAGCTAATGTGTGTACGATAATTTTATGTAGGTCCTGTACTTGGGTATGTTTGGTTTTAATTTAAAAAAAAACCCTGTAAAAGATATGGGGATACCTACGTAGTTTGATAATCACGTCGCGGAAAGGAAAATTTCATGTCTTGCTCAGTTTCTCGAACGAAATATATCACAAATCAAACAGCTAATCGCTTTCCTTGACTTGCATAATTTGTGACGAGTCGCTATTTTTTTCCATAAACAAGGGTTAGTCTCACTTTACTGAAGAAATGTTCCAACTAGAAAAACGAAGTAAGGTGGGAAGGGAACTAGGTACCTACCTAGGTAGGAAGGTATTTATCGATCGCGATCGCTTATCAAAATTATGATGTGTAGGTACCTAAGTAATAATAATACTAATAAATATTTATTCAAGTTATGTGGTAAAACAGTAAATACATTTTTGCTTAAATCTATGTCAAGTTCACAAGTGACAATGTGCCTGAACTAGGAGATCCTGTGTTAGTTAAGTCACTCCCTTCCGGTAATAAACAGGCAGAATAGACTAATCTGCGCATCAAAGCGGAACTGATCCAACCGCTATAACTATGTAACCGTGGCTCTTAGGCGCGAAGAGAAGCGATGACGTCCAAGTTGCGTATGTGAATAAAACATGTAGGTAACCTCTAACAAAAATAAGTAGGTACTTACCTATCTACACAAAGAAAATACGAAAGCAAGATGAATAAGGACAACCGGCGCATTGGCGTCTTTGGGGTAATTGCGTATAAAACAGTTTTCCTGGGGATTATGCTAGACTCAAGGCTACAATGGGGTCCTCATTTAACATCTCTTACAGGAAGGCTAAGTTCAGCAGCATATTAAAAAAATCCGCCAATTTACGGATGTTGATACCGCGAGGCTGGTCTATTTTAGTTACTTTCACAGTATCATGTCTTACGGTATTTTACTATGGGGACGGGCTGCAGTCATCGAGTCTATTTTTATTCTGCAGAAAAGAGCCATCAAAGCCGTATACAAACTCGGCCGGTGCGATTCTATAAGGGAACTGTTTAATGACAGTACATTGTGAATACATTTACGAAAACATCATGTATGTTAGAAAGAATTTACATCTTTTTAGAAAAAGAGAGAACAGACATAATTATGGTACTCGAAATAGGGACCAATTAGTTCAACCAGGTTTCAGACTGGCTAAAGTAGCCTCATCTTTCATGGGGTACTGTTTAAAATCTATACCTACTTGTAATAAAATCGTAGATTTGCCGAGGCTGTACATTGAATATTTTCGCATAAAAAAACTGAGAAATGTTAGGAAAATGGTATAAAACGCAAAAATGCCATTTTTGAAATTTTTGTCTGTTTGTCGGTTTATCTGTTTGTCCATAATATTATGTTTGAGTCAGCATCACGCCAAAACCACTGATTGAATTCGAAAGCTAAGTTCTTAAAAATATTAAGTGTTAACCCGAATAACATTTAGCGTTTTGATCGTGATCGAAACAAAAAAATACGTATAAAGATTTACTGGGTCGATTCATTCAGTAGTAAAAATATCGCCTGCCTAGCCTTTCACCAACTATGCTGGGGTCGGTTTCCAGTCAAACTGGATTCAGCTGAATACTATTGTTTTAGGTACGTAAAGTGCTCCCAGAGTTGCGGATTATGTTCGAAAGAGTTACCGCGGCCCTAGAAAGCAAAGGGCACTAGGAGGAGCACGGATGGGTTTTAGTCAGTAAGAGTCTGACACTCCCTTCCGCTCCGCCCAGAGCGGGAGAAGTCATTTGATGATTTCCCATCCATAAAAAAAAACGTACGTACGGTAAGCGACTGCCTGTTTGACCTTCACAACCTAATAACTGGGATACACGGTAGGTAGGTACCTCTTGGCCAGACTGGTGTTAGATTTTCTAGCTTTGGCAATCCGTAACGTCTGCCAAAGACCTACAAATGACAGCCAGACCAACGACTTAACATGTTATCCGAGGCACTAAGGAATTTTGGTATGTTTAAATGGTCAGCCAACTACAGGCCGACCTCGGCAAGCATTGCTTAACCTTAATATCAACCCTTGCGGCTGTCGTCAAGCCGGACCAACGACTTAACATGTTATCCGAGGCACTAAGGAATCTCGGTATGTTAAAATGGTCAGCCATCTACAGGCCGACCTCGGCAAGCATTGCTTAACCTTAATATCAACCCTTGCGGCTGTTGTCATGTCATGTCAAGTTATGAGCAACCAGTCTCTTCATTCCTCTGTACGTACAATTTTTTCCGACATCCATGCGAACGAAGTCGCGGGCATTGCTAGTGTTATAATAAAATACCTCCCCATTTGATAGCACCAAATGAGACAAAAAATCTTGTATTAAACGCACACTGTGCAGGCAAGCATATTATAAGCTAGGAGAGTATATCTTCTTATATATAAAAATGAATCGCAAAATGTGTTGGTAAGTGCAAAACTCGAGAATAACTGAACCGATTTCGCCAATTCTTTTTTTGTTGTGTTTGTTATTGTCAGGAGAAGGTTCTTATGAAAAAAAAAAAAAAAAAAAAGAAGAGAATCCTTAGGGTAGGTGTAGGGTAGGTGTAGGGTAGGTAGGTAGGTAGCCAGTTGACAGGAGCGAAGCCGCGGGGGACAGCTAGTTGAAGATAAAAATGCTTGGCTCAATGCTGGTCCAGCTCCACAGTCACTAGGGCGCACAAAGTAATCTGTTAGCATTTGGAAATATTGTTGGACCGGCTGAAGATTGTAACATTGTAAGAATGCAATATTCTTCATTGTATAGATTCGATTTATTTAGCATTGTATAATTTCATGCATTAACGGCACATTTGTGAGTAGGTACTATGTACCTTAAATTTAAACTATAATGATCATTTTGGGTAGGTCTTTGACTTGAATGTACCATGGCGATTGGGAATGTCATGCTCGCTCAAAAGTCTGTCTGATGGTGGCGCGTGCGTTGGATCATTTGGCTCCCTTAAAAATGGTTGAGCCGAATAATGGTGCTAGCGTATGCCTCATGTTCGTGAACGGGCGCCGTCAGCTGAGACTGGTCATCTCTTGGCTGCCATGGTTAATTTTATTCTTTTTACTCCGGACTCTTTTATCCTGCACGTCTTTTACATTGTTCTCACATAATTATGTATTATTTCAATATGAATGATGTAACCATAATTTTGTAACAAAATATTATTTTTTAAAAGAGTGTCCGTGGAGTTTCTTGCACGTTCTTCTCCATAGAGATCTACGCTTTGGAACGTGCAAATAGCTTCATCTTTTTGACCTTGACAATTCAAAAGTGCCTGTAAATGGTCTAATTGAAATAAATGCTTTGACTTTGACTTT
The DNA here is from genome assembly GCA_947386135.1 of Melanchra persicariae. Taxonomy (NCBI): domain Eukaryota; kingdom Metazoa; phylum Arthropoda; class Insecta; order Lepidoptera; family Noctuidae; genus Melanchra; species Melanchra persicariae. Next base: position 8,438,327 of record OX376653.1, on the reverse strand, counting down.
GACTTGAGATGTTAAATTCTGATGATCCTTGCCTTGTAAGTACTTAATGATAATTGCGTAAAAATAAAGTTCGCCCAATGTGTTCGCGGTCAACCGCCATAACAACATGAATTATTAATTGTAGACAATGTTCAGTGCAAGTTCAATGACCTCACCACTATGACATCAACTGGAAGCCTGTACGAGTGTACGCCTCGCTCTACTAAATAAATTATGATCATGACTCGCGAAAATCAATTAGCATTTTTCTAATTTTGCCACCTTCAAATTCTCTAATGCTGGAATAGAAAGTAAACAGAAACGTGTCGTGTTAGATATAAAGTAGGTACCTATCTACAATTATTATGAACTAAGTATAAAATTATCAGTGGGTCTCAACTGAAGCGAACCATGGGCTGGTTGTTAGATAATGTAGCTATGTAGGCCGCAAGCCAGAGGTCACAAAACCCTAGTCCCTCCTTACTGTCGTTCGTCTAATTCCCAAAATTTCCAACGGTTGCAAAAAGACCCATTTCCCAGAATGTCCATTTGCCTAAAAGTCAAATTCCAACAATAGGGGAATTGTAGATCATGCATTTTTTTATTTGCAAAATAAAATACTTTGGTATTAATTGTAGGGAAGCCTTCATTGATCAGCAATAAAAAATGCAATCAAGTCTTCTAAGTTGACAATTATAAAGAGTAGTCCGATACCAACTCTGACGTCAAATACCATGACACATATAGGTAGGTAGGTACAGTATACAGCTGCCATAGAAAACGGCGTTTTCGCGGGAGGGACAGATATAGATATTTGTTTATAATCTATGTTTAAAATAGTTATAACTCGTTTGTTTTTCGGTTAATTTTGGTTCTGTTTTCACTGTTAGTAGGTATTGTATTTTTGTACATTTCTTTATAAAGTGTTTAGATAATAAATATTTTTCCATGCATATTCCCTTTTGCAATTTTAGCTCATGTGCTTACATTGACTATGCCTTGCCTCTATAGATTTGAAATAAAACACGAGCTATAATAATCAGCTAGTATGGTATAATAAACAATGATTACCAACGTAATGTATACCTACATCTACATTTCATTACTTATCCTTTAATTAATTAACAAACTTGATGCAAAAGCGAGCGAAGCGAGCTCGGGACTTTTTTTTTCCAGAAAGTTTTACATAGTATGTAAATCTTTCTGGAAAAAAAAAACAAGCTACTTATAATTAATCTTAAAATTATAATCACATCAATTATAATTTTAAGATTAATAAATTATAAGTAGCTTGTTAACAAATTGTCTGAACTGTAAATCTTTCTGAAAAAAAAGTCCCGAGCTCGCTTCGCTCGCTTTTGGCTCGCTTTTGGCCGAATGTAAAATTTATTATTTAATTTAAAAATAATGAAGTGTAGGTGTATATATAGGTAGGTACCATTCTGACTGTTATGTAATAGCTCGTTTTATTTTTATTGTTTCTTCGATTTTGTTTCTATTGAAATCGGTTAGTTGTATTGTAGGTTTTGTGGCTTAGTGGCTATATATCCTAATTGAACAATATGATTTCTAAAAAAATTGAATTTTTAAAATCTTTAAGTATTTAATGCACGAAATTGCGAAAATAAGGCAAATGTTTAACAGCAACTGTGTGGCGGAGAGCTGGAGGTGCGTTAGGAGGTAAAACATAAATAAATGTAAGAAGGTACCTTTAAGAAAATCAAATATGAAAATACCATAGGTATTTAAATATGTATTTTGGCAATTGAACGACTTTGATACCTACTGGAGCTTTAATCGTAAATTTTGAAGACTAGCTTTCTTTGTTTACCTTGCAGCATAAATACCCAACTGAACATTGTTAGTCGTTAACAAGAGGTACCAACGCTATCTCAGTGAATGATGATAAAAGCGCTTCAGAACACAATTTAGGAATACCACGACACTTACTCACCCAGTCTAATGGCCGGGAAGATTCTAACCAATTAACTAATCGCTTAAGTATTCCCAGTGGAAAGGTGTTTGTTATTCTCGATGACGTCATATAATCGTAGCTCTATCGATAAAATTGGGCATGATAGACACGTGAACAGTGACTCGCCGTAAGTTAGAAAAACAAAGGCAGGCAGACAAGCAACTTTAAAAACTTAAACATTCTTGGCAGGTGGGTATCAGAGGTAGTCAGTTATCCTAAAAAAACGTAACTTAATAATATTTGAGAATTATTTTGTCTTTGTACGGGCTGGGCACTGGACACCACTGGACACTACACTAAAGACTTAGCTTATTCCCATTCTATTGATAAACCTTTGAACTTGAAATCTTCACTTAATTTTCACTTTGCATTTTCTAGTCATGTTTTGACTAGAAAATGCAAAATGAAAATGAAGTGCACGTTTACTTACCATCTTTGGGCTGGATATTATAGGAATTTAAAAGTCATTAACGTTTTTTTAAATGCAATACAGGTAACCCTTAAGGTTACACTAGTCGATATTTTGTCCATACAAATTTCGGGGGGGGGTATTACTCCACTGTTTGACGTTGTGGGTACCTACATTCAAAGATAAACATGATATCGTTTTATCTCATTATTAATTTTGTCTGTACGGAAACGGAACAGTAAAATAAAAAGCCATTAAAAAGTTATAAGCCAACAAAGATTCTTTTTTCTTGCTAATTTTTCGCAACTTAGGGCGCAAATAAGTAATAAAAGAAGTTTAAAATCTCAAAAACGGCACCGACAAACCTTAATTATAGAAGAGTTCAATAAACTTTATTTGTAATTGATTTAAGCAGTGGTTTTTTCTTAAAACTGAACTTTCCAATAGACTTTTCGTGCATCGTCTAACGTTGTTTCCGTTCGGAACGGTTTTGTGTGCGTGGGAACAAGACATAGTGCGTGCAGACTAGCGTCTAACTGCTCATCACTGATACTGTCTCTGTCGGGCACGATGCCTGGTGAGACAGCGTGCTTTTTAAATAAACTCTTTTTCTTTCTTTTTTCTCTTTCTTTTTGGCCACGCTTACCGGTGAGTTCGAGCCTGCGACTAGTTCAACCTTAATAAGGCAAGGGGATATAATTTTCCACCAAGGCTTCTTTTTTTTTAATATTTATTTTTACGTGACAGACATAATCGGGCACGAGGAGTTAAATTTCATACCGAAAAAAAGGGGTTTCACTCTCCCCCCACCGTCTTAAATTTTTTGTTTTTTTAATAAGTGGTATCATTATTCAATATACCCAAAATCTACCTTAAATTTTGTACTTTTACCTACTTCACACAGGCTTGCGCCTTATTAAGGGACGAGGACTCCGTACCTACCTAACTATACTAATAGGTACTAGCTTTTCATTTCGAATTTAAGGAAAGTAAACATAGTACCTAGTTTTATTTTCTTGTCTCCTCGCCACTTCATTTGTAGGTATTGTACAGTACCTACAATTATTTTCTTAGGCCCATATTCCAAATCGTAAACTCGGAACTCCACCTCCAACATAAGCACGAAAATGTCAATAAAAGCTTGTCTAATTGACGTTTTTGTACTAGAGAGATGAGCAAACAAATACAAAAACTTCAATTTATGACAAGCTCCGATGGAGTTCGAGTTGAGTTGGATTTTACGTTTTGGAATAAGTATGGGCCTTAATGTCCCTCGACAATCATCACTGATTTAGCTACACTAATTTAATCTATACTAATATTATAAAGAGGAAAGATTTGTTTGTTTGTTTGTTTGTTTGTTTGAAATGAATAGGCTCCGAAACTACTGGACCGATTTGAAAAATTCTTTCACCAGTAGAATTGTACATTATCGATGATGGACATAGGCTATAGAATATTTTCAAAAAAGTTAGGGATCCGTATGAAAACTTCGATAATGTAACCCAAGGTGTGAGAAAAAATCCTTATATCGCGTACGCTGCGGAATTTATTGACAATAGAGCAAAGTGATGTACTATAGTTTTATAGAGGTCATCAATGTCTATAAAAAAGTCCGCGGTAGCATATGTCTAACTATTATGGTTAAGTCACCATGACCGCTTTTTGTTCAAATTATTCAAGCAAATCCTTGGTGATTTGAAAAAATGGTGATTTCGGTATCATGATATCACTCCTTATCCATTTAAATGGTTTGATAATTAAGGTTGATTATTTCCGTGTAAATTACACTTTAAATTATTCAAATCGGACCTTTCGTTCAAAAGTTACGACGGTAATAAACATGCTCGGAGTAAAAAAAATGTCGCGTCTTGAGCGAACTGGGAAGAATCATATCAATGCTTGGTCCGATGAAGTTGAAAATGATTTCGATAAAACAATAAGAATAACAAATGTTGGAATTTTTCGTAAATAAACTACATACCTACATAATAAGGGGTGAAGCAGGGGTGATTAAGTTTTTAGGGGAGGACATTATTGCTTGCTTTAATAAATTTACGTCGGGATGCTATGAACAAACTAAAAATGGGATTATTGAAACAGATGTACCTAACATTTTTTGCATAATCAACTCCTGACGGGGTGAACGGGGTAAACAGTTGCGCTGAACCAGAGACCATAGAATAAGTAGAAATGGCTAAGTAATAAATGTAAATTAATGAAAATCGTTGTGCTTAATTTTCCAAAACTAACCTTTATAAGGTGGTATAGGGGGCGTTGAAGTTTGTGGAGTACCTACTAAATCCGCGCGGACGAAGTCGCGGGCGAAGTGCTAGTAATATTATAATGAGGAAAGATTTGTTTGTTTGAAATGAATAGGCTCCGAAAATACTGGACCGATATGAAAACTTCTTTCACCAGTAGAATCCTACACTATACCTGATGGACATAGGCTATAGAATATTTTCAAAAAAGTTAGGGATCCGTATGAAAACTTCGATAATGTTACCCAAGGTGTAAAAAAATACCAACAAAAATCCTTATATCGCGTACGCTGCAGAAACTATTGACAATAGAGAAAAGTGATGTACTACAGTTTCATAGAAGTCATCAATATCTACAAAAAAGTCCGCGATATCATATGTCTAACTATTATGGTTAATTCACCATGACCGCTTTTCGATCAAATTATTCAATTAAATCCCAGGTGAAATGGAATGGGATTTTGGTAACCTGATATTAATCCTTATTCATTTAAATGGTTTGGTAATTAAGGTTGATTATGTCCGTGTAGGTACATTACACTTTAACTTATTCAAATCGGACCTTTCGTTCAAAAGTTACGACGGTTATAAACGTGCTCTAGTAAGAAAAATGTCGCGGCTCGAGCGAACTGGGGAGAATCTTATCAATCCTTGGTCCAATGAAGTTGAAACACGGCATTTAAATGATTTCAATAAAAAAATAAGAATAACAAATGTTTGGATTTTTCGAAAATAAACTACATACATAGTAAGGGGTGAAGGACGGGTGATAAAGTTTTTATGGGAGGACATTATTGCTTGCTTCAATTTCCGTCGAATGCTATGAACAAACTAAAAGTGGGATAATTGAAACAGATGTACCTACTTAACAATTTTTGCATAATCAACCCCTGACGGGGTGAATGCATAGATAGATAGAAAAAAAAACGGGGTGAACAGCTGCGCTGATCCTGGGCTCGAGACAAGTGAGATTCTGTCAACAGTGGCAGGGTGAAAGCGATTGTCAATACGTCAAAAATGTATGGGATTGACACATGCTATCGAAATGTCACTGTGATCAAATTCCTACATTTTGGCATTTCGACAGTCGCATTCGCTAATTGAATGTCACATTGTCTAGAGCCTCCTGAGACCACAGAATAAGCAGAAATGGCTAGGTTATTAATGACAAAACTAACCTTTAAAAGGGGGCATAGGGGGCGTTGAAGTTTGTGGAGTACCTACTAAATCCGAACGGACGAAGTCGCGGGCGAAGTGCTAGTCGTGTATAATTGAATTAAGAACTGAGTAGGTACCTATACTTTAATGTTGTTTCGTTTTGATTTCCGTGTGAACTAAAATAAAGTACTTAGTTCTAAAATATTCAAATTATTATATTACGATAAAGGTACCTAATAAAAAATAATTGATGGACATGGAAATTAGCATTCGTTTGTAATCGGAAATGCGATGATTGCCGAGGGACATTAAGAAAATTGTATGATTATACAAATGAAGTGGCGAGCAGACAAGAAAATAAAACTAACTATTTTAATTTCTTTATATTTGAAATCAAAAGTTGAGAGTTTAACAAGGGTGAAAGTCATCAATTCCTTTCGATCCTTGTATAACAATCTACTATATTGTAAACTGAATAGAGAAACTAAAACTAAAGAGTCACCGCGGCCCTGGAACGCAAAGGGTATTTGGAGGAACACGGACGGGTTTTAGTCAGTAGAGTCTGATATTCCCTTCCGTTCCGCCTAGAGCAGAAGAAGTCATTTGATGCTTTCCCATCCTTAAAAAAAATACATGTAGAGTACGTAACGATCACTTCTTCAACTGCAAATAAATGTAAGTTTGCAATCGCAAAATGTGTTTTTTATGAGATAAAACTACAGATTTACAATTTTCAGACTTTTTCAATTACTTGTGCTGTAAAACCTTGCTTCTTGACAAACACGATTCTACTTAGGTCAACGGAAAGTGCCCTATTTTTTTATGGATGGCAAATCATTAAATGACTTCTTCCGCTCTGGATGGAACGGAAGGGAGTGTCAGACTCTTACTGACTAAAACCCATCCATGTTCGTCCTCATGCCCTTTATGTCCCAGGGCCGAGGTGACTCTTTCGAACAAATTCCGCAACCCTGGGGAAAGTAGGTACCCTACAGGTTTTGATTCCCTTGCGAGCGTCAAAACATGCGCCATAAACGGAGCATAAACGGCCTTATCTTTAGATTAAGTTGTCTTAGAAGTTTGATTTTGTTCATTGCTCTAGGTGTAGCAGACCTAAGTATTTGATATTAATTTCAGCTTGATTCGTGCACGCGTTCCTGAGAAAAAGGGTCTTGATAGACGGATAGAGGGACAACAAAGTGATCCTATATGGTTTCTGTTTTTGCCGACTGAGGTACGGAACCCTAAGAAAGTCTCATAAATAAGTAAATTATTTTAGAATACGTGTTATTATGTGCATTAGGTACTTACTTTTCTATAGGTGTTATCATGTTTCTAGTGTAACGCGAGTGGGTAGGCACGGAAGACGGATGTCCTTTTATCTGGCAGTTCGTCCCATTGATATGTCACGTCTGTCGCATGGTGACATTGTGTTTCAACGTTGTATTCACATTTACCGTACTGGTACCTACTGCGGGGTGTTGGGACGCTTTTGTCCAGGCGATAATATAATATTGAAATAACTAGAGTACCTACCTACTCACGTAAACGATACAGAGATTGTGTTATGTTAGCAATGCAATATGTAATGTAAACTCTACTTGGGCATATCAAGTTCATTGTTTTGTCTCGTACCAAGGCGACGGTTATTATTGTTATTGTCATAATTGATTGGACGAGCCGTTAATGGAACATAAAATATAATGATATATTAGTAATATACATATATATTATCATAATATGACTCATTCTCGTAACGTTATTGAGATAATTTTATCATTTAAATAATAATAAACTAAGAACGCAGTGGCTTGGTGATTTGGAATAAAATCGTACATGCGAATATGATTGTACCCAGTCGGATATCTACAGAGGATTCCAATTTCCGCAAAAATGTGGTAGGATGGGGTGTCGCGAGTCGCCCCTGCAGAGAGGGGTGTGCGCGCGGGCGGGGAGGCGGCACAGCACAGGGGTGCCGGCTGCGCGCGCAGGGGCCCGGGCCCCGGGGACGCGCCGCGCCGCATGTGCGCCGGGTCTCCCCGAACCCTTGCGTTGCGAACGAGGGAAGCTCCCTCTCCCTCCCTTCCCGATTGAAAGCTCGATTATAAAGCACCCATTCAAGCTTTAATACGCGATTATCACCATGGTAACTTGGACCGCGAGGCTGCGATGGTACTCAATGATATTTGGTAGCATGAGAACTGCTGTAATATAAAAATATTACTATGGCTTGTACTGACCGTTTGCGGAGCGCGCTGCTGGTGACGTGGCTTCCTTGTTTCGAGAATTTTCCTTCTCCTTCCCGTTGTTCCCTAAAACAAATCAAATAATTCATCTGAAATAGGATATTATATTTCTTACGCACGATTTAATTAGGTCATTTAGATTATTTTCATAATTTGCTGCTAAATCGGTGTGGATAAATTCTTAATTTAAAGGAAAAAAAACCCACTCGCCAAAACTCTAGGGGTGTATATTATAAGCTGGTAGGGTCATTGTGCCAGTTAGCGACAACTTAGGGCGCGTTCCCACTATATCGTGACGACAGACTGATTTGTCGTGGCTTGTGTATTTAAATGGAGGTGTTCACATAGGACGACACGATTAACTGTCGTCCACGACTTTTTTTCTCTATGAACACCTCCATTTAAATACAAAACCCACGACGTTATACACGACACGATAATCTGTCGTCACGACGTAGTGGGAACGCGCCCTTAGTTGAGTTGCTAACTTTAGACGAGTCAAAATACACGACGTTTACACGGAAATAAAATAAAATGAAAAATGATGGAAAAAGTGCAAAAGTAGCCGAACCACAATTACTTAATTCAGTTGACGACCACTAGTATGCTAGATTACTGGTCGTAATCTAGCATACCTACTAGTGGTCGTCGCAGCACTTCCACACACCAATACATATATCAACGGATTGAACGTTCTTTTTTTCTTTGCTTTCGGTCAAGCGGTTGGTACCAAGAGTAAATTCTTATTCTGTAACTATTCAAATAATATTTAAAGCTTATGCACCTACTCTTTATCTTGATCTCCTAAAGAAAGTCTTCTTATCATTTAATTTCTTTAATTAAAGGAACCTAGTCAGGCATGTGGTCGCTTACCAGAGATGGTCGCAAAAAACGGCGTAATGCCCTACCACATATATACATGAGTGGGTACGTAGGTACCTATAGCAAATAGAAATCAATTGAGTCAGCCAAGAACTTGCTCCGAGTATAACTCGAGTCGAGGGCGTTGTTGGCACAGGACAGGTGTGCTATCGTTGACATAAGTAGATATTTAATTAGTTCACCGATAGTTAATTACTAATATTAGATCCCAAGTCCCAATATAACTGCAGAGAGTTTATTGATGACTTACCGAATCGAGAATTCGAGACGCCATCCTATTGTGATTGTGACTCACACAACCCGGCAGAAGGGTTCCAATAGCCAGCGGTTTTATGTACTTAATCTTTAACACAAAGTTAAGAGCTGAGTGAAAATTTATAAAAATAAGAAACTTATAATCACAGGTAGGCGGAGTCGTAGGTAGTTTTCTGAAATAAAACCACAACCACAAAGTAACTGTGATGTAATTTCAGAAAGATATTATAAACTAGGTAGGTACCTACTCGAATATCGATACCTACTTATGAATTAACATTTGATGTGATGTCAGCCTGATAAGTGACCGATAACACGCGTCTGCATCGACTTGACAGAAATTCATGACGCTCACCAACACCAAGCTACAAATAATCGATATAGGTAGGTACCCGTTATCAGTTCTCGCAATACGAAAGTGTTATAGGTAGCGTATTTATTGCAAGTATCTGCCTACGAGGAAACGTATACTGAAAAACAGAAAAATTCTTAGTAGGCACCTATCACGAAATCTTTTAGTATTAATTAAATAGCTATAAATATTAACAGGAAAAATAGATTCGTTATTGAATCACAGTTATATTTACACAATGTAGCTTAAAATCCATATTTCCTGTCGTGTTGTTTCCTCTGCACAACGACCGATAACGCCATTGTGGAGTGGTTTTCGAACGAATTAGTTTCAATATAAACCGGATATATCTGGGTGTAGATAGAGGAGTGCGGGAGTGGTTTGACGGAGGTCCGCAGCGCGGCACATTCCCGGGAGGATCCTTTTTGCCGCGGCTGCCTGTCAGACCGGTTCTATTGAGATCGTTCACCCGAGCACACTCGCTCGCAAATTTACATTGCACGGCTTTCCTTAACAAAGTAACAAATCGCAAATGTGAATTATTCGATACTCAGTTATCGATTTTGCTGCGTCATCTCATTACTATTCGCTAACAAAATCAACTTAATCAACAAGTTCTCGGAACGATACCTCAGTAGAGGTGACCGTTTGGTTTGATTACTGGTCACTAGTCAGTGGTCAGTTGTGACCGTTCTGGAATAGGGTTGTGCATGTGCTGTTGAACAATGCTGACAACCTGCTGTCTGAAAAATTTTAATTCTTTGAAATAAAAGGGCAATAAAACCAATCAAGTGCGAGTCGGACTCGCATACGAAGGGTCCGTATGATAAACCGTATATACGGACGGACAGCGGAGGCTTAGTGTAAAAGTTATCAATAGTGTAGTACATGCACCTACAAAGGATTGGCATTTTTTCGGACCCAATTATTAACTAAGTATGTTACTGATAGATGGATATTTTTACCAATCGGAAATTTTCTTATTTATACTTTATCTAATAGTGGCACAATGAACGATTAATAAATAAAGATAGATAAAGCTCAGTGGCTTGCACCGAATCCAAGTAACGATTGTTTCGTTTCAAGTGGCGGACGAGCCGACCTTGGCAGTGGCGTTGACTCGCGCGGCCTCAAATCGCAACCGACCGGCGCGTTGCGCCATACATTTAGCACATGCATCAGACATATAGCCCCTGTGCTTACTCGACATCACTTATTATTATCCACCTTTAGTTATTTTTATAGCTAAAGCTAGATTTACAATATTTGTACCTATACCCAGCAAGGCAACACTGACGTTCTACCTAGGTGTGACAAATAAATATATATTTTGAATTTTACTTATCACATATAACGAGAAGTTCCGTATGCGTCTTCAATCGTACCTAATGTTTGTCTGTTCGTTTGTCACGGAGCTTTTTAACAGATCTCATAGTTCGTTGGTTTAAAGCCTGCCTCTCGAAAGACTTGGTGGGGGTTCGAATCCCACAAAAGTTGTAATTATTTTCATAGTCCGGTTAAGCAGTTGATAGCCCTTGCGTGTTACTTGCTAGTGGTCATACCGAAAAAAAAAAAACGGAGCTTTTAAGTTTCGATGGTAGAAACACGAAGTAATTTTTTTTATAGATTTTGTTACGAAGCCAATAAAGTCATTAACATTAATTATAATATATATATTAATTATATTCTCCAAGGAGGTTCTCCATACAAGAACAAACCCTAAAAAAAACTTTTTTACAATAAAGTACAACCGAATTTGAAATAAAAAACAAACTTTAATTTTGGAAGTCGGGTGTTTTTGGTTGTTTCTTCGTTTTTTGACACCGACTTCCTTTTAAAATTGCTGAACAAACGTACAAAAAAAAATATATATACTTACGTTAAAAAAATAAGTCGCATTGAGAACCTCCTCCTTTTTTTTGAATACGGTTAAAAATAGCTACTTACTTATTCTGTAGCTACGAGTTCCCATAATAGGATATATCCTATACAGAAGTGCCATGTACATTGTATATTCCACCTTGTTATTTTCCACATTCCAGAATTTAAAGGAAGGAAATAGCGTATTTCCTTCCCTAACTTTATTATAACTATCCGCTAATGATTTGGACAATCCAATCCAATCCTGAAATACTTATAGCTTGCTTCCCGCCGCTTCGCTCCTGATGCCTGTCCCACTGGTAGTGTGCATTTTTTCTTGAGATAAAAAGTAAGCACTCAGCGATTCTGTAGCTTTCTATTAACTGAAAGATTTTTTAAATCGGATCAGTCGGTAGGTACTTCCAGAGATTACATCCTACACACAATTTACTTACCCCTTTCTATATGTATATGTCGTAGGATAATTTGATACTTCGAATCTTCGCGGAAATCCTAGGGGTTTTGCGAAAACGCGGATAATTAGACATAGGCGAAAAATTATTAATTAGGGCACCCCGACTCGGACAGGTTAGGTTAGAAGGGGATGGCGGGGTCAAGTGAGCGAGCGTAGCGAGCGAACAGACCCCGCCATCACATTCGTGGTTATTTTTTTTTTCGCAAAAATCCAGACTTTGTCCAGTAAGATTTGATAATTTTTTGCCTATGTCTAATTATCCGCGTTTTCGCAAAACCCCTAGGATTTCCGCGAAGATTCGAAGTATAATAATAATAATAATAATATCTTGGGACAACTCACACACGGCCATCTGATCCCAAGCTAAGCAGAGCTTGTGTTATGGTAACCAGACGACTGATATACATACTTATATAATTTATAAATACATACATATTATAGATAAATTACACCCAGACACAGAACAAACAATAATGCTCATCACACAAAGTTTGTCCTGGGTGGGAATCGAACCCACGACCTCCGGCTTTGCAGTCAGGGTCACTAACCACTAGACCAACAGGCCAGTCGGAAGTATCAAAGTATCAAATTATTCTACGACATATAGAAAAAGAATACTGCCTATATAGGTTTTTTCCCGTTCCCCTGTGGCCTTCAGCCTTCCTCATGAATATGACTATCATAAACAAAAATAATTTTACAAATCCAACTAGTAGGTAGTTCCAGAGATTAGCCCGTTCAGACAAACTCTTCAGCTTTATTATATTAGTAGGTATAGTTATAGATTAACCTATTATTAGATATGTTTTCTAGATAATGAGAACAGTTTTCCACGTTAGTTTCCTTATACCTACATGGCAATTTGAAATTCTAAACGGATTTTATAATTCCCTAGAATTATAAAATCCGTTTAGATTTAGAACATTAACTAGGTAATTAAATTATTAGCTGATATTATTATTAAACTGCAACTATCTATAACTGTGCCACATTGGTCAACAGGAAAAACATGTGTAGATAAGTCCATGTTACACGTTGTGTGGAATCAATCAGCATTTATACAGTTTGTACTAACGAACCAAAACTTATACATTATAATAAAGTGAACTGTTATATATTATGTTTATGTAAAATAGGATAATCAGACTAAATTCGATGCTTGCATACATGTCGCCGAAGCTGAAATATTACTATTCTAAGTATAAATATGGCCGTACCGTATACGCTCAGTAATGATGATATTAATGTAAGTATTATTGATCATTGTTATTAGTCCTAGGTTGTACTTTTATCTAAGTAGCCATGTAACCATAACTAATTCGAAAGAAAATCTATGCCTATAGGTAAATGTAGTTAGTTGGCATTTAAATTCAAAATACTTTATTTCATAGAGGACTATCTTCATAGGCAGTTCGGAACGTAGGTACTTATATAAAACGGTCGAAGCTAGGACACGGTTCGAGCCTGTGGTTGACCGTTTGATCGGTCAAGAATGACGGAGGAGAATGCCTGTTCTTCTCCATAAGAGGACTCCTTAAGAGTAACTGTGGAGTTTATTGCTTGATGGATTCCACGGTTACTATTTTCACACATTGGATACGAAACCCTATATTCATATACATATAAGCTAAAAGTAAAACTGCCTCAAAATATGTTACCTGCTGTGTTATTTTACCTTCTTTGGTAGATAATTATAAATGAAAGGGTATTTTACATTTTAAATGATATGTTATTGGGAGCATGTGTCAATCGGTGAAAAATGGCTTTCGAAAGTATCGTGTATTTTTTTTTATCGTAGGTTGGTAACTACTTGAAATGTTGTTCCAGTTATTTAAACTGCAATCATCATCAATTTATCATTGTGACTTTAAAATGTTTAAAATAATGTTTTAAGAAAAGACAAACCTATCCTACTTGCTAGTCGTTCAATATTCACACTGAAATAATCTCTGTTCATGCCTGTTACTAGTGTATGTTATCGAAATCAGATCCTTCTGTACTAAGACTAAATGAGTGGTTCTAGTAAGTAACAGTAAAAGTGCAGTGTGTAAGTAGCTCGGTGTGTGCACAGGTGCACTAACTAGACATACGGTATGTGGGTGATGGTCGCAGCGGCAGTACAGCGCGCCACGAACGCCACGTCTGAACTGGAGACGAGTTTAAAAATACATTTACAGCTCGTTCGATTCTCGCCATGGAAAATAACAGATATAAATCGACTCTATTGATTTTGTTTGCTATCATTCGTAGCTTGAACCTTATGATATGATATGAATAGCAACATATAACCAATAATTGAACTGTACGTAGTGCACTAGTGCCTTATCAAGCGGTAAGGGTGACTCATGCCTTTTGTTTTTCAAAGAACTGTTTCGATTAGCGTGATGGCACGTAGGTACGCTCATTAGAAGGATTACTAATAAAAGATGATTGTAACATGTCACAAAAGAGTAATCACGGCGTAAGTCGAGCGTGGCGCCTCGCCATATTGTATTACCACGAGGTCGCGGTCGAGCGTGTGATACGAAAGGATACCACTAAGGTTAAGCTTTGTAATGTCACGCACAAAGGTTTAAAAGATTACGAGAAATTATCAGTTCTCCTTTCTATTGCGACCTACAAAACATTCAATATTTGCCTCAGCAAAAACGTGCAAATCGATTGCTATTAAAATTCTGACGGAAATGAGTCACTTAGTTGAAAGAAAGTGTTATCGTCGATAAGAGTTTTAAAATTTTAACTTATCTTATAAATGCGTGATGGCAGGCAAGCAGGCAGACCTCGTAAAATTGTACAATACTATTCTTGGCTCGCCATTGTATATTTTATAAAAAATGGCATTCTCTTTCTCGTATAATAAAATAAATATGGTAGCTCGTGAACCGTGTACAATCTGTTAATCTTTGATTTCCAATTGAACATAATGAAGTAGTGATCCATGAACATTATCGTGTCAGTGAATGTGTACTCGACTGTACAGCGCCATATGGCACTGGCGGTTGTCGACGGACTCATACCCATAAAAAGGTTTATGAAGCTTTTAGGTTCCACGCCGGCAAAGGTCGTGCATGCATCAACATGTACCCACTGAATAACGTTACTCTTTTAAGGGACTGTTTAGATAGCTCATGGCTCGAGAACACACATAGGCACTATATTGTATGACAAAAGTTCACGACATAACGACATGCGACATAAACAGATGTTTTACTCGATCTTAAGGATATTAAGTCGACTAGGCTAGGCCATATGTGTTTAAAACTTGTTATCTAAATTAAATTTAATTAAGACTCCTGCCGAGTCAAAAACGGATTCTGTGTAAGAATTAATAAGTGTTGAAGTGTCTTCAGGCGAGACAGTCATGAATATATGGATAACTAACAGGAGTCGAACGTCTGCACTTCGAAACGAAGTGGAGTGTTGCGTGCTTCGCTGATGTTTATTGGGGTTTTAATAAAGATTTATTTGTTAACTACTGACTCGCCGGTCGTTTAACTTTTGCTTAAATTAATTGTGCCCAGCCCACAAATTGAGCGCTCTACTAGCTACTAACGTAACATGTGTAAGTCGTAGCTGGTACATTAGAACTGGCAAGCACGTGGGCACCCAAGGTGAAGGTCGTTCGCCCAGGCGTTACGTAATTGATATTCAACAGATATTTTCCAATGGCCAACACATAAAGCACACAACACATATACACAGCTCGGACGTTACTGAAGCATACCTACTCATAATACTCATCATGGCTTCGCTAGGATCATGTTATATTATAAGTAGGTATATGTAGAATCATTCCTCAGGCAGCAGTCATTCAAATGGCTTTTTCGTCAAATAAACTCTGAAACAGCTATTGATCTACTTACTTACAACATCGAGTCCCCAAATTGAAGTCTCTGAAGTAGGTACCTATTTTATGATGTTTTCTCGACTGTAACATTCCAACCCGAATACTGGGAAAACGTTCCACGAAACTGTTCTACTAAAAATATAACAAAAAAGCTGTGTTGCGGTGTTTACTGTTTTTAAATGTATGAAAAAGAACTATTTTTACGATGGCGATTTCCTTGAAAGAAATGTTTAAGGCTGAATCATTTTGGATTCAGTCACACTTTCATTCGAGTCTGACTTGTAGTTCTGTCAGTTCCTATGCCCCTAATGTATAAGCGTGTTAAACTAAGTGGTTCGTGTAGCGCCAAGTCGAGTGGGCTAATCAGATTAGCTGACATTACTCTAAACGTTTCCCCTTTTGTTCTAAACGCAGCTTATCTGTCGCAGTTTCTTACTAACATGGTCGATACTTTACAAGTGGTATTTTTTTGTTTGCCTAACTGAAAGCTAAATATTTATACCAGTCGACACAGCTGAATCCTCTTCGAACAATAAAATCAGAGAATGAGTAAAATTAACCTTCTCTAATGTATCCATGAAATGCTTAATTGAGAAGAGAAGCTACCTAATACCTAAATGGGAAGGAAATCTTCTAAATACGGCTGGCCAACAAGCATGTGATGTGATCCAAATGAATATTTAAATCTTCTAAATACGGCTGGCCAACAAGCATGTGATGTGATCCAAATGAATATTTAAATTGACTTTTGTTTTTCCGCATATTGTATTTAAAATGGAACAAGCCTAACTAATTTGTGTAAGAGGATATAATTATAGAGGAAACGCAAAGTTAGTCAAAGTGGCATCGTTCAGTGATACGTGGCCTGGGTGCTGTGGCGTCAGCAGTGTTGTTAACAGAGGTCTGTCCTGCCAACTACAAGATTTTCTATATTACAATATGAATATTAAAAAGGCCTTACTTACTACACACCGGATATATTATTCGTTGGAGACGGATGTGGCGTCATTTGCATGCACGCCGCGACGCAGGACAATGCATAGCTGCGGACTGCCGACTGCCGACTGCGGAGTGCGGAGCTCCCGAAACGATCTTACTAGCAGAATATGTTACACTGCTATAAAACTATCTTTTAGTCTTATTGTATACAAGGTTTTGTTCTAAATAGAATCTCAATATAATTATTACATTTCAAATCGAAAATGTATTTAAATTCCTTATTAATTCATTATAATTTTATTTAAGCATTAATATTGAGTAGGTAGTACCTACCTACAGTTGTAGTGTATGGAAAACCGTTTACTAACAATGGATTATTTACGTACACATGAATAATTAATTGGAATGATATAAATAACATGGTATTCACTCATTGTGGAATTCTTCTGTTGTATAGTTTTATGAATTTGTAACTATGGACGTAGAGTACAGTAGGTACCTATCCAGATCCAACACCCGTTTATGAACTAAGTAGGTAGGTACCTACAATATTGACTTTTAGCGAAAAAACCTTGGTACTCTTGATTATCTGTCAGACATTAATGTGTTGTAGAGCTATCAGATATTTCTTCTGATAGTAAATACTCGCAAAATATGGGTTTGGTTGAGCCAGGCCAGATAACGTTGATTAGGATGTGAAGTTTGTTGATTACACCGCGCTATCACTGATACCGCAGTATCAGATTGCGTTATCTATATTGGATACTGTGCGCTACAGATATGTCAGCCAAGTTGAAGGCGGTTCACTTTGTCCAAATGCAATGTTGATTCAAAGTTCATATTCTGTTTTTTTTCCAGGTTTGGATGAAGTAAGTACCTAGACATAAATAGTAAGTACGTAGGTAATATGTGCCACTAGTCGAACTTTTTATTTGCATTCAGTTTAAAACTTTGTAAATAACGTGTTGATGCCGAAGGTGTTACTAAAATACCAAAGGGCTTTCCCTTGAAAGCAGAGCCAAGTTTTAGATATGTATAACATGCCACTGCACACAATGAATGAAGGCTGGCCACCGTCCAAACTATTTCAGAGAAAATATTTTCCAGCATTTTCTAATTTTTACACGACACAGTGTATCTACCTACTTGTAATACGAGCTTACACTTTTAGAGTGGACGTCAAAGGGGTAATTACGTGATGGTGAACTTGGTGATATAGTCACAGAATTTAAAATGTTTTTCGAAACTTATCAACTGGTGACTGCTGTGTTAGTCATTGCACCATTCAACTTGGTTTGGGCACATTGATGCATGCCATCATCATGTTACACGTAAGTACGTTTAGAACTACCTAACGCATTGACTCACTTAACGAACTAAATATATGAGTCGACAAATCTGATATTATTGTCATTCTCGAGTCCAAGTATAATGTGCTTTATCAAGAAGATAGCGGCGCGGTCGTATGTAGGGCAGCAGTCGCCAGCGCCGCACTCCGGCGGTCCGGCCGCTGTTACAGCTACGATCTTGGCCTCAAATCCTGACCGGTTACCTTCTTTGGCAGCGACCGGTTTAACAGACCAAGTTCTTTGTAGAAAAGTTTACTCTCTAACTCTCATATTTGCATTAACGCTACAAAGCAAATAAGTGGTTGGATGAACTATCAGGACTTCTCGGAGTCGGGACGGATGTGTGAATAATCAGACATAATCGTGGTTTTCTGAGAAATAATAATTTATGAGTGAGTAATAAATAATAATGGAGTCAGTCATTATCTACTTTCACGTCTGCATAAATCACGGAATATGGTTGTATTGGCATCTTCCCTGGCGCTGGCGCTGCGCTGGCGGAGCCGGCTGCGCTGCTGAGTCACGCGCGACACTCATGCAGGGCTAGTGATTCACTAGCTCCGCAGCGCAGCGTCACACGGACACCTCGCCATACGAGCCAGGCCTCGCCATACCGTGCCCTCGCCATACTATTATGCACATATTGATGTCGCAGGTAACAGAATCGCCATTGTATGCTATTCACTATTGTGCAGCCGAACTTTTTAGGTCCCAGTAAGTGATTGTTAACGCCTTATTGTTACTCGCCTCGAATGTGCCGGTTTATTTAGAGTGTAATAATAACAGGATTCTAAGCCCACAGACCAGTTTCATTCAAATTGTTATATTTATGTATTATGATTATATTCATGTCTTGAGTCATGCCTGCAGCACGTTGTGTCAATTAAAATTTTAATTGTCTAGACTCTAGGTTCTGAATGGCTTTGTTAGATCGCGCTCCTCGGAATCTTTACAGGCAGGTAGGCACACGGTTCTTGTTTCTTGGGCTGACACACTCTAGCGACTTTATGAAATAAAGTTTGCACGGTGTACGCCCAGGACACGTGTTAAGAACACGGTTAACTTAGTACCTAAAGTATTCTTCACTGCTCGTTATGTACAGTATACGAGTATTATTGCCAATTTTTCATGCATTGACACTTATACGCTTTTGCACGCTTTTGCAGGTAATTGTAAGTAAGTATTAATGAATAACTCATTAAAACAAAGAAATATAGGTAATATGCATCTACTTAGAATCTTAGATAAGATAGCTCATTATTTCAAAATTAGGTAAGTATTTTAGATCAGGGTTTACAAATGATTTATACATCGACAATAATAGTTACTTTTCAGTAACTGCTATTTGTAGGGTACATCGTACGAATAGGTGCGAATAAGTACCTACTTACCTATATACCTACCTAAAAGTTATAAAGATACCTACACGACATGACTGTACTTACCTACTTATTTTAATAAGCAGATGTTGCCTAAGTGCGCAGAATTAAAAGGTAGTCCTTAGGCAGGTACGTACTAGGTGCCGTACTTTTACATTATATTATATAGGTATTACGGTGCAGATTAGTTAGGTATCATTTAAATTGAACAAAGTCCTAATGATTGGGTCAATAGTTGAAGTGACGATTTAATCCTACCTATTGCCAAGAACATTATTGCATTAAAAATAGAAAATAAGCGTGTCTTCTATAAAATCGCTAACACATAATTTATTTTTGTGTCTCATAAAGTAAACAGCTATTTAGACACGTCCGCGGTTGTTTGCGCCGCGCGGGAATTAGTCACACACACAAATATTACGAACGACCTACCGTTACTACTAACGCCATCTATGAGCAACGAACGAAAACTCATATGAAATAATAACGGTCAAAATAAAACTGGTCTTTGTAACAAAAACATGATACGCAAGTAAACGTGGGTATGTTCAATCTTAATTAGTGATTTAATTTATCTTCAGAGAAGCTAGCTTTAATTTGACTGAAATACTTAATTAAACTTATTCTGCACAGTGCACACTTAATACGTTTCAGGAAAGGATTATTTAAAACAATTACACTGTAATTAACGAGAGAAAGATTGAATTATTAAGTATTAGAATACTGAACTGAAATAGGTAGATAACTGTTTAAATAACAAGATTAATGCCGGTTATATCATCAAAAGATAGACCTTGGTAGACCAGCCTAACTAGAAAAATAATATAGGTACTTTCTGAAGTTTAAAAATAGTTTTTGACATGATTGATGCTGTCTTGATAGCGATTAAAATGTAGTAAACAAAACTGCACAGGAAACCACATCTAATAGAGGACACTCAAGATTACTGCATTTCGGTTTTAATTTCACGAACAATATTTGGCATTAACCCAACTAGTTTATATCTGTTATGTAATTTTCTATTTTATCGTTTAGTTGTTGGTTAGATATTATAAGGTTAATGGCACCTTATTAAGGTCGTTATAAATGATGTCATGAATAGAATTCTTTACGACGGGCGTGGCCATGAAATGTTTCGTGGATTAAATATTGAACTTTGGAACATTGATTTTACTTCTTTTCATAATCGTTCCATTTATGAATCGACGCAGACGTGTAAATTTTTTCTTAATTAAAAACATAGTAAAGTAGGTTAAATTATTTAAAATTAGTTCCACGAACATGATTGTTTTTCAACAAATAATATTTACGGGAAGCCGTAGTCAGTAGATAAGTAGGTAGGTACCTATACATATTCATTATTGCACGTACATAATGAAAGAGTGAGTATGTTTGCACCTACTCACTCATTATTTCGCCTCCAAATTCTGAGTAGTATGTGTTATTAAACATCGTGTCATTCTACACTATAAGATGACTAACTGTTTGCCTATTCTATGAATAAATGATAAGATAGACCCATTAAGAACCTTTAAATAGAGTTAAGATGCAAATATTAAAAAAGCATTTACTGATATCTACCTAATGATAATTATGATCTTCATAAACATCCATCCATTAGAAATGAGTGTATTTTAGCTATGTTTAACCATTCACACAGAAAACCCAAACCATATCTTTGTCGGATACCTAGTTGAGCCGATCCAACCCTTCACATTCAAGACAATTCGTGATCTAGATACCGCACCTGCTTCAAATTTGTTAGGTGCATCTATAGGGAGAGTTGAAAAGATTGTCAGCATCATTACATCACCTACATATAAATTAAACAAAATAAGTAAGGTTAGCTCACCTTTTCGTATTAGTAAGCTGGTTACCCTGCGCAGCGCCTCCCTGGGTGACTTCTGGAAGAACTTAGGCGTCAGGTTGGGCGGCAGGGTGAGGGGTTTGCGGGCAGCGCTGCCCTCCCAAGCCACGGGGTGCTCCACCGCCATCTTGGACGAAGCTGTTAGTCGGTCCAGGTGCTCCGTTGAAGCGGGCCTGCTGGCAAGCAGACTGGTTAGAGAGCTGTTCGATGCGAGTTATGAACGTTATGATAACGGAGAAGCTTAAAATTATTCCACGTCGTATTGTAACGAAAAACATCTAAAAAAATGATAAAAATATGGTATATTTTAGAACCAAGTATATTAATTTAACATAGAACGCCTCTGAAAGAATGTCCATCGCATTTTTTTCATGTGTTAGACTATATGGACGGGATTCGGAAGTATAAGGTATATGCCATATTTTTATACTTATTTTTCTGATATTTTATAGATTCTTTTCTTTTCTGTAGGACGTGGGGTTATTTTCTATGAACCGAGACCTTTCTTCTTTGAAAAAGTTCAGTCGCAAACCACTTTATGAGCGTATTAGTTACAGTTAGCTGATTAACGGCCGCTTTCTATAATATATCTCAATCCCAATCTTGATCCCGATCCTTGTCTGTAACCAATCAAAGGTGAGGATTGTGTGGTGAAGGACACAAACTCGGCCGTTGATTGGTTACAGACAAGGATCGGGATCAAGACTGGGATTGAGATATATTATAGAAAGCGGCCGTAAGAGATTTGATAAGAACATGGCTTGATTTACATTAGGCGAGTAGGTTAGAGTACAAGCAAGTCTCCCTAAACTTGTAATTAGTCCTATTACCTCACACAAAATATAAATAGTAAAATGAACAAATAATGAAATAATTTATTAAGATTGTGGTTTTTTAGTTCATCTTCACTATAATAATTATTTTCCTCTTTGGAATAACTATAAGTGGGTATATCAACTTTACAATGAACCCTCGAGACCGAGAACAAAATGCAGTTTACCTCAACATATTGGAGTCATTATACAGTACAACAGTATAAAACGAAGAGACGATTAATAGCTTTAGGCAAACTTGGTGGACTGCATTTTGGTTGTTATTTTGTGAACTGATTTTCCTTAGTTTGTGGATACTTGAACGAGTATAATATGGTCCTGGTTTGTAAATATCTAGTTATTAAATGCTTCAGGACTGCTCGTATAGGGTAAACAACGATTGGGTGCTTCGGTTTTCCTCACGGGCTGAAAAGGCTTCAGTGGTGATGGCATTGTGCTTATGTTATGGAACAGGAAACAACTTTTCAATAACTTTATAACCTAATAAACCATGGCGGTCAAAAATACCGAAACTGGTCGTGCCTATTTTGTTAATAATAGTGGTGCACACTCATAATTAACGTTTGTTAATTAATATGAGTGTGCACCACTATTATTTATTTTTATATTTTTTATCAAGTCAATAGGAAACGTATGACTTTTATCTGGCTCTTGAAAAATTTAGTTAGAGTATTTCCTTTCTGTTTTTTTTTGTATTTTTACGTAAAATGCAGACAGTTATGTTAGTGCCTATTAATTTTAAATCATCGCACCCAAAGATTTCCAGTTTGATTTAGTGTTTGTTATTTTTAAACTTTGCTGCAGCTTCAGGATACATTATTTTAGAGTCTCTATCTACTGTTACAGAAGGGAGTCGATGGTGACGAGCGTAGTAGGAGCAGAGATGTGCAATCAACCAGGTAGGTTTAAACTCTTCTTTTGTCCATCTGGATGGGCAATCAATCGGGGTTATAAACCCGACTGTTGGGTTTAAACGCATCTGTTGCCCATCTCCAAGTTGGTATGAAGTTGTTGCCTGTAGCGTTTGCTGGCAGTGCTCACCTGTGTCTCTGGCGAGGGTACCAGCCGCGCGGCGGGCCGCCGAGCCGCAGCAGGTCGGCGCCGGTGCACACGCCGGTGGCGCCCATCACCGAGCCGCGCCCGTACCCGCCCAGCGTCGCCGAACTCCCTGTACACACAGCAAATATATTTCATTAATATTATTTATTATTTATTTATTCATTTATTTTTGTCAACCACATTATTTCTGCTACTCATACTTTATCTTCATTTGCGTTCTATGATGTTATACAAGATCTTACAACAATGGCTTAAAGTTACGGCATCGGGCTTATTATTGTAGTGAAAATGTCGTGAGGAAAGCTCTAAATATAAATATGTCTGAATGGGAAGACTAGAGAAACGATGGATGGACTTTTATTCCGTTTAACTGCACGACTGGCCATAAACTTATGTTTGACGTTTTAGAAATAAGAAATCACTAACAAACAGAGGTCAGAGCGCAACGCGGAGGACTATCCAGCTAGATTCCAATGTAAGCACGTGGACTCTTGCTGAACAGTCTTCCCCTATTAGATCTGCCGTGGCATCCAGGCATCCGTTTTAATAAATACAAGGCTAAGATAGACATTACAATAAAAAACTTATAAATGTCAGCGGCTAGGCAGTCTTTTAGGAAGCAAAATTAAGGTCAAGCCCGACATTTAGTGATGTTTTTTCCGTGAGCGCATACCAACATGTATTAAATCATAATACTGGGACGCTTGCTGCAACAAAATGTATCCTATATTTCCTTAGTTTATCGGTGTTTGCTACGAACTGTTAGGGGGAAACTTTAATGCACCCATGAGACCTACCAAAAGGACACAAGTACCTACCACATTTATTATAAGTTAGTAGGGACTGGATATTTAATCAGCAAAATACAGCATGTAGTTTTAAATTAATTGATAATGATTGATTTATTTAAAACAATTAGACTTTTATAGATGAACCTAACTAATAAAGTGCAAGTTTAAGATCTACCTTTTTCATTATTCTGTTGGAAATAGATATGGCAATTATTCTAATATTATTACGTCACGTTGTGTTGTTAAACCATTCTGTGAAGTTTCATAAAGGATATGAACACGTGTTGACATAAGAGCATTGGAAACATAAACACTATTATGATTATTTCTATAATCGAACAACACCATACATGACATCATAGGCGCGATTATGGTTTTTAGGTATTATTAGTACTTGCCATGTTAATAGGCAATTTGCGAGACTTGGCATATCTACATTTAAATTACCTATTTGTTCAGTAGTGACGGTAAAATACTAATAATTCTAATTATGCAAATGTTATTGTTTCGTATTATTTGTACAGTTTCATTCCTACGTAATGTGCAATTAAATCAGAACTATGCTCGATCAAGTTTAACAATAAGCCCGGGGCCACACGGCTTGGATCTGGGATTCCCATCTGAAAAAAATATGGACTCTTCATACAAATCCTGCCCTATTAATTACAGATACTACGAATGTTCGGTAACTATATTTGGCCTATTCCGCTACTTTTTACTATTCGGTATTTGGCCGAATATTGCGAACCATTCTTGCAACCGAATACGGAATACCAATTCATGAAAAACGAACGCCTTGAAATCGTTCACAAAATTGTTACTTTAACACAAAATCAGCATCATTTTAATACTTACATCTATTAGTGATTAGATGTAAGTACGCCAGCATCAATGATATTATTCGTCGGGCTCTTGTCACCGCCGGCGTACCTGCGGTATTGGAACCAAGTGGCTTGGTACGTGACGATGGGAAGAGACCAGATGGTATGACGTTCGTGCCGTGGAAGGTGGGTAGGCCTCTGGTGTGGGACGCAACATGTGTCGACACCCTTGCACCATCACATGTTCCAAGTACGGCGGGCTGTGCCGGCGCTGCCGCTGCGGCTGCTGAGGCCTTCCTATTACCTTATTGGTAATTACAGTTTTGAGCCGTTTGGGGTCGAAACGCTTGGGTCATGGGGTCCGAGTGCACGTCTCCTTTTCAAGGATATATCTCGCCGACTGATCGACACTTTGCGTGACCAGAGGGCTGGCTCGTTCTTTGCCCAAAGAATTAGCATTGCCATTCAACGTGGCAATGCTGCCAGCCTTCTGGGCACGTTTCCGGATGACGGCGATGCGGAGGAATACTTCGACGCCTGAGTGTATTTATTAAAAGCTTTTATTTAACTTGACTTGTATGTATGTTTTTTTTGTATAAGTATAACTTATTTTTTGTATATAGTTAAGTTTGAAAATAGAATTGTTTCAATGAATAAATACTCCTCTATTTTGTCTAGAAGTTTAGTGATTAGTAATGTCATAAAGAATGATTTATTTTTTAAGAAATAGACACTTTGGTGTAACAATAAAAAAATGCGTGTTGTGTCAAGGACCCACTCGCAAATGAAATAAATATTATTATATTATTTATTTCATTTGCTCCGCACACACTTTAATGACGGTCGGAACATGTCACCCGCGAACTGTACCTATTAAGTATCGCCGAATTTTCGGCAGCCAAATATTCGGCCGAGAGCCTAGCCGAATCTTCAGTATTCAGAAAAATTCACTATCTCCCCCCGCTTGCGCCTGTTTCCCCTTTATAACAGAGTACCAATGATCATCATTAGACACTGAATACCATTTCGAGAAAGAAAATGATTATGTTTAGTAATTAAAATTAATCTTCAAATAAAACTTAATGAAACTTAATAAGCTAAAATTAATCTGGGTCATTGGGTCTCAGATGACTTGAAAGATAACGTTGATGTTTTGATGACGCTCAGGTTAAGCTGACGCTTTTCAAAGCCAATCCTTTTACACGTGCATCCTGTGGGTGAACTTTACGCAAAGGCCTGCGCACTCAATATAACAACACGTTCCGGGTGTTCATGTTTGCCGACGCGGACGTTGATAGTTTTTGCATCACTGCTACGCCATGTTCGCGCCAGCCCAACACTGTTCTTGGAATGTTTTTTGTTGGCTGATAGGTGGGACTCTCCGATCTTGGGGCGGTGGATACGACTGCACGCAGTCAAGTAAGCATTCCCCAGGGTCGGCGTGTCTCACGCAGCTTAGTATAAATGTTAATTACTAACAATAGTTTATAAGTTTGCATTGCTAACAAATGTGGAAGAAATTCGGAAATAAACGTTTATTATTATTAATTAAAATTAAACTTATGTGCATTGGCGTATCTAGGACTTTTTTCTAGAGGCAGTCTGGATAAGATTTTCTATCAAGACAAAGTCCAATGAACCCAAACAAGCTTCAACATCAGACCCTGGGCACCATACAAGGTTTCAAATGATTTCAAGACAAACGATAGGTTTATTATGTGTAGATGGTTTAAGAGTTCCTATGGCCATCATTCGTCTGCATCATCAGATCAGCTTGATGGTACTATAACATTGCGTTGTATCGAGTCTTTTTTTTTTTTTTTTTTTTTTTTTTTTTTTGGATGGGAAATCATCAAATGACCCCTCCCGCTCTGGGTTGAGCGGCAGGGAGTGTCAGACTTCTACTGACTAAAACCCACCCATGCTCCTCTTAGTGCCTTTTACGTTCCAGGGCCGCGGTAACTCTTTCGAACAAATCCGCAACGTTGTATCGAGTCTTCATAGTTCGAGTTGGTATCAGCCATCTTAGATTCTGTACTGGACGAAGCAATCGGTGGCCATCTAATAGCGCCCAACGCTCCAAGTCTTTGGCGATTGCGAAAGCGAAAGCGCGTTGCTCTTATAAATAAGTTCCTGCAGTGCGATTCTGTCAACATCTCTCCGTGTAAGCTTAGTTGAAGTGAGCTGTCAATCCATACCAACAAGATGGAATGACAGTTCACTCCATGCTCAGTCCAGCTAAGTTTACACGATGAGATGATGATAGACTAGACCGGCTGATTCAGGAACGCTCGGGTATTTACCCGCAACTTGTGGCGCTCAATATTACTATAATACATATACTCTATACATGTAATAAAACAGTAACGAAAGAAAAACTGTACATTGAGAAATTTCGAGAAAAAATAAGTGGCTTTTGTTAGAAAAACGTAACTGATGACAAAAAGTGACTTTTTAGAATTTTTGTCTGTTTGTCTGTTTGTATGTGTGTATGGTACGGCTTCACGCCAAAACTACTGGATAGATTGAATTGAAATTCAGCAAAAATGTTCTTTGTAAACCAAGGAAGACTTAAGGCTACATATTATCACGCCGTATGTTATAGGAGGTAAGCAATATTGATTTTAAAAGGGTTTTGTTCGTAATTGAATGCACAAAATAATTGAATGCACAAAATGACATGTTAGTTAATAATTACACATAACCCTGATAGGAATTGTAGCAATCTAGAAGAAATCAACTTATTATCTACATTATTCAGATACCCGTAATGCCATCTGTTGACCGAAAAAAGTACTAACTATCAAAAGCATGAGAATTACACCAAAATATATTTTTTAGTTACTAATGGTACTTTTAAAACGTTATAAACAGTGATTCTTTTGATACAAAACTTACCGTTATGCATTTGATGCATAACATAAAAAAAAGATTTGGTCTGGTTGCTCCACTGACGTTATTTTAATTTTTTTTGAACGGTTAATTCTCTCCACTCAACCTGTAAAGCACCCTGGTTGCTTCTGTACACTTGGACGGAGCTAGGCCGGCAAATTTATCCAGGACACCTACGCACAACGGAGTCCATACTCTACTCTATCCGTTGCGGGGTTTTTTTTTATGGATGGGAAATCATCAAAATGACTTGTTCCGCTCTGGGTAGACTGGAAGGGAGTGTCAGACTCTTATTGACTAGAACCTATCTGTGTTTCTCCGTATGATCTTTACGTTCCAGGGCCACGGTGACTCTTTCGAACAAATTCCGCAACTCTAGCAGGCTCTGGCCCTAACGGGCCCCGTCTACTTAGCTGACATCTCTTGGAGTCGCGCATGGAACACAACGCTTCGTCGACCCGGACCAGTGGCGCTTTATAGGGTGTATAGCTCCATCCCTCCTTCTCGCTCGAACGACTCACGCTTTAACACGTCATGGTAGGGCCGCGAGCCACCCAACGCTCGCCGTCCGCAGGACCGTGCCTACGGTGGCCGAGAATCGCCCTGCGACTCCTAACGCCCGGGGCGTCTTCTTCTGTTTTGGCGGCTAAGGCGTGACGTTTGCCTCTCCTTCACGCGGCCCGCCCCTTCCTTTACTAGCATTACTGTTTCGCAAAAGGAGGAGACGGCTTCCCACGCCTCCGCGCTCTGGACCATTGAGTGAACCAGAGCCGGTAGCGAGAGGTCGCCGTCGCTGATCGCCTCGACGAGGACACGGCGGTGCTCCGCCCAAGCAGGGCAGACCTTCACCGTATGCTCCGCCGTGTCCTCTGCGGGGGTTGACTTCTCTTCTGCTTTATGTACCTCTATCGCGTGTTAACAAACTTAGCAAGTTTCATCAACATCGTGTATCATCATCATTATCCACAGTCCAACTTCGCTCACTGCTGAGCATAGGCCTCTCTTTTCGTGTGCCAATCCCCACGTTCCTGTGCCAGCCTCATTCAGGTTCTACCCACGATGGCAACAATATCGTCCGCCCATCTCGCCGCCGGTCGACCAATACTTTTTCTTCCAGTCCTCGGACGCCACTCAGTCACTGCCTTACTCCACCTATCATCCTGCGCCTTGCCAACTGTCCTGCCCAGCTCCTCTACCCAGCATGGAACGCTCCATGGCTCTCTGTGCAACTATCAGTCTGTACACAGCCTCCTGCGTGAGCGTCCATGTAAGTAAGTAAGTCATGGTGGGAAAAGCACACTGACTGACTGACTGTAAAGGCGGGAATTCAGACATTGCGGAATTTAGGCAGGCTTCAGAATGTCGTCCATTTTGATAAAAGCGGCCCATCCAAGGTGTGTTCCTCTCGATACCTCCGTTTGTTGATTTTCTTTGCCAATTGAAAGGATATGGCCAAGATAAACATATCGGTTAATCATCTCCAACAATTCATTTCCAGATTTGAATCGCTGAAGGTGTTTGCCATAACCTTTGTAGTATAGTTATGTGCGATAACTATACTAACGGTATACGGGAATCTAACCCGTATAGTGACTCTATTGTTCACTAATGAGGCAAGCACCACTTCACCCTTCTACATTCCCCGAGACCTGCACTCATCAACACACGTCTTCGTCCGCCGAGATCATGTTAGAAGGTCACTGGAGCCGCCTTACGCTGGACCCTACAAGGTCATACAAAGACACGCGAAGTACTTCCAGATTGAGGTGAATGGGAAGACCAGCAACATCTCGGTGGACAGACTGAAACCCGCTTACACCTTCGTCTTGGTCATATTCATCCCAAGACCCAACTTAAAAGAAGCATCTTAAAGATTTTGAAGCATTTCTGGGGGTCATCGAAGTTCTCAGTGAAATGTGTTCGTATATCGTATTAGATATACGAACACATTGATCTTACCTAGCCACATCATTTTACAATACAAACACGCGAACGAAGTCGCGGGCAACAGCAAGTACATATATAATACTATAATAAACTCTTTTGCAAAAAAAACGGGCACTTTAGATTTTTTTCTCTACTTCAATGAAGAAGAACAAGAAATAGGTTTTGTTAATTTGACGATGTATTGGCATGTTTTTTGAAGCATCCTGGCATGATTCTTTACGTTCCAAATTTAAAATTTGAAAAGAAAAATAATGATTATTGTGGATTATTCTAAAATTGCTTTACTAATGGCGCGAATTGAGCATGTGTGGGATGTTCTAAAAAGACGGGTAAGATCAGTGCAACCTGCTCCACAAAACATCAGGGAGCTAAAAAGAGTCATTGCAGAAGAGTGGGAACGTATTCCTCAAAACGTTATTAAAAACATCGTGGAAAGCATGCCCAGAAGGATTCAAACTGTGATTTTGGCAAGAGGAGGTCACACTCGTTATTAGGTTTTTACATTTGTAACTTTATTTAATTAAAAAAAGTAAAAAAAAAAACTTGTCTTTATTGCCGACCACTTCTTATTGTTTGGGCGTGTACGTCGATTTTAAAGAATCCATCGTTTTTTTTTTCTTTTAATTGCTCGAATTCACTTCACGCGCATTAATTTACACGATTATAAGTATACAGACTACGTCAAAGAAATAAATTTCATTTAACTAACTAAAATCGACCTTAGAACGTAAATTTCCTTAGGTGCCCGTTTTTTTTGCAAAAGAGTGTACATACTATAATACTTCTGTGATTGCGCGATATTAAATGAAACATTTGTTATTTAAACTTGCTTTATACGGGCTATACGACGTACGTGTAAGAGAACATACAATCACGTTACACACTGACACAAATCAAGACTAAACATACCACATTCTCGACTAAAATTACATTCAACAAGTCCCTATGCAATGTCAATAAAAATATATAACAAACTACCTGAATTAATAAAAAAAGAAGATAAAATAAACATATTTTTAAAAAAACTAAAACAATTTTTAATATAGAATGCTATTAAAGTTTAAACGAATTTTTCAACGATAAAATATAAAGAATCATATGTAGGTAATTAATCCATACTGAAAATGACAGTATTGAATCTAGTTCAGATATAAATTTGGCTATTTAAAGCTTCCTCTCTCCTACTATATTTTTAATTCTTTTGCTGTGCCCGACAGGGTCCATAATGATCACATTTTTTTTAACTTACCACCTATGTACACGTTGTGGAATGCAAATAAAGTATTGAGTATTGAGTATTGAGCATTATTTCATGCTGC
This sequence comes from Melanchra persicariae, assembly GCA_947386135.1. Lineage (NCBI taxonomy): Eukaryota > Metazoa > Arthropoda > Insecta > Lepidoptera > Noctuidae > Melanchra > Melanchra persicariae. The sequence continues at coordinate 8,407,429 of OX376653.1, read as the reverse complement.
AACGCGTGATTCTAAGCTTTAAATCCAATTAAATTAACTCTGCTTATTGAAAATATAACCTGTGGTTGTTAGGATAAGTAAATGTTCGAAAGTAATAACCCTCTTAAAATTTGGGTGTGTATCACGGAACTTTATTTGTCTGTCTTTATCTCATCGTTTTGGCAGAATCGGGCTGTCTTACGTTGCTCCAAGTCATATACATGTGAATTTATAGAGTGCGTGGATGGCCAAATCCGAAACTATGAGGAATATCGAAAAACACTGAAAGGAGTCTCGAGCCTGATTTTGATGAACTAAAACTGTATCATTGATTTTTGTAAAATTGGTTTTCCTTAAAAATTCATTCCTGAATGGTATCCAATAAACATGGCATCGCGATCGGTTACTTACCCTACTTAGGGCCAATTTTTTACAATTTATTACCGTTGTTAAGTACTAGGCCAAACAAGATAATTTAATTCACTCTATTTGCCAGAAACGATAGCATAAAAGTAAACCTGATACCTGTAGGTATAACTTGTTAACTTTTGAAGTGAAAGCAACTCCGCTTATCTAAGCTAAGGTCCTGGAAATCACGAAATCATATTATCCAAGAGCTTGCGACAGAACTACGTGTCGACGCGACATAATACTTCTGAATCAACTTTAGGCAAAATTGAATTCTATGTGGTGGAGTCGAATTTAATTTAACGTTTAGTAAAGTATCAAAATATGATTCAGTCACCTTTGTCGAAACTTTCATCGATAAACATCGATGAAAGTTTCGACAAAGGTAAAAAATGCCCTCTACGGCGTCGTAGCACTCTCGTAGCACTTTCGTAGCAATAGACTGCAAAAATCTTCTTTCTTAAAATAGTTATTTCTGTGATTCTATAGTTATACACAAATAATTCCAACGGCAGCCTGAGGCTGCGTTTCCACCAGAGATGTGCGAAGATGCGTAGCGAGGGATTTGCTTGTTAATCACCAATAGAATCGCTTCATTTACTTAGCCTCGCTCAGCGCAAGCGATTCTATTGGTTCTTAACAAAAACATCCCTCGCTACGCATCCTCGCACATCTCTGGTGGAAACACAGCCTTATACTGAGACTATGCCATATCTGAGCATGCCTATCTGAGCGTCAATCATAGAACTGAAACTTTGAAGCCTAATAGGTAGCCCCTTTTTACAGAATGCGTGTAACGCTATGGAGTAATCATGGTAAATAATAAAAATAAGGTAAACTGAAATTGTTTGCCCATCAGAGTACGACTATACTTTTCTGGTCTCTGTGTTTATTAATGGAAGTCTTGGCAAAGGTCAAAAAATGCTGTCTACGCCGTAGCACTCTCGTAGCACTTTCGTAGCAACTAGAACATTTGGATTGTAATTATTATTTTTTTGTTTGCGGTTCATGATAAAGCGTCCCTTCATAGTTACACACATGAATGAGATCTGTGTTTAGGTAAAAAGCACTGAGAAAGGGTTCCTCATATTTTACAAATATTGGAAGAGTGTGTTTACATTCCATCGAAAACACTGTCGTAAAAACTTATAACACCTTGCCATAGCGATTTCTGGAAGATAGCCTACGTACTACGCTAACGTAATCCAGACCAAGTCTTACTTTACTTTAGAGTACTTATAATACTATAGTTGCTCTTGCCCTAGGCGGCTTATTAGTCACCGGCCTCGGCGTACCCTGAGAATGGGTATCAAAAATATGTTGATTTAAATTTAGCTAACCTATCGACTGTATAGAAGTCATGGTGTTGTTCCGGGGGGGCCCGGTGGAGTTCCTAGGAGGCGTGCGCGGTACATCGCAGCCGCGCGCGAAAACCGGCGTCTCGGGCAGGCTGGCCGACGTCTGCAGCGGCCCGCGCCCCGACGCGGCGGCCTCGCGGGACTGGCGCTGCAGGGTCCGCCGTCTGGCGCCGCTCGCGCCGATGTCTGCAAGTTTTAAGGGTTGGTTTCGTTAGAAATGAAGATAGAAAGTACGGGATAAGGTTAGGTCTATTATCATGTCATCTCTTCAATTTTTTGATAATTATTATTGTTGGATGTCGGATGAACAGTCAAGTTGAATTTTTTATAAAATTTTTAGTTTTATCTTTAGGTCTAGAGAGTTCACAATGTGTTCATATTTTGGCAAAAAGGGCACCATCTATCGATGTCTATCTGAACTTATTCATTACTAATACGCAGTTTTCCGGCTAGATTTTAGAGCAGGCTAGGACGTTTCATACCTAATGCATTATAAGTATGGCCTGGAATGTCTGATCATAATTATCATCAGACATTCCAGGCCATACTTTCAGGAATACCTCTTTATAGTACCTACGTCTATAAATTTACGAATAACACATGGGAAAAATACACCCTTTAAATTATAAATTTTCAATACGTCCGACTCACCCATAATATAGGTATTAGGCAGACTGTTTCTGATGTAAGTCAAAGTCAAAGTCAAAGCATTTATTTCAATTAGACCATTTACAGGCACTTTTGAATTGTCAAGGTCGGTCGGTCAAAAAAAAAAGATGAAGCTATTTGCACGTTCCAAAGCGTAGATCTCTATGGAGAAGAACGTGCAAGAAACTCCACGGACACTCTTTTAAAAATAAGTTTTTGTTACAAAATTATGGTTACATCATTCATATTGAAATTATACATATATGTGAGAACGATGTAAAAGACGTGCAGGATATAAGAGTCCGGAGTAAAAAAGAAACAATTCATAGAAATAATTCAAATAGACCATGGCAGCCGAGAGATGACCAGTCTCAGCTGACGGCGCCCGTTCACGAACATGACGCATACGCTAGCAGCATTCGGCTCGACCATTTTTAAGGGAGCCAAATGATCCAACGCATACGCCACCATCAGCCAGAGTTTTGAGTGAGCATGACATCCCCAATCGCCAGGGTACATTCAAGTCAAAGACCTACCCAAAATGATCATTATAGTTTAAATTTGAGGGACCTACATAGTACTCACACATGTGCCGTTAATGCATGAAATTATACAATGTTAAATAAATTGAGTCTATACAATAAAAAATATTGCATTCTTACAATCTTCATCCGGTCTAACAATATTTCCAAATGCTAACAGATTACTTTGTGCGCCCTAGTGGCTGTGGAGCAGGACCAGCATTGAGCCAAGCATTTTTATCTTCAATATACTCCCCTAACTTATAATATGCTTGCCTGCATAGTGTGCGTTTAATACAAGATTTAAATTTAGTCTCATTTAGTTCTAATATATGGGGAGGTATTTTATTATAACATTTTAAACAGTACCCCATAAAAGATGAGGCTACTTTAGCCAGTCTGAAACCTGGTTGAACTATACTGTAGTTGTTAGTACAAGCAAATAACAGTAAATACTAAATTACTTGTAGTTCCCATACCTGTAGGTAGCGTTCTTCTATCTGTTGATCCACTCTTGAAGTTGCTGCTTCTCCTGTTTTTGTTGTAACTGGTTTCCATAGAACGCGTCTTCAGACTGTTAGTGGTGTCACGATGCGGTGGCACCGCGGGGGGTTCCGAAGGCCTAAACAACAAAATATTTATGTAAGAACATAATTTGAGTAAGTATATTTATAATTTACGATATAAGTTTTCTCTTTCCGACTTCAGCACTTATTTTAAAACTAATTAAGTGTACCTTCTTCTAGACTCCATCGTTGGGGTTGGTAACGTGTCTGCTTTCTTAACATGTCGTTTCTCTGAAGGCTGCATAATTTCCGTATATTCATCTTCAACCTCCTGCACAGGCGATGGAGGTAGCGGAGGAAACTTCGGCGATTCCGGGGTTTGCGGCAGTGGCCCCATCTCATGCCCTAATATCGGCGATGGGGGCAACGGTAACGGTGGGTGCCTGTACGAGTGCTCCACTATTTGAACATTGAGGGGGAAGTCTCCGCCGCTCGACACAGCTGAGTCTGATGAAGATGGCTGCCGCATCAAGCTAACTGGAACATCTTTGGCGCTCGTGGATTTATGCATACTGTTCGATCTCTTCGAACGGTCTCGTCGGTCTATCGACCGTTGATTCTGTATTTCATTGTGACTCGACGATTTCTGTATATCATGTCTCTTTTGTCTCTCTCTAGAACTATAACGGAAATTGTTTTCTAATATATCTTTAGATACGTCATCACAGTATTCATCCTTATGAATATTCCAGTCTTTAGGTATATATGGGGTAAAATGTTTTTGGTCCCGACCTTGACTTAATATAGCGCTAATATTGTTTTCGATCTTGCGCAGCGGCGAGGAGTCTCCGCTGGAGCCGGGCTCGGCGGCCTCCGCGTCCTCCTCCTCCGGTACCGTGGTGATGAGCGCCGTGCGCGCCGCGCCGCCGTCCTCGCCCAGGCTGGGCAGCGACACCACGCGCACCATGTTGGGAGGCACCGTGGTTAGCTCGTTGACGGTTTCGTTGCACTCCGTCGCTGGTGTCTCTTCTACCTTTCCTTCTCTTATTAGTGACTGAATATTATCGAAAGTCGATGAATATTTTTTAAAATCAGAAAACCTATTTTGCGGAGACAGTTTGCACGGAACTTTTGACGTATGAGCGCTTTTCTCACTGTGTGTTTTTCGGCTTTTGGGACTGTGGCCGAAGTACTCCTGAGCGATATATCTATCTGGACCGTTATTTAGATCTAAACTAAGACGAGATTTTGGTGATGTTATCTCTTTACTCAATCTAGAATTCGGTGTGCAAAGATCTATACTATATCTAGAGTTTGGCGTGTTAAGCTCACGACTCAGTCTCGAGTTTAGGTCAACACTGTAGCGAGATTGTGGCAAACTTAAATCTGAGCTCGGTCGAGAGTTGTACGAGCCTACTGATCCGGAGCCACTGATTGATATGCTCGACCCGTCGATGGACTTATCAGTGTCTAAACTTCTATTTAAACTGTGACTATTGAGTAGGTTGGTGGGGGATTTGTTAGTTGCGTTCTTGTTGAAACTCGGTAACTGCTTTCGATTTTTGCCCTTTCTGATGACGTATGTACCGCAGGCTAGATCCTGAGCTCGTCGGCTCTCCTGTTCGGCATCAGAAGTGGGCGACGCGAGGGCCTCGCTCTGCGTCAGCGGCGGTGGTGGCGGCCAGTATTCCTCTCCCCAATCATCGTCTACTCTTTGCGGTATTGAGCTTGTGCTAGAATGTGACTGATCACCTGATTTTCTTCTTCGTCGGCCTATAACCTGTAAACAAGAAATTAAAATTATGAAGTTGAAACAGGAACAAACGTGGTCTGGCCAGTGCTCGACCTTTGGCTCGGGAGAAGGCACGGCTCCCTGTCGTTTCGTGCAACGCAGGTCCTCTCGGGGCATGACTGCTTCGGGAGGTTTCTGTGTCGCATAGGCAGGGAGCCTTACGCTCGGTGTCACCACTTTTTTTTTTACGGGGGGAAATCCTCATGGATGTCCTCCCTCCGGGCGGAGGGGTCTGTCAGACTCTTCCTGACTCAGAACCTCCCCGGTGTTCCATCTTCCACCTACGCCGGGGATCGCGGGAACGTACCTACACGTCTTCCGTAATCCCCGACTCCGCGGGCCACATTTCGTAAGCGGGGGGAGTGAGGTGTTTGATTCCGCCACCTCGGGTCCGGATGAAAAGGGGGCGACGGACATCCCCAAGTCCGCCATCCGCAACTTGATAAACACGTACCTTTGTGCTTCCTGGTGTAAGTAGAGGGTCATCACCATCGAGTGACACTTCCCAAGCTATGGAATTGCGTTTCGAAGGCGTAGTAACAGCGGGCGGCGGCGGCGGGAACGACTCCTCCAGCGAATCGTCCGAAAAGTGCTCCTCGTCGTTACTCTTACTGGAACTTCTCCTCTTGCAGCTCACAACCACGTCCTCCGTAGATCCTCTACACACTTCTCTATGTCGCTCCATAGAACCGGCGAGAGTCCGCGGAGGTAATTTTCCTTTGGGTGATAACATTTCACCGTCCGACCTGCTGTCGCGTTTCATACTGCTCTTTCTTTCTGAGCTTTTCGTGTTGGAAGGTGAAATTTTTGGTACGTTGTATGTCGGTGAATTTGCTGGCTCTTTTTTGAACTGTATATTTGGGCCTGGATATATTGTGACTGGGTGTTCATTGTATGGTTTGTCGTTGAATTCACTGGAGAAACCCATAAAGGGGAAGACCGGTGGGTTCTCGACGCTTGGTGATTTCTTGAGGCCGACTGGGGGCGCGTTGTGGCGCGGCGGCAGCCAGGCGGGCGCCTCGGGCGGCGGCGGGCGCGCGCCGTGCTGCAGCGACGCGAAGCGATACGGCGGCACGGGCGGCTGCTGCAGCTGGAAGCCGTTAGCTTCCGTGTCTTTTTCCCAACCGTACGGACGTTGGTGCCTGGTTTTCGGCTGAAATTAAAAAAGACAATAATATTAATAAAGAACATGTTTTTCTTTAAGTTCACTTTAGGATCGTATTATTTAAATAACAGGTTTTTTCGGGAATTCATCCTCGTGATCCATTTGTTTTAACATAACACCTCCCTTATCATACCCTACGATACTCAGCGATAGTGTAATCCAATCATCTTCCAGAGAACACTTTTTTTCAACTAGGTACCTAAAGTTACTTCGTCCAATCTTACGAACATAAAAAATAAACTATTTACTCTTTTACTTGTCATAGTAAGTTTTATTTATTTATTTAACAGTTTATGTACACTCTTAATTAATAAAGAAGGAGGAAACAGAAAAATTGGTACAAAGGTAATACTTATTTCCAAAGAAAGCTCTTTCAGCGTACCTGCGAAGCAGAGTCGAATAAAAGAGATGTAGACTTCGTGTGTAACAGTAATACGTGAAAATAAAACAAAAATCTCGAAATAGTTTTTTTTTTGTGTAAATTGTTTATTTCTTGCTGAATATACGTTTTATTAAAGTCTGAATGCTAATGCAATAACTCCAAAAGTGAAGACAGTCTCCTAAGAACGGGCACCCATAGCGTGAAGACTTTTGCCAACGGTCACAGTGCATTCGGCTTACGTGAACCGCCCAATCCCATTTGAGCCTGGCAGCTTTCTTACCCGGGTCCATTACTCCCGTCGGAACATAGCGTGGTGTTTTGAATTCTGTCTTTTTACGCCCAAAATGCTGTATTCCATCGCTCTTTAGCAATTTCAAGGTGTAACTTTTGCGACTCGCTCGACTACACTTCTCGCTGTTGGTCATTAGCTGGGTTTCAGACCGATTCATCGCAAGTTCAACCTTGAAGCTAGCTCATGATGCTCAACTCTTGGAGCATGGTCTGGAGTTCTAGAGCTATGGGGATGAAAAGGACAATGTTGTCGGCAAATCGAAGGTTTGTCAGCCTCCTTTTGGCGACCGCGATCGACTGGACTAATAGCCGCGATCGACTGGACTAATAGCCGCGATCGACCGGCCATCCTTGTGCTAGAGGAACTGCCCATTGCTCTTTCTGCTGACTTTCAAAGTACACTCCATTAAAACGACCTTGATGTACACCAAGAATTTCTCTAGGTGCCCGTCTCAATAGACCCATTATAAAAATACTTACAAAAGTGGTCTGCGTGGCTGTGGTAATGCCGTTGACGCTGATGATGGAGTCCAGTCTCTCCTCTGCCTCCCGCTGTTCTGCTGATATCGTTCGCTTTGCTGAGTTCGCTGGTGACACTCTGAAACATTGGTATGACATAGTAACTTTTTTGTGCTTTATTTTTCAATTTACACTGCATAAACAAACATAACACTTCTTAAAAGGTTAATGTGACAAAGGGGAAGAAGTAAGCTCGCAACACAAAAAGGTACATAAATTTCTCAAAGTAGGTATACCTTCTTAACTTAAGATGTGATGAACTTGATAACTTACTATTAAATTAATTGTGGTATATAGCAGCGAGACATCGGCCTGTTTTCCATAAATAATTATAGAAGTACCTACTTTAACTTGGTAGTTTTTTCTGCAAAAAAGTGAAAAAAAAATCACTTTCTGTAGGAAACGCCAACGGAGTCATATTTTTCGGATTCCATGTTTCAGTCTTCATTCAAGTTCAGTAGTGTCGTCGACGTACGGACAGTTTTGATATGTATATAAACTTACTTTGGCAGTAAGTTGGAGATGATGCGCTGGGCCTCCTCGGGCGGCGGCGGCGAGCGCGGTGACGGCGGATCCGGGGGCGAAGGCTCCTCGCGCTCCTCCGTCGGACGGAAACCCAGCGCGAACTTCGCTCTGAAAGGTAACGCGAACAGACAGAATATTAGTAAGGAAACTCTACAGTGTTCGCTGTCTTAGATTACCTTACACGTTACCTACGTTTAAGATAAACATTGTTGAAAGACAGGCGTCATAAGAAAATCTGGGTTTATAACTGAATCATATTAGAAGGCTGAAATAGCTTATCCGCCGTGATCAAGGCTGTTTAATAGTTCTCGTGTTTTGTTTCTGAATGAAAAGAGTCCTTTGTCCTGCTGAATTATTTGATTATTTTTTCGTAGTTTCCTGCTAATAACTAAGACATGGACCTATCAGTCAACTAAGCCTATCACAGTTTACTGCTTCTTCTTCTTCTTCGTGTGGGTAGTAAGGTCTAACGACCCTACACACCCAACATTATTAGTTTACTGCTGGATATAGGCTTCTCCCAAGTTGAGCAACAACACTCGTAGCGCCGCCTTTTGCATCCAGTCTGCACCAGGCGCTTTTTAAGGTCATATCAACCCAAAATCCATTCTGTTGGGGTTGTAATGCCCAACAGTGACAGTGTTCGTACTTGTTATGTGAACCTTGTAAGGTACCTATGGTATGTTACGTTAAATGAGTAGACGAAGGATTCCCTTGATGGATTTATTGCTACTTAATGTAATTACACAGTTGTCTCACCTAAATGCTCTGTTAAATGCACAGCTAAACAATATGTGAATTCTTGAGTGTGATGTACAAACTAGCACAAAGTTCAATGTACAGCGTAGCTCGTATCCACCCCTTAGTCCCTTACTGACCGTCTAAGGGACTAAAAGAGGTTGATGTATTATTTGAATCATTCATTTATATCATTATAGGTCATCAAGGAGACCTGTAGAATAGATTACTACGCTACATCTAATCATAATATATATTATACTGCTACCTACTATTAGACGCGTAGAACGTTATTGTAACACAGAGGTAGAGCTGGATATGGACCTGTCCAAGCAACAATAGCCGAACGGCTTCGGTTGGGTAGATATATGTACCTACATTTTCAACCATTATCTGTTATCATTGTCTATTGTAGTGGGCTGAAGTGGACGCGTTATTATTAGAATCAGCGTCTATATTTGGGTTTGCAAGATTGAAATCAATAAGAAGAGAATTGATAGGTCTGTTATATAAAATAATACCTACGGTAAAAAGATAACCACCAAGAGTCTCAAACTCATGGTCTCTCAAGTCAAGTAAGTATGGTTCAAGAGTTTAGTCTAGATACCTTATTAATTAAGTACCACAATTCACACTCTTTAATCAGCATATACAGGGTTATTTGTAAAACACCAGCAACCTTTCAGGGGGTGAAAGTACTCATCATTATAAACAACTTTTACTATGGGACCAACTCTGAAATATCAAAAACGAAATCTGCTATTTCATACATTTTCATCTGGTGACTATTGCATTTTGTATGAAACAGCTGATTTCGTTTTTGATATTTCAGAGTTGGTCCCATAGTAAAAGTTGTTTATAATGATGAGTACTTTCACCCCCTGAAAGGTTGCTGGTGTTTTACAAATAACCCTGTATATCTAGCAAAAATCATTTTCATTAGTCGTCTCCAGTCTCCTCCTTTAGCTAGAAGTCTAGCAGGAGTTATCGACTTAACTAGATTTTAGAAGCATCATGCAAAATCATCCTGCTCGAGACATGACACAAATACGGAGCTGCTCGTACCCGTAAATTGTGTACTAATTTACTTTTTTATTTAAGCTTTGACCATAATCTCACCAGATGGAAATGGCGATGATGTGGTCGGTGATGGAAAACGCTTGCCTAGATGTAACCTATTCACTCCAGACTCCCTAGACGACGACTACGAGGACGACTTGCTCACCTCCTGCCGTTCATGCTCATGTATCCATCGTCCTCGGAAGTGTGTCCAGCGAGCGGCGAGTCGTCGTCGGTGGCGGGCGTGGCGGGGGTGGCGGGCGTCGCGGGGGTTGCCGGCGGGGGGGGCACGCGCGCCTCCAGCGAGCGCGGCTCGCCCTCGTCGTATTCGCTCAGCACCTGGTCCAGCAGCTCCAGCGAACGCTGCACATCGTCGCACCCGCTGCAAACAAGTGAATTGGTCACATTAAATACATACATACCGGGCAAAAACATTACTCTCGAACTCTCGAAATGTGGATTTATGGAGAGGTAGAGGGATGCAAAGGAAAAGATAAAGGGATTGTGTAAGGAAGAAAAGGAAGTCAGAGAAGAAGAAAACATGTTGGGCTGACCCCAAGTTACATGGGCGATGATGTACCTACTTACTCAAAACTTATAAACGCACAATCGAATAATACAAATCAGCGGTACCTACTGGTAGTCCCTTACAGATATTAAAAGAAGAGGCAGAATACATTGATACCTCCTGAAAGAGTACGTGAAGGAGCTCAGTTAATATCTTGTGTTCAGATAAGTGGACGTAGATCTTGAAACTTTGACCTGATGAACACGTGTTAGTTTCTCATACCAAAGATGGAAGAGAAGAAGAACTATGACTTTATTTAAAGCTGCCGCCTGCATGGAATAATACTTCCTCCCTTTCATCATCTGCCTAGCCTTTTCCCAACTATATTGGGGTCGGCGCCCAGTCAAACCGGATTCAGTTGAATACGGAATATATTTTACGGGAAGCGGCTGCCTACCAGACCTCCACAACCCATGAACTGGGTAACACGGCACTTCTTGAAAGACTGGTGTCAGATTTTCTGGTTTCTGAAAATTCGTAACGACTGCCAAAGATCTACAAAAAATGACAGCAACGGCTTTTTTTTTTTTTTTAAAGATGGGAAATCATCAAATGACGCCTTCCGCTCTGGGTGGAGCGGCAGGGAGTGTCAGACTTTTACTGACTAAAACCCATCCATGCTCCTCTTAGTGCCTTTTACGTTCCAGGGCCGCGTTAACTCTTTCGAACAAAATCCGCAACCCTGGCAGGCACCGGCCCTAACGGGCCCCTACTCCTATGCTGACATCTCTTTGAGGCGCGCGTGGAATACAACGCGTCGTCGGCCTGGGCCTGGCTTTGATCGGTCGGCGAGCCACCCAACGCTCGCCGTCCGCAGACCCGCACCTACATCATCATCATCATCATCATATCAGCCGAAAGACGTCCACTGCTGGACATAGGCCTCCCCCAAGTGTCGCCACAACAACCGGTCCTGTGCGTCTCGCATCCATCGGTTACCCGCGACCCTCACCAGGTCATCGGTCCACCTTGTGGGAGGCCTTCCAACGCTGCGTCTTCCGGTACGCGGTCGCCACCCGCACCTACGGTGGCCGGGAATCGCCCAGCGACTCCCGACGCCCGGTGCGTCTCCCTATGCCACGGCGGCTGGGGCGTGAGGGTTGTCTCTCCCTCACGCGGCCCGCCTCCTCCTTCACTAGCATTACTGCTTCGCAGAAGGAGGTGACGGCTTCCCATGCCTCCTCGCTCCAGGGGGACCAACGGCTTAACGTGCTTTCCGACGCACAGTGGAATATCGTTACGATGGTCACTCATCCACAGACCAACCTCGGCAAGCGTTGCTTAACCTTGAAGATCAATCCGTGCTGCTGTTATTATTTAGCCACGAACTGCTCACTACTACTTCCCCCCTATCTGAATACGAAATAGCTTGTGTGTTACTCTGATGTTTAACATAGATAGGTATACCTAATACTGTAAAGTTTAATAAATCCTAAATCCGATTAATATATCGTTACGGCGTGAAAGAGTAGCTAACATCCATGCTCACAAGCTTTCACTTTCATAATAAGTAGTGGAAAGATTGATCAAGGAAAACTTAAATATCTAGAGATAAACAAACAAGAATTTTGTGAAATAAATAGAAAAACACGGACTGAAATATAGATATTACCTTTCCTAGAAAATATTCGGAAAAGTTTTGATGGACGCAAGGCCGTAAAAATCCGTAATACCAGCGCCCAACCGGCTTCTATTTCTAAAGCTTAGCTGTTTCTATTTCTTCTTTTTTTGAAAAGAAATAAAGGCCTCGTTCCTAAAGCTCAGTATTCAATAAAATCGTATTCAATAACTCCAAGTCACCGCAGCACTAGAGCGAACCCAATTTGCAACCGTGCAATTTCCGTGATGGTTTTCTAGTTGGATTGTCATAGTAAATAAGTCAGTATAACAAGTGGCGAGCGAGGTCGCACCACTCAATTCCCCGAGATAATAGTAAATTGAACTCATTTCCTTCACGAGGACTGGCCCCGCCTCGAGAACGCTTCCTTAACTGTTCCATTAGAACCAAATTAGAGGATAACGATATAGTTACATCCTTATATCAATCAACCGTGACGTACTTCCATTACGGTGATTCTATCTGCTAACAATTTGCTTATCAGACTCTGTCGGAACATATCGTCTGAACATTTTTCTTTATCTATCATCATAAACACATCTTACATTTTAGTAAAAATGTTTTTTGTTCCAAGAGGGATAATAAATTCGTCTTGGCATTTACTTTAGGTGGGCGCTGTCGTTTTATCCCTTACCAATTGCTGTATAGTTAGTGTATTGTTATAAAGGTCACGGAAAGTTGCGAACATCGCTTATCGGGGGAAGGTTACAATGTAACCGTGTTATTTCAGAAATGCGAGTTTGAATTCATCCACTGCGAATTGGCTGAGTCTGTGAACTTATTAAGCAAAATACCTAAGTATATTTTAAAGGAAACATGTCTTCAGTACTGAAAAGTGGTTCTCGTGGAAGGCACAAAGCAACCCTTTAGATAGGAGAGTGCTCTCTCGCCATCTCTCGATAAGACTCCGCCGAGTGGGGGCCGCCGGCTGGCATGCTCTTATATTTGCGCAATAAACTGCTGTACACTGCTTAAAATGCAAGGATCGACCTTACAGATCTTCAAGCACCATTAATTGGTTTTGAATTGTGTGAAATTTCCAATATGAAATTTATCACGAATGCAAACAAATAGACTAAATAAACTTTATGCCGTTACCATTCGGTTTGTGATTTATTTCATAAATAAAGCATGCAGTATTTGAAAGTGAGTGACTGGAAACCCTGAGGCGAGTTTTTGTAAAATTCTTGTTATGAATTCTTGACACGAAAAAACCGATATTTGGTAAAGGCAGTGGCAGCGCTATCTCGATGAGCGCTTGTCTCCTCCGGCGATCTGCGCGATCGAGGGGTCATTAGTGTTACCGCACTAATGATCCTCGCCGCGCTGCTCGCTGCACGGTCGAGCGTAAGGACACCAGCAATCAAGTGGAAATACTTTTTTGGAGACAATCCATTGGTTAAATTTATTTAGAGTCTTTTCTGATATCTATATTATAGGTGATCTTAGCTATACATACATAGAAGTTTGGAGTTTATTTATAAAACAAATAGTTACGCCGTGTTAGAGTAGGTAATTAACTTGTTAAGTATATCTGTTACGGCTAAAGGTGGGAGTGAACATAAACCTAAGTTTAGCCGGTCATTGGGCACCCCGACTCGGATAGGTTAGGTTAGAAGGGGATGGCGGGGTCTAGTGAGCTACCAATTCTGTGGCTCTGTCTCGCACACGAGTTCCAGCATTATGCTGAGCGATGGCCGTTTTGTGCCGATGTGATGCATATTACATCTTCCTCACAATCTCGTTTACATTTATATATATATACCTATATATTTTTATGGTGTGCGTCATGCTTGGCGCAAATAAACTCTTTTTCTTTCTTTCTTTCTTTATTTCTAGTGAGCAAGCGAAGCGAGCGAACACAGATCCCGCCATCCCCTTCGTGATATTTTTTTTTCAAACCACACAGAAATAGGAGCTTTAAAGTGTTTTGAGGTTAGGTTAGAACTAGTTGAAGCCGGATAAACCTAAGGTTAGCCGGCTAATCTTAAGTTTACCTTTAGCCGTAACATATCCACACACAACATACATAATAGGTATGGATGAAAAGATACTCACAAAACTTTCAGTACTTCGAATTTGAATATCATAGAGGGCATCTTTCGTATTTGTTCGCTAACGAAATATTGCTGATGTACCTATTGTGGGAGCGTACATTTAGCGGGTAACACAATATCGGTTCCGCATCGGACGTACACGCGCCTACTTGGTGGTGCTCAGCAGACTTGCTCGTGGGTGTGTGCATCGCGTATTGCATTGTATCGTCGCCTGCCACAAAGCAGAGCACTCAGCATGAGTGCCGCGGCGGGCGCGTGCCTGCCTTTGTTTTATTTCACCCACACTCCTGCGCTTTCGAAACTTTTAAGGGGAACTTCAAATTGCGTTTCTCCTTTTAACTGGAGCTGGTTTGCGCTGATTAGTTGGACGGAGTCGGTTTAGTTAGTCATTTATTTTTGTTAGCGGTCACGGTATTTTATTCTCTTACTGTTATCTGTAAGTAATTGTACCTAGTTGTAGAAGAGCTGCTGTTAATTAAAGTTATCAAGAATGTCTTGGTGGGAGATTCTACTCATCCTACGCGTGTCGTAGAGGTGTGAACGCCTCACAGGTAGGCTTACATCTTGATACAGTGAGGCAGGTACTATTTATGCGGAAATGAGTGAAGCGAGGCGGAAGTGCAAAGCAACCCCGTGTAGCACCCCGCGCGGCGCCGCGGCCGTCGACCTCGCGTCGTACGCGCTCTGCCTCGCTACATCACTCTCTGCTCCGGTACCTCGCCGCACACAATACCAACTCCACGGCGCCGGCCCCTCAGCGCGGCCCGCTTTGGAAAATATCTCGAAGATCAATCGAACCTGAACTCGTGGCTACGTTGTCAACGGATGGCGTAATGAGATCCTACGTACAAACTATGTCCATGATACTCGAGTACGTTCCTATTTCAGTAACAAAGGAATCGTTGCTGCTCTAATCAGGGACTGGATTGGATCACATGGGTATGTATGACATGATATAATTTGCATAGTAATATGGAAACGGTTTCTTTTTACGTACGAGCGGGCAGATAAAATGCAGGTTTCATGTTATTGTATTGTAAGGTCACGCTCTTCAAACTAAAACAGCTGTCAGCTCTGGTATTATTTTATGAGTATGTTGTACAGTTTTAAACATATAGACATCAGGAAACATACCTATCTATTACGGTAACTGTAACTTTGCAGTAAATTCTACCGGGTAAACACAGTTTAAGACGAGAAAATCCGAATAGTTGGTTGAAACTTTTTCAGTCCGGACATAATTCAACTAGTTGTTAAAGTGTACAGAAGTTGGCCAATTAGTTGCTAGGAAGTTTTGTTGTGTTGTTCTTTAGGGGATGAACACGTAGAGGTGCTTTTAAAATCATTTAGTCCTAAGTCAAGACGCAATGCTGGTAATAGTCGCGGTGTTTCATGACCTTATCCATCATCATTTCAGGCCATCACACTTCGAGTGCTGAAAACGCGTGCGTATAGAATAGGTGAGTATCTAATTAAAGATTCATCATGCTCGGTCGTCGATGTCGGTTTGTTCATAGTCATCCGTGAGGAAGAATGACGATATTGACAAGAGCTTCCTAGACAGATCACAACCGATAACTTTGTTCTTCAAAGTTTATTCTAGTACTGTTAAAACTATATCTTTCGGTTTCTTTTCTCTTTGGTCGGTTTAACAATGTTCTGATTGAAAGGCGCTTAAAGCGAACAATGCTGCTATTTCCTGCAGATAACTTATCTACAATTTAAACTTTACATTGTGATCGAAATCTTCGTGTTTCCCACGATGATCCGAGAATTATATGTATAATGTATCGGTGCTTTTCATCTTAGAAAACCAGCTAAGAGTCCACTTAGAGACATGACCCGAGTTTTTCAAGAACTCCATAATCAGACAAGCTAATAACTTGTTACTTTAGAAACGTCTGAGCTTACTTATCTGTTTTGCTATCTCTAAATAAGTTCGAGTTATAAAAATAAGTTATCTTTTAAGGGCGGAGGTTAAAAAAAAAAAAAAAAAAGGTGTCCCAGGGTAAATCATACCAGAAGGCTGACCTATGCTATACTACTAATTGTATTAAACGCGAGGGTTTGTGTGGATATAGATGGATAAACGGATGGATAGATGTATATTTGTTACTCTCACGCAAAAACTACTGAACGGTATTTGATGAAACTTTACAGCCGTATAGTTTTTACATCAGCAATAGCGCATGGGATATAATTTTAAGGGAAGAAGTACCTAGGTACTACTGACACGTGGGCCGAGCCGTGGGCGGCAGCTATAGTTATTCAATAAATTAAAACATGTACCAAATTTTATTTAGTTAGCAATGTAAAATAAATCCGTGGCATATCACAAAATGGCGCGTAACGTGATCGAAATATAAGCGATCAGGGCCCAAACCACCAACTCTTAAAGCAGTATTACTTCAAAATTACTTCCAGTGGGAAAGAGACGGAGCTATACAGGACATATAGCTCCGTCTCTTTCCCACTGGAAGTAATATGAAAGTAATACTGCTTTAAGAGTTGGTGGTTAGGCCCCAGCTCGTTCGACAATTTTCCGGTAGGAGCTTTCACTAAAATTAAAACTTGTCGCTGTGAATGTCGTCAAACAATAATAATAGCCAACTTGGAGGAGGTTTTTGTACAAATATTATTTTACGACCATCCTGAATGATTATATATCTGGCCATGATCTGGCTCTAAATCGAGCGGATGTTTGTATTGGAAGTGTCGCAGCCAACTAGCTTAATCAGCCGTTTAATTGGCTGCCTAGCCTAATTATTGAAAGCCACCGTTAAATCAGCGGCCTAAGTGACGTCCCGTCATTTAATTGAACAGTTAGGCAAAAGACTTGGTTGAATTACATTTAATAACATGCCTAGCCAATAGCCAAGTGTGCGGAAAATAGGGCACAAGGAGCTTAAGGCACCCCGACACGGATAAGTTAGGTTGTTTGAATTTTAGAATTCCAAAACAAAATCTATTTATTTAAAAATCTTGTGTATCGATATTTTTATGAAATTATTTTCGTCACACGGTTACCCTTTTTCTATGAACGGCCTAAGCAGCTCCCAGCTCGTTGTGTCGTTTTGTCGTTTTTGTCGTTCGTCGTGATTCGAAGAGGCTAGTCAGCCAACTGAACGGCTGATTAAGCCAGGAGATTAAGAGATTGGCTGCGACAGAAGTGTTATTTATGATGAAGCTACAAAAGAACTTAGTTCAAACTTCAGATGCTAACTACCTAAGTATTGCAATTCAGTAGGTAAATCAATTACAAGTTACACGGTACACTACGTAATAACTAAAGTT
The DNA here is from genome assembly GCA_947386135.1 of Melanchra persicariae. Taxonomy (NCBI): domain Eukaryota; kingdom Metazoa; phylum Arthropoda; class Insecta; order Lepidoptera; family Noctuidae; genus Melanchra; species Melanchra persicariae. The sequence goes on along the minus strand of OX376653.1, from coordinate 8,390,001 downwards.
ACTAAATTATACCTACCAAAAATGAACTGTGGCCTTAGTGCGAGTTTTTTAACGTTCTCGATCGTGTTAGCATAAACGTCAATTTGTATTGAAACTGAATAAGCGCCGCCGCGCCGTCTGGTGACACTCACGGACAACCTGTTTTTTTCTATACAATTTGACATAAGCGAACGTTTACGTTAACGCGATCGAGTACGTAAAAAAACTCACACCGCCCTCCGTCCTTCTTTAGATTTCCTTTATACTTTACAGCAAATAAAAGCTATGTTTTTAGGATGAAAGAGTGAAAAAATATCCATAAATAATTTCTAACGATAAAAAGTTGCCTAATGTATTGATGAACTACGTACTATACCTACTCTACCTCTATAACTGCAACTAGCTTTAGAAGTATGACGAGGGAATCTTCGATCTACAATTATTGTTGATCGAAGGAGGGAATCGAAGAACATTAAAGGGTTTTCAAAGTAAATAGGTAGATCTTAACATCATCATCTGCCTAGCCTTTCTCAACTATACTGGGGTCGGCTTCCAGTCAAACCGGATTCAGCTAGATATCAGTATTTTACGTGGAGCGGCTGTCTACCAGACCTCCACAACCCATTACCTGGGTAACACAGACTTCTTGGTAAAGCTGGTGTAAGATTTTTGGCTTCTGACAATCCGTAACGACTGCCAAAGATCTACAAATGACAGCCGGGACCAACGGCTTAACGTGCTTGCCGAGGCACGGAGGAAACTTGATATTTTAAGTTGTTCCCCCATCCACAGACCAACCTCGGCAAGCGTTACTTAACCTTGAAGATCGATCCGTACGGCTGTTATTATTTAGCTACGAGCTCTTCGGTAAATAGGTACTTACCATGTTATTACATGGTAAGTCATAATTTCACAGAAAATAAGTTAACAAAAGTAGGCCTCTAACTCTATGTAGTTAATATCTATGATATTCCAGATATCTCTGAAACATCGAGCGAACAGTTTTAATCGAATTTTCTGGAACAGGAAATTGGGATACAATAAAGGATGTACAGACAATACTAACGATGTAAATAGGTAAAGTTGGTAAACCCGTATCAGTCGTTTCATCAAACGCACTGCCATTAATTTTGCGTGCTCGAGTACACTCGGTAACAAAATAACTTCGGTTCATTATAGAGGTATAATAGGTACACTGTTGTGGGCGACGGTCTAAGTACCTAGGCCTAAATGCCTAACTCATTCAGACCGATCGCAAACCTACCATGAACTGTCAACCGCACACCAGTGGCCTTAGTGCGAGTTTTTTAACGTTCTCGATCGCGTTAGCGTTAACGTCACTTTGTATTGAAACTGAACAAGCGCCGTCTGGCGAAACTCACAGACACCTTTTTTTCCATATTTTGATTATGAACGTTAACATTGACGCGATCGAGTACCTACTTTAAAAAACTCGCACTTAGCCCTCTGTAGTTGTGTGTGTGTGTGAGCAACAATTTTACATTGACAACACCTTTATGTTAGGGAAATATTTGTACCACGATACATTGTTGACGGTAGGTACCTACCTCGACGTAACTACTTATCACACACGATTGAATCACATTTCCTCTTTAAATAAAATTGTTTGTTAACATTATGCTTTGTTTTCTATGGATGTAATTTAGAGTAGACCGGGAAAAAGTACAATTGGTACCTATTTGTGTATTTTTCCTGTTGTTCGCTGTAGGTATATTTTTTACACAATATTTTGTCTACTTGTTTCTACTTAAATAAAATTCCAATAATATCTAAGTACTGCAATATTTCTTAGGAGTCATGATTAATTAATCCTTTACCTATATTTTCAAGATTACTGAAGAAATATTTTGTTGTACCTATATGAAGAGTTGCCTACCTATATTTGGTAGAGTTTTTAGTCTAATTATTATTTTGATTAATCAATTTAGTTTATTGTCTACGACTTGTAGACCTTTCACTTCATCATGAATGAAAATCGACAGTAAGTTACAACAGGGCTGAAGAAACTTACACTAGGTAAGTATAACGGGTTCCTACTATTTAATAGCGGCAAAGCTCCCTGTTGATCAAAATCTGTAGCTTTGACTCAGGTTAACAAAAAAAAATCTACGTGCAAGGGAGGGGAGGTACAGAGCGTTGTTTAAACATTATTGGAGGGCTGACTTGTAGCGGAAAATCCTCACCATCTTGGTCGTGTCGGAAGGAAGCTTTGAGGACATGCCAATAACCGCTGGAGCGGTAACAACACCTCGAACAAACAAGGCCCGGAAGCAATTCCAATCGTGCGGCCATGCAATAAGGTTGACATTCCAAATAAGCTTTCACTATTATCGGCTGCAGCGACTTAAAGCAATTTTGTGAGTCAATATTGAAGTTTTCAACTCATAGGAGCGATGTGTTCCCCGCACTAAAATACTGTGCTTACTCACTGAACCACTTACATGGCTGGCGTGGCTGCGTGGATCCGAGACAGTTTTTGATATATATTTTAGTTATTATAAGTTTCTGTCTGAATAACTTTACTATCCGGTATGTACCTATTGCATAGTTTATCTACTTCTTATCTAAGATTTACGCAAAGCCTAGGAAATGAAGACATACTTTGAAGACGATATAAACGTTTTACTAACAGTAATCTAATATGTTGAAACTTTCAATTAAATAAAACTATTAGGTAGTTATCACACAGTCGATGTATCAAAGTGAGGGTAGATTACGCTCGGCATCGTCGGATTGCGGTGTTAATTAAGCAATTAGGTCTCATCAGCCGCCTCAGCGTAGCCGTCACGCGGCCTCCGTGCCCGTCAGGCGGCCACGTCGGCCTCGTTAATGTATTAAAACGGCCAAGCAGCCTCCTGCGACCTTATTATCAATCCCAAAGGCCGACGGGTAACTGCTATACGTAGATATACAGATAATAAAACTGACTCAACCTTTAAATGACGGGGAGGATTTATAAGCCGTATTAAACGGAGTATCTATTTAGACAAAGCTCTTTAGTTTGCTGTTTCTCTTTACCAACCCAATATACATTTTTGGTAGATTTTATTGAGAAATATAACTGTTGAAAAGTAGTTTTTACTAGCGTTGTTTTTTGTTATTTAAAAAGGTGTGTGCTACGTGGAACTCAATGTTGTACACACGGTGTATTGTATTTCGGTGGGTACAATCTGTGACCGGGTGACATTTCCACCCTAAATCACGTGTGAGCATTTCCATGAAGCCGTGTTCACGACGCGTGGGTATACACATTACACGTACACAGGGTTCAGGGGGCGTGGGAATGCAAAATATGTGGTACATCGCATTTTCATTTTGATTCCGATTGGTCGAGTAATATTTCAGCGGAACAAACGCTCTCCCCGCGCTAATTTACGATACGAGCGCGAAGATTAGTATTTATGGATGTTATTGCTTGTGATGTAATTAGTGGTTATCAAATTAGTGCAACGGAAATCGTTTTTACTAGTACCGCAGTGCCGAGAGCGAGGGACTCACTAAATTGTCCACTTTTTGAAACCCATGTCTCATTTCATGCCCATTTTTGTGCCCATTTCAAGGCTGCCGGCAGAATTTAGTTTAAATAAACTTAATTGGCGGGACCAGAAAGTTATAATTACAAACTAATATTTTTCTTACCTATTTTATTTGGAAAGCTTTTGCTATAGATAGAGTTTGTCGTAGGTTACTCCCACTTGAATCACTAATCGTGTCTTCCAATACCTATACTGATTTCTCGCTGACAGCATCTTTCAGTAAGCCAAAACAGCTTGGAATTTCTGGTCCTTTTACGATTTCGTTAATTATATTTTTTACACTAGTAGTAGTGGCAGACGGGCAGATAAAGCTCGCAAAGTGAGCCAAGGTACACATACCTCCCGTGTTCCGAATACGGCCGTTTTTTGTAACAGTTGTAAAATGTGTCAAGTACCTATGTTTAATTTAAAACGCTTATAAATTGTACGGTTGTGTACTGCGCTGTGCGATTTTTGCTAATAGTTTTTGTAAATGGATGTAGGTATTGTATTAGTACCTAGTATTAATTTATTGTACACAGTGTAGTAGGTATTTTTGATCCAAAGATTGTCTGGTAGAGAATGCCTTATTGCATTAAGTCCTCCTATGTACCACCACACCACTGTACGTAAAGTTTACATAAAACATAAATATTAGTTAGTGGTAGTGCTAACGATTTATTTAAGTAACAAAGAACTGGCACTGCGGCTTTGGCACTGACACACAAACATCTATTAAACTTAATTGGAGCTTAGAGTGACCTTTGTTCTCGTAAACAATTAATTCACTGATTGTAGGTAATAGAGAAAGAGGTATTGGTTTTAACTTAACTTAGTTATACTATTTTTAATTCATAGTCGTCATCATATCATCATCATCCACAGCCCGACTTCGTCCCCTGCTGAGCATAGGCCTCTCGTTTCTTGTGTCAATCCCTACGTTCCTGTGCCAACCTCTCCCTGCTTCTACCCGCGATGGCAACAAAGTCGTCTGCCCATCTCACCGCCATAGCCGTAATCCTTAGTAGGTAACTAAAATCAGTTAAAAAAAGACTTCCAAACCAGTTTTAGTGCGGTTTTCAACTTCATATTAACGACTCAGGGTTCACAAGTTCAAGTAAGTTGGTACCTTTATTGTTTCGAAAGTTTGTATTGACCAGTCGAACTCGTAGTAAAGTACAAGAAGGATATAGAAGACATTAGTCAAGTTAAGACAGTGCCAGTAAGATTGTGTCTGGGGAGCTGCAGCCAGGCTATCGATTTTTGGCTGCGGCCAGACGGACGACGACGACGCGCCAATGAAAAACCATGCTTTTTGTTCCCAACTCTAGTACCAACTCGTCCGCATTCGTAAATCGACAAACTTTATGCAGATCGGCCTTAACTATCTAGCTAGACTCTAGTTTGAATGTGTCATGTTGATGATGTGACATTTTTATGTTCACGTAAGTATTCAGATTAATAAGCGGTTTTTTCTATTCATCATTATGACAAACGTAGTAGTACCTATCTGCATTAAAAGCTGTTAAGCATACATATTCATAATCTTCTCGGGTGTCCGCCACGAGCTTATAAAACGGTTACAAAAGCGTTGCACCATAATGCCGGGAAAGAGAATGATGGTAATAATACCATCGAGGGTTCCTCGCTTCATAAATACTGACACAGCCCCCCCCCCCTCCCAGCTTCATAAAAAGGATGCGCAATTCTTACAATTTGAGAAGTTTGCGAGTTTCTCTTTATGTCTGCTGTTACGTAACGATATTTGTTAAACTTTTGATATGAAGTGTAACAAGGGGAGTTGTGTCCAATAAACATTTCTAACACGATTCTGGATGGTATTGTTGTTTAGCTGGTTATTTTAAGAAAGTGACTTCTCTTTTAGCTATTTTTTACAAATCTTATTAAACTAGAAGACATTTGCTTTGGGCGATTGTTTGGCATCCTATCTAATCGACGCGACGTAAAGTAAAGTAGGTTTCAACAAAATAAGAATTTGAATACCCTAGTTGTAACGGCGTAAATTGATTAGCAAAACGACTTAGCGTTATATTGCGTGGTGCTGCCCAACCACCGCGTAGTGGGGCAATCAAAAATTCCCTTATCTAATTTTGGAAAGTTATTTAAAATATATAATAAATAGAACCAATCCGATTCACATTTAGCTGCATACCTACGTTCATTATTTGGCCTCTTAAGAATCTACGAGTTCAAGAAAAAGAAGCTTAATTAAAAATAATTCAAGCCATTTAAATCACTGGCATTCGCTTCCCGAATGGGTAAACAAAACGAAATCGCACAGGAAAGTAATTTTTACGAATTAATAAATTGTCGCGTCCCCCGCGTGCGACGATACTCGGCGAGGGTGCGGCCCCGAAGTACGAACATAAGCAAATGTCGGCGGCTCCACAATACGCGGAGACGCGCCGGATGCTGCAGCATTAGCCGTGATTTATACGTCTGGCAACACTAGCGCTAACTCCACTAACAATACAAGGGTTGCTGCAACATGTATCAATGGACAACTCTTTCTACCTACGCTATGGAGCTTAAACAAAACATTATCCCAAACGCTATAAACATGCAAATAAGTATCAGGGAACCACATCAAAGAGATTATTCTGATGGAATTTAAATATGAATGGGTAACTTTCAAAATGCACTGTACCGGTTGAATGGCGGCTTTTCGATTGTCCAAGAATGAAAGAAATATCAAAACCATTTCGTTATGTTAGGGTCTCCCGACGGCTAACTTCCGATATCTACCATAAACGAGAATTGCTAACGTTGCGACAGTTTGAATTTGAAATTGTTTACTGTGTTAAGTAGGAATCACTTTACCCACAAGTTGAAGGGTTGAAAGAGATGTCATTTTAAAAATCAATATAATCACGGTCGTTTACCTAACCACCCCTACAATTTGTAGAACCCCATCGGTCGCCCGCGGTGCACTCGAGCCGCTCCGAGCCGAGGCACCGCTCTTTAAAACTTGTGGGTAAAATTTGATCCCATACCCTTCTGGCTCGGCTGTGCGGGTAGACGGGTACCTATCTGCAGTTAATTATCTGCGTGCGGAGGGGTCGGACGGGGAAGACATCGCAAAATGCCAATTTCTCCCCCAGCTACCATTCGGGCACAAGACTCGTTTCGAACCATTGGAACGATAAGCCCCGTAATTAGTTTTAATTAAAACCATCACAAAATAAATGGTTGATCGATATCAAAATGTTATGTTTGTATTAAAGCACCATTCCGTATTTAATCGCCTTGTGCGCTGAGAATGAAGCAAAAACGTCAGATTTAAATTCACTGAATATTCAGACTGTCTGCGACTTTAGCGATAAACCCATTTGTTGTGACGAATATAATTATAATGGGTATTACAGCAAGAAGACATTCTTAAAAGCGTTGCATAATAATATGTGGTGTGAAGTCATTAATGTAAGCGAGAATGATAGGCTCCGGCGTGGGCTGCGAGGGTTACAGGGCGTTCAGCGCGCCTGAAAGAACTCCTTCCCACCTACATTTATGTTGAGAGTGTAATTACCCCCATGAAACGGATAAATTACATTAATCACACTTGCTGTGATGGTCAGATGGTAATGAAAAGTTGCGTCGGCATTACGACCTCTAAACTAGTTAGCGATGACGTGCTCGACTAGAATGTCGTAAACTGCAATGCGGCCATACGATCTGACATTGTCTTGGTGAATGTTTAAAAATGAGACAGTTGACAGACAATTAGGAGTAAGTGGTTTATTTTGAGTGGGGTAGTTCAGTGCGGTCGTGTGTGGTTGTTGCAGCGGGAGTGCGGCGGAGTGCGCTCGGGCGCCTCCCCCAGTAATTAGCTAGGAGCGGAGTGACGCCGTCCGACATGCTCCCGACGCGCCGTTGTTTGCTAATATCACTACCTCCGCAGCCATTCATAAAAATCATTTGAGATGAACATTAGCTGTTATGTTGTACATTCCAACAATGGCTAAGTGGCCATAAATAACATGCGCTGTTATATTCTGGATGGCGACAAAGAGTTAATGTGTGTGCATATTTTCTCAGAATATGGTCGTGGCTAACATTATCCCCATATAAAAATGTTATCTGAAAAACAGCGATCATCACCCTTTGGTGATGATCACGATGAAGTGCTCTAACATCTTAAGGAGCTTTTCCTTAAGATGTTAGAGCACTTCAGATTTCATGTAAATAATTCAATTGTAAAAGATTTGTAAACTCGCTGAAACAAGTAGGTATTTGCTGCAGCGCATGTGACACATTTTCATTTAAAAAAAGATGACACTTCACTTCCTCCTGTATATTTGTAAACATTTGTAATGAATCGGCGTCGCTTTTACTCACATGGACTGAAACAACAGAATGACACGACATAGGAAGCCTGAGCGACGAGGAGTGGGCGGGCGAGGGTGGGGGGGTGTGTAAGCGGAACTGCGTACAGCTTAGCTCGCTGTTTTACACGCAACATAAACAATGTGCTTACAAATCTCACAATATCATGTAGTCTGGAGAAATGCTGTGCGGAGGCTTCACTTGAGTGCCTGCTCGTTAGCGAGAGAGCTAAAATTGCGCCACAACTCTATAGCGCGGGCGGCTCTTACATGCGTAACTTACTTAAAATACGCCAGACGCACCGCTGAAAAATGTTTCAATTTAATTTACTCGCTAACGATGTTACGATGAGCAGCACGCTTCACAGGACAAATATCGAAGTGTTACTCACTTTAGCTTTATTATATTTTCGAACTGCTCTCGAAAGTGAAGAAAATGTTATTATTTTTGTATCGCACTTGAGTTGAAATGTTTGGCTTTGTAAGTTTTTTTAATATTATGTGAAGTGCCACAAGAAGAGGGCTCGTGCTATAATGGATGAAGTATTTGAGACGTAAAGTTATTTTAGAAAGACATTTGTATGACTATGTTCGCAAAGAATTATGAGAAAGAAAACTACTCCGTTATTGGAAAGCCATCTGTCTGCCTATCGCAAAGTTTATCTTGAACAGCTATACCACCGCCGTCTGGTACCTACGCTGTAAAGATCGACGTTTTATGTCTGAGCCTAGACACACCTACACCTAGCTCTTCCGAGCGGTTCTTTCCAAACTTTCAGAACTCCTGAAGAAAAAGGGAATGTAAACTATTCGCATACCATAATCCGCAATTTTCCCATAACAGTATTATGCAAAAGTTTCGTTCGAGTACTTTCCCTGGCGTCTGCGGCTCCTGGGGCGTGCATCTGCTGGGGTGGCAGGCCGGGGGTGCTGGTCGGGCGGGAGGGCGAGGAGGGGGCACCTTCACTTTCGTCCGGCAGCAGGCAGCGGCGCCCGACCTTCCCAACTGCACAACTTTCCCAATCCTATCTGTTAAGCCTTTCGTAACTCTCTTATTATGATAAAAATACTTGGAAGAATTCATCGACTATCGCAATTCGATATTTCGTATCGTGACGATATTTCAAAACACTTCTCGCTTTTTGGAAACCGTAAATTGAATAATTCCACGCCTGTTTCGTAAATTGAGTAAATATAAATTCTTAACATAAGATTGATAAATCTCAAGAGGAGGAGTCGACTAAAACCCATTACGGATTTCAATCAATTTGTAGTTGATTGGCGAAGAGTAGAATGTCAAATGATTGGCCAATGCTGAATAGTAGACACGAGCATAAAATGCTAGAAAATGACTACAATCCATAAAAAGCAGGCTTTCTCTAGAGGCAACTGTCGCCAGCCAGGGATTAACTATTTTCCTCTCTACAAGACTCGTAGGAAAGCATGGCATGACAATTAACTGATTCACTCTCTCTTTCAATTTCTTTTTCTGTCTGTCTCATAATAAATAAACGGCTAGTTCAAAAAGCAATCAGTTATAAAGTGCAGCCAATTAATTTCTATCGCAGTACGTACGTAGTAGTAGCTCTAGGTGTGCGGTACTTTGCATTTATGAAATGATTTTATCGAATATGGCAGAACAATGGGCTTACACAGCCTGCGGTATAATAACAGCTGGTCAGCGGAAGGCCGACATCGTTCCATTATGGAAATTGACAGGTGGATGGGGTGCCTAGACTGTGGGATATTTGCCGGACCTAATACTACCTAATAGAATTACTCGGTGTATGTGAAACTGATCCGGTAGAAAATGGTTTTCGTAAGTCTTCATTCTGCAATCTGCAAATGGGTTATTGTGCCTTTTTCTGTTGATTAGCTATATCACATTTTGATTATAAATCTGAAACTAAATTGGATATTGAACCGAATGCGAGGATGTAACATTTTCGTAAAATACTGTAATTTATAGTTTAGCATAATGTTAGTAAGGTCGGGACGGGGTTGTCTTATCTGTGCTACAACACTTTCTCTGATTAAAGGAAGTGCCCAGTAAATCATAGCGCACCCTAAAACACGCGTGAGGCGTGGCTGGAATGTATAACAACTATAACTAATACGCATGCATCATTTTAACATGTTATTTCGGGTTGAAAACAGATTTTTATTTCTTGTTTTATTTTTATGAAGGATTATTTAATTAATATTACGAGACGATCTATGAGAAATGAATAATACTTTGGATTTATTATGAGAGGATTTTAGCCGGTACAGTTTTTACTTACATAGGTTTTCCTAACTTATGCCTAAGTCCAATGACGATCAAAGATGGTAAAAAAGCTGTTGGTAGTCGCAGTAAGTTCTGACTGCCGTGCAAGGACGCGACAACTTTCTAAGCTTTTTACTATACCTACCTACCCATTGGTAAATAAAAGAAACCAAAAATCACAAGCATCTCTGCGTACACGCGTATAAAGCCATTCTTACGACAAATCACGAGCACTCCATGCCAGCCTTGTGTAGACACAAGAAGATTTTAAATTGGCATATAAGACTTGAATCGCATGCAAATATTGACTGTATTGAGAAAGTGAAATGGAAAAGGAACAGCTTCTCAATCAAAGAGCAACAGAAGTCCTAAGCAAATTGACCGAGCGCTCCAAGACGTCGAATATTTGGATTTGTACTCGTATTGCCCTTTTCTTGTAATGCAAACAGAAGTTTTCTTGCTTTGCTACTTATTTGAAGTCCGTGCATGAACACACAACCTTCATATTCTAGCTATCACCTTCAATGTTCTACATGTTCTTATTGCCTTTTTGTTATCAGGTCAGAGATAAATTTTCTCTGTACTAAGGTTGTAGCTATAGATGCAGAAGCATAGAAACTTTGACGGATCGATTCCCAAGGACACTGCATTCGTGAAAGCTGCATTCACTCAAGTCGGTATTTGCATGTAAATTGAGAATGATTATATTTTTTCTTCGATATTTCAATCAAACCGAAATTCAACCTAACCGAAAAAAAATATCTCCGTGAAATATATCATAATATTTTGATTATTTATTCACTTCAGAAAATGATAACATGAATTGCTATCGTACATAGGAAATCGGTTGTACTCGCGTACGTAATCTGCGAAATCGAAAACGTTCGGAAACTGTGATTCCGGGCAATTACTGATTTTATGCTCCATTTTCGATTGGAATATTCTCAGTCGACATCTAGCCACGTGTTAATTGATTTTGTGGGACTGGTAGAGTCGGCACTGCAGTCTGAGTCCACGGAATAAATCGAATCCCGCGTAATGTTATTACTTGCATTTGGTGCCTTTATTAGGAGCTTGATGGAACTTGAAAGTTCATAGCGCTTGTTACTTTCATGAACTCGTCACCACTCAAGATGAGCAACTATCTTATCCCGTGTTTAAGTTCACAGAAACTGTTTTGCAATTTGTCTATTTCAATTTTATGAACCCTGAAAGTTTTTATTGGAATAATAACCAAGTTCAAGAATGAATTTCCCTTTCATAATCGAGAATAAGTGCTATATTGTGTGGGTGGTCTTATTTGTTTGTCTATAACATACGTTCAATATATTCGTTCGGAGCGGTGCGGTGGCGGCGATCACGAACAAAATACAGAATCCTAAGCAAATTGTTGAAATGGGTCCTGTGCGCGTATTTATTTACTTTTATCACAATATTGCGAACATAGGTCGGGGACACATTTATACCACAGCTAAAGAATTTGTGGCTTACGTTCACATTGGGGACAGAATTCGTTTATGTAGGTACATATAACGCGTTGTGTAACTCTTTTATTGAAGTTCAGTCACGCTAAACACTATTCATTACTTATAAATACATTAGCGGTCATCTCTGGCAAGTTCTTTTATGTTAAATCATCTTTACTTAAAAGGCAATCCGGCTTAATCATCACGCCTACGTTGCACTAATGAAAAGTCAATCTTTGGAACTAGTCATGTATTGGTAGGTAGTTTATAATTCGACATTCAAATAAATGTCTTTATTTTAGGTAACAAATAAATGTACATAACTAAATTAACTATTTATATCTACTAAACCTAACTATATACAAACTAGACTAAAATTGCAAAATTATGTACAAACGTGTAAAAAACAAAATCATCGGGCGATCATTGGGCATCAAAAAACTCATCCACATCGCTGTCAAAGACAAAAGTGCCAAGAACACTGGCAGCATTGCCACGTTGAATGGCAATGCTGATTCTTTGGCCAAAGAAATCCCAGCCCTCTGGTCACGTGAACAGTCGACAAGTGGTTTGCTGATGTCCCGAAAGACTCGGTGAGTACTCGGACCCCATGGGCCTAAAGTTTCAACCCCAAACGGCTCAAATATATAACTCTCAATGCGTTTGTTATATTTGCACCGTTTGAGATTTTCCGCACCTACAGCAGCCGCCCCAGCGCAGCCCGCCGTGCTAAAAAGATGGGATGGCGCAAGGGTGTCGACACATGTTGCATCCCACACCAAAGGCCTACCCACCTTTGGCCAAGGCATTATTGTCATCCCATCTGGCCTTTTCCCATCGTCACGTGCCAAGCCATTAGGTTCTAAAACAGCTGGCACCCCGGCGGTGACCAGAGCCCAACAGATGATGTCATTAATGCCGGCGTGCCGCGCTAACCGACCAGCGCTCCTACTGCAGGACAGGCCATGGTGTCCGAGGCGGTCGACTGCTTCACCGCATTGACAACGATGTGGAGCTTCGCTAGGAGCACCCAGACGCAGACACGTAGCGATCCGGAAAGTACCGTCACTCAGCATGGTACCTATGTTGGGTGACGGTAGTGCCTGTAGCCAAAGACCCGACTCCCATTCACCCACAGCCAGCAGGCGGGCATGATCCGCAGTATTGGTAGACGAATTTATGAGGTTATTCCGTACCAACCTGCAGAGCGGCTCGTCCCATTGTCTCTGAGAAAATGGGTTATCGGGCAACGCCGTGTTCGGGCAAGCCACTTTCCAGGCGCTCACTGCATCGGTCAAGCACGGTACTTCACAGTCAACCAAGGATGAATTTAAAATTCTTTTGATCAACTTTTCAGTGCTGTGGACCGAAGACAGGAATGCCGGTAGGCTTACACCAGAAATTTTGCGGATGCCGAGCCCACCAAAACGAACGGGCAGTGTGGCTTGCACCCACGCTCGGTCATCCAAAGCCACATTTAAAATAGATGTTAGTGTGCATTGAATGATTTGATCAATTTTGTCCAAGAGATGTGATTGCTTCCATAAAGGGGAAGAGCGGAGAAAATACATAAAATTTGGCCCAAAACAGCAATATCTCATGAGGGTGAAAGCCGAATGTAAATTGATTTTGGACAGTCTTTCCGAGATATCATTAAAACATTTAATTTTGACGTCAATGAATGAAGAAAAACTGTCTTCCAAAATTGGTGAACCTAGGAGGTGCAGAGAACTTTTTTCTAAAATTTTGATATCTAGGGTTATTGCATTGAATATCTGAAGAGTCATTTGTCTGTCGGTATTGTCACAAATAAAAATTTCACCTTTGAAGTGATTGAGGTCAAGGCCGATGGATTGGAACTGCTGCTTCAGGAATTGGCTTGTTGGCATCCTACTGCAGATTCTAAAACGATATCTTTGTACAATAATTTTGACGGGTACCTGTAGCATTGCCATAAAAAGCCGTAATTTGACATTCGTTATAAATATCTGTGTAAAGGTACATAAAGAAAAGCTTTTTCTTTAACGTTAGTAAATAAATAGCTATAAGATTAAGGGTTGCCTAAAGTAAAGGCAAGGCTCTTACCTATTTATCGCTAAAGTAGATGCCTGAGAAGTATATTTGAAACCTATCCTCCGAGTTTATTCTTGGAACTTGGTTAGAGTAAGATGGAATTAACCTGTATTCCTGGAAAACTATTAGCAGCCCGTGTTCGAGAAAAATTACCTTTGTGCTACATCTACTGGGAAATTTATAAAAGTCGTCCTTTTTATAATAAAGTCTTTTGTAAAAGGCTTTGAACATTTAGTTCTTCATGTCACGGTCTACACAACACTCCCATGTCTATGGGCTACAGCACCTTCGTACACACCCGTGCCTTTGTGTATCTACGTCCCATTGATTTATGGTAAGCAGTGCAGAAGAACGAGCGGCAGCTTAGACTCAGTAATTGCTTTCCGGGTGAGTCGACAGAATTTGCATCGAGCGCGAGCGAGCGGCTCCGTAACACCGCGATGACAGATATCCATCACTTTCATTGTAGCGTTTTGTAAATAAATATTATGTACATATCAAAGGCTTGTTCGCTACGCTTGCGCTCCATGCATCAAGGTTCCGGTTTTAATTAATCAACAACGTTATGAACTTTAAACCCAATTAGTCCAAATTGCATTTATCAAAATTAGTTTTTACGTGTCCTCGGGGTGCAAGTGCCGTGGAGTATACTAATTTTATTAAGTAGTGATAGTGACCTTTTGTAAACCCTTTGGATGTTTCTAATGAAAGTGTAAATTATGCAGTTGGGGATGGTACATTATGTAGTGTGTACATTCGTACATACATTCATACTACAATACCGTCTAGCCGAGGTGCAACTGAGTCGCCACCCGCCGTCGCCGCAGCCGCAGCCGCCGTCCCGCGCTCTGTGGCAGATGTTAATAGGGGGCAAACACTGAAAATAATTATGCAGCCGCCGGGCGCGGGCGCGGTGGTTCACAGTATCAACTCGATGCAAACAAGATTATAATAAAACTAAGGCTCGAGCACACCGCCACGTCTACTGACATTTGTGTCACGTGTCGCTCGAAATTAGAGAGCTTTGTGAACTCGATGCGGATACGAGGCGAGGGGATAAAACAAACGCATGATTTTCCGAGAGTCTCATGGATTGAAGGGTCATCGTGCGGAGAGCGGCAGCTTTGATCTGCTGCGGTAATGCGGCTGGCGGACCACATTCGCGGAAACTTTTACGGGACACTGACCCACTTCTAAACGAGCAGTAAAAGTAATCTATAATGCGGCCCTCTTTAAGAATGCTTCCCTATTACGGAGACCCATAAAAACAACAAGCACGAGCCTACATTGTAATGTAAATAAAATAAACGTGAAATGGTTATAGCCATTTTTAGAACAATATCTGCATATTTTAAAGAAGTAAAAAGAAAATAGGGTGTATATTGCACATGTATGTCTCTATCGTGCGGGAGTTTCGACGACCAGACCCGTGGATATAAGATGTGACATTATTGTATACCATATGCATAATGGAGGCTTTGTTAATCCTTGTTTAACTAAATTAACAGCATTTGCGGTTGTAGAAGGTGATTAAACCTATAATTACACACGTAGCTCGTTGGTTCTTCATTAGGCTCTGAAGGCTTGAAAATGAATGTCTTTGTATATTCTATTGTTCGAATTGTTTGTACCTACCGTAGAGGTATACATGTACCTATAGTATATGTAAAGTCGGCTGATGTATGAACAATGCAGGCATTCGAGCGCCGCATTGACCCACAATTGGACGCGAGCGAAGGTGAGACCTTGCACGTCGAAGAGGCTAATCAAACTTATGGGCTATTTCCTAGCCGTGTAGAACGAAGTTAGGTACGGATTTATAGCAAGCCCCTTGTGCCGTAAACAGTAGAAGATCACAATACTTAGGATGTGGGCAGTTGATACTTCTTGCATATAAAACATTCTTAACAGACTTGAATAGAGAACGGGCTCTAATAGGATTTATAATGGAACAATGTCTTGGTAATCCTAAGAAAAGTTTTATTGTTCGTAAAAGTTATCGTCACAGTTTATCTACATCTATATCACATCTATATAATTCATGAATAACACACCATACAATGTGTTAAAATTTCGGTAAAGTCATTACGTACAATATAGCATTTATAGCGTCATAAAAGCTGTGAAAATAAGGCTCGCTTCTACGTTGTTGGTGGCGGGAGGCGTTATATACCTGTGTTGTAAGTAACATGTTATTATAAGACGCTAGCGAGGTGAAGCGCGGGGGGGGGGCGTGCGTGACGGATCACCGCGAGATCAAGTCAAATATCGCGTCCCGCTGCGAGCCGCGAGCCAAGCTAGCGTGCCGGCGAAACAATACGCGCCACACTCCTTTGTGCTTATTAACACAACACACAAATTTTCAGCTAGCTTATTTTTTCTTCACAGAACGTCATTCAATGATGAATTCTATAACAAAGCACTGCGAGCTTCCCAATGTTTTGCAATATCAAATAAATGTAGAGCAGGCTAACAAAACAATTCCAACAGTTTATTTTGTTGTGTAAACGATGCAATGATATGGCAAATATCTCGATTGTTTGAACAGAATCAACTCGCTATGAATGTTTAAAAACGTTTCATTTTAATAACTGTTATTCCAGAAAATTGTCATCAAAAGTTGGAGTGGTATGCAATGTACAAATAAAGTTCAGTCGAGTGGGAAGCAAAGTTGCAGCTAACAATTTAAAGTTAGTCTAGGATGAGTACGAACTGAGGTGAGAAAATGTGGGGGAACAGGAACCGTTAGAGGGGAGGAGGGGAGGGGAGGGGGTAGTTGGCACCGGACATCAGCTCTGCCAGTGTTCTCTGGCATTGATAAAGTTGCGCCGAAATGAGGGGTAAGTAACTTAACCGGCGGCCGTCCAACTGCAGTTAGCCTTTAATATTGAACACTCCGAAACGTCGCGAACTTAATAACGAGACTATCCACAGGAATTTCAATTGTTACATTTGCAGTAAAATTATATAAGCTAATTACAATTTCGGAATGCGAAATATCAAATGAAGGGTTCACGATGGCTCTGGCGCGGCGGGCGGCTTGCTAGATATTTTAGTTCGTTAATAAAACATCGTCTGCCTACCCGAGTATCGCAATGCTAAAATCCCTAATTAACGTGAACCACATCAAAGGAGCGTGGGGAATATTCACCGGGGACCCGTCTGCGAACTTCAACTTGAGGCGACAAGACGGATAGCGGCCGCACCGCCCCGCACCGCCCCGCACCGCCCGTATGGTGCATTGCTAACCGATTTGTATACTATTGTTCTGGAGTGCGGGATTTGTAAGTGATCTATCGATTTGTTACTTTCAAGAACATATTGATAAAGACGCCTTGCTGTTCTTTTGTTAAAAGATTTGAGTCGTTAACATCAGTAAAGCGCTGAATAAATCCGATTAATGTTTAAGTCTGTTAATATTGTAGTATAGGTACCTATACTACAATATTAACAGACTTAAACATTAATCGTTTAATTATATAATATAATTAGTTTGCCTTATTTTACCGGTAAAAGATGTTGGTACCAACATCTTTTACCGGTAAAATAAGGCAAACTTGAAAGAAATCCATTCAAGTTTTAATGTGCGAGACCCAGGTCGTAGCCCTTTGTCAGCAGTGAATATCTGCTGTAAAAGATATTTTTCACGAGCTATTTCTTTGTAGCCCTGAATAATAACAGCAACTTTATCAGAGAGTGAAAAGCGCCGGATACCTCCGGAGACCGGCATTAAAAATATTAAAATAAGTAATTGCTCTATCAGGCCTGCACCTGCCGCCCGCCCAGGCGTGCCGCCCGCCCTTACCGCCACGCCCTTAAGTACTTTGTGATAAGGGCAATCGTGTGAGCTCCTCTGCGCACTCTACTAGTATATATATTTATGTCGTTCTATTTATAGTAAGCACAAAATAAACCTTCCTGACACGTGTCTCCGAGAGATATAAACAAACACAGATTACGTTATAGTGTCGGCAAACATCCGCAGATTACGGCAAGAAGTGCCTTAAATGTAAATGTAGCGAACGTGTTGTAGAACTTAGTAAGAATGTTATAACATTGTGCCAATTACGTTAAGTGCCAAATCATGTCAGGCAGAGAAAGTCGTATGTAGACCGACAGCCGCGAAGAATATAGTCCTCGTGTGGGACAGAGTGAAGTGAGCCATTAGCTAAACAAATGAATGTTCTTAATATGACGGTGATGGAACTTTAACTTACTGTCCACACCTCACTTCAGTAAGATTTTACTCAGTAATCACGTTTTTTTTGCACTTTATTTGAAGAATACTTTTGGAATTGAATCGATTGATGACCACAATATTTTCTCTAATAAAATTCAAGGCCGACAATTTCATCAACGTATGAAAGATGAAGAACGCATCCAAGATGGCAAGAACGATCACTGAACACGAGTAGTTCAGGTTAATACTCACTCGGCTCCATTTTTTCCGCCCCTGTGCAGCATGCCCGCTCGAGCCATCTCACGCCCACGCCCTGAAAAAAAAAACGTGCCATTCATTAACGTCAAGTCGTCCTCGGCCTTTCCGCATCTTTATGCTCACTAAATACAGCTTAGGCTTCTCTTAATTTATTATTAGTCTGATGATAGACCGAATGATGACGGCCGGCATCATTTCTCTCAAATTAATTTTTGTCTACATAAATAATGTATTTTGTTCTCCCGACCGGCGAGATTTGGGTTCAATTGGCAATATATCTTGACTATTTTTTCTTTGTATGATTTTTAAAAAAGTACTTATTTTCAAAATTACATTGTTTGTTTTTAATAGTCACTTAACCCGTTGCTACTAGTACTCGTCCTAATTCCGATTTTTTTTTCTATAACATTCGTGTATCCAGTGTTCGTTATGGTTCATTAGCTTTTCATTTCACGAAAAACTATGAGTTTTCTTTTCCTACCTACATCTTTGAACAAAAAACACGAAATCGGAAACAATACATCACCTCGAGCCGGATAAACTCCGAATCAATGTAATGCCTACTTGACAACTCCGCGGAGGATAAATGCAGTAATTTAACAATTTAATCAGCGATCTATTTGGCAAAGAACTTGATTGATGGCCAGTCGGCAATATTTCAGCGCCGGCGCGTGTTGCTAAAGCTTCTAAATTGCGACATCAACGGCGATAGGTACACAATGAAGCCGTCCGGATTTATGAGCCGTTTTAGTGCCGCCACGAGCAGCGTGAAATAGTTGGCGTTTTCTTAGACAAACTGTCGGCTGTAATTATCTTATTTATATTGATGTCTTGAACGACACTCTTGTGAGGCTGAAGCCTTCGTCCTTCAATTTATCGAATTTCTTTGTTGAGGCAAATTGTAATCTTTGCAAATAAACTAAGATTGTATCGTTAATTGTTAGGTATGAGCATTTTCTATAAGAAAAAATGTCTAGAGATATACGAGAAACTTGCGTTTACCTTGTTCTCATTTTTGTAATAGAATTAAAGTAGAACGAAAAAATGGATCGTGCGCGATGTTTCCCCATAATCTGCCCATTTCGCTCCTCGTCATCATAAGTGAACGCCATTGACAGCCATATTTTTCGGGGGAACCGCCGTATTGTAACATTAGGTATACGAAAGGCACTTTCAGTGTTCTATAAAATGTATCTGTTTTTTTTTTTATCGTTTTCGTACTTCGAGTTACGAGAAACGAGAATGCACCTTGCTTGTGACGTTTCCTAAGTGCCTACTATGGGTTTATGTGTAATAAAATATTTTGCATTTCAGTTTCAGAATTGCATTGTCAGTACAGTCTATCATCATAACATTGTCGCCCACGCTACATTGTTTATTATTATGTTTTGGCTAATTAATTAACCTAGAGACGGAGTCACGAAAATAGTTTGTAATTACATTACCTGCGTCACGTTGCTAAATATAGGTAGGTATTCGGTTCATTCACAAAGTTAGCATGCCTGGTCGGAGTTACGTGCGAAGGGGCAGCATTATGAACTTTTAAGTGGATTACAAGCGATATTAGTCGTGAGCTTTCACTTTGTCATGTAATATAGCGTAGAACGCGAGTGATAATTCGGGAGGGCACGCGATGCCGCTATTACCCCGGTTGCACTTGTCGACGCGCCTCCATCGTGGGTAGTATCGGCGGCTAAAGATTGTGATAGAACTCGTGAGTGTTTTGTACATGTGGGTGCTTCGCCGGCACGTGTGTCGTATGTGCCGGTGATCCTGCAGGCCAGCTGTGAGCTGCACACAAGCGCCGCGACGTGTTCAAACGGCGCGGCGGCGGCGGTGCCTGACGCGGAAATTGTTTTCCAATTGCTACTCTATTGGCTGATAATTTTACGTCATTCTGCGGCGCAGATATCCGTTTTCACAATCGGATAGATACTCCGATAAAAGCTTCCTATGTATGTTTGTTTACATTAACCATATTTTACATTTAGTGTCGACTAAAACTATTTGAGTCATTAATAAATTCATGTTTCACATTATTTTCAACATATTCCGCCCAATTTTATCGACATACCAAATGTTTAAACAAATATTATCGCGTGCTGTTTTCGTTATGGCTTATTTTACGATACAGTTTATTACTGTGCTAGTTTCGGATAGTAATATAACTTCGACTTTTGACGATAGCGAAACATGTATTCACAAAGCGTATTCTATTTCGTTGAGAGAATACATAAAAACTAGCAATATGAAACGAAAAAATAGAAGTGCTTATGTATAAAGGTATAAGTAAGTCGTAAAATGCTGATTTCGTTTTTGTATGCGGAATAAAATTGCAAAAATCTTATGCAAATGCGTGTTCAGTGAGTGTCGAGGGCCGCCACCGCCGCCGCCGTGCTCCCGGGCTCCGCGCCGGCTGATATCGTATCTCGTAACTATGGCAACTGATAAGCGTACCTTTAAACTTTACCCATTTTATTTTACTCATCTTACGGTTTGTGCTTACCTTGGCTTAGTAGACCCGTCTTATTCCGTTTCACACTCAATTTCTCAAGCGTTATATTGTTTCTACTGTAAAGTGATCGCATTCGCATAGGAAACCTGTATGTATACACTGTTATGTTAGAACTACTTTTATTAAGTAGTTCTAGCAAATACATTTGTGAGAAAGTAAGAATGTTGACTCACCTAGTCATTCGATCGGGGGGTCTGATGTGTTGTCTCGTAGATTGGATCATTCCAGGTACCTGAAACAAATGTTTTGGAATTTCTACATCTTCAAAAAGTAATTCATAATGTAATTACAATAGATTTCGAGACAATAACACAAATCTTAATAAAAATTGGAGAACCCAATTTTGTTAATAAAAACTAAGTTTTTTAAACAAAATCTCGTAGCAGTTGCTAAGGATTCGCGTTTGCAAAGCTCATTGTACGTTCATCAATTTTCTTGCAAAAGTAATAAAATCACGAAACGTAGAATAGAATGTACGTAGCACCACTAGCATCACTGACAAACGAGAACCCATAACGTTGTTTAGGTAACTTACGTTAGTTGCCCACCGAACTACCTACTCTTTTTAGAGTTGAACTCATTTCAACGTTAGAAAATCATTGCTATTTATATCGCCACATATCACGACTTCACGAGTGCGACGTTCCAAATTCAACAAAATAGGTAGGTACCTCAGGTCGAACCATGTCGAACCCAAAGTGATCATAAACTCTCGAAGCTGTCATAAGCTGCCTGGATTAGATATGAACGTTACCTAGCACTATGTAGATGTTTGAAGGATACTCTATTAGAACTGTATTGCGGACGAGTGCGCTCGACCTCAGCTGCTCGCGTCCCGCTAACACCGATCCAGATGACCCAAATGGAGCACCGACCCGTTTGCGGATCACTTCACTAACTAACTCTTGGAGCAAAACGAAACAGAACCCACCGACAGATTAATATATGGGCTGCTGCTCCCGGCACAAAAGCAATTGACAATTAAGAGCAGTTTGGGATCCTCTGTTCCGTGATTCTATGGTATATTGGCATCATAAATCCCCTTCGACGTCACTCGAAATCGCGGTTTTTCGCGACACACCTGTGGCTGCGGTAAACTTTTTTATAGCCCACAAAGTATACCTCGCTTTGTTTTCAACGTTTTGGTTTGTCAAACACCACATCTGAGATACTTTGTTTGCCACTACATTTGTAATGAATATTAGTTGCATATTTTATAACACAGTTGTTGTTACCTAATTAGAACACAGGGAAGCGGTTAACATTCACAGGCAGTCCGGCTGCTACTGAAACCGTTCAGTTTTACTTTTTGTTAATTAGCATCTGAACTCAAGTGCAAATGACAACGTTATTGGACAATTTTAAAGTTCGGCTCTTTATTTTAAGAGAAATTTAGCTGTGGGAACTTCCATGAACCGATACTCCACATTAACGTAACTGTGAAATTGTTAATAGCGATCGACACCACTGTACTCCCAAATTACTACCTGTAGGCACGAGGAAAATTAAACGAGAAATTTAATAAAGCTTCGTTCGTGCAAAAAACGATCAGTTTTTCCGTTTTATTGTCCGATATACGGTTTGTTCCGATACAGAGTTATGAAGGAGAACGGAATGTAGATAATTTACAGCGGCAGTCGGAACAAAGGCATCTCCGGCACGCGACCTACATCCTGTGCCACTACTCGATATCAACTTACTATGAAGTTACATCCTCCGTACCTACTATCTTCCTGAAAATGTTCGTCACGTCTCTATCTAGACAAGAAAAGACCTTAGATACCTACCACTGAAAAAGTTACTAACTACTAATACATCCTTATTTAGTTATTAATTTATTTACAAACATTTAGAAGCATTGAGCAAAGAAGTTATTGAGCCAAACATACAAAGTTACAAACAAAACAACGACTGAATTCATCGCAAATTAAATGCCATCAGTGGCTCAGGCTGCGTCTGAACACTGTACAGTGCAGCACTATTACCCTGGCCGCAGCACATAATGTCCTGGTGAGCGCTGAGCACTGAGCAGCGCCCCAGTTAGCCAGCGACAATGGAGAGACCTATTAGAGCCGTCCATGTGTGTTAACCAGTTTAGTTCTTCTTGCTTGTTTTTTAACGTTGAATGGCCTGAAAAACAGAACGAGCGGCAATCGGGTCGGGTCGGCTCCAATAAAAGCGCGCCGAGAACCTGATGTTTATGCGGCCGCTCCGTAATACAATTTGCGGTATCGCCGCCACTGCTATTTGGATATTATGTCAATACTGCAATGTAATTAACCTTAATTAAGGAGGCTTTGTTGCACAACCACTCAAATATTTTCTCTTACGGAAAATGTACGAATATTGTATGAATAATGTGGGTACTTAATTAACAAACAAAATAGAAATATGCGCAGGTACGCTACATTATAACGTTTTTCTCAGAACCTTTTAATATATAGTGAATGCCAGGCTTCAGCTGGGTAAACAGGATAAAAAATGGGCAGAGGAAAGTTTAAAATGACTACACGTTTCAACTAGGTACATATTTTATTTTAATACGAAGCTTGAATGCAAGAAGCTATAACCAGTAATTGAACTAATTGCATGACAGGGAGCAGTTGTTTATCAATTAATAGGCACGCGTATTAGGGTTAATTTGGCTTCATAAATCAATACGAGATTGAATGCAGCAATTATGTATATTGGAATGAGTGGGTTATTATGGTTGTGCGATGCCTTATTCGTATTTACAAAACACTAATTAGGTACATTAGCAATTTTTCATAGAACACCATAGGTACTTATGTGTTTTAATACTGCTGTGAAATGACTTAGTTAATCTGATATCTTTATCGATATTTTGCCACGGCTAAAAGTTTTTGGTAAGAATATAACCGGGTTAAACATGTAAAAAGATTTTCGGAAGCAAATTCTGTCAGAGCCAGTTCATATTTGTATTTAATCTCACAGCAACAACGCAACATTCGGAGGCGGTTCTCTCGGCTCTCATTATCAGAGCTTGTTTTGTACGTTTTCGTGTTAGCTACAAACGACAGTTTTATTTTCATTATATTCGTGGCTGGCAGCGGTGGCACTGTGGCGGTGCAGTGGTTGCATAAAGTGCATAAAATGTAACAATGAACAATATTCACGAGGCAGCTGTGAGCTTCTTATCGAGGCCGCGAGGCGCCTCCCCCGCAATGATTACGGCCGGTGTCAACAGTGCTGAAATAACTGCCGCCGTTTAACAAATCATTTCAGGACTCTTCAAGAAAAAATTAAGACCAGCCTTTAATATTTAGATCGTAGCGGGGAGCAGCTCGAATTCAAGACAAGCATTTTGCCTAAATGGGATTTTAAAGACCCTGTGATGATATTAATCTTTAATATTTGCACAAAAGTGAAACTTTATAGGTAAAATCCATTTACAGATTATATCAGGAACTCGAAATGTAGTTGCAAGTCGGCGACTCTTTATCAGATTGTGGAGTGCCGCATGCCGTTACTGACTGAAAAACTTATTTGCCTCCGCTGAAGAACAAGTTTCTTATTCCACTGGTTCTCCGTTTCGATAAGGAGAAAATTTAATTTTCTTTAAGCGATAAAAACGTCCAAATAGTTTATCAACACGTTTTCTTGAGTGAGTGCGGGACTGAGAACAAAGTTAATGTTAGGTAGACACCCACTTTTAGTTTCGAGATTACGTTTCTTTTGAAAATAAGCCTACTATACTGCTCGGTCATAAAGTAGGTCATTTGTTTCAAAGGCGGCACGTAAACTGTGATAGTAAAAGTTTTTATGGCTCGATTACTGTGAAGACGGCGTGCTAGCAGCTCGTGGGCTCACGGGCTCGTGGGCTCACGGGCTCGCTGCCGATAGTGCGGTGCTTACGGACTCAGCATCGCTGTGGGATTTCGCTTCTTCGAGTTTGTAACTTTCGTTGTGACTCATTCCCATCGCGTTGGATTAATTACTGCTACATAAATCAGCTAGTAAATGTGGTTTTCGTAATAAATATTTCACATACTTCAGATTTTATTCTGCTGTATCCTAGTGTAGCAGTAAGTAAGACGCCTACGCCCAGAATATACTGTCAACTAGGTGCAAAGAAAATCTCTTTGGTGTAGCAACTAAATCCCTAAAGTTACTTTTATACATCTCGTTAAAAAGTCCATTATTGACGGGGAAGCAAAGTTGTTTCAGGAACGAAGGTAAACAGTGGCATTGTGTCGCTCGAAAAGCAGACATCAAAAGGCGTGTATCAAAGACGAGTGTTGCCACATAGAGGGATGCGCGCCAGGGTGGCCCCCTTCAATATGTGAGGGCGCTGCCAGCTAGTTCGAATTTTACATGTAAACCACTCTATGCGAGACAGAATAGCAAAGCTTGTTTTTATAACAAACATGCTTCCAACTATATGTTTTACGTGAAGATTATATTAGAAGTCGGCACACTTACCGCCTCTATTATCTGAAATGCAAAACGTGAAACATGAAAGTAACCTAATTATCGTAATCGATGTAGAAATTTCAGATGGCAGTAAATATTATTCCATTCAGTTTATTAGCTACAAATGCATTAACGACGAAAAGCGAAGACAAAGAAAGGAGCTTCTCGAACGACTTACGCAAGAATCCTCAACGATAAGTTCTGCGGAACACAAGATGAGATGCGGAATGCTTGTAAGAAGTTTTGCGAACTATCGAGACCTTTTAAGAGAATTAACAGGGAGTCTTCTTCGAATTAATGAAAGCAAGATGCGGAGGAAGTAACCACATAAATTAGCGCCAGTGAATATCTAAGTGATAGATAACGTTTAGTGATTCGGCAGTAGGGAGACGGCGGAACGCGAAGGTAAGGAACACGACGAATATATCTTCGGAACTGTTCTCGTAAGACAATAAAAGTAATTTAATTAAATTACAATACTTTTCTTTTCTCAGCGTTTTTTTTTATGAGTGTGTAGAAATTATTGGACTTAAATAAGTCGTATTGAATAAATAAAAGGGCTTGAGAGCTCCGCTGGGGAAAAAATGTAGAAGTCGAGTAATTTACCGTGAATAATAAACGAAGAATTTCCCCTAACTTTGCGGAAGTGATGTCGAGTCGAGGGACCCATTAGACTTATGGGAATAAGTATAAAATATATCAATTAAAGACTTTCGCTGCGGATAACGTAGTATAGGCACAGTATAAGAGGTTCCAAATTGTACAATTTAGGAAAACGTGCGCTCGTAAAACGCAAGATGAACGGATTAAGCGTATGTGCGACGTATGTAAGTTGTCTTATGTAACGTGTGAGAACGACTGGAAACATTAACAAAAGCTTCCCGATATAGATCAAGTTTGTTTTTAAATCGCCAACGCAAAAGAAAGTCCGTTTCTCAGTGAAAGCGGACTGCAAATAAATCTTGTCTTGGGAAACAATGCATGCATTGTTTCGCTGTAAATTGGTTCAAATAATTTACCTATAACAGTTTGAACTTTGCCACGAAGGCGATAAAATTCATAAAATTACTTGTTCTGTTCGCTGCACTATTGTGAAAAACTTTCATTATGTTTCCTGATACAATTTGTAACTGTGTTCATTTCTTACTCTAACAAAATAGGTATCTTCAAAGTTGCAGTATCTTCTTTACATTGAACGAAGATTTAGCGGACTATAAGTAGAAATAACTGTTTACTCTCGTTTTTCAATGGCTTATTATTATAATTGGTTTTTCACGTTCAAAAGTGTCAATAACAGACTGACATCGTGTTTCGTTATTGTCATTGCGGTATGATCCCAGTTAATTAATCTATTATTCGATGAAAAACATACGCATGACAGGTATTAATTAATCTGCCGAGCCTTTTTCAAACTATTGGAGTTATGTTGGAGTTGACTTTCAGTTCAGATGCAGTTGTATACCAGTATTTAATATGAAGCGACTATCTGTCTGAACTCCACAGAGAGTGTTGTCAGAATTTCGAACTTTTGACTTCTGACGTACGGTAACGATTGTCCACAATAACAGCCGGTACCAGCGTCTTAAATTGCTTTCCGAGGCAAGGCGGAGTCTCGGTACGTAACTTAAGGTCACCCATCCACAGACCAACCTCGGCAAGCGTTTCTAAACCTTGAAGATCCCTGGTTGCCTGGAAGAGATCGCGTATTGTATGTTTTTTTTAGTTTAACCGCTCCGGCCCCGGCAACACACCGGTGTGTCGCGAATTTAATGTTTATTTACCTATTACATAAGATTTTTTTAGATCAACTCACACCGCTGTTATTATTTAGCCATAAGGTTCCCCATACACATGATGGTATCTGGTATCATCATTCCTCACTAATATTAAGACCCTAAATAATTAGTGAGTTTGTTAGGTACGCTTTAACACCTAAATCTCTGAACCGATTTTGGTGAATTTTGGTGCCGGGGTAGGTGGGACCCTGAAAACTATTATAGGCTACTTTTTTTTTGCGAAAAGCCATTTATTTCATCACAATCATATCAGCCGAAAGACGTCCACTGTTGAACATAGGCCTCCCCCAAATGGGTTGGTTGGTGGGTTAGCCATAATCGCCACGCTTGGCAGGCGGGTTGGCGATCGCAGTGTAGCTGTAGCAATGTACCTACAGAGAATGCTGCTGCCCATTTTCTAGTGAGTCCCTTAGTCGCCTCTTGCGACACCCACGGGAAGTGATGGGATGGTGCTATTGTTTTACGTCAGACGTATACGGAACATTTATTTACATAAAGGAAATAATTTAATTTTCACATTTGAATCTATGCATTAGGATAAGCCTGGAGCAAAAAAGGTCTGACTACAATACGTAATTCAAATATCGAACGCAACGTCACAATAATAGGAGTAGCAGAATAGCACAAAAGCATTGTCAACATATTGATTGAACAATGCTTCGCTGCAGCGTGACCCAGATATGTGACACGAGCGACCCACTGTGCAGCGTGCAGTGTTAATGCTGTTACACGGAGGCAGGGGGCCTAGCGCCGCTTTTGTTTTTACTAATCCTGGCTTTGCGATAAACTACCGACCGACCGTAGACTAAACAAAGGTCATAATTTTGGAAGGTTAGCAATTTTAAATCTTTTCTTATTAGTTTTACTTGCTAAAAAAGCATGGCATCTATTATTGGTTGGTTAATTATTGATAAATGGAAAAAGGGGAATTGATCTAGTATCTTCGTAGCGTGTAGCGTAATTTTAAGCTTAGCATCGAATGTAGTCTCGAGCTTAGTACTACTCGTAGCATCGAACGTAGTTACGTAGCATCGAGTGTAGCATCTGGCGTAGCATTCAGCGTAGCACAGTTTGGTATCGCGCGTAGCATCGACCGTAGCATCTGTCGTAGCTTCAAGTGTAACGTAGCGTATTAACTGGCGTATGTGGTTTCAGAGGAATCGTTTTCTTGATATTGGTCATTATTTATGATAAATCGTCAATGAAGAGTTTATATAATCAAGGAATTGGTCGTTAGAATCATAAAAATGTAAAAATTAGTGTGCGCTTATTTTTAGTTACGAACCAACGCCTTGCAGCACTACAAAACTACCCGGAACTGCACAAAGGTAACCAATTAACTGCACCGACAGTTAACTGCAGTTACCTCACGACTGCTACATATAATTTACGTAAAAAACTTAACTGAAATTACGCTTGCCTTGCAATAACTATAGTGTTAGTAACTATTCGTTAATTGGCGTAAACAGTAAAGACCATGCGATCAAACGTTGCCGTGGTACCGACGATTTTAAGCGGGAAGAAATAAAAACACTTTATACACTATACAGAAATTAAGTTCATCTACTATTTTAACGCCAAAAACAGTTACAGAAACTAAACCAAGGGATAATCGTAAGCTTTTATGGGCAAAATAGAGAACGTTTTGTATTATTGGGCAAACTCGTGGGCATCAAACCTGCCCGTAAACGCGTGTCCCACTGTACCCTTTACGATAATTTTATTGGCTATATAAAACATGTGTTACTAATTTATTAGCTATGTTACGAAATACTAGGAGACCAGCCGACTTCAAAAAAAGAAGGGGTTCTCAATTCGGTTGTATTTTTTATTGTATATTAGTATTTTGGGTTTAAATCAAAATAGCTAAAAATATGTCATCCAAGTAAACAAAATAGCGTATCTTGCTTTCCAGAGGTGGTTACGGATTAATTCGTAATCCGTAAAGCAAATTAAGATTACGATAAAAATGATAAAGCACTAAAAAGCATAGAAAACGAAACATTTTTTTTACAAAAAAAATAAAACAACTGACTTCCAAACAAAAACCACTACAAAGTGTAAAATAACTTTAATTTTGGAAGTCGATGTCAAAAAACGAAGGAACAAAGCGATTTTATACTTTGTAGTGTTTTTTGTTTGGAAGTCGGATGTATATTTTTTTTGTTAGGTAAATACGTATGTTAAAATAAAAAATCTATAAGTACTAATTAGAAAGTAAGTCTGTCTGTCTGTTCGTTACCTCTTCACGTCTTAAAGCCTGAACGGATTTGGATAAAACTTAGCATCCTAGCCAAGGTTTAGACTATGTCCTGGAATAGGAAATATGATACTTTTTATTCCGAGACTATTTCCCTTGGGATAATTTCCAATGATTACGCGGCCAAAGCCGCTGACCAAACCTATTATTTAAATAAACCCCTCAACCTATCAAACGGTGACGGAGCTGTCTAACTTCGTCATTCTATCAGCAAAAGCGATTATCGAAATGAGGTAAGGGAGAGCGCGTGTGTCGGTAACGCATTAAATGTAAATAACATTTATCATTTCAGTCATTCAGTATTCAGTATTCTTTTTGCAATTGTAATCGCCCCTGGAGTAATTTTTGTTTCGGCCCTTTTCTGGCCTTTAATCTCCTGTACCTGTACTAGTAGATTTTCCTAAGTGGACAATCCAATCCTGACTGCTACGATTTCTTACCTTTCTAAATGGTAAAAATAACATTTCAAACAATCTAAAAATTCTTAGAATACTGACAAGTATAAATATGTAGATGAAAACATGGAAAATTAATTAAACAATATTCATGATCCGGTTGGTAGAATCTTCTGCTCATAAAAAAAATACATAACCTGTGTATGTATTTGTTTTGTGTGAATGTTTGTTTGTATGTTTATTGTAGTTTGGTTTTAGATACATAATATTATATTTTTTAGTTAAGTGAGTCTAATATAATAGGTCTTTACCTATGAAATTGCCGTTTTGTATAAAAAAATTTAAACGAATTTTTTTCATGTATTTTTTATTTGTATTAATCGAAGTAATCACCCATGCAATCAATGCATCTTTGCCAACGCAGTGGCAGTTTATTGATGCCTTTCTTAAAGAAATCAGCTGGACGGGAGGCAACAAATTCTTCAAAGGCATTTTGCACTGCCTCTCGGGTATTGAATTTTTTTCCCGCCAAGAAGTTATCCAAATTCTGGAAAAAGTAGTAGTCTGTAGGCGCAAAGTCTGGTGAGTAGGGCGGATAACGGAGAGCTTCCAACCCTAGTTCTTGCAACTTGGAGACCGTCTGCTGTGCAGTATGAGGTCGCGCGTTGTCGTGCAGGAGCAGCGGAGACGAGCGATTGACCAATGCTGGTTGGAGATGTGCCAGCTTCTCCATCATTGTGTTCAGTTCTTCACAGTACACATATGCAGTAATGCTCACCCCGTTTGGTAAGAATCTGTGATGAATCACATCACTTTTCTAGGGGTAAGTTTTTGTTTAGGGCATTGTTTAGGTGCTGAACCAGGATCCAACCAACTTGCTGAGCGCTTGCGGTTATCAAACAGAATCCATTTTTCATCGCAGGTAACAATGCGGTTCAAAATTCCTTCATTTGTGTGTCTGTTGAGCAGTGCAAGGCACGTCTCGACGCGTACTTCGTGCTGGCAATCATTGAGTTCGTGGGGCACCCATTTGTCAAGCTTTTTTACCTTGCCAATTTGACGCAAATGGACCAATATTGTTTTGACGCTAACGTCGAAAGCTGCTGCTAATTCAGCCGTAGATTGTGTATCATCAGCTTCCACAACCGCCTTTAATTCGTCATTGTCGACCAAAGTCTTCGGACGACCGCGAGGTTCATTTTTCAGGTCGAAATTTCCAGAACGGAAGCGAGCAAACCAATAACAGGTGGTGCGTTGGTTTGTAGTGTTAGCTCCGTAAACGTCGTTGATGTTGCGTGCCGCTTGTGCCGCGTTGCTGCCACGACGGTACTTTTATTCCATAATTACTCGAATTTTTAACGTATCCATGATGACGAAAAAGATTGAAATGCGATGAAAATGTAACACTAATCAATAAATAAATGACTACTTTTGGAAAAAAAAAACATGTTTTAGAAATAAAATTAATTTGAAATTAGAATTCTTAGCCAAACAAAAATTATTTTGATTTGAAATGGCCAGTACTGCAGAACGGCAATTTCATAGGTAAAGACCTAATATTTTAAGTTCCCTTCTCTGTCTCTTTACACACTGTGTCTACGTTTCTTTTCCCACTCTTCTGTCGCAGGTCTGCTGGAAGAAATTTCTATTAAAATAAGCATTACCTTTTTACTATTTTTTCTGCATACTTACAATTTTCTTTTTTAAGTATATTGTTAGTACACAAATAAATAACTTAAGTTCAAAGTTACGATACTTCGCCAAGTTACGCAGGTGGCTTTCCCCAGCCTAGTTCATCGCTTTATGTACGTAAAACAAAAACCTTTTCGTTAGTATAAAGTAACATACCTGGAAACACTAGCAGATCATCTTCCAGTCCAATGTTCTTGAAAAGTGACCTGAAACAATACAAGACTTTAATTAGTGAAAATCAAAATTCTCTCAGTCAAATTATTTTAAAAATATATATACCAATATGTACCTGTAACATAAGTAACTTAAATCTGTTAAACTATTTATGTCAATGAAATCTAACTACATACTATGCATATAAAAGAACATACACCGAGGCGTCAAAACATCCCTGCACATCGCTGTCATCTGGAAACTTGCTCAGAAGACTGGCAGCATTGCCACGTTGAATGGCAAAGCTAAATTCTTTGGGCAATTATTTCTAGATTGCAGCAAAGTGCTACAATCGTCAAAAGTATCTCCTGTTTTCATCAGAGGATTATTTTCAAGGTTCTCTAAATTTTATATAGATATCCATCTTATAGATAAGTATCACATTCTTAATCCTAACAATTAGCTGCTAACAGCTGCTAACAAAAAAAGTTACAATAGGTACTGATGTATTTCTTTATTCTGCCTGATGTACAATAAAAGTGTCAATATAAATCAACAAATACAAATCGAAATTTCATAGAACGATCATTGTGGGAATACACGTGACCTAAATAAACTTACAGCGATATTACCGTTCATGAATTTCTTATTACGTCTGAACTGAACATAATGTGCCTAGTGAATACACGCGTACGTGGAAACTGAAGTTTAGGGGTAAAGAAGATAATTTTATTAAGATATTCCGTGTGTCACAGAAGCTTAATTTTGAGGAGGTATGTGCTTTACAAACATGTAACTTAATTGGATACAATTAAGCAATAACATGAAGCTGCGCTTTGGGAAATAAGCTTTTTTCAACTTTATGAGCTCGTAGAACATTGCCTCGACAGGAGAAAAGGATTTTCTCACGGAATCATTTTATGCTATATTATATGCAATTATGATAAAGACCGAATAATGACAAACTAAAGTAAAACTCAGATAAAATCAAAGTTGGTCTGACATGAGGTTCAAAGCACTTTAGATGGGACTTTAAAGTATTCTTGTAGGTAATATAAAATATTGGTTTTAGGAACTTTAAATGAAATATGAACACAGGCACAAGTCCTTGAACAAAGCTTTTTAATTTAGGTTTACTTTAGGTTCGCTGGATTTAATTATAAAAGTTTTACAATGAATCTCAGTTTTATATCTTAATGCTTTAATTTCTTCCTTTTGGCTATCTAGTTTTTTCGCATTTGTTTTGGGCGAAATAAAACTTCAAAGCATTTTTTGTAGGTAATGCGTGATTTATTAAGAAAAAATGTTGTATTTTATTGCATTCACCACGAGCATATGACCTCTTTCATATTCGATTTGATGCCAGCAACAATTGAAACGAACGGCAAAAATAAACAAAAAAAAAATACAAAACAAAAGGCATTCCTATTGTGTTCGCTGAAGTCCGCTCATCCCGCAAGCGACAAAATTAAATTTTGTTTGACATGTTTTTCTCTTTAGCAGTCTTTGTCCAAACAAAGAAGCAACACAGCAAGTTATCAAACATAGTCACCTAATTTTGTTTGTGCGTGGAATTAAAAAATCCTTTTCCGTTGAACGTCGGATTTGTGCCAAAGCGGACCGTTGATATCAGCATAAACAAACAAACTTTACTTTCGTAGTCAGGCGTAAAAACTCGGCCAAAGGGTTCACTGACAGGCCCATATTGAGTGTACAGGAACAAATTAGCATTTCACAGACACGCTACAAAATGCCTTTCAGTCGACTTAATGAACGGGGAACATCGTCATTAAACGCCTCAGAGATGTTAACGCACCTTAACGTGAGTCTGCCTTAGCCTAAATTTAGCAATTAGCGGTGCAACTACACTCTGCTACTTGTACACATCTTGATTAAGTCGAAGCTTCTGCAGAGTTTCGAGGATTAATGCAGTGCTTAGTCGGCCTATAAACTTAATAGAAGTGGATCTTCGCTGCTAATATTATCAATTTATCTCAAGATTCAAAATGTTTAAAATAAACTTGGATTGTTTTAACACAAGGATAGTCAGAGAGTTTGAACTGTTTTACCTTTATGTATTACTATCTGGGTATGAAACACTTTTTCTAAATTTCCGCTCTGTATTGGTTTATTGTTTGTGTGTGACCACATACGAGTAGATTTAAATATTTAACTACGGTCTCAATTTACAAACCCATATAAAATGAGAGCATGCGTGTAAAGCGAGTTTAGAACGCAGTTTCGTAGTTTAGCTCGGCATCAGTCAGGCCGCGCAGTCGTTGACTGCTACTTCATAAAAACTAATGGCGACCCATTTAGCGTTCCGCCCACGGATCACCGAGCACTTTCTCAGTTTCTCTATTATTCCTATGTTTCACAATATACGTTTTAGGACATATATTGAATTCGACGTATTGTGACATCATAAACAACGTGCTAACAAAACAGTCACCAAGTTTTTTCACATCCGTTGCTTGATCATTATGAACGTCAAGTACTGTCTACTAAGAAAACGTTTACCTCTTTAGTACCACGAAATTAGAATAACAAAAGCAAAGCTTTTTGGTTGACAAAATACGAAACAAAAACAGTGTTACAGAATTTTGGTAAAGGCAGGTAGCGCGCTGGGGAGTGCTGGGGATACCTCAGTGTCGACAGCTAAGGATTTGAGGAGACGTGCGAAATTCCGTAGTGACGCTGTCGACTAAAAATACTATAAATATTTCATCGTATTTCCACGAATAACATTTGAAGAAACGAAAATAAACAAGCACTCTTACGATGTAGATGTTTGCCTAAAGAAGTATCAAGTGTATTTGCAATCGTGCCCAAGAATACTCATTGATATTTTTGTTACGGTCATTGATTTTCTCAGCACGGAGAGTCCTTACTTTGGAACCAAAAGACTGTCGTGTAAATTATCGTTATAATAGTTTAGGCGGAATTTATCGGGATGATCTAATAGAAGTAGATACTTATGTACATATAAATAAAGTTGTGTGATAAAGCGGGTGCTATCAAAATGTTCTGACTCTGCGCCAGGATTGGCTTCCGGCTGGCGGAGTGCCAGCTTCCTACACCAAGTCATGCTACTGGTCTTCGAGCAAGTAAAACCATGAAATTTACAACGTACTCCGATTGTAATAATAATAATATCGACTTACTATTATGTATAACTAGTAGGTTGACAGCAAGCTTATTTTTCCGATCTTCTTAAAGCAATGTAGGTCTAGGTATTCACAATGTTGTGTTGTTGTTGTTGTGTGTAACTTGAATGAAGCCTATGACTCAGCGATACAAAGTTACACACTTTGTATTGGTAAAAGGATCAGATAACCCTTTACAAATATATGACGGCGCGCAGCTAAATTAAAAGTTAATCCAAGATTTAAGATGAGAGACTCATTGCGTTATTTGGTTGAACAGTAATTATTGTTAAATTCTATATTAAAATGGTGATTTATTTCAATTGGTCGAAAATATATGGTGATTTATAAAATATGAGCGGGTAACCCCGAATAGGGTAGCAAGTTTGCGTCTACGCCGTGACAGCTGGCATTCTTTTGACAGACAGCGTACGAGGTGCACGCGTGCTAACCTATTGGCTCGTAATCTAGTTTCATCTTGTGTTTTACCGTATATTTTGTTTACAAATGTAATCGAATAAAACGAGTGAATGTTATGAATCACAAACGTGCTATTATTTCAACGTTTCTTCTATAACACGCCCATGATGGATGACTATCAAAAAGACCGCTCCGCTGCCCTTCTGATACTCCGTTATATATAAACACACCACCCACACGAAAAAAAAAAAATATGAAAACAAATCAATTTGTTCAATAAAATACATTGAATTAATTGATTTGTTTTCATTAGACTTGGTACTCACCAAGTCTAATGAAAACAACAACTCTAAAACTACTCAGTTTTAGAGTGTATTCGGTTCAAGGAACAAATCAAAATTAGTCCTATTTTGGCTGATTACTTGGAGGGTCTGAAATTCTAAACTTTGACGTACCGTAAACTAGCTTTTATCGTAAGTGCCGAGGGCGAGAGCGAGGGGCGGAAAGGGGATGGAAGAAATATACATTGATATTTCCAGGGTCCTTTAGCGCCTGTCGGGATCGCGGCTCGAGTCACTCGGGGCTTCGAGCCTCCTCGAAGCACCACTGAGGGGCAGATTGTAATCCTGCTTTGTCAGTCAACCGCGGAGACAGGAAGTGGTCGAGGACTGTTCACAGCGCGCAGCGGTGCGGGGCGCGAGGCGGAAGTGACGAGCGCTCACATCGATTGTTCTATCAGGAATTATTGATGGCACCCGAATATACGCAGCTCATTAAACCTAATACTGATAAATAATTACCAAGAACTTTTAATTGTTACTAGACACCTTACTAGGCACCTGCCTGGTAAAGGAATTTAAAACATTTTTACTATAAATACCTACGTAGCCTAACCTACCTAGGTAAATGTTTAAATTCATTTCCTTTTTTTATAAACGGAGAGTGTATTGTGAAACACAGTTTTCTAATGCCTACCTTACATTTATCGTAACCATTATAAATAACAAAGTATTTTGTTACAATAAAATTTAAATGAAAAATATCGTAACAAACTCAAATAACATAAATCATCAAAGTTTGGAACGTTGGCCATTTTTGCGGAGGCGTATTGATAAAATATGAATAACGTTCAAATTCAGCATCGTCACAGTAGCTGAATATGGGTATAGTGTACAAATAGCCAAATAGTAGTAGTATCGTCTGAATACTCTGTCTACATGGCAGAGTTAATATTTGTTATAAGCGAAAAGTTTGCTCTCGACGACGCTACTCGGGACTTGGAATGGCAATGAGCCGAACGGACACGTCACTTTTTATTTGCCTGCGCCCTAATGGAGCAAAATGAGCAAAGTGACGTGCTGTACCAACCAGTTAGATTAATTCTTAAACAAAGTGATATAGATGGGAAATCTGAGTTACGTAACATTTAATGACAGTTTCAGACTGATTGAGTTACCATGGCGCCTATGTAGCTTTTCAGCGGCTTAGAAAAGCTTTAGCGGTTATTGTTGTCGTTATCATGCAACTTTTACATTAAATAAAACATTAGGCGACTTATTCGGTACTTCTTTGTTTTTAGGGTTCCGTATTAGTCGGCAAAAACGGAACCCTTATAGGATCACTTTATTGTCCGTCTGTCCAACTGTCAAGACCCTTTTTTCAGGAACGCGTGGAGGAGTCAAGCTCAAATTAATATCAAATACTCAGATCTGCTACACCTTGGATCAGAGAAAAAAACTTCTAACTATCAAAACCTATAGGGAACTTCCCGTTGAACTAGAATCATAAAATTTGGCAATATGATAATTCTTACAGTACAAGTACAGGAAACAGTCTGAAAATGCGGAATTCGTTGTTATATTATAAAAACAGTTTTTGCCATTACTTTGTATTTTCAGTTGAAGAATTGATCGTGACGTACTTAAGGGAGAAAATTTATTCAACAACAAAGTCAAGTTTGTCCTTCAACCTTACTTACTATATTTTTGTTAGATTAATGAGAGTGCTTTAATAGTTTATAAACTTCCGTAGGTAACCTATACTCGGAATAATCAAGACTCGATCGGAACCTTCGGTGCGTGAGTCAGACTCGCACTTGCCCGGTTTTTTAAATTTTTCTGAGGTGTTAGTTATGCATAGAATTATGTAAAGTCACCCACCAACTACTAGGTAAGTAGTACTCAAAGTAAATAACTTCGCAAACATTAAGTTATGACTATTAAATGAACAAACTCACATAATTACAAATGACATTAATTTTATTACAAGTGTAACATGCGTATAAATATGCAAATGGCATGACAATGTTCTACAAATGAATGCCAATTGCCAAAACTAACAGCAATATTTATAGAACATAAGTATAAAGTTTTACGACATGCTCTTTCACTTTCGAAAGTAAATGAATTGCTTTATTTTCCACACATCATCGCTAATTCACTGATATTTATACACTTATCTATGTCGTAAGACCATTAATATTAATAAAATCCGCATAAATATATTTGTCCAATAAATAAAGATAGATTAGCATACATTTCGATGTTGTTTGATATGTCATTGACCGTTTTATTGCACTGGTTTTCTGCATTTTAAGCACAATGAAAGTGTTTTGTGTAACTCAGCGGTACTTTTAAACGTAAATTAAAAGAATAGCACACATTCAAGTTATCTTATTGTTTTCAGCTGTCCCTGCTGTGCAAGGTTTACAGGAACAACGTACGATGCTAAAATAGCATTTAGTGTCAATTACTTACATAAGCTTGTACTTTTTGTTTGAAAAGAAAATTGTAACTGAATATCAGGAAAATGCAACACGCACGAGTATAGATTTTACAGCTTCGGAAGTCATAAAGGAAATCCTGAATAGGTATGCGATAATGTGAGTGCATGGCGAATGACGTCACCAGCACGTCCGACAGGACGCAGCTGTCGCGGCCGCAGCCCTAGCCTGGGAAAGCGACGCCCTCGCGCGCTCTCACTGCGAGTCGCGGCCGGTCGCGATGTCGCGTCGAGTTGCGTCAACTTGCGTCTCGTCGCGTCGCGCGTCGCCCTGCGGCTGTCGACTCTCGCTGCGACATTGGACCGCTCAACGTCAATTATTATGAACTTGACTTACTTTTATTTTCACTCTGATAAGTAGATAAGTACTTTTTGTTTCAAAGCCGACAGATATTAGTATCTACCTAACCAAGCTTCTCCTAACTTATTACATACCTATTCCATATCTTTTACGTAGATCAGATATAAATTCAGGAGTATCGAAGCGACGGCCCTTGTTGTGCAAGATGTAGGCAAGTTAAATGAAGCAGCTGCAACGTTCGGCGGAGATCCTAAAAATATCTAATCTCATTTGTTTTCATCCGCTTAGACTGCCGAAGCAGGCATCCAGGCCAGGTAACCGAGCGGCTGCTTGAAGTAAATAACAATTTCACGAAAACAGAATTGCGGTTAGTCTCATTTCAAGATACCTAAATAAATAACATGCAAATAGTATACGACTACACATGAGTTTATTTGCATTGGAAATCGTTATGATTGTATTTAATGGTTTGCATAACAGCTTTTACTTACGACTTCAGGTTATTTTTGGAGATGTCGTAATATAAGAAATTTTAGCCATTTCACGATTATGGAAAATGGAAATTGACGGAATGACATAATTCCAGTCTAATTTGATATAGCTACAGTGCCTGACTGGCTTGGCCCGTGGGCGAACCTTGCCTGACACTAGCGATTAACGAGAACACTGCTAGGCCTTGGCCCTCTCACAGTACAAGCGCCTCCCTTCTAATTTAGTTGTGTCCTGACATTAAATTTTTAACTTTTTAAATGAGCATCATAGGCGTGATTTGTAGCTAAAAAATGTTAAGCTCTATAAACTAGTGTTGAAAGCACAAGTGTAACAATATTAAGCTGTTACCCCTGTCAAGCTGTGATCGAGGTAAATTATTGTAGATATTTTTAAGTTTATTAATATGTTCCCTTTTACCCTGAAGTGGGGAAACATTGTTATATTAACAAAATAAAATATTATTTAAACAAATCAGTTTAGAAAATATGCATATGATTTCAACACATGCTTGCAAACACACATTAACATGTTTATAATTGTAAATATTATATTCTCAGCGGAGATTGCGCCATTTTCTGATGCATATTACATGAATCGCACTAATATTTGCATGTATGCTCGTTATAATGCCCTTGGGTGTTTGAACTTGGGTTACTCCGCCGTCTAGCTGCTGCCATACTCTGTCACATTTACAGGTACTCCCGGGGACGAGGTAATAGCTGCTTGATGTATTTATATTAAACAGCTATTGTTTGAAGGTTGGATCATCAGAGCCAAAATGTTTCTACCAGGGTAGATAAAAACATTTTCACACCACCTGATCGAAAACGTCAAATTATATGTCATGCCAACCTAACCTAAAGTGAGTCATTTTTGGCCGGTGGCACAGCCGGGCAATAATGTTGTACTGGATTTCATTATAACCCGCCGGTCAATAATGTGATTTAAGTTTGGAACCTGATCTGTCTGCTAAATTGGCGGTATATTAGGTACTTACAACGCCCTCTGTCTCTGTCTGTCTCTTTCTGTTCCAGAAAGAGGAAAGATATTCTCGATACTCTTACTACTTAGGGATGATATTCTCGAATTTCTACAGAATCATAAGGATTGACCAGGATTGAAGACAATATTATAAGAATAATTGGTTATGTACGGATTATTGTATAAAAGGATAAATTAACACTTAAAACCGATTTATTAATTTAAAACTATTTTCTCGAGCATCTTCTATGACGTTCTAAATTCGAATTGCATACAGCCAAGCGTCCGAACCCATTCTGCCAGCTGATATAAAGCTCTGTATAAAGCTTTGTGTACACAAATTTCTTAAATTGTATTAGGTTGCTAACAATAGGCCTGTACATATTTACAAACCCACAGAAAAGTAAAAAAAAAAACGAAAGTCTCCAAATATCAAAATTAAAGCATTTCCTGTTGGCTATATTAGGTAAAAGCTACCAAATAAACATAAATCTGTATTAGAAGCACGATATTTCTCCCGAATGCATATTGGGTTTTGTTTCCAAGCGATAAATTTTTGTGAATATAGAGAGGTGCCTTTTACAGTTCCATCAATATTGGTGACGTCGACGGTGGAAAGGGATGGGGATTGAACATGTTACTTGTATCGATTATCAGGAAGCTAGAATGGAAAAGTACAACACGATAGTATCGCCATCCCAAAGACGTATATCTGCCGTATCCGAGTGGATCGCAGTAAGCCACCGTGAGCCGCTTTACGGCCAACAAGTAGCTTGTGGATTTCAATTCTCTTTGTCAAGTGGACGGAGACGTCGGGAATGCGTTTAGAGACAAGAGCTCTTACGGCGACCGATATTCTCAACTACGCTCAATTCAGCGTTCAGACTTAGTTTGCGGCAACTTTTGCCGGTTACACTCAGCAAGTGTTTGCTCTTTATTTTAACTAGTAATCCGGTTAACAGAGCAGCGATTGAATATGAGAGTTATTTGCAAATAAGAGAAATTTAGAGAAAGCATCTTATTACTTGAAAGAAATCGTTGAAATAAGATACCTAGTTAAAAGTAGATTTTTATACGCCAGAGATTCGTATTGCAGGGAGGTAATTGCTTCATGTTGCAGCATCGTAACAGATTTGTAACCGTATGAGTAATAAGAAGTCTGTTCCTGGTGTAGTGCAGTGGAGCCTGCCGCACGGCCGCAGTCGGCGAAGGCGTGTGTAATGGTTCATTGTTTTTGCCGTAAGTGGCCTGAGATTACACAAATTGATGCCTGTGTGTTTGAAGTGAAAGGAAGTGTTCTGTTCTAGATAATGGGTTCGCTTGTTTTGTTTTTTAACAATGAATCGGTATCTGATACGGCCTCGTATGTTATTGTTCTTCTCGTATGACTTCTTGCATGCAGCTTCGCGCGACTACGTACTTAACCAAATAGGTAGATACTATTTACTTATGATGATTATTCATATTGAGCATGTCGCTCAAACGAAATGTCTACATTTTAGATTTATTTAAGGTCAGACAGAGACAACCGAGAGGTTCTAATTTTACTTAGCTTTTCTACGACAATACCTACACCTATATCATATAGCGAATTATTTAGTTGATGATTATAGTAGGCGCCAGATAAATGAAGAATAACGGTCATTGACCTTTCCTTAATATCTCTTCGTAGGTACCTACCGGACAGTAAATTATGAATTGTTTTTCATTACTAGTACAGTAAGGATCACAATAGATGTCGATTCAGGACAGCTTTATGTCATTATTTCAGTTTTTTTAAATTAAGTGTGTCAATAAATGTAGGTAGGTCAGTGACCGTTATTCTTCATTTATCTGGCGCATACTATAGTACCGCTCCAGCCCCGGCGACACACCGATCTTTATTATTACTATTATGCAAGATTTATTATATAATTTTGAATTTTGACATGCCCGGCGCTTGAGAGTTTGATTACCCACCTATGATTATCACCTTCGCTTAGCTTACCTTCAAGTTGATGCACTTGTAATGTGCCTCAACTTGAAGGTTGAATATCACGGTCTATGAATCCACCGTATTGGTATTTTTACATGCATATTTTTGCGTTCTCTATTCAAACGTACTGAGAATCCTTGAGGGATATGACACGCGTCATGTGCAACCAATCGCGTTCCAGCTGATAGCATGCCAATCTACTTTACCGGTGAGATGCGCTCGGGAGCACCGCGGCACTGCGGCAGCCTACCGCCTGCCGCTAACGTTGTGGTGATTTCTATCGAAAATCACACCTTAGTCGCATTACCATCTGCACTCTTAGATCGGATTTGTCGTCGGATCAGTCTGGGAACGATGCTAGTATTCGGCAACTAGTGGAGTGGTTGTAAAACAAGTCTAGCGCTTTTGTTGCGTCTAGACGGCGAGCGTCGGATCTCTATCGGCTGCCGTAAAATTATGTGACGTGGCCGGGCAACGTACCGCTCTAGGATATCCGGCTCAATTCGATCTTTATACACTTATTTCATTTATGACAGAGCTTTACAACTTTCCAAAAAATCGGCTAACTTGAAGGTCACATCTCATAAAACAAAGTAATGCAAGGTTGTTGCCGATGAAAGACCGTTCAAATGGACGACTTTATAGTTATTTTGTGAGTTATCTAGATAATTCAAACAGAAGAAAAAAAAAAGAAAACAGATATTAAAGTAACTATCGGATTTTCAGTCGAATTACCGAATCAGACAAAAACAAACGAAAGCTACCAAATCACTATTGGACCACTGAACTTAGTTCTATACGATATGTCAAGGTAAGGCACGTGACGTGGTGACTACTAAGCAGAGTATGTAGTAGAAAACAAAGTCCGAACACGTCGCGGTAAGGTTAGGACACCCTGCGTCATAAGTTAAGCGTCTGCGTCTTAAGTTTTTTATTCTGGTTTCTGCAGATATACTTAAGCACTTTTTTCAATATCGCCGTATAACAGTGTTTAGTTGAATTGCTCTTACGAGTGTGTATTTCAAATCTATTAGCATGATTGCGTCACATACGCAACGTGGAAAGGATTGTTTCACTGTGGGTCGTTAGAGATAACCCGTACGAACTATATATTATTATATAGAGTAAATGCAACAATGAGCAACAAAGAAATCTAGATCAAATGGACAATGCGGTGTTTACGAAACTCGTTAGTAATTTGTGAGGTGTTAGCAACTTTTCTCTGTGGTGAGAGTCGCGCTAAGTGGCGAAACTGTTGGCTTCACAATGGAACAAACGTTTGCTACTGGAACACGGCGAACACTGCGCTCGCGCATATCTGTCGCGGGTCATCGCGCCGCAACCTTTCACTAGCGCCGCAGCGCCAGGGCTCCTCGCACGAACGATATCTCAAGCTGTTCATAATGCTGATCTTTTCACGAACCAGTACGTGATCGGAACCAAATTTCTATTTTGCAACTTTTTAATTTCTTTTCCAGCTTAATCTGACGTCTATTTTTTTCCAAACGAAAATAAACTTCTTCATAAATTAAATATCCGAAGCAACACTGTCGTCACAGACTCGCCTTAATAGGATCAACTAAAACAAAAGGCTCCCAGTTTCACGATGCGCCTGTCACTAAAGTAAACGACAGACTCCGTGGTGACGACGCCGACTTGACTTACGAAATTAATGATATAGATACATCATTAAAATTACAATCATATCACGGTTGAGCGGATTAACAAGCTTAATTTATTTTGAAAATTATACTTTTAATTTTCAGCAGCATGTGTATACACGTATGTGGGTACCTATTCTGTACCAGTACACGTGATTCGCGACTGCAGCTGTTGAGTTTGTTCTAAAATTATGTAGCTTTGTACCTACACGTGACAAGCGGAAGGAAAATATTGATCCATTTATCAGATACTGTGGTTAAAATAAGAATAGTTATTTATGTTAGGTCCACAAATGTCATGTCATGATTAATGGCGATCTATAAGGTGGTGACAATGGTAGTATGTAATGAATATAAACAACGTGTGAATGAATATAAATTACTATGGAATCAATTCGTGAAAATTGTTCATATTCATTAATATTTTCATCATTATTTGTTATGTTACCTTGAAAGATCTATAGCAAATTAAAGCTCATTCTTTTTCATCATATCAGCCGACAGACGTCCACTGTTGGAGATAGGCCTCCCCCAAATGGCGCCGACTAAGGGCCTATGCACACCACGTTTTTTAAACGCGCCGTCGACGCACGTTTTGGGAACGCGCGTCGCCGGCGCGTTTTTATCCTGCAGAGCAGTTTGTTGTCGTTTGTATCGATACAAACGCGCGGCACCGGCGCGTCTAGCGCGCGCGCCTTCCCTACGGACGGGATTTCCCCCGCAACGAGGGAAAGGGAAGTGTGAATCTACGCTAGTAGTAATCGAGCGATTTGGTGCACCGCACGTCTTTGGAACAAAAAAATGGAGCCTTTCGACACAGAAAACTTCATAACTGAAATTAAAAACCAGCCAGCGCGTTTGTATCGATACACACGCGCGTTTGCATCGCGTCTGTATCGCTACACACGCGCGTCTGTATTTATACAGGTGTGCAAAGGTCTACAGGCTGCGTCTGACTTGCGTGCGTATCGCGTCTGTATCGCTACAAACGCGCGTCGACGGCGCATTTAAAAAACGTGGTGTGCATAGGCCCTTAGTCGCCTCTTACGACACCCACGGGAAGTGATGGGGTGGTGCTATTCTTATACGTCCATAAGACACCATACGGAACATACTTTTTACTTAAGCGAAATATAGGTAGGTTAGTTAAGGTGAAATAATGAAATCGATGAGCATCGTCGGATGGTTCCGGTGGCTTTGATATTCATTCCAATAAAAGGAATAACTAAATCCCTATTTATTGTTTAGATCAAGTTAGTTGTTTGGGCACCACGTTATATTGGTTAGTGCCGCATGTTGCTATAATGACCCCGTCATTTCAGCGACAAGTGATACGTCCGGGATGACGTGGTTACATGACGCAGTAGCCACCTGGCACCTGCTTATTAGCCAGGGAACTATAGTATGCGCCAGATAAATGAAGAATAACGGTCATTGACCAACCTACATAATTTATTGACACACATAATTTCAAAAACAGAAATAATGAAATACAGCTGTCATGAATCGACATCTTTTGTGATCTTTACTGTTCTAGTAATGAAAAACGATTCATAATTTACTGTCCGGGGGTACCTACGAAGAGAAATTAAGGAAAGGTCAATGACCGTTATTCTTCATTTATC
This sequence comes from Melanchra persicariae, assembly GCA_947386135.1. Taxonomy (NCBI): domain Eukaryota; kingdom Metazoa; phylum Arthropoda; class Insecta; order Lepidoptera; family Noctuidae; genus Melanchra; species Melanchra persicariae. Next base: position 8,345,273 of record OX376653.1, on the reverse strand, counting down.
TGGCGCCTACTATAGGCAAACCAAATTGGTAAGGATTTACCGAAGTGTGCGAAGAGTCGAATAACTCAACCAATATTATTATTGTGAAAGTGACTTGTTTGTTATACTTTCACACAAATATCTCTGAATCGATTTTGATGAATTTTGATACAGAGATAGATGAGACCTTGGAGACACTTATTATAGGCTATTTTTACTAGCGAAAATCTATATAAAGCTAATCTTTATAAATACAAACGAATGGCTAAATGTGTTGCTTAGCGCAAAAGTCGAGATCGGATGGACTAATACGGCTATTTTATTCGGAAACATTAAATGAAAAAAAAAAATTGCACGGTGAAACGTAAAAACCACCGGGATAAAGCTAAGATGAATTTAACCTTAAAATGTATTTTAATTCTGAAGTACACGCAGGCGAAGTCGCGGGTAGAATGTAATAACTGTAAATGTAATGCTAATATGTAACAACGGGAACCAGTCTTCCGTAGTGTCAACTTCAATGTTACCCCAATGATGTGCAAATGTTACCGCTTAATCAATTTTACGGACAATACCTACAGTTCCTTTTATTTTAACGCTTATGAATTTCCCAATGGGAAAAGAATCTTATGATGTAAGGTAAAAAGTAGTAGGTTTAAAAGTAGTATTTGAGTGCAGATGAAAGCTAGTAAATCGGAATCACTTACATGGTCACTGCATTTCTATCAAACGTAGAGGCAATTATTTCTGAATTTTCATTACAACAAGTTTATGTTGAGAAGTATGTCGTGAAGCAAAATGTTCCCGTCTTGGCATTTAATTTTGTTCGTAATTGTTATTGAATCGGTGAGTAATTTAAATTATTTATAATAAAATAAAATAAACAAATAGGTCGGTACAAGGTAGTGTTAATACACTCCTTTGCAAAAAATAAAAACAATGCAATTTTTCACATTTTTCGATGAATTCTATATCATTGATGTAGGTACTCGTCCAAACAATAAGATGTGGTCAGCAACACACCATAAGATTTTTTTTTGTTTTTATAATTAAAAAAGTTACAAATGTAAAATCCTAATAATGAGTGTGACCTCCTCTTGCCAAAATCACAGCTTGCCTACTTCTGGGCATGCTCTCCACAATATATATAACGTTGTGAGGAATACGTTCCCACTCTACTGCAATTACTCTTTTAGCTCCCATAAGTTTTGTGGAGCAGGTTGCACTGATCTAATCCGTCTCTTTGGACCATCCCAGACATGCTTAATTGGATTCAGGTCACGACTTCGAGCTGATGAATTATGCACTGATCATCATTCGTTTTTAGTTCATTTTTTTTTTATTTGAATCGTATGCTTTTCAGCCAAATAACAAGTATTCAAATTAATAAAACTGATCCTGGTTTTATTAATTTGAATACTTGTTATTTGGCCTGTATATCGGCAACGATAGACTCGTCGAGTCGAAGCTCCAAAGTCTCGAGCATCGACGCCGAGTTGCTAGCCTGTCGGTTTTCTATCGGTTGCATTTTGGGGAGTGTGCAACGGAATTGCATAGTTTGATTCCGCCAAGCCCGTTCCATCATCGGACCACAAGACGTACGGCGATGCGCCACCGGTACATGGTGGACAGCCCACCCACATGCACAAAACGTTTTGGGAACACATTCATTGTGCGTACAGCTAAGGAGTGGAATTCCCTGCCAGAGTCTGTGTTTCCTGATAGCTACAACCTGGGGATCTTTAAGTCAAGCTGAGTGAATAGGTTACTTCTAGGCAAGCGTACTCCATCTTCGACCACATCATCGCGTACCATCAGATGAGATAGTGGTCAAGCGCGTGCCTATCAATAATAAAAAGAAAAAAAAAAAGAAAACCTAAAGTGCTCTTTTTCCAAAAGGGTTTCATTTGAATGTTTTGTTTTAAATTATACAGGTACTTGGAAATTCGACTGAAACTCATAGTAAGGATACACTTATTATTACTAGTAATATATCTTGGAGTATATTTTTGCAAAAAGCTGACAACGTCACAATCTCTGTTTTAGATAAATCCCATGACGTAACTAAGAAACATGCTAGAGTCGCTCCAAGCAAAGCAAGCAAAAGTAATAATGAAGAGGGTAAGAAAGCAGAGTTAACAAAATGCCTCAAAATGCTTTAGTTTGAAGATTCGTTCAATTGGATACTTTTTCAACAAAGAAAATTTATCAATTGATTTTTTAAATTCTGTTAAAATTATTTAAGGGAAAAAAAAATATGTTCATAGTTTGTGCCTTTCAAGATTCAAGATAGATTTTTATTTTATTTTAAAGAAACGCGTGATATCCACCACATTGTTTATGATGTTATTTATGATGATCGTGATTTGGTTTTATTTTCAGCTCATCAAAAACGACCCCTGCAAGCAGGTAAATACTAATAAATTACACTGATTTTAATTACATTGATTTATAATAACTATATTACTTTATGCACAAAAAATTAATATAATTTCTCAAACAGGTGATACTTTTGTTCCAATGGAGTTTTTGCCGATCACTAAAAGGTTTTTTGCAAAACGTATGTAAATAAAATTAACTTTTTTTTTATAATTGTTATTACATTAAAAACAACACCCTCATAACACCACATATATTCATATCTACCACACCATTGTGAACAAAAGGAACCGTAGGATTAGGGGCTCGTACTGAATGCTTCAACGACTTGTAAATGTAGCTATTTTTATGACTCTTATGAGTTTTTTAAAACGCGGATTACTTACTTACTTAATAGTTATTTATGATATTAGTGCGGTAAGTTGGTTTTTACAAACGAGTAGACGAATGTAAGCACGAGACGAAGTCGAGGGCTTACCATAGTCACGACTTTGTAAAAACCAAATCCGCACGTGTGTCATACAACGTTTTTCGACACATTTGCGAGAAAACATTACAATAAGTAATGAAACAAACTTTTTGTCTCTAGAAATCAGTCGGAAAGTCGCAACAATCTTTGACGTTTCTAATATGAAAATGACACCGTAAAGAATACGCACGGCGCTATATAACGGAGTTTGCAGTAAAATATGTACTTAGGTGAGAGTACCTACTTTGCCGCACGCTCCATTGTGTGGTGCATCATTTTTAACTTTCGAACAATGCATACAGGCTTCGTAAATGCATTTTTTGAGCAAATGTGTTGAAAATATTTAAATGCAATTAATTGCTGGAATACTTACCGGTTAAATAAAGTTACTTTGAATCGCGGGGCGCGGGGTGACTTTGATAAAAACTTCGTTTCATTTTAAAACTTCAATTGTACGAATTCTGAACGCTTCCTTTAATTCTTTCTTTTACGTATGGCATTTTATTGAATGTCATTGTTAACGTGTGTTCAGTCGCTGTGAATGGGCCCGTGCCGATTTGCGAAAAATACTTTAAATATTAAATGTAAGTACTAGTTTTGTGCAATTTTGAAAGCTCGAATAACTTCCAAACTACAACTTGCAGTATTGTAAACACATTAGTGTTTATAATTCACCGGATCAGAAGTTTTATTCACTATAGTATCGACGTTTATTCATTGCAAATTACGAGTATACCCTTAAAGTTAAGTGGTTTTTCGGCGGCGTATATGTGAATATCAGAATGACTGGCCAAAATGACCAGCTTTAAAATATTACTAAAATCTAATACATATTTGCTACTATTTGATACCTTTGTTTAAATAATTGGTACCTAATTAATAACTGAGGAAATGAATTTAAAAAATGTGCAGTCATTCTGACGTCAGGATGACGTACATTTAGAATCTCCACGTAAGGGCTCCAAAATTTAAATTCCCCTTTACAAAAATTTAGTACCTATTTGATACCTAAACATATTTTTTTAGATTTTGAGGGCAAACAATAAAGATTTTAATAGAGATTTTTTGTTTCCACACACAAGAAAAATAAAACGATATAATTCTAAAACTGATCAAAGTCACTCCATTCTATGGTACGACATTCACTCCTCACACACACTATACACAAACATAACTCATTTTCTACAAATTCAGCTCGAGTTCCGTAGGTATGCCAATCGCAGGAATCCAGCAGAATATCAGCGTCTGGTATATTTGTCTCCTGCCAAGGTTGCGGAATTTGTTCGAAAGAGTCACCTTCTATAATGTCACTTTCTTTAATTCAACTTTTTATTTTAAGTTGGCACTATCACGGTTTTTTATGTTTAATATTTTGATTTATTATAATTTTTTGTAATAATTTTGGTATTTGTGATATTTTTTTTGCCTGTTTTTGTCCTTAGTTTTTATATAATATGTATTTGTATAGTTTGTGTTTTTAATCTCCACGAGTACCTTGACTTTTTAGTTTTTCGAATAAATTAATGAAATTACTAATACTTTATCCCTAATAATAGGGATGATTCCTGGTTAAAAATATAGTATTTTTTGCTTTATCAAATCAATAAAAAAGACGAAGATAAAACGCATCAAAAATCAGGAGTGGAGGCTTGTGACGTCACTTGTATTTAGGTACACGTGACGTCACACGAGTTTTTAAATCACTCTACTGCACTGTATTGTTTTCATTTTTTGTTAATGTAAAAAAAGAAAAAAATACGTGTGTCCAATGTTTTTTGGAAATCTATCTGACGAACTAATTAGATTTTTTAGTCATCTACCCTATTATGAAAGTCAGCGAGGTATGCAATTGGTGTTCTGGCTTGTTGCACCTTTATTTTAAATTATCCAATTTTGTATTTATTTTTCAGTCAAACCAGGAGGTAAGATTGAGACAAGTTAAAGTTGTTCAATAATAAAATTGAATTCTACATTTTAATAACCTTAAACTAATCTAACCGATGTTTAACTTATCAAATGTAGAAGGAGGAAGAGGAATTATCAGTGGATCAAAAACTCCTGAACAGATGGCGGAAAGACTTTATAGAGCTTATTGTATGTACCTATTTAAATAAATTAATGAGCTTTCAGTGTTGAGAATGAAGAAATGTGATTTTTAAATAACTGATTTTATTATTTAAAATATCCAGGACAATGTAACATTTCTTATATTTTTCCAGTCTTAACCCAAAAAAGAATTGTACTATTAACGGGTAATTAATTGTGTTTATATATGACATTTAGATAAAGTTAATAATATAATGTTGTTATTTTATAAATTTTAATATTGTTTTAAATTTATTACAGAAAAAGACCTCAAGGGGTTGGATTTATTAACAGCCTTGGCCATGGACGGAGAAGGTAGTATTGGACAGAATTTAAAATTATAATGTCAGCTTATCTAACAGAATGATTACTGAATCTCAAGCATCGATCACTAATAAGGAGCATTTGAATGGTACTAGATTAAAAGCGCACCGGAATGTTTTGTTTAGTGCTTATTTGGTGACGACATTATCTGTCGCTGATTGTGTATCTAGTTTTTTATTAGTGATCGATGATCTCAAGTCCTAATTTATGTTGATTCCTGCAACGACTCTACATAGTCATATTGGACGTGACTCGTGAGATGAGTGAAGACATTAACGTTTAAAACACTTATCTATTACAGTTGTAAAGACGAAGTCTTCAGGCGAATCCATTACAGAAAAACCGACGCATTTTTTAAATTTGAATGGTAATAGAATAATAGCAAGAGGCATTTGGCATTTGTTTTCTAAAATGCATCTCAACTGAATTACGTATTAATTTGTGCTAGGGCAATTCGTCGGAGTGAATGTTGGACCATTGAGATGTCACTATAAGCGTATGTTGAACTTGTTTTATTTTACGTACTTTCTTTATTTTCTAAATAGGTATGTTCTAAAAAAAAGGCCCAAGCTGGCAGGTAGGGTCAGATGTCCAACAATGAAACAGTTGCACAATGGACATAATGAAACACTGTTTCATTCCACATACGACTGCAAAGATGCAGCCTCTTGATGTTGGCTTAAATGCCTTCTTTAAATTACAATAATAGAGCCGTGGATTCGTTGGTTGATGAGGCAATCTCTGTGTAGTAAGGCGTTAGGTATCTTAATTCGTTATTACTAATTAGATAAAGGTAACCTGAAGAGTCTGATTAAAATGAAATTACTCAAGCATTTTTTTTCATTCACCTACTCCATATATGTCACAAAATATGAGACAAACACTACTAATTATTACATGTTTCATTGTTGAATTTCTATAGTTAAATTGTCTATATACCTGTAAAAAATTAGACTTCTATCTGTAAAATCAAAAGGTGTATGAGACTGAATTTTTAGTGTTTCATTGTTGAACACTTGACCATACATACTAATACTACTTTATACCACACATTTGGTCACTAAGATCTGAGATCTTGAACATTTCTAAATCGTGACTTTTACTTGTTCTAATTTCCAATTGTTTAATGATCTGTTGATTACTAGCCGAGCTGACCTGATACCTGACGGCCAATTCCACTCATTTTAAAACAACGTTCGCATTCGCATTTCAATCGCAAACTGTCGTAAAAGCCTCAATTTCCATACATTTTTGACACAAACGTCTGAGATGCGATTGCGAATGTTGCTTAAGAATTAGTAAAATTGGCGCTCTGATTGCTGGCCTGCATCTCTCCACTGATGTACAAAGGCTTCTTCTCCCCATGGCTTTCTTGATCCAAAAGCCAATGTGGACCACTCGTTTCTTGTTTGGTCCAGCTCGTCCCGCCATATTGGTATGTATTGGTGATCTAAAACTTTATTTTCTTTTTAGTGTTACATAAAAAAGTTAAGCCCTCAGATTCCATTCTAAGAAAAAGGCACAACAGTACGTATACCTACTTATAAATATAAACAATAACTTCTTCTTTATTTTCTTTACGTACTTACTTTTAAATAAGCGTAATAGCCAGGTCTATAAAAGTAATTAGATCGTAAAAATATTCACCAGATTGACCACTATTATAATAAGTGTATTCTATTGACCCCTAGTAAGTTTTCAGGCAACTTAAAGTACCTACTTAACAGATTTTTTTATAACATAAGTACCATATGAAAAGAAAGCATCCTGCGTCTGTCTGTCAATTACACGTGTATGTTTAGGTGAAAGCCAGGCTATTCTAGCTATTCGACTGCACACTACAACGTGTAACAGAATAAACGCAATCCCTCTTAGGGGGCTCATCATTATAAACAACTTTTACTATGGGACCAAACCCGAAATCGCGAAAAAAATATCAGTTGTTCAGTACTTACATTTTGTCGAGTTGTGCTCACAGGAATTTATGGAGCAATCGATTTTTTTTCGAGTACAATGACCCCTAAAGAGTAATTGCGTTTATTCTGTTACACGTTGTGTATGATTAAGTAGAAGTAATAGATATAACTAGGTATTATAGTTATTTCACAGATCATTATTTGCCAACTCTTACTATCAGTTTGCATTTTCAAGGCCGTGATTTTAATTAATTCTACTCAATTTATAGGTCGCTCGACACCGTTTAACAAAATCTTAAAAATGGAAAAGAAAATGCGTCCCAATAGAAGTTTGATTGTAAACAGACAAAAAGGTCGTAAATCGAATAAAGATAATAGTAATACAAGCACGAACGAACATGAAGATAATAAAGCAGTGAATAAACAGAAGAGCGATAAGGATGGAGAACAGAAAAAGCGAAACAAAAGTACTCGACAGAAAAAAGGCAAGGAGGGAAAACATAACGTTACTGGTATGTAAGATGATAATCCATGATCCATCTGTTTTTTTACTTCTGTCATTTGTTCAGCCAGTGTGCTTGTGTGCTTTAAGATCACAGTTTCATTACACACGTCACAAATATTCTAATAACGAATAATTGAGTAAAAAAAAAACAATAATATTGATAAAGGTTTAGTATATTTTCTACTACTCTTGTGGTTCTTTAAGTGCTTTCAGTCATTGCTTAGCTCAAGCCTCCTCAATGTGCGAAGGTCTTATCAGCTTGGACCATTTTTCTGTCAATGAGTGCTTTCAAAAACTATCAATGGTTGAGTTATACTGGATATTAAGTTAATTAACTGTTTACATAGTGACGAAATCTAAATCGAAGAAGAATCGCAAACACATCAACAAAACAACACATGGACAAAACAAAATGAGTCGTAATTGTAAGTTCAATAATATTTTATCAATTATACCCGTTGCTGGATCGAAAACCAACAGATGAATTAATAGTAGCAAATATTAAAAAAAAAAACAAAACGTGCTCAAAAGAAGAAGTGTTAAATGTAATGTTGACCATCGAGAAGTTATACCTGATAAATTTTCATTCAGTGACCAGAAACAAGACATCAAAGAGCCAGCGCAAATCACGAAAAAGTAATAGCAGTGAGTATCTATCTTGATTAAACAACGACTTAATTTACTTACCTTCACATTAGTCATTTACAAACGAAATTGCCCAAAAAAAAAATTACCTACTAACAACGTAATTTTTCCTACACAGGGTCAAATTCTACGGAGAATCTTAAATATCCAGGTTTGTTTACAAATGAAAGATAGAGGATGATTTCAATTGATATTTAATATAGGTTCTCTTTCATAAACTAGTTCTGATAATTCCCAATCCAGAGGTGCCTCTAAGCACGACTCCGCGGCCGTCCTGTAGATGGCGCTTCTTCTGCCAGGACCCTCGCAATGTGGACTCGTGCCGGCTGCACACGTCGTGCTTCGATGGTTCCAATAACGAGCCTATGTTGGAAAGTAAGTACTGATTTTTTTTCATTATTTACAATAAACTTAAAAAACCGTTTTGTTTCATAAAAATAGGCCCGAAACACCTTTGAGTACATGTTTAAATTATTTATTTTATTATTAGTTTGCATTTGGTAATCCACGATCAGTAAAAATTGTTTATAATAATAAACAGAATGAGAGGTTTTCAGTTTTATTACACCTTCAGCTTTATTTATAAAATCTTTTACCAAACCACAAGTATGATTAGGTAACACTGACTAGCAGATTCAAAATTCAAATTCTCTAAAGGAATAATTATTTTGCTAATCATATAATCATATTATTGTGGTTGTTGGTACTTATCTACTTAATTTTATTGTGTGACTAAAGCTAAACACCAACTTCTGCCAACAGCATGGCCTACGTCGTAAATTATCCCAAGAGAACATACTGCCGTGATAAAAAGTAGCCTATCTGTTCCATCTATCTCTATTTTATCCAGATACTTTCAAACAAACGTCTGGACAAACGTTATTATTATTATTTATTATTTATTTATAAAATTATTATGTACGATACTATGATTCATATACCTAATACAGAATCATTGATTGATTGTTGTTATTTTTATTTTTTTCACAGAAGGTGTCGTTGACACTGTAGAAAAAGACTTTAAAGAGAAAGAAAAAACCGAACTAGTGATGCACTTCCGGAAAATGTGTAAGTTTTCCGCACTAGAAACATGTGGATTATTTATTTTAAAAGAAGTATATATGTTATTTAATTAATTACTACGTATTACAGGCATGGTCCGTCTTCCTATAAATATCAAACCTGCATCTGATGCTAGATATTATGTATTTTAATCTTTTTGTGAAACATTATGATCTCATGATGAAATCCTAATTTTACTGATATAATGTATGATGGACTAGGTGCAATAATGTAGATACACATAATAATTATATTTGTTTTCAACAGTGAAAATAACTTCTTTGGATGAAGATGTCGAAAAAATAAGTAAGCTTTCCTTTAGTTTGTCTGATGGCACTTTATTTACCTAGAAAAAAAAATTTAATGACCATTTACAATTTTTTTTTTTCAGTTGAACAACATGTTTTACTTGTGAAACCGGAAAACTTGGGTAAGTGTTTTTTGCTATTTATTAATAGCAAGATGGTATTAATGTCAACAGAAATGCAACATCTACATCGACCTAAAAAAAAACATTTCAGAACCGGATGACAAGATAGAAACCCTCGACCAATATTTTAATAACATTATCATGGCTGAGTATGCAAGTGAGTCTTCATGAATTAACTAATTTCCCTAATGTTTAATGTGTTTTCATAAACTAATAGGTTTATACAAATTTGCAGGTTACACGACGCCAAGCCCTAATTCAAATAAGGTAAATGAATACAAATTATTATATGTATAAGTGTTGGCCTGAAGAAGGAGTTCTCAAACACTCAACTGACCCTGTGTGTCACCTGCTTATAACACTGATATACTGCACGTTTATGACTAGCACCTATGCACACATTGCACACAGTCCGATCGATTGATATTGTTGTTTACTTATTTCCCAAGGTATCGGCCAGACCACATCCCTTGTTCTTGGAAGCTAACAGTCCAGAAAGAGAATTTCAGGTATCATACTCACATTATTATATCGATGCGCAAACAAATCCCAAATATTGCACCAACGCTGTATGCTCATTGCTGCTCAACCCCGACTGATATTGCGTGTATGTGTCCAAATATTAAAGTAACTAACACAATAAAATACTTAGGCGTAATTTTAGATGAAACCCTTTCTTTTAAACAGCATATAGAAGCTTTAAACAATAGAATACGTAAGCTAATATTCATATTCAAAAAGCTACGATATATTGCAGACCCAATAATAATTAGACAAGTATACTTTGCTCTATGTCAATCAATTCTGACCTATTGCATTACCTCGTGGGGTGGGGTAGGTAAAACTCTATTACTACCCATCGAGAGAGCGTAAAGAGCAATCCTCAAGGTGTCCACTAGCCGTCCTTTCCTTTTTCCAACTAACCTTCTCTATAAATCCTGTGATGTACTAACAGTCCGACAGTTATTCATAATGAGCACGGTGCTAAAACAACACGCAGCCCTCCCCTATCGCATTGAAGCTACTAAAAAAAGACGAAAAGATATGGTTTGCCCTAATAAACCTACAAAACATGCTTTCACAACAAAATTTCATGTGTTCCTTGGACCACTGCTCTATAACAGACTTAACGCAACAGCAGACATATTTTCCCTAAATTACATTAAGTGCAAGAAAGTTGTCAAGGAAACTCTTCAAAGTATGTCCTATGATGATACAGAGGAGTTATTAATAGTTCTAAAATAAAGATTGTCTTAATTTCTAAGTATTTTAATAATGTATTTAAGAGTCTAAGATGTTAGGAAATAAGTATTTTATAATATTATTTACACCTTATATAAGCCTTTTAACTTATTACCTAAGATAAATATACGTAGATCGTTAAGTATTATGCTTCCATCAATTGAACAATGTAATCTCTTCTCGCCTGAAACACAGGATTACCTAGCTCAGGCACATAACACGTGATATAGATTTAAGCAGAACTGTATTTATTGTGTACCTTATTATTTTGAATAAACTTTATTATTATTATTATTATTCTCTTTATTCATCTTTTTTTACATACTTTTTATATTTTTAAATATTTCAATAACAAAAAAAAAAACAATAAAAAAACATTTAAAAATATAAAAATAGTAGTCCGCCGGTGTCGGGAGCTGGGTCCAAGCTACCGGTGGTTAGGGCTCCAGAGAAAGGAACCTCCTCACAATACGAGCCGTATCGAGGAGTACTGCCTTCTGTATCAGGCCCTTTACCCAACTGCGTAACGCCAGCTTCGACAGGTGGTCGTCGAAGCTTTTGGCTATCAAGCCATTGGCCGTAACGACTATCGGCACAATGACAGCCGAGTCCACATTCCACATGTCGACAACCTCGTGCGCTAAGTCAAGATACTTGATTTTTTTCTCTTTCTCAGCTTTCACGAGGTTCTCGTCATGTGGAATGGTAACATCGATTATCATTGTGCGGCGCGCTAACCGGTCTATCACCACTATATCGGGCTTGTTAGCTATGATAGTCCTATCAGTGATGATAGACCGATCCCAGTACAACGTGACATGGTCATTTTCGAGAACTGGGTCGGGCACATACTTGTAATACGGTACCTCAGAACCCACAAGTTTGTATTTCAAACCAAGTTGCTGGTGAATAATCCTAGCCACTTGGTTATGCCGGTGCAAGTACTCGCCGTTAGCCAAACGAGAACAACCAGAGATAATATGTCTGATGGACTCACCCGGACGGTGACATGCCCGACACACGTCAACCGTCCCGTCCTTCATAATATGCCTCCGGTAGTTGTTCGTCAAGATAACTTCGTCCATAATTGCACAAACAAAACCTTCAGTTTCTCCGAAGAGATCACCGAAACGTAGCCAGGCCACGGACGCTGAAAAATCTACATCGGACCCATAGAGAGCCCGATAGAAGCGCCCGTGAAGCTCCTTGCCTTTCCATACCTCCTTGCGGTCATCTGTAGTAAGTATTACAGGTTTGCGCCAGTTCTCTTTAGCCATGGACAACGGGGTGAGTCCCTTGTCCACTGCGACCACATCTCGGTGCATACCCACATCGACTTTGAGAAAATATTCTCTGAGACTGCACATCTCGCGGTTGTGGAGAGTCTTAGCATTTAAAAAGCCTCGACCTCCACACTTCCGCGGGATGTACAGTCTCATCACCGACGATCGTGGGTGATGCATCCGGTTTGCAGTCAGCAGTGTACGGACCCTCCTATCCAGGGCGTCGAGTTCAGTTATTATTATTATTATTATTATTAGCCAATATCTTTTAGTTTTTGTTCACAAAGAAAGTGCCTACCTAAATAATGATTTGAACCTAAATTAAACTTGTCTGTAGTTTACCACTGCAGGGCAAAGGGACACTTTGCAAATATATGTACATAGACGGCACGAACATTCATTTCTCACTTGATTATAAAATAATATGTAAAACTTATACTTTATATATACAACCTGTAACAGAATAAACGCAATTATAGGGCCACGCCGAAATCGTGAAAAAAAAGTGTGTGTGTTAGCTCCGACGATTTTCATACCGCGAGCTAAATATGAAAATCGTTGCGTATTTTGCCTTCCTGTGACTTCCCCAGTGGTCGTTACGAATTACGAAAAATGATAAAGTACTAAAAAGTGTAAAATAAAATAAAAAAAAAAAGTAAATTAAGTAAATAAAAAATATTTTTTCTTAAAAACTTTAATTTCGGAAGTCGGTGTTTTCGGTTGTATTTTCTTTTTTTGACACCGACTTCCAAAATTAAAATTATTTTATACTTTCTAGTGTTTTTTTGAAAGTCGGTTGTATTCTTTTTGGAAAAAAGTTTTTTATTGTTCACTTTTTCGTGAAGATCTAGATTTTATTGATTTTAAGTTGAGGAGATCACACATCTTTGAAATGCAACGTCCAATGCCAATGCAATATACCTAGCTATAACTAAATTCAACCTGCTAAAGAATCATCAAGATCGGTTAATAAACAATAAAGTTAAGTAGGCCCGAATGGATAACCCATAAATCATGGAAATTCAGGTTATGCATCTGCGTACCCCTTCACAGCGTACCGTTATGTTATGAACTGGTGTAAACAATAAACAGACATGTGATCTCAGCAATCCCGGGAGATTTGCTATTATTTATTGAAGAGTTCCGTTGCCTACCTCCGAAGTTCTTCAATCAGATCTTCACCAAATTAAAATGGGACCTGTCCGGGAAAATACTCTACCAAACAATAAAATAATCATCCTAATCGGTTGACTATTTGCGAAAATATCGCTGAACAAACATTTTTCCTGGGATCCGATCATATTATCCTGACGTATACCTTCCATTATCAGTTCAGCGACATGAGATGATGATTACCAGGTACAAATATCTGAATTGCCTTAGAAAGTATATGAAAAACATTGTATGTGCCTTTAAAGTTTAAGGGTTGCCCTCGATTTCCCTGTGATCCATTCAGGACAACGGACTTTCGTATAACAAAAAAAAAATCGGTCCACAATTGGCGGAGAAATCGGGGAATACTAGTATTCAGCTGAATCCGGTTTGACTCGAAGCCGACCCCAATATAGTTGGGAAAAGGCTAGGCAGATGATAGAACCTCCTTCTTTTTGAAGGATTTCGGCTAAAAATACAAACAAAATCTAAAATAACTTAATTTTATTTTATACTTTGTAGTGTTTTCTATTCGGTTGTAATTTTTTTTGCGAATGAACTTTACACACCGAAGTGTTACTATCATAGTAAACATAACTCCGGTGAACTGTCACCGTCACGGAATGTTGTTTTGTCAGTACTTAACTGCGGGGTTTTCTCCGTGGGAAATCTTATTTTCTAGCATCCTGGGCTAAATTGTGGTGATGCCTAGAATTGGATTTATCTTCTTTTTTCCGTTGCTGTCATTGCCCAATAAGTTTTTAAATATTTTATTGGAACGAAGTTCCTTATCGCGTGTTACGAAAGGGGGCTAGACGGAAAAAATTAAGACCAAAACTTGTAACGACACTTTTTGCTATAGTTGTAAGCCGTGCGTATAACTTAAAAAAAATATTACTATTCCTTCACTAATTAATCGAAAGGAACTTCGTTCCATCCGGGTGTCCCTTGACACCTCTCAAGTTTTTTTTTAAATTTGTATAATTCCTCATTAATTTCTAGAATTTTACAAGCTCATTCATAAAAAAATGCTTAGTTTAAATACTAAATAATTTGATTGAGTAGAGAAGAGATTTTGAATCCGCTTATCAGTATCAAAATTGTTCTGGTTGTCACGTGAATAAGCTTAAATTTCCTAACAATAAATGCTTACAAAATATAAAGTTGACATAGACTGAACTGTTATGTTATTACTTATTAGGAACCGAGTGCTTCAACAGACACTGACGACAATCAAGCAGTAAGTATGAATCGAAGCAATAAGTTTATTTAGATTCGGTATTATAAGTATGGAAGCTTTTGTCACATACTGTTATTTACAAACAAGAATTAAAAAACGTAAATAATGTTAAGTATATACCATCGTTAAAATGCTTATACAGGTAGTTATTTAAGCATTTTAACGATGGTAGGCTTGATGGTGGCTTATTAGTAGGTACTAATCCTCCCTAGAATTTGATACTTACGTAATACATAGTTTTTAGTAGGCCCACATATAAACTCGTTATTACAATGGAACTGGCAATAATTGATTCGTAAACTTTTTTTTTCAGTTAGAGGATTCAACTCAATCTCATGTAGGAGTGCCTCATAAATTTGGTGCACTTGAAGTAACCACTGCATCTATGAAGTCCGCAACTTCAAAATACACTAATAAAAACTAGTTGTAAATTGTGTAACTATTTTGCTCAAGTGACTGGACTATCCCTGAACTGCTGGCTGGCGTGCGCCATTGACAATATGCAAAGTATCCAAGATGCTCATGTTTATGAAAGTCGAATAATTAGGGAAACAAAATATCTTTTCGAAGATGGCATTATATATAATTTTATTTATAATACGGTAAAGCAATTTATTGAACTGTGTGATTTCAATAAAGGCCGAGGTCACACGCGCGCGTCCACGGTTAGCACGGACCGGTGCGAGGCTCTGAAGTCGGGCAAGGCCAGGCTGCTCCAGATGTCCCGGAAATCAATGACATCGCTCACAACTTCCGGTCGCACTGTTCAATAGCCATGCCTGCACGGGTGCCGCTCTATACAGCCTATGTTTTAGCTTTTGTTGAAGCTGATGAAGACCCATGTTCAGTACGATTTAAGGGTAAATATTATGATAATGATGATGGTTTTTTCATTATAGGTATTTCGTTATTCTTTCTAAAACATCTTACTCTGTCAGGTTTACAAATTACTTGAATTTTTTTTGATTAGGCTTATCTAATAACGTATCTATTTAATTTCAAACCGATACAAAACGAGTTCATTACAACAAACGAGAAAGCGATGGCAGCCTCTTTTGAATTTCAAATGAATTGACGTACCAATAAATCCATATTTCAGTTGAGGAAGATCTCTAGCCACGATGGAAATTATTAGACGAATCTCAAACCAAAATCAACGGTCAGATGAAAACTGTCGATAGCAGTGTTACACTATCTTTAATTATAATCTACACTATAATAGTGTAGATAATTATTAAAGAAATATGAACATGTTTGTAGTAATGAACGAATCGATTGTGAACTACTTGTCATTGAAATATCAAGTGACTGATGTGGCATTTGTATAGCAATCAGTGAAAGTCCAGCGCCTGAGGCGAGTTGCATTGTTGTGTCGTGACCTTTAAGCTCAGATACCATGGTATACACGAGTGTAGCGAGGTGTTTAGTTGCACTTAGTGGTGCACCTCCAGATGTCCACTTTCAAATGTCAATTAGTTAGTCCATAACTCGGACACTATATGTTAGGACAAAGAGTTTGTGCTTTAGAAACTTCAAGGGTAAATCTTACTGTGAACACAAAATGTTTTCAAACATGTTCTTTATGCCAGAAAGCTTTGAAGCCATGTAAAATACACTTTAGAGTTTTGGCGAGCAGAGAGTAGTAAGGTTGAAACATACATACATACAAAAATGTGTTACAGCTTACTTAAACTCCCACCTTGCATGCTTATTATATAACAGTCCAAGATAACTGCACATCATGCATATTAATGACAATTCACAATCAAAAAGAAAGTTTTGCACAAGCTCGATTATGCAAATGTGCAGACTCGTGTCATTTGCACTATGCTGATGCAATAGGTTTGTATGTTCACTTGATCTAAAAGTGTCGACTCAAGAAGTAGAACGCTAAGTGCATCTAGGAACATACGTAACTATTTAGTCGTGTTGTTACAGTTCTAGAACGCTGCTTCCGAAACAACAAACACGTAGCAGATCCCAAATAAGCTAACAAGTTACAGTCAGGAGGTGGAACTACGTTGTGTGAATATTTGAAAGGCTGACATTTCAATTTGACTTTGTTACGCTCGGTTACCAGCGGCTGCTGAAACAGTGAGCGAGTTTTGATCGCTTTGAGCTTGCAAGTGACAGCATCCGCTCTAGAACCTAATATCGGACTGCATACTGATGGCAATTTCTGAGTAAATACAAATTGAATACTTTACGCTAGTTCTTATTGAGACATACGCACAAGACGTTTGGGTAAGCCTTAATTGTACGTATTCTCTGTCAGTCTGTTTCCTGATTGGTAGCATAACATAGTGGTCTTCAAGTCAAGAATGAATAGACTTCTTCGTAGAAAGCGTGTTCGGTCGCCGACCACATCCTCGCTGATCATCAGAAAAGATACTGGTCAAACGCACGCCTATCAATAAATAAAAAAACAAACTACAGAACCGATTTTGATTAAATTGATATGTGACCAATCGGGAAGTAGGTACATCCTTTCACAAAAAAGAAGATTTTTTAAATCGGTCCAGAAATGACGGAGTTATGAGGTAACAAACATAAAAAATACAAATTACCGAACCTGTGGAAACCGAATTGAGAACCTCCTCCTTTTTTGATGTCGGTTAAAAAAGAGTATATGGAGTTCAGTCAAAACTCTTGGACCATAAATAATGAGTAATTTGTACGTGCCTACCTGAACGTGTATTCAAAAAAATAATCCCACCTAAACGTCGGCTCGTACACACAAATCGCCTGCCATTGTAAACGTAAACGACGCACCCGTTTAATTACAGCTTTTATTCGCCTTTACATTATTTTTGCTTGCCATTATATGTAGGTGATGTCGGCACGATTATTTACACACAAAATGAATGCAAAACATAAAACGTTTCTTGTTAGAACATTTTTATGTCTTTGATATTAAAAAAATATTTGTTTTCAGTGAAGTAGTTACGAAGTACATAGTTGTTAGTTACTTATGGATCTATATGATACGAGTGAAAATGTACGCGATCACAATACATATAATTACGATAGTTATCCGCAGCCCGTGTGTGGTGGTTTCGTCTAAGCTTATAGATCTTTAGGACTAGCTCCTACCTGGGAGTCTGCCGTTTTGCCGAAAAGATTTTGACAAAATTTCACAAGCCAAACAAATTTTAGCAACCTTCTTTTATACCAATGCAATATTTGGAATGATTGAATGAAATGAAAAGTGCGTATTAAACGCACTTTATCATTTGGTCATGTTTTTACTCGGCTGAATATTACCAAATATAATGTCATTATGGCTTACAAGCAAACAATCTTTAGACAATAAACGTTAGGTTAAATGATTTGCTATGACAAAAAAAATGGTTTAGGTTAGGTTAGGACTGTGACCTCCTACGCACGAGCCGAGTGAGCGAAGCGAGCGGTGCCGCGGAAGCAGCCGGCGAGTGCCAGAAACGACTAGATTATATAGAAATAAATATGGAAAAAAAAACCTAAAGAAAAGGCTACCCGAAACTGAACTAGTTAGAAGTTTTGCGTAAAATGTGTTATTCCAACTGAAATATTTGACTACATAAATACTACAACTACATAGTTATTAAGTACTTACTAACAGAATTATGGATCTGTATCTTTTTTTGATAATGGTCTGAAATAAAGTTCTTAATAAATAAAAATTGATAAAAGTACTAGTTGGTAAACAAGATTAAACGTTCTCTTGCCAAACATTAGGTTTGCGTTACAATTATTTGTGAAGAGATTTTTTGCTAAGTAATAATTTGGCAAATGAAATTGTGCGGAAAATTGTTTGGGAAGTGTTTCGATGAAACATAGGTAACCCCTCCTACCTACTTCATTTTAAAGCTAATTAGTGCTAAAGAGTTTGACAATTGAATGTACCTATCAGTTTTCAATTACCTTCCTATGTAAGTTATATACCATTAATCCAAACTTTTATGTTTCGCGTAGTTAACATGTTTTTTCAATCCGAACGAATTTAATAAACTATCTATTTGAATAGGTGTGCGGTGCGACAGGTGAGCACACCCAATTACATTTCGATCAGGCAGCGCCGGCGGCGGCGCGTGCGGTCGTCCTAACCGGATTACTGGCCGGCGCGGCGGCGGGCCGGCAGGGCTGTGGGCCTGCGCCGGGGCCGACGACCTGCCGATGCCGCCACCTCGCATTATAATTCGATACAGATTCATCAGCAACTTAACAACATTCTCCTAGGCTCGCCGAGTTAGACTACGCCAAGACCTTTGACCGCGCAACTTTCAATCAAGTAGCAGAGCTATGTTTAGAATTTGTAAGGTAAATGACTCAGTAGGTAGGTAAAGTCATAGGTAAGCACAGTTGACCCGTTCGAAGGTTCGATATCCTTTCATCGAATTGAAAGACTTGGCTAACGAAGTAAGCCGTATCAAAATCAAGCAAATTAATTTACAAATTGCAGTTCCACCAGACACAAAGAAATACATTCCCGCGATATGCAATATCAGCGATCACTAGTTCACCGCACTATATGAGCCACAAAGAAAAGCTCGCTGCTATGTCGCAGTTTACACAAACAAAATAAAAAATATTCAGCCAGCATGCATCGAGGCGGAAACTGATACTACGGAGACAAACATTGAAATGTGATACTTTTATGTGTTTCATACTGATGCGGCCAAATGAAAAATAAACTATTTTGATGTAAAAGCAATGCAGTGGTAGCTAGCCGTTTAAATTAATTTACTCAAATGTTTTTCAATGTTAAAAAAAATATAATGGGTGGCGTACTGTTTCAATTAATAGGGTTACGAATCGATTTGTTGCTAAGCAACTTCAAAGGATTCCAATGACCCAAATATGTCAGGATATCAAAAAGGTCGTAATCTGATTACATCGTTGATTCCCGGTCCGTTTTCTTTCGTAGAACGTCTATTCAACTTGAGTTCTTTTATGGCTTCTCTGGACTAATTAAATGACGGTAGGTTTATTAACAACTGCGTTGCGTGTTTAGATTCGATTAAAAAGCAAAATAATGAAGATCACACAATCAAAATAATATTCAATTAAAACTGACTATTAACCCGCACTACGAGTATTTGTCATGTACAAGCTAAACAAAGGAATTAAAGATCAGGATAACAAAACAACAGGAAATCTAATTTTGATTTTTGCTCCAGGGTACGTTTGTTTGAAAAAATAGGAAACACAAAACTGTATCAATACACGGAAACCCAATTGATAGTTACACGCGATCATCTTTTTGTAATATCTCCTGCATCGAACAAAAGCATCGGTACAAAAGCAAACAGAAAGAGTTTGCTCTACTAATAAAAAAGTTATACGACCTTAATTAAAAACTGAATCAGATAAAGCGCAAACTCTATTCAGCTGAACGTAGAAATTCCATTCGTCCATTATGAATAGCCATCTGACTATTTACTTAACCTGTTTCAGCGAGCGAGACAAAACCCGCACTCGCTCCACATTGATACTGCACAGACACACAAAGGAAATAAATGACTGTCACTGCGGGAAACAGAATTGACCTATCACATTGCGCCGTCTTCTTTTTTATCTTACGTCTCTGTATAACAGGATTTTTCTTTTTAAAATTATTATTTGCACTTACTCTTAAAAGCGTGTTTCAATTACCTTCCTTGAAAGCATGTGAGGCAATCGCTTGAAAGTCGCATAAAGGGACGCACCTTAGCGAAGTTACGCCACTTCTAAAATATTCAAATCTCGGGGGTGACTTTCCCCGCGCTCCAGTAAAATGCAAAACAAGGAAAGTTTCCCCCTAAATCAGCGGAGTCAGCAGAACCCGGAGTCCTGGAGTCCCGGCTGAGCCCGGCTCGCGACAAACACACCCGGACAACAAACAAACTTTCATTTAGCTACAGCGGTCGCGCTACTCAAATTTCTGCTAAAAGATGCTTTATTTCAGCGCAAGAATTTAACATTGTCGTCTTGTTTAATTAGTGTGTCAAAACTCTTTCTTGAGATTGCCTTTTCATTTTAATTTCTCATGACATCAAAATAAACGACTCATCATGATGAGACTTTCATTATAAATATTAGAAATGCATTCATGAATTATTCATTGGACACAATGCAATACAATATCTAAGTAGATATATGTTGTGGTGGAGAATAAAATTGTGTAACAAGGATTTCACTGACTGCCATCCAACGCGTGTCCATTGTTATGAATCGGATGTTTGTGTTCGCTATCAATATCGGGATAGTTATCCGAACCCGAATATTTTCATTGAATTTTGTTTACGGATATAGAGTGAAGTGCGGACACAAAGAGGCAATAACGAAACAGCGCTGCGCAACTCTCAGCAAAAACCAAACATTGTTCACCTATTAACTTCGAGGAGTTTTTCAATAAAATATTGTCTGTAACGGGCATCGGACGCGGTAGAGAATGCTAACAATGGAGCAAAACAAACGAGATGGGCGGCTATTATCTCACTATAACCTAGTTCTGCATGGTGAGCGGGAAAAGCGAAACGAGGCTAAATTGCCAGCGAGTTGTTTTATAAATGGTCCAAACTTGAGAAAAAAACAGCAAAAGCTGCCGCTTTAGTTAGGTACTGTTGTTCGCAGAGTATAGCCGCTACGAGTCAGCGATGCCGGAATCAACATGCAGTATTGATAGCATTCTTTGTAAACAATATCGACAGTTGTTTGCTTACCTTTAGCTGAATGTTCAAACGTGGTAACGATGTAGATCTGAAACAAAGCAACAAATATCTTAGTCTAAATTTTAAAGTGGCGTGGCTCCACGAGGTCCAAATGAGGAGTTGTCGACGGTACGGGATACTGCTTCTCGTTACATTTTTCCATTCATCATAATAATGTTTCATAGCAATTGAATAGGCAAGTAGGGACCCACAAAGTTCGAGTAAATGTTAAGGATAGAAAACAAACAGAAACATAGATTAAAATATGTTATAGGTTGTAAAGACAATAGATCATTTTGCGCATTAGGACAAAGTAGCTGCAAATGCTACGACGTGCTAAAAGAATTGATTGTGAACTAGTCACAGCTGACCGAATACGCAACATAACAAAGGTATCGGTCCAATTGTTGTTTAAGAATTTGTATGTAATCCTTTGTGACGTTGTAATGCGCAGTAGGAACTGAATCTTATCACCGGGCTCTGGTCTCAGAGGCATCTAATTATAATATTACCATTAGGCAAGTAGAGGCAAGACTTCCGGCGAGGCGCTAGGGTCACCAGGGATCGCAGCACGTACTCTCGTCCCCAATACGCACTCTAGCCGTCTCACTTTCCCACCTAGTCAAGTGCTCGGAATAATAAAACTGTGTGCAATTCTTTAGCCCCTCGACAGTGTCCCGAGCAGGTCCATTGTGCTGCGTCACTTGCGTCCGTGTTCAAGAGCTTCGGGGAGCTTTAATTGTTCCATTATTACCCTTTCAACTTTTGTGCTCAATTTTGAGGTGTTTTATTTTCTCTGACATCAAAATGTTATGAAAGATCTTAATTCATAAAGATGTTCAAGACAAATGTGGTTTAACATTTCATTTGTCTTTAGGTTAAACTATTTTACCAAACAATGACTAATACGGACCTTACAGGAAAACACGCAAGATTTATTTTATTTGATTAGCTTGACGGAAAACTTAGTTGAGGAGCACGCCTATTTATTGTCATCGTATTATCGTCTATGTATTTATGGAGCTGTCATATAAATAAAACTCCCAGCCCATTAGCCTCGGCCGCTGCGCCATCACCGATCACCGAGCGGTATTACTGGGAGCCTGCGTGTAACATCGGACCCATCAATATCTGTCATCGGTCACCGAGTAGCCAAATAAAAATGTACGATCGACCTCTTCCGATAGGCCATGACGTGCACGATCCGGTTACCAGCTCATATTATATGAGATGACCTAATTCGCTGAAAATATTTCCCGTGCCACCACCGGGGAGATGAATGCCGTGGGCCGATAATCTTGTTATTGATATTTCTGTCTTTATTAAGCTCAAGCAACATTATGCTACTAAGTTAGTAATAGAAATGAATAAAAACTAGTGACCACAACTGTGTCAAGGATGATAAGCAGAAATTTCCTTTAATAGCTCGGGATTGAATAAGCTGAGCTTTAAAGCCCCGCTGTCGCTTTGCCTACAGAACACAGTAACGCCGGCAGCCTTTTAATAAACGGACATTTCACAATTATTTCCTAAAGATGTCATGTATTTGTAGATCGTTACTCGTAGTACCCGGCGCGGAAAGTCACTCGCATATCTCAAAAACGCAAAAAGCGGAAAATTTCTGCTGCTCTAATAAAATGTGAAGCATTAAAAATGTATAAATCGGTAAATAGATGAGCTGGTACGCGGCCAGCGATCATCGGACAGATGCGTTGACGCCGCGGTAGTAATGCACATGGCCACTACAATCTGTGTCGGTTCACTTTCGTGTACATCGCAGGCGCACGCTCTCATTATGAAAACATTAAATGGCTCAGAGCAGGGCCGCTATCTCGTACAGCTGTACTTATGATGATATATGTGGATAATGGACAGACAGTAAAATTATTATTGTAATGGAAAATACTTAATGCGTACGTAGGTAGCGGTAGGTACAGCCTAAATATATTTAGGAACCCACCAGGGTACCTTTGAAAACCTATGCTAACCTTTAGAAAATGATGTTAGCAAAATTTCAAATAAAGGTCCTCCTACACAAAAGGAGAAAATGTTAATCTTAACAATTAAAATATAACATTATGGATGAAATATTAAAGTGATAAACTCACTTAATTGCTCTCGGATATCTACCAGTTATTTTTTCAACATATAAAACCAAATAATTTCATTGTGTATCTGTGTCTAATTGAATTGCTAAAGGGTGTGTATGACGTAACATTGCGAAAACAAAAAATAAGTCAAGTGCACGTGGCGAGGTAAGGGCCGGTCAATAACCTCACATGATAGGTACCGTTAATTACTTTCGCAGGGAAGAATGTAGCACGCAATTATTCATTTAATTACTACAAACAAACATTATCAATCATTTGGCGAATGTGATTTACATTTTTGATTTAAACAGTCGTAGTTGAAATGAAGTTGAAAATTAAGTATTAGATACTTCTTACTAATACTCGTTACCCGACCTACACTATAAGATTGTGAAAAATACTGGATTTAACTCGTTTTCTGTGATGAATGCAAAGCAATTATTTCACACTTTAACATTTGAGGACACTCCAAAGAGTTGAGGCCAATGAAATAAATATCTACGTAGGTAAGCCTGAAAAATAAGTTAAAGCGAAAATACTACGACATCACCTTGAGGCATAAAAGAGAAAACAGACGCCTTTAAAGTGTTGTAGTTTATCACTGAGTTGTAAACAAGAGCCATGTATTCATCGAGGCTCCAACCAGCTCGTCACGAGGCGCGGACGTGGCATCCACAGGTCCTGATTGTACTCATCATAAAAACTCGTCACGTCTACCCCTCCTCTCCCCCCACTCGGAGAAAGCCTCCCTCCTCAACTGAAAATGCGCCCCCGGGTTAGACTCGCGTCTCGACAGATTCGTACCTAACAGGTAATACTGCCACTAACTGTACATAATTTATGAAATGAAACGTCTATCCGCTAGAACACTTAAAACTCGATTTCATTGTTCTACTTACCATAATTTTATTTTCTAATGCATAAATACATTATCTGCTAGGTTCATTGAGGTGTATAATTTCTTGCAATAGATATTATCAGAAAGTAGCCTGCGATATAATTTTACTGCAGGAGGCGATGAATGCAGAGAACTACTTGTGTGTAGAGACGATACGCGTGCTGGTTGAGTATATTTTTTGTTTCGATAAAGCGATTGGAGCCGCGGGCAATGCTAGTACCATATTATTAGAGGTTTGTAGTAGGTACACTTTGTAGCTAAGCGAACATACCACGCGATGGAAACAATACAGGATGTAGATACACTTTCACGCTCCATAGTTGCTACGCGGCTACGCAGCTTGACAGTAGCTGTCAAATGGCGTAAACGCGTAGCGACAGCGTCATATTTTTTTTTGGTAAAAGTGAAATTGTTCTTAGAGGTCGGCGTTCATTGACTATATTGTGTTGGTTATGTTCATTGAAATAGAAAAAATAACTATTTATAGGTCTATGGTTATGTTCGATTCAATTTTTAATACCTGCCCACATACCTTAACACGTTAAACATCACGCCGATTTTTTTTCGCGGTGTGATTGCCTTTCGTTGTAGTTTATTACAATTAGGTACAGAGTACAGCACTTAACTCGTTATCTATCTTTATTTTAAACGATAATGTTAATGTAGCATAACATATTTACCTGTACATCAACATAAAAACGTCTATAACGACGCCACATACTCGTAAGGTCACTAAAACAAAGTAACGAGACTTTGTTATAGACATCGCTTCGCTACCACCTCTTTTGTGTAACTTTAACATAATACGGTATGATATAGTGAACATTTTACGTATGAACAGTAGGTAACGTGACGTTTCTGCACCTTCCTCGGCTTAACGCAGTTGACAAGCGTTCCAAATGTTAGCGTGGAGAAGGTCGTGTCGTATGAGAACAGGTAAAGTAATATTAGATCATTTTAACACATTTGCCGCAGCACAAGAAGCAATGAAATAAAAGAAACTGTTATTACAAAATTACCATAAATGAAAGCCGTATTTAGCTCAGTCTCAACTGTTTTCATAAGGGCCGTATATTCCACGTCTTTTCAACCGTTACTGGTTTGGCACTTTATTCTAATAGAGCCAAAACCCTTTTTATGATTACCGCGTGTTTCTTCTCTAAAACCACTAACAAATTCCTACCTTCGTTTAAAATTTAACTAATAGCATCATTACCGCTGTTAAGACTTACGAACAAGTAAAAACATATGTTAATGTTAAATATATAACGTGAGGAAATAAGTTACGCCAAGAATGAATGTAGGTACACTTACGTAGATAAAATGGCTCGGTACGGGCCCGGTGGATGCGACATTGTTGCCGCAGTTCCGACCTCTAACCCTAAATGTATGACGCCCGAAGAGCCCGTCGTATTATATGGCCGGCAACTTTGCGAAACAGCCGGGACAAATCGGGCACAATTTATTGTTTTGATTTTCTCGGAAAAGACTTTTGCGATGTATTATGTACCTTTTAATTTAATATTCCTTTGGGTGTGTAACGATAAAGCTGTCTACGAAATACTATTTTGGACACATCAGCTACATTGCTAAAGTAAATTCATCTACGTTGTAGGCCGACTACCAATCAGGTTTCTTTTAGACAGAATGTTCTTTAAATGCTAAATCATGGATCGCTTAAACCATTCAATAAACTAGACAATATCATCGATTAGAAATAAGTAAGCTGAACAATAAAACAACACAGACAGACTACAGAGCAAGGCCTAAATAATTGCAACCAAATCCAATCGTCTCGATTTCATTTGTATTTTATAAAAACAGTAATTACAGTCTATTGTTAGAGGACAATGACCGCTAGCATTAACACATGTTACGAGTACATTAGGTTTTTGCATAAGAAGAATGAACGATGTGTGTAATTTTATTTTAATAAAAAGTGCGCGAGACTTGTAACAAATGTGAGCCGCGTGCAGCTAATAGTATACGTTCAGAAGGCTCATGTAAATTCACAGCTTTATTTTAATATCACTAAAGCATATTTCACATGCAACACTGATTTACATAAATTCCTTCATAATATAATATTTTATTACAAATAAAACGTACCTAAGACAATATTGGGAAAACGAATAACTCGTTTTATGAGCAATAGAGCTTGTACTGCCTAAAGTGGCGACAAGACCTCGCATTTCTCTTATCAACTTGGATAAAAAATAATGTTAAAAATCCGCACTTTTATCTTGTAGAGCTACTCACATAGAAGTAATAACTAAGTTAGAAGTGGACTTTTAAAATTTGGGCTCCTGAGCCAAACATTAATGACCTGCGCCGCCATTTTGAAGGGCTGTTTTAAGGAAAACCCCCTGTTCGCCCTCACTAGGGAAGTAATGCATTTTCCTTTATCACGGCGCGGACAGTTTGCGCACTTCTCGAGGGGGACCAGCTTTTACGATTATTGTGCTCACATCGTTACACTGTCATAAAAAAACACTGGATTCGATCTCGCACAAAAGGCAGCACCAGTCGCTGAACCGCTCGATTCACATAATATACTAGTACTAGCTGTGCCCGCAACTTTGTACGCGAATATCAAGTATGAAATATTTTAACTTAAAGGTTTTGTGGTGCGGGTTCCAACTCATCAGCTCGAGATGTTCCTCAAAGCAGAGTTTTGGCCGAAGGGGGTCGTGTATCGACGTTTCCGCGGCCAGCTGCGCGACACCAGTCAGCGAAACACGACGCCGTCATTTCGTGTGCAGTAGTTTAGTATAAATTTATTGTAATATGTATTATTTTATTCATAGTTATTGTTTTATGTATCTTATTTTATGGACCCTAGATGCCTGAAATAAATGATTAAATTAAATTAAATTTACGACCTATTCTCATACCTACCAAATAGGTACAGATGTAAAAAAAAATCATAAAAGTCGGTCGAGCCGTTTCGGAGGAGTGCGACCACAAACACCGTGACACGAGATTTTTATCTCGTGGATTTATATGATGGAGTTCGATCGATTTTAGGAAAGCAATTTAGAGCTAACCTATGTTGAAGTGAACTTGAAGGTGAACCTCAAGGAAGTTATAAATAAGCTTACCTACTAATTTGGATAGTAATGTCATAGTGAGATAATAAAATCCGGTTTGGTCATTTAAGTTTTTGCTTTGGTTGAAGTGGTTGAACGAACTTTCGGCCTATATTTCAACACTTCTTAAGGCAACAGTTTATTTAAAAGGGTTAGGTTTGGTTACAATATAAACAGTGTTGCGACACGCGTCACAAACGCGGCATTTCAAAGCGCTGTGTTGCAAGCATCAGGCGAGATCTAAAAATGTCAAATTCGTGTGGATATTTCGCCTTGGGAAGTGATGGCTGGCGGTCTCACTAGTACAGCGACGCGGCATCGCTTGGCATCGGCGGTGCAGTGCGCACCGGAACACTGACGGCCACGCCGAGCGTGAAGTAATGCACCACATGTTGAATAACATCGTTAATTAATAGCATCGGGCGAAAGCGCAAGTGTTCACATGCGAGCCCCACGTAAAACTTGACTTATTAGAACATTAATTACGAATAGGGATAATGTAATGCAGAATCGCCAAATTATGGTTGTTATGCGCTGTTGCGGGGGTGCGCTCGCTTCCTAACTGCGGAGTTTCACGAGGGCTTGTAGAGTTCCCGTCGTAATGCTTAAATTTATATTTTCATGACAGATAATTATCAAGACCAATGTTGTAGTCTATTAAAATGCAAACAACAAATATTTCTTATACTGTTCTCACCTATATCGATAACTTTTATCTTGATATCTTTCAGTACAATTCCCACCTAAGTTCAATGCCCCCACAAAAATTATCTTTAAACTTATAACTGTCGGCGTGTCAACCGCGTCGCAGTCGGACAACAAACATGGACTTATTATAGTTCACACTTGTCCATGTTTAGAACATCGACGACCGAAAGATAAAACAACTCAACCAAATGTTTCTTGGGAACATTTTTCAAAAAGTTGTATGTATTTCTGTCTCTACTTGGTCACACTATCATCGCTTAACAAAATATAATTATTCGAAGAATATCGTATTTAAATCCTCAATGTCAATGCAACAAAATTACAAATTAAAATCTGTTAAGCTGAATCAGATGTAAGTTGCCGAAGCACTGTAAGCACAATATAGGGCATTCGTGCGGGAGAAAGTGCGCCAGTTGCGCGAGCGCAGCCTGTCCGGCGGCGTGGCGGCGCGGGCGCGTGAGAGCCGGGACGTGCCAACATTGCAAGTCGGCCACTCACCCACAGCGGCTCGCTTGCAGTTGTGCATCCAAGGCCTCGCTTATCAATGTGTCTATCAATCACATATCAAGCGTGGCGGGAATAAAAACCTTGAGTTTGAAATTTAATTGTTATGTATTACTTAGCTGTATTTTTTTCAGGAATCTCGTGCTTTTCCACGCTAGGCTTTCGACTGAGCTTAATTTGCTAAAATCTATGAATGTGTGAATTGATCATGGTCATCATGGACTATCAAGCTGAGCAGCTATAATATAATGTTTATTACACAAGTTTAGCAGTTCTAACTTTGAAATGGGCAATAAAACGTAGTACTAGTTTTCAATTCAAGCACAAAGTATAACAAACATAAAGGAGCTGTCGAGTCGAGGATCCTGTTCAAATATTAAATCTGGGAACATAATTCGTGGTGTCGCATTACTTGGCGAGTTCGGCGGATATGAATGCGAGGTCACGAGTGGCCGCCGCACCGAGCTCGGGCTCCGCAGGGTTTCACTAGAAAGCCTCCGATGACACCAGACACCGCGGCCGGCACAACTTGAGGCTGTAAATCTCGACGAAGTGGAAAGTAAACGCTTTCCAACATGCACTACTTCAGCAAATAGATGTCATTGTGCTCTCTGAACGCGGACAAAAGCAGTGGGATTGTGTATCACGAAAATTCACAGACCATTTTGGAATTATAGCAGATTCCACAATTCCGGTTTGCTCGTCATAATAACCGTTCGTTCCGCCGCATGTTTGACAACTCAAAGCATAAAAGAAACATGGAATATAAATAGAATAGAAGAAACATCCGGCGGAGGAGGCAATAAACAATCGAAGACCCTTCCTTACAACGGTATAATTACTAAGTGTTTTTTTCTCTTTGTGTCTCGAACAACTACAGGCAGGAATGAAGTACTGACTTGTAGATTAATAAAAACTCTCGCGGGAAGGAAAGAGTTGAACTCGAGCGCTGGACTGAAGTTATTTTATAATTGAACTATCAGTGGGGAACATCAAATAACTAAGTAGATGATGATAGCAGGCGATTTGACCTTTTAAACCCGATTTCTGTATGAAGAAATTGAAGTTGGTCAAACTCTACTTTAGGCTGAAAACCTGTCAAACCTTGCCATTACGGTTAACTGTATATACTTAAATCAGATCCCAGTTTTCTATAGTATTTTAACAAAGAAGCTGAAAAGGATTCTTGAAGTACAGTATACATTAGTCAGCAATAAACTAAACAACACCGACTCAGTCTAAAATTATCGATTAAAAGCTGAAAAGGTGATCATGAGGAAAATATGATCCCCTACGAGACTACGATCATCCGTTATCATTGGACGGACCGAGGGAAGCTCGTGTTCAGCAGTAAACGTTTACGGACCGATTTTTAAATCCACTCGCCTTCCGGCTTCCCATTTACTTTTTATGTCGTCGTTTATTACATTCGTTGATTCATTATTCATTAATTACCCAGAAACGTTTTCATTTGATTGAAGATTAACCTGACGGTCGCATTGACTTTCCTATTCAATATTCATAACATGACATGCTGCACGCTTAATTAATCATTTAATTGCTATCTATTTGTGTTACTTTCATTTTAACTGTTGTTTAATCTTTTATGAAATTGTGTAACAAAATTGATATATAATAATGATGTATATGTATGGTGTTGTTTGTTGTTATAGCCGTGTGCCAATTAGGTACGCGAGCCGGGCATCGAACCGCCTTGCGCCTGTACGCTGCGCAAGCGGCGGTGCGCGGTGCGGACGTGACCTCCGCTCGATATGCACAACGGGACCCTTATTATTCAGCCCGTGAACCCTTGCCCTTATGTGTAAGATATGCAATTTCATTTTATTTATATCGGAATTGAGGTGGTAATTGCTAGCAAAGACAATGTAAAATTGTATGTCACTGTGCGACTAAATATTTTAACATTGAGCTGCAGTAAATTAGGGTACAAACATTCTACTGAAGATCAAGAACATATTACAAAAGAATATTACCTTGATAGTCGCCTCCTCCAAAAAAGTCTGGCAAATGGTTTTCCACAAACATGAGTTCTCTACAAGCTAACTAGCTATCTATCTAGCTATAATAACAAGCACATAACAAACTAGCTGCTACACAGCTATCACTCTGTCGTCACGATATTGTCACGGTTTAGAAATCGTAAGATATATTACTACATGTCGAGATAATTGTCTACTATCAACAATAGTTCGGACTATATCATATTGGTATGCATTTCACAAACACAAATTTTTCTCATAATCCATCTCACGATTTCATTGGCAATGAATTGAAAGGTAAAACACGGCGGACTTATAACAGTATTACAATGTCGACAATAGCTGTCAACGGGGATTATTCCTTTCAGCTTACACAACAGAGCTGATCATACGAGTAACGATCCGCGGTCGTCAATAATACTATGGACTATGAAACAATAACTGATGGTTACTGATGTGATGCCCGCGGCGCAACACTGGGAACTCAGAACTTTTCAATCAGTTTTGATGACTACAGATTGTTGCATCGTGATTGTGGTCATTACACCACAACCACGCGACTCGAGCGGGTCATGTCAGCCTTACTCACCGTCAATTGTTAAATGGGGCGAATTTGTAACGGTAGGATTATCTCAGCTATAAAACGAACAGGCTTGAAAGCGAGTTTCACCTTGAGATCACATTTGTTAAGGTGAGCGTGGTTTTATCTGGGAACGTGGTGTTTATGGCTATAACAACAACTGATTTTGGTTTGTATTTGAATTCTAAGCGACTTGGAGAATAATGTTCTTTGCGTGTTACTTTGACACGGCAATAATATACCTACTTATTGCAATAAGATAACTGTAATATAGGATATATTATTCAATAAGTAAGGTTTTCACGTTGAATTGCTTTCAAAGAAAAGGTCACGTAAGCAATACTTAGTTGCAAGACTTGTATGGTTCTTTTAAATCGCAAGATCCACTGCGTAGCGCTCGTAGCAGTTTTCGTAGCACTCGTAGCAGTTATCGTAGCGCGTATTAGTCGCAGTTATCCGGGAAGTAACTCGGGTTGAGATTGTAGCTTACAAATACTGCAATCATTTTACAATATTGTTTCCCCTTCGGTAATCTATACCGTAGTCCAATTTCGATACGTATAATAAATGACAATAATATTTCATCATAAATTAATATTTGGGTTAAATCGCACTGACACAATATGATCATATCCCGGCGGACCCGAATATTGGGAACTGCCCTATTATCTTTAGTTACACAAATATGTAAATGAGCACCCTTGAGCAGATACCTCTTCCAAACAAATTGGCTTTTAAAGCTGCTGAGATACTTGAAAAGGGATTATCCCTTGAGTGTGCACTTAAATGCGATCCCTTAACGTTCCCGACGTCCATATTGTTTAAAAACATTCTTGACTTACTAAATATTGTTTTGCTATAACTACCTAACAAATCGCATATAGGTACCTAGTAAGTTAAATATCTTGAGTATCTGGTGTAAAAACTCAAGACGATGATGTCATGGCTGCGTTAGGTACCTACTCGTATTTTACGCTTGTAGAAATAACCCAGGAATAAACAAAACGAACGAAACGAAATTAAAATAACACATTTTACAAGCAAAGTGTTAACGTACCTACTGGCCACTTCTTCTACATATACGAGTACCTACAGTAGTAGTGATGTATAAATGCAAGAGTTCATCCCATGAATTATTTTGTATTTGGTATACAATAAAGTATGCTTTTATATCTTACTTTGGTATTGTTCGTCAAATCGCAGAGCTCCTTAAAGTTCTAAGTTTGAGCTTCACGATAACTAACAAATGCTTGCACTGTCTGGACAGGTCCACTCAAATCTGTGTGGCACTTTCCTCAAAAGGCCACCTCAGACATTAACCTACATGATTCTTAGATGATTTGACCAGTACAATTTGTATGGACTTCAAAAGAGACTGTGACCTCTGAGTTTGTTTCGGTGTTTCTTCTCAGGGTAGTCAGCTAGGAAATGCCGGCCTCGTCTAGCTTAAAATTACCAAAAAAACATTGACGTGTAAAAGAGTTATGTTTAACCTACTTACAAAATAAATATCATTTATCATCATAAATACATTATTTTAGTAAAACCGTGAAATAAGGTGTTTCAAATGTATTTTGCGTCACACATCGAATCAAGCAGGCGATGACAACATAGTGCGTCTGGCTTCCTACCAGTATTAATGAACGTTTTTTGAGGTTCGTTAAAATATTCTGGCTTGTTAGTTATACGGCACGGATTTTACATTAGGCTCTCGAATGGGTAAAAAACCAAATACGGGTATTTTTTTAATTCCCACGCCCCGTTTAGGTGTTTCGTTTGACGTTTGTAAATGTATTTTGTATTCAACTGCACAGGTAGGCGTCGAGTTAAGGTCTTCAACTATTACCTATAAGTATAAACTTGAGATCGCCATGACCGAAGCTGACCTTATCAAATATCAAAGTGGAAACTGCGTTACCTACTTTGGCATTCCGCGAATTTGGGTTTGGGTAGACTAAGTATATTCATTACAGAAATATATTTTCGTTTCAGTGAAAGAACTACTACTGACTTTATGGGTACAGGCTTCGATTTATATCAAAGGTTTCAGATACCTGGTCTCCGTATTAAGAAAAATGTGTAAAAGGAAATGAGGCTCTCGGGTCGGGTCCGGGTTAATCATTGTTGGCCGCGTGACGTGCTCCATCACCCCGGGATCAGCGGCAATTTGTCAATCACCACGTGAATGCCCCTCACTAAAGCTTTCAATAAGCGAGCCCAATCCCGGCCTAGCTGACGACGCTATTATCAATATTCAATAAAATGTCAGACAGCCATTTTATTAGTCATTTCCAGTAGATGGGTACTGCGTCACGGAAGGGAACATCCCGAACAATAGAGAGAAACACTCGATTTATGTCCCTTTTCGATATAATGACCCGTTTCTTCAACAAATCCAGATTAAAAGATTAGAAAGTGATATAAATTGGGTTAACTTTGTTGATCTGAGACTGTATAAAAGACGTAGTTAATGTAAAGGAATCACGTCTATTTATTATCTAACTTAAAACATTCTGCACCATAATAATCATAACAGCTACTTCCTAGATTATTATGGTTATGAAACCGCAAAAACTTAACTAATGTTCATGCGACACGACAGTCTTGATAAAGTTAAGTGATTTCATAATAACTTCAAAATAATAATACCGTACATTCGTTTGAAGAAACGACGTTATTTAACAATAAATAATGCTCAAACACGTCATTAAGAATGTCACGCTCGATTGGGTTACGATAGTCACTGTTGTGCTGACAGCATGATATCATTGACCACTCCGAGACCTTGTCATACCTTGTACGAACTGTTTACTAATGTAAGAACGTGTTAACAATCCAAATGTAATTTGTAATATTGAATGTGGCAACTGTCAATATACGCAGTGCAGCGCTGCGAACGACCAGTGTGATAAAAGTCATATATTTTTATCCATCGCGTTTGTTATTTTATTAATTTGCTTTTGTTAGAACATCATGCAATAGGCGCAAAACAATGCTCGTTGCTAACTTACAGTATGGTGATACAACTGATACAGATCGATTAGGTACATTCATTTGTTGCGGTATAATTTAATTAAATGTACGTACATAAAAACCAAGGGCATTCCAAATTCATTAAATTACATCACTAGATGTCAGGAACTATTAGATGTGAACATGCGCTTATTATTCTCAGTACAATTCGTTCAATTCCAATTTGCTCGATGAAGATATCGCATGTCACCAAATCGATATTAATTAAAAGCGCTCAAACAAAGCTGTCATTATTCGCTTCGGCAAAGCCGTCACGAGCCCGATTGTCTCCGCAGACCTAGCGAGTCGCGCCACGGGCTCGCTTGCCACCACCACTCACTCCATAGCTGTATATCTTATTTCCTTGTGGTTTTCATCAATTATTATTTGTTTGATATTCCCCTTTCCCTAGAGGCATTCAATATTAAGCTGTCTATAGTCGGTAATGTTATTTGATTTAGTTGTAACAAGTAGGTACGTAACACGGCACGTTAATTATAATTAATCGGCGATAATTATTTTCTCAGTAAAAGAAGATATGTAATGATAAGTCACGATAGTGAAGCGCACGACAGGTCTAGAATGCATGCGTTCACTCGCAGTCCCGTTAGTTCAAAGACCCAAATAACAATGATCATAGCAGAGGCACGTGAAACTTTTTAATTTAATCGATTACAGACTCGATCGTTATGCGCTACACGTAACACATGCAAGAAAAACTAAATGTGTGCAGTTCGCTGCTTATTCTTTCTCGCGTGACAGTAATGGCGGAAAGTTAATTTGCTTGAAATGTTTCTCACGGTGTTCACAAGCGAGTGAGCGAGTCCAGGCATTACTGTGATAGACGTAATCGCAGGGCCATGAGTAACTTGTATGAAATGCTACACAGAGATTAAGTTCTTTATTACCACACCTGTGATTACGGTAAATACCGGTAACCGCACAACGGGAAAGAGCTGTTGAGGATAGTGATCATATTTTTTTTTATAAATTGTGTCATGCATGGTGATATTTTTAATTTTATCCAGTTTTAAACAGGATAAAGACATTCCAAAAACATCAACATAGACAAATTACCTGCTTTGTAAAGGCAAGTAGATGACTAGTTTTCGAGTGAGAGCTGGGTAGCTAGTACCTTTATACCTAATTAAATGACGGTAGAGGCGGCGACACCTACTCGCTTTAGTTGTGAGTCACGAACATCTGGCGTTTTGCAAGACTCAGCATCAGCATAAGACATGCAAGCAACTGCAAGCTTACTAACGACACTTTAAACTTAATGGTTACTCCCAAATGTTCATTGACGCTTGTCAAAGAGTTAAGAAAAATACTGAAATATTTTTAGATTACCAAAATGTCACGACGTAAATAGCTTCAGACCTATGGAATATTTTGTTACCACCGACACGATAAATGAACACGATATTTTTTTTAGGTAATAAATCCAGAACTTTAGAGCATCGCGGTGAACCGCATTTAAATAGAGGAACATGAAAATGCCAAGCCCTCAATAGAATACAAATAGCAGTAGCGTGTTCTATTTGTGACCATTGTTTTGATCCATATATGTATAGGGCATTGATAGAACCGCGATGGCGCGGCAAGAGCAAAGCGACTAACTAAAGCGAGCGTGTTCGTCGCGATTGGCAACGAGCGTGAAATGTGGGGCGACGCAGCTGAGCCGCTGAGCCGCTCACCAGATCGATACTTGATACGCACCGCGCTCTGAATGCCGTCGTGACCGGATTCGATGATTTATCCATGAGAGGCCAATTTTCTAAAAAAAAAAGGAAATTGCATCGACCACTCGAGAGCACGAGAACAACCGGTACAGTATAGCTCCTAAAAATGGCGATGATCGGGTGTGCCAACAACCTCTTGAATGATTTCATAAGTGATTCTTTGATGACTCATAAAGCGCTCAAACACTTTTTTGGAATTATTAAAAAAACATTGACAAAGAGTTTTGACAACAGTATGCAGGTAGTATTATCACTGATCTAGAAAAATAAAGTGAGTCACTTAACAAAGTAGTAACACACGTGACGATTGACGATAGAATAAACAAGTAAAGAGTTTAAAGTAATTCCAAGTTCGAGGTCAGCTACTTTATCATTGTTAGCTAGGCGCCTGGCTGTGACGTGATCTGGATCCCCGGCGATTTTTAACGTCGTCGACGTCGGCTGCAGCGTCATGTAGTACATACTTACTAACTACAAACAACGTCGAATCAATGTCCCCTGCTGCACTTTCACTTGTTTGTTTTGAATCGTACTAAATCAGTGAAATCAGTAGTTATTTAGAGTAATGTCAATTTTTGCTCATTAATACAGGAAGTGGTGTTTCGGAAACCATGTTCAAATCGCATGTCTAACTAGCATTTTCTCTAAAAAACATAACCAAGAACTAACAAAAAAGAGAGAATATTTCAACGTTCATCGTAATACCCGTGATTTGAAACTATCTTATTTTTTTGCAGAGAATTTCGCCACAATCATCAGCAGTCACGCGAAGTCACACAAACATTCTAGATTGGTTAATCCAAACATTTTTATAATGACTTTGTTAATGTGAAAGATAAATGAGATAAGGTTGAAGTCATAAGACGAGATGATTGAATTAGAACCGGTCATAAAGTGGCATTTGATGAGGGAACAGAGCGGTCACTTAGTGAGATTTGTCTGATGAGGCGTGACAGCCTGCGACCATTACCCATAATAAATAGTTGCAGCGAGGAGCCGCTCCACTCCGCTATCCGTCACGCTTCGAGCCACGATCCGAACGGCAATAAATCAGTTTCGGTTTTTACTCTACGAGAACATTATATCCGTTTCTCATGTTACAAATATCTTCGCATTGTACGTGTCATCTCAACTATTTTATTATCATCGTTCATTGCCTCGATAGTGTTGGCATTGTGTAATTAATAACCTTTTATTGTTGCGTTTACCCATGGATTCGTTCGGAATAACATTTTCATGAATCTGCACTCCAACACGAGAATCGACAAAATTAAGATTGTTATCGACAGTAGCAGTAGTAGTCATTTGAATAATGTTAACAAGTGATGTAATATTTGCTCATCTCGCATAAAATATCACCGCATCACGCGCTAGGTTGAATCAAGTTATGAATGTTATGATGCATGCGCTTTGTGGTTAATTTAGTTGAATTATGAAGGCGTGTGCTCGACCTTGAGCGGGGCTCGCTTGGCTGCACCCGCCAGTTCCGGTCTCTCTGTCTCGGTCTAAATACATCACCACACACATGTGTGGTAAGCTAAGTCAACATTACTCAATTATTAAGATCATCAAATACATGTTTAATATGAAGCCTCCACATTATCGGTACCTAATTACATTAACATTATTACATAATGCTCACGGAAGCTCAGCTCATGAGCAGGATCATAAAATGATGTCATTTATATTTTCCATTTCATTGAATGACTCGCGATGTTGATTATATGAAGGCATTACTGTTTCATCATCATCATCATCATATCAGCCGAAAGACGTCCAATGCTGGACATAGGCGTCCCCTAAGTGTCGCCACAACAACCGGTCCTGTGCGTCTCGCATCCATCGGCTATCAGCGACCCTCACCAGGTCATCGGTCCATCTTGTGGGAGGCCATTACTGTTTATTCTGGCTTAGGTAAATGAAACCTTTAATCTCTACTTCACTTTTTAACTAAGAAGGTGGGATTTCAGCAAATATATTCCGTTGCTGAGCCGCAGTAACTCCTCGCAAATGAAAATTAAACCATCATGGGAACTAAATGCTGTCGTTGGTCAATGAATAAATCCTTATCAGCGTTCACTGTTACTGCTACATCTACCAAAAAAAGCTTCAGTACGAACGGAGCGGAGGAATCGTTATTTGTAAGTGCCTTATTAAACACAAAGCTACTTCCTTATCGTCTGGAGCTATACCTTAAATAAGCTTATTTTTAGGGTTCCGTAGACAACAAGGAACCCGTATAGTTTCGCCATGTCCGTCAGTCTGTCTGTCCGCGGTTTAGCTTAGAGACGTTTAGCACTAGAACGTTGGAATTTGGTATGGGTGAACATATTAATCACACAAAACGTGGTAAAAAAAAAAAAATTAGGGTCCCCAATACGTAAAGTGGCGATGATTTTTTTATCGTCCTATACCATGGTGTGGGGTGTCGTTGGATCGGTCATTTAAAAACTTTGAGGGCGTGCGAAAATGCCATGTTTCCATCCAAGGATCCGTTTGTGAAATATTAAACTTTAAATTGCTAAAATTTATTGTTAGAGTCAAGTGTTTAGCTGGCAGAGGGGGAGCCCCCCTCTGCCAGCTAAACGGTTGTTTTTGGAGTCGTGAAAAATTCATGGTTGAAGCATATCAACGAATTTAAAAAGAAAATTATCACAGCTAAGTAGGCTTTACAAATTAACGAGTAATAGTCGACAAACTTGAAAAATGTAACTGATTAGGTAAAAATTTCGTAGTAACCCCATAGAAAATGACTTAAAACTAAGATTATAATAATATGTGACGTTGTAAGGTCATAGTAACATTTGCTATTTTTGTCATGGCTTACGGGACGGGTAACTACGGAACCCTATACTGTGCTTGGCCCGACACGCACTTGGCCGGTATTTTTTTTTCCTTTTCGTACGTATAAAGCAGGAAAAAGTTATTTTGGTTCAGTTCATCCCATTATGCATAAAGAAACGGCACTACCATTTCTGTTCCGAGGCAGCGGAACATTTTGGCACCGGCCTTTTAGTAATGTTATTTTCATGAGAAGCCTTTTATAAAAATATTTGTATGGTAATGCGAAATATCGGATGTGCCGCAGTCATGCATTAATGAGACTAACCAGTTCGACCTCGACCCGCCTGCGTCCCCCCCTCACCCCTCCCACCTACCTCCAGCCGCCAGCCACTGTCAAACCTGCGCTAAGAGAATGAAGTCGCGTGAAAACTAATTAAACTTTGACCTCCTCACTTTAGTGTTATCTCGAACCACCACCTTGATATTGAATAAACAGCTATTAATAACTCATCACATTATTAGCCTTTCTGAGTGCGGATAAGTATAAAAGTTGCCAAGGTGAGGAAAAAAGTTGCCTTTATGGAAGACTTACCAAAAAGGAGGCTGCGACCCATAAATAATGAGATGTAGGTGACGGAGGGTCATTTTTTATCTCGCTACTTTACGATGCCGAATGCGTCACAAACACCCGTTCAACTTCACACATCTCCGTATGAAGCTGCGATCGTAGACCGTAGGTTACATATAACTAAAGCTAAACTACAATTATCAGTCATCCAAAAGACAGTGAACCTGTTAATAAAAACTAACTTAACCGCCTAACTAAAATCTCGTATCTAAAATTAGCAGTTTTTTTTTAATAATTGGCATGAAATTAAGCAATAATTGCGCGCAAAATGATATCATTACACAGTCATCATAGAGCAAATATGGCACAATATGAAGATTGAAAGATTAAATTGCAGAGTGCTGTATATAATGAGTGTATAACTTTTAGAATGGTCGACTGATTAATCATTATGCTTGAATTCTTCTGTTGGCGTCGCTCAGGTAACTCAATACGAGCACTTCTCAAGAGGCGAGCACGCACTCGTGGGCAGAGGGGCACCGGCGCACGGTGGGCTGAAATCGCGAAGTTGGGACTTAAGGATTTTTAAATATATATTTGCATTGTATATACTTATACCATACTTTTATGTTTTGGAACTTTTTTTTTAAAGTAGGTTATTACCCTAAAATTTCAGAGATTTAATTTGTATGAATAAAACAAAGAATTCGATGCATGGTGCATATTATTAGGATTATTATTATTAGTTTGTTGTAAATATTTTGTGCAACTGCATTCCACACCACTCTTTCCACAACACCAAAACCGGTTTTCTTATCAGTAGACGAGTCGTCATTAGTGACGTGCGCCAATCAGAGGGCAGTAAATTTGCAGGTAAAAAATATTTGGGGTAGCAAGTTGAAAACAATGATATCAGTTCGTTGTAACCACCCTTTACATACGGACTACCCGCTCGTTACTTGATTTTTGTTAAAAGTTGATTTTCGAGAATTTTGTGAAAATGTTTAGTGATTTAGTTACTAATGTTGATATGTTTGTGAAATTGAAATCAAGTGGTAGTATTAAGGATCATAACTTTTTATACAGTGCTATCAAGTCAAAATTGTGTGATTTAAATCAAGATAATGATAATTTGCTAAAGGAATTCTGCGCAAAGTATTGTTATAATACTTATAAAAAATGGGAAAATGCTAAACGAAAAGAACATACATTTAGAAGTAAATACAGTGATTGGTTGGCATCGGAGATAGTTTGGCCTGAGTTTATGAAAGATTTTGCAAAAAACGACGACGATCCAGTTCCTAGCACATCAACTACATCTCATGAAAAGGTGTCTGTTGGTACATCAACTCAAGTAAGTCCGAGAAAACCATTTACAGAATTAGGTCCTAAACAAAAAAAGAGACGTACGGAACTTACTACGCAAACTATTGCTTCAGAGGAGTTGTCACATGCCCATGTTTTTAACTTAAAAGCAGAAGGAAAGGAAGATGTTGCTGACATATTACAGCATCTGCTCAAGCATCCACAGGACGTGCAAAAAGTAAAAGATTGTCTTTTTGGAAATAAAAAGAAATCAGTATTCTCTCCAGATGAAGCTTTAGGCTTGTTTTTGTCTTTGAAATTGTCAAAATGGCAATATAATACGCTACGAAAAAGTATCGCAGAAGTAACTGGTACCAACGTATATCCCTCTTACTACGCACTGCAAAATGAAA
Organism: Melanchra persicariae; assembly: GCA_947386135.1. NCBI lineage: Eukaryota > Metazoa > Arthropoda > Insecta > Lepidoptera > Noctuidae > Melanchra > Melanchra persicariae. The sequence continues at coordinate 8,304,198 of OX376653.1, read as the reverse complement.
AAATTAAATGTTATCCACCTAAAACTGCTATTGTAGTAACAGATAAAACGGCTACGATAGAATTGCAGGCACTATTGGATATTACTGTGAAGAGAATTATAATGTCAAACGAAATTAGTGAAACTTGTAAAGATTTGACACTGATTAGTAAATGGGGATTTGACGGAGCTTCGAATCAAGCCAATTATAAGCAGAAAGTTGGAAGAGAAAATGAAGAAGATGAGGACTTTGACGATTCTAGCGTATTTATGGGTAGTTTGATTCCTATCAAATTAGTGTCTAGTGACAGAGTTATATGGGAAAATGATTCCCCAAATTCCTCATTATGGTGTCGTCCGCTGTTTTTTAAATTCATGAAGGAAAACAAATTCAGCATTTTGCAAGAAAAAAATGCGATTGAGGCAGAGATTAACAATTTAGTTAAGACAGTGGTTGATGATTTGACCATCTCGCACAACCTAATACTAACCATGATAGATGGTAAAGCGACTGCAGTTCTTTGCGATACATCAACACAAAGATGTGACATATGTAAAGCTACTCCAAAGGAAATGAATGATTTGTCCTTGGTTTTGGCAAAAGAAATTGATGTCGATTTATATAAATATGGTTTATCGTCGTTACACATCTGGATACGATTCATGGAATGCATTCTTCATATAGCGTACAGATTAGATTTGAAGACATGGATGGTGAAAAGTGACAGTAAAGCTATTATGGAGAGCAAAAAGAGAAATATTCAGGAAGCATTTAAATCCGAAACAGGACTTTTAATTGATGTTGTGAAACAGGGTCATGGTACAACAAATGATGGGAATACTGCGAGGAGATTTTTCGAAAACCCCGATATTGCAGCTTCGATCACAGGAGTAAATGAAGAATTAATAAAAAGATTTAAAACTATATTAGAAGCAATTTCGTCGGGTCACCGTATTGATATATTGAAGTTTAAAGATTATACCGAAACCACCATGGAACTATACATTGAATTATATAATTGGTTTTACATGCCTGCAAGTGTTCACAAAGTTTTAGCTCACGGAGCAGCTATTATTGAAAGCTTGGGTATAGTGCCCATTGGAAAATTATCCGAAGAAGCAGCTAAAGCACGCAACAAAGATTTTCGGAGATATCGTGCTCATAATTCGAGGAAATTCTGTAGAAAAGCTACTAATGAAGATATTTTGAACAATTTGTTAATCAGCTCTGATCCACATATTTCAAAGATACGACACAAACTGGTGCGAAAACACAAAGCCTTTTCAGAAGAAGCAACAGCTTTGTTGATCGTTAAGGATACATTTGTTGACGATGATGATCAAGAAAATTTAGGGGTTTTAACTGAAGACCCGTTATTGTCAGAGCATGGTGTTGAGCATGGTGCAGGCCCCTCCTAAAAATATTGGTAAATGATTTGAATTTTGAATTTGTCTTTGTAAGTCTCACACATACAGAACACAGATTTGTAGTCGTGGATTAGGCCTATTGGGGAGACCACTGATAAAAAAAACGCGCCTAGTTCTCTACCTCTGGGGTGGTGTGGAATAGAGAATACAATAATTATCACTGCTAAGTATTCTGAGATTTAGGTGACTTTTAAGATATTTTCGTTCAAAAAAATCTAAAAAAGTCTAACTACCTACTAAGTCACAGTAAACTACAGTAGACGATTAGATGCAAATAAATACTACTTATCCAACAATTGGAAGAAATTTGAGATTTTGTAGACTTAAATGCGATTTTAATAAGAAAAAAAATAAAAAAAAAAAATTCTCCTAAATCGCAGCAAAGCGCAGTAGCTGACTAGTTGTAAAAATAAGCTAATAAATAGTACTATTTTAATATATACATCGCAGTTGGAGATGTTTTCAGATTTTTGAGATTCTTTAGATTTTATGATTTTTTCTATACAAAAAAATATTTAAAAAATTGTAGTACTAAAAATAATGCGTAAAATAAAAAGTCATAGAACAATAATTTACTGTATTAGATAGTAGAACAAATTTGCATCATTAATCAGTAAAAATAAGATGACTTTTTTTTTAATGTCCTAAGTCCACTACGTATATAAATCAACCCACCGTGCGGCGGTGTGCGGCACGTGTCCCTCGGGAGAGATAGGTTGGGCCGCAGTAGTCTTTACATTCAACACGCATTAGAGGGACGAACCGCGCAACGTGACAGAGACACCGCCACTCATTAATGTGCTCACTAATTGCAATAATCTCATAAACTGACCTTTTAATATACATTACATTAATCGTTCTCTTTTTTTTTGTAACATGAGCAAAACTGCGCAGTAGTCCTATGCCGATGGCGTCACCCGTCCCTACTAACTGATGCCATCATTGAACCGAGAGCTGAGTCACAGCGCTGTACCGCACTGCCGCATGGCGGCTCACTTGATTTACCATCAGTTTGTTTACAAACAGACCTTAACTGCGGTCAGCCGGTCAGTTGATTACTTTATCAATGACCATTTCGAAGCTCAGAATGAGCGATCAACGCTCGCCCACATCACTAGTTTGATCTTGTTCCTAATGAATTGTATAAATCTACTGATCTTGTTCCTAATGAATTGTATAAATCTACTTTGTTTAATGGACTGATCATGGATGAGATAAGATCTCTTGATCCCACATTGTTATCAGGTGAGAGGAACGTGCCGCCTACGTTAGTAAAGGCGGTAATCTAATTTTCTCAGTAGAAGCAGCTCAAGTAAAATGTCGTAAGAACTTTTACATACGAACACGTTGTAACGTAACCGTTACGCTATGTAATTTATTTTAATTTCCCGTGGGTAGGGGTAATGATATCCTTAAAAGCTATTTCAGCTCCTAACACAATATCTCGAGGCAGTTCAACTTCAATTTCTTTTTAAAGTATTAATTTGATTTCGATTGATTTATTATGTTACTTGAGTAAAATTTTAAGCATAATTTGTTTAATAATTTGAAGGGAACTGCTGCCATTGCGAAGCCCGACGCGGCTGAGCCGGGCGCCTGAAATTAATACCCACGCTACGATACTAATTCTTATTGAAGAGGTAAAATGAGTTGACTCGATATTCTACATCTAAATACATAGCTTTTTAAATAGGGCACTGACAAAGTCATCTTCAGCGAAAGGAAACAGGTAAAAGTGAATCGTTGAATTTATTTCCTATCAGGAGCGGAGGAGGAAATGAAACAGGGAAATGAACTGAGGTGCCAAGTTATACAATTTTTTATTTACATCTTTTAAATCAAAAGACGAATCGATAAAATGAGATATTGTTGCCACGGGTAAGACTGATTTGTAAGCTATTATCAGGGTACTGAGTGGTGATAAATTACTATATAGCTGAACAAAAGCACATGACTTAAAAGGCCTTTCAAGGGCTTTGAGATAATAGATCAAAGAGAAAGAAAAAGATTCTAAACGCTCTCCAATGTAACTTTTCTTGCATGTGAAGTACTTATCTTGAAACACGAAAATCTTTGAAAAGCTTTCAGGAAAATATAATTAAGATTAAGAGAGGTTTCTGTTGGTTCAAAGATGAACATTATTGATCCTATACTTATGTATCCCTTGTAAGATCAAGCCTATACTCTCTCGTTAACTGGAAGCCTCAGCAAATGTTCGCTGTAGATAAATCTAAAGGGGAGGAGAGGGTGACCAAAAATACTACACAAGTCTGATGCTTTAAAAGTGCATCAGCCAAAAATCCGCTTGTTTTACTGAATATGATGCGAAACCTGTTGAAGTAGTGTACTGCACACGAAATAAGTAGCAAGCCTGGTCATATAATAGAGGAGTGAAGGCGTGCTCTGTCCGCCAGACGACCTCATCCCGTCGCCATTGTAACACGACTGGCGCCCATCAAATATGCACACCATCGCCTGAAAGAACGAATAGTGCGACTACCCTCCGGCTCGCTGTCATCATATACTTTTATAACATCAGCCTGTGTATACTCTATGTCCACTGTTGAACATGGATCCCTTAATTGACACAATGAGGGTTCATCGTTATGTTATGTCCTTTTCCTAGTTCCTTTATTGGCTAGCCGATCGTTATTTCACTAGTGTTAATATTTGCATTTGTTATAGCACTAATGAGGACCAATTTCACTTGCAAATTTTCCTAACTTTAAAGAAGTTGTCTTCTTCTATGATATATTTTATTTTTTTGTAGATTTTTAAAAGTCTGTTAATATTTAGAAATTTGCTAAGAAACGAGTTTCATAATTGTATTCACTGTTATCAGAGGCTTATTAAGGTATATCGAAGCATCATCATCGTAATAATCAATAAATTTTGCACAGTCGTAGCAGAATTTTATACTAACGGCCCGTAACGGTTCTCAAGTTTATGCTTTCTCACATAATTTTGTAAAACTCGTTCTCATTGTGTAATTACTGTAGCTGGACCGGTCAGGAGCGTTGCAGAAGGGGTTCATGGCTACCAAACCTGTTCGGATGTTTTGATGGCAAGCTTTATGGGAACCGCTATGGGATAAGGTGTATCATGCATTGTGTGATCGAAATCAATAGTCACGGAGTTACATCGAAGTATACATTTTTTATTCGATTCGAGACAGCAACACATTTATGTTTGGCATCGTTTACTAAGGCTTCTAGGAAATGGAATATTACATAAATGAAAAAAACTTGTAAAAAGTACTTTTTACAATACTTTTCTAGAAAATAGATTTTTGGCCACTGATCAGCTCCAAAAGTATAACAAAATGTCTAGAGGAGCTCTAGAAATTTTAAGGAAACTAGTAAGTAGGTGCTTAATACACAAACAAAAGCAAGTCTAGATGTTGGCTTTCATAATTAGCATAAAAAGCTTTATATTTAAAGGCTTCCTATAGGATATTTAGACACTAATTTAAAATGTAACTTAAGCATTAAGCCTTTTTGGTTTTACGACCATCATCAATTTTCGCTGTTACGAGCTCTTTCATCCCACGCCGTAGAAAACCATTTCGCTACTGCCGAGTGGGAAGAAAGGTAATCTTCTGTTCACTTCTTAAGCTACCTAAATTAAAACGCTTTCACTAACTGATCAGCGCTACAGACGCGCTCACAATAAAACGCTTGTTTACTTTCTTAAAATTTATTAGAGATGCCGTTGTCTTGAGCACCTAGAATTGAAACGTTTGTTTTGAAAGCTAACGTTGATAAAAGTAAATAACTGAAAACCAGCTACTACGAACTAAATATACCTATAAGAAAACATAAACTATCTACAACATGAAAGATTTCAGCAGAAACGGAACGACACAAGAAAACATAACAAAAAAAATGACAGGACTCAGTGAAGCCAACTTACCCATACTATGTTTTCATCCGGGATATGGTGCGCGTACCTATCAGTAACAAGACGGCTGGCAGTCACCACAGTGCATATTCCCAAGGTAAACAAAGATTACGTAAACGCAATCCCACGCACGCACCTCACCCGATCGATTTTCAAACTTTCGAATACGCCCACTTAGATTTTAAGAAAGACTAAGTTAGACCTGTTCCGACAGCCCACAACACTACATCCACAACACTAGCTAGCCGAAGTCTTAGTGCCCTTGAAATCGTACAGGTTATGTTATCGATAAAGCACAACACGCGCACTGACAGTTGGAGCAAACAATCACAGGTCAAGTTCGAGTCGGGCTCTGGGGGATTCAGAGATGAATAGTCTGAGTTGAGTTCATGAAGTGTCTTTAATGAAAAGTCTCTTGCTGGCGTATCACAAAAGCAGCGATGTCCGCTGTGTTGGCGAGCTAGTCGTCGTAGGCTCGGGTACAGAGCGGCGCTCGTGGCCGAGGTCGGGCGCCGACTGAGCCGCTCGGGCGCCGCGGCTGAGTGCGAGCCGCGAGGACGAAGCCCCGCGCTCCGCGACCGCCTGCCGCCTGCCGACAGTGCGCGCGCCTCTCCCACAAACAGCCCACCATACCATAACATCCCACATTATTTATTTTGATACAGCATACGACTAACACCATTAATTAGTTTTCTCCATTTGTGCTCATAATGTAACAAGGATCTGCAATGGACCTAGCGACTGTAAAAATGGCAAAGCAACTCTGCAAACTAATTTTAGGGAAACGCTTTAGAGAATGTTTGTTGACATGCGTGCTCGTGGCGTGAAATATGTATTATGATCAGTGCCACAAATTTATTCCATACTACTTATTTCCTAAAGTACACAATTCCTGAATATAGGAAGAACGTATGAAAAACTCAATTCTGTTTCATTTCCTATCTCGATCTACATATTTATGCGTTACCTTTACAAGGAAAATATGCAACGTCGTTGAGTCGACTGATCAACATCCTTAGGCAAATCAAATTCCGGAATTTTCCTGAAAACATGTAGGTACGCATACCTACGCGAGTGAAAAGTAGAGCTAGAAACTAAACAAATAAAATGACAACGTACAGAAAGAAACGGTTTCACAACATGTTCCAATTAAATACCTACACCTTGTATGTTACCAGAAAATTGCAGACGCCGCGCCGAAGATTGTAAAATATCCCGATAAGGCACGAATATATTGGAAACTATTGAATTTGAATGGGATTTATTGTATTTAAAATTTAACATTACATATATCGAAAAATTATGTTCTAAAAAAGAATTATTACAATCTTAGGTACGGAGTTTGCAATTATCCGGTGACATAGGTAATGTGGATAGAACATTTCACGAATTCCCAAAAACGCTTATTGTTTTGTCTACAACGTTTCCGTCACTCACCTCACCTTTCGAATTATTATAGTAAAATAAATAACTCTCTTCATATTCTTATAATATGGTTACAATAAGCTTATCGGCACCACGCACTCCTTGCATAATAATAGATGATAAATATCATTTGTTGGAATTCCTCGATACACGGCGGAGGGTGGCTCGCGCAGCCCCGGGCCCCCGGGTCCCGGCTGGCGGGGGCAGGTGATTGAGTCTTTATCGCAGTCGACGGGACCCGGGGGTGCAACCTGCGTCCATGTCACTCTCACTTCCCCAACCATTTATCATAAACAGAGTTTTCGAGAGTTCACTCAAGTGACATGAGAGCAAAAGAAACAGGGGAACGTCAAATTGTTAGATACACTGATTTGATAAATTTATGAAAAACCTAAGTAGCCAAGAGTTTAGCGGAACGGAGCAAAAAGTCTGTCGCAGTAGGTACCAACATCAAGTTAGCGTTGAAAACAATGGACTATTTGAAACAAAAATAGTTCTTTCTTTCGACTCCCATAAAATTTCACGTTAATGTTTTGTGTTTGTTGTACCGGAGCCAAAATGGTCGGTGCTTAATGGCAGGTAAGGTAAGGTAAAAGGGAGGCAGGTACGGGCAGGTAAGCGACGTCTGGCCGCGGGGTGGCCCACAAGTCGCGGCTTCCGAGAACCGCAGCGGCCGCGGCCGGGCGGCCGCGCGAGACACGCACCGACCACGCCACCGCACCGCCCGCACCGCATCCCAACCAGCAAACAATACGCGTCATCTGGCCAACTCTGTCAGTTTGGCTTATTGAACACGCAACGTGTTTTGTATACTATAAAATTATATGGCATGCGTATTGGAGAAATAACTTTTACTACACACCAGAGAATACATCTCGAACAGCAAATACATGTTGTTAAAAATAAAAAAATGCAAGTCTGCTTTCTAAAACGATGCCAAGGCTAGAAATCTAGTACACACGTATGGAGAGTAATTGAAATAAACATTGATCGCCTGGTGTTTGAAAATAAAGATGCTGGCTATTATAATAAATTCAACGCTAATGTCTGTTCCTAACAACATGAAGCTTGTGTAACGTTATGTCTATCTGGTACTCTTCGAGGAATTGGAGATTTCTATTTGCAGATATTTACCGTTTATACTATAATCTGAAAATTCATTAAATCGTTTCGGGTTCCCCCTTTTTCCTGTAGTTAATCTTTCGCCCTGCATTGCCGTCACAAAAACTCGGAGTAAGCAAGGGTATGTTCAAAAGCCATTTTTGTATAAATCCATAAATATTATCCGCGTATCAGTATCTAACAAAAGTATATTTTCATGAAATATTTCCCTTGCCCTGTCGGGCTATGCAATAGGCCGCGAATAAAAGGGCTCCGGCTCTCTCAATCACCTCATCCCCGTATGTAGATAAATTTAAAATTGAGCTCTTTTTCACAATCACTGATGCAAATTTAATACTTTTCTACCGGAGAACTACAGTACCGCAGTGGTGTACTAGAAAGGCAATTTAAATGTAGGTACAACAAGGGGTGCATGCTTAATTTAAAACTGGAGTTGTGCAGTAGGTAACAAGTAGTTTTATTAGGTTAGATTAATTCACTTGAAAGTCTGGTTTCTGAAATCTGCGTAAAAAAGTACCTACCTAGTATTTCTTGAAAACCCAAAATAAATCAATAAACACTTCTCTTTCATAGGTACAACGCAGGTATATACAGCTCCAAAGCTAACGGCACAGCTCATCTGGTGGTCATTTCCTGTTCAGACGCGGCGCACTGTGTAGGTATCTCTAAATATACACCGAATATCGCGGATCGATAGTATGGACTCCGAGTGTTCACCACTACGCGCCACTAAAATGTTCGCAAAGACTGAAAGGAATTATTATAATAATCTTATTCAAGTGAAATGGGTGAGAATACGCGCCTCGTATTTGTAAACATTGCAATGCAGATAAAACTCAGACTGTTTACATTCGCTCAACAGGAATAAGTTGTTCTAAACTGTTGTTGCATTGTGAGCGTGGCTTTCATTCATCTTAAACCTTTTCAGATGCCCGGTTTAATTCTCGGCAGACGAATGCAGCCGCCGCCGGCCGGCGCACAGCTCCGCGCTGGGACACATAAAAACGTTCATTTACATTGGTGCTCCCGCAGACCCGGTATTTATCCAGTGTTACAATACCGCATAATAAGAGAACACCGTGGGCTTTGACGTCTGGCGCAAACCCTTTTAAAATCCGTTGAAAAAATGCGCGAGCACTCGTGGGAGTAGCGCTAATTAGCCGATTATACGTTACACTTGACGTGCCTGAAGCCGACCGATGCAATATTTTCACACTCATGCCTAAGTATTACCTACATAACAGTCCACATGCATAATGTTTGATGCCGGAGCCAGCAATTAAATGGACGGTAAATTACTACCGGCTGCAATTAGGACATGACACGCTCCTAATATTATGTTGTATGGACGAATATCTAATACACGCTAGGATCAAGAGATTAGTTTCAGTGTATGTACCTAATAATTAATGGTAGGTACTTGAATATTGGAAGTGACTATGAGTTTTCATTATATTATGAAAGGTACTGAAACTTTTTTGCTGCCCCCAATGTTGTAAGATTTTATTTAATGTATTATATTTTCCAGCGATAACAACTTCACTTTAAATTTCTACAGATAATGTAGGTTTTATTTTCATTGTATTGTACCTGAAAAATCTTCAGTATTTCTGTGGTTGCGGACAACGTGTGGGTGCTGCATTTTTCCGCATTCCGTTCCGCCATGAGCGAAACATTTTATTGTCGCCAGTGTAATATGTCCAGACAATCGCCGTTACTTGCAGACATTCGGTGTCCACCCCATGGCTCCCGTGCCGCGTGGCCGAAGGTAACATAACAAACAGTAATAACAACTTATCTTCATCGCCTGTTTCATTTCCGTGTCCAACTTATCGCCACATTTCAGGCGTAGTACCCTCTTTTTATTGTAGGTACTCTAAGCCATCATAACTTTCCTAACTTATAATGATTTAGAAATTCATGAGTAGACCAGGTTGCCTGGAAGCAAGCGCAGAATGCGATAAGGCCAGTTGTGTGTTGTTTTAGTTTGGTGGCGTCCTGTTGTTTCTGTTTTGTTTATTTATTATTTTGGAATATAAAAGTACATTAAATATGTATGTGAATAAATAAAAGAGAGAAAACTTTATTTCCTGATTATGCTGCCAGAAACCACGTTTCAGTTTTTTCAAGTCAAAACTCTTGATTCTTCCATTAAATAGGTACTTAGATACCGTCTTTATACAGCAGCCAAAGTTAGTAAATATTTACTGAACTCCACCAAATCGGATAAAATAAGAGAAAAAGCCTTTTACTACAGGCCGCGAACGTTACGTGACATCATTGTCGGCTCCTATCTCCCTATATCGTTGTAGTGGTTATAGTCGGGGAGATCGCCTCAAGTGGCGCCCGTGATTTAGTGGCCATTTTTCATGTGAATTGCACGTGGGCCAACCCAGGCCAACCTGAGCGCGCTGCCCTCTCGCACCGCAATCAATTCAACTGTTTTTATTGCGCGCCCCGACCAATATATAGAAAACTAGAATGCGTTGAGGTTTCTCTTTTATAGACACGTGATTGGGTTCCACGCTACTTCGTTTTATATGCGGTAGTCTGGACCATATGCGATACACTAAAAAATATCGCGTTTATTTTTTTTTGCTTGCCATCATCCTCTTTTCAAAATTCAATACGAAGCACGTTTCACAAAATAAAAAGCGCTGCACATTTTTATTAAAATATCTCAAAGGTATTATATAGTCAGATGAAAGTTCCACATCAAAGGACGCAGGTAATATTATGTTGTATTATTAAAAAACTAATGCTTTGCTACAATATTACGAAAATACGAAACAAACATGGTTTACGCAGATCTACTTTTATCTTCGATGCCCAAAATTCTGAAAAGGGATCCGACTGAATAATGAACAACTTTGAAAGGGAATTGTGGAAAAAATGCAGGCGGATTTCATTTTGGCAAGGGAAATGAAAAAATTGCGCCTGTTTCTGGAACGGGCCGCGCCGGGCCGGGCTGGGATGGTTCCGTAATGGCGGACCTAAATGCCAATTATATCAATTAAATACGATTGCGGTAAGCGTGGACCTTTTCGACGCTTTTTTTGTGGATTTATATATTTTTAGTGTCCATTTATAGACACAAAAAGGTTTTCGGTTAGCAAGGCAATATTCAGAGAGTAAAACAACAAGCGGGACGGTAATGGTAGACTGAAAGCTGAAAGGTAAAGTACACAAATGAATGAAATTAAAGTTACACAATAACTTTGAAATAGCTCCATGTGATATCAGCTCGTGGTCATAAACGTCCTCTAATGAACCATGAATGTCATCATAAAGCGGTATAATTAATGGGCACGGGGGAATTATGTCATAATCAGCAAGTTTGGCAGGCAGTCTGGTGCTAGCAGTTACTGCCTGCCATGGTTGCGGATTTTGTTCGAAAGAGTCAACGCGGCCCTGGAACGCAATGGGCACTAGGAGGAGCACGGATGGGTTTTAGTCAATAAGAGTCTGACACTGCTTCGGCCCTCCGCGCCACCCAGATCAGAAGGGGTCATTTCATGATTTCCCATCCTTAAAAAAAGCAGTTATTGCCTGCCTACTGTGATTAACCACAGGAGGATATGGCCTCTTTTATTCTTGTATGCTAAAATAGATGGTCGTACGTGACGAAACATTGGTTTTATTTATTGAGAAACGAAATCACATAAACAGGTATGAAAGGTAATACCTAATAAATGTATGTAGAAGTATAAAAGTGTGGGAAGGTATAAACCAATTTGAAACAATGTTGGAACCTTTTGTTGCTGGCCAAGATTAGCCAAAAATGCTTTTAAATCACATAATTACTGGGAATTATTAACGAAACTCCAAAAAGTGATAGGTTTATTAAATATCTGAAAATAGTAGAATGGCGTAATTATTCCGTTTCCTTGACGTTTTCAATGAAAAGAACTTAAGTTGGCTAAATGGTGGGCGACATTGTGAAGGGCCGACTAAAGTATTTAATTACGGAGAGATTCTCGACTGAGCCTCGTTTGTTTCGGTACAATCTTAGCTGTTGGCTGTAAGTAGGTTAGTAGGATCCATTATTTATTAGCGGAATACAATATACTATTTATTTACATAGAACTTACTTCCTTCGTACACGTCGAGCAACCAAGAGAAGGAGCAAAATGAACAGATTATTATAAGATTATTAAAATCAAAAAGATTTAGAAAAAGCTTGTAAAAACATGATGATAACATTTTTTCATCACTAGCTTCGCTCGCTTTAAATTAGTCTCTAACCGTCTCTAGGGTCCTATCTATCTCGACACCAAAATTTCTCCAAATCGATTCAGTGATTTAGGCGTGACAGTTTAACAAACAAACAACAAACAAACAAACTCACTTTTGTATTCTATAATGTTAGTTAGGATTAGGAATTATTTTATCACACAACAGAGGTTTGAGTAACCTAAAGTTATTGCTATAACGTTTACTTCAAGAGGTAAAATATGTACCTATATTATTAGAACAAAATAATATGCAAAATTTGTGATGTAGAGAATATTGTGAGCGTACGGTACTCCTAACCTAACCTAGCCTGTGTTTAAGCGGCCGCAAACTGACGCTACACGCTGAACCGAGCCACACTAAACTGATTTTCATCATTACGCTGCTGCGATACACCAGCGGGAAGCCTCACTCCCCCACATAAGTTAATGATTACTGCAGACACTCTTTAAAAATATTAAATACAAGAGATTAAAGCTTGGAAAACAATTTGAAACCCAAATGAATTAGTCAGGATTTACTTCTCCCTCAAAACCCTTCTGAATTTCAAATCAGATAAGCTTATCATTAGATTAGGTAGATGGCTCTACATTTTGTGGTTTTTCTTATTTAGAGAGATATATATATTTAATCATCAGCAAAATAATGTCACTAAAGAAAAAAAATACTGCTATTATGCTAACTACATTGTGAATTGCGTAAAATAAGAGGATTCGTATCATGCCTAAATAAACAAACACCGTTGGATAGCAAAAATGCTAGTTTCTTTGACTGTCGAGAACGTCAGCCGCGCTCGTTACGCACTGAATACCTCGTAATTGAGCCGTCCTTCATCCCGACTTCTTTGCGAAATTACACCCTTTCCTTGACCGCAACTGAATATAAGGCGGAGCGCCTCCCAACGACTTCAAATGAAAAGGCACTTTTATTTTCAAAATTCCACCCGTTACTCTTAAAATTCCCAGGTCTCTTGAAAACTATGTATTATTCAAGTTCCGTATGAAGGTAAGAATGAAAAATGATGAGGTTTTATTAGATAGGTAGGTAGGTACTATTTCTCACAATGAACAAACTAAAACACAGCCTCTCGATAGTGCACTCTTAAAATACAACAAAGTGCGACACTAGCTAGCTAGACACTAGCAGGAGCTTAGTGCTAAACTGTACTCACACGCCACTTCACAAAGGCGATAATGTGACGTGGTATTAAGATTTATGTCATCTTAAAAGCGCTTTAAAGCACTACTCAAGGTATGTACTTTATAATTTTAGACTTCCTCGAGTAATACTACTTAAAGGGTGGTAAATAAAATGAGCACACAAGATTACACATGAAATTGCAAAAGCAGAACAATAGTCGCATATTCAGCAAGACGACGACGTAGCACATTTCATGAGGCGTACCCGCCAGCTGTATAGTGTCCGAAAAGAAAAATGTGGGGCGGGGGACCCGGAATAGTACGCGAGGGCGTCGACCCCGGGCGGGCCGCTGCAGCCTTCAGCGCCTTCAGCATTCTTACATTATTTAGCGCGGTCCATGATAACTAATGGTATATTTTTCCTATAATATCACCATGAGGGAGTTGAAATTGCGAATAGAGGGCACGTGTACCGAGGGTCTTCCTCCGTGTAAACGACAGAGCCGAGTGTACCTGCCTAACTTTATTTTTAAACTCTCCGGAAATAAAAGGCGCTTACTTCGATATGAGTGAACCATAAATCGGCCCCTGGAGACTTCTTGCCGGCTGCTATCTTTTATTCAGATGGACAGGCGCCGCCGCACCTATGACAAATGATGAGCAGCTGGGAGAAAGAAAGGCAAGTACGATGTTGTAATGTATCAGCAGTGACTAATGTTACTTGTTTGTTTGTACGAGAAAGTTTTTGCTTTGATGCTCACTGTAAATGTATTGTATTAAGGTAACACGCCGTAGTCTTAACTCTGAATACAGTCTAAAACTATGCTTTATTAGCGCAATTAATTCAGGATAGTTTCAGTTAATTCGAGACCCTATCTCTATTAATTAATGTTAAACTAAAGTAACAAATGAAGCTAATTTAAAATGACTGAATGGGATCTTAACTATTATAATATATAAAGAATATAAAGATAACTCACGGCTCTAAACATAGTATCTATACGTTTTAAACCAATTAATAAACACATTTATTAGGTAGTTACTGTTAAACGCGTCGTCAATTAATTTGACTGCGTGATCGTAATCACGAACAGCTAAACACGTAATAATTATAATAACAGCGATGGTAAACTTCTAGTTGATGTACAGCACATCAAACATAGCATTTTAGAAGTGAAAACTTCTTTAGCGGCGTTGTGCACTTTTTGGGATGGGTAATAAATGTTTAAACTCGTGACCGTCAGGACACGTGACCTGATCGAAAATTCGTAAGACGGATAATGTAATATAAATTGTCATGTTTGTCTACGATAGCGCAATAAATGAATATGGTATTTAACCAAATAAATGATAATACATTTATACTGATAAATAAAGCAATTCGTGCGAAATTATTCCCTAACCATTCCAATATATTCAAAAATGCACAACGTTAATGTTCAAGTTTTCACTTCTGCCGGCACTCCCGGAGTGCAACCCGCTGTTTTTTTCCAAAAAGTTCGAAATTGTAGCCTTAAGGTCGAGGTAGGCACTACCGTTACCCTACCATATTTTTTGTATAAAACACGTAAGAATACTTAAATGTCTATGTCGCAGCCAATTAGCTGAATCCGCCGTTTCATTTAAAGTCTAGCCTTTTCATTGAATTGTGCCGTTTAATCAGCGACATAAGTGTCATGGACAAGTCATTAAAAGATATTGAACAAAATATGTCACTGTCACTGAAAAATCGGCACATTTAAATGAAAAGGCTAGGCAACCAATTAAACGGCTGACTAAGCTAATTGGCTGCGACATCTACACAACGACGTATAAATAACCTAAATGAACTTTACCGTTGGGATTTTTTAATAGGCACGCACTTGACCACTACCTCACCTGATGGTAAGCGATGATGTGGTCGAAGATGGAGCACGCTTGCCTGGAAGCCAGAACACTGAGCTCAAAGCGAATTTAGAGCTCAGCTGAGCTGAACTGAGTTTTTTTTGGATTTTGAGCTCAGAGTGAATTAAGAGGCAATTTTTTTCATCCCCTCCCTGCTCAATGATCTCTGCAGACGACAGTGTGAGTGCATTCACAGGCAAAATGAATCAATATTTTTTTAGAATATGTCACCACACTTGGCGATGCAACTCTTGAATCACGAGAAAATATGATTTTTTGGTGACGACAACAGCGTTCATCCCTACCTAATACTGGTATCTATACCTTTTTTAAAAACGTTTTCACATTAAAAAACAAACTCTACAACGGCAGTCGTAAGAGATGAAGTCGTAAAGCAGTTGATTCCGGTGATTTTCTTATTTTTATCAAATAAACTTAACAGAAAATTCACTACAATATTTCTCAATTTCGTAGCCCTTTCACTTTCTCGGTAATAAAATACTAATATTAGTAGATTTTGTTAGGGTGGCTACGTATTTATGTCAACTTTGAGCCGACACCTTAATTTAATATTGTAATCATACTGAACTGTGGCTTTTTAATGAAAATCTTGTAACAATACCACAAGACTAAGATATTTGCGCACTTATTGAATTTTTTTTTTTTTCACGAAATGTCGGTCTCTTCTCCACCGGGTGTTTGTTTCATGTGATGTTAGAGCAGTAAAAATCTTTAACTTCGGTTCCCAAACTTAGCCACCTAATTAAGCCATTAACTCCGAAGATACTGCCAATTAACAAAAGTTGTGTTAGTAACAAAGGTTCTTCCTGACAAGCTCTTTTTACCAGTTTAACTTATAGCTACCGTGCATTGATCACAAACCTTAACTTCACTATCCAATAATTCACTTATTTTGGTAATTAACACTATGGTAAAAGCCGTATTATTAGTAAAGATTTTTCTTAAAAGCTCTTTAAAATGCTCTCAAAATTCTTAACTTCGGGGCGCTGTAACATATAGATGTTATTCAGTGATAATAAAACTTGATGAAAAACTTAAAAAAATGGTCCAGTAGTTTTAGATTCATTACAAACAAACATACAAAAATAGAAATCGGTAATTCTCTCAATAATATAAATTGTAGATATTAGTGTAGATGTACTCATATTATATTTAATAGTATACCTATACTCCTGTTCATTCATAAAATGTTTTGTAGTAATCAGTGACTGTTTATTGGATGATCAGTAGTAACAAGTTAATTCAAAGCACACACACAAATTGAATCGGGACTATAATCACAACAGACTTTGTGTCACGGAGCAATTGTGTCAATTGTCTGCCTTGTTGGGATCACAGAACTCTGCTCGAAGCGAAAATTCTTTCAGCCGTATTTGCCTTCGTTAACATACCAGGTATTTTAATTCTGAAATATATTTTCTTATTCATATATGTAATAACTGGCTTTATTTTCTGACTGAAACATAATCAAGTGAAATACTACTACGTATTAATTTATGAATAAAAATCTAAGCTCAAAAGCAATTTATAATAGAAATGTAGACCTTATTTGTAAACAGAGGTATGGCACCTCCCTACTAAATCAACTGCTGGCATCAAGCTTTAAGGCGAACACAAATCCCCTCACTTGCACTCGCTCGTAAAAAGTAGCGAAGCTTGTAAATTATAGGACAACGTCGTCTCAAGGTACGGTTTAGACGATGCTCGGTTATCTTATTATCTACACTATGTACAATCACTATATTCATAGTTTTATTTGACATGTGTCACGCTGCACATGTCGGGGGAATGCCGTAAAGTTTATCGTTGCCAAGCAAATAAACCGGCAATAAATTGATAGACATGTTCGCGATCGACCGCCGCCGCCCTCACGGCTGGCAACATCGCGCTGACGACGGGATTAGGTTTGTTTTTTCACATAAATGTCAGTCAATTTCAGCTTATTTGTAATACCTTTCGACGATACATTTTACATATTTTTAAGGATATTTTCAAGATGAACTGAAAACGAACCTAGTTTTCTACTAAGATTGCATTTTAGTTTTAGCAATGCTGAACGTAGGAACTATCTGCTTAATTAACTAGCACGAGTATAGTATAGTCATTTAATTCCATTGAAATTCTATTCACACGAAATATTGCTGTCACTTCAGCAACTCTTTATATGGAAATACTTTTAGCTGATTTTACTTCTACTATGATCAATATTAAATAACATAAAATATAGGTGCGTTTGTGAAAATAAGCAGGGAAAATTGCATAATGTAACATTGTTACGTAGACTGGCGTATATTTCGTTCATATCCGCGCCCCTAACGTACGCTGTATGCGAATCACGCGCGAATTTTCCATATAAAGTCAACATTTTTCATCAGAAGACGTTCACTCAACGGCTTGTCTCCCCTCCTGTACCTCGCATCAACGCTTTCCAATTACATTTAGCAAGAAAATTTCAAATTAATTGCATCACACATTTTCTGCCTTGGAGGATCATATTAATAATATTTTAATCTGCAGGTAGGTACCGCCATTTACTGCGATGTTTATATTAGAGAATAAATTCTGCAGATAGAACAAATTTAAACTGTTAATATCAAACCTTATTTCGTAAACAAACTGTTTAACTAATTCTAATCTAAATTTGTATTAATTCGACAGAACCTACCGTTCCTGTAGACAGCCATAATCCGAGCTCTAGGATAATATCCCTTCGGAAATCTTTTGATACCTAAGTATTAGGCAGAAATCCCCAGAGCCTTTGTTACCCCGAAATACGCAAAGAGAAACAGCGAGTACGTAAACAATGTCAATATTTTATTATCATACTGCCGTTCCTAAGTTAACAGGAAATTGACACCAGCAAACATCAAGATAAAGAAAAGTAAATCGGCACCGTAACATTGCGTGGCATTGTAGCTTCTAATACAAATATTTCTTAATTTTTTAGAACTGAAATATTCTACACAACCAAGTTCTAACAAGCTTTTCACAGGTTTTATTCCAGGAATATTGAACAAAGTGAAGGTCCACACGGCGCCAATAGAACGTTTGAATATGCAAGCAGAGTTATGACCTAGTTCTATAAAAGTTGCTGCGTGTAAACTTCCTTTCCGTACTTTTTATACGTTTCCTAGTTTTTATGCGAGTTTTCAATACGAATGTAGATATGTGTTCTGCTATGTTTCAATTTTACATAGGAATATTCAATACATGTAAAATTGAAACACAGCAGAATTGGAACAAACACGTAAAACATTTTTTTTATCGTTTTTAAAACAGTGATGTAATTTTTCAACTTTACATAACGGAACAAAAATGTGAAACGAAGTAAATGAAACAAAGCAGTTTAAAATTATACAATGAAAGGAATTAAATTAAGCAATCTAACTTCCAAAAGTCGCTTAATTACACTGTTCGAACTCAATTGACGTCTGACCTAAATCTGCATCTGAATGAGAACCGGGCTCAAGCCTTCCGACAAGTTTAGCACAATCGCAGCTCAATCTTAATAATTCCAATCTCCTAGTTTGAATGTAAAGAGGTGCACTGTAAGGATTAGAGTGGTGATTTGACAAAGTTTCCGCATTTGGCACGCGGACTCGACGATACTAGACCCTCAGCGAACTGATCGGATCTTCAGCATTGCAGCGCAAGAAGCAATCAACTCGTAGGTATTGTGCAGAGCCTTTCATTACAGTACCTACCTTCATTTGTTAGAATCAAAATCGATTCCAGATCATTTCATTAAATAAAAATAATCAGAAGAAACAATTGTGACATCATAGGTATCCTGTTCCAACATAAACATTACAAATCTTACGAATGAATGACAGATTTATTTTTAAAACTTCAAAAATATTTTTTTCACGGCTTCTTTCCCGCAGTCGATAGAATGCTGCCTCGGTTGAGATGACACAATCTTGAATAGGCAATAATGCATTCCGATCCCTGATCTATCTCATCCGACTCATAAAACTTTCGAAGTGGAGAGGACGACGCGGCTTTACCAAGTTTTGCCAAGAATAGAACGCCGCCGCCGCGCGCCGCTCTAGTTTCATCATACGTTACTGATCGGCCCTACTCTACTCACCCGACCAGGATAGCGAACTGCGGAAACAAATAAAATGTTTTTATGACGCCCTAGATATACATATTATAATACACAAGAATCAAATTACAACCAATAGGTAAGTATTATGTATTTGATTTTATGGGACTGTATTAAATGTCAAGTGGAAAAGGGTACCTTTGGTAGGTTTGGTAATAAATACTTCTAAACTTCATACTGTCTTTAATTTTTATTCAAATTATAAAAGGAAAATGTCTTGTTAGTGCACCCACTTCACAAAATTATTTGAACTGGAATCCAGATTTTATTAAAACTGCGCGTTCTAAATTTATTTTTACATAATTTTATTTAAACAATAGTAAAACTTTCCACGGCTTTTTAATTCAATGAAAGAAATCCTGCGCTCATTCAGTCTGCGTCCATCTCGTTAACCTTATTGCCGAGTGTGGGTCCTGTATGCAGCCCTGAGGCGGATTACAGTCCTTATTGCACACATTTTCCATGACCAGTGAGAGTGACCTACAAAAAAATATGAAGTTTCATTTCGAGGTGAAAGATATGGAGCCGTATTTTTTTCTAAAAACAGAAATGCAAATAATATTGAAGAGCTTAAAACATTGAGAGCGAATGCGGAACATATGAAAGAGGTACATATGAAATCCACTCAATGAATTTTAAACGAATGTTCAAAACATCAGAGGGGGTTAATTAACTAAGTGACTACTAAAACCGCTTCTACCTATGAAGCTAGAACAGAGCCAACACATTCCATTATGAAAATGAAGCACAATCGGCTCAAAGAGGTTTTAGCGTTTATCGGGCCAATCAGTACAGCTCCATCAATCAATCCGTTGAAATCAGAAGCTCGCGACTGAACGGGACTAGCTATAATTGTATCTAATTATTCTGAAGAGGCAATTATGTCCAAGGTTATACGCGACCTCGTTCCAGTGACTGCTACACAATCATATTTTGTATTTGCTATTGTTCCTCTGGGATTACTTTATAAATTGGATCCGTATGTTGTTCGGCGTGATGTTCGCTTTAACTATTTAGTAACTTGAAGTTACATTTTGTGCTGTGGGTATCATTTGGTTGTATTTTATGTTTAACTGGCTTTTTTTCAGTTCCCGTAGGAATTTCGGGAAATCGTCTCTCAGTGCTCTCCTACACTCCCCAAGTCACTAGTAACGGAAGAAAGATTGTATATATTACATTGATGATTGATTATGGCTACACCTTGTTCTCTCTTTCGACATTTTCATTTTCAATTTCTGATGTCTTGTAACGCGATGTTTTAAAGTAAATCACCCTTTTTCGTGTATATCTTTTATATTGTATCCATACTTAATTCAGGATTTACGTAAAGCTTATATCCATGCGACTTTTATCTTGCAGAAATAACAAGGAAATCGTCATCGATTTTCTGTTCCCTTCCTTACCAAGGAAGCAGGGTTCAATCTATACGTTTATAGATAGGCAGGTACAATATATTTAATGCCGTATAAAATAAGTCAATGAGTGAGGGTCTTCGATAATATTCTTCCCCTCTCCCCCTTTGTGTAGGTAATGGAAGTGAAGATTTAGGGGGAGGTGAACATTTGACACCTGCTTGCGATGTAGCGGAAACCGTAGATGAAAAATGATGTGCAATATTATAATTGTTTAAAACACTTTTACCAAAGTTTGAGAATCATTCAACCGACTTTAATATTCAGAACATACCTGTTATCCCAAAAATTCAAAGCAAATGCAATCTTAAAAGAATTAATCATCATCTTTTTAACCTTATGTACGAGTAATCAAGGAAATTATAATTAAACGCAAAAACAAAGAAAACTTTTAATTTATTCTTTACACCTTAAATTCTTTACGATTTTGTTTGCGAATACCAATTAAAAGTTTAATTTCCTTTGTTCCGCGGATGGAATTACGCCTCTACATCAACGAGGGGACCGATACAAAGACTGACTTTGTTGAGTTATATGGAAATATATCAAAAAGTAATAATGTAGGGAACCGGTACTGACGTTAACGGCCTGAAGCTATAACATAAAAACTATTCAGTGCCATCCAAGAATGAAAACATAATCAATTTGCAATACTCGTTTTCCAAATGTTCCACCTACCAAATCCATTTGTGAGCGTAAAGGACAAAGCGCCAACTCGAACTTTCTCCTCGCAAATATTCTGAAAGGAAATACCGTAGGAAAGCAGATCAGTGAATGTTTCTGCATGTTTTTTTTTTCTCGTGGCTATAAAATTGTAAAAATACCTGTGATGGGATTGCGCGTAGGTACTAGGTATAATTCGAGACACTGTTAGATGCCCTATAGATGGTTTAAACCTACATACGAGTTCATACGACTATTCGTTAGGGCGCCGTGATCGATCACGACTACAGAGAGCAAAATTTCATCAACTGCCTCCGACACCTTTTGTGTATCTTTCAATTCAGCAGAAGAAAAAAAATGCTTCAGCGCTGTTTTGTCGGAATTTCGAGGTACTTTTTTGAGTAAATAGGAGCTAAGAAAGCAGGAGGTAAGAACCGTAATTTGCTGAAGAACGAGTGAGGTGCGTCCTTGGTGATAATTTACTGGCGATCCCCACGGGATCATCCGGATAAACGGCTCCAATAAATCTCCAAGCGTTTTTATTGTTTACTCCATAGCAAATAATATTTTATTCGACACTAAATACCCTTCATAAATATATCGGCAACATTTGCTCTGCCATTTACGACATCTGCTTTGGAATTATCGAATATTGATCACATTTTCGCTCGCGACAATTTCAACCGTTTAACTCGATTCCACATCGATATTTTCTACGAGCTCGTAATAATATTGCGGTTGTATGATGGTTGACTGATGAAGTTTATACCAGTTATGCCGAATTAATTTCAATAGATTAATGAAACAGGAACATCAAAGAGTGATCATTCATCGTTAAGCGCCGATCGGTAATGTCCGGAACTTGGCTCCGATTAGATTGTCTTCCGGACTTTCCAACTAACAAGTAGTTGTAGCAAACTGTCCGAACTGCCGTCGCGACTGAATGGATGCTCGTGTATTAATATCCTGCTTAATAGCGACACTCGACAACGCGAGAGCCCTCTACCTGAACGAGCGCGACTGTTTACATATTGAACCAGACTTACGAATCATTCGTCTGTTCAAATATTTATGTACGCATTTACTGACGCGTGAGAGCCCTTGAATAATGTGTTTTCTTAATGACTTCACAAAAAAAAAGAAAGTAGATTTATTGCATTTTAAGAGCTATCGGTACTTACTTTAGTTTCAAATTTCCCAATGTTTTTCGTCATGCTAGTTAGTGATATCGAAACAGTTGCTATTCCAACCAAGTGGCAAGCCAAAAACAATAAAATGCAGGTTATCTACCCATTAATTCAGTGAACATTTCATAAAAAGAAAATAAATCTTTCAGTAGGTGTATCTTTATCAAATATCATATTTTATTAACATTTATTAACGCCAGCTTAATTAATTTATTGTTCATCTCGGTTTATGAGTTGAATGAAAACGATGCCGTTAAAAACAAATATAGCAAAGCGGTTTAATGGCGTTATATTTTATGTAAGCCGGGCTTTTATTTCATGAACCCTTGCATTCGTTTCAGAGATAACAAGTCGGAGCCGGGGACGGCGACGTGCGCCATCGAGGCGCGCAAATATCCATCTCGGATGTAATTGGAAAGCTCGCTACAATAAAAGACTGGGGGTGACACGACCCGATTTGTAGCCATACACATGTGCCTACATCCAGCTAACCATGTCAACAGCCTACGTTTCTTTTGAACAATTTGACTCAAATGTAAAGCAGCTAACATTTTCTGCGATTCAAGTTCGAGATTGCGTTAAGAAGTCCCATTTACTTAATTATTTTGTAGCAGTTACAACTTTAGTGGGACCGTTAACTTTTTTATTTGCTTAACTACCATAAAATACTGCAGTGTACAACAGTTCCTTATTGCTTTCTTTAAGCAAATGATGAATGCTTTCATAAATTGTGCATAACATAAACACAAATAAATGAATAACTTACAGGTAGGTACTTACGTACGTATTCGTTCAAAGTGTGGTTCAATGTGTGGTTTAAAAACAACCGATAGTTGCATTCCATATTTCAAAAAGTTAAGAATAGTAGCCCTACCATCTTTATTCATCCTGGAAACTGCATTGTTTGTAAAAACGAATACACATCTGTTTGACAAGCTATGTAAACTAAATAAAACACCGTTACGTGCTCAATACATAAATCAATTGTGCCTTCTGAAATGTAAAACATCTCTAATGAAAAAAGTTTCTTTGGTATTGCTCCACAAGTTTATACTCGTAGTAAAATACCCAATGAAATAAAATGTATGCCATTGAAAAAGTTTAAAAAACACTAAACGGGTGACTGCTGCAAAAATGTTATTATGATCTACATGAATTTCTTAATGATAAATCGATATAATATTATTAATGCTGACATAATTTTAATTCTTTACTATTTTTTTTATTTTTTTATTAATTGACTTACCTAGTATACTTTTTCGACATTAAAATGAAATTGACTCTGACTTATAATTAAATTAAATTTACATACATGCAATTGCTAATGCTCAATATCTGACATTAATGAGAAATCGATATAATTATATAATGTTGACATTATTTTAATTCTTTACTATTTTTTTTAATTTTATTGACTTACTATACCTTTTTGACATGAAATGAAATTGACTCCGAATTATAATTAAATTTAATTTACGTGCAAGCAATTGCTTAGCTTAATATTTGTAAAATTATACGGTAATAAATTGATGATTAGAACTTAATAATAGGTATTTAAATAATATTTGTATGTCATTATTGGCAAAACATAGCGTATCTACTATCCTGCCAGCCCGCCATGCATAAGGGCACATTTAATTTACAACGTCTTTGCCTGAAAATATAATATTCACAAGAGCATAACCTTTAGCTTACCGTGTAATTAACACAAAAATGAAAATATATTCCCGCTGTCTACGAAACAAATTTCAATTTACTCGCTCACGAAAACAGAAACAGCACAATTTATAGTTTGCTGACAACGCTGTCAGCAAATCCTACGCAATATGATAAAATGTTTTAATAGAAACAGATGAAATATTATACGAAATCCACTCCCGTCCCGCTGGATAATCGAAAGGTACGCAAAGCGGAAGAGAGGATCAGTCGCAGGCTCGCAGGTATGGATGTGGATGGAAAAAATGAACGTAACGTTTGATGAAAAACAGCTACGCACGTGGTTCGCGCCTCACTGGCTACGCGCGTAGTCACGTAGTCTCGTAGCAAGTAGCGAGTGCTGCGCTGCGACTACGCGGCTGGGTAGTTTTAAATAAAAACATTTTCAATTGTCTCAATATTTTCTTATTATTTAAAAAAAACGTGGGAATTTAACAACACAGCATATTAATAACTACCACATATTGTTACATGTTACTACAATAAACATGGTGCTTTTATATGAGCATTGCACGTACCTACAAATTTTACCTAGATCTAAAATATAATTATTAAAAAGGAATTTATGTCTAGCAGCTTAAGATTCTGTGAAACCGGATTTAGCCCAAAACTAATCCGTACATAGAGCTGATGGGTGCACAAGCGGATTAACTCGTGTTAACTAGGTTGCAAGCATGTAACAAAGCAACTAAATTTTAGACAATACAGTGAGAGGAAGCCAGCTTATCTTGCACTGGCAGCCTGAACTGGGGCGACAAAGTCGAGCTCAAGCCATTGACGTCATGAGTCTGATTCGGTAACCTCTCTTTGAATAATTTTCATGTAAATATTTAGTAAAACAATAATTTTGTGACTCGGGTCTACATAATTCTTGGAATCGTGTTTACTCTAGTAATTTTCTACGTAAGTCAATTAGTGAGTGGCTTTAACATAGACATTATCTATTAATTTGGGAATATAGTATTCACGAACTTAGAGGTAAATTAGATAAACGTGTTGAATAGTATTTAAGGGCTTAAAGGTTCGTGCTAGTCATCCACATGCTACCCCTCACTCACAGACTCACTTAACATAAGAATAGAAGTGCACCGTAATGCAATACGTTACAGTGATACGATGCGAATGTTTTCGAGGCCGCCAGATCACCATGCGTAAATATTGGATTCGCATTTGATCTGGAACAAATCAGTCGCTATCGGCCGTAAACGTCATCTTCACAATGATAAATCGTTGCTTTGACCTGCTTACAAATGTAGCCAATATTCCTTCTTGTATGCGGAAACATCCACCGAATACGACAAAAAACGCATTACTGAAATTCACATTCGATATAGTTACTTGTAAGATTTGTAAGTGACTATTACCTTAGTAAGATGAGCAGCATAATGATCGAGGTGTGTGTAAAACTGAACAACGCGAATAAAGACGAAGATTTGTTTCCGATTTGACTTTATCGTCTTTATTTAGGACTAGCTGACCCGTGCAACTTCGTCAGCGCTCCTATTGGTCGTAGCGTGATGTTATAAATGGGCTATCCAACACTAACATATTTTTTTTAATTCGAACCAGACGTTCCTGAAATTAGCGCGTTCAACCAAACAAACTCTTCAGCTTTATAACAAAAATAATATATACAGTACAGATATTTTTCACTTAGCCTACCGCAGTAGCAATTAGGAGGACTAATATAATTATATTCTTAAAATAAAAGCAACCCTTAAAGCCGACGACGTTCGTAGGTCGACAATGGAGCTCTACACCTAACTCAGTTTACAAATTACGAAACGTCAATACTAATATTTCTTGTTCCGAACAAATTTTGAAATGGAGAAGGAAAATGTTATTTTTCGGCGGAGCATGGAGCGGGTTTCGGCTCGACACTCGATTAGGGAAGTGTTCATTAAATTACACGATTGCCAGCGTCCAGTTTGTCGAGCAGATTGCACTGACGATGGAAATTCCAACAAAATCAGCAAAAATCTGGCTCAAAACATTATTCCAGTTTTTGCTGAAGCTAATTGAAAACAAACGTTCAAAATAAGTACCGATTGAATGTTACAAGTTTATTTTTATACAGCCAATAAACAAAATTAAGTAGAAGCAATATTAATAGATATATCCCCGATAGACTTGTTAGTGGCGACCTATTGAGCAAGACGACTTAATAATTTAAGATAATATTTCGAAATTACAAATAATAACACAACTCTATTGAACTATTGGCACAGAGTTAATGTGATTCCATTAACTCGAAGCACAGATCGCTCTCACTAACATACACTCAATAAATGTATAATGTATGTGTGTAGAAATGTATTTCTTCGTGATCATGTTTTCAAATGAAGTTTAGCAGAATTGACATTTCGTCTGCGTTTGCAATAACTACTAACAACTAAAAATAAGTAGGTACGTAGGCATGTGGAAGAGATTAGGTACGTACCTAGGTGATTTAAACATTTTCGTAAAATTCTGCGTTATCGACCAACAAATTCAGGATCCATCATATTGACTTCAAGCGACAAATAAAGATTTTTTTACTACAATATCTTCATATTACCTACGACTAACTAAAACATCATCCACATCATTCTAAGCAAAACGAATGCCCATTCAGAAGCTACGTAAACGAAACGGCCTAAAATAATCATCCATGTCAATACGGAATTTGTTATTGTTATTTATATCGATGCCGACTTCGCTACTTTATGAAATATCTTACCAATAAATGCTTCAGAATAATATGATATTTTGGCACAATATTTTCTCATACTTACGGTTTGAATTCATTTATTTCTAAAGATTACAAATCACTTGTACAGAAATAAATACTTAATTTATCCAGATTTAGGTAAACATTTTTGCTGTCCAGGAATAACGAGAGGTTTAGTGTTAACATTACGAAAATTTAAAATACTTAATTTTTTTTTTTTTTTTTTTAATTAAATGAAGAGGGTAATTTCCAAGAACTCCGTATTGACTACCGCCGTGCGACGCGTTAACGCGGTCGACGTGCGGTGTCTCGTTATCTTGTTTTTGTGTTTGAAATATAAGGACTCGTTCACACTAGAGGCAAATAAATTATATTAGTTAATTAATTATTTTTTATGACCTTTCAAGATGTGACATTTGAGTAGTTTTTTAAATAGTGATAGCGATTGTGTGGTTTTTATGTCTTTTGGTAGTGAGTTATAAAGTTTTGCTCCCTCGTGAATTATTGTTTTTTTCCCATAGTTAGTTCTAGTTTTAGGTATGTGTAAGTCTTGTGCGCGCCTCAGAATACGTTTTTGTACTTGTATGTTTTTTGTGAATGTGATTTGTGTGTGTAAGTCTTTGGATAGAATTTTGCGAATTAAAATACATGTATTATATAAATATATATGAGAAATGTTGAATAGCTTGGTTTCTTTGTAAATTTTGTGTGTGGGGGTCAGATAGTGATAGTGAAATAGAACTTTTATAATTTTGTTCTGCGCTCTTTGTAGCTTTTCAAGGTTGGTTTTAGCTGCTGAACCCCACAGTTCTATAAGATATTCAATGTGTGGTTTCACCAATGAGTTATAAATAGTGCGGCGGACTTTAAGAGGAAAGCATCTCACAATTCGACGTAATGCACCCGTTAGGCTTAAAATTTTAGAACAGGTTTTCTCTATATGTGGTTTCCATGTTAGTTGATTATCCAGAATAAGTCCAAGATATTTCTCTTTATTAACTTTATTTAAATTGACTCCATTAATATTAAGAGGTTTGTGATCTGAGATTTTTTTGTTTTTAGCTGCAAATATTATATAGTTTGTTTTGGATGTGTTGATAGTTAACAGGTTATTTAGAAACCATCTTTCCAAGATGATGAGATCCTCTTGTGCGTCCTGTATTATTGAGTCAATTGAGTGACCAAAATAAAAAAGACAAGTGTCATCAGCATATAAAGACACATGCCCCTTTAGGCCTATCTTGTCTATATTATTAATGTAGATTAGGAACAAAAGGGGACCACAAATTGATCCCTGGGGCACGCCGCAATTAATTAACTTAGGTGCGTTAACATTGTCACCAATTTTAAAAACCTGTCGGCGTCCATGTAGATACAACTCAAAAATTTTGAAAGCGTTTCCAGTTACACCGATCGAGGCAAGTTTATTCATTAACAAGCTATGGCTAACAGTATCAAACGCCTTTTTTAGGTCAATGAAGATCCCTAAAGCAATGAGTTTCTTGTCTATGTTAGTTTTAATAGTTGTGATTAAATCTGTTGCTGCTGAAAGAGTATTGGACTTAGATCGAAAACCATACTGTCGTTGAGAAAGGTAGTTAAATGAATTTAAATATAGACTAAGCCGATTGTGCAATAGCTTTTCAAAAACTTTAGACGGCACAGGCAACACTGAAATAGGTCTATAATTTCCCGGGGACAATTTGAAGCCAGCTTTAAAAATAGGGGTAACTTTGGCGTATTTTAATGTGTCAGGAAAGTGACCTTCGCTCAAACATTTGTTGATGCATTGAGTTAGACTTGCTAATATGATATTTTTTATACATTTGAGTGATTTGGCACTGATACCGTCTATGCCTGTGCTGGTGTTTGCATTTAGGTCATCAATTATTTTCCTTATTTCGTCTGCCGTTGCTGGTGCTATCTGAGAAAGTGTAGGTGCATTTATGGTTTTGTTTAGCGTGATAGTGTAAGTTTGGTTATTATGATATTTAGCAGGTATCTGATTAGCTAGAAGTGTACCTATACCGGCGAAATAGTTGTTAAAACACTCACATATTGCCTTTTCATCAGTAATCAGCCCTGTAGGTGATTGTAATTTAGAGGGAGCAACACTTTTCTTTGGTTTATTATTAGACAAGCTATTTATCAATTGCCACATCTTAAGGGGCTTACCCTCACATTCTTTAAAAGATTTATGATAATATTTGCTTTTTGTCGCTTGAATATTCTCAAAAACTCTGTTTCTCTCTTTTTTAAATGCTTCTTCTGATTCTATGTTATTTGGATTATCCCTGTAATTTTTCCACAATTCATTTCTTTTATCTATTTGATTACTTACCGACAGATACCTACCTAAATAGTCAATTCCTTAGTATGCGTATCAGGGGCCATTAGTGTAAAAAAGATACAATAATATCCTGTAAGTTGCTGGTCTAGGTCTAGCTTTAGGTAAATTTGGCAGATTTCCAAGACTTCTAAAATCCTGATTGAACTAGTTTAAACCAATTCACATGGAGATACTTGCATCCATAGGACGAGATGTAGACGGATTAGAGACGCATTAATTAAGTTGGTCGCCGTACTTCCAATATGCATAAGATATTTATCAAATAAGCCAAGGAAGAAATAAAATATATTATTATTTTATTAAATATAGTACTACCTACTTATTGTAATCGACTCAATGTATATCAGCTACCCAGCATTACCCTTAAATATGACCACGTTCTTCTGGACCACCCTGTATACGTCTCGTTTTCCCCCATTGACTTCTATTGCATTTTGCTCGGCATTCGCTGAGTCGGATAATAACCGTGACATATAGTTCGGATGACGGTCCTTTATATAATAAATTTAGTTGCGCCAGGCATAAACCTGTTATAATTAGGGTTCCTTGATAGGCTATCTATTTTATTAGTGTGAGGGATAAAACTAATAAAATAGACTGCTTATAAAGTTCACTTGTCGTAAACAAACCCGGTTGCGGACAAAGGAACTTTCCTACTTAATCTAACACATAAACCCACCGCGTATAAAAGTGATATCTATTAAATGTTAAAATTAGATTGGGTTTTACATTTCTGGACACGGCGTATACCTATTATAGGTAGATTTCATTTCCATACTTTATTTTTGTTTGGTAGAGCCTACTCCAACATACCTAAGTAGGCAGATACTCTTGTGAAAAGCTAGATAGGTACGTTAATAATATGAAATCAATATCAAATTCATTAAAGATTTATATACTTACTTTGTTCAACAAAATTAACTATTGTCTGTTTAATACGAACCATTAACTTGCAAATAGTCGGTTCAGGAAAATTTACGATGGCACAAAAAATGGGCCATGAAAAAACAGCGTCACCATTTTTCTCCATGATGACACCGACAAGGTCCGCCGGTAACCAAGCTATTTGCGTTGAATCCATCTGCGTCAACACATTATCCCTACATTTGACCCTTTACTTAAAATACATGACGTTTACCCTGGGAAGCTTTCACACGTTCAGCAATTTGATTCAGAGCAATATTATTTTAAAATCAGATTAATTTTATTTATCTACACTCACAACGTAATGTTCCAAATATGAGTTCAAAAACGAATGCATAAATACATACTTTTTTTTCGTGGATAGGTAAAATTAAAAAAAAAAACCATTACAGTTCAACATTGTCCTTCGATTTTTAAACAACTGCATCATAAAATAACTTTTTAATTTTTAAAGCACACTTTTTCTTTTTAATTTTTGGCGCGGGCTCATTGACTTAAGTCAATGAGCCAGCTTTTATCTTTGTCTATGTTTGAGCGCGCTGCGCAGTCATTCGAATACGCAATGAGAATATCCGCCATATTGGAATTAACTATTTTTCCACTTATTTTATTTCAACTGTATGAGTGAAGATAAAATAGTGTATGCAACGGCATATAATTAGGTATTAAAACACTCGTGTGATGCTATTATCACACTCGGCTACGCCTCGTGTGATAAACCCACACTCGTGTTTTAATAACCCTTTTTATATGGTCGTTGCATAAACTACTATTATTTTTCAAATAGGAAGGTACGACTAATCTGATAACGATTTATAACATCAGTCTAAAAATGAATGTCTGCAAAAGCACGGAATGCTGTAAATAGGCAATGGGACAGTAGCTAATGTTCGTGTCACCTCAACTCCGAGTCCAATCCATTTACCCAGTGAAAGTTTCACGCCAAGATTGATGGGGTGGACACTCAGCCACGACTAACAGAGTGCTCCAATTGATTATAGGTACACATACATCCAGCAAACACAGAACCCGGCAATACAGCGAGAATTATTCATCGATGTCTGAGATATTACAATCACCGGCCAAGTGCGTGTGCACTGCGTGTAGGGTTCTGTAGTTGCACGTCACATTTGCCGACTGATTTTTGTTTGATTCTATGAATATAATGTTATTTGAGTTCACAGTTTTTAAACGGTTGAAAACGTCTAAAAACGGCTGTAAACAACTTTATCCAACTAATTTTCAATGGAATTTGTACTAAATTTTTCTTCTACTACATTTTATAGACGACTTTTACTCGTTAACTTGTAAAGCCTACTTAGCTGTGATAGTTTTCCTTTTAATATATATGCTACTACTTACCATGAATTATTTCAAGTTTTCAAAAACAACCGTTTAGCTGGGAGCTAGCAATAATTAATTAGCACAACAGAAGGCTCAAAGTCATCCAAAGGGTGAAAGGGCACTGCTCGGAGTTTCCTTGCGTGATCGCTTGTTTCTCCTGCGATGTGCTTGTTTCTGATATCAAGAATGATGATATCCGCAAGAGAAACAAGGATACCGACATAGCCTGAAGGATCGCCAAAGTGAAGTGGCAGTGGGCAGGACACATTGCTTGTAGAACAGTCGATGGTTGATGGGGCCGAAAAGTTCTGGATTGGCGACCACGTACCGGAAGACGGTGGACCGATGACCTGGTGAGGGTCGCGGTAGTAGCCGATGGATGCAAGACGCACATGACCGGTTGTTGTGGCGGCACTTGGGAGAGGCCTATGTCCAGCAGTGGACGTCTTTCGGCTGATATGATGATGATGATTTTGCAAACGGAAAAACGATTTTCGCACACCCTCAATATTTTTAAACGACGTATCCAACGACAACCCACAACATGGGATAGACGATAAAAGAAATTCGTCGCCACTTTACAAGTAGTACATACATAACATAAAAAAATGTATCACTTTGTCGGCGCAATTAATATGTATAGGCTGGGCAACCTTACCAAATTTCTAGTGGTAAGCGTCTCTGAGCTAAACCGCAGACAGACAGACGGACGGACATATGGACATGTCGAAACAATAAGGGTTCCTTGTTGGCTACGGAACCCTAAAAATACGTTCTGTCTAGGTCGCTAAAGTACAGCTAAGACTTAATAAAAGAACCTAATGGAATATTAGAAAAAAAATGCAAAAAAATACTATTACTCGTACAAAAAGACTAGGACGAATTTTGATACTCGTTAAAGAATCGGGATGAAATAAACTACATAATGTTTATATTCTTTTTTTAGCTCAATTCAGTGAAAGCCTCTTGTGAAATCCGAGCGATGAATAAAAAGCCGTGATTCTATGAATGTTACCGTTTTCGCAGAATTTAGACTGGATAAACTATCTTGCGGGATTGGAATATGTAAGTAATTTGATCGCAAGTTACCTGGTAGGTACGTAGGTATAGAACGTTTCCTGCTGCTAAAATTGATAGGATTTAGCATGGATGGGGCTGTACAGCTAATACACACCGTGCCTTCGTTCACGTTCGTTTTATTTTGTGTTGGTAGAAGGCCGTGGAATTTTGAAATGAAAGGAATCAGCTTACGTGACGCGGGCGCAAAGGGCACCCGCACCGCAGTGGAACGAGAAACAAATTCACAGGCAATCTCATGACCCAATTAATATTTTCCTACTAACAGAGCTGAACGGACTGACGTTTATTTATTTGCGTAAATCAAAACTATTTTACTTGTGGCTTTCTAGCGCGTCAATTTTAATTGTGTTTACTTCAACGGGACGTGTGAAATATTTAACGTAGATGTTATTAGCTATGATTAATTCTAACAATGGGTTTGAAATGTATCTAATCGTTATCAGTTATGAAATAAATGGAAGTTCAAATAATGTTGTGACTCTTCAGACCATTTATTGGCTACTGTGCTTAAACAGACCTGTAATTTGTTACTTTATCAAATAAAACAGCAGAAACGAGGAAACTTCGTGATTCAACTTCTTGATAACAGCGAGATCGCGAGGGTGACATTTTCATCTTTACGAAACTTTTACTCGGTTTGTAGGTATCAATGTAGGTACCTACCTATAAAACGAGGAAAATGAGTTTAAACGAAGAATTAATTTGCAAAACTATGTACGCGGAGCAGCCTTTTTTTATTTTTACTGATGGGAAATCATCAAATGACCCCTTCCGCTCTGGGTGGAGCGGCAGGGAGTGTCGGACTTTTACTGACTAAAACCCATCCATGCTCCTCCTAGTGCCTTTTACGTTCCAGGGCCGCGGTAACTCTTTCGAACAAAATCCGCGACCACGCGGAGAAGCCTGCTGTTATCGCAAGATGTAAAGGCACAGTCCATTAAGCGCTAAACCAAATTTTGATAAGTTATTTACCGATCAACAATAAACATAGGTAGTGTTCGGCTCGACTTGACTCCCGTCCTTGTTTTTGGAATTTCGAGATACTTTAGGTGCTTATATTTGGCTTATAAGAGAATTATGTTGTATAAAGATTTACAAGTTCTATTAGAATACCTAATAAAACCTAATAGAACTTGTAAGCTACACAACAAGTTCACAGTAGGTACGTTGTGTAACTCACCACAAACTTAGGCATTTGCAAGGCCATTGCGTGTAAGCTTCAGTTGGTTTAATATCTCCGCAGAGACCTGTAAATATCCATTACAAGTTTCACTAACTGGCTAAGAGACTACCTACTAGTTAGCCAATAACGTGGCCGACTCTATTTCACGTTGTCCGAGTGAGGCAAGACATCGTACCTACCCACCTATTTTGAGTAAATTATTGTAGACATGAATAAAATATATAATTAGGTAGGTTCAAGGGTGTTACCACACTAATTGATCGATCGTCAATCGATGGAAAGTTAGATAAGTCGACAACAATCAATCGATTCTACTATACATAAAACTAGCGCAGCAAGTGACTGACGTCATGCGGTCGTCGACAATATCACCGACGGTCGATCATGGCAACACCTTCATATACACTTCTGGACACATCTATTGGCCCACCTTGTATTTTCAGTTTCGTTTGGTCCTAGCTAAAATTTTATATTAGGTCGAGCAAAAAGTTTTTATGCAGTTTTGAACCTGGCACATTCACAATTTCATTCAATAGTCTTTTTTTGAATTTCGAACACAGAATTTAAAGAAACAAAAGACAATTTGGAGCCTGTTTGTTGATATCAAACAATCGAATACTAAGAAAACTTGTTTTTATTGGTTTACTTGGATTTAATTCTTGAAAAAGTGATTGATATCTTTGGTTTTGCAACAAACATTACTTATTCTTAACATTAAGGTGAGGTTCTATCAATAATCTATGGATACTTCACCTGAAGTCGCCGCCCAAGCTGTGGCACTTATTCAGGCCGGACACAGCCAAAGAAACGTGAGTGCTCAACTTAATTTAAGTCGATCTGCGGTCCGAAATGTTTATCGGAGGTACCTAGAGACTGGCGGCTTTGTTCGTCGCCAAGGAAGGCCACGATCTCGGGTCACAACTGAAAGGCAGGATCGATTCATCGTGACGACCAGCTTGAGAAATCGTCACCTTACCTCCATTGAGATACAAAACCAACTTCGCGACTTCCACGGAGTATCTGTGAGCGCTCGAACTGTTCGGAGAAGGTTACAAGAACGCGATATGGTACCACACAAGCCAGCTAATTGGCCCAAACTAACGCGAGCCCACCGAACAGCGCGCCTTCATTTCGCACGCAGTCATTTAAATTGGACACAGCAAGATTGGAGCCGTGTACTCTTTTCTGATGAGTCTAAAATTGTGTTACATGGCAATGATGGAAGGAAGAAGGTCTACCGACGTAAGGGAGAGCGTTTCGCACAATGCTGCTTTGAAGAGAGGGTTGCTTATGGCGGTGGCTCATGGACTGTCTGGGGCGGTATATCCGCGAGCGGCAAAACTCAACTTGAGGTTGTTACAGGACCACGGCTGCCAACATTAAATGCTGAAAGGTACATTCGTGAGTGCTTAGAACCTCACGTGATACCATACGCGGACTTTGTGGGCCCAAATTTCCTTTTTATGCATGATAATGCAAGAGCCCATGCGGCCGGCATCGTCAGGGAATATCTTCGGGATGTGAACATCACAGTTATGGACTGGCCAGCCAGAAGCCCAGACATGAACCCCATTGAGCACATGTGGGACGAGCTAAAAAGACGTGTTAGGGCTCGTCAGCCAGTTGCCCAGACGATGCAGGAGTTGAAAACTGCCATAGAAGAGGAATGGGAGATGATCCCTCAAAATTTCATAGAACGGTTGATAAACTCTATGCCTAATCGTATGAGAGCTGTGGTAGATGCCCATGGAGGCAACACGCGTTATTAAATTAAACCTTTATTTGATAAAACATTTTTTTTATTCAATAATCAATTGCCTTTAACAAGGCGCATATCCGACTTGTTAGGCGTAGCTCCATGTCGTATGGTATTCTGAATTCAAATTTAAAACAATACGATCGAAAAAGATGGTAAAATGTATCAGGTTTAAAACTGCATCAACAGTTTTTGTTCAATCTAGCAATCATATTTCGGAAGGGGCCATCGAAACCTAAACTCTAAGGTGGGCCAATAGATGTGTCCAGAAGTGTATATTTAATTATATTAAATAAGTGTGGCAAATCAAGATTCCACTGACCACTTTGACATTCAGACCTATTTTAGTGTGATATAATAACATGTTTATCTATGATTTATTACATAGTTACATTATTTCACTTGACAAAGACATGATTAGCGTTAAATATGGTAGCAAAAGGACGCCAATTTTGCGTCACTCAAAAGAAGAAATTGTGCTGAAAGTGCTGAAACGCTAGAAATGTCGGCTGTCTAGCAGTTACCTTTACCTGTGAGTGCAAGCGTAGCTAGATAACCGGTACCGGGGCCGGCGAGCGACAGGCAGGCTTATAATAACCGCGCAAGACGTAGTGTCGGAGCTCCCGGGGCTGACAATTAGTGCACTGCGGCCCTCAGACGGCCCTCCGCCGACTTTCGCCGAGTTGAAACTAAACGCGACGGAATCACTCTCCACGAACTCGACACTCGCAAAGTTGCAATTTTAATGTGAATGTCAAAAACTGTTCTTACTTTGAAATTGTAGGTAGGTACTGTTACCTGCACTGCACTTGCACACAGGCGATTCTGTGCATTGTTCAAAACAATTACTAAACTTGTTTTGTTGTCTCCTGTCTTAGACTACTAAATGCCCACTGGTTTTTCGGGTAATGGCTGCAGTGAATGAACATGTCCCCCAATGAATGAACAAAACGCAGTTTTATGCAAGAAAATAAGGAATTAGGACGTGTATACCAGACTTAGTATTTTTGTCATAATTACAACTATACAGGGTTACTTATTTTTAAAATACCAACAACCTTTCAGTGGGTGACAGTACTCATGATTATAAACAACTTTTGTTATGAGACCAGCCCTAAAAATCGAAAAAAATATCTGTTGCTTCATACATTTTCATCGGGTGAATATTGCGTTTTGTATGAAACAGCTGATTTATTTTTTGATATTTCAGAGTTGGTCCCACAGTAAAAGTTATTTATAATCATGAGTACTTTCACCCACTGAAAGGTTGTTGCTGTTTTACAAATAACCCTTTATATATATCCCATTTAAATTACAAAATTGGTCTTATTATGTCACAGTTTATTACAAAATTGCGAGCGTCTAGAGTTATCAGATATAGTGAACTGTACCTAAGTAAAGTTGTTCGAGCCAGAGTTTACGACTTAGGTATGAGGAATCAGTTTTGATACGTCATTTTAATCTAGACAATAGTATTTTCACTAACTTTTTTGTATATTAAAATAATAGTATTGTGTTTCAAATAGGTTTCAAATCAATTTACTTGCGATGCTTAGTAACATTAAATTGGTGTTTTTGTTGAAAAAAACAATTTATTTTAAATCTACTCTACTAATCTACTCTCTCTACTCTAAGGTTCATGTTTTGGAAGCTATTATATAAACGGATCTCTACTCTTTCAGACAGTATATGACAGGTATGTTCATATACTGGTTTATAAAATTCAGTGAATGAACAGTTATTTTTAAATGAATTCAAATAATAGGTATTGCCTTAATGGCATGCATATTTCAAGCCAGATTTTATTAAGGTTCCCATGAGGTAGTAAATTTATCAGGACTTCGCTCGAGACTCTCCCTCTTCCCAGTTTCCAGCCACAACGCCCACAACTCCTCGATCAGGTGGTTTATGCTCTGTTTCCTTCAAGGTTGGAAACACACCTCCGCCAATTATTCCTCCTCCTGCTGCGCTTGGCAGGAATGTCATCGAAGTTGACAGTGTTGAGGAGTCAAGGACTTTTCTGAGGCGATCCTGATAGAATTGAGGGTTTTCGGTTTGTAGCCGCAATACCCCCATTGCGGCTAACTAAAAACACTGTCCACGGTGCCGGACGGGATACCAGACCTTGTATTGGCTTTGTCACAGTGGGTTCTTTGCCGGCCTCTTAAGTCCATATTAAGACGAGCTAGACGAGCTCTTTAAATGGCGGTGGATAATGTTGGGAATCTGGCCCTGCTAAAGAAAGAGGGACGCTCTGCACTCTCATCATGTGGATAGACTCTAGCGGCGGAGGCACCGAACCCGGGCGAAGGAGGTTTCCCTGGATATCGCCAACGCATTCACCACCTTGTCCTGAATTTGCATTAAGGTCTCTCACCTACCATCGTGTACATTCTACCTCCATCGCATTATCAGAGACTATTTGACAGAGAGAGCTATAATCTATACCCAAGGAAAGATGGAGTCGGCGAGTGACATTTATATGAAATGGCTCGAGTTTGGGTCGTCGCTCGATACTGGACGATTTCCTGGACCTAGAGCCTGGACGCAAAAAAAAACCTTGCGTCTTAATCACTGGTGGAAGAAAAAGCTAGCGCAAGATCAACGGCCGGTTCTTTGGGAATCGGAGGCACGCGTTCTATGTGCGCGCTTATAGATTTATGTGATTGTGCGTTCGAGGAATTGGCCGCATTGGGTGATGGATGGCTTGCTGATACCATAGCAGTCGGGGGTGCACGGAAATTTACTTGTAAGTATCACGGACCGCCAACTCATGTTAGTGGTAGGAACTGTGAGGTTTAGGTTTAGTCGGTAGCGTTTTTCCCAAATGGAAGGTTCATTAGGATTTAGAACACCATATAAAAAGGTATTAGATTCGAGTAATCAATAAACAAAGATATTGTGTTCATTCACAGGTTTTTATTATGTTCATTTACTAGAAAATTCCGTCCATTCCCAGTGGTTTTGGGGTATTTTTAGATTTATTGCTAAATATATAAAAAGCATGCATCTTGTATGTGTAAAAAGTACCTAAAAAATATTTTTGAATGCATCAATTCAAAGGCAACCTACAGTAATATTTTTTTGAAATTCGCAGTGCTTCATCGTTCGTTCATTCACTGGAGCCATTACCATAATAATTCTCTTCTCTCCAACGCTTCTTACAACTATTTATCAACAAAAAGTTCTTAGGCGTTCCTTAAAGCTACCTATACCTAAAGTACCTGCACAGGTTGGCACGTTGATAAGTGGGTATTTCTCTTTCACATTTGCAGCTTTGTCAACTATTTAATTAAACAGTTAAACTAAGTATAAAGAACAAAAATTAAAGAGCCCATCCCTTTTAGCTCTAATATACTCGTAAACACAAAGAACGCAGCAGTTGTTTGATCTGAACAATGTCTATTGTTGGCCACGAATGTTAATCAACGACTTAACCGCATGCCCTTCGTTTTGAAGACGACGGGCGGCGACGTGAATTCAAAAATATAACGATTCATCTTTTAGAATGAGGCCAACATTTAAAGGAGACCAAAAAACATTATGACAAAATACTTTTTTTCGGTTTCTGAAAGAACTAAATAAGTATTTCAATGATAAGAGTAGGTAAATAACTATTGTTCCAAACTTAGCCGACCGATCAATAACAAAATATTTGAGAGCTGTGCCGCTCTCAAAACCAAAGGATATTGCTCCGTTACTCCCAACTGCTATTTCTGTATTGAATGAATATTTGATTTTAGAACAAGAGCCGGAAGTGGAGCCTGGGAAGTAAGAAGGCTGAGTCTAATTCGAGCAAATCGGAAGCTACATCTTGCTCCCTAATTGGACAGCAGCGATGCTTGGCTTCGTTCAAACTAAGTAAACCCTATTTTTGTTGCTCGTACCTACTACGATTTTCTGCTAACTTCGCGTAAGGAGCTGCCGGTCGATTCTATCGACATCTGACGGTGTTCACCTAGGCGGAGTGAACGACAAGTGAGCAGCACTGCGATTCTGTAAACATGTCGACATGTTTACAGAATCGCACTGCTGTTTTGTCGTAAAGTATCTATAGGCACCTGCCTACTCTACCTTAGGTAACTGTTGAGAAGTAAGTACCTAGATAGACTGAACACATTCATACAAGAGTGCGTAATTTGCGTAGATATGGTAGGTACCCTTGAAAATACCATTTCACAGCTGAATCTAGAAACTGATGGTCAGTTTATAACAAATGAAGAAATAATGAATCAGCTGGAAATCGAAATTAAATCCAATTTTCCTTTACCGTCATTACTATACGTAGTCGATGGTACCTTGGAGCTCTCTTCTAAGTCAACGCAATGAAGGGATACGGTTATTCATGCATCATTTTTGCTACAAATTTTTGTACTCGTTAGTAAATCAAAACCTATGAGATACTTCCTGTTGACCAAAAATCATGAAAGGGGTTCGGAGGCTCCACACTCGAAGTTGTAGACGAGTACGTCTACCTGGGACAAACGGTCCAGTTAGGTAGGGCTAACTTCGATAAGGAGGTCAACCGTCGAATCCGACTCGGCTGGGCGGCGTTCGGGTTGTGTGATATCTTCTCGTCTCACATGCCACAGTGTCTCAAAACGAAAGTCTATGACCAGTGCGTGTTGCCAGTGACGACTTATGGAACCGAAATGTGGTCGCTCACAATGGGTCTCATCAGAAGGCTTAAAGTCACCCAAAGGGCAATGGAGAGGGCAATGCTCGGAGTTTCCTTGCGTGATCGAATCAGGAATGATGAAATCCGCAAGAGAACCAAGGTAACCGACATAGCCCGAAGTATCGCCAAGCTGAAGTGGCAGTGGACCGGCCACATTGCTCGCAGAACAGATGGTCGATGGGGCCGAAAAGTTCTGGAGTGGCGACCGGGTACCGGCAGACGCACCGTTGGAAGGCCTCCCACAAGATAGACCGATGACCTGGTTAGGGTCACTGGTAGCCGATGGATGCGAGACGCACAGGACCGGTTATTGTATCGACACTTGGGGGAGGCCTATTTCCAGCAGTGGACGTCTTTTGGCTGAGATGCTGATGATTGTTAAGGTAGTACAGTTCCACCAAATTTCACCGGTGGGCAGTCTCCACGCTTGAGCGTGAACGTCACGTGGGTCGATTTTGCAACACTTGGTCATATCCTACCCTTTTTAAGCCATGTTGCAATTTCGTCTAAGTGTGGTTGTAGTTTTAGGGACGCTGTGTTGGGATCTTTGTGGCACGAGAGTACTGCTGTATCGTCTGCATAGGTCGCAATCGTAACATCATCAGAGTATGGTAAGTCAGCTGTGTAGATTGTGTACAATATTGGACCCAAGACTGAGTTCTGAGGAACTCCAGCTTCTATTTGGTATACAGGTGATAAAGAATCTCCTATCTTGATTTGGAACATTATTTCTTGAAGATAGGATTTTAGAATCATGTAGGCGGTGTTTGGTAAGCACAGTTGTAACTTATATAGGAGGCCCTTATGCCATAGACGGTCGAAGACTTGTTGCACGTCCAGAAATACAGTAGAGTAGTATTATTTTCTTTCTAGTGCTTGACGGATGGTGTAAGCTACTCGATGGATCTGCTCTACAGTGCTGCAGTGATGTGCACGAAATCCAGTCTGATGATTGGTACCACCTTTGTTTTTCAAGTAGCGGATGAAGCCGTTGTAAAAACAGTTTCTCGAAAACTTTGGATATTACAGGGAGGAGGCTTATTGGCCTGTATGATGCTACTTCTGTTGGTGGCTTTCCAGGTTTTGCAACCATGTTTATTGTGGATATTTTTCATAAGAGTGGAAAGTATTAATAAGTAAGAGAGAGTGTTGTTTTATATTCTCCTTGATTATGATTGCAGCTCCTCCATGCGACGTTCCAAGAGGATGTGATTGTATCCATTAATTTTAATGACTCTTTCGTCAGTTAGATGAGTATCCGAAACCAATAGGATATCAATTTTGTTATGGTTAAGGAACAGTACCACTTCTGATTTATTAGGAGCTAAGCCATTTATGTTCCATGTAGCGACATGCAGGAATTTAATTTCTGTTGCTGAGCTATGAGTTACGTGAGCAGTCCCATTAATGCCCATTTCTTGTATCAGTATATCTATCTTTTCCGATTATTTGATAAAAATTTGCTCAAGCAAATTGGTTGACTGAGGCTCGATATCCTCTGTTATTCTATTTCTGTGTTGGGGAACTCTGGAATAAGTTATGGCGAATGAGATATGCGCGAACAAACATACAGAATAAAAATATGTCGGATTATTTATTATTTATTTATTTATTTAGGGAAAACAAACAATTGTACAATATCTGTTACAGTAAATATTACTACAAATTAAAAGTAGGCTAATGTACAATCCACGACGTTTCCACGGATTACTTAGCTTAATGATACAGTGTAGACACAATATTTTAAAATTACAACAGCATGAATAGGAAGACAAACATAATAGTAATTTAAAACAAAGAAAGGAAGAGACAAGAAAACAAATTAATGCTATAAACAAAACAAACACTAGACAACACAAACACTACTAGTTACACAAATGCAGACTATCAACTAAAAGTTTTTTAAATTTTTGGCGGTCCAAAGCAAAAATGTCTATATTTACAAAATGTTCATTGTAGGTTTTGACCATTCTATGGAGAGGCGCCCTTTCACCCGCATGTGTACGACAAGGTGTCGTAGCAAAGAGCGGGTAGACGCGCGACTCTCGCCGTATAACTGTTCTGGGCACAACATAAAATAAATTGTTGACTATATCAGAGCAATCAATTCTATTATGCAACAGATCATGAAGCATCATTGTTTGAAGCAAGAGGCGCCTTGATTCCAACGTGAGAAGATTAAACTTATCCAAGGACTCAATATATGAACTACGTTCTATATGGCATCTAAACTGCATTGATCTTAAAAACTTGCGCTGTACTTTTTCTAAGGCGAGATTGTATTTATCATAGTAAGGGTCCCTCATCATACAGGCATACTCAATTTGTGGTCGGATTATAGAATTGAATAGATACAGGAAAGTGGCTGGTCGCTTGAAGTCTAGCGATGATCTCATTACCTATAAGATGATGCATTTGAAATGCCTTGGCAATAATCCTATCAATGTGTAGATTAAGGCGTAGTTTACAGTCCAATAAGATACCCAGGTCACTGATCTGAGTCTCTCTAAGAAGCATTTCATTGCAAAGAAAATAATTATAACTAACGATGTTTTTATTTTTAGTGAAATTCATGTACTTACATTTAGCTATACTTAATTTTAACTTATTTATTTTACAATAGTCAGAAAACCTATTGAGGTCA
This sequence comes from Melanchra persicariae, assembly GCA_947386135.1. NCBI lineage: Eukaryota > Metazoa > Arthropoda > Insecta > Lepidoptera > Noctuidae > Melanchra > Melanchra persicariae. The sequence goes on along the minus strand of OX376653.1, from coordinate 8,261,313 downwards.
TCCTGTAAGAGATAACAATCATCGATCGTTAGAATTTTTCTAAACATTTTGAGGTCATCAGCATACATCAAGAAGTCACTATTTCGAAAGCAGTAGCCGATGTCATTTATGTAGAGCAAAAATAATAAGGGGCCAAGGATCGATCCCTGGGGGACTCCGGAGGTAGCAAGAAAGGTGTCAGAATGATATCCATTACTCACAACAGTTTGATTGCGATTACTGATATATGACTGAAACCAACGCAACAAATTGCCTCTAATTCCATTGAATGCAATCTTGTTCAGCAAAATTTCGTGATCAACTCTATCGAAAGCTTTTTTAAAGTCTGTATAAACGGTGTCCATTTGAGCTCTTGCATCCATATTTTTAAAAAGATGATTCGTGAATATAATTAAGTTAGTAGCAGTAGATTTATTTTTTACAAAACCGTGTTGTTGAGGAACCAATTGTTGACTAATGAAAGGGTAAATTTTTAGATGCACAAGTTTTTCGAAAAGTTTAGCTAAAGCACAAAGAAGGGAAATAGGTCTATAGTTTTCGACATTTTGCCTAGAGCCACTTTTGTAGACAGGAACTAAATTTACATTTTTCCAGACTGAAGGAAATATACCACCCTGAATACATTTGTTAAAGATAATCGTTACAGGTTTAGAAATGGTATCTGAAGTCCATTTCAAAAAGCATGGAGGTATCCCATCAGGTCCCGGGCCTTTAGTAATGTCCAACAGCTGTAACTGTTTGCGAACCAAAGGGTCGGAGAAATGTAAGGTATGAAGGGAGGTGTTGCTAGAGTTAGATTAGTTGGTTCATAAACTGATTGAAAATAATCTGAAAAAAGGTTGCATATTTTATTAGGGTCACTAGAAATAACACCTTAATAAAACATACGCCCTGGGACACTCGACTTGCCTCGGCGATTAGCCATGTATATCCAAAAATGTTTAACGTTAAGCGGAATACTGTCCTCAACACTTTTCATGTAAGTAACATAACACTTATTGCATTCGACTTTAAAACTGCAAAAAATCTTCAGTTATATAAATGTAATTATTTCTTTTACTTAGTTTATAAACTAAGGCACCGACCTCATAAAAATAATTGGCATTTTACTTTATTTTTTTAAAGATAATACTTTTATTCCTCCCTTTTCTTTTTAGTTATTAATTACTTAAATGTTATGTTTTGAAGTCGGTTTAATTTTTTTTAATTGCTTTTTATTTCAACTACAAAGTTAAGTTTGTCCTTCAATCGTACTTATTGTTTCATCAGAATGAAAGAGTTTTTTTGTGTTTATTATTATTTTTATTCTAATTTAGTTCATTGTTATCTGGAAACCAAAATCAATTTATTTACCCTAGTTTAATGTTTAGATGGGGTCTATATTTATCTACCTATAACTTGGGTGTTTGGTGTGACCTGTTAGTACCTACTTAGGTATTTAAGTTAGTATTAAAATAAACATCACTTCAGCTTTTAGGTAATACTAGCACTCTACCAACCAAAATCTAAGTACTACTTACCTTAATTGCTTTTGTCGTTTGAAAAACTGCTATGCAGTGCACCTCCCTCAGCCGCAAGCAGACTCACCACAATCGGTGTAGTATTCCGTGTAGGTATACGTACCTACTTATACACTGCGCTTATTTCTAAGTATATTTCAAGAGTGGATCGGAGATGCCATTTCCCGCTCGATCGCTCTCAATCATACCCATATCAAAACCTTGGTGCGATTGCGAAGTAAAAAATAAGACTGGTGAATTCAACCAATAAACTGTTCAGTGTTCAAGCTGTACCTATTATTAGGCAGGCATTGTTTCTAAATAAATAATTCGGTCAGTGGGTTGTCTTTTTGCAATTTGGATTGGTTCATAAAATATTATTATTATTTATTATTTATTTATGAATGGGCTAGCTCATGACCTCGATCACGCCTGATGGAAAGCGATAGATGAGGTCCATGATGAAAGCGAGCGTGCCCAGCAAATGCCCTGAGGCACTGGTACTCCCACTCAATATAGAAAGAAAGAAAGAAAGAAAATTGAGTTTATTGGCATTAAAACACGCAAGACCTTAAAATTAAACAAAATTACAAAACTAATAATGCCAAAAGGGCCTCGACTCAGCATTATGCCAGATGGCAACACAAGGTATACCACCTGACGCTGATTTTCAGCTGCAACCCACGAGTACCATACGCTCGAAAACATAAACACAATTATTAAAATAGTCTCAAATATTTTGTACAAAAACCAACTTTGCTAGGTAACCAACATACCTAGCTAGGTAATGGCTTCATTCTATTACATTGAAAATAACTTCACATTCATCAGTTAATTATTTAAATTCTTATAGGGTTGATATTAAATCACAGTAACGCAACGCATCTTCTCCGAGAAAATAATCCATTCCGCGCGCAAAATTGCGGGGAATCAAATTTTGTGAAAAATCTCGTTACCTCGTCGTTTTGGTACATTGTGTACCTACACGTAGAGATAGATATTTATACGCATATGATGTGGGAATGAAAGAGTAATTTTCTACCCTACCTCGCGTAACCGAATGTAATCTCATTACTATTTATGTAAATGTGATGTGTAATTTTACAAAGCGTGGGTTTGTGAGATGGTTATTTTCGCAATCACAGCCGAGACCTTACGTCAACGCCATGTTTGGGTGGCTCTTGTAGGGAGTCGATTGATCTCGGTGCCATTTGAGTACCTACCTATCTACGTTACGTAAGTATATATTTACAGTAAAAGTTTCTTGATGCAGCTTTAACTCAGCTAAAATTTCCTAAAATCTACTCTTTCGTAGCGGGTAGGTACCTACGTGCCAAAATTAATTCAAATCGTTCCGCCAAGGCTGGCGGCAGGGCACGACGCGCGACGGGTCGGCGGCGGCGACAGCGGGCTGGCTGCATTAGTGAGCTTCACTCCCCCAGCAGACGTCGACGAGTTATAGGTATACAGAGTGCCTATGACGGTATACGTCACCTGTTTCAGATCTAATCAAAGCTGAAGGAACACGCCCCCGTCGGGGTGGCTTGATGAAAACTGTTTTCCAAATATGTGCCTACAGATTGTATTACAACTCATTATTGCGACGTGCGTACTGATTCGTGCTTAGCTGAGTAGGTACAATCCTTATCAACGCAGTAGGAGGTAAGTATCTAGGGGGCTGAAATGGAGTGCCAATAACGGCCCCATTTCGCCTCCTACAGACGAACGTCAGCCACTGCGCCGCTCAGGAGCTGATGCTCCTGAGCATGGCGCAGTGATCCGAACAGGCCCGGGTCGACGGCGCGCTGTGTTCTACGCGCGCCGAAAGAAGAAGTCAGTTCGTCCGTTTGGGCCACAGCCTGCCAGGGTTGCGGATTTTGTTCGAAAGAGCTACCGCGCGGCCCTGGAACGCAAAAGGCACTAGGAGGAGCATGGATGGGTTTTAGTCAATAAGAGTCTGACAATCCCTCCCACCCAGAGCGGAAGGGGTCATTTGATGATTTCCCATCCTTAAAAAAAAAGAAAACAGGTGGTAAGTATCTGGAGGGGGCTGAAATGGAGTGCCAGTAACGGCCCCACTGATGCTCCTGAGCATAACGCAGTGATTGATGCCTGCGGAAGGCGAGCAATGGGTAGCTCGCCATCCGATCAGAACAGGCCCGAGTCTACGACGCGTTGTGTTCCACGCGCGCCGGAAAGTGCAGTCAGCAAAAAGGACGGGACCCGCTAGGGCCAGAGCCTGCCAGGGTTGCAGAATTTGTTCGAGGGAGTCACCGCTGCCCAGGAGCGCAAAGGGCAATAGAAGGAACACGGATGGGTTTTAGTCAGTAGGAGTCTGACGCTCCCTTCCGCTCCGTCCAGGCCGGAAGAGTATTTGATGATTTCTCAACCCTAAAAAAAAAGGAGGTAAGTAAGTACCTACCGAAATCGAGCATCGACATAAATTAATCTTGGATGGTAATTAGGTACCTACGTTTTTGGAGGATTATTTAATCTATTACAGAGACCTACCTAAACCATTTTAACTCGAAGAATTCAGAAGTCTGTTTGAGACTGCACTACATAGATCCTCATTAAGACATTCCCAGCTATCCATCACGATTAGACAGACATGATTGTAAACACACTGCTTAATATCTAAGTAGTGGAACTAACAGTACGGATCCTAATCCTTAGACTAAAGCTGTCGCCGAATACTTAGTTTTGTTATTCATGGAAGACAAGATTATCAGGCGTCGTTTGAGTGGGCAGACCGTTAGAAACATTAACCCCAGACGCAATAGGTAAGTATCTACGTTAGCGACAGGTAGCCGATAGCTGTGCAACGTAATCCTCGCTGCAATTGGATTAATTAACGTGACCCGTTTCACCCGACCAGATAAACTAGGCTAACACCTGTCACTGAATCACCGAATCTCTGGATATGGGATTCAACCACGATTTAACTAATCAACGTCCGATCAAACGATTATATTTGCAGTGGCCATAGTGTGAGTTTTTTAACGTTCTCGATCGCGTTAGCATAAATGTAATTTGTGTTGAAACTGAATAAGCGCTGTCTGGTGACACTCACGGACAACCTGTTTTTTTCTATACAATTTGACGTTTACGTTAACGCGATCGAGTACGTCAAAAAACTCACACTAAGAACGGTTACGCACTGCATCTGATCCGAATCCGTGAAAATACGGAAATAAAAAACTCGGACCGAATTCGGATATTGCTTTACTCATCCGAATCAACCGAAGTCGTGAAAGTAGGTACGTAACTAGAGTCGAAAAACTCGGACCTCTGATTCAAATCCAAACTATTAATGGGCCATCATTTGCATATCTAAGGGTGTCACCACGCCAATCGATCGATCGTCGATCGATAGTAAAATGGATAGGTAGGTACATGTTCAAATCGCACGGAAAACTCTGATAACGCGCTACAAATAATAATAATAAAATCATTTATTCGCATAAAATGTGGTAGATACAAGTCGACGTCGATAGATAGTTTCTACTACACCAATCTATCGATCGTCGATCGATGTCATCAATCGATGGTAGTATGAATTAGTCGAAGTCGATCGATAGTTTTTACTTAGGTATTTCTTCTATCAGTTACACAATCGATCAACGTCGATCGATGGCATCGAACGACGGTCGCTCAATTGTTTGTGGCCTGGTATCCGTCGATCAGCCAAAGCCGATCCGGAACCGATCACTTTTCCGGTTTTTTTTTGTTCGAATTTCATTTTACCGAAAACTATTGACCGGTCTCAGGTTCAGCGCAATTGTTCACCCCGTTCACCCCGTCAGGAGTTGATTATGCAAATATTGTTAGGTACATCTGTTTCAATAATCCCATTTTTAGTTTGTTCATAGCATCCCGACGTAAATTAAAGCAAGCAATAATGTCCTCCCCTAAAAACTTAATCACCCCTGCTTCACCCCTTATTATGTAGGTATGTAGTTTATTTCCGAAAAATCCAAACATTTGTTATTCTTATTGTTTTATCGAAATCATTTTCAACTTCATCGGACCAAGCATTGATATGATTCTTCCCAGTTCGCTCAAGCCGCGACATTTTTCTTACTCCGAGCATGTTTATTACCGTCGTAACTTTTGAACGAAAGGTCCGATTTGAATAATTTAAAGTGTAATTTACACGGAAATAATCAACCTTAATTATCAAACCATTTAAATGGATAAGGATTGATATCATGATACCGAAATCACCATTTTTTCAAATCACCAAGGATTTGCTTGAAAAATTTGAACAAAAAGCGGTCATGGTGACTTAACCATAATAGTTAGACATATGGTATCGCGGACTTTTCTGTAGACATTGATGACCTCTATAAAACTGTAGTATATCACTTTGCTCTATTGTCAATAGATTCTGCAGCGTACGCGATATAAGGATTTTTTCTCACACCTTGGGTTACATTATCGAAGTTTTCATACGGATCCCTAACTTTTTTGAAAATATTCTATGGCCTATGTCCATCATGGATAATGTACAATTCTATTGGTGAAAGAATTTTTCAAATCGGTCCAGTAGTTTCGGAGCCTATTCATTTCAAACAAACAAACAAATCTTTCTTCTTTATAATATTAGTGTAGATTTACAGGGTTACCATTGCATATCATGATTTTTACCAGAACAAAAGTTTTAGTGTTTTTTTTTTACTATTTTTTGACGTATTTAGCTTTGACGTACCAAATGTCCAATAAAAAGGACTACCGGTCATAATAGACAAACATTGTTACCGGAAATTGTACGTTTTATCGGACTTTCGGATATTATGGAATGTAAACTAGCAAAATAAATAAAGTAAAACACATTTCAAATTTTACCAAAAAAATATATTTTCTATCAAAATAACGTGCTTAGCAAGAAGTAAAATATTTCCCCATTCAGAACCATTAACAATTAAGTTCCATGACACTATGAGATCACATTAACTAATTAACTTAGGTACTTTATTTATTTAAAAATAATCAACAATATCTGGTGTGAAAGATTTTAAAGCAGTTTTTGTTGTTAAACATAAAGATATATTTCAACCGATACATTTAACCCAGGTCTTTTTGGTATATCCTTGATTCCTGCAGTGATTCTGAACAGTAGACATTATCTGGGAAATGGTCGATTCCATGCTTTCTTTTCGCCCTCGACGGCAGTGGTACTATTCAAGAATTTGTAACTGCAAGATCCATGCAATGCAAAATAAATCTAATAGTCTGCTTTCTTGTTCTCGTTCTTGCTGGACAAACTGCCAGCAATCTGTCGACCACACCTCCCATGTTGCAGTCTTCGTTGAAAGTATTATGGTATTCTAGATAAGTCTGATGGATTTCAAAATCAGAGTCACCAAAATCCGCCTCGTCTTCCGATATGTCCTCAAAATCTGAAAAATCTAATTGATATACAATGTCGATCAGTTGGCTTTCCGTCAAATCTGAAATGATAAAACACATAATTATAATTAACCACAAAATTGTGATAAAAGAGGGTGGTAATTATGAAAAGTCAATTAAGTAGATAGCAGTGGATCATTTTAATAAAAGCCTAGAGTACTATAGAACGAACAAAAAATGTCAGGCTCTTGATATTGTAAAAACCGAGGTTCCGTTCAAAAGGACAACATTTTTAAAGGCATATTTTACACAAATTCTTACAAGTTTTTCATAAAAAATTGTGAAAACAACAAAATGTAACATGTTAGCAATTTAAAAACGTAGCATTATGCCAAAATGAATTAAAGATCAGTAAGTTATACAAAGATTAACTCACCTCTACTCGGACGGCCTTCCATTTTCAAACACGCACGCCGGCAAAGTGAACGAATGTCAGTTTTGTCGTTGGCTCATTGGATACAGGAACAATACAACATTTGAACTCTCATTGGTTGACGAAATCAGATGTAGCAGCGCCGATTTTTAAACGAAAAACTAATATGTGTGTTAGGAAGTACGTCCGGTTATTACAAATGGCAACCGTGATTTAGCATTTTCAATTTAAATTAAAATAGTGTCATAAAAGGTCAATATGTTTTGCTACAAAATTTATTGACAGAAACGAATCGCTGCAAAACCGACTTCATGCAGTCTTGTCTGCCCTACCCCTAGAGTGTAATTTAAGCCCGCCGTGACAGAAACTATGCTTGCTGCTTGCCCGCTTGCATGATGCATGCCTATTTGCACGCTGCGTGCTTGCTTACATGCTGCATGCTGCATGCCTGCTTGCTTAAAAATGTTTGGGAAACATAATACTTCGATCAAATGTTATTTCGGCTAAGTGTATCTTCGGTAAAAAGTTTTTCGACCAACTGAAACGTCGAAATAACGAAAAAATTCATTAGGTCAACCGATACAGTGGCAGACGTGCCTTCGATGAAGTACAAAAAACCAAACGAAAATAGTTGAAAAGTTTTAGGTGAAATGAAATTCGGTCAAATATTTTTCGAACGTATGATAGTTACCTATCATAAGTTCGAAAAATATTTGACCGAATTTAAAACCTGGCCTAGTATTTGATACCCGTTAAAAGAAAAGAATCCGTGTGCTACCTCGATATGAAACTTTTCATTTATTGATCATATAAAAACAGCAGGTGAAAAAGCAAAAATAGAACTTCTACGCCTTAACGAGAATATCATGACAGACCCAAAGTAGCTTTACTTGGGGTCTGTCATTTCATACCTTAAAAACTATTGATGAGACTACTTACTGTTTGGGCCGATAGGGCCACCATAGGGGCGGCACGACGTAAATTGTTTCAAAGCCAGTGTTTGGCTTTGATATTCTTATGCAATGCAAAGCGTATAGGACGGTTAGTACTTAAGCCTTTCCGGTACTGGTAGGTGTATTCCCAGTCCATCTAGAGGTGCAGCGACGTGCTGCAATGTACTACTACGCTCGAAAGATCACGGACCCAGAGTTTATACCGCAACGCGACCGTGCTAAGATCCCAGACTGAGGTGGGACTGGGAGGAACTTTTATCCGAATGGCAATGTAGGTGGGAAATTCCATCAAAGGCCGTCACCTCTACCAGTTCTTTCCATCTGTTCGTGAGCGGCTGGATAGGACATGGCTGGAGGTGGATCACTGTGTTGCCCAATTTCTCACAGGTTATGGCAGCTTGTGTCTTCTCCTTTCTGTCAATGTTCTACATCTGACCTTGAATACAAACAATCCTCACATCATATCTGAACTCTTAAGGGAGTGTATTTTTTGGCAAACTCAAAGTCAAAGTCAAAGTCAAAGCATTTATTTCAATTAGACCATTTACAGGCACTTTTGAAATGTCAAGGTCGGTCGGTCAAAAAAAAGATGAAGCTATTTGCACGTTCCAAAGCGTAGATCTCAATGGAGAAGAACGTGCAAGAAACTCCACGGACACTCTTTTAAAAATAATATTTTGTTACAAAATTATGGTTAGGTACATCATTCATATTGAAATTATACATATATGTGAGAACGATGTAAAAGACGTGCAGGATAAAAGAGTCCGGAGTAAAAAAGAAACAATTCAAAGAAATAATTAAAATAGACCATGGCAGCCGAGAGATGACCAATCTCAGCTGACGGCGCCCGTTCACGAACATGACGCATACGCTAGCACCATTCGGCTCGACCATTTTTAAGGGAGCCAAATGATCCAACGCATACGCCACCATCAGCCAGACTTTTGAGTGAGCATGACATACCCAATCGCCAGGGTACATTCAAGTCAAAAACCTACCCAAAATGATCATTATAGTTTAAATTTGAGGGACCTACATAGTACTCACACATGTGCCGTTAATGCATGAAATTATACAATGCTAAATAAATTGAGTCTATACAATAAAAAATATTGCATTCTTACAATCTTCATCCGGTCCAACAATATTTCCAAATGCTAACAGATTACTTTGTGCGCCCTAGTGGCTGTGGAGCAGGACCAGCATTGAGCCAAGCATTTTTATCTTCAATATACTCCCCTAACATATAATATGCTTGCCTGCATAGTGTGCGTTTAATACAAGATTTAAATTTAGTCTCATTTAGTTCTAATATATGGGGAGGTATTTTATTATAACATTTTAAACAGTACCCCATAAAAGATGAGGCTACTTTAGCCAGTCTGAAACCTGGTTGAACTAATTGGTCCCTATTTCGAGTACCATAATTATGTCTGTCGCCTCTTTTACTAAAAAGATGTAAATTCTTTCTAACATACATGATGTTTTCGTAAATGTATTGACAAGGTACCGTCATGATGTTAATATTCTTAAACAGTTCCCTTAGAGAATCGCGCCGGCCGAGTTTGTATATGGCTTTAATGGCTCTTTTCTGCAGAATAAAAATAGACTCGATGTCTGCAGCCCGTCCCCATTGTAGAATACCGTAAGACATGATACTGTGAAAGTAACTAAAATAGACCAGTCTCGCGGTATCTACATCCGTAAATTGGCGGATTTTCCTGACAGCATATGCTGCTGAACTTAGCCGTCCTGCAAGAGATGTTAAATGAGGATCCCATTGTAGCCTTGAGTCAAGCGTAATTCCCTGGAAAACTGTTTTATCGACGAATTCAAGTTTTTCCCCGTTCAATACTATGTCACAATCACTGCCTTTGACATTTGGTAAGGCAAATCTTATGCATTTCGTTTTCTTTTCATTTAGAACTAAATTATTGGCAGTAAACCAATTTTGGACTTGCATTAGGGCGTTATTTATGACGTCAAGATTATTGGTCCGTCTATTTATCTTAAAAATCAAAGAGGTATCGTCGGCAAACAACACCATATCAAGTTTTTGTTGCAATAAATGGGGCAAATCATTTATATATACTAAAAATAAAAAAGGACCTAAAATTGAGCCCTAAACTGAACGCAATATTATGTTAGAAAGGTAGTATTCAGCAGTGCGATTCTATAAACATGACGAAGTTAAGGCTTGGGTGAAGTAACCACGAAGTGGGCTGTCAATCCATATAATCAAGATGGAATTCTTCACCCAAGCCTTCACTTCGACATGTTTACAAAATCAACCGGCAGGTTACATCTGGAGTTGTCTTTATGGACCTTGCAGAAACCAGAACAAATTTCCGTGCGTTCAAGCGATTTTGCCATACCTATTACTGGAATCAAAAGTAGCTCACTATTCAGGACCCATTGGTATTTTTCTGGTGGTCGCCACTGTTGATTCTGGCTTTCAGGATTTGCAGTGGTTTGGGAATGTGTAGCGGGCTTCCTTCAGAAGCAGATCAGTGTGTTCAGGATATCTGTAAGTAAATTCGGTATCCTAGTTGTTTGCCTCCGTATTTCGGCGACGCCAGTACACTCAAGGAGCACGTGCGTTACCGTTTCCTCCTCCTCCATGCATGCTCTACACAGAGGACTGTCCGTTATACCTCATCTGCCTAGCTTCGTTTTTGACACCGACTTTAGAAACAAAATACACAGGAAAGCAAAATATGTACCTACGCCATTGGATGGATGACATATTTTTTTCAGCTATTTTGATTTAATAACCAATCTCCAGAACCGATTTTGAAGTTTTTATCGGAAAGTACATTTTTTCACATACAATAAACTGTTTTTTTTTTCAAATTGGTTCATAAATGACTGAGTTAAGAGGTAACAAACAAAAAAAGAATACAACCGAATTGAGAATCTCCTCATTTTTTTGAAGTCGTTTGTATTTTTTTGTAAAAAAGAGATAATCCCAAAAACATGGTTGACTTGTACAGATCTGCGTACCCCTTCACAACGTACCGTCGTGATGTTATGTTATAAACTGTTGTAAACAGTAAACAGACATGCCGGAAGCTTTGAGGAAGATTAAAATTTGCTATCATTTATTGAAGAGTTCCGTTGCCTACTTATCTCTGAATTTCTGCATCAGATCTTCACCAAATTAAATACTCTTCCAAACAAAAAAAATCATCCAAATCGGGAGAGTTCGCATTTCCATCGCAGTCTCAAAATGTTTAGAACACATGTAAACAAATTTTCGACATTCATTGTCGCTGAAGTAATACTGCGACTTGGAATTTAACGCGTCTTCTGTACGAGAATTGGCCTTCAGTACCAGTATAACGTTTTTATGGTTCCGTACCCAAAGGGTAAAAACGGGACCCTATTACTAAGACTCCGCTGTCCGTCTGTCTGTCTGTCACCAGGCTGTAAGTATCTAAGTATTTCATGAACCGTGATAGCCAGCCAATTGAAATTTTCACAGATCTATGATGATGATTGTATTTCTGTTGCCGCTATAACAACAAAATACTAAAAACAGAATAAAATAAATATTATATTTAAGTGGGGTTCCCATGCAACAAACGTGTTTTTTTTGCCGTTTTTGTAGATAATGGTTCGGAACCCTTCGGTTTCTTTCAACAATTATAAGTTACACTTTGTGAAATTAAGAGAATGAAAAATTCATTAATCACAAGTCTTCAAAATACAGATGAAGCAATATTTTGAGTTGAATAGTAAAGTCCGGTCGCGGAGCAGAAAGAATTTCGTACAATGACCTCTTATTGTCTACAGACAGGTAGACAATAAGAGGTCATTGTACGAAATTCTTTCTCCTTCACTCCCATGTAAATCCTACTTAATATTATAAATGTGAATGTTTGTATGTTTGTATGTTTGTATGTTTGTATGTTTGTGTTTCAATCAGGCAAAAACGGCTGAAGGGATTTGGATGAAATTTGGCACACATGTAGTTCATATCCTGGAATGAGACATATGCTACTTTTTATCCTGGTAAGTGGCATGGATCAATCAAGACTGAGGAGGAAGTGGAAATTCAGAGCCGCTGCTGCCTTAGTACTACAGATTTACAAGTACCAGGAGACCAAAAACATCAAGTACCAGGAAACCAAAAACATGTCATAGTATTTTTTGGGCTGGTTAGGGTAAGTGTAGGGTAGGTGTTGGGTAAGTGTAGGGTAGGTGTAGGCTAGGTATAGGGTAGGTGTAGGGTAGGTGTAGGGTAGGTGTAGGGTAGGTGTAGGGTAGGTGTAGGGTAGGTGTAGGGTAGGTGTAGAGTAAGTGTAGGGTAAGTGCAGGGTAGGTGTAGGGTAGGTGTAGTTACAATACAAATCAAGAAACCTCCCTATTTCCGATTACCACGCGGGCGAAGCCGCTGGTAGTAGCTAGTAAATAATAATGCGTCACGCTCGCACTGATGCAATGACGGCCATCCTCAGGGATTGAAAACCTTTTACCGTATCTAAGGTTGGTTCTTGTTTGCATGTGGTTTTAGTTGGCCTTGAGTTACAACAAAAACCCACGGCTTGTTTGACATATATTATTTAACGCACGAACGACATTCCATCTTAGGATGCGTTAGTGATCGTTCAGTTTTCGAACACAATTATAAAATTACGTGATTATTTACGAACAATTTGGTACCAATAATAAATTCTGTGTTGTGATTTCGAAGTAGGAAAATTTGCATAAACTAAATATGGGTGACAAAAGTCACCTTGCGTGTTCGAGCAGCCGTACTTAATACAATGTTTGTGACCACTGTCAGTAGGCAAAGAGGTCATTGTACGAAATTCTTTCTGCTCCGCGACCGGACTTTGGCAAGTCCTGTTCTAGTCGTGTTTTCATTTTCTGGACGAATCAAGACTGTCCTGTCTTGATTTTATGGACAGGACCATTACTACTGTCCTGTTCTGATGTGCAGTTCAGTTGAACTTGGTTGAACACACATTCCATACACAAGTTTCAGGCCGGGACTCCACCAAAGCGGAGAGTAGAGGAGATGTGTTGAATAAACCAATCCGGTAGGCTAAGCAGAGAAGAGATGTGGAAATAACGAAATCGGATTGGTTTATTCAACATATCTCCTCTCCTCTCCGCTTTGGTGGAGTCCCGGCCCAAAAAGAGATTAGGTAATCGGTAGGACTTACGAGCATATCATTCTTTTGATTTTTTAATTTGCAACTGGTTGATAATTGTTTATCTGTATTCGATTCCTCAATTTTGACAGTTCGCAGCTGGTGCTGTTGGATTGTTTCTGTTATGGATTTTTGAGATCTAAAAGCGTAGTTAATACTTAAATTGTGGCGATAAACAAGTAGTTAAACCTAAATTTACTTCATTAGTAAAAGTTTGTAAAATATTTGGCCCACCTGGCACAATGTTTAAGGTAAATACGTTGTTTTTACTCTCGGCCCATAAGCAGAAAATGCGTATTGTATACAACATTTTGTCCAATCCGAATCAAATTTAAAACTAATATAAACGTATCTACTATTCTGAATAGCTTGTGAATCTTATTTTGAAGAAATACTTTGATGAAAATATCATGTTGTCAATTTTCAACATGGCTCACTCCGGTCATTTCGTATGGTAGGTACTTTTATATATAATCGTTATACGATATTGTACGTGACAGACGACACCAATCAACTAGTTGGAATGTAATAAGAAAATCATAATTGGTGTGGTCTCCGACTTGTTACATAAGACTTTCATTGTTAGGGCGAATAGGCGTAAGTGCCAACCAAAATACATGTTTACATTTATGTTGTTCCATTACAAAGCAACATTCAGTCAAATAATGTTTGTTTTATTTTCAGATTTGCTACACCCATTTCATTTCAATGATCACAAAAACATAAAGGTAAATAATAAACAAGTAACCTACCCTCCACAAGTCCACATGCTTACTATTATTTTTCACATAGACATTTAAAAACTTATTTTAAAAACAACAATACCTTGTTAACTATTAGTAATAAACAAGTGGCTAAATATTGATTATCACTTATAACTGAAGTAAGCTTCATAAACTAAACTCTTTATAACTAGAGGACGAACATTTGTATTAATTGCAGCTTTTTTTACTAAGATACAAAATAATACAACTACACAATCACACTTCTCCATCTTATTATTTCTAATTGAAATCATATTTTTACTGCAATGTAGGAATACCTCTTACTAAAGTTTATTTATAAAACTCCTCAATACAGGTGCAAATTTATTTCCATATGCAGGCTCTAAAAGATTTTAGGTACAATGTTTGTTATTAAATCATTTGATTTAATATGATTTATAATGATTGCATATTTTAATTGAAGGACAGGGCAATGGACCCAGTTATAGACAATGAATGGCTTGGGTGCAAGAATGAACCAATTGACGAAGTGCAGAATGTGGGCAACATTGCTCGGAGCTGGCAATGGAGAGAGAGGGGCATCAACCCACCTAACTACCCCAACAGCAAGACTGTTCTTGAGAACATGGCGGAAGACATACTTGTTCAGAAACCACTCCAAATAAGAGTATGACTACCTTCCTTTACAGTAAAATTCTAAATTAAATTAATTTTTTAAGCCTTTAGTGATAATAAACATAACTTTTCAGAGTTGTGATTTGCCGGGTTATCCAAGATCTACATTTTTGATGGTGTTTAGTCCTGATGGGTAAGTTAATATGCATAAGTAATGTATTTAGAATACTAGCTTTTGCCTGTGACTTTGTATGTGCATATCAAGTATAAATCTATAATAATATTAAAAAGTGGAAGAGTTAAGTTAAGGATTAATATGCCTGCCTAATAATAATGCTCAAAAACCACCATTAATTTTTCAATAAATTTTTTGACTTAAAATGCCTAATGTGGCTTATTTATAAGAGATAGATATATGTTGTCGTGGACTTTTTTTAGATCTACTAAAAACCCATAATTTTTGTAGAACATGGTACCTACTTACATATAATAAGCCATTACTGCAGCGCACGCGGATAAAGCCGTTCGATAGCGCTTTTTCTTCCGACTTACAAATATCAATATTTAAGGCTAACCAAGAGCTTTAGCGTAATACTAAGAATTTTCCAAATCCGACTGGTAGTTCCAGAGATTAGCGCGCGCGTTCAAACAAAAAAACTCCTCAGCTTTATTATATTAGTTTAGATGAACATTCATAGAAAGATTTGAAAAACATTTTAAAATTCAGATGGCACTTTTATTTAAGGTATATTTTTAACCACTATCTCACCTAATGGTAAGCGATGATGTGGTCAAAGATGGAGCATGCTTGCTAAGAAGTAACCTATTCACTCTTGAGTTCTTGACTTAAAGACCTCCAGGTTGTAGCTATGAGGAAACAAACTGGCAGGCTTCCACTCCTTAGCTGTATGCACAATGAATATGTTCCCAACACTGCAAATTTCCTTTATTCCTCTGATAACCGTAATCTGCCCTAAAAAAAAATACTAAACTGTGTGGAGTCTTTTCTTAAAAAATAATTACAACTTTTTCTATATAACTTATAAGTTATACATACCTAATTCAGAAAGATTTATTTTTATTTTAACATTTTAGGACTAAAGTAGCATCAACACACGGAAACCACAATGTGTATGTGTCTGAGCTGGCCAGTGGCAAACATGTGCGCATTCTGAAGGGACATCCTCGCACTCCATGGTGCATTGCCTTCCATCCGTCACACCCCCTGCTCATTGGCTCCGGCTGTCTCGGGGGGCAAGTCAGGGTGTGGGATATTGCAAGTGTGAGTTTTAAGTACTTATTTTTATAGAATAAGTTCAAATATTTTTTATTAAATATCTACTGTAATTTAAGTAAATAGCTTTCTGGAAAGAAGTATACATATGTAAAGAAGTTTTGGCACCATGAAATTAACATTTACATTTATCGCTACAGGGTGGCAGTGAGGTGTGGAATGTGCGCAATGAAACTGTCATAGCTTCTATTGCGTTTCACCCTCGTGAGCAGCTGTTGGTGATTGCAACATACAATGAATTGTACTTCTGGGACTGGAGCCAGCCTGCCCCTTTTACCAAAGTCTGTACTAATAATGTTAACGAGAAAGTCAGGTATGAAAATAATAGTGTACAATATCACACATATTACAACAAACATATTAAAAACAATTTATCAATTAATATTATTTTTATAAGTACATTCTTTATCACAATCTGTAGGGTACAAATAACGGACAAGCATCAACTAATTTATCAGTCAACAATAGCAAACCTAGGAGCTTTAAAATCCATTAGTTTTAAACTAGTATTAAATATTATGCACTCTTCTTAGCTTGTGTCTTTCAGATATGTGGCTTTCGATTCTCTTGGCTACAAACTTATCACAGGAATATCGCTATGGGCTTGTTCGGGCGGGGCAGCAAACAACTCTTCGCAACAACAGAACCCTGCCTCAGGTCCGACAAATAACCCCAATAATAATAACCCTAGAAGAGATGACAACGACGACAGTCCGGGTGGCGGCCGCGGGCAAGACAGCCCCGGCTCGGCACAAGACATGATCGTGAACTCTTACCAAAACCTGGTGCAACGATACGATAGTTTAGTGAGAAATTATCAAAGACTCTTTATGGTACGACATCGACTAACCAACACTCCGCCGCCTCCAAATACGGTAATGAATATTTGAAACTATAATTTTAAAAATTGTTTTAATATATGCTAAAAAGTAATAAACAATTAATAAAATGCAAAATGTTCGGCAGACGGACCGCGGTACGGATCCTATGGAGACAGACTTCGGGCTCGGCACTTCTGGCTGGACGCGGCCCACACGTTCTGCCACTACTACTCAGGATGATGGTAATAGAATTATTATATTGCAATACCATTCGGAATTAACTGGAACCATGGCTGGGCAGTATTTGAGTTACTTGTAATTAAAATACGTAATTGAAATACAAATACGTGTATGGTATTAATATTTCATTACTTCTTAAAAAAATAATTTTTAATTAGTATTTCAAATACTGACCTCAAAATACATTTAGCAACCTTATTAATGGGCCACGTTCTGCAGAAAATAGCACTTGATAGCTTTCGTCAGCAAAAATGTCTTTTGTAATTAGTATTTTAAATAAAAATAGTTAAAATACTGTATTTGTATTTTATATTTCAAATACACGACTTAAAAGTATTTCATATTTTAAATACATGTGACAATGCAAGATATTTTTTTGTAGTTTATATTTTAATTAAAGCAATGTATTTTACCCAGCGGTGACTGGAACTATAAATAATCTTTAAATATTGGTCGAAAATTAATAAAATAAAATAATTGGGGAAATAATTCGTGTAGTTTTGTAAATTGGTACAGTTATACCTTACGGTATCCAGATGAACATACTAAAAGTCCTCAAGTATGGGGGGTGTGCTGAGGGTGTAGAGGGGCGGCGGTTCCTTTTTTACAGGTATTTGCTCATATCTCGAATATCTGTACGTAGCATTATGATTACTTCTGACAAAAGTTTCTACATACAATTTCCTACAAATTTGGTCAGGTATTTATTTAACAGAGATATGAAAATAGACGATTTAAGAAAACGGCGTCGTTCTTTCGGCATTGTTCATCATCACTTACATTTTTAGTTCGCTTTTGGAGTATGAATTAGCACCCTATCCTTTTTCTCTATTTAATGAAAGCAGCATGAGGAAAACTAACAAAGCAGTTTTGTATGACATTCTCCCCAAATCCGACACTACTATCGATTATGAAACTAGAAAAAAACTCAAAGCATTTATTTCAATTAAATCATTCACGGGCACTTTTGAATTGTCATGGTCGGTCAGTCAAAGAGGTGAAGCTATTACACGTTCCAAAGTGTAGATCTCTATGGAGAAGAACGTGCAAGAAACTCCATGGACACTCTTTTAAATCAATAAATTGTTACAAAGTTGTGGTTACATTGTTATTGTTGAAATTATTCAAATGTGAGAACGGTGTAGAAAGACGTGCACAACATTTAAGTGAGCACGACGCTCTAACAGCCAGGGTCCATTCAAGTCATAGTTTTTTTTTTTTGCTAGCCTACTTTTGTGTCCCACTGCTGGGCAAAGGCCTCCCCTTTTTCCTTCCAAACCTCTCTGTCTTGGGCGATCTCTGGCCAAGCTTTCCCCGCAACATGTTTGCGGGGAAAGCTGCTCGTCACACCACCTTCGCCGCGGTGGACCTCGACGACGACGTCCTTCCTCAGGCGTCCAGTGAGTGACGCCCACCTCGCCCACCTCTCCGGGTGCTTTCGTGGGACATGTCCAGCCCACTCCCATTTTAACCTAGCTGTTTTTTCCTCAACATCTATAACTTTAGTTAGGGAGCGCAGGGTGGTATTTCTAACGCGATCTGTAATGCTGCGTCCAAGTCATAATAATATACACAACACAAATTATAGTCTAACTTGAAGTTACACAGTACTCACACAGTGCCGTTAATGCATGAAACTATACAATGCTAAATAGATTGAGTCGATACAATGACAAAAAATAAAATTCTCACAATCTTCAGAGGGTCCAACAATGTTTTCAAATGCTAATGGATTACTTTGTGCGCTCTAATGGCTGTGGAGCAGGGCCAGCATTTGGCCATGCATTTTTATTCTCAATGTAATCCCCCAACTTATAATATGCTTGCGTTTAATACAAGATTTAAATTTCGTTTCATTCAGTTGTAATATGGGGAGGAATTTTATTGTAACATTTACGCAACTAGTGTCCTGATCATCGATGGTGGGTTTCTTCTGCACCGAAGCAAGTGGCAATTTCGCTCTGCTTATTCCGACATATGTGACCAGTACGTAAAGTACATAAAAAATCAATACAGACCCAATTGGAAATCATCAAATGACTTCTCCCGCTCTAGGCAGAGCGGAAGGGAGTGTCAGACTTACTGACTAAAACTCATCCGTGCTCCTCCTAGTGCCCTTTGCTTTCCAGGGCCGCGGTAACACTTTCGAACATAATCCGCAACTCTGGCAGGCTCTGGCCCTAAGGGGCCCCATGCTGACATCTCTTTGAGGCGCGCGTGGAACACAACGCGCCGTCGACCCGGGCCGTGTTTGATGAATACGATGACACAAAAAAACAGTACAAAAGCATAAGAACAAAGAAGAATACAAGCAACGAAAACGTCTGTTGCTGACATAAATTTAAACTTGCTATGAAGGTAAATGTTCAACAAGAGCATTTCCTTTCAAATCTGAAAAACAAGTCCCGACTCATTGAACTGACAGAAAAAAATGCAGGCTGAAGGAATCGAAACACGAGTGGCTCCTAGTGATGCTAACTGTACAATTATAAGAAGTGCCATTGAACAAGCCGCGAACCATCCCGTGGTTGCTGTTGTTGGGAAAGATGTGGATTTAGTAGTTCTTCTAATGGCTCAATCACCACCAGAGAAGCAAATATTTCTTGTCAAGCCAGGAAGAGGGAAAGTGGAAACCAATATATTTTACAAAAACTTTCTATTTTGTTGTGCTATTCGTTTCATACATAGTTTTAACGGCTGTGATACAAGTTCAGCAATTAACAGGATAGGAAAACTGTAAATTGTAAAGCTGTTTGAGAAAAAAAACGAATGAGTAATCAAGGATATAGCAGCCATTTTCTATGACCCAACATCAACATCGGGAGCCATAGCAAAATCAGGAGAAACGATGTTTTTGACGATAAATCGTGCGCCCACTACTCAGCTTGGTCTTAACAGCCACCGATACTCGCTTTTTGTTAAATCCAACACCAACTCTAAAGTACTTTTGTACTCATAATGCTTGATGCATTACGAGTACGAAAGTGGCTGGGTAACGGAATGCCTCCTGAAATGTGGGGTTGGAAGCGAGGAGGACCACTGATTCTCCAGCTCCTGACACCGTGCTGACTTCAAATTTGTCGTCGCTGCAAAAGTGGTTGCACTGGAAAATACGGATGTCGAAAAGCCGGTATTTCATGCAGTCTAGTATTTTCGGCTGCTTGGGTTCATGTACAAACGGTGTACCTGTAGATGTAATAGAAGGTGAAGATTAAGATATCGATGTAGAAGACGATGACCTAATAAAGACGAACTGACTAGCTTTTTTAATTTTGTAATAAAATTATGAAACCTGCTTCGTTTTTATTTCTTAAATCGTTTATTTTTTATCTCCTTGTTAAATTAAACATCCTGTAGCTCCTAAAGTAGTGATCTTAGCGTAAAAATGAGACATATTCATGACTAATTTTGTGGAACAATGTATGTAGAAACTTTGTTCAGAAGTAATCATAAATCATAATGCTATTCGTAGGTCAAGATTCGAAATATGAGCAAAACCTGAAAAAATCGGCCAAGTGCGAGTCGGACTCGCGCACGGAGGGTTCCGTACCATTATCTGTATAACGTAATATGTAACGTAATATAAATATGTAATAACGGCAAAAAAAACACGTTTATTGTATGGGAGCCCCACTTAAATAATTATTTTATTCTGTTTTTAGTATTTGTTGTTATAACGGCAATAGAAATACATCATCTGTGAAAATTATATTTGAGTTGATTGAATGAAAGGTAAATTGCGGTTTATGACGTATTAAAAAAAAATCTACTTACTAGATCTCGTTCAAACCAATTTTCGGTGGAAGTTTAAATGGTAACGTACATCATATATTTTTTTTTTATTATTCTCTTATTTTAGAAGTTACAGGGGGGGGACACATTTTACCACTTTGGAAGTGTCTCTCGCGCAAACTATTCAGTTTAGAAAAAAATTATAATAGATTTTAATTTTTCTTCAAAAATGATATTGAGTTTTCTATTACGTGATGGTATCTATGGATAGGTCTTCACCTATCCATAGATACCCAAACGTATGGGTTTGATAAAAAAAAATTTTGAGTTTCAGTTCTAAGTATGGGGAACCCCCAAAATTTATTGTTTTTTTTTACTTTTCTATGTTTGTGTGAAAATCTTAATGCGGTTCACAGAATACATCTACTTACCAAGTTTCAATGGTATAGTTGTTAAAGTTTCGGAAAAAAGTGGCTGTGACATACGGACGGACAGACAGACATGACGAATCTATAAGGGTGCCGTTTTTTGCCATTTGGCTACGGAACCCTAAAAAGGTACCAACCCCCCTACATCCTCAGCACACCCCCCACCCTTGAGGACTTTTAGTCTGTTCTTCTGGATACCGCAAGGTATAACTGTACCAATTTACAAAACTACTCGAATTATTTCCCCTGATTGCCCATATTCAGACAGAGCAGAAAAGGTGTTGCGGTGAAAACCCAGTCCAACGAAGGTTGGTCTGGGTTTTCACCGCAACACCTTGTCTTATGCCATCCAATATGCAAATGGTAGGTTGTGTTATTCTTGACAAATTTTAACGTAACGTTTCAGCAAATCCGACGCCCAGCACGTCTCGCGAGTCAGTGGAGCCCGCAGACACAGGCGACGGAGAGAGCAGCAGTCGCTTGCTAAACTTAGATGTGCTTTCAATTGATAGCAATCCTTCCAGGTAACCATTCTGATTTAAAGGTACTCATAGTTTCTTATTACAATGAGTTAGACTTGACTACTTATTTCCCAAAAGACCAACAAAACATATATATGTTTAACTTTTCAGAAATCCAAGTTCAACAAATCAATCAATCAGTTCGCTGTTTGGGTCACGATCATCCGCTTTCCAACCATTAAACGGTTCCGACAGACCATACAGAACTATCGAGTACGAGAGTACCCGACTTTTGCCAAATCCTTTCTCGTCTTCTAACGGCACACCGAGGCCGACTAGAGTTACTTTTACGGAAATCACGCCCTCCAGTTCGACGAACACATCGCGCACTAGCATTTTTACGTCATCTAGAGGATCTTCTTTAGGACGGGATTTCGCACTACGTCGAAGAAACTTTTCTCCAATGCAACAAAATACCGAATCACCACGTAACGATCCTGCCACGGCAGCGACCACTCCATCCGCATCACCGTTTGTCCCGCGACGCTCATTCCATACCAATGCATCAACTCAAAGCCAGCCTTCGACATCTGGTTATTCTTCCTCTTCCACGCAAATACCAAGAATGACTAATTCCTCTACACAAATGAGCCCCGTGACGGCACCCGTTGATGCACAAACTATCAATGAAAGTCTTGATTTGATTCGTGATATTCTTCGTGATTCTGGCACAAGATTGTTGAATTTGATCACCAGCATGTCTTTGTCCACGCTGGCCAGCGTGCAGCGCAGCATCCCGCGGCGCGGCAGTGCGGTGCGCGCGCACTCCGACGAGAGCGAGAGCGGCGGCCGCACGCGCTGCGCCCGGCCTCGCGTACGACTGTTTAGCTCCTCTTGGCGACGAGATTTTTTGTCCTCCAGTTCCGATTCTGATAGTGATCAGTCCTCGGAAGTCAATATTTTTAGGACAAGAAATACTACGTTTCGAGAAGACGACTCCAGTATTAATAATAATCCGACTGCTTCGACTTCCTTCGAGAGAGTGCCTGCCCATACTGATAGATTGGTGTTTGAATTGAGTGAGATGGACGCGCGCGTCGGTGCCCCTCCTACAGAGCGTCGACCGCCTAGAGATGCAGGAGGCATCAATGTGACGTTGTCGAATAACAGGTTCCGAGTTCGAACTCAGAGCGATTCTATGAGCACCGACGTAGCACCTGCCTCCGCGCCGCTCGCCATCTCAGCCGCCACTACCGGAGCCGCGCCTGCGCCTGCCGCACAGGCGCCGGCCATAGTCACAGCTGCACCTTCCGCCCAAGCGTCTCCTGCAGTGGGAGAGGATGTGGCGGACGGACCTGCAGCATCAGAGCCACATACGCAAAGTACATCTGAATTTAACCCCGACAGACCGTCAACGAGTAGAGATGAGTTTTGGAATAGAGGCGGTGTTGTGCCATCTGACGAAGCTTACAGAAAAGTAAGAAGCGGAGTGAACGCGTTACAGAAGCACACTTTGCAGTTGACGAATCTTTGGTTGCGAGGCAATCGCACGACCATGAGAGAATTACGCGGGATGTGGGAAAATTTACGCCGACGTATACTTATGCTACATAGAGAAACAGGAAGACAAGATGTTCCCAGTTATTATACTCGACCATTACTGGATCGGTGTATGATGTTAACTGACATGACGGACAACCTCGCCCGCACCACTAGAAACCTAAGACATAATGCAAGAAATGAAGATAGTGACAGACATTCGGCTGGAAGTCGTAATGCGCCTCAGAATCCTAACAATACGAACAATAATCAGACAGAAAGTGAACGTAATACATCTAACGACAATGCTACCGAGAATAGACCATCACAAGGGGGAAGGTCGTCTCACGTAAGGTCTACACCCAGCACCCGATTTTCTCCACCTTTGAGAAGAAGACTACAATCGAACTATCGCTGGCGTGCGGAAGATGAACTGAGGAGGCGATCTCGAAATCCCATCGCAAATCGTTTGGCTTCGCGCTACACCAACCGATCCCGCAGAGACTTCGCTCGCGCGATTGAGATTAGTGCTACCAGACATGAGATACGCATGCGAGCCATGCAGGTGTTGTCAGTTATGTTCAACATGATGATGATGTGTCTCGAAGAGCGAGGCCTCAGCCAACTCATCATCAACATGTTGAGGACACTGAAAAGGGCTCTAGCGCTGACTTGTTTAATCGTGGTGTCAAACAGGAATAATGGCCGAACAGCCACTAGTCAGGCCCCCACACCGCAACGTGTGGAATCCCTAGATGTCGTGCGTATTCAAAATGTTGAGCATAACGTGGACGTAAACGTTGACGGCCCCGACGAGCAGGCGCCTCCTAATAACCCACAGCGTGCTGCAGAGCCTGTTGCGAACCGATCACAACAAAATAGTAAAGACAACAAAGCTAAAACCGCTGAGAAACCCTCAACATCTCAAGTTGAAACTGTCGAAAAAAGTAATAAAAATAAAAGACCACACGAAGAAACCCCTTCAACTTCACAAAACAAAATTTCACAAAGGTACAGTAATCGTCTTGCCGTCCAGATAGCCGCCGCCAACAGGAATAATTCTGCAACAGCAAGAAATAGACGAGACCTGTACGTGGAATGTAGGAGGCAAAAAGCTTTACATAGAACAAATCCGACTGCACATCCACTCATTAAAAAAAGGATTTTACCTCCAGTATCGAATTATAGAATACCGGCACTGCGAAGTTTACCTTTGAGGCCCAGTGTGTCAAGATTCAGAAGTCCGAGGGTCGATCCGCAAAATAACGAGCCTGTGGCCGGACCCTCGAACGCTCCGCCACCCGGCGACAATCCTAATCTTCAGGAATCTCCTGGAAGTGAGCTGATGAACGAATTCGAACACAGGGTCAATTTTATACGAATAGCTCACATGCAAGCCGTGAGGCTCCGGAACGCGGCCAGAAACAGGTTCAGACGCTTGCAAACTATCCGCCTGTACACACCGTCGTCCGTTCGGGAGATGTTCTCCCTACACAACGGTGACCCCTCGAGGAGCGGCGCGGCGCTGGGGCCCAGTGCCGCAGGGCCCAGTGGGGCGGGGCCCAGTGGGACGGGGCCCAGTGGGGTGGGGCCCAGCGGGGCGGGGCCCAGTGGGGCTGGGCCCGGTGGCGCGGGGTCCAGTGTGGCTGGGCCCGGGGGCGCGGGGCCCAGCGGTTCGGAGGGCGCAAGGCACCCGCTGGCCATGTTCCGGCCGCACATCCTATCGTCACGCGCCGACCCGGCCGGCCGCGAGGAGCTCAGCCATCAGTTCCACACCGTGCTCAACAACGTGGCCATGCCGCTCATGCAGATGAGCGACCTGCCGGGCAACGACGGCGGCTCTGCCCAGCGCCTGCCCAGGATACACGAGTATCTGCAACCCATCATCTTGGCTCAGGTAAATAAAGCTCTACGTTATGTAAATGTAGTATGAAGTCACATTCGTGGCAGCGCTGTAACTGGACGTGTGTGCAGAACGCGATGGTGGTGGACGACGAGGGCGCGGCGGGCGAGGGCGGCGCGCGGCGCATGGCGGGCATGGCGGGCCTGCTGGACGCCGGGATCATCTCCGAGGCGCTGCCGGCGCCCTCGCACCGCGTGCAGGCCTGGGACTTCACTACCGGCAACACACCCGAGATAGCCGACAGTACGACATTATATTTTTTATTCATTTTGCCTTGGATTCTTGCTTACCTCGACCGAGCATAACGACTTTAGTCATAGAATTAGAGCAAATACATAAGTATTTTCCTTTATTTTCAAATCTACTGACAGCCTTCTTATGTCAACAGGTACCAAAAATGTAGTAGTACAGCGTTGCAGAATTCATAATGACGCTAGTATCGACATATCTAAAGATGGCAGGCTCTTGGTCGCACTCCTGCCTGTGCCCAGGTTAAGGAACACGAACCATTGGCTCGGTAAGTTTTTAGGTGTTTTTTTTTTAAGAGCAGCGTGCAAGACCGACAAGTTGCCTTTTAAACGTTGCTGCATACAAAGTTTGACACTTTCTTTTTAACCGACTTCAAAAAGAAGGAGGTTTTATGTTCGACTTATGGACGTAATTTTTTAAAGGCACACAATGTTTTTCATATACTTTCTAACGCAATTCAGATATTTGTGTCTGGTAATCATCATCTCATGTTGCTGAGCTGATGATGGAAAGTATAAGTCAGGGTCTGACGATGGGATCCCAAGAAAAACGTTTGTTCAACGATATTTTTGCCAATTGTCAACCGATCCTGTCCAGACAGTGCAAGTATTTGTCAGTTATTGTGAAGCTCAAACTTAGAACTTTAAGGAGCTCAACGATTTGACGAACAATACCAAAGTAAGGACATTTGGGTAGGCCGCATAAAAAAAGACTCAAACTGCCAGACATTGTTGACTAACATGAAATGAACCCTTATCATAGCGATCTACATGGTCCCCACATTCACAATACGATATGAGGACCATGCAGATCAGTCTGAAATGGTCTTTTGAGGAAAGAACCACACAGATTTGATTGGACCTGTCCAGTCAGTGCAAGCCTTGGTCAGTAGTCGAGTAGCTCAACTTAGAACCAAAAAGGAGCTCAACGAAACGATGAACAATGCCAAAAAAAGGACATTTGGGTAGGCCGCAAAAGTACTCAAACTGCCAGACCTCGTTAAAAATACTTCAAAGAAAAAGAAGTATTTCAAAGAAGAGAAAAATAACCCACATAGTCCCCATATTCACAAAATGAGTTAAAAAAAAAATATATATATATATAGCGTCCAATTAAAATAGGTGCACACATTTTACCACAGCGCTCAGTAGGTCTAACCAAAGATATCCAAGCAAGAAAAAACACTGATTAAAATGATTTTATATTGACCTAAAATAATAAATACCTGGCACTCTAGAATAAACACATCCATCCAATAGGGGTAGGTATGCGGTGACGTGGTCACGTGCGGCTGCACATTTGTAGTATCAAGGGATGTGTTTATGCATTGGGTAACCAACATTTATAAGTGTATTTTTGTTCGCTGATTATTTTAATTGTAGGTATCTAATGCGATTTTCTTATATATTTTTTTTACCATTGTCCTTATTTTGGTGGTCTGAATGATTCCTAAAAGTTTGTCCACCTATTTTAATGGGACCTTATATATTATTATAATAATTTACAAAGTATTCATGTCAAACATAATAAATTGAAAAAAAAAAATATTACTTCATCTTCGTGTTTACTGTTTACACCAGTTCATAACAAAACATAACGCCGGTACGCTGTGAGAAATTGTTTGGTACGCAGATGCAAACAATTTCTGAATTTCCATGTTTTTGGGGTTTTCTAAAATCTAATAAAATGACATAATTATTGTAAAGCTTATGTCAATCCCAGAGCAAAGTAGATATTTCTGAGCGTTTACGCGGTACGGCATTTCATACAAACTTTGAAGTCCTTATTTTTCGATATAAATGAACCGATTTTAATGAAACTTGGTAAGCATCCGCTAGATATCCTCTAACTCTTTTTCGAAAATGTTCTCTAATAACTATTTTAGCCAGGATATCGTATGCATGCCAAGTTTCATTAAAATCGGTTCATTCATATTTATTTATTGGCTTATCTGCAATTGTTACACTCTTTATCCTATGCGATACGATCTAATGTGATACGATCGACACAGCATGCAAAAAAAAATAAAATTAGAACATCAGTAAAATAACAATGATAGTGCAGAAATAACACTTACAACAACTAGTGGGTAGTTTTAGAAAAAACCGTAGAGGACAAGGAAAAAAAAAAGAAGAAAAAAGTCAATATGGTGGCTACTTTTGATGGACTTGGTGCTTGAATTTTTGAAGAGTTGTGGAATTTGATATCTATTGATTCATCGCAATTATTAAGAAGCCTGCAAATTCTGGGGATGGGGGAGTTGGATCCTGATACAGTTTTGCGTAATGGGGGACGTAATAGTTTGATAGGGTGACGTGGATAATTGTAGGGTTAAATTAACGAAATTTCAGCCCCTGCAGCTAGGTTACGGCTCCAAAGGGGGCTGTGAGGCTGCCGTACACGCACTGTCGACCTATATAAATTCTGGTAAAGGAGAGGTCATCCTGAAGGTTGACATAAAAAATGCGTTCAATTCAGTTAATAGGGACATCTTGCTGGCAGAAATTAAAAAAGAAGTACCACATATTTTTAGTTTTCTTTGGCAATGTTATAGACTTCCATCTAAATTACTATATCAGGACAACCTTCTGGAATCCGCTGTTGGCTGTCAACAAGGTGATCCCCTCGGGCCAGTGATCTTTAGCTTAGCCATTCACCCAATCATGCGACAGCTAAATTCCAAATTTAATGTTTGGTATCTAGATGATGGAACCCTAGGATGTGATGTTGACACAGTTTTAGATGATTTACAAGTTTTAAAAAGTAAACTCCATTCTATAGGACTAAATCTTAATCTTTCGAAGTGTGAATTATTCTTATCTGATAGTACCGACCGACAACTGACACTCCCAAAATTCAACGCTATGGCTCCAGAAATCAAAGTTATTGAAAAAAGCTCTCTTTGCCTCCTTGGGTCTCCCATTTTTGAGCAATCCTTTCCCAATTTTGTTGAGGAGAAAATACAAAATGTTAATGACATTTCGGAAAGATTACTCAAAATTAACATGCATTCGGCTATCACCTTAATTCGTTACTGCTGTTTCGAACCTAAATTAACTTACTTTCTTTGTGCTTCCCATTTATGGAAGCACCCTCACCTTTTTGAAAAAATGGACCAAATCATTCGTCATACACTTTCTTCACTTTTTAATGTGGCCATGGACGACCGAGCTTGGGCACAAGCTACTCTTCCCATCCGTATGGGAGGCCTCGGCGTCCGTTAAATTACTAGTATCAGTTTACCGGCTTTCATATCTTCGGTTCATGGCACTGAGAAATTAGTCAGGAATATCCTAGCTTCCTCACTGACTAGTTTTGATGTGCCTTGCTTTACTGAGGCTATGCCTGGAGACTCGCTTGCCCGAATCTAAATCCACCCGACTACCCATCATCCCAGAGACGGTGGGACGAGCCACTCTGCAGAGAGGTTCAAAATAACCTTTTGGCCACATCTGGTACTGCTGCTGAGCGTGCTCGTCTGTTGGCTGTGGGTCAATGGGAGTCGGGACTCTGGCTTCACGCACTACCGTCGTCGAACATAGGCACCTTGTTCGACGATACTACTTTCCGCCTCGCTGCTTTCCTGCGTCTTGGCGCTCCTTGTTGTTCTCCTCATCGCTGCCACTGTGGCGAAACTGTCAACAGCCTCGGACACCACGGCCTGTCATGCAGCCGTAGCGCGGGTCGCATAGCGCGGCACGCGAATATTAACGACATCATCCGACGAGCTCTTGTCACCGTCGGCGTTCCGGCTGTATTAGAACCCAATGGCCTGGCACGCGGCGATGGCAAGAGATCGGACGGCATGTCATTATTTCCATGGAAGATGGGTAGGCCATTAGTGTGGGACGCTACTTGTGTCGATACTCTTGCGCCATCCCATCTTCCTAGCTCTTCGTGCTGCGCTGGCGCTGCCGCTGCGGCTGCGGCTGCGGAGAACCTCAAGCGGCGGAAATATAATAATCTTGTAGGTAGTTATATTTTCGAGCCGTTTGGGGTTGAAACTCTCGGGTCGTGGGGTCCGAGTGCTCATTACTTGTTTAAAGATCTGTCAAGACGCTTAGTTGACACTTCGCGTGACCCTAGGGTTGGCTTTTACCTCGGACAAAGGATAAGCATTGCCATACAACGTGGCAATGCTGCCAGCCTTTTGGGTACATTACCAGTGGCCTGCGATGCGGAGGAATTTTTTGACGCCATGTTTTAGATTATTTTTAGTTTTAGTTGAGTCTTTTATTTAAGTGTGTATATAGTTATAGTTTTAATAATTGTAGGGTAGGTTAAAGTTAAACTTATTTATTTATTCAACAATTTATGTACACACATTTAATCAAAAGATAAGAAGAAGGAAACAGAAAAGTAGATACAAAGGTGATGCTTATTTCTAAAGGAATCACTTCCAACATACCTGCGAAGGGAGAGTTACTTAACAACTGGGGGCAGTCTATTTTACTCTGTAATATTTTAAAAATAAAAACTAAATATATATTATCTCTTCGTTTTTCGAGTGGTCATGTAAAAAACTAAATTAAATAAAAAAAGTAAGAAAATGGTATCGAAAAATAAGGACTTGAAAGTTTATATGAAATGCCGTACCGCGTAAAAGCTCTCAACTATGAGCTGGTCTGGACTTAGACTGCGAAGGCACACAAAGTAACGCCTTAACGAAAAATAGCGCAAACACTGAAATGTGAAAAATGAAAACCTTTTTAACAAAACTATAAAACCGACTTCT
The DNA here is from genome assembly GCA_947386135.1 of Melanchra persicariae. Classification (NCBI taxonomy): domain Eukaryota; kingdom Metazoa; phylum Arthropoda; class Insecta; order Lepidoptera; family Noctuidae; genus Melanchra; species Melanchra persicariae. The sequence goes on along the minus strand of OX376653.1, from coordinate 8,231,172 downwards.
AAATATTTAAACACATTAAGTATAAAATAACTTTAATTTCTGAAGTCGGTGTCAAAAGCGAAAAAACAACCAAAAACACCGACATCCGAAATTAAATTTGTATTTTTATGGGTCACGAACATCCGTAAAAAAACGGAACGCTTATAGGATCACTCGTGTGTCTGTCTGTCCGTCTATCACAGCCAATTTTCTCCGAATCTACTGGACCAATTCTGGCTTAATGTGCAAGTTACAAATATATTTTAATTTCATAATTAGATGGTTTTAAGTTAGGTATTCAAGAAATTAGATGAAAAATGATATTTTTTCATCTAACATCTTCAATAATCCTTACCTCCGAAACTACCCTATAATTTTGAAAGAAATACAGATAGTTCTTTCCCCATAGATTACAGGAAAACCTATAAGAAGGATATGGTTTCAAAGTAACTTGTTACAAAAATGAGATCCGTTCGGAACTAACCGGAACCCTGTGCACGCGAGTCCGACTTGCACTTGGCCACTTTTACACCTCGTAATAAGTGTCGTCCGGCCGTCAGGTGTGTACTCGCTGGAGTGGGCGCGGCTGGGGCAGTGCCTCCACACGGCGGTGTTGGAGCAGAGCGCCGTGTCGGTGGCGCTGTCGCCCACGGCGCGCCACCTGGCGGTGGGGCTGGGCTCGCGCCGTTTCACCACGGCGCCACACGCGCGCAACAACATCTTCGCGCTGCTCTACCGGCTCGAGCCGCTCGGTATGTACCTACTACATACACTAGCGCCGTGTTGGTGGCGCTGTCGCCCACGGCGCGCCACCTGGCGGTGGGGCTGGGCTCGCGCCGTTTCACCACGGCGCCACACGCGCGCAACAACATCTTCGCGCTGCTCTACCGGCTCGAGCCGCTCGGTATGTACCTACTACATACACTAGCGCCGTGTCGGTGGCGCTGTCGCCCACGGCGCGCCACCTGGCGGTGGGGCTGGGCTCGCGCCGTTTCACCACGGCGCCACACGCGCGCAACAACATCTTCGCGCTGCTCTACCGGCTCGAGCCGCTCGGTATGTACCTACTACATACACTAGCGCCGTGTCGGTGGCGCTGTCGCCCACGGCGCGCCACCTGGCGGTGGGGCTGGGCTCGCGCCGTTTCACCACGGCGCCACACGCGCGCAACAACATCTTCGCGCTGCTCTACCGGCTCGAGCCGCTCGGTATGTACCTACTACATACACTAGCGCCGTGTCGGTGGCGCTGTCGCCCACGGCGCGCCACCTGGCGGTGGGGCTGGGCTCGCGCCGCTTCACCACGGCGCCGCACGCGCGCAACAACATCTTCACGCTGCTCTACCGGCTCGAGCCGCTCGGTATGTACCTACTACATACACTAGCACCGTGTCGGTGGCGCTGTCGCCCACGGCGCGCCACCTGGCGGTGGGGCTGGGCTCGCGCCGCTTCACCACGGCGCCGCACGCGCGCAACAACATCTTCACGCTGCTCTACCGGCTCGAGCCGCTCGGTATGTACCTACTACATACACTAGCGCCGTGTCGGTGGCGCTGTCGCCCACGGCGCGCCACCTGGCGGTGGGGCTGGGCTCGCGCCGCTTCACCACGGCGCCGCACGCGCGCAACAACATCTTCACGCTGCTCTACCGGCTCGAGCCGCTCGGTATGTACCTACTACATACACTAGCGCCGTGTCGGTGGCGGTAGGGCTGCAGCCTTGTGCAAAACTACAGCAGTTTAGGCTATGCGTTGATATGTCAGTGAGTCAGTTTCCCTTTTAATATAAATATACAGAGTGATTTTATTATGGTGCGTGGATGGCCAAATCCGAAACTATAAGGAATGTCCTACGAATACTATAAGTCAGGAAGCGTAACTGTGAACAAAATAAACTAGGAGTTTAGCTCCAACCTTCACTACGTTGACAAAATTCTTTCGAGTATTCGAACGAAAGAACACACATGCAAATAAGCCAATAAGCTGCGCTTGCGTAACACGTAAGTGTGATTGGTTCTCGGCAGGACAGATAATGGTAAATGGTCGCGCGCCTGCAGATGCGTGAACGGTGGGCATTATTTGTGAGGGGATAAGTCATAATAAAAATTATTGTATTTTTGCACTGCCCATATTAGTTTGATTAATTATAATTCAACTAAACCAATCTTGAATATGCTTGTTAAAAAGTTTGAGATTCAAGTGTTTTTTCAATTAAAATGTTTCTAAATGTGTATTATATCGTATCGTATCGTAAGGATCTAAAATAAAAGAAGTATTGTAGTCAGTTTAATTGGACCCACACATTTCCGTTATACATTTTTTTCGCTGTACTTAATTTTTCGGGAATCTGTGGCATAAAATGTAAAATTACTAATGCTATCATTTTTCATGGTGCGACAATTTCCAGAATCGCAACTTTTTTACTCACAAATAAAAAGAGATTCCAGCAGTTTTCATATTCGTATGGCTTCTACGCCACTTACGGACGGCATATTTGCGATATTTAAACCACGAACACATCGATTCAATGACACCATCATGCGTGGTGCCATTTTAGCTGAGTTACATTTATAGACTTTTATTATTCGTAGGGAATATCGAAAACCTAAACTAACTTGATCCCTAACATAGACACTTTCGGATGGAAAGCCAAAGTCCCATAGTAAAAGTCGTTCATAATGATGAGTACCTACAATGACCTCTTAAGAGGTATTGCGTTTATTCTGTTACACTTCGTATAGAAGACTAGATGTCCCGCGCAACTCATGTGCATTCATGTATGCTCCGCTCCTTCCTCAATAAATGGGCTATCCAACATTAATACAATGTTTTGATTGGAACCAGTAGTTCCTGAGATTAGAGCGTTCAACCAAAGAAACAAACTCTTCAGCTTTATAATATTAGGATAGATTTAACACTAATCTGTCATTTTATTTTCATTTTTAGAAAGTTCAAGCCGCACGGGATTATCTCCTATCAAAGAGTTGGAACAGAATTGGGAGCATGGCTTCACCAGCCTCAACTGCCTGCGCTGGGCTCCCCAGCCTGGCCAAGGACTTGTCTATGCAAACAACACGGGACAACTCATTATTATGAGCTAAGTAGAAATTTAATGTCATGACAGTATGTTTAAAAGAATGTACCAAACACAAATCCATGGATGCTGTATGTCACTGCCACGCTGACTGCCCTTTTAGTGTCATTCAGTTAATTTATTTTTACGTCTTTATGGCAAGTTCTTCATTGTTTAAAACTACTAAATGCTCCTGGTTGACGACTGTTTATATCTGATAATACATAATAATGTCAAAATGTATTTTTAAAACATCATACATAATACATTAACGCTAAGATAGACTAATCACAGATTGTTTAAATAGGAGTCAATCCGATTTTAATTAAAACACACATAGTTTGTAATGTCCAATGCCAATGTTTTTTAAATTGTAATTGATCTCGTGAATCGTTGGATTGGAACTGAGCGCCTAGCAGGAATGTTTTGACGTACAGTAACGTTACAGTATGGTTAACGTAAGTGAATTTTGAATATAAAAAACTTCAACCCCATTGGCGATGTAAAGATTCTAACTAGCGCCTCTAGTGTCAAATTGTGAAGCTGTCTAAGAACGACACTTGACAGTTTTCAACCTATACTACGTTGCCAACCTATGGGGACTTCCCCATACTGCGGGGAATCTCAAGTTGATTGGGGATTGTCATTATGCGGGGATTTTGAATATCGATAATCTGAGCCCAGTCAGAACACTTTTTCAAGAAATCGAAATACTTAACATTTTTGTTAGGTCTCAAGTTGATTGGGGATTGGCATTATGCGGGGAAAATACAGGAATTTTGAAATCAAAATACTTATCTTAACATTTTAGTTAGGTTACACATGGATATCGAATGACTCCCTTTTTCTAAATTGATTTGATATCGCTCGACCAATGCATTCGAAATCTATCTATCTATCTAGCCTATTTTTCTCACTTCTGGGCAAAGGCCTCCTTCTCCCTTTTCCGCACAACTCTGTCATTTGCTATCTCGGGCTCGAGTGAATTTTGTTGGGAATCAGTAATTTTTGTCCCCAAATTCGGTTTGATAAAGATTTTCGGGGAATTTGATAAATTGGTGTTCACAACGTTGCAGCGTTGTCGTTGTCATGTCGTTATTAGGCAACTTCTAAATTTCGCCGCTAGAGGCCTGCTTAATCTTTGCATCGCCAGATTCGCCAGTAGTATTTTGGTTTAATTTTATACGACATAGGTACACAATTTGTATCATACAAAAATATGAATAGTATACAATTCAAATAAATATTATGTGCGAAACGAGTATTAGGTACAATTATAGTAAAATTGTATGTTACGTTACTATACGTCAAAAACATTCGTGCTAGGCCCTCTGATAGTGCAACATTATAATATAATGTATAGGTATGGTGTAATAATAACTGACAACTGATTGTTACGGTTATTGTTCCAAACAAGATTTGAAACTTTTATGCTTGTATTACTTAGCATTGTTAATGTTTGAACTAAAAACACATCAATGCGTGAAACATGTAATACCTACATAATTTAAAGGATAGATTTTTCGTCAGTCTAGATATTTATTCTTAGTAGTAATCTCAAATTCTGAAAATTCGTAGTAGGTACTTATAGCTACATATAACAATATTTTTTAGGTTTGTTTTTTTTTTCTTTTATATATTTGTGTTATTGTGGTCCACTGCCTTCGTAACTTTAAATACATTCAATGTTATTTAATTTTGAGATCGGTTTTATATAAAACTTTGAACTCTGCAATCATGTTTCGATGTTTGGACATCTAAATTATTATATTAACTAATTTCTTATCAATAATTTTAAGAATATTTCTTGCGAAGGTAGTGTGATTTTAGTTCTTCCATATTATTTTATAAAATTTTCAAGCGCGGCGCCATTCTTTAAGTTATAGAATCTTTATTGGTACTAGCAATATAATATGGCAATTTTCCTAGTTTCTTTCTACCACTTAATCGTATTTATTTAAATATAAACACTACTATTTATAAACTATTTTCTAAAACCCATCTATCATTTTAGGCTAGGTCTGCGCGTATTCGGTTACACTTGCCACATTATTTAAAAATGTATTGTACCAGTATTGTGTTAAATACAATTTGAATGAGTATAATCTCGTTATCTGACTAATTGCGTTTGATTATTCCTGACACAAAAAACCCGGAGTGGTGTGGCCAAGCCTGACTGATTTTTTCGTGTTCATAGACTGATGATTGATTTAACCAGGGTAAGATGGATAGTTAATTGACGAGTTTGAAGAGACCCTTCTTCTAACTCGACTTCTAATAGATAGATTTATGGTAAAATCTTGACTATTAAATTGAACATTTCATAATGTTTACTACAAAAGTAAGGGCCTAACGTTTTTTGGGTTCAGCATGACCAGTTAAACCATTAAAAATTTATTATTAAAATTATGAATATGTTCAGATGCAGAATAGAAACACAAACGTTTGACAAAAACTAGTTTGTTGGCATTTGGGTGCGCCGACACGCATTAGCCAAACGTGCATTTTTATTTCGTAAAGCACTACATACCATTGTAGATACTATGTTACTAGATTTGCTATAGGTAATTGTGTTCGCGAGTGGAGAAACACAAGTGCAAACAGCTTCAATTCCAGTACACGCGATTATTTCGTACTTGTTGATGAGTGAGTCTTGGTAAATAGCCGGAAAAACCAACCTATACCGGTCGATTTTCACAAATTTATAGAGTGAAAAGTAGATATTGTCGACTAAATGAAGAAATTTCTTGCTTAAGATTTGATAATAAGCATCATATTACTCGAGGAAGGGTAGGTGGTATTAATTCGGTCGATAGCCGACATCCACGATATTGTATGTATTGTATTGATCATTATATCTCTCAATGCTATGTTCGACGTAGAACAGAACTTCAGTTCGTATCGTAAGTAGTACTTGTAATTTTTCCTGCTTACTGTCGTGCTCGTGAGTCACTACATAGGTAAATAATTTATATTTAATGAGAAATCAAAGTTATGCGGGCCATACACGTTCAAGTAATTTGACCAAACAGGCTAGTACAAACTGTTTGATCAAATTTTCCCACAGAGAGACAGAGATGCCAATTTGATAAAACTCTTTGAACCAGTCTGTTTGATAAAATTAATTGAACTTGAATGGCCCGCGTTAGTTACCTACATAAAATGCACGTTTTCGAAGTTTATCCAACAGAACTCTATTACTGATCATCCGCTGACGGTCCGTCTCTTTGTCATCGTTCTGGATCTCATGAACCGTAATAGATGGATAGTTGAAATTTTCAAAGCGTGTATTCCAGTTGCCGCTATAGCAAAAATATAAATTGAAAGACCAAAATCATGATTGAATTAAAAAGTCGTGATTTTTATGGTTCATGGTACGGACCCTTTCGTGTCTGACTCGCACTTGCCCGATTTTTACTGGGGAACTTGTTTCATCGTTTTTACTGGATCATCGGGTCGTTTACCCGATATGAAAATTAACACCATTTCGAAATAAGGTACGATTCTGGATGGTTACAGAAATAGTACTTATTCAGCGTTATCTGATAATACTACTACAAGGCGGTTCTATATTTACCACTTAGGAAGACAAAGTAATTATTACCTGCTAGCTATTTTCTCGCGGCTTCGCTCTCATGTCTTTCTATAAGTAAAATAATTGGTCATAATCCGATCAGCTCTTCCAGAGATTAACCTCTACAAACAAACTTCAATTTTACCTCTTTACAATATTAGTTCAGATACAGATGAATTTATTGAATATATTTGTATCATTTCGGGCCCTTACCGCTGGCTTATCGTAAACTATTTTTTCGTTAATGCTCTTTATATCAAAAAGGTTTATGATATAAAACATGATTTTTCCTGGCATATGCCTCTAAATAAGTATATTCAATCCATTCTTATAATATTACAAAGTTGGGTTTCCTAAACCTCCAGAATATTAATATACTTAATAATTGTATTATTATTATCAGATTTTAAATATTGCGGTTTTGTAACTGTGATTTTATAATTTTTAATGAGATATCAATTATTTTATTATTTTCAGTTTAAGAAAATGAAATCCGCGGAATATTTTCCATACGCTTTAGATTCATGGTAGGTATAATTTTCGAATTAAACCTGGTTTTATTTTCGCTCCTTTTCATCTATTATCTTGATTAAATTCACTTTTTTGTAAGCTTCAGGATTTCCTTTCCTTTGGTTGGCCTTAAACCTCAAGTCTTTAGTAGGTAGTGTGAAGGTATTTAGTAACAAAACAACTATTGCCTTTTCTTTAGAACATTTACGACTGTTACGGGATTAGGGGTTTTTTTTTTATCTGGAGTTAAAATAAAATAATAAATCTAAAATAATAATTAATCTGTAGTTTGCACAGGTAAATAACAGTTTTCATAAATACACTACTAAAGGCTAGAATTAAGTAGGCACGCCATCACAACACTATTTAAAACAAGTTTTCTCTAGAAAGTTTTAACTAGGATCTCACCACATAATAATATGTTGTGTGTTGTGTAAATCGAGTTTAATCAATTTTATTAAATTTTCAGAGCTCTAATACATTGCTAAACAATAAGTACCTAATTCTATTCAGCGGATGAACTATCTGATCTTTTTCTGTAAATAATTAGTTCTTCAAATATTTTGTGATAATTATAAGAATAGTTAAAAAAATAACTGTACAGTTTTTATAAGTAAGATTCTATGTACAGATCCCTTCTTGTGTCTAATAAAATCCTAATAGATGGAAAAAGTGTTTCATTTTTTACCGTCGTAATCGTAACTAACCTGACCCGTAATTAAAGGTAAGTAATTAAAGCTAAAAAATAAATTAAAATGATATAAATATTGTATTTATTCCGTTTCTATAGAATGTAATTGCATTAATGATGCTAACAAAATAATCATTATACATTAAAATATGATACAGCAATTTTGAAAACTTATTGTTACCTATCTATAAATTTAACTTAATAAAAAAAACTGTGCAGATTTTGCAAATATGTATTAAATCATCAGAATTAATACTAAGCATGGAACAAAATTATGATAACGACATTAAAGTATTGTTTGTGTTCAAAGTAAATATTGATAATATTTATTGATGTAATTAAAACCAATACTGATAAGAATGATATACATATACAATATAAAATATATTTTCCTTCATGTTCAACAATTTATACTTCTGATATTGATTCAAAATACAAAAAATAATCATTACAAAACGCTCCAATTTAAAATGTCATATATACAAAATCTCCTTTAAAGATCACTGTTACCTGTTTTATTTAGTCATATCCAAAGAAAATAAAAAACTTATGGAACTTGCAGACTAATGTGACAAAATATAATGATAAATATTTCGATTGTGACTCGAAGCTGTCACTAAACACGTCATAAAAACTAAAAATGGTTTTAACAACTTACAAAAGATATAAGTCAAACCATAATAACACTAATTCCTACAATTGTTTATTAAAAATGTTAATTTGCTCGTAGCACAAATATACTTTCCCTGACTCATCACAGACCAAATGTAAAATCTATTTAGATTTCCAATGTTTATTACTGAACCTTGTGTCTTAGCGGCGCCGCACAACACCCTCTGGTGACTTAGAAGCATTTAAATATAATAGCATCTATAACTAACTTCTTTCTGAGGAGGAAGTGGCGATTTAATGAAATGCAATAAGTGTTAGTGTTCTGAGGGCTTGAGTTCTTTAATTTGCTTTATAAGGTAAGCCTTCTCATCATTGAACTGCTCATCCTCAGAACGATCTGTGTGGAATTTGGTGAGGAAGTCAACCAATTTATCTTGATTCCTTAGCAAGATATCCAATATTGGTTTAGGTTTATTAGGGTTGGCTACAAATACCTGAAACAAGAATTAAGATTTATTCAAAAATATTGCTTGTATGCATGCATTACTACTGTTGTAATTATTATATTCCAACAGATTACAATAATTACTAGGTACCTTAAAAACATGGAAAGCCTCAAACTGAATATTACGTGATTTCTCTTTTAGCATATTCATCATAAGCTTTAGATTATCAGGGTTTGTGATGTAACGTGTCATTATGGAGAAGTTGTGGCGGTCCAGTAACAACTCTCCCAATAGTTTCAGGCTCTGCCGTCGAGTCACATAGTTCTCAGAGTTCAGCAGTCGCTGATAATGACTGAACACTTTATCATAGTTTGTTTCTAGAAACTCGGCACACAACATTTTATGTCGTGTTAGCAATTCCTGGAAACAACAATTAAATATATTAATTTCTTTCTTACTTATGAAAATTAAGATTGTTATTCCTCTGCCTAATGAAGTAAGTGTAGCACTTGCACTTACATAAATTTTCAAAAAAAAATGAGTTGAGAAAACACAGACTATTGATTTCAGCATGATAAATAATAAGTTCAAATAACAAACCTTAAAAGTAGAAAAGGCATCTGAGGCAATATCAAAAGTGGATACTTCTACATAACGGAAGAAATTGTAAAAATCATCTGAATACAACATTATTTTAGCAAGAGCTTCATATCGTGCACACTCCCTTAGCATAGTTCCACAGTTGGATGCTATCTCTTGATGTTCATACCTGCAAATCACAATTAAACATTATTAAACTTCTATATTATAGAACCTACATACTTGTGTCACTCATTGACATGATAGATAACAAACCAGAAATAACTATATTTATTGTGTTTGTTAATCATATTGCAACAAAATAATTTTACTTCTACTTTTCAATAATTTTTTTATATACTTTATATTTATATCAAATGCATATTTACAATAATATAATATTACCCACCCAGACATCAAAGTAAACAGTATCTCAGGCTTGGTGCATATGTACTCAACTGTGGGAGATCTGGTGCCAATCTGACGTCTAAGCACATTGTTGAACACTTGGGCAACATCCTTCTTGCCTTCAAAGTCGATGCGGTTTAGATTCTAAATGCAAATGTATGACTCATTACACATGATAATACAACAATCGATCAATTAATTGATCTAATACTCAAATGTTTAGATACCTGGATGAGAAGTAGGAGCAAGTTGGTGTTGTAAAGTTCCTGAGCTAACTGTGCTACTATGATATCCGTTTGTGGTTCGGCGTCGGATGTGCCATATAGCATGTTCTTTATCAAAACCTATTGACACAAAATCAACACTATAAATTGTCCACTTATTTACCTATACATTTGTTGACCTCCAAACATTGGTGTGCAATAAAACACTTACCAGATTTTTGCTAACATCTTCTTGAGCTTTTTCAGCTTTTTTATCACCCCTTTCTAAAGCAGTAACTGCATCTTTCAATGATCTCACAAGCTCCGCTGGGCTTTTTTGTGACTTACCAAAAAGAGGCATAGTATTTCGATAATTTAGACAGATGATCTGAGCAATTCCGTCTACATAAGATTGTACCTGTAACCAACGAATCAATGCGTATGAATCTAACACAAAATCAAATGTTTTACGCGACTGTTCTTGATATTTCATGAGAATGCAGGAGAAACGAAATTTGTCAAATTTATAAAACGTTTGCCGACCTGGAAGTCCAACACTGAACTTTAAAAAAATGTTGAATTTTATTTTTAATTACATAGATTGATGATAAATCCACGAAAAATACTAAATGTAACTCACTTTCAGATTAATTATTACAATTTTCCCTAGCAAGACAGACCACACGAAACGAACAGCTGTGATGTCAATAGAAATGTATATTGCCCGTGAAAAAAAATATTTATACGAGAAAATTTTATTTTGAAACGTATATTCTCGCTGGTATCAACTATCTCAATGGTATCAACGGTTTCCTCTAGGTTTGGTTTCAGTTTCGTCTCACTCGCCTCATAATATGTGGTCCAGTCTTTATTTTATTATCCTATGGATATTTTCCATAGATTTTAGTCTATGAAATAGGATAACGTGTCATGTCAAGTTGTCAACTTGTCAACCTGGTAATTTTAGGTTAGAAGTCTAGCCTCAGAATATTTTTCAGCACATTAAAACGTCTATTTATAAAGTCATGGCTGAAACTACTAGTGAAAAGTTGTCAAAAAAGTGAGTATCGTGTGAAACAAAAATGTTTGCCTTGAGGAACCTGAGTGTCTTGCCTCTTAGAACTAACCATTTCATCACTCGATGTGCGAATTTCTCGTCTGCTGTGAGCAAACGGTTAGTAATATTTTATGTTTATTAACGTTTATCAATCATACTGATATGTTATTCTTCATTTATATTTTAGTGAATTGAAACGGCGTCTGAAAGCCGAACAAAAATTGAAAGAGAAAGCGGAAAAAGTCGCTCAGCTTCCAACTCCCGCGGCGGATAAGAAAGCATCATTAAAAGCTGAAACTGAAGAAGAGATCAGTCCCAATGAGTATTACAAGCTACGAACTGCTGCTGTTGCGGCTCTCAAGGAAGGTTCCAAAGAAGATCACCCATACCCCCACAAGTTCAATGTTACGATATCTTTAGAAGAATTTATTGAGAAGTACAACCATGTAAATAGTGGTGAAGTTCTAGACAATGTTGTGCTGTCTGTTGCTGGAAGAGTTCACTCTATTAGAGAATCAGGAGCTAAACTCATATTTTATGATTTGCGAGGTGAAGGTGTAAAAATACAGGTAAAATATAATAATTTAAGGAAACCTTGAGAATGATTTTATTCACTCAAAAACAGCAGTATATACAATACAACCTATTTCAGATATTATAATATTATAACACAAATTATAATATTTCAGGTTATGGCTAATGCAAAAATGTATGAATCAGAAGAAAAATTTGCTAGTGATACTGATAAGCTAAGGAGAGGAGACATTATTGGCTGTGTTGGACATCCTGGCAAGACAAAGAAGGGCGAACTTTCAGTTGTACCCAAAAGTATTAAGCTGCTATCTCCTTGCCTGCATATGCTGCCTCATTTACACTTTGGGCTGAAGGACAAAGAAACCAGGTTTAGGAAGAGATATTTAGATCTTATTTTAAATGATAGGGTAAGGTTATTTGTTTTCTGATGTATTTACTGTATCTCTCAGGTCATTGTATTTATTATTGTTTTCATTCACAGGTAAGACAAACATTTTACACCAGAGCAAGAATCATTGCTTATGTAAGGAAATTTTTGGACAATATGGGCTTCCTTGAAATTGAAACACCAATGATGAACATGATAGCTGGTGGGGCTACAGCTAAACCCTTCATCACACATCACAATGATCTCAACATGGACTTGTACATGAGGATAGCTCCTGAACTATACCACAAGATGTTAGTGGTAGGAGGTCTGGACCGTGTTTATGAAATTGGTAGGCAGTTCCGGAATGAAGGCATTGATCTGACTCACAACCCAGAGTTCACAACTTGTGAGTTCTACATGGCTTATGCAGATTACAATGATCTAATAAATATAACAGAAGCTATGCTGTCAGGCATGGTGAAAAGTATCCATGGCTCTTATAAAGTAAGTTGAAATTATTTGTAAGTAATTTAATAATCATAAATCAATGTGTCATTGCAATTTGTTATCCTTATGCATATCAATTAATTCTCTGTAACCTCTTTGTTTCGATTTTATAAGCCAAACAATAGGTTATCAGACATACTCTTACTACTGCGAAATCTCCTAGATTATGTATTAAATGATGATAGTAAATGCATAATTTATTTATTACAGTGATATTATAATGATTAACACTATGTTGAAACATTTTATGAATGAAATTCTATTACAGTAGTAATACCTAGTAATTGTTAATTATAGACATTAAAATTTCTGTTTACAGGTTAAATATCAACCAGATGGGCCCGAGGGTGAAGAGGTAGAAATAGACTTCACTCCTCCATTTGCCAGAGTACCTATGATTGCCAGCTTAGAGAAAGCCCTGAATGTTAAACTGCCACCAGCTGATCAATTGGAATCTCAAGAAGCCAACCAGCTGCTGAGTCAGTTGTGTGAGAAACATGAAGTAAGTGTTACAGAAGATATTCATACATAGTTTACCTTTGAGAATCATTTAAGAACTTTTACGCCTTACAGCATTTCATACAAACTTTTAAGTCCCTAAAGGCATAAACACTTTTAATCCTTGAGTGTGCCATCACTATATGTCATTTTGCTGAGGTTTAATACACAAAATAAGTTAACTGCCTTTATACCATTTGCTCAATGAAAGTTTAATCTATAAAATAAATATACAATTCATTATTTTTAGGTTGATTGTCCACCACCAAGGACCACAGCCAGACTGTTAGACAAATTAGTAGGAGAGTTCCTAGAAGAAAAATGTATCAACCCCACATTTATATTGGACCACCCCCAGATCATGAGTCCTTTGTCTAAGTATCATAGGGATATCCCTGGTTTGACTGAAAGGTAAAATAATTAATGAAAAGCGGAAATATTTTTGTGTTTTTTCCCTCAGTATTGAAAATTATATATCACTCACACACAAAACATTTTCTTTTTAGATTTGAATTATTTGTAATGAAGAAAGAAATCTGCAATGCCTACACTGAATTGAATGATCCAGCCACTCAAAGGGAGAGATTTGAACAGCAAGCCAAAGACCGAGCAGCTGGCGATGATGAGACTCCTCCAACTGATGAGGCTTTCTGCACAGCGCTTGAGTATGGCCTCCCACCTACTGCTGGCTGGGGCCTGGGTGTTGACCGTCTTACAATGTTCCTCACCAATTCCAATAACATCAAGGTACCTATGTATAATTGAAGTGATTTGGAGAAAACATATTTGCCAATACATTTTTAATAGACCACAGATTGCATTGTGGCAGGTAAGCAGGTGTGTAACACCTGCTTAGTACGTAATGTCCCCTTTTGTATTCACAAAATCAACAAATATTTGCACATGATGTCAAAACAGGTGTCTAATTTATGTATTTATACCAAATATTTGTTTTTGGTTTACAGGAGGTACTGCTGTTCCCTGCTATGAAACCTGATGACCCCAATAAACATAATGCTGAAGGTGAAAATGCACCAGCTGAAACTGTTGTTCAAAATGGTGCTTGAAGGCCCATACCATCAAAATATCTAAATGTGTGAAATGTAATGTTTATACAATATTTTACTAACACTGATTTTCTGATTCATAAATAAATTATTACAACTTGTAATGATTTTTTTAATAAAACAAAGTATTTAGCAAAAAAAAATTTATTTAAAAAATGTTTCACTTGCAATGTGAGTTTGTGTGTGAGTACATAGTTTAATTATGTACATGTTTTACAGTCTAGCTCTGCCGTCACACCGGTGTGTCGCCCGATTTACGCGTTTTAAAACTATGCAAGGTATATTATTATGATTTTGAAGTTTGACATGTCTGGAGCTCGACTTGTTAATGCAATACAACAGCAGTAATATTTTGATGCTTGTGAGTGAGTTGTTTATAGATATTGACTAGTCTTCAATTTCACTAGGAATAGTTGAATTGTAGTGTTCACCTAGTCCATACATGTGTCTATGATATGTTATTACTAGTGGCGGCCCCTCATACTCAATACCTTGATCGATAGACCCAGGCCCTGTTGATTGTATTACACTTATTGGACATTTCAGAGACTTAGACAAGGCTCTGATCTCCAACTGACCACCCCACACTTTAGTATTCTCTATTTTGACACAATATTCCTCAAACTCTTCACTGGTCATCATCTCCCATGTGTCCGGGTTTGACATGAAAGGAATAAAATCATCTTTATTTTGCCTTATGTAATTTGCTACTTTTTCCCTTAAATTTTCCACAGATAATTCTTTCTGCTTGGTTAATGTCATTTGATGAGCAATGGCTTTGTACAAACAATCACCATCAGATGGTATTAATAATATTTTAAATCCCCTTTCTTTTAATTTTGTATTTATTGCCTGCAATTCAGTGTTTCTGGGTCCATGGAGATTTTCTAGTTCTTGTTGTTTTATTAGTTCTTCTCTTTCTTTTTCTTGTTGTGACTTCTTTTCTCTGCGTTTTTGAGCTTTTGAAATTTTCACTTTTGATAGCTCATTTTCAATGTCATCGAGAACCATATCTGGAACGTCGTCTACATCTTTTTTTGCAGAAGCAGATTCAATTTCTTGCTGATGCCGAGCATCCATTTCTGCTTCTAATCTCGCTATTTCTGCTGATAACTCTTTCTTCTTCGTTTTATCATTTTTTGCGGCTTTTTTCAATGCTTGAATTTGTGCTTGTAGCTCTTTTTTTTCTTTTCGATGTTTACCTTCTAATATAGCTAATTCCTCAATTTCGTTGTCCATTGTGAGTTAAATCGAAAGTCACGCGTATTAACCCGTAACCGGTGGAAATTTAGAATTACTTTACTATTATACTTTGTCGTGTTCAGCCAAAATCTGTCGCTTGCCACCAATTCCACTTGCCACTGACTGTCAGTGTCACTGTCAGTCAGTGTCTCAGTGAGTCATTCTTTTTTTTAATTTACCCCGAAGGGAAGGCTGTAGTCTTTTGACCATATTGCCTTATCTTACGTCATCGCGTCCCTTTTATATCTTCGTTTTGCATTAGAAAGCATGTGTAATACATTCTAAGTGTGAAATTACAGTGGTAGCGGGGCGGGTCGCGGGATCCGCTGGCGGGTAACGCAAACGCATAGTTTTTGAGTAAGGTGCACCAAGTGCGGGCGGGGCGAATGAGCGGGAATCGCAGCGGGACAAGCGGGTGTTGCGAGCGGGGCGGGTGAACGCAAGTCAGTTTGCGTTTCCCGCTCGAATTGTTCGGACATGCCGCTGACGACTGAAGATTTAATAAGTGCCGTATTGGCTTGGCCACCTTTGTGGAATTCTAGTGATTAAAAATTCAAATCATTTGAATCGACAAGTACCTCGTTAAAAAACTATGGGAAGAAATAAAAATATTAAGCGGAGATTCTGATGATACCTAATTAACTTTTACCAATTACTATTGATATCGTGGCGATTGCTTTTAGAAAAAAAAAAGGTCCCACTTTATATCACTAGCTTTCAAATAATCTGACATTATTATTATTATTTCCAATATCGCACGAGGTAGCTGTACGTCCAGACCGTTCAATCGCCCCCATGCTACTGTGTTCATCCATGGAAATTTCGCTTGAGCCACCATTGCTCGCCCCGCGCCACTGTAATCGCACACTAATGTTTGCTGGAGAATTTGACAGCAAACATATCGAGTAAGCCTTCTCGGCAAGCTTCGCTGTGGTAGTCATCTATATCTATACATATAATAAAACTATAGAAGAGGTCAATTCTGTACATTAAATATAAACTAAAAAAAATACGCCAAGGGTGCTTGACACAAACAGTAGAAGCCAAAAATATATTTTTTTTTGTCTGTCTGTCTGTTGTTCGTCTTTCACGCAAAAACTGCTGGACGGATTTTTTTTTTTTTTTTTTAGGTATGACCACTAGCAAGTTAACACACTTGGGATATCAACTGCATATCCGGACTAACCTGTGGTGGCCTCAAATGAATTTAAGGCCCCCAGCCAAGGCAACAAAACTAGCTACAAGCTAAAAACTACTGACGACGGATTTTAATGAAACTTTTTTTGTTTTATAGCTATTAATCCTCGCCAATATATTATATTCGCCAATATATTATATGTGCTACCGGCCTAACCCAGTTTATCCTGGAGTGTGCGTATTTATTTCAGGACAAACTAGTTTTGCCTAGGCTAAACTAGTTCTCTCTTCACGCGATAGGATTAACTGGTATAGCCTAGTCCAAACTAATGCACCCTAAGCCCGATAGGATAAACCAGTTTAAGCAAGGCCAAACTAGTTTATCCTGATAGAAATACGCACACTCCAGGATAAACTGGTATCGCCTAGTCTAAACATTATAGTATATGTACCTAGAAAGCCAAAATAAATAGATAAACTGAATGAAATACGCCGTACTTGGAAAAATAATCATTTTTATTATTAAAACGTCGTCGTTCAAACTAATGAATAATTGGTTATACAAACAATCACACTATAACTAATAGTAAGTGTTATTTTTTTATAGAAGCAATAATTATACCTGAATTATAATTGTTATTTATTTTTACATGGTGTGCTTTGGTGGCACTTAGAATTGCAGAGTATCATTGCCTTCTTGCAGTTGCATCTGTTTGTGGAACAGTTTTTGTTGCAGCTGCATCTCACAAAACCTTGGCCTGATCCAACTGAATGTCTCGTAGCTGCAGTCCTTAAGGATATCTCTAAGCCTTGGTTTACGTTGCGGATTGTTCGAAAGAGTTACCGTGGCCCTGGAACGTAAAGGCACTGAGAGGAGCATGGGTGGGTTTTAGTCAGTAGAAGTCTGACACTCCCTGCCGCTCCACCCAGAGCGGGAGGGGTCATTTGATGATTTCCCATCCAATAAAAAAAAAAAAAAAAAAAAAAAAAAAAAAGCCTTGGTTTACATCTGCTACCTCTAAAAAATTTTGATTGCAAATGTCGAATTCTGATCTGAAGAAAAAACATATTAGCTACTTTAGAATATCATTAATGCTCCAGAAAAAAAAAAAATAATTAAGTAAGAAAAATCAAACCTGCAATATAGTTTCTGAAGTACACCATGTTTGGTGCCAACTTTGTAAAAACCTTCGTCATTTTTTTGAAGAATAACTCCAATGATGTTTCTGAGATCACCTTTGCCTTTATCAACATCTGGAATCGGTATTGTCACATTATCTCCAATGTTGGCAGGTGGATGAGACTTGTCAGAAATAGTGATTTGGGAATTGCTGCATGTACAAGTCCTGACATGTTCGCTCTATTACTTTCGACTCGGCTAAATTGGTTTAGATTAGGCTGCACTAGTTTATCCTGGAGTGTGCATATTTATATCAGGATAAACTAGTTTGGCCTACCCTAAACTGGTTTATCCTATCGGGCTTAGGACGAATTAGTTTTGACTAGCCTATACCAGTTAATCCTATCGCGTATAGTAAGAACTAGTTGAGCCTAGGCGAAACTAGTTTGTCCTAAAATCGGGTTTGGCCGGTAACATATGCAACATTTATTTTGAAGATCTGAATACCAGACGTGGAACCTTAGCAGCCCGGCCCGGCTAATCGATAAGAGATAAATACCGCTTTATGAATAGTTGGTCAAAATGATGAGTACTTTCTGTCGACAAAAAAAAATGAAGGTCTAGAGCACCTGTTGTGAAACCCACATAAAATTTGAAGCATCAACGATGAAAACCATATTTTGGTACAGACGTGCAACAACAGATGGCGCTGGCTGTATTCTACATCGCGGTATCAAAATGTTTAAACCAATTAATTAAGTAAGCTATGCATCTTTTGAGCGACCGACCATTCGTTTATCATCTTTGTCATTCGTAAATTGAAGTTTCGTATCAAAAAATCGTTAGTTGTTTTTGAATTCAACGAGGTTCCAAATATCACTACTGTGTAGTGATAATCACTAACCACTAACAGTATATGGATTATCATCATGATATACTTTCGGGGAGCTAAGCAGCTAAAAGCCTTAACATAAATAAGATCGGCTATTTTAATCAATTGTCAACAGATCTACAGCTGTATTTTGCATATTTTAGCAAGGCAAGCAGAACCTATTTTCTGTTTATATGTATTCTGTTTTGTTCGCGTCACGTTAAAAAACACCAATAACATTCACACATAAACCTGATCGGAATTCTGGCAAGCTTGAAGAAATCAACTTATTATCTACATACATAGTAAGTCGCCCGTATGGTGCCGGGGCGCAAAAGAATAGCACTATCCCATCGCTTCCTGTGGGTGTCGTATGAGGCGACTAAGGGACACACCAGAGAATGGGCAGCAGCATTCTTTCGGTACATTGCAACAGCTATGTGGGATTGTCTGAAGTCCGAAGAGAGGGGGAGGACACGACAATTCTCAAATCCGGCAACCTGTTCTATTTCCGGGAGGGTGACCAGAAGTCCCAGGATGGTGTCGGGTTTTTCGTCCAAAGGTCCCTTGTGTCCAATGTGGTGAGGATCGAGAGTGTGTCGACCAGGGTGGCGTACCTTATACTCAGAATATCGTCAAGATATTCGTTGAAGGTCGTTCAGATTTACGCCCCAACCTCAACACACCCCGACGACGAAATAGAGACCATGTATGAGGATATATCCAGAGCCATGCATGGTCATAAAACTCATTTCACCGTGGTCATGGGGGACTTCAACGCGAAACTGGGCAAACGTGACGGTGACGAGCTGCGAGTGGGGCAATTTGGATATGGACGTCGGAACCACGGGGGACACCTACTGGCCAGTTTTATGGAGAAGGAGGGCCTCTATATGATGAACTCCTTCTTCAGAAAACGTGAGCACAGGAAGTGGACCTGGCAGAGCCCCGACAGTGCAATTAAAAATGAGATTGACTTCATCATGTCGACGAAGAAGCAGATATTCAATGATGTCTCTGTGATCAACGCGGTGAAAACCGGAAGTGATCACCGCATGGTAAGAGGCACATTGAATCTAAATATCAAGCTGGAAAGGTCTCGACTAATGAAGTCTACGCTCCGTCCAGCACAGACCAGATCCAAAACTACGAAAGCTTTCAGCTCGAACTTCAAAATCGTTTCGAGTGCCTAGGGAGCTCCGTGGACGAATACAACGATGGGTTCGTGGAAACTGTTCATACGGTCGGGTCTAAGTTCTTCAAGACTCGCCGTATAGATAAGACCAAGAGGCTCTCTGATCCGACTCTCAAGCTCATGAAGGAGAGGCGGGAGATGATTCTGCAGTCTTCAGACGATGCGTGCAAATACCGGCAGCTCAATAGACGGATCTCCAAGTCCTTGAAAAGCGACCTCCACCGCTTTAATACTGAAAAGATTAAAGACGTGATAGAGCGGAATAAGGGTTCCAAGGTCTTTACAAGAGATTTGTCTATTGGGCAGAGCCAGCTCACAAAACTGAAGACCGACGATGGCAGAACCATATCCGCCAAATCGGAGATTCTGAGGGAGATCGAGACATTCTATGGACAGTTATACACGTCAAGCGTGGAGCAGAGGTGTGGTGGTACTCTTCTTTTAAAAGGGCGACAATGCCCTGCTTAAGAATTACAGGCCCATCTCACTTCTGAGCCATGTCTACAAGCTGTTTTCCAGAGTCATCACAAACCGTCTCGCACGCAGGTTTGACGACTTCCAGCCTCCCGAACAAGCCGGATTCTGAAAAGGCTTCAGCACCGTAGACCACATACTTACGCTGCGGCAGGTTATACAGAAGACCGAAGAGTATAATCTGCCCCTCTGCTTAGCGTTTGTGGACTACGAGAAAGCCTTCGATTCGATCGAGACTTGGGCTGTGCTGCAGTCTCTCCAACGGTGCCAGATCGACTATCGGTACATCGAGGTGCTGAAGTGTTTATATGAAAACGCCACCATGTCAGTCCGACTTCAGGATCAGACATCAGAACCTATACTCCTGCAGCGGGGTGTGAGGCAGGGAGACGTAATTTCTCCGAAACTGTTCACGGCCGCAATGGAGGACGTCTTCAAGGTTTTGGACTGGAAAAGGCTAGGCATTAATGTCAATAGCGAGTACATCACTCATCTTCGATTTGCCGACGATATAGTCGTCAAGGCTGAGACCACGGAGGACCTCAGTACAATGCTCGATGACCTCAGTAGAGCTTTCGAAAGAGTGGGTCTTAAAATGAACATGGACAAAACCAAGGTCATGGTAAATACCCATGTAGCACCCACTCCTATCAAGATTGGAGGCTCTGCACTCGAAGTTGTTGATGAGTACGTCTACCTGGGACAAACGATCCCGCTAGGTAGGGCTAACTTCGAGAAGGAAGTCAACCGTCGAATCCGACTCGGATGGGCGGCGTTCGGGAAGTTGCGCGGTATCTTCTCGTCTCACATACCACAGTGTCTCAAGACGAAAGTCTATGACCAGTGCGTGTTGCCAGTGATGACCTATGGACTCGAAACGTGGTCGCTCACAATGGGCCTCATCAGAAGGCTTAAAGTCACCAAAAGGGCAATGGAGAGGGCAATGCTCGGAGTTTCCTTACGTGATCGAATCAGGAATGATGATATCCGCAAGAGAACCAAGGTTACCGACATAGCCCGAAGGATCGCCAAATTGAAGTGGCAGTGGGCAGGGCACATTGCTCGCAGAACAGATGGTCGATGGGGCCGCGAAGTTTTGGAGTGGCGACCGCGTACCGGAAGACGCAGCGTTGGAAGGCCTCCCTCAAGGTGGACCGATGACCTGGTGAGGGTCGCGGTTAACTGATGGATGCGAGACGCACAGGACCGGTTGTTGTGGCTACACTTGGGGGAGGCCTATGTCCAGCAGTGGACGTCTTTCGGCTGATATGATGATGATGATGATGACATAGTAAGTACGGGTAAGTATCTGAATGATACTCGCAATGCTATCTGTTGTCTGAAACTGTACTTACTATCAACAGTATGAGAATTACAGTAAAAATATTTTTTAGTTAAAGATTCTTTTGATAATTAATAATAATAGCCTTTGTTTAACAATCTTTAAAATACATCTGGAAAATAATTCTAATTTAATTATGTGTCACCGGTAGTGAGATTGTCTTGCGTCTTCGCAAAGGCCTCCCCAAGAGCTTGCCATTCTTTCCGATTATGAGTCATCCTTCTCCACGTAACACCTGCCTTTTTTGATAATTACTTGGCGTTTAATTACATACCTATTTAAAAAAAAATGCTCCACTAACTTCGTATTCATTTTTTTTACTATTGATAGGAACGCGTTTGACCACTATGTCACCTGACGGTAAACGATGTTGTGATGGAAGATGGAGCACGCTTGCCTAGAAGTAACCTACTCATTCTTGACAAGACTCTCAGGCTATAACTATCAGGAAACACGAACTCAGTCACGGAATTACACTCCTTAGCTGTACGCACAATGAATGCGTTTCCAAAACGTATTGTTCATGTGGGTGTGATGTCCACCGTGTACCAGTGGCGCACTAGCAGACGTCTTGTGGTCCAATGATGGTCGGCAAATCCGTCGGCGTCGTACACTCCCCAAAATACAACCGATAGAAAACCGACAGACTAGCAACTTGGCATCGATTCTCAAGACTTTGCCAGAACGGCCGGGCCGGGCCAGAAATTATCAGTAGTGGGTTTCAAAAAAAGGCAGGTGTTACGTGGAGAAGGATGACTCATAATCGGAAAGAATGGCAAGCTCTTGGGGAGGCCTTTGCGAAGACGCAAGACAATCTCACTACCGGTGACACATAATTAAATTAGAATTATTTTCCAGATGTATTTTAAAGATTGTTAAATAAAGGCTATTATTATTAATTATCAAAAGAATCTTTAACTAAAAAATATTTTTTCAACACATTTGCTCAAAAAATGCATTTACGAAGCCTGTATGCATTGTTCGAAAGTTAAAAATTATGCACCACACAATGGAGCGTGCGGCAAAGTAGGTACTCTCACCTAAGTACATACTTTACCGCAAACTCCGTTGTATAGCGCCGTGCGTATTCTTTACGGTTTTATTTTAATTTCCATAAAAATTAACAAGAATTCCACCAAGGAGTTTCACATCACGAGAATAAATAAGCTGAATGATCGAACCTCCTTGCAAGCGCTTTTGCTGTATACGTTTGTCTCATTTTAATATTATAGAGAAAATGAGAGAAGATAAATAAAAAAAATAAAGTATGTGGTTCTAATTTTCACCACGCACATGTGGCGCCCTTTGCAAATTCGCGCCATTTTCATATTAGAAACGTCAAAGATTGTTGCGACTTTCCGACTGATTTCTAGAGACAAAAAGTTTGTTTCATTACTTATTGTAATGTTTTCTCGCAAATGTGTCGAAAAACGTTGTATGACACACGTGCGGATTTGGTTTCTACAAACTCGTGACTATGGTAAGCCCTCGACTTCGTCTCGTGCTTACATTCGTCTACTCGTTTGTAAAAACCAACTTACCGCACTAATATCATAAATAACTATTACTGTAATTCTCATGCTGTTGATAGTAAGTACAGTTTCAGACAACAGATGGCATTGCGAGTATCATTCAGATACTTACCCGTACTTACTATGTCATCATCATCATCATCATATCAACCGAAAGACGTCCACTGCTGGACATAGGCCTCCCCCAAGTGTAGCCACAACAACCAGTCCTGTGCGTCTCGCATTCATCGGTTACCCGCGACCCTCACCAGGGGGTCGAGTCTGCTATTGCAATCGTGTCTCAATGACCGGTCAATGATCGATTTTTGACGTATAACGTCAAACTTATGACACATTTCCCATACAAAAACTGTCAAAGTTGTCAAATATTCGATCACTGACCGGTCATTGAGACACGATTGCAATAGCAGACTCGAGCCCCTGGTCATCGGTCCACCTTGTGGGAGACCTTCCACAAGGTGGAGCCTTAAAACCAACTAACCAACTAGTTCTGGTAACAAATTATTTAAAAATATTGCAGTGCAAATCTACTCTATGCATCTACTGATCTGTTACACAAAAGTTTGCGCGTGTATTGGCCAAACTTGGCCAACGATTTGTGGCGCTGGTTTTAAATCTGTAATTGTATTCAAATTTGATATTATTTGTTTGTATATAGCTTAAATATAACTTATTCTATATGTAATTACCGAAAATAGGAAACTTCGGCCGTTAAATTGCTTATTTTGCAACTTTTGAATACACATTGCGGCATTGTGAAACGTGTTAACATTGGCTATGTTTCAAGCAAACTAAACAAAAGAAGAGCTCACATCTCAAGTATTCTCAAATGAGCTGTTATTTGCCGAGTCGTATTTTTGGCGTCGACCCGATAACTAGTTGTAATTGTTGATGGAAGGCTCTCGTAATTTAAATGAAAATAAGTGATCTGCTCAATGAGATTTTCAATACAACACACCGGTGTGACGGCAGATCTTGAATGGTAAAAATTGTAGGCTAGATACCAGTTTAGGCTACTTTGCATTACAATATTGATCGATTTTTAAGCTACTTGAGATTATATTTTCGGCGACTTGGCACGACTTATCTGGCAACACTGATTCGACATTCGAGCAACGCTGCCAGATGTACGATTTTAATCGTACTCCTACGATTTTTTGGCATTTTTACTCATGTACGATCGTTAGACCAAGATCGTACGGAAAATGTACGATTTTTACATACCTGGCAACATTTCATAATGAAACAAACGTGCTTCGCTGGTAAGTGGCAAGTATTAGTACGTTCTTCTAAGAACCTGCCTTACTCTGTAAATGATGTCAAGAAAATAACATCTGAGTGTCGTATATGTGCTGAAATCAAACCAAGGTTTATGAAAAAGCAGGGAACGCTCATAAAAGCAACTACTCCATTCGAAAGAATCAACATCGACTTTAAAGGACCTCTTCCAACTAACACTCATAATCGCTACATCTTGACGATCATTGATGAATATTCAAGATTCCTATTTGCCTATCCATGCAAAGATGTATCTGCTGGTGCCGTTATAAAATGCTTGAAGGACTTATTCTCTACTTATGGGGTTCCACAATTTATACATACAGATCGTGGAACAGCCTTTATGTCCAACGAATTGCGGAGCTACCTGATAACAAATGGAATGCATGCAGTCGAACCACACCTTATAATCCGCAAGGAAACGGTCAAGTGGAGCGTTTAAATGGTACCCTATAGAAGACAATAAAACTATGCATAAAAACAAAAAAATCTGGAAACAGAAAGCTGGGAGCAAGTGTTACCGTTCGCTCATTGCTGTGCACGGCCACTAATGCCACACCTCATGAAAAACTTTTCAGACACACGTCGAACTGCAAATGGGGAATCAATGCAACATGGCTCTTGGAATCAGGCCCTGTATTAATGCGTAAAAATCACAAAGCATCCAAATACGATCCCGAAGTAGAAGAAGTGGAGCTTTTAGAGGCTAATCCATCACATTGCATATGCTGTAGCTCCTCGGCGCTCCACACGCGAGAAGAGAGCTCCTGCTCGTCTCCTGGACTACGTTCTCTGATGCGGGGGTGAAGGTGGTGTAAATACTCTTTTATATTGTCGTTTATGTTTCTATTCTAGTATTTAATAAATTAAGTCATCCGTCACTTATTCACTGTCACAGCTCTGTCATATCATCTGCATATTTTAACACAATAAAACCATAATTCGTAAATGGTTTTATCTTTTCTTTCTTGTATCATAAAGATTGGCCATTTATCGAGTGGCGAGGATGGTTGAACATACGCTCATGCGGGGTCGCATTGGTTCCTGTACACAAAAGAGATCCAATGGAGTGCAACGCCGGCTGTATAGCTTTCTCCCAGTTTGAGATATCTTTGTTATTGGATCTGAGATGTAGTTGGATTGTGCGCCACAGTGTACCATTTAAGCGCTCTACCAAGCCGTTTCCTCGAGGATTGTAGGGCGTTGTGCGACTACAAGATGTACCGAGTGAAGTTAAGAATTGTCTTAATTCGTCAGATAAGAATGACGTCCCTCTGTCCCAAAGACATTAAATTTATACTAGCAATAGACAGGACATAGCGAACAAAATCGTAATCCGATACTTATGTCCTAGTGGTTAAAAGTCGCTCAGTCTAGTGTGACACCCCTGCATGACACCTCGTATTTATGTCCACTCAATCCACCAAAAGAAAATTAATTTACTGAGAAAACATGCCGAGTTGCGTATTACGATATTGCAAATCCAGATAGGGTAAAACGACTGGACCTAATTTTGGTTTATTTTCGTTGGTATTTTTTGTATTTACTCGGTAATTAATTAAAATTCAATTATTTTCATAATAAGTTCTAGAACATTTGCTAATTTTGTAAGATACGCCCTCTTTTGACGAATAGCTTAACCTTGCTTTGTAAGAGATGTACTTAATGTTGTTTATCGATTTTTTTATCGATAAAATTTAAAAATAATATTTTTAGAACCAGAAGGAGGATTCTATTTAAAAAAAAACACTAGCTTTACAGCTGAAAATCATTTACATCAATTTAATTACTTTGAAAACGAATAAACAAATAATCATCACTTCCAAACGAAATAATAACACACGCAATAATACAAAAGAATAACACACGCAAAAATACACACATAAATAATAAAGGAATAATTACAACCTATTGCAAACAGCGCCGATCACCACTTAGACAACCTTACTCAACGAGATCCGGCAAAGAAAAGGGCAGAGCCTTGTTGGCAGTCGCTACGTCCCCGCAGCGTAGCTCCCTGCCCGCGGGGCACCCCTCGGCCCGTAACAACGGGCCCGCTATTTGGTTGCTCCTAGGCTCCTAGTGAACGGACTTCGTCGGGCGCGCGGCTACTCGAAAACGAATAGCAACGCACGCCCGTGTAAGGGCATAGCGCGCGGGCGCAACCGCTTGTATACCTACAGGTTGTCAGGCGACTTGTTTACGACAAATCGCAAAAATTAACCTAACAATATAATAATAGCACTTCGTCCGCGCGGATTTAATAGATACTCCACAAACATCACCTCTACCCTCTTTTATAGGTTAGTTTTGGAAAATTCAGCACAACCATTTTCATTAATTACCCAGTCATTTCTTCTGCTGATTCTGTGGTCTCAGAATCAGCGCAACTGTTCACCCCGTTCACCCCGTCTGGAGTTGATTATGCAAAAATTGTTAGATCTGTTGCCATTACCTATCCCACTTTTATTTCCACGTAAATTGAAGCAAGCAATAATGTCCTCCCCTAAAAATTTCATCACACCTTTTAGTCAAAAAAATATTTTGTATATAATAGCCAGTCATGAGAAAGGCTATATGCGGATGGGCGAACGGGTAAACAACGGGATTGCGCGTACGAAGTCGTCGGCAAAAGCTAGTAATTTGTAATGATATAGTAGGTAATTTAAATGAAGAAAAAAATTGCCAATAAATAATACGCACTGAAACTGCTGCATTTTTTTTTGGCATTAGTTTCAATATTTTCCAATGTGAAGAAAAATTGACAGCTTTTATTATCGATAGTCGATACCTAATACCTAAATGGCTGTTGCATCCCTATAACTGACTGGCCATCTACCGAGTGATAGCTGAATTCATAAATTTAATTCGTATGTTTGCTATTCAAAGTCAGATGGCGTCACTGAGGCATGGAATCACAGTTTTTTGATGACATTTCCTCTGATAGCCGCTCTATTGTATCTTTAAATCTCTTTGCTCTGTCCGAATGAACGTAAGCTGGAGTGCCGAACGTAGAGAATAGGTCTTTCAGACATCTGATTACTGTTTCGGAGGTTATATCTTTACAGGCATAAGCAAAGGGGAACCTGCTATATTCATCGATAATCGTGAGGATGTATCGGTTTTGAGTGTTAGGGATTGGCCCCTTTAAATCTAAGTTCAATCTTTCGAACGGTGCAGTTGCTTTTATGAGGTGTCCTAGATGACCAGCATATCGTGGTTTAATTTCGGCACAGATTGGGCATGCTGCCGTAATTTTCTTTACTTCTTCAATCGAGTATGGCAAATTTTTCGATCAGACCCAGTGAACCATACGAGTGATACCTGGGTGGCAGAGAGAACGATGGAACTCCACGAGTCTGGAGTGAGAGGTCGCAGTGTCTATGTGCATACATACTAGTGAGAGTGCGTCAGTAACTAAGTTCTGTTTACCAGGTCGATAAAAATATCGTATCTAAAACATGACAATTCTAGGCGCCATCTTTCAATTTTTTCATTTTATTTGAATGCGTTTGGTTGAACATAAACGCAACTGACTGTTGGTCAGTAATTAGTAGAAAGTATCTTCCGATTAGGAAATGTCTCCATTTGCGTAAAGCTTCAACAATTGCGCTTGCCTCATTTTCAATTGTGGGCTGTGGGCTGTCGTTTTTCAGAATCGTTAAGAGATCGTGAAAAGAACGCAACAGGACGTCCTTTCTGTGACAATGTCGCTGCGATTGCGAAGTCCGAAGCGTCGGAAGCTTCAATTAGCGGTCTTATTTTGGAAGAAAAGTTGTAGATCCACTTTGAGTAGTGGGTATATAGTCCAAGTGATCTTTTTAAAGTAGCAGTATCGTTTGGGATTGTATCATCAGTGGTTCCAAACGAGATTTGTCAGATTTGATAATGTTACGATGAATGGTGTAACCAAGAAGATTAATCGAGTCTGTTTCAAAGGTGCATTTGCTAGTATTCAGAGATAGTTTGTATTTCTTAGCGGCTTCCATGAATTTATGAAGGTTTGTGTGGTGATCTTCCTTATCTTTTTCACACACACACATTTATCTCGTTAGATATGAATTCTTGGTCTTCTTGAGAATGCCTTCTCGAGCGGATAGCTATAGGTTTGATATTTGGCGCAAGGTTAGTAAAAACTGATGCTGGCGGGACAGATGCCTCCATTACATTGCAAATTTTCAGGGGTTGTTTATCTCCTCCGAATTGGAGCTCTACTGACGAATGTGTTATCAGTATATCATGCCCGATAATTACGTCAGCACACAAATTAGCAATAATGAGTAGAGGTCGACGTTGATATTTGTGCTCACCAATTTGAATGTTAGCGAAACATAGCCCCTCTACGTATGAAATGTTGCTTAGAGATGCTAGAGTTATTGCTTGTTTGCATGGCTTGCGTTTTAGATTCATAGTTTGAGCAAGATTCTTATCGATAAAGCTGAGAGAGCTTCCAGTATCGAGTAGAGCATCCACACGTAAGTAATTTAAAGTGATATGTATAGTCGCTTTATGCAGGCTTGTTGGAGCAGCAGCAGAGATAGTCGATAGATGAGAGCCAGGGGCTTCAGATTGAGAGTTATCGTCGTTCGTACTAATAGCGTTTGCGGCGCGTTGACTTTGTCCGATGCTACGACATATGTTGGCGAAATGTCCTTTTTTGGAGCAAAGCTGACAGTCAGCGTTTCTAGCAGGACATTTGAGTCTTTGGTGGATATTACCGCCGCAGAAAAAGCATCGACGGCTATTATTATTTATTTTTATTTTTTTTAATT
This sequence comes from Melanchra persicariae, assembly GCA_947386135.1. Taxonomy (NCBI): domain Eukaryota; kingdom Metazoa; phylum Arthropoda; class Insecta; order Lepidoptera; family Noctuidae; genus Melanchra; species Melanchra persicariae. Next base: position 8,202,103 of record OX376653.1, on the reverse strand, counting down.
GCATTGACAGGAGCAAATGACATAGAAGGACAAGGCACTGTTAATAGTTGGGAGGTATTTTCAGCTGTTTCTAAAGATATAGCCAAATCCAAGGTTTCTTCGAGAGTCATAGTGGATTTCTCTAAAAGTCTTTCTTTAATTTTTTTTGACGATATTCCAGCAATAAATACATCGCGCACAGTTTCATTTTGGTGCCCATTGGCAGTAACTTCCTTAAAGATGCAGTCACGAGTAATTATATTTAGATCTCTCGAGTACTCCGCCAATGATTCGCCAGACTGTTGTTTTCTAGTGTTCAAGCGGTGACGAGCAAGAATAATATTTCGCCTCTTTTCGTAGGCGGTGTTCAGAGTAGTAATTGCATCATCGTACGTAGCGCAGGCGCGGATATAGTTAAATATCGATGGCGATAAATAGTTGACAAGAAGTTTATACTTGAGGGAATCGTCTGCCGAGGAAGCTTCTAGCGCGATAAAGTTCACGAACGAATACTTCCAGTGAGCCCACTTCAAGTCCGAGCCAGCCATGGAAGGTTCTATGTCAAAACGTTCGGGCCGTAGGTACCGCGACATCGAAGATTTTTCTTTTTCGATAGTAGGCATATTAGACACGGAAAATCACAATAAAGACAATACCAAATAGAATATTGGCTTTATTCAACATTAAAATAGGTACAATATGAGAAAATAACAGATAGTGACAAACATAGAGTATGACAATATTATATCTATCATAAATCTTCCAAATAGGCAAGGAGTTTATAATATATCACAGACTCTCAAATATTAGTTAAGATATTATAATATTTCTAGACGAATATATTCATATTAGCCAATACTGATAAAACCACCTTTCCACCCATAGATACGGAATTATATATCTATGTTTCCACCGTAGTGGGCATGTAGGTAGGTAGTGGGCGAGTGGGCGCCTAAAATTGACTGCTTTTGATGAATGACGTTTGACTTTTGACAGTGACGGTCGTGACGGACGGCACCAACCAATCAACCAACACAACCTGTATTAGAAACCGCCAAGTTATTTTTCACCTTCTTTATTCTAGTTGATGTGGTAATTTAATAGTCTACTGATACGATATTATTTGATGTGATACATTTTCTTGTAATTTTGCTGTGGAAGAATGAATCCTTGTTCAGTCGCGGCGCCTCAAGAAGACACTGAAGGGGATGGAAGATGGAATAGCATTGTAAGTTTTTAATTATTGTAATATTAATCCGTGACCAGTTAGAATTTGCTAATATAAACGGTTAAATTCACTATTTTGTGATTCATATACGTGGTATAATTTTTAATTAGATTCGGCTTGCATTTGCTGACCCAAATTACTAATAATCGGCAATTGCAGATTAGTGTAATCTGACACTAATTAGGCAATTTAACTTCAGCTTTACTTACAAGACACAAACATGAAAGAAAATTGTTTTATTCACTTGCCTACTTGATGTTCTCAAAGGTGAATTAGAAAAAAATGTGTACCTAGTTATTCTAAATAGAGAGAAAAAATCCAAAGCCTATCTCCTAGAAGTCACATATAGGTTGCAAGTCTATGGCACATTTTTGTTTGTTACTTCTTACTTCCCTAATTTCTGTTACAGCATAATAGATTCTTGTCTGATGCAAAAGGGAAAGATGCTGATGTAATTTTCATTGGTGACTCAATCCTGCAAGCACTAGAGCACACTGAAGTTTGGAACCAATGGTTTGCTCCTCTGCACTGCCTCAACTTTAGTATCCACAAGGATCAGACTCAAAATGTGTTGTGGCGCATCAAAAATGGAGAACTTGATCATGTTGATCCTAAGGTTAGTAAAACCTAGTCAAGACATAAATTAAGTCAAAATATTTTAAAATATTAGGTAGTAACTGATAGAAATGAAACACTTTTTTTACCACCTAAGTGTCTTATGTGAATCTTCATCTGATAATTTTGAACTTTTTGTATTCATTCCATGCTCTTTGACGTTGTAGGTGATAGTTGTGCATGTTGGAACAAACAATGTTGAGCACACTCCGGAGCAAGTTTGTGAAGGTATCCTAGAAATAATTAGAACAATCAGGGAGAAACACCCAAGTGCTTACATAGTATTGCCTGTACGTATGATCTATAAAATAGTTAATACATATAATAGTGTGACTACATGCGTAATGGACATTTTACTAATATTTCTGTATCTTATTCTAGAGTCTACTTCCTCGTGGTCAATATCCAAATACACTTAGGGAGAAGAACTCAAAGATCAATCAAATTTTACGTGAAAAGGTTACTAACATGAATAAAGTGGAAATGGTTCCTGTAGACAAGGGTTTTGTACAAATCGATGGCACCATCAGTCACCATGATATGCATGACTACCTCACTCCAACTAATGCTGCTTGTAGGAAAGCATTTGAACCTATTTATGATCTACTTCAACAAATTTTGTTTGAGGGAGAACCCGAAAAAGACTTAACACCTTCGGAATGAGGCATTGTTCTATTTGTACTATTACTATATGGCAGCTTTTTTTGCAGCAGGTTAATTGTGATGGAACAGTAGTACTTATTATTAGCTTTTTTATATTAAGCTTAAGTGTCAAACATTTTAAACTATTATTAACTTATAAACCTCTACATTCCAAATTAGCATTATGATATTCTAATCGGCTGTGTTTATTTAATCAGTTCATTTGAAATATTTTTATTATTATGGCTTTATTATGTCTAAAAGCTTGATTTAGCTTTAAGGTAATGCATTTTTATGTGCACAGTTCAATTGTGCACAACAGGGTTAGTACTTACCTTTCTAGTATTTATTTTCTCACAACCATGAAATGAGTTTATGTAACATTAGAGACAATGGAAAAAGTATTATGTTACTATTGTTATTTTTTACAACCTCTTTTTTGGAGATGTGTAACAAAGCAATCTTGTTAGTTTTATTTTATATGGTTAAATTATTCTTCGCATAGGTACTCACAAATGGAAGTAAGTACATTAGTCTTATTAATATTTTACATACTTTATTATATTGCACATCACAGTAATGGAATTGTCTATAACCAAAGATCTTGGAAGATTACTTAACCAAAGTTACAGTGTATGAATTGCATTGATGATTTTAAAATGCAATTCTATTTTTGATAACAACCTACTTACATTTTTAAATTACGTGATAAGATCATTATTAATAAGCAGCAAATGTTTTAGACTTATATTTTTCTTTTGTTGCAAATGTATCTAGCTAACATTGCACAAAATGTGCATTATCGAACACAGTAATGAATATTCTTTATAATCACAGTAGGCATCTCTAGTGAATATTTAACTGATAAGGTACTCATGTTGCCAAACAAGTTTGCTTGAATCTCGAAATGTTATGAAGTATTTATTTGCATGAAGAAGCTTGAAAGTAAACAGTGCAATTATTTCTAAAAAATTAAATGTTGTTTCATTGACTACCTACCTTTGTTTTTATATTTCAAATTAGGTTTATGGCATATAAAAAAAAACAGTTTAATTATTATATTGCAATATTTATTTGTACTATTTACCATTATTTCTACACACACACAGATTTTGTAATGGTTTTCTTAAACTAATATTTGTTACGTATTCTATTAAAATACAAACTGAATGGTAAGGTGGGACTCGCCATTAGAAGTGACTTGTCAAATAAGTTGAAGTTTTTCTTTTCAAGTTTAGCTAAGTACTTGTTAATAGCTACTGCTGGTAAGAATATCTGCTTCGTAACGTGAGGAACGTTAATGTCTCTTGCCTGAAAACAAGTTGGTCTTACATTAATTACTCTTCTAGTTAAGACTAAAACACAATTCTACTAATATTTGATGCAGCATTTGCATGTCAGTCGCAATCTATCAAAAAATTATAGAAATTGAAGCTTTTTTATAAATTTCTTGGAAAATGTTTGGGTGGACTGTATTCACTGTCCATTATGACATCTGTGGTTTGACCATTACTTCTGTGAGTAAGCAACATTGCAATTGCTCATTGATTTTCTATTGAGAGAGGATAATATGGTTTGAGGTTGTCAGTCTTTTATGTAGAATGGTAGTGAAATATAAATAAATAGATGAATAATACCCTGACATTTAAGGAGTAGTCTAGACTTCACAGTGTGAATTAAACTCCTGTTAGTTACCTTTTTTAAGTGATTATTTGCCCTTGTGGCAATTTCAAATGCCACATTTCTCATTTGCTCACTATCAATACATCTTAGAACAGCCTCTTGACTTATTTGGTGCTTCATAAGAACATCCATGGGCAAGGAAACCATTTTATGGTGACTGGATATGTGGACAGATCTGAAACATGCAATGTGTAGTGTAAGGACAACCAAAGTAATACTCCGGAACAGAAGTCTGTCTCGTGACTCAATACCTCAATATATTTGCTATTCCTTGGGCTTTTCCCAAATGAGATGCCGCATGGTCAGCATGAACATCTTTAACACCTGCCACACTTAACAGTAGATAATATATTGAAGATACAGATTCTTCAGCATATTTCTCAATTTCTTCTAAAGTCATAAAGTGTTTAGATTTTAACATATTACTTCTTGATGTAATAAGTCTTTCCAAATGCCTTCTTTGGAGTCCATAACTGCAGCATACCTAGAAGAATGTAAAAATAATATATAAGGTAATTTGTTTAAATATAATAACCAGTGATTCCAACTACCTATAAATAATCTATTCACCTTAAATAGTTCTTGTGCAACGGGATTGGCAGGGACGCTTTTTAGGGTTTTCTCTTTGTTAAAAATACCTTGGAGAGCATCTTGCCAGAATTGTAATCTAAATGCAGCAGTTTGTGAGTCAGTTGTTAAGTCTTGAACTCGAGCTACTTCTACGTTGAATGCTCTCAACACGAGTGCAGGAGAACGCAGAGACTGCGTCATGAGAAGAGTAGCCAAGAAATTTTCATAGTCATGCTGTCTATCTGCAAAATATATACAAGTACCAGAACATGCGATAAACGTATCGGTCGAGACATGTGTCTTATAATAAATCATGCCAATACTTCTACATATTATAGGGTTGTATGAATTACTTTACGATATCCGCACAATAGTTTATTGATGATTTATTAGAAGTAATTTCATCCGAAACAGATCTCGTTATTATTTTCACAGGCTTCGAAGAATCTAGTAAACGAACAAAAGCTCTGTGTTTATTCATCATTATAGAATACTTGCGGTGTTCAAGCAAGACCAATAAATTATTTAACTTGATCAGCTGCTAATAGCCTCTACTTCTCAGAATAAGTAGGTAGGTATGTCAAAATCAAAACCTCAATTGTCAAATTATCTGATGTCAGAATTTGACATTTGATAGAAATTAAATTGTCTGTGGACAAGTAAGATATTCGTCCTTTCAGCCTACACTAACATCTACCACGTGACGAAGTACAGACGCCAGCTGGCACATCAAGCTACCCGTACCCGAAACTCTCAAATTTACGTGATCAACTTTGAACCTACTGTTTTAGCGATAAAGTTAAAAATTTTTAAAGGAATTTGACACATTGTTGCCGCTTGATGTGCTGCTGTCAGTACAAAGATCGACGGCCCGCCTCATACTGCTGCCGTCTCAACGTGACACCGGCAGAATATTCTAGTCGAAACCTGCTCAATTGCCAAAAAAAGTAAAATATCTCTCAAGTGTTCGTTTATTAGCATGCTTTTAAAAAAAAATTACCTATCGACATACCCCCGTAAAAACAGCACCCATTGTCCTTCCTTTTCTACGAGGGTTTACCTATTAGGTACTATTACTGTCCCTCAAAGGCCTCCGTCTATTCATTCCAGCTATGACGATTTTGCGCCTCTTCATCCAATTCCTAAGGAAGACATCCTAATCGTCTTGCATATCATATCCTTCGCGATCTGTCGCGGCCCTGTGTTACTGTTTCAGGGCAAAAATCCTGAATTTTACGGGCCGTACTATGACGTCTTAAAACCATCATGATGCCGGTGTGAGAGATATACAGAGCGAATATACGAATAACACAATCCCTTGCTCACAGCAGAATCATTATGTCATTTGTACTTCATAGTAAGGCCTTTTTTATGGCTGGGAAATCATCAAATGACTCCTTCCGCTCTGGAGCGGAAGGGAGTGTCAGACTCTTACTACCCATTCGTGCTCCTCCTAGTGCCCTTTGCTTTCCAGGGCCGCGGTAACTCTTTCGAACAAAATCCGCATCCTTGGCAGGCTCTGGCCCTAACGGGACCCTCCTCCTATGCTGACATCTCTTTGAGGCGCGCGTTAAACAAAACGCGCCGTCGAACCGAGCCTGGCTTTGATTGGACGGCGAGCTACCCAACGCTCGCCGTCCGCAGACCCACGCCTACGGTCGCCGGGAATCGCCCTGCGACTCCTGACGCCCGGGGCGTCTCCCTTTATTGCGGTGGTTGGGGCGTGAGGGTTGTCTCTCTCTCACCCAGCCCGCCTCCTCTTTCACTAGCATTACTTGCAGAAGGAAGTGACGGCTTCCTATGCCTCTTCGCTCCGGACCATGGATTGAACCAGGGCCGGACGCGAGAGGTCGCCGCCGGCGATCTCCTCGACGCCGACGAGGACACGGCGGTGCTCCGCCCAAGCAGGGCAGACCTCCACGGTATGCTCCACCGTGTCCTCCGTGCGATCCTCACAATGAAAACACCCGGATGTTTCCTTCCGCTGAATCCGAAACAGGTACCTCACGAAACAAACATGTCCGGTGAGTACCTGCGTCATCCTAGGTGAGGATGTCGTGGCGCCACTCCAGCCATTCCTCAAAGAAGGGCACTATCGCCGCAATTGTGGCGTGTCCAGCACTGGCTTGCGACAGTTGCTGACTCCATACCGTCATGGTATCATGACATGATGTTAATGCCAAGGCGCGCCGCTAGATGTTTCACATCAAAAACATAGCTCAATATCTAATATTTAGATATAGAGAATTTTACCACTCTGCGATCGTGTAGTTTGTTTATGACTCTCAATTTGCTACAAGCTATACCTACATAATGTTGGGGTCGGCTTCAAGTCTAACCGATACAGCTGAATAGGTACCAGTGTTTTACATTACATGGAACACCTATCTGACAAACATAACGTTACCTATCCTGTAACTGGGATAACGCTATACCCATTGGCCAGACTTTCGAGATTCTGACTCCCCGTAACGACTGTCCAAGCAAAGATCTACAATTTTTTTATGATAGCCGATAACCAACGCGGTTTCACGTGCTTTCGTAGGCACCAAAAGGTATCTCGGTATGTACCTATCTACCTAAGTAATGGATTGTCATTCATCCACGAATCGACCTGGGCTGGTTATTAATTAGCTACTAGCTTCTCAGGTTTATGAAACTAATAAGGCGTTATAAAATGTACCTATATTAGACGACAATTGAACAGTGACAGCTTCACCGCATAGTCAGCACTCTGATATAGGTTATGTGTTAGCGGAAAAATGGAAACGTGCGAAAAAGTGGAAAAAAGTACAAAGGTACAACACCACTTCAAGGCAAGAGTAACTGGGATACCTGGAAATATAAAATATCCATCCTGCTCAGAAGCATACCCGATGCGTTGGATATAGTAGAAGGGAATTGTAAGAGAGCCGTGTTGCCGGTAGTTGTAGGAGACGCAGAAGTTAATGCATTTAGAACGAAACTAGCGCGTTTTATACAGGCAGAAAACAATGCTATGATCCTGCTTTCAACAAATTTGAACGAAGATACCGTTAGAAAGGTAATGTCATTCACATGTCCAAGAGATGTTTGGCTAGAACTACATCGGTTATTCGACGGAGATAATGAGAATCGAGCTTATAATCTCTGCCTGGATTTCTTCGTATTTAAATTAAATCATTATGATGATATGGTCACACACATTTGCAAATTGAAAACTCTCTGGTCTCAGTTGAATAGAGAGATTGGTAAAGATGATCCCAATATGAAACTACCAGAAATATTCCTTATTTGCAACATTCTGGATACATTAGATCAGAAGTATTTCGAGTTTAAATCAAGTTGGTTGTTGTTAGCCAAAGAACAGAGAACAGTAGAAGGTTTGACAAGTAAACTTTGCGCTCACGAGAAATCACTTGAAAAGAAGAATGGTGAATCGAGTGAAGAGGTATTAGTGACGACACAGAATAGCATGATTCGTAAAGACACGAAGAGTAAGGATAAGCATATGAGATGCAATTACTGCTATGAGATGGGACATCTAGTAAGATCCTGCCAAAAGTGGATGAAAGATGGTCGCCCGCCAAAAGACAGTAAAGACAAGCCATCTTTAAGTCAAGGTGCGAATATGGCTATTATGAGCGTGGATATTATGGCATTCATACCGCAAGATAGAGAGTCATGGTACGTGGACAATGGAGCGACTAGTCACGTAACCAACAGGAGTGACCTGTTTCAAATATTCCAAGAGTTTGACGAGATCCAAGGAGTTACCACAGCTAATGGTAACATTGTTCAAGCAAAAGGCAAAGGAACAATTTATTTGGAAGCAGATGTCAAAGGAAAAATTGTAAACATAGCACTCACGGACGTTTGGTATGTACCAGAGATCCAGAGAAATCTGAATTCAGTGCTAGCTATGCATGATAAACAGAGAAATAGCAAGTTCATCTCGACCCCGGAAACTTGCGAAGTAATTTTGAATGGGGAAGTTTCAGTTGTTGGGAAACGTAATCCCTGTGGATGACTTTTTAAGTTGAAAGTACGCAATGTCCTGCCACCAGTACCTGTACTTGCCACTATTACAAGTGATTTGATGCAGCTCTATCATGAGAGATTAGCGCATCAAAATAAAAGGCATGTTAAGGAAGTCATTCAAAGAGAATTAGGATTGTCACTTCCAATAAACAAAGAGTTGTGTGAAGCTTGTATCTACGGAAAGATGCATAGATTGAAGTTTGGTATACGAGAGAGATCTACACAGCCGGGAGACATAATTCATGCAGATGTTTGCGGTCCTTTCCCTATGAGTTTTACAAAATATCGTTACTATGTACTTTTTAAAGATAACTATTCCGGATACTGCATGGTGTATTGCATTAGAAACAAAAGCGACGTCAAAGGCAAATTGAGCATAATGCTACAAGAAGCGACGGTCACAGGACATGTAATTAAAATACTGTTGAGCGATAACGGAACCGAGTTTGAGAACAAAGAGGTCAAAAATATTTTAAATAGAAAAGGAATTAAGCAACGTTTTGTTATGCCGTACACGCCAGAGCAGAATGGCTGTAGCGAGCTCCAAAACAGGACATCAGTAGAAACCGCAAGAACATTGATGAATGCTCAGAGAGAACTGCCAAAAGCATTATGGGCGGATCTTATAATGCCAGCTGTGTATATTTTAAACCGAACAGGTGCAACTAGAGAGAAGGACATGTCACCTTATGAATTATGGTTTGGGAAGAAGCCTAACATAAAGCATCTTAGAATCATTGGAAGCACCTGTTACACCCATGTTCCGAAACATAAAAGGAAAAAATTAGATAAGAAAGCAACTAAAGGCATTCTCATAGGATACGACAATGATGATGGTTATCGTATTTGGTATGAAACACAGCATAAATTTGACAATCTTATCCGTTCTAGAGATGTTATCTTCGAAGAGAGACCTATTCCAGGGATTGAAGCTAAAGCTTCAGAAGTGAAATCTGACCCAAAACTGATTGATAAAGAGTGGACAGTTTCATATGGCACAGTTCCTGAAGAAACTATTCAACAAGACCATTCGCAAATCGCCAATCCCTTGAATCAGAGAGCCCAATCAGAACAGAGATCTATTAAATTAGAGGGAGAATAAGAAGAAAATAGACATTTAAAGAGGCCTATTGAGACAGCAATAGAGGCATATGAATCAGGAGATCAAAGACAGTCAGTCCAATTAGAGGGAGAGAAAGTCATGGAGTTTATAGACAAAGAAACCAAAATTTTCAGATAGTGAAACTGAAGAAGAATTCGTAGATGCTGTTCCTACTTATGTTGAGATTCCGATGAATTCAGAGGAAGACACTCCAACATATAATCTCAGGGACAGAAGTACTCTACAACCTCCACGTAAATTAGATGACTATAGTTTATTCCTAGTCGATACTGAAAAAGAACCTTCGACGTATAAAGAAGCAGTATCAAGTGGGAAAAGTAAATATAGATGGTTAGAAGCCATGAAGAGTGAAATCGATTCCTTGCAAAGATTACAAGTGTGGGACTTGCAAAATCTACCGAGCAATCGAAAAGCTCTGCCATGTAAATGGGTTTTTAAAGTCAAAAGCAACCCTGACGGCACAGTAGAAAAGTATAAAGCCCGACTTGTTGTAAAAGGGTTTAAGCAGAAGAAAGGTTTTGATTATAACGAAACGTTTAGCCCAGTAGCGAGGTTAGCAACTATAAGATCTTTGCTCAGCGTTGCAGCAAGAGAGAAACTTCATCTTATACAGTTTGATGTTGCAACAGCCTTCCTCAATGGAAATTTAACTGAAGAGATTAATATGATGCAGCCAGAAGGCTTTCAAGATGGAACATCCAGAGTATGTCGTCTAAAGAAAAGCCTATATGGTTTAAAGCAGGCACCACGCTGCTGGAACTACTGTTTTGTAGAAACACTTGAATCTTTAGGCTTCAAGACAAGCGACGCTGATCCATGCCTATACACGAAAATCCTAGGAAATAAGAAAATCTTAATACCTAGCACTCTACGTTGATTTTGGTTTAGTTGCAGCAAATAATGAAAACCTTGCAAATAATAATATAATAATAATAATATAATAATATCTTGGAACGGGATCCCTTCTTTTCGCATAATGTTCTTTGTCCTAATATACTTCGGCATAACGATTTTGGCACAATTTGTTTTGGCATAATAATACTTCGGCATAATTTTTTTAGGCATACATTTTATGTTGGTATAATCATCTTAAAGACTAATTTGTTTTGGCATAAATTTGATTCGCATAACGTTAGTAGGCCTAATGACTTTAATATCGACTGAATTTAATATACTGTGCAACGAAAGTTAGTGACAGAACCGAATTGCTGCAAAACCGACTCCACGTAGTCTTGTTTGTCCTACCCCTTTTTTTTTTTTTTTTTTTTTTTTTTTCGAGGATGGGAAATCATCAAATGACCCCTCCCGCTCTGGGTGGAGCGGCAGGGAGTGTCAGACTTTTACTGACTAAAACCCACCCTTTAGTCCTCCTAGTGCCTTTCTTCCCAGGGCCGCGGTAACTCTTTCGAACAAATCCGCAACCCTGGTAGGCTCTGGCCCTAACGGGCCCCGACCCATGCTGACGTCTGCTGGTTTGGCGCGCGTAGAACACAGCGCGCCGTCAACCCGGGCCTGTTCTGATCGGACGGCGAGCTACCCATTGCTCGCCGTCCACAGGCATCAGTCACTGCGCCATGCTCAGGAGCATCAGTTCCTGGGCGGCGCAGTGGCTGACGTTCAACAGGAGAGGGTGAAATGGGGCCATTACTGGCACTCCATTTCAGCCCCCTCCGGAGCCCTTTGTAGGGGCTCTACCGAAGTGGAACCGGCAATGGCGGCAGAAGAAGCGGCGGCAGCGGCGGCGGTCGCGGCAGAGACGGCGGTGGCGGAGGGCTTCCTCCTGTTTCCGGCTTTGGTGGGTGGGGCGCAGGCCCTACCCCCAGCCCAGTGGTCGGCCGGCTTGCCAGCTGCCGCACAGACTACGCAGTGCGGCGCGGCGACGCAAGAGCCGGCCCTGTGACCGGGCTGACCGCAGCGGAAACAAAGACCGCTGCGGTCCACCTCCGAGGTGCATTGTGCTCCCACATGGTGGCCCACTTGGCACCAGTTTGACCTGCGCGGAAACCCAGCCCACCAAAAACCTTCGGCCCTCCGTGATGGTTTTGGCCGCCGACACGGGGCAGCTCACCACAATGGTGCGCGTGCCCGTGTTGTCAGGACGTAGGGTGCCCGCCTTCACCTCCTCTGCTGAGCACCCCCCCGTCCTAACGACGGCGGCCACCACCTCCGCCTCCGTGACGGAGTCGTCCAGGCCCAAGATGCGCATGTCGATGCGCTTGGTGGGCCTGGACACTCGGGCATCGTCCGCGCTTAGGGACGCCTTGAGCCTTTCGGCTAGAGCGTCCGCGGTTGGGCCGCTGGCTGCCCCGGGGATCTCCAGCATCCGGGCCCCAGTCATGGTGACCCGGAGCCGAAGGCCCCCCACGATGCTTAGCTCACCAAGGTTCACTGACTCCTTCGCCTTGGTGAGCACGTCCGCGTACGTCACGCCCCTCTTCGCCGCGTCCGGCTGCAGTGTAAGAACTACAGCCGCAGTTTTCGGGGGGCGCAGCGCAGCTGCGACGCTTCGCGCCTTCTGCCGCCGCTTCCTCTCCCGCCTCTTGGCCGCCCTGGCTGCCTTTCCCGCCTTCCTCTTCTCCCCGGCCACTTGCCATTCGGCTTGAGCCGGGGGAGGAGCTGAAGGCGAGGAAGCCGGGGGGAGCTGCTGCTCAGACGGCGCAGGAGCCATCGCTGTCCGCGCAGCAACCCCACCCTTCCTCTTCCTTCCCGGGGCCGGGTCCGGTTTTCCCGGCACCGGCTTCGCGGGTGCCGGCCCGGACCCTTTGTCCTGGCCGGACGACCCCGGTGTGGCAGCCACGGCGGCCGCATATGACGCCTTTTTCTGGCCTGAAGGGGCCTTCCCACTGGCCGCTAACGGGGGGCGCAGGACGATGCCCTCCAGGACGGAGAACCGCGCCTGGAAGGCAGTCATCTCCTGCCGCACGAGGTCCAGCACCTGGCTCTCCTGCGGCACGGGCTGGCTGTCCTTCTTGCGCCCCCTTGTCCTACCCCTAGAGTGTAATTTAAAATCGCGTAGGCGCGTGGGGCCGCCGGAGGCCCGCAGCGCCGGAGCCGTGACAGAAACCCTGCCTGCTGCATGTTGCATGCTCGCTTGAATGCTGCATGCTGCATGCTTGCTTGTTTGCTGCATGCTTGCTTGCATGCTGTATGCTTGCTTGCATGAAGCAAGCAAGCATACAGCATGCAAGCAAGCATCAAGCAAGCAAGCAAGCTTCCTATAGTGAAAAAAAAACCCACAAAATTGTTCAATACGTTATATTATATTAATATATTACCTATATATTACCTGATTCAGGAGATATGGCTTTTTTCCAATTGTCGAAATAAATTGTTATACCTATAAAAATATGTTTTAATATCATTATGCGTAAATAAATTTGTGCTTTAGGATATTATGCTTAAAAAAGTTATGCTTTAGAACTTTATGCTTAATAAATTTATGCTTTAGAATATTATGCTTAATCATTATTATGGTTAGAGAAATTATGCTTAAAAAATTATGCGTAAGCTGTTATGCGTAATTATATTATGCGAAAATATAATTATGCCAAACAAAATTATGCTAAGTTATATTAGGTCTTAAAATTTTATGCAAATGGATAGGGAACCTCTTGGGACAATCAACACACCGCCATCTGATCCCAAACTAGGCAGAGCCTGTACTAGGGCAATTGTTTCATCAATGACCTAAAGAAGGTTCTGACAATTACTAGCAAACTAGCTTCATACCATCTAGGGTTAGAGATGGAACAAAAGAAGGATGGCTCGATTTTCATAAAGCAGGAAGCTTATACAAATAAGGTCTTGGAGAGATTCAATACGAAAGACTGTAATCCAGTATCAACTCCTTTACAGAAAGAAGGAATTATTGAAAAAGGGAAAGCTGACAAAGAGTCACACTCATTTCCCTATAGAGAAGCAGTAGGCTCGCTCGCTTACTATTATAGATGGTGGGCATTCGCCTTGATCTGGCTTATGCTGTAGGATTGGCTTCGAGGAACTTAGAGAAACCAACTTCTAGCGACTGGAATATGGTTAAGCGCATAATGAGATATTTGAAAGGCACATTATCAATAATAATGTATGTTCATGATGCAAATTCTCCTAACCAAATAAAAGCCTACAGTGGTGCTGATCTTGCTGGATACTTGAAAACAGGTCGCACTACGACTGGAGTATTGTGTTTATTTTCAAGAGGAGCAATCTCCTGGATGAGCCAACGACAAGCTTCAGTTGCCATTAGTACTTACTACAGAAGCTGAGTTTGTGGCAGCAAGTGAAGCTGCAAGAGAACTAATTTGGCTAAAGAGACTGTTCAAAGACTTGAATGGCCAAAAATAAATTCCAGTTTTGTTCGTGGACAACGAAGCTGCGGTGAAATTGGCACATAATCCAGAGTTTCACCGTCGCACCAAACACGTTCGTGTTAGGCACTTCTTCGTGAGGGAGCTTGTGCTTCAAAACGACATCGTGGTCGAAAGGACTAGCTCTGCTACCCAGTTAGCAGACCCCTAACTAGGCCCTGCCCAGACCCAGATTGCAAGAACTAGCTCAGAAATTGGGTCTTAACACGTTCAGACCGGCACCTCATGAGTAGGTACTTGGTATCCTACGGCGCAAATCTTCACATGGCCACCGATGGTACATCACCGCCCCATGAACCGAAAGTCTTGCCGGGCGGGGTGCACCTCCGGTGGACACGGACAGGATTAGACAGGAATTATGCTTTCTCTCTCTTTCTAATAAGCTAGTAATATAATATAGGGTGGGCCACATGCACAAAGAAAGCCAAAACACAAGTTAGAGAAAAACAATATATATTGTGGTGTCCTCGTTTGCTGCTGGGTTCGTAAATCAAAGCCACACACTCGTTTCACCAAGGAGCGCATACACGTCCGCACCGGCCGGCGGTTGGGCAAGCAATGCCGTGACGTGCATGCGCCGCTTGTACTTTATTAATACGTCACACCTCTTCCTTTACATAAGAATTTAAACAAACAAATATAATAACTGATTAATTATACTTAATTAACAAATAGTTAATTAATTCTCGACATTCTATAATTTCTAACAAGGTAAAATTTATCTTCCACTGAATACTTTTTATACAATTTAACAGAGTTATTTATCTATTCTTTTGCTTCTATCGAATCACTTTTATCCTCTGAATCATCTGTTTGATAATAATTTTTCCCCTATTTCCAGGTATATACCATACTTTTCCCTTTTTCCTTCACTTGCTTTCCAAACTCTCTTTTATAAAAGTCTAAGTCAAAACGTTCATTTCAATAAGGCCATCAAACGGCTCTTTTGAACGTCATCATTTACATCCAAATACTATGTATAAAAAATAAGGTGACTCTACTGTCCGTTCGCAAAGGTAGATTCTTATGGAGAAGAACGGACAAGAAACTCCATAGTTACTCTTTTCAAATAAATGTTTTACAATATTTTGAATATACACATTAACTTTGATATATGTGAGGTTGATGCACCTAGAGTATACTACTTATAAAAATCAAAGTATTACCAGCAGAGGTAAACTTTTTCATTTTCTTAATAAGTACATGGTACTCACATATTTACAAATATTGGAACCATTAAAGAGTACATCTATAAAGTTAATACAAAAATTGACCAGTTTGATTTTGTCTACACTACACCCTTGGTTGTTCTATGCAGCAACGAATGGCGTAGTCATTTATACCGTAGCGCCATGAATCCGCGACACTGCCATCCGTGACTAGCACTTATCCTCGGGTGTAGTACAATATCCAGTCATGAGGGCTTCGTGCACAGCGCTCCCCGCACAACATTACTCAACGGAAAGATATCCGATCAAACAAAATAAATTTCTGAAATGCATACTCACTCATGAAAATTCCGTTATAATCTGTGCACCAACACAGACCAGAATCGCACCGACAATTTGAAAATATCTAGCACGATATGTGCAACAACACATGTACTTGGTGCTATGTACTTGGTGCACAGACAGAAATCGTACCAACGATTCCTTGGAGACCCATCGCCTCATGTCATTCATGAGGTGCGATCAAGAGTTTAGTAAACAAGCCATCAGACTTGGTTTCATTATCACTGTCATCAACTATGTCATCTAAGTCTCGAGGCAGTGATCGGGGGTTTTTCTCACACGATCATGGAGGTATTTATACATTCGCTTAGAGTCAAGCGCCCTTAGTCGGTATACCCAGGTCCATCTCCTTGATAATTCTTAAATGAACCTTTGAATTTAGGATTTTAATTAATCCAGTTTCACTCTTAGTTTGCTAATAACACGAAATCGTTCACGGATATTTTTGTTTTTGTTTTAACTTCTGTGCAATCAAATTGAACTTTACCTTATACCACACAGCGCTTAAAACTCTCTAATGAAATCTCACAGACCTCATCTAATCGTCTTTAGTATCTACATCACTAAACATCAATAATAACGGTCTCGCAATTTCTACAGATTCCTTTTACGCAATATATTGCACCTATTGCGTCTTGTTACGATTTGCTATCGTTAATCTCTACGGCAATTGGTCTACAAACTTTTCATGTTACAGAGCTATTCCATGTCACTCTAATGTCGTTCAGTCGGTAAACCTTTGACAGACCGACAGTGGCTGTAAATGGTTTCATTGAAACAAATGTTTTAGGTTTGATCCGCGATTAGCTAGTATTCGTGATTACTAAGTCCAAGCACCAGTAATAGTCATCGAAATCACATTAATTTGAACAAAGAAAATAAAAACAAGGTATCTGACTCCACGTGTAAAATTGTACGTGATTTTACATTAGACTTTACATTCGATTCTACATTTGACTTTACATTTGACGCTTTTCAGTGTTTTGGTCGATAATATACTCCTCTTTATTATGAAATTGACCTTTTCCGGCATGATTTCTCAAGCTTAATAAAATCGTTAAAATGTTTCTACTTACTAATGTTTTCTTTTTCTGTTAGAAAATATAAATTTCGTTAATCCGACTTTGTTTCGAACTTAAGGAACTGTCTCATTTCTTTAGAGCTAATGCATAGACATCGACACCTTCTCCTTCTTCAGCATGAACGTTGACTATAATCTACCCGGAAGATTATAGTCAACTTCTTGTTTGTAGTGCTATTCCCCCAACAAAGTAGAGAGTAGCTTGTTTCTTCGCAGGATTGTCGATGTTGACAGGCAATGTGTTAAATTCAAGAGCCCTCTTCCATTTCTCCCTGCGAGTGTCGACAATTATTCTGATCATCTTCGCAATCAGGAAGCTTGGGAGTGTGGATAACGCATGAGTCATTTTGGGTTTTAATAAAATTGACTTTTGCGTGGCTTTTTACTGAAAATCATTAACAGAAACACACAACTGCGTAGCCCTAATATAAAGATGCAAGTACTCTTTACGTGGCCCTTTGTGTGTTATTTACTCTTTGCGTGGCCCTTTGTGAGTTATTTACTCTTTGCGTAGCCCTTTGTGAGTTATTTACTCTTTGCATGGCTCTTTGCGAGTTATTTACTCTTTGCGTGGCCCTTTGTGAGTTATTTACTCTTTGCGTGGCCCTCTGTGAGTTATTTACCCTTTGCGTGGCTTTTTAAGTCATCGCTGGTTTAGCCCTTTCCCAACTAAAGATGGGTTAATACCGATATTTATCAGTATTGGCCAATAAGACTATATTAGTCTAGAAATATTATAATATTTTAACTAACATTTATAGCAGTAATATTTAACTAATACTTATTAATACGTATCACTTCACGAATGTCAGAATGATTGTGTGAGTCTAATCCCACCGATCCGTGTCAAGTGAATGGAATCCCAGATTATGATAAAGATTATTGTACATGTCAGTAATCTGTGGATTATGTGAATATTAAATATTAGCATATATTAGTTCGTCGGATTACTGATACGTGAATCCATGGAATATTACTAATCTCTTAACTAATACTAATATGTTCGTTACACTCCTATTCCCAACTACATTGGGGTCGGCTCCCAGCCAAACCGGATTCAGCCGAATACCAGCATTCTACGTGGAGCGGCTGCCCACCAGACCTCCACAACTCATTAACTGGCTAGGTAATACGGTACTTCATGGCAAGACCGGTGTCAGACCTTCCGGCCTCCAACAATTCGTAACGTAACACTGCCAAAGGTCTACAAATGACAGCCGGGCCCAATGGCTTAACGTGCTTTCCGAGGCACGGAGTAGTCTCGGTATGTTAAGATCCACAGACCAACCCCGACAAGCGTTGCTTTACCTTGAAGATTGGCCCGTGCGGCTGTTATAATTTAGCCACGAGCTCCTTGCTCCTTTAGGTAAACCTTTAATAAAACTATGATTCTCTCAATATAAATTGTGCTAGTATACTATTAGACAAGTACCTAATCGCTAAATCCTACCATTGCCCGTTTTTTTAATGGTACTCGTATAATGGAGTGTGCTAGCTAACATGTTGTAAATACTATTTAAGTTTATGATTTCCATGTTGTTGGATACATATTTATTTTTGTTCCTGTGTCTTAAAATATTTTGCGCACTATTGTTTAATTCAAGTTCTTAAAACGTAACAGCCAGATGTGTTGCTGGGGAGTTAGTTGCGCCACTTCTTTTTCCCAGCTTAAACACTAGGAAGCGGTGACGGGTGGGCGTTTTGGGGCACTGTCTTTGTGTATGTAAAATTTGACGTTCAAAAAGTGCTGGCTCTCAGCCTAATTTGAATAAATGACTTTTGATTTTAATTTGAATATTGTGATGTAATTGTCGTTAATAATATAATAAAAGTAACCATGAAAATAATACATCTTTCATACCTTGTCCAAACCCAATTGAATTGTTAAAAACGTAAATAATTGTAAATGTGGGTAACAAGTAAAAACGTTTTTTTTTTAAATGTGGGTAGGTATGATATATTTTTAGTGGGCTGTAAATACGCTACTCGACATTATGTCAATGTATAAGTAGACTAAGATAAAACTATGAGTTTTATATGTGTGTGCCAAATAAACTCATTTTCTTTCTTTCTTGGAACAACCTTCGCATTGCAAGGGTTCTGCCGGTGGTAAATTGGACATTTTGAGCGACCTGAAACAATGTCAATTTGCCTTTGTATTGCACCCTTGGCGCCATTGATTTGCCTTTGTATTGCACCCTTGGCGCCATTGGATAAGGTGTTTCGTATTTTATTTATGCTTTCAGTAAAATACAAATTACTGGTCCTAAATTTCCTCATAATATTGTTATTAGCAATCTGTAACCCAATCTTTTTTTTTTTTTTTTATTTGTGATGGATTTGCTCTTGACTCTAGTCAATGTCAGATATGACAGAGATAAAGTCTACGACGGAGCGAGCTTACCCAGAAGGAGCCTGTTCACTCCGACTTTTTTTTTAATTTTTTTTTTTCTTTTTTTTTCCAAAATTACTATTTGAAATGTGTATACCATGTTCTCACACTGCAAAATCCTAGATAAGTCCTAAATATATTTTACCACGATGACTGTATAACGAATAAACTACAATATATATGTCTAATTTACACATTATTATGTCCCTGAATTGAATTTATTGTAACTTTTTTTTTCTTTTTTTTAGCTAGATGCGGCGTAAATGGACAATAATAGAATGAGTATTACAGTGGTTTAGCATGGGTGTCAGCCGCCCCCTTGTTTAGGTTTTAAAGGGGCCGCCCGGGGCGGGTCGCACCTCGCCCCTACTACGCTACGCCACTGGAGTGATATAAATCTTTATTACGCGAAGTAGATATGGGTTATGCCGGTGACATTTATTAGGTACATTAGGTTTAGTGATATTTAATGTTGCTAAAACTTCAAAACGACAAAGGAATCAATCAATTGATCCATGTAATTTGCATTTTTTATGGATATAAATGCCCTTGGCAAAATTACACCTTAATGCTCCTTGGCACCTTGATTCACCTTGAAAAAATACTACTTTGTGCTCCTTGGCACCTTATTGCACCTTGGCAACATACACTAATACACTTTGGTACATTTGTTATGATAGCATATTGTATTACCTACCTATATCAATAAGTAGTACATGTACCTATTGCGCTGATTGATTGCATGCATTTGACTTATCTGCTTTAATATTACTAACGACATTTGCTTTAGGTACCTCAACCTTAAAACATCATTTAACTTAAGGGAACGCGATGAATAGTGAGGAATTATAATTTTGCACTGAAAATTCTTATTACCTACGTAGGTATTTAAATAAATAATGTCACTGGAGAAATTACATTAACGCGGACTTACACGGTATTTCTTTTTACAATTTCTACTAATAGGTACCTACGTCGAAATTATCGTCACAAGATATAAGAAGACTGTTACCACCGAGTAGGTACTTATTTTAAAATTTTAATTTTAACTTATTTTAGAAATATCCACGGCTATAGTCAAGAATATAACAATAATTATGATAGAAATTATTTTTAGAAAAGTATTCATTGCTTTTTTTCATGACAATGATAATAATAACCTATCATTGATCGATCAGACAAATAACACTGTATTTGTTATTTGTCATGTCTAGTCATTTGTTTTAATAGTACTTGGACAGATAGATACATATACCACTTAATCGATAGCACCATAAAACCGTGAGGTTGTTATTAGTGTTTCATTTTTTTTTTTTTTTTTTTTTTTTTTTTTCGTGCACGTGAGTTCATCTCCCTCCATTTTCATATAGCAGCATAATTTACCACTTACTTGAGGCTCGTCGCCACTGTGGTGTCCTCGTTTGCTGCTGGGTTCGTAAATCAAAGCCACACACTCGTTTCACCAAGGAGCGCATACACGTCCGCACCGGCCGGCGGTTGGGCAAGCAATGCCGTGACGTGCATGCGCCGCTTGTACTTTATTAATACGTCACATATATATAAACTGAAGGAAAGCTCAGAGATACCCGAAAGAGATGCAGACCTTGTTACGACCATTTTACAACAACCGAATCTGCGGGTATGGCTAGAAAAAAAACGAAACGCGTGAATACATTTTGCTCTGCGTGTGAAAAGGGAAAAACCATTGTTTGGATTGTTTCAATACGATTCATACAAAAAAAAAATCATTTCATACCATCCATGATGGCATTTCATTTTATATTTTTTTTCAATTTTGATTTAATTTCCTTATTATTACATTTTATCAATGTAATTTATCATAAATAATTTTCATTTCGTACAATTTATGTCGTGATTATGTCATTTTTTTTTCAAATAAATACAATTTTTTGAATATTGATTTTAAATTACTTTTTGAAATAATATCCACCTCCTGAGCTGCACTATGAAAATTTGTCAATTTTTCTAGGCGGGGACGGTAAATACAACACTTTCTCTCAAAGCGGCGCGAATTTCTTAGTATATTGAAAGTATAGTGTGACGTGGCCACCGGTGGTACACCTCGCCGGGTCAGCAAATACTCCGTGCTCCACCGGTGGTACACGCCGGTCTGAACGTGTTAAAGATAAACTCGGTCGACTATATACTCGTATTCTATCAGCTGAGGGAAAGTTTTAAAGCCTCTTTGGCATTTTTCAGCTGCAGTGACATGAGTTTTGGATGTGTTTTCTTTTTTACTATGACGTTAAGCTATCACTGTTCAATTGTCGTCTAATATTATGTCTAATCTTAGATTAATACACGTCATTAATCTATGTGTCTAATATACATTTTCTCTAATTATATGTTCTATTATTCTCATTACAATCCTTAAAGTTTCGCATGAGACGCTTCACCGTATAGTCAGCACTCTGCTACAATATAAGTACTTATCGAGAAATTATAATTTAATCAAGATTTATTACAATCATACGGAATCTGCAATTTTCCAGTGACATAGAGCCGGGAAGAACGGAAGGAAGAAAGGGAGGCCTTTGCCCTGCAGTGGGACGGAATAGGCTAAAAATAAATAAATAATGGAAACCGCTGGCTATCTCCTGGCTTGGTCTAAAGCTTACCACCTACTTAATACCTATTCCTAATTACTGCACTTCATATCGCTGGCTATCCGCTGGGTTATAATGACGACTTGCATCAATCAATCTAGCAGCGGAAGCCGACGCGCGCCGTTCGCGGCCAGCCATCTCTCTTCATGACATAAGCACAATTTTGCAGTAGGTGGGAAAAGTCCGCCACACCACATTCCCAAGCCACTGCAACTTCTGAAAGCCAGAATCAACATTGGCGACCACCAGAAAAAACGCCGAGTCAAAGAAGCTCGACGAGTCCCAGAGAAATGATTCAACTGTCTTGGATCCCGCAATGAAATTAATCAGAAAATAACAGCGGAGGAGTAGGAAAAGTAGTAAGTAGGTGGGAAAAGTAGAGTATGCTTCTCAGGGATAATGGTGTTTTTGCCTTAGGCTAGCTTGAATCCCTTACTGCATTCGGGATTCTTGCATTAACTCCGCTCGCCTCGCTCGTGAGTAATTCTTAACTCCCTCGCTACGTTCGGGAGTTAACTCTCCAATCCTTCTTTGCGTTCGGGGTTAAATATGCCGCCCGTGATATAAGACACTGGTTTATCCCCTCGGTGCATAATCTACTATTTGACACCACTGTAAAATGTCAAATTATAAATCATGCAAACTTAACCTAAAGTACGTCATTATTTATAGCCCTCGAGCCAGTACTCTTTGCCTCGAGCGCTAGCGGCGCGCGTCGGCCTCCGCTGCTAGCTGCAAGTCACGCCGTCAAAATGAGGTTCCATATTCAAATTATATTATTGCCCGGCAGGTTTTAATGAAATTCGGTAGCTAGCCAGTTGGCTGCGACATAACCATGGTGAAATGGTGCCTTAGTGGCGTAAAGAGGTGGACTTTATTAGGTAGGATACGGTAGATGAAAATAACAGCAGATTTTATTTCTCGCTTAGTGTATGTAACTACAAGCCGTTCAAAAAAATAGCTGGTACCTATTTATGGTAAGTGGTTTGACTGATGGTGGCGAATTTACAAGTAAGTAGTTTCTTGTTTGACCACAGCCCCCCCAAAAAATAAGGTAGGTAGTAGGTACCTACTCATAGGTAGGTGTTATTTCTTAAGCGAAGCCGTGTGCAGAGACTGGCTTCTGCCCTCGGCTTCGCCCGCTTGAAAAGAGTTTTATCATCCCAAGGGAACTTACTACCTGGATGAAAAGTATCTTATGTCCTTATCCAGGTGTGTTAGTCTATGGGATACATGTGCAACTTCCATCGAAATTCGTTCAGCGTTTTAGATGCAACAGGCATATAAGGTGCAATAAAATTATCTGCCAACCTCTTGAGGGGTCATTGTACTCATAATTATGAACAACTTTTACTATGGGACCCAACCTGAAATCGCGAAAAAAAAATCAGCTGGTCCCTACAGTTTGACGAGTTAGACGAAAATAAATGTAGGAACCAGCTGATTTTTTTTTCGCGATTTCAGGTTTGATCCTATAGTAAAAGTTGTTCATAATAATGGGTACAATGACGCCTCAACAGGTTGGCAGATATTTTTATAGCACCTTATATACACTTTCGCATACTTATTTATTACTAGTAGGTATGAATTGCTATTAATACCTACTTACATATAAATAGGCAGAAACTTTATCTAAGCAATTTGTAGTTTTATTACCTAGTTAGGTAGGTACCTACTACAACAGAACCCTAAAATATATTAACAGCAGATGTTTTCATCAAAGAGAAGTGAACAAAAAATTGTTTCATAAATATCGGCTTATTTGCATTTCTAGTTTAGCGAGTCATAGCCGTACTTAAGTGAGGAGTAAAGAAAAATTATCGTCATTAGAGTCTCGATCTTATACGAAGATGTCGTGTCGATTACGGGGCCGTAAGGAATGGGACGTGCGAGCTTCGTCGCTAGCCCGCAATACATTTAATCCTATAAGAGACATCATTGAAACTCTTCGAATTAAGCCGAATCCAAATAAGACATACATCCCTCTCTCAGTCGGTGAGTGAAACATTTATTTATTTTTTAACACGGTCTGCAGGGCTTAAACGACCTCGTTCAGGTCCCTACCGATTAGTAAAAGACCTTTTGCGCTACCTATAGCTTCTTTTACTTGATGTGGGGTATCTTATCTATGTAGGGTCATACACCCTGGTTTATTAAACTTAAATGAAAACCTGTGAAGGAGTCATTATGGCACTCACCATTATGAAAATCTTTTACTATGAGATCAAACCTGAAATCGCAAAGAAACGTTATAAAAAGCTTTTCACTATAAAAATATATAGGTAGTGAAAAGCTGATTTGTTTAACTTTGCGTTTTCAGAGCACGTCCCGAAGTAAAAACTATTCAGAATGGCAAGTACAATGTTAAAATTTTCAGGTACTTATTTCAGTTCAGTACACAATTTACACACCTTGCACTAAGTTGTTTTTTAGTTTATTTTTGTAATTAAATGGACTACACAAATAATCAACGTACCTACCTATGAACACTAACATTATTTGATGATACCTACCCACTAAAAGTATTCACAGGTATATTAGAAACCAAAGTGGGATGCACAAACAGATGTTGAGAAACATTTTTCTTTTGCAATCGTTCGGGTAAAATATTTTATTAACATTATTCTGAAGTAGCGACCTAATCTATTTAAAGGTTAATAAACTAAGCTATTGCGATTTTGTATGAAACAGTAGGTACTCATTTTTTGCGAAAATTTATAATATTGTAAATTGTAACTAGAATAGATAATTATTATCACTATTTAATATTCATAAGTGTGTCCCAGTTAATTGTCAATATTCATTAATAGTATAGTGTAGGTACATTCACCCGACCAATGAAAGGTTGCAGAAGGTTGATATGCTGAGTTCAAAGTTAGCAGATATTAGTAAAGATGTTAATTAATTTAATTTAACAATATTTTGCATAATTAAAAAATGCCAGATGAATTTATAATTTTCGCAGATGGTATGCGATTAGCGATAGATATGTCCACTTCCTAATTAGTTAATACATACCAGGCTTCCGTATCATTTTAATTATATAACAAGATACCTACATATTTTGCGTTTGAATAATAGTTGCAGTACCTAGTCTACCGAGTCTGCTATTTTACTGATGGCTTCTTTATTGCGAATCGGCATAATTATTTAGAAACATGCCATGCCTTGAAGAATTAATTTCTTGTATCGTGTACTAAAGGAATAATAGGTTTCGTTATTGTTGTCTATCAAACGGCATACTGCGGCTCGTAGAAAATCTTAATGCTTTCACGTGATTTCACGGATAATTCCAGTTTGTCGATCATTTGGTAGGATTTCCATCAGGTTTAGATTCTGAGAAGAACTTCAATTTGGGTCGGCATCATTCAAAAGGTCGTTGTGCAGCGCTTCTTAAGTTGTGTTATCTACAATAGCTCGTTGTGTGTACATACTCATAATTTGTCATTGCAATCATTAAATGTAGCGTTTTTGGTATAATAGGTTCCTACTAGCCTTCGTGATAACGCGTATTAAGTTATTAAATGATGATATTATAGAAAAGAGAGGTCCAAAAATTCTTCCTTGAGGAACTCCAAAGTGTAATGGCTCGTCATCCCTTACAGAAGTCAATTGAGCACAGAGTTTGATCACTTAAAAACTATGCAAAAATGCAGCGAGATCAAATTATTTGATGTTTTTATTTTATCTCCATTGAAAAAGTCTCTTGGAGACGAAAATGGTGTCGAAAGTTATAGAGAGATCAAGAAACAAGCTATCACATCGTTTAGTTTAATTGTTTGCTGAGATTATCTCCTGATATTTTCTTAGATATTGCTTTTTTAATGACATTGACGGTTAATGACATCCGCAGCTAAACACCACCTATTTAACGTCTATTAAAGTCATCTTTATTTAACTTACCGTACCGTCACGAGTCACGACCTGTGGTCAGGGTTGGCTTTCCATTTTCAGATAATTGATGGAGCAATTACAGTACTAAGAATTGATTAAGTAATAAAAATACGACATTTATCTATTTTTTGCATCATCGCGTTAGTTCGATAACTTGGAAGTAATTATTGTAATGTCGCCAGTTGTGATGATTGAGAGATTTTATCAGTAAATTCTTTGTGAAGGCAAGACTGACTGACAAAATCCACTTGACGTTTACAAGTTTTTTATTTAACTATAAGTACATGATACTTTCAGCATGTTGTGTATGTTCACGTTCAGTTTAAATCTTGAAATCTGTTAGGTCACTTGAGTTCCAGATAGCTATAAAACAATACAGAGATGAGTTTGAACATAAATAAAAGAATGTAGATTGAATAATCGATTTATAACAATGTCGCCTTCATCAATCGTTTAATTAACTACCTAGCCTTTTCATTGAACGGCGCCGTGTAATAAGCGGCCTAAATGACATACAGCCGATGCCCGATGCGTCTAATACCACATTAATGAATGGGCTGGCAGATGCTTAGGCCGTCATAGAATAGGGTAACTGTGTGGCGAAAACATGAAATACTTAATTTTAGGAATTCTATTTTCAAACAACAATCAATTTAAACATTCTAATCTCAACGACTATTTCTGTCTGCAGGGTTTAAACTTAAAGGAACCTTAGCTATACGTGTCGGAGTGCCCTAAGCTCTCTGTGCCCTATGTTTCGCTAGGCAAGTTATTAAACGATATTGAACCAAGCCTAGATGCCGAAGCCAATTAAAAGCCGGGATGTCACTTAGTTCAATGAAAAGTATAGGCAGCCAGTTAAGCATCAAAGAGGCTAACTTTGGCTGCCTAGCAATCATCTAGTAGACGGGGCCCGCTAGGGCCAGAGCCTACAAGGGTTGCGGAAATTGTTCGAAAGAGTCACCGCGGCCTTGGAACGCAAAGGGCATTAGGAGGAACACGGATGGGTTTTCGTCAGTAAGAATCTGACACTCCCTTCCACGAAAGCGGAAAGGAGGGAAAAAAGACAGTCAATTAAACGGCTGATTAAGCTAGTTGGCTGCGACAGCAATACCTACCTACTACATCAGTTGTCGAGTCACTAGTTCACGACACTAACTTTAAAAAAAGTAGGTACCTAACAGTAATTAGCAATAGAGTTCCAGATAGCTATTTAATTAAATAATACAGAGACTTTTTACAGCTTTATGTTGTAACTATGTCAACGGTGTCGTCAGCGCAATTATTAGAAGCAGGTAGTGGAATAGGTACCTAACTCAGTTCAGCATCATTTGACGGTATCAACGAGATAGGTATTGCAAGCATAAAAATATTTTAAAAATCTGCACTACTGGCTTTTTTTTTATTATTAATTTTTTTAGGTTGTTTACATACATATATTTTTTAATTACTTACTTAATTATTATTAAAGTCCCCCTGTTGATTCTTAATAGCCCCATTTCCACTGAAATCGATGACTATCGGACTGACTCGAACACAATAGATGATGAGAGATGTCGGTGATGTCGGATGGATGGTGTTTGATGGATATGTCGCTATTATAAATCGAATTTTAGTAGCGTTGATGTCAAAGAATAACCGATAGATACAGCCACTCTACTCGCCAGGCTGAAAAAATTGGCGGTTGCAGTGTAGGTACTAACAATTACCTACAAAAGCCGTTTATTATTTGCATTTCAGATTATGTGTAACCGTTTGTTGATTATGTCGAACATTTTGGCATAAGTAAATAATAAGTGGCGCGAAATTCCCAATCTGCATACTAATGATAACAGCTTTTATATTATCTATATCTCGATTACTATTGGTCGGTGTGGAACACGCGACCAGTGCGATTTATTTTTACACGAATAACATTCTTACAAGAATTAGGTATCAGGTTTCTTAGATATTTGGGTACATGCGCACCTACCTAAAATTATAATTTGTCATATCATTGAATCTGATGAAAGGCAAACGTCAGGACATCAAAGCTATTGTCAATAGAAAATAAGTTAGGTACGAGGACTTTGATAGTCATGCATCGTCGACTCGCTCGTAATTTTTTCCGATTCGATATCACAATTTATCTCCGTAGGTAAACGTAGTACGACTCGTCATCATTGAAAAACTAACTTGCGAATTTGAGTGATGCCTGAGTTACCAAAATCTCATCAAAAAACACTCTTAGTATTTTCCGGGCTACTATTCTAATTTATTTATAGGTATAAGGTACCTACAGTTACAGAATAGGTACAGACCAAGTTGTGATTAGAATTACTTTTACTTACATGATAACGTTTTTAAATCTGCACTCCAATTACTACTGTAAATACACAGCATTCAGGATATAAACAGCTTCAAAGATGTAAGTGAAGGTTACAAAAAATAAAAGAAAAGAAGTTACAAATAAGCTAAGATTACAATATACAAGAGGTATTCAATTTTCGCAAGGATTCCATGAATCTGCCGTGGCCATTTGACAGTTTTTCTTAGGCCTAGCGCGCACTGCCTTACCTGCCGGTCGATTCTGTCGACATCTCACGGTGTTCACCTAGGCGGAGTGAACGACAGTAGAGCTGTCATTCCATCTTATTTGTATGGTTTGACAACTCACCCGTCGTGCACCCTGCCCGAGTGTTCACTTCGACATGTTTACAGCCGGTCGATTCTGTCGACATCTCACGGTATTCACCTAGGCGGAGTGAACGACAATAGAGCTGTCATTCCATCTTATTTGTATGGTTTGACAACTCACCTGTCGTGCGCCTCGCCCGGGTGTTCACTTCGAAATGTTTACAGAATTGCACTGCAGAATAGCACTGCAGATTATTCTACCTACTATTCCCCCGGTCGTATGGAATAAAGTATAAGTACCTGTGGAACACTGTGATCACTACTCACTTTACATTACACTGTAGACATCTTATTATTTTTGACTAACCACTGCCCGCTGATTCCCGAGGGCTGGACATGAGCTCCGGACGTTGTGTTCGATGTTCAGACTCGTAGCACACTTGAGTCTCCCGCGGATTTGGTCTTCTAATTGATCTCATAAAAAATTAGTTTCTGATCCATCCCTGATGACATTTTTTGTATAGCATGTATACGTGCATAGTCATGTACTACTTATGCTAATATTTACACAGATACAGATACAGTTCTCGTCGAATAACTTTGCCCCTCTGAAGTTAGCCATTTGCAAAGATCGCGCAGGTGCAGTCACGTACACGGGAGCAAGCGGGACGCAAGCATGCATCGAACGTAAACGAGAGACTGAGACATAAAATCGCGCCCCGCCCCCATGTCTCTTACGCATGCGCAGTTGCAGTGTGTTCGTAATTTTGACTACTACGCAGCCACTCGACACAACTTCAGAGGGGCAAAGTTATTTGACGAGAACTGTACTCTTGCATTGAAGCCAAGTTTGATCCTCCGTTTTAGTAATAAACACCTCCTCTTTAGCTATGCTTGAACGACACATTTTCAGTAATTAAATCCTATGTATTCCTAATTAAAGATTTTTCAAACAATATATTAAGTTGCGCACGGCCAAACCCGGAGAGATGAGAGAACCGCAATACATAATGTTTTTGGTTGTTTTTTCGTAATTTAACAGCGAAATACTTTGTAGTTTTTTTTGGAAGACGGTTTTTTTGTGATGAAGTTTTTTATTTTTCACGTTTTAGTGGTAACCTAAAAACACCCCTGGAAAGTCACAGGAAAGCAGAATACGCAATTTCGAAGAAATTGATGATTTTGCCACATATTGTTCTAACTATTTGGATTTAAAAACCAAACTACTGAACTGATTTTGATAAAATTTCAATGGGACCAATCGAGAAGTACTTATATCCTTTCATATAAAACAAGTTTTTTTTCAAATTGGTTCATAAATGACGGAGATATCTCGTATTCAGGTATTTTTCATACATAGAGTTCTGACAAACCGTCTCTTTATAGACTCTTATGAGTTTTATACATCGGAGCCCACACAGATGCACAATACTCATTATTACTTCTAACTAAAGCATAGTATAAAGTTATCAGTGAACAGGTTTGTCTAAAAGGTTATCTCTCCCTAAAATCTTACTCGGACCACCTCGGACGATGGATGAGAGTATGTGACCGCGGCTTTGCCCACGTGACAATAACTTGTTTTCAGAGCTTCATTTATTTTGAACTGGAGTGTTTTCTCGGTCGTGTCACGTGTGGAACAAGTTATTTTAATAATAATTTTGGTGACCTTATGTTGTTTTCAATCTTCTATTCGACGCAGATTGTGACATTTAGGCAGACTTAGGTCATGTCCAGAGGTCCACGTAGTACCTATCTATAACTACCCTTCACTGCGTAAGTCATTGCTTTAACTCTCTAAACCTACGTAGGTACCTACATCTTGACTTATAGGTATTTATACCTAGGTACAAGTTCTTCAAATCTACACAATTGTACCTATATGAAGTAAGGAAAATTATCAAATGTTACCTACCCATAGGTAGGTATACATTTTGATAATTTTACCAAAATATGTAGGTACCTACTCGTAATGTAGGTACACTACGTTACACGTACCTACTACACGTTTTTTGTGCTTTTTTGTTTACTTTCCAAACAAGAACAATGGCAGCCACACATGGGTACCTACATTGTTTTGGCAGAGATTAAATAAAAAATATCTAAATGAAAAATAAGCGTCACCTTCTGAATTAGTTTGTGAAGAAAGAATTTCTCTTAGAGAAGGCCAAGAATATTATATATTAAGTCTTGTAGGTTATGTCTAGGGTAACTTTTATATTCTAATTCGCGGAAGTAAAAGGGCAATATCGCATTAGTATTTTACAATCCTAGTTATTTCAGCATGAAATAACATGTAAAAATACTCTTTGGTAGACCTTTTCCTTTGGCAATAGTCACCTATCTACAAAATGAGTAGGTATTAATATAACAACCAATCAAAAGTCGTCAATAAACAAGCTACATTTTTTTAGATTGCGGTAAGGCCTTTGCCCAGCAGTGGAACAAAATAGGCTATAAAGATAGATATTTCGAACGCATCGCTGGAGCGATTTAAATCAATTAAGAAAAAGGGAATCATTCGATATCCATGAGGAACCTAAAAAAAAATGTTAAGATACTTAAGTATTTCGATCTCTTGAAAAAGTGTTTTGACTTGACCCGGACTATTGGTATTCAAAATACCCGCATTTCCCCGCTTATATGCCAACCCCCAATCAACTTGAGATTCCCCGAAGTTTGGGGAATCTCCCACACGTTGGCAACGCTGTACGAAAACTGTCAAAGTGTCGTTCTTAGACAGTTTCACAATTTGACACTAGAGGCGCTAGTTAGAATCTTTGCATCGAGGTCGGATTAGTTTTTGCCATTGTTCTTTATGAGTCCGATTGAAATAGTGCTTAAACGGGAATGGTTGGCTTTTAGACAACATTATTTATAAGAAATAAAATCCGCATCGCCAAACTATTTTATTAATTAAAAATGAGTTTCATTGTAGTTTTTTTATTAAACTTGAAAATTTTCCATTTCTCTCGATTCTGTCGAAATCTCACGGTGTTCACCTAGGCGGAGTGAACGACAAGAGCGCTGTCATTTTATCTTATTTGTATGGTTTGACAACTCACCTGTCGTGCGCCCCGCCCGGGTGTTCACTTCGATATGTTCACAGAATCGCACTGCAGAATCGCACTGCTGGGTAGAATTATCAAAGATAACGTGAGTTATCGATTGCCTTACTGGGGTAAAGAAATAGCTCAATATTGTTGGAAAAAATGGTAAAACTTCGGTTTTTTGGTTCATCGATGAATAGTAAACATTTTTTAATAAATTAGATATGTTACAAATCCGGTTTTAGAACACGAAAAACGTGTTTTTTTGCAAAACTTTTGTTTACTAAGTATTCGACTCATTTGCACATAAAGTATGGCACATCGATATTTTTTATTTTAAGATAATACAAGGCTTTCAACATTTTTAATAAAATTTATTCAAAGTTATTTATTGAGAATTCTACAAAAAGCCACAAAGGCTTGACCAAATCCACTAGAAGTTTGAAGTATCGAACTTCTATAAAAAAAAAATAATCTCGGTATACTTATCAAGGTCATTTAATTTTTATTCACGAACATCTTCAGCTTTTACCCACAGTTAGATAGCAAAGCTCAAGTTTATTATTTTTAAAATGTTATAGAACTAAGTATAAGTAGTTTAATTTTGTTAAAATATTTGCAAAGTTCCATAACTAGAATAGCTGTATCTGGTATCTGCATATTTAACTACTAAACTCAATAAAACTATCCAACCTTTATCCTATCCCAATAAATAAGTCACACGACTTTATGAAACTTCTTTCAATTTCAGGCGACCCCACTGCCTTTGGAAATCTACAACCTTCTGAAAACATTATAGACGCTATATGTGTCGCTGCTAAGCTAAACGAGAGTCGGAACTATGGTCCTACGATCGGTCACCGGGACGCGCGCCAGGCCGTGGCGGAATACAGTGCCCACCAGGGCTCCGTTACAGCTGACGATGTCATCCTCTGCAGCGGCTGCTCCCATGCCATCGACATCGCCCTCAGCGTCATCGCTGAAGCTGGACAAAATGTCCTGATCCCACGACCTGGGTACTTGATTCACAAAACTCTTGGAGAAGGACTGGGGATCGTTATAAAATATTATGATTTATTGGTGAGTTTTACTGTTCCTTATGTATTCGTAAGTTTAACTTACTAATTTTTGAGTCTTGGATACTCTACTGACAACGTCATCTTCTGCAGGGAATTTTGGGCAGATAAAAATTATACTAGCGAGGTTTTGCTGAACGGAGTCATAAGTTAGCTGTCATTCAATCTGTCAATCATTCTGCCCCTTTCGTTTACAACAATTTGCATCATTATTTCGTCCATGATCCACGCACAATACAATAATATTTCCCAATGAGTAACTACTCGTTTAAAATATTCGTACCCTCAATTATACGGAGCGAATCGAGCAAATATGACAACAAACAGCTGTCAATATGACAGCAGGATAAAATTTAGCGACATAAAAAGGTCGCTAAAATTTATCCAAGCCAGGTGAAAACTTATACCAGTGGACGTCCGTAAACGGGACAGATAAAATTTTAGTCTTAGTTTAGCTTGAACGGGGTATTTGACGTTTAGTCAGTTTAAATTTCATACTAGATATTTGACTTAAACGTACCCCTGCGGCTGCTCCCATGCCATCGACATCGCCCTCAGCGTTATCACTGATGACAGCTGACGACGGAGTTGGAGTTGAGTTGGAGTATACATGTTTTGAAATATGGGCCTTAGACTCCGATTCGGTCCGTTGTCAGAAGCACAGAAGTTTCCTGGAAGCTTCACAGACTTCGCAACGACCTTACCATTCTGAGGATTTGTTCACGTTGGGTTGCCACGGCGTTGCATTCCAGGATGTCGTGAGCGGCTGATTCTTCGGCGTCAAGGCAGCTCCTGCAGAGAGGGCTGTCCGTGGCGCCTATGTTAAAGAGATGTTTGGTTTAGGGGGCAATGATCCGTAATGTACCGAATGTAGGTACGTATTATAATTCTCAGATTATTTCTACTCAGGCTGAGTAGTCGTTTTGTTAGTGGCGGATGTAGACTTAGAATTGCCATTTTTGACTGCCTGCAGTCTGCAGTACTCTGCAGCCCGTGACTATTTTTTGTTATGAAGTTCAGTTGATCTCTGGCAAATCCATGTACGAAACAGTGAGAAAGGTAGAGGAAGGAGTGGGGTTTGTCACTGCGTTCTCGGAACCTCCTGCTGCACCGCCAGGCTGTCAGATACGAATCTAATTGCGTAGTGGTGTATCCCTAGACGATTTACTGCTGCAGCTGTTGCGGCTGTCGGTACAAAAATGCCTCCAGCTGTTAAGGCGTATTATTTTTTTATAGGTTCTACGAATTGTTGTATATTGATCTCCTGGCGACTGTGTGTTCATGGCTCTGAGCAGCCTGCCGGTGTCTCTTTAGTTCTGGACCCCACCAGGACTGCCTTGCTCCCTTGCTGGCTTGGTACAGTGAGTGGGCAAGACTGCTCATAGCTAGTTAGAAGGATTGATGCGAGGTTGTTAACGTGTTCATCTAAGTTGGTCATAAGAATTTCAGATGGAAGAAAGGGTAATTTACTAAACTCGGCTTTGACTAGCCTAATGAAGTTGGATTGGTCTGTGTTTCGAGGTATTCTCCTCGGTTGTGTCTTTGGTAGGTTGAAGTTGATGGTATATTGGATCCATCTGAGGTCCGAACATGATAGTTCGTTGGACACATGCCAGTCCTGGATGGAGTTGGAGATACTGTTTGGGATCGTGCGTTTGTGAAAGTTGGTTCTGAGCCTGTTTGGCAAGATTATTGCTAAGAATAAAGTCAAGCATTGCCCCACCTCGTTTTTTTTTTTGACATTACCCCAGCGAGTGTGATGCGCGTTGGAGTCAGTTGTGATGATTAGTTCCAGTTTCTCCCTTTCACAGCACTCCACCAGCCAGGCGAGCTCTGGTGGGGCACATCCTCGTCGCCTGGCAGGTAGGCCGAGGCGAGGACGATGTCCGGGAGGTCTATCCTCAGTTCTGTTCTGGAATTCTTTGATTTATAGGTTAGGTACATGTTTTCGGATAAAATGCCGGTTCGTCGGTGACTTACGGAGGTAAAAACAGATAAAAAAAGAATAACGGTCATTGACCCACCTACATTTATTGACACACTTAATTTCAAAAACAGAAATAATGACATAAAGCTGTCCTGAATCGACCTCTATCGTGATCCTTACTGTTCTAGTAATGAAAAACGATTTTTAATTTACTGTCCGGGGGTACCTACGAAGAGATATTGAGGTAAGGTCAATGACCGTTATTCTTCATTTATCTGGCGCCTAGTACTATAGTAGCGTACCTCCGATTTTCGCAAGACCACATATTCTGTCACCCCTAATCCACGGCTCTTGGATAAGGGCGATGGTCTTTTGAATTGGTTGTCCAGCACTCTGCGCAAGGTAGCCGACGCAGTTTGGCTGTGCTGGAGGTTGAACTGCAGGATCCTAGTTGTCCCGCATAGGAGAAGAGCAGAGGCTGCTATCATCGTCCTCACTCTAGTCCCCTGATGCAAAGCTGTCGAAGTTATTATGCACAGCGCCTTCTTCGGTATTTCGGCTTGTGGCTGAACGGTTAGATTCGTCTCCGGTATTGGGGACGCCATGTTGTTTGTGGTCCGCTTGAGCCAGGCCAGTGTGACAGCATCCTCGCATTAAGTTTTGAGAACGCCTTCAGCGAAGTCGGCCTTTCCTCGAAAGTGTATCGCGGTGTTTTCTGTTGGGTTGAAGAGGTCAAGGTCTACAATAAGCAGCGCCCGCAGCTGTTTTTCGATGTTGAGACGGACCCCATCTGCTTGTTCTTGCGTCATGTCCTCAAAAGGTTCGGTCATGACGGCCTGGTTCGGCGCATACCTGGCGATTGCCTTCCTCATCGCACCCTTGCACGACGCAGCGGAAGGTTTTGGTTTGTTGTGTCTAGGGGCGTCGGAGGACATAGCCTATTATAGCTTAGGCGGCTTTCGTTTAAGTGTATCCTGAGACGCACCTCTAGGTTTTGTTGTAGTTGGCGCATCAGAAGACACAGCCTTAGGCGTTTGATTTGTTTGGTTGTTTGGCGCATTAGAGGACGCTGTCTGAGTGTGGTTTTATAGTCTCATTATCCATGGGTTTGGATTGATGGACTTCACCGTCAGAGCTCTCAACTCGCTACGAAGCCCTCAAGTCGAGGGCGCCACTCGTTCCACGAGTGGACGCCCCAGAACTACCTACTCTTTCGGTACATTACCAGGTTATTGAGAAGTAGATGAGGCCGCACGCAGCAAGGATCGCGAGACTGTAAACGGCAAGAGACTTTGCCGCCACTCATCCCGCAACCCCACGCCGCACCATCTGCCCTCCCTCAATAAACCGGCCCCCGTTTGACAACCCGCTTATGGGTTGCTTCAGCCGAATGATCGCTTAATTGAGCGATGATTGATAGCTACTGTACCGATTCTAGTGTTATCATAGTTTATAAACTTCAGTATGTCATGTTATGTTAACTCGCAAAAAATCGAAACACGATTCCAGTAATAGATGAAATATAACTAATATAACCGAGGGTTTCGTACAAACTCGTAGTAGACCTGTTTGTACGAAACCCTCGGTGCGCGAGCCAGACTCACACTTGTCCGGTTATTTTCTAAAGAAGTGAACATAAAAATTGCACAAATGTCTCTTTGCTTTTCAGCCTGACATGAACTGGCAAGTGGATCTAGAGAGCCTCGAGAGTCAAATAGACGAAAACACAGCAGCGATCATCGTCAACAATCCTTCTAACCCGTGCGGCTCGGTGTATACCAGACAACATCTGAAAGACATAATCGATGTGGCATCGAGATATCGCGTGCCGATAATTGCTGACGAAATCTACGAACACTTCGTTTTCTCCGATCACGAATTCACTGCGCTTTCGTCTCTATCTAAAGATGTCCCAGTTTTGACTTGTAGCGGACTCACGAAAAGATTTTTGGTGCCAGGCTGGCGATTGGGATGGGTGATCATCCATGACCGCCAGAATATTTTAGGTAAAGAGGTTCGCAATGGATTGTTGAGTATGTCGACTCGGATTTTGGGACCAAACACACTGATGCAGAAGGCTTTACCGAGAATTCTTAAAGATACACCGCAAAGTTTCTTTGACGAGACGATTCGTTTTATTGAGGTGAGATTTGAAGCAATACTTTTCTAACACTATCTGTGTAACATCTTGAATATATCCAATATAACTGCTTTTTTTGTTTAGACATTAAATTCATAGCGTTTACCGAGAAATAGAGAGATTCCTACTCTTGCAACTCACGTACCTTTATTACCTTTGCAGACCAAAATAATAAATGTAATTATTACCTAATTATAAAAGCATGACATATTAGAAACCTGCAGGTCACCTTATCAAGTGACCAGTGTTTAGTATTTGTATTACTAAAATTACAAACGTGTAAGTAACCAAATGCATCATGTTTCAGAGTCAAGCTAAACTAGCCTACACTGAACTGCTGAAAGCTCCGGGGCTGCGTCCCATCATGCCACAGGGGTCCATGTATATGATGATTGAGATCAAAACCTCACTATTCCCTAAATTTGACAACGAGCTTCAGTTTATTTCTCAGATGTGTAATGAGCAGTCTGTCCTTGTTATTCCTGGGAAAGTAAGTTGTTTACTACCTACCAACTGTAAAATCACAGACATGGTATCGAAGATATCTTGAACCTGCAGATGGAAAACTCATAAAAACATTCTACAAAAGCCCGCTCTACAAAAGCCCGACACCCTGGTGAAGACCAAGGAAGTTCGCTAGATGACCCAAGCACACGACTGGTCTATGTTGTGACGTTTGGGAAGGCCTTGGTCCAGTTGTGGGTGTGTCAACTGAACGAGACTGAACAGGAAGAGAATATTTCGCTCATCGCATTTATTGTGCCTATAGCTAATCATTTGATAGTGTTACGTATTATTTTATTACATTAGACACCTTGTTGACACAGGATAGATAAGCATAATTTTGGCCGAGTTACATATTTATTTATTTTGAAATTCCAGTGTTTCAACTATCCAAACTTCATGCGGATCGTGCTCACCGTGCCTGAAGATATACTGCGAGAAGCCTGTCATAGAATCACGAACTTCTGCGAAACCCATAGGCTGACGCAGCAATCGAAGAAAACGGACCATGATGTTGTGTCCATTGTTAACGACGAAAAAAAGCATGTGGAGTCGAAACAAAACTTGTTAAAGAATATTGCTTAAATTGACGGAATAAATACATGGTATATCCTTAATTACTTACATTAATAGGGAATAACATTTAAGATTATAACAATAAACCCTTAGCAAAACAATTAAGAGACGTAGGTACCTAACTGTATTATCATACCTCTATTTTTTTATCTAGTTATTAATTAGATATTATTATTTCTAATTACTTTCGCTGTTTAAAATGAATGTGATCAAAAAAAAGAATGTGTCTAAAAATATATAAAACTTGGTGTTCAAACACTGTAAGACTGTAAGGATGGCGTCCGGACCGGAAGTATAACAACTTCCGGAAGCCATCCTTTCAGTCCAGCAAATTAAAAAGTCGTTATGACTAGGTATCCGTTCTGGGGCAGTGCGGTTCGCAATGCAGAAAAAACAAACCTCAAAATTGAAAAGTATTAAGTTATCTTGACTCTTTGATTATTAAGTTCGATCATCGATCAACTGAGATTTTCCTCACTTAATCGTCCATCGAACATTGAACTATTGAGAATTACATTTACTTAAGTAGGTAGTTATAATTCTCAATAATGAATAACAACTTAAGGACGCGTTTACAGATGGGTAGTCAAATCATTAAATATAATAGTACCTATAGCATAGCATAGTTTCTCAATAAATGTACCGAAGTAAAAAAAAACACTTCGGTACATTTATTGAGAAACTGTACCTATCTAAAATTATATTTATAGTTCAGAATCGTACCATGCATCAACAATTCATGGGAAAAACATTTTCGGAATGTAAAGCATTTTATTTAATAAACATACTTTTGTGTAAAAAGGTAATGATTTGACTACCCATCTGTAAACGCGTCCTTAATAGGAAATATAATCCAAGCAACATAAATTCGAGTAGGTACTTTCTACTGCTAAGCTGCTAAAACAAGGAGGCTCCTCATTTACTTCTTTTGAACTGATAGCTGGCGCCATCTAGTGACAAGAGTTTCGGCCCAATGTTTTTAGTATGGACAAAATGCTGAAGCACTATTCTATTCAGGATAGCCAAGTAGATACCTATTTCTTCATCATTATCATCATATCAGCCGAAAGACGTCCACTGCTGGACATAGGCCTCCCCCAAGTGTCGCCACAACAACCGGTCCTGTACGTCTCGCATTCATCGGTTACCCGCGACCCTCACCAGGTCATCGGTCCACCTTGTGGGAGACCTTCCACAAGGTGGAGCCTTAAAACCAACTAACCAACTAGTTCTGGTAACCGATGATCAGGTGAGGGTCGCTGGTAGCCCATCGGCTACCAGCGACCCTCACCTGATCATCGGTCCATCTTGTGGGAGGCCTTCCAACGCTGCTTCTTCCGGTACGCGGTCGCCACTCCAGAACTTTTCGGCCACATCGACCATCTGTTCTGCGAGCAATGTGCCCTGCCCACTGCCACTTCAGAAGGTTTAACGTCACCCAAAGGGCAATGGAGAGGGCAATGCTCGGAGATTCCTTGTATGATCGAATCAGGAATGATGATATCCGCAAGAGAACCAAGGTAACCGACATAGCCCGAAGGATCGCCAAACTGATTTAACATGTACATTAATTAAGTATTTATTAACCGCCCCTGAACGAATTTTCATAGCAATTTTAATATGTTAGACTGTACGATGGCGCTCGGAAGTATGCCATCTTTTTATACCTTCTTCTTTTTATAATTTTTTGAGGTTCTTCTCTTTACCGTAGAATACGGGGTTATTTTATGTGGTCCGTGATCTTTGATTTCCCCGTTTCGATTTATTTTTTTCTTTCATAAAGAAATTGATGAACACACAAAAGCAAGAGCTAGAAACAGTTTTTTTTACATAGGTACAGTAATTAAAAAGTAATTAAAGGCTCTGTTAATATTTCTTATTGTTATTCCTTCTCAAGAGGCCTTGCACATTAAAGACTCTGGAAGCAGAAGACTAACTTAGATTTAGCCTAATAATGTACGAGCTCTTAGCTAAGAAGTTGAAACTAACATCACAAAAGGTTTTTGTTGTCTGAAATGTAATATGTGCTAGAAGAAATATAGAATATGTTGTAAACAAGATTTGTTAGGTTTCTTAAGTCCAATAATATCCCCGTTATCCTTAGGGCGCGTTCCCACTATGTCGTGACGACAGACTATCGTGTTGTGTTAATAGAGAAAAAAAGTCGAAAACGACCGTTAACCGTGTCGTCCTATGTGAACACCTCCATTTAAATACACAAGCCACGACGCTTTAAACGACACGATAATCTGTCGTCACGACATAGTGGGAACGCGCCCTTATTAGACATGATTATTGGATATCATCACAATAAATGACCATAAATAAATGAACAGACTGTAGTTATTTATTGCACGAACTGAAAAGGTCCCACATTGTTACCTTGCGGCACTTAAGGTTCACCTTCAGGTTTACTTTAAATTTATTTTATCACAAACTAGCTTCTACCAGCTGCGGCTTCACCCGCGTGAATATCGGAAATAGCAAGGTTTCCTGATTTGTATTGTAATTTTTTTACTCAGAAAACATCCACCCTACACCTACCCTACCCCTTCCCTACACCTTCCCTACACCTTCCCTACACCTACCCTACACCTACCCTACACTTACCCTACACCTACCCTACACCTACCCTACACCTTCCCTACACCTACTCTACACCTACCCTACACCTACCCTACACTTACCCTACACCTACCCTACACCTACCCTACACCTACCCTACACTTACCCTACACCTACCCTACACCTACCCTACACCTACCCTACACCTACCCTACACCTTCCCTACACCTACTCTACACCTATCCTACACCTTCCCTACTTCATAGGCTATAGAATATTTTTAAAAAAGTTAGGGATCCGTATGAAAACTTCGATAATGTGACCCAAGGTGTGAGAAAAAATCCTTATATCGCGTACGCTGCGGAATCTATTGACAATAGAGCAAAGTGATGTACTACAGTTTTATAGAAGTCATCAATATCTACAAAAAAGTCCGCGATACCATATGTCTAACTATTATGGATAAGTCACCATGACCGCTTTTTGTTAGTATTAGTCAAGCAAATCCCATGGTGAAATAAAAAATGGTGATTATAGTACCATGATATTAATCCTTATCCATTTAAATGGTTTGATAATTAAGGTTGATTATGTCCGTGTAAATTACACTTTAAATCATTCAAATCGGACCTTTCGTTCAAAAGTTACGACGGTAATAAACATGCTCGGAGTAAGAAAAATGTCGCGGCTTGAGCGAACTGGGGAGAATCGTATCAATGCTTGGTCCGATGAAGTTGAAATACCACGGCATTTAAATGTTTTCGATAAAACAATAAGAATAACAAATGTTTGGATTTTTCGAAAATCAACTAGGTACATACATAATAAGGGGTGAAGCAGGGGTGAATAAGTTTTTAGGGGAGGAAATTATAGCTTGCTTCAATTTACGTCGGAATTCTATGAACAAA
Source organism: Melanchra persicariae (assembly GCA_947386135.1). Taxonomy (NCBI): domain Eukaryota; kingdom Metazoa; phylum Arthropoda; class Insecta; order Lepidoptera; family Noctuidae; genus Melanchra; species Melanchra persicariae. The sequence goes on along the minus strand of OX376653.1, from coordinate 8,161,012 downwards.
CTAAAAGTGGGATAATTGAAACAGATCATGTACCTAACAATTTTTTGCATAATCAACCCCTGACGGGCTGAACGGGGTGAACAGTTGCGCTGAACCAATAATGAGAATCGTTGTGCTTAATTTTCCAAAACTAACCTTTATAAGGGGATATCTGTAAGGGCGTCGCAGTTTGTGGAGTACCTACTATCCCCACGCGGACGAAGTCGCGGGCGAAGTGCTAGTACTATATAAGTAGAAAATGTTGTAAATGTCGCGTGTACACCCGTGTGTACACTAGCGTACAACGCGCGAAATATCGCTTGTACACCATTGGTACATTTTAGACGTCACGCTGACTTGCACCTTTGGACGTTTTTTTGATTGCACTTGCAACACGATCTGACTGTATCATTCGTTAATTATATCCCAAAACAAAAATCAAACTTGTACAAAACTGTCAAAATATTCCTCAAAACCCTTGACTATGAAAAAACTGATAATCTTTATTCCTAAAACTTATTTCAGGCAGGCTCTTACAATGTTGGAATACAGTTAGATACGTTCGTCTCAAACAATGTTAATTTTAAGGCAACCGATGAACAGAAAGTAAATATCATTTTTAAAAAGTGGAGCAAGATCGTCATATCAGTAGTTACGACGTAGCTGAAGAACTGGAAATTGACAACAAATCAGATTTGGCGCATTTAAAAAAAAATGGGTACACTAAAAAGCTCGATATTTGGGTACCTCACGAGCTCACTGAAAGAAACCTAATGAACCTTGTACTCATTTGTGATTCTTTATTACGACGTAATGAAACCGAACCATTTTTGAAGAAACTGATAACTGGTGATGAAAAGTGGATCACGTACGACAAGAACGTGCGAAAAAGGTCGTGGTCAAAGGCCGGTCAGCCTTTGACCACGACCTTTTTCTTCGGCTTTACAGACTGTGGCGAAACCCGGGTTAACTCGCAGCAAGGTAATGCTGTGTGTGTGGTGGGATTGGAAGGGCATTATTCATTATGAGCTGTTACCACCAGGCAAGACCATCGATTCTGAACTCTACTGCGAACAACTGATGAGATTAAAGCAAGAAAAGCGGCCGGAATTAATCAACAGAAGGGGTGTGGTTTTTCATCATGGTAACGCTAGACCTCACACATCTTTAGCCACTCAGCAAAAATTAAGAGAGTTTGGCTGGGAGGTGTTAATGCATCCGCCGTATAGTCCTGACCTTGCACCTTCAGATTTCCACCTGTTTCGGTCTCTTCAGAATTCTTTAGGCAGTGTCAGGTTAACATCACGAGAGGACTGCCAAGACCACTTGTCGCGGTATTTTGATCAGAAGTCACAAAATTTCTATAGCAATGGGACACAATCATGTCCCTACCTACAAGATGGCAAAAAGTTATCGAACAAAATGGTACCAACATAGTTAATTAAATGTAAATAAACTATAGCAAAAAATGTTTTGAAGAGACTAGAACTCTACCTACACATCTTGGGTAGAGCCGGTTTCTTGTATTTTGCCGTCAAAGTTATTACACCAACGTTTTGACTTTTAGTAATATTATTCAATAACGCATGCATGTACACTTTTAAAACTTTTTACGGTTATTGTAAACGTTAAGAAGGACCGAATACAGTTTTCAGCGAGCTTATACGTTTTCTCATTTAGGCGCATCGATATTTTTTCGGGTTTTCGAAAAAGCGCGATTACTTGAACAATTTCATAACCCGGGAGTGCTGCGACACCTAAAGCTGTACGTGCCCGACCGGTACGTGTGGAGGCGGCAACGCCCGCCCCTGCTCGCGGTGCCTGCAGCCAGGACCAACCTACTGGCGAGAACTCCTCTCACGAGAGCCATACGCGTGGTGAATGAGGTTCACGGAAGGGTTGATGTATTGTGGTGCAACTTGAGTGAATTCGCAAAAGTTACACTATATGTAGTAAGTTATTTAGATTAAGATATTTTTTAACTAGGTATAAGGTGTAGATTTAGGATTTAGTTAAGCCACTCTGTCGCATTGGATCATAGATCTGTAATGATAGTGTAGGTAAGATTGTTGTTATAAATAAATAAATAAATAAAAATTTAATATTTTCTTTTATAGATTTATAAAAGAAAATATACCGCTCAGGCCCAACATGTGAAAATTCCCTAAAATAAAATAAATCTTATGTAATAGGTAAATAAACATTAAATTCGCGATTAATTCGCGACACACCGGTGTGTCGCCGGGGCCGGACAGGTTAAATTGTTCAAGTAATTCTGGTACAATTAAAATTAGGAGCTACTCGTGTATTTTTATTCTACATGAGCACATACAGTGGTTTTAGAGATACACGATTCTACAAAACGTTACTGCAGCAGGAAATGCAATATCTCGAAAACCAGAAGACGCACAAATTATATTTTCGGCGCACATTTATGCACAAATATAAACTCTCTGCCCATGAACAATATTTCTCTCTCCGATTATTCGTTTAGAATTTTCCTGCTGGAAGAACGTTACTCCAGCAGAAATATTTTTTCCGTTTTTTTCCAAAACTAAGTACAAGACACACAATTTATTATTTGGCACACTAGGTAGTTATACGTTCCACTCGTATCACTCAAGGAGTTACTTTCCAGCTGCAGTAACGTACTCAAGCGAACGTTGCTTAGTAATTAGTAGAATTGGCTCTCAGTACGAACAATATTTTCAAAATCAATTCATCTCCACTTTTCATGCAAGTTAATTGGGAACCGATCACTTTTCCGAATTTTTTTTGTTCTAATTTCATTTTACCAAAAACTATTGACCGACGGCGACGTCTTTTTTGCTTTAGGTATGCATTATTTGACATATTTTTAGATCATCGAAGTATCATGTGTCATAGGTACTTACCTATTATTTTATCGAACTACATTTCGCCGATTTACAAAATATTTTTTTGCGAAACAATAATAAGTAGTTAAAAAGTTTTTAAGTGAAAAGAAATTCGGTCAAATATTTTTCGAATAAGTTGATTATGTTTTCAACTTGGAGGGATGTGTAAGAGGCCTTTATCCAGAAGTGGGGCACCCAAAGCTTACTAAAAACACGTTACGTGAAATCACCTCAAACTTGTACAATTTTAATAGCAACTGTTCTGTTTCCATACACTTTTCTTCTAAATCCATTACTAGTTTGTCCTAATTTATAACTTGCTAAGCCAGTGTTTTTCAATTTAAGCTACTAAGTACATAATAATGTGTAGGTATTCTGTAGGCAACATTATAGAGGTAGCGGAACAGAGAGTAAAGTCCCGCAAACCTCCATTGAAAAGGTACACCCTCCTCCGATTGGACGGTTGTTGTGTCCGGTGGGCAACTGCCCGATAGTTGATATTCGGACTGTTGTATCTGTTCAGATCGCACGGTAAACTCTGAAATCGTGATTCAGGATTTCGTTAAGTTAGTTCGCAGCTGTCGGGATAGATGGCGTTGCAGGTCTTATTATAGCGATGTAGATTTTGCTGCGTTGGTATTTTTTTGTGACAGCATTGATGCCGCTACAAAATAAAAACAATAGCAGCCCAGAGTTGAGAAATTACTTGTATGACTGTACCCCATGGTGAACGTGTAACGGTATAATAACAATTGGGATTGGGGTCTAATCGGACTGTAGAAGTAATTCCTACCTCGCATAGTAGGACGTTACAACGAAACGGCAGCAGGGTGTGAATGCGGAGCAGAAACGTTAACTATCGTCAAATTCTTGTTTCGCTATGTGTTCACTAAAAACAGAATAAAATAAATATTTGAGTGGGGCTCCCATACAACAAACGTGATTTTTGACGTTTTTTTTTTATAGATAATGGTACGGAACCCTTCGTGCGCGAGTCCGACTCTCACTTGGCCGGTTTTTTTTTAGATACTGTAGCATTTAGTAAGTAGGTACCTAACCACATCCTCTGACTCGGAGAGTGATGGTAGTTGTGTATTAAAAAAGGTAGAACCTATTGTTTTTGTATGTTTTATACAGTGACGTAACACTAGTCCTACCTACAAAAATATCAGTATGTATCTCTTACCTGTTTACCGCATAGGCGTAGCCGCATAATAAATGCCTTGTTATTGTTTACGTTGCTCTCTGTTTACATTCCGAAGTATGACACGTAGTATTGGGCGAATAAACAACACAACACTAACAACAACATTGCTTACGTTGATTCGTAGTAAGTACATATGTACTTAAGAACTGCATCACCTAAGTCAGCTACGTAATTATTATGTAGGTACTTGTTTACGCTTCATCGTCATGTCGTAGACCGTAGATAGTTGAATCCTTGAATCTAAAACGTGTGACTACCCGGGTTTTTAGGGTTCCGTACCCAAATTGTAACCCTTATGGTGGGACTCAATCTGTCTGTCTGTCCGTCTGTCACAGCAGGATTCTCAAGAACTACTACTGCTATTGAAACTTTAAATTTAATAGTTTTTTTGCAACAGTGGCTGAAAGGTCTTAAAAAATCGAAGTGGGGCTATTGGGGCATGTGGCATATCATATGGAAGAACGCTATTTGCACGTTCTCATACATTTTTTATTTTATTTTTAGGCCGCAAAGTTTTCGACTTTTGATGAAAAATAAAAAAAAATACCGTTCCTCCCTCTTATCTCCGAAGTTTGTATAGAGAAAATCTGGAATAATTTTATGTGATAGAAGTTTATGTAAAGATCACAGGAAGAATAAAACGATTTCTCTAAATAGCACACTTTTTCAGAAATCATCGTGATGGTACGGAACCCTCGGTGCGCGAGTCCAACTCGCTCTTGTTTATTTTATATCGGAAATCGAAAAAAAAAGGTCAATGGACATTGAGGGCAGGCGCTAAGAGCCTCTAGTCTCTTCTTTACTCATTAGGAAAACGATTTAGGATCTCTAGGATTCTCATTTTACAGGCAGCGGCCTATCGTGAGACTTTTAGGGAAAGCACTCCTAAACAGCTATGCCATCCAACCTTATATTAATTTAATCAAAACATTCAAAATATATTTTTAGGTTTCCAAATCATTCATGTCCATGACTTTATTTCAATTGAGCTCATTAAAAAGAAAGAATGCCAGATAATGAGAACTTGTATTTTTATCACGCTCGTATTTTAAACTAATTACGTTAATTGTTAGATACGAAATGTCATTGTAATAATCTTAACAAACGGTAAGGTTATACAACCAGTTTTATGTACCTACCACTGCAGGGCTGGGACACACAACAAATGACACATATTTTGTCAAAGCCCCTGTAGGATTATTTTGTACGATGGAACTAGGTATGACGCAGAAAATAGTTGCTAATTAGACGGAATACACTTAGGCATGCCGAAGGATGCCGAAGCTTATACTTATCAATGAAATGTGAGCGTTAAAAGTGTTAAATAAGATTCTAAATCATCTGTATTGCAAAAATCCTTTGCCGTGCCGCGTCGCCAGTGGGCGCCGGGCCTTAAGCACATACGGCTACCTGGGCTCAGCTTCAGCTACATTGATGGTATGTAGGAGCCACTAAAATACACGCGAGAAATTATTTCGCGGTTTTTGAGGTCTTCTGTACTTTTGTGGAGATCTTTGAATATTAGTTTGATGAGCTTGAGTTGATTGAGAAACGTGCAAGGAATCTGGCCGATCCGTCGTAGAGACGAGAGCCATAACGTCAAGAAGCTCAAGATGATCGTTTCTTGGCACGGTTAACGGTTAACACCTTGCAAGGAGTCGGTTCCGGACTCCTTTTCCCGGAAAAAGACACTGGAAGAGACTGGGTTTTTGCAGCGTTGAATTTGACTAAATGGGTATCGCTATATTCGGAGACAGCCTTCAAGATCCAATTCAAAGGCTCAACTAAAGCCTTCTTGCTCGGAGAGACTGGGTGTGTGGTCTACTAGCTCTTGCGATGGACACGTATCTCGCAATAACAGTGCTGTCATCTGCATATCGGGCTCTAGTAAAACATTAATGTGCAGCAAGAACAGAACATAGAACACGAAATAGGCGTGTCGAGATCGTTGAAAATTCAGGCGCAAAAGCATAGTGGTCATTCCAGTCTCTTTAAATTGGCAATGTATAAAAAATTTGAAAACCGAAGATGCTGAACATTCACCACTAAGTATTAAATTACGTACCTACACATATGGTGCAATGCAAGCATCCATAACGAATACCTTCACTAAAAAATAAGTTATTTAACTAATAACTTATTTTTCAGTGAAGGTATCCGTACCATATAATGATAAATAATAATTACATATCCCTTGCAAAGACAATTAGGGGTTCAATAAAAGAACTTACACCGTTAATGGTCCTGAGCGTACGCTTACTCAGATAAACATAATTATGTTAATTTCATTCATCGTCGCACTGTAAAGGTTTTTGGGGTACTAACTTCGGATGTTCGAGAATAAATAATCAAACGCCGTAGCATGCGCTATATAAGAGGTAAGCTCGTTATGTTGAAATAACGAAACTTTCTACAACATTCTGGAATACTACTGGGTGAATACTACTTCGATGCAAGTTATAAGTTCGATATAAGGTAAGAAATGGGATATATTTATAACAACACGGGTATATATATGTAGTAAGTGAGGTTATCATAACATTTCTCCGAAAATGCTAGTTTCTAATCATTACCTTGTTCTAGATATCTTATTATTTATAACGTACTTCAAAACTAAACCACTGACAATGAAGCGACAGTGACAATGGGCCTTGTCGATACGGAAAAAGCTAAGCGTAAAGAGATAGGATTCAGTTTCTTTTCTTATTACATATATTATTGCATTTTATTTTATTGATGTATCTTTTAACTAGATTTGGGTTGCAGTATTTGATGTATTTTTTCCGTAGTACCTATCCCGTAGAGTGAGTATATTAAACGCTAAAGCGATCTGTTGGGGCAAATATGTGGCTTGTAGAATATATAAACAACCTGATTCTATTGCCGTCATCACATCTACATTTTCAAACCAGTTCCACGACTCGAGAGCCTGTGCTTGTCAAACGCCACTGTTCCGATACAAAACTGAGTTGTATCGAAATGCGAGCAATATTCTCAATTCAAGTTTAAGTGACGCCGCAGCTTTTGATATTCCGCAAGTTTTGTGCCCATGTCGCGACGGTCTCGAGGAAGCAACACATGGGAGGTGCGTGCATCGACGTTGGCTCGCAATACCCATAACCTAATACGGGACATCGTCGAGAACCTTCAGGTGGAGCCCAACCCAGACAAGCCACTCATAGCGCTTTCAGTCGGTAAGTGCTTTATTTTTTTTATTCAGACGTTCTAAAATTTGCTTAAGGTGATATAAAAATATTTAATTTTATAATGTGGTATTTACGGAAACGATACTGCGTTTCCGTAAAAACAGAAAAAAGTCAAAATTCATGACGAAATATCTGATGCTGTTTCTTAAAAATATGGTGATCGTTCTTGCAAATAACAATTTAACTTGTGCAGAAGTATGTTATATTGTATTTTGTTTTGAGTTAGGGATTAGTAATTGTTATTATGAAATTCCAAGCATACCTAATTTGTAGAATTTTGTAGCGTATAATAGAGAGTTCGATTTCTTAGGAGTAGACAAGCAAACAGTACTACGACGGCAACAACATATATTTTGGTAGCTGCTAATGCTACGCAAAAGTCGTGGAAAATAGGCTAGTAAAAATGGGTTAGCGTCTTAGCGGCCTGTATATTTATAGATGAAGGTCAACAGGATTTCGATTTCACAATATTTTTAACAAGATACTTCATTTGTTTTGCACGTTAGGTGATCCGACAACTTTTGGTAATCTCAACCCTCCCGAGCAAGTGCTCCAAGCTGTTCGAGAGAGTAATGAATGGCTTAGCAGTCGCAGTTATGGTCCTGCGAAGGGACACCTGGAGGCGAGGGTTGCCGTAGCGGAGTACAGCGCCCACCAGGGGGACATCTCACCCGAAGACGTCATCCTCTGCAGCGGGTGCTCTCATGCTATTGAACTTGCAATCACAGTGATTGCAGACTCAGGACAAAACGTGCTCGTTCCACGGCCAGGCTTTATGATATACAAGACAGTAGCAGAAGGATTAGGCATTAATATCAAATATTACAACTTATTGGTATGTTTATTGTAATAATTATTTAATTAGGTATTCCAACGCAAATTATTTGGGGCCTCAGCTACTTTTTTTATGATCATGTGTTTTACATGAATCAATGAGGAAATGTGCAAAATCTAGGGGCATAGCAGCGGGATAGACAAGTATTATTATGAGGTGATGTTAAACGAGTTTCTAGAAGCATAACAAGTTTCTTGTGGAATGGATTTGCATACTGCTCATTTACGCTTTATTTTATTTATAACTGCGTAAATCCTTGATTAAAGGTTATTTAATGAAACGATAGATCTTAACTATGATGATGTTTTGTTACAGCCAGATCAACAATGGAAGATAGACTTGGAGGATCTAGAGAACCAAATAGATGATGACACTGCCGCGCTAGTCGTTATAAATCCGTCGAATCCGTGCGGCTCAGTGTACGACAAGGAGCATTTGTACGAGATACTCGACATAGCATCGAGAAACCGCGTGCCCATCATTGCTGATGAAATATACGAGCATTTTGTTTTCTCCAACCACGAATTCAGTGCATTATCGGCTCTCTCTAAAGACGTCCCGATACTAACGTGTGGTGGACTCACAAAGCGATTCTTAGTGCCTGGCTGGCGTATGGGCTGGGTGATCATCCACGATAGACATAATATATTAGGAAAGGAAGTTCGTCAGGGCTTATCAAACCTGGCTACTAGAATTTTAGGGCCAAACACCCTAATACAGAGGGCATTGCCAGCAATATTGACATGTACGCCACAGAGCTTTTTCGATGAAGTTGTGCTATTTATAGAGGTGAGTGAAAGGATGCCGTTTTTTTTTTTTTTAGAGGATGGGTAGTCATCAAATGACCCCTCCCGCTCTGGGTGGAGCGGCAGGGAGTGTCAGACTTTTACTGACTAAAACCCACCCTTAGTCCTCCTAGTGCCTTTTTTCCCAGGGCCGCGGTAACTCTTTCGAACATATTCCGCAACCCTGGCAGGCTCTGGCCCTGGCGGGCCCCATCTCCGTTGCTGACTGCTCTTTGCGCGTTTGGAGTGAAACGCGCCGTCGACTCTGGCCTGACCTGATCGGACAGCGAGCTACCCATTGCTCGCTGTCCGCAGGCGTCAGTCACTGCGCCTTGCTCAGGAGCGTAAGTTCCTGAGAGGCGCAGCGACTAACGTTCGTCTGGAGGAGGCGAAATGGGGCCATTACTGGCACTCCATTTCAGCCCCCTCCCGAGCAGTGGCAGCGGCGGCGACGGTGGCGGCGGCTGCGGCGTAAGCGACGGCGGCGGCGGCGGCGGCGATGGAGGAGGGTTTTCTCCTCGACCCGGCCCTGGCGGGTGGACCGCAGGCTTTGCCCCCAGCCCAGTGATCGGCCGGCTTGCCAGCTGCCGCACATGCGAAGCAGTGCGGCGCGGCGTCGGTGAAAGGATGCCTTGTTTTGTTTTCAAAATCATGTAGGAACCTCAGAAAAATAGAATTTCAGATTTGTATTGTGTTTATTTATAGTTTATGCACACTATGAAGTTGTTTTGTTATTGTTTTCAGAATCAAGCTAAGCTGGCGTTTGATGAATTACGCTGTGCTCCCGGTTTGCGTCCTATAATGCCACAGGGTGCAATGTACATGATGATTGAAATTAAATTGTCACTGTTTCCAACTTTTAAAAATGAATTACAATTCGTAGAGCGCATGGTCTCAGAGCAGTCAGTATTTTGCTTACCAGGACAGGTCAGTGAAGCGTTCCTACTCTTTGTCTTAATTATTTTCTAACGTGCTTTCTCTGAACAACAATAGCGAAATAAAGTTTTAAATACTTACTAAAAATCGGTACAAGTGACTATTGAAAACTACAACACATTATAATTCGTCACGCTTTGAAGAAGAGGTTGATATTTGAAGATTGGACCCAGAATTTACCCTTGCGGTCCCTTTTCAATACGCCTACACAGAAACGATTATATTTCCGGAATTATTATTTCTACTACATAACTCTATTTTTACAATATCTTTAAGATTAAGCTGCCGGAACTTGAATAGCTCCAACACACTGATTGACACATGTGTTTTGTTTTCAGTGTTTCGCGTATCCCAACTTCATGAGGATAGTACTAACTGTGCCGGAAGAAATATTGCGAGAGGCTTGCAAAAGGATAACACTCTTCTGTAACGATCACATCGTATCCCGAGAAACTCTGAAGGAGATAGAGAACGACCTGGTCACTGTTTCCAGTGAAAATGATGTCATCTGTGACAATGGTACTGCACATGTTGCTTAGAAAATAGAATAATCTTTTGCTTATAATAGTGAAATAAATATCATTTATTACTGTATAAATGGTTTCAATTTTGCTAAGATATGTCTAATATTTATGATATCGTGTCATAGGTCTGTATATTAGGCCGTTGAATACTTTGTACCTGTGTTTCAAAACTTTAACCATTGGATTTGCAATACATTATTTTTTTTGTATTAGGACTGGCATACATTGTAGATAGAATTAAAAAATAGCCTCATTTATTAGCTGACAAATAACGGTTCCTGAAAAGTGTATTCCAGATTTTCTTTTCTAGTTTACCTACTCGATTAAGCGGGTAAAGCAATAATAAACTTGGTGCAACTTTATTTTCTGGTAATGATGATGGATGACACTTTATTTACGATAGTTGAATTTTGTGATGTCAGTGATTGCATATGCATTAGGTACGCACCACTTACCCTTAGCAATTGTATCACGCATGGACCAAGTGTAAGCTTTACAGAAATTTACAACATAATTATCTTATTTACACATCAAAATATTCATGTACTGCACTGCCTTCATACCTCGACATTAACAAATTCAATAGATTATTAAGTAAAATCTCAGACTGGTGTAATACAACTATTATGTGCATGTTTTACATGTAATTAACCATAGACAAATTTTGTAGTTACCCTTTTGTTTATAAATAAAATACTTATCTAATAAAAAGTATCAGTTGCTTTATTTCCTTTCGGTCATCATAATCCAAGGTAAAACAATAAAGGAATACCTTTTATTGCGAAGGATTCGGCCCGATAACTTGGCCCCTTGGCGGTAGGCAGAAAGGCGTAGACGGGTCGTTTTCTTCGTGAACAACGTTTTTTCACTATGTTCTCGCTTGGATTGTTATGCGAGTCGTCGTTATTGGTCGCTACGCAACATTGATCTACATGTAGGTACGCAAGGGACCAGCATTGACGCGTGGCTAATATTAGTTATTAATTTATGATATTGTGCGGTAATTTGGTTTTTACAAACGAGTAGACGAATGTAAGCCCGAGATGAATTCGAGGGCTTACCATAGTCACGAGTTTGTAAATACCAATTTCCGCACGTGTTTCATACAACGTTTTTCGACACATTTGCGAAAACACAGTAGGTACAAATCTATTAAATATAAATCAGTCGGTAAGTCGCAACAATCTTTGTCGTTTCTATATGAAAATGGCGTGAATTTGCCAAGGGAGCCACATGCGCTTGGTAAAAATTAGAAAAACATCTTTCGTGTATTTTTATTTATCTTCTCTCATTTTCTCTTTAGTATTAAAGTGAGACAGCAAAAGCGCTTCCAAGGAGGTTCGATCATTCAGCTCATTTATTCTCGTGATGTGAATCTCTTTGGTGGAATTCTTATTTTTTTTTTATGGAATTAAGAAACCGTAAAGAATACGCACGGCGCTATACAACGGAGCATGCGGGAGAATATGTACCTACTTAGGTGAGAGTAGGTACCTATTTTACCGCACATTCCATTGTGTGGTGCGTGTTTTTTAACCTTCGTAAAATGCATTTTTTGAGCAAATGTGTTGAAAATAATTTTAATTCACTGATGAAGTGATGATTAAGTGAAGTGTGATTTACGGTGTGCTACGCTTTTCACTTTCATTTCTGTGCGGAATTCAACACAATTGTATGGTTTCCCTGGGGCTCGTCGTGCCTCATTGCCTACTCGGCGTTTTCCTGTTTGTTTTGCCTTTTAGTAGTTGCAGGTCATCGCATAAGTCACTTAACTCCATCGAGATTAGGGTTGTATAGAAATGTAAACTTGCACTACGATTAATTTATCTACAATAAACGGTAGTCTTTATTTGTTGACAAATCATAAACTCATAAGAGATGTCGTCAGCCGTCAACAATTACAATTTTGCAACGTCATAAACAGTCATACTACTGCACATGCTGTACATATTTTTTTCTATCCAGGGGCGTATTTACCCTAGGGCCATCCGAGCCATGGCCCGGGGCGCCAATCCGCCAGGGACGGCGTAGCTTCAATATAATGCATCAATATCTTTATTATTTAAGGCGCTTCCCTGACCAAATAACCTTTGAGCATTCGTACCCTCTTTGCCGCACCCCACCTCTACAATACTTCGTTAAACACTACTAGCGCCATCTAGTGAACAATTTACGAATACAAGTAAAAGTCACAGACCTTAGAATTCACAGACACGGCGAAGCAAAAAGGAGGGTTATGAATTTGACCGGTATGTATGTGTATGGTCATCTGTTCACTCACAACTTCTAAACCATCAACCATTCGATAGATGATGATCGTGATGGGTCGTGATCGATATCTGAATGAATGAATGTGGCGAATTTGGTCAAAATGAAAATCCAAGATTGCGGCTGCAAAAACTTTCATAATTTTTCGTCATGGGTGTCGTTTTCATGGTTTTTGAGGCTGTTAAAGCTGATAGTGAAGTAAAAATGAAAATCCAATATGGCGGCTGCGAAAGTTTTGTTTTTTATTTAACTCATACGTATGAAGGAACTTCGTTCCTGACATTTCTAGTTTACATATCCCCAAAATCTTAATAACGGGTACATGTAGGTGTGTTACGTCAGAAGGTTCGTTACCTACACTTCTATCTATAACTGCTGTCAACTCAATCTTTTTATTTAATTGAGGAAAATAAATCAATATTTTCTTTATTTTTTTTCTTACTCATCACTTGCTTTTCGATGTATGAAGGATTTCTTATATTCATACCTCGAGGGTACCGGGGGTCGACTAACTCTGGCAACAAACAATCTACATAAAATGATGAAAGCTTTTCTTATTCTCCTTCCAGAATTTATCATCTCTATCGATGTATTCCGTTTTTAGCGGAAGGTTTTTAGACCAAACTGCAAATAAACACTTTGATCGTTTAGTAACGCCCCTGCACTTGAACTATCAAGTGCAGGGCCAACTACAAGAGCAGGAAAACAATAAAAACCACCATTGAAAGAATAAAATAAGTCACCGTAACAGCAATAAAAATGTTCACAAAATAAAATCACATTTTCATGAAAAGTTGCGGGCGCGGGTGTCGCGATGACGAAGAAAAGAAAAGTGGATAGATAAGGTTAATAGGGAAAATTGGTTTCCAACAAAGTACAGTAGGTACTTACTGTTTGTTCAAGGCACTTCACTCTCGATTGTTTCGAATATTTAAAACAACGCAGCCGTTTATTTAGTTCAGAGATACCAACGATGTTTTTGCCTATTTCGGTGTTTAGTTTTTATTGTTATAATGTTGGAAAAATCAAATCGTTTGAAAATCAAATTAATCCCTGGATATTAATTATCATCAAACTGAAACTTAATCAAGATGCATAATTCAGAAATATTTAGACGCCCGTCTATCATTTTTTACAAAGAACAATCAGGACCCTAAAACTTTAATTCAAAAAGAATAGGTAAGTAAGTACACCAAATTAATTCATTTTAAAAATCAATAATAACAGGATAGGAACTTACTTGCATGTTTTTATGTATTTTTTGATTTTGATTTAATATCATATCCTAGGTATACGATCTAATTAAGTATTTTTCATAATGTTAAAATCCATTTTATCGATATCGAATATTTTACCTTAATCAAGACAAGCCTTAACTTAACGTGCGCATACCTACGCAACTTGACCTTGAACTGACCAATAGCAGACGCTCGTTCTTCCTCGCCCCCCGGCCCGCGGTGGTGAGTCGTGCGCCTAAGAGAAATCGGTCTATAGGCTCTCTAGTGGTTATATACTCTATGGTAGGTACCTACTCATATAATATTAAAAATGTTTGAAAACAAAACATGGAGGGAAGACGATGAGAGCGACACGGCCTCCTCGTACGAAAGCATGCAGCGCACTGCCGCCCGCACCCCGCGCATGCTTTTTTGTCATAGAATTCACACAATTATTTTAATAAAAAAGACAAGCGATCTTTTGAAATTAAATAAAACGTGAATAAGTTAGATTTTTAAATTTCCTATTCATTAGTCTAATCCTCAAATGATTAGAGCGTTACCTTTAGAAACAGATGCAAAAAATCAATAATTTTAGTCATTTTTTAAAAGTCTATTTTAAATGTATTTATAACACCTAAAAACAAATTAAAACGTGGAATGTGAAGATAGGATATCGGATATTATTGAAATATTGAATAACGAAGAAAAACGCATTGTCGCAAGGTTTTGGTATCTAACTAAAAAAAGAATCTAATCCGAATTTGTTGTGATTTTCATCCGTTAACTGAATTTGATTTAGCTAAAAATCTGTGCAAATATCATCAAAATCGGTCAATTTAAAACTATATTTCGAACTAATAAATATTCAGTATCTTCTAAAGACTATATTTCAAATCAGACAATTTTTACGGGATTTTTTGCCATAGTAGTTTTTTGTACTCTTAGAGCTATACAACGATAGTAAATTAATTTTGATTGGACTTAGGTACTAAATTCCCATCATCCTTTCTACGTTATTAAAAAATCATTAAAAAAATTGTATTTTTTTATTTAAGTGAATCGTTTTTTTCCTTGACTTCTGGGACGACAAAACTTATTGGCCCGGAGCGCCAAATTTTAAAAATACGCCCCTGTTTCTATCTCATCGCTAAAAATTGAGATCGAAAAAATACGGAGGCGCCGCGATATTCTATCATACACTTGCAGGGTTAAATACGGAACAAAATGTGAATTTGATAAAAGAGACAACAGTATTTCAGTTGTTGCTCATATTGGTAGGTAACATTTTGTTGTGACTCAGTGACAGTTGTAGTAGGTGAGTGACGAATCTGCCATAGGCACTATGCGATGCATTGCGATGAGTTTCGAGGTAGTTCTGCTGTCAAATAATTTCATTCGTTTGCTTACAATAATATGTCATGGTGATCTGAAAATAATACGTCAGCATTTTGTTTTAGTTACATGCTTTTAGCAACTAGTTTATCTAAATGATAAACGTTATCCGGGCGGCACACATCTGTCACACTTTGTTCAGGTCGCTCCCAAGCTATATACGTACCCTTCTCTCATCGCTCTGGAACATGCGATTCTGCGAGTAACGGTAAACCCGCCGCTTATACCGCCGAATACGGTTTGCCCATGCACAAACTTTCTGCTTCAGGAAGTCGATGCGCTCTGTGACACGGAACGTGTATTCTCGAGGGCTGATTTCAGTCCCCGGAAACGCCCGCCTCACAAAGCGCATCACACGTGGTCGTATATTGCCCTCCCTGAAGCAGTGTAGTTTACCGATGAGTGCCCTAGCCTCATCGATAAGCCGCTCGAGTCCTATAGCGGTTTCCCAAACCGTCTGTTCTCAACTGTTGTCCCAAGCTAAGTGTCCCTTCGCCCTAGTCCTTTGGTCGAGCCAACCTCTCACCAGACACTCCTAAATGTTTCTTTCTTTCTTTCTAAAAAATACCACGCTGGTCCAGAGTTCTCACACTTTCGGTTTTCATTTGTATTTTTGTATAATTTCTTAAATGTTTTAAAGGCTCGTTTGGGACGGTTCAAGCCTCAATTATGGCTTCCAGATGTTGCACAAGTATTGTGAGTGCCATTACAAATCAGATATTTTACATTGTTTCTTTATCATTTTGTTGAAATATTACTTTGACTTGACGGCTGCCCCTTGTCACTCGTCCCTGTCCACTAAAAAGACAATTTATGATTTTCTGAGTGGTCTGACAGCATGTGCAGTATCTCGAAATATATAGTATAATATTGTTACTAAAGTAGCTAAAGCTATAAGTGACAGACAGTCACAACATCAATGAATATTTTAAAAAAACTTGTTTTATTTTTACTCCACCTGTCTAATGAAGGACTTGGTTTTCACTAGGGTCCGTATACGTACCAAAAGCTTCACAAGACCAGATATAAAATAAGCGAAAGCGCAAACGTCATGTAACTCAAAAGTGTTTTTAATTCTATGCAGAAAAACACTTCAAATTAATACTATACTCAGATATCAGAAGGCAAGTAAACTTACGTTTTTTTTCTGTTACAACAGACTGGAAGAATATTAATTATAATTATGATTCAACCGTGATATCTAGTAAGACTCGTTATACTATTATGTAGTACTAGTTTCGAAATTCGTTATAATAACACTATGTTTCTTGATTGACATAACCCTAGTATTGGCACCAATTTTTAGAGACATTTTGAGCATATTTTGAGTTGTAGACTGGCACCTTTTTTTTTGGAGGTTTTCCAGTCCATTGATACTATTTATATGTCTATGATGCAATGATTCTAACTAGCGCCTCTAGTGTCGAATTGTGAAGCTATCGAAGAACGACACTTTGACAGTTTTTCCAACGTGTAGAAAATTCCCCAAACTGCCAGGAATCTCAAGTTGATTGGGGATTGGCAAGCAAGGATTTCGAATATCGATAGTCCGGTCTGGACCAAGTCATAACACTTTTTCAAGATATCGAAACGCCACCATGTCAGTCCGGCTTCAGGATCAGAAATCGAAACCTATCCTCCTGCAGGGGGGTGTGAGGCAGTGAGACATAATTTCTCCGTAACTGTTCATGGCCGCAATGGAGGATATCTTCAAGGTTTTGGACTAGAGAAGGCTAGGCATTGTTTTTGTATTGTAATTGAATACTGCACGCTAATTATTAACTTCGTTTTATTTTCATCTTCATTTTACAGACAGACCAATCTCAGGGATCTTCTAGACGCAGATTGGCGGGAACTGTACTTAAGACAGTTACGAACATTGGTTACGAACCATCATCTGACATTTACAAAACGCAGATAACTTAACCCATAAATACCCCCCTTTTTTTCAAAGCTTTACAATAATAACTGAAATAAGCACATGCAAATAAAATAATTAGTACTCTTACATGGAAATACTAATTTTGTAAATCAGAGCTACCTATCAATATAATATTTAGTTGGTTTCCTAACTGGACGACCACTGCGTGTTATATTTACAGAGTCATTTGGTATTGAACTACCAAGCAAGTTCCTAACATTTATAATATTCTCAAAATGTTGTGAACTGGCCTCAGAGCGACTGACATCAGTATTTAATGATTCAGTATTTGGTGGTTCTACAGAGGTATTTAGATTATTATCAGTGCACACATTTTCATTTTTACTGCAGATTCAGATTAGATTAGATTCAGATTATTTATTTATTTGTAAACATAGGTTATAGATACACAGGTGTGAGATGTTACATTTTTTTTTTAAGTGCTCTATGCTTTGCCATTGGGCGTACAAATGTCAGTATACAATTTACATTTACAAATAGAAATATTATAAAAATAGCGATAATTATAGCACAGTTGATAAAATTTCAAATTTAAACAAAAAAAAAAACTGCAATGTCAAAATAAGTACCAAATTAAATAATCAAATATTTCCAAAATGTCAACAATAAAATTAAAGAAAAATCAGAAATGTCAAAAAATAAAAAATACTATGATGTCAATTAATTGTGTCAAGAATTTTCAAGTAAGCAATAAATCAACTAAAAATGTTTAGAATGTCAACAATAAAATCTAAGACAGTACAAACAAAAAAAATAAAAAAAATAATAGAAAGAATGTAATGAATGCAAACAATTAATAGGCAAGTACAACATTAATAAAATATATCCAGAATGTCAATAATGTCAATTAAATAAAAACATAATAAAGGCAAGAATTTCCTATTTCTAAATGTCATATGATTGACCTAATGCTTATTATCTGAAGAAGCAATAAAATTATAGAACTGTCATCCAAATAGTCCATTATTGAGTAATAACATTTATCGATTAAAATTTTCATAAGTACACCTTTGAATTTGGCCAGGTTTAGTGATTTTAATGTCTCAGGCAGCTTGTTAAATATTTTTTTAGCCATACAGAAAGTACTTTTATTCATTAGGGCTGTTCTGCCATGTGTTACTTCGAGCTCTAACTTATTTTTGTCCCGTAACTTTCTATAGTAGCTTTTGGAAGCTATTTTGTATTGCGAGATGTGCATTTTGACAAATATGTTAGTTTCGTAGATGTACAATGATGGTAAGGTTAGAATGTTTAGGCTTTTAAATAACGGTTGGCAACTGTCGGTGCAATTTATGCCACACATAGATCGGATACATTTTTTTTGAGCTCTGAATACAAATTCTTTGTCGACTGAGTTACCCCAATACATTATGCCATACCTAAGTATTGATGCAACATAGCCGTGATATGTCATTAGTACCGATTCTAGGCTGACAGTCTTTGATAGTTTGTAAAGAACATATGCGAATTTACTAATTTTTTTACAAATTTCGTCTGTGTGGGATCTCCAGGTCAAGTTTACATCTATTAAGATTCCAAGGAATTTGGTGACATTAGTTGAGTCTATTTGAGTCCCTAAATAATTAATGTCAGGGATCTTATTCGGTACTCGCTGGTGAAAATGCATAATTTTTGTTTTTTCTAAATTTATAATAAGATTATTTTTGTCAAACCATGTTATAATTGTATTTAAAGTCATATTTATTTCATTTTCATAAGTCATGGGATCGTCGCATCAATTACTACTGTGCTGTCGTCAGCAAAAAGTACCATAGGATGTTTTATGTGTCCGGGAAGGTCATTTATGTACGACAAGAAGAGGGGAGGTCCTACTACGCTGCCCTGATGTACGCCGTATTTTACTGTCCTGCATTTGAATCGATATTTTTTCTCGCAACCATCATTTGTGCAAATTTGTGTTATTTCCACATATTGTTTTCTGTTTGTCAAATAGGATTCTAACAATTTAAGTATATTCCCCCTGATACCATATTTTTCAAGTTTGCTTAACATAATTGCGTAATCTACATAATCGAAAGCTTTGGTTAGATCCATATAGATAGCACAGACAGGATTTCTTTTGTCCACATTTGATACAATAGGAAGAAGAAGATCGTGTATGGGCATATTAATTGTATTTTGTTTACGAAATCCCTTTTGTTCCTTGACTAATATATTTGACTTCTCAAGGTATGTATATAGGGATTTATAGATAACTTTTTTGAATATTTTTGAGAAGACAGGTATCAAGGCAATAGGTCTGTAGTTTGCCATAGATTGCCTATCCTGTTTTTTATGCAATGGTATAATTATGGAAGTTTTTAGTGCTTCGGGAAAAATTCCATTACATATACTCATGTTAATGATGTAACTTAGATGTAGAGCTATGTATTGAGCCGCTTCTTTTATAACTTTAGTGGAATTCCGTCACAACCAACACTATTTGTATTTTTAAGTGAGTTTATATGGTAGACTATGTCTTGCGGTATAGTTGGTTCCATAAATAAAGAACTAGAGGTGCTTGAGAGAACAGGAATTGGCGTTGCCTTATTTTCAGGTTCAATAACTTGGTCAACATAAAAATTGTTAAAAGACTCGGCTATTTCTACCGGGTTTGTTATTTGTCTTGAGCCTGTTCGTATTTCTGTGATTGGCTCTTTAGGGAAGATGCTTTTAGAATTGTTAATGACTGTCCATGCCGCTTTCGATTTATTTTGGGAGGTTTTAATGTAATAGTTATTTTGTGATTTTTGTGTCAATGATATAATTTTTTTTAATCTAGCAGAGTAAATTTTAAATGTATTTTTATTTTTTGGTGTAGGGTTAGTTCTATATTGCCATAGCAGTTGCCGTTTCCTTTTACTACATTTCCTTATCCCGTTAGAAATCCATTTAGCTTTTTTGTTAATCGATATTGTTCTCATTTCATAAGGAAAACAGAGATTGTAAAAGCATCGAAATAGGTCTAGAAAATGGTTGTAGGCCTCGTTAACGTCACTGATGCTATAAATGTCTGAAAAGTTGAGACATTTTATGCTGTTTTTAAATTTTCCTATATTTTCTTGACAATAATTTCGTCTTTTTACCCGCCAGCGCTTTAAAACACATGTTTTCTTAACTGGACATTTCAAAAGTTGTGCTGTATGATCCAACAAACCAAATTCTATAATTTCTCCTTTACAGCCCCTTACATTATGTGCAATATTGTCTAAGCATGACCCACTGCTTAGCCTAGTGGGTTGAGAAAATTGCAATTTTTAGTTATAGCTTAACAGTGCATTTTCAAAATTCAAAGTATGAATATTTCTTTTCAAAATGTTGATATTAAAGTCTCCACATAAAATAATCTTTTTGCTAAGTTTTAAGCATACTAAATGTAATATGTTGTTCAAGTTATCGTGAAATTTATCTAAATTAGATTGGGGTACCCTATGCCTATACCCTATATGCATACAATAATGATGTTGTGTTCTATCAATTCGATCGCGCAGCATTCAATTACGTTTTTTAAAGAATAATTACTTATATTTAGCACTTTATATGTATGGCCAATCCTAATTAAAATGCACGCACCACCTCTTCTACATCCTCTAGAAAAACTCGTTGCTAGGCTATAGTTTGGTATGTTTAGTAGTTCTTCCTGTTCTGGTGTCATAAAATGTTCAGTTATGCACACAGCATCTATCCGTTTTCTGTTATTTTCCAGTTCTTCCAAATAAATATTAAAGGTATCGGCCTTGTTTATGAGTCCCGCAATATTTTGATGCAAGATATGTATATTATTGTACACGAAAAAAGTTAGAATTCTCCTCTAGGTTTGTATTTGCACTGTTGAAACCACTTTCTTGTGTATTGTTGCTATTTTGCTGTCGTTTCGTATTATGATATAATTTTAGATCAATCAAAATGTTACACATAATATTGTCATATATGTTCTTTATTCCGCATTTATTGATTCTGCCCGTAGTGCAGGAAAACATCTCAAGTGTTAAGTCACGATTGCTGTCGAAGATGTATGCGTAGTTATGATTTTGGTTGTCTAAATGAAGCAGGTTATTAAACATTTCAACTTTGAAGTTGTATATTAGTGATCCTGTTTTATATGTAGGGAGACAGATCACTATGTTGGTGTGTGTTAGTTTTCGGAGGGATTCATTGAACATATTTATTACGTCTATATAGTTGTTATCATATCTATTTATATCATCTTCTCCTATGAAAAGTAGGCAGTAGTCATTTAAGGTAAATTCCTTTAATTTTTGTTCGATACCGCTTATGAGCCCCATTATGTTGCAGTTGGGCATGACGTAATGACAGTAGTGAAAGTATTTGGAAAAGATGTCCTCAACTAAAGGCGCGGATCCTTTCATTTTGCTAGAGCTCAAGATACATAGTTTATTCTTTTGAATAATCTTCGGTACTACATTTTTTGATGCTATAGGGGTTGGGATATCTTTCACTTTGTTTGGTGTCTGCTTTCATTTAGTCTAGCACCAGGTTCAATATCAGTGGAGTTACATGTTAAGTTTTTATAATTATTATTGTTATACTTACTCTATTTTATTGAAATTACAAACATTGAAGTATGGTTTAATGAATTTTCTATTTCTCCTATACCTATTCCCTACTTCATCCCCCACCACATAAGAACAGGGTTCATCACATTTTTAGATAATTTTACTTTTAGTCCAGTTAGCATCTAGTGACTTCAAATACACATTCTCACTGACAGTGAAATCCATGAGAGTATTTGAATTTCTATCATAATTTTTCTTTGCAGCCTCTAGACGATTGATTCCGTATTAATTTAAAATTTCTTTCCGTAAATAACAACTTAAGAGCGGCCAACCCGTCATACTTTTCATATAAACGCTCGTACGTGATTATGTCCTTGTAACACATCTATCTTTAATTTTTTTGAACTAATAGGTATCTTGTGCATTTTATCTAGGTTTCTATGAAAACAAAAAATCTAAATTTGGAGTAACAAATTCAGTAGGTATAAGCCTACAAAAAATCTGCGTTTTGCACAAATTTTACCTAAACTTTGGCCGTTCATAATGTACTCATAAATAGAAAAGTAAAGAAAACATCTTGATAGAAACCTTGCACATGTAATGGAGATTCTAAATTAATAATATTTATTTCACAAACTTTTAAGGCTCATTCAAAAACACGTATTTCCTGGAACTAGTTTTATGAAATGTTCGATCACTATTTTTCGTTCAATGTTATCGCGTTCTCACTTTCTAGTTAGTCAACCACATTGCGCTGGATGAAACAAGAAGCTTTTCGGCCACGCTCGTGTTGACGATAGACGGACCGGTTTTTGAAATGGGTAGTAATGTAATAAATTTACAGTTCTTGAAAATAACAATTGTGCAGGAGATTGAAAAGGATTCTCCGACCAGACAGATGTTGTGTCTGGTGGGAAACTGCCCGACAGTTGATATTCGGGCTTTCCATAATTATGTTCTAATCGGACGGTAAACTCTGATATTGCGATTTAGGATTTTGCCTAGTTAGTTCGCAGCTGTTGAGATAGATGGCGCTGCGAGTCTCATTTGTTGTGATGTTGATTGTGCTGCACTGATTTTAGTTTTTGGCACCATGGATAAACTGAAAATTCGTACAATTTTCGAATATGAGTCCTACGTGGAAATACCGCTGCGCAAACAGCACGCACGAAACATTAACGACGGGCCTAAAACTGCTTGCATAAACACAATTCAATCGCTTCTCCATTATTGGTTCAATCGTCGGAAATTTTGCGTTGAAGAACGAGCCTCACGGTCGGCCGGTAACCGTTGTCGACAAAGACGGAAACGGATCCAACTCAATCTACTGCCGGCCCGGCCTTGGAGTTAATGTACATTGAAGCACTTGCGTCAAATCGGAAAGTTAAAAAAGCCAGATAAGTGGGTGCCACACGAACTAAGCGACCAACAGCGACACTTACGCGTAATCTGTGCTTACGCGTCAAAGCATGCATGGCACTACTGAATCGGTATAGAAACTGAGAGTTCTAAATCGAATTGTTACCTGCGATTAAAAGTGGATCCTTTACGACAACCGTAAGCGTTCATCTCAGAGGGTGGACCCAGGTACAGCACCTAACCAGTGCGCTAAAAAAAGATTACACATAGGTAGATGATGGTTACTGTCAGGTGGACCAGTACTAGTAGAGACTTGTACATCACAGCTTCTTACCGAATGGCACAACAGTGACGGCAGATGTCTATTGCCAAGAATTGCAAATAATGATGGAGGAGCTCTCAATTCAACAACCAAGACTGGTCAATCGCTCTTCCCCATTGTTATGTACAAGCAATAGCGATGCGCGGCCGCGCGACTGCTAGCGCGCACGCGGCGCCGCGCAGCGCCCCGCACACCGCACCCCCACTCGCGGGTCCGCTCATGTTATTGTAAAAACAAAGGCTGAAGCTCGTTCCCGTTTCTGGTTTCCGGGTATTGATAAAAAAATAGAGACTATGATCAACTCTTGTAGCGTTTGCATACATTTACGACCTACCCCTCCGCGCGCCCCGCTTGCACCATGGCCATACCCCCCGCAACCATTCTACCGATTGCATATTGATTTTTTGGGACCGTTAGCTAATAGACATTATTTAATTGTAGTAGATGCATACACGAAATGGGTGGAAGTTTACGAGATGTTTGGTTCAACGACCTCATCAGCTGCATTAGAAAAACTATACGAGTTTGTTTCAAGGTTCGGTTTACCTAATACAATTGTAAGCGATAACGGCACGGCTTTCACGTCACAAGAGTTTAAACGGTTTTGTAGAATTAACGGGATTGAGCACGTGACGTCACCGCCCTATAATCCTGCGAGCAACGGCCAGGCCGAAAGTTATGTAAAGATCGCAAAAAAGGGAATAAAATCGTGTATTTTATCTAGTACCTAACAGCCAAAAAGACACTAGGGTCAAACTCTTAAAACATCTTTTTGATTACCGGAACTCGGTACATTCAGTGACAGGGTTCTCTCCGGCTCAATTAGTTTTTGGACGTAAATTAAGATCCAGGTTGGATCTATTGTCGCAAAAGTCGCTGTCGTCACCCTCAAACGCGTCACTGGACAGCACAGTAAAATCAAAACAGTGTTTGCAGTGTAAATACAATGGCGGCAAAAATAGACAAGTTTTTAAAAATGGAAACGAAGTATTATTCAAAAAATTTAGCAATACAGATAAGTTCACATGGTGCAGAGGCACAATAATAGACAAAATTGGCAGAGTTGTTTATTTGATTAACGATCAAACAGGGAGTGTAGTGAAAAAACATAAAAATCAGATTGTGTTGTATAAGGGCAACACCAATGTACAACAACGTTGGGATACTAGCGAAATAGACGATGATGGTGACTATGATGTGCCACCAGCGGAACCACTGTGCCCCCAACTCGCGTCTCAAGCTGACGCCGCCGCCACGGGGGAGGTGGGGCAGGGTGCGAGTACGCCGCCAGCGGTGCCGGCATCGGCATCGCCACCCGTATCTGTGCCGTCCGGCTCCAGCCGTCTCGATAGAGCTTTGCGTCAGCTTCCAAAGGTGGACTATAGAAGCCTTGCGCTAGGCAAGTGACCAGTGGACTGCATACCTAATATAAATATTGTATAACTTGCTACCTTAGGTACTTGTTTCTTTACCTATTAAGACTCCGGTGTTACGTAGTGTTAACCTAATTTTAATTATGCATAAGGTACTCCATGTATGTAGTTGTAAGTTTACTTTAGTATTATAATTTCGTATTATTATTATTATTCTTGTATCTTCGAAATATGGTGGGGAGATGTTATGTACAAGCAATAGCGATGCGCGGCCGCGCGACTGCTAGCGCGCACGCGGCGCCGCGCAGCGCCCCGCACACCGCACCCCCACTCGCGGGTCCGCTCATGTTGTTATAAAATAAAGCGTCAGTGCGTTCACAGCAGCCGTAGTTTTACTTGTGTGTCGTATCTAACACCCATTGCTTCTCCACGACAACGCGCGAGCTCACACTTCACGACAGACCATCGCAAAGCTACAAGAGTTACAGCTAGAAGCTCTCCGTCACCCACCGTACTCACCGGACCGTACCCCAACAGATTTCTACTTTTTTTCAAAATTTAGAAAAAAAATTAAGTGGGAAAAAATTTAACAACCGAGATGCAGAGCAAAACGCTTTCCCTGACTTCATCACCTCCCGTCCGGCAGACTTCTATTGAAAAGGGATAAACAAACTGCCATCAAAATGGCAAATTTGTATAAACAATTTGGGCCAGTACTTTGATTAGCAAGAATAAAAAAAAAATACTAAATTTTAAATTTTATTTTATTATTCATAGGTAAAGGACCTAATATTATAAAGCTGAAGAGTTTGTTTGGTTGAACGCGCTAATCTCAGGAGCTACTGGTTCGAATTGAAAAAAACATTTTAGTCACAACACTAAAATTTTGTGTTTGATACCCCATTTATCGAGGAAGGCTATAGGCTATTAGCATCACGCTACGACCAATGGACCTGGAGCATTAATAAAAAATGTGACGCAGACGAAGTTAGCGGTCAGCCGTGTAAGCGGGTCAGCTGTATAGTGTATGTCATAAAATCGTAACGTAGCTGCAGCGTTCGCAGTGACGATTTTGCTTCGAGTTGCTTACTTGTTTACTCGTCACTGCGAAGGTAGACATAGATAACGCAAGAGCAACTACTTCGCGTGTCCGTTTCAGTGCCCAGCTTACGTACAAAAATCGTAAGCCGCCACTTTCGCACTCAGTCTGCATCGGTGTACGCTAGTCGGACGTCAGTTAGGTGGTTAGGTCAGATAAGTGCCACACGTGGAGGCGTCTTTGAATCGATTTGATTTTCCCATCACAGTGCTTGTGTGTGACGTCATAGTAGGTAGTCAAAAAATGACACGTTTGGTTTTCATACTGAGGGCTTATTGTGAGTTTTTAAAGTACTCGATCGCGTTAACGTAAACGTTCGCATATAATTATATCAAATTGTATAGAAAAAACCGGATGTTCGTGAGTGTCACCAGACGGCGCTTATTCGGTTTCAATACACGTTACGCTAATTATTTAATGCGACTGAGAACGTTAAAAAACTCACACTAAGGCCACAGATCGTGATACTTGCGTTATCTACATCTGTGGTCTGCATCAACAAATCCTGGAAATATTAATGTAGCCGAAATCATGGACCTAAAAAAAAAGGTTTTTAGGTCCATGGCCGAAATATACTTGGCATAATGTTTGTGTTCGTTGTGTTGTGTTCAATCAAATAGCTGGCAACACTAATTTACACGAACGTTCCAAATCAAGATGACACGTGACATTTAAAAATATTGCATATCTGCCATCTCTTTTTATCAAAGGCAACAATCATATTGCTGTCTCACAGACAGCACCATAAAGAAGTACCTATGTTAGTGTGGATTTTGGATACGTGACTTGTCAATTTGTATGTCTTTCGGACATTTTTGACAAAGTCAAACGAGTGACAGCAGCAAAAAGCAAAAGCAAATCAATTTATTAAAAAACGGTGGACGTGAGGACTGAGTGTGACACTGTTCCAATTAATTAATAAGGAAATAAGTAATATTCCGTCAATAAATAGTGATTTGTAAGCTATTTCATTCATTGTACCTGAATAATATTTACCAAAATGTCTCAAGTTAAATCTAACAAAAAGTTCAAATGGGCTTTAGATTTCAATCCAAAGTAAGTACGGACGCATTGTACTTAACGTTTTAAATCATAAATTTGTAACTAAATGTCTAATGTCTGACAATTAGTAGGTACGTCGTTTTTACATGGCTTAAATCTATCAATTATTTTGTTTTAGGACTCGTACACAAACAACTGAATTACCATCACCGCCAGGTTATAGTCAGTCCACTAATGCGAGCTACACTGAATCATCTAGAGATACGGATTCTAATTTACTTCTAATCAAAAAGTTGTGGGATGTTGCCCTGGGTCCTCTCAAGCAAGTGCCAATGAATTTGTTCATAATGTACATGGCTGGAAACTCCATATCTATATTCCCAATTATGATGGTTGGTATGCTGATTGTTCGACCAGTGAAAGCTTTATTTGCTACCCAGAGTACATTCAAGATGGTGGAAGGTACTCAAGCTACAGGGCAGAAGTTTGTGTATTTTATTGGAAACATTGTCAACATTTTACTAGCTCTTTACAAATGCCAAAGTATGGGACTATTGCCCACACATTCAAGTGATTGGTTAGCTTTTGAAGAACCTCAAACTAGAGTTGAGCACATTGGAGGGGGCCTGTCACTCATATGAATCAGAAGAGTAATTCAAACACTTTATTTATTGCTAACTTTATTTAGTTTATCATTGTATAGAACTACTTAAAATATTTACAATAAAGTAACTAAATGACTAATGTTGTTTCAATACAATATCCTAGCCATCAGTCCATTGCTTCATTTATCTCCCTTCTTGTCACTGATATCTGCTAGTTTGCTGTTCACAAATGCTTGTGCCTTTGCAAATAATACCGATGGGTCTTCAACTTTGTCTATCTGTATAAAAACAGAAAAATAAATTAATCTTACTTATAAAAACTAGCAATTCATTTATTTGATCAATGACATTATCTATATTCCTGGTTCAAGTAATATCATTCATAATAATATGTTGTTAGAAGTAACACAGAATCAGATATTATTAATAGTATTAAACTGTATTTTTACATACTCCATCCAATAAAAAACCAGTGATAACAAAATTTGCAAATGATGGAGCTTATAAATCAGTTAAATAAAAGCTACCATTATTTCACTAGTGATACAAAGCAATGCATTCCAATTGCTAATTTTTAATTATTTTTGAATGCTATAATGAATTAAGTATTGGTACATAAAAACTAAGAAATGAAATTAAACACTAAATCAAATCAAAATAATGGTAAAACAGCAGAATGAATCTAGATGGTCTTGCTCTAGCCATAAAGTAATAATTCTTAAATAAAATTATTGAGTTACATGATAATTAGTCTAGTGCCAATTTTATGCATTTTCTTAAAAAAAAGGATGGTATAGATGTACTATTGATCTTCTCGACTTTCTCAAGATCATAAAATACCAAACATAAAATAAAAAATAAATGCTAACCAGGATTTGGATTTTTTGTTATTTGTTGCCTTGTCACATTCCTCAGTAGCTTTCTGACAAAGCCCCTGTAGGGTACCCTGCATCAAGTAGAAATAGTATAGGTAGGTATATACAATCAACATGATATATTTATGTAGTATAAGCTACACAATGTAGGTAGAAATGTGACAGAGCAAAAGAGGCCATACAGTATTGAAGTATACCTACATTTTTGAACCAGGAATATGGTTGTTATGTTAATGCCTTTATTATTTGATGAGAACAGAAGGGTAGTTAGTTTTAGTGCTAATATAAAAATGACCAATCAATCGTGTAGGCCTCCTTTGCAGGACATGGAGTTTATGGACAATTAACAAAGCATGACAAGTTCAAAAGCAATTCTTTATGTCAGTTACCTTGTAGTTTTGAGCCACATAGACTCCTGTGTAAACACCGGCACCAAATATTACCTAAAAAATGTTTTTAAGTAAGTACACAAAACATAGCTTTTTAATTTGATATGTAATTGTTTACAGAGACATTGCTGGATCTGCAAAAAATCCTCTTACACTAGTTTTGATCAGTCTCAACAGACAACCCATGACTTTGTTAGGGATTTCTGGCAGCTTTGATCTGGAGGTACACTCATTTCAAGAAACATTTGGCTTTTCTTGACAGTTACTTTATATATATTTATTTTGTAAATAAGCTAGCAAAATATTGTATACATTTTTTAGAAAACTTGAATTGTCAATTTGGCATTCTAATTCCAAATGTTTTGTTTACTTGGGCAAGTCACTATGGCTTACTTGCAAATATTTTTTACCACAAAAGTTCTTATTTATGGTTATTCCATTTCAAAGAAGGTTATTAATCTTTGTTATCAGTATTAATCTGTATATATAAAAATCAATGCCACTTTTCATTGTAATTTTATAACTCAAAAACGGCTGAACCGATTTGGCTGAAAATTGGTGGGGACGTAGGTAGCTTAGAACCAGGAGACGGACATAGGATACTTTTTTTTTTGTAGGGTAGGTGTAGGGTAGGTAGGTAGGTAGCCAGTTGACGGGAGTGAAGCCGCGGGGGACAGCTAGTATTAAATATTGTAGGATTATAGCTACAAGATGATCAATTAATTAAAACTATTATAAACATAAAACTCCTACCTAACTGAGCCTGAGAAAAAACTAAAATATGGCTTTGAGATTTTCCTCCACATCACTGTTGACTGGTAATGAGCAAAAAGGACTGGTGGCATTGCCACATGGTATGACAATACTTATTCTCTGGACAAACTTAGGTGTAAACCAGCCTTAGGGTCATGCAAAGTTTACACTAGAAAATAGAATAGAAAATGTTTATTCGACAGGGACAACACAACAGCAATAAACACATGGTGAACAATAACATACAAAATAAAATGGTGCTGAGTGGTCACTAGACTTTCGGGTGTGTTTTAAAATAATGTATCTTTATGCAAACTAAATGTATGAAGATTGGTGTTATGTTATGGTCTCAATTTTTTTATATTGTATTTTTTATCACAGTCATTACAACATATACATAACAACAAATGAGCCAGCAATCATATGCCATATTTACTGCTTTATTAGTAAGTCATTGGCCAAATTAGTTAATTTACTCTATTCTATTTCTAGTAAGTACATTTTGTCCCACTGCACTGCTGGGCAAAGGCCTCCCTCTCCCTTTTCCAAATTAATTAATCTACCTATGAAAAACCAACCATCAGCAAGCAAGCTTCAGCAAAATAAAATGATAAGAGGAAATGTTACAACAGCCTGTAGACCTGTGATAAATGATCCCGTGATTGGGGATGGTCCCAAATTAAATTGGGGTAGAGAATGGTGATGAAGTCTATAATAGTATTACTGCCATCATCCAGTTAATCTGAACCAAACACTAATTTAGGAAAAACTGTAACCTTGGGTTATATATGAATTTCATTTTCAGAATGATTCAAAACATTTTTTTGTTTTGAAGATGAAGTCTTTTTTATCTCACTACCATGATTTTCTTTGTAGTTAAATGCAGAATCATTGTCACATCATTATTTATTTTTATACCTACCTCATAGGCACGTACCGCCAAAAGATAATTTTAAAATGTTTTTTAACCATATTGAATAACTTACCACTGCTTTGATCATTTTTATAAACATTAATTATATTTTACCCCTTCGTAGGTTCGTCAAAGAATTTTTGGTGAATTCAGTAAAAGCACTTTTCTCCTAATTCACGGCCAATGAAAGGATTTTCACAAACTTTGCGCAGACTTTTTCTTTCTTTGTGACAGAGTGACAGTTAACATTGACATTGACATTTGTTTCACAGCTGATTGTTGTGATTAGGTAGGTACTTGTGATTGTTGCTGTGGGATGATTCCAATAATATCGAATTATGTGTTGATTTTGCTTACAAATAATCATAAAATTATAAATAATAAAAAAATAGGTAGGTACCTAACAATTTCAGCGATTGCTTTCGCTTTCTTTGGTACACCGCAATGTATTGCAAATTGTTAATGCCGGGTACAAACTTAGCGAACGAACGTCACTGGCGATTAGGGAACGTGCATGAATTTTAAGTGGCAGCACAAATCGACACGAGAGCCACAGTGTGGAAAAATTAAAGAAACTATTCAGTCCTATCTGCCATCGTTTACATTTTTATCTCCACCAAACATTTCACAATACGCTGCGTGGCTTTTTTTTTTTTTTTTTTTTTTTTTATAGGATGGGAAATCATCAAATGACCCCTCCCGCTCTGGGTGGAGCGGCAGGGAGTGTCAGACTTTTACTGACTAAAACCCACCCTTAGTCCTCCTAGTGCCTTTCTTCCCAGGGCCGCGGTAACTCTTTCGAACAATTCCGCAACCCTGGCAGGCTCTGGCCCTGGCGGGCCCCGTCTCCGTTGCTGACTGCTCGTTGCTGACGGCGCGTTTGGAGTGAACGCGCCGTCGACTCTGGCCTGACCTGATCGGACAGCGAGCTACCCATTGCTCGCTGTCCGCAGGCGTCAGTCACTGCGCCTTGCCCAGGAGCGTCAGTTCCTGAGAGGCGCAGCGACTGAAGTTCGTCTGGAGGAGGCGAAATGGGGCCATTACTGGCACTCCATTTCGGCCCCCTCTCGAGCAGTGGCAGCGGCGGCGACGGTGGCGGCGGCTGCGGCGGAAGCGACGGCGGCGGCGGCGGCGGTGGAGGAGGGTTTTCTCCTCGACCCGGCCCTGGCGGGTGGACCGCAGGCTTTGCCCCCAGCCCAGTGATCGGCCGGCTTGCCAGCTGCCGCACATGCGAAGCAGTGCGGCGCGGCGTCGCACGAGCCGGCCCTGTGACCGGGCTGACCACAGCGGAAGCAGTGGTCACTGCGGTCCACCTCCGAGGTGCAGCGTACTCCCACGTGGTTGCCAACTTGGCAACGGAAGCACCTCAGAGGTCTGGGCTCCAGCAGTTTTACCTGCGCGGAGACCAAGCCCACCAAAAGCCTTCGGCCCTCCGAGACTTTCTTGGCCGCCGACACGGGGCAGCTCACCACTACGGT
Organism: Melanchra persicariae; assembly: GCA_947386135.1. Taxonomy (NCBI): domain Eukaryota; kingdom Metazoa; phylum Arthropoda; class Insecta; order Lepidoptera; family Noctuidae; genus Melanchra; species Melanchra persicariae. The sequence goes on along the minus strand of OX376653.1, from coordinate 8,129,157 downwards.
TCGCATGCCCGTGTTGTCAGGACGGATGGTGCCCGCCTTCACCTCCTCTGCAGAGCACCCCCCCGTCCTGACGACGGCGGCCAACACCTCCTCCTCCGTGACGGAGTCATCCAGGCCCAAGATGCGCATATCTATGCACTTCGTGGGCCTGGACACTCGGACGTCATCCGCGCCCAAGGACGCCCTAAGCCTTTCGGCTAGAGCGTCCGCGGCCGGACCGCTGCCTGCTCCAGGGATCTCGAGCATCCTGGCCCCGGTCATGGTGACCCTGAGCCGGAGACCCCCGACGATGCCAAGCTCACCGAGGTTGATGGCCTCCTTGGCCTTGGTGAGCGTATTGGCATACGTCACGCCCCTCTTCACCGCGTCCGGCTGCAGCGTTAAGACTACAGCCGCGGTCTTCGGGGCGCGGAGCGCAGCCGCGACGCCTCGCGCTCGCTGCCGCCGCCTTCTTTCCCGCCTCTTTGCCGCCCTGGCTGCCTTTCCCGCCTTCTTCTTCTCCCCGGCAACTTGCCATTCGGCTTGAGCCGGGGGAGGAGCTGAAGGCGAGGAAGCCGGGGGGAGCTGCTGCTCAGACGGCGCAGGAGCCTTCGCCGTCCGCGCAGCAACCCCACCCTTCCTCTTCCTTCCCGAGGCCGGGTCCGGTTTTCCCGACACCGGCTTCGCGGGTGCCGGCCCGGACCCTTTGTCCTGGCCGGACGACCCCGGTGTGGCAGCCACGGCGGCCGCGTACGACGCCGCCTTCCGGCCTGGAGCCTTCCCACTCGTCGCTAACGGGGGGCGCAGGACGATGCCCTCCAGGACGGAAAACCGCGCCTGGAAGGCAGCCATCTCCTGCCGCACCAGGTCCAGCACCTGGCCCTCCTGCGGCACGGGCTGGCTGTTCTCCCTGCTTCCCCCTTCAGGCGCCCTCTGTGGGCCGGCTCCCTGGAGCCTGGCCAGGTCTGCTCGGAGCCCCGCATTCTCCCTCTGGAGGCGCTCCGTGGCGGCAGCCAAGCGGGCGACCTCCGCCCGCAGCTTGGACATCTCGTCCCGCGGAGGCCCCCCTGGGTTACCCTCCGCTGCCGCCAGAATGGAGGCCATCGCCTCACTTATGGCCTTGTTCTTGGAGGACAACTTCCTCTTCAAGGCCACATCGCGAAGCGCGGCCTCTACAACCTCCGCAAACCCGGCCCTCCGAACACGCTCCTGTCCGGAGTCATCCGGCCCACCGCCGGAGGACTCCGAACCAGGAGCCCTGCGACCGCCCTCTACGGGGGGTCGTCTGTCAGCGACGAGCTCCCCGGCTCGCTGACCAGCCACCTTGGAGGCGGGCAGTCTCCCCTTGCCTCCCTCTCGGCCCTTGCCCCGCCTGCTGGTGGGGATCTTTCGAGCCGAGGCAACCTCGTCGCTGCAGGACGACCCCTGGTCTTGCTCTGGTCTGGGCCGCTTGCGGAAGGACCTGGAGTCCTCCGAAGCAGCCCCCGCTCCCTCGGGTCCAGAGCTCGCCGAGCCAACAGTCACCAGGTCGTCGGAGTCCAACTCGGACTCCGACTCTGCACCCGGGTGACGCTCAGGCGAGCCCCTCCTCCAATATAGAGCGCCTCTCTCCGCGCTCCGCCCGACCGACACTCTGTCGGGCGAGCCAAAACTAATGCCGATCGGGTCCTCCTCGGATAGGTCGGATCGGGGGCCTCCTCGGCCCTTGTTGCCAATGGCAAGCGGTGGACAATAGACAACGTTGCCCCCCCCAGAATACGTGGGGCATGACGCAAGCGTGGCGGATTCTCGTACTGCTGTGCAGTCCGTACCGCCCTGGGGTAATACTGTTTCGTTGACGCTGCGTGGCTTGAAAACACTTTTGTCTATTATGTTTGAAGAATCGTTTGTATTATGGTTAAAATGATACCCTCAGTCCGGCCGACTATGGACGCATTTACAGATGGGTAGTCAAATCATTACTTTTTTACACAAAAGTATGTTTATTAAATAAAATGCTTTGCATTCTTAAAATGTTTTTCCCATGCATTTTTGATAGATGTGCATGGTACGATTCTGAACTATAAATATAATTTTAGACAGGTGTAGTTTCTCAATTTCTCAATAAATGTACCGAAGTGATTTTTTTTACTTCGGTACAGTTATTGAGAAAAAGTAATGATTTGACTACCCATCTGTAAACGCGTCCTTAAGGTGAAAGCGCCAGGGTAGCCCGCGAAATTCAAATTTTCTTACGTTCTTTGCAATTTACAAGTCAAAATTTCAAAATTTTATTCCCGGCCGTAGCAAGTATGTGTTTATAAAATAATAATCATTAAAATCGCCAATACAACTCTTTCAGTTAGAATTGATGTCAAATGTACCTACCCAGTATTTCAATGAAATCATAACATTGGGCATCACCACGCTTTCACCTTAATCATTATTGTCAGCGTGGCCAGAATTTGTTAAAATAGGTACCTACCTACCTATGTTTTTTGCTTAGAATAATAACGCCTAGAAGGAAAGTCCCATACACGCTCCCTACAAAAAAATGAAGCAACTTTAGTTACGTATGTGTGAGTGAGCGGTATGTAATTACAGCCACACGCACACAGACGTAAAATTTGTTGCTAGGAATGAACACTTTCCCTAAAATCGGGAAAAATGTTAATGTACACTTGGGACTAATCATAGATCAATATAAAAAAATGTTACGTACGTTACTTGTCGGTACGTACTTATTGTAATAGGCCATGGTTTCTGGGGTCTCTATCTGACTATACCGACTATAGGGTCAAAATCGAAATTCAAGATGGCGGCGACGACCGTCATGGGTGTCATTTTTATGGTTGCTGGGGTCGCTAAAACCGATTATGGAATCAAAATTGAAATCCAAGATGGCGCCGATGGCATTTGCTAACTTTTCGTCATGGGTGTCATTTTCATGGTTTTTGGGGTCGCTAAAATCGATTATGGGGTCAAAATCGAAATCCAAGATGGCGGCGACGAAATTTGCTAACTTTTCGTCATGGGTGTCATTTTTATGGTTTCTGGGGTCGCTAAAACCGATTATGGAATCAAAATTGAAATCCAAGATGGCGCCGATGGCATTTGCTAACTTTTCGTCATGGGTGTCATTTTTATGGTTTTTGGGGTCACTAAAATCGATTATGGTGTCATATCACTTGTCTGCTTCTTTTGTGGTCTGCAGTCTGTAAGAGATAGCAAAATTCTTATTTTAGTTTAGGTGGTGAACAAAAGAATCGGCATCATTGCTATTCGTTAGAAAAACGTGTTAGATGTTTGCTTGTTCGATGAAACTAACCCGGTTTAAAAAAATGCAGTGGCACTCCGGGAGTGCGGACAGAAGTGTAAACTTGAACAATTACTTTTAAAAGCAGACTGCAGACTCCCGGTGCCGATCAAATTTCGTCGCCGCCATCTTGGATTTCGATTTTGACCCCATAATCAGTTTTAGCGACCCCAGAAACCATGGAAATGACACTCATGACGAAAAGTTAGCAAATGCCGTCGGCGCCATCTTGGATTACGATTTTGATTCCATGATCGGTTTTAGCGACCCCAGAAACCATGGAAATGACACCCATGACGAAAAGTTAGCAAATGCCGTCGGCGCCATCTTGGATTACGATTTTGACCCCATAATAGGTTTTAGCGACCCCAGAAATCACGAAAATGACACCCATGAAAGACTGGTCGGCGGTCGGCCCCCACGGGGCCGATAAAAGTTCAGTCTGATGTTCTTTCCAAATTTAATACACGATCTCATACACAGAGGCGTCGGTGTCGCGTCGCGAAATCATTGATTTTTTCCCACATCAAAACTGCCCAACGCGCCTAAAGAAGTTTCAATGCGAAAATTATTTGAATCAAACGTAATTATTATCTTTCGTTTCATGCATAAAACAATAAGCATTATACAGTAGACTCCAACAGTTAGTGCCTACTGTATTATGGGTAATTTTTCTTTACAACTGGCAACACTACATTGTGACAAATTAGGTTATGAAAATTTTTATAAGATTGATTTACGTAAAAATAATGGATTTAATGTAAGAACTTAGGTGTGAAACGTAATTTTATCACATTTTTTCAGTTTTCCGGTTGTGTAAGAGCATGTTTTCATGCAACAAACTGTTATTTTTAAATATTTCACGCGAGGTGCATTCAACAGAGCGTGACCTTGAGCACTGACGGCTCGCTGCGCCGAGTACTTCATATATGGAGTAGTCTCAGTAGCTTCACTTTTGATGCTCGTACTAGGTTTCTTGGCGTTATTATTCTAAGGTTTTTTGCTTATTTTGATGTTTACTCAAACAAAATCATTAGAGGTTATGTCTTTGTTCACTTACAGATTTGTTTGTATTGAAACGTACTTCTACATACAAAACTTAGCTATTATTAAAAATATCATGATTAGTAATTTCTAAATGTTTTTGAAACTCTTACTTACACATGGATTTTTTCAGCATTTTTTAACTTTTGTCGTTTATCTCATAATCATAGTCCATGTAAATGCTGTTGCTTGTCTACAAATAGGACTCACAACTAGTTGTGGCAAAGCAACAGAATTTTACACCATTTGACTTATTTTGAATTGTTCGAGCATCCAGAAATGCAACAAGACATTTTTACTGAGATAATTAATGTAAATGTTATTTTGCACTTCTGTATGCTTTAGCTTCATGCTAATTATTTCTTTGGATATGGCTGTCAATATTCCTGCTAACAATTTTTAAGTTGAATGAAATTAGAATTTTTATATGTAGGTACCTAATGTGTAATTTCAATTTTTTTTCTTTCGTATCTCGGATGTTTGGTTTTGTATCACGTTGCCTGAATTTGTTCATCCCTGGATTTGGTTTCATTCACTATAGGTAGTTCGTTCGCCTTCGCTCGGTAGATTACCTACCCGGCTTGCGGAATATATTCGAAAGAGTCACTGCGGCCCTGGAACGCAAAGGGCATGAGGAGGAACACGGATGGGTTTCAGTCAGTATGAGTTTGACCACAGAGTAGGTACTTTTATATATAGTTTGACACTCCCCTCCGCTCCTGAGCGGAAGAAGTAATTTAATGATTTCCTATCCATGAAAAAGAGGTCTGGGGGCCTACCACAACCTCTTAAAACAATATTACTTTAATATTACTTTGCGTTCCGCTCTGTTGGATTTTCAACGCTCGGATCAGCGCCGAGAGTTGAAAATGCAACAACAGAAATTACAAAGTAATATTAAAATAATATTGTTTTAAGAGGTTGTGGTAGGCCTCCTGCACCCGGCAATATATTTATGTATTTTATTTTCTTTTACGACTGTATTTTCGATGTTACACACTACAGTTCTATGCAGAATCAGAATAATTTATTTGTAAAACATAAATTAGATAGTGCACTATGTTTTGCCAATGGACATACTTACCTAAATATTTATTGTCTGTTATGTTCTTCATAATACCATGCAGCAAACAGCCTTGCCAACCGCTCAGAAAATAAAAGTTTCGGGTTCTTCTACAGTGCCGTAAATAACTGTGGCACTGTAGAAGAACCCGAAACGCTGGCCCATATGAGCGAGCGTTTGAGTTAAGTATTTTTATCAGTCGTCTAAGGGTATCTTATCAAAAATATCTCTTGATTAGGTGGGTACCTATTCTGACGCAAGTTCCCGATTTTTTCAGAGTATACATTTTCATTATGAAGTCTTGGTGGATGTGTTGATGGGTACGATTCGGTGTGAAAATAGAAAAATTATACAATTATAGTTTATATAAATAAACTGCCATAAAATTCTATAACCTGCTGGTATGGGTCTAATAACATAATGTAACAAGGAAGATCATCAACGCAACGACTGATTAAGAAAAACATCACTAAAATGTACGCTTTCTTTGTAAAGTGACCATACTTTTTACTAGAAAAGTGGAACACCATGGAGAAGTTGAGAAAAAATAGATAGTACCTACTTATTGCTTATGTACGTCAGAACCGCGGGTGTACTTTTCAGATCTGCCTAAATTTATTGCAATTATTTGGTACCTTCTGTGTACCTTTACGTACCTCTCTTGAAAATTGTGTACCTACACCCGAACAATGATATTTTAAAAATTAGGTACACCCGCCATTCTGATGTCTGAACCGCGGGTGTGCTACTAACCAATATATGTAGCTAAGTACACTCCATAAGTAGATTTGGTACCTCTTGTGTACCTGCAGAAATAAGTATTAAATAAACAAAATACTGTCAGGTTGCTGCGAAAAGTAAAAAAAAACTAGGTATTTTCTTTCTATTTTGCCAAATTTTGCCGATACACGACTGGGTGTGGGGTGCGATGCGGCTTCAGTATCTGCGGTGTATGCTCCGGCTCATGCACTAACGGAGCCCCCATCGAAGTCACCGTCGACGATGATGATGATGAGGATGATATTTTAATTTTGGAATATAATTAGGAATTTTATTTTTATGATAATACGTGCCATTCTTAAAAAAAGTACATTTTTTATTGTTCTTCTTCTTACCTCCATATCTAATGAAATATCAATCCTAGCGAAAAAGTGAACATATTAGGTTGGGGAAAAAGTCTTTTCGCATTATAGTATGTATGAACTTGTAATAAAATCTCTTTGGCTATACTATTTGTATCTGGCTGGTTTTGGTATCATTGAAAGTTTGAATTTTAAAGAACATAATTCCAAATTAAAATTAGGAAAATGTGTGATTTTCATTTGTTTTTCGTACTGTCAAGATGAGTGAATCTAATGAAGAAATTCGATACATTTTTAAATTTTACTACAAAAAAGGTAAAAATGCAATGCAAGCCGCGAAAAAAATATGCGATGTTTATGGACCTAGTGCAGTGTCTGTGAGAGTAGCACAAATTTGGTTTAAGCGTTTTCAATCCGGAAATTTTGATGTCAAAGATGCACGTCGCTCTGGTCGCCCTATGGATAAAATGGATGCCATTTTTGAATAAGTGGAGCAAGATCGGCTTAAGTAGTTACGACGTAGCTGAAGAACTGGGAATTGACCACAAAGCAGTTTCGGCACATTTGAAAAAAACTGGGTACACAAAAAAGCTCGATATTTGGGTAGGTACCTCACGAGCTCACTGAAAGAAACCTAATGAACCGTGTACTCATTTGTGATTCTTTATTACGACGTAATGAAACCGAACCATTTTTGAAGAAGCTGATAACTGGTGATGAAAAGTGGATCACGTACGACAAGAACGTGCGAAATAGGTCGTGGTCAAAGGCCGGTCAGGCTTCACAGACTGTGGCGAAACCCGGGTTAACTCGCAACAAGGTGATGCTGTGTGTGTGGTGAGATCGGAAGGGCATTATTCATTATGAGCTGTTACCACCAGGCAGGACCATCGATTCTGAACTCTACTGCGAACAACAGATGAGATTAAAGCAAGAAGTTGAGAGAAAGCGGCCGGAATTAATCAACAGAAGGGGTGTGGTTTTTCATTATGATAACGCTAGACCTCACACATTCTAGGCTAGGCCGCTCAGCAAAAATTAAGAGAGTTTGGCTGGGAGGTGTTAATGCATCCGCCGTATATTCCTGACCTTGCACCTTCAGATTTCCACTTGTTTCGGTCTCTTCAGAATTCTTTAGGCAGTGTCAGGTTAACATCACGAGAGGACTGCCAAAACCACTTGTCGCGGTATTTTGATCAGAAGTCACAAAATTTCTATAGCAATGGGACACAATCATGTCCCTACCTACAAGATGGCAAAAAGTTATCGAACAAAATGGTACCTACATACTTTAGTTAAATGTAAATAAACTACATTAAAAAATGTTTTGAATTTTCTTAAAAAATGCGAAAAAACTTTTTCCCCAACCTGTTATATGTATTTTTATAGATTACGTAATATGTAGTAGAACATTTTTGCTATGGGCCACCGATTACGAGCTATTTACGAAAAACTAAAATGGGACCTTTACACTCCCTCTTCCCGATAGCTTCACCCCAACCCTCCAGTACTTTTAGTATGTTGTTTTTAAAACACCATTCCATCAACTATGCTAAAATTCGTTTAAACACGAATTATTTCCCCTATTTTTCCTTCCTTTGGTGGACTATTGGTCGGTATTTCTTGTTGCGGCACATAGGGAACGTGCAGGAACTATAGGTAGGTGGCAGCACAGACATGTCATTGTCGAGTATATTTTCTTGTAATAGCCGTAACAGACGCTCGGATTTGGTACGGCGGACTAACTCCGCCCACAAAATTCGATCTCGCTACACACGACCAGAGTATATATACTATACTGAATTGTACGCCTTCAAGTGCACAAAAATTATGGTGGTAGCGGCAACAATAGCAGCAACAATACAACCACCATGTACCAAACACACCGTAAAAACCGGAAAAAAAGCAGAGAATTGGCTAAATTGTATTAAGAGAAACACATTATTATTTTTTATTGTAGTATGTGGTAGTTTGGTACGGCCCAAGCGTACACACGTCCAGATTTGGTACGGAGCGGACCAAATCCGATGTACAAACAAGCGGACCGCGGCGGACTCAATTAATAATAATAATGTTCGGCGTACCAAATCTTGTGGGCGGAGTTAGTCCGCCGTACCAAATCCGAGCGTCTGTTACGGCTCTAAGTTTCGAAATTGACTTTGATAAAATTGCTAAATAGGTCATCATCATCATCATCATCATCATCATCATATCAGCCGAAAGACGTCCACTGCTGGACATAGGCCTCCCCCAAGTGTCGCCACAACAACCGGTCCTGTGCGTCTTGCATCCATCGGTTACCCGCGACACTTACCAGGTCATCGGTCCACCTTGTGGGAAGCCTTCCAACGCTGCGTCTTCCGGTACGCGGTCGCCACTCCAAAACTTCGCGGCCCCATCGACCATCTGTTCTGCGAGCAATGTGCCCTGCCACTTCAATTTGGCGATCCTTCGGGCTATGTCGGTAACCTTGGTTCTCTTGCGGATATCATCATTCCTGATTCGATCGAACTCCGAGCATTGCCCTCTCTATTGCCCTTTTTTTTTTTTTTTTTTTTTTATAGGATGGGAAATCATCAAATGACCCCTCCCGCTCTGGGTGGAGCGGCAGGGAGTGTCAGACTTTTACTGACTAAAACCCACCCTTAGTCCTCCTAGTGCCTTTCTTCCCAGGGCCGCGGTAACTCTTTCGAACAATTCCGCAACCCTGGCAGGCTCTGGCCCTGGCGGGCCCCGTCTCCGTTGCTGACTACTCTTTCCGGCGCGTTCGGAGTGAAACGCGCCGTCGACTCTGGCCTGACCTGATCGGACAGCGAGCTACCCATTGCTCGCTGTCCGCAGGCGTCAGTCACTGCGCCTTGCCCAGGAGCGTCAGTTCCTGGGAGGCGCAGCGACTAACGTACGTCTGGAGGAGGCGAGATGGGGCCATTACTGGCACTCCATTCTAGCCCCCTCCCGAGCAGTTGCAGCGGCGGCGACGGTGGCGGCGGCTGCGGCGGAAGCGACGGCGGCGGCGGCGGCGGTGGAGGAGGGTTTCTTCCTCGTCCCGGCCCTGGCGGGTGAACCGCAGGCTTTGCCCCCAGCCCAGTGATCGGCCGGCTTGCCAGCTGCCGCACATGCGAAGCAGTGCGGCGCGGCGTCGCACGAGCCGGCCCTGTGACCGGGCTGACCACAGCGGAAGCAGTGGTCACTGCGGTCCACCTCCGAGGTGCAGCGTGCTCCCACGTGGTTGCCAACTTGGCAACGGAAGCACCTCAGAGGTCTGGGCTCCAGCAGTTTTACCTGCGCGGAGACCCAGCCCACCAAAAGCCTTCGGCCCTCCGAGACTTTCTTGGCCGCCGACACGGGGCAGCTCACCACTACGGTTCGCATGCCCGTGTTGTCAGGACGGATGGTGCCCGCCTTCACCTCCTCTGCAGAGCACCCCCCCGTCCTGACGACGGCGGCCAACACCTCCTCCTCCGTGACGGAGTCGTCCAGGCCCAAGATGCGCATATCTATGCACTTCGTGGGCCTGGACACTCGGACGTCATCCGCGCCCAAGGACGCCCTAAGCCTTTCGGCTAGAGCGTCCGCGGCCGGACCGCTGCCTGCTCCAGGGATCTCGAGCATCCTGGCCCCGGTCATGGTGACCCTGAGCCGGAGACCCCCGACGATGCCAAGCTCACCGAGGTTGATGGCCTCCTTGGCCTTGGTGAGCGTGTTGGCATACGTCACGCCCCTCTTCACCGCGTCCGGCTGCAGTGTTAAAACTACAGCCGCGGTCTTCGGGGCGCGGAGCGCAGCCGCGACGCCTCGCGCTCGCTGCCGCCGCCTTCTCTCCCGCCTCTTTGCCGCCCTGGCTGCCTTTCCCGCCTTCTTCTTCTCCCCGGCCACTTGCCATTCGGCTTGAGCCGGGGGAGGTTCAGAAGGCGAGGAACCCGGGGGGAGCTGCTGCACGGCTGGCGCAGGAGCCTTCGCCGTCCGCGCAGCCGCCCCACCCTTCCTCTTCCTTCCCGGGGCCGGGTCCGGTTTTCCCGACACCGGCTTCGCGGGTGCGCGCCCGGACCCTTTGTCCTGGCCGGACGACCCCGGTGTGGCAGCCACGGCGGCCGCGTACGACCCCGCCTTTTTTTGGGCTGGAGCCTTCCCACTCGCCGCTAACGGGGGGCGCAAGACGATGCCCTCCAGGACGGAAAACCGCGCCTGGAAGGCAGCCATCTCCTGCCGCACCAGGTCCAGCACCTGGCCCTCCTGCGGCACGGGCTGGCTGTTCTCCCTGCGCCCCCCTTTAGGCGCCCCCTGTGGGCCGGCTCCCTGTAGCCTGGCCAGGTCTGCTCGGAGCCCCGCATTCTCCCTCTGGAGGCGCTCCGTGGCGGCAGCCAAGCGGGCGACCTCCGCCCGCAGATTGGACATCTCGTCCACCGGAGGCCCACCTCGGTTAGCCTCCGCTGCCGCCAGGATGGAGGTCAGCGCCGCACTTATGGCCCTGTTTTTAGAGGAGAGTTTCCTCTTCAGGGCCACATCGCGAAGCGCGGCCTCCACCACCTCCGCAAACCCGGCCCTCCGAAGCTCCTGTCCGGAGTCATCCGGCTCACCGCCGGAGGACTCCGAACCAGGAGCCCTGCGACCGCCCTCTCCGGGGGGTCGTCCGTCAGCGACGAGCCCCTCGGCTCGCTGGCCAGCCACCTTGGAGGCGGGCAAAGGAAGATCCCCAACCACTATACACTCATACTTTTGATTGCATTCATGGTAGCCGTGTCAATTGTAGTTGTAAACCAATCCAGAGAGCTAATTGTGTAACTTATTTAGGAGTTAAAGTCGACGAGCATTTCTCATGGAAAGAACATATAGATTTCTTGTGCAATAAGCTTAAAACTATACTAAGTAAATTTTACCACCTAAGTTATCGGGTTCCTACTAGTACCCTAAAAATGTTATACTCATGTATGGTGGAATCTATAATCGATTATGCTCTTGATTGCTATGGCCTTACATTCAAATCTTACATGAAAAAATTAGAAAATATATAAGTTAGGTTCCTCAAACTAATAGTAGATAAAAAAACTAATCATAAATATAAAAAAGATTATTATAAACTATATAAAATTTGTAAAGTATTACCGGTTAGTATAAAACATAAGTACTTACTTGCAACTAATAACCATGGTAATTATGAGCATAATTCATTATTAATAAATGTAAGTAACATATATAACACCCGAGCGATGTCGTCTGGTAAATATGTAGTACCGAGAGTAAATAATGTCTATGGAGACCGAACATTACAAAAGCGTATCCCTTACATACTCAACAGCTTACCAGACGAATTCAGAGACGAAAAAAAGAAAAATAAATTTAAAATAAATCTAAAAAAATACCTACTAAGTACACTGCCATAACTTTACAATATTTTGCATATCCTAAACTACTATTTTACATAAGCTATATACTCTTAATATCTAAACTAATATTTAATCTACGATATTCATACTTACGTACTTAATACATCTGGCTACTAATAGATTATACTGCTAATAAACCTGGTTTATAAAATCTTAGTGATAAGTACTATACATACATAACATTATATAATCCTAAGTAAATAGTAATAATTTTGATCCAACAGACAAACTATGTGTAATAGTTTTGTTGGACATTATGTACGTTATAAAGCCTAAAATGTACCTTTTTGATCATTAATAAAAAAAAAAAATCTCCCCTTGCCTCCCTCTCGGCCCTTACCCCGCCTACTGGTGGGGATCTTGCGAGTCGAGGCCACGTCCTCGCTGCCAGACGACACCCGGTCTTCCTCCGTTCTGGGCCGCTTGCGGAAGGACCTAGAGTCCTCCGCAGCAGCCCCCGCTCTCACGGGTTCAGAGCTCGCCGAGCTTAAGGTCGCTAGGTCGTCGGAGTCCAACTCGGACTCCGACTCTGCACCCGTGCGACACTCAAGCGAGCCCTCCTCCCAATATAGAGCGCCACTTCCCGCGCTCTGCCCGACCGACACTTTGTCGGGTGAGCTAAAATTGAACCCGATTAGTTCCTCAAAGGACGTTTCGAATCGGGGGCCTCCTCGGCCACTGTTGCCTTTGGAAAACGGAGTGCGGACAGCCCTGTTGCCCCCCCCAGAATACGAGGGGCTTGACGCACGAGGCGTGGCGGATTCCCGGACCGCTGTGCAGTCCGGACCGCCCTGGGGTAATATTTCTTTGGCAGGCCTGTCCATAATTTCCTTTTTGAGGGTGCGGTCCCTATCTCCCCTCCTCTCCCCCTCTCTCTCAGTGCTTGCTCGCTGCCCTCACAGTCACGTCTGATGATCAGACGCGTACCAGAGAGCAGCGAGCAAGCCAATGAGACGCACACCGTCCGAGGACCCGAACACTGCTCAAGTCTCCGAACGGTGTGCCCCTCTTGTGTCTCTCTTGGTCTGGTCTCTCACTTGGGACCTTCCGGCATGAGTGGCTCTACCGGCAAAGCCCCCAAGATCACTGAGACACGCAAGCCCCACCACGACGGCAACGTGGAGACACGGCCATTGCCCTTTGGGTGACTTTAAGCCTTCTGATGAGGCCCATTGTGAGCGACCACGTTTCGAGTCCATAGGTCATCACTGGCAACACGAACTGGTCATAGACTTTCGTCTTGAGACACTATGGTATGTGAGACGAGAAGATACCGCGCAACTTCCCGAAAATAGGTACATGTACCTATTTAGCAATTTTATCAAAGTCAATTATAAAAATCATCAATACAGGCCGGGCCAACTGTTTGATTTTGCTGGCGGGTGAATAGTCTCAGCACATCATCAAGGACTGAACCAGTAAGCCAAAACTGTACAATATTTAGTAGATAGTTTGGTTATCAATAAAACTGCTACTGCGATAGGTACTAAATAAATACCTACTCAGTGTTCCAGAAGTGCGTGGTCATATTTAAGAGTTGTGTTCTGTAGCTGCTGTACTTATAGTAAAGAAATAATACCCAAACCCCACCTTTAAAAACGACTAAAACAACACAAGAAATTATCTGATGTTGTATGTTTAAAACTATGCTTGAAATAAAACAATATTGTGAAAAATAAGCAAAGGTAGGTAAACCTAATTATTATTATGACATCATATTTAAAAATAATACTTCTATTTACAAGAAAACAACTTAATAGTTAATTACAAAATTATGATGACTTAAAAATATTTTACTATTTGTAGGTAAATAAATAATATCATAATACTTAGTAACAGTTTCAGCAGGTAACCTCAAACAACAAGGCATTAAAATGATCTACTGGAACAATAACATTTTTTAATTTCTTCATACACATGAAATGGGTCTCAGAAGAAGAGGCTTTTGGAAAATTCCCGAGCGTCATTGCAGCTCATTTAAAACTTGATTATTTAAAATAACTAACAATGTGGAAAACATTAGTGGCGTAGGATTTAAAGGTGTTCCAGAAGTGCGTGGTTATATTTAAGGGTGATGTTGGGTAGCTGGTATACAATAAGGAAAAAATATCAATACATAAAAATCCTTTTTCATGACTCAGCTACACACTTCTGGAACACCCTGTATAGAATAAAATTTCCCGAATAATTTACTTCGTCGACTTATGCAGTGAATTAGTGAGCGAAGCTGCCTCGTGTAAGTACATTAGATTTTATAACTAACAGACTTCAAAAAAATTTGGAGGCTTTCAATTCGACTGTTTTTTTTTTGCATGTTTGTTCAGCGATATTTTCGCCAATTGTCAAGCGATTTTGTTGATTCTTTTATTGTTTGGAAGAGAATTTTCCCGGACTGATCCCATTTCAATTTGGTGAAGATCTGATGAAGGGCTTAGGAGATAAATAACGGAACTCTTCAATAAATGATAGCAAATCTCCCGAAATGGCTGAAATCGCATATCTGTTTATTGTTTACACCAGTTCATGACATAACATGACGTCGGTACGCTGTGAAGGGGTACGCAGATGTCGTACAAGTCAACCATGATTTTGGGGTTATCTATTCGGTCATAACAAAACTTTATTGAATAAGAATCGATCTTGATGACTCTTTTTGCGTTGTATTTAGGTAGTTAACCTAACCATCAGAAGTGAAGAATAAAAAACTTTTTTACAAAAAAAATACAACCGACTTCTTCTTCATCGTTTTTTGACACCGACTTCCGAAATTAAAGTTCATCACTGTCGCTGTTGCGTTTATATTATTTTCATCGAAATCGAATTGTTCATTTTAAATTCAAAAGTCAAAACCTCATTTGAGTCAAGTGCCAAGTTAACGCGTACGGGGAGTAAGAAGCTTTCAATTGAGGCAGGCTTTTCTGAGCAGCATCATGATTAGAATAACCTACCCATGTTTTTGCGATTTAGAAGCCTGTCTCTATACGACAATTTGGAGATTTCGTACGGCTGCTTCGAAGTATAGATAGGTAGGTACATATTTGGCCTCCACAATTTTTACTATAATTAGGAATAACTAAATAATTACAATATATGGAAATGTGGAGAATACAATGTCTTATTATATAGCTTCAGGCAAGGAACGTGCATTCTATGAACTATTTCCCATCTTCCAAACACAGTGGTTTGTGATCAGCGGATTTATTTTATATGATACTTTTTCATCACTCTCAGAGGAATGTCTACACCTACTTAATATAGTATATATATTCTAGTACATTAGAACAAGGCTTAGCTTAGCTTATATCAATACAATCTACAGTTACTTCCATAACCATATAAAATAGTGATATTTAGGTAATTACTTAATCTACGCATAATAACTAGGTACACAATTTGAACAACCATGAGTACGAATATAATCACATAAGATGTACTGTTATCAAGTATTTGTTTCCAAATAAATCACTACTATTTGGGTGTATCAATGTTAAGGCCGCGCGACGAGGGTGCAAACTTCACGCAGCCTATGTCACTTCACTTCGGGGTCCAGTCAGTTTTTCCAAACTTCACCTCTCTGACACATATAATCCAACAAATGCACGTTAATATTACTAGCACACACGTCATAATAAGTATTCATAACCGAGCATTGTTTTGATTTGACTAACATTTTATTGTTCAGCATTTCTAAAAAGATATTGAATTGAGTCTTCATGTAGAGCGATCATCAACATTATAATACCGCCCGAGAGTATTCCTAATATTGCGAGTAGTAAATTGATACTTTTACCATTATTGTTTGCATTTATTTCAGGCACTAAATCTGCGAGTGCTATATAAAAGAAGGTCCCAGCTGTTGCGGCATAGATCCACTGGGACGCAGATTCATGATCTTCTGCAAGCCAGATTCCACCTGCCATGCCCATAAAACTGAGCACCGACGACAGTAGATTGTAATAAAGAGCGCGTCTGATGCTCATTCCGGAGCGCAGCAGCACAGCAAAGTCACCGAGCTCATGAGGGAGCTCGTGACAAAACACGGCTAATGCCGTTGCGAAACCAGTTACCGGATCTCCACTAAAGGCCGCTCCAATTGCCAGCCCATCTGTTAAATTGTGTAGTCCGTCTCCTACAATCACCATGAGCGCTGTCGACGTCATCGGCCGGTCGACGGGTGGCGGCGGTGACCCCGGCATCATTGCTCCGAGTTCTATAGGCTCGATTTGTTTGCCTGAATCTGTCTTTATTTCTGTAGATATTCCTGAATCGTGAGAATGAGCGTGACCGCCATTTATCAATAGCATAATTGCTTCTACACTGTAGAAAAGCAAAATGGTGAGGAAGGTGACGCTGCATTTCAACACAACTTCAGTTTCTTCTTGTGGAGCTGAAGGCGGACCGTGCGACTTGAGCGCATGCGGCAGGAGATGCAGGAGCGCGTCTCCGCACAGCGTGCCCACTGCCACCGCCACCAGGAAATGTAGCACGTGGCTGAATATCGCCGACTTTAGCAATGGAACAATAGCTACTCCGAGTAGACCCGTAGCACTGATCACCAATATACTTAAGGTGGCGTATATCCAAGCTGAATAAATAAAAAGAAAACAAAATTAAAATTGTTGACAAATCCTTAAATATTGGGAGGTAGGTACAGTTGTTTTTATTGTTCTGATTGGCTTTGTTTAAGACTCATAAAGTAATACAAAAAAATATGTTTTTAGCTACTTACTCCAAAACCTGTCTAATTTCGGTGTTAGTGCTTCTATTTTATAACAAGACCGCTGGTCTAGCTGGTACACCAGGGCGGGACACATTTCCAGGAAGGTTTTTGGCCCTATAGTTATGATCCCCGGCGCCTCGTTCTCCATTCCATACACTTCCAAAATTTCCCTTGGAGATAGACATGATTTCTGCAGGATCGGCTCAGCTGGAACTGTTAAATTAAATTGTAAATAAAAACAGAAACTTAATTATAATCAATATATTATCTATACTAATATTATAAAGAGGAAAGATTTGTTTGTTTGTTTGAAATGAATCAAAACTCCGAAACTACTGGACCGATTTGAAAAATTCTTTCACCAGTAGAATCGTGCATTATCGATGATGGACATAGGCTATAGAATATTTTCAAAAAAGTTAGGGATCCGTATGAAAACTTCGATAGTGTAACCCAAGGTGTGACAAAAAATCCTTATATCGCGTACGCTGCGGAATCTATTGACAATAGAGCAAAGTGATGTACTACAGTTTTATAGAGATCATCAATGTCTACAAAAAAGTCTGCAACTAACTATTATGGTTAAGTCACCATGACCGCTTTTTGTTCAAATTATTCTAGCAAATCCTTGGTGATATGAAAAAATGGTGATTACGGTATCATGATATTAATCCTTATCCATTTAAATGGTTTGATAATTAAGGTTGATTATGTCCGTGTAAATCACACTTTAAATTATTCAAATTTGGACCTTTCGTTCAAATGTTACGACGGTAATAAACATGCTCGGAGTAAGAAAAATGTCGCGGCTTGAGCGAACTGGGAAGAATCATATTACCGCTCCGGCCCCGGCGACACACCGGGTGTGTCGCGAATTAATCGCGAATTTAATGTTTATTTACCTATTACATAAGATTTATTTTTTATTTGGGAATTTTCACATGTTGGGCCCGGAGCGGTATTAATGCTTGGTCCGATGAAGTTGAAAATGATTTCGATAAAACAATAAGAATAACAAATGTTTGGATTTTTCGCAAATAAACTACATACATAATAAGGGGTGAAGCAGGGGTGATTAAGTTTTTAGGGGAGGACATTATTGCTTGCTTTAATTTACGTCTTTAAACAAACTAAAAATAGGATTATTGAAAAAGATGTACCTAACAATTTTTGCATAATCAACTCCTGACGGGGTGAACGGGGTGAACAGTTGTGCTGAACCTGAGACCATAGAATAAGTAGAAATGGCTAAGTAATAAATGTAATTAATGAAAATCGTTGTGCTTAATTTTCCAAAACTAACCTTTATAAGGGGGTACAGGGGGCGTTGAAGTTTGTGGAGTACCTACTAAATCCGCGCGGACGAAGTCGCGGGTGAAGTGCTAGTATTAAGTAAATAATTCTTCCGTTACTGAGTGACTGAAAGACAACGCACAGACGTAACTACTGGTTGTAGGAAGCTGAAATTTGGTATAGGTTCCTTTGAGAGTGTAGGGGAGCATTAAAAGAAGTTTTCCCGAAATTCCTACGGGAACAGGAAAAACAGGACACCTATGCGCGTACGAATTCGCGGCCAAAAGCTAGTACAAAGATAAAATAATACATAGGTTACATAGAACTCTACACGTGATGCTCAATAAATGAGTAGCTACTTTGAAATACTTATCTACATATAAACGTGCAACCGAATGACAATTTTCAACAATACGATTCATTCATGGATTTATGTGACAGATCCTTGGCCGGGGTCAGACGACTGCGCAAGAGCAGCCGGCCGGTAATAGGATAATCGCGATTATAAAGGACAGTCAAATTCTCCGTCCACTGGCGTCATGAGCTACATATATTACTTAGCAAACAGAAAGCCGTAATCCGACCAACGAAGGCCAGAATTTTTAACAAAGCCTTATGAGACAAGTAGGTATTTTTAAGAGAGTGGTAAGAGGGAAGTATTTAAGGTCTTAGTTGTACGTGATTTGAGATGAATATAGCTATTGTGAATAAAAAAATGTTCCAGTTATTGAAATTCCTGCAAAAAATAAAAATGATAAAAGTAACGTTGTTTCATAATAATGTAAGGGCTACGGCCGACATCGTTACTTGCTTCTGTCGCAGTAAATGAGAAAGCAGCGGAACTATCTGCATCGCTTTCTACCAAACACTGGTACAAGTCACACCGGATTTCAACTGTTAATGTGTTGTTTTAGACGTTATGTCTAACATTATTCAAAATAGCCATGATGCATAGGTATCTACTGTTTCCACACCTCTTTAATAAAGTAATGAACTCCATTGAGTCTGATTAAGTCGTTCGAGAGCATCCACAGCTATGCTTGGTAAAAGTTAGAATGGCACGTCGCCTAATTTTGCAAATAGCTTCTCGTTTTCTGTAGCATCCTATAACCTCAATGTTTATAAACAAGACGTTTAATTTTTCCCCCAAAGGTGACACTTATGGTGACACCGTGTTCAAAATGTATTTATTTACGTAACTCATCCGTGCTAGGGTCACGGAAGTTCAAAGTGTACAAATTTCAAGTGAATCGGTCCACTAGATTCGAATCTTCTTGGCCAGACACAAAGACAGACTCATGAAGTCACGAGCGATCCTTTATACGGAGACACGGAACCTTAAAAATATACTTTTTGGAGGAAATAAGGACTGAATTATAAAAAGGCAATCTAAAGAGATTGGTCACAGCTCTGAAGTAGAATATAACGTGCTTTGGCTACCTTTGAAATATGTATAAAAAATCGTGACAGTCGCTTGGTCAGGAAATAATAACTTTTTGCTTCAGTACACGACAGATACTTAGGTGGTAAATTGTATATTTTTATGCAAATTGGTTCTCTTCGTAGAACTAGAAGCTGGCTCATGTTTTATAATGAAAAACTTGGCAGGTATACTTTACCTGAACAAAATGTTTTTGAAAACCAATGATGTTTTTACTTATTTGAACGAGTTTCATTCAACATAGTAGGTTAAGTTACGTGCTTGTTATTTTTCTAAAGAAATGTTAAGCAAATGATAGCACGTGATTCTTGATTTAATAACAAAAAATCATTCAACAAAAGGAAAAATTTAAAGCAAATTCATATTGATTAACAAGGCTAGGTAGATGATGATATTGATTTGGAGTTTAAATATGTGTCCGAAATTTACCTTTGTCTAGTTTATCTATAGTCGTGGTCTTGCACCTACTCGTTTGTTTTGTAATTTAACTGCATAGCCAATTAGAAAATATTGTGCCTAATCTCTAAGGAATTTGATGCAGATAATGGTGCAGTTGAAGTTTCACGCTTTTAAAATTATGTACTTAACTTCAGTAGGTAGGTTATAACTAGGCCAGTTGCAGTTTTGTCGACGCCGGCAAAAGTACTGGAAACTGCTATTCACCGGAGCATATATTCACAGGTGAGCGCACAGCTTTCAGACGCTCAGCATGGGTTCCGACCGGGAAGGAGTACTACCAGTAATCTTCTCTGTCACATGGCTCATCTGATACCAACGGTGGATAGTGGGGGGCAAACTGATGCTGCTTACTTTGACTTCAGAAAAGCATTTGACTTAGTCGATAATGACATGCTGCTTACGAAGTTAGCTGGTGTTGGTTTCACCCCACATTTACTACAGTTCTTTGCCAGCTATTTGAGGGATAGGCGACAATATGTGGAATATGCGGGACACGTGTCAGATCCATATTTTACGAGATCAGGAGTGAGTCAGGGTAGTAACCTTGGACCTTTGGGGTTCCTCCTTGTGGTAAACGACTTACCAGAAGTAGTCCAAGATGCTAGCTGTTTGTTGTTTGCCGACGACCTCAAACTATCCCTCGCAGTAAGAAGCGGTGATGACTGTGTCAGGCTACAGAGGGACATTGACAGAGTGGTGAGCTGGAGCAAAGAAAACCTCCTACAGTTTAATAGCTCGAAGTGTGTGACAATCACTTTATCTCGTGCACACAATCCCATCGTATGCAGCTACCATATTGACGGGTTGCCTATGGAACGGGTCACAGAAGTCAAGGACTTGGGGGTAAGTTTTAACACCAGCTTGACTTTTCGTGATCACGTCATGCGTTGCTGTAGGAAGGCTTTTAGAAATTTAGGTTTCATGCTTCGCACAGTCCGAGGGTTCACAAACGTAAAAGCTGTCATTGCGCTATATAACGCATTGGTTAGGAGCCAGCTAGAATGTAACGCAGTCATCTGGTCTCCGCATGAGGTTAAATATAGTCTCATGCTGGAGAGAATACAAAATAAATTTATTAGATATTTATACATGAGGTATTATGGTGTCTATCCATTTTATCCGTTAATGTATCCCACCTTATTTATTTTAGGTATGGTGGGATACAACGAGTTGAGGGTTAGGAGGGATTTGGCACTGGCCTCACATATTTTCAAAATATTGAGAGGGAAGTTGCATAATGCGATTATTTTAGGGCAGTTGAGCCTGTGTGTCCCCGACAGGTACGTGTGGCGACGACGGCGACCACGCCTGCTGGTGGAGCCGCGCTGTCGGACTAACCTTCTGAGAGAGGCGCCGCTGACGCGGGCACTTCGCACGCTCAACCTGATTGCTAATGAGACTGATCTATTTTGTTGTACTCTGGGTGAATTCACAAGGAATGCATTATATATAATTAGTTATAGATGTTAGTATAAGTTAGGATAAGCGCATTTATCGCATTGGGGAAAAACCCTGTAAGGATAGATGTAAGGTGAATAAATAAATAAATAAAAAACTAATGCCTCGTCGAGTTGAAGTAAAATTAAAAATCCTTAAATTAAGAATAAGTAGACAGGTACTTTTTCACTAACAAGTTTTTCAGATAATTCCGACAGTTCAATTCAAGGATAAATTCAAATTAACAACATTAGATATTACAAAGAACATTGATTAGACAGTGTTTCCTCCTTTCCTTCAGGTGTTTAGGTACGTTTTCAGCTTTCAAGGTTAATTGGATAGACATTTGGTTAGTTGACTAAATGCACCGTTTCTTTGTACTTAATTTAGCTTTTGTTGAAAATGTTTTTTGTGTTATCCTAGCACCACGCAGTTAGCAGAGGTCGTTCGAAAAATTGGGTGTACACTCTGGCCCTGGCATCTATCCCAACAAAATCCCAAAAAGTCAGGACAGTGCAATTTATTGCGACCTAAGACGATTTAGACAAATCTTAAAAACACAAATAGCGGACGTTTGCCATACAGCTGCGAGGTAAAAGTGGAACTGGGCTGGTCATATCTGCCGCATGTCGGAGGTGCAATGGACAAAGATTACCACACAGTGGATCTCAAACGCAAGGAAACGACAATGAGGCAGGCCCAGAAAGAGATTGCGGGATAAGCTGGACTCCTTCTTAAAGGACTCTCCCAAAATTGCAGAAGACCCGGGAAAGTGGAAGGAGGGAATGGAGGCCTTTGCGCTGCAGTGGGACAGCACAGGCTCATTATAATAATAAGATGTTTTAAATGACTGGCTACTACTTACTGATTTTTTAAAAGCCATGATATCATTATTTTTTTGCTAATGCCTTTATTTTCTGCTCAATGCGCAGCTGATTATTCCATGCGGTTGTTTTCTAATCACCATTCACCTCTATACCTACTATTTATTTTAAATAAATGCCGACACAGTAAGTGACATGTTATTCATCTATTTAACAAGAATTCCCTGAACTATCAGAATTGTCAACAACATAATGTACTCGTAAGTAAGTAGATATTCATTATCATTAAGCATCTCACTCAATTAACATTGTTTGTTGAATGTGAGAAGTAAATAGTACTTTGTAACGCAGTAAAAGCAGGCATGATATATGATATTCGATAATATTTTCCTAACGGCATGATTTGACATAGACAATTAATTCAATTTAAAACATTAATTTAAAAATTCTAACAGCGCGCTTCTGTACTAAACGGCATCGCCGTGTCATCGCCAAAAATTAAGTAAGTGGTGTTAAAACTTGAACAACGATAGATAGTCACAATACTGATAGTAAGGAGTACTCACTGGCAGCGGGAGATCTGCGGTGCCTGTGCTGAGTGTCGTGCAGCTGGCGGAAGGTGCCGTTGATACGGTGGATGGCAAGGTCGTGCGGCGACGTGAACACGCGTCCGCCCAGCCCCAAGCTGTCTAGCAGGTGCTCAAATCCCTGCAAACATAAAATTAAATCATCATCATCATCATAGTTGGTGCTATTCTTTTACGTCCGACACCATACAGAACAATATGAAATAATATTTCAAAAATAAAACTAAAGTAATACTTATACAACGTGTGACAGAATAAACGCAATATCTCTTAAGGGGTCATCGTACTCATTATTATGAACAACTTTTAAAATGGGACCACTTACAGTAAAAGTTGTTCCTAATGATGTGTACAACTTTTACTATGGGACCACCCATAGTAAAAGTAGTTCATAACTATATTCCTACATATACGAGTATGTGTACCCCTAATGTATTGCGTTTATTCTGTTACACATTGTATACTTATACTTATACAATACATACATTTCATACATAGCACAGCAAAGCCAAATTAGTAGTTAGACCGAAGTTTCTAAAATCCTAGGTCGACGCCTTCACAGTGTTATGCTTTGAGACGCCTACGCTAATGCACGTAGTGCTACGCCTCTGCTACGCCGCTGCTACGTAGTGCTACGCCACTTCTACGCATTGCTACGGTGTGACTACGTTACTGCTACGGTGTTACTACGCTACGCTACGTTTTTGCGTTGCCTACTATAAATATGTATTGTGCGGTGACTATCTCGATGGGTTTTCGTTTCATTTTCGAAGTAATTAGTATTGAACCGAAATAAATTTAGATTTTGACGTTAACTTGATTTCGAATAAATCCCACATTCCTTATTTGTTTGTTTTGGATACGTCCCAAATGACCATCTTAAACAAACAAATTAGGATTTTTAGGTGATAAAATTAGTGGGTTTAGCCAAAACTTTGTTAGGAATAATTTAATATAAATAATCGGTAAAAGATATTTTTTTTTTTGGCGGCATGCACTTAACATTATTTGATAGATTTAATTAAAGTTATAGGAAAACTGGCTCTTAATCTTCAGTCACATAATAAATTACACTCTTAAAACTTGTATAGATTACATATCAAACTAAGGCTAAGAATTTAAAACACATGAGCTAATTTCCTAGTTCCAAAAATGGGTTTGTATAATCGTCATCATACCTAATCAGTTGATCATTTATTAATAACAAAGTGATTCGCACATGTCATGTGGATGTCACTCGGGCAGTGCGAGTCGGACTCGCGCACGAAGCGTCCCGTACCTTGTAAAAAACGGCAAAAAATCGCGTTTGTTGTATGGGAGCCCCACTGAAATATTTTGTTTTATTATATATTTAGTGTTTTTTTTTGTTGTAGCGGCAACAGAAAGACATCATCTGTGAAAATTTCCACTTTCTAGCAATTACGGTTTATGAGATACAGCCTGGTGACAGATAGACAAACAGACAGACAGACGGACAGCGGAATCTTAGTAATAGGGTCCCGTTTTTGCCCTTTGGGTACGGAACCCTAAAAAGAGCTATTTTCCGCGTGGCGCTGCATTGTTATCATCGGTTATTCGAGAAAGGTGTGGAGTTGTATGTTTTACGTCAGAAGTCACCAAGTCAAGTTGAAGGACGGTGTGGCTTTAAAAAGTACTTAGGTACCGGTATCAAAGATAGCTGCAGCGCTTATCTTTTAAGGTAGGTAGTGGGTATCAGGCAGAATTCGCAACGTCTCTGTAAATCGATAGCTGTTAGAGAGATTATGTTGTAAAGATTAGCATTTAGCACGTTATTTGTTTTCGATTAAAAATGTATTTGCAAGAATCTGTAATGTTATATAACTTGAGTACAATACATCATAGGTACTTTTTAAAAGAGACCTCTGAGTTTGATTCGGTGTTTCTTCACAGAGTAATCATTTAGGAGACAACGGCCTCATCTAGTTTTAACTGACCAAAAAGATTGACGTGTAAAAGTGTTATTTTAAACCTTATCAAAATAAATATCAACAACCCTATGTTATACATAAAGAGGAGAGAAAGAAAAAGAGAGAAGGCAGAAACTACATAAAGCCTACATCGGCTATGATTCTAACATTCTCAATTGGTTGCGGTCATTAGGCAATGTTTGTTTTATAGTAGTTTTGTTTGTTTACGAATGGTCGTAGGTAAACAACAGTAGAGCGAGGAACATTGATACTCTTATTATGAATGAAGAACAATAATAAATAATTGAGGGCGCATCGACCTAACCTTGAACCAGACTGTTGCTAATCGATCATACGGTGAGCTAGACTAAATGTGAGCCGAACTGATTTCCACAGTTATTTTCTCACTTGGCCAAGAAAAAAAGGTACGATCCTTAACGATTTAATAAGGTTTCTATTGTAATACCTTTAGTAATGTTTCAACAATGGAGCGTCATAATGATCTACAAAAATAATTAGGAAGTTGATTGAAATGGAAATCGTGTAGCATTATGATATTAAACTGTGCCCAAGCCCAAGGTTACAGCCTAGTTACGAGTACCTATGGTTGATCTGATAGAAGACGTATTATGTTTTTTTCTTTCAAAAAGCTACTATAAATGTGTACGATTGAATAATTATGCACATGGACGTGGCAAAAACCGTGCAAGTACTAGGGCTCACGAATATTCGAAAATTATGTTTTCACAAACGATTGACAAGTATCCAATTTATCAGAAACGAATCGGTGAATACATCCATAGTAAAATGACACAATACTCAAACAAATATGGTTACAGACCTGCATCGTAACTAAATCGTGTGATTTCCTGGGTTCGAAGGCAGATAACGATACCTGTTAGATTGTCCCTGAGTAAGGTGCAATCTAAAATAGATAAATAATTTATAGAAACATGTAAATTTTATATTTTAATAGTAATATATACACTTAAAATAAAATAAAAACTTCTATCTAAAATATGGCGTCGAAAAATTCGTCCGCATCGCTGTCGACTGGAAGTGAGCCCAAAAGACTGGCGGCATTGCCCGCACGTTGCACGTTGGCAATGAAAAAATACGTTATTTGGACCTCGGGCGGAGGATAACTCTGTCCGAGCCCCGAGGTCCGCAGAGAGAGTTCGCAGTCTAGCGTAAGTATTTTCGTTTGGAGAATTATTTAACTAATACTCTTCTTTGAGTCTACATATAATATCTAAGCACTAGGTACTATTGTTGAAATGTATACATTGAAAATTAAAACAAAATGTAAGCAATTTCTTATTATACTTAATTAAGTAAGAGTCTAAGAAAAGCATTCAACCGTTTTCACTATTATTCTTGACTCATGTTCTATCATGACTTTAATCACTGTTTGACAAATTGTGATCTAATCTCGACAAGGGTCAAACTATTGGTAGATTCCACCTGTAAGTGCAGCTAATTTCCCTATATACCCCACTTAAATTTGCACAAAATTAGTTGTACCACACGGGTCAATTTTAGGACCTGGGTTGAACTGAAATTTCAAAAGGTTTCATGGATTGAATCTTGAATGTAGTCTACCTATATCAAAACAGCCTTGCATTGTAATACTGACGAGCCACTACTGAGAAGATGTGTCGTATGGCACTAATTTGTTTCTTCCGGAAAGCTATTTGGCCTTGACAATACAGGTGTTTGGTTAAGGCAGTTAAAACATAACGGTTGGTTCGTCTCGTTCTAACAAAAGTGTTTGTACTATGAAAATAATATAAACAACTGAACTCGAAAAAAAGGAAAAATACTTAATAATATTGGTTTTATCGTACTTATGATAAAGTGCAATAATCTACTACTTATTAAAATTATCAATTTAGATGAATTAAAAATGGTTAAAAAAAAAGACATTATGTCTTTGCATAATGACGTAAAGTGACATATTTTTACATTCGCTTTTGACCTGAGTGTGATTGCCTACCCATATCACTCTCTACATGTAAAAAAATAACATGTGCGATGCGACCAAACCAAACTATTTCGCAGTTTCGCACGTCTCTGCCCCATCATAGTATTTTTTGTACTAAACTAAAACCTATGCAAATAATTCGTAGAATTGCAATAATGTGTTATTTCCTTATTATATGAGACACTCTAATTAAAGGATTAGTGTTATACCAATAGTATCCGTCTATTATGTTCGCTTGATAAGCGGATAATAAATTATTCAAACTGTACAGATGCACATGATATTTTCAAAGCTTAACATGAATAAATAACTGAGTATAGATAAGCTAATAATATATAATAAGGGAAGTGGAAGACCTTATCGTAGAACAACTTATCGTATAAATCAATAGAAAAAGTACACAAAATACTAGTCGCATTTCCATTTCTTCACATCGAATGGTACCTACTTACTGATTATTTGGCCGGAAAAACAGCCATGTGGTGTGTTGAGGTCACATGATTGATGAGACAACTAAATGCTTGTTGATATCCCGGAAAACTCAATGAGCACTCGGTTCCTCTGCGTATAAATCAACTTGAGCATTGTATATTTTAAATTGATTTTTAAGCGACCATTAAATTTTGCAATGGAATTTGCATTATTGTTTTACTGAATGGGAAATCATCAAATGAGCGGGAGGGAGTATCTACTCTTACTGGCTAAAACCCATCCGTGTTCCTCGTACTTCTACTGTAGGATAGGTCAGGATGCCCGAGGCAAACCACTGCTTCAATAAATTGGCAGTGATGTGGGTGGAGCTCCACTAGGAGCACCCAGACGCAGACATGTAGCAATCCGAAATAATGACATTATGTTGAAGGTTTCTACGTCACCCCGAGCAAAAGCAAATGATCGCACGGAAGCGGACGATACCACCGGACGACACAGTAAGTTTAGGAAATAGGCCGAAACCGGAAAAATTGCTTCAACAGCCCTGCTTTATTTGTAAATATCATTTTATGGTAGAACATCGACTTCACAATTATTGGAAACAGTATAAACTTCAAGTAGCAACTATATCTACATAATTACGGGACTCATAAAATTTTAACTATAAATTTTCTTTTTACGATTATATTAGTGCATGTATTATGTAGCAGGTCGTTACACGTTCGACTGTTCCGTTTACTTGCATATATTTACAAACCTCGTGCAAGTAATCATTAGGTTGCATAGTGAGTGATCCACCTCAGTACATTCTGCTCTTTGGTACTTTTTCAAAACATCTGGTGGCATTCATACTGCGTGTTTATCTTTTCCGTAAGAGAACAATACCCCAGACGCGTAATTTTTCGCAGTTAAAACGTTAATTTAGAAATAAAAGTCAAGCACGCCATTATTATGTATGTGTGGGGTGTGCACTCTGAGCCTGAACAGCGCTGAAAATTAATTTACGCGTACATTATATATGTCACCGGAAAATTGCAGACGCCGTAACATTGTAAAATATTGCGTGAAATTGTAAACTCATTTTTCTTAATAAGGCACGGATAGATAGATATATTGGAAACTATTGAATTTGGATGGATTTTTTGTATTCAAAATGATACCTATGCTCGTCACATTAAATCGAAAGTCGAAAGAAAACGGAGTTTGCAATTATCCGGTGGCATATAGGCAGCCCTAGCCTGTAGTAGTACAGTCACACTACCTAAATAACACTTACTTGAAACTCGATAGATGCATATGCTTTATGGTATTCGCAATGCGTGTTAGAATTTAATTAGCACTAAAAAACAATTGCAATTTTGCTGATTAGGATTACACAATTCATATAATCAGCAAATAAAATAAACCAGTCACTGTGTAACGACAGGGGTAAATAAGATTATTTAGTCAATTACATAGGTATGAGATATGGCTCTGCTTGTAATTGTATTAAACACTTAACACAGAAAATTACAGAACACGTATTAAGGTAGTGGAATAATCCTACCTTATTCTTTATATTATACCTAATCTTAGAGTACGATAATATTTGCTCCACATTCAAAGCACTTGTCTAGTCAGTCATACAGTCCCCGTAGACAATCTGCGACTTCCTTTTCCGCAATTATAATCAGTCGAAGATCTTCGTGAATTGTTAAACGTCAACTCAAGAATACAAGCAAGAGTTATTCGAGTATTAGTGTTTGTTTTATGAATAGTAATGCATTACACATTACTTAATGCTAACGACTGAACCTCTGACTGATACAGTATAGCATTCAAACAAACTATTCAATAAAAGAACAAAAGGAGACAGATGTTTTGAGAACATAATTATTTAATGTAGATTGTAGGATATCAAGCGTTATGAAATTTGATGCTAATCAAAATAACTGTGTATGTCTTTATAGATAGCTTTTGAAATTGAGTTCAAATTAACAGTTATCAATAGATGTTAGATTTAACTAAATATTGATAAGCAGGTGATAAGAAAACTGGTGTAACATTTTATACAAATAATGAAGTAAGTAACATTTAAGTTCGATGAACTTCCGTTTATATTTCTAAAAGGAAAGGTGGTTTGAAGATACCATCCAGAAATTTTGCAGCTGTCCTTGTTACTGAACAATATTAAATTATTTCCTTTACTAATTTATACTCCTTTAAACAGGTGCTTATTTACCTATTTGCAAAATTTCAAAGAAACTGATTATTTGTTTGCGATACCGTTTGAATATTCAATCTAGGTAACTACGGAACATAAAACATTTACAATAGTGTGATTATCTGGCTGTGCATCTAAATGAAAAACAATAGCACTCACCTCAAATGTAATGACGCCTTTATCTCCGTATTTATCGAAAATTTTGTCAATGAAGTATTGCTCGGCAGGCAAAGTGTCGTTGAGCTCGTTGCCCACGACTGCTCCCGCGGCCAGGGCGGCGGGGCCGAGGCCGGGAGTGCTGTCGCCGCTGCACAGCGCCAGCGCCAGCACTACGGTGGCGCTCGTGGTCCACATGGTCGCGACTGAGCCGCTCGCGGCGCGCGGTTGCGCGGTGGCACGGCGGTAGCTGCGGCCTGCGTGCGCCGGCGGCGATCCCGCGTCTCCGCACCTCACTATCAGCCGGTCAGCTCCTACAGCGCTCCGATGAACGTGATAATGTGACGCGTCGCGTGGCGCTCGCACATGGGTTGACTGTTCTTTTGTTTATTTGTTTGGAAATTTCAAATAATAAATCGCGAATTGAATGAAACGTTCGACGCCGTTGTGGAAGCGTGTTTGTCACTTGAGGTTAAGTGTGCGTCTGCGACTCTGCGCGGTGACTTTCACTTGCTCTCTGGAGGCTCCGAGGCCGGTTGAACACCGTTACTGATAATAAGCTGTATTTACGGAGTGACCGGCATCGAAGCAACCTGAACATAGATGCCTATTTAATTTGCAACAGGCAGGGTGCGCGCGAAGGTCTGTGGATGAGGAATATGGATTGATGACTGTTGAAAAATAAACGTGTTATACGAATTTATATCAAAATCGAGTTATTTACTAATCATATCTAATGATATTATCGTGGAAGTCAACAAATCAGCGTAAATAGAGTTCTTGAGTAGCCGTCATTCATAAGTTAGGTGCATTTCGAATATTGGGCTATGTCCGTTAGAAATTATTTTTTGTTGGTAAGTTACGGTGTACCTAAATATTTAATGATAAACATGATAATGAGTAGTTCCACTTCCTCCTTGCGTTAGTGTGAAACGAAGCCTTTTGTTTTTGCTGTAAGATACATTTTTGGTCTCGTGAGGTGCTTGTCAGTCGGCACACGTGTCGGGGTTACGTGTTAGGATTATGTATTCACGTCTAGGCACGTGTGTTCCTAGATTCCTACAAAGGCAGAGCGCATTCACAAAGAAACACTACCTTCGTCAGATTATCGACAATTATGTAAGGTATTATTCATATAAATAAACAATCTAAGATATTTATTGTGTAACATTGTGGGTCAACAGAGACAGTGGTAGCTCACACTGGACAAACAATGACGGTGATGTTTCCGTAAACCATGAGAAAGAGTGGACAGTAAGAAAATAACAATTATAAGTTAATTGAATAGTTAGTATCCACGAACCTTGAGGTTGTGTTTATACAAGTGTAGGTAGACAGACTTGATTAGAAACGCGCCACAGATCAGTGAACAAGATATTTTTTCATCTCTATTGAACACTAATGATAGTACATGGCTTACACAAACATAGACAATTTATTGTTTTGTTTCTAATTTAGAACTCTTTAATGTCTTTATTGTTATTTAATTAAAGATGGTTCGTAAAGCGAAAAATGCTACTTAGAAAATATGCATTGTTTACAAATGCGCTTATACCTTCATCACGCGTGGTCAATGCGTTAATCTGTTTCAATTCGTAACGTTATTAGTGGTTTCACATGGTTCGAAGTGATTGACTCATTTCGAGGGTATTATTAGCTATGGGCTTTATAGGGTTGAAAATTAGACTGATACTTAATGCAGTGCAATGTGATTAGTGAACGAATTTAAGTTTAAGTATAGAGTTTTCTAAATAATTTAGTTGTATAGCGAAAACGAGGAAAAAGGGGATTGCTCTTTTGTAGTAGGAACCTCTAAGGATCGTCTATACACAGGTACAGTTAAAATTCCAGAAATTGAAACTGAAGACCTCTGCTATTCACCTCGTTGAAAATGAGAGGCAAATCGTGTGAGGGGGCTCCACATTAGCACTGGGTCGTTTGTAGAAACGACGCTTCACAGAGCATGGGCCCGCAATCGATTAAGAGATTTTAGTAACTAGATATATTTTTATTTTATTAAAAACTTTTTATTGTACCTACTAGTAATTTTTTTTATTTTTCAATAGTCATTTTCTTATATTAATTTGCATTCCACTTTTTTTATGAGATGGTATAAAAGGCTTTAGCTACCAATAATAGTAAACCGTCACCAATATAATGTTACACTCAAATCATATTGAAGCATTCAAATAAAAAAAAAATGGAAACATAAGTAATAATCTTAATTTAGTAATAGCATCACGTATGAGGAGCTCGTGGGTAAATCATAACAGCCGCACATATCGATTTCCGAGGTTAAGTTACGCTTGCTGAGGTGGTCCGGGGATGGGTGATCATCCATTACATACCGAGATTCCTCCGTGCCTCGGAAAAGTCGAAAATTACGCCGTTGGTCCAGACTGTCATTTGAAGATCTTTGACAGTCAGAAATCTGAAAGGAGTCTTGCCATGGGATATCGTGTTACCCAGATACTGGGTTGTGGGCAGTATCAGTAAAATGTTCGTACTCAGCTGCATTCGGTTACACTAGAAGCCCAACTAGGTACGCTGTATAGTTGGGGAAAAGGCTAAGCACGCACCCCACTATTGTTTAAGATGAAAGCGAAGAAACCCCTATTGGGTTCATTGGGGTCAGGTGTGCTTCACACCTAAGTATTTGGGTACTTAACAAAAATGTTTCTAATGACGAACAGTATCCCACAGTGGCCTCAACTTTATCACCGGTATCAATTATACGGGATTAGATAGATACTATGTTGAATGTACTCGTAAACATATCCTTAACAGTAAATACAGCAATGTCAATGTTAACTCTATCTACAGAGTTCTTGTGACATCGTTTATGTAATATATATACCTTCTTATGTCATATTAATATAGGAAACTTCGCGCATAAAACCCATGTTTTTGATTGATTTGGTGATATCATAATATTTGGTAAAGCATGTCTCACTCGTCTGGTATACGACATCTTACAAAAAAGTGCCTTCTATAAATATTGGAAACTTTTGTCTCCAGAATGGCTATGTTTTATGATTGGGTTATCAAATTATTAAATTTTAGTTCATAACATCGATCAAACAACCTACTCCTTCACGATTCTAAGGCGAATTATGTTAAGCGTTCACCTCGTCTATTCCGCTTCTCGAGTCCAAATCTTTCCGCTCATTTGACCGCTGATGAGCGTTTTCTCCGATCTTAGCGTTCCAGTCTCCTAGGAGGGTTACCTATGTTTCATCGAAAATAAATTGTAAAATTATCACTTCCCAAACAATTTTCCGCAAAATTTCATTTGCCAAATTATTAGCAAAAAATCTCTTCACAAATAATTGTAACGCAAACCTAATGTTTGGCAAGAGAAAATTTTACCAACTTTTACCAACTTTTATGTAGTCAAATATTTCAGTTGGAATAACACATTTTACGCAAAACGTTTTGATGCCCAATTATCAAAATGTTTTTTACACTTTTTGTACATAATTCGCAATTTTTAGTCTAGTTTGTATATGGTTAGGTTTAGTAGATATAAATAGTTAAGTTCGTTATGTACATTTACTATTTTACGCAAAACGTTCAGTTTCGGGTAGCCTTTTTTAGGTTTTTTTTCCATTATTTCTTGTTTATATACTTAATCTAGTCGCTTCTGGCGTAGGAGGTCACAGTTCTAACCTAACCTAAACATTTTTTTAAAATAATTAACCTTTTTTTGTCATAGCAAATCATTTGACCTAACGTTTATTGTCTAAAGATTGTTTGCTGTAATAAATCATTTGATTAAAGACTATAAGCCATAATGACATTATCTTTAGTAATATTCTGCCGAGTGAAAATGTGACCAAATGAAAAAGTGCGTACTAAAATCATTCCAAATATTGCATTGCATTGGTATAAAAAAGGTTGCTAAAATTTGTATGTGTAGTAAAAATTTTGTCAAAATCTTTTCGGTAAAACGGCAGGCCCCCTCCTAGGATGACCAGTAACTCTCTATTGGGTACCTTTGCTATTGTAGATTCTAATTCGGAATAAAACTTCTCGACTGCCTCGTCTTTTATCTTTATGCTGAAAATACCATCGTTTACCGGCTCGTACCCCATCACGCAATGTTTCTGATGTACGGGTATTAAAAAGGCCACACGGTTGCTGCTGCTGATGTCGTTGTCAGAAAAGTAAACGACATGTTGGTCTGTCAATAGATGTCAGCTGCATTTCCAGTGTGTTTCACTTGGACCACACATGTTCACACTGACTCTATCTACTCGTACTTCATATCCTAATACGGTAAGTTTTCCAGATTGGTTCAAGCTGCGCACATTCCATGTTCCTATCGTCTGGAGGCGTCGAAGCTTGATGGAGTTTCTAGTAGTAGAATTTCCTTGGTTTCCTACCACACCTCACGCCATGGCCGGTAGCCAACTTGACACCGCGCACCCCGGACGTACCGCGGCGCCAATCGCTAATACGTTCCCAGGGCGATCGTGAATTATTTGTTCGAGCTCTCATGTGACTTTCTTGGGAATGTAGCCGCAGTGGTTTCCTCTTGCCTTCTGCATCAGACATTATTAAGATCCCAATGCCGCTGGAGCCTCTTCTGCCCGCTTACTCGAGCAGGTGAGTCTTTATTCCGCCACAGCTCGGTCGCCATTGCCTCGTCGGTTATCCAGCAGGGGTCACCACGACATTTGAAGAGACGTCGTACCTGAGGTCGTGCAGGTCAGGTTGAATTTGGGACTAACCAGATTTTATTGTCACTTTCCCCCTTACCCCCTTAGGGGGCTCATAGCTAAGTACAAAGAATGTACACCATCACACCATCTTCGTATGTGTTTTAATTTATCAAGGGTTTTGCATCGTGTTTTATGTTGACGCTCATTATCAACGTTAGGAAGGTTATCGTCTGCCTTCAGTCTACCTAGAGGCAGCTTTACAACAAATATTCCACAGCATATTAGGTACGTAACTACATAATAATATAGATACGTTTCTACTATTATTATTTTACATAAATTAGGTACAATAAGTAAGCTGACTTGACAAATTAATTAAACATGCTGAATTGAACAATGACTTGTCAGTTTGTTTGGAGCATAAGAAACAACGTCAACTTTAAGCTGACTGCGGAAAACCTCAAGCGGGGTAAAAATAGTAACCTCATTGGTAACTATATTTTCGAACCGTTTGGGGTTGAAACCCTTGGGCCGTGGGGCTCTTGTGCTCATAGCCTTTCAATGAAATTTCGAAACGGCTAGTTGACACTTCCCGTGACCCAAGAGCTGGCTTTTACTTTGGGCAGAGACTAAGCATTGCCATTCAACGTGGCAATGCCGCCAGTCTCTTGGGCACATTACCAGCTGACAGCGTTGAGGACGAATTTTTTGATGCTATAGGTACCTACTTTAAGTAATTAATTAAATTTTGTAAATAAAAACATGATAAAATAGGTGTGTCAACATGTTTACGAAAAGAAAGCGCTCAAAATAGATCAAAACCCACTATATTTATCGATGTAGTAAATGATTGCCAAATCAGGAATTATTTGCTTATTAGTGTAGATAACATTTGCTTATCTTCAAATTTTCCTTATCATTTACTTGCAAGCTTGAAGGTTTGTAATGCCCTCTATTTAAATCAATCATAATGTATATTCAAATATTAAGTACTAACTTTATTTAATTACTCGTAACAAACGTTAACAATGTTTTGTAATAACAAAATAAAATGTCAGAGCCAACAAAGAAATGAAAAGCGGTTGTCTGCTCCCTACAGGACCACAGGACCTGCAGGACTATAGACAAAGATGAAAATAATTATTTTGAAAATTCTTGAGTCACGCGATCAGTGGCCTATTTAATAAACCCGACAGGTGACAAGCGACAATCTGACAATTCGACAATAAAAAATAAATAAAATAAATTAAACTTTAATTCAGACAAGGTCCATAATTCAGTTAGTATTTTGGTGTACCTTATCACCTGTCGCGAAATAACGAAAACTATGTCAGTTTTTGACAAAGTCGCATTGTCAGTTACATTAAACAAGGCCCTGGTGAACGTGCTTATTAATAACTGTTTTATGTCCTTATTTTTACCTTTCTTATTTGCGTAATAGATATTTCAGTTACCGCCGCGGCTTGTACGTGTAAGTATTATACCCTACTTATATTATAACTATTATAAGCAAGCACTGATTAAAGGTTACTCTGATAATATTTTAATGTTTTTTAAGACTTAGATTACTGACATTCATTCGTAAGGTAAGGACATTCAAAGTTCACAAAGTAAGGACGATCTTCAGAAAAAGTACCTTCGTAGGTGGATTTATTTACGCCACTTAATTTTTTAATGACGACAATCGCTGTCTTTCTCGTTATTTGCTTTTTAAAACTGATATCTGTTTACGAGTACTTATTGCTTGCTTGAGCTGTGAAGTTAGATACTACTGTTTGTAGCGTTGTTTACTGACTGCGCCCAACGCAAACATTCCCATCCAGCAGGACTGATAGCTAGAGTCAACAAGATACTTAGTAGTACGTACTTTAATCGATGTACCAACATCAATTAAAAACATCTATATTACTGATAGTTTTCCATAACATGCGAGCATTTGATGACAGGGGTGGAAATAACCGGTTTTCTGTGTGTGCTGCCGAACGCTTTTTTGCGTGGATTAGATTTACTTTTATTTTTTATGTAATTGGGTGACACTTCTGCATGTTTTTTCCTTTTTTATTTACCGACACATTATCACTACACACCAAATTATTATGTATCGTTTAAAACACATTAACATAATATATATTTACCTACCTGTATTTTTAACACCTAACAAAACTGGTTTACATCCGTACACATCAACATAAGGTTCAGTTGAAAACCAGCGTCAGGCAGCGCTTATAATAGTTGTCTGACATTTTGCTGAACTGGACCTATTTGGCGCAGCCGCGGGGCACACGATGTTTTGTTTTAAAATTAATGTTTATTCTTGTTTGTACCTACATTGTGTGTATCTGTGTGTGCCAAATAAACTAATTTTCTTTCTTTCTAAATAATTTTGTGACTCAAATTAAGAACGAACGTAGGTAAGTTTGTGGACATAAAGTACAGGAATTTACAATTCATAGAAAATGATGTTTACTATTAATTGAAAAGATTGTTCTGCAGAAAATGTGCAGTATGCATGACACGTGGAAGAAGAAAGGCTTATGCAATAATCACCCGTAGTTATTTACTTTTATTTCAGGACCTAGTTTTAAATCGATGAATACTACATTACTTTTCCACTGATCTTTTCCTTTACTTAGTATCCTGCTTATTGGTAACAAACGATGTGACTTTTGATTTAGCCTCAAAATATTTCGATAGCCAATACTTGTAAGTGAAACTGTCTCAGAAAAGCTGGTAGCTATTTATAACCGACTTCAAAAAAAGGAGGAGGTTCTCATTTTAGCACATTTTGGATTTGAACGATGCGACATTAAATAGACTGATATTATGGATGGGTGATAAATTAAAAGGAACTGCCCATTTCCGCCAATCCAGTTTAAGTTTTGGGAGATAAGTAACCTGTGGTTGGTGGTTGGTAGTGTGGTTTAAAATGTTGGTTGCAACTTGGTTATGGACACCAATTTTCAGTGCTGATAGCAAAAAGTCTTATTTTACTCCTAAATTAAGTTTTAACTGCGCATTTACAGGGTGACTGGTACCTAATTGAGTGCATTCCTTGAAATGCGTTTTATAAAAAATCGACGCACGCCTTGTTTTTTTGTGGAGTTGATAACTCTCAAAAACCCAATTTGGACCCAAAGTTTTTAGGGATCAATATCGTTGCTAATTAGCTCTAGTAGGTAATAATCATTTTATGGAACGTATTCAATTACCAGCCACCCTGTTTGCGAAAACACACTGTGTGAGCAATAAGCGGACTGTGCAATTCTAAATAAGAAAGACAATTTTGACCTATGAATTCCGTTACACGATGATACGATGGCTGTAGAAAACGTTTGGAAAAATAAAAGATGTTCACAGTGGGTGCCGATGTTACCTACCGTTATCAAGCCGTTACAGTTGATCCGACAATGAAACCGAATTGCGAATCTTTTCTAGATACGTACTAACATATATAAAGGTCTATTGCCGATCTGTTCTAGACATTTTAAACTTCACAAATCGCTTCAATTTAAATAAACCCTTATCATTGGGTTCAGACAGTCCCAACATCAAGTCAGGAATTCTTGGATTGACTCAGCTTTCACTATAAAGTAAGATGCGAAGTGAGACAATTGAAGAAAAATTTACAAATTTTTGTATTGTTTGTTGTTGTTGTTGGAAGCGGATTTCTTGAAATTGTTAGGTGGTGGTCTATACCTACGAATTATTTCCGCCACAAGTAGGTACTGGTTTTGACATAGGTTGACTAACAATAAGATTTGAGCCACATGGATCGTAGGGAAAGGCAGGATTGTGCACCTGCAAAAGCTTCTGGCCTGGGCATTCACAAAAATCTATTCCTAGGTACTTATTAAAAATCATTTTTATTATGGCAGTAATTCAGTCAATCTGAGGAAAATAATATGATCGTGCAAGTATCGAATGGTTATGTAAACTTGTCTATTTATGTGTAATTGTATATTGTATGGATTGGAGATTACTTGGGATCTATGAGAATGTTAACCAACTATCTAAATTCTTGTCTTACCGTCTATTGAAGTCATTTTTTACGAATTGCCGGAATTGTTGTTGTTGTTTTATGTAAGATATATTGGTTTGTTGTCAAACTACCGGAAAATCCTGAAATGTTGGTTATTATTGCAGCAGAAACCAGTGTATTGAACTAGTGGCTGTTTTGTGGGCTTCCGTAACGGTTACGAAACTTTAATTTGGCCGATTTTCACGGTAAGCATACAATGGCGACGTCGCTTGTACTTCATAACATTGGTTATAGAGGTACGTGATTTCAGAGGCGAGCACGTCAGTTTTCATGCTTCACCGAGCACTGCTTTGACCAAAAAACGTGCAATGTAAACGCGAAACGAGTTATTTGTTGGAAAAATCATTCAAATACTAAGACTCCTGTTTTTTTTCTTTGTGTTATAAAGTTATAATAATTATGTGATAATCTAGCTCCTCGCCTGCTGCTTCCTACCTATATATTACCTACCTATTGTGAGATATTCCTAAAAGCATTTTCCGGAATTTGAACTTTGTAACAATGTGTGTAATTTGAAATGGTGTTTAATGCGAGGTAAAAGTGGTGTATGGTGAATCATAGTGCATAAATAAATAAACAATGATAGGAAGTGGCCAAGGTGGGAAGTGACATCCAGGGACATCGCATTGGCCACGTTGTTCAGTATATCGTGTTTCTGTCTTCTCTAGCTTAATCAGCCGTTTCAATGAAAGCCTAACCTTTTCATTGAACTGCGCCATTTAACGACATAAGTGACATGAGCAAGTCATTTAACGATATTGAACCAAAGATGTTACTTAGGTCGCTGAAATATCCGCGCAATTTAAATGAAAAGGCTAGGCCTGATAATAGGATCCTGGAGAAATCAAGGGAACTCTTCAAATTTTATAGGCACACTTTAAGCGATTTTGTTATTTTGTGGAAGAGTATTTTCCCCTTTCAATTTGGTAAGATCTGATGAAGAACTTCAATAAATAAAATGGCAACGGAACTCTTCAATAAATTATAGCAAATGGACCGGGATTGCTGAAATCGCGTGTCTGCTTATTGTTAACACCATCATAATATAACATCACGTGTGGTACGCTGTGAAGGGGTACCCCCATGTGTACAGGTAGGGTTGCCTTGCCACCCGTACTATTATATAGTAGGTAGGTATATTGTACTATATTTTAGTCAGTTGTAAACTATATCATATAGAAATAATATAGTAGGGAAAATACTGTATTTCAACGCTTTCTCAAATACTGAGGAGCAGAAATACAGATCATCTAGTAAAAAGCCGTTTGGTTTGAAACAAACGGTGCCTCCGTTTGTTTCGGAAGTCGGTGTC
The DNA here is from genome assembly GCA_947386135.1 of Melanchra persicariae. Lineage (NCBI taxonomy): Eukaryota > Metazoa > Arthropoda > Insecta > Lepidoptera > Noctuidae > Melanchra > Melanchra persicariae. The sequence continues at coordinate 8,089,831 of OX376653.1, read as the reverse complement.
AAAAAACGATGACACAAAACACCGACTTGAAAAGTTAAAGTTAGTTTACACTTTGACTGGGAGCCGACCCCAATATGTATAGTTGGGAAAAGGCAAGGCTAGGCAGGCAGTGTTTTAATTTGAAAGTCGGTTGTATTTTATTGTATTTTTTTTGGTGATACTCCACAACTAAATTGACATTAGGTACTTACTTGACTTTTTTATACCCAGTGATTTGTTGCGTTTGTAAATAATTTCGAAAATTTCATAATATTAATGTCTAGTTGTTTCATAATATTTAGAAGTTACCTATTAGTTCGGTTACCTTGTACTTCGAGGTATACAACCTATATAAAAATCTCGTGTCATGGTGTTTGTGGTCGCACTCTTTATAATATTTTTATGTATATTTGGTAGTTATGAGAATAGGTCGTAAAGTATATTAATTTCATACTTACTTGATATGCGCGTACTAAGACTCGGGCAAAAGCTAGAAATATAATGTTATAAGATATTGATTGTATAAAAAAGGTTGTAATGTTTTTATTTGGAAGTCGGTTGATTTTTTTTGTAAAAAAATATTTACAGCAACAGATTTTGTTTTAACCACTCAGGCCCAACATGTGAAAATTCCCTAATATAAAGTAAATCTTATGTATATGTAAATAAACATTAAATTCGCGATTAATTCGCGACACACCGGTGTGTCGCCGGGGCCGGACAGGTAGAGCGTTTACGCGGTACGGCTTTTCATACAATCTTTCAAATCCTTATTCTTCAAAATGAATGAACCGATTTTAACGAAACTTGGTATGCATACGCTAGATATCCAGGTCTAAATAGTTCTAAGAAACTATTTTTGAAAAAGAGTTCAGGGGGAAGGATATAGTGATTTTTCACTTTCTATAGAAAACTTAAAATCGCTCTCTCTCTCCCTCTGAAATCTTTTTCAAAAATATTTTCTTATAACTATTTAGACCTGGATATCTAGCGTATGCATACCAAGTTTCGTTAAAATCGGTTCATTCATTTTGAAGAATAAGGATTTGAAAGATTGTTTGAAAAGCCGTACCGCGTAAACGCTCTTAACTCTTGCATTTTAAGCTTTTACACAACGTGTAACAGAATAAACGCAATACCTTTTAAGGGGTCTTTGTACTCATCAATATGAGTATAATGACCCCATAGGAGGTATTGTGTTTATTCTGTTACACGTTGTATAAAGTACCTACGAGCGTATTAATTTTGCCTCCGTATCAAAACGTCCTATTAGCAAAACGTCCGTTTCGCAAATTGTCCTATTAGCAGAATGTCCTATTGTCAATGTACAGTGAATCTGAAAAATTAGTATCGGTTTTATTTTTCGATATAGCTCATTATTTAATTTATTTTAAACTATAATAGCTTCTACCAGCGGCTTTGCCCGCGTCAATATCGGAAATAGGAAGGTTTCCTGATTTTCACTGTAATTTTTTTACTCAGGAAACACCTACCCTTCACCAACCCTACACCTACACTACACCCACCCTACACCTACCCTACACCTACCCTACACCCACTCTACACCTACCCTACATCTACCCTACACCTACCCTACATCTACCCTACACCTACCCAACACCTACCTTACCAACAAGTGAAAGTATTGCCGGGGCTGTCCCCGGCAATACTTTCACTTGTTTCTGGTCTCCTTGTACTTGATGTTTCTGGTCTCTTGGTACTTGTGAATCTGTTGTAACGTACGATATATCTATTAATTTTATAGATAGAAATTATTTTTGGGACAAGCCCGCCCCACATTTTCAAACCACTGCAACTCCTGAAAACCAGAATCAACAAGCCGAGTCAATAAAGCTCGACGAGTCCCTGAGAAACGATTAAACTGTCTTGGATCCCGCAACGAAATTAGTCAGAAAATAACAGCGGAGGAGTAGGAAAAAAAAAGTTGATTATAAATTAGCATGTTTGTATTCCAAAATGCAATGATTGCCGAGGGACATTAAGAAAATAGTTGTACTGTACATGGGGCGACCGCCTATCTGTCCACAATCCGATATCGGAGTAACACTAAAGTTTTTGACAAGACTGATTTTATTTTTCTGACCATTTGGCTACCCGTAAAAACTGTCAAAGATGACAGCCAAGACCAACGGCATAACGTGCTTTCCGAGGCACGGAGGAGTCTCGGTATGTAATGGTAGGTCACCCATCCACGGTTCTACTTCGGCAATCGTTGCTTACCATCGACGATTGTCCTGTGTGACAGTTATTAGTTAGCCACGAGCTACTCCTAAACATCACCATGATTGAGAAACAAAAGTTCATTTCATTGTGTTCCTCGTTAGCTAAGGAGATGACGGGTTTACTCCAGCTACTATTTTAGATAGTACCTGGATGACCGAGCTTTGCTCAGTTTGTCTACACTAATATTATAAAGAGGAAAGATTTGTTTGTGTTTGTTTGTTTGTTTGTTTGTTTGAAATGAATAGGCTCCGAAACTACTAGACCGATTTGAAAAATTCTTTCACCGGTAGAATCGTACATTATCGATGATGGACATAGGCTATAGAATATTTTCAATAAAGTTAGGGATCCGTATGAAACTTCGATAATGTAACCCAAGGTGTGAGAAAAAATCCTTATATCGCGTACGCTGCGGAATCTGTTGAAAATAGAGCAAAGTGATGTACTAAAGTTTTATAGAGGTCATCAATGTCTACAAAAAAGTCCGTGATACCATATGTCTAACTATTATGGTTAAGTCACCATGACCGCTTTTTGTTCAAATTATTCAAGCAAATCCTTGGTGATTTGAAAAAAATATGATTTCGGTATCATGATATTAATCCTTATACATTTAAACGGTTTGATAATTAAGGTTGATTATGTCCGTGTAAATCACACTTTAAATTATTCAAATCGGACCTTTCGTTCAAAAGTTACGACGGTAATAAACATGCTCAGAGTAAGAAAAATGTCGCGGCTTGAGCGAACTGGGAAGAATCATATCAATGCTTGATCCGATGAAGTTGAAAATGATTTCAATAAAACAATAAGAATAACAAATGTTTGGATTTTTCGCAAATAAACTAAATACATAAGAAGGGGTGAAGCAGGGGTGATTAAGTTTTTAGGGGAAACATTATTGCTTGCTTTAATTTACGTCGGAATTCTATGAACAAACTAAAAATAGGATTATTGAAACAGATGTACCTAACAATTTTTGCATAATCAACTCTTGACGGGGTGAACGGGGTGAACAGTTGCGCTGAACCTGAGACTATAGATTAAGTAGAAATGGCTAAGTAATAAATGTAATTAATGAAAATCGTTGTGCTTAATTTTCCAAAACTAACCTTTATAAGGGGGTACAGGGGGCGTTGAAGTTTGTGGAGTACCTACTAAACCGCGGACGAAGTCGCGGGCGAAGTGCTAGTCGTTTTATAAAAATGAAACCTAGCTAGATCGATTTATGGCCCCCGAAACCCCCTGCATACCTACTAAATTTCTTGAAAATCGTTGGAGCCATTTCCGAGATTCAGATTATTTAAATAACTACATGTACATATACAAGAAATGCTTATTTAAAGGTACTTATTATATAGATATTAGGTACCAATGCACGGTACACCAACATTTCGTATTGGGGTCGGCTCCCAGTCAAACCCATTTAGCTGAATACCAGTATTTTACGTGCAGTTTATAGGTTGTGGAGCTCTGGTAGGCAGCCGCCTACCAGAGCTCCACAACCTATTAACTGGGTAGCACGGTACTTCTTAGCAAGACTTATCTAAAATTTTGTGGCTTCTGACAATCCGTAACTACTGCCAAAGATATTCAAATGACATCCGGGACCAACGGCTTAACATGCTTTCCGAGGCACGGAGGAGGCTCCGTCTATGTTAAGATGGTCATCCATCCACAGACCAACCTCGGCCAGCGTTGCTTAACCTTGAAGATCGGCCCGTGCGGCTACTTAAACCGACCTGGGCCTAAACCACCAACTCTTAAAGCAGTATTACTTCAATATTACTTCCAGTTGGAAAGAGATGGAGCTATACGTCCTGTATAGCTCCGTCTCTTTCCCACTGAAAGTAATATTGAAGTAATACTGCTTTAAGAGTTGGTGGTTAAGCCCCTGGAGGATCGAATCGACAACCACAGTTTCGACTATAAATTAAATAATAATATTCTTGAGGCACAGCAGTCTCAGTCGAACCAATGCAACAACCTACAAAATAGTTATTTTCAACACATTTGCTCAAAAAATGCATTTACGAAGCCTGTATGCATCGCTCGAAAGTTCAAAATTATGCACCACTCAATGGAGCGTGCGGCAAAGTAGGTACTCTCACTTAAGTACATATTTTACCGCTAACTTCGTTGTATAGCGCCGTGCGTATTCTTTACGGTTTTTTTTTTAATTTCCATAAAAATTAATAAGAATTCCACCAAGGAGTTTCACATCACGAGAATAATATAAGCTGAATGATCGAACGGATTCGAACTCCCTTGGAAGTGCTTTTGCTGTATACGTTTGTCTCGTTTTAATATTAAAGAGAAAATGAGAGAAGATAAATAAAAATAAATGAAAGACTTGGTTCTAATTTTCACCACGCGCATGTGGCGCCCTTTGCAAATTCGCGCCATTTTCATATTAGAAACGTCAAAGATTGTTGCGACTTTCCCACTGATTTCTAAATACATTTTTTTTATTTAATTACTTATTGTACTGTTTTTTCCCAAATGTGTCGAAAAACGTTGTATGACACACGTGCGGATTTGGTTTTTACAAACTCGTAACTATGGTAAGACACAAAAACCAACTTACCGCACTAATATCATAAATAAATTTTCAACACATCTGCTCAAAAAATGCATTTACGAAGCCTGTATGCATCGTTCGAAAGTTCAAAATTATGCACCACACAATGGAGCGTGCGGCAAAGTAGGTACTCTCACTTAAGTACATATTTTACCGCTAACTCCGTTGTATAGCACCGTGCGTATTCTTTACGGTTTTTTTTTAATTTCCATAAAAATTAATAAGAATTCCACCAAGGAGTTTCACATCACGAGAATAATATAAGCTGAATGATCGAACCGATTCGAACCTCCTTGGAAGTGCTTTTGCTGTATACGTTTGTCTCGTTTTAATATTAAAGAGAAAATGAGAGAAGATAAATAAAAATAAATGAAAGACTTGGTTCTAATTTTCACCACGCGCATGTGGCGCCCTTTGCAAATTCGCGCCATTTTCATATTAGAAACGTCAAAGATTGTTGCAACTTTCCTACTGATTTCTAAAGACATTTTTTTTTATTTAATTACTTATTGTAATGTTTTCTCGCAAATGTGTCGATAAACGTTGTATGATACACGTGCGGATTTGGTTTTTACAAACTCGTGACTATGGTAAGCCCTCGACTTCGTCTCGTGCTTACATTCGTCTACTCGTTTGTAAAAACCAACATACCGCACTAATATCATAATAGTGTTACGCGCCAGAATTAATGCCGGGCACATAAAGATAAAAGTTACTACTAGCGCCATCTAGTATCGAGTAGCAGAACTAGTAGAGTCAAGATCCTTCTAGACTTTTCCATGCTAGAACGTTCTAGAGTTTTCGATGTCTGGTTGGTCCGGACCGGTATGTACTCGAAATTTCTAGATGTTTCTATACTAGAAGGTTCTGGAATTATCTGCCGACTTATATAAGGCCCGCATAGCCTGCGACCGATTCAGTATTGAATTTGCGATACAAGCGACGACTTCGAGAGCGAACTTCGACTGCGAATTAAAGTGATCAGTAGTGCAATTGTGATTTATAATTAGTGAGTTTAAAGTTGTAATTAGTGTTGATTAATTAAAGTGTCATTTTGGTTATTTAATCGGCTGTTTTTATTGTCACGAACCCTAAGCTCGTAACAATTGGTGTCAGAAGAGTGGATATTTAAACTATGCCGATTCTACCAAAGGACGACATGGAGGGTATCCGTACCCGAAGTCAACGCCAGCAGGAGACGGACCAGAGGCGTTTTGGAGGTGCAACGCCGCAGACGTTGGAGGGCCAGTTGCCGACCATGGAGCCCGGCCCATCCACAGCAGCTCCAGCATCTGCAGCACCAGACTTTGGAGCCTTGATGATGATGCTGCAGGAACAGGCTCGCCGGCAGGAGGAACAGGCTCGCCGGTTAGAAGAACAGCTCCAGCATGATAAGGAGGAACAGGCCCGCCGACAGGAGGAACAGGCCCGTCGGTTGGAGGAACAGCTCCAGCGTGACAAGGAGGAACAGGCCCGCCGGTTGGAAGAACAGCTCCAGCGTGATAAGGAGGAGCAGGCGCGCCGCCAGGAAGAACAAATGGTCCTCATGAAGGATCTGCATGCCACTTTCGGCAAAGAAATAAAGGTGGTAAAAGAGAAGGTGGTTCAGCACGAGAACCGCCTGATAGAAGCTGAAACCCAGATTGCTGAAATGAAAAAAGCAATGGACAACCTTAAAGTAGGGGATGGAATTGCAACTCCCGTAGCTACTACACTTTCGCTACGCGGGTTCAAAGTGCCACCGTTTGATGGGACCTCTTCCTGGTCGGCCTACAAAATACAGTTTGAGGCTGTTATGAAGGCGAACGGCTGGAATAAAAATCAGGCCATGACTGCCCTCACCTTAGGCCTACGCGACCAGGCCTTAACTGTCCTGGAAGCTCTCGGTAAGGAAGTGACTTACGAGCAGCTCCTTGAGGCGTTGGAAGCCCGGTATGGCGACGCTCACCTGGAACACGTTTTTCGTGCGCAGCTCAAGGATCGCGTGCAACGTAGCAGTGAAAACCTGCAGCAGTGGGCCCTTGAAGTGGAAAAGCTGGTTCGAAAAGCATACCAGTCTGTACCTGCGCTCATTGAAGGGAACCTGGTGCAGGCATTCATCGACGGCATCCGCGACCTTGAGGTTAGAGCTGCTGTGAGGCTTGGGCACCACGGGACGCTTAAGGACGCCTTAGCTCATGCACTGGAGGTGGAAGCTGTGCGGCAGGATCACCGTTCCTATCGCGTCAGAGAAGTTGCAGCGGCTGCAGTTCGTGACCGTGTTAAAGGATACAGCCCTAGGTGCTATGGCTGTGGGGAAAGGGGCCACCTTCGATCCAGTTGCCCTAAGCGAACTGCAGATAGGGAAGATAACCGATCTCCAGAAGGTAGGGCGGCTAGCAGCACCGCCCAGCAACAGCAGGGAAACGAGTAAAAGCCAGGACTACGGGGCGGGTGCTGGCTGATGTTCAAAGAGCCCCAAGGATTTCGATCTCACAAACCCACGATGGGAATAGCCTAATCATCAAGGGCGAGGTCAACGGAACGCCATGTAAGCTGACTATAGACACTGGAGCCTCACGCACGGTTGTCAGTTCCCAACTTGTAAATCGGTTCCTTGGGGACTCCGCATACAATCGAGAGCGCATACATTTGGTGACAGCCACCGGTCAGCGCATACCCGTCCGAGGAGAGAAAGAGATGGAGTTGAAGTTAGGCAACAGAACATACCTGCATAATGTTGTCGTGGCTGACATAATGGACGATTGCATCCTGGGCCTAGACTTTATGAGGAAGAATTGTTGTGAGATCGACGTTAAGCAAGGAGTTTTGAAATGTGGACAAGAGGAACTTTTCATGGAAGGGGCTTTACCAGGAAATGTATACAGCTTGAAGAAGATTGTTCTTCCTCCGAGATCGGAAACGATTGTGCCGGTTAGTCTTCCTCGGAATCCTGGGCAGACTCATCGTTGTGTACTCGTGGAAAGGGTTGACAATGATCTTCCATGGAAAGTGGCACGAACTTTGGTCAGAGACACTGAAATCTCAAAGGTACGTGTGCTGAACCTTTGTGATACGGAACAGATGATAGAAAAAGGCTCGCTGATTGGTACTTGCGAGGAAGTGGATTGGTTGCGTCAATGCCAATATCAATCAACTGGGACCATTATTAGCAGGGAGGCACAAACAAAAGTGACCTCACTTTTAGAAGACTGTCGCAGTGCTCTGTCTCACAATGAAATGGTCAAGGCGAAGAGGATGTTATTCAAGTACGCCGATGTTTTCTCTTCAAACGATGCTGACATCGGAAAGACTGGCTTAGTTCAACACAAAATAAACACAGGAGAAGAATTGCCTATCCGTCAGCGGCCAAGAAGATTACCGGTAGCACGTGAAAAGGAAGTGGAAACCATGATTGAGGGAATGGTGAAGGACGGTGTCATAGAACCTTCAGCAAGTCCATGGTGTTCTCCTGTAGTGCTGGTGAGAAAGAAGGACGGCAGCATGCGGTTTTGTGTTGACTATCGTCGTCTGAACGACGTGACAAAGAAGGACAGCTACCCTTTGCCAAGAATTGATGACACGCTGGACATGCTTACTGGAGTGAAGTGGTTTAGCACGCTAGACCTAAAAAGTGGCTACTGGCAAGTTGAAATCGACCCTAAGGATAAAGAGAAAACTGCATTCTCGACAGGAAAGGGTCTGTGGCAATTTAAAGTTATGCCGTTTGGATTGTGTAACGCTCCGGCAACGTTTGAAAGGTTGATGGAACTTGTACTAACCGGGTTAATTGGTGATGCCTGTCTTGTCTACTTGGATGACATCATCATCGTAGGTCGTACGTTTGAAGAACATCTTCAAAACCTGGAACGTGTGCTCATGAAGATCCAGAGTGCCAACCTCAAGTTGAGTCCTAAGAAGTGTTCACTTTTCAAACGGCAAGTAAGTTTTTTGGGATACGTCGTGTCGGAAGAAGGTATCCGCACGGATCCAGAGAAAATTGCCGCTGTCAAGGATTGGCCAGTTCCAAAAGACAAGACACAGGTCAGAGCGTTTTTGGGTTTGTGCTCCTATTATCGGCGATTTGTCAAGAACTTTGCAGATATAGCCAAACCCCTGCACAAGCTAACCGAGGAGAAGCGACATTTCTGCTGGGATGAAAGTTGCAACATCGCCTTCCAGGAGCTAAAGGACCGTTTGTGCAAAACACCTATTTTGGGGTATCCTGATACGGGCAAGGAATTTATAGTTGACACAGACGCAAGTGACATAGGACTTGGCGGTGTATTATCTCAACGGAATGGTGATCAAGAGGTTGTGATAGCGTACTTCAGCAAGTCGTTGTCGAAACCTGAAAGGAATTATTGTGTAACAAGACGAGAATTGCTTGCTGTAGTAAAGTCATTGCAGCATTTTAGCAAATATCTGCTGGGTCGGAAGTTCCACTTGCGAACTGACCATGCTGCACTGAAATGGCTATTGCAGTTTAAAAATCCAGAGGGACAAGTTGCGAGATGGATTGAACTACTGCAGGAATACGACTTTGAGATTGAACATCGCAGCGGAAGAACTCATGGCAACGCAGATGCATTGTCAAGAAGACCTTGCCCTGAAGACTGCAAGCATTGTACTAGGCAAGAGGGTAAAGAAGTCGTACCTGTGAGAATGCTCAAGACAGATCTCTGCAACGAGTGGAAGGAAAGCCTACAACTTGCACAGCAGGAAGATTTGGACATTAAGCCGATTCTGGAATGGATGAAGGCCAGTGCTCCTAAGCCAACGTGGAGCGACGTCTCCGCGATGAGTTCGATCACAAAAAGCTATTGGGCCCAATGGGACAGCTTAGTGATTCAGGATGGAGTCCTGTGCCGTAAATGGGAAAATGCTCGGGGAGACAGCTGTCATTTGCAAATGGTTGTCCCTAAAGCTAAAGTACCGGATGTTCTAGAGTTGTACCATAATGGTTGTTCAGGAGGCCATATGGGAGTTAAACGGACTCTACTGAAGATACGGGAACGGTTTTACTGGGTCCACTGTCGTGACGATGTCGAGGACTGGTGTCGCAAATGTACAAGTTGTGCGGCTGTAAAAGGACCACAGACACGTAGTAGAGGTGCATTGAAATTGTACAATGTTGGTGCACCATGGGAAAGGATAGCCCTAGATGTTGCTGGACCGTTTCCGGAAAGTGAAAGTGGCAACAAGTATTTCATGGTTGTAATGGATTACTTCACTAAGTGGCCGGAAGTCTTCGCCATTCCAAATCAAGAAGCTTCAACAGTTGCAGATAAACTAGTTCATGAAGTCTTCTGTCGTTTTGGAGTACCCTTGGAGATTCACAGCGATCAAGGAAGGAATTTTGAGTCACAAATATTCCAGGAAACTTGTCGAGTTATGGGTACTCATAAAACGAGAACAACTTCTTACCACCCACAATCGGATGGAATGGTGGAACGATTTAATCAGACATTGGAGAGATACCTGGCAAAAGTGGTGGAGAATCGGCAACGGGATTGGGACAAGCATATACAACCGTTTTTGCTGTCATACCGAAGTGCTGTTCACGAAAGCATATCAGTGACACCAGCTTTCGCAAATTTTGGTAGAGAATTACGGCTGCCTGCAGACCTGATTACCGGAATACCACCTGATGCCCCACGCAGTATAACCGATTATGCGAATGACTTGCGGCACAAAATGAATGACATCTATGAGCACGTCAGACAATCGGGTCAGCAAATGTCTGAAAAGATGAAAACCCGTTATGACCGCAAAATGAACAATACAGGATTCGACGAAGGTTCACTAGTGTGGTTGCACAATCCAGTTCGCAGCAAAGGGAAATCTCCTAAGCTTCAAGCTAAATGGGACGGGCCGTACCGGATTGTGACGAAAATCAATGACGTAACCTACCGCATACAGAAAGGTACAAGAAGTGCTCCTAAGATCGTTCATGTGGATCGACTGGCGCGTTATTATGGGGCTGATAATGCTCGGGACGAGCATGTCTTAGGAGGGGGCAGTGTTACGCGCCAGAATTAATGCCGGGCACATAAAGATAAAAGTTACTACTAGCGCCATCTAGTATCGAGTAGCAGAACTAGTAGAGTCAAGATCCTTCTAGACTTTTCCATGCTAGAACGTTCTAGAGTTTTCGATGTCTGGTTGGTCCGGACCGGTATGTACTCGAAATTTCTAGATGTTTCTATACTAGAAGGTTCTGGAATTATCTGCCGACTTATATAAGGCCCGCATAGCCTGCGACCGATTCGAAACCGTAAAGAATACGCACGGCGCTATACAACGGAGTTTGCGGTAAAATATGTACTTAGTTGAGACTACCTACTTTGCCGCACGCTCCATTGTGTGGTGCATAATTTTTAACTTTCGAACAATGCATACAGGCTTCGTAAATGCATTTTTTGAGCAAATGTGTTGAAAAAATATAAATTACATTCTGAGAGTTCATTATTAGCCGATTTCTGAATTTAGAACTTGAATTTAAGTATTAATTGTCGGACTCTACTTCAGCCCAAACATTGGAATTCAAGTAAGGTTCTAATCCCAAATACTCAGTTCAGAAGCTCTAACTCAGGGAATTTGTGCGGACTTTTGTAAATAAAGGCTCACTGCACAAAAACTAAAACTATAAAAGAGGTTGGGAATCAAAAGCACGGCTCTGAGATGAACCATTTATTAGAAGCGAAAAAGTACTTGCCTAAAATAAGTTACAACTTGTGGATTGTTTTTCGTTTAGGTCGTCAAAAGTGCCTACGATTTTTATACGTCGTAGTTTTTTAGTACTGCAAATGGGAGCTATTACTATTGTACCGACACTGTGAGATCATAACATTAATGAATTACTAGTTACTAGGCGTCTAGGCCAAAGCGTCGGAATTATTTGTCCATGAGATAGCGATGTGTGAGTTTTCGACCACAGCCTAAACCGCCGTAAAATTAAGTTGCAATTACCATACGGTCGTTGCACAGTCGACACGAGAACCATAGGTAGCTGTCGTAGGTATCTAAGTATTTGCCATAAAGTGTTCCAGTCTAACCATTACTTTAGACCGACTGCGCATCTGACCTCCACAACACACTGACTGGGTAGTACGATATCCTTTGGTAAATCTGCTGTCAGTTTTTCTTTGACTACCGGGATTATAAGGTTCACGTGCTTTCGTAATAAAGTTGGTATGATTTCGTACGTCTTTTCTGGCAGTCTTTTCTTTCGATCGACCCTTTATAATACGTGACTGAATAACAGTCGCATGATTGTTATTCAGCCACGTACTTGTATAAAACAAATTATTATTTAATAATTATGAATAGGTATGCTAAACCGGCTATTATGTGAACCGGGACATGACGTAGGTAGCGGGTGATAACATCTGAATAAATAAACGTACTAACAATGATTGTATTGTATAATCAATAAGTTTGTCATATACTTAACATCTATTCACATATAGAAACGTTACCTATAACTGCATAGGAATCATCAATTTATCTTAATTATAACAGATCTGTACTTAATATTATGCCAACCCACTTATGCCACGTAAATCGACATAAAAAGTAAAATAAAAATAGCAAAAATAATTAATCAGATCACACTAAATACATAAAATTATATCGTAAAGATCATAAATCCTTGTAATCTTCGGGGAGGCATAGGAATATTTTGGAGCAGGCGAGGTTGAACTGATTGCATGCTGTGAGCAGCCATTGGGGTTTGTTGTTCCATACGATGAAGATGAAGTATACTGGGACGCCGAGGGCGATGAAGGCGACGCCGATGCCAACCTCCATGGGGTGTGTGAAGCAGGAGCAGATGACGACGAAGGTGCAGATGATGAGGAAGGAGACGGGCAGCACGATGTTGACGCGGATGGGGCGCTGGAGGTGCGGCCGCGTGAAGCGCATCCACAGCAGGCCTGCCACGGACGCCAGCGTGAACAGCGCCTCCACGGCCGTCACGTACACTATGAGGGACTCCACGTTGTTTGATAGCAGCAGCATCAGCGTTGCTATGCACTGGAAAGATGAAATTAAATGCTTAATTACTGTTTCTCGTACAACTCGAATCATGGTGCCCTAGTTAAATATGTTTTTTAGTAAAAAAATATTTCAAACTAAGTATACAGAGTTTAAGTACCGAGTTGTTTTTTTTTATTGAGGAATAGGCTTGCTCTTGACCTCGATAACGCCTGATGGAAAGCGATAGATGAGGTCTATTATGGAGCGAGCGTGCCCAGAAGATGCCTGTTCTCTCTTGCTTTGAAGGCAGACGGGTTATATGTGGAAACACAGACGCTATTAGAGAGCTCCACACTTTGGCTGTGCGCATAATAAATGTGGAGGAGAAGCGCTGAGTACGACTGGTCGGGATATCGACCTAGTGCGGATGGTACCCAGCAGTACGTCTGGTATTCCGGTGGTAAAAGGGCGATGGTGGGTTTAGGTCGTGGTCCTGCGCACACTTTCCGAAGTACAATCTGTAGAAGAGGCAAGCAACACTACGCCGATGAGCCAGGCTGTGAAGCTTAGCCACTCGTCGCCTATAAGCCTTTTTGCTCTGCGTTCCACCGAGTCTAATGCAGCAAGCTGATATTTTGCTGAGCCATCCCATAAGTGGCTGCACTGGCTGCTACACTCCATACAAGAACGGACTTGTGTTTGTCTGGGAAGGGAATGTTTTCTTAACCAAAATGATTGAACAATAGGAACAAGGTTGGTACCATAACTCTGAAGTATTTTTATGATAAAAGCTTGTATGTAACTTCAATCTCAAACGCCACCTCTGTCAGCACATTGAAGGCCCGGGTGGTTGAATAGTGTGAAGAGTTTTGAAATTGACTTTTTCATTTCTCTTATTCCGAAAGTAGATACTGTTTGTTGGATTCTAGAAGCGGGTGGAAGACGCTGCTTCCCACCTTTGGGCGGGAAAGACTCATAGTAATTATTCCTTCCCTCTCTAGGGTGGGAATGAATGAATAGCTGTACCGAAATTCAAAATTTCGGTTTTATAGACAATTAAAATAGCGTGACATGCAATAATAATTTGATTTGACATTTTGATTGTTAAGTTTATGACATGTAATGTAACTCTTCTGACAATTTTGATTTTTAAACCTTTGAAATTTGCAATATTATGACTTGATTTTAATGTTATTTTTTGAGTAAGTATAATAATTTTGTAATATTATTTTAATAATTTGATTTACGTAATTAGTTTAACAATAATATAAATGTTTGCACACCTTATTAGATAATGATACAGTGTACTTTATATTTAATTGTACACCGTTTATACCTGTATTAAGCAAATAAAGAATTTGATTAATAATAATAATGATTAATAAAAATTAGTTCAACCGATTCTGAAATGTTCACCCCAGATTCTGTTAAAGACGAGGCAAATACATGTAATCGAGCAGACAAGAAAATAAAATCATTTTTCGAAAGTATGTTACTTACATAATTCAAAGGACTATCTAGCAAAATACAGCCTTCTACGTTATGGAGCAGGTATTCAATGCTCAAGAGTGTAGGTACACTTAGTGTAAAACACAATGTAGATTTGAAAAAAAAAGGTAGGTACCCATATTATGTGGGTACCACAAACCTTATTATTATTATAAATTAGGTATATTTCAGAAAAAAACTCTATTTTTTACTTTTCATATATTCTAATAAAAAGTACTTCGTGTTTAACACGGTTCAGTTTAAGTCATCAATTCTTACTCGGACCCATCATCTGCCTAGCCTTTTTCCCAACTATATTGGGGTCGGCTACCAGTCAAACCGGATTCAGCTGATTACCAGTATTTTACGTGGAGCAGCTGCCTCCACAACCCATTAACTGGGTAACACGGTACTTCTTTGGCAAGACTGGTGTCAGCTTTTTGGGCTTCTGACAATCCGTAACGACTGCCAAAGATCTCCAAATGACAGCCGGGACCAACGGCTTAACGTGCTTTTCGAGGCACGGAGGAGTCTCGGTACCTATGTTAAGATGGTCAAATTTAGACTATAGTCGGAGTAGGAATTGATGACTTCAATCAATCAATCCCGATACGCGTTATTTAGACTGTAAATAACTCGTATGGGAATTGATTCTTTGGACTCTTGTAAAACAATCTATAATTCCGTTAATTAAGGAACAATATAAATTCGGGACTACTAAATACTCTTATCTCAGAGTATCTAGTAGTATAGTAATTAGTGTTTTAAAACATTAATTAAAAATAATTTTAAAAATGGGAACTGAAAACTATCCTAAATGTGTAACAGCACCGTTCTCCGATACCGACATGATAATTAAATATAGGTATTGTTGTCGAGACTCCAAAAGAAGAGACTCGAGCTTTGTCAAAATCTCCTATTTAAATTCTCATCATGTTCTCAAACTTTGTAGAACAGAAGGGAAACAAATAAGAGCTATGAGGGTAGAATTAATAGCTGCCTAATATTTCGATAAAATTCAAATTATCTGGGTTCCAAACTGGGTTCGTACAAACTAACAAAAAGTCAATCATAAATTCTGCACAGGCTGGGGAGTGTTTATAATGGGTAGCGGCACTAGACTAATTTGTTATCTACACTAATATTATAAAGAGGAAAGATTTGTTTGTTTGTTTGTTTGTTTGTTTGAAATGAATAGGCTCCGAAACTACTAGACCGATTTGAAAAATTCTTTCACCGGTAGAATCGTACATTATCGATGATGGACATAGGCTATAGAATATTTTCAATAAAGTTAGGGATCCGTATGAAAACTTCGATAATGTAACCCAAGGTGTGAGAAAAAATCCTTATATCGCGTACGCTGCGGAATCTGTTGAAAATAGAGCAAAGTGATGTACTAAAGTTTTATAGAGGTCATCAATGTCTACAAAAAAGTCCGTGATACCATATGTCTAACTATTATGGTTAAGTCACCATGACCGCTTTTTGTTCAAATTATTCAAGCAAATCCTTGGTGATTTGAAAAAATTATGATTTCGGTATCATGATATTAATCCTTATACATTTAAACGGTTTGATAATTAAGGTTGATTATGTCCGTGTAAATCACACTTTAAATTATTCAAATCGGACCTTTCGTTCAAAAGTTACGACGGTAATAAACATGCTCAGAGTAAGAAAAATGTCGCGGCTTGAGCGAACTGGGAAGAATCATATCAATGCTTGATCCGATGAAGTTGAAAATGATTTCAATAAAACAATAAGAATAACAAATGTTTGGATTTTTCGCAAATAAACTAAATACATAAGAAGGGGTGAAGCAGGGGTGATTAAGTTTTTAGGGGAAACATTATTGCTTGCTTTAATTTACGTCGGTATGCTATGAACAAACTAAAAATAGGATTATTGAAACAGATGTACCTAACAATTTTTGCATAATCAACTCTTGACGGGGTGAACGGGGTGAACAGTTGCGCTGAACCTGAGACTATAGATTAAGTAGAAATGGCTAAGTAATAAATGTAATTAATGAAAATCGTTGTGCTTAATTTTCCAAAACTAACCTTTATAAGGGGGTACAGGGGGCGTTGAAGTTTGTGGAGTACCTACTAAACCGCGGACGAAGTCGCGGGCGAAGTGCTAGTATTTGATAAAAGTGTAGGACAGAAAAGTTTGTACATGGTCTATTCTTTTTTATAGGCAAGCTAATGAAACCTCGATTAATTTCAATAAACAACAAGCTGAACTGTCAATTTAAGTTCGATGTCAATTCGGCGGCGGCGACCTCTCTTCCGGCCCTGGTTCAATCCATGGTCCGGAGCAATGAGGCATTGGCAGCCAGTCACCTCCTTCTGCGAAGAAGTAATGCTAGTGAAGGAGGAGACGACCCGGGCGTCGGGAGTCGCAGGGCGATTCCCGGCCAGCGTAGACGCAGGCCTGCGGACGGCGAGTGTTATGTGGCTCGTTGTCCGGTGAGAACCAAGGCCGGGGTCGGCGGTGCGTTGTTCCACGCGCCTCAAAGAGATGTCAGCATAGTTTGTCGGGCCCGCTAGGACTAGGGTTGCGGAATTTGTTCGAAAGAGTCACTGCGGTCCTAGAACGCAAAAGGCATTTGGAGGAACACATATTTTTTTAATTTTACCATGTTTCGAAAAAAAAATCAAATGTTAACATTATCACTCTATTCGATACTTAACAGCGAGATAAGTGATGCCAATTTTTTCGTGAAAAATGTTCTATTGACGATACTGATTGCTTGGAAGAAAAATGTGCAGTGTCCGAAGTAACCCTGTACTGGGGATAGATGTATAATTATGGTATAAGTATAGTCAATTAGTCATCTTATCTAACTCTCTTATAATGATGGACTTAATCATGATGTTCATTTTCTAGAATCGTAGATGTTGATTTCTCTTTGATTAACTTTCTACAATGGCCGTGTCGGAAATATCATCGTAAAATAGCAACATCGTGATCATTTTTAATGCGATCATAAAGTACCTAATTAAAAAGAACTAGCTAATTAAAACCAGAACAATATGGAAGAACACAATGCCTAATAATTGCTCTTTTTGCTAATTTACCGTATTTAATTATGATAGCGTTACACACGTATTTTTCCCATTTAGCAACAGTAATTTCCAAGCGAAATTTTACGCCAACGTTCAAATATTTTATCAACAGCGAGGAAGTAATTTATAGTATATTATATCCTGTCTTTATTGGCCACCTAGGTACTACTGACATAGCGATAAATAATCCGCGGTCTAACAAGAGCGCCAATTCCATTAATTATTAGGCAACGTTCGCATTCGCATTACAGTTGAAATCTGCCAAAAGTATATGGAACTTGAGGCTTTATTGACAGATTACGACTGAATCTGTAGAATTGGCCCTATGATTGCAAGAATTTATAAATACTTACAAGGAATAATAACGAAGGCACTGGAGTTAGCCTCTTAACATCAATCAGAGATATCGCAAGCGGTAAGTGTCCATTCCTGGCCCCAACGAAGAACAACCTGGATGAGGCATAGATGGCTCCGTTAAGGGACCCGAAGGTACAAAGAGCGACAAAGAGAGGCATGATCCAGGACATCATGCCGAGAATCTTGACACTGAAGGTGACGGCTACGGCCTGGGAGGCGTGGATCTCATCGTTGGTGAGGACTGCGAAGTAGGCCACGTTGGTCAGCGCGTAGACCAGCGTCACCACTGGCATGGATATGCAGATAGCACGCGGCAGGTTCCTGGAAATAGAAAAATACATTGTTATTGCAGCTATGTGTCGGTAGGTCATTAACGATTTAATGAATGTAAAGCTCTGAGGTTCCAGACAAAGTGTCATTCTATTTATTAGCGGATGCGATTGTTGAAATACGAAAGGATTGATCACGTGACACTTCGACAGCGTAGGTATGTCAATCCCATAAGTTTTGACGTTTTGACAATCGTCTTCGCTACGTCAGCCCGCACGCGCAGCACGGAGCCTCAGAGCGCCAATTCTACTATTTTTTTGCAAAAAGGTAAGTATGGAAATTGAGGCTTTTTTGACAGATTGCGACTGAGATGCGAATGTGAGAGTTGCTTAAAAATTAGTGAAATCCATGGAAACGTTTCGTGTTTTAGGCTTGCAGGCAGTGTTTATGACTCTCTAATAATTAACAAAATCAACGTTACCTACTACCTACATAGAAATCAACAAGAAACAAACCACCTGCGGAGAGAGCTAACCCCACGGTCAGCGACCCCATGGCCTAGTGTGGGAATGGGAACTAAACCTGATGCATAAGGTTAAGGCTGAGTCCAAATTTTCCTTTAAGCATAAACTCCAAAAACATTACTAAAAACCTGTAATTTCTTTGTTTGTTCCTCGTCATAATTATTATGAGTTCTGGGAGTTGGGTCATTACTTAAACATCATATTTATTATTTTTGCATATTTATGTATTTTATAGGATATATTATTTGTTTATTATTTCCAAAACAAAATTCTATTTTACAGTGTAGTCTTTTTAACCCAAAGGTTGACTGGTAGTGAATGCCTTGTTGCATTAAGTCCGCCCATGAACCACTGTTGAACATAAAGTTTAAATAAATAAATGCATCTTCTAGACTAAATACGTTTAGGTTCTGCAGTAGCAAGATACATATAATCATAATTGGTTACCTACTCATAAAAACCTATCAAAAATATCTTTATTATTATGTACGAGTAGATTATTTTACAATAACAAATGTGCAAGAATTCCCATGAGTCATACACATAATAGTTTACATTACGAAGTTTATGATTATATTTTTATGTTTACACTACGGATAAACAAATGACCCGTAACTAATGAGATGGGCGTCACAGCTGAAATAATTATTTATGAGAACTTTTAATGGGACCTTTTGAGTTATGATTGTTTATGCAATCAATACCTCGGTAATAAGGTACAATTTATTCTTATAATCAACAAAGCACATTTCTTATAAATTAGTAAGTTTCGTATCACATCGTAGATTTTTTTGACCTAAAATTTTTTAAATTCTGATTCTTTGGCCTTTTCCTTAGCCAAAGATTTTTTTTTGCGTTGCCATTATTCAATGTGGCAATGCCCAACGAGTTTTTCCTCGGTCCCCTTTTTATACGCGCTTTTCCATACCTACTCGTACCTAGTAATTGTTAACAGTTTGTAAACACTAAGTTATTTATTAGTTCAAATCATAGTACCTATGATGATCAAATTAACATTCAAACGATCCTGAACAATCGTAAAGAATTTATATATCGAAATAACAAACTATTTATCAATCAAAGACTCACTTGTACGGCTCTTTCAATTCCTCTGTGACGAAGTTTAAGTAGTTCCATCCGGAGTAAGAGAATAGCCCCGTATAAAAGGCAATAGCCAGTTCTCCGGGCTTTGTGATCGTGCCCTGCATCATGTTCTCCAAGTTCTCCGTATGCCCGGAGAATAAGTACCACAAGCTGGCGAAGAATGTCACCAACAAGGCGAGGATTTTCGCCAATGTGAACGAATCTTGAACTCGCGTCACCCACTTAACGTTGTAGCAGTTTATAACAGTCAGGAAACCTGGAATGAAACAATTGGACAAATGAGATTACCTATGATGTATGTCTGTACGAAATGTATTTGTTTTGTTTGATGACCCGTTGTAACTACGGCAGCGCGTAGGCAGTAAGCGCATTACTATATTGTTCGGGGGTCCACGATGCGGAACGGGATGGTAAAGAACCATCTTGAATGCGATATACATGTCCTTGATATGGATTAGAAGAGTTTCCATGTGCACATTATCATTATTTATTTTTAACATTAATTGCTCAACCTAATTACCTACCTACAGTGCAAATTGTTTAAAAAGTAAATGACCTTTTTATAGCCACGATTGATCTGGCGTTATCTCTGAGCTAAATCTAAAACACACAACCGAGTTAAGCCAATCATCTCATTGCAATTACGCACTTACTAAAGCAGGTCAATACTCTTACGGAAGTCGTAGTTAACATGGTAATAGCAAAATCACGTCGAGTTAATAAGTGCCCTTACTATACGTTGCGCGTGATAATTCCGCACAAGAGCGTGTGTCAGTACGATGCGGGAGGAAGCTCTCATTATCTTGTCAGGCGCAATCAGCACGGCGACCGCGCCACAGTACACCTATGTACTAGCGGGAGATAAAGAAGCGGACACAGTTGCCCTATTGAAGTGACAGCCTGAGGCCTTAGCACAATACTCCGCTTGACTATGATAGATGCGCGATGTATCATAGTGAGGAACTTTTGCGCGTCTTGTTGGGTTCTTGCATGATTTGCCGTCAAAAACGGTATAAAGAGCGAGCTGATTTGGTGCTGATATTATCCAGTGCAATTTTTAGCAATTCAATTGACCGAGAAGCTACAGCTTTTATGTTCTGATTTCTTCCTTTACAATGGCGTTGTAGAAGATACTTGCTGCAAAAGCATGGCATCAACAGATTTGTCTTAACTAAAAGAAGCTGATAGAAGGGTGACATTTCAACAAATTCGAGCAGCTTATTGGTATGAGACAAGTACAAAAAGTCTTACATGAACATTTAGGCGTCACAAAGCTTTGTACTAGATGGATACCTCAAAATTTGATGGAAGATGGAAGACCCTGCCAAAGGATGTTTCCATTCGAAGATTTGCCGACAAAAGTAAAGAAGGGCAGAAGTCTAGGGAAAAAGATGATTGCCTCATTCTTTGGACGGACGGGTCATATCGCAACAGTTGTGATAGGTAGATATGTAGAAGATAAAATAACTGTTATTGCAGATTGGTAGGTATGTGTTTCTTGGGCGCTGCTGTCTAATATTTTTCAAGACAACTGATTGTTTACCAGTTGTCTTGAAAAATGTTAGACAGCAGCGCCCAAGAAACAGGATCCTCCTACACCATGACAACGCTCCAGCTCATTCCGCGAGACGGACTATCGAATATTTGTCTATCGATGGTGTGGAGTTAGGGAATCATTCTCCTTAAAGTCCCGACCTGACACCTTGTAACTTGTATTTATTTCCAAAAATAAAAGATAAAAGAGAAATTCGTTTTATGAACCCTGAAGATCCCTTGACTGCGTTTGAAAAAGGCGTAGAAGAGATCCCTATAAGGAACGGAGACTACTTCGAAAAGCAAATAAAATATTAATAGGCTTCTCATTCCGTTTTTTATTTTATAAAATCAATCAGTGTGAACAACACATTTAACAATGAAATAGATTTTGTGGATATTATAGCCTTGTGAGGTGATATACAAACTGTGCTTGAAAATGGCATGATTGCATGAGACTTATCCACTTAAAATTGAATTAAGGCATGCAATAATGGAAGGTAATTTAAAAGTCAATAACCGGAAATGTCAGATGAATGTGAGACAGAATGGGTTCGCCAAAAATCTTTGAATACAACTCGATCACGGCTCACAATTGCATTTGCTAACCACATTTTACAACAACAACGCTCCCCCAATTCTTGAAACCCAATTTCGGAAAGCAAAATAAATCGTTGGAACATTATTCCATGGAATCAAACCGGTTCGCCGCATGGGGTGATGATAATGCATCCTCTGACGGCGAAACATTATTTCTTATTGTTGAGCAAAACACGAGGCATACTTAAGCGAATTCCGTGGGAGAATTCTTAAATCATCGAACAAGTTTCTTGGAAGCTGAACATCGATACAGGTTTCATGTTGAGATTTCTGCATATGATTGAGATGGGATTCAAATAAGTTTAGACCTTTTCCATAATCAGCCAATGCCATTTCCATTTCGGATTCATAAACAATGTATCTTATTGCTGTGAACATGATTGAAAACATTCCGATGCGAAATTATAAGAATGATAATACGCTTTTGTTATTTTTCGTGATCAAAATTATTTTTAATTATTATAGATTTATCAGCACATTGTACGCACATATTGCATGTTAGTTTTCAAGCCTTTTGAAAGACATAATATCCAAGTTTCTCTCTACATATGGGCATGTGGTAGTGTAGTAGAGTGTGGTAGTGTAGTGAATACATAGGTAAGTAATTAAGAATTAACTCATATTGAATTCACACTGATGGTGAATTAATTGTTACTAAGGAATTGAATCATGCAACATTTCTTAGAGGCGAAAATACAATACAGTCTAACGAGGCTATGTTAAACAAACATTCGTAAGATCTGTTCAAACTTAAAAAAATCGGTCGTAATGGCGACCTAGTAACCAACCGGGATACTCGTTGACGCCATCGCTTCCATAATCGGCTCATAGAGTACACTTGACATGAAAAGGGCAAAAAGTGTTTATCCAAACATGTGCTTGCTTCGTTCTCGGGTAGGTCGTTAACCGAACCGGAGTGTTCTATTTATGGGAATCTTTTCTATTCTATCTATCATCACTAAGAGATTCGAATTTATTTCTAGTACTTCGGTTGCCTACCTAATAGGCGATGGAGTCATTTTAGGACTGAGCACACATCTCAGACGACCATCTGCCTTCGGAAGACGTTACTTTTAATATCATTTTTATTATTACTCCTGTGTGGCAATTAGGCAACGGATAAGTCAGACATTTTAGAATGGTTAATAATGCTACAATGATTAAATTATAAGGAACACATTGATAGGTAGTCACAGTTAGAAACTCAGATTTACAATAGTGATAGTAGCTGATATCCAAACGACAAGTGGGTCTTTGCATCGAACCCTACTTTGACTTAACACATCATCATTTCAGTACTGAAACACACAATTTAGGATACTAACATGTAATTAAAGCAGCTATGAGGCTCACAGCAGTGTCAGGAGGCGTACAGGCTGGCCACAAAGGTTTGAGAATGTTTTGCGCGAAGGTCAACGCAGTGATGGCATTGCCTGTGGGTACCAGGATGAACAGCGCCACCCATAAGTACAGGAATGAAGGAAGAGGTCCAAATGCTTCTCCTATGTACGCGTAGTCGCCTCCAGACTTTGGAATCATTGTACCTGAAAATGAAACACTATTTTACATTTTATTGAGAAGGCACTGAAGTTAAAATTTTATTATTTCCTGCTTATTAAATTTATTTATTTAAACACGCTCCGCTAAAATTGTACGCTTGTTTTTCCTCGATGCGATAAGAGAGAGAAGTAATTTAGGCTGAAAATATTTGATTACAAACAGGGAAACTTACTTAGATTTACGTCATAAAATCGAAAAATAAAAGATCGAATTACGAAATAAATTATTTTATGTAAGAATTTAAGTAACTATCCAAACAGAAAGTTAAGTACCACGTGTGGGTGATTAACACAAAATTAATATTAATGGTTACAGATTCTATTAAATGTAAACTGTTAGTACTAAGCTATAAAAGCCATAGTGTAATGTCATAGCATCATTTATCTAACTTTCAAGGCTCTATTAGTGCTCTCAAGATAGGCAACCATCTAAGCGATGGTGTTGGCACAACCCAATTGTGTTTTCTTATTTTGGAATCACAGGCTGATGTAACATCTTCGAACAGTTTCAACTTTGAAGGAACAATGTAATTAATATTCATACGTGCTTCACGTTCTTCAATTCAAGTACAGGTTTTGAGAGATGCTTTCGCATTCGCGCTCGAAACAGTTTTTTGACCGTAACGAATTTCGAGCTGATGTAACATTGTTGAACAATTTCGAATTCAATTTATATCAACTGATTAAATTATTTAAAGTGGCTTCCCCCGTATTGTTAAATAACGATATAGGCGCTTATTGGCGTAGTTTGTAAAACGTTAAACAACTCATGTGACCCTAATCCGAACTTAAGGTCAGGCTATTGTATTGAATTATTTTCTTACGAGTATGTAAAGGGGAACATTGACTGATTTACTGCCTTTAAAACTTTGTTATTGAGCGGTGAGCATTTGAAGATATTTCTACCGGGTACTAAAGTTGCGTAATATTATATTCCAAAATAGTGTGCCATTATGTCTGGTTTTCGTTTTCAATGGACAGAACCGGTCATTTCCAAATCGAACTAGTCCAATGTGTCAAGAGACGTTTATTTTTATTACTTCGGTATCTTTTAATATTTTTTTTAAAGCTATTTCTTACGTAACTAAATAAGATTAAACTACGTTGCTGCATAATTGATTACTTAGGTATTTAAAATGTTATTAAAATTAAATTGAACACGTGTTATAGCAGTGTTCCATCCGTTTCACCCTCGAAGTTGGCAGCCCATTCGTTGTAAAATGATACGCTCTGCTAACTTTAACGTTTGGGTCAGTCTAAGTCATACTCATAATATAAAGTAGTCGTAAAAATAAACTGCCAGAAAGCAGCTGCCTTACACATACAAAAACTTCGGTAACAAGGGGATGTAAATTTTGCGAGCGTTGAGACCAATAGTTGAACATGAAAAATTTAGGCGGCGATACCGTTTTAAAACGCTTCCCTGCTATTTCCAGCTCTATTGATCCAATGCAATAGGGTAGATGACTAAAAAAAATCTAATTAGTCCGTCAGATAGATTTCCAATAAATATTAGACACGTCTTTTTCTTTTTTCACTTATACAAAAATTAAAACGATAGGTACACAGCGTTGAAAACTCGTTTGATGTCACTTTTAAGTACACTTTTTACGTACACGGGACGTCACAGCACCCCACTCCTGCAGTGCGATTCTGCAGTGCGATTCAGCCGGTCGATTCTGTCGACATCTCACGGTGTTCACCTAGGCGGAGTGAACGACAATAGAACTGTCGTTCCATCTTATTTGTATGGTTTGACAACTCACCCGTCGCGCGCCCCGCCCAAGTGTTCACTTCGACATACTTACAGAATCGCACTGCTGTAAACATGTCGTAGTGAACACCCGGGCGGGGCGCACGACGGGTGATTTGTCAAACCATACAAATAAGATGGAACGACAGTTCTATTGTCGTTCACTCCGCCTAGGTGAACACCGTGAGATGTCGACAGAATCGACCGGCTGATCTTTGATGTGTTTTATCTTCGTCTTCTTTTATTGATTTGATAAAACAAAAAATACGTGTCCAATATTTTTCGATAATCTAACTGACGGACTAAATAGAATCATATATTTTTTGACCAGGAAAAATGTGTTCACGGAGTACCTATTGACTACGTATAGGAACCTACTAAAATGTAACATAACATTTACTTATGTGTAATTAATATTATAAGTATATTATGTTTGTACACTGACCGCCCTTAATCTAACTTCTTTGGTTTAGTCCATCCAAAGGTTGTCTGAGAGATTGCCCTGTGCGATAAGACCGCCACGCCTATTGTACCTACACTTGTTTTTATAAACGTTTTTCCATGTGATTGTAATGAGGTGTAGGTACAATAAAGTAAATATAATAAATAATGAATAGTGTAGGTAGGTAGAAGTATTGCTGACCAAATAGGACAATTTCGTATGTTGTAGGTTTTTTCGAGGGAATTCACTGTTTGTTTTCGTCATCTCAACCCTTTTTTAATTTCAGCGGATTCCGCGTTTATTCATGAAATTAGGAGATGGAAATGAATTCACCTTTTTTACAACTTACAGGTAAGATAATCTAAGAGCGGCCCTGGGAACTTTTGCCCCATAAAACTTATCTTCTGGAGCACTGGGAATTGTTATAGGTATAGTTTATGGAGGAAGGACAAAATTAAATATACCTAGTTGCTTATCTTTACGGGCAATAAAACTATCCGCGTCGTATCATATCCGGAATTTATGACAAAGTTGCCCTGAAATATTGTGTTTTATTATATAGCTACCTACTTCAGGCTATATTTTTTTTTATGTGGAGTGGATACAATATTCTATTCTACTTAGATAAAATATGTAGGTACTGAAACCTGTAATACTTTTAAGTATTAGACAGGTTTCAGTACCTAATCCGTGACCCCAATATTATAGATGTAGACTTTTAAATGTCGAATTTTGACATCCTTGACCTAAATAGATGTGATTTTAAAATGTCAAAGTGATCAGTGTTTTTGCGATGAGTTGGTTTGTGAGACTAGATAAAATAATAATTAATCGGTAGATGAATAGATACTACAGGTACTTAGTGTCGAATGCAGACTTTATAATAACTTCTGCAAATAGAGTCCGTAAGCCCGTCGATACCTCTGCCATGATATAAGATATTTATATTGTGCCTCTGCATTGCGTTTTAGGTCAACAGCTGCTGTAGGTACCTACTATTAGTGCTTAGGTCACTGGAGCTTTTGCTTTAATAAGTGAAACGGTGAAACCAAAAAGAGTATTTTTTTATTTTGTTAATTGACTTTATACACTATATAGGTATTATATGTTCGTTCTCCTCGTGCATGAGAAAAACGTACCTAACACCTTATTACCAGCGAGCTCCTATTCCCAGACATATTTGATTTGATGTGGCATTTTTTCGATAAACCTAATTAACTAAGTACCTTTTTGGAGGTAGCGGAACAGAGAGTAAAGTCCCGCATACCTCCGTTGAAAAGGGAGGATCCTCCGACCAGACGGTTGTTTGAGTCTGGTGGGCAACTGACCGTCAGTTGATATTCGGGCTTTGCATATGTTCTAATCGCACGGTAAACTCTGATATCACGATTTAGGATTTTGTCCGGTTAGTTCGCAGCTGTCGAGATAGATGGCGCTGCGAGTCTCATTTGTTGATTCTGCTACGTTGATTTTTTGTGGCGGTATTAATGTCGCCTACACCTTCATGATTATTTTTTGGGTTCCGTACCTACCCAAAGGGTAAAACGGGACCCTATTACTAAGACTCCTTTGTCCGTCCGTTCGTCCGTCCGTCTGTCACCAGGCTGTATCTCATGAACCGTGATAATTAGACAGTTGAAATTATCACAGATTTTGTATTTTATTTTGTTTCCACTAAAACAACAAATAAGTGCTAAAAACAGAATAAAAAAAATACTTAAAGGGGCTCCCATACAACAAACGTGATTTTTTTCCTAGTTTTTGTTCGATATTCAGCTATCATTAAAGCAGACACAATAGTAAAACAAGGGCGTCACATCTCCTGGAGATGCAGTAACTGGCAAATGTTTACGGCAACAGATAGACGCTTGAAATATTCACAGAATATTGAGTTATATAATTCACTTTAAAAATAAATAATTAAATTAAAATAAAATTAATATTTTTTTTGCCAAGTCCGACTCAAACTTGGTCGGTATTTTCAAATCCGTTCTTCCGTCAGTACCTACGATGTGGTGGATTTACTAGTTCCAAAAATTAATTTTATTTAGTCAAAACATGGAATTCTTAAAACGGTAGTGGTCACCAGCCACAGTAACAGCAGCTCTTGCCATGTGGGCGCTTTAAAGAAGAATAATGAAATTACTCCACCTAATCAGTCAATCGAAGTGGATTATGGGATCTTGCGTGGAACCGTTAAGGATGCTCTTTCAATCTCACTTTGATCACCAAAATGGGACATTAAAAAACTGCTTTTTAATTGGTCATACATTGAAATCCATATACACATATTAAAAAAAAACAAATAACTGTGGTGGTTTTACAATCTGCTTGTGATTTTTCGGATTAAATTTCTGAATTAAATACAGTAGTCCTGGCTGCTAAAACTATCCAAAACAAAATCGTGGCTCTTTAACTAAAATAAAGACACCAAAAAACTGCTTTTTAATTGGTCATACATTGAAATCCGGACGAAACAAAGTTTCGGATTCACAGACATATATAGGTACTTACTTATTGGAAACTATTTGAATTTGGATGGGATTTATTGTTATATCAAAACGATTTCTTCGTAATATACCTACCGAGCAATTATAATCTAATCAAGATTTATTACAATCTTACGGAGGCTGCAATTTTCCAGTAACATTTATAATCCGATTTGGCCACCCAATACTTTCTGCGTGCATTATAACTAAACATGGTAAAATTACCAATGCCTCCGCTTAGAGATTTTATAAGCAGTAAGCTATACGTGGTATGTACCGTAATATTAGGGCTGCGTAGTAAACAAGGAAATCTTATAGTTTCGCCATGTCCGTCTGTGTGTCTGTCTGTCCACGGTTTAGCTCAGAAACGCTTAGCACTAGAATTGTTGGAATTTGGTAAAACATGGGTAAATAAAATCTTCAAAACAAAAATTTACCACTTTGTCGGCGTGATTAATAGGTATGTACCAACAATAAACATACCAATTCCGACTTTCTATTGCTAAGCGTCTATACGTCGACTTATATAAGGGTCGATTTAAGTCGACATAGCGAAACTATAAGGATTCCTTGTTGACTACGGAATCCTAAAAATGGTCGGGAATGGAGGCAGTCATAACCACAAGGGACCACACACTGTGGAAGACTAAGTATAATAAATAAAATATTTAGGTAAGGATAAGTATGCTTGATTCAGTCCAAAGACTACAATAGTATACTGGCTATAGACAGGCAACTCTACCTTATTTTTTAATACTAGGAAGTGGTCGAACTCAGCGCCATCTAGTTTTTAGTTAAGGGAACTAATTTATATAAGTAAATGTATAGGTTGGTAGGTGTATAGCTGCTGTCTGATCCTTTATGATATTAGGTAGAGAGATGAGTGTATCCGCTATATACTACAAACATACGTACTACATAAAACAAAAAAAAAACACATAATTGAATAGCCCAACATGTGAAAATTCCCTAATATAAAGTAAATCTTATGTATATGTAAATAAACATTAAATTCGCGATTAATTCGCGACACACCGGTGTGTCGCCGGGGCTGGACAGGTTAAACCATTTTATTTAGAAAAACATCACACATTTTACAATAAAATTTTTTGTTCGCCTTTTTCGTTCCTTACGATTAAGGTAGTGCCGATTAGCCTTTTCTTTCATTGAATTGTTAATATTCCAAATGGTTATTTGGCCAGTGAGAACATTATTGATATCTTTGCACCAGTTGTTTACAACAACAACACACACAACACAACACAACACGAACGTACGAACGAATTGTAACGCGGCTCAACAACATGGAGAAACGAAAGCTCAACTCAACCTGCAGATGCACTAGCGAAACAACAAAAACTCTATAACAAAAGGAAAATAAATGAGCACGAGTAGTTACACTCTCACGCAGCCATTTGCAATTTAAGTGTGGCCATTCAAAAACAAACTTTTGCACGTTTAAATACCAAAATATTACTTCTTCACTATTAAAGCTCATAATAAAAACCTAATTATGTACTAATTCATATATTCTATTATTTTTATATAAGAAGATCATGAAATTATATTATTTTTCTTGATTAATGTTATAAGGTAACTCCCAGAAAAAAAAAAATATTTAACCGTAGCAACACCGCAATTTGTTTCCCTTAACTAACAGCTAGATGGCGCTGTTTTCAATAAAAATATGGAATTTGTATTTTGTTCTAAGTTGCCATAGCATGATTCAGTCAGTGTTCCATAGCCTATAGAAACAGACGGACAACCCCGCTGCCAACCTCTTGTTGACTGGATAATCTTTAGACCTCAGTGCACAGAGCGGTGGCACAGACCTACTTTTCGTCTAGATCATGGAAAATACAAATCGGAAAGTGTGTAGGTGTAGGAAATGTAGGTGAGTAGGTAACAGGTTCATTACACCTTGATAACACAATTAAACTTCCGTCATTAATTAACGTACATACGATGACTTCCGAACCTACATTGTTGCTTCATGATTATAGGTATTCCTCTTACCTAACTCTGCATAGCAGAGAGCTCCAATCATCGAGAGGAAGCCGGAGAGTACCCACACGATCAGCGCCATGCCCTTGGACCCGGCATACTTGAGGGCCAGGCTTGGGGACACGAATATTCCTGATCCAACTATCACACCGACAATGATAGCCACTCCATTTATCAGACCTAGCTCCTTCTTCAAACGAACTCCTCCCGTGGATTCCTTATCACCGGTGTCTTTAGCTTCTGGACCCATTTCCATCGCTTTCGGCGGCAGAACATCGATATCACTCACTTTCGCCATGATCAACGTTTATAAATAACAAATTCTTTGTAGACACACGCGATTTGAATGCGTAACACTAATAAAATTAAACACTTTTACACATATTGTCAAACAGCAAGATGTAGCACAACCGAAATTCTGAAGCCCGGTCATACAAACATTGCATCACACTGCGGTGTGAGCTGCGGCGGGAAACACCACGTGTGGCGATGAACACCATCGAACTACCATGGACTGATAAAAATAATACTCCTGCGGTTTACTAGCCGACAGTAGCTGATAACACGGCAGAAATCAACAATAAATATTAGCGTAAAACAGCTTCATTTTCTTGTTGTATTAGGTTAAAATATTCAGCACATTATGGACACCTGTTTTTTAATTAAGTTGTTTTGTTTTTATTTGTCTTTATATAAATATCGGCTTTCTTTAGTATATATAAGATATTTTTTATTTCGCTTTTTTCCCCGGTCGCGATCGTGTCCATATGCTACGAGTAAACGTCCGACGCTACGTCCGCTTGCCTTACTGTTCACTAAGCTACTTTGCAAGTTAACTACGAGCACAGTCGTCTGCGTCCGCGAGGATGACTCAGACACGAAACGGCATGGGTGGACCGCCATGCCGCGTTAAAATCAACTCTAGCTAGAAAGCAATTGGGCACACTTTCAGTGTGGTGACGGACTCGAGAATTCACTGCCAAGTTCGTACAGCTAGTTTTTTATCTCGTTCTCACCATCACCATCCTATGTGCACCACCACGTGTGCCTACTTTTGGCACAGTTATTTTTTGAACAAAAACTTCTAAAACAAGCGAGTGAGACAAAGTGTCACCATCACCCACGTTTAGTGATGGGCACATTGACCGTCTATAAAAGGATTAGGTTCTTCACGTAAGCAGGATATGAGCAATTCATTTATAGCTTGTTCGCTGCAAAGAGGTCAATGACAGTGTGGTGATACGAGATATCAATCAGTAGGAGTACTTATGTACTGATTGATATCTCGGTGAAAGCCGATTTTCCATTTCCCTTTCGAATACTCGTAATTTCATAATCCAACTAAGTACTGCTTTGTAGGTTGGTATTGTAGGTACCGTTGGAAAATAGTACAGTACCTAGTAGTAAAAAGTACTAAGACATCGTTGAATAATGCCACTTCTTTGTTATAGGTACCTACATATTTATATAAGTAGGCTATATTTTTCTATTTGGTTTACCAATTCAATCTAAATTAGGGATCTGTCTAAATTGAACGCTCCACGCCACATTAGTTGGTAAAAAGCTTAACCAACTTTCCTGATATTAATTAGGTAATGCGATGTCTGATTGATAAGTACCTAATGATAAGTAAAAGGGCTCGAGGTTTCAGTTTTCTTAGGGCAGATTTTTCAACACTTATATTCATTTTTAATTGGATACATAGGTATAGTTGTTTGACATATTTTCTATATGTATATTGACACTGACGGTAATAGCTATCACACTATGAGAACTAGTAGTAGTCCGTATCTCGTGCGGTTCAAGTGACAGACGCTAAGGGTAGCTCCCTGAATAGTCTCTTGTGTTGCCACTTAACAAGGGTGCGTTATTCACTTAAACATTACAACATGCAATCCTATATTTAAGGTACGTTCACATATAAACAATACCTACGTGACGCCACAAGATTTTCAACTTTATTGCTATAATGTTAGGTTCAAGGTTGATTGGGAAAATTTGACAGTTTCGGGTAACTTGATGTGCTGGCGTCTGTACCATACATATGTTTAATAGATAAGATAACACAACAGCACCTGTTTTCCCCGAAGGGTTAGGCAGAGGCACCTAAGTATATCACAACCACATTTCGTGTAATAGGGGTAAGTGTGTATAGGGATGAGCCAGTTCCATCAACCCGGAAAATCCCGACTGCCAGTGCTACCGGTGAAAAAACCCAACACATAACACTCTGCTCGACCTGGGAACCGAACCCCGCATGTCGGGCTAACGAGCCACAGAAGAGTTTGTAACGCGCGTTTTAAGTCCAAACGCGCGTAATCAACAGTTTTCGCAGGAAGTGCTGGGTCATCGTGATGAACTACGATATCGCCTGATCGAACGCAGACAGAGTCCCACTGGAACAAGACTAGACTTTTAGGTTAACTCTAGTACCTCATGCACCAGTTAACAACTGTTAGCAATTATTTCGGCAAATGTTTTTGTTTTTGATTGTGTAAGGATCGTAGCAGGTCGCGTTGTTATTTCTGCCTACTCCTAAGGGAAAAAGGTGTTTGTGTGTACTTTCGGTCCAGAAGTTGGGTGTGATGAAACGGCTCAGGTTGCTATATCGCAGCTGGTCCTAGAAACTATCTCCATAATCTTTATGGGGGCGATATCAGACGACCTGGGGCGACCTGGACATGCGACAAAAGGGTTGGAATTAGAACAAAAACACAATGAGACTGTTTAGATTGGAATTTCATGTATTTTGTAAAGAAATAAACGTAACAGCGTGATAATATCATATCAATAAATAAATAATTCAGAGATGGTTATTTGAAGACATTTAAAAAATTTAATCATTATCCTTGTTTTCTTCGTATTTAAATATCCTTGCGGTACCATCATCAGAGGTGGTTAATATTAGGCTTTCCTTTGGGTTGTAGCATAGATCTAGGACTTCGGAGCGGTTTCCTGTGAGAATCTGGCTTCTTTCGCCAGTCCTTCCTTCGTATACTCGAATAGATCCATCGAGGCAGCCAGTGATGAGGTGGTTCTTGACCCACACCATCTTGGTGACGCCGCCGCTCACAGCGTCCTCAGATTTGGCACAGTGATGACGAATCATCTGCCTGGGAACATCCCATATGCTTACAGCTCCCGTCAGTGTACCTGTAATATTAAGGGTTTACTATAAAAAAAAAGTGCTCAATTAAGTAATACTTTAAAACATTAACTTAAAAAAAATTAAGTTTATTTATTATTATTATTTATTATACACTTTATTGTACACCAAAAGTAAAACAAAAAGGAAACTTAAAACTAAAACACATACAATGGGCGGCCTTATGGCATTACGCGATCTCTTCCAGACAACCTGAGATGGACAGTAATTGTCTGGACATGTTTAGTTGTTTTTTTTTATTTAACCTATATTTTTTAGGAATTTATTATGGTTGTACAATAAAGTATTTGGACATAAATAAATAATACCGTTTTTCTGATGAGAAAGGGAATATGTAGGTATATGGAATTGTGAGTGAATAAAGAGTTTTTAATCCGTGGCGAACTAGACTTGTAGAGAGGCTAGACAGACACCATCAGGATATGGCTAAAGCTAGCGCTAGTTTTAGTCTTGAACTAATTTATTTACACACAGAGAAGGCTTTCTCTTATTAAAGGCCACATAGGTGTTATGTAGTTAAAGCTATACAAAGAGAATATTATTATTTTACCTGTAGCAAGTAATGCTAACTGAGGGTCTTGTCCAAAAGCAACTGTTTCCAAGTCATTTTCTACTTCCATCTGACCAACAACCTTGCCATTGTTTGCAGTAGTCAACACCATTTTACCTGTGGAAAACAGAAGATGATTAGCAAAAAAATTAAGAATAAGCATACCAACCTACTTTCCTTCTAATATTATAAATGTGAAAGTCTGGATGTTTGTATATTCATCACACCTCATAATTTAAATTTAATCAGGCACTCGGTAGATCATGACCAGGATTTTACACTTGTAGTTTGTTCACTTGGGATAACACATATTTGTCTCTGCATCACGCAAAGGTTGACAGGTAGAAAATGTCTAAGGCACCAAGTCCTCTTGTGGACTCTTTTGTACAAATAGGACTTTACAAAATAAGTCTCACCATCAGTTGAAATTGATGCCATAAGATTGCCATCGGGATGAATATCAATAGCTGTCACCCTGATCTCATGGAATGATGCAGGCACTTGCTGCAGTACTGCTGAAGTCTTCAGGTCCCAAATCTTCACTGCACCATCCTCATAGCCAGCCGCTAAGCGCTTCCCATCTTGGAACAACTGAAATAAATATATATTTTCTTATCATTGTTTCAATATTATTATGATTGATTGGGATTGCTTTGCAATCTTTTTAATGATAAAGAGTGACTGTACAACTTTACTCTCAATGTGAAATGACTTGCGAAATGGATAAAACTAATGTGGACTGAATCATAAAATGAGGGTACACACATGTGGGAAATATTTGATTATTTAATGATTATTTAATTTGGTACTTATTTTGACATTGTAGTTTTTTTTTGTTTAAATTTGAAATTTTATCAACTGTGCTATAATTATCGCTCTTTTTATAATATTTCTATTTGTAAATATAAATTTATAATGAAATAATTAAAATGTATACTGACATTTGTACGCCCAATGGCAAAGCATAGAGCACTTAAAAAAAAAATGTAACATCTCACACACCTGTGTAAATCTATAACCTATGTTTACAAATAAATAATCTGAAATCTGAATGGGTAAATGTGCTAACCAGAAAGGTGCATGATTTTTATTATATTCTTAGATATAGGGAGTCAATGTTTCACATATCCCAAGATAGCATTAATGCTTACCTTTCCACATTCCACTTTTACGTTGTATCCTTGCAAGACTTTAGTCTCCCCAGAGGGCACTTTGAATAGATAAATATCTCCGGACACTGATCCACATATCAGAATTCGAGTACCAAAGTGCCACAAGCCCCATGTCAAGTCCTCAGCTTCATATTCAAAGGCCACTTTCCAATTTAGTTGTCGGCTCTCTTTTTCGCTGCACTTCCAAATTTTGATCAGTCCAGACATGTCAGCCGTGGCCAAGAATGCTCCATCAAAACTGAACCCAACAAAGATAACTGAGTCTTTGTGTCCAAGACAGTCCATGATCAACTGTCCGTCAGTAACAGACCACACATAGGCCCTGTCATCTTCTCCGCCAGTAACTGCCAGCTTGCCGTTTGGATGAAGATCACAACAAAACACTGAGCCAACATGCTTGCTGAACACAAAAGCTGCATGATCCTCAGGTGGTTCTGTTTCTAATTCCATGTAGTCATCATCTAACTCTCCACTTAACATTTCCTCTAGTTCTTCCAGCTGGACTTCTTCAACATCATCGTATAGGAAGAAGCCTTCTCCTTCATCCATGCCTATTATTTCGTCGCCGTTTACAGACGACGGCGGCGTATCTTCCTGCTGACCACGCATAATCTAGAATTATCACACAATTATTCATTAATATTTAAACAATACACGAAATAATGGCGCAATATCAAAAAATTAAATTTTTATTAATTTTATTAAACTAACCTCTTCTTTGAAACGCTTTACACAATGTTCAATTCAATTCAATCTTGGTTTATTAAAACGAATTGATCTTGTCATTTGTTTCAATGCTTCTTAGTGCTCACGAGTTTAATTACAATAATCGTCTCTTGGTATAAAGTTGCACGAGTTATTATTTAAATAAATGTTCTTTGAGTCTTGATTATTTCAGTCACAAATTCACAATACATCACATCACAACTTCCTCGATGACAGCCATACGACTGCTGCTTTGCTTCCACCCACCACCATACAGCTGAATTACTGCCTGCCACAGAGTACAATAAACTATCTTATAGATAAAAGTACTCTGTGATCTAGACTGAATGAAACTGCCTGCTCATAGATTATATAATAATTGTGCCTGCTCCATCCACAGATAGAAAAAAAATTATAGGTATGTTAACTTTAAAACTTTACTGACAAGTGACAATGACATAATTTCCAGTTCAGAATTTCCACCCACCTTGCCAAAAGAAAAAAACTAGTTGCGCCGATCCCGGGCTCTGCCATTGCCCCATGTATTAAGAGTCTGCAGATCATGTTTCCTTGTTTCGTCCTGAGAAAAAATTAACCCTTTTTTTTTTCTATTCCAGTTAAAATTAATGACAGCTGCGACTTTTCATTCATAAAAAACTCCGCAAGACCCAAACACATTAAATTTAAATTTTAAATCTAATCTCTCTTTAAATCTCTTTGACAAGACCGCAACTCACTACAAAACCAACGATTTTTGGTGCATTTTAGTACAAAATAGATTTCCTTATGGATATACCTAAATTAACGTTGAACCAAGTATATGGCTCAGTTTTGTACAACGTATTGTGATAAGTGATAAATCAAACGCGCGTTACGTTAACCAACAGTGATTGGTTGAATGACTTTTCTTTCAACAATCAATCGCATCACTTGACTTGCGTTCTGTGACGTTGTACATAGGTTTTCCACAGAGTACATAATATTTTACAGGTTTTCCAATCAAGGCTGCGCCGCGACGGTTGACCTTTTTCTTGAAGTTAGCCCTACCTAACTGGACCGTTTGTCCCAGGTAGACGTACTCATGAACCACTTCGAGCCTCCAATCTTGATAGGAGCGGGTGCTACATGGGTATTTACCATGACCTTGGTTTTGTTCATGTTCATTTTAAGACCCATACTTTCGGAAGCTACAGAGGTCACCGAGCATAAACTGAGGTCCTCGATAGTCTCAGCCATGACGACTATATCGTCGACAAATCGAAGGCAGGTGACGTACTCGCCATTGACATTAATGCCTATCCTTCTCCAGTCGAAAACCTTGAAGACATCCTCCATTGCGGCCGTGAACAGTTTCGGAAAAATGAAGTCTCCCTGTCTCACACCCTGCTGCAGGAAAATAGGTTTCGAGGTCTGATCCTGAAGTCGGACTGATATGGTGGCGTTTTCGTACAAACACTTAAGCACCTCGATGTACCGATAGTCGATCTGGCACCGTTGGAGAGACTGCACCAAAGCCCAAGTCTCGAACTGATGCTGAAAGAAAGAATAAGAAATAACAAATAGCCAAAAAAAACGGTTAAAACTTGCAGCCGGGTGTGGGTGTCGGAGGAGCGCAGGGCCGCGCCACGCGCGGTGCGGTTCGTGTGAGAGCGCACGCAGGAATTTGAACGCACGTATTTTCCCAAAATTACCAAATATTATTATGTGTCTCAATTCAGCGCCGCGCCCGCCGCCCCCTTGATCCTTGCGCCCTAGACTCTAGCCTTATTAGCCTGTGGGTAAATCAGGCCCTGACCGTCTTCGACATATATATAATGAAATGACTAACGGCCGCTTTCTATTGAGGCCGCTTTATATTTCTATAAAGGGGAGGATTGTGTGGTGAAGGACACAAACTCGGCCGTTGATTGGTTACAGACAAGGATCGGGATCAAGATTGGGATTGAGATAATATGTTATAGAAAGCGGCCGTAAGTCTATTTTTACGGTATTGAGCTAGCAACACTGACTTGTTACTTTTTTCATTTCCTTTCGAAATCAGTCGTTTAGTTTTTTTGGAAGAAATCGCTGTCCATTGATTTTTGTTTTAAGTCGTATTGGCGACACACGTCAAATTTTGTTTTTACTATTACAGAGTAATGGAACAAAGCGGTCTTTTTGAACAGCATTGTTACCTTCGACAAAAAAAATAATTCAATTTGACAATCGCAAGAGCTCAGCAAGTTGGTTGGATACTGGTTCAGCACCTAAAGAAAGTCCTAAAAGAAAACTTACCCTTAGAAGAGTGATAGTCACTGTTTGGTGGTCTAGCGCCGGTTTACCAAAGGGGATGAGCATTACTGTAGATGTGTACTGTGAAGAACTGAACACAATGATGAAGAAGCTTGCACGTCTCCAACCAGCTTTGGTCAATAGCTTGTCTCCGCTGCTCCTGCACGACAACGTGCGACCTCATACTGCACAGCAGACGATCTCCAAGATACAAGAGCTGGGGTTTGAAGCTCTCCGTCATTCCCCGTACTCATCAGACCTTGCGCCTACAGACTTCTACTTTTTACAGAATTTTGAAAACTCTTGGCGAGAAAAAAATACATTATCCGAGAGGCGGTACAAAATGTCTCTAAAGACTTTGTTGCCTGCTGTGCAGCTGATTTCTTCAAGAAGGATCAATAAACTGCCACTGCGTTGGCAAAGATGCATCGATTGCATGGGTGATAATGATAACTTGGATCAACTCAATAGAAATAAAAATTATAGAAAAAAATAACATTGACATATTTCATAAAAACGACAATTTCATAGGTAAAGACCTAATATAGGTTGGTTATAGCATATTAGTCAATGAAGCGCCCGATGACTGCGACAACGCACCATAATAACTATAAAGGCTGCTAAATTGCAAGATGTACAGCGGTTGCTAGAATTTGTTCCTGAATCGGAATAGTTATTTATGATATTAGTGCGGTAAGTTGGTTTTTACAAACGAGTAGACGAATGTAAGCACGAGACGAAGTCGAGGGCTTACCATAGTCACGAGTTTGTAAAAACCAAATCCGCTCGTGTGTCATACAACGTTTTTCGACACATTTGCGAGAAAACATTACAATAAGTAATGAAACAAACTTTTTGTCTCTAGAAATCAGTCGGAAAGTCGCAACAATCTTTGACGTTTCTAATATGAAAATGGCGCGAATTTGCAAAGGGCGCCACATGCGCGTGGTGAAAATTAGAACCACATACTTTATTTTTTTTTATTTATCTTCTCTCATTTTCTCTATAATATTAAAAATAGCCGTAACAGACGCTCGGATTTGGTACGGCGGACTAACTCCGCCCACAAAATTCGATCTCGCAACACACGACGGGATCTGGTCCGGCGGACCACGCGGCGGACTAACTCCGCCCACCACGCCACAGAGTATATATACTATACTGAATTGTGCGCCTTCAAGTACACAAAAATTATGGTGGTAGCAGCAACAATAGCAGCAACATTACAACTACCATGTACCAACCACACCGTAAAAAGCGGAAAAAAAGCAGAGGATTGGCTAAATTTTATTAAGAGAAATACATTTTTTAAATTTTTATGGTAGTCTGTGGTAGTTTGGTACGGCCCAAGCGTACACACGTCCAGATTTGGTACGGAGCGGACCAAATCCGCTGTGCAAACAAGCGGACCGCGGCGGACTCAATTAATAATAATAATGTTCGCGGACCACTCTACACACGGGCGGATATGGTCCGGGAGCGTACCAAATCTTGTGGGCGGAGTTAGTCCGCCGTACCAAATTAGAACGTCTGTTACGGCTAAAAATGAGACAAACGTATACAGCAAAAGCGCTTCCAAGGAGGTTCGATCATTCAGCTTATTTATTCTCGTCATGTGAAACTCCTTGGTGGAATTCTTATTAATTTTTATGGAAATTTAAAAAAACCGTAAAGAATACGCACGGCGCTATACAACGGAGTTTGCGGTAAAATATGTACTTAGGTGAGAGTACCTACTTTGCCGCACGCTCCATTGTGTGGTGCATAATTTTTAACTTTCGAACAATGCATACAGGCTTCGTAAATGCATTTTTTGAGCAAATGTGTTGAAAAGGTATTTTTATGAGGATTTATTTAATTAATAATAATAATAATAAAATAATAAAATTGTTTATTTATAAAATAGGACACATTTACAATAAATATCTCACAAAATTTAAAGAACACAGTTGCTTATTTGCCTGAACTAGGTATAACCTGTGTTTCAGGCTAGATTGAGCACATAAGTGAACTTAAAATAATAAATTAACAATAATGGATCAATTTTATTGCCTATACTTAAAACCTAAAATTAATGGACACGTCATGTTTTATTTACAGACAAAAAGAAGATCTTCTGTCTCTTTGTAAGATATGCTTAGTAAATATTGCACAATTGTCTTTTTACAGCTATAATAATTTAACTTATAGATACATAATTTTCTATTTAACCTATTGTACAGAAATGGACCTAAAAATGTAAAAAATCTTTTTATAAAAACATATTTTGAGAACGCATTTGAATCGCATACAATATCATTCCGTCGCTTATTAGTATTTTCGGTGTTGTACGAAAGCATGGTGTGCTGTTTTAATACCAATTGCATAATGAAGAGCTGGCGAACAGTCAGTACGTTACATGATTTGTATAGCAGAGCTGTGGGATAAAGAAAGGGATGGAAATTTGCTACTTTTAAAATGGCTCTCTGAGCTCTTTCAAGAGGGAGTAAGTGAGTTTTGAGTGCTCCACCTGCTGAATTGAACTCGGGACCTGCTGAATTCGATTCTGAAGAAGAAGTGAAATGATCAGT
Organism: Melanchra persicariae; assembly: GCA_947386135.1. Lineage (NCBI taxonomy): Eukaryota > Metazoa > Arthropoda > Insecta > Lepidoptera > Noctuidae > Melanchra > Melanchra persicariae. The sequence goes on along the minus strand of OX376653.1, from coordinate 8,049,437 downwards.
TCAGATCAGCAGTTCTGGGTACTGCATTATTATGTCTAGGTCCACCATTTATCACTCTAATATCACTCAGTCTAGGGATTAGAAATAAGTCCAAATATTTTGAGATTTTTTTAAGAAGCTCTTGTTACATATATCTTTTTGATTCTTTCAATAAATAAAACTACTTAGTTTACGCTATATTGTGTTTTTAAATTGATTTTTTTAACCTACGCATGATATTTCAGCTAACATTTAAAACAAAATTATCTCATCTGCCTAGCCTTTTTCCCAACTGTATTGGGATCGGCTACCAGTCATACCGGATTCAGCTTTACCAGTATTTTACATGGAGCGGCTGCCAACCAGACCTCCACAACCCATTAACTGGGTAACACGGTACTTCTTGGCAAAACTGGTGTCAGATTTTTGGGATTTTTGGGTTTTCTTGAATTGGGCAACCCAATTGTTGATCGAAGGCTCTCATAATTTTAAAAGTAAAATAAGTGATCTGCTCAATGAGATTTTCAATACAACACACCGGTGTGACGGCAGATCTTGACTGGTAAAAATTTTAGGCTACCAGTTTAGGCTACTTTGCATTACAATGGGGTTGGCCTTGGCCGGTGATAGCTTTAGGTAGATGGCGCTAGCATAGCTTTCACCTGTCAAGTTTGTGTTGTGTTTTGGCTTTACTTGTTGAGTGCGTTTTTTTATAATATTGAAAGAACTGTTGTAAACGAAACATGTATTCGGCATGGGGGATAAGTGGGTTGAAAGCTGAATTGAAGAAACGAGGCGCATCTTTACGAGGAAGGGAAGCAGACCCAGTCGACAGGTATAACCTGAACGGCTCAAATAAAGTCTACTATATTTGGTAGACTCACTTGTCACCTATGTCAGTGTCAATTGAATTACTTAGTGAAAAAGTGCTCACGAAAAAAAAACAATTATACCGGTTTGTGCTGTAAAATTGTATCGGAATTATGTGGGAAAATCGTATAATAACACCAAGATTACTTTTCACATGTAAGTTTTGTCAATTAATCACAATTTTTTAAGAAAACACGATTTTTTGGTCTGATTAGGCGATGTTGCCAGTTTATTACTGGGGAGATTCGCCGAACTTATGGAAGACAAATTACAAATATCTTTACATTTTCTTAAATCATAAAATGATGCATAATCCTTATTAGGTTGTGTTTGTTTAAAGACGAGAGTATTTATTTGATCAGAAAATTATAACTTACATTAAATCCATAACTTCATGGAGGAGGAGTAGGCTTCCAGTTTAACCGGATGCGGCTGAATACCAGTAGTTTACATGGAGCGGCTGCTTACCAGACCTGCACAACCCAGTCACTGGGTAATACAATACCCCTTGGTAAGACTGCTGTCAGACTTTCAGGCTTCTGACGACCCGTAACGACTGTCAAAGATCCACGAATGACAGCTGGGGTCAACGGCTTAACGTGCTTACCGAGGCATAGAGAAGTCTCGGTATGTAAAGATGTTCACCCATCCACGGTCCAACCCCGTCAATGGTAGCTTAACCTGAAGGATCGACCCGTGCGGCTGTAATAACTTAGCCATGAGCTCCTCTCTTCATGCACTAATTAGTATTTTGTAGTTCTTTCTAATATTTCGGGTTTCAGATTTCCTACGGATTCCGTACTAGGAAATCGCTGGAGAGAAGTTATACTGCGGACGCGATATGGAGACCAGTGGACACCTCACAAGACTTCAGTTGTGTGTTCTGAACATTTTTCTGATGATGAATTATATGTATATGTAGGAGCAATGGATGAGTTTTCCTCCGAGCGGTGGGTAAGGTATAGTGTCAGGATATTGGCGTCCCCATTTTATTGGGATAAACAAGACAGTATATCAATAACAGTCTAATTACACTTTAACAATACACACACACAATAAAAACAATAAGTGATAGAAATACAGTCACTCGAACAGACCTTTAAAGTCACAGTTCGTACAGAGGCCTAAGCCACCCAAGTACAAAGTGTATCATCAAGCCAATACAGCTATGAAAATATACAGCAGTGCTGTACCAGGTAAACCGACAGTTTTGTCGGGAGCAGGAGCTCTATAGTGTGTCGAATCCAAGATAAGACTAAAAAGTGTCATGTCAGAGCGTGCACACAGAGTGCACGCTCTTTTATAATATCATGTTCTCCCTCCACAACAACTCTGTCCGATGACGCACGGATGTGCGTCACGTGTTTACTTGATACGAATCACTAAAATTAGCATAATCTAATAAGACTTGCATTGCAAATTAATCAAATTGTACAATAATAATTATCATACATAAACAATAGTGGTTTAACAAAGTAAATCGTTTTAAATCAAAATAACATGTCATCATTTGTATTTTAGAAGACAAACGATTACTATTATTCAAATAAGTTTCCAAAACTCAATTCTAGTGTACTACGAGTACTCAATAAATTATGTTATGATTTATCAGACAGTAATTGATATTAAAATCATTTAAATTAAATAACACAAACAAAACAATTCAGTTTGCATAATGTAACACATTTTGACAACTACCCACAGTTGTATTTGATAACCGTCTCCGACATATATATAATGTTTTTGTATTTTTGTAGAATTTTATTATTGTAAAGAACAAGTTAAATTAATAATGTACTTATGCAATAAAACACTAATCCACAAAATAATCACTTTTTTTAACTTGTTTTGTTACACCGTCATCTTAATAAATAATAGAGAAAAGGTAAGTTAATCATTTGGAGCAGGCATCCCTAAACACGCACACCTTGACACAGTTTAACTACAATAAGTACACGAGCGGTACTCACACATAAAGCACAATTGGAGACTGCTTTTGTGCGTCCTTTGTTTACATTGCTCAATCTAGACGTGTATATAATCTTAGGGTATAGCCTTATAACTATAAATCACAAATTTTCCCTTCTTAATACATGATTTTGAAAGAGTGATTGCTAGCTTGGTTCCCGTTTACCTTATGTACTTACTTTGATACAAAACGTTTTATCGAAAGTATAAGCTTTCAAGTTAGTACTTTTAAAGTTTTTTTCTATCAAGACTGAACTCTTGTTTTGTTTACAGATTAGAGCTGTATGACCGGAATGTTCACTTTGGAAACGCAGGAACTCAAAGCCACGATGATCCTCCTCACTCTAGCATGTATCGGGACATTATCAGCAATACTGGGTTAACTATACTGTACTAATAGATAATTCTATAATTTGACTGTTTATACATTTAAGGCCCTATAAGAGATGAGGACTTTATCTCTGAGATGTTAGAAAAAGTTGACAACTTCTTTAACAATTATTTTAAACAAGCCATTTTGAGTAAATATTTAAATACCAAAATTATTATTTAATTGAAAAACATATTAATTATAAATAGGCTGTAGGTAGGTTAGGATACCTGTAATAAGATTTTCAGATTTTTTGTTCTTGTTTTCTTTAGTGTATTATTTGTTATTTTATTAGAGTGTGAAAACAAAACTTATAAACATAACTATTTGAATTTATTTTTATTATTTACAATCCTTACTCTAAAATTACACAACATTTATCATATAAAAAATATTTCGGATGCTACATAAAATGAGACTAAAGGTGTCTGCAAAATTTTATAAGTTTTTGTTAAGCCTATTAATCTTTCTATGTGTAGGTACTCTTGACTTGCAAGTTTCTGTTCACGCGCGCTTTAATACAAAACCTGGCAACTGTTATCTGCCTTTCAAGAAAGCAGGTATATTAATTGACACATTTTTCACTGCAAACAAGTCCTGGACATTAAATTAAATCCTCTATCAGCCATGACACCATCACAATATCACCTTCATCACACAAAATAATCAATGAGCTGCATTCAATCATCGTCTTGGGTAGAAATATATACATTATCAGGAAGAGTCAAATCTTCTGAACTGGTAGTTTGCACAGCTGATGTGTCTATCTCTTCAAATAGTGCTTTTCTAATATTTCGGTTTAATAACCGCTCTTCTCGAGCTTGAGCTTCTTGAGAAAGAGTTTTAGTAGTCCAGGGAAACAAAGTTGGGACTGCTGTTTTTTTCAGGTAACGGTGCTTGTTTTCAATACCTAGAAACAACCAAAAAGGATAAAGAACACATTTTTATTATGATGCCGAACAAAGACATTAAATTTATACTAGCAATAGACAGGACATAGCGAACAAAATCGTAATCCGATACTTATGTCCTAGTGGTTAAAAGTCGCTCAGTCTAGTGCAGGGTTGACAATCTTAGTAGTTGCTGACGGGAAATCGTACTTCTATAAATACACAAAATAGGGTTGGACAGCAAAAGTACTGCGAACCCTTAAAAGAGACTGACATTTTAATTTAGTTTCATTATATTGTCTGTCTTCTATGAAACACCATACAAGATGGCAGTATTTTGCGGTTTTTGACCACGTAGTTCTACTATAATACGTAAGATGGCGTGAAAACATTCATGCATTTAGTTCTTCGGTGTGACCAGCCCTCGTTCAATTTCCACAAGCAGTTTCCTCAATTTCCACCTAATTCATTATTTAATAAAAATAATACAATGATATAAAACGAAATAAAAAGTCATAAAAACAAAGACATATTGATAAATTTATTTTTGTTTGCAACACTACAACATGTGAACTTGTCAAGTTTAAAAAACAATTGGCTGCCGGTTTGCGTATTTTCGGTGTCTTGCTTTTTCTTATCTCTTTTTCTGGATTTTAATCGTCTTAAAGTGCTTTTTCCACCTAAGTCCGTTAAGTAGAGCCTCTGCTCCTCCGGCCGTGTTGATTTTGTGGTTGTGTTGATTGTTAAAATCTAAGCATTGAGACAGGACTATGACTACCCCCGCTTGGTGCTAGCTTTTGTGTTTGTGACATTGAGGACTACATATAATCATGTCTAACAAAAAGTGTTGCGTCCCCGGATGTTTAAATAGCTTAGGTAAGTGTTTTATTCATAAAAGGTCGCTGGGCCAATGCTTCGTTTTTAGGAGGGCTGATACTAAGTAAGCAGTTCAGCACCTTTAGAACAAAGCCATATGGGTAGAGTACGGCACCCGTAGATTTCATGTTGTGACTTTCAACTCCACTAATTACTTACTCGACTATTTCAGATAACAATGCGAATTTGCATAAATTCCCTAACCCAGCTAAGGATAAGTAGCTATTTAATACATGGGTCTATTCCATTGGTGTTGACATATTGCAACTTGAAAATGAACATATTTTGAAATATCGCCGTGTATGTCGTGTACACCTCGAAGAAAAATATTGGTGCCAGAATAATCGACTCAGCAAAGACGCTGTACCAAGAACAAACATGCCAGGTTAGTTATAATTAAATATGGAATAAACACTTAAAGAAAACAGATGGATAAAAACAGCATCTGACTTTTTAAAGTAATATGAAAATGTATTGGCAGACGGTGTTAATAGATTCTTATTTTTATAAATGTGAAAGTATATTTATTGGTTTGTCCTTTTTTAATGCAACCACATTGTTATACTTAGAGATCAGATACCTAGTTCCTGGGCCCGAAATTGACATCGACTACTTGCCATGGGGCAGAAATGCTAATAAAACACTATTCACAAAGTGTACCAAATAAACAAGCTGGTTATAATTCCATCTGTTGCCCTATTCTTGTAATTAAAATTATATATATCAACCCATTTATGAGTAAATTGTTGAGAAAATCAAATTAGTTTTGAACAAGTTCTGACTGAACCAAAGTTAAGTTACAAATTTTTCTTATGGAGTTTTAATGTTATTACAGGATTATCCGTCTTAAAATTCAACTAGGAAAGCCGAGTGTTTAGACCTCTTCAGATATCAGAAGTATCTACATCAAAAGGTAAATTAACATTCTTTTATCAAAATACAAAATTTCCCATCATGATTCATGAGCTCTTATAAAATCATCATATCAGCCGAAGGACGTCCACTGTTGGACATAGGCTTCCCCAAATGGGGGTTGGTTGCCATAATCGCCACGCTTGGCAGGCAGGTTGGCGATCGCAGTGTAGCTGTAGCAAAAGTGATAGGATTGTGCTATTCTTTTACATCTGACACCAAACGGAACTATAAAATACCCAATAATTAATTGCCTCAAGTTGGGAATGGAACCTTATGCCTCAAACCCAGTGCTTGCAGTTCACACTTAACCGGTCAAGTGGCGCTAATAAAATTAATTTGTCATTCCAGGACCTGTTACTTCACATTTAGACTCTGTGGATATGCAGCCATACACCGGAAGTGCTGTGGTTGATGTACAAATAAAAGAAAATCTTGGTAAGTGAAAATACAGGTGTCCCGAAACTCAACGTCAAGCGGGTACGGGGCGATAGGCTAAGTTATAACAGTTCAGGCGAAAATAAAAATAAATTCGATGTTATTAGGTTTAAGTGATAATAGGAATACTTTTGAAAATGTGGAAAATCAATACCCTAGATCACACATTTAGGTACCATCCATGATCACAATTTTCCCAATTTTATAGTAATGTAATCCTAAATAACTATGCTATTGATTGCACTCACAAATCCAACAATTAATACGGGCAGTTTAGTAAAAAAAAAAACCGGCCAAGTGCGAGTCGGACTCGCGCACGAAGGGTTCCGTACCATTATCTATTAAAACGGCAAAAAAACACGTTGGTTGTATGGGAGCCCCCCTTAAATATTTGTTTTATTTTAATTTAATTATTTATTTTTAAAGTGAATAAATGACTATATATTCTGTGTATATTTCAAGCATCTACCTGTTGCCGTTATCAATATTGAGCAAAAAAGTCACGTTTATTGTATGGAAGCCCCTTTAAATATTTATTTTATTCTGTTTTTTTAGTATTTGTTGTTATAGCGGCAATAGAAATACATCATCTGTGAATATTTCAACTGTCTAACTATCACGGTTCATGAGATACAGCCTGGTGACAGACGGACGGATGGACGGACGGACAGCGAAGTCTTAGTAATAGGGTCCCCTTTTACTCCTTGGGTACGGAACCCTAATAAAGTTTTATTGAGTCATGTTTAAAAAACATTTTGTTAGATAACTGTGAGACTTCATCTTTCAAAAAAAATGTACAATACTACCCTACGCAAGTTATTTAAAAAACTGGCCCATTTAATCAAGATTACCTATATTATTGCTTATTTACTTGCAAAAGGACCTCATTTCAAAAAACGAGCGGTTAGTCACTGCATCCGATACGAGTACGAGAAAATACGTTCCGAAGTAGTCATAGAACTATTTGTGTGGTAGTTTACGCACTAGATCCGACTTCCGTCATCCGATTTTTCTCCATCATTCGTGATTCTCCAGTTTTCAAATCGGACATATGTGTCCGTCTTCGTACATACAATCCATCGATAGTCGATAGATGCAACCAATAGCATAATTATTTAGAACTAGCTTCTACCAGCGGCTTCGCCCGCGTGAAAATAGGGAGGTTTTTTTATTTGTATTGTAACTACACCTACCCTATACCTACCCTACACCTATCCTACACCTACCCTACACCTACCCTACACCTACCGTACGCCTACCCTATACCTACCCTATATCTACCCTACACCTACCCTACACCTTACCCTAACCAGCCCAAAAAATACTATGACATGTTTCTGGTCTCCTGGTACTTGATGTTTCTGGTCTCCTGGTACTTGTGAATCTAAAGTACTAAGGCAGCAGCGGCTCTGAGTTGCCACTTCCTCCTTAGTCTCCTTTTTTTTTTTTTTTTTTTAGGTATGACCACTAGCAAGTTAACACACTTGGGATATTAACTGCTTAACCGGACTAACCTGTGGTGGCCTCAAATGAATTTAAGGCCCCCAGCCAAGGCAACAAAACTAGCTACAAGCTAAAAACTACTGACCGCTCACTAAGGGCATTCCCTGTGGAATACGACCTCGGCTTAGCGGCGTCAGTTAGGGGCAGCAAGGGACAATCAGGCTGGGTCGTTTTATAATTTAGGGGTTATTAAAGCTAAAGGCTCAGCGGCGCGGGCTGGCTCGTTTGCAAAAGTCGGGGAGGGTTTTGAGTGGGTCGTCGCGACGGACCTCGGCGGCGAGGTCGGTATACGGAACGCGGTCTGTATCTGTTTATTCTAAGGGTGCTGGTTTCCCTACAGCTTTCCTGAATCTTTGTGATCTCGTCGTCGGATTCGACGAGTGTATGCCGAGGACGGCGAATCTTACTAATGCGAGAGGGAGTGTACTGGGTTGCCTTTGAAATCAAAGGGTTTTGGTGCTTTTCAGCGGATTCGAAGAAACGCTTTGTAAGGCGTTTCATAAACTGTTTTAGTCGGTCGGGATTTTAAGGTCGACATGAAGTCGTTCGTTCCGTACATGGGGTACACCGTACATACACACCACGGGGCGCCCGTGGCTTTTCGGAGAAATCTGTTTTGGATTACTTGCATCCTGTGGATTTGCTTTGGCTTTGTGTGTGCGAATACAGCACACGCATAAGTCATTATCGGTCGTATGCACGTAGTGTAGATGCGCAGTTTACTAGTCTCCATTAATCCATGATACTTACCGGGATAACAAGTAGCCTGTTTTTTATTCCAGGTTATAAACTACATGTGTGCCGAATTTCAACCAAATCCCTTCAGCTGTTTTTGATTGTTACACAAACATACAAACTTTCACCTTTTTAATATTAGTAGGATTACATTAAAAAAAAACTACGAAATTGAGAAAATCGTGATCACAGTACCTAAATGTGTGATCTAGTCTAGGGTATTGATTTACCACAGTTTCAAAACTATTCCTATTATCACTTAACCAAGTAACTTGGAATTTATTTTTTATTTTTGCCTGAACTGGTATATCGCCCTATAATACCCGATTGACGTTGAGTTTCGGGACATCCTAATCATAACACCATATTTCTAGTAAGACAATCATTTTACCTACTTTTCATGAGATTCAAACCACCTAAATAATAACCAAGATAATTAATTGTCATTCCAGAACCTATTACTTCACACAGATGTGTCACAGTACACGAAGATACTGTGCCTATGCATCTGAATGCTACAATTGCTGTGGAAGATGTACAACTTAAGAAAAATCTAGATAAGTATAGGTAGATAATTTCATCTTAAGTGTATTTTTTTCCTTACTTTCCTTACTTTTCACGTGATTTTATAAATTAATAAAGATCATTCCATTTTAGTCATCAAAACAACCTAATTGTATTCCAAATAATTTTCTGTAATATAAATTTTACTTCATTACAGAGCATCGCAAATCGCAAAAAGAACGAAATATCAAACTCAAAGGCGGGTGAGACGTGTTGCTGTTACTAAATCTGAGCAAGCTTTATACAGAAAACTTGTGCTAGTTGGAGTAACACTAAGCAAGTGCTGCAACAAGCTCAAACATCACGCAAAAAAGATCAAGTCACTGCAAAACCTTACAACGAATCCACAGTTTTTGGAAACACTCGATGAATTACCTAGCACATCAAAAGTGTTGACTTTATTTACAGTTCAGAGAGCATAAGCAAGGTAGCAAAGGCCGCAGTTTTACTTTAAAGGAAAAACATATTGCTTTGTCCTTCCTCAAACAGAGCCCAAAAGGGTACAGATTTCTTAGAAAAATATTTATCTTGCCATCCCACCAAACTCTCTTGAAGTTGCTTAATATGGCAGATATAAATCCAGGAATCAACAAAAATATGAAGCAGCAAATAAATAAAGCTACTGAAAAAATGAAGTTAGAACATAAAATATGTGTTGTTCTGTTTGCCGAAATGTCACTCATACCCAATGTGACATACAATGAACGAAAGGGCAAAGTGTGTGAGTTTGTGACAAATGGCCTAGAAACACAACCCGATTATGCAGATCATGCGCAGGTGTTTATGGTAAGAGGTTTAATTAAAAACTATAAGCAATACCTGTTGCATACACTTTTTCACAAGCTGCTAGCAACAGTGTGCGACCAAGGCACAAATAATGTGAATTGCATAAAATATCTTTTGCAAGAGACAAGGGGTAACCTGTTGAGAAAGGGAGAAGAGCTCCGAGATAACATTTTTATGATAAATGACCAAGAAATCATACCACTATATGACCCACCCCATCTGATTAAATGCATACGAAGAATTTAAACAAAATGGGTTCATATCATGGGCGCCTTACACCGAGAAAACCCAGGGTACAAAGGAATCCGATTGGTGCCCAAATTGACAGATGTCACTGTCACCCACTGGGACCCAACCCCAGCAAAATTCAAGGTCAAAATTGCTACTCAAGTTTTAGTCAAACTGTGGCATCGAATATGACCTATCTAGCAGGTAAATGTCACCAGCACCTAAGTTGTCTTTATTTTTCTATTGCTAGTTCATCATCATCTGCCTAGCCTTTTCCCAACTATATGAATGAATACCAGTATTTTACGTGGAGCGGCTGCCTGCCAGACCTCCACAACCCATTAACTGGGCAACACGGTACTTCTTGGCAAGATTGTGTCAGATTTTCTGGCTTCTGACAATCCGTAACGACTGCCAAAGATCTACAAATGACAGCCGGGACTAACGGCTTAACGTGCTTTCCGAGGCACGGAGGAGTCTCGGTATATTAATATGGTCACCCATCCACAGACCAACCTCGGCAAGCGTTGCTTAACCTTAAAGATTGGCCCGTTCGGCTGTTATAATTTAGCCACGAGCTCCTCCTCCATTTTATTGCTAGTTCTTTTCTTATTATAAGTTTTGCATTACACAGATTAGACATAAAACATTATTTAACAAACTATATTTTTTCACAGATAAGGGAAGAGAAGCCAAAGACACTGCAGACATCCTGCTATTCTTCGACAAGCTTTTCGATTCCCTAAACGGAAGCTCTGGCAAAAGGAAAAATCATGGCAAACCTCTTCTAGGACCTGCAACGCCTACTTCTATCCATCACAAAACCTGAAAGGAGTGTAAAGTTCGTATGAAAGATATAAAATTTATAAATCCCAAAACATCAAACTATGAACATGTTCCCACATTGAACGATTGGGTATGGACACTAGAAGGCATAGAATTATTATTAAAAAAATTGCAAACAAAATATGGTGTAACATCAGTTTGGTTGCATCTAAATCAAGGCCCGATTGAAAACTTTTTTGGGTCCATAAGGAGCCACGGATGGACCCAAAAAAGTTTTCAATCGGGCCTTGATTGATGACACCAGAAAGATTTGAAGCAGCATTTGCGACATTACTGGTAAACAGCATGTCTAGTGTCCAGCCCCTGGAGCTAACTGTGAAATAGACAATTGTGAAACTTTACATGAAGTACTCATCACAGGCGGGGGCAGCAAAGAGCAAACAAATTGTGAACTTGGAAATATTCCCGATATAACTTTCACTCCCCTTGAAGAAAAAAATGACCCACGTGTAATCGGGGGCCTACAGTAAGTACGTAAGTGAATATTTTATAAAAAGCGCCAAGAAAAAGGTCTTCAAGGGGTGTGTTGAATGTACAACAGATTAAATATCAAACAGTGAACACGAATATTTAAGATATCGGGAATACGCAAATAAAAAATGGCTTTGCTGTCCCAGTGATTCCCTTTTAAACTGCATCTCAAATATACAGGATATAAATTATACTATAGTAAAAGAAAATTTAGCAAAACAAAATTTAAGGGAATTAATAACAACTATGATTTTTTTAGCTGTAGATTTCTCATTTATAAAATGCTCAAAACATAAAGAAAAATTAATAGATTTTCTAATAAAAATATCCTGCAGATTTTTTATTTACAACTAAAGATATTGTAGTAAAGATATTAATAACATATTATTAAATTAAAGGGAATGTGATGATGATACGGATTTGCTAAAAACTTAATAAGAAGTGTTTGCTATAAAACTATAAAACTTAATAAAAAGTGTTTGTATAAAAAGCTATAAAATTTTAAAAGCTATAACTTAATAAGAAGTGTTTGAAAAGAAAGAAATAAAGCATAAAATCGAAGTAACATTGTTTTATTGTTTAGTAATGTGAACTATATTACTTTTCGCTTTTCAACATAGATGCAAGTGAATTTGTAATTCACATTTACCCAAAAAATATCAAAAATAAGTAGTAGGCAAAAAGAACTAAGTATACGGGTAGTAGTAGGCGAGGTACGTATGTGTGCTAGCTACACACATACGTACGTATAAACGTATTAATGTTGGCATTAGTTCCAAAACCAGAGTCCAGATGGCGACACTTGACGTTTCTCACTTTGGTTGCAGAGTTGGACCTCTATTCCATATATATAAAAGTACTCTGTGGTCTAGTGTGACACCCCTGCATGACACCTCGTATTTATGTCCACTCAATCCACCAAAAGAAAATTAATTTACTGAAAAAACATGCCGAGTTGCGTATTACGATATTGCAAATCCAGATAGGGTAAAACGACTGGACCTAATTTTGGTTTATTTTCGTTGGTATTTTTTGTATTTACTCGGTAATTAATTAAAATTCAATAATTTTCATAATAAGTTCTAGAACATTGCTAATTTTGTAAGATACGCCCCCTTTTGACGAATAGCTTAACCTTGCTTTGTAAGAGATGTACTTAATGCTGTTTATCGATTTTTTTTTTCGATAAAATTTAAAAATAATATTTTTAGAACCAGAAGGAGGATTCTATTTAAAAAAAAACACTAGCTTTACAGCTGAAAATCATTTACATCAATTTAATTACTTTGAAAACGAATGAACAAATAATCATCACTTCCAAACGAAATAATAACACACGCAATAATACAAAAGAATAACACACGCACGAATAGCAACGCACGCCCGTGTAAGGGCATAGCGCGCGGGCGCAACCGCTTGTATACCTACAGGTTGTCAGGATACTTGTTTACGACAAATCGCAAAAATAAACCTAACAATATAATAATAGCACTTCGTCCGCGCGGACTTAGGAGATACTCCACAAACATCACCTCTACCCTCTTTTATAGGTTAGTTTTGGAAAATTCAGCACAACGATTTTCATTAATTACCCAGTCATTTCTTCTGCTGATTCTGTGGTCTCAGAATCAGCGCAACTGTTCACCCCGTTCACCCCGTCTGGAGTAGATTATGCAAAAATTGTTAGATCTGTTGCCATATGCCTAACCTAACCTAACCTATCCCACTTTTATTTCCACGTAAATTGAAGCTAGCAATAATCTCCTCCCCTAAAAACTTCATCACACCTTTTAGTCAAAAAAATATTTTGTATATAATAGCCAGTCATGAGAAAGGCTATATGCGGATGGGCGAACGGGTAAACAACGGGATTACGCGTACGAAGTCGTGGGCAAAAGCTAGTAATTTGTAATGATATAGTAGGTAATTTAAATGAAGAAAAAAATTGCCTATAAATAATACGCACTGAAACTGCTGCATTTTTTTTTTGCCATTAGTTTCAATATTTTCCAATGTGAAGAAAAATTGACAGCTTTTATTATCGATAGTCGATACCTAATAGGTACCTAAATGGCTGTTGACATCCCTATAACTGACTGGCCATCTACTGAGTGATAGCTGAATTTATAAATTTAATTCGTATGTTTGCTATTCAAAGTCAGATGGCGTCACTGAGGCATGGGATCACAGTTTTTTGATGACATTTCTTCTGATAGCCGCTCTATTGTATCTTTAAATCTCTTTGGATGCCGAATATTAGAATACAATTAATGTGACGTACCTGTATAAAAACTAGTTTCATGGTAATCTGTTTCCAAGAAATGTTTACGACATAACCTCGAATTTTTTCCGGCTTGAATTTTTGTCTCCTTTTGGCTTTTAGCCACTTTTTTGTCTTCAGGAAACTTGTAATCTTTAGGAAACTGATGCGCACCTATTTCCTTACAAAAAGGTACTTCACAGATCTTTGGAATTGTGTAAATAATTAGTTATTCAAAATGTTCATAGAAAATTCTTATATTTTGGTTAAAGCTATGCTAGCGCCACTTTGACAGTTGCCAACCCCGATCGAATTTTAAGCTGCTTGAGATTATATTTTCAGCGACTTGGCAACACTGATTCGACATTCGAGTTCGACTTCGGTCTACGATCGAATCGAGTCATTCATTTTGGTCATTCGTTCGGGTCATTCATTTCCATTACGCAGTCTAATCGAGCCGAGGGGTTATGTCACAGAGTACAGTAAATATATAGAGAGAGGTTATGTGTTTTGAACATGTTTTGAAACAAATGGTTTTTGAAAGATATTGTTTATAAAAGAGATTAAAACTAATAAACAATTATTTGAAAATGGCATCGCTTAAAAAAGGTACCTACCAATCGTCATTAGCAATACGTATGATCTGTATCATATAAGTTTGTTTATACAGAAAATAATCAATTTCTGACAACTTATTTTTCTGTCTTACAGTTTTGTTACCTACACAGGCTTCGTTTCTAATATCGAAACGGTTTCGCGGGAAGATCAATATCCAAAGGCCGAAGAAACCTCACTTCGAGAGACAGCTATTGATCGACTTTACCAAACCTGTTTATGGACCTCCCAAATACACTTTACCTGATGCTGTTTTTTGCGATAGGGGAAAAAAACTGTTCGCAAGACAGATTGAAAATCCCTTTGAAAGAATATTAGCAAATGAATGCCTCAACTGGTTCAACACATCAAAGATGATTATATTTTTACATGTCAATTCAATAAGCATGGAAGATAAAACGCCAGTTTTTGCTGCACTAGCGAAGAACAAAATCCATTTAAGATGTTATGGCAAAAAAATAGTTAGCATGGCAACCACAGGGACTCGCTATGAAGCTGTAAATCACTTGTTCACATCACATCAAAATATACTGTTTGGGCAACCTGAAAATGTTGCCAAAATGTTCAAGATTATGAAGAAAGCACCTCAATTAGTTATTATGGGTGGGTAATTGATTGAATCTTATTATTAGAGAAAGTTTGCTATCTAAGATTCATTCATGGTTACAGAATTTTAAAGGAAAGGAATATTTAAGATACATTGGTCTACTTGCACAATAGTTATTTTTAAACTCTTGAGTTAGTTTTAACCTGGGGTTGTTATGTAACCTAGTGTTTGCAAATAACTTTTAGTTAAAAGATAATTCTGGTTTGTGCAAGCAGGTCCTGCTAGAATTAGATTTTCATATATATTTTAGGCTCCATATCAAAACATCCTATTAGCAAATCGTCCTATTAGCAGAACATCCTAAAATCAAAAGAATGGGAAAGTACAGTCATACCACACATAAATGTGACATTCTTATGTGTAGTTTACTAGTAAATACCAACAGTTTTTTTCTTCACTATCAGTCCCTAAAATATTAGTTGTTTTTTTTTTATTTAGCCAACGGCTCCACCCAGAAATTCTTCTCCATTATTCTGATCTGGTGGTTTTTGAGTCTTTACTACTCATGATGATTCCAGCCCCGGAAATACTTCTTCAAGATTCTGGTCTCCTGGTAGATTGTGAATCTTTATCGCTCTGGAAATACTTCTTCATGATTCAGGTCTTCTGGTAGTGTGTGGGTCTTTATTGCTCTCTAGAGCAGTTAAAATCTTAATCACCCTTTTTTGACTCCTTAGGGAAACTGTAAAGAAAAAGTGTATTACATACACTTTTACTTTACAGTTAATGGCGCAAAGTCCACAACCACCACTGTTGTGGTACTTATATACCAGTGAAGATTTCAGCACGTCTTTGTACTTCTTCTCCCACCACAGAACGAAACAGAATGGAACATGAAATGTACAAAAGTACCGCCAACACAGATTGCGTCAACACCAGAGGTACCACTTACCTCTTTTTCATTTCAATGATAATTTAAAAACTAAATAAATAATGAGCCATGTCAAAAAACCAATACTAATTTTTCAGCTTCACTGTACTTTGACAATAGTACAAGCAGGACGATTTGCGAGTAGGATGTTTTGCTACTAGGACAATTTGTGAATAGGATGTTTTGCTAATTGGACGTTTTGATACAGAGGCATTTTAAAAATCACATTCTCCATAGAAAATTTGAATAAAGAATCTGCTAATCAGTATTGAAACTAAGCAAATAGTCAGATCTTTTTGTGAATAAGCCTGATTGTTGTTACTTAGTTATTTTTTTAAAAAGAATATTATTTCCATTTTCAGCTGGAATCATACAAGACAGATTGATGTCAAAGAATGAGTTATTAGAGTACAGTCAATTGCAGAACATTGATGTGGCGAGGAGTCAACTATGTGCAGTCCTTGAGAGTGCAGGGTCTTGTCTTGTGAGACAACTGAATCAGGGACCACAAACTCTTGTTGGTCATCTAGAAAAGCATGCAGAACTTCTGAACGCCCCCTCCAATGCACCTCAAGACACTCAACCAAAAGATCCTCAAGACAGTGCCAAGAAAGAACCTGAGAGCTCAGAATAGTTTTGTTGATATGTACATTTATTTGTTAGTATAAGAGTTAGATTTGATTGTGGTTTCCTTATTGATACTAGTACTTTAAAGCTTATTTCATTATAATTAATGATGTCATGTTACTTTAGTAGGCGCCAGATAAATGAAGAATAATGGTAATTGACCTTTCCTTAATATCTTTTTGTAGGTACCCCCGGACAGTAAACTATGAATCGTTTTTCATTACTAGAACAGTAAGGATCACGATAGATGTCGATTCAGGACAGCTTTATGTCATTATTTTTGTTTTAGAAATTAAGTGTGTCAATAAATGTAGGTAGGTCAATGACCGTAATTCTTTGTTTATCTGGCACATACTATAATCAAAGAACTCTATCAAGGCCAGTAACTGACAGATCTTCCACATTTTGTGAATTTGCATTGTTATCAGTTATCACATAATCCACCACACTAACAACACCCCTCATGTACCAGCAGTTGCAGGGGTTTGCGTGGCCACACAATCGTAACATGTGGGGTGTCTTAGGCCGTACTGGATTATCAAAGCTGTCACAGGAATGGTGTCCGCGGCCGCTCTGTCAGTACAATCTGCCATCACACTAGCTAGAGGTGTGTGCGGCCGCACGCACTGTCGTTGCGCTCCGCCGTCACACGAGGTATGCGGCCGCACTGTCGTAATATTCGGCTGTTAGACGAGGTGTATAAGTGACAGTACTGCAGTGCGATTCTGTAAACATGTCGTAGTGAGCACTTGGGCGCTGCGCACGACGGGTGAGTTGTCAAATCATATAAATAAGATGGAATGACAGCGCTCTTGTCGTTCACTCCGCCTAGGTGAACACCGTGAGATGTCGACAGAATCTACCGGCTGTTGTATGACACGAAGGGTGAATGCGTCCACACTGACGTAACAACCTGTGTTCGGCCGCACTATGTCTTAACAATCGGCTGTCGCGGGGCGTGTTTGGACACCACACCAAATCGTATCACTCGTTCGTCACGAAGTTTGCATGGCAATAGTGACGTGACACTCAGTAGTAAACAACCGAGGTTTGTTTGGTCGCGCAGTCGTATCATTCCGACGTAACATGCTGGTGTGAGTGGCCATACTGTCGTAACATTCTGTTGTCACACGAGGGTTGTGTGCGGCTGCACGCCGATGACACACGAGCAGTGTGTTTCTCCGCACTGTAACACGAAGAATGCGTTGCGACGCATTTGTGTAACCCTCGGTTACCACATGATGTGGGGTGTTTGTGGGCACTCCAACGAACAAACCAGAGAACCGTTTTGGGACTTGGGGACTTCTTCAAAAAGTTTTAAAATTTCATTATTCAACAAAATTTATTTTTTATTTCAATCTTGAAACACTATCTTTGGTTGGAGTTACAACTTATAGCTACTTAGTCCAATAGAGATCAAAAGTTAATGACTATACAAGCAGGATCACTTCCATGACATACTTACTCACTTTTAATAATACTTGAGCAACACTGATTGGTATTACGTAATAGTAAATTTTATTTACGTAGCTGTTAAACTTAACTAAAAATACAAACAATATTCATATTGGCAGATACATACACTGTTACAAAGAGAATTCTCCAGTTAAAAAATATAAGGTAGTATAAATGTTCACTTTCTAAACTAGATCACGGTGCTGCGATACGGCTGGTGGCAGATGCTAGAGCAGTCAGGGCCACTGCCGCTTCCACCTCGTCTCGGTCATGACGAGACAAAGTGTTTATCGTTATACGCTGGATCTTTGTGTCTGGTTTTCTTCGTTTACCGTCAGCCCACCAAGAGTAGTTGCACTCGCTTGGTTGGAATCTGGCTGCGCTCTCCAACCACTTGCTGAGTAACATCGGACTAGTAACAGTTTTAGATTCCTCTGGTTCAGTCTCATTTGCGTCCAATTTGTAGGAGTTATTGTTGAAGTTTACACACTTTTCTTTCATAATTGAAGAGTTATTGGATTCGTCGTGGTGGTATTCAGTGATAGTTTCGGGACTGCCAGTAAGTTCGCCGTTATTGTCTAAGTTGTCGTCTTGGTTGGCGGGGTCGGACTCGCTCCATATGCTGTCGTCGGAGCAAATGCTGAACTGTTCCACATTGCCTTGAGCGCGATCATTGTATGTGCGTATCAGGTGTCCCCATGTTTGCTGATTTCTGTCTATATTCACATTTTTCAACTTTCTTCGCCAGTTGGCAAACCAGTTACAAATCTGCAAAAAGATAATATTTTTTTTAATTTAGCGGTAAAATTGTTAGATATTAAGTAGGTATCTCATCGTTAAATTAATTTGATATAAAAGACGTTGTAGTAAAATCGTCGCAATAGTCTAATCTAGTTTTCCACTTAACGTTAAACGGTGAACAGTAGTCAACAAAGCAGGGACAAAAATAGTGCCTATTTATGTACAAATAGCAATTTCTGGCATCGATCCAATTAGGTTGCTCTTAGGCACAAACCTGATACCTATGTATAAAAATCAGAAAACAGTGAACTCTAAAATAATGTGTAAATGACTTACTTGTATGTATGTGAGGCCCGTTTCGCGAGACAAATACTTTTTTTCTTCTCTGTTGGGGTACGGGTTGTCTCTCCGACGCACTAGCCAGTCTTTGAGATAGCGCTTAATTTCTGGTGTGAATAGCCTTTTTTGCGGACGCTGGCCTGCGACCAAGCTCCTTCTGTAAAAGTAAAACTCAAATTGTTAAAAAAACTCAAATCAAATATAAAAACATGGACAACACATCGGGGTTTGTAAATAGTAACATTTTTGAATAAAGGGCATTGAGGCATTGTAGACGATACGTAAGTGACGCACAAAGAAAATTGAAATAACAGAATACTGAAAGTAATGACTCATGCATGTCAATGTTTGTAGCCACTCACCGAGTGTATCGTCTGTTTCTGACAGGCCTCGAGGATTTGCCGAGATCTTCTTTCATGGTCTTATCAGTCATGATGTCTTCTTTGCCTTCAGATGTATGGATGAGTGTCATCTGATCTTCTATTACTTGATTTACACTTAAACGGTTGTCCAGATGAGTGTTTAGCTGAAGAGCGACACGTAATGTGTGGACAGCACGTGCAAGGGCAGCTCCGCTTGCGACACGACTCGTGTCTCGCAACACTGCCGCTGCGGGGGATGCTCGGTGATCTATTAAAAAAATAAGGACATGATGACATAAATAGATTGTCTTTCGAAGAGTATACTGTTTAATTACGAGAAACAGTTAGATAGGTAACCGTATGTTGTAGTAGCTGCATTGATGTAACCGAAACATGACGGTCACATTCCTCAGTTCACTTTTAGATGTTATTTATCCGCGATACCCTCCTGAAGAGCACATCGGGTATTTTACTTCGATTTATTTCTATTTGTAAACTCTACTTTAATTAGACGTATTATTTTCATGTTTTCGTATTCAGTAATTACCACAATGAACAAAAAACATGTTAACTATTACGTGTGCTCGAGGGTCAATGTTCTTGTTTTTGAACGGCCGAATAAAATTGAGTGTTAATTAGATAGTTTCCAGAGTGAGAACGGACGCACTGGTTCACTGAAGTGATTTGTGTACTATATAATTTTATTCAACTTGCAAGTTTTGTCACAATGCGAAAATTCTGGTACGTACCTGTGTGCGGGAAAGCTCGGGGATTGTGTGAAAATGGCGTCGGATAAGCGCGCGACGGCAGCGCCACGGCGCGGGCGCATCGCTGCTGCAAATACATGTTATTTCAGGATGTCTCCCGCGATGTCTTCAAAAACATGATTACAATGATCAACATTATATTTATATACCTACTAGAGGTATGTACATAAATCTGTTGTTTTTGGTAGATCAACATCACTTTATTACGATATTTATTTCGTGTTAGTTTTGATTGTACAGCAACACATTATCTTCCAACAACAACGCGTTTACACAAAATCTAATTATGTTCATAACCTATGAAAGTCGCATTTTTACGCGCTATTCAGGAAGATATGACATTAATTATATAGTGCATCATTTACCTTTTGTTGTTTCCATTATGTCGTAGTTATGTTAAGTATTTAATTGTCAAGACTGTATTGTAGCGGTATGTTGGAAGAATCACGAAATCACAACTTTATACTCGTGGCACGTCCACGACTGTAAACTTGTGATTTTCAGTTTCAGTCGTCCGGATTGATAGTGTCAGTTCGGTCGGAAGCAGCCCGTCTTTCTTAGGCTGTTGTACATGTTTAAACAAATGTTCAGAAAAGCTTAATTACCATAACCACAATACCCTGTTAGCTAGGACACCCACAAAGAGAGTTGTCCCGGCGAACCTGTCTAACAATAGTAGTAGTTACATAAAGTGATAATAATTATGTAGATACTGCTACTCTGCTGGGTAGGTAATGTTGAAACTAATATTATAAAGCATAATCGTGTCTATGACAGAGGCTTAAAATAAAGGGCTCGTAAGGAATTCTGCTCACACCGAAGAGCTCGCCGAAAA
This sequence comes from Melanchra persicariae, assembly GCA_947386135.1. Lineage (NCBI taxonomy): Eukaryota > Metazoa > Arthropoda > Insecta > Lepidoptera > Noctuidae > Melanchra > Melanchra persicariae. Next base: position 8,028,522 of record OX376653.1, on the reverse strand, counting down.
TGATTGGGTACATTATTGTTTTAGTTGGTGGAATTAGTATGCTGGTTTGGTATGGAAGTGGATTAATTTAGCAGGACCTTGTGCCCTCAGTATGACGTAGTGGACTTGATATCACTCGTAGATAGGTTAGCATGGGTAACGTCATCTCATAAACTAGTCCTCAATATTTTTTTCCTGTTTTATTGTAACAAAAAGAGTACCTAGCCTACGTACCTACCTACTACAAGGGATACATACGCAAGATCAACAGTCATAATATCAACAGTTAAAACATCAACACCGTAAGACCAACGATTCAAAATCTCAACACTTCAGAATCTCAACAGCTTAGTAAGTCAACAGTTCAGAAGATCAAAGTTTAAAATCCCAACTTTGAAAGTACCTATTAGGTCAATACTAGCAAGTCGGAGCCCCGCTTCGCGGGGCTCAAGGTTTTGAAAAAAAAAACCACGAAGGGTATGGCGGGGTCAGTTCGCTCGCTTCGCTCGCTCACTAGACCCCGCCATCCCCTTCTAACCTAACCTGTCCGAGTCGGGGTGCCCCATGTCAAAGTTGGGATTTTAAACTTTGATCTTCTGAACTGTTGACTTACTAAGCTGTTGAGATTCTGAAGTGTTGAGATTTTGAATCGTTGGTCTTACGGTGTTGATGTTTTAACTGTTGATATTATGACTGTTGATCTTGCGTATGCCTCCGCTACTACAATGACAAGTACAGACTGCGTTATGAACTGAGTGGAGTTTATAACGCAGTCTGTATTTCATTGACGTAGATTATCTCTCAAACAGCTGTTGGGGAAATATGATCATAGATAGATCCTACTGATATAAAATTAAGCTTCAGGTCAAGTTTGATTTTGAATTTCAGGAAAAACTGAACTTGATTGTACTTACATAAGTAATAAGTTACAATAACTAAAAAGCCGGATAACGAAAAAATGAAAAAAAGTCATTCTACCTACATAAGTAGAATGACTTTTTTTCATTATCCCTTTTTAGTTAAGTATAGTTAGTATTGTAACTACCTGTGCAACGTGCAGGTCATTATTTCTTATTATATATTTTGCTGTTCTCTGTTGTCATCTCCCTGTAGCGTTTACGATTCTCAAACTAACAAATAGCGCCAACATGTTCAGGTAGTTTCATTGGTTTCATTAAACACGCCTACCAAGCAACATGATGTAACTTCACCATAAAGTATCGTCATACCGTTGTAAGGCAATACCTAAATAACCGCTAACTAGGAAATGCATTTTTGAATAGTGACAATCAATGTCATTATTGTATCGCTACAATTTAACACATTCAGTACCTACCTAGGTAATTATGTTATATCCTGTCAAAGTTCAAAAGAGCCCTGAATGTGCCGGCTGCAACAAGTTCAACTTGGGCAATTGGTTTCGCTGTCTTTGTCTGGTTTATGTAGGATACTATGGCGGTGTCCCTCTCGGGCACGACGCGGTCCCGACGCTCTGGTGCCCCGAGTGGTTCCGAGTGGCGCCTCGCACATGCGCTGCGGCGACTGGTCGCAGTGGTCGGCTGAGTCGCGTCCTTACACTGCGCCTGACGTCAGCCCCGCGTCGTCTATTCCAGTTTCGCAGATCATAAAATGGTAACAGAAAGTGATTCAGTCGTGTGAGATATTCCGTGGCGGCCAGTCACTCCATGGTCGTGTGATCGCGGCACAGCGTGGCTAGCACGCGTATTTGACCCACGTGCGTCGCGTTTACCGGGGTACGCGATTGATTTTTCGCGGAATGGGTGAAGAATCTCAGGCCAGCAATGGCAAAGTGGTTTTAAAACGTAAAATAACATTGTTTAATGGAGTTGGGATTATTATTGGGACTATAATTGGTTCCGGAATATTTATATCTCCGACTGGAGTATTCTTATACACTGGGTAAGCAGAGTGTTTAAGTTTCCCGCCTTTTGGTCTATGTTTTCAGTCACTTGTCGCGTGTGCAAATTAAATTCTTCAGTTTTTATCGGTTCGCACTTATCGCTGAATTTGAGACGCTAGATTTGTTTGTTGAATAAACAATAAGTATTCTGGTTCCTAAATTAAATTGCTTAAATCGGAAATTGTCTTTCATAGAAATTATTTTAATGAAATGCACTGTTTTTAGTGTTTAATTATTTATCATCAACCATAGCTATCAATCAATTTTAATTTTGGATAATTATCTTTCAACAGTTAGGTACGCAAATATAACACGACTCTATTCTTTATTTTATACATAGCTGCTTTCTTGATTTCCGTGTATCTTATCTACGACACAGTTTTATTAACCTGCGCTTTATCACTTAGTTAGGTAGGTACCTACTTGTGTTATTTAGATTTTATTATTCTAACTTATTATCTGCTACCTGAATACTACACAATAGTAACAAAACAACTACCTGTCTTTATAAAACACAACATCAATAAATTCAAGGCAATTCAAAGTTTGGAATACTTACGAAGTTTATAAATAAGTTGGTTTACAAAACATTTGCATTACCAAATGAACGCAATCCCAAATAATGCGTGCATTAATTTTGTTATTATATAAGTAGGTACCGGGTTTTAGTGATAAAGTCTTTCCGTTTACTTAAACGTATTGGTCAGTAGGTGACAACGGTTGCAAACTTTCATTAATGGTATTGTACACAACGCAGCTGTGGTGTGCCTGCCATACATACCTACGTACAGTCAGCATATCAACATGATGTCAACGCGTCTAGATTCAGACGCACAAAACATACCTTGCAACCGAAATGGGAACCTCCTCCTTTTTTTGAAGTCGGTTAAAAAAACCTGGAATGTTTACTATGTTTTTACGATAAAGGCAAGTAGATAACTGAATCCTAAAATTCTTAATTTGGTATGCAACTTAATTTAATAATAATTAAGTAAGTACCTACCTAGTCATAATTATATTCTTATGTACCTACCTAACATCTAAGCATGAGCTTGGTTTTTATTTTAAAATATTTTGAGACTATTTTTTGTGATGCTATCTGTATCATTCACAGTGCAGGGTAACCAGATGGTCCTTTTCTGACTTCAGTGGTAAACGGACCCGTCATAATCACAACAACTCGGTCAAGGCTACTTAGTGCTTAGGCAGTTTAAAACTTGAAACGCGGGTAATAATCTGCGTTAAGTATAGAATTTCGATACTGTGAATTGTCGATTTCGAGATGCCTACCTACCTACTATATAGGAAATAGGAATCGAAAGTTCAAAGGCGACGCAGATATTTCTGCTTAGATACTTACTCAAACTAATTGTAAGTAAGGAGGTTCATTTTGTATCTATCTAAGTACCTAACGAACTGATCAATTGCGTTTTTTAAATCGGAAATATTCATTTAACAAATGACTGATTCAATTTACCCCTTTTCTGCAATTTAACCTATTTTCAAATGAGTTAAAAATCAAGAACGGTATTTTCTCATTACTTAATTAACTTGTAAATTAACGTGGTCTACAAACGGTAGTCGGGTAAATGACCCTTCACATTCTTCGATATCGTATTAACTTTGATGATCTTTTAAAAAGGGATCAACGGATATTCGAAACCCTATCGACTGCGTAGGGGACATTTAAGGGTCGAGTTTCGTCCACGTATTGTATTCTAATTTCGTCAATATCCTCTTGGGTGGGCTCGTGATTTTATTTTGTAGTCCATCGGAAAAGGCGTTTAGACAAAGAGACATTCGCCAGAGGTAACATTTTTTTTAACTATGCCCCACATTAGGAATTTCTCCTGCATCGTGGGTGCGTTCACAAACACAAATTCACATACACAAACAGTCAGACCCGGAACAACTATCCTGTAGGCCCATAGAGTATATAATGTAGGCCATACAAATATTTGTTCCGTACGGGAATCGAACCCGCGACACGCGGCGCAGCAGTCGATCGCTCAACCACTGCGCCAACCGTACCGTCAAACTCGTTGTTTGGGATTGAATTGACCAAGTGGCATTTCGCTAGAACATGTCAAACCCATAGGCTGTACATTCGGACATTTCGACAATCGTTGTGGGCTGTAATTGCTAGAATGTCACTCAGGGCTACGAGTTACGACTCTACGAGTCATACTTCACTAGCGCAATGCCTCAGCTTCGCACGGGTGCAATTTAAATACTTACACAAACCTTCCTTGTTTATCGTTCTTTCCATTATTAAAATCCGTATTAAAATCCGTTGCTTGGTTAAGGAGAAGTAAGTGGAAAACACACAGAGGCAGATAAGGACTTTGTTTCTTATTATTTAGTGATTTACGAGTAGGTACTACCTACATACCTTTTTAGAACCTATGGTATGCCGGATATGCGTCGGTAGCAGTAGTTGGTATCGAATTACCAGATTTAAATTAGAGCATACGACGTAGGTACACTGGGAAATCATCCCCATACCAACTTGTTAACTGGTAATTCTTTTTGCCACGGAATGAACGACAGTGTAGCAAGTGTGTGAAAGGTCCAGTTTTCGTCAAATAACTTTGCCCTTCTGAAGTTAGCCATTTGCAAAAATTGCGCAGGTGCAGTCACGTACACGGGAGCAAGCGGGACGCAAGCATGCATCGAACGTAAACGTAAGACTGAGATATAAAATCGCGCCTCGCCCCCATGTCTCTTACGCATGCGCAGTTGCAGTGTGTTCGTAATTTTGACTACTACGCAGACACTCGACACAACTTCAGAGGGGCAAAGCTATTTGACGAAAATTGTAGGTACTCATATCAAGCCATTTCGACACAATTCAAGAAGATAATCTAGGAACCTAATCATACCTACGAATTGCGTGTCGACTTAACCCATATGCAGACTACCTAGAGTTGATACTATGCCAGCTTCCATAGAGGAAAAGTTCAAACGAACATAACGAAAACAATAAAATAAAATATCAATAAAAAAACTACATCTCTGAATAAAGAAATGAAACATAATTGCAGTATAAAATACATAAACAATTAATTAGTAAGTACTAAAACTATCGTGAGAAAATTCTGAACGTGACTGCAGTAGTGCAGTCACGTTCAGAATTTTCTCACGATAGTTTTTCAAAGCACGATTGACACGCTTGCCTAGATTCATTCATAACTTGAAAACTGGTAGACCGTGGCACTGAAACCTTTCTAGGTAACATTAGCAGGTTATACCACGACACCGCCACGTCCGCCACCAATATTATAGATTACCTTACTCTACAGGGTGTTTCAAAAGTGCGTGTTCATATTCTCTTCTGAAACAGCCTGTATAGCATGTACTTATAGATTATTGTATGAACTTGATAAAGACCTTAAGGTAACTTATCTAAGGACAATTGTGAAAAAGAAGTTACTTATTAGAATTTTATTGTAATAGGGTATTCTGTAATTCGCATCATCTCAATTTACTAATGTAGGTATTTAGTAATTACTTTAGGTTACTTGTACATATTATAGATCGTTAAATGTAGGTAAATTAAGGTCTAAAATATTAATGTTTGAAACCACCGTTTCAAACTATGTAGATGTAGCACAGGCTCTAGTAGGTAGGTATACTACAGTAGGAGTCCCTACCTTATACCTAGTTCCTAACCATAATCTCAAATTCTACGTTATATTAATTACTGAATCGTCTCAAACAGTATCCTATGAATAGACTCAACTCACTATTCGTGGGAGTAGAAATGTAAGTAGTTGCAATGAATGACTAAGAAAAACACTTTAGGATAACAAATATTAAAAACTTCTGTTATTGAAATATCTAGAAAACCATGTGCCACACAGTCAAGCACAGTCGACTATTTTATGATTTCGTTCTGCTATTACTTTTTGCCATGACTTGTTATTCGATGGATATCTATTGAATAGCTATTATAATATAATATTATGCTCCCTGATCTAGCCAGATGTTATACCAAGATGTACCTACTTACTAAGTATAAGAAATTATAAATATATAGTCGCAATCAATTTGCATTTTAATAGCCACCACTCTCAATTTCAATAAATTGTTTTATTTTTCCCAACAACTCACCGAACATTTTTTGTTAAAGGTCAGTGGGTGCGTCATTGATAATATGGCTTGCAAGCGGCCTGCTCTCAACCCTGGGGGCCCTGTGCTATGCGGAGCTGGGGACCTCCATCACCAGGTCTGGAGGTGACTACGCCTACATCTACACGGCTTTCGGGCCCCTGCCTGCCTTCCTGCGCATGTGGATCGCGCTGCTCATCATTAGGCCGACCACGCAGGCCATCGTGGCCCTCACCTTCGGCCACTACGTCGTGAAGCCTTTCTTCCCAGAGTGTGACCCACCGCAACTGGCTGTCAAACTTCTGGCTGCTGTCTGTTTATGTAAGTAGAGCCTTATGTTTATTTCTTCACCCTTTTTCTACAAACGGTACAGAATTGATGACTCACGTAGACTGTGGTAACAGTTGGTCAGCTCGTTGATCTTGCGCGATGTCAATGTCAATCATAATAAACATAATAAGAACTGATTTCCCCTAATGTTCTAAGTGACGCGAGTAAATTAAATAATGGCAAATCAAAATGAAATCGACAGCATGAATTGGGCTGAATTGATGATAAACGTCCACATGTATTTTTGTGGGAGATTTTAGATTAGCAGCATTTTATATTGGCCAATGGTGGTTGACTCAATGCAAATAAATGTATTGCAATGAAAGTAAACAATCTGTTGTTGGGACACTATTTTGGTTATCGTAATCTGTAAATATATGACAGTAAATTGTAACAATATCGTATATTCTTAAATACTTGAAATTTCAGAAACTGTATCGCTTTACTGTTTATGCTCCAAAAGGCAAGATTTGCATTTTACTTGTTGTAAATATATGCTTCGATTGCATATTTTTAACCCGAGCGTGCAGGTTGCAATGCGAGCGATATAAACTGTAGCCTATCTTAATTGCACGAAGGCTTGTTGTTAGCAAGTGGTTGTAAAAGGTTCTCGAATGATTTAAATATTTAGTTTTATTTAATTTGCGCAGTGATAACTATAATCATCAAGTCATCGATTACAAAAATTCCATTATTCCAAATATTCAAAACCATAGTTCTAAATATAGGCACCTCATCGATGCCACTGCTAACTAAAAGGTATCTGATACTTCACTGACATGTGACTTCTTGATAATAAACTACGGTGTCTCTGATCAATACTCAGTTTAAAAGACGTGGTTACTTAGCAACATTATGAGCTTGTTGATACAATCCGTTGTTGGGAGTTCGGAAGCCTTTCGATCTTCGTCCACGGCTCGGGTGGCAGCATTGTTTGGACAAACAATCACCGACATCCTACCTAAAGTGAAAGCCAATTGGCCCGTAGTTTTGTTATACGTAAACATACCGTAGTAGTAGGTACTAGTTCATTCAAGTGCTCTTTGGAAGGAATTTAGAGTTTCTTCCTAATTTTAAGACTTTCCAATTAAGTACACTGGTGTTACCTTCAGTCTCATCTACGGTTTCATCCATTACATTTGCTTGCACAGTGTGTATTGCTGTATCTGCGAACCTATTCTTTTTGATTGATTACCACTGATTGATTTAACGGATCTGACGTAGACACAAAGGACGGATCTGACGTTTTAACAATAGGTAGTAGGTACTAGAAAAGCAAACTTGGGCACCTCGGATACTAATTTAGCTTCCAGAAGGTATTTTTAGATACTTACTACAGTGTTCACTCGAGCGTGACCCTAAGATATAGTGTCCAACTTAGATAAACAACAAACAATGTTGTCTTGTCCATGACACGCAACGCAACAAGGAGCTGATTACAACAATAGGTGGCGGCGATTTATTACGATACGAGAGAATGTGTGTCAACGTAACTTTCCGATGCTGCTATGATTTACGGAAGTAGTACATATGCATTGTTGTGATTGTTCATGAAATTTCATAGAAATTCCTATTATTTAGTAAAACTTATGTATAACTTTTTAGCAAGTCAAATACCAGCGCAACGTTCGCGTTGACCAAAATGTGTCCTTCAACGATTTCTGAAAGTGTAAATAGCGTGTGCTGCGGGTCCAAAAACAACGAAGTTCTTATTTGAATTGCCAAATTGAATGGACACTACCTACAATGTATTTAAATTGTATATGAAATAAATCCATCGGTCATTGGTCTAAAGACTAACGCAGATCAAACTGCTTATTCATAAAAGAATACGTTCGTGCGGACTGGCAAATTGAATCACTAAAGATGTGTTTCGAAGTCAAGCAAAAGTGTGGGACTGGATCTATGCGGAACTGCGTTTAGTGAACTCTAGTTTGGCCCCCCTATCACTGTATGGGTACCTGATCATTGACCAACTGTTCGGCAGTACCCCTTTTCTTATTTATAGACTTGACCCTACTCAGAAATATTATCTGAGATGGAAGGATTGGCATTGCAAGCTGTTGTAAAACCCTGAAACATTAATTATGTTACTAAGAACCAGTTTTACATTTATGAATAAAATAATGGAACAGTAACTGTATGGAGTTATATCATATAAGTTAACTTTTTGGGAGGTTGTAAACCAGCCGTGATGGTAAACCAGCCGTGAGGCTAGTTTCTTAAGCAAGTTCAGTTCTACATACATAGGTAACCGTTCTATGAAGCGCTGAAGTTGGTCTAGCTACAGGCCCATTCGTATTTATAACCGGTAACTCAAAACAGGAAACGAGAACCTGTCTATAAAATACACAGTTAACACAGTTCACTCATCCAGAAACTCGGTTCAAGTTTATATCTGTTGGTCATAAACCTGCCTGGCAACATCTCTGATTTAACGGCGGTTATCAACTGACATAGTCATTTGCTAATGCGAAATTAATTGCCTACCCTTTAAACCCTTGGTCATGGTTATCAAGATTACGATGTACTTATCTAGTCGGTGACTATCCACATATTATTATATCTAAAGGAATCCAGTCGCTGCAAGGGATTCTGATAATTTATTGGCGTCAGTGTTGCCTACTAACAGAGCTTGAATACATTTATCAGTATATTTATGGTATGCTTGTAATGCAGGACCTCAGGTATGTGGTGGCGTTAACCATTTTTCCTCAATTAATGTGGTCATTTGAGTATAAGTGGAATTATTAGTTAGTTAATAATCACAGCAGTGTTCTTGTTTACTAAACTACTTCGCAGGGGTAGGGAGTTCCCTTTGGATGGTAGGTACAAAACAGTTATTAGTCAATGCCACAAAATCAACACACTTTCCTCAAGTATCTACTCCATTCCCAAAGGATGTCATTTGTGTTTACTAAAATGAAATAGGAGACTTTTTCAACCAGGAAAAATCAAATACCATTGGGAATTCAATTTCAACTTTTAAGAAATACAAATCAGTCATTCATCAGTTTACTTTCGAGCTAAGAAAGATAAATGAAAACCTATAGGAGTAGGAAGCCTTTAATTCTTTGATTGCATTGCGTCTCGGGGCGGAACAGTCGGCGGAAACTCCACTTAACCCAATTGCTGTTGATAGATGAACGTCTCTGAAAATGAACCTCCATCTTACCCGTCAATGCTGGCGTAAATTAGTTTACGTATTCTCTATGTATCTCTGTGTATACGTCTTGTGAAGTTTGCCTTTTGGAATTGACACGAAGTTTCATCGTCATGATCATATAACCCACTTCTGGGTCTAGCCTCCTTTCCTTTCTGCTATGCTTGCCAGCTCTGTGCGTGATTCGTCTAGGTGTTTCCGGCGACTTCAGCGATTTCGTTGACCTAACGCGCTTCGCCCTTTATTTCTATGGCCCATTTTGGCCTTTGATTTTTATGGTCATCATTCCGTTACCACCTTGCGTCAGCGGCCATTATCGCATCTAGCCATCGAAGATTCTTAAACGATGGAAATCCTTGAATGTCCTGGCCAGATTTATTCATTCGACTCTAAAGTTTTCAAGATGATCAATAAAGCTTCTCTGCATTTACGGAGAACACGTAATTTTCGGAGTTAATTTCCTAATCTAAGCTTGTATTCTGGTCTCAATCCGGCCTACCTTGAAGACTATAGTAATGTTTATGCAACCCAGTTTCAACTACGCGTTTTATTCGCGGGGCTTAATCTAATGACATGATCAGGTTGCGGTTACCGTAACTCGAGCCTTAAACAGCTGACAGAGATCTTGTTCTGTATCCTTTATATAATAATGAGTCTATCGAAGATTTGATGATTATGATTATTGTCCAGTCAGTAGCATTTGCCGCAACTTTTTCACGTGCAAACTACAAGTACTTTGTTAGCTTTCGCTGACACCCAAGAGCAGTGTAACAATTTTGGTGTTCGATGAAGCATTTTATATCTATGATGAGTTGATGACACCCGAAGTGAATCACTCTAATAGCATAGATTTTTGGAAACTCTCTCCGCCCTCTTCACCATTTTCTAATAACTCATCTCTTTATTCAGTTGTTTACGCTTTGCTCTTAATTAATCGATTTTTAGTTTATCTGCTTAATCATTCCTTATCGCTAAAATAATGTTTGTCGATCTCAGACTTGTTGAGCTTGTTTATTTTATCTAATCGTATTCAAATGTAACTTAATCATGTGATCGCAGAAGATCTTGGGTGAATTGATGAAAAGGTTGTCCTTATCATTATCAAATTACCTTATTGATGATAAAGGATCTCATCTTAGTAGAGTCATCTTCAAAACTAAAATATAAGCTGGATTCTAAAAACGTGAAAGGGAAAGAGTTCATTGGGCATAAAAAAAATCATCAGCTCGCTGTCAATGGGAAAAGTGCCCAGGGCCTCAAGTTATCAATGATAGACCATTCTGACACTATTGTATTGATTTAATAATTGTTGATTTTGACAAGTTTGGTAATCTACTCATATAAAAGCGTCATTATGACTTTCCAATGATCAACCACTGACACTCCATTGAAAGAAATGGCATAGAATGGTAATCTCGTACATAATGACAAATTAATGACAGACGTATGCTGTAATTGCTAAAATTTTGACTGTTCCTTCGATCAGTGACCTACCATATAGAACGTTATTGTGGAGTCATTGCTTTTCCAAGACATTGAATATTTAGAACCACGATTCTATTACGAGACCATTGACCGACCAATGATCGACCATTATGAATTTAGCAGATAGCGAACTTATAGCAAATGACAATGGGATCGTGTTGGAATGACGAATTTATAAAAATAGCAGACTTGGGGTCCAGATCACTGGCAGTATTGCAACGTTGAAGGGCAATGCTGATTCTTTGAGTGAAGAAAAGGCCTGCCCTCTGGTCACGCGAAGAATATTTAGGTTCTTAACCTCCAAAAAAACACCACTGAATGAACTAATTTGGGGTAAATTTATTGGTTTAAATGTGTTAGTAACGTTACTGTTTGATGAGAAGCCCTACAGGGTGTGAATGGATTAGAAGCTACTGAGCTGGCTACTCATTTACTTATCAACACTTACTTTCAATGCTGACTATGCTCTATACCGTGTAACAGAATAAACGCAATACCTGTAAATTAAGAGGTTATTGTACCTACTCATCATTATGAACAACTTTTACTATGGGACCAACCTCGAAATTGCGAAAATAAAATCAGCTGTTTACTCGTAGTGCATTTGGTCGAGTTATGCTCACAGAAATGTGTGGGGGATTCGATTTTTTTTCACGATTTCAGAGTTGGTCCCATCGTGAAAGTTGTTCATAATGATGAGTACAGTGCCCCCTTAAGAGGTATTGCATCTATTCTGTTAGTCGTTGTATTTGTAGTTTGTTATTTATTAGCAGTCTTATTTCTTTCGCCTTTACTTAGATAATAGGTAAGAAGCAATTCGTGTCAAATTACTTAAAGTCTCACCTCGCAGTTTACACCTCGTATTTCTTTAATAGTCAATGAGTAAACCGTTGTCCATTATATTATGGTCAAAGTAACAAGCGATAGCGGAAACCTGAGACGGTACACTTAGATACATATAGCTACTACCATATAAACAAACATGTTTTGCAGAAGAGTAGCGACAAGTCTTACCGAAATACGATCCGGAACTGTATCTGGTGTATGTGACGATGTGAAGTACTTATACGAACCTAATGACTCGCTGTAAGTGGATCACTTAGAACAATTCATTTTGCAACGAACATAATCTGCATACTGTACGTACCTACCTAATTTGTGCTGTCGCAATCGCAACCTCATGTAGGTAAGATGCAGTCGTAAAATGTTTAAAGGAATCCAGGACGGTAGGTAAATGTTAACCTTTAAATAGATTAATGTGACCATGACAGAAACCTTGGTCTCTCAGGATCCAGGCGTGACATTATAAATTTTAATTTCTCCAGTCGTTCAAAACGGGTTTTACATAATGTGATTTATGTTGTTTTTGTCTCCGCTGTTATACGATGTTACACTTTTCTTTGAGCTCAACGGTAGCTAAACATTTCTGTACAAAATAATCAAATTCATGTCGACATCTTTGTTTGAGTAGAACAAACGAAACTAGTTTATTTATTTGTAACTTTTAATATTACAGGTCGTTCATAAACAAACGTGTTAGTGTTTAAGTTAGCATATTTGAGTGTTTATAAAGTCATATATTATTATGTGTCCGAATGATATTAAACGTAGAGCTATTAAGAGCGTTTACGCCGTAAGGCCTATCATACAAACTTTGAAGTCCTTATTTTTCGAAATGAATGAACCGATTTTATTGAAACTTAGTATGCATACGCCCAGGTCTAAAAAGTTAGTTCAGAACATTTTCGAAAAAGAGTTGGATGGCGTATGCATACCAAGTTTCATTAAAATCGGTTCATTCTTTTCGAAAAATTAGGACTTGAAATTTTGTGTGAAATGCCGTACGGCGTAAACGCTCAACGTGTATCATATTTATTTCTGAATTAACCAAAGCATCCGTTTATATCAGCCAAATTTCTGCGAAAGGTAAACTGGTAACTAAAACTTGACTAAGTTTATATATGTGTTTTGCCAAGAAGTACCGTGTTACCCAGTTAATGGGTTGTGCTCCACAACACTATGTCTGGTGGGTATAGCCCCTCCACGCAAAATACTGGTATTTAGCTGAATCCAGTTTGATTGGAAGCTGACCCTAATATAGTAAGGAAAAGGCTAGGCAGATGATGAGTAAGAAAAGTATCTAGATATTATAGGTAGGTTTAGTGATTTTATTTGTAAGGATCGTAAAAAGACATGAATCTATGTAAATTGATCACGTCAAATTATTTCATAGGACTGCCTACTCTGAAAAAGTTTGAAATGTTCTTACACGAAGCTTATTCTATATCCTTTACTTCGCAGGTATCCTAACAGCGATCAACTGCATCAGCGTGCGCTGGACCATGCGGATACAGGACGTGTTCACCTCGTCCAAGCTGCTGGCACTCATCGTCATCATCATCTCTGGCATCTACTATATCTGCATCGGTAAGTTGATCATGATATCTACAAATTGCAATTAGAGAGATACAGAACGAGCTATGAATTTAATGTACGTGATATCCTCAATAAACTTCAAATGTTCAACCCGTCTTTCTACGTTTATTCCTTCAGTTACAAGATCTTTTTGTCTTTAGTCAGTCACGAAAGTTTCGTAAATAATTTCTTGCGCAACCGTACAACGAGTAATCTCAGGTCAATTATAATGGTATCAACAAAATATGTCAATTTTAATGTATTTATCGGAAATATGGGATGAGCTATTCAGATAATAATAATGCCTGATACGATCGTCTGATAAGGCTACGGCTGGCTATGTTACGTTAACGTATGATTACGCGAACATATAGGTATTTACTGCTACGTAGGTGTAGCTTCCTTCATAGATAACCGTTTGTATTTGGTGGGTCAACTGATACAATGAATGGTATACCAAGGTCGGATGGGGTTATTGTATTTTAACCTACGTGCGCAGAAGCCTCCATGAGCTATGAGTGACATAGTTAATGCGGCGAGAAATTAGCAGAATCACGTTAAGTTAGGTACTCTTACATGGTTATCTTTAACTCTTTGCGGCACAGATTTTTATTTTCAGAGTAAAACTAATATTTTTGTGTGTTCTTAATTACTTAGGGTTAGTTATAAGTAGATTTGTTGGTTTTTCATATGTGGGTTGATGGGGGGGACAGATATGGGGTGGTTACTGTGGGTGACCACTGTGAAGAAAATAGCTAAATATAGTAAGATTTTTTTATTATTATTGAATACAGTTTTACACGTTTTTGACTGATCTACAGGTCATGAAAGTTCATCAACAAATAAACACATCGCTTATCCTTCCATTTCATATATGACACCATTTCATTATCACTGATACGATAATCAGATTCACCACGTTGCAGTTTATTGTCTGCTTTTAGTTCCGGCAGGTGTTTACGAGAAGCATTGACAGTTCCACAAGCATAAATTTGCTTCTCTCGTAAATCTGCTTGTAAAGCGTAACTATTGAAATAGTTGTCAAAATACACACGGTGGTTTTTTCCTTCCAGGCCATTGCAAAACTTCTTAACAACTTTACCTCCTAAGTCTGTCTCCACTTTATCTCCAACTTTTCCAGTATAGATCTCAAAGTCAAGGCAATAGCCAGAGGATGCACACTTAGTCCAAACCTTGTTCCCGCGTTTAGTTGGTTTTTTGAGCATGTACTGCTTGAGAGAACTTCTTCCTTTGAATTTTACCATTGACTCATCTATAGCAATATTCTTTGTAGGGTAGCAGTTTTTTATGAATGAGTCTCTAATTTTATCAATAAATGGCCTGATTTTGTATAGCTTGTCATAGTTAGGATCTGTCCTACTTGGAATCAAGTTGTTATCATTCAAATGAAGGTTCCCTAGAATCCAAGAAAATCTCGTCAAAGGCATGAATGACGATATGTACTCGTCTCGTAAGTCGGATGAAGAAGACCAGTAATCTCGGTAACTTGGGCTCTTTTTTATTCCCATCACCAAATTGAGACCAATGAATACTTCCATTTCTTCTTCTGTGACAGGCTTGTAAGATCCTCCTTTTTGTTCAGCATATAAATTAGTCTGAAATGTGATAAGTTGAACAAGCTCTTTTGTCCAGAATAACTGAAAAATTATAAGTGGAGATAGTTATCTGTGAGCAGCCAGAGATGACAAGTCATTAGGTATGTGATGGGTCATACTCGTCAGGAGGTAAAAATTGAGTACGATTTTTTCCATTTTGGAACCTGTATTTCAGCCCGCGCAGTAGATGGTCCGGGTTGTGGCGTTAGTGATGATGATGGAGGTAACGGTTGAGAAGAAAATAATCTGGCTAGAGGTGTGTCATCTTCGGATTCAAATTCATAGTTAGGTAGATCAGTACCTTGGAAGTCTTCTCCGAGGAAAATTTCTCCAGTTGTCGTACTTCGACCTTCAACGATAAGCTCATCTTCGATATCTGAACCATCGCCACCCACATAACTGTCATCATCAGAAGGTATACCGACATATTCCGATAAGGCATTCTCTATATCCCTGTTTGATAAAACTCTTCTTTGCATTATCTGCAAAAATAAAACCAATCTAGAATATACTACTTGTTATCGAAAAATTATGCCTTTACAGTACGGTGGTTACCGCTGCTAACCACTTCAAATAAGTTGTCATTGTCAAGAACCACTTATGTTTATTTGTAATATTTATACTTATTACAAATAAATAATCATATTTCAACAATTTGAGCATATAAATAATTCATATTTGTAAATAATAACTTACCAATGAAATAAAACACTTGCAAAACAACGAATTCAAATTTCACCAACTTTCGTTTGACAGTTTGGTTATCCTTCTGACCGCCAAAGCACTGACAATTGGCGCTGTTTAAATGTTACACGTTAATGTCGTGTATATTAATACAAATTGTAACCAACAGAGGTCGCTATATCGTAAAACAAGCGAATAAATAGGTGGTTAGCTCTACTGACCACTATGAAGAAAAGAGTTAATGGAGTATGCTTAATATGGGGTCTGCTGTCGTTCACCTCTTTTCAAGATAAGTTAAACGTGGGCAAGGATGCTTTACTAGTCGGGGATCAGAGAAGTCTAATCCAGCAGGGGGCTGCAAAACGTACGGTGATATTGAATTTGAGAATATCAAATTAGTGGTTGGATTTTAGGTAGGTGTAAATAAATATTGTTTTATCTCTAAATTAGATCGATGACATCTATTTTTAAACCGTCGTATTTGTATAACCCGCGTAGAGCTGATTGATGAATTAATTAAGAACACGTAACTGCCGTTATCTTTGTAGGCCAAACAGCCCACGAGGCAGTAAGTGCTCAGAGTCTATTTATGGCTAACGTACGTTGGTGACGGTGTTGACGCCCTTTTCTTAGAAGCCACCTGCGATTCCAGCAGGTGGATTCCGTTTAAGCAAACAAACTGGCAATACCTGTTTAGATAAAAATAAGTTTAGCAGCTCAGTTATTTGCAGACTTATGGGATGTTAGGTTTTGCACGTGGTTTGCCCGCATGGTATGTTGATGAAAGTTCCATAGGTCCTTCTCCAGGTCCTAGGATATTCCTGTGTTTCATTAAGATCTACTGAGAAGCTCTGAAAACGTAACAGACATACAAAGTTACTTTCGTATTTACTTGTATGGGTAGGCAATTCATAGTCCTTATGTGTGTTTTCGAAAGACACCGCAGCTCTGAACCGCGAAAGGCATTTGGAGGAACATGGATTGGTTTTAGTCAGTAAAAGTCTAAGAGTCTGTCACTGCGCCGCTCCGCCCAGAGCGAAGGAGTCATTTGATGATTTTCCATACCTACTTAAGAAATAAAAAGGCGGAGCAGTCCATGCTATAAATCAGTCTGTTAGGGAAAAACTGAAAAAATAAGCAGCCTGAATCCAGCTACTCTACTGGGCAGAGCTGTTCATCCGCAAAGTAAATACTCGCGTGCATCGTTACGATAACGACCATGAGGTTTGGCACAAATGCGTGTTTACCTACCTAATTATGCAAGCATCAAGTTTTATGGAAATGTAAATACGGACGATGTGAGTCACATCGTCAGCTCGAAAGGTAAAAATCGATTAATGTTAAATATTTTCCGGTACAAACATTGAATAGTAATTTAATAAGAAAGTAAATTTGTAGCAGTTTTCTTTTTGGTTACTTTATTATCGAACGAAATAGAAAGTATAGAAAGTTCGAAGGGCCGTGTCTTGATAACAATAATTGTCTACGTAATAACTTGTCAGTCGTGTAGACACTCTCTTACTGTGATGGAAGTACGTAAATCTGAAGATAGAAAGTACCTACATATTAAAAAGAAAGCCAAGAGCCGACAATATTATAATATTATCTTAGAACACGGGTGACGTCTTCGTTGCACTCTATTTATACCTACATGATGTAGGTAGGTAGGTACATTTAACTGAATGAGCTGACATTACAATGAATGAGCTGACACTAGCCAGACCTCCATAGAAATATAAAAAACCGGCCAAGGGCGAGTCGGGCTCTCACACGTAGGGTTCCTTACCATAAACCGAAAAACACGTTTCTGGATGGGAGCCCACTTTAATTTTTAATTTATATAATAAAAAAAATATTATTTGTTGTCATAGCGTCAATAGAAATACATTCTGTGAAAATTTCAACTCTCTGTCTATTACAGTTCTTGAGATACAGCCCTCTGACAGACGGACAGTGGAGGCTTAGTATTAGGGATCCCATTGGTTACTTTTCCTTACCTTTCGGGTACGGAATTCTTAAAACAGCAGTCCTCTCTTTCAGCATAGACAGCCCTATTTAATAAGCTTTTTAACCAGAAGAATCTGCTAATCTATCTAATACCTATTTTTGTATTACTTATATATTATAATTAGAATCTCGCAAACGGCTCCAACGGTTTTCATGAAATTTAGTATACGTACCTAGGGTGTTTCGGGGGCGATAAATCGATCTAATTAGGTTTCATTCTTAGAAAACGTCGTTTTATCCATTTTTGCAAAAAAAAACCGAGCAAAGCTCGGACATCCAGGTACCTACCTACTTTATATTTAAATTAGATAACCTAGCCCAACCTTAGTTAGGTTTTTTTATGATGAACCCGGAGAATGTCGAAAGGAAGTTTAGTGTATAATAACAGCGTACCTACAGTGTAAAATAAGGTAAAGTCAATAGGAAAATAAAACAATAATGTTTGAGTTCAAATATCTGACGTGACAAAGACGCGGATGTGACCGATCAACTTTAACCTTAATACTCAATCAAATTTTATTTTGGTTTAGATAAAATTATGTAAGGAACAATATTATTCAATTCTTAAGTTCTAGAAATTTAAGGAATTAAGAATTAAGTAGGTATAGGTACATTCGTACTCGCGATAATGATAATTTAGAATTCACGACCAACTCGAGTGGAAACTTTGTGTTATATAATATGTAAGTAGTTAATTTATCATAATTTACTTAATACTTTTGTAAGTGTTAATAACCTTTTGGTTAGGATCGATACACTTACCGCAGTTATACCTACTCACCAACGTATACCACGGTAAAAATATCTACTGTGAATATACGTTAGAACCACGAGTTTAAAGGGTGAGCAAGTGGCAAGGGCCAATTCGTGTACCCCGTATTATAGATGGACGTGTGAAATTTGTCTACCCTTATGGTCATATTATGAACATGGATGAATGATTGATCATGCACTGATCCGTGAAACACATGCTCGACCTGTTATCCTGTATGACTGTACAACCAGAAACAATAATGATAGAGAATAGGGGAAGTTTCACACGCTATGCGACGGGTGAGCCACGTTGACGTGAATCACACAAAAAATGTGTTTGCACATTTATTAAATTAAAAGAAGAATGTAAAATCTGCCTAGCTATCTTTCCCAACTATGTTGGGATTGGTTTCCAGTCTAACCGGATAAAACTGAGTAACCAGTATTTTACAGATAGGTCGAATAGGCAGAGTGTCGGATAGGCAGACTCTCTGCCTATCCGAACTCCAACCCAGTAAGTAACTGGGTAACACAATAGATATCTCTTGGCAAGACTGCTGTCAGATTTTCTGGTGTCTGACTATTTGCAACGACTGTCAAAGATCTACCAATAACAGCTAGGACATTCAGCTTGACGTGCTGTTGTGGCACGGAGGAGCCTCGGTATGTTATGTGAAGAATCAAGGGTAAGCAGCACCTTATTATTTTTCCACGAAGCTTTAAAAGAAGATTTTTTCCTATAATTATGTTTAATCGATTTGTTCAATGTCCCTAGATGCAACGCAGACTAAAAGGCAATAAGTACTCACATATATATAAGTTAATGACAGTGCTGATAGATACTCGTATATCAGCACTGTCATTAACTAATTTATAGCCACGAAGCTATCAATGGAAGCATTCTTTCATTATTATGATTTATTCATCGAATAAGCTCCGCTATTGTGGTCATTACCTACATATTATTTGTGTTCGCAATAAATTAATGATACGTCTGGCTATGATAGGAAAAATTCTGGAGTCTGTTACGTAGGTACTCCATATTTATATATCCTTATAACGACTTGATAAGTTGTATTTATACCTATAGTGGAAATATGGAATACATTAATGCGTACTTACGTTATTTATCTACATAATTAGGTACTTACAACTACCGACAATGTGCATGGAGCTTATCATGATTTATTACAAAATGTGTATGAGTATGTTATCACTAGGTACCTAATTGTCTGGTAATCCCGTGCGTTATATAATCTTGGTAAATCTGCTTGGCTGTTAAATGGAATTTATATGTTGAAGTTAAATCTCTCGATTCCTGTTCTGTGAAGTGAAGGTTGTTATACTTACTCTTGTGTTTTTCAACAGGTCACACCGAGAACTTCGAGGCAGCATTTGATGGGGAGTTCAGCGCTGGCAACATTGCTCTCGCCTTTTACTCAGGGCTGTTCGCGTTCGGAGGATGGAACTACCTTAACTTCGTCACTGAGGAACTGCAGGATCCCTACAAGTGAGAATCTTCTTAAATATTAATATAATAAAACGTTTATTTCAGAATTTCTTCCACATTTGTTAGAAAATATATTCAGGGAGCTTTCCTGGGAAAAACTTAGGCAAAGTTGTGCCTGCCAGGGTTCCGGAATTGTTCGAAAGAGTTATCGCGGACCTGGAACGTGGGTTTTAGTCAGTAAGAGTCTGACACTCCCTTCCGCTCCGCCCAGAGCGGGAGGAGTCATTTGATGATTTCCCATCCTAAAAGGTATTAAGTAGTTGTGGCCTAAGTATAAGGAACCTTATAATAAAAAAGAGGACCATTTATTCCGCTGAGTTTAGCAACAGATAACAAGGGACAGACGACTTTCTGCAAATCGAAGTTCGTAACTACCATCATTATGAAGGAAGCACGTGCGACGATCTCAATACACCCATCTAGTATTATTGTACATAGATAATATCGCTGAGCGTGCAGTTTCCAAGGATAGGTACTGCTAGTAACAACTTTTAGATGAGTTGGGAACTATATCTAGGCACCTACCTAAACGTGTTTCTAAAGTATATGTAACTCACGGACGAGTTGCGTCATTCGAAGAGGAACAATAAAAGAATCGGTGTCAAGAACGACGATTTGGTATTGTATTAGGCTAGGGTTGCACACTGGAGAGAATCTAAAATCCGTCTGAGCTTGTCTGAAGTGGTTCCCTGGAGAGCTCCTCAAATACTCCCATTGTTTGTAGACGCGATTACGGTCGGCGGATACGAACTAAGATGCTAGCACTTGAAATAAGCTGCTTAAATGTAGCATTTCTTCCAAAGCAGAATTGAAACTAGAATTTACAATGACATAGGAAGGTTGGCAAAGGATATTCTTTTATTCATTGGGTAGCCAAAGCCAAGTGTTCTCACTCTTCCTATTGCATGTTTTATTCATTGAGACATTTACTTCGCCGCCGGTTGATAGTGACTGAGTGTAGTGACCACTATATATTTCGGTCTATTTACATTATTTACTCGAGAAGAAATCACACTCAATGAGGTTTTAAGTAGCGATCAGAATTTTTTCTGCGAACAATCGAGCATGGATTCAATTAAATTGTTTTGTTTTTGCAATTGCGTAAAATTATACTTAGGTAATGAAAAAATCTGGTTTTATTTATTATACTTACTCGTTATTAGTTATGATCACATTCACAAAACAAGACGGATTGAGTTCCTTGTAGTTTTCGTCGTTTTTCATTGGTCACACAGGTTCTCCAACTTACGATTTGGAGAGCTATTTTAAAAGGTCAAGTACCTAGGTACCTAACTCAATGCATGTCTCGATTGGAAATTCAATGAATGAGCATGCTTTGTTTATCCTTAGTCAGAATTTTTGAACAGAACAGGAGCATGGAACAAAATTTCAACGAGCCATTACTTTAAATTGGGAATAAGTTTACACGACGAGTTTCATTAATAGTTTTATCACATTTGGCGCTATGCCAATATCCGTCATTTACTCAACGATGCATTTATTTTATCGCGTTATCAAAATCAGTGTTGAATTTTTGATTCATCGTTCATTTTTACCGTGATTAATATTTTGACGTAAACACTGTACATAATATTGGTGATAGTTAAATAATGATACCTAGAGTGTAGTACGTAAATTTTGAGAGTCGGCAAATAAAAATACCTTAGTGCCACGTATTTTAATTCATTTAATAAGTACATATGTACCGAGGTAAGTATACATATAGGTAACCTACCTTCCTACTGACAATGCCTATTTAAATTGTAAAATTTAACTAGTTGTAAGCAGCACCATATCTACACTAATATTATAAAGAGGAAAGATTTGTTTGTTTGTTTGAAATGAATAGGCTCCGAAACTACTGGACCGATTTGAAAAATTCTTTCACCAGTAGATTCCTACATTATCCGTGATGGACATAGGAGGCTATAGAATATTTTCAAAAAAGTTAGGGATCCGTATGAAAACTTCGATAATGTACTACAGTTTTATAGAGGTCATCAATATCTACAAAAAAGTCCGCGACACCATAATAATATGTCTAACTATTATGGTTAAGTCACCATGACCGCTTTTTTTTCAAATTATTCAGCAAATCCCTGGTGAAATGAAAAAATGGTAATTTTGGTATCATGACATTAATCCTTATCCATTTAAATGGTTTGATAATTAAGGTTGATTTTGTCCGTGTAAATAATACTTTAAACTATTCAAATCGGACCTTTCGTTTAAAAGTTACGACGATAATAAACATGATCGAAGTAAGAAAAATGTCGCGGCTTGAGCGAACTGGGGAAAATAGTACCAACGATTGGTTCGATGAAGTTGAAACACGGCATTTAAATGATTTCAAAAGAATAACAAATGTTTGGATTTTTCAATAATAAACTTCATACAAAATAAGGGGTGAAGCAGGGGTGATAAAATTTTTAGGGGAGGACATTATTCCTTGCTTCAATTTACGTCCGAATTCTTTGAACAAACTAAAAGTGGGATAATTTAAACAGATTTACCTAACAATTTTTGCATATTCAACCCCTGACGGAGTGAACGGGGTGAACAGTTGCGCTGAACCTGGGTTCGAGACAAGTGAGATTCTGTCAACGGTGGCGGTGGCGTGGCGAATGGCGGAGGCGATTGTCAATACGTCAAAAATGTATGGGATTGACAGATGCTGTCGAAATGTCATGTGATCAAATTCCTATATATTTTGGCATTTTGACAGTCGCATTTGCTAATTATATGGTACATTGTCTAGGGCCTCTTGATACCATAGAATAAGTAGAAATGGCTAAGTAATTAATGAAAATCGTTGTGCTTAATTTTCCAAAACTAACCTTTATAAGGGGGTATAGGGGCGTTGAAGTTTGTGGAGTACCTAATATATCCGCGTGGACGAAGTCGCGGGCGAAGTGCTAGTTAGGTACCTAATATTTTTTAAACCTAAATTCGTTTATTTTATTGAGATAACAACCAAATGGTGTTTGATTGCACACGACCGATATATTAATAAATGGCAATTGCCCGGTTAGTAACTGCGATAATCTGAAGAAAGACTTAATGTAGGTAATCCTATTCAATGATATTAGATTGCTTAAGTCTAAAAATTTTTTTTTTTTAATTTGCACATGCTATTGCCATGTTCATGATAAGTGACATTCCCAGCATTCCACACAGAGCAATAAGTTTTTATATACGTTCATTCTTTGCATTATGTTTCAGGAATTTGCCGCGTGCGATATGGATCGCCATGCCCATGGTGACTATTATCTACGTGATGGCGAACTTGGCCTACTTTGCGGTCGTCACTAAGCTTGAAATGATGTCAAATCCTGCGGTGGCTGCGGTAAGCTGCAATGCTTTTATTTTATCTTAAATTTGATTAAATCCTAAGTATTAAATACTTACTTATTATACGAGGAGGTCGGGGTTACATAACAGCAGCCGCACGCACGGGGGATCTTCAATGCCGAGGTCGGGTGGTATCCCGATAACCCTGCATACTGAGATTCCTCCGTGTCGTGAAAAGTATGTCAGTTGTAGGTCTTTGATAGTCGTTACGCGTAGTCATTGCACATTTGCACATTTGGGAGAGGCCTATGTCCAGCAGTGGACGTCTTTCGGCTGATAAGATGATGTTTTATGAAAAAAAAAACAAAAGTTTTTATGGTGCCATCTATGTTCTTGAATCTCGGACACGTTTCCAACGATTTTCATGAAATTTAGTATGCACGGGGTTTCGGGGGCGATAAATCGATCTACCTAGGTTTCATTTTTAGAAAATGTCGTTTTATCTGTGTTTCCAAAATAAAAAACTGAGCAAAGCTGGGTTTTTTATAGTGTTACACATTTAAATGTAGTACCTGGATACTACATTCAAATGTGTAACACTATAAATCATATCATGTTCAGAGTTCGACTATGAGTTTGTGATTTTTGAAAAACAAGTACTTAATTAATTTTATTTACCATAATATTATTGAATATTATTCCATTTTTGGTAGGTACCCTATTCTTCCATATTTGGTTCCTCATTTGTTGCGTTGACAAAATGGAAATATTATTTTGTTAGTTAAGTAACATATTTTTAACATGAGAATGATGACTTACAAATGACTGATTAGGATTACTGTCAAACGCTTCTGATTTGTGGTAAGTTTTTTCTAATATTCATAAAAGAAAATGGTATTTCATATTTGGTTACTTTTAGTAGAGGACTAATATAATAAAGCTGAGAAGTTTGTTTGTTTGAACGCGCTAGTCTCTAGAACTACCTACCTGTCGGATTTGGAAAATTATTTTTGTATATGATAGCCACATTCATGAGGGAGGTTACAGGCGGTTGCGGATTTTGTTCGAAAGAGTTACCGCGGCTCTGGAAAGCTAAAGGCAAAGTCAAAGTCAAAACGTTTATTTCAATTAGGCCATTAACGGGCACTTTTGAACGTCATCATTTACATTAAAAATAATATAAAGTGACTCTACTGTCCGTTCGCAAGGGTAGATTCTTATGGAGAAGAACGGACAAGAAACTCCATAGTTACTCTTTTCAAATCAATGTTTTACAATATTTTGAGTACAAAAATTAATTTTAATATATGTGAGGTCGATGCACCTAGAGTATACTACTTATAGGATCAAAGTATTCCCAGAGGAGGTAAACATTTCCATTTTAAAGGCTCTAGGAGGAGCACGGATGGCTTTTAGTCAGAAAGAGTCTGAAACTCCCTCCCGCTCCACCCAGAGCGGAAGGGGTCATTTGATGATTTCCCATCCTTAAAAAAAAATTAAAAGAAGGTTAGGTACAGACGAGAACGAAAAAAGCAAAAGCTAGTTAAAAGAATAACGGTTTGCCCACGGCATGTCTCGTTGTATTTTACTTTATCGTTACGCCTTTGAATTAGGTACAACAAACAATTGATGTTGGAGAAGTGATCATGTTGGATCACTGGTTTGTCGTTATTACACATTGTGTCCTTCACGATTTTCCATAGATTTAGCGAACGCAAGCAAACGATCGTTGACACGTAGCCTTTGCAAGACAATGGCATTGAGCAACTAATAAAATTGGCCTTGATGGTAAAGTGGTGATGGTGATACATTTGAAATAGGTAGGTATACATTTACCTAAGTACTTAGACGTCGTATGAAAAGTAGCAAATTATTTTTTTCGCATTTATTGGTTTAGTCTCTTAATAGAAGTTATTTAGTTATCGCCATGTTTAACAAAAACAACAGAAATATGAGTATCTTTTGCGCATGAAGCGCTTTGATCTTAATTGCTAAAAAAGTAGTTATGTCCCCAAGTTATTCCTTTTTCTAAGAAATTATATCACAATAGGGATATGACGGAATAGGTAACAATCAAAGGTAACAAGAATAATTGCGACTGATGCAATCGAAGTGGTCGTTAAATAGGCACGTAGGTTTGTGGGCCCAC
This sequence comes from Melanchra persicariae, assembly GCA_947386135.1. Lineage (NCBI taxonomy): Eukaryota > Metazoa > Arthropoda > Insecta > Lepidoptera > Noctuidae > Melanchra > Melanchra persicariae. The sequence continues at coordinate 8,003,109 of OX376653.1, read as the reverse complement.
TACAAGTCGAGAAAGACCAGTGATAACCCAATGCTGCTGATACGATCCCGCTGTACCTACCTAATGGGAATCATACTATCTTGGAATTCGTTAAGTGCCTATCCAAGTAGATACCTGAGATACTTAACTAGTAAACGAACATTATCCTCATTTCATGAGGATAATATTACGGAAAAGATTTACCATGGTGGATGTCATGTGTAGAATACAAAATACAATTAAGTGTAACTGACAACACAATCATTTAAGGATGCATGAAGGAGCCTCCTCGTGTAGAGCAATTTCAGGCACTCAACTGAACCTCTCGCTCGGCGCATCCAGGACAGTCTCACCTAACATATTGTCTCACATAACCTATAAGACTGGCCAATTGGCCAATCCATCCCTTGCGGTGGTAGGGCTAACGCCCGCCTGGTTCGCGACCACCCTCCTATCGGAGTCCAGCGTCAAGCAGCCTGCTGTGTTTCGTCGTCGCGTTGGAGTACCAGTGCCTTAAAGCATCTTCTGGGCACGCCCGCTCCATCATGCATAGATATCAAAAAAAAAAAAAATGTTATTGTGCAGAAGAAGGGCCTATTGGCAAATACTTGCGACAGACAATTTACTGGGTGAATTTTTTAAGTGGTCGTGGATGGACAGGAGAGTATGAGGAATAGCGAAAAATACTTAAAGGAGTCTCGGTCTTGATTTTGATGAAAACTAAAACTGCATGATTGGATTTTCGAAAAAAAAACAATAGCATCTCGAAAATGTTAATATACTCTCAGACTTTTGCGATAATACCCACAATTACAGTAGGGATCTTTAATTGCCGGAAGCAGCTCAGCTTACGAAACAATACATCATCATCTGTCATTTTCACTTAGAGAAGGAATATTCCTACAACAGAGACTACAGACTACCTACACTCTCAGTTCTAGGCCATAACTTATTCAGAAATGTGATCATCCCGTCAAGTAAGTGTCACCTATCACTCTTCGGCCCGGTATATTCCACGCTACGCTGCGTCACCACGACCATGCGCGTCCGTTGAAGTAGACATTTACGTATTATTTCGCCGCCATAAGAAACAAGGGTACAATTGATCAAAACACAAAATCAGTAGGTAAAAAAAATGATGAACCTTTTTTGGCGAAACTAAATTGTTTTTGTAACTCTCCATACTCAAATTATAGTTTTTACTAGTCAAAATTAAATATAATTACATCGTTCGTAATAAAAATAACAGATGTGCACGCCTTGTTTTTCTGACTCCGAATAAATATTATGTAAATTTCTCAATTATACTCTAAAGGGCAGATGCTCTCCTTTTTCTTTAGACTGCAGTATTCGTTCCAGCGGTTTCCATCTTTGAATGAATATCCTTCAGACAGTTGGACAGTTAGTGATTGATTTATTTATTTATTATTGAGATATAAATAGCCGGGTCATATAAATATTGTTATTCAGAAATGGACCTCAGTTTTATGACTATAGTTAAATGTTATAGCAACATTTTAATGCAGCTAGTAGTGGGATGTAGGTATTTATCTTCCGTTAAATTAACTTTAAAAGGTTAAACCTCAAAATCGTTTCGGTTAACGCAAGGGTAATATTTTTACCGTATTCACTGTCTGACTGACATTATCTGCAATAAAAACCACTCCTTGAATTACCCAACAAATAACAGTACAATACCCAATATTCATCCATCGAAGTATATAGTAATGTGGTGGTATAAGTAGGTAGGAACATCGGTATTGGAGATATGTAGACACTATGAATGTCCTTAATACCTACTGTAGGGATATATCCACAACCCACCGCCATCCGAGCTTAGCTTAGTACGGAGTTCAATTATATATAATTCCAGCTTATATTGGTCCTGTTACCACTGTCGTGCGGTCGACTGTGCGAAAACAAAACGAAAAAATAATAATTTTGGGTTCAGCTTCTGATGACTGTCCAATTTTATATTCTACTTTCATAATCATCTCACTCTTCATCTCAACTAGATCAGTTGGTAGGATAGTAAGCCATTCAGCGGGGATAGTAGTTGGGCTAACTGATCAGGGTGCGCTCGTTGTCTCTCCCAGGTAGGTACACTCAAAGCTATCCCTACAGAGGTTTGTAATTTATTATTATTCTCCGTTCGCAGGTATTCGGCGACCGCTTGTTTGCCGGCTGGAGCTGGATGATCCCCGTGTTCGTTGCACTGTCTACATTTGGCGGGGTCAACGGAGTCTTGTTCACATCAGCCCGACTGTTCGCGACCGGGGCGCAAGAAGGCCACATGCCTGCCTTCTTCTCGCTCTTCCATATCAAGAAACAAACGCCCATACCTTCGCTTATGTTCACTGTAAGTAGCTTTTGCCGTTTTGTCTAAGCATACCCAACATCTGCATTATTGTCATTCTTTATAATCTACTTACCTATTAATTGACAGTAATTTATACAATCACGTTACAAGGTGTTCGTTTTAATCTTGCAGTGTCTTTTCTCGCTCCTGATGTTGACGACGAGCAACGTATTCGATCTCATCAACTACTTCTCTCAGACGCTCTGGCTTTCCGTGGGTGCCTCGGTCGTGGGCATGCTGTGGTTGCGCCGCGTCAAGCCGGACATCCCCAGACCCATCAAGGTCAACATCGTCATCCCGTACCTGTTCCTCATCGCCATTGGCTGCTTGGTCATCATCCCAGCCATCACGCGACCTAAAGACACAGCTATTGGTGTAGCTATTCTTCTCTCTGGTGTCCCAGTGTACTACCTGTGTGTCAAATGGAAGAGCAAGCCTGAAATGTACCATTCTGTCTCTGGTTGCATCCTAAGGTTCCTACAGAAACTTTGCTCATGTATTTACCTCGAATCCTCAGAGTTAATGTCGAATTGAACCATTGTGGAAATAATTTTGGATTTAGATTGCGTTTTATCTGGAACGAAATGTCGAAAATGATGAGAAAGAAATATTCAAGAAACTTGATTAGATATTTAAATGTAAAGGACTTATCAGAAAACTCATGTACCTACACGAATCAGAGATCATCCATTTGAACATGATGCTGTGATAAACGTATGTCTTCTACAAACGTACCGTAGGTACTAGGCAAATCACGTTCATATTATGCAGAAGTTGGTAGGAAAGATGCCAGTTCCACACGTCCCGCGTCAATAGGTAATCAGTTTTCTGTATGTTAAAAAGTTACAAGAATGCAATGATTTATAGACAATATTAAACCAAGAATATTTCGATAATATTAAACCAAGTCAGTATTCATAGACGATCTGCTTTACTGAATAATAATTATGCGCGAAATAAATGTATGAACCGTAGGTAAAGCCAATTGCTGTTTAAGTCTCGTTTGTGCTGAATACTTAAACTTTTCGTATTTTTATGATCAGCCGGTAGATACGACCGTATGGCTTACTCAGGGAATGCTGTTACATTCAAACTGCATCCGTCATCTAAATAAGAGCTAGTTATAATATACCTACAAGCTTAATGTCTACAAGCGATGTTACTTCTTTAAGCCTACCTACCTTATAATGGTACGTCGTGGTTGCTCTCTGAATATCTACTATATTTAAACTCGTAGACTTAAGAGCCTATTTATATTTAATGATGATAAGGTACGGACATTCCTACAAAGCACTGTTTTATATTAGGCTGTATTTGTTAGTTTTGCTACGTTTTTTTTACAACTGTTTTGAGATATTATGTATTCAGACTTTTTGTAGTTACAATGTTGTTTATACAAAAATAATATGACGTATTTATATAAATATTTACATCATCTAAGGGTAGCTAGATATAAGTTTAATAAATGTGACTGTCAGTGTCTTAATAATATGATAACAAAAATTATCAGTTCAACAGTAACCATTTTCATTGATTGTAAAGAATTTGATCGAATTAAAGAAAACATAACATGACGTAGGACCTATAGATAATGTCTTAGGTATGTATATGACATATTATATATTTATTAATGTTTACCTAATTAACTACAAAAACAGTTAAATAAAACATTAATTAATCAATTTATCAATATTTTATTGAAATGCCAGAAAAAATACTTTTTCCTGTTCAATATGTACGAGGCGACCCGGGCCGCCCTACAAATAATTTTGTATTGTACGGTCATGGCATATCCGTACCTTGGTTTGCGTGATAATCCGTGAGGACTAATGAGGAGCATTTTTTAAGCAACACAATAAAAAAATACAAGTAAATAACTCATTAATATAACTTCTTCATATATTTTACCTTCATGTGAGTTGACAATGAAACTACCTACTGGCACATAATAAAATCCGCATACTTACGTCAAACTGTTTACTAGAAATAACTGACGTTGAAGTGCTTATGTAAATATGTTGAATGTAAAACATTTACGTTTTTTTAAAGTAGCGAGACAAGCTCGGCAGCTGACCCTCCATGCCCCGCTATATGCCCGCAGGTGGTACCCCGACGAGACTTATCTCAAACAGTTCTCCGGTTCTGTGATGTACCCCACGCCGGAGACCAACAAGTACTACAGAATAATCTATCATTCAAAACTATACCCAGTTGAACGCAAGCTGCAAAACATGGTCATTAATTTTGGACCCCAACATCCGGCAGCTCACGGTGTACTTCGCTTAATACTAGAACTGGATGGCGAGACTGTCGTCAGAGCCGACCCTCACATAGGCTTCCTGCACAGGGCCACCGAGAAACTGATGGAACACAAGCATTATAATCAGAGTTTGCCCTTCATGGATCGTCTCGATTACGTCTCCACGTTGGCTAACGAGCAAGCATTCTGTATTGCTGTTGAAAAGCTTCTCAACATAGAAGTACCACCGAGGGCTAAGGCCATTCGAATTCTATGCGCCGAATTGAGCCGTCTAGCAAATCATTTGCTGAATGTCTCGGGCACAATACTGGATGCTGGTGGCATAACACCTTTCTTTTGGATGTGCGAGGAACGAGAGAAGCTTTATGAAATGTTCGAGAGGATTTGTGGTGCTAGAGTACACTGCTGCTATTTACGTCCCGGTGGGGTGTCCCAGGATATTCCCATTGGTTATCTCGACGACATTTACGAATTATGTAGTAAGATGGAAATTCGTTTAGATGAAACTGCTGATATTGCTACTGAAAACCGGTTGTTCTATGCTAGAACTGCAGGTCTTGGTATCATTAGTGCGCACGAAGCCATGTCACTCGGCTTCACGGGGCCGATGATCCGCGGCAGTGGAGTCAAATGGGACATACGGATCAACCAACCGTATGACGGGTATGACTTATACGATTTTGATGGTGTTGTTGGAACATTCGGTGATATATATGACCGATACCTGTTACGTTACGAAGAAATGCGGCAATCTTTACGAATTATCAATCAGGTTCTTGACACGATGCCTGAAGGAGAATATAAAACGGACAATTCCAAAATTTGTATGCCTTCAAGGAAGGAAATGAAGACTTCAATGGAATCCCTAATTCATCATTTTAAATTGTGTACTGAGGGTTATCCTGTACCACCTGGATTTACATATACCGCGACGGAGTGTCCAAAAGGCGAGTTGGGTGTATATATGGTGGCCGACGGCACGTCCATCCCGTACCGCGTGCACCTGCGTCCGTGTTCATTTAACCATATCTTGGGGGTGTCCGTTATGGGCCCGCAGTTAATGCTAGCTGATATTACTATGCTTATTGCGTCAATCGACGTTGTTTTTGGAGATGTCGATCGATAATTTTTTGATTCGTTACGTTTATTTGCACTTTCGACTTTTACTTTTGACTGAAATACTCTAAATAATTATGCCTATCTATAATGTAATAAGTACCTACTTTACTTAATAAACGAAGGTTTCGCTTATAAAACAGTTGACTTACATAATGGTTTTAAATATAAATTACGGCATTTCTTGTCTGTTTGCTAAGTAAGAGAGAACAAATAAGCGGTGTATGCGTAGGCGAGGTAATGGGAAGCACCTACACAACTTCGCAGATTTCGAAAGTAATTTATTCCGACATCTAGGTACTTGTCATTGTTGTGATTGATTAACATCCAAATTCACAACGAATCCTACAGACTCAAATTAATCCTAACTTAATGTTATTATTTCGAAAGTGAGTTTGTTTATTACCTTTTCACTCCTTAACGGCTGAACGGGTAGACCATGCCCTGGATTATGATATTTTTTATCACGGGAATATGTTCTGTTGGGAACAAGCGGACGAAGCCGCGTCTGGCATCTAGTAAATTGAGTAAAATATATTATGTAGGAAAATCATTTCGCACAAGTTGGTAAAACGCCGTAGCTGCGTAGGTCTAGACGTAGCGCCGCCGCGTAGTATTTGCGTAGCGCTGCCGTAGCATTGGTGTAGCACAGGCGTAGCACCAGTATAGCATTGGCGTAGCATTAGTGTAGCATTGGCGTAGCACTAGTATGGCACCCGTTTAGCATTGGCGTAGCACTGGAGCATTAATGTATCATTGATGTAGTTGTCTTAGTGAGTTAGCTCTTTTTATTCTAGGCGGTTTTTTTGGTCATGATATTAGCGATTCGAAGGTTCTAACTAGCGACGCTAGTGTGAAAATTGTGAAACTGTGTAAGAACGACACTTTGACAGTTTTCGTACGGCGTTGCCAACCTGCAGGATTCCCCAAACTGCAGGGAATCTCAAGTTAGGGAATTTGACTTACATTTTCGGGGAATATGATAAATTAGTGTTGGTCACGCTGCAAGTGTCGTTCTTACGCAATTTCTAAATATCACCGTTAGAGGCGCGCGCGTAATCTGTGCATCGCCAATACTGAGTTTGTTTCTTCTATATGTTATTGTAATGTATTTCTTAATAACAAACTACAGACTCACTGATTCTGGGCCTCAAGTCTGCTATTACAATAGTGTCAGAATGGTCTATGATTGATTTCATAATTGTGGATTTTGACAAGTTTCCAATTCGCACTAAGCGTTTCCAAACGCCTTTTATAATGCGCACAGCAAAGGAGTGGAACTCTCTGCCTGCGTCTGTGATTCCAAAAGCTTACAGCCCTAATCTCTTCAAAGTTAGAGTGAACAGGCTCCTTCTGGGTAAGCTCGCTCCATGCATCGTAGACTTTGTCTCTGTCATATCTGACATTGACTAGAGTCAAGAGCAAACCCATCACTAATAAAAAAAAAAAGTTTGGTAATCTACTAATATAAAAGCGTCATTATGACTTTCCAATGGTCAACTACTGTCAACTACTGACACTCCATTGAAAGAAATGGCATAGACAAAATAATAATAAATAATAATAATTCTTTATTGTCATAATTGGTTACAAGAAAGTTATTTGAAGCCTCTGACTCCTGAACTAGGTGTACCTGTATGTCAGGAGTCAGAAATAATAACAGACGTATGCGGTAATCTGCTATAATTTTGACAGTTCCTTCGATCAGTGACTACCATTAGAACGTTATTGTGCAGTCATTGCTTTTCAAACACATTGAATATTTAAAACCACGATTCTATTACGAGACCATTGACCGACCAATGATCGATCATTATGAATTTAGCAGATTACGAACTTATAGCAAAATGACAATGGGATCGTGTTGGAATGGCGAATTTATAAAAATACATAGCAGACTTGGGGCCCTGCACACTGTACTCGTAAAAAATAATAACATCATTGCCGGAAATCTACATTTTTACTAACAACTAAACTCAAGAATCAAATATACTTGGCACGCTGTATGTAAAGAATAACTACATAATATTAAAGAGTACCTACTCTGAGAATATCAACCAGACATAGACACGATAGGCAACCACTGTCAGTGTCAAATGTCAATGTCTAAACTTTGACGTCGTTTTGAAGATGGCATCTGTCACCGCAAGCAAGCAAAGCTGATTTTGCTCTTTGTCAACTCAGTTTTGTTTGTCATTAATTCATAAAACCACCCAAACAGAAAGTTGTTAATTATTTAAAAATTAAAAAGTAAATTAAAAAATAGCAACCATGCTAAAATTTCAAATAGTGTCTTCAAGAACGGTGGATGGTTTTGAGAATGAAAAGAAATTTGTTGCCTATATGGTACAAGCAAGTCAAGCTACAGAATCCAGGGTGTTAGATTCAGACCCAGCCAACGTTGAGAGGCGATACACCCACTTCCTAGACCTGTACAACGGACTGAAAAAGGAATTTCCGGCTCTGCTAAACAGTATTTCATTCCCAAGAAAGGTAAACAAGTGTTAATGTATAGTTCTTTGTTGTTATTATGAGTCATTACTTTAAATTAATCTAGTAGGCGTATGATGCGGGCTTCTTATTTTTTTCCTTTGGTGAGCTATATATATCAAGAACAGATAGTTTTTCCACTAAGAAGCATTTCAGTTGGGCCAGTTCAATTAGCAACTGTTCACCAAGGAGGTAGTTGCTAATATTGTGATGTCATTCTCTAATTTATGTAAATTAACAGTAGTTTGAAGGCTTTTGTGAAACATGACTTGTTACAGAGTGATATATATGTCGCAGCCAACTAGCTGAATCCACCGTTTAATTAAAAGTCTAGCCTTTTCATTGCATTGTGCTGTTTAATCAGCGACATAAGTGACATGAGCAAGTTATTAAACAATATTGAACGAAAGATGTCACTTTGGTCTCAGAAAAATCAGCACATTCAAGTGAAAAGGCTAGGCAACCAATTAAATGGCTGATTAATCTAATTGGCTGCGACATATATACTGTAAAACTGAAGTTTTTCAACAATGGTCACATACATACTACACAATAGAGCATAGACAGACAGATAGATTTATTTCCTCTTGAAATAAAATGAGTGTCACTCGAAGGCCAGTCTTTATTTCCCATTTAATTAAATTTCAGATAGTCATGGGTAACTTCGATCCAAATTTAATTTCCACACGCTGTACTGCATTTGAGTCACTACTAGACTTGATAGCGGGTGACTCACGACTGCGGGACTCCCCAGCTGCTATCACATTCTTCCAGGACATTGAGCTAAATGAAGCCAAACAACTGATTAATGAGGGCAAGTTTGATCAAGCACTGTCTGTTTTGGAGACGAGTTTTAAATTATTAAACAAGGTTTGTATGTTTACTTTGTCTTATTTTATAATGATAGTTTTCATTTTCTTTGTTTTTAAATTGACTTTCATTTAACTAGATAATGATGTCTAGCTTTTGAATATCAATAAACTCATCCCTGGTGCACCTAGTATCGAGAAAAAAAATAACAAAAAATTTCACTTTTCCATGAAATGTAAAGTTGTGTGTGAACGTGTTTGCCTGTATGTCACTGTGATAGTCCAAGTGGAATGGCCCATTGCAAAATATGTAATAAATCAATTCACATGATAGACGATAATACAAATTTATATCTGTAGATGTGGCATAAATAGTAAGATAACCCTTGAACAGCAGATAATGACATAGGTAGCAAATATGTCACACAAATATTTATATATATCACAGATTATTTAATGCTACTTGACATTGTTAAGTTAAAGGTGTTAGTTTAAAACATTTTATTTATTTGCTAAACTTTTGCCCTGGATTCTCTCACTTGTCCCACAGGAATCATATTATTTTTGCCGCATAAAGAGCCTCAATGATACTTAGTTTTCTATCAGTGGAACACTTCGGAACAGATTAGTACTTCCAGAGAGTCCTCTTACAAACACAAGTTTCATGAAGTCATTTTAATATGAATTTTGAAGTTTAGTTTTACTACTGATATTCCTGCTATTGCTATGCTTTTTTGCACCCTATTGTTAGTGATAAGACTGGATTTTCATTAATTTTACAATAGGCAATGTTGGCCCAGTCCACTACCCCTATTCCCATTGAAACAACCTAACAAGCCATGCTGTCATTCTCCAGGTATACACAGACCGATCCCGCGTGGTGCTGGGCGCGCTGTGCCGCATCGTGGCGTGCGCGGGCGCAAGTGACGGCACGCTCGCCGGGCCCGTGGAGCGCTGGGCGCAGCTGGCGCTCAAGCGCTACGAGGCCGTCAGCGACTCGGATCTGCTGCTCATATACGTACCGCTGTTACATACTTGTATTTCTATATGGTTAGTATATTTTTGAAAATTTGTGCAGGACGAACACTGGTTTGAGGGGGTTACTTACGCGAGATAGAATGTCATTTTATTCTAACAATAAATCTCGAAATCGTTTCCTCGAACGTACTGCCGAAACTTTAGTAGCGCGAACGGCTGTCGCTCGAAACATCGGTAACGCGTGCGACGATAGCTCGAAACAAAATTTCACGAACAACCATTTTTTCAATTTTAATGTATTTTTAAGACATCTTAAGACTCCTAGCCAGGCCTTTTAAATTCTAATAAACGTTGCGTTTATTCGGACCTCTTTGTCTATACTTTACATTGACCTTCCAAAAATACGTATATAATCTAAAAATACAGAGATTATCTAGTAATAATTTATCTTGTTTTTTTTTGGGAAGGACTAACCTAATGCACGTGACATCAGTTATCTATAGCCTCATGGCAGACAGCTGAGGTTAGATAAAGTAAATGGTGACACAAAACAATAGGAAGGCAAATAAACAACTGATAACATTACAATAGAATGCATTGAACTGTTTAAGGATATACCTACTGCGTCATAAATAATAGTGATAAACTTAAGATTTAATTAGTTCGTATTTGTCATAAAACTGATAACGGCACCTATCCTTGGTAAAGGGAGTACTAGATAGCGTAACTTGAGTGAGGTCTTTGTTTAGAAGTAGACTGTGAGTTCTTAAGCCACGATGTAAAGCTGGCTACTATATGGTGCGGGATACTGCGGACGTCCACGGACAGCATCGCACCGCACACCAAGGTTCTGCCGAAGGTGCGTCTGTGTGGTGCTCAGTCCACTTGTGGGTCTTGAGATTCGAATTCCATTTTGTAATTCCTAAGTGCAAAGTGAAAGTAAACTTGCTCCGCATATTTCAAGTAACCGATTCCTCGCGGGTCTGCGCTACCACGTACGATACATGCGTCGGCGTCGGTGCGGGCTGGTGCGTGTCCGTCCGCAATATCACGCGCCGTGGGAAGCGAGCTTTATATTATCCCGTCCGGTTCTACCAACACACTTAACTGTCTATTTTGAACTTTTTGTGAAAAACTTACCAGTGGACATAATGTATACTATTCGCTGATGACATCTATTATTGTGACATCTGATAAAAAAAGTAATACAATTAAAGACCACGAGATAGAAATTAATAATGTGATTGAAAGATTGATAAAATGGCTAAAGGAAAATAACTTATCCATAAATCTAAAAAAGTCCGTTTATATACAATTTAATAAATCAAATAATCAAAAACACAATATTAAAATGAATATACATAGAATGCACGAAGTAACGCAAACTAAATTTTTAGGAGTAACCTTGGATCAAGACATCAACTGGAAAGCACATGTTGATACAGTATCCAAACGAATTATTAATAAGTTTGTATATGCACTGAAACAGATTAGAAACATAACAAACATTAAAACATCTATTACAACATATTATGCCTGTTGAATCAGTGCTACGCTATGGCTTAATTATGTGGGGAAACAGCACTGATCAAAATAGAGCATTTGTCGCACAAAAGAGATGCATAAGAGCATTATGTGGCCTTAAGCCCGACGAATCTTGCAGGTCGATGTTTAAGAAACTTGATTTGTTACCGCTACCGTCCCTTTATGTTTTTGAAATTTGTTTGTTTGTGTGGAGGCATCGGGAATTGTTTGCGAAAGCAAGCGATTTGATCTCGCAGCAGGCGCGACCCCTACAGGCTCGTGTTAGATGTCCTCCCAAGGCTTGCGAAATATAATAAAAGCTGTATGTTTATGTGTGTCCTGGGCCCCGTTTCATAAAGCTTACAATTGTCAGGTCACAGGTTGACAGGTGACAGGTGACAAGTCGACAACGCGACAATTGTACGTTTCATAAATCTTTTGGTCTGATTTATTTGTAATCGGAAAATCCGACATATTTGTCAAATTGTCACGACAAGTCGACAATTTAGTGTTTCATAAAAATTTACAGGTGACAATGAAAATTCGACAAATTGTAGAGGACTTTCTGACAGTAATTGTCGTTTATGAAACACATAATTGTCAATGAGGAATTGTAAACTTGTCGAATTGTCGTACATTTTTGAAAGGCACCCTTGGTCTGTGTCAGAATTAATGACAAGTGTCAAGTCACGGAGAAAACACTACTTATGTAAAAATGTTAAATTCTAGCAGTGATAATAGTAATGCCAGTGATGATTATTATTTAGGACAAAATATGCGAAGGAGAGAATTTAAAGAGAGAATTAACTTTTCTTTAGAAATCACCGACATAACATTCAACGAAAAATTCCGTATCAGTAAAGTGTCGGTAGAATATATTTTGACTAAAGTAGGAGGCCAATTGCAACACCCAACTAAGAGAAATCAAGCTCTTGAACCTGTGCAACAGCTGTTAAGTGCGTTACATTGGATGAGATTATAACAACTCCTGAACCTGAATGTGCTAGTACATCTCAAGTGGATACCGCAATCCACTTGAGATGTACTAGCCTACCACCTAACCTATAACCTAACGTCCTAACCTATCACCGACATTCATTTACCTGTCACCGACAATCATTTATCTGTCACCGACAGGTGTTTTATACAAGACTTGTAATGACAATTTGTTATAAGAAACAAACAAGAAATAGTGACAATTTACCACTGTATTCCTGTCTACAATTATAAATATGTCAAGTTTTATGATAAATGATATTTATTTTGTAAGTAGGTTAAACATAACACTTTTACACGTCAATATTTTTTGGTCATTTTAAGCTAGATGAGGCCGGTGTTTCCTAGCTGACTCAGAAACTCAGAGGTCACAGTCTCTTTTGAAGTCCATACAAATTGTACTGGTCAAATCATACGAGAACCATGTAGGTTAATGTCTGAGGTGGCCTTTTGAGGAAAGTGCCACACAGATTTGAGTGGACCTGTCCAGACAGTGCAAGCATTTGTCAGTTATTGTGGAGCTCAAACTTAGAACTTTAAGGAGCTCAACGATTTGACGAACAATACCAAAGTAAGGACATTTGGGTAGGCCGCATAAAAAAAATCTCAAACTGCCAGACATTTTTGACTAACATGAAATGGATCCCTATCATAGCGATCTGCATGGTCCCCAAATTCACAATACGATATGAGGATCATGCAGATCAGTGTCTGAAATGGTCTTTTGAGGAAAGAACCACACAGATTTGAGTGGACCCGTCCAGTCAGTGCAAGCTTTGGTCAGTAGTCGAGTAGCTCAACTTAGAACCAAAAAGGAGCTCAACGAACCGACGAACATGCCAAAGAAAGGACATTTGGGTAGGCCGCAAAAGTACTCAAACTGCCAGACCTCGTTAAAAATACTTCAAAGAAGAAGAAGAAGTATTCTAAAGAAGCGAAAAATAAGAAGAAAATAACCCACAGTCCCCATATTCACAAAACGAGTTAAATAATAAAAAATAAAATATAATACTTTTCAAAGTAAGTATTCATGTCAAACATAATAAATTGAAAAAAAAAAAAATAATAAAAATAAAATATATTACTTTACAAAGTAAATATTCCATGTCAAAAATAATAGAAATAGAATACTTAATAAAGTAAACATTCATGTCAAAATTTACAAACGAGATGAACGAAAAGTAATAGCTTAAAAAAATGACAATGTCTAAAAATTAAAAAGGTATAATAGATAAATGAAATATTAGGCCATGTACAACATTGAAGCAGCTTAATCCCAAGCCTTTTTGTCTTCAAGATAGTCTTTAATTGTGTAAAAAGCTTTCTGGCATAGCTTACGTTTTATAAATAATTTGAACTTATTAATACTAAGGTCTTGAATATGGCTAGGGAGTTTATTATAAAAACGTATACATTGGCATCTAAATGAACCACCTATTTTCTTGAGCCTGGTTTTAGGAATGACAAAATTGTGTTTGTTACTATACTCGGAATTTTAATTCGATTCCAGATTTGACAATTTCAGTGTTGCAACGTTATGACAAGTACTAAATAGTAACGTTGCGAAATTACTCGATACGGAAATGGAATATTTCCGGATCGATTCCTCTCGTTTATAGTAGTACATTTAAACAACTACTACTTTAATAGAAACTAAGTAGGTATATCAGGAAATTAAATATTTCTGAACGGATAATTTAGTTATGAGTTCTCTTTTATTATAAGTTTTGTTTTTAATATAAAAAACAAAAATATTAACTTTTTATTAAATAAAGCAGCGGTTACTAATTAATAAATAATTATTATGAATAATTATGTATTTATTTAAATAAAAATCAATAATTTAGACTTTAATTGGCACACCAATATTATGATTACATAAACATAAATCGCGATTATTTATCGATTTTTTGTGTTCATCACTACACTATTATATGTGGTATCATTATTTTACAAAATGACAGTAGCTAATGTCAAATGTGGAATCGAATTATAATTCCGAGTATAGTATGAAACGGGAATTGTCGTGACAATCCGACAAATGTCGTCATTTCTGACAAATTGTCGACTTGTCAAGCTTTATGAAATAGGCCCCAGGTATACAATAGAATACCAAATGAATTAAAAACATTAAATACAAGAATGTTCAAGAATAAATTATACAAATGGCTCTCTGCTAATAGTTTTTACAGTGTTAAGGAGTTCCTGGACCATAAAATCGCATGATGACTGATTGTTTCGTTATGCATGTATTTGCACGCTTATATCTAAGCAAAACATGTTTGTTCACATTATTAACATTACCATCTTTTATACCATGTTTTTAGCAAATAAATGATTATTATTATAATAAAATACTTATTTATAAGAACTATTTGCAGGGAGACACTCGGCAGAGACAAGACGAAGTTGGTCGAAGAGCTGAACGATCTTCGTAAGCGTGGAATGAAAGTAGACTCCGTGCCGAGCCTTATGGAAGCTGTGGACGACCTCATCGTGTAACGAGATAAGTTTAACATTGGCTCCTTTCTTGACTAGACTGCTATCGGAATGTTTGTACATATATTGCGACACATAAAAAATCAATCAATCAAAAAAAAAGAAAATCAATGAATCAATTGAGAATCTTTTAATTATTTTGAGCTGTGTTATATTTGAGTTCAAGTGACGTGATAAATGTCGTCGGAAGGTGTCAAAATCATCAATTAGCCTGTGTGAAAAAGAGATGGCGCTGCATGTGTTGTACAACTTGGCAAACAAAATATGGTTGTTAGCGAGCATTTGGAGTCCCAAGTATCTAAAATACCTTCATGTAACATGTAATCAATATTGCTGACCTAAAAGGTGCTACCACATAAGTTTATTTGCATGGAATGACATTTTGAGGCAACTCCATGCTTGATACTCAATGAGCTCGATTTGTTTCTAGTTCAACCTAAACCCAACAGATGGCATCATCTTGTAAAAGTCAATTATGGGCATTATAAAATTATTATAATTTCAAAGGATCTGTGTTAACTATGTATGTCTAGGATAGCGAACCATTACATCTATGGCGAATTCTCTTAAAAAACTATTTATGTGTAGTTATGAAATGCTAACAAAGGATCTTGGCTGATTGGCAAATAATAAGAATCAATCAGATTTTTTGTTATAAAAGGTACCTAATTTTATGTATGTATGTACGGTCAGCAACAAACGTCGACTGAGTTTAAAATAAAACACACAAATATTTACACACATGTGCTATACTTGGGTTTCCTGAATTCAATCAAGTTACAAATGTTCTCAAAATTAAATTAAGGTGTATTTCACCCCTTCTTTCATCTTTAATATTTATGGTTGAAAAGCTAAAGTATTAGCTAACTGTTATGCTGTCTGTACGTCAACCCACAACTTGTTGTGCCACTGGTTCGCCATTTAGAGATGTATGAGTCAGTTTTTCATTTTGTATACTTTAGTGATTTCTGTATATTTGTTGTTTTAAATGTATACGCGTTAACTTTATTGTATTGTATCTCATTAGATTGTAAGAAAAGTTATTTATTTGAATCATTTATATATTTACCTATATTTAAAAAAAAAATGTAAATTTACTATTAGCGATTTTGTTAGGTATACTCGTATGTTAAACATATTAGTTTAGGAGAGTAACAATTGGATTGTGCCTCGGCTTTACTGCTATATGTTCAGTAAAAGATTTTTTCCCATAAACGTTTTTGGTGGGAAATAAACTAAACTCGTCAATATATGAATTAGGATTTTCTATAATCAATTTTGCCATTTTATGAGGTCAATCGTCCCTTATCGACAAAATATCAAATATATATTTTGTGCATTTTATCAAAACATTTTTAAAAGCGCTTGTAATTAATAATCTCTTGTTCATTATTATGAATTTGCAAGCATGCTGGTTTGACTAAAGTTTTTAAAATCTATCTTTCCCAAAGCTCTGATAATGCTCCGAATATTACCGACTCTACCTTTTTATTGCATGTATAGGTAAGCTTTAATTTAAGTAAAAGGATATAAAGTCTAGTCGTGCTCACAAAATATATACTTATAAAAAAAAAACATATTCATAATGACTGCGGCATCTTCTATGAAATAGCTTTAGAACAGCACTCATTATTTCAAGTCAATTACGTATTGTAGAAATTAGTAAACATTTGAAAATTAGCAACACGCATATAATCTACTAGAGATTTCATATGTTCCCGTTTAAAATATGGCTTCAGTTTTTACATACTGTGCAATATAAAAATAAGCATAATATTCTAGGCAATTTCTATAAAGTTTTAGAAAATATAGTATCCATCAGCAGAGGGTGTAACTCGAATTTTAACTAAGTATATTATAGTTTTTTCTAGATCAATACATATTCTGTAATCTGTATCTAATCAATGCGGCTAAACGTTTTCTATGATATTATTGTTTATAATAATGCTAATATTAAGATGACTGATATTTTATACATTTGTAGCCATCATAGAAAATAATAAAAATTATATACATATTTCTCATTGTGGTTTTTTATTTGTTTTATAATTTCCCCAGATCACTCACTGAAGTATCTGACTAGATAATATTTTTACCAAAAAATTTAGTTTGAAAGAAAGAAAATATCGTTGTTGACGACAGTCCAACAAGTACACACACACGTAAAATAAAAACTGACGTGTCCCTGACACTGGCATGACCACCATCAGGGATTTTAATTTTGATAACACAAATAATTATAGCTAATTAGTTGGAATTAGTCGCCAAATATCAGAATTAGTCGGTCACTGGTTCAAAAGTTATAAAAGCTTTATACAGACCACCGCCGCCGCCGCGGGCCAATGTATAGAGAGTCTCCCCAGATTGGCCCAATTTGAATCTCAAAAGCTTTGGGCACGTAGCGATGATCTGTTTTCTCCCAAATTTAGTCGCTAATTCGTCGGAATCAGTCGCTAAATATCAGAATCTGTCGGCCACTGGTTTAAAAGTTATAAGCCTTTCTAGGTGCCGACCTAGGGCGAATCTCCCCAGCTTGACCACATGTAATTATTTGTAATTATTTAAATGCGACCAAGTTGGGAGATTCACCAACACATTTTCATCATTCATTGTCATTTTTCCGCTGCGACTACACACACCCGCGGACCACAAAACTCCAAATGACCCTGAATTATTCACAATATAATTTGGAAGAGTTGTGATGCAAGTTATGGTTACGAAAATTGTATTTATATGAAATCAAAGGATACCTGCAACGTTTATAACAAGTTAACTGTAAAGCGCCATAATCATTATAGAGGTAAATAAGTGACTGCTCAAAATGATTGCTTCAAAACCGGAACTTTGCTTGAAATCGGGTAAATGGCCCATATTTTTCTACACATTTACTACCTAAACTATTTTTTTGTACCGATTCATTAGGTACTTAGGTAGATGATGCCGCTCTGTCATAAAACATTGATCAATTTAGTAAATTGATTGGGGATTCACCAAAACAATTTGCCCTTCATAAAGGTAAATTAATTTGGTTCAATTATTTGATGTGAGGGCCCTAATTCTGCGGTTGAGTGGTTCTTTTATGGCGGGTACTTAGGTGCATGAACCATGCATTCAATCGAGCAGAATTAGCTAATGTTGTCGTGCGCATAATTATTTGATACGATATTGATTAATATAGGTAAGTAGATATTTTAAAGGTATCTACACAAATTCGGAACACGGTTATAGACGGTCGTATCTATATGTTGTTGCTAGCAATAATGCCCGCGACTTCGTACGCGCATGTCCCGTTTTTTCCAGTTTCCATAGGAATTCCTGTTCCCGTATAACCAAATAGGTTTCCTCATGAATGTGCTATCATAAAAGTAGGTACTGAATTTTCCAAATCCGACTGGCAGTTCCAGAGACCTACCTAGATGTTATATAAGAAATCATCTTCATCGCCGTTGTCTCTTGATCTGACCACTTGGCGTTTTCGTATTGTAGGTAACCAATTTTCTTCTTCCATTTTCTCCTGTCAACCGTCAGGAAGATTGTGGCAAAAATTTCGGGCTGCAAGTTTTGCGCATATAAACTAGGTTTTTCGGTTAAAGAATGCACGCAGTTGCACCTCCACTGACTGTTTTATCCGACCCTGTACCTATAAAGTGACGAAAATTCGTACAAACTAGGTAATGGGTGGGTCTTCGAAATTACCCCTCAACATAATATAATTCTGTTCAACTCGAGTTCCCCAGAACCCACCTACTCACTTCACGTAATCATTCTCAAAAACGCAAGCAATATCGTAGGCATGAGCATCAGTGTTGACTCGAGCGAGGTTCCGTCACGCGAGGCCGCAGCCGACCCTCAAATGCCTCAAATCACCTAATTGATTCGCGTGGCTTCTCAGACACGGCAAGTCGGCTGCGCCGTCCGACCGCCCTCAGGGACTTGTTTGCGATCCCGTCAGCCCCAAGCTTGTTAATTCCTCGAGGAAGTTTCTTGTGGCACGCGATACGGGGCATCCAGGTTTAGGTATCCATTTAGGTACGTAGGCTTCTACGAGATAGGTGTTTGAAAATATTAAAACTTGAATGAAAGAAAGAAAGGAAAAGACTTTATTTGCGCCAAGCATGACGCATACCAAAAATAAACAATATTAGAATAGCTATGCAAGTTAGGAAGATATACGTCACATTCGCGCAAAATGGCCATCGCTCAGCATAATGCTGGAACTGCAAGACAGAGCCACAGCACTGGTTTTCAGCGACAGCCGCGTTGACAGACAAATCAATCATTTGAGTTTCGAGTGTCTCGGTGGTTTAGTGTCCGCAAGAGCGACTGCTGAGCAGGTCTTTCTGCCTCCAGATTAGAAAAAGCGTGCTGGATTTCCATGGACTTAGTAGCAGCCCGCGCTGCGGTCACTGGCTAACAAGTCCACAGTAGCACCACGTCCATTACCATGTAACAGTGGTTTATTCACGCATATAGTGATTTGATTATTTTGAATCTTAAATAATCCCAATGTAAAATCATCTCTCTCGTCTGATCCTTTTGCTGCGCTGTCTCAAGTTCATCCATACCGACAAGTATCAAGAAGCAGCACTCGAAACAATATCCACTATCCAAGGTTACCTAAGTTCAAGCGTGCGAAGGTTTTCGCAGCCTTAATATCTCACAACAAAGTGGATTTCAGGAAAAATATAAACGGGACCTATTTATCTGGAGAGCTGGTTTTTCATTACAGGGCTGTATAAGGAAGCAATGGATAGGTAAGGAAGTCCTTTAAGAAGCAACTTTGTTTTAAGCGCGCCTGGTAACCGCCATAAATCAGCCGTTCAGAATTTACGAGGGCCCTCCGCAAATCGGTTTATATTTTCGATAAATAAAATTGGCGCGGGTTTTGCGAGGTAAGCAGAGGCAGTTAGGAGCGCGTCGCCGCCCGGTGCCGCCCGGTGCCGCCAGCTGCCGCGTGCACATAAACCCGACTACCCTCGCGTTTTCTTGCTGACAATTTTTTCCTGCTCCGGTCATTACGCAGCTGGGCCCCGAGACAAAACGGCGAATCGTTTAAGCCCTCTCCAGAGACCGTCCAATTTTATTGTGTGTACCTAGTCGAAATTGATATGCCGCGCGAGCGTCGACGGCTCGCTCCATATGACGGACACAGGTTCCGCAAGGGACCATTTGCTGCCTCGCGAATTTTGGGCACTAAACCTTACAAATGGCGATCGCTTTTTTGATGTTTTGTCGTTACGTGAGTAAGATGTTTGTATGTACCAATAATGTGGACTGAATATCGGGAATAAAATGAACCATTTGTGTGAATTTATTATTGAGGTCTTGAGGTCAAGCATACTGATGTACTTCTAGCTAGGTATTCTTAGGCATTGGTTAATGTTTTAATTATCAGGCTGTCTGGCTGGCTTGTCTGACCATGACCAATGACATTAAAAATACATTCTTCTTTTACTGCGACACCTTGTTTCTTTTTCCTCAATACGTAGTCTGTGAAAACGTCAGAAAATACGTCAATCAATTTTTCGTGGTATTTTCGGTTTGTCTTTCAAAATGCAGTGTGTTTCAATATTTTCCTCTCAATAGCTGTACAGTATGTCTGACAGGGATTGCGACATAACCGTGATACTAGGAGTGCTGGTGGTATTTGCTCTGCCGGTGACGGTCTTGGTCCCAGGGTTCTCGGTATGGGACGTGGTACCCAAGGTGCGGATCTCGCGCCTGCACATCTTCAGCCAGGACCTTACCTGGCCGCAGTTGAACGCTGCCATCATTTCGCTGCTGACACTTTTCTTCTGCTTGTATCTTGAAATTCGGAAACGAAAGTAAGTTGCTTTTTTTCTTCGGTCTTTTTGATCTGAATTTGATGAAGTATGTACGGTAGTTAACTAATAATACAAAGTAATTACTGTGAGCCTTTATCTAAAGAAATTCGGAATATTATTTCAAATGCTTCTCGGTAGTAGTTCATCGAGATATGAGGAAAAGTCCTCATACCTATCTCGATACGCAAAGACGATTGAAGTATCGTTTTTATGGAACCTTATTCACTTTTGCCTAGGTTAGACGATATGGTGGAAAAGGTCCTGACGGTAAGCCAAGCCACAGACTCGACAATGGAGGTGGAACGTGATCGGCAGACGAATGCGGTTCGAGTGTGTGTGGACCTACTGGATGCCTCCGCGGAGCACTATGAGAACCTCGTCCTACTGAGAGACGAGCTTCGAAAGAGGGAGAAGCTCAAAAAGCAACACCCGCCTGTCATCGTGCCAAGCTCTTCGTCGTCAGCTCCATTGTCTTAAAGAAGATTAATAAGGTACCTATGCAACCTTTTTAATTGTTTTGTACGAGTATGAAATATGATCAATATCATCATCATTATGATTTGCATCAAGGATTACAATTTCATAATTTTCAATGTGTCCTT
Organism: Melanchra persicariae; assembly: GCA_947386135.1. Lineage (NCBI taxonomy): Eukaryota > Metazoa > Arthropoda > Insecta > Lepidoptera > Noctuidae > Melanchra > Melanchra persicariae. Next base: position 7,981,672 of record OX376653.1, on the reverse strand, counting down.
ATATGAACCGTTAAAGACGACGACATCTACTTACAATTGCATCAGTGAATACTTATCGTTCGTTAAGAAAATGCTTGTGTTACTGAAATTCATGTTTTTGCTGTTATGGAATAAACAATTGTTTTGACCAGCCATATCTTTGTTTGATTTATCGGTACCTACTGTTTTTTGTGATAACGTTAACGTTAACTTAGCGTAAATTAGTACAAAGCTACTACCTAATACTTATACGTATGATCCAAGTCAGTGCTATCTCTCCCCAAGGTAGGTAGATACCTCATATCAATATAATTATAAAAAGGCTGGCGAATGGCTTTCCGGGCTATTCGATATCTTAAATAGACTGCAAACCGAAAAAATAAACTTTCTTTGTTGAATATTATAATTTAATATCACGCAGACCTACCAACTCAATAATAAACCATCTCCCATCCACCATCCCACAATTTCAAACAGCAGCAATTGTGATGAGATTTTTTACCTTATCCGTTTCAGGAATTTCGGTGGCATTATTTGATAGAAACCTCTTTTGCAACTAAAACAAACAATAATTATTTTATGAACCTTCCACGTCCGCTACAAACTCGATCTATTCGCAAATCGAACCGTAAAAGCCAACTAAAAAGTAAGTACCGATGACCGTTGTGAAAATAAGAGTTTTTATTGTACTGTCTCAGTGCTAGAAGTGTTCATTAAAGCAAGGCAACGTCCTCAGGCTCTCGCGGGACGCTGCCGACGCGAAAAAGCCAATCTGGAGCTAGCAATTATGGCAAATGACCTAATTACGCCCCAGCGGTGCGCCTGGCCCGTCTCGCCACCGCAAGATTTTTCACCTCCCCCGTTGTTTGCGGTCTCCGAGAGAATTGGCTTTTAATATGTGTCGAGTTATTTTGTTTTGTGTGAATACCATGGACTAACGGAGTGGGTTTCATGGTTTTGAAGATTATGTGTCTATGTTTTGAAAATGTTGTTCGTTAATGTCTTTTGTATCTACGACGATGGGGCGCACAATGAATGTTCTTGTATCTGGTTACTTCTGTAAGCAAACGTAGAGAAGCAACCAGATACAAGACAACACGTATAACACGAACTGTAGGTATCCAAAATGTGAATTAGGATGTACTAACGTATGTAGGTAGGTACCTAGGTTTCTATATTGCGTTTATATTTTAAAGATCGTCTGTTCTTACAAGTCGCAATGTGTTTCGGTTTACGACATACGAAGTCAGCGTTACGACAGTTGTGGTCGTTAATCGCGGCTAAATAAACTCGAACGTGGCATGTCTTCTTCGCAACTTTGTCGCAGTTCTCTAACAACCAGCTTTAAGGAGATACATATTAACAAAAGTTCTTGATGACGAATAAATGCCGCGTTTGGAACCATCACTTTAAAAGAAAAGGAGCAGACTTGTGGTGTCCAATTGTGAGAAGTCATGAAGCTTCTTTGATAAATGAGAAAATCCAGAAATCGGTAGGTAGGTACACATTTGTTACGGAACTAGAGATAGTTTCGTCCGGATGCTGGAATCCTTGCTCGGAGACACATTTGTCTCAGGCGCGTCTCCGCCGCGGCGCGGTGTTAGCGGGCATGAGCGCCTTCCTCTATTTTCATTAGACGGATCCGCCGGGAGCGGATCAGCCGCTCGCAAAAATAAATAAAACTGTTATTGAGATAAGCATCTGCGCGGCGAGGCTTTTCGCTAAGTCCCGCTGTGTCGCGCTGAGCAATGTACCGAGATATGTTCGGATTACGGCGCGCCGCAGCTCCGTGCGCTTTCCTTCATATCTACTGCTTTTCTTCAGTGTTTTGCAGCTGGAACCCATTTACAAAAATTATCTTCTGTTTTTAGGTATTTACAGGCATTATAAAGTTTGTAATTTATTCATAAAAAGCGTTTAAAAAAGAAATGAGCTCGTACCGTAAAGTAAACTCTCGTAATGCCTCAGCCCTCATTAAGGGTACCGAAAATAAAAACAATTACAAAGATGCCGCGCGCTATTCAAGAGCTCTTAAGTGGGACAACTGAAGACATAAAGTGGCGAGGTTTAGTGTGCGTGTGCGTGGAGACGTAGACGCACGGATTAGGTGCACTCGCGAAGAGGAGGCCAGCTTATTGTTGCGGCAAATTGGCCGCGCACCGCACCTGCGGCGCCGCGCCGCGCCGAGGCAGCCACCTGCCCGCCCCGGATTAATTTCTCATCACACCGCCCGTCTTCCCGGGAAATAATGAACACGACATCCTCCGAGAAAAATGCCAGTGAGCCCAGAGATGTCGCTCCACTTGATTAATAAACTCTGTATAGCCGTAGCCTGTTGTGGCTCAGTTTTATGACCGCGCTCTCCTGAAATTCGGGAAAATTAATAAAACGACTTTCAAAATACTTCTTCTACAATGTTTTTATTAAGAATACATGAAAAAGATTACAAAACGTCGCAAATAGCTAACACTACGTAGCTACCCACTTAACAGTGTTCGCGACGCAGATGGCAATTTCACGGTTCACAACTTCTTGCCCTGTATCCCATATTGTTTTTTATAACTCTGGCAAAGTATTTGTTATCTACATGTATGAGACAAGATACAGCAGACAGCTTGCCAATAATATTCCTTTTAGAATTAAATATAGCGAAACATTGTCGCGAAATTGCAACGGACTTTAATTAGAAAATTGGGAACAATTACTAAAACTACATAATTATATTAAAAGTTACATCGTCGTCACATCATTTACATGGCACCGGCAGCTTTCAGTCGTTACGAACAATTTCGGCGACATTATATTACCGAAATTTGATTTTAAACGGCGACATTGTGACCACAAAGTCACGAACGCGTCATGCGATACTTTTGTCGCAGCCGCAAGATGGCCGGGAGCATCTGTCGGTTTGTCGCTCTTTCCTTGCAAATAACCGTTTTCTTGATACAATTACTGGAATATTGTTATTATTGCGGTTCACTATATTCTTACGGACACAATGTGTAATTTCAAAAATGCACCAAACAAATATTGCCATATTATTGAAATGATAAAAAATTGTAAGGTTTGTATTATTGTTACTTTTGATTCTTTGTTAGGCAAAAATTTTAAAAACAAACTATTGAAAAGAGACGGTAAATTGCGTTAGAGATGATAGACAAAGTTTTCCATCTACATACTAGTGCTACGCCGTAGCTGCTGGCTACGCTGCGCTACGCTTATGCTTCTTGAATTGTCTACGATGTATATTAAGTCATATTTACCCGACTGCGTCAGAAGGAGGGTAATGTTTTTCGAGCGTATGTATGTCCATTTCTTTGGTACGCCCTACAGCCCAAACGGCTGGACAGATTTTGACACATGAGGTGTCGTTAAATTCGTCAGATTTGTGTTAGTGAAATAGGTTCTATAAATTTTTAAAATGGCGCTCGTAAATGAAAAAAGAATGTGATTCACTAAAATGTAGGAAATAAAAAAATGACTGTCAAAAAACCCGACCGCTAAAACGACTAATAAGTTCCAAACAAGTCGCTTTTCAAGCAGTCTGATGCACTTCAATCACAGATCTGAGGCCATCAACTGCATTAGGCTGCTTGAAAAGCGACTTGTTTGGAACATAATCGTTTTTAGCGGTCGGGTTTTTTGACAAAGTAATTTTTATTCTTCTTTCTTCGTGTTACGATGAAGAGTTGTACGAGAAACTCATTCGGCATGAAGTCTGATAAGATTATATGTACCACATCTGCAAGACTAGCAAGGTTTGAATGCCTAAGGGGCGTAGAAAGTGTTCTAATAAAGTTTCGTTTCTCATAGTGTACGTATAATGTAACACTAGTCATGACTTGATCATAATAGGTTTATCTATGCAGTTCATTTAGTAATCATTTTTATATCAGCCCACACTGTCTCACTGCTGGGCACAAGCCTTCATTCTTTGAACTTCTTACGTCTGTTTGGTACTATGGCCCAATTCCGCTTAAAGCAGTCCTGCCGGTCGATTCTGTCGACATCTCACGGTGTTCACCTTGGCGGAGTGAACGACAATAGAGCTCTCATTCCATCTTATTTGTATGGTTTGACAACTCACCTGTCGTGCGCCCTGCCCAAGTGTTCACTTCGACATGTTTACAGAATCGCACTGCAGTTCGTACCGCCATCTTCGCCTGAAATAAAATTAAAAGTGAATTATTACATATACCTACCTACTTATATGTATTTATTAACTTTTAAGACCCATGCACGATAGCTTATCTATCATATCTGCATATCTTATTTTTACTTATTCTTGCAAATAAGGTAGGTACTTGATTTGTTTTTGCAAGCTTTTTCACGAGCTCTTTTGGAACTAATTTTAATACTTAACCGATTTATAAGAACACCAAGTATCATCTAGTGTTGTCATAAACAAGATTCAAGGTTCATTCTATATTCCTAAACATGCTTTCTAAATTACACTAATACGTATATTAAGTTGTACGACATTTATATGCACAAATCATTCAATTTGAATACCTAGTTGCTCCTTTAAAGACAGTAGACTGTATCTACATAAATTTAAATTGTCTTCTGTGGCTTCCCTCGAGATATTTATGTCACTATTTATTGTATTAACATAAATTGGACGTGAGTTATTTTATTGGCCCGAATGCGTCGAGAATGCTTCGGACAAAGGTTATGATAGTGATTCAGATTTGTCATAGCTCGTAAATGCAACGTTTGTTTATTTTATATAGCTAAGATAGTAATGGTCCCTGATGTGCGCAGTACAAGTCACTAGTTTTATGTACGCTTATAAAATAGTAGGTAGTTAATTGGTAAGTATGTGCCTATAATATCTTAGGTCAGTCTATATGGATTTTTCGGGCAGGCGTTGTAAAGTTGGTCTCTATTAACGGTGGCAAATCTCTACGTATAGGTACTATGTATCTGATTTACATTTTGAATGAGTCTAATAAAATGTCAAAAATAAAACCGTTTCTGTTTCGAAAGAAATTCAACTATTAAAATTTAAATCTAAGTATAACAATTTTCATTCCCCTATAGAAACGTGATACCATAAGTATATTGTATTGTAAGTACGAGGAATTAAATTAATAAGTTAATTATATAATTCATCCATTTCAATGTAAAGGTTCCATTGCATCCATCTGCCCCGTACATTGATTTTGCCACGATTAACAACGTACTAAGTAGTGAATCATACTTTTACCGTGTCTTTCATAATTTTTGTATAAAAAAGAACCCATGTTTTTCTAGGTTTTGTCGTTAAGCAGACATACTCAAATAAAATTTGAGTACCTATGTCTGCTTAACGTCATATACTAGGTGTTATGTTTCATTCGGCTGCTACCTTTCAATTATCACAGACCAGAGACAGAAAAAAGAACAAGGAGTAAGCAGTTTCTACTATAATAGTGAAAATATAAAGATAAAACATTTGATACCACTATTATAAGCTAACCGGAACAAGTATGATGTTTGTGAAAAAGGCCACACGGGTAGTTCGAGTTTGATATTATCATGGTGGAATCAAAACTTGAATGTCATTAAAAATCGCTTAAATTTTTTCGTTACCGATGTTACCAACATATCGATGTGTATTGAATGCCACCGGTACTCGATCATTCCTGTCTAAACATGGAATATCGAGGGCATTCATATCCTCGAACGAAATCAGTGTAGTGGAGCGTTTTGTGGCCTGGCTCGGCGGGGGTCCGGCATTCAGCGCCATCCCTTGCTTTAATTCAATAATCGCGTATGAGACATAACACGAGTCAACTGGCCATCGAACATCGGGACCTACTAACGATCATGCGACAGGCACATCATAGCTTTGGTTGATCGCTTGTCGCTGGCCATAGAGTGAGGAATATTTAGAAACTAAACATGTAGTTTGCATAAGTTATTGTATCTTATGAATTGTATGTTACGTTAAATTGGACACAATGTACTGTCTAGATCTCCCTTAACACTTAAATCCAAATACCGCACTAGTACTAGTACACTTAAACTATACTATAGCGATGAACTTTAAGATAAAGATATGTTTATTAAAGATATATTATAAGTACATAAGTAGGTAGGTATTTTCAATAGGTTTACCCGGAAAGGAACAGGTCACTGAAACTTTCGGAAAGTATAATTGAAAGCTCGCAGAGTCACGATTTCACGAGTCAGAAAGTTTGATAAAATTAACATTAGAGTTACTTAATTGAAGAAAATTAAGTAACTAGGTTTTCACTTTCAGGGACCTCATCTGCCTGCAAATGGCTGCATATTTGCTTTTCTCTATTGTATCTGGTATCTACAAACAAATTAAGCACTAATGCCAAACCCATAAAGTTTACGATTTGAATGAAAACCTTAGTCCTATCTAGTCGAACTCTGATAACGCATGGAGTTTGTAACAGTTCGGTTGTCAGTTTACTCTGTGAATAGTTTAGCGTAATGGGGTATTGTTAGAGCGGCTGGCGCCGAGCGGGACCGGCGGCCGGCGAGTAACGTCTTTCAGTAACATTACTGTAATGTCCTCCCACTCGGCGACGCGCCCCGCTGGCCCGACAGCCACATCCATCGATACCACGATACTACAGTACATCTCTCCACTATCTACTTCACAATCATTACGAACTATCTAAGTTGCATTCCGCACATATTTATCATCAATCAAGGAAGGACAGTGCAACAAGATGAACTTTACTTTTGTTATTAAAAAAACATTTGAATGTTTGTGTAATAAATAACACCAAATAACTTTAAATTGACCACAAATAATGAAAATGGACGTTAATCATATACAATGTCTATGGGACAATGCCATCATTTCATTTGATATGTTAACGATATAGCACCAACAATCTCACATTAAGCCTTTTCATCTGTCAAGTCTTAACAGCCATGGAATTGGGTTGTAATTTACGATTTTATCTCGGCGGGCACCCCGCATAGGGGCAGTGGTCAGTGTGGCCGGCGAAAAAACTTGCACCGGGGCTGACCGGGGTAATAGAGGGATAATGGTCATCGGCCGGCCACCACGCCCGGCCTGTTGTGACTTGCCAAAATAGAGTCGTAATAATGAAAGATGGCCCGCGTAAGTTACGCGTAATTTAGTGCGATCTGGTAACGAGCGCTGGGGGCCGTTTGTAGCTGTTTGTCCGGTGCGCGCCTCTCTTGTTGTATTAAGTGGTCGGGGGTGATTCAGTTTCACTTTTGTTGGTCACTTTATGTCAGTTTCGTATTTATTACTGACATAGGCAGTAGATAACGTTGCCACTGTTAATAATAGCGGCCACTCGATTATTGTGCTATTCAAAGCGGCGGGATGATTAATGGGATACGTATATGAGTCGTCAAGGATCGAGGTCGCGCTAAGCCAGCAGTCGAGATTGATGCTGGGCGGCCGCCTGTGCCTGACAAATAGTTGGTCCAGCGGAGGCGTCGCAGGCCGTCTTGCCATAAATAAGGATTACGCTCGTGACCACGCAGTCTTGCGGAGTGGACGCAGAACAGCCCCGTGACGGCTCCTGGCGCCGCACAAGACTCATGTCAAACGTCTCGTCGTCCGCATCGTTTGTTACTCGAGATACTTACTCGAGAAATCCAACAGCTCTATAATAAATTGTATCGCCTTAATTTACAAAGTCTTTTTGTCTTTGGCTTCCTCGAGTCGCGAATTTGCGTTACTTCGGCGCCTAAGTCCCAAATCACAAGTTAGAAGACGGGTATCAAGTTTGGCTCGAGAAGCGCTAAGCCTCGCCTGTTTTAGGCTCGGCGGCGATGTTTCAATCGTAAGTGCGCCTGCGGCTTAAGGGCTCACCCCTACTCCGGAATGCGTTGAAACGCGTCTAACCTTCATTTCATTAATACTTACCGTTTTCGCTGTCTTTACAACCTATTTCGGTTCACCAACTCAAGATAACTACCTCATTAGATTTGTACTTTTATTTGCTCTAATGTCGTGTTTTTTCTTTTTGTAAAATAATAAACTAATGAAGAAGTATCTCTTCGATTGTTTCTGTCGTGCATCTGCTAAGTAGATTGTAAATTGACACGCTCGATAAAGCTGAATAGTCAGAGTTTGGAGAAAGGGCTTAAGTTAGCGATGATAATCTCCCTGATAGCTTAGGGTTGGGGTGAACATTCTCTCACTTACGCTCAATAGTTATGTACTCATTTAAATGTCGTAATGAAACATCAGGGTGTATTTCAAAGCTCGCAATACAAAGCTCTTCCGTAAAATAATATATAAGTTAGGCACTGTTATACTGTCATTTGTTTCAAGTGTATTACTAACAAACACACTATTAATTAAAGCAACGAGTAGGCAAAGTAAATTGTATTAAGTTTAAGTGCATTACAGCAGATAACAGGAAGTCGTAACGTCTCATCTTACCTCGGGGCCGGGACGTGTGCACCCCATTTCATAATTAGGGGTCATAGTGTTATCTCGTGAAATCTCCAATTACATAGATGTGTATGGGCAGTGGGCACTGGCGGGCGGACAAGGTCCAGCCTCCGAGGATTAGGCGATGGTTAGTCTTCTCACGTCGTGGCGAGCCGGGGTTTCAATTAGAGCGACCCGCCGGCGCCGGCCCGCCCGCACAAATGACAATATTGGTTTATTATAGCCTCCCATGAATATGTAACGTCACTTTGTTATGAGTCAATATCGTAAACCTGTGCGTACTAAACAAACGTTACAGATAAATGATACGTACCATTATATCTGTATAAAAATAAGACAAGTACGAAAAAGTTAATGGCGGAGGTCATAGGCGGTCCGAGCTTGACCCACCTTTTACGAATGATATTATAACACGTTACATTAAAGGGTTGTTGCGTACCGTGTCTACATATTTTTTAACGTTTTAATCACGGATCTACATAATAATGTGGAACGGGACTTCCCGTCCGTCCGACAACTTGATTGATGTGCCTTCCTAGATTTATACGCCCAAAAAGTAACACGCTACACGTCCGCAAAGCTTTTACCACACAAATATGGCATCCGTAATACCTTTGTTTTATTTTTAAATACGACCCTTTCATAATTAGCGTAATAAATTATAAAATGATAATAATACGAGGGCCATCTTGTGAAACGCTTTAATACCGCGCGTCGGGGGGCGCCGCCGGCGACCGCATGTCAATCACTCTCCCGAATGTAGAACAATTCTTATTTCGAAAAAGAATAAAAAATGAGTATCACTTTTATTTTGTGTCCCACTTTGTCCAGTGGTGACCCCGTTTGCGCGACAGAGACATCGTATGAAATCGGTCTTGTGGTAACATCTGTGCTTTATAATAGACGCTTACGTAGGCTTCTTTTCGGGGATCGGTGCGAGCCCGGTGGGATCGCTTTAACATGATTGATCTGTTTATTTTACATTTTAAAGGAGCATTTTTACGGTTGCTTGTCAACTTAATAACAAAGTGTTTTATTTCGGTACACGTTAAGTTCAGTTTTATTGATAGGTTTCTTTTAACATTATTCATTATTATTTATTCCTTGCGACGTTCTCAGATGTTTCAAAGGTATTTTTTTGTCCATTCGTCATTGATTTGCTTGGTATTGGCATGTTGAGGGATAATATTATGATGATGAATTGGGATGACGTAAATGCGGAATAAATAAGCGCCACTTATGAATTTGAAGTGGTTTTAAAAATAGATGTATTTTGTAAGAGTTAGGTTGAAGTGTTCAAGTGTGTGTGGAGGCGCCGGGGGTTAAAGCGAGTGCTACTGTGTGTCGCGGTTAACATTGAACAAAGAGGTCGGCGAGTGTGTGGGCAGAGCTTTTAACGTCGCCGTCGGCGTCGGCGCGGGCGCACTGAACACCGCTGCTATCATAGCAGGCCGACAGGTGCCGATCTACTTATGTGTTTTGAGAACTACCAATGACTCTATTAAAGTGGTCCACGTAACCGGGTTTTAAAATATAATGACTGCTAGAGAACAGGATCTATTAATGCTTCAATTACTTTTATTGACGTTTAGGTAACGTTTAAAGATGAAGACAAATGTGTTGGTAGTTTTAATTTGTCTTAAATGCACACCATGTCGGAAGCACCAGCCAGAAATGCACGCAGGGCAGATATTGACAGGTTTCTTCAATGTGAACTAATTTCTGCAATGAATTCCTAAGTGGAAGCATCATCTAAGTTGTAAAAAAATAACCGCAAAAAATGTTTGCTTATTAAAAAGCTCATCGACAAAATCATTTAGAAAAAACTTCGTCGAACAAATTAATAGCGGGTATCGTTTAAGACGTGGTGTTTGTATTGTGCGCGGCTCGTTAAAGAGGCAAAAAAACGTTGCGCAGGCGCAGGCAAGCCGCCCGGCTTATCGGAAGCAATTACACGTTGTTCACTTTATTAATTTCCATAACTACCCTCGCGACATCAAAGCAAGCCGCGATCGCGTGTGCCGTCCTCGTAGAGGCGCAAGCGACTGAAAACCGTCTCGGTGTGACGGGGCATGGGAAACTGTTTGGCTGGAAAGTTATTTCAGGTTTGCGTTAGGAGTTTAAGTTTAAAACCTTCTATTGTTTTATAAATAAATAAGAGTTGAAAATAGCTCTCCACTAGGCTTAGCACAATGTTAAAAAAAATCGAAATGGATAATCTTGGAAAGATGAAATAACTTGTTAAAAGCATTGAGAGAACTTAACAACTAAAATATAGGTAATTTTAGTCTTTTCCAATATGTTGATAGATAGATTTATAGACGGTAACTTACATTTTAGTCATCTCATACGTCTTATGACTTGCGCCAGCGCCTGCGCTACTGTTTACCGCGCTGAAACCCTTGAAGACGTTTTAACAACGCTCTCGGCCTGGCACATACACTCTTTGATGTTTAGCGACACTTCAAATACTCTCTGCTCTTCAAAACACATTCATCCTTTGAAAATTTGTATGACGTAGATAAATACTGATTTACAAGAGACAGTTGCTACCTTTTTTATTCTACGCCCGATATGTAAAGTAGGTATCTCAAATAAAAGACAGGCGAATCACAGGATACAATAAATCAGTATTCCAAAACAAACAAAATCTCCATACATCGCGAGAGGTGAACAGTGGAACAGAGGAGAGACTTATCTCGCTAAAACGATTCCCACATAAATAAAGCTCATCGGATATGAAACCGTATTTACATAAGAAAAATATAAAGAGGCCTAAACGATAGGTCCATAAGGGCGTCGTATCGGGCGGGCCGGCACTCGGGACGCCGCTCACGTCCGTGGGGAGCGCTGCGCCTTTAATAACAATACGAAATATCAGTTCGTTCCTCCGATCGCAAATCTACGTCAATAACATATCCAATAGTAGCGCTCAATTCATTTCGACATAATCTAATATAGCGGGGCACGTTTCCCGCCTAAATCTCCCGCCACATGTCGCCAAGATGGCCGACCGGGCGAAACGCGAAACTAAACAAAAAGGAGATCACGAATCGGTAATATCTTTCGAGTCCATAAAGTTAAACGTTTATTTGCAGCGATATTTTGTCCTTTTGTAGATATTGCTTTACTATGTAAGCACTGGACGTGGGTCTCTCCCGTTGATATTTGTGGAAAATTGCCCAGAAAAAATTAAAGTCAACCACTCGTATCTACTTCGTTGTTACGTGAATAAACAAATTCAGTTAACATTTAAACAGATTTCGCAGTAATTTCAGCCAAATTGCTGCCAATTTTCTCTAAAGAGTTATTTTGAAACCGACTTGGTTTAGCTAATTGGACCACTTTGTTGCGGTTTACGGAAACCTAGGATTAAGTCAAATGACTATATCAAAGTCCATTTAAATCATTAGCATTAAAAAGACAATTGTGCCTATATAAAGAAGAACGTATTTAGGTAAATGCTTCAGCATTGCTGTCTGATCATTTGATCATTTCGAAACACCATACATTTTTAAATGATTTAACTAATGTGACATTTATTTTCACGAGCATTTTCCGCAGAAGTAGGTGAACATAAATGCTACTTATTTCGTAATATCATTGTGACCATTATAAATGAAATGTGATCATATTATCATAATATTCGAAAGATGAATTAATGATAATTGGAAGATGAAATGCCCGAGTGATATCAACAAGTCATGACAAGAAAAAACATGTGTTTCAACACACCTTTGAATAAGAATGAATAGAATCATGAGGAAAATCTATGGGGAAATGCTATAGCCTAGAAAAAGTTCCTGAATTCCTGAAAATCGGTAAAACCCGAGTGGAAAAACAAGTCTCCGTCCAAATAAATAAAAAAGCTTTCCCAAGAACCGACGTAGCCCTGTAAAGCAAGCATTATCGTAATTCGTCAGTACAAACAGTGGTTCGAAATGGCTGCAATTAAGCCTGGCTTTCTAATGCATTGACTGATCAATTATCGGACGACAATCGTAGGAAGTGCCGCCCCATATACATATGCCTTAAAAACAAGAAATACTTAGGAGAAGTTCCAAAGCTCTCGAAAATCGGAAAAACCCGAGTGGAACGACGAAGTCTCCGTCCAAATAAATCACAAATAACTTTCCCAAGAACTAACGTAGCCCTGTAAAGGAAACATTAACGTAATTCGTCAGTACAAACAGTGATTCGGAATGGCTGCAATTAAGCCGGGCTTTCTAATGCACTGATTGATCAATCATCGGACGACAATCGAAGGAAGTGCTGCTTTGTCTGCGGGCCGCAGTGAGCGCGGACGTGCTAGCCGAATTGATGTGTAGACTAGACACGGAGTTGGAATGTATTATGCCTATTTTTTTTAGATTTCACTTTTATTGTTACGCGGATATAATTGATTCAGAAGATGATTTTGTTTCATTTTTGGTAGATGCAAAAGTTAAGTATTTCGGTGTTGAGGCAAGGATTTGAAACTAACCCCTATTTTCTAAGTCCTCCATTAGACTCAATATTGATAAATGATAAATGGTTATATCTTAGACCAGTTATAAATGGTTATAACTTTTATTAAATCACAACCGAGTCGATTGGAGTGGAGAAAGTTTTTTTCAAAAGGTCTTAAAATATTGGCCTATGAAAAAGATGCCGTTTTCAGGATTTTTTTAAAACACCGAAATATTCAGGAGTATTTTTTTCTATAATTATTACCAATGAAATTGGGTATGCACTCAACATGTGTATACAAGCGCTTTTGCCTTTACCAAGATTTCCTGAGAATCCCTATTTTCCTCACGACATGACTTGAGAACGACTTTACCGATTTAATTCATCTTTTTGCATTTTTGTTCTTGAGGAAGGTTTTACATAACGCTATGACCCTTAGAAGTCGAGCAGCGGGTAAAACCGTAGGGCACAGCTTGTTGGAACGAAGTTCCTTATCGCACGGTACGAACTTAGCGGATGGGGTTAGCTAGGCGAAAAAAAGTGAAAGATTTTTCCGTCACGACCCTTTCTTTAGTGTAGACGGATATCCATAGGGTGACACGATACTTCAATAAAATGATATTCAAAACCGATGCCCAAAGATTTAAAGAATATCGTGAGAGAAAAAAAGTAAAAAAAAAAATGATAGCCAAAACCAATAGCAACTTCGTTCCAACCGAGTGTTCCACGACACTCACGCATTTTTTTATTATAATAATCTGTAACCTAACCTACCTTAACGTTTCCATTCTATTCATATCAAAATTAATAGCCTTTTCCCAACTCACAACGTTTCATGTCGGGATCGGCTGCCAGTCTAACCGAATTCAACTGAGTGCCAGTATTTCACATGGAGCGGTCTGATGGTCTGACCTCCACGACCCAGTAACTGGGCACCCCTTGGTAAGACTAGTGTCAGTTTTTGGGTTCCTGACTACCCGTAATGACTGTCATAATGATCTACAAAAGACAGCCGTGACCAAAGGCTTAACGTGCTTTCGGAGGCACTGAGGAGTCTCGGTATGTAATATATGGTTACCCATCTACGGGCCGGCCCCGGCAATCGTTGCTTAAACTGGAACAGGTTAAGTTGGGCCAAATCGGATGTATATGTCACCGGCAAATTGCAGACTCCGTAAGATTGTAGTAAATCTTCATTAGAATATAATTTCTCGATTAAAAAATCGTTTTGTATACCTATACAATTATCCCTTTCAAATTCAATAGTTTCCAATATGTCCGACATCCGTGTCTTATTAAGAAAAAATAGTTTACAATTTCACGCGATTTTTAACAATCTTACGGCGTTTGCCCTTTTCCGTTGACATATATACAACTTTAAATCAAGATATTTTTTATCCAATGAAAATTATTGGACCCCATAATATAGGAAAGCAAAATGCAGTGTCCAGTTATTCTTCCTAAACTCATAAATGTTTGATCTTTGCCGTAATAGCAGGCTACACCGATTGATCCGTCATTGTGTCGGAGAGCCGTGATTTCAGCAGGAATCGTTCCATCGGACTTCTGTACCTGCGTAATGCACGAACAAAGCTTTTCGATTTGATTGAAAGAACTTTGAATTTAAGAAAAATGATCAGCGGTTCCAGGCGGTTTCCATGAAATTAAATTAATGTATTTTCCTACTAGAACAACGTGATGCTGAATGCTTTGAATAATATGGTAATTTGATCAATGGGAATCGAAGGTCACTAAAGAATCCTGAAAGGTTCGTCATCACATCCGGAATACCTACCTATCTTTTTGCTCCTCCTTCTGTTTATCACGATTCTTTTCATATGGGTTAATTAGAGACACTGAATCTTAAACCACTATGACGCTTCTCGGAAAAATCCTCCGGAATTTTCCGAAACGAATTTTCTTTTTCGCCCAATCAGTTTGTAGCTGACCAAAACAAACGAGTTTGCACGATCCCATCTACAGGCCGGTGAGCGCTTTCTATTAAGACCATGATCTGTCACGAACTGCCATATTCTTGGGCTGTGTGAGTGATGGCGGCTGTCGGCGAGATGTAAGGGTCGTCGGTCACGTGCGCCGATTGCTATTGATTTCCATTTAATTCGGCGCGTGCTTCCACTGGCCTGCCTACCGGCGCCGCTGCTATCAACGACAAATTGCTGCTGAACCTCTGCTGCCTTCATTTCCACTGATTGAAGGGTGCTGTTGCTTTTGTGTTTTGTTTGCTGGTTTGTTTTGTATGTGGGTTTTATCGACACGGAAGGTTATGGACGTGAAAATCTGACCACAGGTGTTTATTCAAATATTCAAAATCTGTGTTTGAAATAAGAAGAAAACAGTTTAGGTGGAGAATGCGGGTCACAGGCAGTAAAATGTTACGCACCGTTTGACTCAAAAGGACTGATGTTGAATTTACCTAAAGTTGGCAGCTACCGACGGCGATGAAAAGCTGGTAGGCAACAAATAATTTAGTAGTCATCCCAGTAGTAAGTAGTTATCGTACGTAATATTACAGTGTACAAATGATTGTACATATTAGTTGGAATAGTCTGTCGTCGGTGTTCGAGACAATAGCGCGCGTGACTCCATCTCGCACTACCACCGCTACGCTGCGCCCGCGCTCTTGATTGCATAGAATTTTCTATAAACAATGCTATTCTATTAGATGACCTACACCTTGATTACAAATGTATTTTCCAGCTACCCAGAAAATTGTACAACAACAAATTTAACTTGGAGGCAATTTAAAAAGTTTGTTAAATATAAACCTTTACTTGATCAATTACTTTTTGATACCCTTTTTTTGCAAGAAAATTGTTTTTTTATTGTGCTCAGTAAATTTCGAGACGGCTTACGCCGCCCAAAAATTAATTGATCGGATCTCGTTTCTCAGAGGAAACAGCGCGGAAGAGTTTTAATTAGCGAGAAAAAAAGCACCACAAAACTTCCGACGTAAAAAACCGGGAGACAAGGGTGGGCGTAGCGAGGAATAAAAATCTCCCGCTCGTAATGCGGGCAACATTTGTGTGAGGAAGACGCTCAGTAATGGAAGACAAATTTCAATATAATTTGCAATACATAAGCGTGTTACTTTAATAGGCCAGAACCACCCTTCAAATTAAACGGGGCTTAAGTTTTATTTTATTTTTTCCTCGTCGGTTCGATCGTGTTGTGGGCGCGTAAGCAAGCTCGGGGAGAGCGCGACGCACAGCCCGCCCCGGGAAAAAATATAATCCGAGCAAATTAATTGCTCCTACAGGCAATAGTGGCGCGGCCGCGATGCCGCCAAATCAAATTAAGGACGCGCTATAAAAACCAAATTAGTGCCCGCTTTAACCGTGAGGGGGTATTTAGTTACAAGACGTTAGTTCAAATCCCGCCATTTTCATTAACAATAAATATCCCCTTGCAGCCGCACAGAATCCTTATTGTTTTACTTTTTACACCCTTGTGTCCCGAGTGGGATATAGCGGACGACGGCGACGTCTTGTACTGAGGCTGGCTAATTTGTTCTTTTTGTTTACTTACCGGGCAAAGGTAATAAAAATTTGTGTTGCGCGAATTGTATGGACTTTAAATTTTATATAGCCGCCGGTGCCGGGCGAGTTTTGCATTTAATTGGGAAAAATTTAGGGTCGGCGAAGCGCTTCTGTGCGGATTCTTAAACTAATTGGATGGCCGTTACAACTTTTTTGTCTTAAACTTTTACGCAATTGAAGTAGGGGTGAAAAGGGACATTAGAAAAAATAAATTTTACTGTAGTATCCGTAAGTATTACGCAACACTTTGGAAGACTTGAAGGAATTCCGTTGGTCCGTTATTTGGGTCGTTCTATATTACATAGTGCAGTTATCAGCAAGGGATGAATTTGATGTGCTTTTTTGAGGTCGGCGGGTGGTTAATTAGAGGCGATGCAGTGAATTAGAGGGCGGTGGTGATCTAAAACAATAAGCTGACACCGTCATTAGTGGTCGACAACCCGCTGCAGATTGCTGCACCTCCCTAATGTGACGACATTTAGTCCCTTCACATTTAATTTCGTATTTATTACGTCTGGGTACCTGTGCTATGCAATTGTGTTATTAAGTTTATGTTCCCTGTTTTTTGATAATATTTATTTAAATTCCATTTGAGCCTTTATTTTAGTTACAATAAAATTTTATGTTTAGTAACCCATAATCATTTTTCAGGTGGTCAAATGATGATTGGAAAGGCAGACTGGCACAAATTTTACACAGGTAGTATTTTATTTTAATTTTAATGTACTTCATACAATTACACACATGTATCGAGTGAAAATGTTGAAATCCTTCGTGGTCGTGCCTTCTTCAGTGGGATTTTCTTGTTGCTTTTCCTGATTATGATGGTTAATGCTATTTATTTTTTTGTCTGTAACATCCAAATAAAACCTAGAGTCTGGCAAACAAAAACGGGTATGATATAAGCTATCGCCAATTTTATTCGTTTTGAATTTCTTTAATAATAGGGTTTGTCCTCAAAATAGTGGATCTGTCACCAAAATGTAGTTGCCAAATAATTGTAAAAAGCAATTCCATAATAAATCACATATAATCCTCGGGATATATTATCAAGTATCAAATAGATAGGTTGGGATTTATTATAAAACGGGAAGTAAACCATATTACTGGGTGGATTAAAAAAAATAACCACGAAGGTGATGGCGGGGTCTGTTCGCTCGCTACGCTCGCTCACTTGACCCTGCCATCCCCTTCTAACCTAACCTGTCCGAGTCGGGGTGCCCTAAGCTCCCTGTGCCCTATGTTCGAATATTTGGTGCCCTATGTTCGAATATTTGGTGACAGATATACCTTTCTGAGTACGAAGTTAAAGGAATAAACCTATTATTTTGAGAACAAAGTTTTATCCAAGGAATGAACTACGATTTTATTGATAATCCATCTCTTATTTTACATACATATTGGCATTAATTTGGTAATTCATACCTGGCGACACTTTTTATATATCTGAGAACGAAAATACTTCGTGGCGATAGATCTATTTATTAGGTGATGCAACTTGATGACAAATATAAATTTTGGTGACAAGAAATATAGTCCCCAACAAAAACAGAGACTGAAAAATCGCGGCAAATTTAAAAAAATATCGGTATAACAACCCCAAAATTAGTATGACATACTTGGAATCAAAGACTATAGTCTTGGAATAATCCAATTTGATACTTTAAAATAATTTAACCTCCTCCTTTTTTAGAAGTCGGTTAATAAGTTTACTGAAGTTTCGAGATGCAAAATCATACAATCTTTAATAATCCAAATGAAAGAAAACGTGACATTTCGAAAAATCAGTTAACTTCGTCTGAATTAAAAATACGACTAGATATTATGTAGGTTCCTAGCAATCTGATTTAAAAAAAAAAAACAAAAATGTTCTACAATAATTTTGGTTTATTCACTGTCATAATTAAAATCAGAATCTAAAACTTCTATGTGAAAAGATTCATTAGAGTCACTGGAGTCACTGTTTCCCACATTAATAAATAAAACTTTCTGAATTATTTTCTGTAATTGTGTCCCTTTCTTTATATTTATTTTCAACATGTATGACATGGTCAGTCATTTTCTTCCACTCCTCTGGAGTTATGGTTTCAAACGATTCTTTTATAACTCTATATGTCCACTGCGGCCAGGGCAATATTTCTACTTGCCACTTTACGTTTAGCCAAACTCCATACCAGCTCAATGGCGTTTAGATCGCAGTAATAGAAGGGGGGGGGGGGAGTCGTAATACCTCATGTCCATTCTGCTTCAGAAGTTTATCAGCTTCATATACTGGTACTGGTGTGTTTCGTTTTACAAAACATAGGAGCTCTGCTTTTGTGTGATAATCTTCAAGTAAGCCATTCTCTTATGTCGTTTTTGCGATTTTGTGATGCAGGAGCTTTATTTACAATGATTGCATGGTAACTGGCGTTATCCATAACTATTACACTAGGCTCATTTAAATTGGGTATAAGCTTTTCTCTTAGCCATTTATTAAAGTTTACAGCATTCAGGTTGTGGTGGTAGTCCGCCATTTTCGATTTAGTGCTAAAGACTAACAATAAGTTTGGCACAGGGCCTTTCTCCGATCCAGCATGTACAATTATGTACCTTTTCCCTGTTGAAACATTTTCAATCGCACCACTTATAGATGGACTTTGCCAAGACTTCTTGGATTTTGTAGTTTTTATGAATATAGGTCTCATCTAAGTAAATTATTGACTTTCCTTCTCTACGTTTCAGCCATGGTTCTTAAAGTCTCCTGGCAGATATGTCGTATCGTTCAATTAACAACGAACGCTCATTCTTATTTTTCTTAAATTCATAGCCATTGGACAATATTAAGTGGCGAAGAGTTTCCCTGCATCCATTAAATCCAATGCTTTCTCTTAATTCCACTAAAAGAGTTCTCAATGTTTTTTTTGAGTTTTGTACGAATTCAAACCAAGTATCAACTTCTATGCGTCACACTAACTTATGAAATTCAACACCACACGTAAACAATCTTGTTTCAGGTTGAATTCAGCGTCTTTCTCCTGTTGTTTTTCTTCAAATTTGGAAATCATGCGAAACAATCTCCCTCACTGCACTTTTAATAGTTTTATTCATTTTTAAGTAGGAAAAATGCTCAACAAGATCACAACAAATTACCAACAACACGTCATCTTGTTTTGACAAATTGAATTTGACATTTTGTCTAACAATGCCATAAACACAGTCTGCAAATAATTCGAGTATCTACTTTCGTTTGCCAGACTATATTTACTACGACTTCCTTCCTTTTGATAAGAATAGTTGAAAGAAAGAAACAAATGCGCATCGACCTTAAACATTTATCTTACTCTGCCACTAAATGAACTAACGAAAAAAAACAACAATCTAGTAAATTAAGAAAAAAAAACTTAACACATCAAATTTCCTTTCAAGATAGTCGTGAAGTATATCCGGCACTAATTACAAGTGAGATGGATGCGAGGAGGAAATTAATTTCAGTATTAATTTTATCAATTAAGCTAATTGCTGCGAAGTAAAACCTTATGTTGAAATAAATGTAGTAGGAGGGTGCAAATGATGGTAGGATTTATGAGTTCCGCTTTACCTGGTAGGTAAATGTACCTACCTAAGTGTGATAATTATTATCATAGTTAGCGAGCAGATTTGCTTCATGAAAAACTGTGTATCTTTTCTTCACATTAGAAGTACATATTATGTAGATTGGTTACTATTTATTATCATTGAACTTTGTTCATCTTCTAGTAATCGTTAGAAGAGTTGACAGAGAAGCAGATATACCCACCTAAGCTCATTGATTTTTATTGAAAACATAATATATTGTGATAAACAGTTTTTGTACGAACCTCGTTGTAATTAAAATGATAATGTTTCCGCTCAGCTTGCTCTTGTGCCTAATTATTTTGTTTTGTCCTTATTACTAAACCAACAAGGATAGTTTTAATCGGCCTAGTTTAAACCACATCACATCAATAATAATTAAGCATTCATATACAGACCTACATTATATACCTACCTCCTAAAAGCCTAATTATATCAGACCGATTAAAATCTATACTTGCCTACATTTAAGTCGATTCAAAAACTCCCCAAATTACACGATCAATGTGTGTATGAAAACATAATAACAGTTCAGCGTGAATGGTATAAACACATTGTTTGGTGTTCGGCATTATTATAGGGCTGAAAAGCCGCCGTACGAATATCGTAATTATATTATTAAAATTACCACGACGATTGCAGGAAACGTGTTATTTAACGTAGTCGCGATACGATCTTATCGCTGATCCTAATACCCGATGTGTGGGTATTATCGTGCTACCTGACGAAATCGACGGATATACAGGGATATTCGGCTTCGACACATGGCCACCATTAACGTTTTATGTACAGGCTGTAGTTTTTTGGTACTGAACGTTTTAGGCTGCGTAATTGCTTACTGAAAGACTTATGAATTTGTTTGAATGATTTTAGATACCGACCTACAAGATAACCATAAGTAAGCAGAGCTTTGCGCACATCAAAGTTTCGTTTTCAATAATATTCTCCTGAAAATTCTCCTGGGCAGTTCTCACAGTCTTACCTTCGAGCATCCAAAAACTTACTTCTTCATATTCCTTCTCACTGCATCGGGTTTATTTCCAATCCAAACGCTATTTCAACCATTAAACTCTGGAATGTGCTACCCCTTGACATCAAGAAGGCTGAGTCCACATTTTCCTTTTAGCGTAAAATCCGAAAACACTTCTCGGAAGCCTGTTATTCTTAGTTTGGTTTTCGTCACAATTATTAAGAGCTCTCTTAATCAGAAGGATTATTATAAAACATATTTTAAGTTTATTATTTTAGCATATATCACATGTATTTTAATAGAGATTATAGGTATAGGTATATTATTTCCAAAAAAAAAAAACTATTTTAAATCTTATTTATTTGTTGTACACCTACCACAGTGTAGTCTTTTCAACTCAAAGGTTGACTGGTAGAGAATGCCATAAGTCCGCCCATGTACCACTATTGTACATAAAGTTTAGATAAAATAAACAAAATTAGTTTTTATAATAATGATTGTTATAAAGCCTGTGTAACTCAGAAAAGATTATTTTTAAGACTAGTAATGTACCGAAATATGAAATAGTTCTTGTCTTTCCCAAATTAATGTAACCGCAATGAGCGGCGAGTTTTCCATTTCCACTCAGCGTGAGTCGTCGCATCGTTGAGGCTTTAGCAATGTGTTCGCTACCTTAGGATTAGTAACGAAAACCCTTCGTTGACCTTTACAACTACTATAGGGACAGATGAAAAGGTTCTGTGTTTTGATTTAAAGTGAAATGGAATATCATTATTTGTTAGAGGTTTTCTGTAGCTGCTTGGCTTGAGCCTGATTTCAACAAGAGGTAAATGAACACTCCGTATAAAGTATTATTACGAGACAATGCGGTCTGTTTGTCTATCATGATAATCTGTGGACTGCTCATTTCAATTCCGTGTTGTGTAAACGCCCTAATGGACTCCGGTAATGTGACACGCTTGACGATTTTACTCACAAATTGTTGTACGAAACTCTATTACAATCTAATGACAGTCACCGTCTAATTGCAAGGTTATTACGTTTTGTTGTGCACGCGGCTTAATGATAGCACCGGTAATTATTGAGCGAGGTGAAACCCTGAAGATGTGTCGAATTGAATCGTCGGGCCCGTAATGACGGGGCGCGGGCTGCCGGATGCCGCCGCATTAACCAACTATCAATGGCCGCATAAGATTAATTTTTAATTGTCTTTACCCCCAGGCTACGACTCGATACACATTCTTTATATACGTAAATTGCAGTATATCTTGTATTTTAATAAGTAACTGCGTGATTGATATTTATTTGCAACTGTGTAGCTTCATAGCGTGTTATTAGCTGTGGAAATACAGTTCATTTGAATAAAAAACCTGATTGATTGATACATTTTGTAGATTCGTTGAATAACTTAAAAAAGGGTGTAATCAGTTTTTGTGAATATTATGATAATTTATTCTCATCAAGATAGTCTAACTTTCTCTGCTATGAAAAATAATTCTTTAAAAACAAAGTTGGGTAAGCAACAAGGGAAATCATAAAAACCTAAAAGACAGTCACATCATTTATACATTTAAAAACTATAAGCGCCATCATGAAGCATGTGTAAGTGGGCCACTCGACACCGGCTGCCACGACTGTCATCAGCGCCACCAGCGTGAAATATGGAAACGCCGACGATCCACCATATCACGATATCTCAGTCATCATCTAGAGCGAGTGACGAATACATTTCGTGAATAATTTACCAGACAATGGACTGTCAACTCTTTTATTGTATTATTTCGGTATTGTCGTGTCGAACGTCACGAGAAAGTGGCATTTGTTCGTAATAACGTTTAAATACGTTTGCGTAAGCTTTGTGAAAGCGTAATGACTGGCGAAAATAAACGCTACGAAATGATAGAGATAATTTCTGGAGGGTGAATGTAGAGTCGTGTTGTGTTGGAAATTAATTTTATGTACCTATATACATATTCTTGATTAGAATCTGCGTTTGCAACGTACCTTCGGGAAAATTCTAGTGAAAACGTGTCAAAACATTCTGTTTTTCGCAACGATGAGTTTCTATAACATGTTTGTCATGAAAGAAAAATTACAAAAAATGTCATATGATAGAGCTTCTATACTGATATTTAGATGGTCCGATTTCTATAAACATTTGCAAATAAAAGACCTGCCACTCCACTTACAAGTTAATGAATGCCGAGCTGAAACTCGGTCGCTAATCACAGAAAAGCGGAACACGGCAAGTGGCCGGGAAAACGTTCGTATGACGAGGAAAAAGATTAAAGATACGCTACAATGTATGAGCACTAACAAGATGCTTCCAGTCAACACTAGCTTATCTTAAAATAACAAGTAAAATCTTTATAGTGCTTTGTAGTTGTAACATGAACATCTAGCAAATAGTTTTCATAAAAGTAGGTAAATTGTTTAAATCTCCCCTTCGGTTTTGACGTATGCTGCGTGGATTTGGATTTAACGTGATTAGTGATTAATTCATTTATTGACATCGAAAGCACAGCTTAATGTAGCCTGAAACTCGCTGTCTACAATCCACAACGATAGTAAATAATTTCTTCTATAAGAGTAACTAACGTAGCTATGTTTAGAACAAACTGATTAGTAAAATCTTCTATTTTTGACATCTATAAAATTTAAAGTCGTTAGGACCTTTTAAAACCGTGTTGCATCCCATACCTACTACCTATATTGCATTTTCAAAAAGATATCAAAGAAAATGTAAGAAAATCCGTGAAACCGACCGAAGCGGATTTGTTTGTCGCCCGGCGCAACCCGTGCGGTGTAAACCTCGACCTCTTATTTTTGCCGCGTCGCCTGAGACGGACCTGGATTGATTTACGGGGGCAAGTGAGTCGCCTCTCTGGCCTCTCCCGCCCTACCCGACCCGGCTTACTCCTAACTAAGCTTTATTCCGGGATTACGCAAAACACACGCCACCGGTCGTGACGTGTGCCGAATTGAGAACAGCTCGCCGACGACGAAGGGTTGACTTCTGATACTGTTATAAGAGGTTAAATTGGAAAGTCGATTTTATGGCTCTTATTAATCGGTTTTGGCTATCCTATAGAGTTGTAAAAATTAAATTAAATATTCGTGTAATAATGGAGTTAATGACCATGATTTTATTTCCCACACTTAGCTAAACGCAAACAGCAAAGTTATGAATATTTATGAAGAAAGAGATAAACTCATTTATGGGATAATTTAAGCCACTTTCGAAAATACCATCGATTGGTCAGATCAGGCGGAACTTTAATAAATCCCGGTATTCTGTTTAAGTTATTACACCTATTAAACGCAAAGTAAGAAGACACGTTCCGCCATTAAGGCAGTCTCAAGCAGCGGCAGCGGCCGGCTGAAGCGCGGGATATTATCGCGCCGCTTGTTGCCCGCGTAAAATAATAATGGCCGAACTTCCGGTGCCGGCGGCGCGGAAAACTTAAGCGAAAAAGGCGGGAAACGCCCCGGGCCGTCGCCGCTAACTTTGCTAACCGCTCGGATGTGACGTCACTTAATTTATTAACACATCCCTACCTCCGCCGAGAGGTACTTCTTGGTTTTTACGACACTTTTCCACTTCTCACTCAACGTGCTACAATTTCGTGGAGCCACCCGACACGAATAGTTTTGTTGACACTCGGTTTAACTGCTCATTTTTTGGAGTCAGTCTTCTTAAGTATTTAGGTAACACAAAGCAACTTAATCAATATCCAGAACTATTCCGTAAATGCATACATGGCAGGGTCTGTTATTCAACAAAAGAAAAACCTTAAGGTAGCGAGCTAGTCGAAGTGCATGTTATGAAATTTAATAAGAGGACACATTTAAACCAAAATGTTCTACATAGTCACGTTAGTAATCTGTGGATTTTGTGAATATTAAATATTGGCATAATTATGTTCTACTTTTTATAGCTACTACAAACTGATAGAACTGTTTGCATCAAGAATAAACGAATGTTTTACGTAACACGTTATAAAATTGTCTTAAATAAATATTTAAATTGAGTCTTTGCTTTTGTTTATTGTTGCTAATTAAGATCTTGAAAATATCTACATCTAAATTATTCAATTTAGTTATGACACTAATAAGATTAAAACTAATAATGTTTTAAGTATCATAATTTATAGCTTGAGGATCTAAAGGTTAATAACGTTATTAGAATATTTTACCAGGCGCTTCTTTTGTCATCCTCATAATTATGTTGACGAACGGTATACAAACTACTTTAGTAGGTATATATGTATAGGATCTTTCCGAAATAAAGTGTCAATGTATTTTTAATATTTAAAACATTTTAGTGTTGCCCGCTACAAACGTCGCGTCCATCGATAACGACAAGTGAAACTTAAAAACAACGTTCCCGAAAAACACAGCCGACGGAAAATCAATTATCGAAACCGCACAGAGAGCACTCGAATAAATACACCCCGACTATCCAATAAAACACGTGAATCGTTTACAATTAAAGCTTTAAATCGGCAATAGGTGTTGCCATAAATCGGACGAGAAAACAATCAGCGAGGCAGCGTCGTTCGCAATTAGCGCTGCGCGGCTCGATAAATTTGCATTAATGCTTTCGAAAAATCGGAGCGGCAATAATTTTCGCGTGCCATGTGTTGTATAGTGCCGTAGTACCGGAGTACCGGAGTACCGTAGTACGCGCCTACCCCTAGCTACCTTTTTCAGTGCGGCCGCTGCCAAACGGAGCCGAAGCTACTTTTTTCAGCGAACAGATTTACTCCGTTCACCTGTAGTTTCAGTATCAGATATCTGTCCGGTTGTTTCTCGTGTTTTGGCATATTGAGTTATTTCGTAAACTACGGTGGGGATTTACTTGTTATGTACATATGTTGTTGGTGCACATATGTAAGACGTTACCTATAGGAGTTAAGGAAGGAAGATAGTTTTCGTAAGTTAGAACTTAATGAAATCGTGCTTCTTCCTTAATTTATGATGCGGTCGTCCCTCTTTTGAGCATAGCATCAATTACCTTCAAGAACCTGTGACTATTGCATGTTGACGCTTACTAATCCCTCAAATACGGCACAGAAATAAAAGCCAAGATCCAATTTTTGAAAGAAGAGAAAAATCAACCCTTATCGTGAAATAGGACAGAGCGGTTCGCGAGGTGCGCGGCGCCCGAGTCTCGGATGGACAATAATGGACATATTTCCACGTTGGCAATTCACGCGTATCCGCGCGTGATTTACGCAACGCCCCCCGCCTCACTGCACTTTACACTTTTGCAGCTCCGCGCGCACCAACGCCTATTAATTGATATTCGCCGCGACACACTCCACACATTTTTATACACAATTCCCAATAAACAATTTTTAGAGCGGAACATTTTTTGCACAACTTTTCCGAAACGTTTCACGCAAAATATCCAACAATCAGGTTATACCGCTTTCGGCTACTCTTTGACGTGCAAAGCAGGATTTAATTAATATTAATAAGTTTTTTAATCCTACTACCGATACAATAAGTAATAATAATAATAATAATAATAATAATAATCGTTTATTTATAAGTAGATTTTAAATAAGACATTATAATAAACGGTATTTTTATCGATGTTTATTTTTTCCCCTTTTTCAATCAACCGAAACTATCGATCGGGCTTAGCTAAAATGGAGTTCGAAGTTGCGTAGGCGTCGAAATCAATTTAGCATGCTAATAAGCGAGTCTCCTGGAGAGATAATGAGTCTTTATAAGTGTGGGGCGCCCACCACGCGGTGCACACATCTCGCGTGAAGATAACCGGTTTGTTAATAACCTCTGCTTGCCGATAAATACTCTATGAACATAACGCGAAACTCACGGTTTACATAAAACCAACGATTTGTACGACTAGTGCTGTACTTTACGTCTTTTTAATAGTCTATTTATTTAAAGTGAGTTTTTTTTATAGATTTGTTTTAAGTTAATGGTGAATGGTGCAGGAGCGTGGTTGTCACGCTGGGCGTTATGTCCGATACATCTCCATGTTTATGTCTTATGTTCCCGAAACTCTGTGGGTTTTTTAGCTATGAAAAAACAATTGAGTTCGATTAAATTGTTTGGGTGTTTTATGCCAGAAAATCTGTGGAACGGTTGGACATTTGCATGTCATGTACAGTTTGAGTCCGATATTTACACCCACCATGGCGTGATGCATATTACTGTGAACGTGAACATACAGCTTTTTTTATGGATGGGAAATCATCAAATGACAGGAGTCATTTGATCGCGAGTCGCTCTGGGTGGAGTGGGAGGGAATGTCAGACTCTTACTGACTAAAACCCATCCGTGCTCCTCGTACGTAGTGCCCTTTGCTTTCCAGGGCCGCGGTAATACTTTCGAACAAATTCCGCAACCACATACAGCTTACTATCGAAATGGTACATTTTGATACCAAGTACATTTTGTTATCGACTTCATTTGAATACAAGATTAATTTGTTGAGTGAATTATCGTCAAGTTTTATTGAGCTGTGTCGCCTGCGTTCAGCGTTACCAATAATTGTTGTATTCTATTTCATCATAAAACGTAGCGTCCGTCCGGTGCAGTACCTGTATTTACTTTTTTGTTATTTATTGAATATTTATAGCATATAATAAACTGGAATGACAACTGCGCACAGCACATCGAGAAGGAAAAGTATTAAAAACATTTTTCAAATTTTGTGTAGACGTTAACAGCGATATTAAATAACATCTCTATTCACAATAAAATGTGTCATAAAAATGTT
The DNA here is from genome assembly GCA_947386135.1 of Melanchra persicariae. Classification (NCBI taxonomy): domain Eukaryota; kingdom Metazoa; phylum Arthropoda; class Insecta; order Lepidoptera; family Noctuidae; genus Melanchra; species Melanchra persicariae. Next base: position 7,953,962 of record OX376653.1, on the reverse strand, counting down.
TAGGGATAGTCAGGACAGTCGAGCGAGCCGGAAGAGTGTCGCCGCGGGGGTAGGCAGCTCTGCTTAATATATGAAAATATTCAATTTTATAACATTCTGTAGCGATAACATCTTCCTGTCGATTTGATATTTTCGGCGGTAAGGTAATATTATCCGCTGGTCAGTGAATGGAGGCCGGAGCCACGCTGCGCGCGCGCCTACCAACATCGTAACTTAACACTTAATCATTGCTACGGACACTTTATGTCCCTGCAGGGCTGATGCTGAGGACCTCGGCCACAACGACACTCGAGCACTCATGTCTGCGGAGAAGCCTGCCTACTAACAACCAACATTGTTGTGTATTGCTACTCATTTGAATATAATGCTCAAGATTTGATACATCGTTACGACTTATGAGGAGCATGAATATGAACAATCTAATTTACTTTTCTTTTAGGTAACTTTTTCCGTCGCCTCTAAACTCGCAGACAACCCCAAAGCACGTATCTGTTTTGCCAAACAGTAATTGAAATACAAAACAATCCAACTTAAGTATTAAGATACAAACCCAATGACCTCAAGACATTATCACACGTGAACAACGTGGCAAGCTGGCAAGCAGTGTCGTTCGTCCATTAAAGTGTATCCATATAAGGGCAGGAGCACACTCGCAGATGTCATAAGTCAGGCAATGAGGTGGTCGATAAATTACCGGGCGCCTGCCGAGGCGACGGCCCGCGTGGGCGACCGGTAGCCTGGGCCAGTATAGAGTGCACTCCTGCTTACGCGGTGTCATGTTACAGTTTGTAGACTATAGCTGCCATTTCAGGTTTGTGGTTAGACTAGGCTTTTAAATTGCAGTTGTTAAATGAGATTCTTTTCGCGAAATTGGAAGATGAAGAAGCAAAAACTTGGCAATGTTTTGAAATGAAGCAGCTTCTTATTATTGTTGTGAATCTGTGAGTATTGTCACAGCACCAGCACGATCTGCGTCAGTTGTATTTGTCACAAAGTGATTGTTTTTGCTGCAGTGTAATCTGAGGCTTTGGTCGAGTGACATATTGCCAGTGGTAGCGTTTGGGAGGCGATTGTTAAAACGACAAAAATGGTTTGGCAAACGCTATTGATATTTCATGTGATCAATTCCTTATATTTTGGCATTTCCACAATCGCATTCGCTAATAGAACGGCACTTTGTCTAGAGCCTCTGTTGAATCCAAAATGTGAATAATTTAGATAGCAATAAAGCGGAAACATTGAAGCAACTCAAGCAAAACTAAGTACTACTTAGGTTCTTCATTTGCGATCTGAAAATGCCAATCGTTCTCAAAGACCTTACTACGGTCTTTGGTAATAAAGAATCTGTAATGTATGAAAAGATGTGTATCTATTCATCAAAACCTTTGATTAAAACAAGAGTGGAGGTCTTCATACTTGGTAAGCTAACTTTAATAAAAATAATTAGCGAGAGTTACACCAAACTGTATGTCGAAAATAAGTTTATTGTTATTCAAGCTGTGACCGAATGAATATATCTCCCAAGTGCATCGGAATCAATGAGAGTGAGTCAGGGACTGATGCCAAAACCCGCGAACAATAACAAAACAAGCAGTCTGCGTCGTGCGCAAGTTACGAAGGCAGCACGAAAACGTCGTTAGTCAACGAACTGCTACCTACCACCAGCCCATAACACAGTTCATTATTTACATTAACAGTTTAGCAGTCAGTGGCAGCTCTCTCGATCCCGACTTATGGCCGCGTGAATATGCGTGGGCATTATTTGTACCCTTGTTAAGCGCTGAGGATATTATAAAAATGATTCCTTTATCCGCGCTGTGACACTCGCTGGAAATTGGTCGTTTAATTTATGATCATCATAAAAAAGGATTCGAACCCGTGCAGGTTGGAATTTCATTCATAAGAACGCAGAGGCGTTTGGGTCTTTATGGATGGATGTTTTCATTAATTTAATGCGGATCCGAGGATGCCACCGAGGTGTCAGGTTTCCGGTGACACTCGCACAGATCAGATAGCGAGGCTCGTGCTGCGACTACCGTTCATCCTTCTTCAACATTTGTCACACCTCTCAGGTTTCTCTGACGTCATCTTCATAAACAGAACATTCAGATCAACATTTCCAACTCTCATGATTGTGCAGCCTTGGTAGGTAAGTATCGATCTATCTTTGATATGAAGAAGTGCAACTCATGGTCAAGTCGTGTTAGGGTTATTTACATATTAAATCACGCATTCCTTGAGAGTCGAGTGCGTGACTTAATTTATTGCCGCGATCAATGTAAAATAATTCTTAGACATTATAGAGGATCAATCATTATTCATTATAAGTGGTGGTTGATGCGGCAGGAGAGCATCAGACCACCGAGTGACCGGCGGAGAGGTGCGCAGGCGCACATCATCAGATAAGCGACAATAACTCGATACGCGTTCCAAATAAGCTCAGGGGCGCATTAGTTACCGGTGACCGACACAGACAGTTCGCCTAATCCACTCAAAACATTCGGAGACATTTGTCGGCTCGCGGCAGGGATCGGGTGATCGATAGCGCGACTCGCCACAAAACGATAGATAAAAGCCGATAAGTCAGAAGAAATATGACGCGAACAAAATCGGGAGATGTACGTAATAAGATAAAAGTCAAACAATGATTCGACCGCGGATTCGCCGCGGCATAATTTATGTGACAACGCGTGATGGACGAGCGGCGACTTTCGGTAAACTATTTACATACGGCGGCGGCCGCGCTGTCGGATTGGGTTCTGCTTGTGACAGAGGGTGGGGCTTAGTACCGAAAACAAATGTCACTGTTATTTATTAGGTTACGGTACTATTAAGCCTAAGACGGGAATTATGGTTTGGGGATAGCCAAACAATTCGGTGGCGTTTAATCCGGCGAAAAATTCTGGAAAATTTCTGCTTGGATATCCGTTGTTCTTGTCACTGTAAGGGATGAAAATTGAAATACATAATACCATGTATAAATCTCGATTATCAGCCACTTCCTAACATCCAACTTTAACGTGGTTAAGTTTGCGAGTGACTTTAGACGTCGCGTCTTCGTAGCGGCGCGGCGGCGCGCGGTCCCAAGGCGATCTCTCTAATTGAATCAAATCCCGCGGTCTCGCGCCCGACGCCTCCCTTAGCACGTCGACTTAGATTACTTCCGTCTGTAAGCAGGTAGGGGCATCGTGTAGCTGGTTCGTGCAGAACGGAAAGTTGTGATTCACTTTGTCCATGTTGTCGCAGTTTTTTCTTTATGCTTACCTACTCTATGCGTCCATGTTTTCCTCATCAATAAAGATGCATAGATTTTTCATCGTCTATATTTGGGCGCATGTCAAACGATTCATGGGCTAAAGCAACCACAATGTGGGTCACAGAAAATGTCCGGCGGCATGCATCGCGGCAGACCCAGGCGAAGATGGCGGGACGAGCTTGACGCCTATCGACAGGATTGGTCAACACTAGCCCAGAGCCGGGAAGAAGGGAAGGAAGAAATCCCTTTCTTCCTTCCATTCTTCCCGGCTCTGGGCAAAGGCCTCCCAGCCTTTGCCCTGCAGTGGGACGGGATAGACTAAAAATAATTATTTATATTATATTGGGGCGGCTTCCAAATGTCTACTGGATGGACAGCTTAATAACAATAGAATACATATTTTACGTAGAGCGACTGCCTATCTGATCTTCACTACCCAGTTACTGGGTTTCAATCATCTTCAATCATTTCAAGGAGATTTTACTAAGTACATAAATTTATTTATTTATTTAACACTTTCGCACTTAAATGTACAGAGGCGGACTTAATGCTATAGGCATTCTTTACCAGTCAACCTTTGGGTGATGCAGAGAATAGTGGTAGGTGCAATACAGATAATTAAAAGCGATTGATATTAATATTCATTATCGCGCGACAATGAAGATTTTTTAGTAACTTCAGAATGTCGATCAAAAGTTGATTTGAAACTTTGGTGATTAGGCGTTCGGTGTCGATTATATTTGGGCATGTTCATTACGAAATCGCTTTTTTTTGTGAATGATACACATCCGTGCGCCGTCCACCGATCGGTGCAGCATGGGTGCAGCACTGCAGTGCGATTCTGTAAACACGTCGAAGTGAAAACTTAGGCAAAATGAACGACAAGTGAGCTGTCAAACCATACAAACAAGATGGAATGAGAGCTCACTTGTCGTTCACTACACCTAAGTGTGGTACACGGTGAGATGTAACGGATGTCACCGTGTACAGCAGTGCGATTCTGTAAACATGTCGAAGTGAACACTTGGGCGGGGTGCACGACGGGTGAGTTGTCAAACCATACAAATAAGATGGAATGACAGCTCACTTGTCGTTCACTCCGCCTAGGTTTACACCGTGATGTCGACAGAATCGACCGGCTGAATAGACCGACGATGCGAGCGGATGTACGCATGCGGACGCGCTCGACCGACGGTCCTCGTACGTGGTGCGTAGCAACTTACGCGTGCGTATGGTCACTCCAGCACTGTAACGATTTATGAATTTTCATATAACAAGCGCGACTGACGTACACACCGAACGGTCGGTCGACCACTGTAACCGGCCTAAGGGAACATACTAGGTACCGGGATAAAAAGTCATGTCTCATTCTAGGGCATGGTCTACCCGTGCCCCAAGTTTCATCTTAATCCACCAATCCGACCAGCCCGTTAATACGTGAAGAGGTAACAAATATGTAGATAGGCAGAGTTACTTTTGCATATAGGTATAATACTAGCTTTTGCCCACAGCTCTGCCCGCGTGGATGTCGGTTTTCGCGAAAAAAAAGTACCTAGCCTATGTCCTTCTCCATTTAATGACGATCTATTCAGCCGTTTTAGCGTGAAAGCGTAACAGATAGACAGACAGACAGAGTTACTTTCGCATTTATAATATTAGTAGGGAAGTAGGGATTTGTATGGATAGAGAAATAAAAAAAACTTGCACAACATCTTAAGACATCTTTAAGTACTGGCTACCCAAGCCTTTTGCAGCTGATGCAGCCTCTACGCAGATTTACAGTATGCGAATAATACATGATTGTATAAGAAAACAAAACATAATTTGCAACAGCTAAAGTCCGAAAACAGCTTCTATTTATCTATTCACATTGACCTTATTGCGTTCGGAGACGGTTGGGTTGTTACAGTGGGGTGATAGCTGTCGCCGTGTCGGGACTCCGGGACACAAATTGAGTTGGTAGCTACAGAGGACGGTCGTAGGTGAAAACGTTAGGCGAGCGACAATCCCCGCGGAGACAGCGTCGAGGCAGCGCCGTTTTTATCTCGCCGGGCTCGGCGCGGCGCGGCGCGGGCGCTCGACCGTGTAATTGGATGAGAACGGCGCGATCCCAATAGCGCGCCCTTATCTGTTCGCGGCAAATCCACCCCCGCCCGCCCCTCCGAACGCCCGCGACGCCCGACAATAAGTTTTTAGTGAGTAATTCAAGATAACCCCTTGATGTTGTTCATTTTCACACTTCCTTTCGCGAGAACAGCTCTTTATTGCGTAATATGTAACTGTCTCGTCGGCGACGGCGGTCCCGGGGGTCGTGCACAAACTTCGCCCCTTTTATGATGTTAATGCGATCGCCTCCGACCCTCCTATCTGGATAATGATAATTGCTTTTTCCGAAATTATTGTTTGATGTTGTCGCGCGATCTAATTTCTCCAAGTCCTTTTAAATGGAGTTTTGACTGTTGACGTTAGCAGGTAATTTGTTTTAAATGTTTTCAAGGCAATTTACTGGCATAATGATTGTGATTATACTCTTTCAATATTTTCATAAACTCTATTACAGACTTTTATGAAAACACTTTTATATTAGGTATAACTAATTACGTGCACTTTATTTACTTAAGGTGATTTCGATATTCGTCAGCTGCAAAGGAAGGCTTCCGATATATTTAACTAGGTTGGGTGACTCTTTAGCACAGAATCTGCTACTGCCTACCCGCGAATTTTGTGACTGACCTCCATTTATTGTAACTTAATTTTGTATGGACAATATGAATCCAGTTTTGCAATACATAATAATGTTCCTAAATAAATTTTAACCAAGGGCCTAAAAGTGAAAATCCACATCAGCATCATCCAACCCACACACAGCATCCTGAAGGGTTTTCCACGCGGATTAGCCCATGCCAGTCATCGTGGTTTTTCATGTTTCATGCCTGACTGAGCTCATACTGAGTCTAAGTAAAAACAAACAATAACTTTCATCAAAAGCCCACGGTAATCATTTTACACAAGACATATCAGTAGACATACGGCAATCCTTTCTAATGGGTGCACGATAAGCTGCAAAGTCCTAAAATGCGCCTCATCTCGCCCAGTCGGGGAGGCAGTGTTCTGTTTATCTTTATCATTTACGTGCCGGCATGGTTCGGGAGAGTGCTCGCGAACTGTCGTCATATTCCAGCGCTATCAGATGGCCTCCCCGGGGACGCGCTATCTCCGCGCCTAACCGCAGCCCGGAAACAACTGCTCGCTACAACTACGACATGTTTATATTTTTAAATTGTACATAATGTTCTGGGCAAAATGTAATGTTTGTGTCGTGAGGATCGAAGCTTTCGGAATCTGGTTTTTCGGTTTCTTTTACTTTGTATACGCCTCATCCTTTTATTTCATAATTTCGAGTTAGCTTCTTTAAAAGTGCTTCTTAGGTTGGGTCTGCTCGTACCCTTTAATATTTAATTGACGAGGAGCACCTTCAAAACCAAATGATTCAAAGATTTACCTGTTTAGCATCCGCAAATTTAACGCTTTTATATACCTACATATTACCCAAAATGATCGGCAGATTCAATCTTATAAACCCCATTCAATAACGCAAAAAGCAATTTGGAAGTTCGTAGAACAATTTCGTCAGATCAAAACACGAATGAAGCTCATCTGAGAGGGATCAATACAAAAGTCTCGAGTACCGAGAGCCAGGAGTCGCGGCTCACGTCGCCAGCTCTCATTTAAGGATCCGCCGAAAACTTATTTTTTACTGTGTTCATTATTTTGAGTGAAATTGCGAGAGCATTAAGTTGAGTATAGGGTGGGACGCGACGGGCCTATTACCGGCCGCCTTGTGATCAGCGCCGCGCCGGCCGGCCCGTCCGCGCCAACCGCCAACACAACACTCGCAACACATATCATTAATTTGTTAGCGATTTCTTGGACTGTTCCTCGAATTGCTGAGAAGTGACATACCATGTAACTGTTATTACCTTTCGAAACAGAGAACTGTGAATTCAGTTATTTAAGACTTTTTTGGCAGCACAAGATGCCGTCAACTTATTTTATTTTTGCATCTTTGAGGCCTTAATGTAATCCTTTTATTTGGGATTTCGGGAAAAAAGTCGATAGCATTGATCATTATACCGTATAGTGCATATCCAATATCCATATAATATATTCAGCATAATTTTACACTTGGATGTTACAATTTAACATAGAGTCGGTATCGGCGCGGCGAGGGACTGGCGCGGCGCGGGCGGAGAGCGCGGCCCGTGGCAACGCATCATAAACGTGCCATCGGCGCGCCAGCCCTATAATTTCCTCCCTAATTTTCCCATTTTAAACCTGTGATCCAAATTAGGATTTGCATAAAATTGTTAATGACAGTTAACGCAATATTCGACGTGTCAAAATTGGCGTCTACCTATTCCAATTTTATTATGGACTATATTATCGCTGAGATCGTCTTAAATTGGGTTCGAGCGGGTAATTTGGCTTAAACATTCGGTTGAGCAGAAGCTAAAAAAGTTAATGTGAACGGTATTAGAATCGCTTTTTATAATGCCGAGGTCGAAAGCTTTATAATGTCTGCTAAGTGTCCCACACAATGGGAACATTCTGCTAGAATGACTGTCATGAAACAGACAACGCAACAGTGACCACAGAGATTACAAAAATGTTTCGGAGCCGTAGTTTCTTGGGTGGCAATAATTACTTATTCTAACACTTTATTACAGCTAAATAATGGTAATAAGTGAGTGAGAGAGCTCGGCGGTGGCGTGTCTCCTGTAGCCTGTAATCTCGCGCCGGCCCTCAATCACGCATTTCTCACCCGGGCGCGTTGAAAAAATAATACCTCCCAGAGATTTGTCTATAATTTGTCGGATGCCGCACGTCCGCCGCACGTACGGAACCGTGCTCCCGAAACGTAGCAGCTGAATCGGTTTCTATTCCTTTGTTATTTTATTTAGACAGTAGCTTTCTAATATATCTACACTATAATTTTGGGTAGATAAGTATAATTGACTTCTGTCGGGTTTTTAATATCAGCAATTTGAAGTGTTACGCAGAATTACAGATTTAGTGTCTGAGTTTGTGGCAAGTTCGTAAGGCTGAGGTGTAATGATTTTGATATAGCAAAAAAAGAACAATTTATTGAAAAGCGTAAAATGCTCCTATTTTTGTTATGGTTAGTATTACATGCTTACATTGGATTTATCTCACAAAAGCGTTTATCCTGTCAATCGGATTCTATTCATTCGCCACGTATGTTGTGACCGCTCCGAAATTCCCGATGTTATGGGAAATTAGCCGACAAACTTACACATTCTATAGTGTTATTTTGACAGTTGACTGACAGTTGCTTTCGATGAAGAATTATGCGTAACCGACAAGTGACGTAAACCAAGATAAAATACAACATGGCTTTTATTTCCACAAGGCAGCCAACACCGTAACAATGTGAGCAAACAATAAAATGTGGAAATAAAAAAGGTACATGTTTTAGGAACAAGCTTATCGACTTGAGGTGTTTTATAAACAAAACGATATTAAAATATAATCTTAAATTATTGCTGTTTCCATTTGCCCAAACATCACTACCGAAGACGTTCTCCGATTCGGTCCGATAAGTTTCAAACGACATTATTGGCAAGAAAAATACACTGTTCTCCGAAGTTCGATACGCGATACAATCGGGACACAGACGCAGAACGTTTAGCTCGGCACACTGTCACTTGGGCCACACAGCTCGGCCTGTCAAGCTGCATGAACGATTGCTTTTTGAACGCTACCTACAGTCCCGGGCCACTCACGCTCACAATGTCCATTCATGTAAGACAAGTTCGTGTAGCTGCCACAAAATCGATGTTAATCTTCTTCATCTTTACGCCTTTTTATCCTCGCGGGTTAGTAATAAGCCGGAAGACACATTTAATTTAAACTGTCTACGTTACAAATGGTGTTCCCGTGTATCATGTGTGACATTTTGTGTTCACTATAAGATGGCGTGACGGAAAGGAGGTTCATACGCAGTACCAAGCACAAGCACGCTCTATCGTGACAAGATCTATGTCACGGTAGTGCTACTAGGCTTTTACAGTGACATGATATGTGCTCAGAAAATGGATTGTCACCTTTATAAGCTCAGTTTTATTAGATGACAATAATTTGCGCGTGAAGAAAGTAGTTACACCGCCGTATAATTTGCACGATATTCTGACATGGAACAAAATAATTGCCGTGACAAATCCATAACTGTTGGTGAATTGTCGTAATATGTTTTTTATAAGGCCTTCGACAGGCAGTGGCGGCAGGTGAGAGAGGTGATCGACGCTCGATAAATTGGATTGACAGCTGGTGTGTTGCTTGCGCAAGAGTTGCTGCCGCTCTCGTGTCAGACTTGTTTGCATTTCCCAACTCGCAGATAATCGCAACAATCTTCTACTGTTAGAGCTATTGTGTTGCTAATTTACTGGTGTTTTGTTGTAGATAGGTACAAGATTTGTTAATAGTTCGTTTAGCAAGATACTGTCTTAGGAGTTAATCATGCAATGAAAGCGAAGGCAACACAAGTATGTGGTAACATCGGTCGTTATAACTTTCGACTCAGACGATATTACTTTGTTTTGTGTCGAATTGTGAGGTTTTTTACCAATAACTTAACTAGTTGAATTGTAAGAGAAAACATATTGTTCTTATTTAGTTTAACAATTTGTTGAGTCTGTGTATACATTTCTAGTAATTGGTAAAGAAAGAAGAAAAAGTTACTTTTCAGCGCGGGCTGCAACACCAAATATCCCACGTTACAGAAGAGAAAAAATAAATAGATGCAATGTCGAAAAAACGTTTGCGTTCAACATATTTAAAAACGTATAATCAATAGATTTGAAACATTTTCTGCACTTTTTATCTGTGCTCCTATTTATAACATACTTCCGTGTTCACATTCGGCGAGCAGCGTCAGAGGTGGTGGTGTGTCCCATTGTGCTCTGCGGCTGTCGCGTTGCCTAGTGACGGATTACCGGCTCTTCAATGCTTATTGATACAGTTGACACACGCGGCTTTGTATCTGTTGTTGTACCCTTGGTCTTTGGTTCCAGCCGACAGACGGGGCTGGGAATATTGGAGAGGGATATAATGTATCGAGATGGACAGACTTTGTTAAGCGGTTGGACGAAAATTAAATGATTGAAGCATTTAGTCACAGATAAAATTGATGGAGTTACAAAATTCTCCTGTCTGCGACTTACTCTTAATGACAAATAGTGTGGCCTGCTTTCAAGAATTATTGTGCAAAAATTACGATACTAGGCAATGGTGAGTCCCGCTGAAAACTTGTAATTAGAATTCCTACGAGGAAGTGTCAAATACTCACGAGTAGATCGAAGACAAAATAATATGAACCGATCAATTACATAAGAACACGTGAGACATCCTTGAAATTATTTAAGGTTAAGAAAGTAGCATGTTGTCTCGTTACAAATATTACAAATTCTACTACTACTCTACTTTTCGGTAAACTTTTAACTTGGTGGGACGAACAAGTAGCAAACTGTTACATCAAGATCTAGCCGTAGTAGTACCTACGGCTCTACCTGTTATAACAGGTGTCAATACAAAAAACGGGTACACAAGGTACTACCCATATAACGTAAATCAAATCCTGTCACCAACATAGCAACGTCTTTACCTAGGTATACACATAATTAAACAGAGTCACGTATCATTTAAGCGCAGATTAAGGGTGTACTCCAATGACCCTAGCGATTAGTAGCCGAGGAGGAAGCTCTGGCTGCGGAACGCAAAGCCGCCAGTAATTGCGGCCTCGCCGATATCCCGGCAAGCCCCAACTTATCCCCGAGGATGTTCGTTAGTGATGCCCACTCACTCAGCCGAACGGGAAACACTTTCGAAACAATTGCCAACTAACTGTGGTGCTCCAAAACAAAGTGCCATTCAACTGAGTGAGGAGCGGATGACATTGCACGATTGTGAACTGGGATTTAAGGAGGCTAATTTCAAGCTCAATATTGCAAATCATTGAATAATATTTAGTTGCCCAAATATGAAGCCTTAGCGAATATTTGCAAAAGGCTTCTTCGTGACTGACTACTTAGCTGACAAGTTCTCCTTGACTTAAAAAAAATAAAGTATCGACTACAGATCTGTCTAATCATCGTGTTAGTAGCCGGACCGAGCTCAATGCCTACTTGGCGCATTTTCTACGGCCCGAGGATCAATGACATAAAAACAATCACACTGATCAATTACATCAGAGTTAACTAACTGAAGTGAATGTTAGTGATTTCTTTCACCGCGCGGCTGCCGCCCGCACCGGTGCGCGCGCGCAAGTCATCCAGGCATCTCGGCGGCCATCACAAATTACAAACAAAAAGCTAGGAGCGTCGTAATCTGACGTATCACGTTCGATCATCGACTGATCATGATTTACGGACACGCTGAACGGTGATAGGTGATCAGCTCTATAACAATTGATTCTCGTTTGTTAAACTTGCGCGAGCATCATCCATTTCTGTTTATTGTACTAGTCATTGAACAGCGTCGAATCGCACACGCCGATATGTAGGTACTCAACAAATCAGTACAATAGATGTTCTGTAGGAGCGTACCGCGTTTTCAGTTAATTCGCATATCGCGGAACAAGTCAATTTCGCAATAGGTCACGCGGCTTACTAAGCCTCTAATGAATTGTGATTTATGAGTTCGGTTTACACAAGCCTTTGTTCACTTTTTCATATTTGGTAGTGGGCTGACGTTATCGATGATGTTGAACTGCAGTTACGCAGCTGATTCATGTAGCATGCTCTCTACAGACTTCAGTTGGTCTGTGTTCAACAATCTACTTATAGCCGCATTCGTTTTAAGTGTTACACAAGTATTTTTACCTTCTGTTCCACAAAAAAAAACTGATTGATCATCAGATTCACCTGTGAAATATTCTAAAAATGTAACAAAAACGAAGAATTAAAATATCGATCGATCACAACACGAGTTTTGTTTAGCGCGATCCGGCGGAGCTGGGTCGCTCGGGGCACGGAGCCTCACGTCAGCCCACCTGTCCGATTAGCATCACCTCCTTTATACGGGTCACTCACTGACGGCGTCAGGCACTCCGCCGCACGCCGCGCCTCAATTGAAATCTGTTTCGTTATGCCGTGTCAAAGGATCTAGCTGAGGCGGAGCAATGCCGCTGGATTACATGATGACTAATAGCGAGGAACGCAACGCATTCCCCAAATTTATAACTGTTGCGTGATTCAAAAGCAATCAACGTTATAGTGGGCACTCAACGATATCAAACTTCCATTACCGTGCAATATCAATAGACTAACAATCGTCTGCTTAATTGATTACAAAAACAATGTTGTTATGGCGCTGGGACGCGGACGGATACGTTTACTTCCTCGGTTCTTGCATATTAATCCGAATTAAAAGCGACGGTACCAAATGCTGGGCATTAACCGGCCGGCCCTAGAGACTCCATTACGGGCAATAAAATGCCTATTATTATCGAGGGCCGAAAAGCTGATGCACGCGATGCAATTACTTGATTGGCGGTGTTCTGGCCTGTTCGGGCTGAGTCGTGATTGATGGTGTACATAATTAGAAAACACTTCAGCGTGTGTCTTCATCGGCGCAATCTTAATTGCGGGCAGCACTTACTGCGCTGAGTCAAACAGCACGTGCCACAGCATCGCCCCACCGCGCACCGGCCGCGGCCGTCGATAATAACTCGATACTGTCTGAAAAACATTCACGTTTGATGTACGCACGGCTGCAGCCACGATAACGGTTGAACGCTGCTTTATGTGCCACTGATACGAGCTCAATCACTTTTCATAAGACATTAAAGAAATTCTCTGAACGATAGTCGTATGTTATTTATAAAGGGTGCATCTTTAACAGCTTAAATAATAATATGTGTTTAGTCGGAAATCCTATCGATGACCCAACAGCAGCTATAGACTCAGCAGCATCGACAGTGCGTAGTATCTGTCATCTCTCAGGTTATAAGGTCACCGTTGGTAGTTAATTCATTTACCAATACCAATACTAAAGTAGACTGATTATCGTGCTGTTTCAAAGAGGGTAGAAACTAAGAAACTCAAAGCAGAGACTATCTAGAGCGTTATGTTTAAAAGATATTCAAGGAGCTCAAGATAAAATGACATTCTATATCTAAGATAGCATAACAAAACTATAAACTTACTTGACTGGAAACTGTCAAGTCTCGGTCTGGTGATAAAAGTTTCGGAATTGGTAGTTTTGTGATTGTTCACTAATCTGTTTATGATAGACTGTACCCAGTAGTGCTCATCAATTCTCAACACAAAACACAAACACAGTTTTCTGTCTCGCAATGAAACAATTTACAGACATTAATTTAATAACCAATTGAGGTAATTAATTGACTTAAAAACAACACATCATAATGACTAACTCCTTGAAAGATTTCAATTTGCGTTCGGCGCTGTTTTCTTTCCATTTCTACATGTGTAAGACGCTCTCAAAATACTTCCTAAGCTGCTTTGCAAATGATACAAACCATCAGGCGGAGAGTGAGCGGCCGATAGCGGCCGACACCTCGCAGATTTATGGTTGAATGCCGATATGGCGGCTATTTCCGGACTATATTGATATTTTCAACTCGCTGCACGGCTATTAGCTCCCGACGCGCTAAAGTACTCCGCGAAGTGAATTCGCTGCACCTCAGTGAACACCAATATCAATTCCGTACAACGCGCAACGCGGACACACTGGAATAAAAATAACCATAAAAATCGTGATGCAAAACAAAGTAGCCTGCCCAGATTGCTACACAGTACACACTGAAGGCTGCCGCACAGCATTTTATATTATTTACCACGGATTTGTTGGAAGTGCATGCAATTGAAACTACTTTACAGTCGCAAAGCTTTTCTTAGCTGCGTTGCATAAGTCGAGGTCTGTGAGGCGGATGCAGATCGGCGGCCGGCGGTGGCGCGGTGGCAGCACGCGCGCCTCCGCGAGTAATCAACCTATTAATAAGGGGCTCAGCACTAATGCGACCAATTAAAACGGTGACTCTCGTCTTGAGACGCCCACAGTTTTTGGGCTCGTTCCAGCCCGATTAGGATTGCTTCGACGAACTTACTGTGTCTTTTATGCGCTGCGCCGGCCATGCTTCGCGCGATTGTGTTTTATCTCGTTTTCATGAGAATTTTATGCAAATTCGTGATATTAATATTCAATTGTCGATAGCAGTCATCGCCCGTAATTTCAGCCGGGGGCGAGCATTAAGAATGGACCGTGACTGCGTTGACAGGGCGGGAGGAGGGTGGCGGCGGAGTCTTTGTCGGTGTCGTTCTTTGATCGGTGCGCGGGCGCCAGTAGCGACGGGTTCGAGTGCCAGTTTACGAGCACCGACGCGTTTTATTACCAGCTGCCTGCTTCAATCAATAAGCGCGAACGGCCATTAGCCAACCTACGCGGTGTCAATGTTGCAGCGGCCAAAATACGCACGGTGCTTCAATGCGTTTGGTTTCCACGGACACCTGATTCATCTGAAAGAATAAAACAATGCCTTACAAACTTTTGACTTCACAAAATCTTTGTTATAATAATTCAACGCCAGTAATTTAGCTAATGTGATAAACGTTTTTGTCTTGCGAATGAAAGGTAAATACAGCGTAATCAGCTGCACAAATCAGTCTGCAAGTTGTAACAATCAGTGGAGAACTCGTTACAACTTATTATAATTATGTACTTGCTATTTTTGCGGTAAGGCTTTAAATAGAACATAATGGCACATAGTATAACATTGCTTAGGTACTAACAGTGTTAAAAAAACAAGTCAATGTAGCTTATAAGTTGCGCGTTTTAATAGCGTACAAGGGCGCCATGAATGAGGTATTTTTATCAGTAAATGGCAGAAAAACTAGTTAGCCTGTTCCCAAACGTGTAGATTTGGAAATAGAGGTCAACAATCAGCATTGAGACTGCAAGAATGCGACTAAATTTCAATATTTTACGCGGTATTATTATTATTTTACCTCTACAATTCAAGTAAGCACATACCGATATTTTTAAGTTTGTACAAATTAATGTAGCTACTTTTTGGTATCATTAACAGTCGAAATGGGTAGCTCGAATCTAAACGTAATCAATTTTGAAACTTAAATTTAAAAAAATGTAAGCAGTCATCAAAGTAGCTTATTCTCTACATCACGTAACAGTTTCAACCACAAAAGTAATAAATAATCTATTCACGCTCTAGTTACAAATGCATAGAACACAGTAGCTTAATTTCAGCCGACGGCAGATGTCGTCATGTTATCGCTGCTGCGCATGGAACGTTTAAAACAATTAATATCGATATGAGCGGCTACCGAGCGGCGGTCGATTCTCGCGAGCAATATATTTAGCGTCATTAAGTTTTGATACACCATCGATATCGATACTCTACTGTACCGGCATCGTTTATGCGCTATAAGGAGAGTACCGCGAATCTGCGCAAAAACTCTTTCATCAACACCAACTAAGGACAGGACGGTAATTAGCTTCGATTGCCAACGCGGACGGGTTTATGCTATGTGGGTTAATTTATCGTAATAAAGTAAGTTTTTTTAGAATGTTTTAAAGAATGCTTAATTATTTAATAAAGTATTTATTTGAAAATTTCTCGACACAGATAAATCTGTAAAACAGAAAAAAATACAAAATAAATAATGTTTGCAACCTATTTCACAATTTTGTCAATTACTTTGATGTCATAATAAAATTGTTTTACACTGGTATTTTAAAAGAGTGAGCTGTTTTTAAATTTTGGTACAAAAAACAATAAAGTTTATTCTATTTTTCTTAGTTCCTAAGTGGACATCAAAACAGCTTAATCATTTTTTTTTAACCACATGATTTATATTATATCAAAATTATATCAAAATGAATATTACAAGACTTAACTATGTACACAAAATAAGTAATACAAAAATAAAATACACTCTGGCGTAAACATTAATTAATAATAAAGTTCATATCCAAAGTCGATCTTAACTAAATTTGACTTTCTCACTGAAATTTTCCTTTCTTCAGAAAATAGTTGAGTTTATAATTACAGGGATGCAGTCACGCATGGTTCCTTTCAGTGCAGCACCATCCGGGTAATAAAATGATATCGTTACAGCAGCGGGGCAGCTGTAATAGTGGACGCCGGTGCTCTGGGGGCCGAATTTGCAAAAAATCACGCCTCAACAGTAAACCTTTGTGTACTTGCAAATGGTACGATCTGCATATTAGTCAGGGATCGAAGATAGAACAAAAAATGAACTAAGCCATTCTTTAAAAAATATGCTTATTGATGCAACTTGTTTATGCGGACAACTTCGTTTGTATTACCTAGTGGTTGGTTGATTGCGATATTCTGATGTCAACTTTTTTTCTGAATGCCGCTGTTTCCTTGTTCTTAAATACCCATTTTCGTCAGTTACACTTTTCCCAGAAAACTAGTAAAATAGATAGTTTTCAGGACTATACTCATATGTGATGTGGTTTCAGACTAGAATGGTCGGTCCTTTGCATAGTGGGTAGTGAACACATGGTCAGCACTAATAGGTGTTGGACATGTGCTTATTCCAAAAATTGTAAAATGGAAAAATGACATAAGGAAAGGTAATAGGGACACTTCAAGACATCTTTTTCTGGGTACAGTAAGCTGAACTGATATTTATTGGAATATACCTATCGCTTACTTGAAAGAGATCATGAACCTCTGAAACTCAACAACAAAATGTTAACGCTGCACTTTTGTGGACGCTACATGTGAGAGCGGGCAGCACAAAGAGCGGGCAAGCCAAGCTTACAGGTGCTTAAATCGCGATCAAACATGATCGAGACGGGCCCGCTACCTCACATAAATAATACAGCTCCGCACATGATAACTTATGTACCGTATACGAAACTCATACGCTTATCTGCCAAGTTAATGGTGAGAAAATTGAATAGCGGCGGTGAACATTCTTAGCATGCACGTGTTTTTAATAACGCTAGGTTAGTGATAGTTTTAGATTCAGGAACTCGAGGCTAATAGCCACACGGGTCGATCTTCAAGGTCAAGCAACACTTTCCGCGGTCGTTCCGTGGATGGGTGACCATCTTAATATACCGAGATTGCTCCGTGCCTGGGAAAACATGCTAAACAGTGGGTCCCGGCTGTCATTTGTAGATCGTCGACAGTCGGTACTGGTAGTCAAAAGCCAAGAAATCTGAAACTGTGTCTTGCTTATGGGTGTCGTGTTACCCAGTTACTGGGTTGTGGAGGTCAGATTGGTAGTCGCTCATTTTAAGGCGCTGTGATCAGCAAAAACTCGGTCACTCTCGAACTGTATAGAAAAAAAGAAAAGCGCGACGACACAATGCTTGCAATTTATTGCCAAATATGAAGCATTTTATCGATTAACTCAAAATTAAGTTGAGCTCTTAAATCTAAAAGTTTTTCATTAAGATACGATTCATTATTTGGTACAAATTTTACCGGCACAATTAGGTAGTAGTTTTTCAAAGGTCAAAGTTAGAAGTAACTTCAAAATGACGATAATTTCTATCGAGAATTTTATTCTTAGTCATGTTTCGAAAACAACAGAGTTCTTTGAAAATATGGTTAAAATTAACATATATTTTTTCTGCAGCTTGAAACTAATCTGATTTGGCTAAAATTACGTTAGAAAACCAACAATTTTTCAGTTTTTTCTGATCACAGTGCCTTAAATACCGGTACCTATTCAGCCATATCCAGTTAGATCTGAAGCCGACCGCAAAGTAGTTGGGAAAAAGCAGATTAATTGACTGACAATTTTAGGTTAGATATATGACGATCAAGTGAAAATATACGGAGAAGAAAACTTGCCTGTAAAGGTAAGTCCCAACACTGGTAAGGGATTTGATCTGAAAGTTATGTATTCAAATTTAAGATTTTGATGGACATTCTTATTTTCAGTTTCTTTGACTTTGACTAGGATTCTAAGTACCCAATCGAATTACCTCAAAAATAATCTTACTTAACAACCAATAACCGAAAGAAGCTCTACAAAAACTTACAAAGCCCATTCATATTTTCTTAACAACTCTACAAAGAGCTCTTAAGAGCACTAGAACAGTATCAAATGTGCGGCGCCAGGATCCTCGACCGTCGACCGTCGGCAGCTCAGTGTTGGTGGGTAATCTCTAGTGAGCCGCCGAATACATCACTCTTGAGTACGTAAATAGATTGAGAGGAAAAAATGCATGTGGCCCAGTTATCTGCGGCGATGCAGCGTGTGTGCTTGTTGCTATCGAACTAATGGGCCTTTTCATACGCCGCCTATACTTGAATGTAGGGCTTACCTGTTTATGGCATGTGTCAAAAAAGGATACAGTTGTTGAAGAAGCATCTAAGCTCATCTAAATTCGTGCTTCCGCAGAAATCTTGCAAAGATACTCCGTCTTTCAACGACTAATGTTGCGAGGAATGTGTGAAATGAAATCCTCAGTCATCAGTTTCACAACAGACGTACACGTAGGTAAGGACATAAAAATAAATAGAAAAACAACTCAAGTAAAGTATCACAATACTTTGTCCTCTTAACATTATTAACACATCTGTTGTAGGAAAACATCTCTCTTCACCCAAATGGTCGCAGATCACAATTGTCACCAATTAACAGGGCGTGGGCGCACAAAAAACGACCACCATGATGGAAACACCTTGGCTAATGTGCCAGTTGACAAACCAAGATACAGGGCGTGAAAAAAATATAGTTTTGCGAAACTGCAGGGGTGCTACGTTAGTGGTCGCCTTGTCCAAACATAGACCTCCATGGGTGACCACGTGGACCAGTTCTGATAGGTTTTTAATGAACTTGCAAGTTTATTGTAGTTTAATGAAGGTGAGGGAATAGTGTCTATTTTGCAGTACTCAGAACGGTACAGGAGGTCGATTGCCCTCTTTTACCTCAGGTGGTCTAGAATAAATTGCTTTTTAAAATTAGGGCTGCCTTTGGTCCTATTTTTTGCTGAACATTAATTTATGTAGAATATTGAAATATAGGTCCCATTGATTAAAGTTACAATAACATCTACCTAGAGAGTGGGAAATGCTTAGGTAATGGAAATGAATAAAAATGCGAATTTCTGTACTTACGTTACCTTGAATAAATATTTTGGCCTGTATCAGTGTCACTTTTAAGCATAAGTTCGGTTTCCAATTTAATGTTTCCTAGCTAGAATATAATTAAATAAATCGATTACCAACATCGATAACACATTCCCCAGTGCCAATAGAACACAAAGTACAATGACGAAATCCTTGAACTTTAGCTACAATAAGCAGTACCAATTTTTCTCAAGTCATTGTGCTGGCCACACTGGGTAACCGCAAATATGGCGCCTGCGGGTTACAGCATTTACTTGATACTAGGAGACGCCCACAATAATTCTCGAGTACAATGGGGGCCACTGGAAGTGTCTTTGATAGTCTTGAGTGAGTCGCGAGTGAGGTCGTGATGAATGGCACAGTGGGAGCCAACGAGACTTGTGATGGTGGCAGATGTCACCTGGTTAGGAAATTTTATTTATAAGGGCGATGTTGTAAAAAAAAAGTCAATTGTTGGTCTTCTTCCTCAGTGAAGTTAATTAATCATCATGAATACTATATTGCTTTATAAATAGAGATGTTCATTCAGTACTTAAAGATTTCTTAATGCACTTTATACAGCTACAATTTAAGGGCGATCTGTATAAAATGAAGATAGGTAAGTGGAGTGGATTATAAGGATTTGCATATTTATTAAAATAATTCATAAAAGTATACAATGTTGTCTTGGTATGCCACCAACCTTAGATATGAACTTCAAAGAACCTTACTTTGAAGTTTTCTTGCACATAAAGCACATAGGCACTTAATAGGGATGATTCCTGGTTAAAAAATATGATTCTATTTAGTCCGTCAGTCGAAATATATCGACACGTATTTTTTTCTTAATTAAATAAATAAAATAAAATAAATCAATAAAAAATGACGAAGACAAACGCAACAAAGATCAGGAGTGGGGGCTGGTGACGTCACGTGTACGTACAAGTGACGTCACCGGAGTTTTCAACGCACCGTATCTTTTTAATATTTTGTTTACGTGAAAAAATAAAAAATACGTGTCTAATATTTTTTGGAAATCTATCTGACGGACTAATTAGATTTTTTTAGTCATATACCTACCTATTGCACAAAAGGTACTTAATTCTACTATCTCTTTTCTAGTCACTTAAATAGTGCTATCTGATTAATTGATATCAGAAAACCCCATGTAATGAATCTCCTCTGTAGCAATCAATATCGAAATTATTCCCACTATTTATTTCAAATATTTGTCACAAGTCACCTTATAACTAACAAAGATGTTCTCCAAACAATAATTGTCTCTTGTTCAAGGATGTTCAACCTTTGAATGAGTATTATAGCACCGTAACAATGCAAACAACGATGTGCAGTATATAATAGTCATTTGAAGACATGAATGGTGCAACATGCTGTGCCGTGTTGGCTAAATAGAGTCAACTACGCTGAATGCGAAGACAAATATTTCGGTTATTTGAATTGCCATTACGTTTTATGGATGAAAAAACTGGTAAGTCGACAAAAATAACAATACATCGTTTTCTGTTAGTTTTCCCTCTAGGAGGAAGTTATATGATTATTGAAGGTGGAGTACCTCAATGTTCTTGTTCTTCAACTGTTATTTACCAGCGTATCGACCCGCAAAGAGTCGAGGGAAACGGCCAATTTAATGTTCGTAGTCCATGAGCAAGCAAACGGTCTCAATTTACTGTAGGTAAGTATACTTACTTCGCCCGTTTCTTATGCAAAGCTACATACATCCGGCATAGACGGCTTGACTTGAGCTTACAAATAAATATGGAGATACATCCATAAGCGATACAATATTAAAGAGAGGATTACTCGTTGTAACATCGTGACACTTTGTAATGAGCCCTGATATTTATTCGTGGATTTATTTACTTACCGAAGCATAATAATATAAGACGGAATGCGCGCCGTGTCGAGTGAAGGCAGCGACCGACCGAGCTAGATATGTCTTCGTCACAATTTACATAAATGATGTATGCGACCGCCTAATACTGCGCGCTGGTCATTTATTAAGCAGTTGAGTAGAGGCG
Organism: Melanchra persicariae; assembly: GCA_947386135.1. Classification (NCBI taxonomy): domain Eukaryota; kingdom Metazoa; phylum Arthropoda; class Insecta; order Lepidoptera; family Noctuidae; genus Melanchra; species Melanchra persicariae. Next base: position 7,932,511 of record OX376653.1, on the reverse strand, counting down.
CGCGCGCAGCCGGGCCGCATAGCACGCGTGCCGGCCGCGTCGCCGACAGCCGGTCAGCCGGACCACACCAGAACAACACTACGGCCTCATCACAGAATGCCATGCTCGGTTCTGGGTCAACCTTGTTGACGTATGTAAATGGACAAAATGATTGTTATCTCCAGATAAGAAACACTGGATGCCACCAGCCTCATAACACAACGGTGCCATTCCAGCCGAATGGAATTGAAGTCTTCGGATTGTAACGTATTTTTTTTTGCAAATATGTCATCTGGTCACAAAAACTATGAAATGTAGGGAACTATTAGCGTGTACCCACGTGTGCCCGTGCCCGCCCCCGGCGCGGCGGCCGGCGGTCCAGCGCGGGTGGTCTGCTCGCGCCGCGCTCCACGCGTCAGCTTCACACGTCTACTCGACACGATTCTACTCCACTTTACTCACGAAACCCAAACAGCCCTACGGCTGACGTCACAAGACACAATTTCCAGCAATACGAAAAAAATACAATGTTACCTTTAGAAGATCACTGATGCACCAAGCAACTCATTACATTACACATGATAGTAGGTCTACCGAAAGTAAAGATTTGGACGTAATAACAGATGGGTGTTAATTGCTATCATGAGGCGTCAATAATTGTTTTTTTAGTCACTAATGGCAATGGAAGTTCCGGGTTATGAAAGTTTTTGTAGGGTGTAATCAAGTCGTAATCAGCGGTTTGGCTAGAGCGTGTGAGCTACTCCGCGGCCTCACCTCGGCGCGGGAAATTATTAGTTTGGTGGATGTGTTCGGCGAGTTCGTGTCGAGGCGCTTGTGAGTGTTGTATGAAGACATTAGAGCGATCTTTATGAGCCGTTGCGTGTGGTTCCGTGTGTAATTCACAGCGCAATCACATCTCTCGTATCTCAGCAATTTATGAATAAACATCGGGTTGTAACGCCATTGAATCATGATTATTCATTTTTTGTTATTGGACATTTATAGACACACAAGTACTATCAGTCTCACCCGGAACCTTCATACGTCATTAACCAGAAGTAATAAATAAGGCAAACACAACTTTCGGAAAACAATTTGTAACGCCTTACTACGATCATAAATCACAGACATGCATCTTGTTTCACAGAATCGGAGCATTGCCGAAATATTTAGAATCGTTTCTGTCATCTCACGGGTTCGTTTTTGTGGATGCTGGTTTTTGTGCGGGACGGCTATCGACGGCGCTAATGAGATGAGACTGATGAAAGTTGTGTGCACCCACACTAGCTGTTGATTTTCAAAAGAATCGTGTAAATTGGTTAAATTTTAACATTATTGAAGTAAGTAATTATAAACAGTTAATTAAATATGCATAATAACAAGTTGTTTATGTAGCTACATTGCAGTGAGACAGTCGTGAACTCAGGGCCACCCACGCCTACCTAATAGTCCGACGCCACAGACTGAAGCACGGAAACCGACCGTGACGTCGCTTGAAGCATGTCAAGCTCCTCTGGCTACCTCGGAATTCACAACATTGGCGAGTAGCCTGCCCGATCCTTATCTGCTTCAATCCCAAATTGTCATCTTATAAAAACAAATATAATACTACCATTCCCGCTACATTTAGGGTGACACCACTTGGTTTCCATCCTACGTAAAAATACAATCAGCGTAACAAAAATACGACAAACAAGAAAACAATCTTGCAAATAAAATTTTCTATACAACGAACGCGGGATCCGACAGATCCTATCGCAAAACCCACTATTTTCCATCGGAGTCGGCCATATTTTTGTCAATTTTTCGTCTGACGTATCCCATTTCCTATTCAGAAAAAAACATGGAGCAGACGTGAAGTTGGAAAACAAGGGAACGGAAAAAAGAGCGTCTCGTTTGAAACGACAGATAATCGTGTTAGCCGGCCGCACGGCGAGTAACTGATGCGAGCCGCGCCGCGCCGCGCCGAGCCGCTGCACCAAACACAATGAGATTGCGGTGTTTTTTTCCGCCGACGCTCCGCTGAGACAAACAAGGGATGCAAATTCGTGTTGACACCGCGATCCATCTTGTTCGCCTCTCCGGAGACCAGTTCCTGAATAAATAGTACCGTGATTGAGACGTCCCGGCGGTTTATTTGTACGAGTACGTAGCACAGTTGCAGATGTTTTTCTTGGCCGTCGAACCGAAAAATAAGTCTCGATTTCGCTGTACGATAGTAATAAATAAGCGTGAGGTTAGTGAGTAGTGGATGCCAGCAGTTTAGTTTCGCTTAATCTTGGAAACAAAACTGCGGTGTATCGTAAAACAGGGGCAGTGCAACCGCGCCGCGCTACAAACTGTGACCTTCCTGAATGAAGAACGGTGCCCAGCCCGAACCGCGACACAGACTAACGCCCTGCACTGAATATTTAAAGCAGCTTTGCTACTTTTTATCTTTCAGCATAACCTACTCGTATCTTGCAGATGCACGGTAATATTTCCCTTTTTACCATATCTAAATAACAAAAAAATTAGGAGAATAAACAGAAATAGAAACAATTACTATAACATAAGTTTTCTCAATCAAATTATTTCATAAGTCAATAAATTAATAAGAAAATTTCATCCTTCATCCAAAAAACAAGCAGAAAATTTCTCAATTTTCACGACATCGCGGCTGCGCCCGTTCTCGTCGCTCGCGAGCTTCACTTCCACGGTGGCAACGTAAGGGCACAGCGAATAGATCATCCCAGGGATCGGGCGCGCCGCGCCACTGTCCAATAAATATATTGTTTCGCGCACAGCCAGCGCAGATAAAGCAAGCTCGCGCCTCGCTTTGCCTCGCTGCCGCTGGGTGCCATCTTACTTACAGCGGACCACAGATTTCAAGCTCTAAAACATTATTTTAATATTTGGGGGCGGCGCAACACGTCTGTTTTCCAAACGTTTCTAACAGTCCATCCATCGTTTCTGTGGTATTGTAGCCATATCCGTACTCTGCCAGCCAAGCCTTTTCTCAACAATGTTGGGGTCGGCTTGTAGTCAACTGGAAGCAGCTCAGTACAATGAATGACTACCCATCTGACCTCCAAAACACAGTAACTGAGATCAGATTTCCTGGATTCTTACTATCCGTAACTACTGTCAAAGATCTACAAATGACAGCCGAGACCAATGGTTTAACGTGCATTCCGAGTTAGAGAGGAGTCTCGGTATGTAATGGATGGTCACCCATCCAGTACCTACCAAGACCGGACCGACAGCAAGGGTTGCTAAACCTCGAAAATCGAACTGAGCTGTTGATATTGTTTAGCCACGAGCCAAACTTTTAAAACACTGACAAGAAATAGGTAGGGCTACGCCATTGGCTACGAGTGCTACGACCCCCTACGCGTACTACGCGAGGCGTAGTTTTGTAGCTGTAAAACGGTTTCTGTCAAGGGATTGTTTGTATTATTTTGTAGCAAATTAAATGTAAATATTACGGTGACAATGCATAATAACCAACAATAAAATTGCAACGCATTTAATCTTTCTTAATCCAGCGAAATTCATGTCTTGTACATTGACGTATTTTGTTTGCTACGAGGGTCTACGGGGCGTAGCTATCCAATTCATTGCTTTACTTTGTTCTTATTTTTCATTATACTCAAAATAAACAAAGGCTTCGTAAATTCGAATAGCTTTTTATCAAGTTAGTATAATTAGTCTATTCGCCGCTCGCATTGGCACCTTACCGTAGCTTCTATGCCCGGAACAGTGTCAGCCAAACGCGGAGAGCTTGGCGTTTGCACATTATGACTAGCCGAGGGTGTGTTATATTACACTTATTTATCATTTCACTGTTTTACAACCCACCGCCGAAATACTGCGGGTCAAGCATGAAATGACCAGCAGAGAGATTCTAGTGCAGCCTTACCACATGGTGCCATATTGTGCATGAAGAAATTACATGCAAGTTTTGTAAAATATTATTCTTAGAGTAAATGTAGTTAGTTATTGCTGCTAATTTGACTTAATTGTTTTTCCAGTGTAAATCGCGGTAACTGTAGAAGGAGGCCATGAGTGTAATTTACGTGTTCTTTAACTACTGGCCGCTAATAAACTGAAAATTAAACATGGTTTCCATCAACACGATTGTTTGTGTTAGCAAAACTAATTTAACAAGCCTTCGTGAAATCCGCAGCCTATTTACCTAGAATATTGTTGGGGGAATGATTCAAGTGTTTTATCAAAGCGGGGGTTGTTGGGAAGAAAAGAGAGCAAATAAACAGAAGTGGAGAGAAACCAATACGATTTAGCACGTCCCGGGAGGGCCCACGCCAGCGTAGCCGACCGGCGTATTGTCACGACGGATGCGTCACAGGAGGCGTTTAGATTTACACTCGTACGTCTTTATAGGAAGGCACGTGGGGAAACGTTCCTTGGTGTATTTAAAGGGGAGTCTGTTTTTGATTTGGTTATTAAAAATCTCGGTAATTTGATATTTACCGAGATTTTCCAAATTTTTTTCAAAATCAGTACAAAATGCTTTGATTTTGTTATATTGTATGATGTTGAGTGTATTAGGGTGGGTCAAAATTTTTTTTTCTAAATTATGGATTCTTATGCGATAACATGTTGCCAATTAGGACTGATATGACGTGTGTCAATTATGGCAATCGGTATATTATTTCCGCCTCCGGATTTTTGAACAGGACGGAAACACTGTAAAAATCATAGCTGAACTACATCTAAATAATTAAGCTATATCACCTCATCAGCTGCATCAGCTAAATTAACATACCAAAAAAGAGCAATAATTAATTTTCTTTGTACTAAAAAAGTAGGTACACTGGATCAATCTGGCGCTTTGTCAATGTTGGAAAATTAAAGGTAATTGCTTTCTGCTTATGAATATTAATTGCGATTTCGATATATAATTTCTGTCAGGTGCGGAAAACCTTTGGCAAATTGTAAAAAGAAAGCTGTTGCCAGATTTTGAAGTATTCCAGGGGCTCTAGACAAGTGACATTCTGTAAGCGGTAGCGTGGCGAAGGCGATTGTCAATACGTCAAAATGTATGGGATTGACGGATGCTATCGAAATGTCACGTGATCAAATTCCTACATTTGGCATTTCGACAGCCGCATTCGCTAATTGAATGGCACATTGTCTAGAGGCCCAGGTCACATGCCTCTCATAGAACGAAAGATCTACAAGGTGGCTAACAGAATTTATCGTTTCTACATTGCACCATTGGATCCATCTGAAAAACTTGTGTTTAGCAATGTTGTAAAAGTATACCTACACTCCAACATAGTTTGACATTATTTTTATTTATGTTTTATTTATCAATGGGCTAGCTTTTGACCTCGATCACGCCTGATGGACAGCGATAGATGAGGTCCATGATGAAGCGATCGTGCCCAGAAGATGCCTTGAGGCACTGGTACTCCCACGCGTCGACGAAACACAGCAGGCTGCTTGACGCCGGACTCCGGTGAGAGGGTGGTCGCGAACCAGGCGGCCCTACCACAGCAAGAGAAGGATTGGCCAGTCTAATAAGGTGTTAGGTGAGACTCTCCAGGATGCGCCGAGCGCTCGGTTCAGTTGAGTGTCTGATGGAACAAATTGCTCTACACGAGGAGGCTCCTTCATGCACCCCAAAAAATTAAACGCTATTCATGTTGCAAGGATAGAGGAATTATGACACAGACAGTTATGACAAAAAAATTTCAAGATTTCGTTACTTATCTATAGAACTGGAGTATCGAATACGGATCGAGAGGCTTCGACCCAGTAATGCAATTCAACAGTTACCTACTTCCCTTGTCCTGAAAACTTACTACTAACAATGTTATCAAACTCTGAAAGAACCTCAAAGAGAATTATTTTGAAAACACGCGGTGTTGAAACACATATAAGTTGAGGTCATTTTGAAATGTAGATTAATTAATCTAAACGCAAACGTGGATGCAAAAGTTCACTACGACCTTGTTTACTAGCAGACTCATGTTCTCAGGACGACAAAATAGCGTTTTTGCGCTTACTTTGCTTTACTGAAGCAGTTTAGAGGCCAGTGGTAACTGTAACTAAAGCTTCAGGCAGTCTATGCTTAAAATCAGCCCGTGAAGGTTTCATTAAAGCAAAAATTGAGTTTCGTGAATTTTTGACACAATGTGATGGTAAAAATATTTTTGTCTAGACTAAAATAATATACTTATCACTGAAAAAAATACTCATTTACTTACTATAATTTTATTACTATTTGAAATATAACCTCATTACATTAAGATTTATTAATTACACCTATCCAATAATAAATAGTTAAAAGAGTTTGTAGAAATAGGAATAACACTCAAATTGGAACTTTCTGTTTTAGTTCCTATACTTATGTGGCACATTTTGATTGCTAATACAAATCAAATCAAGAATGATCTACCCTAATACGCATATAAAAGATATATAACGTCATTTAATTTGCTGTCATTTGTTTTTGTCAGTTACAAAGGCAGACCAAAAATATCCTAAGATAGATAATAAATAACTATTACCAATTATTGTTCCAGTTTTTTTTTAATTGCTACATTTTTAAATCAAATCGCGAGATTTGGAAGACGAATTCTTTACCAAAACACAAGTAATCTTGTTCGCCATAAACAGCCTATTAGCGCGCGGGACCCACTTAGGTCCACACACTGGAGACACTTAATCACGATAAAAGTAGTAGTAAGATGTGTCGCACATTAATTAACATCGGACCTTCGTAATTTATTCAGGTGACGGGGAGCGGCACCGGGCGACGTTTTGTCGCTGTTGTGTTGCTCGCAACGGTCGCAGGTTGCCACGTCGGGTCGTGGTCGCGCAACAACACGGGCAATGCAGCATTGGGTATGTGGCTTTGAGGAAAACATTTGAGAAGCTTTTATGATTTGTTAATGTATTGGAACTGATTAACTACATTTCTAATTAAATCTGAAGTAAACCTCAAGTGATGAAAAACATAAAATGTGAACTGTACCATTTTTAAAGTACTTAAATCGAACAAAATAAAAACGTTTAGTACCTTGAATTGTAGAAAATGAAAAGAAACATACATACAATTTTGAAACATTAAAACTAGCAATAAAATAAAACAAGCTTTTAACTGAAATTTGCAAAAGCTCAATCACTGTGCACATTTTTTTATACATTAAGTACCTAATTGTTATAAAATTCCCTTAATTCAGTTTCTTGATTCTTTCCAGTGTCAGTGTGGGAGCAGTGAGCAGGGTGTCTACAAAAAGACCCGCGCGAATAAGATGGATCGTGTGTACTTCACCACCGAGCCACTGTACCAGTGGTCACATGTTACACATTGTACTCAGCCTTTCTTGCTCCTCTAACTGCCCTCCTGATACGTCATTTAGAAGGTTTATTTTATTAGGACTGTTTGCTGAATAATTTAGATGCGATGTTCTTCTCTCGCCAACCTTTTACAGTCAATGTCACAGAATCGTTCAGGTGGAATTACGTCTATGGAATTACGAATAATTAATATCTAGTAGGACATGAAAGAGAACAAGCTTTAAATTGAAACTTGCAAAACGTTAGTCACTGTGCACATTTTATTTAACATTACCTACTTCTAATAAAATACTCTCAAATTCAGTTTTTTTTTTCTTTTCAGTGTCAGTATGGGTGGCGCTACAAAAAGACTGCCGCGAACAAAGACTACAATAGTTGGCCGCGAAGATGGGCCATGTGCACTTATTTCACCACCTTCACCACCGAGCCACTGAGCACAGCCAGTGGCCAGTGTGTGCCAGTGGTCACATGTTGCACACTTTTATGCTCTTCTAACTACCCTCCTGATACGTCATTGTTCATTCACATAGATGGTTCATTGAATTATGACTGTTTGTGAATAATTTAGATTCTGTTTTGTAAAATAATAAACCTTTTACAGTTAATGTCACAGCATCGTTCAGGTAAGGGTAGATAGGAATATGGTGAAAATACATTAAGTTTCGTTTAGGGTTTAACAAAAAATGTTTACTTACTAATGTTTTTTTTTATTTTACAGTAGGTATTAAGAACACTTTAATTAAATAAAGTAGGCCAAAAAACCTGTTTTTAAATCAGTTAACCCTACAGTTACACAATAATAAACGACTGTACTATACTTAGGTATTTATGTAATTAACATAATAACACGTGCCATCAGTCATATTATGTCAGTAACAGTCTAGTAGATAATTAGAAAATGGATAAAATACGAAATTAAAGGGTTAACAAACAATAGGTATATGAAACCTCTCTGTTTGGCTTCATGAAAAATGTACGAAGATATTTGTTTTAATTATGTGTTAGTCAATAAGGGGTTCTGTAACAACAATTAGGTAAACTACTATGTAGGGATTTAATAAGTACATAAATAAAAGCTTGTACAAAACATAGAAAGGCGTTTACGAAACATCTTTAATTATCCCACTTTCCTAGTCCAATTGCTGTTTAGTCCTTAAGTAATTTGGTGATAAGTAAGTACTTAGTTTGGATTATTGCAGTTCATTTCTGAACATATGCCTCTCCCAACTTGCACCACAACAGCCTGTTCTCTGCCTAAAGCATCCAGTCCGTTTCAGTTCGTCGGTCCATCTAGCTGAGGGGCAAACCTCGCTTTACCTGCTGATACGCGGTCTCTACTCCAGGACTCGGCTGCTCCATCAGCTATCGATCCCTGGACAGACATAGCTAGCCCACTGGCACTTCAGCTAGTTAGCTCTGCAAGCTGTGTCTAAAACTTCATTTCTGTTCTGCAGATTATCTGTACTTATAACACAGTCGCTGCGCGATTTTTGTATCAGACCTACGACTATCTTATAGGTAACTATTCATGTTTCGGAAACGTACAAAAGCTGACTAGTGTGTTAATCTGTCCTCGAGTCATTAAGTACTTGGGGATATAATAACCTACTGTAGTCAGCTATACAACGTGTAACAGAATAAACACAATACCACTTTAGGGGTCAATGTACCCCACCAACCGTGTCTCCACGTTGCCGTCGTGGTGGGGCTTGTGTGTCTCAGTGATCTTGGGGGCTTTGCCGGTAGAGCCACTCATGCCGGAAGGTCCCAAGTGAGAGACCAGACCAAGAGAGACACAAGAGGGGCGCACCGTTCGGAGACTTGAGCAGTGTTCGGGTCCTCGGACGGTGTGCGTCTCATTGGCTTGCTCGCTGCTCTCTGGTACGCGTCTGATCATCAGACGTGACTGTGAGGGCGGCGAGCAAGCAGTGAGAGAGAGGGAGAGAGGAGGGGAGATAGGGACCGCACCCTTTAAAAGGACAACAATGGACAGTTCTGCTAAACAGAAACTACCCCAGGGCGGTACGGACTGCACAGCGGTCCGAGAATCCGCCACGCCTCGTGCGTCAAGCCCCTCGTATTCTGGGGGGGGCAACAGGGCTGTCCACCAACCGTTTGCCGATGGCAACAAGGGCCGAGGAGGCCCCCGATCCGAACCATCCGAGGAGGACCCGATCGGTTTTGGTTTTGGCTCGCCCGACAGAGTGTCGGTCGGGCGGAGCGCGGCAAGAGGCGCGCTGTATTGGAGGAGGGGCTCGCCTGAGCGTCACCTGGGTGCAGAGTCGGAGTCCGAGTTGGACTCCGACGACCTGGTGACAGTTGGCTCGGCGAGCTCTGAACCCGAGGGGGCAGGGACTGCAGCGGAGGACTCGAGGTCCTTCCGCAAGCGGCCTAGGCCGGAAGACGACCGGGGGTCGTCTTGTAGCGAGGAGGTGGCCTCGGCCCGTAAGATCCCCACCAGCAGGCGGGGTAAGGGCCGAGAGGGAGGCAAGGGCAGAGTCCTTGCCTCCAAGGATGCTGGACGACCCCCCGAAGATGGCGGTCGTGGGGCTCATGGCTCGGAGTCCTCCGGCGGCGAGCCGGATGACCGGAGGGCCGGGTTTGCGGAGGTGGTGGAGGCCGCGCTTCGCGATGTGGCCTTGAAGAGGAAGCTTTCCTCTAAGAACAAGGCCATAAGCGAGGCGATGGCCTCCATTCTGGCGGCAGCGGAGGTTACCAGGGGTGGGCCTCCGCCGGACGAGATGTCCGAGCTGCGGGCGGAGGTCGCCCGCTTAGCTGCCGCCACGGAGCGTCTCCGAAAGGAGAACGAGGGGCTCCGCGCAGACCTGGCCAGGCTCCGGGGAGCCGGCCCACAGGGGGCGCCGCAAGGGGGGCGCAAGGAGGACAGCCAGCCCGTGCCGCAGGAGGGGCAGGTGCTGGACCTTGTGCGGCAGGAGATGGCTGCCTTCCAGGCGCGGTTCTCCGTCCTGGAGGGCATCGTCCTGCGCCCCCCGTTAGCGGCAAGTGGGAAGGCTCCAGGCCGGAAGGCGGCGTCGTACGCAGCCGCCGTGGCTGCCACACCGGGGTCGTCCGGCCAGGACAAAGGGTCCGGGCCGGCACCCGCGAAGCCGGTGTCGGGAAAACCGGACCCGGCCCCGGGAAGGAAGAGGAAGGGTGGGGTTGCTGCGCGGACGGCGAAGGCTCCTGCGCCGTCTGAGCAGCAGCTCCCCCCGGCTTCCTCGCCTTCAGCTCCTCCCCCGGCTCAAGCCGAATGGCAAGTTGCTGGGGAGAAGAAGAAGGCGGGAAAGGCAGCCAGGGCGGCAAAGAGGCGGGAAAGAAGGCGGCGGCAGCGAGCGCGAGGCGTCGCGGCTGCGCTCCGCGCCCCGAAGACCGCGGCTGTAGTCTTAACGCTGCAGCCGGACGCGGTGAAGAGGGGCGTGACGTATGCCAATACGCTCACCAAGGCCAAGGAGGCCATCAACCTCGGTGAGCTTGGCATCGTCGGGGGTCTCCGGCTCAGGGTCACCATGACCGGGGCCAGGATGCTCGAGATCCCTGGAGCAGGCAGCGGTCCGGCCGCGGACGCTCTAGCCGAAAGGCTTAGGGCGTCCTTGGGCGCGGATGACGTCCGAGTGTCCAGGCCCACGAAGTGCATAGATATGCGCATCTTGGGCCTGGACGACTCCGTCACGGAGGAGGAGGTGTTGGCCGCCGTCGTCAGGACGGGGGGGTGCTCTGCAGAGGAGGTGAAGGCGGGCACCATCCGTCCTGACAACACGGGCATGCGAACCGTAGTGGTGAGCTGCCCCGTGTCGGCGGCCAAGAAAGTCTCGGAGGGCCGAAGGCTTTTGGTGGGCTGGGTCTCCGCGCAGGTAAAACTGCTGGAGCCCAGACCTCTGAGGTGCTTCCGTTGCCAAGTTGGCAACCACGTGGGAGTACGCTGCACCTCGGAGGTGGACCGCAGTGACCACTGCTTCCGCTGTGGTCAGCCCGGTCACAGGGCCGGCTCGTGCGACGCCGCGCCGCACTGCTTCGCATGTGCGGCAGCTGGCAAGCCGGCCGATCACTGGGCTGGGGGCAAAGCCTGCGGTCCACCCGCCAGGGCCGGGTCGAGGAGAAAACCCTCCTCCACCGCCGCCGCCGCCGCCGTCGCTTCCGCCGCAGCCGCCGCCACCGTCGCCGCCGCTGCCACTGCTCGGGAGGGGGCCGAAATGGAGTGCCAGTAATGGCCCCATTTCGCCTCCTCCAGACGAACTTCAGTCGCTGCGCCTCTCAGGAACTGACGCTCCTGGGCAAGGCGCAGTGACTGACGCCTGCGGACAGCGAGCAATGGGTAGCTCGCTGTCCGATCAGGTCAGGCCAGAGTCGACGGCGCGTTCACTCCAAACGCGCCGTCAGCAACGAGCAGTCAGCAACGGAGACGGGGCCCGCCAGGGCCAGAGCCTGCCAGGGTTGCGGAATTGTTCGAAAGAGTTACCGCGGCCCTGGGAAGAAAGGCACTAGGAGGACTAAGGGTGGGTTTTAGTCAGTAAAAGTCTGACACTCCCTGCCGCTCCACCCAGAGCGGGAGGGGTCATTTGATGATTTCCCATCCTCTAAAAAAAAAAAAAAAAAAAAAAAAAAAAGGGGTCAATGTAGGTACTTACCATTATGAAAAACTTTCACTATGGGGCCAACACTGAAATCGTGAAAATGTCTGTGCGCATAACTCGACGAAATGTACTGAACAGCAGATTTTTTTTCACGAATTTGGGCTTGGTCCCATAGTAAAAGTTGTTCATAATGACAACTACAATGACCCCTTGAGAGGTATGGCGTTTATTCTGTTACATGTTGTATGATAAACGAGTTCGAAACAGCCATTCATACTAAGTTTTTTTGCGAGGTGATAAGGAATTGACGTAGTTGTGTCCGAAAGGTGTAGAACATATTTAACCGAGTTCAAAAAGGAGGAGGTTATATTATTTTCGACTGTATGTTTTTTTTTAATGTATGTTCACCGATTTCGCCGCCAATTCATGGACCGATTTTCAAAATTCTTTTTTTATTGGAAAACCTATACTCCTGAAGTGGTCCTATTGTCACCAAGACAGAATCTGATGATTGGATCCCAGGGAAATCGAGGGCAGCTCTCAAATTTTATTGGCACATAGGTACACTGTTTTTCTAATAGGTACATTCTAACACGAATCAGATATTTATGCTAGGTAATCATCTCATGTTGCTGAGCTGATGACGGAAGGTATATTATACGTCAGGATCTGATGATGGGATCCCAGGAAAAATGTTTGTTCAGGGATATTTTCGCCAATTGTCAACAGATTTGGATGATTATTTTTTTGTTTGGAATAGTATTTTCCCGGACTGGTCCCATTTCAATTTGGTGAAGATCTGACGAAGAACTTCGGAGGTAGGCAACGGAACTCTTAAATAAATGATAGCAAATCTCCCGGGATAGCTGAAATCGCATCTGTTATGTAGTTGGTAGTTTTTCTAATAATAAATGAGAGAAATGAACGCCAGTGAACGCCTAATTAACCACTTACAATAAAACATTAGTAAAAAGAAAGGTCGAAAGCGACCGATTTCAATATATGCAATATCTAGGCATTTTATAGAATGCTACTACCCCGGGATCAGATAAAGTATAAAATTAAGAACTCTTTAGACATATTTTTACCCAGAAATCCCAAACTCAGCGGTTCCGGCTGTGTCGTTGTCTATCAGCGAATGAATGTGCTTAGTGTTGTTGAAAATATGTTACCTGTTGTTATTGTGGGTCAAAGTGGGTGTCGTATAGAGGCGACTAAGGGACTTACCACAGAATGTGCAGCAGCATGCTCTGTAGCTACATTGCAATCCCCCCATTTGAGGGAGGCCTATGCCCAGCAATGGACGTCTTTCGGCTGGTATGATGATGATGATGATAAGTATATAATTCAATCATTGTATAGAATACCTAGTCATTATAGAATGACTAGGTATTCTCTCTAGGCATTATAAAAAATATTTTATATTTCGTTTATCTTTATTATTTTACTCCACAGAAACATAAAAGAAAAAAAAGAAGAAAAAGTATAAAATGAAGAACAAATAAAATATCTTTTAATAACTGAAAGTCAAATTGAAAGACTTTGAATTGAACTTGAATTGCCCGTTTTAAGCAATTTTTACTAAACCAATGTCAAACTTTTCTTGACGCGTTGTTAAATATCAAATATCGTCGGTGCGCTTGCCAAATCTGATATGTGCATTTGAAGAACTTTTCAGGACAACAAAAAAAAACGTTTTTTTTCGCAATTATTATCTTCTGAAAATATAAAAATACTACAAAATATGGCAAAAAATATCTAATTTAGTCTATGCTAATAAAAAACTTATTACATTCGTGTATGGGAGCTCAATATTTTTTTTTGTTGTTTGAAAAAACGAAAAATCAAAAAAATGCACATATCAGGTTCGGCAAGCGCACCGACGATATAAAGGATGCGCTTTTATTATCTGGATTACATAAGGAGACTACCAAAAATACTTTGAAACCGAAATCAGTACGCAGTACCTACGCAGTCGACTCTTCACGTGACCATTCAACGTGGCAATACTGGTTTGATCCCGTTTGTAAATTTATACTTAACCTGAACTAATAATTAGTCCAAAAACGAGCAGAGCGAGCTCTAAAAATTAGTGCACCTCGAGACAGACAGTTTCGGTTCGTTTCATAAGGCAACCAAAACTAATAGATACCGTGAAATTTTTCAGTACCTGCCTCTTCAATATCGATACCTGTTTCAAATTCAGCTCACTTCTTAAATTGGCCAAGTATAATAGTAACATAGATCTAGTATTAGGTGTAGTTTACATGCATTATGTGGGTAATATGGCACGGTATGATTTAACTGTTTCAATAAGGGAACGGTGCTAAAATTTTATCGTTTCGGAGAGCGGGAAGGCAGCTGCGTAGCCATCTATTGGGTGGATGGCCGCTGCAATAGTGTGCATACTTCTACTTCGACTAACTTAGGCCAATATGTTATGTATGAAGGGTAATATCGCATATTGCACAATGTTAGAAAATATTTTGGGGTCAGTTTTGATGGATGACATAGATGATGGTCTGAAATAACCTAAGTCCTTTGATAACAATTACGATTTGATTTGATAGAATTATTTTTTGCGTACACATTTTAAATTTGGAAAGCTAAATTGTATAAATAACAGAGGAGATTAAGAAATACCTTATATAACAGTTTTCTACAATGTAATGTATAGGTAGGTATCTACTTACCTACGTAAGTTACTTCATAATAGTGAATTAATATAACGTTCTGGATAATTTAGATAGATAAGTACCTAAGTATTTTAAATCGGTAAAATAAAAATGGAGCTGAAGAAAAAAAGGAAATTTTGAACATCTCTTATTGCACCTTCTACCGTTCGAATAGACAGGTCACCAATGTCACCTGCACTCAACAAATGAAATTGACTAAAAACAAAATCTTCTTAAACTATCAAAGGTTTGCCATCGAAAAAACGAAGCATGTCGCGTACTCGGACGATACTTAGCGAAGAATTGCCTCTCCCACGCAGACTTGCACAGGATGCACACTACAAACACAAAACATCAATATCAACTCTACTGGCCTTTGAATAAAGTAGAGTTTTGTTTGTAGAGTAGCCGTCCCGCCTACAAGGGGCGTCCGTTCCCCCTCTTTGGTCGTCGAAGCGAGTGCGTTCACACGAGTTGCTACTTTTAAATTTTAATCACAACTTGCCGTTGATTTGGACAAAAAGTGAAATGGACGCCTCTGTGACAACTGAAATGTTTGCTGTGTCATTTGTATGTAACGCAGTGAAATAACCCGGCAGGTTGATAATTGATTTTTTTTATATCGGGGTGATTCATCGGTTTTATTTTGATGGGGAAGTTCGTATTCGTATCTAATGGTGGAATGGAAAATGTGTACTTAATAAAATATGTAGGTAATGACTAATTTTCATTTATGAAAAGTACCAGAGCAATTTTGATTTCTCACACAAAATATTTTGAAATTATCCATTTTCTAAAAAGTTTGAAAAGTAACTATTCCAAAGATAACATGAACTTTATTTATCGACCTATCTACTTAAGAATACCCATTTATTTAGTAAAACAATCAGGAAAACCCCATAAAAGTAAAATTAGGTCAACAGGCTTCCATGAAAATTGTTCACAGGTGGTTAAAACAACTGAGTTTGTTTTCAAACTTTTATTTTCATTATTTTTGTTTCACTTCAAACGTCAATTTTGTATGGTCTGCGTATTTTTAAAAGCTTTTTATTAGTGTGAAACTGTGAGTGGCAATCGATGTTATTACTATTTCAGTTGTAAAATCGATTTTAGTGTGAGTGTAAAACTAAAACTCATTAAAATGAACGACTCTGACTTAATAATTTCCTAAGAAAAATTAAAAGATAAAAGAAATGATTTGAGTTGAGAAATGTTTTGAGAGAGTTTGCATAAGTACTTATGCACACTTTCTCATCTTATCATAAGCAAATCATCGTCTTTATAAGTATTAATGACGATGATTTTTTTAGAATTATCTATGGTTTAGGTATTCTGCATGCATCTATGACTACGTTAAAGGCAAAGTAGGCATTCATGATTAATTTCAATTAATACTGATTTTGAATAGAAAAGTCGAAGAAAGAATAAATCGTTCAAATTTACTAACAGTAGGTACCTACACAATAAGAATATAAAAATTGGGTAGCTACCTTCCATTACAAAGTTAAATATTAATAAAACTGATACTTATAAAATCACCAGAAAACAGGAAAAGGAAATAAACAGGAATTTTTACCATAACTTAAGTTTTGAACTTACATAATACTACTTACCTATGTTTATGAAGAATTGAAGCCAAGACAGAGTTAATGTACTTACAGAAAAAGGTGCGTTTTGATAGCCAACCTTGAAATTGGTAATAACAGAGAAAATTCACTGATTTATTACCTTCATTATGTTTAAACAACTTGCCATTAAGTCGTTATGCAATAATAATTATTGTTGACTGAGTGAGCAATTTTTGTGGTGAAACGCTAGTAATACTCGTACGTAAGCAAGCAAGCAAAACATTTTTGTACAAATCATGTCTTTCTTGGCTTCTCATACCGATAATCTAAGTAAATATAATCCAAAAACTATATATTTTAAGAGAGTACAAGTGTCGGTTTGTTTGTAAGCATGTGAGCACTAAATACTAGCCCGATTAGGACAAATATTTCACTGATGGAAAGCTGCACTGTTTTTGAGTGGTGTAGATTGCTTTTATCAAGGAAAGGTGCACTGTTCCTGTGAGTTAGGATACCTTTTTTTTTAAGAATGGAAAATCATGAACTGACTCTTCCGCTCTGGGCGGAGCGGAAGGGAGTGTCAAACTCTTACTGACTAAAGCCCATCCGTGTTCCTCCAAATGCTCTTTGCGTTCCAGGGCCGCGGTGACTGTTCCGAACAAATTCCGCAACAGATAGGATACCTTCGGGAATAAAACTGAGTGTAAAAGTCAGTTAAACCAATATTGGTTTTTTATTGATTATATAATCAGCAAGTATTCTCGTACTATTTTGCTTGCATAGCCGAATACCCCGATTGATTGAATAAGCTACGAGATTTTATTTTCTGCGAGGATAACACCAGATACCTTTTTATAATTAGCTACTTCTAGAATGCCAATTTATTCTACTAATTTTCAAGCAACGTTAGTTGGCATCTCCATCGCAAACTGTCAAAAATGTATGAAAATTAAGGCTTTTTTGACATTTTGCGACTGTTATGCGAACTAGAACGTACGTAAAAATGAGTAGAATTGGCCCTTAGAGCTTTAATTTGCTTGAAGTCAACTTTTGCTTCCATAAACTTATAAAATATCTAGTTTATTCTACAACTATGCAGTCAGTAATTATTTCATATTTAACTAAAAATTACGGTAGGTCCTCTGATGGGGTTATGGAATTTGTTCCAAAGAGTTACCGTGGTCTGGAACGCAAAGGGCATTTGGAGGTACAAGGATGGATTTTAGTCAGTCATAAGAGTGACACTCCCTTGCGCTCCAACCAGAGCGGATGGAGTCATTTGATGATTTTCGATCCTAACTAAAGCTACTGCCGAGTTGAATTTTATTTGAACAAGAAAACTGGAAAACTGTTTTCAGAATAGTAGCAAAAGTAGAGACGCGTCTTCAATGGCGCAAGGGCGAAAATTAACTTATATAGTTGTTTTTTTTGGTCTCTGAATACTACTGGAATTAAAATTATTTTTACAACATGTGAAGTAGACAATTTCTTTCAAGTAGGTAGGACATCTTGTCGCGCAATTTCATAAAGAATTCATGGCGCGGCATTCATCATTATTATAAGACGTGTAAGTAATCAATTTTATTCATAATACCGAGGGCTATTCAAAATTAACGAATAATAACAGTTATTATCGTTGCCTTACATGGAAATCAACAAAATAATTAATGCGATTCGTCACAATTCGCGTATCGGCGGCCATTTGAGCCGCTATTACCGGCTCGACTGCGATAAGCTTTACTGCCTATCGACATGGTTAGTTTGAGCTCCTCGCACGTAATAAATTATTATAAATACAAAACTATGAGAAAGTCTGTGAGTTTAATTTTCCGCAAATTTGATCTAACGCTATAAAGGTGGGCAATCTCGTGCGTTCTGCGCGGCGCGTTGATTGCGCATTACCACTGTTTACTCTGCGTCTGCTCCGCTCGCTCACGTAATGAAGTTTATAAAGTCGCTCTAATTGAGCGGTTACTGTGCCTACTGTCGGAGGTAAGGTTACAATAACATTGCCTTAGCAATAGAATTTAAGGGGCTGCAAACTTAGACGTGTATTTCGAATTTTCTTCATTCGATTCAGTTAAGTGGAAAAACTTCCTACTTCGAGAAAAATAATTCTAATCAGTGTACAGCCATGGCCACCAATTTCGATATATCTACAGAATAGAAATAAATAAAGTTCTATAGGTACCTGATTTAAATTAAATGTTCAATTGGTTGTTTTCGATTTGTCCCTGTTTTTCGTTCAGTCGATTTCCGTTAGCTTTTACTACGGTGAAGTAGAACTGGCAGATAAACTAACGTAGCGTTTAATTAAATTCTATTTCTGCTTTTGTTAATTTATTTTAGACTGAGGTATTATGTTTGTTAAAAATATAGTATTTTTTAAACTCATGCGCAAATTGGTAATTTAAGCGGTTGTATCACTTACTTCACAGCGTGCATAATTTGTGTGTAGGCGTCTGCGCACACTCATTGAATTCTATGTAAATGTGCAAGCAGCGCTCATCTGCTGGAAGCTATTTGCGTCGTGTAGTAAACTAAGGGCTTATTTATTCACGATATAACCGCGAATATTGTGGCGCGGTAATCTGCGCGGGCACAGCCCCATCCATGGCGGCAAGCTCTCACAGCGCATAAATAGCGATCCAAAGCGTCGGCGCAGCGAGTAATTCGAATAAATACCTCGATACAATCGGCTCACCGTTTAACGAGAGAGCCTTTTCCGCGCCGCGGTGAGCCGTTTAGCGAATTTCAATAGTTATCACGCGGAGAAAAACTCGCTGGCGAGAGGGACAGCGCGCGAGCGAGCCGGCGCGAGCGGGACGGACTTCATAAGAAAGAAATAATAAAAAAGCGGTTGTGTGTGCGTGGTCGGAGTGTGGTGGCATAGGGCGGGATGCAGGCCCCTCCCTGAGCGCGCCGCCCGCCAGCCGCCGCCGCAGTAGTCCCCAGCGCGCCGCGCCGCACCGGTCCACCCGCTCACACGCGCCGCGTCCTCAGCGCGCGTAAAAAGTTTCAACACTCTGCACGAAACTTGCACGCCGTGATTACGATACCGAACTACGAAGCGATCATTCAATCTATCGTTGTTCTGTAAAAGACTCGCTGAAAAGTTTGTGTTTTTCGTTTTATTCGAAAAATCTGTGATTTTTGCGGTTCCTGTAAATCTTGTAAATTAGATTTTTTCTTGAAAAGTTATTTAACTTGAAATATTTTCTTACGTTCGTTTGTTTATTTCAAAGCTAATCTGGACAGTATTGAAAGTCAGCAGTAGCTAGTGTGACTGCAGCAGAATTCCATCTTCAAAGTTGCAAAGATTATGTACTGGAACATCGATGGGATGTTCGGACGGTGACGGCGAGTGGTCGGCTGGCAGGCTGGGCTCGCAGGCGGTCAACTTGATGCTGCTGCAGGGTGAGGGTCGGCAGGGGCCCGCCATGGAGGAGGACTGTTCCGCGCGCCCCTGCGCCACGGACTTCTCCATCGCAGCCATCATGGCCAGGGACCGGCAGGAGAGGAGAGAGAGGCGGAGGCACAGGGACCCCAGGGAAGACACGCTCATGCCTTTAGGTGAGTCTTAAAAACTTCATTCATAATAGAACTCTCAAGTACTCCAAAAAAATACTTTTTTTCAGAATCTACCTAAGACAAATACATGTAACTGAATCGGTCTTAGTAGTTTAAACCGAGAAAGATTTTTTACCTTGCATAAAAATATGCCTAAGATCACACCAGAGCACTAAGAAGAAGAAACCAATTAGAAAACTTTAGAAACAAACTGTTGTAAGTCGTCAAAATCCATTAAAAACTTCTCCAAACTTATGTTCCAGTAAGATTAAGTTCCTTTCACACGTTGAAGTTCAATAAAAACTTTATTAGTGGGCACTAGCTGTTGTAAAAATTGTTTGTCAAGCTCTCCTTTGCAAGGTTAAGGCCATGGAGAAGTTTATTATTATTCATTTTAATAGGTGAAAATTCTGAAATAATTTTTATTCAGGATACTACCTACCACTACATATTTTGTGGTTTTATCACAATTTTGTTTTGTACTTAACTTTTTCACATTGAAAGTAAATATAGGTTCCTACTAAAAATTATAGGAAAACCCAATTAAGAATTGTATTCTTTTTCTTCACCAACTAATTAAGGTGAAGAAATAATAAGTAATGTAAATAAAAATAATGAAAATAATGCATTCCTGAACTTAATTTTCATGAAATGATGTAGCTGGTTATTATACTTACTTACTCATATTTTCTGAAATCTTACCACTAAAAGTTTTCTCCAAAAGTAAATGAACCAGCACATTTTAGGATAACTTTCAGTGGTAAGTACATAATCAAAACAAAAATAAATGTCGAGAAGGATATTTTACTCGTTAACTGTTATTCATCGTCTCTATTAAATATATTGAAAGGCTACTTACAACATAAAAACATCATATAAATTATTTAGGCCTATCGGTACACAAATCCTTTTAAATAAATCTGTGGCATAAAATACAAGAAATATGACAATGTTAAAAGCATATTTCCCTAATCGAACACACTATATCGATTGGAAATGCCTGTCATTAAATTTATTGTAATATTTTCTTGTAAAATGAAAACATGACGATTATTATTATTTATAGCTAGTTCTTATCGCGAATAAATGTTAATATTACCTATCAGCAAAGTGTTTGCTACAAAATTTACGCTAACAACTTTATACACTTGACCTGTGGAAATAGGTATTAATGATAAAAAAAACACAGGAGACATAAAAGATAAAAAAGTGTTTGAAGTTATCATTCTGTTTTTTATGTTGTTTAGACAAACATACGTTTTTAACAATGTTCGTCAATAAAATACCCGATCTTTTTGTATACGCAAGGGTAATTTATGATGCAGCCTTTTAGTTACAGTAACTTTGATAGTGTCATAAAATTAAAATGGAAACTAAGTTTTATATCTTTAGCGAGAATCATTTTGAATCGAGGCTGCATCATATATTTTGATGATTATTATTTATCAGGTGCCTAAAGTATTTTTATTAGGATTAATGCTGGGGCTTTGAAAAGTACAATTGTGTTGGTTTAGAACACATTGTACTAATAATTGATTGTGGAATAGGTTCTTCGCATGCTCTATAATATTATTACACAATGTACGTACCTTTTTTTTATTAAGTATTTCAATATATTTATAAAAAAGTTAAGTTAAATCTCATCACATCTGTGTTAACAATGCAAGTTAAAATTCACAGAAACTTGCATAAATTCGTCAAATTGATCAGAAGTTCATAAACAAAAAAAAACTTTAACCTGACTTTCATTCATGTTCCTGTTATTAAAATAAAAATTGACAATACCTAATGTTTTAGGATGCCTATAATATCTACATTTATTATTAACCACTTTCCTTCTTAGGGCCTCTAATATTATATCCTTTAAAACTCTAATAGAATTTAATAGTATTTAAATGTTAATCATTTTGCCATCCTCCTTTCTAATCCGCTTTGGTGTTTGACTGCCCTAATATATAAATGACAACCACTCTTAGAGGGTACTAGGTATAGAATGTAACTATGGATAAAAATGGAAACATGCCTGTCTTATTATAAATCTACATCGTATTAGGCATTGAACAAATACCAGGGCATTTTACTATTCTCAAAATTTTAAAAAGTAATTATGTTGTAAAAATTAATAATTCTTAACAAAACTAATAAAACCTACGACTATTTAAGTAAACAACCTATTAAAAAATCAATTTCTCTAAATCCAACAAAACAATCATAACAAGATAAACAGACACTAAAAAAATAAAATCGCCGCAATGAAAACTTAAAAAAGAAAATACAACCAACTTCCAAATAAAAACCACTACAAAATAACTTTAATTTTGGAAGTCGGTGTTTTTGGTGTGGTTTCTTCGTTTTTTGACACCGACTTTTTGTACTTTGTAGTGGTTCCCTATAAAAACTAGCTTTAGTTTGTGTGGTAACCAACATACATAAAAAAGTATATTATATCAACATCCGAATTGATAACCTCCTCCTTTTTTGAAGTCGGTTAAAAAAACATTTAATTCAATTATTCATTTATACCTACTACAAATTCCTACGCGGCCTACGGCGTAGCCAAAAAAGAGAAATTAGGTTACAGAATATTCTAAAAGCTACAAAGAATATAATGTTTTAGCAAAAATATGAAATTCACTTCAAAAGCGATTTCTCATAAAACGATATATTATTCTAACCTTTATTATACACTCAAGAAAATTTATTTTGTATAAACTAATAGCTTCATGAATGTCACTTGCACCTCATAATACAACAAGGTCTATTTGTCTATGTGATAGGTAGTTTCAACTTTTACCAAAACTTGTAATGCCATGAAATCTCTTCTTTATTATCGAGGGGGCAGTAAGGTCTAACGACCTCACACACCCTAGTGTCAGAGTTTCTAAACCGCCTATTTCTTGGGAAGTGATAAGCACCTAGTAATTGGACTCATTCAAATTGAAAAGAACAACAGTAATTCAGGCAATACTCCTATTTTTAAGAAGCGTTCACATTCGCATCGCCCTTGCAAACTGTCAAATAGTTCTCTAATTTCGTTGCTTGAAAATGAGTACAATTGGCATTAAGTATTTGACATTGATTGTGTCGGAGATTATACATTGCCACCTGAATTTGAACGCTTTTAAAGTACGAAAATTGGCCTTCAGATAGTTCTAAATAATAACACACAAGTTCTTAAAATCATAAATGAATGCTGTTCGCATTCATTTATGATTTTAAGAACAAAATAAATATACGTTTGATTAAAATGAATCTAGTATCGAATTAAATAAATTGCACGTCTTTAAGTGGTAATGAATTTGTAGCAATTAGTTAATTAAATGAGCTTCTAAAAAAAATTAACATGGTACCTATACGGCTGTTTATTAATGAATAGTTAAAAAGATGAGAAGACTTTAGGAATTAGTTTAGTTAGTTTTAGATGAAGGCAATAAGTAAGTACACCTATTTAGTATAGTTTTAAATTGAACAAGAAAAACTTAAATATATTGGTCAAGTTTTAAATTAATTTGGTTGTGTGCATTATAATTTAAGTAAATTAACTGTAACTAAGTATATAATAACGATATTTTGTCTTTATTTTTTTTTTTAGGAAAATATTTTTTTATAATTACTAGGACTATTACCATATACACACTTAAATAAAAGACTTAACTAAAACTAAAAATAATCTAAAATATGGTGTCGAAAAATTCCTCCGCATCGCAGGCCACTGGTAATGTACCCAAAAGGCTTTAATTAAATATAATAAAAACCTATGCTGTTAACCAGCATAGGTTTATATAACCAAATGTTAGAAAAGCACCATCATCATCATTTCAAACAAAGACCATCAGAATGAAAGTAACCTAATTTAAAAATTGCAATTTGTGAGAACTGAGCAAGCCACTCTTAAAAAGTTTAGTGTTGAGGAAATTTAACTTTTAACCATTCCGTACTCATAGTTCGGATACTTTTTCACCACAGGGTTTAGTACACACAGTAGGATTTTTATGGTTCAGTTCAGACACAATCAGAAGTTACAATAATTTTGAGTTAGGTCATGTGACCTAACTCAAAATTATTCCACATCAGCAGTCAACCCATAGAATGAAGTCATTCTAAGGGTTGACTGCTGGATATAAAACCTATTAAACTTCACCATATTGTAAATAAAAAAATGCAATCAAGCTACCGATATATCAACAACGTCATACAACGATTACTTCGCAAGCTTAACAAAATGGCAGTGAACAATAGGCATGGCTAACGTGACGATTACACCATTATCGTCTCAGGGTCGCTCTTTGTCGCTGCCTACTCGTAATCGTTCGGCAGAGGAAATTTACAGCCTGAAGCGATCATATGGATTATCATAACAATGGCCCTATTCATACGACTAGTACCTACCTTTGTGGTGGTGAACATTTTTCCTACGATTTTTACAGAAGCTTAGGCGCTATTGATACTCGTTTAATATCTTAAAACATCATCAAAGTTGGTGTGCTATTTATTTATGTACACACACTACACTAATTAAATAAAATTATATAGAAAGAGAAAGAGCACAAAGGTACTGCTTTAACAAAAGAAATGTCTTTTAGCATACTTGCAACTGTAGATTAAAATGAGAAATGTAGAGACAGTGAGCGAACAGTCGGAGGACAGAAGTATTAAATTCTGAACCCAAGTTCTAATTTGTGTACAAAATAACGGACTTATGGACATTACCTATTACATAAAGTTATTAAGGGCCTTTAAGAAAATTGACTCTAATCGCGGTTGAAGAAGTTCACTTAAGTCTTACTAAATATCTTGTGATGTTTTATAGAACAATGTTAAGTGTCGTTTAGTTTTTTTCTAATATCGGAAAATACGCCCAAAACTATGCAAAAAGTAGGTAGACACAATAAAAAGTCACGTAAATGTGTAATTGTTCACTCGTTAATGCACACTATATTTTCATAATATATAGGGCCTCTCGAAACAAGATGCTGAAAAGAAAATCCAGGGGCGCCGCACCTTTCATTTTTTACACCTAAAATAAATAAGACAGTTTGTCGGTTGTCAATCTGTCAGTTAATAGAGTGTGAGATAGACGACGAAGAAATATATTTATAAAATATGTGTCAAAAGTATGTGATAAAGAAATTACAGATGTTCCAAATTGTTTTGATGCCGTCGCGCTAAGATCGTAGCCTCATAATGACTTCATTATGATGACAGGTTCTTCTTCACGACATCGCGGGACAATGTTTTAGTGGCTACTTAACTAAATATACATCTTTAATGATGACGCATCTATTTTTCTCTAGATTTCTAAATTAACTAGTAAAACAATAATAAAATGTTAAGAATTTTTATTTATCATCCCACTTTATTGACCTCGCATGTTAATGTAGAAAGACGATTGACGTATGTCATTTGTTTTTCAGAAAAGTTCGTAGACGCGACAGCATCGGCCTCGGGCTCCCCGTCCCCGCCCCTCGCGGAGTACGAGCGGGACTCCCCCGTGGATGTGTCGTCCACGTCGGAGGCCGGGTCGGCCAGCGGAGCCCCCAGTGGCTCCCGGCCTCTGTCGCCGCCCCCCAGGAACCCACAGCTCGTGGAACGATGGTCCAGCGAGGAGATGCGACACATACAGTGCCACCTCGAAACAAAAGAACTCTGGGACAAGTTTAACGAATTAGGAACAGAAATGATTATCACTAAGACTGGAAGGTGAGTTCTTATTGTTTGTGTAATAGTTTAAACTGTTGTAGGTGTACATCGAAGTAGACCGGTTATAAACTAGTCGGGAAGCATTAGTGCCAAATTACCAACGCCTACTCATTTATCCACTGCGAACACATTTAAATTAATTAAACGACGATTGTCTCATAACTTTTTATACATCAGCACTTTTATGGACTTGATTTCCGGCACATTGCGCATTTGTCGATTATGACAAACGCTCAAATTGCAATTCATTTATTTTTAATTACCTGCGTTAAAACGGACGGTTGAAAACAGAAGTCGGTTTATCGCAATTAATTGAACCGAAAGGCGGATGCATAACAAGCAGTACTGACGTAAAGCACGCGTTATTAAACACTTAAATGACGAAACGAATCGTTTTTAGGCTTCATGTTGAACTTGACGAGAAATTAAAAACTGTGGTGGGTAGGTAATCGAATCGCGATTGTTGGTTAACGAGATCAAGGCAATATCGACGGCGCGTTTCAGAGGCGATAAGGTAGGTGGCACAGTGGAGGCGACGGCGCGAGGCGTGTCGGTCGCGGCGCGCTGCCGAACAATGGGCAATCGCCCGCCGCCGCGCCGCCGGCCGCCCGTGCGGTACTCGCACGTTAAACAATGAACGCCACAATCAGAAACGTTACGATCACACCAATCGAACATAACATAATTGCCCACCAAATAATCTGCTCGTTACAGTTACAGCAGATCGAATTATCATCTCATTAAAACCTGAAATTATTTGGTGGTTATCTGAAATTGACAGGTTGAACTCTCAGAATCTTAGGGAAATCATGCCGGAAGATGGCTTTAAAGTATCCATCGGTTTCTATAACCTTACTAAGTATTAAGGAAATGAAAACATATCAGATTTTTTTCCTGTTAGAGCTACATGCCCAAATATTCGTAGCAAGGTACGTCACAGTTATATAATACAGATATACACATATTATTGACTCGGAATTTCTTAGTGAAAATTCGTGTAAAACTGAAATTTTTGACGCATCTTTCTTTGACACACTTGGTTTTTCATGTCAATATAGTCTGAAAAGTTTCACATGACCAAACGTAGAACTATTGAAACTGCTAAAACGAATTCAACCGAAGTGCAAGGACTGCTGCCACATAAAAGTCTGATTAAACTCGACTAAATCTGAGAAGCAGCTGCCTGCTTAGTTAGCTTATATTTGACGTCCGAGCAGGTGAAAATGATTTGTGTGTAAGTGTTATCGAGGAAGCACTGGCACGGTAGTGAGCGGTAGTAGCGCGGCGCGGCGCGGCGGCCGAGCGGCACCGGCGACGCTTATCGACGCCCGCGTAAATCAACGCGACAGCCCACCGATCGTGACAAATTCGCAAACCTAATCTTTTGATAACGTTGTAGCTTACTCAGACAAACCGCACGATACTTGCCGCTTATAAACGCTCCACCAATATACTCTGTTGGGTTCTTTATTTCACATAGCACCTATACGTTCCTCCAGACTATCGTTGAAGCTGCAGAATATCCAGCCGTCCGATACCTGAACCTAATTAGGGAATCTAACCCATTTCACAGTTCGCCTTGAAGTTTATTTAATGCTAAATACGTCGTCTCCATACAAATAATTGTGAACAAAGGCCGGGTATAATGTACAAAACAATGAAGGCTCTTTCACGGACTATAAAGCTGTATTAATACCTCACTTATTTATTCCTTATAATGTTCTCGAGTTAACGACGCTTCGGGCGTCCAGTTTTTCTACCATGCACCATAAAATACGACATCTGGAAATATACATATATACCAGACGTATTCATTTCCGAATTTAGCAACACAGAACACAATAATAGCAGTGTTGATTTGCTATAATAACCGTCCGCAAAAAAAGATTGTAGCCATGTTTCGTTTTTATGAGGATGTTTAGATGCAATAGATCTTCATAATTACCTCGCGTTATCTCTTTTTCCACATTATCGATGCTTTAGATACGGCTGGTATCGGTAATAAGAGATGGTGCGCGATAGCAGGCGTTACAAAGGGCATTGGGAAGTCGCAATGGGAGACAATTTGCCACACACCGTCACGCGAGCTTATCCGAGTCGGCCCCGTCGATTAGCATAAATCTCGCCAACTAACCGTCACAAATGAAGGACGGGCGCGGGACGCGGGACGCGGGTAGCGGCTAAACAAACTGACGCGAGCGACGATGCGATCGCGCGACATTCGCATGTCGCGGCGACGATGCGCGACGAATCGCGACCGTCGGCCGCCCGCATAAATCAGCATTATCTCGCGAGATAGCCGCGCGCCTGGACCCACCCCGCCGTATCACGCGGAGCCCCGTGTCGTTCGAAAAAATTAATGACTTGGAAAAACGATTCGCTTATGAGGGATCTTTCACTGTAATTGAATTGCCCCGCAGAGATCGGCCGTATTGTCGCGCAATATGTCGAGTAGGTGATACAGTATCAGATATGCACCGACATTTAACAAAACGATATCCAGATAAATAGAGCCATCATAGAAAAAAAACGTATATCAGAGCCACAAACCGGATCATCATCATCGTCAGTATTTCAGCCGGAAGACGTCCACTGCTGGACACAAACGTCCAGCGCCAGCGACCAGTCCTGAGCCTACAATGTTTGCCGCAGTAATAAGTTCCAAACGGTCTCAATCAAATCCCTATTACTGATTCAATATTTCATGCTCCATAAAAAAACACAAAAGGCAGACTGCAACAAAATGAAATCCCCACACATTATCTCACCCCAAAAGATAATCGCTGCACGCGTAATAGAATAATGTAAATATGTCGGTGTGTCCGTGTGTCGCTAGTTGGCATGCTAATCGCGTTGTCTGTAAGCTCCGTTTTAAAACCTGCCTCGCTGTGCCCCGCTCTTTTAGTTTATTCAACAGGGACCCATTTTTCATCCGCTCGGCAAATATTTTGATGTTTGTCGATTATTCGGCTTTGTGTGCAAAAGCTTTCATAAACGGAGAGTCCATCTGATGCTTTGTTTATTTATTGTATTCGACAAATTAGGAACGCTTTATTAATATCCCGATAATATCGGAACTGACAACTTCTGTCGATTAAATTAATTGTTGTCATTGCTTATTTTGTATTGTTTTTTTTAAGTTTTCATAGAGTGTAGGCTTTCTTTAAAAAAATACGTTATTGATTAAATACATTGTAGATATTGTATATTTTCCATGTAATCGCTATTAAATAGCAATCATATTTAACTGTAACTTCTAACATAAAATCCTAAATCACCGCTAAAGCTAGAGAACACACATCTGTGTCCCTAAAATTAATCGACAGACCGGATTATCCAGTAGACCACATTTACTGCATTTAGATCAATGAACTCCAAAGAAAATTATAGTTTATGTGTAGCATTAGCATAGATATGTGCAAACAGTCGTATTATGTATCGTTTATATGTGGGAACAGTGCGAACAGATTTAAATTAACATGTTTTACTAATACACAATACGATCCGTCGTCGATAGCGGTAGCTGGCTGAAGATGTTTTCGCCGGTCTCGTTGCCAACACTCTAATCGTTGGAGCACAGTTGGCAGCCAACCCGCTCTTTGATTTACTTCTCACCAGCATCTAACCATCGTAAATCTTCCACATATGATATATAAACACACTTTTATCTTATACGTATGTTTACAAAGGCATTTTAACTTAACAGAACATCACATAGCATCTAAATTAAGATTGCTCTTGTTTATAAATTACTCGTCGACTCTTTGCGGGATCGTGGAAGTTCTGGCATGTAGTGAAGTATTTTGACGTCTTTCTTTATAATGGGTGCGACATAAATTGTGCTTGTTTGCTTTTTTGATAATCAGATGTGTAAATGTTTGATGTCAGGTCGTAGCAGGTAAATCACTTGTTTCTCAGATTTGTTTTATCTTGGGATGATCACAATAATAATATTGTTCACAAAATGCAGATACATAATATCAGGCCGGATTTCAGTTGTTACTTCGAAAATAGAATCGTATTGTAAAACATTAGTTTTTGATTTCGCCGTTGATGAAATTCAAAAAAATGTTTTTTTTTTTAATAGACCTAATATAGTGGTACCGAATTTGTTTTTTACTAACTCGAAAACTGGCTCCTAGGCACGCAATGTTGTATTTTTCGCACTAGGGCGGAAAAGTGCTACGACTAGCCTCGTCCAAAGAAATCGTTTATTCTGCGTTGGCTGCAAAGACAAAGTTTGCCCACTTGCATTAAGAGGTTCTATTTCAATTTACGTGACCATTTAAAGCGTTTGAATATTGCTAAATAATGTACTTGCTGTTAACATTGAAATTTTTCAAATATTTGTGTAATATCCCTCGAGGCAACGACACAGCACATTTTTACCTGTAATGGCCCATCGCCTACGAATTCCCACAACTAGGTCCGAGGCGATTTATTGAACAATATTGCAGCCTGCGCCGTGCGTATGTACCTAGGTGCCTCGTGTTTGTTAAAAGTGCAACTTGTAAAGCTAGCGATACCATTGGATGCGCTTTATTTGATTAAAGGTTTTGCTGGTTTGTCATACTTATAGAATAAAATTTACTACTAGGGCTTGTAGATATAGACTACTAATTAACTTATAGATCAGGCGTTCTGAAAACGAGGCCTATATTTCCTACTAGCCTACCCTGTTCTCTGTTCTAAAATTTTTGTTGCATAACGTCTCACTCCTTGTTCCTGAAAACAGTGCGTGTCCTCTGTTCTTAAGCCTGTAATTTTTTATCTTGAATATGATGATGATGCAGATATTATACAATGCAGTATTCTTCATTGGCCACAAGAATCATGTTCCTGAAATGTATCGAAATGGTTTAGGCGTATCCACAGCTTTAAAATATGTTCGCAGTCGCGATAGCGCGCACACCGCGCTTACACGAGCACGCGCGCAGCTCGCCATTTGTCGCACTCGCGCGATAATTGTTGATATACGATCGCGATCCGACACCGTAATTGTCAACGCTTAATCTTCTAATTGGCTCGCATTTACCAATGCCAACGTGTCGCCTCTGCCCATTCGCATCGATAGTTCGTTCAAAAAAAACATTGTCAAATTTTTCGTACAATCGTTAAACATAACCGACTCCTATAAAAGCACGGATCGAGCAGAGTCGAAAAGCAATTCGCAACGCCAATTTCAAGAACAGTAAAAAGTGCGATTCACAAGTGCAACTTGAAACGGCGTTTAAGAGCGAACCGAGGGCGGCGCCCACCGGGGGCGAGAAAACAATTTGGAATTTTATCGGTGGCGAGGTGGCGGGGTCGCGGGTGGGGGTGCGGGGGCGCGTTACCTCTGATTTATGTGCGACATTAGAAGCGAGGTGGGCACGACGCGCGAAATGCACACGCGCTGCGAGGACCATTGCCGCTCACTTGCCACTCACTCCGAGCAGCCCCAGCCCGCGCCCGCGCCTTCTTCACACCACGCTAGACGTAACGCACTTTGTGACGCGGCCTTAGGTCCAATGTAACTTCCATAGGTCAAATAGATCATGTAGGTACTCGTATTGTTTCAGTTTTGTTATTGCAGCTTACTTTACAACTTATTAAAACCTCAGGAAATAAAGCCCTATCTAAATTAGAAGATCATAACTTGGCAGTCATTTCATCTCAAACAAAGTCTTTTGGCTTTTAAAATTTATCGAAAAAGCAGGATTAATTAATGAAACCTTAATACAGCTTAAACTTTACCAACTGATGTCGTGGATATTTCAGTGTCATTCCAATTCAAAAGCTAATTTCACTAAAACCTTAAATGAATCGAGTTGGTCGGAGCTCGCACATTATTTAACTTGCTCCAAGTTTAAATTGAAAACGCCACCAAACTCTTTGCGGAGTCAGAGTCAAATTTTGAACTTTGCCGTTGAATCGGAAATTTCTTTATAAATATCTTATTAAGCTTAAATTCAGTTGGTGTCACGCTGCCGACACTAATTTTACTCGTGAAAGACGCGACTGAGCGACGGCGAGACGCGCGGCCGTGGGGAGCACTGAAAATGTATGCAAACGGGAAACGCGATATTTGACGGAGCTGCAAACGACAAAAGAATTAAGGAGGATGCGGCCGAGGGGGCCCTGGCCGGGGACGCGCCGCGCCGCGACGTCGACGACACCGCCCCGCCCGGCTCATCGCGAATTCACTTTGCTGTGTCTTATTAAGAGATTAGCTGTCATTCCGGCGCGATCAACCCTTTCATTAGAAAACAATTTATAAATTACTGAGGACCTCTAATAGCCTCATAATGACAAGTCTATGATAAGTATTGAAACATATCATGGAAACGATTGCCATGTTTATAATTAAAGTGGAAACTGTAATTCGTCTATGATTGTAATGAAACGAAATGGAAAATTTTAATTTTCGGGCATTAATAATTCAAACACTCAACCCTATCTGTTGTTATCTAGGTTATGTGAAGTGAACACATGCAGCCTATTTGAATACGCGTGTAATAGATGTGTGATTCATGTAAATGTACCCTTAGCAAGTGTATCGCGAGCTAATCTGCCCCTCCCCCCCCCCCGCGCCGCCAATATGCCGCGGGGGTGGTGGGGTGCTTGAGAAAACGTGTAAACTAATTATGTACATTTTCGTAGCCACTTATTTACATAACCACGACCTGAGCCCCGCTTTCACCGTGAATATTTCATTCGTAATCTTTACTTTGACGGTTTAATATGACAGCTGTTGTTTTGTTTGGAGGAAACTTTTAATTTTTGTCGTTTTCTTCCGGTAGCAGCGCCCTTTGTGTCCGCGTTAGGCCGACGCCTCCCGTAATGATAGGTGATTGTCGAACAACTTTTTTAAATACGGATAAACGGCTGGGAAACTTTGTGAGGTGTAATTTGGAATTTTCGCCGAGACGTGTCGTTGTGGTATTGTTGTCTGACAGTGGGGAAGGTGCTTATTATTTTGATGACTGTTTTGTCTACTGTCGGGGGAGTTATTGTATTGATAGTTCGAGGACAACAGATATCGATTGGGTCGAAGGGTTGTCACGTAACGGAGTACGTGGCGGCTGCGAGAATGATTCATGAGTCGTCAACAGGCTGGCTTGTTGTGAAGTGTACAGGAAGCCGATAAGTAAAACTATTAGTAGGTAATGAGCGAGTGTTGCGGCGTTTCGCGGGTATTTATACCACGCTTTCGCTCGAACTAATTTATGGAAGTAAGTACGCGGAAAATGTTTATGTACGTACTTCGGCCCTCCCGCCCTGCACCGGTGACATCCGGTGCCTTCGCTATTTGCTGCTACCAGGCAGCAGACGTGGAATTATAATACAGTAGGAGTTCGATTGTTGGAAATTATATGTGAGCTTACGAAGCATTGTGCCTTTGGAATTACTTCTTAGAAACGATTAAGAATTTATTGGCAAAGAAAAAAGGGTATGAAATAGATCAGTTGAATTCTCGGAGGTAATAAACACAAGGCGTTGTTTCAGCACAAAACGAATGGCAAAGACCACCGCGCGCGCGGCGCTGCGTCTTTGATGCAACAACGAGCTGATGACAGACGCGCTTCATGTAGGCATTACTCAGGGGCTGTCGGCCGCACTAATGACTCTTTGTGATATTAACAGAATCAGAAACCATGTTGTCTTCCGTCTGTAACAACCAATAGAGCCATAGTTTAACTGTTGTGGGATTCATACAACGCTTATTATCATTGAAAAAGAATAGTTTATTAAATTGAGGACTAAATTAAATTGCCTGAATTTTGACATAACTTTCAACTGTCATTTTTTGACCGTTTACCCAAAACAGGGCAAATATGATTTGACGTTGTGTGTCAATTGAATATATTATGTAGAAACTATTCATTCCCCTGACCGCCTGACTGTACATAAAACTCTATTATTAAAGATTTTATAGCACGTTAAATGAATAAGGACGTAAACATATTTCTAACACTTGAATACAATGATATCTTAGTGTGAGCTATTATTCGCTTTACTATGTAACACTTAATAGGTTTGTACTACATATAATATAACAAATAATGTCAACTGAAATAGCGAAGCTGCTGTAAATTGTACAGTTGATTCTCCTTACATATCCGCATAAGAAAAACTCTTATTTTCCTAGTTATATAGAAAGTTGTGAGCGTTACCTGCTTCTTTATTTTATTAATTATCGATTGATAAGTAGTTCACTTGCAGCCTCTGAAATCGTTTATTTAATACAGAATTAAATACAGTAATTAAAGTAATTATGTCCTGTCGGCTGTTAGTATTTGTAAACAGTTAAATAATCTCAAAGTTAATCTGCCTAGCCTTTTCTCAACTATGGTAAGGTCCGCTTCTAATCAAGTCGATGCAGATGCAAACCCTTTTGTCTGTCTAGTTTATATGAATTTATTTCATGAGTAATTAGAAAAGGGACAATTCTAGCATCATAAAAACACATTCCCGATTACAACACAGACAAGTCACATAGAAACTCGTCGCAACTATTTGGTGCGCATCGCCAGCTATCATATAGGTCACGACATTATCGCGGGGCCTCCATCGCTAGTACTGAGACGAGGCTCCGCCCGCTCCTCGTTGACATGTAGCGTTTTAACAGTCAGTACGTGCCTCAGCCACCCACTACCTCCACCCACGAACACCCCCCACCCCCTCGTAACCCCTAGAACTGACGACATTAGCAGCCGCAGACATAGGGCACGTCCCGGCCAGACGTTGACATAGGTAGCTAAAGTTAAATTTGCTTTCAGCTTTACGTTATAACATTTTTTCAGAATGTTAGTTTGTAAGTTCGCTTTTTATAGGGGTTCTGTTTTTATGAGCCGTTAACAGGTCAGAATGACGTGCCTATAGCAGCTCTGTCGTCAAGCCGCTGTTAAAATGGTCTTTAAAAATGGGAGGTCGTTAATTAATAGAATTCTTTGTCTGAGGTAACCGAATCTTTTGATTTTGTTTGTAGTCTTATAAAAACTTATATATAAGTTCTGTCAAACAAATAAATTAATTTAGTTAAATTTGATGGAATTGGTAATTTAAACATTCTTGCATATCTGTGCCTAAGGCTCATCAATCAATGTCAGGCCTACAACCACGCTTAAACAAAAAAAAAACTATTTGCAGTAAACGCCCTCCTTTTGTATATACAAGTATTAATTTACTGAATTGATTTACCATAGCTTGGGTAAACATAAAAACACATAGGTGGTTCAAACCACAACTCTGTCATTGCATATAAAAACCGCATGTAGCACATCGTGTATACGATAATCTTCGATATTGCTTTTGATTTAAAGGTTATAGTGGTGTGTAGAGTTAGATGACATAAGTAACTGCTGGCATGGACGAGTGAGTTTACGCGGCCGTCGCAATGGCCTCTTATGGAAATGAAAACAACCTAACTATAATAGTCCTCTGCACCCTAGTGTTTGTAACTTACTACCTGGTACCTACCTAGCTGTAGGTTGTTACCTAAGCTTGGCTCAGCTAACTTATGGAACAGTTGTTGCAAATTATTATTTGTGTAAACACTTACTTGCGTGAACAGTGCAATTTTTTTTTTAATAGATGTGGCAATAGGTTCTTTATCGTTGTTTTATAAAAAAACTATTGGCTAGGCCTTTGTAACCTGTTTAAATTTGTAGGTATTGCTCTGAATTAATTAAAAAAAATCAATTGAGAAGTAAGCCTGCGGTATATTTGTTTAAACTTTATGCAACATAAAGAGTACAAGGGTGGGCTAAGGTAATGTAATGTCATGCAGTTCCGAGCACATTCCAAACTACCAACACGATGACGGGAATTCATCAATACCAGTGTTTGGTACATAAACAGCAGTACTATTTGTAGGTAATTTAGTAAGCATGCCCAGGTTACTAAACGTGGCTATAATAAGCGAACAGGGGTAGACGACGTGGGGAGGTGCAAGCGGCAGTTTTCGCAATATTATCGCCAAACTTCCCAATTTCGGTGTCGACTTGCGAAACTCCTCGCCGCGCTTTGTGAACCTTACAGGTGTGAGTACCCGCTGCTATATGTAGCGTGCCGCCTCTATGAACGTGACTCCAAATTGTGGGCTTTACGGGAATTAGCGACGGATTTACAAGGAATAATTCGTACGAGTGGTGTACGTTTAACTGCGCTCAGAGGTTGACTTTACCGGATTCTTGCTTGACTGATACCGTGATATTTGTTAGATTAAACTTAGAAGCGGTTTTGTGTGTATCCGTTTAGTTCCTTCTACACATACACAATAAAAACTGACAGGTACGCTCCTCCCACTGCACATAGTACATTATTATTCATTCTCTAAAAATTCACTAACGACCGAAATAAGCGGAGCAACAAGAGGAGTGCGGCGTGTTCTGACATCGTTCAGCGTGCTATGTGGCACCATTAGCGCAGCAGACCGCGCGGACAATGTGAACAAAACGAAGCGACGGAATTTCGCGCGGCGGCGCGGCGGCGCGGATACCGCGCGAGCCGTCTCCGCCTCCAGGAGAACTGTACCGACTTACACGCAGGTTTTTAACCGAACTTCATATAATATATTTAACTTGTAGTCACAATACGGTTAGAATAACAAGTAATTGGGATAAAACTGTCGGTCGCTATCTGCTACAGATTCCATTGAATCTTTGTCTTGGACTTGTAGTGTTTTCGTAGCAATTTCGTAGCAGTTGCTACGAAAAAAAGAAATCGTAAGTAGCTCTGTGAATATCCGTCCAATTACTTTTCACGGTATATTTGATGAGAAGTATACCGCGATTTTCCCAAGATAGGGCCACTTATCGTTCACGTTGATAAAGCCACTTCGCAAGTCGTCACCGACCTAATGATGCATGTAGATTGGTTATAATGTAACCGGACAGCAACGTTAGCAAGTGGTCCACTTCCACGACGCATGACGCGTCTCCAGCGCACGTAGGTGCTCCATACGTCTGCCGGAGCGACAGATTCCACGCTAAATCTACGCAGATACCGTACGGCCCGCCTCCACACACTCCAAGCATTTCATTGCCTCTCAAAACCGCCAAGAATGTTAAGTAGCTTCGGATTAGTTTTGTCAATATGACGTGAACATCTAATTAATATTTAGTTGAAGGCCCTTTTTTCTTGTGAAAGCTGCCTATACGAACAAAAAGGCAAGGCTTCCGGTGCAGGGCAACACGCGCGCTACAATAAAGGCAGGTACTCACAGTGTGTCATTACCTCGGCGCGCCGCAATTAAAATGGTACGCATAAGTAATATTTGTTTAAATTCACTAATTATGTTGCCGCTAATAAATACTTACACGCCACATCTGCTACGCTAATGGCGACGTAGTGCATTGTACAAATGTTTTATTTGGTACGCGCGCCGCCCGTCCGCGGACATGTCCTACCTTGTAATTTTCTATTTGTGTGAACACGGTTTTTACATAAATATTTAGTAGGATATAGGTAAATGTAAGGGTGGTGTCGCCAAATGCCACTGTGGAGGTAAAACATGTGTAAGTTTAGTGAGAACATTATCAGCCGCTCAATGAATTATCTGTAGGCCATGTGAAAGTTCATTGTATCAGTATAAATCTTAGGAGTAAATATTAAAAAATACAAGTGGTTCATTGTTTGTGGTAGTTAAGTCGTATGTACTGCGTGCGTCATCACATCATTTTCGGTTTTTACCATCTATTTAGCATCAGCCTCGCCGTTTAACTAAACAAGCGGAACCATCCAAGATACAAGTCAAAAGTGACTAAGACAAATGATTTATTACGCGCACATTTTGATATGGCAATTGAAACTTATTAATAAATGAAGCGTTACAAATATTTTTACGGGCATTAGCATTAGCGAGTCGCAGGCGTGTGACGGCACCACGCGGGGCGGTAGAACTTATCTCACATCTCCGTCTATCCGACAGAGATATTAATCAACGGGATTGACAAAATCGTGCGAGTGTCGAAAATTTGACGCGGTTTCGTACCCAGACCTCCCAGGAAGAACTATATTTCACGCGCGCCTCAGCCGCCGCCCAGCCACGCCCCACAGCTCATTAACTGACTCTAATGCACATCAATCTCATACTTTCTCCCTACGGGAAAAATACAGCTCCAACCACACGTTTTTTTCTTTCAGTAACGCCTTTAACACGACTACATGTGTATTTCAATGTTCAAACGCCGGATTGATTCGATGCCACACATGCTGACACAACAGCGGCATCTTAATACGATATTGATGATAGCTTACAAATAACCTATTCTAATGTTGTTGATATAAGCGGACAGGCTGATGGACATAATAATTAATTAGCACTCGTGAAAAAACTAGTGTAACATAATGAGATGGTGGAGCTCCGGCGTACACTCGAACACTGGCGAGCCTGGATGTAATGATCCCGAGCGGCGCGCGATCATTTGTCATCGCGTCACTCACACGTCAGCGCCGCTGATACGCCCTTTTCCTTCATAATCGCAAATTGAGATTGTGTGAAAAAGTTTAATAAGTAAAATAAATATAAAGTAAACGTTAACGTATCACATTTGCCAGTCATAATACCGCCGACGGAAAAACGTGACGAAATGTTTTGAGACGACACAAAACAATTGATATGTTCAGGTCAAATGTGAGCGTTGGTGGAGACGTTGAAATGAGATGAAGACGTAATAGGAACTTTCAATTACTGTTAAAACCTGTTATTCTTTAGAATTGTACTAAAATAACTTGAATTCAAGAGCAATACACGTATATGAATAAATCACCATTGAATAGTAAGGTGGTTCTGTTCTCATGCCCTAAGAGAAGGTTGACATTAAATGTCACGGACTTTATTTGATGTAGGTCCAGTACGTGCTGTGAATGGTTCAGATCTTGCTGATAGCTTATTGTTACTCCTACAGCTCTAATTGATTTTATTATCAGAATTGCAATGACAAGGAGGGTTTTGACGCCAGTTTTTGTTGATTCGATGTAATCAATAACCGATCTGCAGGCAGTAGATTTTCCATACTTTTGTAAGTCAGCCATTTTGCGCCTTTTTTTCAGGCTGCGATTTTGTGGATGACTCCTCATTATAAAATAATGTCGTCACTATAGTCTGTCTTTTCTTAATCAGCTACCAATTCCCGTCGGCCTACCCCAATTAATTTTCATAAACACTTCTACACCGAATTCAAAGTTAGAATTCGGTTTCTCGTAATAGGAGCTACAGTGTAAAATTTCAAACGCATGTCGGCCCGGGAAGGCGACGAGTCGTGACCATGTCAGGTTTGTCAGTCAGCCAGTGTGTACACGACACCGCCCATCAAGCCAACGTGGTGACCATGACGAACACTACACTTGGCTGCTTCACTGCTTCACAGTTTATAGACCGTGGATTGAAGTTCTGCAACTAGCATTTGCAAATCAGATGTTATTATGAAACGGGAGGTTCACGTTTCTTTGTGCCAGTTCTATTTGAAAGCTGTTTTTCGGTTGAATGATTTCCGCTAATTGAAATGTCTGATGAAAATAGAAAATCACGCAAATATTGCAATGTTTTCACTACTCTTATTTTGCCATCGCGTAGATTTTCAAAACTGTACCGAACTGGACTTTCACACTCCAAGTATCGCCGAGGAAGCCCGAAGCTATCTCACAGACCAGCTGATACAAATCTCCGTTTGACGAGATTATCCGAACTTACTCAATCGCAGTCGCACGTTGTTTATCATCGCTTAACTGCACCACAATCGGTCGTAAGTAGGCCTATTATCCGACATGAAATATTCATTGGCCACCGACACAGATTGTTGTCAGTCGTATTATGCAGCAGAAATCACTTAAGGCCGGGTATAGAGAACTATTAGCGATAATTCGCGGTAATGGCTGACCAAGCCAGTTGCCGCCGTGTTCGACAGGACACGACGCGAATGTACATAATGTAGCTAATGTAGATGATAGCGGTACGTGTGTGTACGTGTACATAATGCCTATCTGAAAAAAAGACGCAATAAAAGGTAAATTCAGTTTTGGGAAATGCGTGAGAAAAGGATGCAGGTTTGATTTTTTCAGAAACGGCCAAAAGCCTGTTTCTATACTTAGGTTTTTCTTTTTAAATTTTCTTAAATAATTTTAAAATTCTGATTTTATGAAAAACTTTTAAGTTAGTAGTTCGTATGTGATGTGTTCCTATCAAATTTTATTTTTATTTAGCGAGAGAGTTATTATTATATAGCGAGTGTATCTA
The DNA here is from genome assembly GCA_947386135.1 of Melanchra persicariae. NCBI lineage: Eukaryota > Metazoa > Arthropoda > Insecta > Lepidoptera > Noctuidae > Melanchra > Melanchra persicariae. The sequence continues at coordinate 7,892,916 of OX376653.1, read as the reverse complement.
CGTTGCGATTTCCATGTAATTTGTAAATTAATAAGTAAAATAAAAAAAAACCCAAAAATAAACCCTCTCTAAATAATATTCATTAACCAACTTTTTAAGCCGTCCAAGTAACTTTTATCACCACTTATATTTGGTTCGATAAATAATCCACCATTTACATTTCAAATATGTAATAGATCTCTATGTAAACATTCACAGTTTTACCAACAAATTATCAAGTATTATGATTAATACGACGCTACAGTTATCGAGTGGCTAGCGTCAAAACTGCGCTAATGAGTGCTCAGCATTCGCTATCTCGCGCCATCTGTCTCTAATCAACGAATCGAGTTAATTAAAACGCTTGGCAATATGGCGGCGGGGTGTAATTGCTATTAATAAAGCGCTTTCCTGTATAATTAGACGGCAGCGCGCGGATTGGCTGCGCGGCCCTAATCACGACGTGATAACACTGCGCTAATGGCGTGCATAGCTTTCTATTGCATAATCACGACCTGCGCTCAACTGTCGGCGGGCTAATTCGGCTCGCTGTGTGTGCTCTGATGTTACATTCAGTTTGTGTAATATTTTTTCCATGTTTTATGCCCTGTTAATTTAAAATTATAGTACAGATTTTAATTGTTATTTCTATGGCTTCCTTATAAATATTTCGTTACATATCTGTCGCTTAAAAACAATCAAAATCCCATCTGGCTAATAAAATGTGTTAATTGAGTATCAAATTCACAAGACGTCCGTATATACATTTCGGAGACTCGTTGTGTTATTTTAAGTAACATCATTAAAGGATTCATGGTTGAAAAAAACCCAATTGTCCATAGAAACAGATTTATCAAATAAGACGCCGAAGGAAACAATGATTGACGAGTTCGCACCTCGGCTCGTGCTTCTCTAATTAAGACGACATGCGTGCGCGCACTGCTGCGACTCTTCGCGCTCGTTTAACTTGCGACACTCATCTCGCCCCGTGGCTCTGCCACACGCTTAATTGTTACATTAGCACTAACAATCCACTAAACATCCTCAACAACCACATCACAACCACCACTACCATTAAATAAATTGCAGTCAACGTGACAGATAAGCAAACATTTCCGACTTACAATAATATAGTGGGTTTCTCCTACCATTTATAGCAGTAGACAACTTTCATCCGAACAATACTAATCTATACCAGACGTTAATTTATGACACACGTATAAATTTCAATCATAGAAATGTATTTTAACAATGTCATAACGATAAAAGCGCGCTGTAAACGGGCGCCTCTTATTTCTGTCTTCGGTACATGCTCATTAAAGCGAGTCATGTGTGCGTCCCGGCGTTCTTTTGCTCTCGCTCGCTTTTCCGCTAACTTTTGGGTGGTAGGATGATGGACGACGTCGGTGCTCATATATCACTGCAGTAATATATCGCGAGTGCGCCGAGTGTCGCCATTAACGCATGCGCACAATTGCCCCTGCTTGCGCCTGCACGAGCATGCACCAGCGCGCCTGCTATAAGAAGCGTCTCACAAATCGACGCGCGCGACCACAGCTAAACGTGCATAAATCTTATTAATGCTATTCTTATTTTCGTCCACTCTCTCGATCTTGTAAAATCATTAGAACTCGCAGAACGACTCTACGTCGAATCGCCTTTGTTGAAATACCCAAGCGTTATAGGGAGACATAAAATTTTCCTACGAAGGAACGTCCCAATCAAAATTATATTGTAAATCAAAATACTTGTACACAATGATGACGAACGGCTTGGGTGGTCGACAGTCATATCCCATCAGATATGAATGTTCTTGTAGTTCGCGGGTCAAAAGCCGCATACCGTTTGCGCAAGCCCGATGGCGAATTGTCAAGCGATCTCGCGCACCGCTGCGCCTCTGGCATTGTCGACAAAAAGTGAGAGGCCGATAGACGAAGCCGCGTCTCAGCTTACAACTAAAGATTTGTTGTTTCCGTTCTCGCCGCCTCAATGACTACCATTTTATGTCGATTAGGAGATAGTGTTTCACGCGCCCGCTAGTCGCTACCGACACCAGTTTTTGTGACACTCCTTTCTGCTTACAACGAGTTTATTATCGTTGATCAGTTGCTGTCGGTTGTTTTTTGTGATTTCTACTTCAACGTTCCGTTGTTCTACTTTAAGTTTATTTTTATTTCGTGCTAAATACGATGTCGGTAACAACCTATTCCATATACCTACAGTCCCCCTCTTCAAATTAGGAATGACAACAGGAAACCACAGTAGCATAAGAGAACGAAACAGGAGCTATTATGGCGACCAACCGCAAGCGATTTTATTCAGTGAACACAAACATACACCTTTACAAAAATGTCTACCCATTCATCTTTCTCCAACGGAGACATTAAAGAATGTCTCCGTTAAGGAGGGGAAGGGGACGACAGCCTAGTATCAAAGTCGTATGAAACAATTCACGCTGAACCTTTATTTTTCCTTGTGCCATCACAAAGGAGTATTCGAATTTGAGCTCTATCGTTGTTTGGTATTAGGATTTTTTGTAGTTTTTATTGTAAATATTTATTATTGCTGACAATGTTTCTGCGGTGGGGAGGTTCCTAAATATAGGCGGGCGACCCTCTTTAACTAGGGACTACATTTATTGAGGGACACGCTGCACTGATGCGCCATTTGTGAAATATGAACAGGGTTTTCGTGTGCCCACACTAATGAATGTTAAGCCTTTAGAACTACAGGTCTGATGTCCCTATACATATACAGTTGCACGCCGTATATCGTAGGAGTACCTAGATACCAGGCCCATATTTGTTATTTTCGTGGTATACAGCGGTTGAGTACTAATTACGAGTACATGCGATAATTTGCGATACGATAACACCAGCTCTTAATTAGCGAAAGTAGATTTGTGTCGGTCTCAGAGAGCGATAATTTCAGTCCAGCCGAGTAATTGACGAATAATTGCGTTAATGTGAAAATATACGGTTTAACACAACAATGGAACAAGGAAGTCGATAATATAGAAATGTATATTGTTATTATAACTTAATGTTTTGCGCAAACAAGCGTTTTGACGTAAAATTAGCTTAGCGCGGTTTCTTTGTGTTTGGTCATTTGTGTTGGAAAGCCTTATAATTACGTCTCTCTATGAGGCACTTGAAGGTACTGTAAACATTTTAATGATTCTGAATACCTGCAGTACCGCTAATTGACACAAATGAATAATTTCTAGTAGGAAAGATACAGATCTAGTTTTCAAAGCTAAGTGTTTGTGAAATCACTTGATTTAAGTTATTTAGTAACTTGTGTGTTTATGAATTATTATTAAAAAGAAGAGGGCCTAGAATTAATCCTTGTCCTCCAGACTTAACTATATGGCCAGATTCGTAAAATAATTGGATCCAATTGAATTTGTATGAAATAGATGGTTACCTAAACAAATTCATCCACGTTGTCAAATCTTTTTTGTCTGTAGGTGTGTGTTTTATTAGAAGGTAGTTAAGGCTATAAGTTTTTTTAATATTAAAAAAATCACTTACATGGTATCCACCGAAAGTCAGCATATGACGTATTATCGATCTTCTTTCAGAATACTTACAATAACCAGAAATAGTAATGCATCTTTCCTGTCGTTACCAGACGCATGTTCCCGACGGTGCGCGTGTCGTTCGCGGGCTGCCGCGCGGAGGCGCGCTACGCCGTGCTGCTGGACGTGGTGCCGGTGGACGGCAAGCGCTACCGCTACGCCTACCACCGCTCCTCCTGGCTGGTGGCCGGCAAGGCGGACCCGCCGGCGCCCGCGCGCCTCTACCCGCACCCCGACTCGCCCTTCTCCGGCGACCAGCTGCGCAAGCAGGTCGTCTCCTTCGAGAAGGTCAAGCTCACCAACAACGAGATGGACAAAAACGGACAGGTAAGTTAACCCATACCCACCTTTTTTCGTGTTGGTGCGAAGATCAATAGACTTGATTCATTTAAAGTGGCTAAGACAAACAGAATCTGAAACATTTTTTTTTGCGTCACAGCTGGTCCTGAACTCAATGCACAAATACCAACCGCGCATTCACCTGGTGTTGCGACGAGAAGGAGCCATCAACGCGCCCATCACAGACTTAGAACAAGAAGAATTCAAGACGTTCATTTTCCCCGAGTGCGTGTTCACAGCCGTCACCGCGTATCAGAATCAACTTGTAAGTACCGTGACAGATTTGGCACACCTTGTTTACTATTGATGTTCATTTGCCACGTACGCAGTTTATTTGGCATCGGGAGTCCTGTTCTTAATTCTATCATTTGATTTCTAAAATAGATCAGAGAGACAAACGTTTGAAATCGCATAGCGCCGGTCGGCTGCGTATCGACGAATGCTATTTGAGTCGCACTAATTGCATCTCGCTGAAAGGTATGTCCAGTCTGAGCAAAGGGAGGTGACACATAATTTTTTGTGTATCGACGGCCACACGCGGGCGACGGCGACGACGGACGGACAGCGCGTCTGACGCGTGCACCTCGGTGACGATTAAAGTTTTCACCCGCGCTAAATATAACGTCCTAGTCGATGCCGAGTCGATCGTGTCCAGCGACGTCTCAGCTATTATTGCTCGTCGGGTGCTTTTTCCATCTATAATTTGCTCGCCGAATAATTCTGAGAACGGCCTGCTAAATTATGTCAACTTTCAAGTTAAACGTTCTCTGAAACTCTCGTGCCAATTTCGATCTTGAACGGTAAAACATTCGTGAGTCATTGGGTTGTTGTGAAAATAAGCTTCACAAAAGTTTCTCGTGCGCTGTGCTTTGCAATTATTCGGCGTGCGAAATGTCTAATGACAGGTTGGGTGTGACTATGAGAAGTAGTCCGATGATTGAGAAATGTTCAGTAAATAAATTGGACAAGTTGATTTAGTATTGTGAAGTATGTAGCGCAGTTAACAAGCGGCCGCTCCCGCTCCTTCCGTGCGCCCGCGGAATCAGCGGCCGCGCCGGCAGCGCATGTGTCGCCACGCGCAATTAATTCTCTGTCACAAGAGCGTTTGGGCGTCTCCAAGTTCCTCGTTTTGTATCATCCCGCGTAGTAAAATAATTAGGACGTTTTGAGGTTCATAAAGGAAGCGTTACTTTATATCGACAACGCGGTACATAAATCTTCATTCGTTCGTTAATTAGCTGTGACGGGCCTGGGCTTAGTATTACCATTTGTAGATATTTTGTTACTTAAACCAATTAATTTCTTGCATTATGAGAAGGCTTTGCATAAGACAACGAAACAAATATGTACGTTTTGTTATCATTTATTAGAATGCATAATATGATAGTGTAAATTGATTTGTAAATACCTAGTTCATTTACATTCATCATACTTAATAATTATCGTAAAATAATGGAGTTTATTGGATTAATATATCGAAATAATAACGGCAAATTGCAGATATTACAATAGCACAGAAATTACAACCTTTTGTCCACAGATAGAACTCTAACTTTTTACTACTTACTGTTTATCAGTTCGATAGAAACAGGTGGCCATTAGTGTAAAGCAAGAAGCTTCGCCATTGACTGCATACGCTCCACCTTCGCAGTCGGATCCAACGACTCCCCAGGGTCGGCGATTATTGATTCTCATTGATTCTAACGCGTTCCTAGATTTACTGCCTGCGCCTAGCGACAGGGCCATCCATTACGAATGCGATGTAGTTAGATATGTAAGATGCCTGCTACATAAACAGAAAGGCGATTGCCACTAAATGTTTGTTTACAAAGGAGAGTACTGTTCAAACTAATGTGATATTGAATAAGAAATAAAATCGACATTTCATAGTAATCACACTGACTTAAATCGTAGCGTAGATAAACTACTTGACGAGGTAAAAAGCTCGTAAGCTCGTATCAAAGCTTCGATCGCAAGTGACCGGCGGGAGGCGGCGGCGCGCGCGCTCCTCGATTTGGCTGACGTCACAACTCTGACAGCTAAAACATTTGTCGAACAGCGGAGATAGTGTCAATGATAACTCAATCCCTTATAACAATAAGAACACACTTAGCATGTTTGCACCTGCGCGGCCGGTGTGCCAACCAAGATCGATAGTGCCCGCATAACTTTATGTCGTATAAAAAGTGGCCAGCTTAACACTTCATCAAAAAACGAAACACATAATCCTACACCACTAATAAGAGATAAGAAAATGTGAATATTTTAACCACTATCTACGTTTTCTGAAAAAAGTGTCACCGAATTTAATGCGCGCGCGACGTTTGTTAAATCGATGGGAATGAAACATCATTATTGGTGCTTTATCATATCGAAACGTTGATATAAGATGAGATAAAGCGTTGTACAAAAAATGTGAGGTGTGTTTTTTGTGTGTGTATCGCGGTGTGAGACGGAGCGTCGCCTGCGCGCGCGCCGCGGGGCGGTTTCCCGGGAAAGCGCCGTGGGCCCGGCCCGACCCGCTTCAATATTTAACATTTTTACACCCACCACACTATTGTCCTGTTGCTCGTTTTCTCTAGAATCCTTTGTCTGAGGTTGGACTCGCATCGAGGTGACAATGTTTGTTGGAGTTTACGCATCCTCAATGCACACAATACGTTTTTTTATTAGCCGATGACTTGTGAATTTGTTATGATCGATTGCCTCCAGAGGATATTCGTAAAGTAAAAACTTGCGGATAGCAACCTGCGTCGATATTTAGAACTTTTATAAACATGTTTATTTTACTCTACATTATTGAAAATGTTTTGTTTATTAACGAAATTCTTTGCTAATCCTTTCTCAGAAAGAGTCTTTTATTCGGTGTGAGGGACACATATTTTATTAACATTATGTAAGTTTTACAGTTAAGTTCAGTCCGTCAAGTTGTGTACTTGAATTGAATAATCAAATCTGTTTTCTTGTTTGTGGTGGAAACTTTTTCTCCTACTTATTAGGTATTAAGTTTCTTGCTTTACCACCTACCGTTACTCGGGGTCAGCTTTCTTTCAATCATCGTTATAAAAATAAAAACGATTATTTTTTTCTTATTTCGTAGATACAATCAATCAAAGCGATGGGTTTACGCATTCTGAATGGTTAAGGTTATTCAGTAGAAGGTTGTGCCTAATTACTAATTTAAACCAAAGTTCGAAGACAAGTAATTTGCTCCCAACAAGTCTACTACTAATCAAACAAGCACACAACACATTTGACAAATACAAAACGTACAAATAATAAAACTATTAGAGAAATCGTGTAAGTAGTTGTGTTGGTCATGCTACATCACACTATTACGAGGCTTGAGGAGATAATCACGAAAATAACTGCGCACGCTCTCTCATGTAGATGCAAACACGCTCAATACGCGCTTAATTGAAATTTATATCTCATTTCTCAGTATCAACAATCAATATTCTAAAATCTCCGAAGCTATTCTCACATTGAGCATCCATAAACGAGTTCTACGCGAGTATAATCGAACAATATAATGAAGGAGTAAAGGCAAACACAATTTCAATAACAAAGGGCAACCATGACAAATAAACATATTTCACGGGCCAAAATGGCTGCGGTCAGGTGTCACGAGGTGTCCCTCCCGCACTCCCCGCCGCCTCACACCCTCACGTTTCTTTTTCTTCACCAATAATCGATTCATTCTTTTCAATGCGATCCTTTTATATTTGTTAACTTATTGCTCATTTGTAAAACATCGTTCTGTTGAAATATTTCTTTATCCTGTCGTTAGTTTCATGAATTAACTAAGTTTTTTCATTCTTTTTGGATAATTTTGAAGTTAACGATAATTTCTTTAAAAAAATGTTATTGGCATGAGAAAGTTTTCAAGTTGACAATACAATTGTACATTCACTTTCGAAAGAGAGCTAAATCCTATAGTTGCAAAACTTTATAAATTGCCAGTAAGTAAATAAGAAAATGGAAGGAATTAAAATAATTAGGTACCATAAAACATCAAAGTCACTGGATCAGTTATTCATTATCATTATTCAATAATTCAATAAATAATGGTGCTCGATAACACGAAACGCACATAAGTCAAAAATACAAGAAGTCAACGTACTTGCTTAAGAGTGGATTTAAAATAATTTAAGATGAAATTATTTATTAGGTCTGTCACTCTCTCTCTCTCTCTCTTGTGCTACGATACGAGTTGAGTTATATGGTGCTCTCAGTCTCTCCCGCCATCGATCACTGGAGGTGTGACGTCACGCAGAGCCGTCGTGTGCGGCCCGACTCAATTTATTGCGTCTGCGCACCAAGCCACCTCAGAAAAACTAAACATTTGTTTGTAAACCAAGTCTTTAATTAAATTTACAAATAACATAGGGTCGAATTCATAGATTTTAAATAACACGCAAAAATTGGGGCGTAAACAGAAATTAGCATCTGTGCCGTTATAATTTGGGTCAGCTTCATCGATTTATTTGATTTAGTCAAACCTTTTTTCATTTATGGGAAACAATTTTTTGACATTAAAAAAATATATTTCAGTTTGAGCCACGTCAAACATGCGTCAAACTCACTTCGGATAAAATCTATACACAACTATTAAATTGATGCTTCAACAACTAATGTAGTTCTGAGATGTGGCAGATTGCCTACTCGCTAATATTTCGAGTTTACAGCCGTAACTACGGACACGAATGTAAAGTAGACCTCATTCTAACAGTGGGTCCTCTGAAAGACCTGATGAATCGTCTGAACAGGGAGGCAGTAGAGAGACTGCCGACATACTAAGCTACGATACCACAATGATAAGCACAAAGGTAAATTTTATATTAGATTTAACAAAACCCGAAGGCAGTTGAAATGTGGATGTGCAGGATGTTAGTAAAAGTGGTGACAGAGATAGCAGACGACCTGTACAACTTGCACACGGTATCATTTATCCTGTCTGTCGGAACAATGCGCGAGAGCCTGCAACTGCTTGACGCATTGGATGAGGACGAAGGCTGAAACAGGGAATTTGTTTATAGCTTTGATAATAAATCGTGCCTACTTTTACAAATATATCGTTTTCTTTATTGTATCTTGTAGATACCAAGTTACTTTTATTTTTTCGCAGTAAAAGCTTTCATTTCCATCATTAGATGAAGTAAATTGATCCGTTATAACCACAGCGTCCGCAGCCCTTAAATTTCGCAGTGTTTCTTAAATTCACGAAACCGTTATCTGAAAGTCGTTGCTTCTTATTGACAAATTTTGTTTACAATCATGTAGGTAGAAGCAAGAGGTGGTTACTAAACAAGTTTTGAAACTGCAATTAATTCGGAGTGTTCCGAAAACTTTCTGGGAATATTATCACATATTGGTCCGGTTATACGTCGATGCCACATGCAGCGTTCATTATTCTGGTGCATTTACGAATTACTGTCAATAAAGCATCGGTTTTCTGGAAAGCGTCGTTACAGAGCGCAGCTGTAGCTCGCACGGGATTCACGAGGCTTTTGATAGCAGAAAACGCTCTGAGGAACTCTTATTAAACAGCTTCACATAACTACAATCATTTAACTGGCGTATTATTCAGAGGTGATCACGAATTAACGGATGAGTAAAATTAGGAGAAACATATCTTCTACTGCACTTATGGCAAAGTAGAACTAAAACGTTAAATGCTTTTAAATATATTTCAAACCAATTGAGGTTGGCATGTATCGCATTTACTCGTTGCAGTAATTTAGCTAGAACAATACAAAATAATACAAGTTTCTCAATATTATAGGTATTTATGTTAATTAAATGCTTCATTTAACAGTTTGTAAGAGATTTGAAACCCATTTTCTTTATGAGTGACTATGTTGTAAATTATCTTGAACAAGAAGGTGCAGCTGCCGTTGGCTGGTCTACTAATACATCAGTAGAGATCGCTGAGTCGTCGTTCGTCGCAGCACTGCATCAATCAATGAAATATGTAGGCAGAAGGAGCGCGCTCGCTAACGTGACATTTATATATTCTTCACAATGTTCCTGTCGTGTCCCGATCGTCGCTCCCGACTCCCTTAAACACCGCACACCGCTTCGTCTTGTTATGAACTGTCACTAAACATTCTAAGCGTGTATTCATTAGCATCCATTTTTACAACAGTTATTCCTTCTGTAGATGTATTAAAGCTGAATCGATATCACAACATTGAAACAATAACATCTGGCAAAATATATTTTATGCAAATATCTCATCTCTTATGTCTTCGTATGTAAATGCTTAAATAAGACATAAATTCTCCGCAACTCCGCAGCTTCATTTATAAGCGCACGTGCAAGACATCTGTGGACAAGTTTTTACTGTCAAATCGGAGTATGAATCGCGGAATACGAGGCTGGTACTTCCATAAACAATACATCACCACCCCAATAATTAGAACATCGTTTGCAGAGCTGCGCGCGCGGCGTTGGCGGCCGATGGCGCGACGCTCGTCTTTCTCTCCTTGACGCCTTTTTGTGAGATTTTTTGTTTCCCGCCCGGGAATAATGTCATTATGGCGCCTTTAATGTTGTCAGTGAACGGGAGCGCGCCGCCGCCGCCGCCGCCCAGGGCGAACGTTTGTTGATACTTAAATTAGGTTGTTTTGACACGCCTCGTTCTTATGTTTGTACTAAATCTAATAAACGTCAGTAGCGAGAAAGCGTCTCATTCATTATTCCGGTGTTCTCTTAGCGATAATATATTTTAAGTAGTTTTGTATAATTGAATACTGTTGTATTGTGGATGAAATGCGTCGCTGCCAGTGGGAGTAGACTGAGTGTCGTTTACGTAAACGGAATTCAAAAACAAACATGAGGCATGGAAACAATTACGGGCGGTGGGACATGTGGCATACATAATGTATAATCCGTCAATATTGTCAGCTACTACGCATTGTGGCGGAGTCATTACGTGTGGCGCAGGCGCGGCGAGAGTGTCGCCATTGTAGTCAATGGCGCGGCCAGGTGGGTGTGCAAGTGTAAGTAGGTGCGCAACATACCGGTGACCCTCGCACTGCCGCGCCCCATGGCTGCCTTACCTTACTGCACTCCACTAATACATTAGAACACCAATGCTAATATACCTAGCTGAAACCGCAAACACAAGTTCTCCTTAACATAGTGCCTATCTTGAGACATATAGCGAAGTTTTGTGAGACCATATATTTCTCTTCAATCTCAAATGCATGTCAATCTAATTCAAGCCAAGTGTCATTCTTCAAAGACACTGACAACACACTCATTCATATCGCGAGGATGAATGTGCATTTGAATGGCGTGGTGGCGGACGAACGCTTACCTTCCGAACAAGGATCCGATTTCCACGACGCCGACAGGACAAAATAATTGAATGGAATTTTACAAAATAATATTCATTTCCAGTTGGGTTTGTGGTGTATTTATTTGAAGAAACAGAGTTTATAAGCTTCGAATAATAAAATAATCATAAACCGCTGACCTTAGAAAAAAGTTCGTTAGTGAACCTTCATCTTCTATTTGCAACAAAAAATTCATTCAACGATCAGATGGAGCCGAGATACCAAATAGATGACGAGTAAACGCATATTTTTAGAACAGATAATGTTAAATGGGCCACGAGTGGCAACAAATGTTCTTTGTCTAGTTTCCCTGTAACTATTTTCGAAATCATTAGTCTTCGAGTGACACGCTGCTCGTGAAATTACTCACCGCAAACCAGAACACTTGACACGGACTGCTCAATATTTTGTACTGTTTATGATTTTCCTTTGATCAGGAACAATGAGACGGAGATATTTGTCAAAGCATTTCATAGATTAACGGAATTAACGCAACTCTGATGAACCACTTCAAAAGGTACATAATAGTAGATTATGCACCCAGGGGATAAAGCAGTGTCTTGTGTCACGGGCGTCATATTGAATCTCGAACGCAATGAAGGATTCGGGAGTTAACTCCCGAGCGCAGCGAGGGAGTTTAGAGTTTAACTCACGAGCGAAGCGAGGGAGTTAATACAAGAATCCTGAATGCAGCGAGGGATTCAAGCTAGCCCAAGGCAAAGACACCTTTATCCCCGAGGAGGATACTCTACTTTTCACACCTCCTGTGAGAAAATAAGAAGCCATAATACGAAAAACAAAATATTTTAAATTGACAAACACTAATTAGAGATATGTATTTAGAAATATACTGTATACCTACTTAAAAAACGTTAATTTAATACCATACGGATTTGCAATATCCGCGCCTTTTTTGCGTTCCACTCAGTATACCTACCACATAGCGGCCACGACCAACTCGATTTTCGTTTTTTTTTTACTTCTCTGTGGTTACCCACAGTAAATATGTGCAGGCCTAATGTTAGCAACCTAATACAATTTATGTGTACACAAAGCTTTATACAAAGCTTTATATCAGCTGGTAGAATGGGTTCGGACGCTTGGCTGTATGCAATTTGAATTTAGAATGTCATATGAGATGCTCGAGAAAATAGTTTTTAAATTAATAAATCGACTATAAATGGGTTTTAAGTGTTATTCTTATCCTTTTATACAATAATCCGTACATAACCAATTATTCTTACAATATTGTCTTCAATCCTGGACCCTGGTCAATCCTTATGATTTTGTAGAAATTCGAGAATATCATCCCTAAGTAGTAAGAGTATCGAGAATATCTTTCCTCTTTTAGGAACAGAAAGAGAGAGACAGAGACAGAAGGCGTTGTGAGTACCTAATATACCGCCAATTGAGCAGACAGATGAGGTTCCAAATTTAAATCACATTATTGACCAGCGGGTTATAATGAAATCCAGTACAATATTATTGCCCGGCAGTGCCACCGGCCAAAAATGACTCACTTTAGGTTAGGTTAGCATGACATATAATTTGACGTTTTCGATCAGGTGGTGTGAAAAAAGTATTACAGAAATACTTTCATGTGGTACAACAGCTTTATCCTGGTGGATAAGCAACGAAACTATTCTTAATGTGACAGCGTTTTCGTCAATTTAACACTTGGCTGTTGCGTTACATTTTCTCCCATTTCCTCGAGTTTGTTGTGCTAAAACCCGAGTAGCGCGAGTGTGAACATGTGAGAACAATGTGCAATTAGGTGTCGCGTGGGCGGGTGGGCAGAGCGACAGGTATGCGGCGGGCAGGCGGGGGTAAGGGGCCAGGGGGAGCCCGCGACTCAATCGCCAGGTAATTACCGTCGCCGACTGGACATGCTGAAAGATTGACACCACCGCGACCACTCTCGATGACTTGTTTATTGCTCGCCATTAAAAAATAATACATTTTTTCTCACCTCGACATCATAAAACTGCCATGAATATGCTAAAATTAGTTTCGATATTGGTTTAATCCGCTCGGATATTAGGCGAGCAGGCGCTATTTACTGGTAACAGGTTTCCGTGGAAGGTTTTATCGTAAATATTATTCACAAATTGTGCAGAGCCGCAGCGGGGGCGCCGCACTCAGCGAGGGGGCGATTTTTCATCGACGCTGCCTCTTCTCTGCCAAACACATTTTTTAACACCTCGCCCCGAGCTTAAATCAAACATTTGCTCTCTGCTTCTTTTAATATAATCCAATTATTTTTCTTACAATTAGCGTCCATCACAACTTCAAAAATTCACTTGTGTGGGCCAAACCCAACGAACATTCAATCAGTTTCGCTAAAACAATACTGAGGGAGTAATTTAATTCTATTAAACTTCCTTATCGGTTTCCAAATATGCAGATTTAGAAATACGAGGACATTACCAGCTTCTGTAGCAACAATACTGGCTTAAATGCTACTATCAAACTTACATTACGTGACAAACATTTAAAATGTGCACAGTATTGTAGTGGTGTGGTAGTCAACTAAAGTGATAAACCGATGTGGAATGTCGTCAATAAGTTAACCTTATTAGTTGGTGTGTGCTGAACGCCACGGGTGGTGCTGCTACGGGCCCGTTCACACTAAGATATGGAGAACCTTTACTGACCCATTACAATATAAACGGCTGCATAATGAAATTAGCTCGCTTCGTCTGAACAGCTCCTTATGATAATCGTAGACCCTTCTCTTGCCATGCACGTAATATAATTGAAACCGCGCCTATCACACTGGTGCGAAACAGCCTTAATTGATTACATTATATTTGTTTGAACAGATTCTTAGAAACATGTGATCGTAGCTCCTTCAGTTAAATAAATCATAGTGTCTCTTTTGTTTCAGATCACGAAACTGAAAATCGACAGTAATCCATTCGCTAAGGGATTCCGTGACTCTTCACGTCTCACCGAGTTCGAGAGGTAACTATCATCACAACGTCTGTTGTTAGATCTGTAAGAGTAACGTTTGTGGCTACATTATAAATTCGTCTATGAAAATATTTTTTTCAAAATGAAAACTTTGTAGAGAAAGAAACTGTTATTTTGTAATGATGATTAATTAGATAAATACTTGAAAGTGGCAGCTGTTTATTATTCATGAGTGTTCATTACGTGTCATTGCTTGTGCGACACAATTCGGTTAGTTCTCTAATAGCACTGAATTGGATACGCTCTCAGAAACAAACATAACTATCTGATGCTGATTGATATCTCCACGCGAGCAATTATGTCTCTGTATTTATTGCTTCTTAGCCAATCCAATGTATTTCATTGTGGGTGCGCCGACAACAAGTTTCCACCCGTGTAATTTATAATGTAACATTTTCTCTCACCACATTCGCTTCGCATATCTTATTGCTCGCTTTCGCATTTCTAATGCCGTATTGCACTATGTTCTCTTGATTATTGGGTGTTTTATTTTTTTTGTTTGTCTGTTGAGATACTATATCACGGGGGAGCACGAAAGAACATCAGTCTTCCCCGACGACGCGCGCTACAGCGCCGCCAGTCATAGGTAGATACGATCATACAATCATATTACATTACTGCTTCAGTTTATTCGCAAACGTTCACGTGTCTAAAGTGTGGCTCCGTACCTTTTCAGGGAAACGATGGAGTCGATGTTGGCGGAGCAGCATTTCTTGCGCTCACCGCTGCGGCCCTTCGACCTGGACCAGCACAATAATAACCTGACACTGGAGGAGAAGGCGATCCTTGCGGCGCGCTCGCAGCTGTTCCTGCGCGCTGCGTACCCGCTATACGGCGTGCCGGCGGCGGCACTGTGGGGGCAGTGGGCGTGCCTGGCACCGCAGCTCCTGGCGCAGCAGCACTTGGCGGCGTCGGGCTCGGGCCTGCAGTTGCCGCGGCCAGTGTACCCGGGCGCGCTGGGCGCGGGCGCGGGCCCGCAGCCGCTGGCGCAGCACCGCTTTTCGCCGTACCCGCCGCGCCGCTCGTCACCCGGCTCGTCGCCGGACTCGCTGCGCGACGCCAGCCCGCACCCGGCGCCGCTGCACGCGCCGCACACCCCGCACACCCCACACACCCCGCATACCCCGCACCCGCCCCACAGCCCCACTTAGTGATAAAACGCCGAATAAAAACCTCCCCGAGATCTCCCTGTAATAATATGCGATATTGTATGAGAGTCTTTATATGGAATGTTTTCTGAGAGAACACAAAAGGAAAATTTGAAGTGCGTCGGTGTTTTGCCTCGAGATGAGATGGCGTTGTGGACTTCGATTATTTTATGCGCCGACAAGTGAATAAACTGAGTGCGAGTGCGTGGAGAACATTTTAGAAGTACGTCTGAGTCGTGAGCGACAACACCGCGCGCTTCAGGGACCTGTCGAGTGTCGCTACTCAGACTGTGAAAAAGTTGTATTATATTGTAAAATATTATTTAACTGTACTTTAAATCTGTAATTATTGTTATATGTTCCTAATAGTTTTGTCTCGTAGTGATGGTTTCTGCTAAATTCATGTTATAGCAAATTAGAGTTAATTGCATCAAAGGAAGTATTTGATTGCTGTGTACATTTTGTTTAATATCTTTCAGAATATTTGAAAACAAATGTAGTGGGGTGAGAACATGGCGGAATGACTCGATGTCGTAAACATTGATGGCTCAATAGTAGTCACATCCGACACTTTTTGGCTGATTTCATCTTGTTTAGGTAAAATGTGCAATACAACAGAAAAAAATGTTTTAGTGAAACTTAGAAGTTTAGTAAGATAGATGTATTGATAATTAAATAGTAGAAATTATATTGCTGTCTATGTTTACAATTAATTCCTACATCCGACTACAAACGGATGCATAGATGTACCTACACGGTTACTTTGTAGTTAAATTAAAGTTATTATAAATAATATATTGCTAAAGAAAAAAATTAAATGTTTGTTAACATATATACCTGACTTGTTTCATTTACCTTATGAACAGCTGAAGAAGAATTCCCATTCCAGTAAGGCAAGGCAGTGTTCTTATTGGAAAAGCTTGTGGACTCGCATATCAAGAAATATGTAGAGACCGTAGCAGACAAAAATGTTTAATTGAGTAAAAAATATAAAAATAACATTTTATACTGCAGTACTATACACCAAGGTATATGTGATATCAGGATAACGACAAAAAACAAAGGCGGTGATGATAGAAAACAGAAAAAAAAAACAAGAAAAAATGAACATAGAGTGGCACAGAACTTTGTAAGAACCCAAGTTGGTTGTCCAACTAGAAAATGATGAATATTAACAGATCTCTTTTCAATACCTTCATCTAGCAGTACATTGGCAGCTTCATAGGTATCTACGTAGGATTAACAGAATATTTTCTCTTTTGCACTAATATCCAATTTAAACCTATTTAGAACATTGTTTTATAGAAGCTTAAATTGGCCTTCTCCTTGCATAAATTGGCAAAAAAAAAATATTCGTAGAAACACTATCTCTAAGTACTAGCTACTTCAGAGATTCAAAAAAAGAGTGACGTCTGCGCCAGGTGTAGGAGTGCTATAATTTTTTCTCGAGTAAGTTGCTCATGTGGCCACTATTAATTTTATTAAACATCTGAATTCCATTTTCTTAGCGACTTGGTCTCAGTCAATCTAAGGTTCATGATACTGAGAAGTATATTCCGACAACAGATATCAAAATCAAAAAAACTGGCAGGATAATGTTTGATCATATGGTAAGGAAAGTCGTCATTTACGTTTCACTTACAGCAAAAACCAACCTATATAATAACTATAGATTTAACACGCGAAGAGTAAGTACAGAGCTAACGTCTTTGAACGGTCAAGTTACACTTGACTTGAACTTGAATGTTTCTCTACTTACCTACTAGCGCCTGAAAATTGATAAATGAATTCTATTAATAACTTTTTTAACAAAATCATATCGTCGTTTTTGTAAACGGCTCGGGACGTAGCGCGTAGTTCACAACAAATTGTTTGTAATTTACTAGAGGGCCGTTAGATGGCAGTGGGCGTCGCATTTACTACGTAACGTTATGGAGAAGCTCGCCTCAAGCTCTGGCTCGAGCACGACCGACATAAAATGAGCTTTCTCGTTTTCCGATTTTATTTTTTAGGAGGTATTGGTGATGATAGGTATTAATTCAATATCTTGGCGCTCCTTGTTGTTTTTCTCATCGCTGCCACTGTGGCGAAATTGTCAAAAGCCGCGGACACCTCGGCCTGTCATGCAGTCGTAGCGCGGGTCGCATAGCATGTCACGCGAATATTAACGACGTCATCCGACGAGCTCTTGTCACCGTCGGCGTTCCGGCTGTATTAGAACCCAATGGCCTGGCACGCGACGATGGCAAGAGACCGGACGGCATGTCGTTATTTCTATGGAAGATGGGTAGGCCATTAGTGTGGGACGCTACTTGTGTGTGACGCTGCTGTGCTGGCGCTGCCGCTGCAGCTGCGGAGAACCTCAGACGGTGGACTTATTTTAATTAGTTTAGAGTTTGTATAGTAATATTTCGTTGTGAATTTATTTGATAGGTACCTATAGATATAATTTTTATTCACAAGTTTTTAATCTATACGACGTTTGCTAGGAAAGCTTTATTAAATATAGAACAAACTAAATCAAGCTTTTTGTTTTCTTGTTTTATAATGCCGAGTTCCAATATTTCGAACTTTAAGTGATGATATTATATGATCGTTTTCCAAAATAGTTATTTCGAACAATTCATCTCGACTTGTGCAGGTAGGTACCTATGCTCTTTTAATTTACCTAAATTAAATAAAGCTTTTGCTAAAACATTCCATTACAGTATTTTCTGTTTTTTTTTGTTTAAATTAGCACTCGTTTGTCTTTTTTGTACGAAAGTGTGACAGATTGCGAAATTGTAACAAATTAGAGCGCCGGCGGGCAATTATGCAAAGCGGCTATAAAGTTATCTTTAGGAAAACAACGGCGTCACCCCACGCCAACTATTCAATTAAAATGAAGCAGTGCCGAGCGAGGCATTCGAGTCACATAGAGGAAGGGTCGACTACATCGAATTAGTTGCGCGCGTGGCTACATTACTGGGACAAATTTCACGTCCCTGGGGCCCGGCGGCCTGGGGCCCGCAGGGTCGGGATGCAACGCTAATCTAATCGGGATTGTAGCTAATAAATGTTGTAGCCAGTGACACAGCCACCAAAAATTTATTGCTTGTAAAAGTGTTTCCAATCGTAGATATTGTTCGGATGACGCTCCTATTCTGATAAGCTCCGATTGAATTTAACGTTTGACTGAATATTTCATTTGATTTTAGTGCCGGTTGTTATGTTGTTGCGTTAATTAAATATAGTGATGGGGGCAGTTTTAGCGAGGGATCGTGAAGGATCTGATGAACTCGTTAGATTACAGATTAACGATACCTAAGCCGGTGTTTATCGTGAAGTCTGTCAAGTATTTCATATCCTGACATACTTCAACTATTTAAATCCAAAGTATTGTTTGGCTACCTAGGAACTACGACTAAACTTAAACATAAGTAGACATAGGTAAGTAGAGACAAAGCCTTATTCAGTGTGGCTTATCGGCAGGCTGGCGGAGCAGGGGCTTGTAATGCGGCGTTATTGGCCACTCGGCTCATAATCCCCTTTTAACTGCGGCTCCGAGCCGCGCCGACGTGCCCCGAATGTTTATGTTCGGGTTCTTCTGCTCGTGAACATTCGCACTCCTTAGCTCTGATGTCGACGACACCGCGGTACGTGGTGAGGTGACGGGATGGCGCCGAATTACGCGAGAATTCTTCGGGATATCGAATTTTAGATCTTTGTTTAGTGTTTTGTATATCTACTTGTCAGCTTAGCAAAGTAGTCGGATCTTCTATTCATCAATTGAAGGGAGTCTCCTCTTGTTGGATATCAGGTACTTGGGTTATTATTATATTAAATTTGGCATTTAGAAACCTACAAAGATACTCATATTAGGTCCTAAACAGCAAGAAACTGATTCGATGTTAAAAAAAAAAAAATAACATTATAAAACATCGTTTTCTAATTATATTGTAAAAAAACGTTTGTTCTCGTAGGTATTTAATTTCTACAGGAGTCATATAATAAATGCAATGAGAATGAAACAGTTTTATGTGGCAAGCCTACGCTGTGCAAGGTAGAGCACAAATTTTCTCGCAATCAAACCGGAACAGAACTTTACGATGGAACGTAGACACTTGAGCAACAGACATACCTTCTGTTCCCAACATTCGGCTGTAAAGAACAATGTTCTATATCATTTACATAAAGCTTGATTTAATACATAGGTAGGGTACGAGAGACAGGGCGGAGCTCGGCAGCCGGCGCTAATGTCGCTGGCGGGCCCACACATCTCCACATTTCAGTAAAACTGCAAACGTAACGGGGTAATAAATTCACGTTTATTACCGCAAATATATGTACTCTTACCTTGGCAGTCGCTACCGGAACAAATCGTGGGTCCGCCGTTTACGCGGTAAACGCGAAACGTGCGTTATGAAATATTAACGTAAACGCGCGCGTTTGCTGAAACAATGCATATAGAATAGGCGTTCAGGCCTCATCGCTAAGGTGGGCACATTATCAGAATGGTGCGCTAATGGAATTGAGCGTTTTTATTTATTGCCCCGTGTGTTCATTGGAGCGTGGCGTTTATGTGTATCGCGGCATAACTCACCGTTTATGATTATTTTATGAACGTTTTAATGTTGAACGTCTGCTCTACTGCTGAATTAATTGAAATAAGTACCTACTACAGTTGAAAAGAGTAATTTAAAAGAAACAACTCTCTCTGACTCTTATAATTTATGGTAGACAACAGCGTATAATTTCATTATCACTTACATGCACCGAGCAGCTTGAAATCCTACTGTGCCAAGTAACCCTATACCCCATCTACTCGAAGCAAGAATAAAATGAATGTTTACAGTAATAAGATGAATATTATGTACCTACGTAACCTACTGTTTGCAGAGCAATCTAATTATTACTCTATCCACACGAGAGTACCCACTTAAAAATAATGCAGTTCGCAGAGCTCGCAGCGCATACTGCAACTCGATAAAGTTATTCGCGTTCAATAACGCGAATGATCTGACTTTTCCCGTTTTTCCTCTACGAATGGCTACTCCCTTCCTCTTCCCCCACCCCGGCGCCTTCCCCGGCCTCCCCTTGCGGTGCAAAGTTGAGGGCATTAGCGTGTTATCGGCGGCAGCGGCGTGAAGAAGGCGCCCACCTGAACTGGTAGTACACCACCCCTGACGACACGTACAAATTACGGTCGAAGCCAATTTCGACGAACACATTGCTGGCTACAAATGACTGGCTAAGGAAACGTTACAAAGAAACCACGCATTGTAGGTAAAATCCTGCATTACCTACTCGCTCTCTAGCATCCCTAATAGGTGTAACAGATACTATCTATAAGCGTTGAGATGTGGGGATAGGTGGGAAGCGTGAACGTGTTTTGCAAACCAGCCGAGGAAATAAGGTGTCCCCAATTTTACTTTGTCGACCGCCACTGATAGCAGATAATGTAGTGTTACGAGGGAACTTTGTAAATGGAACCTTTTTCGTTATGTTTTATTCCACGAATGTTATGGTAATTTCGCCGACAGACCTTTGAGAGCAAAATATTTTTTTCAAATTGTCTGTTTTGGGAAGATTATTTACTAGCCGTTTGTTTTGTTTATCAGAAGATCACGCTTTGTAATAACATTTTACTACAGATGGCGTCGAGTCTTCAAAAGGACCTTGATTTATTACGTTGTATAGAAAACGAATTGTTCACATTGAGTATTTCGCACGCCTATCGTAATGCATTCCTAATCAAATCCATGCGGTCACAGACAGACGCGAGTATCAAGTTTACGGGGCAGAGGTCCCGCGGGCCCTGAGACCATTGACAGGTTATTGATACAAATAGTCCTCCCCTCCCGCCCCGCGCACCCGGCACTACACCGCCGCGCCTCGCACCCCCCGACAACACCAATAAAACCTGATTGATATTGTGTAAGTGCGCCCGGAAAATGTGGGAACTCGATTGATGTTACAGCCAAATTCGATTGGAGGAAAATTGAAAAGAACGGCGGTAACAGAGGAACTTTTGCTCTATTCGGAAGTGTTAAAGTCGAAAATTGATTGGGTCGGGTAAGGTTTAATGTCTTTTCAGCATTGGGATGTGTGTATTGATAGTAGTCGGAGGCGTGAATAGTGTTGTCTAATGGTGGAGCTACACGTGCTACTTATGAGTACAGGTACATGCGTAGTCGTAGTAGGTACCTACCCCTTTGCAATTATTGCTTCTGATAATTTGATTCAATGTATGTTTACATGTTTGAGCTACTTAAAACACAATGCGACTATGTAAATAAATACAAGTAGAACTCTTTAAAGCGACACATACACTGAGAATGTAAATAATAGTCAAGTTTTCATGAAATGAGAACGAGCCATGATGAAATAAGCCCAACAATATGTCACTATACTAGATTTCATTGATTTTAATTTGAGGAGTTTACTGGTTTTAATTTGAAGTTCAACGTCCAATGCAAAATGCAATATAATCATTACTAAACCCAACGCAAAAAGAATCATCAAGATTGGTTGTTAAACAATAAAGTTATGCCCAAATAGATAACTGCAGAAACAAAGAAATTCAGGTTGGCTTGTATGCATCTACGTTCTGCAATGTTATGTTATCAACTGGTTTTTAAACAATAAATAAACACATGCTATTTCAGCAATCCCGGGAGATTTGCTATCATCTATTGAAAATTTCCGTGGCCTACCTCTGAAATTCATCATCAGATCTTCACTGAATTGAAATGGGACCAGTCCGGGAAAATACTCATCAAAACAAAAAATAATCATCCAAATCGGTTGACAATTGGCGAAAATATCGCTGAATATACATTTTTCCTGGGATCCGATCATCAGATTCTTACTGATGATGATGATGATTACCAAGCACAAATATCTTTTTCTTTAGAATGCATACGAAAAACATTGCATAGGCAAATGCAATAGGCAAAACATTGCATTTGCCTGCGCATATAAAATTTGAGGGTTGCCCTCGATTTCCCTGGAAAGTCAGAATCTTGAATGATCCCATCATTCAAGATTCTGACTTGGTGGCCATGGGACCATTTCAGGATTAAAGGCTTTCGAACAAAAAATGAATTTTGAATATCGGGCCACAATTAATTGGCGGAGAAATCGGAGAAGGCATAATGTATGTTACATTATGCCTTCTTTTTGAAGTCGGTTAAATATATAATTATAGACCCGTAGCACAGATTAACTAATATTGCCTAGTTATTAAAATTCCGGTTACTGTCTAACCTGAGCTTAACATTTGAGCACTTGACGGAACAGTGACGTCCCGCGTGGGCGCTATCGACATCGATACTCGATAATATATCCAAAATGGTAGCCAAAAGACATGTGCCTGACATGCCGTGACAGCTTAATATACAGCTTGATTTTTTCCGGCATTAAGTAAAAATAAAAGACTCGATTTACAAGAATAAGGAAAATCTGCGGTTCCCTATATTTTGTCTAGTTATGCAAATAAAAATATACCTACTGCTGTTTTCTCTCTCATTTTTAGGGTTTCGTATCCAAAGAGTAAAAACGGGAACCTATTACTAAGACTCCGCTGTCCGTCTGTCTGACTGTCACCAGGCTGTAGTATTTCATGAACCGTGATAGCTAGACAGTTGAAATTTTCACAGATGATGTATTTCTGTTGCCGCTACAACAACAAATACTCACCATCATCTGCCCAGCCTTTTCCAAACTATATTGGGGTCGGCTCCCAGTCAAACCGGATTCAGCTGAATACCAGTATTTCACGTGGAGCGGCTGCCTATTAGACCTCCACAACCCATTAACTGGGTAACACGGTACTTCTTGGCAAGACTGCTGGCGTCTTCTGGCTTCTGATCTCCAAATGACAGCCGGGACCAACGGCTTAACTTGTTTTCCGAGGCACGGAGGAGTTTCGGTATGTTAAGATGGTCACCCATCCACATACCAACCTCGGCAAGCGTTGCTTAACCTTGAAGATCGGTCCGTGCGGCTGTTATAATTTTGCCACGAGCTCCTTTATAACAACAAATACTAAAAACAGAATAAAATAAATATTGAAGGCTCCCATACACCAAACGTGATTTTGTTGCCGTTTTTTATAGATAGGTAATAGTACGGAACCCTTCGTGCGCGAACCCAACTCCCACTTGGCCGGTTTTTATTAAAAATTAATTATTTGGACATGTCTTTCATAGATACTAAGTCTGGTTATTATAATCAATAAAAAAAACAGACTGTACCCATCTCTTGACGAGACAGTGGCGACCTCAAGCGGAGTGGGTGGTAATTAACAGCTGATAGGCGTTACAAATGAAACAAGTTGACATGTAAGATTTTACACCGGTTATTATCGACAAGGTTATCTCTTGTACATATAGGCTTCCTATTTTAGAACAGGTATTTACTACAGTTTTGACAGTTATGTGAAACTGTGTAAGTGTGTCGAGGTTTCTGTATTGTTATTGTTGTCATGTCTTAGTTAGATACATAACTACATATTTTCAAGTGTGACTTAAGAATGACATAACATCAATCAGTTTTGGACACAAGAGAATCTAGTATCTTATATAATACAAGAAAATATGATTCTAAAATTGATAAAAATATAACAATAATTAATCACCATTATTCTCCACCTCAAAAATTTGTCACAGTCATTTTTACAACAACAAAAAACAGACAAACAGTAGCCGCGCTAGTTATAAATTCCATAAATCATCTAACAGCGATTGAAAGGCGAACAATAATTGAGAGACAATCTAATAGTTTTGCTTAGTAAGACCTCGGAGGGCCAGCAAATGGAATATATTCTCCGATCAGTCCCATTTTTACGGCACACTTGAGGGTTAACGGGTGTGAATGGCCACCCCATTGTGGGAAAATATCTATTAAATATTTATGAACTTTATATTGAGCTCTGAATATTACTTGTATCGGCAAAATGTAATGTTTATAGTAATGTGCTGTGGGAGTGTTTTTATAGCTCATAACTGCTGAGTAAAAATTGATACTTAGATCGTAACGTTAAAAAATGTAGTACATAAGGTTATGGAGGAGCTTTTAAAGAAATGTGTATTTTTGCTCTAAATATAATGTTCATGACGTTCCTCAAGTTTGTATGACTCTGAAACTGACGACCATTTGTAATTTGCGTATTGAAAATTTACCTACAAGGGTATTGTGACGATACACACCACATGTAATATAATTAAACATTTAAAAACTACGAGTAATTAAAATTATCAATAAAATAGCCAATACAATAACGACACTCAACATAACACTAAAATCATCGACCTACAACTATCGATAGACATTTGCCGAAATCCCCTGTCGCAGGCAATCACGGAGCTCAATGAGAATACTGCAGAGCCGCATTACAAGCGTGGAATAAATCAATTACTGGCACCCGCTGCGACAATTACACTAGTAAAGTTGTTTCGTGGTGATTTGCCCACCCGCACACCCTCACACACACACATGTACCTACCATCAGGCCTGAGTGCCTGACCCCTGACGTTTTGGTAATAAGAGTATCAATGTCGCTGTCTGTTTCAAACTACACTCACAAGCTTATGATACCCCAATCAGGCGACCCTCTGATTTGAGAGAACGATACCTTGATATCTTTAAACGAAAATAAACTTTAGACAGTGACAATACAATTCGTTTTTGCTTAGGTTGTCTCCGAAGGAAGAGTTTTCACAAATAAAGCAACGGATTCTGCTGCACAGCAATTTTATTATTATGAAATGAGTGAGTGTAGAGGCGTAAAATTAACTTGTCGGCGTCGGTCTGAGGGAACCTTTACATTGCGAAATGTTTCCGCCGAGATGTAACTGTGGGGTAAGTGATACTTTATACAGCTGTTGTTGTATCATTAGGTAGGATCAAGTTATGAAGTATTTAGAGCCATAGCTAAACGTATCATTGAGTACAGCAATAAGTTTATAAAGGGGAATATTTTGTTTTTGTCTGACGATTTATGTTAAGTGGGTTGTGTGTTATCGCTTATCGCACAGGTACACTACATGCAAAACTAATTTCCATCAATCATTACTTAGTAGTACCAAGTATTAGAAAATTAATGTGTTGAATAAAATAATTATAAAGTTGAACATTATAAGTATTCTGGCTGTCTGCTGAAAAATCCATCTTTGTCTATTATTAGTCATCATTCGCGTTTTCAGTAGGTACCTACCTACTTTTAAAAATAAGTTAATTATATAATGAAGGAGAGTAAAATAATACTCAGAATTTGAATGTTAGGTAGATACTTACACTCACGGTAAAAAAAGATTCGTCACTATTACTAGTCCTGCTGTCTTGACTTGATATAGAAAAGAATTTGATAACTGACGAAGGTATAAACGACTAGACTGTTCATTGTATCGTAAAGGGAAAGCAGTAATAAGCACTTTGCAATGGCAGTCACTTATTAACTTACAATTCCAGCCACATGAAATAGCAACAGGATGTTATAAAAGAATAATGGCGAATATTATCGAAGAAAATACTATATAATAACTGACTTGTTTCTTGAAGTTTTCTCGTTATCCTACATCCTTTTGCACTTTCAGGCGCTCGTTAAAACTTATAATGCAACTCTTTGACACAAATCTAAGGAATTCCTTGACGTAAGTACAACTCAGGCAACTTAACTTAGACTGGGTATGCACTTTTAAACGTCAGATGCATACATGGCCCATATTCCAAAACGTAAACTCCAACTCAACTCGAACTCCAACTCCAACATGAGCACGAAAATCTCAATGAAAGCTTGTCTAATTGACGTTTTCGTACTCGAGAGTTGAGCAAACAAACGCAAAAACTTTAATTTATGACAAGCTCCGATGGAGTTGGAGTTCGAGTTAAGTTGAAGTTTACGTTTTGGAATATGGGGCATAGTGTTCATAAAG
Organism: Melanchra persicariae; assembly: GCA_947386135.1. Classification (NCBI taxonomy): domain Eukaryota; kingdom Metazoa; phylum Arthropoda; class Insecta; order Lepidoptera; family Noctuidae; genus Melanchra; species Melanchra persicariae. The sequence continues at coordinate 7,866,638 of OX376653.1, read as the reverse complement.
AAATAGTATTATGGCACTAAGACTAGTATTTACCCGACTGCGTGTAATGTTCTTGGAGCGTATGTATGTATGTCCATTTCTTTGGCACGCCCTAAAACCCAAACGGCTGGACAGATTTTTACATATGAGGTGTTGTTGAATTCGTTAGAATTGTGGTAATTACTTTTTAGTCGATTTTAGCGGTCGGCTTTTTTTGACAAAGTATTTTTTTATATAATTATGTTTGGAACACTAGACGGACCAGATTCACAATACAAACGAGAGCCACCGAACTTCAGTCCTACGGTAGGCGTCAGATAAACTTGTATTATAGTGTACATTGATCTTTCCCCAATATCCCTTCGTAGACACCCGAACATTAAATTATGAACCGTTTTTCATTAGAGAACGTAAAGGTAAAGGTCACGATAGAAGACAGCTTTATGTCTTTATTTCGGTTTTGGATACGAATAAAGTCAATATAATTATGTGTGTGGGTCAATGACCGTTATTGCACATTTATCTGGCGCCTACCATACCATCACACTTATGTGTAATGAAAACAGAAACCAGCCGTAATCCGAAAAACGACCCGATTCGTAATATTTTCTTACTAGCTTTTGCCGGCGGCTACGCCCGCATGGATGTCGGTTATCACGTAAAAAAGTAGCCTATGTCCTTCTCCATATCCCAGGCTATTTATATATCTGTCAAATTTCATGACGATCCGTTCAGCCGTTTTAGCGTTTTCGTTTCATTTATAATATTAGTAGGGAAGTAGGGATTATAGTAGGGATTATTATTATTTCCTGTAATAGCGGCAATAGACATATTTACACACGTGTAAAAAACAGCTGTCTATCTATTACTGTTCACTAGATAAAGCCTGCTATCAGCCAGACGGAGGCTTAGTAAATAGTGTTTCTTCAGGAACAGAACCATAAAAACGTTTTCTTCTTTTCGTGTCCAAACTGCCCGTTTGGTCTAACGGCCCCACACACCCTAGTGTCAGAGTTTCTAAACCGCCTCAAGGGCCTCGACATGGTTTATTTGATGACCGCCATTTGGCAGCCGGGACCAGCGGCTTATACAATGCAATGTACCTAAAAACTAATATCCACATACAAAAATAAACCATACTTTGAAAGCAACGTACAGATGCAATGTTCAGCTATTAAATTCTAAGTAAAAGCCAACATTATAGCCAACGGTGTCGCTACAACAGCATAACTTGCGCAGCTTGGGTAGCAGATTATTCAGCTTAGCTCAGCTCTAGCTGCAAGTTTAGCAGTCACCACATTTGCCAAACTGCTGCGAAACTAGTTTGTTAGCGCCCTGGCCTGTAGCGGCTTACGTTTTTCACTTAATCGGTTTTAAGCTTCAGGTGGACGATTTTGCTGAGGATTACGTTTGTCTGAGGTACGTGTAGTAATATGAAGTAATCGTGGTTGGGATAAAATAACGACAAGTTATAGGTACAGAATATTTTTATTTTGACAAAGAAGCCATACATATACAATAAGCCTGTGCTTGTTATGAGGTGTATTTACACCCGACTCTAAGGAGAGTCCCTCTCGCCGCGATCCTCCGTCGCTACGGGCCTGGCACCCTCTACGTATGTTTGCTTTACTTTTGCAAGATTGCGCTTTAAATTCTTGATTTTCTTCTGAATTTGAGTCTTTTAGACGTGAATAACAATTTAAGGGTTAGAATACAAAATTCTAGCTTTATCTGCACACTCAATGTTATTAAAATAAACGACACCATAAAAGCTTAGACGAAGTGCTCTTTAAGACGACACTTTGTTTGCATACTATCATATTCCCTTCCCTTGTTGTTCACCGATCACTGCTCGCATACCTACATGCAATGTATACCGGAAGATTGCAGACTCCGTAATAAATCTTTAATAAGATTATAATTTCTCGATATAAGTATTTTGAAAAAATCGTTTTGAATACAATTGAAATCGTTTTCAATTTTATGCGGTATTTTAAAATATTACGGCGTTTGCATATTTTTTTTTCCGGTGGCGTAATATACATCTGCTGAAGACTAGACCAATAATTTCAAATGCCAGTATTGTAAGAGTGACTCATAAAGTGATCTACAGGTACCTATATAACAATAAATTAGAGTGGTGGTTCGATGAAGAAGTAGGAAGAAGCCTTGAGTATAGAAACTTGACCTAAAATACTATGGGGTTGTAGTTTTTATTTCCAAAATTGACTTACGTTGACGATACTGTATTGTTACAAAACTACATTACATCTGAGCCTTGCGAGTCACCCGGTTTAGCAAAGTGAAACGAACGTTCTAAAATGCTCGCAACCGGTAGCTATGCGCGGCCTATGCTAACAGTTGCCTAGGCTGTAAGCTGCCTTTAGTACATAATATGGGACACAGACAGCCAGAAAGCTGTAAACTACAATATAGCAAACTTTAGGAAAAGTTAATCCTATCTGTACCACGCAAAGTAGAGGTATGTTCCTATTGTGTATATTACCGACCAGCCATCTACCAAATTCATTTCTAGAACAAAATAAAACCTCAGCACAGCTAAACTCTGCTGAACTAACATTCGTGATCGACGAAGCAGCGCGGGAGTCATAAAACCCGATGCCTCCGGAATGTGAGCAGAGCTGGGCGACGCGTGTTTGAATAATAACACCTCTCATTTTATGACCCACCATGTCGCCAGTTCGCAGGTTTGCAACATAAGCCCTGCTAACAAAATATTAGCTAACAAGAACAGGAAGTTTTTGGTATAGGAATCCAGTTTAAGAGCCAGAGCACATTTATTTAGGTCCGTTGCCATCCTTTGGAGACTTGATATGTCTTTGAAGAGTAAAGGAAGCTGCACGTTAGTAATAACAAAAATCCATTAGAAGATTCTGGCATCTTCATCTATTGGAATATTGAAACTCAGTACTTACTACCAAAAACCTCAGCAATCTAAAGGTACCTACATAAATGTTACCTTGCCTTACGGCCAACTGATACCTTGTATAAGGATCCCTGAGACGTTCGTCAATGTTGATATTTCGTGCACTTATCTAGACAACATTTTGAAATTGCTAGGAATCCTAGATATGCTATTTATTGTGCATTTTCTATGTGATTTAACATTTTGATCGCTTGATTTGCGAAATTAGATTAATTAAGGGCTAAGCTAGTTAAATTGGGGACAAACGAAAACAGGTATTTCTACGAGTAGGTAAGTCTACTCGTAGGAATACCTACTTTTTTTTTATATTACTTCCATTATCTTGTCATCGAAGAAAAGATAATTAACACTATATACTGGAGACACCTTAGTTATTATTTATTCGCACAAAAACATTATCTTATATTGACATCTATTGGTACCTGGCTATTATAATGGAGTCTTTACATCAAGCTGACCAACTTGACAAACATTAATTATTATTATAATCTTTCTGTGTCAGGTCAGCTTAATTGAATTTAAATATGGACTTAGTCCTTGTTCGCACTTAAACTTTAGCCTGGAATCCTCGTGTGTTGGCAAAGCTTTTGGCTTAAACCAATATTATTTCCCAGTAAAAACTGTGAATCATCATCATCATATCAGCCGAAAGACGTCCATTGCTGGACAAAGGCCTCCCCTAAGTGTCGCCACAACATTACCGGTCCGGTGCGTCTCGCATCCATCGGCTATCCGCGACCCTCACCAGGCAATTGGTCCACCTTGTGGGAGGCCTTCCAACACTGCGTCTTCCGGTACGCAGTCGCCACTCCAGAACTTTTCGGCCCCATCGACCATCTGTTCTGCGAGCAATGTGCCCTGGCCATTACCACTTCAGTTTGGCAATCCTTCAGGCTATGTCGGTAGCCTTGGTTAAAACTGTGAGTCCATATAAAAGTTGTAAAAACAAACAGTAATTAATTAAACAGTAATTAATTTCATCTGATTTGTTTAATACAGTTAATTAAAGTTTATAAACACCTTTTCTTTTAATTTTCATTAATTTATGCATTAAAATATTTATAAAAGAATACAATTACAGGCATTGCTTATTGTACAAGAGGTGTGGCCCAAAAACATATTGTGTCCTGTCCGTTTAAGTTCACAAAAGAAGTAATTACATTTTATAATTAAACGAATGTCACTATTAATTGGGCGAGGCGATGAAAAAGTGGGTGCTAGCGTGTTGATGTGTTTAATGCAAATATTGAACGTTGAAATGAAGTAATACATTAAAACAGTCGCAACCGTTTTATTTTAACTTTCGGTTACTGTATTAATCGTTGTAATGTTTTTTTTTTGTTTTTGTTTAAAACTTTATTAAATGTTTCTGTACTGCTATAAATGAAAGACTTTAATTTGTTATTATGGGGTATTAAATTATATGATAACTGATAATAACTGCCGCAAGAGCTTTAACTTGCGTCTAGTTTTTGTTTGCGTAAGTTTATCCAGTCCTATCAAGTCAAAGTGACCCTGTGTTACCTTAAAATTGGTGAGATCTTATCGCAGAAAATGATTTTGTATTTAATAATAAGTAATTTCTCTACTTCATCTTCTGACACTTAACAGTTGAATACAATCTGCTAATCTTGGAACGCCAATTCGTTTTATTATTATTCAGCTTTCTAAGACACACAGACACTTAGGCTCCTGAAGTGGGGAACATATACATAAAGAAACTGTGTGTATGTGCTATACGCAGTTTCAACAGATAGATACAACTAAGGGGTGGGCCCGTTAGTACCAGAGCCTGCCAGGGTTGCGAATTTTGTTCGAAAGAGTTACCGCAGCCCTGGAAAGTAAAGGGCACTAGGAGGAGCACGGATGGGTTTTAGTCAGTAAGAGTCTGACACTCCCTTCCGCTCCGCTTAGAGCGGCAGGAGTCATTTGATGATTTCCCAACCATAAAAAAGGGGACATACAGTTGTGATTAATTATGTTCCAACCGAACTACAATCCCCAAGGCGGTAAGTGAATCAAAATCAAATGTGTGCTACGACAATCACTACTTAAAATCACTAGAGAAAAAACTGTTTGAAATTCCGTGTCATATCGAAAATCTTCTATAATATTTGATAAATTCGAGTTGATTGTGTGCTCCGGCTTTAAAGGTTCTCTGAGAGGCGGCTTCGTCTTGAGGGTTTAGTGGTGGCGTGATGGATGGGCACCGTGGGAGTCACCACAATGGCGCGGCGAGATGGTGACGGGATAACTTTCGGCAAACCGCGGCGTCACCAAGCGGAGATCGTATCGCACTTGCGCACAATGTGACAAGTCACTATGGAGCGAATGGTGACGGATTTGAGGAGTCGTGTGCTCAATGTAGTACTTACGTAAACATTTTTGGGGCTTAGCTACGTGTGTGATGCAATACAATGTGCTACGTCATGTGCTAAGTATGCTTTCGTGGTAGATTTCTTCTTGTGTCGTTGTCGGAAGTAGAATAGAAAACGACGGAACATAAGATCTGTTTGAGAAGTTGTCGTGAAAGGATAAGAAAATGTTAATCTTCTACGTGGATACCTATAAGTAAGGTACCATAGGTATACCTTAGTAATCCTGCAGGAATAGATACGCAGGTAGGTATTTAGGTACTTTACTGAGCTTATCCTGTAGTCCATATTCACATATTTTTAGAGACACTCCCTCCATTCTTTTATTCTATGTACAATGTTTGGTTTGGTACATGTAAATAATCAAAGGTTTTCACAAACTTTCTTGTCTGTATATTTCCTACTGTTCTATAGACAAGATATACCTATTCGTACGAGAGATCAAATCGATTGGTAACCAGACTCCAAAGTTTATGTGTACCATTACAGATCATCTATCGCTTATTATTCGACTCCACGAGCTAACTTATCGTCTCCACATCCTGTACCATGATGTATGACATCATACATTATGTAATTACATCCTTAGGCTGTATAGGAACTGGTCTAGGATCAGAATCATTATCAGTAAGTATTGCGATAGCGAACTAGCGCGGTATCGCCAACAAATCCATTTCTATGGCTTCCGTCCTATTGTTAGATAGATCTTAACAGTTCGGTTTGTAGTCTACACATATTTATAAATAAACAAAAAAACAGTTCTATGTTTAAGCATGTGAAAGTAAATAAGTACTAAAAATTAAAAATATATTTTAAAAACCAATTTTAAATATTTTTGTCAATCTGTCTGTTGTTCTCTGAAAAAGCTGGACCGATTTCGACGGGACTTTCACTAGAAGATACCTGATGTTATTAGAAGTTACTTACTTAGGCTTAGGGTTCCGTAAAAAAAACCATGAAATTGCCGGCAACAGCTAGCTTACTATCGTAATTTTATTACGTCGGATAATATATTGGGCATTAATATCTAACAATACTCAATGGACTGAAACCAAATTTGTTACAAAATAAAAAGTTCGGCACATTAAACACTACAACATGTTAAGTTATAATGAACATCTAACAAATTACCTAATTAGTTTAGGTACATTACACACAGAGAGTAGGTTGTCGAATGTCCTCTGATAGCCAAGGTGTGCAGTTAGAAGCGGGGAACTTCAAACGTTGATAATGAAAGTGGCCGCGCCAACAGCGCCGGATGCGCCAATTAAACTATCACATCATTCATTACTTTATTACTGAACGTCCCCCTCATCGCACCTCAATTATATGATCGTAAAACTTGCTACATATTGAGTATACGCTTCTTTCGTATGTGCTTCCTATGACGGATTCTTTTTAGATGGAGACGATGCAAAGAAGGTTTCATTCGTGACCGAAAAGAATCATAACGACACTAGGACACAGATTTCTAGTAAAATATTGAGGTGATGTGTTAATTATTATTCTACTAGCTGCCGCCCGCGGCTCCACCCGCGTGAATGTCGAAAATGATCCCAAGGGAACATACTCCCGGGATAAAAAAAACTTTTGTGTTATTCCAGACTGTAATCTACAACTATGCTAAATTTCATCAAGATCCGTTTAGCCGTTCCGACGTGATTTAGTAACAAACATCCATACATCTAAATATACAAACTTTCACATTTATAATATTATTATGTAGGTATAATCCTACTAATATTATAAATGTGAATGTTTGTATGTTTGTATGTTTGTATGTTTGTATGTTTGTATGTTTGTATGTTTGTGTTTCAATCAGGCAAAAACGGCTGAAGGGATTTGGATGAAATTTGGCACACATGTAGTTCATATCCTGGAATGAGACATATGCTACTTTTTATCCCGGTAAGTGGAATGGATCAATGAAGACTGAGGAGGAAGTGGAAATTCAGAGCCGCTGCTGCCTTAGTACTACAGATTTACAAGTACCAGGAGACCAAAAACATGAAGTACCAGGAAACAAGAAACATGTCATAGTATTTTTTGGGGTGGTTAGGATAGGTGTAGGGTAGGTGTAGGGTAGGTGCAGGGTAGGTGTAGGGTAGGTGTAGTGTAGGTTTAGCGTAGGTGTAGGGTAGGTGTAGGGTAGGTGTAGGGTAGGTGTAGGGTAGGTGTAGGGTAGGTGTAGGGTAGGTGTAGGTAGGTGTAGAGTAGGTGTAGTTACAATACAAATCAAGAATCCGATTCCTATTTCCGATTTTCACGCGGGCGAAGCCGCTGGTAGCAGCTAGTAATATTATAAATGTGAAAGTTTGTATATTGTATATTGTATTGTGTTTGTATTTGTATATAAAGAATTAAAGATAGATTATAGTTTATAGATACTTGTATGTAGGTACATTCTATTTACCATGTTGATTGTAATAATGGATTAGGCGTAGTTATGTAGCTATACTAATATCTAAATAGAACTCACAATATTATAAATAACTTAGCTCCATACGTTTTTTTCAGTGACTTTCAGTAAAACAGAATAGTAAAAGTGGCAAATAGAGCTTGGCTTGTAAAAAACGCTCATTGATAACGCTGAAATCACCCTATGTGAGTGATTTAGTGTTTCACCCTATATGGGTGATTTCAGCGTAATTATCAAAAACAAACATTACAGTGGGTGCTGACAAAAAGAAACTTTGCGTAATAGCGTAGGTTCCTACAGTCCACAGATACATTGTAAGGTTTACAGCTCAAGTAGCGTACTCTAAATATGTCTTGACTCTACAGTTTCTAAACCTTCACTCCGGCCGCAAGTGTAACGGTCAATTGACGCAAACGAAAACTATAAAATCTACTTTGTTGACATCACGAACACCTTATCCTAAAGGTTCTGATGGCCATAAAGATAAAAGTTAAGATTATGTTATTTTCAGATCGATAAAAACCCTCGACTTGGAACTCCGACGAAGTATCGTATTAGAAGGGTAAGCAGTAGTAATAGTTATTGCATTAAAGGTTAAATTACATTGTTGTTGAATTGGCAAATGCTGAAGTTGCCTTAATCGTTGTTGTTGTTAACATGGTTCGCGTTTATGATCTGTTACATTCTTAAAGGTAGGTATCCTTCTTTTGCATGGACAGCTGATGTCCAACGTTTCTGTTTACAAAGTCATGGTAGAGAATCATTGTGTACAGCAGTGTGATTTTGTAAACAAGTTGAAGTGAAGGCTTAGGTGAAGTGATCAATCCTCCACCTGAGTTTTCACGGTAAGAAGCTAACAGAAACGACCGGCTGAACTATTTCAAGGACAGACAAAAGTCAGCTGGTAAGTGCGATATCGAACCGTGCACTGAAAATGTATCTTATACCTGTCTCAGGCTCAGCGAGAAGAGTATTCTGAAAACCTGGTTCATTCAATAACAATGCCCTAGACTTTATTCTGGTTTGTGAACTTTAGCTAGCTATTTATTTATTTACAAAGCATCGATCTGCGTTTCGAATAATTAGAACACGAATAAGTAAAGATAGTAGAAGGATCGACAAGATACCTATGTCTTCTTCTTCCAAACCTCTCTGTTGTTACTCCTTCTTAGACACATAAATAATCCTACTAATAATATAAAGGTGAAAGTTTGTATGTTTGTATGTTTGTGTAACAGTCAGGCAAAAACGGCTGAAGGGATTTGGATGAAATTTGGCACACATGTAGTTCATAACCTGGAATAAAAAATAGGCTACTTTTTATCCCGGTAAGAAGCATGGATTAATGGAGACTAAGGAGGAAGAGGAAATTCAGAGCCGCTGCTGCCTTAGTACTTCAGATTCACAAGTACCAGGAGACCAGAAACATCAAGTACCAGGAGACCAGAAACATGTCATATTTTTGGGCTGGTTAGGGTAAGTGTAGGGTAGTTGTAGTGTAGGTGTAGGGTAGGTATAGGATAGGTATAGGGTAGGTGTAGGGTATGTGCAGGGTAGGTGTAGGATAGGTGTTAGGTAGGTGTAGGGTATGTGCAGGGTAGGTGTAGGATAGGTGTTAGGTATATAGGTGTAGGGTAGGTGTAGTTACAATACAAATAAAAAAACCTCCCTATTTCCGATTTTCACGCGGGCGAAGCCGCTGGTAGAAGCTAGTATCCTTATTATATACGAAATCTGTCAAAAATGTATGAAAACTGAGTTGTTTTGGGACAGATTACAACTGAGATTCGATTGCGAACGTTGCTTTAAAATGAGTAGAATTGGCGCTCTGATTAAAACCACATGTTCCTATGTACTTGCGAGCATTATTTACGCAATTGGAACGGTCTGTATAATATTTCCGTGCACGGTTCGTAAATCGCCAACAATTAACAACAATGTTGTCGAGCTGCGCTTGCGCCGATCGCCTGTTAATCGACGATCGCATTAATAGCTGAATAATTTGACGCACAAGAATGTGTTACGTGATGGATCTATCTGTTTTGCAATTAATCAAGAATTCTTAGAATGTTTGAGTCTGATGGTCCTTGAAGTCATTAGTCTTAAGTTGAGCATTTCGTCACTTGCTTTGATTCTAAGATTGAAAATAGAACTTTATTAGGTTAGGCAACATTTCTTGGCCGCTATACTTCTCAAATGAACAGTTGGAAGAAAACAGTGACTATAGGTCCTAGAGGCCGGCCGTGTGCGAGTCGGACTCGCGCACGAAGGGTTCCGTATCATTCTATAAATCATTCATCTAAAAAAAAACTGCAAAAAATCACGTTTTTTGTATGGGCCCACCTAAATATTTATTTTATTCTGTTTTTAGTATTGTTTGTTATAGCGGCAACAGAAATACATCATCTGTGAAAATATTAACTTTCTAGCTATCACGGTTCACAAGATACAGCCTGGAGACAGACGGACAGCGGAGCGAATATAGTCCCGTTTTTACCCTTTGGGTACGGAACCCTAAGAAATAAATCAATCAAGTTATGCAACTAAGTATAGATATTATCGATGTATTTTATATTAACTTTATGCCAATAATATTCGTAGGTATTTATAACAAACCATATACTACGTTGTGCCTAGATATACCTATCATCAAAGTAAACAATTATTTGATGTTCGACGACCTTTAACAGAATCGTGCGGAGTTTCCGTGCTCATCCACTCAAACGCAATAAAGTTATTAATATTCTTATTTTTAATTACGACAAAAACATGTCTGTTGGAAAAACGTGATATGATCGACAATGGCCCGCTATTATGCAACAGATTAACGTTAAAACTGTTAGTGCTTGATAACTATGCTTATAAAAAACTTTAAAATCAGTGTCTATCTATCCTATGTGATAAAGTTTATTTATTTTTATTTTGGGTGTTCCGACAACATTTTCCTTAGAATGTAACTGTCGCAGGCAATTCGCTTAATCAGCCATTTTATTAAAAGCCTAGTCTAGACTTAGGTGACATCTTTTGTTGAATATCGTTTAATGATTTGCTCATGTTATCTACTAATAATGTCGCTGGTTAAACGGCGCGGTTCAATGAAAAAGTTAGGCTTTTAATGAAACGGCTAATTAAGCTATTTGGCTGCGACATAACTATCATATTTCAAGATAAACAAAAAGAAAAAAGAAAAACCTACTGTGATTTGAAGTTTCTTGATTTTCAGGAATGTATCGAACCAAGTTTTAACTTATAGTGAAATGCAAGTTGTTGTTACATTTATCTACTCTGCAATTAAAATATTCTTCATCCGCAGCTGCATCAATTTGCCAATACATGAGAAAGGCAGTCTGAATGAATCTGATGCCAACAGATACAAGTGTTTATGAGCAGCACGCATTTGTTGCGGCGTTGCCCGTGTCGGTGGGATCTGCGCCGGACGCCGGTCGTCGCGAGGCGTGGTCGCGAGATGTTATCACTCCCATTAGCGGCCGTCGCGCCCAGCCACTATCTGCCACATCGCCACAACAACCACCACTGTCAAACATCATAATTCACATACACAACACACAATTACCAACCCAATGTTTTTAAGATAAAGCTCATTTTACATTATTTCGTTGAAGATCATAAAGGACCTTATGCAGACACTGACAAATGAGACTCATCTTTCTCTATTTTGTAATATTGTTCGATGTGATTTTTTCCGCGTTAGATTTTCGTTAGCTTCGATGCGTATCACATTCGTAATTTGCGTGATTCGGCCGTTTTCGATGATGATAGGTCGAGAGCCTTCGTCAAACGTCATTATGTTGGTCGGAGCTATTTGACGAGCTATTCGGGGAATGTCTCACCCACGCTACAGACTGGATGGGGCCTAATGCGTTTAGAATTGAATACAGTCTGATATCGATCTTGTTCGTAGAATTTCGACGGAAAGTTTATGCCATCAATAGTAGCTTAAAGAGCTTGTCAGTGATGTGTTATGGCGTGATGCTTTATTGATGATTAATGTGATAAGCTTAAAGAAGAAGGCAGTTGTGTTTTCTTCTTGGATTAGAAATAGGTAGGAGATTTTATAAAACTAGATTACTTGTACCAATTTCAATTCAGCTTTGTTTATTACCTACTTTACCGAAGATCTTGAAGCCTTAAATTATTTAAATGTCCTTTTAATAGTTAGTTATTACGTATTTCATTCACCAGTTTACAAAATGAAACGGGCTTTTGGTATCATACAAACGCCAGACACCGAGAAGAATCAGTAAGTGCTACGTTTTGTATTTATTTTTGTGGAACACTTTTATAAAAGGGTCGCAGACTCGCAGTTGTGGAGAGATACTTTAAGAATTTAACGTGAATATCCCACAAACATCGCTTATCTTACCATACATCACAAAGTTAGACGTTTTTCAAATTGGTTGAAGTGTAAAAATATTTTTTTTGCTTAACTTTTTGCTGTTGTAAGTCTGTAACACAGTATTATGGTGATTATACAGTGTTGCTAGATATTTTCATAATGAGCAGTCGTTATATGTAGGCGAGCAAGCGTGATAATTGTCGGCTGATCATCGTCCGAAACATCTGCTACTCGATTGCACTCATCGCCTACTTAACATGCACCATGCCAATTTTTTTAATTACCTTATAATGCAGCGCGGAAGCCGCAAGAAAATTATTCGCAATTACCGATGTAATCGAAATTAAACGCGATTTCATGTTTATTTCATTGAACATTTAATAGAATGTAAATCAAAATCAACATAGCACATTGTTTGCTAGTAGTGCATGCAAGCAAAAACAATATTTTAATGGCAGACAACATGTTTAGTTGAATATTTATAACACGTGCGACTGTTAGAATTGATGCCAAATGTCATGATTTCATGAAATACATTTGACATCCGTTCTAACCGAGAGAGTTGTATTGATGATTTTAATGATTACAGTTCTGTAAATACTTATTTGCTACGGCCGCGAATCATAATAATATTTTGACCAACATACAACCTGATACTGACCTGCAAATTGCAAAAAAACGTAAGAAAATTTTAATTTCGCGGGCTGCCCTGGCGCTTTCACCATATAGGATGAATATTCTAGGGCTGGGGAAAGAGGAAACTTTGACTTTCGTTAAATGTGTGGATGTGTTTCGTTGCAAAATTGCTTCAGCTTCTTCATTAAACTTTGTGCAAGGATATCTACCTCCTCTCCAGAAGTTACCGTTTTGCATAGTTGCATTATGAATCGGTACCTAGGTACTCATATCTCTTTAAAAATATGAAGTGACGAAAGGGTTACAACAGGTCCTTTTAAAAGTCTAGTTACAAGAGGATTAAAACCGTTACCCGTTAGGAAAACCACTAAAAAAAATCCATTTCAGTTTTACCAATTTTTTTCGAAACAGCTGAGTTAAGTTTTGATAGAAAAGTTGCATATTCCTGAAAGTAAATTCTAGGGCTCGGCTGACCAACCGTGACTGGAGATCGAAAGTGAATCGATCGGGGTCAGTAGCGAATTCCACCCGGTCCTCGTTTACTTTTATTATTTATATGAATCACCTAGTCTATGGACTCTTGATAGAGGCCTATTTAGGAGAAGCTCACTAGGATCAGTCCGGGTACCGGGTTACCTACTTAGTATTAACTTTTTTTCAGTGTCCCCGATTTATTGTGCAGTCTTATGGATACTACATTGTCAATGAACCCAGTACCTGGGATGATAACTAATGTAAGAAAACTGGCATATAATTTACGATGCCATTGCACTTCCTTCCTACGTAGCGATATCATTGAACAAAGATCGATATCACCAATACCGGGTACGTCAAATAGCAACAATTTATGATTCGCGTAGCATACCCGAGCGCGGGCGTCGTGACCGGCCGCGAGCGTGGGGGGAGGGGGGGTGTTGTCGGCGAGAACAAAGAGCGCCAGTTCAAACGTGCCGCCGCGATGCCCGCTAATAAGCAATAAACAAGGGGGCGGAGTCGGGGGCGCACCTGAGGGATCACCTCGCGATGCTGCGTCCTCGCGACCCGAGCCTGCGCCGGCGCAGCCACACGCTCGATACAGATTTGATAAAACTTATGAGCGGAATGTTTCGTATCTGAGCAATATTTAGGAATCAAATGGAAAAAATATATAAGTTAATATACCTATATAGAATCTTATTCCTGAAATGACCTGAATGACTTTCAGTTTTTTCTATTGGCGTCAGTTTTATTCCATCATTTTATTTTATGATAACTTTTAAAACAATTCCACGTGCCAACATTTACTTATCATCACATCGTCAGCTGAAGACCACCACGAATTCAGTGAAAATAAAATTAAAAGAACTACCAAGAATCGTCTATAGACAAGCATCGACGCTCACATTCAGAGCAATTAATAGGCAATAAAATGGCGCAAATAGCGACACACATTGTTGGCGATGGCTGCTGCAATTACTAAGACAAGTAAAACTCTCACGCTCCGTACACTCGGACTCACAACGATGATACAACTTACACTTTTGATCGGCAAAAATTCAAAATCGTGACGTAAGTCAATTAAAAGAGCACTCGTGCTGCCAGACAACAACCAAAGTTCTAAGTCTATATTTATACAACGTGTAACAGAATAAACGCAATACCTCTTAAGGGGTCATTGTACTCATCATTATGAACAACTTTCACTATGGGACCAACAATGAAATCGCGAAAAAAAATTGACTGCTCCATACATTTATGTGCGCATAACTCGACAAAATGTACAGAACAGCTGATATTTTTTTTTGCGATTTTGAGGTGCGTTGATAAAAGTTGTTCATAATGATGAGCGCAATGGACCCCCCTTAAGAGGTTTTGCGTTTATTTTGTTACACGTTGTATAATACTAACCTAGTTGTAAGCTCGCAATTGTACTAACAAAATATGGATGTCTTTATTCCGAAATAAATGATTATTATTATTATTATTATTTCCTTTATTCTTTTGTACAATACATATAAATTACATTTTTAAATATTAAAATACAAAGTTATAAAAATATTTAAAAATATAAAAAATAGTAGCCCACCGGTATCGGGAACAGGGTCCAAGCTATTATTATTATTATTATAATTATCTATATCAAGTTTTAAATTCTAACTAATATTTTAAATGCGAAAGTAAGTTTTTTTGTTTGGTTGTTACACTTTCACGCAAACACGGCTGAACGGATCGTTTTGAAATTTGGCAGATATATAGCCTGGGATATGGAAAAGAATATAGACTATTTTTGCACGCGATAACCGATACCCACGCGGACGGAGCCGCGGGCAAAGCTAGTACAGAAATGTAAAAGTAACTCTGCCTGTTACCTTTTCACTTCTTATCGGCTCAACGGATTTGGATGAAATTTGGCACACGTATGGACCATGTCCCGGAATAGGACATAAGATATTTACTTTTCATCCCGGTAGTAATCCTTGGGATAATTTTCAACTATCACGCGGGCAGAAGTTAGTATAGTATAAGTAATACATAGTTTGTGAAGTAATTCTCCCAAATCTTGGTTTTAAATTCGAAACCCTCGTATAGTTTAGAGCGAAGACTCAATGTTCCTCATAGACATAGCTGTCATCCTCAACTGAATAAACTCAGAGTTCCTAGCATTTCGATCAACTACGACTTGCAATTTTTCTAGATGACTGTACCTGTGTATATCAGTTTTAATCGTTCTTGCGTGTTATCATTTATGCTGCAATGCAACAATCTGCACTTTTTGGGTAATAAAAGCCGGCTTGATAATGACTCATTTACTGTTAAATTCTTTTATAGGTACATTGAAAGACTTTTAATGAACCATTTTATTACTTGCATCGTAATTAATTGCTCTTTCTTCTCTACTTACGGGTAGCCTCACAACAATCCCGTTTTAGTGGTTTCAGTTTATGAGTTTGTCTATTTTTCAACGATAGCTAAGTAAGCCCAGCACAAAGTTTAACTCCTATATTCCAAGTCATGTCCTCCAACTCGACTCCGTCTGGAATTATATACATTTTTTTTGGTATGGCCACTAGCAGGTCTAGCACGCTAGAGCTATCAACTGCTTAACCGGACTATCCTGTGGTGACCTCAAATGAATGTAAGGCCCCCAGCCAGGGGTAAAAAGCTAGCAGTTATAACTTGTTATTAATTGACATTGGTCTTGTATTTTTTTCCGTTATCATGACGACTGAGTCGAGTAGAGGTCCTGCAAACTGACTTGGAAATAATAAATAAATGATAAATGTTATTTACTCGTATTTTGTAAGTAGGTTGTAAATAACACTTTTACACGTCAATCTTTTTGGTCGTTTTAAACTAGATGAGGCCGGTGTTTCCTAGCTGACTACCCTGAGAAGAAACACCGAAACAAACTCAGAGCTCAGTCTCCTTTAAAGTCCATATAATTGTATTCAAATAGTAGAAAGTTTCATAAATGCATCACTCACAATGAATTCGCAATATGTCGCAGATATTAAAATTCCATGCTCATCTGCCATAACGCGGAAATCCCCAAGTACTCATCAAGTCTGATAAACTCCTGCAAATAAAATCCAACTATCGTGGAAGTCGGTGGGACCGGGTGACCCCTCTGCCACCGCCACTCCGCCATCCGCCATGCTCAACCGTCCAGTGCAGCGAAATGGGCCGTGATGGCCACGTTGCCGCCATTATCGTTATTATCGACCGACTCTCTGTCCGTCTGTCTGAATCTTGCGATTGCCTTGAGCTGTTTCTATTCGCGTTTATGTAAATGTGTTAGAATTTACTTAGCCGGCTCGCCGTGAACAACTGTGAAGAGAGAGTTGTGTGAGGTTTGTTGTTAAAACTTGTCGATAAATGTTAATAAGTAAGTATGAAGCGTTTAGAAATCATGCATGTTTTCTTATTTTTAAAAAAATCAAAAGCTTGTAAAAATCTTAGTTATGCCAGTGCGTAGACAAAGGTGAAATATAAGTAAAAATGAGAGTACCTATGTAGCTATGCCTATAGTTTCTCGTAATTCATCATTCATTCTCCAACCATAGGTACCATGATACTAAAAGATATGTAGTTTCAAACAGAAAATAATCTGTTGATATAATGCATGGTGTAAAGAGCTTTGTGAAAAGGGACTCATAAACCAATATACTTACCTAATGTCGACTGGTAAAAAATGTCCGACTTTGTACAGTGTTTTTACTAGTGCATAAAGTTTTAAATACCTACCTATAAATTATAAAAATCTAACAAATTATGTTTAGTGCCGCTGCTTGAAATCCTTACTCGATCATGAGTAGACATTAAAGCATTGATTGACTTTCAGATATTCTGATTTATTCCAAGAATCACTTTGCCATACTAAAATTTAGAATGCTCGAACGTGAACTTTTAAAGTACAATTTGCACAACAGTGTTGAAAACAACTAAAGTACCATCCGCTGTAAGGCTGTAATAACGCAATGTTTATCAAAGTTCGCATTCGCACGTAGTTATCACAAGTAACAAGTACGGCGCAGTTAGGTAACCCTGCGGCGGTTAGTCTGTCCGTCTCGCGTCTGTCGATCACGCGCGGTAACGACGTCTCCTCTCCGCGCCGTGCCACGGCTGCCACTCACCCGCACGATAAGCATGCTACTTTGCACCAACTACCCTGTCAATCAACGCTCTAACTGTGCCATGCTCTAAACACACAAACACATACAAATAATGAACGTTAACAATTTTATTTTCACAGCACAAAACACAGCCTTGATTTTTACAATTCGCACAGGTGCCACGCCGCATCACTCGCCGTGATATCGCCAATAACAAAGCAATTGTTGGGAACACCGTGACGGAGTAATTCGTCGTTTCCCTTGCTGGCCGCGACGATTAGCCCACCTCTATTTACTTGTCTATCCGATCGCTAGAGCTGGCAGCTGACGCCGGACGCGGCTGACAGACACACACCGTTACAACATTAACTTAGAAAAACGTTTGCCACGGACAACCGTTGTGCCGAAGCCGGCCAGACGAGCGACACAAACATCTGGACCGTGCCGCGATTGATAGGTGCGGTACCTCGGTAATAGTCCGTGAAGTTGTCTCACCTGATGTTTACTTGTCTTTCTATTCCCATTTGATCGAATTAGATTACCCGAGTCACGCTCCAAGTCTCGCTCCGTAAGCATCGCATTATTGTACTTACTTGTACATACTCTAGGTGAATTCTACACTTAAATGTTCCCACAGGCGCTATATGAGCCGATCGCGATCGCGCATAGGCCACGACGGGGCACAGGGCTCGCACGTGGGCACCTACAGCGTCTATCGTACTTTATCACTGATAAATCTGCCACACCAGGGAACAATGCCACTACGGCGCCCGACAAATGAGCACAATTAATGCCAATAACTTCAAACGTTCTGCCGAGCATAAAACTCGCCCCAAACAGTACAGAACACTCGTATCTCGCTTAAGTACCTCGACTTTCCGATTCCTTTTAATCGATGTCAGAATCTAAAATTAGTTTCCTTTCTGAGCTGTTGGGTGCTTCGTGGGAGAATAGCTCGAACATCTTTCAGCTAACAATGCCCATTCGAACACTCCTCAGACAGGACATTAAATCCAGGAGAGCTTTCTTCGAACTAGTGTTTCCCTTGAAAACTAATCAGCGCCAGCCATTATGGGATCAGTCTCCGTCTTTACGTACGCCAATATATCTCTCGCGCTCCCCGGGCGAGGAGAGCGCTCGTACTCGACGAATTAGCTCCGACAACGCCACAATAGTCCATAATTATGAAATGTGTAGTGATTCCAAAAGGATATGCAATTTTTCTCAGGCTGCGAACAATGCGAGACGGTAATGAAAGGAGTCAATCAGTCGATGTCTGCGAAATACGCCCGTGCTAATTTATGCATCGTCCGGCGCGCGCAGAGCGGCGCGGCCATTCTCTGCTGCTTTAATGTCTCTCACGCAGACAAAGGGCGCGCCAGCCACGTCAGCGCACGCTCAATGTAGTGAGTGCACGTGGGGCTCGCGGTATTATGTCAATGCAACGTGCAAAATATGGAAAACTAGAGTCATAGATATCGCGATATAGCGCTCATACGTGTGTCTTCCTCGCACGATACGTGAGACCTATACTTACATCCTAGCCTCATATGAATTTATAGCGAACGCCGTATTATTTACTAGCATTATACGCACAATTTGCGAAGCTGTCGCAAGAGCCAGCTATAATTTCCCGATGGCAGCAGATCCATCAATACCCGCCTCGGGCTGCGGCCGCTTTCAATTTGTAGGCCGCTTACATCGCTGGCAATTACCGGACGGACGGAAGGCCGATCATCATCGATATACGCGCTTAATAATGCCTAATGACACTTAATAAAGACAGAAAATAAAAGTGTGACGATTATTTATTAGCCGTCTCGTAAATACTAACGGTTCATAGCTGTGGTTAAGAAATAAAGCGTCCTTGATAGTTGACAGACCGCTGGGTACAGTGTACGGTTTGTAAAACTACCAGTTATAGTCTTATGCCAATACCTACATACAACTGGTAACAGAATAAACGCAATACCTCTTAAGGGGTCATTGTACTCATCATTATGAACAACTTTTACGATGGGACCAACCCTGAAATCGCGAAAAAAAATCAGCTGTTCAGTACATTTTGTCGAGTTACGCGTGCAGAAATGTATGGAGCAGTCGATTTTTTTTTCGCGATTTCCGTGTTGGTCCCATAGTAGAAGTGGTTCATAATGATGAGTACAATGACCCCTTTAGATGTATTGCGTTTATGCTGTTACACGTTGTATAAAAAAAATAATTGTAGCTTTCTTTTTGCGTAAAGTTGCGTGTTTATTGCAAGTTTCGAAAGACTATAATATTGACCCAGCATGCTGCTACGAGTGCTTGCTAAATAATTATTCTGCGACTTTATTGTTCTATATTAAATCCAATTTGGACACAATTGCGACATAAATTCGTTTTTGCAGACACTGGTAATATAGACGGCAATAGTGGAGTTAATCAAGCGTGAAACGGACTGACCATGTTTGTACATCGTCGGTAGTCTTTCCTTTTTTGAGCAATAAGTAATCGGTTGTCTAAACTGTTAAACAGATTAATCTGCATGTATTTATAGCAGCCAAATAACGTCAAGGGTTTTTTAAATTCATTTGGGTTATTCCATCGTTTCAAATCTACCTTATAGTCCACATTCAACTAAGAGTAGGTATGGTTCTCTTGTCAAACATCAGCTCTGATGACTGCAGCTGTCGACATATTTTATAGGGGACAATATTCAGGGTGGTGATAGCGCGAGCCTGCTAAGTGGATATTATGTCTCCATGAGCAAGCACACTAGTACCTAGGTACTAAATTGCTGACAGAGCACAACCCATCACCACTATACACAAGGTATTTTTCGTACATAAACTCCATTTTAAAACTGTGCACAAAAAAGCACATAAGTGATGATATTGAACCAATTGTACATAAACGTATACAGTTGATGATAGTAAAAACAAATCTTCTGGATTAACATAACAATGAAGACAAAAATTCTCTTACTGAGAACTAGGAGGACACTTCTACAATTCCTAAGATAATTGTGTCGGTCCTTCTTCCAAACAGCCTGTGTATGCACTTACGCTGGTAACCTAACAGCCAACGCGTGCAAGTTAGTTCGCAAGTTGAGTGTTACACCGCCATCTATCGGTACATGGAGGTCCATCATGCATTGGCAAGGAAGAAAGGATGGACTTAGGCTATGTGGAGCAACGATCTTTGGAGGCAGACTGGTATCAGTTGTATAAGAATAGCCACAAGGCCTCTTTAAGCTGATGTTTGCAAAGTGCACAAGCAGTCAACGAGCTCAGTTGCTGACTTTGTCTTTGGAACTAAATATACATATGTATGTACTTTCATATTATGCATATTTTGACTACCTCATTGGTCTAGTGGACGCAAGTGCTAGTGTTGAGCGTGAGGTCATGGGTTCAATTTCAAGGTCCGGCAAACTGTTATATGGTAGATATTTCCATTTTCCAGGAATTTCTCAGTAGCAAGACTCGATTTGCATTAGTTATAGTGATGGCAACAGCTCTCGCCCCCGGTTGATGGCAATAGGCTGCCCCCATCACATAGAACTTATGGCAAAATGATCCATCAAGTCCATCTAAGATAGTAGGTATATCAACATGACTTTTGCCGTGTAGCTGTACAAGAAATCTTTAATGCAATTGCTCGCCATTGATTTCAGAGTGTATCAACACCTTTTATAATTATAGGTATACCTAGCTCCATATTGTTCAATGCGATTTAAGCCTTTAACATGCTGGCTCTTTTTTATGGATGGGAAATCGTCAAATGACTTTTTCCGCTCTGGGTGTAGCAAGAGGGAGTTTCAGACTTCGGACAGCGAGCCACCCAACACTCGCCGTCCGCAGGCCAGCGGTTACGGTGGCCGTCTATGTCTTTTTCTGTTGCGTCGGCTGGGGCGTGAGGTTTGCCTCTCGCTCACGCGGCCCGCCTCCTCCTTCACTACCATTACTACTTCGCATGAGGAGGTGATGGCTTCCCATACTTCCTCGCTCCGGACCATGTAGCGATGTACCGATCGGTGTCCTCCGGGCGATCCTCACAGTGATATGTCTGGTGGCTATTACTGCACTTGTAGGTAGCCCAAGACGGCTTTATCATCAGATTTAGCCAACATCCAAAGGTCAGACGTTTGCTTTTGTCAGTAAAATAAAACAACACTTAAGTTTCATTTCGGTTTATTAACACTTAGGGCTCAACCCTGATATGTGTCGCTACTTCCGCGCGTCGCTCGCATCTCGTACAAATGCATCACCTACATTATACACTCACGCCATTTTCCCTGAGAGTGGGCAGGAACAGTTGACAATCATAAAAATATTAATTTTACTTTATTTGTAAATTAAGATTTACAGAATCAGGGTTCAAGATGCAAATAATTCTTAGGAACATAACCTTAAACTTGCATGCTAAGAATATTTCACATCACATAAACTTTGGTTCTAAAGTTACAAATCAACTGCACAATTTGAGTTTTTTTTTACAAAATAGATGAATAAATGGTATGAGGGAATCAAATGAGTTTACCTACATTAGTAATTGAGATTAGAACATTTTCTTTCTTGCTTTAATTTGGTAAACAATGAGGGTATTTTGATAGACACAGCCACTGATGGGTTAAGTAGGTAATTTTATACCTATTTTGCCTTCAAAGTAGGTAGGTATAAAATTACGATGATACAGGATTTAAAAAAAAAACAAGAGTTCCTAATGTTCAAGGCAATGCATAGATATCCAAATTGATTTTATGAAGGAAGTGATCTCATAGATATTTTAACAACATCCTTTTCGTAAAGTGATTTTTTACTGAGTATTTAATTTGACCGATAGCTAACAGATATATTTGTGACACATGTTTCCGTTAAATATTTAGTTTATAAACAACTTTATTAAGTTTGTGCTTATGTGAGTAACCGGGTCTTGCGATATTACCTATGCTTGGTCACCACTTAGGTAATTAGGGTATCTGAATTGGAAATTTTGATAAGTTTAAGATTAAAATTCTTTGAGAAATAATATACCTCAAATAAGCTCTTTCAAATGAAGTCAATTGTAATATAACAATATGGATGACGTCGATGTGACGTCAGTTAGATTATCAAAAAATATTGGACACGTATCTTTTGCTTTATCAAATCAAAAAAAAAATACGAAGATAAAACGCATCAAAGATCAGGAGTGGGGCCTTCGTGACGTAACGTGTAAGTAAAAAGTGTACAAGTGACGACACACAAGTTTTCAACAGACTGTATCGTTTTTATTTTTTGTTTACGTGAAAAAATAAAAAACGTGTCTAATATTTTTTGGAAATCTATCTGACGGACTAATTACCTAGATTTTTTTAGTCATTTACCCTATTGACCGATTGAATCACATAAACAAAATAACTCCGTAAAACCGGTTTTTGCCTATCAATATTACATCTCGTAAAAGTACAAGTCTTTGATCCACTCTGTAGGTATCTACTTAAAATAACTGTAACCACACAGGTCTATAAATTTTAATATGTAAGTTAGAACCCATTATGGTTATTGCTTGCACCCTCTCCCTAGGTCCTTTATGATAATATTCCGATACAGAAGGGGAATTCAATGGTAGGTACATTTATCATCTTGTATTTATGGTGTACAACTAAAATTTTGCAAGTTTATTGATGGTTAAGTTTATTGTATTTTAAAGGAGATTCTTATGATATTTGGAAACTTGGCTGGGTAATAATGCAAGGGTTACTGTCTTCTTGTTGCATGAGAATATGATTCTCCCATTTTATCTAAGTGGACCAAAGAAGGTAATTCTCGACATTTGGAAAAGTACTTCCTTCGAGATAGGTATACATGTTTTTATTATAATCGTCAAATAGCAAGAAGTAGGTATGTAAACAATAAATACAAAGTACGAAAACGCGAGCATCTGCGACATATTTCTCTACTAAGACAATACTTCTTCAAAACCTCTTATTTGATATAAACATCTAAGTGACCCACTATGTACAGTGCTTATCCTACAAAAATAATTTACTCAACCACTATACAGTACATACATTTTCATATATCTTAGGCTACAAATAGAATATAAATAGTCTTATGGATTAGAATGTACACTCAAATACATATACCTAAGTATATTAAAGATACATCACTTGGGTTTGGAATTTGTCTCTGGAGACGGTAGATAATTATAATAAATCAGTTACAAATATAACTTTACAAATAAGGTCTAACCACATATTTTGTCAGTATCCATCATAATTTATTTGATTTCTTGTTTCTGTTGCAAATTGATGTTAAAACAAGAGTGATTAATCCCATAGACATAATTATGAAGAAAACGACACTTCCAAGATTCGATCATTATTTTTCTATGTAAACTTAATCTCCGTGAAATAGGATTAGTTAAGTAAGTGTCGCAGTCTTAATTCAATGTTACAATCAAGTGATTCAAGTGAACTCTCTAACAATGTCGCATTCGACAGTCGCTGCAACGACACAAGGGGAGCAGTCGTCTCGACTCGGCGAAGTTCGCCACAACGAATGTCGAATGCTCTGGGATCGAGTTTTCACGATTGTCATTTCAAAATGATTTCTTTTGTTCTCGAATGAGAAAATACTGAATTAAAGTATCTTGCATAATTCATTACATATTAATTGAAATATTTATTTTATGGAATGTTTAGGTATGTAGTCAAATCATGGTTTCAGGTATTTTTATACAAACATTTTTTCTTTGGTTTCTTATTTTCAATCATTATGATGCTATTTAAAATGTTTCCCAGATAATTAAATTGAAACGAAAATAATATTTTAAAAGGAAATAAAAATAATATTATGTGCAGGTAACTATTGTTAATTAATATTCATTTCACTCTACATTAATATTACTTTTCAATATTATACTTTCGGGTAGGAACCTTGAAATTATGTTTTAAAGTACACAATATACCTATCGACAACCTCTTAAACTACTCAGTTACATACATTCGTCTATAAGGTACTAATTTGAAACTCACTTTGAATAAAATAAAAGTCTTTTACTAGCCGGTCTCATCATTCACGTATAGTTCAAGCCAGTAACTACCACGAGTTCTCGATGATGATGAGCGGTCGTCACAGCACGTTTTCGTTAAAACCCGAGGCCTGCCATTAACTTACAAGTTTAGCACCGACTGTTGCTACTGAACTGATTGCCTTACTGGCTGTTCAGCGGTACGGCTGAAACAGACTGGCTATAAGAGAGGCAAGTTCTCATCCGGTTAAAGAAACACAGTCCATGGAAGCTCATTGTGGTATGTTCACAGCGGATGTCTGGGCGAGGGTGAGTGCTGAGGGCGAGGCTGCTGGGGCGGCGCGTTGGGGTGCGCGGGGGGCGGGTAGGGGCAGTAGCGCAGCGGCGTAGGGGGCTTCTGCAGCCACAGGTCGTGCGGCAGCGCCAGCGGCTGCGGCCACGCGCTGGGCCACGCACGCCCGCCCAGGGCCAGCAGCTGCAGCGCGGCCGGAGAGCGCGCCCACGCCGCACGCTTCTCCGCCTCCTCATCAGCACCGCCCGCGTACAGCCGCAGAGGAGACCGCAACAGCTGCTGCTCCATCAACATCAGCTCCATCGGGTCTCTGCGGAGAAAGAACAACACGCACATTAATCATGACTGTTGCATAAGCATTGTTCTGACATGACAAGCAGTCCTAGGGATACATGTTTCCATCAGAGGCCTCCATAATTGACTTAGATTTAGTACCTAAGTAGATGTGCGCAGATAGTACGGAAGCCGATTTGCACTAAAGTTCTACACAGCATTTCCAGTATCTGCAGACAGTTAACATCCGTAAGCTCTTATAAGAAATTTATTTTTGGAATAATATTCACATTGAGTGGAAGTTAGTTTTCTGATAGTAATAAGTCCTATTTCGGTAAAGTGCTCGCGGTCGCGCTCAGTTCTGCGAACCTCTCGTTTCGCGGGACGGACTGTTCGCTGGGTTTCATCGGTCCGTAGTCTATAAAACCGAGTTCGAGGAACGACACCGGCCACCGGCGGCCACGTGGCGATTTCAAATCTCATAAAACGTTACGAACGTCACACTAGAAGCTGTTATGTAAAATTCAGCCGCGATGAAATACGACGTGGTCAGCTTTGTTTACGACTCGTACGTTTAGCTTTGATTTACAATGCCACTATAACTCCAACATTTGCAATAAGCAGAATCTTTAAATAAAACACCTACCTCACATATTGTGTGGTAGGCATTTTTAATACGCATTGCCCATATGGAAAAGTGTTAAACAAGGAGTGCATCGCCGTCGATTGTTTCTGCGAAGCGTCTTTACGAGTAGTGTCGCAGTTAACGAGGCGCGCGGCGCGGCGCGTGAGTGCGCCCTTTACTGCGCCGGTGCGTGATGCCCTTTATCGGTTCCCGGAGGTTGTGCGACCGCCACCGATCACGCTTCCCGTTAACTCGCTATTTTCGCGTCTCTGCGAAACTATCGGCACTTATAAGTGTGCAATAATGCGTCTTTCACGCCTGCTCAATAGAAATCTAGTTAGTGCTTGCTCCTTCCCGTTTTCCGTAGGGGAACACGTTTGTTGTGGAGCAGCTCGGTGCAGGCGTAAATCTGAGGAGATGTTATTAATAATGGGCTCCGTGTTGAGATACGAGCGTTAGTCCGAGAGCGGCAAATGAGCGTGACGACACGGCGAGCTCGAGCTAAGCCTCAAAATTGGCATGACATCACGAGATGCCGTGTCGAATTTAATCTATCACCGGAGCGCGGCTGCCCCGGGCGCCGGCGCGCTCTCCCCGGGAATTAAAAACAGGTAGTGCCCACACACGCTAACACATGTTATAGATTTTTTATTGATCTCCTAATTTCTATAAAAACGAATAATAGCCAGTATTATTGTTATAATAATCTCGAGTTAACCACAACGTCTCAGCGATTTCACACAATTCCATCACGCGATATTATCTGACGTCAGTTTCACTCTAGTCGTAGAGGATGACTCGTTGAGAGTAGCTCGCGGAGAGAGAAAGCTTCACAAGTTACGTTTTATAGAACAAGTGACTGCTACATGAGAATACTTGTGATGTTATTACAACTTATGTTTTATCTTTCGTTTTGAACTTGTAGTTATTTGAACCACCATAAATTACCCACCTACACGTGTAAAGCTAAAACTTTTCCTCACAAAAAGTTAATTTTAAAGCTCTTAATTTTAAAACATTTTAACTTCGTGCATAATTGAAGGCAATCAAAACTGAATGTTAAATTGTGAACTAACATTCCACAGCACTAATATCTTAAAATTTACACTTATAGCTGAAGTTACAAAAGGTCGTAAGTGGCAGGGTATTAGTGCTGCGCGAGAAGGTCTGTTTCACCGGGTGGTTATGTCGTTTCGGGTGCTGCGGGGGCGTTAATGGCGTATTTATTATGATCTCGGTATCAGCAGTAATAGCCAACACTCTCCGCCGGCAAATTACAGGGCGGCGGCTCTCAGAGGAGCCGATAGGCCCGGCGCGCCGGCCTGCGCGCGCGCAACCTTATCGATATCTCGCGCCGACCACTATCGATATTTGCCCGCAAATGCATAATGTGTCTATCTGATAAAAACGTGAAATATGATTTCCTTTACTCGTAATATTTTGCTGAATGTAGATTATTAGTGCACAGATTTATAGCATTTCCTCCGATCTTAAACTTTATAAAAATGAATTTAGTTCTTATTATTCTACAAAGGAAGGTTATTTATGGCACTCATAAAAACATTTAAAGAATGTCAATTTGATCTATTTGGGGATAGTCCTCGGGTCGCCTGCAGTAAATCACTCAGGCGGCTGACTCATTAGATAGAAATAGCCAAAACTGCTGCCCACCAGTTCATTGTCTATGATCGTGTAACTAAATGTGATAGATGGTTGATATTTAAAAAATAGTTAACGTAACGTAACTGTGAAACACGCAGCGTGCCGCGGGCAGCACGCGGTTGTCGTTAAAGTTATTTCTAGCTCGTAAGTGAATCGCACGCAATTAACGAAGAGGTGCGTCCAAGCATAAATATAACTCTTTGCCGCTAAATATCGGCTCTGATTGAGCGAGGGGCGGTTCTTATTAATTAATGGATGAAAAGCCGCCTCGACCACCACGCCAAATAACTCCGCCGCCCGATTCTCACACAATGGCAATTCATCATACTTATTGTCTGACGATTTCGGACGTCAGCGAAGGAAGTCATTAAGGCTGAGCGCCGTTAGGCGTTGTTTTAAATATTTATATTTATGAGTTGGTGTGAATTCGGTAATCAGAATAGAAAGTATTAAATAGTTGAGTGGTCGAACAATGCAGACGGAAGTGATTAGACGGCTTTTAAAATTAACCTACACTCGTCAAATCAAGTGGTGCGGCAATAGGAGTGGAGTGACAGACAGCGGAGTGGCAATTCTCGAGATTGTATCGATAGAGGTGGGCGCTGAGCGGAATTACCCGCGGAGCTATGCGAGCAAGCGGAGCACAGTAGCGCCCAGCCGACACCAATCAACGGAGCACGCGATACGCGAACCACTAATTATTCAGCCTTTCATTCCGTTATGTTCGCTCGGGTGAGAGCGACAGGAAGTGTCACTCGCTATCAAAATTAAACACGTTCATTTTGACGCCTCTTAGTAGATTTTATGAAGCAGTATGTGGACCGTTCGAATCGAGAGAGCCGATTTCTTTCGTAACTTTACAATAACATTTTTTTTGCCGCAAACATTGAATAGAGTTCTAATTTTCAATTACTGAAACGATGTAGGTAATACGCAAAGTCCAAGTCATACCTACACAATATCCTGGTTGCTGACGTGACGTGGGCAAGAAAACCCAGATCAAAGCCGGTAGCGAGTAGAGCGGTCAAAGATACAGACTCAGTGGAAGCGGTAATTGCACCGATAACATCTCGAATTAGCCGTCAATCACCGTCCGAACTATCATCGAGGCGATGCTGTATCAATTAATACAAATCGGTAGCTACGCACTGACGCCTACGTCGATTACATTATTAATAGCTCCGATAATTCCGCCCGTCATGCTCCTACTGTAACACAAAAAACCTTAAGAGCCAATGCGAGACTTTTCGTAAGTACTCGTTTGAAAGTAAACAATTTCTTACTTCAAAGATCACACGGGATGTATGGATCAACATATTTTTAATGTTTCAAAACAAAACGTTGTCACCGCACAGAATACTACTCGTAAACATAAAAGCCACCGCACAACCTTGTGTTATATTTATAATCCGTGTAGTGAACGTCAAATTGCTTTCAATATACAATCTTAAAAGGTGAATCGGTAATTGTTTATGCATAGTCAATTCAGCAGGTTGTTGCTAAAGTATAAACACGTGAGCGAGAACGCGCCGGTCCTCACACCGCCCCCGGAGAACCGGTCGCTCCGGACTCCGGCCGGCCGCATGGGCATCACACCGATGGCCAGATAATAGAAATGCGCTTTAATTTGTCGTTTAGGGCATAATGAGGAGCGAGCCCTGTGATTACGCGCCGCCGCCGCCGGCTCGGCCGCCGCTGACGTGAGCTGTTTCCACACGCCCGCGCTCCAACCCGCCCCGCCCGCAACCACGCAACCTCGAACGTGTTAACACGAAACTAAGGATACCTCCCTACTGACACCGTAAACGAACAGCCTTGATATTAATAAGAATACATTCTATTGAACGGTAGGTAATTTGAAGCGGTATCTACCAACAGACTAATCTAGGATGCTTATGATCTCGGTCTTAACAAACATCGTCATCGTAAAACTTTATGCGAATTAGTATGCTAAATATTAATTAACACAGTCATTCCCCGTGTTTAGTTATTATGTTATGCATTTGCCATGATGAGGTAATGTAAGTAAATCTGCTTAACCATCACCTGAAGTATCTAGATGTGACTTGTAGGACAATTTCGGCATGCAGAGATTGTCTATAGTAGATTCCAGATAAATGTGCAATAACGGTCATTGACCCACATACATTTATTGACTTTCTTAAAATCAAAAACAGAAATAAAGACTTAGAGCAGTCCTGAATCTACTTCTATTGTGATCCTTTATGTTCTCTAGTAATGTAAAATGGTTCATAATGTATTGTTCGGGTATCTACGAAGGGATATTAGGGAAAGGTACTTTATTGCAAGTTTATCTGGCACAAAGTATAGTTTTGTAAATAGCAAAGTTAAGTTTTCATTTGGAACGTCGCCATTACCCTTGGAAAACGGTGTATTATGATTTCCAGATCGATTTTTTAAAGTCATGTTCTACATAAAGGCACCTTTACATGTCGGTGGTTGATCGTGAGTCGAAAGTAGTGGTCGGTCCATGGGAACGCCCGCCATTCCTTGAGGCGCATTCTCGCCTCAGTCACCCAACACCTCGATTTAATGAGCGAAACACGCTATATTCTGCTAAATGTTAATTTTTACTTAATGTATGGATCGGTATCTTATCTCGATCTTGAGGTGAAATATCTTTTCTTTCTATTCATATTTTGATCATTGATCGACCGCATATTTATGAGAGATGTTATTTTTTGCTCATCTTGAGATATAGTGCCCGCAGGTAGATTTTAAAAAGCATAAGGAGACTCTGCCTAGACTTGAAATGATAACTATGCATTCTTCTAAAAAAGGTTTGTGTATAGCCAAGTGCTTAGTTTAATGACTTACTGAAGAATGTGACTCAAAAGTGACATTCTTCAGTAAGTGGAACTTATGGCTAAGCAAGTCCATACTTAGCTTGCAGTTGCAGTATAAGGATATATTTAAGCTTATAATTAAGGGGACAAAGGAATATTAAAAATAATACAAGTATTTTGTAATACCTAGGTTTTACCATGTGGACACGCCCTTCAAGGCTTTCAGCGAGACTAATACCGTCTTACAAGGCGACAAGCCGACTACAACACGCTATTTTAAAAGTCTATTGTGAACCTGATTTATTTAGCACCAATCACGTAAGAAATTGGCTAACTTTGGGAAAATGCCTTTCTCAATAAGCAAGAAAATATTTTGTCATTACTTACTTGATTTTGCTTTATCTACATACCTACTCCTGCTGTTACACAAAGGCAGGTATTAAATAAACTGATTTTGTAACAACACACATACAATGAGGCCACAACTAACAAATTATAATAATTTAGCACATATTATGTAAAAATAATGTACGTAGCACGTGAACCTAGGTCCTGTATAATGCGGTAGAAGTATTGCAAATTTAACATAATGTGGAGTTTCGTAAATGGCAAGCCAAAAACAGAATCAATGAAAAGCAGAAATCTGGTTTCGCGACGAAACCAGAAGTCAGTTTTTTTTTTTGTCCAGCTTTGAGACACTTCAGTGCAGCCTTATCTCAACGTTTATAATTTTTTCAATCAGCTGCCATAATTGCTACATTAAATGTGTCCAGACATACTCTTATAGACTAAAACGGAGGTTATTCACCAGCGAGAGAGTAAAACTGTAAGTTTATTGCACCCACATATTTCTTAGCTGTCCAGACGAGAATAATGGAAAACGTTCGACTGATTGGTTTCCCACGTCTATCGAGTAAACAGAGCATTGTTCTGGGCGAGAGGTGCCGAGACATCTACAATAGAAGATATCGACTTTAATACCGAACGACTGATGTAAAAGTGAATACAATAGCAGTACATTAAAATCTACGAGTTACGTCAACAGAGATGTAGGAAACTTTGCTAAATTTATTACTGAAGTACCAGGAGGCCATAATCTGTAGGAAGGTGTTTGTTTTTCGGTTTTAGAAAGCCTTGTCCATACTGTGACTTTTATTTTAGTTAACAGTTTTAAAATTAATCTTCCAAGCCTCGTATAAATTTCATGATAGTTTAAACACCTCACGGTATTTCATACAAACAAGGTAAAAGGCCTTATTCTTCGAAATGAATTAACCGATTTGAATGCGACTTTGTATAAAACACCGCAAGGAGTAAAATCTTTATTCATTCATCCATTCAGTCTATAGGTATGAAAGCTTGAATGGAAGTTCGTCATTCTTGGCGATGCGAAAACTCATAGAATGGTTTGTTATCTTATAAGATAAATCCCCGGTTTCTGCAAAGGCGAAAAAATTATCGGCGTGTCAAAAATTAAAATCGAGTCAAGTCATGCAATTGACTGTTGAAAACCCATTTAAGTCACAGCAGCAAAGCGTTTGATAACATGTCTCATTAATTTTTAGACCTTCAGTATAATAAGGTTCGGTATACGCTAATCTAACCACCACGACCCAAACAACGGTCAAGCAAATTTACAAAGATTATTGCTTATTGCTTGCTTTGCTACCTGCATCAGGTGATGGAAGAAAGCTTTTGGCCACATGATGTGGTATTTGGCCGTTTTCGCGGACAAGTTTCACCGGAACGCACAAAGACTTGTTTACTAACATAATTGTTATGATATGCATTCTTAGGTTAAGGTCTATGGATCTTTGTAACCTGAAAATAAATGGTTTATTATAAATGGTGGCCAAATCGGATGTCTACAACTTTGTTTCGCCCTTATTTTTGTTTTTATTTAAGTTAAAGAGTTGTGATTTTGTTTTGGACAGTTTTTAAGGCCAGAACTACTGTAATTATTTCAGTAGTTTAATCCGAAACTTCATAAGCAGATTGTTAAAAAGACCAAATTTTTTTGAAAAATATTTTTCTAATCGTGTCTCATTTCGATGATCAAAATGAGATTTGGTAAAAAAACACTGTTGGAAGGAAGAGCAATTTTCCAGTAGTCACTTTTAAAGCGTAACAGCTTAAAATTACTGATTAAAGATCGACTGGAGGTCACACGTTTACATCACGACTTAATTATCTTAATTGATACATTTTTTGTTACACGTTGTAAAACCTACCTAGATGTTTGTTTGTCACGGTATCAGGCCGATACTAGGTATGTAGCATTAAAAGAACGGATTATTTTTTATGGTCTCTGCTAATAGCGTTATAAAGTTTTATACGTTAGACAATAAAAAGTGATTAGTACCTACTATGACATCATTTAGCTAGTCTACCTATAAAACACTAGAGGTAAGCTTGACTTGTACCTAGTCAGTTAACATAATAAGGATACTCCAAATCATGTACCTAATGGCTAGGTACAAGTTTCTAATAAGAATACTTACTGTCTTATATTTTAATTAACCTAATCAAAATCTAACGCAAAGTCTGTTAATATGATTTCAGGGAAAGCTATGTATAGATATTGTCTTCAGTAATTGTGTCTAAAGCGCTGGACACATAGAAAAGACGTAAGGCGAGGACGGGGCGCGGACAGGGAACAGACGGGGCGCTGGCGGCGCCGGCGCCCCGTCTGTGCCCTGTCCGCCGTCGCAACTTTTTAAAACATACCTAATTATAGGAAAGACGAGGCACGGACGTGACACTGGGTCACGCTGGGTGCCGCGAGAGATGACGATTTTCAACCAACTTCATTCAACCGTCCGATTTTGACAGGATAACATGTCTTCTTCTGAAGATGAAGATGTGGTTAATTGTGTGTGACAGCGACGCGCGAGTACCGGCACCCGCGCCCACCCGCCCGCACTCCCGTTCTCGCCCGTCTCTCGTCCGCACGCGCCCGTGCCCCGTCCTTTCTGTATATTTCGCGTCGCGACGCTTCTATACATTTTGTATAAAAAGGACGCGGAAGAGACATATGTCCGCGCCCCGTCCTCGTCTTACCTACGTCTTTTCTGTGTGTCCAACGCCTTATGTAGAATTTTGAAAAGCACAATTACAAATGACATTTTACATTGATTGTTTCAGACTGCCTCAAGAGGAAAGAATGACGAAAATTGCATTTAGCTAATCTGCTATTAACTTGGCAGATAAAGACACCTATAAAAGTAATAGGTACCTACTTATGTTATTCATAACAATCTCGGGCACATCTCTATCGCAGCACTCGAGGGCAAGTTCTCGATACACCCTCAAGATTATTTTTACGCCCATAATCTCATTCGCAATGTCGATTACCCGATAACACGGATAACAACAGCCCTAAATGTGGGCTCATTCGGCCTCATCCGATATCGCCGCAATCAACGGAGGAACGGTTTTAATCTTTTATTCATGTTAAACCGTTGGCGGCAAATTGCAGGGCGGCGGACCTAATGCCTTTCAACTGTTGCTAATAACCTGTCAATTTATCAAACCGGCAACATACGCCGCTTTAGACCACTTTAGCGCAAATAAACTGAACGTGCTGGTTGCTGGATGCTCGTCACCGATTTTTGGAACCTTTAAGTATTGATGGGCTGTTAAATTTAATGGCAGGATTTATGTATTTCGTGTTAGGTTGGTACTTTAGGGTGATGGGCTAAACGCCGTACCTACACACAAAGAACCGGAAATTCTCAATTTTATTTGCCGAATTCTCGATACTAGTTCTAGACTACCTTATCGAAAACCTACATCCAAAAGCTCACGTCGGATAGACCTTATCATTTACTAATACACCCTAAGAACCTAGGTATGAAATTAGGAAAACTTGGCTTAGAATACTATCCAGATAACAAATTCATCC
This sequence comes from Melanchra persicariae, assembly GCA_947386135.1. Taxonomy (NCBI): domain Eukaryota; kingdom Metazoa; phylum Arthropoda; class Insecta; order Lepidoptera; family Noctuidae; genus Melanchra; species Melanchra persicariae. The sequence goes on along the minus strand of OX376653.1, from coordinate 7,832,771 downwards.
CTTATTAATCTTATTAATCCCTTATTTATACTCAGCCCCTAGACAACCCTTAAACAAATGATGAACACAGATTTCTTCAAACCATAGCCTGAAAACCTGTCAAACTTAACTGTCTAAATTCTTTGTTTTTACATTACTTAGCTTTAACTATGTTTTTATTTTTTAACCATCTCGTCGAATCTAAAAATGTAGCAACTCTGACCCTCAAGATAAAAACAAATGTCTAGTTTGGGGGTCACCGACCATCCTGATCTGTGTAATATGTGTGTGTTTTAATAATAGAACAATAAATAAAAAAATAAAAGGAAACTGTCCATGCCAAATAAAGTCATTACAACTCACCTATCAAAATCTGTCAATCTCGACGAATCTCTAAAGCCTTTCGCGAAGGGGTTTGAGTCGATCTTGAGCTTGGTGATGAGCTGGTTCTGATAGGCGGTGACGGCCGTGAACACTGTCTCCGGGAACACGAAGGTGCGGTGCTGCTCCCGAGTCAGGTCCGTGATGGGGCCGCCCCCCTCCCGCACCTTCACCAGGTGGACGCGGGGCTGGTACCGGTGCATCGAGTTTAAGACGATCTGTGGGTCAAGAAGACGTAATTATCAACAATTTATTCATTGCGATTCAATTATTTTTATTCGTAGAATATTATTGAATGTTTAGGGCTCATTTTTCAATAGTCAGATAACTTTTTTACAAGAAATAAAAATGACGATTTGACAGTTTTTGTACGGAAAATAATAATATGTCAACCGGCCATTTAAAATTTCACTTTTTAAAAGCACTTAGTTTTATTTTGCACACCATAGCGTAGCGATGTAGATGGGATATAGCAGCGCTGATGGTATTCAGCTGAATCCGGTTTGACTGGGAGGCGACCCCAGTATACCTTGGCAAGGCTACGCAGATGATGCAGCGCTGGGGATGTACCAAATATAAATACAGATATAATGAGTAATCAAATATATGTAAAAGTACTTTTAAGATATCTTTTTAAATTTGATGTAAAGTGCAACAGCAGATTATGTATGAAAACATTCGAACTAGTGATGATGTCTAAGTATCTACTTGTGATGATACGATTCATAATTATCACAATGATGATAATGTGAGTAAGTAGGTAGATAATAGTTGCAGAGCCTGAGCTACCTTGCACTATGCCTCGTTAATGAAGTATAATGTCTTCACAAAATGAAAAATCCGCAATTTCAGTACCTATAAAATTAAAACTAAATTTTAAGTCATTTTAAAATACTAACGTAGAAACGCTTACATCATTACGATAATAATATACCTACCTATTATTCAAGAATTTTAAATAAAAAGCAGCATTAAACCTACACTTAGGTAGGATAAAAACACTATACATATTTTACACATTATATCTGACCATTTAAAATGAAAAGGAGATAATCATATTGTGGTAACTTGGGGCCTAGGTACAGATCCGTTCACATGAATGCTAATTATATACATTAACATCAAAGAACTTGGTAATAATATAATTTTTCGTTCATTTTCGGCACAAACACTTGAGCCGAAATAGAGGCGGTATTTTCACAAAAGATTTCCTTAATAACCCAACTTTGTCTTAAACAGGTAGGCCAGGCATGCTCAACATTTTGCGATTTACAGACAAACACTTGAAGTCATCAGTCATGAGAACGTCGCAAGTTAAGAAACTAGGCAGATTATGTAAAACATGGAGGCAATTCATCAGAGGACAGATGTGCTGAATGATACCGCTGACGAAAGATACGTAGTTAGGGACGTGTGCTGAATGAAATGATTGCTGAAGAGATATCAAGAAGTTAGAATTATAAGAAATAACCATTTTGTCATCAGCCATGGCTTAGTTATGTCATTACCAACTTTACAAACGATTTTTCTTTTCAATATTTTATTTTATTTTTATTTTATTAGGGAAAACAAACAATTTATTGTATTTTTTTGTCTTACATCTAAGTATACAATAAAGTAGTTAAACGTACAATCAACAATAAAAGTATTATTGATTTAGGTGATATGTAGGGCTAATTTTAACTTTATACTTAATTATTAGGTTGAAGTGTGATAACTAATTCTTTTTAAAATACATTTTGAGATGTCGCAAATATTCAGTCGAGTGTAAGGCCTATCTAAGGCGACTGAGGTTTGTCGGACAGGACTTGTAGGTAGGTATATTTTATAAAATACAACTTATTAATTCATTAGCTAGAAATTCTAATAAAATGACTAGGCGACAGGCCTGCAACTAGAAGGTAATTGAAATAACTAGTTTTCAGAATTATTTTACGCTTGTAGAGAATAATTAATATGAAATACTGTCTATAAATTCGAATATTGTTGTAGTACTTATCTCAAGCCTTGATTTCTCTGTTGATTGGTGATATCTTTCCGTATTAAATAAATCAAACTAAAATTTTCAAGTCGGTCATAGTTTTACTAGAGTTACACACGACATCACTCTAACATTAAATAATTATATTTATTTATTTGCAATTAGGTAACAAGTAACTCTGGGCTGACTTTTACCTCGGACAGAGGATAAGCATTGCCATTCAACGTGGCAATGCCGTCAGTCTTTTGAGCTCACTTCCAGTCGACAGCGATGCGGACGAATTTTTTGACGCTATATTTTAGTTAGGATCCTAACTAAAATATTATTCTATTGATCTTTTTCTTGTTCTTTTATTTTTTATTTTCTTTTTTTCTAAATATATGTGTAAAAAGACATAAGTTAAATAAGAGTAACTCTATTACACGACAATATTTTTTCGTCATACGAGTATTATTCTGTATGAGGCTGGTGTTTCCTACGAGTAGCTGACTACTCTGAGAAGAAACACCGAAGCAAACTCATAAAATACATTAGTTAGTACAAGTCAGAAAATAAATTAATTAGTAAACAGTGCGTTATCTATTCACTAATAACAATGTCAGTGATTTCTCATAACGCAACGTGGTCCGTAATGAATCGGGCCGTGTCTCAGCGATGTGACGGACGATAAGCCGCTCGACGTGAACTACCCATGGTTTTACTGCCCTGATGAGATAATTAAAGTCTGTAAATTAATTAATTTCACTGCCTAGTTATTTTTATAGCGGCATCGTGTTAATTGTGGAGGCAAAGGCGCCGATTCGTTTTCGTTGTTAGATTATTAACGTGGCTGTTCTTTCTTTATGGTTCGTATAATTACTGTATTAGTTAAATGTAAATGTATGTGTGGATTTTAATGTTTTGTGGGTGTATTTAAATGTATGACTTCATTGGATTTTTTCATGCGTATTCGCCTCCATGCAGTCTGTCAAGAAACTTTAAAAAACAATTGAAATACAACTTTTGGTTATTGTTAGCTTACATGTATTGCTGCATGACATCTCTTTAATAACTTTCAAACAGTCCACACCGGTCCTTCGTTATAGATCTGCGATTCATGTCATGAAAGGTTTTCTGTGTGTAGAGTATTTTTAACATGTAGGTAATACTACTAGTTATAATATACTAATAGGTATGATAGTGGCCGGTACTTTTTCTTTTTCTTTTCTGGGTTTCTTGACAGACTAAAAGTGCAAGCAAATAGGTACATCCCCTATACAAATCCTCAAAATCAAAAGTCATTTATTAAAAACTGATGAGTACCAGCGCTTTTTTAACGTCAAAGTTCTATACAACGTGTAACAGAATAAACGCAATACCCCTTAAGGAGTCATTGTAGGTACTTATCATTATGAACAACTTTCACTATGGGACAAACACTGAAATCGCGAAAAAATATCGACTAGCTCATACATTTCTGTGCGCATAACTCGACAAAATGTACTAAAAGCTGTTTTTTTTTTCGGGGTTGGTCCCATTGTAAAAGTTGTTAATAATAATGAGTACAATGACCCCTTAAGAGATATTGCGTTTATTATGTTAAACGTTGTATGAAGACAGTCCCCCAAAACGCCCGCCCGTCACCACTTCCTAATATTTATAGTTGGTGGGAAGAAGAAGTGGCGCAACAAACTCCCCAGCAACACATCTGTCTGTTATGTTACAAAATCCTCAGCCATACAAAATACTTCTCTGCATTAACATCTGGTCAAAAACATCTCAACAGTAATCCATTAAAGAATGGCACAATAACCATAGAAGGTGTGATGATCTGGGCGTGGTGGGCATCATTACCTCACCTCTAATATGCTCACCTGCGCCTAATGAATGGTGCCCCACCTTCGAGCGGACCAAGGGACGATATTCACTTTGTTATAATTACTGGGATCTATAGATGATGGGACTAACGCTTAATTAGCACTTGATTTTACTTTTTTTAAAGTGATTTGTGGATATGTTGAAGTTTTTAATTAAAATGATAGTTAGCACGCGTTTCGAGGAGGGGTTCGAAGAGGATTTGTTTTTTTCCTTATTAAAATGGCAGCATCTCTTGATAGGTATATTTTTATGTCGATGTATTTTTGAAAGTAGCCATGAAGAATATGTGAGTCATTACAAAAATGGAACCAAAATGTTTTTTTTAAATAGTCCCAAAATCTATAAACCTTCGTCGTAGACTACGTCGTCATAGCGCCTACGCATCGTTCTCGTAGCACTCGGATCGTCTTCGTAGCACTACGGGTCATGGTAGTATTGTCTACGCAGCATTAGCGTAGCACTACAGGGCCTCAAGTCTGCTATTACAATAGTGTCAGAATGGTCTATCATTGATTTCATAATTGTTGATTTTGACAAGTTTGGTAATCTACTAATATAAAAGCGTCATTATGAGTTTCCAATGGTCACTGACACTCCATTGAAAGAAATGGCATAGAATGATAATCTCGTACATAATGACAAATGAATGAAAGACGTATGCGGTAATCTGCTAAAATTTTGACTGTCCCTTCGATCAGTGACCTACCATTAGAACGTTATTGTGCAGTCATTGCTTTTATAATACATTGAATATTTAGAACCACGATTCTATTACGAGACCATTGACCGACCAATGATCGACCATTATGAATTTAGCAGATTACGAACTTTTAGCAAAATGACAATGGGATCGTGTTGGAATGAAGAATTTATAGAAATAGCAGACTTGGGGCCCAGGCCGTTGTCAAATCGCCTACACTGGTTCGTCTGTCCTAACACCTACGCGTCTTCACCGTAGTGCATTTGCAGCCAACTAACTTAATCAGCAATTCCATTAAAAGCCTAGCCTTTTCATTGCGCTGGTTAATCAGCGACAAAGTGACATGGGCAAGTCATTAAACAATATTGAACAAAAGATGTCACTTAGTTCGGTGAAAAATCGGCGCATTTAAATGAAGAGGCTAGGTTTTTAATGAAACGGCTGATTAAGCAAGGTAATTGACTGCGACACGTACACAAGTTTGTCGTAGCACCTACGCTACGTTGTCCTAGAACCTACGAGCGACAACTTACCATTACTAACCCATTGCTTCTCTTTTGAAAAAAAGATGAACTGTTATCATAGGTAGACGGTTACAAGCTGATCAGACTTACTTCGAACCATGTTAACCTGGATTTCGCTTAGATATTTGATTTCTAAAACATTGTCGTTATCTTATCTGGCTCTATCTTATTTTTAACTCTAAAATTCGATTTGAAATGTTTATCCCTTAAGAGCGTGTACGCCGTATGTCATTTCATACAAACTTTCAAGTCCTTATTCTTCAAAATTAATGAACCGACTTTAACGAAACTTGGTATGCATACGCTAGATATCCAGGTCTAAATAGTTATCAGAAAACATTTTTGAAAAAGAGATCAGAGGGAAGGATATAGTGAATTTTCACTTTCTATAGAAAACTTAAAATCGCTCTCTCTCGCCCTCTGAAATCTTTTTCTAAAATGTTTTCTGATAACTATTTAGACCTGGATATCTAGCGTATGCATACCAAGTTTCGTTAAAATCGGTTCATTCATTTTGAAGTATAAGGATTTGAAAGTTTGTATGAAAAGCCGTACCGCGTAAACGCTCTTAAAAGAGAGGCATGCTTTTTCTATTATCATTATCCCATTAAAATATTCTTAGTTTTAATTCGACTTATTTTTAATAAAAAATAAAGGCAACCAGAAATTTAATGCATAATGTATTTACCACAGCCCAACAATCACATGAATATATGCAAAACAATACCAATATAAAATGATCATTTGAATACTCAAGCACCTGTAAGAGATCTCTACTTTCGGATAGCTACCATCATCTTAATTCGCAGATATCAATAGGTACCTAACAATTATGCGAGCTGCCGATACGACGGTATTACGATAATTATACGACACGATGGTATCACGTTCGGCGTAGGCGACGACTTGAGCCCGTCTGAAGGGATGCGGCGCGGAACAACCCACCCCAGCTCCCTCCTACCAAAGAAAATTAATCTTTAACGTGCAAGGAATAAGATGACGTTTGCGGCGGCGGTGAAAGTAGCGGATGGCTGTAATTGCGGTGGGAGGCGTTGGGAGGGTCGTGGGGAGGAGCGGAACATGGCCGACGGTGGGGGGCAGATGGCCGCGGAGCGCCGGCCTCGATGGATGTGTCCACCGCACCGCTGAGTATGACAATAAAAAGAAGGACAATTATTTGCGTAGCGTGTAGCCTATACGTAAATAGTACAGTCGTTAACATTATTGTTAGTTACTGAATGCACTAGAACATTGATAGTATAACAAGTCCCATAAAGTAAATCAGAAAGGTACCTAATCCAATTACGAAGTCTAACGTTGAAAACAATGATAAATTAGTTAAAATGAACTTGTGTGTTTACCTTTACATTTTTTTTTGTCTTATCAGAAAGCAATTCAAATATCAAAATTAATAAAAGTTCCATAAAGCCGTAATTTGATGAAACCAATCAGCAATACAAATGAATTTAATTTTAATTCAGCTGTGTTCGGGTGGATTGTTAGTGCGTCGGGTGACGGTGCCGCATCCGGCCGGGTCGAGCTCGTCAATAAGCTGCGTCGATATTTCGATTAGCGCGCGAGCCCGCGGATTACGGCGGATTTTCGCCTCCGCACCGGAGCGCCGACAAATTGCCCCATTTGTACCTCACTCCCAGCACTTGTGACATATCTACTACGCTATGTCTAAATAAATCCAACACCATCACACGCTACCGTTACCAACATAAAAAATATGCCACACAAAACGCAAAATATTGTTTTATTAACTGCCAATAGAAGGTAACATGAGAAGGAAACTCTACAGTAGTATACCCGAGAAGCTGTTTAAATTGATATATGCAATAAAACCGATATCTAACGAGCACCTGCTTTAATGAATCTATAATTCCTAAACGATAACTTAAGGATGTGTAATGAATTAATTAAAATTACTTAAAATTAATAAGAACTAATTAGACAGCTTTGAGTTATTGATAATTTACTTAGCTAATTACTTGGACGGATAAAGCTATAAAATAATTGTAGACAATGCGACATTTATCTATTGATTCATAAACGGTAAGCATTAAGTATGTATTAGAACATAAAGTAAGGTTTAAATGGCCTCTGTCTGTACAACGGTTAAATAATGAATTTATTTTAAACAAACAGCACGCGTCCACTCAATATGAGATGTCAACAGATTGAATCGAGGGCCGTGGGCGGTCACACTCGCGCACTCAACTCTAAACGGATCTTATGAGTTTTTCTCAAATTCTATTAAGATTTGTATGAATAGTGATAATATAATTATTTAAAGACAACTACATACATACTCCCAAGAAAACAAATAGAAATAAAGACGCAAAATAATAATTATGTCTTTAGATGCTCATTCTTATTCTACATGTGCTTTCTCCTTACTCACAAATAATGTAAAGTTCCACCTCCAATCACCAATCCAATAAATAAAATACAATAAAAATGACTATTAAAAAATACTAATAGCATAAAATTGATAAAGATATTCCAATAAGAGAGAGCTTAGCGCGCGACTGTCCATGTGTCGTCGAGGTTAAGTCAACAGCGGCGGTAAGCCATGAGTAACGATCCTCTAAAGTAGCGGATTTCTTTGCATTTGCATTAGTTAGTGTTCGCAGAGCAATCGGACCCGTTTTATTATCGACACCACACTCGTAAATACTTTAATATTATCTGCTCACCGATTTTCAGATTTTTTCATATTTTTTTTCACAAATTTCTACTGTATTTTTTTTGGGTAGGTATGAGTTTGTTTGACTGGAAAATACTCCACTTACGTATGTTATGCGTACTTATTGTGCATTTCGATTTGAATGTGTTTTATTTTTTTTATTAAGATAATAGTTTTGTTTGTTCTACTTGTGTGCTTGACTGTACTCACATTACTGTATGAAAACATAAATATGTATTAGAAAAAATGAATAAGGATGAGGTTGCGAGATCAAGCGACTGTCGCATCTTTGACAAATTAATGGTAATCATATTAATGATAAATAGTTAATTAACAAATTCACACCTAACACCAAATACTGTTGCTTTTCATACATTATGACATGTATTTCTTGAGATTTGTGTGTTTGATTCGAAGTAACATATCCTGGTATAAATTAATTTATATTTTATATCGATTGCTTGAAGTTGCTCACCTACTGGGCAATTAAGTTGAATGAAAGTACGTACATATATTATAGTAGGTACTACATATAATAAGGCAGGCTTACATTTTATTACACAGTCATAATATGAACGCATACAAAATCAAACAAATACCTACAATAATGTTTAAACTTTATACCTTAATCAATTTGATCTTTTATTGGCCGTAGCGTCTCAAGTTCACAAATTCATATGGAACATTAAAATAACTCAGAGGTACGTAAACGTTCATCATAACATCGGTGGCAGTAAAATATCTCCAAATAAAATACTCGCTCGTAAAGAGACTGACATCGGGAGTCCAATGAAAAACTGGTAAATCGTCATTTAACTAGAGAGGCGCGACGCGTCGCCGTCACCCGGGGAGTCACGATAAACGTCACCTCGGAATGAAAAAAATATAAAAGTTATACTAAAAAACGACCTCCGATTGAAATGAAGTGAGACGATGGAAACAGAAAAACAAATAAGACTACAAATTGAAGTGAGAAATGTTATGTCTGTGTGCGCGCCCCCCGCGAGGCAGACTCGGGTCTCGCGTCGTAGCGGAGGCTGCTTGCAGGCGTCGTTACGGCGCGTGATTAATACGACAAGCGTATCAGTGACGCCGTGTCACCGCGCCATGTGACGCCCATAACTTTGCCAAATGAGCGCAGCTCCTCACGGCGCGGTGCACGGTGGCGCCTGCCGTATTTGCATACAATACGTGGGACAACCTGTCCCTCGCTTAAGACAACATTCCATCATATGGCTCTGCCATCAAATCATACCCACCAAACGTTATTTCAACAAAAAGCTTATAAAGAACCTGCTTAATAGATTTGTGGTATTTACGTTAGAAAACAATGCACAATCGCCAACAACTTTCAATTCTACAATCTCAAAGTTCCTCTCGACGGGCGTAATAAGCAATATTTCATCGTAAGTATAAAAACATAAGTTTCGCGGCGCAAATACGTTTTGCTTAGAGTCATATTTTATTGGTAATAATTACAACGAACGGAGTGATTTATATATTAGGCTTAAGTTGCTAAATTACAAGACAAACCGTTTTCCCTGCGTACATAAAGTTTGTTGTTTAGTGTGCGCTGGCAGACAAGGAAGGTGACAACAGACTGCCTCGTAATCGTAAATGCACTCGCACATGCAAACGTGAAATAAATCAAAATGCCTGCTATTACACATAAATGAGCACGTCACTATTATTAAACTATGCTTTTACACAACCAAGAACGGGTTGATAGATGAAATTAAACTAAAATTTAATTGTTTAAAACTTCAACTTTACTAGACTTTTGCAATTCATATTTCAGGTGCAGTGAATGCTTTTAGCGCAGTAATCAATCAATCAATCAATCAAACATTTATTTTGTAAAACATAGGTATGGTTACAAATAGGTAGATAGGTATGTTAAAAATATGTGCACGGTGTTTTGCCAATATATGGCGTACAAAAACAACATAAACAAGCAACTCTAAATTAAGGTGGCATGCCAATAGATTACAATAAAAATAATTTAATTCAAAATATGTCAGGTAGTTGAACAGGTCATTATCATTAATTATATCAATTATAGATTAATAATACATTCATAATCATTCAACAATCAAAACCATAAGTGTTTTATTTGCAACATACCTCTGTTTTATCAGTAGTAAACTCAGTGATGGAGTAGTAACATCTATCCAGAAGGAATCTAAACAAAGACCTCATATAGGATCCCAGACACTCTTTATTTCTTTTAGCTGCTGGTATAGGTACTATTATATATTTTAGGGGCCATACCTAGCACACTTTTGCTGATAAATGCGGTTTTATGAGAGGTAACATGAATGGTATTCGGATAACGGCAAGAGCGCAGCCTTTTAAATAAATGTAGGTTACAGCGAACAAGTAAGTTAACGAAAGGTTATGACTTCAGATTTGAAATCAAAGCTTAGAACAGGACACGACAAAAATTAAAATTAACACTTTTATTATAACATGAAATACTCAAGAATATTCTGAACTAGCTATTATTGCAAACTTACCTAGACATACTCGTAAGTCAAGTATCAAAGTGAATGGTTCTAAAAATCAAAACAATTTAATTTAGTCAGCATTTACGAATATTTGAATTAAACAAATTACGGAGGTTTATGAATATGGCAATGTTATGAAACATTCATTGAGACTGTAAAAGCTCTTTCATAACTACTTAAATTAAAATCTCTCGGCTTTATTTTTCAAATCCATAATTTTCTTCATGTTTTTCTTCATTGAGCGAGTTTTCAAAAGCTACTTTACGCATACGTTCAGAGGTACGCGTATTATCTACCAGACAAGATTTGGGTGACAAATGCTACAAATTGTTTTGTCTGCTCCACAGCTGTGAGTGATTCTAAATTTAACACCGTATTAACATAACAGTACAATCCTACTATTTTAATAATAGGCTTAAAAATACCTACCTACACATAAAAGTGTCACTGTAAAACAGAAAATTATTTATTAATTATAACATAAAATGTATTCGTTGTAAAAGTGTTTTCGTTATAAATCTTGACATGTACCCACAATATTTTATGGCTTATTTTAGTGATACAATAACTTGAGTTAAATTTCGTTTATGTAAAGCCGTAAATACCTATAATTATTACTCGCACAAAAGTGTGGAAGTAGATACAGTTTATACCATTGTATCATAATAACAAGTTTTGATTTGTGAATGCCACAATGGCATGCAAGCTACTAGCATATTTGTGTGCAAGTAAGTCGCTGGACACACAGAAAAGACGTAAGACAAGGACGGGGCGCGAACAGGGCATAGACAGGGGCGACTTTTTAAAACATATAGAAAAGACAAGGTACGGACGTAAATTGGTTAATTGTGGTGGTGTAATTGTGTGTGACAGCGATGCGCAAGTACCGGCACCCGCGCCCACCTCCCCGCACTCCCGTTCTCGCCCGTCCCTCGTCCGCTCGCACCCGTGCCCCGTCCTTTCTGTATGTTTTTACAAAGGGCGCAGACGGGTAAGCGTCGTGTCCGCGCCCTGTCCTTTCTATATGTTATGACGTCGCGACGCTTCAATACATTTTGTATGAAAAGGACGCGGAAGAGACATGTCCGCGCTCCGTCCTCGTCTTACGTCTTTTCTGTGTGTCCAGCGCCTAACAGGGACATGTCTTACGGCCTGCTTTTATGTACTATGGCCTCAAAAGTGTGAGTGCAAATAACAGATTGTGTTGTATGTAACGGTTTTACAGCTTATAATTCGGTCGTTTGGTCGAAATAAACTGAGTGCAAATACGCGGTGGGTAGTATAAAACGCAGTGGCTATGGCGACCGCTTCCGACGTCTCGCCCACACCCGCTGTTTATTCCAATTGCCCTTATTATGACATAAAAGTAATTCACGATATTCTCTGCTAACCTCACCACAAAGTATATTTAACAACCGTTAACCATATTTGAGTTAACTTTGTGTGGTTTTAATGATAGTAGTGTTGAAGGTATTTATTTTATTTTTATTTATTTTATCTTTATATGTAACAGGAAAAAGGAGTTATTAAACCTAGGATTTACACTAATTTTAAGAGGTAATTGAGCTTTCACAAAAAGACGAAACAGGCTACTACTCCCATCTTCCTTAAAATTTTATTTATTTATTTATTTATTTATTCATCTTACATCTATTCTTACAGGGTTTTTCCCCAATGCGATAAATGCGCTTATCCTAACTTATACTAACATCTATAACTAATAACATCTATATAAACAGTTTGTCTGTTTGTTAATCAATCTTGCCTCAACTACTGGATTTGTATGAGAGTTGGCTCACGGGTAGGTCCCATGACCTGGATTAGAACAGCCAGTCTACCTCCACTTTGCCAATCCGTGTCCGGAGAACTGGACGCCGAGGGAGGGCTTGACAATGCCCTCTTCCGTCCCCCGTTTTTTTTGGAAATCATCAAATGCCTCCTTCCGCTCTGGAGCGGAAGGGAGTGTTAGACTCTTACTGACTAAAACCCATCCATGCTCCTCCTAGTGCCCTTTGCTTTCCAGGGCCGCGGTAACTCTTTTGAACACTAACCTTCTGACTTTCCGTAACGATTGTCAAAGATCTTCAAATTAGCCGACCGTTGTCGGGGGCCAACAGCTTAACATAGACACGGAGGAGTCTCAGTATTTATTACTTATTTATTATCAATACAATTGCACACATTACACAGATCAGGATGGTCGGTGACTCCCAATTAAATAACCCAATTCTCAATTTTTTCACTTTTTCTATAAAACCTGTTACCATCGTTTATGATTTTGTTATAAATACTAGGGAATAGGTATAGATTGAGTGGTCACCCATCCACGGGCCGATTATGGCAGAGTGTCGCTTAACCTCGAAGATCGAACGGTGCAGATGTTGATACATATTATTTAGCCACGAACTCCTGGATTAGGACATAGGTAGAATTTTATTGTAACTCTTCATCCCGGTAGTACGTTTTCCGTAGTGTAATTGTAGCAGGTGAAGCCGCTGCAAAAAGCTCTCATTTCTCTCTCGTGCTAAGTAAACGCCGATTACCCGATTAAGTTGCGGCTAAGACCCTTTTTTTCGTTTCCCATACGAAACGGGAGCGATCAAGCCGAAGCTCAGCCGATTCCTCTCACTAATTGCATGTGAGCTGAAACAATGAAAGCCGCAATTCGCAATAATTGGACGCAATCAACTTAGTTCGCCATGTTTTCATAAGCTAAGGGTAATTACGAAGAATATCAGAAGGTAACTGGCTAACATGTGGTTTCGCCTTGTTATAAAAATGTTCCATCAAATTATCTTGTGTCAATTTTCTACAATCATTTCCAGTTTACATTGCTTTTATACGGTCTTCATAATGACGTTCCTGTTACAGCTTGTTAACTGATAGAATAGGGCTATCTATTTTGAACTCTGTGATATAAACACGATAAGACTAGATTTTATTATTTAATTGAAGATCAAATCGATCAAAATACAGAAAAGGCCCATTCCTGCTATCCTAACTTACAACACTATAGCAAAACTGTCTTCATACAAGTTTGACAAATAAGTATTGTTTTATAATGCAGTTGATTTATAAGTTTTATCCTACGAATGGTTTATCTATAAAATTGATAGTTATGTCAGTGTCATTTACGTTATGAAAGTTTTATGAGTACGATTGTATTGCCCGTCCATGCCGTTAGATGTCATAAGATGATAAGCGTGTTGATATATTTATTACATTGGAAGGGCGCTCGTATTTCTAACTTTTTATACCAGACATTATACGTAGCCGTACAGCTTAGTGCGTATACCCTGCGTAGCTGTAAGCAGTTTACAGCTTATGCATAATTATTATGTGTTTAATTAGGAACATTACGAAATACCACTTATATGTAGATGAGAGGAGATTAAAATATTAATAATAGTTATAGTAAAATTAGTCGCACTGTTTAACGAGTGAGTGCGGGTGCGGAGACGGTTAGCGGCCCAAGGTGTATAATAATTACCGGTGCAAGGTACCTCCACACGAGCGCGCGCGCGCCGCGGGAGCCCCGCCGACGCCGAATAACTTATTAATTTATATTACACCTAAACTCATATTCACTACCTCCTCGACTCACCTGTCTAGCTTGTTTGTTTTATAATCGCCTTATTTCAAAATACGTTAACGACGTGAAAATATCAACAGTAATTAAAAAACGCAAATGATCGTCGAGAATTGATGTTTGTCGTTGTTCATTAAGACGAGCGGTCGCCGGTCGGCGTGGTGAGCGTTTTATTAAATTTTATTGGCTTGTATATTCATACAACGGGCCGGCCGCTGCTATAAATTAAATGAGGATTATTAATGAAAGTATTTCGCGGATATCGGTGCGATACGCGTGCGCGGCGCCGGTGTGAGAGCAGCCCTGCAACAAAGTAAAGTGACAACCGACATCCCTGTTAATGACGGCGGCTTTTTGGCTAATGACCGCCATTATCGTCTCACTGTCCACTCTCTAGCTGAAAAGTGAAACAAAGCACAACCGCCGATGCTCTGCACATACGTAATCACCTTGTTTTACGTGAAAAAGCGTGTAATAAAGGAGATAAACACCCCACTATGCACACATCTTAACTGCAATATAATTGCTTGACCTACTTGAGTCGAATGTTGCATAAAATAAATAAGGCCTAACGACATAATTCCGAGTAAATGGAATAAATTGTAGTGATTATATTGTGAACAGGGTGTGTGTGCCTGGGGCTAGGTGGGTTTCAAACTGTACGAGTGGAGACAGTGGAAGTGGGCTCTGTGTAAGTGTGCACTAAGCCTTGTGAGCACTTGGGCGCTTGAAGCAGCACATTGCCTACGGGTGACAGGCGCCGCGGGCGCTCACAATGACAACTGATATCACACAGCATTAGTTTGTCATAAAATACCCTCGCCACTTTGACATTTAATGTTTCAGACTTTCATTACCACATAAATAAATTACGGAAATGTTATCAAGGGTCTGTTTATGTAATCAACAGTAATATTATAAAAGAAGTTTTATAACGTAAACAAAGTCGTTTTATTTGTAAACTTTATCGCGATTTTTGCATAGAATTAAAAGCTTTTAATTTATGGCGGAGACATTGTTAATTCGATATCTATGCAATAAAGATTTTATCGGTTTAAATAAATTATTCTAGATTCTAAATTCACGGGTGATAGCCAATCAATTTACATTAATCAAGTCCAAAAAACTGGATTTTCCTACTGTAGTTTTTATGTAAACTATTTCAGAATGCTCCTAAATTAGTAGCAGCCACGTGCATATTTCTAAAAGTTGTGAAGCATAAAGTTGAAATCTCATTATTTAAGTAAACGACCAAAAAGCATATTCATTAATCATCACAACTCGTGTTCCGAGTGGACCACGAAATGAACTGGCAATTTACATAAATTCATTAATTTTCCCTTCGTTTCCTACTATTAACCTTGAATCCTAATCATTATTGTACACAAAACATATTTTTTAAACATTAATAATAATTATTTTATTTCTTCAAAATTTTGGAAATCATAGAAAAAATTACTTAGGGCTGATTTCATAGTCAGATAACTTTTCTATGAAGAATAATCACAGCAGTTTAACAAACCGCAATTTTTATTACTCAGGTAAAAGTTACCTGACGATTGAAAAATCGGCCATTAGGTACCTATCCACTGTTTACTTTCCCGCGAAAATAAACTGTTTTGAGTAAAGAACTAGATTAGGTAAGTAACAAGGTCTCATTATGTACATGTCCTCAGTAATAAATCTTCCAAGTCGACCATTGCTATATTTCATAGCTCCAAGCTGTACAGGATGACTTTAAAACTATAAACAATGTTTTAAGAGGTAAGAGCACTCATAAACATGAACAATTTTAAGACCAATCCTTAAATCACGAAAAAATCTACTATTCCGTACATTTTGTCGAGTTACACCAACATAAATACATACAATGTTTTTTGTTGTCAAAGTAAGTCTATGTGAAATAGTATTTTAAGCCAGCAATATTATGTAATGTAGTGAACGCTATGTATGTAGAGCTTATACCAAAGTAAAAGTTGTTTTTTATTTATGAATACTTTCACCCCCTGAAAGATTATTATACAAATTAATTATTAAATTAAAAGTCGCCCTGTGGACGTATGTTCTTCTATATTATAGTATTGTTGATGCACTTTCTACGCGGAGTGCGCAACTAGTGTAACTACACACTTTAATTATTATTATTAATCATAAATAATTTCCAACACCTCCAGCTATTACTACCATTATGTAGGTAATAGTAAATCATTCTAGCAAGTTATAATTCTTTTTTATTGCCAACGTATATAAAATATCCTTCCTTTTGTTTATAGTTTACAAGTTTATAGGTGTAACAGAAGTGCTACCCGATAATAAATTGCCTTCAAAATATGAACTTGTAAGATTATTTCAATAGCAAAATTGGAAGATTTTTTAAAATAAAAAAACAAAGAATTCTCGCAGATCCCAAAATGGGTCTACGCTTAGTCTACGCAGTGCATGCCCGGGAAATACAAAATACAGCACGAATAAAAACCCAGCTTATCTAATAGACTGATTTGTTTACCCACTAGGGTTAACGTCACTATTCTACCTACCTACAGTTTCAAATCTAAAAATAATCACTCTGAGATATGAGTATTAAACACAAAATCTTAGAAAATAGAAAATAAAATAAAGCCGCTCATTCATACTGAGATAAATACACACAACTATGAGAAAGTAAAATATATTACTTACATCAAGATTTACGGATTTAACACGGCAGTGTCGTTGGGAGGTCTTTGTGACCAGGGGCATATCGGCTCGGGGCCGGGCCCGGGCCCGCTCGTACAATCGCGATCCGTCATCGCTACTCGCCGCAGTCGCCACGCTTTCGTGTGACCGTTCTCATGAATTCTAATAATCTGACCTCATTCCAACACACGATTATACCAAGCTTTTAAATAAACCCTACAAACATTCACAAAGGTCTCTCATACTTTATGAACGGATTTCGAAATTAACATGAAAGTTGTGATTTTAAGGTTATGTGGAACTCAGCCGTCGGATTGATAGAATTAGAAAAACTGTGACAAAAAGATCAGATAGTATTTTTGTAAACGTAACATTACCTTTGTCTACCAGAAGGTGTAAAAGAACGCTCATTTTTCATAACTGAGAGGTCCATAGAGAAACAAAAAACAACAAACGACTGCGTAGCGCACGCAACTGGACGACACACAAGTGGACACAACACAACTAAGCATTTCAGGGTTACAGTTACAAGAGTCGTGAATGCAGCATTTATTTTATAATAAATTCGAGTACAGGCAGTAAAGCGGCGGCTGATGATTAATTCGTCGGTTCCATGGAGTTTTTGTTCCACAATTAGGCGGGTGGACACGAACCGCCGTGTCGAGTTGCGTGGCCTGTACATTGTTACCGATGTTAACGACTCAGCAATTCCAGTTCCGTTTCTGATAATATATTGCTAATTAGAAGTTTTATTTATAAAAATTTTCGTGTATTTAGCTGTTTCTTCGAACGGAATAATATACCTTAGATTTATTGAGGGAAAACTTCAGTTTCGTGTAATGCCGGTAGCTCGAGTCTATTAATATTTATGGTGAGTTAGTAATACTATATTGCAACTTACTTCATAATCCTTTTTAAGTATAAAACATTTCGTAATTAGTTAAATCTTCCGCTTTGAAATAAATTATTCTTACACTTTATTTTTAATTGTTGATGAAATTTTATTTGAAATGTTAATTTTTTGAATCAGGGAAATCCTAGTTTTTAAGACTTATAATTGATGTGCAAATTATTCATGTTAATTTAGCGTCCTTGCAGAACAAATTGAAAGCAGCCAAATAATAATTATAATCTGTCTATTTCTGTAGTCAGCGCCTTAACATTAATTAAACCAGACGTAAGGAGTTCCAATGATACAAGTATGCAGCCAGCTTACTTAAAACACCGAATTATTTAAATACAACCTTGAACTCCCGACTTCGCCTGCTTGAGCACATTATGTATATTAAAATAAGTTATTTAATTAAATAAGTCCACGATACGAGCCGATAGCCATCGGTCTACTATGGGAAAGCCAATTAGGTGTGTTTTGGTGAGAGCCGGGCCATCCATCATATCGCCCCGCCCCTCGGTTCCGTCCGGGCGCCCTCCGCCAACTAAACTTGAGTGCGTAACGTAACCCAGCATTGTTCAATTACATACTATTGTTTAAGATGGAAAAAATGCGGTCATTTAGGCCTGAACGATCTATCAGATCGTGAGGTCTCGATGGAAAACTGGACTAAGCTACTGGAAAGTAATTTTCCGCACTACCGTCTTTGGATAGTTATTTCTGTTAAGTGTAGAGCATAATGGCTTAACTATATACTAAGCTTTTGACTATATGTTGTGTTAATTACTAGGCTAGATACCGTCTACTGCAAAGGTAGGTACTTACTTAAATCTTTTCCAAAAAAAGTTTAGTAGGTTGGTACCTAAGTGTCATGGTGGACTCTGAAAAGACCGATAACGTGCATCTAACATGGCATGAGCCTTCTGTCTCTAGACAAACGAAGGAGCCCGTTCATCTAGTTGGCCTCATCAAACAATTACTTAATTAAAATTTGTAGTCTGGCAATAAACTTAGATATAAAGTTACTGGACACCTGCTTGTTTATACAAGACATAAATACCTAACTAGTCTTAGTAATAAGTTATTCATAACACGATCTACATAAAACGATAAAACTATGACAATAACAAACAACTAATATAAAGTTCACTCTCATCAGTTGAAAATCAATTTACAATCGCGATAGTATCGCAGTGCTATCGCACTCTTCATAACTGTCATATTCCTGACTAACCTATGGTAAGTAAATATTGCGGCCAGTGGACGAGATCTGCGGGCTACAGTGTGGTAGGTGTGTGTGTGGGTCTGGACAGGCTGGTGGTGTGTAGTCGTGACATTTGCCTGCGCGCTGCGCACCTGCGCCGCGGAGGTAAGTAGCGGCGAGGTGCCGGCTGACGCGGCGCGACATGTGCGACTAATTTGTTGCCAGCAACGCACTCATTACACTCTCCCCGAGGTCCCCCGACGTCCCCGGCGCCCGAGGTGTCGCTCGCACAACACTTTGCCAGTAATTCTACAAATTGCCACACGCACGGGGAAGTGGTCCACGTGTCACGACGCCATCTCAAAGGATGTGTGAAATGCAGGAAGCGTTTACTGCTTATTGAATGTTCTCTTCATTCCTGTTTCCATTTATTATTATGTTATTTTTGTTGCTTTCATGCGATATTTTTATGAATGAATCAGTGACATCAATCATTCTGATTTTTTAATGAAATCCTACCAAATTATATAAGTACTCGTACAATTTGAACGAACATATCGTTAAAGCCATCTTTACATTGAATTGCAAAGGTGGCCAGAGTATAATTAAATGTTGACGGATAATTTATAAACCTCGATTTACAGTGGCGCACGCACTCGGCTAACCCGTAGCCGCCGCTCCGCCGTCCAATAATAACACTAACAGCCATTAGCTACTTTCTGGAGCAGAACCGAGGCGACTCAGGTATACAGTTAAAATTGTAGTGTCGAAGACACGATTTGTGTAATTAGAATTAGGTACATGAATGTATATCACTTGTGAAACGTTTAGATGGTACACACACTGGCCGAGCAGAGCTGCGCTCGTTAGCCCGCGGCGACACCCGGGCCGCACGTAAATCAACCGTTTTACGTCAACACTTTATAGCTCATTCAGGCTCGGCCGCTTTATCACCTTGTTCTTAGCGCTGCTACAACCTCCACACTCTCCCTCGAAACCGATACGTTTCACTTTGTTGTTTATAAATTACGTCTCTAACAACCTATTGAATCAAATTATGATTACAATCAGAGGCCAGAACCACACGTCACACGTCACACACATCATCAATCAATAATTTCTAATAGAGCCGCGTCTCTATTTGTCTATCGCTATGATTAACGAAAAGGTTTTGACATAATAATTATTTAGTGACATCTGTATCTGTTTTAGGTGCTCACCTGTCCGTTTTTGTCCATTTCATTGTTGGTGAGCTTGACCTTCTCGAAGGAGACGACCTGCTTGCGCAGCTGGTCGCCGGAGAAGGGCGAGTCGGGGTGCGGGTAGAGGCGCGCGGGCGCCGGCGGGTCCGCCTTGCCGGCCACCAGCCAGGAGGAGCGGTGGTAGGCGTAGCGGTAGCGCTTGCCGTCCACCGGCACCACGTCCAGCAGCACGGCGTAGCGCGCCTCCGCGCGGCAGCCCGCGAACGACACGCGCACCGTCGGGAACATGCGTCTGGTAACCACAACAAAACACTCTTTATAATTAACTGCCAACATTCAAAACAACTTATGTCAAATTTTATGCAAGTCATAAAGTTGTGAGTCATAAAATGTTTCTGAAGAAATTTTATTAATATTGTGACAAATTAACCCACGTTAAAACTCAACTTTCAACTATAAATTTTCGAAGGGGATGACGAAACGGACCTCACCGCACTAATGACCTCATAAGACCCAACCGAAAACTAAATTAGACATTACGAATACAAAAAGCTTATAATCCCCGAAAGTGTTTTACGAGACCAAAACACATGCTCGCAATAAAAAAAGATGATTAATGCATCTTAACAAAAACCAGCAGAGATCCGGCCACGGACGGTGACTTGTATAATTACAGGGTGAAACGCGAACTAGGAAATCAAACAAATATGATGTATTCGATTTTAATGCACCCCTAAATGGGCCGAAGCGCTTCCTGCCGGCCAGGAACCGATAGCATCTCAACATCGTTTATTTATGATGTAGTCTTTCTTATTATATTTTTTATAAAATTTAAACGGCACTTTTGTAATTTTAAAGCCTAAACAAGTAGTCAGGGGCCTGTCAGATTACATAACCGTCAACTAACAATTTGCCTGTCAGCCATAATGCGATATAACGCTACATCGTCTTCTTCGTCGAGCCACGGTGGATTAGAAAAAAACGTTCTACTTATTCATTATTGCTGGTAGGAATTTGTGGAATGTGAGCAATAAAATCCAGGAGTGAAAGAATGAATTAATAGCAGTCATAAAACATGATGTCAAACCGATCTTCGAGGTAAGTGTTATATTATCTAACGACGAGGTATGAGAGTAGTCAATAAAACTTGAAGGGAGCAGTATTAAAGTAGGTCGCAAGAGGCGAGTTAAGCACTGGTCATAAATAAATGGTATTGAGGTGTGTTTGGAATGGTAGTGTCGTATCGCTGGGATCTGTGGTCAGGTTTGACAATGAGAGGAGCCTTGCGTCGTTAGGCGGACGACGGTGGAGCCACCCAGCGCGCGCCAGTAATGAGGCGCATCCATCACGGATTACAATCGATGGCGACCGCCAATTGCGTCACATGCACCTCCAATAATAATCGATTTTTTACCTCCTTAATAATTTTATACAGGTAATCGGGGTCAATGAGTTTCTGTGTCCATCAGCGAATGTAGTAGAATTCTACCAACGCTTTATTGCGTATCTTTAACAGTACTTTTCATCACGGTAGTATTAGCGTTTACGCCGTACGGCATTACATACAATTTTAAAGTCCTTATTTTTCGAAATGAATGGACCGATTTTAATGAAACTTGGTATACAATCACTTAGATATCCAGGCCTAAATATTTAGTACAGAACATTTTCGAAAAAAGAGTTCACAGGGAAAGATATACCGGTCTACCTAGTGATTTTATTTTTTCTATAGAAAGTGAAAAATCACTTTATATTTCCCCCTGAACTCTTTTTCGAAAATATTCTGTACTAACTATTTACACCTGGATACATCCTGGATATCTAGCGTTTGCTTACCAAGTTTAATTAAAATCGGTCCATTTATTTCGAAAAATAAGGACTTGAAAGGTTGTATGAAAGGCCGTATGGCGTAAACGCTCTTAAAAAAATAACGAAGAGTAAATCCTCCCATTATTTGCTTTACTTCATCATCAGACAAAAAACCGCTAAGAGATTGAGTCGGCATTAAATAAAAATCAAGCATTGAAGCAAAGTATGCCGCCTCCACAGAGTTGTTCTGCGATACCTTGACCATGTCGATTGAGTTATGGAAAGCAGGTAACTAACTATCCTGCAGCTTTTCCTTTTCATTGAATATCCAGGGACTCTGAGTGAATGAGAATACAGTTGGTTTTACATTGTACTTCACAGGGTACTTAACCTTCAAGGTTTCTTGTGACCTTTCAGCTCATAATTAGGTACAAGTTGTTAATGTCTTGTAATATGTAGCTTCAACAGTAAGCTATAATTACCTGATTTACAATGTTCGCAAATGTGTTAGAATTCTGATCAGCTATATTTATGTGGATACTAAAACATATTCATAAAAAACATATGAAGTAACGTCTTAACTTAGGTACTAATAAGGAAGGCAAAGCAGGCTAACAATTATAGGGGTCTGCAGAGACCGAGGTAACGATCTATATTAATGGCGCATTTCGCGAATAATAAAGTTGGTAGTATCGTTGGCGCGGCGGTGGCGTCGGCGGACCGTCCGCGTCGGTCTCTCACATTTACATAATTCATTAATAAACGTCGGTCCGCGATGCCCTCGGATAAGCATAACAAAATACCCAATTGAATGTATGTTTACAGACAAATGCGAGAACTTTTAACACAATTACTGAGTATGTAAATAGCAGTTAGATCATCGCAAGAATATATATATTAAATTCACTGATGTACGAGTATCTACAGGATATTCCACATTCATAGTCGACGTGGGAATTATTGGTTTTCCCACGTAATATTGCTCATCTAGAACTGATATTAATGAATATTCCGTGTCGACTTCTAGCTTTGAATTCATTACCCATATTAGATAAAGTCAAACGCGTAAAATTTTAATTACCAGTCATCGTTCGTAGATCTTGTAAAATGTGAAGATAAACTAGTCCGTGATAATATAAAATTAAGTTTAATTATGTTGAATTATTTTCAAAGAATGTCTGGTCTCGTGTTTTTTGTTTGTGGTAAGAAACCGCAAGTATATGACAAGGTACGCATGAAAGAAGGCTAATTTCAGCTGATTGAGTGCAACTATTATATATTACCGCATCCGGAGCGAGGCGCGAATATGTCCCCGTTTCCAACTTCTGTCGTCATTGTTTGTTTGCAGAAAATAAAAGTGGTTTCACGAACAATTGAAGTGTATTGTTGTAGTTGACAAAAATCATACAATAATATACCTACTCGTATATATATCATGTTCATGAGTCACGACGCGTCTGTTCAAGAGTTTTAACTTTTGTACTAAATTTTAAGTATTCATAAATGTAAAAGGAAGTTTCATAGACTTCCTTTCGCTCTACGTGGATTCGCAAATCCATTAAAATGAAAAGATTAGCTAATGTCGATGAAAACATAAGATTGGAGATAGTGTCCCTTCAATTCTAAACAAAATGGAATACAAGAACACAACAGCTGGTTTATCCATTTTTTCAGCTATGAATATGCAATAAGCAGTTGAAGATAGAATCATTTATACACATCCATTAGCGATTAACCTAAAGTAGTGATAATGAAGTTGTAAGCAGACAAGACACCAAGTTATTATGATCACTTGATTACAAACTATGCGCAAACGCAAGATAATCAGATTACTGCGTTATTTATTATGTGAGAGTGACCTTTAGTGTAATTGCTTGGTAAATAAATACAATTTTATTGTGTGTGCCTCCTTTCTGGTAATAAGTCCTTGGTATTAATTTGCAACTGTTATTTCAAATTAATATGTTTGTTCCATGCGTTGCGTGAGCATTGAAATGGTTATTTATCTTGGACCATCTTTAGATGTCTAAAATTGTGTAGTATTTCAGAGGATGTATTATTTCATATTTGGCCTTTGCTGCTGCAGTATTTCCAGTGCTATGCATAATATATTGATTCACCTGTAACTGGTTTACCTACTGGATGTCGAACTAAACTAATAACTTGGCATTTAGCCGTGAAAAGCCAGGCAGCGGTATTAATATTTCATGTTTTGTGTTGGTATTGACTGTTTTACTTTACGATTTATGTATTTATGAACCTCTCATTTCAGATGTTGTAAGTAGCACACGTTAAAAGCACAAGAACTGTTACTATTTATTTAAAAAAAATTAGGTACCTACCGTAAATATGTAAAAAGTAACAAATATATACGTCTGAGAAGGTGAAAAGAATAATTATGTTCAATGGGCATGGATGCGAACGAATTTAAATATGAAATTTGAATATTGTCATGCTATAATGTTACTAAAAATTATGTTACATTTATACCTTACGGTTATTTATCCACTTTCACTCTCGTGGAGCTTCAGATCGGGTTTCGTTTACGTAGAAAAAATTATGTCTTGTGAAATTATTGAGTAATACAGAAAAAAAAACTGTCAACGGCTACAGAAATAAATGGACTAACTACTGTTCTGTAAGTATTGTTTGTATGTATACAGAAATACGTTTGTAAATAAAATATTTAAGTAGATGCGCCTCCTATCAACTTCAACCAATGTCCCCACACCTTTGCTACCATAACTTTATCGCAATGGTAGGCATACCTAGATATTGTGATAGCAATTAACTCTGACATCGCCTGAGTACTAACAATAACCAGCAAATATTTAACTTATAATTAAATCAGGAAATTCTTCTACAAATAACTATTTAAATTTAAAGAACACATCGTACGAATAAGCATTCCGATCAAATATCACGTTTCCGTGCCATCGCGATAACATACCTTCCATATTATAGAAGTGTTTGGTTCCGTTATACACCTATCATAAGGTGGTTATTCCACTACATGTCGTGGTCGAATCAATGGGTGGTATCATTATGGACGATAAGATCATTATAACACAAACTTTGAACTTTTGAATCTTCACACTCCGTTTGCCTTATCTAAACGGCTCTTAAGAAAACTTGTTCGTTTACTGACATTTTCGGTGACATACAATTTGCTGTAACAATATCCTGCTGTATTGGAATATTTTTCATACCCATACGAACAAGCAGTCCAATTTTAATAAAAACGAGAAGGTTGTCATTTTGTCTGTAATTTTCTTTCCGCTTATAGATGGCCGTTCTACCCAGTGTACCTAGTCAGCCCGACCCCACAAGTTATAATATAAAAAAACATCTTTATTTTCTGCTAATTGCGTAACATGTTTCTAGATACCTACAGATAACATAATTCAGATAATTCTATTTAAAGAAGCACCATTAATATAAGGACAGCGTTTACAACGGCTGCCTTCAGTTTCGCAATCACATTAGCTTTGCATAGCACTGTCATAAAGGACTGACTGACTAAACAATCAGCATTGTGGGAAATTAGATAATATTGAAATATTCCACACCATTTATAAACGTCATATTCAATCAAGTAAACTATTAATAAGACATGAATGCTGGCATCGAACAACTAACGAATATCTAATAGATCTTATTTAGAAACGGCGAAGGCATTGCGTAGGTAATTTATATCTATCCAATATCTAATCATTTACAATAAGTTGTTAGATATATGTATGTATTTATGAGTTGAATAGAAACATGACTGGTTTTCATGAAATGTCATCCAGTCATACAGAGCGAGTACGCACGCAACCTGGGTCATCGACACCGTGTTTATATGTTTATTACAACTTTCAATTTATACATATTCCCGTTCATTAATTTTGCAATTACGCAATTAAACATGTCCTACTTACAAATGTTCAAAAGACTTTAATTTTGAAATTGTATAAAATAAGAAAGCGTTTTGTAATTAATTGTCTTTAATTTCTATTTGAGACACTAAACGATTCTTTATGGACATGAATTCGTGTTCTTATACAAAAATAATTGTTTACTGGAAGGAAAGTGTTCGGTAATATGAAACCTATCAGCGAATGGTGTATAACATTGGTACGCGGTGTAGTGCGTGTGTCGCGTGGCGCGTGTCAGCTGTCTGTCGCTTACGCGTCTCGTTATGTCGCGCGTCGTCGCCGCCACGCGTCGCTCGCAGCGCTAATCTCGCTATTCAAAACAAAATATCCTGTTACAATATAACCTCGTGTGAAAATGAATAAAAAGTAAAATGGAAAAAATCAACAAGTTAAGAGGCCCGCATCAAGCGTGGCCACCGACCGAGACTGAGAGAGCCACGCGAACTGTCATCTGTCAAACCGCCATTTTAATTCCTGTGTAAATTATACAAATTGACACTTGACATGTTTTGTCGTCTCCCGGGTAATCGTGCGAAATGGAACTCTCATTTTATTACTTTTGTAAAGTGTCGGGAGGGCCCTCAAGTATATCTATCTACGATCTCGGTTTATGTCTTTCTTTTGTTGGCTACCAATCCGTTAGCGTAGGTCTCTACGACGATAAGTTTCCTAACTTTTTATGTGCCTTGATGATTTCTAAAGATAAAAATAAGCGTGAGATTTGAGAACTGTGAAGTGATGAATCAGATTCCTTTATCACCGTTAAGGTAAATATATTGACACTGATAGATTAGGAAAGTTTCTCCGGTAAGGTTTAACTTTACGATGTCGTTATACATGAAAAATAATGGAGACATAAATATTGTGAAAAGTGACGTTTTGTTAACGACCTCAAAGCAATGTGTATAAAGTAGCCGCGCGGCGGGGCGCCGCACTACAGGGAAACGCTTTGCTAATTAAAAATTCTTCTTTGTTTTTGCGTCCAGATTGTAGTTATGCGAGAAATGTTTTATTGTTTAACACACGATAATTTACAATAAGTAAAGCATTAAGTGGGAGCGTGAAATTCTTAACTTAACTGGAGTTATTTGTGTAAATCAGTTCACGCTGAGTTTACGTATTTCTCACTTACCACCACATTAAAATATGAATAGGAAATACTACATAAATTGATAATGTCGAGATTTTTTATACCTAATGAAAATTAAAGTTACATTGCACATACCTACTTCGTTTCCTGTATTTCAAACTAAACTCGCGAGCAATGTAGGTCTGGAATCACTTCATCGCGCGTTGCTCAAAACATTTATTACAATTTCTATGCAATGAACTATGGATTGTGATATATAGTATCATTTGAAAGGTAATTTTGTAAGCTTTCATCTTCTTTCAATATCATAACCATAGATTATTGACCTTATCTCATGGAACGTATAAAACAAAATACATCAGTTTATAAAACAAAATTGTTTGGTAGTCCTGAAACACTATAAAAAGAGGCCTTTATAAAAATTGGTATTCACTCCAATGTTTCACGTCACTGGAAACTCTGAAGCTAAAAGAAAATGGAAACCATACCTATAGAAACCACTCAAGCCGTTATCCTAATATTCCTAATCCAGCAAGGGTGGTCTCAGCGTACTATCGTTCGACAGCTTCATCTGAGCCAGTTTTGTGTCTCGAAGGTATACAAGGTGTTCAGGGAGACTGGAAACTTAGTACGAAGATCAGGACCTGGACGAAAGCGATGCACTTCGGTGAGAAATTACCGATTTATTGCCACTTTTTCTCTACGAAATCGACACCTGACCGGCGTGGACGTTCAGCAGCAGCTCAGAGAAGTTCGAGGGAGGGCTGTAAGCGAGTGGACAGAGAGGCGAAGACTCACAAAAACGAACTTGACTCAAAAAAAGGCAGCCATGTCCCCCCAAATTGTCTCCAGCCTACCGACATGCCCGGCTTCAGTTTGCTCGCGATCAATTAGATTGGGATATGGAGCAATGGAGCCGAGTCCTGTTCTCGGACGAAACCAGGATGTGCCTGCATGCTAGCGGCGTCAACAGAGAGTCTATTATAGACCAAGGAAGCGATTCACACAATGTTGTTTTGCAGAACCAGTGGCATACGAGGGTGATACATGGTAAATGATATTCATTTTGTCAGTAAGTTGTAAATAACACTTTAAGACGTCAATCTTTTCGGTCGTTTTTAAACTAGATGAGGCCGGTGGGTCCTGTATGATGTGGATTTCTATTGAAGCAAAAACGGAGCTGATACTCGTACGGTGGAGGTCGGGGGGGGGCTAACCGCAGAAAGATACATCAACCACATTCTGCTAGGCCATGTGCTCCCCTACGCCGAGTTTATTGGCGAACATTTCCTGCTAATGCACGACAATGTCCGCTTGACCAGACAGACAGTACCTGGAAGAAGTCGGAATTGAGCCCTCAGTCTTGACTTGAATTCGATTGAACATATGTGCGACGAGCTGAAAAGGCGAGTACGAGGAAGATGTTCAGCTCCGGCGTCGATAGAAGACCTGAAAACTGCTTTAGCCCAATATTGGCAGGAAACCGGACAGGATTCCACCCCGAAACTCATTCGGTCAATGGAAAACCGTTTACAGGCAGTTATTAGAGCCAAGGATAGCCCCCTTGGCCTTGGATACAAAATATTGAGGGGTAAATAACATAAATTGTTAATGAATAATGTAAATCTTTTCATACTTATAACTTTCTATTAATTTAGACGTCCACAAATTCAACCTATTGCAATAATTCCCTAAATTCAGATAGACATATGAATTCATTTTAAGTCTTTTTCACATCTTTTCTATGCCAACTAGCTAAATAATATATGGTCATGATATTGAAAGAGGTTGAAAGCTAACAAAATAACCTTTCAAATGGTACCACAATCTTAAAAATATAATTCTTACCAAAGAAATTGTAAAAAAATTTTTTGAGCTTCGCGCGATGAAGTGATTCCAGTTTATTGTTTGTGAGTGTATATTAATAATAATAATAAAAAAACAAAACAAACTAGTAATTCTACAACTTGCCCGATGTAGTGCTTTTATCTACAGCATGTTCAATATCTGAATTATTCCAAGAGGGCAAGGTGCTAAGCTGTACGTAGCAATGATTTAAGAGTCCACATTAAACTTTTATTACACCGTAGCCTGTTCAGCTGGCTACGCGTTATTTTATTGAAAGACCCCTAAATATAACGCCATACAAACGAATTAAGTTTTGAAGAATAAATATGAAATTAAGAGTTGGTGGGGTTGATACGAATAATATTATTAGGGCAGCCAACAAACTTTAGTGTCTTGGATAAAATACTGTATCAGTGATAATAATACCATTAATTTATTAATATCTATTTTTACTACACAGTTGTTTGAAGTTAAATGAATTTCCATTTAAATTAGTTAGGTACTTATATCTTAGTGACAACTTACATACATAATTATGTGTAAGTAAACCTATACTTGTTATTAAAAGCAGATATTAAATAAAAAATTATACTCCTGTGTTTTTCTGTCAAACAAAGAAAACTTACTTTCTTTTGAAAATATTGTTGTAATTTAGAGTTATCAACTTTTTACGTTATTCGTAAAGTGGATTTACTTACTATTGAGGTAAAAACTAACAAATGAAGTATTATTTAAGCTGTATAGTTATTTATTCTTCAAAAGAAGCCTTATGAACAGTTAAAACTGCTCACATATTCTAGTTTTGTAAAATAATACTTTAAAAAAACCTCAATAATAAAACAGTTTGTCAAGCGAATCGCCCTCGTGCTCTTTTGACGTTATAACTTTATAAGTCATGTGCCAATATAAAGCTAATTAATATCGGTCGGCAATTATAGACCAGTTAACAGTAACAAGGTGCCCTTTAATTATTATCGTTGGAATCTGATTATGACGTCGGGTTTACGACACTTCCGCCGGAACCCCTGACTGGTCATAAAGCTGGTACACAATGGTCGATGTGCAACATTCGCCCTCGTAAACAACGCCACTACACCACAAATCCAACGGTGGGACTCCCGCCTAAATATTAAAACACCGAATGACCCAATATAAGTTTACAACTTCAATAAAACTTGAAATAGGTTAGCGTTATTCGGTATGCAACAACTCTTAACAAACCATGGATTTATGTTTTTATGACAGTGTAAGAAATCCATAACTTCATAGGTAGGTAGGTACTCTGATCTCGGTACTGGGTGCTCGGTAGTCATAACGACACGGTGCGTGATAAACGATGCAATAAGCAATTTCTCAGCTACATCAAATGAATTTCACATAAGCAAAAACGTGAAATTGTAATCAAGACATATCTAATGGGAAATTCGTCGAGATGAACTAACTATTGTGGATGTGGCGATAAATCAGCGGTTCATGTACAATTAGACAATTTCTCATGCTCAACACGATCTACTCGCGTGTCACGTACATACATGCTCGTACTAGCCTACTGTAATTGTTGGTCTGTTAAGATGGGTTTTACTCAATGGTATATAAACTATAGATGCGATACTGAACCGCACTCTGAAATGGCAACATAAAAAGAAGGTAACTACCGCGACCTGCCAGGGTTGCGGATCCTGCTAGGGTTGCGGATTTTGTTCGAAAGAGTCACCGCGGTCCTGGAACGCAAAGGGCACTAGGAGGAACACGGATAGGTTTTAGTCAGTAAGAGTCTGACACGCCCTCCCTACCGATTAGTACCGATAGTGCTTGCCCTGTTTTTTACTGACTACGACGAAGCCCAAAAGGAGGGTTATGTATTTGTTATAACTGTGATGTTGGTCCATGACGAGTTTATACATAATACGTCATTGGTTTTACTGCGTCTTCTGTGGCAATTAAAAAAATCTATAGTACCCACAATGTGCGTGAGCGGGTACCGTAGACAGGGCGTCGCCAGCGCCGATTATATTCTACATCCAACGTCGAGCTGACCATCACTACCTACGTGATAGGTCGGCGGTCATTATTACCAACCTACAGGTCTACGTTACCGAACCATGTTCAGCCCCAATTTACATGAAACATTCAAGTGTTATCAAGTGTAATGAAATCGGCGATTTTTTTGAATACCTCCTGTTTTCAAAAAAAATTGCAATATATTGTATATGTATTCGGCGTACAGCGAGCGAAGTAACTCCCCTCGAGGACCAACTTCGAGAGCTTTCATAGCAACCTCTAACGAAGTTTAATGCTGTTCAAAGAGTAAAAGTAAAGATTGAGATTCCTGAAATCATACCTATCTTGTCTGGCTCTACCTCAACCATTTATTAAAATAATACCCAAAGCGTTGCAGCTAGCAAATTACGATTGAACTTAATTTATCAAGTACCTATTAACACCGCCATTTATAAAAAAAACACTTGATTAGTTTAAAAATACCGATTATCAGATTCTTGATTCAAAACTATGAAGCATTTGAATTTAGAATCTGCCAATCAGTGTTTAAACTTTCTTATGTTTTATTTTTTTAATAAGGATGAAAATGTTTGATATAAACCAAACTCTTGAATAACTCAATAAAAAATGAATTCATAGTGCTTCCTTGTTAATTTACACAACACTTTAGAACTTGCAATTCTACAACAATTACGAACTTTAAATGAAGTTCGATTTGAGTGTTTGAAACTCGATCCCGCTCCGTCATTAGTCGAGAGAGGGTAGACATTCCGTCATTATCCGTGTTCATTATAATCTCGGGCAAGTATCTCGAGCGCCACTTCGTTCGAGATTACGCCGGCGTAATTAACTGTTTTACACGCTCCCAATGGCTTCATTTCGCTAATGACCACCTCGGCTCGTCCTTCTACACAACTCCAATCTCCAAGCCAATTTGTACCTTTCTTTCAAGATTTTAAGACAGACTTTCATTCATCTTTGACTAGCTCAATTTAACATCATTTATTGAGGAAACACCAAGGCTGTTTATTTGCAATAGTATAATCAAATTTCACTTAGACCTTACAGCTAAAACTAATGAAGCTATAACTTTATTTGTATCTGAGTTTTATGATGCCATAGTTTATCATCAGCCATGATAGAATGACATCCGTTTTGAATAAAAATCTTGGTTGTTGATTGCTATTTTACTGCTTATAACGTCGGTGTTGATTTTATTGAATTTAATCAAGTTATTCACACTGCTGTCGACACGGCTAGCCCACTATATTCTTGTTACAATTTCATAAATTAATATTGAATTTGATTCACTGTTTCATTGAGTTTGTGAATTTAAAGAACTTTATCAAGACTTGTGTAAGTAAAGCTGTAAGTCGGATAGGTTTTGATATTCTTCAGACGTCACTGGTACAAAAAATCAGAAAATCTTTAACACACTTTGCAGTTGCAAAACCAACTGAACCAACTGATTGCAACGTGAATAGGCACACTATTAGCATACATTCAATCAACTTCAATTACGGGCAACTATTTTAATTTCCTCACCCCGAGCCGCGGTCTTGTTAACAGAGCATTTATCATAGGATCGCATTATGTTACCCCGTATGATTACCATAAATATACAACTACACTTCATGCAAGATGTACTCTACTGCCTGCTAGCCTTAATCGTATCCTCCACATATAATTTGTACGTGTACTCAGCCACAGAGTCCCTAGACACCTCGTCGGACACTGCTCAAGACGGGATTGTCAAAACTATCCATACAAACCAAGCGTGTCAGGAAGCCCATTCTCGTACTTACTTAGAATGCAATCAATTTCATTTCGTAATAACATCTCAGTGACAATCAATGTCAAAAAGTTTTCAAATTGAAAATAAATAACAGGTGTTTCTGAACGTTTGCGACTGAGATGCAAAATCGAACGCTTGTTAAAAGTACGAGAATTGCTCCTCAGGTACCTACGGCCAAAACTTGTGCACAAAATTGGTCCCAAATATAATATAAAAATAAAAATAATTTATTTCAGACAAAAAAGGCCTTGTATTATGGGTAAATGTAAATTAATTATCTACTAATACCGAACACTAACATAGACTATTCTGTTACTAACTCATTAACCACTAACTAGCGACCGGCCCTGGTTTCGCACGGAGACAAAAATATACACGAATCTTCTCTTTTTGATTGCTGTTTCTATTCGTGAAAAACCGTATAACGTTGCGTGGTTCAGATGAAACAAGTTGAAATCAGCGACTTATTTGTTTTACACTAATTAAAGAAGTGCTTATGTCAGAAAAAATATATTTTACTGATTAAAACTGGCTGCCGTTCCATACTCTGTGCACTCTGCCAATGCAAATGCGCTTATATATTATGACTACCTAATAGCTCTCGCAATGGTAAAGTGGCCTTCTTGCTGTCAACAAGCCTGCAATTATCTCATCAACGTAACGTAATGTTCGCTGATATCTTGCACAATCATACCCACATTAAATGTGATACGATTCTACTAAGTAGGGGCTTGCTCTTATAAATTAGGTGCGCGCTTATTTATTTTATTTTATTTATGCGTATAATTCAAGGATCTATAGACGCAGTGTAAGCAATTTTGAGATTGTCATCGTTAAATTAATTAAGCACACTTACATTGAAAAATGGTTTAAGACTTTACGGGTGACTCTACAAATTACCTATGTTAATATTACGATGCAAAATAAAGTGAAAACATAGACCATGTCTGTTAAAACTATTCATTTAAAGCACTCAGTATCTCTGTAATCAACAAATTGCCATGCAAGCAACACAAGTCGTTATACACTTTCCATTACAAATATATTAACAGCTCACATCAAAACTACTCGAGTATTTATTATAATTTCAGTATCGTAACGAAATGTCTAAAGTGATTTTAAAATAACTGCGTATAATATCGTAATAATTGTATTCATATTTACAAACTGCTAATCTGTTGGTTTTCTGTGTCGTAAAGTGTGCTCGCGTCTAGCGCATTTGAATATAAACGAGATCATAATATTCGGATTGAACCACACTGCGTCGCACTCCTATCTCATCATAAGGGATCATGCACACCAGTCTTTTACGAGGTTTCCATAACGACTTTGCGCTTCGAAGACTTTTACTGCCTTTATTATAAACTAACTGTGAACGAACAAGCAACCATTTTTTCTCTGATTTGTATTCTTTATATGACTAATTAATAAAATACAAATGTGAGCTCTGATATATTTATATATTATTTTATTGCATTGCGGTTTGTTGTCATAAAAAATATTATATGCACAATTAATTAAGGCTTTCTTTCATAGTGAATCGTGTGGATGTTTGTGTAATGTATTTGTTTTATAATAAGAATCTGTGAGGTGTAAATGATTACGGCGGACTGGTTCCTGTGAAATAACAATAATTGCACGTCACTCCCTACTTACATAATGCTACGTTTCTTGCACCTGCTTTTTCTTTATTTATAGTATGATATTAAAATATGTCTTCGATATGAGCGTTTGTCAAGTGTCGACCGATATTGTACACTTTGCGTAGCAGTAGCGCATGCGCGTAGCAGTCGCGTAGGCGCGTAGCACACGCGTAGGCGCGTAGCACCCGGATAGCACTTAAATGCAACGCATACGCCGCGGAACCGCTATACTATTTTGGCGTTTTCATCTCAATAAAATGATTAGGACTTAAGGCTCTGTTATTAACAAAACAAAATTGCCATTCAACGTGGCAATGCGGTCAGTGTTCTGGGCACTTTTTCCGTTGACAGCGATGTGGACGAATTTTTCGATGCCCTGTGAGTTCTTTCCCTCCCCCTTTTACTCCGCTTTTATATTTTCTACTAGTTTGTATTCAGTTTTATATTAGTGGTTATTAAAAAATAATGATTGTGAACGATTTTTTTTTTTTGTAATAATTGTTTGCTATTACGATTTATACGAAGTGCGCTATTTGTTATACCATGAAGATAACTACGAATGTGTGTTATTTTTTCAAATTACATATAATATACTTAATTATGGACAAGACATGTGCACTGTACCTACACACATTTGCAAGATCGTCCAACATATGTACTATGTATACCTATAAATCTTCCACTTTCATGAAATCCATCAAATTCAAAAGCAGTTTAAATTGCAAATAATGTTCAGCTGTCATCCCGACTCAAAGCCGGGTTCAGACGGACGGAGAGCTTTCTGCGGTAACTGTACCCGTTGTAAAGGCGAGGTCACACTGATAGATGCTATGCCTCGTCCACGTTTAATGAACCGTTGAACGTCTATAAAAGTCAATAAGGCGTAACGCAGGTGCCATACGAGACCGGTACAGATACGAGTATCTTTAGAATGAGCCCACGTGTAGCGTTCTGTTCCTCTACCAGCTATAAAGTCAAACCTATCTCCGATATAATTACTTAAGCAGCCCCTTATCTCACTAAACTTGACTGAAAGTGTGTAATCTAAGCCGTTATTATAATTTAATATCTCATTAGAAATGAAGCGATAATGATAACTGTTCAAGAGTTACCTTGTTTTGAAAACTTGATTCAAATCAGGATGATGAAAAACTTTTATACAGTAAACGTACGTTATTTCAAGTACTAGCTTTCTCAGTATTTTAAAAATTACAAAAATGAAGTTATTTAGCTAATAGACTAGAAACTTAATGATCGTAGAAACATGAACATCGTTATTCTTAGTTGACAACTAATACCTCAATACTGCCGCAAATAATTACAGTTTCAAGCACTTAATTTTTAATAATAACTTAGTTCAACATGCTTAATAACATTATGTTAATGACACGAGTGCATTGTATGAGGTCTCCGAGCTCTTTCCGCCAATTACATGCATAAAACGAGTATTTTGTTCAAGCAGTGTAGCCATGTTCCCACATGTGCTCGCTAAGATTGATATCGCCACTTAACTGAAGTCAGCTGCTGATGTAATTAGCGATGCGACTCGCGACCCACTCCGCGAATTTATCTTACACTCCTTATATCTCAACGGGTCGGTTTTACTTGCTTAAGCTAATTGAAACTGGTGAAAAACTGCGACCACATACCGAGCAATTTAATGTCCTTGCCTCCAGGTACGAACGAATGTAATTCAAACGATGCAATGTTTACTTTTAATCGTTAATGCTCGCCGGCCCCTACTAACCATAACTCTCATAAACTAACGTCTTTAAACAACATTCACAATGAACGAGACGTCCTTATTGATGTTTGTATGAAGACAGATAAATATCACAAGCTGGTAATTGTGCCGAGATGTTTTACTTGCTGGTTTCATGCGAAACCTTTATGTTTTCTTGTGAAAAGAGAATTGATAGGTTGCAGATTTATGTATCGTGGAGAAGGCTTGCACAACGTGATACTTATAGACTAGACTGCAGAGTATAACAGATTGATGCGAGGTGTCAAATCGCTGTTAATGCGGTCCGAGTGCGGAGCGCGGCGAGTGGCGCGGCCGTGGCTGTGCCGCGAGTGTGTGACGTGCCGGACAGAGGGCACGCTCGTTAGTGTGACCACACCATTATCGATGATGGATGACCACCGCCGGCGCCATACCGACACCCGACAAATTTAATTTAGACCACTAATGTTGTGTGCTGTTACGTATAGATAAAGCGATTATGGCGTCAACGTGAACCATCTAATATCAAATAATATTATCCATGTGCACACCTGAAGGATCAATCTATAAACCGTTTATGAACCAGTAACAATTTACATATCTAATACTCATTATCAGTCGTAATAAAGTTTTTGCAAAGTTACCCGAGAAGAATCATGTTTGCATCAATGTAGTCGTTACAAAGTTTCGATAATTTCTCAAGCACGTTAACGTGGCTACAGCGTACGCACATAAATTTTATAACGTAATTCCGTTTTAATGAGCACAAAATAACATTTACAGGTCGCTCGCGAAGAGATGTAAACTGCTTTAATTGCACCTTTAGCAATCGAGCACCTTGGTCGTAGCGAGCGTCGAATCAACACCTTACATCCGAATTGGTACATAAACACGGCGCTATAAACAGGAGCCGGCGGTTTACTGCGGACTTTTAGTTTATTGAAATAATAATGAGCAAAAATGTGCGGCGCTTGCCAAAACACGAGATGTTGACGGTGGAGCAGACAGCGGCGGTAGACAGGTACCGTGGACTATGTATGTGTATGACGGGGAGGCGGGTGGTAAATGCAGTCGGTCGGGGCGCTAACGGGCGCGGGGTGAACGGGGTGCGGTGTGCGAGGGGGGGAGCAGGGTGCTGGGGAGCAGACGTCGTCGAGGAGCGTCGGAGGCTGCGATCGATGAAGCGCGGACACGCCTCGCGCACACCGCAGCCCGCACCCGACAGCCGACACTCATTGTTGATTCAGCCGCCGCTCCTTCGTCTGCTATTACCCTAGTACGCGATGCCGCTGAGTTTAGCCGCAGTTCAACCGAAAGCTTTCTGGACGAACATTCATCATCTGTAAACGAGTGAACTCATTCGGGCATTCCTACTTCTAACCCAACACAGAATGTCTCAGGGCTGAATGGAATCTCGTTTTATATTTTATAATGCATGTGAGCTGTCAAGACATTTTCCAAATGCGATGAGCGTGTTAAACGACTGTATTGTGATGCGCTGTCACTGCTAGGCCGGTGCCTTTGCCAGACCCTCGCCACGTCGATATTATCTCGCTTCACGGACTAGGAAGCCACTCGCTCCTAACATCCAGGCGAGAACACAAAATAAAACAACTTAATCTGACATCAAACGATTTTTAGTAATCCGTTTCAATACCAGAGATTCTTTACGGTTGAATAAGAAGTTAGAGAGTACAGTTTGGCATTAAAACGTGTTAAGAAATTTGAAACAACTAATATAATATCTGCGATTTGATTACAATAACTAAATCACTGCTCTTGGTTTCTATGCAATAGCCCTGCTATCTGCTAGCAATAAAAATTAACATATTCTAATCGGACTAAACCAATATTGTTCATTTCTAATAAGTACAAAAAGTCTTCTAAAAAAAGGACACAAGAACCAAACTCGGTTATCGGTACATCTGAAATCTTGTCAAAACGGTTAGTTAAGCGCGGGATCAAGCGACGAGTACAAAACGGGTGACGTGTAGTCGACCGCCGCGAGCGACTCAACCAGCACCCCACACAACAAGCTGAAACAATCTTAAATATTACCAGAAATAAGATTCATATTCCAGTAAGCATATCAATACCAACTTTAACATTACAATTTTGTGAGCAACGATCAATTTGAATTCCTCAGGACACTGATCCGTCACCGATAAAACACTCTAGCATCGTTTGGTGACAAGTCAGTTGTGCTCTTGTAATCCGTGAGATTAAAGACATCTCCATTAACAGTCCGCCCCGAAGGCTTTCGACTTGTGAAGAAACCGACAAGTTTTTAAATTACGCTTAACACGCATCTAATTGCTTTATGTACCACTAATACGCCGTTAATTTTGCCATAATACCGCTGACGGAAGCAAATTATGAATATTACATCTATAAATTCTTTTATCTTCGGGCCGCTCCTCCATAATTTTTCATCATAAAATAATAACTGCGAGCAAAGCAGGCTTAATGAGGCATCAGTCAAAATTACCACGCTTAGTGGAACACCACCAAAGTAAGCGTAAACAACTGCTCCAAATGCTCAAATATGAGTACCTAGTGCCTATGTACTCTTACGTTTATTAGTCCTATGTAAGGTTCCAGTCGAGTTGGCAACAAGGGCTGTTCCGAGCGAGGGAGTGCGCGCGCGTGTGTGCTGAGTGTGCTGACTGGTGCGGCGTGGGTACACATATGCGAATGTGTGCGACAGGCACAAGAATGCCTGGGATCCCGCATCCTGCTTGTGTTTATTTACGAAGTCGGAAGCATGTATCTAGACATATTATCAACCTACGCATACCAGCAATAAAGCATCGCCGCCGCGCCGAGCATCTAGCTATACTATACAGCTGTTGAGGACACGGCCGGATTTGCGCACAAACTGTCGTAAGTCACGCGACAGCAAGACAATAAAAACTTATCAAGCCTCTTATAGCTAATTAGGCGAACGCTTATTGTTATTTATACGCCACACGATAGGTATTTACAAGTCAGCGGTGTCACAGAGTTCATGACAGCACGAAAATACTACAAATATATTCATAGGCTGCGAGCCTATTAGCATTGTCGGGTGTAATCGACGACGTATACGACTTCATATATATTTTTGAACCCGGCCCTGACCGTTGAAGTTAAATATTGAAATTAGCAGTTTAAAAGTATTTAAGTGAAGGTTTTACAAATGTTTAGTTGTCATTGAGCACTAAACGGCGTGATTGTTTGTTAGATAGTGTCACGGCATGTTGGTGCAGAATGACGTGACAGCTTGCACCTGTGTGTCCGCGATCTAATTCGTCGCATGTTAATGAGCGCGGCCGTGCGCCCGCGCCGCTCGCGCTGCAACGCTGCGTAACCCGACGCTACACCTGTCCCGATATGAAATAATTTTTATTTACAGAGCCCTCCGGAGATTATGAATATTTCGTAGTGGTATCGCGTCCGACATCGGCCCGCATATTATGTTACATCGCGGAGTAACCTATGACGATCCATAATTTACGTACCGACGCTCGCCCGCGCTCTCTACATTTTGGTAAATAATATTTTTACTTGACACCTTCCCTAGTAGTCGTTTGACAGTGTTATAAGAGTTTTTTGTTAGAATCAATTGAAACATAGACGGTCGTAAAATGAAAATGTATTATGTTAATATTTCAATAGGAACATACTTACTTAAGTTGTTAAATTGTTGAGCAAGAAGTTTCCAATATCCATTGCCATATTTATTATAGACTGTAAAATAAAATTGATACTTAAGAATAAATTAGCGACTTGACATGATACATACTTGTATGCAAATTCGTTTGCATTAAGTTATTAGTGTAGCGAGCTAAAGAGAAAAAATTGTAACGCAAACAATTTTGTCCACGTAACACGTAGGATACTGCTAACTTTGCTCGTAGTACATACACGTAGCATGTTAACGTATGCATTAAATTTAGCAAAATAAAATATAACTTCTTTTTATTAAACTGGTCTTAATTATCAAAATCACACAGTGCGAGCCAGCAGCTCGCGCAAGGTTCTGCAACAACCAATAAATCATGTTCCACACGCATCATAGTAATCCATACCGTGACATTTAGGGTTCCGTACACCAACAAAAAAATAACATGATACTACTCACTGCGTTTAATTTATTGAATATGTGTGCATTTTTATTGGTAATAAACCTATCTTTATGATTGTAAAATTGCTTTGAGGTGTGAAATTAAATGCATGCGGTTTCAGGTCTTATTGCGTTGAGCTACTACTTGGGCTAGTGCGTGTGTCGACTGTTAATATTTTAAAGTATAGCAAAAAGGTGCATAATGATGAGCAAGTGGGGTTGCTTGGTGGGCCCGGTGACTCGGCGAGGACTCGGGGTCATCAATCATTCGCCGGGCCGCCCCGTGACGAATGCCAAGCCAAACACCATTGTGACCGATGCCACCCACGCGCGGGCCTATCGCGAATACGGCGAAGTGACGTCACGATATTGACGGGTTCCGTTACACTTTCCTTGCGTGACAGGTGGGTACTGCAATTGCTACATAAAGTGGAAATTAATTTAGACATACTTACATATTTTTATTGCATCTTCTGTTTTATGGAGCGGCCATTATTAAATATTTTTCTTTTCCCTTGTTTGGAGAAAGATCATTAAATTCTTTCGGCAACCCATAGTGATTAAATAATTTAACTTTCAAGACTCCTTAGACACTAAAATTTTTTGATTAGACTGACTAAACTTTCGTCTATTTCCTTAATACGAATCAAAACTCGGTTGTGTTTTGTATGACACCCCAAAACCATAAAATGTTGTCTATTGCGAAAAAACTGTATTGTGAGTGCTCATTGACACAATCTTTGGACACAGTGGTACAATACATTGTTGGTATATTAATGGTACACCTTACGCGGAAGTGCCTTCGTAGAAACTCCCCCGTGGAGACCACTATCAACTATGTTGTAAATGGCCGATATTATTCACTAGAACCTACCACACACGTGGTGGTATGCTTATAATGGATTAATATTTATTCAGAAATAAACACTCCTCATAAATTTTGTGTAAAAGTGTTCTGAGGAATGCTTACTTTTGGTTTGACTAATTTAATAAATTCTGGCGGCTAATAACTACTTAGATTCGATCAACAATCGGTGAACCAAGTCGGGTAATAAAATAGCAAACATGGTCGTATACTGTAGCGGTCGTTAGGAGGCTGCTCCTTAGTGAAGTTGACTAATATGAAAATAAATCAATTCGTCGACGGTCGTAGCTTCCTGCCACGCAATCACTGTTAAGGAAATGAATTAGTCCAGTAACAGTGGCAGTTGCTACAGCTACATGTAGGCCTGTGATCCCCTTTAGCAATTTCACCTAGGCAGCGCACATATTCATAGCGTCCGATTTAATCGGCCTCAGTTCACCTCGGGGAATGTATGGGCCGCATGTGCAATTAATTGGCTTATCGTGAGTTTATTGATTCCGTAAGGCGATCCGTTTTAATTACCGCCATCGCTCATTTGCCGCTGATTGGCTCCCAACACACCTCAATATACTAGCGCACTAGTTTCTAATGAAACCCGGCCAATTTCAAGATCCCTTACAAATGAAACTGCAATCAGGATCACCTCGCCTTTTCACTTTATTCGCTTTACTGTTTTAATTAAAG
Organism: Melanchra persicariae; assembly: GCA_947386135.1. Taxonomy (NCBI): domain Eukaryota; kingdom Metazoa; phylum Arthropoda; class Insecta; order Lepidoptera; family Noctuidae; genus Melanchra; species Melanchra persicariae. The sequence continues at coordinate 7,791,104 of OX376653.1, read as the reverse complement.
AGACTATTAACGCCAGTACTCTTAAATCAACATTGACAAGGATTGCCAGCAAATAAATTCCGCCTGTAGTTATGAATAGAACAAAGCAAAATTGCGGGTGGTTACTTGCATTCTTTCTTTCATCGTTTTGCACACATTGTATATTCTTCAGGTATATTACTCGCTGTGTTGTACTTAATGAGGACGCAGCGTATGTTTATAGTGCTGTCTTGTCTTCAATTGACTTTCTAGGCAAATGCTTCCAAAACACAACTGTGGTCTCTGTTGCATTGTATAATTTTGTATCGTAAAAAGGGTAACAAATATAAAAGTTGTTCGCTGAGCACATGTCGCCCGGCGCGGAGTCTGCTATTACAGCTAATTGACAGTCCGCACACGAGCTGTGTTTACTACGTATTTGTCACTTCCCCTCCGCTAATGACACGCTACGCACCTACGGCGGAGGACCTTTAGAAAATAAACAAACACGTTGATGAGTGCCACGAGTGCGCGACCACAACGACAGGCCTCGCCTCATGCCGAACATCAACAATGGAATTTAAATGGGGGACGTTTTTTTTCGAAGAACTTTCTAAGCTAGTCCAAGTAAGTACCTACTAACTTATTATGTTAAACAATTTACTTGAAGCTACTACCAAGTATGCCAAGTCTCAGATAAACGGACAAGTGATAAGTAATCCCATTATAACAAATTAACTTCAACCCTCGAAGTGAGAAACTGCCGCAAACAAAGTTATCAATAATCATGATTTGGTTAATGGCCCGGGGCGGACGACGAGTTCCGTACAACGGACTCATAATAAAGATATAATATCAGCGCACTCTCCCGAGGGTGACGAATTGCTCGTCCGATTAACTCTTAAACGACAAATAGAGGAGCTCCCTTCCCGCAGTCCTCCCGACTGGGGGTAAACTAAGCCACGACTTCCGCTAATTATTCGGGGGAGCGGCTCGGCAAACATCGCCGTCCCCCTCGCACTCCGCGAGCCGATGCACATCTCCGCAAAAACTCTCTGAAAACCAAAATTTTCCCTTCTCCGACGGGCGGTCATATTTCTTCCCTCTCGCTCCCATTAAACACGCCGTAAACGCTTTCCTTTTTTCACGCCCTCGCTCTAATAGAAAGGCAAATTACGAGCTTACGGGCGCGGACGGGTGGCGATGTACGAAACCGCCGCGGCCTGCCTGCGCCGTCCCGCTCGCACCTACCTACACAAGTATCTCCATGCTCCTCGGGAAAACAGGGGTCGACTACGTGAACTTTCACGTCATATGTTTATACTCGTATCTATCACGCTACTACAACACTACACACGTAGCGCGCCTTGCATCTAAACATCGACTGCTTTTTGCAACTACTCAGGAAATAACTCGTCAGAAGATAAATAAGCTTGCGGCAAATTTAAAAACTAACAAATGACCTATCGAACACTTTGAACAGTAACTTGGTATCGACTTGTTAATGATAAAAACATTTATAGGCACGTAAATAGCGAACATTCTTTTACGATTAGAATGCGATAGAAAATGGCGACTGTTCCTTATCTTATCAAGAGCGGGTGTTTTTCAAGTAGTCATCCTGTCTAACCGGTATGAAAATATTTTTGGTATTTATTTATTTATAAATTAACAAGCCCGGTGGCAATGCACTTATTTAATTAAATACCTCACTTACGAAGGTGCGGTCGTGTCTTATAAATAATATATAAAGTCACGAACATTTTTTTCTTCAAGAATATGTTTATATTATGTCAATCATCTCAATTACTGATGCAGAATGTCAGATGTCAATGATGGTTAAGATCTTTCACGAGTGAAAACAAATAAGGACAGATGGCACGAACTACTGACTGAATAAGACAAAAAATAGGTGACGTTAACTTGGAAAGCTTGTTCTATACTGTCCGAGATAATAATATAAATGCCAAAGTAACTGTCTGTCTGTTCGTAACCCCTTGACGTCTTAACGGATTTGAATGTAACTTAGCACATCGGTATATTGAGTTTTTTTTAAGGATCGGAACCCATCAAATGACTCCTTCTACTCTGTGCGGAGCGGAATGGAGTGTCAGACTCTTACCGACTAAAACCAATCCGTGTTCTTTCTAATGCCTTTGCCTTTCGAAGAAATTCCGCAACCCTGGCATGGGTAGGTATACTAAGTCTTGGAATAGGACTTTTTGTCCCGGGAGTATATTCTCTGCTGGCCGAAGCTATTTCAGTATCAACTACAAACCTTCAATATGTAGTACATTCCACCAGACTATCTACATCTATAAGATGTAAATAGTCTGGTGCAGACATGCAGTAGGTAATTTTTCTTATGTTTAAAACTTTGCTAACCCCAGCTAATAAAGACAAGAACTTGATACTTTCACCGACAGCTAAGGTAAAAAATCCAACTTTTATATCGAATATATCAACGTCAAAATAATAAAGCAGTAATAATTTTCAGGCAGGAACACAAGAGCGCAGGCTGTCAGCCCTGACTCCTCGAGTGAGTCGTTGTACACGAGCCTTATAGCATGGTGGCGACAAAGCTGACGAGCGGCTCGCGTGACGTCACACATTCCACCCCCGCTCCCGTGATCAACTCAAAGGATTCATCGGCCAATAATGTTATTAAACCCAAAGTCTAGTGCTAAAAAGAACAAACTGGATAAAAGTAAGGTCTGTACCTAGACGGTGCCTCAAAAATGTGATTCGGCATAAACGTTTTCGAATCTTTTTAAATTGGTTCTAGTCTACTGCCCCCAACTTTTTATTTTGAGCAAAAACACTTGGGATCTGAGGGCCAATTCTACTAATTTTTAAGCAACGTTCGCAATCGCAGTTGTCATCTGTCAAAAAAACCTTAATTTTCATACATTTTTGACAATCTGTCCAAAATGTATGAAAATTAGGGTTTTTCTACACTGACAACATGCGAATGCGAACGTTGCTTAAAAATTAGTAGAAGTGGCCCTCTGGTACCATTCAATGACTTCGTCAATATCGAAGAGTGAATTAATCACCCCAAAACTTGGCCAGTGTCCAACCCCGACTCAATTGTTTCAACTACTCAAATTATAGTATCAGAAACCGAGATCATCTCTATACACCGTGACGTGCTCCAAATTACAAGTCAAACATCGCCGCGTCACAAATGTAACCTCCAGTTCCATGATTCGGTAATGAGCACGTGCCGTCAGATTGCGGCTTGTTCATACAAATGGCAGTCATTTTCGAGTTATCGACTTAACACCGCCGCGGAAATGGAAAATAATAACTTCATCGCTGGGTGGCGCCGGCGACACGTACGGATATCATTTGGACGCATTAGACGTCGTTTGTTCGAAAACTTGCGCCGTAGTGTGCGACTAACTCATTAATGTATTGGTATTTCGATTCGTTCCCTCAGCCCTCGGTGAACTGATTTGTTTTAACTTTTGTTCTGTCCTTTGCTACTCTATACATCATTGTGAATTAGGTAAACAAGTAATGTACAATTTTATATAATAGAACAACCTTTTCTGATTGCACTCCTGATTTCATAATATTAAATGACTGTGTGTGTGTGTGGTGAGTGTGAATGATTGTGGACTAGGATAAACGACTTGATTGCATCAATTGCACCTAAAGCACTCTTAGTGGTATTACAGTTATTCGTTTATGATTTACCGTCACTTATCCGATGTACGTGACTCAAGAAGCCTTTAAAATCTTAAGTAACATCTGCGAGTGCGAGGCAGTCAGTGACACCGACACATTGGAGCAACCCTTACTTCCGCGACATGAGCTATGATTACGTTTTTGTAACATCGACGGGCACGGCCACCCCGAATCCACATAAAAATAATTTATTCCGCCGAGGGGTAGCTGTGAAAATTTAACGCTCTACTTGAAAAAAGTGACACCACATGACGATGTCTAATTCGACATCCATCCTTTACTTTTTAGGTAAGTGTGAGAGTGACAACATGTTACCCCGTTTTTTAGTTTACAGCCTGAAGCGACGTTTATGATTCAAAAAGTTCACGGTGCAACTGCCGCGTGAACGGGATCGCTTCCGTGTGCGGAGTGCTGATCGGCTCGACACTAACGACCTTACTTAATTAGTAACTCGACAGATGACACACAGAACTCCTACTAGGCCCACGTCTGTTGCTCTCAATCAACAGTCTTCTTAATTGGTATTTACATGCAATAATTCTGTCGTAAGAACACAGTTAACTTGCATTGATATATTGAACACTTTGGGCAACTGACGTAGACCGTTATAAAGTGAGTGTGATACGAATCAATACAATGATAGATGGGGCAGCTCGGTCAATGATCAAATTCTGATGTGATAACAAGGCCACTTTACTGTAAGCGGCCAAAAAAGAGCTGTGTCAGTTCCGGAGTGGTGCGAGTAGAGTGAGGTCGTGTCGGGTAGTGGTTCGTGTGGTAACGAGCAGCGGGTCGGGGGTCACAGTCGCGGTCGCGGACACCTCACAATGGCTCGTTTGGTGCACAATGCCGCCCCCTCGCGGCCCACTTCATTACGCGTGTATTGTGCCACACACGGCCACGCGCACCTAGTGCCGAGCTGTGTGACTCCTGTGACCCACCGCCGCCGGTGGCCTGCCAAAGCATTCCACATTAAGCGAACCTTTGTTTTCGAGTCAATCCCAGTGATTAAATTCATTATCCTGTAATTACTTCAATCTCAGGCAACTCTACGTTCCAATCAATGAAACTATCAACAAATTATTGTAACAGTAGGTAACATCATTACATCACAACACACTAAACCACATCATAATTCATTGATTAATTTACTTAGAGACTCCTAGCGTTACGTCGGTATTAATCAGCGAATTAAAGCAATCAATCACAAAGAATCGACGTGTAATACGCCACAGCTCGAATATTAAATCATTATCTATTTAAACATTGAATGTTCGGCTAATAATAGTGGAGATAATATCTCATTGAGCGGTGTGAGTGGAATGGCAATGCGCGCGATTGAAGCGATCACAATGGGCGTAGGAGTAAAACCAACATGCGCCCGCGCACGGCTCCGGCACAATACCGACCTCACAATGGAGGGCTAATTGTGCGACGACAGACAGATACCACCTCATTGTTACTCACGCCAAGAACTAAACCCGATGTTGTTATTACGTTCCTATTAGTTTCGGGGTCGCTTCCGCGCAATCAAGCCACCTTTCCAAACACCTCTATCGACCTCTGGCAACGTTAATCGACGCGTAAAATTAACTTCAAAATTCGATTATGAGTGTACAGTCAAAAACATCAAGAACATATCTTCAATGCAACGTCAACGAGCCGTGAGATGAATGATGATTACTCTCTATGAGATTCCCGAAATCGCCGGCCGTTGTCCATGATTACGTAATCAATCTCCGTCGGCGTCTGCCGTCCGCCTTTCATCGGGCTGCGCAGGCGCATCACTCTCCCTGTATTCAAGCGCTTTTTACACCTTTTTTCGTAATTATTTAAAGTCGCTTATTATGTTTTAGGCGTTAATGCCTGTTAAATGACCACCCTCTTAATGATGTTCCTCCTCTTAGTATCTCGATCTCATTTTAAGTGAGGGTCTTGGTACTTTATGGTCAAATCGATTTTAAAGCGGGTGTTATGTTGAAAAATTACTCAGTTTTCGTCGAAATGCTTGAGGAGATTCTTTGGGTGTACCTAAGTACATCATGAATTCTTGACGGGGTAAAGTTTGAAGATAAATATGTGATGTTGGAATGTACTCGCGCGCGTCTCCCGCCGCACTGGCTGGCTGTCGGGCGCACAATCGGCCGGTAGCTGACAGTTCGCACCGGGAGCGTGGGCGCAGCCTCATTGTGCGCACATCTCATTTTCTCGCATTGAAGTCACAGCAACCAGTAGCTAATACTTTCAACATTAATCATTGTGAAATCGCAATAAGCTTATTGCGATCTGTTTATGTTTATTATTTTGTTTATTAAATCCGTTGGCTGTTGTTGTTGTGTTTTAAACCAACTAATGATTCTGTGTATTCGTGTGCTTATGAGCGATAAATGATTAATCGTCTTAACAGCATCGTTTGTGCATCTACTTTAGTAGGTATATTCATATCAATATATTGCAATCAAAGCCAAATATCAATTAAATTTTCACTGTATGAACCGTCTCTGGCAAATAAGTGAAGACACGTGCGAAAACCATTCTTACTACTCTGACTTAAAGACACTCTCAAGTATCCGCTCACCTCACCAGATGTGCGATTGACTGTACACAGCTTTGGTAGATAACTATTGCATCTTACAGCCACATAAACGCAATCCAACTCCAACACAATATTCTATGTGAAGTATTTCCACGAACTAATTTCGCTTTGAGTATTAATTAATTCGTGTGATGAACATAATTGCGTTTTATTGCAACACGTTGGCGGCGAGGCTTGATCGAGTTATCGCGCGATCGAAGCGCGTGCGCCGCCGATGAGTGCCGAGGAGCGCCGAGCGGACACGAACGCGCCTACCTCATCATCACCTTACCAATTAGAACCACTACTTACATTGATGTAAATACGACAAGTTCATGTGCCAACCGGCAATACTAGCTGGCTGATTCTAAATTGCTACAAGGAAAAAAGTAGTTTAAAAAAAGTTTTGACTACAAACTAGCAGTTTACGGGAAGAATGTAGTCTCACCTTTCCTGTGTTCTGAGGTTAAGTTACTTAATTGGTACTACATGTCTATTTAAATGTGTTAAACTACAAACTTACTATACCACTTCAAAATATTTGGTACTAAAATCACAAGCCCAGAAAATACAACCGTATTGAAAACCTCCTCCTTTGTTTTAAGTCGGTTAAAATACTATAAAAGTATTTAACAATGTAGGTACTAAGTGCTGGCCCCTCTGCCTAACCCTTTCTAGCATACAAGCCAATATATATATAGCTATATAGCTCAGTGTTTGATAAAGCCTGACTATGCAGAATTCTATTAACATGAAACAATAAAAACTTGAAAATAAAACGCGTGCGTTGAACTCTTTTCTTAAGCGGTTGCGCGGGAGTGCGCGAACGTCAAATTGAAAGGTGCATTAGTGCAAAATAACACGTAGCCACGAAAATTTCAATTAAGTTGAATGCACATGTCGGCATCCTTCCCCCCTCCCTTCCCTTAGCCCCTCTTAGCCCCAGACACGATTTATTAAAAGCGATTACGAAGCGAGCTAACCCGACGCGCGATTGACTTTTCGCTGGCTTTATCGATGCCGATACATTTGATTCCCTAATATATGATAACGTTATCCCCATCAACGGCTTTATTACACGAAACAGGTGATTGAAGTGTTCGTTTTATTTTAATGTCTTGTAAATGTGGACTGATAACATGTTTTAATTTAGTTACTTAAATAAGAAAATCAATATCTTAATATTGCTGTGTTTTTATTCGAACAGTTTTACTTTTAAAATTCATATTTTTAAGATTGAATTATGATAAAATACCTAAATAGTTTGAACAACACGTTTTCTTTGAACACGACGTTAGGTTGTGCACTTTTATCTACCAACGATTAGATAATATCAAAAACCCTGAAGTTAATAAAGCTACAAAACGCATAGCAATCCCACAAACCACACAAGACAGCCCCAAAAGTGATCGATATCTCAAACAGTCGCCGTTAAACCCTATAAAACACAGTTGAATAACTTTAATATTCTCAATACGGAGGCACCTGTTAGGGCCGCCCTCGGCCGGCAAAAACTGTATTATAACCACTCATAATCAACAGTAATCATTGAGTACAATAACTGTCAAAACGGCACTAAATATTGTTTGTTAAATGCCATAAGTTTTACATTTTTTTCAACGGTCCACACCTTGGAGCGTCGAGCGGACGCGAGCGGAGCCGCGGCACAAAGGAGTAGGTGCGGATCAACAGTGCAGCCTGCCAGGTGCTAAAGGTTAACATTAATACGAGTATACTTGCTTATGTTTCCTCTTTAATATTCAAATGAATAACCACGCACCTTATAAGTTGGAAGTGTTTATTTTCTAATGATAGCCCAACGTACAGCCTAATTGGTTACATAGATAGCCAAGTTTAGAATTCTGGCTGCTAATAGCCTAAATTATAAATAATTGCTGCACCTATAGGAACTAACATACAAATAAATTCTAATTTATTATGCAAAACTTATTTTTGCAATAAAATACTCGTTTAAAGAAAGGCATTTCCTTTGTTTCCAGAGTTCGTTACTAAAGTGAAGCTACGACCTATAATCGTAGCCGAAAGGTCATGATAAAGTTTCAATCAGTAGAAAACATAGTCTACCTGGTTCAGACACGCACATCTTATAATGCATGGGCATCACGTCCGCCGACACACCGGCGGGTAATTGTTGAGGCATTAAAAACCGATAAAAACCATTAATACGACGGGCGATCGGTCAAATTGCGGATACCGATAATTTACGTAGGAGAGACGCCCCTCGCACCGAGATGCACTCCAACCGATAATTAAATGAACTACGAGTACCATGTACCTACTTACTAATGTAACCATGCGTATTAATTACATAGCTAAATCAAACATATGAATGAGAGCTCGTAATAATGAATGCGCGCGATTCAAATCAAACTAATTGACATAATAATTATATTGATCGAATCCGCCACTTGAAAGAGAAAACATCGGAACACGCTGATTGCTTTTACAAGAAGCTGCGCTTGAATATTATTTCCAGAATTCCAAGTGAAGCAAGCAATAAAGAACTAATCATTATGGATTTATTTGTAAGCGAAAGGTTGTCTGCACATTTTAAATTTCGCGGTAGAGCGCTCAAACATAATTTCAACACTGTTTTATTGTATGGGTCCGCCGCTGACATACGATGTTGAAGTCAACCGCAAACCAATGGCAATAGCGTGGTTAACGAAAAGCGTCGGACATAAAAAGGGCACGTTATGACTTAAACTCCAAATATTTTGGACAAGTCATTGTCAAGAAAGGTCCAGCGGACATAAATCGTCCTCCAGTTAGCTCCCTCTAACAAAGTCCACTCGACAGTAAAGTGGCCGCTTGTAAATCAAAACGACGAATCGAAAAAATGAAAAAAGTAAATAAATCGAGACGGAGCCAACGTTTCTCGTGAGCCACGCAACACTAGTGATGCGCTACTTAGTTGTGCGAGGGCACTGTCGATAAAATATCCTGCGCGTGTACCGTAATAAAAACCTCTCCTCTCATGCGAAACTTCCGTAATCCGATAAAAGCACGTTTATAAGAAACAAATCATTTTTACCTAGTTTATTTTCCTTGACGATAATAAATGTAAAAAGAAATACAAAACCTCTATCTCAAAGTCAATAACATTACGCATATCCATTCCAAATATTTATAAGCTTATAAACCTTATAGTAGAATTAGGAAAATTTCGATAATAAAGTACGATATTTGGTGGTCCCGGGCAGACCGTATCGATTTGGAAAGGAACGGATTGTGCATCGCAGTAAAAAAAGATAAAGCGTATTACGGGATGTCCGGAGATAAGGGCCACTTTATGTTTTCATATTAAGTTTGACATAAAAATGAACGCAGTAACACATTTTACTGCTATTGGCTGCCTTTGTTAGTTTAACACTCGTCTGCCGAGCTCTTCTTACTACTATTTCACTTCCTAGACCTAAGACTCAATAGTACACAATAGTTCGTACCCACTTGAATTGGAACAAGTTTAATGGTAATTGAAATCTGTTTCTTGAAATTGAGATACGTACTAAACTAATAAAACTGAATTTGATTTCAATTCCAGTCAAACGATTTATGTTTTGATAGTTCTGCTTAAATCAATTACATTACGATCACTGGAGCTTTTATATTATTAGTTTTTAATACGTATAAATGTGAAAGTGAGTTTTTTTGTATGTTACACGCCTAAATCGCAGAGCCGATTTTGATGAATTTTAGTTCAGAGTTAGATCTAATAATACAACTACTTCGGCTACTTTAACTTAAGCCAAAAAAAGTAGCCGAAGTAGTAGTATTATTAGATCTAACTATCTAATAATACTACTACTTCGGCTACTTTTTTTGGCTTAAGTTATAATAACCCAAGCGAATCCGTGGGCAAAAGCTAGTGTGTTTAATTTGATGTTTTCTGCGACACTTGTACCAACAAGATATCAGAACATCTCCCTAACAAATTAATAGACAACGCATTGTAAAGCAATCTGAGTCCACGCTCCGCCGCGCGCCGCCCTCCCCTTGTAAAATTTGTCCCCGATATCCCGTTTTGATTGGACTTCGTGATTTATCTCTTGTTTAGGCGCACAGTGAAGATTACCCATTGTTGATCCTTTTTTTATTTTTAAAACTGTTTAAAAAAAAAATTGGTAAATGATTTAAAAGGGATTACTTTTGTTCAATTTAAATAACTTTTGTTGAACATCGATTTTGGACGGATTATTTTTTTAAAAATGAAAAGCATAATATCAGATATCATTTTCGTCTGTATCCAGTAAAAGTATACCAGTTTTGTGTTTTAAAAATCTCATTCACAATTAATTGTTTCAAGTATCAAAACCTGCCAGTCGTGTATATCAATAGTGTTTGCAGGGAGCGTAACAATAGGATCCCTTCCCCGGAGATTGAAACGCTCTCCGGGCTACTGCCGGCTACAGTGATTTAGACTAACTGCACTTGTTGCGATACGAGGCCCTCCCCGTCGCAGATAACATATGACAGGCGGCTAATACGAGGATTATACTCATTCCACACACTTGTTCCGACAAGCTATTTTGCCGTAACTGCACTAGAACGCCAAGCCTGCATCAGCTAATGACACAAAACTACAGTCATTCCGCTAAGTTACTAGGTAGAACTTATTTTGCCGCGACACTTATGTTCGAACCTGTTCACAGCTCCTACCATGGAAATGAGATATTTTATCGCAAACTATAACTTCGCCGCGCAGGTAATAAATATTGCCATTATTGAATAAAAATATGGTAATAAACAAAATTCCAGGAGGCGAATAAAATTTTCAAAGCATGTTTTAAAGATCTAACGTGATGTTGAAATTTTTCAAGGACCTAACAAAAGTTTTTTACGAGTGGTTTGTTTGACGTGTCAATATTGCGCGCGCGCCTCTGGAGGGTAGTATAAAGTAGTATGTCAGTGGTGGGTGTCCCCGGGTGGCCGGGGCGCCGGGCTCTGGAGCGGCAGGCTCCGTACACAATGCCAATTTTCCGCTCACCGCCACCGACTACGCAATTATTTAGATAAACCTCTCGGCGTGACTATAAAAACATCTTCCCCTCCCCCTCGCAACGCTGTTTGTTGTCTTTGGGGCTTTGTGAATTTATAGCCCGGCATTACGCCGACGGTTAGGAAAAAATGTACTTTTAATTTATCTCGTTAAAGGGTTGAAGGACGGCCGGGTTCGCGGAGTAATTATTCCGGAATTGGCCACTTTAGCTGATGAATCCATTCCGCTGTACCCTTTATTGGGGGGGCAATTGTGGAGTGAATTAATTTGTTTTTGACTCCGATCTCAACGGAGTGAAAGATTACATTAAGTTGATGAGTGTAGTAATTATTTAATTAATTAACTTTCTTGACCTATGGGAACTGAGAGCTTTAGAAAAACTAATGCTCATTCTAAACTAGATTAAAGAATAGGCACATCAAGCGTTCGCATATAATCTATGAGGCCAGTTAAGAGCTAACTTCTTGACTGAATTTTTTATTTTTTCCAAAACAAGTGTATATTTCATACCCATTAATAACATCACAAAATACGATTATTAAATCGAGGACCAACAATCGAGTCATTGTTACCATCTTATAGGCGAGACAAATAATAATAAAGTACTTATTCAAAAACATACAGAAACTATTCCCAAACTTGATTTCAAAGAACGGTAATGATTAAGGTATTAAGTGCTTGATAGACTGAAACTTTTGTAAAAAGAGGACCTCCGAAGAACAATATAGTTTGAAGATTAATTTATAAGATCAAACAATCCCTTGACCGAGGAATTCTTTCGTTAAATCTGAAAGCTCATATATATATATAGGCCCGAGGCCCTATTACCGCCGAATAGTACCTGTATTAGGTACTGTCTTGCTTCTCTTTTAAATCCAAAAGTTGTCTTTAAAAGCTCAGTTTAGCGACGATGCCGCCCATTGTGTCACCGTATGTAATGTTTCGTTCATCTACATTTTCTGTAACTTCCTTGGTGTACATATTATAGAGTATTTTATTCCTTATAGCAATAGCTTACCTGCCACTCTTAGTGATGATCATCTCGGTGCCGAGGTCGTGGAACTTGTCCCATAGCTCTTTGGTCTCGAGCTGGCAGTCTACGGAGAGCAACTCCTCACAGTTGCAGGAGGTGGCAGGAGGCAGGGGCCGCGCTGGCGACGGCGTATCCCGCTCGCCTAGTTCTGTTTATAAAGGAATCATGTTAGAAGTATGGAAAGAGAGAAAATCTATACCGGCGATAACTATTCTCGGAGGTTCTTTCTTTCTTTCTTGTCAAAAATTTCCATGAAATTGACATGTGCTACCGATCGATAATCGATATCTCTAATAATGTGTGAATGTTACTTTATCTAGCCAGCATAAGAAGGTGGTCGCGTTTTTGCGGTACACTTATGGTTCTTATTTTTTCGTCCGTAATTTCATCTATACATATTTTTTATAAAATGTTAGGCTTTATTGAGAAGACTTCTTATTTTTTGTCAGATCTTTGTCGTTTTATAATGAATAGTTATCGTCTTTTGAAAGTTGATTATGGTTATGTACTCTATTATCTACGTGACACCTCGTAAAAATATTGGTAACCGCCATCTTGGATTTGAATTTTGTATTTTCGTCAGTGCTCCCGAAAACTATGGAAATGACTTGGTAAAATGTGGACGGTAAAAAGAGCTATGCTTGAACCGCTGTGTCGTTCCTATACTAATTGATTTTAAAAATAAAGAAACACCACTTAAGGGACTGGACGTACGAACACTTTTCCCGTGATATAAGAACGGTGAGCGGAAATTTAAAGATTTTAAACTATACTTGCAAAGCAACTTTATGAATATCCCCATGAGTGTCTGTGGCTTACAACCAATAAATTCAATGTTACAACAGATTCTGCTGACTTGCACTGAGCACACTGCGTTCGTGTTTAATTACCTACATGTGAATATACCTAGGTTCGTCAGATGTGAAGTTTCAACCCACAATGGGTGATTCCTACTAGTGCTAAGTTTACTCAATAAAAAATGCCATAAACTTTATACGAGTGGTGTGGTAACCACGACCGTTGTAACAGAACCCATAAGATTGTGTTCAATGAATATGGATGTCAAATTACTGCACGCCTTAACACGACAGTCATAGGAGGAAACGAGTATGGCATGCAGTAAAAATATAGCAACTATGTGACCTTAAGTTAAGGCACAGTTTATTTGTGGCTCAAAACAATATGCTGTAGTCAGCAGTAAATTGCTTGTTGAGTTTTATGAAGTTGTTATTTTTGTAGGGTTTGGTTTTTATAAGTACGTACTATGTTATGTGAATACACTGCATATTACTTTTGTCCAGTAAAATGTGTTTATGAGATTTTGCTTCATAGTAGAAGTTTAGACTAATGCTTTCATAAAACTTGGGTCTAAGAGAAAAGTAAATAGAGAGCTGAAATATATACATAGATTTGTTACAACTAGCAACTACTTTAAAATAGATAACGTATTTTATGTGTTCAGTAGTCCAGACTTTTACATTACTGTGTTACCTAAGTGTGCTAAGCATCGAATGTTACTATGAAAATAATAAAAACTAATATTTGCGGAATACTGAAAAAATAAATATATTTTTAAAATTCAATAAAGGGGCCTATTCGTCTTCCCGGTGCATTGCTAATATTGGTATGTTTTATTTTATTTTAATTAACAAAAGAGTTAGAGTCCAAAAGACTGGTGAAAAATCTCTCTTTTGTTGAAATACATAAACATACCTGCCGAGTTATTAAATCCATGGAACATACCTAACGAAAACATGAAACACATCTTGTGTTTCATGTTTTCGTTATGTTCAGTGTAAAGTTAAATAAAAAAGTTATCTAAATTGATTTAAAATAATTAATGAGTTACGCGTTTTATATCGTATTATTACATTTGAAAGAAAATCTTAATAGCTTTTACGTGATTTTATTTATTTTTGACTTCATCAATCACCCGCAACTAAGATAAAATTGTAAGCCCAAGTAATTTATTTTTAAATAGTTACTCGGCACTAACTAGAAAATTTAATTTTATGAAATGACGGGTTGCATAGTAGCTATCTTTATGAAAGCAACTAGGTAAGTACTTACTTTAAAATTGAGACAAGTTCTCAACACATTTTTTAATTGACTGTATTGTTGTGGTGCTTACCTAAAACCTGGTATAATAAACTACTATTACATACAATAAAATTATTAACTGCATATTTACAAGTCAGAGCTTGTTACCCAGCCACCTCTGGGGCTTCATCATAGTTTTCTACACGCATTAAATCAAGAAGCCGGTGTGAGAACCGAATTGTGTCGGGCTGAGAAAGTTTGTTTATAATGTTAATAACACTTGTGCTATAACAACTTCAATTACTTTTTGTTGTACAGTAATGGCGGCCGCCGCAAGTTCAGCAGTAAATTGCCCTGAGATTTCACGTTTACATATAAATTGTCGGATGGATTAGGTCTTTAGTAGAGGAAACTGGGATTTTTGCAAGAATGGGTACACTCACTGGTAGAGACCATTTCGAAAACCGAAATATAAGAACTTTTGTAAGGAAAACTCCACTCAATGGTGAAAATCATTTCGAGGACCGTCATGCCGTCATTTGTAATTAAAGTGAAAACCTGCCAAAGAGATGTGGGAAGGCTGACGGCGTGACGGCGTGACGGCACTGCTTTTTTGAAAATCGTCTTTATTTCAAAGGACTGTTGACTCTGCTTAAGAAGGCTCGAATGTCTGATTAGTTTTTATTTTTATTGCAGGGTTTTTTTTGCAGTTCAAGTATTTTCCAACTCGCATCGTTTGGACGTGTCGTACGAGTTACTGTCACGTGCGAGCTCGCATCAAAGTTACTTCAATATGTTTGGTGATGGTGATGGTTCGGACGCGTTCGGCAGTAGTTTTCTAGTGTCAGCTAGGCACAGCAGCGAGCGAAACCTGTATTTTTTGTATGCAAAAAAGACTCGCAAGAGATAGGACGTCTACTGTCATCGTGAAGACAGCTAAAGCGAGCCAAGCTACTGGCATACGAGTAGGCAATTCGACTAGCTGTCTACTGTCCAATCAGTAGCTCGCACTGTGTATAAACTAGCCATAATGTTACTAAATTGATTTATTTACTGCAATTTCAAGACCTATCTAATGAAACAGTTTCATATTTCCATCATTGCACAGTGTGTCGACTAGAACATGCTAGCTGGACAGAAATATTTTTTGACTTATATCACTTATGATGAATGAAAATAAGCCAAAAATATTATTTTTCCTGAGTTCTGGTGTTATTGGTATGAAATAAAAAATATAAACCGGTTTAATTATATAATTAATGATACACACTAAATTAAAATGAATTTATGCAAAAAATAACTACAAAAACATTACAAATACAAAAACAAAACGTTACATTATGTAAAAGGCTCAAAATTACTACTTACAATCTCATTAGATACGTCAAAAAAGTCATCTAAATTGATTTTTTTTTTTTATGAAAATGCTGAAATAAATTCAAATGAAATGCAAATACCACTAAGAACTTATGTTAATATTATGTACAAGTACTAGAAATTTCTATTTACAACCTGATTATATCTAAAAAAACATAAACCGAATAAGATTTTTGTAAGTATTATATAAATAAATATTAAATATAATTATAGTAAGTCCTAATACCAATTTATAATTAATCACTCTCACATTCAGATTCAGATGAATCAGGTATCAAATAATTTTCATCAGTATGATCAAGGTTACTTGGTACCTGTAATGGTGGTCATCACTACTTAATTGTCTGCCACCAACACAAGATTCCGACGTGGATTGGTTACCCTTGGCTGGGCTGTTGCTACTTCTAATAGCTTTTGCTACATTCCTGTATCCTGCCTTTCTATGAGCTATCTCAGCAGCTAACGTTAGCTCACTTGCGCTACGCTCACTAACGAGTTCTTCTACGCGGCGTTTTTTAGTTTTCTCAGAAGCATTTTCGAAATCTATTGGCGGTCTTCCAGGATGTAGCTTAAGCGATGCCGATGTGGAAGCCTGTGGTCTGTGAAAAGCAACCTTAAACTCTAAGTCTGCACCTTCCAGCCACGTCTTATTTTTCTCCAACATCCTTTTTTTATCGAATCGACAAGAATTCCATTTTTCAGTCAATTTTTCCGAAAATCTTGATATTAGTAATTTAATTTCTTTTTCTGATGTATCTACAACATCCTCCAAGCTCCATTTCTGCTTTATATACCTTAGCATTAAATTATTTTTATCCTTTTTATCTAATTTGACCCACTCTTGAAAAAATTCCATACGAGTAAGTTTGTATGTAACTTCTGAAAAATAAAAATAAAACCATGTTGGACTGTGTTCGGGGTAAAAAAATATACATTATTTAAAAGCTTAAATATGTAGCTACCTTTAGAAAAAAAAAGTAAACTGGGGTAGACTGGGGGTTTTTAGTTACCCTCCAACAAACCTTTGAAAGTTAGAAAAATTACGCCTTGAAAGACGTATGAGGGTAGGTTTCTTTTATAAATTTACACAGTTAAAATTACTTTATCATGTATATATAATAAAAATATACATACCTTCTAGTATATAATCCATCACTAGTAAAATAGATTCAATCACAAAATTTCTTTGGAGATGTTAACCAACGTAGT
Organism: Melanchra persicariae; assembly: GCA_947386135.1. NCBI lineage: Eukaryota > Metazoa > Arthropoda > Insecta > Lepidoptera > Noctuidae > Melanchra > Melanchra persicariae. The sequence continues at coordinate 7,774,199 of OX376653.1, read as the reverse complement.
GCTAAATTGCAACTGAATAAATGTGCATTTGTGATTTACACAATAAAGGGTACTTACACATTTCAAACAAAACAAATCCACAGTGTTAAACGAAAACAATTCCTAGAATTAGCGCCTCTATGGTGTTGTTTACGTTAAACGACACTTTGTTTTCGAGTGTTTGATAACGATTTCTGTCCAGCTAGCATGTTCTAGTCGACACACTGTGCATTGTAATGCTTATTCTTTGAAATAAGCCATCTTGTGCCAAAAGAGCACCCTACTTCCTATGGTCTAACTCAAAGGTGATGGTACCTGGTACCACACTAATTAATCGATCCGCGATCGATGATCAATCGATCTTCTTCTTCTTTTCAAGTCAATGATGACCCATAAACAGTTAGTGCCTACTAGTTTGCTACATATATGGCATGACTGAGTCCGAAATGGTGCAGATGTGAGGGTACTTGGGGCCCTCGATAACATTCACACCATCGATCGATTAGTATGATAAAACCCTAAGACTACCCTCATTCCTCTCAATACTGACCCGAGGAAGGCGCAGGAGAAGGCACGGCGTGGTCGGACGCATCTCTCTCTCCGTCCGAGCACTCCTCCACGTCCACCTCCACGTCCTCGTCCGGCAAGGGCGACCGGCAGCTCGACGCGGGAGAGCTGAGCGACGCCGGGGAACTCTGCCGGGACACCGAACCTGGAGAAGAGAAGGGGTTAGAACTAATTTACTGAAGGTTTGTCTGATGATTGATGATCTGGAGTTGTATCAGCGATTAAGAATAGGGTGGCGGGCTTCATGCCCAAATAACTTCACCCAACCTATGCGAAATGAATAAGAAAAAAAGTTAAACGTGTTCAACGAGTTTGTAGAACAGAAAACAGAAGAGATCTGAGCTCATTGTTAATAAAACAATAGCGTTGGTGTATCTAGGGGGGGCTAAGGGGCTCAAGCCCCCCCCCCACGCCCCTCCAGGTTTCAGATTTCTTTGTATACAACATAATAACGTAACGAAGTCATTGAGGAATTTAATAAAAATATCCAAGGAGGCTAGTTATGCGTTTAGAAAAATAAAATGTTAGACCTTGCTAAAACCCACCCTCAGCGGGGTCAAGCCCCCCCCAAACGACAATCCTGGATCCGCCCCTGAACAGTAGGGAATCACAACATATTCTAATAGACAGAAAAGGGTAAGGCAAAGCTGTGAATGATGATAAAGATGAAGATCTAGCCAGTAGGTATCTAACTGTAAGAACCGACAATGACAATGTGAAACATTTGTAAGTCCACCCTGCATTTTCAAATCGGTTAACCTTGCTGCGAACATAGAAAACTATGGTTTCTAACGGTTAGGAGCAGAAATCCCCCGTGGCAGGTGTTAGAGAGCTGGCACATATGTATATTCGTAACATTTTTCTAAATCTCAGCCAAACTAAATAACAACAACAGCGTCCTCCATATTTCAGTGCATTTAGGGTCTTTTCATACATTTTTCAAAGACATTATGTAGGGATTGTAGGTATATAAATTACAGTGTTGTAAGTATTATCTAATCTCAATACAATAGAACTATGGTTGCGATAAAGGACTTTTCCCTTATACTATATCTTCATAGGGTTTCAAAATAAATTATGAATTCATTACTATTATTAATAATTATTAATTACTAGAAAATGTAAAGGATCTCGATATTAGATATAGATTCAACTACTTTGACTTTTTTCGAATTTGTAATTAAAAATTACAAACAATGTAGGTGGGTCAATGGCCACTATTGCAAGCTTATTTGGCACCAACCATAGGTAAATACTAATTTCATGATTTGTTATTTTGATAAGTTTTAATTGACCTTCCGTCTGTCCGATGTCAACCACCCTTGGCCATTTCTATGACCAGCTATACATTTTATAAAAGGAAAATTAAGTATTTGATGTGACAAGTCAATCTGCAAGCGTCCCCCAAAGACGCAAATAAATATAGGTAGGTAGATACTCCTACAACACTAGTAAAAACTTCAGTGGTTTAAAACTTTAGTAACCCTGGACTGGAAACCAAAACCGCGACTCTAACTTTGTTAACAAACTGTAACATTAAACCTAATGAAACGAGGTGTTAGTCAGGTACAGCTAAGTATTGGCTTTAGTGATACAAAATGGCGACTAGCGCCACAGCTTCACAAGCCATAAATTTACCTAGCAGGTACATTAACAAGTTAGTTAACCTAATGCTCCAATTTTTACTTTGGTATTATTCGTCAAATCATTGAGCTTCATAAAGCTCTAAGTGAGCTACACGATAACTGATAAATGAGTGCACTGTTTGGACCTACTCTGAGAGTGATGTGCATGCCTGTATGTAACAACATTTACGAGAGAATCCTGTGTTGTTACGAAATATTGTTGTTGGTGTGCCTTTGTTAATAAATGAATAAATAGACAGTTCCACTCAAATCTCTGTGGTTCTTTCATAAAAAGATCAGCTCAGACATTTACCTACATGATTGTCATATTTTACCATTCAATGGAATTCAAGAGACTTGTTTTTACCCGATTGCGTCAGAAGGAGGGTAATGTTTTTGTATCAGTGTTTCTTCTCAGTGTAGTTAGCTAGTTAAACCGGCTTCATCTACTGCCACCAACAAAGATTGACGTGTAAAAGTGTTATTAACCTATTTACAAAATAAATATCATTTATTTGATGATTATTACCTTTACTTGTTGATGCCTTGTTCATCACGAGAGTAAAGCTAGATTTAGATACAGTGTCGTGTCGTGTTGTGGCGCGGCCACACACCAATACGTACCAAGCTAGGTAACTAATTATGTACTTCCTTTTTCTTATTTTAGTAATTTTCGTAACTGTATTTTTATTTTATTTTTTTCAAAATTTTGTCTCAATTACTGTGCTTTTGCTAAAGATGAAATTGGATTGATTGAGGTATTAACATTATTATTACCTATATAATGACATAGAGCCTTTAAAATATCAATTATTCTGAGCGAATTGAAAGTAAAAAGTAATAAAACCTCGCTTACAAAAACTAAGGGTTAAAATTAATGGTTTCTCATAAAATACAAAATAACACGACACAAAAGTAAGAGTAAACTACTTATTTTTAGTGCTAACGTAGCTTTTGCAATTAAATAGCAATAAGGGACTTGGGTGGGCCACCGTTATCTGTGTTGAAAAAGAGAACAAAATCGAGAGCAGTTACGTTATCTTTTTAATTCGCCCACGAAGCGCGCCATACAATTTGGACCGCCATTTGTCATTTTTTTCACCCTAATCATTGCGACCAAGGCGCTTCTGAACATCCTAATAGATATCGATGTACGATTAAATAATTCAAGCTGTCAAAATAAAATAACAAATGGCGGTCGTTTGTTATTTTTATTTTTCAAATCTTATAATGCAAGTAGTTACAAACATTTTGGTGGTTTCAAAAATGATGTGTTTCTAGTGAGATATGTTTGTAGAAGTTTATAGTTACAGCCCCTCTTTGACAGAAATGAGACGATTTTGTAAGACAGATAAATGATAAGATTAATATGATAATGAATTGTTTAATATCTTACAATTAGTACCATATATATGGCTGGGTTGTATCATGGTGGTTCCTTGATTAAGCCATAAAACGAAGTCAGTCTTGCATGTCATTTTATTTTCATTCCATTCTTACTTCAGTTAGAAATGAAATGTTGGAATTTTAATAATTCCACTTAACTTTTATTAGTTGTAGAAAAACAATAGACACATGTTCAATTATTATCATTCCGAGAATTTTTTATGGATATCTTAAATGGAAGGCAACAAATTGTGTTGACCAATAAACTAAAAAAAAAAGAACATTCTGGGTCAATTATGCACATAGTAAGTGACCCAGAATGTCCTTTTTTTAAGTTACAAAGTAAGTTGGTAATGAAAATCACTTAGACAATGATTTATTTTGTTTTTTACACGTTTGTACACAATTTTGCAATTTTAGTCTAGTTTGTATATAGTTAGGTTTAGTAGATATAAATAGTTAAGATAGTTATGTACATTTATTGGTTACCTAAAATAAAGCATAAATGTGAAAATGGGAAAAAAAAACTTAGACAAAAATATCTTAGCTAACGTTTTACAGCGGTACACAAACATGTAGGTATTAACCGAAATCACAGTAGGTAGCATCTCACCCAGCATAGACTGATAAATAGATACTTTTAAAGCATTATTTTTAACATCTACTTACACTACATTGTTGAAAACTATTTAATAAACGAAGAAATCAAGGATAGAGCTACAGAAGTACAACTGAAACATGTTATAATGATGATGATTCAATATAGCATGTTTCTACCCTTGATTGCCAACAAAATATACCGGCTATATGTATCCATATGGGTTGATAAATGTGAAATAAAAATAATAATGGTGTATATTTGTAATAAGTTGCGTGTCCGTACACTTCGGGCGGTGTCGGGCGCGTTCGGTTCCACACAATTAATCTGAAATAACGAACTGACCCGTAACACGACTCCTGCGCATGTGCGCCTGCTCCCACCACACCAATTAGCATTAAACCCTTTTTAAATACGTCTCCAACTTTATAGTCGGGTTTTAGTGTAATGTTGAATTGTTCTAGCAGCACGTTTTGATTTGGACGTCGTAATTAACTAAATATAAACGCATTGAATCAAATTGGACCTTTTCAAAGAATACGGAGGAGAAAGTAAAAAAAAGACGAAACGACTTATTACATTAGTCAAACCGACAATTTTTTTTTTTTGTTGAGATTGCTAAAGGTTGTAAGCTTCTTAAGCCAGCATTATCTTACGATGTAATAAGAAAAGACAAATAGGTACTTCAGTGTATTCTTGAAAAATATCATCCAATAAGTAGTTTCAGTAGTTATGCACCCACAAACCAAATAGCGCTAGGTACCACTTTTTCACAACAAATGATTTACTTTAGTAGGTACTCATTAAATAATATCATTAATTCCAATGGCTAATTGAAAATAACATATACCTACCTATGAAGAATTAATCAAAATACAAATGCCTATCTCTTTTTAGATCCAAATGATGCTTCAGTGCAAAAAATCCGAATAAATCTGAATGTACAAACAAGTATTTATTTGTTAAAGATAGAAAAGCGCAGCTAGTTTCCAGTGCTCCGTAATCTTTCCTATTAATAAGATAATTAAACGAAAAGCTTCAACTGCTACAGTATTTTGGGTGTTTTTTCTTGTTTTCGCAAATTTCTCATGCGAATGTTTCACGAATATTTACAGTTAAGTAATTGTTTGACTAGAAATCTATCTTATCTCGTTTTAGTACAAAAACAATATTTCCCGCGATCATCTGTACTTGAACTACTTAAATTAGCTTAGATTTGCATAAAGCCTATTTTCAGATTTCAACGTTTTCCCAAAACCGAAATCTAATGAGTATCGACAGTGTCAGTCATAGAATAAGCACTGAAAACAACCTTTATGGCTAGATGAATGGACAATGAGATATAATCTACAGTTAAAAATATTTTAAATGGACATAAATTTATCAAATTTTAATTGTGTTTACATGGATGACTGCATTGTTTTTGCAAAATGCTCTATTTTTGGGATCATAAGGGAGGTATCCATATTATATCCTCCATGTTATTTTTTATTCCATATTATTTCCTGAATGCTGTGGACAGTAGTAATTGGAGTGCAGATTTAAAAATGTTATCATGTAAAGTACGAGTAGACCGGTAATCCTAATCACAACTTGGTCTGTATTCTGTAACTGTACCTTTTATAAATAAATAAATATTACACTAAGTATGATTAGTTCCTTTAAACAAAGATACCCGCCAAATAGAATAACGGGGTTGGTAGAGCCAGTTTAAAATATTCTTGTCAAAGGGGTAGCAGCAAAAACTATTGAAACAGGGGGGGTTAGGGGTTTTTAGAAGACCTCCAAATTAGTGTTGTGGATCTCCAACTCTGCACGTAGGCCTCTTTGAAAACTATTTAGTTATTATTCTGCTGTATCCAGCTTTTTAGAAGACATTTAATTATATTTTTTTTAGTTTTTGGCAACTATGTCATTGCTCTAGATTTTATTTTTCACCTCTGGGACGACAGTCCTTTACATTATCAGATAGATTAATGGATTTGTATACAAATTTATAATTTTTCATCAAGCAAGTTAGTATAGCTAAGTAAGTGCTTAATTAGGCCTATGTTACCGGTGTGAGGCGGCGTGCGCGCGACGGGGCTGCGCGGCTCGGCGCCGCCGCGGGCCATGATCGCCGCGATGGAGAAGTCCGTCGCCCTCGTCTTGCCCTCCTCGGCCACCATCCTCTCGCCTCCGGCCCTCCAACACTCCGCGCTTTCCACATCCATGAAACAACTCTCAGTACCTCAGTCCAACACTAATCCTCACCCAACATCTCACCGATACCGGCCCGTACATTGTTTTCGTTTATGCATTTTCTTTTCAAGGAAATTATTTTACACCGAATTTATTTTTTTCCTAAATTTTTCGACCGTTACGAAATTATTTTCATTTTTAATTCGAGCATTATTTTTTTAATATTGTAAACAAAAAACACTTTTCGAGTAAAAACCGTGTTAATGCACAATTATGAATCAATTAACTCGTCGGACGATCGTTAAACGCGTATTTAAATAGCAGTTGAAATTGTCCGTCGTGGCACACGAGCGAAAGCGGTACGGCGGCTGAGCGCGGACTGAGCGCGGCGCGGGCGCGGCGCGCGGGGCGGGGCGCGCAGGCGGGGCCGCCTCCCCGGCAGCCACTGGCCGCGCTACCCGCTGTCACCGTACCTCCCTCCCCTCCCCTCCCCCCACACCCCGGACACCCCGACCACTATGCTTTTCAATAACAATAAAAATAATAATATTAATTCCATATTTGCTCAACGCCAGTGTGTGTCATCGTAGAAAATAAATTTCAGCTTATAACGTCGTCGACTCTATCAATCAATAAAATCGTCATCCCATAGGTGACCGTTTTCTATTTTACGTAACGGCAACCTATCGGTTCTTAAACAAAAAGTTTATTGCTCCTAAAAAACATTCAGAATGTATCCATGCATGCTTTATATAGGAATGAATTTTCATGAAAACAGTGTCAAGTGAAAGCGCTTGCGCAGAGTATGCGCGAGTGCGCCGCCCATAAAACTGATCTGTAGATTAGAGCGAGATAGAAGTAGACTATAGTGGGCGTGCGCATGCGTTAGAAAGAGTTAAAAGGATTTATAACGTGTAACAAAGTATGTTCAAAGACGTAACTTTATCAATACTTAACGTGAATCTTTACAGAACGTGCAAATAATTTATATGTAAGTGTTTTAAAAACGTTGTTTATTTAACGTAATGTGCGAAACGATAAAGTTTTAAGAGCTGTCTCGTTACTTTCGAACATTTCATAAAACTGACTTCAATCACATTTCATGGCAGACGAGAAACTTATGAATAATAGGTAGGTACAGATAGAACGGTAATTCTGTATTATTTAGTTTTAGTTCGAACATATAAAATTAAACTGTTAATAAACGATTTTAGATAGAGTTAATATTAAGAATTTAAACAATAACAATCACCTACACTTCCGCGCGATCTATTGTTGTGAGCGGACGTTTGTTAATTTTTGTCACAGTCTATTGAGCGCGTATTTCTTATCTTGATCGTGCGCTGGACAACCGGTTTTGCCGGTCGGTCCCTGTGCAGTTGTTGCTTTGTTTACATGTGTGAATCAAATCCAAGTAATGTAAACATCAATTCACTTTCGAGCGCTGATGAGTTAGAGGATAATACAAATATGGAAGTTGAGGTCAATACACAACAGGATGGCAATGAGACGACACGAATGAAAAGGTTAAGAGATGAAAACTCTTCTGAAGAAGGATGGACTGAAGTGAATAGAAGACGAAACAAATTAGTATGCAGTAGAGGAGATCTAGGTGGGAGGGAGAAAGAAGACAAGATACAGGTATGCGTGACTTGTAAAACACCTTTGCCTAAACAGTTCGCGTTGGCACGATTACTAAAGACGCACAACATTACCAGCAGCAACATTCATAAAATTAAATATGTTCATCAACATAAAATGTTAATTACATTTGATAATGATACAGGCGCAGAGGAATTTTTGAATTGTTCGGTGTTTATTGACATGGGTTGGTTCTGTCAAAAAACTTCCGAAGTAGGTGTATCGTACGGCCTTATTAAAGCTATGGAACTAGATATTTCTGATGAAGATCTTAAAGCTAATTTAACAAGCAGTGCTGGAATAATATCAATTAAGCGGTTAAATAAACGCTGCTCGGATAACCCTGATGGTAACGGATGGACTCCGAGTGAAACGATTCGACTAGGATTTAAAGGATCTTCACTTCCGCCGTATGTTTATATCTACAGTTTGAGGATTCCAGTGGAGCGGTTTATATTCCCAGTTACTCAATGTGCGAACTGCTGGAAATTTGGCCATTTGAAGATAAGATGTCCATTAAAGAAACCGGTTTGCCCCAAATGCTCTCTAAACCATGAAAACTGTACATCTACATCATACACTTGTGTGAATTGTTCAGGTCGGCATATGGCATTTGAAAAAATATGTCCATACTTTAAGAAAGAAAAGAGGCTAAGGACTTTAATGTCCGAATTTAATTGCACTTACAGGAAAGCACTTACTATATACGTTCCTCCATCCCCTGATAATGTTCCACAAGTGAATTTATCTGATTTAAATCCTGAAGTCGACCAAACACCTACTGTGACTGCCGCAAATAACAGTTCGATAATAACGCAGCCTCCCATAGACGCAAATGACGGTACAGCCTCACAGGTCCACTGCCCAGGCACGGTCAATCCAAAAACCAAACCTTTGCCTAAGCGTAATTCGAAGAAGCAAAATCATCGACCAGCTACCCCAGCACTTGTAGAGGACATAGCATGGCATCAAGTTTCCGATTCTTCCGATTCTGCAGAGTATATTATTGATACACCCAATTTTGTCAGAAACAATAACCCTAATAAGACTTCTTATAATTTAAACTTTTGGCATATTATAAGAAAAATTAAAAATATTATAAAAAGTAAAGAATCTTTTCAAGTTAAAATCCAGCAATCAATTTCAATAGTTTCCGAATGGCTGACACATAAAATTGTAAGTAGTTTATCTATTGATTCGTTATTCGATTTATTTGCTGGAAATGGCTAATAACAATAATTATATGAACTTGAATATTATACAATGGAATTGCCAAAGTATTAGACCCAAATCTCGTTCACTTGAATTACACTTAAGCCAAGAAAAAATCCACATTGCCGTATTGAGCGAAACTTGGTTGGAACCCGAAAGTTTTTTTAGAATTAGTGATTATAATACCCATCGACTAGACAGAGAAGATGGTTACGGTGGTGTCGCAATTATGACTCATCGCTCTGTAAAATCCGTTGTTTGTACAACGAAAAGTCTCAACCCCGGCATAGAATTGTTACATATTAGAATTTTGAATTGTCAGCATATTGAGAATATTATTTCCGTTTATTGCCCTTCGACTGTGCATACCACTCAAAGTGATTGGGACGCGATCTTTTCTATAGGAAACAGTAGAACTCTTATTTTGGGAGATTTTAACGCGCATCACTCTAATTGGTCTTTGAGAACTGATCGACGTGGCTCCGAAATATTTGATTCCATGCTAGATTACAACTTTATACATTTGAATGATGGTAGCTTCACTAGAATCAGATTGGTTGACGGAGTTCTCCAGCAATCTAGTCCTGATGTCTCATTTGTATCTTCTGATTTATCTTTATTATTTATTTGGAAACCAACTAAGGAAACACTCGGTAGTGATCATTTAATTATTAAATTAAACTTAGTACTAACTGTTAACCGTGAATATCAAAGCAAAAGAAATTATAAAAAATCGGACTGGACTTCATATGCTGCATACATAGATGAGTACTTACAAAATTGCGTTACTCCCCAGGATCCTCAGGATTTGTATGACCTTCTGTATAATATTATGCAAAAATCTGCGGATAAATATATTCCCAACATTAAAATCCCTCAAGGTATCAGCAACGTATTTAAGCCAAAACCATACTGGTCTCCAGAGTTGTCCAGGGCTGTTGCGGAGCGGCGTTTGGCCCTTGCAAATCTGAGATCTTGCCCTTCTCCTAGGAACTTAGATATTCTTAAAGAAAAAATTAGTACCGCACAAAGGCTTATTCGACGGGCTAGATGTAAATCTTTTCAACAGTTCTGTTCCTCTGTTGATGAAACTTCTTCAGCGTCCGATATGTGGCGTAAGATGAGGTGGTTAAAGGGTCGGCAAATTCCTAACGCCTGTGTAGATAAAGAAAAAGCTGAGTGCCTGCTTAGAGAACTTACTCCAGATTTTGTTTGTCCCGCGAAGCCTACTTTTAATTCAGATAACGCTACGTTGGAGTCATTAATATCTATGCCAGAATTAGTTAACTGTATTAAAAACTCCGACACAGCTCCTGGGTCAGATCAAATTTCCTTCTCCATGATTAAACACCTTCCAACTTCCGGTAAAGTTATGTTGCTTTTAATATATAATCAATGTTTTTCTTTCGGTTTCGTCCCCTCACAATGGCGCCAAATCAAAATAGTACCAATCCCCAAGCATAGTAGTAGCTCATCATCATCTTTACGTCCAATTTCCCTAATATCTTGTGTTTGTAAGATCTTGCATGCCATTTTGGCCAAACGTATTGAATGGTTCTTTGAAAAGCAAGGTCTTTTTCCTGAGGACATGGTGGGTTTCCGTAAAGCACGATCTTGTCTGGATAACCTTACGCGGTTGGTTTCTGAAATTCAACTTGGATTTTCTAAAAACTTGGTTACAGCGGCGTGTTTTATAGACATCGAAAGTGCATATAACAATGTTGATATTCCTTGCCTTTTACATATTTTAGATCAGTTTGGAGTTGGATCAAAAATCTGTGCTTATTTGTGGTCTTTTTTATCAAATAGACATCTACAAGTGGCAACATCTGATTGTCAGATGATTAGATGTACTGGGCGTGGGCTAGCTCAAGGAGATCCACTGGCTCCACTATTATTTAATATTTTAACAATACATATATGTAAAAAAGTTGGCCACGTAAATATGTCTCAATATGCTGATGATTTTGCTTTATATTCTTCAAAAATTAATTTAGATTTAGCGTTTGAAGAACTTCGGTCTGCATTACGATATACCAAATTGTTAATTGATAAGCTAGGTTTAACTATGTCTCCAAATAAAACTAAGATTTGTGTTTTTAAAAAGGGTTGTTTTAGGAGGTCTATTGATTTTAATTTTGATGATGTCTCAATTGAAGTCGTTAATTGTGTTAAATATTTGGGTCTTTGGTTGGATAGTTCACTAAGATGGGGTAAACAAATCAATGAAATCGCACAGAAAGTAATGAAATTCATTAATTTACTTAAAGTCTTATCTGGTCCGGGATGGGGACTCCATCAAAAACACCTAAGACGTTTATATATTTCTATTATTCGAAGTAGAATTGATTATGCCAGTTTCTTGTTCGACAATAGTTCTAACTCTAAACTAATAAAACTCGACAGAGCTCAAAACCAGGCACTACGTGTTATTGGCGGATTTATAAGGAGTACCCCGATACATGTCATGGAAAGCGAGCTATGCCTCCCTCCACTTCATATTCGTAGAAGATATTTAGCTGTTAAGTTTATACTTAAATCAAAGTCTTTTTCTAATAATAAAACTATAAAATCACTTGAAAATCTCTCACTCGTTACCGGTTCCAACTATTGGCAGAACAAGAAGCTGCCATTACTTACTGACATCCTCGCACAATATAACTCAGTCCCAATACACTCAAGCGTTCAACTTGAAATGTTTTCTCTTAACACGTGGGTAAGTAATATTAATATATCTAATATAGTATTTGACAAAATTTTCATACAATTTTTACTGACGGCTCCAAAGACAAACAACTCGGAGGCGCTGCCTTTTTGGATCCTGTCCATCTGAACCAAATGAAGATTAAAATTGATTCAGATATTTCTATTATGCACATTGAATTGATCGCAATATTGGAAGCCTTGTCCTATATTCAATCAATTAATGGCGATAAATTTGTGATCCTGACGGATTCCAAAAGTTCGCTGCAACATTTGGCTCGGCACACTTCTCATATGCGAGGTACTCCGACAGCCTACGTTATATATGAATTGATTTTAAAACTGCAATCTAATTCAAAAACAGTTTGTTTTCAATGGATTCCGTCGCATGTTGAGTTACAGGAAAATGATATGGTCGATTTACTCGCCAAACAAGCGTGTGTTGATGGAGTACCCATGAATATTACCCCACTGTATTCGGAATACTTTGGAAAGGCAAAAAAGCAATGCTTAGAACTTTGGCAGGAATATTTTAACCAAAGGTCAAAAGAAAAGGGGATATGGTACCGTACTATCCAGCCAGAAATCTCTCGGGTTCCGTGGATCGACTGTAGTCTAAATAGAAATTTAATAACTATAGCTTTAAGACTTCGCTCCGGACATACTCCATCAAATAAATTCTACTATCTAATGAAGAAAGTTTTGTCTCCAAATTGTGATGACTGTGGAGTAGTTGATGATGTGTTTCACATCCTGATGGAGTGTGTCCGGAATGAAAATACGAGGATCAATGTTTTTGGGCGCTGTAAATCTTATAATATTGGTATCTGTAACACAATACTCGCTTGTCCAATGTCGGAGAATGCTAAACAGCTGTATGAGTTAGTCTTAAGGTAGATTGTAATATTTTGTGATTTTTCTGTATTGGGCGATGTGGTCGCTAAGCGACAAAGCCCTTTAATCAAATAAAAAAAAAAAAAAAAAAACAATCACCTAAATATGGTGACGGTATTTTTGTCGTTTTTATCATTTTTCTGCAGCAGTTCAGTTAACTGAACTAAATTCTTATGCATTCTTTTAATTTTCTTTTTTGTTTTGTTTGGCAGGATCTAAGTAAATTAAAGGTTTAATTTACTTAGATGCAAAACTGCAACTTGTATTAACAAAGTGTTCCCCATTTTCAATAATAAAATAAAAAATTACCTGCCTACCTAAGTTGAATCTACGTAATGTGTTTGAAAATATTTACAAAATAAGAATTAAAACTGATTTAACAGGTACCTAATTCATTAATTACCTAAGTCTGATAAGTTTTTATTCACTCATTTAAATAAGATTCCAAGGATTTGTTAAATAACTCAACAAAATCAATGGTAAAGAAAAGATTTGGTGAAAAATTTTCAAAAAAGTTTTTTAAATCCTTACGTACAGGAAAATTGCCATTATGATTTACAAACCGCGTAGGTCGATCCATACCTACATACCTAACACAAAAACGTGTCAAACTTATGCCGAGATTTCTCTTAAGTAACATGTAAAAATTACGAACATTCAGACGAACTTTTCTCCCTATTTAACCTGTTGTAGGATTATACTATGACTTTTCGTAGCTTTTCTTACTGCTCATTTTCTACCAGTCGACCTAGTGTGATGCAAAAACATGCACTTTAGTTGTCATCGATTTGTAGAATGCATTTAATACCGTAGACTACGCAATTTCAGCTGTTGCTATGTGATTGGTAACTGTAGTCGCTCAAGGCACTATTTTAGGTCATGTTTTGTTTTAACTCTAATAATTTATTACTTAAATATGAATAGCTGAGAAAGTCTTAGCAGGTTGTTAATTTGGATCATTTGAATCATAGTTAACTAATTGGTAGTTAGATAACTGTTGCGCAACATTTCATGATTCTAGACCCAGCAGTTAAGGGCTGTGTTGTCTGTCAGTGAACGGTTAAGGCTTTTCATGGGTTGATCTGCAAGGTTAAGCAACGCTTACACACCGAGATTCTTCGATGCCTCGGAATGCACGTTAAGCTGTTGGTACCGGTTGTCATTTGTAGATCTTTGACTGTCGCTATAGTAGACAGAAGACAAGAAATTAACACTTATTTTGCCAAGAGGTATCGTGTTACCCAGTTACTGGGTTGTAGAGGTCAGATTAGCAGTCACTCCATCTTATTACTATAAAAGCCGAATTTTGAAGGATAGATGGATTTACAAAAAATATTAGACACGTGTTTTTTCTTTTTCACGTTAACAAAAATTAAAACGATGCAGTGCGTTGAAAACTCATGTGAATCACATGTAAGTACACTTTTTACCTTCACGTGACGTCACGAGCCTTCGAGATCTTCGTCTTTCTCATTGATTTGATAAAGCAAAAAATACCTGTCCAATATTTTTCGATAATCTAACTGACGGACTAAATAGAATCATTATATTTTTTAACCATTTTAGGAATCATCCCTATTTAGAAAAAGTGCTATTGACCTAAGAAACTGGCAGCAAATCTTTCTAGTTGTTTCTCCTTGCAACGAAGAATTCCTAAATTCTAAACCGGCTAGATAAACCATTTATTTTTAGAGCTATGCTCTAAAAATGGGACTGATCAAGATGTAGGTAAGACTGGTCGAGAATCTCAAAAAATTATAAGACTATTTGAGATTCTCAACCAGTCTTGCATTAATAACAAAGTTTTTCTTCTGTAATTATTACCCTCGTTTTCAATATCGTACAATCGTTAGTCAATATCGAAAATATCGTTAATAATACGAATTGCTGAAACTGCCCCCATAACAAAAAAGACTCATTTACATACAGTGTGAAACTGAAAAAATACGTTTTATATTTTATTAATTGACAAATTCACTGTCGGATGTAAAATAAAAAAAAAATATATTCTGCTGTGTCGATGGGTGCATTAAAGGTTGACATTTTGGAATATGGATGGAAAATTAAACAAAATTAATTTAATCAAGGTAAGTATAATTCACATTTTCTTTTCATTTTAGTTGTAGGCACAAAAATGCCAAAAAATATGTTTTACTACAAAGAAAACACGCAACGTCTTTTCAACGTAATTTATCATACGCCTTTCTTACTAAGTGATAATGCGTCACCAAGTTCTAGTAACCTAAAATAAAAAAGACGTATCCACTTGCTACGGTTCATCTAGTAAAATAAAAATAGGTATAACTTGCATAAATACTAATGCGCCAACGAGCCATTTTTAAACTGATGAACTTTTTAATATGAAAAACCGACTTTTAATTTAAAAACCATGATTGTGTTAATCTTGGTTCTTATACCTAACATAATTATTTTCCCAAAAAAAACATACTATGTTAGATTTATTAACTAGCTAACGCCCGCGTGAATGTCGAAAATTATCCCAACGGAACATACTCCCGGGATAAAAAGTATCCTATGTGTTATTTTAGACTATAATCTACCTCTGAGCCAAATTTCATCAAGATCCGTTCAGCCATGGTGGGGTTCTGATGTGATTGAGTAATAAACATCCATCCATTCGTCCAAACTTTCGAATTAATAATATTATTATAAGTAGTAGGTAAGTAATAAGTATAGACATAAATTAAGAACACTGTGTATGTCACAATCAAAAATCAACTAAGCAAAATATTAATAAAAATTGCTTGAAACAAAATTTGTAGAGTATTGAAGCTTCTACGTAGCATATCGAGATATTTACGGAAAACAGATTTTTGCCTATTTAACCTTGTATATATCTTACTTATGACGCGCACATGATGTTATTGCGATTTTTCAGGTAACGTTTAAAATGTCAGAGTAAAGGTTTCATTCCGAGGTCAGCACCCTTTTTATTGCCCAGGTATTTATAACTATTCTGCATCATTTTTACTGCTCCTGCAGGAACTCTTCAAACTATCATGAATACTGGTTTTTACTCTCGCAAAAGACTTTATTACAGACTACATCCACAATAAATTGGCTGGCAGATTGACTGAAGACAGTGGTTGATATGGATGGAGAGAATAGAGCAATATTATATGTAAACAATTTTTAATACAGTTTATTTACATTTAACTAAAGTATGTAGGTACCATTTTGTTTGATAACTTTTTGCCATCTTGTAGGTAGGGACATGATCCCATTGCTATAGAAATTTTGGGACTTCTGCCCCCCTAGACAAAAAACTTTTCTGTAGCGTTAACGTCAGACGCTCACGACAAAATGTATGGGAATGACATTAGGTGATGACGTTTCGTTTCCACACCTAATGTCATTCCCATACATTTTGTCGTCAGCGTCTGACGTTAACGCTACAGAAAAGTGTTTTGTCTAGGCCCCCTGATCAAAATACCGCGACAAGTGGTTTTGGCAATCCTCTCGTAAATGTTAACCTGACCTAATGAAGAAATTGGATACATTTTAAAATTTAACTACAAAAAAGGTAAAAATGCAACACAAGCCGCGAAAAAAAATTGCGATGCTTATGGACCTAGTGCAGTGTCTGTGAGAGTAGCACAAATTTGTTTCTATAGCAATGGGATCATGTCCCTACCTACAAGATGGCAAAAATCATCGAACAAAATGGTACCTACATCATTTAGTTAGATGTAAATAAACTATATTAAAAATTGTTTTAAATTTTCTTAAAAAATGCGAAGAAACTTTTTCCCCAACGTAATATAATTCCCTAATAAAAAATTTCATTACTCAATTAAATTCAGTAATATCGATATTTTAATTACAAAAAACTCAAAAATAACAAAATCACTATTCTCATCAGTTTTTAGAAATCATGTAGATATAATAGATAATTAAAAGAGCAAATTATGAAAGCTAGGGATCATAACTGCAACGAAATGTTCGCAGGGCAGTTTTGAAACCACTGGCCTATCAACTTCGTTGAGAATTGAGTTAGAGATAGCCTTTCCTGGAAGTAATGCCTGACTGCTTAGCTCTTCGAAGGTACAGCGAGATGATAAAATTTATCATTTTTAACGCTAATAATCCCCAAGTATGTAGTAGTAGGTATCTGTAGAATTGCTCATATCAAGTAGCATAATAATTTAGAAAGGAGAAACGCGTGCGGGCGCGCATCTGTCAAAATCTGGGCTTAATTGATCGCACAGTATTCCAACCGCGACCCCCACTTCACCCTTTACAACCAGCAATGCTATGCAAAAAGGCGCTACTACCATTTATGCTCGATTATTTTTCATAATACTAAAAAGAATAGACTAGTCTACACAGAAATGTGTTTTCTTCTTATGAGCAAAGCTACGTAATAAAACGCTTCTACTTAAATACTTCTTTTCTACTTAATACGCGTCACAAACGCCTTTTTTATTTAGTTAATTTTACAATATTCAGCAGAAATGTCTTTTTTAGTAGTAAGGTTTATAGAGTTCTAAAAAGTTTAGGCGAAATTTAAAAATACTACTGAACGCGCCTTTTTTTCTGATTCCGAATAAGTATGTTACTCAATTTTGAAAAAAATGTTACATCGGTATTTTTGTCTTATAACGGCAGAATACAATCCTATTATTAATTATATGTTTATCATATTTTATATTCCTATCACATCTATCTATTAATATTGGACACATACGTAAAAAAAATATAATAATATAATCAGTCTTTTTAACCCAAAGGCAAGGTAGAGAATGCCTTGTTAAATTAAGTCCGCCCATGTACCACTATTGTACATAGACTTTAAATAAATAAATAAGTAATGAAATAACAAATGTAGGTACCTACCTATGCACAAAACAGTTCGATACACCGCAAGTCACTATTTTCTTTTTCAAGATTTTATTGTTCTGCATTTGCTCGCTGTCCGTATGTCATTACCTACTGGTATCTGTCAGAATATAAGCGTCATATTTTAAGGACGCGTTTCCAAATGGGTTGTCAAATCATTACTTTTTACACAAAAGTATGTTTATTAAATAAAATGCTTTGCATTCTTGAAATGTTTTTCCCATGAATTGTTGATAGATGTACATGGTACGATTTCAGGAACTAAAATATAATTTTAGATAGGTACAGTTTCTCAATAAATGTACCGAAGTGATTTTTTTTACTTCGGTACATTTATTGAGAAAATGTACCTATCTAAAATTGATTGATTGATTTGACTACCCATTTGGAAACGCGTCGTTAAGGACCGGACCCCTTGCTGTTACCTACTTAAAACACACACCGCACGTTGGTTGCTCCTTGTTTAAATGAATTTACAGTTTTTTGCGTAAATACTTTACTGGGTGCGTCAGAAGTGCGTGGCCATGTTTTAAGGATGATTTACTGTATCTGATATACCTACCTACCCACCAAGTACAAAAACAATTTCAAGTACTTTTGAAGGTTATTTAAAAAACCCGACCGTAGGAAAACGACTAACAAGTTTCATAACTCAGTTTTCAAGTAGTCTGATGCAGTTGGTGCCATTTATTTTAGTCCAATCATAGACTTGATGCCACCAAATAAATGTTTTATCCGTCAATAGTATTAAAGTCTCATTTTGCCAAAGAAAGTTTTCAGCAATAGATCCGCTACTTCCTATTTGCTTACAAGTTACTACGTAAAGCATGAAAGCATTTGATGGAGTGGGCTCCATAGTGTTAAATAATGCACGCGCTCTGAGGAATGAGGACGCCTCAGACGTTTGTTCTCCCCGTGTGAGGAATGAAGAGTGAGGCTTCGTCTTCCTCATCGCGTATGATAACGTGACGTCAGCGGAAGATGTTGAGTATAGCCTGATAGGGTTGCCTACATTGCTAGGATTGCATTGGTTAAAGTCACCAATTTCTGCAATTTCTAACTACAGAAATTAATAGATTTTTAACAAAACGGAATTATAATAGTCCAATTGGCAAAGAGAAAAACCTATTTTCTGGTCGGTCTGTTCCCGGTTACTTGTCTTAAAACTTTGTATTTCGACGTGCGACTAAACTGATTTTCTGTCTATAGGAACCTACAAAGTAAAACAAGCTCAGTTTTGCTCTCAAAACACTTTCAAGAGATTACCTACTGGCAAAACTTAAATGCTTCCTATTCCCATCTTTACGATATTTTGTTCTAAAACACTCGCAGTGACATTAAGCACACATAAACTCTAAGATATTACCAAAGTTTACAACATGCACCGAGGGCTTCATAGATTTCGACACCCCTCGCGAGTTGGGGAACAAAACAGCTCCACACAAGTAGCTCCGTCGCATAGTACGGCTATGTATGTACCTACTACGGTACATACTCCACGCTCCAAACACTCGCGTTATTTGTGAAAATATGAAAAATACTGCGTACTTAAGAGGCAATAACTCTCTGGGTGAGGCATTAAGAGGCATTATGAGCCACTCGGATGTTTTTCAATTTGGTGGAATGGCGTCTGCGGTGCTCATCTTTATGGCAATGTGTACCTAACTTGAATGGTTTGACTGCGCTTTAGCTCGTGTGTTTGCCTCCACTCACTGCCCACTCTCTCAGTACGAACACGCAAGCATCACGCCACCGCTCAAATGCACCAGCTTGCACACAAACTTATTGTAATGCATTTCAAATTAGCCAATTCACTTGATTGCACATTGTTGGAAACGACGTAACTAACCTTCTCCACATGCGTTGAGTTAATTTAACTTTTGTTTGCCAGCAGTTACCTAAGCTTAGACAGCATAAAACTAAAGTATTGTGTTAGCTGTGTAACCAATGCAATAAAATATTTGCTGTTTTCTAAACCATCTCATCCTATACTACAGCAGTCACAACACAACACAACAAATTGTTGCAGAGGAACTCATAATTCATTCTCAATATCAACACCATTGACAAGTTGTTATTGAAAAAAAATAGGAAATAGTGTAAAAATAAGTTGCGTGGAGCGAAACACAATGCAAACCATTGTGTTGCATTGCGTAAAACGAAACGGCGAGGAACGAGACCGCTCTCGGCGCCTTTTTTTTACAATTCGAAAATCGAATGTCAGAACGTCAGTGAGCTTAGGAAAGCAACCAAATATTAGTAGCGTGTTGGGAACACACACGCAGCAATGGCCACACAGGACGCCATACTGCATTAGAAAATGGCCATAAGTTATGAGTTTTCGCGCAAAAAGTTAACGCAATCAAATCAACGACATATCGGTCACACGTCAACCGTGAAATGAAGTGTTCAGCCGACGGCTACTCGACTGGAAATTGGTTTTGAATGCGTGTTGAAATAATGATGTTCCGATTCTATTATGTAACGTTTCAAGTTTTATTAACAACGGCAATCCAATGTTGCATTGTGAAAAAAAAGGTAGGTAGACGTCGTTAAATAAGCCGATATGTAGGAAAACTGCTTTTCCATTCAGGTTAGTAGCAAGTAGGTTGAATCGGGCTAAGATTTTCTATTATAAAGTGTACAAACTAAACGGAGCCGAAAACAGAAACCTGTAGTTTTAGCATCAACATTAGGAAGAACGTTATGATTACCTACATAAATAAAAAAAAAACATCTTTGCATTTTCGTAGGTCTCGTAGCTAGTCGTATACTACAACCGCTACGACGCCTATTTAATTAAACACAGAAACATTATTACTTTATAATATATTAACGACGTAAAAACAATCCTGACGTATCTTTCCTTTCCTGAATTGTTATCCAGAAACCAAGATCGAAACTCACTGTACCACAACCAACCCAGTAAATAGTCTACATTAGAGAAAAATCTAATATTCTCGACTGTTGAGTAGATTTGACAAAGAACTGTAGAGTAGTAGAGTTTCATCCTAACAGCGTGACATAACTTTGATATAGTGTCGTTGTCAATATGAAATGTTGCGTAATGAAAAACACATTCAGCATTTTCATGCTACTCACAAAATAAACTGATGATCCACCCGTGACAGCGCACAAAAACACTGTCCGTAAACAAATACGACAAACTGATGCCATAAAATGTCATAAAAAATATTGCGCACATCGGTTGGTAAAAAGACTAAGAGAACATAAAAGGCTGTTGGTGGGGAGCGACTGCGAGGTGAGCTGAGAGCCTGAGGAGCAACAAATCGCGCGCATTATAAATGACAAATGTAAGCTGCGCGCACGCGGTGTAGGGTTTCGCCCACCCGCGCGCCGGATTAGTTTCAGCTTACTTTCCGCTCCGCTCCCTGCTCCCTGCACCGAAATAGCACTCGCCCTCTGCCCTTGACGCCTGACACGCTGATATCAATACTCCACCGATCCTGAGCTAGACTCATTTACTGACGAAATATAAATAGACACGATTTTCACACTGTCGAGCTTTTTTCTTGAACGCAACTTTCTTGAGACGTAAAGTTTTAAAACAATGAGGTATATACCTTTTTTAAACTTTTGTTGGTGGGTATACGATACAGACATTAGACAGTTGAGTAATATTAATTAATGAGATGCCTTCATGATCATTAAGAAAGCAACACGTGATAAGCTCATCTACCATTTATAGTGTGTAATCTCTATCCCTATTTGGGTAAGTTAATGATGGTAGAGGTCTTCTAATGGGCATCTAGTTACGGGATGCTTGATGTGATTCAGTACATGAAGCAATAAATCTACCAGCAAAGGCTAGTGAGAGGCGGTGTGACGTAAATCCGGTAATGGTGTGTCTGGGCCCCAGGCCCTGCGTGTAGCGCGTGTGAGAGCGACAATGCGCCCGCGCCGGCCGCCACAATGGCTGCTCTACGCTCGCAACTAAACCTATTGAATAATTCTCACTTGAGAGTATTTAAGCTTTTATCGAGGTGCGGCCATAAATCGGTGCGCAGACGCTGTAATCCCCGCCCCCGCTGCGCCCGCGCCCCGCCGCTAGCTATAAACAGAAGTCAACGTGTTGGACTTATAAATCGTGCTCTTAACTATTGTATCTCACGCCACAATAATGAAGTTAGCTCGTTCAGGAAGAAATACGGGCACCACGTGGGTGGCCGCCGCGGTCGGAATAAATCCCCACAGATTATTGCATACGAATGCGTTTAAATGATTTTTTGTATGTAAGGCGGTAGTCTGCGTTGACACCCGAAGCTCCGCAGCCGGTGAAAGGGTCCCTGAAAAAACAAACGTTGGCCGAGTGGCGCGGGGCTCAGCGATAACGTGGCGACGACGTGCGACGTGCCAGCCTTCTCACCACACTCACCTCTACTTTAACGATCTCGTCAATAACCGTAAAACAGCTTCTAATGACTAAATCTTCTAGGATATTTGATAATGACAGTCATTAAATGTTCGTTTTTTATAAAATATCCTTTCGAATGGTGATTTATTCGTCAGCCTAAGAATAAATCTGAGTCCTCGCAGTTTCACAAGTGACGATGTTACCAGAGGTTAAGAATTTTGATTAGCCAAAAAATATATCTGAGTTTCGTGTGCTGTCTCAATAGACGCAATTTTCAAGAGGTTTTTACAGTGTTCAACCAGAATAACATAACACTCGTAGAGAGGGGCCGTTCACATAAAGAGAGTTTCTTTCTTAACTCTACATGATTTAAAAGACATTTTACTAGACATATTGCAAACATAAATTCGGTTCACCCAATTTTAATCTCAAAATTTGTGTGAGCCTTACTTCCTGTCAAACATCAACCAAATAATATGGAGTGTGCCCGTCTGCAAGGTTCCCAGTTACCACATGTTTAGAGTAAACGTTAAAATACAAGCGAGCTCCGCAGGCACGCAGACGTGAGAAAGGTCGTGACGAATGCTCGCCATTGATCGCCGAACAGAATGCGCGTCAAAAGGCGTGCGTAATCGCCTTTATAAACAAACACTCGCGCTCAACACTAAAACTGATATATTTCACCAAACTTTTATATTCGTTCGCTCCAACTTTAAATATATTACTTATTCTTTAGCACCTTTTGTATCTTTTAGTGCCTTGTGTCCCCGCTTTTATGGGTGCAGGCGGTTCGTAAATCAATGTAGTAGAAGTGGTGTACAATCGTAAACAATAACGTTTCCCGCGGGGCGAGATGGCGCGAGCGCCCAACGTGGCATGCGGCACCTCGGCCTCGGGCGACGACAATCAAGCCTAGTTATCTAGACTCACTAATTATGGTTTACAAACGTTTTTGCAATCTGAGCAATCATCGCCATTGTTTTCAAAAAGCTGCTACAGTCAATGTAAAAACATGAGATCAAGAAATCAATTGGACATTAAGCTCAATAAAAAACGTTTCGTTACAATAATTCGAAAAGAGAAGCTCAGATAATATTAAGCCATAAAATTATTAATATTATTTTGTCAAAGAAAACAATTTTCACACCGAGTTCAATGTGGACATTACATTCCCAATAACCGTTAATCCGGAGACGTAGCACAGTTATAAATTAAACTTTATATCATTTTTAATGACCGCCTCGAATGGTGTTTTGATTGCGGCCGGCTGGAGGCGTCGACAACTCGACACGATGATAAGGCGACAGTTAACGTGACACACAAAAAACGCACGTTTAATGGCCAAAAAACCGACTCTCGCGCAACGCACAACAGCTCAGCCTGCGACCACATCATAGACGCACTTTTATGAGAATTCCTACATCGCGATCGCGACACACTTCAATTTTACGAGTATCTATAAAGCTCAACTTGACGTTAGAAGCCGTTAATAATTTAAAATATATATCTATTGCCTCGTTTTGTACAGCATTATGGATTTCAACGCGCGACCATGACGCGACCGCGCTTTAAAATAACCAAACTTTTTTCATCGGTAAACAGCAATAAACTTTTCGAAATGCGGTTTTTGTTTGACTTTAGTGTGCATATCGTTGTAATTTAACGCTTATTGGTGTTTAAACAGCTAAATAAACCGTGAAACGAGGCCACAAAACGCGTAAAGACCATCGAACGATAACAAAAAGAGCGCCATTAATCTCTCATTGTGTGACGTCGGTGAAACGTCCCGTTTTGTTTGCGGACTCGTCCCGATTTATACGAACATCACTCGTTTACGGTGTGCCATTGTCCTTAGACCGACTGGGTGTGATCAAACACAATGAACTTTACAAATGGGGCGAAAATAACTGTCTATACATCATAACTGTGTACACAAGTCGTAAATTAAATGATGTGTTGCAATAGAAATGCAATGCGATGCATATCCTTTGATAATATCGGGCTATTTAAGCAACTGCAGGTTAAAGTTGCGTGATGCGACCAGTTTCGATTACAGTAGAGATAGTTTGAATTACTTACATCGTGAAATTTTTCGGCATTAGCAAAGTGCTGAACATTTGCTTGAACTTCAAAAATTCCTTATAAATTCCGAGCGCATTGCACCGAGGGACCACTCGCTCATCTGCTAAACAAGGAAAAGAATTTGTAGCTATATGAATATTCTTTTGTAGTGTTGGTCCCACGAGGCGCGCGTTTGGTCCCGGGGCCGCCCGCTTCTCATGATCCGATTGACAGGCCGAGACGAGTGACGGCCATTGTCACGCTGACATGTTGACACTGTCAAACTTGACTTCTGTCCGGATTCCGCATGTAAATCGTAAATACGGAAACATTACCCGCTTGCTTGGTGCGCACAATGTAACGACAAATTAAATAATAGAATGAAGTTACCGCGCACAGCTGCCGTTTTGTTGCAAACGTTTTTGATGATTATTGACGTCAACGCAGACATGAAGAGAATAGTAGACATATCGCGTTACTTGTAGAACTAGACTTCAAACGACAAACCGGAATTAAACTTTGCCAATGTGTAATTTTAAAATAGCATTAACATTTTAATATTTTTTTCGGTACATAGTTATACATCAGCACAAACTATTTTCAGTCGCTTGACAGAAAACTGCACATTCATTAGTTTGGTTAAATTTTAGCAAGAAGTAAGAATCCATTTGTAATAAGATTGTGTCTAACTTACATAAATAGTTCAGCGTCTAGACAACTTAGGTATCCGCTACGCAAACTGCTACGCTTCCGCTACGAAACTGCTACGCTTCCGCTACACCAGCGCTACGCCGCCGTGCCCACTACGCATCCTCTACACCCTAGCGCCGACGCAGTTCAACGCATATTATCAAAAAATCCCAGTGCAAAAACACTCAAACCTGAAAGATACCAAGAATGGTTTTCTTTTATCGCTACCTATAAGTTTGCGTTTGACCACTATCTCAACTGGTCAGCGACGACGGGGTCTACGATTGAGCCATTTTGCCTAGAAGTAACTTGTTCAGTCTTGTTTTAAAGACCCCCAGATTATAAACTATAGCTCATCAGAAAAATACATACTCCGGCACTCCGGCAGGGAATTCCACTCCTTAGAAATACGCAAAAAATAGGAATACATTCATTCCCAACACATTTTGTGCCTTGGGTGGGATGAATTGATCGCTAATTTTGGTAAAATACAAAAAGTGGATTACTGCAATATGTAACAAAAAGGGAATCTTAAACTATTTTTGAATACTTACAATTTAGTAAAGTTGTATCATCTAAACTTGAGCACACATATTATTGACAATTGCTATGCATTTTCATACAAATTTAAATTCACCTTATTAAAAATATTTTAAAAATACTCTTCAACAAAATCCCATTCAAGTTAAACAAGAATTCGAGACGACACTTTGAAAGAAAACATAAGTTTAAAATGAGCAAATGAGTATCCGAGGCGTGTTTCGCCCCCCGTGGTCAGTCACCCTGGCCGTCTCCTGCCGCGCAGGCCTGGTGACAAACTGACAATTTAACTATTCACCTCTAATGTTGTTTAGGGAATATTCAATGGCTAAACAAACTGTTTTATTTATGGCCGTGTTGTGCGCCCACAATGACAGCCTCGTCTTAAATTCTTTTTAAGCTGTTTCATTTCCGGACACAAAAACAAATCAGGTTCCAAGTGTTTTGGTTTAGTTGCTTTGTTATTTTTGCATGGTTTTTTTTTCTGAGGGTCCTTTTACGTGTTATCTTGCATTATTCAAAGTTATTGCCTTGTCATAAACACTTAAAAAGTATAATCTCTCGTCCAAAGAAAATAATCGTATAAAATCGATCTGCAAAATCCATCCACAAGTAACTGCATCATCTCAAAAGCTAATCTCGAACAAAAACAATCACAAAAGATAAGTGAAGTGATCGGTCCAGGAAACATTGAACGTAATCTGTGTACTACACAAAGATGCGCGTCTATTGGGGAGCGCCGCCCCTGCTATTAGCCTCACTTTATCTCCCGGCTCCCCTCGTCTTTGTCCGCTAATCCGCCAGGGAAGTGGCTAAATATCTTGTGTAAATAAACATTTCGCCCGTACCATTGTCAGGGGATGAGCGCTGCATCGAATGGGATTATGTGGCGTAAGGTGACGGTATCATACTCCGTAATTAGTTTGAACTAAAGCAGGATTTATTGTTTGTATATCTGATCTGTTCCGATTGAGGGTGGCACCGGTT
Source organism: Melanchra persicariae (assembly GCA_947386135.1). NCBI lineage: Eukaryota > Metazoa > Arthropoda > Insecta > Lepidoptera > Noctuidae > Melanchra > Melanchra persicariae. The sequence continues at coordinate 7,747,900 of OX376653.1, read as the reverse complement.
GTAGTTGATGTTTTATCTAACAAATTGAAGTTTTTACACTCATAAATTGATTGTTCATCGTCATTAGCCTATAGCAGATTAGCAGTCCACTTTGGTCACTTAATGCCAGTTTTTTACATACCTACTCGATCGCATTAAATTCAACGTCAATTCGTACTGAAACTTGTGTCTGGTGATAGTAACGGAAAATCTATATAACCGTACGATGTGACATGCAAACTTTTCCGTAAACGAGTAATATAAAAACTCGCACTAGGCTCTAGCTCTTAGTCACGGCAATTTTGTACTTTGTGCAGCGCTCGATCCCCGACCGCTCTCATCCTATTTCCAAGAATCATTGCATATTAAACGATATTTCAAAATCTCACCGCAAGTGAAGCACAATGTTTGTTTCTTAAATCACAAAATAAATCAACGTCTGTTACGGAAAAGCAATTGCTTGTGACGGTCGAAGAAACATTCCGCAATATGAATCAGAACAGGCAAACGTAACATATCATCGGGCATGAAGAATTATGTTCATATTAATAAACATTACCCGAGGTGCAGAAGTTTCAACGTTCTTATTATTTTTCTTCTCATTCGATACTTGCTTTTATCGCACACATACACCTAACTGACGTCCGACTAGCGTACACCGATGCAAATTGAGCGCGAAAGTGGTGGCATACGATTTTTTATCGTAAGCTGGGTACCGAAACCGGCACGCGAAGTAGTTGCTCTTGCGTTATCTATGTCTATATATATATCTGTGGCGACTTCGCTCCCCTGCTCCAACTTACTAGAACTATTAATTTTCCGGGATGAAAAGCCGACGTACTGAAACTTTCTCTCACTGAGAATTTTCTTAATCGAATCGGTACTTCCAGAGATTACCTTTTACAATAAAACAAAAAAATCCTCTTCATTAATATTACTTTAGTATTTAAACAATATCTAAGGTGCAGAAGTTCGAAGACCAGCATTCCTATTAGTTTTGTTCTTATTCGAAACAAGGAGGTTGTTACACGTAACAGAATCCACTACCGAAAACAAACAATAGTAATGGCTTGACGTGCGGCAAGCGGTAACAATGGTAAGGATTATCATAGTGAGTGCACCAGACAGGTCTCCGCCCAGAGCAGCGCGCTGCCACTCCGTCCGAGCAATATGGAAATATATCCAGTGAGTAGCGACTATCTTTACTTATGCTCCCTACACGACATTTACAAAGAGCTGTCTCATTAGACACCAGCTTTTTTACCCCTGCGTTAAATTTATAACCAAGTCATTCTCCTAACAAGACTATAAACTTACCAGTATTGCTGACATAATTATCATTGTTTATTATTTAAAAAAAAAAATTAAATCACTAAATAGCTTTTTAAACGACAGTGTGGAAGTATTACTTGATATGGTTTATCATTTATTAAATCAATCTCACTCACGGTGTTGCGCTAATCCTATGAATGTGTATACTATATAGGCTAAGATACCTACACCTATATATCGATAGAACATGGAGTTTGCATAAACCAATTTTAGGCAAGCATCGCCGGCTCGTCGGGCCGATGACGCTGCACATAGCGAGGAAGGCCGGGCGCCGCATGCCTATTCATGAAGCGACGGCTGCGCGCTGTGCCACGACTGCTCCCCGCTCCCCACCGCATTTGAATAAATACAATTAACTTGTTTGCTTTATCCAGCCCTCGCGCCCCTGCCGGTGACCTGACCTTCCGGCGACCCACACATTCCATATCAAACCCCAAAACAAGCTCTGCGTCTTCGGCTCGCTTTTAAGCGATCTCATCGATGGCGGCCCTCGGTGAAATTGAAAACTATTTCGCTCAAGGATAATATTCAAATTGCGGCTAATGGTGATATTCGGCAGCGGGCGAGTCAAAGGCGCAGGCCGCGGTCCCGCACTGTTATTATCTCAACACCATCGCGCTCTCACCTCAGCCATTCCTTTTTTAACAGACACCTCCATCTTCTTCGTTCCCTCGGCGGCCGAGCGAGAGCTCCGCTCGTTTATACTAAACTCGACTCGGGGGCGTACCTCTGACAATTTATCATTTAGTGTTGCCTACAGACATTATTTGAAACGCATTAAAATCGCGGTTGTGGAAAATTTGTCGGCATCGAAATTAGTACTCCTCTCAAAGTGCATAATATATCGCTTAGGCCGCATCCGGCGCGAGCGCGATATTTCTAATTAGAAATTCATTGACGTTGATGATCCCGAGCATCTAACGTCATACTGGGACCTAAATGGATTCCCAGTCGCTTAATTATTAACCCACTTATTGGCACTATAGTGCGAATTGCGATGCTACCTACATCGCAACGCCAGGTACAAGTAGTTTTTTTTTTTAAATGTTGCCCCACACTAGGAGTTCCTCCTGGATCGTGGGTGCGTTTATAAACATATAAACTCACATACACAAACAGCCAGACCCGGAACAACTATCTGTAGGCCACACAAATATTTTTGTTGTTGCGGGAATCGAACCCGCGACACGCAGCGCAGCAGTCACTCGCTCAACCACTGCGCCAACCGGCACGTCAATCATCAGCGCGTCAGTTATCGCTTAACATAATTATGTTATTTATGATTGCTACTAGACACTGTGAGTTATGAAGTATTAGAATTCAAATTAATTTCCAGAATCCGGTTAATTTTAATCACCACTTTATATAAGCTCAATAATTTCCTAACGATCCATATCTCGATAAAGCGCCAAGCGGCTTATGGTAAGTAACTGTAAATTATCGCTGAGAAGGTTTTGATGATATCAAGTTACAGGTGAAGTTCAGATAAAAATTGCTCGCAGGATGAACAGCCGGAAGCAGTAACGTGAATGGAATCCTTGTGAATTTTTTCAAGTAAATTCATATTTCGCCTTTTACACGTTGCTTACAAAATGTTAGTTTTTTATTGCTGTGAAATCACATGTTTCATTCGTGCAGCTAGAGGCAGAGCGCTCGCGAGTGGCTCACGGCGCTGTGCGCTGCCGGCCTGAGGAAGCTGTCACGCGCGGCGCGAACACGTGATGAATATGTATCGGCAGGCTGCAGCGGCGCCTTGTAATTTGAGACTCGCCGGTAATTATTTACGTGAGAATGGGCTCGGGCAGGCCCCCGCTGCCGCACTCCCCGCACAGCCCCTCTCACCGGAACGAATCGTTGATTGCGCGCGAGTTGAGATGCCGCCGCCAGATTGCTGCTCACGCTCCGGTGGCCAGCGCTGCGCCCGCGCCTACTGCCCGCTCCAGACGCGACGACTGCCCGCTCCGACAGGGCACACTTGTTATGAGGCCATACCTGACACTCACTAAAACCAGCTTTATTGCAAAAATAAACAACCGTTATAAACAACCCACTCTACTGGCTTATGGACTAGGTACCTGATCCGAGAATATAGGAGGGTATTAAATAAACTAGTATAAATATTCAAAACGAATAAATTTTGAATACTTTAAGCAAGTTCCCACACGAAACTAAAAGAAAAACTCGTTGGCGTATCAAAAATGTCTCATTTAAAACAGATAAATCACATCACATTAGCACGGCAATTTAGCACGAGACGACAATATAAGCGGAACACCGATCTCATAACGAGTATTTTTTCATTTTTTCGAGAAACCTCGTGTTGGAGTGATGACGGTTGTTTTGACTTGTCCTGACATTTGCGTGTTCGAGTCCCGTGCAGACTCCGACAGTATTGGCCCACTCGACCGCCTAAAGTGTAACCGAAATAAATTTGCGAAACGACTACCTGTGTTGATCTCTTTAAAAAAGTTTCAGTAACAGAGTATCGGCAGACGATATATTAAATTTCCATGTCCGTGCTAAAAAGATATTAACTAAATTGATAAAGTTGGCGGATAAATTGAACTACCAAAAACCTGCCAAGTGCGAGTCGAACTCGCTCACGAAGGATTCCGTACCATTATCTATAAAATACCGGCCAAGTGCGAGTCGGACTCGCTCACGAAAGGTTCCGTACCATAGTTTATAAAAAACGGCAAAAATATCACGTTTGTTGTATGGAAGCCCCACTTAAATATTTATTTTATTCTGTTTTTAGTATTTTTTGTTACAACGGCAACAGAAATACATCATCTGTGAAAACAACTATCTGAGATACAGCCTCTTGACAGATAGAAAGACAGACAGACGGACAACGGTGTCTTGGTAATAGGGTCCCGCTTTTACCCTTTGGGTACGGAACCCTAAAAATCAACAAAAAGGGACATAAACACTTTAGACCAACGTGTAACGATATAAATTAAAATTAAAAACACAATATGAACTTGTATCTATCTTGTATCATTATATTATGCTGGTATTCATATTAATGTGGCTACACGACACAAAGAAAGCTCTTAAAGTACAGTCAATGCCATCTGGCGATATAAATAAAAACTAAAAAGATATGTGGCTGGTTGCTACTTAAATGATTAGATGTTGAGGCAAGCCAGAATGTTATGAATGTCACACATGATATTGTTTTCATAATCGTTTAAAATTAATAAATTGACAAGAGCACTTGGGACCACTGTGTTTGTTTGAACAACAAAATGTTAAATTGACTGCTTTCAATAAGTGGGCTCGTCGGGCCGGCGCGCGGCGCCCCGCGGAGTCCCCTAAACACACACAGACCGCGGGGCGCCGCACCCTGCCCGCGCCCGGCACACTAATAACACCGTCTTTCCCTCTGTCATGCCTTATTTCATCCAGCCATCTCTTGTTTTTTCCATATTGTCGTTTTTTCGAGCTGTGAGCCCACTTGGAACATTAACAATAAAACGAGTTCCTGATGATAGTAATCCTTCATCCTCATTGTCTTTTGGCAGTTTCGTGGAATAATATATGTTGTGCTCTCGCGACTTGATATCTGAACGTCATATTATAAATGGCGTCGTTTAAAATATTTTAATACCCTCTACATCACGGCGATATTAATTTAGTACGCTTGAGTTGAGCGGTCGCGGTGCCACCGATGGAATGTTAAATGACGGATTACCGACCGCCGAGATTGAAAGATAACCAACCGCTCGAAATGTTGGAGATTCTATCATTGCCACATCTCGTAAGCTTTCTTTTCCTCTACAATACGTTAAGGTATGGATATCATACTTTTCATTCATTCTATAAATAAGTTGATAACACATTATGCTTCGTTATTATTTTATCTGTATCTAACAGCTTTTAGTCACCAAGGAAACTGAGCGTTACTTAGCAACGGTAGTTATTTCCATATATATAAAAGTACTCTGTGGTAGTTATAAACCAGTTGAAATTTATCTCTGAGCTTAGTGCATTTCAGCAAAGTTATATTTTTGTTTTCTTTTCGGAGAGTATTTTATAAATAATGGTACGAATCACCGTAGACCTGGTGCGCAAAAAGGCTGAGCATCATGAATGCTTGCTAGCGCCGCTGGAAGAGATCGCATTGCATCAGGAGAACATTGAGAAAATCGAATACATACAGGACTGGTGTCCAAAACTCAAGATTTTGTTAATGCAAAACAATCTCATAGCCAAGATTGAAAATTTTAATAAGTTGAAACACCTCGTTTATTTAAACTTGGCAATCAACAATATAGAAATAATTGAGAACTTGGAAAGATGTGAATCATTAGAAAAATTGGACCTAACTCTTAACTTTATTGGTGAAATCGTAAGCGTGGAAAGTCTCACAGGTAACTACAATTTATCAAACTTGTACCTCACAGGGAATCCGTGCACTGATTATGAAAATTACCGTGATTTTGTAATTGGTACCTTGCCTCAACTAAATTACCTTGATGGAAAAGATATCGACAGATCTGACCGAATCAAAGCATTACAAAATCTTCCAATCATAAGGTCAGACATACTGTTTGAACAAGAAAACTATAGACATCAGAGAAAAAATCAGAAATCCCGCCTCGAGCGGGAAATACAAGAGAAATGGGAAAATGAATACAAAGAAATGGATCCGGATGAACGAAATAAGAAATTTTACGCAGAAAAATGTGAACATGCACCCGAAGTGCGGTATGAAATAGAAAAAATGCGTCAATTAAAACTAAAGAGTTATGAATCTGAGGTAAAGAAGGAGGAAAAACGAGTGTACAAGTTTTTTGCTTCAGACGGTAGACCATACAATATAAACCAAGCAAAAATAGCCTTTGTTTTTAATGACCAAGATCCCGAAAACTATGTTTTGGATTTAGCAGTGTATAAACACATGGATTCAAATCTTGTTGATGTTGATGTCCAGCCGAACTACGTGAGAGTTATGATAAAGGATAAGATATTCCAACTCCATCTACCGACGGAGGTCGACACTACAAACTCTACCGCTAAGCGATCACAAATCACTGGACACTTGCTGGTAACGATGCCAAGGTGTAACGCTGTTATTAAAAAGCCTACGAATCTGAAACAAGAAAATAAGAAAGAAGCCCAGCTTTTCTGTGAACATACAGCTAAAGATTGTTATGGACACAGTGGTCAAACAAAAAGAGAATTTCTGGAAATTGGCCCAGCAGACAACGTGTTAGATTTTAGTAAAATAACCCAACCGAGGCCGGCGTCTGATTACATTAATCCCAGACTTAAATTAGTTGGAAAACAGCCATCACCAGACTTTGTTGATAACCCAGAGGTACCTGACCTCATTTGAAGTTTAATTAATTCATCGAAAAATCTTGTGGCAGATAAAACAAAGGATAGAAAAAAATGGGACACTATGTTTGTAGAATCTTTATTTTTTTTTCCTTTTTGTTATTTAAATAGAGCACCAATGTAGGCAGTCTTAATTAATATCTAGTTTACTTTAATATAGTGTTGTACTTTATTTGTACCAAAATAATAATATGTAACAGTTTGGAAAATTAAATAAGGTATTTAATAGCACATATACTATGACTTATTTTTTTATAATTTAAGTAGATTCATAACATATCTTACATTAGGAATATAATAAATAACTTAAATAATAACATTATTGAGACTGCACGAATTAATTATAATTGACTGTTGAAGACGGGCAATGAGGAATTTCATTGAGAAAAATGTGGCATCAATATCTCTATTTTCCAAAGAAAATGTGAGGTCGATGTTACGCTTACCTTATAAAATTTAAAGCTACACTTGAATGCACAATTAACATATCTATTATTAGTTTTTGATTAGTCATTCAGCTATTATTCAGTTTAGAATAATATATAATCAAAATAAAGACTTGTCATAACGCAACACACCTAAAATACTTTACATTTCAATATTTTTTTATTATTATCGATGTCTATCTAGATTTGATGACTCTCAACAGCGTCAGGCGGCAGGCCGTTGGTCGCAGACGGCGGTGCAACCATAATGGACAGGAACCCATCAACGTCTCGCATTTCCTTAGACGTGAACTTGGCAGAGATCTGGTGGCGACCAGCCCACGGTGGCGTCAGCTTATACTGAGCGGTCGCGAACTCTCCTGGCGCCACATTCTGGGAAAACGAAGAATTACGTAGATAAGTAAGCTTCGCATGAATCTATACTGGGTGCCTAGCGGCACTCCCGCTACACCTACGCAAACGCAACGTAGTTCACTTATGTTAAGACAGATGGCGCTACAGTAAGAGTACGAGGGCGCCGACCAAACGTCGACCGCGCAGTGGCGCCCTCATCGTTTGTTTGGTTATTTCTTTTATTTTAGAATGAATTTAAGTTGTGCTCCACAAGATTATACGTTAATATTATTATAAACGGTAGTTTTAAATTGTTCAGTTTTATTATAATCACTAAAACGGAAAAAAGTGGCCACTATTATCCGTTGGTCGGCGCCCTCTTAAAATAAATTTGTCATAATGGACCGAGTAATATCTGAATGTTAGATTATCAAAATGTAGTTATCAGATATTAGTAACTCATTTTTATTACACAATATAAAACTAAAGAAAAAAGTTAGTGCTTTGTCCCAGTTCCCGTGTTTTCTGAAATTAGAAATCGAGTATTTGTCAAACTCTACTTTGGCCTGGAAACTTTGTACATTTGTCAACTAAGTAGGGTTTGCATCGTTCTCAAACTGTAATTTTTAAATTTCAGTATTCAATTTAATTCCAGTATTCTTTCACTATGATAATAAGTAATTGCTTACCTCATCTAACTGAATCTTAAGCTGCTTATCAAGTCCAGGCCCTTGAATGTAGAACTTGCACTTGGTGAGTGGGATGGGCAGTGGGTTCTCCACCTTGACGGACACAATGAACTCCTGGCGTGATACTGGTTTGCCATCAACACTGATCTTGATATCAGGGTTGCGGACTCTGAAGTCGTCTTGGGCGAAGAAATCGAACTTCCTGTCCACGATTGTTGCTATGCAGGCGATGTTGAATGAAGCCTGTGAGAATATTAGGTCAGTGTTAGTAATATATATTATTACTATATTTAGTCACTCAACTTATTCATGATTAACATACGCAATAGACTGCTGACCATTTTTAGGAAATTACCTGGTTATTAACCAGAAAATATTATCGTAATGAAAATGCTGAATTGCTTTCTTTAGGAATAGTTCCTACCAAATCTTTAGGTGCTTCACTTCTGCAAAAACTACACTCCAGACTTCAATCTCTTCTTCACCGTTTGGTTTATTTTCTTCTCCTTTAATGCAATATTTTACCTGATCAACCAGCTTCTTGTAATAATCATCGAAGGTGACAAGCATCTTGATGAGCTCCTTGCCTTCGGGCTCCATCTTGAGGTCGAATTCAGTCCTCTTTACTCCGTCGCCTGTCACTCCTGTGTACGTTACTGTGTCTACGCGGAGGATACCCGTCACGTGGTGAGAGTTCTCACTCGAGCGGTTCCTGATGTGCAGGACCTGAAATTCAACATTTTGATTAGCCAAATTCTAAACTTGTGATGGTTGTTTGGATGAAATGTTATATACTATATTTAGCGTGATTATGTGCACAATCGTTTTCTGGTGTTTTCAGACTAACTATTCAGAATATTATTACTACCAATAAAATTACTTGTCGTTTCTTTTAATCAGCGCTGGGTGTCTGACGCCCAGCAAATGTTGAGATGGTTACCCTTTCGGTATTGCTCAGTGCAATTCGGTACGTATTATTTATTTTTTTATAGCAAAGTAAAAGAACTTAATTTTTTTTGCTTTATTTTGTGTGTGTGTCGAATACATGTTTTCTATTCAATTCTATGATTTGAATAGAAATTAATTATATCATTTATTAAATGAATGAGTACATAAGGTTTTGTGCGCTGTTACATAGTAGGTATCTATTTGGCAAACTTTCATTATATTACCCGAGATCTTTACACAAAATATATGATATATCTTTGACAATATCGGAACATACCACATTGAAAGGCTGTCCAATCTTGATGTCGTCGTGTAGCTCGAATTCAAAGGTGACGTCATTGAAGGCGTCGTTGAGGTAGTACCGCGCGAAGATGCTCTCCGACTTTCGCAGCGCCTTCTCCATCGTCATGCGTTCCTCGCGGCTACGCTCTGGATACTTGTATGTGTTTGTGATGTCCTGGAAATTTAGAATAGCATTGTTAAATCACTTTGTGAATTAAAACATAACTAGACCACTTTCAGTGTAATAAGGATAGTTCTGGAGAGGACGTCGTCGCCGAGGCAGATCCCGACGTTATTTTGATGACTTAGAGGTGTTGACGGGATATTGGCCATAGAAGGCAAAATACCGAGTAGTAAAATACTGAATTGTTATTTGGGAAACGTTAACAGAAGATTAATTTACAACTTCTAGTAAGATAACCAAAACATTATTAGAAATATCCTTCCATACATACCTCACGTTCCATTTTGCCGATAGTTTTTGTTGAAATGTTCTGTCCAATTGAGACTGTGTCGCGAGCCATTAGTTTCAGCGGTTGAATCTCTCCAGAATATTTCCATAACACCTAAAAATAAGAATCCGCAAAATCAATATTATTTCCTTTTTTTTTGTGCTTTCATCATCCACGAACAGCAATGATGACCAGTGAGGGATATAGATTTAAGAATATTTTAAGTACCTTATCAGCATTGACTTCAGCGAAGACGTAGGCCGCATCGTAAGGTCTCTGTAGTTCTCCATCCCTGACTGCTCTTAGAGAAGCTGGTCCGCATCGGTACATGTCCTCCGAGGTTTCTTGTGGCGTAGAGTCCAAGGCTTGCCAACCACCATATTCTGGTCCCAAATCTGGACGGTCAAACCACACCTGTGAAACAACAGATTGCCATGTTATTTTTAGTGATACAATTTCCTAAGATTCAAAGCTATATCGAATGTAAGTGGCATCTGCTACATCGAGACAATCCCATAGAAGACATAAGCCTACGGCCTAAGTACAAACACCATAAGAGAGGGTAATAAAGATTGGAAGTAAATAGCTCTAACGTTCAAAGGCTATCTAGGTTAAGTTTATTTATACCATTTAAGAAATGACTCATCAATCGATCTGATTTTGCGTAGGACTTAAACGCATACCCATTGAGACTATTTTAAGCGTCGATAATAATGCGCGTAGTAACAGTTGCCCACATTTTGTTGCGTCATAAAAATTGCAATCGTGAAAAACGCACGAAAGTACTCGTACACTAAACAATGCAGTAAAGTTGGCAAAACTTCATCGAAGGCAGCCATTAGCAGGTGCAGCTAGCCACAAAACTCTGCATAGATTTGTTCCTTACCTCATTCCAAACGTGATAGTTCCACACAGAGTCCCTGGTGAACTCCTCAAGAGTGTTTCCTTGATCATCCTTGATGATATCAATGGTAAGACTTCCTTGACTGTCGTGTGCTGCATCGTATCCTGACACAGGTCGGCAAGGAATCCCTAGAGCTCGGCAAACTGTAAAAAACATTCCCAATTTTAAAACCATTTCATAAATCCATTGAAATCTCATTTACTGTAAACTTCATCATTCGGTCAACGAATGGCTCAAAAACTGGTTCAGTATATACTGGAAAGCTTACAGTAAATGAATTTCGTTTTTTTTTTTAAATTGAATTCTCACTAAACTTACTGTAAGCTTCGTCTTCGACCACATCATCGCTTAGAGATAGTGGTCAAACGCTGTCAATAGCAAAAAAAAGCTTTCCAATATACTGAACCAGTTTTTTGAGCTATTCATTGGCCTAATGATCTTTGGCTTATTTTTCCAAGTTTTGTCACCACACTTACTTGTAGTCAGCACTCCAGCGTACACCCAACACTGTCCATATTTAACTGGCTTCTTTTTCTCGTAATACTTCTGTAGGATGGCCAAGGAACCAACCCACTTGAGAGGATGTGTGCCTCCGCTGTAGTCCGACACCTCGGCAGCCCAGTTGCCGATGATCACACCGTTGTCGTCTTGTGCGTTCACAGCTGCTGACAACGCCCTGCATGTTCGGATTGGATCACTTCTGGCACGGCCTTTGACCTAAAAATAAAAGCTTGATAAACTATTCTACTACAACAACGAATCATAGCTCTCTCGGATCTCTCCGCTTTTCTTATCTAGAAAGTTGAGGCAAAACTAGTTTCTAAGTGAAAATCTAAACGCAAATACCTTTCCAACATCTCTGACTAGATAAAGTGCGCAGTCTAATATATCTTTCTCATACTGTGCGTAGTTCCAGGGTGTTGGTTTGATTCGATTGTAAACTCCTCTGAACATCAGTCCTCCATCTTCTAGCACGTATTCATCACGATGGCTGTGACCTGAAAAATTCCAGATATACGGTTTTATTTTGGTTCGCTTGTAGTTATTTATCAGTTTGTTGCGGTAGACACATTCATGATTTTGACGTATTAGAGAAGCAGTTGATTTAAAGTTTCCGGTGAGGCAAGCTGACACCAATCATAGGAGTTATTTTGGGTATTTATTCTCCTCCTGGCTAAAATTGTTTTCTATTTATCAATAATGTAACATGTTGGTACATACCTGGCATATAAACAGTATCCGTCAAGCACCAAGGATTGAAGAGGACATAGATGGGCAAGGGATGTCTGTAGCTAAGAGAGCTGCCTCCACTAAGTCTTGTGTCCACATCAAGTCTCCAGGCGGCCACAATGCAGTCCGCTGCAGGGGTCACAGCTACCATGAGGTGAGAGTCCACCTGACCCTCGTACGTCGCACTCCATGCTCCGAAAGTCTCGGACCCTTTCTCCAATAACGGAACTGCGGCGGAAGTTTCGTCTGATGGTCCTCGTGTTTCAACATCTAAGCAACAGAAATCATGTCATGGCATCATTTTTATCACTTACGTTTACGGTTTACGTAATATCCCACTTGTATCGGTGCTCCAACACGTAATTAATTGGCAAGATTAATATGACACACCAAATAGGTATTTTAAAATGGGACCTTGAACGTTAGCATGTTCAAATTTAGTATCAGTGCCTGCGATCTGAGATGGACATCCTACGAATACTTTTTGTGTTCTCATAGTAATCTACAGACAAAGAGGGCTTATGTACAAAAAGCCTGTTAAAATTATGAAAAAAAAAATCGACCTTGGCCAATTCGCAAGCTTAAGACTTCCTTTTGAGTACCTACCTCTATCGATTTGTAGAATTAGGTTTAGTTATAACTTTATGTCAAGCATACCAGCAAAACTGTCGTGGAACAACCCACAAGAACAGAAATAAACGAAATATGCAGACCTGCAACGTAGAAAATGAAGGAGACGGCATCTCTACTGGCATCGTACGGCCTGTTCAGCAATATGTCTAGTTTGAAAGCCTGTCCTCTTCGCACGACCAGGCATTTGTCGACGTTCCTTGTCATCAAGTTAAACTTGTTCGTGTGGTGGTTCTCGCCATTTGTGTCGACACAGAAATCAATTCCCTGCACCGCCAGCACGCCTTGCCGCGTCGCGTCGACGACATCTGAATAAACAAACAGAAATGTTACAATGCATTCAACTACATATTGAATAATATCTCTCGTGTACAACACCTTTGCAGAATATTGGTCACCGACTTATTTAACGCCTTGAAAAATTAGGAGATTTATTACCAACATCTGACCAAGCTAAATTTGATGACCTAATCAAAAGGTCAAGAGAGTATCAAATAATCCAAAAAATTTAGTTACTTATGTAAGTGTGGTCAACAGTGTACTTAGGTATATCATCCAAGAAATATTCAAAGCGCAATGGATATAATCAACCAAACCGAATCCATTACGTTTTCAATACCCGTATCCCAAATATAAAACTGAACGCTAGTGGGTTTATGAATGAAAACCACCGAAATTACTGTTCGTCATAGTCAAAACTTTCGCGCCCAAGAATTGGCTGCAAGCCAAGATTATGCATCAATATTGTAATCTCGTAAATAATGGGTAGTTGACATAATTTTAGCAGTTAGATTAAAAATCCTAAGCTTGATTTGTACTTCACTGATGCGGTTATTGGTAAAGATCTATTAATACTCTCGTTTTCGCTTAAGTATAATTTAGTTACAATCGCAATGCCTATTTTAATGTTGCCATCAGTTTTGCTTTTTCTTGCTTATTGTATTTTATTCTTTATGCGACGTTTATTTCATTTATTACCTGGTTGAAATGGTACATTCAGAATAACGTGTCTTTCCGTCCTCCCAAAATATCGGCGCCACAAGCCTCGAAGATAATCCATTATTTTACGATCACATTAAACTCTCAACTAATTTAAACATTACAGAAGCACTGGTATCCGCACATTAACATCCGTCAGCTTCGTTCACAATCGACCACAGTTCGTATGTTGCTAATTATATGAACAAACGTGTAGTTCTTTTTGCATGCCGTCATGGACTGCGGCCTGCAGCGTGAAACTCAGCAACTACTACATCCAAGACGGACGGTGATGTCATAGTCAACAAGAATTGAAAAGCTTCATCCAGTTACTGAGAAACCGATTTTGTTCATTGACAAAACCAAGGCTAGTCTTACTCATATCATTAGAACCTGACAAAATCATGCCTTAGACTGAGAGGTGATATCATAAGACTGTCAACATAATCTATGAATTTATTGCAAAACAATTTTCTATTCAACACTCGCAATAATGAAGTGAGATAGGGCACAAAATGATTGATTGGTCAAGGATGTCAATTACAACATTAGATATTATAATGTCCATAAAATTGAAAGTTAATATTCATTTGTTAAGTAAGAAGTCATCTGCTAATTTAATATTGCAATAAAGTAATACTTGTTGGAAACTCAAGGTAGGTAAGTAGGTAGGTACACATAAATCTTATGCTATTGCGTCTATGCACTACATACATACCTTTTTTTTTAAAGGTTTCCATCTCTTCCCACTTAATAATAAATCTTTATAAAATTATATTATATTTCGCAGCACCTATTAATTGTAATTCCTACCATAATAAATAGTAGACATCTATCAATTAACACTAACATTTGACCCTTTAATGCGGGTCAATTGTCGTCGTGCGTTCCTTATATCTTCATTCGATAACCATTGAATAATAGGTACATTACGAATGAGTATATAAGAAAATAATTGTATCGGATATGAAGGTCAAAATCAATTGAGTGGAATTTGATGCATGCTCTCATGCTCTTATTAGCAATGTGGCTGGACAAATCGCGTAAATAAAAAAAGTCGCGTCCTTCCAAATGGCACCGAATTCACCCAACCTATTATCTCAAATGAAGTTTAGACAACTCAACACCATTGACCTCACAAAGTTTTAGAGCTGGGTCGCTAAGCAAGAACTTGAGCATATTAAACACTAAACAAGGCCGGTCGACTCCTTTCATCGCCCGTCTGGTAAATAACTTATTTGGTATTAATTACGACGTGGGATGTCAGACCTGCTATACCGGGATACGTCGGCCTTCGGAATAATCAGCGAATAATAGTTGGTCCCACTCACACCGCACACGGCGATCGCGTAGGCATACGATGGGAAGCGATGTAAGATGCGCTTCGATAACTATGTATAAATTGAGACCATGCTTAGATGAATGATTTATTTTAATCAATGAAAGAGATCTTTCTTGCGTTTTATTCAGATGCATGTGCACGTGTGATGTTTAGAACAATGCTTTAAAAAGTGTGTACTTGGAGTTTCTTGCACGTTCTTCTCCATAGACATCGACATCTACGCTTTGGAAAGAGCAAGTTGGTTTATGTTTTGAGTGACAATTCAATTTTATTTTTAATCTTTGAGTTTGAATACTGTCACCTTTATCAGACTCACTCTCAGCCCGTATTCATCATCCGCCCTATCAAGTATGATAGAAAAGACTTGCTGGAGGTTGAAAACTGTAAGGTTCAAGCTGCTGTTTAACTAATTGGCCATTCAATCTCATCTTTCTTCGTCTTCATGTTTATCTGCACCGGCTACACCAAATGCAGCAACAATTCATTTTGCAATGTCAAAATGATAAACAAAAGAGTTCGATCACTATTTTAATCACTCATCCTATTTTCATATTATTCTCATAAATTAGAGCATCAAAGTGGACTTGTTCTTCCTAATAACTAATTCAACATAAAACTGGACGAATGCAGAGCGTAAATATTATTACGGCATGTGACATTATTGTTGTGTTCGTCTAGAAGTGCTTACGAAAGTTCGTCACACATTTCTAGATTGTCAGTTGTTTATGAGGGCATTTACATTTCCAGTAAAAGTAAAAATTACTAAGGTTTGAAATCAATCATTTACTAATAATTACTCAAGATATGGAGTAATGTTTGCGTTAGGTATAAACATACAAGCAATCATTCACTGATTTAAATATCGGTACAGAAAAAGTTGCGCATTTTAGCTGATCGAATCAGGGCTGAATGGGCTGAATATTTTAGTTCATGTCAAAATTTAAACTTTTTGCCGCGGAAACTTTTTTGGAGGTTCTCTTAACAAAAGACTATAAATAAGAGATTGTAATAATTCAAAATTATCTACTTTAGCGTGCACACTCGCTCACCTGAATTTGACCCAACTCGATTCAATTTTTTAGAACAAAACAAACTATGATATCTATGATGGCTAGATCTTTTCGGAACAAATGTTTTTCGAATTTTCCAAGCTGACCTACTTTTATTTGACTACTGCATCAACACCTGCCGACAATAACTCCATTACGATCTAGAATTATGATCAAGCGCGCGAAACACGAACTTTTTAATTATTTCAGTCTATTTCAGGAACGAATCTCGGTTTCAGTGACTCAGTTACTACCAGAGTATTACGTAAGAACGGAAGACGATGGTCTATGAAATATGGGTATTTTTATTTACTTGGTCAGTTGAGAGAACGCCGCTATGTCCGGATACTTTGACAAAGTGTTGACTTAAACATATGTGGAAAATATCACACATCCTTAGCCTTTTTGAAGGTCTTAAGTTCCCGTTGACTCAGCCAGATTAGTCAATAAAATTACGTAATAAAAATCATATTAATTTGCAAGAAATTATGAAGATTCTTGGCTACAATTCAGTGGCTTACTAGGAAGAAACAACTCAGTGTTGTATGCTAACATTCATGCTCTTAGTATTCAGACAGCTATTATTGCCAATTTTGCAGAACAAACGATGACACACACAATCTGTCTGCAAGGCTTGCAATTTTATGAATGAATTAACTTCTGCTCTGTTAAGTTTTACGATGTTTATTACGAGAAGTAAAACGAAAGGGCACCAATAGAAAAATGTTATGTAGATCGATGTCTGAGACCGAGAATCTTTTTCCATTTTATTTGTTGTCGATATGTGTTAGATACTTTGAAATTAAACGTTCAATGACTTGATCTTCATTTTCTAGTCCATCCATGTTCAAGATACTACTGATTATTACCAATGATAATAAGGTACTGTAGTTCACACATTAAACATGCAGTCGCATCTTCACATATTAGGTATTCGTGCGTGACCATTCCGAAACCGGTTTCATACATATGTAGGTAGTAGGACCTATGCTAATTACATCTGTCTTTAGTATTAGTGATCAAGATACTAATTAACGTAGTCTCATATGACGTTATTGTATGTGTGGATGTTTACAACTGACAATCACGACCGTACCTTATAAGTTATCGAATATATGAATTGTGTGGACTTGGACGTAAAATTGTAGGACGGATCTGCGCTCGCCAGTTCACCTTGGAATTGCAGCTCATGACATAAGCGAACACTGTACAACCTCTATTACTTATTCGTCAACTTGTTTAAGAAACATTCCTTTCGAATTCTAAAGAGATTTGTATGCAATTAACTATCTATTGCCTAAGCGTTTAATTAATTATTTAAATGTTACAGTTAAAGTACCTAGGTACATAAATGTGTAGACTAGATTTTCGCACTGCAGGACAAAAGCATCCCTTCTCTCCTTTACTTCTCTCTATATAGTTAGGGCTTTTTGAAATGAGTCTTGTTTTTAGGAGTTACTCTTCAAAGGAAGAGACCGCCGAAATCGCAAAACAGGTATTCTGTTTTGGTTCTGCTCAATTTCAGGCTAACACTCTCTAGTCTCTGTCGCCACGTCTCCAATCTGCTCTGGACCTCGAAGCCGCTTTCGGCAACCAGCACAATGTCATCAGCAAACAGCATACACCAGGGAGCCTCTTCCTGGATGGCCAACATCAGAGCGTCCATTATCAACAGGAAGAGGTAAGGGCTAAGGGCCGACCCCCAGGCACACCTTTCTCCTTAAGGGCCCACCACAAAACCTCACGAGGCACCCGGTCATATGCCCTTTCGAGGTCAACGAACACCATGTGCAAGTTTTTATGCACAGCTCTGTATTTCTCGCACAGCTGCCGGATAGCGAATATGGCATCCGTTGTACCCCGATCACGCATAAAACCGAACTGGTTTTGAGAGATTTCACTCTCTTCTCTCAGCCGCCTTTCAATAACTTTTTCCCAAGCTTTCATACTACGAGTATGTGACATATTTAGCTTTATTCCTCTATAATTGTTGCACTCCAGCACATCACCTTTGTTCTTGAAGATGGGCACCAGCGAACTGTTACATCACTCATCAGGTGTGGCTTCTTCCAGCAGCAACTTATTAAAGAATAAAGCTAACCACGTCCATCCGTAATCACCTTCATACTTCAGTTGGTATTCCGTCTGGGCCAATTGCCTTACCATTCTTCATTCCATTCACTGCTATTCTCACTTCATCCACACTGACCATTCTTTCTGACCCCTCATTCACTGGTTTATTCTCTAAAACACCACTCTAGATATTTTCCTCATATATCAGTCTTTCAATATAGCCCTTCTATCTATCCTTAATCTTTTCAATACACAATACTCAATATATTTATTGCTTCCACTTGTGATCTTAGATGGTAGGTTTTACAAAAAATATGATCATTGTGGACCCCGGCGGGTTCATCCTCCGATAGAAGCATTCCAGCTTCATCCCTTACACATCTTATTCACTTTCCTCTGTCTGGCTCTAGCAAGCCGGTACAGGTCTTTATGGCCAGCTGGACTGTCCAGTGTTTCGTACAATTGGTCCTGAGATTTTGCTCTTACTATTGCCAAGGCTTTCTTGGCTTTTTTCTTTAAAACATCATACTCACTCTTTTTTTCAGTTTTCCAACTTACGCTTTCCAGTTCTACACTCTGCCATTCCTTGAATTTCTTCTTTTTTGCTTTCAACACCAATCCAAAAACCACTGTAGCGGCATTCATGCCGCCACAAAAGTCAACGTAGCAGAATCAACATCACAACAAATGAGACTCGCAGCGCCATCTATCTCGACAGCTACGAACTAACTACAAAATACTAAATCGTGATATCAAAGTTTACCGTGCGATTAGAACACATGCAAAGCCCGAATATCAACTCTCGGGCAGTTGCCCACCGGACACAAACAACCGTCCGGTCGGAGGATCCTCCCTTTTCAAATGGAGGTATGCTGGACTTTACTCTCTGTTCCGCTACCTCCAAACTGGTGACCCTCGACATTGGACGTCAGCGCAGCCTTCGTGCAGCTACCTCATCATGACGTCATCATCATCATCATCACTTCTCCTCATCCTGACTTCAAGCTCTCGAGCTGCGAGCCATACAGCCAGCTAGTACCCACGGCTTCTACGGGTATCCTGACCACCAGCATGCAGCGGACGCGCATTCCTGGTCAGCATCCTCAGCCTCTATCATCAATGTCATCAGCGACCTTAGCAAGCACACTGCACTTTCAGCCAGTCACATGAAGAGCCTTGAAAAACCTCTCCTGGTCGACGCCAGCAGTCACGTCAGCACGTCGCACAGCTCCGACCCACCTTGGCAAGCACACTGCACCTTCGGCCAGTCACATGAAGAGCCTTGAAGAACCTCTCCTGGTCGACGCCAACAGTCACGCCAGCAGCAGCATCGGGGCACCGCAGACAGTTCCGACTCACCGTGAACTCTGCGACGCAGACAGTTCCGACTCACCGAGAACTCTGCGACTTCCGGTTCCGACTCACTGGAACCAACCTTCCACTGGCCTGGCAAGCATCATCAAGATGTATGGACGACTCATCCACTATCGACCTCCGGTCTCCGGAGGGGAGTGATGTAGCGGCATTCATGCCGCCACAAAAATCAACGTAGCAGAATCAACATCACAACAAATGAGACTCGCAGCGCCATCTATCTCGACAGCTGCGAACTAACTACAAAATCATAAATCGCGATATCAAAGTTTACCGTGCGATTAGAACACATGCAAAGCCCGAATATCAACTCTCGGGCAGTTGCCCACCAGACACAAACAACCGTCCGGTCGGAGGATCCTCCCTTTTCAAATGGAGGTTTGCGGGACTTTACTCTCTGTTCCGCTACCTCCAAACCACCAAAACCAACCAACACCACCATGTATCCCTCTCCATTGTTCCCCTTCATTTTGTCTCTACCAAAATTCGCTGCTTGCCTAATACACCCAGCTATCTCATTCCAACTTTCATTCACACTGCGATCATTCTTGTCTCCCATTTCTATCATTTTGTCAACTACTCGCTCTCTAAATTTCCACAGTCATTCTTCTCTAGCATATCCCATTTTATTTTAGGAGGAGGACGCTCTTTGCTTTTGTTGGACTATGTTTTTATTTCTAATACCATAACCAGGAGTCTGTGTTGTGAGACAAAGTCTTCTCCTGATAGCACTTTGCAGTCTTTGACGTGCTTTATTCGGTTGCGCCTGACCAGAAAATAGTCAATTTGGATCTTGTGGATACCACTTTTGTACGTGACTAGGTGTTCAGTCAAAGTGTGCCAGGTCAAATGTAGTAGCGGATTACAGCAGCGTCTCTCCCTCATTATTGGGACTTCCAAAACCCCTTCCACATGTACTCTTTCATAACAATTTCGCGTTCTCCCTACATGCCCATTAAAATCACCTCCAACTATCAATTCCTCATGCATGGGGATGGTCATTATTCTTGCATCAAAATCCTCCCAAAACTTCTCTTTCACCCTTTCATCATATCCTACCTGCGCCCCGCAGGTAGGATATGATGAAAGGTTGAAAGAGAATATAGTTAGTGTGTATGCCCCATACACACTAACTATATTCAGCATCACATTGTCCATCATTACTTTCACCACTATCAATCTATCATGAATACTTTTCCTCCATCACGCTTTCTTTCAATTTACTATCTAATACTATTCTCACGCCATTTATTTTACCGTCACTTCCCCAATAGAAAAACTTGTATCCTTCACCAATTTTCCTCGCCTTTGTTCCCTTCTACTTATTTTCCTGTAAACACGCTATATTTATGCGTCTTCTTTTTAATACGTCCGCTAACTCTCTGACCCTTCCAGTCATAGTCCCAACATTTCAACTTGCATACCTACCTTAATCTCACTACTCGAGCTAGTTTCTTACGTTGCCCCCTCCCGGGTTGGTACAACAACCCTAGTCCATTTCCCACAGCGGCCGGGTGCTACCCCTGCGCGCGCCTGTAGGGTACATTCTAATATTGTCGCGCATTCCATTTAAACTTATCATGTTGCTAAGAATTTGGCAAATGTTTTACAGTCGGCCGCCAGCCTGACACCAACCCTCCTTGGGAATGCTGTTGCTGATGGTTTACTCGCCACCACGCGGGTGACCTAAGGTGCTGAAATTGTGTGCACGGTCTCAAAATTTCCCTTAGTCGCCTTTTATATTCAAAGTACCTACAAAATTAAAATTATTTTGTACTGTAGCGGTTATTTTGGAAGTCGGTTGTATTTTTTGTAACTTTTTTTTTAAACCTTTATTGTCCCACTGCGGGGCAAAGGTGTATTATAGTTGGTGGATATTAGTATACAAAATAGTCTGTAATTTTACGAAATATATTTTATTACATGCTCTCAGACTTTGATTGCATTATCCTTATACAAAACAATCTAGTCTAATTGCTGTTCTAGTGACGGTAATTAAATCAGTTACATACAACATAGTACTGGTACTAGAACCTAAGAACAAACTATATGGGTTTTACCAATCAAACATGAATGAACCATAATTTACAGATGGTATGAATATTATAAATGGGGAAAACTGAATGAGTTAGAGGCTCATGACGACTCAATTAGTAGGTACTTTATGTGGTCGCGGATTTTGTTCGAAAGAGTCACCGCGGCTCTGGAACGCAAAAGTCACACAGATGGGTTTTAGTCAATAAGAGTCTGACACTCCCTGCCGCTTTACCCAAAGCGGAAGTAGTTATTTGATGATTTTCCATCCAGAAAAAAGGTACTTTTAGGTAAGTACCTATATGTCAAATGCCCATATAAGTGTAGTAGTAAGGAAACAGGTAAACTTTAAAGTACATATTTACTTTTGAAAAGCGTTGATTTTACACGATGTATAGGTATGGTATTGTATAGATTTTATATTATGGGGGATAGAGTGATGACGTTTTTAAAAGTATTTACAGAGTCGAAATTCCTTGTAAATTAAGACTAACATTAACAGCAAAAATGTATTACGCATTATTGAAACGGTTTATCAGTTATGAGAACACAGGGGAGATAAATTGACTATGTTCAGCAGCAGGCTGTGAATGTTTTTTCAGCTGAAGTGATGATGGTTGTGGAACTACCGGTTCCGAATAGTTTTCTAAAATAAACCATATAGGTTTGAGGCTTATGAGGCCTCCTTCTTAGATTCTCAGGTATCAGTCAGCGCTTATGAGGTTCTCAGGTAGAGACTAGGGTATGATTGCGACATTAAGTATTAGACATAAATATTACCTGTCATATCCTAACGACTTCTAAGCAATTAATACACTACTATTAAGCGTAGGTTAATCTTTATGTCTGGGTACTTATATGCGTAGGTGCCGATGCAATGCAATTATATTATTGTATTTAATTTAGCTGTCAATTAGGTACCTACGTCTTCTGGAATCTGTTAGTTCTAATTGATTGCATACATGCATTGAAAGAAAATTTTCCAGCTTTATTTTTATTAAATTTGATAAAACCTAAAACTACCTAATTTATGAGATGTTAATTGGCCTCACAAGCAACAGAACACCTAGAAAACTTTTTTCATGAATTCACGAAAATTTTTGAAAGACATCTAATACCTACAAGAACAATATTATCCCATGCTTATCACTTTGCGCAAACAGAGGCATTCACATACCAGCTGATAAAAATGAGATCTACCAACCTACTCTATCTTTTATTATTGAACGATCAACCGTAATAAAATCCCTAAACCAGATGCCAGTCCAAGTACTGACATAGTAATAGGATAGGTACCTACATGAAGTGTAAACCAGTTCACAAACAGTGGCGTCTGAATATCGAGAGACCTCGGGGGACAGAACAGGTTGGGCGCGAAGTGATAAATGGTAAAACAAATAACTTCTCTAGTAACCCACATCAAGGTAATAATAGACGCGATTTTTTAACGCAGATTGTGTTACTTATGAGAAAAATAATTACTATTGTAAAGTTCATCGCAATCTGTTCGAATGTTCGGTTTTTGTTTCTAGATGAATTTCACAGACTAACGCACGCCCGAGGTCATATATGAGCATATCAATAATAAAAAAAAACCTCACATTGAGAAATGTCATGTTCCTCCCAAAGAGTGTATAATTCAGGTATTCTAAACAACACAGGCAATGTATGAAATATAATGAATATTATTGTCCATTACATACTTTGCCTAGGTAATGTACATGTTGCAGTCAAAACTCTTAACCAGTCAAAAGTACTTTTGACTGATTAACACCTGTGCTAAGATAGGTTGACGACCTATTTCTGGGTGGTTTAAAAAAAAATAACGAGGTGTTAACCATAATAACGTTTTTAACTCTAGAGTTAAAAACGTAACAAATAACGAGGTGTTAACCATAATAACTGATTTTGCTAGTCAATAGTACTTTTGACTGGTTAAGAGTTTTGACTGCAACATTTACAATTCCTAAGGATTGTATAGAGTACCTGCTGGTCCACCGGAAATGTGTAAAATAAACAGATTTTGGTCTATATTTTTCAATGTTAACCTATAAAATGACGGGCAAATGAAGCATGTAAGCTTGTAAAATAATACATCATTTTCAGCCATTGGGCGACCCGACTCGGATAGGTTAGGTTAGAAGCGGATGGCGGAGTCTTTCAGACCCCGCCATCTTCCCCCGTGCCCGCACGTCTTCGCTTTCCCTGCTATTGTCATTTACACCTAGGATACCTAGGCAAAGTATAAAATGAATAATATTTCATACATTACCTTAATGTTTTAGCTATTCTATACATTGCCTAGGCATTGTATAGAACACCACATTATACAGATTGCCGGTTACATATATATTAAGTTCTTCCTACATCCATGTAAGATACACCTTTGTTTGGTTGGAAGATCGTGTCTATGAATTTCAATTTCCAATGTCGTCGTTTTCTCACAAATATACCAACAATGTTGGTCTCGCGGCAAGCCCAGCTGTGCTAAAAGCCACGAGTTTTATTTTTAACTCACTTCAAAACGATAGAAAGCCATAAATTCAACTGTGTTTGTAATCAGCCTTGTTGGTTTCTGTCATATTTAAATTCCAAATTCTGTCTGACTGACACGAGAATATAGGTCAAAAGAATAAGTTTCGGAAAATTGGACCGTGTTCAATAATTTTACATTTTCATTCATGTCTTATTGACGATCGCGCCAGTTCTCTATGATAGAAAGATTCATAAAACTATAAGTCACTACGAAACAAGAAACTCTTTATAAATTACTGAAAGTTAAAAAACATCACATTAAAAGTTAACAAAACAGTAAGTTATGGTAGGTATTGTTAGTGTACAAAGACGAAATAGATTATCGTTGTTTTCGTTCCTCCTGTATATACTTGTTAAGATGTTTCTTCAGTCAAAAAACAAAATCATGAGTTAGAGATCGCAGCAAAGCTTAAGTGTAGTTACACTTAAGTAGTGATCCATTAGAATACAACAAAAAATTACTTAACAGCCAAGTCTTCGCCGAATATCTTGACAAGCTATGTAGTTAGTATTAGGTACACCTACACTACATGTATAAGTATACTGAGACACATAATATAAGTATCTTCAATAGTTTTTACAAAGAACAATGAAACAATTATTGCACATGCATCATGAGTTATGTTGTAATTGCAAGTTGTAAAAACTTAGTTTGTTTTGAAACGTGATCGATATTTACAATTTCAGGCGCAAATTTCAACATATTTCAGGCGTTTTGTTGAAATGACGATATATTTTTGTATTGAAATAATGTTAGTACACTACTTATTGGTTCCATTGTCTTAAATAGGGCGTTTTAAAATGCATTAAGTTTCTACACCAAAATATCAACGAATACGTATTATCCACACATAAGTACCTAACTGTAAGTCGGTGAAGTACTCTTTGTCGTCTCAGCTGGTAGAGTCGATGAAATTACCGTAACCAGTACCTAGTATTTTATTTAAATTATATTACCTATGTTAACGATCTGGTCACGAACACATGTTATCTATTATAAAACATGAGGTAACACTTCGTTGTGCAAGTTAGTCAAAACACTACGTAAGTAAACTCATTATCTTAAATGTTAAACATGGAAGAATTTTATCGTCATCTGAATAAATTGAATATATTTTAAGAGTTTGTTTCATCATTCATTTTTTTGTCTATGTTTATTTATGGTGACCTTGACCTACCTTCAGCGTTAGAGGTGTCCAATCGCGGAGGTCGCGGCAATTCTCTGAGGTCATAAGAGCCCGATTTGCGGAGTCCACAGCACGAACACTGTGGCGGGCAAAAGTGGGCCAACTTGCTCTTCACAGCACCCATTTTACTCTCATCAATCACTCACTAACAACCACATACACAATGAACTATAATCTCTTTCAACTCGTCTTATAGATCACTCTAATATCAATTAACGCACTAAAAATGCGATTAGATCATAACCGCTTTAAATTATCCTTAACACTCAGTTTGCACAGTTTGCTACAATGTAAACAAATTATCAGCTCTTATTGAATTAATGGTTTATCGATTGGATAAACAGTTGCGTAGCTCTTCTGAATTTAAACGCTTGCGTGAAGGCTGTGCGGCGCGTGCGCACGTCTGCGCGGGATCAGGTCGTCTGTGCTCAGTCTCTGCTGAGCATCCTCGTTACCTTCGCTCGCGTGACCTCTTATCAAAGCCGCGGAATGTAGGGTCACGTCACATCAACGTCAGTCTTTCACAAGAATCAGTACTACTGAATCACATTTAAACGTAATCCTGTATTACGTGGGAGGGGGTTGTAAAATTCCCCATAAGGTTCAATGAGTAGTACCTACACAAAACATGGAAAGCACCGCTTGTATTCAACATGATGCTGAACACGTAGCAGCTACCAGATTAGCTTAAAAAAATATTACTCATCTAGTAATAGTAAGCTTATAGATACTTAGTTATAAGAATAGTTAGCTTTTTGGATTGAAATTTTATAGCAACCTTAAACTATGTTTTAATTGGGTACCTACCTATATTCACCCTGACTAGGCTAACTTTTAAATATAATTCTTCTATAAAATTAGAAATAAGTAGGCAAGTACCTAATGAATATTTTTTTAGTAGAACCTTTGTGATGATAAAATATTTTGAAAAAAAAATACAATCATCAACACTGCTGATTTGTTACCAAATAAAATGAATGATGCGTGCCAGCAGTATGAAACGAGTACAAAACAATCGAAAAGGTTATATTGCAGTGCTATTATATAGATAGGTAATGAGATAGGTACCTACATACAGGCTGTAATCCATGAAAAAAATTTAAGCAAGCTATTTACTATGAAAAAAATGCAAAAAAAAGTCTAATGGCATCTGATTGATATTTTGATCTATTTTGGCCTGTTTTCAGCTATCTTTTTTTATAATTTCACTAAAGAGGTTGCAACATAGATTACCTACTCATATAATAGAGTAATTTTTCAAATATGTAAGGCTATGTAAGGCCAGGAAAATTAGCTCCAAACGTTGCAAAAATTCCTAACTCTGATTTTTTCTTGAATCATGTAAATATAGTATCTAAGCTCTTCTAATAATAACAAAAAAATAAACATTCTCCATAATGGTAAAAAACAAAAACGCCTTCATTTCAACAAAAGTTACGAATATAAAGATTTCTCTAATGTATATTTTAACAATTTTAAAAGAATATGTCAGAAATGTCTTAAAAAAATACTTTCCTAATTTAAAAAAAATGAGAGGTGTATTATTTTTTTATATTTAAGTCAGACATTAAAACTCAATTTAATTTACCAAATCATTTTTTTACCTGAATCGCTTTTGCAAAAAAAAAAAATTATAGCGACCAGTAGTTTCGGCTATGCGTTCTCTGTCAGTCAGTAATGGTAGAGTTTTATAATATTACTAGCTGTGCCCGCGACTTCGTCCGCGCGCTGATATTAGATAAATAACTTGCGCTTACTAATATTGTTAATTTTGTTGGTTGATTAAGTACGTAATGTTAGAAAAGATTCAAATATTTTTTAGCTTGAAGTACAAAATCAAAAAATTACATTATTTAAAAAAAGGAAACTGGGTGGTTTAAAAATGTTTAATTTACTGACTTACTTGTTAAACTCAATCTCTTCTACAAATAGGTACCTACTCCAAACAAACATTCAGGCGTTAATATTTTATCTTTAAATTACATTGTTTTATTAAAAAAAAACGTTAACTTTTTGCGGGATACATTTTAACGTACCCACTTCCCTGCCTATCACCTACCTTACACGTTAAATGCAAAAAATCAGAGTTAACAATTATTGCAAAATTAACTAGGTACCTTAATTTTCGGCCTAGTTTGCCTGGACTAGAGACTAAGTACAATTTCACGATTTTAAAGTAAAAAAACCGTAAGAGTTCCGGAGTAGTGGGTTCCATTTTATCTTATATACTTATTGTCATTATATTTTCCTCTATTTTACCAACGATAAACTGATTACACTAGGAGGTAATGTAATCAGTTTATTGTCGGTAAAATACAATTCATTTATAATTTGTCTCTATAGACATAATTATGAACTTGATCTTGTACTAGGCAGTCAGTCATGCACGTGTGTTTTACAGACTCGCCTTGTTTGCGCCGAGAACAAACGTAATAGATAGTAAACGTTTGACAAAATAAAGTTACACACGATTATGGTAATTTACTACACTGATGACATCATCGCCCACGTCTCGGCGCGGGCGCCGCGATCTTCCTTGTACTTGGCTGATGAAGGCCTCACTCTTCAATTAACGCAATCAGTTTTTTTCCTTTTTCTATATGAATGAATACATTCCTATTCACCTACAATGAATCGTATTATAAAGTATTGTTAGTAATTTTCCAAGAACCCGTCATTATATCATTTTTGCGGTCAAAAAGAAACATCACAGAGCCCAGACATTGACGCATAGAATCTGTACTTACTCTTTACCAGTCGGCATTGACCTAATTTTTCCATGATTTAAACATTTCAGTGAGTACACATTATTAAGCTCCAGGTTTAGTGCACAAAAACATAGGTCGTAAATCAAAGCTCAATTTAGGAAGTGTTTAAGACCGGTTTAACATGATCTAAAAACAGCTAGTGAGTCACCGAGATAAGGCGACCTTGTTGAATGCCATACGAGCTACCTACTGTTACGAGAAGCATGTTGCAACCGCAGCTTGCCAATAAATGTGATCGAAGCACCTATTACTGATAAATAGATGTAATTGTATCATAATAGTTGGTAGGTCCTTTACCACTGGTGCCACTGGTCCGTACATAGGTATAATAAAATGATCCATGAGACAAGGTTAAAATCCAAACTAGGAACGAGTCTTTTTCCTCCTCTAAAGGTAAAATTCCTCCTCCGATTTCTTGTAATAAGTCCATAGTCACGAAATAGTTATTTATGATATTAGTGCGGTAAGTTGGTTTTTACAAACGAGTAGACGAATGTAAGCACGAGACGAAGTCGAGGGCTTACCATAGTCACGAGTTTGTATAAACCAAATCCGCACGTGTGTCATACAACGTTTTTCGACACATTTGCGAGAAAACAGTACTATAAGTAATGAAACAAACTTTTTTCTTTAGAAATCAGTCAGAAAGTTGCAAGAATCTTTGACGTTTCCAATATGAAAATGGCGCGAATTTGCAAAGGGCGCCACATGCGCGTGGTGAAAATTAGAACCACGTCTTTCATTTATTTTATTTTATCTTCTCTCATTTTCTCTATATTATTAAAATGAGACAAGCGTATACAGCAAAAGCGTTTCCAAGGAGGTTCGATCATTCAGCTTATTTATTCTCGAGATGTGAAACTCCTTGGTGGAATTCTTATTATTTTTTATGGAAATTAAAAAAAAACCGTAAAGAATACGCACGGCCGCATACAACGGAGTTTGCGGTAAAATATGTACTTAGGTGAGAGTACCTACTTTGCCGCACGTTCCATTGTGTGGTGCATAATTTTTAACTTTCGAACGATGCATACAGGCTTCGAAAATGCATTTTTTGAGCAAATGTGTTGAAAAGGATTTGACATACTTTAAGTACTCTGAAGAAATAGTATGACTTGCCTACTTTGTCATTCAGTACTAAGAAGACGTATTTTACAAAGGTTTTAACTGTCTATATTACAGACTTGCATTCTTGTGATTTTACGATGTTGTTATTAACCGTGAAAATACATAAACCATAATAATTTTCAGGTTATTACAACATTCATCGGAATCCATACTGTGTTACGTTCGCCAAAGCACGTTCCGATACTACAATAGCCAACATTCAATATCTAGGCAGAAAATAGAAAACCCAGACCATTCGTTTTGATAAACACCAGAAAAATATGTATTCTCATGTCGGATGCAAATTTTTTTTTTTTATTTATTTATTTGTTCAAGGAAAAAATTACATAAAAGTCTTCACACATGTCTTCTGCCAAACTGCTGTACAGTTGGCACTGCTGCACAGTGTCGGCAGTGTTCTCGTGGATACAGTTACATACAGTCTTACTTTAATGTACTTATTAACTAATCAATTCTGCACATAGACGCAGTCAACACAAAAACAGATACAGACAGGGGCACACATACCAGGCGCTCAATGATGGGCTCCGCCGGTGGATTCTGTCTACATCCCACGGTGTTCACCGACGTTTCTAATATGAAAATGGCGCGAATTTGCAAAGGGCGCCACATGCGCGTGGTGAAAATTAGAACCACATCTTTCATTTATTTTTATTTATCATCTCTCATTTTCTCTATAGTATTAAAATGAGACAAACGCGACGTATACAGCAAAAGCGCTTCCAAGGATGTTCGATCATTCAGCTTATTTATTCTCGTGATGATGTGACTCCTTGGTAGAATTCTTATTAATTTTTCTGGAAATTAAAAAAAAACCGTAAATAATACGGAGTTTGCGATAAAATATGTACTTAGGTCAGAGTACCTATTTTACCGCACGTTCCATTGTGTGGTGAGTTTGATTAGATATAATCGTAATAATTACAAACCTTGATACAATACAATATGGCAACTAACGTTTTCTTTAGTTGTTCCTGTTCGTCAACAATTAGTGTTCCTTATATCGAGTATTAAGGAAGCTTTTGTGTTCCTTATGATGATCGCCAGAGAAACGTATGAATGAGACTTGGCAGTGTCCAATCATCCTACTATGTGGACTCGTGCCGCGTGCGTCACTAACAGAGGATAAAGCAAGGTAGGCTGCCTCCTAGTTTTAAGAGAAATTTCACATCATGCATGATGTGAAATTTCTCTTAAAACAGGATAAATTGATACCATTCAGAAAAATCATTAATTTACTTTCTCATCTAAAGCTTAGAAGAAAAAAGGACATACAGAGACGAGCAGATTTTACTTAGCAGATAAGGAAATTATGTAGGCATGAACTGTATAATGCCACGTGTATGCTGCAATTATGTCGCAAATTGCGTAGGTGAGAGGGCTTTTCCAGGAGACTGTGCATCTTTAACTGTATGCATCATTGAGTGTTTCATAATGTGATGAATGATGATTTTCACTATTGAACCATAGGTACCTGCTAGGAACCTATGTAGGCTCGTGCGTCACTAACAGAAGATAAAACAAGGCAAAAAAAGGCAGGATGCTGCCTTCCAGTTTTAAGAGAAATTTCACATCTTGCGGGAATTCCTGTGTCCTGTGTCTAGTCATGAAATGTTTTGTGATTTCCATCTCATATAGAAATACTTACTTTTCCTTTATTCGAATCAATTTTGTCTGCAATCAAACCATTTTCCTTATTTGTTACCTTGTACCTAATATTTTCTTTCGTTTCGTCCCTTGTGTCGTTATTTGATCGGCCAATGATTTCCTTATATTTGGAACAGACCGAACTGTTTGCTCCACTTGATTAAAAGCTTGGCTTCAGTTATTTTAGCCGTGCGGTTTGAGATCTCAAAATATTTATATTTTCATAACAGCCATCTGCATACTGTTCGAATATATTGTAAATTCTAACACTATGCACATTATGCATTTCACAATATTCTCAATTTTAGTAAACAAGCTAAAAATTCTAACTGTTGTTAGACCAAAAAAAAACAAAGTTAAGGTAGCTTGGCAACAATTCATAGGGATAGAAAAAAAACCCACAAAAAAAAAGGTTTGATGTCGATGAAAATCTTTTTATATGTAACGAACTATATTAAATATTTTCAGGCAGATTTTGCTACCAGCAATTTTACGGAATATATTATTTACAAAAAAGGCAACCTATAAAGATTCTTAATTTTCTTGTTCTTTTTAATTTTGATGGACTCATTTGAAATGTTTCGCAACGGGAATTCCCTTTTTCCTCTATTAGGTTTAGGGTCTACGAACTGCAATGTACCGAGGTAGGTAAGTACCTAAATTGTTACGACTGTCAGATATCTCTACTAACATGGCAGCAGCTATATTTAAGTGTTTGCCACATTAGTCACCCAGAAGGACTTTGTATTACATTGTGCTTATGGTTACCTAGTAAAGATGAGTTGTCGAAATTACCCTATATCATTGTTGTATATTTTAAATGGAATTGGTGCAATATTGGTTTCGATGGGTTATTTTTAAGTTTAAATAAAATAACGTCATTTGCAGTGAATGCTCTTTATTTTTGAGATCCCAAAAACACACAAACACCGTGCAAATTATTATAATTAAGTGTTATAAAGTCTTTGTTATAAAATGATTACAATAGTTTTATAAAAACTTAAAAATGTATGCAATAGGCAAATATATAAAAAGTTATACTAAACATCATAATAATTTCTTAACACTAGACTCTTTCGTACAGAGTAATTCATACATATCAAAACAATGGCACTTGAAGCATCGGTTTCCTTAAAATTAATAATACATTAACAAAATAATATTATTATCACACAGTGAAAAACGTGAATGATTATAAAATTACTTTTTTTGTTATTTCTTATTTGAAATGTGCCGGTGATACAAACGATATACATCAGTACATAAAACTAAATAATTAAAATCCATTAAAACTTGCCAAGTCATCGTTATTAGGTATCGAGTTGTTGATTAGTAAACAAAGTATTCTAAATGCAACATTCGTACATTCAATAAAAAAACTCACAAAAAATAGTTTTGTCATAAATAAGAAATAACTATAATAGCCAAATAAGCATGGCGTGGAGTGGACGTTTAAGAGGTGGTCTTGATGATCACAACCTCTTCTTCTTGAACATACAAATGCTGTTCTGGTGCTACGTAAGATACGTAGGAGCGGTCCATCTGCAGCGCGGGAGGAGAGGCAGGCCCCGGCGAGGTGCGCGGCGAGGGTGCGCGGGGCCCGGGGGCTAGCTAGCCGCGCACGTTCACCGTGGTGCAGCCGAAGATCTCGTCAAGCTGCCGTGACGAGAACGTCACCACGATGCGGCGCTCGCCGTGTCGCCGCGGCACGAACTTGTCCTGGTAGTTCACAAACTCGCCCGGCTTCACGTCGCGGAATCGGATCTGGAAGCAGAAATCCGTTTAGTTAACTTAGCTTAGTATATTCCTACTACATGTTGCAGAGCTAAATATATTTACCTGTCTTGGCCTCTGCACTCCTGGTCCCTCGAAGGTGAAGTAGCAGTCGGTCAGGTGAACGTTCAGTGGGTTCTGGAAGCTGAAGGTTACAGCGCATTCTTGTCCTATGCATGGCTGACCCCTCACCTAGGAGACATTACCACGGTGATTAAAAATTGAACAAGTGTAAAAATATAGGATAAAAGCGATTGGAAAGAATATCTACCTGGACTTGCATCCTTGGCTTGTGTAGTGGGAAGTCATCCTCATCCGACCAAGCCTGACGAGTCTGCTTCACATAGGCCATGGCGTGAACCTTCACCATGGAGTGGTCCACTAGCTTGTCCATGTACTCCTGAGGAGTGACGTGCAACTTTAGCACTTCTCGCTGTCCAGCGCGGACGATGAACTCTCCCTGAGCCCTTCGCAGACGCGAGGCGATGGCGCCAGTGTAGTAGCATGAAGAAGCCGTCAGCACGCACCAGATGGTGCGGTCTTCATGCGATTTGTTCTGTTGAACATTATCAAATTGTAAATAGTTTTATGAATGACATTTATGCATTTCAGAAGAAAAATCAATTCAGTGAGTGTATTGTCTAACTAATTACCTGAATATTCATCGTGCAGTCGAACGGCTGTCCATAAGGCACGAGGTCAATGTCCATAAGATCGAAGTAAACATCTTCGAAGTTGCGATCGGGGTATTCATAGTATTGCTGCAGGCGCTGGTAGCCGCGACACGAGGCGATAACCGCCAGGCGCTCGGGAGACGAGCTGTCCACCGTCTTGTACTCGTGGGTGATCTCCAACATGTCACTGTCGCCTTCATCATCATCACGGTTCGGGTTTTTCGTAAGAATCTTGCGGCCAACTCTTTAAAATGATAGACATGGATGGCATTTAATGTCAAGTTGAATCAATACTATTGCGAATGATTTTCGTTTGTAATGTACTCACTGATACTGGTTCGAAGCCATCCTAATGAATCCCCATTCAGAATTCTCCTCTTCTTGGAAGTGGCAGAGTTCTGCGTTGAGCTGACAATACATGAAGGGCGTGTCATATTGGAAGCCAACCTCACCGCGGCGAACAGCTTCCACGCTAGCAGGTCCGCAGTGGTATACAGCTTCGGCTTCCTCTTGTGGTGTGGAATCAATGATCTGCCAGCCGCTATAGCCTGAAGTCAAAGCAAACAAAATAAGAACAAGCTCAGCAGCAGTTCACGAGCACATTTCAGTATTTATATTGTTAATACCTTGGGGCAAATCAGGTCGCTGCATCCATACATCATTCCATACGTGGAAGTTCCAGCAGGAATCGTAGCAATCTTCATCAGGTCCATTTGGTACTTCATTGCCATCGCGATCGAAGTATTTGTCCACCGTGAATGTTCGGTTCGTATCATGGGCTGATACGTAGTTGGTGACCGAACGGCAAGGAATACCTAAAACCAGTTTGAATGAAGTAATGAAATGCATGTTTCTCGTAGCTAATGAAAAAAATCAGATAAGAAAATTTAGTACCAAGCGCTCGGCAAATGGAGACCACTAGGCCAGAGTAAACCCAGCACTGGCCGTATTCGACCGGCCTGCCTCCATCGGTGAGGTAACGTTCCATGATAGCCACGGAGCCAGTCCAGGCGTGAGGCGCAACGCCATCTTTGTATTCGCCGTCGTAACGGCCAACCATCAGCCCGTCATCGTCATGGTTCGCATTTATCTAAAACACAACAAGTATGAAGTTTAATGAATTGTATATAGTATACTTCATCATAGTTATGTAAATATAGAATTCTTATTGTTTAACTTACCATCGACGAAATCGCCCTGCAAACACGAACTGGGTTACCGCGTTCAGAATGCTCGAGGCCACTTCGCTCCAACAAGTACATGCAAGCCGGCAACACCACGTCATCAAATTGCCCGTAAATCCATTTGCGACCCTTCGGTTGGCGCCAAGTGCCACACCAGATCTTTCCTTGCTCGTTGAGCACGTATTCCTTCCTGGAAGATTCGTTGTCCATGTAGACGGGGTCTTCACGGCACCAAGGATTGAATAGCATATAGATGTCTTCGTCGCATTTGTAGTCGTGACGGTTGTCGCGCTGGCCAAAGCGATTGGTTTGAACCCAGCAATTCCATACGCCGACTGGAGCAGTGGCTGGCACATGCACTTGGAATGTAATCGTATTACCATCTTGGCGCTGAATGCTAATGTCCCATCTGTCCATATCATGAGCAAGAGAGGCCAAGTTCTGCATGGAACCATGTCGCGAGCCATATCCCCGACCAAACGTAGAATGTTGAGCTGTGCCTCCATAGCGATCCATCATCGGACGGTCCATAGGTCCATGCGGGCTCAGAGGGCTGTGTTGCAACGGCAATGGCTCGTTGCTGAACGAACTGCGGCGGACTCCGTAAGTCGTAGTCTCCCTCATACCACTCATCGGACCCATCGAACCCATTGTTCCCATGGTGCCCATAGTGCCCATGGTTCCCATTGGTCCCATGGTACCCATTGTGCCCATAGTTCCCATAGTGCTCATTGTTCCCATAGATCCCATAGGAGCCATACTAGTACTAGTATCCTGCATGCGAGACATTCCCATTCCCATACCCATTCCCATCACATCACGGGAGTGTTGGAAGACACCTTGCTGATTGCTCCAGTTCACGGGCAGAACTACTCGTGTTCCTTTGGTAACGCTGGGTTTAGGACCTGTTAAACGAGATTCATTTAATGTTCCAGATTATTCTTGATTTTTACAAAATGAATGATAAAATAATAAAAAATCTATAATATAGCTTACCAAAGCAGAAAACGATGCGAATCATATCCTGCTGCTTGTCGTAGGTCCTGTCGAAGCGAACGGCAAAGAAAAAGTTCTGACCCCTCCTTAGAACTGGGTTTGGGAGGATATTATCATTCACCAAGTCATATTGTTCAGTGTGATGGTCCTTGGAGTTGTCACGGGAATAGAATTCAGTGAGCTCCACCTTCAGTGGTTGCTGAGAATAGTAACTTTGGGGAATCATCTCCATGGTGTCCTGACGGCGACGTCGTTCATTTTGGTCAGCCATCTTGCAAATCAAGTTGTGAGTGTACTGCGTGTTAGGGCTGTTCCTCATCGAGTACTTCATGCGGTGCAGTGAACCAGTACTGTGCGAGCGACCCGGGCGATGCTGAGCGGTGGGCCCGGCACGCTGCATCGGCCAACGACGAGTTTGTCCAGGGCGCTGGCAGAAGCTAGAGATGTTATAATAGGCAGACAGCCCAGGAACATAGTTCGAGGGCATTCCACCGATCGTCATCTGCTGCTCCCTCATGCAGCTCAGTGTACTCATACCCGATGTCAGTCCAGTTATTCCGCCCAAACCCATTCCAGTCATGCTGGATGTCATGCTCGAGGACATCCTGTCCATGCTAGATCTTCTGACCATAGACATCCTTGCGTTGATGCTGTACGTGTATCCAAGACTTCTAAGTCCCGATGTAGGACCTCACTGTGCTCCGGGATGACACCAGAGCGAATGATGTCGTTGGAAAGATTAGGGACCTTTATATAGTGCTAGTGGGCATAAAGGATCGTTCACCGCCCTTAGGTGTCAGTTGACAGCGTAGGCGCCGGAGGCACTAGCATCTGGGAGTGCTATTGTCTATGTTCACTGACTCGTATTTAAAACAAGTACACCTCTCTTACATAGAACTAGTTACTACGCTACTAACACTCCGGGCGTTACGATGTACAGTCGCATAGCTAATGTTTTGATGCTAATACAAATTATATTTTATGTAAAGGCTTAAATAGTTTAATTACTTACCTATGCTATATGTCTATAAATGATAAATGATAAATGATATTTATTTTGTAAGTAGGTTAAACATAACACTTTTACACGTCAATATTTTTTGGTCATTTTAAGCTAGATGAGGCCGGTGTTTCCTAGCTGACTACCCTGAGAAGAAACACCGAAACAAACTCAGAGGTCACAGTCTCTTTTGAAGTCCATACAAATTGTACTGGTCAAATCATACGAGAACCATGTAGGTTAATGTCTGAGGTGGCCTTTTGAGGAAAGTGCCACACAGATTTGAGTGGACCTGTCCAGACAGTGCAAGCATTTGTCAGTTATTATGGAGCTCAAACTTAGAACTTTAAGGAGCTCAACGATTTGACGAACAATACCAAAGTAAGGACATTTGGGTAGGCCGCATAAAAAAAAATCTCAAACTGCCAGACATTGTTGACTAACATGAAATGAACCCCTATCATAGCGATCTGCATGGTCCCCACATTCACAATACGATATGAGGATCATGCAGATCAGTGTCTGAAATGGTCTTTTGAGGAAAGAACCACACAGATTTGAGTGGACCCGTCCAGTCAGTGCAAGCTTTGGTCAGTAGTCGAGTAGCTCAACTTAGAACCATAAAGGAGCTCAACGAACCGACGAACATGCCAAAGAAAGGACATTTGTGTAGGCCGCATTTAAGTACTCAAACTGCCAGACCTCGTTAAAAATACTTCAAAGAAGAAGAAGTATTTCAAAGAAGAGAAAAATAAGAAGAAGATAACCCACATGGTCCCCATATTCACAAAATCAGTTAAATAATAATAATAAAAAAAAAATATAATACTTTACAAAGTAAGTATTCATGTCAAACATAATAAATTGAAAAAAATAAAAATAAAATATATTACTTTACAAAGTAAATATTCCATGTCAAAAATAATAAAATAGAATACTTAATAAAGTAAACATTCATGTCAAAATTTACCAACGAGATGAAAGAAAAGTATACAACAGAGCTTAAAAAAAAAGAAAAAAGACAATTTCTAAAAATTTAAAAGGTATGTAACATTAGGCCATGTACATCATTGAAGCAGCTCAATCCCAAGCCTTTTTGTCTTCAAGATAGTCTTTAATTGTGTAAAAAGCTTTCTGGCATAGCTTACGTTTTATAAATAATTTGAACTTATTCATACTAAGGTCTAGAATATGGCTAGGGAGTTTATTATAAAAACGTATACATTGGCATCTAAATGAACCACCTATTTTTTTGAGCCTGGTTTTAGGAATGACAAAATTGTGTTTGTTCCTAGTATTTACGTTATGGATATCACTGTATCTTTTAAATAGATTAATATTTTTATGTGCATACAAATAATATAATATGCTACTTATATAATATGCTACTTACCTAATCGTTAGCATTTGAGCAGCTGCATTTGCTTTTGTCTCTGTCACCGGAAAATGGCAGACTCCGTAAGATTATAATAAATTTTAATTAGATTATAATATCTCGAAATATTATGAAAAAAACGTTTTGTTCCTACTAAACCTATATTTCACCGGAAAATGGCAAACGCCGTAAGAGCGTGAAATCGTAAACAATTTTTTTCTAAATAAGACACGGATATATACTGGAAACTATTGAATTTAAATGGGATGTATTGTATATTTACCAAACCTTTTTTTTTCATAATATATCGAGAAATTATAATCTAATCAAGATGTATTACAATCTTACGGATTCTGCAATTTTCCGGTGAAATATACAATAAATCCCACCCAAATGCGATTGTTTCCAATATATCCGTGTCTTATTTAGAAAATATAGTTTACAATTTTACGCGATATTTTACAATCTTTGGTTATTTCTTAAAAAGACTGATTTAATCGACATGTCGACAATAATAATGAACAACTATCTTACTTACACATACCTATCTAAATGCTTGATTATTAACATCACTTAGCTGTTAGGTACCTAAATACATACCTGTTTTATATTACCTACTCAATTCGTTCTTTAATTACCCTTTCTAAACTTTTCTTTCACATATAACTAGCATTTTATTTGTTCGATATTTTTCCTTAGTTCCCAACATTAAATACCTACATAGGTATGTGACTCCTCATACCATCCAGCATAAGTTCACAAGAAACTGACGTACCTGCCTATAAATATATTGATTAATGGCAAACCCTTAAGAATTTATCATCATAAATAACGCACAGCGCCGCACATTCAGGAAAGTCTGTAGAATGATAGTTATAAGTAGCCTTTCGTCAATAAGTTTCCTAATAAGATTTGTCCTGTATTCCGCCCACCTCACCAGGCAGCCAGTTTTTTTTACCAGTGTACGATGGGCTACTGAAACACTTTTGTACTGAACTATACCTACATCTCTGAGATTCAATCCAGTCAACACGTTTTAATATACAATACGCACTATTCTATGTTCACCTATTGTTTTACATAAAACAAGGTAACGGACACTGCTACGAAATGCACGAGTAGACTTTTGTGTTCAGTTAGACTTGACAGTATACATACCACTAGGATTACAAGAACTTTATTTTTTTATTTAAGGAGGTACCTGCAACGGCTTGTCTTGGACGCATCTTCTAGAGCCTATGATGGTTGTTGCTACATCAATCGATCGATTGATGGTAGAATAGATAAGACGATATCGATCGCCAGTTCCTACTAAAGTAAAAGTTA
This sequence comes from Melanchra persicariae, assembly GCA_947386135.1. Taxonomy (NCBI): domain Eukaryota; kingdom Metazoa; phylum Arthropoda; class Insecta; order Lepidoptera; family Noctuidae; genus Melanchra; species Melanchra persicariae. The sequence goes on along the minus strand of OX376653.1, from coordinate 7,708,886 downwards.
CCATGCACACCAATCCACCGACGTCGGTCAATTCAATGTAATTGAGAGATGCTCGAGGATCGATCAGTTGATGTGGTGTAACGGTAAATATTAACCTAAGCATTTGTTAAACTCTTTAGAAAAATAACCTACGTAGCTGAAAAAAAGTAAAAAGTAGCCTGGTCTAAGAGCATGCATCTGGCAGGGCTAACTTTAGTGTTATTTTGAAGTCCAAGCTAATGGGAAGTACCTAATAACTATGCGAAAAAAAGTAGAAATCCACAACAGAAATCACATTGTTTAAACATTGTGGTCTTGTTTTCAATATTTTTAGCTTTTTGGAAGAAGAGTACGCAATTACCAATTTTGTTATTTTTGGTAGAGAACGTTTCATTTCAAGTACTTTATGAAAGGTTTGTTAATTGAGTACAAAATAAAAGCTTTAATTTTAGAACAGTTGTAAACTAAAGTGCGTACTCCCAGACCAGCCTACCCTAGTTAGGTACTCTGTAACTTTGTCTTTGAAAATCGAATGTGTCAACTGATCCATTCATAACAGCTGACCCCATGCATAGGTAATAATTCCGATTTTGTTCAGGAAGAGTCACTATTACCTGGCTGTGGACAAGGGGGCTTCCACTCTACACAAGTAGCAAGCGTCTTTATTGTCCACAGGTTTGATTTTTCCCCTTTATTTAATTAGGAACTTTTGTACAAAAATACATGGCAGTCCCATTGTACCTTTTATCTTAAACTTATACACTAAATGTAACAAATATCACCTTAGTATCTATCTAACAAAACGAAGACCTGCAAAACTATACAACTTTTTTGCCGCATCAGATAAAGGAGCATATAAAATTTCATTAAATAAAGCTAGTTAAACATAATTCATAAATTAATATATCTCTCTCAGTCTGAAACCGGCCGCATTCCGTTAAGAGATGAACAACATCTTCCGCCTTATCACATTCCTCACAGTTACAGGCACATTTTTTAAGTTGTTAAGCGGCATGTGTCCGGATCTCAGTCTGAGAACTGTTACCAACAATTTTCTACTCATTTTGCAATTTGAAAACCATGATATACGAGGAGGTTCACAGACTATCGTTTTGTACCAGATAGCCTTAGTTTTTGATCGTAAGTTGACAACTTTACTTTTTTTCCAAAACTATTAATTTCGTCCAATTTAGAAATAATAGCATAATCTATCGATCTTCTATCGATACACCTCTGATACCAGAGACGCATCGAGCTATATTTTGCAGAGCACTTTTGCTATCTACACATATTAAAATTTTATTACTTGCAATAGTTTTAGCATAAGATAACGCTTTCGAAATTGAAATGAGTTACAATGACATAACATTAAAACATTTATTTAACTTAAAGGAATTGCTATTATTCGGTTTTAAAGAATCATAATATGCCGCACCTCCACCCACAGTACTTTTTGATCCATCTGTAAAAATGATATAATCCTCTGAATATTTTTCACGTAATTCATTGATTATAGAAAAATGAAGACAGGTGGGATTATATTATGTTCTCTTAGGCATATTGACTATATCTAAATTAAGTACAATCATATCTTTAATGTTAAAATTGGTTACCCATGTACGTAAACTAAACATGTCTAGGGTAGGTTTTGATTCTATATTATCTTCCTTTACTAATTCGTATGTAGTAGCTAATAGTGGTATTTCTTTATTTGACCAATATCTAATGTGACCAAGAGTACACAGTTTGTCTAACAAGATATTCGTTACATTTTTTGCTGTGGATCGAGATTTTAAGCAAAACTTAAAAGCTAACCAGCTAACAAAAAAAAAGTGGAGGAATCAGCAGGCCTAGACAAATAACTTTTCTGTAGCGTTAAACGCTAACGCTGACGACAAAATGTATGGGAATTGCATTAAGTGTGGAAAGGAAACGTCATCAATCACATAATGTCATTCCCATATATTTTTCGCATCTTTGACATCAAAATTTCCAGATTGAAAACGCTTAAACCAAATTTGTGCTACTCTCACAGACACTGCACTAGGTCCATAAATATCGCAATTTTTTTTCGCGGCTTGCGTTGTTTTTTACCTTTTTTGTAGTAAAATTTTAAAATGTTTCGAATTTCTTCATTAGATTCACTGATCTTGACAGTACGAAAAACAAATGAAAATCACACATTTTCCTATTTTGAATTTGGAATTATGTTCTTTAAAATTTAAACTTTCAATGATACCAAAACCAGCCAGATACAAATAGCATAGCCAAAGAGATTTTATTACTATAATGCGAAAAGACTTTTTCCCCAACCTAATATGATTTCGACTTTGTTATGTACTGTCCATGATTGTTACAGTCATTATTGTCTCGAATGTGATACTGTGCACCCATATTGTAATAATATGTAGAGATTTCAGATTTATCTGGAAGTTTGATGACTTCAACCAGGTAGCCTTACTTTTGGTATCTATTGATCATCGGGTAGTTTTGTGCACTATCTAGACAGATTGTGCACACAATATGGACCTGTCCAGGTTCACAAATATCTATGTGGTGCTTTCCTACAGATACCAGTTCTGACATTGTCCCTACATGGTACCTACTCATTCATAAGATCTGGGCATTTCAATATAATTGTTAAATCTTTAGCCACTGGCTTGTCGGTGTTTCAGTCATCTCGAAATATATAGCCGGTTAGGAAACACCCACCTCATAGTTATAAATATACTTATGAGAAAAAAGTAACTCTCAAAATAAATGCTTATTAATTATTTATGTTTAAGTATAGTTTTATTATGGTTTTCACATACTTACTTGCCTTTAACGTTATTAATTTTAAAATAGGTAGGTAGTAGGTACAAAGTTTCCAACACACAGATCAATTTTATAAACATTATGGGTACCAATAATTGATTACCGATTTGTTACAACTAGTTGACAAAACACTCCAATTGTTATTATCTGATCAAAATCCTTTTCATGTCAATCCATTCCAGTTTGTGATTTGTTACAATGTAATCTTGCTAATCTAAAAAGAAAAAAACAATAATTACATCTAATTTTATATTAGGATATTTTCTGGTGTCTAAAGAAGAAAATGTGGCATTGTCGGGTGAAGCAATGGCAGCACTGACTTTGTGCAGTCAAAGTGCTAAATCCACATACTACACAGCATCTAAATAGCACCGAGTTGCATGGAAACGCAGAACATACATTTTATGGTTTTATGCACATTGGAATATCTACGTAATTTAAAAATAACATGCAGACGACGTGGTATTGATATTTTCTGGGAAAACGGCTCTGAATCTCGAAACGGAAGCCAATGCCAGCCTGGCACATGTGCAGCGGTGGGGTGTTCGAAATAAATTAAAGTTTGCACCACATAAGACCAATGCAATGCTGCTAACTAACAAGCTAAAATTCGACACACCACGTCTGCACATGGACGGAGTCGACATTGCGCTGGTCATGTTAAACTGATATTAAACTATTAGGATTGATAATCGACCAGAAGATGACTTTCCGGAGCCACGTCACATATGTCTGCAAAAAAGCTATAAATATATTCAGGCAACTGTCCAGCGCAGCGAAGGTGACATGGGGACTAAATCCGGAAGTAGTAAAGATAATCTACATTGCGGTTGTGGAGCCGGTCATCCTGTACGCATCCAGTGTATGGGCCAGAGCTGCGGACAGGATTTACATCCAAAAACAGCTCAACACTGTCCTGAGGGGCTTCGCCCAGAAGATCAGTAGGTCATACAGAACGGTCTCTCTGAATTCGGCTCTAATATTATCAGGACTGCTGCCACTTGACCTGAGAGTCAAGGAAGCAGCATCCCTCTACGAGGCGAAGAGAGGAAAACCTCAGCCAGTTCTTGGAGACCGTTCTGTCGAGGAGAAAGCGAGCTTCTTGGCGAGGCCTCATCCAGCTGATGAGGAAATCCTCGGCATCCAGTGCTTGGAGAGTGACGCGGAGGTGCAGTTGCGTTTGGGGGAGGGTACAATACAAATATATACAGACGGGAGTAAAATCGAGGGAAAAGTTGGGGCTGCCCTTTCCTGGTGGAAAGGGTCTGTCGAAACTAATAACAAAAAATTTAAGCTCGAGGAGTATTGTACCGTTTTTCAAGCGGAGCTGTACGCTATACTCAAAGCTATGGAAATGATCGCGGGAAGCCCGGAAAAAGAGTTCGGTATTTTCAGTGACTCCAGGTCAGCCCTGGAGCTGCTGATGAATGTTGAATGAAAGTGATGAAAATGATGAATGAAAGCTGCAACCCACTAGCTCTGGAGACGAGAAAGAATTTAAAAGAACTAAAGAGCTCAGGTAAAAACGTCCAGCTCTATTGGGTTAAAGCCCACGTCGGGATTCTGGGGAACGAAAGAGCAGACGAACTGGCAAAAACAGCGGCACTCAAAATCAAAAGGAGACCAGACTTTGACAAATTTCCTCTCTCATTTGTCAAGCGAACCATCCGGAGTGGTTCGATTGAGAAATGGGAGATGAGATACCAAACGGAGACCAAAGCCAGCGTCACAAAAGTTTTCTTCCCCTCAGCCACAGGGGCATATAGTTTGAGCAGGAATATTAACATCACTTTCCTGCACACACAACTCTTCAAAGGGCACGGCGGCTTCTCCCAGTACCTCAACCGCTTTAAGAAAAAGGACTCACCTGAGTGTGCATGCGACCCAGCCGCGGAAGAGTCGATCATGCACCTCATAACGGAATGTCCTATGTTTGAGTATACCAGGTATAATTTAGAAAATGAAATAGATTTAAAAATAAATGAAATGAAAGAAAATATTTAATTACATGGAATACAAGTAAACACGTAAGATCTACAGACCCATTCTGCATAGAAGAAACTTAACAGAAATAGAAGAAATAATGAACAAAACTAATAATAAAAGACATACAAAATTATTAACTATACAAACAGAAAAAGAAGAACAAGCCTCCGACCGCAACATCGGAGATAAACCAGAAAAAACCAAAAAAAGGGAAGGTAAGTCTCAAAACTTTTATCATTAAACCCATCTTCAAAAAAGACAACAAGCGGAATATGAACTGTTACAGACCAATTTCACTTATTCCTATAATTTCGAAAATTTTTGTTTACATAATATAATCAAATTTATAAATATCTGGAAAAATTTAACATTCTTTCGGAAAAACAGAAAGGTTTCCACAAAAATAAAACGATAAACATGGCTGTTTTTGATTTTATAAATAACGTGATGGGTAATGTGGATAGAAGGACGCCGCCGGTATGTACCATTTACTGTGACATGACCCAGGCTTTCGATTATGTTAGTCATGACATTCTCCTTCGTAAACTAGAAGCTTATGGCATTAGAGGCAATATATTAAATCTCATAGAATCATATCTAAAGGATCGTAAACAGTATACAGAAATATCTAAAGTGAACATTAATAACAAAAAAGAAGAAACTTATTCATAATCTATATAAATGACTTGCCACTAGTAACTAAACATCCAGTATCACTTTTTGCTGATGACAGTACAATAACACAATCAATTCAATAATTAACTGGTTAGATAACAATAATTTAAAGATCAACCTAGAGAAAACAAAATTTATGTTCTTCAGCCAACGTTTAGAAGCACCAAATGTTAATGTTCAATACAAATCAACCGTTATTAAAAAGGTGGATACAGCTAAATTTTTGGGCCTAATCATTGACAATCGTCTGAAATGGAAAGCACACACAGAAGAATTAAATAAAAAAATATGTTCTTCTGCCTATGCTCTCTATAAACGGACCGCTTTCTGCAAATATGATCCAGCCCACCGAAACCTCATTTCGAGATAATTGAGTTTAAAGTTTATTCCGGTATTTCTCTGGCTTTATAATGCTAAATGCTGTATTTTTAATTTTATGATATTCTAGGTGTACTAAAGTAATTTACATGCATGTATTTAGTAAATAATATTTAATAGTTTAATAGGTATTCAAGAAAACATGTGCGTGAATCATTATTACAAAATAAATTTTGTATGAAATTAGCTGAATAAGGTGCGGAATTAAAACTGCAAAAATGTTCCAAAGTATGACAAAAAATAGAGACAAACTGTTTAACATTTTTGTTTTATCTAAAAAAATACAAAAGTTACCCTACTCCTCCTCTAAATCAAAGTCAGGTTCTTCACAATAACCATCTATACCGTCTATTATTGCATCGTCTCCCTTCAGTTTTTTATAGTAATCAATGCAATCATTTGGTATAAGATGGAATAACGATTTCAAATCATTTAACTTCTTTTTGTTAATCCGTTTTCCTGAAGGCCATAATGCTTGCAAATCTTCTTCTACGACAGCCAAAGCAACACCTTTAAATTTCTTTTTAATGCTCAATTCTTTGTAATCCTCATTAAAGGAAGTTCTCATGAACAAAGAATGTGGACTCTTTTTTGTGATTAAAATTTCTTTTGTCTTTAGCCAGTTTACTTTGCTCTTATCATTAAATGTTTTTCTATTGACTATGTTCTTCTCTAGAATTTGAGATCCAAAAAAATCACAACTTTCCATTTTATGCACCTGTAAACGGTTTTTGTTTTTGCATTGTTTCATAATGGCAATATGTCATCCACAGAGTATATCCTGTCATATTGCTTGAGTCGAGTCTCTATTTTTGCGAAATCGTTGTCATTCGGAAGAAATGTGTGTCCTGATTCCAGGTACCGGAAACTGATTGTCTCTAGAGTGGGGTGGCTACTTAATAAAGCCTTTAAAATCAAAACGATTTTTATATTCCTGTTTTGACCCCCGCAACAGTCCCTCCACAAGATCAAATTTTTCACTGTAGGGGGTAGCACGCACTTAATATATTTTCTCAAACATGAACCCACTTCTTGGGCCCCTCTTCCAGCCTCGCTTTCAGCCCAACCAAAACAATTCCCAACATCGTTGGAAGCCGAGTGTATACCGCAGTTGTACACCCATAACTGCCGTTTGTAGAAAACGATATTGGTCGGTATTCTAGGTAAGGGCAATGTTTTCTCCAAATCGTAAGTCAGACATTCAGTTTCTACACAAGTTTTAGCCTGTTCAAAATCTTCGTTCATCTTCTTCCTTAAATCTTCGGCAATTTTATGGTGTTCTCGGTGCGCGGTGGCGCGAGTAGGCAAGTTTCTTAAAGTACCTACTCACAACCTAATAATGTTTGTAAATAAGGCAGTTTTTCGTTTTAAAGAATATTTAACAACACAATAGTATTACTCGCCAAATTTGCCATTTATTGTAAAAAATGTGAAATGAATCGTTTTTGTTTATTCATTGAAAGTATAATATGCTTTTTATTTCAAAACTGCAAAAACGTTTCAAGCTCTGCGATTCATTTTTGTGTTATACATTTAATGAAAAAAACACGTAGTAAAGCATTATTGCAAAAATGATTCAAATAGTGTGGATCGTTTTAGTACAACTTTAACAGTAATCTTTCACTGCGCCTAAAGTTTTACAAAAATGATCCAGTTCACTAGAATCAGCTTAGTAAAACTTTAGCGCGATTAAAAAGGTTGATTTAGAAATATGCATAAATGATCATCAATAAGTTTGACTACATGACCACAAATTAAATTTATTATCTTATAAAAATAGAATAAATTCCATGCAAAACATAAAATTTTATTGAAGATACAAAATATTGCAATAAAATATAGAAGGTTTAAATAAATAAATGCCTACTTAATTAAGGTTTTTGGCTTAAAAAATAATATTCTGTTTACTTTAAAGAAAAGATATTAATGATAATTTTAGATTTCACCGTGAATCGTTTTCTAAGAATTAAATTTTTTCGTTTTTCTATATTTAAGTAGATATTCATGTGATCTGATTCATTATTTATGTAGTCAGATGTTATTAAGAATATAGTTAAAATGATTCAAGGTTACTGGAACATTTAAGCAAAATTATTTTCGTAATATTTCCCATATTGTATAAAAAGCATAAATGTTTCAGGTAGTTTGAATCATTATAGCAAAAAAAAATAACACTTATCAGGGCAATCAAGAAAATGCAAAAATGTTTCTAATAGCTTGAAACACTCATGCATTATAAATAATGATGTTTGCCATAACAGCTGTGGGTTGGATCATACGGATTTTGTCAATTATTAACATAGAGATCTGAGTCTTTGATATGTCAAAATATACCTTATTTGGAGTCCATACGTCACAAAATATCGAAAATGTCGAGTTTGTGGGTTGGATCATTTTTGCAGAAAGCGGTCCAACCTATCATAAGTATCAATGCCCTTATAACTGCCTACCATGGTATAGTCGGCTCGATATTGAGGTTTGGAGTTTTTTTGGTTTGTTTGGTTTGAAAATAACTGATAGTTGCAAACAGTATTTTATGAAGTATAAAATTTTAAGTCTGCCGTCCTTATTTATTTATGAAATAGCAAATTTTGTAGAAACCAATCCCAACCTATTCAGGAAACTATCAGACGTATCTATTCGTAATCGACGGGATAATAATAGATTATGTGTACAAAGGTCAACCACGGCATTGATGCGAAAAAGTATTTTTTGTTTAGCACCAATCATATATAATAAAATCCCAGAACCTATTAGACAAATGCCTAGTGCTCTATTTAAAATGCATTTAAAAAAAAATCTTGTAAATAAATGCTATTATACCATATCGGATTTCTTAAATGAACGCAATTAATTTAGTACATTTTTCTGCAATTACGACATTTTTACAATTTGAAACTCAAATCCATATAAACTTATCTGTACATTGTCTTCTTTTTTAAGTAGTATTACGATGAAAAAAAAAAAACAAAAAAAGAAAATTGTTTTGTTGTCTCAAACTCAAATCTTTTGTGGTTATTTTAAACCAAATATGTTGTTTTTGTACGCCATAAATGGCAAAACACGCACAATCTAACCATTATTATAAAACCTTGCACATTATTTATGATGTATACTCATGTTTTACAATAAAAATATATTCTATTCTATTCTATTCTAAGTCCTAAGTCCTAAGTCCTAAGCCCTAAGTCCTAAGTCCTAAGTCCTAAGTCCTAAGTCCTAAGTCCCAAGTCCGAATCCCAAGTCCCAAGTCCCAAGTCCCGAGTCCCAGGTCCCAAGTCCCAAGTCCCAAGACCCAAGTCCTAGGTCCTAAGTCCTAAGTCCTAAGTCCTAAGTCCTAAGTCCTAAGTCCTAAGTCCTAAGTCCTAAGTCCTAAGTCCTAAGCCTTAACTCCTAAGTCCTCAGCCCTAAGTCCTAAGCCCTAACTCCTAAGTCTTAAGTCCTTAGTCCTTAGTCCTTAGTCCTTAGTCCTTAGTCCTTATTCCCAAGTTCCAAGTCCCAAGACCCAAGTCCCGAGTCCTAAGACCCAAGTCCCAAGACCTAAGTCCCAAGTCCCAAGTCCCAAGACCCAAGTCCTAAGACCCCAGTCCCAAGTCCCAAGACCCAAGTCCCAAGACCCAAGTCTCAAGACCCAAGTCCAAAGACCCAAGTCCCAAGTCCCAAGACCCAAGTCCCAAGACCCAAGACCCAAGACCCAAGTCCCAAGACCCAAGTCTCAAGACCCAAGTCCCAAGACCCAAGTCCCAAGTCCTAAGACCCAAGTCCTAAGACCCAAGTCCCAAGTCCCAAGACCCAAGTCCCAAGTCCCAGGTCCCAAGACCCAAGTCCCAAGACCCAAGTCCCAAGACCCAAGTCTCAAGATCCAAGTCCTAAGACCCAAGTCCCAAGTCCTAAGACCCAAGTCCCAAGTCCCAAGACCCAAGACCAAAGTCCCAAGACCCAAGTCTCAAGACCCAAGTCCCAATACCCAAGTCCCAAGTCCCAAGACCCAAGTCCTAAGACCCAAGTCCCAAGTCCCAAGACCCAAGTCCCAAGACCCAAGTCCCAAGACCCAAGTCTCAAGACACAAGTCCCAAGACCCACGTCCCAAGTCCTAAGGCCAAGTCCTATCTCCTAAGTCCTAAGCCCTCAGCCCTAAGTCCTTAGTCCTTAGTCCTTAGTCCCAAGTCCTAAGACTTAAGTCCCAAGTCCCAAGACCCAAGTCCCAAGTCCTAAGGCCCAAGTCCTATCTCCTAAGTCCTAAGCCCTAAGCCCTAAGCCCTAAGTCCTTAGTCCTTAGTCCTTAGTCCTTAGTCCTTAGTCCTTAGTCCTTAGTCCTTAGTCCTTAGTCCTTAGTCCTTAGTCCTTAGTCCTTAGTCCTTAGTCCTTAGTCCTTAGTCCTTAGTCCCAAGACACAAGTCCAAAGACCCAAGTCCTAAGACCCCAGTCCCAAGTCCCAAGACCCAAGTCCCAAGACCCAAGTCCCAAGACCCAAGTCTCAAGACCCAAGTCCCAAGACCCAAGTCCCAAGTCCTAAGACCCAAGTCCCAAGACCCAAGACCCAAGTCCCAAGACCCAAGTCTCAAGACCCAAGTCCTAAGACCCAAGTCTCAAGTCCTAAGACTCAAGACCAAAGTCCCAAGACCCAAGTCTCAAGACCCAAGTCCCAAGACCCAAGTCCCAAGTCCCAAGACCCAAGTCCTAAGACCCAAGTCCCAAGTCCCAAGACCCAAGTCCCAAGACCCAAGTCTCAAGTCCTATCTCCTAAGTCCTAAGCCCTAAGCCCTAAGTCCTTAGTCCTTAGTCCTTAGTCCTTAGTCCTTAGTCCTTAGTCCTTAGTCCTTAGTCCTTAGTCCTTAGTCCTTAGTCCTTAGTCCTTAGTCCTTAGTTCTTAGTCCTTAGTTCTTAGTCCTTAGTCCTTAGTCCTTAGTCCTTAGTCCTTAGTCCTTAGTCCTTAGTCCTTAGTCCTTAGTCCTTAGTCCTTAGTTCTTAGTCCTTAGTCCTTAGTCCTTAGTCCCAAGACACAAGTCCCAAGACCCAAGTCTCAAGACCCAAGTCCCAAGACCCAAGTCCCAAGTCCTAAGACCCAAGTCTCAAGTCCCAAGACCCACGACCCAAGTCCCAAGACCCAAGTCTCAAGACCCAAGTCCTAAGACCCAAGTCTCAAGTCCTAAGACTCAAACCTTGATGAGACCTTGACCTTTTTAAATCGGGTAGCACATCAGACCCTACTAATTATAGACCTATATCAGTGCTACCTACTTTTAGTAAAATTTTTGAGAAAGTTATTCTTAATCAAATGCAAAGATATTTTAATAAACACAAACTATTACATAATAAACAGTTTGGTTTTACAAGGGGTCGTTCAACAACCGATGCTGGTGTTGAACTTTTAGGACATATTTATAACGCATGGGAGGACAAATGCGATGCTTTGGGAATTTTTTGCGATTTATCCAAGGCGTTCGATTGTGTTCTCCATGAGACATTAATCAGGAAGCTCCACTATTACGGAATCCGGGACGCCTCGTTGAATCTTCTTACTTCTTACTTGAGTGATAGGATTCAGAGAGTCGATGTGAACGGTACAAGATCTCCCGGGTCTGTAGTCAAGATGGGGATCCCCCAAGGCTCAATTTTAGGTCCTTTTTTATTTCTAATTTATATTAATGACTTGCCGTACCTCATAAAGGATAAGCACGATATAGTGTTGTTTGCAGACGACACTTCACTTTTATTTAAACTCAAGCGTCAGCAGCTGGTTACTGACGATGTTAATAGTGCCATCGCAACTGTAGTTAACTGGTTTAATATTAATAATCTTCTGCTTAATGAAAAAAAAACCAAATGCATAAAGTTCACGTTACCACATGTTCGACAAGTGAACACTAGTGTGTCAATAAAGGGGGAAGAGTTGAAACCCGAAGATACCACTGTGTTCTTAGGCATAACTTTGGATGCGAAGCTACAGTGGGGCCCCCATATAGATAAACTGTCAAAAAAACTTAGCTCTGCAGCATACGCCGTTAGAAAAATTCGTGGTTTAACTGATTTAGAGACAGCCCGTTTAGTATACTTTAGTTACTTTCATAGTGTGATGTCATACGGCATTCTGTTGTGGGGAAATGCCGCCGATATTCAGACAGTATTTGTATTACAAAAAAGGGCTGTTCGTGCAATTTATAAATTAAGTCCTAAACACTCCCTCAGAGACAAATTTAAAGAGATTAATATAATGACTGTGCCCTCTCAGTATATTTATGAGAATCTTTTGTATGCACATAAAAATATTAATCTATTTAAAAGATACAGTGATATCCATAACGTAAATACTAGGAACAAACACAATTTTGTCATTCCTAAAACCAGGCTCAAAAAAATAGGTGGTTCATTTAGATGCCAATGTATACGTTTTTATAATAAACTCCCTAGCCATATTCAAGACCTTAGTATGAATAAGTTCAAATTATTTATAAAACGTAAGCTATGCCAGAAAGCTTTTTACACAATTAAAGACTATCTTGAAGACAAAAAGGCTTGGGATTGAGCTGCTTCAATGATGTACATGGCCTAATGTTATATACCTTTTTAATTTTTAGAAATTGTCTTTTTTCTTTTTTTTTAAGCTCTGTTGTATACTTTTCTTTCATCTCGTTGGTAAATTTTGACATGAATGTTTACTTTATTAAGTATTCTATTTTATTATTTTTGACATGGAATATTTACTTTGTAAAGTAATATATTTTATTTTTATTTTTTTCAATTTATTATGTTTGACATGAATACTTACTTTGTAAAGTATTATTTTTTTTTATTATTATTATTATTTAACTCATTTTGTGAATATGGGGACCATGTGGGTTATTTTCTTCTTATTTTTCTCTTCTTTGAAATACTTCTTCTTTGAAGTATTTTTAACGAGGTCTGGCAGTTTGAGTACTTAAATGCGGCCTACACAAATGTCCTTTCTTTGGCATGTTCGTCGGTTCGTTGAGCTCCTTTATGGTTCTAAGTTGAGCTACGCGACTACTGACCAAAGCTTGCACTGACTGGACGGGTCCACTCAAATCTGTGTGGTTCTTTCCTCAAAAGACCATTTCAGACACTGATCTGCATGATCCTCATATCGTATTGTGAATGTGGGGACCATGCAGATCGCTATGATAGGGGTTAATTTCATGTTAGTCAACAATGTCTGGCAGTTTGAGATTTTTTTTTATGCGGCCTACCCAAATGTCCTTACTTTGGTATTGTTCGTCAAATCGTTGAGCTCCTTAAAGTTCTAAGTTTGAGCTCCATAATAACTGACAAATGCTTGCACTGTCTGGACAGGTCCACTCAAATCTGTGTGGCACTTTCCTCAAAAGGCCACCTCAGACATTAACCTACATGGTTCTCGTATGATTTGACCAGTACAATTTGTATGGACTTCAAAAGAGACTGTGACCTCTGAGTTTGTTTCGGTGTTTCTTCTCAGGGTAGTCAGCTAGGAAACACCGGCCTCATCTAGCTTAAAATGACCAAAAAATATTGACGTGTAAAAGTGTTATGTTTAACCTACTTACAAAATAAATATCATTTATCATTTATCATTTATCAAGACCAAAGTCCCAAGACCCAAGTCTCAAGACCCAAGTCCCAAGACCCAAGTCCCAAGTCCCAAGACCCAAGTCCCAAGTCCCAAGACCCAAGTCCCAAGACCCAAGTCTCAAGTCCTATCTCCTAAGTCCTAAGCCCTAAGTCCTAAGTCCTAAGTCCTAAGCCTTAACTCCTAAGTCCTCAGCCCTAAGTCCTAAGCCCTAACTCCTAAGTCCTAAGTCCTTAGTCCTTAGTCCTTAGTCCTTAGTCCTTAGTCCTTATTCCCAAGTTCCAAGTCCCAAGACCCAAGTCCCGAGTCCTAAGACCCAAGTCCCAAGACCTAAGTCCCAAGTCCCAAGTCCCAAGACCCAAGTCCTAAGACCCCAGTCCCAAGTCCCAAGACCCAAGTCCCAAGACCCAAGTCCCAAGACCCAAGTCTCAAGACCCAAGTCCAAAGACCCAAGTCCCAAGTCCTAAGACCCAAGTCCCAAGTCCCAAGACCCAAGACCCAAGTCCCAAGACCCAAGTCTCAAGACCCAAGTCCCAAGACCCAAGTCCCAAGTCCTAAGACCCAAGTCTTAAGACCCAAGTCCCAAGTCCCAAGTCCCAAGTCCCAAGACCCAAGTCCCAGGTCCCAAGACCCAAGTCCCAAGACCCAAGTCCCAAGACCCAAGTCTCAAGATCCAAGTCCTAAGACCCAAGTCCCAAGTCCTAAGACCCAAGTCCCAAGTCCCAAGACCCAAGACCAAAGTCCCAAGACCCAAGTCTCAAGACCCAAGTCCCAAGAAGTCCCAAGACCCAAGTCCTAAGACCCAAGTCCCAAGTCCCAAGACCCAAGTCCCAAGACCCAAGTCCCAAGACCCAAGTCTCAAGACACAAGTCCCAAGACCCACGTCCCAAGTCCTAAGGCCAAGTCCTATCTCCTAAGTCCTAAGCCCTCAGCCCTAAGTCCTTAGTCCTTAGTCCTTAGTCCCAAGTCCTAAGACTTAAGTCCCAAGTCCCAAGACCCAAGTCCCAAGTCCTAAGGCCCAAGTCCTATCTCCTAAGTCCTAAGCCCTAAGCCCTAAGTCCTTAGTCCTTAGTCCTTAGTCCTTAGTCCTTAGTCCTTAGTCCTTAGTCCTTAGTCCTTAGTCCTTAGTAGTCCTGTGGCGGCACCACCGCCACACAACGAAGCGACCCGAGTCACTGGTCGGGAACCTTCGGCTGTCTCCGCCGCGCCGCGCACGCCGTTCGGTTTCGTCGCCAACTCACGCGCCAGTCCATTGTTCGCCGTCGCGCAAGGCACTCACGCGCTCGCTTGCCTCCGCACTAGCTTACCGCGCCCCCGCTCGTAACATCTAAGTCTTTTTCCTGTTGTTAAAATCATCTGTCTTTATATTCTTCTATCCTTCAAACTGTCTTTCTAAAGTGCAACGTGCTTCCTACTCTTGTGCAACCGATATAAACTTAAAATCTAGAATATAACCGTTGTTAGTGACTTTTGGAGTTTTATTTGGTGGACTAATACCTACATATTGGTGACCCCGACATGGAAACGCCTAAAGGAGATCAATTGACCGCGGAAACGTCGCGTGTAGGCGTTCGTCCACCACCATTTTGGCCTGATGACCCAGAGATGTGGTTCGCGCACATGGAGTGTCAGTTCGCGTTGGCGAACGTTACCGTCGACCTAACTAAGTATTATCAGGTCGTGTCAGCGCTGGAGCACCGGTATGCCACTGAGGTGAAAGATATAATCACCAACCCACCAGCGGTGAATAAATATGAAAAATTAAAGACGGAACTTATCAAACGGTTGTCAGCCTCGCGGGAACGGAAAGTTAAGCAATTACTAATGCACGAGGAGCTGGGTGACCGTAAACCATCACAGTTTTTACGTCACTTACAGCATCTTGCAGGACCGTCAGTACCGGAAGACTTTCTTAGGACATTGTGGTCGAATCGGTTACCGACCAACCTACAGACGGTAATAGCGTCGCAACCTGACCTTACTTTGGACAAATTGGCTGAGCTGGCGGACACGGTTAACGAGATTGCGCCGGCGGGGCCCATGCAAGTGGCAAGTGTCGCGGAGGCAGGTACAACTACCCTCATAAAAGAAATGGCGAGCCAGATAGCGGAATTAACTAGGCAAGTGAGTGCACTATCTACTAGAGTGGATAACAAAAGGCAGGTACGTGGTCGTTCTCGTTCACATTCTAAAAGTGGCAACTGGCGAAGCAGATCCAAATCCAGGCCACGACAGCCACCAGAAAACCACCCGCATTGTTTCTATCATTTCACATACGGCGTCCGGGCAAAGAAATGCACACAGCCTTGTTCATGGAGGTCGGAAAACTCAAAAGGCAGCCCGAATTAGCGGCCTACGACTGCCCATCAGCATCAGGCCGACTTTTTGTATCTGACCGCTATTCTAAAATACTATTTCTTGTCGATACAGGCTCCGATTTGTGCGTCTACCCTCGGTCGGCAATTAGGACGCCCTGCAATATAGCAAAGTTTAGTTTAACAGCTGCCAATGGAAGTATTATTAATACCTATGGACCAGTGCAACTCAATCTCAACCTAGGTCTCCGCCGTACATTTACTTGGAAATTCACCATAGCCGACGTGTCAAAGCCAATTATAGGGGTGGATTTTCTAATTTATTATAATCTGCTTATAGATTGCCGCAACCACAGGCTCATAGATGGCACCACTTCACTCTTCGTGGCGGCGTCCCCGCAGCGGGTTCCAGATGATGTGGCATCTATCAAAACTGTCACCGGAGAGACTGAGTTTCACCAGCTGCTGCGTGAGTTTCCAGAGGTTACCCGCCCTGCAGGTACTGTGAATCGGAACAAACCAAAACATAATACGGTGCACTTTATTAAGACCACTCCTGGACCACCCGTTGCAAGCAGACCTAGGCGCCTGGATCCAGAAAGATTGAAGATCACAAGGAAAGAGTTCGATGACATGATGACCAGCGGAACTGCAAGGCGCTCCGAAAGCCCGTGGTCTTCAGCACTGCACCTGGTGAGGAAGAAGGATGATGGGTGGCGCCCGTGCGGTGACTACCGTGCCCTAAATGCTCGTACTGTGCCTGACCGCTACCCCATACGCCATATCCAGGACTTCTCACAGCGACTTTCTGGCTCCACTATATTCACAAAAATTGATTTGATCAAAGCATATAATCAAATACCGGTAAATGAAGCGGACATACCAAAGACGGCCATAACGACGCCATTCGGATTGTTTGAGTTTCCCTTTATGACGTTTGGCCTTAGGAATGCAGCTCAAACCTTTCAACGTTTTATAGACGAAGTACTTACCGGCTTTGACGACTTCTGCTTCGGATTCCTCGACGACATTTTAATTTATTCTTCTTCTCCAGACCAGCACAAACTTCACCTGCGCCAGCTGCTGTCACGCTTGCAAGAATACGGTGTTCTCATCAACGCAGCTAAATGTGTGTGGGGCCAGCCCGAGGTGACTTTCCTTGGATACCAGGTAACAACTGCTGGTACTAAACCTCTCAGCACGAAAGTCCAGGCGATACAGGACTTTCCAGTTCCACGCACGGTGAAGGAGTTACGGAGATTCCTTGGCATGCTAAACTTTTATAGAAGATTCGTACCCGATGCTGCAAAAAGCCAAGCGCCACTGAACTCGATGTTGTGTGGAGAAAAGGTCAAGGGCTCAGACCCGGTCAAGATGTCGCAGTTCCAGCTGGAAGCGTTTGAAGAATGCAAAAGAACGCTGTCAAACGCTACGCTCCTTGCTCACCCAAGGGAACAGGCAGAGCTCTCTATACTAACTGACGCATCTGATGTTTCCATAGGAGCTGTCTTACAACAACGCGTCGGTACACAGTGGGAGCCACTCGCGTTCTTCTCCAAGAAATTGAACCAAGCTCAACGCAAGTACAGCCCCTACGATCGCGAGCTGCTAGCCGCCTATGAGGCAATCAAATATTTCCGGCATATGCTGCAAGCCCGGGAATTTGTCATCTTCACCGACCACCGCCCACTTACATACGCCTACAAGAATTCAAGAGAAAATTGCTCGCCACGTCAATACAGGTACTTTGATTATATTGCTCAGTTTACTACAGACATACGCTACATACCAGGTACTGAAAATGTCGTAGCTGACGCACTGTCACGTATCGAAGAAGTCGCAAGGACGATTGATTACAGCGCCCTAGCCCAATCTCAAGAGTCAGACCCCGAACTTCAGTTGCTATTGGAAAAAGGATCATCGCTAGAACTGAAAAAGATAACTCTGGCTGGCTCAGACACCAATCTCTACTGTGACGTTTCAACACAACCACCAAGACCCTACGTCACACCTGAACTGCGCAAGCAAGTGTTTGACGCCCTTCACGGTCTGAGCCACCCTGGACGTACAGCTACCGTGCGACTGGTCACGCAAAGTTTTGTCTGGCCAGGGATTCGTAAGGACTGTAGAGAGTGGTGCAGATGCTGTCTTCACTGCCAGCGCTGTAAAGTTACCCGTCACACATCCGCTCCTCTTTCCCATTTCCCTTCAACCTCGTCGAGATTCCATCACATCCATCTCGACCTGATAGGGCCTCTAATACCTTCTTCTGATTACAGATATTGCCTCACCATCGTTGACCGGTTCACACGATGGCCTGAGGCGATACCACTCAGAGATATCACTGCCGAAACCTGCGCGGCCGCCTTGGTATCCGGGTGGATATCGAGGTTCGGTTGCCCCTCGCAGATCACCACAGATCGCGGCCGGCAGTTCGAGTCCAGCCTGTTTAAGGCCCTGTCATCTCTGCTCGGCGCACGTCACTATCGCACCACAGCCTATCATCCTGCATCAAATGGGATGGTTGAGAGGCTGCATCGACAACTCAAAGCAGGTATCATGTGTCACAACAACACACGATGGACAGAGGTTTTACCTATCGTTCTGCTCGGCATACGCAGTTCCTGGAAAGATGACGTCCAAGCATCCTCAGCCGAGTTGGTTTACGGTGAGCCTATACGATTACCCGGCCAGTTCCTGTCGCCATCAGACAACCACACCGTCGAAGACATCACCAGCTTTGCTACACGCCTAGCAAGACATATGGCTAGCTTGTCTCCGAGGCCAACTAAGTGGCACAGAAACAATACCTTTTACATACCCAAAGACATGCAGCACTGTACCCATGTCTTTGTGAGGCTAGATTACGTGCGAAAGTCATTGGAGCCACCGTATGCTGGTCCCTACAAGGTGCTTAAGAGGAAACCTAAGTACTATGAAGTTGAGGTAAAAGGCAAGAGCACCAACATATCCCTAGATCGCATGAAACCAGCTTACGTCACGCAAGACAGTCACAAGGATAACTCAACCTCAAGTCCAACCAGCACACCTCCAAGTGACTCGTCATCATCATCTACCGTTGAGCCAGAGACACGCACACGCAGCGGAAGAAGAGTACGCTTTCCAGACTTCTATCGACCGTAGTCACGGTCTCGCCGGGGGGCTACTGTGGCGGCACCACCGCCACACAACGAAGCGACCCGAGTCACTGGTCGGGAACCTTCGGCTGTCTCCGCCGCGCCGCGCACGCCGTTCGGTTTCGTCGCCAACTCACGCGCCAGTCCATTGTTCGCCGTCGCGCAAGGCACTCACGCGCTCGCTTGCCTCCGCACTAGCTTACCGCGCCCCCGCTCGTAACATCTAAGTCTTTTTCCTGTTGCTAAATTTGCTCTGCTTGTTAATCTTCCATCTGTCTTTATATTCTTCTATCCTTCAAACTATCTTTCTAAAGTGCAACGTGCTTCCTACTCTTGTGCAACCGATATAAACTTAAAATCTAGAATATAACCGTTGTTAGTGACTTTTGGAGTTTTATGTGGTGGACTAATACCTACAGTCCTTAGTCCTTAGTCCTTAGTCCTTAGTCCTTAGTCCTTAGTCCTTAGTCCCAAGACACAAGTCCTAAGACCCAAGTCCCAAGTCCCAAGACCCAAGTCCCAAGACCCAAGTCCCAAGACCCAAGTCTCAAGACACAAGTCCCAAGACCCACGTTCCAAGTTCTAAGGCCAAGTCCTATCTCCTAAGTCCTAAGCCCTCAGCCCTAAGTCCTTAGTCCTTAGTCCTTAGTCCCAAGTCCTAAGACTTAAGTCCCAAGTCCCAAGACCCAAGTCCCAAGTCCTAAGGCCCAAGTCCTATCTCCTAAGCCCTAAGCCCTAAGTCCTTAGTCCTTAGTCCTTAGTCCTTAGTCCTTAGTCCTTAGTCCTTAGTCCTTAGTCCTAAGTCCTTAGTCCTTAGTCCTTAGTCCTTAGTCCTTAGTCCTTAGTCCTTAGTCCTTAGTCCTTAGTCCTTAGTCCTTAGTCCTTAGTCCTTAGTCCTTAGTCCTTAGTCCCAAGACACAAGTCCAAAAACCCAAGTCCTAAGACCCCAGTCCCAAGTCCAAAGACCCAAGTCCCAAGACCCAAGTCCCAAGACACAAGTCTCAAGACCCAAGTCCCAAGACCCAAGTCCCAAGTCCTAAGACCCAAGTCCCAATTCCCAAGACCCAAGACCCAAGTCCCAAGACCCAAGTCTCAAGACCCAAGTCCTAAGACCCAAGTCTCAAGTCCTAAGACTCAAGACCAAAGTCCCAAGACCCAAGTCCCAAGACCCAAGTCCCAAGTCCCAAGACCCAAGTCCTAAGACCCAAGTCCCAAGTCCCAAGACCCAAGACCCAAGTCTCAAGTCCTAACTCCTAAGTCCTAAGCCCTAAGCCCTAAGTCCTTAGTCCTTAGTCCTTAGTCCTTAGTCCTTAGTCCGTAGTCCTTAGTCCTTAGTTCTTAGTCCTTAGTCCTTAGTCCTTAGTCCTTAGTCCTTAGTCCTTAGTCCTTAGTCCTTAGTTTTAGTCCTTAGTCCTTAGTCTCAAGACCCAAGTCTCAAGTCCTAAGACTCAAGACCAAAGTCCCAAGACCCAAGTCTCAAGACCCAAGTAGAATAGAATAGAATAGAATAGAAAACATTTATTCGACACAGACACTACACAACAGCAACAATAACATAATAAAAAAAAGAGAACAGTAACAAAACATACACAATAAAATGGTGCTGAGTGTGCCCAGCCGAAAGGGTTACCATCTCAGCATTTGCTGGGCGTCAGACACCCAAGTCCCAAGACCCAAGTCCCAAGTCCCAAGACCCAAGTCCTAAGACCCAAGTCCCAAGTCCCAAGACCCAAGTCCTAAGACCCAAGTCCCAAGTCCCAAGACCCAAGACCCAAGTCCCAAGACCCAAGTCTCAAGACCCAAGTCCTAAGACCCAAGTCTCAAGTCCTAAGACTCAAGACCAAAGTCCCAAGACCCAAGTCTCAAGACCCAAGTCCCAAGACCCAAGTCCCAAGTCCCAAGACCCAAGTCCCAAGTCCTAAGTCCTAAGCCCTAAGCCCTAAGCCCAACGTCCTTAGTCCTTAGTCCCTAGTCCTTAGTCCTTAGTCCTTAGTCCTTAGTCCTTAGTCCTTAGTCCTTAGTCCTTAGTCCTTAGTCCTTAGTCCTTAGACCTTAGTCCTTAGTCCTTAGTCCTTAGTCCTTATTCCTTAGTCCTTAGTCCTTAGTCTTTAGTCCTTAGTCCTTAGTCCTTAGTCCTTAGTCCTTAGTCCTTAGTCCTTAGTCCTTAGTCCTTAGTCCTTAGTCCTTAGTCCTTAGTCCTTAGTCCTTAGTCCTTAGTCCTTAGTCCTTAGTCCTTAGTCCTTAGTCCTTAGTCTTTAGTCCCAAGTCACAAGTCCCAAGACCCAAGTCCTAAGACCCCAGTCCCAAGTCCCAAGACCCAAGTCCCAAGACCCAAGTCCCAAGACCCAAGTCCCAAGTCCTAAGGCCCAAGTCCTTAATCCTTAGTCCCAAGACTCAAGTCCCAAGTCCTAAGACCCAAGCCCCAAGTCCCAAGTCCCAAGACCCAAGTCCCAAGACCCAAGTCCCAAGTCCTAAGGCCCAAGTCCTATCTCCTAAGTCCTAAGCCCTAAGCCCAAGTCCTAAGTCCTTAGTCCTTATTCCTTAGTCCTTAGTCCTTAGTCCTTAGTCCTTAGACCTTAGTCCCAAGACCCAAGACCCAAGTGCCAAAACCCAAGTCCCAAGACCCAAGTCCCAAGAGCCAAGTCCCAAGACCCAAGTCCCAAAACCCAAGTCTCAAGACCCAAGTCCCAAGACCCAAGTCCCAAGTCCTAAGACTCAAGTCCCAAGTCCCAATACCCAAGACCCAAGTCCCAAGACCCTAGTCTCAAGACCCAAGTCCCAACTCCTAAGACCCAAGTCCCAAGACCCAAGACCCAAGTCCCAAGTCCCAAGTCCCAAGACCCAAGTCCTTATTCCTTAGTTCTTTGTCCTTAGTCCTAAGTCCTTAGTCCTTAGTCCTTAGTCCTTAGTCCTTAGTCCTTAGTCCTTAGTCCTTAGTCCCAAGCCCCAAGTCCCAAGTCCCAAAACCCAAGTCCCAAGACCCAAGTCCCAAGACCCAAGTCCCAAGTCCTAAGGTTCAAGTCCTATCTCCTAAGTCCTAAGCCCTAAGCCCAAGTCCTAAGTCCTTAGTCCTTATTCCTTAGTCCTTAGTCCTTAGTCCTTAGTCCCAAGTCCCAAGACCCAAGTCCCAAGTCCTAAGACCCATGTCCCAAGTCCCAAGACCCAAGTCCCAAGTCCTAAGGCCCAAGTCCTATCTCCTAAGTCCTAAGCCCTAAGCCTTAGCCCTCCTTAGTCCTTAGTCCTTATTGCTTAGTCCTTAGTCCTTAGTCCTAAGTCCTTAGTCCTTAGTCCTTAGTCCTTAGTCCTTAGTCCTTAGTCCTTAGTCCTTAGTCCTTAGTCCCAAGACACAAGTCCAAAGACCCAAGTCCTAAGACCCCAGTCCCAAGTCCCAAGACCCAAGTCCCAAGACCCAAGTCCCAAGACCCAAGTCCCAAGACCCAAGTCCCAAGTCCTAAGGCCCAAGTCCTATCTCCTAAGTCCTAAGCCCTAAGCCCAAGTCCTAAGTCCTTAGTCCTTATTCCTTAGTCCTTAGTCCTTAGTCCTTAGTCCCAAGTCCCAAGACCCAAGTCCCAAGTCCTAAGACCCATGTCCCAAGTCCCAAGACCCAAGTCCTTATTCCTTAGTTCTTTGTCCTTAGTCCTAAGTCCTTAGTCCTTAGTCCTTAGTCCTTAGTCCTTAGTCCTTAGTCCTTAGTCCTTAGTCCTTAGTCCCAAGCCCCAAGTCCCAAGTCCCAAAACCCAAGTCCCAAGTCCCAAGACCCAAGTCCCAAGACCCAAGTCCCAAGTCCTAAGGCCCAAGTCCTATCTCCTAAGTCCTAAGCCCTAAGCCCAAGTCCTAAGTCCTTAGTCCTTATTCCTTAGTCCTTAGTCCTTAGTCCTTAGTCCCAAGTCCCAAGACCCAAGTCCCAAGTCCTAAGACCCATGTCCCAAGTCCCAAGACCCAAGTCCCAAGTCCTAAGGCCCAAGTCCTATCTCCTAAGTCCTAAGCCCTAAGCCTTAGCCCTCCTTAGTCCTTAGTCCTTATTGCTTAGTCCTTAGTCCTTAGTCCTAAGTCCTTAGTCCTTAGTCCTTAGTCCTTAGTCCTTAGTCCTTAGTCCTTAGTCCTTAGTCCCAAGACACAAGTCCAAAGACCCAAGTCCTAAGACCCCAGTCCCAAGTCCCAAGACCCAAGTCCCAAGACCCAAGTCCCAAGACCCAAGTCCCAAGACCCAAGTCCCAAGTCCTAAGGCCCAAGTCCTATCTCCTAAGTCCTAAGCCCTAAGCCCAAGTCCTTAGTCCTTAGTCCTTATTCCTTAGTCCTTAGTCCTTAGTCCTTAGTCCCAAGTCCCAAGACCCAAGTCCCAAGTCCTAAGACCCATGTCCCAAGTCCCAAGACCCAAGTCCCAAGTCCTAAGGCCCAAGTCCTATCTCCTAAGTCCTAAGCCCTAAGCCTTAGCCCTCCTTAGTCCTTAGTCCTTATTGCTTAGTCCTTAGTCCTTAGTCCTAAGTCCTTAGTCCTTAGTCCTTAGTCCTTAGTCCTTAGTCCTTAGTCCTTAGTCCTTAGTCCTTAGTCCCAAGACCCAAGACCCAAGTCCCAAGACCCAAGTCCCAAGTCCTAAGACCCAAGTCCCAAGTCCCAAGTCCCAAGACCCAAGTCCCAAGACCCAAGTCCCAAGACCCAAGTCCCAAGACCCAAGTCCCAAGACCCAAGACCCAAGTCCCAAGACCCAAGACCCAAGTCCCAAGTCCTAAGGCACAGTCCTAGCTTCCTCACTGACTAGTTTTGATGCGCCTTCATGCCTTGCTTCACTGAGGCTATGGATGCCTGGAGACTCGCTTGCCCGAATCCACCCGACTACCCATCGTCCCAGAGACGGTGGACACTGCACAGAGGTTCAGAATAACCTTTTGGCCACATCTGTTACTGCTGCTGAGCGTGCTCGTCTGTTGACTGTGGGTCAATGGGAGTCGGGACTCTGGCTTCACGAACTACCGTCGTCGAACATAGGCACCTTGTTCGACGACTCTACTTTCCGCCTCGCTGCTTCCCTGCGTCTTGGCGTTCCTTGTTGTTCTCCTCATCGCTGCCACTGTGGCGAAGCTGTCAACAGCCTCGGACACCACGGCCTGTCATGCAGCCGTAGCGAGCGCGGGTCGCATAGCGCGGCACGACATCATCCGACGAGCTCTTGTCACCGTCGGCGTTCCGGCTGTATTAGAACCCAATGGCCTGGCACGCGACGATGGCAAGAGACCGGATGGCGTGTCATTATTTCCACATGGAAGATGGGTGGGCCATTAGTGTGGGACGCTACTTGTGTCGATACTCTTGCGCCATCCCATCTTCCTAGCTCTTCGTGCTGCACTGGCGCTGCCGCTGCGGCTGCGGAGAACCTCAAGCGGCGGAAATATAATAACCTTGTAGGTTATTATATTTTTGAGCCGTTTGGGGTTTAAACTCTCGGGTCGTGGGGTCCGAGTGTTCATTACTTGTTTAAAGATCTGTCAAGACGCTTAGTTGACACTTTGCGTGACCCTAGGGCTGGCTTTTACCTCGGACAAAGGATAAGCATTGCCATACAACGTGGCCGTGGCGTGGCCTGCGATGCGGAGGAATTTTCGACGCCATGTTTTAGATCATTTTTAGTTTTAGTTGAGTCTTTTAGTGTGTACTTTGTAGAAATAGTTTTCCTGTTTAAAAAATCATCTTTCCGAGTTGTAACCGTGCCGATAAACTACCAACTTGACCTTCTTGGTGTTACGTTGACATCTACCCTCAATTTTGGCACATCTATAGAGGCAAAGGCTCAAGTGGCTGCCAAAAAGTTGGGAATTCTAGCTAAGGTGCGACGGTACTTCACGCCGGAACAGCTGCTCAAACTTTATCAAGCGCACGTTCGATCGTGTATGGAGTACTGCTCGCATTTTTGGGACGGATCTGCCAGATACCAGCTTGATGCCCTTGAGTCAATAGAGAAACGAGCCAAGAGGATCATCTGCAATGATAGGCTCGTCGAGTCGAAGCTCCAAAGTCTCGAGCATCGACGCCGAGTTGCTAGCCTGTCGGTTTTCTATCGGTTGCATTTTGGAGAGTGTGCAACTGAATTGCATAGTTTGATTCCGCCTAGCCCGTTCCATCATCGGACCACAAGACGTACGGCGATGCGCCGCCGGTACATGGTGGACATCCCACCCACACGCACAAAGCGTTTTGGGAATACATTCATTGTGCGTACCGCTAAGGAGTGGAATTCCCTGCCGGAGTCTGTGTTTCCTGCGATCGCAAGCGTGCTCCATCTTCGACCATATCGTCGCTTACCATCAGGTGAGATAGTGGTCAAGCGCGTGCCTATCAATAATAAAATAAAAAAAAAATGAAGTCTCATTCATCACCTTAAAAAATATTAAGTTGTAAGTATTCGTCATTGCAATTTGCTCATCATTCACTTCACAAAAAAAAGTACTGTCCGTGACCCTTTGGGACGCGTTCAGCTGTCGAACTGGAAGCTTCTTCAGCGTCAGAGTCCACACTGGGGCCCCGTAAAGGACCATGGACCGCACGAGATTGGACAGAAGCCGCTTGAAGGCAGCCCCGGCCCGGCCCAGTCTGAGAGCCAAACGTCGGAAATGCTCGACGAAGTTCCATCGGCTGTCGAGAACGAGTCCCAAGTACTTGATCGTCGACCCGACGCCAATGTAAACCCCTCCTACCGTTATTTGAAATCCCGGTGGTGGCCTGTTCCGAGGACCATGAAAGCACATGGCTTTGGACTTGTGCAAGGCCACCTTGAGACCCAATTGCCGGATCCTCTCAATGACTATCGCAACCCCGCGTGTCATTAAGTCGGCCGCCGCCTGGTGCGACCCCCCTTGAGCCAGGACGAGCGTATTGTCAGCGTAACAAATCACACTGACGCTGCTATGGGAGGTCGACGCGCAGCACCCAGTCGTAGCCGATCTCCCACAGACACGGCCCCAGAACCAAGCTCTGTGGAACACCGCACGACATCTCTCACCGAATCCACTCTCCCTCGTGGCCGGGGTTACTTGACGACCCTATCCGTCAGATAGGCCTAGACCACGCGACAGAACAATGCAACTCCAGGGAAGGGTGTTGAAGGCATTGGCTGGATGTCAAGAGACACCGCCAAGACGACTCTACCCCGGGAAATTGCTTTCCCCGTCGTGAGAGCTCTCACGCGCATGATGGCATCCACCCCCCGCCCCGTGCGAAAACCGAACTGGTTCTCCGCCAGATCCAGCCCCACCCTCACCAGATGCGCGACGAGGCGGTTTGCAATAACTCTTTCAAAGAGCTTGCCCACCTCGTCGAGCAGCACGATGGGCCGGTATGCGGACGGAGAGTCCGCAGGGCGCCCTGGCTTCTTAATGAGGATCAGTTACCACGTCTTTCAACGAAGTGGGAACTGGCCCCTTTCCAATGCGCTTAAGAGCCCTCTTAGTCGAGGCCCGAGAGCCTCCGAGGCCAGGACCCAGGCTTCCCCAGGTAAGCCGTTGGGTCCTGGGGCGGTATTTCTGGCCTTTAGCCGATTAACCGCCACTCTCAGGTCTACCTCGGTCACTTCAGGCGGGGGAGCGTGCTCCCCCGCCTGACATTTCGTCCGTGGGCGGAGACCCGCGATTGCCGAAGGCCTCCTCCGCAGCCACCAAAATGGAGGCCGTGGCCGCGCTGCTGGCCCTGTTGCGATTCGGCTGAATTCACTTTGAGGCCACATCGCGGACCGCGGCCTCCACTATCTTCGCAAACCTGGCCTTACGCCCATCGGAGTCGCCAGCGGAGTCCGGCTCACCGCCGGAAGACGCCGAAGGGAGAGATCTCCGACCGGCCGCTCCAGGGTGGCGCCCCTCCTCTACGAGCTTCGCCACTCGCTGGGCCGCCTCCTGGGACGCAAGCCCTCTGCCTCTGAATCCTTTTCGCCCCTTACCCCACCCACTGGTGGGAATCTTCCGGGCCGCGGCCATCTCATCATTGGAGGAAGACCCTCGGTCGTTCTCCGGTCTGGGGCGCTTGCGGAAGAACTTTGAGGTCTCCGCAGCATCCCCCACTCTCTCTCGCTCCGAGCCCGCCGAGCTGACGCTGACGCCAGATGCGGAGTCAGAGTCTGACTTCGTATCTCTTCGACGATTCAGCGGGCTCGTCCTCCAAAGTTTGGAGAGAGTACTCGGGCCACGCCCGCCCGACACCTTGTCAGGCAAACTAAAATTAAAATCGATAATTTCCTGAAAGGTCACTTCGGATCGGGAGCCTCCTCGGCTCTTGTTGCCACTGGCACGCGGTTGACAAGGGTTGCCCTCCCCAAAATACAAGGGGCTTGACGCGTCATATCACAGGGCGCATCTCTCCCACTTTTTGCTCACTGTCCTGTATAGGGCCCCTTAATACGATGTTCTTATGATGTGCCATGGTACCGATGTATGTTTCTATCTTAGGGATGTCCGATCGGTACCTAAAAACTATTGATCAGATTTTATTACAATTTGTGAGATCAACTCCGGTCTATTTTCAGCCGGTAAATTCTACTTGGCACTTTATAGGGCAGTATAGGGCCCCCGAATACGATGTTCGTACTTTAAATGCTCTAAGTGTTCGTATGATGTGTCACTGGTATGTATGTTTCTGTCTTATGGATGTCCGGTAGACCTAAAAACTATTTATGAGTTTTTTTTTACAATTTGTGAAATCAATTCGGGCCTATTTTCAGCTAAACACCAAAGAGTATTATTTGATGCAGCAACACTTTGTTACTCGTCGCCTAGCAACAGTTTGTTGTTGATCAATAAACCAAAATGTCAAATGCTTGTGTTAAAATCTCAATATTTTACGATTCTCATGTTTAATCTTAATGTGTGGTATATTTCTAGCTTATAAATGGATAGAAAATGGGTCTCTATAACCTGTTTAGTTATAATGTCAAAGTGCAATACGTGAGTTGCTTTTTTTCTCTAGCAACGTTTTTTACTTTGGCTACCACAATACTAAACCTCATTTTACCGTTTCTAATAGCCTATAGAGGCAGAGGTAAGAGTTCATAAAATAGTTCTAAGAGTTAAAGGTTTCTCCAATCCAATCTTGCATGTTATGACAGTTTTCTTTACCCCTGGGGTTTTTACAGGGTTTTGGCTGCGATCCCACAGCTTTTATGAGCAACCAGCCATACACTTTACTTACGAGTACTTGCTCGTAGCAGAATCTGACGACCACAGCAGACCTATTGCATGTGGTGAGACGAATGGAAGGTATGCTAATGTTATGAAAAATGAAGAGGACTGTGCAGAATTCCAAGTATGTACCTTTACCTACGTAGCATAAAGTGTAAATAAGTTATTCGAAAATAAAAATAAATGTCTATTTCAGGTGCAGGAATATGATATGAGTGGTGATGGCAAGGTTGATTTATTGGATTTCAAATTAAATCTCAATGTGCCACAAGAGAGAAAAATTACATCTCTAGTGCTAATATTAATTCTTGACTTTCAGTTAAAGGTATGTACTGAAATCTTTTTGATCCACTTTCTTAAGGTCTTGTGATTCAGTGAAGACAATAATAGTAGGTACCTACTTTATGATTTAGCTTCCACTAATAAATACTTAATCCTTTTTCTTCTTTCCAGTCAGTTTGTCCCATGCACATGCAAAGTTTGGCTGTGATTAACAAAGAATTTGCAATACCACCTTCTGGTTTCAAATATTTTGCTGATCTTCAATTCTACCAAACATCTCATTTGCCATGCAAACAAAACCTGATACATACTAAATATAACCACTCTTTATTTAAATTTGATAAAAACAGTCATGAGAATGCAGTAGATAACATACTGGAGAACTATTTCATGAGAGATGGTAAGATAAATTATTAAGTATTTGAAATATAATATGTTGAAGACATGCCTTGTGACAATAATTGTTATTGTTTTCCAGTTACAACACATACCAACACACTTTATTCAAAAAGTCAGAATGGGCATACTGGCTCAATGCAAATACAGATAAGTCTCAGAGTGCCAGAAATGGAAATTAAATATACTCCAAGTTTGATTCAAGAACTGAAATGGGCATGGCCACAATATCTTTCCCTGGCTGTTGTCTTCTATTGGATAATTAATAAAATCAAGATGTTTGTATTCTATAACCGTTTAGTCATGGCCTGGGAAATACAGCCCTGGAAATGGAGCCTTGCAAAAAACAGAAATCAGCAGTGAAAAGAAAGTATTTTTTATTCTGCCAAATGGTAGTAGGTAAAATAGGTAAACAATAATATTGTCTTCCTTTACTAAATTATGAATGAGTGTTGTGATTACTGGCTGGGTGATGACTGCCAACTAATGTTGTTACTGACAATTTCATTTTATGTTTTTCTTGATTCTAAAAATTTATATTGTAATGTTCTGCAGTTTACCCCAAATAAATTTCAACATTGTGTGATAAACAAAGCTTGCTACAGTATGATTAAAATTTTTTTCCAAACAAACTGCTACTTTTATTAAATTTAAAACATCTAACAAACATTAATACTACTTAAATATCTAAGTTTATTTTACAATTTACAACTTTGATCAAGGATTTCATGGGTTTAATGAGAGTGTTGAAAAGCTAGCTCCCAAGTCTTGTTTCTTGTCTAGTTCTGCCCTATTATCTTCAATTATAAAGGTCTTGGCAGTGTAGTCATCAAGTTGCACTAGCAAGTATCGGCACAAATAATTTCCATAATCATTCTGCAACAAAAACAAATAATGATAAGTGTAATATAGATTTCTGTAATACACTAAGTAGATAAGATAGCCTAGTACAAAATAGCCATTTTATTAAAATTACAGAAGTGTGTGGCAAAACTCACTTGTTTCATGTCAAGTTCCACAACAGCTTTGTTTCTAATCCCTTTGATGTAAAACCTCATCCTCATGTGTTTGACTCCGTCCTTCTCATACACGGCATGGCTAACATGTGTACGTCTCCTCCTGGTGGTTTCTTCACCATAACCTTTGATTGGAGGTCCTAAGGCATCTTCCACTCTAGGGTCCTGAAATTACAAAGTACAAACCATCAGACTGGTACAGCATTCACTCCAATGTAATAAAATTGTGTCAATAAATCAGTCTACAATTATTGTTGGACAGAGTTAGTGCCTTCTAGGGAACAAATCCCATAGAAAATGATTAAGCTCAATCTTAAAATATTAGTACCTATCAATCATCAGCCTATTGCAGCCCACTACTGGGCATAAGTGTCTTGCAACGCCGAAACACCGGAACAAAAAAGGAATAGGATACTGCTGTGACTTTACAAACAAAAAAATTCAATTAAGTGCGGGCGAAATTAACCTATGTTCTACTCACATTTTTACACTTTGCTAATGCCTCTGAGTAAATACTGTTAGGGCTATTGCTTGAAAACAACTCTCTAAACACGTAGTAAAAGATGACGCTAGTGACACCGACGCCCAGTAAAATGACCCCTGTGTATGTTGCAGTTTTAGTTGTCTCTTTGATTTTCTCCCCCAGAGGTCGGACATCGGTAGTTACTTCACTGCGCTCTTGACTCCTAGCCAAGCCGCTTTCCTTTCGTGTTGAATAACAGCGGACATAGCTAATCTTCGATGACTGTAAAATTGCAGGAACACATTCGACTCTGTTGGTAGTGCGCAAAAATGTAAAAAATTTGGATATTGTAGTCATAGTTTACACGCCACACTACTAGTTTTATTTACGGGGTAAAAGTTCCTCAGAGGACTGAGAGGTTATCGTATTTATTTTTGCAAAAGTCAAATTTTATCGTGACACTGACGGCTAATGTCATTATCAGCTGATAAGACTTTTTTTATTGCTAAAATAACCATAGTACATTAATATTTATACTAATTCATATTTATTGCTTATTTCCTACCTTACCTTATTTCCTAAAAACAAGGTTTGACAAAACAAATGATTAATGACAGCATGATTGAGCCGTTGCAAATATTTTTGAACGGAACTATTTGTGTCAAAACGAAATTGACAATTCATGATGCGTTCCAAATCAAAATATGAATTTATAGCTTTAGGACGATCACTGTCTCTTTCTATTCAAAGCAAAAAAAAAGAGAAGCTACACCCTGTAAATAATAGTCTACAATAAACCAGAGGCGCGACTCATTTTGTCGATCGATTTGCGTTGCAGGCGCTAACTTTACGATAAAGGATTGCTTTATTAAATTTTTCGGAAGTAATGTAAAGTAATAATAAATATGAAGTTTGTGATTCATGTGGTACATTTGCAATATATATTAGAGAATATTAACGTGATAGTTTGATATTCGACTGTTTATAAAATCCACGAAACAATGGATTGGATAATTTCGGACGAGTTAGGGCTTACAGTGGGCCATCTGGTAGGATGGGGAGCAGCTGGTGCTATGATAATCGGAGGCGTCGCCCCATACATCCCACAGTATAGACAAATTAAGAGGACACAGGATGCCGAAGGGTTCTCTTTATACGTTTGTTTAGCACTACTCATAGCAAATACTCTAAGGATATTGTTTTGGTAAGTATCTATCAGGTCCGACTTGATTAAACTTACACGTTTATTTAGACCTCTGGTATTGGGCCAATTTGGTATGTTTCAATCATTATATCAACCTTTATGGCACCAGCTTCCACACTAACGAATAACATGATATTGCTGCTATTACCATGTTTGTACTGTTGATGAAATATTGTTGTTCCTACAACAATACCCTGTTGTGGTTTTGTAATTTAATAAATTAAAGGGCTAATTTATTACTGAGAAGACTTGATGTTGCTACATTGGCAATAAAGAAGACGGCAACTGCAATTCTGTCTATGCTCTCCAAATCCGTCTTTTTCCACATTATTTTGTACATAAGTCTGTTACCCTGTTAATAACTATCATCTATGCTGGTTCTATAGTTATGCTCTATCAGTATGTTTAAATAGTAACATAAATATTGATATCATTTCAAGTTTATTACCAATACTATGGTAGGAATGATTAGATCCATGTCCAATGAAAAAAATAATTATAAGACAGTCCTTAGGATTAAAAAATTCTTAAGAATTGCCAGTCATCATGATTCACTTTACTAACCAATATCAAAACACCAAAGAAAAATTATAATATGACTCACTTACTTTTTAACAAAATGATTCAAATCTATGTTTAACCAACTCTTTTCAGGTTCGGTAAACGGTATGAGTTACCTCTATTAATCCAAAGCATAGTAATGAACATCACAATGTTTGTCATGATACATCTGTGTGTAAATGTACGGAAAAAGAACCAAATCATAAGAGCAAGGGAAAGAATATTCACAGGTTGGTATTAATGACCCCTACAAGTGAGATAATGATCTTATTCTCAATATAATAGTAATCTATGATAATACACTGCACTGTAAAATCTATATGCATTAACTATTATTTATTGCTAATTAAACATACATTTTACAAACCTTGCAAGTAGTTAAACACCAGTATATTTAACCCTTTTAGTTTTGTTTCCTGGTATATATTTGCTTTCTTTTTATTTCTCCTCGATCATATCAAAGATATGAGAAACATTGGTAACCCACTAACTTGTATATTATATTTTGATAAGGATTATTTTACTTTAACATTTTTATGTTCTGTTTGGTGGTTGGTGTGATTGATGGTGAAATTAGGTGCGATATTCATGTTATATATACTGTTGTGTTGTGTGAACGGCTCAGCCCAGCCGGATCAAACGGCACGCTGGCTGGACCAGCGCAGCGGCATCGCCGGCGAGGACAAGCCCCATCGCTTCTATGGTGAGTGCCAGCTCTGTCCTCCTTGTCATAAGGATTGCTGCAATTTGTTCCATGTGCAAGTCATCATTATGTTTTTGTTTCAGCAACCCCATGCTTTGACAATATTATTTGGAGTTTACAGTGTATTTGTTACATCATCTGGGATTCTGGGATTAAACTTTCTTTTTTTTTCATTATCATCGTGTTTTATTTGCTTTCATCTATCCATTGCATGTTTTCAGTGCTACTTATAATGAATGGAAATGGTGTACTATGTATGTAATAAATTAGTGAAATTTTGTTGCTGTAGTTTCACTGATAGTGCCAGCCTTTTATCATTAACGTTAAAATATATCATACCATAATTATGTATTTTTACATTACACAAATGTGTAGTTAACCTCGGTTCAATGCTCTTATAATCATACATATTATTTGGTATCTAAGGAGTCGTGACTGGGTCAAATTCACGTCAGATATCTTATCTGTGTATTGATGTCATTTACTTCGGCATGATTTCCTATGGCAATGTATGCATCGTGGTATTTATAAATGTATTAACAAATTACACTACTTACAAGATTAACTGTATGTTGCATGCATTGTTAATATGGTGTGGTTGACATACAAATTATGTTTGCTATTACTAAATGTAGAGCCTCAATAACAATGATATTATATTTATTTCAGATATGGAAAGGAAATATTTCTGGGCCTGGACAGACTTCCAGAGCTATGTAGACTGTATGTTGGTGTTCTCGGTGCTGGGCGCGGCCATCACCTACTTGTTGATAGAGTTCTCGCCGTTCGTGGAATCGATCGGCTTCCTCGCGCTGTTCACCGAGGCCATGCTCGGTGCACCTCAGATTGCCAAAAATCACAAAAACAAAAGTACTGAGGGCATGAGGTAAATATTAGCACTTTAACAATCTTATCAACGCTCAGACGTCCGCAATAACTCTTGGCACTCTTCTTTGGAGATTGGAAAATGTATTATTAAGTCGCGCTGGTCAGTAATAAAATTAGGTCCCCTTCAGTAACAGTGGCTAGGTATATGGATTGTCATAAAAATGAAAGTCAACAAATGAAAATTATATTGTTACTCAGGCACTTCAAGATTAACAGCAATCTCATTTCGTATTGTTAAGAACTTAGAATAAAGCCTGTTTGTATGTTTCAGTGTGAGCATGGTGGTAATGTGGACGTGTGGTGACGTATTCAAGACTGCATACTTCGTTTTAAGAGAGGCGCCTGCTCAGTTTTGGTTGTGTGGCAGCCTGCAAGTCTCATTAGACGTCGTTATTCTCTTCCAAGTGAGTATAGCTTCCAAATGCATTATGGCGTCTTAAAACAAATTCCCTATTCGCCATGGCTTGAGACTACGTCTTGGTTTATTTTGTAGCATTAAAAATATAATTTGGCAACCTGTTCCATGACGTAGTCTTAAGCTAGAGTCGTGTCTGACAAAGGAATAAAACACTTGAGCAAATAAATATTATACCTACTTTGTAATACACCAATCAATGTTTTTTATATTATGGCTGACTTGCGTACAGGAAACGCAGGGTTTATCTGGTCATGTCGCCTAACATGATACATATAACCACGATGCACGAAGGGCTGACTAGCCGTAATACCGACGGTTGGCTTACAGATGGTCAGGTGATGACACTCTGACGATATCGGTTCGCATGTGGGTGCCCAGCCTACCGATATTCAGTCCTCGCTTTAACACCGGGTTACCTACCTGTAAGGGGTGAGTGACGTACAACGCTACGGGATCGGCGATCACTAGACAACTTCCATACATTTGCAAACGGGTGTAGTCGGCGGGATTGTTTGAATGTCATCCAAACGCTTTTGTGCTGCTGCTTTCTTTTATTTGCAAATTGTTATTTTGTTTTATAGGTATTGTTATGTTCTTAACATTAACCCCCATTTAAGGAGCATGTTTTTTTTCCTAAACGTTGTAACTGGGAATCTCTCCTGCATCGTGGATTAAAAAAGTCATATCTTACATACACATACTTACCAGACCCGGAACAACTATCTGTAGCCATACAAATATTTGTTCCGAGCGAAAAACAAATCTGTGACCAGTAGCAATGAAACCAATCACTCCGCCACTGCGTTTACCATTGCGGATTAAATGGTATCTACAACACATTTTGCGTGGGAGCTCTTCAATAAAATATGATCGTTCACCTCTCACATCTTCATTTCCTAAGGGCCTCACACAATCTGGACAAACCTACTCATCTAGAAAATAAGTAGAACACAAATAAATTAGTTGCATTAATGAATCAAATCGGCCTGCCGATTCGGCGGCTGGTATAGAACTCTCCTAAGTTGCACAACAGTACACTCGGCCCTCCTTCTTGAACTAAGTATATCTACTACTAAGCATCTTTCAAAACCTTTACTAAAACGTCGAATAGCGGCGACTCTCTATTCATTCTTGTTGGTACTTAGTTTTTCCCAGTCATTGCGGATTTTAGGTACATTACACTGTATAATGTAAATACACTGAACTACGATTACACATACCCTAAGCAGGTGTGAGTAATCGATAAGGACGCCGGGCGTGTCGATAACACGCGACATGGTCTATGTAAAGCGCGTCATACAAATGCGCCGCGTTGCGATAAACATAAACAGTGACGTGACGTGTAGGTATCGATAATTAAATTTTGTTCAAATGCAACAATGCATTGATGACAATGGCGCCTAAATTAACCACCGCAGTGTAGCTGAAGCTTTGTCTGTCACGTGATTTGAGAAATGAAATACTGTACAAGTCTCTCGATGCGAACAAAAGAGTATTGATGATGTACAATTGTTTAATGCTATTCGGTTGTGGTTGCAGGTGTGGCTGTACCGCCACAACACGGCGGCGGCGAGGCGCCAGCGCCGCGGCGACTAGCGCTGGGTGGAGACCGAGGTATAGCAGCCCGCCCGCGCCCCAGCCATCAGCGCCTCCATCGCGCTCTATCCACCTTACACGGTACTAATAATTTGCCTTCCCTACATATTATGACGATACTGTCTGCGACAAAGCTGTGGGTTGTGTGTAAATTAAACTCCTGAAAATCCAAAATTCAAGAACGTTGAAACGTATCCAGAGTATGACCAAATTATCAATGGTGCAAAATGAATTGAC
Organism: Melanchra persicariae; assembly: GCA_947386135.1. NCBI lineage: Eukaryota > Metazoa > Arthropoda > Insecta > Lepidoptera > Noctuidae > Melanchra > Melanchra persicariae. The sequence continues at coordinate 7,673,110 of OX376653.1, read as the reverse complement.
ATTTAAAGGTAAGCCTCTGTAAATGGAAATTGGACATTTTTATTACGTTCTAGTGGTTGCAATAAATCCTTAGGTAGACGGTGCTATAGGTTTGTGCCTAAATGAATATCAACGACGTTCATGAAAGAAGTCTAGTGGTGATGTTTCATCTATTCTTATTATAAAAGTGAAAATAGTCATCGATAGCTGATGTAAAATTAGAGAGACCAAAAAAATCCTGTCTTTTTAAGGTGATTTAACTAGTCCTAACAAATAGGCGCATTGTAAGACTAAAAATGCTTGGTAGGTTCTAAATGGTATGAATAATAATATTATTTGTCATTCCACAGTAAAAATTAAACATATAAATAAATATCACAAGTATAGTAGTACAAGCAAGCATTTCTAGCGTACGGTACGGGTTGTCGACTACAGCAATAATCTTAATAATAAGTTGCTATTAAAAAAGTACAATATTATCTATGTTATTTTTTAATAGGACTATGACTTGCTTTTAATAAACATGTCTTCTAATTAAGTTAAATATTACCAGGTAATCTATGCCCCAATTAAAGAACTATAATAAGCATTGTTCTTAACTTCCCTCGGGCTTGATCAAGAAACGTGTAAGTATACTAAGTTGTAAATAAAATAATATATTATAATTGTTTATTCCAAGAAGTCAAAAAAATCAGTATTGCATTTCATAGCTTTTAGAGCTGTGGGGTACAATAGAGGTTAGAAAACTTCCATAAAAATGCCAATTTAGATAGAGTAAATCAATTAGTTATACACTACAATGTATTATGTATATTATATACTATACCTATAATACAATATATTTAGATAATTTAATCATGTATCCCCAAAGAACCAAATTATCATTATTTGAATATATGGTTTCACGTTTGGTAATATAAAAGTTTGGGGATTATTGAAATGTTATATAGCTATCAGTGAAAATATTTATAGACAGATTTTCAAATAAAATAGGTTGAGTGTTTTTCCTCTTCAAATTAAGTGTATCTACAATTTCAGCTTTGATAATGAAATATTATAGCATATTTACATTCCTCGATATTTTATTCCATTTAACCTTTTTTGGTACCTACATGTACACGAAAGTTTTGTAACAATGATAATTCCGACTGTTTCAATAAAGTGTTCCAAAAAATCTTCTGATAGTGCTTCTAAAACTTACTATTTTGTAACATACAAAAATAGCCATGACTGAATGGTATCTTCCTAAATTATTATGCTAAGTCTAAGTATACAGTTAATCGCATTTTTGGGCTTTGGATGTGTTTTTTAATACTTATTTTAAAACAATTGATTAAATTCCCAGTTATTTTTAGATGAGTTAGAAAAATAGATTATTTAAATAATAAACGGCTATTATTTACTCAAAGTTTGTCTCTTGTACACGTGTACTTGAAGGGTTGTATGTAAGTAAATAGATGGATTACTTATTATTACTTTTTAGAGTTTAGTGTATCTTACTAATTGTGACTCCTGTTCAGAAGAAACCACTCTTTTTTCATTTAATATATCAGTAGAAAATAGTTGATTTTATGTTTATATGTATAAGTAAATAAAATATAAAGTATTATTGTTGATGCAAACGCATGTTTAACTCCTAGTTTTTTTAATAATTTGCTAACAGACTGTCAAGTGGTTTACAAAGTTAATCATTTATGTTATATTTTTTTATCACCGGGAAATTGCAGAGATATATTATAACAAAATCGTTTTGTATACAATAAATCCCATCCAAATTCATTAGTTTCCAAAATAAATCTTAATAAATAAGTCTTATTAAGAAAAATCAGTTTACAATTTCACCTGATATTTTACAATCTTACGGCGTTTGCAATTTTCCAGTGACATGGTTAGCACGTTAAGCCGTCGGTCCCGCCTGTCACATGTAGATCTTTGGCAGTCGTTACGGATTGCCAGAAGCCAGAAAATCTTACTCCAGTCTTACCAAGAAGTACCGTGTTACCCAGTTAATGTAGTGTAGGTCTGGTAGGCAGCCGCACCACGTAAAATACTGGTATTCGGCTGAATCCGGTTTGACTGGGAGCCGACCCCAATATAGTCGGGAAAAGGCAAGGCAGATGATGATTCAGACTGTCAAATGGTTTGATTGGCTGTAGTTGTGTCAATTAGCCAATTTCAGCCGTCGTCATTGGCTTGATAGTATATTACGAGATACTAAATTGTATAACACTCTGTTTTAATTGCGACCGTTATTAATTAACCTTCCAGAAACCGATTTTATAAGTTTTGACCATCGATCACTAATAAAGAACTCTAGTTGAAGTTCTTTATTCAGTGATTGATGGTGTTGACAGTCATTGAAGTCACCGTTATGTACAAATGTGTTTATATTTAGCAAAATGAAGGAAGACAATTAAAGTGTATTGAGTTTTTGTGTGAACATATATCAGAGTATTTAATACGTACTATGTAAGGATATTATGAAGGGTGCTCTGTTTTACTAAGATAAAATTAATCGCTCTTCATTTATTGTAATTGTAAATTCGTTTTGTATTTTCATAGTATAATTACTTACTGTAAACATTGTCATAAGGAAGACAATATGTTTTACCTCAGTACACTAAAAATCCATTGCAATCATTGTAAAAAACGGTTGGTTTGATACTCGATTCGAGAACCTCTGATTAAACAGTAGTCTGCAAAGGGAGTTTTTTTTTTTTAAGTTTGCGTTCAAGTTTTTAATTCGAACTGTGCATTTTTCTCTATTGCTATCTATTATTTAAAATAATTTTATCTGCGAAGCAAAAACGTGTTTATTCACAGGCTAGCTTTTTATTCCATTAATTGTGTAATTGTTAATTTTAATAACAGACATGTTTCACTACAGGACAACGACACTTATATTGTGTTCCATAGGTCTTACGATACATCAATTATTTCAACATTCTGTAAGAACAATAAACATTGTAATAAAATTGTAAATATTAAATTGTATTCAAAGTGCTAAAATATTAATTCTAATGCATCCGCCAATTATAAAAATCATTACAACTATTTAAATTTTTATATAATTATTCTTATTTAATTTTGCGTTATTGTACGTCTATTTTGTTAAGGTATAATAAAGTGAAGAGTCATTATGTGTATTAAATAAATATAAAAATATACAGTATATATGAAGATATAAAATAACTACGAAACATGAAGTTGAGAGAGAAATAAGTAGGTATATAAATGTGATGGAACATATCATATTTATAATGATATACATGTTATAATTTCTGTTGTATAAAAATATATGAATATATTTGTCAATTAATATTAAGTAGATATTGTAAATGAATGAAATGTAAAGTAACCATCGTATGTTGTGATGACAAATGTATATGTTGTGATTTTATGGGTTACATTTTCTTAAATGAAATAAAGTTATATTATTTGTTAAAACTCTTGTATTACTTCTTTCATATGATATCAATCAAATATCCCATCTCTTAAAGATATACTGGACTTGTTTTCGACCGTGTAGTGATTTAATACTGTTTTCGAATAATACTCGGCAATAATAGATGATGTAATAAGATTCAAACAATTAAAAGCATAAATGATAGCGCAACGATCTCCTGAATTACTCACTTAACAATAATTTAGTAGCTCGTCACGCTATCATATGTATACGCACTTAGACAAGAAAATAAAGCTCTGCAATCATCATAAGGGAGCTCACCGAAGGTTGCCGACAGCAGCTACCCCTAACTGCGAGTAATTGGAGCTCTATGTTGTGGGGGATAGAGCGTCACGGGGTGTAGGGATGAGGTGGTGTGCGAAGGGTGGATCGATGGGCACGGGAGGCGGCGCGCGAGCGCCCCTGGCGGCGCGGGGCGGCGGCAGTGTGACACTGTGAGCCAGCCAGTGTGCCGGGACGGCGGCGGCGCGCGCCCGTGTTCTCCACGCTCCGGCCTGCGAGCGACACTCGAGGTGAGGACCAGTGCACCACTTGATAACGTCAACCACCCTAAGCACTCGCATACATCGCCTACACACCCCTGCACCTACTTTGCGCTAAACATAAATTTAAGATTATGTGATCAAGTGCCTGAATTTATTTGACTTGCAAAGTTTTAGATTGTGTGTGCGGATACTTATACTTAAGAAGAGATTTTTATTTATGCGTAGCAAAATGGTATTTAGGTTCTAATACCTGTATACCCGCGCAGACACATCCATCATCCATCTCCCATAAGTAATCAACAATGTTTGAAGTACCTAGGTAGGTAGTACCTACCTACTCATACCGTTATAAAGCTCTTGGGAGTAGACAGACTGTAATAAGCTTACACTAGCACTCATTCCGAGTAAAAGCTGTTGGACGCACTAAGTAAACTAACACTGCGGGTGAAATCTCAAACGGCTTAATTAAAATTTTACTCTCAAGCTTTTTAAAGTAGGTACCTAGTTAAGTGTCATACTAAAACCTGAATAATAATCAGATAGAGGAGAGTCGCCGTAGTTCCCTAAGTTTGTGAGGGACCACTATATATTTTTACAATTTTAATAAATTCCCAATTGAACGGTTCGTTTCAACTTTCTACAAAGTTCGTAAGCCGCTATAAATCGCGATAAGTAGGTTTATTTCGTTCCCCGCGCCCAATTTATTTATTGTAGTAACCATGGGGAGTTTATGAGCTCAGTTACTCTGTTCCTTGCGGCGATGATAAGATAAGAAATTATTTTACGAGAGCGAGGATTTTATACTCTTCGACGAATTGATTTTGAGATAGTGTAGCTACTGTATGGCTCACTCGTATTCCGAACACGTAAGACCTTCCACTCAATATTCCAACTTATTGAACAGGTGTTAGCGACATTCGTCACGGATCACTGTTGGTAACAAATGTTACATACAATACGAAGATATATTTTAACTTCCTTGCAATGCTTATGCGATTCTATTGAACACAATACCGAATAGAGTAGGTGTTTATCTGCCGACCACTCCTACCAGCCGATGCTTTTGTTGCCTACTAGAAGAATACCGTGTTTAAAAGATCAACTATAACTTTACCATCATGATTCATTTATCAATGCCTATTGGCTTAATTGTTTCAGATTTTTCTCATAACATGCGATTAGGTATCAAAAAATGTCGATTAGGTCTTGGATTAGGCCTTGACTATAATGGGGTACCTACCTATACTTTCTATCTAGATACCTAAACACATACGTCCATGTGGTTGTAGGTATAGCTGAGTACTGACCCGGGCCGTATTGTAACATTCGCAGCGAGCATGTTATGTTACGCATAAAACAAAACACATACCTACCTACGCATGTGATATGCGCATGTTCGTGCTCGTTTACAAGTACTGACTGCACGAATGCTCGCTTTGTAACATGTTACATAACGCCCGTGGTACTCACATTATGATGACTTGATTGGCGGTAGATCCCCTTGCTGCAACAACTCATAACTTAATAATTAGGTATACTTATTTGTAAATGTAAAATTTTAATACTGTATTTAATTTAAATTGTAATTGTTTGTTTTAAATTTTATTTTTTATTAAGTAGGTAAGTACTTACCTACTTATTACTTATCTATTTTTTTATGTTCTCTAAATTAATTAAACTACCTACCTTTTCTATTTAAGTCGAGTACCTAAGTGGAAAGCTATGCACGCATGCTCATAATTTGTATCTTATTCTTGGAGGGACACTGATTTCTAAGATACAGGCATTTGCCTAGTTTAGAAGTGAGGGTTTCATTGTTTGTAATTTCAGCCTTCTTACAATTATTACCACTTAAAACTGGTGGAAGCGTAGATTCAACTTGCATCTTTTATACTTAGGTACCTATATGCGTTGTGGAAAGCGACTAGTCCCCCAAGGTTACGAGGTGAACGCGAGTAGTCGCGGCACAAGACTAGGTATTATTGATAGCGAAACCTTCCTTTGTTTTCTCTGTCTTACTTTTTTTCTGATATTCGATACAGCTACATTTCATTCTGACCTTCTTAAGGACGCGTTTCCAAATGGGTAGTCAAATCATTACTTTTTTACACAAATGTATGTTTATTAAATAAAATGCTTTGCATTCTTAAAATGTTTTCCCATGAATTGTTGATGTACCTACATGGTACGATTCTGAACTATAAATATAATTTTAGATAGGTAGGTACAGTTTCTCAATAAATGTACCGAAGTGATTTTTTTTTACTTCAGAGACACCTACCACAGACTGATGTTTCATCGCAACTCATAAAGTCATAAATAATACGGTAAAAACGTAGCTAGTGGCTTTTCGTGTACCTACCTAACTGCTGTGTTGTGCGACCACGTCGTTTTTCTAAACTTGGTTCCAAACTATGCGACAGTGTCCACGTACCTACTTACTTTTTTTGTTGATTTGGAAATCATCAAAATATAATAAGTACTTATAATATTATAATCTTCCCACTCTGAGCGGAGGAGATTTCACGTAGGTATCTACCTACTTACCTACCTAAGTTTAGACAGTAAAATGTAGATATTCCGGAAGGTAGGCACCTACGGATTATTAATTAATTATACTTACAATGTGTCTGGTTTCGTTTATTTGACGAATACTTTTTTTGTTGTCGTGTCATCCCCCGAAATGTGTATTTTGTCCTTTTCTCACTTCAAAAATCCATTATAAACCATTTTTGTACCTGCTCCCCGATGGAATGCACACGCACAGAGGTCTGCGTTCAAGCAACAATATCTCTTAAACAAATTGTCATAGAATTAAGTTTTAGTTTTTGGTACCATTATTTAGGTAAACTTACCATCTGTTACACGAGTGGATAAAAAAAAAGTACCTGGTTCCCTGGGGCATATTTTGTAATAACCTTGAAAAACTAAAACACTATGTTAATTTGGTCGTAAAATTGATCTTTTAGCATTTATTTCAATATGATGCAGCATTTTTTTTTCGATTTATTAAACCTATTGTTAATTATACTTTTCAGTTATTAAAAGTTTTTATTTTTACGGTTATTAGACTTTTAATACCAAAGTTACAGTGCTTTTAGTATGAACTCCTAAAAAAAGTCGACCAAAACACAAACAAACTGCCGTTTAGCGGGGCTTGGGTTTAGAACCCACATGTGGAATAATTTGATCGATAAAATAAAGCAAACTACCACCCCTTTCAGTTTGTACCTACAGTACCTACGAAACCAGGCACATTGTATAAAAAGATTAGAATAACACTTAAAACCCATCTATTGTCGATTTTCCCCAATTAATCATTAAAACCCATTTTCTCGAGCGTCTCTTATGACGTTCTTAATTCAAAATGCTACATAGCCAAAACGTGGCCAAAACCACACAGCAGGTACCTAACAATAAAAAAACAAATTCGAAAATCGAGTTGGTCGTGGACTCGTGACCAAGTGGTACCTACCGATTGGAACGCAACAAAGGCGCAAATACTGCGAATCCTTAAGATATTTATCTAACTTTTTGAAATTGAATTTAGTTCTAAATATATGTAGGTAGGTACTGTTTGTAAATTTTATATCTAATATAATATTAAATACTTTGATTTTTGGAGGTACTATGGCTTCTTATATTTTCTCACAGCAGGTGTGAAAAGTAGAGTATCCTCCTCGGGGATAAAGGTGTCTTGGGCTTGGGTTAGCTTGAATCCCTCGCTGCGTTCAGGTTCACTAAAAACAGATTTTATTGCGAAAAAAAGAAAATATGTATAATATTCGATTCTAGAAATATTTTCATAATTAAATCAGAAGCTAGTACTTAGTAAGGAATTTTATAAATTTATGAGGTTTGCTGGCTGTTTTTACATTAAAATACAGTTGGCACCTATAAAAAGTGACATAACTTTTTATTTGCATAACGTTTACCTACCTACGTGTTACGTGACAATATTTAAATGTTTATTTTTAACGAACATGCATGCACTGCGTGCTTGTGGACCTTCCGGGATGACCACTGACCAGCATCAGTAAATCAAGATAACTAAGCTAAATCGTGACTAATGTTCGTTACACGGTAAATTGCTATTGAAAAGACAATTTATGCTCAACAAGACAGCTCTTCTCGGGGTATTGCACGTGTTTGGAATATATTTTTATGCCTAGGTAGGTTGGGGAGATCGGGCCTGGACGTTCCGATTTTCAAATAACATGAAGTTTCATTGTGAAAATGAAGAGTTTAATTTACAGCATGTACTAATATTGAAAGGATGTCTGTCGGTTTTTGTTTGTAACACTATAGACACTTCCACTAATTTATCAATACTTAGTTGTTTAGTCGTGTTCCTTACAAAATTATTGCTGTCCTTACCCCGGGAACTTACAGTAGGGAAGAGCCGTACTGTTTTTTAGTAGGTACCGCTAGTGCCTAGTGCTAGTGTTTACTGCTTACCAACCTACTTTTGTGATCGTCCTTTTTACGCTATGAAGCTGTAAAACGAATACTTAAGCACAATTCCTATCGACGTAAGTATTTAACTTGCGGTGGTAAGTGGTGGTAGGTGGTGGTAGGGCTAACGCCCGCCTGGTTCGCGACCACCCTCCCACCGGAGTTCGGCGTCAAGCAGCCTGCTGTGTTTCGTCGACGCGTGGGAGTACCAGTGCCTCAAGGCACCTTCTGGGCACGCTCGCTTCATCATGGACCTCATCTATCGCTTTCCATCAGGCGTGATCGAGGTCAAGAGCTAGCTCATTCATAAATAAAAAAAAAAAAAAAAAAAAAAAAAAAAAAACTATACTGCTACTGTTTTAATATTAAGTACAATTTATACAGGTAAAAATGAATAAAAATATAATGTTAATAACATTATATTTTTCTTTCGCACTTCGCCCGCGACTTGTCCGCGCGGATATACCTACGTACTTTTATTTAACACATTCATGCATTCTTCTCACAAAAATTCAAACATTCTGACAGTCCTATGTTGTTGTTGTTTCCTATGTTTAAAGTTAATAGCTTACTAATGGCGAAAGAATTTTTACAATCAGTCGAGTAGTTTTTGGGTCAAATCGTAACCAATAAACAAACAAATAAATCTTTCCACTTTATAATATCATTATGAGTACCTATAGTATAGATTTTGAAAAATTGGCGTACACAACACATACTGTAGGTAGGGTAAGTACATACCTACTAGTACCTAGTACCCAAGGATATAATATGTCAAGAATACCTAATGGCTCATAAAGTACGTTTTGGTTATAACTCTAAAACAAAGAAGGAACATAAAAATACAACTATAGGTATGTTATATAGATGTAAATACCTACATAAGAGATGTCGGCCTACCTGACTGACATGATTCATCAACGCAGGTCTTGGACCTCTACCACAAAAGGTGTAATATAACTAAGGGATCAGAGTTTGTATTGTATTTTTCAGTAAAATCAATGAGCAAATGTTACAATAGTTTAAAAATATCAAGCATATTTTGGACATTATTTTCATCCTGATCTTTATTAAATATTATCTCTGAAAAAATGTGAAACGGGTAAGATTTCAGGCTCTTCGAACATTCAATTTCTTCAAGTAAGAGATAAATAAATAAATAAATATCTTGGGACAACTCACACACGGCCATCTGATCCCAAGCTAAGCAGAGCTTGTGTTATGGTAACCAGACAACTGATATACATACTTATATAATTTATAAATACATACATATTATAGATAAATTACACCCAGACACAGAACAAACAATTATGCTCATCACACAAAGTTTAAAAAAAAAAAAGTTAATTGAAATAGACCATCAACAAGTAAATAGGTTAGTTACCTGTCACATCTTTATTGTGAATATATCTATTTACTTAATTACTTCATACATAACCATAATCCGCAAAACCTTTTCGATTTCCCGTTCATTCCTCAGATTCTTCAGTAATCACTATTGATAAATTATAAGTACCTAAATGTTGGCCATTACTGTAGGTACCGAGTTACCGACCCAATCAACTCGACTTGAAATTGAATTTTAACGGTTTCTGGTTGCTAAATATTCTATTATCTCCTGTACTTTACCCAGCAAGGCCATGATTATGATTACCTATAACTCTGTGGCCTGGTGCTAAAAGGGCCAAAGTTCGTTTTTGTATGAAATGAGATTGTAACGCCAGTTTATTGAAAAAGTACGATATTTTTTTGTGCTAAAAGGGCGTTAGTTTATCAACAATCTTTCAAAAGTTACTACGTAAAAAAGGCCAATGTTGTGTGCGCTTTCATACCGTTTAGTTTAAAAAAATATTTGATAAAAGGGCTGCAGTGTACTTAAGCCGATAAGAAATATTATTTTTTTCACTTAGCTAGTAATAGAGTAAGAACTAAAACGACCAAACTTAACATTAGCCCTTTTTGTTAAAGACTCTTCGTTTGATGCTTAGCTCATCTAGCCATCCATTTCGTGCGTCGCTGGAGGCTGGCCCCAAAACGGAGGATGTTATGTCAAGTTCAGATGAAGAAATATTGTAAATTCTGATTAATTTTATAAGTAATTATGATCTAAAATAATAATTATCATCTGTGCTAAAGGGGCTTAAGTAGTTAATATTTTCAAAAATACCCAATTTTTCTGAAATTAGAATTAATTCATAAATCAATATAAAAACATAAATCAAATAACAGTAAAATATTTTTGCCATACTACAATATAACACGTAAATAATAACTATTAATGCTGGTTTATTGGTCTAATGCTCATTACTGAAAATAAGGATTATTGATATTGGCCCTATTAGCACCAGGCCACAGAACTTATAAGTTATAAGACTATGTAGATATCACTTTGATTTATAAACTAGTCCCTTGCGACAACTTGCGTGTAAGGGTGACCTTTCAAGATGAATTTTATATCGGTAGGTACGCAAAAGAAAATAAAATGTGGGTACCCATGATGGCATCGTATAACTTCTAAAAGATTGAACCTTAAATTGAGTCGAGCAAGACTAGATAGGTATTCATACCTATTACTTTTGCTGACCAAGTCTAGACTATTTAGTCTGCTGAAAAATGTCTAATCGATAAAGCTGACTTAGTAGAAATACTTTTATTTACGTTGAAATGTCATCTTGCATGTTAGCCATGCAAGACAACCAAGTAGATATAGGAACGATATAAACAATACGAAGCATAAACAACCTGAGGTGAATTCCGTCCACGCGAGTGTCATTGTGATGTGATTAACAAACACAGAAACTAACAAACAAACAACAAAAATCATCACGTTTCATTATAAGCTGACAGTATTTTCTTTAGTCATGTCATAACTCATAATGAATATCGTGAAGCGAAACTGAGCTACATTTCTTGGAATTCTCCTTCCGCGAAGGCGAAAAGGGATGAAAGGATGAAATAAATTCTTTAAGGTCTTTGAATCATAGCACGAGCTTTTGCAAAGCTTAAAACACAACACCTTAGATATTAAAAGTTGTTGAGAATGGAGCGTCCTTTACAACAAGGACGCTCCATTCTCAACAACTTTTAATATCTAAGGTACGACTTATTCAATTTAGGTACTCACAGGTACAAAAACATTGAATTTCATTTACGGAATTTTATTGCGCACTACAGTACAGAAATCAGATTTCCTTTGTAAGGAAGAGAGTTTATATTTTTATAAAGGTTAGGATATTGAATCATTCTTCTGGAAATGATTATTTCGCTGGATGTTTTCTTTCCCATATGATGCAAATATGCATTGATAACTAAGCGGGTACTTATGTACCTATGTCTCAATCTCGAATTTCTTCAATGATCAAATATTTTCAAACAAAGAAATGATAACAACGGTTCTCTTTACGAGAATGTGTATAAAATACTGTATACGAACAATGAACTTCTGTGAATCCTGCAAGCACTTAGGTATATTTTGACGGCACGTAGATGCGACATATTTTACATGTCTACAAGCTTTAATATCGCTGGAACGCCCATTATATTGAAGAGGGTTGTCATTCTAGCACCGGGGTGGATCTGACGACAACCGCACATTTTCATAAAGAGCTATGTATATTTCATCTGTATGAGTGACAGTGAACTTAGTCTTGTTTTAGTTTTTATTAGTAACGAATTCGAAAAATTAGTTGTTACATATAATATTTTTTCTCATGTCTGTACTTCCCTCAGAGTGCGTACGAGACAGTGAATACTGAAATATACCTAATAAAATTGTATTTAATTAAGGACAGATTTTTCAATCATCAGAAAGTTTTAACTGAATAGCTATTAAATATACGGCTGTTTGATACTATTTTCAAAGCTGTCAAAGCACCATTTTTTCATTTATATCTGCCCATTGAAATATTGGTGCTAAGGAAAATGATATGTCTAATGTTCTACTGAGGTATTTGTATTTGTGCCAAGCAACCTATAATCGTGCTAAGAGTAGTACGTCTGCGTCTGTCATGGCTACCTGTAAAACTGGTTCGCAATTTGGCTCTCGTGTTTTATTAGAGACAGACAGAACTCGCTAGAACTTATGTTTTTACACTTGACTGCAATTTAACTTATACCACAAATTCACGTCTGTATGGAAATCACATTTAATATTCCCCTCGACGTTTAAAAGCTCGTAGGCTAAGAGGATCTACCGCATTTCATAATAGAGTGAGGAAGGTTATTTTTTATTTTTAGGGTTCCTCAAAAGGAAAAAACGGAATCCTTCCAGGTTCACTTCGTTGTCCGCTTGTCACGACCGTTTTTCTCAGAAACATGAGGAGGGAGGTATCATGTTGAAATTAATGGCGTAGATGTATGGCCCCTTGGAGCCCTACGTCCGTACTTTTTTATTCAACTGAAAAGTTAGTTTGTCCTTGAATCCTAATAATTTATCTTTTTGTAATGAATGAATGAGATTAGATTTATACACATCAGTGGGTTATGTACCTAAGTACCTATTCTAGAAAAAATCGAGATTCGATTCCCGTAATGCACGAACTATCTACATACGAGTTTGTACGGAGCCCTCGGTGTGCGAGTCAAACTCGCACTTGTCCGTTTTTTTTAAACAAAGTCATTTCTCTACGAATTTTTCTTTGCCCAGCTACCGCAAAAAACGTCCTATTTTCCGACTAAAATGAGTTCGACGATTTTCCGTCCCGATTTCATACGGAGGCAAGTATTTTGTAAATTTCCCTTCCAAAAAACCAATTAACATGCAAATGAACGAGATGACACGTACTAAACGTAAATATAAAATCGTAACTCATTCTGTCTGTGTTGTGGAGGGACGTAAGTGCGGGGAGGGTGTCTCTCCCGTTCCCCGCAGTGGCCGAGGCCTTGCAGCGTGGCGGCAGCTCATAACATCGAACAGGCGACCCTCCCCTACCGCCATTTGTGCCGGACCACGTCTCGACACGATTTCCCGATGAACGCATATTTTATACCCGCAAATCTCATAATCGTTTCGTTTATTAACGTTCTAGAAAAATGTTTTCCTACCTGTATTACATTTGTGTATGACACGTGTAGCCTAGTGGATGACATGAATATTATTAAATATACCCAGAAGTAGAAGACATACGATACCGGTATCACTTTTATTTTATCCACACCATATCGAGTGCCTAATCATCGGATATTAATTAATGGATTACTATAATATATTAATCAAATGTACCTTTCAAAAGTTATTATAACCGAATGATTATAATTAAATCGAACACTCAGTAAATCGCACGGAACAATAGCAGCGCCGCAGTTGTGACGAAGCAGGGGGCCGTAGCTCTGGCGTAGCAGCGCCGTAGCTATGGCGTAGCAGGGCCGTAGCTCTGGCGCAGCGCCGTAGCTCTGGCGCAGCGCCGTAGCTCTGGCGTAGAAGCGCCGTAGCTATGGCGTAGCAGGGCCGTAGCTCTGGCGCAGCGCCGTAGCAATGGCGTAGCAGTGCTGTAGCTATGGCGTAGCAGCGCCGTAGCAATGGCGTAGCAGCGCCGTAGCAATGGCGTAGCAGTGCCGTAGCACTGGCGTCGCATCTCCGTAACTATGATGTAGCAGCGCTGTATCTTTCCCGTAGCAAGGCCGTAGTTCTGTCGTAGCACTGGTAGCAGCGCCGAAGCTTTTTCGCAGCAGCACCGCTAACGCTATCGTAGGAGCACCGACAGCGGGAGGAGTCATAAAATCAAAACAAAAAAAAATGTTTTATTGATGATTGAGCATTCGTTACGGGCATAGAAATATTATTTAAAAAAGAGAATAGTGGTAGCTACTGTTTTTAAAAACAAGAGCATTTATTACGTTGTAATCTCCAGTTGCATAATTCAACGTAGTAGATAAAGTATTATTCTTCGAGTCTCATTGTAATGTAAACATGATTATACAAATGATCTGCTTGTTTAAATGTTTACAAAAACAAAATGTTATGAGTTTAACTGTATGAAACTTCCGTAAGATATTAAAACTTCCGGACATACTTTCCATATTCTCGCCGCGACGTCGGAACTTGGAATATACTCGTCTCAGTGTTGCTATCTTATAAACACGGCAACAAAGAGCTTAAAGCAAAGCCCGGAGTTGCCTCGGGTGGCGGTGGTGTATCTCGAGAATGGCGTACATTTTCCTCAAGTCTCGCGTTACTCATCCTGCTCCTACTGCAAGTCGTAAAAGGTCTCGGCGGTCACAGACACGTATAACGGAACATAAAATCGTCTACATAGCGAAAAACCTCTATATGTTGATGCCTTTACTTACGACGTTAATCCATAATACATAATTATGTAAGATTGCATACCATTTCGAAAATAGAGAGCAAAAAAACTCTCTAGGAATTAGGTACCTACATGAACTGATTGAAGACTTATATTTGACTTCCAAACAATCTCATTTCGATGACTAAATCGGTCGAATTTTACTTAGTTTTTCAATCAAAGAGAGTCTTCAGAAAAATGCTTACCTAACTAATCCATTATTTATAAGGTGAAACGGGATGAATTGAGCAATTAAAATTGGAATCAAGTAAAGTTATTAAGGCAACTTCTTTTTTCAATCAATTATGGTGTTTCATTAATAACGTCTCTGAAGTTGTGTATGTCACCGACAGTGCCAAGAAGAAAGAGCTTCAAAAGTTGGCTTCTCTTGTGTTCTGTTGGTAACTCGTTCAAGTTCATATGAACAGAATTATGTAAGTACTTATAATGTCAACAACAAGTTGACTTGACGCACCGACACCCTGGTCGCAGTATTTGCGCTTACATAATATTTGTCGCCAAGAATTAAATAATTTGTTTTTCACACCACCTGATCGAAAACGTCAAATTATATGTCATGCCAACCTAACCTAAAGTGAGTCATTTTTGGCCGGTGGCACAGCCGGGCAATAATATTGTACTGGATTTCATTATAACCCGCTGGTCAATAATGTGATTTAAATTTGGAACCTCGTCTGTCTGCTCAATTGGCGGTATATTAGGTACTTACAACGCCTTGTCTCTGTCTCTCTCTTTCTGTTCCAGAAAGATGAAAGATATTCTCGATACTCTTACTACTTAGGGATGATATTCTCGAATTTCTACAGAATCATAAGAATTAACCAGGATTGAAGACAATATTATAACAATAATTGGTTATGTACGAATTATTGTATAAAAGGATAAGAATAACACTTAAAACCCATTTATAGTCGATTTATTAATTTAAAACTATTTTCTCGAGCATCTCCTATGACGTTCTAAATTCAAATTGCATACAGCCAAGCGTCCGAACCCATTCTACCAGCTGATATAAAGCTCTGTATAAAACTTTGTGCACACATAAATTGTATTAGGTTGCTAACAATAGGCCTGCACATATTTACTTACCCACAGAGAAGTAAAAAAAAAAACGAAAATCGAGTTGTTCGTGGCCGCTATGTGGTAGGTATACCGAGTGGAACGCAAAAAAGGCGCGGATATTGCAAATCCGTATGGTATTAAACTAACTTTTTTTAAGTAGGTATACATACATTATAGTTCTAAATACATATCTCTACTTAGTGTTTGTAAATTTAAAATACTTGGTTTTTCGTATTATGGCTTCTTATTTTCTCACAGGAGGTGTGAAAAGTAGAGTATCCTCCTCGGGGATAAAGGTGTCTTTGCCTTGGGCTAGCTTGAATCCCTCGCTGCATTCAGGATTCTTGTATTAACTCCCTCGCTTCGCTCGTGAGTTAAACTCTGAACTCCCTCGCTACGCTCGGGAGTTAACTCCCGAATCCTTCATTGCGTTCGAGATTCAATATGACGCCCGTGACACAAGACACTGCTTTATCCCCTGGGTGCATAATCTACTATTGTTTACCTCTTTGTTGCATGCAGTTTAGCAGTCTAATTAGCATCTACAATTCTACATGGAGCTGTAGTATGTACATAATGATTATAATTATTCTCATCAAGCACTTCATACCAGGAAATAACTGCGAGAGTAGTCTGACGCATTATGTCCATATATATTGTTAAGTAATATGATATCGTAGGAGGTCCACTCGTCGCATTAACCAGCATTTAGATCCAACTCGTAACTTACGCAATACTACCAGTTATTTTCATCACAATATTTCTTATGGAGCCTATAAGTGTGTATCATTCGTCATAGTAATTGTAGTCTGAAGTGCTGTTTTATACAGCTTGTTATCTTCAAAAGCCATCTGAATTCATCTGAGTGCTATGTGCGCGTTAGGGGTCTGCTCTGACGTCATTTGCGGAGGTGGAGGTCACCGGCTGCCTTCCCCTCACCCTCCCCCCTTGTCGCTTGCACCCTGCCACCCCGAACTACCCTCGCATCTCTTCAACGTAGTCCTGTTAAATCGGAGTTCCGTTAATGAATTCGCATGAATTGCTGTTTCCAGTTATTGAAATACCTCTGGCATTTAGTTTTCGATTCGAAGCGAGCGACCTTTCTACAACTTCACCTAATACGGCTGTAAAGGTTTGATGAATCTAGCTATGATTCGAGATTTAATAAATGGATTATTTTTTCTACCACTGCCATTTTTGCTGTTTGACAGAAGCAAAAAAAGTTTATTATTTTGATCCGCAGATTATCAGGTTTTCAACCAATAATAAAGAGTATGTTTTTATTGCTTAAAAACTGTGTAATTTAATGTCCAGTCAAGGCGAGCCACGAGTCTCAAAACTGGCTTCAGATCCCAGTTCATCGGACGACGGCATATCACTGCACACATTCACGAATAAACTTGGCATTTTATGAATTGAACCGGTACCTTAACAAAAATGCCTGTTTCCTCAAACAACTTTTGCTACATATTAAATGACATATTGCTAGGAGTGGGTTTACTACCGGACTACATCACAATGAGCCAACCTCTCGGAATGTTTCAGGATTCGGGACATTAGGAATTTGCGTAGGACGCCTCTACGAGCAATAACCCTCCCCTTTATTATTTCAACATTGTTTACGAGCACACACAGGGTTTCTTGAACCAAGTATTTCAACATCAACAATTTCTCAATTCATAAACGTTTCACAAGCTTTCGTTCGGTTACCAACAACTACCTTTAGATTTAGATTTCCTTTTGCATTCTTTTCTCCACGTCTGTTCCTATATTTCTTTTTCTTTATATCGTTGCTCAGTTTTGTCAAGTCGAATCCATTTTTATAGGCAACCATTTCTGTACCTATACCATTTCTACTTATTGGCGAAACATTCGAATTACGAATTAGGGTTCTGGAACGAAACAAAAAGTTTGGTTATAAGTTTCAGTAGTCAGAACACGCGGGGAGCGAAGATATAAAATTCTACAAGGGGTCGCACGCTTGAGATCGCGCCTAATCAAACGATTTTATTGAGATTCATTAGAGGGGCAGGGTGTACTTGCTTTCTATGTCTATACTAATATTATAAAGAGGTAAAATTTGTAAGTTTGTATGTAGGGGGTAATCTCTGGAACTAATGATCCAATTCTAAATTTTTTTTCACTGGTAGAAAGCTACATTATTCCTGAGTGCTATAGGCTATAAATTATTTTTATAACATGTATATTAACCGAGCTATCACAACTTTTGTCTAGCAAGTCGGAAAGAAATACCTCAATAAATTAGAATTATTTGTATGCATGTATGTGTAGGGTAGGCGTAGGGTAGGTGTAGGGTAGGTGTAGGGTAGGTGTAGGGTAGGTGTAGGGTAGGTAGGTAGGTAGCCAGTTGACGGGAGCGAAGCCGCGGGAGACAGCTAGTACTATATATATAGACATACTATTGGATGGTCGATACCAAAATT
Source organism: Melanchra persicariae (assembly GCA_947386135.1). Lineage (NCBI taxonomy): Eukaryota > Metazoa > Arthropoda > Insecta > Lepidoptera > Noctuidae > Melanchra > Melanchra persicariae. The sequence continues at coordinate 7,654,911 of OX376653.1, read as the reverse complement.
TTCTACTAGCACTTCGCCCACGACTTCGTCCGCGTGGGGATAGTAGGTACTCCACAAACTGCAACGCCCCTATACATATCCCCTTATAAAGGTTAGTTTTGGAAAATTAAGCACAACGATTCTCATTATTGGTTCAGCGCAACTGTTCACCCCGTTCAGCCCGTCAGGGGTTGATTATGCAAAAATTGTGAGGTACATGGTCTGTTCCAATTATCCCACTTTTAGTTTGTTCATATAATTCCGACGTAAATTGAAGCAAGCTATAATTTTCTCCCCTAAAAACTTATTCAAACCTGCTTCACCCCTTATTATGTATGTACCTAGTTGATTTTCGAAAAATCCAAACATTTGTTATTCTTATTGTTTTATCGAAAACATTTAAATGCCGTGGTGTTTCAACTTCATCGGACCAAGCATTGATACGATTCTCCCCAGTTCGCTCAAGCCGCGACATTTTTCTTACTCCGAGCATGTTTATTACCGTCGTAACTTTTGAACGAAAGGTCCGATTTGAATGATTTAAAGTGTAATTTACACGGACATAATCAACCTTAATTATCAAACCATTTAAATGGATAAGGATTAATATCATGGTACTGTAATCACCATTTTTTATTTCACCATGTGATTTGCTTGACTAATATTAACAAAAAGCGGTCATGGTGACTTATCCATAATAGTTAGACATATGGTATCGCGGACTTTTTTGTAGATATTAATGACCTCTATAAAACTGTAGTACATCACTTTGCTCTATTGTCAATAGATTCCGCAGCGTACGCGATATAAGGATTTTTTCTCACACCTTGGGTCACATTATCGAAGTTTTCATACGGATCCCTAACTTTTTTTAAAATATTCTATAGCCTATGACCATCACCGATAATGTAGAATTCTACTGGTGAAAGAATTTTTCAAATCGGTCCAGTAGTTTCGGAGCCTATTCATTTCAAACAAACAAACAAATCTTTCCTCTTTATAATATTAGTGTAGATAATTCGGAATCAATGATAATAATAAGTACTATACCTACGCCGTGCACAAGATAAGCATAAGATGTTATTTCAATCCAAATAACTTGCGTTTTGAAAATGAACAAAGCCTTTTAGAGCTTTTAAGAAAACGAAAGTTTAGCAATGGTAAACACACCATGAACCGTGATAACCTACGTACTACGGAAGCGTCTGAAATACTTTCGTGCTAAAGTGCACTAGCATCTTACTTTAGAACCACTACCTACTTTGTGTTTTTGTTGATGCACTTTTGATACTGAAACAAGGGTAGGTGCACTAAATAAGTGTTTCTTATGTTTTAGAACTCGAAAATTAAAACATCACTAGGTATACCAAAATTGGCCTGGTCTGGCTGTTTGTGTATGTGAATTTCTATGTTTGTAAACGCACCCACTATACAGGAGAAATTCCTAGTGTGGGGCAAAGTTTTTAAAAAAAAAATAAAAAAAAATAAGGCACTTACAGATGGAATTTTACACTGATAAATTTAAAAACACTGACAAATTGAAGGACCTCTTCGATGTATCGAGTGGCAGTTAGCCTGTTGTCGACCATAAGCAACTCCGTCCGTATGACCATCGGAACTTATTCTTTTCCAAACCATTGTAGGACCTCCATGGAAAATCACAGTTTGTGTTTTGGTAATGGGTAAAATCCTCTCTCCTCTTGTTCTCCGCACTCGTTCGAGACGGTTTGAAGCCCGTTAAGCGATTCGAAACTCATTTGTAAACAGCACTCGAGCCTAATGCTCGCTGGCCAACTGGCGTGTTCACGCGACGTACCTCAATAGCGTCCAGATAGCGGCTAGGCGGCTTCTTAAACTTTCCAGGACAATAAAGACACTCCGGGCCAATGTACATCTGATACCTCTACTGCCTGGTCTGCGGGAGTAGTGACTTATCTCCCGGTTTCGTATAGCTTTATTAGACTAGCAAGTATGCAGCTATCCTGTATATCTAGACACAGTATAAAATAACCAGTAGTACAAGAATGCGGTTTCTTAAAGCCACGTGCGACAACACAATATAAAGACTTCATTGCGATACGAGTTGAACTAAAGTTAATATTATGGACATCGGGGGGAATGAGTTCAGTATATTTAGTATCTACACAAAAATAGAAAAAACTGAACTATGTATTATATTATTCCAAGCGTATCAGAAACGGGGTGCTTAAATGTTCGAGCTCCCTTCGCTCTGTATCTCTATAGATATGAGGCGAAGTGCTGAAGATGCACTCCACTGAAAAGAGCGGATCTACAATATAACTAAAAAATAAAGCGCTCTGCCTGAAACCTCTGTTAAGAGTCGCTACACCACTCACTTATTTACAGCCTAGGACTCCTACGCAGATCATGCACATTAGTGATATATTCTCTCTTGATTATATTTTAGGAATTTCTTTAATAGAGCTTTCTAGTAAAGTGGGTTGGTAGCAAATGACAACGTGATGATAAGATCTAATTATGGTGCGAGTTCAAAGACTAGAAACTTAATCTAATTGACATTGTAGAGTGGTTTTCATGACGCCTACTTACGCTGTTATGATTGTGCTAGGGAAACAGAACTTTAGAAATTGTTTTTAACTCCGAAAAAAGTCAAGTATAGTCACTAAAATATATGTAATAAAGCAATGCAGGAATGAATTCTACTGTGTAAAAAATGTGGATACTTCAGCTTAGTTACCTACATACCCTATCATGTTCTATCTATAAAACAGCGCTGTCCTAAAAAGTGTCATTTATTTTGAGCGTGTATTGATCGGGTGAATTTATTAACCGCCCCCACAATGAGCCCTTAGTCCTGTCGGTCCTGCGGGACATAATCATATCGGGCAACTTGCCAATAACGAGCAGGCTTCGTAGGCCCGGGTATTGGACGTCCTCGCCAGTGCCAAGGTCAACACGAGGACACCACACTCTAGAAAGACCAATCAACTAATATAAAATGCTACACTACACTTTATTAATTCCACATACGTACTACCCATATTCATAAATGTCATTAGTTTATTACCATCCATATTTGTATGAAGTAGGTACTTTAGTTTAGTCATATTTCTCCGCGATTTGAGATATCCCCCGCAAAATCGACCTACAATCCGGTGATAAATGATATTTCAGGCATTTTCAGGTCGATACGGATATATTAATGGCCATTCAGATTTATTGAGAGCTCCGAGTGCAAACGAATACATTGTGTAGTGATACATTCCATTTTATAGAATCTACGAGTACAGGAGATGGAGAATAGGCCATTAGTTATGGCAATTTAAATAGATTATCTTGTAAGAAGAACATCTTAATTGATTTAACAGCTGCTGAGTCTTCAGTGAAGATCAAAGTGATATTAATTAGGTAGGAGCTAAGTATAAATCAAGCAGGGCCATGGATGACTGCATGTAAAATGTATGATCATTGATTTGAAAACATTTTCAGTAGTACCTAGTAGGTTTATTAACTATTTAATTAATTAAGTTTAATGACAGGTACAAGTGAATCAAAAACTCGGCATGGGTACAAATGAGACATATGTGGTTTTCTGCAAAAGCGAGCAATCATGATTATTAAATTATTAGTCATAGAGATACACAAATATTTCGATGACGAGTCATTCAAATCTCAAATTGTATCCTCCTTTTGCAGTGATTGACGAAACAAAGCGATGACGAACTTTTGAGGAATTAAAGGTCGTGCAACTGGATCACCGAACTCTGGGAACCACAAAAGTTCCTGTTGCGCCGGCGCAGCTGTCAGCGGCACGGTGATACGGTCATTGTGGGACTGCAGCGTTGCGCGGCGGTCGTGCGGACAGGCGGACATGCGCGGCTCGTGGCGCCGCTCGGTGACACACATGCGCGCGCTCCACCACGCGTCTGCCGAGGAGCGATAACCGACCTCCTCCAGCGTGCCAAGTTTCGATTTCATCGGCGCTCTCGCCTCGTAGTCGCACGTGCGTTGCAGCAGACGCCGCACATTACGGACCCTCGCCGTGCGAGACGCTCGACTGATGTAACACATGCCGAACACTTGATCGATTACTGTCTGCATACAACTCCACGGACTCCATATTCGAATAAAATATTTTGACGTTTTCGTGACATGTCGCGCAGACGTCACGACAGAGTGCTGAAATAAAATAGTGAATTAAATAAACATCGTGTGAAAGTTAAATTATCGTTTTGGAGAGTTGAGTGCAGCGACAGAAGTGTAGTTAAACTAGTGCAACATGACGTCCCGGTCAAAGGAGAAGGTGGCGGCTGCCTTCCGTAAGCTGTTCCGCTCTCCTGAGAAGCTGGACAATGATGGCGCTGGCCCGAGTGGCTCTCCAGCGCGCCGAGGTCTGCTGCGGCGACACAGGTACCACCCTATTCACTTTATACAAACATACATCATCAATCATCCAAATAAATTGTCACTAGTATCTGTTGAGCAAACTCACTCGAAATCAGTAGAACATTTGAAAGTGGAGAATTTCATAAACAAACAGCATGCGATGTGCAAATGAGTCGGCGACACCGATGGCAGCGGACGTAGCGAGGTGTTGTAACATCAGTCTGAAGTAGATGTTTGATAACACGAGCGGGCTGGTCACGTAGTCACTCATTCACGGTGCCCCACCCCCACCGCCATCGGCACGGGACCATCATATTATATCATGTTGAACAACAATCACTTCTCAGTAAACTATTCGGTTACTTCATTACAAACATTAAATGGTAAATAACACACATGGAGCACGTTAGGTGCCGAGGGTTATACATTCAGGAAAACATAATCTTCTTCATTTGCATAATCAAATCATAGACTCAACTCAAACAAGCTTAATTATTTGTAAACAATATTAACAATAACACTCGTGATTATAGCGCTAGAATGTGGGTGGATAAGCGTTGATGCTAATGATCGTATCCAGCTAAATACTTTTATTAAAAATTATTTTATTTTTATAATAAAATAATTCTATCGTTTAGTAGAGTTGATAAAATAAATCCAATTCAAGATCTCTCAATTAAAAAAAAATGATATATCTATCTACTAATCTTTCTAACTTATCCTAACGTAGAACCAAAATTTGGACTCGAAAAGTTCACATGATTCAGCAATCTGTAACGATGCGATAGGCTTCCGAAAGGTAAGACAAAACATTCTTCTCAGAAGTCTACATACTATGAGTTTTCTGTGTACCCATTTGCATCTCTTGTATAGGTACGATCCATCTAGCATAAATAACATGCTGCTCACAGTAATTTTGTTCAAAACCCAATTCGTTTTATCTTAATAACACGTCAAATGCTTCCAAACTCCAAATCATTCAGCCGGCTTTTGGCTAAAATGCTGATAAACAGATTCAGCTCAAATAAGTAAAGTTGTAAACAAAAATATTTTTAGATAGTGCGATGCATTGACCTACTTCCATTACACTAAATGATTCTGTAAACTATATGCCACAAATCATCTAACAAACAGACATGAAGCACAATCAAAGTCCAGAAAGAACCGTTATAAGGTTTCCTATAAATTATACAGTGTTTTAAGATCAAGGCACTAATTTGAAACACGCAAGCGTTAGTAACACATTCAGTTAAGGTCAATACTAACTAACTGGGTATAACATCTACACGGTTGAGTGACGACCAAAAATGTTAAAACAAATATAACACAAGTCAATGCCGCATAAACTTGGCAAGCTGCACTTGTTCGATAAATATTGAAACGTTTGTAGAGGAGAAGGTCGGTGGTATTGTCTATTACAATATTGATTCGGGTTCTACCAAAGACTATAAAATACTCTATGGTTCTATCTTTATAGGTAGCTGAGACAAGGTTAGAGAAGAGTAACGTATTAAACTTCTGAACAACGGAAAACTCATGGAAAACAACGGTAACACAATAAATAAGTATCTGACACGCTATGAGAGTAAAACGCCAGCGCGATTATTTTCCTCTCACTTTCATTCAAATAACAATAGATAATCAAGTATGTGGCCACTTGGAAGTGCGAATCAGATTCTACGTCATATTTCGTCTCCAGTGGCCGACAAACAAAGGCATTGTTTACATACAGAAGCTCACGACCACCGCGAGTATATTGTACCCGTTATCGACGCTACAGCTACAATGACTGACGTATCAATGCGGAATATAGCAACAAAGAAGTCTCAAGCAAAAGGCCACACGCAACCGCAACGCACTGACTGTTTATCCAGCCATTGTTAATTATGACACACCAATACAAACAGTGATGGAAGAATAAACAAAACATTAGCGATCCATTAAGTGCATGTCATCTGATTAGATAGAGCTTGATATTAATAGGTCAACATACATAGTTAATGAGACGATGACTTAACACGATCCTTTTAATATTTTGTTCAATAATCATTAGGGACTTTATTTTTGGCTGTAATCAATAATATGATGGCGTTCTAGTATACACAGTCGTGACTTTAAAATTTGGGTTGTATTATTGTAATAGATTTAATCATTTGGTCGATACTCCGGTGCGGGTCATTACATTAATTACCTCTGCCACTCATTGTGTTTAACTGTCAGGAGTAATTTCTCTTACCAGTTGTTCTCTACGCAGATGAATCGCTTAAATTACAGCATAAATGTAATTAGTATTTTCTTTCATTGTTTCGTGGGCTCAACACCCATTGTCTAGTAATGTGCAAAATTGCAGAAGTCTTTATTACATTCAAGTGCAAGCCAATTCATCGTCTCCGCTAATTACGTTCGATTATGAATGGTAGTAAATGTACATTTAAATTACTGCGGAACTGGCAATAACGTGTATCTGATGACGCTCAATTTGACTCATATCTTATAGCATCCTGGTACTGGTATTTTATATGGACATCGGCATTAGAGAGGTTTTCAATAGGTACACGCCTAACGGTTATATATAACTAAATAGGTATGTAAGAATGTATAAAATGTGGTAAATGGCGTGGACGTTTTATTCCAGTGCGTCTTATGTCTACTTTCCTCATAATAACACTCGTTTTTAAATATTATTAAGGTTGGGCTACTGGTAAGTATTCCAAACACTTTTCTCCATAGCAATTCCAAAGATTCAAAGATTCATCTCTTGTTGTATGCAATTACTGCAAATACCAACTGGAAACATTATTTTTCTGCGCCTCTAATAATATAGCTCTACCATTCATTTGGCATGATCTAATCTCGAGTGACAAATCTGTCGCTGGAGTCTGAAGGTGTCTTAAGAGCGTTCATCCGTAAGAACCACGCTTTAATGAAAATTGATGATTTCCGACGGACAATAAAACGATAATTTATTTAATTCTTAGATAAGATATTTACGTCAAATTATGGAGGATTTGATAATCTAGTGCATGGCTGAAAAATATTTTTACACGAATTCTTGCAAAGTCGCTGCTAAACCTTGATGGCCAACGATGTATTAAATAACTCAAGTATTTGTAACGGTCCCACGGTGGTGAACCGAAGTTATCTATCAATCCATTTATAACAATTTAAATATCAGCTTCACTCTATTCATTGCCTTGTTTAGAAATAATCTTTTTAAAATGTCTTCGCTGCATGGTTTAATAAAAGCTTCCGCTGAGAGGCGTGACGCGATGACGCGACAATTCGATTTGTTTTCGTAGACTTTTTTCTATCTGTAGAGGCCTTTTAGATAAAGTTCATTTATAATGGCATCGGGCTTTCTAGAAAACACTGTAGAAGTCAAGATCCTCTGTTTTAGCGATCCAATACTAACATAAATTAAAATGATTGTAGAAACAGATCTTCTAAACTCAAGAAGGTCCCAAAACAGTCCCTTGGTGAACTCCTTTTGAATCTGGTCATTGGTCCTGTTGTATGTACATACTTACGTCAGGCTACGTTCGTATGTAAGTGGATCTGACATTTTTGCGCCATGACGTAATTACTTGATGTTGTCTTATGCACCTTTTTTGGAAGCTTCCACCACGTTTCTTTGTGTATTATATCTCAGGACCAAGCCAAATGCCTTTTCCAAGTCTCTGAAACAGTATATTCTCAAAGAAACTGGCAGAAACTAGACGGATAGGTACTAGACCAGCTAGTAGAGGCAGGCCGGTAGATAAATGGAAACATTAGTTATTTTCAGTAACGATATCAACTATCTAGTACGGACTCCGGTTGAACCAGACAAACAGGAGTTAGCCGTTATATGACAAGCACTCCTACATCACTTTCAAATCTAAAAATACGCCAAGTTTATAGAAAATTTCCCTGAACCGTATGCTGGCTGTCTGGTCGATCGCTTTTTATACGAATTTTTAATAAATGTTAGTGGTGCAAGGTCACCATAGTTGTTATCTTTAACCTTTAGACGTCTCTAGTTTAAGGTTCAGTGGAGGCTTTAAAATTTTGGAACTCCCATAAAAAGCACTGAAAATGTAGTTAATTTCCGCGGATAGTTTTATGTTCGTCAACTACATGACTATTTAGAATTCTCTTTTGGACCTATCTCTGTGGCAATATTTCCTGATACATAACGATGAAAAACCAGAGAGATTTTACAAAACTTTAAAGTATCTAGGTAATGAATACTCGGTGACGGTAGTGTCATTCATTATTTATTATAGCCGCTATATATAAATAATTAAATAATAAATATGAATAACATTAAACATTTTATTCAGTTCAAAATAGACACAATACATGCCAATGCCTAACTGGTAGTGAGATGTAAGCATCCGGTAAGATAAATAATGCGAGTCTGGTTTTTAATTGTTTAAATAACACACTTTTCATGTCGGAGCCAATAAATTATGCAAAAACTATTTTTAGATCGAAAGTGCAGCTTATCGCTGGGCTGGAAGTTGTTTACGTAATCTTTTGCAGGTACCTATATATACTTGCAATAAATCTCCTGAAAGTCATTGACCTGTCTGATGCATCTATACATATTATTATACTCGATACATCATTGGAGTCAATCCAAAACCAAAAGCTTATTGAATCATTTTTACGTGCGTTATATTTATTTATTTATTTATTTAACAATTTATGTACACACATTAAACAAAAAAAAAAGTAAATAAGAAGAAGGAAACAGAAAAATAGGTACAAAGGTAATATTATAAGTATGTCATCTTGTTGCTACCGACATTTATTATTTAGACATAACCGTTGAGATACATAACGCCCGGTGATTAATCAAAATCAGTAATGGCATGCGGTCGCCCCAGTTTCGTTAAGCGTACCTACACTGTTTTGTTGCTTTTCAATTAGTTACTTACACACAAAAACATGATTAACTGAGACGAGAGTGTCTTGACTAAGTAGGTAACCTGTTTGGCAAGTTTTTATGTAGGGTGTAAGTTGAAATTAATAGCGTCGGACTAATGACTAATGAGTAAGCTAGAAGAACTCGATTACTGAAAAGCACAAGTAGGGCAAAATATTATGCCGTATCGTTTAAAAAATAGTACGTATCTATTATTTCAAAATGAGTCCGTGAAAATAATAATTCTTCTTAATTTGTGTTTTCCTGGTAATAAAACGTTATGTTTAGGTAGCAAGTGCGTGGAATGAATATGACAGTAACTCAGTATTCTTGTTTTTATGTACTAGTATATTTGTTTATTTTTTTACTGTGGTGTCACTAGGTAGCCCGGTAGGTATCTACTGTTGTGATAACTTGAGGCATTGGCAGCGTTGGTTGTGAGAACTACATACAGACAGCATTCCGCACTCGAGCGCATTCGCATCGAGAATACCTTTACTGTTTCGCATACTAACCAGGGCATTCAATGAATTTAATTTACATTATTCCCGTGGCTCTTTGTTATTAGATAAACATGCTTGTAAGGTCTTTTAAGTCATTTGGTTGCATCATATACCTATTTAGATCTATCAATGTTTACAAATAAAGCATTCGGATTCATGATCTGCTAGCAGTCTTAGAAGAACGCAATTTTATTCCAATACCTATACTTAGGTAGCCACGTCTGTTGTGCCTAAATACCTATTAAGTAGATTCGAGATCTCTTAGTTCATATTTGACATACTTACGTTATTCCTCTCTACCTGAACCCGCTATATTATTATTGTTGCTTGAACGCAGCCCTTCTGTGCATGAGATAAGAATGAGCGCCGCATTCCATCGGGGAGCAGGTACAAAAATGGTGTATTTATTATGGATTATTGAAGTGAGAAAGGGACAATATACACATTTCGGGGGACGACACGACAACAAAAGAAGTATTCGTCAAATGAACACTCATTTTATGTTATAACAGCCCGTTTATCCCAGTCATCAAGACGACACACTTGCCACTATCATATCGGCGACGCATGTGGCTACAGTTAGACGGAGCTCCACCACACTTTGCTCGAGCAGTTAGGGCTCACCTAGATGAACATCATCCACAGTGGATTGGTCGCGGCGGTCTAGTAGCCTGGGCCCACTTCCACCAGACTTAACGTCACAGAACTTGGGGTTGGAGGAAACAAAACGTTTATTTTGAGTAGAGATGGATCGTCGACGTAATTTTCGTTAACGAAACTAGACCGTCCATCATCGTTCATCGACGAGTCGATCAACTAATTCAATTCTTCGACTGGTCCACGTGACTACAGTAGGCGTTCAATCTGAACGTAGCGACGATGTTTACGGTGCGACTGTGTGAATATGGCTCAACGGTGGACGGAGAGTTGTTGAACTGTTCAAACAGACTTAGTTACTTTAGCTAGCCAGTCTATAGACGTACTCACTCGCACATTATACCATTTCACTGTAACATGTCTATTTAATAAAATCAACTCTCCACTTAAAGAATTAAAGTTCAAATTAGTTTTCTCGGTGAAATAAACGAAGGAACGTAGTAAACGACTAAAGTTTAGGCGTCGTCGTTACGGTGGCAGTACAAAGGAACTTTGTGAACTTTTGATTTAAGCCGTCCATGAATCGACTAGTCCACGCTTGAACGATAGACCGTCCAAACGTTGATTGGACGTCGACCGTCGATTTAAACCGTTCGTTGATTCGACGCCCATCTATAATTTTGAGCCAGTCAACACCAGGGAAGAGCTGCTGGAGCGCATTCACGTAGCTGCAGCAGAAATTAAGGCTGATTCGAGCCAGTTACTATGATCAACACAACAGGTCCCAAGTAGCATTGCAAGCTGTATACAAGCTGTATTTAGGTTCGTTTGTTTACTAGAAGCTGTATATTCAGGCTGTATAAAGGCTGTTTAAGCGCTTATACAGTCCTTATAAGTAAAAAAAGGGCCCATATTATACAGATTTTTGCGTTAGTATAGCTGTATAGTAGCTGTGGAAGCAATAGAGAAGCTGTACAATAGCTGTATTACAGCTGTTATTCGGTGTACAAGGAAACCATTACACTACAGATATTATCTTATAAGAACTTTGTAAAGAAAAGTGTTCTAAATAGGTTTTTGAAGAGAATTACAAAAGAATCAAAATAAAACTAACTATTTTCGATGACATACGTAGGAAACGTACTGAATGGCGACATTATTATTAATATGTATTACTAGAAGTAAAAGATATTCGTGGACTTGTTTGTCTGATGGTGTATATTGGTGAATTGAAAGTGCAAATTAAATTTATTGTGAACCTGCGTATGGTTTCCGGCAAATAATTCACGCGCCAGCAAAATAATCGAGCTGATATAAAGAAAAATACTAAATACGGTAAATAAATGTTTGTTTTTAAGGTTAGAATAAAAAAAATAATTTTAAAGTAATAGATGTGAGGGCACACTGATCATTATTCAAGCTGATAATCATGATACGGCTTTAGTTGTTGTAAAACATTCCTTTAGTTTTGGTGTAAATTTTGTTTTTGTACATTCGAAAATGGCGATAATTTTCTAAACAGCCTAAACGGTATTTGCAGAGTATTGTAGTCTGAATAGCTGTACTAAGTAAGTAATAGATTACATTGAACAGCTATTGGCTTTTAATCAGCTTTTAAATAGAATATTTTATTACTTAGGCTGTATACCAGTTCTTTATGCATAACTTATAATTCTCTTTAGGGTTACTTATAAGAAATGAATAACCCTGAGCTCAAGATGACTTTGATCCGTTCCTCACTTTATCAATAATATTTTATTATCAGCGCTCAAGCATTTCGTCTTAAGAGTTACTTACTTAGTTGTTTTATTTTATTCCTAAGTAAAATTGTTAAGTATTATTAGTGTATACCTGAATTATACCTGTTTTACTTTATTTTCAGGAAAATATGCCGTTTAAAATTATAGAAACCATAGAGAAAGGGCAAAACAGGCTTTGCATTGTACCAAGTTTGTGGGAATCAAAGGGCTAGTTAAGATGGCCAAGAAAGCGATTATGGATCAAAATAGTGACACAGACATTGTACGCGTCTAATGTAGGAGAAACAAGATATAGAAACAACTTGAAAATTCGTCGTCATCATCATCATCTACTTGCGCTGCTGCATGAAGATATATCATCTTCAGGTTCCGAAAGTTGAACTAAATCTACACATTTGCCATTTTTGCTGCGGAACCCTCTTCGTTGGCCGTCAATGGCATTGACGATCTCTATCTACCTCAATAAATGATAGTTCACTATCGTAACTGTTATTTGTTTGATAATTTGTAATATTCAAATATTCCCTTCAATCCTCCTCTTGACTACACCAGATCTTTTTATTTTTTTACATATTGTATTTGTGCACAATGAAAATATTAATTAATGCAATCGAGCGAACATTAGTCTGTATTACTAACACATAGTAATACAGACTAATGTTGTAGTATAGCTGTCATTTATTTTTTTAGTTTTATAACACCCTCATAGACGGAAGTCATAAAACCACTGTACTTACAATAGTGTACAATTACGCCATTAAAATAAGTTTGAGAACGGAATTTGCATTTACCACTGTACAGAAACAAGTGTCAAGTGATACTATAATAACACTTAGAGCTGTAATAAGTAAGTGATTACATGTGAAATACAGCCTGTATACAGCTTTAACGATAAAACCAGATTGAAGTGTCACAAAATACTTAAAGTTGTATATTAGAGTTTTAATATTCTGTTTAAGCACCCTAAGCTTACGCGGATCCCTCAATAAGTATTTTATACAGTTTGAGCTGTATAATAACTCATTAATCACTCTTACAAAGACAAAATCATTTTTTGACACTCTTGTACGTCTCTAAAAGAACTCTAAGTTCCAAATAGGCTGGTATATTGATGTTGAAAACGCTTGCGTGCTGCTTGGGGTGGCGATCCGGGCTATTGCATGCCTTCAAAATGGGCATATTGAACAACTATAGTATGTCATGTGTGTAATTTTTTACTTTTGTAAATAATTAGGTAGGTATAAATAATTAATATTTGTAATTTGTTTATCTTTTGCTCATCACTACTTGCGCAAGCCTTTGTTCTAACAACCATATCTCTAAAAGTAATTGTCATAGAATTGAGTTTTTGGTAGGAACTATTATTTAGTTGAAACTTACTATCTGTTACACGAGAAGATATAAAAAAGTAGTGCCCTGGGGTATATTCTCTAATAACCTTGAAAATCCAAAAAAACTAAGTGTGTTAATTTTGACGTAAAATTGATATTTTATTATTTATTTCAATATGATATGTACAGCATTTTTAGTTTTTTTGAGTTATTAAATCTCTTTATTCATTCATTCACATATATTTTACATTTTTAAATATTTCTATAAAAAAAAAAAAAAAAAACATTTAAAAATATAAAAAATAGTAGTCCGCCGGTGTCGGGAGCGAGGTCCAAGCTACCGGTGGTTAGGGCTTCAGAGAAAGGAACCTCCTCACAATACGAGCCGTATCGAGGAGTACTGCCTTCTGTATCAGGCCCTTTATCCAACTGCGCAACGCCAACTTCGACAGATGGTCGTCAAAGCTTTTGGCCATCAGGCCGTTGGCCGTAACGACCATCGGCACAATGACAGCCGAGTCCACATTCCACATGTCAACAACCTCGTGCGCTAAGTCAAGATACTTGATTTGTTTTTCTTTCTCAGCTTTGACGTTTGTTATTAAATCTATTGTTAATATTCTTCAGTTATTAAAAGTTTTTTTTAATGGCAATTGGACTTTTACTACCAAAGTTACAATGCTTTTAGTATGCACTCTTAAAAAAAGTCGACTCAAACAAAAATGGCTGCCGTTTAGCGGGGATTAGGTTTAGACCCCACATGTAGAATAATTTTATCGATAAAATAAAGCAAACTACCCCTTTCAGTTTATACAGTCCGAAACACGAATAAGTATTTTGCAGGGATCCGATTGAAGATAAAGGAGTCAAATTGCTTGAAAGGCGTACCGCGTAGTTGCGTAGGCGTAAGGATAACATCCTAGATTTGCTAGTGCTAGTAGGGGTTTCGATACCTAGAAGGCTGAGTCCAAGTTTTCATTTAAGCGTAAAATCCGAAAACACTACTTAAAAGCCTGTCATGCTTAGTTTGGTCTTCGTCATTATTATTATGAGTTCTCTCAATCAGAAATATTATTATATAACATCATATTTATTAGTTTATTATTATAGCATATGTATGTATTTTATTAGTATTATATATATATTATTTCTTTATTATTTCCAAAATAAAATTATACTTTAAATCTTATTTATTTGTTGTACACCTACCACAGTGTAGTCTTTTTGACCCAAAGGTTGACTGGTAGAGAATGCCTTGTTGCATTAAGTCCGCCCATGTGCCACTATTGTACATAGAGTTTAAATAAATAAATAAATAAATAATAGACAGAAACGTTTTCTTGGTAGCGCCTGCGACACTTTTTTCCCAGCTCGAATACTAGGGTGGAAGGAAGAAGACCCTGTACGTTCTGTAGCTGCTGTTTTTCTCATTCATAATAAATAATACATGCCAAAGTTACTGTCTGCCAGATCGTTACTTTTTCACGCCTAATGCACGGAACTAGTTTTGATATAAAGATACTTGGTTGATAGATTGGCTACTCCAAGAAATTATCCTACGCAGACGAAGTAGCGGGCACCAAAACCCTAATAAATTATGTTTTAACACTCTTACAGCAGTAAGGCTGGGACAAGAATGTGATTGTGTAATTTAATTTTAAACATAATGCTTATTTATCAGAGGTAGATATTCGAATCGCACAGCAATCGCAGGCGAATGACGAAAGGATCACTTTCAGAACGACGCCTTTGCCTGCTTGAGTGGTTTGATGTAGGTAGTCCCTAATACCTACGTATCTACATATTTAGGTACATAAAAATAAATAATATTGTACTTAATAACTACACATCAAAAGAAGTTCTTGACGTTGTTGTGCGAACTAATTTTTCAAATATAAAAAGTAACGAATTAGGAATTTCCCATCAGCATGAACAACTAGCAATCCTTGGTGGTTTGACTTTTTTCGACATCTCCATCAATCATAGTAGGTAATGTTTATGCCAGTTTACTGAAATTATAAACCTAAACCTTCCTCAATCTCATGAATCATGACGTAGTCCGTTCGGTAGTTTTTGAGTCGCTTGAGACAGACAGGCAGACAGACAGACGCGGCGGGGATACTTTGTTTCATATAGTTGTAGTGATTACATATTTATTTCGGACACTGGTAGAATTTGTGTTTGTAACGTGCTCAGAGGCGGATTAACTGTTGCCAGCGCTCTAGGCAACTACCTCATCGGCGCCCCTTAGGTAGTCACGAGCAGTCGCGGATCCAGAATTTTGCTCATTGGGGGTGATTAATAATGTCTCTGTGTAAAGAGGGCTGTGTTATTTAAAAAAAAGTGCGGTTTAATAAGTCATGAGTAAGAAAATTGTAGCGAGCGAAACGAGCTCGAAATTTTTAGGATCTCGTATGTTAGGATTTTTGACCATTCGCAAGGCATTTCTTTGTCAACCTAAGCCTAAAATCCTGAGTAACAATGATGAAAGAGCAAGTGAAGCGAGCTAGACCAGACGCCACCAACTTTCAAAGTAAAACAGTGACACTTCGCCCAACTCGGGAATCGAATACAGGACCCCACACTCAGCAGCCGTGGTTTGCGACCACAAGACCAACGAGACAGTCATATTAAGCAAGAGAGGGCTATTGTGACAACCGTTAAAAGTTTGCAGATGATTGGTTTTTGGGATCGGGCCTTGTATGAGTTATCAAGTACCTTATTATAGGGGTGTACTTCGCAAGCTCTATACGAACTATTTTTTTTTTATTTATGTAAGTAGGTAGGTACTTTTTTTTTCGTTTTAAGCTTCCGCGTGCGCTTCTTTGTAATCTTGCGCCACTAGGCACGTGCCTAGTTTGCCTCAAGGATAATCCTCTAAAGCCTCTGAGCGTGCTGTCTCTACCTGTCACAGCTCTTTGT
This sequence comes from Melanchra persicariae, assembly GCA_947386135.1. Lineage (NCBI taxonomy): Eukaryota > Metazoa > Arthropoda > Insecta > Lepidoptera > Noctuidae > Melanchra > Melanchra persicariae. Next base: position 7,638,542 of record OX376653.1, on the reverse strand, counting down.
TTGAAGCCCCTACTCCATTTTATGTGGTACCCAAGGTGTTTGTGAACGTCACAGAACAACGGCTTGGCTACTGCAACCTGGCTGCCAGCTCCGGCATTTACTAGAAGCAACTCATTCCGATTGTTGGCAACACGACATTTATCACTCAGTGTGGCGGTCATTACCCAAGGCTGGGAATATATTGCCAAATACCGGGTATCTTCGTAATCTGGTAATATTTATAGGTGCAATATATGGGCATGTCTTCTCATGTAGCAATTATAATAAAATTGCTACATAAGAACCTTTTATTAGTCCGTCTGTCTGTCTGTCACCAGGCTGTATCTCATGAACCGTGATAGCTAGACAGTTGAAATTTTCACAGATGATGTAGGTATTTCTGTTACCGCTATAACAAAAAATACTAAAAACTGAATAATGTACCTACATTTCGACACAAGTTGGCGAACTTTGTCAATATAGCTGAGAGTGCCATGACAAATGCCCAAGTGTATCGAACGACGTTTTTCAACACATGTATGAAGAATCATTGTGCGACGAGTATACCTACTGCAATGCGATCCTAAAAGAGTTGGGTAATTATGAATCACAACTAGAAAAAATCGACTAGCAAGGCTTGTTCAATATTAAGTATTTAACCGGTAATAAATGATTATCATTTATTACCGGCTAAGCTTCCTACCTACGTAGGTACTCAAGTTTGATTGAGTTATCTACCAATGTAAGTAGGTACATATAGTTAACTCATAAACATTGATATGTAGGTACTATACCAATAGTACCACCTAATATCCAAAGAATACATACAATTGTATGTAGGTCAATGATATAAACAAACTGAAGAGTGAACGATGCGGGTTCACTCGTGACCACAATCACGACTTGTTTACCGGAGAACACCTTCACATCTCTTGAACTAGTTGACAAATGAGTTCACTGAAACCTGTACCTACCACTAAAACCGTTTGAAGGCCCACTAATTAGTTCCCCATTTATAATTGTTTTTCCGTATTGTGCCAAAAACCGAAACACAGAAACATGGTTACTGATAGGTACCTACTACCCACTGAATCCAACTGTCCTACTTTTTGTTTTCGTCAAGCTGACGTCCACGTTGACATTTATAGTCTCAAAAAACCCTGTCTAAATAGTGCTCAATTAGTACCAAAACATTAATTTGACTATTATTTGAATTCCCAGAGACGGCGTTAGTCCGGCAGAAGCAGCAGCTGCAAGTCTGCCAGCCAGTCCTTCGTCCACAAACCTCGTAAAGAAGAAGGCGGGAGGAGCCAGTGAGGTGCGCGAGCGGGCTGCTGCCGTGCGCACGCGCCGCCTCATGAAGGAGTTGAAGGAGATCCAGCGAATACAGAACAGCCGGCCTGATCCTGTGTTCACGGTGAGGCACCTACCTCCAGTTTGTGGAGGGAAATTTATCAAAATGTGACTAATTGGCTAGAGCTCGTTAACTACCTATTGTAATTCTTAGGATGAATCGTTAACAGCCAATCACAAGTTTACGCGCGCTTGACATTTTGTCACATAAGTAATTTTAACTTTCTAGTAACTACAGGGACTAGTCCTAATAACATCATTATCATTATTTTTAGCAGAGAGATAATAAGTACTTAATTACCTATTCTTTTTGCTCTAATAACAAGTCTAAAAATATCATGCAATGTGGGTCGTTCGTTATCGTGATCTTATGTTTAGAAACTAAAATGTGAGGTTGGTAATAATCGAATTATGATCCTGACCATTCCTACCTATCCCTACGTTTTGAATACAGTTATTGGGTAATTTCCTGAAAAAATCTAAATATTTCGTCAGATAGATTTCCAAAAAATATTGGACACGTAGGTAGGTAGGCTACTTTTTCAACAAAAATGAAGACGATACAGTGCGTGACGTCACATTTTAGTACTTACACTTTTTACAAAAAAGACGTCACCAACCCACACTCTTGAACTTTGATGCGCTTAATCATTACCCACTTACTTATAATTTTTTATCGCTTTGAAATGGCAAAAAAAACTTTTTCACAGAAAAAAGAAACTGATTTCCAAAAAACACTACAAGGTTCAAAATAACTTTAATCTCGGTAGTCGATGTTTTTGGTTGCTTCTTTGTCATTTGACACCGACTTCCGAAATTAAAGTTATTTTGAACTTTGTAGTGTTTTCTGGAAGTCGGTTTCTTTTTTTTGTGAAAGTTTTTTGTTTTTCACTTTTTAGTGATACCCCAGACCTAACAACACCACTGGATAGTCACAGGAAAGCAAAAATTCGCAATTTCGTATACATTCCACATATTTTTTCCAGCTATTTTGATTTAAAAACCAAACTACTGAACCGATTTTGAATGAATTTTTCAAATCGGTTGGCACAAAAAACGCGAACAAACATAAAAAAAATACAAACATCCGAATTGAGAACCTCCTCCTTTTTTAGAAGTCGGTTAAAAAATACTTAGTAATTATTATTTTTCTTACCGGAAAATACCCAATTGTAAATGTAGCGATAATGAAAGGAGCGAAATAAAAAGCCATCAAGAATTCACAATATTATGACACTTGATAAAAATATTTATACTTACTTAAATGATGATATCGAGTCATCTCCGTTAAGGATTATGCAAAACGTTTGAATCAACTTTTTATGGTTTCTCTTTGCTAATCGGTAAAGTTACTCAACCGTTTCGTTTACATTTGCTTGGTGCCTTCACTTCAATCAAATAAAACAGAAGGATTATCTACAGTAGGTAGGTATGGGTACCTACACGGCACGTTAAGATTCAAGGACTTTAAACGCTCATTTATTGCGAAAATTAAGTCATAAATTTTATAGTTAATTGGTTTGGGAGTTGGTAATTTGGTCAATTGGTTGTATCTATCGTTATTTCAGTATTTGAAAACTGACTTTATTTTATAAATCTGTAACCTACCTAACTGCAGATAGATGGTAGGATTTTGAAGTTTAGGAACCTTGGAAAGGCTATCATCACAAATCAAAGGTGACTTGAACTTTCTGTCATAATATTGCAGGCTGTGAGAAACCACTTCTAAGATAGCATTCAGCCTCTGCATTCACGTTTCATCTTGATCTTTATTCCACTTCTTAGCTAATATCAACGTTTGTTTCAGGTGGAACTCGTGAACGACAACCTGTTTGAGTGGCACGTGCGCCTGCACCAGATCGACCCGGAGAGCGAGCTGTCCAGCGACCTCCGCGAGCTGCACATTCCTCACATACTCCTGCATCTGATATTCCCAGAGAACTTCCCCTTTGCACCGCCTTTCATGCGGGTCATCGAACCCAGGATAGAGAAGGGATTCGTCATGGAAGGTGAGGGTTAAGACTACACGGACACTAATTAAGACCCAAGTTAGAAGAATCTTACGGCATAAAGATATTTTAACTCAAGTGTAGGTCAACTCTGTCTGAGTTTTAAACCTGTGTAACTGTGTTTTTGCCTGTCCTGGGAACCTAACCAGATCTTCTCATTACTCTCTAGCAGTTCCGTCTTTACCATAATACGAGGGGCACGTGGTGTTTTTGGTTGTTTCTTCGTAATTTAACACCGACTTCCGAAATTAAATTTAATTTGGATTTTTTTTTATATTTGGAAGTCGGTTGTACCTACTTATTTTTCTGTAAAAATGTTTTTTTATTTTTCAATTTTTAGTGACACCTAACAACACCACTGGAAAGCAAATTCGTTTACTTGGATGACATATTTTTTCCAGCTATTTGGATTTGAAAACCAAACTACTGAACCAATTACTTAGATGAAATTTCAATGGGACCAATCGGGAAGCATATCCTTTCACATAAAAGAAAAAAATAAATCGGTTCATCAATGACGGATTTCTTTATGAGGTGACTAACATAAAAAAAATTGAGAACCTCCGCCTTTTTTTGAAGTCGGTTAAAAGAAAATTCAACCTATCCGAGACTGGCTGTAAAATTTTCCGAACACAACACGCTTCACTCTCAAGACAAAATCTTCGAAAATTTTGGAGCTTGCTACGCTCGTTAGATGAAGTGTTTTCTGCATATTATTTAAACAATGTAATTTCCTGTTTATTTGAATGGTCAAAAGAAAATTCAACCTGTCCAAGACTGACTACAAAATTTTTCGAACACGCTTCACTCGCTCTTGGATCCAGTTTACAATGTACTTTGTTTCGACAGCAATAAGCTATTTGAGGAATAAAAGTTTTCAAGCCCGCTTCGCTCGCTCCTTCATACTCTTCTTTTTGGAAAATTACCAATTAAAATTACAATAACGAATTTGATTTTTCTTTTTTTTTTTTGTTTTTCAAGATTGTTTTGTCAAGATATTTAAATACGCCACTGGGTAGTACGGTTTCGTGGTTATATTATACCTACGGAAGTTCACTACCTGTGCCCTGATACTTTCATATATGTTATTTTATTATTTTTTTGTTAAGGTGGTGCAATTTGTATGGAACTTCTGACCCCACGCGGCTGGGCTTCCGCGTACACAGTAGAAGCTGTGGTGATGCAGTTCGCTGCGTCCGTGGTGAAGGGGCAGGGCCGAGTGGCGCGGGCGCCGCCCAGGCCCTCCTGCGAGTTCACGCGCCGCCGCGCCGAAGAAGCATTCCGTTCGGTCGTCAAAACACATGACAAATACGGTTGGGTCACGCCGGCACTCTCCGATGGTTGAGCTGCTAAGGTACTCGAGACTTATCTTCTACATAACCGTTGTAGGTACCTACACATTTCTTCTGTTGGTCCATCCACATTATTAGGGTTCCGTACCCAAAGGGTAAAAGCGGGACCCTATTACTAAGACTCCGCTGTCCGTCTGTCTGTCACCAGGCTGTGAACCCTGATAGCTAGACAGTTGAAATTTTCAGATAATGTATTTCTGTTGCCGCTATAACAACAAATACTAAAAACAGATTAAAATAAGTATTTAAGTGGGGCTCCCATACAACAAACGTGATTTTTTGCCGTTTTTTATTGAGAATGGTACGGATGCCCTCGTGCGCGAGTCCGTCTTGTGACACTACAATGTGCAGTGGTTCGTAACATTGACCCAAATACAAGTCCTTACGACTGACCACAAGCTACATTTCATAAGAGCATCATTTGTCAATTTAGACGACGACTTTAACGAATTGGAGAGAACTCTTGATAGGATTACTACACACCTAGTCATATAAGCTAGATATTTTATTTAAGACCTACTAACAGTTACATTATCTTTTTGCAGTTGAGCTGATCAACTTTAATGCAGAAAGGATCTCCTTTAGTTATTTTTCAAGAACAATTTTTAGTCGTAACTAGTGCAAATTTTGATAATGCTCTGCTCTGTGTATTAGTCTGTATCATCGTGTCTAAAATCAGTGGAGTGTTTTATTCAAATGTCGGGAAAAAAATACATTCAATGTAAAGTCTAGGGTGGAATGGGGGCGATGGCATTCAAACTTCTAAAAAGAAGTTTATTATAATAGGGACTTACTAAAACAACATTGTCCATCACTAAGTGCATGTTATACTGGTTACATGAGCACCTAAACACGCCAACCTTCCTCGGTATTCTCTAAATGGGTGGTGATAAGAAACTATTCCTATAGACAAGGTCACGATTGCCGCGGTTGTTCGTGACCAATCAAAGCAGACTTGGAGCCGACATCAGTGCAAGGAGTTTGGGAGAGATGCTGTTATAATGTTGGATTACATAAATCTTTAGATAATAAATGTGGTCTCTTCATGCATTTCCCGTCTATGTGTGTAACTTATTATGTTGTGCCAAACTCGAATGCTCATACCTACGCCTACTTTGTAAAGCTCAAGTTTTTCGAATAATCCCATTAAAATTTTCAAATATTCAATTCCATAAGTGCTCTATTAAAAATTTGAATAAAAAAAACTAAAAATAAAATATTTTGCAGATCAAAAATATTGATGTTTTAAAGGAAATGTTTCCGTCCCAAAGTCATTTAATCATTTTGATAATATTAGAGAGATTTGTAGTTTTTAAAATCCACCAAAATGATTCTAAAGTATGGTAGTTTGTCATTTCAACTTTAATCTATTCTTTGTATTTCCTATACAATACCTGAAATATTTAAGTGTATTTGTATGTAATACATAATGAAACAGTCTCGGCTCTGCATGCTTTGTGTAAAGTCTGTAGTAGAAACACTGCTGCATTTTCACGACTAGTGAAATGCGCAAATTAGTTGATAATTTTAAATTGTGAAATGAAAGGCTTGTGGTAAAATTAACGTAAATTAGGAAAAAAAATTAGAAAATCGATGTTGTTAATTTGTGTGGTGAACCAAAGATGTTTTATTTTTATGTAAACTTCATTCAGCGCAAATATGTGTAAATTATACTTTGACTATATGTACAATGTTATAGGTGTAATAATAAATACCTGCTCAAATGATGACTTGATTTTAATTTATAAACCTTCTCGCAACAGCTCTTTCAAGAAACTCATTTAACATAATGCAAAATTAAAAATGCAATTATCATAGTTGTATAGAGTATTAAAACATGGAAATTTAAAAAAACTCAAAAGGCACAATAACATAATGCACTTATTATCCTGAATGCAGACTGCTTAACAAATAGGTATACCTTACAGGAGCAACCACATCATCCTGGAGATTTAAATTGAAAGAAATGTACAGTGTAATCACTTTATACAAGAAATGAGAAATAAAATTAGTAGTTATAAATATAAGACAAAATTAACACAACCCAGATCAGAGCCCTCCTCGCAGCGCCAGCACTAAGTGGAGGACTGACCCTCCCTGAACTTTGTAGTCCTGTGCTGTCTTTTCATCATTCCTGAAAAAGAAATACATCTACATATAGAAGAACTCTGTTCTATTTTTTTGTGACAGTTATATTGTCTGTACAAGGTTTTTAAGTAAGGACATATTTAGAAAATCCATGTAAAATTTATTTGAACCCATGCATTGCTAAAGCTGGTAGTATTGATCAATATCACATGTAAGACCTTGATGAAACTGGCACAGGAGCATGGATCAAATAAATCATGCATGCAAAATGGAATGCAATTCATGTAAAAAATAAAGACACGCCTATCAGTGAGTTTTTTTTATGGATGGGAAATCATCAAATGCCTTCTGCCGCTCTGGGTGGAGCGGGAGGGTCTATCAGACCTTGTCTGACTAAAACCCATCCGTGTTCCTCCTAATGCCCTTTGTGTTCCAGGGCCACAGTGTCTCTTGAACAAATTTCTCAACATGGGTGAATCGGCACAAAACGTTGAAAGGGATTTTTATGTTTATCTTATTTGTAGCATTTGCGGTCTCGCAATTTTATTGAATTGATTTTTAAAATAAAGTTGCTTTATTTTATTATGATATTAAAGTGAAAAACCTTATCAAAGTTTTGTTTCTATTCACCCCTCTGTTCCTATTCACTTCATTTCACGGTAATCAATAAATCTGCTTAGCCTTTCCCAACTATGTTGAGATTGGCTTTCAGTCTAACTAAATGCAGCTAAATAAGTACCAGTATTAGGTAAACATGGAGCAACTGCCTATCCTGCTCACTCCAATAACCCAATAACTGGTAGCAAGATTGGTGTCAGATATTCAAGTAAGTACACATTCAAATCAAAAATGGTATTTCTGGATAAAGCCACTCAACACCAGATAATACAGTCTCTTCTGTTATAAACAACAGTCATTCATCAGCCTTGGGTTAGTTGAAAACCTTATTTCCCTTATAAACCACTGAGATCTAAACTAAGTACACGCCGAAAACATTTAATATTTTAACACCTAAACTGACAAAACGATGATTACATCGTATCACCAAAATGGTAACAAAGAAACAATGTTACAAGAATACATACATTTGTTTCCCGGAAAATATAAGACGTTGTTGCTGTGGTGGAATGCCCTCTTTCTCTTCCACTCTCTCTTTAATCCTTTCTACCTTATCTGTTGGTTCTATATCTATCTCAATCTCCTTTCCCGTTAGCGTCTGAAACGAAACGAGGTTATGAATTGTAAATAATACACCTACAACCGATTATATCGTCTGTAATGTCTTACCTTCACTTTAATCAACATATTGGTGGATTTACTTGTTTAATAGCGAAAAACTAAACCACTAAAAATCAATATTCTTTGCAAATAATGCGCTTTATTTCGGCACTGTAAAATATTCAGTCACTTTTTGCTTGCTAATCATTTGACATTTAGTTTAACAGTTGAGATGACACATTTGACAGTTTAGAGATGAGACCGATTGTAAATGTTAAACAGTACAATTATAATGTGCAAATGGCACCACTAGTTTTTAGTACAATAGTTTATTTTATTTGTTTCTTTACTTTAGTTGCAACGGCAAGCCCCCACGTAAATTACCAAAAGCCGAGAGGCCGGTTAATACCTCCTCAAATTCCATCGAAACAAGCAAGCCATTCTCACGGAAATCATTCTGGCCATCAATCATGGCAAAGCGGCTGGTGTCGATGATATAACGGTGGATCAGATAAAACACCTTGGGCCTATGACTGTACCGTGGCTCTTAACATTCTTCAACTTTATGGTTACCGCAAACATTCCAAAGTTATGGAGGCAAACTAAAATCGTTGTATTGCCAAAATTAAGTAAACCCTTCGACGACCCATAAAGCTACCGGCCCATATCTCTGCTATGCCACACCTACAAAAGTTGAAAGTCGGAAGCTGGAATATATTATAATTTCCACCAACTGGATTGTGGTATGTGCTCCGCAAAACTGGCATGTCACTGTGTTTTTCTGCAGGCGAGTTTGCTTGAGGGATGTCGCTTGCGCGCATCAAAATAACGACCAGGGAAACCGTTTCCCGACATTCCCTGTACGGCCACATGTCAAACATGTGATCATGTGATCCGTCGGATACACTGTGAGTGCTATGCTCCTGTTCAGAGCATGAGCCACATGTTGGAGTGCCCCAAGTGCCCATTCACCTGAACTTTGGAGGATTTAATGAATGCCACCGACACTGCTATTAACGTAGCCACCGACTGAGCCCAAATAATATAAAGAGATAACCATCGACACGACATGAAGAAGTTGCATACGGACTTACTATTTATTTATTCAAAAAGAAAAGAAAGTTCATTGCGATGACGATTTTAAAACATTAAGGCTAAATTCAAATAGTTTAAGTCAAAAGTGAATAGATTACTTCTAGACAAGCGTGCTCCACAATCTTCGACCACATCATCGCTTACCATCAGGTGAGATAGTGGTCAGGCGCGTGCCTATCAATAATAATAAAAAAAAGAAAGTTGATCGTTTTACCAAAATAAAATTATTCCTGGGGTAATAACGTGAGTACTTAAAAATCCACTTGTTTTATAAGTTCATGAACTACCGACCTACCCTCTCTGCTGTCCCAGCCTTTTTTGCAAAATTTGACATACATATAATATGTCAAAATCATCTTTCAAAGTTCCGCGCCATAACGGCGGGTGTGATTAAAATACAGATCAGATCACATTAAAAATGTATTCGTCCGGTTTTGCCTTTTTTATTAATTCTGCTTTGAAATCAGTGTGAGCGAAAAATTTCCAGTTTATTGTAGAAAAGTAGGTAGAAATAAATAAATAAAACCATTACTTCAAAAAGTTTTTGTTTTATTTACATGAATACACCCTATTTTACAATAATCAATTAAAATAACACACCGCACCATACATTTTTTTCATACCACATGTTTTACAAGAATAGTTCTCAGATCGATGACCCGGCCGCCGACAAAAAAAATGGGTATGTTTACACTTTAGTTCTGGGAACTCTGTAAGCCAAGTGGCTAAGGATAGTATTTTATTACATAGTTTGGTACACAATCTTATCGCAGACAAAGTTTTAGCTGTTACAATTTACTGTTTAGTTTACGAAGTCACATTGCAAACCCTTTAAAAAAACCACTTACAAAAAACCCTTTCATTTATTTGGATCACAGAGCAAGTAACCTACTATTGCATTTATTTCAAATCTTTTTTTTACAATCCACATGAGGATGATATTTACTAATGGAAAAACACAACACAAGGGCATGTTGCTTAACATCATTTTTGCAAAACATCCCAGAAATAAACAAACAAAACAGTCAATTTCATACCAAAATATACCTCTACTTATATATACACGGAAGACAAAACATGGATACGACCAATATTGTCACATCTGAATTTGAAAAGTCTACAATAAATTTAAAAATTACAAAATAAAAAAGGAAGCATTGCAATAGACGAGAATCTTTAGGAAATAGTTATTTATGATATTAGTGCGGTAAGTTGGTTTTTACAAACGAGTAGACGAATGTAAGCACGAGACGAAGTCGAGGGCTTACCATAGTTACGAGTTTGTAAAAACCAAATCCGCACGTGTGTCATACAACGTTTTTCGACACATTTGCGAGAAAACATTACAATAAGTAATGAAACAAACTTTTTGTCTCTAGAAATCAGTCGGAAAGTCGCAACAATCTTTGACGTTTCTAATATGAAAATGGCGCGAATTTGCAAAGGGCGCCACATGCGCGTGGTGAAAATTAGAACCACATACTTTATTTTTTTTATTTATCTTCTCTCATTTTCTCTATAATATTAAAATGAGACAAACGTATACAGCAAAAGCGCTTCCAAGGAGGTTCGATCATTCAGCTTATTTATTCTCGTGATGTGAAACTCCTTGGTGGAATTCTTATTAATTTTTATGGAAATTAAAAAAAAACCGTAAAGAATACGCACGGCGCTATACAACGGAGTTTGCGGTAAAATATGTACTTAGGTGAGCGTACCTACTTTGCCGCACGCTCCATTGTGTGGTGCATAATTTTTAACTTTCGAACAATGCATACAGGCTTCGTAAATGCATTTTTTGAGCAAATGTGTTGAAAAAATATTTTTCCTCACAATTTGTATGGAGGAAAAATTTACCATTTTTTTTTTGTTTTTTTTTTTTATATTATTTCATCTAAGGATAATTCGTCCTTCGGCTGATATGATGATCATGATAATAACGATGATGATATGATGATGATGATGGGATGAAATAAAATAAAAAGCAAAAACAAAGGTAAATTTTCCTCTATAAAAATTGTGAGGAAAAATATTTTTCAATAAAGCTGCATATACAAATATATAGATACATACAAAGAAATATATATTGATACTGACAGACAGACTACCTTAGCAAAATTTAATACTATAGCTCCGAATATCAAAATCACTGATAGAAATTCTCTTCACCTCCTGGGCTCCCCAATTTTTGATGAATCCTTTCCAACTTTCATTGAGCAGAAAATACAAAATTTTAATGATGTCTCGGAAAGACTTTTCAAAATCAACATGCATTCGGCTTTTACACTTATTCGATATTGTTGCTTTGGACCAAAATTCACTTATAGTCTTCGCTCCTCCCATCTATGGAAACATTCACATCTTTTGGAAAAAGTAGACCAAATTAATAGAAACACACTTTCTTCTATCCTAAATGTGGCCTTGGACGACCGAGCATGGCAGCAAGCCACACTTCCCATTCGTATGGGTGGCCTCGGCGTCCGCAAAATTTCAAGTATAAGTTTACCGGCCTTCCTCTCCTCGGTCCACAGTACTGATACATTAACCAGGAATATTTTATCATCCTCAATGGTTGATTTTGAGGTACCGTGTTTGACCGATGCGTTGAACGCTTGGAAAATGGCTTGTCCCAACACGGATTTGCCCGACAATCTGTCCTCCCAGAGACGGTGGGATGTGCCGCTCTGCAGTATTTTACGGAATAACTTGATTCATACGTCATCAAATACTGTTGAGCGCGCGCGTCTGCTGGCTGTGGGGGAATGGGAGACGGATTTATGGCTTCAAGCACTCCCGTCATCCACCATAGGTACTATGATGGATGACGCATCGTTTCGGCTCGCTATCTGTCTTCGCTTAGGTGCACCTTGTGTTGCTCCGCATCGGTATCACATGTTCCAAGTACGGCGGGCTGTGCCGGCGCTGCCGCTGCGACTGCTAAGGCCCTCAAGCGGCGCAAATACTGTAACCTTATTGGTAATTACAGTTTTGAGCCGTTTGGGGTCGAAACGCTTGGGTCATGGGGTCCGAGTGCACGTCTCCTTTTCAAGGATATATCTCGCCGACTGATCGACACTTTGCGTGACCAGAGGGCTGGCTCTTTCTTTGCCCAAAGAATTAGCATTGCCATTCAACGTGGCAATGGTGCCAGCCTTTTGGGCACGTTTCCGGATGACGGCGATGCGGAGGAATACTTCGACGCCTGAGTTTATTTTATTTTTATAATTACTTATTTGTTTGTTTTGGTTTTGTTTCAATGAATAAAGTTAAAATAATATTGATAAATAATATTTTACATAAATGATCAAATCATGGATTGATAGTGAGGAAACAGGGGTTACATACTGCTTTGTTGCAACCAACACAGTATGTTTGGGTTAGCTTTTTGCAAGAAACGCATGCCCTCCAAAACCGCTGGTGCCCATTTAATCCTCTTGGGTATTCATTCAGCCAGGGGTGGGAGCGGTCCATGCGCCCTTGCAGTGTGGTTGCAGACAGAAGCGAAGAGGGAGCATGGTTTGAAAGAAGTGACTTTATCAGACTAACACGGAAGTTTCGATGAGCAAGAGTAGAAGAATGATGATGACGAATGGCATAAAAATTTAACACGGAGACGTTCAGTAGTCTCCTGAATATTTTTTTGTACCAGACCTTTGTTCGTTTCCGCTCGATCGGATACATGGCGAGCATCTGGTCTTTTTTGTCCACCCCACCCATCATAATATTGTAATCAAATATTAGGATGGATTTGGTGGACCCTCGGAGTGTTTGCTGGCCGTTGCTATGGTATGTAGAGATAGTAGCTACCCTATTCACATCTCTCCATACCATGACATCGACGTCACCCGAGGTAAGACCAGATAACTCCCCGCTGCGCATGTTCCACTTGGTAAGACTGTGTAGGGCCTCCGGAACAAATTGACGATTGGTTCGGAGGGTCCCTACACAATCAAATCCCAAGGACTTTAGTTGTCGAGCGAGACATGGCGAATTGTAGTAGTCGTCCATCCGCAACGTGTACCCTTTGTGTTCGATGCCTTGGAGGAGGCGTAAAACTATTGACGGCGTAGGTGCGTCCATTGGATTTGCATATTGCTGCGGTGCTGACTTCTTATGAGCATGAACCTCAAACCGCCATAAGTAACCGGTTTGAAATTCACAGACCTCATAAGTCTTGATGCCTCGATTTGCAACTTTATTTGGAATGAGCTGGCCAATTTCCAGACAGCCCTACCACATCAAAAGACTCTCGTCTCGAGCAATGTTCTGCGCTGGAATGTACAATGACTTTTCAAATTGAGATGTGACAATATTGGTTGAATTTAAAAAGTCTAGCCTCGGAGGTCTCCAGTCTTAACGCACACATGTCGGCATTATTATTGAGATGCAAACACTTGCTTACCAAACAAAACCGGTTGTACGACATGTGTGCGCTAAAACCTGGAGTATAGAATATGTCAGGGGAGCTGCTCCAGTACTCCTCGACGCGGGTCGTAACCACAATCCCCATCGCCAATATGATGCTGAAGAAAATGTAAAGATCATCAACCGGTGTCACACCAACGGTTGATACAGCTATTGGGATGGAGATTGTGGTTAAGGAGCATCTGGGCAGCCATCTCCTGAGGATATCTATTTGTCTCCGAAGCTATGTGCTCCATAATTGGCCGATCCCATATTTCAACAAAAATGTCATATGGGTCGGACATGTGGAGTAGTTGGACCAACATTAGTCTGGGAACCCGCCTCGATTCAGGTGAAATCGGAACATTCGGAAACTCTCTCCAAATAAAATTTAATGGTTCCTGGTCGGCGGCGGTCGGCGCAGACTCTTGGGCCGGCGCAGAGTCCTGATCCGGCGCGGAGTCGCTTACCGGCACAGGGTCAGCGGCAGGCGGAGGTCCGGCGTCAGCGTCGTAAGTCCTCACCGGCTTCTATCGCCTGGTCCAAGGGTGTCTCCAAGGTGGCCCTGAACACCCTTCAGAGGAATAACGACCTCCTCGTCATCGCTCTCGTCAGTGTCGCCGTCGCTTCCTAAAACAAATGATAGATTGGTTTGAAATCTGATGGGAAACCAGAAGTTTCCAACCAGACTACAAGCAGGTACTTACCTAAATTGATGAGGCAGGTGACGCGACATCATCATCTCTTAGGATCTGACGAGGGCGAGGAGCTGGACCTGGAAGCTGCATCGGTGAGGCAGGTGACGTGGGGGTTTCAGAACCCCCGCATTCCACATACCTGAAAAAAAAGCAGTGTTGTAATACCTATTTAATTTTCTTTGGAGATAGAGATAGAAAGATTCGTAAGCTACTTACATTGCCGGCGAAGGCACCGGAGATCGTGATGCTGGCATCGGCGCAGGAACTGACGATAGTGGTGGCGGGGTCGTGGCGGTGATGGTGGCCGCAGTGATGACGGTGTTGGTGCAGGAGCCGACCTTGACATTTTAAAGCAATAATTAGTTAGTTACCAGAATAATGTCTGCAAACATGCACAAGTAGAACCCCTAACGGCTGCCAGATGGCATTCTTTTTGGGTGCATTGCAGTTTCGAGGCCGAGCCCCACCGGCCACTCCGAGATATCCCTTACATCCAGTCTAAAATTCAAAACAATTAAATTGTAATAAGTTTTGATTTCTAACAAATAGATTTCTAAAAAAGTAAAGTTAATAAAGCATAAAATCTAACTCTTCAATATTGTGGGGCCCCGGCCTTTCGTGTCGGGGGGTGCGTCCACCGCGCCCTCTACCTCGCCGGCTACGGCCACCGCGATCGGAAGCTACCACCACCACTTGCTCCGTTACCACCGGTGGTTGCACCACCCCAGCTCGTCCACCTCGAACACGCACACCACGTCTCGCACCGCGAGTGCGTACACGTCTTTGCTCTCTGAAACAAGCACATGCATATAACTACTAAATAATAACCTACGCACTTCTGGAACGTATGCATGTTTATACATATATCTATTTATATACGGGATATAAATAGATATATAAACATGTATACATTCGCACTTCTGGAACACCCTGTATATACAAATACAAGAGGCGTCGGGCGGAAGTGAGGCGCGGGCGGGGCGTAGCGCGGGCGCGGCTCCACTTCTTTAATATTTCATACAAAATGTATAGAAGTGGTGGGGCGCGAGACATACTGAGACGGCGGGGCGCGGGCGCCTCTTCCTCGCCCTCGACTCACCCGTAGTTAGCAGTGGCATGGCGGACAGTGGGCACACGTGTCTCAGACCAACAGAAAAAAGGTAGACAGCGCACTGCGAACATCAAAAGTGAAGCCATCTTTTTATCTATGTGTGTCTCGAAGGGTTGCCATTTTTTTTTCCCTATAACTTGGGAAATAATATTTTATGGGTAAGCCAATATTGTGTAAGTCAGCAAAAATAAGATATTGTCGAGTATGGTATTAAATAAATAAATAAATATTTATTTTTATTTCAGAACTTGATTCATTTTTTGTTAGTAATACACATTACTTAAAAGCTATGTAAAAGACAATACAAAAGAGATTTTAATTCATATATTTGTTGCGCTCACCTGACGTACCGGGCACATGCACATGTGCATGTACCCAATGCGCCATGATGGCGCAGCACGGCTTATCACTAATGACCTTCAGTATGTCATTGACGCTCCCACGCACCTTGCGCATCATTGATGCCGTCCTTTTCCGAAGGATGGTGGTGAAGCCATCAGTTCGTGCTTCGGAAAACATTCCTGATGCACTGCAGTAACGTGAGCCCCAACAACGGGTTGAAGGCAATATTTTACTGAACTCTTAGGGCGTTGTATGCCCTGTATTGTAACTAAAAAAAAATTACATCACACATACCTACATAGGTACATTCAATTATAAGTTATAAAAGGTTGTCGAAGCGTAAGTCATAACATCTTCGTAAGTATGAGTCATTATGTAAATTGTTAAATTAAATTAAATTAAATTGTTAATTGTTTCTTAAGAGAAAATGAGACGAAAGATGTAGTTCCATTTGCAATTTCGGGCTATTTTCATATTAGAATGCACCAACTGTGTTCGCCCGCGCCTCGCCTTTCCGACAACGTTAGCGCGCCTGTTCTGCGCTGTACCGGGGTGCCGCGCCCGCTCCTCACCTCCGCCCGACGCTTCTTGTATTTGTCCCGCGCCTTAGTCACCAAATGAAACACGGTTAAGGTGCAATTGGGTGTATTAATTAGCTCACAAGAGAATATTAAAAAATAGTAAAAAAACACGTAAACCGCCTCGTTGCTAGCCAACGAACACCAACAAGCCCCTAGCAACGGGGTTGCCAGATCTGTCACCAACATCTCGACCACAATGTTAGGCACCAAATGAAACACGGTTAAGGTGCAATCGGGTGTATTAATTAGCTCACAAGAGAATATTAAAAAATAGTAAAAAACACGTAAACCGCCCCGTTGCTAGCCAACGAACACCAACAAGCCCCTAGCAACGGGGTTGCCAGATCTGTCACCAACATCTCGACCACAATGTTAGGCACCAAATGAAACACGGTTAAGGTGCAATCGGGTGTATTAATTAGCTCACAAGAGAATATTAAAAAATAGTAAAAAACACGTAAACCGCCCCGTTGCTAGCCAACGAACACCAACAAGCCCCTAGCAACGGGGTTACCAGATCTGTCGCCAACACATACATACCTATAAATAGTACCGTCGTCAGCACATCAACCTACAACAATCTGTCAAATTTGTTTAATGGATTTTCAACTTTATCACTACAGAATAAGGTTCAAAGTTGATTAGGATAATTTCGGTTGATGTGCTGGCGTCTGTACATACAGTTCGCGTCAAATAACTGTGCCCCTCTGAAGTTGGCTACGAGTGGCTGCGTAGTAGTCAAAATTACGAACCAACTGCAACTGCGCATGCGCGGGGCGGGGATTATGGCGGCGCGATTTTATGTCTCAGTCGCTCGTTTACGTTCGATGCATGCTTGCGCCCCGCTTGCTCCCGTCTAAGTGACTGCACCTGCGCGATCTTTGCAAATGGCTAACTTCAGAGGGGCACAGTTATTTGACGCGAACTATACATGTCGTATTGAGAACCTGGTTTTTTTTAAGTCGGTTAATCACGAAACACAAAAGACATCCCATAAACATGAATAGATACATAAACATGCATACATACGCACTTCTGGAACATCCTGTATATATGTAAACATACATACATAGGTACTTATCTAAAAAAAATACAGTTCCGTTAATAGTACCTACACATTTATAAAAAAAATTACGTCACCAAAAATATTAAAAAACATAACCCTTCCTTGGCAGTCGGGTAAAAATTGAAATCCACGAAAGTCATACAATACCCACAATTTTATCTTCCAAAAAAAGCCGACCAAAATGACGGTTTACCTCCATTCGCCAGCATGTCAGATCGACTCCTGGAGTTTTAGGTTAGGTTGCGTATTTTTCATTTCAACATTACGCAAATTCTTTACGCCATTACTTATATTAAATACTTTAAACGTATGATGTAACGTACTACAATGTTGTTACTATTAACAGTTTACTACAATTAGCTTATTTCATTTTAGTATTCGTAATACCTACGTGAAAATCTACCGGCATGGCGCTGGCGCACGGCGCCAGTTTGGCGCGCAAAATGCCTACCGACACGCTCAATGAAATCACTATTTCTGTGCAAAATCTTTATCAAATACACAATCTATTAGTTAAAAATTGTTTATTACTTACCCGTTCATCCTGTTTTTTCCACAAAACAATCCTGTAAACATGTCGTAGTAAACACTTAGGCGGGGTGAACGACGGGTGAGTTGTCAAAACATACAAATAAGATGGAATGACAGCTCAGTTGCCGTTCACTCCGCCTAGGTGAACACCGTGAGATGTCGACAGAATCGACCGGCTTCAGTAATATTCGAAACCACTGAACCACAGAGTACTTTTATACATGAACTCAGCTCCAAAAACTTGCCTACTGGCTGGCGCGCGGTCTAAAACAGTACTGTTTCCGTGTTTCGGTCACGTTGGCGCCGGCCGATGCTGCATTCGTATACTTCGCGAGTGAGAGTAACATTGGTATAGTTTTCATTGAATTATGAGCCAAGTCCAAAACGTGACGTGAGTACGTGACGTCGTAGCGAAGTGGCGTCGACTCTAGGAGTCGGTCTATGGACGGATACGCGTTTTTCGATTTCGACTCTATGATGCTAAATGTAGATTTACTCGAGCGTTGCGGAAACCTAGTAGATTTGGTAGATTTGATGATTTGAAGAATAAATGGTCTCTTCATGTTTTCACTTTTAGCGGTGGGGAAAGCGTCTACAGAGTTTCAAAGTTGTAAAAAAAACAATTTAAAAACGAAATCCCACCTTGTGAAGCAGCTTTCGTAGACTATCTCGCTGTCCTGTGTAATTTATTTCTGTCTTTAAGACCTCTAGAAGCTTTTTAACAGTAGGGATCTTTTTTTTTAGCAGAATGAAATTCATGTACTTTCCTCCGTATAACTCCCATGTCAAAATCATCAACATGCACAAATCCACTTTTACGTTTTCTCTCCTTGCCTGGAGTCCGAATTTTTGTACCAGTTTCTTCTGCTGCGTGCCCTTCCTTAACTATTTTTGAAATTAGTCCTTGACTCACACCTGAAATATAAGATAATAAAATAAATGTTAGTAAAAATTTAAAATCTGGCATGTTAGTTTGCTCACTCCTCACTCACTTAGTAGGTTACCTATTAGATGTACGTTACCGTTACACTAACCTGCATCAAGAATAGAAACGAATATTTCGTAGTACTGTCAGAGAAGTACAGGTTTATACCAAGACTAATAGTCTAGGTTTAAACCAAGACTAATAGTCAACCAGCACATAAGCAGTTTTTGTAATAAGACCGTTACTGACTAAAACCCATCCGTGCTCTTAGTGCCCTTTGCGTTCCAGGGCCGCTGTAACTCTTGAACAAAATCCGCAACCCTGGCCGGTTGTACAAGAAATAGATTTTAATTTTTTTAAATCAAGCCTCGAGCTTCAAAGATTTCCCCGCGGACTTAATTTCTGTTCATTAGCTATTCTAAAATTGATGATTTTCCCAGCGAATCGCGTCCGACTTTGTTTATAGTCCAATCAACGGGGCTTATATGATCCTAAAAATTCTCCCGCCTATGAAATTTGGCATGTGATGAAATTAGGTGATACAGATTACAGATGTACAATAATCCAACATTTTTTTTTACGAGAAGTTAGGTTATTTTACCTAAACATGAAAATTGCTTATGAGGCTCTGTGAATATTACCTCAGGCTGAAATACTTTCTGTTTACGTATGAATGTACTAGTTAGAATAAGTATGTAAAGGAATCCAATATTTTTTCGACTTCGGTGATACCCCAAATTTCACTTTTAACATTTTGCACTATAACTTCCGCCGGAAAATTGCTCTGCCAATTTTTATGTTTTCATATGTCTTTATGTCCCTAAATACATAGCTTTGTTTAGTTATCCAACAGATTTTCCTTTTTAAACTTGTATTTTTTATTTTTGCTTAATTACGTAATGTGAAAAAATCCTCCGTCCATTTTCATATCTTTATTAGTCATATGATTTTATATTAAAACAGATTTATCAATAATCCAACAAATTTTCCTTTAGGAAGAACATTTTTTTTTCATTTTTACTTTATTACGTCACGCGAATAATTGCTCAGGTTAATTCAATACGTGTATAAGATTATCCAATAGGCCAATAGAAATTCGGCCTAATACAAAAGTTTTTACAATCTCAATAATATAAATTCAATCTCAACATACCTTTATTAGTCCTGATTTTATATTAAAACATATTTATCAATATTATCCAACAAATTTTCGGACGGTCAATATTTGTTACGATATTTCACTGTTATAAGCTAGAGCGAAGGGTTGGCCATCACTTGACTGAAAATACTTTTGGAGTAATGTAGGGGAGTTTGATGGCTACCGATATTATTACAAATATTTTTCTATAAATTTTATATGCACAACGTGTGTACAGTCAACAGCACATTAAGTTACCAAAAACTGACAAATTTTCTCATTTGATTTTGAACTTAACCTTCAACATTTTAAGAGTGTGTATTCGATTCGCGAGTCGCTGGAATATAAAAGCGTCATTATGACTTTCCAATGGTCAACCACTGACCCTCCCATTGAAAGAAATGTCATAGAATGGTAATCTCGTACATAATGACTAATGACTGACAGACGTATGCGGTAATCTGCTAAAATTTTGACAGTTCCTTTGATCAGTGACCTACCATTAGAACGTCCTTGTGCAGTCATTGCTTTTCAAAGACATTGAATATTTAGAACCATGATTCTATTACGAGACCATTGACCGACCAATGATTGACCATTATGAATTTAACAGATTACGAACTTATTGCAAAATGACAATGGGATCGTGTTGGAATGACGAATTTATGAAAATAGCAGACTTTAGGCCTAGGATCGGTAATCGATTGCGCGCGGGGATTTATAGTGTTTTTAAAATAATCGTGTAAAATAAATGAGTACATAAAAGGACTGACAAAAAAACCAGGATATTTAGCAATAGGTACCTTTATTTTCTTAAAATAATTATAATATTTATGTTTATAGTAAAACACTGTTAAAAAAAAATTGTTAAATTAACCGATTTTCTATGTATTTTTTTAAATACTAATTAGCCATATTTTTGTAATTGAGCTATAAAGTGCGCTTTGAGACTACATATTCAGTTGGACAAACGTATAATATAAAATATTTTAGCACATTACAATGGTTGTATTCGTCCTGAAAGATAACTCTGACGTCCATTTTTGTCAAACGCTAACTGTTCTTTTTAAAAGTGTCAACAAAAATTATATTTTTTAGAGTAGTGTAGTAAATTAAAACTTAATCTTTCTAAAACCGTAATATTCTGTGAAATAATCTGCTCACATCATTACGATTTAGATTTTGAAAAATTAAAAAAACATGAAGTTTTTGTCGCGAATCGAATACACGCTCTTAAGGTTTAAAATCATTTGGAGAAAAGACAATGCCAGATCCCGCCCCAGCAATTTACAGAAAATGTAAATTAATGAAAATCAATTTAATGAATCGTGGGGTCCGAGTGCTCATTACTTGTTTAAAGATCTGTCAAGACGCTTAGTTGACACTTCGCGTGACCCTTTTTTTTTTTTGAGGATGGGAAATCATAAAATGACCCCTCCCGCTCTAGGTGTGGCAGGGAGTGTCAGACTTTTACTGACTAAAACCCACCCTTAGACCTCCTAGTGCCTTTCTTTCCAGGGCCGCGGTAACTCTTTCGAACATATTCCGCAACCCTGGCAGGCTCTGGCCCTGGCGGGCCCCGTCTCCGTTGCTGACTGCTCTTCCCGGCGCGTTTGGAGTGAAACGCGCCGTCGACTCTGGCCTGACCTTTTTTTTTTTTTTTTACGGGGGGAAATCCTCATGGATGTCCTCCGCCCTGGGGCGGGCGGAGGGGTCTGTCAGACTCTTACTGACTAAAACCACCCCGGTGTTCCATCTTCCACCTACGCCGGGGATCGCGGGAACATATGCGACTTCCGTAATCCCCGGCTGGTGCCGGCCCGCCTCTGCGGGCCACATCTCGTACGCGGGGGGAGTGAGGTGTTTAACTCCCCCCGCAACGTCAGAGGGGCGCACGGGAACACCACGCGCCGCCACCTCGGGTCCGGATGAATGGGAGGCAACGGACATCCCCAAGTCCGCCGCCCCTGGACCCAGTTAGGGGGGCAGAAGGAGGGCAGCGTATGCCCTCCTCCGACGCCCGGTGCGCCTGCTGCGGGCCGGGAGAGCACTCGACATCTCCCTCTCCCTTTCCGCAGCCTCCTTCTACGCGATGACAGTTTCGCAGAAGGAGACCACCGCGTCCCAGGACTCCTCACCGCCGACCATAAAACGTACTACAGCCGGCAGCGAGAGGTCACTGTCTACCACAGAGACGAGGGCACGGCGCGGCTCCTCCCAAGCGGCACACTCTGACAGCGTATGCCGCGCCGTGTCCTCCCGACAGTCGACGCAGTGGTGACACCGAGCGTCCGGCTCCCTGCCTATGCGACACAGGAATCTCCCGAAGCAGCCATGCCCCGTGAGGACCTGTGTCGCTCGAAACGACAGGGAGCCGTGCCTTCTCCCGAGCCACAGGTCGAGCACTGGCCGGATGGCCTCGATAGTGACGAGGCCGGCGGTAGGGCGTGAAAGCCTGTTCCGCCATTCCGCCACCAGGACCTCGCGCAGCTGCGACCGACGCAGCTCAAAATGTCGCTGCGTCAGTCGCTCCCCGCGCGCCCGCGCGTCCTCGCGCCACCGATGCATTGACGCGAGGACTTTTGCCTCCAGGTCCCAGGGCGGAGATCCGGCCAGTGCGCAAGCCGCCTCGTAGGAGATCGTGCGATAACCCCTGATGACTCTGAAGGCCATCACCCTCTGCGGCTTCCGCAGAAGACTCTGGCCTGACCTGATCGGACAGCGAGCTACTTCGCGTGACCCTACGGCTGGCTTTTACCTGGGACAAAGGATAATCATTGCCATATGACGTGGCAATGCTGCCAGCCTTTTGGGTACATTACCAGTGGTCTGCGATGCGGAGGAATTTTTCGACGCCATATTTTAGATTATTTTTAGCTTAAGTTAAGTCTTTTATTTAAGTGTGTATTTTTATTGTTTTTCGCTACCTACATTTGCTTTTGTCAACGGATCTCAATTCTCGTTCACTTGCTGACTTTGTGCTACTTATAAAATGCTGCATATTTTATGCTTGTAAATTACTTTTTTTAGTGGGGCAAAGTTATAACAGCCGCACGGACCGATCTTCAAGAATAAGCAACGCTTGCCGAGGTTGGTCTGTGGATGGGTGACCATCTTAACATACCGAGACTCCTACGTGCCTCGGAAAGCACGTTAAGCCGTTGGTACCGGCTGTCATTTGGAGATCTTCAGCAGTCGTTACGGATTGTCAGAAGCCAGAAAAATCTAACACCAGTCTTGCCTAGAAATACCGTGTTACCCAGTTAAATGGGTTGTGGAGGTCTGGTAGGCAGCCGCTCCACGTAATATTCCGGTATTCAGCTGAATCCGGTTTGACTGGGAGCCGACCCCAATATAGTTGGGAAAAGGCTAGGCAGATGATAGTGGGGCAAAGTTCTATAGTTTCTGTCCTTTGACAGTTTCGTATAACCTGATGTGCGGTTGACTGTACAACGGCGTTTAGACATTCGCTTATACCTATTTCTAAAGAATTTATGTATATATATAATTATTACTTAAATTGTATGGATTTAAAATAAACGGACTTTGTAAACTATGCGGAAAAATGGTCAAAAAGTTAAGGAGATTTCGAGTTAAGAAAAAAAAGTATTGTCCAAAGGTGTACCAGTTAGCTTATAATTTTTTTCAGCATCTGCGTCCACCAATACAATTTAATTAAGCTGTAGAAAACACTAATACACTTAAACATAAAATAACTCTTGGTAAAATCTCCGAAACGTGTGAAATAATAACTAATTCAAAAGATTTGCTATATCAAGGGTCAGCGCACATCTGGCGCTACCAAATGAGTGGAAATTACCCCCAGAATCTGCCAAGCCAGCTACGATGCAACGAATGCCACACGAAAGCACGTTGGCAATGTAAAAAATATAAAAATGCATTAAAACATTGTGCATCGAAAAAGGATGTTTTGAACAATACTATGCATAAGCCCATTGGCCCTATTTGAGTTGGTATGGTGTTTTTCTAACACAAAAGGAAGGTTTTTTTCTTTATAAAATGTCTTTCTAGACTGCAATAGATACGTTAGTAAAGTTTTTTCCAGAATTTTGCTGCTAGGTTTGTATTTGGGTTCAAATGGGTTAATTTGTGCGTATTTGTGATAGAATATTAGATTTAAGAAAATATTCAAAATTTTGAATTAACCGCGCTTTTTCGTAAACCCGAAAACATATCGCTGCGTCTAAATGAGAAAACGTATAAGCTCACTAAAACTGTACCGACTTGAAAAAAAGGAAGAGGTTCTCAATTCGATTGTATTTTTTTTTGTCACTTCAGCAAACCCCAGTATAACATTACTTTTTTTTATTACACAGCCAACACACACAACTCGCCGTTACCTTAGACCGTCGTTGCTAGCCGTCGGCCGGCAATGCAATTATTGAGATTGTAAAAACTTTAGTATTAGGCCGAATTTCCATTGGCTTATTAGAAAATCTATTAAAATACAGCGACTCATAACTTATTCACTCATTGAATTAACCTGAGCAATTAAACACGTGACTTAATAAAGCAAAAATGAAAAAAAAATGTTCTTCCTAAAGGAAAATTTGTTGGATTATTGATAAATCTGTTTTAATATAAAATCATATGACTAATAAAGGTATAAAAATGGACGGAGGATTTTTTCACATTACGTAATTAAGCAAAAATAAAAAATACAAGTTTAAAAAGGAAAATCTGTTGGATAACTAAACAAAGCTCTGTATTTAGGGACATAAAGACATATGAAAACATAAAAATTGGCAGAGCAATTTTCCGGCGGAAGTTATAGTGCAAAATGTTAAAAGTGAAATTTGGGGTATCACCGAAGTCGAAAAAATATTGGATTCCTTTACATACTTATTCTAACTAGTACATTCATACGTAAACAGAAAGTATTTCAGCCTGAGGTAATATTCACAGAGCCTCATAAGCAATTTTCATGTTTAGGTAAAATAACCTAACTTCTCGTAAAAAAAAATGTTGGATTATTGTACATCTGTAATCTGTAACACCTGATTTCATCACATGCCAAATTTCATAGGCGGGAGAATTATTCGGAAGTCTCCATACAACTAATATCCTCGTTGATTGGACTATTAGGGGATTTTTTTCGTAGTGTGAGAGCTTGTCTATAGTCATGATAATTTTGATAAAAACTAAAAACAATAGGTACTGTCAAATAAGTTAACCAATAATGTCAGATTTTGGCGGTATTTTAACGAGTGAAAAGTGGCTGTTTTAATTATTCGCAAATTGATTCCTAGTGGATATTATGGTGTAAAATTGGTGTAGTTTTATGTCTCAAGTGTCTACGCAACTGACCAATATGTGACATCATTAAAACAGACGCGATCTCAATAAAGTGTAACTGTGAATTTCATTGTAGTATGACTACCACAGCGAAGCTTGCCGAGAAGGCTGACTCGATATATTTGCTGTCAAATACTCCAGCAAACATTAGAATGTGTTACACCCGCTTTCTAATGCAAAACAAAAAAAAGACGAAAGACTTGGCAATATGGTCAAAAGACTATAATAGCCTTCCCTTCGGGGTAAATAAAAAAAATTGATAAAATGTCAATGTCAACTTGTCAAGTCATCAAACAAAAGTCATCAAGCACAAAAGACCAGTGCAAAAGACAAGTAAAGTAATTAAGTAGGTACCTACCTATCTGTGAAGTAAGTTGTGTTGGGTCAATATTATAACAGGAAAGTGAAAAAGTTATATCAATATGACTACACCACCTGCTGTTCCTCATATAGACCGAGAATTGGATTTATCAAATACTGGCCGAGGAGTTTGGCTCGTTAAAGTTCCTAAATACATCGCTAATAAATGGGAAAAGGCACCAGGTAATATCGAAGTGGGCAAGTTGAAGATCTCACGAGCGCCGGGACAGAGAGCACAGGTGCAATTATCACTGTCTGAGGCTGTACTTTGTCTCAAGGAGCCTGGAGAACAAAACATACCAAAGGAACATCGTCTTGACGTGTCGAACGTTACAAGACAATCCCTTGGAGTATTTTCTCATGCTATTCGTAAGTAAGGCTTGGAACATCATTTAAAAAAAAAATACAACACAATAGTAAGAATTTTATCACTATATAGTCAACAAAATAAGCTTTTTTTCCCCCGAGATGTGATTTGTTACTATTATAGTACAGAGAGCTTAGGACAGTCAATCAAAATTATCAGTCACACAGTTTTAAGAGATTTTAATTTTTTATTTTGATAGTTATTCATCGCTTTTTTCTAGAAAATATTTGTTACAAGAGTTTTTATTTTTTTAATTTCGCCTGCATTGACACAAACAACTGCTTACAAAGCAGGGGTTTGTGTCTGCCTAATAAAAAACCAGCAGCATTCTGAAAGCATTGCATGGGTCAATTTTCCTTGATATAATTTTTCCAATGAAGCAATTTTTTGGCGGTAGCTCTCATCGTGTTCATCACTCACTGTACCTAGGTTTTCTGATACAGTTTATTTTCAATTAAGTATTTATGTTATACTGCAATTCTTTATAGTAATTTAAATTGATTTACAAAGCTATCATCTCAAAGCAGTAAGATTTTGCTTTAAAAACTAAGCTTTATCAAATTATTTGGTTACCACAAAAAAGTTAAAGCTACCTTTTAAATTACTAAGATAAAATGTCAATTTCTTGTTTTCTATACCTATGTGATGTGATGGCTAATGAGAGTAAACAATAATTTTTCTGGTATTATGGACATAATTATCTACAAAATACACCATGAATTTTCCCCAGGAAGTTTGGAGTGTTTATTGGTGTAACATTTTGTTTTCCAGCATCTAACACGGATGCAGTGGTACCTGAATCAGAGAAGCTTTATATGGAAGGCAGAATTGTACAAAAATTAGAATGTAGGCCATTTGCGGACAATACATATTACAAGTTGAAATCAGAGTCTATCAGGAAGGCATCAATGCCTCAGCGGCAGGTGCAACAATTAGACCGGATTGTGCAGAACTTCAAGCCAGTTTCTGACCACAAACATAATGTAAGACAAAATCAGTTTGCATAATATTTTATTGTAGACTAGCTTTTCCTTGCAGCTTCACTCCCAGGGTATATCCCACAGCAACCATGCTTATTATTATTTCGAATGTAAATGATGAATGATGTATTTCAAGTTATAACATGACAAACATGTTATCAATAATAATTGATAAAATCAATACATTCATCACTGTTAGTTCTGATACTTAGTGATATTATTGTCCTGCATAAGGGAAGCCCCTGTCAACTGAGCTGCATGTGTGTTGCTGGTAATCAGCAAGAACTAATTCACAAACAAATAATTTGTTACAGATTGACCACATGAAGAAGAAAATGGCTGAAGGAAAGAAAGCAAGGGATGACAAAGATGCAGTCCTCAATATGCTGTTTGCTGCATTTGAGAAGCATCAGTATTACAACATTAAAGACTTACAAAAGGTATGTTCCACAGTGACAAGATATATTCAGAAGAGATTTTCGTTTTTGTCTTTGTTATGTTATGTGGCCCAAACAATAAGCATAAATAATGTGCTTACGAATACAAAATAAGTAACCCAAACTGGGCTACATTTTAAGAGTACCTTTTACTTGAAAATACACGAAAACAGATAAATTTTATGCACTTCGCTGGCGCCTTCATCCACGAGGATTAAATAGGTACCCCACAAACTTAAACGCCAATTATCAATTATCCCACTTTTAGTTTGTTCATACCAATTTACACGTACATAGAAGCAAGCAATAATGTCCACCCCTAAAAACATCGTCACATCACCCCTTTAGGGGTTTATTTTCGAAAAATCCAAACATTTGTTAAAATTTTGTTATTCTTATTTTTTAATCGAAATCATTAATGCCGTGTTTCGACTTCATTGGACCATTAAGATTGAGATTCTCCCCAGTTCGCTCAAATAGCATCATTTTTCTTGTTTAGAGCATTTTTATACCCGTCGTAACTTTTAAGGTGAAAGCGCCAGGGTAGCCCGCGAAATTCAAATTTTCTTACGTTTCTTCTTAATTCTATTAAGTCTAAAGAATTTTTTAAATCGGTTAAGTAGTTGTATGAGCCGAAATAATTTTCTTTCTTTCTTTAAAATGTTGCTCCACACTAAGAATTTCTCCTGTATCGTGGATACCTTTACAAACATAAACTTACATATATACAAACAGCCAGACCCGGAACAACTATCAGTTGTACAAATATTATTTTGTTTTGTAACAAACAAAGAATCTTTATAATATTACTTAGTTTAGATTGAGCATTATTTTTGCTAGCTGCTGCCAGCGGATATTATTCCAAGGGAACATACTTTCGGGATATAAAGTAGCCATATTATGCTAATACAGTTTATCTCTGTGCCCAATTTCATTGAGATTAGTTACCTGTTCTGGTGTGATTGAGTAACAAATATTCATCAGTCCATCCAAACTTTTGCATTAATAATAGTAGTATTCATTTAATCTTCATGTACAGTATTATAGCATGGTATTCTTGTTGCAGATTACCAGACAACCCATTGTGTACCTTAAAGAGATTTTGAAAGAAGTTTGTAACTACAATTTGAAGAACCCACACAAGAACATGTGGGAGTTGAAGCCGGAATACCGGCATTACAAGCAGGACCAGGTTGCTGAAGCTAAGGATGATAAGAATAGCTCTGACAGTGATTAAAGTGGCAGAATTGGAGTTAGGATCACTGAATAAGCTACTAGTTACCACATTGTTTACTGCAATATGCAAACAAGTTATAATTATGTCCCAAACTTGTTCCTAGTTTTGTTACAGACTTACATACATTTAATAATTTTATTATGTTTCTTGTTTTGTAAGGTGCAACTTACAAGTGTACATAATTATCATAAGACTGTATACTCTGAGGTTGTTGCTACACCAATCGATCAACGTCGATCGATGGCACGACAATGATCGATTGGTGTGGTAGCTTTGGCTAAACGAAGAAAGAAGTAGAAGCTATCGATCGACGTCGACTAATCCATTCTAACATCGATCGACGATCGATCGATAGGTGTGGTAACACCCTGATAGATATAAGATTACGAGAAAATAAATATTTTTGCATCATCTCCTGGGTTTTATTTAAAAGATAGAAATAAAACTAAAACATGCTTTGCTTCAAGTTTAATAACATTTAAAAATTGACTATGCTTATAATTTTTTGTAAAGAATACATCGATTTAAATACAATATCTATTAAAGATGTAAACAAAAATAAAATTCTAATAAATATTTAATAACTTATATAATTTTAAATATTAATAAAAATGCATAAATGTCCAACATGGATAGCGTCAGTCAAGAAGAGATTAGAAAAATTGAGATAATTGAGATTCGCGTTCAAGTTGTAATAGTTGATTAATCAAATCGTTAGTTGACTACGTCGTATTTCGATTTCTTGATGTAGCTGGCTAGGAAGCACGACAGTAATGTGCCGACGAGCGGGAGGAGCGCGGTGCCGATGGCGACGCCTACCACTAGGTCGATGTTGTTTTCCAAGTATTCCGAGATCACCGCGTAACAGCCCTGACACACAAAGTATTATAAACAACACATTAGGTATAGAAAACATTAGCACTTTCCAAGCGTTTTTGCTTACATATAGGATACAGTTAATACGCAATGACGGTGAGGTTTTAATGGTCCCCACTTTCCATACACAAAAACAAAATCTTTCCTCATGTACTAAATAAGGGCTGGCCTGCAGTTTATAGTTATGAACAGGCAGGCCAGTAGGTAAAGGTATTATAGATAGGTAACTCAAGGTATGCTTTCGGCAGAGGCAAACGGTAGCCTATTTTTTAGAGAAAAGTTGATACACTTATCCATAGGTAATATTATAAAAGAAAAAGTAACTCGTGTCTGTCTGTTACCTCTTCACGTCTTAACAGCTGAACATCCAAATGATGAATGATGCACAGAAATACTTAGATTAGACCTTGGAAAAGGACATAGGCTCCTATTTTAAATTTTCGAATAAGTATTCAGACATTCACGCGGGCGAAGCCGCTGGCAGAACCTATTGAGAGAGGGGTGAGAGGTATTAGCGATGAACCTACCTGCAGTGCAGGGTACTTAACAATAATAATTCATTAAAGTCCCATTTTTATTGTAAATTGAAGGATTCTTGGGCTGTCCATTTATTTGGCAGCAACGTCCACACTCGTATCGGTGGCACGTATATGCTTGCGGAACCTTTTTATTTCTTGGAAAACCTGCTTAGGTTCCTGCAGGTTCATGCTATACCTATGTATTTACTTATTCTTATTATATCGAAATGGGATGATATTTGCATGGGGCCAACTCCATACCTTTTAGGTAGGTAATAAGCATATTTATAAAAACTTGTTTAGGATTTGATCAAAGGAATATGGAGGCGTTTGGAGGCCTCCCAGGACCAGAGACACGGGGCGGGCCGCCCCTTCCGCATCCCCGTTAGTCCGCCACTGCTTATAGGTAAGTTATAAAAAAATACAGTTATTTCTATAAAACATTATTTTTTAAACGTTGCTTACTTGTTGGAAGACATCGCTGTAATTAGCCGTGATGCAGTCGTTGGGATCGAGGCAGCACGAGATAGGGATCACCTTCTGTGGTGACAGTCTTATCCAGTCCGTGTAGTTAGATACGCCACAGCAGCGCAACTGTTAGACACGCGCACGGAATTGTTAATTAGCCGCTGAATAGAAGAGAGAGAGAGGCAATTAACTAGGGGATGAGAGACGTGATAAAAATATCGTTGGGATCAATGTAACAGAGAACATTGAGCCCATGTAGATTACCTACTTACTTTTACCATATTATGGCCCTGTAATTCTGATCCGATCCCCTAAATGTAATCCATTGGCGGATCACAATTTAGCGGTGGATCCGAAATGTAAGCCTAAGTATAAAACAACTCGCCATATAATATCACACTCACGTTCTTTTGAGCGAAGTCGAAGTTTGCTTTGTGCGGATTATTGGTGGTGATCGTTTGAGTGAGGCCATCGTGGAGACTCTTCGCGAAGGTGTCCCTGTAGCACGCGGCCGCGACGCCCACGCCCGCGTCCATCATGAAGATACACGCCAGGAATCCACCATACTGGAAGTTTATTAAGATTTCCACAGGAATAAACGAATCAGAGGATGTCTGAGCAAAATGGACGGGAAACATGAGGAAAGTGGACTCTTTCACCTTATCTGGCCAATGATCCGGTACATGATACTTACTATGTAAAGCAGAACCGGTTGGCCCTTAATGATGCAGGAGAAGGCAATCGAGCTAACGAGGACGATGAGGCAGGCGATACCGATCAGCACGTGAGGAGCTGTCCCCGAGAACTCCAGCGACAGTTCCATGTACTTGTGCAGGTCGAACTCGGCCCATAGCCCCACCAGCAGGAGCAAGAGCCCTGTGAACTGAAAGGCACATCTTTTGATAACGGATTAAATATTTCATGCACGTTCTGATTTCACTTTGGATTTATTCTATCGAAGTAGGTAGGTACCTACCTGCAAACACTTGCACTTTTTAAATTTCTTTTTTCGGTACTACTGTCTTAAGAGCGTTTAGTAACTAAATATTAGGTACCTACCAACCTACCTATCGGTTCTTTAATTAAATGGAGGTAGGTACAGGCAGAGCAAACTTTCCGAGTGTTGTAGGTATTTGAATTGGAACAAATTAGTATTTACGCATTTAGCAAAGGTAATAACTAACCTAGGAAATGACCTAGATAGACTCATAGGTACCTACAGACATATAGGTGCAGAAAAAAACACATCTGTGCTCCATGAATTAGCTAACAGCTGGACGCAAGAACCTCATTAAAAAAAGATGTATGAATAACAGGCGTTTTACAATTCATAATGGTAAGCCCGACCGCTCCCGACATGAACATGATAGATCTATAATAGGTACCTACCTAGTTGATACACTTAAAAAAGTGTTATTTTTAAAGTCAAACAAAATGGACCAAAGCAAACATAAACGAATAAATATTGAGTAAAAACTTACCCAAAACACAACGTTGAAAACAAAAAGAAATGTTTTCAGGCAGGCTATTACTGCCACGTTTTTGAACTGATTACCCATTTCCTATTAATTTTGAGCTTTTAATTCACGATTTGCTTATTGTTTGTTTATCCGTATGGTGCTAAAGGTCTTGCTGAGAATTGAATGTCAGAGTGGAACTACTACGCATGCGCAAAATAATCGGCATCTCTACACCAGTCAACACCAGTCTTGTTGGTAATTTATTAGAACCAACGTCATCCTATCCCCAAGTAATAAGTATCTAGTGTCAGTAATTTTATGTGATAACCTACTGTTATCTAAGAGGTATCATATCCAGAAACAGTTCGACACAACGTCTCATATATGACTATTTAATAGAATAAGTATATAAATCAAATATCTTTCGCTGTCACGATATTGTGGTACCTAACAATCGGTTAAAAGTTTACAGGACATTATTAAGGTCATGTATGTTTTGTAAACCTTCCAAACATTTGTTAAAATACTTGCCTTCCAAACACGTTCTTCGGAAACCCTATCCCAAGTAGGTAGGTATTTATTTAACAACACATAAAACTGCCCATAATTGACAATTTTTTTATCGTCGGCTCTAAATGTGCCGATCGATAGTTGGGAAACCTATATACCTAAAGTTAGCTAGTTACCTAAAGGAACAGGTAGGTCCCTACCTATTTTACAGCATCTCCACAGGACCTGGTTATTTTTCAGTCACATTTAGAAGGTGTTTTGAACTTCAAATCCTTTCAAGCACGGAGGTCGCGAATTCGCGAACTCGAGTAACTGTGCCCATCCGAAAGCGTAGCTTGTCTCGCGGTGTTATGGTTAGTCGCTCGGTGGTCACTGCAGCGCAAACGCATGTACGCTCACAGCGCCGGCGCCTGTGCAACCGCGAAAGCCTTCCCGCGAACTTTTTCCTCAACGGTCTTTATTAATTTTTAATATAAATTAATGTCTTGCTATACTTTCATAATCGGGACATGATGTTTTGCCGTACATATTTATTGTTTATTGGAATAATATTTCGAATTGCTTTTGTGTCTCCTATCGATGAAATTGATGCAAATGAAGGTGAGATATTACCTATACCTATATTTTGTGACTAAGTAATTATTTGCAATGGAATAAGTTATAATTTCTACCAATCGTGCCCTTTGCGTTCTGAGGCCGCGGTGACTCTTTCGAACATGATACCCAGTTGCGTTTCCTATGTTTTATCTATAAGTTAACGAATCCGCATGTGTGGTATTGGAGATAGCGGAGGTTTTTAAGATTTTATGAAAATATCTCTAAATTAAAGCGGCGTCGTAGCAAACGAAGTTCCAATAATTCTACGTGAACTGTGCGTGTCGCTCATCGTACTTATGCTTTAGCTAGCGCGACCAATGGACCGATTTCGATGATTCAGATCATACATTCAGCTAGTCAATGGTCTTTCATGAAATTTTTTATTAGAAACTTTTCTGCCACCGGCTTCGCCCACGTGAAAATGGAAAATTATACCAAAAGAACGTACCTACTTACTACCGCGATAAAAAGTATCATATGTCTTAATTCAGCAGATGGTCTACCCCGTACCCGTGCTAAGTTTCATCCAAATTCGTTCAGCAGATGAGGCGGTTTTGATTAACAATATAAATCTAGATGTTGTGGACGGCTATCGTTAGGAAAAAGGCAAAACAAAGATAAAATGGATAAATGGTGCGAAGGATGATATGGCTAGGAAGGAATGGAACGCTGAGATGTCGATAGAGACAGAAGAATAATAGATTCCTACAGTGGGATGAAAATGAATAAAAAAAAATACTGTCAAATAACCCGACCGCTAAAAACGACTAAAAAGTTCCAAAACAAGTCGCTTTTCAAGCAGTGTGATGCAGTTTGTGGCCACAGATTTGTGATTGAACTGCATCTACCTACCTACCTAGATGTCATCTGAATAAGGAAGCGAAATCGTAATACTTAGCTATTTGCTGCTGAAAGAGCTTCCAGGCAGCAGCAGATTACTTACCTATTACTTAAGTTGGTATGTTTTGAAATTTTGTGCCTACTGACATTTCCACATGTCATCACATGTTTAACAAGTTGGTATTAAGTACCTACCTAAACAATAGGTAGGTACCTACTTACCTACCATTTTTTTAAGTAGGTGCCTACTTATCTAGTCAACAAACTAGTTCCTACCTACCTATACAAAAATAGCAATTATAGGTACTCTGTTATAGTAGGTAGGTATCATATTATTCGAAATTTTTATTCTTTACTAAGGCTAAGAAATATTTTTTCATTAAGTAGGTATAAACAAGTAGGTACTTAGGGTACCTACTTGTTTATACCTACTTAATGAAAACATATTTCTTAGCCGCACATTGAAAGTTTTCGTCGCGTGCGCTCGACTTTAGCTAACATTGCAACTGTCAACGTAAATAATTTCAATTTCAGAGTTCAAAATCACGACCAAAAAAGAAAACACCTTATTTGTCGAAACGTACCGTGGCGTTTAAATGCAGGCGACACAGAATTGAACCAGAACAGATCGCATTGAAAATCTATGGAACCGTGGACCAGCCAGATCTATTTCAGTGTTAGCAGTCTTGGGCGGCTGAAAACTTTGACAGTCTAATGATTAAGTAGTTTAAATACTTACCTACTGATAAGCTGATTATTGATCCATAAGTTGACTGGTGATATGTAGAATACCTATGCCTTTAGGCATTCTCTACAAATCAACGTTTTGGGATGCTGCTACTCAAATTCGAATCTTAGCACATCAGTATTTAAGTTACCTACTTAAACTAATCATTTGGACATTTTTTATGAGTAGGTATATGCCTGTAATGTTAGTGTTTTCATTTTTGATGTGACCTGTAGATACAGACCTGATACAGCTTCCAATCTAAATAAATCACACCACAACAAGCGAACAAAAAAGGTAGATAAAGTAGAGGCATTGAGGACGCGGCTGCGTGTCGAGTTATGGGACTATTATACCATCTGTCGCATATATACAAGTTTACGCAACATTGGTCCGATCTCTCGTACGGCTACAACAATGTTCACTTACCGCAAACTATCGATGTTTCACACTTTTCCCACATTATTGCAGCCATAACCTTAACGGCACTCATGTAATTCACGTCAGCCGCGAAGATGAACGTGTGATAACCCTCTGTCGATATTCTTTGTGAAGCTAACGAACGAGACTACACAACCATACCTTATTATGCGGCTAGAAAGGTAAAGGGTTTATCGTAACGGTGGAGCAGCATCCTACATAATTACCATGTAACCGTATCCCAGTGTGGTGGAACATATTCAAACCTGGCAGGAAACGTTCGTCTAATGTTATCTATGTCACGGATCGCAGCCGCAGCGGGAACGTGGCCCATCTGCACGGCTTATCTCACCATCTCCGAGATTGCCTCGGTCAAATTAACTGCACAACAGAACAATTGGTACCCCAGCACAATATTTTAGTACTCGTCTGTTACTGATTATGGACCTGTAATCGGTAATCTACATTATTTACTTCCATTGTTTACATGACATGGACTGATTCGATTGATAGATATCAAAATTTTTCGGCAATTGTATCTAGGCCGTGGACAATGACAGATGAGAGGCCGTGGAGATGACTCGTAACGAATTGAGTTTTTTATTTCTTATTGTTAGGTTGTAAGGTAAGTATGCTATGCTATGGAACAGAAAGCTAGGCATTAGAGTTAGCTTCGACTCCGACTAGCAACGCAACAAAGTGCTGTACGAAAACAAGAGACAATCGCCGCGGGCTGACCGTCCCGCTCAGCCAAATCACAGATACCGTCAGCTCGGGTCCAGCTAATGCCCGCTGCTCGCCAACTTGCATTATGATATGATGGATTGCCCGTGTCCGTGTCCAGAGCAAACTAGCAAAAACGACGCGTCAACTAGCTGTGATTTACATCACATTTATTCTGCCCTTATTTGTAGAATTTATTAGAGACGATGCAATATTTATAGCCACTGAAAGTTTTGGTCGGTCATAATGAGAGGCTAATATTGTAAATAAGGATGAGTCATCTGACTCCTGTTTTATTTGTTATTTAGGTAGGTACCTGCTTACGATTTTTTAATCCAAAATCTGTATTCACTACCTATTTATAAGTTTATCAAATATTAGATAGATACCTACCTACGGAGACATAGGTATTCATAAATCTTAAAATACACATCTACATTTTACTGTTTTTTTCGTGGTCTACAAAATTTGCACCGGTACGTTATAAATTTAAAATAATTATAATGGAGCTTAGCCGCAAAACATTTAATCCATTCCACAACATATTCAATCGCGGAAATACCGAATGCTCATCAAAAATTTTGCCAGAGCAATTTTTACCGGTCAATCAATTTTGGCGTATCGTTATGGCATAGAACGCTATAGTGTCTGAATTGGGTGCGCAGGCGCGGGTCCATAGTGTGCATGTCATTACATCGGTGGAACATTTCGCGGTTGGCATTAGCATGCGATAACGGTAGCGTGTGAGTCGCGAACTCGCGGCGACAACCCCGACCCGACGTGATGACGCTCTAATAACCTCTCCGCCACATTCGATGTAATCCTCCATGAAACGAGCTTTTTTAGATTTCTATGGTTTAACGAGAAAAATGTCGCACCGAAACGCATGATCGTTTTGCTCTTGTTTTGTGACGGTGACCCGCTAAATGGGCCAAGTGTGAAACTACTTCCACTGAACGTGTTTGACTGCACGTCACGTTAATTAGCTGATAATTTCATTTCAGATCTGTCGATAACATTTGTCGTAATATTAAAATGAGAAGTGCCAGTCTCGTTCTTGAAACGTGCTAAGTCATTGAATGTGTGTAGTGTAGTTAGCAGAACTGATCTAACTCGGCTACCTACACTACATTATATATATATATATATATATACATATATATCTACTCAAACATAATCATAAGTAACCCACTGTCTTTCTTTGTTTATTCCTTTTTTAATTTGTAACGGATATATTATTATTTGTGTACCAATAAAAATGTAATCGGAATGAAGGAGCCTGTAACTCACGACACAGGGAATCCTAGTGTGAGTTTCAGGAATCAATGCATTGAATGTAAATAACAAAAATAAATTATTCTTATTCTTATTCTTATTCTTACCTACTCACTTAAGTTTTCATTTCACATGTGAGTCAGAGAAGTCGGTCAGATTACTCTGAATCTGAAGAATAGTTACAAATACTAAAACTAAGCGATTGTATGGAGCACCAAGTCCGACTTGACCTTTAACAAAAGTTAGGTAGGTATCAGACGATCTGGATTTTTCAAATTACTTAGATTCAAGGACATTTCGACTCGCACTAGCCTACAAAGGCTATTCCAGTTATTCAATTTTACGAAATCGTGCGCGACACCGACTGTTTTCTTGAAGCCAATGTCCTATGAAAACGTTTTTATATAGTTTCTCACCTTCAATAAGACTTATTAATTTCTGTAAGGTAAATTAAATTAACCAAGACGGCACAGTTTTATTCAATATGAATAAAAAGTAACGATCAAACGATTATGATAAGAAATGGAACAGTACAGCTAATAATAGATAATGATAGGCTAAAATTTGGCTATCAATAGAGCCTAGTCATTAGCTGACACAGAATGGGGAACGTAATGTGCTGACCGGCGGATAAGGTCCCAAGTCCTAACCGAAGTGAACGATGGCCGCGGGCCTTTTCTGCAAAGCTACGGCGCAATAGAAAATATTGCCAAGTAAAGCCCATTCCTTAGACAAATGACCTGCCTTTCTTTAATCTTATCTAATTAATTTCTACCGAGTATGGATTTGATTTTCTTTTTTCCCTCTCCATAATTATTTCATAATGTTTACAGGTAGTTGTACTTTTTGTCTTTCTTCTGCATGCTCTTGCTTGTCCCATCATCCCATGTTAGTTACTTTTTGTCCGATTCAATAAGATACATTTTCATTATCTTACTCCTTTTTAGTGACGTGCATTTATATAGAATATTTCCATTCTACACAATTCATGTGCGCACTGGAGTTCCACAGGGCTGCCATCTTGGCACAGTTTTGTTTTTGCTATGTATAATAGAAAAAAATATTCGGTATCGTGCTTAGTGTTCTTCTCGAGCTCCTTTTATTATTCAGCACTGTATTAACCCCTACTTACTGTTGGAACTCTTCAAAACCATCTTACCAAATCATTGGTAGTGTCCCATGTCCTGGCAGTCGCATACAAGATTTCGTACAAAAGTAAATAAATAATTTCATAGAGGTGTTCGATGTCCGTGTAATTTTTAAAGTGTAGCTATACCGTTGCACACGGATGTACGTATGCCTCTAACATAAATCTGGTGGGCACAGCCTGGCTAGCTAACTTACATGTAAGTCTAAGAGTCGCCGACCGAGCCTTCTGCGGATACTCGCTCCAGCCAAAACAGAAAATCACCACCCACATTCATCTACCACATTAAGTAATTTAGGTTCCTCCTCGTCATCGCGTAGAATACCGATTTGCAATCGATAACGGCTCTTCGGCCTTATTAAAGTTTGCCATTTTCGATTAGGTACCTTAACCACTTAAATTGCCTTTTGCAGTCTGTGAATCAACGTTTAGATCTTATTAATTAGATATTTATTCCGTGTATAAAAACGCTAGACTAGATTTTAGCCGTGTAATGGCTGACACTGGCTTAACAACAGGTCCATTACTGCGTTGTGGCTTTTTCAATACCACAGGGATTTAAGTACCTATCTTCAGTATCTCAGTGGTTATCAATAAAAGTTCTTGGGAACGGTAGGTAACCACTTGGCCTCTTCCAGTTGCACAACCATAAACGGTTACTTATTCGTTTTATTGGCGATCGGGCTGGCCGTTACCCGTGGCTATTTCACGATGGCGCCGCCGCCACCCACAAATAGCTTACGGTCAAATCTACATAGTTCTTGCAATATGTCTTTAACCTTTATTTAAAACCTTGCATTATTGCAACGTTAAAGCAGTTTTATGGTTCTTAGATTTTAATAACAAAAGCTTTAACAAGATTATTAATCTTGCAACGGTATAAGTTCCTACTTATTAATTAAGTACTTACCTATATTGTTATTCTAAAGGTAAACCGTGAGTAGATTGTTTAAACTATTTTGCTAAAATCTCGAATATGGTTGAGTTTCTGTACAATCAACTACAATCACTATGTCTATGATCCTATGATGCCTAGTGAGCGAAATAATAATGATGTAAGTAGGTACCTACCATATTCTCACTTCCATACTAAAGTGAAATTCTACGTACGTTGGTAGTCTCGAATCTCTAACTACTTACTTAGATATTATACCTACTCTTCCTTACATTAAGGCCATGGCAAGGCATAAGCTTAGTTGCTCAGAGTACCTACCTATGTTAGCGCGCATCATTGATATCAGTGATGTTTTTTTTGTAATCACTAAGTACCTAAGTACTTAACTATTTCCTTAAAAATAATAAACAACAAACTTAGCACCTACTGAGTTCTAAACTAATTTGGACCTTTTGGTAAATTTCAGAATATAATAGAATAGCTAAGATATTATAAGGCAATAATCGGGCATGCCCTAAAATACATAGGTAGATACTCAAAGAGCAATGTGTAGTGTCGTCACGTTTGCCTTGTAAGTAGACTATCGGTATGTTACGCAGGGTCAACAAAGGGCACGAATCTCAGCGGTCGCATTCAGTAATTGTGCACACATAACGGAAACAACGGCTCAAATGCCAACTGTCAAGTGCTGACCCCTCGCTAGACTTTACAATGTTCAACGAATAAAAAACATTTACCTAACTATATAGGTACAAATCTTGTTAGCAAACCATTTAATCCGAAGACGGCGCCGTCGCATCAGTGCCGCCGCTGCCGGCTATGGCAACTATTTCTCCAAGTATTCCAGACACTTCACGCTCTAATGCCGACACAATTAAACAATTAAAAAAGCTTTACTTTGAGTAAACAAGTAATTAGACGATAAAATAAAAAGCACAATGCACTACGCTACGCTACTTCTAATTCTAAGCAACATTTTATAAGAGTTCGCCACCTCAATTTCTAGCAATTAGCGTTAGTATTACAATTTTATTAAAATAGATGCAAAGTTGCAAACTTTTGGGCGGTTACTTGTAAAAGATTCGTACAAAATTATAAGAAAACACTTAGCTAATGCAGTTACAGTTAGATAATTGACAGTTAGAAAATGAACCTTTCTTAGCATGTGTTTCCATTTCATTTGCCCTCAATTTCGTCAGTAGCTAAGCACCATTGTGACAAAGTTTTGGACTTGTTATGTTGTCTGTTTTGTCCGAGAAGTACCAAGTAGGTAGACTGTTTTGTTCTGTTCGCGCGTCTTCGCCAGTGGGTCACTTTTAATTGAATTCGGTAAAAACGGTGATTATACACGCACGCCTCACAATGGAATATATACATCGTTTCTACGACTTTGAAGGGTTTCGAGCGAGACTCGTCGAACATGCCATCCAAACGAGTCTCGAGACCCTTTAAAGTTTCGTATAACAAGCAACTAAGTCATTACCTATATAATAGTTATGCTCGTATATTTCATATTATGAAGCAACCCCTTCCGGTGCTGTAATATGAAGAAATTGCTACAAATCGCAAATTATACACATAGGCAGGTGGAACGCAACAGAGTAATGTCAGAGATCCTTCAGATTGCTGGCATATTTACAAGCTACTTAAATAACGCCTGGCGGCTGCTGGAATCTCGGTAGACGCACTGGGTACCTACTACAATGTCATCATCATCAAGATAACTTGTTTAAGTCTAGTCTGTGATTTATTTCTAAGTATTCTCAACCCACTCAACAAAAACACTGTAATATACTTGAACCCATAAAATACTATTAAAATTATTCTGTTCGAATAAAAAATATGCGTCTTTCTTCAACCCCTTATCGGTGGCAGTTGAATAGTCGCTATTCTTGTCGTTGCATCGCGAACCAAAAACAATCGGATCTCGGAATTCTTGAACGTGCGCGCAACGATGCATATCATTGACCATGGTGTATTTTTATTACTTTTGTATGCATGGCAGACATAATAGTCTACACTACACTGAATTGAATTAAGGGACATTTAGTTTGTTCCGTTACTATGCTATGTGGAACACCTTGGCAGAGAAATATCGATTACGCTTCTCGAGAACGTTAGTACAATTGCCTGTAGTATAATATAATTTATGGAGATTGCTTTTGAAGTCTAACAATGCTCCTGCATTTTGATGATAAATCTCCCCGTTTTTATCGATCGGACTGCTTCTGGAAATTGGTTTTTGTAATTATGAAGTCTGAGTTAGGTAGGCAGTCAAAGTAACTCAGATATCCAGCTGGGTGCCAAAAATCTCGAATGTTCATGATTTCGTACAGTGTCCATTTGTTCCGATGTGAATTCACGTCTGTGTTGGCGGTGCCGCATTGACACCATGAAATCAGATGACCTCATAAAGCTTGGCAGGAAGAGCATCACGCGTGAAACGTATTGTTTGGATGGAGCCGTTTCGCGCCACTCGCTCGTCACAATGACGACTCACTGTTACGAATTCATCAACATGTAAAACCACACGAAAGCAATGTA
The DNA here is from genome assembly GCA_947386135.1 of Melanchra persicariae. Taxonomy (NCBI): domain Eukaryota; kingdom Metazoa; phylum Arthropoda; class Insecta; order Lepidoptera; family Noctuidae; genus Melanchra; species Melanchra persicariae. Next base: position 7,596,955 of record OX376653.1, on the reverse strand, counting down.
GATTTGTCTGAAAGTGATAACTTTATTGACATTTCAAATAAAAATAACTGCAATAGAATCGTTTGAAAAGTTATGTTAGCGGAACCAGATTGTGGTAAAAACTGCCATCATTATCAAACTATTGTTAAAGATGGCGCTGAAGATATATCAACTTCAAGAGCTTACATAATGAACGAGTCCCTCACGCGTTTCCTATACTTTACTATTATACAGAGGCGTGTAAAAATAGACCTAGATTGCTCCGTTCGCTAACCCAACGTGTACAGTACACATGATAAAAAGTCGCAGAGTATTATGCATTGAATAGGAGTAGTTAGTAAAAAACCGGCAATGATTACAACCGCTTTCGGAAGAAAGCTGAGACGTTTCGCTAATTACTAGCATAACTGCATTTTTACTTTCGATTCTTCACACTTGCTACCGATTACGTCGTTACTATCGTTTGACAATAATATCTACTTACTTATGTATGAATACTTGGGCTTACTGTTTCCTATTATTTCCTATCGATATGTACCTACGTAGATACCAATAATGATAATACTGTTTGCTATCGGGTATTAGGGTAGGTAATTTTCAATTTCCACTATCCATACCTACTATAATATTATAAACGCGAAAGTAATTCTGTCTGTTTGTAACTTCTTCCCTTCTTAATAGCTAAAGGGATTTGTATGGAACTTGGCACACGGGTAGATCATTTCATGGATTTAGTTGTAACTTTTCATCCTGGGAGTTGCCAGATAGTCGAAAATTATCCCGTGGGAACAGTCCCTTGAGATACTTTTCGACATGCACGTGAGCGACGCCGCTGGCAGACGCTGGTCAATAATATATTAAAAACTTGACTGTTTCAAAACAAATGAGATGTTTTCATGTTTCCATTGGTTGTTAGTAGCTCGGTATTGTACCGGCCGGCAGTCACAATGCTCGTTCTGGTCCAGCCGTCGGGTCATGCCTGCCGCCTGCGCATCCGTCAAACCATCAAATCTGTGCCATTATGCTCACCACATAACATTACTTTATATAATGATGTAGGTATCACGACGCGTAGATTTATGTAATGTAGGCAATTACCTACGCATATTTTTGTACATATTATTATTCGTCATGAAATTTTGTCCAACAGTTTGTTCCTCTAAGTTTTCTAGTCCTCCCTTTTCGCCCATGCTTTACTTTACCAAATCTTTCTTATAAGTAGGTATGTCTTTTGTATTTCCCGAAATCCTTCGTTAGCAATCATCATAAAAGTTGAATATTAGATTATATTCTGAGCAAGTACCTATAATTGAACAATCAAACTAGCTTACCTGTAAGCGCCGTTCGATTGTGATTATTCCTGTTGTTGTATCGTCCGAAGATGATGAAGCAAGTTACAAGGTAGTAATTTCCATGTTACCTGAAGGCGTCACATAAAGTTTAAATCTTCAAAATAAAAATTGTATCCGAACGCTCCAATTCTCAGTTCACTGTTCTATTATCTGTGGATTTCATTTAGTTATCAGCCAAAAAAGTATCTGATTGCTGCAACAAAAAATAACAGGGGCCACAAGGGTGGGTGGGACTCATCATCTTCGGACGATACAACAACAGGAATAATCACAATCGAACGGCGCTTACAGGTAAGCTAGTTTGATTGTTCAATTATACCTGTTGTTGTATCGTCCTCGATGATGAAGCAAGTTACAAGGTAGATGTTTAAAGACTGTTGTACAATCAGATCTTTTTATTAAACTTCTGTTAAGTTACAGCTGTTACTTAATAGACAATAGTTTTATGCTTTTAAATGCTAAAGATTGCTTCAGTGAAGCTTTCGCTACGTACAGGCCTGTTATAAAACCTAGCGAAACAAGTTGAGCTGTCAGTCCAGCCAGCAGTTCTTCGGATCTCGTCGATCGACACACCCTTCCGAAAAGCCGCAGAAGTAGTCGCATGTCGAGTGCTGTGTGCAGAGAACGTGTTAATATTTATGCCACTTTCTTGCAGCACGGATTTTATCCAACGGCTGATTGAACTAACAGTTACAGGTTTGTATGGTTTTTTATAAGATAAAAATAGGTTTTTAAAGTTACCTCTAATGTTTTTAGTGATATTTAAATAATCAATAACAGCCTTGGCTGTGCAAACATGTGGTCGATCAGTGAAAAAAGGCAACTTAATGAAAGGCTGCACTCTATTTGGTGCAGATGTTTTGAGTATTTTATCTATTTTAATAAACACAAAATCAGATTCTATTTTAATATGATCTATATCAATGGCGCATATTGTTTGGGCTCTATGGCCTGTAGCTAAGACTAAAAGAGTTACAGTCCTTTTTTGAACATACTTCTAAATTATCACAATCTATAAATTTATTTTCCATATAATTTAATACCTGAGACACATCCCATGTATAGTCATATTTAGGCTGACTTGGCCTTAACTTAAAGAAACCTCTAAACAGTCTTTTGATATTGCAATCTGTACCAACATGAGGACCTAACAATAATGACAGTGCTGCCCGGGTAGAGTTCAAGCTACCATATGATAAACCCTCTTTAAATTTAATAGTAAGGTAAGATATAATTTCTGGTATACTAGGTTTTGATGTACTTAACTGGTTTATATAACAGTATGTTATCCAATCTTTTATGTAAGAGGAATATTGCTTTAGAGTGTTATTTGAGATTGAGTTAACCATTATATCTGCAGCTTCTTGATCTAAACCTGCTTCAAGAAAGCTGCGCCGCAGAGCTGTCCTACCATCAACGTTAGGCTCCCATGTAGTGGATGAGATGACCTGGAATTACATAACTTTAGTAAACTTTTATTTGGTTTAAATAACAATGGTTTACTTATTAGCAGTTTCTGAAAAATAGGGTACCATGGCTGTGTTGGCCAATCTGGTACAACCATGATACCTTTAGCTTTATCCACTATAATTTTTTCAATACTTTTAGAAATCATTGAAAATGGTGGGAAAGCATAAAAATACATGCTAGACCAAGAAAACGTAAATGCATCAACTTTAAATGCATCTGGATCAGGGTGCCATGATACATATTTTTCGCATTTTGTGTTTGTACGTGATGTAAATAAATCTATTTCAGGGTTTCCAAACCTGCTAACTATTGTTTTAAAGTACCTAGAACCAAGTTCCCATTCTGTGTGTCCTAATTCCTTTCGCGACTGAAAATCTGCAATTAAGTTATCCTTAGTATTAATGTATGATGCATAAATCCATATGTTTTTGGATTCACACCATTGCCATATTGATTTTGAGATATTATTCAAATGAAGGTGTTGGATCCCGCCTAAACGATTTATATATGAGATTGCAGTGATGTTGTCAATTCTCAACAGTATTTCACAATCATACATATTTTTAGCAAAGCTTTTTAACCCTAAGAATGCTGCATGAAGTTCCAGCATATTAATATGGAGTTTTGTCTCTTCTTGTGTCCATGGGCCACTGGCAGTTTTGTTACCACACCTTGCACCCCATCCTGTAAGAGACGCATCAGTCTCAATTTCTAAACTAAATTTATTTTTCCTTATAGGACATACAGCTGTCTTTAAATTTGTAAGCCACCACATTATATCTCCTTGGCAACTATTAGGTAATGTTATGATCCTTTCATAATTATCATTACTCGACAGTAGTGACAAATATTTAATTCTTTCTAAATGTTTAGTATATAGCATGCCATATTTAATAGCTGGGCAAACAGAAACTAGTGTTCCTAAAACTTGAGCTAAGAACCTAATTGAAATATCATGTTTAAGTTTTGAGAGTAACTCTAAACATTTCTGTCTTTTGTCCTGATCAATAGAAATGATCATATCTTTACTATTGAAAATAAATCCTAAGAATTTGCATTCCATTTTTGGAGTAAGTATGCATTTTTTGTAATTTACTAAAAAACCCAGGCTTTCAAAAAGATTAAGTATGTAATCGACCTGATTTTTACATTCTAAATAAGATTCTGCAATGACACAGGTATCATCAAGGTATTGTACCATTCTTATTCTTCTTTTTCTAATTACAGAGAGTATGGGTTTGAATATTTTTGTAAATAGAAAAGGGGCTGTACAGAGGCCAAAAGGTAAAACCGTAAACTGGTACAATTTGTCATCAAAATAAAATCGGAGGTATTTCCTGGAGTTATGGTCTATGTTTATCATATAATATGCATTTTTCAAATCAATGGTTGCCATATAATCATATTTCTGTATTAATTTACAAACTGTACGATAATCTTCTAACTTGAAATGGTCAGGCAGCATAAACTGATTTAGTTTTTTAAGATTCAAAATAAACCGATACTCTCCATTTGGCTTTTGTACTAAGAAAATTAAGAGTATATCCAGACACCCAAGACAGAATTACAGGGTCGTCTGTAATGGTTTCCCATACTTTTTTAAAATAGGGTAATCTGCCTACCTCTTTCTCATTCATTTGCGAGAGTTGAGGGTCCGTTCGCGCTGATGCTGAGGTGGTTGTCGCATTTTCTTCTGAGAATAAGGCTTCTTCCCCCCTCCACCCTGTTGTTTGTCGCTCCTTGTTCTGTTGAAATTCGAGCGTTTGTATCCTGGATGAGGAGGGACCCGCGAGTTTAAAGGACGCTGATTGCCATGAATGTTATTCTGTTTAATATTTGTACCCAGGTCCTGTGCAGACTTCTGGACTGCCTTTATTCTCTCTGAAAGGCCGGCCCCAAAAAGGAATTCATCAGGGTTTGCTTGTAAGGAATTCTTAATTTCCTTCTTTATAACACTTAAGATGAGAGCTCTTCTGCTTTGGGTTTCATTGTAAAGTAATTCACATAAAATCTTAGAAGCATCATTGATTCTTTTAATTCCATCGACTTTATTGTAGAACATAAAACATTCTAATCCACGGCCAACGGCTGCTAAGGCAGCAGCCACATTTTTCTGTCTGTATTGTATGATAATATCCCTCTTCTTCACAGGTTCTGATACGGCAGCTGCTAGCTCTGGATTTAATTTGGAGGAACCATGGACGGTATATTGTGGAAAGGAATGTATTCCTTTAATAAGCCAGCCTTATCCTCTTTACTCAATCCTTTGCATAGGATTGGTGTCCAGCGTTGAACTATTTCATTGTGTGCTGAAGGGCCATTTACAGGCTCCTCCTCCACAGCGCCCATGGCTGATAAAATTTCATTATCAATTTGTTGTACCTCCTGCTCTGTTGTTTCAGGGACTTCATCCACTAACATCTGTGTTTCCATGTTAGGGGCATTTGAGGGCTGGCGGGTATGCTGATCTTCAGGCTGTTGTTGTTGCACACTAGGAGACCGAGTGTGGTGTTGTACGCTGGGTGATCGGGTGAGGCGGCGTGTACTTGGTGATCGGGTGTAGCGTCGTACACTTGGCGAACGGGTGCGGCCACGTGACTGGTGTCGCGGCCGGGAACGGGACGCGGAAAAAGTACTTGATGACCGGTGTCGCGATCGGGGACGAGCATTTGGTGATCGGGTGTAGCGACGGTCCCTTGGCGAACGACTTCGTGAAGACCCTGTATCCAGAACAATGATGGATATTACTCCCTTGCCGTGTTGTCCGATACTCTGACAGTATAGCAACAACAGGAAAAAATAAGGGAAACAAAGTTGCAAGATCACTCACAACACGCCTAGTTGTTCGATACTCTGACAGTATAGCAACAACCATGTGAAACTAGCATGCAAAATTGACCTATACTTGTTCGATACTCTGCCAGCATAGCAACAAAATTCGTCAATTTGCAGTTTTTCAATAAACTGGATGAAACTGGTTAGGTTTCCTACCGTTCGAATTTATCGTGGGAAAGAAAATTGTTCGGTACTCGTATCAGTACAGCAACAACTATCAAATTATTCATTGTATGAATACCCATTACTTTGAAAAAAAAAATTTTTATAAGGTAAAAATTGGCGCCATTGGCGTCTACCAACTAACCTCTGGTTTTTTCTTCCAATTCTTCAATTTTCCTCTTTAATTTTCTTAATAATCTTTTGTCCTTGTGTTTTCCCATTATTTGAAACTGAGATTCGGTAAAATAACTGTAAAAAAGCACTATAAAACTCTAAATAGAAATTTATTTTTGCGGGAGCGGTGACGCCTCGCAGTGACATAAGAAACGAATGAAATCCACAGATAATAGAACAGTGAACTGAGAATTGGAGCGTTCGGATACAATTTTTATTTTGAAGATTTAAACTTTATGTGACGCCTTCAGGTAACATGGAAATTACTACCTTGTAACTTGCTTCATCATCTTCGGACGATACAACAACAGGTATAATACTGATGTTAGAGTGCGCTTCCTCTCCGAGCGTCGCAAGGACACATCCGTTTTCAAATACTGTGTTAAAATAAAAATGTTAATGATATTGCAATTCCATTTCGAGGCCTGAACAATTTCTGGTTTTGTTGCGATCGAGGGCGACGCGTCCATATAGGTTAAAAGATTTAACATAAATGGACCCATCGCTAACCATTATTTTACACATTATTTGGAACATTTGTTTGTTTTTGGACGAAATTTTTTCCTTATATGTATGACTAGGTACATGTAGATGCTTGTGAGATATAGTCAACTAATTACTTTTACGATATGATTTTGCGTTATTTCGGCAACATTCCTGGCACGCTTTCCTACGTTATACATCCTGGCGGATATGGACGCGAGGGTATATAACCAGATTCGAGCCATACGCCAAGGCAATAGCGTGCCAGGAATCGCTGTATTAAGGCTAAGGCGTCAGGAACGGCGATACGCGCTCGAACGGTGGCGTGAGCAGCTGCAGCAGCCGCAATTTTTGCGCAAGCGTGTCGTCGAAGCCGTTCTGGTTGAAAAGAGGGGAGCGCATTTCCTACTGGCTAACTCAGGGTCTGACCGGGCACGGTTGCTTCGAAGAGTACCTGAATAGGATTGGGTGAGCGGCCACGGCAAATTTCCACCGCTGTGGAGGCGACCTGGATTCTGCACAGCACGTGCCCTTCGTGGGCCTCTAAGCAGCGGGTTCTGGTCGCCAGGATTGGGTGAGACCTGACTCTGTCAGCAGTAGTGAGGGCTATGCTGGCAGATAAGGAAAACTGGAAAGAAATAGCCTTTCTGTGAGACCGTGATGGTCCAGAAGGAGGTCGCCGAGCGGAATCGTGAGAAGGCCGATCATGCTAGGAGAAGAAGGCGTCGGGGAGGCAACCGCCTCGACGCCTAAAACGCCGAAACCCCACCTGCGTCAAGGTAGTGTGACTCCGGGTCGCGGGTGCTTAGAGTGGGGACGCTATCCGCTAACCAAATGATACCGGTAAAGACGGTGGTACAGTGATCACGTGCTACCGTATACAGCGAGGCTCAGGGGAAGCCCCTTTTGGCATTGCACAGAGTGTGTTCCGGAGTGGTATTTTAAAGAGGTACCGGGGCTTCTTCCATCTGCTAATGGTGATCACCGGGGTGGTTTTAGTGAGGTGAAAATCCCACACTCCTTGGTATTTTTCCCCAAAAATCCAGGGGTCTTTTGAAGGATTCTTCCCGAAAAAAAAATAAGTATTTTAATATTTGTGCGTCTAACAAGTTCTTTACTACAAAAATACAAGTAAGTATCTATGATTTACAAAGCAGGGAACAAGGCTCCCTCAAATCCTGCCAGGGTTGCGGAATATGTTCGAAAGAGTTACCGCGGCCCTGGAAAAAAAGGCACTAGGAGGACAATGGGTGGGTTTTAGTCAGTAAAAGTCTGACACTCCCTGCCGCTCCACCCCGAGCGGGAGGGGTCATTTGATGATTTCCCAACCTCAAAAAAAAGGCTCCCTCAAACGTACCGCCAATTAAGATCGGTGGGTCGGTACTAACGAGGGTGTCTAAAGTAAAATATTTGGGTCACATGCTGACAGATAGGCTACAGGACGATGAGGACCTAGAGAGGGAAAGGAGGGCGTTGGCAGTCCGCTGCAATATGTTGTCCCGCAGATTTGCACGATGTACCACAGATGTAAAACTGTTACTTTTCAGAGCCTTCTGTCAGTCTTTTTACACGTGCAGTCTGTGGATTAACTTTACGCGGCGGGCTTTCAACGCCATGCGTGTTCAGTACAATGACGCTTTGAGGGCAGTGTTGAAAAAACCCAGGTACTGCAGCGCTTCCGCAATGTTTGTGGATGCTTCCATCGATGATTTCTTCTCCATCATTAGGAAAAGAACTGCATCGATGATGAGCAGGGTCCTGGGGTAGCACCAACACTGTCCTCAGAACGGTAGCGTGCAAGATAGACAGTCCTTTTACTGTGTACTGGGCAGGTGTACACCTGCACAGAAATAGGAAATAGATACCTACTAGAGAACTTGTTTTGTTTACTAACAAATTACTAACAACCTTACTAACTCTATCTTTGTAAATAAGGATGGACTTGTGTCTGAAATAAAGATATATGATCAGAAGAATGTACCTAAGTAATAAGGAATCAACACTACAACCAATACCTAAGTTAGCTGTTTTTCTAGTAGGTAGGTACACATTCTTCCGTTGTTAAATACGTAAATTAAATAACTAGGTATTACATCAGTAGGTAATACTTTACGCCATTTTATGGGTCTAAAAACTGATCTTCTTGTACGGTTACGCTTTATTATTATCCTAAGGTTCTATTATATGATAGGGAAAATAACTAAGAGATATCGCTAGTTGTTATGGGTGCTTATAAACAGCAGGTATAACCCAAAGACTATAGCCATGCACTCTATGGTATAACCTCTCTAACTCTGTCTAACGCGAGCGGAGGAATGCAGTTTAATCTCTATGAATACTTTCTCTTCTTCTTCGTTGTCTTTATTTCTGAAGGTCGTGCCCGTCTTGGAATGCTTTGACGGAGTAACAGACAAGCTGCTTCCATGCCACTCTGTCTTCGGCTCTTCTTAGGGCAGTGGTCACCGTGAGTCCTGTGATCGCCCTTATCTGGTATGACCAGCGAGTAGGTCAACGTCCGCGCGGTCTCTTACCATCCACCTTTCCCATCACCACCAGTTTTTCGAGGTTGTCTGGCTGTCTCCGACCTTTATTACCACTTTATATCCTAGAAATTTATCACCACTTTATATCCTAGAACTGTAGGTACGTCACAACGGGACGTACAGTTCTCTTCTGATTATTCTCAATCTAGGCAGATTGACAACCTTGCAGTAGGTACTTAACAACGCCGTAAAATCTAGCTAACTTAATACACAGCAACACTTTCCAGCTTGATGCACTTCACAAAGCCATAAAGCTTACTTATCGTCTTGGCGGGGACACTACCGTGCCCCCAGATAACACAGACCTATATTTTAGAATCACTCTAAACTTGTTCCTGCGGTGATTGATTGGATAGAGATATTAAGTCATTAATTATTTTGACTTCGATATCATACAACTATGTCGAATTACAACAAAAAAGTCGACCATGACTGCGCAGACTTCGTATTTTATAAGTTTGTATTTACTAATGTAGGTACCTACTCCTAAACAAATACTGTCAGTTTATTTATGTGCAGAGATTTATATGTAGTCGCCTCTCAAATTAGTAGGTATACCGAAACATTGTTTATCCAATCATCATAAGTAGCGTCGAATGGTATCTTTAAGTAGAAATTATTTACTTAGTCGCCTAACGCCTACTTACTCTTTCACTAGGTGATGACTATGAGTGAACTAATTCCATATATTATGATGCGCCACACGCCTGGGGCCTGAATATGATTGAACTATCCGTAATGTGAGATATTCACTAACCACGCGTTGGTCGGTTTGTAAAACTAGCGCAAGGGGATCCTATTACATCGATGATACTATAATTATTGGAAGCAACAACGGCTCAGTGAGCAAGTCATTGGGTTAATGGCACGCCCGGATCGCTGCATTGCTGATCCATCCGAGCGGAACGTTATACACCCCTATATTTGTAATCGGAACAGAACGTCTAGATTTTTATTTTTGCGGTTTACAGAAGTGCTGCATCTGATTGGTGAGCCCGACTTTCGCGACGTGAGACTACGATGGGAGTACGGAAAGCCTGATGAAGAAGACCGGCCGAAAGTATTGGCTTTTCAAGTGCATTACTGCGAATTGCAAGCATGGGGGCAATATCGCTGCAGGACGAAGGTACTGGATTAGAAATTGCTGTCGAGAACTTATATAACCAGTATGGCACAGTCGCGTGAAATAAAAGTCGTTAAAAACTATGACATTCTACAATGGTATATGTTGGCAATGAGTTGGCACTCCGAAACGGGAGATAATGGGCCGGGGTTTGCGCGCGGAGCGTGACTGCGGCGTGACTGTGACAAGGAACATGCCCGCCAGTCATTACTGTATTTACGTGTTAATATAGCACCGCTGCCAGTGTTTGTAGCCTTTCTCTTTTATTGAATCAGATTATATTTAAACATTGAGCTTTACGTTGATATCATTATCCACACTGCTAAGCTACAACCAACCTTAACCACAACGCTTAACAATAGCTGTTCCTGGATCGCCAGTGTTGTCTGTTAAAAGCTGATTATTTTGGTCGTCCCCGGTCCCGATAAATTTCTATGAATTAGTTTCCTGGGTCCAGGGACGTTAAGGAGTTCGAATTCGATATAAATGTTTCGGATAATTTTGGATAAATGAGATACGTTATGACAGGTTTTTCTGCTCGGCCGAACCGACACACTAACACTAGCTGCACTCGTCACGTGCTCGTTTTTATTTGTTTTTCTTTTAAAAGTCGAATATCACTAACCAAAACTAACGGATAATCCGAAATAATTTCATATCCGTAATCGTACCTGTCCAAATCCGGATCTTCATTTCATTTTATCTATAACATCCCTGCCTGGGTCTAATACATAATATTTAATTGTGGTCTTCAAGGTGATCGACGCAGCAGAAGATGAAAAATCCACCAAACCCTCGCCTAGTACGACAGAAGCGTCAACGACCACGAGCCAGCCGACCGGTGTGAGGCGCGGGCGCATGTACAGCACGCGTATCATCGGCTTGAGAATGGCCACGACGTACTCCTTCGAAGTGAGGCCAGTCCGGAGAGACGCCAGAGATTTGGCAGATCCGCAATCGATTAGCTCGAAAATTATCATCGTACCCACGAAAGGATGTAAGGGATTTTTAAAATACACTTTTTTATTGTTTCCTGGCAAGCATTGATGTTCACTACAGACTACTACTAGACTTGACAATCCATGCAACAAGGCCACTTAAATAAATTAAAGCCTGTCAGACTACTCCTGCTCCAGAGCGGACAACATCTATGAGGATTTCCACAGGCAGAAAACAAGATTTCAGTCAACCTGAATGAATTGTTCCTAATACTCCAAGTATCCACGCTCCTTACTCAGGTGCTAAGTTTAGGTCCCATGCAAGGACAACCAAGGGTTAACGATATTCCTGTTACAGTTTCAGCTCGCGCTACTCAATGTCTACCACACGCGAGCGAAGTTCAAGTATCTACGGGTCCGTTCTTCGGAGGTCGCATCGCTGTTGAAGCAGCAGATGGAGGCCCCGAGCGGTGCTCAATCCAGGGCAACCCGAATAGCGCTCAAGACGCGTACATCTTGCGGATCCACCACGACGAGTGCGGCTCAGAAGTGAACGACACTACTGTCGCTACCTACGTCATCGTGCAAGAGAATCTGCCCATTCTTACGCATAGCACAAGACGGTAAGTTGCGAGAATTTTGAACGCCAAAAAGGCCGCGTTTAGCGACTGAGCTCCAGTATAGGTTCCGTTTCGTTTAAAGCAAATCAACATTAGATGCTGTTTCGATTATATATTGTCTGTTTCTTCTAGGTTCTTGGTCCTCTGTACCTACAAACCCGAGACATTGACAGTCAGAGCCGGCATCAACTTGCCAAAATCCAATCCTGGGGACGTGCTTCATCAGAATAAACCTTCGAGCGGATCTGTCGAGCCCTACGAGAACCAGGATATGGACTACAACGAGCTACAGCCTGCCAGACTCGAAGCAAGGAAGGAGGAGTCACAACAAAGTAAGTATGTCTAAACGGTTCTTCAAAATTGATTCGGCTATGATTTATTACATTACCGTTCGCTTTACATTTGATTTATTATTCCAGGCGCGTTTGGTGAGGTCACATTGGTCATGTTCTTAGTAGTGGCTGCGTTTGGCGGCATCGCACTACTAATATGGAAGGTGGTACCGCAAGCTGACAGAGACAACATATCTATCGCGACGGTATCGTCTCTGGCACGCAGTGGGATCTTTAGCAGACGGAATAGAGACAGATTCTCTGACAAGAGCTCTGTATATTCTATTTCGCTGTCAGAAAAAGACGAAGGAACTCCTAAAAAGGCCAACGACGGCGATAATACGTCCGAAGCGTGATTTATTTTGGAATATAATTGTGATTGATTCTAATTTAATTGTTAGGTGTAAGTGCACGTTTTGACGGTAGGTACACGGTACAAAAGTCGGTCAAGCTGATTATACAATGGTTTATGTAAATATATATAATATATAAATAAAAAGGACTCAAGACAAAGTGTGAAAACTTCAAATTCGCGGCCGATTACTGATTTCCTGTTGTACGTAAAAATATTGAGATATTTTATTGATTGAAGTTTATCTCGAAGAAACTATTGGCATTTTAATTTTACGTGGCCAGTAATTGCTTTTCACTTTGATCACTAACATCAATGCTATGCAATTGCCATAGATATAATCGACTATCCTTTATTTAAGACTTGTGTGGGGCGGAATACGGAACCTTACTTTGGAATTAATTTTGGTACTAATAATTACAACTACAAATTATTGAACATATATATATATATATATATATATGTTCAATTATTTGTTATTGGCAGTAAAAGTATGTAGTTAACGAAATTCCATGTCTTTCGTATGTCCGCTTGTGTTTAATTTAATTTTAAGTTAATACAAATAGAAAAACGAGTGTGAATAAAACAAATAATGAGAAACTCACGGTTTTTATTTGAACAAATCTTGTGCTTCGTCCAGTACAAATATTTGTTTTTCCATCTTGACTTCTGGTAAAAGGAACTGGTTGACAATGTCGTTTAGCTCTTCTAAAGCTATTTGAGCGTGAATTCTAACAGTTGTGTCCTCATTATTGTCTCTGTAGAGGCTCTTAAGAGTTCTGTATATAGGAAGTAGATTATCCTTCAGCTGTAGTAACATGTCCTTGCCTAAACCTTTAATTAAGCTGGATATGACCATGACTGCTGCTCTTCGGCACTCAATTGCTTTGTCGGTTTCTATTATAGTCCAAATACAATAAAGCACCTGAAACAAAATTCAACTAATTGAATAATAGTTCACTAAATACTAGGAGGAGTATATAGAGCAGGGAATTTTCTTGCCCCTCTTATCATAAGGTGCAAAGTTGTACAGCATAAGCCCAGACATCAAACAGCTCTTTAGGCATACTCACAGTTTAGTTTGAACATTGACAAACTTGCAATAGGGTTTATTTTTGAATGGTTACACAAGTGCTCTAATCTGAGTTTCTGTTGGTTTTGCAATGCCTAAAAACATTCTTAAAGAAAATATTCACCTCATAAATAATGCTTCCTATTCTGTAGTGCAGCACCAGAACAATTTCTGCCAAGTTTGACAAGGCTGATGTCCTGATCAGCGGATCTCCGTCATTGACTGCGCAGAGCATCGTGTTCAGAAGCATAGTTTTGTGGACTATTGCCATTTCACCTGTAATAAAAATTTAACTAAATTTAATTGTGAATTGATGCTATGGATTTTTCATTTAAGAGCGTTTACGACGTACGGCATTCCATACGATAATATTTACGATAAAATTTCAAGTCTTTAATTTAAGGAATGAATGAATCGATTTTAATGAAACTCCTTATCCTACACATAAGCAGGATATGTATCCTGCTTATGTGTAGGATAGGAAGTTAGGGTTATAGGGTCTAAAACACACAGCTAAAATCGACCGATTTTAAATTTTCTATAGAAACAGAGGTTTCCAATTATCTTTTTTTAAGATATTTCGAAAGTGTTCTCTGATAACTTTTAGACCTGCTTATACGTAGGAAGTTTCATTAAAATCGGTTAATTCATTTCGAAAAATAAGGACTTGTAAAGTTTGTATGAAATGCCGTACGGCGTAAACACTCTTAGAATAAAATACATAAAATTAAATGTACATCTACTCCCCTACCCAAAAGTGCTGTGCGAACGGCCAGTAATGTGCGATGGTGCCGATGGTCCACGGAAAATATACTCACTATCGTATATTTAGGTAGTAGGATTTTTGCAACGCTGCACAATGTGGCGTTGCGCGACTCGCCTAAGGCCAGAATTATACAGAAAAAGCGTGGTGAAGACGTGGTGAAGACGCGGCGCAGGCGAGGCGTAAGGCACGATGCCGCTTCAAAAAGTTTCAATACAAAATGTAGGTAGGCGACACGTCGTGAATTAAACACAAACGGTGCGGCGCAGATACGCCGCTTCGTCGCCTGCGCCGCGTCGCCGTCGCTAGCAGTCACGAATGGAACGGCGCGAAAGGAGCACGTCGCCTGTTATACGGTATGAGCAGTTTTCGCCAACAAAAAAATGAGATGCAAAGAGGAGAAATGCTATCGCAACAAAATCAGCCTGTATACTGACGCATCGTAATGTGGCTTCGACTTTCTATATAATTTAAATCGCATCCGCGCCTTATCTGTCCCACGCCTACGCCGCGCCTTCACCTTACGCCGTTTCTGTATAATACAGGCCTAAGTGCACGTCAACCTTTACTTGTGTACAAAAGTAGGGTAGCCATTTTCTTTAGAGCTAAGAATAAGAAATTTATTTGCTTCTTCTTTATATTGATTGGGTGTTCAGAATATGAATAAAAAGTGACTGATTGGTTATTCAGAATATGAATAAAAAAAGACACACATACTTTTTACCCTATAGAGGACGGCTCACACAAAGTGGCCAGTAAACTGGACAGTGACTTCAAGATCGATAGCTCATAATTTTTGTTTGAATATTGAACATTTTTGACAATTAAAACCCATTCAAAGGGTTAAATCCTTACATCATTGCTAACTACTATTTACCTAATCGCTTGGTAACTTTTACAATAACATCGCCTATCTTCATCCTTATCTCAGCATCCTTATTCTGACTTTCATTTGTTTGAACATTCTTCTGCTCCGCAGTTGTCTGCTCTCGTAAGAACTCTTTACATAATATTTGTAACACATCTTCGGTACAGTGCGTGCATAACGATGCCAGACCATTGACTGCTGATAAGTAGATGTAGGAGTCAGGATCTTTTAGTTGTTCCTGCAAACATTTTGAAAATGAAATATCAGAAAAACTGATAAGATAATGAAGGTTCTATAGACACATAAATTGAGTTCTAAGTAGATTACTTAGATCTCAATTTGGAATAATGGTACATTTTTAAACAAAAAGGCTAGGCTTTCTAGCATCATAAAAAGTGAACTTGAATCATATTTACCTGGAAGATACAAAATATATAATGTTTTTTAGAAATAGTTTCAACATCACCAGCATCAATAAGTTTTGTAAGTTTAATGATTCCGTGCGCTCTAACAGGCAGAAGCTCATCAAATGTATCAGCTATAGCCTTCTCACACACTGTGTCTTTCTTCTGAGGTGCTTCTTGAGATATAAGGGACAGTGCTTCTTTACACAGAATACTGTTCAAGCTTGAATCATTATCACTTATTTTTCTTAACACAGGTATTAAATTACTAAACTTATCATCTATTTTGTCTGAATTTGATAGAATAGTATTGAGTAATACCAGTGCAATAGTAACACATTCATCATTTGTATCGCAATTCTGTTTCAATAGAAAGTGTTCAATGAAATCGGACACAAGCATGGGGTTTGTTTTTAAAGAGTTCAGAATTTTAGGTGAAGTGGATATTTCTGAAAGTAACTGAAGAATGATTGCATATTGTTGATCAGTTTCATTAATTAAAATAGGATCGTCTTCACTGAACAGTATTTCTTTATTTCCTATTTTTCGTCTTCTGTCATTTAGGTCTGTTAATATTTTTAAGGATATTGAAAATATATTTGTAACAAATGCATTATCTGTTGCACTTTTCAATAAATCCATAAAGTATATGACAGCTTCTTCTTTCACATAATCTTCACAAGTTGCAACTGATTTTACAGTAACACCAGCATCAAATTCTTCCACTAGAATACCTGAGGTACTGGAAACATCTTTCCCAAATAAAAATGTTTTAATTGTATCAAATAATTCTTCTTTTCTTAGTTTTTCTAAACTTTTTAGTATAATATCTTTCAATTTGATTTTCAATTCATCATTTTTTGTACACTTAACTCCAATTGTATAAATTAAATATAAGTTTGGTATGAATAGTTGAATAGGCCACTGTAACTTGGTAGAACACACACATGCATGTAACACATTTATTTTTTGTTCAACTTCTTGAGGTGACAGTATGATAGTACCAGGCAGATTACTATTTGTGGTTAAAGAATTGTAATCAAAGGTGTGAAACACTTCATTGACTAACAAAACCACAGGTGTTGCCTGAGGAAATTTATCATTTAGGTTCAACACACATGCTACAGCTGCTGCCAAATAATGTGTGTTGTTCAAAGACAGTATCTCTTGCAACTGAGAACAAATGTTGGCAAGATATTCACTCTCTGAACTGCTTCCATGTCTTGCTGCTATGATTCTGCAAATCATATCAATCTTCTTCCATTCAAACCCTGTATCAATATCATAGCTTTCTATAAAACACCTGATCAAGCTCAGTAGGCCTCCAGGAGCTATTAATTGTTGACTCAACTCCTTAGTTATGACTCTTTTAGCAAATGCTGGGGGAGATGGGTCTGTTCCACTCTGTAGCACCAATAGTTCCTTCATAAGGATAGGTTGAAAACAACTATTTACAAGATGATTATAAATACTAACAAACTTTATCCTGTCTTCACTGAGTTTATCATACATTTCTCGAGTCATTGTAAAATTATTATAGGTGCCTGGTTTTTTAAATGGCGCAAAAGACAACTGTATCAATGCTGCCAAATAATCTGAGAGATGCAGCGTTATGATTATAGTTTTGAGGGATGAGACACTGTAACTTCTTGTGACAAAATCAGTGCAGTCTACAAGTATATCATACTTTTGTTCATCAGTTAAAGAAAGTCGTGGAAGTATAGCTCCAGTGATACATCTCTTTGACAACTTTATTCCAAGCCCTGGTATCAGACATGGTGATATACCAAGACATGTTATTAGTTGAAAACATGTTCGTAGTAGCTTTTGGTTTTTCACACTGATAAGAATAGTTTCGTCATTTTTAAGCTCAATAACAAGTTCGTCTATACCACTGATTATCTTTTGCAAAAACGACTTCAACATTAAAAAAGAGTCATTTGATATCAATTGATGTTCATATAGGGCGATATCTTTGAGTATCGAAACAAATTCGCTGTGCCCCTCTGAAATAGATAAAAAAATGTATATTTAACGCACAAACAAACAATAAAATAGTTAAAAACCAATGTGTTAACGAATTACCTGTATGGGTAAGTTTTTCTATTCGATTAAATATTGGTTGGAGCTGTGACATATTTTTACCTTACCTTTAAGGTTTACAAGGTTTAAGATTTTTTGGAAAATAACAAACAATGAAAAGTGAGGACAATCAAATTATTCAAAGCATGAGTCTGTCTATGTCTATGTCAAAACTTTCACTGCTTGACATTGACTTTGATGTGTAATTTTGACATTATTGACAAGTTATCGATTTCCGAACGGGTTCAGAACTCTGGTAGAGAACAGTTGCAAATAATTAAGACTAAAAAGGGAAAGCCGACTATATTTGACATAGTTGTTGAAAAAATAAAAAGCCCGTTTTGACAGCATTACAATAAAGAGATTTATTTCATGTCTCTTTCACACTTACTGGTAAAGTACACTCCTACCAACTTATCTGTGAAATGGCGAAAATTGGAACTACGGCCGTCATGTTGAAATATCATTCGATTGTCAGTACACTGACAATCGAATGATATTTTATATATATATTTTATATCACGACAAAACAACCATAGTATACACGTATACTATGGTTGTTTTGTCGTGATATTGCTGAATTTATAAAGATAAATATGCCGAAAGCTATAAAGTGATGCTCGAAACATTATTCTAAAGGTTAAAACCTTTTTTGAAGAAGAAGCTCAGGCGGGGTCTCCGATTATTCCATAATATACAAACGAATTTCGGCAGCGACAGGTTAGTGTTGTCAACTTTCTTGTTATAAATTATCCGATGCTTAACCAATTATTTAAGTCCTATATGTAAGCAAAACCGCTTGGAAAGTGCTAATGTTTTCTATACGTAATGTGTTGTTTATAATACTTTGTGTGTCAGGGCTGTTACGCGGTGATCTCGGAATACTTGGAAAACAACATCGACCTAGTGGTAGGCGTCGCCATCGGCACCGCGCTCCTCCCGCTCGTCGGCACATTACTGTCGTGCTTCCTAGCCAGCTACATCAAGAAATCGAAATACGACGTAGTCAACTAACGATTTGATTAATCAACTATTACAACTTGAACGCGAATCTCAATTTTTCTAATCTCTTCTTGACTGACGCTATCCATGTTGGACATTTATGCATTTTTATTAATATTTAAAATTATGTAAATTATTAAATATTTATTAGAATTTTATTTTTGTTTACATCTTTAATAGATATTGTATTTAAATCGATGTATTCTTTACAAAAAGTAATAAGCATAGTCAATTTTTAAATGTTATTAAACTTGAAGCAAAGCATGTTTTAGTTTTATTTCTATCTTTTAAATAAAACCCAGGAGATGATGCAAAAATATTTATTTTCTCGTAATCTTATATCTATCAGGGTGTTACCACACCTATCGATCGATCGTCGATCGATGTTAGAATGGATTAGTCGACGTCGATCGATAGCTTCTACTTCTTTCTTCGTTTAGCCAAAGCTACCACACCAATCGATCATTGTCGTGCCATCGATCGACGTTGATCGATTGGTGTAGCAACACCCTCAGAGTATACAGTCTTATGATAATTATGTACACTTGTAAGTTGCACCTTACAAAACAAGAAACATAATAAAATTATTAAATGTATGTAAGTCTGTAACAAAACTAGGAACAAGTTTGGGACATAATTATAACTTGTTTGCATATTGCAGTAAACAATGTGGTAACTAGTAGCTTATTCAGTGATCCTAACTCCAATTCTGCCACTTTAATCACTGTCAGAGCTATTCTTATCATCCTTAGCTTCAGCAACCTGGTCCTGCTTGTAATGCCGGTATTCCGGCTTCAACTCCCACATGTTCTTGTGTGGGTTCTTCAAATTGTAGTTACAAACTTCTTTCAAAATCTCTTTAAGGTACACAATGGGTTGTCTGGTAATCTGCAACTAGAATACCATGCTATAATACTGTACATGAAGATTAAATGAATACTACTATTATTAATGCAAAACTTTGGATGGACTGATGAATATTTGTTACTCAATCACACCAGAACAGCTAACTAATCTCAATGAAATTGGGCACAGAGATAAACTGTATTAGCATAATATGGCTACTTTATATCCCGAAAGTATGTTCCCTTGGAATAATATCCGCTGGCAGCAGCTAGCAAAAATAATGCTCAATCTAAACTAATATTATAAAGATTGTTTGTTTGTTACAAAACAAAATAATATTTGTACAACTGATAGTTGTTCCGGGTCTGGCTGTTTGTATATATGTAAGTTTATGTTTGTAAAGGTATCCACGATACAGGAGAAATTCTTAGTGTGGAGCAACATTTTAAAGAAAGAAAGAAAATTTTTTCGACTCATAGGTACAACTACTTATTATTATTATTACTAGCCCGTACTGTCCCACTGCTGGGCAAAGGCCTCCCTCCATTCCTTCATACAACTACTTAACCAATTTAAAAAATTCTTTCGACTTTATAGAATTAAGAAGAAACGTAAGAAAATTTGAATTTCGCGGGCTACCCTGGCGCTTTCACCTTAAAAAGTTACGACGGGTATAAAAATGCTCTAAACAAGAAAAATGATGCTATTTGAGCGAACTGGGGAGAATCTCAATCTTAATGGTCCGATGAAGTTGAAACACGGCATTAATGATTTCGATTAAAAAATAAGAATAACAAAATGTTAACAAATGTTTGGATTTTTCGAAAATAAACCCCTAAAGGGGTGATGTGACGATGTTTTTAGGGGTGGACATTATTGCTTGCTTCTATGTACGTGGAAATTGGTATGAACAAACTAAAATCGGGATAATTGATAATTGGCGTTTAAGTTTGTGGGGTACCTATTTAATCCTCGTGGATGAAGGAGCCAGCGAAGTGCATAAAATTTATGTATTTTCAAGTAAAAGGTACTCTTAAAATGTAGCCCAGTTTGGGTTAGGGTCAGGGAGGAAACAGTGACTCGGATTTTTTCGATACGCTCAAAAATAGAGTAAATAATATATAATCAAAGTGTTTTTTTTAGATCTTGAAGTCAGGTTACTACATTTCAATATTGTGTCATTACATTTTCATTACACTTTAAAACAATTAAACTAAAAAATAAAATATAAAAAATAGATTTGAGTCACTGTGTACCGGTGGATGTATACAGTGACTCAATAGTGTAGTACACAGTGACTCTAATAGTATACAGTGGCTCAATGAAAATAAAAAAGATATATTTAATCAAAGTTCTATATTATCTTTTATAAAATGACTAATACAAATGTAGGAATTAATAATCGATTTTAGTGACCCCGAAAACCATAAAAATGACAACCATGACGAAAAGTTAGCAAATGCCATCGGCGCCATCTTGAATTTCAATTTTGATTCCATAATCGATTTTAGCGACCCCAAAAACCATAAAAATGACACCCATGACGAAAAGTTAGCAAATTTCGTCGCCGCCATCTTGGATTTCGATTTTGACCCCATAATCGACTTTAGCGACCCCAAAAACCATAAAAATGACACCCATGACGAAGAGTTAGCAAATTTCGTCGCCGCCATCTTGGATTTCGATTTTGACCCTATAGTCGGTATAGTCGGGTAGCGACCCCAGAAACCAGGGACTATTACAATAAGTACGTACCGACAAGTAACGTACATAACATTTTTTTATATTGATCTATGATTAGTCCCAAGTACATTAACATTTTTCCTGATTTTAGGGAAAGTGTTCATTCCTAGCAACATTTTTTACGTCTGTAATTACATACCGCTCACTCACACATAAGTACTAAAGTAGCTTAATTTTTTTGTAGGGAGCGTGTATGAGACTTTCCTTCTAGGCGTTATTATTCTAAGATTGTAATGTACTTGACTTGTCTTTTGAAATGGTCTTTTGTGCTTGATGACTTTCGATGACTTGACAAGTTGACATTGACATTTGATAAAAAAAAAATTATTTACCCCGAAGGGAAGGCTATAGTTTTTTTTTTGTTTTGCATTAGAAAGCGGGTGTAACACATTCTAATGTTTGCTGGAGTATTTGACAGCAAATATATCGAGACAGCCTTCTCGGCAAGCTTCGCTGTGGTAGTCATACTACAATAAAATTCACAGTTACACTTTATTGAGATCGCGTCTGTTTTAATGATGTCACATATTGGTCAGTTGCGTAGACACTTGAGACATAAAACTACACCAATTTTACACCATAATATCCACTAGGAATCAATTTGCGAATAATTAAAACAGCCACTTTTCACTCGTTAAAATACCGCCAAAATCCGACATTATTGGTTAACTTATTTGACAGTACCTATTGTTTTTAGTTTTTATCAAAATTATCATGACTATAGACAAGCTCTCACATTACGAAAAAAATCCCCTAAACAAAGTCGGACTTGATGCGATTCTCTGGGAAAATCATCAATTTTAGAATAGCTAATGAACAGAAATAAAGTCCGCGGGGAAATCTTTGAAGCTCGAGGCTTGATTTAAAAAAATTAAAATCTATTTCTTGTATAAGACAACCGGCCAGGGTTGCGGATTTTGTTCAAGAGTTACCGCGGCCCTGGAACATAAAGGGCACTAAGAGCACGGATGGGTTTTAGTCAGTAACGGTCTTATTACAAAACCTGCTTATGTGCTGGTTGACTATTAGTCTTGGTTTAAACCTAGACTATTAGTCTTGGTATAAACCTGTACTTCTCTGACAGTACTACGAAATATTCGTTTCTATTCTTGATGCAGGTTAGTGTAACGGTAACGTACATCTAATAGGTAACCTGCTAAGTGAGTGAGGAGTGAGCAAACTAACATGCCAGATTTTAAATTTTTACTAACATTTATTTTATTATCTTGAGTTTCTTGCATGTTCTTTTCCATCTCAGACCAACAAAAAAAGGTAGACGGCGCACTGCGAACATCAAAGATGAAGCCATCTTTTTATCTATGTGTGTCTCGAAGGGTTGCCATTTTTTATTTTTTTTCCCTATAACTTGGGAAACAATACTTTATGGGTAAGCTAATGTTGTGCAAGTCAGCAAAAGTAAGATATTGTTGAGTATGGTATTGTAACTTAATTTTTTAGAAAGATCTATACCTAAGAAACAAATTTTTACATCACACATACCTACATTCAATTAAGTAAGTTAAGTTATAAAAGGTTGTCGAAGCGTAACAAGCGTAAGTCATTATGTAAATTGTTTTAAAATAAAATAGGTAATTATATCTTTAATCAACTTTAATAAATTAAAAAAGACCACCATAACAATAGAACAATGACGTGTAAATGTTATGTTTATCATGCTTACATAAGAAATATTATTTATCATGAACAAATAAAGTCTTTTTCAACACATTTGCTCAAAAAAATGCATTTACGAAGACTGTATACATTATTCGAAAGTTAAATCTAACGCACCATACAATGGAATGTGCGGTAAAATAGGTACTCTCACCTAAGTACATATTTTACCGCCTACTCCGTTGAATAGCGCCGTACGTATCCTTTACAGTCTTTTTTTAAATTTATTTAAAGGAGTTTAAATAAGTACTAGAATAAAATATAAGCTCAATGATTGAACCTACTTGGAAGCGCTTTTGCACAATACGTTCGTCTCAATTTAATACTAAAGAGAAAATAAGACGAAAGATGTAGTTCCATTTGCAAATTCGCGCTATTTTCATACTACAAACGTCAAAGATTGTTGCGACTTTCCGACTATCAAAAAACAAAAAGTTTTTTTCAATACCTATTGTACTGTTTTCTCGCAAATGTGTTGAGAAACTTCAAATCTAAATTACTTAAACATTAAAAAAAAAAGAAAATAGGAATATAACTCGAACAAAGAAATCATATATTGTTTAATCGAATGGGGAAATATTAAATCGTATTATGGCAACCCTCACACTTAATGTCACTGCTTTCGTTTGTTGACGTTTTTGTTCCAAGTAACCTAAAATTCATAGTGAATTTATAATAAAAACGATGTTATTTCAAGTACTTACAAGTGAAAAGTAATTCCGTGAGACTTATTATGTGTTTTGCTATTGTTTTTACAAATTGTTACTACACAGGAAGGCATAATTATAGTTTTCTATAAATGTTTTCTAGACGACGGCTCGTGACGTACTAAGAGCGATGAGCATGGTTTTAGTGTAGGTGTGTGAGTGAGCTTGTGTATTTACTTGAAGGAGCACGGTTTGGTGGCTTCACTTTTGATGTTCGCGGTGCGCTGTCTACCTTTTTTTGTTGGTCTGAGTTTTCCATAGAGATCTACGCTTTGGAATGTAGCTTTATGTTTTTGACTAACTGACCTTAACAATTCAAAAGTGTATGTAAACGGTTTATTTGGACAAAGTGATTTTCATCTTGAATCTATGTGCTTTGGGGGATGAGCAATATTCAAAAATGTCTGTTTTGAACGACAATTGTCACATGGTTCGATCCCCAGCAACTGTTATTATTTTTGTATTTATTTTGTATTTTGAAATGTATTTTTACTGCATAATATTGTCAAAATAATAATAAAATGGGTTTTTGTGTACTTAAAATAACATTTAAAATTTTATTCGACATTTTTCCAAACAGTTTAGCGAGGAACTGTTTTAGCACAATAAACGTAGACTATTAGTCTTGGTATAAACCTGTACTTCTCTGACACACCCTCCTGCTCCACCAAGAGTTGCGCTCTTGGTGGAGCAGGAGGGTGTGTCGGAGTCATTTGATGATTTCCCATCCATAAAAAAGACAACCACCACCACTATTACAATCTCCTCTGTCCTCTATCGTCGGGGGAAATATTTTATATGAAAATATAAACAAAAGAAAAGAACCTTAAACAACGTGGAATCAATTTGCGTCATACTGGATCTAATTTGGATCCACCCGGACGTAAGTCGAACATTATATCAGATTATTATGCACTACTCTTCCCCTGTGTGCGCTACCCTTAACGTAAAATATTGTTTCAAGCATTTTTCAAGATTGTTTATTCTTCTCTCGTTCGTTCTTTATTCTTTCCACAGACATATAAATAGTAGTACTACTATTTATATGTCTGTGGTTCTTTCTTGGTCAATGTCGCTATGCGCGGTCACTGACAATTTTTGAATCGGGCATGTTCAAAAACGGTGGCAACAGCGGTGTGGACTGGATGGACCTTAACGATTTTTTGCATTGATTCAGTGGCATGGCTACTTTTGTCCGTTTGTCTCTACAGCACACGACTCTCGTGATTACAGACCGTTCACAATAAGATGTCCCCTGCAGTGATGTTGTAATTCCCAGGGGACATCTTATGGTGAACGGTCTGTTGTTCTGGTGGAGACTCATGAAAAAATGATTCATAGACTAAATGTATAATATTATAGTAGAACTAAAGGAGACCATTCAGGTTTCATACAAAGTTGGGCCCAAAATCGAAAGTACCAACGGGAAAGGATGTATAATCCGTTTGGAACATTGTCCTTTGCTTATTATGACACCAAAACGGTAGAACCATCATATTAGCAGCTACATAATTTCGCAATAAATGTAAACATAGATATCATCTTTTTTAGCAATTTGTTTAAATTTGTTGAATCCCCTACACCTACCCTACCTACATAATTATACCAGTCCAACAATACTATGACATGTTTCTGGTCTCCTGGTACTTGATGTTTCTGGTCTCCTGGTACTTGTGAATCTTAAGTACTAATGCAGCATCGGCTCTGAGTTTCCACTTCCTCCTCAGTCTCCATTAATCCATGCCACTTACCGGGATAAAAAGTAGCCTATTTTTTATTCCAGGATATGAACTACATGTGTGCCAAATTTCATCCAAATCCCTTCAGCCGTTTTTGCCTGATTGTTACACAAACATACAAACATACAAATTTTCACCTTTATAATATTAGTAGGATTGATAAGCATTACAAATATCAGGCTTAATTTTTTCGTCCATCATCATTCTTCATCATCACTGCTTCAGTGATATTATAAAACATGCTTCTAATTTTTAACCCTTTGCTCTTACGACGTTGCCTCCTTTAAAAATAAAAAAGTTTAAACGTCAATAACGTAAATGCCACTGTTGTCAAATTTGTCGATATGATTTTTTGTAAAAGAAGTGTTTTAGTTTAGATTTCTGTGATCTATGTGTTTCTGCCCAAGATGTTTTACAATTATTACTACACTTCTTAATTATATTCTTCGCTTTCGCAATAGAGTAATGTGAAATCATGTTTGGATACAGTAAAGAGGCAGTAAGAGTGAAAGTCAAGGTTTGTATTGTGTTGATCAATTACTTTTATAAATTAAAAGTGGAACATCTGTTTGGTTCAATATTGTTCCTCAGTTAAATACTTATATTACTGCTCCGTTTACTACATAGACAGGTTCTATGTTTCTTTAAAACTTGAGTATCAGTAATCAATATCTGGGAATTCCACTAGTAAAAGACGACCCACTGACCAAAGTATGTCAGAAGAACCCATTGTTTGGAATAAAATTATGAAAGTTTCTATTAAAGTGAGTGTCTGTGTTTGTTGCCAAGTGTACATTTGTTTTGTGTGCTAAACTTAATAAGTTGTTTCTTTTCATAGAAATGTGAGGGTAAGCTTCAGCCTGAGTTAAGGAAGTTTTCAGTCGACCCTCAAATTACATCTCTGGAAGTATTACAAAGCATTTTGGTGAAAGCATTCGATATCAAGTCAGATTTCACACTATCTTACCGAACTGCTGATGATTATGGACAAGAAATCTATTTACCTCTTCTCTCCGACTGGGATTTGGATGCAGCTTTTCTTAAGTAAGTTATTTGTAACAGCTATAAATTAAGGTTTTTATTTAACAAATGTGGATTTACTGCATGCTGGTGTATTGAAATAAGATGACTCCAATATGCACAACATGGTAAGGGGTTGCCCATAAATCATGTGATGTTTTTTAGAAAAATATTAATGCTCTCCTTTCTGGTGATACATGGTGATGTTTATACAAAAGCCCCCTACCCAAAATCATGTGTGTTATATTTTGTTCAAAGTATTTAAAAAAAACACAATATTATCATAGAAAATACGTACTTTAATAAAAAAATACACTTAATATCTCACTACACCCCCCTCCCTCTTGTTATATTTTGTGATTTTTTCCAAACCCTTCCCTTTTTCCTAACCAATCAGTGGATGACCTCTAAAGAGCATAACTCAATGATGATCTGATCGCTACTACTTTCCAAAACATCTACATACCAGATATGTACTTGGATTTGCCTGTAAATGTATGTGTAAATAAACCAGCCCAAGAACAGAAGGAAAAATAACAAAAAAAAATTAAGTGTTTAAAAAAATGTCATCATCATCATCATCATATAAGCCGAAAGACGTCCACTGCTGGACATAGGCCTCCCCCAAGTGTCGCCACAGCCACCGGTCCTGTGCGTCTCGCATCCATCGGTTACCCGCGACCCTCACCAGGTCATCGGTCCACCTTGTGGGAGGCCTTCCAACACTGCGTCTTCCGGTACGCGGTCGCCACTCCAAAACTTTTCGGCCCCATCGACCATCTGTTCTGCGAGCAATGTGCCCTGCCCACTGCCACTTCAATTTGGCGATTCTTCGGGCTATATCGGTAACCTTGGTTCTCTTGCGGATATCATCATTCCTGATTCGATCACGTAAGGAAAGTCCGAGCATTGCCCTCTCCATTGCCCTTTGGGTGACTTTAAGCCATCTGATGAGGCCCATTGTGAGCGACCACGTTTCGAGTCCATAGGTCCATAGGTACTGGCAACACGCACTGGTCATAGACTTTCGTCTTGAGACACTAAAAAAATGTAACACCACATCTTCAACAATAATCTATGTATACATTTCAGGGCACACAATATAGCCCTCACTCAGAGGTCAGAACCATGTGTGCAGCTAAAAGTAGACATGAGACCATTTGCGGAGGCTTCCGAAGACTGGGAGCCTCCAAGTGTGAGCCAGGCTGCACCAGTTAGCCAGAACAATAAGGAACAGCCCACTGTGGCTCCGGCACAGCATCAGACTGAGAAACAGGAAATACAAACAGGCTTCCAAGGAATGATCATGAACCAGGTATGTCTGTTTCCTTAAGTATTATATTTATAGATGCAGAAAAATTATTGCTAGCGATTTAGTGTCTTTATTGCAAATTATGCTTTACAATTTCATTTGTTTTCTATAAGGCTATAAATGCTAGAATCTAGTACATTGTATTATACAATAGCTGGATTGGAGTAGTATTGTATGTGGGGCTGGTGCTTTTTGTACATAACTGTAGCTTTTTTTAACGATGGGAAATCATCAAATGGCTCCTTCTGCTCTGGGGGGAGCAGAAGGGAGTGTCGGACTCTTACTGACTATGCCATGGTGACTTTTTCGAACAAATTCCGCTACCCTGTCAGACAACTAGCTGGACTGCTATTATTTTTTTAATATCTGTACAATGGAGGCAAACAATCATTGTCACGTTAAGTCTTGTCAGTGTAGCTTATCCATTTTACAGCAGGCAGTTAATCATGCTTAAATTGATTAAAGGATGGATGATAAAGATTTGTATCCTGGCCGATATCTGTTGTTTATATTATCAAGTACCTACTTATACAAACTGAATATAATGCTTATTATAAATGTTGTGTCATTAGTTGTCTAAATATTATTTTTCTCATTTTAATTAGTTCATTTGTTTTATTAGGGTTATTTGTTCTGTTAGATATTGAAAGACCAAGACTGGTGTCCCACTTTCGAAACGTAAATTAAAGGCAGCTAGATAGCTTTAACCATCGGATTTGATTATCTGAGATTGATTGATATAACTGATTCTCATTGATCTACAAGTGGCTTCCTACTTAACATGTTAATAGTCCATGATATGCGGTACATGTGGCAAGATCCTGCCAAGTCCGTGTACCCTAAGCCATACGCAAACTCAGTGTGTGTAACTCTATGGGCTCTGGTGCCTTGAACTAGTTAGTTTGTTAAGGTTACACTCTTCGATATTTTCTCCATACAAATTTCGGGGGGTATTACTCCAATGTTTGACATTATAAATTCAAAGTTAAGCATGATATCGTTTTATCTCATTATTAATTTTGTCTGTAGGGAAACAGAATAGTAAAATAAAAAGCCATTAAAAAGTTATAAGCCAACAAAGATTCGTTTTATTTGCCAATTTTAACGCAACTTCGGGCGTAAATAAGTAATAAAAGAAGTGTAAAATCTCAAAAACAAAGTCGGCACCGACAGACCTCAATTGTAGAAGAGATCAATAATTGTAATGAATTTATTCAGTGGTTTTTTCATAAAACTCAACCTTGCAATAGACTTTTCGTGCATCGTGTAACGTTGTTTTCGTTCGGAACGGTGTTTTGAGCGTGGAAACTGGACATTGTGCGTTTAGACTAGCGTCTAAATGCTCATTACTGATATTGTCTCTGTCGGGCACGATGCCCGGTGAGACAGCGTGCTTTTTGTCCACGCTTACCAGCGAGTTCGAGCCCGCGACTAGTTCAACCTTAATGTTGAGAGCACTGTGAACATGTTAAGTTGGAGTATACTGTTAATATATGTATGTTAGAATATTACAAGTTGTAGCTAGTTCTTTTGACAATCTATTTTATTGGCAGGTTGAAAAAACATTCAACATGGTAACAAGAGCTCTGAACTTGTATGATGACCCGAACAACGCACCACGGCCGCCGCTGAGTGACATTGAGTTTAGAGCATTCTTGGACGCTGTTGGACAGATCACTAATACCTCCAAGCTACGCGAAGTCATATACTGTGGGGGCATCGATCCCAGCCTTAGGTTGGTATAAACCTTATTTATGTAGGTACTAATATTATGGTACTTACTCGCTTGCTACGTCTCGAAGCACGACCACAGCAGGACGGCAGCAGTCCGACACCAACCGTCTATATTGATAGTGTCTCAAGTGATGTATTTTAATCAAGCCATGGACTCAGATGAAGAACCATTACTCTTAGTGCTGTTGTTAAATAAAATAAAGCAAACGACCTTGCCGTCCTGCTATCGTGAGTGCGCGGCGCCGGCGCCGCACTGCGCGCTTGGTGCATAAATTGTATGGAAAGAATCGACTAGCGGTGCGCAGGGGTCGTACTGCGCACCGCTAGGCCGCACCGCTGTCGTACTGCGCACCGCTAGGCCGCACCGCTGTCGTACTGCGCACCGCTAGGCCGCACCGCTGTCGTACTGCGCACCGCTAGGCCGCACCGCTGTCGTACTGCGCACCGCTAGGCCGCACCGCTGTCGTACTGCGCACCGCTAGGCCGCACCGCTGTCGTACTGCGCACCGCTAGGCCGCACCGCTGTCGTACTGCGCACCGCTAGGCCGCACCGCTGTCGTACTGCGCACCGCTAGGCCGCACCGCTGTCGTACTGCGCACCGCTAGGCCGCACCGTTGTCGTACTGCGCACCGCTAGGCCGCACCGCTGTCGTACTGCGCACCGCTAGGCCGCACCGCTGTCGTACTGCGCACCGCTAGGCCGCACCGCTGTCGTACTGCGCACCGCTAGGCCGCACCGCTGTCGTACTGCGCACCGCTAGGCCGCACCGCTGCGGCACCGCACCTGTCCGACACGAAACGTCAAAACAATTGAAAGAATCCTAAGATCCAACTTGTTATTCGGAAGTAAATGGTAGTATAATATAAATATGAAATTTATATAATGGTGAAGTATTATATTTCAGAAAAGTTGTATGGAAACATATCCTCAATGTTTATCCTGAGGGTATGACTGGCAAAGAGAGAATGGACTACATTAAACGGAAAGCAAATGAATATTATGCACTAAGAACAAGATGGAAAGACTGTATACAACAAGGGATGGTCAGTTGACAACATACAGTAACAGGACAGTTTTGTTCTATTATTTCATTAGAATCAAAGTAAAACGTGATTATTTACAGGTAAATGCTGACTTAGCTTATGTGACTGGTATGGTTCGAAAAGACGTCTTAAGAACTGACAGACATCATAACTTCTATGCAGGCAGTGATGATAACCAAAATATAGCGTCTCTCTTCAATATATTGACTACGTAAGTTGGTTACCGGAATAATGATAGTCTTTTGAAGCAAAGTCTAATGTCCCGATGCTGACTAAAAATCTCTTTCCTTCCGCAGGTACGCCCTGAACCATCCCACAGTAAGTTATTGTCAAGGCATGTCTGACCTAGCATCACCGTTACTCGTGACGATGGGCGACGAGGCGCATGCGTACATATGTCTGTGCGCGCTCATGACGCGCTTGTACCCCAACTTCCTGCTAGACGGAGAAGCCATGACTGTGAAGTTCACACACTTGACTGAGTCCCTTCAAGTTTATGACCCTGATTTTTACAACTACTTAAAATCCCAACAGGCTGACGACTTACTGTTTTGCTATCGATGGTTACTACTAGAAATGAAACGAGAATTCGCCTTTGATGACGCTCTCAGAATGCTCGAAGTACTATGGGCATCTTTGCCTCAAAAAACTCCAACTGCTGAATTAAGTCTCAAAGAAAAAGAATTTGATCCTGCTATTGAAATAGACGACGATCCGCCACCTTTGAGTCCGCTAATAAAAGCTCCCAGAGAAAATGCCTACACTAAATTATGCGCTATAAGAAGACAGAGCTCAAGCTTTAGCCTCGCGAACGTGAAAGCGCCCAAACTTGCCACTTGCAAACAAATGAATCACAGCTTAGACGAAAACGCAACTCGGAAAGTCGTAACGAACGCGTCACTTCGACACGCCAAAGAATTTCAAAGTTTAGATGATGCCACTTTACAAACGCAGAAACCGAAGTTAGACAGATATGAAACAGAGAAAAATAAAGAAAACAGTCTATCACCAAAGGATTCCAAGTTGCACGCCAGGAGAAGTATGAAAAGTGTCCCAGAGCACGAGAAGTCTCCTTCGACTCAAGAGGCTCATGCCACCGCGTGGTCCAGTACTGGGAACTTGATGAACGGGACCTCACACGGAGATGCGAATAACACGCCTCTGGGAAACCAAATAAGATTATTACGAGACAAGATATCCGTACATAATAACAAATTCTTTTCTTCACTTGACAAGCTTGACTCTGAATCAGTTGTAAGCATAGACTCCTCTAGTAAACCAAAAGTAAAAATGATTAAAAATTTAAACGAGTTTCTTAACTTTGCGACCGGAAGTAAAGTAGGCGCAGTCACACAAGAGAAATTACAAAGAACACACTCAGTTATAGAGAGAAGTTCTAAAGAATGTCCAAGGATAACTCTCACTAAAACATCTCTTGACGATGTGAGGGTGCATAACAAAACAGAAAAAGTTGGAAAATTAAATAAAAACATTTATTCAGATACAAATGAGGGCAGCAGTCCTGATGACTCGCAAGAGTATTATCCCATGACAACTTCTATGACTAGAGAATTAAGACTTGAATTAGAACATTTGGACCGACAAGTTTTCGGCCCGTCATATATAAACAGGTGTAGTATGATGTACGACTCTCCATCAGACTCAACTAGTACTGACGACAAACCGACACACGATTGTACCGAAATAAAACAAGACCTTAAAATTGTTGAACCCACAGAAAATCGACCACAATTATTAGAAACCATGAAAAAGTCGCCCTTACTTGAAACTGTGAGGTCTAATGCCAGAAGCGCTGAAGATATTTATTTGTGGGAAAATCCATTGCACAGAAACACGCCGACAACACGAACGACAGCGAGTTGTCCGCAGACACCTGACGAACAGGCCGAACTAGATTTCGATGGAGACACTGGAGAAATAATTGAAGAACATTCAGGTAAAAAATCGATTACACCAATAAGACTGTTAAGAAAAAACCAGTCATTAGAGCCCCAAGAGCTATGTCGAGATACAAAACATTCAAATAATCATTCCAGTGGATCAGAATCTTCTGACAAAGACATTGGTGAATCGACAAACGTAGACACTGTTAAAAATAATCAGCCACATAATTCCAACACATCCAGGTCGCAAAAGTTCTTCTCAAGTATGTCACAAGAATTAGAAAACGCTAAAAAGAACTGCGAGTCCCTATTAAATGCCAAACAAACTAATCTGCACAGTGTTGCTTCAACTATTAATAGCTTCCAGAAGAAATACGAAGTATTCAAACCTCCAATTCAAAAAACCGCTAGTGTTTCTTCCGTAACCAGTGATGGTTCAACTAAAACTAGTATAAGCGGTCTTCCACCCCCAACCGTGTTCGGAGGTGGGAATCCATTCCTGATGTTCCTTTGTCTAACTGTCCTGTTACAACACAGAGACTACATTATGAGGAATCGCATGGATTACAACGAACTCGCGATGCATTTTGACAAAATGGTTCGTAAACACAACGTAAACAGGGTACTGAACCAGGCGCGACAAATGTATGCTATTTATTTGAAACAGCAAGCACATAAGACTGGCGATATAACTACTTAATTTAAGGATGAGAGGATCTCTTGTAATAATTTTATTGCTCATAAGGTATAATTTTGGTCATTATAATTATGTATGTATTAAAACACCATTAGAGTAAGTATTACATTGTTAGTTACAACCTATTTAATCCCAAATATCTGTAAAATTGAAGAATTCACGTGTGCAGCTTCATTAGTAGAAACTATAATTAAGTTGGACCACTACCACCTATTTCTGTCTGCAGGGTTTAAAGGAACCTAACATGAATGGCATGACGGGGGCTACGTTCACTCGCTCACTCTAGCTCCCGTCATACCATTCGAACCTAACCTATCCGTGTCGGGGAGCCCCAAGCTCCCTTTACGACACGATCAAAGAAAATCCGATATATTGTAGAACCGTACACTGAATGGTCGCCAACCGACGCTCACAATTCCTCGGAATGACTTCGAGAGATTGTAAATTATCAAATATTGATGCGTAAAAAAGTGTTCCAAATGTTCAGTTGACAATTTATCGAGAGTTTTACAATCTCTCAAAATATTTATAATCTTTCGGAATTTGCAATATACCGGTGACATTTAAGAAAATGCAAGTAAAAGAGATCAGCTAACACAGTGTAGGTACCTATTATTATTCTATTGTATCCTACTCTCTCAAAACCTACACTGATTTGTCTTTTTCAATAATTGACTTCCAAAATCATGTGCATTTAAAATCAATTCACCCTGCATAATATTATCTATCAAAAGAGCAGCAATACTATTATTGAATCTGTAGTATATAGTCTTACATATTTTAATGTTAATTCCAAAGAGCCTTTATTTGATAAATAATTGTGATATTTAATTTTTATTATTATGTACTTTATGACAATAAACAAAAGCTTTTGCGTTATTATTTATGTAGCTCTATGATTAATTTGCATTCCATGATGCGTAATCTTATTATATTTTAATTAATATTATTATAAATTATGATCCTAAAAGTATTATTTTTGTTATATTTCTAGGAATCTACAATCGAATCGGATATTATGTCAGAATTCTAGTCCTTTTTCAATATTATGCAAATGCTCTTCAGAAAAGTTGCTTACTGGCCTATGCATTTATATTATTTGTACTTACTTATATTTATTGAAATTATTAAATTCCAAGTTCATATTCTATTTTAATTGAATATTGATTGTAAAATGCTGCAATTTAGTCATGTAAATAAACAATCTAATGAAAACGCTTACTTGTATTATTTTCAATAGGGCTTGTAAATGAAACCTACAATTCAATATAATAGTAATCATTCACTTTCTTTTCTTTCAATATCATTCTTGACACGATCGTTCATATTTTCTTTGGCCTTACTCACCAACTCTCCATCAATCATATACCTACCTACTTACTTCGCGTCGCGGTCGCGTAACTTCGGCATAGTGTGTTTAGACACTTACAGCTCCTAAAATACAAACCCAGGATTTTTTCTATATTTTTACAAATTCAATCTGTTATTTACCTAAATTTCAGGTCTCTGCAACGCTTAGTCTTAAAAATCTCCGTGGCCGCGCGCGGTTCGCCGCGTTTCAATGGCGCGGCCACGTTGAAACCCTTAGGTATAACTTTTTAACCATGGCTATGACAAATTTTATGGTGGGAACCAACTTTGACAAAATCTTGGCGTTTTTTTTTTAATTGTCATGGTCGAGTCATTGAAACGGACACAACCTAGGACCTCATGGTCAGCTGCAGTAGGAACGTTTGCAAAAATATTTTCATGTTCATAAAATCCTTTTCTAAACCTTTCCTTTAGTAAACTTTGATAAACCCTGAACGACTAAAGAAGGGCTCAATATCAGTTTAGCAACACATCTGCCCAATTTTACAATGCATGTGAAATTCCCGTTGAAGGCTGTTGTGTTGATATGCATGGCAGTCACAAAGAAATAAAAGAATTATTTGGTTTCTTGTAATAATAGTTATTTTATTAGGGCATGAAAGAAAAACGTCCACATGTTCAGTATTGTGAACTCTCATTAAACTTAACTAGCGAAACAACTGATAGGATATTAGTGAAGATAAATAAATAACAATCTAAACTCATAATTTCAAGCAATTTCACCGAATGCCGTCGACTCCGTAATCAGCTATTCTATAGTTACTGGTGGAATTATGAGTAAATAACCTATTTATGTTGTTTTATTGTTATTACATATCGATACCCACCATGCCTGTGGAGTTTCGTCGGTTAATTTTGTGATCATTGCGTCATTTTATGCTACAGCTCGAAATTCCAGTTGTGTAATCAGTAAAATTAGTGAAGTAAACTATAATACAAAGTAAGGAGAAATTGACTCATCCTTTAATGCAATTAAGACACAACATAAGAATATTTAAGTAATAAATTATCCCTAGCCTTACATTTTTACTGGTGAGTGTCGGTTTCTCGCTCCTACTTTGAACTGTTCTAGGGTTTAGACAAGTTTCAATTTTTTTTTCCCAGAGGAACAAAAAAAGGCCATAATCTTCTACAATACTTGTTAATTTTATTTGCTCCAGATCCTTAACACGACAATCGCTAACTTACTGACTACACAACAATAATATCACATTCAATGTTATTTTTTTTCAGTCGACATGGTATCTATTTTTTTCTGCTGTCTACAATCTGTTTTTTTAAATCGATTTTAATACAGCAAAATAATAATAAAGTGAGAGCACTAAACCGGTTCCTTTTCGTTTACTTCCTCTTGTTGCCGCCGCCTCCAGATAGGATGATAGCAATTCGCATAAAGATGTTCAGGATGTCCAAGTATACCGAGATAGCACTGTAACAAAATATATTAAATTAGAAATATATTAGTAGACAAATACTATAATTATTCTATGAAAAATAAAACTCTTTAGAACGTCGCTGTGGCAATTAGGTACCTATATCCTGTTTGGATTCTTCATCTGCACAAACTTCTATTTTTGTTAATAGGTATGTCTCAATGATTGAAACACTGCAAAACTATAATATCGTGCTTCACATTTTAAGGGGATAATTCCGCTTATTCACTAAAAGCGCATTTTGAATGGTATCAATTTTAAAATCTAGTGATAACATTGAAACAATATTTTCAAAGGCACTTACGAGTTTATCGGGTCATAAGGCTGTACACCATACATCGGATGCACCTCGGCGCGTTTTATAATACCTTGTGTATCGTATAAGAGGAAACCGCCGAATACAATCAGACCTCCATACAAACTGAGTGAATAGAGTCCTGAAACAAACGTCAATTCAATGTTGTTATCGATCAAAGTAATAAATTTAAAATAAGCATTCATCACTCTTCACACCCTTTCCATATTCGATTAGTACCTATTAGAAAATATTTGACTTTCTCTGATGTAATGTTTGGACTTAATCAAACAACGCTCTATGCATTGTTTGCTACTTCTGAGTCTAAAGTTCGTTCTGGTGGTAACTGTACTGTGTACATAGGGTTGTGTTTACTGGATGATGATTCTCAACCAACAAATATGAGTTGTCTAAGATTCAAATATTGTTTCCATAATTCAAAATCATGAAAGGATAAAAAAACAGAAAAAATGTCACATTTGTTGTATGAGAGCCTCACTTAAATAATTATTTTATTGTTATTTGTTGTCAACACTGTGTACATAGGTTTGTGTTTACTGGATGATGATAAGATTCTCAACCAACAAATATGAGTTGCCTAAGATTCAAAGATTGTTTCCATAATTCAAAATCATGAAAGGATAAAAAAACGGAAAAAATGTCACATTTGTTGTAGGAGAGCCTCACTTAAATATTTATTTTATTCTGTTATTTGTTGTCAACAGAGATACATTATCTGCGAAAATTTCAACTGTCTAGCTGTCACGTTTCATGAGATACAGCTTGGTGACTGACAGACGAACAGCGGAGTCTTAGTGATAGGGTCCCGTTTTTACCCTTTGGGTACGGAACCCTAAAAATGGAAGGTCAAGTACCTGCTCCAAGCGCAGAAGTCTGTGGTATGAACATGCTGGCGAGCGAGGCAGCGAACACAGCGCCCAGGCCCATCGCAAGCGGCGCGCGCATGTTCAGGAATTCACCAGACGGCGCGCAGATCGCAATTGTGCTTAGACCGCCCACGACACCGGCTGTGTACCTAAAAATAAACGTCAAAAATAAGCGTGAAACAAAACTGGGCATGTAGTACGATTCGCGATTCTTAACAAAACAATGCTTGTTTTTAAATCTTTTACAGAAGATTAAGACATAAACTTTAGTAAAATGTATTTACCAAGCAGCTCTAGTGAGCGCCGCGCCTCCGAGGAAGCACATGGGTGCAATGACAGCCCCCATAATGCCAGTGTGTACTATCCATGCCAACTGTTTTGCACCAAAACCGGGCGTGTATTCCATGCCTCGTACCACCATACCAGAGCCGATCATCAAACCCAGTGTCATTACTATTGACTGAAATAAAGTTAGGTTAGGTTTGGGACAGGACAATACAATATTGTATGATGGTCAGTAATGTACCTAGCATAGTGGTCAATGTCAGTGGGTGGAACACTTTCCACCCTTAACATTTATAACAGTCATCACATGGAAAAATGGTCATCTACCAGTGTCAGCGGAGTTACATATTTTCTTATTTTTAACTTACCATCCACCCATTTCTTGCAACTAAGTTTAGTAATGCAGGGGTTCTAAATACTGTGTAAGCACTGCCAGCAGTTACCACAATGGAACCAGCAATGTATCCATATGTTGCTTTGATGCGGTCTTTGACATATTTTGGCCACAGGCTGAAAATAGAGTCAAGAAATAAATCACTATCAGTTTTTATATTACATCAATCATAATATTGAGTGTAAACAGTTATGTAGAATATAGTTTATTATTTATTTATTATGTACTTTATTGTATACCAAAAGGAAACTTAAAACTAAAACACTTATAAAGGGCGGCCTCATCGCATTACGCAATCTCTTCCAGACTACCTGGGATGGACGGTAATTTTCTGGACATGAAATGAATAGGAAATTATCAATTTTATTATGTCCAAGGATAAGTTACAATCCAAATCTATCCAGCTTGGCCAAGGAATCAGCATTGCCATTCAACGTGGCAATGCGGCCATTGTTCTGGGCACTTTTCCCGTTGACAGCGATGTGGACAAATTTTTCAATGCCCTATGAGTTTTTCCACTCCTATTCCCCTTTTATACTTTCTACTAGTTTGTATTCAGTATCTATAAGTTTTATGTATTAGTGGTAACTAGTTTTAAAATTGATAAATAAATTATTTTTCAATCCAGCTGTTGAGGCATGATTAATTAACAAACATACAATCACATTATTTTTTTAGTAGGATGTAAGGACTGCTTGTGAGTCAGTTTTTTTTACTCAAATTAAGGGGCTCAAATTTTCTCAATTGATGCGATTTCTTATTTGTGAACAATATTGTCATTAGTAAAAAATTATAACTTACTGTGCTTCTGTGCACACACCGGGCCTTACTCCTGATCCATAATAACAGAGTGCTGCCAAGCTCATTGCAGAAGCTCCAGCTAGTGCACCTTTTCCTAAACTGAAGGCTGAAAATAATAAAGGCGAAAGTGAATTTGATGAAATTCCAAACCAGTTTGGACCCCTATGAAAACCCTCTGCTCAGGATAGCACTAAGTTGATTGGTTGTTTATTAGCAACTTTCAATAATAATATAAATATATCTGCTCATTCCTAATAGTATGACACTCATGCCAAGTGCCTGTCACAAGATTTTATTTGATTATATTCAAAATTAACACAATTGTTCGGAAGATTACATCATGTCAGCATAGCAGACCAGACTTTGTGTAGTATAGCGTGATTTTTTCAAGTGGGGGAATCTGAAACTACGGAACAATGAATATTTCACTTCTCTTAGTTTCAGATTTGCCCATCCACTTTGAGTTGAACAAATCACCCTATATTCAATTGAATGAAAGTAGATTTACCATTGGGTCCGGCAGGAGCCATCATTTTCGCCCATATTGAGGATTCTGCTAGTGGAGATCTACTTTGAACTACTCTGGAACGAGGTTCTCGAGCATAGTTTCTGATGACATAGTTTTTGGGAACAAAGTTCTTTGGTACTGGAGTTTGCAGGGTATGGCCTACGTTAAGGGCGGAACGCGCAAGGCACACACGCGACAACATGATGCAATCTAGAAAATAGTAAACACAATATTACAAATTGATGTAAAAAGTCGAAAGACGGCCTCACCAATGTTTTTAAATTGAAATATTAATATTCAATGCGCAACTAAGATTTAAGAATTTATATTAACAGGTACTTGCTCACAATTTTTGTAGCAGGGATTGATTTTGATATTTTGATTTAATTTTCTTGAAACGTCAAAACAGTGAAAACAAAATTATTGCGTTTGATTTCAATGACTTGACGTACTTGGAGACTTGGACACTTGACTGCTTGGACACGACCAGACACGACTATTGAAAGAATACTATTGATTGAATTTTGACTAATCAGCCGGTTCGGTACAGTTCGATATCAATTGCCTTGTCAAATTACTGAAGTTACAACACAGACCAAATAGTTACAATGTTTTTAGTTCTCTTTACCAGATTAATGTACTCTGTGTCTCTTACGTCAAGTCAATATAATAATATAGATCTATGTGTCTTACGTTCGTGACGGTTCGTGGCGTTTCGTGATGGTTTCGTGTGTACAATAAAAGAAAGTCATGGAACCAGAAAGAATCGAGATCGAGTTTTCCTTACTATTCTGGAAGATTAATTTTGATACATTTTCCATAGACATATAAAAATAATATTATTATTTTTTCTATCTCAAGTATCTCAATGTTATAGCCGTAACAGACGCTCGGATTTGGTACAGCGGACTAACTCCGCCCACAAAATTCAATCTCGCAACACACGACGGGATCTGGTTCGGCGGACCACGCGGCGGACTAATAGCCGTAACAGACGCTCGGATTTGGTACAGCGGACTAACTCCGCCCACAAAATTCGATCTCGCAACACACGACGGGATCTGGTCCGGCGGACCACGCGGCGGACTAACTCCGCCCACCACGCCACAGAGTATATATACTATACTGAATTGTGCGCCTTCAAGTACACAAAAATTATGGCGGTAGAAGCAACAATAGCAGCAACATTACAACCACCATGTACCAACCACACCGTAAAAAGCGGAAAAAAAGCAGAGGATTGGCTAAATTACAAATGACTAATAAAATACTAATAAATACTAATAAAATTACAAATGACTAATAAATGAGAAATACATTTTTTAAATTTTTATGGTAGTCTGTGGTAGTTTGGTACGGCCCAAGCGTACACACGTCCAGATTTGGTACGGAGCGGACCAAATCCGCTGTGCAAACAAGCGGACCGCGGCGGACTCAATTAATAATAATAATGTTCGCGGACCACTCAACACACGGGCGGATATGGTCCGGGAGCGTACCAAATCTTGTGGGCGGAGTTAGTCCGCCGTACCAAATTCGAACGTCTGTTACGGCTATAACTCCGCCCACTACGCCACAGAGTATATATACTATACTGAATTGTACGCCTTCAAGTGCACTAAAAATATGGTGGTAGCGGCAACAATAGCAGCAACATTACAACCACCATGTACCAGCTACACCGTAAAAAGCGGAAAAAAAGCAGAGCTAAATTAAATTATATTAAGAGAAATACATTTTTAAATTTTTATGGTAGTCTGTGGTAGTTTGGTACGGCCCAAGCGTACACACGTCCAGATTTGGTACGGTGCGGACCAAATCCGCTGTGCAAACAAGCGGACCGCGGCGGACTCGATTAATAATAATAATGTTCGGCGGACCACTCTACACACGGGCGGATATGGTCCGGGAGCGTACCAAATCTTGTGGGCAGAGTTAGTCCGCCGTACCAAATTCGAACGTCTGTTACGGCTACATTCGCACTCTGTGTCTGTGGCAAGTGGCAACTAGTAAAAAAAAAAATATAAACATTTTTTAGTAGTGCTCTAGTTTCTAGTTGGGATAATTTATTGTTTTAAAGTGGGATAATCATTGGATAATCATTATTTAGTTTCTGTCTATTATTTAGTCTATAGTACGGTATTAGTATTACTCTTAGTGAGATAAGTATTACTTATCATTATCTTCAAAATGTTGACGGATGGAATGGATGAAAACATGAATTCAAACCATATTCAAACCAAACACTTTTGTCCACAGAGTACATTATATATATATACCAAAGAGTTTAATAATAATATCGGTAATATATACGGACACTTTTGTCTTGTTCAAACACTATGGGATGCGTTTAAGTAAGACGGCGGAATTTTCGTCGGATAAAACTACTACTACTAGCGAGGGTTCGCTGAACGGAGTCATGGGTTTTTATCAATTTTAGCTGTCATTCATTCTGCCCCTTTCGTCTACAACAATTTGAATCATTATTTCAATAATGATCTATACACAATACAATAATATTCCATGATGAGCTAGTACTCGTTTAAAATATTCTTATTCTCCATTGATGTATATTATGTATGATGTATATACATCAATGGTATCCTCAATCGCGCGAATCAAGCAAATAACAACAAAAACTTGTCAATCTGACAGCAGGATAAAATTTAGCGACATGAAAAGGCCGCTAAAATTCATCCTAGCCAGGCGAAAACTTATAGTAGCGGACGCCCGTGAACAGTGCAGATTAAATTTTAGTCAGTTAAATTTTTCACCTCGCGGTGTTCTTGAACGGGTTGTTTGACGTTGTTTTTATACTGGATATTTTTTCTATCTCAATGAACTGGATAATTGACCTAAACGCACCCCTGCTGTCAAAGGGCAAGTGTCACTGCCACTGTCAACAGCTTCAATCAACAACAAAATTCAACAAATAGGTACCTAGTGTCTGTGATCGTAATTCGGAGAGCACGTGGGCTTTCATATAATTATATAGCAATAGCGTGTGTAACAAAGAGACAATGAAGAAAATCAAAGCCCCAGTAAAAGCTTCTGAAAACTCAGGTTAATATGCTCTATAATCTTCGGTTGTACAGCAGTATTTCAATCTAACTATTGGTACTCTACCACACCGCTAGTTTAACCTACCTATTTATGGTGTAATTGCTATGTAGCTATAAATGACCACGGTTAT
This sequence comes from Melanchra persicariae, assembly GCA_947386135.1. NCBI lineage: Eukaryota > Metazoa > Arthropoda > Insecta > Lepidoptera > Noctuidae > Melanchra > Melanchra persicariae. The sequence continues at coordinate 7,554,814 of OX376653.1, read as the reverse complement.
TTTATTAATTTCTGCTACGGGCTCTTATGATATTACATATCATTGATTTTCATAAATAAACATAAATTATATATAAATAAACATAAATTACAACAATACTATATGCACAGTACTATTTTTCAAATCAATCCTACCGCTCGAGCACTGCCGGCCACACCGGTGTGCCGCGAGTTTATCGCGAATTTAATGTTAATTATTTATTACGTAAGATTTCTTTTTAATTTGGGAATTTTCACATGTCATTGCTGGAGCGGTTAAGAGGAAATGCGGGTGATCTTTTCTCCATAGAAATGCTCTCGCCTGTTTGCTTTCTGGTTAATGACTATATATGTTTTAAATTGGTTTAATATTGGTGGAGAAAATAAGGTGAGAGCCAAACTTCGAAATATGACTTTTTACTCAGGCTATTCAGTCGGATCTGCAGTTGTCCTTATCGCACGAACCGGACGCCGAGCACTCGCAGAGCGACAGCAATAGTTTCTTCAAATACTTTCAAAAGTCTCTCCACCTGCATTTCCTCTTAATGATTGCGATTAGAAGTGTAGCGTGATAAGATAACTAATAACTCAATGTTTATGTAAATTATTCAGATTCTGAAGAAGAGCTTAACCCTGAAACTCACAAGAAATCTTTGGAAAAGCTAAAAAAAACGGATCCTGACTTTTACAACTTCTTGGAAGAAAATGATGAAAATCTATTAAATTTTGATGTGAATTCTGGTGATGATGCATCAGATAAAGAGGATGGTGATGAAGATGATGGTGACAAAGTTCACAAACCAGGCCCACTCAGGGGAGATAGTGATGAAAGTGACTTTGAGGCATGTATTTTCACAATGTTATGAAAAATATTTTTATTTAATTGTGCAACTAGCACTTTGCCGGTTTCATACAAACAATATTCCCGCTTTTCATCCCCTTAAAGGTTGATTTTCCAAAAAATCCTTCCTTAGTGTTAACCTACATCATGAAGTAAGCCATATGTAAAATTTCATGTTCCCAGGCCCAGTAGCTTCAGCTGTGCATTGACATGTCAATCAGTCAGTAACCCTTTTAAAAAAACATACAATTGAATTGAGAACCTCCTCCTTTTTTTGAAGTCAGTTAAAAATAGATATTCATGGACCATGAAATATAAAATAAATATTCTTATCCTTTCAGGATGAAGAGACGAAACCAGTTCAAGGAAAAATTACCTTGAAAATGGTTGCACAATGGCAAGCAGATCTACAAAGTGAAGTCAAAGTGAAACTTACAACACTGACTACTGTCATAAAAGCTTTCAATGCAGCCATGGTCAGAGCCACCAGTGAAGATGGGGCCTCAGATGGAGAATATAAAGTTGAAGGTATGGTGCATTCCTCCTGAAGAAGCAGTAGCTAGCTATATAATTTGCGTTTTCTTTGTTAGAAGCAGTGGCTGAATGATTTACTGTTTGTACTTTGGGTTTTCTTTCAATGCTTCATTTCTCTTAATAAAAAAAAAAATTAAACCTGATGAATTTGTGGCAGATTTATATTTTTCATGGAAAAGAGTATTTGGAATAGAATTTAATGTTTCTTTTCACATGTTAATGAATTCCGTCATGGGTAGACCATGCCCATAGGACATAAGATACTTTTCAACCTGGATGTATTATTGTGTAAAAATGTATGCTTTTGTTTACAGGTTCCTCCGTCTTCAATGCTGTCATACAGATGTGTGTCCTATATTTGCCTGGAGCCATTCGAAAATATCTAGGCATGGAACAGTCTGGTAAAGACCCTCAAAAATGCAAACACTTCATTAAAATTAAAACTCACTTGATTTCATATCTTGGTGATTTACTGAAGCTGCTTGGAGGTGTAACATCAGAGAATATATTGACTGTGCTACTCAAACATTTGCATCAAATGTCTATTTATGTAGCTTGCTTCTTAAGGATAGCAAAACAAGCATTGAAGAAACTGTTGACTTTCTGGAGTACTGGTGAAGAGACTGTGAGAGTGCTAGCCTTTTTGTGTATTTTGAGGATAACCAGAAACCAGCAACCAGCATTACTTGACCTGGTGCTAAAAGCCATGTACTTGACGTATGTTAAAAACTGTAAATTCGTCAGCCCTTCTACTTGGCCAGGAATCAATTTCATGCGAAGATCACTTGTGGAAATGTTCTCACTGGATCTGAATGTGTCATATCAGCATGTTTTCCTTTACATTCGACAGCTGGCTATTGTCTTGAGAAATGCTATTGTTGTGCAAAAAATTGAAAACCGCCAAGCTGTTTACAACTGGCAGTTTGTGAATTCACTGCACTTGTGGGCTGACTTGATGGGCGCAACTTCAAATAAAGCACAGTTACAGCCATTGATCTACCCTCTGGTCATGATCATTACTAATACAATCAAACTTGTGCCAACTCATCAATACTATCCTCTGAGATTCCACTGTGTTGAGATATTGGTAAATCTTTCAAAAGAATCAAATACCTTCATGCCTATTTTACCATTCCTTGTTGAGGTAAATATTTTAAATGAATGTTGTGCATCAGGCGCTATTCACATATTTCTAAGTCAGGGTCAAAAATATCCCTGCAAATATTTAGTATGAAATTGTTTAAACAGTTTGTGTCAGGTACATCTGGGCCCCGAACACTGATGGGACCCTGAACGGGTAATGTGTGAATAGAGCCTAATAACTAACTTTTATAATTGTTGTATACTTTAAAAAAATATCATTTTAATTTCCAGGTTTTAACAACTTTCGACTTTAATAAGAAGCATAAGAAAGTATCAATGAAGCCATTAGATTTTTCATGCATTCTAAGACTAGCCAAGTCCCAACTGATGGAGAATGGGTTCAAAGACTCAGTTATTGAACGGCTCTATGGTCTCATGCTAGAGTATTCAGCCAATGAGTCGCACACAATCGCCTTCCCAGATGTAACACTATTAGCTGTTATACAGGTATGTTTTGATATAAAATATTTTCAAGTAATAACTTGTACGAATTTAAAAATTGACCAAACTCTACGAATAATAAAAGTCAAAGTCAAAGTCAAAGTCAAAGTCAAAAACGTTTATTTCAATTAGGCCATTAAACGGCACTTTTGAACGTCATCATCTACATTAAAAATAATACAAAGTGACTCTACTGTCACGAAGCGTATTCGTGAACAAGATACAAGAAATTTTCCTCCAAACTTCACTACATTGACAAAATTATCGAGTTCGAATGAACGAAAATAAGCAAATAAAACAAAAGAAAAACACGAGAAACGTGAATGTGGAGCCGATTCGTATCGGCTCCACATTCACGTCTCTCGTCATCCAAGTTTCTCGTAGTTTTCTCGCTTTCTCGCGATATTCTCGCGTGAATGTGGACCGCCCTTTACGACACCCACGGGAAGTGATGGGATGGTGCTATTCTTTTACGCCTGACACCATACGGAACATTTTTCGCTGTAGGTACTTCATTTTTCGGGAATCTGTGAATCATCATCATCTCCCTGCCTCCATATCGACGCTTTAGAGGCAAAAATTACCAAGCGACATGTTGGACGAATGTCGTCTGGTAATTTTTGCCTTTCAAGCGTCGATATTATCATTTTTCCTTTTAACTAAAGACCTGTCAAGTTGTCAAGAGAAACAAAACGTAAAATAAGCTTTGTTGTTGCACATTACTTTTCGGAGTTACGAGTATAGGATTTCAAAATGTTTATTTACTCACTTATGTAAAGTGATTCCAGCTTGCTTGATATCCGTATCTGGCTTCACTTAACAGCACAGCTAGGAAACGAGTATATATAAACTAAAGACTTTCATATAATCCCTAGAGAAGATGCTATAAAGAGATAAGTTTACCTTTGTATGTAAATACATGACTTGCTAAATATTGTTTTTGATGTTTTATGCACAATAAAGCAAAATAAAACCTTTTTGAATTAGGTAAGTACTTAGTATTCCTTAATACCAATACCTATATTAATTAATTTATCCAATCATTCATTCCTAAACTCTGCGTATAGAGCCAGGACGTGCCCTGCTATGCACAATAAAGAACTGATGATAAAATAGCTTTGCAACTTTATAGTATTTAAATGTAACTACAAATTTATATTTTGACTTGTATATTTTATAAAATTTTAAAGATTTGTTCCGTATTCGTCGTGTTCCGAACTCGACGTACTCCAGATTTGTCACACAATTTGAAATAGTTTAGTTGGGGCCCTAGTTCATTTTTTGCCCCAAGGCCTTTGGTTACCTGGTTACGCCACTGGTTACGTGGTGCCATTTTTAAGATTGATGATTGATTGAGTGATTTTTTTGTTACATTTCTTGACTTTTATTATTCGTAAAACAAAAATTAATACTTAATATGAAGTGAGGCTAAATAGAAAATAACTATTTTGTAAAAATATGAGACATTTTAAACTACTGTATACATATTAGTGATAAACCCCGGATTAGGCGGGCGCGAAATATCAAACATAATAATTTGAAATCGAGGTTTGTGCCCCTATTGAAGTGACTATGGCGTCGTCGTACAAAGCGATCATAACGCGACCGTCGCGATCATTTCTTCGGAAAAACCGCAAGGCGCCCTGGGTCGGCGTCGACGCGTTCGGGTTTGCCAAATAAATGATCGCGACGCTCGTATATTTGCGCGATCGTCTATTGCTTTACCTCGAGGAAACACGATGAGCCACTACTGGCTGCTACAAACAACTAGCCATTCACTGTGGCCGCATAGTCGAGGCCAACCCCGCGCTAGTCAACGCGCGTTTACTGACTATCTTGTTTTGTGCTACTTATACAAAAACCATATTAATATTTCCAAATGATTTATTGTTACAGTTAAAACAGTTCTTAAAAACATGTTCTGTATCTAACTACACGAAAAAAATGCGTCAGTTACTTGAAAAAATCGAGGAAAACTGTAAATTTATAGAACGAGAGAGAGCCAAAATTAGTTTCTCTTTGAGTGAAGATAAAATGGTCGCAGCCTGGGAAACCAGTATTAGGACTAAAGGAACGCCTCTACAAACATTCTTCGAGAACTGGAGTAAGATAAACAGGATCCAAAAGCGTAAGAAGATCACCAAAAACGATGAGATTGCTGGAGAGCTGCCCAAGATAAAACGGGTTAAGCTGTCTGACGACGCAACACAAAGTGCGCAAGCAGAAGATAAGGGGCCGGTGGAGCTGTTCCCATCTGACGACGAGGAAGAGGATGATCACTTCAAAATGGAAGACGACGATACTCCTGTTCCTAAAGTCAAAATAACAAAGAAAAAGGAAAAGAAAAATAATAAGAAAAAGCCGGCCAAAAAGAAAACAGTAGAAATCGAGGACAATACAGTTGACGATAAGGATGATATTGTACAAGAATTTAGTGTAAGTGACTGGTAATAAAACTTATCATTGATGTAAATATTGTCTTACTAAACCTGTGTATATTTCATTATGCAATACAAAAGTCAATTAACTATAAGCAATAAAATAATGGAAACACAAGACAAAACATAATACAGCTCAGGGTGCTGTATCATCAACCCCCTGCAGAAAGAACGTCCAGCGCACCTTTGGTGTCGGTGGCTCATAGTTTTCAATAGTGAGAGTACCAGTGGGCATTTCTTGCCATCCTGCTGACGGCATTTCCGCCATACATACTTGTATCTTGACTTCCTGTGGAGTAAAATAAAGATGCACTTTTCTAGATATGATTGACAGTTACGGGCGGACGTTTTATAGGAATATCTTTATGTAACTGTTGGCACTCAAAAATGCTGTCACGTAGCCTTATCAAAAGTCATAAATATTTAATATGACCGAGGAAATGATTAGATATTGTCACTGCAGGTTTAAGCCTGCATACCATTGCACACCTTTGGCGTTATGTTAAAAAAAAACTTCGTCTGCGTTTTCAGTATTCGCCACAAAAACACACCTAGCGCGTAGGCTGCACTGGCGCAACTCGCACGCGAGGCACGTTATCGGCACTCCCGTTACGTCTGGTCGATACACAATAGACGTGTTTATTGTACACCTCATTACAAGAACAGGACAAAATATATAAATAAATAAATAATAATAGACGTGTTTTTCCGCACTGTCGTCTCGCTTATAAAAATTGTTTCAACTGTTTGGCGCTCACACCATGTGCGCAAGCCTGCCGTATTTGTGGTCTAGCGAAGCAATAGCCCGCCGCAGTTACACACACAACACTAAATATTAAAAGAATATCAACTTTCAGGTTACCTTCTTAGGTCTAACCGGTTCATATTGAGTCCTTACATAAAATTCATTTCGGTCAACGTATATTTTAAACATTCTCGCATCATCGAAAACGTTTTTAAACAGAATTTGCGTGAACCCTCCAGCTTTTATTTCGTATGGCCCTTGAGGCTTTGGTTCCGTTCCAGTTCCTATTATGTTATATCTGTAAATTGACATAATCATTGTAAATAGGCCGAACAAAGGGTAAAAATAAAGCCTTTGTTGAACCGGCAAGGAAGTACATGATCGTATAAGCTGACGAGTCTGTCGTCACAAAGCTTCGTGCACGCCACATGCAGATATAACTACTATCAGACAAGAGGTTATAGTTTTTGATGCTATATAGCTCTAAATAAAACAAATGAGGGTTCTATATTTACACGAGGGCAGTTTAACTCGCTAGCTTATTTGTGTACCTAGTCTTCCTAAGACTAGGTACACAAAAAAGCTAGCGAATTTTACGTAGTCTAAAAAATTACTCCGGCATTACTCATGACCTGCTTCAAGCTGCCCATGAATGCCAATAAATATATATTTAATAACTTACACAAATTCACCAGCAACAGGAGAGTCAAAAGAAATTCTACAATGTTGAACGCCGAGCTCCGTTGGTTCGAACTGTACTAAAAACTTTCCTTTCTCGAAGGGCCCTAGTACGAATTCCCCATCTGCTAGTACTGATGGATGAGACAACTGTAAAGAGTCCAATGATTATAATCTGTTATGTAAAGAATGTTTTATTACCTACTCTATACAGAGTGTTCCAGAACAGTACTTTAGAGAGTATAGATAGAGTTAAGATTAGAGATTCCGTTACTGAGTGACTGACAGACAACCCACAGCCGAAACTACTGGTCATAGAAAGCTGAAAGGATGGATGGGGGGAAAAAGGTGTAGGCTCTGGTCCAAGAAGCTATTGAGATTCTATTATACGCAAATCTACTGTCGAAAATAGTGATTTTCAAATACCAAAGCTCATAGAAATCGCTAAATAAAAAAGGCTATAGTACCTATTGCTTTTTGTAAAATTAATTAATAGTTTGTTGCATTATAGTCAAAATAATAAAACAAGATAATAACCGTGCAGTCGAAATCAGCCCTGGTGTCAGTCTTATTCTGCACTCGTAGACGGATCGGAATACTGAATCCTAGCGCAGTTTCGTGTTCCATAGTTTTCTCTTTGGCAGGCAAACATTTTAATATGACTTTATAGACAAAGGTCCCAACTAAGAAATTAGACACCTCTAAATAGTCCTCAGTATCGCCAACCACTAAAGGTGAATATGTCATATTTAATGTAGCCTGAAATAAATATGCCGTTAGTTATATATAACCTCACAACCCTAATCTCTTCAAAGTTAGAGTGAACAGGCTCCTTCTGGGTAACCTCGCTCCATCGTAGACTTTGTCTCTGTCATCTCTGACTTTGACTAGAGTCAAGAGCAAACCCATCACTAATAAAAAAAAACATCGATCTACATTAAACATAGGTACTTAAAATAACATAACAGTGCAGCAGGATTCTTACTAACTACCAGTACCTAGTATTTATCACTAGGTAAGCGAGCATCTTCCCGCAGGGTGTAACCAACTTCAACTTGGTGTCTTCAACTTGGAAGTCCCTGAACCGCCTCAAAACCCAATTAGGTAGGAAGGCGTAACCCCAAGCTCGCCAAGTGGCTTACCCCACTTGGCGAGCTTGGCATTTATAGTCGCAGGGAAATGATGAAATTGGGGATTTGGTCAAATTCCTTGGGATCATGGATTCGGATCTCCCTATCACGTCCCAATAAAAGAAAAACAGCTACAAGCGACCTAAAAAAAAATTCTCGAAGATTTTATACTATTGATGGCTTCATTAGCTAATAAGGTTTCATAAGCATTCTCCAAAGCTGCGAGGGGCCTCGCCACGTCATAGTTTACAGGTGCGAGGCCTCTCGGAACGCGTGGACAGGTACCTAGGCAAAGACCGACTTCGCCCGCTAAACTAGCATTAGGTAAATAAAGATTACCTCAGAATTGCCATTGATTCGCAAAACTTCAGGACATGTTAGTTTCTCACAACTGATGTAATAGTCGGCATTGTCGGCAAGCGGGTTCTTAATGATGAGCTCGTTTTGTGCCATCTCTCGCGCCCGGCACTCGAACGTCAGGATGTCTACTACGGGACTCGGAGTTACGGACACGATGATGTTATAGTATTGATACTCACGGGTCAGTTCATTTGTGAATAATACCTATAATCAAATAATTTACATTTACGTTTGAATCTACGGAAAAAATCTGTAAGCTCCTAAATATTTTTATAAAGGTGTCTCAATTTTAAAAATGTATTTTTTATTCTATCATAAAGTGCACAGGATAGGGTTAGATATGTATGGAATGGCACATCGGGAAAATCTGTGCTTATTTGCATAGACCTATACTTAAATTATATACCTAATGAACTGTAAAGTAAGAATACACCTTGTTCAAGTTCCTTTTCAGTTCAAAACCTGCCTTATCTAAAACTACCTGCCAGGGCAGCGGTTTTTGTTAGAAAGAGTTACCGCGGCCCTGGAAAGCAAAAGGCACTACGAGGAGTACGGATGGATTTAAGTCAGTAGGTAGGAGTCTGACACTCCCTCCCGCTCCACCCAGAGTGGCAGGAGTCATTTGATGATTTCCCATCCATAAAAAAAGGCATCTAAAACTAAATAAGTAGTAGTTTATGCAACGACCATATAAAAGGGGTTATTAAAACACGAGTGTGGGTTTGATAATAGCACCACACGAGTGTTTTAATACCTAATTATATGCCTTTGCATACACTATTTTATCTTCACTCATACAGTTTAAATAAATAAGTAGAAAAATAGTTTATTCCAATATGGCGGATATTCTCATTGCGTATTCGAATGACTGCGCAGCGCGCGCATCCATAGACAAAGATAAAAGCTGGCTCATTGATTTAAGTCAATGACACAATATAAATATGGACAGTAGGGAAACTGCCTACAAACGCTCGAAACGGCACACTCACGCAAACATGCACACCGACGAGACTCCTAAGGTAACTTCGCGGGACTCGCAGTAGCAAGTGCCGCGTCAAGACGAGTGGTCACGTTTAACTTTTTATTTTTGAAAATGCCAGGAAAGTATTGCGTAGTATACTGCTGTTTGAACTCGGCTTCATCAAAACCGGAGCTATTGTATTTTAAACTTCCTGCTGATATTGAATGGTAAGAATGATTTCTAGTTATTGTTATTTAATCGTTATCGAATTGCGTATAAGTCTGTGTGATCGATCATAATGAATTCGTGAACTTACTTCTAAATCATGAATGCGGCGGTTTTGAGGGTATTTAAATCAATAGTGATACTGGTAACAAAAAGTACATCCAAGATGGCGACTGCAATAGGTATTATATATCAATATTTTCGTCATGGGTGTCGTTTTCATGGTTTTCGAGGGTCTTGAAGCCGATAGTAATGTCAAAATGTGAATCCAAGATGGCGGCTGCAATTGGTATCAATTTTTTCGTCATGGGTGTCGTTTTCATGGTTTTCGAGGGTGTTGAAGCCGATAGTGCTGTCAAAATGTGAATCCAAGATGGCGGCTGCAATTGGTATCAATTTTTTCGTCATGGGTGTCGTTTTCCTGGTTTTCGAGGGTGTTGAAGCCGATAGTGCTGTCAAAATGTGAATCCAAGATGGTGGATACAATAGGTATCAATTTTTTCGTCATGGGTGTCATTTTCATGGTTTTCGAGGGTGTTGAAGCCGATAGTGCTGTCAAAATGTGAATCCAAGATGGCGGCTGCAATTGGTATCAATTTTTTCGTCATGGGTGTCGTTTTCATGTTTTTCGAGGGTATTGAAGCCGATAGTGCTGTCAAAATGTGAATCCAAGATGGCGGATACAATAGATATCAATTATTTCGTCATGGGTGTCACTTTCATGGTTTTCGAGGGTGTTGAAGCCGATAGTGCTGTCAAAATGTGAATCCAAGATGGCGGCTACAATTGGTATCAATTTTTTCGTCATGGGTGTCGTTTTTATGGTTTTCGAGGGTGTTGAAGCCGATAGTGCTGTCAAAACGTGAATCCAAGATGGCGGCTGCAATTTTTTCGTCATCGTCGTGTGTGTATTTTTTTATGTAATGGGTTTTTTAATTACTAGATATCATCACACGCATTTTCGGATTGAAACGCGGTACGGTTCGTAGCCGGTCATGAGCCCAGCCCGCGCGCCACCTGCGCTGCGGCGTCTACCGTGCGCCCACTGCGACGAGCGCCCGAAACCTTTTCGTCCAACCGCGGCTCGCGTACACTCCCGCTAAAACTTGTAAAAGGTTCCGCCGTAATGACAAAGTTAAAGACCTTTAGTTCTACAAGTTGTTGTGTGTTAATATTAAATTGATTTCCGTGTTTAAACTATCGTCTTTTGCTGAGGTTAACCGACGCCATGAGATTACCTATTTAAATTCTGTTTGTAAGCTATTTATTCGAATTCGATTGATTGATCACTACAGAACAAAAATGTAAAAAAAAATATATCAAAAACATTAAAAGTGACAACCCTATTGCTTCAATGGAGCGTAGGTAATTATGTTGTCAACTAGGCTTAGTTTCCCTACTGTCCATATTTATACTGTGTCAATGAGCCCGCGCCAATAAATTAAAAAGTAAAAGTGTGCTATAAAAATTAAATAGTTATTTTATGATGCAGTTATTTAAAAATCGAAGGAAAATGTTGAACTGTAATGGTTTTTTTTTTTAATTTTACCTATCTACGAAAAAAAAAAGTACGTGTTTACCTATGCATTCGTTTTTGAACTCATATTTGGAACATTACGTTGTGAGTGTAGATAAACATTTTTTTAAATCTTCGAAGTCGTATCCTTCCGACTGTATCATCAGGTCAGAGTGCCAATTCTACTTATTTTTAAGCAACGTTCGCATTCGCATGTCAGTTGCAAACTGTAAAAAATGTATAGAAATTAAGGCTTTTTTGACAGATTGTGACTGAGATGCGAATGAATTGGCACTCAGCTCCATTATACTGTACTTTTTATTGTATTTTTATGAATTTAGGTAATACCTAGGTGTTTACCTATTAGGTCCCTAAATTCGACGGAAATAGATTATGATGATGAGAACAGATTTAGAAGGGTGTTTAGGTACCCCTGAGCTCAATTGGATGTTATGAAATAAGAGAGTAGGTGCTTATTTCAAAATAAGCACCTACTATCGAATTTCCCTCCGGAAATACATATCTACGAGCTGCGATAATAGTCATTGTACTGACTTTGAATGTCATTTCGCACTCCTCATATCCAACGAAGTTCCACCGGCACGTGGCAGCCGCTTCACCCCATGTCTTGATGATTTCTGGGCATTTGATTTCGAAGTACCCATCGAATTTTTCAGGAACTATCTTCACCACTTCCGTAGAAACACTGTATGACTCAGGCTCCTGAAAACAGTTTTCTTTTTCAAGAGAAAAAATAAAGGCAATATAATTCAAATAATTCAGTTTAAAGATTATTGACTGGATCTATCAATACCTTCTTAATAACCAAAGCGTAGTTGATATTTTGAGAGTGTTGGCACTTGTTATATCTAAATAGGCGCCACTCCCCTGAGGAAGTGTCTCGCTGTTATAATATTATGTACATTATAAATAGGTACCTCAGAAATATTATAAACGAGTAACGCTTCAGTGTGGACATCCTTGGCGGGAACGCTTATGTTGATGGTGCCATTAGGATTAGGTTCCATCGCATTTCCGGCTAGTGCGACGATTAATGCAGTTTCACCGAGAGGCGAGTACAACACTTGGCTCTGGGGGCCGGACCGGACCGGAAAGCAAGATTAAAATTATAGAAATAAATAACAGTTAGGTACATCTTCGTCTTTTCGTGTCGATTGACTCAAATATATTGTCCCACCAATATAGAGCAATCAGTACAGCTCTGCCATTGACCTCGTTTAAATCTTGTAGGTACTTACCTAAGTTGTGGACACTAAGTAGGAGAAGCATGTGTATAATAGTAAAAAAGATTTAAGATAACACTACACAAACCAATATTAAACTTACAAAAAAAATAGGTAGGTACTGACATAACCTAAGATATAAGTACCTACTTGGAAACTATATGAAGGGACCCCTTCATATACAAATTTAAAGTTGGCAGATAATTCCAGAACCTTCCACTATAGAAACATCTAGAAAGTTCGCGTGCATACCAGTCCCGACTAACTAGATATCGAAAACTCTAGAATGTTCTAGCATAATAAATTTCCAAATAAAATCTTACGCAAAAAATACGCTAGGTAGCGCTCTACTTTATGTAGGTAAGTACGCTACACTTTATTAGGTAGGTAGATACGAGTACTATAAAATAATAATAGGTACATAAAACCATAATACATACGTAACAAAAGAAAAAATCAAAACCATAATTCAGCGGTCTCCGAGACCATAGTCGCAAACTTACACGTAGGTACCATTACATTATCCTATGCTTACATTTATCGATAGATTATCGATAGATATTTAGATAATTTATTGGCACGCACTATGCACATTATGTAGGTATGTATCACCATCAGTACAAATGGACCAGCCGAATAACTTGTTTTAGATGTAGTTATCTAAACTAGTACCTACCTACACTTTTTGCTTTGTTTACTATTGACGTTACGTTGATATTATAATTTTACTTATTCTACATCTGCATGCTTCGTCATTAGACGACGATTACCTAGGTACTTAATTATTTATGTTGAAATTAAAATCTCATATAAGTGAACTGTTTCATGTTGTTATGAAAAAAATAAAGATTCTTTAAACCTATAGGTAGGTACTGATGTCGGCCGCTGTAAAAAAAATTTTTTTTTAGATATTTTTTACAGCGGCCAACCTGGCGTTATAATAATAACTGTCAAAAACATAAAAAATTCGTAAAAGCTCACATCATGCCTGCCGATACGTTTTGGTTTGAACGTGACGGGAATATCTAACGCAGAATTGGGTTCAACATGAAATTCTTTCCATGTTTCGAATGGTCCACCCGATATTTCAGAAAGAATTAGCCAGAGATCGTCAGTTCTGGAAAAGACAGTCAATATGTTACATATGTGCTACTTCTGAGTTCACAGACATTGTTGTTTTAAGAGCCGATTCCTACGATGTATGTAGTGAATTGAGTAGTGTTATGCATTGAGGGCACAAAACAGTAGGTACCTACCTATATGTCACGGGCGCCATACTTGAATCCCAGGGATAGTTGAGCTGAGTGAGAGAGCGTCTCGCGAGGGAAGCGAGTGAGTTAATACCTATCCTGAATACAGTGAGGGGTTCAAACTAGCCTAAAGCACTTTTATCCCCTCGGAGAATATTCTAATTTTCACACCTGCTGCGAGATAATTGCGCTCAGGCACAACCTCTAAAGTAAGACCTACCAAGGGTTGTCTTGTTACTTAGTAGGTCAATGGGTTGTGGGTACAAGATAACATGCAGTTGCTCCATATAAGATATAACTGAACTGCATTTGTTGTTGTTGGACTCGAAACCGAAATATACATAATTGCGACAAGTTAGGATGACAATAATAGCAGATAATATTGTGGTAGGCTCCTTATGTACTTAGATTATCAGTTATCACCGATGAGTACTGATGACAATTTAAATGTAGGTAAAAGCCACTCACTATTGTGGTTTGCATTTAACATAGTACATTATTCTAACTACCTAACGCTTTGAACAGATAATCTAGGTCTAAATTCTGTTGACCACCACAAAAAAGTGAGAATCGGCTTTTAAATGCATTTTAATGACTTACGGATTGGTGATGACAATGTAGTCGGTATGTTGGTCACGCACAGGACACTCCATGAACAGAGTTTTATTTTCAACATTACCCAAATCGATGCACGTTGCATACAGGGCTAATTCAAGAGGCATGTAGTTTTCTAAATTACAGCTTGCCTGGAACATGATGTGTTGGTTCGAGTTAGCAAATTTTTTAGATACAGGACAAAACACATTTATTGGGATTTAAAAAAAAATTACAACAGCCAACAAAAAAAATGTTTTGATCTATTTAGTTCAATATAAGTATATGTACAAATATTTTGGCCCAAGCGTCATCGTCTCGGGAGACAGCAATTTTTTTTATTTACTAAGTCTTATTAGTTTATTTATTAGCGGCCCACCCGACACGATGACGCTTGGGCTTTGGATTATTACTGAAACTCGTATCAACATCTGTAGCGTTGTTTAGAAGAAGTAAGCGAAGAAACAGACAGAGGCAGAAAGCGACTTATTTTTCTTCAATAGGGATAGAGAAGATACTTACCCATACTTTAATGAATGGGTTATGGTTGAGCGGCCTGAAAGTTATCGTAAACGTAACGTTGGTATGGGCAGCTATTGTGCCGAACTGTGGGCTTATCGTGAACTCTTCCGATATCAATGGTTGCCACCAAAATCTGGATAAAAGTTTATATGATAGAGATTTGTTAAAAATAACTCAAAGAAATACTAAATATACCATTATTGGTTTTAAAAGCTCGAAAATATGATTAGTGATGACTACTGATGACAGTGAGATGACGCGGAGGACGGTGACATTATCTGATTTCTATTTTTACGGTCCCGAATTTTTCTGTAGAGTTTGGAAACACTCGTTTGGAAACTCAGTATTGTCGGTCTATTCTGTGAACTAGTGTTAACCACTCACTATGAAAACTTAGGTCGAGTGAGCTTGACGTGAACTGACTGTAGAGCTCTGAAAATCAGAGCATCTCTCAAAGAGAGGCTCAGGCCGTGAATGAAGTCAGGCTGAGGATGATGATAGCTGGAAGGTACTTACGAAGAGCAGAAATAATAAAATACTTACTCTAAGTAGTCTATCTAATATTATTAGATATTATATTTACCTAGCCCCAAAATCGCCTTTATTCAGTAACATTACTTTGAGTTTCTTGCATCCGCGTTTCCGCACGCGTCCAAATTGAAGCGAGTTCTGACTGAAGATCAAACTCATTCCCGTGGCACAACCGCTCAGGCTGACTAGAGGACGCTCAAAGTTCAACACTTTCATGTTTAACTAAAATTTAACGGACCATATTTAACCTTTAGGTAAGCAGTTTCCAAGTCAACAAAATATCTAATTAGAATGCTCTGAGATGGATCGAAGCAACTCGTGCCTTGTTCTCTTCGTCAGCAGCGTTTTCTTACTTAATAGGTATTTCACTGTCAGTAAGTAGGTAAGTTATATTACGTAAATTAAACATCAAAATGTTGATATAGGTACCTGTACGTTGAGCGTGCTTATCAATCCGACCGGCTTGAATTGTATCTTAACGGGCACTTTCCCGTACGGGTTGATAGTGCTTTC
This sequence comes from Melanchra persicariae, assembly GCA_947386135.1. NCBI lineage: Eukaryota > Metazoa > Arthropoda > Insecta > Lepidoptera > Noctuidae > Melanchra > Melanchra persicariae. The sequence goes on along the minus strand of OX376653.1, from coordinate 7,539,170 downwards.
CTTCGGTATTACCTTTAGAGACGACAGCGCGTTTTGAATGTCCATGGCGATTTGGTTCCGAATTTTATCATTTTTATACGTTTGCAGCATTTGCACTCTAAGAAGTCAGATGAAAACGGAAAATTAGGTACCTATATTATTACCCACAGTGCATAAAAAAATTCCTATACCTCTATAAGCGTAGTTAGGCACTATTTTGTATCGCCTTAGCGCAGGAATTATAATGTATCTACTAATTTAGATGGATGGCAGAGGTCGTCATTACCTCGAAGGTCCACCATCGGACTGCTGAACAGCCTCGACCGGATTGAGACAAACACTGGTAGTGTCAGACTTCGTGGTGTCCTCCACAACAGGGTACATTTCCCTGAATATGTATGTGGCGTCAATTGGTATCTTACTATGATTCATCACTTCTATTGTGCGAATAAACTTTTCTCCCACTTTCACGTGGCCTAAGTCAAAGCTCTTTTGGCAACCTTCGTAAAGGTCAAACAGGAGAGGAACTCCTGGAAAACAAGCAACAAATAAATATGATAAAAAAATACCCATGACTGCTAAAAGACGTTGTAAACTGAATAACGTCTGTAAAGTTCGTCTTAATTTTGCAGTACCCCTCACCCGTTGTCACATTTTTTTCTGCGCTTTTAGGTTTGTTTCCACCTATAGAGGAGACCGGGGATGGTCGGCAATAAGGGTAGATAGACTAACTGCCAAAAACTCGCTAGCAGTGCGAGTTTTGAGTCACCTAATAACACTCGCTGATTAAGAGTTGGTTATAAAAACAGCAGTATTTTTAAAATTTGTGTTAATGATAGGAAGGTAGGTAGACCGAGGCGAATCGGATCAGTGGGTGAATCGGATCAAAATAAGAAATTCGGTAATATTTTGAATAACGCGTTAGCACGGAACTCAAGCGACTGGCGCCTTACGACCCCTTCCTGCCCTGCACCTCCCGCCGTTGACAGTGTTTCTATTCGACTTGTGCATCAGTGTCAAAACTGTGCGTCAGCGCGTCTTGTGTTTGTGTGTGTTACAATTTTGGTGCGCATCTAAGGTAAGTACTTACCATTTCTTTGTGTAATTCTAAGGATTTGTGTTAAAACTTTGAATTATATTTTTTATATAGATTGGGAAAGGGCCTATTTTAGAAAACATTTTAGTTTTTAAGCACAATATTATAGGATAATGTGTAAAATATTTATTTCAAGAGTCTTTAATATGGGGTTATTCGGATCGCGTCAGCGGGGGCGAATTGGATCACTTTTTTATAATGATTTATTTAACATTTACGGTTAATGATGCGTTTTTATTTCCTTGTAGATGGTTCGCACGTACAAAAGAAAGACTGTGAATGTGGTAGAATGGTCCCAAGAAAAAGTAGAGAAGCTGCGAGTAAAGTCTTGGCCAAAGAGTTAACATTACGTCGGGCTGCTGAGATTTACGGATAACCATACACGTGTCTATTTAAATGAAGAGTAACTTTCTCCAGAAGTGTCATTAAAACGCGTGGTGGACAGCCAGCTTCAGATGAGACTGCTGAAAAGATTTTAGCGGACCGTTCACTGCACTTAGCGAGTCGTGGCTTCGGAATTACACCCAAGGCGGTTCGTAAATATGCGTTTGAATTCGCAGGACGTCAAAAAATTCAACACAATTTTAACAGAGCAGTAGGCCATGGTAGGAATGGCTGTTCAGGACTGATTGCATCGAAGTATTGCTCAGAAAAAAATATCCATCCACCATCAGAAGATTGGATTCAGTGCCATGCATGCGAAAAATGGTGCCACGAAAAAAGGCCCGTATATATAATAATAATAATAAACATTTATTTCAGAACCAGTTCCATATTTGTTAGTAACAGTGTAACTTATAAACTAGTGTTAGTAACATTATTATTCTAAGCATGGGGCACGCCGATCCTGGGAATGTCTACTTGACTGCATGCAGTCGTATCCACCGCCCCAGGATCGGAGAGTCCCACCTATCCGCCAACGTTCGGAGAATGGTGTTGGGGCTGGCGCGAACACGGCGTAGCAGAGATGCACATCTCTTTCGTACGATGGCCGAAAAACTATCAACGGCCGCATCGGCAAACATGCTAGATGCGCTACAAAAACGCGGCAGCCCCATCATCACCCGGAACGTATATATACGTATATATATATGCGATTTATGTGTTACCAATAAATATTGATCTTATTATTCATTATATAAATGATTCCAAAGCTAAATGTTAAGAAAATTTAAATTAAGTTGTGTATCATCATGTTATGTATGATCCTATTCGCCCCGAGAATTGGGGCGATTCGGATAATTCTGTCTTTCAAGTTTTTAGTAAACATTTTGGAGAATTAGTGAACAATTTATGTTTTAAAATGATTATTGCGTAGCTAGATTATTACTGATTACTATTTTGTCAATAAAAGTTTCATAAAATATACTGTAGTATGATTTTAATATCCTCAAAAAAAAATTGATCCGATTCGCCTCGGTCTACCCTAATTCAAGTGAAAATAGCATTTAGGGTTGATCGATTAACTTTTTGCGGGGCAGGTCGACTCGAAGAAATTAAACAGAAAAAACTTGTCACTTAGCTGTGTTTTGCAAAAAGACATTAAAACATTGGCGAAAGCGTTTGAGATTCATTGTTACACTTCAAATGTACATGTGTGAAGAAATTAAAAGAAAACTAGACTAAAAATGAGATTTCGAGAATGCTTGGCATAGTTGCTTAATTACTAAAGTTTACATACTATGTCATGGTCAACCTCCCCAGGCCTGTGTTGAACATACCCCGGTCGTGGGGTAGGTTAACTAAGATTTCCTGTTTTGCAAAAACCAGCAAATAACATGACAATAACTATGATGAGTTATGATAAAAAAAAACATAATTATTTTAATTCACAGATAGTGTCTCTATACAATCAAGTTATTTCTGTATAATTATGAAAATACAAAAACTATAAACTAATAATTGAATAGTAGCTAGGTAAGTCAACTATCCCCGGTCTCCTCTACCCTTAATTATGAACAAGACGGACCTTCTCCTTTAATAATAACATTTTCTTCACAGAGCGAGTTCACCCAAAACTGTAAGGTGAATTCATATTTTTTAACTTGCTTGGGTCGGAAGTAGATCGCTATTTTGAGACGCTTGCCCGGTTTGATGCTCGATACTTTCTCGTATTCAACGAACAGTTCCGGTATACTTGGGAAGTTTAGGTCGATACTGTAATTATAAAGAAAATATACTCAAAGTAGTTAGAGAAATTAGAAAATTGGATTGGCATAGAGCAAAATAGGCATAATTAATAAAGAATTTTCTTACATTATGGGTACTTTGTCATCGTTGGTAACTGCAATGTTTCTCTTGTAGGTATAATCTGGTGCATTGATAAAGCACCTCGAAAAATCAAACTCCATGAACGAAAAATGATATAAAGGCTTTTCAATTTCCGCATGAATGAAAAGACTGTATTCCGGTCCGTCTGAAATCTTAACAAGGAAAATAGTTTCCAGTTAAATTACAAATATCAACAATTTCGACATAAATGAAAAAAAGACGTTCTACTTTTGTATACTGAAACGTATCAAAACGTAGCACCAATCAATCGGATCAGGGGGCCTAGACAAAAACTTTTCTGTAGCGTTAAACGCTGACGCTGACGACAAAATGTATGGGAATGACATTAGGTGATGACGTTTCCTTTCCAAACCTAATGTCATTCCCATGCATTTTGTCGTCGGCGTCAGCGTCTAGTCTAGTCTAGTCCTGATCCGATTGGCGCAGTCAACTAAACGCAGTTGACACGCTATTGAAAGTTTCTTAGCTAATTTCAGGGGCAAAAGTAGGTATCATCACTTGCTATAACTAAATTAGCACCTGCTCATAATACTTCTATATGGATATGTATGTGTGCGCAAGTTATATCATCACCTACATGTATCGAGGACGTCGTGGCAGCACCAAAAATACAAAATGTGTGCACTTCTAGGGACAAAACGTACCTATGTGCTTAGTTCGTGAAAGTACGTACGAGCACAAGGAATAAACAAAATAAACTAGTCCTGTATCTGTTTCGCACAGGGTGTTTCAGAAGTGCGTGGGGTGTTGTTGGATAGCTGCTAAACAGTAAGGAAACAAAAGAAACACATTTTTTTTTCCAAAAGCCATTAAAAAAACGTGTGTTCTACCTAAAATATTCGAAAAAACAACGAATTTTTCAAGCATTTTGGTACAGTTGGTGACAACAATTGTGTTGCTTAAGTTAATGCCACTAGTTCCAATAAACTGCTTGAAAAGTCACTTGTTCGGAAGTTTTTAGTCAGTTTTTGCGGTTAAATTTTTCGAAAAAAATCCATTTTTTTTAATTGTTTTGCTATTGTTTCCTTACTGTATATCAGCTACCCAAAATCACCCTTAAACATGATCACACACTTCTGAAGCACTCTGTCCATACAATCTCGAATGATTAACTGTTGGATTACGATTGAATCGTGTACGTACAGACAAGGTGACCGGGAAGGCTTGGACCGGCACTTGCTTAACAGTGAAGTACAGGGTACACTCCACTTCGTTACCGGGCGTCACGTGACCGCTCTTGGGCTCCACTTTCAGCTGCATATACTTCTTGACGTGAGAGCCGTTGTAACTCCAATCGAAGAAAAACGTTGCAGAACCATCGTTTTTTATTATAAATGGTATTGTTCTTTCGTATGTTGAAGCAGTCTAAAACGTAATTGTATAGTTGAATAAATTATTTGCTATCGCACGATTTTCGTAAACAAGAATATAAAAACCAGCAGTGGGACAGTACGAACTAGTAATAATAATAATGTCTGGCTAACGGAGACTATTTGCACAGGCACAACCTTGTAGCCAAGATTATCCACCAGCAACTTGCTCTTCAATACAAGATTGTATGTGGAATTGGAAGTACCGTACTATAGGTATGTGCCCGACCCAGTTCTCGAAAATGGCAATTGCACATTGTATTGGGATCGGTCTATCATCACTGACAGGACTATTGTGGCCAATAAGCCTGATATAGTGGTGATAGACCGACTAGAGCGTCGCGCAATGATTGTTGATATAGCAGTCCCTCATGACGAGAACCTCGTGAAGTCTGAGAAAGAAAACAAACATAGTATCTTGACTTGACTCGCGAGGTTGTCGACATGTGGGATGTGAACACAGCAGTCATTGTGCCGATAATTGTGACGGCCAATGGCATAATTTAATAGCCAAGAGCCTCGACCAACTCAAGAGGCTCTCGTTGGGCAGCTGGATCAAGGGCTTGATCCAGAAAGCAGTAGGTACTTTTGGACACGGCTCGTATCGTTAGGAGGTTCCCCTCTCTGGAGCCCTGACCACCGATAGCTTGGACCCTGTTCCCGATACCGGTGGGCTACTATTTTTTATATTTTAATTATTATTTTTTTTTTTGTAGAAATATTTAAAAATATAATTAATATGTAATATAGGAGATAATACTTAATAATCAAAATTGGTTCATCAGTTCATTTATGTGGCATCGTAACTTCCGGACGGATGAACCAATTTTGATTGATACATGTCAAATATAAGTACCTACATCACCCCTCTTTTTGGGCGGGGTTTAAATAGAAAAGTCACGACTACAAATCGAATTATTATCGGATGCATATTTAAGTACCTAAAGTTATTTTTGGGTAACATATTATGGAGGCGGCTTCTTAGAATTATTGATTAAAAAAAACAAGATACCTTTTGTTAAATAAAAATTGTTTCAATTCAATTAAATGAAATATCACATTGTGCAATGTCTTGTTAATATTAAATCTATTGAGGTTGAGGTTTAGTTTGTTCCATAGCAATGTGAAGGTTATCAATAATTAATTAATTTTCATCTAAGGTTACTTAAAGTAAAAGTATAATATATATTCTGGTTTGCATTTTATTTTTTTTTTCACTATGTCAAATAATAAACAATCAGGCAAACAATTGTTTATTTTGAGAAATTGTTTATAATTATTTATTTGTCAAAAAATGGCTTAAATTCTCTCCTACTTCATTACAATAAATACCGGTAAAGTCGGGTTACTTTGGCCCTTGAGGGTAACTTTGGCAATAACTCGTTAACCAATAGGAACACAGCACACTGTGTTTACTGTAAACCTATTGGTTAAAAGTTTGAGCCAAAGTTGTACTCCAGAGCTAAAGAAACCCGACTTTACGGTAACAACTTCTTCATTTAAAATCTGTTGCGCTATAGAATTATTATTGTCCACTGGCAAACTGGCAAAAGACTGCGGTAAGGTCGTTTCATATATTATTATCTTTCATTTCATTTCATACTTTATATTTCATTTTTTGATAAATCATGTTTATAATATTGATTTGTCAAAAAATGGCTTAAATTCTTTCCTATATCATAATAAATAACAACTTGTTTGTTTAAAATCTGTTGCGCTATACAATTATTATTGTCCACTGGCAAACTGGCACAAGTCAAAGTCAAAGTCAAAGCATTTATTTCAATTAGACCATTTACAGGCACTTTTGAATTGTCAAGGTCAAAAAAGATGAAGCTATTTGCACGTTCCAAACCGTAGATCTCTATGGAGAAGAACGTGCAAGAAACTCCACGGAGTTCACGGACACTCTTTTAAAAATAATATTTTGTTACAAAATTATGGTTACATCATTCATATTGAAATTATACATACATGTGAGAACGATGTAAAAGACGTGCAGGATAAAAAAGTCCAGAGTAAAAAAGAAAAAAATCAAAGAAATAATTAAAATAGACCATGGCAGCCGAGAGATGACCAGTTTCAGCTGACGGCGCCCGTTCACGAACATGACGCATACGCTAGCACCATTCGGCTCGACCATTTTTAAGGGAGCCACATAATCTAACGCATACGCCACCATCAGCCAGACTTTTGAGTGAGCATGACATCCCCAATCGCCAGGGTACATTCAAGTCAAAGACCTACCCAAAATGATCATTATAGTTTAAATTTGAGGTACATAGTACTCACAAAAGTGCCGTTAATGCATGAAATTATACAATGCTAAATAAATTGAGTCTATACAATGAAAAGTATTGCATTCGCCCGATTATGACTTATGCGTGTGCCACATTCGCACACTCAAAGTCAAAGCAAATCCACAGGATGCAAGTAGTCCAAAACCGGTTTCTCCGAAAAGCCACGGGCGCCCCGTGGTTTATTAGGAATGAACGACTTCATGTCGACCTCAAAATCCCGACAATAAAACAATTCATGAAACGTCTTACAAAGCGTTTTATTGAATCAGCTGAGAAACACAGCAACCCTTTGATTTCAAAGGCCTCACAATACACTCCCTCTCGTATTAGCAAGATTCGCCGTCCTCGGCATACACTCGTCGAGTCAGATGACGAGATCACAACGATTCAGGAAAGCTGTAGGGAAACCAGCACTCTTAGAAAAAACAAACACAGACCGCGTTCCGTATTCCGACCTCGCCGCCGAGGTCCGTCGCGACGCCCCATTCAAAACCCTCCCCGACTTTTGCAAACGAGCCAGCCCGCGCCGCTGAGCCCTTAGCTTTAATAACCCCTAAATAATAAAACGACCCAGCCTGATTGTCCCTTGCTGTCCCAAACTGACGCCGCTAAGCCGAGGTCGTATTCCACAGGGAATGCCCTTAGCGAGCGGTCAGTAGTTTAGCTTGTAGCTAGATTTGTTGCCTTGGCTGGGGGCCTTAAATTCTTTTGAGGCCACCACAGGTTAGTCCGGTTAAGCAGTTGCTAGCCCTTGCGTGTTAACTTGCTAGTGGTCATACCGAAAAAAAAAAAAAAAAAAAAAAAAAAAAGAAAAGTATTGCATTCTTACAATCTTCATCCGGTCCAACAATATTTCCAAATGCTAACAGATTACTTTGTGCGCCCTAGTGGCTGTGGAGCAGGACCAGCATTGAGCCAAGCATTTTTATCTTCAATATACTCCCCTAACTTAAAATATGCTTGCCTGCATAGTGTGCGTTTAATACAAGATTTAAATTTTGTCTCATTAGTTCTTATATATGGGGAGGTATTTTATTATAACATTTTAAACAGTACCCCATAAAAGATGAGGCTACTTTAGCCAGTCTGAAACCTGGTTGAACTAATTGGTCCCTATTTCGAGTACCATAATTATGTCTGTCGCCTCTTTTACTAAAAAGACTGCGGTAAGGCCGTTTCATATATATTATCAATGAATGGTCCGTCGCCGGTGCAAAAGATTGTAATTGACATCGCTCACAGTTGTTTTGTTGTGTGCCTACCAGCTCATTCATTGCCAACACATATTGTATAGGTAAAGAGATAAAATCCCGGGATTCATAAATAAAAAAAAAACTAATTAATATAGTAGAACCAGGCGGGTTCTACTGTATTAATTTGTTTTTTTTTAAATACGATTACGTTTAATATGATTTCCCGCAGAAACCGCCATTTTAAGTAGGTAAGTCCCTGCAACTTGGGGCATGTTTTCATACTTTTTTCTGACAATAAAATTAGAGAAAAGCGACCATATTACGTTGAAACAAGGCAACTGTCATTTGTATCAAATCGGGTTTAATACATCTCACGGAGTATATTTTACACTTTAATTTGTTGATCCCGGAATCGCGGGATTTTTCGACTTAAAAGTGCTTTCCATAATAGCCAACAACGTCACTTTAGGCAACAACGTAAATATGCATCCGAATATCCGATCTCTAGTCATGGTTCACACATTATAAAGGAATAGAGGGCAGACTAAGTCGCTGGCAAAGTGTACCTACCTAATCTTCTGCTTTAACTTTTTAGTTTTTGGGAATAAGAATATGAAAACAAACCTGATCTAAATGTATATTGGTGAGAGCTTCACTGTTAAGTATATGTTCGTGGCCAATTAAATAGTAAGTCACTTTAGGCTTAATGGAATAGCTCAGCGCGTTGACGCACAACGTTAAATATTTCGTCAAATATGTCACATTACAGAATATTTTAAACGACAGTGGGCCATCTTGGATTGGAGTGTAAACAATGCTAGAAAAAAGAATTTATAATACCGAATTAGCAAGAGCGTTTAATAATAATAATGCTTTATTGTCAGGCAACTAAGGCCCATAGAAAAAATACACAAATCACAATATAAATTTTCAAAAAACAAACAACAACTAGGTTAAAATCCTCACGGTATTTCATACAACCTCGAGTAAATGAATCCGATTTTTAACATTAAAATAATACATTTAATACATTTTTATAATCATGTGTACTTTCACCCACTGAAAGGTTGTTGGTGTTTTACAAATAACCTTGTATATATAAAAATGAATCCCTATTTCCCTTGCACACGCGGCATCACGTGTGAACAGCTGGACCAATTTCGCTAATTCTTTATTGTTGTTTGTTATTGTAAGAAGGTTCTTAGGAACCAAAAAAAAACAAAAAAAAATGGTTAGGTGTAGGGCAGGTGTAGGGCAGGTGTAGAGAGGTGTAGGGTAGGTGTTGGGTAGGTGTAAGGGTAGGTGTAGGGTAGATTGGTAGTTAGCCAGTTGACGGGAGCGAAACCGCGCGGGACAGCTAGTTTTATATGAAAACTAAGTCTTGTGCGGCAGACGACACTGTCGTCCGACCACAGATCAGCCGGTCGATTCTGTCGACATCTCTTCGGTGTTCACCTAGGCGGAGTGAACGACAATAGAGCTGTCATTCCATCTTATTTGTATGGTTTGACAATTCACCCGTCGTGCGCCCCGGCCATTTGTTCACTTCGACATGTTTACAGAATCGCACTGCAGTAGTGCCAGGCTGTACAATCTTAGAACATTTAACTATGCAAGTAGGGAAAAATAATGATACCAAATTTAAAGAGTACTGTAATCTTCTAATAGGTCCTTCTCTTTGTCTTTTTAATTTTGTCGCATTATAAAATCATGTAAGTACTTCTTCTTTGTAAATACAGATATTGACGACGTTTGCTGTTGCGTCTGCAGTCGGGTTCGAAATCATTACTACAGCGACATAACGATACGACATGTCGTCTGCTGCCGCGACACGTCGCCGTCTACGAACTTGTACCTTTACGCTTACATGACATAACATTTACTTAATTATTTATTTTTATCAAGTAAATGTTATATCATGTAGGTAAGCGTCATAGCTTTTGAAAATAGAGCTAATATTCTCATAATAAATGAGCGGCACCCATTCGCAAAGAGCTTAAGTATGTCTAAAAAGTTAGCTAAGAACTTTTTCGAAACAGTTTAGAAAGGCAGTGAGAGCAATTTTAAGATTTCCATAGAAAGTGAAAAAATACTCTCTTAGTTCAACCATTTCCAAGAATAAGGACTGGCGAGTTTGTATGAAATACCAGAAGCAGTAATACTCTCAAAGCAGTAGCATAACAATAGATAAAAGAAAAAAATACTTAATTGGTGTTTCAGATCTTGCTTTCAACGTTCCTTCATTAGGGCGGCAAATAACGGGCGTCTTCCCAGATTCGTTGCACAACGAATTGCCCTTGAATTCAAACTTGAGGTCTTCAGTCTCATTGTTCTTCAACAAAACGACATTCGTCGACGTGAAGCCGACCAGCGAGTTCCTTATTAATAGAATCGTTGGAACGAATATAACTTCGGGCTCTCTTACCAAACCGACAACTAATATGTTCATGAGTAGGTTATGGCCCGGTATTTCGAACTTCCATTGCGATTCGTAATCCTATAAAGTTAAGGATCAGTTTACCTTGAAGTTTAAAAAACGATAACACTTCTTAAGAAGTTAAGAATAATGTTAATCATAGTTAATCATAGCAGCGACCTTTGTGGGTACAATAAATATTAAGAAATGTTGTCATACACATCAGTAGATCTCGCCCTTGCAAAGAAAGTGTAACAATACAGAGATTTTTGGAATCAGAAAACACACTGTTCTCATTCAACAATAGCAATGATGGTTCCATGGACTATCGCCATCATTATCAGCTGCTCAGTGTCTCGTGCAGCTCTTGGGGAAACCTAACTTTAAAGTTAACAACAAGAACAAATATTTAAGAACTAAGAAAAGCTATGATAGCTTACCCCAGGGGCAGTAGGGCTGAACGTGAAGGTGACCTCGGTGGAGGTGCCTCCTTCCACGTAGCCTTTCAACTTGTTGCAGTGAACTGGTATGAGCTCCGGCTTGTCCGATAGTATCATCTCGAATATGAATTCATACGCTTCGCTCGTTGGGTTTATCACATGGAATGTTCTGAAATGGTTAAGGATTTAAGTATGTAGCGATATTGATTTAAAACCGAGTTTATCGTGTGCAATAATTAGATTTTTTTTCCTTACAAGCACCTATGTACTACAGAGTATGGTAGTAGGTAATGCTGCAAACGTGGATTTATTGCAACGACTTAAAGGCGCTGTCAAAGTCATTTTGCTATCCTGGTCGTGAAATAGGCATAATACCTTTTAGCGTGTTATGTTAAACTATAAGGCCGAAAACGCGACTAACTGATGAGGAGCAACATCGAAGTGAAACATTTTAAAACGTTCGTTTCACTTTGCTACACACCAGGTGAGTCACTAGGCTCTCGACTCGCTTGTCTCGCATAGCGCAAGCCAGTCTGTTTCCAGCCTAAAAATAATTTGCATCTAGCAATACCGACTTTTTGTAACATCCAGATCCCAAAACATTGAACTCCAAGACAGTTAAATGTGGCGGTAGCGCCACTCCCGTGATCTTCCTCCGGCCCGACGTCAAGTAATTGCTCTCCTCGAAGTCTAAGTGCACGTACGGTATCACCGAGCGTCCGACTATCATGCACGTTATGTTCTGGTCGTACGGGTCCAGATTATCTGAACAAAAGTACGAAAAAGTGTTATTATAGTGGCATCTACAATCATTAGTAATTCGCCTATTACCTTGAAATCGCCTATGGCCTAGGGCCGATTTTTCAACAATCAAAACCTGTACCAGAGGAATTAAAAGAAATTAAAGCGCCATTTTTACTATTTTTTTTTTTAAATCAGCTTTTGTATAAAAAATTCCCCAAACAGCCATATTATATTTATTCTTCAGTTAAAAATGATCTAACTATTGACAAAAATAGACTAAAAAATTATAAAAAAATAGACGTCATAATTCAATTACGGCTGTAACACGCGGGTTAAAAGTAATGAAAACTTATTACATCATTGTAGAAGTTACCTATAGTGCTTTTTAGCCTCACTCTATAGTCAAATGCGTCAAGAGGCGCAAATGTGACTTTGAAATCTCTGCGTTCGTCTGGGTTCAGACAATCTTTGACAGGTTCTATTGAGAACGGCAGGTCCACCTCGAACCAGGTGTCCACGCTGTATCTGCCCTGACTGTTACTGAACAGCGTTACATTGCTGGGATCTGGTAAACAAATACAGAAATGATCTCCTAATACTACATTACATTTTTGCAGGGTATTTTGAAAAATCCATTTGGTACGTTAGGAAAAAGTAGTGAAAACGAAATAGTCCTTTGAAATTTCGGGTGATGTCACGCGTAATTAACGGACGTGCAAAATAATTATTTTTAAATCCAGGAAATTACTCTATTCAACACAACATTTTCGCACATTTTATAATTTTATAAGTATCTATGCTTTACCTTTTTCAACAGGAAGTTCATTTCCGTTTGTTGTAGTACCCGTGCACGTATTGTTAAGGTCCATGAGAATGGCGTCCTCTGACAGCATCTGATAGTGTCATTAGGAACATAAAAAATGGTAAGTAATAATGTTTGCTACGAGAATGGCTACGCCGTAGTCGGCGGCTACGCGGCCGGGGGGTGGCGTTCAGATATCCTAGCAGAGAAGCTCCGCGTAGCAACTGGTCCGCTACGCGCCTAACGCCGCCGCCTTCTAAAGGAAAGTGCTTGTTGCTCCTCTCTTTAACTTATCTTTTCCTATTAACGATCTTCCCAATCATAAGTCGCGCCCAAAATTACATACAAAAAATACTTTGTTTGTTTGTTGCTTTGCTGCAATACTAAAACCTTTTTTGGTATTATTTTTTTTTTTTTAATTTATCGTTTTAATGATTAGGTAAAACTTACCTGTGAATTTCTGAATTCGTTCTTGTCTATTCTGGCTGGAAATTCATCGTCAATTGTGAAACTCCACGATATTTTCATGGGAACACGACCAACGTTTACCACAGTGAATTCGAAATGTCTTGTCTGAAAATATAAATAACTAACGATTAGAGAAATAACACAATACCTGAAGAGGGGTCATTGTAATACTATGTATAATAAGTACCACATAATAACGTATTTTGGCATGGGTAAAAAAAAAAAAATACAAAGTACAAAATAACTTTAATTTCGGAAGTCGGTGTTTTTTTGTTGTTTCTTCGTAATTTAACACCGACTTACGAAATTAAAGATATTTTGAACTTTGTAGTATTTTTTTAATTTGGAAGTCGGTCGTATTTGTTTTCGTTAAAAAAAAATTAAACGTATTTTTTTTAAACAAACACGTAACAGCACCACAAAGAAAAGGAAAGCAAAATACGCAATTTCGTTTACTTGAACGACATATTTTTTCCAACAATTTGGATTTGAAAACCAAACTACAGAACCGATTTTGATGTTTTAATTTTTCAAATCGGATCATAAATGACAGAGTTATGAGGTAACAAACATAAAAAAATTAACCGAATTGAGAACCTCCTCATTTTTTTTAAATCGTTTATAAAGTCGAATACTTCACCTGATAAATAAATGTGTCAAGTAATTCTTTTTTCTCAGTCAATGTCGAAATGTATTTAGTATATTCTGTTTGTGCTGAATAAACTATAACCATGTTTATTTTTCCAAGGAAACTCTCCGACGGTGGAATAGTTTGTTCATCAATAAGAGTTTCGCATCTTTCATTGATACTTAAATCCCTGAAAACATTTTAACATTTTGAGCTAGTTTTACGGCAGAATATTATATTACCAGCTTTTGCCCGCGTCTTCGTACGCGCATAAGCCGTTTTTTCCTGTTACCATTAGAATTTCCCGGTCCCGTATAGCTTAAATAGCTAGCTAACCTAACCTTCCTCATGAATGTGGCTATTACATACAAAAATAAAATTTTCCAAATCCGAGTGGTAGTTCCAGAAATTAGCGCGTAACTCTTCAGCTTTATTATATTAGTAATATAGATATTTTAAATTATATAGATTATAATAAGTATATTTGGAAAGTTGTTGTCATCGATTGTTTTGATTGCAGTGTACTTAATTAAAGAACAAGAATCTAAAAGTTTACTGTGTGTTAACTGAATTAACTTACGTGTTGTGATCAAACAGGGTGACTATTTGACGATTGTCCCAAGTAGTTCCTTTCACATCGAGTGTGAGAGAATCATCACTAATTGCCACTAGCCCACAAGACAGGAGCTCCTGTAAATATGTTTATTTAATGTCCTTTGCCGAATACTTTTTTTATTAGACCACACTATCCCACTGCTGGGCAAAGGTATACCTCAAAGTCTACTAGGAATCATTTTCCCGCACCACCTCGAACAGTCAGCAACAAAAATCGAATTACACTTCGGTTTTCTAAATCTGAATGTTTGAGCAAAATATTTAATTTAAATTGGAACAAAAGTAAACTTAAAAGGATATGAATATTTAATTATTGTATGCAATGGTAAAATAAAATGATTTGTGTCGATTTAGATTTAAATGTGTAAAAAAGCAACGATAATCGGTTTTTGTCTCCCTCTCAGCTCCCATGGTGCGCGTCCAGGTCGATGGCGATAGAGGAGATGGCGAGACCATATGTTTCTGGGCCTTACTCAGGGGCGTCGTTCGTCCGCCTAATACTAAAACACATAAATGAAATAAGTACTAATAGTGATTCTTACTTTTCGTATCGTAATGGGCTGGGCAGAGAAGAAAATAATTTCTAGGTCCTTTTCTTCACCGGGGGAAATGTATCCGATGGATGGTTTCACGACTAAACAGTCTGCTTGAGTCCAGGTAAACTTGTATACCTTTTCAGAGTTATTGACCATTACTACTGATCTCCTTTGTAAGGAACATAGTTCGCAGCCACCTGGAATTTATAAATTACAGAATGAGTAACTATTTGCTAGCATGTCTAGTTACAATCTGGTCAACTCCAGTGCTTTTACGAAAAATCGGCACCATCAAAATCAAATTGCACCTGTGTGTCATCTGCAATCGAATGCAAATGCAATCGAAAAAATAAAGTACTTTCACACTTTCAGTTTTTTGTAGTGGAATCATTATCATATCAGCCGAAAGACGTCCACTGCTGGACCCAAGCGTGGCGATTGCAATGTAGCTGTAGCAATGTACCTACAGAGGATGCTGCTGCCCATTCTTTGGTGAGTGGAACGCGTGGGCCAAACTGCAGCAACATCTCGCAGTTACTGTAAAAACGTGCGGTGTGATCCCAGCGATGATTACTGTACAATGGCGTGTGAAACTATCCTTACCAAAATTTAACACGTATTTTAGAAGTGAGGTTTCCAAACTAGGCGTGTCACTTCGGTCCCTCATTGAACTGGAGGACAGTTTATGCTTCTTTTCTTTTGATTTTCTCTTTTCAATGCTCGCTTTACTTTTCTTTTCTACTGTAGACACAGTAGACATGGTTCTGTTCACAGAAAATAAAATGAAACATGAATGGTCGGTATTTTTTCCATTCTCAGTGCTGATAATAAGAAACAATGAAACAAAATCGGACATCAGTCTCTTTAAAAGTCCCGCAGTGCGTTCTGTAAACATGTCGAAGTGAAAACTTAGGCGAAGTGAACACAAGTGAGCTGTCAAACCATACAACCAAGATGGAATGAGAGCTCACTTTGTGATCACTTCTACCCAAGCCTTCACTTCGACATGTTTACCAAATCGACCGGTCTTGGTGGCTTAAAAAGGCCGTGCAGATAAGTGTCCGAGTGTCTTTTGAGGAAAGCACCACATAGATTTGAGAATACCTGTCTTCTAGTCATTGCTCGCATTTGTCAGTAATCGTGAAGCTAAAATTGGTTGCTTCCACGAACAAATCCGTAGAAAGCACATTTTTAAAATAAGAACAAAGTGCGTTTGAAAACTTACTTTTTCAGGTAAGAAATAATGTAAAGGAAACAAACCCGTCTGCAGATGCCTTATACGCATCAAGGTCTGTGTCCATGGAAAGCATTTCAAGACCCGTTAATATAACGTCTTCCATAAATGATTCACCTTCACAAACAATCTAAAGAAAATCAAAATATATATAGAGTAAGGTACCTATCAAAAACTAAAAATATTTGGGGCTAAAAGAGTAGATATTTTCCATACAAAAACTGTCAGCGTTGAAGTCGTAGGTAGACGTACTTACAGTAAAATATTCGTAAGGATTCTTTGTAATCGTCATATGTACTTCGCAACTTGTTCGACCCTTCTTTATTGGATTGTAATAAACAAGTAATGTTATCGTTTCTTTTGGTTTCAGAATCACTTTCATCCTCAAATTGGTTTCAACTGAAAAGTCATGATTATTCAATACCTACATTATATTTTCATTTCATAATGAATCAGATGTTTTTTAATCTTTGTAAATAAAAAGAAAATTGCCACTTGTATGAAATATTGAAAACAGATCGATCGTTCTAGCTGTTTTTTTTTGTTGTGTTTACCGCGAGTAATAGAATATTTTTAGTTAATCGAAAATTAAATTACACTCGTATGAAACCAGGCGGGTCGGTAATCAATATGCAGGGTATCTCAAGTCTTTGCCACATGGAGGGAAAATACTTTAAATACTGACGATAGAAAAAAATGCTGAATGAAGAAACAATACGAACTACATTCAAAGAATTTTAAATAATCGCCTGTCTGAACCGGGAATCGAACCCGCTAAATGTGAAAAAATCAAACCTGTAATTTTAATTTACCGATTGAAAGTTTCTATCATAAACATTTATTTATTTTAAATAACATAACATATAATATAAATAACTTCTGCCCGCTAGTTCGTCTTCCCGGTTCTTATCTTTGAATACAGTTCGCTTTGTTATTAAAATAAAAATGAAGTCTTAATTCTGTATTTTTTTCTATCTACAGTATTTAAGGTACTTTCCCTCCATGTGGCAGTCTTGGGACAACCTGTATATGAAATTCTTCCGTTACTGAGTGATTGAGTGACTGACAGACAACGCACAGCCGAAACTACTGGTCATCGAAAGCTGAAATTTGGCTTGTATTATAGCTTCTTTTGGGAGTGTAGGGGAGCAATAAGAGAGGACTTTCAGAAATTTCTACGGGAACGGGACAAACCGGGATATGCGCGTACGAAGTCACGGGCAAAGGCTAGTTATATATTAAGTCTTTACCTATGAAAATGGAAATTTGCATAAAAATGATAAAATATAAAAAATGATATTTTTATTTTAGCTAATCAAAGTACCGTACTGGCCCAAATTATTTATACAATTTCGCCATTTTGATGGCAGTTTGTTTATCCCTTTACTGTAGAAGTCTGCCGAACGGGAGGCCATGAAGTCAGCGAAAACGTTTTGTACTGCCACACGGATGTTGAATTTTTTCCCACTTCAAAAATTTCTAAATTTTGAATAAAAGTAGAAATCTGTTGGGGCAAGGTCCGGTGAGTACGGTGGGTGACAGAGAGCTTCCAGCTCTTGAAGTTTTGCGATGGTCTGTCGTGAAGTGTGAGCTCGCGCGTTGTCGTGGAGAAGCAATGGGGAAGAGGATGCATGTTGCGTTCACTGTATGCATGCTTCGACGCGTAATCTCGCTGTTGGTCGCTTAAGAGAGGCCGCAGTTTTACAATTATAAGTCGCCCGACTAAATCGAAAAGTATACCAATAGCTATAGTGACATATGCTAGCCCGCACTTATTGTACAACTAAATCGTCCAACTAATTAATTGGATACCAATCGTATCAAAATAGAGATTCCCTTCCGACTATGCACAATTAAAGAGTTGGACGATTCAATTATTAAAGGTCGCAATTTAGTAGTTTGATTGTTGGCCAACTTACAATATTGTAGAGCTCTAATTCGTGTGGCACCCACTTATCTACCTTTTTATCTTTCCGATTTGACACAAGTGCTTCAATGTTGTTATAACACTAACTCCAAGGACCGCACCAAGCTCAGCCGTAGATTGAGTTGGATCCGTAAAATTTCCAGATTTAAAACGATTGAACCAATAATGGACCGTGTTATACAAGCAGTGTTAGGCACGTACACGTCGTTAATGTTTCGTGCTGTTTGCGCAGCGGTATTTCCACGTAGAAACTCATATTCGAAAGTTGTAGGAATTTTCAGTTTATCTATGGCGCCAAAACCGTACACAATTTGATAAAAAATCTAAAAACAAATGACTGAGTTTGAAATAAAAAATATCGCGACTTCCGAATTAAATTTAATTGAATTTCGAATTGTATCGAATAATTACAATCCACAGATGATTAAACTTGAAAATGCTGGTTATTGAATCTCCAATTACATGGGTAAAGACCTACTATAAAATGCAGTTTCTGTTACCATTAAGACCATCTGGAACCACATGTCCCTCTTCTGGCACTGGAGACAACCAGAATATAGGTCTCACTTCATCCAGGAACTGTAAAACTTCTAAAACGACTACACTGTTCACAGAAGATATATTTTTAAAGGTAATTGGTTTGTAGCTGATAGAACCCAGACAGGTTACTGCAAATTGGAGCAAAGCAATCCTTTGGTGTTTCAGCGGAGGTGATATCATTTCTATTCTGGGTATAACACCTTCACCGATAAGACATATCTTGAATGACTGTTCTTGGTTGTCTAGTAATTTTAATTTTATTTCCAACACCGCACGATATTCCTGAAAGTAATTTGGCAAAGTAGATTCGTTCATTCGCTGCCTCAAAAACCTTTAGTCTATTTTAAAATTTCAAAAAAGGACAAAATGAGATCTTCAGAGCCTTTTTTTATGTATGGGAAATCATCAAATGACTCCTCCCGCTCTGGGCGGAGCGGAAGGGAGTATCAGACTCTTACTGACTAAAACCCATCCGTGGTCCTCCTAGTGCCTTTTGCTTTCCAGGGCCGCGGTAACTCTTTCGAACAAAATCCGCAATCCAGGCAGGCTCTGGCCTTAACGGGCCTCGTCTACTACGTTGACATCTCTTTGAGGCGCGCGTGGAACACAACGCGCCGTCGACCCGGACCTGACTTTGATCGGACGACGAGCCACCCAACGCTCGCCGTCCACAGACTCGCGCCTACGGTGGCCGGGAATCGCCCTGCGACTCCCGACGCCCGGGGCGTCTCCCTATGTTGCGGCGGCTGGGGCGTCAGGGTTGTCTCTCCCTCACGCGGCCCGCCTCCTCCTTCACTGGCATTACTGCTTCGCAGAAGGAGGTGACGGCTTCCCATGCCTTTCGCTCCGGACCATGGATTGAACCAGGGCCGGACGCGAGAGGTCACCGCCGCCTTAGATTTGATAGTCGGGTGCGGCCTGACGAAAAATGACATGAATAGGCAAATCTTACGATTTTGAAAACTCAGATTTATTCTGTAAAACACCAACAACCTTTCAGTGGGTGAAAGTACTCATGATTATAAACAACTTTTGTTATGAGACCAACCCTGAAATCTACTGTTTCATACATTTTCATCGGGTGAATATTGCATTATGTATGAAACAGCCGATTTATTTTTTGATATTTCAGAGTTGGTCCCATAAGAAAAGTTGTCTATAATCATGAGTACTTTTACCCACTGAAAGGTTGTTGGTGTTTTACAAATAACCCTGTATATGGCGTATACAATTAATATTCGCCTCGTTTCAATACAGGTGGGTAGTGATTCCCTACTGTAGTTATCATCGCACGTACCTCTAGCGCATCTGGACTGAAAATGATTCCCAGATTCTTATGCAACAAAGGCTCTATGTGCGTTTCAAACTTATCCAGAGAGAATATGCTTGGATTGGAATTTGATTGATGATGTAGTTTCATGCTGAGCGCACATGCAACAAGTCCGTTATTGTAGAGATCAATATAGCCTGTGTGGCTGGAATGGATTGTGACGCAGAAGAAATGCATTGTTACCGAATTCTCCGTAAAAACACAATGCGGCGATGACTGGAAAGAATAAAAGGTATTAACACCCATGCAATTAGTAAATATTGTTTACGATACGCGATAGAAATGTTGTCAGTAGCAAACGTTACCTCTGGCACTTTATACTCTGACAGGTTTTTAACAATTAAATGTTCTCTAAACGTTGTCTCAATATTCCACAGATCCAAGGTTGGCATAGCTCCCGTGCCCACCAACCTGAGCGGCACTCCGTTGGCCTCGGCAGGGCACGTGTCACTTATGATGAAGCTGATGGTCTCCTCAAACTTGCGAGGTCCTGTCGCGAAGAACTGTATCTGTATGATGCGACTGGTGCCGGGAGGGAGTAGGTTGTCTTCGTTCATTATGAGGAAGTTGCCACATTTTAACGGAGGGTTTCTTATTCTGTTGAATGTTTATAAATTAAGGTAAAATTGCTTTGTTTTAATTAATATTTAATTTTGGAATTAGGATAAACAAAATTCCTCATGATTCATGACTTACTTTGTAGTTTTTTCTTTTGCTGGAGGAGGGAGAGCGGGGTCGCGTGTAACCTGGTAAGCAGGAGGCAACACTATCTCGTAGGTCACAGGGCACTTGCTTGTATTATTCAAAATAACGTCTCTCGTTATTCCAGTACCAACTGCTATTATATGGAAATTCAATTCGCCCAACGGGAATAAGGTAAACCTTTAAATAAGGAAAAAATAAATAAGTATCTAAGTAAATGTATTTGATAAAAATACAGCAGATAAAAGATCCTCTTCTTTAGATTTTCCAAATCAATAAAAATTACAAAGATTAGGATTGTAGGTTGGTGTTGGCACTAGTTGATAAAAAGTGTACAATACACACGCAATGTTCTTAATTTCCCTCGGCAATCATCGCATTTAAGATTTATCGCGTAATGAATTGTATTCAGAACTATGTAGGTACTTTATTGTTGTTTTGGTTTGATTTCCGTGTGAACTTTAAAGAGCTGTAAACTTCGATCAACAATTACAACTTTTTTCCGATTGCGCTCTTTTTTTATATCAAAAACCATATGTTTCAAAATTGTTCAAGCGGATTTATCTTTTTTATCATTTTCTTTAGCAATATTCTTTACAGTTCCGACTGAAACACCACAAGCTTCAGAAACACGTTTTTGAAAATAACCATTGCTTTCTTTCTTACGCTTGCTTACGCGCAACACGTCT
Organism: Melanchra persicariae; assembly: GCA_947386135.1. Lineage (NCBI taxonomy): Eukaryota > Metazoa > Arthropoda > Insecta > Lepidoptera > Noctuidae > Melanchra > Melanchra persicariae. The sequence continues at coordinate 7,517,869 of OX376653.1, read as the reverse complement.
ACGCATTAAATTTCAATGTTGTTTGGGGATTGTAGTCAACAAAGACGTGTAAGGCAAGAATATTAGTGGGAAGTACAATCCCCGTATACTCTTAAGTGGATAGGTACGCTTAAAATTATCTGTCGTGCCTGCAACTTTAACAGCTTTCCTTCCATTTTTAAAATATAAGATTATTAACAATTCTATATACTTCCAAGTCGATTGAGAGCGTCCGGTCTGCACCAAGTGCATGGCAACTGATAATAACCCGACGACTAACGAAACACGAAGTTAGTCGAGGTACACACTGTACCAACGTGTGACGTCACGCAAAATTTCAACGCACTGTGTTGTTCTAAATTTTTGTGTTGCGTGTCTAAAGAAAAAATATGTGTCCAATATTTTTTGCTTATCTAACTGAAGGGCTAAATAGGTTTTTTGAGGAAAATACGTTCGTTACGTTCTAACCAAACCTTTTGTTGCATTATCTAAGTTCAAATATATGCAATAAAAGCTTTAAACATACACTTACGTGTTATAAAACGAAGCAATAGTAATGCAGACCGGGAACTTGGCCACGACGACCTGGTTCTTGCTGCCGTCCAGTAGCGAGCAGATGTAGGCGGGCACGTTGACGAGGTTCATGGAGGTGGTGGGCGTGCACTCGAACTCGATGGCGGTCAGGCGCAGGGTCGCCGGGATCACGCCCGTTTCCGGCGTGCACTCAAACGAGCGCAGCAGTGATGGTTCCGGGAAGTTTTTCACTTTTTTTAACCTGATTATTACAGTTGTATGTTTTATTTGAATTTTTGTAGTCATCAGGTATCTATTGATATATAATTATGCGCTGGACTTTCATTTGGACAGGCCTTCTAACCAGAATAGAAGTTTAAAACGTTTAACTATTAATATAGTAAAACCAAATTAATATTGATCAGTACATAGATAGTTATATACGCCAACACTTCAATCATAAACATTGAAAAGAAATTCTTCCCATCAGACCTGCAAGAAGAAAGTTGGAAGTTTCTTCAAATAATAGGTACATTGACTAACTTGTAATAAATGCTATATTTGCCCCGATTGAGCAAGTACAACTCTCGGACAACTGTGGAGTTTACTTTGACGTTGCCATAGTTTAGAAAGTTCTCAACTGGATTTTCATAAGCACATTCAATCATAACATCGTAGCATTCCGCGGATAATGACAAATTATCGACGACCATCGGCTCTCCGCGCCCTTCTGCGTCAAATATCTGCAAGTGATGTATTTGATGATTTAAAAAAACCTGCCAAGTGCGATTCAGACTCGCGCGCTAAGGGTTCCAAACGAAGAACGCGAAATCTATTATTTTAAAGTATAACGATAAAAAAATTATAATCTATACGTAAAGAACTATCATATAGATAGTTCTTAACTTATAGATTATATTTTATTATTTTTCATTTTTAATCTTAATTTTTTTAATTTACCGCTAATATTAACCGCTCCGGCCCCGGCAACACACCGGTGTGTTGCGAATTAATCGCGAATTTAGTGTTTATTTACCTATTACATAAGATGTATTTTTTTTTGGGAATTTTCACATGTCGGGGCCGCAGCGGTTAAATTCTTTTATTACCTTTACGCGTTAGTATTTGGGTCACAGAAGTACATAGGTATGAGAACCCAACTCAATCGGTTCAGTAGATTCGGAGCAATTGGCTGTGCCAGACAGACACACGAGAGATCCTATAAGGGTTCCGTTTTTCCATACGGAGGTTCGGAACCCTAAAAACATAAATTTATTCAATAACAGACAGCACGAATCTAAAAAAGCATGGATGAGTCCCTTCTTTAAGTAGTGAAAGCTTTCAGGAACGATATTTGAAAATAGATAACCTGAAGGAGAATTAAATAGGCGTTGAAAGTTTTATGGAAGTCTGTAATTTTTACGCATTTTCACGCTTATCATTTTTTTTTAATAGTCAAATTTTTGTCAAAAGCTGTAATTTGTGCTGGGCAGAAATATTATAAAGTGAGATAAGTTAAGAAAAGTAAGACATACGTCTATCGTCAGGACTTTGACAGATATAACACCAACACGGCACGCGATGTATGTAACAGGAACCACTTGATTGTCATGTCTGGCCACGATGCCTGATGTCTGTGCTATTATAAAATCTTCTATGAAGTCTTGGGCGTTACGTATCTTCCACATTATTGGTAGAATAGAATCGTTCTTTACAATAAATCTATCGTCTGCCCGCCGATACAGTAGCAGCTTTCCGTATTCTGAACAGTAACATTAAATAACTGTTAAAATAGTAATCATGAAATTAAATGCAATTTATTAAGAAATTGTCAAGTTTTTCTACGCTACACTACAGGTACATAAAAGTGTAGGTGGGTACTAATACTAACTGAATCGTATGAAATGAAATGCATTATAGGTAGTTAGAACAGAGGGAAGTAGCAATCCAAAAAATATATCTACATTTATATGTAAGTACCTTTTTAACAGACTGCTAAAAAGGAGGTTATATCCTTTCACATGAAACAAGATCTTTTTTTAAATCGGTTCATAAATGACGAAGATATGAGGTAACAAACAAAAATACAACCGAATTGAGAACCTCCTCCTTTTTTTGAAGTCGGTTAAAAAAAAATCTAAGAACCTGAAGAGAGAAATAAAAGTTTTATCTATTAAAAAATCTAAATGTGCCAACTACTTTTTTGAGGTTTTTGCCAGCCTTAATATTTGGAATAAACGTTGTCAGTTGGTAGTTGTTTATGGTATAGCCTACCGCAGTTAGGCCACTGATTAAACGACGCCGTTCAATGAAAAGGCTGAGCAGCCAATTAAACGGCTGATTAGGCTAGTTGGCTGCGATAATATTTTATTTTATTTCGTTGTTTTCTTATACTTACTAACTTCCTACATAGTAAAATCTTACCAATCGCCTTAGACAGCGGTAATATTTCAACGATCGGCAAAACTCCGCTACAAGCAATGTTCACCGTTACTATTTCGGGATTGTCTTTGACACAGAATAACAATACACTCGAGTGTACACCGACCACTGCAGGGGCCGCAGATATTGACAGCTGGTCTCGACACCCAGGCTATGGGAATCGGAAATAAAATGGTACATCAGTTATTTAATAAGGGCTAGTATTTAACTGCAAATAAAAAATTTAAAAAACCCAGTCCTAATCAAAAATACCGATTGCACAGAATAAAAAATAGTTCCCTCAAAATACTATTATTTAAGCAACAATTTGAGTTCGTGACGTATCGCTAGGCTATTAATTGAAAAGCGGAGCTTACTTCATGAAATGACAACTTCAAACCTAACTTGGGACGACGACGGAGTCCCGCTTCTGGTCGCTATGCGGGATCCTATTTCTATCTGCAGGGTTTAAAGGAAACGTGAATCTGTGTCGGGGTGTCTGTCTGTCTGTGTGGTCCCTAAGTTCGGGCACATCATGAACTGATAAATTCTATGATATGGCCACGACATAATTTTGTTATATTATGTAAGTATGTGTGAGAGATTAAGTTTCTACGCTCCGTTTAAATTGATGTGCAATCAGTTATTTGATATGAATGATATTTTCTTACATTGGACAACTTTTTTGTCTCGCATTAGAGGAAAAAATATAATATAGGCAGTTTTGATGCATATATTTGGTACTAGTTTATTTATTTATTTAATACTTCATGCACACAAATGTACAGAGGCGGCAGAATGCCCTAGGCATTTTCTACCAGTCAACCTTTGGGTGTTTGGGAATGTGGAAAAAAAACAGAAACGCGATTAATACTGACTTAATAAGTTACTGCAAAGATATATATTATCTATATATAATTATATAAAATATACTATAATATATAGATATTCAAATGAATAGTAATGTACATTTAGAGGTAGCGGAACAGAGAGTAAAGTCCCGCATACCTACCTCCGTTGAAAAGGGAGGATCCTCCGACCAGACGGTTATTTGTGTCTGGTGGGCAACTGCCCGAGAGTTGATATTCGGGCTTTGCATGTGTTCTAATCGCACGGTAAACTTTGATATCGCGATTTAGGATTTTGTAGTTAGTTCGCAGCTTGTCGAGATAGATGGCGCTGCGAGTCTCATTTGTTGTGATGTTGATTCTGCTACGTTGATTTTTGTGGCGGCATGAATGCCGCTACATCACTCCCCTCCGGAGACCGGAGGTCGATAGTGGATGAGTCGTCCATACATCTTGAAATGCTTGCCAGGCCAGTGGAAGGTTGGTTCCAGTGAGTCGGAACCGGAAGTCGCAGAGTTCTCGGTGAGTCGGAACTACCTGCGTCGCAGAGTTCACGGTGAGTCGGAACTGTCTGCGGTGCCCCGATGCTGCTGCTGGCGTGACTGCTGGCGTCGACCAGGAGAGGTTCTTCAAGGCTCTTCATGTGACTGGCCGAAGGTGCAGTGTGCTTGCCAAGGTGGGTCGGAGCTGTGCGACGTGCTGACGTGACTGCTGGCGTCGACCAGGAGAGGTTTTTCAAGGCTCTTCATGTGACTGGCCGAAAGTGCAGTGTGCTTGCCAAGGTCGCTGATGACGTTGATGATAGAGGCTGAGGATGCTGACCAGGAATGCGCGTCCGCTGCATGCTGGTGGTCAGGATACCCGTAGAAGCCGAGGGTACTGGCTGGCTGTATGACTCGCTGCTCGAAAGCTTGAGGTCAAGATGAGGAGAAGTGATGATGATGATGACGTCATGATGAGGTAGCTGCACGAAGGCTGCGCTGACGTCCAATGTCGAGGGTCACCAGTTTAGAGGTAGCGGAACAGAGAGTAAAGTCCCGCATACCTACCTCCGTTGAAAAGGGAGGATCCTCCGACCAGACGGTTATTTGTGTCTGGTGGGCAACTGCCCGAGAGTTGATATTCGGGCTTTGCATGTGTTCTAATCGCACGGTAAACTTTGATATCGCGATTTAGGATTTTGTAGTTAGTTCGCAGCTTGTCGAGATAGATGGCGCTGCGAGTCTCATTTGTTGTGATGTTGATTCTGCTACGTTGATTTTTGTGGCGGCATGAATGCCGCTACATACAAATATACATAAACAATTTATGCAAACAAATGAGTAAAAAAGAAAAATTATCGCTGTGACGATACTACTGCCAACTGATGATGATGCATTACAATAATTATTTTGATGTAGAAAAGAAATAATTGATGTAAATAAATTGACGGGTGATAGCTTTCTATAATATATGTGCATTTAAAAAGTCTTTAGTAAGGACGCAACGACACCAATAGGATAAACCTCGCGAGGAGTTATGGATTATCAATTGAATTGTGGCAGAAATTATTCTTACTTCCAATTTTATAAATGTTTTGTCATATTGAAACACGTCAGTGTCTTCTAGGAACTCGATGACAACATCTGCAGTCACAAGGGAGGAATTTTTTAAATCGATCGTGTATTTTTCTTCATAAATTCTAAAAATATAATGGTCATTTAATAGTTTAATACTCAGTTATTTCTATGGATAAAAATTCCATTTATTCATAAACCATGATACCTGTTGGATCCTACGAATATTGGTCCGAATTCGAATACTTTGAGATCATCTAAATATGTTAGTTTATACACGTTCTCTTCATGAGTTCTTCTTACAAAATTTTCGAACATCTTTTTTGGGCGGCTGTCCAATCTGAAATAATAACGCATACAAATGCCAATAATGAAAAATCTGTCGATAGTCGTGCCAGAATGATTGGAAAAGTTGGGATTACCTTGGTAGATCACAAATCCCGTTAACGTTAATATCAGCTCTTGACTCCGGCCATCCGCTGACTTCGACAAAACGTTTGACGCTATAGTTTCCTTCGTCTTGAGGACTAAATGAATATTTGCACCTCACTAGTTCACCAGGTGCTAAGACTATACGTGATACAGTCGCTGAAATGACCATCACAACACATTTATGAGCGTAGGTATACGCTAGGTAGGGCTACCAACGTGTAGCCGACTAGAAGTCGGAAATAATTTACGCACTGAGAATTCCGTATAAAAAAAACCATAAAGTTTAGGTTCCATAACATACAATATAGAAAATAAATTGCATAGGAATTTAATTAATTTTGCTACACCCCGCGAGACCCAATATTTCCCACAGGCAGAAATAGTCGTCAAACTTCTTTGCCTCCGACGATTCACATCAGCCGTCAGTTCATGCTATGGCAACTTAGAACAAAATTAAAATTCCATTTTTTTATTGAAAACAGCGCCATCTAGTTTTTAGTTAAGGGAAACAAATTGCGGTGTTGCTACGGTTAAATATATAATTTTTGTTCTGGGAGTTACTTTATAACATTAATCAAGAAATAATATAATTTCATGATCTTCTTATATAAAAATAATAGAATATATGAATTAGTACATAATTAGGTTTTTATTATGAGCTTTAATAGTGAAGAAGTTATATTTTGGTATTTAAACGTGCAAAAGTTTGTTTTTGAATGGCCACACTTAAATTGCAAATGGCTGCGTGAGAGTGTAACTACTTGTGCGCATTTATTTTCCTTTTGCAATAGAGTTTTTGTTGTTTCGCTAGTGCATCTGCAGGTTGAGTTGAGCTTTCGTTTCTTCATGCTGTTGAGCCGCGTTACAATTCGTTCGTACGTTCGTGTTGTGTTGTGTTGTGTGTGTTGTTGTTGTAAACAACTGGTGCAAAGATATCAATAATGTTCTCACTGGCCAAATAACCTTTTGGAATATTAACGATTTAATGAAAGAAAAGGCTAATCGGCAATACCTTAATCATAAGGGACGAAAAAGGTGAACATAAAATTTTATTGTAAAATGTGTGATGTTTTTCTAAATAAAATGGTTTAATATTCAATTATGTGGTTTTTTTCCCTTTATGTAGTACGTATGTTAGTAGTATATAGCGGATACACTCATCTCTCTACCTAATATCATAAAGGATCAGACAGCAGCTATACACCTACCAACCTATACACACTAACTACTACTTATATACTACTACTACACTACTTATATAAATTAGTTCCCTTAACTAAAAACTAGATGGCGCTGAGTTCGACCACTTCCTAGTATTAAAAAATAAGGTAGAGTTGCCTGTCTATAGCCAGTATACTATTGTAGTCTTTGCGTCAGTTTGAGGCCGTTTTAAATAGTATCTATCGTTACTGCTATATTTGATACTATAAGGAACTGCAAGCTGCTATTTTTTTGAATTTAGAATTTGCAATTATCATCAAATTTTGAAACATCTGTATGTCCAAAGTTGAAAATCTCCTTTAGAGTCGATAATTGAATAGGTGGTGATGGATTCAAATCATCTTAAGGACGCGTTTACAAATGGGTAGTCAAATCATTACTTTTTTACACAACAGTATGTTTGTTAAATAAAATGCTTAGGTACATTTTCTCAATAAATGTACCGAAATAAAAAAAATCACTTAGGTACATTTATTGAGAAACTGTACCTATCTAAAATTATATTTATAGTTCAGAATCGTACCATGCTCATCTATCAACAATTCTTGGGAAAAACATTTTAAGAATGTAAAGCATTTTATTTAATAAACATACTTTTGTGTAAAAAAGTAATGATTTGACTACCCATTTGTAAACGCGTCCTTAATTTATAAATTCAAGTAGAAAACTATAACTTACTCTGAATGGGCCTGACGCTGCGTAGCGGAAGCGGAAGTTGTTCCTTTTCTTCGTCACTATTGTCTTCGGGTGACTCTATAGACACTGAAGGAATATCACCGGTCGATGTTTGCGACGAAGTCACCTGGAAATAGATAATTATAATGTAATTTATCTACATCAAAAATAATTACAAACTTGACATGTTTTACAAAACCCTTAAATATACGCAATATGCATTATTTCCAAGCCATAATCTATGCTGGCCTTCTAGAGTAGGTAGATGTACCTAGTCAAGGTAGGTTAGGTTATTCTATTCCCAGCCGCACGAACCTACTTTAACAAATAGCTGTTAACCGCGACTTCGTTCGAGTCCGTTCTCAATTATATGGGTTTTATTGTTTTTGCGTTATTTTTTAACTGTAATAATATATTTCTTTAAAATAAAAGCATAAGTTATGTCTTATAACATTAGCTAACTATCAGTGAAAGTCCCGTAGAAATCGGTCCGGCTGTTCTATTATTTTATTTTTGGCATACCGACATCGTACCTTAAATAGCTGTTTATTGTGACATTACAAACAGACACTCTTAAATTAGGTATATGTTTTTTAACCGACTTCCCAAAAAGGAGGAGGTTCTCAATTCGACTGTATTTTTTTTTTTTTGTGTTTGTTACCTCATGTTCATCTCCGTCATTTATGAACCGATTTGAAAAATTCTTGTTTTATGTGAAAGGATATACTTCTCGACTCGAAATTTAAATGGGACCACCATTTAAATTTTATCAAAATCGGTTCAGCAGTTTGGTTTTTAAATCCGAATTGGGAAAAAGTATGAGGAGAGGAAAAAATATGAGGAAAAATCATACGAAATTGCATATTTTTGCTTTCCTGTGACTTTTCAGTGGTGTTGTTAGGTGTGGGGTACCACTAAAAAGTGAAAAATAAAAAACTTTTTCACAAAAAAAAACCGACTTCCAAAAAAAATACTACAAAGTACAAAATAACTTTAATTTCGGAAGTCAGTGTCAAATAACGAAGAAGCAACCAAAAACACCGACTTCCGAAATTAAAGTTATTTTGTACTTTGTAGTGTTTTTTTGGAAGTCGGTTTTTTTTTGTATACCTAGATCAAACAAAACTTCATAAGCTATCGTGTGTACCTTTTTGCCACAAATGCAATGCCACTTGGAAAGAATGTTCATCACATTGTCTTGGCTGGAGTCATCCAGCAAATTAAGATCGGTTAGTTGGTTACATTCACATTTTTTTATCTGGAATAAAAATTGTGTTGACAATGCTGATTGTTAAAAGAAATAACGAGGAAGAATCTCAACATATTTGATGTTTTGGTGGCACCAAAACCAAGTATCAGGGCAAACAATTTCCTATCTTGCCGAAAATACTTAAAATATTACTGAAAAACTGAAAGTTCCTTATTTTCTGTATGATATTTAGTCCGGTCAAGTTGTCAAGTTAGCTAGTATTGGGAATTGGGAAAAAGGTTACAGTAATTCGCATAGAGCTAAAAATTGGTGTACGCATGTTGTGAACACTATTATAAATGGAATGTGGAAAGGTTTTTTGCATTTTTCACCTAACCGTTAGTTTTAGCATAAAACTAGATCAGACAAAAACTGTAGGGCATCTATCAAATTGTATTCACACTTTTTCCTAAAAATCACCATTTCTGCGTTATAGCGATTCAAAAACTTATGTGTTCTTCATAATATGCACGAGTAGGTACATATACAGGCTGACTGGTAATTGAGTGCGTTCCTTGAAATGGCTTTAAATACTAAAGCTGATTTGCAACGATTATGACCCCGAAATCCATATCCAGTAAACATATTGGTCATTGGGTAGGTAATTTTCGAGTTAGCGAAAGCTTTAAAGACATAAATCTGCCTCACGAACTCTGAAAACCGATCAAAAATTCCAAATGATGAGAAATCTACTCTTCTCTGGTAAGTCAATTGATAGGTACTTTTCGGATAACTAAAGAACGAATAAATCCTTCAAATAACAAATACCTAATAATATAAATTGCCTAATCTTTGGAAATGAAGAATCGCAAAATATTATTCTTTATAATATTCGTGCATATTATAAAGAACACCAGTTTTTGAATCGCTATAACTTAGAAATGGTGATTCTTAGGGAAAAACGTGTCAGAATATTTTTTATAGATAATTGCATGACCAGCAGTTTTCGCCTGACTTATGATAAAACTTAGGCAACCTTTGGCTGAAAATTGCAAAAAAAAACACAAATTTGCGAACTTTGATCTTGATTTTTTTTTGGACATTACAGATCGATGGTGTTCCCAACATCCGCACCAATTTTTAGCTCTATGCGAATTATTATTATAGTAACCTTGAATGTCTATTTTGACCGGACTAATATTAAATATAATAAAAAACCGGCCAAGTCCGAGTCGTACTCTCACACGAAGGGTTTCGTACCTTAACAGAAAAAACACGTTTCTTGTATGGGAGCTCCCTTCAATTTTTAATTTAATTTTTATTATTTGTTATTATAGTGGCAAAAGAATCACAAACTCTGTGAAAATTTCAACTGTCTACCTATTACGGTTCCTGAGATAGCCCGCTGGCAGACAGACGAACGGGACGGACGGACGGATAGCGGAGGCTTAGTAATAGGGATCCGTTGGTTACCGTCTGGGTACGGAACCCTAAAAAGCAACTATTCAGTTAAAGTTAGAACCAACTTAGTTGCTATTATGTTTTTACGATGCAAGTCGAAAACGCGACACGATATTTACAAGCCAAAATTAGACTCAATCGAAAAATCATACATACAAATCTACCAATTAGATATTATTTTTGCCAACCATTTTTATTCAATAAATACGAATATTTCAGTTACTAAAGAGTTTACCGGCGTTTCATCTAAGTACCACCATTGAAGTGGTGGTTCATGATTTATCGTGGGAAAAATTTTGGGCAGCAGAACAGTGAATTCTTTTCTATTCACAGGACTTTTCAGTATATCACATTCCTCTTCTTCTTTCAAAGCCCCTGTTACTAAGACCGACTGCTCAAACATGTACTTTAACCCTTCCTTGTAACGCAAACAAGGGCACATTATTAGTGTCAGTGGGAAGCCTCTGTCTTCAAAACTGACTTCTGATAACTGTAATATTAAAAAAAAATGTTTAGAAGGAAACCATTAGTGACATTACTGGGACTTTAACACCTAAAATACGTAATACGCAATATACAAACAAACCTGAAGTTGCAATTCAGATTTTTTCTTATTCTTTTTTTGAGCAGCGCCTACTATCTGACCGTTAAAGGTGTACAAAGGGTTCCCTACGTCACACTCGTCTATGATCCAATTATTTGCGATATTTATGAGATTCTCATATGTATTTTTATTATATTCCATGTATTTTGTATTCATTGCAGCAAACTCGCTGGTTGGTCTTCCTTAAATTTAGAAAATTATAAGAATAAAATAGCATAATAGAGGTTATACACAAGCAAATGTAGTAAATATACTTACATAATAAAAATTTAAATTTATATATCATTCTTACCTCTAGTTTCGTCCTTTTTAGCTTTTTTCTTCGAGTCTTTAGGGTCTCCTGCGTCTGCTACTGATACACTGCGTATTTCTACAAAATCATTAGAAAGTTATAAATCCTTTCCTCTAAAACACAACTAATAGACCCTGTGGGTTTATACCTTGAACTAGGAGATAAGTTTGAAATAGTCAGAGAAACACATTCTGAATGTTGGTACCAGTATATTTTTTTTAGCCTCATTGATGTTTCTGTCCATTTATATGGCATATCGAATTTTAAGAAAAGATTGTATCTGTAGACTCGAGAACGTCCGAGCTATTTTGTAAAAATGGTATTTCGGTTCCGTACATACCTTTTCCCGCCTTTTCTTTCTTAGCCGATTCTGTCGATGATGGTCTGAAACCGAGACTACTTAAATGTTACAAAGTTATCTTTGAACGTAACAATAAGGTGTTACAATTTCTCGTACTTATGTACAATAAACAGCTCGTCATAGCAACAATATTTATTTATTTATTTATAAGATAAGTCCTCGTCTTCTAAATTCCGTACCTAACACGCTAGGCAGCTCAAGATGAAAGTGTTACTACCATTGACGTGTGGTCGAATGTACTACAGCCGGTCTATTTTGACAACGTCTCACCACGTAAACTAAAGTGGAGTGAGCGCGATGTGAACTGTCATTCAATCTTGTTTGTATGGATTGACAGCTCACTTCATTTTCACTTCATCCAAGTTTTCAAGGTGAGATTTTTACAGAATCGCCCTGAATGACTAAAAGCTGATAGCGTCAAGCATCGAGAACTCTTTGAATGTGTTTAATTGTACGCCACGCGTTCAAAAGTTAATACCAGAGCGCAGCATTTGCCACCGTCTCGGGCATCATTTTCGTTGAAATCTGGCTTTACAGTTTACACCACACCTTTCTGGGACAACTGTATGTCATTAATGACTGGAATATGTCAAATTGCTGACATACACTTAATATATTTACAGAAGACGATGAAAAAAGTCGAAATCCTTGGGCGCCAGGAGGTGGGTGCAAGGGAGTAGTTCTGCACTCTCCTGGATTTCAATAAAATTAACATAAAAAAAACAAAAATCAATAATTAAAAAGCCTCTAAAGCCGCTGATAGACTTCAGCATTCACGTATAATGTTCGATAGAATGAGCGTGAAAATGTTTGTAGCGAGTTTGGCTCTATGCCTGGTTCTGTACATTGTTCAGTTCGGCAAATTTAAAAACGGTGAATGCTCGATTTTCTGTTACAACTGAATGCTGAAGTCTATCCGCACCTTTAGGTATAACTTTAAAGAACCTAGTGCAGAAGTAGTAGATGGTATTATTAACGAGCTCGATTCACCCGCTCTCGATCCTTCTTTTTTCGGTCTAAGGTGTTTTGCATTAGCCGAAGTTACGAGTACTTACTTACTTACTCGTAGTTCTATCACCGTATAAATTGGGCAAAAAAAACCTATTCTATTCTAAGCGGCGTGCTGAAGATGCACCCTTTGAAAATATTCCTATTGACGCCCATAGTGAATATCATTTTATGAAATTCATTATCTAACATTCTTTCTCAGATGAAAATCATGTCATCAATAAAGTGTCGAGCTTGCCCTATCAGTATCTCCAAATCCGATCTCTACATCAAAATTGGCTCACTTGTTGGTCAGCTTGAAAGCGTAACAATCGGACAAAATTGCTTTCGCAGCATGTTATTATTAAATACTTAGTATGAATTAGTGTTCAATAATCAGGCCTATGTACCTATGTCTATATACCTATGTCTCATTAAAAAACTTACAGTCCAAGCTTTTCTAAATATTTACTCCTTCTGTTTTCCAATCCGTAAGTTACGTATATCGCCTTTAATTCTGGAGAAGCGTTTTCAAATTCTTCTGCGTCCATGTCTTCAAATGAAATTAAAATATCCTGTATTTCAGTCTCGTCGTACACTTTTGATTGGGTTCTGTTGGTATTAACAAACTTTAGGAGGACATTCAATAATAGCTGAACTCACAATTTCGAGGAGTCTAGGGTCATATCGGCATACCATACCTGTACCTATCTAACTCCAACTCTGTTGAATGAAAATTAACATAAACAATCTTCAAACATGTTAAAAACACACCTGAAAAAACTCTTCTAAATTCCCTACATTTTTGACAGATTGTGACTGATATACGAATGAGAACGTTGCTTAAAAAATGAGTAGAATTGGAACTTTATTTAGTTGTAATAAGCTAATTCAACACATATATCTAATCAACTAAAGGTTCCAATTGGTTCAGCTTTTGTTAAAACCAGAGGAATAGTACATAGATATTCAACGCCCTATTGTATAAAAATAATCAAATGCACTTACTCGATAAGTAGCATTTCCGCTTCTCGTTGCGCTTCTTCGTGCGCTTGCGCCCATTTTGTGATATCCGAATGGCAAAGTACGAGGTGCAGGTTCCGAATACTGCGCTTACATTTTATCAACGTTGTCAGTACTAACGGGGCATTCCTTACTATGATACTTGTCAATGAGTCCACTACGAACCCGCGGTGGTATTTGGGTTGTAGGAATAACTCGGTAAGCAGCTGTTCAACTAAATCCTGGAAAATAATAAAGATAGGTAAGTCGAATCGTATTTTCTGTGGATACGAATATGTCAATCTTGGTATCTACCATCGTGCGTCGATGTACACATACTTGTCAGAAAGTAACAACAACTTGTCGTAAAGTAAATAACACAATGAGTATATAACCATCTGGAACAACGTCGTCGATCCCATAGCGTCCACCGCCGTGTTAGATACAACTGACGAAGACGGAGACTTCTTTTTTTTCTTTTCACTGGCTCTTGATCGCGGCGTAGCAACATTTCTTGTCGAGGCTAAATACTGAATTTTCATCCAAAGAATTTCAAATTCATCTTTATCTTCGTTAAATTCATCTGACAAAAGTCAATAAAATCATTATTAAATTCTGTAGAGTCAAGTTCGAGGCGGTTGAACACAAACTGGGTTTTCACCTTCGTCTTGTTCAGGATCGATATCTGAATCGACTTTTGTATTTCTCTTCGACGATTCATAATTCTCTGAAATGGCGGTTACGATAATTTCCCTCGCCGGTATTTCAGTGTCACATAACGCATTAACTATACAGTGGTCCACGTTCACTGTAGGTAATTTTAGATGTTTAGCTACTGAATATGCCATTTCTTGACAATGCATTTCTAAAACAAAAATATATTTTAACGATGGGTGTAGAGCGACCATAAAGGGATGCTCGTATTTGCTCTTCAATTACCACATTAAGAATAATCCCGGTTGCATACCAAGTGCTTAACTCTCATAAACTGAGAAAATTGTTCATATTTAAAAAAACACCTAGTTTACTGTTTGCACTGGATTCAAAAATAAACCCCGTTAGGTTCTTCCTAAAATTATTAAACGAGTGTGTCAAAATGAGAACTGTTTGAGACTCGATTACCTAAATATTAGGTACTTAGATACATCTACAATAAGCAAATCAGAAGTACTCTACCTTCGCACGGAGAGCCATGAAAGAATATGAGAATGCCTTTCGATGGTTTCTCGCCCTCCAAATCCGAGGTTTTATCAGAATCATGTAAACATTCCTTTAACGGATCAACACTATTAGCCTTCATTTCTCTCATTTCATCTGGAAAATTAAATTTAAGGTACTTATCCCACGAAAGTTGTCGACTGAGTTCATAAGCCTACGTCGAACCACGCATGAAATGCGGTGGTGCACCGTACCCTATAGCAGCGGTACCACATTTGACGATCGTCTGAGACGAACGGGCGCACACCAGTCTGTCAACTTCACCTCTTGCCGCTACCATGCTGTGGTTTAGGGAGTAAAATTTATTCAAACTATCTATATTTTATTCATAGATGGCATTGTCTGGTTACGTATTAGGATAGTGAGTGGAAACCTCAAATGATTACGGTACAATAACCTGTTCGTGTAAAAAAGAGATTCGCTATGGACCGAAGAGTAGGTGGTAAATTTTAATGACGTATCCGCCCGATACCGCGTGTCTGAACGAGGGCTCTGTAGGCTTACACAGCAGTAGGTACAATTACATACCTGCAATTATTTCAGCCTCAGTGCGATTTGTGATATGTGCAGGGTGCGTGGGAGATTGAGCTTTGTTTTGTGCGCTATTTTTCTGAGCCGTTTTGGGACTCTTTGATTTTCTAAAATAATTGATTCGAAATTAGGTACGTAGCAAAAGAAAAATAGGCAATCACTGACGAAAAATTATGATCTACGTATTTCAGAAAACAATTAATTAGGGTTCCGAACGTCCGTATGAAAAACGGAACCCTATCATATTTTAACCATAGACGTAGGTACTGGTTTTCTTCCAAATTTTAGACTCAGTAGTTTTTGAACTAGTCTTTTTTTATTATGACAAAAAAAATATCATAATAAGTACGTGCTTATATTTGATATGTCGCACGGCATAGTTCAAAAAACTTTTTCTTAATTTATCTATTTGTAAATAGTTATTTGTTATACAAGAGTGCAAAGTTGCTTTTTAACCGCGTGTTCAATTTTGATGACCGAGCAAGCGAAGGATTCTAAAATTGAATCACGAGCGCAGCGAGTGATTCAAAATTAGAATCCTGAGCGTTAGCGAGGGAATCAAAAGAGCACGAGGTGAAAAATCTGCAACACGTAACTTTTCATTCCACCTCAGCGAGGAAATGACTAAATGCAAAAAAAAACGTTTACAATCACAAGATAGGTACACTTTTATTTCAGTTTAGGTATTAATTACTACATTATGACAGGTAAGTATTACAGAATAATCTTTAAATTATAACAAAATAATACTAAGGTATAATTAAGAAAATTTTAAAGTAACGTTGCTACAGTTATTTAAATTGAGTGTAATATTTTTGTTTGGTACTGTAATATTGGTGTTAGTCACTTGTGTACTGTTTTTCGGTAAACTATCTGTCATACTTAATAGTTGTACCGATTCATCGGATTCCCTTGGCGTGAATGTTGGAGAGAGAGGGAGATGGTTAGGTGTTTCATAACGGCTTATTTTTGATGTAGAAGGGCCAGTCCAAGGATCCGATTGAGGCTCTTTCAGTGTAATGGCTCCTACGATGCCTTCACATATTTTAGACTTATTTTGGATGGAATCCTCTATGTATCCCTCTACAACTGCATTGGACTTCCAGCCTCCGTGGCGCTTAAGGGACAGGAGATCAGCTCCGGAATCAGCCAAAAGTGTGGCTGAAGTTCGTCGAAAATTATTAATTAATTAATTTATTAATATTAATTTAATTATTACATTAATTCGACATGCTCCGTTTATTCCAATAATAAGAACAACCTGTAACCTAAAGAGTATTGCAGTAGATAAATGAAAACAAATTGATATGAACACATAATTATGCCTATCAACATCTACTAAGTATACTATTTAATTGAGATATACTTAAGTAGATACTGAATGTACAACTGACTTACTTTTGCCGCCAAATATACGGAATCGGGTGCTTCGTTAAGAAACTTTTCAATATCAGATACTGTGAAAACCTTCGATTTTTTTGGTTGATGACCAGATGAGGCTCTTTTTAAAAATGCTACTAATTTAGGATAGGTATCGATATGTATGTCTTTTTTCATCTTTATTGTTGCTTTTAGCATCGAATACGTACTCCATAGAGTGCTTGCTTTCTTGTTCTCGGATAATTCTATAAAATATGCCAGCAAAACGTTTTCTAAGAAAGTTTTGGCTCCTTTTGCTAGTCGCCACGTGTTGAACATATCGTACTGTTTTAAATACTTCTCGCGTGATTGTTGAGGGAGAAAGCTCATTAGCGCATTATTAACAGTTTCAGTTAATTCTGTTGGCGTCAAACAAACTTCCTCGTCGCTAGAATCACTCATTTTAGTTTTTTCACTTGTTTTCAAGTTTTTTGTTTTTAATATAAGGTTTAACAATGACGTGAAAAAATGCCGCATAAAGAACCGCGTACAAAGCAAATTGAAAAAAGAACACCAAGAAGGTTCCGAGTCTGAGTTTTTAACAAATTAAAAAAAAGTTGTATGATATATTCGGCACCATAGAGGTAGCAGTAAATAGGTTTAATGTTTTTTTTAATTCACAAACTTAGTGCACACGATGTTCTAAATTCAATTTACTTTATCCTCTAGAGAATAAAAACGGCTTTTCCACTCAGATATTGAAGATTAAAAATACTCTTTCCGAGATGGTGGGATGAAAAAGTGATTTACTTAATAATTACCTACTACAATAGGTATCAACCAACAAAATACATACTTTGCTGAAGCTGCAGCAGTTTTTGCGATCGCTTTGCTAATGGCCAGCTCTTCCTCTTTAGTCCTGGAACAAGATTACAATTAAAACTTTTAAAGAAATGCACTTGCATTTTATATGTTTTAGTTCCAGAGTTAAATATTTCAAAGAAAGTGCACCTGAGTCGTTGTACGTCTCATACTCGCGATATTTAAGACTCACTTACTCACTTACTCACTTATCAAAAGGTCCTATTCGCAAAATGAGCTCAAGCAGAACGTCTTATTAGCAGAACGTCCTATAATTGTCAAAGTACAGTTATGTACCTATTTACTTGTAAAATTCAAGAATCTTATAATGTGCGGTATGACTGTACTTTTCCCATTCTCTTGTTTTTAGGACGTCGTTCTGCTAATAGGACGATTTGCTAATCGGTCATTTTGCGAATAGGACGTTTTGATACGGAGGCAAGTCGAGTACCCAGTTCGATAGCTTGTTAAAACTTATGTACTTTTTGACTTGTGCCTGGAAATTATAGAAAAAGTTGACAACTTCTGGTGGCAGTCCTACTCCTGGCTTGACAGCTGGTACTAGCATTTCTTCTGGCCTATTGTAGTATTTATATAGTAATTGAAATATTTCCTCTTCTTCTTTCCATTTTCTGTAAAAGGAGAGCGACACCGTGTTTTGGATTATGTATTTTTAGAAAAGCAATACCTAAACAGACACAAAAGTTAAGCAGCGGAAATATAATTTGGACGAAGCCTAAAGGTTTACATACAAAGAATGCAACATCCCTATTCTGTACTAAATTTTAAAAATGAAATATCAATATACTATACTTACTCATCAGTATGAGCTATAATGAGCTCTATTGGAAAGGGACAAGGATTCGTCAGCCCGAAGTAAATGTCAGTTGTCTCTGCCCATGGTAGTGTTGGCGGGAAATTGACGTTGGGGCCAATAATGTGTACGTGGGGGACTATGCCTTGTCCCGTCACCGGAATCGTCATTTTATTGGGGTTCATGTGATATCTGAATATCAAGACACCTTCGTACAACATCTGTCCAATGAAAACGGGTTTACTTTTTACGTAGTCTTGAAGTTAAATTGTATGTCACCGAACTTGTTTTTAAAATGTAATTTTCCAACATCTTTTAATCTTCTATAGATTGGAAAACTACATTTGATAAAGTTGTCATACTCATAACACTTTAGGCTAGATTGCAGTAAGTATGGGCCTAAAAGTAATAGAGCCGACAATGTTCAAGCGTTTTTAACGACGATTTTGATTAAATTATTTAATTCACACTTGCGATGAAACTAAAATAATATTGGATTAGAATGATATTTTAAAACAAATATTTGTGAGAAATGGCACTCTCGGTTCCATAATCCCAGCGTAATTGTAATAACGTCGACTTGTATCAAAATGTCTGTATTCTCAACAGCAAGATAATAAAAACAGTGGATACTAAATTCGGAATTAAGGGTGAAAATAACAAAAAGACGAACCTCCGTTGTCGGCTTAAAAGCGACGCTGAGCCACCCCCCTTCCCCTGGCTCGTATTTTCCCGAGCTGTCCATCACGACCATAGGAACAGGACCCGACGCCTTCAGTCTCAAGGTAACATACCAAATACATGTGGGTTTACCTCTGAAAAGTATGTAGCTTGAAGTAATACTCCCACTCACATACATATACATACCTCACCCCGCCTCCACTCCACATTTAAATTACATAGTAACTAGCCAGTATACTATTGTAGTCTTTGATAGTAATGTAACGTAATTTTTTTTTTTTAATTATAAGTTAATTTCCTTTAGGATAGTCTGGAACAATGTCTTTGTATCTATTTTGAGCTGGGCGTTGATAGCTGCGCCACAGTATCTTACTTTTGCAGCTACCTACGTTTTTCCTTTGTTATTTGAAATTCTAAGTTGTTCCAAATAAAGCTTTTTTTTACTTTGTGTATTTATTATACTATACACGATGGGGAGTTAAGTGTATAGAAGGATCCACCCATGTACCCACAGCCAGTTTTGTTTTTGTAATTACCAGTTTTTTGGGAACGGTTTTGAGTAACTGAATGTGTGTATTTTCGGACTTATTGCATAAAACCTAGTACTACGATTATTTCACTCTCAGACCATACATTTACTTACACGTTTTTCAATGGAATTGAACAAATAATTTTATCCCCACACCTCACAGATCCAAAGTCAATAGATGTAACATTTGAGGCTAGGTAAGGCACCGCGCAGAGGGCTTTGACTTGGATGGGAATCGTCACCCCATAGGGTACCTAAACAAAGACCACTTTATTAGAAAAAAACAAATGATAGTTGACTGGATGTTTTTAAGGATCATTTTTCGGGTTTGACCACATGAAATCGAATAACGTCAGCTCGAAAGACATTAGCTTGAATAACGTTAACTCTATACGTCGTGCTACTTGAAATCGCTAATTATTGACCGTTCACAACTCGATACCTACCTTAATCTAAAACTCGAAAACCTACTTTTAAACGAAATCAAAAAGAAGGAGGGAATCAATTCGAATGTATGTGTTATGTATTTTCTACAACTTCGGTCGATCTTTTTGAAAAAAAAAAAAAACTTTTTTATGTTCTGTCATTTTTTACTTAATGCTACATTACCCAACATCACCCTTAAATATGACCACACCTTTCTAGAACATCCTGTATATAGGTACACAACGAGTTATCGTTTAAACGCACATTTTACTCTAGCTAACGTTATTCGATTTCAAATAGAATCCCAATTTGATGCATTTTTAACCTCTAGGTTGAAAGATGTTTCCACAGTCTGTTCCAGATCGGTAAAGTCGGCATAAGTAGGCATGAAATTGACTTCGAGTTTCCCGGTCTCACCAGGATTTAGTTTACCACATAATTTCATTCCTAGCCATGAGGGAACATTTGTGCCTTTTGCAAAATGTACTTTTGACGCAATCGGTCCATAATTAATCACTTCAGCCGTGCATTGCACCTGTTGACATTCATAATTTTATGAAGTGACTGATAATTTAAGAAAATTAATTGCAGGTGCGAATCTTTTAAACAACGTACAGCTGACAACACAGAACCCTGCCCCTTACCGTGCTTCCAGTAATAACTACGCCGTAGTCTATGACGTAGGGTACCGTCTGAAATCCGGGTATTGGTCCAACTTTCAGCGTTGAAGAGTAAGCGGTCAATATTTCTGGACGATTATTTATATGTTGTATAACCAAATGTCTTTCTATAGCCAAATCAATGTCCATTGAAGAAGGATACCCGTCCTGAAACATTTACATAAAATACAAACTTCTTGTAAGTAAGCTAAGTGTATAGGTAGGTAAACTAAACATGAGTACCTACCCAAGAGGAACAAATATGCCAATCTTCCTGAAAATCAGGGTCTTCGAAGCATTTATCGATAAAAGGTGAATTTAAATGTTCCTCTTTGCCTTTACTAAATATTTCACTGATCGCTGCCAAATATTCCTGCGTCAAAGCTGGAATGGCACTGTATCCTATTTCCGTATTCAACTGAAAGAACATGTTTTTAGTTATCATTGCGAAAGTAAATAAACAAATAAACGAGTATAAATAACACACTGTAACTGTAAAATATTTTCATTATTAGAAAGTCATCCAGGGTATTTTGCTAAGTTCTGAGATAACTTATTTGTCAGAACAACGAGTTTGCAATGAGGGTTTCCTGAAATGACGAGCACGAGGTGGCAGCACTGAGGCGTTGGATTCAAAGACCTGTCAAAACGCTAATGTATTCTGACTTTTGTTAAAATTGACATCAACGTCATATTTACGTCAGTCACTTTTTCAAGGAAGAGGACCTCTCGACTATTTGGCGCCAACTGGTAGCGTATATTTTCCTGAAAACCCTCATTGCAATGAATATGTAGGTACCTATTTAACTTATGTAGTGTGTTATGATTATGAAGTGTTAAAAGAGAGCAGGGTCAGCAAACCTCTTAATACGAAACCAGACTAACGGAACCACTTTTGAGACGGCGGCGCGGCGACGTTTGTATTTTAAACTTAACTCCGACTAAATAATTTCTTGTTTAAAATTATACTATTGTTATTTTGTTAAATACTTTAATGTTGAAACATACATCACTAAAGAAAAATCTATAATAGGGCCTGAAGCTGCAAAGTTTTTAACAGAGCCCAAGCAGACTAAATATTATGAACACAACAGCAAATAATATTATGAGAATGACTTTTGGCATAGCCATGATATTATCACCGCCAAATGAAATGATCACAGTTGTATTAATAGTCTGCAATACAAACAATGCAACAGCATACATTTTGATAATATTGCGCATTTTTTTTGTCCTCACTCGAGGCGAGATTGCAGACCCTGATTTGATTTGATTCTTTTTCTCTTCGTTCTTTCAAAACTAAGTACTTTATTGTTATATTATTATTGAAATAATTTTATGGAAATTGGCATTCGTTTGTATTCGGAAAGGCGATGATTGCCGAGGGACATTATGAAAATCGTTGTAGGTACTTGTAGTTTTCTATTCAAAATATGGTACAAAATTAAAATAAGTTTTTTAAAATTAAAATGAATTATAAAAGGGCGCCAAACGCGTCACTTGCCACGGGGCGTCTAGATGGTCCCGGTAAAACTATAAGTAACGTTAGCTCTCGTTAAGTATTACATCCATGTTATGTTCACAACACATCTGCATAGATGCAGTGTGTACTATAACAGCCTGTCTATGTCTAGATCATTTTAAATTTTACACTAATACTTAGATACCTGTATCGAAAAATAGTAGCAAGAAAAGGTTCTCTTTGCCTAAAATGCATCATCACAACTTAATTATCATTTCTATCTTCAGCCGATATGATACCAATATCGCAGATTTCTACAAACATGATTTTAAAAATATAACTTACTTGTTCCATATCAGGTTTAAGTAACGTTAAATATATTTGGGGTATAACACCCCAGCCGAATACTTCTATTGGAATGTGAGGAAGATGACCAATTTCTAACAAAAATACACGATGGAAGTAGCCCACAACGCCAGGTCGCATTACTATTTTCATTTCAATTTCTTCCTCAGGTTCTAATGATCTCTCTCGTGGCAATAATTCAAGAATAGTTCCTTGTAGTTCATTTTCAAATATTGGCTCATTTAGAAATGTGCTGTATTCAAAACTTAGAGGTGCTGTATTCGATATTTTTAGCTCTTCAATGGCATGTTCATGAAAAGATCTAATTTTGAAATTAATACTTTCAGCACTTATTTTATACCTCAAGTCACAGCTTTGTCCGGTAACAACGATCGACTCAGGTGGCCCGCCCAATACTTCACATTCTAGGACGGCGCGGACGCTAATATTATGTTTCGGTCTAAATATGACGTGCACGTACTGAATCTCGCCGGGTTTAAGCAGTCCTCGATGTAGTACCAGTTGCAATACGTCGTTGATGTCAGTTTTGTTTGAAGGCTTAGAAAGCCTGGCAAACTTTTTTATCCACTCAAACTGTGTATCATAATCACCTTCTATCATGGGTACTACTTTTCTTATCGTTTGAAGTTTCATCATGTCATTATCTATGGACGTTAACTCAACTGCTCGTTCAGTAGTAGTAATACTGTATTTCTCAAGCACCGATCTGCCTGATATTTCACTAGTTAAAATATCTCGCATAAAGCTTCCTAGAATGCAAATTTGTACTGCATGAATTTAACGTAAATCGCAGGGTATAAAATTATTTTAAAAAAATACTTTGTCAAAAACCCGACCGCTAAAAACGACAAAAAAGTTCCATACAAGTCGCTTTTCAAGCAGTCTGATGCAGTTTGTGGCCTCAGATTGTACTGCATCAACTTTTTGGTCGTTTTTAGCGGTTGGGTTTTTTGACAGTCTTTTTTTATTTCCTACATTTGTGAGTTATGTCACTACCACAATTCTGACGAATTCGGCGACACCTCATATGTCAAAATCCGTCCAGTTGTTTGGGCTGTAGGGCGTGCCAAAGAAATAGACACACATACATACATACTTACCTACATACATACGCTCGAAAAACATTACCCTCCTTCTGACGCAGTCTGGTAAAAAGTATACATGTTATGGCCATCTCTACGAGCAAGTGAATCGCGGCGGTATTATCGTCCTGCTAATTCATTCTATAGCAACTCTATGAATATGTCTCCAACACGGCGATATTACCGCGGCTCTTCTTCGAGTGACATTGACGAGCAAAACGTCAACGACTCGCTACGCCTCCGCCAATCTCTCACACCGCACTCAATTCAAAACTTTTTCAACTAAAAACAGTGCGACGATTTCTAATGGACCTGCGTAAATTCGTCGTTCGAGATTAGAAACCTAGCGGTCGACCGGCGCTCCGTCCCTAGTGTGTGATGTGTGATACTATCCGACAATAAGTAGCCGCATAGTCACCAAGTGGAGACAGGGTCACCACCACGTAGAGGCCCATTAGTCATCAAATGGAGACAGCGTGGCCACCAGGTAGAGGCGCGTAGGCAATTAGTAGTAGTCCAGGGTCACCCCGTAGAGGTCGCAAGGGCATCTCGGATAGACCGCATTAATTCTCCAAAATTACTTATATTTGTGCAATGATTTACAAAAAATATATACTCGTACTTAATACTATTTGCTCCATAAAAAGTAATCCTAGGTACAATTTATTTAAACAATTACTCACCGTCAGGATCAGTGTCGTCAGATGTGTTCTTGTTTTTACAAACTGCATTACACACAAAACTGACTCTCTCAGGATCTGACTAAAAATATGACCATTATTCGTCGATGACGTTTTTGTAAATCAAATCTGATTGTTTCAACCAGACTCTTTCCTTTTAAATACTGAAAATAGTTTCCAGAACAGTTTTGTCATCCTTACCTGCCTAGCCTTTCCCAAAGTTGTTGATATTGTTGTTATCGAATTAGACTAGGTATCCTACACAAAATTATCAACCGTAGTTAATGGTTGTTATTCAAGGGTTTATCAAAGGGTTCAATCAACGTTAATTATATTCAGTACTTACTACTGGAAGATTTGTAATCAAACATTTTTTCCATTGAAATCTATAACAAACTATAACTGGTGTTACATTTTGTATTTTTATGGTTTTGCTGAGAATGCTCCCATTCAAAATACATTGAAAATCGAGTCTCGGTGATAAGACAAATATATTTGGGAAATTAATTTTACCGATTAGCTTTATGGCATCCTGAAAAAGAAATTAAACTCATCATTAAAACATTCTAAAGCGTTTAAAAGGATATTGGTAACATATAATTAGCTCCATTACTTTATTTTTGTGTCCTTTAAATTTGATTCTCATTAAATCACAATAAACTCGAGACTTGAGATTTAAGTGTTTAGTGGTATCAAACAATATCTGCAGTTTCATAACCTCCTGGTCTTCTAGCCGCTCCTCCACCATATGTGTCAAATTGAAAGCCATCTTAATTTTACGAATATCTTGAAAGAAATCTAATGATCCTTTTCGTAATGGTTCCACGGGCTTCAATGTTAGATAGTCAATAAACGTCCGTGATTGATGCGGAGCGAGTTTCCTCAAAATATTTTGAAGATTTAAATCAGACTTCCTGTACTGTATGCAACAGCACGTCATACTCTCTTCTTCAGGTTCTATTTTATATGTGTGTTGCTTCTGAATGATTGCAAACGGCGGTTTAACACATATTTCGAAGTCCAATGGTAGTTTAGAAACATTTTTAATAGTGATAATATCTGCAAAATGCATGTTATATATTAATTTATGTCTAATGTGTTTTTTAACTGTCGTTTGGTCTGATGGTCGCGAGCGTTACTGATGTGCATGGTTCTTAGGTTCGATTTCTGGGTTGATATTGGGTTTTTTAATCTCAAATTTCTCAGTATCAGAACGGAGTTCTGAGATTTGTGCCAGGTTGATTGCAATAGGCTCACCTCCTATTGTCTAACTAGGTAAGTTTTAATATCCGCTGATCGAATTTCATTTTTAGAGATTACTGACACCAGCTATGCTATGCTGGCTCCTAACATTAATTCCGAAAGCTGTGATATTCATTAAGTAGGTTTTGAGTAAACTTGAGTAAAAAAACTGAAATACCAAAATTGGTTACTAAAAACTTTGTTTTGCAGTTGATTTTACTTACAAATATTATTTAACTTCAAGTTTCACAAACCTGTCAACTTATAGAATTCACTGTACGGCCCGTAGTCATATTGCAGTTCTACAACTGTAGAGGACACTTCTATTTTCGGATCGACGAACTCTGCTATAATCGGACACTCCAATAACAACTCTTTTTTATTGATGCCTTCTACACTGCCAATTAAATACCAAGTTTCCTTGTACGTCGTCACTTTATGAGAACATCCCGTTATAGTCAGCTCAAACTTTTCCCCAGCGCCAATTTTAAAAGATCGCGGCTCCAAGTTGAAGAACCCGCTAAAAACACAGTAGGTAATGATAAATTATATGGCTTCAATTGAATTGTTGTCTAAAGTCTAAAGGCTCTAAGTGCCAATTTTAATATTTCCAGATATAAAACATGTGGAGCATGAATACATTGCCCTTTAAGGTGCTTGCCTACTTTAATTTAGTTTGTTCAGAAATAAAATGGAAATAGGAGCCTGGGTTGTTTTGAATAATGTGAGGATTGACACATCGGTTTTATTTTTATAAAATACCGGATTTTTGTATTTTTCGCACTTACACCCTTTAGACCCGTCAATTAGAATCGACCTCACTTAACGTATACGTACACTGTTGCTTGCTTCGTTTTAGGTGGTTTGTAATATTCACTCATCTCCAGCGCATGCAACCGTGTGCCACAGTTTTCCACAATAACTTTGGCTTCCAAAGGTATTTTAGTAAAATGTCGTCCGAGAACTATTTGGTCCCTGAGCTCACCGACCACTATACTCGTCCCAAAACCGGTTGCAGATAAAGGCACTAGCTAGATCGACAAAACAAATGTTAAATCTATAAATATCTAAATTTCAACCACTGATAAAACTACTGCTTTTGGCCGCGACTTCGTACGCGCATATCCCGTTTTTTCCCGCACCCGTAGGAATTTCGAGAGATCCTCTCTTAGTACTCCCCTACACTCCCCAAGGAACCTACAAGCCAAATTTCATCTTTCTACGACCAGTAGTTTCGGCTGTGCGTTGCCTGTCAGTTACTCAATCAGTCACAGAAGAGTTTATTGATGCGGCATAGGCGTGTAATTACATGTGACAAACAGGCGACTACACGCTACAAGAAATTATCTCTTTTATTATAAACTCGTATTTCATTTACCATTCAATTTACTATCAATAAGTCAACGTAAATTACTCGAACAGCTTGCAGTTGTGTCTGCGCTGACTGTTACTAATGCCATGCGATACTGCAATAGTTTCACAGTCGCAGACGTATGTATGTATGTATGCGTTCCAGTAGGCAAGTTGGCAACATAATACTACAATATATGCTATCAATCAATCTCAGATACAGGGATATACAAGAGATTAGTCACATGTGTGCATTTGAATCCTATGTATCGTACTGAACTATTAACTCATCATCTAATTCTATTCTTATACAGTGACCGTTTGTCTTGTTGATTCTTTTCTTTCTTTTAAGTTAGGATCAGTTTGCTTTTAGGCAAGCGAGCACCATCTACGACCTGCTACCACATCATCGCTTTCCATCAAGTGAGATTTTAGTCAAACCTTTGGTGGATAACCCGAGCGTATGAATAATAAAATAATATGAAGTCATGGATAAGGAACAGGAAAGTATTTTACTTACGATGTCCTTAACTTTCTCTAAATGTAACACCACTCTATTAGTATAGGTGGCGGCGTCGATCAAATACAAAGTCAACGTTAAATCTTTTTCAGATTCAGGCTCTATGTAGCCTTCCGACGGTGATATTTCCCATCTTCCGTCTTTGCTCAGCTAGAAAAAAAACAACGTTTATTCATGACATAATGTTGACAATCACTTATCAAGTATAAGGGACTCGATAATAAAATTCTTACTTGACTTAATACCCTATGTCCCCTAATGTTTTGAAAATATACAACCCTAACACCACCATCCTATGGGGAATAGACAAGAGCTAAATTTGAAAAAAAAATGCTTGGATCAAGTGGCAAGTAGTACCTAGTGTAAGACCAAATGAAGCAGTGTTTTTCATTACATCAATTTAACAACATTCATAGCTTTGTTTACTTTTTCCAATATATTTTTTCATTTAATTGTAACTAGATTCTACCAGCAGGTTCACCCGCGTAAATGATGCCAAAGATAGTCGAAAATGATGCCAAAGATAGTCGAAAATGATGCCAAAGGATTACACTCCCAGGATGTAAAAAGTATCCTATGTTCCCATTCCGGGATATGATATGGTCTGCCAAGTTCATCTATATCCTTTATATTGTTTGCTGTATAAGTTTACACCTGACTTTGTTTTTTTTTTTTTTTATTTAGGCCTATGTTTAACAATATTGTGTATCTGCGCCACTTTCACGTAAATAAACAGTTTTTCTTTCTATCTTTCTTTCTTTCAGCCATTATACGTGAAGAGGTTACAACACACACAAAAGAGTTACGGGTTATTCACCACATAATAAACATGAGCTTACCAGCATCGCCGTGAACTTTACATAAACTGGAGAGTCATTGAACAGCGTCAGAACTTTCTCCGATTTCGTTAGTAACTTGCTTTGACCCCAATGTAGTGCCATAGGAGTGCAGGTTACTATAGGCCGAACACCGACGCCCATGATGTGACAAATGTCAATTGGTTTGGAGAGTCCAAATAAATTCATCCTGTTATTAAAATCAGGAGCTTTAGAAACCGTTTATGTTACCGACTGAAGAACGTTAATCCTAAACTACGGATAACCAAACTCAAAATATTTTTTTCAAATAAATGATTTTCAACAAAACATGAACTTTTGATTTGTCAAGTTATCGGTCAGTCAGAAAAATGAAGGTAGTTGCACCTACGTCGTAAAGATGCGGTAAATAGAGAAAATAGGTATGGTGACAGGGAACAATAAAGTGATAACAATACGCCACTACGAAAACCATTGACTTGCCCACCTCACACAATATTCCTGCACACCAATCACGCTTGTTTTGATACTGACGGGTAAGCACATCGTACTATTTGGTTCAATGAAACCCTCTTTTATACCAACATTGACTTCCAAAGTGGTTTCTTCCTAAAATTAAACGAATAAATGCGCAATATGTACTACTAATACATATGTTGCAGTAAAAACTCTTAACCAGTCAAAAGTACTTTTGACTGATTAATACCTGTGCTAAGATAGGTCGACGGAGCCCGGTTTAAAAAAAACTGGGGTACTCTGAGTCGGGGTGTTAACCATAATGAAGTTTTTAACTCTACTAGCAAAATCAGTCAAAAGTACTTTTGACTGATTTTGCTAGTTAAAAGTACTTTTGACTGGTTAAGAGTTTTGACTGCAACATATACATTAATATAAACGTAGTTTAATAAATAGGTAAATTGAAAACATTTTAATTTAAACATAATAGTTCAAAATTATAACTAAAAACTCCTTTTTTCCCCTTTCCTTCTTTTCTTTATACTCCTTTTTTAATTGTCTATGAAAACTTAAACAAACTAAATAAAAAAAAAACCTGCAGTATAAAATTCGATAGCTTGACCTTCGGCACACACACCGCGGTAGTCGGTTAGCTACCATGCAAATATGACTTCTATGCTATGTTCATGTTCAGTTCAATCTTTGTCATAGATTTTTATTTGAATGTTGGACCTTATGAACATTTACGACCCGCGTTAGAGCACACGGTCTACATTTAAGGGATAAAGTCGGAAAATCGCAAGCCGAGAAAGGGTGGTCATGGTTCCCACTTACGACTGCTTCTTCCAATGTGAAGTAACCCTGAAAAGCGTTCGAAGTGATGACGATTTCAGTGTAGTAAGAGAAGTCGATGAAGCAGGCTCGCTGCCTGATGTCGGGCGCCGGCGTGATCTCGGGCACCAGCGCGTTGAACATCACCGGCACCACTATCGGGGGACTGTCCGACTTCTCCAGTTCCAGCTCCAATGACGTTTGATTGGCTCTCACTAAATTCGCCGTCAAAGTGACCTGTAATGTAGATACGATTTTATAAATAATTATTTATAACATTAAAAAAATGTTATGTGATGATACAATATAGAAGTTCAAGTTTTGCGTTTTCTTCGATCGTGATTTGTTTTTTTTTATTCAATTTATCGGAATCTTTATACACCTTTGTCTCAACAATGCAATTTTGTGAAACACCTATTGTGTAATGTACCGTGTAAACAAAAGAACATCCTGTAACATAAGTATTACAACTATTTTCTTAATGTCCCTCGGCAATCATCGCATTTCCGAATACAAACGAATGTCAATTTCTATGTCCATCAATTATTAGAATTATTATGTATACAGAACTCATATTGCACCGACCTTAAAAAATTGGAATAAAAGCAAGACGATTACCATGATGGCAAGCCGGACCCACAATCTTCTCTAACCCAGTGACGACGGTGCCGTCAGTGACAAAAAATTCCGGACTGTGTCACGGTTTTCCGATGTTTAATTAGTTGCCCTTCTAGCCATCACCGAACCAAAAAAAAATTGTGGCGCCATAGTAAACATGAAAACCAGTGACTACTTATACGGAAAAGATTTAAAGAAAAAATTGCAAATCCGGGTCATAACCCGGTATTGCAATTTTTTTTTTAAATCTTTTTATGTGAATTCTAGTGAATAGACGTTGATTTGTTTACACAACCTCTTAATTAAATAATCGTATGTTAAATTACCATGATTGCTATCCTCGACTCGGGTTCGATGTCAACTTTATAGGGCTCAATATTGAATTCTCTCGGCCATTGAGGTATTTTCGGTTTAGGACACTCAGCGACTGCGTAGTCGGTTAGTGTGATGCTGCTGATTTCAGGACCATCCGACGAGATTTTCAAAGATCCGCTGACATACACTTCTGACTCGTTTATAACTTCCAACTCCATAGTCTTAGGAACACCTGTCCCAGTAAATATTAAAATGGATAAATTTCTCGAATACGTGTTATATATAATGTTTCAAATTAATCACAAATTGTATGTTCTTCTAAAGGTGCTCCCTCACTTGGAGCATTCGCTTGTAATGTAACGTTAGAGTTGAGCATTGAAGCAGTAATGCTAGTGAAGGAGGAGGCGGGCCGCGTGAGGGAGAGACAACCCTCACACCCCAGCCGCCGCAACATAAGGAGACGCCCCGGGCGTCGGGAGTCGCAGGACAATTCCCGGCCACCGGGCCACCGTAGGCGCGTGCCTGTGGATGGCGAGCGATGGGTGGCTCGCCGTCCGATCAAAGCCAGGCCCGGGTCGACGGCGCGTTCTGTTCCACGCGCACTTTAAAAAGATGTCAGCATAGAAGACGGGGCCCGTTAGGGCCAGCCCTCCACAACCTTGGCAGGCTCTGGAGCCTGCGAGGGTTGTGGATTTTGTTCGAAAGAGACACCGCGGCCCTGGAAAGCAAAGGGCACTAGGAGGAGGACGGAGGCTCCAACTAGAGCGGAAGAAGTCATTTGATGATTTAGCGTTTATTGCGAGCATAGCAGTCTTGAAGCAACATTTTACCGTTTGTAGACCTTGCTACGAGCGTAGCACACTTGTTTAACAAAATCAGTGCTACGTTCGTAGTGCTTCTAGATTTTGCTATGAGCGTAGCACACTTAACAACATTTTACAGTGCTACGTTCGTAGCGCTTGTCGACCTTGCTACGAGCGTAGCACATTCCTCAGCTTTTTTAAAACGTTAGTTTTGTAGGGCTAGTAGATCATGCTACGAGCGTAGCACAGTCTTGTAGCAACATTTACAGTGCTACGTTCGTAGCGCTTGTAGACCTTGCTACGAGCGTAGCACATTCTTCAGCTTTTTTCAAACGCTAGTTTTGTAGGGCTAATAGATCTTGCTACGAGCGTAGCACACTCATTTAACAAAATCAGTGCTACGTTCGTAGTGCTTGTAGACCTTGCTACGAGCGTAGCACAGTCTTGTAGCAAATTTTTACAATGCTACGTCCGTAGTACTTGAAGACCTTGCCAGGGGCGTAGCACATTCCTATAGAAAAATATTGCAATGCTACTTTCGTAGCTCTTGTAGACCTTGCTACGAGTGTAGCACACTCTTGTAGCAATATTTGAGTTATATGTACGCTAGTGATGCAAATTATAACCTTATTATTTCACCATAACAAATCTTACCTAAACTAATCATTCCAAAATCTAAACACGGAATACTAAAAGTAAGTGATGGATATATTACTTCGCCTCTGGAAACAACAAAAAAATATTAAATTTAAATTTGCACATAGAAATGCGTTTACTAATTATTTATGACATGTGTTAACTTACTTCAAATAGAGCTTTAAAACATCATCTGTGTCGCGAATACTGAAGTTGATTTCTTCGAAATACGGACCCTGATTAGAGTTACAGAACGATATTACGAAAATTTCTTTATCTCCAGGTTTCAAGCAGTGTATTTCAGGAGTACATGATATTAGGCTACCAAACAAAGGCGGTAATTCTTTGTATACTATAACCCCGTTTATGTGTCCTGAAATAAATTAAAAAAACAAATGATTTTTTGTTGCATAAATCATACGACGATAGCAGGAACAGTTCGACTCCTACTGAAAGAACAGGCCAGCTTTAGCTGAAGACAGAAAAGCGATAGTCTTCCTCTCCTTTTTCTATCTTAACCTTTGACCTGCAGCGAGGTGAACCAGGCTACCTAGCCTGGTTCACCGCTGCAGGTCAAAGGTGTGCATGTGGACACATCATTTAATTTTCATCACGAGTACCTTTATTGATAGCAACAATCTCATAATGGTAAGGCTTGCTGATGTAGACGCGGTCCATGTCCAGCGTCTCGACATTAAGGCAGATGGTGGGCGGCAGCGACGCGCCCGACAGCTGCACCGGCACGCGGTTCAGCTGCCCGTCAATGTCCAGGTAAGCCGTCGAGCGGAACTCGCCTATCTCTTGCGGACGAAACGTTATCGTCAGCTCTGTCGCTTTGTTAGGCCATAGTGTTCCTTTCTGTTAAGCAAGATGCTTTATATTAAGTATTTAACTAAAGGGGTACTTTTTGTATTTTAAGGAACGTTCGAATTCACAACGCAGTCGCAAAGTGTCAAATACACGAGTAATTCCCCACATTTTGATAAGTTTTTTAGTTTTGACATTGATTGTCGTTGAGATAATAGTGCGACTTGAATTTGAACACATTTTACGTACGAGAATTGGCTTTCTGATCCAAACATAATTCGAAAACACTACACTGTGCTCCATAATTCTAGTAGCAGATGTTGAAAAACAGCTAGACTGAATTCATTGGCGCTGCTAAAGTCCGGTCGCGGAGCAGGAAGAATTTCCTGCACTTCTCTCCTTCACTCCCGCGTAAATATAATGCGTCACGCTCGCACAGATGCTTGACTCCCGTCCTCAGGGATTTTCTACTCCGTATCACCCGGACTTACGATTAGTCCCGAACCCGAACTAAGAATGAATGGCAACACGATTTGACAGTTGTTCTTAGTTCGGGTTCGGGACTATTGCTACTTCGCCGCCTTGCGCGCTTTACGCACAAAAAATTTGTGTGACTTTAGTCACCTTGCGCGTTCGAACGGCCGCACTTAACACAAAAAAGGGTTTCACCAAGGAACCACTGTCAGAAGGCAAAGAGGTCATTGTACGAAATACTTCCTGCTCCGCGACCGGACTTTATACAGGATGAAAGCACTATCTTAACTTCGCTTCTCTATGCTGATCATGTTTGTGAGGCGAACTTGGCCAGAGATCGAACCAAACAGAGCTATTTGGAAGTAAAAAGAGAAAGCCAGGCCCAGCAGTGGGACTCGATAACAAAAAAAACATTATTTTAGAATCTGCAACGATTTTCACTCACAATCGGTTCTATAGAGAAGTGAGTATTCTGGTAATGCAAGGACTCGTCCGCCACGAGCGCTTGGATCTCATCGTAGAAGATGCGCGTGTAGACACGCTCGTGCTCGTCGCTGCTCAGCACGTCGTAGTGCACCAGCTTCATGCACTTCGCGGACTCGCTGTCCTTCATGTTGTAGAATATCGTCGCTAGTTTCACTTTTTCTTCAAAATCTACGCGTTGAATCAGACGCATTAAAAACACAATTTGAAAAATTTCCGTACGAGATAATTTTTAGCATGAAATTTTAAAATCACAGACTTGTTACGGTAACTGTAATATATATTTTCAGTAAAGTATTTTTCAATATTTTTGTGTCAGCAGTTTCGAAGATAAGGTAAATTTTCTTTTTATTAGTGATGGGTTTGCTCTTGACTCTAGTCAATGTCAGAGATGACAGAGACAAAGTCTACGATGGAGTGAGCCTACCCAGAAGGAGCCTGTTCACTCTAACTTTGAAGAGATTAAGGTTGTAAGCTTTTGGAAACACAGACGCAGGCAGAGAGTTCCACTATTTTCTTATCTTAAATAACTTTAAACTGATTTATTTTACAAAAATGAACATAAGTGACCCAAAATTACGTTCCGCGTTCATCTTTGGGTCACAGAAGTTCATGTATGTACCAAATTTAAACTCAATCGTTCCAATAGATCCGGAGCCAACAGGCTGCGACAGACGGACAAACAAACACATGAGTCATGTTATAAGGGTTCTATATTTCATTCGGACGTAATGAACCGTAAAAGTGATCTCAGTACCTGATTTTTGGTAACTAAATTAATTAAATACTTTGTAATTTAAATAATACGTACCGTAATACACATACTCGTTCTTCATACACATGTAAGTGAGCACATGATCAGATCTGTTGACTACCTTGTACGTCTGCTGCCGCATCATGGTGTTGTAGGTGTCGAGGAACCTCACCACTTGTTTCTCCAGCTCCACGGTCACCGTGTGCGTACTTCCTGTCATTATTATTCTAAAGTTTTCTCCTGTCAATAATCACAAGATGCTTTAAAGTAAAATCATAACTAACGCATACGCTATTACAGAGAAGCGACGGTGTACGCGACCTAGGCGTGTTTCATGATTCTAAACTTTTATTTAACGTGCACATTGAGCAAATAGTGGCCAAAGCTTCGAGGTCACTAGGTTTTGTTATGAGACTCGCAGGGTGTTTCAAGAGGGCCAAAACTCGTTGTTATGGCAAAATACATTGATCGTATTGAGAGTATACAAAGAAGATTTATTCGTTTTCTATGTTTTCGGCTACGTATACCATACCATTCTGATAATTACTTAATCTTTGTAAGAAATTTCATTTGCAACCTGTAAAGTATAGACACCTAGTGTTCAAATTGTGAACCATTATCGCAACGTCATTCAAAATATAGTTTTCGTATGTCACATTAACCGCTTACTTATTTTCATATTTAAATAATAATTACAACGTTACACAACCACTCATGAATCACCGTCGACTAGCAGATTGCACTTTTCTTTTAAAAATTATATCTAACGAGATTGACTGTCCTGATCTCCTGCATAAACTGCGCTTTAATGTCCCACAGAGATCGGTTAGATTTAATCCGCCTATCTCTATCCCTTTTTCCTCTTCTAACTACAGGCGAAACTCATACCTAGTGCGAGCGAGTAAGGACTTTATTCTTTGTAAAGAGTTTTCATTTGACCCATTTACCACTAAAACCTATACTGCACGCACTCGGCTGAACGCTGACTTTTTTAAAAGTGCATAATGTTGTTAATGTTTTTGTAACTAAGTAATACTTTTTTTTATCGTGCTTGTTAGTGATCCTAAGTTCTCTACTGTTTCTTCTGTTTGTATCCGTGAGAACCTGTAATTGGTTCTATGTATCAAGTACAATTGTTATTCATCTGATAAAGCTGTTGGTTCTCCTACGATTAAATAAATAAATAAATAAGTTTCACAAAGGAAGCATGTCTAGTTACCTACCAGTTTCAAATGTAGCATATAATATACCACTAGCATCGCCCAAATGCATTGTTTTGAACGCGACAGTGACATCAATCTTCTCATCTTTATTTAAATACGCCGATTTTGGTTGAGTTGAAAATGGGCTGCAAAAAACGATAATTATTTGCATAATATATGTACCTTGAATTCAGAATTTTTCTGGTAATTATAACTGTAACATGTAGACATACCATTGACAATCGAGTGTATAACCAGCAGGCACCTGGCCAATGTTGTGGATTGTCACGAAAACCTGGTTTTCGATTTTAAGAGGAATCCTTGGAATCTCAACTTTATCGGGAAAATCGAAAATTGGTCTCGGGCCCATAGCTTGAAAAGAATAGTACAAGTTATTATTTATTTTTTAAATTAATCAAAAAAAGTAAACAAGTTAAATTCATACCAATCAGTGGTAAAACATATTGATCTAGATCAGTATAAAACGTAACTCTGTGAGTATAGTCCTCGTACTGAACAGGAGTAAATGTAATGGCGAACGTCACACTGATTCCTGGAGCCAATCTGGAGAGTAACTGTGCACCACAAGGCTTGATGAAGAAGTACGACGACTCCTTGAACACCATGTTAAGATACGTCGGTGCCTGTTGAAAAATATTTACGAGACAGAACAGAATTTAAACTACGATTGTAGCACTCTAAAATAAAATAGTACAAAAATAACAAATTTGTAACCTTGCTTATATTTTTAACTGCGAATTTAGCGACTATTTTATCATTAGGCTTAAAGTTTTGAAACACAAGGAGCTTGGGCGTGAAAGATAGCACAATCTTATTGGGTTTCTTGCCGGCAATGCTTATGATATTGTCAACTTCTATATTATTCAAATTCTGCAGCCGCTGCTGCGTAGACATTTTCATTTCTCTCTCATATTCCGACGGAATAATCTACGAAAGTAAGAAGAGAAATAAGAGAGATTCTTATATCAATTATATTGGTAGATTTATTCTAAGATCTA
Organism: Melanchra persicariae; assembly: GCA_947386135.1. Classification (NCBI taxonomy): domain Eukaryota; kingdom Metazoa; phylum Arthropoda; class Insecta; order Lepidoptera; family Noctuidae; genus Melanchra; species Melanchra persicariae. The sequence goes on along the minus strand of OX376653.1, from coordinate 7,481,335 downwards.
AGTGAGGATCTCAGTCTGATGTCTAAAAGTATGCACTGTGTATACCTCAGTTGCGGCATCAACCAACTTCTTTTTATTAAGTAAGTGGTATAGTTCCGAAGTAAAATAACCATTTTGTTTAAAATTATGCAATATTTCCATACTGCGATATTCAAACCACTATTCAAACCATAATTCAAACTACACATTGAAATGACACAACATTGTTTACATAGAAACAGTGGCACTTCATATTATTTGAAATAAGTTCGAACACTGATACCACAGAGGCATTATCAAATAGGTTCCTTACAAACTTAAAGGCAGAAAGAAAAGTTCCTCAAAACGGTCTAGTTTCTACAATAATATTCTGTGAAGAAACTTCGCTGAAATCGCTACATATTCACTAGTTTAGTGTTGATCTAATAATTAGATCATCCAACCTGAATCGTGCAAAGTTAAAATGGAGCTTCCAGATCAACCAAATGCAATCTTGATGCAACATTACTTATTTCTGGATATTGTTTACATTTGCTTCCCTATCTATTAATTATTGATTTATCACACCAATGGGAAGCTTCAGGCAATGCTGAGGTGCCTGAACACCTATTACTTTACACAATGTGTCTTGAGTGTCTCACAAGAGGCCATGTAGCTCTCCAGAAAAGCGTCACATTCAATGTGAAGCTTTCTGGCGAGCTTCATGGCCTCTTTGAAAGATCTAGGATATGGTAGATCCCGAATACTTGCAATATACGAGACCTGCATAGATATATGTTATCCACAATTCTAATTGTTTCTTTTAACATGTAAAATATGTGTTGTATGTAAATATAAAGCATTTAAATTGTTTGTATATGGTGTGGACACAAAAAAACATTTGCTGATAGAAAGCTATATCATTTGCGGGTGACGGCTTATTTCATTTCGAGAAAATAAACTTTTGTTGTGTAGCGTAGCCGCGGAGAAAAGCTGGTTCAAATCAACATTAAATTCTTTTAGTTGGTGTTTAACAAAAACAAAAGTGTAATGCAATTATTGACAAAAGACGGGAAAGTATGGCGCGAGAAGAGGAGATACAGTTCCCTGAAATAGGACAAAAAGTTAGGTGGATGCGATACAACCATCTCACAGTCGTATAATAACGAGTAGGTTATTTTCTATTCATATGAGCTACCAGCAAACCCTGAAAGTTCTTGTCTTATCAACATTTATATAGAAGCTCTCCATTGAGAAACAATTTCGCAAGGTATTTGACTCCGGCTAGAGGGGGCATTGGGATGAGTGCGGAAATAGCAGCGCGTCGTAATTTTAGTAGAATCGGGGCAACGCGGCCGCGGACAGAAATAGAGGCGGCGCACACGCGTCTTCCCGCTGTCAATTTCGTCCGCATAGGGAACACGATTAGCAGCCAGCGGCCAGGCGGCACTTGAGCCGCGAGGAAAGTGTAGCGCGGAGCCGAGCGACCTCCGCGGGCGCGCGGCTGCAGTGATGAGGAACTGTGTGCAGTTGCATAATTGTGAAAAAATAGCTGTGGAACCTACCTACTTACCTAATTTAGTGAATAATTGAAGTGTTGCGTCAAACTCGGTTCAAATATATTCGAACGAAACAACGGGTCAGGTAACGTAGAAAAGTTATTTAAACACGGATGTTATTAGAATGATGAGCTCTTGTATCAAGACTACACGCAGATAATGTTCATAAATATACACTTACTAATTGTTATTTACATGGAGTGAACACACTTTCGATATTTTGGGATATGAGTGGCGGAATATAGGTCGGCAAGGCGTCGACGACGCGGCAACGCCCGCTCTATCCCGGTCACAGCTGCCGCTTGCAAATGTTAATAATATCGGTATTTATTATAATCTGAATCTCAATTCCCAAATGTCACTTTAATTTTGCAAGGATTCGTTGTATAGTTCAAGCAGTTACAGGAGCAAATACTAACATATATCTGGTGTAGCTAGCCAAGAAAATTTACATAAGTGCTGGGTAGGTGTTGCATAGTGAACGTTTTGTACAATGCAAAACTATTTTAGCCGCAAACAACGTATAAGGACGGTAAGTACCTGATAAATGGAATGGTGTTATAGTCAGCGGTAAAAATGTAATAAGGACGTAACCCTCCATCGATAAACTTAGTCAATTAAGAAACAAAATAGGTAAACTACAAATAACAAACAGTGTTACTCTTGTTCCTTAAATTACACCTAGCGCAATGTTCTAAAGTACAAGTATACTGTGCTTATCCAGATATGCTGAAGGGTCGCGGGCGCGAGCAGCGCGGCGTGTCGTCGCCGGCGCCAACGCACCTGGCCGGCACCGCGCGCTGGCCGGCGCCAGCAACAGGCGCGCGGCCGCCCGCACAGGTGACCGGGGTACCGCGCCACGCCATGCCGACGATGCACCGCGCGCCCCTCGCCAGGCCTGAGCCTGACTACGAGGTCGTTGAGTTTCCTAGCGACCAGTACGTCAATGCTAAAATACAGCCGCCACCTCCGCCGCCGCCGCGGCCTCCAACCGGTTTGTACAATCAAAATGTTTGCACGACATAGTAGGTTAATACTTTTGTAAAGCTCCGTATTCATGACCTCGATGTCATTGTTTTTGATGACAACAATGTCATTATTTGGTAAATAGCAATATAGAAGAAATTGGTTCCTCTCTGTTGTCGAGAAAAGACACTCGATCGTATCCTCGATCTTTTTCTCTATGTACACAAAGGAACAGGGCACAAGCAAATCAGAACAGTAAGTTGGCAGTTGCACGACAAAATGCTGTAGGTACTACCGTCCAAAGAAAAAGCGAACATCTTTTATGCAATTAACTTGTGTAATTTACTTTCGAAAAATAAGACACATCTAGTGGTATTTATTTGTGAGCTTCCATCGAGCACGGAAGCCCGTAAAGTTACACTAACGAAAAGCCTAGTTTGGATAAACAAATGTTAGATAATTCTGATCTTATTGATTAATTTCTTTTGTGTTTTGGTCAAATGCGCCCTTTATGCTTATGGCAAACAGTATAAGAGTCTAATTGTTACCAAAGGTCACCCGGTCGACGCAGGCGCATCATGCGGACTTTGCGGAGGGGGAGGCGCGCGTGTGCGCTGCGCGGAGTGTGGCCGGCGAGCGCTATGCGCCTCCTGCGACGACATGTACCACCGGCACCCCAAGCGAAGGCACCATCAGCGACAGGTCAGGAATCACTATTTAAAACATTCAGATCAACTGTAAGTCCCCGACTTCAGGGCGGGTAGGAGGACCAGGGTGTAAAGTTCCTCAGCCTCCATAAAAAAGACAGGTGACCGTTTGGTGGGCTTGACCGACGTTTGTCAGGCTTCTCTTTATAATTCAAACGCGAGGATAACTATAATATCGCGATCTGGTCAGTTTAGTTCTTTTAGGCAGACGACCTTCTTTATGTGCCAAGTCTAATGGTAACCGGCACCAAGCAGCACTGCAGCTGTACTGCATGTAAAGGTGCGTAGGTACCGCATCGTACCGCATAGATTAATGTTATCCGCGTCGCTTGGCTGCACTACAGTTCTGCTCTTTGGGGTATAGTTGCAATATTTACTATACAGACATTATAGATAACGATAACGATAGCAGGATATTTTGACAGGCGATGGTAAATCATAATCACCGTGTTACAGGCATTATCGCCATCTCAGCTACGTGAAGAACGGCCACCACTTCCACCAAAAGCAGCGCCACCTGTGCCGCCGCCACGAAAACACAAGGTACGTTACATATATAGGTAGGTACTAGCTTCCGCCCAAGGCTTCGCCCGCGTGGTATGTCGATAAAAAATAGCCATGTCCTTTTCCAGGACATGGTCTACCCGTGTGCTAAATTTCATCCAAATCCGTTCCGCCGTTTAAGCGTGAAAACGTAACAACCAAACAAACTCACTTTCGAATGTATAATATTAGCCGCTCGAGCACTCCGGTGTGCCGCGAGATTCTCGCGCCATTGAAATGTTTATTATTACTATTACGTAAGATTTATTTTTTATTTTGGAATTTTCACATGTCAGTGCTCGAGCGGTTGTAATTCAGTATTGTAAAACTTAAAATTGTCGTGTTACAGATGAGCGGAGATAGAATGAGCGCTAGTCCCAAACCACCCGTAATGGACCAACGGCGAGCCACTATAAACTCACCGCATCACATGTCTATGATGATGGGCACACACGCCCAGGCCCCCACTCTACCACCCAGCAATCATATACCACCACAACTTGCCCAACATGGCATGCATCAACAGATGCCGCTACATCTTCAAACTAAAATGACTACAACACCCACACCGAACCACCTCGGCAGTATGCCATTTCTACCAACAAATATGCATGTTACCCCGTCTCAGCATGCACCAGCGCAGGGACAGTCTAATACTCTGTCCCACATGAATGCAGCCTGGAATCGCCCTCGGGGATCACTACAAGGTTTTGGAGTACATCCGAATATGGTAAATCAGATTTTGTGCAATTAAATCAGTAACATCAGCTTTTACAAATAAAAAAAAATCGCTCCTTTGTTTTTTAGGCTGTACCAGCTGAGCAATGGGAAAATCCAGACAATATGGCACCCACGATGCAAGGTTGGGGCCGCCCCATGCGTCGGGGTGCGTCTGTACTGGAGCTAAGCGGTGGTGCAGCGACTGGCTGCGCTGGCTGCGGGCACTGCGCCCCGGTGCCGTGGCGGTACGGCAGCTGCGCCAGTCTCGACCACCCCTGGGCCAACACGAACCCAGGGTGGGCGCCCACATGCTGTCCTCCTGGGCACCCTACTCACATGCAGCCGCATCCACATATGCATCCACCACAAACACCACAACCTTATAGGAGAGGTAACTTTTGTATTTCAATATATTAATAGGCTTCAACTACTAGATGCGATTTACGAAAGAAGCACTGAACAAACACTGAACTTGCATTTTCAGCTGAAAGTCGTACAGTCTCTCGAGCTGCATCGCGCGCTGGCTCACGGGCCGCGTCTCCGGCGATGAGCGTGCGGTCCCGCACGTCTCGACGTATGAAGCACCGCACGCCATCGCCGCCGCCACTTCCCTCAAGCGATGCCGATTCGGAGAGCGAAAGCGAGAGTGACCATGAGCCTCCTAGTAAACCACAAGTAAAAGAGGATGATTCCCTTGGACCTGCTCCTCCGCCACCGAGCTCGACGTGGCAGTGCGAACACTGCACCTACGTGAACGAGGCCGGAGTGCGAGTGTGCGCCATCTGCTGCCGCACACCCGTTTCTGTTCCTAAACCGATAACAAAGGATATCAGTGAGAATGTTGAAAGACTGAAAATCACACATAACCAATCCCCGTCACCTGCACGTGTTACGGAGGAGCCCCGGTTTGAACGAGGTTAGTTTGATTGATTTATTAGGTAGTAGGTACCTAGTTCGAGAGAGATATCTGCGTATATAGTGTATTCAACATTTTATGGAACTGTTTAAAATGACATACTTATTCATTTACAGTGGTCGAAAAATCGAAAAAGAACTCTAAAAAAGAGCGTACATCCACTGGATGCGGACCATCACCACCTCGAGAAGGAAATAATCCAAAGAAAACAATAAACCGACTCGTGACGCCGACTAGAGAATCAAATACCAACAATCATAACGATATGTCACAAGGCAGGCATGACATGGCTGTTGGTCCTTCACCACCGCGGGAAGTTCAAAAAGGCACAAGAACAGACATGAGTACAGAGATATCTCCGTCACGAGATATTAATAAAACAATGCGAGTTTCCCCCTTTCGTGACAGCAGAGGATCGCCGCGGCCTGAAGTTCCAAAGCGGCATAGTATATCTGTAGGGCCTTCACCGCCCCGAGACAACGCTTATGTTAACGCACCGCAGCAAAATCATTCAACAAATGTCCAAAAAAAGTCCACTGGGACATCTCCGCCTCGAGACACCGTTATTGAGCGGCACTCTTCATCGTTAGCAAACAATAAGAATAACGTGTCCAATACCGGTACATCTCCACCTCCTCAAAGTATCTCTACCCAGGTGAGCCTTCGTTTTCCTCTATCAATTTAATCGTTATAGCCACAGATATGATAGACATAGATAACGCAAGTTATACCCGTCTGTAAGTTTCGTGTATTTTTAATTTAAGTTATTTTCTTAAATAATTTAAATTAAAATACACGAAACTTACAACAAACTAAAATATAGCATCAAAAAATTCGTCTTCAACGCTGTCAGCTGGTAATGTGCCCAAGAGACTGGCGGCATTGCCACGTTGATTTTAACGACATTATGCGACGAGCTCTCGTCACCGTCGGTGTTCCAGCCGTATTAGAACTCAATGGCTTGGCACGGGACGATGGAAAAAGACCGGACGGCATGACTTTTTTTCCATGGAAGATGGGTAGGTTATTAGTGTGGGATACAACCTGTGTCGATACTTTTGCGCCATCCCATCTTCCTAGTTCATCGTGTTGCACTGGTGCTGCCGCTGCGGCTGCGGAAAAACTCAAGCGGTGTAAATATAGTAACTTTGTTGGTAACTATATTTTCGAGCTGTTTGGGGTTGAAACCCTCGGGCCGTGGGGCTCTTGTGCTCACAGCCTTTTCAAAGAAAATCGAAACGGCTTGTTGACACTTCCCGTGACCCAAGAGCTGGCTTTTACTTTGGATAGAGACTAAGCATTGCAATTCAACGTGGCAATGCCGCCAGTCTCTTGGGCACATTACCAGCTGACAACGTTGAGTACGAATTTTTTGATGCTATATTTTAAGTTATGTGTATTTTTAATCTAACCGCTCCAGCCCCGAAATGTGAAAATTCCAAATTACGAGTATATAATACCTATACCTTGCGTAATAGTAATAATAAAGATAAAAATCGCGAAAATCAGGCGGCGCACCAGTGCTCGAGCGGTAATTATTATTAAAGGCTAAATTAATGAAAGATATAATAGAAAATAAGTCAAAAACGATTGGTATCTTTTCGGAACCTACTACTTTATCGCTTTATTTGAACGTTGCAGACCTACGAAGTTCCGAACTCAACCGCATGGGAACGCGCACCATCTGTTTCACGATCACGGCCGCGAAGAAGATTTCGTGACGATAGCAGAAGAGAAAGATCTCAAAGCAGGCATTCAATGTCTAGTGATACCCGTGTAAGTTGCATAGAATATTATCAATATTAAAGTAACAAACTATTCAAAATGTAGTTATTTCAATGTAAATATTATTATCATCCATTCAGGAAAGCGATAGAAGCGTGCGTACAGCTGGTCCAAGTGGCTCCAATAGATGGGAATGGCGCGAACGTGACAGCAGCCCTGGGGCTGAATGGGGAGACAGTTACAGCCGCCTGTCCCGGCGCGCATCACATTTAGATCTACGCCGTACTCGTCCCAATCGCCGATCTACCTATTATGGATCTGAGGTACATTTTTTATCATTAGTTATAGGTACCGGTATATCCTAATCCGTTTTTAAACAATCACCCGGCGAACGGAACAGAGTACGTTACGCATAGTACTATGAACTCGCCCGATTAGTATGTTTCTTCTCAGGCACCATCACCAGAACGACAATCCACTCGGGCGATTTCACTTGAAGCTCTAGCTGGAGCTGGTGCCATGCGAGAAGCAGAAAGAGGAATGGAACTAGCTCAGTTGATGGGAGAAGCTGAAAGGCTGGGCTTTAGCGCTGCCGAAGTGCAAGCAGCACTAACACAAAGTCCAGCGTCACCATTGGCTTGGCTGCGAGAACGCTGGCCGAGTCTGTGCGCCGGTGTGCGCGCGGCCGCCGCACGGCTCGCGCCGAGCGCTGCCATCACAGAGTTGGAAGCCCGAGCTGCGCTCGCCAGACACAGGGGAGCCATGTGGCCGGCCGTGACAGAATGTGTCGACAGACACAAACGACAGGTAAATTAGAAAATTTTTAATAATCTACATTAACAACTCAATTCTGCACTATTTGCATTGTTTTAAGTACTATCGCAATATAATTTAATAGATTTATTTTGTCATTATCCTTGAATTTAAGTCAGCAAAAGAGTGAAATAAAAAAAACAATAACGCCAGGTCCTTAAACCGGAAACCTAAAAACAAATAGAAAAATGGCCGGACTCGCTATATTATAACCTTTCCAGACGGAGCTTATGGGCATCGGAGAAGAAGGAAGGCTACGCGGCCATGTTTGGGGCTCCCCAGTGGGTGCAGACGACGACGCGGCTCCTCCTCGCTCCTCATCCCGCCACTCTCACCGCATGCGCGGTAATCTCAAACGCACAACAAACCAATAAAAATTTCGTTGCATTACAAGATCACACCATCATCGTACCACGTCATAACCTTCACTTTACATTTCAGCAGAAGATAGTTCAGATGAGTTTGAAGCACCGACACCGCCTAGATTTCAAGATGACGACTGGATGTATTTACCACTAAACATAAATCTTAATGATTACGAAAGAGAAGCAAACGTTATAGAACATAAATCCACCGACCAGAAAATTATTGAGAAAACTGGTGATGTAGCAAAAAAATTGAAAATGCTTCTCCAAGAGGCCGGAGTTCCTTCAATTGATGAAAATTTGCTTTTACAAGGACTGCTATCTAGCAATAATTCATTCGAACCAGACACGAATCGAAATATAAAGGCAAAGGCACCACCGATTGATTTAATTCAATCTGAAAATGATTTTATAGATGCCTACAATGCCTTAACAAAGTCTAGTCCATTACCAAATATTAACAAAATAAACAACGGCACTGAAATATCCGAAGAAAATACATTAGTCTTGCAGGATAACTTAAAAAAAAACAATAATTTTCAAAAAGTGAATAGATCCCATAATCATACGCCAGAATCTCCAAACGAAAATGAACATCGTCAGACCGTTAAAATTGAACAATCACCACGAATTCAAAAAATAAATAATAAACCGAGTAAAATCGAACAAACAGATAAAAATTTCATAGATTCTAGCAATATATTAGATCAACCAATAAACATACAGACAGAAAACATCGTTTTAAATGTAGGAAATCAAAATACTATTAGCGAAAGTATCATAGAAAGTAATGGTAACCACCTTCCTCAAAATTTTAACAAATCTGAAGAAAATATTTCAGGCACTAGAAATCGCAGACAAATGGATGAAAAATCCAACAATCTAACAGATATTGTGGATACCACGCAAAGACTTATTCAACAGATGAAAGAAGAAATTAATTCTGACATAAATTCCATTGATGGCAGAGCTGCGTCACAAAGTGAAGCTGAATCTAGCACCGATGGAACAAATGAAGAACAAGAATCAAGCTATAGTGACACAGATGAAGAAAGAACGGAGAACCTTACATCAGATGAAAAGGAAGTCACAAGTTCTGAAGAGGATGACGATCCATCTGAAAAACCACAGGCGTTACAGTATATAACAAGTTCTGAGGAAAATGAGAATTTTGAGGAAGCTTTGGACCATGTAGAAAACCAGTTAGAGGATTTCAAGCACGCAAACATTCAAATGCTCGACTCAATAGCACGCACATTACAAGAAGAACATACTTTTACAGTAGAAGTAAGTGAGCCACAGACACGAGATGTTGTCAGATCCACAAGAAAAGAAGATGTGAATAACAATGTGTTTATTAGCGTAAACAGTTTCGAAGAAATTTATGAAGAGCTTACCACTCAAAATAATGTCGATCAGGTTGTTAATAATGAGCAAACAGTAGAAAATAAAGCAGAAGAAAATCTCAACCCTAAAAACCATGATTTATTTGCAAAAGGAGAAATAATTTTATCAGAAATGAAAACTATAGCTCCGACTAAGTTACTGTTTTCTGAAAATATCAACCCCATTTTGAATGCTATACTAGAAACCGTAGAGCAAAAACAGAGTGATAATGCTATTAATGCACAAGATATTCATACACAACAAGAGGTCATACCTGAATCCGTTATTAAAGAAATAAATACACAACCAAGTTTAGAACAAGCCGAATTTAATGAAAATAATTCTTTTGATAACCATTCCGAACAAATACTTGTTGAAGAACCACAACAACCTCTTCCAGCCCTTAGTGAAACCACTCCTCTTGTTACAATAAATATTGAAGAAAATGACAGAAGCAATGTAAACTCAGAAGAAGATCACTCTTCAGATTCAGAACAAGCAGATATTACTAATAATGACAAAGAAAAGATATCAGATCAGCTTTTAGTAGATACGCCACGTGATAACAGCAGTATTAAAAACTCTATAACCAATAAGTCTAACATACCCAAACTGATAAGAATCATACCTAATAATAAGCCAAAAAATGATAAAAATTCCCCAAAACTAATTGTTTCAAAGGTTCCAGTACGTCGAACATCTATTAAACAATATCCTGCCCCCGCTCCTCCTAAATCTCACTTTGGTAACATTCAAAGTGGTCATGTAAAGCAATTACAAACTAGACTTTTTAATAATAAGGCAATTCCTTCCCAACCTGTTCCTTCTACATCTGTGATTCAAGAGGAGAAACCAACCACATCAACGATGAATAAAAAAAAACCAGCTCCTCCCCCGCCTTTAAAACATATAGCGGAAAAACAGCTCTCACCTCCTAAAACAACTACAACACCGAAAGAAAAGAAGCCATTTTTCCGCGAAACCTGTCGTACAGAAGACGAATGGACCGATAGTGATTCGGAAGACTCACAGTTGATAATCTTAAAGCCAAATGAAGAATCGATACATTCACCGCCATCGCCACCTCCACCAGTTACTGTTCGAAGGGTGTCTGGTCAAATCATAGATTTGGCTAAAGTCCGGCTTCCAGAAGGTTCCCCAGATGTAAGTTAATTTACATCGTACAATTCACTACCTATGCTAATGTAAACAAACAATATAACTTACGAACTCAACAATAACGATTAAAAATAATACGAAAAATCACGTTCCAGAGGCAAGCGCGAATGTTGCTCGCAGAGGGTGCAACAGAGACCTGGGAGCAAGCACAGCTCGCAGTAGAGTTGATATCACAAGGTGCAGACCCGCCGGCTGCACTGCTTGCGGCGCTGGAATGCGTGGACTTATCATCTGCTCTAGCTTATTTATACCAGGATTGCGAACTCTGTGCATCTCGACTACCGGAGCATGAGGTAAGAAAGTTAAATAATATTTCAATATTGATCAAAGTTCTGTCATATAAATGCTCACTTATTGTTTTGTAGATGGTGTCAATGTTGCGTTGCACTCACCGTTGCTGTCGGGAATGCGCACACCATTACTTCACAGTGCAAATTACGGAGAGAAGTATCGCTGACTGCGTATGTCCCTATTGCAAACTTCCAGAGTTGGAAAGTCTTCCTGAAGACGCCTGGCTTGAATATTTTGCTCATTTGGATATACTTTTAAAAACTCTGCTTGAAATAGATGTGCACGAGTTGTTCCAAAGAAAGGTGCGTAAATAATTAACTATTTTACAATAAAAATGGTTTAACTAGTTAACTACTAAACTAATTGTATCGAAATATCTTCATTTAGTAAAGAAAAATAACCGCAATTGACCTATATGAAATAGGACAAATGCGGTTATTTTACCTTTACGGACGAAGTTTTAATTAAAAACATGCTTGTTCTTCGATAATATACAGGGCGGAATTTTGGAGTGGGCCTTTGAGGGTAAGTACGTACCTATACCCCAGAAAGTTGCATTGTCTCAAAAGTAAACTGTAAAACCTGCATTCATACATTTTTCGAAAAAGAGCATCATGTATTTTAATAAAATCATCATTTACCCTACTGGGTGTTTAGTCCTTAAATGTGATAATGACCATTTTAATTAATTTGTTAACAGTTACGAGACCGAACCTTAGCTCGAGATCCAAACTTCAGGTGGTGCATGGAATGTTCTTCAGGATTTTTCGTTCATCCGAAACAAAAGAAAATACGTTGCCCGGAATGTCGATCTATAAGTTGTGCATCATGTAGGAAACCGGTAAGCTTCTCTATAATATACTTAACGATTTCATAACGTAAAAATAACCACATAAAATATAAACATTAACTTAGTAAGTTACCTTTATTCCTTATTTTGCTTACAGTGGAATGCTAATCATGAAGGACTGAGTTGTGAGCAATATACTGCGTGGCTAGAGGACAACGACCCTGAGCGGTCGGTCACTGCAATACAGCAACATTTACGAGACAATGGACTGGAGTGTCCACGGTGTCATTTTAAGTACTCCCTCTCCAGGTAACTACTGATGAAGTCTTTTGATTTTCAACATAAGGTACGCTCTCAAAAAGTGGCTCTAATTGCACTGCTTTAAGGTTTTGCCGGGCAAAATTCTGCAGTGCGATTTTGTAAACATCTCACCGTGTAAACTTTGGTGAACTGAGCTATCAATCCATAAAAACAAGATGGAATGACAGTTCACTTCGTACTCACTCCACCTGTCACAGTTGGAAGTTTGGTATCTCCTATTGCGGAGGTCAAAGTTCCAATAATCGAAAACAAATTTTAACTAGTACCTACTGTAATTAAATACACCCTCGACACCCTGTATACAGTTACGTGTCCATTCATTCGCACTGTTTTGTGTGCCCGCCGAAAACAGCATCAGCAGTTACAAAAGCAAAAATTGATAGTAAAAAAAAATTACTGTCAAAATGGATACCCGACCGCTAAAAACGACTAAAAAATTTCAAACAAGTCGCTTTTTAAGCAGTCTGATGAGTTTGTGGCCTCTGCGGCCCTACTATGACGTGTTAAAGCGTGAATAGTTCGAGCGAGAAGGAGGGATGAAGCTATACACCCTATATAGCTCCATCCCTCCTTCTCGCTCGAACTAGCTTTTAGCGGTCGGGTTTTTTGAGTAGGTATTTTTTTTATTTCCTATATTTTTTGAAGTGAAAACTTATTGTGCACTTTTTAGGATGGGTAAAAAATGTTAAACTCGCGTCAGGACACGTGACCTGATCGAAAGTACGTAAGAAGGATAATGCATGTAATATAAATTATCATGTTTGTGTACGATAGCGCAATAAATGAATATTGTATTCAACCACATAAATGATAGTACTTTTATAGTGATAAGTAAAGCAATTTGTGCGAAATTATTCCCTAACCATTCCAAAAAATCCAAAAAGCACAACGTTAATGTTCAAGTTTTTACTTCTGCTGGCACTTCCGGAGTGCAACCCGCTGTTTTTTTATTAAGTAATGGGCTTGCTCTTGACCTCGACATTTTAGTGAGTTACATTTTTTTTTTCATTTGGGGGCGCCATTTTGAAAATTTATATAGCCTATGTCACCACAGAATTCTGACGAATTCAACGACACCTCATATGTCAAAATCCGTCCAGCCGTTTGGGCTGTATGGTGTGCCAAAGAAATGGACAAACATACATACATACATACATACGATCGAAAAACATTACCCTCCTTCTGACGCAGTCGTGTATTTAATAGTGCTTTTTAACCGACTTCCAAAAAAGGAGGAGGTTCTCAATTCGACTTTGTTTTTTTTTGTATGTTTGTTCAGCGATATTTTCGCCAATTGTCAACGATTTTTATGATTCTTTCTTTGTTTGGAAGAAACTCTTCCCGGACTGGTCCCATTTCAATTTGGTGACGATCTGATGAAGAACTTCGGACATAGGTAACGGAACTCTTCAATAAATGATAGCAAACCTGTCGGGATTGCTGAAATCGCATGTCTGTTTATTGTTTACACCAGTTCATAACATATCACGCCGGTACGCTTTGAAGGGGTACGCAGATGTGTACAATTCAACCATGGTTTTGAGGTTATCTATTCAGGAATAACTTTATTGTTTTTGAACCGATCTTGATGATTATTTTTGGGTTGGGTTTAGTTAAAGCTAACCTCTAAAAAGTGAAAAATAAAAATCTTTTTTACAAAAAAAAACAACCGACTTCAAAACAAAAAACACTACAAAGTATAAAATAACAATAATTTCGGAAGACGGTGTTTTTTGTTGTTTCTTCGTTTTTGACACCGACTTCCGAAATTATAGTTTTAACTTTTAACTTTTTTTGAGAATTAACTTTTAGCAGTCTCGGAAAATATGAAGGTGTCATTCGATTCGGAAACTTACATTATTTTCAGGGGAGGCTGCATGCATTTCACATGTACTCAATGCAAATACGAGTTCTGCTATGGCTGTGGGAAACCGTTCACAATGGGCGCACGGTGTGGACTGAGTGAATACTGCGCTAAGTTGGGACTTCACGCGCATCACCCTCGAAACTGTCTCTTTTACTTGAGGGACAAGGAACCACATGAGTTACAAACATTGCTTCAGGTAAATCTGCAAATAAATAAGTACCTACCTACTCGTATATCTAAATAGGTATTAGGTACTGACTGGATACAAAAATAACTGATGAAATTAGGGGTGTACCTACCAATGCAGGTAGACACAAAGTGCACCTACAGAAAACCTTTCAGGGATCGTTGTACCTACCTACTCATCACAATTTTTACCATGTAACAAAATAGTTAAATCCTAATTAATATTATAAATGCATAAACATATAATATTATAATATAATATTATAATGCATACACAAAACCAACAAACAAACTCACTCGAGTTTGTTTGTTGGTCGAGTTGGTTTGTAAATCACTGAACCGATTTTTTAATGAATTTTAGTAGGTACAGAGATATTATGAGAACCTGGAGACGGTCATAGGCTACCTACTTTTCTGTATCAACGAGTAATAAGCCGTGGGCAAAAGCTAATTAGTGACATGGAATATAAACTCCGTAAAACCATATTTTATAAGGTTTTATGTAAGTTACAAATATCATTTATATTTTTCAGATGAACAACGTGACATATGAAACAAACGCAGCGGAGGGAAGTGCAGGGCGATGCCCCGTACAATTGCAAAGAGAAACACCGACAGGGCTAGTAGACGGCACGTGCGGCAACGAAGCACCCAACAACTACGCAGGCCTCTGCAAGTGAGTAAAACAGGATTTAGACAAGGTAGACGACTTGGTAGGATACCCACGGAATAGATAGATAGGTTAAGGAAGGCAATAAGCGTAACTGAACCGGGAACCTTCATTCATTACAGATATTTAATTATTTATTAGTAATTGATTAACTCCGATTCCAATCATTATCTCCTTCCAGTTCAACCCCTAGCTTGGCCAGCTACAATAGCAGCTACACTTTGTTGACAAATCAAACCTTGAGAGATATATAATAGATAACCAACATCCCATTTGCGTAGTTGTATTGATGATTCTAATGAAAAGCCTGTCTTAACCGGATATGGCGGTTACGCATCAAAAAACCGAAACTACAAGGTTGACGTTATAATTTTATAAACCATAGTTAATGATGCCTACGTGGCGATGGGATGCCTATGTCGAGCAGTGGACATATTTCGATAAGAAGGGAAACCCAATCTGAGCAAAGGTGTTTTCAATGTGCATGACGGTCGAGGCGAGCGAGGCGATGAGTGAGGCATGTGCTTGCAGGAACCATTACCTGGAATACCTGAGTCGGTTGGTTCGTCGTTGCAGCATCGACCCGCTTCCAATCCTGGGGGTGGACGACCTCGAGACGCTGGTGAAGCGCGCTGCGCTCCGGCCGCCGCCTCGGCCCTACGGCACGCTCGAGGGCCTCTACAAGCGGGGCCTCGTGGAGGTGTGTTGACCTCGGCTGTACTTGCAGGGCGCACTACGTGGAGTACCTGGCCGGGCTGGCGCGCGGGCTCGACCCCATCCCCATCATGGACGTGAGCGAGCTCGTGGCGGAGCTGCGGCGCCGCGCGCTGCCGCTGCCCGAGCGCGGCCCCTGGGACACTGACCCCATCTATGCCGGGATGTGCGCGGAGGTACAGGCACCGACTGCCTTCGTCACCTAACCAATCAATCAGTCTAGCCTTTTCTCAACTATGCTGCTCGGCTTCCAGTATAACCGGATGCAGCTGAATACCAATATTTCGTTACTTGACCATGGAGACTCATCTAATACTTAACAATGAGATAGAAAGTACCAGTCAACGTATCTAATCTTTTTACTCTGCATTGTGGCACAAAAGGACTGTCACAAAATGTTCTGAATTCTATTAAGTTATTTCTACCGATTCCCCAGGTCAACAGGGTTGGAATACATTTTTGGGGTTTTCTTAGTCGGCGCTGAATCGGCGACCAATCTGTTTTTGTGTTGTTGAATTATCTTCTTCTACTGACATTTTCTCATACATAACCAGAATCAACCATTTTGGTACAGTCAACGGCTTATCAGTACCAGTGGTATAGCGCTTTTATGTCCTAGCGGTAAGAGCGGTTTTCCTAATGCACCAGATGACCGATTTCCATTTGACAGTACAAGACTGTCTTCAAGCAACAGGCACCGATTATGAAGTACCTAATTTTAAGCGATGTAAATGTTTAAAGATGATGAGTGGTGGATGACACTTCTGTAGTCATCGGGAGCTTTGTAGTAATACTACCATACAACTACTCTAACAGAGTCAATTCAAAATAATATTTTCAAATATCCCATCTTTGGGAAAGTTTATAGTTTATGTGCAAGTTTATATAGGCACAAAATGTTCAATATTACTGAAATATCTTATTCATTATTACAGATTGTAAAAGAGAAGATTCCACTGGATTGACAAGAAATGAAATGACGAAGTGTCGGCTGCTTCAAAATATAAATGTTTAACTTTACTGAACCAAAAACAAATTATATTTAAATTAACATTAAATTAATTAAATACAGTTATATGATTTTATATTTATTTTCCTTAACTATAAATTGTCATCGTCGAGCGAAATGTTCATTCATATGGCGTTTGTCACGTTGTATGTAATGCCTGGTGGAGTGCAGGCGGCTCTCGAGCGAGTCGGGCAGCGCGCGCACGGGCGCGGCGCGGGGCGCGGGGGGCGCACCTTCCGCGGCGGCGTCGGCGGCGCGCTGCGACGCCACGCGGCGCCCGCGCACCACCTCGCGCTCCGCCCCCGCAGCCGCCATCTCCGCTAACTTAGCAGCTCTTTCTTCCTCAGTCATACCACCATGTTTTCTATTTTCCCTTCTATCTCTTCTTTGCCTTTCTTCATCTCTACTGTACTGTCGTCCAGAATAATGTCCACCACCAGAATTTTTCGTATCATTATAACGCGATATTTTATAATCTGTCGGTCTGTCTGTCTCATATTCGCGCCTCGGAGCAGCGCGCGGAAGTTCGCGTTTTGGAGTATCTCCTTTAAATTTCTTTGGTGTAACGTCACCCCCTGAATCTTCATTTTCCGAACTTTTCCTTTTCCGAGATTCGTACTTGTCACCGCGATGTTCAGATGATCTTTTACTGCTTTTTTTTTCGTCAACCCTACTTTCTTTTTTATATTTTGATGACTTTCCTTCATCACTATCACTGTCTGATGAATGTTTACGATCCTTCTTCTTCTTCTTCTGTTTTGATTTCTTTTTCTTCTTTTTACTTTTTTTTTTGTCTGATTGAGATGAGTCAGCTGAGGAATCGTCCGAGTTTAGAAGAGTTGCCAAATCTATACTCTTCTGTCCTCCTAAGGCATTCAATTTAGCTGCAAGAAGGTCATCAAGATTTTTGTCTTTCTTCTTGGGTGATTTCTTGGATTTGCTTTCTTTCCTTAAATCCTGCAAAAGGAATAAAAGTTTAAATTAAATGAATATGATTTTTAACAAGCATTTAAAATGTAAATTATTAAGTAGGTTCTAGGCCTAACACCGTACGTGTGAGTGGTTTTCACGTGCTCTTATTTTTACTCTCTTCTAATAATGGTTAAATAAAGCTGGGAACTATTAATTGAATACAATCGAATGCATATAAACACGTAAGTAAATAGTTAATTTTTAATGTTGCATCTTTTTCACATGGTTCTGATGTGGGGTGCATGAAGGAGCCTCCCCGTGTAGCGCAATTTCGTTCCATCAGACACTCAATTGAATCGAGCGCTCGGCGTATCCTGGACAGTCTCACCTAACATCTTGTGAAACTGGCCAATCCTTCCCTTGCGGTGGTAGGGCTAACGCCCGCTTGGTTCGCGACCACCCACCCACCGGAGTCCGGCGTCAAGCAGCCTGCTGTGTTTCGTCAACGCGTGGGAGTACCAGTGCTTCCCTAAGGCACTTGAGAGTTGGCAGTTGCGTTGTCCAAGTTGGTCTCAGCCCAGGAGTGAACCTCACCACGGCAACTTACTCTGGAGGGTAGCGGGATCCGAAGCACGGTCTTACAAGAATTATTGTTCCATAATATTTATACAAATATATTAATAAATAACTACCACTTCGCCCGCGACTTCGTCCACGCGGATTTAGTAAGTATGTACCTACTCCACAAAGTTCAACGCCCCCTCTACCCCTTTTAAAAGGTTAGTTTTGGAAAATAAAGCACAACGATTTTCATTAATTCCCTAGCCATTTCTGCTTATTCTGGGGTCTCCGAAGGCCCTAGAAAATGTGCTATTCAATTAACGAATGCGACTGTCGAAATGCCAAAATGTAGGAATTTGATCACGTGACATTTCGATACCATCATTCTGTCAATCGCATACATTTGACATGACTATCGCCTTCGCCACGCTGCCGCTGACCGAATCTCACTTGTTTCGAGCCCACGATCAGCCGGTCGATTCTGTCGACATCTCACGGTGTTCACCTAGGCGGAGTGAACGACAAGAGCGCTGTCATTCCATCTTATTTGTATGATTTGACAACTCACCCGTCGTGGGCAGCGCCCAAGTGTTCACTACGACATGTTAAATGATAAATGATAAATGATATTTATTTTGTAAGTAGGTTAAACATAACACTTTTACACGTCAATATTTTTTGGTCATTTTAAGCTAGATGAGGCCGGTGTTTCCTAGCTGACTACCCTGAGAAGAAACACCGAAACAAACTCAGAGGTCACAGTCTCTTTTGAAGTCCATACAAATTGTACTGGTCAAATCATACGAGAACCATGTAGGTTAATGTCTGAGGTGGCCTTTTGAGGAAAGTGCCACACAGATTTGAGTGGACCTGTCCAGACAGTGCAAGCATTTGTCAGTTATTATGGAGCTCAAACTTAGAACTTTAAGGAGCTCAACGATTTGACGAACAATACCAAAGTAAGGACATTTGGGTAGGCCGCATAAAAAAAATCTCAAACTGCCAGATATTGTTGACTAACATGAAATGAACCCCTATCATAGCGATCTGCATGGTCCCCACATTCACAATACGATATGAGGATCATCATGTTAACAGAATCGTACTGCAGTGCAAAAACTGTTACACCTGTTTCGATTATCCCACTTTTAATTTGTTCATAGCATTCCGATTCCGACGTAAAGTGAAGCAAGCAATAATGTCCTCCCCTACAACGATATCACCCCTCCTTCACCCCTTACTATTTACTTAGTTTATCTTCGTAAAATCCAAACATTTCTTATTTTTATTTTTTATCGAAATCATTTAATGTAGATATTGATGTCCTCCCTAGTGATGATGATGATGATGATGATGATGATGATGATTGATGTCCTCTATAAAACTGTAGTACATCACTTTGCTCTATTGTATAATAGTTTCCGCAGCGTATGCGATATAAGGATTTTTTTGGTATTTTTTTCACACCTTGGGTTACACTATCGAAGTTTCCATACGGATCCCTAACTTGTTTGAAAATATTCTATCGCATAAGTTTATCAGGGATAATGTAGGATTCTAACGGTGAAAGAAAAAAAAATCAAATCGGTCCAGTAGTTTCGGTGCCTATTCAATTCAAACAAATCCTTCCTCTTTATAATATTAATAATGTAGATACAGAACCAGAAAAGCAAATGACATTGCGTTGCGGGCACCTAGAACAAGCTACGGCAACTTTACAACAAATTGCCTCGTAATGTTAAAGATCAAAAATCCATAGAGTAATATACTTACTTTCAAAATATCTCATATGAAACACATTTTAGCGGATTTAAACATATAAGCTACCTTCGGGTACTGTACATGTATACTAATCTAGCCAATTTATTTTGGTTGTGTAACCGTCGCGTCGCCTAATGAATAATAAATAATAATTAGAAATAAGTTTTTCTCATTTAAGTGAATGTAATTCTTTTTGAGAAATAAAGTTCTTAAACCATAAATATTAATTATTCTTACATAATATTAGTTTATCTGTTCGGGTCAATAACCTAACAATTATAAACATGTCAGCGTAATTGCGACTTTGCGACACCGCGCTCTATGCCTTGAATAGTTTATTTATTACCTAAGTAAAATAGTTAGTACGTTTGTCGGATAGCATAATCGGGCGCGACTCAATCTCATCTCATCTCATTCACCTCATTAGTTCGTTATCCCATTTGTGTTACTGAATTATAGCTATCTTTATAATCTTTAATCTTAGTTTATTTTAATCTCACCCCAACCCCGAACATTGTCTTTAAACTGATATAACTCAGTTCGGACTGAGTTTTCGTTATATGACCTTCTACAATAATTCATTCATAATATTATTCCGCACCGTTTTTTTTTTCATAATTTTATCGACTGCCGCTAAAAAAGAAATGCACAAATCTTCATACTAATTTGGTCATTGTCCTTTAAACGTTTTTATTATTTGTACGCGATTTAATTTTACATGATAAGCCATTTACCACTGAGCTATACTTCATACTTATCCTTTTCGAAAGTTCTGCAGTTCGCAAGGCTCCAATTTTTAAACTACAATTTCGAAGTTTTGGGAAAAATGGCTCATGTTTAAAGTCCTGTACCTCAATACCTAATAAGCCTACAGACCTACATTTGCGCTCAAATATATATCTACGGATTCATTTTTTACGTAGAATTAACCATTTAGAAGTGGGTAAACACTACTGGCATCTATTCCAACAACAACCCAAAAAATCAACTAAGTGAAATTTATTGCAACTAGTCAGTAGTTAAATACGACTTATGAAAAAATAAATAGGCGGGAATGAAAAAGTTACTCTCATGAAGTTATTCCTCTACTAGCTGACCCGCACAACTTCGTCTGCCTTACATTCTTCATTAATACTCTGCACCTATTGGTTGTAGCGTGATGTTATTTAGCCTATAGCCTTCCTCGATAAATGGGCTATCCAACACTTAATGATTTTTTTCAATTCAAACCAGTAATTCCTAAGACTCACAAGTTCAACCAAACAAACAAACTCCAGCTCTAGAATATTAGTATAGATATCCTTGTCAAGCAAAACTTTGTACAGAATGGGGCAATGTCACTATAGCATTACTGGCATTTGACGTCAGATGCATTTAGTATATTTATAATAATCTCATTATTTTGAGTGCCTTTCCTTTTTTAATATGTGAGAAACCTACCTATTTTTTTTTAAATCCAGTCAATTACAGTTTTCTTGAACTGCTGCTGAGCTCAGCTTTAAAATCATTTATCAAAATTTTACATCTGTTTTACCACAAAAGAAAAACTTTATAAATATGCTGAAATTAACATACGTGTTGAGCATAACAGTGTATTTACTCATACCTGTTCTTTTCTGAGTAACTCAGCTAGCCGGCGACGTTGTAAGGGATTGTTCAACAAGGCAGCACGAGCGGCCCGCTCCCGTTCTTTAATCAGAAGCAGCGGATCTTCACGAATCTTGCGAGACATATCTACTTGTGTGTCGCCAGCCGAAGTTAACATACTAGAGCCAACCACTCTCCTTGATACAGCTGGAATTGGATCTTGTTCCTCTTTGTCTGCTTGTTCAGCATTTTTATCAATTGATTTACCAAGCAAATATGCTTCTTGATCAACTTTCTTATCAGGTCTCTGAAAAAAAAAAGTATTAGTGAAAATTTTCAAGCAACCAAGAACATTAGATATTAAATTAGTGTTATCCTATGCAAATGTTATTTACCTGCTAGCTACATATTGAAAGATTACATAGAAAAACTTCATAAATAAGTGCAGAAAATAAAGTAGAAATGCCAGGGAAGTGCCTTTAAGACCATGCATGGGGGATGATTCCACAGTCTAGCTAAATTAATGCTTATACAGTATTGATTTTATGAACTAGATAACTTAGTGTAAATAAATGTATTTTATATAAAAATGACAAATAAAATGGAACTTAGAAGTTACATGTATGGTGGAGTGCTACCCGAAATTATTTTATTTGTAATTGCACTACATTATTTAGTTGTAGCATGCTTCCTGTCTTTCTAATTTCATTGATAAAATGACTAACATTTTTTCTAACTAACTCTCCAGGACATATAATTTTATGATGAAACATGCCAAAATGAAATCAGACAGACTTAAAATAAAAATGAAGTTGCCTACATCATACATCCAAGACAAACGGTTATCATTGGCAGGGGAATTACTGCTGTGTTTCATGAGACTGTTCAATTCAGCACGATCCCGTTCTTCTGCACGTTCGCGCTGTAACTCCACCATCCGCTTTTTCTCTTCGGCCGCAGCCTGTTCCGCCTTCCACACACGCTCCTGATTTTTCATTGTATTTGGGTGCCATGACTTCTTAGAATTCTTGTAAAGAACGAAATTATTAGATATTAACAATGTGTTAAAAGAAAGCAGCGTATACCATGGTACTGGTACCAAAAAATCTATATTAATTTGTAACCAATACGACTACCTGGAACAAAGTTTACATAATAAGTTAATCTTACCAAATCTCCTCCTCCCATTTTGAAATAGTATTCTAAGTTGTTTATACACTAAGATAATAAAAACCATTGGATGATTTCTGTTCCGGTAATCTGCACTCCACCAGATCAAGATCAAGACTATTCGAGACCAAACAAAATTAGGTCCCAACCCATTATTATTATATATATTTATTTTTATATACAATTTATTAATCTATTTTATGTCTCAACCCCAAAATCCCAAATAACGTGATAACGTCTTCGTCTGACAGACAAATTGTGTCAATGTCAAACCATGTCAAACATGTCTGTGTCAAACACACTATGAACCATAAATGAACACATTCAATGCACTACCAAGGAACTTATATACAACCTGAAATGAGCATTGTCAATTTGACACCAATATAAAAATAAACCTTATGTTTACGAAGTTAAGTTCTATTACAGACAATCACTTGGTCAAAGAGAAATCCGGTCCGAGAGAGAAATCGAGAGCCCTGTGTCCCTTTCTAAAGTGTTTCCAAGAGGATTATTCCCGAATTTAGTAGGAATGGTAGGAAAAAATAATATTGTCGTGTCTTATTAAAAAAACATTAACTTTCGTTCTGATATATTTCTAATATTTTTAAATTATCTGTTAGAATGCGAACATTTTTTTAGCAATAATTTGGATACTGTATTGAAATGTAATTAAAAAATAAATGATTATTAGTAGAATATATAATTACATAAGTTAGACTGGTAACCCAACAGCCATATTTATTTGTTGCAAAACAATCAATTTCTTTATTCGGATGTAATAAAGATGGTTAAAAAGTGTGCGATTCAAGGTTGCAAAAGCGAATCCTATGCAGGATGCGGTGTTTTTTTCTTCAAGTAAGTATATTTCAATTCTTGAAGTAGGGTGCCCATAGTGAACGAAATTATAAGATTATTTACACAATGCAGCATATAAATAGGAGGTAGTCTTCAACGTAAGCATAATAAAACTTTATATGGTGCACCGAATACTTAAAAGACGTGATCATGAAATTTCACATTTCCCGAGGAACATTGTAGGAAAATGGCAAAAAAGTTTCAACTTCCCAAATTAATATATTATATCCTATTATATTAGTCTCTCTACCTACATTACATTGGTTGGTCATCCTAATGAAAGGGACAGAGGGCTCTCGCGAAGGTATCTCACTCGGACCGGATATCGGCAGTCTGTGCGCATTCCAGATTGGGTATAAGTTCCTTGTGCACTACACACTACACCAGAGCATAACACAGAGTAAGTATCAAAATGCTTTGGGTGTTTTTACCATAGACAGAAAACGTAGTACGTTCTATTGCCATGGGTTGAACACAACCAGATGCGTTTTTCGTATTTCCACAAGACTCACTCAAAATTAAAAAAAAAAAATTCTAAGTTTTACGGTAATTCCATGCTTGGCACATACTTATGTGCATATTTTAGTAAGACGTTGACGGCAACGTTGAATAAAAATGGTATAGACTGGCGTGGCTTCTTTTATAAATTGTTAATCTATTTTAATTGAATAATTTATGAGAATAATCGCCTTAAAATAGGGAGGCCGGAGGGGCGGTGTAACCTCCCTCCGCCGAAGTAATACTAAAGTGTAGTCGACGAAGCCCCGCTTCGCGGGTCTCTTATATCTGGGTGGTTTGAAAAAAATAACCCTCCTAACCGAACCTGTCCGAGTCGGGGTGCCCCAAGTCCAGAGCTCGCTTCGCTCGCTCTTCCACCAAATAAAACACTGAAATGATACAATCGGTGGCTAGAGAGGTAGCAAACTCGTTGAAAAACAGGAGGCAGATAACAATAACGATATGAAGCATATTCACGTAAGCTCCGAAGCAACAAAATGACGCTTAAGGTGGAAGCGCCAGGGTAGCCCGCGAAATTCAAATTTTCTTACGTTTTTTGCAATTTGCAGGTCAGTGTCAGGTTGTATCTTGGTCAAAGTGTGATTCGCGGCCGTAGCAAGTATGATGATGATGATGATTTTAATGATAATATTTATCAATACAACTCCTTCTGTTAGAATTCATGCCAAATGTTATGATTTCATGAAATAGTACATTTGGCATCAATTCTAACTGAGAGAGTTTGACTCCCAGACTGGGGCGGCCTTCAAGCGGCTTCTGCCCAATCTAGTGGGTCCAAACGCCTCCTACTGGAGGCTCCATGCAGGAATCGTGCGGTCCATGGCCCTTTATGGGGCCCCAGTGTGTGTGTGGCATGGCCATCCGGCTGGTCCGGGGATACCGCACGGTCTCGGGTGAGGCGGCGAGCCTCCTTGTTGGATTTCCGCCATGGGTTCTGGAGGCGAGAGCCCTTGCGCACGTCCACGAGCAAAACTCCGCTGCCGCAAATTGCAGCGTGGCGGACGGAGCCCCAGCAAGATACCATGGCGGTATGGAGTCAGCGACTGTCGCAACCCAGTGCTGGGCACGTCACAATTGCGGTGATAGCGCCCCTCTTTGAGGAGTGACTGGAGAGGCGCCACGGCGTCCTCAACTTCCGCCTGACGCAGGTACTCACCGGACACGGTTGTTTCGCGAGGTACCTGTTTCGGAAACGGCGGCGGCGACCTCTCGCGTTCGGCCTTGGTTCAATCCATGGTCCGGAGCGAGGAGGCATGGGAAGCCGTTACCTCCTTTTGCGAAGCAGTAATGCTAGTGAAGGAGGAGGCAGGCCGCGTGAGGGAGAGACAACCCTCACGCCCCAGCCGCCGCAACGTAGGGAGACGCCCTGGGCATCGAGAGTTGCAGGGCGATTCCCGGCCATCGTAGGCGCGGATCTGAGGAAGGCGAGCGAGCAAGCGTATGTTGACTCGCCGTCCGATCAAAGCCAGGCCCGGGTCGACGGTGCGTTGTGTTCCACGCGCGCCTCAAAGAGATGTCAGCATAGTAGACGGGGTCCGTTAGGGCCAGAGCCTGCCAGGGTTGCGGATTATGTTCGAAAGAGATACCGCAGCCCTGGAAAGCAAAGAACACTGCGAGGAGCACGGATGGGTTTTAGACAGTAAGAGACTGACTCCTCCCGCTCTGGGCGGAATGGAAGGGAGTCCTTCCACTCCGCCCAGAGCGGGAGGAGTCATTTGATAATTTCCCATCCAAAAAAAAAAAGGACTGCCACTTTTAGTTTTTTCAACAAACTCTTAATCGACCGTGGTTTTGCTTGTGTAATTGATTTTTTCTTAGAACGTGTTATGGAAGCTACCTAAAACTAATGTTTCTATAATAGTTTCCGTCATCAGAAATTTTATTAACGATGTCGAATGGAGTTTTCTTTACGTCATTTATAGTATGTTATCATATTGTTCGACAGATTTTGAACATGAGCAACCCACCCAAGAATAGAAGAAAACCAGGGGCTAGTCTGTAGTCCGAATTAAGCTCTTAAAAATATATTTGAAAAATTGTTGCGTTTCCTTTGGGGCAGCCCTACACCGAACTCACTTTTGTATGGAAGTTTTATAGAAACCTGCTCAACTTTGCCTGGGTACCATTGTAAAAAAAAAATTATTGTGCATTCAAGATTCAGTGAAGTCTAACGTGGAAAAGAACTTTAGGGCAATATGGTGTCAAATCCGTTACCAAAATACCTATTCATGATAGGCAATGTTGTAGTTTATACCTCAACTTTACCTACGTTTTCAAGGCATTTTTTGGTGCTTTAAAGGTGTTTTTTTTACTAGTAGCCACTGTATTCCCATAGCTTATAGTCCAGTAATGGACAGTAATTGAAAAAACATAAACTAGTACGACTTTCTTAACGATTAAAGATTTGAAGAAAAACGTCAAAATCCGTGCAAAGTTGCAGTATTTTACAATACCTACCTACTTTCGAATCAAATAAATTTCAAGAAGGTTATGGGCCTCGCAAAGGTCTGCTGCCCGGGCCCCGCAACGGTAAAGGCAACCGCTGAGTGTTTAAAAGAAAAAGAAAACAAAGAAAAAAAAAACACCCAAACGGCTGTCTCGATTTTTTTTAGTCAAAGACTACTTTTGTTTTAGTAAAAGATATAGGGTTCCGAAAAAAAAAACCCCATAAAATTGCAATTGGTGCTGTTTTACGAGTTTGTCGCGGACAACTGCTAGTCTATTCTATACATATAATAAAAGGCCGTGGAGTTTCTTGCATGTTCTTTTCCATAGAGATCTACGCTTTGGAATGTAGCTTTATGTTTTGACTAACTGACCTTAACAATTCAAAAGTGTATGTAAACGGTTTATTTGGACAAAGTGATTTTCATCTTGAATCTATGTGCTTTGGGGGATGAGCAATATTCAAAAATGTCTGTTTTGAACGACAATTGTCACATGGTTCGATCCCCAGCAACTGTTATTATTTTTGTATTTATTTTGTATTTTGAAATGTATTTTTACTGCATAATATTGTCAAAATAATAATAAAATGGGTTTTTGTGTACTTAAAATAACATTTAAAATTTTATTCGACATTTTTCCAAACAGTTTAGCGAGGAACTGTTATAAGAAGCCACAACATATTACAATATTGCAGATACTTATGGGTCTTTTTTTTTTTTTTTTTTTTCGAGGATGGGAAATCATCAAATGACCCCTCCCGCTCTGGGTGGAGCGGCAGGGAGTGTCAGACTTTTACTGACTAAAACCCACCCTTTAGTCCTCCTAGTGCCTTTCTTCCCAGGGCCGCGGTAACTCTTTCGAACAAATCCGCAACCCTGGTAGGCTCTGGCCCTAACGGGCCCCGACCCATGCTGACGTCCGCTGGCTCGGCGCGCGTAGAACACAGCGCGCCGTCAACCCGGGCCTGTTCTGATCGGACGTCGAGCTACCCATTGCTCGCCGTCCACAGGCATCAGTCACTGCGCCATGCTCAAGAGCATCAGTTCCTGGGTGGCGCAGTGGCTGACGTTCAACAGGAGGGGGTGAAATGGGGCCATTACTGGCACTCCATTTCAGCCCCCTCCGGAGCCCTTTGTAGGGGCTCTACTGCGGCTGCTGCAGTAGCAGCAGCCGCAGTGGAACCGGCAATGGCGGCAGAAGAAGCGGCGGCAGCGGCGGCGGTCGCGGCAGAGACGGCGGTGGCGGAGGGCTTCCTCCTGTTTTCAGCTTTGGTGGGTGGAGCGCAGGCCCTACCCCCAGCCCAGTGGTCGGCCGGCTTGCCAGCTGCCGCACAGACTACGCAGTGCGGCGCGGCGACGCAAGAGCCGGCCCTGTGACCGGGCTGACCGCAGCGGAAACAAAGACCGCTGCGGTCCACCTCCGAGGTGCATTGTGCTCCCACATGGTGGCCCACCTGGCACCGGAAGCACCTCAGAGGTCGGGGTTCCAGCAGTTTGACCTGCGCGGAAACCCAACCCACCAAAAATCTTCGGCCCTCCGAGATGGTCTTGGCCGCCGACACGGGGCAGCTCACCACAATGGTGCGCATGCCCATGTTGTCAGGACGTAGGGTGCCCGCCTTCACCTCCTCTGCTGAGCACCCCCCCGTCCTGACGACGGCGGCCACCACCTCCGTCTCCGTGACGGAGTCGTCCAGGCCCAAGATGCGCATGTCGATGCGCTTGGTGGGCCTGGACACTCGGGCATCGTCCGCGCTTAGGGACGCCCTAAGCCTTTCGGCTAGAGCGTCCGCGGTTGGGCCGCTGGCTGCCCCGGAGATCTCCAGCATCCGGGCCCCAGTCATGGTGACCCGGAGCCGGAGGCCCCCTACGATGCCTAGCTCACCAAGGTTCACCGCCTCCTTCGCCTTGGTGAGCACGTCCGCGTACGTTACTTATGGGTCTAACTTATGCAATGATTATCATCACGCTATACTTTCGGAGAGCTCAGCAGCCAAAAATCATGACATAAATAAGATCGGCTATTTGAAATAAATGTCAACAGAACTCATAGACCTTCGGTTCAAAAAACTGCCTTTCGAAATAATAGGTGTGGGTTCGAATCCTTAAAGGTGTTTTTATTTTTGAATTTTTTTGTATCGTATTTATTCCCATATTTTTTGTGAGATTTGCCTCTTCGCTCTGGCCATGGAGTGAACCAGAGCCGGTAGCGAGAGGTCGCCGCTGCCGATCGCCTCGACGAGGACACCGCGGTGCTCCGCCCAAGCAGGGCAGACCTTCACCGTATGCTCCACCGTGTCCTCTGCGGGGGATAACTTCTCAATTTACATAGCTCTATCGCGTGTTAACAACCTTAGCAACTTTCTTCAACATCGTGATTCATCATCATCATCCACAGCCCGACTTCGCTCACTGCTGAGCATAGGCCTCTCTTTTCGTGTGGTAATCCCCACGTTCCTGTGCCAGCCTCATCCAGATTCTACCCACGATGGCAACAATATCGTCCGCCCATCTCGCCGCCGCGCGCCGGCCGACCAATACTTTTTCTTCCAGTCCTCGGACGCATCAGTCATCACCGTGCCTTGCCAAGTGTCCTGCCCAGCTCCACTTTAGTTCCACAATTCGTTTTCCGATGTTGAAAACCTTCGTACGTCTTCGGATCTCGAAGACGTACCTCTGCCAAGTATGGAATGCTCCATGGCTCTCTGTGAAACTATCGGTCTGTACACAGCCTCCTGCGTGAGCGTCCATGTAAGTAAGTAGGTCATGGTAGGAAAACACACTGGTTATAGAGGCGAGAATTCAGACATTGCAGAATTTTTGGCAGGCTTCAGAATGTCTTCCATTTTGATAAAAGCGGGCCATCCAAGCTGTATTCTTCTCGATACCTCCGTTTGTTTATTTTCTTTGCCAATTGAAAGGATATGGCCAAACATATCGGTTAATCATCTCCAACGATTCATTTCCAACTTTACCAGTAGGATTTAAATCGCTGAAGGTGTTTGCCATAACGTCTTGGCCATATTCATCCCAAGATCCAACTTAAAAGAAGCATTTTCTGGGGGTCATCCAAGTTCTCAGTGAAAACCACAAAGTCATCTGCAAATCTTAAGTGCGACAGGTAGGCACACAATTGACGTTAATACTGCTATAGTCCCAATCCATAGCGACTTTTCACGATATCTTCTAGGACTGCTGTGAATAGTTTCGATGAAATGAGAGGAGAGTTATCATTAAAAAACGTTTCTTCACGAAAAATTACATGAACACAAGAGGGGGATACAGCCATTGCCTGGCATAACACTCTTCCAAATTCCTAATTCTAAGAGGGGTCAAGCAACGCGGGCTAATAAAATAGAAAGATTCCCGTAGAATTCCGTAAAACTGGAAGTGCCTCTTACTATTTCATTTTTTGTACAAAGTCCGTTCGCGATCAGTCACAGCAGCACAGTTAGTAATAAAAAAACCAGTCAACTCAAGTGCGGACTCGCGCTCCGAGGGCTCCGTACAAACTTTTTTTCGAGTAATACATCATTCATTACCTACCTCATTTAATACCTAAGTACCTACCTATTGAAGTTTGGCCGTTTCCTACAAGAACTATTGTCATAACCATAACAGAAAAGGAATGAACACTGAATAAATTTTTCACCTTACGCCCATTCATACCATACATATAGATACCTATAATTTCTATGCTTTTATGATGTGCTTCTATGATGTGAACGTAGCGAAATGAATGGCCAAGCCACATATTTTGACTAAGGCCCTAGACAGACGGACCGCATTTCAACTGCAATCCAACCGCAAATTGCAGTTCGGATGCAGTTTGAATTCAGTTGACACGACTGCAATAGAACTGCAAACCAAACGTGCAGTCCGATTGCAGTTCAATTGCAGTCGGCGTGCAATCGTGTGAACTGCACACCGACTGCAATCGAACTCTAACCTTGTTTCTACTACTGATTCTATGCGCGGGGGAGGGTGCGGGTGGGTGGGTACGGTGCAGTTCGGACGCAGTCTGAATGCAGTTGACACGACTGCAATAAAACTGCAATTTGCGGTTGGATTGCGGTCCGTCTGTCTAGAGCCTAAGGTGTAGCGTTTGTGAAGATAGGGCTTGTAGAGTTAGGGTGTGTAGAGTTAGAAGCTTGGCTCTACATGAGATCTGATAACTTTTTGACAGTGGTCCCGTCTTGGCAACATTTTACTTACCGTGAAACCGGCCATCATTGCCCGCATTTTTACTTATTTTTGAGATTTTGCAAAAAAATATTCACCGGGAACGCGTAATTTAGTCGACTATGGTAGCAATTACTATTAAGGCATTAACTCACAAAATGTGGTGCTTCTAGTTTTAACAGAATCCTAGAAAAAGGCGCTTAAATAGCCGGGCAAAATTATACGCACAACCGTCCAACATTGCTCACCCTTATTTTCTCGAACACTATCAGTTCTAAGGCTTTGGCAATAAGGTATGTTTTAGTGAATTATGCAAAGTTGCCATCCTTCATGATCAATATGTCAAACACACTTCTTTTTTTTAATTTTTCAGAGGTGGGCAATGTTACACTACACACCAGCTACTTTTTCATACAAACTAAAACGGTGGGTTAGGGTTGGCACACATTAATGTGATAAATAATAATCTGTTTAAATGTAAACTCTTATTATTAATAATCAGTCTAGTTATAAATTGCAGGTATGAGACTCTATGAGTATTATGAGCTTTGTAAAATCAAGGGTTCTAAAACGAAATATTTTTTACAAAAATTATGTTTTTTCTGCTGATCTCGAGGACATCCTATGTTCTTTAACATTTTCTACCGCGAGATTCAAAATCTCCTCTGAATAATTATTTATACAATAGGGCCGAGACCCAGGGACTCTCCGATTTCTTCTTTTCATAGGCTTTCCCATACTGCAAACAAACAGACTAAATGTAGGTATCTAAATGTAGTTTCTGATAGTCAACTAAGTGCCTAGTTGTCTAGACTAAAATACAGGAATATTATCGTTTTTCTGCCCTTACCCCAATTTATTTGGGGTCGGCACAGTATGTCCTCTTCCAAATATCTGTATCACCCATCATCTTAGTATTTAGTAGACTCATACCTACTTAGAACTTTGCCCGTAACATGTTTCGCATTCCTCTGCATTAAATGCTCATACCGTGAAAAACAATTTATTATAAGTTAGGTAGGTAGATAGAAATTTTAAATTAAAAAATACTATAATGGGTGCCAACCATAACACTATTTTTGCTGTGGGCAATGTTGTCACTCCTATGTTCTCGCAAGTTCGGGAATCATTGCCCACTTCATTATCTTGAAGATTTGATGTTCTAAAGGTCTCAAACTTGCATAGAAATGAAGCGTGATATTTATTATTACTATTACTATATCATTGAAATAACTTACTTGAGTGATGTTGTACGCTGACAGTGTGTAAAAACGTAAAACAAGATTTTGGCACCACCTCACACTAGTCCTACTTCCAGCATGTCTCGCCGACAACTGAGTGAACTTAGCAACGTCACTAAAATTTAGTTTTACCAGCAATATATTCAAATTTACCCTAAAGATTAAATAATGTTGTCAGCTGTATAATAATTATTTGTTATACAAGAGTGCAAAGTTGCTTTTTAACCGCGTGTTCAATTTTGATGACCGAGCAAGCGAAGGATTCTAAAATTGAATCACGAGTGCAGCGAGTGATTCAAAATTAGAATCCTGAGCGTTAGCGAGGGAATCAAAAGAGCACGAGGTGAAAAATCTTTGCACTCGAGTGCAACACGTAACTTTTCATTCCACCTCATCGAGGAAATGACTAAATGCAAAAAAAAAACGTTTACAATCACAAGATAGGTACACTTTTATTTCAGTTTAGGTATTAATTACTACATTATGACAGGTAAGTATTACAGAATAATCTTTAAATTATAACAAAATAATACTAAGGTATAATTAAGAAAATTTTAAAGTAACGTTGCTACAGTTATTTAAATTGAGTGTAATATTTTTGTTTGGTACTGTAATATTGGTGTTAGTCACTTGTGTACTGTTTTTCGGTAAACTATCTGTCATACTTAATAGTTGTACTGATTCATCGGATTCCCTTGGCGTGAATGTTGGAGAGAGAGGGAGATGGTTAGGTTAGGTTAGGTTAGTTATGAAAATAACGGCTTATTTTTGATGTAGAAGGGCCAGTCCAAGGATCCGATTGAGGCTCTTTCAGTGTAATGGCTCCTACGATGCCTTCACATATTTTAGACTTATTTTGGATGGAATCCTCTATGTATCCCTCTACAACTGCATTGGACTTCCAGCCTCCGTGGCGCGTAAGGGACAGGAGATCAGCTCCGGAATCAGCCAAGTGTGGCTGAAGTTCGTCGGAAACAATGACCCCGTGTACAACAGGGGCTGGAAGTTCAAGAAATGTTGCTATTTCTCGTGGGATACTGCCAATTTTATTAGTACCCATAGGCTGTCTAACACACTTTCCATTGCGATACTGTAGAAAAAATCGATTGATTGGAGTGTTAGGCGGGCGTAAGGCTTGACATTTCTCAACAATCGTTACGTATTCCTTGCGAATGACGAAGTTGCGGTCTCTTTTTGTCTTTGTATTAGGTAAATTAATTAATAGTAAGTCATCTGAATGTTTCTCAATGTTTTTGACATTAAGTTGTGTTAGTTCATTAGTTCGACATGCTCCGTTTATTCCAATAATAAGAACAACCTGTAACGTAAAATGTATTGTAGTAGATATATGAATAAAATTGATATGAACGCATAATTATGCCTATCAACATCTACTAAGTATACTATTTAATTGAGATTTATATACTTAAGTAGATACTGAACGTACAACTGACTTACTTTTGCCGCCAAATATACGGAATCGGGTGCTTCGTTAAGAAACTTTTCAATATCAGATACTGTGAAAACCTTCGATTTTTTTGATTGATGACCAGATGAGGCTCTTTTTAAAAATGCCACTAATTTAGGATAGGTATCGATATGTACCTATGTCTTTTTTCATCTTTATTGTTGCCTTTAGCATCGAATAGGTACGTACTCCATAGAGTGCTTGCTTTCTTGTTCTCGGATAATTCTATAAAATATGCCAGCAAAACGTTTTCTGAGAAAGTTTTGGCTCCTTTTGCTAGTCGCCACGTGTTGAACATATCGTACTGTTTTAAATACTTCTCGCGTGATTGTTGAGGGAGAAAGCTCATTAGCGCATTATTAACAGTTTCAGTCAATTCTGTTGGCGTCAAACAAACTTCCTCGTCGCTAGAATCACTCATTTTAGTTTTTTCACTTGTTTTCAATTTTCTGGTTTTTAATATAAGGTTTAACAATAACGTGAAAAAAGGCCGCGTAAAGAACCGCGTCCAAAGCAAATTGAAAAAAGAACACCAAGAAGGTTCCGAGTCTGAGTTTTTAACAAATTAAAAAAAAGTTGTATGATATATTCGGCACCATAGAGGTAGCAGTAAATAGGTTTAATGTTTTTTTTAATTCACAAACTTAGTGCACACGATGTTCTAAATTCAATTTACTTTATCCTCTAGAGAATAAAAACGGCTTTTCCACTCAGATATTGAAGATTAAAAATACTCTTTCCGAGATGGTGGGATGAAAATTTATTTACAATTCCAAATTTTAGTTATTTTTCGTGTTCGGGCAAAGATATCCGCTAAGGGCAATGTTGGCCGGTTTCACGGTACCTATATGAACATATTTTTGGTGAGAAATCTTTTTACCCAACTGCCCTTACGATCATTAAAACAGGGCGATCAATTCCGCCTTGGGTGTAATGACAAAGCTTCACAGTGAAAACAGCTTCAAGTGTCTTGAACAAACTTACCTACCTTCATGGGGTAGGTATGAAAGACTCAGCATTTCTCAATAAAACTGTTTGAGTGGGTAATAATTATTTAAGTAGGTACCTACATCACTTAGGTAACTTTCAGGGTAGGTAGCAGAAAAAAAATACAATCGAATCACTGTCAGGCAAAAGTTCTTAGATGAATCTAAATTCTTTCAAACCGTTGTTCATTATTATCTTTTAATAGGTAATTTTTTGTCATCAGGTACAAATCGGCGCTACAAAGCGGACATAGTAGGTAGGTACCTACTTACTAATACAAAACAAAAATTATAAGTAAGTACCTAATGAATATAATAATATCAACCACCACTCCACCAGGGTTCCCACCTCTTCGTTCTCTCTGCGGAATTGAGCCATGCCAATAATGCTTAATCTCCCAGGTCACCGAAAGGAATTTAAAAAATACTTAAGTCGGTATAGGTAATCGAAATTCTCCCGGAATATCAAGTTGCTTGTAAATAACAAGAACAAAGATAAAGGAAAACGATAAAGAGGCAGATATTTTCGTTGAAATATGTTTAAAAATATAAGGTAAGTACCTAGGTAATCTTCGGGAAATAATAATGGTTCCGCAAAACAAATTAATCTCCGGCGATCTGTGGCCGACTATTATTCTAATTAACCAGCGTTATAATGAATTAGGTACTTACTGACAAAAAAACCCAAAAAATACCGAAAAAAAATATCCAATTTAACAAAAAAACAAGAGCATGTTCAAATAACATTTTCTCCTAAAAAATGGATCTTCGAATAAAAAACTAAACTTCCGAATAGTATACCTACTGAACCTCCGACAATAAGATTTTTCCAATTGACATTTTGGTGTTTTATTTGGTACGCAAGAGCGAGTGATGCGAGCTCGGGATTTGGGGCACCCCGACTCGGACAGGTTAGGTTAGAAGGAGATGGCGGGGTCAAGTGAGCGAGCGAACAGACCCTGCCATCCCCTTCGTGGTTATTTTTTTTTTAAACCACCCAGAAATATCATTTACCAAATATTAAAAAAAATGCAGGACGTCGTAACGTTGACACTCAAACAAATATTAGGTCGCTCAAATATTATAAAGCTTCTCATCATAGTTTTCAGTAGAACCTAATTTATGCTGGTAGAATAGTATTAAATAGCAATAAACAGTCAAGTTTATTTTTCGACGATTTCAGTATCTCATTCGGTCGTTTCGTCATTTTTATTCGGACAAAAGTAGTCGGAAAGTTAGTATTTTAGGCAGTAGATTTAATATTTTGAGTAAGGACAATTCTTCTTTTTTTGTCGGAGCTTTTATACTATCCGTAATCTTCATAGGTATCCTTTTCTTGAAAAGACTGCCAGTGGATTCTCCACTTTGATGAAGATGACAAGCACCTACCTAAGTATTCTGCATTTCAAAAAAGAATGAAAAGGTGAATTTGAAGTGGGATTTTTTGTCGTCTAATTCGATAGTACATGACATAATATATTGGATTTGGTTAAAAAGAAAATAGGTACTTAGGTACCTACTTACTATGAAGGTAGAATGTACCTACAAGCATTTATTAGGTAGGTAATTAAATGGCTTCAAATTCTCTCGGATATAGCCAGGAGATGATAACCCTAACCGCCCGAGAAAGAATCGGGCTTGCTTGCTTCAAGCGAGGTAAAACGGGCGGCGCGGCGGTAGGCGTCGGAGGAGGTGGAAGCGGGGCAAGGGAGGCGCGGCACGGCCCGTGGCGCGGGTCAGTTGCGGTCGCGTTGAGGAAGGTTGAATCGGGCGCACGAGCCGAGTGGCCTCAGTACCGCGGTTTCGAACGTTCGGTGACCGTGCAGCGCGTGTCGGCTCCTCGCCCCGCGCGCCCTCCTCACTTACCTTATGCTTGCGCCCGCCTCACTGTTCACTGTATGAACTACGAACCTTTCCTCTGGCACAGTATGATATTAATGTACATTTATATCTAAGTAGGGTACTATAAAAATGCACACCTACATCACCATTATACATTTATGTACCTACCTGACTAAGTAGTATGTAGACTAACTGAAATGGGTCACCTTGCGAATATTCTACTTGTTATTAAAAATATTCGGCTGGCTTACACGTGTAAGAATAATTTATAAATACCTACCTACTCAGTAGTAAATAAATTGTCTAGGTATCTTATTCTCATGACAATGATCTTGCTTGATATTTATTTATGTATCAGTAAGTAGGTACTTAGGTAGGTACCTAGGTACCTAATGTAAGAGGTATAATTAATAAATTTTATCGGTTGGAGTAGTGAAACGTAACTACCTACCTAGGTACTCGTATGTACGAAGTAAACACACTAGGAAACATTCGGTTGTTGTGTAGAACATTTCTTACAATTACATTTTACAAAAACATTGGCAGGCTAATGTAAGTTTATATAAATCCATCCCTCCCTGTGCTGCTGTGCATGTAGGTTCCTATGTTGTACAAACTTGTTTTAGAACAAATTAATAATGTGTTTGCCTTTTTTATTGGTCTGAGGTGTTTGCAAGGAGGGTCGTTAAAGTTCAGACTTTTAAAAGAATAAGTAAGTAGGTAAGTACTAGGTAGGTACCTATTTACTTTGTATTTATATAAGTAGGTACAGGTAGGTACCTTTACTTACGTAGCTAGGTACAGCGGGAAAGTGCGCCTCAGATACTGTACATAATTAAACACTGGGTACCTAGTTACTGTTGTTGTGCGCATTGCGCCTTTTGACGCTTTACCTGAAATTGGGAAAAAATCATCAACTTCATGTCAGTGTAACAATACAATTTAATATGTTCGCAGTCACCCAGAGCGGAAGAGGTCATTAATTTGATGATTTACTTACCATTCTTAAAAAAGCCGGAATCAGAATTCGGCCAAATGTCAGAAGTCCTTTTTTTTCATGGTTCTTCCCAAATTCCAATTTAAGTACTTACTTACGTGCCTACTTATTAATAATGTTGACCGCAAAATGCAATGATGATGCGTTACAGTTACCTACAGCAGACATATTTTCTCTATAATCTGCATTTGTTTATTGTAACTTAATATTTACATATGAATTAAGTTATTATACCATGGTTTTATTACTTAATTACCTAGGTATAGTCTATTTCAAGTTTTCTAATCTACCTATTTATAAACACTGTGTCTACATCTCTCACTCAACCGTCGCAGGTCTGCTGGAAGAAATTCTTTTGAAATAAGCAGCACCTTTGTGCTCTTTTATGTGCATTTTCTTTTCTCTTTGTGTAGGTACCTACATTAATTAAATAAATAGGGGGGAAAATGCAGCTCTCGTAA
Organism: Melanchra persicariae; assembly: GCA_947386135.1. Lineage (NCBI taxonomy): Eukaryota > Metazoa > Arthropoda > Insecta > Lepidoptera > Noctuidae > Melanchra > Melanchra persicariae. The sequence goes on along the minus strand of OX376653.1, from coordinate 7,443,658 downwards.
AATACTTAGTCAATTCTGAATACCTATTACAAGGAGCTCAATATAATTACCTAATTAAATAGGTACAAGACTTACCAAGACTATGTTATCATTGCTCTGCTGATATGCATAGGTAGTCAGGCTAAGGGCATTTTGTGCACTCTCTCGGGTAGCCCCTACCTACGAAAATCAGTCATAGCTTAGGCTCCGGCGACTATTCCGCCGATTTCCGCACCGGTTTGTACAACCATCTGCATTAAGATGATAGTATTTTGTAAGTACTTAGGTAGGTACCTATCTTAAATTATCATTCAGCAAACAATAAACGAGCTACATAAAGCAATTACCTAGGTAGGTACCTACTTATTTACATTACCTAATTATTAGGTACCTAAGTACCTATCTAAATATTAGATAGGTACTTAGGTAGGTACCTATCTGCAGTGTTATATCCTTAGTAGTAAGTAGGATGGAACGATGGAACCATGGAACCCACAAACTTACGATAGGTAAGTATTCAATTGAAATACCTACCTACCTATATGACCGTATTTACCAATAAGCAACTAGTTATCTTAATGAAATAATAAACCCGTCTATAAATATATCTGCTTTTGGAAATCATTTCACGGGTCACCAGACCCACCTAACATATTTCGCGTTATGTTGTTGTCCTAGCTAGACAGACAGATATCGGCGAGAGGGAGAGTGCGGAAGGCAGCGGGGACTGGGGGGTAAGGTGGTTACGCACGCGCAGTGTTGTCGAGAGTTCACACGCGCGCTTCGAAACCGCGGTGGGCCTCCACGTGTACGCTAGCGTTGCCCTCTTTCACCCGCATGCCGCCACACCGCGCCCCGCGCGCCTTCGTTCGGACATTCCAACCAACCTTCAACAAACGCGCACAGTCTATCGCGTGGTAGGTATATATACGTTTTAATAGCGTTATGCTTGTGTAACAATTACCCATGCCATACATATATAAGTAAAATAAGAATGTATAAAAGCAATTTATTGCTAATCCAAAATATTACCTTAAAAGTATTAAATACATATAAAGTATTATATAAGACGCACTAACATTTTTAGTATTTTTTCGTTAAATTCTATATAAAGGTAGGTACCTATGTAGCCTGCCTTCCTAACTCATCCAGCAAAGGTTCTTAACCTTTAAAAAAAAGCGTCCGTGAAGTGGAGACCTCAGCTTAGGCTGGGTGGGCAAGCTTGTCCCAAGTAGCAACCTTGTAGCGGGTAGCTTACGGATTTTGGTTGGTGCCTAATTAGTTAGGTACTTACCTACTAGGTACTAAATTAATGAGCACGTAATAATATTATGGCAAACTTTTGCTTGTAACTTGGCCCGCGTGAATGCGAAAAGTAGTACCTACCTATCTACCCCAACAATCTGTGCCCATGGGAACGTATTTAAAAAGTAGCATAATCACCCCATCGCTATTTTAATTTTTCTATAGAATTGCGAACTTTGGAAAATGGCGATGCCATCTTGGTTCAATCTTAGCCGTCATAAAGGCGTGATTCAAAACACTTGAGACTTCTAAAAATGTTAAATTTTATCCTATAAGTAATATAAGTAAGTACTTACCTATGTTACGGTTACAGCGATAAATGTGGTTAGTATTACCTATTGCACCATTTGGTTAGGTACCTACCTACCTACCTACATTGTCAGTCAACCCTTGTGAATGCCGAAATTATGTTCCGAAAACATACTACCAGGATAAAAAGTTTCTAGGAAGTATATTATACCTAAACCAGACCAACGTCTGTTAGCGTTCCGAACATTCCCTTCTTTCAGTATTAAGATTTTTTTGTAATCTACAACCTTATAATCATAGAGGAATTAACGAATAGTAATCTAAGGAAGTCGCGTTACACAAAACATTTTATTTTGCTTATAAAACTTAAACTATACTAAAACTAGGGTTCCTTCCTTGTTGACTAACGGTACCTACCTAGGTACCGTTAGTCAACAAGGGAGGAACCCTTATAGTTTCGCCATGTCCGTCACGCCAAAAAAAAGAGGTAAAATATAATCTAAGATCTATACCTACCTACACATACTTGCCGTGTCTGTCTGTACATTGAATATTTTTTGCATAAAAATAACTGAAAAATTTTAGAAAAAAGAAATAAAACTCAAAAATGCTATTTTTGAAATTTTTGTCTGTTTGTCTATATGTTTGAGGCAGCCTCACGCAAAAACCACTGATTGAATACGAAAACTAAGATCTTAAAAATATTAAGTGTTAGCCCGAGTAACATAATGGTTTATTTCGAAATCGACCCACAAAATCAAAAGATATTTAAATTTTAATTTTAGTAATTTCGAAACTTCATAGAGCGCTAAGCGTCGCGTGAAGGAGTTATGTGATGCGTTCAGGACGCATCACATAAAAACTACAAAACCAATATAGATAAGTTTTATATCGATTATTTATCAAAACTTTTTATTTTCATTTCCTGTATCCACAAGTTTCGCGAGTTTTTGAGTAATTATGTGTAAAACTGTAATTAATTCTTAAAATGGTCTTGGGCGCATCCAACCAATTTGTATAAGTAGTGGAGATCGAATTCGATTTACTAGGGTACATAAAATGATTCACTGGATCGATTCATTCAGTACCGGCTAAAAATATAATCACTTACTACTTTTTCCCAACTATGCTGGGGTCGGCTTCCAGTCAAACCGGATTCAGCAGAATACCATTGTTTTACGTGAAGTGACTGCCTATTTGACCTTCACAACCTATTAACTGGGAAGATTGTACTTCTTGGCAAGACTGGTGTCAGATTTTCTGGCTTCTGGTGGAGACCTACAAATGACAGCCGGACCAACGACTAATTAACATGTTATCCGAGACACGAAGGAGTCTCAGTATGTTAAAATGGTCACCCATCTACAGGTCGACCTCGGCAAGCGTTGCTTAACCTTTAATATCGACACGTGCGGCTGTTATTATTTAGGTAGTAGTGTAGTATTTAATTTAAGTCAATGAGCAACCAGTCACCTCATACTTATGTACGTACATTTTTTTCGACATCCACGCAAACGAAGTCGCGGACACAGCTAGTATATACAACGTGTAACAGAATAAACGCAATACTTCTTAAGAGATCATTGTACTCATCATTATAAACAACTTTTACTACGGGACCAACACCGAAATCGTGAAAAAAAGCTGTTCAGTACATTTTGTCGAGTTATGCGCACAGAAATGTATGGAGGAGTCGCCGTAAGATTGTAAAATACCGCGTGATATTGTAAACTCATTTTTCTCAGTAAGGTACGGGTATATTCGAAACTATTGAATTTGGATTAGATTTGATGTTTTCAAAATGAATTATGCTCATATTATATCGAAAAATTATCATCTAAAAAAGATTTATTACAATCTTACAGCGTTTGCAATTATCCGGTGACATAATGTGTTAAAAGGAAAACTATCACAGCTAAGTAGGCTTTACTAGTTAACGAGTAATAGTCGGCCAACCTTTAAAATGTAGTTGAAGAAGGAAAATTTCGTACAAACATACCATTGAAAATATTAGTAAGATGAAAATCTATACTTACCTACTCTCATAAAATAAAGCTGAAGAGTTTGTTTGTTTGAACGCGCTAATCTCTGGAACTGCCAGTCGGATTTGTACAATTCTTTTTGTATGTTATTATTATTATTTCTTTACTTATTTTTCTATAAATATGCCAGGATAGGATTAGGAATCCTAATAACGTTTGGTAATAATAGGAAATATCGTTATTCCTATGACAAGATTTATTAATATTTTCAAAAGTTGGAGGATTATATGCTTGACTAACGTGACCGAATTGGTTAGCTTGTATCAGAGCGACCTTGAAAAAACATATTTAAGTATAAGTATACCGTACCTATACAACGTGTAACAGAATAAACGCAATACCTTTTAAGGGGTCATTGTACTCATCATTATGATCAACTTTCGCTACCCCTTAAGAGGTATTGCGTTTATTCTGTTACACGTTGTATATTATATATAAGTATGTTCCACTCAAATCTGTGTGGTACTTTCCTCAAAAGACCACCTTAGACATCAACCTACATGGTTCTCATATGATTTGACCAGTACAATTGTATGGACTTCAAAAGATACTGACCTCTGAGTTTGTTTCGGTGTTTCTTCTCAGGGTAGTCAGCTAGGACCGGGTCAGCTAGCCTCATCTAGTTTAAAAAGAAAAGATTGACGTGTAAAAGTGTTATTTACAACCTACTTACAAACATATAATACGTTGACAAAGAGAGACTAAAATATATTATAAAAATATAAAATAGGTATATTAACTCTCATTGAGATTAGGATTGATTAATTCAAGTAATTACTTGTGAGGGTATCGGTGACCTAAACCTGCACCAGAGAAAAGGCATCCCTAGGAGAATATGAAAAAAAACATAATTAGGGAGTGAAAAAGTCATGTATTATTTTTTATTAATGTAGGTAAATTATTTATTGTTCTCGCTCGCGCTCATGTCTTATAACGCGAGCTATTCCGATCCGGCCCGCATCGCAGCGCGGCATTCGGCTGCTGTCGGTCGAGTGAGTGTGTCGTTGTAGAGTTACTCGCTGTCAGACCTTCGTACACAACCTACGCCAACACTAACAACATTGTACCTCGCCAGAAAAATCATCATCATTGTATAACATGATAGGTAAGAATTTATATTTACCTATACCTTTATTAGGTCATACAGTTTAATTTTAAGTACATTTTGTTTACCTATGTATGAAACAGTACCTACCTACCTTGTGCTAATTATTTTTTTATAAAATTAATTAATATGTATCAACAGATAGGTAAAATTTCAGTGTGTTATAAAAACACACCAATTATTATGGTGAAACCGTAGAGTAGCGCTCTGGTTTATTTATTTTATATAATCATATTATTTATTTGTTAGTATTGTTGCATGAAAATGTCAGGGGCATATTTTTCTCATAATATGAGAATCTTTCCTCAATTTAAAATATTGTTAACCCACTACGCACAGAATGTAGCGTCAAATTGTCAGTACCTACCACCTTGTGTCCCAAACATTTCCTGAATTTTCTTTACTTACATAATAATATATCGATAATCAAGGTCTTTTTGATTTATTTTATTGACAATACATACCTAGGTACCTAAAACTAATAGGCGCTTGAGTAGGTATTAATTAATGTTTGTTTGATTGTCATATTCTATAACTCTAATCTATATCCATTTTAGTTTCATTTGTTTTTTATTCTAAATCTTTGCCTTGGGTATTAGGTAGGTAGGTACCCATAAAATATGACTTTTGAATAGTTAATATTGAGGAACATAAAACAAAATACGAAACTTCTACAAAAATACCAAGAAATACCTAAGTATATTACCTACCTATATAATGTTACACTTGTAAATGGGGCGGGGTGGGGCGAGCGAGAGAGGGATATCTACTCGAGTGAGTGCGAACTGCGGGGTCGGCGGCCCAAACACGTGGAGGCCTGCACCGCGGTTTCGACGCGATAGTGCCGCGGTGCAGGCCTCCACGTGCTGTCAGAGGACATTCACTCGGTTTATGGTCCGCTCCCCTCTCTCCGCTCGCACCCCTGCGTGGCCGTCTTATGTTGGTGCATCCTGATATTCCTGATCGCTGCATGCCACACACAACAGACACTGTACTGTGAACGGTCGTCGCGTTTGAATCGGGGCGCCAAACAAATTGCGGTCGACATACAATAATGGAATCTTTATCGTCTATTAACATAAAGGAATATCGTTCGACAGGTGAGGAGGAACGGGTCCATCAATGTGGCGAATGTGGGCTAACGCTGTCCACTCGCAGTGCGCTGACAGCTCACGCGCGCTCTCATCGTGCCACTGCGGATGCTCATCGTTGCGACGTCTGCCACAAGACTTTCGCTGTGCCTGCAAGACTCGTGCGTCATTATCGGACCCATACTGGTGAACGGCCTTTTGAATGTGAATATTGCCACAAGATGTTTAGTGTGAAGGAAAACCTGCAAGTGCATCGTCGGATTCATACTAAAGAACGCCCGTACCGATGCGGAGTGTGCGATGCGGCTTTCGAGCACTCGGGAAAATTGCACCGCCATGCTCGCATACATACCGGAGAACGACCCCATGCCTGCCCCCATTGCCACAAGACTTTTATCCAATCGGGTCAGCTTGTGATCCATCTCCGGACCCACACTGGCGAAAAACCATACCGATGCCCGGCACCTGGCTGCGGAAAGGGGTTCACCTGCTCGAAACAACTGAAAGTGCACTCGCGTACACACACCGGTGAGCGTCCGTACACTTGTGATATATGTCTCCGTGACTTCGGCTACAATCATGTATTAAAATTACACCGTTTTCAACACTACGGCGAGCGATGTTATCGTTGTACTGTTTGCGATGGCACCTTTAACACCAAAAAACAAATGGAAGCGCATATTTACAAAGAACATGGAGCAGACACACCGCGCACTCAGCAGATGCCATCTGCGAGTTCACTAGTGGTTAATGGTAACGTAATGTGTGATTTGGTAGAAGCGGCGCTGCAGCAACTACCTCCGACGCCTCCTAGTTCCCCACCGTCTCCTCAGTGTCCTGTGGCCCCCGTTGTCTCTACTGCCGTGGCGGCCACTCTATCCCCGGCGGCCTCTCCGTCACCTTCTCCCTCACCGGCACTCACGTCCTCAGTCCAATATACCTTTGCGCCATCTTCGTTGCCGCCACGGAAACGAAAACTTATTCCCCAGCCTGACACCGAGATGCCGGTTGTCCGGCACACTTCAGTCATACAATTTGCTCCAGCCGCCGCATCTGATTCATAATAGGCAATGTACTTTATTATGCAGGTACCTAATGCTTACATTTATCTTATAAAATCGTATTACATCCTGAATGTAGTATTTTCTTAGCGTAATTTATCCAAGGCTTTTCAATGTTATTCATTGGCTGTTTGTTGTCTCTGAACGAGATTGTAGTGGTAGCTTAAGTAAATTGTGTTGTGTATGTAATTGAGTATGAATATCCTGTAGTAGAGTCTACACCTTCTGTGAAGACTGTTGTTTATAGAAACGCGAATATATGTAACCGATAAAATGAGATAATGTTAATAATATTAAGAGTTGAGGAAAAGACTAAAAGCTACTTAATAAGTTAGGTATAGGTAAGTGCATTTGTGCCGTTATTGTTAGTCAAATAAGTTTTTTTTTTATATAAATTAATCTTGTAGTTATTTTTATGATAATTATAATAAGTTACAGTACAATCATGTATTAAAATTAAAAATTGAATAATCACTTTTCCCCTTTTTATTAGACATCCAATAATTATTGCAATATGAGCCAATCCTAGAAAATGGCTCGGAGATGAAGAGCCGAAGTGGGGTTTGACCATGGGTTGCCATTACTATATAATGTGGGATATAGTGATGCCTCGGTGGTCAAGTGACCGTAAGAGGTGCTGGGTATGATTCCCGAGTCAAGTGAAGTGTTATTGGGTTATTCCTTCTGGAATTTTCGCAATTCGTAGTTCAGTGTCAGGTTATATCTTGGTCAAAATCGAAGGGTATAGTACTTAATATAATATGGAATAGAGAAAACTCTCTCGAGAATTTTTGACACCTATTTTAGACGGTGTCGCCATCTGGTACTGTAGGTATCCGCTGAATTAATCCCAAAAACTATAGGTGCGTACGTACGTAGCTATATAGCTATATCTTTACTGTATTCTGAATAGGTTTTCTATGGGTAGGCGGGTAATTTGCAATGTAGGCCATATAAAACCAGTTTTATAAACATTTTGTAATTGTTCCATAGCAATTCGTGAAATAAGAATTTACAAAATAAAAATAAAAAGCAATTACAGTGACAAAGCCAACACAAAATAAAAATGATGAATGTGTTAATATTTAAGTCATTTATTGGTTTTATTATGGCGATGTTTATTAAAATAATCTGCTGTATGCTCAAGATTATTTTGGTCAAAATATGATTCGCGACCGTAGCAAATATCTCATAGAATTTTATAATCATTATAATCATCAATACAACTCTTTCAGTTAGAATTGAGGTCATGTAGTCAGGTCAATGTAGTACCTATTTCATGAAATCATAACATTTGGCATGATTTTAATGATTATAGTTCTGTAAATACGTACTTGCTACGGCCGCGAATCATATTTTGACCAACATACAACCTGATACTGACCTGCAAATTGGAAAAAAAACGTAAGAAAATTTGAATTTCGCGGGCCACCTGTAATATGACAATCGCCAAAAAATAAAGGGATTTAAACTTTGTGGTAGGTACATAAAAAGATCTCCGAAATGGAAAAAATGATGGATACCTTTACATAGGTAGGTACCTACTTATTCTAACCAGTGCAAACACACGTATCACAGAGGCTTTTAATGTTTATTAGTAAGTAAATAATTTGGAATTTTGACATGGCAATTATCATGTATAAGAAAAATCTAACTTCTCGTACCTAATAAAAATGTTGGATTGTTGTACCATTGAAAAAAAAAAACCGACTGATGACAGCGACAATTTTGTAAATAGATTTCATACATTCTCTGGTTTAAGTGCAGCGCAGACGACACACTTTTTGTGCGATCGAGTCTGTGGCGCACAAAATATCCGTTGCGGATCTTACGCAGACTAAACACACACGACGCACATCTTCGATTATTTTGTCGGCAGTACTGAAGGGACGTAGACCCTCTGGAAATGCAGAGATTGCGATGTATTATTTTATACTTGAAGTATAGAAAAAGGAGAAGAAATAGAGAATTTTAGGTAAATCCTATCCTACACCTACTTTCGGAGAGGTTACTGAACTGCCTTGAAGTTTCATAAATTGCTGGTCTGTTTTGCATTTCTTGTATTAACATCGATACATCGATCTCTGGCACTCGGTCATGGTATTATACCGCGGTACGTTACGTCCCCCATTAACGATTGCAGATTGCATACTAAAGTGCGCAGTCTACGTCAGCGCGCGTTGAAGCAAACGTTCTATTTCTTCGCGCACTTATAGGCTGACTTCTAGATTCAATGAAAGAAAAACTATAAAAAGTATTTTTTATTTATGAATGGGCTAGCTCTTGAACTCGATCACGCCTGATGGAAAGCGATAGGTGAGGTCCATGATGAAGCGAGCGGACCCAAAAGATGCCTCGACGCACTGGTACTCCCTACGCGTCGACGAAACACAGCAGGCTGCTTGACGCCGGACTCCGGTGGGAGGGTGGTCGCGAACCAGGCGGGCGTTAGCAGTTTAGCACTACCACCGCAAAGGAAGGATTGGCCAGTCTTATAAGATGATAAGTGAGACTGTCCAGGATGCGCCGAGCGCTGGGTTTAGTTAGTGTCTGATGGAACAAATTGCGCTACACAAGGAGGCTCCTTCATGCATCCTTCATGTATATTGCCTGATCCACACGCTTGGCACTTGCCGCAAACTTCAAACCTTCACAAAGGTTTGGCTTGGGGTTTCAAACATCGCCATCCATCCAAACGCTTGCGCGAACGCTAACTATTATGTTTTGGACAAGCAAGCATGATAAAAATCGAGCTAGTGCCTTTAACGTATTTTAATTAACTAAAAAAAAAAATATCAGGGCTCTCTTCCTGATATCTAACAATCCAGGAACTTTAAAATATTCATTTGGACATGACATGACATGACTCATTTTTCATACAACAGGAATGCGCGTCTGTTCGCCACCAGCGCACAAACGTAACGTAGACGCTCCCGCAAACGCTTGCGGCAAATTCCCTATGATTTGTGATTTTGTGCCAAAAAACCGACACTCGATCGCTTTGATCAACATTCGGATCGACTACAAGCGCTTGCAAACCTACACAAACCCAGTCAATTATGCTAATCTGACGATTTGTGCATAACCTAAGGAGGAGGGAGGGTAACAAAGTTGCAAACAAAAGCGATGTCAGGACTTACTCGAGCGCGGTTGTTTTTTATTTATTCTCAAGGTAACAAAATAGCAAAACTACAAAACGGAAAACAAAACCAGAATAACATATAATCTGACGGTTTCCGCAAGCCGAAGGTAATAAAATCGTCAATTAAGTTCAGACCGTGCAGTAGGGTAAAGCATGTGTTTCCCACTTCGCGCAACTCGGTCCCTGTCACTTTTCCCGTATCTTTGACTCTCTCGCACCTTCCCCACGCTGTTTTCCGACGCCATAAACCCCATTACAGCTGTTCATCATCATCTGCCTAGCCTTTTTCCCAACTATATTGAGGTCGGCTTCCAGTCATTTATCCCAACAAATGGCGACTCCAGAATCCTGACACTATACCACCGCCCGCTCGAAACTACCCTTCTTCTTACATAAATATTAGGTTGGCGAAAAAGTCTTTTCGCATTATAGTATGTATGAACTTGTAATAAAATCTCTTTGGCTATACTATTTGTATCTGGCTGGTTTTGGTATCATTGAAAGTTTATTTATTTATTTATTATACACTTTATTGTACACCAAAAGTAAAACAAAAAGGAACCTTAAAACTAAAACACATACAATGGGCGGCCTTATCGCATTACGCGATCTCTTCCAGACAACCTGGGATGGACAGTAATTGTCTGGAAAGTTTAAATTTTAAAGAACATTAATCTAAATTCAAATTAGGAAAATGTGTGATTTTCATTTGTTTTTCGTACTGTCAAGATGAGTGAATCTAATGAAGAAATTCGATACCTACATTTTAAAATTTTACTACAAAAAAGGTAAAAATGCAACGCAAGCCGCGAAAAAAAATTGCGATGTTTATGGACCTAGTGCAGTGTCTGTGAGAGTAGCACTTTGGTTTAAGAGCGTTTACGCGGTACGGCTTTTCATACAAACTTTCAAATCCTTATTCTTCAAAATGAATGAACCGATTTTAACGAAACTTGGTATGCATAAGCTAGATATCCAGGTCTAAATAGTTATCAGAAAACATTTTTGAAAAAGGTTTCAGAGGGAGAGAGAGAGCGATTTTAAGGTTTCTATAGAAAGTGAAAAATCACTATATCTTTCCTCCAGTTTTTGAAAAAAACTGGAGAGGTACACAAAAAAGCTCGATATTTGGGTACCTCACGAGCTCACTGAAAGAACCCTAATGAACCGTGTACTCATTTGTGATTCTTTATTACGACGTAATGAAACCGAACCATTTTTTGAAGAAGCTGATAACTGGTGATGAAAAGTGGATCACGTACGACAAGAACGTGCGAAAAAGGTCGTGGTCAAAGGCCGGTCAGGCTTCACAGACTGTGGCGAAACCCGGGTTAACTCGCAACAAGGTGATGCTGTGTGTGTGGAGGGATTGGAAGGCCATTTTTCATTATGAGCTGTTACCACCAGGCAGGACCATCGATTCTGAACTCTACTGCGTACAACTGATGAGGTTAAAGCAAGAAGTTGAGAGAAAGCGGCTGGAATTAATCAACAGAAGGGGTATGGTTTTTCATCATGATAACACAAGACCTCACACATCTTTAGCCACTCTGCAAAAATTAAGAGAGTTTGGCTGGGAGGTGTTAATGCATCCGCCGTATAGTCCTGACCTTGTACCTTCAGATTTCCACCTGTTTCGGTCTCTTCAGAATTTTTTAGGCAGTGTCAGGTTAACATCACGAGGGGACTGCCAAAACCACTTGTCGCGGTATTTTGATCAAAGTCCCAAAATTTCTATAGCAATGGGATCATGTCCACCTACAAGATGGCAAAAAGTTATCGAACAAAATGGTACCTACATACTTTAGTTAAATGTAGGTAAAAAAACTATTTTAAAAACGTTTTGAATTTTCTTAAAAAATGCGAGCAAACTTTTTCCCCAACCTATTATATATATATTAAAGGGATTCATTCTTACTACAAATAACCTCCATTTTCTTTTAAATAAATGTTTTATTCAAGGTGTCCGTCATTAAACTTTGTCTTCATGGGCATATACTTGTAAAGTAGAACACGCAAAGTAAACTTTCTTCGCTGTTGGATCTGGGGCGAAAGATTTATGGATGCAGAACAATCTCAACCTATTTGGTCTGTGACAATCTCCTTTGTGACTGATTTAGCTGTTTTCAGACGGTTCTTCAAACCACACGTTGCCAGTGAGCTTGGAAAAAAGTTGGCAACACTCTTTATGACAGTTTGGTAAATTTATGGTTTTTGCTTGCTTTTGTTTATGCCAGAGCCACACGCTTGGCATTTGCACTAACAAAATTAAATGGAATGGAGTAGGTTCAAGTTGGTTGATTACCTACAGCTTGGCAAAAAAGAGTTTGCACGACATCATACTCTTTTTTGCCAAGCTGTACAACTTGTATGTTTTCTTCTGTATGGCAGTGACGCCCTATGTGACGCCAGATGTCTATGGACGCCAGTGACGAATGTGCATTGTCAATTTGACACCAATATGAAAATAAACCTTTTGTTTATGAACAAAGAGAAATCCGGTCCGAGAGAGAAAGCGCTTGGAGAGTCCTGTGTCCCTTTCTATAGGGTTACCAGGAGGATTTTTCCCGAATTTAGTAGGAATGGTTGGAAAAAATAATATTTACGTGTCTTATTAAAAAAACATTAACTTTCGTTCTGATATATTTCTAATATTTTTAAATTATCTGTTAGAATGAGAACATTTTTTTAGCAATAATTTGGATACTGTATTTGAAATGTAATTAAAAAAGAAAAGATTATTAGTAGAATTTAAAATTATACAGGGTTATTTGTAAAACACCAGCAACCTTTCAGGGGGTGAAAGTACTCATCATTATAAACAAGTTTTACTATGGGACCAACTCTGAAATATCAAAAATTTAATCAGCTGTTTCATACAAAATGCAATAGTCACCCGATGAAAATGTACGAAATAGCAGATATTTTTTTTCGATTCTAGTCTATGGTTTATTTGCTTGTTACTCAGGGCTGCCAGATGTACGATTTTAATCGTACTCCTACGATTTTTTGGCATTTTTACTCATGTGATCGTACATGATAGACTAGACTAGACCAAGATCGTACGGAAAATGTACGATTTTTACATACCTGGCAACATTTCATAATAAAACGATCGTACTCCACTGGCAAGTGGCATGTATGAGTTTCGAGGAATAAAAATAGATGACGAATGGCGCAGTTTTCCCAACATTTTAGATGAAAATTGGTCTAACTATGAATACCGACGAGTTTTGATGCGTCATCAAAAAACAATTTGAAAATTATAAAACACTTTAGTGTTGCGCGCAGTGGCGCCCTCATCGTTTGTTTGGTTATTTCTTTTATTTTAGAATGAAAATGCAGAAAATATGCAATTTAAGTTGTGTGTTGTAATACTAAAACGGATAATAGTGGCCACTATTTTCCGTTTTAGTGATTATAATAAAACTGAACAATTTAAAACTACCGTTTATAATAATATTAACGTATAATCTTGTGGAGCACAACTTAAATTGCATATTTTCTGCATTTTCATTCTAAAATAAAAGAAATAACTAAACAAACGATGAGGGCGCCACTGCGCGGTCGACGTTTGGTCGGCGCCCTCTTAAACAATTTGACCACAGATTTGTATAATCTTTATCAATAAATAGTTTCATTGCATTGCTTTTCTAAAACTAAACGAATTTTAGTTATTTACTTACAGGTTAAAATAAAAATTTTGTACTTCTAGGTTGTACGATCTTTTCATTTCAAAATTTCCTTGCATACGATTTTTTTGTGGTTGCCGTACGATCACAATTTTTTTGCACCTGGCAGCCCTGTTGTTACTTGACAGTAGTTGACAGCTATGAGCTAAACTCTACTCTTTTTGGACGTTTCTGAGTGTTGTGTGTTTTGAACAGGATTTGTTTCAGTTTTTCATCAGAAATTTATTTTAAAATCAATCGTCCAAAATGGTATGTAAATAATGCTTTCAAATGTTTGATTTCTTCTGACTTACTTGTACATTTTATTTTTTAAATTAGAAGTTGTTTGCACCGTTTATTTTCTTTAGCTTGTTTTGGCTTGAAACCGGGAAAGCCGGCGAATTTATAATCAATAATTTTGTAAAAAGCTACTCCAGCGCAAAAAGACTATCAATAACAATAACAATGTTTTGCTTTCAGACGATCGGGAAAAATAATAAAATGCAACAGCATATTAACTATAGGGTGAGAGTAATACTTCAAGATTCACGAACGTTCATTGGGACTTTCAAGGCTTTTGATAAACACATGAATTTAATTTTGGGAGACTGTGAAGAATTCAGGAAAATTAAATCCAAAAATAGTAAAACTGTAGACAGAGAGGAGAAAAGAACGTTGGGATTTGTTTTGCTACGTGGTGAAAATATTGTGTCATTAACAATTGAAGGTCCACCTCCACCAGAAGAAGGTTTGCCTCGTGTGCCAATTCCGGGCGCTATCGGAGGTCCCGGTGGTGGCCGTGCGGCAGGGCGTGGGGCTGGCCCTGCAGGTGCACCGCCTGGCTTACAAGGACCTGCAAGAGGTGTTGGTGGACCATCACAACAACATATGGCCCCTGGCTCTCGAGGGCAGTTGTCTGCCCCACCACAAATGCGTGGAGGACCTATGATGGGAGGACCACCTCCAGGTATGATGGGAGCTCCTCCAGGAATGGGCCGTGGTGGCCCTGGGGGCCGTGGGCCTCCTGGAATGCGTCGCTATTAAAAGCAGTGCAGTGATGTGTGATACCACATTTAGTGAAATAATCACTATATCAAAACTGTGTTTTGCTCTTTGTGATAATATCTTGCAGGCTGAAGGCTACATAACAAGTACGAAATTCAGACCCATCTCTTGCAAATGTACATTTAGTTGTATTATAGCTTTAAATAGTGGTTCTATTTGAAGATCTAAGATACATTTCTGACTGATGAGACTGTTTCTTAATTTATGTGCTAATATCCTCATCTCCATGTAAACTTAACTGTGCATTTGCCCTGGTGAAACATTGTAGTAAAATATGTGGAAGTTTGTTTTATGTCACAACTTGTTGAACTGAATCTTCATATTCTCACACATTTCATATCCCCCATGTTTTTGAATCAATTAACACAATGTTTCTATTTGCATGTTGTCCAACACATGTTTCGATGTTAACTGAGTTATTTGGAAAACACTAAACACAAACAATAAACTAGTTGCCAATTGGCCTAAGCAGAATATAACAGTGTGAATGGCAATCATGAACTCGTGACAAATCTCTAAGACCAATAATTTTATTCTTATTTGTTGCTAGTTAGTGCAAACTTGACCAAATTCTAAAATAAACAACTTTGTTTTATATGGACTGGAGTGAATACAAATTCAATAAAACAAGTAAGATTTGTTTGATGTTGTTCAAATGTTATATGCAAAACATTAGCATTTTTAATTAATGTGTAATTGTGAGTACAATCTTTACACATTGTGTATAGACCATTTTTGATGTGCAATTGCATAGTAAGATGTTAACCTGATAATTTTGTAAAATCAAGTAGCTTGTTGGTTATTGATATGTCATTTTCTCAAGTACCTACTATAGATTTAAGACAAAAACAATAAAATTAATGTATGTAGTCTGAAATAATGTCTTTGACAACCAGCTGCAGACACAAGGAAGATGGTCTGAGCAAAATAAAAATCTGTAACTCTTATTATAGTTTGTAAGGAAATTGAATGTTTTTTTATTTAATCCAGACCTACTTAGGTTAGGTAGCATGTAGATGTGTGCAAGGCCCTGGTTTTATGATTGCAAAGTTACGATTGTAATAATATCAGTGCATGTAATGTACAAAAATCCTTGAAAATGTGCTGAGACTTAGAAAGAACTTTCTAAATAAAATGAGTTTAACAAAAACAAAAATTAGGTTGAACAGTATGGCTCTCCACTCACACAAAGGTCTGAGGGACCAGGGGGTCGAGTCTGCTATTGCAATCGTGTCTCAATGACCGGTCAATGATCGATTTTTCACATATAACGTCAAACTTATGACACATTTCCCATACAAAAACTGTCAAATATTCGATCAATGACCGGTCATCGAGACACGATTGCAATAGCAGACTCGAGCCCCAGGTAAAATAATTATGCAAATCATGGAAGTGAAATTCAAATTAAATGTTGATGTATCAAGATAACTGACATAATTCTTTGGACGATCCTGCATTGCATCATTGGATCAGTAGGTATGTTTTGGCATATTCCATCAAAATATCCTGTCTCCAAGAGTCCACAGTGTAATTTTTTTTTAAATATTTGCAACGAAGCTAGAAAATGGATACACTTCTCATAGAAAAAATCGAAACACCTCGAGTGTTGTATTCTATGAGTTTTATGTATTTTTTTTTACATTGAACTTAACGTAACATTTCATTTAACAAATATTAATGTTTTAAAATTATAATTAAATTTCTTTAGTTATCATATTACCTTAATTTGTAAAATGTTAGAAACAAAGACAAAATAAAAAAAGTTTATCCAGTATCTCATATCTCCCTGGGCACTTATTACTGCTTCCATGTGGTTTCTCATGGAACGAACGAGAGTCACAATCTTGTGTTGTGGGATATTATCCCACTCTTCTTGTATAATTAGTTGTACCTATTAAGCTGGCCAAGTGTCCCCAGAGCAGGATCTCTCACTCTGACTTGTCTCTTTAACTCATCCCATTGGTGTTCTATGGGTCTCATATTCGTGCTTCTTGCTGGCCAGCTCATAACCTTAACACCGACTTTGCTCAGGTATTCATTTACAACACCTGCAGTATGAGCTCTGGTATTGCCCTTCATACAATGAACTCTTTGCCAATAAAATGTGCATGGGGCAAGAGGATCCAGACACTCTTCGATGTAACGTGACCGATTTAATGATGGTAAGCAAGGTCGAATGGAGAATGGGCTATGAAAATACACCCCAAAAAAAGAAGAAAAATATAAACACTAAAAAGACTGCCTAGCAACTTACAAAAAGAACATAATAATGCTTGAAGATATGCTTTTGAAGATAATAATGCTTGGCTCAATGCCGGTCCAGCTCCACAGTTACTAGGTCGCACAAACTAATCTTTTGGCATTTACAAACATTGTTGGGCCCGTTGAAGACTGTAAAAAATTATATTTTCATTGTATAAATTCATTAATTAACGGCACATGTGTGAGTACTGTCAATCTTATGCTACTTTTATTTATTTTTTAATTGACTTGACTGCCCTGGCGGTTGGGAGTGTCATGCTCACTCAAAAGTCTACCTGATGGTGGCGCATGTGTTAGGTCATTTGGCTCCCTTAAATATGGTTGAGCCGAATGGTGCTAGCGCGTGCGTCATGTTCGTGAACGGACGCCGTCAGTTTGGACTGGTCATCTTTCGGCAGCCACGGTTTATTTTAATGATTTGTTATTTAAATTGTTGTTTATTTTTATTTTTTTATTCCGGATACTTTAACGTGCATTTCTTTCTACATCGTTCTCACATATATGTTTGTATAATTTCAACAGGAATGATGTAACCATAAAATTGTAAAGAAAAATGATTTAAAAGAGTGTCCGTGGAGTTTCTTGCACGTTCTTCTCCATAGAGATCTACGCTTTGGAACGTGCAAATAGCTTCATCTTTTTGACTGACCGACCTTGACAATTCAAAAGTGCCTGTGAATGGTTTATTTGAAATAAATAATTTGAATTTGAACAAATCCCACCAAAAACATTTAATGTTACCAAGATGACCACATAAGGTTTGCCCTGTGTGTGTAAAAATGTAATGGCTTCGCCGTTTCGCTACCGTCGTGGAGGTGATGAGAATATTTAGTTTCCGAAGTAAGTAACGAAACAGCCAAGCCATACATTTTTACTGATATGTAGAATTTGTGAAGTTAGGGTCGGTACAGTTAGGCCGTGTAGATTCAGAACTTGGCTCTACATGAGATCAGGGGCTCGAGTCTGCTATTGCAATCGTGTCTCAATGACCGGTCATTGATCGAATATTTGACAACTTTGACAGTTTTTGTATGGAAAATATGTCATAAGTTTGACGTTATACGTCAAAAATCGATCATTGACCGGTCATTGAGACACGATTGCAATAGCAGACTCGACCCCCTGATATCTTTTTCACAGGACAAACCTTATGTGGTCGTCTTGGCAACATTTTACATGAAATGTTTTTGTTGGGTTCTTAATTTCAGCAACAGAAATAAAGAAGACAAAGCTGTCCTCAATCCACATCTTTCGTGATGAATAGGCAGGGTTCCGAACCTCTGTATGGAAAAACGTTCACCTCGAATCTCGAAACGCCGTTCGAATCATCAATAAAATTATTTCAATACTAGTTGTGGTCGCGACTTCGTTCGCTTGGATGTCGGAAAAAAATGTGTCGCACAGATTAAAGATGTACGGCGTACAGTCTCAATACCCTCCCAGCCGCATTACCTGACCCCTCTTAGAATTAAGAAAATAAAAAGAAGGTTACACTGGGCACTAACTACATCACATCTTCTGTTTAAAATGCCGACCGTCCTTGATATCTCCTAGTACCTCGAATCAAGTCGATTCTTATGTTTCCTACCTACTACTTCAAATGAATTAATAATACTAACCAGTAACGCAAATTAAACAATTTTCCAAAACGAATAAACAAACACCCAAGACATTTTTTTTATGACAGAAGATTCAGAAAAGCTATTGGCAAAATAATACACGGATCGATCTTATACCTAGGTTAAGTAACAATTGCCGAGGTCGGTCTGTGGATGGTTGACCGTATTAACTTACTGAGACTCCTCCGAGCCTCGGGAAGTAAGTAGGTGGGTAGGTACGCTAATCTGTTGATCCCGGCTGTCATTCATAAATCTTTGGCAGTCAGTTCAGTCAGTTTGTCCAAAGCAGAAACCCAGTTAGTGCATAAAATACTGACGGAACTCTTCGTGCGCGAGTCCGACTCGTTGGCCGGTTTTTTTTCCAATTTATTATGGCTAAATCGGCGGACCTCTGCGGCTTTCCAACTTTCCAGTTTTACAACCTGGCAACCCTGGAACCTTGTACTTGTGTGCCTACCCTTCGCTTGTATGCTATGGTTTAGGAAGCAAATGTGCATTAGCGGATTTATGCGAACGTAAGAATTCTTCAGAAAGCGAGATCAAATGAAAAACGCCATCTACCGACCATCGAGTTGAACTGTCAAAATAATAATTGAGACGATAAAACGATATGATAATAAAATGTTTACTTTTCCTTTGCTACGTAAGTAATAAAAGTTCCACAAATAACAACATGTTTTGGTGATATTTCCATGTTTTCATTCATTCATTATAGCACATGAGTTTCCGTTTATCTACTCAAGTGATTATAGTACTAAACTATTACCATTTTTTTTCAATAGATGGCGTTACGTGTATGTGCTTCACGTAATGAAAAGAAATTTCTTCTTGAACATTTTAAATACAAATATAGTTTGATAGAGTGAATCGATTACGATGAAACAAAAACTGAGTACCTAATAGTTACGGACAATTTTAAAGTGTAAAAGTTATAACATTCGTTTTGTACTTTCTACGTGATGCCTCCACATCTAAACAGACAAACAGACAAAAATTCCAAAAACGCTGGAATTGTGTTCTGTTAGTATCCTTTAAGAGCGTTTACGCGGTACGGCTTTTCATACAATCTTTCAAATCCTTATTCTTCAAAATGAATGAACCGATTTTAACGAAACTTGGTATGCATACGCTAGATATCCAGGTCTAAATAGTTATAAGAAAATATTTTTGAAAAAGATTTCAGAGGGAGAGAGAGAGCGATTTTAAGTTTTCTATAGAAAGTGAAAAATCACTATATCCTTCCCCCTGAACTCTTTTTCAAAAATGGTTTCTTATAACTATTTAGACCTGGATATCTAGCGTATGCATACCAAGTTTCGTTAAAATCGGTTCATTCATTTTGAAGAATAAGGATTTGAAAGTTTGTATGAAAAGCCGTACCGCGTAAACGCTCTTAACTCCCTGGCTATTTTTTTTTTAATTATTTTCATGGACAAAAATGACTTCAACAGACCATCGTGCATCTGTGAGTCGAGCGTGCTGGAGTCAGTCTCGCACATTACTTATTTTTCAATGTCCTGCGTTCGAAAGGGAAAGGCAAGAGATAGAACAAGAAGGTATGTACTTATATACCTACCTATAAAAGATGACAGGTACGACTGCTCAGACATAACCAATAGAGTAGGTACAATACTTTGTTCCTAGAAGTGTTTTGAGGCGAGAGGTGCGCACGCCCACTTTTAGCGGTTCCGTGGTGGAGCCCGCGCACCTTTGCGCCGTATTTGTAATAATTATAATAAACTTTTTACCGAGTTAGACATATAATTTGCGATGCCCACTAAAGGGTTTCGCAACGGCCTTATTGAAGCCATAAAAGGTTCAAATTAAGATAAAGTAATTATGATTATTTGTTTTTTTAGGCTCATAACCAATATCTATACATATAATAAAACAGTAACGAAAGAAAAACTGTACATTGAGCATTTTCGAGAAAAAATAAGTGGCTTTTGTTAGAAAATACGTAACTGATGATGATTAGAATTTTTGTCTGTCTGTTTGTATGTGTGTATGGTAGGGCTTCACGCCAAAACTACTGGATAGATTGAATTGAAATTCAGCAAAAATGTTCTTTGTAAACCAAGGAATACTTTAGGCTACATATTATCACGCCGTATGTTATGGGAGGTAAGCAATATTGATTTTAAAAGGTTTTTGTTCGTAATTGAATGCACAAAATGACATGTTAGTTAGTTACAAAACCATTTAGATAATTTTACACAAACTTGTTTGGAATTGTAGCAATCTAGAAGAAATCAACTTTTTTTTTTTTTTTTTTTTGGATGGGAAATCATCAAATGACCCCTCCCGCTCTGGGTTGAGCGGCAGGGAGTGTCAGACTTCTACTGACTAAAACCCACCCATGCTCCTCTTAGTGCCTTTTACGTTCCAGGGCCGCGGTAACTCTTTCGAACAAATCCGCAACCCTGGTAGGCACTGGCCCTAACGGGCCCCTACTCCTATGCTGACATCTCTTTGAGGCGCGCGTGGAACACAACGCGCCGTCGGCTTGGGTCTGGCTTTAATCGGACAGCGAGCCACCCAACGCTCGCCGTCCGCAGACCCGCACCTACGGTGGCCGGGAATCGCCCAGCGACTCCCGACGCCCGGTGCGTCTCCCTATGCCGCGGCGGCTGGGGCGTGAAGGTTGTCTCTCCCTCACGCGGCCCGCCTCCTCCTTCACTAGCATTACTGCTTCGCAGAAGGAGGTGACGGCTTCCCATGCCTCCTCGCTCCGGACCATGGATTGAACCAGGGCCGGACGCGAGAGGTCGCCGCCGCCGATCGCCTCGACGAGGACACGGCGCTGCTCCGCCCATGCGGGGCAGGCCTCCACCGTATGCTCCACCGTGTCCTCCGGGCGATCCTCGCAGTGAAAACACTCGGGCGTTTCCTCCCGCCGAATCCGAAACAGGTACCTACCGAAACAACCATGTCCGGTGAGTTCCTGCGTCAGGCGGAAGGTGAGGACGCCGTGGCGCCTCTCCAGCCACTCCTCAAAGAGGGGCACTATCGCCACAATTGTGGCGTGCCCTGCACTGGGTTGCGACAGTCGCTGATTCCATACCGCCATGGTATCTTGCCGGAGCTCCGTCCGCCGCGCAGCAATATGCCGCGGCAGCAGAGTTTCGCCCCGGCGTTGCGCCTCCAAGCGCCACGTGTAAACGTGCGCGAGGTCTCTCGCCTCCAGATCCCATGGCGGCAATCCAGCAAGGAGGCTCGCCGCCTCGCGGGAGACCGTGCGGTATCCCCGGACAAGCCGGATGGCCATGACCCTTTGGGACGCGTTCAGCTTTTGGGCTGGACGCTTCCGCAGGTCCAGTGCCCACACTGGGGCCCCATAAAGGGCCATGGACCGCACGATCCCCGCATAGAGCCTCCGGCAGGAGGCGTTTGGACCCCCCAGATTGGGCAGAAGCCGCTTAAAGGCAGCCCCGGCCTGCTCCAGTCTGGGAGCCAAACGTCGGAAGTGCTCGACGAAATTCCACCGGCTATCGAGAACGAGTCCCAGATACTTGATCGTCGACCCGACGCCGATGTGAACCCCTCCTACCGTGATTTGGGATCCTGGTGGTGGCCTGCTCCGAGGACCATGAAAGCACATGGCCTCGGACTTGTGCAAGGCCACCTCGAGACCCAATTGCCGGATCCTATCCACGACTATCGCAACCCCGCGTGTCATTAGTTCGGCCGCCGCCTGGTACGACCCCCCCTGAGCCAGGACGAGCGTGTCGTCAGCGTAGCATACTACGCTGACGCCGCTAGGGAGGCCGGCGCGCAGCACCCAGTCGTAGCCGATGTCCCACAGGTACGGCCCCACAACCGCTCCCTGTGGAACACCGCACGACATCTCTCGCCGAATCCACTCTCCCTCGTGACCGGGGTAGATGACGGCCCTATCCGTCAGATAGGCCTCGACCGCGCGACGGAGGTAGGTCGGCATCCGGTGATACCGGAGTGCCTCCCTAATGCAACTCCAGGGCATGGTGTTGAAGGCGTTGGCGATGTCAAGAGACACCGCCAAGACGACCTTGCCCCGGGATACCGCTTCCCCCGTCGTGAGAGCTCTCACGCGCATGATGGCATCCACCGTTGAGCGCCCCGTGCGGAAACCGAACTGGTTCTCCGCCAGATCCGGCCCCACCCTCACCAAGTGCGCGACGAGGCGGTTTGCAATGAGTCTTTCAAAGAGCTTGCCCACCTCGTCGAGCAGCACGATGGGCCGGTATGCGGACGGAGAATTATCTGCATAATTCAGATACCCGTAATGCCATCTGTTGACCGAAAAAAATACTAACTATCAAAAGCATGAAAATTACACCAAAATATATTGTTTAGTTCCTAATGGTACTTTTAAAACGTCATAAACAGTGATTCTTTTGATACAAAACTTACCGTTATGCATTTGATGTATAACATAAAAAAAAGATTTGGTCTGATTGCTCCACTGACGTTATTTTAATTATTTTTTGAACGGTTAATTCTCTCCACTCAACCTGTAAAGCACCCTGGTTGCTTCTGTACACTTGGACGAAGCTAGGCCGGCAAACTTAGCCAGGACGGCAAACTTAGCCAGGACACCTACGCACAACGGAGTCCATACTCTACTCTATTCGTTGTGGGTTTTTTTTTATGGATGGGAAATCATCAAAATGACTTCTTCCGCTCTGGGTAGACTGGAAGGGATTGTCAGACTCTTACTGACTAAAACCCATCTGTGTTTCTCCTTATGATCTTTGCGTTCCAGGGTCACGGTGACTCTTTCGAACAAATTCCGCAACCCTAGCAGGCTCTGGCCCTAACGGGCCCCGTCTACTTAGCTGACATCTCTTGGAGGTGCGCATGGAACACAACGCTTCGTCGACCCGGACCAGTGGCGCTATATAGGGTGTATAGCTCCATCCCTCCTTCTCGCTCGAACGACTCACGCTTTAACACGTCATGGTAGGGCCGCTGGTTGTTATCGGGCCACGAGCCACCCAACGCTCGCCGTCCGCGTCCCGTGCCTACGGTGGCCGAGAATCGCCCTGCGACTCATAATGCCCGGGGCGTCTTCTTCTGTTTCGGTGGCTAAGGCGTGACGTTTGCCTCTCCTTCACGCGGCCCGCCCCTTCCTTTACTAGCATAACACGGCAGTGCTCCGCCCAAACAGGGCAGACCTTCACCGTATGCTCCGCCGTGTCCTCTGCGGGGGTTGACTTCTCTTCTGGTTAGTTTTCCCATGGACAACTTTATGTAGCTCTATCGCGTGTTAACAAACTTAGCAAATCATTATTCACAGTACAACTTCGCTCACTGCTGAGCATAGGCCTCTCTTTTCGTGTGCCAATCCCCACGTTCCTGTGCCAGCCTCATCCAGGTTCTACCCACGATGGCAACAATATCGTCCGCCCATCTCGCCGCCGGTCGACTACTTTTTCTTCCAGTCCTCGGACCAGGCGCGGATCCACCGTTGTGGGCACTGTGGGCAAGCCCACAACCCTAATTCACTAGTTATAACCGGTAAAGTCTCACTTTCACGGTCTATTTAGATCGATAGGCTGATGATAAAAACGCTTAAAAAAAATGCAAGAATTACCTGATTCAACTAAAGCTTTACTTCTAGAAAAACACTGGGTGCCTCAACCTTACTATGATTTTCCGCACCAAGTTTTGCAAAAGAATGGGAAAACGTTTAGAAAATATGTCCAAAAAATACATCTTGAAAAATTCCATTGGCTTGTGTTATCACATAAAAGATCAAGGACTTTATTGCAAATATTGTGCCTTATTTTTTACGCCATCTGGCACTGATTTCGTTAGATCGAATCCTGGACGTCTTGTGAAAGAACCACCACAACCACCAAAAGCCTTTAACAACTTATTAGGTGAAAGCGGGTTACTACTGCAACATCAACGTAATCATTACCATACGAAGGCTGTTGAAATTGGGAAGGCCTTTTTGACGCATCATCATAAACGTGAGATTGATATTGCTAACCAGATTTCTACTCAAAGAATGGCTCAAGTGGCAAAAAATAGATTTTTGTAAATAAAAGATTCAGGACCATATTTGACAAAATGTGAATGTGTGTGTGATTATTTCATATGACACTACAGATATTTCTAATACTGAACAGATGAGTCTATCATTTAAGTTGTAGTTGTAAGAGTTTGTGTGTTTCTATGACACTATTATTAAATGCTTCAATGTGAACAAAGAGATAGCTCAGACGGCACAAAAGAATTATGGCTAACAGGCACCGTATTAGCGAAAATCGCGGAAAATCTTTGCTATAAATTTGATATAGATTTAGCTTTTTGTGTAGGAATAAGAACTGACAACTGTTCAGTAATGGCATCTGGTGCATAAGGTGCAGTTCAGGAACTCTCTAAAAAAGCTATTCTTGCAAAACGTTGTGCTTGCAGCAATCATGTCTTAAATAACTTCTTGGCCACGCCGTCTAACGCCAGTGCGTTACAAATTTAATTTAATTAGAGAATATCGACATGGCAAGATATTAAAACTTCAAGTGACGCTCACTGTCTCTTGCAAACGTTACGGAGCTCTGATTTTTATAATAATTATCATCGATATGCCTAAGCGATGTTCTAGACGTAGGTAAATCGTTCAAAACGTAAGTAGGTCCATGATTGTTCATGAGTGAGTTCGTACTCCAACTCGCACTTGGCCGATTTTTGGGTGGCTGTGCCCACAACCTTTTTTGAGGGCTGGATCCGCGCCTGCCTCGGACGCCACTCAGTCACTGACTTACTGAACCTATCATCACTTGGGCTCTAATCCAACAAGCGATCTGTTTGCGGATGAATGGACGAAGATTTTATTGGCATGTCAGAAGTACTGTGAGAGGGATGCATGAAAGAGTTGTTAACCTTCAGCAATGCAGGCTTCAGAATGTCGTCCATTTTGATAAAAGCGGCCCATCCAAGGTGTGTTCCTCTCTATACCTCGTTTGTTGATTTTCTTTGCCAATTGAAAGGATATGGCCAAGATAAACATTTCGGTTAATCATCTCCAACAATTCATTTCCAGATTTGAATCGCTGAAGGTGTTTGCCATAACCTTCGTCTTGGTTATATTCATCCCAAGACCACAAAGTCATCTGCAAATCTTAAGAGAGACAGTTGGGCAGAAAATTGACGAACCGGCAACACACCGGTGTGCGCCGAAGTAATCGCGAATTTAATGTTTATTACAAATTACATAAGGTTTAATTTTTTTTTGGGAATTTTCACATGTCGGGGCTGGAGCGGTTAAAACCGCTGTAGTCCCAATCTATTCCCACATTTTTAACGACATCTTCTAGGACTGCTGTGAATAGTTTCGATGAAATGAAAGAAGCATTATCATTACAACGTTTCTCACGAAAAATTATTTGAACAGAAGAGGTGATACTCGACGGCGCGTTGTGTTCCACGCGCGTCACAAAAAGATGTCAGCATAAAGACGAGGCCCGCTAGGGCCAGTGCCTGCCAGGGTTGCGGAATTTGTTCGAAAGAGTCACCGCGGCCCTGGAACGCAAAGGGCATTAGGAGGAACACAGATGGGTTTTAGTCAGTAAGAGTATGACACTCCCTTCCATTCCGCCCAGAGCGAAAGGAGTCATTTGATGTTTTCCCATACATAAAAAAAGAGGCAAGCAATTATAGACATTGACTGTTCGTATTAGATATACGAACACATTGATCTTACCTAGCCACATCATTTTACAATACATACACGCGAAGTCGCGGGCAACAGCTAGTCCATAATAATATGTATAACTGTGGATAACGGTGTGAGTTGCACATTGGCACAACTTAAGTAGGTATATAGATAAGTTTATAAGATGTAGGGGAAAGCAGGTAGGATTCGTACACTTTTTACTCTAAGCCGTATAAAAGAGCAACTATAGCAATTTTTAAAAAACTTCGATAGTGCTATATAGGTACCTACTCGTCTTATCTGACTTTAAAATAGTGAAGTTTCGTTTAGATAAGAGTACAAACCTACATGGCGAAGCTAGGGTAACTTTTCTGAAAAATGGAAAACGTACGAAACTACCCCACACATGGGGCAGCTTCGTACATAGTGTGGGACACATTCGTATACAGCGTGTAAGGGACATCGACGCACAAACGGATACCATGAGTCCAGGACATGATTCTGGACTCCGGGCGGAGTCCAGAATCATGTCCTGGACTCATGGTTGGAATTTTTCGTCGGCTTTTTCCTCATTTTTCAAATTTATTCAGCTGTTTTTTTACTTTAGACTGTTCATAATCGTTATTCTTACCTAACCCAACGTGATTTTAATTAAAAAAACAATTAACTCACTACTTTCACTAAAAGAAACTAGTCAAGAGGATCATCGGCAATGATAAGCTCGTCGAGTCGAAGCTCCAAAGTCTTGAGCATCGAGGCCGAGTTGCTAGCCTGTCGGTTTTCTATCGGCTGCATTTTGGAGAGTGTGCGACGAAATTGCATACTTAGTTTAATTCCGCCAAGCCCATTCCATTATCGAACCACAAGACGTACGGCAATGCGCCACCGGTACATGGTGGACATCCCACCCACACGCACTAAACGTTTTGGGAACACATTCATTGTGCGTACAGCTAAGGAGTGGAAATCCCTGCCAGAGTCTGTGTTTCCTGATAGCTAAGTCAAGAGTGAAGGATACTTCTAGGCAAGCGTGCTTCATCTTCGACCACATCATCGCTTACCATCAGGTGAGATAGTGGTCAAGCGCGTGCCTATCAATAATAAAAAGGAAGAATTGACCAGCAGTGCGATTCTGCAAACATGTCGAAGTGAACACTTGGGCGGGTTGCACGGCGGGTGAGTTGTCAAACCATACAAATAATATGGAATGACAGCTCAGTTGTCGTT
Source organism: Melanchra persicariae (assembly GCA_947386135.1). Classification (NCBI taxonomy): domain Eukaryota; kingdom Metazoa; phylum Arthropoda; class Insecta; order Lepidoptera; family Noctuidae; genus Melanchra; species Melanchra persicariae. The sequence continues at coordinate 7,416,195 of OX376653.1, read as the reverse complement.
CACTCCGCCTAGGTGAACACCGTGAGATATCGACAGAATCGACCGGCTGAACACCACGTCATATATCGTGGGCGCGTTATTTAGAGGCCAAGGCGAATATGTCAAGGTGATCAAATAAAACAAAAACATTTTTTTTTAAACGGTGATTAAATACATTGGTACAATTATAGTACTACCTACCTTGCACTAAAATAACAACACTGATCTTACAAAACTAGCTAATTAGAACGATACAAAAATATGTTGTAGGTACCTACTGATGATGAGTAGAATTATAAAGTTACCAACGTGGATCAGCAGTTTCATGGGTTAGTAGATTGTATATCACAATGAAAAATAAAAATTACTTGAATAACGCGATAGCGATCTTAACCCCCAGTTTTAAGGCGGAGGCATACGCAAGATCAACAGTCACAATATCAACAGTTAAAACATCAACACCGTAAGACCAACGATTCAAAATCTCAACACTTCAGAATCTCAACAGCTTAGTAAGTCAACAGTTCAGAAGATCAAAGTTTAAAATCCCAACTTTGACATGGTGCACCCCGACTTTTTTGTTATTTTTTTTCAAACCCTTGAGCCCCGCGAAGCGGGGCTCCGACTTGCTAGTATTGACCTAATAGGTACTTTCAAAGTTGGGATTTTAAACTTTGATCTTCTGAACTGTTGACTTACTAAGCTGTTGAGATTCTGAAGTGTTGAGATTTTGAATCGTTGGTCTTACGGTGTTGATGTTTTAACTGTTGATATTATGACTGTTGATCTTGCGTATGTATCCCGTTTTAAGGGGCATAAAAATGACCTACAGGTATCAAATGCATATAAACAGTAGCTGTTGCTAATAAATACAATAATAGGTAAACTCAAATACAACACTTACAGATAGGTATGGATGTAAGGGCTATAAAAAACAGCTATAGTAATTGCAATGTTTGTGTTGTTTTGCAAACAGATAGTCTTGACTTCAGCGCCAAGTAAAGAGGTCTGAATAATATGTTTGTGTTTCCCTAATGACAATAACCACAAGATGGGTGGCACCGCTTTCCATCGACGCCGCAGCGACAGCCGCCGCTGGTGTCACCCTTGCCGCCCGGCCCCCAGCGCCGCCCGCGTGTCACCCAGCATATCTCCGTTTTGCACGCTGAGCACTTCACCCAGTCGCAGCCCCATTTTTTTGTTATTATGGCACTACATTCAGGACATTCAAGCGCTTCTCCCTTGCGTATTAAAGAATTAAGTAGTGTTCGTGTACCATCGTCAGTGTCTTTTGCATTGGCGCTCGTATCCGCCGCTTGTTTAAGTTTAGCGCGATGCTGCTCGCAGGTGTGTCCATCGTGAATGGCCTTGAAACAAAAAAATGGAATTAATACAAATGCGTGGGTGGTTATTATGTTTAACAGATTAAAATAGATAATTTTACCTGGCACGGCACACAATTGATGCACCTGCATACGGGGCAAGGAAAACGATGAACGCCCGGTTCGCAAAGGGCCCAACCTTTACAATCACGAGTACGACAATGAAAGGCATTTCGAGTTCCGCTCTCTGCCGCTGCGAGTCCCCGCGCCAGCCAGCGCTCGTAGTCCTGAGCAGGCACGAGGGCGCGGATTTCTCGTTCCTGCAGCATTCCTCGACAACCCATAGCCGGGCAAGGGACATCTGGTTCTTCACAATGACGCACCACATTGGTCAAACAATCTTTGCAGAAAATGTGAACGCACTCGCGCAACACTACTCCTTGACCGGGTGGGTACTCCTCCATACAAACTCCACACTCAAAGTTTTCTGCATTAGGAACTAGCGCTTGTTGCTCAAGCTGCACAAGTTCTGTATAAACGTCGCCTGTTTTTCTTTGTTGGTCGTTTGTGTTCTTACTCGCTGTGTCATTGGGTTTTACTGGGTTGGATACCAACTTAGTTTCTGAAATTACAAACAATGCAAATCATTGAGTGAAACATTGTAGGTCCATAATTTTAAAAGGTGGCCGAAAACGTAGGCAGTTAAGAACAGAAGTCGATTAACACTTCGGTTTTCAAATCGAATTTGATTCAGCAAAATATGGTATCAATTTTGATTCGGATTTTTGTTGCTGACCGTAACCTAACGTCCCGATGCTTAATGTGAAGCAAAGACTAACTACCTACTTACTCCACTAAATGCCTTGCCTTGCCTTGGTTCTGATTGCATAAGCTCTGATACGCAAGTAGGCAGTTTTATAAGTTCTCAAGACTAAAACAATTAAAATCTGTTTTCAGTCAATGTAACGTCTAATAATTACTTGAAGTTTCAAGATAATTTGGATCCATCGCCACCAACTCAAGCATCAAGTAAGTATTTGTATAAAAAGACCCTAAAAAGTAATGGGTTGCAATGGAATTTGGACCGTGTTATGTGTGACATAGAGTTTGACTAATACCTATTCAACTTCAAATTCTTAATCCATTTTTTTTATTTTATTGAGGAATAGGCTTGCTCTTGACCTCGATCCCGCCTGATGGAAAGCGATAGATGAGGTCTATGATGGAGCGAGCGTGCCCAGAAGATGCCTGTTCACTCTTGCTTTGAAGGCAGACGCGTTATGTGGAAGGGAAAACAGAAATCGGGAGAAAGCATCGATCAATCGACATCGTATTTTTAGACATCGCTTTGGGCAAGCTACTATTGTGGCGATAAGTTCTCTCTTTGAGGAGTGGTTAGAGAGGCGCCACGGCGTCCTCACCTTCCACCTGCCGCAGGTAGGTACTCACCGAACACGGTCGTTTCGGTTTCGGCGAGAGGACACACCCGGGTGTCATCACTGTAAGGATCGCCCAGAGGACACGGTGGACGTGGAGATCTGACTTGTTTTGTCGAAGCAACGCCGTGTCCTCCTAAAAGCGATCGGCGGCGGCGACCTCTCGCGTCCGACCCTAGTTCAATCCATGGTCCGGAGCTAATTGGCATGGGCTGCAGTCACCTCCTTTTGCGAAGCAGTAATGCTTACGAAGGAGGACGCGAGCTGCGTGAGGGAGAGGCTAGCCTCGCACCCCAGCCGCCGCAATAGAAGAAGACGCTCCGGGCGTCGGGAATCGCAGGGCGATTCCTGGCCACCGTAGGCGCGGGCCTGCGGACGGCGACCGTTGGGTAGCTCGCCGTCCGATCAGAATCAGGCCCGGGTCGACGTTGTGTTGTGTTCTACGCGCGCCTCAAAGTTAAGTCAGCATGGTAAACCCTACTAGGGCCAGAGCCTGCCAGGGTTGCGGAATTTGTTCGAAAGATTCACCGCGGCTTTGGAAGTTTGGAATGCAAAGGGCATTTGGAGAAACACGGATGGGTTTTAGTCAGGTTACACTCCTGCCTTCCGCTGAGCCCAGAGCGGAAGGAGTCATTTGATGATTTCCAAACCTAAAAAAAGGTAACGCCTTGTGGTTGGGGATTTTTTGGGGGTTAATAGTTTAGATGCCACTAGTGTTAGTGAAAACGTTAGTAAGGAGGTAAGGAGCTTTTCTGTAAGGAACCAACTAAATTACGTACCAACCTGATTCTACAACACATAAATAAAATGGTGCGCTGAAGTCCGGGCCAGCGAGGGATACGATGGGTGTGGCATCGTTAACACACAGAACACGCCCAACAATCCAGCGCTGCAGATTGGTTGCCAGGCCCAGAGATGTCTCGGCTTCTCGGCGGAGGTCTCTTATACATGCCTGGCGGTTTATACGCAGGCGGACAGGGCCCCTTGTAGCTTCTCGGTCCTCGACTAATACTGCTATTCTGAAATAATTATTTTTAAGATATCATGACAATGGTAACAATAGCTGTCGCTAAGAGCGTTAACGCCGTACGGCATTTCATAAAAACTTTCAAGTCCTAATTTTTTTAAAAATGAATTAAATGATTTTAATGAATTCTTGGTACGCATACGCTAGACATCCAGCGGCCCTACCATGACGTGTTTAAGCGTGAGTAGTTCGAGCGAGAAGGAGGGATGGAGCTATACACCCTATTTAGCTCCATCCCTCCTTCTCGCTCGAACTACTCACGCTTAAATACGTCATGGTAGGGCCGCAAGTCTAAATAGTTAGTAGAGAACATTTTCGAAAAAGAGTTCAGGGGCCTCACCATCAACTCTTAAAGCAGTATTACTTCAATATTACTTCCAGTGGGAAAGAGACGGAGCTATACAGGACGTATAGCTCCGTTGGTGGTTTAGGCCCTGAGCGAGAGAGAGAGCGATTTTAAGTGTTTTATAGAAAGTGAAAAATAAAATAAAAAATCTCTACCAACTATTAGATGACCTGGATATCTATCGTATTGTTACGAGCTTAGGGTTCATGACAATAAAAATAGCCAATTAAATAACCAAAAATAGACATTTTTGTTAAACAACAACAATTATAACTTTAAACACTAATTATAAATCGCAATTGCGGTTACCTATCATAAGTTCGAAAAATATTTGACCGAATTTTATTTCACCTAAAAAAAAAATTACTGAGATACATTTGATACATTTTTGTGCACGGAATTCGAAAAAAATGTAGGTAAGTACTGAACAGCTGATTTTTTTTTCGCGATTTCGGGGTTGGTCCCATAGTAATGCCCGCATAGCCCGCGACCGAGTCAGCGAAAATTGCGATATAACTTCAACTGCGAATTAAAGTGATCAAAATTATAGTGCAATTGTGGGGAACCGATCACTTTTCCGAATTTTTTGTTCGAATTTCATTTTACCGGAAACCAATAAACCGACGTCTTTTTTGCTTTATGCATTATTTGACATATTTGAGGGGTGGAGTGGCCCGCGAGCTGAGGACCAGGTGGTTTGAAGGTCCGCCGCGCCGCGGGAGAGGTTAGAAAGCTAAAGCTGCGGTGGTCAGCGTTAAAACCATCTGCGACGACAAGCTCGCGGGGAGCCGCCCAAACCCCGCCATGCCGGAGCTTTGACAGAAACAATGCTTGCTGCATGTTGTATGCCTGCTTGCATGTTGCATGCTTGTTTGCACGCTGCATGCTTGCTTGCATGCTGCATGCTTGCTGGCATGCTGCATGCTTGAAGCAAGCATCCTTGTTTGCATGCTTCTTACTGGGACCACTTAAAATGTTCGGAAACATAATACTTCGAACAAATGTTATTTCGGCTAAGTGTAACTTCGGTAAAAAGTTTTTCGATCAAACGAAACGTCAGAGTAACGAAAAAAATCGTATTAATAATAGGTCAACAGACTGATACAATGGCTGACGTGACTTCGATGAAGTAAAAAAAAACGAAACGAAAATAGTTTTTTTTTCCTACTCCTCCGATGTTATTTTCTGATTAATTTCGTTGCGGGATCCAAGACAGTTGAATCATCTCTGGGACTCGTCGAGCTTCATTGACTCGGCGGTTTTCTGGTGGTCGCCAATGTTGATTCTGGCTTTCAGAAGTAGCAGTGACTTGGGAATGTGGTTATGCGGGCCGGCGGCCCAAATAAAAAAAAATACTTGAAAAGTTTTAGGTGAAATAAAATTCGGTCAAATATTTTTCGAAATTATGATAGGTAACCGCAATTGCGATTTATAATTAGTGTTTAAAGTTATAATTGTTGTTGTTTAACAAAAGTGTCTATTTTTGGTTATTTAATTGGCTATTTTTATTGTCATGAACCCTAAGCTCGTAACAATACGATAGATATCCAGGTCATCTAATAGTTGGTAGAGATTTTTTATTTTATTTTTCACTTTCTATAAAACACTTAAAATCGCTCTATCTCTCGCTCAGGGCCTAAACCACCAACGGAGCTATACGTCCTGTATAGCTCCGTCTCTTTCCCACTGGAAGTAATATTGAAGTAATACTGCTTTAAGAGTTGATGGTGAGGCCCCTGAACTCTTTTTCGAAAATGTTCTCTACTAACTATTTAGACTTGCGGCCCTACCATGACGTATTAAAGCGTGAGTAGTTCGAAGTTATATCGCAATTTTCGCAACTGACTCGGTCGCGGGCTATGCGGGCATTACTATGGGACCAACCCCGAAATCGCGAAAAAAAAATCAGCTGTTCAGTACTTACCTACATTTTTTTCGAATTCCGTGCACAAAAATGTATCAAATGTATCTCAGTAAATTTTTTTTTCGCAATTTCAATGTTGGTCCCATAGTGAAAGTTATATATTGCGGCAGTTAATTCCAGAACCTTCTACCGTAGAAACATTTAGAAAGTACGCGTACATAGGTAGGTACCGGCCCCGACTGACCAGATGTCGAGAAGTCTAAAATGTTTTAGCATAGAAAAGTCTAGAAGGATCTTGACTCTACTAGTTCTGCTACTCGATACTAGATGGCGCTAGTGATAACTATTACCACTGTGTAGGAACCCCGTACCTATCTATAAATATAATAAAATCGTAGACTTGCCGTGTCTATACATTGAATGTTTTTGCATAAAAATAACTGAGAAATGTTAGGAAAATGGTCAGCATCACGCAGAAACCACTGATTGGATTCGAAAGCTAAGTTCTTAAATATATTAAGTGTTAACCCGAGAACATTTAGCGTTTATTTCATCAAAATCGACCCACAAAATCAAAAGATACTGAATTTAAAATTTTAGTAAGAAACTTCATACAGCGCTAAGCGTTGCGGTGACTGACTCTTGGGCGCCATCTATTGAGAAAGAAAAATGCAGGTAAGCATGAAAATAACATCAAAACAAATTGTTGAGTTATTTGTGAAACTTTTAATACGTAGTAAAATAAAAGTGAACATTTTAATACCATAACGTTACTTATTGTTACATATGGGCTCCTTATTCGTGTTCCTCTGCCAAATATTTTGTAAGTTTACTACATGCTCAAATAGATGGCGTTGCACTGATGATGCGTTTTTCTAAATCGCGGTGTTAAGATTTTCCGTCAGATTATGACTCACACGATTTCTGACATCATCGTTGTACGCTAGGGATTTAACCGTGGATTAAACCTTGGGTCTCAATAAAACTCTTTCAAGTCCCTGATAGGGTTTCGAGTCCAAATTCGTAAAAACCTCCCGATTTTTTAAGGTTCGTTAATTAGGGTTCCGACTACTGTCCGTCCGTCCGTTTTTTTGTTGTCGGTCTTAAACAATTCTGGTTCTGCGTAGCAGTACTGAACTGGACGGTTCGACTTGCGAATCAGGCCTGTAGGGTTCCGTACCAAAGTCCAAAGATAACGAACCTATCAAAGATAAGAAGACTAACGAATACACTGTAATAACATTGTTGAGTTATTTGTGGAAAAAGAGAAAAGTGAATATTTTATAATCTTTTTGTTATTTATCATTATACTAGCAGCACGCCGCAGTTTCACCCGCGTAGTTCCCGTTCCCGTGGGAATACGTGGATAAAATATAGCCTATGTTACTCCCGAATAATGTAGCTTTCCATTGGTGAAAGAATTTTTGAAATCGGCACAGAAGTTTTTTGAGTTTATTCATTACAAACAAACTTACATACAAATCTTTCCTCTTTATAATATTAGTATAGATTCTGAGTAGACTTCTTTGTCCAAACGAATAGGTATTTTAACAGTTCAACTTTATTCTCAAATATAATGGTGGTGTTCATTTGATGTAATTTATTGAATCGCGCGAAAGAAAGACGTTCTCCTAATATTTGTTTGCTTAGCTCGACTTTTAATTGTATTAGATTTTTATAGCGCTTATCGAAACAAAAAAAAACGTATTTCGACGGTTGACTTCCTTCTCGAAGTTAGCCCTACCTAGCTGGATCGTTTGTCCCAGGTAGACGTAGTCATCAACAACTTCGAGTGCAGAGCCTCCAATCTTGATAGGAGTGGGTGCTACATGGGTATTTACCATGACCTTGGTTTTGTCCATGTTCATTTTAAGACCCACTCTTTCGGAAGCTCTACTGAGGTCATCGAGCATTGTACTGAGGTCCTCCGTGGTCTCAGCCATGACGACTATATCGTCGGCAAATCGAAGATGAGTGATGTACTCGCCATTGACATTAATGCCTAGCCTTTTCCAGTCCAAAACCTTGAAGACGTCCTCCATTGCGGCCGTGAACAGTTTCGGAGAAATTACGTCTCCCTGCCTCACACCCCGCTGCAGGAGGATAGGTTCTGATATCTGATCCTGAAGTCGGACTGACATGGTGGCGTTTTCATACAAACACTTCAGCACCTCGATGTACCGATAGTCGATCTGGCACCGTTGGAGAGACTGCAGCACAGCCCAAGTCTCGATCGAATCGAAGGCTTTCTCGTAGTCCACAAACGTTAAGCAGAGGGGCAGATTATACTCTTCGGTCTTCTGTATAACCTGCCGCAGCGTGTGTATGTGGTCTACGGTGCTGAAGCCTTTCGGAATCCGGCTTGTTCGGGAGGCTGGAAGTCGTCAAACCTGCGTGCGAGACGGTTTGTGATGACTCTGGAAAACAGCTTGTAGACATGGCTCAGAAGTGAGATGGGCCTGTAATTCTTAAGCAGGGCATTGTCGCCCTTTTTAAAGAAGAGTACCACCACACCTCTGCTCCAAGCTTGTGGCGTTTTCCCCTCGAGTATGACGGAATCGAACAGTTTCTGAAGGGCCTTAAGGACTGGTTTTCCACCCGCCTTCAGGAGTTCGGCCGTGATTCCGTCCTCACCCGACGCCTTGTTGTTTTTAAGCTGCTTCAGAGCCATCCTAATCTCATACAGGCTGACGTCCGGGATGTCTTCGGTATAATGCCGGGTCAATCTAGCTCTTGGGTCGTTCGCTAGATTTGCTGCGGGTTTGGTCATTGACGTGTATAACTGTCCATAGAATGTCTCGATCTCCCTCAGAAGCTCCGATTTGGCGGATATGGTTCTGCCATCGTCGGTCTTCAGTTTTGTGAGCTGGCTCTGCCCAATAGACAAATCTCTTGCAAAGACCTTGGAGCCCTTATTCCGCTCTATCGCGTCTTTAATCTTTTCAGTATTAAAGCGGCGGAGGTCGCTTTTCAAGGACTTGGAGATCCGTCTATTGAGCTGCCGGTATTTGCACGCATCGTCTGAAGACTGTAGAATCATCTCCCGCCTCTCCTTCATGAGCTTGAGAGTCGGATCAGAGAGCCTCTTGGTCTTATCTGTACGGCGAGTCTTGAAGAACTTAGACCCGACCGTATGAACAGTTTCCACGAACCCATCGTTATATTCGTCCACGGAGCTCCCTAGGCACTCGAAACGATTTTAAAGTTCGAGCTGAAAGCTTTCGGAGTTTTGGATCTGGATCTGTGCTGGACGGAGCGTAGACTTCATCAGTCGAGACCTTTCCAGCTTGATATTTAGATTCAATTTGCCTCTTACCATGCGGTGATCACTTCCAGTTTTCACCGCGTTGATCACAGAGACATCATTGAATATCTGCTTCTTCGTCGACATGATGAAGTCAATCTCATTTTTAGTTGCACCGTCGGGGCTCTGCCAGGTCCACTTTCTGTGCTCACGTTTTCTGAAGAAGGAGTTCATCATATAGAGGCCCTCCTTCTCCATAAAACTGGCCAGTAGGTGTCCCCGGTGGTTCCGACGTCCATATCCAAATTGCCCCACTCGCAGCTCGTCACCGTCACGTTTGCCCAGTTTCGCGTTGAAGTCCCCCATGACCACGGTGAAATGAGTTTTATGACCATGCATGGCTCTGGATATATCCTCATACATGGTCTCTATTTCGTCGTCGGGGTGTGTTGAGGTTGGGGCGTAAACCTGTACGACCTTCAACGAATATCATGACGATATTCTGAGTATAAGGTACGCCACCCTGGTCGACACACTCTCGATCCTCACCACATTGGACACGAGGGACCTGTGGACGAAAAACCCGACACCACCCTGGGAATTCTGGTCACCCTCCCGGAAATAGAACAGGTTGCCGGATTTGAGAATTGTCGTGTCCTCCCCCTCTCTTCGGACTTCAGACAATCCCACAACACTCCAACGCAACCCTCCTCAAGTTCGGTGATCTTCTCGTCGGTCCGGAGTGTTCTCGTGTTTAATGTTGCCAGGTCCAGTCGTCGGTGTTTTTTACGGTAGCCGTATCCACTCCGGGGATTCTTAGCACCCCTTGAATCGTCATAACCTTGACCGCTACCGGAGTCAAGGGTAGACGCGCTGCCGGGCACTAGGGGCCATTTCTTTGTTATGCTCTTCATTTGGGGGGGGTTTGCCCTAATCGCCACGCTTGGCAGGCGGGTTGGCGATCGCAGTATAGCGGCACCATACGGGCGCATTAATTCAGTACCTACTAAAAATATCATCGCCTGCCTAGCTTTTCACCAACTATGCTGGGGTTGGTTTCCAGTCAAACCGGATTCAGCTGCATACCATAGTTTTAGATACCTACGTGAAGCGACTTCCTGTTTGACCTTCACAACCTAATAACTGGGATACACTTTAGGTACCTCTTGACGAGACTGGTGTCAGATTTTCTGGCTTCTGGCAATTTGTAACATCTGCCAAAGACCTACAAATGACAGCCGGACCAACGACTTATCATGTTATTCGAGGCACGAAGGAATATCGGTATGTTAAAATGGTCAGGACAGGCCGACCTCGGCAAGCATTGCTTAACCTTAATTCTGACCCGTGCTGCTGTTATTATTAAGTCACGAGCATCCACGCGAACGAAGTCGCGGGCACAGCTAGTATCAAATATGGCGCGCAACAGTATGCATACCAAGTTTCATTAATCGGTTCATTCAATTTCGAAAAATAAGGATTTGAAAGTTTGTATAAAATACCGTACGGCGTAAACGCTCATAATGCGTAATTTATTACTTTTCAAACCTCCTGCATAAAAACTTTAAATTATGTCGTGCAAAACTAAACTAACTCATTATAACTCCACTCACACCATACAACTAGCGAAATTAGAAAAGAGTTGTGTTACGGTTTTGATGTTCAATAAAGTGGGTTGAATCTATCAAAATAAATAATAGAAATGCTTACGTAAATAACGTTTTACTTACGTAACTATACTGTCATCGAGCTTAATAAGGGTTTCCTTCTTAGCATCCATTTCTTTTCTTTGTATGTCACCATCTGTTTTCTTTTGAGCAGGTGTAAATACAGAATTTTCTACTTTAGCAACTAACTGTGTAGTTATTTTGTTTGGTACGACAATAGCACTTGAGTTAGCTTTCCCAACTACAACTTTTGGCGACGATCTTTCATTCAAGTTTGACGTTGGGCCTTGAGGCACATTGTGTTCTTTTTTGTTAGAATCGTTTTTTAATTTTGTAACGGTTATTCCCTTGTTTGGTTCACCATTGCCTCCCTTTATATCTTCGCTATTGGTGGATGATGCCGATGGTTGCGATAATATTTGAGACGAAAATGACAGAACTGAACATGACAAACGTAATTGTGCTAGTTTAGCAGCTGCTTGCGCTGCTGCCTGCTCGTCTCCTTGAGCTATAGATTTTTCAAGTTGATTAATCAGATCTCTACGTCTCGAATGCTGATCTTGATCCGTCCTGTTCGTCGCATTTTGTTCTTTTATCAACGATGGCAACTTTGATATAATTTCTTGAGGTTTTTTATACGATTCTGATACTTCTCTAGAATTTGATAATAAAATTGACGGTTTTTCTTTTTGTGATGAATTTAGACCTCCTTTAGTGCATTTCTCTATTTTGGATATAGGTTGATTTTCAATTTTGACAATATTAACAAAGGATGCATCTGTTTTGGATGTAGAAGGAACAACCAACACTTCAGATGACGAAGCTGAACTAAATTTATCAGGAATTAATTTTTCATTTCTTAATTCATTTTGTTCAACATTTGTCGAGTGCGGTTTATCCAAAAGAGAACTCTTAGGTACAAAAATTGGATTCAATAGCGATGATATTTTTAGTGGCGTATTCAAAATTGTAATAGCTTGTGTTTGTTTTGTTGGAACTTTTTCAGGTGCACGTCTATCAACAACTTCAGCTTGCGCGGCACTTACAGTCTCAGTTGTAGGCTTGACTAACAAGTTCATATTATTGTTTCCAGCTTTTTGATGCGCTGATATAACTTGTGCTACTAATACAGCTTGTGCAGTAGTTGCATATGATTTTTTTGGTAAACCTGAGATAGGTTTACCAAAAAAATCCTGCACAGATTTTAATTCGACGTTTGACGTAGATGGCTCAGAAACAGAATTTGTTTTATTTTCACCTTGCGCTATTGATCCAACACGAAGAGTAGGGGTTTCTGTAGAATAAGATTTCCTCCCTGAGCTTTTTGATTCCACTGAAGATTGTTTTTCCGATTTGTAGCTTGCATCATGTTTCGGACGTTTAGGAAGTGAATCTTTCATTTCTTTTAACATTTCTCTGAGTTTTTGTTTGTCTTCTGCATCAAATTGTCTGTTGGGTAACAAGTCTTTTTCCGTTTGTGTGAAAGCTTGATTAGCAGTTTTAGCTAGTGCTTCTTTGCTATCTTTAACTATGTCAGAAGACTGTATCTTATGTTTCGAGACGCAATAGACGCATGCAATGACTGTTGAGTCATATTTTCGTAAACAACTTACACAAAACCAAGACTCGCCTTGATTAGAGCTATGTGCACCAAGCCTTTGAAATGTAGTGTTGTTATTTTGTTCCGTTGCCTTTAATTTACATGTTTCAATTATTTCAGCTGCCTGTTTATCTAATTCACTAATACTTGGAAGTAGCTTCACAGCAGAAGTATCTATATATGAATTTCTTTTTTTACTGTCAAAAAATTGTTTCAAAAAACTTTTTTCGGGTTTTGTTTTTGTGTCTTTAGTGGTTGCATCTTTCTTACTGTACTTTTCTGATTTACAACCCATCGTTACATCGCTATTTTTTGTTTTGGATTTATCTTGAAATGCGTTGGAACTCATTTGAACAGCACTTATGTTTACTTTGACGTTTTTTAAGATATCTCTGTTCTTTTCCAATAGCCTTCCTGGTGGTTGTGGCGCAGGTCGTTTCCTAGTATAACGGCGCGGTAGTGATGCCGATGAGCCCGCAGCAGTAACGGGGGGCAAAGGCGCGCGCCGCTTACCAGGAACGTGCGCTGACCGACGTTGATAACACTCGCTCGTAGCCCTCCTGTCGCGATCCCATCTACTGCCAGATTCAGCGCTTATTCTTCGTGCTGGCGGTAAACTAAAAGCGTCGTAGCCGCAAGTTCCGTCACTCTTGAATAGACCGTATTTGCGATGAAGCGTGATATCACGGTCGTGGTGACGTCGCAGGTTTCTGTCATGCACTCTTTTCTTGTAGGAGTCCGTGGGGGGGCCCGGCGGTGGCACTACTAGTGGTCCACGCGCAGGTAGATATCGCGCTGGCGTCAGGAACGCGAAGCTGGCCACAGTTCTGTCGGAGCCGGCGCTGGAGAGGCTCTCGCTTGACTCGGAGCGGTCGTCGCGCCGCAGCCACGAGAATAGCGTCCACAAGCCCGTAGACAGGGGACGAGGGCGACCCTCTACCTCTACTTCGTTGTTCATCACCCCTGGAATGGAATGCATTCGGAAATTAACTTCTTGTCTTGTTCGAATTGACTTTGTTGTACCTACCTATGTTATTATGTTTAGAAGCATCGTAAATACATAAGTAGGTACCTACCCGACACTAGTTTTCAGAATCACCAGGAGAATCTTTTGCTTAATTTTCTCCTTTCGCCTCAAGAGTGAATAAACAAAATAAACAAAAATTTTGACATGGTTCATCATGGGTTGTAAGTGTTGTAACTCGAAACTCTTCGATAATGAAGCTCTTCGATACCGAAGAGTCAGTCGGTAAGTTAGGTGCCAAGTCCCTAAACCTAACCCGCGTACGAAACTTAAACTCGCTCGCTGAGGTACCTATTTGGATACAAACAAAAAAATAAAATCATAGGTAGGTAGATACACTTTTCACATTACTAGCCAACACATTTAATAATAGGTAATGTTTATTAGGTTAATTTTATTAAGTTTGTTTACATAGGTGCCTGCGCGAAGCTATTTCAAATACCTACACATAAGTCGGATATTATTTCTTTTCCGAAATGCTTAATTTAAAACTAAATATAGATATTTCACAACAAAACTAACCTTATCGAATAAAGGAAGCTGCGTCCTGCCTCTTCCATGCATTGATTTGATTTTTCAGGACTACATAGCTAGGTTTCTGCAGTTAGGTGACCGGACTGTCTATGACGACACTGATAGACCGCTAGATAGGTTAACTATGCATCAACACTAATTAGATACAGTGGGTACTTACGTAGTGCTGAATCAAATCGGGTTCACAAGTTTCGTATGTACTGCGAACTAGAACATATTAACCTCATTTCAGCATTTTATTGAGCAAAAACTAGACTTATTCAATTATTCACTCGATGACTCAGATTTTCCGAAAATCTTCCATTTGTTAAAAATCAGTAAAAATCTTCTTTTATGTATCTGGGTACATTGACTATTAGTAAATGAAACCGACCGTTGATTTGTGGACTAAACGGATAAACAGTGATCGCTCTCGGCCCGAGATTGTGAACAAAGCGAGGTCGTGCTCGGGCACTGGCGATTAGCTGCGACTGCGCCGCTCTCCGCCCGCCCAGCTATATTTAGAGAAACTTCGCGACTTCGTTTTTGCTATTTTCATTTCATTCTTACACTAAAGGTGCTCCGAACTCAGTTCTTTTATTTAAGTGAACTTACTCACTTTATTTGAGTAGGTATCTTTAAATCTATCTTCTTGAAACTATTAAATTTAGTAGGTAGGTATAATTTGTTTATTAGGTCAAATCAATAATTTCACCTCTTGGTACAGATTCATCCTGGTCAAATTAATACACGTTGTGACCTATAAAAACTGAATTCATCATTATTGGTAAAGATATACAGTACCTACCTACTAGGGCATGCATTCCGGAATTGCGTAACAATTTTTATGATATTTCAATTCCGAAATTGAGAGGAGTAGGTAATATATCGGAATTCCGATATTCATAAATTTTTGATATTTGGATTATTATTTTTTCTGAACGCAAAAACTAATCTGTGGTACTTTCCACAAGCCGCTAGCCGGCCGGCGAGAGAGTACCTACTTTTGTAACCGAATACGAAGTTCACTCTCTGACAAAATGTTAGATGCTTTATTGTTCTTGAGAACATTTTATCAAGAACAACGAGTCCTCTCAAAGGAATAAACAATTATCGTTTTCGTGATTTATTTGATCTCATTATGTTGTTTTTTATTTTTTTATGCTATCTCACTTCATAATGAAAATGTTAAGACTGGAAGGAGACTATGTCGTGTAGGTAATGTGTAGGTACGTGACACGTGAAACATACAACGATTCAAATATCGTATCTTTTTATTTATATTAGGTACTAATTCTATTTGTGTGATAAATAAGCCTTTTTGATTTTACGGTAATGTTTAATCAGAGTACCTAACAAAGGGAGAAAGACGACCAAATATATATTTAAAATACTGAAATAACTACCTACAAATCTTGTTTGATTTTAAACAAACTTTAAAAGTTACCATTCCTTTTATAACATACCTTTTAAAGTTAAAATTCCGGAATCAGATCTTCAGTAGGTACTTATTGGAAATCAGTTCCTGAGTTGAAAGTTAAAATTTTTGAAAAGCCCATGACGGCAGTTAAAACGTAATTGAAAAAAGAATAAAATATTTTTTATGAAAATCCGTCGTTTATTTTCAGAAAATTCAAAAGTCAAAGTCGAAAGCATTTATTTCAATTAGATCATTTACCTACAGGCACTTTTGAATTGTCAAGGTCGGTCGGTCAAAAAGATGAAGCACGTTCCAAAGCGTAGATCTCTATGGAGAAGAACGCGCAACAAACTCCACGGACACTCTTAAAAATAATATTTTGTTACAAAATTAGGTACATCATTCATATTGAAATTATACATATATGTGAGAACGATGTAAAACACGTGCAGGATAAAAGAGTCCGGAGTAGAAAAGAAACAATTCAAAGAAATAATTAAAATAAACCAAACATTTGTTATTCTTATTTTATCGAAATCATTTTAGATTTCGATAAAAAAATAAGAATAACAAATGTTTCAACTTCCTCGGACCAAGCATAATGATAAGATTCTCCCCAGTTCGCTCAAGCCGAGACATTTTTCTTACTTAGAGCATGTCGTAACTTTTAAACGAAAGGTCCGATTTGAATAATTTAAGTGTTATTTACATGGACATAATCAACCTTAATAATCAAACCATTAAATAGATAAGGATTAATATCATGATTCCAAAATTATCATGTTTCCATTTCACCCGGGTTTTGATTGAATAATTTGAACAAAAAGCGGTCATGGTGACTTCCATAGGTAATAGTTATCGCGGACTTTTTTGTAGATATTGATGACCTCTATAAAACTGTAGTACATCACTTTGCTCTATTGTCAATAGTTTCCGCAGCGTACGCGATATAAGGATTTTTTTTTGGTATTTTTTTAACACCTTGGGTTACATTATCGAATCATACGGATCCCCAACTTTTTTGAAAATATTCTATAGCCTATGTTCATCAATGATAATGTATCATTCTAATGGTGAAATCTTTTTTCAAATCGGTAAAGTAGTTTGGGAGCCTTTTCTATTCAAATAAACAAATCTTTCCTCTTTAATATATTAGTGTAGAAAAATGTACTACAATGAATATAATCTGTACTGCACTTGGGAGCCAATAAATCGAGCCACTTCCTTTTTTCACGTATAACGGTTAAATATTTTTGGTACTAAGGAATGTATCAATTCGAAACATATACCTATCGCCTAAAAGTTTATTGCATAAAACATCACAGTGATGGTAAATTATTTAATAAAAACCTTATTGAATGGTAAATTATTAGCTTTGAAAAAAATGGCAAGTTTGATAGAAAATTTAATAGAGTAAAACAGTCCAGAAAAAAAACAAAATTATTGCAAAAAAACATTCTTAATAACTGGTATTACTCCCCGTGCCCTGACGCATTCTTGAAGTCTTTCAGTCTAATCTGATCAGCCATACGACGACATATTGTGGTATGTTTTCCCACTCTTCAAGCACAGCGACTTTCAGCTCGGGAATGGATGAAACAGCGAACAGTGTTTCATTTGATCAAAAAAGATCCCTCTGATGTTAATCGATAAAGGGAAGCATTAAAAATGCACGAGTAAAACACCCACGTGTCAATTTCAAATACTTTTTTTTAGAAAATGATGAACTTTTCATGAAAAAAATTAAAATAAATTCTGAAAACGTAACTGACCAAGATATTTATTTTATATAAATACAGCCTGATAAAGCATCTTTGGGCGCATATTTTTCAGTTTTTATTTTTAGAAGATCACCTCCGGATACCGAGTAATATTATTTCTCCAAATTTTCGTTTTTATTTTTTTTCTCCCTAAAAACTCAAAAGTGCGACTTGTCACTATACTTTGTGCCAGATAAACTTGCAATAAAGTACATTGACCTTTCCCTAATATCCCTTCGTAGATACCCGAACAATACATTATGAACCATTTTACATTACTAGAGAACTTATAGGATCACGATAGAAGTAGATTTAGGACTGCTCTAAGTCTTTATTTCTGTTTTTGATTTTAGGAAAGTCAATAAATGTATGTGGGTCAATGACCGTTATTGCACATTTATCTGGAATCTACTATAGCACATAAATATTGCTCGTATCAAGGCCTATCGCTCATAAAAAACTACGTTGCACTATTGCGGTTTGGTATTCAACGCGATCGAAGTAAAATGTGAATAACATAAAAAAGTGATTTGTATGAATAAGCTACAGCTTATTATTATTATCCATACAAATTGTTTCGTTGCTTAGTGTTGACGGAAAGTCATCGTCATCATTGGATGAATCTTCTACATCATCATTGGATTTATCTTCATCGTCCACCTCCGCCAACTGTAAGTTTGCTTCGTGCATTGGTTCTACAAGTCCACGTACCTACAGCTTCTGGCCGACAAAGACGCTTTTAGCAAAAGCCTAACAAGGGTGGACCTCCTCCCGCGTTACGTGTGTCCCTTCATCGAAAAAAAATAGTGGCCAAACGCGTGCCTATAGTGCTAACGCGTGCCGTAGTAATAAAAAAAACATAAATAGCCTTTATAATGAGGGTAGTTAGTTGTAAAATTTTAATTTGTAATTGAAGTTAAAAGGGTAGAATAAAATTTTCGCACTTTGCATAAGACATTTTGATTGTCCTCCAGTAAGAAAAGGCTAAATTGGGGGTTTTTGTTAATTATACATGTCGCGTCATGGGTGGCCGAGACGCGAAGCACCGGGTGTTTTTCACAATTTGACATAGCCAAACTGATTTTTGTGACCTTTGACCTTCAATAACTTCATAACCTTTTAGGCAATATACATGTTTCGAATGTGTGTGAAAGTGCGTTCTATTACACTTTCGACTAGGTAATTGGACGAGACAACGTTTGTCGGATCAACTCGGTAGGCTTGGCTTATAATGTCAGTTATTATCAGAGATCGGAATAGGTAGGTAGAGTATATGTATTTACCTAAAGTTCAAAGAAGTAAGTACCATAGAGTTAATAATACCTCCTCTAAAATCCCGGAATCATAAACATGACCATTGACTCCTGGGATTTAAGAGCGTTTACGCCGTACGGCTTTTCATACAAACTTTGAAGTTCTTATAGCTCCATCCCTCTTTCTCGCTCGAACGACTGACGTTTTAACACGTCATGGTAGGGCCGCAGTTCTGAACTTTATTGGCAATGCAAAGATTACGCGCGTACCTCTAGCGGCGAATTTAGAAGTTGTCTAAGAACGACACTTGCAGCGTTACCAGCACAAATTAATATCTATAAAAGCTAAGTAAAACCCCCAATTTAGAGACAAAAATCTACAGATTCCCCACAAAATCCCCTCTGGCCCGACATAGCAAATGACAGAGTTATGTGTGGAAAATGGAGAGGGAGGCCTTTGCCCAGCATGAGTAACCCAACAAAAATGTTAAGATAAGTATTTCCATTTCTTGAAAGTGTTCCGACTTGGCCCGGGTTATCGATATTGAGACTATATCATACATGAGATTCCCCGCATTATGGGGAATTCACCACACGTTGCAACGCTGTACGAAAACTGTCGGTGTCGTTCTTAAACAGCCTCACTATTTGACACTAGAGGCGCCAGTTAGAATCTTTGCATCGCCACTATCAGACTGAACCACTGAATATGATTCGGTGTTTCGTCTACGAGTAGTCGGATAGGAAGGATCGACTTCATCTAGTTTTTAACTAACTTCAAAATAAGAAGGAGGTTCTATGTTCGACTATAGGTATGTATATTTTTTATAACGTAGATATACCTACTGTAGTGTGGTCACTACATAATTCTTCAAATCACTCCAAGAAATAGGTGGAGGTTTCAATGCTTTTTTATTTTTCTGTTTGAGACGCGAATCTCCATGGTGATTTTTTTACTTTACAGACGAATACTTTTGAATGACATACGATAATTTTGACAAGTAAAAATAGAGATTTGTTTTGAGGACAATTATTATGGGGACTATATTTCTTGTCACCAAAATTTATATTTGTCATCAAGTTGCATCACCTAATAAATAGATCTATCGCCACGAAGTATTTTCGTTCTCAGATATATAAAAAGTGTCGCCAGGTATGAATTACCAAATTATTGCCAATATGTATGTAAAATAAGAGATGGATTATCAATAAAATCGTAGTTCATTCCTTGGATAAAACTTTGTTCTCAAAATAATAGGTTTATTCCTTTAACTTCGTACTCAGAAAGGTATATCTGTCACCAAATATTCAAACATAGGGCACAGGGAGCTTAGGGCACCCCGACTCGGACAGGTTAGGTTAGAAGGGGATGGCGGGGTCAAGTGAGCGAGCGTAGCGAGCGAACAGACCCCGCCATCACCTTCGTGGTTATTTTTTTTAATCCACCCAGTAATATGGTTTACTTCCCGTTTTATAATAAATCCCAACCTATTTATTTGATACTTGATAATATATCCCGAGGATTACATGTGATTTATTATGGAATTGCTTTTTACAATTATTTGGCAACTACATTTTGGTGACAGATCTAGGGATGGGTCTAAAATTAATAAGCTGCTAAATTAACACTGCTATATTTTTTTAGTGTCAACACCTGTTAAATAAATTCTGAAACAGTTGTTAAATCTAGCAGTCACAACTCACAAAAAAAACCAAAAGAATAGAAAAAGAAACAAAAATAAATAATATTAATAAACAAAAATTACGAATACTAATAAAAACAGACAAAAAAAGAAATTGTTGCAAATAAATTGATTCTTATTTTAGATACATACGCCAACAGAAAAAGTTGACAGTCCTAAGTTGTGAAAAGTATGAAGGAAATGAGAATTAATTATGTTAACAACCTGTCTGTGATTAAATTTAACAGTTGCTAAAAATAACTGCTAATTTAAAGTGTTAATTATTGTTAGCATTAGCATTTAGCAGTGTTATTATTTTTTAACGCTTAAGCCCATCTCTAGACAGATCCACTATTTTGAGGACAAACCCTATTATTAAAGAAATTCAAAACGAATAAAATTGGCAATAGCTTAAATCATACCCAATTATTATTGTTGAAAGTGGTCTGGCCAAGGAACTTCTACTACAACCTGGAATGAGCATTGTCAATTTGACACCAATATAAAAATAAACCTTATGTTTATGAAGCTAAGTTCTATTACAGACAATCACTTGGTCAAAGAGAAATCCGGTCCGAGGGAGAAAGCGCTTGGAGAGCCCTGTGTCCCTTTCTAAAGTGTTGTCAGGAGGATTATTCCCGAATTTAGTAGGAATGGTAGGAAAAAATAATATTGTCGTGTCTTATTAAAAAAACATTAACTTTCGTTCTGATATATTTCTAATATTTTTAAATTATCTGTTAGAATGAGAACATTTTTTTAGCAATAATTTAGAGACTGTATTGAAATGTAATTAAAAAAGAAAAGATTATTAGTAGAATATATAACTATATAAGTTAGACTGGTAACCCACTAGCCATATTTATTTGTTGTAAAACAATCAATTTCTTTATTCGGATGTAATAAAGATGGTTAAAAAGTGTGCGATTCAAAAGCTGTTCGGTTGCAAAAGCGAATCCTATGCAGGATGCGGTGTTTCTTTCTTCAAGTAAGTATATTGCAATTCTTGAAGTAGGGTGCCCATAATGAACGAAATTATAAGATTATTTACACAATGCAGCATATAAATAGGAGGTAGACTTCAACGTAAGCATAATAAAACATTATATGTACCGTATACCGGTGTACCGAATACTTAAAAGACGTGATCATGAAATTTCACATTTCCCGAGGAACACTGTAGGGAAATGGCAAAAAAGTTTCAACTTCCCATATTAATCGCTGATTTAGGTGTGTTCCTTCGTATATTTGAAATAAATTAAAAAAATATAATTTCAGACTGCCTGGAGAAGAATCAGGGAGAAAAAAATGGCTTGATGTCATTCCAAGTCATTCAAATATCAAAAATTATTCCGTTATTTGCAGTCTTCATTTCAGGCCCCAGGATATAATAAAAAATAGTTTAATGCGTTTTACTTTAATCCATCCTTAAAACATAATTATTATTAACTTATGAAATCAAATTATTGGTTAATATATTATATCCTATTATATTAGTCTCAACCTACATTATATTGGTTGGTCACCCTAATGAAAGGGACAGAGGGCTCTCGCGAAGCTATCTCCCTCGGACCGCGTATCGACAGCCTGTGCACATTCCAGGTTGTAGTAGAAGATCCTTGGGTCTGGCCAAGTGACGTCGTTATTTTTTCGGAACGAGTATTTTATTAAAAACTATCTACTGTGTAAGCCCAGCTAATTGTGCTTAAGTTATTTCCGTGCAGTTTATCTACTAACTTTTGGTAAGTTTTTCTTAAATTAACTGCTATTTTTCGTGATCAGGTTTCGTTGACTTCTTGTGAAATGGTTTTTAATTAGACATTTCTTTGTCGTAGAAACCGGCTTACCGGTTTTACCCTTCGGGATACCCAAGTACGCGGGCGAGTTCGAGAGGTTCTTGCACCAGCAGCCTCACACCCGAGAAGAGTGTGGCAGTGAGGTCCTCCGGACACTATCCCAGAGAGTGCGGTGGGAGGGACGTCGTATAGCCGTCGCGAAAAGGACGACGAGAAGGTTTTTTTTAAGCTAATTCGGAAGTTCATTTCTTTCCCTTTACGGTACCTATTTTGGAATAACGTTCGTCTCCAATTCGTGCGTGTAAAGACTTTTAACGTAGTATTTAATAAGGTTTCATAATTTCTTGTGAGCGAACCAATCATTACGATTTTCTTATCTTTTAGGAAACGACCTACCAGTTTTAAATAAAACGTGTTGCAACCGTATTTTTAAATCTACTTTATTTGGTCCGAAAAAGTTTTTTATTTTATTTTATGTGCTTTTCTTTACTTACCTGTGTTTTTCTATTGTGTTAATAATTTAATTTAGGTTTTTTTTATTTTACAAATTATACGTGTTCTGCGTAAAGATTGTGTTCTTCATTTCTCTCTTATTTTTTTTTTCTTTACGCTACACTACCTACTATAGTTTTTTTTACAGAATAAAGATTATTCTTCAGCTGAAATAAAACTGATTCCCAGAAGTGGTCTACGGTATTTATTGAGTTACTTCTTCAGGCGCCGCCTTTGTTTTTGCCGAGTGTTTTTCGACAGAGCCATGGATGAATAACAAAGAGGCGGCCACACGCGCAGTTAGCTCCGCTTGATTTAACTCATGAGCCCACTCGACGCGACCCCACTGCTTCAACTACAACAAAAAATTAAATGACATTTTGTAACTCAACAACGAACGTAGATTACCCACGGGCTGAGGGTTCCAGAGATGCGGGTTTAGTGATATTTAATTTTCTGGTAGGTAGGAGCTCCAGGAATCAGGATGAAAATTATGCATTATAATATATTTTATTTTGTCGACTGCAATAAATTCATTGTACAAAACAAAATTAATAGATAATGCAGTTGTAACTTTAGAAACGCATCTCACAGAATATTGACTTATGTAGGTAAAAGTCACTTGGAAACATCATAATTTTTTGAATACTAAGGTATTATTTTTCATTCCTCGCCTCGGTTGCACGTGTGGAGACTGCCACCTCTAATTTTTTTTAATACCAACAATACCAATAGGAAGGTACCTGTAGGGTCCCGAGATCTAGTACCTACTTAGCTCATTTTTGAAATATTTCGGCAATCGTGTATTCGACAGCAAATTTTTACAAAAAGCAAAAAAATGGGTAGTTTTGAGCTTAAAACATTATGAACAACATAATAATATTTCTTATACCTAACATAAATCAAGTCGTGTAATTTCGGGGTTCATGCAATATGTCGTAATTAACACGGTGACTAATAAAAAACAATTTTCGAGGTAGGTACTTACCTACGTGAACATAAAAATACTGAAGTTGTTATTCTTCTTTTAAATTTTTAAAATTTGATCACTCTGTGAAAGCTTTCTTATTATTTATTATAAGTAGGTACTTTCATGACCTGGTAGTTTGCTATGAGTCAGACTTCAGCCGTTGTAGTAAGTAAGAAATATGTCAACATTTAGATCATAAAGACATTCCGCACACCCCAACGTTTTTTTATTTGCATTCACAACTTTTGCAAGATTTACGAACCTGGTATTCTTCCTCGAGACGTGCCAATAGAACAGCCTGCTTTGGTTCTAGACGTCGCTCCACGCAGGCCAACATTAGTAGTGGTGATTTCAGAGCCTCCATGCCAAACGACATTGCTATTTAAAAAGTAAAACTATCATTACAATAATGCATTTAACACTACTTAACCTACACTGCTGATCAATGAATCAGCATCTCAGAGCGAGAGGCGACGACCAGTATTTAATTGCGCCGCTTTGCGACCACTTAATTGAGTTGCCATTGCCAACTTTAAACGATTCAAAATATATGTCATTTACACGTAAAATAGTTCGTGCCCATATAAGTAAATTGGTCCTAAACACCTAATAATCAAGTTGTGAAACAAAATACAAAAACTCACAATTATTTTTATAAGAAATTATGAAAAAAGTGAAAAATAGCCAGCCAACATTCTAGATAGCTGCTAGACCACTTTTGTCATTTGTTGACCACACTGACCACTAGTAGGTATGCTAGATTACGACCACTACTTACTTAAAAATATAAAAATAAAATCATACGTTTATTAAAAAAAAAAACTTATTATTTTTCACTTTAGGTACTTATATTAAACTTAATTAAATATCAAATAATCATCAACACAAAGTATGATACCTTTACACAACGTGTAACAGAATAAACGTAATACCTCTTGAGGGGTCATTGTACTCATCTTTATGAAACAACTTTCATATGGGACCAACACTCAAATCGCAAAAAAAAAATCGACATCCCAATATATTTCTGTGCGCGTAACTCGATAAAATGTGACAAAATATTACAAAACAAATCTACTCCAGGCATCTACTGTTCTGTTACACAAAAGTTTGCGCGTGTCTAGGCCAAACATTTGTGGCGATGCCTGGTTTTAATTCAGTAATTTTATTCACATTAATTTGATATTGTTTGTTTGTTTAAAGATCAAAATATAACTTATATGTAATTACCGAAAATAAGACACTCCGGCCGTTAAATTGCTTTTTCGGGCATTATTTTTCAACTTTTGAATACACATTGCGGCATTGCGAAACGTGTTTACATTGGCTGTTTCAAGCAAACTAAAAAATTAAGAGCTCTCGTCTCAAGGGAGCTGTTATTTGCCGCGACTTCAGACCAACAAAAAAAGGTAGACGGCGCACTGCGAATATCAAAGATGAAGCCATCTTTTTATCTATGTGTGTCTCGAAGGGTTGCCATTTTTTTTTTTTTTCCCTATAACTTGGGAAATAATATTTTATGGGTAAGCTAATATTGTGCAAGTCAGCACAAGACACAGACAGATATTGTTGAGTATGGTATTGTAACTTAGTTTTTTAGAAAGATCTATACCCAAAAAAAACAAATTTTTACATCACACATACCTACATTCAATTATGTAAACTAGTTAAGTTTTAAAAGGTTGTCGAAGCGTAACAAGCGTAAGTCATTATGTAAATTGTTTTAAAATAAAATAGGTAATTACATATTTAATCAACTTTAATAAATTGAAAAAGACCACCATCACAAAATCACTGACTAAAGAAAAAGTAGGTAATATCAAGATAAAACATAACAAACGAAACAATAACGTGTAAATGTTATGTTTAACATGCTTACAAAATAAATATTATTTATCATGAACAAATAAAGTCTTTTTCAACACATTTGCTCAAAAAAAAGTTAAATATGACGCACCACACAATGGAATGTGCGGTAAAATAGGTACTCTCACCTAAGTACATATTTTACCGCATACTCCGTTGAATAGCGCCGTACGTATGTTTTACAGTTTTTTTTTTAATTTTCTTATAGGAGTATAAATAAGTACGAGAATAAAATATTAAGCTGAATGATTGAACCTACTTGGAAGCGCTTTTGCACAATACGTATGTCTCAATTTAATACTAAAGAGAAAATGAGACGAAAGATGTAGTTCCATTTGCAAATTCGCGCTATTTTCATACTACAAACGTCAAAGATTGTTGCGACTTTCTGACTATCTAAAAACTAAAAGTTTTTTTCATTACCTATTGTACTGTTTTCTCGCAAATGTGTTGAAAAACTTCAAATCTAAAATATTTTATATATTAAAAAAAAGAAAATAGGAATATAACTCGAAGAAAGAAATCATATATATTTGTTTAATCGAATGGGGAAATATTAAATCGTAATATGGCAACCCTCACACTTTCACCGTCACTGCTTTCGTTTGTTGACGTTGTTGTTCCAAGTAACCTAAAATTCATAGTTAATTTATAATAAAAACGATGTTATTTCAAGTACTTACAAGTGAAAAGTGATTCCTTGAGACTTTTTATGTGATTTGCTATTGTTTTTACAAATTTTTACTACACAGGAAGGCATAATTATATTTTTCTATTAATGTTTTCTAGACGACGGCTCGTGAAGTACTAAGAGCGATGAGCATGGTTTTAGTGTACGTGTGTGGGTGAGCTTGTGTATTTACTTGAAGGAGCACGGTTTTGTGGCTTCACTTTTGATGTTCGCGGTGCGCTGTCTACCTTTTTTTGTTGGTCTGAGGCCGCGACGTATTTTGTGCGCCGGCCCGATATCTAGTTGTAATATTGTTGATCGAAGGAGTTTACTATGTAATTTGGCCGCTAAACCACAACAGATATGGCTTTTCATACAACTTTTGTCCCCTTATTAGCAAGTCACCAGATTCTCAACTCACCAGATTCGCATTTCACCAGACTCGCAACTCACCAGATTCGCAACTCATCAGATGATGTACTGTCCAACACATAAATTATTATGAACTTTCAAATTAAATATGTACTTACTACTATTTTATCGATATACAACCTCCTGACTACCTACTATAATTTCTATATTTAGTAGTAGCAGTAACAAAGCTGAAGAGTTTGTTTATTTGAACACGCTAATCTCTGAACCTACCAGTCCGATTTGGAAAATTCTTTTTGTTTCAGATAGCTTTTTTCCTTTCGTTCATGATGAAGCTGGATTAGGCTATACGGGAACGGGTAAAAAGGGGATATGCGCGTTCGAAGTCGCGGGCTGCTAATAACAGGTCTCGTCCTGGTGAAACCAATTGGTTCAGCCACGCAACGCTCGCCGTCCGCAGGCTCGCGTCCACGGTGGCCGGGAATCGCCCTGCGACTCCTGACGCCCGGGGCGTCTTCTTCTGTTTCGGCGGCTGGAGCGTGAAGTTCGCTTCACGCGGCCCGCTTCCTCCTTCACTAGCATTACTGCTTCGCAGATGGAGGTGACGGCTTTCCATGCCTCCTCGACCAAGGATTGAACCAGGGTCGAAAGCGAGAGGTCGCCGCCGCCGATCGCCTCGACGAGGAGACGGCGTACTCCGCCCAAGCGGGGCAGACCTCCACTGTATGATCCACCGTGTCCTCCGATCGATCCTCACAGTAATAACACCCGGACGTGTTTTCTCGCTGAATCCGAAACAGGTAACTCCCGAAGCAACCGTGTCCGGTGAGTACTTGCATCAGGTGGAAGGCAAGGACGCCGTGGCGCCTCTCTAGTTACTCCTCAAAGAGGGGACTCATCGCCACAATAGTGGCGTGCCCAGCACTGGGTTGCAATAGTCCCAGTCTCCATACCGCGATGGTATCTTGCCGGAGCTCCGTCCACCGCGCTGCAATTGCAGCGGAGTTTTGCCCCAGCGCAGCGCCTTCACACGCCACGCGTAAAAGTGCGCGAGAGTTCTCGCCTCCTGATCCCATGATGGCAATCCGATAAGGAGGCTCGCCGCCTCGCCGGAGATCGTGCTTATTTCCCCGGGCCAGCCAGGCCATGACCCTTTTGGTCGCGTTGAGGTATCGGAAGCCGCTTGAAGGCAGCCCCGGCCCGTCCCAGTCTGGGAGCCACATGTCGGAAATGCTCGAAGTTCTACCGGCAGTCGAGAATGAGTCCCAGGTACCTGATCGTCGACCCGACGCCGATGTGAACGCCTCCTACCTTTATTTAGAATCCCGATGGTGGCTTGTTCCGTGAAAGCACATGGCTTCGGACTTGTACAGGGCCTCCCCACCACCCAGTCGCCGGATCCTCTCAAGGACTATCGCAATTCCGCGTGTCATTAGGTCGGCTGCTGCCTGGTGCGACCCACCCTGCGCCAGGACCAGCGTGTTGTCAGCGTAGCAGACCCAGCTGACTCTCATGATATCCCACAGGAGCGGCCCCAGAACCGAACTCTGTGAAACACCGCACGACATATTGTCTCCCCGGTGACTGGGGTAGATGCCAGCCCTATCCGTCAAATAGGCCTCGACCACTCGACGGAGCCAGGTCGGCATTAAACACTTTTTCACAATTCATGAATGTATATTTAATAAAAAAACATGCTTGGGGCAGTCATTTAGCCATCTCCTTTGCTATAAAACGTATTTTTTTTCAAAACTCTTGAGTTGTAATAGTTTTGAAGAAATTGCAATTTCAGAAAGTGTTTTTACTTTTTTTTTTCGTGAATAAAGTATCTAGGTACTATTCTGTTACTTTTTGTGACTTTGTGTTTCATTGTACATTTGGTGAGTTGCGAATCTGGTGAATTGAGAATCTGGTTAGTTGCGAATCTGGTGAGTTGAGAATCTGGTGACTTGCTCATAAGCGCTTTTGTCGGCCGCTGCTCGCATGTACTTGGCCAGTACAGCAATTTCGTTTTATCTCTTATAGAAACTCTTCTGACTTACAAGTCGCGACTTTTAATCGCGGCGTATAGTTTATTTCTATATCTCATGAGAAAAGTGATGTCCGATTTTTTTATTGATTGGAAATCATCAAATGATTCCTTCCGCTCTAGGTGGAGCTGGAGGGAGTGTCAGACTCTTACTTACTGACTAAAACCCATCCGAGCTCCTCCTAGTGCCCTTTGCGTTCCAGGGCCGCGGTGACTCTTTTGAACAAAATCCGCAACCCTGGCAGGATGTGTGATACTTGTGCGATACATACCACTAAGTGCCGAGAAGTCATAAGATAAGAAGTATCTTGCTAGAACTGCTCTTGTGTTTGCAGTTACCGGGGGTGGTTCTAGACCTTTGGCTATCTCTTGAGTTACATCGAACCTTTTCTGGAACCATTCCAATATAGGGCCCCATTCCTTTTCCTGTAGGATTCTTAACTCTTCCTCTTCCTAAATAAATAAGCCGATTGTAAATAGTGATGTTCAAGTTAAATAGGTATGACCAAATTAAAATAAATGGGCAAAGTATATCTTGGGACAACTATATCACAAAGTGCGTGTTGGACTACGCACAGTTAACGATTCCGTATTCAGGATAGGGAGGACTTACGCATACAGTATTATACTAATTTCATCAAAATAATTTTAAAATCAGATTATCTTTGTTTTGCAGAAATGGGTTATTTATGACGAAACACGTTTCTGCACTTTTATTAAGCAATTGACTAGTATTTTATGAGTTTGTATATTACTAGCTTTTTCCTGCGACTTCGCTCCCGTGGTCTATTCTTGAGAAACCCTTTTTTTCAGGATAAAAGGGACATTTAGTGCAAACGATTCAATGAAGAAAACACTTTTCTTCAGTGAATCGTTTTCGTTATCGTATCAGCGTTTCTAAGTACCTACACGATGCCGCCGCCGCGCCGACGACACCGCGCCTCTATGATGCTGTGTACATACGTTCGCGACCGCACCGCCCCCGCGCCGCCGCCGCACCGCTACCGCGCCGCCATTCGCCAGTTTGACTTTTAGAGATGGGCTTAAGCGTTAAAAAATAATAACACTGCTAAATGCTAATGCTAACAATAATTAACACTTTAAATTAGCAGTTATTTTTAGCAACTGTTAAATTTAATCACAGACAGGTTGTTAACATAATTAATTCTCATTTCCTTCATACTTTTCACAACTTAGGACTGTCAACTTTTTCTGTTGGCGTATGTATCTAAAATAAGAATCAATTTATTTGCAACAATTTCTTTTTTTGTCTGTTTTTATTAGTATTCGTAATTTTTGTTTATTAATATTATTTATTTTTGTTTCTTTTTCTATTCTTTTGGTTTTTTTTGTGAGTTGTGACTGCTAGATTTAACAACTGTTTCAGAATTTATTTAACAGGTGTTGACACTAAAAAAATATAGCAGTGTTAATTTAGCAGCTTATTAATTTTAGACCCATCCCTATTAACTTTGCTTATTCCATTACCGGCCGCCAATGTAGGCGCATGTATGCACTTAATTTTTAGTAACCTATCATGGATAATTTTGATTACGAAACGTTCATTACCTACTTTAGTGGAGGACAGATTCTTTAAAAATCATTGCAAATCCGGCAAATTTAATCCTAAATGATTTTGATTTTTCTTCATTGAATCAAACAAATTAAAAAAATGATTTCATGATAACTTACTTCAGTGTGACAACCAATCTTTCCATTGGAGATATACTTGCTCGCATATTTGTATCTTTGTGTTGCAGTTTATTTTTTAATAAATCTAATAATTTGTCGAATGTCTTGTAATTCATCCCCAGATACTCACAAAACTTGCTCTCAGCTTTTCGTAATCTTCGTAGTGTGTGAAATTCACCATATTGCTCCCGTCGCATTAGAATATGATGTACCCACAACTTTCTAATGGACTTACGACATTCATTTTGCCATTTTCTGTACATGTAGTAAGCCAACACTAACTTCTTTTTATTCGTTAAGTTGGACATATCCGTGCGAGTGCTACGCGTCTATGCTCTTCGCAGCTGGCAATGTATAACAAACAACTGTATAGTGGTACATGGTAAAATCAAGCGGTGCGGACGCGGTGGCGGTGCGGCGGCGGCGCGGCGGCGGCGGCGCGGGGGCGGTGCAGTCGCGAACGTATACACAGCATAGAGGCGCGGTGTCGGCGGCATCGTGTACAGGAGCCCTTAAGACCATTCTCTTGACAGGGAGAAAACTTAGTCTCTAGAAAACGATAGTTGCGTATCGCTCGCAGATCACAAGAAAATACTTCAATCTTCGGAGTTCGGATTATTTTGGTTTATGGGCATACATATAAATTTAAATAAATCAAATTAAATTGTAATTTCAAAATAACTGATTTGTCCATGACTGAATGGACTGGCTGTCTGTTAAACATATGTTAGTAGGTAGGTACCTACAGATTAATGTGTGAGTGTGAACTCACACATTAATCTATAGGTATACTAACTTAATAAAGCTGAAGAGTTCGTTTGTTTGTTTGGTTGCTTGAACTTGCTAATCTCTGGAAATTCCTACGGGAACGGAAAAAAACGGGATAAGCACGTACGAAGTCGCGGGCAAAAGCTAGTTTAAGTATGTACCTACTAATAAAAACTTGATGCATGACTAAAAATCACATCGGCAGACTTACCTCTGAATAAAAAAGAAGAGTGTCAGTAGAGAAGTACTCGAGGAAATGAATAGCAATATCGTGTTTATTTAATTTCCCAGGGTTGTCTAAAGCAGTGTTGCATAGTGCAGTCTAAAAAATAAGAAAAAAAAGACTGAGCTACAATAACTATAATCTGGTTGAAATTTGATGCTATATTATAATGCGAAATTTCAATATCTTTCATATAAACTCAATTTGAATTTAAAGTGTTCATGGATGACCTAATACGAAACTATAAGGAATATCGTAACGCACTGAAAGGAGTCTCGAACGCGATGTCGATGAAAACTAAAACTGTATCATTTTTGATTTTTGAAAAATCAGTATTCCTAGCCAGGAATCAAACTGGTTGATTAGCCTACATTTATTAGTTTATTACAGTTTTCGTCAAATAGTTTTGCCCCTCAGAAGTTGTGTCGAGTGGCTGCGTAGTAGTCAAAATTACGAACACGCTGCAACTGCGCATGCGTAAGAGACATGGGGGCGGGGCGCGATTTTATGTCTCAGTCTTACGTTTACGTTCGATGCATGCTTGCGTCCCGCTTGCTCCCGTGTACGTGACTAAACCTGCGCGATTTTTGCAAATGGCTAACTTCAGAGAGGCAAACTTATTTGACGAAAACTGTATGTGTATTACTACACCATCCAAAACTTTTTCACAAAAAAAAGAAACCGACTTCCAAAAAACACTACGTTCAAAATAACTTTAATTTCGGAAGTCGGTGTCAAATAACAAAGAAGCAACCAAAAACATCGACTTCCGAAATTAAAGTTATTTTGAACTTTGTAGTGTTTTTTGGAAGTCGGTTTATTTATTTTTTATTTTTCTCTTTTTAGTGGTACCTACCCCACACCTAACAACACCACTGGAAAGTCACAGGAAAGCAAAAATACGCAATTTCGTATACATGGATGATTTTTCCACATATTTTTTCCAGCTATTTGGATTTAAAAACCAAACTACTGAACCGATTTTGATAAAATTTCAATGGGACCATTTGGGAAGTATACCCTTTCCAACAAAAAAAGAATTTTTCAAATCGGTTGGCAAGCGACGGAGTTATGCGCGAACAAACATTAAAAAATACAAACATCCGAATTGAGAACCTCCTCCTTATTTAGAAGTCGGTTAAAAAGTGTTGCTCTAAGGATTAAATTTTGTTATGTGCACATGGTAAACTACAGGAAAGTGCTCATTTTATCTCTCAACTCTTTTGGGACTCGGATCAATATTGCACACCCTAAATCTTATGCATTATTTGTCACTCACTAGTGTAGTTTTGCCAACCTCTCAAGCACCGGACATGTCAAAATTCCAAATTATATAATATATATATCTTGTGTCAAAAATTAATAGAAATTTTTTGAAAGAGAAAAGGTCACTGTTATCACTCAAGAAATTTTTTCTATTTCTTTTGATACCAAAAAGATAAAACAGTAAGAAATAAGCAGTTACTTCGTACTTATAATTATTATTTTGTGTCTACTATGTTTCTCTGTATGTACATAAATTATAAAATAAAATATACAGACATACGGCCGCTTTCTATAACATATCTCAATCCCAATCTTGATCCCGATCCTTGTCTGTAACCAATCAACGGCCGAGTTTGTGTCCTTCACCACACAATCCTCACCTTTGATTGGTTACAGACAAGGATCGGGATCAAGATTGGGATTGAGATATGTTATAGAAAGCGGCCGTTAATCTATATAATGCGGACCTCACCCTACATGCTGGGACAGGATATTGACTATTTTCATGTCCCTCTTTTATTTGTACAAGAGCCCCCCAATATTTTTTGTATTCTTCAGGTCAGTCGTATAAATCTTGGCAAAAAGTGTAAGTAAGCATAAAGTCTGTGGCTTCATTAGTTTAGCCGCTAGACCCTTGTGACAGAGAGAAAGATGAGCATAAGAAATAGGGCCAAGTTTGAACCCTGGGTGTATGAAATCCTAAAAGTAAATTACAAACCAGGTGCATAGTTGGTAGAGTGATTATGTCAGTTTGAGCATCCCACTCGGCCGCTATAGCCCGAGCTAGGGGCTCACTATTTACTGCCAATACTTGGCCACTAGGTGTTTTTAGACGACGATGATCCAAAGTCACCTCCCATTTCTTGTCACTTTGCACAATACCCGTACCACGGTAAAACCTCTTACGTGTAGCTGCAAAGACAAGAGTTTGACATATAATTATTCAGAATTACAGAACACAACGTTGACATTCTTGTTGAGTCAAAAAACTTAAATAGTTGAATATTTTCAAGTGTTATTTACATTAAATTTTGTAAAAGGTACCAATGCTATTTACAGCTTACCATAATTTTGGTACCTAAAGCACCTAGTACAGCAAGTTCTCAATAATCCTGCTACAGTTGACGGTACAAGTGGCATATTTATGTATTTATTTTATCGTAGAATTTATTTTGCACTGTTTGTCGTAAATTCGTAGGAGGTACCTACATACCTAACTTTCGTAAGGCAAAGGCAAGGCATGGCTGTCAGTGGCTATCATTCCTGTCAAGTGTCAAACCTGTACGTGACTGTCATTTATGTTGTTTTTATGCTTGAAAATGGAGAATCCTTGCCTCGCCTGGAGATGGTCGTGCGCACTTCTTGCACGGTGTTCAATCATACGACTGCTCTGCTATCTCTGAGATTTAAAAAAGAGTGGCTGCATTAATTCTAGTCTGTGGTCTGTGCGACTCAGACAGTGCTGCCAGAGTAGGCGGATATTCGCCATTTAGGCTACACGGGAGGGTGCCACCGGGCACGGTGTGACCAATTTTACAATCTGCGACTGGTCGCCAATTAAGCATTATCAGAACAAAAAATTGGGCGACGGAGCCCATGATGCTAAATGTGGATTTATTCGAGCGTCGCGGAAACTTAGTAGATTTGGCAGATTGGATGA
This sequence comes from Melanchra persicariae, assembly GCA_947386135.1. NCBI lineage: Eukaryota > Metazoa > Arthropoda > Insecta > Lepidoptera > Noctuidae > Melanchra > Melanchra persicariae. The sequence continues at coordinate 7,382,254 of OX376653.1, read as the reverse complement.
TTTGGAGAATAATAAATGGTCCTTTCATGTTTCCACTGTGGGCGAAGCGTCTACAGATTTTCAAAGTTGTAAAAAAAAAACAATGACATGGAAATACTCAAGCGTGTCAGATATTTATATTTTTCATGCTTCAACATGTCTCGTAATATTACAGTTTATGTAAATAGCATCACATTCTCAATAATTATGACTGTTACAACCATGGATAATACTGGACAAATGGAGAAATCAGCCCTTTTGGAGCAATTGGACTGATCATTATGGACAAATATTACTATGGTAACAACTCCGAGGAATAAACGCAATACTTACCTCTTAAGGGGCATAAGGGGTCATTGTACTTATCATTATGAACAACTTTCACTAAGGGACCAACAATGAAATAAAAAAAAAAACAAAGAAATCGACTGCCCTGTCCCATACAGTTATGCGCGCATAACTCGACCATAATTGTACTAAACAGTTGATTTTTTTTCGCGTTTTCGGTGTTGGTTGGTCCCATAATAAAAGTTGTTCATAATGATGAGTAAATGATTAAAGAGTTGTTGCGTTTATTCTGTTACACTTTGTGTATTTGGCAGGTATGAGAATGGGTCGTAAAGTTTTTTTGTTATGCGCGTACAAAGTTGCGGGCAAAAGCTAGTCCTACTAATATTATAAACTAGCTTCTACCAGCTGCGGCTTCGCCCGCGTGAATATCGGAAATAGCAAGGTTTCCTGATTTGTATTGTACATTTTTTACTCAGGAAACACCCGCCCTACACCTACCTTACACCTACCCTACACCTACCTTACATCTACCTTACCTTACACCTACCTTACACCTACCCTTCACCTACCCTACACCTACCCTTCACCTACCCTACCTACATAATTATACCAGCCCAAAAATACTATTACATGTTTCTGGTCTCCTGGTACTTGATGTTTCTGATCTCCTGGTATTTGTGAATCTTAAGTACTAAGGCAGCAGCGGCTCTGAGTTTCCATTTCCTACTCAGTCTTCATTAATCCATGCAAGCATGCTTCAGTAACACAAACATACAAACATTCACATCCTACTAATATTATAAAGGTGAAAGTTTGTATGCTTGTATGTTTGTGTCACAATCAGGCAAAAACGGCTGAAGGGATTTGGATGAAATTTGGCACACATGTAGTTCATATCCTGGAATGAGACTTATGCTACTTTTTATCCCTGTAAGTGGCATGGATCAATGAAGACTGAGGAGGAAGTGGAAATTCAGAGCCGCTGCTGCCTTAGAACTACAGATTCACAAGTACCAGGAGACCAGAAACAAGTTTTAGTAATGTTTGGAAGCGGTAGATTACTAATAAAACTCCTAGTCGTAGGTTTCACGAAGGTTGTAAAAAGAATATTTATTGATTAAAAATGTGTCACTTATATACAGTTTAGGAATATTAACAATTATGAGCTTAACCAATAAGAAATTACTAACTAAATAACAAAGAACTCCCAACCAATCACGTCACAGCACTTGTTGTCTATTTGATCCGTGTGGTGTCGCTACAGACGCTCGTGACACGGACCGCGGTGCGCGGAATGCATTTGCGCGCCGCAGGTGTGTATAAATAAGGGTTCCGCGTAATTCGCGATCCTTAGCCTTAGTCGCCGTGGCGCGCCTGCGGTAAACACGCATCTTAACACACGGGCGTGCGATGCTACTCGTTTTTGAGTAGGCGCATGCCCGATGAAGCTCCGCTCATTAGGAGCACAATAATGACGGGCCCGTCGTTACGGGCCGAGGGGTGCCCCCGCGGGCAGGGGGCCTAGCCCTGTGACCACTCGCCACGTCCCCTTGCGGGGACGTAGCGACTGCCAACGATTCGCGATCCTTTTCTGCGCGGCATTTGAAGAGAGAAGACGTCCGCTGTTGCTCGCGTGCGCGGCGAGCGAAGACCGAAGAATACGACGGCGGCGTGTCTTCAGCATTTCCTGTTCCTTTAACAGAAGTCTAGTTCTTTTGAGAACTGTGAAAAAGAGTTCTTTTGAGAACTGTTTGTTTCTTGGTTTCTTGACGATAGTCATAAATCGTGCTGTGATGAGTGGTGGCTACAAAGTGAAAGTATTGCCGGGGCTGTATTGGGTAGGTGTAGGGTAGATGTAGGGTAGGTGTAGAGTAGATGTAGGGTAGGTGTAGGGTAGATGTAGGGTAGGTGTAGAGTGGGTGTAGGGTAGGTATAGGGTGGGTGTAGGGTAGGTATAGGGTGGGTGTAGAGTAAGTGTAGGGTTGGTGAAGGGTAGGTGTAGGGTAGCAATAGGGTAGGTGTTTCCTGAGAAAAAAAATTACAGTACAAATCAGGAAACCTTCCTATTTCCGATATTCACGCGGGCGAAGCCGCTGGTAGAAGCTAGTAGTTTATAAACTTTCAAAGGTAAAGTTTACTCGGAAAAAAACCAAGACTCGATCGGTGTCCTCCGGTACTTGTCCGGTTTTTTGATAGTAGGTACCTACGCGTGACTTTTAAAAATGGAAAAATATGACATTATGTGTATGAATTTTAAATAGTTACGTTTAAGTGGTCCATTTACATCTTAAGTGAATTGTTGTTTTTTTTAAGTGATTCTGGTGGGTTTTTTTAATAACCTGAATGTTAAAAAAATATGTGATATAAATAGGGACTCTAACATTTTATGCTACGAGTTTCGGCCACTTTCATTTTACTTGGGTGAATTTAGGCTACTGGGGTTGCCAAATTAGTCACCGAAAATTGAATCCCAAGTTGGGATTCAATTTTCGGCGACTAATTTGGCTATAAAAATGTAATCTGTGAATTTGGCAACACTGTACTCAGACAGCAGAGTGAGTGACCGTGATCCGCCATTGACTATTGTTGAATTGGAGTATTGTTGTCTATATCTTAGTTGTGAGATAAATAATCGTGCAGAACTGTGTGTACTAAATAAATTGTGACTTCTGGTTTATTGTTTTTCGTGACCATGTCTTCTATGGATATTGATCTGTAATATACATTGCATTGGTGTTTATTAAACATTTTTGTGTGACTACAAGTGAAGTGACGCGATCTCCTTGTATTAGGGCAAAACAAGCTATAAATAATTTGCTACCGTTCAGCAATTTAGTAAATCAATTTTTCTTCTTATTTGTGATGTTCCCGCATTCCATCAGCGCGGAAGAAGAACAGAAGACGAAACTGATTCCGAGTGTAAACCTGCTACACTCAAAGAGAAAAGGAATATTCATACACCCCTCTGCTATGTACAGAAATAGTGTTCCGTGCTGCACTATAATACAAGCGCCCCTTACCACATGTAATTTTAGTGGGTAAAAAGAGAGACATAACAGTAGAGAAAATGAAACTTCTAGAGAGTGGTCGCTTAGAGGCATTAAGTAGAGCCCTCTCGATCTTGAATGGAGATAGCGCCGTACAGGGTCGTGTGGAAAGCTACAGCTGCAAAATGGCTGGTGCTGAGAAGTCTTTCTATAAGAGATTCACTGCTATTGGAGAAACAACTCTCGAAGCATTGTCACCACCAGAGAGTGTTATGTACAGGTAATTAATTGTTTTTAGGGTTCCGTACCCAAAGGGTAAAAACGGAGCCCTATTACTAAGACTCCGCTGTCCTTCTGTCTGTCTGTCACCAGGCTATAACTCATGAACCGTGATAGCTAGACAGTTGAAATTTTCACAGATGATGTATTTCTGTTGCCGCTATAACAAAAAATACTAAACACAATAAAATAAAAATAAATACCGTTTTTATAGATAATGGTACAGAACCCTTTGTGCGGGTCTGACTCGCACTTGCCGGTTTTTTTTATTGTCTGTAGCTGATATGTGGACAATTTGTTTAATTGGTTTTGTAAAAATTTTCAGCCGCAGTTTGTCTGGTGATGAAGATGGTGTCCTATGTGATACCATATCTCGTAAAACTTTGTTTTACCTGATTGCTACACTGAATGCTGCTTTTCCAGATTATGATTTTTCTATGGCAAAGGTATGTGTTGTTATTTTATTAGAGTTCTATTAGGTAATTAAAGAAAAATCACCTATGGCTGCGAAACATGGTCCCTTACGAAATACCATAGAGACAAATTAGGAAAGTGCCAAAGAGGTATGGAACAAAGCATGACATGGAACAAGAAGGCAAGATAGAATTAGCAATGTGGAATTAAGAGTCAAAACCAAATTAACTGACTTCCGGGAAAAAATGGAGATGGATCGGCCATATGTTGAGATCTATACAAGAAAAGTGGAGACAAATTACAACAAACTGGTATCCAAGAGATGGCAAGAGATGTCGAGGACAACAACAAATGCGCTGAGAAGATGAGCTGAAACTTACTGTGGGACCCAAATGGAGGAGAGTTGCTCAAGACAGGAAGCAATGGAAACTACTGGAGGAGGCCTTTGCCAAAAGGCACACGAGTTGTGAGAAATCCTATAGCCAAACGAATCAAACAATACAGTCATAAAAAATCTCACCCAGTTTAAGTGGCTAAATAAATTAAAGAGAACTAAGTTATTACTTGACTGGCTACTGTGTATTACTTGTTTAAATAGGTATACATTAACTTTTCTCTTTTTCCTATGGACCCATAGGGAAAAGTAGCATAGCAAGCAGTAATTGCATAGAGCTAGGATCCATAGTGCTTTATCTTGATTTACTTTCATACATCTTAATCCCAATTGCATAACACATAAAATCGCATATTGTTTCACAAGTGAAAGGAATTGCTTGCTGCTTGACAATGTAAAACTTGCAGCTTTTTACGGTTGGTAAAATGACGAAACGAAAGAATAATGTGAATGATGTACCTGGCCAATTAGATCTGCGTTTAGTATGTCCTTCCAGGGGTTTCTGCCCTGGCATTCCCACTCATGTCTGACTTGTAAATACTTTTTTTATTTGTGTTTTACCTACCTAATGAACGAGGGTGCCGTGCGCACACATGGTCTGCGTAATATTAGGTATGTTCTAAAACGGCAAAACACATCTGATGTTCGTCGTCGACGTAACGCGAGTTCTGATTACAAGCCTCGTGTGCAACGCTATGCCAGTGCGGCTTTTCGCGCTAGGCGTGATTAATTCTCAAGGGCTGTGATTGGACCGCTGTTTTTATTTTTTTTAAACGATATTGAACCAAGTCATTTGACTGGCTGTTCAATTAAATGCCACTTAGGTTGATTCAACGGCGATCTCCAAAATTCGAAAAAATATCAGCTGTTCAGTACATTTCATCGAGTTATGCGCACAGAAATGTATGGGGCAGTCGAAATTATTTTTCGCGATTTTAGTGATGGTCCCATATTGAACGTTGTAAATATCCGGTATGTCTGGCTCCACAACAACTGAGAAAACAAATAAATTTGCATCTGTCTTTGCAAGCAATTCACGTGTGGATGCTGGCTCCAATGACTCTTCGATGCCGGAGATCGCAGTTCAAAGTCAAAGTCAAAGCATTTATTTCAATTAGACCATTTACAGGCACTTTTGAATTGTCAAGGTCGGTCGGTCAAAAAAAAAGATGAAGCTATTTGCACGTTCCAAAGCGTAGATCTCTATGGAGAAGAACGTGCAAGAAACTCCACGGACACTCTTTTAAAAATAAGTTTTTGTTACAAAATTATGGTTACATCATTCATATTGAAATTATACATATATGTGAGAACGATGTAAAAGACGTGCAGGATAGTCCGGAGTAAAAAAGAAACAATTCAAAGAAATAATTAAAATAGACCATGGCAGCCGAGAGATGACCAGTCTCAGCTGACGGCGCCCGTTCACGAACATGACGCATACGCTAGCACCATTCGGCTCGACCATTTTTAAGGGAGCCAAATGATCCAACGCAAACGCCACCATCAGCCAGACTTTTGAGTGAGCATGACATCCCCAATCGCCAGGGTACATTCAAGTCAAAGACCTACCCAAAATGATCATTATAGTTTAAATTTGAGGGACCTACATAGTACTCACACATGTGCCGTTAATGCATGAAATTATACAATGCTAAATAAATTGAGTCTATACAATAAAAAAAAAAAAAAAAAATATATAGCATTCTTACAATCTTCATCCGGTCCAACAATATTTCCAAATGCTAACAGATTACTTTGTGCGCCCTAATGGCTGTGGAGCAGGACCAGCATCTCAGTTCACATTAAAGTCCGAAGAGTATAATAATATAGCAGTCTCGACATGATGATGATGTCTTGGTGATGTGGTGTGAACAAGGCCAGCGAGCCTGACGGCATTCCAGCGCGAGTGTTGAGGCAGTGTTCGCCTGAACCGTCTACTATGTTGACACGGTTGTTTCGCTTCTCTTGAAAAAAGATAGGTGCCAGAATCTTAGAAGCTTGGGACGAAGCCATCGAGAAACACGGCAAAGCACTTGCTGTATCGCTTGATATGATCTCGAAGGCCTTTGACAGGGTCTGGCACGCAAGTCTACTTATCAAGCTTCCTGCTTATGGCGACCCAGCTGACTTTAGTAGCTGGATGTCAGACTTCCTTAGTGAACGGTCGATCCGAAGCTACACCTCTGACGTGAGGTGTATGACTATTGATGTGAGTTTCTTAGAGGCCGGTTCTCTCTGTTACTCTTTTTGTTAATGTAAAAAAAGTGATTTCTAGAGCTATTTTTACTATAGATGTCTGACGAATTAGTCCTTTTTGAATTCATGGAAAATTATAATGAAATAAACACAACACGGCGACAAAAAAGACGTATAACACGGGAACAATATGAGCCCTTTTTTTTCAATAATAGTTTGAGATACTTTCAAAACAAATCGAAACAAAAAAACAATCAGACATAAGTGGAGGTGCATTCTATACTCGTCTTACGACAACACTAAGCAAACCTTTAATTTTTAATTTAAAGAATTATATAAATTACCTACTATTATTTAATAAGTACTAAAAGTAATTTTGATAATCGTGGTTATTTTTACACAAAAAAAACGCTAAAATCATAACTACCTACGTTTCGAAACGCAACGCATATGGTTCGAGTAAAAGATACAGACTTATGCAACGAGTAACGATTGAGCCTCATCTCTTTCTCACACCGCGGACCACAGACAAATTTCGTTCGTTCATTCCTCCGTGAGCGATTCAAACGCCAGTTAGAGGCACTTCATGGTACGAATCTTAGCGATTTAGTTTAGGCACCTAAACTGGATTACATCGGAATTGGATGGCTAAGTAAAAGTTGATGTTGATGGTAGGCCGCACTGGCGTCTCGCGATTAATTTCCAAACTATCTGGCCTAGTTTTAATCGACAAAGCATCTGTAAATAACTTTTGTAATTATGACTTTCTGAAATTACACAGAGCAGTGAATTCAGTGCGGAGCCATCACTCAGTTGGGTGCAGAGCGGAGTGGATGAGGCCTTGTCGGCAGTAGGCGGCGTGCGCTGGCGCCAGCTTCGGCCAACCTTGTGGACTGCCGTCGATGAGGAGGTGGTGTTGCCGGAGTGCCGCATATATAGCTACAACCCAGATCTAGCGAGTGACCCTTTTGGAGAACCAGGCTGTCTGTGGGCATTCAACTATTTCTTTTACAACAGAAGGTTGAAACGGATTGTCTTTTTCACATGCAGAGCAATGAGGTAACTAAGTCATTTGTATTAAAGCAAACATTACCATTAGCATAAAACTGATTCAATCAGCACTCAATTTGATCCTTCTTTGTTTTTCAGTCCTGTGTGTGCTGTTGACTCAGGCGTCGATTTTGCAATGGATGAAGATGACGAATACAACTAAATGAAGAATATATATATATATACCTACCTACACCTTATCATAATAAATTATAAGACACTAGAACATACTTAATTAGGTTTTAAAATAGTTTAGCACAGAAAAACCCCAATAAAATTGCCTGTCTATAATTACTTGTTTAAAAATCAACTTTACACATCAAATATAGAATATAATATTGATAAGTCAGGAAAAAGAAATCTTAATCTGGTTTCTGTATTTCTTCTTTGTTAGCATAGTCCTCTCCCGAGCCTGGCGCCAACCAGCGATGACCTTGTGATGTAACATCAGGTAGAAGAAATTTCACATCCAAAGTGATCCTCAAATAGTAGATAATTGCTTTCTGACTTTAATTTCAAATAATTGCGAAAACAATTTACCTAGATAATAATTAACTAGGTACTCTATAAAGTAAGAAAATAAGTTAATTGACTTTCTGACCATAGGTACATAACGATCTGTGAATTTCAATGACGGTGGTCATTATTCATATTATTTACTGACTAGGAGTATCCTCTTTTCTAACCCTTCGAACTAACAATATTAAAAACTGTAACACTAAGGTTAGTTACACGTTCGAATGAATGTGTAACGTCGATTCAGTTGTTTTGGCATTGTTAGACGAAACGGTCGGTTAATGACCACCATAGCAAGAAAACTATTTAATTACATTTATTGTCACAGCTCACAATAGAGTAATTTTCTTTTATGATTTTGTGTATGTGTCAACGTCAACCTGGACAGCTACCTCGGCAGGCGAGGATACAACGACAAGGATTCAAAAAATTGTAATAGGCATTAAGACATATTATAATATTAACGTAGGTTCTGGATAGTTTTATGATCAGAATGTGACAGAATTAGAAATTGTCAACCTCTGGAACACTGTTCCAAAACTATTATTGCTAATGTCAAGGCGTAAGTTTTATTGTTTCAACTGTATCACAAGTGATACAGTTGAAACAATCATGGCGAATCTAAAACACGAAGAGGCGAGGCGGTCACTGACGCTTACTGTAGCTGTACAATCAATTACTATTTTCTTTTACGCGACTATTTGGTGGTGTAGTGTGCAGTGTCGTAGATATATTTGTTGTTGTAGGTACTATGTTTGGTTATTTCATTCATTATGTTCTGAAAGTATAAAAATTGGTAGTTCACACTAATCGATGATCTCCTTACTTCATCAAATTACAGAATCAAACAAACATTTCAGACTTCTTTAGTTTGGCACGTTTTCAGAAATAGTAGTTATGTAATTAGGTACCCACTATTTTTAATTAAATTACGAAAAAATATGGTTAAGTATATTGTCCATTATACCAATCAGCATTTCATTGTGTACATGGTGATCACCATCTATTCTAAAAATGTAAAATGGAAAGTTGGGAGTGATCATACGAGTTAAATTATTATTTTATGCACTGGGCATCCGCCTAACTCTACCATAGGCACATTAAAAATTGACTAATCCATAGAATAAATGTTTTTATGACTACAATCAGTTATTTTTTCTTAATGAATTCTGATTATTATCTGCCTAGCCTTTTCCCAATTATATTGGTGTTGGTTTCCAGTCAAACCAGATTCAACTGAATAGGTACCAGTATTTAACGTAGAGCAACTGCCTATCTGACCTCCACAACCACGACAACGAGTAACAAACAGGACGTGGTATTTCTTGGCGAGACTAGTCTCAATGAAAATTTTAAATACACTTTTGGAAACACTCCATGATTAACACTCCACATCATGTACTTATTTTGGGAAATTATCTAGGTATCGCACCTCCTCGGGTGCAACACTCACTTAAGAAAAATCAGCAAACCTACCCTGCGCAAAAAATAATTCGTTCTATTTGAATAGCCGAATATTCCCAGTAACCATACAAAAAATAAGATGGACTCCGCCTAGGTGTACACCGTGAGATGTCGACAGAATCGACCGGCTGTAGGTACACGTTGGCCGAGTGCGCACAACAAATTTTATGGATCCCAGAGACGATCAAGTGCATTTGACAAATCTCATGTGATTGACGGTTTCACTTGATGGGGGACTTGACGCCCATTGAAGGTGCCGTCAAGTCCGGTCAAGTGCGCACGCCACTACAGTCGCCTACCGATCTGGGTCGCAAAAAAAAAAGCTATTTAGTAAGATTAGGGACTATTTAAAACTAGAAATAGGAACTGATACTCAGTAGTAGGGTTCACACAATTAAACAAGAACTATAATTCACATTCCAGTCTGTATTTGGGCAGAGCAACGTTCATAACACTAGTTCACAATATAATGAATGCCTCCCTTTTCATACATGTATCCGCCATATTTAAAATCAACTGTCAGTTAATCAGTTAATTACTTAATATGGTACGAATACTAAATTATTGTTATAAAAATCAAATAAATGACTTATTATGGGAAAACAAATAGGTACAAAGAATATTATTTAGATATTAATGAGAATATTTGAAAGTAATTTAGGAATAGCCGCTCAAGCACCGGCAACACACCGGTGTGCGCCGAATTAATCGCGAATTTAATGTTTATTTACCAATTACATAAGGTTTACTTTTTATTTGGGAATTTTCACATGTCGGGGCTGGAGCGGGAACTACTACGTCATAACCGTCTAGTATCTATTTGGTACCTACTTCTTAAAAGAACATAATTAGATCAACCCCGATTCAGATTTGCTAAAGAACACACTTCTTTTATGGGGTATCTACCTGGTGTAAGGGACGGGTCTACTTTTTATAGCAGAACTTTTTATGACACAACTCTTAATTTTGTTAGTCGAATCATCTTTAGGCATACATATCATATCAATAGTCATTAAAAGGCAGAACTATCATATCTCAGAAAGTTATTTAGAGGTAGCGGAACAGAGAGTAAAGTCCCGCGAACCTCCATTGAAAAGGGAGGATCCTCCGACCAGACGGTTGTTTGTGTCTGGTGGGCAACTGCCCGAGAGTTGATATTCGGGCTTTGCATATGTTCTAATCGCACGGTAAACTTTGATATCGCGATTAAGGATTTTGTCAGTTAGTTCGCAGCTGTCAAGATAGATGGCGCTGCGAGTCTCATTTGTTGTGATGTTGATTCTGCTACGTTGATTTTTGTGGCGCTACATCACTCCCCTCCGGAGACCGGAGGTCGATAGTGGATGAGTCGTCCATACATCTTGAGATGCTTGCCAGGCCAGTGGAAGGTTGGTTCCAGTGAGTCGGAACCGGAAGTCGCAGAGTTCTCGGTGAGTCGGAACTGTCTGCGTCGCAGAGTTCACGGTGAGTCGGAACTGTCTGCGGTGCCCCGATGCTGCTGCTGACGTGACTGCTGGCGTCGACCAGGAGAGGTTCTTCAAGGCTCTTCATGTAATTGGCCGAAGGTGCAGTGTGCTTGCCATGGTGGGTCGGAGCTGTGCGGCGTGCTGACGTGACTGCTGGCGTCGACCAGGAGAGGTTTTTCAAGGCTCTTCATGTGACTAGCCGAAAGTGCAGTGTGCTTGCCAAGGTCGCTGAAGAGGTTGATGATAGAGGCTGAGGATGCTGACCAGGAATGCGCGTCCGCTGCATGCTGATGGTCAGGATACCCGTAGAAGCCGAGGGTTCTGGCTGGCTGTATGACTCGCTGCTCGAGAGCTTGAGGTCAGGATGAGGAGAAGTGATGATGATGATGATGACGTCATGATGAGGTAGCTGCACGAAGGCTGCGCTGATGTCCAATGTCGAGGGTCACCAGTTTGGAGGTAGCGGAACAGAGAGTAAAGTCCCACATACCTTCACTGGAAAGAGAGGATCCTCCGACCAGACGGTTGGTTGTGTCTGGTGGGCAACTGCCCGAGAGTTGATATTCGGGCTTTGCATATGTTCTAATCGCACGGTAAACTTTGATATCGCGATTTAGGATTTTGTCAGTTAGTTCGCAGCTGTCGAGATAGATGGCGCTGCGAGTCTCATTTGTTGTGATGTTGATTCTGCTACGTTGATTTTTGTGGCGCTACAGTTAACAGTTAGAATCATATTTTAGCATAGGTACACTTCATATTATCTAGGTACATATCTGCACTAATATTATAAAGAGGAAAGATTTGTATTTTTGTATGTAGGTAATTAATAAACTTAAAAACTAAAGGACCGATTTCAAAAACTCTTTTACCTTTAGAAAGCTATATTATCTATCACTAGATATTATAGCTTTATTTTTTATTTCGTGGTAGCCCGCAAAATTCAATTATTCTTGAGTTTTTTGCAGTTATTTTTTTCGTCCTTACCCCCCCCCCCCCTTCTACATTTTTGTCTTCTATTGATTTAAATATCAACAGTTGTTCGTATTAGTATCACCAATACACGGATTTTCGTCCATTAAAGAAAACACCTTAAAATATACTTGTCCTACATAAAACCTACAATATTGGTTACCCTTCTGCAGTGTTTGTATGGGGAAATTTAAATGATCAATATCTTTGAAACTACGCAAAGTTTCTCCGTCACAATTTCAGGTTATCATTATCGTCCCCGTCACAACATTTTGAACACATTTTGAAGGTCGTAGATCATCAGGCAGTGGAGATACATGTGTCCAGCCATCTTGAACTCAGGTTGGCTGGACATTAAGTTTTTATTGATTTCTCGTAAACCCTTACATGTGACGCCATAAATCAAAAGTTATTACTGTCACACATTGCGTCACCAAGTATTAGTAAAGGAACCATATTCGAAAACGCCCCCGTTATTGAGATTCGGAAGTGCCAGCCATAAGTTTTATAGTTATACGTAAATTCAAGATGGCTGGACACAGATTTTTGCATTTTTCTACTAAATCACTGTACTTATCACAAAACTTTTAGCTCGGTGCCCGTCACAAATTTATGTGACGCCCGTTGATATGCAAAAAGTCGTCAAAATCACTTCTGTTACCGAGATTGAGAGACCAGCGAAAAGTCGTTTTTCAAGATGGCTGGACACGTTTTCGATCGATTATCTAAGATTCTGTAGCGTCACAAATTCTGAAATAAGGGTGTTTAGCCGTCACATAAAGTGACCTATTGACCTAGTTAAATGCAAGCTATTTTGAAGATTTGTCCAGCCAACCTGAGTCACATAATATTTTTTTTTTTTTTTTGAGGATGGGAAATCATCAAATGACCCCTCCCGCTCTGGGTGGAGCGGCAGGGAGTGTCAGACTTCTACTGACTAAAACCCACCCATGCTCCTCCTAGTGCCTTTTACGTTCCAGGGCCGCGGTAACTCTTTCGAACAAAATCCGCAACCCTAGAGTATTTTCAAAAAAGTTAGGGATCCGTATGAAAACTTCGATAATGTAACAGGTGTGAAAAAAATCCTTATATCGCGTACGCTGCGGAAACTATAGACAATAGAGCAAAGTAATGTACTAAAGTTTTATAGAGGTTTTTGTTCAAATTATTCAAGCAAATCCCGGGTGAAATGGAAACATGATAATTTTGGAATCATGATATTAATCCTTATCTATTTAATGGTTTGATTATGTCCTTGTAAATAACACTTAAATTATTCAAATCGGACATTTCGTTCAAAAGTTACGTCGGTTATAAACATGCTCTAAGTAAGAAAAATGTCGCGGCTTGAGCAAACTAGGGGAATCTTAAATCTAGCTTGGTTCGATGAAGTTGAAACACGGCATTTAAAAATGATTTCGATTTTTCGAAAATTATCTACATATGAACTTACATAAGGGGTGAAGGAGGGGTGATAAAGTTTTATGGGAGGACAATATTGCTTGCTTCAATTTACGTCGGAATGCTATGAACAAACTAAAAGTGGGTCAATTGAAACCGATGGCCTACAATTTTTTGCATAATCAACCCCTGACGGGGTGAACAGTTGGGCTCGAGACAAATGAGATTCTGTCAATAACGGTGGCGTGGCGAAGACGATTGTCAATACGTCATTAATGTATGGGATTGACAGATGAAATGACACATGGTCAAATTCCAATAATTTTCAATATATAGAGATTTGTTTGTTTGAAATGAATAGGCTCCGAAACTCCTGGACCGATTTGAAAAATTCTTTCACCAATAGAATCCTACATTATTAGTGATGGACCATAGGCTATAGAATATTTTCAAAAAAGTTAGGGATCCGTATGAAAACTTCGATAATGTAACCCAAGGTGTTAACAAAAATCCTTACATCGCGTACGCTGCGGAATCTATTGGCAAATAGAGCAAAGTAATGTACTACAGTTTTATAGAGGTCATCAATGTCTACAAAAAAGTCTGCGATACCATATGTCTAACTATTATGTTTAAGTCACCATGATCGCTCTTTGTTTAAATTATTCAAGCAAATCCCTGGTGATATGAAAAAATGGTGATTTCGGTATCATGATATTAATCCTTCCTTATCCATTGAAATGGTTTGATAATTAAGGTTGATTATGTCCGTGTAAATTACACTTTAAATTATTTAAATCGGACCTTTCGTTCAAAAGTTACGACGGTAATAAACATGCTCGAAGTAAGAAAAAGGTCGCGGCTTGAGCGAACTGGGGAGAATCGTATTGTTACGAGCTTAGGGTTCGTGACAATAAAAACAGCGGGCCTTATATAGGTCGGCAGATAACTCTAGAACCTTCTAGTATAGAAACATCTAGAAAGTTCGAGTACATACCGGTCCGGACCAACCAGAGATCGGAAACCAGAATGTTCTAGCATCGAAATGTCTAGAAGGATCTTGACTCTACTAGTTCTGCTACTCGATACTAGACGGCGCTAGTAGTAACTTTTATCGTTATGTACCCGGCATTAACTCTGGTGCGTAACAGTATCAATGCTTGGTCCGATGAAGTTGAAAATGATTTTAATAAAACAATAAGTGGGTGATCCAATCCAGGAAATGACTAAGTCCATTTTTTACGGTAGTGAGCTAGCAACACTGGCTTGTTACTTTTTTCATTCCCTTTCGAATGGTCTATTTAAGATTCTTGGGAAAAATCTCTAAGTGCCATTTAAAATCCGTATTTTTTTTTTTCGTTCGGTCTCATAAAAACTTAATAGTCTCTGATGGGGTCTCGAGTCCAAATTCGTGAATTTAATAAAAGTACCTATTCATATAAGACGTGTACTACGTTATTCAAGTTCATTCAATTTCACTCATTCCGAGAGACACACGCGGACGCGCATGGGTTAAAATACAACTCTAAAAAGAGTGAAATACTTGTTTTTATATCAGGTAAATATCAGCCTACCCATGTGCCTCCTGAGATCCTTGATGGTATAACCTTGAAGCTGGTTGACAGATTTAAATAAGTACTTAGGCCACATAATATCGAGCGACCTAAAGGATGATGAGGATATAGAGAGGGAGCGCAGGGCGTTGGCAGTAAGGGGCAACATGCTCGCCCGCAGGTTCACTCGTTGCACAAATCAAGTAAAGATTATTCTTTTTAAGGCATTCTGCCAATCTTTTTACTCAAGTGGCCTTTGGGTGAAATATACGCAGTGAGCTTATAGAACCCTGCGCTCTCAGTATAACAATGCATTCAGAATGTTGCTGGGGCTGCCGTGGCGCTGCAGTGCCTCAGGCATGTTTGCGGAGGCACACGTGGACGGGTTTAAAGCCATCATTCGCAAAAAAACAGCCTCCCTGATGCAGCGCCTTCGGAACAGCGGCAACAGCACTCTTATGGTCATTTCTGCACGTTATGACTGCCCTTTCCAGAATCATTGGATAAGGGTAGTATTCGGCGCAGTATAGTTAGTTTTAAGTAAATTAGGTTAAGGCGCTTCCCGGATCAAATGACCTTGAGCATTCGTTCACTCTTTGTCGCACCCCACCTCTACAATACTTCGTTAAACACTACTAGCGCCATCCAGTGAACCATTTACGAATACAAGTAAAAATCACATATCTTAGAATTCACAGAAACGGCATTCAATAAAAAAAAATCTTTAATAATTAAAAATTTATTACTGCGTATGTAATTACCCGACTACGGCAAAGCAAAAAGGAGGGTTATGAATTTATATTTATGACCGGTACGTATGTATGTATGTTCATCTGTTCCCTCATAACTTCTAAACCATTCATATAATTGTTTTATAATTTACATAATTTGACAAATGAGGTGTCATTGGAAGCGTCTAATAACGATTTACTGGGTCGATTCATTCACTAGGTAGGTACTAAAAATATCATCGCCTGCCTAGCCTTTCACCAACTATGCTGGGGTCGGTTTCCAGTCAAACTGGATTCAGCCACAATATATACCATTGTTTTAGGTAGGTACGTAAAGCGCTGCCAGAGTTGCGGATTATGTTCGAAAGAGTTAGTCCGCGGTCCTGGAAAGCAAAGGGCACTAGGAGGAGCACGGATGGGTTTTAGTCAGTAACTATCGGGGAACAGACACCGCAGGGAATCCACTCCATAGATGCTCGCACAATTAAAGTAGGTAGGTACCTACCTATTCAAAACGTTTTGTGCGTACCTATGGGTGGGAAGTCTACCATGCTGATTGCACATCGTCGTCGTAGGTAAGTGAGATGATGTCTGATAATGGAATGAGCTTTGCGGAATTAAACTGTGCAATTCCAACGCACACTCCCCCCCCCCCCTATCTACTCTGTAGTCTACATAGATGGTGTACATAGGTAATAATGATAATGAGTACCTAGGTATTCTATTTTATTTTATACTCCCCGAAATCTAAATGTAGCTAATGATAAGCAGGCAACTCGGCGTCGATGTTTGAGACACTAGAGCGTTGATCAAGTGTTTCAAGTTTGCGTAGTCCCAGCGGAAAAATGACGATTTTCTTAATTTCAGTTTAGCAGATATTTAGTGTATGACGTCGTGTAAATGTGTATGGTAAGTACAAATTTTTGCGTCCAACCATTGGGGAGTTATTCAACAAAAACTGTTTCCACTGGAACTACGTCATCCCAGCGGCACTTTTTTTCCTATGGACGTACAGTAAGGCCGCAAAAGTCCATAGGAACGCTAAAGATTATTTTGCTACGAACCGAGCGAGCGCGATACTTCCGTGCGTATGTGTGCGCGTGTATGAGTATCCACATTCAACAGATAACACACACTAAGGAACTGTCGTCACACAGCTTAAAAACATCATTATTATTTTTCTGTGCCATTGAATACGCATCACACAGTCACAGAGGCGACTTGTTCTTACCATTGTATTGATAAAATTCGCGCAAATATGTCATGTGCTGGTAGCCGTATGAACTAAGTGTTGGATTCGCAAATAACGTAGCCCGAGTTCAAATCATGGTCGGTCCGTTATGTACGTTTGCCCAGCACGGCCCCCCAGAATTTGCGAATTAGGTGTGCACCAGTGCAATGTACTCGCCTCTAGGAGTATATGTACCGGTTTCTTTTTCAATGTACCTCTGTACTTTTGAAGAAATATGCAAAAAAAGGGGGCCGTGCCAGCCAAACGTTTTCAGCACGGCCCTCGTGTAACTTGAAAAATAAATAGCGTATTCAAAAGTTTCTTAAACTCAACGAATGTACCCTATTAACACATTATATGTGCCGCAACAGATACTGTGAATTCGTAAAAACAAATAATATATAGACGTAGATAGGGGGCCGTGCTGGAAATAAGGAATATAAGAAAATATCTAAAAAGACAAGTCAACCTTAGCCAAAAACTATTAAAATATAATTGATTTTTGGCAAGTAACATATGTAACGCATTGGTGTCTCATACAACTTGCTAAATTTGAAAAATAAACCAATTTTAGTTCATTCAGCACGGCCCTCTAAATTTGCCTATATCTTTTTAAACATGACATGTTTCTTTACAAAATTCGACTACCTGAATTATGTGCAGGAGTACATTCGTTCCACATAAATTGCGATTCTGCTGTATCAGTTCTTTAAAAGATAAATTAGATCAAACATATCACACAATACAACTGATGGGGTGACCATGATTCCATATATTAGGTAGGTACATATTCTGTACCTATATTAATAAAATTATGTGACTACATTAAAATAAACATTATTTTTTACATATTGTTTTTTTTTTCTTCGAAATTAATATTATCGATGACATCTTGTAAAGGAATTATATCAGTTAAAACTTGATCAATAAACACTTGAGTGCAACATGAAGTAACCGCGATACCAGCATATCTTCAAAAATTACGGTAGCATCAGTGAACTAATAGCGACCGCACACGACAAGTTTTAACTAATATAATTCCTTTACAAGATGTAATCGATAATATTAAATTCGAAGAAAAAAAAAATTGTAAAAAAGGGTTACCTATCATAAACCCAAAAAATATTTGACCGAATTTCATTTCAACTAATACTTTTCAACATAATAGTTGAAAAGTTTGGCGTTTCGTTTCTTTTTACGCTGCATGCCTGAAGCAAGCATCCTTGTTTGCATGCTTCTTATCAACTTTTGTTCATAATCAACTATTTTATTATGTGCCATTACAATTAAATATTTAATTTGAATGTTCGGAAACATAATACTTCGAACAAATGTTATTTCGGCTAAGTGTTACTTCGTTAAAAAATTTTTCGACCAAATGAAACCTTGGAGTAACGAAAAAAAATCGAATTGATAATAGTCAACTGACAAACGTGACTTCGATGAAGTAAAAAAGAAACGAAACGCCAAACTTTTCAAATATTATGTTGAAAAGTATTAGTTGAAATGAAATTCGGTCAAATATTTTTTGGGTTTATGATAGGTAACCCTTTTTTACAATTTGATTTTTTTCTTCGAATTTAATATTATCGATTACATCTTGTAAAGGAATTATATTAGTTAAAACTTGTCGTGTGCGGTCGCTATTAGTCCACTGATGCTACCGTAATTTTTGAAGATGTGCTGGTATCGCGGTTACTTCATGTTGCACAGTTGCACTCAAGTGTTTATTGATCAAGTTTTAACTGATATAATTCCTTTACAAGATGTCATCGATAATATTAATTTCGAAGAAAAAAAAAAACAATATGTAAAAAAGAATTTTTATTTTAATGTAGTCACATAATTTTATTAATATAGGTAGGTACAGAATATGTACCTACCTAATATATGGAATCATGGTCACCCCATCAGTTGTATTATGTGATATGTTTGATCCAATTTATCTTTTAAAGAACTGATACAGCAGAATCGCAATTTATGTCGAACGAATGTACTCCTGCACATAATTCAGGTAGTCGAATTTTGTAAAGAAACATGTCATGTTTAAAAAGATATAGGCAAATATAGAGGGCCGTGCTGAATGAACTTAAATTGGTTTATTTTTCAAATTTAGCAAGTTGTATGAGACACCAATGCGTTACATATGTTACTTGCCAAAAATCAATTATATTTTAATAGTTTTTGGCTAAGGTTGTCTTGTCTTTTTTAGATATTTTCTTATATTCCTTATTTCCAGCACGGCCCCCTATCTACGTCTATATATTATTTGTTTTTACGAATTCACAGTATCTGTTGCGGCACATATAATGTGTTAATAGGGTACATTCGTTGAGTTTAAGAAACTTTTGAATACGCTATTTATTTTTCAAGTTACACGAGGGCCGTGCTGAAAACGTTTGGCTGGCACGGCCCCCTTTTTTTGCATATTTCTTCAAAAGTACAGAGGTACATTGAAAAAGAAACCGGTACATATACTCCTAGAGGCGAGTACATTGCATTGGTGCACACCTAATTCGCAAATTCTGGGGGGCAGTGCTGGGCAAACGTACATGGTCCGTTGCGGTTATTTCTTACTCTGAAAATTCCCAATCTATATTAATATTGTTGTTTTTTATATTTCTATGAAAAATACTATTGCATTTTTTGCACTAAATTGTTGCAAATTACGAATATGATCTATTAACTACAAGAAGAATCACATTCGTTGTTTACATTATTTAGTTGTTTACATCTTATCGATGTTGTAAGGTGGAAATAAAAAGACGTGTTTAATAAAAATGTTTATTCTTTTTATTTACAAATTAAACATTTATGAGAATTGTGACGTCGAATTGTTACCTAGACAAAAAAGTTATCTTGTAACCGTTATCTATGTTACGTGTAAGATTGTTTGTTGGAAGTATACCCACTTAGACCATTCATAATATGAATAACGTAACAATGAAAGGATATTAAAATTTTAATAAAATAAAATATAATTGTTTACCTTAGAATAATAACGCCTAGAAGGAGAGTCTCATACACGCTCCCTACCAAAAAATGAAGCAACTTTCGTACTTATGTGTGAGTGAGCGGTATGTAATTACAGCCACAGACGTAAAAAAATGTTGCTAGGAATGAACACTTTCCCTAAAATCGGGAAAAATGTTAATATACTTGGGACTAATCATAGATCAATATAAAAAAAATGTTAAGTACGTAACTTGTCGGTATGTACTTATTGTAATCGAAATCCAAGATGGCGGCGACGAAATTTGCTAACTTTTCGTCATGGGTGTCATTTTCATGGTTTCTGAGGTCGCTAAAATCGATTATGGGGTCAAAATTGAAATCCAAGATGGTGCCGACGAAATTTGCTAACTTGTCGTCATGGGTGTCATTTTCATGGTTTCTGGAGTCGCTAAACCCGATTTTGGGGTCAAAATCGAAATCCAAGATGGCGCTGACGAAATTTGCTACACACATTGAGATTTGCTAAGACATTTTAAACATCAGGAGGAAAGATAGTGGTTTTTCACTTTTATAGAAAACTTCAAATCGTTCTCTCTCTCCTTCTAAACTCTTTTTAGAAAATGTTCTCAACTAACTATTTAGACCTGGTTAGATGGCATATGCATACTAAGTTTTCGATTTTGGCCCCATAATTGGTTTTAGCGACTCCAGAAACCATGAAAATGACACCCATGACGAAAAGTTAGCAAATTTCGTCGCCGCCATCTTGGATTTCGATTTTGACCCCATAATCGGTTTTAGCGACCCCAAAGATCGCGAAAATGACACCCATAAAAGACTGGTCGGTCCCGCCTCCCCCTGCCCCCCCCCCCTGGTTGGCCGCCCAGTCTGATGTTCCTTTATTTCAATTTTAAGACACGATCACATACACAGGTGTCGGTGTCGCCGCGTGTCGCGACTATGGTTTTTTCCCATATGAAAACTGCCCAACGCGCCTAAAGAACTTTTCACTTAAAAAAATGCGCAAGTTATTTGAATCAACCGTAATTATTAGCTTTCGTTTCATACTTACAACTTTAAACAATAAGCATCATAATACAGGTAGACTCCAACAGTTAGTGCTTACTGTATTATGGGTAATTTTTCTTTACAACTGGCAACACTACATTGTGATAAATTAGGTTTTGAAAATTTTAATTTGAAGATCGATTTACGTAAAAATGTAAGTACTTACTTGTGAAACGTGATTTTATCACATTTTTTTTGTTTTCCTGGTGTGTTAGAGCATCTTTTTATGCAACAAACTGTCATTTTTAAATATTTCTCGGGAGGTGCATTCAACAGAGCGTGACCTTGAGCACTGACGGCTCGCTGCGCCGAGTACTCCGTATATGGAGTAGTCTGAGTTGCTTCACTTTTGATGCTCGTACTAGGTTTCTAGGCGTTATTATTCTAAGTTGTTTACCTATATCCAGTTATTTATTGAAAAGTGATATATGATTTAGACTTTGTAAACATTTTATTTTTATGTAACGTCACAATGAATGTTTTGAGGTCATAGCTTAATTGTTCATTTTCTTGACGAAAAGAAGATTGAAACTAAACCTCAATTTCTGTTAAAAGAACTTTAGTTCTCACAAGATAATCGTCAATTAGATGAGAAAAATAAATTGAACTATTATGTTAGAACAGTGCGGGTAGAAGAATAAAAAACAAAATAGAATCATGATTATTGTCAACAAAATTGATAGCGAGTTCACTGCATTCTTAAGATAAGGCGATGGCACAAGTTAAAAGATATAGCTATTTTAAACGAAAGTAAACACAATATAATACAGTGTTTGTTAACGAATAATCACGGATATGTTAAAATAAAATGGCCTACTGATTTTACTAAAACTTAATATTTTGTATAACCCCCATTATTTTCGATACAGTCAAGTAGACGTTTGCGCATGGACCCAACAATATTACTGCATACTTCGCTCCCTCTAAAACTTTCCCACACCTCCATGCAATGGGTTTTTAATTGCTCCGTAGACCTCTCATTCCGCGAGTCCCACCTTTGCACCATCAAACCCCATAGATTTTCTATGGGGTTGAATTCGGGTGATCGCGCTGGCCATGGAATAACAATTACTTCCGGGTGATTGTGAAACCACTCACGCACAGTACTCGCTCGGTGAATAGGACAATTGTCCTGGACAAACGGAAATTCTGCTAACTCATCAGCTGGGTAAATGTTGCGCACAGTAGGTAGCATAATTGAGTCTAACACTTCCACATAAGTTGAACTGTTTGCGCGTGGAGGAATGAAAGCCAGTTCTCCTGGTCCTGCTGCACTCCACATATTAATTGTGATTCGACCTGATTCGGTGTTAGGAATGACGTTGTTATCACACCAGCGAGTGTTATTCTTGCGCCATACGTGAAGCCTGCCCTTTTGACTGGATTTAAATGTTTTTTCATCTGAAAATACCGCACTATTCCAGTCAAAATCTAAATAATTACGTGCGAAACGTAATCGTTCTTGTTTGTGCCTCTCTGTCAAGTACGGCTTTTTAGCTGGTTTTCTGTGATGCACGCCTTCAGCGTGAAGTGCACGGCGAACAGTATCCATCGAGGTGTCATATAATTCCGCAAAATGTCTCGTTGGTGCGAAACCATTCGTTTCGTATATGTCCACTATTAATGTCGTCGCTGCGCCTCGCTAATAAGCTTCGGTCTCCCACTTCTCTTTCGACTGGCAAGGCTACCTTCTTCCTCATATCTTTTTATCCAAAGACTTACAGTATTTTTCTAAAACAAAAAAATATATATATTATATTAGGCAGCTATACCTACTTGACTTCATTTTCATTATATAAAATGTTAATAATCATAAGTATTGAATATAATTTTAAAATAAAACTGCATTTATAAATCCAATAACCAACCCAATAAACCCAAGGATTTATGTATTTCTCTTCTAAACCTCATAAAGATACGATGGATGAATTCATAAATGGCATACATTTTAATTAGAAGATTAATCTATATCTATACATATAATAAAACAGTAGAAGACGTCAATTCTGTACATTGAATATAAACTAAAAAAAATACTCCGGGGGTGCTTTATACAAACAGTAGAAGCAAAAAATCTATACATATAATAAAACAGTAGAAGACGTCAATTCTGTACATTGAATATAAACTAAAAAAAATACTCCGGGGGTGCTTTATACAAACAGTAGAAGCAAAAAATATTTTTTTTTCTTTTTTTGTCTGTCTGTCTGTTGTTCGTCTTTCACGCAAAAACCACTGGACGGATTTTAATGAAACTTTTTTTGTTGTATAGCTATTAGTCCTCGCCAACATATAGGCTATAATTTATTTTGAA
Source organism: Melanchra persicariae (assembly GCA_947386135.1). NCBI lineage: Eukaryota > Metazoa > Arthropoda > Insecta > Lepidoptera > Noctuidae > Melanchra > Melanchra persicariae. The sequence goes on along the minus strand of OX376653.1, from coordinate 7,358,993 downwards.
GATCTGAATACAAGACGTGGAACCTTAGCAGCCCGGCTAATCTATAAAAGATATTAATATACCGCTTCAGAAATAGTTGGTCAATATGATGAGTACTGTCTGTCGACATAAAAAAATGAAGGTCTAGAGCACCTGATGTGGAACCCTTTCAGGGAGCTAAGCTATCGGCTATTTTAATCAATTATCAACAGATCTCATAGTCCGTTGGTTTAAAGCCTGCCTCTCGAAAGACTAGGTGTGGGTTCGAATCCCACAAATTTTGTAATTATTTTTGTATTATTTTTATCTTATTTATTTCCTTATTTTTTTATTCCTACCAAACCTAATATTTTCAAATATTAATAATATGTTATTGCTGTATTTTGCATTTCTTTTTAGCAAGACAAGCAGAACCTATTTTCTGTTTATATATATTCTGTATTTGTTTGCATCGCGTTAAAAAATACAAAACTAATGTAGATAACATTCACATAAACCTGATAGGATTGTGGCAATCTAGAAGAAATCAACTTATTATCTACATGCATAGTAAGTAGGGGTAAGTATCTTTAATAAAACTTGCAATGCCATCTGTTGAGCGAAACTGTACTTACCGTCAACAGCACGAGAATTACACCAAAAAGTATTTTTTAGAAGATTCTTTTGATACTTACCAGGCGTTACGCATTTGATGCAAAAAAAAAATTGCTCCACTGACTTTGTTTTCATTTTTTTTTACTTTTGATAGAAACGCGTCTGACCACTATCTCACCTGATGGCAAACGATGATGTGATCGAAGATGGAGCACGCTTGCCTATAAGTAACCTACTCACTCTTGATAAGACTCCCAGGCTGTAACTATCAGGAAACACGGACTCAGTCAGGGAATTCCACCCCATGTGTTCCAAAACGTTTTGTTCATGTGGGTGTGAGGTCCACCGTGTACCGATGGCGTACCGCCGGCGCCGTACGTCTTGTGGTCCGATGATGGAACGAGCTTGGCAGAATTAAACTATGCAATTCCGTCGCACACTCCCCAAAATGCAACCGATACAAAACCGACAGGCTAAAAACTCGGCTTCGATGCTCAAAACTTTGGAGCTTCGACTCGGTGAGCCTTTCACCTCTTGGATTTCTTTCCCAGGATCTCCCTCATTCCTAATTATTTTCTGTTATTTTGAAACAAAACTGTTCAATTCCCAGTCAGCTATAGCTATTATACTCACATTCAGTCCGGTTTCTTCAGATATTTGTGTTTTATTAAGACCACTTTTATGCAGCCCAATGATAGTCGCCCTCACTTCAATACTAATATTAGCCTGCATTTTGCGAATATTACAATATTGTTAACCACACGTCACTAACCAACAACTACAACCAAACGACAGTTCATTTCGGTCAAGTTAAAACTCATGTCTACCTCGCAGAAATCTAATTCTTTATTTAGTTTTTTTGTGATCTACCTTTCTAACTCTAAGAAATGTGTGAACAAGTTAAAGAATAATTTAATATAATAATACACTTCTGGACACATCTATTGGCCCACCTTAGAGTTTAGGTTTCGATGGCCCCTACCGAAATATGATTGCTAGATTGAACAAAAACTGTTGATGCAGTTTTAAACCTGATACATTTTACCATCTTTTTCGATCGTATTGTTTTAAATTTGAATTCAGAATACCATACGACATGGAGCTACGCCTAACAAGTCGGATATGCGCCTTGTTAAAGGCAATTGATTTTTGAATAAAAAACATGTTTTATCAAATAAAGGTTTAATTTAATAACGCGTGTTGCCTCCATGGGCATCTACCACAGCTCTCATACGATTAGGCATAGAGTTTATCAACCGCTCTATGAAATTTTGAGGGATCATCTCCCATTCCTCTTCTATGGCAGTTTTCAACTCCTGCATCGTCTGGGCAACTGGCTGACGAGCCCTAACACGTCTTTTTAGCTTGTCCCACATGTGCTCAATGGGGTTCATGTCTGGGCTTCTGGCTGGCCAGTCCATAACTGTGATGTTCACATCCCGAAGATATTCCCTGACGATGCCGGCCGCATGGGCTCTTGCATTATGATGCATAAAAAGGAAATTTGGGCCCACATAGTCCGCGTATGGTATCACGTGAGGTTCTAAGCACTCACGAATGTACCTTTCAGCATTTAATGTTGGCAGCCGTGGTCCTGTAACAACCTCAAGTTGAGTTTTGCCGCTCGCGGATATACCGCCCCAGACAGTCCATGAGCCACCGCCATAAGCAACCCTCTCTTCAAAGCAGCATTGTGCGAAACGCTCTCCCTTACGTCGGTAGACCTTCTTCCTTCCATCATTGCCATGTAACACAATTTTAGACTCATCAGAAAAGAGTACACGGCTCCAATCTTGCTGTGTCCAATTTAAATGACTGCGTGCGAAATGAAGGCGCGCTGTTCGCTGGGCTCGCGTTAGTTTGGGTCCATTAGCTGGCTTGTGTGGTACCATATCGCGTTCTTTTAACCTTCTCCGAACAGTTCGAGCGCTCACAGATACTCCGTGGAAGTCGCGAAGTTGGTTTTGTATCTCAATGGAGGTAAGGTGACGATTTCTCAAGCTGGTCGTCACGATGAATCGATCCTGCCTTTCAGTTGTGACCCGAGATCGTGGGCTTTCTTGGCGACGAACAAAGCCGCCAGTCTCTAGGTACCTCCGATAAACATTTCGGACCGCAGATCGACTTAAATTAAGTTGAGCACTCACGTTTCTTTGGCTGTGTCCGGCCTGAATAAGTGCCACAGCTTGGGCGGCGACTTCAGGTGAAGTATCCATAGATTATTGATAGAACCTCACCTTAATGTTAAGAATAAGTAATGTTTGTTGCAAAACCAAAGATATCAATCACTTTTTCAAGAATTAAATCCAAGTAAACCAATAAAACCAAGTTTTCTTAGTATTCGATTGTTTGAAATCAACAAACAGGCTCCAAATTGTCTTTTGTTTCTTTAAATTCTGTGTTCGAAATTCAAAAAAATACTATTGAATGAAATTGTGAATGTGCCAGGTTCAAAACTGCATAAAAACTTTTTGCTCGACCTAATATAAAATTTTAGCTAGGACCAAACGAAACTGAAAATACAAGGTGGGCCAATAGATGTGTCCAGAAGTGTATGTAATGCTAATCCATAACTTCCAATCGGGTAAGAACTTACAAAAAGTCAACAATTGCGTGGGATTTGAACTTGCGGCATACTGATTTGCGCTTCAATCTGTGTGCTATATACCACTGGGCCATCTTGACTTATGCTAAGTTGATGAAATTGAGGATTACAACCAATTGTTGGCGATAACTTGAAAATAGAAGGTCGTAAGTCAAACTAAACGTCAAACTAATACGTTGTGAGAATTCTTATCGACTTTTGCTAGTGACCGTACAAGAAAAAGAATACATGCAATAATTAGTGTGTGACGAGAGGTAAATGTGTATGTTTAAATGAAATTTGTGTGTCTTAAAACTGCGAAGATATTCAAGCTTCCGCTGCGTTGAAGTTTGGCTATTTGATGAAAATCATATAAATCGGTTTAGTGCAGATTTAATTTTTTTACGCACGTTGCTATGAATTTGTGTATAATGTTTGTGAAAACAGATTTTGAAAAAAACATACCGTTTAGGAGATATACCTACACGTAAAGGTAAAATATGGTTATTAGGCCCAAGTTCTTAAAATAAGAACTTTAGAGCCTAACTTTTAACGTTTATTTGTATTTTGTAAGGGTCTACAATGTCTTGCCAAGTTTCATTTATGTGCGCTTAGTAATTAATAAGCTATGGCATAATTTAGGTACTACGAATGGACCATTATATTTTATGACATTCGATTGTTGGACTTTTTAAGGGAAAAGCAAAATAAAACAATTCCAATATTTAGTGTATTAATGCAACTATTCACATATAAAATTACACTACATAATTAAAGAGTTCTATTAAAATACCAGAACAACCGAATTACATGGATAAACCGACCAAGTTTAATTGGCTACAAAAAAGCGACGCTGCAGTATAGAGCTGACGTTCTAGAATTTCCAGTGTTTTACCACAACCACAACTAAAGACAATTTGTGTACCTAAATGGACAGTTTCAGTAGGTACTTTAATCTACTAAGTACTTACTACATAGTTTACTATTTGCTCCACGTTTCGGCCTGGTTCACAAATTCAAGGTTGCTCAGCGTGCAATGCTCGGGGTTTCTCAGGTGGATAGAATTTGAAATTAAGTCATTCCCCAGAGATATAAAGTAACCGAAATTGCGCGTAGAATCAGCATGCTGAAGTGGAAGTGGGCCGGCCATGTCTACACATAGATGGACAGACAATCGGTGGAGAAGGCACCTGTTAGAGTGGAGAGGCCAAACGTAGCGTGGGACGCTCTGCGGCTCGATGGATCGATGAAGGTGGTTGAATGCGGACTGCTCAGGACCGGGATGGTTGGCGCTCTTTGGGGGATCGAGGCTTACATTTAGCAGTAGACGGCAATTGGCTGATATAAATAATACTTACATTTGCCCAGTACAGGCAAATAAGCAACTGTATTCTTTAAAAATTGTTAGAAAATTTTAATTATATTTTATAAATATATAATGTATTATATGTTTATTATTAAAACTCACGTTGTCTGTCACAAGTACTCAAGATAGACAACGTCGCACACTCGCGTTGGCTGCCCCCCGTGTACCCCTCTTCTTCTCTTGCCGCGGGTCTCACTCAAAAGTCAATTGTTGGGATGCATGAAGGAGCCTCCTTGTGTAGCGCAATTTGCTCCATCAGACACTCAACTGAACCGAGCGCTCGGCGCGTCCTGGACAGTCTCACCTAACACCTTATAAGACTGACCAATCCATCCCTTGCGGTGGTAGGGCTAACGCCCGCCTGGTTCGCGACCACCCTCCCACCGGAGTTCGGCGTCAAGCAGCCTGCTGTGTTTCGTCGACGCGTGGGAGTACCAGTGCCTCAGGGCATCTTCTGGACACGCTCGCTTTCATCATGGACCTCATCTATCGCTTTCCATAAGACGTGATCGGGGTCAAGAGCTAGCCCGTTCATAAATAAAAAAATAAAAAAAATAAACTGTGAAGTGGAACGCTCCCTTGCTTTGCAAATTTTTGTGGTTTGTTGGATTGTGCAAATTTAAGTACCTTCTCTAATACTTAAAAGAACTGGAAACCTGTGTCTGGTGAGTAATGTTTTAACATAATATTATGTCCATTGATTGAGATTTTTGTGGTTTGCATGTGGTGATTTGTTGCTTTAGTTACTTACATAAATGAAAATAAATTATTTTATTTTGCTTTTTCATGTTGATTTATTGAAAAAAAAACTTTATTCTTCGAATTTTTATGGTGGCGGTTTGTAAGGCTGATTTTTGTGTAGTAAAAGTTAACTAGTGACCTAAGAGAGAATACAGAAATATAAAAAAAATTAGAACGTAATTTGATCCTCTCATTATAAAAAATAATACTGTGTCTAGTCTGATTTGTTTAAGATAATTAAGTACCTATATATTTTAAGAGTTCCTTTATTATTCCTGTAACTGTTTTTAATGATAACAAATTAACAATGATTGTTTAGTTTAGTATTTATTTATTTATTATAAACTTTACTGTACACCAAAAGTAAAACAAAAAGGAACGACCGAAATAAATTTTGATTTGATATAATTTACTAAGTTTTTTATTTCATACCTCGTAATTATGTCGTATCCTTTCAGTTTCGCTGTGATTTATTAGATCATATAATACTTAGGTACTTACAGTTTTATCAGTCCCGAACCGTTTAGACAGCTCCCAGAACCGAATGACAAAGATCTGGAACCGTAACCGGTTCTGCATGCCCTAGTTGTGGTCATAAAAGGTAACAACCTTAAAACTACGTAAAAAAAACATGTATAATAATAATGTCATCAAAATAAATCGGTAAAAAATTAGGAACCCAAGTATAGATTCTAAAACTATTTAGTATAAAGACATAGTTTAGTGCCAGGAACCCAGTGACTCCCATTCCTCGGCAGTATTTGGACATTAATCTTGCTTATGATCGGTTGAAATTGTCATTTTCGAGCGCGCAATGTATTGTGAACAACGCGATCTAAACGCCTTGCTGCGGCGTTGCACTTCCTGTTTAAATGTAGGTACCTACGAATATCGCTTATCGCCGACCACAAAATTATCACATAAAAATCATTTTTATCACTCAGAAATACTTACCTACCGATGATAGGCACATGTTTATACAGAAGTTAAGAGAAAAAAAGGAGCCTTATGCTTGGTCTCTTTAAACACGATTCCGATTTTCCAAAAATGATTGATAACAAAAAAGAAGCTTGTAAATTTTGAGATCCGGTAACGTAGGGTAGGTATAATCTAATGAACTACCTAACCTACGAATATCGCCTATCGCCGACAGCAATAATATCACATAAAATTATTTTAATCACTCTATATCTAACCTAACCTAACCTAACCTACGAATATCGCCTATCGCCGACAGCAATAATATCACATAAAATTATTTTAATCACTCTATATCTAACCTACTGAACTTGTTTATGAAGAAGTTAAGAGAAGTGGAGAAGCCTTAAGCCACAGTATAAATATGGACAGTAGGGAAACTAAGCCTAGTTGAGAACATAATATTACCTACGCTCCATTGAAGCAATAGGGTTGTCACTTTTAATGTTTTTGATATACCTATATTTTTTTTTACATTTTGGTTCTGTAGTGATCAATCAATCGAATTTGAATAAATAGCTTACAAACATAATTTAAATAGGTAATCTCATGGCGTCGGTTAACCTCAGCAAAAGACGATAGTTTAAACACGGAAATCAATTTAATATTAACACACAACAACTTGTAGAACTAAAGATCTTTAACTTTGTCATTACAGCGGAACCTTTTACAAGTTTTAGCGGGAGCGTACGCGAGCCGCGGTTGGACGAAAAGGTTTCGGGGTGCTCGTCGGAGTGGGCGCACGGTAGACGCCGCAGCGCAGGTGGCGCGCGGGCTGGGCTCATGAGCGGCTACGAACCGTACCGCATTTCAATCCATACATATTCAAATAGGTACCTTTTGCAGCCGCCATCTTGAATTCACGTTTTGACAGCACTATCGGCTTCAACACCCTCGAAAACCATGAAAACGACACCCATGACGAAAAAATTGATACCAATTGCAGCCGCCATCTTGGATTCACATTTTGACAGCTGCACTATCGGCTTCAACACCCTCGACTATGAAAATGACACCCATGACGAAAAAATTGATACCTATTGTATCCGCCATCTTGGATTCACATTTTGACAGCACTATCGGCTTCAACACCCTCGAAAACCATGAAAACGACACCCATGACGAAAATATTGATATGGAATATCTACTGCAGTCGCCATCTTGGATGTACTTTTTGTTACCACTATCACTATTGCACTATCAGCTTTAAATACCCTCAAAACCGCCGCATTCATGATTTAGAAGTAAGTTCACGAATTCATTATGATCGATCACACGGACTTATACGTAATTCGATACAACAACAACTAGAAATCATTCTTACCTTTCAATATCAGCAGGAAGTTTAAAATACAATAGCTCCGGTTTTGATGAAGCCGAGTTCAAACAGCCGTAAGTATACTACGCAATACTTTCCTGGCATTTTCAAAAATAAAAAGTTAAACGTGACCACTCGTCTTGACGCGGCACTTGCTATAACTGCGAGTCCCGCGAAGTCACCTTAGGAGTCTCGTCGGTGTGCATGTTTGTGTGAGTGTGCCGTTTCGAGCGTTTGTAGGCAGTTTCCCTACTGTCCATATTTATATTGTGCTTAAGCGTAGCCTCTTAAAATCACGATTCCGATAAGGACTGATAACAAAAAAGAAGCTTTTAAGTACCTACATTGAGATCCGGTAATTATCGAGGTATGAACTACCTGAAAGAAAGAAAAAGACTTTATTTGCGCCAAGCATGACGCATATTAAAAATAAATAAAAAATATGCAAGTTGGGAAGATATGCGTCACATTCGCGCAAAACGGCCATCGCTCAGCATAATGCTGGAACTCATGTGCGAGACAGAGCCACAGCAATGGTTTTCAGCGACAGCCGGCGCTGACAGAATGACGTCGATCGAAATAGTATACAAAGTACCTAATTAAAACGAAATATATAGGTATTTAAATATGTTTGGGTAGAAATATAATAGATAAAACATTGCGAAGATGGCAAACTGACTTGCGCATACGATGGAACGTGGCTGACCAAAAGTGGCGCGGCAATTCTAAAAAAGAAGAAACAGTTGTTTTCTGTTGTGCGTACAAAAAACCGTAAAAACTAAGTTCCATTCATGCACCTCCCTAGTATAAATAAGTGATCTGTGATGCACAATGCACCCCACACCACAATGGCTGATCAACAAATGAAAGTATTGAGAATTTAACACGTTATGAAATGGAATTCTTGACCTGCGCAATCCACTCAATATATTTTTGTTGTTGTTGGATCGAGGGTTTATTGTGAGTTGTTTCTGTGTTAATGTGAGTGTGGCGTAAACAGCTAAGTCGGTGAGATGCTCAGACCAACAAAAAAAGGTAGACAGCGCACCGCGAACATCAAAAGTGAAGCCACAAAACCGTGCTCCTTCAAGTAAATACACAAGCTCACCCACACACCTACACTAAAACTATGCTCATCGCTCTTAGTACTTCACGAGCCGTCGTCTAGAAAACATTAATAGAAAAATATAATTATGCCTTCCTGTGTAGGAAAAATTTGTAAAAACAATAGCAAATCACATATAAAGTTTCACGGAATCACTTTTCACTTGTATGTACTTGAAATAGCATCGTTTTTATTATAAACTAGCACTTCGCCCGCGACTTCGTCCGCGCGGATTTAGTAGGTACTCCACAAACTTCAACGCCCCCTATAACCCCTTATAAAGGTTAGTTTTGGAAAATTAACCACAACGATTTTCATTAATTTACATTTATTACTTAGCCATTTCTATGTATTCTATGATCTCAGGTTCAGCGCAACTGTTCACCCGGTTCACCCCGTCAGGAGTTGATTATGCAAAAATTGTTGGGTACATCTGTTTCAATAATCCCATTTTTAGTTTGTTCATAGCATCCCGACGTAAATTAAAGCAAGCAATAATGTCCTCCCCTAAAAACTTAATCACCCCTGCTTCACCCCTTATTATGTAGGTATGTAGTTTATTTGCGAAAAATCCAAACATTTGTTATTCTTATTGTTTTATCGAAATCATTTTCAACTTCATCGGACCAAGCATTGATATGATTCTTCCCAGTTCGCTCAAGCCGCGACATTTTTCTTACTCCGAGCATGTTTATTACCGTCGTAACTTTTGAACGAAAGGTCCGATTTTAATAATTTAAAGTGTAATTTACACGGAAATAATCAACCTTAATTATCAAACCATTTAAATGGATAAGGATTGATATCATGATACCGAAATCACCATTTTTTCAAATCACCAAGGATTTGCTTGAATAATTTGAACAAAAAGCGGTCATGGTGACTTAACCATAATAGTTAGACATATGATATCGCGGACTTTTTTGTAGACATTGATGACTTCTATAAAACTGTAGTACATCACTTTGCTCTATTGTCAATAGATTCCGCAGCGTACGCGATATAAGGATTTTTTCTCACACCTTGGGTTACATTATCGAAGTTTTCATACGGATCCCTAACTTTTTTGAAAATATTCTATAGCCTATGTCCATCATTGATAATGTACAATTCTACTGGTGAAAGAATTTTTCAAATCGGTCCAGTAGTTTCGGAGCCTATTCATTTCAAACAAACAAACAAATCTTTCCTCTTTATAATGTTAGTGTAGATTAACTATGATTTTTAGGTTACTTGGAAGAAAAACGTCAACAAACGAAAGCAGTGATGGTGAAAGTGTGAGGGTTGCCATAATACGATTTAATATTTCCCCATTCGATTAAACAAATATATATGATTTCTTTCTTAGAGTTATATTCCTATTTTCTTTTTTTTAATATATAAAATATTTTAGATTTGAAGTTTTTCAACACATTTGCGAGAAAACAGTACAATAGGTAATGAAAAAAACTTTTAGTTTTTTGATAGTCAGAAAGTCGCAACAATCTGTGACGTTTGTAGTATGAAAATAGCGCGAATTTGCAAATGGAACTACATCTTTCGTCTCATTTTCTCTTTAGTATTAAATTGAGACAAACGTATTGTGCAAAAGCGCTTCCAAGTAGGTTAAATCATTCAGCTTAATATTTTATTCTCGTACTTATTTATACTCCTATAAGAAAATAAAAAAAAAACTGTAAAGGATACGTACGGCGCTATTCAACGGAGTATGCGGTAAAATATGTACTTAGGTGAGAGTACCTATTTTACCGCACATTCCATTGTGTGGTGCGTCATATTTACTTTTTTTTTGAGCAAATGTGTTGAAAAAGACTTTATTTGTTCATGATAAATAATATTTATTTTGTAAGCATGTTAAACATAACATTTACACGTTATTGTTTCGTTTGTTATGTTTTATCTTGATATTACCTACTTTTTCTTTAGTCAGTCAGTTTTTGTGATGGTGGTCTTTTTCAATTTATTAAAGTTGATTAAAAATGTAATTACCTATTTTATTTTAAAACAATTTACATAATGACTTACGCTTATTACGCTTCGACAACCTTTTAAAACTTAACTAGTTTACATAATTGAATGTAGGTATGTGTGATGTAAAAATTTGTTTTATAGGGAAAGATCTTTCTAAAAAACTAAGTTACAATACCATACTCAACAATATCTTACTTGTGCTGACTTGCACAATATTAGCTTACCTACCCATAAAATATTATTTCCCAAGTTATAGGGAAAAAAAATAAAAAATGGCAACCCTTCGAAACACACTTAGATAAAAAGATGGCTTCATCTTTGATATTCGCAGTGCGCCGTCTGCCTTTTTTGTTGGTCTGAGGTGAGATGACAAAAAAAATCAAATGAGTACCTACCCAAAATATCAGCAAAAGGGAAATAACGACACCTAGCAATAATGAAATAAGGATTGGGATGTAGAATATCATGGATTAGTAGGTTAGTCATTTTTTATATCTATTAAATTGGACAATCATAAATTCATAAAAAAAAATTAAAATTGCAAGTAAAATTAATAAAATCAATGTAAGTACTTATAAAATTAAAAAAATATAATAATAATATAATAAATGTTTTTTTTTTTTTCCCGTAAAAATATTGAATAATGTAATTTATGTAGGTACAAATAATGAATAAAGGAAATATAATAAAAAAATAAATCTGAATAATTTCAAATTAATTCAAGTCAACTTACTAATTATTACAGGTGTGAACCTTCAAAGAAAAATTGACCAGAGCACAAACAAAGAACAAAACAATCAAAGGAAAGATAGGAAAGTGGGACATCAAGACCAAAGCAGCCCGCACCGTTGGAGACCCCAGCCAAAGCCTGATGCCCGTGACCCCTGAGGTACCTACAATACAATGCAGCAAAACATAAACTTAAGATGACAGTTGTGGAAGTGACTTCTTTAATTGGTACTTGAAACACTGTAATGTTTTCAGGCACCTCATTGGTGGTGGGAGATCATTCCAACAATGCGTGGCTGCAAACCTGAAGCCTACCTAACTCACCTTAGCTCACCCCTAAACAGATAGGATTCGAATTGGCCGCCGCCAGCTTGCTCGTGCTTCGCGATACATAGGTAACACATTAGCATATTAACAATTCTTGGGCACTCTAGACACTATAGTAATCGTTAAATCCAGATTACATTTTTAAATCACACTCTTAGTGAGTGTAACAAACAATAACAGACACAAACACAGAATTTAGTTTTGGTAGGTAGGTATCAAACGAAAACTTATCTATCACTTCTAGAATTCCTGAATTGTCTTCATGGAACTGATCGGAATCATGAACAAATCGGCTAAATGTAAAAAAAATGTTATTTTAGAACATTTCTTTGACCTCGCCGACATTCGGCGGCATACTGGTTCAAAGAGCGCGCGCTACGTATTGCCGCCAAAGAGAAAAAGTCTTATCGACAATAAACGAAGTACTTAACCGATTTCCGACCTTAAGAGCGTTTACGCGGTACGGCTTTTCATACAAACTTTCAAATCATAATTCTTCAAAAAGAATGAATCGATTTTAACGAAACTTGGTATGCGAACGCTAGATATCCAGGTCTAAATAGTTATCAGAAAACATTTTTGAAAAAGTTTTCAGAGGGAGAGAGAGAGCGATTTTAAGTTTTCTATAGAAAGTGAAAAATCACTATATCCTTCCCCCTGAACTCTTTTTCAAAAATGTTTTCTGATAACTATTTAGACCTGGATATTTAGCGTATGCATACCAAGTTTCGTTAAAATCGGTTCATTCATTTTGAAGAATAAGGACTTGAAAGTTTGTATGAAATGACATACGGCGTACACGCTCTTAAGTTATTTTATTCACAGCTGAGCAAATACTTAATTCTAGTTTTATTTACATTGCTCTTTTTAGTGAAAGTAGTGAATTAATATTTTTTTATTAAAAATCACATTGGTTTAGGTAAGAATACCAATTATGAGCAAGTTTAAAGTAAAAAAAAACCTGAAAAAATGAGGAAAAAACCGACGAAAAATTCCAACGCGGTCCAGAACACCAGGTATATAGTCTTTCTCACATCTTTAAAAAAGGTATAAAAAAGATGCATTTTTGCTCTCATTTATTCATCAACCTCAAAATAATCTTCGTCCCCGAAGGTACTTTCTCATTTTTTTCAAACTCTACCTTGCTGGCATAACCCTGCTCAACGTTTGACTGTGGCGGATGATGCTCCAGATTCTTGATAAACCGAAGACATTTCTTCAAAAATCTCTTTTGGTGTTTTTCCCTTTTTTACAAGGAATTTTATTAATGCGCAATGTTCCGCAATTTCGTGAAATGCAGCGATGCTTCAGACATGATGATATTTACACATCATTTTCTCGGACTGTAATGATCCTAATTAGGCAAAACTTTCCCTATTATGCTAATTAGATGTCGATCAACCAGTGACTACTTGTGGGAACTATTGAAATACCTGAAAGCACTTTAGGCTCAGAACTTTTCAGCCGCCCTAGTACTTAATATCACACACATTGTCTTTCAATAGGCTGACCGTACTCTTTCATTTTTCAGTGTTAATTACACAACATCGACAGCCAGAAGACAATTTCTTTACGGGGATACTTTGATTTCATTTTCCTGTAAATTTTTAGGAGAATACAAAGTTCACGTGAAGTCGCGAGCACAGCTACCTACTCTGAAAGGATTTTTTTAGATGGAGGTTTAAGTCAATATTACAGGAAAAATAAAACGATGTATCCGTAGCAGTAAAAAAACACTACTTCCGGCCGAAATGAAACTCATTAAAAAAAAATTTTTTTTTCAGAAAATATAATAAACAATCAAAACATAATAAACTTTTATCGAACTATACAACAGAGAAGGGAGATTTAAAAATAAAAAGATACCGTTCGTATCGTCCATATAATAATATATATATCTAGCTATGTATAAGTATGTACACGATGTAAGTATATTTACAGCTGCTGGCGCTTGTCGGCGGGCGGCGGCGCGGGCTCGGGCTCGGGCGCGGCGGGCGGCGCGGGCGAGCGCAGGCGCCCGCGCGGCCGCCACGCGTCCAGCAGCGCCTCCACGCGCTCCTCCGTAGGCCCCCAGCGCGCGTGCCCGGCCGCGTTCTGCAGCCACACCACCACCGTTCCGCCGCCCCATCTGAAGTACACCTCGTTCCTGTGACATGTCACGTGTTACGTGGGCTGTGTGCGAATGTCCCGCCTCTACTTCCTGACCTGTCTTACCCCGTGTCCTAAGATAAGCGTTCCTCGCGCGAATACGATTTGACTGCCAGTTGTACGAAAAAAAACTTGAACGCGACGATCGCGTATTTGCGCGACGATTGCTTATATGGATACGTAAAAACAAGGCCTTAGTGTAACGACCAATGCGACAAAGTTTGGCGTGCTTACGCCTACACTGCGAGTAATTTCGTCCTCTTTATAGAGGCAGGTGCCAAATTAGAAAAGTTTTGCAGGCATAGACACGCTACACATCGGGTTATTCGCACTTCGTACCACGTTCGCAGTTGGTCCCATTCGCACTTAGTCCCCCCATGCAAGAAGTTTGTAAGGGAAGAGGTAGGTTTGTGGACCAATGTGTTATATAACATCACGCTACGACCAATAGCGGAGCATCAATGAAAATGTTGCAAAAACTTGAAAAAATATTTCTTTTGAGAGCTTCCGTTGCGTAGGCTGCGTAAACGGTTAAAGTTACGCAAAAATCATGTATCACGGAATTGATCCCCTTTAAAAGTTCAAAAAAAGTCCCCAACAGCATACGTCTATGTTTTAAGGTTGACTCACTGTAACCTTTTTCATGGTAATCTTTGTTCTAAAATAATTAATTATTTGCGAAGGTGTATTATAAACATGAACAAAACGCACAAACACAAAACAACAACAACATACAACAACACATGGACAAAACTACTTGCATGGGACTAAGTGCGAATGGGACCTACTGCGAACGCAGTACGAAGTGCGAATGGGACGAAGTGCGAATAACCCCACAAATCTTTGGGGCATTTTTCTGTAGTGTCGTACTCATTACACTTTTCAAACCAATTTTTGTTGTTACACCGTTGACTCCACGTCTGCCGCCTGATTTAGAACTTTATTGTTTGATGAAAACTATTTAAATGTATGTTCTAAGTAAAGAATGGACTAAGTTAAGACATTGGTGATAATAAACGCTACTTTAAAGTTTGCGGGCACGAAACTGGTGGCAAGTTATAGCGGAAGCGGCGCGACGCAATCGAGCGATGGGATGCGATGGGTTCGCACATTTTTGTATGGAAGCTGGATAACTAAGTACTCGACGCACTATGAAACACCTGGAAGAGCACACATAACAAACCAACATATTAGCAACATGGTGCCCTAAAGTGTCACGTTGATATTTGGAAATAGAGATTGTCATGTGAGAACAATGACAATCATTAAGAAATGAATGAACTAATTACGTGCTTATTTGCATCAGATTGTATTCAAATAATAGTTCCCAGTTAAATTTAACAATTTATTAGAAGAGAGTAAAAATAAGAGCGCGGAAAGACAACTTTTTTTTCGCCGCCAGTTTCGTGTGTACACCTCGGCACTGTCAACAAAATGTTTTTGAGTTACACTCGAACTAGTTTATTTGTCCGCCAGTTAATTGACTACGTTACTGCAGCTGGAAAGTGACTCCTAGAGTGATTTAACTAGAACGTATAATTAGTGCGTAAACTGCTGTAAATGTGCGCCAAATAAAAAAAATGTGCGTCTTGTCTTTATGGAATAAAGGAAAAAACGATTCCTGCTGGAGTAACGTTGTTCCAACAGGAAAATTCTAAAGGAATGATCGGAGCGAGAAATATTGTGTAATAGGCAGAGAGCTTATATTTATGCTTAAATGTGCGCCGAAAATATCATTTGTGCGTCTCCAGCTTTTCGAGAAATTGCATTTCCTGCTTTGCAGAATCGTGTATCTCTAAAATCACTATAGGCGCGAATATAGAATAAGCATATACGAGTATAGCTGGAACAACGTTACTCCAGCAGGAATCGGTTTTTCCGCTTTTTTTCAAAACGACAAAACGCACAATTTTTTTATTTGGCGCACATTTACAGCAGATTACTCACTAACTGTACCGTTTCGGTCGTCAAGTAAACCGGGGTTTCGTAACTGGTTTTCATGAAGGCTTTTTGTATACTACTACGTAACTGGTTTCGAAGGAGTATTTTCCAATGTCCCTTAAGCCACCTACAAAACTGACTACGAAAGAAGAAAACGAAAAGTTAGTAGGTACTTACTTTCTTTTTGCCAATATTGGTGCTTTTGGTCAATATTCATATTTCTCAGTTGTATTAAATATAGAATATTTAATACAACTGAGAAATATGAATATTGAATTGAACTGAAAATCTTTATTTAGTTTTCGTAGATAGATAATAACAGTTGTTTTAATAAATACTAAACTAACTGTATGCACTAAAAATAAAAATCAAATACCCTAAGTTCACCTATAATATGGCGTCAAAAAATTCATCCATCGAACTGAAACGTAGTTGTACATTAATATCTTGTTTTATTTAAAATGTAAACTTAAAATAAAAATGCATACCTATTATTATGGTGAAATTATTTCAATGCCATTCATGCAAGTGGCCCACAGTTATTTGCTCGTTTTGCAAATCGTTTATGCTATAAACGATTTACAAAACGAGTAAATAAGCAGCAGACTTTTCGATGTCCATTGTGACTTTAGACGGCCTTCAACCTCGAAAGTTTGATTCAATAAGCCGAAAAAGGATTTCGTACGTTTTCTGGGAGTAGACAGTATAAAAATGGAGTTACAGATTTATTTTCTTCATTATAGCCGTGTATTGTGTATATTTGCTTAAAACTTTTGTGCAGGACTCGAATGTCGCACAATAATGTTTAAAGCACTTTACTAAGTATCGGATATTTTTATTACAGAATATTATAATAATTCGCTTGTCATCTTCATCGCTAAAGTAATCAGCTAGAACGATTTTTTGTTGAAACTTTTTTGGAACTACCACGGCACAAGCGAGTTCGAAAACACATTTTAGGCACTCCAAGGATTTTATTAAAAATACCAGTTTTCTTATTTTCGTATCCAGGAGGAATGTTAGCCATCAAATGTATTCCTTCACATTCCAATTTATACACCATTCATTGTACTGTTTTTGAATCGACTCAAAATTAGATCCTCTTGCGTGTTTCAGTTTATCAAGTTCCTTCAAAACTTTGTTCAGTTCATTCACACTAGGAGTTTCTCCTGTATCGTGGGTGCGTTTACAAACATACAAAGTCACATACAAAAACAGCCAGACCCGGAACAACTATCTGTAGGCCATACAAATATATGTTCCGTGCGGGAATCGAACCCGCGACACGCAGCGCCGCAGCCAATCGCTCAACCACTGCGCCAACCGTGTCGTCAAATTTGGCAAACACTCATTATAAGAATTATTACTGTTGACTTGTTTTTTTTTGGTATGACCACTAGCAAGTTAACACACATGGGATATCAACTGCTAAACCGGACTAACCTGTGGTGGCCTCAAATGAATTTAAGGCCCCCAGCCAAGGCAAGAAAACTAGCTACAAGCTAAAAACTACTGACCGCTCGCTAAAGGCATTCCCTGTGGAATACGACCTCGGCTTAGCGGCGTCAGTTCGGGACAGCAAGGGACAACAGGCTGGGTCGTTTCATTAATTCGGGGTTATTAAAGCTAAAGGCTCAGCGGCGCGGGCTGGCTCGTTGGGCAAAAGTCGGGGAAGGTTTTGAATGGGTCGTCGCGACGGACCTCGGCGGCGAGGTCGGTATACGGAACGCGGTCTATTCTTGTATTTTCTAAGGGTGCTGGTTTCCCTACAGCTTTCCTGAATCGTTGTGATCTCGTCGTCGGACTCGACGAGTGTATGCCAAGGACGGCGAATCTTACTAATGCGAGAGGGAGTGTACTGGGTTGCCTTTGAAATCAAAGGGTTTTGGTGCTTTTCAGCGGATTCGATGAAACGCTTTGTAAGGCGCTTCATAAACTGTTTTAAGGTCGGGATTTTGAGGTCGACATGAAGTCGTTTATTCCGTACATACCACGGGGCGCCCGTGGCTTTTCAGAGAAATCAGTTTTGGATTACTTGCATCTTGCGGATTTGCTTTGGCTTTGCGTGTGCGAATACAGCACACGCATAAGTCATTATCGGACGTATGCACGTAGTGTAGATGCGCAGTTTACATTTAAGGGATAGCTTGCTGCGTGCATTCAGCATGGAGTGAAGCCTACCCAGAACGAATGCAGCACGCGAACGTACCGCACTTATGTGCTCAGTAAAGGTGAGTCTATGGTCTAATATCACACCTAGATATTTGGCTCGCTTTTCCCAAGGGATCTGCTTACCAAACATGGTGATCGGACTCGGTGGTTTGGGAATGAATTTTGCCCGCGGTTTGTAGAACATGACCGCCTGGCTTTTTTCGGAATTAACCTCAAATCCCCAAAGTCGCGCCTAGGTCGCTGGCCGACTTTTGGAGATTTTTGGCTATTGTGTTTTCACTATTGCCGGAGCAATATATGGCCGTATCATCGGCAAAAAGAGCTAGCTGCGTCTTATTATTTTTAGGGATGTCGCTAGTGAACAGCGTGAAAAATAGAGGGGAGAGCACGCCGCCTTGAGGGACGCCGGCTCGGATAGGGTGGGGGAAGGAAAGCGCACCTTCGATACGATACCGAAAGGTGCGATTCGACAAATAGTCTCGTATGATGAGCACGAGACACTCCGACACGCCAAGTTTATATAGCTTATAAATTAAGCCATTGTGCCAGACTTTGTCGAAAGCTTTCGCTATGTCGAAGAACACGGCTCCCGTCTTTAATCCGCGTTGGGTGCGGCCGCTGATATGTTCAACAATACGGTAAACCTGTTGGACACATGATTGATTAGCTCGAAAGCCAAACTGTTCATTTGGTAGGAGGCCCCTAGCCTCGGCATAACCTTTGAGTCTCTTATAAATAAGTCGCTCGTAGATTTTACCTAGGACTTTGAGCAGACTGATGGGGAGGTAGCTGGTGGGGGAGGACTTTGGCTTTCCCGGTTTTGGAATACCGATAACGGTAGCCTCTATCCACGATTGTGGGAACATGTTGTTGGACAGAGCCGTTGAAAATGACGGTCATCAACATGATAAGGGTAGCTGGGAAGAAACGGAACACCTTGTTGGTGATACCGTCAAACTATTTTAATTGATGTTTTTTTCCTATAATGATTTTAATTGATGTTTTTTTTTCCTATAATGATTTTAATTGATGTTTTTTTTCCTATAATGATTTTAATTGATGTTTTTTTTCCTATAATGATTTTAATTGATGTTTTTTTTTTCCTATAATGATTTTAATTGACGTTTTTTTTTTCTCTTATATAATTGATATTTTTTTTTCCTTTTCATAATTAATTTACGATATTGCATTTTTAAGTTATAATTATGTTATTTTTTATTATTATTCGAATGTTATCCTTAAATTAAGAACACACTAACATAAATCATTGTTTATGTTAATTATTTGTAATAATTAATTTTGTAAATTAAGCCGTTTATTGTACATGCGGTGTTGGCCTTTAAGTGATTGTTACACTTGTAAATGTATTTTTGCCAATTGTAATGTATTCTTTTATGTGTAAACAATTGTTGGCTAACCTAATAAGTAAATAAATAAATAAAACCCAGGGGCTTTCCTGGGTTTGAGGTTCCCGAATATTTCCTTCACCTCGTCTGGAGTGACGGGGGGGAGGGAAGTCCTACGCTCGGCCTCAGCGTCCACCTTGGCGAGGTGAACCGGGTCAACCGGGTAGGTACTTGGGGAGCATTGAGTCTCTAGGCTGTCGGCTAGGCACTCTGCCTTTTCATCGTCATCGAAGGCGATGGTGTTATCTGGGCGAGTGAGAGGAGGCATGGTGGAAACCTCAGAGGCGCGTAACTTCCTCTGGAGTTCCCAGAAGGCCTGGTGGTTGGGTTCGAGGTCGCCAAGCATCTTATCCCAGCGACTGTTACGCAGCTCAGCGATGGCGCGACTTACTTTACGCTGTAAGTAGCGCATGTGAACTTTGTAACTGTGGCAGGGAAAGGACGAATAGGCACGAACGGCCGCGTTCTTCTCGGTCAGCAGAGCACACACCTCAGTTACGAAACCCCGGTTTCCTTGACAGCCGATACGAATTATACGTACCACTCATATCACTCTAGGAGTCACTTTCCAGCTGAAGAAACGTACTCCAGTTTATTTCGGAAGCAAAACTAATTAACGAATCATTAAAACCTGATAATAAACGAATACCACAGTATTCAAATATTTAACTCCTTACAGTCGGCCAGAGGGACTGTTTTCGCAGGGCAAGCTCTATAACAAAGTTAGAATGTTAGATATTTGTTAATAAATCGAAGATATTCTTCATGAGAATAGTCATAACTTATGACTAATTGTTTTCATTGATTTATCCAATGACATAATGAAAACACTGTAAGGAGTAACTACGTTTTCGCTTTACTGGCATTCTTAATAGATAAAATTTATTGATTGTTGCTTTCCATTTAATCCGGAAAAAGGAATTATAAAAATTAATTTCCCTACTACTACTACTGTTAATTAACCTACGTTGGTCAAGAAAGCAATGCTCTAATGGAAATAATAAGCGATGCGATACTTGGACTATGGCAATAAATACGGTCAGGAGTACAATTTACAATAGTAATACGTAATAATCAAATGCATTAATTACATGTTCTATTGTCTTCGCTTCACAGCGAGAATCCGGATCAATGGATCTTTTTTTCGTAATTTCATAATATTCCATGTAGATACACAACAAAACTAAGTATAGACCTGTAATTATAAGTATTTTACTAGTAACAATTCGCGCAAAACAAATATTGTAACTACTGGAAAAAAATAGCGGTATAAAAAATAGTTAAAAGTACAAGATTACTAAGAACTTTAAATTTTTGGAAATAAAGTTAAAAATACAATAAGTAACTGGTTCGAAGGTTTAAGCTTGAACTTAAAACTAAAAAACTTGTTTAGACTCATGAGAAATTATTTGATTAGGTAGGTAGTAGTGTAATTATTAAGATGTCAACATGTGTGAATAATGCGTATTATTATGTCGTTTATAATGAATTGTTATGTGTAGGCAGATTTAAATGACTCACTTGGTAAGAACATGTTGAAACCCGTGGCGGTACTCGTGCTCAAAAGCTGGAATTACCACCTAGAACCAAAAAAATATTTTAGTAACAAAATTCTGTCCAATTTTAATTTTAAATAAAAGTAGTATTTAGCACATAAAAAGTTTTGAAATCCTTTTAGGGGTCCGGTGATCTGAATAGGCACCAGACACCAAAAAAAAAAAATTGTGTACAGACTTGTGTGAATTATTATTTTTCTGCAATTTGTGGTGATAAGTATATATTGTTATATTGAATTATTCAAATTGTTTATTTTTCTCAAGTTTAATACCGGTACGCGGTCTCGTCTTTCTTTCAGCAGTCTGTAATTCAAATTCAGAATACTTCAGAATACAAGGCCATCTAGCGCAGTTCTGCTGCTTCACACTACGTTTTTCGTTCACGGAGTTATATGACGTCGTGTAGCACTCAAACAAATTTTTAAAGGTTGTTCTTTTTTGGCGAATTGGTTTTTAAAATGAAATAAAACACGTAAAATTAAATTTAATAACCATTGTATTGGCTTTGTTTAAGAGATATTCTTATGCCATTACCATGGCAATTAATAGTTATTTATGATATTAGTGCGGTAAGTTGGTTTTTACAAACGAGTAGACAAATGTAAGCACGAGACGAAGTCGAGGGCTTACCATAGTCACGAGTCTGTAAAAACCAAATCCGCACGTGTGTCATACAACGTTTTTCGACACATTTGCGAGAAAACAGTACAATAAGTAATGAAACAAACTTTTTTTCTTTAGAAATCAGTCGGACAGTCGCAAAAATGTTTGACGTTTCTAATATGAAAATGGCGCGAATTTGCAAAGGGCGCCACATGCGCGTGGTGAAAATTAGAACCATATCATTCATTTATTTTTATTTATCTTCTCTTATTTTCTCTTTAAAATGAGACAAACGTATATAGCAAAAGCGCTTCGAAGGAGGTTCGATCATTCAGCTTATTTATTCTCGTGATTCTTGGCGGAATTCTTATTAATTTTTATGGAAATTACAAAAAAAAACTGTAATGAATACGCACGGCGCTATATAACGGAGTTTGCGGTAAAATATGTACTTAGGTGAGAGTACCTATTTTACCGCACGTTCCATTGTGTGGTGCATAATTTTTAACTTTCGAACAATGCATACAGGCTTCGTAAATGCATTTTTTGAGGAAATGTGTTGAAAATTTATACTTACGTGTTTTATTTCATTTTTTTTAAAACAAACCTCTAAAAACACAGCCTTTGCTGGTTAAAACAAAATAAGGTCCAGGCATCTTTGCTGTAAAAATGTTTTAAAACAAATGTCAACGATATCGATAAAAGGAAACAAGCAACCGAAAGCCGAATAGAAATTGAGTTAATTGAGTACTTACTCATGATTATAAACAACTTTTGCTATGGGACCAAACTCAGAAATATCAAAAAAAAAAAAATTGGCTGTTTCATACATAATGCAATATTCACCTGATGAAAATGTATGAAACAGTAGATTTTTTTTTTCGGTTTTTCAGGGTTGGTCTCATAAAATCAAGAGTTGTTTATAAGCACGAGTACTTTCACCCACTGAAAGGTTGTTGGTGTTTTACAAATAACCCTGTATAAATCTCTAAATTATATGCAGTGAATTATGCAGCATGCAGGCATCCAATCAAATTCTTTTCTTTCCAAACGAAACACTTATTTTTTCGGGAATCTGTGACATAAAATGTAAAATTATAATACTTAATGCATATTATCATTTTTGTTTGAACTCAAAACCAAAAACAAAACCTCTTAAGTTCAAGTGAAATAAAACGTGTAAAATTCATTTTGCATCAGCATAACACTTTCCAAAGTCGCAAGTATAAGATTTCAAAATGTTTGTTTACTCAGAAATATAAAATGATTCCGGCATTCTTCATATTCGTATGGCTTCTACACCACATAACAGGATTTATGACAACTGTTTGAAGTATTTAAACCAGGTGAAACACAAGAAATAATCACAAGAACATATCCATTCAATGACACCGGCGAACTGTCAGCGCTGCGCGGTACGGTATATAGCAACGCCTCCTGCCACGGTCCGGTATGCGTGGTGCCATTTTTAAGCGTGAGTTACATTTCTTGACTTTTATTATTCGTAGTGCACTGCTCACTTTTTTTTTGTTTGTTACTGTCTTCCTTGTTTGGCTTAGAACATTTTGAAGGTTGGAATGCGATGCTTTCGATCAAATGCCTCACGTTTTGAGCTGGGATGTTTTTTCCGAACCGCTTCGATTTTAATATCTTTTTAATAACTTAATTATGACAATGTAAATAAATATAAAAAAGATGAAACTAAGTGTTTGTTATTGGTTAAGAGGAACACTTTCGCCGGTCCTCCTTTGTTCTAGTTTCTATAATATTGCGTTCACCCTGCCAAAGAATAACCTCCCACAATATATGATGTGCAGCCGGGAAGGTAAAGGCATGTGTACCTAGTAATAGCCAGTAATAGTTGTAAGACCGGTACCTGTTTTCTTTTGAAGTGGCTGGCTTGAAGCTTGTGTAAGGCGTGCGTCTGCCTGTCGGGCCACTCGGGCAGGATGACGACGAAGCTCAGCGGCTCGGCGGAGTCCTGCAGCAGGCGCTCCATGTGGCGCAGCGCCGCCTCCAGCAGCTCCTCGCAGTACGGCGGGTGCGCCACCATCGACCCGGACACTGGACGCAGTTCTAGAAAGGGCCTAAACAAATCTTTCGGATCAATATGATGTACAGTAGGTATATACGAACATTATATTTTTTTTGATTTGAACATTATAATATTGTTTGCCTATAACAAATCACCCCGACTGATATTTGGTGATTTGTTAGTAGTAACGCGTCATGGTTTGCAATGAGTTTTCGTAAGCGCACTGGAATCGACATGACATGGTGCCCCATTATAATTAAACAGTCGATGACACTTCAATGGAATCAGTAAATTGCTTATTCGCATTTACATTAACAGTGTTTCCTCCAAATCCCAAGGCAAAGATTCCAATAGATGAAACCAATACACACCCTCGAGATCCAAAGTAAGAGTCAGTATCGGCGAAAGCTGAACAATACTGTCTGAAGTAGCAGTCGAGCGGACTGGCGAAGCACTCGAAGGTAACGCCGAAGCAGCGGTGCAGGCACTCCAGCACGGGCACGGGCAGCGACATCTGCGTGAGCTGCGCCTCGCCGCCCGCGCCCACCCAGGCCGCGTAGCGCCGCAGCAGGCACCACACGCGCGAAAGGAACTGCTCAAACTTCTTATCGTCGAAGCAGCTGTAGCGGTACAGACACTCCTGCCAATCAACCACAGGCCGTGATTACTGTTTATTTAATACTAGCCTTTATCGCTTCACCACACGCACGGTGCGGCACTGGTGGAATCTAGAGACCGACGAATAGGAAACAAGGTATGTTTTCAATTTTGCTTTTATTTTAAAGAATTCCATCTAGAATAGACCACCACATAAATAAAAAATGAAAACGCTTTAATTCACTGTCAAAATTGCGGTTTTAAACTGATATTTTAAATTTTCGCGCGAAATCGGACGATGTCGTCACTCCCTTTCATGAATCAAAGTCATAGGGCAAGATCCCAATGCTCCCAGACCTTACCTTATTTTCCCAGTAATAAAATGTGTGGGACAGAATAGTGTTAGTAAGAAGTACTTTGAGCATACGCATTACGCCGATTTACAACATCATCAGTTGCGAAAGCTATAAAACGGCTGTATTAAAACATGTTCCATTTCACGTTACTTTAAATTCGTAATTATTGTTAAAAATTAATTTGCAATGTATGTATGTATGTAACTATGTTTGTTCGGGTGGATTCTTACAACTCAATTTTACATTTTAGTCACAAAATATTGATAAATATTTTTTCAACACATTGCTCAAAAAATGCATTTACGACTGTATACATTGTTCGAAAGTTAAAAATTACGCACCACACAATGCAACGTGCGGTAAAATAGGTACTCTCACCAAAGTACATATTTTACTTACCGCATACTCCGTTGTATAGCGCCGTGCATTTCCTTCACGGTTTTTTTTTTATTTTCCATAAAAATTATTTAAGAATTCCACCAAGGAGTTAATAAATAAGCTGAATGATCGAACCTCCTTGGAAGCTCTTTTGAACAATACATTTGTCTCACTTTAATATTAAAGAGAAAATGAGACGGAAAGTCCATTTGCAAATTCGTGCCATTTTCATATTAGAAACGTCAAAGATTGTTGCGACTTTCCGACTGATATTTAAAAACATTGGAGGAACACTATGGAGTTTCTTGTCCGTTCTTCTCCATAAGAATCTACCCTTGCGAACGGACAGTAGTCACTTTAATATTTTTAATGTAAATTATGACGTTCAAAAGTGCCGTTTAATGGCCTAATTGAAATAAACGTTTTGACTTTGACTTTTTTTTTTCATTACCTATTACTGTTTTCACGCAAATGTGTTGAAAAACGTTGTATGACACACGTGCGGAAATTGGTATTTACAAACTCGTGACTATGACTAGCCTTCGATCGTCTACTCGTTTGTAAAAACCAACTTACCGCACTAATATCATAAATAAACTATAACTGCATCATCCCTGTTTTATTTATAAAAACTAAACTAGACCGTGTTCAATAAGTAGGGCGTAGCTTGCAGTTAGGGCTTTCTTGTGTACGATGCTAATATAAACGCCTACAGATTTCAAAAATATTAGTCTATTTGTCTCTCAATCTCTTTTCATAAGACCACATAACCTGCACGAGTCGAATAGCTAAAATATTCGTGCACGCTTTACTCGCTCTTGCGTCTTGCGTCTCCAGAGATGATGACGTGTTTGTTAATATTGGACGCACAAAAAGTCGGCCGTGGCGAACCGACCAGAGGCAGACTAAGCATTTTGACACTACTTTTCTTAACATTTCCTTCTTTACCAAATAAAATAATGTAAAGACTTACCAGCTTCTGTAAATACACGGCATTGAGAACCTGCGTTTCACCGAGATAGCGCAATAGCGTCTGTTCGCGGTCGAGGAAGTGTTCCACGAGCGGCGCGCGAGGTGCCGGCACCGCGAACTGAACGGGGTAACACCACACCTTGCGTAGGGCTGCCTGCTGCAACGGTGCTTGAAGCTCCTGCAGTCATTACAAATCTCTACATAATAAAAAACAAAGTCGTTTCCCGCCGTCTGTCCCTCTGTACGCTTAGATCTTTTAATCTTTTAAACTACGCAACAGATTTTAATGCGGTTTTCACTATCATTTAGATCATTTATTTCGGAAGGTTCATACGTACGTAAAATAGTGTAGAAAAGTAGATGTTTTGCCAAGTGTCCAAAAAGCAATTTTCGGGCGCACATCAGTAAATATTACCCGTGGGCGGGTCACTAGTACTTACATTTATAAAAGGGTAGTATTTAAACAAGTGACTGTATATTAAAGTTTTAAGGGACAAAAATAATTAATTTACGTTATAGTATTACTAAGTGAGCGACTGACTGCGGGTGACGAGAAATCAACATAACAGCGACTTACACACATTAATTTGAGTTACTTAATATACAAAATGAGAAGCTTCATAATATTTGAGCGACCTTATATTTATTTGAGTGTCAACGTTACGTCCTGCATTTTTTCAATATTTGGCAAATGATATTTCTGGGTAGTTTAAAAAAAAATAACCACGAAGGGGATGGCGGGGTCTGTTCGCTCGCTTCGCTCGCTCACTTGACCCCGCCATCCCCTTCTAACCTAACCTGTCCGAGTCGGGGTGCCCCAATTCCCGAGCTCGCATCACTTGCTCTTGCGCACCAAATAAAACACAAAAATGTTAAAACCTCAATTGGAAAAATCATCTCTATTTTAATATTGAAGTTGCCCTCTCTGTATTTCTAGTCGCGCAATTAGTAATTTAGTCGCACGGCTAGAATTTTAATATCTGAAATTGATTAATCACAACCCACTTTTTGTAAGCTCGTTCTGGATTTTATTATTAATAAATATTCGTCGTTAGTTTAGTAAATTTTTCGCTTACTCAAATTTATACCGCTCAGTTATTAAAACAGTATCTCATCATCAGTCGCTAAGTTATTTTTTTATTCGATCGTTTTATAATTTTCCTTTATAAAACCGTACTGCGGAGTGCGGATGATGAAAAGCAGACGAAACGATAATATGAAAGCAAAGGAATTTCACAGAAAACGTCCATATAAAGCTAGAGGGGACAGTAAAAGTATAAATTTTGTAAGTGTCTGTAAATAGTTAAGGCATTGAAAAAGCTAGGTACTTCCGCCGGCGATCCCTCATGTTTAACACGACGATGTTATACGACGTCCTGCCTATGACCCCGGCACCTCTTCGCGAAAAAAACTTCGCTACTATACAAAATATTTGCAGTTGATCTATTTCACGATTTTTCCTGTGAAACATTTTATAGGTAGGTACTGTTTTTCTTCTTAACACGTGGGCAGTAAGGTCTAATGACCCCACAAACCCTAGTGTCAGAGTTTCTAAACTGTTAACTGTTTTTGTTTGTTTTTTTTTTTACTGTTCATATTTTAAGACACATGACCATGTATTTTATTTATCTGTATAAAAGTTATCTACATTAGTTTTGTACTTTCTACGTGATTCGTGCACATCTAAACGGACAAAAATTCCAAAAACGCTGGAAATGGGTTTTGTTAGTTATCCGTTATCTCGCTGGCTATTTTTTTAAATTATTTTCTAAGTACATAAGTGACTCGTCAACAGATTTATTATATCTACTACTATTGAATAGAATATATTTATATGAGGTATTATGGTGTCTATCCATTTTAACCGTTGATGTATCCCACCCATTGAAATGTAAAAAACAGGAGTGGCAAGGGGGCGTGACAGTGTCCGCGCGACATGGACAATTGTCCATGTCTCGAACTAGTGCGCTTTCGACCGCGATCGTCACAAATTATAAGAATGCCGTGTTGTTCAGTGGTTTCTTGTAAAAACTAAAGCCTAAACCAAAACTTTGTAGATCAAGGAATTACCTACCACATGTAAATATAAGTATATTACTATATACGGCAGACTTTCTGACGAGGCGACCTTTAAGCATCTACGTGAGCGGGTTAACCACTCCGGCCCAACATGTGAAAATTCCCTAATATAAAGTAAATCTTATGTATATGTAAATAAACATTAAATTCGCGATTAATTCGCGACACACCGGTGTGTCGCCGGGGCCGGACAGGTGTACTTGAAGCGGATTGTTACTCCAACTACTTAGCTGCTACAGAGGCCTCAATTGAAAAGAATCCTAAACGCTTTTGGAGCTTTGTGAAGCAGCGATCTAAGTCCAATGCAATGCCCAGCTTCCTCAAGTATGGTGACGTGACGATTTCTTCTCCCGAGTCTATTTGTAACGCATTTTCTTCCCACTTTTATTCTACTTTTCTTGATCCTATCAATGATGTGCCTACTAATTACTGCCCTCCCCTAACTACTTTAAGTTCCAATATACCCGCGGATATTCACTCAATTGAGATTGACCTTAATGTTATCGCTAAGCTAATTGGTGAAATTGATCCATTTAAGTCTGCTGGTCCGGATCACTTATCACCTAAATTTCTGATTGGGTGTGCTAAAACTATTGCCTTGCCAGTATCTCTATTGTTTAAAAAATCGCTCTCTTCATGTTCCGTTCCCCCAATCTGGAAGTCTGCCTTTATAACTCCGGTGCATAAAAAAGGGCACAAAAATGAAATAGTTAAGGCGAGCCTGACTTGAGCGCGTAGGCATCTAACGCTTACCTCAGGCCCCGCAAGGAGTAGCAATACGTAATAAGTTACGATGCGCGGGAGACGCGCGCACCAAGCGCACCGCTCGCTCATGAGTTCACAGACTCGGGTAGGTACTAAGTTCCGTCACAGGATAAAGTAATGCAGTAGATCAACTTGAATTGATTAGTATAAGTTTATTTTGTTTTATTTTTCTATTAAGTATTTTTTAAGTTTATAGATGGATTAAGTACGTATTGTACAAACTTGAATCCAATTACTAATCATTAAAAATCAGTAAGAATACTTATTGATTTTAGAGTATATGGTGGATTTAAAATTGACTGACACGAAAATTATGAATACGAGTACGATACAAAACTACGCGTCGCGCGCTATTTGGCTTTGGTGCGATACCTTCGTAAAAATCAAGTAGTAGGTAGGCACACTTACTTTAGGAAAATTATGTTACAATTCTTGAATATTATAATTCAAGAAAGCTTAAAAGTATAAATGGTTTGGAATTTGCCTAAATGCTATTAAAAAAAAACAAAAACGATTTTATATTTTTTAATCAAATAGTTAACATAATAAAAGTTACCAATGCAACTGGCTAAAATTCGTTGAACTGTAGCTGTCTCGGTTTGCATGGACCTAGCTGAGTAGATTGACACGGAATATGGTCCTTGGATTTGCTTGGACCTGGCTGCACAGGCTTATCATTAACATTTTCTTTGTTTTCTTTCAATATTATGTCGATTTTGGCGCGGATCCAAAATCTCTGGTAATATACATTTCAAATAAAAATCTATAATTTTTTTCTCCATGTGCACCCGCCAAAATTCGTCATCTCTTGAAATATTTTCTACTACTAGTTTTCACCGGACCATATTCCAAAAATGCATTGGTTCCTTTCTGTTACGTGAAGTTGACCCTGCACTTGGTAATACCAATTACTTTTTTTGTTTACAACTCTGGTATGTTTTATTCTATCGAATTTAAATATACGTATTTTATTTTCTTCAATAGCAGCATTTCCCTTTTCTAAATGCCGTTATTGGACATTTAATTTCAACAATGGTGTCGTTCCCAACTATACCGTTTGGGGTAACCCCAATAAATGAGTATTATTTTGGAGACAAGTCACGCCCTTCCGCATGCTCTATTGACCTGTAACGCAAATTTTGATTTTGATTTGTTGGTAATTAACAAGTATAAAAACTTACAAAATATCCCTGTTCAATAAAAATAACGGAGCTACAGTGCCAAAGACAGATACACAGGCACACAGACGCACATACACAGAAACATAGATAGCAAACCGTTTTAAATAAATAGGATAGAATTGTAATAATTACGTAGGTATGTACTTATGTGGGGGTGTGTGTTTAATTTATTTATGTATTTTTATGGTGTTATAATAATGATAATGAGATACTTACTATTTTATTCAAATCTTTACTAAATAATATTATAAAGTGGAAGTGCGCTAAGTGCGCTGTGGTAATAGCTAATTATACGTAAGTACCATGTACTACAAAGATATTGTTTTTCATTCGATCTAAAAAAAGTCCGACGTTACACCTATATCTATCTCTTATTTATATAATAAGCCACACTAAGGCATTTTATGTCAAATAATTTATTTAAAAATTTAAGGTGGTTTTTCAGCATTAATATTAGGCAGGCATATTAATCCTTACTAGCGAAAGTTTCTTCATCATCAAGATAATTTTATGAAGATAAACTTTGTCTTTTACAGCATGTTATTTGAACTCACCGTTTAGGAGATAATGTAAAATTAAAATAATTCAACAATGTTATTAAATCGAACGGGCGGTGCACGAAACGCGGCCACCAAACGAGAACGCGTCGAGCGTGCGTGACTGAGTGCGACGCGGTGCGAGAAATTCTTTTTTGTATTATGATTATTAATTTATGATAGTTACATTCATGGGGAAGGCTGTACGGCCATACGGGAACGGGAATTCCTACGCGAATGAAGAGTTCCGTTACCTATCTCCGAAGTTCTTCATCAGATCTTCACCAAATTGAAATGGGATCAGTCCGGGAAGATACAGTTCCAAAAAAAATAGAATCATCAAAATCGATTGACAATTGGCGAAAATATCGCTGAGCAAACATACAACAACAAAAAAAACAGTCGAATCGAGAACCTCTTCTTTTTTGGAAGTCGGTTAATAATATACAATACAATAGTCAATTAAAAACAGTTTAGTGTATGTAATTTATAATTTCTATGCATTTTTCCTCTTGCCAATAAACACCGATAAAGTTACGCATTGGATTAAAAACTATCCAAACTGACCACATAGTTTTTTGTATGTCTTGTCATAACTTGATACATTGTTAGTAATTAGTAAGAGGATGGACTCTAGTGTACAGCGCATAAATGAGCTGGTCCGGTAGCCTAAACGTTACCAAAAGTATGTTATTATAATATTTTAATAGGAAATGGTCATACTGTAACACTTTTACACTATGGCACGCAACTCACGAGTGCGCTGCGCGTATTGGTTGGCATAGACGAGACCTACACAAACGTTGCAGACACCATAAATATTATTATTTGTTGTGTTGTGGTGGCTGTGAGTAGGTACCCACCTAGCGTATAACTACACTTATATTTATTCTCTACATGAACACCAAAACATTATTGCACCGATATTCAACTCTCATGTAGGAAATACGAGCTATTATTTTGGCATTTGTTTAGGAGTAAGATAAGTGAAAACGGACATTTCTAATAAATAACAAATATTATAAGACTTGTACAAACTCTCCGAAACCATCAAGACTAACGTAGCGGGGTGAAGTACCTATTTGACATTTGAAAACAGTAAATCATTGTATCATGTGCGCGCGAGGTGGCTTTATGCACTCTGAAATAGGGTTCAAATTCAATTGTTTTACACACTTGATGCGGTTGGTAAATCTATTTCGCGCGAAAACTAAACCACTAAAGCGCACGTCTTTATGCGTATTGAAATAAGGTTTAAATTAAACTGTTTACATGTTCGCGGTGTGTAAATTTATCTGTTCCGTGTTGGTACTTACCTAGTTAGTAAAGTAAATTATATATAATATACCTATATACCTTTTTGTTTATTCAGCCAAAGTTTATAAAAAAAAAAGTAGTCACCGCTGCAACGAAGAGCCGTTGATGACAACTTTTATTCCCCCATTTTTTTTTACAAAGTTAAAGCTACATCAAATAAAAACTAACTATATTACAACTGTTTGAACACTAAATTGTATACAAGTATTATTATTTAACCAGTCGACACGTGAAAATTCCAAAATAAAAAATAAATCTTACGTAAATAAACATAAACATTAAATTCGCGGCACACCGGTGTGCCGGCAGTGCTCGAGCGGTAATCAATTTAGGCTTAGCCAGTAACAGAACTTAGCGGGGGTGGCGGGATCGCAAAAATTGGCACACGTCCGACCTCCAACACGTTCCGCTCGGGACTAAATGACACGGGGCGCGCGCATGAAAAGACAAAATCACTTGATTTTGGAATTAGTGGGATACGTATTTTCATATTTCACATTATGACGGCCGATTTTTATCAAATTTTTTACGACCTTTATTGTGGTATAAGTTTTATTACTCAAAACCTTATATAACTCAAATGAAATGATAATTACATCTTGATTTTGACTTGTCTTTGCGATTTAATTGGATGCAGTAAAGTGCAAGTAATCGTGTATAGCACGGCCGAAATATCTAGATCGAAGTGTGAAATATGTAATATATTTTTTTCAAAATTTAAATCCGTGTTCTTTACGAATAAAACACAATTTTACACAATGCAAAACAACGTTTTTCAGGGTAACCTGGCCTTAATTACAGACCTATTTCTAAATTGTGCATATTAGCTAAAGTTTTTGAAAGGGTAATCTACAACCAAGTGTACGCAGCGCGGTCTTTTAGCCCTTCTCAGCATGGATTTCTTAAGGGCCGTTCAACAGTATCAAATCTGGCTCTGCTCAGTGACTTTGTAACGGACAGCATGGACAATGGGGCACAGGTTGACGTCGTTTACACTGATTACAGTAAGGCCTTTGATAGAATTGACCACAGTATTCTTAAATCAAAGCTTTTTAACAACGGTATTAGAGGGGATCTTCTTCGGTGGTTTACTTCATACCTTGAAAACAGATCTCAAGCTGTCGTTATCAGTAACTACGTGTCGAGCTGGGTTTCAGCTCCTAGTGGCGTTCCCCAAGGTTCCTTGATGGGTCCGTTGCTCTTTATCATTTATGTGAGCGACATCGACTCGTGTTTCCACGACTCTAAGTTACTTTGTTTTGCTGATGATATGAAGATATTTTCTGTATATATCATCTAAGACATGGATGCTTTCCAATCTGACCTGGCGCGATTGGATGATTACTGCTTAATTAACAAACTTGACTTGAACCCTGTTAAATGTTCAGTGATCTCCTTTAGCAGAAAACAGGTCCCTATCCCTACAACTTATAAACTTAAAGGGCAGCTATTACAGAGATGTGACGGTGTACGCGACCTAGGCGTGTTTCATGATTCTAAACTTTTATTTAACGTGCACATTGAGCAAATAGTGGCCAAAGCTTCGAGGTCACTGGGTTTTGTTATGAGACTCGCAGGGTGTTTCAAGAAGGCCAAAACTCTTAAAGTTCTTTATTGCTCTTTTGTGAGAAGTCACTTAGAATACGCGTCACAAATTTGGAATCCTTGTTATGGCAAATACATTGATCGTATTGAAAGTATACAAAGAAGATTTATTCGTTTTCTATGTTTTCGGCTACGTATACCATACCATTCTGATAATTACTTAAATCTTTGTAAGAAATTTCATTTGCAACCACTCATAAATCGTCGTCGACTAGCAGATTGCACTTTTCTTTTAAAAATTATATCTAATGAGATTGACTGTCCTGATCGCTTTAATGTCCCTCAGAGATCGGTTAGATTTAATCCGCCTATCGCTATCCCTTTTTCCTCTTCTAACTACAGGCGAAACTCATATCTAGTGCGAGCGAGTAAGGACTATAATATTCTTTGTAAAGAGTTTTCATTTGACCCATTTACCACTAAAACCTATACTGCACGCACTCGGCTGAACGCTGACTTTTTTAAAACTGCATAATGTTGTTAATGTTTTTGTAACTAAGTAACATTTTTATTTTATTGTGCTTGTTAGTGATCCTAAGTTCTCTACTGTTTTTACTGTTTTTATCCGTGAGAACCTGTAATTGGCTCTATGTATCATATACAATTGTTATTCATCTGATAAAGCTGTTGGTTCTCCTACGATTAAATAAATAAATAAATAAATATTTGTGTTTAAAATCATGAAAAACAACAAATAGTAAAATATTTCTTGCTCTTACTATGTTATTTTTGTTTTCAAACATCACAGCGACTGTACTATTTTTGCAATAAATACATTGCTCCTTAACCACGACCTAAGTTTGTCGCTAAGTGACTGTAACCAGCTATGTAAAAATCAATCAACGATACTTTATTAAGCAGATACATAGCGTAGTACGGCCGCTGCTTCATGCTTTCAGTTAGTGATGTGCTTGTTCAAATCTATTAACGTAGGCTATCGACAAAATGTCGATTGATAGTTAATTTTTCAATTTGTCAACTGTTTTCACCCGGTCGGAAGATCGATGTGAAATAATGTTTTTTACTTATTTTGATTATTTTACAGCGTATTAGAGAAATGCGTAACCGACTTTCGTAAAGTAAGCCACCTCAGTAATATCAAAGCGTCAAGTGCAGCACAAATACCTCTACTTTACAGGCCAGTGAGAAAGCACCATAGCAGGGTTCAACAATACCTACTGTTTCAATACGCTATATGACAGCCTAAACCAACGTAACCGGATATTGATTGTTTGAATTTACTTAATAATATATTTTTTTTAGTTACGTATAGTTTATATTTACTATAATATTTTATTATTTAATATATGGCAAAAAACGGAACCCTTATAGATTCGTCATGTCTGTCTGTCTGTCCGTCCGTATGTCACAGCCACTTTTTTCCGTAACTATAAGAACTACACTGTTGAAACTTGGTAAGTAGATGTATTGTGTGAACCCAATTAAGATTTTCACACAAAAATAGAAAAAAAAACAATAAATTTTGGGGGATCCCATACTTAGAACTGAAACTCAAAAATTTTTTGCCATCAAACCCATACGTGTGGATCTATGGATAGGTCTTCAAAAATGATATGGAGGTTTCTAATATATTTTTTTCTAAAATGAATAGTTTGCGCGAGAGACACTTCCAAAGTGGTGAAATGTGCCCCCCCCCTGTAACTTCTAAAATAAGGGAATGATAAAACTAAAAAAAATATGATGTGCATTTCCATGTAAACTTCCACCGAAAATTGGTTTTAACGAGAACTAGTAAGTTGTTTCTTTTTAATACGTCATTAATCGTAAACCGCAATTTACCTTTCATTCAATCAACTCAAATATAATGTTCACAGATGATGTATTTCTGTTGCCGTTATAACAACAAATACTGAAACATTATAAAATAAATATTTAAGTGGGGCTCCCATTCAACAAACGTGATTTATTTGCCGTTTTTTTTTACAGATAATGGTACGGAACCCTCCGTGCGCGAGTCCGACTCGCACTTGGCCGGTTTTTTTATTTATTTATTTAAACTTTATGTACAATAGTGGTACATGGGCGGACTTAATTCAAACAAACAAACATGCTTGCTCAAACGGTGCTTGGAAAATACACGCTGTGCGTGAAGAGATAAGTTTTATAATTGAGTGTGTAAAAATTTAGATTTTAAGGGTCAGTTCACACCGAGACGCGACGCGACGCGACGATACTAGACCTTCCAGTATCGTCGCGTCGCGTCGGGTCTCGGTCATCACTGGCAGTGATATGGCGCTGCGCCGCCGCGAGACGCATCGCAACGTCGCGAGGCGCATCGTAAAATAGTTGGCAACACGACGCCTCGCTGCCTCGGCGCAGCGGAACGTGTCTACATTCGCCACGTGTTCCCACCCCGCCCCGCGGCCACCCGCTTCGTCCGATTATAACAGGATCCCGGTCTATCATTATAATTTCACTCGAGCACTCGACCGAACTGCATCAATTCTACACGAAGTTTGGACGGAAATAGTAGAGAAGTCGCAACAGCAGCATCGGCTGCACCTCGCGGCGTCGCGCGGCTTCGCAAGGCGCAGCCCCGCTTTTGCACGCCGCGCATACCGGCGATGCACCGCTGCGTCGCGATGCATCGCTCTACGCCACGAAACATCACTAGGCGCAGCGCTGCATGGTGCAACGTATTCTGAATTCTCACAATGAAATGTGTATCTTATCGTGTAGAAAATAAAGTTATATTTTGAGTCGCTCTTTTAAAGTGTGCGCGCAGCGTCGCGTCGCGTCTCGGTGTGAGCTGACCCTTACAAAACAAAAAAATAATGAATTTGGAAAGAGCGCAGTCACAAAGCTGCAGATTCAAGCTTTTTTAGGTCGCTTTCACAATTTATTCAAGTTGGCGTCGATTCTGCAGTCTTTTTAAAAAAAAATTACCGTGGCTCGACCAGCAGCTATCGCATTTGCCATCGTTCTGGAGTCTTCGTCCTAAATTGTAGAGATGTTTACCATAAGAGGTTAGAGACTCGCGGGCCTGGTAACTATTAAGTTACCAGGCCAACAACAAACTGTCCACAGCCAGTATTAACTGGCTGTGGACAGTTTGTTGTTGCCACTTAGCTTAATGAAGATTCTGGTGCCTCTTAAAAACATTTTTCTTGATGGTTGAGGATTTAAACTCTGCAACGACAGAACCAATGCATGCCTTTTTTTACCTTCAATCTGTATATTTTATTGACATCAGACAGTTTGATTTCCTCGTTGACAACTGTGCCAATCTTAGAGAGCGTTTCCAATAGTGATTCATTGCTTTCGAAGGTGGGGGTAGGCAAGTTATTTATATCGAGCATAGCAGAGCGTGAGCCTCGTTCTAGGTAATCAATTTTAGACTCTAACGAGGAAATCTTCTTATTAAGAGTTGTGTTTTCTCGTTCCGTAGCAGCCAAGCGATCTAAAAATTCGTCGTACTTTCCACTGATGAACTCCACCGAAGCCTGAATCTCAACATGTCCACAGATCCTTATGGGAGCAGCAAAAGCGCGTGTTGGCTTATTGCCATGTCGATGAGGATTAGTTCCTTAGTACCGCGGGACCCCTTTCTACATCCATTCTGAGAGGCAGATATAATCGAGTTATTCTATCCTTTGTAATTTTGTTAATCTTTTTGGTTTGCGTCATGCTTGGCGCAAATAAACTCTTTTGGGAAAAGAAAGAAAGATTCTTTTTTTTCTATTCTATTCTCAATCTGCTTGTATTAATTTACGCTCTCAGGACGAATGTAAGAAGCTTATAGACTGTCGACAAGCATGTAATCTGTCTATAATTAAATGCTTGCTTTAGGTTCCGCCGCGGGACTACCTGTTTTGTGGAGCAGGTGGGTAGCCCATCAGTTGTTAGAAACTGTGGTAACCACCCAGACTCTAAGCATGACTGGAATTGAGATGCCAAGAGCGCGAGTGAGCTGCTGTACCACTGTCGGCGACGAGACCCCATCTGTGGTCCAGATGTTTCTATACTAGAAGGTCTGAGTACATACCGGCCCCGACTAACCTGCGACCGAGTCAGTACCTATAGAATTTGCGATACAAGCGATAACTTCGAGAGCGAACTTCGACTGCGAATTAAAGTGATCAGTAGTGCAATAGTGATTTATAATTAGTGAGTTTAAAGTTGTAATTAGTGTTGATTAATTAAAGTGTCATTTTGGTTATTTAATCGGCTGTTTTTATTGTCACGAACCCTAAGCTCGTTACAGTATTAAAACTCATTTTGCCTGAACTTCCGAATTTATGTGAGTGCCATCTTTTTCCTTTTATTGGCTAACTTTTTTTCAAAACTGCCGCGATTTAGAACAAAAAAAGTGACACTTGCCCTGTTTCAAACACGTCCCGCAGGACTCTGCGGGGCTCTTAGCGCAAAAGCTATTTCCACAAATTCGCAGTTTATGGCCTCAGATCTGTGATTGAACTGCTTGA
Source organism: Melanchra persicariae (assembly GCA_947386135.1). Classification (NCBI taxonomy): domain Eukaryota; kingdom Metazoa; phylum Arthropoda; class Insecta; order Lepidoptera; family Noctuidae; genus Melanchra; species Melanchra persicariae. Next base: position 7,321,209 of record OX376653.1, on the reverse strand, counting down.
AAAGCGACTTGTTTGGAACTTTTTAGTCGTTTTTAGCGGTCGGGTTTTTTGACAAACCCAATTTTTTTTTTATTTCCTACATTTTAGTGACTCACATTTTTGGAATCGTCTGCGTGCCCTTTATTATGATATCCAACTTGAGAGGTTTTGAGCAAACTAAGGTAAGAAAAACAAACCTATCCCCCTTTTTTTTCATTTGTGGGCGCCATTTTAAAAATTTATATAGCCTATGTCACTACCACAATTCTGACGAATTCAACGACACCTCATATGTCAAAATCCGTCCAGCCATTTGGGCTGTAGGACGTGCCAAAGAAATGGACATACATACATACGCTCGAAAAACATTACACTCCTTCTGACGCACTCGGGTAACAAAAAATTAAAAAACTCGTAACTCCACTTGGTCCTCATATGATTAAGTAGGTACCATTCAGTTCATGCAACTCACAAATTGTTTTCTGCTGTAATTAGGATATGATCTCGAAAATGGTTATTTAAATCGACCCTATTTCAATTTTTTTTTGATAAAAAAATGATATTGATAATATTTAGTGTTTTGACTTCCACTTGCCACTAAAACAAGGATGTAAGTATCCATCACATGATATATTTTTTCCGGGAATAAATTTATTTATTTTGACCTACTATCATTGATTTTCAAACAGCCAAAATTCGGATAACGCCCGCGCCCCGTTAATTTAAAAGTACAAACAAAATATCAAATCTAAATTAAGATTTTGTTTTTTCCTTTTTTCCGGCATAGGTATTTATGTACCTACTTAAAATCACTCTTTTTTACATTAGAGTTAGAATGACAGTTTCTACGTTATTTATATTCACCTTATTGCTTTCAAAGAAAAAAAGAAAGAAAAACTTTTTTTTGTGTATGTTCATACATTTAGTTGATTATTTTTACTGTTATCATTTATGAAGAAAATGGATTTATTGTCTGATATAAGTACATATTATGTACTTACATATTTATTGATTTATTTGTAAAACGTATTTACCTGTATTCCGTTTTCTTTGAGTAAACCACTATGTTTTTCCCTTATTTTCCGAGCATATTCAGCTGACAAGTGGTAGATTTTGAGGCAGATTCCTTCAACAGATGCTTTCACAGTCTCTGCAAGATGTGGTTGACACTGTCTCTGAAATTAATTAACAAAAGATTTTTTAACATTAAGTCCTAAGCGCCTGGCCCTCAGTTAAAGGTGGGTCCACATTTGTGACATTTCGCCGGACCGAACTGCGTGGCAGTTGTCACGGGGCTTGCTACAATAATGTGGACGAGCATACGCCACGCGTGACAATGTCACACGGCTTTGTAGCAAATTTAGACGGCATTCGTAACAAAATACCGTGGTCGGTGCTATAGGCCTGCACCGGCCACTTACTATCAAGCACATAGTTGCGAGTTGCAACCATCATTCGGCAGGGGCAGCTGGCGTAGGTGGGCGGGTAGGAGGGGATGCAATCCACCAATACTCCGTGATCGTGGCCGTGACCGAAGCGGTGACAAGTACGCGTACCAAAAACGGAAGTGTGGACGTATACAGCGGAGGGTCACGCTGATATCTTTTGAAAAAGGTCCACTTTAATTGGATCGGCTCGTGGCACATAACATTTTTTTCGTGACATAAATGCACCGTCCGCACTATTTAGTGACACGTAGGTAGGTACCTACGTGTCACGAAATAGTATTTCACTGTGACTTTTGTTCGTATGACAGATATCGTCCACATCAACAGTACAGGCAAGCCACGCACAACCTTAACGCGCTGTGACTGAGGTCGGGTGCAGGAGCTACTAACAACAGTGGCCCGCGGAAATTAAAATTAGTATTCTTCAACTGAAACGTCTTCCTTTTTGTGTAGTAAGTAAATAAAACTCTATTTTGTTACGCTATTTTAAAAAAGCAAGGGCAACGTCGCGTAACTGGCGACCTTTCGCATCCGATCTTGGTCCAATCCATGATCCGGAGCGAGAGAGAATGTGTAGCAGTCACCTCTTGCAGCGAAGCCGTAATAGCGAAGGAGGAGGCAGGACGCGTGAGAGAGGAGGAAACCTCACGCCCAGCCGCCGCGAGAGGTGCCCTGTGCGTCGGGAGTCGCAGGGCATTTCCTATCGCAGACGCGGGCGTGCGGACGCCGTTCGACGAGGACCAAGCCCGGGTAGACGGCTGGTAGTGTCTCACGCGCGCCCCAAATAGTTGTCAGGATAATTGACGGGGCCTGCTAGGGCGTGCCTGCCAGGGTTGCAGAATAGTTCGAAAGAGTTACCGCGGCCCTGAAATCCAAAAGACATTTGAAGGAACACAGGTGGTTTTTGGTCTGTAAAAGACTGACATTCCCTCTCGCTCCGCGCCGAACAGGAAAAGTCATATCATGATTTGCAATCCAAAAAAACAAAAGCGTCGCATCTCTGTGTGAGCTGACCCTAATTTCTATTATTGCGGTCAGCTCAAGACAAGCTAATTGTACAGGTTGGAAAGTTGTAAAGGACACATCTGTTTTTAGGGTTCCGTAGTAAAACAAGGAACCCTTATAGTTTTGCCATGTCCGTCCGTCCGCCCGCCGCGCCCGTCCTCGGATTTACACAGACTATTGACGCTACGAAGCTTTAATTTGGCATGTGTAAGTATAGATTACGCCGACGAAGTTGTAAAATTAAATCTGGTAAATCTGTTATCTGGGATTTTTTGTCATCTATTCCATGTATCGTGTGGTGTATTGTTTGTTGGATCATCATCATCATCATATCAGCCGAAAGACGTCCACTGATGGACATAAGCCTCCCCCAAGTGTCTTATTGGATAGGTCTCTCAAAAATATTAGGGGTAAAAATGATCTGAGAAAGATCATTTTTAGGGTTCCGTAGTCATCAAGGAACCCTTATAGTTTCGTCATGTCAGTCTGTTCTCCATCCTTCCGTGCATTAGTTCAGAGAAACTTAACGCTAAAAAGTCAAATTTGGTATGGGGTATACTTATTAAATACATTTGATCACGCCAACAAAGTAGTAAAATAAAATTTTGAAAAAAAAAAATCTTTTTTGGGGAACCTAAAGTGGCGATGCCGATGATTTCTATTTTTATCGTATAAGTACCCTTTTTTTGTTAGTCAAGTGTGTGTCCCCCCCTTCTCTGCCAGCTAAACGGTTGTTTTTGGAGACGTGTAAAAATATCAAGGTAGTAGCATATAAAACGAATTTAAAAGAAAACTATCAGGGCTAAGGCTAAGTCTTCACAAGAGTAATAGTCGACCAACTTACAAAATATAACTGATTAGGTCAAAATTTCATGATTTAAAACTAAGTGTATAATTTGTAACTTTGTTGTCATGGTAAAACTTGCTATTTTTTGTCATGGCTTACGGGACACTACGGAACCCTACACACTGTGCTTGGTCCGACAAGCACTTGGCCGGTTTTTTTTTCTTAAGCAAAACATTTTTTACAAGACAAAAAATATTTGTTATTTACTCAGTTTATAACAAAATATACTAAACATAATACTAACAGTGAAAATAGAATCAAAATTGATTGAAAAACCAACAAGATTTATTTATTTATTTTTATATGTTTTTTTGTGATTGATGTGAGGTGCCCAATAAAGTATATAATAAATAAACAAATATATCTGTCCCTCTCGCGAAAACAGTTTTGTATGGCAGCTGTATAGGTGTTATGGACTTTGACCGGACTTCTCTTTCTAATTGTCAACTTTGAAGCTTTATAACTTCATTGCCGATGAAGTTATTTTAAATGATTCAATAAGTGCTTTCTAAATCTAATAACTATTTCATTTTGAAAATAAAAAAAATGCATGCATATTCCCTATTATTACCTTCATAATTAAAACCCGAGATTATGAAAACATGAACTGGACTTGAATAGGTATAGTTTTGAAGAATCATATTCCAATTTCATAGGGTATGTAAAACAAAGCTTTTTATTTTAACAGTTTGAGTATGGAACACTAAAAACATAACAATATTCTTCAATTTTTCATTATAATAATTTAGTTCTTTCTTAAATCCCAGGATTCAATGGTCAAGTTTATGATTCCGGGTATAGTCTACCTATTTCAATCTCTGATGATGATAAACCGGCCCAGTGGGAGTCAGATTCCTGTGAAATGATTTCCGAACAAATTGTGTTTTTGTCATTTTTTATCCAAAAAACCAGAAATTCTTTTAGTTTTTCTCTAATCTATACCTATGTCAAATACCATTTTTTTTTTCAAAATTTCAATCACAGTAGTTTCACTGACATGGCCCAAGTATATTTGAAAAATTTTGAAAAATCTTAATGCTCCTCCAGTATTGACCCTATGCCCAAATTATTTTTATTTACATTATGAATGCTATATTATCACTGAGTAATCTAGGATATATTTTATTTTCAAATATTTAGAAATTAAAAATACTTATGTAGGGTTGGAAGATGTGTTGAATTTTGCACAGGCAATTAAAATATCTGCAGAGGATGTAAAGTGTTAGTTATCTTGATAAAGTGCTAATAGAAACATACAAACAGACAGATGAACCTGACAGGTTCCATTAGAAAGGTACAGTTCACACGTCAAATAACTGTGCCCCTCTAAAGTTGGCTAGGAGTGGCTGCGTAGTAGTCAAAATTACGAACAAACTGCAACGGGGTGCGGATTATGGCGGGGCGATTTTATGTCTCAGTCGCTCGTTTATGTTTGATGCATGCTTGCGTCCCGTCTACGTGACTGCACCTGCGCGATCTTTGCAAATGGCTAACTTCAGAGGGGCACAGTTATTTGACGCGAACTGTATCATTCTATTTGGCTACAGAAGTACCCTTACATAGGGTTTTATCACATGCAAAACATTCAGCATAGTGGTACTAATAAAAAAACATGTGCCTTCATTATTAAACAACGTACAAACTAGGATAATCACTTACTCTCAAGTGTGCTAGCCTGTCTTGGAAATCATCATATGTAGCTCCAACAGTTCGCCTCAACCATTGAAATGTATCTTCAGCATTCCATTTGACTACCTTGCGACTTTCTGGCGATGCATTTCTTGATTCAATCATTTTCTTTGCTGCTTCTGCATACCTTGATAACTGTTTTCTTGCATCCCCCGTAAACTTTGGATGAGTCAGCTTAATTGGAATGTCATTCATGATCTCCTCATACATTGAATGTGATATTTCTGGAAAACAATGACTAGGAAGCAGTGGGTCTGAACCACCCTGGTCATTTACTTTCCTCTCCATCAACCATCTATTAAAAGAGTCTTTAGGAGCATCAATTCCTTCTCTTGTGTGGCAAAGTTCTTGGTAGCATTGTCTTAATTTGTTAGCCAAAGTAAATCTAAAACCCTCAATTTCTGGGTGGGGATGTGGACAAATAGTAGGAGGCCTCTCATATATTACAACATTGGTTGGGACTTCTATGTCCCATGGTCCAGCCAGAACAAATTTCTTTGGTGGAGGTCCATTATCCTCAGATGGACGACGTTTGTTTGCGCCAGGAGTCATATTACCTGCATTTGATGGCCCAGTGTGACAAATGCCTAGTGGGTCAGTTAAAGGATCGAAATCTCTTTTAACTGCTGGTAATTCCCACATTGACTCACCAGATAGCTTATTCCAAAAATATGGTCTGTTTTCCCTTTTGGACCAGTACTTCCGCCAACCTTGTTGTAATAGATCTGGATGCAAGTCAGCAGCTAGGTGTGGGGCCAATGGCACTGGTGCTCCTGGTGTTTGTGGCGTCTCACCACTTCCACTCGGCGACGACTGCAGCTCTGGTGAGGAGTCACTCTGCGTTGCACTCTCCCACGTCGAGGTTCCAGCGACTACTTTGTCTCGAACATCGTTCATGTTGGCTGTTTATTGTACTTGTACGTATATACTGCGTGAAAACTGCGAAAAGTATGGTTCTTCTTAAACTCGACTATAGTACTTCTCAGTTTAAACCAGGGAGTAGAAAACTAAATGTATGCCAATAAGGTTCCAATAGGTAGATAAAGGCGCTTTTTATTTGGAAACACAGTAATGATACCACCAAGGAATGAACACAGAAAAATGCTGTTGACTCAAACGGCGCACATGATAACACATATTTAAAAATCACAATGTAAAATAATTCAAAATAAACAAAACTCTTATTATCAAAACGAAGAAAACACCGCGGCGTATGATTGAGAACCGTAGCGTAACTCCCCAAGCGCCGCCATCACAAAATGACAACTGACTGAACTGAATTGGTTATTTGGTTTCGTGCTAGGGTTGTACACCACTTATTAGTATTACGTTTACTGTGATGTACTCAATTTACTCGTTCCTAAACGAATACAGCAAAAATGATCTAGACTAAAGAGGAATAAAGGCTGAGTTACATCAGATGAGAGAATGATCATTCTATCCCCACTCTATTAAATTATTTTAGTGTAAACAGTCGTATGTAGAGCATTCTTTCGTTGCTGTAAGCGTTCGTAAAGATTCTATGGATCATTCTAAGAATGCTCGCTAGCTTGATGTAAACCACACTAGAGCGTGCGAAGTGCGGAACACTCCCTAGTATAAGTGTTCTGTGGTGCGAACAGTTTGCACAGAGCGTTCTTGCGTGTTCGGACGTGCTTGCTCCCGGGAGCGGTCTCTTCAAAGCGTTCTTGTGTTCTAGCGAGTAGCGACATACATTCTCATCAATTTAATTATGAATTGGTCTCAAGAAAAATATATCTATATTAATTAGAGACGCCCAATTTTGTCGCTGATTAGTGATTAGAGACATTAAATAGTCAAAATCCTCAGACGCCATTCTACAGAAATTTTGGAATTGACCACTTTCTTCTTGCATATCCGTCATTTCTTCACCTACATTTTTCAGTATCCTTTTTCACCCTCCTGCGTCTCTTCCTTCTTTTCTTCTTGAGTGTTTTAGACAAAACAATAAATGCAGCACTTGCAATTATTATAATATTGCTGTCAGAGTCGGACATAATGAAGCAATACCTATCACAGAATTGACACGAATGAGCATTCGCTCGATGTAAATCAAGCCAAAGCAAGTGTAAGAATTCTAGTTCTTGGTTCTCATTCTTGCTCGTTGATATTTTTTTTGCTTTCAGAACGCACACAATTTTTTACACTACGCACTGGTAAATCCTACTATTTATATGTCTGTGGTTTAAGTCTGAATTATAATTTAAAATATTTTGGCTAATTTGAAATGTAATTTAATATTAATGTTTGTATACCACCTACTCAGCTTTCGTTTACCCTCAAAGATCAAGAAAGAGTGCTCTTGTTCTAGGTCTAGCTCTTTGTTCGTTTGGTTTAAACCTTTATGACGGCTCCACATTAGTGCCGTGAATTCACGCGCGATTTCACGCCATGAATTCACGGCACAAGTCGTGCCCTCCACATTCACGGGATGCTCACAATCGTTCGTGAAACCTGCCGCGAAATGGACTTAGAAGCTGCTGCTGCAATTTCTTTGTTTGCTGTGGTAGTGATATATTATCAACTTATCACTATTTAGACGTTCATTTTCAGAATGGTAGGTAATGCTCTAAAACGAGCATTTCAGTTTCGTTATTCCAAATGTTTACGCGCGACTCCATTTTAGCGCGACTCCATTTTAGCGCGCGCGCAGCGACTCCACACGTCCGTACAGGCGTACACCTTTGTAGTCCGGAGTACTCCGAAGTAAACGGCACGCGGGGCCGTGAATGTGGATGTGTACGCGTGAACGCCGCGCGAAGCGGGTGCGAACCGTTTGTCGCGGGACAAAATACCGACTCTGATCGGGGAACAGGCAGGAACGCGAGTGAACCCCGCGAAAACCGTCCACATTCATGTTCACACCTGTCTCATACTCTATGGACTACAGACAGACAGGTCACTCTAGGGCTTGTTAACGTTACCAAATAACAAAATAATAACCGTTACATAACGTTAATTTCAATTGTGATACCATAGTAACGTTACAAAATTTACCGATAATTTGGTAACATTTAACGTAAAATACGAGAATTATCGTTTTAACGGAAAATAATTAGTGTTATTATAGCCCGCGAAATTTCTTGTATATTTTGCTATTTGAAGGTCAGTGTCAGGTTGTAATTTAATCAAAATGTGATGCGCAACAATAAAAAATATGTACTTACATAGATGTAACCATTAGAATCATTTACTCATCATCATGAACTTAGATTTGATGTGTATAATAACTAGATTTCCGAAATCTAACTAAGAGAAAAAAAATGTAATTATGGTTATAATTATGTACCTACTTACATATTTTTTACTGTCGTGAATCATATTCTGATCAAGATACAACCTGACACTGCACCACCTTACAGAGATAACCGTTTAAAAATGACGATAAAATTAACGTTAAACTACAAATAACGTTAATAAAGAATAACGTTAAAATAGTGCATAAATTACCGTAATTTTAATATTAACGGTAACTCTTGTCAATGCAAGTTAACGTTATTAACCGGTATAAGCCCTCAAAGCCCTGTCACTAGGTACTGAGTATGTACCTATTACTTTCCTACTAGACTATGTCACTGAGGGAGGTTTGAGGTGATTTGCGTGACCCGAAGTATATGTAAATTTTAATTATTCCTATTTTCTTTAGTCTGCCCGAACATTTGGTCGACTGATTCTGCTTTTATGCTTTGTACTTTGCAGTCGACTACTGCAGATATCACTGTGAAATATTTTTTGTCAAAATCTCAAACCCAACAATGCGTATTATGTACAAACAATCTTTTTCATCAGGAGAAATTCCTCGATTTAGTAAAACCCATAAAAAGAACTTCGTTTTTTCCAAGTTAAACAAGGAACAAAGAAAGCTGTAGCATTCATCATCATTACGAAATAAAGCTCAACATACTCTACAACAATGACGCAGAGTAAAATTGAAATTCAGTGTCCATTAGATACAGAAATCCCCGAGCACGACTACAGTAACTGGAGCATTGATGGTGCCAATTTTCAGCAGTGCAACTTGGATTTCATAGACTTTTTTAACAATTTCATGTTAAAAAATTTACCTTGTCTGATTAAAAATGTAACAGACGACTGGAAATGTGCCAGGCAGTGGGTTAAAGGTGACCAAATCAATTATGATAATTTAATTGAAGAATATGGTGATTTAATTGCGCCAGTTGCAGATTGCAAAAATATACAGTTCAATTCCCAATGCAAATCTGATATGAAGGTGCATCAGTACATAGAGTATTTAAAGGACCCAATTGAAAGCAGACTACTGTATCTAAAAGACTGGCACCTGAGAAGAAGTAGACCAGATGACAAATTTTATGAGGTCCCACAGTATTTTATATTGGACTGGCTTAATGAATATGCAACCGATAAGAAAGAAGACGACTTTATGTTTGTGTACATTGGTCCTAAAGGATCTTGGTAAGAAACTACTACTACTAGATATTTACTTATTTTATTATAACTTTATTATAATAATATTTAAAATAACAGTGAACTCAATATTTCTCTCATAAATGGTAATTTTGCCAGTATTTCTGACAAAAATATCTATATTTGTGTACATATAAATAAGTACCAGTTTTCCCAAACACACATCGGGCCCCTATTTAAGCACAAACAAGAAAAAAATATGAAATAGGTACTGTGGTCAATTACAAAATACTTAATTACAGGTCTTTATAGCCAAATATCAATATTACCCAAGTTAGTAGAGTGCTTCAACCAATGCAAGGGCACGGTCTAATGAGAAAATTTGAATATACTCTAAAAATACCCAAAAGTTGAGGCTGGGTGTTTATGTGCTTCAGTCAGTTTTCGTTATCCTTAGTACTCTCATTTAAGAAAAATTTTACTGTATTTGCTCTATGGGATTGTGTTGCTGATGAGAATCTAATACCTACAGCAAAAGTATATGCACAAACAAATGTCTATAACATGATTGATAAATGTTTGAATCTGCTTCTTATGTCTTTGTCTACAAACTATGTCTCATTATTGGGTAAGGTTTTAAATGTTATTAAATTATAATTTTATACTATGATAGTTTCTTCTCTTTATTTTAAATTTTGTTTTTATCAAAAAATGTTATTTATTTTGTTTAAATATTTATCATTTCTAATTTGGGTTGTAAGGGTAGTTATGTTTGTTTTAGTATGATTATAAGTATTTATATATTTTAGGTCGTTTTATAGGTTTAATTTTTTTTTTTTTAGTAGTTGATTTTTTTTTCTCTTTTTTGTGATGTAATTATTATTTGTAAGTTATTAGTGAGAGAAGGGGCGGGCTGTAAATCAGCGTTGACCAGTGTTGTGGCCATGCTGCACACTGCTCAACATTTGCTGAGTCCGCTCCAATTGCCACACAGCTCAAAAAATTTTTTTGTTTGTTTTTGTGTTCATAATATTACCTACGACTGTAGTGTTGGCAATAAATGTTTCTTTCTTTCCTTTAAAAGAATTATGTGCAAAATCAAAGCAAATAGCATTTTTTTACTTATTTACTTACTTTTTCAATCATTACAATACAAAATACCAAAAAAAAAACTGAAACACAAAATCCATTTTATGAAATACTAGGTAGCACTTCGCCCGTGAGGATTTGGAATTTACTCCACGAACTTTAACGGCCCCTATACTTTAAAGGGTAGTTTTGAATGTTCATTAATTACCCAGGCTTTTTACTTTTTATGCCATATGATCAATGCACCTGTTAAACCCCTCTAAATCGCCTTTTGGGGTAGTTCTGAAAAAATGAATAATCTCAAACTTTATAATTCATTTAGGTCAGTATGTGTAGTTTTCTAAGAAAATTGGCCTAAAAAATAAGATTTTCCATACAAACTTCCACCCCCTATTTCACCCGTTTTCGGGGGGAGTTTCCAATGCTGACGTCTCCTACTCAAAATCTACCTACCTCCTTGCCAAAATTCATCTTCATAGGTCACGCAGATTTCGAGATTTTGTGATTAATAAGTGGGTGAATGAATGAATTACCTTTTGCTTTTATAAACATATTTAAGTAGGTAGATAGATTTATTCCATTTATAAAATCTGGTATACAATCAGCCAGTTTTTGCTGCATAACGGTTTCATCTTTTAGGATAACTCTATTTTTCAAAGGTTGTAATTAGGTAGGTACTTACTTACCTTTTAAATTTAAAATCGTAACATATTGATGACTGATGATGATGGTAGGTGGTAGATATTGACGTTCGAATCTTAGAAAACTAAAACTGCATCATTCGATTTTTGACCAAGTTATCAAGAAAATATATTTTGGTAAAAAAAATACCAATTAGAAAAAAAAACCCGAAACCCTTATAATTTAAGTAACATAACTACTTGTTAATTTTGACATTAAAACGCACAAATTCTATAGGTTATATTACCTATTGCTCCGTTTTTATGCTCGCGTCGTGCGTCGCAAGTTTCTAAATATTCAACGCTGACGAGCCGTCGGCCTGGCTCGTTAGTTCATAAACATCACGCTGGTGAATGAGACCCGCTATCAGATATCTACCCAAAAGGCTCAAAATAAGGATGTGTGTGATCGATCATCCACAGACATCAGTACCGCGAACAGCTAGACGTACTCAGATCAAACTAAAACACAAAAAATAAAAGCACCCATATCCTAAGTCCTTTTCTCCAGTCGACTTAGATACCTCAACTCAGCTTCCCTCAATCAAACTGGAAATATACTTTAACGTGTTCAATATTTGCCATGTGGCTACGTAATCACATAATACGCACTGTTGGTCAAAGAAATCGACCCGTGTGCAGATTTTGAAGACAAACGTTAAGTACCTAGGTAGGTGGTATATCGTTCAAGGGTAATTCGATGTACCGTAGGGGACTCACCTACTTGAGGCATAGGAGAAATTTCGTGATGTTGATAATATCATATTTAACGCCATGGGATTACAATATACCTAAGTCAAAACTAATAAATACTTACCTAAGTGATTTTTTTTTTCTATTAAAAACACACTAGCATTGACTGGGCTTCAGACTTCACCCTAGTTTCAACCTTGGCGGTGTTTATGGATGTATTATGTAGGTATTCAATTTACTTACATAATTAATTTTACAGTTAACATCTACACACCACACTCGTAAACACCTACAACGGGCTTCGCCTGCGTGAATGTGGGAAATTATCCCAAGGGAACATACTCCCGGGATTAAAAGTAGCCTATGTGCTATTCCAAACTATAATCTATCCCTGTGCTAAATTTCATCCAGATCCGTTCAGCCGTTCTGGCGTGATTGAATAACAAATATCCATCCAAACTTTCGCATATAAATACAACGTGTAACTCTCATCTCGTACTCATCATTATGAACAACTTTTACTATGGGACCAACACCGAAATCGTGAAAAAAAAAAGAACAGCTGTTTAGTACATGTTGTCTACATCATCATGTTGTTTGTTGTCGTGTCCGTATGAATTGAGGAGCCACGTCAGATTTTGAAGGGCAACTAACACCCTTATTTAGCCGCAAAGTAGCTGCTTTTGCAGCACAAATTCTGGATTTAGCAGCAAACTATGTCACAAGTTATATCAATGCAAAAGTGGCTCCTCAATCTAAACATCTGAATTGATGATTGGAGCCACCTGGAACTTCAGGATTGAGGAGCCATATAAAATGCATTAATTTACCAAATTCATCCTGTCTTGTTATTTTATTCTTATGCTGTAAAATCGAACACACCAACTGCTAAATGATCACTATGTCAAATATATTAATTGACCGATCCCATTCATGGAAATTCACCGAGCCATACTAAAAGTATTGTATTTTCTTGAATTTCGGCACTACTGCACCCAAATTTATAGCAGGTACAATACACAATAGCTGCTAAATCATACACAATTTTCAATAACATCCATCTATAACTTAACGAGTTCCAAGTGGCTCCTCAATTCAGTTGTTTAGATTGAGGAGCCACTATTGCATTAACATAACTTGTGATATAGTTTGCTGCTAAATCCAGAATTCGAGCTGCAAAAGCAGCTATTTTTCTGCTAATTAAGGGAGTTAGTTGCCCTTTAAAATCTGACGTTGCTCCTCAATCCATACGGACACCATTTTGTCGAGCTATGCGTATAGAAGTGTAGGTATGGAGCAGTCGTTTTTGTTTTCGCGATTTGAATTGAGTGTTGGTCAAAAAGTTGTTCATAATGATGAGTAGGTACAATGACCCCACACGTTGTATAATAGTAGTAAGATAATTATCCCAATTTTATTTGTTCCAGGACTCCTTTGCACGAAGACGTGTACTGTTCTTATAGTTGGTCAGTTAATGTTGTTGGAAGAAAAAAATGGATTTTGTTTCCTCCTGGAGAAGAAGAAAAACTAAAGGATCGATTTGGTAACCTGCCTTTAGTATTTGAACCAGAAAAGTATCAAAATATCAAGTACTTCGAGATCACACAAGAAGCAGGAGATGCTCTATTTGTCCCATCGGGTTGGCATCATCAAGTAATGAATGAAGCACAAACTATTTCTGTAAATCATAATTGGATAAACGCTTGTAATGTAGAGATAGTGTGGAAGGCATTAGACAGCTCGTTGTCAATAGTGGAACATCAAATAGAAGAGTGCAAAGGTACACCTGAATTTCCTGCTGAGTGCCAACTAATACTAAAATCCCACTTTGGCATGGATTTTGTATCATTTGTGACATTTCTGTGTTATATAGCCAAAAAAAGGCTATCACAATTACAAGGGAATACACAAGTTGGTTTTAACCAATACTCTCTTGGAATAAGTATTATCAAGTTTGATTTAAAAAATATATTAAAAGTTTTGAACTCAATCTATGTACATCCAATATTCTTAAATACAGACATATTGTCTTCGAAAGAGAATGAATTTATACAAGTAAGAAAAGAACTGAGAGCTGTTTTCTCTTTTTGTAATTAAATTTACTATAAGTTTGACTTCATAATTGCGTATACATGCTCATTCTTAATAAGTTCTTCGATATCAAACTTGCTATATCCCAATTCCTGTAATATTTCTATTGTATGCTGTCCTGCCACTGGTATAGGTTCATGACCACTGGATATTCCTGGAGTGCGGGACATTTTCGGAGCTGGTTCAGGTACAACCATATTATTTACATCTCTATGAAAAGCCGAATCAGATACGCGAAATTTATGTTTATCAACTTCGCCGATGTTTATCACGGGAGTGACACATGCATCAAAGTTTTCAAATATCTGACACCATTCCTCCTGGGTTTTCTTCAAAAATACTTCTTGAAATTTTTTCTTACAGTTTTCATTGTTACCTACTTGAACATACTCATCTTCTGAAAGCTGTAACCCTTTCAAAAAATTTGAATAAAATTGTGGTTCAAGTGCTCCTACCGCCATAAACATGCCATCTTTAGTTTTGTATGTTTGATAGCATGCAAAGCCCCCATCTAAAGTATTTGTTCCTGGCTCGCCAGACCAGATCGGCAAATCTCTTGATTTAAATAACCACTTCCCGATGTAAGCGGCTCCTTCTGTCATACTCGTATCTATAATTTGTCCTTTTCCTGATTTGGTTCTTTCAAATAATGCTAATAATATTCCTAATGCACATAGCACGCCACCTCCTGCAAAATCGCTTAAAAGATTAAGAGGTGGTGTTGGTGGTTGTTTATTTTTGCTAAGTAATGAAAGTATACCAGACATGGCAACATAATTTATATCATGTCCAGCTTTGTTTTTGTAAAATCCATTTTGACCGTATCCAGTTAACCTTGCATATATGAGGCGAGTGTTTTCCATCATCAGTTTTTCAGGTCCTAGGCCTAATTTTTCCAAAACGCCCGGTCGAAAAGTATCCAAAAGAACATCCGAATCAGCGCAAAGCTTTTTTAACACATTGACCCCTTCCTCGGTTTTTAAATTCACTGATATCATTCTTTTCCCGTTAGACATTACGTCGAATGGACTTGGATTCATCTGTAAGAACAAATTAAAATATTTTAGTAAGTAGCATTCTGCTTCTATGATCGGGAGTTTCTGACTTTATCAGTCTTGTACGTACTGGAATTTTTGGATAAGGTCTTCAGGGAAAAACCAGCAACTATGAGAATTACCTACCTAGAGTATTCTTTTTCTAAAAAAATATATTTGTTATAATAGTTTTTAAATTCACAAAACTAAATAAGAAAGCATAGGTAAACCTCTCAGCTCAGATTAAAAAACCGGCAAGGAGTGAGATGCACTCGCCCACGACAGTTCCTTTCCCTGGCAGGAGACCTACCTACCTAATAAAATTTTAAACGTTTGTGAAATTGTCCATTAGCTCTGATTTTAGCTACGCGTCAAATAGCTGTAGGAATTTTACCACATTGCATTAAATCATCATTATATTTTGTGGCCACGATGATGCACTAGTAGGTAGGTACAAATATGAAAAGTAAAAAAGACGTGTGTGAAATACTTACACTGGATTTTAAACCTAAAATCAATGTACTTAAAGTATTATAAGAGCTAAGTACTTTTTGATTAGGTAGGTAATTGTGTTGAAAAAAATCTGTTTCTAGAGATTATATCAAACTTTGCTAGCAACCTCCTAATATGGTAATTTGTAAGTGGTAACCGCATACCTACTAACCTTTTGTACGACAGTGACACTCGCCCCAAAGTCCGCTAATAAGGTTCCGCATAATGGGCCTGGAGCTAAGCCCATCATTTCTACGACTCTTACGCCTTTCAGTGCCATTTTATAAAAAATCTAAATCTGGAACAATAAAGTGTAAGTAAGTACCTAAGTACAAATTACAGAAGAAAAAGTAGAACATTTTTCCATTCAAGCTAATTTACCTACTGTTGTAATGATATAAACTAGGTAGGTAGATACCTTTTACATAAAGTAACTAAGCTTAAATATGATTTAAATTTACTAGCATTTGGAAGCGGTTTCCCCAGAGAGGATATTTAAAATGATCATAAATTAATGCAAAAACACAGACTTTTTTTAATCCAAACTGACTGATTAGCTAGGTACATATGTACTTAAGAGGCTATGATCAGCAAAAACTCGGTCACTCTCGGACTGCATAGAAAAGAGAGAGAAGCGCGACGGCACAATGCTTTTGCAATTTCTTGCCAAACATGAAGCATTTTATCGATTATTCAAAACTAAGTTGAACTCTGACATGTGAAAATTCCCAAATAAAAAATAAATCTTATGTAATTGGTAAATAAACATTCAACTCGATTATAATCACTAAAACGGATAAAAGTGGCCACTATTTTCCGTTTTAGTGATTACAATAAAACTGAACAATTTAAAACTACCGCTTATAATAATATTAACGTATAATCTTGTGGAGCACAACTTAAATGGCATATTTTCTGCATTTTCATTCTAAAATAAAAGAAATTACCAAACAAACGATGAGGGCGCCACTGCGCGGTCGACGTTTGGTCGGCGCCCTCTTAATAAGTAGTTATAACATCTAAATAGGGCTATCTTTTTAGTGCAGCCGTGAGACACGCACTTAGTTGTTTGGCATTATTACCTACCATTTTTTGTAATTTTTGTGTACCGTGCGTGTTTCGTGTATGTGCTAAATAAATTTTATTCTTTCTTCTTTCTTTCTTTCTTTCGTATTTTAGAATTTTTACAATTTTCCGTCTTTACCCATCAATATTTGACGAATGAAGTGGTAAGAATAATATATTAAAGTTTCGTTCTTACTCCGTTTCCAAAAGCCATACTAATGGTCAGATACAGTTCTGAAACTCCCTGATAAAATATGTGTACAAAAACAAACGTCTATCAAACAAACTATCCTGTTATGATTATAAAATCAAACGAAATTGTTATGTCATCATCATCATATCAGCCGAAAGACGTCCACAGCTGGACATAGGCCTCCCCCAAGTGTCGCCACAACAACTGGTCCTGTGCGTCTCGCATCCATTGGTTACCCGCGACCCTCACCAGGTCTTCGATCCACCTTGTGGGAGGCCTTCCAACGCTGCGTCTTCCGGTACACGGTCGCCACTCCAAAACTTTTCGGCCCCATCGACCATCTGTTCTGCGAGCAATGTGCCCTGCCCACTGCCAGTTCAATTTGGCGATCCTTCGGGCTATGTCGGTAACCTTGGTTCTCTTGCGGATATCATCATTCCTGATTCGATCACGCAAGGAAACTCCGAGCATTGCCCTCTCCATTGCCCTTTGGGTGACTATAATAAGCCTTCTGATGAGGCCCATGGTGAGCGACCACGTTTCGAGTCCATAGGTCATCACTGGCAACACGCACTGGTCATAGACTTTCGTCTTCAGACACTGTGGTATGTGAGACGAGAAGATAACACAAGATCATTTTTTTTTTTCTCTTGTCATTTTCAAATATATTTATGTAGGAAGGTAGTTTGGCACTTCTGCCACAGATTGCCATAAAGACCTACTGTAATCATGGTACTCTGTTTTTTTTCCTTTGTTTGTTATTTCAAATATTTGCATAGATACTTTTCATAATTTGTGTAACGTGTTTCTTTACTTGCATCAAATAAATGTTTTATCTATCTATCTATCTATCATACCGCGCAACTTCCCGAACGCCGCCGCCCAGCCGATTCGGATTCGACGGTTGACCTCTTTCTCGAAGTTAGCCCTACCTAACTGGATCATTTGTTTGTTTAATTGTTATGTAGGTACAAGAATTTCGTTTGTGGAAAGTTTGAATTTAGTACTTAATTCATTTTGTGTGTAGATAAGTATGAGCTGTCTTTGAATTTAATATTAACTTGAATATAATTATTGAAAGAAAGAAAGAAAGAAAGAAAAATATTAGCATTGCCAATATTTGCATTTATATTTGCATTGCCTTATTAGTATTGCCCTGTTTCAGCCATTATAAAAATAATTAACTGTCAGATTCAGAATCACCATGCCACGTAACTACGTCCGGAAATCTCTAACGTGCAACCTCCTACGATCATGACGACGCGGCGACGTTGCCGACGCCATAGAGAAAAAAACTGTCCAAGTGCGAGTCGGACTCGCGCACAAAGGGTTCCGTACCATTATCTATAAAACCGGCAAAAAAATCACGTTTGTAGTATAGCCCCTTAAATATTTATTTGGAGCCCCCTTAAATATTTATTTTAATCTGTTTTTTAGTATTTGTTGTTATAGCGGTAACTGAAATACATCATCTGTGAAAATTCCAACTGTAACTATCACGGTGCATGAGATACAGCCTGGTGACAGACCGACGGACGGACAGCGGAGTCTTAGTAATAAGGTCGCGTTTTACCCTTTGGGTACGGAATACTATTATAAAGGAGGGAATTTGCATTATGTGGCCTGACGATGTTTTTATTTTTTAGTGTGTTCCTTGGACAAGTATTTAAGTTTTATCTTTATTTTACTGATTTTTGTTACGTGTTATGCACATTTATTGACTAAGATGTTAGAATTTTTTTTTTTTTTTTTTTTTTTTTTTTAATATATATATCTTGGGACAACTCACACACGGCCATCTGATCCCAAGCTAAGCAGAGCTTGTGTTATGGTAACCAGACAAGTGATATACATACTTATATAATTTATAAATACATACATATTATAGATAAATTACACCCAGACACAGAACAAACAATTATGCTTATCACACAAAGTTTGTCCTGGGTGGGAATCAAACCCACGACCTCCGGCTTTGCAGTCAGGGTCACTAACCACTAGACCAACAGGCCTGTCAAGATTTAAACGTTGTTTGCTATAATCTCAGTATAAACAATAAAATGATTAATTTAATTGATAGCAATGTGCTATTTTCAGTATAGCCTTACTTAGCGATTATAGTGAAAACTCTGAGAACCTCTACTTCAGTCTTCCTCCGGTGGGGTAAGAATGAAATATATAAAAAATATAATTCGTTTTATGTTAGGTAAATAAGAGTATTTTTAGACTAAAGTCAGTTGAGACTTTTCAAGGAACTTCAAACTTAGGCAAGTGATCATCAAGCATCTGATAAGTATTCATTTGAACGATTTAGGAAATTATTTCCATCTTTCCCCGTCACCATTTCATCTTCCCCCTGTTTCATTCAAGTGATAAAAATATTATATTTAATTAGTATGCTTTTTTTCTGTTTTGGAACAGATTTAACAGGATATTATCAATATGATAGAAAAATAAATTCTTTGCTTACAAATCTAATTTTAGCATAAGTCCATATGTACTGTTCTACAAGACTTCAAATACAACACTGCTCATCTCATCAAAACCGTTCGACCTCCCCCACTCACCCTATAAAAAACTAAGTCGGGTTTGTTACAACAGTTACCTATAACTCGAGAACTGCTAGACCGATTTTCATGGGTTTTGATTTGCTGGATTTGTCTCCGTCTCGAATAGCAGACTAAATATTAAAAATAATGGAAAATTGAGCAAAAAAAATTTTCCCAAAATGTTCCTGGGTTTCGTAGGGTAGCCAGTTGACGGGAGCGAAGCTGCGGGGGACAGCTAGTTCTGAATACAAAGGAAATCAAGCCAACCCAAGGAAAAGACACTTTCAATCCCCGAAAAGAGCGCTGTAGGTACTTTTCGCGCTTCCCACAATAATTTTAAAGCAAATCTTTAAGATTGTTTAGATGTGCACCAAAGTCCAAATGAATCGGTTCAATAGTTTCCAAATAAAATGGTTGTGACAGACATACTAGACTAGTGATCCTGGGTCCCGTTTTTTCAGTCGGACGAAAGCAGGGGCGGATCCAGCCGGTCGATTCTGTCAACATCTCACGGTGTTCACCTTGGCGGAGTGAACGACAACTGAGCTGTCATTCCATCTTATTTGTATGGTTTGGCAACTCACCCGTCGTGCGTCCCGCCCAGGTGTTCACTTCGACATGTTTACGGAATCGCACTGCAGGATTGTCGTTTGGAGGCTTATCCCGCTGAATGTAGGTTTATAGCAAAGTAGGTAAACACTAAAAAACATAAAACATTTTATTTTGCTTAACACACAACAAGCCTCCTCGGTTTGGATTGGATTGTCATAAATTCCTCAATGACTTTGTTAGGTTGTAGTAGACTATAAATATCTTGGTCTTTTTGGGGTGGGGGGGGGGTTGAACCCCTTAGTCCCCCTCCTGAATCCTAACTTATCTAAAAATTTCAATTTTTAGTAAGTACCTAGTCTACTTATTTTTTATCTGCTTGATTTATTGATGTTTAATATAATAATAATACAAAGGTAAGAATTTATTCAAATATGATTATTTGGTTTAATAGGTTTACCTATTGTTATTATTCTTAATAATCATAATAAGAACCTGATATACCTTGTAGCCAGGATTATCCACCAGAAACTTGCTCTTCAATACAATCTTGTGGAATCGGAAGTACCGTACTATAGGTATGTGCCCGACCCAGTTCTCGAAAATGGCAATTGCACATTGTATTGGGATCGGTCTATCATCACTGACAGGACTATTGTGGCTAATAAGCCTGATATAGTGGTGATGGACCGACTAGAGCGTCGTGCAATGATTGTTGATATAGCAGTCCCTCATGACGAGAACATCGTGAAGTCTGAGATAGATAAACAAACAAAGTATCTTGACTTGGCTCGCGAGGTTGTCGACATGTGGGATGTGAACACAGCAGTCATTGTGCCGATAATCGTCACGGCCAATGGCGTAATTGCCAAGAACCTCGATCAACATCTCAAGAGGCTCTCGTTGGGTAGCTGGATCAAGGGCTTGATCCAGAAAGCAGTACTCTTGGACACGGCGCGTATCGTTAGGAGGTTCCTCTCTCAGGAGCCCTGACCACCGGTAGCTTGGACTCTGTTCCCGATACCGGTGGGCTACTATTTTATATTTTTAAATATTTTTTATAATTTTTTGTAGAAATATTTAAAAATATAATTTACATGTTATGAAAATGAATAAAGGAAATCATAATAATCTTACCTACTTACATGAAAATAAACTGTATGTTGTAGGAGTTACGTACCCAGACTTACGATGTTGTTTGTTCACTACGAAGTATATGTAGGTACCTGTCTAAGTTTCCACGATATCAACATTCAACATTGCACTATCGCACTTCCAATATAATGCGTCAGGTTAAAGTCTACACAATCCGGAACGAACGAACTGAACAGACTACAAGGTAAGTATATGTTATAAAGCGACATCTCTTCCAACTATTGGTCAATATTAAAACATTTAGTTACTATAAAATCGCGCTAGATGGAGACATAAGGCCTAGCGCGCACTGCCTTGCGGTGGAACGCGGTGCGTTTCTTCTACCGCATGGTAGAATAAACGCATTCACGGGGCCGCGCACTGCCGACTAAAACCGACTTCAAAAAAGGAGGAGGTTCTCATTTCGGGCGTATGTTTTTTTTTGTGTTTTTTACCTCATAACTCCGTCATGTATGAACCGATTTGAAAAATTCTTGTTTTATGTGAAAGGATATAATTATCCTACTTTTCGAATGATCCCTTTGAAATTTTATCATAATCAGTTCAGCAGTTTGGTTTTTAAATCCAAATAGTTGGAAAAATATACATCAGCCATTTATACGAAATTGCGTAACTATTCTGCTTTCCTGTGACTTAAAGATGGGTTATTTTTCAGTATTAGCTAATATGAACATATTAGTCTAGCAATATTATAAAATCTTACTAATATTTGAGGATTAGTGATATTTAACTTAGACCTAATATTACGTATCACTCCCGTATTAGATTAGTGTTTCTTTATACTATATTATTTCAATGCAAGAGTATCACTTGTTAAATATTAGCATAGTGATGTTTATCATTTGCACTCTACTAAGTGTTGCCGCGTTAGGCATTTTTGCCTATATGAAGTATACATTTTATACAAGAAATGCCATCAGGGATGGATCGGAAAAGAATTTTTTACTCAAAGTCTGATGAGATCAATTCGAAGACCAAATCCGCGGGAGACTCAAGTGTGCTACGAATAAGAAGATGTCTACAGTGTAAAGTGAGCAGTGATCACTGTGTAAAATGTGCAGTGATTCAATGAAAATTCCACAGGTACTTACTACCTATTACTAACTTTATTCCATACCGCCAGGGGACTAGTAGGTAGAATATTCAGGTACATGTTTGTTCCATATTGCTGGTCTGACTCCGACTGCGTTAAATAAAAGTTCAATCTCAATATTTGCGATTGACGCTCGCGCTTCCATCACCGGTGAAACACCAGGTAACGGTATATCTGTGTCACGTACCAACAACGTGTAGCAAATGAGTGTGTAGGAGTGTGACGAATATATTACTATTAGTTAAGAGATTAGTAATATTCTATGGATTTACATATTAGTAATCTGACGATCTGTCATTATCATCCTACGCTAATAACTAATTCTCAAATATCACTGATGTTCAAATATTAGTTAAGTTATGAAAACTAATCTAATATGGTAATGATACGTGATATGAGGTCTTAGTTGAATATCACTGATCCTCAAATTTTGATTAAAATATTATAATATTCCTAGGCTAATATATTCATATTAGCTAATACTGAAAAATATCGGTATAAACCCATCTCTGTGAGTGTGTGTCTCAGTGCCAATGTTGCCAACTGCTACCTTTATTCAGTAGCTTGACAGTTTGCAAAAAATTGCAATAGAGCCAGATTTTTTGACACAAAAATGTTGCTAAAAGTAGCTGATTGCTACTTAGTACTTACTATATAGTAGAAAGGGACAATATGTGGTCAAATTATAATCACGTTTTGCATATTAAATCAAAAATAAAAAAAATACTCCTGGTAAAAAAAACACTACATAAGTACTGATTTTTTTTACCAGGAGTATTTTAAACCTGCTACGTTTATCTTAAAAATAATTATAAAATTATTTTTAAGATAAACGTAGCAGGTTTTTAATTACAATTAACGTAATAATAACAATGCCGATAATCAATTAATGTAACTGAAGAGGAAGATGTCGATGGCAGAGGTTTATTATCTGTCTTTGAGTTGGAGTATTTTTCTACAGTAGGTACCCATTAGGTACCTATTTTCTTATGTATTTTGGCAAAACGCAATTAAGTATAACAACATTTATCACTTTTCAAAAACATTCAATGTCATTTAATAAGTTTCTTGAAATTGTGGCTAAAAAATTTTGCTACAAGTTTTATTAAATAGTAGCGCCTGACACCGAAAAGAAGAAGAAGATGAAGTAGGCATCACTGCGTTTTTTTCACCGCAGTGCGCTTCATAGATATTGTGACGTATTAATAAAGTACAAGCGGCGCATGCACGTCACGGCATTGCTTGCCCAACCGCCGGCCGGTGCGGACGTGTATGCGCTCCTTGGTGAAACGAGTGTGTGGCTTTGATTTACGAACCCAGCAGCAAACGAGGACACCACAGATATCTTTATGATAAAAAAATATTTGCGGTAGATTCACCTCAACTTTGCAGCGAGAGGACAACAGTGACTCCACCGCATGCGTTTTTTTCACCGCAGTGCGCGCACTTCTATGACACTCCATACTTCACAGATTGTGCGTTTAAAAAACGCAAGGCAGTACGCGCTAGGCCTAAGAGTGTTTCTTGTGTAGCTACATGTCGTTATGTCTTAGTGATGGGTTGTTGACGGTTTTTCCGTTAACGAAACGTCAACGTTGATTAACGTTCGTCAACTAGTCGATCAACTATTTAAATTCGTCAACGAGTAAGTAATACACGTTGTATTAATTAAAGTTTGCCTATTTGAGACTAGATTATGAAAGGTTTTCAGGCAAAAGTAAAATGGCGGTCGTCAAACCATGTCAGAGGCACTTGAGGCGGTTTTGAAACTCTGACACTGGGGTCGTTAGACCTTACTACCCACACGAAGAAAGTAGTGCGACAATTAATGCTCAACTTCGAATTCTTAATTTAAGGCCTATTCAAACCTAAGCGGTATTCGCTACCGTCTGCGGTAGAGAAAATCGAGTGGGTATGCGGTAATATAACTGTTCACACCAAAACGGATTTCGCTATCCTTGTGGGTAGAATACCGAGTTCGAGTTTCGCCCAGTAAGCGTAACAATACCTATGCGGTACTATGGCACCAGCTATTCCGCTCTAGCCGCGGAACTTGATACTAAATACTTAAGCGAAACCCGTGCGGTATGTACCTCTACCCACAGCGGCAGCGAATACCGCTTAGGTCGCTCTAGCCGCGGAACTTGATACTAAATACCTGAGCGAAACCCGCACGGTATGTACCTGTACCCAAAGCGGCAGCGAATACCGCTTAGGTTTGTATAGGCCTTTAGAATCCAGCCAGGAACTGTGTTTAGGTAGGTATAAATTATGCCCGGTTCACATTATTTAGTTATTCCAGTAGCATTCCAATCCAGTGATCGAAACCTACCTACTGTGAACTGAAAAGACAGTATGTGATGGATGAATGATACCAGCAGTCCAGCTCCTCTGAAAAAGCATAGATAGACGCCCAATCCTGCTATAGCATTGTAGTTTTTTTAACGCTAGAACGCGTTCGGGTTTGCCATATAAATGAACGTGGCAAACCCGAACGCATTGTCGCTGTTTTGCCATACAAATTAATCATTTATATTAATCTATGATTATCACGACGATCGCGCATTGTGTTACAGGAATTTCTTTCTTTGTAAATAAAGTAATTGTAGATAAGTAATAAAAAGACATGATCATCCATCCCAAAAACAATGTTTATTTATAAAATAGATACCTATTAGAATAGTTTCTCTCCTCGCAATGCAAAATGAAACACGCCGACGTGTGAACAGCATCATGAAAATTTGTCGAGCGCACTCGGCCAACGTGTACTGGAGCCTTTAAACGCCCATTACATTATCCAATTTGCAGAGCGCTGTATTTAGTGTTGCAGCGCGCTATAAAAAGACCTCACTCATTAGGTAAATATTGCTTTAGCAATGGTGTCGAGTTTAATGATAATTAATAAAAAAAACCAGCCAAGTGCGAGTCGGACTTGCGCATGAAGAGTTCCGTACCATTATCTACTTATACAAAAAAAATCACGTTTGTTGTATGGGAGCCCCACTTGAATATTTATTTCATTCTGTTTTTAGTACCTACATTTGTTGTTAGAGCGGCCACAGAAATACATCATCTGTGAAAATTTCAATTGTCTATTTATCACGGTTCGTGAGATACAGCCTGAACACAGACAGACGGCCATTCTTAGTAAGTAATAGGCCCCGTTTTTAACCGACTTCTAAAAAAGGAGGAGGTTCTCAATTCGGATGTTTGTATTTTTTTAAATTTTATGTTTGTTCGGGCATAACTCCGTCGCTTGCCAACCGATTTGAAAAATTATTTTTTGTTGGAAAGGGTATACTTCCCAAATGGTCCCATTGAAATTTTATCAAAATCGGATCAGTAGTTTGGTTTTTAAATCCAAATAGCTGGAAAAAATATGTGGAAAAATCATCCATGTATACGAAATTGCGTATTTTTGCTTTCCTGTGACTTTCCAGTGGTGTTGTTAGGTGTGGGGTACCACTAAAAAGTGAAAAATAAAAACTTTTTCACTAAAAAAAGAAACCGACTTCCAAAAAACACTAAAAAGTTCAAAATAACTTTAATTTTGGAAATCGGTGTCAAATAACAAAGGAGCAACCAAAAACACCGACTTCCGAAATTAAAGTTATTTTACGCAGAAAATGTTAGGTCAAAGAATATTTTATCCCAAAGAAATGGCATGTCTTTGTATAATTCTATTATATCTAAGAACACTTCCCTTTCCTTTGTCCATGGTTGCGTCATTTAACCATAAACCAAAAATGCGTTCTCCTGTTCGTTCGAGCGCACGCCGACTGGTTGACCGTTTACAGTATAGCTAGTGTTTAGCACGCTAGAACGCGGCAGAGTCCATGCGATCGCACTAGATTTAACTGTCTAACTGCCTTTACACAATACAAATTTAGCACGTTAGCTCATCTAGCGCTTTGCAAATTGGATAATGTAATGGGCCCTTCAGTGCTTTTCTTGATATTGTTACGAGCTTGGGGTTCGTGACAATTAAAACAGCTAATTGAATAACCAAATTGACATTTAATTAATAATTACACACTTGAAAGCAACCAGGTCTCTCAGCTTCACAAACAGCCTCATCAACCGTAAATTAACCTATTTTTTATTGTATTAAAAACTGATATTCATAAAGAAAACTGCTTTTTAAATATTTTACTTGTTTGGTGCTCAGAATTAGCACAATCCTAGTACACTTTCGCGGATGGATAGTAAAAAATGCGCTAAACTTTAGCGCATTTTTTACTATATCAGTTGGCAGCACTCGTCCGTGAACTCAATAGACACTAGACAGCAGAGTGTTGCCATATTTACAGATTTCTCCGTATTTCCCACTGACGTCATCACTGGTATTTTAACAGATTTTCAATGTGTGATACAGATTAGAACTGAATACAGTTTTTTATTCAGAATTTTCTAACTCTTGATTAAATTACCTACCATTTTTTTTTTGTTAGCCTACTTTTGTGTCCCATAGCTGGGCAAAAGCCTCCCCCTTTCTCCTTCCAAATCTCTCTGTCTTGAGCGATCTCTGGCCAAGTTTTCCCCGCAAACATGATGAGCTCGTCACACCACCTTCGCCGCGGTTGACCTCGAGGACGACGTCCTTCCTCAGGCGTCCAGTGAGTGACGATAATCGCCCACCTATCCAGGTGCATTCGTGCGACAGCGACATGGCCAGTCCACTCCCACTTTAGCCTAGATGTTTTTTCCTCAACATCTATAACTTTAGTTATGGAGCGCAGGGTGGTGTATCTAACTTAACACCTATAATGCTGCGCTCCATAGCCCATTGACAAATCTTGCACCCTGTACTTTTGTTGTTCAGTAAGTAACCAACTTTGTGCACCGTAGGTTAGGATGGTCAGGATGCACATATCAATGAGTTTTCTTTTTAGCGTTATTGGAAGACTTCCTCTCAAATGTTCTTTAAAGGCCCAGATGGTTTTCCAAATATTTTGGACTCGTCTTTCAACCTCCGTATCTTGCCTATTTTTAAAAGACACTATGGTCTAAGTACTCGTCGACATATTGCACAACGACCGTCAACCTCGACCCTACGTTGTGAACAGCTTTGGGGACAGTGGATCGCCCTGTTTAACTCCTTTTTTCTACGTTGAAATTTGGACCCGAAACGTGTAACTTGTTCGCAGAGCTATTATGATAAATAGTGTCAATGAGGTCAATGTAGGAATGCGCCATGATGGTCTATACTGTCGAATGCCTCGGCATAATCCACAAAGGCCAGATAAAGTGTTTGTTGAATTCATTGTATTTTTCTCTTACTTGATTGATGGTATGGAGATGGTCGGTTGTGTAGAAATGCTGCCGAAATCCTGCCTGTTCGGGAGGTTGATGAAGGTCAAGCGTTGGAGCGATACGGTTCTGTATTACTTTTATACATGTGAAATGAGGCTTATGGGTCGATAGTTCGAGATCTCAGCTTTGTCTCCTTCTTTGTGAAGTAAAATTAAGTTGGAGTGGCACATTTCAGTGGGAATTTGGCCTGTGTGTAGGATGGTGTTGAAAATAAATTACCATACTCAACATAATAGACACGTTGAAATTTTCATAAGTGATGTACCTACCTATTTCTGTTGCTATAACAACAAATACTAATGACTACAGTTCTGTAAATACGTACTTGCTACGGTCGTGAATCATATTTTGACTAACATACAACCTGATACTGACCTGCAAATTGCAAAAAACGTAAGATAATTTGAATTTCGCGGGCTACCCTGGCGCTTTCACTTCAAAAATAAATAATCAAATTAAATTAAAACATATTATACATACATACATAACATATATACATAGGGGCTTACATACGACAAACGTGATTTTTATGCCATTTTTTATAATGGTACGGTTACAGTAGTAACGGTACCCTTCATGCGAGTCCAACTCAGTCCAACTCGCCCTTGGCCAGTTTTTTCATAAACAACGTTAATTTTTAGTATGGCAGCATTATAAGTTTCATTCGCTCTGCTAGGAATAATTATATGGGACTGAAAATAATAAAGTTATTATTATTTCGTTTGTTTTAATATGTTTTTGATTTTACGTACTTAAATAACTTATTTTTTTTTATTAGTGAATATAAATTTATGATAATCAACCCTAATCATTATCAATCAGTTCGTACTTATCCCTTGTTTTTCAAAAAAAGCGATGATGATGATGATTTAATATTCTTTTTTGGTTTATTTGAATACAGATTTTAAACAGTATATGCATAAAAGCATACCATCAGTGTTTATACATAATTATGTACATATTTTGCAGTTTCTTTCTACTACAGACAATAAAAGGTTCAAGGCATTTGGCAGCACTACTCCTAGACAGATGGAACCGAACGTTTTTCAGTCAGTCTGGTCCCTGGTCAACTTAAGTATTAGTAATCTGTGAGTTTGGTAGGTATTTGTTGATGATAGGTATGATATTTATGGTATCCAATATTATCCAATGCATTGTTTTGTATAGGTACTGTGCCGATTTGTAGTGTTTCAGTGTTTCCTTCGTAATTCTCAAAATCTTTTACAGTTGTATTAAGTAGATTCGAAAATTTACATCAAAGAAATATAATTGTGTGGGAAACTAGAACAACATGTCTGTAGCATTTGCAGCACGCGGCAATCGGCCTCCTTTGAGCCCGGCTCAAATCCAAAAGATGTTAGATGAAAACGCTCACCTTATTCAAACCATTCAAGAATATCAAGCGAAAGGTCAACTTATGGAGTGTCATCAATATCAACAAGTATTACACAGAAATTTGGTATATTTGGCTTCGGTTGCAGATATCAACCAAAACATTCAAAGCGTTCTTCCGGTAAATATACAGATTAAACAGTTGTAGTGTAGCTATAAGTTCACTGATAAGTTTTGACTAAGTATGCCATTGTTGGATTTCTCTGAAACCATTAAAAAATCACCCAGGTATTACAAAATAGATATCTATTTCCAGTTTGTTCACAGCTTATCTGTTAAAAATCAAATTAATACATTTTAGTAGTTGATAAATATAAGTACATGCTACGTTTTGGCTAATAAAAATCCTCATCCATTGTAAATGATTGAAAAGTCATCCCTTAGCAGCACATATAGTGTTAATCTCATTGAAAACTTAAATGAAGTGAGCTGGCAATCACTGGTCTGTTATGTAGACAAGACTTTCACAGTGAAAACTGTAAAAATGTATGGATGGTGTGATTTTTAGGGTTCCGTAGTCAACAAGGAACCTTTTTAGTTTCGCCATGTCTGTCTGTCTGAAGAGCTGCTTAGCACTAGAAAGTTGGAATTTGGTACGGGTACAACCCATACCAAAATTGGTTGGCATTAATCACGCCGACAAAGTGGTAAAATCTTGAAAACAATTTTTATGGTCTTTCCCATGGTGTGGGGTGTCGTTGCTTAGGTAATTTTAAAGTATTGGGGGTGTGCAAAAGCCATTTTTTATCACAGCTAAGTAGGCTTTACAAGTTAACGAATAATAGTCAACCAACTTACAGAATGTAACTAATTAGTTAAAAATGTCGTACTAACACCTCATAAAAAGACTTTGTAATGTCATAGTAAAATTTACTCTTTTGTCAAGGTTTATGGGACCAGTGACCACGGAACCCTACACTGCGACACACACTTGCCAGTTTTTTAGTTTTAATTAACAACTTACTTCATGTAACCTTTCACTGTGAGATTTTAACAGAACCTACTGTCTGTTTATCATGAATATCTCTGAGAATATTGCAGGCACAAATAAAACTCTGGCACAATTACACGAGTTGAGCACCTATTATACCTATAAAAACAAACTTTTGATAGAAAACATTTTCACATGATCAGCACCAGCATTTTTTTTTCAGTTTTTTTTTGCCCATATTAATTTGTTTTATTTTTTTATATATAAGCTTGTCAGATATTTCACAATTGGTTAAGTTCTTTAGTTTTTTCATTGGTTGTAATATTTGTGTGCTTTGTGATAGCAAAGGCCTCCTCCAACTGACTCCACTTTTCTCTCTCTTTCTCTGGCTAGTGATGTCCAAGTACCACCCGCCACTGCCTTAATTTCGTCAACCCATTGCCTAAGTGGTTTTTATTTTTGAACACCTCTTTCAGAATCCAGTACTGTTTCCAGGCGTTAGCCTGTATGCTTATCAATTTCTTTTGAGGTTACATCTGTAGTTGAGATTATTTGGCCCAAATAGACATTTTCATTTACATATACCATTTTGTTGTTGTTTAATTATAGGTTCTTGCTCCCAATTTGTAATGGCCTCGGTCTTTTCCATGTTCATGCTTAGTCCTACCTTGCGGCTCTCTCTTTCTAGGTCATTTAACATTGTTTGAAGCTCTTCCTTTGATGTTGAGATTACCACAAGGTCCTCAGGTTCGCAGATGACCTTGTGGATGGATGGTAGACAGATTCTCGCCATTGATTGTTAGCCCGTATTTGTCCCAGTCCAGCTGGCAAAATATTTCTTCCAGCACAGCTGTGAATAGCCTAGGCGATACTGTATCTCCTTGGCGGACCCCTCTTTCTATTCTTATTTGTTCTCTTTCCTTTTCTAGTTTGATTTTAGCTTTACTGCTGGCTTATATGTATTTGAGAATTCTGATGTACTTCTTTTATATTAATTTGTTAACTCTAACATAATACTTCTTACAGCCTCCTCATCAGCTAGCTGCTGGTAACTCGCAAACACCTCCTATCAATTCACCATCTCCAAGTGGTGGCGATGTTTCTGGGGGAGCTCAACCATCCTACAGACCACCAGGGGTTTCAACTACACCAACAAGACCAACACAATCTTATGGTCAACGGCCATACCCACAGAATCAGTATCAAGGACAGTATCAAGGTGCACCAGGTTATCCTCCACAGCCAGGCTATGGACCACCTAATCAAGGATATGGGCCTCCTAATCCTCCCCAACAACCACAAGGCTATCCTCCAAACTCAAACTATGGGCCCCCGATAACAACTTCACCAAGTAACTATCCACCATCAACACACCCAGGCCCTGGTTATCCTCCATCGTCGGCACAACAGCCCTATGCCCCACCTCCTGGCAGTCCTGCTGCTGCTGGATCACCTTACCCTGTACGAGGAGCAACACAACCATATACTGGGAACTCAGCTTATCCACCATCACAAACAGGCTCTAATTACTCTAATGTGGGTGTGAGTACTTATAACAATTCTACTGGATCACAACCTCAAGCCTACCAATCGCAACCGTTCCCAAATACAACACCCACATCAGCTTATAGTACGACTCCCACGTCACAGCCAAATCGTTCTCCTCAACCTCCGCCTACGGGTTATTCTTCGCAAAATCCGCCCACTTCTGGTTATGGATCTCCATCTGCACAATCCCCAACATATAATTCTAGTTCTCATGGAAATAACGCACCGCCTACTTCCGTAGCGTCTGGCGCGCCTTCATCGAGTGGCCCACCTGGTCAACAGTACCCCCCTCCCGGACAGGCGTCACCTTATCCACCTGCTAGTCAGCCCCCTTACTCCAACCCATCATCTCAACCTGGAAGCCCTGCGCCATCTGTTTCAACCGCGCCACCTCCACAGGCGTCATACCCACAAAACCCGCAAAACTATCCTCCGGCAGGAGGTGGTTATCCACCACATGCTTATCAGCAGGGATATCCCCCAGCTCAATATCCTCCGTCTCCCTACCCCTATGCTCGTGCACCAACACCCGGAGCTCCTCCTCCCGGTGCTCCGCAACCTTATCCAGGATATGGGTTCCAACCGCCTACTCAACAGTAAAAGAAAACGCTAATGTAATGTTATGCACGAATATTTCTTAATATCACTAAAAATATTTTATTTTAAAAATTAAATTTGCACATAGGTTTTAAATTAATTAAATAAAAAAACCTTTTGTTTTTTCAATTTTAAATAGAACCTAGTTGATTTTTTTTCTTATTAAAGCTTGTCCTCCACAGTCCACACGTTTATTGTCGTCTGCTCCCATATACCGTGTCCGTAACAGTGTGGTAACAGAGATTTAGTGCAAATTCCCTCGCAACTGTTATTTATCACTTATCATATACAGGGTGTTTGGGACATCGTAACGCAAACTTCACGAAAAGGCTACACTTAATGCCATTAACCAAATTGTAGCAGTCATTAATCTCGCTAATGATCGGTTACAGAAATTGACATTTTTGAGCGCGCAATGTATTGGGAACAATGCGATCTAAACGCGTGAGAGCGTTCTACGTGGTTAACGTAGTACCTACGTCACTGTCTACATCTACACGTCTTGCAAACACACATACACAGGTCTGTGTCGGCGCCGCGCTGCGCATAATGTAGGTACCTACGCATATCGCGTATTGCCAACAACAATAATATCACATAAAATCATTTTAATCACTCAGAAATACCTACCGACTGATGGTAGGAACATGTTCAAGGAGAAGTTAAGAGAAAAAAAAGGAGCCATAAGCTCAGTCTCCTATAATCACAATTCCGATAAGGATTTCGATAAGCTTAGAAGTACATTGAGATCCGGTAACGTAGGTATTATCTAATGAACTACTAAACCCACTTTGAATGCAGGTACGAATATCGCCGATTGCAATAATATCACATAAACTCATTTTAATCACTCAGAAATACCTAACCTACTGATGGTAGGAACTTGTTTATGCAGAAGTTAAGAGAAATGGAGGAGCCTTAAGCTTAGTCTCTTTAAATCACGATTCCGGTAAGGATTGATAAAAAAAGGTTTTAAGTATGTACATTGAGATCTGGTAATGATGTAGGTATAAACTAATGAACTAGCTAACTCACCCCTAAACAGGTAGGATTCAAACTGGCCGCCCGCCGCCTGCTTGCTCGTGTTTCGCCATACATAACACATTATCATATTACCGTATTCTTTGGCACTGTAGTAATCGTTAACTCCAGATTATATTTTTAAAACACACTCACAAAAACAAACAATAACAGACACAAACACAGAATTAGTTTTGCTAGGTAGGTATCAAACGAAAACTTATTGTCTCACGTCACGTCCCGAATTCCCGAATTTTGCAAAAATAACACACTCGTTCGCTATCAAGGTCTTCAAGAAACTGACATAAAAATCCATTAAAATCGGCTAAATGTAAAAGAAATGTTTTTTTAAACATTCCTTTGACTTCGCCGACTTTTGGCGGCGTTGTGTTTAAAAGGACGCCGCGCTAGGAACTGCCCCCAAACAAAAAGGGTTCTTATTGAAACAAAACTTAGTAACCTATTTCCGACCTTAAGTTGTTTAGTTAATGTCGGAAATCGGTTACCCCGCTTTGCGCAGATACGTATTTTTTTCATATGGGCAGTATTATCTAGCGGTATATTTGACGCTACACACACATGCACACGGGTTAGTGTGTTACAACTAAGCAGGATGCGTTGACCTTTTTTACAAAACAGCTGAGTAGATGCCCAACTAGTTTTATTTACATTGCTCTTTTTAGTGAAAGTAGTGAGTTAATTGTTTTTTAAATTAAAATCACGTTGGGTTAGGTAAGAATAACGATTATGAATAGTCTAAAGAAAAAAAAACAGCTGAAAAAATTTAAAAAAAGCCGACGAAAAATTCAAACGCCCCGGTCCAGAATCATGTCCTGGACTCATGGTATCCGTTTGTGCGTCGATGTCCCTTACTCGCTGTATATACGCTTCAGCCGTTTTATTTAAAATAAATAAATAGGTATACGTACCTACTCAGCTAGAGATGTGGACAGTGTTCGAAAATTAATTAAATGTCGATGTTGGGTGTAGGTACCTACGTTCCTACGTCATTTGATCTTCAATCAAAACTTAACGCTAATAGGTCAATGGTCTAATGAAACGTTGTATCATTAGTAATAAAAACATATTTTTATTATTAATAAAGTAATTAGAAATATATTTGTTAAAATACTTACATGAACTTTCGTTTTGATGTTTGATTTTAATTTTAACAAAAGTGATAAATATCAAAGCTATTTGATTTTACGCTATTAATGGATGTGTAGTGTAAGGATAATTTCACATTTACGGGATAAGATTTAGGTAGGTACTTTTAAATATTTGCAATGTGCCATGCAAATAATGTTCATTTAGAAAAATAAATTGTACTATTTGATACCGAACTTTTATTGAATGTGCCTCATTCCTGTTGACCCACGATTTCTGAAGTTATAAGTACCTATTTTTCAAACTAGCCTGAAAACCTGTCGTTTGACAAAGTATTGCAATGGTGGGGGTGGCGGTAGTCACGGTGTTAAATTTCATTTCAAGATTTTTCCTATTTAAAACTGTAATTTCTCCCCCATAGTGCGTAAACTTTAAGGACCACTTCTGCCCATGTAAATGAACAACTTTCCCGAAGAAAGCTATAGTCAATTACTAAAAAAAATTGAGACCCATACAAATTGTGAACAGTTGATAACAATTTTGTATGGGAAGTTCAAATTTTTTTTTAGGAATTGACTATGGCTTCTTGTTTAAAGTTGTTCATTTACATGGGCAGAAGTGATTCTTAAAGTTTGGGCACTGGAAAAAAACTCACCCAGTATAATACTTTGTTCTCCCTAAATTGATATACAAAAAATAGAACTAAAGAAGTCATAGTAACCAAAAATTCATATTCCTAATATTTTAAGAGAAATCGGCTTTCATTACTTTTCCATACTAAACCTCCGCGTATAACCCGACCAGTTGTCTTCATTTTTTGTTTAAATTTTCCTAAAACTCGTCACTAAATTAACTAACTTCTAATTGAATGGTCTTCATTGCTCTTAAATGCTAATGCTTTCGTCAGAAACTGTTCTGAAACATGAGAGTTAAGTGTTAGTCCCGCCCGGGTGTCACCAGACTTTTTCACTGTAATTGATTCCGAAAACCACAAATTTTTCAAAGCCATGGTTAAAAAGTTATAAGGGTTTGAACGTGGCCGCGCCATTGAAACGCGGCGAACCGCGCGGCCACGGAGATCTTTAAAACTAAGCGTTGCAGAGACCTGAAATTTAGGTAGGTACCTACCTATACTCCATTTGGTTAGGTAATTAACTAAAGGTAAACAAAAAAACCACGTGACTTAGTTAACCGACTAAACGTAATACCAGTCTATTCAGTTGTCATGAAACGTTACAGTTGTACTCTTCAATTTAGCAACTTAATTAACGAATCATAACGTTTAGTCAGTTAACTAAGTCACGTGGTTTTTTTTGTTTACCTTTAGTTAACTACCTACTCGGATGGAGTATAAATAACAGATTGAATTTGTAAAAATATGGAAAAAAATCCTGGGTTTATATTTTAGGAGCTGTAAGACTAAAACCCCTTGGCCGCGCCATTGAAACGGTGAAAAACACGTTTTCGCTGAAAAAGCATCGCAGACGTCTGAAGTTTTTTGTAAAATCCAGATTTAAATTTGTCGAAACTATTAAAAATACAACACAAAATCTTAGGTTTATATTTCAGGAGCTATAAATCTATAACCTTATGGCCGGGCCATTCCAACGGGTGAAAAATACGGTATCGCCAATATCTCGCTGAAAGAGCATCAGAATTTGTCGTCGAAATAGACAAAATTGCACAAAAAAGTTCTAGGTTTACATTTCAGGAGCTGTAGTACGTTAACGCGTAGAAATGTCTTGTTTATCTTTCGATGAAAGTAAGAGTGATAGCGAGATCTTTTTTTGTAAATAACACCAGGTCTATGAACATGTAGAATTACCTAAAAGGCAAAACAATTTTTTTTTTTATAATTTATGATTTTTAGAAAGTCTTGAATGTTTCAATAGGGTGACCATGGCTTATTGTTTACAGAAAACTTACCACCCACTTATTTTATCATAAATTATATGTCTAGGATTCTAAATTCTGAGAAATTAGTTAGGAATATCCTAGCTTCCTCACTGATTAGTTTTGATGTGTCTTGCTTCACTGAGGCTATAGATGCCTCGAGACTCGCTTGCCTGAATCTAAATCCACCCGACTATCCATCATCCCAGAGACGGTGGGACGAGCCACTCTGCAGAGAGGTTCAGAATAACCTTTTGGCCAAATCTGGTACTGCTGCTGAGCGCGAGCTGAGCGAAACCCGCGCGGTATGTACCTGTACCCAAAGCGGCAGCGAATACCGCTTAGGTTTGAATAGGCCTTTAAAGAGTCCGTTCGTCAGCTCCTGAAATGTAAACCTAGCATTTTTTTGTGCATTTTTACCTATTTCGACAAATTCAAATCTAGGTTTTACAAAAAACTTCAGAACTTTGCGATGGTTTTTTTTTTTCAGCGAGATTGGTGTTGGCAACATCGTCTCAATGATGCCATCTTGACGGTGACAGCTAAGACACTGCTGTCAGTGTCACTTCCTACGATGGCGCAGAGGCTATAGAACGGCTGTGCACCAGCGGAGCGGGCCCCTTAGTCCGGTTAAGCAGTTAATATCCCAAGTGTGTTAACTTGCTAGTGGTCATACCTAAAAAAAAATAAAAAAAAACGGAGCGGGCCCCTTTTGGTCCGGAACACTGAAGCTTACACATTCATATTTTATTTTGTATTTTGTATTAGTAGGAGAATTTAAATTGCAGTAGTCTAATTTTATTACATGTAGAAAGTAGATTTGCTAACATTGGTGATAAAAAAGAAACGAAAGAAAGAAAGAAAATACGTTTATTCTGCCACACATGACGCACAATGATAACGTATTTTTCACCGTTTCAATGGCTCGGCCATGGGGTTTTAGTCTTTAAATAGCTCTTGAAATATAAACCTAGGATTTTTTGTTGTACTTTTACTAGTTTCGACAAATTCAAATTTGGATTTTACAAAAAACTTCTCAGACGTCTACAATGCTTTTTCAGTGAGATATTGGCGATAACGTATTTATCACTGTTTCAATGGCGCGGCCATGGGGTTTTAGTCTTGCTCTAAAATATAAACCTAGGAATTTTTTCTATATTTTTACAAATTCAATTTATTATTTTCTGGTTAAAGAAATTTAATTCTCATAAAGAAATAACATTTTACTTACATGAGAACAAATAGGGAATAACAACAAATAGGGCAAAATAGGGAAGGATTGGCCAGTCTTATAAGGTGTTAGATGAGACTGTCCAGCCGGTCGATTCTGTCGACATCTCACGGTGTTCACCTAAGCGAAGTGAACGACAAGAGCGCTGTCATTCCATCTTATTTGTATGGTTTGACAACTCATCCATCGTGCGCCCCGCCCAAGCGTTCACTTCGACATGCTTACAGAATCGCACTGCAGGATGCGCCGAGCGCTCGTTTCAGTTGAGTGTCAGATGGAACAAATTGCGCTACACGAGGAGGCTCCTTCATGCATCCCAAAAAACATCAATTATAGCATTGAATTATAGCATCTTCCTATAATTCAATTAAATAATTTGTTGATTAAGTTTCAGTTTGATGATAATTAATATCCAGGGATTAATTTGACTTTCAAACGATTTGACTTTTCCAACATTATAACAATAAAAACTAAACACCAAAATAGGCAAAAACATCGTTGATATCTCTGAACTAAATAAACGGCTGGGTTGTTTTAAATATTCAAAACAATCGAGAGTAAAGTGCCTTGAACAAACAGTAAGTACCTACTGTACTTTGTTGGAAACCAATGTTCCCTATTAACCTTATCTATCCACTTTTCATTTCTTTGTCATCGCGACGCCCGCGTCCGCAACTTTTCATGAAAATGTGATTTTATTTTGTGAACATTTTTATTGCTGTTACGGTGACTTATTTCATTCTTTCAATGGTGGTTTTTATTGATTTCCTGCTCTTGTAGTTGCCTCTGCACTTGATAGTTCAAGTGCAGGGGCAACTACACGTTACTAAACGATCAAAGTGTTTATTTGCAGTTTGGTCAAATGAGAACCTTCCTATAAAAACGGAATACATCAAGATGATAAATTCTGGAAGAAGAATATGAAAGAAAAGCTTTCATCTTTTTATGTAGATTGTTTGTTGCCAGAATTAGTCGACCCCCGGTACCCTCGAGGTATGAATATAAGAAATCCTTCATACATCGAAAAGGCAATGAGGAGTAAGAAAAAAAATAAAGAAAATGAAGTGGAAAGAAAGAAGGGAGGCCTTTGCCCTGCAGTGGGACACTACGGGCTTATAATAATAAATTGAACCTCAATTAAATAAAGAGATTGAGTTGACAGCAGTTATAGATAGAAGTGTAGGTGGGTGTTTTTCACAAAAAATTACCATAGCAAAATCGGGCTGTCCCACGACTTTAAACATTTTTATTTAAAGTTTTTTATATGGCATGTGTCGAAATGAAATTTTATATGACTAAAGTAAATGTTTCTACATTGAATTAAATAAAAAAAATACCATAAAAAGTAGACAGTTATTTTTATAATAAAAAAAAAGCAAAATAAAAGGTGAAAATTTCGCGTGTCCCACGGTGGTCTCGGTGATTTCAAACACATCTCACTTAAAGAATATTAGTGTTTGAGTATGTTTTAGTACTGTTCGAAGTGTATTACGCGCAAAAACACAAGTGTTAAATAAAACCATTTTTTTCATAACCTCAATTCAGTCAAGCATAGTGACTCAGCTTAGTACAGATTCCTTTGTTCGTCAACCAGCGCCATCTAACGGATTCTGTCAACATCTCTAATACAAGATACATTGTTAACTGCAGTG
Organism: Melanchra persicariae; assembly: GCA_947386135.1. Taxonomy (NCBI): domain Eukaryota; kingdom Metazoa; phylum Arthropoda; class Insecta; order Lepidoptera; family Noctuidae; genus Melanchra; species Melanchra persicariae. The sequence goes on along the minus strand of OX376653.1, from coordinate 7,282,467 downwards.
TACTCAAGATCGATGACACACACGTCAATCATAGATAACGTTTCATCAGATATTCAAAAGAGGGCGCTGTACGCATAATAAAAAACGTACATAATCACCTTGCAAAAATGGATGATATAAAGAGATTGTTGCTAGACATGCAACAAGAAATCAAACAACAAAAAACTGAAATGATGGAAATGAAAGAAGACATAAAGAACACTATAAACAACAACATAAACGAAAAATTCAAAAACTTGGAAATAAAAAACGATATTCTAGAGAATCCAATACGAGAACACCTGTATTGAATCTGTTAGAAGACTTGGAAAAAAGAGTGAAAAGGTCAGACCAGTAATAATAACGTTTTCTACCCTTGGATTAAAAATAAATATTCAGAAAAATAGTAAATGCCTGGAAAACACACCGTTTTACATCAAACAAGACTACCCTTTGGACGTACTCAACAAACGAAGGGACTTACAAGGTCAACTAAAAAAAGAAAAAGAATTGGGGAAAAAGGCATTTATTAAGTATGACAAACTTATTATAATGGATAACAAAGAATACGACTCGTCTCTTAACCAATCAAGTAAAAGAAACTTATCAGAGTCGCCAGAGTCATCAGCAAATGGCAACCAGCACACAGAACGCAAAAAGACTCAACCTGCGAAGAAAAATAAAACAGCTGATCTAAAGAATTATGTTATACAAAAACCAAAACTAGTATACAACCGAGAAAACATTGGTTATGAACAAACACACAAGAATCAAGTTAACGCCGAATAGCAACCACTGACGCCCCCCCCTCGCGATTTCCCAGTACGGCTAGTCACCGCGGGAGAGTTAGACTACAACCCTCCAAGAAAACAAGCAAACCAGCAACAGAAAACTTGGCATAACACTACTAAACGAGTGCCTGTGGCAAACAAAAGCAATTTGTATATTTGCACTTTTAATGCTAAAACACTATCTTCAGCAGAGAAACTTAGGCCCGTATTAATAAACGTTACTCAGCTCGCGAGATCGCACTTGAGATGAATGTTGAGATCCTGATCGTATTAATAAACGTGATTATTGACGTTCTCAAGTTGCGGATTAGGTTTACGGCATCAACCGAGTGATGGACTGATTAATAAACGAAACTCGACCCTTAAGTATACGACGAGCGCGGGTTCTTGAGATACTATATCGTGAGTGCAGACAGTCCGTGACTTGAGGTGTGATTAGCGTGGCGCGAAACGTGGAGTTTGAAAATATTTTAAGTAATATTAATTATTACGATGAAATAGACTACTATGACGATATTATGTGGCCTTTACGTTTTCGATTACCAAAAGATTATATAAGGGATGCTTCAAATCCTTTTGATTTACATGGATAATTTTTTTTTAAATAACCAGCTTGTTTGTGGTCAACAGAGTGAAATAAAGAGTAGGTACTAATGTAAAAATAATTAGTTTTTTTTTTTCTTTTCTTTTCGGTATGACCACTAGCAAGTTAACACGCAAGGGCTATCAACTGCTTAACCGGACTATAAAAATAATAAGAGTAAAATAATGTAATTATTTACCAGGGTCGATGCGTGCGGACCAGCGGTGTATTCTGCACTTATTATTTTCCAGGTCTCATTTTTATCGATTCATTCATTCATTATTTAGCGACGCACCATCGGAGTCCTTGTTTTCCACTACAGCCTTATATTTTTTTAAATTTCATATTTTTTGATGCTATATTTTCAAAACTTCGGTCAATGTGACGTCATCGTTCACGAGATCAAGCCATCAAGTACAACTACTTGAGATGCTGATCTTGGTTACTGAGATACTGTATTTATGTGTCTATTAATTAGCAATAATCTTGAGATGCTGATGACGTCATAATGGCGTATCAAATGATAACGCACTTGAGTACGTTTTTGAGGGCCGTTTATTAATACGGGCCTTATTGAACTAAAATCAGCGCTTCAAAACGTTCACCACGACATAGTAGGACTGAGTGAAGTACGCCGACTAGGAGAAGATATCATTGAGGATGATGACTACATAATGTACTACATAGGAGAAACCAAGGGCTTATATGGCGTGGGCTTCCTAGTTAAGAAAAAATACAAAGGAAATATAAAAGCATTTACAGGCATATCGGAAAGAGTCTGCATCCTAGAAATAGAGCTTGAAAACTTACTCTTAGCAATAATACAGGCATACGCACCTACAGAGAGCGCATCTCAAGAAAACGCAGACAAGTTTTATGAAGACCTGGAAAAAGCTCACGACTCTATCTCCACAAAATACGTAATCTCCATGGGTGATTTCAATGCGCAGATTGGTAAACCCAAAAAACACGAGCATTTAGTTGCCGGCTCACAAGGTTTTGGGAAAAGAAGCGCCCGCGGGAAAGACTTATCCAATACGCTTACGAATATAACCTGAAAATAATCAACACTATGTTCAAGCTCAAAGATACTAACAGATGGACCTGGATTTCGCCCGATAGAAACACTAGAAATGAGATTGATTTTGTCATGTCCACAAAACCCAACTTATTTTCTAAGTATGAAGTACTATCTTCATTCAGCTTCGGATCAGACCACAGATTGCTGAGAACTACCATTAACTTGGAATCAACAAAAAAAAGCAGACGCAACTTTTCTAACACATCAACCACTATGAAAACATTAAAAGAACAAGAAACATACCTTGAAAAACTAAACAATTGTATACCAGACCTTTTAAACTTAGCGGCAAATATCAAAGCTGATGAATACAATAAAATAATCACAGAATCAATATTAACAAGTTTAAGAGGCTCAAAATCAAAAGAAAAACGCAAAATCTTGTCAGAGGAAGCATTGAAGCTCATGAACGAAAGAAACAAACTCCAAAATAAGCCAAAACTAGACAAAACTGATAAAGAAAACCTGAAAAAACTGTACAAATTAACAAACAAGGAAATTAAAAAATGCTATGATACCTATAGAATAAGCACTATACAGAGTCACCTCGACAAATCTAGATCTGCCAAAAAAGCTTTCAAAGCACTTAATAGTTCAAAGAAATGGATTCCTTCACTTCGACCTGGCTCTACCAAATGCAAGTCCCGCACAGAGATCATAAAAATAGCAACGGAATTCTATGCCGAACTGTATAGCCACCCAGACTCATTAATACAAGCAAAAGTCATCAATACATGTAGAGACAGCGTTCCGGTCCAAGAGTTCACGGGACCTGAAATCCTGCTACACATAATGAAGCTTAAATCAGAAAAAAACTCAGGACCTGACGGTCTCACGAACGAAAGTATCAAACTGGCAAGGACTCTACTACTGGCACTTATCACACTACTATGGAATAAGATACTACACGAAGAAGTCGTACCACATTCGTGGACTGAATCCGAAATAATCTTGCTCTATAAAAAAGGCGACCCAGCGGACATAGGGAACTATCGCCCCATAAGCCTGATGTCCTGTCTCTACAAACTATTCGCCTCCTGCCTGCTCGAAAGAATATCCTCAGACATCGATTTACACCAACCGATTGAACAGGCAGGTTTCAGAAGCGGATTCAGCACAGCGGATCATATCCAGGTAGTGGACCAAGTAATAGAGAAATACTTAGAGTATAATAGACCATTATATGTAGCCTTCATTGATTATAAAAAAGCTTTTGACTCTATCTCACACGACAGTATCTGGGAAGCACTACAAGATCAGAACATAAACGAAAAATACATTAATATTTTAAGAAACATCTATGCCAACAGTTCGAGTAGAGTCAAGCTAGATAGAATAGGCACTAAAATAAACATAAAGAGAGGCGTAAGACAAGGCGACCCACTCTCACCGAAATTGTTCATTGCAGTCTTACAACACATAATGAAAGGATTACCATGGTCTAAGCGAGGCATCAATTTAAACGGGAAGTTTCTGAGCCACCTGAGGTTCGCGGACGACATTATCCTATTATCGGAAAGCCCACAACAACTAAATATTATGATAAACGACTTACACCGAGCCAGCATAAAAGTTGGATTAGAAATGAATCTCGACAAAACTAAAGTTATTACTAACCACCTAATGACACCCATCTTGGTAGACAACAAACCTCTCGAGTTTTTCCAAAAGTATGTATATCTAGGCAAACAAATATCTTTCAGCAAACAACGAAACTTAGAAGAAGTGGATAGAAGAATTGCGATTACCTGGAATAAGTACTGGTACCACAAGGAAGTTTTCAAATCGCAGCTTCCACTACCTACTAAAAAAATAGTAATGGATTCAGAAATATTACCATGTCTAACCTATGGATGCCAGACTTGGACATTCGACCGCAAGACTAGAAACAAAATCCAGACAACACAAAGAAGAATGGAAAGAAGTTGCCTAGGCATAAAGCTGAAAGACAGGGTGAGGAATGTAGAAATACGCAAGAGAACCAACGTAACGGATGCTCTAACCTTCTCACTCCAAAGAAAATGGAAGTGGGCAGGTCACGTGGCCAGGCTCAAGGATGATAGGTGGACAGCGAGAGCAATAAAATGGACTGGCCCACGAGGAACTAGGAGCAGAGGCAGGCCTAACGCTAGATGGGCAGACGAGATAGCGGAGATGGCGGGTCACAACTGGATACACGCTGCCAACGACAAAGCTCACTGGCACTCCTTGGAGGAGGCTTTTACCCGAAGGGGGTCCGTACAAATTAATTAAAAGTTACGTGGTACAAAACTAGTATTTTAACAGATTGTAATTTGCATGGAATAAATAAAGCTTTATTATTATTATTATTTATTATTATTATTATGTTTTAGTATTTGAACATAGTCTCTGTAAGTCTATAAGTGTATTTTCATTTAATATGTGATAAATTTATAGTTATTTTACGAAATATCATTATTTTAATGTTGTCCTACGAAAACGATAGTACCGGAAAATCCGGTTTCGTCACGGTGAATTTGATATCTTACATAAGACAAAATCTACTAATTAGTATTTTTTCTGCCTCCCTGGCAACATTGTGATCGTTTATGGTACTGCTTTTCTTGTTTTAAACGTCAGTTGCGACAAAAACTGAGACAAAAGTGTTGGTGTCTTCGGTGCACAGAAAAAGTTTTCTGGATAGTAGCAGTATTTTAAGGTAAATAAACTCGTTTTCTTTACTTTATCTTATTGAATTTAAAACAATAAACTAACCTATTTTAGATTAGTGAAGGTAAAAACACGGTAATTTAACGAAATATTAGTTATTTTTAATTTTAAAAGTTTTGAGGGATGAAACTGTCACATCCTGTGCGTCACGTGATATACTTGAAAATCTTGAATATTTCTGATGTTTATGGTTTAATTTTAATATAAATAGCATATTTAGATACTTAATAAATAATAATATACTCTTTAATACCAGAGTCAATTTAAACAATTTCATGAAATGAAAAAAAAAATCCTGATCGTCACAGGGTCAATTTTTCTGAACATCACCCAGGTAACGAACCTTCTGACGTAAACAAACCTACATGTACCCGTTATTTAAATTTTGGGGATATGTAAACTAGAAATGTCAGGAACGGAGTTCCTTCTTACGTATGATTTAAATAAAAAACAAAACTTTCGCAGCCGCCATATTGGATTTTCATTTTTACTTCACTATCAGCTTTAACAGCCTCAAAAACAATGAAAACGACACCCATGACAAAAAATTATGAAAGTTTTTGCAGCCGCAATCTTGGATTTTCATTTTGACCAAATTCACCACATTTATTCATTCAGATATCGATCACGACCCATCACGATCATCACCTATCAAATGGTTGATGGTTTAGAAGTAGTGAGTGAACAGATGAACATACACATACATACCGGTTAAATTCATAACCCTCCTTTTTGCTTCGCCGTGTCTGTGAATTCTAAGGTCTGTGACTTTTACTTGTATTCGTAAATTGTTCACTAGATGGCGCTAGTAGTGTATAACGAAGTATTGTAGGGGTGGGGTGCGGCAAAGAGGGAACGAATGCTCAAGGTTATTTGGTCAGGGAAGCGCCTTAAGTAGAAGCATTTTTTATTTTCAAATTCTGTAAATCACCATGGAGCCTTTTACGTTAATTAATAGGTTTCCTTGTTTGACATGAATGAGCAGGGGCAGTTGAGGGTGTGTCATGCTCACTCGAATGTCTCGCTGATGGTGGCGCGTGTATCGGATCATTCAGTTCCTTTCAAAATGGTTGAGCTGAATGGTGCTGATCCACGAGTCATGTTCGGGCGCCATCAGTGGAGTCTGGTCATCTCTTAGCTGTCACTGGATTATTTCAATATTTTATACTTATTTGATACTCAGAAATCTTTTTTTTTTTCTTTCTTTAAGTAGGTACATTGTTCTCACAAGTTGGTAGGGGAGCCCACGATGCTAAATGTGGATTTACTCGAGCATCGCGGAAACCTAGTAAATTTGGTAGATTGGATGATTTGAAGAATAAATGGTCTCTTCATGTTTTCACTTATAGCGGTGGGGAACGCGTCTACAGAGTTTCAAAGTTATAAAAAAAAAACAATGGCATGGAAATACTCCAGCGTGTCAGATATTGATATTTTTCATGCTCCAACATGTCTCTGATACGAAATATATATTAATCTGCCGATTTGCATGGTGGATGCCTGCCCATGGATGATTTCCATGCGGGATGGGTGAAAAAAAATAAAAAATGCATGTAGGTAGGTACTTGAGCGCGTCAGATTTTCAGAGGGGGTGTTCATTGAACCCTACAGTTGCTCCCATTTCTTAATCTGACGATTTGGAAGTGACGCAAGCTCGGAGCGAATTTCTGAAAATGTAAAAAAAAATCGCCATCTTGAAAAACTCGAGCGTCAGATTAGCATACTGAAGGTTCATCATGATGTCCCAGCCTTAGTGATCAAAAATCTGACAATTATTTTGAGGGGTTTTGGTAATCTGACAATTTAAAAAAAAAATGCTTTCTTATTTATTTATTTTTTAAACACGTTAAGCTGTTGGTCCCCGTTTGTCATTTTTAGATTTTTGGCAGTCGTTACGGATTGTCAGAAGCCAGTAAATTTGACTCCAGTCTTGCCAAGAAGTAACGTGTTACCCAGTTAATGGGTTGTGGTGATCTAGTAGGCAGCCGCTTCACGTAAAATACTGGTATTCATCTGAATCAGGTTTGACTGGAAGGAAGCCGACCTCAATATAGTTAGGAAATAGACTAGGCAGATGTTGATGAACAACTGTACCTAATGGTGTCATGGCGTCGGAAAACAGTGTGGGGAAGGTGTGAGAGAGTCAAAGATACGGGAAAAGTGTAAGGGACCGAGAGGCGCGGGGTGGGAAACACATGCTTTACCCTATTGCACGGTCTAAACTTAATTGACGATTTTATTACTTCCAGCTTGCGAAAATCGTCAGGTTATGTTTTTTGTCATTCTGGTATTATTACCTTTAAAATAATAATAAAAAAACAACCGCGCTCGAGTAAGTCAAAGTCAAAGCACCATTTAGACTATTTACAGGTACTTTTGAATTGTCAAGGTCGGTCGGTCAAAAAGATGAAGCTATTTGCACGTTCCAAAGCGTCGATCTCTATGGGGAAGAACGTAGAAGAAACTCCACGGAGACTCTTTTAAAAATATTATTTTGTTACAAAATTATGGTTACATCATTCATATTGAAATTATACATTTATGTGAGAACGATGTAAAAGACGTGCAGGATAAAAGAGTCCGGAGTAAAAAAGAAACAATTCAAAGAAATAATTAAAATAAACCATGGCAGCCGAGAGATGACCAGTCTCAGCTGACGGCGCCCGTTCACGAACATGACGCATACGCTAGCACCATTCGGCTCAACCATTTTTAAGGGAGCCAAATGATCCAACGCATGCGCCATCATCAGCCAGACTTTTGAGTGAGCATGACATCCCCAATCGCCAGGGTACATTCAAGTCAAAGACCTACCCAAAATGATCATTATAGTTTAACGATACACAGTACTCACACATGTGCATGAAATTATACAATGCTAAATAAGTGGAGTCTATACAATGAAAAATATTGCATTCTTACAATCTTCAGCCGGTCCAACAATATTACCAAATGCTAAGATTACTTTCGAGCCCCCTAGTGGCTACCTAGTGGCGTTGTGGAGCAGGACCAGCATTGAGCCAAGCATTTTTATCCTCAATATACTACCCTAACTACTAATATGCTAACTTGTAATATGCTTGCCAATAGTCCAGACATCGTTTTCTTTTTTGCAACTTTCTTACTCTCCCGTTTTCTTAGGTTACGCTCAAATCGTCAGATTAGCAAAATTGACACTTCTTAGCTAGTAATTAATCCCCCATATCTTAATCTGACGCGCTCGAGTATGTCAGATGATCGATTTTTTTACTAATCTGACGGATCCTCCTGAGCGTACCCCCCTATATTAAGAGTTCATGTAAGGTATCTTCCCTTATATTAATCTGACGCGCTCGAGTAAATCCAAAAATCCCTTCTAGGGCTTCCCTACCATGTAGAAGCAACAAGGACAATTTAAACCAGGTTTATTGTAAATCATAAAATGGTTTAAAAGAGTGTCCGTGGAGTTTCTTGCATGTTCTTCTCCACAGTTATCTACAATTTGGAACGTGCAAATAGCTTCATGTTTTTGACTGACTGACTCTGACAATTCTAAAGTACCTGTAAATGGTTTATTTGAAATTAATGCTTTGAATTTGATTAATTTAGTTAAGAATAGGTAGTAAAAAAATAATCCTTCAAACAGTTTTTGATTATTCTGTTATTATTTAATGACCACTCACAAAAGCAGAAGAAATAGTTCAATTCATATTGAAATCTAACACGCAATTACTCAACAGTTCCGGATCACTTATGTCCAACTCTTCACCCACTCGGAATATTGTGTCTTGTAGATGAACGTCGCGTACGCTCCGAACGCGCGCGATCATCACTCCACAACTTCAAGGCGTAGGTATTATACGCCCAGTTTAGTTCTATTTCTAATAATGTCTTATCCTATGACTCATTTCCTAAATCTAATTTTCTTCGAAAGTAACAGACTGTTCCTCAAAAGGTTGGACAGAATCATCATAATATTCCAACGGTAAATCTTCAATAAAAGGTTGGGTAGGAAAAGCAGGTGATGACGTGTGTTTCTTCAATGGTAGGACTGTGTCAAATAAATAGCACATTGCACCCGTTTCGCCGGGTAAAGCGACACCCAATGTCCAGATCACATTGTGCTTTGTGTTTATACGAAGAATTTTCACGCCACGTAGTATCCGCCATCTAAAAGTAAATATTTATAATTAAGACATAAAGAGTATCGATAAAGCTGGAAAGGCTACGTCCATAAATCGTCGCATTGTGATATTTTTAACCGACTTCCAAAAAAGGAGGAGGTTCTTAATTCGAATGGATTATTATAATTTTTAGGGTTCACTCCCGGCGAGACGCGACGCTGCGTGCATATTTTAAGATAGGTAGTAAAACAAATAGAAATTTTCAACACATTTGCTCAAAAAATGCATTTACGAAGCCTGTATCGAAAGTTAAAATTTACGCACCACACAATGGAATGTGCTGTAAAATAGGTACTCTCAGGTTTTTACCTAGTTCGGTTGCAGAGGCACTTACTATACTGTATTGTATTTATAATTATAACACTAGCTTACTAAATTTAAGTCTCTTTTGTACAAACTTTTTGGGTAAGTAAAATATTATTATTATCTCCTTATTATTATCTCTCACCTAAGTACCGCACGGTGCTATTATATAGCGCTGTGCGAAAAAATATGTACTTATGTATTCTTTACGGTTTTTTTTTAAATTTCCATAATAAATAACACCAACGAGTTACACAATCCTAGAATAAAAAGGCTGAATGATCGAATCTCCTTGGAAGCGCTTTTGCTCAATACGTTTGTCTGTCTCACTTTAATACTAAAGAGAAAATGAGAGAAGATTAATAAAAATAAATAAATGTAAGATGTAGTTCTAATTTTCACCACGCGATTGTGACAGGGCGCGAATTTGCAAACGGCGCCACCCGTTTGCAAATTCGCGCCCTTTTCATATTAGAAAAGTCAAAGATTGTTGCGACTTTCCGACTGATATATCTAAAAACAAAAAGTTTTTTTCATTACCTATTGTACTGTTTTCTCGCAAATGTATTGAAAAACGTTGTATGACATACTTAACGTGCAGTAATTGGTATTTACAAACTCGTGACTATAGTAAGCCCTCGATACGACGTCAGACTCGTTTGTAAAAACCAACTTACCGCACTAATATCATAAATAACTATTATCTACTTCCATGCTATAAATCCTCTATAAAACTTTCTGAAACAGTTAGCTTATTGCCACCCAATACTTAGTAACACAATAACCGTAATAACATCCGAACGAGTGTTAAAATGTTGTACTAAATTTCATTACGCAAACGCAACTGCTTCGTTTTTTTTAAATTGGAATGGAATCGAAAGGCAAAGGAATCACGAAACAGCCACATTCTCATTACTCAATTCGTGGTATCTTTATGAATTTCAAAAAAAGAACATTGTCATGCACGCGCTTTTAACTACCAAAGCGTCGTACTCGTACTTAATTAAAAAAACTTGTTATTCGAATCACTTCGTGTCTCGCCATTTTTTTTGCTCAATATTAGGCGCATTCTAAGATATTAGTATTACACAAAAAATAAAAATTACTTTATTGTTTACAAAAATAAGAGCTACAAACTTTGATAACACATCACCTAACCAATTATTACTAGAAAAGTCGGGAAAACAATATGAAAAGGCGTAAGTAGGTAGGTACCAAGATTTCATGAATTTGAAGAGAACCTTTTATAGAAGATTCATCATGGGTGTAGATAAAGTCTTGTATGCAACTGTACATAATTAGGTATTAAAAAACTCATGTGAAACAATGATCTATCAAGGATCTATCACACTCGGCTTCGCCTTGTGTGTTAAACCCACATTCGTGTTTTAAGAACCGCCGAACCCTTCTCTTAAAATATAGTTGCATAAACAAACAGTAGCATCTTTGCCCTAGCGGCCGAACGTTCAAGTTTACGTATGTTTTTGCTCTTTGCTAAAATACTAAAATAATTCAAATCTGGACTATTTTTTTTTTTTTTAATAGTGATGGGTTTGCTCTTGACTCTAGTCAATGTCAGAGATGACAGATACAAAGTCTACGATGGAGCGAGCTTAGCCAGAAGGAGCCTGTTCACTCTAACTTTGAAGAGATTAGGTGCGCGCATTATAAAAGACGTTCGGAAACGCTTAGTGCGAATTGGTTATATAGCTACTATACGTAGGGATGGTAAGATGCAGTGCGTCTGGATATCCGATGGTAGAAGGGGGCCGGTGGGATGAGGTCGTGGAGTTCTTGGGCACACTCACCGAAGTACAATCTGTAGAAGACCGATAAGCAGGCAACCTTACGGCGATTAGCCAAGCTATGTAGCTTGGCATCCACCAGTATTACGTCACCGATGAGCCTCTTAGCTCTGCGTTCCACCGAGTCAAGCGCGGCAAGCTGATACTTAGATGAGCCATCCCATAGGTGGCTACAATACTCCATGCAGGATCGGACTTGTGCTTTGTAAAGGGTTAAAAGCTGTCCAGTCCTGAAGTATCGTTTCACCCTATTAAGGATGCCCAGCTTTTTGGCCGCAATTTGGGCTTTGTACTCGATGGTGGCGCCGAAGTTGAGACTGGATGTCAACTCCATGCCCAGGAGCTCGAGCCGATCAGTAACAGAAACAGATGCACCCCGAAAAGTAGGAGTTTGGTCAAAACGACTCCTTTTTGCGGTAAAAAGACACGCCTGTGTTTTGGTGCCGTTAACAGTGACCAGATTGTCATTACCCCACTGGGAGACAACGCTTAAGGTCAAATTTGTCCGCTCTACCATGGCCTCTCTCAAGGAACGGACTTCATCCCCGCCGGTTGCTGCGCTGGACAAGTATCTCTCTGAAACCGTACAGTCATCTGCGTACCCAACAAGACCAGGCTGAAGTAGGCTATTGATGTGTAGCCCTGAGGAACTCCCGGCATCAATAGCCATGAGGTCAGAGGAGCAGCCGTCAACGACTACTCGGATCGACCGTTCACTTAAGAAGTCTGATATCCAGCTACAAAAACCAGCTGGGATGCCATAAACAGGAAGCTTGCTGAGTAGACCTGCGTGCCAGACCCTGTCAAAAGCCTTCGAGATATCGAGCGACACAGCAAGTGCTTCGCCGTGTCTCTCGATAGCTTCGCCCCAGCAGTGCGTGACATACACAAGAAGATCGCCAGTTGACCGTCCCCGGCGAAAGCCATATTGACGGTCACTGAGGAGATCATTGTCTTCAAGGTAGATCAGCAGCTTACTGTTCAGAACCCTTTCCATAACCTTGCATAGGATGGAGGTAATGGCGATCGGACGGTAATGTGCAGGGCCAGCACGGTCTCCCTTTTTGGGCACCGGTTGCAAATTCGCAAGCTTCCATGATTTCGGCACCGTTCTTTTTTCAAGAGAGAGGCGGTACAGGCGTGTCAACACAGGAGACAGTTCAAGTGCACATTGCCTCAACACTCTCGCTGGAATGCCGTCAGGTCCGCTGGCCTTATTCACGTCTAGACTGCACAATACTCTTCGGACCTCTTTAACGTGAACTGCGATCTCCGGCATCGAAGAGTCACAGCGAGGTTAAGTTGGTGGTTGCTTGGAGCCAGCATCCAGACGCGAATTATAAATTTGCTTTCTCTCTTGCAGAGTGAGCCAGCGAACCATCAGGTTTTAGCATTGGAGGCAAAGTGGGTCGACAGAAATTCGTTTCAACCGCTTTCGACAGGGACCAAAACTGCTTACTACCCGGAGGGTGCGATGCTAGTTTGGCCCCACTACGTCCGACATGGTCAAAACGTGCCCTACGTAAAACCCGCTTGCAGAACTTGGCGGCAGAATTAAAGGCTCTTTTGCTCGCGCGAACCCTACGTGCTTTAGCCTTTCGGTCGCGGGCCTTGATCCAGGCTTGGTAAGCAGACACTTTACAGGCCTCAGCGTGGGCGCATTTTGCATTATACCAAGGCCGGGACTTGTGACCGAGCGGGATGTCGGAGAATGGAATAAAATACTCCATCCCCTGCCGAATCACGTCCGCAATCACATCAGCACAGCATGAGGAGAAACACACTTGCCGCCAAGGATAAGACGCAAAAAAGTGCCGCATCTCATCCCAATCTGCTGACTCGTATCGCCATACTCGTCTCGTGCCCCTAGGACTCTTATACTTACTTATACTTCCTACCTAATTCACACTGCCTCTGAGAGGACGGCCTTCTTTTCCTCTATTTTCGCCGGCTTTTGCATTATTAATCTCTTGTTCTGTCTGTACAACCTAAATTGCCCCCGCTTACTTGATTCGCGCGTGACTTGGAATCTAAGATGCATCGTACACCGCCTACATCCCCGAAAATGGGGGGACCAGGACAATCGCAATCTGTTCCTGACATAGCATCGGCTTCTAGTTGCAAGGAGCTGATGATAATGTTACACTCAGGGGCAAGCGGCCACGCATCGACGACTCACCCAACAACCCCGCTTTCCACAACTCTTGTGCATGTCGTGAATTGAAGAGTGAAATACTGGAAATGGTGGCTTCCTGGAAGGCCGACTTCGATCTTAAGTTGTCGGCATGGAAAACTGAGCAGGACAAAATGCTATCCGCCTTGGTTAAAGATGTCTCTGAAATTAAAAACTAATGTGCGACAATCCGAAAAACCACAACGGAGCTCGAGGCTAAAACTAACATAGCTATTCCCCAAGTGAAAGCGAGTGGGAAAGATACGATAAAGCATGGGCAACAGAAATATACCCGCTCGTACACTGAAATTACTCAACGTCGTGCTGCCACACCAAAAGTAAGTGGAAAGGTCACCGATCCCTTGGAGATCGCGTCTAAAGGGACGGAGGATGTTGATCGGGAAAATCCCGAGACAAGTCGGCGGGATTCTACGAAACCCCGTGTCGTCGTGCCGGTGGCTGCCGCTGTTGTTGACATCTCGATGAAATGAATGATGAGAAAAAGATGGTTGGACGGAAGTTCGACACAGACGTTCCCAACGTTCACTCAGTAATGTGTTGCGTGGAACAGCGGCGCCTGATACCACCAATCTGGAGGCCTCTGAAAGATGGAGATACCTGCACCTCTTCTACGTTAAGCAGGGCACATCTGATAGTCAGGTACGTGATCACCTAATTACCATTTGCGGAACAGATGTTTGCACGGTAGAAGTCCTCAAATCCCGTGGTAAATACACATCCTTCAAGCTGGGTGTGCCCTCAAAATTGGCTGATCAAGTTGTGGCTCCTGAAAATTGGGCAGAGGATATTTGCGTCAAACCATGGCGCCGTAATTTTCGTGCCCGTAGCGATGAGACCCAATAAGCCCTATTGCGTACTTGCCGCTCCCGCCTCTCGTGGTTGTACTGATCGCAACGTCTATCTGCGCTTACTGTACCAGAATGTGCGCGGGCTCATAACGAAGCGGGTAGCTTCGTTATGAGCCCGCGCACATACTGGTACATTCTGGTATATGGAGGTCAAGCTTATTACTGTCTGAGCATGATTTGATAGCCGTGACCGAGACAAACCTGGACAATTCAATTGAGGACTCAGAAATATCGGCTGGAGATTGGCGTACTCTTCAACGAGACAGAGTGACCACGGGTGGTGGTGTGCTGCTTGCTGCGCGGCCTGGGGTCACCGTGAATAGGCTACATGAACTTGAGACGGCCTGCGGCGAAGATTTGTGGGCTAAGATCACAATTTATGGCCTGTATATATGTGTGTGTTGTTTTGGGGTGGTTTGGGATCTACCTCCTCGCGGTCCACCCCGGGCAACGGCACTACAGGCTTGCCTGTGGTACGGCAGAACGATCCCACTTAAAGCGGTGGTAGGCTCCGCAAGGAGCCGCCTGGCTCGCGACCACCATCCCGCCGAAGTCCGGCGCCAAGCAGCTTGCTGTGTTCCGTCGGAGTGCGGGAGTGCCAGTGCCATTGGGGGAGAAGGAGATTGTCAGTTGCTCTGCTCAGAACCGGTCTTGGTCGCTGGGCTGGGCTTTCCGGCTAACTCATTTTGGAGGGTAGCGGGATCCGAAGCACGGTGCCAGCCGTTGGCCGACCGCAGTTAGTAGGGGGCCCAAGTAGCACGCCAGCCACGTGTGAAAGGCTGCCCCGCCAACTAGCGAAAAATCCCGGTATGCTCTACCGTGCCAGCTGGCGACTGGATGGGAGGACCCGGTGGCCATATCTGGGGGGGTTCGGGCGTCCCCGCAGTCTCCAAATGAGTTCCCCATAGGTTGGTTTAGCTCTAGTGTTCCACTTGGTTCACTGAGCAGCGCCTCGACAGTTCGACTTTTTCCCCAAACACTCAAAAACTTCAAATGTCAAAAGCAAAAAGGAAAAAGGTTAAACAACGGCTGCACTTCCTCCCACTCAAAGTGCACCTCACCAACATCAGGGGGTTGCACTCCAATCTCGATCCGGTCCATCACCATCTTGAGACCGAGAAGCCGCACCTGTTTTTCTTGACGGAGACGAAGATAACAACTCCGTCGGACGTGGCGTACCTCAACTACCCGGGCTACTCTCTGGAACACAAGTTCAGGAAGCAGGCTGGGGTATGTGTGTACGTCCGCGGTGACACTTGTTGTCGTCGTCTCCGTTGCTTTGAGAAATCGGGTTTCTCTGCCATATGGCTACTTGTGGACACTGACGTGAAGAAACTTCTCTATATTGGCGTATACCGATCGCACAGCGGTGACCAGGAGACAACAGCGCTGTTTAATTCCCTCGTGGAGTCGACGGAAGTAGCCCAGCAACGGTACCCAACAGCGAAGCTCATTTTTCTGGGGGACTTTTACGCCCACCATAAAGAGTGGTTGTTCCCGTACCAGAAAACTGACCATGCCGGGTTAGAGGCGCGCAAGTTTGCTGTAACGCTAGATCTAACCCAGCTGGTGAATGTGGCAACGCGGGTACCGGATGTTGACGCCCATACACCCAATTGCTTGGACCTTCTGCTGACAACCGATCCGGGCAGTCATTCAGTATCGGTCTCAGCCCCGCTGGGAACGTCTGACCACTGCCTGGTAAAATCCGTGCAGACCTGCTCTCCTCCAGATAAGAGTCCTAGGGGCACGAGACGAGTATGGCGATACGAGTCAGCAGATTGGGATGAGATGCGGCACTTTTTTGCGTCTTATCCTTGGCGGCAAGTGTGCTTCTCCTCGGGTGACCCCTCGTGCTGTGCTGATGTGATTGCGGACGTGATTCGGCAGGGGATGGAGTATTTTATTCCATTCTCCGACATCCCGCTCGGTCACAAGTCCCGGCCTTGGTATAATGCAGAATGCGCCCACGCTGAGGCCCGTAAAGAGTCTGCTTAAGTGCTTACCAAGCCTGGATCAAGGCCCGCGACTGAAAGGCTAAAGAGCGTAGGGTTCGCGCGAGCAAAAGAGCCTTTAATTCTGCCGCCAAGTTCTGTAAGCGGGTTTTAAGTAGGGCACGTTTTGACCATGTCGGACGTAGTGGGGCCAAACTAGCATCGCACCCTCCGGGTAGTAAGCAGTTTTGGTCCCTGTCGAAAGCGGTTGAAACGAATTTCTGTCGACCCACTTTGCCTCCAATGCTAAAACCTGATGGTTCCCTGGCTCACTCTGCAAGAGAGAAAGCAAATTTATTTGCAACTCTCTTTGCAAGCAATTCGCGTCTAGACTGGCTTGCTCCACCAACTTTACCTCGTTGTGACTCTTCGATGCCGGAGATCGCAGTATACATTAAAGAGGTCCGAAGAGTATTGTGCAGTCTAGACGTGAATAAGGCCAGCGGACCTGACGGCATTCCAGCGAGAGTGTTGAGGCAATGTGCACCTGAACTGTCTCCTTTGTTGACCGCGCCTGTACCGCCTCTCTCTTGAAAAAAGAACGGTGCCGAAATCATGGAAGCTTGAGAATGTGCAACCGGTGCCCAAAAAGGGAGACCGTGCTGACCCTGCACATTACCGTCCGATCGACATTCCCTCCATCCTATGCAAAGTTATGGAAAGGGTTCTGAACAGTAAGCTGCTGACCTACCTTGAAGACAATGATCTCCTCAGTGACCGTCAATATGGCTTTCGCCGGGGACGGTCAACTGGCGATCTTCTTGTGTATGTCACGCACTGCTGGGGCCAAGCCATCGAGAGACACGGCGAAGCACTTGCTGTGTCGCTCGATATCTCGAAGGCTTTTGACAGGGTCTGGCACGCAGGTCTACTCAACAAGCTTCCTGCTTATGGTATCCCAGCTGGTTTTTGTAGCTGGATATCAGACTTCCTAAGTGAACGGTCGATCCGAGTAGTCGTTGACGGTTGCTCCTCTGACCTCATGGCTATTGATGCCGGAGTTCCTCAGGGGTCTGTTCTCTCTGCAACTCTTTTCCTGCTACACATCAATGACCTACTTCAGCCTGGTCTTGTTGGGTACGCAGATGACTGTACGGTTTCAGAGAGATACTTGTCCAGCGCAACAACCGGCGGGGTTGAAGTCCGTTCCTTGAGAGAGGCCATGGTAGAGCGGACAAATTTGACCTTAAGCGTTGTCTCCCAGTCGGGTGATGACAATCTGGTCACTTTTAACGCCACCAAAACACAGGCGTGTCTTTTTATCGCAAAAAGGAGTCACTTTGACCAAGCTCCTACTTTTCGGGGTGCATCTGTTCCTGTTACTGATCGGCTCGAGCTCCTAGGCATGGAGTTGACATCCAGTCTCAACTTCGGCGCCACCATCGAGTACAAAGCCCAAATTGCGGCCAAAAAGTTGGGCATCCTAAATAGGGTGAAACGATACTTCAGGCCTGGACAGCTTTTAACCCTTTACAAAGCACAAGTCCGATCCTGCATGGAGTATTGTAGCCACCTTTGGGATGGCTCAGCTAAGTATCAGCTTGCCGCGCTTGACTCGGTGGAACGCAGAGCTAAGAGGCTCATCGGTGACGCAAAACTGGTGGATGCCAGCTTGGCTCATCGCCGTAAGGTTGCCTGCTTATCGGTCTTCTACAGATTGTACTTCGGTGAGTGTGCTCAAGAACTCCACGACCTCATCCCACCGGCCCCCTTCTACCATCGGACATCCAGACGCACTGCATCTTACCATCCCTACCTTGTAGCTATTCCACCAATTCGCACTAAGCGTTTCCAAACGTCTTTTATAATGCGCACAGCAAAGGAGTGGAACTCTCTGCCTGCGTCTGTGTTTCCAAAATCTTTTAGCCCTAATCTCTTCAAAGTTAGAGTGAACAGGCTCCTTCTGGGTAAGCTCGCTCCATCGTAGACTTGTCTGTGTCATATCTGACACTAACTAGAGTCCAGAGCAAACCCATCACTAATAAAAAAAAATAAAAAAAAAGTTTACATAAAACCTAGTGCAACTGACGATGATTACCTGGCGTGGTTTTGTAAGGTCGAGGACATAATTCACAGTTTGAAGGGAACTATTATTATTTTAGGCGACCTTAATCTAAAAAGTGCGTCAGTAAATGTTACTAAATTACTACTGTTATTTTCTAAGCTTTTGTAGTCTGTTAGAGATGAATGAGGTGATGAATATGCGTGGCAGTGAGTTAGATGTAGTGTTGGCTCGGGAGGGCGCTGCTGTAAACTGTGAGTAGGTCGAGGGTACAGAACTGGTTCCGATTGATCTGTATCACCCTCCGTTAAATATTGCTGTTACCATCCCAAGGCATAAGGTACATGAAAAACTTGACCCTAGCAATATCGACCGCAGTAAGGATTGGAACTTTTGTAAAGGTGACTACACATTATTGTTCGACCTTGTTCGCTCTACTCCATGGCAAGACGTTTTTCGCCACAATGACGCGTCCACCGCTGCTTGTAAGTTTTATGATCTAATGTACGATATATTTGATTCCTCTATTCCAAAGAAGACGAGAAGGACCTATGGTAATAGGCGGTACCCAGTCTGGTTTACTAGAGATATCGTAAGCGACACTCGACGTAAATCAAAACTTCATAATAAATGGAAACAATCCCGATGTGATGCTACATATGCTCAGTTTAGCGTACTGCGGTCGGAATTAAGAGTGAGAACCAAGGAGGCATATAGACTGCATTGCTCTAATGTGGAAAACAGCCTAGGCAAAAATCGAAAACTGTTCTGGCAGCACATTTCAAGCCTGCGATCTAAGGGTGGGTTTGAGCCGAACGTTGTGCTTGATGGCAAGGTCTTTTCAGGTGTCAAAGCTGCTGAGGCATTTGCTGAGTATTTTTCCAGCGTATTTCTGCCGGACACACCAGAATTAGACCCGAATTCAAACACGGTGAATAGTGAGGGAGGTAATTTTCCCCTACCCGTTTTAGTCCCTCCGGACGTGGTTAGGGGTATTTCCAAACTCAAACCCTGCAGTTCGGTTGGCCCAGATAACATCCCTGCGTATATCGTTAAGGGATGTAGCAGTATATTAGCAGCCCCTCTATATCATGTTTTTAATCTGGCTCTTCAGTCAGGCGTGTACCTGGGGCTGTGGAAGACTTCACGTGTTAGTCCCATCCCTAAAACCAGTGACAAGACCTATGTCGAGGAACACAGACCCATCGCTATTTTATCGACCATTGCTAAGGACTTTGAACATATACTTCACACTGTTATCTGTAAACAAACCAATATGTATCTTTCTGATGCTCAACATGGTTTTCGACCTGGTCGCTCCGTGAACTCAAACCTAATGATTCATGTTGACTTCATATCCAGTAACCTGGAAACCGGTAAGCAGATCGACACTCTGTTTTTTTATTTCCGGAAGGCGTTCGACAAAGTGGACAACGATGTGCTTTTGGCAAAGTTAGGGGCTACGGGCTTCTCATCCGGCCTTCTTAACTTTTTCGCCGACTACCTACGGGATCGCAAACAGTTCGTCCGGGATGGCTGCTTTGAGTCGAAGTCTTATTACACTCGCTCGGGCGTGAGTCTGGGATCCGTATTGGAGCCGCCTCTGTTTCTGATCATGATCAATGACTTTATTTTTTGTAAGATTCGATTCGCAAAATGTCTACTATATGCCGACGATTTAAAACGGGGACTATATTTCTTGTCACCAAAATTTATTTTTGTCATCAAGTTGCATCACCTAATAAATAGATCTATCGCCACGAAGTATTTTCGTTCTCAGATATATAAAAAGTGTCGCCAGGTATGAATTACCAAATTAATGCCAATATGTATGTAAAATAAGAGATGGATTATCAATAAAATCGTAGTTCATTCCTTGGATAAAACTTTGTTCTCAAAATAATAGGTTTATTCCTTTAACTTCGTACTCAGAAAGGTATATCTGTCACCAAATATTCGAACATAGGGCACAGGGAGCTTAGGGCACCCCGACTCGGACAGGTTAGGTTAGAAGGGGATGGCGGGGTCAAGTGAGCGAGCGTAGCAGTTATTTTTTTTAATCCACCCAGTAATATGGTTTACTTCCCGTTTTATAATAAATCCCAACCTATTTATTTGATACTTGATAATATATCCCGAGGATTACATGTGATTTATTATGGAATTGCTTTTTACAATTATTTGGCAACTACATTTTGGTGACAGATCCACTATTTTGAGGACAAACCCTATTATTAAAGAAATTCAAAACGAATAAAATTGGCGATAGCTTAAATCATACCCATTTAAAACTAGTTGCGCAGATCAGAACAGAGGTGGATTGCGAACTCCTACAAAAAGATATCGATACCGTCTATGAGTGGAGCATTGCGAACAAATTGTTGTTTAATATTAGTAAATGCAGCGTTATGACTTATGGTCGAGGGTTGAGACCAATCAGATACGACTATAATTTGGGGGGTACAGTGATCACTCGTGTCACCAGCGATAAAGACTTAGGAGTGACTTTCGACCGCAGTCTGACATTTAAAGACCACGTGTCTGCCCTTGCAAAGGAATCCTTCAGGCGTCTGGGATTTGTCTTGAGGAACTGTCGTGACTTTCGCAATCCCAGTATTATTAAACTTCTGTACACCACTTTGGTTCGGAGTAAACTCGAGTCCAGCGCCTGTGTTTGGCATCCACATACTGCGTCTCAGACACTGATGCTTGAGAAAGTTCAGAAAACCTTCCTGAGATTCTTGTATCAAAGGCTGTACTATTTCTTTCCATTCATGTACCCAACGAATTTTCTTCTAGGGGTATTGGGCTTCAATTCGTTGGAGGTAAGAAGGGGCTTTGATCAGCTCACGATTGCCTGTAAAACCCTAAGCGGTCGTATCGACTGCCCTGAGCTCCACGGACTTTTCTGCCGCCTATTTGTGCCCGACAAATACCTTGGCCACCGTCAAAGCCGCCGTCATAATCTGTTCGCACTACCGCTATCTAGATCTGTTGCTAGAGCCGAATCCCCAGTATGTCGAACCCTAAGGATGCTAAACGCCCTCCTGACTCCGACCCTGAATGTGATGTGCTTGCTGATGAATGGAAGAAAATAATGCGTGCTTGTCTGGTGTTCTGAGAGAGGCAATATGCGAGGGTGTCCACTGTTACATGGTAGTTTATGTTACTTTGTGATGTATAAATTTAATTTATTTAACCATTTACTCAAATAATTATTAATAATTTTATCCACGAATTGAATATCTTTGAATTTAATTTTTGTACTGTATGTTATTATTGGAATGCTTATTTTATTTTATTTTTTTTAAATTCTATGTTAATTAATGCAATTGGACCTGCGCCGTTTTAATTAACTATAAATAAATAAATAACTACGGGTTTGGGTCACAGAAGTTCATAAAATTTGTAAGTATCGTGTCACAGTATAATTGCAAACTCCGTATGATTGTTATCTGTTTTAGATTATAATTTTTCGATATAATGCGAGTTTATCATTTTAAATAGGTACCTAAGTACAATAAATCCCATCCAAAGAATAGTTTCTAGTATATTCGTGCCAGAAAAAATGAGTTTACAATTTCACTCATTTCAATTTCACGATCTTATTACACAAGTGATTGAAGTAAGGGTTCTTTTTTTTCATACATATAAATGTTCGGCACCCTAAAGACGTAAGAATTAGTATTTCGAGGTCAACTAAACTAAACTAAATAAAAAAAAAATAGCGACATAAAAGTAGATACCTGTTTCCCATGTGCCCAGGCATCTTAGTACCAGGCCATACTCGTGCTTTCTCACCTCCAGCACCAATATTTCCTGGTCTTCTGTGAGTTTTGGTGACACCGTGGGATGCTGGCATTCCTTTAAATCCCCATCGCTTCATTACTCCTTGAAAACCTCGATCCATTCTGAAAAAATATTTTTATTTTCATCAAAAATAAGAACATTCATTTATGAATATACTTGAAAACAGCCTTAAAAACTATGCGTAGGCAATATATATCCGTATCGAGCCGCGGCGCATCTCGTTTCTACATTAATACCCTTCAATTGCGAGTCGGACCGTAGATTAAAGGGCCCATACTGTATTTTACAGCGGCGTTGCGTTGCGATGACGGTACTCTGAGTCTCTGACGCTGCGCCAATGGGTACTGTTTTACCCAGTTACTGGGTTTTGGTGGTCAGATAGGATGGATGGTGGATAGATAGATACCATGTAAAATACTGCTGGATGCAGCTGAATACCAGTATTTAACTTGGAGTAATAAAGCACTGGTATTCAGCTGCATCCGGTTAATCTGGAAGTTGACCCCAAAATAGTTTGAGTAAGGCTAGTCAAACTGAGTAAGTACCTATTCGAGATAAAGTGCTCAAAATTTCAACTGAACCTCAAAAAATCGAACTACTCAGTCGGTTGCCATTTTGATGAGATAATATTATTTCTCTATATCTTCTCTGATAACCTAGTTAAAAGACTCAACGATAAAGGATACTTTACCGTTGGCTACGCTGATGACATCCCATCAAAATCCGAATTAATAAGAAAAGAAAAAAAACTCCATCTATTCCTATTCAAAAAAACAAGTTGAAAAAGTTATTACTGAGCAAATGTTACTACAGTGTCAACGAATCTAAATGATAAATCCTTGAAACTTGAAAAAAATTTTTTTTAGTAATGTTAATGTCCATGTTTTTAGAATAAGCTAGGTTATAAGATGCTTAAATAATAAGTCCTCTCCAATCTTACTTTGCTGTGCCCGACAGGGACCACGGAAGCCTACATTGTGGAACGCAATAAAGAATTAAGTATTAATAATAAACGGTAAATACGAAAACACTCTTTGCAACCTCATGAGGTTGCATAGCGTGGCGCGGCGCGTGCGTGGCTTTAAAAACAGCAGAGGACTGGTGCAAAGAATACCAGCTAGCAGTGAAACCTACCAAAACTGAACTTGTACTCTTTACCAAAAAGAGGAAATTGCCGACACTAGAGTTACCACGGTTCTTCGGAACCACCCTAAGCCTTTCAACTGAAACCAAAGACCTGGGTATTTATCTGGACAAGCAATTGATTGGGCGAAGCACACAGAATACAGCACCACAAAAGCCAGTATATGCATGTGGCAAAGCAAACGCATGCTAGGTAGAAACTGGGGCATTAGTCCCAATACAACCCACTGGCTATACACCACAGTTATCAGACCAATTGTCACATATGGCTCTCTAATCTAGTGGCCCAGGACCAACTTGAGGACGGCACAGGAATACCTTGAAAAGCTGCAACAACTTGCCTGTGTGGCAATCACTAGCAGTATGAGAACTGCACCCATTGCGGCTCTGCAGGCTATGCTGGGACCTGCCACCACTACACCTTATAGTACGGGAGTAGGCACCCTTAGCGGCTTTCAGCCTCAGCTCATCTGGCACTTTAGGAACAGACTCCAGAATCAAGCACACACGCATCATGGAAGATGCCGTCAAACGACAACCCATGATGACATCACCCAATGATAAAGCTCAAAAGACGCAACATTTCCAAAAGCACTATTCAAGAAATTGATGACTACTTAGGTCCCAAAGAACTGAGAATCTACACCGACGAGTCGTCGCCCAGTGCCAAGGCCCACCAGCATAACGTCGTCGGCGACGATGTTATGCTGGTGGGCCTTGGCACTGGGCTGTAGACAGTCCAAGGAGGCTATGCCATCCCTAAACAGGAAACTTACCAGGCGCCTTCTGCAACTGGATAGGGGAAGCCTACAAATGGCGGGGACAAACACCGGACACTGCTCACTGAATAAACATTTCCACATGATAAGTATAACAGGCAGTCCTTTATGCAGAGCATGCATGGAGGAGGAGGTATTGGTATTGCACATGCTCCTTGAGTGCACAGGCGTTACCAAAATACGGAGGCAAACAATAAGGACACCTAATTCACTCACAAACATCCTAAACACACTGAGAGGACTGATCTGCTTCTGAAGGGAGGTTGGCTGGTTAGAATGATGGCCGACATGGCTCACAAACAATGGTTCACAGCAGGACTAACTGCGGAAACCATACCCAATAGATAGATTGATTCTCTTACGTTTTTGCTCGTACATCAATGTAGTCACCAACTCTAAAGTGTGTTGCTAGCAATGGTGTTCCCGGTGGTATGTAAGATGCTGGTGATACCATGAATCTGCATAAATGTCTTTTGGGCAGCATGCCTGCATTATTAAATAAACCACAGTATTCTTTTGTGACAGTGCTAGGATCTATAGTCTCAGATCCAACTAACATACATCCCAATCGTTTTTTTTCTTTCCATACATTTGTTGAGGTTTTCATAGGGTTAAATTCTTCTGGAGGGATATATTTTATAACATGGTTATCCACAACCTTAAAAATACAAAGAAATTTTTTAATTACATTATATTTAATAATATTCATTCAATCCTTAAAGATTTGGCAGTTTATTTACTTCTGATTAAATAGTATTTATTCATTGAAACAATTCTATTTTCAAACTTAACTATATCCAAAAAATAAGTAATATATAAAAATAAAACACACTCAGGCGTCGAAGAATCCTTAAATATTTATTATCTTTTTTTTCTGAGCTCTTTAAAAAAAACATAATTATCAAGGATTCAACGTCTTATTCAAGAAAATGGATATTAAATTGTACCTGTAATAATGTAGTTAACATTTTCTTTCCATCCTTGGACCATAGAGGATAATTGCCTATTTTACGAGCTATGAGTCCAACTCGACGAGTTTGAGGGTTCCACTCAGCTGGTTTGTTTGAGTCAATATTTATCAGAGGCGAGTGCAAAGTGGTTTGATGCTGCATTTTATCTTGCATAACTTCTTCAATAAATTGTTTATTTTCTTGTGTTATGAATTCTTCTGATGGCTAAAATTTCCAAATTCATCAATTTTGAGAGATAATAATTAACTTTTATTACAAATTTTCTACAAGAAAAAATAAATAATAATATAAATTTAAAAAATGTGTGACCTACGGATGTGCCAAGTCCCATCCAAATTTCTCACCTAAAAATAAATACTTAAGTTGATTAATAATCAAATTAATGTGTTTTAATACATACCACCCTTTCTTTAGAAGTATACCAGTAAGGAGGCCGATATCTAGGCTTTTGAAAAGACCTAGTGAAGATATGATCTATCCTGTAATAAAACAAATATGATGTTCGTTACATAGGTTATAAGCTTAATTTGCAATTAAAACGGTGCTATTTTATAACCTCAATTTGCTAAAACTATTGCGTAAAAGATTCAGGTTTCCCGAAGCCATAATTCAGACTAGTTCATGCGAAAACAATACAACTGGTTAAACTTTACAACTTCTTGTACAATATTTGGGTTAGATTTCGATCCCAAAATTGACATCTAGGTACCTACGGCGGCGGCGAGTTAGTTAACCTGTCACCTGTCATATTCATAGGTCTGTAGGTCATCCTAAATGGGGTTGGCAACTGTCAAAGTGGCGCTAGCATAGCTTTAACCAAAATATAAGAGTTTTCTATGAACATTTTGTATAAATAATTATTTTCACAATTCCAAAGATCTGTGAAGAACCCTTTTGTAAGGAAATAGGTGCGCATCAGTTTCCTAAAGATTCAGCAATGACAAAAAAGTGGCTAAAAGCCATAAGGAGACAAAACTTCAAGCCGGAAAAAATTCGAGGTTATGTCGTAAACATTTTTGGAAACAGATTACCATAAAACTAGTTTTTATACAGGTACGTCACATTAATTGTATTCTAAAAATATTCGGCATCATAATAAAAATGTGTTCTTTATCCTTTTTGGTTGTTTCAAGGCATTGAAAACAAGCACCGTTACCTGAAAAAATCAGCAGTCCCAACATTGTTTCCCTGGACTACTAAAACTCTTTCTCAAGAAGCTCAAGCTCGAGAAGAGCAGTTATCAAATCGAAATATTAGAAAAACACTCTTTGAAGAGATAGACACATCAGCTGTGCAAACTACCAGTTCAGAAGATTTGACTCTTCCCGATAATGTATATATTTCTACCCAAGATGATGATTGAACGCAGCTCATTGATTAATTTGTGTGATGAAGGTGAAATTGTGATGGTGTCATGGCTGATAGAAGATCTAATTTAATGTCCAGGACTTGTTTGCAGTGAAAAATGTGTCAATTAATATACCTGCTTTCTTGAAAGGCAGATCACAGTTGCCAAGTTTTGTATTATTAAAGCGCGCGTGATCAGAAACTTGCAAGTCAAAGAGTACACATAGAAAGATTAATAGGCTTAACAAAAACTAATAAAATTTTGCAGACACCTTTAGTCTCATTTTATGTGGCATCCGAAATATTTTTTATATGATTAATGTTGTGTAATTTTAGAGTAAGGATTGTAAATAATAAAAAGAAATTCAAATAGTTATGTTTATTAGTTTTATTTTCACAACCTAATAAAATAACAAATAATACACTAAAGAAAACAAGAACAAAGAAATCTGAAAATCTTATTACAGGTATCCTAACCTACCTACAGCCTATTGATAATTAATATGTTTTTTTAATTAATTAATAATTTTGGTATTTAAATATTTACTTAAAATATTTGTTAAAGAAGTTATCAACTTTTTCTAACATCTCAAAAATAAAGTCCTCATCTCTTATAGGGCCTTAAATGTATAAACAATCAAATTATAGAATGATCTATTAGTACAGTATAGCTGACCCAGTATTGCTGATGATGTCCTGATACATGCTAGAGTGAGGAGAATAATCGTGCCTTTGAGTTCCTGTGTTTCTATAGTAAACATTCCGGTCATACAGCTCTAATCTGTAACAAAACAAGAGTTCAGTCTTGATAGAAAAATCTTAAAAAGCACTAGCTTGAAAGCTTATATTTTCGATAAAATGTTTTGTATCAAAGTACATTAG
Organism: Melanchra persicariae; assembly: GCA_947386135.1. NCBI lineage: Eukaryota > Metazoa > Arthropoda > Insecta > Lepidoptera > Noctuidae > Melanchra > Melanchra persicariae. The sequence goes on along the minus strand of OX376653.1, from coordinate 7,255,101 downwards.
GTAAACGAGAACCAAGCTAGCAATCACTCTTTCAAAATCATGTATTTAGAAGGGAAAATTTGTGATTTATGGTTATAAGGTTATACCTGTCGACTAGGTCTGCTTTCCTTCCTCGTAAAGATGCACCTCGTTTCTTCGTGAAAGCTATGCTAGCGCCATCTACCTAATAGCCGTAACAGACGCTCGGATTTGGTATGGCGGACTAACTCCGCCCACAAAATTCAATCTCGCAACACACGACGGGATCTGGTCCGGCGGACCACGCGGCGGACTAACTCCGCCCACTACGCCACAGAGTATATATACTATACTGAATTGTACGCCTTCAAGTGCACAAAAATTATGGTGGTAGCGGCAACAATAGCAGCAACATTACAACCACCATGTACCAATCACACCGTAAAAAGCGGAAAAAAAGCAGAGAATTGGCTAAATTGTATTAAGAGAAATACATTTTTTTAATTTTTATGGTAGTCTGTGGTAGTTTGGTACGGCCCGAGCGTACACACGTCCAGATTTGGTACGGAGCGGACCAAATCCGTTGTGCAAACAAGCGGACCGCCGCGGACTCGATTAATAATAATAATGTTCGGCGGACCACTCTACACACGGGCGGATATGGTCCGGGAGCGTACCAAATCTTGTGGGCGGAGTTAGTCCGCCGTACCAAATTCGAACGTCTGTTACGGCTATAAAGCTTTCACCGGCCAACCCCATTGTAGTGATGTAGTCTGTACCATTGACAATTTGTAATAGTAAAACAAAATATGGAAACGCCGCCGCGCCGCGACATTCTAAACATACATTTACAGGGTTAAATACAAAACAGCATGTGAAATATCATTTTGTTTTATGTTTTCTAACATGGTAATCGTATTTGATAAAACGTATTGACAACATTTTGCTGTGACCTCAGTGACCTGTGACTTGTGACGTATTGACAGTTTTAGGTACACTCCTACCAACTTATCTGTGAAATGGAAAAAATTGGAACTACGGCCGTCATGTTGAAATGTCATTCGATTGTCAGTGTATACTAAATGCGGGTTCTCTGGTTGTTTTGTCGTGATGTAGCAAAATTTATGAAGTTAAATATGCCTAAAAGAATTTATAAAGCTATTAAAAGTGATGCTCGAAAAATTATTCTAATAACCTTTTTTGAAGAAGAAGCTCGGGCGGGGTCTCCGATTATTCCATATCAAATACAAACGAATTTCGGCAGCGACAGGTTAGTGTTGTCAACTTTCTTGTTATAAATTACCCGATACTTAACTAATTATTTAAGTCCACGAAATATTCGTTTCTATTCTTGCTGCAGGTTAGCGTAACGGTAACGTACATCTAATAGGTAACCTGCTAAGTGAGTGAGCAAACTAACCTGCCAGATTTCAAATTTATACTAACATTTATTTTATTATCTTTTAATTCAGGTGTGAGTCAAGGACTAATTTCAAAAATAGTTAAGGAAGGGCACGCAGCAGAAGAAACTGGTACAAAAATTCGGACATCAGGCAAGGAGAGAAAACGTAAAAGTGGATTTGTGCATGTTGATGATTTTGACATGGGAGTAAGGTGAAGGTTAGTACATGAATTTTAATCTGCTAAAAAAAGAGGTCCTTACTGTTAAAAAGCTTCTAGAGGTTTTAAAGACAGAAATAAATTACACAGGACAGCGAGAGAGTCTGCGACAGCTGCTTCACAAGGTTTCGATTTCGTTTTTAAAAATCTCAATCTAATTGGAAGGTTCTTAAGGAGCGTAATGAAATATCAGCTTGGAGAGCTAAGTACTTGCATGCAGTGGATAAAAATAAAAAATCTCCCCAGCCCGGGCCCATAATTTATTTAGATGAGACCTATATTCACTCTTCGCATACATGGGGTAAATGTTGGCAAGGATAGGGTGAAGACGGAGTATTGGAGCCTGTATCGAAAGGGCAAAGATATATTATTGTTCATGCGGGAGGAGATGCTGGATTTGTTACAAATGCGCTACTTGTGTTTAAATCAAACACAAAGTGGTGATTATCACGACGAGATGAATAGTAGGTACCAACTTTAAAAAGTGGGATAATGAAAAACTTGTGCCTAATTTACGAGAGCCATTCATAATAGTGATGGATAATGCACCGTATTTTTTGTGAATAAAGTCCCAAATACAAATTCCTTAAAAAAAGATATGCAATTATGGTTGACCCAAAATAAGATTGACTACGGAGAGAATTTGACTAAACCTCAGCTTTTAGAAATAATTAAGAGAAACAAGCCTGAACCTGTATATGAGATTGAAAAAATTTTAGAAGACAATAGACACAAATGCTTATATTTACCACCTTATCACTGTGATCTCAATCTCATTGAACTCATATGGAGCACAATGAAAGGAAAAATTGCTAATGTAAATATTGAGCAATGCTGAAATTCCCCGCCTAGTTAGAGAAGCTTTTGACGATATTACAGTTCATGAGTGGGCACAGCATTGGATTACTTTTTAGATAAAGCCATTGTTTATTGCTAAGAGACTAAACCGTTAGCGTACCTACCTACGTAACTGTAAATTATCAAAATCTTTTTATTTATTTTATTATTTTTATATAGGTATCATTGTTTTTCATTTGTAAAAACTGTAATTCTTATTAAACGATTATGTCTAATGTGAAATTTCCTTCTTGAAAACTTACTCAATTTTGGGCACCTTATTTTAATTAGCAACACTGAATCGACGGTGCCGTCCTCATTCAGTTCACAGATAAGTTGGTAGGACTGTATATATGTTTTGAAAATCTTATGGACGGATAGAATTATATTTTCTCTACTTAATAGAATACCCTAATAATAAAATGTACCACTAACGTTTCTTCTGATATTTGATTGGAGAAATTGCTTTGGTTTTAACCATTAAGAAGTTTAGTTTTGTTAGAGTACCTACTATTTTGAACAAATCACGAAAACCACACTTATGGATTCGCCCTTAGGTTGCTTGCAACCATATAACACATATACTCCGTGGCAACCCTAATAGCGATTAATTATCTGTTGACTTATTTTTTTGTTTGTTTCGTTGAGTGAGGGTTATGTTTACTTTCAACATTAAATTTCAAGATTTTATTATGACCTGCGTGTTTAATTATTACAAGTCTGTGATTTATTCAAAATGTATTTGAAAGAAATGTTTTATTTGTTATTTTTATGTGTTCTTACGCAATCACAGACTGATGATGTAATTATAACAGGCCCTGGACTTAAACCAGTTGAAATAGTAATGCCGGCTAGATACTTTTTTATTAACTTTACACATATAAATGCCCAAACGTGAGTAGAAAATCAATTACTACTACAATTTTAGCTGTATATTACAGTATGCTCATTATTTTACTAATGCATCAAAGTAGGGACTAAGAAATGATATAATTTTCGCTGTAGTTAAGTGAACTGATAATGATAACTGAACCATGTCGTATTGATATTTGGATTTTTTTTGTTTCTTAACATCCCATCGTGTAAGTCGCAAATGTGACTGCTGACCTACTAGCTAGAATAGCTAGGCCAAGGTTACCTCAAAGCATTTATTTAAAACCATTAAATACTCTGGCTGCTGTATTGTACACATTGACTCTTGTTTAACCACTCATAGAATATAATTATTTCAGAATTTTTAAGCCAGTGGTGTAATACTTATAGCATTATTTCACACTGGCACAAATGACTAGCAAGATTCTCTTGGATACTTTGAATTGCAAGTTTTTATGGTTATGTACCCAAAGTAACCTTATTACTTAGCTTTTGCCATTTGTATTTCATGAACTGTAGAGGTAGACAGTTGAAATTCACAGAGACAATATTTCTATTGGTGTTATAACAACAAATGATAAAAATTTAATTATGGGAATTTTAGTGATTTTTTCGCCTCCATATCAAAACATCCTATTTGCAAAATGACCTATTAGCAAATAGTCCTATTAGCAAAATGACCTATTAGCAAAACATCCTATTCACAAAACGTCCTATTAGCAAAACATCCGATTAGCAGAACGTCCTATTGTCAAAGTTCAGTTATGGTGAAAAATTACTATCAGCTTTTTCTCAAGTGTCATCTGAGCTGTGTGCGTGCTCCGCCCAAGCAGGGGAGACCTCCACCGTGTGGTCCACTGTGTCCTCCGGGCGATCCTCACAGTGAGAACACCCGGACGTTTCCTCCCGCCGAATCCGAAACAAGTACCTCCCGAAACAACCGTGTCCGGTGAGTAACTGCGTCAGGCGGAAGGTGAGGACGCCGTGGCGCCTCCAGCCACTCCTCAAAGAGGGGCACTAACGCCGCTATTGTGGCGTGCCCAGCACTAGGTTGCGACGGTCGCTGACTCCATACCGCCATGGTATCTTGCCGGAGCTCCGTCCGCCACGCTGCAATTTGCCGAGGCAGCAGAGTTTCACCCCGGCGTAGCGCCTCCACGCGCCACGCGTGGACGTGCGCGAGGGCTCTCGCCTCCAGATCCCACGGCGGCAATCCGTCAAGGAGGCTCGCCGCCTCGCCGGAGATCGTGCGGTAACCCCGGGCCAGCCGGATGGCCATGCCCCTTTGGGACACGTTCAGTTGTCGAGCTGGACGCTTCTTTAGCGTCAGAGCCCACACCGGGGCCCCATAAAGGGCCATGGACCGCACAATCCCCGGATAGAGCCTCCGGCAGGAGGCCTTTGGACCCCCTACATTGGGCAGAAGCCGCTTGAAGGCAGCCCCGGCCCGCCCCACTCTGAGAGCCAAACGTCAGAAGTGTTCGACGAAGTTCCATCGGCTGTTGAGAACGAGTCCCAAATATTTGATCGTCGACCCGACGCCGATGTGAACCCCTCCTACCGTTATTTGGGATCTCGGTGGTGGCCTGTTCCGAGGACCATGAAAGCACATGGCTTCGGACTTGTGCAAGACCACCTCCAGACCCAATTGCCGGATCCTTTCAACGACTATCACAACCCCGCGTTTTATTATGTCGGCCGCCGCCTGGTGCGACCCCCCCTGAGCCAGGACGAGCGTGTCGTCAGCGTAACAAATCACGCTGACGCCGCAAGGGGGAGGTCGGCGCGCAGCACCCAGTCGTAGCCGATGTCCCACAGAAACGGCCCCAGAACCGAGCCCTGTGGAACACCGCACGACATCTCTCGCCGTATCCCACTCCACTCATATGTACATACATACATACGCTCGAAAAACATTACCCTCGTCGGGTAAAAAAAAAGCTTGTTCAAAATATCAGTCGGATTTTACGTGTCACATTAATTTTAAATCAATGTGAAAAAAATATATTATAATAAATTTGTGTGGTACTTTTCCCATTCTCTTGTTTTTTTTAGGACGATTTGCTAATAGGACGTTTTGCTAATAGGTCATTTTGCGAATAGGACGATTTGCTAATGGGTCATTTTGCGAGTAGGACGTTTTGATACGGAGGCATTTTTTCGCCGTTTTTGGCAATATTTTTGTTATACCTCAATGATAAATTAAAAAATCATTGAACTTAAAATTTGCGTACAATTCATACTTAGTGCTTTTCATTTTGCATTGCAGGTACACTCCAGAAATAAATAAAAAATTGGTTGTAGAAATAGATGGTAAATCTAGTGCAAGCAAACATTGTCGTGTCTGGGTTAATAAATTAGATAGAAAAGATGGTACTTTCATTGTGCGCTATAAGATATACGAAACATGCTTTGATTTGTCTATTCATGTGCACTATGATAGAAAAGATTTGGGAAAGTCGCCATTTAAGTTTAAAGGTTTGTATGTTTTCTGCAAGCTGTCCGCGTGCATCTGGATTGAGGGCCCATTTTTTTAACCCTTGCGAATCGAAATAAGACAGGGAAATTAGTTAAAAATAGTAAAAACTAAAAGCAATGGGCCATAATTTTCTTAAACGTGAATTAAAACTGTTATGATTAAATAACTTGGGCCCTCAATCCAGACGCGTGCATAAAGTGGCATAGCCTAAATCTCAGTAAGTACTTACTATCTCTGGGTTGATAATTTTTATACACTTCTGGACACATCTATTGGCCCACCTTATATTTTCAGTTTCGTTTGGTCCTAGCTAAAATTTTATATTAGGTCGAGCAAAAAGTTTTTATACAGTTTTGAACCTGGCACATTCACAATTTCATTAAATAGTCTTTTTTTGAATTTCGAACACAGAATTTAAAGAAACAAAAGACAATTTGGAGCCTGTTTGTTGATATCAAACAATCGAATACTAAGAAAACTTGGTTTTATTGGTTTACTTGGAATTAATTCTTGAAAAAGTTATTGATATCTTTGGTTTTGCAACAAACATTACTTATTCTTAACATTAAGGTGAGGTTCTATCAATAATCTATGGATACTTCACCTGAAGTCGCCGCCCAAGCTGTGGCACTTATTCAGGCCGGACACAGCCAAAGAAACGTGAGTGCTCAACTTAATTTAAGTCGATCTGCGGTCCGAAATGTTTATCGGAGGTACCTAGAGACTGGCGGCTTTGTTCGTCGCCAAGGAAGACCACGATCTCGGGTCACAACTGAAAGGCAGGATCGATTCATCGTGACGACCAGCTTGAGAAATCGTCACCTTACCTCCATTGAGATACAAAACCAACTTCGCGACTTCCACGGAGTATCTGTGAGCGCTCGAACTGTTCGGAGAAGGTTAAAAGAACGCGATATGGTACCACACAAGCCAGCTAATGGGCCCAAACTAACGCGAGCCCACCGAACAGCGCGCCTTCATTTCGCACGCAGTCATTTAAATTGGACACAGCAAGATTGGAGCCGTGTACTCTTTTCTGATGAGTCTAAAATTGTGGTACATGGCAATGATGGAAGGAAGAAGGTCTACCGACGTAAGGGAGAGCGTTTCGCACAATGCTGCTTTGAAGAGAGGGTTGCTTATGGCGGTGGCTCATGGACTATCTGGGGCGGTATATCCGCGAGCGGATAAACTCAACTTGAGGTTGTTACAGGACCACGGCTGCCAACATTAAATGCTGAAAGGTACATTCGTGAGTGCTTAGAACCTCACGTGATACCATACGCGGACTATGTGGGCCCAAATTTCCTTTTTATGTATGATAATGCAAGAGCCCATGCGGCCGGCATCGTCAGGGAATATCTTCGGGATGTGAACATCACAGTTATGGACTGGCCAGCCAGAAGCCCAGACATGAACCCCATTGAGCACATGTGGGACGAGCTAAAAAGACGTGTTAGGGCTCGTCAGCCAGTTGCCCAGACGATGCAGGAGTTGAAAACTGCCATAGAAGAGGAATGGGAGATGATCCCTCAAAATTTCAGAGCGGTTGATAAACTCTATGCCTAATCGTATGAGAGCTATGGTAGATGCCCATGGAGGCAACACGCGTTATTAAATTAAACCTTTATTTGATAAAACATGTTTTTTATTCAAAAATCAATTGCCTTTAACAAGGCGCATATCCGACTTGTTAGGCGTAGCTCCACGTCGTATGGTATTCTGAATTCAAATTTAAAACAATACGATCGAAAAAGATGGTAAAATGTATCAGGTTTAAAACTGCATCAACAGTTTTTGTTCAATCTAGCAATCATATTTCGGTAGGGGCCATCGAAACCTAAACTCTAAGGTGGGCCAATAGATGTGTCCAGAAGTGTATAAAATTTTCTTAAATACTTTAAGAAATTCCCATATCTGTAGAATATGACATTACAGACTTATGGCGGCATGTCTAGGGCCCTCACTTCATTATTATCTGTACAGAGGAATCTGGAAAACATGAATTTATCTGAAGAAATACATAAATACGAGTTTAACCTATTTTACTTAGATATCTATGTGAATTTGTTAAAAAGAAGTAATTACAAAAAAAGTAAATTGTTAAGAAGTAAATGAAAGTCGAATTTGACTAAAACGTCTGAACTGAGAGCCCAATATTTTCGGCTTTATTGAGAATAAGATTGTTAACTATTTCTTAACTAAATTGTAGCGTATCGTCCGTTCTTCAAAATGTCATACTTTAAGAGAAAATTGATTTTCAACTTTCTATAAGTGAAAAATTTGTAGGGTGACCATAATGTTCATAGTTAGTACCTGTACATTTTCTAAAGCACAGTCGGAAAGTCATAATATTTGCAGCTAAAAGTATTATATACCTACTATTATTTACAATCTTGGTTACTACAAGGCGCATGGTTTTGTGAACGACCCATGGTCTATTAAGATGATTTAATGCTTAGATTTTTACAAAAGTAGGGAAGAACAACCTATTTTTTTACACATTCTGACATACGGTTTGTCTGATCCTGATTTTGAAAAATAAATAAATTAAAAACTTCGACTGCTGTGCAAAGTTTAATTTTAAAATATGTAAGTAGGTGCTCTTCTGGGCTTAAATTTGGTATCCATATTGTAATAATAAATGAAACAGTTTGTTTTCATCTTTGAAAAACTTTTTTACAAAAAAATACAACCGACTTCGAAACAAAAAACACTATAAAGTATAAAATAACTATAATTTCGGAAAACGGTGTCCAACCAGGGAAGATACTCTTCCAAACAAAAAAAAATCATCAAAATCGGTTGAAAATTGGCGAAAATATCGCTGAAAAAAATACAAAAAAAATCAGTCGAATTGAGAACCTCCTCCTTTTTTGAAAGTTGGTTAAAAATGGAGCCATATAGTTGCACTCATAACTAAAAATATCTTCGCTTACTCACAATTTCGTATTCTTAGGATATAAGACTATTTTTATGAATTTGATTAATTTGCGTATTGCGAATGCGACGTCTCTGGGGGTCTACTCTCTAAGCCCGAAGTCCGTAGTTTCGGCCTTAGTGTCGGGCGTTTTCTACTCCGTATCATCTACGGACTTACGATTAGTCCCGAACCCGAACTAAGAATGAATAACCACACGATTTGACAGTTGTTCTCAGTTCGGGTTCGGGAGTCGGGGCCCCCCTGGTGCTACAGTGATCCATAGATATGATGACTACTTATAATGTCTAACATACTACTAGTTGGTTAGTTTGCCTTTTGGTTAGTTTGCCTTTCATTTTATGCAAACACTGTTAAGTATAGGTAAGTGTAAGCTAAATAAATGTTCTTTTAATTTTTATTTTTTTTTACCAACTAGGCCCATAGTAGTACCTTAAGGTCTACATCACATAATTAAAAATGACATTAAAAATAAAGAAAACAAAACAGTAAATAATAGGTATATAATACTTTTAACTGCAAATATTATGACTTTCCGACTGCGCTTTACAAAATTTAGGTACAGTATTAACTATGAACATTATGGTCACCCTACCAATTTTCTCTTAAAGTATGACATTTTGAAGAACGGACGATATGTTTTTTTTTTTACTTATGAATGGTCTAGCTCTTGACCTCGATCACGCCTGATGGGAAGCGATAGATGAGGTCCATGATGAAGCGAGCGTACCCAAAAGATGCCTTGAGGCACTGAACACAGGTCTTCTGGTCGACGAAACACAGCAGGCTGCTTGACGTCGAACTCCGGTGGGAGGGTGGTCGAGTACCAGGCGGGCGTTAGCCCTACCACCGCAAGGGAAGGATTGGCCAGTCTTATAAGATGATAGTTGAGACTGTCTAGGATGCACCGAGCGCTCGGTTCATTTGAGTGTCTGATGGAACAAATTGCGCTACACGAGGAGGCTCCTTCGTGCACCCCATCGAAGATCACATCGAAGTTTTTAATTTATTTATTTTTCAAAATCAGGATCAGACAAACCGTATGTCAGAATGTGTAAAAAAAATATGTTGTTCTTCTCTACTTTTGTAAAATCTAAGCATTAAATCATCTTAACAGACCATGGGTCGTTCACAAAACCATGCGCCTTGTAGTGACCAAGATTGTAAATAGTAGGTATATAATACTTTTAGCTGCAAATATTATGACTTTCCGACTGTGCTTTAGAAAATGTACAGGTACTAACTATGAACATTATAGTCACCCTACAATTTTTTTTCTTATAGAAAGTTGAAAGAAGAACGGACGATATGCTACAATTTAGTTAAGAAATAGTTAAAAATCTTATTCTAAGTAGCGTTAATCTATGAGGTTGAGCCTAGTCAATAAAGCCGAAAATATTGGGCTCTCAGTTCAGACGTTTTAGTCAAATTCGACTTTCATTTAGTTCTCAACAATTTACTTTTGTGTAATTATTTATTTTTAACTAATTCACATAGGTATCTAAGTAAAATATGTCAAAGTCGTATTTATGTATTTCTTCAGATAAATTCATGTTTTGCAGATTCCTCAGTACAGACAATAATGAAGTGAGGGAGGGCCCTAGATATACGGCCATAAATCTGTAATGTCCAATTCTACAGATTTGGGAATTTCTTAAAATATTTAAGAAATTCTTAAATAAAAATTATTAACCCAAAGATAGTACTTACTGAGATTTAGGCTATGCCACTTTATGCACCCGTCTGGATTGAGGGCCCAAGTTATTTAATCACTAGCTGTCTCCCGCGGCTTCGCTCCCGTCAACTGGCTACCCTACACCTACCCTACACATACATGCATGCAAATAATTCTATTTTATTGAGGTATTTCTTTCCGACTTGCTAGACAAAAGTTGTGATAGCTCGGTTAATATACATGTTATAAAAATAATTTATAGCCTATAGCACTCAGGAATAATGTAGCTTTCTACCAGTGAAAAAATTATTAGAATTGGATCATAAGTTCCAGAGATTACCCCCTACATACAAACTTACAAATTTTACCTCTTTATAATATTAGTATAGATAACAGTTTTAATTCACGTTTACGAAATTTATGGCTCATTGCTTTAAGTTTTTACTATTGTTACGTGCTTAGGGTTCGTGACAATAAAAACAGCCGACAAAATAACCAAAATTACACTTTAATTAATCAACACTAATCACAGCTTTAAAACAATTTATTACACTACTGATCACTTTAATTCGCTGTTGAAGATCGCTCTCGAAGTTGTCGCTAGTAGCGCAAATCCAATACTGACTCGGTCGCGGAATATGCGGGCCTTATTATATAGGTCGGTAGATAATTCCAGAACCTTCTAGTATAGAAACATCTAGAAAGTTCGAGTACATACCGGTCCGGACTAACCAGATATCGAAAACTCTAGAATGTTCTAGCATAGAAAAGTCTAGAAGGATCTTGACTCTACTAGTTTGCTACTCGATACTAGATGGCGCTAGTAGTAACTTTTATCGTTATGTACCCGACATTAATTCTGGCGCATAACACTATTTTTAACTAATTTCCCTATAAGTCTTATTTCGTTTCGCAAAGGTTTAAAAAATGGGCCCTCAATCCAGATGCACACAAGCTGTCCTACCTATTATGACATAAGTAATGTTTCTTTCTTTAAAACAAAAGCAATCTACATATATAAAGTAATTTAGCAAAAACAAAGTTATTTTTGCTATTATAACTGAAATTGATTATTTAATTATTTGTGATATGATAATTATATCTTAACAATGATTGAATTGAAACTTCATCATAAATATTTTTTAAAGTGGATATTTTTTGTCCTTCAAATAATTATGTATGTGTATGGGGACTGGATCTGGAGATCAATTTTCTTTTTATTATTTCTTTCACCATTGATGTTTCTTTGTCTTGTACAACATAGAGCTTGTGTTTTCTAGCTTACTCTGAATTCAAAGTCAGTTTAACCTTTTATCCGCCCGACTTCATATCAGTTATCGTGCCCCCAGCGCCCGGCACAGTCAATAATATTAGTAATTCATCTAACTTTGGACATTGTTTTTAGGACTTTTCATTAAGAGATTAAGGAGGAAATTTTAAATGATTACTTAATTACTAAATTAACTATTTACCTAATACAAACATCTTTTTGATAGAATACAGCGTAATTAAAAAAAAAAACAGAATAAACGAGCTGTGGTATTTTGGTCGTAAATATACGACCCTGGCGAAATGGACCCGAAAATATTTGTCAGATTAGTCCGACACGTAAACGGTTAAAAGGTTAATAAAGCTATTTGATTATTTTATATAATCCAGACAGTCTACATAAGTTATATGTACCTACCTGAGTGTATTATGTAGCTAGGTAAATTCATAATACATAATTATTTCATATGAAAATAACAAAACCTCTACACACACTTTTTACAGGACCAATTTATCAGGATCAGTGCGACTGTCCAGAAAATGAGCTTGAAAAGTGGTTTAAAAATTATGGTTGTATACAAAAACATGAAAAAATTACAAACGATCTTAAGCCATTTCATAATCTAGATATGAAAGAGCAAGTAAAAAAGATTATACAAAAGTATCATCAACCGGAAAGTACCAGTTTTTGTCACTACGCCATAAAAGAAAATGAATTGTTTAGAAACTGTTATGGGAAACATGTTGGTTTTAATATGTTTTCTGATAATATTCTATTATCATTGATGAGGAAAGTAAAACTACCTGATATGGAACTGATCATTAATCTTGGTGATTGGCCCTTGGTCCACAAGCGTGACAATCCATTACCTGTTTTTTCATGGTGTGGCAGTGATGAAACTTATGACATCGTAATGCCAACTTATGATTTGACGGAGTCTACTCTAGAAAATATGGGAAGGTAAAAGACAACATTATTTTATCATATTTTTAATAATTTTATTGTTCGTCTATCATCATCGTATGACTAGCTTTTGCCCGAATATATTGGGTTTGTCTTCCAGTAAAACTGGATTCAGCTGAATACCTTTATATTGTCGTCTATATCTTTATCTTTTTATTACTTTACCCGCAAAACATGCAGAGTTTTGAGCTGGGAAAAATATCCTCCCCTTTTTTCACCCACTTCAGTGTTTTTTTTTAATGAATGATTTTCATTCAAATTCATGCGCTCTTGTCTCTTCAACATCCGAAAATCAGCCAAGTACCTACCTGCCATGAAAATTAAAAATTAATGAATAAGTATAGGTACGCTAGGAAAAACTAAGTATGTCTTCTGACACTACAGAATTCTTTCTAATATTGTATTTTTATGGTTGCAGAGTAACTTTAGATACACTATCGGTTCAAAGCGGTGCAGAAATTCCATGGGAAAAGCGAGAACCGCGAGCAGTTTGGCGTGGTCGGGATTCGCGTGCTGAACGTTTGAAACTTGTTGATATCGCACGCGCCAATCAAGACTTGTTTAATGTTTCTCTTACGAATTTCTTCTTCTTTAGAGATAAAGAGGCTCTATATGGACCAAAACAGCCGCATATTTCGTTCTTTAAATTTTTCGATGTAAGCATTTTTTATTATTTTCGTTTTAAATCAGTTCTTTTTATAACTTACTGCCAGCAGTAGCGTAGGATACAAGCATGTTCGTCACAGCTGCTTATTTAAGGAAATATGAAGGCTGGTTTAATTGCCACGCCGCTAGACGCGCCGCTGGGCAGCGCGCGCTTGAACAGCTGCGGTGCACTGTGTATCGGTTTGATTGAAAGGGTGATGCAACATAATATTTAAAATAAAGTGTTTCGGTAAAGACACTGCGATTCCTTTGCCTACAATTATTATTCGCTTAAAATAACGACTTCCGAATTGTGTAATGCATCTAAATAGCAGAGGCAACCGCGAAGGAGTAGGTAAGGATCGCAGTGCTTACACAATTAGGCCTCAGAACTGCGACCACTGAATGCCAATTGAAATATCTTATCGTCCATAGCAACTTTTATCTACCTACTATAAATAGTGCCCAAAAATTTAGTCAAGGATCAGAATTAAAATAAATGTGTTATATTTTGTTTTTCAGTATAAATATCAGATTAATGTTGATGGCACGGTAGCCGCGTACCGTATGCCGTACCTGTTAACTGGCGGAGGCTTGGTTCTAAAACAGAATTCCCCTTATCACGAACATTTTTACAAGCAACTCACCGCTTGGAAACATTTTGTACCTGTAGCACGCGATTTGTCCGATTTAGTTGATCATGTGAAATGGGCGCGGGATAACGATATGAAGGCACAAGAAATTGCGATAAATGCAAAGAATTTTGGGAATGAACACTTATTGCCGCAGCATATTATTTGTTATCATGCGGCCTTATTCTGGGTATGTTTATAAGTATTCTCATTATTCTACCTACATATTTATTTAAGCTTTATACTAGGGGTAACTTGTATATAACATAGCTTTAGTGAATAGGTAACTACAGCTTGACAGAAGAGGTTGGAAAAAATGCGCCGTTATCACAGTTATTTTTGAATGTGACCTTATAAAAATAACAATTTAAAAAATCGTGAAAATAAATGAATGACTGAATTAAGGCGGAAACCCACCGCGGCACACGGAGAGGCTGGGCACTGCGTCAAGCTTCGCTTTACAAGAAAATGTAAATATGTAATTGTGTCCACTGCAACCCACGGACACGCTACGCATGAATTAACGTCATTGGTAAACGCGAGGCTAGCTCGAATATGGCGCTCACCTAGCTCAAAGCAGTCAATCTCGTGTAGTGTGTACCGCATGCACGCTGTGCATGCGGTACACACTACACGAGATTGACTATTATCCCACGCCTATGTACAACTGCATCGCAGCACCTGTGCGCCGCGGTGGGCCACGCTACAGCCGGTCGATTCTGTCGACATCTTACGGTGTACACCTAGGCGGAGTGAACGACAAGTGAGCTGTCATTCCATCTTATTTGTATAGTTTGACAACTCAACCGTCGTTCACCCCGCCCAAGTTTTCACTTCGACATGTTTACAGAATCGCACTGCAGTTGTATATAGTTGTGGCCGGGCGTGTAGTGAGTACTGCAGTGGAAACGTAGACCCACGTTGTCAAACACATGAACCCACGAGTATGTTAATATTGCAGCTGGAAAGTGACTCCTAGACTAGAGTGATATGAGTGGAAGGTATAATAAGTGCGTAATCTGCTGTTATAGGTCTACACAAGCTTCACCACATTTCTGCCTGCGCAAGCTTCTCGCATGAAAAAACTGTACTCGGCGTTACCACACATCACAGTTAAATACGCGCAAGCCACATTCTTGTCTTAATTGTCAGTGTGGGAACAGTGAAGAACTATCAACATTAACTATATGTACCTATGAATCCGTCGCTTTTTTGTAGTCATTCGAATTTGGTCATCGTTTACATGTTTTGTTTTTTGTGTGTATTTACTCAATGCGATATATTTCAAGCTGAATATTTTTGACTAAAAGCACTAATTTTTGGTTTACACCTACACGTCTTGGGTAAAGCCGGTTTCTTGTATTTTGCCGTCAAAGTTATGACACCGTCGTTTTGGCTTAGCAATATTGTTCAATAATGTACCTATGCATGTACACTTTTGGAACGTTTAAGCGCACATATAAGCACAAATATAAGCTCTCTGCCCATGCACAATATTTCACTCTCCGATCATTCGTTTAGAATTTTGCTGTTGGAACAACGTTACTCCAGCAGGAATCGTTTTTTTCCAAAACGACAAGAAGCACATTTTTTTTATTTGGCGCACATTGATAGCAGATTACGCACTAATTATACGTTCCAGTTAAATCACTTTAAGAGTCACTTTCCAGCTTCGGTAACGTACCCTGGAACCCACGCATGCGCTGCGTGCCCGTGCACAACATGCGCAGTGGTGGGTTTCCACCTTAACTAGTGGTTCTATTGAAAAAAGCGGTCACTGACACTGACTTGGCTACTATCAGGGATTTTAGTTTGGAAAACACAAAAAAATTGTCGCTAATTAGCCAAAAATATTCGTGTGTGTAGTCGCAGCGGAAAAATGTCGAATTTGTTAATTTCAGTTTAGCAGATATTTAGTGTATGACGTCGTGTAAATGTGTATAGTAAGTACAAATTTGTGCATCCAACCGTTGAGGAGTTATTCAACAAAAACTGTTTCCGCTGGAACTACGTCATCCCAGCGGCACTTTTTTTTCCTATGGACATACAAGAAAAAAAAATACATGCAATAATTAGTGTGTGACGAGAGGTAAATGTGTATGTTTAAATGAAATTTGTGTGTCTTAAAACTGCGAAGATATTCAAGTTTCCGCTGCGCTAACGTTTGGCTATTTGATGAAAATCATATAAATCGGTTTAGTGCAAAGTTGAATTTTTTTACGCACGTTGCTATGAATTTGTGTATAATGTTTGTGAAAACAGATTTTGAAAAAAGCATACCGTTTAGGAGATATACACGTAGGGGTAAAATATGGTTATTAGATTCAAGTTCTTAAAATAAGAAGTTTAGATCCTAACTTTTAACGTTTATTTGTATCTTGTAAGGGTCTACAATGTCTTGCCAAGTTTCATTTACGTGTGCTTAGTTATTAATGAGCTATGGCATAATTTACTACGAATGGACCACTATATTTTATGACATCCGATTGTAGGACTTTTTAATGGAAAAGCAAAATGAAACATATTCCAATATTTAGTGTATTAATTCAACTATTCATATGTAAAATTTCAGCTCATTATACTACATAATTAAAGAGATATAATAAAAATATCAGAACAACAGAATTACATGGATAAACCGACCAAAAAGAAAATTTTACACAACGTCATATACTAAATATCTGCTAAACTGAAATTAAGAAAATCGACAATTTTCCGCTGCGACTACGCACACCAAATATTCACATTTAAATACCTAATCACTTATGTGGTCAAGCTGGGGAGTCTTCAGATCGGCCCACCTATAAACCCTTAAATAACTTTTGAACTAACTAATTCTGATATTTAGCAAATATAATTAGCAACAATTTTTAATGTGTTTTCTAATTTACTAAGTATTCCTGATGGTGACCATGCCAGTGTCAGGAACACAAGTAGTTGCCTCATTTGTTGTGCTTGTGACTGATATTTAAAAATTTAGATCAAATAAATTTTAATAGATGGCGTAATATAATAATTAAGTAAGTCCATCTACCCATGCGTGACTGGCTTCAATGTGTGAAATCCATCGTCATGAATGCAGCTGACTATTTTTTTTTTTGTTCAAAATACTCTGAACAACAACTCAAGAATTTAGGTGCTCCTACCGCACCGACATCCTCTTGTCACTCAAATCTCTTTTATTTTTCGTCCAACTTTTCAGTAATCAATCAACAAAACGCCCAAACTTAGTTTTGCGATCGCAACCAACTAAAATTTTACTTTGAAAATAGAAAAACATTAAAACTTTTATTTTTCAGGAATGGAGTAAAATTGTGCAGAGCGAAGTAAATATAGACGAAAGCATGACCCAAGTACAACAGCCTAAAAGTGCTTGCGATTGTAAATTCTCAAAGTCATACAAACGTGAAGATCTGTGATATTTGTCTGTTAGTTAACATCATAATAATTATTTATACATATGGAATAAAATATTTGACTGTTTTTGTATGAAATCCGTTTGACGAGTACGATTGTCTGGCTAGCAATTTATAAAAATCCAGATTGTTAACACCAAATTTATCCAGGACAGGATCTACGCAAAAAATGAACTCTTAAAACAGGAATTCCATATTGCGTCGAGATACGCGAACGAAAATCGACTGAACTAAACATTTTTTTTTTCAGTAATGTACCTAGTACTAATTAGTAGTATTTTTTTAAGTGCATAAATTATTATTGATTTGTGTTTCATGCAAACCTTTACATGAACTAGAACATTTGAGAGGGTTTTCTAAAAACAGTCAAATAACCTACTAACAAAACAAAGTTCTAATCTTAGGCTAAAAAGTATGATGTAGGTAGATAGTAAAACAATATTTTCTTATTAATTTTTATTAACATAAAATAAGTACAATCACATAACATTTTAAAAGTTATTTTTATTGCTATACACTGTTTTTATCATTTAATCCCTTATTATTACTAACCATAGGATTTGAAATAATCACATAGTTCGAGCACAAGTACTAGGTCGTCCTGATAACACCGTATTGTCAAGGATGTGGTAGGTAATTAGTAATTTTACAGAAAATTTGGGTAACATAATCTCTTTATTTTTAAACTAAAACTCGGTCGGGTTAAGTTTGCACCGCCTTGGAATGGGGCGCCCTCCTGCTATAGCTAATACTAAAGAAAACATAATGTAAATAACCAAAAGTTAACGTAACCGTCACTTTTTACAAACATTCGTTTAATTTTTAGTCATGTAGTGACGCGCCTCGTGCCAGCGTCAGGCCTCGTTAACGGAGACGCGGGCTCGCGCGTCGCGTGCGGCGGCGGCGTGGCGTCTCGCGGCGATCGCGACGCGTCACACGTTTTTTTCCGTTAACAGACAGGCGGCGCGTGCAGCGGCCAGCATCATCAGTTTAACACACGCGCGAACACAAACATATGGCAATGCACGCCGCGGGCCCCGCCGCGGTTGTCGCAACGTTTTTACCGTGAATGGAGAATTGCAGAAATAGAAGGCCGTCCGTACACAGTCAATCTCGAACGCGATACACAAATATCGCCGAACGCGGCGCACGTTGCGTCTCGTCTTCATGAGGCCTCAGAGAGGCGTAATCGACGCGAGGTGCAAACTTACTCGACCGAATTTTACTAAAGAGGTACCTACTACTATTTATTTGCTTTTGGTACCATTTGGGTCTCGACTCTATCCATTTGTTCGATTATAACTCTAAATTCCATAGTACATGGTATGTACGTCAGCATCGCGGACACCATTCTAGCCATAGAGCTGTCATTTACTCCAAAATCAACAACGCAAAAACATGATTGCACATCATAATAAATAATACTGAAATGTTTATTTATGAACAATATAGTAATTATTTCCCAAACATACCTTACCCCAAAGCTACCTACATAATCTTTATATTTTAAAAGCCAGTATAAATAAGCTTCCGTAAGTTCGGGGTCGGTTTTTTACACACTGATATTTTTGGGAATAATAAGTTTTAAATACCTAGCTATTTTAAATGATATGCTACTATGACAGACCTCCCGAAAATACGTTTAATCAGCAACGCATTATCTACGCGGAAATGAATTTATTACTTGACGCAATTTCAGCGTAGGCGTAAAATCGGTCTCCGCCCCCCGAAAACCGCGGCTGTAGTCCTTACACTGCAGCCGGACGCGGTGAAGAGGGGCGTGACGTACGCGGACGTGCTCACCAAGGCGAAGGAGGCGGTGAACCTTGGTGAGCTAGGCATCGTAGGGGGCCTCCGGCTCCGGGTCACCATGACTGGGGCCCGGATGCTGGAGATCCCCGGGGCAGCCAGCGGCCCAACCGCGGACGCTCTAGCCGAAAGGCTTAGGGCGTCCCTAAGCGCGGACGATGCCCGAGTGTCCAGGCCCACCAAGCGCATCGACATGCGCATCTTGGGCCTGGACGACTCCGTCACGGAGGCGGAGGTGGTGGCCGCCGTCGTTAGGACGGGGGGGTGCTCAGCAGAGGAGGTGAAGGCGGGCACCCTACGTCCTGACAACACGGGCACGCGCACCATTGTGGTGAGCTGCCCCGTGTCGGCGGCCAAAACCATCTCGGAGGGCCGAAGGTTTTTGGTGGGTTGGGTTTCCGCGCAGGTCAAACTGCTGGAACCCCGACCTCTGAGGTGCTTCCGGTGCCAAGTGGGCCACCATGTGGGAGCTCAATGCACCTCGGAGGTGGACCGCAGCGGTCTATGTTTCCGCTGCGGTCAGCCCGGTCACAGGGCCGGCTCCTGCGACGCCGCGCCGCACTGCGTAGTCTGTGCGGCAGCTGGCAAGCCGGCCGACCACTGGGCTGGGGGTAGGGCCTGCGCCCCACCCACCAAAGCCGGAAACAGGAGGAAGCCCTCCGCCACCGCCGTCTCTGCCGCGACCGCCGCCGCTGCCGCCGCTTCTTCTGCCACCATTGCCGGTTCCACTGCGGCTGCTGCTACTGCAGCAGCCGCAGTAGAGCCCCTACAAAGGGCTCCGGAGGGGGCTGAAATGGAGTGCCAGTAATGGCCCCATTTCACCCCCTCCTGTTAAATGTCAGCCACTGCGCCGCCCAGGAACTGATGCTCCTGAGCATGGCGCAGTGACTGATGCCTGTGGACGGCGAGCAATGGGTAGCTCGCCGTCCGATCAGAACAGGCCCGGGTTGACGGCGCGCTGTGTTCTACGTGCGCCAAACCAGCAGACGTCAGCACGGGTCGGGGCCCATTAGGGCCAGAGCCTACCAGGGTTGCGGATTTGTTCGAAAGAGTTACCGCGGCCCTGGAACGTAAAAGGCACTAAGAGGAGCATGGGTGGGTTTTAGTCAGTAGAAGTCTGACACTCCCTGCCGCTCCACCCAGAGCGGGTGCGGCATTTTTCCTATATTCCCGTTGTCCCCGTAATACAGAATCATATAATTCCTTACCGTTGTCCTTGTCCCCCTTATGTACATTTGGGCAACGGGGACAACGGCCAGTTCATTCCTGACAAAAATCGCCTTAATAGGGAGACAGGGGCGGGAGGGTGTGTCCTCTTTCCACCTAAGTAATTCCAAAGTGTAGTCGACGGAGGCTACAGCGGCTCCTATTTCTGGTTGGTTTAAAAAAAAATTAACGGTGATGCCCCGCCATCACCGTTAATTTTTTTTAAACCTCTATTCGCATCGCACCTCTATTTAACATCTATTCGCTCGCTTTCCCCTTCTAACCTAACCTGTCCGAGTCTGGGTGCCCCAAGTCTCGAGCTCGCTTCGCTCGCTCTTGCACCAACATAGTTTGAAAAGTATATATTGGAAAACGAGAAGTAATTTTAATTATTTTATTAAATTCCCTTTGTTGGCCTACGGGAATACACTGTATTTTTCTGCAGGTGTATCATATCACTTAAGAAATAAACAATATTTACAAAGAGCATTTATGTGTCGCTATCGGTACATGGCGACGTCGGGGCTGCGGTAGAAGCACATGTAGGCGTCGGACAGCAGGCGCTTGGCGTGCGCGGGCAGGCGCTCGGGCGCCGCGCCCGGCCCGCGCGCGCCCTCTTCGCTCAGCCACGCGCCCAGCTCCGAGATGCACACGATCTCCGGGATGTTGTACCCGTTGCGCTCGCCTGCGTACCAACCGCCACCCATCATTACATATATTTGATAAAACTATTGAAACGTTGTTGCAAGTGACTGGTAGAGAATGCATTGCGGCATTATACTTAGTCGCTTTTTGTACGTGCGTGTGTAAATATGTGCCACAGAGCATGAAGTACCTAACACCTAAGTTTTTTTCTAGGTGCTACGTTTTTAGGTAGGTACCGTAAAATAATTATCATTTTTATATAATATAGTAGCCGTTTCAATTTGAATACAATTAGAATGTAGTAATACTAATTAAGGAGTAAACAACCTTACCTTTTCTATCGGCCATCGAATCAAAGAAGCACCAGGGCGCGTCATGGCCGACCCCTGCCTTGACAAAGGCCACGTAGTGACTAGTTTCAATGCACAGGACTGCAAACAGTTCCATGTACACTCGTGGAACAGGACAGGACTCCAGGATGTTGGCAAACTCCTCGCATACAGTGAGCGGTGTGGCCTGAAAATAGATTACCTGTTACGATGAGGGACGAGTCATTTAATTGTCCGAGAGCCGGCCGCTCAAAGTCCTACCTTTTCGAGTTACCGGAAAAAAGCAATTTTTAGAAGAACTAGACCATTAGTGCTGGTCCAGAGTGAAAGCACGGGAGCGGGTGCGGTAGTGTGGAGGTTGTGTGGCCCGCTCCAACAACGGTGAACTGCGAGTTCACCGATTTTTTTTTCAGAAGTCAAACAATGGATGAAGATTTATTGATGTCATTAGTCAGCTCAATATTGCACTTGGTGTTGAATAATTGAGACTGCACGAATTCAGTGTCGAACTGGGCCGGAAGGCCCGGGTCCAGAGTCTTCTAACCCACGCGCTCTGTGCACACCTGAGTCTGGGGCCCTTTTGGAAAGCTGAAAACCGGCCAGGAAAGTATCGGGGCACAGTTACTTGAGTTCCGTAGGTATAGCTAGGGAATCGTACCACCCAGTGGCATATTTGAATAAAATCTTGACAGACGAAAAAAAAATATAAACAACAACTTCGCTATTGTTATGTAATGGTAATTACCATTACATAACAATAGCGAAGTTGTTCTTTATATTTATTTCTCCCAGATTATAAGTGATAGAGCGAGCGAAGCGAGCTCGAAAATATAGTCTTCGGATAGGTTGTGCTGTCGAAAAAAAGAAAATTGATAACTATGGATCCAAGAGCGAGCGAAGCGAGTTCGAAATATTTTGCACCCACTCTCGGATAGGTAGATTTTCTTTGTAGTCCAGGCAAATTACGCCGAAAATTAGGCTAACTTTGCTCATTAGCATGTAGAGCATAGACACGGAAATATGTTAAAATGCATCCCGCAAACAATTAACCGCGTGTTCGTTTGTAGGGTTCTCTACCTCAAAAGGTAAAAAAGGAACCCATACAAGATTACTCTCTTGTCCGTCTGTCACCATCCATTTTCTAAGCAACGGGTGGACCTTGTGACGTTGCAAAATTGTAATTGTTGACGGCAAGCGACATCTCTTATGACTTTATGATTATCAGTATCGACATCTCCCGTATTTTCAACGAAGAAATAAAGTCAAAAATAAAATAAATGATTAAAATAGCGACTTGGTTTCAATCAAGATAAAAACTATTTGTCTATGTAATATATTATTGGAGTCTATGGTCAGAACGTTGAGTTGTTTGTGGCAAGAGAATTTACGAGAAGCCGGCGCTGTTAGGTAGATGTATTCTGTAGGTCCCCCGCCGCGCCGGGTGGAAGTAAGCTCGTGGCGTAATGAGCACGAGGTTTTCGCTGTAACGCGAACCCGTTGCTGGCAGCCGGTGCAGACCGATAGAGTTGCTGCTATATTGCCTAATTAGGCTTCGTTCCTGAATGTGCCCCAGGTAAGACCCACGTGGTTTTCTGTTCTGTTTCCCTCTCGAGGTTCTCGTGCGTGTTTCTGGTTAGGGGGGATTCTGTTGTTTCAGATCTGGCTCTTTTAACTAGCCTGTATTCCTGAAGACGGATGATATACAGAGAGATGGTGGCATAGTGTTACTTGTCTGTATATTTTCTCCCAATGGGTAGCAACATGGTGTAACTGAACGGGAGCAAACGATGAAAGTGATTTTACAGAAAAACTCATGAAGTTAGAGAGTGCAGAATACAAGAGCGAGCGAGGATTTCCATCTCGTAACTAAAAGACTGAGTGGTAGCGGTGTTGCGGAATTTGTTTGAAAGAGTCACCGCGGTCTTGGAACGCAAAGGGCATAAGGAGGAACACGGATGGGCTTTTATTCAGTAAGAGTCTGACACTCACTTCGCTCCACCCAGAGCGGAAGAAGTCATTTGATAATTTCACATCCATAAAAAAGAGTGGTAGCGGTACCTTGTGGTGCGGGCGCGTGGCGTGCGCGATGCGGCGACAGTTGTCGCACAGCGCGCCCGCCTCTAGCGCAGCACCCGCGCACGCGCTGCACTCCCAACGCGCCAGCGAGCCGCACACCGTGCACTGCCGGGGCACTGCCGCAAACAAATAAGCTAATGTGAAGTTAAGTATCCACTAGAGGCAGCCTCGGGTCGTGCGCCTGCCTCGACCCGAGGCAGCGCAACTGGAGACGGGATGTCTCAACTTGAGGCACGCCGCGCCATGAGCCAATTCGTCGCCGCGGGCCCAGCCATATAGCCGCTCAAAGGAGCCTCAGTCTGAGGCTCAGAGTGAGGCTCCTCCTGAGCCGTGCAATTAGTGGAGACGGGCGTCGCCTCTGGTAGCAACAAAACAATAAAATTATTCCTGAATACTAGAACCTGTGTAGATAACAAATACTTTTTTCATGCATATCCAAAAAATATTTGTTTTCTACATATTTTATATCAAAATATACAAAAAAATAATACTAACAGTGAAGTAGAATCAAAATGACTATTTTAAAGAAATATACAGGGTGTCTGGTGATTTATGTTTTTAAATACGATTACTTCAAAAAGTAACAAACGGTGCGGGGAGGGAGTGGTGTCATTGGAATCAGTGATCGTGCGGATTTCTCAGTCACGATGTCGCACTGGTCGAGTGAGTATCGCGCGTTCGCCATCGAGGCATTTTTCAAGAGTAACGATTCGTACGTAATTGCGCGTCGACAGTTTTGTTCACACTTCGGTATACGACGAATAAGTGATGGGCCGAGTGTGAATTTAATTCGTTCCTGGGTGCAAAGGTTCCGCGCAACTGCTTCGGCTATGAACACTCCACGGCCAGGGCCCAGTCGATCTTCAAGGACTCCCGAAAACATTGAAGTGGTTGAAGAGAGTTTACGTGAAAATCCACAACTTTCGATACGGAAAAGGGCAGCCTCACTAGGACTTCCAAGAGCGATTATTCATGAAATTTTAAAAAAGGATTTAAAGTTCCATCCATTCAAAATTCAAATCGTTCAAGAACTCAAAGAAAGTGATTTTGTTTCACGCAAAAATTTTTGTGAGACGATGTTGGAGCGTTTTCGTACTGTGAATCCCATTTTTTGGAGTGACGAGGCTCATTTTCATTTAAACGGGCACGTTAATAAACAAAACTGCCGTTACTGGGCTCCAAGAACTCAAAACCCTCGACTGAAACACCAAAAGCCATTGCATTGCCCCAGGGTAACTGTTTGGTGCGCCTTATCCACGCATGGAATAATTGGACCATTTTTTTTCGAAGATGCTCGGGGCCAGGCGACAAATGTCAATAGTGACAATTACCGACGCATGATAACGGACTTCTTTTTACCAAACCTGCGAGCTCATCCATCGTTTTCATCGCACACGTGGTTCCAACAGGATGGTGCGACTGCACACACGGCTAGAGATTCGATGAATTGATTGATTGCTTCGGGAAGCTTTCCCTCAAAAACTTATCAGTCGCTTTGGGGACATCCCGTGGCCACCCAGGTCCCCTGACTTAACCCCAATGGATTTTTTTTTATGGGGCTACCTCAAAGAGAGAGTCTACAGCAACAATCCCCGAACTGTAGTGAACTTAAAAGAAAACATCCGTCGAGAAATCAGCGCAATTGAATCAAGTTTACTGCAGCGTGTGGCGCGTAACACGAGGCTCCGCTTTGAACAATGCGTGCAACTTGACGGAAGACATTTGGATGACATAGTGTTCAAAAAATAAAATCCGCATTATTAGTCTGTCGATTAATATTTCAAATAAAACAATATATCAAATAGATTTTTTTTTATTTAATTTTGAAAATATAAATCTGCCGCCAGACACCCTGTATCTGTCCCTCTCGCCAAAAAGACTGTTTTGTATGGCAGCTGTATCGGCGACATGGATTTTGACGTCAAAGTCCATATCGGACTTCTATTTCTAAACGTCAACTTTGAAGCTTTATAACTTCATCGCCGATGAAGTTATTTTAAAAATTATTTCAGAAGTGCTTTCTAAAGCTAATAAGTATATAATTTTGTAAATAAAAAAATTACATGCATATTCCCTATTGTCGTGTTATTTGGGATCCGTTAAATAAAAAGTATTATGACAAAAATGTTAGCAGGATGCCTGGAACGATATTAGTTCAAAATTAGGTGTTGTGATGAGTTGACGCCATCAATATACATATACAGGGTGAATTTTTAAAGTGTGCGTGGATGGCCAAATCCGAAACTATGAGGAATATCGAAAAACACTGAAAGGAGTCTTGAGCCCGATTTTGATGAAAACTAAAACTGTATCCTTAGATTATATACACGTCTAGATAACACATCGGCTGTACCGAACGGTTCAAATAAAGTCTACTATATTTGGTAGACTCGCTTGTCACCTACGTCAGTGTCATTTGAATTACTTAGTGTCGCCGCACACGAGCCACTCGCCACAGCCACAAACGCCGCCACGAGAAGCTACAAGCGGCCACAAAGGGAGCTGAAGCGCGCGACAGCCACTTGCGGTCAGTGGCTGCTACTTTTTAACCCATGCGCGCAGTATCATAATGGACTCTGACGACGAAGGTTTAGGGTGGGGAATCGCGCGAGTGGCGTGTGGCGGCTTTTTGTGTCGGCGTTTAGTGGCCGGTGCGGGCCACAAGAAGCAAGCTGCGACGATTTGTAGCGTGTGGCCGCCACCGGCGCCAACCGTGTGCGGCGAGTCCATATAAAATGTATGAAAATTACAGGAAATATGCCAGTGGCGGCGTTTTGTGGTTGTGGCCGGTGGCCCGTGTGCGGGAGCCCTTAGAGATACAGTGCTCACGAAAAAAAATCAATTATGCCGGTTTGTGCTGTAAAATTGTGTCGGAATTATGTGGGAAATCCGTATAATAACACCAAGATTACTTTTCATAGGTAAGTTTTGTTAATTAATCACTATTTTTTAAGAAAACACGATTTTTTGGTCTGATTAGGCGATGTTGCCAGTTTATTACTGGGGAGATTCGCCGAACTTATGGGAGACAAATTACAAATATCATTACATCTTCTTGATGCATAATACTTATTAGGTTAAAGACGAGAGTATTTATTTGATCAGAAAATTATAACTTCATAACTTCATGCACTCAATGTAGAAATAAAATAAAATGTACGAACAAACATTTTTACTCCATTTCTGTGTTTTAATTTTTAAATACCTAATTATTGCATTTTTTTTGCATTTTTTTTATTTTTGTAGAATTTTATTATTGTAAAGAACAAGTTAAATTAATAATGTACTTATGCAATAAAACACTAATCCACAAAACAATCACTTTTTTTTAACTTGTTTTGTTTCACCGTCATCTTAATAAATAATAGAGAAAAGGTAAGTTAATCATTTAGAGCAGGCATCCCTAAACACGCACACCTTGACAGTTTAACTACAATAAGTACACGAGCGGTACTCACACATATAGCGCAATTGGAGACGGCTTTTGTGCGTCCTTTGTTTACATTGCTCAATCTAGACGTGTATATAATCTAAGACTGCATCATAGGATTTTTGAAAAATTGGGTTTCCAAGCCAGGAATTGAACCGGTTGATTTTGAAAAAAATAAAAAACACCATCCGAAAGTAACGCTAATAAAGATAAAAATCTGGGTAGTAATAACACAGTCATGGCAAACTAAAGGAAAGCGCTCTATAACAAATTAATTTTTTAATTAAAAAAAGTATTTGTAGCACCGACTTAGTTGAGCGGCGTCATAATCGGATTAATGACTGTTCAAACACAAGAGGGAAAGTTGAGGACGGGCAGCGAAGCTGTAGTGGACCCATGACTGGGGTCGTGGGTACGCTAGTATGCTTCGATGCCTTTCCCTCCAGAATGGGGGGAAAGACATCGTGAGACACGATGATAGAACTTCTAAAGCAGTCAAGAAGCGACTGCGGTGTTAGCGTTGCGTATTTTTTCAGGCGGGCATGTCCGCAGCCGCATAGCCCACCTGTAAAATAGGCAGCACACGTGGGGCCATGGGTGATTGGGAGGATTGTTTAATCACAATACTCACGGCCTTCTATTAAATCAGTGACGTCCAAAAGAGGAGATGGTAATACTCTTTGGTATAACTTGTATTGTTTTCCGAACCGTGGCATTTGGATGATGAAAGCACCTGGAACCTGTAAAGATAGTGCAGAATTAGTATTTACATTCAAGTAACTTTAGCATTCCTTACTAATTCAAGTTTAACACAGCTTTTTAATCCTACCTCACTTAATTTCACGCCAGATGTGGTAAACGACTGTTCCAGAAGCTGCTGTACAGTGGGTAACGAAACATGTTCGTCTTTCTCTACAAACAGTTGATAACAATACGCTTCTTGTCCCGAAGACAACTTAAGAAATGGCTCAGCGCGCAATAATTGCGCTACTAGACCATTTAAAAATTCTTCTGGGTCCTGAAATAATCATTACAATTTTAATATTTAGTGAAAATAGGTTTGAAATATGGTTGCTTAAGGTGTTTTTGTTAACTGGGTCAGTAGAATAAAATAATATAAGTACATAAGATGTGAAGCATGAAAAAGTTTCCCAGTAGCAGTTATTTGTACCTTTTCTTCAGATGTTAGACCAGGCACGTCGGAGAGTCTTTCAAGCAAAGTGCGTAACTTCATGACTCTGTCAGCGCGCACATAACCATGCCTTCTCAGTGGGTTCACAATTTCTTCTCGAAGAACTCGCTGGACTTCGGAATAATGCGGAGAGTCCTGTTAAAAAAAATCTTTCTATTCAATAACATGGCAGAAACCACCTATAGTATAGTCAAATTAGGCCATTTTTTAATAAAGATTGGAATAAATTCTCCGGAGAGGCAAAAACGTTTCTGATGGTTTTGTATGAGTGAAAAATTGAGTATAAAAAACAAATTGCATTTAGCACCCCTACGGAAGGGGGTGAAAAACTGTGAAATCTGTTTATTGTTCATAACTAAGCAGAGCATACAGTTGTACTCATCGTAATTTTTTATACGCTTTATTACACCTCAATCTACATTATTACATTTTATTTATTTTAATCAGACCAACGCAGCGTTAGAAAAAAAAAAAAATATCTGTAAACATGATTTTTGGTCATTGCGGCTTAGGGGAAAATCGTGTAGTTCTGTAAACTCAGAAAAGGGTTAGTCATTTTGGCCTAAATACATGATTGATTTTGCACCCTGGTGCGACATACGGAAATTAGTTTTTCACGTTTTTCTGCCGCTGTACTTCGGGGGAAATTTTGGTTGATTTGAAAATCATCACAATCATATAATTTGGTTTCCTTTATATTTGCACCAAATAAAAAATTAGCATTTTTATATGGAACATACATTTTTCGTGTATTGTAGTCATTGCCATTGAGCAACTACGCTATGGAAGAGACAAGCGCGCGACACGGAATAATAAACTGACAAGAAGCGCCGTCGCCACGTGCATAAGCGCGTAGTTGTGTTGCGGGATGTGTTTTACGAGGAAGGAGTACTTTCTGATTGTGAATGCTCTGTTTGTAAGTAATAGTATACAAATCTAAAGATTTTTTTAATGCAAAAGCAGCTTGTTTTAATCGAAAAATAAAACAGCAGGCAAGCATGTCCTTTATTTCTTTCAAATTAATTATTTGTCTTTCGAGTTATAGACCCTGTGACAGCGCTGATTATCCTACGTCATCAAGTAACGTAGGAATAAGGCTAAGAACTCACGAGACCGCAGTTTTGTGCGGTTCCACAGCAGCTGCCGTTGGATTTTCGCCCGCAAACTTGGCGGGCGAGTATCACAAGACGGGCGGTTACTTACGATCAGATTGTTTAGTTGATTTCCAGACCGCCATGAACACACTTAAAAAACGAGCTGTTACGCGCTGCTGCCTTAGTACTTCAGATTCACAAGTACCAGGAGACCAGAAACATCAAGTACCAGGAGACCAGGAACATGTCATTGTATTTTTGGGCTGGTATAATTATGTAGGTAGGGTAGGTGTAGGGAAGGTGTAGGATAGGTGTAGGGTAGGTGTAAGGTAGGTGTAGGGTGGGTGTTTCCTGATTAAAAAAAATACAATAAAAATCAGGAAACCTTGCTATTTCCGATATTCACGCGGGCGAAACCGCAGCTGGTAACATAATAGGTACTAATAAAATACATATACAAGCTAAAATAATAAAGTAATAAATATGATTTAATATACTAAAATTTCTGATCTGCCGGTCGATTCTGTCGACATCTCACGGTGTTCACCTAGGCGGAGTGAACGACAACTGAGCTGTCATTCTATCTTATTTGTATGGTTTGACAACTCACCCGTCGTGCGCCCCGCCCAAGTGTTCACTTCGACATGTTTACAGAATCGCACTGCTGAACTCATAATTATTATGACGAAGACAAACTAAGAATGACAGGCTTCTAAGTAGTGTCTTCGGATTTTACGCTTAAAGGAAAATTTGGACTCAGCCTTCTTGATGTCAAGGGGATTCCAGAGTTTAATGGTTGAAATAGCGTAGGAATTAGACATAAACCCGGTGCGGTGAGAAGGAATATGAAGGAGTAAGTTTTTGGATGCTCGAAGGTTAAGACTGTGAGAACTGCCCAACACTTTAAAATATTGTTTTAAATAATCAGGAGCACAAGGATCATTCATAATAGTGAAGAGCATGCAGAGGGATCTCCTTTGACGGATAGGCAGCCCTTTAAGCTGAGAACGAAATGAAGAAATGTGATCATATTTACGAAGGGCAAAAATGAAACGAATACAGTTGTTAAGTAGTCGATCCAGTTTGTTAAGAAGTTCTTGGGATAGATCAGAGTAGCAAACATCAGCATAATCAATTATAGGAAGCACAAGTGATTGAACCAAAGTGGTTTTAGTGCTAGAAGGAAGAAAATGCTTGAATCTATAGAAAGATCGCAGTGAGTAAGTTACATTCTTGCTAACCTGAGAAAGCTTATTCCAACTTAACCTGTCATCAATGTTTAGGCCTAAGTCTTTAACGTGTGGCTAGAGAGGGATGACGGCATTGTTGAAAGTAAGCGGCAGTAGTTGACTGGTGTCCAAGTTACGTAAAAAATAAGTTCTGCCAATCAGGATAGCCTGGCTTTAACTGACATTGACGGTAACCCCAAATCTGCTTGACCAATCACTGATAGCTAGAAGCTAGAAGGTCAGCATTCAGCAATGAGATGCAGTTGTCCAGGTTGTCAGTGTCAGTTTGCGCGTAGACATGTAGATCATCAGCGTACAGATTGTAGGAGCATTTGAGAATAGTGGTAATAGAGTTTATGAAAAGATAAAATAAAAGTAGAGAGAGTATACCGCCTTGTGGAACGCCAGTTTTCAGGGCGCACCACTCAGAAAATTTCTGATCAGCACGGACCGCTTGCTGGCGACCACGAAGATATGATGAAAACCAATCCCGTGCCGACGAAGAAACCCCAATTTGAGACAGAATAGCCAGGAGGATGTCGTGATCAACGGTGTTAAAAGCATTGGAAAAATCTATTAAAACTAACACCGTTAATCTTGAGTTCTCCAGGCCATTCCTAACGTCTTCTGTAACCTTAAGCAAAGCTGTGGCTGTGCTGTGGCCAGGCCGAAAACCTGATTGGAAAGGGGATAACAGATTATACCAAAACACAAAAGTAGATATTTGTTTAAGAGCAACTGCTTCCAGGATCTTAGATAGGAAAGGGAGAAGGGAGATTGGTCTGTAGTGATTAAATAAACTGGGGTTGGATATTTTAGGAAGAGGGATTATGATGGCCTTACGCAAGATTGTGGGAAATACTCCAGTTTGTAGGGAGGCATTGATAATGTGTGTAATAATAGGGAGAATACTTTTAATTATGAGGGATATCATAGTTCTGCTGACACCATCACAGCCAACAGCCTTGGACTTAATTGCATTGAAGGTTTTGAGGACTTCAGGGTCAGTCACTGGGGAAAAAGAGAAAGAATCGGGAAGTAAGATTGGCGTGGAAGTAATCTCAAGAAGAGTTTTGTTTTTAACGGCATCTACAAGAATATCCGACGATGAAAAATGCTTATTCTAATCACTCAAAGACACGTTAGAAGAAATGACATTTGGGGAAGGACTTTGTTATGCCGAGAGATTTGAGAAACTTCCATATATCAGCCGGTGAAGAGTTAAAGACATTTTCACAAATGTATCGGCGTTTATAAGCTTTTACCATCTGGTTACAGCGGTTTCTAGCCACCTTGTACAGGTTCCAGTTCTCCTCACTGCGATCTCTTCTATATCTTCGAAAGGCCTTGTCACGCCGTCTCATCGCCATACGAACTCCAGGGTTAATCCATGGAGCAGGTGGGCGCTTAACACGGACGGCCCTCAGAGGTGCATGTGTTTCAATAAGGTGAAGAACACACCTATTAAAAATGTCCACTTTCTCATCCACTCAATCAACAGCTCTTGCATAATCCATTTTTCACATTTATTGAACAAACACCGTTAGTGAAATAATATAAAAGGAAATGACAAATAATAAATTTGCGTAACGCACGGATCGCTTCTTGCCACAACTATGATAGTTCAAACTCTACGCTTTGCTCCCGCGTCCGCCCCGCGTCCTGCTTCAACCCTCGTTCGCCTTGCGAACGCTACGAAATAACCACGCTCTCTGTATAAACTTCCCGAGGTATATTTCTTATTTTTATTAGGTGCAAATGTAGTATATGTAGAATACATTATATATTAAAAAAATCATGACTACACTAATTTCCCCCGAAGTACAATTTGTAAATATTGTAAAATGCTGGTTTCCAAGGGGTGCAAAAGGGTGCTAAAATAACTGGGTGTTAATGATGCTCTAAAAAGCTTATTTTGAGTTTGCACCAACAGACTGAATTTCCCTTGAGCCGCAAATGATTTTTTTAAATTTATTAGTGTTTCATACACCTCACACCTTTTTTGGTGAAAAGTAATTATACAACAAAGGGGTATCTACATATATATGAACATAAAACAGTTAGTTATTAATTAAAATTCAAAGTAATGAGACTTTAATGTTAATACCTAACATTAAACGATGTTCCGTACATAACAGAAATGGTGCAAACTCAGAGGAGACTTATATTCATGTTTTCTATTGATTCCATAAAAAATTACAACTACACGAATTAAGTCCAATCTTTTTGCTAATTCGACTACACTACTAGTTGTTGTGAGCGTTAATACAAAAAATACACAGAGACTACATTTTTTAACATCAAATCTTTGTATCTGTTATTATGCGCTAAAATCATTAAGAATATTTTACCTCAGGCTCAGGCGGGCGATACAAAAGGGCATCGAATACGCTAGTGAAGGTGAACATGGCAAAAAGTGTGGCATCAAGATAACAAGAGTTGTGATGTCCTTGGATGCCGCGGTTCTTGCCTGCCAGCTCTCCGAGCGAACTCAATGGCGCCACCACTCCAGGGACCACGGGACAGTCCGGCTGAAACAATTCATATTGTGTTACGATATTTCATTATAAATTGGTCATCTTATAAAAATGGCACCAGTTGCTATTGTAGAACAAGGATTTTTTTCGTTTTATTTCTGTGGCCGCAGAAGTGGGGTGCCCCCGCAACCCGGCTTGCGGGGCTTGTCGTAAGCCAGGCGTAGCGCGTAGGTAGGGTAGGGGGCCCCGCTAGTCCAGCCCACGTAGCATTCAAGCGTTTTCAACATAAATACACCAGCCTATTTTAAATTTAGAGTTCTTTTATAAACTAAAAAGAGTATCAGATAAGGTTTTTATCTTCATAAGAGTTTTTAGTTATTATAACAACTAAAAATCACTGAGCTTAACCTGTATAAAATCTGCATTGAAGGGTCCTCGTAGGCTTAGGGTTCTTAAAAAGAATATGAAAACTCTACTAAAAACATCTTTGTGACACTTCAAGCTGGTTCTGGTTCATTATACTTAATCTACAGGCTGGAATTTGCAAGTGATCGCTTACTTAGTAGGTACAGCTTTAAGTGTTAGTATGGTATCACTTGATACTCGTTTCTGTATATGTTGAAATTTTCACAGATAATATGCAAACTCCATTTAAATCAAAAACTTATTTATCTACACTAACAACGTAATGTTCCAAATATGAATTGAAAAACGATTGTATAAACACGTACTTTTTTGTCGTGAATGAGTGGTTCCATACCATTATCTATAAAAACCGGTAAAAAAATCACGTTTGTCGTATGGGAGCCCCCCTTAAATATTTATTTAATTCTGTTTTTCATTTAGAAATATATTATCTGTGAAAATTTCAACTGTCTAGCTATCATGGTTTATGAGATACAGCCTGGTGACAGACGGGCGGACAGCATTTCTATATATTAAAATGTACTCTGTGGCGGACAGCGTAGTCTTAGTAATCAGGTCCCGTTTTTACCCTTTGGGTTCGGAACCCTAAGAACCATTACCTAAAAATAAACATTTTCCTTCGATTTTCAAACAACTGCATCATAAAATAACTTTTCAATTGTTATAGCACCATGAGTTCGAAAAATATTTGACCGAATTTCATTTCACCTAAAACTTTTCAACTATTATGGTTTCGTTTTTTTTATTTCATCGAAGTCACGTCAGCCACTGTATCAGCTGAGCTATTGTCAATTCGATTTTTTTCGTTACTCCGACGTTTCATTTGGTCGTAAAACTTTTTACCGAAGTTACACTTGTAGCGGCATTGCCGCCACAAAAATCAACGTAGCAGAATCAACATCACAACAAATAAGACTCGCAGCGCCATCTATCTCGACAGCTGCGAACTAACTTGAAAAAATCCTAAATCGCGATATCAGAGTTTACCGTGCGATTAAAACAAATACAAAGCCTGAATATCAACTGTCGGGCAGTAACTGCCCGACAGTGTCTGGTCGGAGGATCCTCCCTTTTCAACGGAGGTATGCGGGACTTTACTCTTTGTTCCGCTACCTCTAAACACTTAGCCAAAATAACATCTGCAAGCAGACATGCAGCATGCAAGCAAGCAGCATGCAGAGTGCAAACAAGCGTGCAACATGCAAGCAGGCATGCAGCAAGCATTGTTTCTGTCACGGCTCCGGCGCTCGGGGTTTGGGTGCCCCCCTCTCCCCCCGAGCCACCCCTCCGCGCCTAGTAGGGCAGACAAGACTGCGTGAAGTCGGTTTTGCAGCGATTCGTTGCTGTCACTAAATTTTGTAGCACAACATATTGACTTTTTATGACACTATTTTAATTTAAAATTGAAAACACTACCAAGTAACCGGCTATATATTTGTGACAACATAATATTCCGTAAAATATTGTTTCGGTGTGGTGAAAATATGGCAAATAAAAAAGTTTAAAAGAGGCTTCGGCCAATGGCACAGTTATTTTGCAAATCGGCGAAAATATACGAGTAGTTCGGTATAATAATAGGCACCATGATACTTCGGGGATCTAAAAATATGTCAAATAATGCATACAGCTAAAAAGACGTCGGTCAATAGTTAGGTACCGGTAAACTGAAACTCGATCAAAAAAAAATCAGAAAAGTGATCGATTCCCACGGTTTCACAACTTTGTAACAAATGCCTTGTTACAAAGTTATACAACGTGTAACAGAATAAACGCAATACCTCTTAAGAGGTCATTGTACTCATCATTATGAACAACTTTCACTATGGACCAACACCGAAATCGAGAAAAAAAAATTGACTGCCCCATACATTTTTGTGCACGCAACTCAACAAAATGTACTGAACAGCTACAAATTTGACATTAATATTAGCCTTGTGGGAGCAGGTTTTGAATTCCTATCAACCCTCAAAATAGGCACATACTTGCAACCCTCAAAATAGGTTGGCAATTTTTTTTTACACATACGTACTTATGTAAATTACAACATATTGTTACGCGCCAGAATGAATGCCGGGTACATAACAATATTAGTTACTACTAGCGCCATTTAGTATCGAGTAGTAGAACTAGTAGAGTCAAGATCCTTCTAGAGTTCTAAACTTTTCTATGCTAGAACATTCTGGACTTCTCGACATCGGTATGTACGCAAACTTTCTAGATGTTTCTAGGGTAGAAGTTTCTAAGCTAGTAGTACTAAGGCTCGCAGAGTTCGCGACCGAGTCAGTATTGGATTTACGATACAAGCGATAACTTCGAAACCGATTTCAACTGCGAATTAAAGTGATCAGTAGTGCAATTGTGATTTATAATTAGTGAGTTTTGAAGTTGTAATTAGTGTTATTTAATTAAAGTGTCATTTTGGTTATTTAATCGGCTGTTTTTATTGTCACGAACACTAAGCTCGTAACAATATTAAAATTGTAACCTTGTGGAAGGCGACAAAAAAAGAATTACATTTTCAAAAATGTAAGGGATGATGATTGATGATGATGATGCAACCGCGAGATGCCTGCCAGAACGGTACTTTCTTAATTGACCGATAATAAAACATAATTTAAACGGGTTAGTCGGATGGTTCGGTAGTTCTCCTACTATAACTTAAAATGGCGGTTTGTGCGGGAAATCGTATTTAGGTGCTCCCTCACTCGGAGCATTCGCCTGTAATGTAACGTTACAGAGTCGACCATTACATGAGTTAGAAAGGAGACACAAGCATTACAGTGCGCAACCAATAATGTTACAGATTAGCATTACATTGGTGAGGGTAGAGAACCGAGCATTACAGTGCGCAACTTGATACAATGTGTAATTTTGATACAACTTTGTAACATCAATGCGCACCACTTGTAATTGAGTGAGTCGCGGGCGCGTAGCACGTCCTGCTCAGTGATGGTGATGGGTATTGTAATGTAGTGCTCAAAATCGAATCTGAAATGTTACATTATAGGCGAACGCTTCAGGTGAGGGCTACTTATTAATTAATTCATGTTTTTTTTACGATCAGTTGCGATCCGAATCCGATTTTATTTTTATAATAATATTCTAAGAAGCCGCCTCCATAATATTTTGACCGAAAATTAACTTGAGGTGAGAATTAGTTATACTTATTTATAAATAACATAAAGACGACTTCACATCAACGAAAGCAGATTGGCACCACGGTATCGCACCGTACCTGGTCGAAGTGGTCGGCATCATGCAGGTCGCTGCGCTCGGGCGGCGGCGTGTCGCGGAAGCGCGCGTCGCGGCGGCACAGCGGCAGCGGCACGAATAACGCGCGTCCGGCCGCGCACGAGAACAGCCGCGCGCCGCCGCGCGATCCGTCGCCTAGCCCGCACACGCTCTGTTCTAGCTCCACGCCGGCTGTTGCTGTGTCTGTGACATTTTACACATTAAACATTCGCCGTTTTCACTATTAGGGGGAGTGGCGATTTTTCGACCCGCACCGTCGTAAGATTTGACTCGACCCCCTCCCCTACCTCAAAATTCCCCATTTGATGTTATTCAAATGCGTGTTTCTAGAGTAAATACGTTAATCTGTGCATACATGCATTTTTTAAAACATATTTTGCTTACTTTTATTTAAGACAAATCATAGTCTAATATCACAGCACAGTGAGAGAATCGGACAGCACAAAACTTAAAGGAACTACTGAAATTCGTAAAGGATAATTTCCAGTCACCAGGGACACATTCGAAATTCAAAAATTCAAAAGTCATTTATTCAAACTAGGCTGAAAATCAGCACTTTTTGATCGTCAAAATTTACATGAAGACAGTCCCCCAAATCGCCCAGCCCGGCACGACTTCCTAGTGTTTTGGCTGGGAAGAAGAAGTGGCGCAACAAACTCCCCAGCAAAGTGTTCGTGTTCTCTTCTTAATAGATTACTGGAACCAACATTTCCATGTAATTTTCAGTAACATCATCATCACATCATAGGCACTCTTTAAACTGTTGTCGCTTGCACACAGAAGCTCAGCAGTGACAATCGCCAGGGTCGCACAGGTAATTGGATACGAAACGGGGCACTATAAAAAAAGACTTAAAAATTTCACCCTAATCCATCGCCTAATCAAGCCTTCAGGACCCGGGGTGGGATGAGATGGGAGTAGGAGTAGGGTGGGGGAACACCATGGGACACCTCAAGGTCAAAATTGTGAAAGTCAATTCTCCCAAGATTACTGACTTTGACCTAATGGTCATTGACCTTGAGATCAAGATCAAAATTCCGAAAGTCAAGATCAGTGATTCTCAGGAGCAGTAACAGGTCAATGTTCATGGTAAGTGACCTTAGGGTCAAGGACGACTTTGAGGTCAAGGTCAATTGATTCCGGAGGTCATGACGACGGAGCCTCGCCTCGCGGGGCTCCTACTTCTGGGTGGTGTAAAAAAAATGGCGGTAAAAAATCTCCAATCTTATCACTTACCATCAATGACTCCTATCCATCTAACTACGCCATAGTAATGTTGGTCGACGTCTGTAGCGACTTCCACTAGTGATCCGACTCCAATATCTTCGGCCACATGTACGGGAGAGGGTCTGGAAGCCGGAGGTGCCGCTCTAGGCGACCCCAGTGCCGGCGAATCATATAACTCCTCAGGGACTGCTTCAGCGTTACAAATGTCTAAAACAATACAGTGAAAAAGTATATTGTATTTTAAATAAAAAAGGTCAATAGAATTTTAGTACCTATAGGCAGACACGAAATTGAAACTGAAATCCCAAACCGAACATACATTGGTTAAGTTTGAATCTAGGACACTACTTCGTTAACGAGAAATTATTGTACTTTGTATTCCGTAAACTTCTTTGTGGATAAATAATTAATTTATCAATTCTAAATAGTGTTTAGGGTTTTTACAGAACGTTGAAATAGATAAGGTCATACACTGTTCACATTCAAGCACACAGAGCGGTATTTCATCAATAGGTAAGTCACGTAAATACGACATGTTGGTGGACGATCACTGCGCGAGCATACCAGCCGGCCGGTCGCCCCCTGCCCCACTAATGCTTAAAATTAGATCCAGAAAGCTATTATTGGCCGGTAGATACACGCGAGTTCTATGCTCAGTGTTCTAGCAAAATAATGTGGTGTTTGTCAATATTATAAAGTAATAATCTGTGATACGATTAATACATTCAACTGCCATGAATAGACCGGTAAAGTATAGTGCTTTTATGTCATATTAAAATATTAAACAATGAGAGCATTGAATAATGATTGTTTGATGAACCTGATAACATTGACATCTTGCAAAGTCACCTTACAATAGTATTTTTTTGTTTTCATGTGGAATAACAGTAGGTAGGTACCTAATTGGAAGAAAACATGACAGCTTTAATATTTTTTGCCTATAAATTACCAATATAATAATTGTGATTGATGCTAGGATTGGTTCTAGCAATCCATGAAGATAATGATTAATTAGTAGGTGCATACAAAGTTCTGTGTATAAATAGACACAATATAAAGCTGTCAACAAATAAGTAATTATATTAGTCACTGATCCCTGAGCCAAAACAGCTCTAGGGACATGATAACTGTATGTAAGAGGATAATATGGATGTACACATGGTAGTGTTTATTAAACTAGTAAGTATTTATTGCAGTTGACCTTACTGCAATAAATTAACTTTTAGCCATTGATGTTTTTTTTCATGGGCCTAGTTTTTAGGGTTCCATACCCAAAGCGTAAAACGGGACCCTATTACTAAGACTCCGCTGTCTGTCTGTCTGCCCTTTGTCTGTCACCAGGCTGTATATCATGAACCGTGATAGCTAGACAGTTGAAATTTTCACAGATGATGTATTTCTTTTGATAACAACAAATTTCAATTAACAACAAATACTAAAAACAGAATAAAATAAATATTTAAGTGGGGTTCTCATACAACAAACGTGATTTTTTTTGCCGTTTTTTTATAGATAATGGTATGAAACCCTTTTCATGCCATATTTTACAATCTTACGGCGTCATAGATAAAACTCTTACTACTACTACTAAAACTACTGCTTGTAGAAAGGTGAAATTTTGAAGGAATCTTTCTTGGGGAGCACTAAGAGAGGGTTTTCCCGACATTACTATGGGAACGGGAACTTTAATGTGCATATTTTTTTAAGGCATCTTTGTAGGTAGTTATTTCTAGGATTTTTTTCATTCACTGATAGAAAGCTACTCTATTACTGAATAGTATTGGCACTTTTACTTTTGAAAAAATTGCATGATTTTAGTAGGATATCAGCAAAAGCCAAAGAAAGATACTAGATTTTGTGTATAAAATAAAATTATCACACCACCATTTTTATTCCTTAGATGATAGTTATTTATCCTGATGGTTGAAAAATCAACCATTTGTGTGAGAAATCAAAAAACACCCACCAACTAAAATTCCAGTTTCAATCTTCTTATGTTCATGAACCATTTTTGGTTTTGAATCTTCACTAACTATTGAAGCTGGTGGTGGTGGATTGGTACTTGTTTTGTTGCGTCTTCGATCTGGTGCTAAATGAGCCAATAAATTTACAGACTTGACTCGCTCATTTTGTGAAGATCGCTGCATAGTGTTTTTGTAGTTTCGCTGCAATGTTCCATACTCAGTGTGCACCGGCTCACGTGGTGCTGGTGGCCAACTACCTCCAATCAAATTAAATAAGTCTACCTGAAATCATGCAAGAGATTTTAATCAATATTGTTACATATTGATTGTATTATTTAAATATTATTTAAATATTATGTTATTCACTTTTATGTTTCTTGTTATGTTTTATGTTAGTACATGCAAGTTTGCTTTATACATTGGGTTTTGTAATCAGTAAAAAAAATCTAGCACTTTTTAATATTGCCTAGTTGTTACACACTTATTAGATTTCTAACTATCATCACAGTGATCTTTGTTTGTTGCTAAAGGCACCTATTGTGGCTATCACAAGGCAAAATAACTATGAATAGTCTGGTATTGATATTTCATGCATTAAACATTACATTAAAACATTAACAACATTTTTATATGAAATTAATTTACAATAAATAAAAAGGGTAGGAGGGTTGTTAAATGAATGGAAAAATCCCAAATAATTATGAAATTATCACAAATATAACAAAAAAATAATTAGAGTTCCAAGTAAGTATAATAACAATACACATGTACAGATTAGACCACAACATAAGCTGTTAGGTTTTATTTATGTTAGAGTTGAAGGTGCCAAAAATTTAGTTGCTTTGTGACATTAGTCTAATAATTTTATTGTTGATCAAAACCTGTTGGGTGTCTCTGCTGTGATTGTTATCACTTTCTGAAGATATTTCACTCGTGTCATTATTCATACTCGTGGACGAAGTGTATTCACAAGCTCTAGTTTCTAATATTTTTCTAAATTAATGTAAAAAATAAACTTTACTTTTTATCCATCATTGCTTATTTATTTTGGCAGTTGGAAGGTACAAGCAGAAGACAACCAACCTGTTTATATTTAAATATTATTTATATCAAACAATCAAATTATTCTACACCAGCAATATCTTGGTGGCAGGGGCAGGAGCCAGGTTTTATTTTTGTTGTACGGAAAATTGCAAATTGATGTTGTGTGATGGCAGATGTCATTGCATGTCAATTGTCATCAATGTCATCGTCAGGCGTCAGGATGTCAAACAGTGAAACTGATGAATGCATGGATTTCAATAGTGTCTGATTTTGGCAGTTTTTGGGCAGTCTTGTAAAAATAGACTTCACACCACTTAAACTTTGTGCATTGCAAAAAAAAAACAGTTATGCTATATCTATACACTACATAGACACGCAGCGACTTTACTTGCTGGCGACTCAGGCGTTTTAATGCATTTTCTGTACACGCGATAGCGATCGTATAGTCAGATTTTTCCTGTCAGTAATCTGTAAAATTAATGTTAGTATGAATGAACTCTCGCTTTTTTAACCAACTTCAAAAAAGGAGGAGGTTCTCAATTCGGTTATTTTTATTTTCCAGCGGCTGCTCAAAACTTTTTGTGAATATTATGTACGTATGTATTTCACCACGTGAGCACTGCCGGCACACCGGTGTGTCGGCAGATTTTCCCAAATTTATCTTTATTATTACTACTAGCACTTCGCCCGCGACTTCGTCCGCGCGGATTTAGTAAGTACTCCACAAACTTCAACGCCCCCTATAAAAGGTTAGTTTTGGAAAATTAAGCACAACGATTTTCATTAATTACTTAGCTATTTCTACTTATTCTATGGTCTCAGGAGGCCCTCGAAAATGTACCAATTAATTAGGTAGCGAATGCGACTGTCGAAATGCGAAAATGTAGGAATTTGGTCACGTGACATTTCGAAACCTATACATTTTTGACGTATTGACAATCGCGTAGGTACGCCACGCCACCGTTGACAGAATCTCACTTGTCTCGAGCCCAGGTTCAGCGCAACTGTTCACCCCGTCAGGGTTTGATTATGCAAAAATTGTTGGGTACATCTGTTTCAATTATCCCGCTTTTAGTTTGTTCATAGCATTCCGACGAAAATTGAAGCAAGCAATTATGTCCTCCCCTAGAATCTTAATCAACCCTGTTTCACTCCTTATTAAATAAGTAGTTATTTTCGAAAAATCTAAACAATTTTGTTATTCTTATTGTTTTATCGAAAACATTTAAATGCCGTGGTGTTTCAACTTCATCGGACCAAACATTGATACGATTCTCCCCAGTTCGCTCAAGCCGCGACATTTTTCTTACTCCGAGAATGTTTATTACCGTCGTAACTTTTGAACGAAAGGTCCGATTTGAATAATTTAAAGTGTAATTTACACGGACATAATCAACCTTAATTATCAAACCATTAAAAAGGATAAGGATTAATATCATGATACTAAAATCACCATTTTTTATTTCACCATTGGATTTGCTTGAATAATATGAACAAAAAGTGCCTGGGACTTTTTTGTAGATATTGATGACCTCTATAAAACTGTAGTACATCACTTTGCTCTATTGTTAATAGATTTCGCAGCGTACAAGATATAAGGATTTTTCTCACATCTTGGGCTACATTATCGAAGTTTTCATACGGATCCCTAACTTTTTTGAAAATATTCTGTAGCCTATGTCCATCACCGATAATGTACGGTTCTACTGGTGAAAGAATTTTTCAAATCGGTCCAGTAGTTTCGGAGCCTATTCATTTCAAACAAACAAACAAATCTTTCCTCTTTATAATATTAGTGTAGATTACGCAAGATTTATTATATAATTTTGAGTTTTCACATGTCGGGGCTGGAGCGGTTCAACATTATACGATACGACGCGACGTCCACACCGGGCTACACGGCAATCAGCATTTTCAAAATCGCTACCTAGTAATCGCTAGTGAGTCGCCGCCAACGTGACTGTAGTGGCTGAGTGGCTGGTGGTCTTGAGTAGTGAGTGACCTTGGAAAGTTATGATTGTCTTTGCTTATAGAACAGTGTATATAATAAACCTTGTCTATGCCATGCCACCAATGTCAAATAGTGGTCAAAAAATTAATAACACCGATACCACT
Organism: Melanchra persicariae; assembly: GCA_947386135.1. Taxonomy (NCBI): domain Eukaryota; kingdom Metazoa; phylum Arthropoda; class Insecta; order Lepidoptera; family Noctuidae; genus Melanchra; species Melanchra persicariae. Next base: position 7,212,277 of record OX376653.1, on the reverse strand, counting down.
AATTTAGTAATACAGAACTATTTTTTTTTGTTAGAATATAAGACAGTAATACTTAATTACTTACATGCCTATCGTGATGTGCGTCCGTGGTCCAAATTAGTCCGAATGTTATTTCTGCTGAAATAACAAATACAATTTTATGAGTTTCTAAAAAAGTTTGTTGATCGCAATTCACAGGTACACCTACCAATTTTTCGCCTAGATAAAATTATTTCTATTCAAATGTACTTTAGTATTTCTATACTTAATCCTGCTAAATAATAATCATTAGGTACTGTAAGAAGCAATAAGAAAATATAATTTTCAAATACCTATTATAATAAAATTGACTAGCTTTTTCCCGCGACTTCGTATGCACTTATGCCGTTTTATCCCGTTCCCGTAGCAATTTAACGTTCCCGTATAGCCTTTAGCCTTCTTTATGAATGTGGCTATCATATTAAAAGAGAGAATTCCAGAGATTAGCGCATTCAAACAAACAAACTCTTCAACTTTATTAAATTAGTATATATAGTTAATAAGGTATGTTGTTATAACTGTTGCGCTTTGTAATTTTCGTATAATTTTACAGCCTATCCCAGAAATAATGATCCGTCAAGGAAGTATTGATGACATAAATTCTCAACAATTTTTAAAGGTATCAAATTATGAAGATACAGTCCGTCAACTGGATATATATTATGCGATAGGTATGTTTATTGATTTCCTCTCTGAGAACCATTGTGTATGCTTAATTATTTTAAATAAACAATCATTAATATTATAACAAAGTATTCAAAACATTTCAATATATTCTGCTCAACTCTTTTTAAAATTAAGTGTTTTATAAAACATACACAAAACAATTTAAGTATCACATTTTTTCGCAAGTACTTATTTGTGGACACATGAAACTTTCAACAAACCATTACACCTTGTATTGGATTAATTCTAATGTTTTACTAATTAGCCCTCCTCTTTTTGCAGTTAAAAGACAGTTATTAAGATTCCAAAGCCCTATCACTGGACTATTTCCAGTTTTGTCATCAGACCTCCACATAGGCAGTGTGAGAGATAGTATTTACTGTGCATCAGCAGTATGGGGCTTATATCAGGCATACAGGTAATCAATATTTTATCATAAGTCCAGTAAAGTTGAGTTACTTTGGCCCTCTGGGGTGTAACTTTGGCCCAAACTTTTAACCATAGAAAACAGTGTACTGTGTTCTTATCGGTTAACAAAAAAGGGCCAAAGTTACCAACTTTAGGGTATTAAAATAAGTAGTGGTTGTTAATTTTTCTTATTAATTTATTGTATTTTTTAAGCTTTAACTAAAAAAATATGAGATTTCGGCACTCCTCCTTAGAAACTTTACCCTGCCAAATTTCGCAGCACGATTGGCGCAGTGGTTGAGCGATTGACTACTGTGCTGCGTGTCATGGGTTCGATTCCCGCACGGAACAATTATTTATATGGCCTACAGATAGTTATTCCGGGTCTGGCTGTTTTTGTATGTGATTTTATATGTTGGTAAACGCACCCACGATATAGGAGAAATTCCTAGTGGGGGGCAAAGTTTTAAAAAGAAAGAAAAAAAAAATTTGTGCTCCTCCATCTTTGTAATTTTCGTGAAAGGGGTACAAAGTTTTTGCTTCACGCATATACATGATAGGTTAACTCTATTTTTTTAAGGCTACCATGGTCACTTTAAAATACATGTATGTCATCTGCTAAACATTTTAAGTGACAATTTCCACATCAAATAAGAGAAGTATTGTAAAATATTCCAGAAGAATTGATGATGACCGAGGGAAATCGTATGAGCTGGGTCAGAGCACTGTCAAGTGCATGCGTGGCATCCTGGAGTGCTGGGTGAAACAGTCGGCGCGGGTGGAAGCCTTCAAAACACGCCAGAGCACCGCACACGCACTTCATGTCAAGTTTCACCTCACTACTGGGGAACCTGTCCTGACTGATGAACAGTACCATCATCTACAGATAGATGTAGTCTCACTATATTTATTGTTTCTTGTGCAAATGATCACATCTGGGCTCCAGATTATTTATACCCAGGTGAATTTCTTTAGACTTTATCATTCATTTACTAAAGAATAATTAAATTAAGTTTTATCCCTAAGATTAATTTAATTCTTTGTAACAGGATGAGGTGGCATTTGTTCAAAATTTAGTATACTATGTTGAGCGTGCGTACAGAACGCCAGATTATGGTATGTGGGAAAGAGGATCTAAATATAATGATGGAAAGCCTGAAATCCATGCATCTTCAATTGGTATGTTATAACACGGTAATATCCTAAAAAGACTACCAGTGTTGGGTGTTGTTTACTAGTCAATTGATCAGATTTGGATAACTCATTTGATAGTATAAATCTTAATTTTACATTTATATTATTACTTATTAATGTTAACTAACTTAAGCACAAATAGATTGCAAAAGGGTGGAGAATTTTGCTCTGACAGTGTGGCTATCAACCCTCTATTAAATAAAACAATTGATTTACCAATTCTGTCTTCAGGACATTTCCAAAGGATGTTTCCTTATGCTACAATTACCGATTTGCTGATTATCTTGAAAATGTTTGTTGGAGGAGCAATTATTGTCAAGTCATGACTAACTCATTACTTCATTAGTCATCAATACAACAAGATTTTGCCCAACGCTGGTATATCTATACTGACATTTATTCAGCATTAATTTCAGACATGTGATATTACACATTTATGATGATATTTCAGGCATGGCTAAGGCGGCTCTCGAAGCCATAAATGGATGCAATCTTTTCGGAGACAAAGGAGCATCATGGAGTGTAGTGTATGTAGATATTGACGCTCATAATCGCAACAGAAGTATTTTTGAAACGATGCTGCCGCGCGAATCAAGTTCCAAGGTAGGTCCTAAATTAACTTGTCACCTCGGTTACAGATTAATTAATAGTTCCTTACGAAACAGATAAATTCACTCCATAGAAAAATATAGATACCTACCGCTAAAATTACCTACAAAAATATTATAGGCGTTTGTGCGCGCTAAAATGTACCATACGCTAACGCCCGACAGCATTTATTAAGTCGTCTGTCGTGATGTCGGGTGATCACGTGCGTCATTTAACGCAACGCTACGGCTGTCTATGCTAATAAGAAATGATTAAAGAAAATAATACAGATGGCGAAAAAAAAGCAGATATTTTATTATTAACTTTAAAATGCAGAAACATGTTTGTTATGATAAGTTTTTTTCAGTTCTGTTGTCTGTTCAGCACAGCTGTGTTTTAAATAGTGCATTTAAACAATAAGTATCCTGCTGCGTAGGTTATTGCATTTTCCGATGGGAGGTCAAAACAAGCCGCCCACTCTTCAATATGCACGAGATTTAGCCATTATTAAAGGCGCGGATGCGGTATGCACCTGGACGGTGGGAGCCGTTTGGTGGAAATCATCCTTAAGAGTCTGACACTCCCTTCTGCTCCGCCCAGAGCGGAAAGAGTCATTAGATGATTTCCAATCCTAAAAAAAAAGAAAGTGTAAATCAACTTCTTAAAAATATTGTGATTGGTAGGTAGGTACAACTTGGAAAACAACAGCATGATGAGGTGACATTTGAACCTACATACAGGTGATTAAACATGTCAAAGGATCAAGAAGCAGAATTTTATAGCCGTACCTACAACTTGACAGACTATAGTTCTTTACTGGATGTTTTAAAGAATAAATACCAAAAATCAAGATTGCAACCTCACTTACAATAATTAACCAAAATATCCTTGATTTGACCTTGATCAAACTTTGGCAAAAAAAGCTCCTAACTTTGTATCATCCACAAGTTGCGTTTATTGTTTTAAATTTATTTTAACTGCTCTTATTTCCTCTCTTGTTTGCGGTGCTGTATACTTTTAACTGTCTGGTTTTTGTTTATTTTTCTATACTTTCACGAGGTTCTCATCATGTCTACAATCATTGCACGCCTCGTTTTATGGGCAACAATAGTCCTGTCAGTGACGGATGATGGACCGATCCCAGTAGTGTGATATTGCCATTGTCAGAACTGGGTGGGGCGCATACCTGTAGTACGGCACCTCTGATTCCACAAGAGAATATTTCAAAACAAGTTGCTGATGGATAATCCTGGCTAAAAGGTAGTGCCAATGCAAGTACTCTCCGTTAAATAGACGAGAACAACCAGAGACAATGTGGCAAATTGATTCTCCCGGACGGTGACATGCTCGACATAACGTTAACCGTGCCGTCCTTCACAGTAAATCTCCGGTAGTTATTCGTCATGATAACTTCGTCCATAGTTGCACAGATAAAACCTTCGGTTTCTCCAAAGGGATCGCCGAAGCGCAGCCAGGCTACGGACGCTAACTAATTTACGTCGGGCCCATGTAAAGGGCCCGGAAAAAGCGTCCTTGGAGTTCTCTTACTCTTACTCTGCCATGCCGCCCTGCGGTCGTTAGTGTCAAGCACCGCAGATTTGCGCTAGTTCTCATTTGCTAAGGAGAGCGGGGTGAGTCGCTTGTCCACCGCCACTACATCTCGATGCATACCTATGTCGACAGCTTGGAAATATTCCCTGAGACTGCATATCTCGCGATTGTGGAGAGTCTAAGGGATATACAGTCTCATTTCCGTGGGTGATGCATTCGATATGCAGTAAGCAGTGTACGGACCAGCCTATCCAGGGCGTCAAGTTCCATTTGAGTCTATTTGAGTACGCCGAAAAAGTACATCAATACCGGCATGACCCAACAGTTGAAGGCGCGCACCTTGTTTCCGCCCAATAGAAGGCCATTAAATACCTTTCTCAGGCGGCCTAAGAAGCGCTCCCTTAACGATTAACTTTCATGTCAGTGACATTGATACCCAAATACTTGTAAGTTTCAGTTAAAGAGAGGCATCTCAGGTCTCCACGCTTTACATGCATGACCGCACATTTTTTCACAGCAAACTCCATCCTGATGGCATTACTGAAAGTTTCAGTTATCTTCAGTAGTTCCATCAGTTGCAGATTATTGGGGGCAAAGAGTTTCATATCATCTATGTAATGGAGGTGAGATATTATAACCTGACCACCTCTCTTCAACTGATAGCCTAGTCCTGGATTCTCCAGCAGTGTGCTAAGAGGATTCAAGGCTAGGCAAAACCAAAGCCGACTCAAACTATCGCCCTGAAATATACCCCGCTCGATCCTTACCGGTTCGCTATTCCTCTGGATATGTTGACATCATAGATAGCGAAGGACTGTCCTCCATTGCCCCATACACGACATAAGGAAGGTGCGTAGCGTTGCATCTATTTTAAACAATTCTAGCACCCTGATGAGCCATGTATGATGCATCGAGTCATAGGCGTTTTTGTAGTCCATCCAACATGTCGACAGATCATTTCGGGAACGCCGAACTTGTTGGCTAATGGCCATATCAATGAGGAGTAGCTCCTTAGGAACGCGGGACCCATTCCTACATTCATTTTTGAGAAGCAGACATAATGTTGCTGTTAATATGGCCATTAGTTTTAGCTCTCAAAATGGATGTAAGAACTTTATATAGACCATCGGTCTTGAATTCTATATTCACATAATATCATGATTAAATAGCCATGTATGTTTAACATTTTCAAATACACCCACACAAAGACACCAACCCGAAATACACTTTTATTACATTATTAAGGAGGACAATTTGTAATGAGTTCCATAACCTATACATCTGCAATGCCTGCTCAAGAGATTTAAATTAAACTTAATATTTATATTTTAGGGTGTTGACGCTGCATTATTACCAACAGTATCATTCCCGGCTTTTGCCACGCATGAAGAACACCTAGTTCAGTTAACAAAAAATAATATTTTAAGACGTTTGCAAGGCAAATGTGGCTTCAAAAGATTCAGTCGTGATGGGTACAAGTGCGTACTAGAAGATCCGCACAGGAGGTACTACCACGAAGGAGAACTCAAGGAGTTTGATGGTATTGAGTCAGAGTGGCCTCTGTTCTATGTAATGATGATTATTGACGGCGTGTTTCGCACCCTACCTGATCAAGTTGAAGAGTACCAGAAACTTCTGAAAGCTAGGATATATATGGACGAATTCGGAGGTGTGTTACACTTTTAATATTTATTTCTAAGTAGCTTTTGCCCGCGACTTCGTACGCGCATACCCCGTTTTTTTCCCGTTCCCGTTGGAATATTTTCTTAACTTTTCTTCCAGGACCTTCTACAAAGTATTAGAAAACTTAAAATAAAAAATTGTTCAAGTCGTTCTCAAGTTATGGCGTGACCAAGGGAAACAGGAACTCTAAGCGTGGATCCAGCCCTCAAAATAAAGTTTGGTGTCACAGCCATCCGAAAAATGCCAAGTGCGAGTCAAGTATGAACACGCTCATGATCGTTATAGTGCATTCCTACAAAAAAGATGTTTACAAAATATTTTGACGCACTGACCAAGATTTTGTACAGTTTATAGTTTCACTTGGGTGAAGTCGTGGGGCGAACACTAGTAAATATTAAATTTTAAACGCTAGTATACATTTTACGTTCAATAATTTTATTTTGGTGCTTACTAAAATTACAAATTCAAGATTACGTTTCTTTTTCGCGAAACGTTGATATTTTTATAGATAACTAGGTTCACATGTTTCTGTGCATTTAAGAGAGCTAGCCCGGATAATCTTTCCTGTGCCATTGGGGTATGTAACTAAGATTTTACTCTGCGAAGAGTAGAAAACAATCTCTCTGCGGTAGCTACGCTGACCACCACCGCTGACTTGCCAGTATTTTTAAGAAAATTTGTATCTTAGGGTACAAATCTTGGTCGCGTGCTTCAGTGAGATGAGCTACCGACTTTGATATGGCGGAATTGATTTCACATTCTCTTTTCCATTTAGCCATCCAGAGTCGGAATTCTTACATTTATAACAGTAGATTCACTATTGTCAATGAGTAGCCGGAACACGGACGTTACAAATCTATTAGGGTTGTGGGCATGCCCATCGTGCCCACAACGGTGGATCCGCGCTTGCTAGTATAATAATAAAAATGAGTTCCTGTTTTACAGTAAGTATGGTTGAGCGCTGCGCGCTTTCCGCCCTCTATATCTCGAAAATGATTGAGCGCATGAAAAAATATTTTGAACAAAAATTGTTGCATATTATATGTTCCACAATTTTGATCATAAGTGTAAACATCATTGGAGCTATAGAGACCAAGATAATCGCGAAGAACCGATTTTTGTGACCTTTTGACCTTCAATAACTTACGACGCTGACACGAGATTTTATGAGACTTGACACAACATTTAGAACGCCAAAATGAAAGCCTTATTTGACTGGACTATTATGAATACGTAGATGTTATCCAAGTGATTTTTATCACATGTTGTTTCCATGCTAATAAATTAGTACGTAATTCAAGTAGTGATATTGTACTTGTTTTTAAAACGTTTATTGTGTGTTACATACCTAAAAGTTAATTTGTAAATGAAATTATAATCCAAGCTACTTTAATCATCAGTGTTTTGACAAAAACGTTATTAAACTTGTTGTCCTCATCTATCTATATATCTAAAAGTGAATGCCTATTTCCCTTGGTCACGCCATGACTTGCAAACGACTCTACCGATTTCATCCATCTTTTTGCATTTGATAGCCCAGTTCTTGAGGAGGGTTTTAGGGTATTTAACATCACGCTACAACCGTAAGAAGCCGAGCAGCGGGTAAAACCGCAGGGCAAAGCTAGTCTGCAATAACAAAGTTTGCCCACTTGCATCAAAATACATACCATATTGCAGTTTACCTGTACCTTTAATAAAAGTGTGTATGTTATTGCAGATCCAGTTATTCCTTGGTATTATTACGTCCCACGCGAGGGTATAGAAAATGAGCGCTGCGATCCAAATTCAGTGCGAAGATTGCCTGCAAGTAAGTCCTATTGTAATTTTGATTCCTTTACTTACGGGGTCTCTTAGGATGCCATAAAAAAATCATTTGTTGCACTTATCGTTGCACGCAACGTTACTCGTTGATGTTTTTTTATGATGTCTTCGGGAAAGTTTGGTAGCAGCACAATTTTAAATAAAGACTTACTAGGTGTATAATATCGATATTTATTTAGTATTCAACAATTCCAGATCACCCCAGTGACAGTAATGAAAAAGGTAAAAGTGAATCTACTTTGAGAATGACTTCTTCTTGTTTAACACTTTATTCTTGTTTTCTGTTGTATTTAACCAAATCAAACTTATTTCTTGAAAATTCGACTATTTTTTTTACGCTTTCGTTAAGGTTTTCTTGAATTAGTAACATAACAATATTCATATTTCTGTGTGACTCTTTTGCTTTTGCTCACTAGTTACGATAAACTTTGCACACCGTACTAACTTTTTTTTTCTGTTTTTGGTCATGAGAATTTTAGTGTTGAGGACTGTAAATAATACGCTTTTTTAACGCAATGACACCTTTTTAATTAAAAAAAAGCGTATGTGTAGCAGCTTATTAAGGTAGGCATGTAACATAATTTCACGTGCTCACCTCCAGATATAAGTTACTGTTTATGATTACTTACATTAAACTAATGAATGTACCTACCTAGCATTTTAGTAACCCAGTAAGTAGGTACCTAGTACTTAATTAATTTTATGATCACACACGATTTTGAATTAAGACAACTCTCAACAGCTTGATCGATTAAGTTTATTTAAGGTACTCGAATCCCATTCGGCGTTCATGTGGCGATTCTGTAATACGAGACTGTCTAAAGTGATCGCAAATTGTTCCACCTTTTATTAGAATGACCGTACCTACGTGAATGTGGCTAACTAAAACAATTTACTTCATTTCATTGTGCTATTTTCCGATTTGAACACGGAAGAAGCAGAAGTCGACAGAAGCTAGTGATTAATTTTCTATTAGGTTAAGTGCTTATTCAATTCTTTGTATGATGCTGGTGTTTCATGACGGAAAGATTATAGTATCTGTAATAGTTGGCATAGTGATCCCTATTCAAAAGCTCATTCTGACTTTATCTATAATGCTAGGGAACGTACCCATACTACGTGACCCGTTCAGGGTGAGGAGGGGGTCTTCAAAATACCACACTTGATCACTGGCGAGGGCGAGGCTTAGGTTTTTGTCATGTTGTCAATATCCTCTAGTGAAATCTCGCACTTTTTCGAGACATATTCAAAAATGGCGCGCAACGTTTAGCACTTTCCTTAAGTTCCTGTTAAAATTGAAAAACTTACATATGTTTACATATTTTTTTGATAATATTTTACATGTTGTCAACTTGTAATTATACGTATGCACACACTCTTGGTGTCACGCGGCAAGCGCCGTATTAATAAAAATAAATATGAGCCAAATGATTATATTTTTAACTTTCTATTTGTAAAAAATACATAATTAAAACCATGTTTCTGAATTACTACGTAAAAAATAGGGGGTATTGGCATATTGTCCCAGCCAACTGGTTAAATCAGCCGTTTAATTGGCTGCCTAGCGATTTCATTAAACGGCGCCTATTAGTTAGCGGCCCAAATGCCATTCCGACATTTAATTGATCGGCTAGGCATATGATTTGGCTCACTAACATTTAATGGTTTGCCTAGCCATGTTCACTGAAATTTAGTTCAATTTTCTTATACTTGGCGCACTGTAGTTGGAACTGTCATAATTGCGTCGACCAGCCGCAGGGTTCCCAACTTAGGAGTTCTCTCCCAAATTTAGGGGTAAATAAGTGGTATATTTATAAGTTTCATTTATATAAGGTTAGTCCCCGCCTTTTCTCGCAGCTGGAGGTGCTTGGATTTTTATATTAATTGTTGAAGTCTAAATTTTTTATTTAATAATTACTGAGAAAAATCGCCTTAATATGGAGGCAGGAGGAGGCGATGTCACCTCCCTCCACCAAAGTAATACTAAAGTGTAGTTGAAGGAGCCCCGCTACGCGGGGTTCCTATTTCAGAGTGGTATAAAAAAAATAATTTAAATAAATTGCTTTAGGTAAGCTCCCTTGAAATTCAAAGGACTTGATTCTAAACCTAACCCGTTTTCACTTTGGTATTAGCGAAAATATTTTTTGAGAGCTGGTAACACTGACCAGCTGTGACGTTTCGGCTGTTTCTCTCAAATTCAAAATATTAAATCAAAGTTAATAGATATTTTTCAGTAAATGCTAAGTGTTAAATGAAAATATTGGTGTATACAACTCTTACGATTGTTTCTGCGAAGATTTTGAAAATAAACTCAAAGATTAACCAACAACATCAAGGTAGGTACATATAATATCGTGTTTTGTTTGTGTTTTCGTATTTAATCGTATAATCCGTGTTGTAATGTGTTTTGTGACGGCCTAAGCATCTGCTAAGCCATTTCATTAAATGCTGTATTAGACAAGTTGGCTGGATGCCATTTAGGCAGCAAGTTAAACGGCGCCGCTTAATGAAACGGCTAGGCAGCCAACTAAACGGCTGATTAAGCTTTTTGGCTGTGACATATACATACTACAGGTGGTCGCCGACGGAGACGGGAGCGGGGTAAAATAATGTATAAATGGGTCACGTAGTATGGGTACGTTCCCCTATGGTTGAGGATATCGCAAGGGTTTAGAGTGTACGGGGCTTTGGAGAACAGTGGGTTATAGAAAACGACTGTTTATTTCTAAACTAATTTTATAAAGAGGTAGATTTTAATTTGTTTGCTTGTAGGAGGTAATCAACAGAAATACTAATCTTCTTCTGAAATACAACTACTTGCATTAGCAGAAAGCTACATTATCTTTATCCTGAAATAGGCAGCAGGAGCTAATCTGCGTGAAAAAGCTAGTCTTTTTAGGGTTCCGTACCGAAAGGGTAAAAACGGGACCCTATTTATTACTAAGACTCCGCTGTCCGTCTGTCTGTCACCAGGCTGTATCTCATGAACCGTGATAGCTACGCTGTTGAAATTTTCACAAATGATGTATTTCTGTCGCCACTATAACAACAAATACTAAAAACAATAAAATAAATATTTAAGTGGGGTCTCATACAACAAACGTGTTTTTTTGCCGTTTTTTTATAGATTAATGGTATGGAACCCTTCGTGCGCGAGTCCGACTCGCACTTGGCCTGTTTTTTTTTTAAAAACAACACTTATTGACAAAATACGAAAAACCACTACTTTGTGCAAATAAGACTAAGGTCTGGTAGATACATCGTAAATTTAATACATATAATATTGACTTGAAGCATTAGACACAGGTGGTCTGTTCCTCTGGGCGCAATCGTTGTTCGTGCTGGCGCAGCTGCTGACCGGGGGACTGCTACACGTCAATGAGCTCGACCCCATCAGGAGGTACCTGCCTTCCTACAATCGTCCCCGACGCGCCGGGCGGTATTCTGCGTTTCAGGTATATTCATAACATACATTTTTTAAATTTTTACCCGACCGCGTCAGAAGGTAATATTTTTCGAGCGTATGTATGTATCTTTCTTTGGCACGCGCTACAGCCCAAACGGCTGGACGGATTTTGACATAATATGAGGTGTCGTTGAATTCGTCAGAATTGTGGTAGTGACATAAACTATATTTTTAAATTGGCGCCCGCAAATAAAAAAAAATGCAACTCACTAAAATGTAGGAAATAAAAAAAAAAATACTTTATCAAAAAACCTTAAAGAGCGTGTATTCGATTTGCGAGTCGCTGGGAGGGCCCGGCACGAACTGATCGGCAAACGATTGCGCGCGGGAATTTATAGTGTTTTTAAAATAATCGTGTAAAATAAATGAGTACCTACATAAAAAAGACTGAAAAAAAACCAGGATATTTAGCAATACCTTTATTTTCTTAAAACATTTATAAAATTTATGTCTACAGTAAAACACTGTTAAATTTTTTTTATTAAAGTTAACCGATTTTCTATTTTTTTTTTTTAAATACTTATTAGCCATATTTTCGTAATTGAGCTATGTAGTGCGCTTTGAGACTACATATTCTGTTGGACAAACGTATAATATAAAATATTTTAGCACATTACAATGGTTGTATTCGTCCTGAAAGATAACTCTGACGTCTATTTTCGTAAAACACTATCAGGGGATAGCCTTCTTTTTAAAAAAGTACCTTCGTATTTTAAATACATGCGAGATAGTATTTTGTAATTTGTATTTTAATTAAAGCAAAGGTATTTTGCCCAGCTCTGGATGAGGGAAGCCTATATTCATCAGTGGAAACCACTTTTTTATTCATTGACACCATTATTTTTGATCATTTAGAGTCTACATTATCAAAAATAATGATCGTTCTAATCGATATCATCGTGAACTTAGTTCTTTTGGATAATCATTGCTTTAAATTTCTAAATTATTTTGCTTTCATGTCTAACATCCAGGGCAAACCCACTGGTGTAAGTACCTGTTTGGAGTTAGTATCTATGATATGTCGGCATGAGATATAAAACTGAACTAAATTACTTTTTTGCTTTACTTATATTTGCATGGAGCAAGTATGTCAAGGCCTTCTAAATATACTTTAATGGCAAATGGAAATAATTATTTAGCTTTTTTTAATAATTCACACGACATGCTGTATCTGGATTTAATTAAATACTTAATTGTATCCTCGCATCCAAAACGGTTTTTTAAACGTAGGCAATGCATATAGAAATATTCAACATGTAACATATTAATTCATCTTGTTTTTCGCAGGGCATAGCAACAGATCTGGTGGTCCAAGTGGTGTTAATAGCGGAGTCTATGCGGCTACAGGCCATGATGGGCACGTATGGCATTCAGACGCAAACGCCGCATGAAGTTGAACCAGTCCAGGTTAGATTAACAAAATAATTTTGTAATCAAGCAGTCAGGCGTTAAAATGGCACATTATTATAAGAGACTGCGAGGTGGCTGCTTATCTGTGAGAGATACAAGAGACGCGCTACAGATGTCGAACTTAAAAACAAAATCAATGTGCCAAATTAACGGCTGCACTGCATACTTTAAGTAACAACTACATAGAACACGGGCAAAAGGATAAACCTCCTACCACTTACCCTTCCGTGACGGGCAAGGCAATACTACGCTATAGCTAAATTTTTTTTCGCGATTTTGTGGTTGGTCCCATAGGCCACAATAAAAGATGTTCATAATGATGAGTACAATCACCATTTAATTGAGAGGTATTGCATTTATTCTGTTACATGTTGTAGTTAATAGTTCAACAGGTGACTCTTCCATCACTCCCACAGTCCGATGGAACAGCAAACCGACACGACTGGACAGAGATCAGGCGCTAAACATGCATAATAAACTTATTCTTGAAGGTGTGCAGTTCAACACAGCTGGTGCACGTGTATAGAGAGTTGGGAGTTTGCCCGAAGTTGAAGCTCACCGGACGTCCCATCAGACCCGTGGGTTCTCTCGGCACTAGCAAGGTATGGTACTTTTTTTTTAATTATGTAGTTGATGTACTCTCACAAGTTTACCACAGCAGCATTTACAAAAAAAAATCTGAAATTTTAAAATGTGCGTGGATGGCCAAATCCGAAACAATGAGAAATATCGAAAAACACTTAAACGAGTCTTGAGCCTGATTTTGATGAAAACTACTAAAACTGCATCATAGGATTTTAAAAAATCGGTATTTCGGCCAGGAATCGAACGGGTTGATTTTGAAAAAAAATCACAACCTGTATTATTACACCATCCGAAAATGTCGCTAATAAGGACCAATTTTGGAAATTGACACATGGCAAACGAAAGGAAAGAACTCGTTTCTAATTTTAAAAAAAATATATCAACTGATATTTTTTTTAAAAAATCTATGATGCAGTTTTAGTTTTCATCAATATCGGGCCTGAGAATAATAATAATAATAATAATTTTTATTTATAAAAAATACAGATTAAAAACATGTTTTATAAAAGGACAACTTAAATGAGCTTTGGTAGAGAAACACAATGCAACACAAATGTAAGAACTGTAATCTGTTCACAATATGGAAAACCCTGCCTCTCAAACTAGGTAACCTGTATCTTGAGAGACAGTGATTCAGCTTAGAATGAGATGCTATAATAGTATAATAGTGGACTGCGTCGATCTACCTGAGCGATTTAGGATAATAATAAGGCAATTCAAGTATATATTTAAAATGTGATGTGTGTGTGTGTTTGTTTTAAGTACCATGCGAGGACATGCACCTGAATACACAAGGCACATCCGAGGACATTTTCAATCCGAGGACCTTTTCGTACGTCCTCGGATTGACCCGACCAATTCATCGTATTCTCCATTCGATTTTGAGCCTTTCTATATACTTAATAAGGGAAACTTGATGTCGACCTCGGTGGACCTCGGTTTGATCGCGAAAATTCATATTCACATTCCGAACGTGTGTGAGCTCTCATAAATTTTTAACACACTACATTTACACTTCAGTCATATTTTAAGTACCTTGCGGGGACTTATGTGTTATTCTTCACACATATGTCCTCGGATGGAAGTTTTTCCACGCAGTGTGTTTAAAAGTCCTCATATTGATAGCTTTTCCGAACATGTGTATTCAGGTCCCCATTTGGATAGATTTCCATGTGTATTGGGCTTTTAATTGTTTCAAAATTGTCTGATTTTATAAAATCACTTATTTCTCGAGTGATCAAAATAAAATCAATCTACAGAGGCCTTAAACTACGTAACAATGAAATTGGGTAATTTTTCCATTGTAACAGAACTCTCGTCCTATGATGGTGAAATTGGGAATGACTTTTTGCATGGAAGTACGTCATATTTACAGTACGAGACAAAAAGCTTTTGAAACTCTAGAACCATACCCATTTTTCTTTGGATGTGAAATCATCAAATGACTTCTCCCGCTCTGGGCGGAGCTTGAGGGCGATTGCCGACGTACAGGGCGTCTCCTTCGGCGGCTGGGACGTGAGGATTGCCTCTTCCTCACCCATCTCGCCTCCTCCTTCGCTTGCATTTCTGTTTTGCAGAAGGAAGTGACTGTTTCCTATGGCCCTCTCACTCCGGACCATGGATTGGACCAGGGCCGAACGCGAGAGGTCACCACCGCTGATCGCCGCTACAAGAACAGACCTCCATCGCATGCATTACCGAGTCCTCGAATACGACACGATTGTGGTGGGCCCAGCGCTGGGTTGCGATTGCGACAGTCGCTTATTCCATACCACTATCAGATCGCGTCGGAGCTTGCTCCACCGTTCTGTTATTTTAATTAAGTGTGTACGTTAATTTTTTTTATGGTTAAATCTATAGAACTCCCATTAGCATTTTAGGTTGTAAATTGGAGCAAAGATAACACTGAAAACAAGCAAAACTTTTTTTAACTGCCCCCAACCTGGCTGTACAGCTGTAATCAATGACAATCACTGTTGCAACACTACGACATTTATTCAACCATCATCCTTATGGCTGGCCAGAAACAACAGGGCTCGGTCCTAGAGCTACCGCTGTGGAATATTGAACTGGATATGACTGGGCTGCACTTCTTGTCGGTGTCGATGAGATATGTTACGCTGATGATACCTTGGTGACGGCCCGGGGGCAATGACATTGACAAGCGGTAATACTGGCCACGGCAGGGGTTATGCAGGTCGTCGGAAGAACCCGGCGTTTGACGACGTCTCGAAGAGTGGCTTTGCATAAGTCCGAAACCCTCTGTTTCCCCATGGAAACCTAGGAAAAAGCCACCTCGGGATTCACATATAGTGGTCGGTGGCGTTCACATCAGTATCGAGCTGATGACGAAGTACCTTGGACATGTCTTCGATAGCCAATGTGACTTTGAGTTGCACATTCAGCGGCTGGTTCCCAGGTTGATGTGCATTGTAGGTGCTCTTTCGTGGCTTGTACCCAATTTAGCAGGGCCGAACGCTTCCTGCAGGAGACTATGTGGGGATCGTGCAGTCCATTGCCCGCCCACCTGCCATTTATGGGGCGCCTGTGTGGTAAACCTAATAGCCCGAAACGCCGTGGCACTGCGAAGACCGCAGAAAGCGATGGTTATTCGGCTAATGAGTGACTGGATAAACTACATGGCGCCCTCAGTTTCCAGCTGACTCAGGTGCTTACTGGATACGGATGCTTTGGGATGTATCTGCGTCGCATGAGTCGGAAGCGGATGCTCGTTTGTCACCAATGCGTGGAATGTCCCGAGGACACCGTGCAGCATACGCTGGAGGAAAGTTCAGGGAGGACGCTGGGAGTGGTCTGGTGGTCTATCGCTTCCGTCTTCGGGGAATGCCGTCAAAGATATGTGTGTCCCTCCGACGTCTTCTTTGAATGCATTCAAAGAAGACGTCGGAGGGAAAGAGAGCATACCTCTCACTCCACCTGCACCAGAAAGGCAGCCGTGCGTTGACGGGAGCTCAACGATCTCCGGGCACCATGAGGAAAGGGGCGTCGAACTTTGGGCGGAGACGTTGCCTGACCAGTAAGGCCTAAAGAGCCATTGAGCAATATGTTACGTGAATGCCTTTTATGGGAGTATATACCATATTAACATACCGAGACTCCTCCGTGCCTTCGAAAGCACGTTAAGCCGTTGGTCCCGGCTGCCATTTGTAGATATTTGGCAGTCGTTACGGATTGTCAGAAGCCAGAAAATCTGACACCAGTGTTACCAAGAAGTACCGTGTTACTCAGTTAATGGGTTGTGGAGGTCTGGTAGGCAGCCGCTCCTCCTAAACTACTGGTATTCAGCTGAATCCGGTTTGACTGGGAGCCGACCCCAATATAGTTGGGAAAAGGCAAGGCAGATGATGATGCCTTTTATGGGAGTATGTGCTGCTGCGGTCGTTGAATCAGCCACATTAGGTGATGGTGTGCGACGATGATAGTCGGGGGTGCGCTTGAACAATATTGTCTTTCGAGCTCCAGAATTATGGTAGCTGTAGTTCTCCTCTCCGTTTGAGCAGCAGCTACATAACATCACCATGACTAATGTATTGCTATGAAATATCAACAAAAAGCACACAGAGTTTCAAGACGCTACTAGTAACCGTTGAGGAGACAACTCCAGCGAAAGCTTCATAAAATCACCATAATTATAATATTGTTATATCACACTTACATTTTGAACGTTTGTCAGTTAACATCAAATAAGGTCCTCTGATGGTACTTAAATCAAGAAATTGACGTGTGTGAATAGAATTGCCTACATGAAGATGATTCAAATATTATTATGGTAAAGTTATAAGTGTGTTAAAAAAATTTATTGGAAATTTTCTAAAGGTCCTCGCTTTGTACACCGTCTACTCGGAAAAACGTCCTCGTACTGATCATGAAAAGTCTAGTACTGCGTCCTCACATTGTACAAGAAATGAGAAAAAGTGTGTTAAATTAGGTCCTCACATTGGTGTCCCTGGTCAGATGGTTAAGGTCCTCGTTTGGCTCACACAAAGGTCCTCGGATGGTACTTCCCAGGCGGGTTTTCGAATGTATTTAGGTCCTCGCACTGTTCATAGGAAGTCATACCAAATAAAGATTGAGATAGCGCTATACGAATAGGCTCATCAACCTAAATATTGTTTTCTCTTTCTTTCTGTCTTGTTAATAAAGTCGTAAGTCGTCGTTAACATGGTTTTCTAGTAGGTCCTCGGATGGTGACTTACAGCTATAGTCCTCGTATGGATGTCTGTACAAGTAATGGTGTGTGTCTTTGTGTGATGGTGTGTGTGGAGGTGTGATGGTGTATGTGGAGGTGTGATGGTGTGTGTGGGGGTGTGATGGTGTGTGTGAGGGAATCTACAAAGTATAGTAGGTATCAAGAGTCCACAGGGCGTGCGTGTGTTCAGCTGTGTAAAGATCATATATTTTAATTCAGTCTACAGGCTCTGAATTAACATATATGATCTTTCATGAATATCAGTAGTTCCTTAAGTTTTGTGCTGTCAGATTCTCTCACTGTGATTTTAGACTGTTTTAAGTAATTAAGCAAAACATGTTTTTTTTTAAACGCATTGAAGCACAGATTGACGTATTTACTCCAAAAACCCGTAGTTTGCAAAACCTCTCGTGAAATTAGGGGGTGGGGGAGGAGGTCGAGTCAAATCTCACGACATCACACCAAGGGGGATGGTGGTCGAAAAATCGCCAAAATCGCCTCACATGATTAATGAACGCCCCCTTATTCTCTATCAGAGACTGCCATCATGAAATTTGGCAGATAATATAACGACGGTTAACCGCCAAGACCTCTTAACTGACATATTTTTTTTTATTTTTGGTTTACTCATATTTACATTCGTATCAAAGTTAGAAGATTTTTTGCGCCTCCTGTAAAATTTTGACATATTGAGTTAGGAGGTCTTCACGGTTAACCGTCGATAAGTAGCCTGGGATATGGAGAAGGACATAGGCTACTTTTTACGCGATAACCGACATCCAGGTGGGCGGAGCAGCGGGCAAAAGCTAGTTACTACATAATGCCAAAGTGTAATTTGTCAATTCATCGACGTTTGGATGATATTATGGTTACTATGACTGCTTGTTTTAATGTTGGCAGCTTACTGTTTCAGACACTTTTATAGAGGATTTATAGCATGGATGTAGATAAAACAATTTAATCAGTCCTACACTTTATCCGTCTTGTTCCAGATATACAGGGTTTGCGGCATGACCGTGCTGTGCTACCCGCTCATATTCGAAGTGTCGGAGTTCTACCTGTACAGAGACATGGCCTTGCTCATCGACGACATCAAGACTGAGCTGCAGTTCGTCGGCAAGTAAGACAACTAATTTAATATTATCTATTTATTTTGTTGCACCTACGTTACGCTCACTTAATTTTTAAGGTGCCGCACCTTATTCAGCAAAAATGGATACCTTATAGGATCACATTGTTGTTCGTCTGTCAAGTCCATTTTTCCCAGGAACGCAAAGAGGAATCAAGCTGAAATTAATATCGAATAATCAGGTCTGCCAGGGAAATGTACTTTAGTAATATCCCGACACCGGGACAATTTTCCCGAAAAAAAATGTCGTAAAGACGTCTCCACTTTTTGACTCTGTTCAAAGAAGTGTGTTCTTAGAAGTTTAGGTAAATTATCTCACCTTTTTCGAATCACTGGTAATAATAATACACAGTGCGTTTTTTTTTTTAAGCAACCGATTTGATACCTGGCTAAGAATACCGATTTTTCAAAAATCCAATGATGCTGTTTTAGTTTTCATCAAAATATGTCTCGAGTCTCCTTTGAGTGTTTTTGTTGTTCTCATAGTTTTGGATTTTGCCATCCACGCGCACTTAAAAAAATCACCCTGTAAATAAATAAATGAGGCCGCCACAGCCTCCCTCCACACGACGTCATTGCGTCAGCGTCGCAATATGTTGGCAGGTACTGGCGCCTGTCGGGCCGGCCGACGGTGTGCCTGCTGGTGCGCGAGGAGCACATGCGCGACCCGCACTTCAAGCACATGCTGGACCTATTTGCCATGCTCAAAAAGGGCCACTGCGACGGCGTCAAGGTGCGCCTCGGAAGACTCCAGAACTTGATCTCTAGCTCTTGTATGGGCAAGTAATTCTTAACTTTTATCTTTACGAAATTATCTTATGATACCAGCTACAATAAGCAGTCTCTTTTATTAGTACTTTTATCTTGTTAATGGTCGGGTATTTCTAGGCATTGAATTCGTAAGTAGTGTGTAACTTTTAGACATTTTGAAATCAAGATTTTACCTTCACGCAAGATTCACATTGTTTAATCGGATTATGTGTGACAACACCAGCTTTATACATTTAGTACAACCTATTGCAAGACAAATTATGGTCCAGGGTTGTGCGCACTCGGGCGCAGGGTCTCCAGGGATGTCGAGCGCCGAGTCGCGAGCATAGCCTCCAAAGAGTTTGTGTCATACAACTGGTTGTATCGTTCTTGCGCGAACACAATAATACCAACCCAGTTTTAATCTTGTATTGTATTTCCCACAGAACATCTGGACTTCATGAGCCAAGGCGAGTTCCCGTCGGAGATGTTCACCCAGTTCCGGCAGCTGGAGCACGAGTACATCGGCTACCAGTCGCTGACGGACGTGCCGCGCACGCTGACGTACCGCGAGGAGAACATCTCGTCCGAGGCCTTCAAGCAGCGCTCCACGCCCGACGTGGTGGCCGCGCTGCGCTCGCTCGACAACATCTTCGCGCAGTGCCAGCTGTGGGGCATCCTGCTAGAGCGAGAGGGACCTATGTTTGAGGTGCGTCAATTGTCAGAACCTCCTTCTTCATTCTTATATTTATTAACAAAAATAATTTATTGTTTCAAAAAAATATATATTTCTTCCTAAACCTAACCTTTTCATCTGATACCCATATCATTTTGAGACCACCTAAAAAATGTAGGAAAACAAACAAAACTCAAAATTTGAAAAAAAAGTTTGATTATCATATTAACACACTAAAATCATGATCAAACAACATTAGAATATAAATCGACTACAGATAATACTAATCTAAGACACCAAAAAAGTTCAAACTGATCTATTTATTGTCTCTTGCGAGATATTATTTCAGTTTTCTTGTAAAGCATTTCAGATAGCCTGATGTGAATCCTGTATTCACATCAGGCTACATTATTCCGGAACTTTTCTGTCAAGCTGTTTCTACAAAATCTCTATCGTGTTAAGGTCGCGCTCTGTAGTGGCCACAACATGTTTTCCTACACAGCTTCTATTTGTTTCTCTTCTAAATAGCCTCGACTCAATTTTTTGCTGTGTTCTGAGTCATTTATCTTGTTAAAAATTAATCCTTGGCTGATTAAATGCAGTCCGGAGCGTATGCCATTTTTCTCCAACATGACTTTATACTGCTCCTTTTTCACAATTCCTACAATTCGAACCAAATCTCTAGTAATATAGACTGAGAAACAACTTCAGACCATATTAAAGCCGTCACCATATTTGATAGTTCGAACCACACACACTGGCATCATCTTTTCTTCGGTGGAACATTGAACGAAAACTCTTCTTTTTCAACCAAATATTTCAAATTTAATTCGTCACCCAAAAGCACTTTTTGAAAGCTTCTGTTCAGAATCGATAAGCAAGGGCCCATTGCAATCATTTTCTCTTATTTTAACAGAGGTTTTCGGACAACACAACCAAACAGCTTTGTATCCACAATCGTCTTTTGACCATCGTAAATGATACTGGTGTTGCTCGAGATTTTTTCAGTTTAACGCGCATTTCTGTGGCTTTAAGGCGTATATCCCACTTGCTGGAAACCACAATAAAATTTCCTCACTAGAAGTGGTAGCTCTTGGTCTCCCGGAACGTGGACGACTCTGACTGTAAAGCACAATTGTTCGATGAACACAAATGTTTGATAATTTAAGTTGAGGCGCAATCTCACTTTGGGATTTGCATTCGTTATAGACAATAATGACGGCAGATTGCGTTTCAATATTAATTTTGCGAACATCTCATTTTGATTTTTTAGATGTCTTGACTGCGGGAACCACAAATTCAGACTTAATAGATATCTTCGTAAATTACTTTGTTGATATGGGGTTTAAATAAAAATAAGTAAATTGTTAAGAAACTAGAACATGCTAAGTTGATTTGATGAGGCTAAAAAAATTAAGCAATCGATAACTGAACTAAACCTTTTTTACCACACTGAGGTTTTGAAATAACGCTTGTTTATTGCCCCTTTCCTTGCCTAATATAAAAAGAAGAAGCCTCCAGACGTTCTTTGTTTTTTTTGCAATTGAATAAGCAGATGTGCAGTTTAAAGGACAATGACAGAAATAGGCTCAAATCATATAGCGTCCGACAGACTTTCTACAATGATAATTCATAATAAAAACAGTAAGAATTATACATCATAAATCTAATCTGTAGAAGCACACCGTAAAAAAGTAATTTTAAATAGTTATTCAACTTTAATAATTTACCAACACAATTCTTAAATGCAATTTCACTATGAAATGTTGCATTCACGCATCTATAATAAT
The DNA here is from genome assembly GCA_947386135.1 of Melanchra persicariae. NCBI lineage: Eukaryota > Metazoa > Arthropoda > Insecta > Lepidoptera > Noctuidae > Melanchra > Melanchra persicariae. The sequence goes on along the minus strand of OX376653.1, from coordinate 7,190,332 downwards.
ATTCCAGGGCCTATTAGAACAATTACGAAAAAAAAAAAAAAAAAAGAATCTCCATGTTCTATTAGTAAACAAGTGCTACTATTCCATAAAAGACTTCCTATCAGACAAATCACTGTTCCAATATAGTCTCCCTCAGTCATGATGCGTTCGGTGGCCCACTGATGTGTACCGTTATTCGTTTTGTTTTGTTTTAATCTTTTTTATTTTATGTGACTTGCTATGTAACTATTGTATGCCCTAGGGGCGGGACGTAGCTGTTTTCAATTTTATTATTTAAGACCTGTATTATGTGATACCTACCTATGATCCACAATAAAGATATTGATTGATTGATTGGTTATGCTGACGTCAGCAAAAAACTATTTTTATTTGTATATTTCAAAATAATAATATGATTTACATAAATCATGTTATATTACACTAACAATACAATATCTAACTTCATACAAAATTAAGGCATTGCATCTACGACGCGTCGTAGATACGTCGCGACGTACAAAGAGAAATCTTTTTTTTTTCGATTTTCACTAAATTGCGATTTTCTCCGTATTCCTATCGATTCCGTATCTGATTTTAATTTTGGGGATGCATAATATTATAGTTATTAAAAACACAAAATAAAAAGCAAATAAGTTAACAGTGGGACTTCGGAAATATTACTTTTCTAAAGTTTCTGTAGAATTTCTATGGAAATAGGGTTGTCAAATTGCATATGCCTAATACTTAATTTTACACCAAAGAAAACGGTTATATTTCATTTTATTATCAAGAAAGATAGTAAATTGGCAGTCAAAGTTTTCCAAAAATAGTTATAGTAAAGTAGGTGACAGCCCTAACCTCAAAAATAAAAATTCAATAACTCGGAAGTCCCGCACTATCCACACCTGGTTTTTTTTATAATATAGCATATTATAATATAAAACTATTCATGTTAAAAAAAAATGCGGATACAATGAGACTAACCAAATAAAAAATAATTTTAATTTTCCAAAAATCTTGATTTTTTCTTCTATTAATGTTATTTTTTATTTCTACTCACCTAGTAGATATAACAGTCCTTTTTAAGACCTCATCTATAAAAATTGCAGAATCATATATCTGAGACGAAATAATGCATTTCTATGGTTTCTATGAAGTTTTCTCGAGTTTTAAAATAACTTCTAAACTAAACATAAAAAAAACATGGTTCCTTCCCAGGAGTTTTAGTTCTTCGCTGGATCTATAAGATGAAGGGATAAAATATAGGTGACCGCAATTGAAGCAAAATTTCACAGTGTGTGTAGGTACTATTTGATGAATAATAAATTGTTAAAAAGTATAAATGTATTTTTTTCATATTTTCTAAAATAATTTTATAAAATGTATATTTTACAATAAAACATATGTGACGGTAATGTGCTAAAATTTTTTAATTCAATTAGTCGTTTAATAGTTTATTATATTATGCTTTAATTTTGGGTATTAAGTGGTTACCTTCAAAGAACTATAACTTTTTTTGGTGTGCTTTTAATGGACAACTAATTATACTATAAAATTGCATAATTATTTTTCTTTTTTATAAAATATAGTTCATGTTTGTCGGTTCTAGCCGAGTCTTGTACGAAACCCTGGCATTCTCCTTTATAACTCTGATATTTAAAAATCTCTATCGCTCTATCTGATATTTAAAAATCGACGAATCAAAGTAAGCTTTTCATTGGTGGTCTCAAACTTTTGGCCGGCAGTGTACTTGTATAATAATAATAATAAGTGAAGGTGCCGTCCTTCACTTATTATTGGTTGACATATGTCGGGCATGTCACCGTCCGGGAGAATCAATTCGCCACATTATCTCTGGTTGTTCTCGTCTTGCTAATGGAGAATACTTGCCGAGAAAGATAAACAAATCAAATATCTTGACTTGGCTCGCGAGGTTGTCGACATGTGGGATGTGAATTCGGCAATCATTGTACCGATAGTCGTGTCAGCCAACGGCTTAATAGCCACGAGCCTCGACCAACATCTTAGGAGGCTCTCGTTAGGCAGCTGGATCAAGGGCTTGATTCAGAAAGCAGTACTTCTGGACACGGCTCGCATCGTTAGGAGGTTCCTCTCTCTGGAGCCCTGACTGCCGGTATCTTGGACCCTGTTCCCGATACCGGTGGGCTACTATTTTTTACATTTTTAAATATTTTTATATAATAATAATAATAATAATAATAATAATAATAATAATATCTGTGGCTCGCCTGTCAACGAACTGACACGAATTTTTTCTCGTCCAATTTTAACTATTTTTATTTCACAATTTATCCATATTTATCCCTAACTACAATAGAAAATGCAAATACCAAAGAAGAAAAAAAAAAACAAACAGATGTGTGACACAAAAAGTGGTCGAACTATGAAATATACCGACGATCGATAAAAATGTTGACAAGAGCCGCAGCTCGACGAGCACGCCCACCACCTCCGGCCTCGTCGCTCAGCTCCGCCTCGCCGCCGCCGGAACCCAGCCCCACCGTGAGTGCTGTGACACCGGCCGTGGCAGTCGCGTCGAGCTCGAGCGACGAGTACTTCTCGCCGCCCACGACGCCACCACCTGCACGTCGACGGAGAGGACGCCGGCCGCCGGACGGCTTAGGACCTCGAGGCCCACCGGCCTCTGATAGGGTCCCAGCTCCCGGCGGAAGTGTGCAGCGCATGCGATGGACACAATCCATCAACGAAAACGTCATGCGCGCATACTATGGGGCTACAGAGGGGGGAAACAACCTGACTGCGCACCGTGGTCGGATGCTCTCTCTGTTTCAGGTACTTGAACCAGCGGTCAACGTTTCGGCGCAACGACTGTCGGATCAGGTGCGCGTCATCCAGCGTAACCGTATGTTGGATGACAGTGTGCTTGATCGCCTCCGAACTGAAATGTGTGGCCATGTCATTACTCCTCCGTCGCAGACTGTGGCACCACCACAGTCAGCCCAAATACCCAGCAACGCTGACGAGGATAGTAATGACAGGGTTACAAACGTAAGTACCCAGTGCAATGACGAATTGAGGAGTGCTTTGGAGTGTGCTATTCGAGAATATCGCTACACGCCACCTGAACTTAGACCACGCTTACCTCGTTTGCCCATGCATAACAAAAACAGGGCGCTGATGGCAGCTCTGGATTCGCAGTTGTCAAATTATTTTGATGACTGCGAAGACCTCACTGATGCACACTCGATAATGTACTGCGCGGCTGTAGCGGCATGTCGTGTAGCTCACGTCAAAATAACCAAGGACAGAGTTACACGACCAAAACCAGCCGTACCGGCCTGGCAGTGCAGGATCGAGCGTCGTATCGGTGGGGCCAGAGCGTTAATCGGCAAACTGACCTGCTTCAGGGAGGGCAACACTCGCCCTAGAGTGATGCGTTTTGTGAGACGGGCGTTTTCGGGGACTGATATCAGTCCCCAAGACTATATGTCCTGTGTCACAGAGCGCATCGACTTCCTGAAGCAGAAGGTGTATGCATGGGCAAATCGTATTCGTAGGTATAGGCGGCGAGTGGAGCGATACACCTTGAATCGCACATTCCGAAGTGATGAAAGGTGGGTATACAGGGCTTGGGAGCGACCGGAACAAGGTGTGACTGACACGCGCCTGCCAGAAGATGACGCCATGTTCTCATTCTGGCGCAGCATCTGGTCGGTGCCTGTCAGTCACACCGAAGGAGATTGGATTCGAGAAGTCGAAGGAGCATGCGATTCATTACCCGAAATGGGGGCAATCACAATTAGCCCCCAAGATGTAGCCCGTGCAGTCCGTCCGTTGCCTAACTGGAAATCTCCAGGGCCGGACGGACTGCACAACTTTTGGGTTAAGTGGTTACTTGGGTCGCATGTTCGTTTGGCGTCTCTGTTCCAAACTGCCTTGGAGTCCGGCTCGCTGCCCGAATTCCTTACCACAGGAGTTACCCACCTGCTCCATAAATCTGGTAGCACCGCGGAACCCAAAAACTATAGACCGATAACGTGTTTACCGACGGTCTATAAGGTTCTTACATCCATTTTGAGAGCTAAAATTAATAATCACATTAGCAGCAATAACATCATGTCTGCCTCTCAAAATGGATGTAGGAATGGGTCCCGCGGTACTAAGGAGCTACTCCTCATTGATACGGCCATTAGCCAACAGGTTCGGCGTTCCCGAAAGGATCTGTCGACATGTTGGATAGACTATAAGAAGGCCTATGACTCGGTGCCTCATACATGGCTCATGAGGGTGCTAGAATTGTATAAAATTGATGCAACGATACGCACCTTCCTGACGTCATGTATGGGGCAATGGAGGACAGTCCTTCGCTATCCAGGATGTCGAAATATCCAGAGGAATAGCGAACCGGTTAGGATCGAGCGGGGTATATTTCAGGGCGATAGTTTGAGTCCGCTTTGGTTTTGCCTAGCCTTGAATCCTCTCAGCACATTGCTGGAGAATTCAGGACTAGGCTATCGGTTGAAGAGAGGTTGTCAGGTTATATCTCACCTCCTTTACATGGATGATCTGAAACTCTTTGCCCCCAGTAATCTGCAACTGATGGAGCTACTGAAGGTAACTGAAACTTTCAGTAGTGCCATCAGGATGGAGTTTGGTGTGGACAAATGTGCGGTCATGCATGTAAAGCATGGAGAGATTATGGAATCCGTGGGATCGCAACTCTCGGATTCCATAAACCTGAGATCCCTTTCTCCAACCGAAACTTACAAGTATTTGGGTATGTCGGAAGCGTTAGGCATCAGTGTTACTGACATGAAGCATTCGTTGAAGGAGCTCTTCTTTGGTCGCCTGAAGAAGGTTTTCAACAGCCTTCTGTCGGGCGGAAACAAGGTGCGTGCTTTCAACGGATGGGTCATGCCGGTATTGATGTACTCTTTCGGCGTACTCAAATGGACTCAAACGGAACTTGACGCCCTGGATAGGCGGGTTCGTACACTGCTAACTGCACATCGAATGCATCACCCACGGTCGTCGGTAATGAGACTGTATATCCCGCGAAAATGTGGAGGTCGAGGCTTTTTAAGTGCTAAGACTATCCACAATCGCGAGATATGCAGTCTCAGGGAATATTTCCTAGCTGTCGACGTGGGTATGCATCGAGATGTAGTGGCGGTGGACAAGGGACTCACCCCACTCTCCTTGGCAAATGAGAACTGGCGCAAACCTGCAGTGCTTGACACCAACGATCGCAGGGCGGTATGGCAGAGTAAGGAACTTCACGGACGCTTTTTCCGGGCCCTACATGGGCCCGACGTGGATCAATTAGCGTCCGTAGCCTGGCTACGGTTTGGTGACCTCTTTGGGGAAACCGAAGGTTTTGTCTGTGCAATTATGGACGAAGTTATCATGACGAAAAACTACCGGAGATTTATTGTGAAGGACGGCACGGTTGACATATGTCGGGCATGTCACCGTCCGGGAGAATCAATTCGCCACATTATCTCTGGTTGTTCTCGTCTTGCTAATGGAGAATACTTGCATAGACACAACCTTGTAGCCAGGATTATCCATCAGCAACTTGCTCTGAAATACTCTCTTGTGGAATCGGAGGTTCCGTACTACAGGTATGTGCCCGACCCAGTTCTCGATAATGGCAGTATCACATTGTACTGGGATCGGTCCATCATCACTGACAGGACTATTATTGCAAATAAGCCTGATATAGTGGTGGTGGACCGAATCGAGAGGCGTGCAATGATTGTAGATATCACCGTTCCGCATGACGAGAACCTCGTGAAAGCCGAGAAAGATAAACAAATCAAATATCTTGACTTGGCTCGCGAGGTTGTCGACATGTGGGATGTGAATTCGGCAATCATTGTACCGATAGTCGTGTCAGCCAATGGCTTAATAGCCACGAGCCTCGACCAACATCTTAGGAGGCTCTCGTTAGGCAGCTGGATCAAGGGCTTGATTCAGAGAGCAGTACTTCTGGACACGGCTCGCATCGTTAGGAGGTTCCTCTCTCTGGAGCCCTGACCGCCGGTAGCTTGGACCCTGTTCCCGATACCGGTGGGCTACTATTTTTTACATTTTTAAATAATTTTATATCTTTGTATTTTAATATTTAAAAATGTATTTTATATGTATATCAATGAATAAAGAGAATAATAATAAATTTATTCACAAACTTTTTACAAGAATCCTATGAAAACCCTGACTTCTGAGCTAGGTAAAAACCTGTATTACAGAAGTCAGTGCCCTCTCCCACTTTCTACTTGATACAAATTGTGAATAAAAAATATTAAAAAAAAATAATAAGATGAAATTAATCAAATCAAATAAGTGATGGGTTAGGGTTACTCCTATTGTGTTTATGCATGTAGATAACGTGTTTGTGTGTAATGGTGTGTTTGTTTTAAGTACCATGCGAGGACATGCACCTGAATACACAAGGCACATCCGAGGACATTTTCAATCCGAGGACCTTTTCGTACGTCCTCGGATTGACCCGACCAATTCATCGTATTCTCCATTCGATTTTGAGCCTTTCTATATACTTAATAAGGGAAACTTGATGTCGACCTCGGTGGACCTCGGTTTGATCGCGAAAATTCATATTCACATTCCGAACGTGTGTGAGCTCTCATAAATTTTTAACACACTACATTTACACTTCAGTCATATTTTAAGTACCTTGCGGGGACTTATGTGTTATTCTTCACACATATGTCCTCGGATGGAAGTTTTTCCACGCAGTGTGTTTAAAAGTCCTCATATTGATAGCTTTTCCGAACATGTGTATTCAGGTCCCCATTTGGATAGATTTCCATGTGTATTGGGCTTTTAATTGTTTCAAAATTGTCTGATTTTATAAAATCACTTATTTCTCGAGTGATCAAAATAAAATCAATCTACAGAGGCCTTAAACTACGTAACAATGAAATTGGGTAATTTTTCCATTGTAACAGAACTCTCGTCCTATGATGGTGAAATTGGGAATGACTTTTTGCATGGAAGTACGTCATATTTACAGTACGAGACAAAAAGCTTTTGAAACTCTAGAACCATACCCATTTTTCTTTGGATGTGAAATCATCAAATGACTTCTCCCGCTCTGGGCGGAGCTTGAGGGCGATTGCCGACGTACAGGGCGTCTCCTTCGGCGGCTGGGACGTGAGGATTGCCTCTTCCTCACCCATCTCGCCTCCTCCTTCGCTTGCATTTCTGTTTTGCAGAAGGAAGTGACTGTTTCCTATGGCCCTCTCACTCCGGACCATGGATTGGACCAGGGCCGAACGCGAGAGGTCACCACCGCTGATCGCCGCTACAAGAACAGACCTCCATCGCATGCATTACCGAGTCCTCGAATACGACACGATTGTGGTGGGCCCAGCGCTGGGTTGCGATTGCGACAGTCGCTTATTCCATACCACTATCAGATCGCGTCGGAGCTTGCTCCACCGTTCTGTTATTTTAATTAAGTGTGTACGTTAATTTTTTTTATGGTTAAATCTATAGAACTCCCATTAGCATTTTAGGTTGTAAATTGGAGCAAAGATAACACTGAAAACAAGCAAAACTTTTTTTAACTGCCCCCAACCTGGCTGTACAGCTGTAATCAATGACAATCACTGTTGCAACACTACGACATTTATTCAACCATCATCCTTATGGCTGGCCAGAAACAACAGGGCTCGGTCCTAGAGCTACCGCTGTGGAATATTGAACTGGATATGACTGGGCTGCACTTCTTGTCGGTGTCGATGAGATATGTTACGCTGATGATACCTTGGTGACGGCCCGGGGGCAATGACATTGACAAGCGGTAATACTGGCCACGGCAGGGGTTATGCAGGTCGTCGGAAGAACCCGGCGTTTGACGACGTCTCGAAGAGTGGCTTTGCATAAGTCCGAAACCCTCTGTTTCCCCATGGAAACCTAGGAAAAAGCCACCTCGGGATTCACATATAGTGGTCGGTGGCGTTCACATCAGTATCGAGCTGATGACGAAGTACCTTGGACATGTCTTCGATAGCCAATGTGACTTTGAGTTGCACATTCAGCGGCTGGTTCCCAGGTTGATGTGCATTGTAGGTGCTCTTTCGTGGCTTGTACCCAATTTAGCAGGGCCGAACGCTTCCTGCAGGAGACTATGTGGGGATCGTGCAGTCCATTGCCCGCCCACCTGCCATTTATGGGGCGCCTGTGTGGTAAACCTAATAGCCCGAAACGCCGTGGCACTGCGAAGACCGCAGAAAGCGATGGTTATTCGGCTAATGAGTGACTGGATAAACTACATGGCGCCCTCAGTTTCCAGCTGACTCAGGTGCTTACTGGATACGGATGCTTTGGGATGTATCTGCGTCGCATGAGTCGGAAGCGGATGCTCGTTTGTCACCAATGCGTGGAATGTCCCGAGGACACCGTGCAGCATACGCTGGAGGAAAGTTCAGGGAGGACGCTGGGAGTGGTCTGGTGGTCTATCGCTTCCGTCTTCGGGGAATGCCGTCAAAGATATGTGTGTCCCTCCGACGTCTTCTTTGAATGCATTCAAAGAAGACGTCGGAGGGAAAGAGAGCATACCTCTCACTCCACCTGCACCAGAAAGGCAGCCGTGCGTTGACGGGAGCTCAACGATCTCCGGGCACCATGAGGAAAGGGGCGTCGAACTTTGGGCGGAGACGTTGCCTGACCAGTAAGGCCTAAAGAGCCATTGAGCAATATGTTACGTGAATGCCTTTTATGGGAGTATATACCATATTAACATACCGAGACTCCTCCGTGCCTTCGAAAGCACGTTAAGCCGTTGGTCCCGGCTGCCATTTGTAGATATTTGGCAGTCGTTACGGATTGTCAGAAGCCAGAAAATCTGACACCAGTGTTACCAAGAAGTACCGTGTTACTCAGTTAATGGGTTGTGGAGGTCTGGTAGGCAGCCGCTCCTCCTAAACTACTGGTATTCAGCTGAATCCGGTTTGACTGGGAGCCGACCCCAATATAGTTGGGAAAAGGCAAGGCAGATGATGATGCCTTTTATGGGAGTATGTGCTGCTGCGGTCGTTGAATCAGCCACATTAGGTGATGGTGTGCGACGATGATAGTCGGGGGTGCGCTTGAACAATATTGTCTTTCGAGCTCCAGAATTATGGTAGCTGTAGTTCTCCTCTCCGTTTGAGCAGCAGCTACATAACATCACCATGACTAATGTATTGCTATGAAATATCAACAAAAAGCACACAGAGTTTCAAGACGCTACTAGTAACCGTTGAGGAGACAACTCCAGCGAAAGCTTCATAAAATCACCATAATTATAATATTGTTATATCACACTTACATTTTGAACGTTTGTCAGTTAACATCAAATAAGGTCCTCTGATGGTACTTAAATCAAGAAATTGACGTGTGTGAATAGAATTGCCTACATGAAGATGATTCAAATATTATTATGGTAAAGTTATAAGTGTGTTAAAAAAATTTATTGGAAATTTTCTAAAGGTCCTCGCTTTGTACACCGTCTACTCGGAAAAACGTCCTCGTACTGATCATGAAAAGTCTAGTACTGCGTCCTCACATTGTACAAGAAATGAGAAAAAGTGTGTTAAATTAGGTCCTCACATTGGTGTCCCTGGTCAGATGGTTAAGGTCCTCGTTTGGCTCACACAAAGGTCCTCGGATGGTACTTCCCAGGCGGGTTTTCGAATGTATTTAGGTCCTCGCACTGTTCATAGGAAGTCATACCAAATAAAGATTGAGATAGCGCTATACGAATAGGCTCATCAACCTAAATATTGTTTTCTCTTTCTTTCTGTCTTGTTAATAAAGTCGTAAGTCGTCGTTAACATGGTTTTCTAGTAGGTCCTCGGATGGTGACTTACAGCTATAGTCCTCGTATGGATGTCTGTACAAGTAATGGTGTGTGTGCGTGTGTGTGAGGGTGTATGTGTGTGATGGATATTAGATGTAGGTGAGGGACGTGGTAGTAGGGAATATTAATCTGTAAGCAATAACATTTCTGTTTGGTCGTAGTTTAATTGAAGTAGCCAATTCTTAATTTTCTTTTTTGTTACTCGAACAGTAAGTGGATGAATGTTTATTATTTTATTTATTTTATTGTATAAGTAAGATGACCTATAAGATTGCTGTCGTCTAGCCGTAGCTGTCCGACATCTGACAGGTAAGCATACGTTAGTAATAACACGTTTACTCTTATACACATTTACATCACAGGGAGTTTGTTTGTGTTTTTTTAATATAATTTGGGATATATATAATTGTCTAATTGTTAACAGTTCGCAATTTTCATACAATTGTTTAGTCGGATATCTGAAGGGTTTAAAAGTCATTACTTTCAATAATGACCTTTGAGCCCTTTCTAATTGCATCATGTGGGTTTTACAGGCACCACCCCAGACCCCTACACAATATCCAAGTATGGATTGAGCTAAAGCATAATATATATTACGAAGAAGAGGAAATTCCGCGGCGAGCCTAAGTTTTTTGAAAACCCAGATTAGCTTCCTAGTGCGACCTGTAACAAGACTTATATGGGGTTCCCAACTTAGCCTCTCATCTAAGATAACACCTAAGTATTTGACCTGTGTAACTTTATTAATAGAAAGACAAGAACAGTTATTACTATTAGGATAATTACAAGAATGAACTTTAATATTAACGTTTTCAAGGTTAGTTTTGGAAAATGAAAATTGTATGAATGAAGTTTTAGATATATTGAGAGTAAGGAGATTGGCTCCGAGCCATTGGCCAAGTCGATGGAGGCCATTCTCGGCAATGCGACGTACCTCATCCCAAGTCTCTCCATGGAATATTACGGCTGTATCGTCAGCATATGTAAATATTTTACCGTTGCAGAGTGGTTGAAGACATAGGTCATTGATGTACACCAGGAAGAGACTTGGGCCGAGTATACTGCCCTGAGGAACGCCGTAGACAACATTTGCATCAGAGCTAACATAGTTTCCAATCTTTACCTGCTGTCTACGGTTACACAAAAAGTCCCCAAACATTTTTAGGGCCGTTCCTCTTACGCCAATGACATCTAGCTTGTTCACAAGTGCTGAAATCGAGACCGTGTCGAATGCTTTGGCTAAATCAAGGAAAACTCCTATACACTTTTGATTTTCGTCAACTTTAGATGATACGAAATCAGTAAGCTGACTAACTGCATCATCGGTGCTTTTAGACGCCCTGAAGCCAAATTGAGTGTTAGCCAAAATGTTATTACTTTCAAGAAATTTAATGAGTCTGCTATTAAGTGTTTTTTCTAATAGTTTTGAAAGCGCAGACAATACAGAGATAGGCCTATAATTCGACACATCGTCTCGATTCCCGCCCTTGTGAACAGGAGTAATGAGAGCTCTCTTAAAAACATCCGGGAAGATACCTTCAGCATAGCAAAGTTCAAAGAGGTAAGTGAGAGGGGGGACTATAATATTTCTGCACAGTTTAAGTAACTGAACTGGAATAGAGTCCCAGCCAGTAGCACAGTTATTTTTAAGGTTTAATATTAATGTTTCAATTTCAGCTTCATCCGGCGGTAAGAGAACAATAGAATTAAGGTTGCGAGGGACTTTAAAATTGTAAATAGGGTTATGCGTAGGAGTAATGGCATCGGCAAGCTGCTTACCTATTTGTGAAAAATATTTATTGATGTTATTAATATTGTTTGAATTAAAATTTAATAAGCCATCTGCAGTTGATTTATCATCAGTATAGTTAATTATGGACTTTATTGCTTTCCACGAATCTTTGGGAGTTTTGGCGTTTTGGAGTAAGGACTTTTCATAAGTTGTTTTCAATTTTCTTAACAGAGAATTACAAAAATTCCGATAACGTTTAAACGTTGTTTCTAAGGTGTAGTTAGTAGGGCTCTTTTTGTGTTGTTTATGGAGTCGGTCCCTATGTCTAATACAGCGCAAAAGCCCACTTGTAATCCAAGGTTTAAGTATTCTTTTTTTACAAGTTGTTTGGTAGACTTTAGTATTCGCTTTTATTATGTTTGATAGTTTATCTACAAAAGCAGTGGCGGCAGCGTTTGCATCAGGAATAGACTTAATAAAGGAGAAATCAAGAGCCTCTATTTGACTAACACAAGTTTGTATGTCTAATTTGTTTACACTACAATTTTTGTTCATAGTTCTACGTGTAGAAATGCTTAATGAGACAATCACTGGAAAATGATCTGTAATACAGGAATCAATGACACATACAGTTGCAGGACAAATGGTTTTCATCATGACGTGGTCGAGACAGTTGAGCATTCTGGTGGGATAGGTATGAGCAGGCAATAAGCCAATTTCTGCCATTAAGTTCAGATACGATGCGCTGCATCTGTCTGTGTTATTAATCTTAATATCAATATTGATGTCTCCGATCACTAATACATTATTACTAGAATTTAGAGGGCGCAAAATATTATCTAACGAGTCTAGGAAACTGTCTATGCAATGTATTGATGGCGACCTGTATACGGCCAGTATAGATATATCGGGTTGAATTTGTAATAATAAAAAGTTAGCACCTGAATAGTCCGGCTCCACCACAGAACACTCAATTGATTTCCTTACATACATTACGATACCGTCGTTTTTGTTTAAATAATTTTTAGAAATATATGTCTTATAGTTATCAATAGATGGGACATTTTTATTTGCGTGCAGCCAACACTCAGTTAAAATAATGACGTCATTTTCAAATGCTAGACTGTGTAGTAATACTAATAGATTGTCTAAGTTTTTGTATATGCTACGAATGTTTAGAGAAAAAATATTCAGTGACTTGTTGTTATTACCAATGAGAGTATTACACGTCAACGTGTCGCAATTATAAGCAGACGCAATGGCTATATTATCTAATTCAGTAGAAGTATTTATGATTGAATGAGTCATTGTTTAAGTAAACAAAACGCTGTCGCAGTAAAGTTATGAACCAAGAGTATATTAATACCTGCTGTGCGATAACCACAAATAATATACTCCCCTGTACATTGTGTTGTGTATACATATTGATGTAAAAATATCCATTTTGTGTTTGTTGTGAGTGTACGAGTGATTAAGATGTTTGAAATATAGTGATTGGTGTAAAAGGTTATTATGGATTGAATACGAAGTGTAATAATTATATAATAAGTGTAAGAAAGGTATCCCGGTACAAATGTATATAGATGTAAAATATTTATTTTTTGCTTATTGTTGGTCTGCGAGTAATTAATCGGTTTGAGGTATAGTTTTGTGTGTAAAAGTTTCACATGGAGTAAATACAAAGTGTAATAATTATATAACAAAGTAAAAATAAACAGAGAAGTACAATAACAAATACCTAGTCACTTATTTAGTCGAAGAATGTCTAAGTCTTCTTCCTTCCGTATATTAATTTGCTTCCCACCCTCAACTTGTCGGAGATATATTTTACCGTATGACGTCCAACAGTACTTAAAGGCATTATCTTTGGCAAATGTTCGTGCGAGATAATATAAACGCTGCGCCTTCAAAGTTAACTTTTCAGCTACATATACTGGTTTTGCAGGGCCCGCTAGCTTTAAATGAGTTGTGTTCAATTTACACGTTTTGTTTTTAATATTAAATTGCCGTACTCCTTTTATTATAGTTTCCTTGGTGACGGTGCTTGAGAACTCCACGATAATTTGTGACGATGACGGGTCATCTTTTTTATTGATGCGGAACACATCTTTAATATCCTGACTTTGGATCGGCGTGTTAAGGGCAGTAGCCGTTGACTTGACAAGCTCACAGAGATCGATTTTGCTTTCGCCAGATCTTTTGGGCACATTTTTTATTTCGATTCTGGTGGAATGTAGCTGTCTTTCTAGACTTTCCACTGTTTCTTCCAGACGTTGAATAAGACAACGGTCTGCCCGACGTTCCGTTTCTAGTTGGCCTATTTTGACAATCAAATCGTCGTACTGCTTGGAAATAAATGTAATACTGGTTTTTATGTCTTCATTTTGAGTACTAATTGCGGATATCGACGCCTGCAACACCGCGAACTTTGATTCAGTTTGTGCTGCAGCTTTAGCCATCAGTTGACGGATCTCCTCCATACAGGTAGGCTCTTCATCCCGTTTACGTTTGAACCTTGTGGTGACATTCTCATGCTCAATTGCGGTTAGGTTTGGGGTTGAACCGGATTGGGTTATCGCACGAGATGAGACGTTGGGTTCAATGGTTTCTTCCTTAGAAGGCGTGTTGGGAGGTGTTCGCCGAAGAGGCATAGTAAGGTAGGTATATTATATTACTCTCCGTGCGCAGTCGTTCCTAGAATTGTCTCACCGCAATGTGCGTTAACTCATCGATCAGCTGATTACTTCCAACAATGAGCGGTCGCCGTACGCGCAGATAACAAGCGTTGATGTAGTAGATGTAGTGTTGAGTGAACAGCACACAGTCACACTCTACACGGGTGAGCGGGATGGCAATTATGAAGCACGTACTCTTCACGCGGGGGCGAAGGCGGACCGGAGGGAGCGCGGTATGCTCACACCTCGCGATAACCACTCGTCTGACTGTAGTTACGATGTTGAACACTTTCACCACTAACGTAAGTGCGATATTACTATGTACGGAGACGGAGATAGTAAATAATTTGAATTTAATTTTGACACGCGTCCGCTCTCCAGCACGGTTCTGGGCGAAGGGGGAATATCTTTGTATTTTAATATTTAAAAATGTATTTTATATGTATATACCATAAATAAAGGAAATAATAATAATAATGTTTTTATTGATATAAAAATTTGATACATTTTCGTTTGCGACCCTGACTCCTGAGCTAGGTGAGATCTGTGTTACAGTAGTCAGTGTCTTCTCCCGTTCTTTAAAATTAACAATTTATGCAATAAATCGAACAAGCAAATCACTTAAAACTAAATTTAATGCAACCCTGCTATTACGTGGTATGTGTATGCAGAAGGGGTTCGAATCAATTCAATCAATTCAAATTTTTCTATGGAAGCTGGCATAAGTACCCGTCGCTATTTATTTTTTTCAAAATCACGTTGCACAATATGATAACTTTCTAGCTGACAAGCAATATAAACAACTTATAAAAATAGTTACATAGGTCAGATGAAACCATTCATTTACAGTGTAATTGTACTTATACACTTATCTTGCTTCGCGAAACGTCGTGCCGGAATCATGTCATTTACGCGGTAACAGTTTTAAAATAAACGAGTTGAGTTTGATTGAATCGCGATACAGGTGAACGGCACAAACGCCCTGGAGTCCCTGAAGAGCCTGTACCACAGCGCGGGCGTGCTGCGGCACTGGCGCGCCGTACGCTACTGCTCGTCGCTGCTCAACCACACCGTGGACTCCATCAGCCCCTTCATCACCACGGTGCTCGTCAACGGGAAACAGGTCATACCACTTCCATGTTAACCACTAGGCTAAGAGAGCCATGGCTACAAGTGTTATTTTCGAGCTTACTTCGATCGCTTTTACATTTTAAATTCTCTTAATACTAAAGCTTTCTACTTAAGATGACAAATGTAACCTATCCAAAGTACAGAAAACATTTTAGAACTCGATTCACTCGCTAATTGCAAATTTCATTTTGTCTATGAATAACTCACATAGCGAAAAGTTCTCCCTTTTTTTTGTTAAAATGGGGTAGCAATAAATATTGGACCCACACACTCACACTTCACACATTTAGACCTATACAATACATTTCAGTTTAAAGTTTTATGGCTCCACCATAAAAATGTAACCGTTTTATTAAACAGCTAACAGTGGGCGTGATAGGTCAGAAAGAGACCGTGTTTGACAAGCCCATGACGCCCGGCGAGATTCAGTCTGTCATGTACTCGACGATACAACCCTACGATGTTATTGGTGCAGTATTACAACAGGTTAGTAACAAAGCATTATTTATAAACTCTTTGGTCATAATATATTATCTACTACTACCATTTTTGTGCTCACTAAATGGCGCCACTCATTGCGTTATTTCTGGTTAAAGACATTTAATTCTTTATTATTAGGTTTTTTTTTCCAAATTTGTAAAAATATTTTTCCCGCCGGTTTATCTGTTACTACTACACTATTAGTAGGTACACGTATGACAACGCAGTCGACTCGTTTACGGATCGCAATCCGTCTTGAGCGAATGCTCAAAGGAGGTTCCGGCGATGAGCGATCACAGCTGGAAACTCCCGGACGAGGTACGTGCTCTCTTTCTCTTAACCGAGAAGAACGCGGCCGTCCGTGCCTATACGTCTTTTCCCTGCCACAGTAACAAAGTTCACATGTGCTACTTACAGCGTAAATTAAGTTGCATCATTGTTGAACTGCGTAACAGCCGCTCATGGGATAAGATGCTTGATGACCTCGAACCAAACCACCTGGCATTCTGGGAACTCCAAAGGAAGTTACGCGCCTCGGAAGTTTCAACGATGCCTCCCCTCACACGCCCCGATAACTCCATCGCCTTAGAAAGCAGAATGCCTGGCCGACAGCCTATAGAGTCCCAATGCTCTCCCAGTACCTACCCGGTTGACCCGGCTCACCTTGCAAAGGGGGATGCCTCCCGTCGAGGACCCCGGGGACCCCCTCCCCCCCGTCACTCCAGACGAGGTGATGGAGATAATCGGTATCAACAATAAAGTGTTCTGCTTTTTCCCAGCTTAAATTCCCTTATCATGTTGATGACCGCCATTTTCAACGGCGCTCTGTCCAACAACATGTTCCCACAATCGTGGAAAGCGGCTACCGTTATCGATATTCCTAAACCGGGAAATCCGAAGTCCTCCCCCACCAGCTACCGCCCCATCAGCTTGCTAAACGTTCTAGGCAAAATCTACGAGAGACTTATTTATAAGCGACTCAAAGATTACGCCGAAGCGAAGAACCTCCTCCCCAACGAGCAGTCTGGCTTTACAGCTAACCTCTCATGTGTCCAACAGGTTTACCGCATCGTTGATCATATAGCGACCCCTCTCAACGCGGCTTAGTGACGGGAGCCGTGTTCTTTGACATTGCGAAAGCCTTCGACAAAGTCTGGCACAATGGCTTAATTTGTAAGCCATACCAAATCGGCGTGGATGACCGTCTCGTGCACAATCATACGAGACTATTTGTCGAACCGCACCTTTCGGTATCGTATCGAAGGTCGCTTTCCTCCCTCCACCTTATTCGAGCCGGGGCGTTCCTCAAGGTGGCGTGCTCTCCCCTTTATTTTTCACGCTGTTCACTAGCGACATCCCCACAAGTAACAAGACGTAGTTAGCTCTATTGCTGATGACACGGCCATCTCTGGTAAGAGTGAAAAATAGCTCAAAACCTCCAAAAGACGGCCGACGCCCTAGGCGACTGGTTCCGACTTTGGAGATTCGAAGTGAATCCGGAGAAAAGTCAGGCGGTCTTGTTCTACAAGCCGCGGACTAGACTCATGCCCAAACCCCCGAACCCGATCACCATGTTTGGTAAGCAGATCCCTTGGGAGAAGCGAGCCAAATATCTAGGTGTAATACTCGATCATAAACTCACGTTCGCTGAGCACATACGACCGATTGTTTGCGGCAATTTGTCACCATAGATAATACAGCACTACACACCAAAAACTAAATAACAGTCGAAGCAGTAGGTAGAAGCCCCTGGGAGAAGCGAGCCAAATATCTAGGTGTGATACTCGATCATAAACTCACGTTCGCTGAGCACATACGACCGATTGTTTGCGGCAATTTGTCACCATAGGTAAGACAGCACTACACACCAAAAACTAAATAACAGTCGAAGCAGTAGGTAGAAGCCCCAAAGAAAGCGAAGTCGCTTGGCTGTCCCCCATCTGCCGGAAAAGATATGGCCAGCGTGTTTTGGGATGCGAAAGGAATCCTATTAATTGATTACCTTAAAATGCTAGAACAATTAACAGACAGGCGAATATTAATCCAACGTTCTTGACCAGTTGGATACCTACCAATTATTTTATTTTTTTTTAAAACGCCCCACACTAGGAATTTCTCCTATCGTGGGTGCGTTTTCAAACATATATAAGCTTACATACACAAATAGCTAGACCCGGAACAACTATCTGTAGGCCATACAAATATTTGTTCCGTGCGGGAATCGAACTCGCGACACGCAGCGCAGCAGATCGCTCAACTATTGTGCCTTGAAGCAAACAAAAAACATCTTTAACCAGGACAACGCTCCTGTGCAAGGGGGGTGCTTTGGAGATAAGAAAACTTGGGGTACGATTTGTTCGGCCATCCCCTTCCTTTTTTCTGATTTGGCACTCTCAGACTTCCATTTGCTGCCAAACTTGAAGAAATTTGTTTCTGCGAAGCGCTTCGTATCCAATGATAAAGTTGTTAAAGTTAAGTTAAGTTGTCGTTTATGAATATTTTCACAGCTTTCCAGTCCTCATGTCGCGGAAGGAATACTGATGTTAGAGAAGCGCTGGACCAAGTGCTTTGAAGTTTAGGGAGATTACTTAAAAAAAAAACAGTATTTAAAGAAAAATCGAACTTTTTCATTGTCAGGCCGTGGTCTTTTCACCTTACCCTCGTAGGTCTTAACGGATTTTTTGTTTTGCAATGTGATACGGCTATATCATGATAGTTTTACAAAAAACTGCAATTTACTCGATATAAAAAGGGATTTAATTAACAGAAACTTTACCTCTGTAGGAGATCGTGCTGTACTCGGGACGGTTAATCGGCACGAACCCGGACATGTTCCGCGGTATCCTGAAGATCCGCGTGGGCTGGGTTCTGCAAGCCATTCGCATATACCTGCAGCTGTTCCCGGACGAGAAGCGCGCCGACGGCACGCTGGAGGCGCTGTCGCCCTACAAGCTGCGCACGCTGCTGCAGAGAGTGCTCACCGTGTCCGACTGGGCCGAGGAGAGAGGGTATGTTTTCATCTGTATCTACCTGCAGCTGTTCCCGGACGAGCTGCGCACGCTGCTGCAGAGGTTGCCGCTGGGTTTTATTCAGTATGAGTCTGACACTCCCTTCCGCTCCGCCCAGAGCGTAAGGATGTGTAGGTCGAACGAGCCTGACATCTCTCATCTCATCATGATCTGACATCAATATAAGGAGTAATGCAGTTGTGCAGAGGTAAAAACTATTGAAGAAAATTGAGCTTCTTGAGGACTGCCTAATTCATATCATGACGTTCGAAAACTTTATAATTGCTTTTTAACAGGTTGACACCGCTACAAAGGCGACAATTAGAAGGCTGCCTGTGTCGCGTGCCAAAACATTTCTACATACAAGTCTGGGATATATTGCTGCGAACACCGAAAGGAATTATTATTCAGGTATGTACTTATGAATTTGCTGTTAAATCCCTACCTGGAAACCAACTCAGCAAAAAAAATGTAGGCATATAATATGCTCTGCAGACGGCGAGCGTTGGGTGGCTCGTCGTCCGATCAAAGCCAGGCCCAGGTCGACGCGCGACGGCGCGTTGTGTTCCACGCGCGCCTCAAAGAGATGTCAGCGTAGTAGACGGGGCCAGTTGGGGCCAGAGCCTGCCAGGGTACAGGATTTTGTTCGAAAGAGTTACCGCGGCCCTGGAAGGCAAAGGGCACTAGGAGGAGTACGGATGAGTTTTAGTCAGTAAGAGTCTGACACTCCCTCCCGCTCCACCCAGAATTAAGGAAGGAGTCATTTGATGATTTCCCATCCTTAAAAAAAAATCGTCTTAACAAATAAATAAAGTTTAAGGGTTTGTTTCTAAAACTCTTATCAAAATAACAGCTAATTACTAAATGCATAATTATGAAAGTATATAGTACAATGAATGTTTTAAATGGGCGTGGATGGCTAAATCCAAAAGTATGAGGACAGTTAATGGAGTCCCGGGCCTGATTTTAATGAAAACATTTTAGTTTTCTCATACATGATAGGATTTTTGATTAATCAATGTTCCCAGCCCGGAATCAACCCGTTGATTTTGAAACACATGTTACCCTAAATACGAAATGTTCGCAAATAAGAATCAAATTCCATACTTTTTTTTTAGATATTTTTCGCTAATTGAATGGTACATGTCTAGGGCCTCTTGAGATCACAGAATAAGCAGATATGGCTAGGTAATTAATGAAAATCGTTGTGCTTAATTTTCCAAATCTAACCTTTAAAAGAGGTAATAACACAAGACTAACAACGCCCAACAAGCGAAACTAACAACGCCCTTCTCCAGAAACAATGGAATTATGTTCCATGCCAAAAAAGTGCTTAATAGATAATTTAGTTAGTTAAGTTAATTTACATTTATTTAATCCTATAAAGGTGAAAGTTTGTATGTTTGTGTAACAATCAGGCAAAAACGGCTGAAGGAATTTGGATGAAATTTGGCACACATGTAGTTCATATTCTGGAATAAAAAATAGGCTACTTTTTATTCCGGTATAGTATAGTCAAATTAGGTCATTTTTTAATAAAGATTGGAATAAATTCTCCGGAGAGGCAAAAACGTTTCTGATGGTTTTGTATGAGTGAAAAATTGAGTATAAAAAACAAATTGCATTTAGCACCCCTACGGAAAGGGGTGAAAAACTGTGAAAACTGTTTATTGTTCATAACTAAGCAGAGCATACAGTTGTACTCATCGTAATTTTTTATACGCTTTATTACACCTCAATCTACATTATTACATTTTATTTATTTTAATCAGACCAACGCAGCGTTAGAAAAAAAAATTAATATCTATAAACAGGATTTTTGGTCTTTGCGGCTTAGGGGAAAATCGTGTAGTTTTGTAAACTCAGGAAAGGGTTAGTAATTTTGGCCTAAATACATTATTGATTTTGCACCCTGGTGTGACATACGGAAATTAGTTTTTCACGTTTTTCTGCCGCTGTACTTCGGGGGAAATATTTGTTGTTTTGAGAATCATCACAATCATATAATTTGGTTTCCTTTATATTTGCACCAAATAAAAAAATTGCATACGAGGAAGGAGTACTTTCTGATTGTGAATGCTCTGTTTGTAAGTAATAGTATACAAATCTAAAGATTTTTTTAATGCAAAAGCAGCTTGTTTTTAATCGAAAAATAAAACGGCAGGCAAGCATGTTCTTTATTTCTTTCAAATTAATTATTTGTCTTTCGAGTTATAGACCCTGTGACAGCTCTGATTATCCAACGTCATCAAGTAACGTAGGAATAAGGCTAAGAAGTCACGAGACCGCAGTTTTGTGCGGTTCCGCAGCCGCTGCCGTTGGATTTTCGCCTGCAAACTTGGCGGGCGAGTATCGCAAGACGGGCGGTTACTTACGATCAGATTGTTTTGTTGATATCCAGACCACCATGAACACACATAAAAAACGAGCTGTTACGTTATTTTTGCTTAACAGAAGAATTAAAAAAGAAGGCCTAAAAGGTTATGGGTGCATCCACTGATTCAGGAAAGAGACCGTTATGCTAAGTCGCGGTTCCCGCTGCTGCCCGCCGGTGCAGCGGGAACCGCAAACTATCACGCCCGTTGCGGGCGTCGTGAAATTTGCTTGAATTGTTTACATAGGTATATTGCTGCATTCTACAGATGCCGCAAGCCCGCAACCGCGGCGGGCGCTGTTGAAATTCGCGTCGTGGGTTCTTAGCCTTCAACATTTTAGTATACAAAATTAGGAGTTTCATGTATGCGCCTAAATAAAAATATGATAATGTCAGCTACATCTCTATTGCTTTAAAAGTCAAAACGAAGGAGAATCGATAAGGTTATCACTTTCGTTGTTAACTAAGATACGTAGGTAATACAGGGGTAGGATGGGAGGAATTGCAATTTGGATTGCTAGTCTTAAAATGCTCTTCATTGTGAGACTACTGCAACCCTATTGTCTATCATGAGTTCATGACCGGCTAGATATGCACTGTGTCATTTTTTTCTATGTATTACTGGTTAAAAATTGAATATTTTACTAACTTATAATTATGACAAAAGGAATACCTGACTATACTGAAGAGAAATAAAAGGTTTTATATTATCAAATAATTTATTTATTTGTTTGATTACATAGCTGTAAAATAATAAACTAATAAATATGATTTAAAATACTAAAATTTCTGATTGAGAGAACTCATAATAATTATGACGAAGACAAACTAAGAATGACAGGCTTTGAAGTAGTGTCTTCGGATTTTACGCTTAAAGGAAAACTTGGACTCAGCCTTCTTGATGTCAAGGGGTAGCATATTCCAGAGTTTAATGGTTGAGATAGCGTAGGAATTAGACATAAACCCGGTGCGGTGAGAAGGAATATGAAGGAGTAAGTTTTTGGATGCTCGAAGGTTAAGACTGTGAGAACTGCCCAACACTTTAAAAAATTGTTTTAAATAATCAGGAGCACAAGGATCATTCATAATAGTGAAGAGCATGCAGAGGGATCTGAGGGATCTCCTTTGACGGATAGGCAGCCATTTAAGCTGAGAACGAAATGAAGAAATGTGATCATATTTACGAAGGCCAAAAATGAAACGAATACAGTTGTTAAGTAGTCGATCCAGTTTGTTAAGAAGTTTTTGGGATAGATCAGAGTAGCAAACATCAGCGTAATCAATTATAGGAAGCACAAGTGATTGAACCAAAGTGGTTTTAGTGCTAGAAGGAAGAAAATGCTTGAATCTATAGAGAGATCGCAGTGAGTAAGTTACATTCTGGCTAACCTCAGCCATCTGCTTATTCCAACTTAACCTGTCTTCAATGTTTAGGCCTAAGTCTTTAACGTGTGGCGAGAGAGGGATGACGGCATTGTTGAAAGTAAGCGGCAGTAGTTGACTGGTGTCCAAATTACGTAAAAAATAAGCACTGCCAATCAGGATAGCCTGGCATTTACTGACATTGACTGTAACCCCAAATCTGCTTGACCAATCACTGATAGCTAGAAGGTCAGCATTCAGCAATGAGATGCAGTTGTCCAGGTTGTCAGTGTCAGTTTGCGCGTAGAGCTGATCATCAGCGTACAGATGGTAGGAGCATTTGAGAATAGTGGTAATAGAGTTTATGAAAAGAGAAAATAAGAGTGGAGAGAGTATACCGCCTTGTGGAACGCCAGTTTTCAGGGCGCACCACTCAGAAAATTTCTGATCAGCACGGACCGCTTGCTGGCGACCACGAAGATATGATGAAAACCAATCCCGTGCCGACGAAGAAACCTCAATTTGAGACAGAATAGCCAGGAGGATGTCGTGATCCACGGTGTTAAAAGCATTGGAGAAATCTATTAAAACTAACACCGTTAATCCAGGCCATTCCTAACGTCTTCTGTAACCTTAAGCAAAGCTGTGGCTGTGCTGTGGCCAGGCCGAAAACCCTATTGGAAAGGGGATAACAGATTATTCCTAAATACAAAAGTAGATATTTGTTTAAGAGCAACTGCTTCCATGATCTTAGATAGGAAAGGGAGAATGGAGATTGGTCTGTAGTGATTAAATAAACTGGGGTTGGATATTTTAGGAAGAGGGATTATGAAGGCCTTACGCCAGATTGTGGGAAATACTCCAGTTTGTTGGGAGGCATTGATAATGTGTGTAATAATAGGGAGAATACTTTTAATTATGAGGGATATCATAGTTCTGCTGACACCATCACAGCCAACAGCCTTGGACTTAATTGCATTGAAGGTTTTGAGGACTTCAGGGTCGGTCACTGGGGAAAAGAGAAAGAATCGGGAAGTAAGATTGGCGTGGAAGTAATCTCAAGAAGAGTTTTGTTTTTAATGGCATATACAAGCATATCCGACGATGAAAAATGCTTATTCAAATCACTCAAGGACACGTTAGAAGAAATGACATTAGGGGAGGACTTTGTTATGCCGAGAGATTTGAGAAACTTCCATATCTTAGCCTTAGAAAAAGGAGATTGCACCTTTTAATCAACATAGGTATAACCTCAAATCGAAATCAGTGAGTCATTGCAAAGAAATATAAAATAGAATCGATCCTACAGCGACATCTAACGGAGAATAGAAAAAAAAACAACGCCATCTACATTTTTCAAGGTCAACAAATAGTACAATGCCATCTATTACAGAATAGAAGGAAACACAACGTGAATAATCCGGTTTAAAATGAGCGTTGACACTAAAGTGCTAGAAAACCTAATCAAAAGTTTAAGAATGGATATTAAAAACGACGTACAGGACACTATCAACTCGTTAGAAGCAAAAATAACTACAAATATTCAACAAGTGAACGATAAAATCGACGAAAAATTTGCTTCAATAAAAATTAAGATAGACGAGCTTAAAGAAACCACCTCATTACAGAACAACAGACTATGCCTGCTTGAAAGACAAGCAAGGGTAAGGAACCTTATATTTTTTGGATTATCAGAAGGAGAAAAATCATACGAAGAGTTAGAAACTAAAATTATCACGTTACTGGGAAGAACTTTGGAAATAGAATGTAACAAAAACGAGATAGAATTTACTAGAAGAATGGGAAAGAAAGGGGAAGGAAAAATACGGCCATTAATCGTCACGTTTACGACGTTCGGCAAGAAACTTCGTATTCTTAAAAACAAAAAGCTGCTTAAGGACTCTGGCATGTATATTAAAGAAGATTTTCCACCTGAGATTTTAGAAACTCGGAAGAAACTACAAGAACAAGTAAATAAAGAAAGAAGCGATGGAAAAATAGCCTACATCAAATACGAGAAAATAATTATCAGAGAAAACAATTCACCACCAAAAATACCTCAAAATATTCTAAGTTCAAAGAAACGAGAGTTAGATATCTCACCATCTACCCAAATACCAGAAAATTCACATAAACCGGGTAAAAATCATTCACCCAAATATCAAGCTGCCAAGAAAAATAAAACGCAAAATGAAAATCAAAGATCGATTTTGAAATTCGTTCAGAAACAAAACGATCAGCAGAAAGTAAGATCAATTTCTACTACATCGGTTGACGAGAGCGACGCCGAATAGCAACGAAAAAAGCTTCCCTTCACAACGCCTCAAAAATCAAAAAAGATATATAATAAAAAAGAACCCTTACCTACCCCAATACGATTGGTCACCGCGGGGTCAGTAGACCAAAACCCTCCAAAAAACGGAAATAAAACCTACATTGCTTCTTTCAACGTCAGATCCCTGGCAAATGAAACCAGAATAACTGAGCTCGAATGTGCGCTATCAACGATAAAATGGGACATTCTAGGCATTTGTGAATGCCGCAAACAAGGGTACATCATGGAAGACAGAAACGAGTACCGACTCTACCTAATGGGCGAAAGCAAGGGAAGAAATGGAGTAGGATTCATGGTAAAAAATCAAACACATATAGAAGTACAGGATTTTATAGGCATATCAGAAAGAGTCGCATTGATTCATGTAAGGATTCACGAAAAACCCTTTACCATAATCCAAACATACGCACCTACATCTAGTTCTGAAAAAAAAGAAATGGATAACTTTTACGAATCATTAGGAAAAGCCATCGAGAAAAGCACAACCAATATAATTCTCCTCGGCGACTTAAATGCCAAAATTGGGTTACCAAAAGAGGGTGAAAGTCGTGCTATGGGAAAATATGGTTATGGAAAAAGAAACAAAAGCGGCGAAAGGTTCATACATTTTTGTCTTCAACACAACCTCAAAATAGCTAATACAATGTTCAACAAATCACCTAAGTTAAGATGGACGTGGATGGTTTCGTTCTTCACCGTACCATTAGGTGTCACCTATAGATTACATCGCAACGAATAAGCCGCAAATTATCGAAGATTTCAGCGTTCTTAGTAACTTTAAACACCCAAGCGACCACCGTATCATCCGAATAAAAATAAACACAGCCAGCAATAAGAAAAAACGCTCTAACTTCCGAACAAAACCCCAAAATAATATTAATTTCAAGAAATACACAGAAGAACTAGCCAAGCACGAGGAATACGAGACGAAAACTGTACAAGAGTATTATGACAACATCGAGAGAAGTATCCTGCAAAGCTCCACTAGCGCTATCCTACCACACAAAAGTTCACGCAAACAAACAATTATAAACGACGACGGCTGCCTACCAGACCTCCACAGCCCATTAATTACCTAGTTAATGGGCTGTGGAGGTCTGGTAGGCAGCCGCTCCACGTAAAATACTGGCATTCAGCTGAATCCGGTTTGACTGGGAGCCGACCCCAATATAGTTGAGAAAAGGCTAGGCAGATGATGATTTTCTTTAAGTACAAAATAATGTCTTTATGAAAAGCTATCACCTGTTAATAAATCTCGTTGGGGCCTGCCAGATGGACTCACACGGTAGTAAGGTCTAACGACCCCACACATCCTAGTGCCAGAGTTTCTAAACCGCCTCAAGGGCCTCTGACATGTTTTGACGACCGCCATTTGGCGGCCGGGACCACCGGCTTATACGTGCCTTCCGAAGCACGAAATCATCTTTTTATCAAACAATCAGGTGATTCAAGCCTGCAATGTCCCCCACCAACCGTGTCTCCACGTTGCCGTCGTGGTGGGGCTTGCGTGTCTCAGTGATCTTGGGGGCTTTGCCGGTAGAGCCACCCATGCCGGAAGGTCCCAAGTGAGAGACCAGACCAAGAGAGACACAAGAGGGGCACACCGTTCGGAGACTTGAGCAGTGTTCGGGTCCTCGGACGGTGTGCGTCTCATTGGCTTGCTCGCTGCTCTCTGGTACGCGTCTGATCATCAGACGTGACTGTGAGGGCGGCGAGCAGGCAGTGGTAAGGAGAGAAAGGGGGAGACAGGGACCGTACCCTTTAAAAGGACAAATATGGATAGCGCCCAAAAAGAGAAATTACCCCAGGGCGGTCCGGACTGCACAGCAGTCCGGGAATCCGCCACGCTTTATGCGTCAAGCCCCTCGTATTCTGGGGGGGGCAACGGTGCTATCCACTCTCCGTTTGCACATGGCAACAGTGGCCGAGGAGGCCCCCGATCCAAACCCTCCTTTCAGGAGCTGATCGGGTTCGATTTTAGCTCGCCCGACGAATTGTCGGCCGGGCAGAGCGCGGGCGGTGGCGCGCTGTATTGGGAGAAGGGCTCGTTTGAGCATCGCGCGGGTGTAGAGTCGGATTCCGAGTTGGACTCCGACGACCTGGCGACCGTTAGCTCGGCGAGCCCTGTACCCGAGGGGGCGGGGGCTGCTGCGGAGGACTCCAGGTCCTTCCGCAAGCGGCCCAGATCAGAGGAGGACCGGGGGTCGTCCGGCAGCGAAGAGGTGGCCTCGGCCCGTAAAATCCCCACCAGCAGGCGGGGTACGGGCCGAGAGGGAGGCAAGGGCAGAGTCCTTGCCTCCAAGGATGTTGGACGACCCCCCGAAGATGGCGGTCGTGGGGCTCCTGGTTCGGAGTCCTCCGGCGGTGAGCCGAATGACTCCGGACAGGAGCGGGTTCGGAGGGCCGGGTTTGCGGAGGTGGTGGAGGCCGCGATCCGCGATGTGGCCTTGAAGAGGAAACTTTCCTCGAAAAACAAGGCCATAAGCGCGGCGCTGGCCTCCATCCTGGCGGCAGCAGAGGCTAACCGAGGTGGGCCTCCAGCGGACGAGCTGTCCAAGCTGCGGGCGGAGGTCGCCCGCTTGGCTGCCGCCACCGAGCGTCTCCAGAGGGAGAACGCTCAGACCTGGCCAGGCTCTCGCTGTGAAGGGCCATTGATTGTGGTGCGGAAGCTATCCGGGTATACCCGGGCGCTCATGGTTGGGACTTTCCGAGAGATATTTATAGAGGACAGTGTTCGATTCTAGCTGCCAACTACATTCGCAAAGTAATTGTTGACTTTATCCACAGCCAGCGACGGTTCGGCACTGCAGTAAACTGCAGTGCCGAACCGTCGTCGTCGTCGTCGTCGTCAACTCAGAAGCCGAGTCTCTGGTTTAGGCTTAAGCTTGCTACCCGTTTGACGAGTTTCCATTTAGCTTTTGGAATATTTATAGCTTGCCGAAATTCAGTGTTCATACTCACCATTGACTTTTTTAAGAGAGAAAGTGATGTACTACAGTGTTTACAGTTTTATAGAGGACATCAAGTCCGCGATACCTTGTCTAATTATCGTTAAGCCTCCATGACCGCTTTTTGTTCAAATTATTCAATCATAACCATAACCCAGGTGGAATTAATTTTTTCTTAAGCCTATACTCCTGAGGTGGTCCCATTACCACCAGGTCAGAATCTGATGATGGGATCCCAGGGAAATCGGGGGCAACCCTCAAATTTTATAGGCACATGCAATGTGCCATTATGTCAATGGCTGATAGATTGCCACTTGTGTAGAGCCTCTTGTAATGAAAGCGTTCGTGCCTTTGCAGGGCCACTCGATCCCAGCAGACCCAACTCTTGTGAACATGTCGCGTTCGGAGCTGGCGTTCGCGCTGCTGGTGGAGGAGGCGCTGGTGCGCGTAGAGTCTCCCGCGCGGCGCCAGCTGTGCGTTGAGCTGCTGTGCGTGCTGGCCACCATCCTGCGTCGCAACCCGGAGCTCTACCTGCAGCAGCCGCTGTACATCGACCGCCTCGTCGACGACGCGCAGCTCACTTTCGCCAAGGTCAGCGCACTAACCATCGAATAGAGTTCTAATTCACTCAGAGAGACTTCTAAATCATTAATTAAATTTCTACGCTACGATGACATGTCCTCCAGGACGGCGGGCCTACGGACAGCAACGCGCTGAGCTCGGCGGCGCCGGGAGTGTCGGTGGGCTACCTGGCGCGCGCCGTGGTCAACAGCGTGCTGCAGGGCTCCGCTGCTGCGCATCTGGAGCCAGCCGCGCAGCCCTCCTGCCTCGTGGCCTAAGCGAGGGCTCCGCCACGCAGCCCTCCTGCCTTGTGGCCTGACCGAGGGCTCCGCCGCCGCGCATCAGGAGCCAGCCGCGTAGCCCTCCTGCCTCGTGGCCTGACCGAGGGCTCCGCGCCGCGCAGCCCTCCTGCCTCGTAGCCTGACCGAGGGCTCCGCCGCGCAGCCCTCCTGCCTCTTGAGTCTGACCGCACTCCACACAAACAATGATGTCACGTTCATCAAGGCCCATTCACATTCAGCATCACTCTATGGTGCTGAATTTCTCAGTTGCCAATATCAAATCATAATGACCGGTTGAGAAAATCATATTTATGGAAATAGTCACTTGACCGCTACGTTTTAATGATACAGGCAATTTTAGATTAACATTACATATTGTTTCAGCAACAAAAAATGTTGTTGTTGTGTTTTGTTGGCATTAATGTTATAGCCATATTTAAATGTAAGCTAAAAATAATTTGATCGCGACTGATGAAGATTATCAAGATGTTATATTGAATAAAGTTTATTTTGTTTTATTCTAGGCGTCTCAATTTGTGCGCTACTTGTAGTCCGGGAAAATTAGGTTTAAACCTTGCAATAATTCCTTAGGCACTCTGATTTTTTAACTGGTACTCGTAGGTTTTTTTTTTGTTAGGTATTGTTTGAATCTCCTAATAATAACAAAAAAAGCTTTTTCCAGAACCGCGTCATGTAAAAACAAAACAAAATCGCGTTTATTTTCATAAAAACTAGGAAAAAAAGGTAGCTATACCTAATATATATTTTTTACAATATCAATCTGCACAGTCTTTTCCTAACTATGTTAGCGTCGGCTTCCAGTCTAACCGGCGTGCAGTATTGACACGGGAGTAATTCTCGTATCTGACCCTATAACAAAAGTAATGGGTAACACGATACTCTTTGGCAATCCTGTCGTCAGATCTTTCTGGCTTCTGATCTGTAACGACTATCAAAGATCTACAAATACCAGCTGGGACAAACGGTTTAGGCCTCGTTTACGATGATGCTTATGGCGGCGGCGCACGCAGCGTGCGACCAGCTATTTCTGCAATTCTCCGTTCACGGTAAAACGTAGCGACACCCGCGGCGTGCCTTGCCTTATGTTTGTGTTCGCGCGTGTGATGATGCTGGCCGCTGCACGCGCCGCCTGCCTGTGTGCCGCTAGACGCCACGCCGCACGCGCCGCTAGACGCAACGCCGCACGCGCCGCTAGACGCCACGCCGCACGCGCCGCTAGACGCCACGCCGCACGCGCCGCTAGACGCCACGCCGCACGCGCCGCTAGACGCCACGCCGCACGCGCCGCTAGACGCCACGCCGCACGCGCCGCTAGACGCCACGCCGCACGCGCCGCTAGACGCAACGCCGCACGCGCCGCTAGACGCCACGCCGCACGGGCAGTGTGATTTGCGGTGGTATGCCACAGCTAGACTAATAGCGACCACGGCGGCGTCAGCCGTGGACGTATTTATGGAACGGCTAAACTGTTAAAATGTCCCTGTCAAAAGTGGCACGGTATTCCCTCGAAAC
This sequence comes from Melanchra persicariae, assembly GCA_947386135.1. NCBI lineage: Eukaryota > Metazoa > Arthropoda > Insecta > Lepidoptera > Noctuidae > Melanchra > Melanchra persicariae. Next base: position 7,160,083 of record OX376653.1, on the reverse strand, counting down.
AAGTGCGTTCTTAGCTCGAGATATCATTCAGTCAAGAATAGGAGCGCACCCAGTTAACCAAAAAAGAGGAACTTGGCGAATTTCATACTCTTTATTATGAATATAGGAACTATCCTGATAAATTTTTTGAATATACGAGGGCAAGCATAGAAACTTTTGATTATATACTCGGCCATATACATGAAGACTTGAAAGCTAAAGTTAATTTCAAGAAAAATGTTTCACCTCTATAACAGCTGTTTCTAACTTTAAGGTAAATATGTAGATAAATAAAAATATTAATTTGTTCATCACTAAGTATTTATTTATGTACCATAGACAAATTATTAATCACAAATTTAGTTTTTAATTATAATTATATTTTTGGCATGTCATTTGGTCAATTATTAAGTTTTTAACTTTTTGGTAAAATGTACATTTTTAATTATTTGTGCCGTAGTCAGAAGGCGGAGGTTGTGTGTAATAGCCCTGATAGCCTGGATATTGATTGAGACTAATTTCGTCCATTGATGGACGAAATTAGTCTCAGTCAATATCCAGCTTGAGTGAATTTGTTTCTCAGTCTCATTTTCTGTAAAACGTTAAGCTTCTCCATTTCTGGTAATAGACTCATCAAAAAGTGATAGTCATCTGACCTGGGAATGTCTTTTTCTTTACCAACTGCTAAGTCAGCTTCCAATAACTTCAATTTTTTTTCTCTCTATTTCTAAATACTCAGCACGGATTTCAGTGGTTTTCAATCGCTTTCGGGAGGAGTTTTGTGTTTCATTTTCTCTTGAGGTGGTAGCATTAGTCTGTACCTGAAGTCCTGATGATTGTGGAGTTGGCGGTTGCTGTGGCGGGGAGGTGGGGGTTGATGGCACTGGTGAAACCGACGGCGGAGGCGGCGGTGATTAGGGATGGGTCGTCGACGTATTTGGCGTCAACGAAACTAGACCGTCCAATTTCGTTCATCGACTAGTCGATCAACTAGTTGAATTCGTCGACTAGTTTACGCGTTAACTTGGTAAACTTTACGACGAAATCTACGGCGTCGACGGCGACGTAGGCGGTTGACTTTAGACTAGTCTCCCGCGTGCTTTATGTACCTATTAATTTGAACTTCCCTTCATACTTTTCCAGGCTTAGGACTGGCTGAATACTGAATAGAGTTAATCACTAATAAAGTTTTATTCACTATTCTGGCGTATTTAGAAGATCAACTGATTTTATATACCTACCTACATTAATTAAATTTATACAAAACCAGTTAATCGTTGAATTCGCAAACATTCGAAAACGGTAGAACGGAAGGAACCTTCAGCGCGGAGCGCGATTAGTCACGCACGCAATGAATTTTAAAATCAAAACAAGATGAACTACGTAAGTAATAACAAACAAGTAAAAACTGGTTTGTCTCGCATAGTTCGACCAGTCCATCACCTTTCTCTTTCGCACTCGCGAAACTACCAAACATCCATCAATAGGCATCCTTTTCTTCACATAGCACAACAATAATTTCGACCCGTACAACAAACAAATATCAACTCCCTGCTAATAGATTTAGAGTTCAAATTTGTTTGCAACTTTCAACAAATTTCAACGGACGATTGAATTTGTATGTACCAGTCTACGTTTTCGTTCTCGTCGCGTCGCGTCGCGCAAGCGAGTTGCGAGTTTCAGTTTAACCGTCTGAGGCGTCTACGGATTCGACTAGTCCATCGTTTATCGGTGAACCGTCGATTCGTTCACAGTACGTCGACGGTCGAATTAACTAGTTCGTTCATTCAACGACCATCGCTAGCGGTGATTCGAAGAGTGACGACGACAATTCTTCTGTTAGATCTTGAGTTGATGTATCTTCATCTATTAAGTTAGTCTCTCCCACGGTGGGCAAATATTCGTCTTTCAAAAATGATAATTGTTCAAAATACTTCCACTGAGACTAACCTTCATCTCCAGACCTTAACATAGGTACTTTTTTGAGTTCTTTCCGGTAGCCGTCTTTTAGGTTCTTCCATTTTTTCCTTAAACTATCATCTGAAAATTAAAAGTACCAATACCAATATTGGATTTTTATGGAATAACAGATTTTTTTTATTTGTGATAGTCCCATCATTAACTCATAACCTCATTACTAGTAATGCATAAAATATAAAGATGTATTACGGATGGACGGATGGATAGCTAGACGTAATATCACATTAAAATTTAGTATTATAATATTACCTACATTTAGTAAATTTTTTGGAAAAGCTAGGTCATAAATAAGTGCTTTTTTATTTCAGGTTTCTTGGTCACGGTGGATCATTTAGGTCTCTGGCTCAATCTTACCGATTAGGACGAAGTACAGTTGCCAAAGTAATTTATCAAACTCTAGAAGCTATTTGGAAAAATTTGGCCCAAATACATATGCCGCAGCCAACCTGTGATAAGTTAAAAAGTGTAGCAAAATTTTTTTCAAGATAGCGATTTGCTAACTGTTTGGGTGCGATTGACGGCAAACATTTCCGCATAAAAAATCCACCCAATAGTGGAAGTGCATATTATAATTATAAAAATTTTTTTTCATTAGTGCTACAAGGAGTGTCAGATGCAGACTACAAGTTTATTATTGTAGAAGTTGGCGGGAAAGGCAAACAAAGTGATGGAGGCACTTTTCATTTTTCACGATTAAATAGATTATTAACAGAAAATAGATTCAACGTTCCACCGTCACAAAGATTACCTGGTTCAAATCTGAATTTGCCATACGTGTTAATTGGCGATGAAGCCTACCCTCTTCCTACCCTCTTAAAAATTATTTGATGCGCCCATATCCCTCCGGTGGTTTAAATACGGAAAAAAGAATTTTCAACAAAAGATTATCCCGGGCAAGAGTCACAATTGAGTGCGCATTTGGTATTCTAACAAATAAATTTCGTATTTTTACGAAAAGTATAGAGGCAGACAAAAAGCACGCAATATTGATTATAAAGGCTGCGTGCCTGTTACACAATATTATAAGAGAAAGAGACGGAGACAGAGATGAAGATTTTCAGCAGTTTTTTTTCCCAGTTTGAAGACTCAAATAGTCACAATAGCGTACGCAGGTCAAGACGGAATAATCGAGCTACGATTCAAGCATCTAGAATACGAGATCAATTCAAACTTTATTTCAATAACCCAACCAAAGAATAGGTTGGTAGGTAGAGATATCTATGAAATCGTGAATGTCTATGATATTAAATTGCCGTATCTCGTAAAAAATAGGTACCGTAAAGTCGGGTTTCTTTAGCTCTGGAGTACAACTTTGGCTCAAACTTTTAACCAATAGGTTTACAGTAAACACAGTGTGCTGTGTTCCTATTGGTTAACGAGTTATTGCCAAAGTTACCCTCAAGGGCCAAAGTAACCCGACTTTACCGGTAATAAATACTTACCACTACTACCAGGAAATTGTTGTTTTATTTCGTCCCACAATTTTTTTACAACATGCCTATATTTATGATGTGGATGTTTTGACATCCATATTGCGGGTCTACTCAGTATTTCACTAATAAATTGTTCCACATTCATTATTTTAAGTTAAAAACGCGCGGTAGAAACAAAATTATTTGTTTCGGTCGTGCGATGCCTGAATGCGTCCACCGATGCCACCGCCCGCGCCGCTCTGAGCTGTGGCCGCCTCGATACTCGCTAGTACATTTGTTTCACTCGCACACTGCGCAGCCGTGTACCGCGCGTCTCTCCCCGCGCCGCAGGTCGCGCCGCGCTGCGCGTCGCCGTTAGCGTTGTTACCATTTGTTTTCGCCGCTCACCGCTTGCCGCGCCGCAATCCACGCCGCTCTTGGCTGTGGCCAGGGGGTTAGCGTGCTTTCCGAAGCACGGCGGAGTCTCGGTAGGTATGTTAATATGGTCACCCACATCAACAGACGAGCTCCACTTTTATAATAAATATTATATTTAAATATCTTCCTATTGCAGCTCTGTTATTTTCAACCCATTTCTTACCCTGGCCCGTTTATGCACATTTGATCACGGGTTTGTCGGAAACTAAATAACTCTTTGGAAACACTAATTTCATATTGAAAAGTGTATGGAAAAGATCTTACCTACCTAGTTTTGATTATAAGGAACGTAATAAAAAATATACTTATATCAATCGGTGGTTGTTTTTAGGGAATAGGTGGTTGGACAAAAAACTTGAGAAGTATGAATGAAATTTAGATATTTACGCATTTGTAGTTATCGTGAAAGAAAGTTACGGGCATTAGACCATCTAATAAGCGATTGCGATCGTCTTGATAGAATTTTTATGTATAGATTATCGCTTTGACTCTGCGTGCCTCAATGCTCAATGTGCCTTGAAACTTAATGGCGGCTGCGGGATACTCTTGTAAGGCGACGAAATAACAGGCGAAAAGTGGATGTCCTATGAATCTCTGCCTATTCTTTTGGCGAATACAGGCACGATGTTTTGTAATGTTTGATCATCAAAATAGTAAGAACACCAACTTCAAAAACGTATATAAACTCTTGTCTACAATTAGGATGTTTTATTATATAAAAACAATCACATGTATTCACAGGTAACGAAAAATCCTTCACACGAAACAGACTTTGTTCATACCATAGCACTCATTTCACTACTTATGTAAATAAATTAAATTGGCAGTAGGGCTACTATAGTCCATTGTAAACTTTATTATTTGGTGTTTGTTTAAGTATTTTCCGAAGTGCTGAAACAAACAAAAAAAAGATTAGAAAATAATAATCTAAGTTTGTACTTAATTCAAGTATATTATGTAGTACCAAAATACCTTCTTTATCTGCATCAGTGAAGTCCTGTTTTGGGAAATCAATATCAAATGTGATGTAGAGATTTCCATGAAGGTTATTGTTTTCAAAGTTGGGCATGCCTTCACCCTTCTTGCGGACGCGGGCGCCTGCCCAAGTCACCTTGTCACGGGACACAGACACTTTGTGACCATCTAAATGCACCAGTTCCATTGTTAAACCAGTTAACGCATCCTGCAAAAATAAATATTAATATAAATTAATAAATGAGTCCAGTACTTGCAACATTTGATTTGTAATCTCTTTATCTGTAGATGTACTGGGCAATGTGGATTAGTATAATAAAGTTAATTAATTTTGCGATAGTATTGATATTAAAAATATAATCATCTATTTTAATCATACCTATGGGCATGGTTGTTATATTGTTTCTACCATACCATGAAAGTTAGAACCACATAATAATTGGTGACTATTCAAGATAAGAATGCAATCTACACATAAAAACCATTATAACTATTTTACATGGTATTATAACTATTTCATTTGGTATTTTACAGGGCACAAACTTCTATCTATTTTGAGCTTGTCTACATATTGGTATAACATGAGTATAAATTGTCAGAGATCAATTAAGTATAGAGAATTATCCCTGAAATTAGATAGTAACAATAGTAAAAACCTGTTATGCAATCTGGTGTCAGAACGTATTGCAAAACCATATTTAACCGCTCAAGCACCAGTGTGCCGCGAGTTGTCTGCGATTTTAATGTTTATTATTACTATTACATAGGATTTATTTTTATTTAGGAATTTTCAAATGTCAGCGTTCGAGCGGTAAGAGACACAGCTGGAACAACCTACCTGAAGAGTTATAGTAACATTGGTGTAGAGGTCATCTCCTTTACGTGTGTACTGTAGGTGTCTCTCAGTTGAGAACACGATGATCAGATCTCCAGGGTCTCCATCCATATGCGGTTCACCCTCTCCTCGTAATCTGGACTTATGACCATCAGGTGCACCTACTTCTACCTGAAAATATATTATTTTATTGTAATGTGTAAGAAAATGTGAAGTTGTTCATTCAAAAGTTGTCTAAGCTTTTTATTAACTTATCCATCACAATAACATCCAGATTAAGTGATACAAATGTTACCTACATGCCGTTATCAAAATGTTTGGATTAATTATCACTATCTGTTGTAAAAATTAAGTATTCTATCATAATTCTATTCCATTTAATGATACCTTTTATTCATTACAATATTGGCTGAAATTAGTAACAATTACTTTTATTAAGTAAACATATAACAGAGGCATAGTTTAACATAGTTATGTTTAACACATCTTTGATCAGTATGCTTTTAAAAACAGTTAACAATACCTTTCACTTTATTTAAAAACTAAGGTGGTAACTTAAAACTCTTTATCCATGGCAATAATTACATATCTTTACTTTCACTGCCTTATTATTACACTTTGAAATATTTGAGATCTATAAATATCTAATATTTGATACTGGCTGAACCATGCCCACTTCGCCAGGCGTCAATCAAGTAGCCTGTCACTCAGGAATGTGAAATGTAGCTTTTTACTGGTGAAAGAACTTTCAAAATCGCTTCAGTAGTTCCTACAAACTCACAAACTTTACATAAATATTATAAAGATATAAAGTTTGTAACATTGCACATCTTCATCAGATATTTTGATACAATTCAGGAGGAGAGTTATGGGCACACAGACAAATCATCTGTTGTTGACTCCAAAAGCTGGGGGTGTTGGGCATTAAATGTGTTAAGCACTCTTACTCTTAGGCATTAAAAACCACAAATAAGACAAATAAACTTAGATCAGGTCATCACTACAAACAATGATGACTACGCAATAATATCAAAGTTCTCTATCATACAAAAAAACGCTTGATATCTAGCAGCGCAGTATGTTTATTTAGTTACATCAAAGTTACCTCAATTTCGAGCAGCCTCTCCTCATTGACAAACTTCACATTGGGACACTCATCGCACACAGTCTGTTGCATCATCTGGAAACGGCCGGGTCCAAGATTCCTGGTCACCATCTCCTGTCTGCAGTTACATTTGCGTGTGCCGGATGCTGGTTTGATTACAGGCTTGTTTCTAGTTATCTACAAATAAAGTCAAAAGTAAATCATTTTAAATATTTTGCTTGACTTTTAATGATGTGGCAGTTAAATAAATCGTAATAAGAGGATCATCTAAGGGGCGGGTTACTAACCTCAATGAAATTTCCATTATAGAGCTCTTCAAGGGTAACAGTGAGATCCATAACAATGTCCGCCCCGCGTGGTGTTTCGTGCTGTTGTGGCTCGCCGCCAAAGTGAAAACCGAAATCTCCAAAGAAACTCGCAAACGGATCATTGTTATTCATCATACCGTCTTTCTTAAGACAGTCCTCACCGCAGCGATCATACAGTTCTCGCTTTTCAGGATCCGAAAGTGCTTCATAAGCAGCTCCAAGATCTTGGAACTTTTGGGACGCGTCAGGATCATCTTGGTTTTTATCTGGATGCAATGCTTTTGCTAATTTTCTGTAAGCTTTCTTGATTTCATTTGTGGTCGCAGAACGAGTTACACCAAGAATTTGGTAGAAGTCCCGACCGGCCAAAGTCAGCACTAGCGCAGACGTAAGATAAATTAAACATAAATAGGCAGTGTTACTATACATTTTGTTAACTCTACACCTAGGAACTAATTTAGAAGCTAAAGGAGCTTATAATTCAAGTACAAATTGGAATGGTATTCCTCAACACATTTCGTCTTTTGACAACAGCACTACTAGTTTGACAAATGGTATACGAAGACAAATTCGTCCACTCGCGATTGGTCCGCGAATGTCAAGAACGAAACAGTCGGAAGTCAATTAATAAATCAATAATGTAGTGTCTAACTCCTGTAGTTACAGTTCAAAGTAGCATGAAGTTTAAATAAAATATTATCCAATCATCTGAAGACTCGTAGGCTTATAGTTACAAGATTTAAAAAATAATTGTTGCACGATCGGAAAAATATTGTTTTCTTTGCAAGGCTGGTAACAATTTTTTTTGTCGATTTGTACTTCTTTTTAATCTGTAGGTTGGTCGCAATTTTGAAAAGTCATTGTGATTCTGAAATTGAGCGTTTGACAGTGACGTTTAAAAGCATTGCTTGCAGAAATAGTTCGGCATTTTCATAAAATCCTATCAACACAAATAAAACTGAACCGAACCGTTCGACAAACAATTAGTTAAAAACATGGCTTCTATTATCGTACCAGAAGTTCCAGCTCCAGGATTCTCATTTGAGAACTGTCACCGGTAAGAAAACTAAGTACACACCGATTATTTAATGCTAACTGTGAAATTTCAATAACTTTCTTCTTTCTTACAGCAATGCTTTCTTAGCCCAGAAAGGATTTCCGGCCCCTAAAGCTACTAAAACCGGTACCACTATTGTTGGTATAATATACGCTGATGGGGTCATTCTCGGTGCTGATACCAGAGCGACCGAAAATACTGTTGTGTCCGATAAAAACTGTCAAAAAATACATTACCTAGCGGGCAACATGTATTGCTGCGGTGCCGGCACTGCCGCTGATACTGAGATGACTACGCAAACAGTTGCATCGCAGTTGGAGTTACAGAGACTGCACACAGGGCGCACGGTACCCGTCGAGACTGCCGCCACCCTCTTGAAGCGGATGCTGTTCCGCTACCAGGGACACATTGGTGCTGCTTTGGTTCTTGGTGGTGTCGATAGAACTGGGCCTCATATCTATTGCATTTACCCTCATGGATCTGTAGACAAATTGCCCTATGCCACTATGGGTAAGATTTTTTTTATAACATTATTGTCCAACATATTGAACAATGTATCCTACTATTATTTTTTTTGTTTGGCAGGTTCTGGCTCCTTAGCTGCCATGGCAGTGTTTGAATCTGGTTGGAAGCCAAACATGAGTGAGGAAGAAGGAAAGAAGCTTGTTCGTGATGCCATTGCTGCTGGTATCTTCAATGACTTGGGATCTGGTTCTAATGTTGACCTGTGTGTCATTCGCAACACAGGACCTGCTCAGTATCTTAGGACATATGAAGAGGCCAATGTTAAGGTAACTTTTGGCAGAAATAAGCAGTGCACTGCCATCACTGAATAATTATTTATTACTGGCTTCCGTGCACGATTTTGTCTGCATGAATTTTAGAATTAAAATACATGTTATGGTTACAAACATTTTAGTTGTATCCCAGTGGTTTTTGCAAGTAATTTGTTTTTTCATGACAACTTTCCTCAGATTTCAACAAAAAAATAGCCAAATTGGGCCAGCCATTCTTTTATTTAGCTATTCATTTTTTTTAATATAGATTTTCAATAATAACATTCTCATTTAATTATTTTTCAGGGCAAGAAGCAGGGATCTTACAGATATGCTCTGGGCACTACAGCTGTGCTGAAGCAGCGCATCATTCCCCTGGAGGTGACATCTGTTAACATCAGCAGCCCACAGCCAATGGACGTGGAGCCTACACACAGTCGTCGTTAACTTCATATAATTATACATTATACTACATATAAAATAAATGTAATATTTTCAACATCATTTTTTTTTTAAAGATGGGAAATCATCAAATCTTTTCATCCACTCTGGGTGGAACGGAAGGGAGTGTCGGACTCTTACTGTCTAAAACCCATCCGTGTTCCTTTTCCTTCCATTGCCCTTACGTTCCAAGGCCGTGGTAACTCTTTCGAACATATTCCGCAACCCTGGGAGGATTTTCAACATCATTTGTGCTTATTTTTGTCATCTATTCCCAATACTTACTATATGTAATAACATAGTCACCTGCTGGGCCCAAACAATATAAAGAATTAACCATCGACTCGTAAAGAGGAACAAGAATAATAAATTACTATAAATGGGATATTATAAATTGCATATCAAATAAATAATCGCCTATCAATACATACTCATCATTTATATTCTTTTTTACATCAAATAACTTACTTCACTACAAATAAACTAAATGTTTAACAAAACTCAAACTGCAGATAATTCGAAATCATACATCAATATGACATTACTTTTTTCCTCATAATGCAATACAGTTAAATTTATTTTTGTACAAAAATACTACATACATAGCATAAATACTGACTGCACAGCAAATTTTCCATATTTCACATAGCAAAATAACTAACTTTGACTCGACATTGGGTATGTAACGGTTGTTATATCAGGAGAAACTGGATGCAATCGGGACTTTAGGGCACTCCGACTCGGATAGGTTAGGTTAGAAGGGGACGGCGGGGTCGTGTGAGCGAGCGAATAGACCCCGCCATCCCCTTTGTGCTTATTTTTTTATAAACCACACAGAAGTAGGAGTCCCGCGAAGCGGGGCTCCGTCGACCAAGCCCACCATCAACCATGCATAGAATATTTTAAGGTTTGGCTTGGTCTATTCGATTTGGATAGGTCTATTAGATATAAGATTATTAGCTGTGCATTGATGAAAAAGTTTGCTTTAGGAAAAATCGCTGTACGCTGCGAAAATAAATTGTAGTATGTTTAGTGATATTTTGAGTTGAATATTTTGCTGTGCAATCAGTAATTTTGATGGGAATTCGGAATCTTATTGCATAGAAAAAGGATATTTTTTGATTTGCGTTTAAATACTACCCAAAAAAAATTGTGGACATTGTATCGTAAATTGTGCTGGTTTTCGCAACTCCATGTCCAAGCGCGTATTTTGCGTACAGATGGGGCAAATAAGGAGTACCTGGATTCATAAAACAGATACTTTCTAAGTAGTTTGTGTCACATAGTTCGGAAGGCACGGACATAATTACTTATTTATAAATCTTTAAATAATAAATCTTTATTCAAAAATTCAAATTGGTACAATAGAATTATAAATCTTAGATAGTTATATAGGTCGAACAATGTTAGATGCCTGTTCTAGGAGGGTCCTGTATCACAGGCGGCAAGGGCTCAAACAATGTACTAAGAATCGTCGAGTTTTTTAACAATATTTACTTAATATTAAATAGTTAATGAGTTAATTTACTTAATTAAACAGATGTCACATAAAATTCATAAACAAAAAAAGATCCTAAATAGATGGTTCCTAGCTATGTTTAGTTTACATTAAATTGTTTTTAACACTTAATTATTTACTCATACACAAGGTGAACTATTAGCGTCAGCAGGTTTAACTCGGTCAATGTTGCAGAATTTGTTCAAATCAACTCATGTGTTTTATTGTATTTGATTTTTGCAATGGGCGGCTAATTCACGTAGACAGCAACAAATTCAGGGGAAGTAGGTCATCACAGTGGTATGTTCTTGTTGAATCAGCACCAGGTGTAAGTATTGGAAATCTGGCCTTGAGTATGACGCTCTAGGCGCCCTCATAATCGACGGAGTTGATGTATCTCAATTCCGCTATCTTCCTTGCAGGGCATTCATTTGCTATACATGCAGCTTTATTTGCTCTGGGCGTATGATTTTTTGCACGAGGTCTTTTGTTTCATCGCTTGATTTGAATTTGTCGTTGGGAAATGGCCACAGAGCTAAAATTGTTCGGTCGAACGTAATCACTTGTTCCCTTCTTCACCATGTCGGCAAAAAAAAACATTTTCAGAAGACCGAGAATCCTTAATCGTCTGTTTGAGCTCCGAAATGTGTTCCGACAAGTTCCGCTTCTCTTGTAAGTCATCCACCATATTGTATGCTTGAACGGCTTTCTGGTTCAGGGATTGGTACCTATAGCACTGCCATCTGCGAGGTACCAGATCCTATTTTGCGGCATATGTTGGATATTTTCAATTTTTGTTCTGAGTTGAGTTTTCCATCCGTAGCAATAGAGCAAATCTCATTTAAGTGCTGCTCAATGGATGACGTCCATTTTTGTATCTCGGGCGTGGACGCAACTTCAACTGATTGGACTGGATTTTTCGTCGTCGTCTTCTCCGGTGAGGTGGAGGGCTGCACTCGACCACATGGACTACACGGGCTGTTATCCATTATATTTTATAAAAAGTTCACTATTTCTGAGTTTCCATTATATTTACTAAAACTAAACTCTAGGCAAATTTTAAAATTGCATTACAATGCTAATGCACTAATCTAGGTCACTATTTTTATTGCGTTAATTAAAAATTGCTAACGAATACGTCTGTATGCTACGAACGAGCGCGAGCCAATTTAAGGTTGACGTATACAATTAAGAATTAATAGCAACAAAAAACGGGCCAGGACGCCAGGTGCGTGTCGGACCACGCGCAGTGTAGGGTTCCGTCATTTTATACTACTGTGCTAGCTGTGATAGTTTTCCTTTTTAATTCGTTATATCTATGCTACTACCATGAATTTATATTTTCACGTCTCCAAAAGCAACCGTTTAGCTGGCAGAGGGCTCTCTAGTCTCTAAGCTAAACACTTGACTCTAACAAAAATTAGCACTTTAGTGCAAAGACGCCCTGCGTGGCCCTGGCTCGGAAAGGGCACTAGGGCGAGCACGGATGGGTTTTAGTTAATAAGAGTCTGACACTCCCTCCCGCTCCACCCAGAGCGGAAGGAGTCACTTGATGATTTACCATCCATAAAAAAAGCTGAAAGTTTCAGCTTTTTTTATATTTTCTTTATATTTAGATATTTTCAAATCGGTTCATAAATGATGGAGTAATGAGGTAACTTACTGAACAACAAAAGTGGGATTGAGCTGCTTCAATGATGTACATGGCCTAATGTTACATTTATCCATTAGGTATACCTTTTTAATTTTTAGACATTGTCATTTTTTTTTTAAGCTATTACTTTTCGTTCATCTCGTTTGTAAATTTTGACATTAATGTTTAGGTACTTTATTAAGTATTCTATTTTTATTATTTTTGACATGGAATATTTACTTTGTAAAGTAATATATTTTTTTTTTTTTCAATTTATTATGTTTGACATGAATACTTACTTTGTAAAGTATTATATATTTTATTTTTTATTATTTAACTCATTTTGTGAATATGGGGACTATGTGGGTTATTTACTTCTTATTTTTCTCTTCTTTGGAATTACTTCTTCTTCTTTGAAGTATTTTAACGAAGTCTGGCAGTTTGAGTACTTTTGCGGCCTACCCAAATGTCCTTTCTTTGGTATGTTCGTCGGTTCGTTGAGCTCCTTTTTGGTTCTAAGTTGAGCTACTCGACTACTGACCAAAGCTTGCACTGACTGGACGGGTCCACTCAAATCTGTGTGGTTCTTTCCTTCAGACACTGATCTGCATGTTCCTCATATCGTATTGTGAATGTGGGGACCATGCAGATCGCTATGATAGGGGTCCATTTCATGTTAGTCAACAATGTCTGGCAATTTGAGTTTTTTTTTTATGCGGCCTACCCAAATGTCCTTACTTTGGTATTGCTCGTCAAATCGTTGAGCTCCTTAAAGTTCTAAGTTTGAGCTCCATAATAACTGACAAATGCTTGCACTGTCTGGACAGGTCCACTCAAATCTGTGTGGCACTTTCCTCAAAAGGCCACCTCAGACATTAACCTACATGGTTCTCGTATGATTTGACCAGTACAATTTGTATGGACTTCAAAAGAGACTGTGACCTCTGAGTTTGTTTCGGTGTTTCTTCTCAGGGTAGTCTACTAGGAAACACCGACCTCATCTAGCTTAAAATGACGAAAAAATATTGACGTGTAAAAGTGTTATGTTTAACCTACTTACAAAATAAATATCATTTATCATTTATCATAGTCCAGGCTCAAGATTTGTCAACGGGCTATGGAGCGCAGCATTATAGGTGCTAAGCGAACAGATCGCGTTAGAAACACCACCCTGCGCTCCCTAACTAAAGTTTAGATGTTAGGGAAAAAACAGCTAGGCTAAAATGGGAGTGGGCCATGTCGCACGAATGCACCCGGAGAGGTGGGCGAGGATCGTCACTCATTGGACGCCTGAGGAAGGACGTCGTCGTCGAGGTCGACCGCGGCGAAGGTGGTGTGACGATCTCATCATGTTTGCGGGGAAAGCTTGGCCAGAGATCGCCCAAGACAGAGAGGTTTGGAAGGAGAAGGGGGAGGCCTTTGCCCAGTAGTGGGACACAAAAAATTAGAACCGAATTGAGAACCTTTTTTTTTTAAAGTAAGTCAGTATTTCGGTTAAAAATGAGCACTTTAAAGCTTATTTCGCAAACGGATCTTTGGATATGGAAAAATGGTTCTCGCACACCCTCAATATTTTACGACCTATCCAACGACACGCCATACCATGGAATAGACGATAAAAAAAAATCATCACCACTACGTCTTCATCAGATCTTTATGAAATTTAAATTGAACCATTTCGGAATAAGCTTCTTTCGAAGAAATCAGCTGAATGACCCCTTCCGCTCTAGGTGGACCGGCTGCGGGAGAGTGTCAGGCTCTGACTAAAACCCTCCTAGTGCCCTTTGTGTTCCAGGGTCGCGGTGACTCTTTCGAATAAATTCCGCAACTCTGGCAGGCTCTGGCCCTAACTGGCCCCGTCTACTATGCTGACATCTCTTTGAGGGGCGCGTGGAACACAACGCGCCGTTGACCCGGGCCTGACTTTGATCGGACGACGAGCCACCCAACGCTCTCCGTCCGCAGGCCTGCGCCTACGTTGGGCGAGAATTGCTCTGCGACTCTCGACCCCCAGGACGTCTCCTTATATTGCGGCGGCTAGGGTGTGAGGGTTGTCTCTCCCTCTCGCGGCCCGCCTGCTCCTTTACTAGCATTACTGCTCGCAGAAGGAGGAGACGGCTTCCCATGCCTCCTCGCTCCGGACCACGGATTGAACCAGGGCCGGAAGCGAGAGGTCGCCGCCGCGATCGCCTCGACAAGGACACGGCGGTGCTTCGTCCAAGCAGGGCAGACCTCCACCGTGTTCTCCAGGCGATCCTCACAATCATATGAGAACCATAATTATGTATACGTTAATGTCTGAGGTGGTCTTTAGAGAGAACGCGTAGCAAAAGTTCTGAAACTGCCAGACAATCATGTAATCGACCCGTAGGCCGTAATAGGACGACCCACATAGTCCTCACATTCACAAGCCGTCATTTGAGAACCATGCAGACTAGTGTCTGATGGTCTTTTGAGACCTGTCCGGTCAGTAATGTAATAGGATGGAATAGACTTTTTTAATTAAAACGACCTTATTATAAAATAATCATTTAATAAATTCTCAATACGTAAAATAATAAAAAAATACTTATGGACGGAATTGACTTCAACAAGTAGCCTAACTAACCATATTTAATTTACCTATCCTATATCTTTTTATAGTGCCACTGTTTTATATTTGAGTATTATACCTACTTCCATTCAGTCTCTAAATAAACTATTGTACTTAAATTACAAGTACTTATGAGACTGACCTGCCTGCCTACCCTTTGGGTAAATAATCTAAATAAAGAACCATTGAATATACTAACAATTTCATCTGAAAAACGTTTTTTTTTACATTTATGTACAGTCGCCAACACATCAAGCTCAAAATCAAAATTTAATAGATTTTCAACTTTATCGCTATAGCGTTATGTTCAAGGTTGACTGGGAAAATTTGACAGTTTCGGGGTAGCTTGATGTGCTCATTGCATTTTCTTGAGCCCGTCTAATACTTTATCAAAAGTTGTCGGAAAACCGAGTGACTGATTAGCGAGACAGTAAGTACGAAGTTGAAACCAGAGGCGGACTTTTCTTATGACTGGTCAAGTTGTTAGGGACGGCCAACCTGCACCTGCAGCTGGCAACGTCTCAGTTCATTTAATAATGTAATTATAAAGGCTAATTGAATATTATAATTGGAAATATAAAACTACTACATGAACGTGGTCATGGATAAATTCATACTCATGGATAAAGAATTCATAAGAAAATGAATGGTCCAAAGAAAACCTGGGTAGTTAGAAACAAAGTGGGGCCATCCCCACCAGGTTAGTTACCCACCCCAGCCAGTAGGCCTAGACAAAAACCTTTTCTGTAGGGTTAACGTTAACGTCAGATGCTCACGACAAAATGTATGGGAATGACATTGGGCGATGAGTGATGTTTTCTTTCCACACCCTAATGTCATTCCCATACATTTTGTCGTCAGCGTCCGGCGTTGGCTTACGTGGAGCGACTGCATATATTACCTCCACAACCCAGTAACCAGGTAACGCGGTAGGTACTTCTTGGCAAGACAGGTGTCAATTTTCTCGCTTCTGACAATCCGTAACGACAAGAATCTACAAATGAAAGCCAACGGCCTAACGTGCTTCCCGAGACACGGTGGAGTAGGTACCGGTATGATAAGACGGTCACCCATCCACAGACCGACTTCGGCAAGCGTTGCAAAGATCGACCTGTGGCTGTTATTATTTAGGCATTTCTCCTCCCTTCAAAAAGACATCTCTATGAGATTCAAATGATTCACGATTTCTGCCTATTGCACAAAATAGCATTAAGCTCATTCCAATTTTATGGAAATTAAGCCCCTAACCATAGATAAGGTAAACAAATCTTATCGTAGGTACCACGTTCACGGTCAGTTTGCGTGCTAAA
The DNA here is from genome assembly GCA_947386135.1 of Melanchra persicariae. Classification (NCBI taxonomy): domain Eukaryota; kingdom Metazoa; phylum Arthropoda; class Insecta; order Lepidoptera; family Noctuidae; genus Melanchra; species Melanchra persicariae. The sequence continues at coordinate 7,143,743 of OX376653.1, read as the reverse complement.
CAGGTTTTATAATAACATCACGGCTGTAAAATGTATTGAGGGATAGGCAGACAGACATTATCCTATAATACAGTATTCCTATAGTTCAGAGAGTAACAGGGGGCTTCATGGGGCCATGAAGTCCCTGATTTGAAACTTACATTAAATATTGATTAAGTATCCTTTCTTATTAAATTTATTGATACAGAAGATAAAGTGACAAGATCTTTGAAATGGCAGCTGAAATAGAGATTCAGTTTGGTAACATCTGTCATCCTTTTTTGTGGATTATAAAATCCCAAGTATCTTTCCATCTGAGATTCAAAAGGTCATGCTCAGTCAGGTCAATGTTCCCATAGTTGAGAACACTAAATTTTTTAAAAGTAATTACAACATAACCTAACCATACTGCAATGCATAAAATAAATATATTAGTCAGCGGTCGAGTTTGCTCCCGCGATTGAAGAATGTAATATACGTGATCCATGACAAATGATAAGAGTAAGATTTTAAATGTATACGCGGGCAAGTAGTGATGAAGAAATAGTGTACGGTCCATAAAGAAATAAGGTAAGTAGTGAATCCAGTAGCCCAGGAAGAGAATATAACCGGCATCGTAAAACTTTTGCAACGCCGCCGGTGATATGTCAGTGCAGGCGCGACGCTGTCGTATGGCATACAGTGCGAGGAAAACACTGTAGAGAAGAACGCAAATTGAGCCGGTGTACCAAGTTATTAGGTTTCCGATTAAATGTACTTGAGCCTGAAAATAAACATACGGTTAATATAAAGCCAAAATAAACGATATTTTAGAATTCCATTGAAAGAACAGATTTCCCAAAGTAATTAGTGTAATTACGTTTGAATTCGGTGATAGCCAATATGCGATGGACCGGACGAGCAATGGCCATTCCGTAGGTTCACTCGCGAACATATGGCCATGAGGCGCATCGGGCGCGTGTGCTATCATTTTGTATTGCAACTCTGCAAACTTTTCCCAAAATGTCAACTGAGTCACAGCGGTCGGAATCATTTCTGCAGATACAAGTTCGCGTTCCCGTTCTTTTCTGTCTTCAGCTAAAACACCAACATTGAGTTAAATTAATATGATTGCTATTAGATCTCTTTATTCAGCAGTGAACTGCTATTCGAAGGTGATAGGTAATAATCTTGATCCATTAAGTTACCTTTCGTGTATCTATGTTCTTCAACATTCCATACGGTATCTTGATGTGTCAGAACTTTATCAGCAACTACTTCATGTTGGTGGAAGCCCCACGAAGGTAATTGGCGACCACTGAAACGCAGCGCAGACCCAGAGTCTACGTGCACTAAGCGAACCATAGACCGGATGCTGTCCCATGTGGCGTCTTCGCTGTCGCGGTTTATAATATCAACTCGCCAGAGATTCTGTGCTGACATCGATACGTTATAGTCGATGTAGCAAGAAACTTCCTGAAAATTGATTGATTGGTATTATTCACAAACTTTGGAATGTAAAGGACATCCTCGTTCTCGTTTTCCCATACCTGAGACTGTGGTGACACAGGTGCAGCCACATCGTGCGAGTTCAAAGCGCGACTAGTGATGCCGTGAAGCAGCTGCACAACATCTCCGTGCCGAATAGCGTCGGGCGGGCGCGACACGGTCAGCGACGCCTGCTCCGGCCGCTTCACTATCCACCAGTTGTTGACGTCCTTGAAGCTGTAGCACGTGACCTGCTGCTGGTGCGACGAGCCGCGCCCGTCCGTGTACCGCACCGGGTACACGTGCGCGTGCGAGTGCAGCCAGCACGTGCGGCCGTGAGTGTGCCTAAAACGAGGAGTACGTAATGGATCATAATTTTTGTTATAATTATTCAGCTAAGAATAAGATACAAAAGACAATTAATAAGAAATTATTACCGAAGAGTTATTTGTGAGCCATGTGCCACATGTAATGGTTGTCCTCGAGTTATACTAGCGAGTCCACCTTGAAGCGACGCTTGGAAAGCGCTCGTCATGACACTATCGTGAGGGCCAGCTTTTGGCAGCATCGTCAAGTGAGCATAAAATACAGCCACATACACGGCAAACGGAATAACGGTGAGCACAAGCAGTCTCCATAAAGCTGACAATGCAAGGCGAAGTCCGGATTCCGTACGGCCAATCCATTGCCAAATCTGCCTTCCAACTAGGAAAACTGCTAGCAAGTACGAATATACGCCTGAGTATTTGACTCTGTAAAGATAAAAAGAACGGATAAAATGATTAAGTAACTACATAAATTCTATCAATCAATGTTTATGCATTTGCGAGGGTGGTAATGATTGTAGAACTCTCTTTTTTTGACATTAACGCACATGCTTCCTGCATGTGCGTTGATGTAAAAAAAGAGTCTTTAGTTGATGTTCCTTTGCATTGAACATAGGCGTTCGATGAACATTTAATTTGCATAAACGTGACGTTTATGACGTCTATGCGATGCAAAACTTTTACAAAATGATACTCACGAGAAGCAACAACCAAGAGAGAGTGCAGCAATGCAAAGCCAAACAACGCTCGCAAGGCCCGTGCGGCGGGTGCTTCTAATGGCAAACAAAACTCCACACAGTCCAAACAGTATCTGTATACTTTCCAATAACATAAACCTTGACTGTGCTAAAAAACAATTTTCTGAAAGCATGCAGTAAATATTTATAATTGGGTTAGCAAGAAGTTAGGAACTTGAAACATTTTAAGTCAAGTATTGAACCTAGCACCTTAACGTGAACTTTTTAACACCTTGAAAACTGTATGAGTAAAGTCAAATAGCATTCACGAATTCACGAAACAGTAATAATAAGTATACAATTTATAGCCTACCTAGACAATAGATTTTTGAACTCTTAGACTCGATTGTTTGTCTGTCACCAGGACTGCGGAAGTACCTACCTACTCCATGAGGGCGGGGGGGGGGGGGTATTACTTGTTTTGCAAAGATATTAATAAAAAGTTAGGTTAATCCAAAAGTGCACACTTGTATGGGGTGGGTCATTCATAACAGAAAATTTGTATAAAAAATATGCACATCTAAAGCGTTATATCCCTACTTCCCTACTAATGTTACAAATGCGAAAGTAACTCTGTCTGTCTGTTACGCTTTCACTCTAAAACGGCTGAACGGATCGCCATGAATTGGCAGATATATAGCCTGGCATATGGAGAAGGACATAATTATGGTACTTTTTACGCGATAAACGACATCCAGGCGGGTGGAGCCACGGGCAAAAGCTAGTGATTAAATAAGAGCGAAGCGAGCTCGAAAATTTTATTAAAAGGACGGGCGTGACTATCCCAAACGAATGGTTCCCTTTACGTTGAGCCGAGAACCTTGTCTCGCTTCTATTACCCCTACGTCGAGCCTGCGAATTTCTGTCCCCTTTCTACTCCCTTAACGTCGAGTTTCTTTACCCCGCTTCTACTACCTTTAAGTGGAGTTTAATAATATCATGTTTTAAAGTACAGACAGGTTTACAAGCGTAAAACAGCAATAATTTCAAAAACAATAGACTCTCAGACTCGACGTAAAGGGCAACAAGCAACAAGTTTAAAAATAGGGTCACTATTTAGGGGGCAAAGTAGAAAACTTTAAAAGTTTTTCAAACTATACCGTGTGACATATCAAATGAAAGGTACTGTGAGGGTTTCATATACATTTTTTTCATAAATTTAAAATAAATGGTTTTGAAGTTATTAAAAAAAATTGATGAAAAATATCATATCTCCAAAACTACTGAGTCCAAAAATGTGAAAAATATAGATAACAGTTCTTTACCTATAGATAACAGGATAAAGAAGTCTATGGTTTGAAAGTGACCCGTTACAAAAATAAGATTTGTTCGAAACCCTTTGCATGGGAATCCAACTCGCAGTTGGCCGGTTTTGTATTTACCAAAATCAGTTGCTAAATATAATATTATGTGCGTTTTAACTATATGCAGTCAACTATAACAACTATAAGAAGTTAGTTTGATTATCTAAGTTAAATTGTGCTTATTAATTTTTTACTCACCAAATAGCACGAGAATACCCGCCAGAATAGCAGTCCATTGATAGAAAGATATCTCCAGCATAAATTGATATGTTACTGCCACTAACATGCTGCCTGCTAGTGCAGGAATTAACCTCAGAGCCTTCACTGGCACGTTGTCTGTATAAGGAGTACCTATTCGGTCAAAAGTAAAGTTTCCATCATAGCCAGCAACACGACCAGCCAAGTATAACAACTGTTTCCCTAGAGGTGGATGAGCATCAAAAAAGAAAACTCCCTTTGTATACAAAGACACATAACGGCCATAGTGTAATTCATCAAAGCTGCAATAAAAAATTTGTATGTATTATTCAAATAATTTTCTTATTTAACAATTATGTGTGTGTACATATTTATTATTAACAAACAGTCTCATCTGTTTGTTAATGATAAATATTAATATTATAATTATAAGGAACAGAAAAATAGGTTTTCTTGAATCATCCCTACTGTGTGCTACACTGTCACGTCTTAGCCACTTAACCGATTTTGATGAAATTTGGTACAGAGGATATAGACTAGAAGGATTTTTTTGGAACGGGTTGTCTAAGTCCCGACTTTCACGCGGGTGAAGCCGCTGGCAGAAGCTCGTTTATTATTTACACCATTCACGCCATGAGACTTGAAACCAAAAACAAAAAGAACCTTTTTTTCTGAGGGCCAAATTGCGCTTCTACTTTAGTCACCATTCATGTTGATGAAGAATTTTGTTTTACTATACCTATGCTATTGCCGCCAAATATCATGACAGTCATCACAAAAGTAATTTTTTTCAGATGGCATAGGTCAACTTTTTCACGTTGAGAGTCAAGAAGTGAATTACATATAGGTACACATTTTTATGCACTGACTTAATACAGCATCAATAATGTGCTAGGCTAAAGGGCCCAATGGACCGCAGGCCGCAGGTTGAGTATAGCTGATTAAGAATGCTGAAAGTCAGAGTGTTATAAACTTATAAATTATGATATAAGGACATCAAATTATTATTTTTAACAAAGAAACACTTCAATTCAAAATAACGTTTTGCACTTTTATAATCATTTGAACTACAAATGTAATATAGTGTGGCCATTAGTGCTGTGCACTCCCTGAGTTATGCGCGAGACGGGGGGGAGAATCGGCTGCTGCGCTCGTCGTTCTTCGCCTCCCACCTCGCCGCGCATACGTCGCCGTCGTCGTTCTTCGCCTCCCACCTCGCCGCGCACACCTCAGGGAGTGCACAGCACTAATGTCCACACTATAACAATAAGTAAATAAATAAAAAAAATATTAGGTAAATTAATTAATAAGAGTTACTTACACAATATAGCGAGGCTCCTCAAGGTTGGGTAGTCTAGTGCATAGTGCTAATGCTAGCAAGCCAAGAAACACCAGATTTATTTCCAAATGTAAATACACACCTGGTAGTGACTGGACTATATTTTTAGACAATACTGTGTCTTTTATTGGCTGTATTTCATCTTCGGCTAGATCATCATTTTTTTGCTAGAATAAATTCAAGTATTGTTTTATGAAAACATAAATTAAGTCTGAAAGGAATATATTATGTCAATAGGAATATAGGAATGGACAGTCATGGTAGTAGCCCATGATGCTAAATGTGGATTTACTCGAGCGTCGCGGAAACCTAATAGATTTGGTAAATTAGATGATTGTAACAATAAATGGTCCTGATGTTTCCACTTTCAGTGATAGGGGAAGCGTCAACAGATGTTCAGAATTTAAAAAAATACAAGGACATGGAAATACTCAAGCGTGTCAGATATTGATATTTTTTTCATGCTCCAACATGTGTCTGATACGAAATGTATGCCAGGCCATGCGGGAGTGGTGAAAAAAAAATAAAAATAATTTTACTCGAGCGTGTCAGATTTTCAGAGCGGGTGTTCAGTGAACCCTCTACTGATGCTCCCATTTTTTTGGACTGACGATTTGGATGTGACGCAAGCTCGCAGCTAATTCCTGAAAATGTAAAATAAAATCGCCCTCTTGAAATACTGGAGCCCGTCAGATTAGCATACTGAAGGTTCATCATGATGTCCCAGCCATAGTGACCAAAAATCTGACGATTATTTTAAGGGGTATTGGTAATCTGACAACTTGAAAAAAATCCTTTTTTTTTTTTAAACACGAAAAGCAGTTGTAATGGTCCCGGTTGTCATTTTCAGATCTTTGGCAGTCGTTACGGATTGTCAGAAGCCAGTAAATTTGACTCCAGCCACAGCCACTCCAGCCTTGGCAAGAAGTACCGTGTTACCAAGTTCATGGGTTGTGGTTGTCTGGTAGGCAGCCGCTTCACGTAAAATACTGGTATTCAGCTGAATCCGGTTTGACTGGAAGCCAACCTCAATTAGTTGGGAAAAAGGATAGGTAGATAATGATGAACAGTTGTAATGGTTTCATTGCGTCGGAAAACAGTGCGGGGAAGGTGCAAGAGAGTCAAAAATATGGGAAAAGTGAAAGGGACTGAGAGGCGTGGAGTGGGAAACACAATCATGCTTTACCCTAGCTCCACGCTCTGAACTTAATTGACGATTTTTATTACCTTCGGCTTGTCGAAATCGTTAGATTATATGTTTTTGTTATTCTGGTATTATTACCTTAAAATAAATAAAAAAAACAACCACGCTCGAGTAAGTCAAGACATCGTTTTTTTTTGCAACTTTGTTACCCCCCCGCCTCCTTAGGTTACGCTCAAATCGTCAGATTAGCAAAATTGACACTTCTTAGCTAGTAATTAATCCCCCTAATCTTAATCTGACAGCTTCTCCAGAGCGTACTCCCCTATATTAAGGGCTCATTCTGGTCGGAGGTACTTATCAATATGTAAGGTATCCTCCCTTATATTAATCTGCCGCACTCAAATAAATCCCAAAATCCCTTACTACTAAGTACATTATTAAAACAAAATACAATAAACCCAGAATTTATAAAAGAAAGTAAAAGGATAGTGGCCAAAAATTTTAGGACGGCACACCTAAGTCCGCCAAAGCTTACACTACTTTTATTTTGAAGGTATCACAGCCAAGTTTCTCTGTGCCAATGTGCATCAAATTCTGTCCGTGGATTCTCTATTTATTTTAAGGTTTAACTTACTGATCATTATTGAATCAAGCATAACATAATAAAACATTTATTTTAATTAAATTTTTATTCAAAAGTTTACTACACCCAGTTGCTACTCAGAATATCACTTTGTAACTGAACCATAAATTTTACTCCGAAACGTACATGCTTCCCTACCTACTTAGCTGATATGCGTTACATCCAATTCAAGGGACTAAGATTTAACGTCGCTATAGGTAAATGGACGCTACAAACGAGGTCATAAAGAATTTCATCATCATCGTCATCATCATATCAGCTGATAGACGTCGACTGCTGGACACAGGCCTACCCTAAATGGGGGAATTAGCCATAATCGCCACCATTGGCAGGCGGGTTGGCGTTCGCAGTGTAGCTGTTACAATGTACCTACAGAGAATGCTGCTGCCTATTCTCTGGTGAGTCCCTTAGTCGCCTCTTACGACATCAACGGGAAGTGATGGGATGATGTTAGTCTTTTACGTCCGACACCATACGGAAAAGAATTTCACTTTAGATATAATGGAAAGAAAAACAGGTCCCGAAAGCTAGGCATTGAACAAAACTTTGAATATAATTATTATTGTTACAGGTGGAAGCGATATTATACTTGCAAATATTTGCATAATATATTTGAAATCCTGATTAAGGGTACCATTTACGTTACGATAGGAACTTACGACTTCTCCTTCTGCATTTAGAAGCGCTTTTGAATAACTGTCTGCATCAAGTTCGCTGACCTCGTTATTTTTCTTTTTGAATCGTTTTTTTATACTTGTAGATACGTCCATATTTAAGGTTCAACTTTTATCACTCCTTTCGATCGAGTTTATTTCATGAATACCTAATAAATGAATTACAAAACCTTTTATTTACATCCGCGTCATTTCGTTTTAAAAACTTCTACTCTTCTTTCTGACGTTATGAAAATGAACGACGTACTTTTGACGTTTCACGTCATAGTCATTGTCATCATGTCACGAACAGATTATCGAGACGAATTTCTTTTTTATGAATGACCACTAGCAAGTTACCAGGCATGGGATATCAACTGCGACTATCAACCGGACTCGATATCAACCAGACTAAAAAGATCGAGACGATTGAGGATTCAGACAACATGTGTGTCGCAGTCAACTAGTTAAATCAGCCATTTAATTGGCTGCCTAGCCATTTCATTAAACGGCGCCGTTTAGTTAGCGGCCTAAATGCCATCCTGGCGTTTAATTGAACGGCTAGGCATATGATTTGGCCTCAGACCAACAAAAAAAGGTAGACGGCGCACTGCGAATATCAAAGATGAAGCCATCTTTTTATCTGTGTGTCTCGAAGGGTTGCCATTTTTTATTTTTTTTCCCTATAACTTGGGAAATAATATTTTATGGGTAAGCTTATATTGTGCAAGTCAGCACAAGTAAGATATTGTTGAGTATGGTATTGTAACTTAGTTTTTTAGAAAGATCTATACCTAAAAAACAAATTGTTACATCACACCAATAATTATGTAAACTAGTTAAGTTTTAAAAGGTTGTCGAAGCGTAACAAGCGTAAGTCATTACCTAAATTGTTTTAAAATAAAATAGGTAATTACATTTTTAATCAACTTTAATAAATTGAAAAAGACCACCATCACAAAATCACTGACTAAAGAAAAAGTAGGTAATATCAAGATAAAACATAACAAACGAAACAATAACGTGTAAATGTTATGTTTAACATGCTTACAAAATATGTATTATTTATCATGAACAAATAAAGTCTTTTTCCACACATTTGCTCAAAAAAAAGTTAAATATGACGCACCACACAATGGAATGTGCGGTAAAATAGGTACTCTCACCTAAGTACATATTTTACCGCATACTCCGTTGAATAGCGCCGTACGTATCCTTTACAGTTTTTTTTTAATTTTCTTATAGGAGTATAAATAAGTACGAGAATAAAATATTAAGCTGAATGATTGAACCTACTTGGAAGCGCTTTTGCACAATACGTTTGTCTCAATTTAATACTAAAGAGAAAATGAGACGAAAGATGTAGTTCCATTTGCAAATTCGCGCTATTTTCATACTACAAACATCAAAGATTGTTGCGACTTTCTGACTATCTAAAAACTAAAAGTTTTTTTCTTTACCTATTGTACTGTTTTCAAGCAAATGTGTTGAAAAACTTCAAATCTAAAAAAAAAGAAAATAGGAATATAACTCGAAGAAAGAAATCATATATATTTGTTTAATCGAATGGGGAAATATTAAATCGTTTTATGGCAACCCTCACACTTAATGTCACTGCTTTCGTTTGTTGACGTTTTTGTTCCAAGTAACCTAAAATTCATAGTTAATTTATAATAAAAACGATGTTATTTCAAGTACTTACAAGTGAAAAGTGATTCCGTGAGACTTTTTGTGTGATTTGCTATTGTTTTTACAAATTTTTACTACACAGGAAAGCATAATTATATTTTTCTATTAATGTTTTCTAGACGACGGCTCGTGAAGTACTAAGAGCGATGAGCATGGTTTTAGTGTAGGTGTGTGGGTGAGCTTGTGTATTTACTTGAAGGAGCACGGTTTTGTGGCTTCACTTTTGATGTTCGCGGTGCGCTGTCTACCTTTTTTTGTTGGTCTGAGGATTTGGCTCACTAACATTTAATGGTTTGCCTAGCCATGTTCAGTGAAATTTAGTCCCATTTTCTGACACTTGGCACGCTTTAGTCGGAATGTCATATTTTTGCGTCGACCAGCCGCAGGGTTCCCAACACAGGGGCTTTCTCCCAAATTTAATGAACGATGATGAACGGTCTAGTTTCGTTAACGAAAATTACGTCGACGAGGACGACCCATTTCTACTTCCCTATTTTTTTTGTTGCTCAAGTAAAAACCATGCGGACGAAGTCGCGAGTGAAATGCTAGTAGATAATATTTCCATGGTTGAAAAATTCAAATCTAGTCTATGGGTGAAAAAAAAGATTGTCTGGCGCGGGAAAATAAAAAATTGTCAGTGTTGAGTAAGTTGAGTTGAGTGTTTCATTCAGTTTCAAATCTGTCAAATTAGAAAAACAATCAAAACTTGTTGCAACTCGTCTCGTGTGTTAATTACTGTTATTATTATTAATCTATAAAATAATCGTCGTTGATCGTCGTATCTAAAATGGATTCGATCAAAATTGTTGATAAGGATCCTGATCCTGAGGATATTACTATTTCATGTCCTATTTGTAATAAGGATTTTATTAAAACTGTAATAGAGGAACACGTCAATAAATGTTTATTTCTGAATACATCCGAAAAGAGTAAGTTAAAACAAAATAAAATAGACCAAACAAATCACAAAAGAAGTAGTTCACACTTCAAAGAAACTTCTTTACAAGAAAAACGTTTACGAATAAGCACAAGCCCAAGTTCTGCAAGTGTGGTGAGTAACGAGATTACTAGAGTAAAAGAATATCTAGACTGCCGGAATAATTTATTTCGAAAACTATTATAAAATGTTCATGTAATTTATTTCTTAGAATCCACAGTTGGCCGAAACCAGCTCAAAAACTCAAATAAAGGCAGTCAAAAGTATGCCTCTGGCTGAACGCATGAGACCACTACATTTGGAAGACATTGTTGGGCAGACACAAGCATTTGGTCCTGGGTCAATGTTAAGATCTTCGATTGAACGGAAAATAATACCCAACATGATACTTTGGGGACCCCCTGGTTGTGGGAAGGTATTTGCGTACTAACAAAGTACTTACTGTTTTTAGTTAAGTATCTATGTTAAATTTTGCCAACTAAATTAGTGTTACTTTTATTTAACTTAAATGCAGCTGAAAGTGATAATTAATGCAACTACTTTTCCAAATCCTTACAGTGGAGCAGTGAAATCTTCTGTGCATTAACTAGCAACATGATGAACAAATCTGTCAATGGGTATAGTTGTTTTTTTCACTCTATCCTGTCCCATTGCTGGGCAAAGGCCTCCCTAAGTCCCTCCAGATATTGTTGTCCTGAGCAACCTCAAACCAATCCTGGCAGTTGGTGTCTAGGTCATTTTGCCACCTGACCTCGGCGGCGCCGTCCATCCTCAGGCCCCACTTTGTGGAGACTATTACCCAGCGGTCACTGTGCATGCAGCTGACGTGACCTGTTATACTATACAAATAATTTTATTTCAGACTTCATTGGCTAATGTAATAGCTAATATTTGCAAAGAACAAAATAACATGAGATTTGTTAAGTTATCTGCTACAATGGCAGGAATAAATGATGTGAAAGAAGTGGTAAAAGTTGCCAAAAATGAAGCCCAGTTCAAAAGGCAGACTGTACTGTTCATGGATGAAATTCATAGGTAAAATATGAATAATTTTGTGTATGATATCGTCGGTGATACTGCAATACCACGAAACTAAACTTTGCCATAAGGTCTAATTTCCAATGTTATTTTATTCAAAGTTAGGCATTATAGCAAAGTATGTTTCGGGATATTGCAGTATTGAAAATTAGACCTTACAGCAAAGTGTTAGTTACGCGGTATTGCAGTATCACCGACAATATGGCTTTCTACAGAGGATCAACTAATGTTTCCTTTCACTGAAGTCAAATACCCTCTATTTTATTTAGTTGATACTTAACGCTAAACTCACCAGACTTACAGGTTACTGCATATATTCATCATTTCAGGTTTAATAAACTTCAGCAGGACACATTTTTACCCCATGTAGAAAATGGTACAATCATTCTTGTTGGTGCTACTACTGAAAATCCTTCATTTAGTTTAAATAATGCACTGCTGAGCCGATGTAGAGTGGTTGTTATGGAAAAATTAAGTGCAGATGATGTATTAATAATTTTAAAGCAAGCAATCCAGCAAGCAAGCAATTTGAAGGCAATTATAGGAAACATCACACAAGACTTGAAAAAATCATCTGATCTCCCAGAGTAAGTTTTGACCATAACTTCTAAGTGTCTTTCGCACACAACCCAAATCATAATTATTAATCTTGTTATAGATGCATTGTAGAAGAAGCTTCACTACAGTGGCTAGCAGAAGTGTGTGATGGAGATGCAAGAGTTGCCCTTGGAGCCCTGGAACTGGCACTTGCAGCAAGAGCTCCTGGGACTGCTCTTCTGAACACAGGGCCAGCAATAATTACTTTTGAAGACATAAAAGATGGTATAAAGGTGTGCTACATTTTTAGGGTTTCATACCCAAAGACCAATGGGACCCTATTACTATGCATTCCCTGTCTGTCTGTCAGTGGGCTGTATATGTATAATGAACCACAATAGGTAGACAGTTGAAATTTTTACAGAGTGTATTTCTATTGCTGCTGTAACAACAAAGAATAAAAGAAGTATAATATGAGTAGTATTAAATCTCGTGCGTTGGTCATACATGCACGAGTCTGACTCGCAGTTCGCTGGTTTTTATAACTTTTTCTTTCAGATAGTCCCTTTTTGTTAACTGATCTAAGTGAGTTTCCTATTACAGAGATCACACATGATTTATGATCGAAAAGGTGAGGAGCACTATAATACCGTATCGGCGATCCATAAATCAATTCGAGCAAGTGACGATAACGCCGCTTTGTATTGGACCACGCGAGCATTGCACGGCGGCGAGGATCCTTTATATATTGCTCGACGTTTAGTGCGGGCAGCTTGTGAAGATATAGGTAACTCACTTTTTATAGTCCGTAATAACACAAATTGATAAAAACACATTTTCTCGTCCATATGTGGGCCCTGTACTGTTAAGTTAATTAATTAAATTGTAGTATTTGACTTCAGCTTTTATGCACTTACCCACACTGAGGTCGTACCTAAGGCCGGGACTCCAACAAAGAGGAGACGAGTAGAGAGGAGATGTTTTTTAAACAACCAATAGAATTGTGTTATTGACACATCTCCTCTCCTCTCAGCTTCAGTGGAGATCGCTGTGCGGAGACGTGTAATATTTGTATGGCGCTATCGAAGCGGAGATGTGAGCTGTGCGCGGACGACGCGCAGTGGAGACGAGAGATGTGAGCGGCGCGCAGTGAGCGATGTCACCCTCCCCCTCTCGCCCGCCAGCAACCCGCAGAGACCCCCGCGCGCGCCGGCCGGCCATCTTGCTAGTACCGTGCCTCGCACCCGAGCTGAAAAACATCTCTTCTCGCACAGCACACCGCACACATCTCCGCTTAGTCCCCCGAGCTAAAAAAACATCTCTTCTCACACAGCACACATCTCCGCTTTGGTGGAGTCCCGGCCTAAGGCTGGTTTTATTGTTAGACTGCGGTTCCACAGAGGCGGAGCGGAGACTTTTTATATCTAGCTAGGGCACCATTCCGTCACTTCGTTCGTCCACTTTTCTGTCATAATTCTTGTTCGGTGTCCTGCCAATTTTCATTTCAGTTGTTGATTTGGTATTTTATATCTATAATCTTGGTTTGTTTTCTGATTGTTTTCAACCTAGAATGCATGTATTAAATATTTTCTTCTGCCCTTCAATTGGTATATCCGAATTTTTCATTACAGATTTTAGAGCCCAGTATATCTTCCATCCTAGGTTTATTCTATTTTTCATGAACTTCTTTTGTTGTGATGTCTGTTGGAGAAATTATTTGGCTAAGTATGTATATTCATTTACATATAACGGGTTTAGGTAATTGGAGTTTTGACGTAATTTGTCATTAATTTTGTTTTACTGGTATTTATTGATAGTCCTACCTTTTCGCTTTCGTGTATCAGTTGTTCAATCATAACCTTCAGAGTGTTTGGATCACCACATACTAACTATTATTATATTAGATCATCTGCGAATCTTAGATGGTTTAGTAATACTCCATTAACATTTATACCGTATTCCTTCCATTCCAGTTGCCGAAATATATGTTCTAGAGTTGCCAAGAACAGTTTGGGTGATAAGGGATCTCCCTGTCGAACTCCTTTTCTAATGGGAAAACATTCTCCTGCCTTTTCTGTGCGTATTCTAGCTTTTTGTGTATATGCTCTTTATTATGTTAGTGTATTTACTGTGGACCCGTTGTGCGGTGAGGGCGGGCCGGCTTCCCATATTTTCCCATGTTTCAGCGAATCAAATGGTTTATTGTAATCTATAAACGCTAAGTAGTAGTTTATTCCATATTCATTGCATTGCTGGATCATTTGTTTGATGGTATGGATGTGGTCGATGGTTGATTCTCGTCTAAGGTCTTTGTTATCCGGTCAAGTACTATCTTGGAGAAAAAATTGTATACATTCGACATTAGCGAAATGGGTCTGTAGTTCGATATATCATCTGTTCTCCCTTTCTTGTGAAGTAAAATTATTGTAGATGTGGTCCATTGAAGAGGTATATTTTCAGTTATTAAAATTTCATTAAAAAGGTTTGTTAGTGTGTCCAGGATAGTATCTGATATTCCTATTAAAAGTTCATTAGAGATGTTATCTTCGCCGGGTGCTTTTCCTATTTTCTGTGATTTGATAGCTTTAATAACTTCATTTTTCATTATATTAGGAACTGGTTCTTCTTGGGTACTCATAACTGTCTCGCTACTTGTAATAAAATTTATGTACTTTGTTCGTCATGATAAAGATCGCCTTAAAAAAGATTCTAAAGATTCCTTGTTACAAACACCCGACATCGATAGTCGAAGTATACGCTCCCACTGAGGTAGCGAAAAAGGAAATAAAAAATAGCTTTAACGAAAACCTAAATAACACAATGGAGACCCTGTATAACAGCATTATTGTGATGGGAGATTTTAATAGCCAAATTGGCCATCGAGGAAAGAACGAGATAAAATACATGGACCCTATACAACCGCCAAGCGTAACGATAATGGACAAAGATTGATAAACTACGCGTTAGAAAATAACTTACAAATTATGAATACTTTTTATAAAAGAAAACCAAAAAGAAAATAGACGTGGGAATCTCCCAACGGCCAAATAAGAAATGAGATAGTTTTCATAACTACAAATAAACCGAAACTTTCCTTAAACGTGGAAGTCCTTAACAATTTTAACAATTTTACTGATCACAGATTACTCCAAGGTCAATTACACCTAAATGAACCTAAAAAACCTAGGAAACATATACAAAATACTAAACAACCAATTATGCTACCATTACCAAGCCCTTGTTCTAGAATCCCTAAAAACTAAGCTAATACCAATAAGTGAACTAAGAACAGTTCAGGAAAAGTATGATGCCTTAGAAGAAGAAATAAAAGGAACTAATCAAATTCTAAAAAAAGACAAACCACTTAAGGATATAATAGGATCTGAAGCAAGAAGATTAATAATACAAAGAGCAATTTTATAGGATGAACAATACACACAAAACATAACTAAAACAAGTAAAGAAAATAAACACTGAAATAAGGAAACACAGAAATACACAAAAAACTGTTAATACAACTTCACATAACAAAATTAAGTGGAATCAAGAGTGCGTGGAAGGAACTTCAAGAACATACAAACTGGATTACTAACGTAATACATCACAAAACTCAAAAACATAAATCTAAAAGAAACGAAATATTAAATACAGCAACCGATTTCTATAGCGATCTTTATCATGACATTTAAATAATCACAAATGTGGTCAAGCTCGGCCACCTATAAACCCTTATACCTTTGAACCAGTGACCGACGAATTCTGATATTTGGCGACTAATTTTTGTGTAATCAAAATTAAAATCACTGATGGTGGCCATGCCAGTGTCAGGGACACTGCAGGCACATGCTGGTTTCGTACGAGAACAGGACTCCGCTCCATTGCTCCATATCCCAATCTATGTTATCGCGAGCAAACTGTAGCCGGGCTTCGGTTCTACAATTTTATGCAACTTCTACTAAATCCAACAGTAGTTTTCCAATTCTAGAGTGGGAAAGTGGGGCCCTCAATCCTGACGCACATTAATTTGTCGGTGGGCTGGAGACAATTTGGGTCCCGTGTCTGACCTTTTTTCTTTGAGTCTTCGCCTCACTGTCTACTCGCTGACAGCCCTCCCTCGAACTTCTCTCGAGCTGGCGGACGTCCACGCCTGTCAGGTGTCGATTTCGGAGAGAAGATGTGACAATAAATCGCTCATCTCTCACCGAAGTCCATCGCTGTGATACAAATCCTGGTCTCCGGACTATGTTTCCAGAGTCCCTGAACCTCTTGTATACCTTCTAGACATAAGACTGCCTCAGATGAAGATTTCAAGCGATAGTACGCAAAGAAAACCCTTGCTGGATTAGGATAAAGACTTGAGCGGCTTCTACAAAGTGTGATTTCCATTTTCCACTTTTTATAGGGTTTCAGGACTACCAAACATGGTGTTTTGTTTTAAAAATTGATGTCTTGTTTTTACGTTCCATGACATAAGGTGAATAAACTTTGGTTGTGGTATTGAAAGCTAACAAAATTACGTTTCAAATGATATACCATAGTCCACAATCATGGATCATTGCATATAAATTGTAAAATATTGTTTTGAGCAACGCGCGTAATTCCAGTTTATTGCTCGCGAATGTAGTTTTAACTCATTATCCTTCGTTGTAGAAGTCTATCTAACCTATTTTCGTGTATGATTTACAGGTTTAGCAGACCAGACTGCGATAGTTGAAGCTGTTGCATGTTTACAAGGTTGTCAGCATATTGGAATGCCAGAATGCGATGTTTTGCTTGCACAATGTGCTGTTAGACTTGCCAGAGCGCCTAAAAGCAGAGAAGTATACTCTGCTATGAAAAGATGTCGCAGATCGCTGGTGGAAACAAAGGGTCCTTTGCCACCAGTTCCACTCCATTTGCGGAATGCTCCTACCAAGCTTATGAAACAACTAGGTAAATAGGGAAGGGTCTTGAATTGGCATGAGCACGAAAGTTTTCCTAATCTATATAAATCTGCTTTTTATTTCAGGTTATGGTAGCGGTTATAATATGTGTCACAAGGACCAGTCCGGAATAAGCTATATGCCAGAGGGAATGGAGGATTATGATTTCTTCCATAATGATGATGATGATGATTAGGTTTAGTGAATAAAACGTTACTAAATAAAATCACTGCTTTACTAGTGTCAATGTTTTATTTATTTGGATAATCTCATTTCACAATTATTGTTTGACATGGTAAAAATTTACTATATACAAGACGCACACATAAATGTATGTAATATTACAAATTTACCTAGAGCATTGTACCGTTTGTAACATGAAATGGCGCTTGCCATGATTTCCGATCCTAATTTTATAAAAATAAAATAACATTATTTCTTACTTACAACATTTGCTACTGCACACATTGTGCACAATTTACATTACATCTGATGCGGCTATATTCTTTCGTGTTCTCAAGATTGTTAATGAATACTTCTAGGAATAATCTAGTGATCATTAGTTTGTAAAAAAATCATAGTTTGCATTAAGTAGGTGGCGCTTACTGTTATTTTATAAACAGAGCCTCATTTTATATAGAAAACACCAAAACTGCAAGGTACACCACATTCTGCTCCTTTAGGTTCATAACGACAACTCCCCAAAACGTTCACTTCCCAAAATGGTAATTCCCTAAATGTTTATATCCTATTTCGTCCACTTCCCAAATAGTCCGTTTCTCAAAACAACTACTCCCAAAACGTCTCGTTCTCAAAATGTAACACTTGCCCTATATTTTCTTGAAAAATAAAAGAATCACTTTATCGTCCTTTTTTAAACAGGATTACAATTTGTTAACTTTCATACATATATCTTGAACTTAAAACAGGTTTCCAGTTAAACATTGACTATCTAATTATGAGTTTAGAAAATAATTTTATTTAAAAACTGTAAATTTTATAAAACAAATACAATGTGTGTATGTACAATGATGGGGCCACTGTGACCTGCAAAACCGTTTGTTGCAGTTTGACCAAGAAATAATAAGTTATTGTCATTGAATTATTATTAATACACAAAAATATATCTAGATATTCAGGCATAGAAATATTTGTCTTGTCACGGGACTGGAACCCATAACATTTTAATAAAAAAAAACCTATTTAGAAAGTGGACGTTCTGAGAGTTGACATTATGGGCAGTGGACTTTTTGGGAATTGTAGATTTGTGGTTGTTTTGGGAAAGTGGATGAAATGGGAAATAGACATTTACCCTCTTATTAATAAACACGGAATAAAGTTATTCCAAGTTTAAACCTATGAAAATGTATAGTTATTCCTGGTATTAACTTTATTCCGTGTTTATTAATAAGAGGGTTTGGGAATTACCATTTTAGGAAGTGGATGTTTTGGGAGGGTGAATGTTTTGAGAAGTTGTTTTTTTTTTAAAGGATTCTGCCATAGGTGCTGGAACGATTAAATTAGTCACTAGGTATTCATAAATAGAAAATGTTTAAAGGAAATTACCTACTGCCTCTTCGTTCATTTTGAAGTAGTTCAATGAATAGTAGATTGATGTTTAACACGAGGCTGCAACAGTTTTTAGAAGAAAAAAAAACTACTTTTAACATCAAAAAGTTCGCAAATCTATACAAGAAACTCTTCAAGTCCCTTTTACCACTAGTCTTAGCCTATAACTAATTAAGCTAAAGAGAACATTGTAACTAAATCAATATAATAAATTAGAATCAGACTTCTAATAAATTTGGATCCTAATCTTGGGAGGAACACTATTCCGTTTGGGTCCAAATGTTTTTTTTTTATCAATACTAAAATCACTGAATAAAAATTTTACGTCAGAAATCCATAAAATAAATTCCATGTAAACAACACGTAAGAAGTGGAACGTTTTCAGATTTAACGAAAATTACAAAATAATTATAGCTAATGCTAATATTGACCTTAGAAGATATATTCCGGACCGGCCATATCAATCGCCCAACGGAATTTATCACGCTGAGTTTTGTTGTAGATCTTTTCAATTGGTACACCATGTTTTTTGCACCTGCAAAGAAAAAAAGTGGTTAAATTTCGACTATAAAGAATGTGTATGATAAAATTAATAAGTTATTGTTCAATTTTATAATATTCTTCGCAGCTTACCAAGCTACTGAGATACGTGGATCAAGATAATTCAGTTTAGAAGTGCCAAGCGAAATTGTTTTATTTTCGTCGCGATCTGTCTCCTGGAGTTCTAGTTTTTTCAGTTGGTCTCTCAGACGTTCTAGTGCTTTCTTTTTCTTATCACAGGCAAGTTTCTCTTTGACAGAACCTCGTTTGGCTGCCTTTGTTGCCTGTCGTACGTCTTCTTCTGCTTCATCAACTTGATCACGCTTAGCTTGGATTTTCTCCTTCAAAGCTTCCATAGATTTTGAGTGACCTGAAAATAATAGTTTTATACAGTGGAAGATTGAATATAGCAAATAAAGAATTTCGTGACACCTCTATCTTTATGTAAGCTTAAAAGGGTGACCTCATAGGTTTCTGTTAGAGCATACTAAGTAGGTATACAAAATTAATTATACCTTTGGGGACAGCACGTTGATGGTTACAAAGGACTGCTACTGCACGGTTTGCACGGTTGTATGCTAATATTTTCTCTGGTATGGATGCATCAGCATCTGTAAGCTCATCTAATTGTCTTTGCAGAGTAATAGATGCATTGTATGTACGGAAAACCTTTGCAGTCAGTCCAGGCATTAAATCTTTTAAGTGTTCATTTAGAGTTTGTGTATTCAGTCTGTCAAAGAGATCATCACTATCTTTTTTATTTTCCATGAACAGCTCGAGATTCTTGAATACACGTTTTTCAACTGGTACTTCATTATAGTATCTGATAGAATCTTTACCAAGAAAATCAAACACAACCACATATTCTTTACCATCTTTTTCTTTATGCAAAGCAATGTGTTCAACACGCAGCGAGCAACAACCCACTGTGTCTGCTTGATCATCATCCTTTTCATTACCTGCCCTCAATGCTAGTTTATCTATAAAGTATAGAGCAACTGCACGCTGACGAACACGCATTTCTTTAGCTTTCCAATCATTTTTATAGTTTTCTCTAATTACATCAATACACTTGTGTAGTTTTCTGGCAATTTCATACTTTTGCCAATCTTTCTCACCTTTTAATTTAGAACTAGGATTTAACATGACATACTTAGCTTGTCCTTGGACATTTTCAGTCCATGAAGCTAACCAAGTAACAGTGTTGTCATGTCTAACCTCTTTCCATTTATGACCTGGTGGAGGTTTAGGTATTTTACTATCTTTAGAGCAGTTTATAAGCACATCCTCAGGCATTACACGTCTTTTCAACATTCCCATTTTCGGGTGTTCACCTCGTCCTCTGAATAATCCAGGGGGTTCTATCCTAAAGTTTCCAATTTTCTCTTTATGGCCGTCTATGGTACAGAAACCATACTCCTTTTGAATGTCCTCATTCTTGGCTTTAAGTGCAGCTTTTTCCTCTTTTGTTCGATTTCTGTTTTTTTCTGAAACACTTTGGAAATATGCATGCATTTCCTTAAAATTACATTTTGAGAGATCCTTTATTAGTTTTGTTTCTTCATGTGTCATTACTTTGCGCCAATCAGTAAAGAAATTTGTGTTAAAAACGGATTTGGTTGTATAATCATGGTCTAACATTCGAGCGTAGAATCCCGCAACTTCTTCAGCATCTTGAGATAATCTCATCTCTTTACCATCATAAAAGAACCTAACATTTTCAGGCAAAGGTTCATAATCTGGTGCAAATACAGGTCCTTTGTGCTCCAAATATTTCCATTTTGTTCCATCATCCTTTTTTTCTTCCTCCCACCTTAAGACATAAATATCAAGATTATGTTAAGCATTTTAATTTCATTGTAAACTACATTTCAAGATTCTATAAACATGTGTAGGTTAGGTAGTAAGAATATTATATTGTTAAATTAAATAACCTACACACACTTGGGTCGGCGATAACGCACTGTCCTCACAATCACTATAGGAGTTACCCTAAAAACTGATTTTACTTTTAAAATTTGTATTGACACATTTCTAAAGAACATCTTCAAGTAACATAACCTTAAAACTGTAATGTCACATTGTTGTAAAACAGCGCCATCTGGTCTTTTCCCAGGTAACTAGGTAATGAGGTTTGTGTGCTATTTTATTTAGCATGGTGTTTCTGTTCATAATTTGATAAACTCACCATTTCCAGACTTCTTGTTCGTCTTCTTGTTTCTTTTTGCGTTTATTTGGACTGGGGCCATCATTAGGCTCATGCTTCACTTTACTTGGTTTAGCTATTGCTGGCTTTGATTTCTTCTTTTTTGGCTTTTCATCTTCATCATCCATGTCATCGTCGTAAGTAGGTTCTAAATTAATAATAATGAAAAAATATCAATATTTAAGTAATCATTTAAAGATGACAGTAATAAAAGATGAATGACAACATGAATAAATTGCAAACCTTTTTTTATTTTCTTTTTAGATTTCTTACGTTGAAGTAGTGGAATGTCTTCTTCACTCTCACTGGGTGCACGACGTTTTTTACCAATGGGCTCAGACTGTTTACACAAAAACAAGATTAATTTGATGCCAATAGTCAATAACTCGAGGATTTAAATATAAATTTGTCAAATTATTACCGATGGTGAATCTTCATCACTTTCATCTTCAGGTGGGAGTTCTGACAATGGCTCATCCTTAAACTGTGACAGTGAATAATCACATGATGAAGCTGTTGTGTTGAGTCCTCCAAAATCATTGCTTTCATCATTCAGTTCTCTCTTGACATCAACTTGTTCAATCTATTGTAAACAATGAAAAAAAATGTTAATATAAGCTAATTTATCTGTGCTTTGCACTGTATGTTAGTATTTTTACATCTATCGTCCAGTGGAACCACTTTTATGAAAATATAAACAAATGAAAATGAACCGTAAAAAAGTGGAATTAAAAATAAATTTGCAATATACTGGATCAATTAGATCCACCTGGACATAAGTTGTTAAAGTAATCACCTGCATAGGCTCATCCTTGTTGTGGGAATCTTGATAATCTGGTTCAGATTTGATTTTATCATGTTTTTCACTACTGCCTTTCTCTTTACTTTTACTGGAGCTACAAAGAAGAATAATGTGTTTATTATATATTGATTAATCATACTTATATAATTCTGTTAATATCATCAATTTGTGATGAGATATTAACTTGTGCATATTTATGGAGCAGGTCATTGTAAGCTGAACTGCAACTCTATAATAGAGGCATTTGTGGAAGAGCCACTACAATTATTTTGCCAACAGCATAATCTAGATACCTAAGCTACTGTAATACACAGAACAATTTTGACAAACTTGACATATAGAATGTCATGTCATTAAAAAAAAATGGATTGAAACTTTTTAGGATCATCTCTAATGAAAAAATTAGCTTACCAAAGAACACACATGAGAGAAATAGAAAGTAGTTATTTAAACCAACCTGTGTTTATCTTTAGAGCTTGAATGTTTGTCTTTATCACTGCGGTGTTTGTCACTTCTGTGGCGATCTTTTTCACGTTCCTTATCCTTGTCCTTTGACTTGTGATCTTTAGATGAGCTCTTGTGATCGCGGTCTTTATCCTTAGATGACGACGATGATGATTTTTTATCATTGCTGCTGCTCTTGTGCTTGTCCCTGTCGCGATCACTCCTCTCCTTGTCCCGGTTTTTGTCTCTGTCGCTGCGGTGCTTGTCCTTTTCGCGATCTTTATCTTTGCTGATGTGCTCTCGATCACTGCGCTCTTTATCTTTCTCGCTGCGTTCTTTGTCTTTACTAGAGGACTTGTGTGAGCTACTGTGATTTTTACTACTTGAATGCTTGTCTTTATCGCTAAAAATTAAACAAATAACAAATTTAATAAGATTAGCAATACAGATGTCACACAGAACCTTCTGGAAAAACTAACCTGCTATGTTTGGACGAGGAGCTCTTGTGGTTCCGATCTTTGTCTCGGTGCTTGTCTTTACTTGATGATTTGTGGCTAGATCTGTGCTTCTCGGAGCTACTGTATCCATTGTGAACACCGTTCACGTGTTCATTTCTATTACCGTTTACCTTTCCCTGAGAACAATTTACGACATTTTAACATTACCAAAATCATTGACATAAAATTGTCATCACGAAATAAAAATATGTAATGCGCTATGAAACACCCTTAATTTAGTCATTTTCTATTCTCAAAACTTTCCAAACCGACGCTTAGCTTCGGTTGTTCGAACACTGTAGTTGACGCCATATTGGGACTTAGAAAATTTTCGCTTCGTGGAGACTTGTGTTCACCCAGTAAACAGCACAATTTAAATTATTGGATGGCATAGATGTAATATTAACTGATAGATTTCGAATATACAAATCTATTTTATCACTTACTGATTCACAATCATTGTCGCTAGCGGGATTTTCGACACTCATTTTGCCTACGTATTACCGACCGACGTTAGTACAAAAAGTACGAATGTACGATTACATGAGGCCGGTCAAGCGAACGCAAATTCTAAGTGCTGAGAAGCAACGAATGCGCATGCGCCATTCCTCTCAAGATTGTTGATAGCTTCAGGTGAGTTGGTTCAATGTGCCTAACTGGACGTTGTTCAGACGGTTCAGAAAGTCGCAGATTTCGTAGTAGGTACGTAGTGTTGCAATATTCAAAATTAAAACCAAATTATTTATACTAGGTAGACAAATTGACAAAAAACAAAAACGAGTTTTAGTAATAAAAAAAACTGTTGTTCTCGTACTGAATGTCTTGTGTGGGAGCAGAACTTCCCACGAAAGGACCGTGAGCTGTAACGATATTGCATGGATTTTTCTTCATTTATTTATTGCATTCAATGAAAATTATTCTGACAGAGTAATACTAAATATAGGTACAGAGACGGGAGACTCTTTGGTGGGCAGTTGGTTGTACACATGTACCTAGCTCGACTCTGGTAGTTTTTGCAAGTTGGGAGCAGGGATGTTAGAAGACGGCCAAGAGCGAGTCGAACCTCGCTCATTCAGAGTTCCGTATCAAATGTAGAAGTGGGCGGCAACATAAAGTTTGATTTTTTAGATATTAATAGGTGTTTGTTGGGAAAACGTTATTAAATTTTATATAAGTAGCAGATTTACACATTTTCTATTTCCAAATAAAATTTTATGGGTAAAAGCTCACTTTTACGGTCTCTCACGAAGTCACGACTTTGTTTTCGATTACTATTGAAAAAAAAAATACGAGTCATACTCTACTCTCTCCCTCTAAAAATAATGCCTCACAAGAGGAAGAGTAGGACAGATTTATCCCCGTTACATGTACATAGGTAAGCATGCCACATGGGAGCAGGTCACACACTAAAAAGCGCATAAAAATTAAATATGTTTCTTCTGTGTGGGTCTATTATTACAAGCTTTTATTTAACTTGCAATATTTGTATGTGTCTGTAGTTACGTTTTTTTCTGTACTTATGTTTTCTTTTGTAAGCTGAATTAGAACAAGTTCCTCTTTTCGTACAGAGTTGAAATTTTAAGCATTGGTTCAGTTCCGATAGTAATGAATTTTAATGATAATTATGACCTGAAATTCCATCATGGAATAGCTTTAGATGACCCAACTCCTTTACGGTCAACGGTACTGACACAATGCTTTATACGTAGGCACGCATTTTATAGCACGTTCTAAAATCCACCAAGACGTGACTGCTGCGTTCAGAGTTGGCTCCAAACGCGAGATTTCTTCAGCGGTCAACAGTAGGTACAGATACGAGAAAATTTTACATCAGCATTCTATTATTATAGTATACGATGACTTGGCTGCTGCGTCTAGGTTCATTTGACTGACAAGAAGTTACGGGGTGGCTGGCTAAAAGAATATCTCTCAGATAGCTGCCGCCCTGGGTGGAAGTTCTAATGTTAAAAAGTACCTACAAAATAAAATTTCAGTCATAACGCCAAGCCAAAATTTTTAAGAAAATGTTTCAGATGCACATTTTTTATCTAAAATATAATGTAAACATTGATGCAACACAATGACAGGATTGAAATGTTTCTTTTTTTATCCATACTGTGGCTCTTGTCGTGTTGATTTGTGTTGTCACCGTTCGTACACGTTCCTTAAAGAGTTCGGATTTTCACCCTGCGGGCACAGAACCCTAAAAATCCCAAAATGAAATGAAGTTGACAACAGGCAAAGAGTATAAATTGAATTTTTTTGACAAAGGGGCCTAGCAATCTACTCTCTAAGCCCGAAGTCCGTAGTTTCGGCCTTAGTGTCGGGCGTTTTCTAGTTAGTAGGTATGAAAGCACGGAATATAATAGGTAGGTATAACTTGCTACTAGCAAGGGTCTTACAGTGTGGAGCCACGTAGCCATCATTATGACGGTCATGGTACGAATCCGCCGAGCAGTATATTATAGTACCCTATAGGTTTGATTTGTTTGCAAAGTATCAAAAATGTCGCATATATGGTCGTATTTTTTGCGTTGCGTTGACTTAGAAGCTTGATTTTTTTTAGTTCTAAGGGACCACAGATCTATTGGCGTCACATCTCCTGGAGATGCAGTAACTGACAAGTGTATGTAGTGTACGTTACCCCAACAAGAAAGTGTCTCCTAGAGTTATATGAGTAGAACGTATTATTGGTGCCTTATCTGTTGTAAATGTGCCCCCACATAAAAAATGTGTGCCCCCTGTCGTTTTGGAAAAAAACGGAAAAAACGATTCTTGCTGGGGTAACGTTTTTCTAGCAGGAAAATTCTAAACGAATGATCGGAGAGAGAAAAATTGTGCATAGCCAGAGAGCTTATATGTGTGCCAAAATGTGCCCCCAAAAATAAAATCTGTGCCCCTTCAGGTTTTCGAGATATTGCATTTCCTGCTGGAGTAACGTTTTGATGAATCGTATATCTCTAAAACCATTGCATGTGCCCCTGTAGAATAAACATACACGGGTAGCTCTTAATGTGTGCCCCTTTGTGCCCCAATTAGATTTAAGAAAATATTTATAGTTTTCAAGTTATCGCGGTTTAATGAAAACCCGAAAAAACATCGCAGCGCCTAAATGAGACAAGGCATAACTTCGCTGAAAACTGTATTCGGTTCTTCTTGACGCTAATAATAACCATACAAAGTTTCAAAACTGTTCATGCATGCGTTTTTGAATAATCATGCTAAAAGTAAAAACGATGGTGTCATAACTTTGACGGCAAAATACAAGGAACTGGCACAATCCCAGATGTGTAGGTGTAAACCAAAATCTTGTGCCTTTAGTCAAAAATATATGGTGAAAATATTGAGCTTCAAATGTTACGCATTAAGTAAATATAAACAAAAAACCAAAATATGTAAACAACGGCTGGTTATCCGACCAAATCTGAATGACTACTAAAAAGCGACGGATTCATACATATCGATGACCTTCTTTACTTTACTCACTAACCGGTTCACACGTGTTGTGCCTGAGTACACTGAAGTAGAAAAGTAATATCTAATAAAATAAAGTTGTTATTGGATTATATTTTAATAGCTGTTTCACACCGGACGCCGCCGGCATATAATTTGTTAAAATTTTCAGCCGCAGTGTAAACATGTTTTAACTTTACACGTAGATGTGAGTAACGTCATATGAGTGACGAAATGTGACTCATATGTGTAGCATTTTCGTGAGAAACAACCTCAATTAGCCACAATATCAGAATAACTTGTAATATATAGATAAAGACGATACATACATGAATTGTATTAATAGGCTAATGCTATGAAAATAATACTCGCTTCTTTATTTGGAAATGCACTGTTATTCACACGTATTTTTTTTGTACAAATTGCAGCGACGTTTCGTGACAACAAATAAACTGACACTAAATATGTTCGTACTAAATAAAGGCGTAGGAAAAAAGAAAAAACAGAAAAACTCATTCCTACATCTTTATGAACTTAGAGCATTGTATTGATGATATTGATGATTATAATTTTGTATCTACATATGTCTTACAGCCGCGAATAATATTTTAATCAACATACAACCAAGCACTGGCCTGCAAATTGCAAAAAAACTTAGGAAAATTCGAATTTCGCAGGCTGGTTGGAGCATTTACCTTAATAGAAGATTCCCTTTTTTCGCCTCCCCACACCGCTACATACATCTCTGGCCCCGCGGCGTCCGCTAACGTCGTCACGCAAGGAATCGCTTTGTCTAGCTTAGAGAAAGTGAGACAGCTAGTACGCGTACGGTGTTAGTGTGACAGAGACAGTTACGTGTAACGTCACTCTATTATGAATAATGGGTACAAAGTGTTTATTGACTAGGAAGTGCGTTTGGATTATTACTTGGTATTGGTAAACAGTTGCAGTTATGTTATGACGCCAAGGACACTGTTACGTTGAGTCACGCAGTTGCACTGATACCAAAGACTACAATAGTATACTGGCTAACTGATACTGTTTGTTTACTTTTTTTTAAGTTGGTTGAAAGTGGCGTATAAGCATTTTATAACAATTATTGTGGTTGTAGGGGTGGTGAATTTTATGGCACGATCTGCGGTGGTAAGTATTTAATGGCATTATTTTGACTTATTTAAAAATACTTGTACCTTATCAAGCACTTGGATTTTTTTTTCATTACTTTACCTATTTATTTATTTTTAACTAATATTTTTCTAAATCATGTTTATTTTGTTTTCATCTGAAAGGATATACATACTTTCCGATTGGTCCAATAGAAATTTCGTCAAAAGCGATTCAGTAATTTGTTTACTTTTTTTGTATAATACGTATTTAATTCTCGTCTTGTGCTAGGTTGATGACATATAATCCCTTAATAACTTCTAGTTACTATGTAAAAAAATAATTCATGACAAGAATTCATGTCTCCAAAACTAAGACTCGACCACAATCCGTCAACACTCAACATGTCACAGTCACAGGGCTGTATCTTTTTAGCCGAAATAACTAAATAATTGATTTGATTTTTACAGAATGTTGTATGGCAGCCATAACAACACATATAGTCACAAGGTGCATTTAATATATTTTTTAATTAGCCCTCAAAACTTTTGAACGCGACTGTACGGACAACAGCTTAGGTATAATACGTCCAATAAAGAAGGTCATCGATATGTATGAATCCGTCGCTTTTTAGTAGTCATTCAGATTTGGTCGGATAACCAGCCGTTGTTTACATATTTTGGTTTTTTGTTTATATTTACTTAATGCGTAACATTTGAAGCTCAATATTTTCACTATATATTTTTGACTAAAGGCACAAGATTTTGGTTTACACCTACACATCTGGGATTGTGCCAGTTCCTTGTATTTTGCCGTCAAAGTTATGACACCATCGTTTTTACTTTTAGCATGATTATTCAAAAACGCATGCATGAACAGTTTTGAAACTTTGTATGGTTATTATTAGCGTCAAGAAGAACCGAATACAGTTTTCAGCGAAGTTATGCCTTGTCTCATTTAGGCGCTGCGATGTTTTTTCGGGTTTTCATAAAACCGCGATAACTTGAAAACTATAAATATTTTCTTAAATCTAATTGGGGCACAAAGGGGCACACATTAAGAGCTACTCGTGTATGTTTATTCTACAGGGGCACATGCAATGGTTTTAGAGATATACGATTCATCAAAACGTTACTCCAGCAGGAAATGCAATATCTCGAAAACCTGAAGGGGCACAGATTTTATTTTTGGCGGCACATTTTGGCACACATATAAGCTCTCTGGCTATGCACAATTTTTCTCTCTCCGATCATTCGTTTAGAATTTTCCTGCTAGAAAAACGTTACCCCAGCAAGAATCGTTTTTTCCGTTTTTTTCCAAAACGACAGGGGGCACACATTTTTTATGTGGGGGCACATTTACAACAGATAAGGCACCAATAATACGTTCTACTCATATAACTCTAGGAGACACTTTCTTGTTGGGGTAACGTACACGTGTATGTACCTAAGTACTTATTTGATGTTAATTTAAACTTGATATTTCCACGCGTTTTTGAGAAAAAGGGTTTTGACAGACAGACAGATCCTTTATGGGTTCCGTTTTTTCCTTACGGAACCCTAAAAAATATTAAATCCATAACGACTAACGAGTCAGTCCGGGCGTTCTATCCTTTTAAATGAAAGATATTGATGCACAGATTGTTCATGTTACTTCACTCTTCTCAAGATATACCTACTTACCTACTCAACGCGATTCTCCCCTGTACATTTCGTAGGTATGTTTTCATAGCTTTCTTTCTCTATCTCTCCGGTGCTAATTCGTACGCGTTTTGGTATAAGAACAGTTGCTGTAACAAGCACTTTCGTTTGAGCTTTTGCTTGCATAAATTGGTTGGTTGAAGGGAAGCTAAAGATTCATTTAAATATTTTGGGTCCAAATGACCACTTAAAAAGTAATCCTTTAAAAGGTCAAATGTTAGGGCTGCAATTTAAATGATTCATCATCATTATCATATCAGCTGATAGACGTCCATTGCTGGACATAAGCCTCCCCCAAATGGGGGGAAGGGTTTGACATAATCACCACACTTGGCAGGCAGGTTAGCGATTGCAGTGTAGCTGTTGCAATGTACAGAGAATGCTGCTACCCATTCTCTGGCGAGTCCCATAGTCGCTTCTTACGACACCCACGGCATATGATAGGATGGTACTATTCTTTTATTTAAATGATTGAGTGGACAATTGTACACCATTTTGTTTTATTTTCTTGAATTAGTAACAAGGTTTTTATAACATGTAATTATTTTATACATACCTATAGAAAACAACTTTATTCCATAGATTTCGAGAAGTAGGTATAACACCCTTGTCAATCACCGGCCACTATGTTCATGTATTGTCTAATTCCAAGTTTCATAGTCATATCTTTTCATAGTGGATTTGCATTCACATATTATAGGTGAATAAGCTTTTGCATATAATGTAAGTTAAGTACCTAATTTGCATTCTACATTTTCTTAATATTTAATTTACAGTTTCTAATAATAATATAATTAAGATTAAACTGGAGAAATAAGTATTTAGTAGTAGTTAATTTTTGTTTTTTGATTGAGTTTCTTCTTTTGGTTTTGAATACACAGGCTTTCCATTTGAATCCCAGGTGCTTTTCAGTTTTCTAAAGGCAAATGCCATGTAAACAGCTAAAAATAAAAAAGAGTAAAATCAATTAGCATGGTATATCAAAATGTATTTAACAAATTGACTTCACTAAATGAATACTTACTGGCAACTTCCCATTCACATGTACTCATTGTGCCAACTCGATCTCGTTCAGTCTTGTTGTCCTTGCTCTCCCAGAACTGTTTAGCATGTTGATACTCTGCTTCATCAGCAATGAGCTCTTTCCCTGGAGGTGGGGGATAACTTTCAAAGCATACAATTCTTTGCAATAGTTGTCTGTACTTTTCTGAGTGATCTTGAAAAAAGTCTGCAAATCTTGCTTTATATACTAACTCCAAACCAAAGTCAGAAGCAAGTTTAGTAAATAATTTGAAATTCACTAAAAACTCAGGACAATCTACAACTCCTTCTAGATGAAAATCATACTTTCCGCCAAAGAGTGGATAGCCTTTTTCAACATCAAACAGTAGTTTAATGTTATAAATTCTATTACCAAATGAACCATCTGGAGATTTTTGTCCTCGTGATACAATTTCATTTGCATCAGGAATAGTTCCAAAAAAATAGCCACCAGGTTTTAAACACTCTGATATGTTGGTAAGCATCCTTTTTGCTTGAGGTAAGCTTTCAAAACTATAATGCAGGCCAAATTGGCAGCTTACAACATCAAAACCAATAGAGGGGTCTCTATATTTATCTCTCAGTGTGTCTTTAGAGCAATCCGCTGCAATGAATTCAGCAGAATAAAGTCGGCCGCCCCGAGAACGAGCACGAAGATCATCATATCTTGTCTGACACTGCTGCACTGATACCTCAGCAATATCAGCAAAAACAACATGTTCTACTCTGGCTTTTTGCCATTTACTTAAGTCACCGCCTTTACCACAGCATATATCCAGTACTCTCAAGGATCTACCATAATCTTTTTCTCGTATTTTATCTGTGTACTCTTGAATCAGCACGCTCTTGACCCAATTATTAAAATTTCTAAGGTAATATATGGGCGAATTAAACCTTTCATTCAAGCCTTTCTCTTCTAAGTGGTTATAGTGCGCTGCCACTACGGAACTGTGTTCTTTAGCTTTCTTTCGTGGCAGCTCATTGCTATCGTCATCTTGATCAGCATGAGGTTTTCTTTCGACATTCACAGTCTGCTCTTCGTCAACTTTAGAATCACCGTTCTTTTCTTTTGAATTATCGGAAGTACACGACATTTTCCCTGATTTTATTTGCTCCTTGTTTATGTTAAATGATCATTACTTTTTCAATATATCCTTATATTAAATTAGTCGTAAATTCTAAAAACACAAGCATAACGCACGCACGTCACGTTTTTGACCAAAGCCAAACACTGATGACACCACAACTAACCAGTGTTGCCAATATCTTAAATAGCTCTCCACCAGATCCAATTACTAAAACCACCAGAAAACCACTAACAAAAAATTGTCCTCGACACGTCATCATCATCTTCATAGCAGCCGAAAGACGTCCACTGCTGGACGCTGGATATATGCCTTAACCACAACAATTTCCACTAAAAATGTGACGTAAGAATGTGACATATGTAAATTCCCAAATAAAAATAAATCTTACGTTATAGTAAATAAACATTAAATTCGCGGCACACCGGTGTGCCGGCAGTGCTCAGAATTTGTTTTTACTTTCTTTAACAAAACAAAAATAACCGTAACAAAACAACAATAAATCAATACACCATTTGTATGAAAAAAATCAACGTAGGATCATCAACTATGTCGGGGACGGCTCCCAGTCAAACTAGATTCAACTGAATACCAGTATTTTACGTAGACCGGCTGCCTAACAGACCTCCACAACACATTAAATGGGTAACACTGATTCAGATTTAATTTCTGGCTTCTGAAAATCCGTAACGACTGCCAAAAATCTACAAATGACAGCCTGGACCACCGACCTGCTTTTCGGAGTCTCGGTATGTAAAGATCACCCATCCACAGACCGACCTCGGAAAGCCTTGCTTAACCTTGAAGATCGGCTGTGATAATTAAAAAAAACAGAACGCTAGATATACCAACCTACAATTTTTCTAAAAACGAAAGCTTTTCTGACCGTCATCTTCGGACGAATCATTTTATATAATATGATTATTTTCTTTGATACCGATTGATTTTACCACGTTTATTGGAATTCCATATTCGTAGCAGCATTTTCTTTCCAATCTCAAAGCACAGCATACCCTTAGTAATATAGCAGTTAAAAGATTTATTTTCAATCTTCATATGCTTAATTTTTATTACATCAGCATTGGAATGAGGCAGTATTGTAAGTAGCTTAGTTGCTGATTAATCGCAATTTGTGTGATAAAGCGTAAACAGAATTTTACTAAACCGCTAGAAAAATCCACCAGCCACTAAAATAAATATTTCGCCACTAAATAGGAGGTCGAAACCACCAGTTTTAGTGGAAAATCAACTAAGTTGGCAACACTGCGACTGACACCCTTTGATTTGACTAACAAACAAGCCTGACAAGTGACAGACGTGACAGTAGTAGTGACAGAAGTCTTTTTTTTCCGTCTAGGAGTGTGACGAATAATATATTGGTGTACGAATTCAATAATATGCATGCATGCATATTCACGTATTAGTAATCCAACGAACTGTCAAATGCTATGCTAATATTTAATATTCACATAATTCCACAGATTACTTACATGTACATAATCTGGGATTCCATTCACTTGGCACGGATCGGCGGGATCGGATTCACTCAATCACTCTGACATTCTTGAAGTGATACGTATTATTAGGTATTAGTTAAATATCACTGATCCTCAAATAAAAGTTAAGGTATTTAAAAATATTTCTAGACTAATATATTCATATGAGCTAATACGACCAATGTGAGACCGGATGCGGTACACCGCGTTTTTATTAACCCATTTTGGACCCAAATACAAGCTAGTAGAAAAAATCTTTATTGAAGTAACTATTGGAGGCTAGTAAGACATTTATATAAAGAAAGTATTAAAAAACACCGTCCACAAATGGCGCCAATTGGCTTATGTATAGTATTTTTCAAAACATCCTTTTTCAATGCACATTGTTCTGATTCATTTTTTACATTCCCAACGTGCTTTCATGTGGCATTCATCGCACCGTAGCTGGCTTGGCAGTTTCTCGGGGAAGTGTCCAACGCCATCTAAACTCATACTTGGCACCACTGAAGAAGGTTTACGACACCTTCCATCGTGTCTTTCCGTGCCTACACTCCTCAAATAAAATCTCGGCGAAACTGGAGCTGGTCTGGTTTCTCTTCAGCGGTCAGGACATGCGGACGCCAAGCATTAGCTACAGACAAATCCAGCATGTAGGTAAACAGAACTTACCACCATTTTACCCTCGTATAGCTGTTCTGTTTCTGCGATTGACTGGTCAGCTTGATCAACTCCGTCCATGCCTTGGTTGTAGTTCTGGAAGACAAAAGGGATGTCCACGTCTACCTTCTTTCCTTCTGCAGAGCTCCATCTTTTTTACCTTGCCAAGAAGATAAACAAGGTCATAGTTTGTACCCATGGTACAAACACTGTTGTCAAGCCGTAACTAACATTTGGATTATCGTCTTCATTCAAAATGATTTCGAGAGCTTCCTAGAGTCCGCTATAAAGAGTCATTTGCAACATCAAACGATCACTTATTCATTGTTCACACCGAAACTAAACCTGCGAATAAAAAACAAAAAATATTAGCCATCCATCAGTCCATTGGCCCCATTCGGGGACACCATACTAAAATATTTCCCTTTATAGTAAAATCTAGGAAAATACTTGACCTAATAGTATTTTTTTACTAGTAGAAACTATGGCCAAGTGAAAAATGCAGAAAGAAAGAATTTATCTTTCTTTCTCAACTCAAACATTGTGTTAATAAAAACATGACTTACCTTTGGTCAAAAACCTATTTGTTCAATGAAGTGAATAAAATCACTTATTTTATCCACTCAATCCAATAAATCACAAAAATATATTTGTTTTACAAAGCCACACTCTGGCAATACAAATTCGTCTGTTATGAAATAGATAAGTTATGAAAGAGATAGCTACAATAAGTTGTAAAATGTGGGTACTTAAAGACATGGCCCCAAATGTCCACAGCGGGCGTACCTAAATGGGTTAAGATTTGGAACCTAGCATTTTAGAATTCATAACAAGGGAAAAAAGAAAACAGGTACCTAGTTTTATCAAAATTTTGTCTTTGTCTCAATGGGGAATATTTTTGCCATTTTATCCCACTAGGTGACGCAATCGCTATGATCTCGTGCATTAAAAATGTCTTGAACATTTTTATGCAAAATGTTTTGTACTTTTAGAGAAAGAAATTGTTTTGAAGTTTTAAATAGGTAGGTAGACCAACACTTGAGAAAGTCAATCAAGGTTTTATTATTTCTGCATTGTAAAAGTATTTATTTAAAACAGCTTGTTCACTCACAGTCATTTGTATAAAAGAGGTCATTTCTGCTATTCATGTTGCAAAGATTCTAACTAGCGCCTCTAGTGTCAAGAACACTTCAACTCAAATTGATTTATTATCGATAGTCCGGGCCAAGTCAGCACTTTTTCACTTTTCAAGAAGGGAGGGAGGGAGTCATTCAATGCATGAGTAACCACTCATGGATTGAATGACTCCCTTTTTTTAAATTTATATAGGTAGGTATATCGCTCGACTGATGCGTTCAAAATATATCTATCCATCTAGTCTATTTACTCCCACTGCTGGGCAAAGGCCCTCTCCCTTTTTACACCACTCTTTCATTTGCTATGGCCGGACCAGAGGAGATTTTTTGGGGAATTAGTAGATTTCGGGTATTTTGATAAATCGGTGTTACCAACGCTGCAAGTGTCGTTTTTAGGCAACTTCTAAATTTCACCAGTAGAAGCGCGCGCATAGGTATAATCTTTGCATCGCCAATAAAACTGGCATTTTTTGTGATATAGGTAAGTACCTACACAACCTGAAGATCTATGTATGTGTAAATGATTAGTTTACAGAATTCTCGGTTAATACCTACAAAACAGTTGGCCTTGTATCTGAAAGTAGTAGGGACATGGTTTTTTTATTTGTAAGTAGATCTCCATTTTCTAGATACAGATAAAGCTTAACAGTAACTGGATTATTTGAGCAATACCGGGTGGAGTAAGGGTATTTTACTCCAACAATTGTTTCATTTCCTAACAATCCATCAGGATACGCACCTAAATGTGGTTATCTACTCTTTATTAATAAATAAGCCACACATTCCCTTTTTTTCACAATAGTGTTTTAGAACAATTTTCTCTGGTTGACACAATTCATTTAGACAGTAGGTTCTTTTTAAAGCTGAGCATATTTTGGACATGCAAATGGCAAATTGTATGAAAATTGCTTGCTGATATGCGGTTTTTTTATGCGTCGTTTTGTCTCTGCTTTCTGGTGTCTCGACTTTCGAAGTATCTTTTAAAGTAACATTTATTAAATATAGCGATTTCAAAATTTGATGTTTTCTTGAAACAGTAGGTATAACCAATAATAATAATACGTTCAATCATATCAGCCGTGCTAAAAAATACAGTACCTAACAACATGATTGCACCGTGCATGAACTCCTGATCACCATTTTTGTGTAATCTAATATTTACAAATATTTCTCATGAATCGCTTCTAACCACAGAATGTAAATACGGTGCGTGTACGTCACTTATACCTACTATTCTTACTATCCATATCCCTACTTTATTACCTATATATAAATGCGAAAGTAACTCTGTCTGTCTGTTAGCTTTCACGCTAAAACGGCTGAACGGATTTTCATGAAATTTAAGAAATATGTAGCCTAGGATATGGAGAAGATCATAGGCTACTTTTTCATGCGATAACCGACATCCACGCGGGAAAAAGTTAGTCCAGTATAAAATTTAAACTGACTAAATGTCAAACACCCCGTTCAAGCACACCGCGAGGCGAGAAATTAAACTGACTAAAATTAATTCTGCTCTGCAGTGCGATTCTGTAAACATGTCGAAGTGAACACTTGGGCGGGTTGCACGACGGGTGAGTTGTCAAACCATACAAATAAGATGGAATGACAGCTCTATTGTCGTTCACTCCGCCTAGGCACAGAGTAGTTTTATATGCGCCTAGGTTTACACCGTGAGATGTCGACAGAATCGACCGGCTGTTCAAGGGTCCACTGGTATAAATTTTGGCCTGGCTAGGATGAATTTTAGCGACCTTTAAAGTTCACAAAATTTTATTCCTGTTGTCAGATTGATAGCTGTCTGTTGTTACCTATATTTGCTTGATTCGCGCCATATTATTGAGGATAGGAATATTTTAAACGAGTAGGTACCTATTTACTCATTATGGAATATTATTGCATTGTGTGTGGATCATGGATGAAATAATGATGCGAATTGTTGTAGAAAAAAGGGGCAGAATAATTTTGACAGATTGAATTACAGCTAACATTGATAAAAACCTATGAGTCCGTGGTCCGTTCAGCAAACTGTCGCTAGTACCTACAATAACATTTTTATCCGGCCAAAATTTCGCCGTCTTACTTAAACGCACCCCGTGTCAAAATAATATTTGTTTTCTTTGTTAGGTTCCTTGGTAAAATGATTCGTTTCGGTTATTTCTATAAAGTACTTACAGCTTTTAGTTTACAGAAAATTATCTTCTTCAAGCCAAGACAATCACAGTCTAAGGCAAATATGTATGGAACATTTGTGTGTCAAGTGCTGTGTGAAAAATTGTATGTCAATGTAGTGGTCCCAGCGGTAGGGGTTACGATATCTTAGTAGCGTTTCGATTACAGATATATATGTACGTTGCCCCACACTAGTAATTTCTCCTGTCCCGGAACAACTATCTGTAGGCCATACATATATTTGTTCCGTGTGGGAATCGAACCCACGACACGCAGTGCAGCAGCCAATCGCTTAACTCTTCTAAGCCAAAAATAATATAAGTTCATATATTATTTTTGGCCCAAAATTCAGTTGCGCGGACACCGCTCGATCCTTTAACTGTGTCAGATCCTAAAGTGTAGTTACGTAGTACTGTTGATAAGATGAAAGCTGGACCATTGTGTGCTGAGGGACGCCGCATAATTATTTGTTTATTTAATCATAGGAGAACCAACAGCTATAACTGATGGATAACACAGTTATACGTATTAGACCGAGCCTTAAAGCCAGAGAATTAAAATGAATACCAATTTTATTCAGTTATATTTCTGTTTGAATCGGTATCGCAAAAGTTAATGTTTAATTTTGTTATTTAGCGAATTACGTAAATTATTTAATTAATTTTATGAAAAGAAAGTAGGTAATTTTGCTTGAAGTATGTAGGTACAAAATCAAAAAATATTTTAGTATATATTTTTTTAATCCGGACAAGTGCGAGTCAGACTCGCGCACCGAGGGTTCCGATCGCGTCTTGATTGTTTTCCGAGTATCTTTACCTACTTCAGTTTATAAACTGTGAAAGCAAAATATAGCAGGTGAGATTGAAGGACAAACTGTTGTTGTTGAAAAATGTTCTCGCATAGATACATCAATGTACGTCACGGTTAATCCTTCAACCGAAAATATAAGTTTGTAATCGCAAAAAAATATTTTTAAATGATAAAACTATAAATTCCCAATTTTCAGACATTTTCCTGTACTTGTAATGTAAGATCTATCTCCTTGCCAAATTTCATGACTCTAGTTCAATGCGCCATAAATGGACTATAAACTTCTTTATACTAATCTTTTTTGACTAATTTAGCTTGATTTTTTCACTGCTGCAAAGGGTAGCAGACCTGGCTATTTGATCTTAATTTCAGCTTGATTCCTTCACGCTTCCTGAGAAAAAGGGTCTTGACAGACGGACAACATAGTTATCCAATAAGGGTTCCGTTTGGCACGGAACCCCAAAAACGAAGACGCAAGGTTAACTTTTTCCGGGATACATTTTAACATACTTCCCCAGAGTTAAGAATTATTGCAAAGTTAGCCTAGTACTCGCCGTAATTTGCCTGGATTATAATAGATTTTGATAAAGGAGATGGTATAAATATAAAAAAATGAAATGGTTTGTCTAACATGTATCCACTTTAAGATAAAACACGAGTTTGTCTTTGCCGAACTTGGGCTTTGACATACTGCCACTCACCCTCTCCCTCTCCCTCGGATTTACTCGGCTGCATTCGGTTACACTGAAAGCCGAACCCAACATAGTTGGTAAAAGACTAGACAGATTGATTGAGCTCCAATTTAGGGAAGGTACCCCTCACAAGTCTCATTGCAATTAAGTTTTGAGTTGCATCTGTAAACACATCATCATCTGCCTCAGGCCGACTTCGCCTACCCCTGAGCAAAGGCCTCTAATGGGCGTATTTCCATTAGCCGGCCCGGCAACGGCGTGGCCGTGCACCGGCACCGGCGCTGGGGCTTCGTTTTTCCACTGCGCCGGTGTCGATGCCGGTTTACGCCCGGTGAGTGGTACAGTACTGACATGGACTTCAGCACGACGACACGTAAAGTACAACGCGTAGATATAACAATGGTATCGTCAAGCCACCAACCGTGTCTCCACGTTGCCGTCGTGGTGGGGCTTGCGTGTCTCAGTGATCTTGGGGGCTTTGCCGGTAGAGCCACTCATGCCGGAAGGTCCCAAGTGAGAGACCAGACCAAGAGAGACACAAGAGGGGCACACCGTTCGGAGACTTGAGCAGTGTTCGGGTCCTCGGACGGTGTGCGTCTCATTGGCTTGCTCGCTGCTCTCTGGTACGCGTCTGATCATCAGACGTGACTGTGAGGGCAGCGAGCAAGCACTGAGAGAGAGGGGGAGAGGAGGGGAGATAGGGACCGCACCCTCAAAAAGGAAATTATGGACAGTTCTGCTAAACAGAAACTACCCCAGGGCGGTACGGACTGCACAGCGGTCCGAGAATCCGCCACGCCTCGTGCGTCAAGCCCCTCGTATTCTGGGGGGGGCAACAGGGCTGTCCGCAATCCGCTTGCCAAGGGCAACAGTGGCCGAGGAGGCCCCCGATTCGACTTCAAACAATTAATCGGGTTTGATTTTAGCTCGCCCGACGAAGAGTCGGCCGGGCAGAGCGC
Organism: Melanchra persicariae; assembly: GCA_947386135.1. Lineage (NCBI taxonomy): Eukaryota > Metazoa > Arthropoda > Insecta > Lepidoptera > Noctuidae > Melanchra > Melanchra persicariae. The sequence continues at coordinate 7,104,467 of OX376653.1, read as the reverse complement.
GGGCGAAGGCGCGCTGCGCTGGGAGGAGGGCTCGCTTGAGCGTCGCGCGGGTGTAGAGTCGGAGTCCGAGTTGGACTCCGACGACCTGGCGACCATTTGCTCGGCGAGCCCTGTACCCGAGGGGGCGAGGGCTGCTGCGGAGGACTCCAGGTCCTTCCGCAAGCGGCCCAGATCAGAGGAGGACCGGGGGTCGTCCGGCAGCGAGGAGGTAGCCTCGGCTCGCAAGATCCCCACCAGCAGGCGGGGCAAGGGCCGAGAGGGAGGCAAGGGGAGATTGCCCGCCTCCAAGGTGGCTGGTCAGCGAGCCGGGGAGCTCGTCGCTGACGGACGACCCCCCGCAGAGGGCGGTCGCAGGGCCCCTGGTTCGGAGTCCTCCGGCGGTGAGCCGGATGACTCCGGACAGGAGCTTCGGAGGGCCGGGTTTGCGGAGGTGGTGGAGGCCGCGCTTCGCGATGTGGCCCTGAAGAGGAAACTCTCCTCTAAAAACAGGGCCATAGGAGAAGCGCTGACCTCCATCCTGGCGGCAGCGGAGGCTAACCGAGGTGGGCCTCCGGTGGACGAGATGTCCAACCTGCGGGCGGAGGTCGCCCGCTTGGCTGCCGCCACCGAGCGTCTCCAGAGGGAGAACGCGGGGCTCCGAGCAGACCTGGCCAGGCTCCAGGGAGCCGGCCCACAGGGGGCGCCTAAAGGGGGAAGCAGGGAGAACAGCCAGCCCGTGCCGCAGGAGGGCCAGGTGCTGGACCTGGTGCGGCAGGAGATGGCTGCCTTCCAGGCGCGGTTTTCCGTCCTGGAGGGCATCGTCCTGCGCCCCCCGTTAGCGGCGAGTGGGAAGGCTCCAGGCCGGAAGGCGGCGTCGTACGCGGCCGCCGCGGCTGCCACACCGGGGTCGTCCGGCCAGGACAAAGGGTCCGGGCCGGCACCCGCGAAGCCGGTGCCGGGAAAACCGGACCCGGCCCCGGGAAGGAAGAGGAAGGGTGGGGTTGCTGCGCGGACGGCGAAGGCTCCTGCGCCGTCTGAGCAGCAGCTCCCCCCGGCTTCCTCGCCTTCAGCTCCTCCCCCGGCTCAAGCCGAATGGCAAGTTGCCGGGGAGAAGAGGAAGGCGGGCAAGGCAGCCAGGGCGGCCAAGAGGCGAGAGAGGAAGCGGCGGCAGAAGGCGCGAAGCGTCGCGGCTGCGCTCCGCCCCCCGAAAACCGCGGCTGTAGTGCTTACACTACAGCCGGACGCGGTGAAGAGGGGCGTGACGTACGCGGACGTGCTCACCAAGGCGAAGGAGGCGATAAACCTTGGTGAGCTAGGCATCGTGGGGGGCCTTCGGCTCCGGGTCACCATGACTGGGGCCCGGATGCTGGAGATCCCCGGGGCAGCCAGCGGCCCAACCGCGGACGCTCTAGCCGAAAGGCTTAGGGCGTCCCTAAGCGCGGACGATGCCCGAGTGTCCAGGCCCACCAAGCGCATCGACATGCGCATCTTGGGCCTGGACGACTCCGTCACGGAGACGGAGGTGGTGGCCGCCGTCGTTAGGACGGGGGGGTGCTCAGCAGAGGAGGTGAAGGCAGGCACCCTACGTCCTGACAACACGGGCATGCGCACCATTGTGGTGAGCTGTCCCGTGTCGGCGGCCATCAAGACCATCTTGGAGGGCCGTAGGTTTTTGGTGGGTTGGGTTTCCGCGCAGGTCAAACTGCTGGAACCCCGACCTCTGAGGTGCTTCCGGTGCCAGGCGGGCCACCATGTAGGAGCTCAATGCACCTCGGAGGTGGACCGCAGCGGTCTATGTTTCCGCTGCGGTCAGCCCGGTCACAGGGCCGGCTCCTGCGACGCCGCGCCGCACTGCGCAGTCTGTGCGGCAGCTGGCAAGCCGGCCGACCACTGGGCTGGGGGTAGGGCCTGCGCCCCACCCACCAAAGCCGGAAACCGGAGAAAGCCCTCCGCCACCGCCGTCTCTGCCGCGACCGCCGCCACCGCCGCCGCTTCCTCCGCCGCCAAAGCCGGTTCCACTGCGGCTGCTGCTACTGCAACAGCCGCAGTAGAGCCCCTACAACGGGCTCCGGAGGGGGCTGAAATGGAGTGCCAGTAATGGCCCCATTTCACCCCCTCCTGTTGAACGTCAGCCACTGCGCCGCCCAGGAACTGATGCTCCTGAGCATGGCGCAGTGACTGATGCCTGTGGACGGCGAGCAATGGGTAGCTCGCCGTCCGATCAGAGCAGGCCCGGGTTGACGGCGCGCTGTGTTCTACACGCGCCAAGCCAGCAGTCGTCAGCATGGGTCGGGGCCCGTTAAGGCCAGAGCCTACCAGGGTTGCGGATTTGTTCGAAAGAGTTACCGTGGCCCTGGAACGTAAAGGCACTGAGAGGAGCATGGGTGGGTTTTAGTCAGTAGAAGTCTGACACTCCCTGCCGCTCCACCCAGAGCGGGAGGGGTCATTTGATGATTTCCCATCCAATAAAAAAAAAAAAAAAAAAAAAAAAAAAAAGCCGTCGACTTGTTATATCTTTTACATTTACGATGCCAATACCAACGCGGAGACGTCGAATTTAGGATTCATCCAATACTTTTTACTTGTTTCATTAGTTTTGTCCCAGAGACAAGACAGCGCCGGACAAGAAAACGCCCATTTTCTTGTGCCCACGTTCCTGTGCCAGCCTCATCCAGGTTCTACCCGCGATGGCAACAATATTGTGACCTGCTCATCGGACGACCCACACTTCTTCCAGTCCGCGGACGCCACTCGGTCACTGCCTTACTCCACCATCATCAACTCGCCTTGCCAAGTGTCCTGCCCGCTCCATTTCAGCTCTGTAATTTGATTTCCGCTGTCGAAAACCTTCGTACGCCTTCGGATCTCGATGTTTGGAACTTGGCCTGTTAGCCGTATGCCAAGTATGGAACGACCCATGGCTCTCTGTGCAACTCTCAGCCTGTACACAGCCTGGCTGTGTACAGGCTGAGAGTCAGTAGTAGTCAGTGTAGTTGGACAGGTAGGAGGCTGTGACAGCCTCCTGCGTGAGCGTCCATGTCTCAGCACCGTAAGTTATATTGGGCAGAACACCCTGGTTATAGAGGCGGGACTTCAGACATTGTGGAATCTTGGCAGACTCCAGAATGTCGACCAATTTACCAAAAGTTGCTACCCACCCAAGCTGCATTCTTCTCGATGCCTCCGTTTGTTGATGTTTTTTGCCAAATGAAAGAATAGGTATAGCCAAGGTAGACATATCGGTCAACCATCTCCAACGCCTCATTTCCAATTTTAACAGAAGGATAAATACAACACAAACACAAATTGTTAGAAATCCTTAGCAACACGTTTATCCTGGGTTAATAATGAGCCGTCACGTAGGTACGCGTACCTACGTACCTATCATAGCTACCTACTTGTCATCATGAACTGCAATCACTTGTTTCTATCGGTGTCCCTGCCTACTTATTGTCAAATTGTATAATTGATGAATCTAGCGTAAAAGCGCACTACTCACTAAGCTAGGTTCATCAGTTTTAAATGATATCTGAGACTTGAGCTATTTTGTTAGCCTTCCGGAGACAGATATTGATACGAAATGTCTGATTCGCAAACTTATTGGTGTTAGTAATCATATTGAGGTGATTATGAGAACGGCTATTCAGAGTATGCAGGCGATAGTGAGACAGGGCAGGTCCGGAGGAGCCCGCGAGGGGAGCGCGCGGCGGCGGGGGTGGGTGCCGTTACGTGGTGCGCGCGCGGCGGCGGCGGTGCCACGACGCGGACGTGCTTCACTCAGTTCGTGCGCGAAAGTCGTTACCTGCGTCACACGATAGCACTGTTGCCCACACGCGAACATTATTCCTACAGCACGCCAAAGCGAAACGAATCAATTAATCAGCCAAGAGTATCATTGTTTGAATTTTTGTGATCGAGTGCACAGGACCTAAAGGCACCCAGTGCGTTGTTACAACCTTGTGAAGTGGTGAGAAAGCGCGTGACGTCAGAGACACCGGCCACCGCGATCATATGTTGGACGCGGATGCAGTGATGGAATGTGGCGTGTTGTTATGGTGACGTGTGATAGTGCAGTGTCTTGGATTACCTGGATTCTCTAGCAGCAAAGCCGCCGCAGCGCGGTTCCTCCACGGGAACCATGCGTAGAAAAAGATGAGCCAGGATGCTGAGAGCTTGGTAATATCATTTTTGTAGTTCCTTGTGACACTAACACAGGCAAAAATGCCAAGATTTCCCGAACCTCTTCTACAAGAGCGAATCGCGCGATGAGCTGTCCCACGACTACTGACAAGTGGCTATTAGATCACTATCGAGAAAACTGCAGAGGCGATTTCAGTTTGGCTATTTATAATGATGATATTATATACAGTAAACGTTGCTTAATACGTGAGTAGGTATTTACTTGAACTGGCGACATTCAAGGCTGATTACATACATTCTGCTGAGTTGAAGAAATTATTGGTTAAGTACTTAGTTATTATAAATACAAATTTGTTAAAACTGCTGTTACTGATACTGAAGTACAAAAGACATTTTCCTGTTATAAACATAAATAGCATATATAATAGTACATAACAGGAAAACTGGAACCTGGAATACATACATACATATATGTACTACTAATAACATCCAGCAGATCAATAAAATACCACTTTCAATGAGTACCTACCCTTTGAACAGTTAGTTCTAGTGCCTAATTTTAGTTGTCAGCAAGTCCACTGGGTGATGATTCGGTGCGTGGGTGCTATTTCTCGCCCACAAAAGTGTAGTGATCAACAGAGACCCATGTAGGTCTCCTCAACTAATCGGAAAGGTTATTGACTTATTTGCTGTCCAAGGCAACATTTGCAGGCTAAGGTCTACAACTGAAAAAAAATAAAGTTTGCTAAGTTTGCGGGGCGATCGTTTTTGAAGCCCTGTTATTGTGTGAGCAAGCTACCATCTACCATCATATACGTAGGTATGTAAATTATGAACAGACAGGGGCTACTGTCCTTTCGTAGTTCTGGTAACCAAGTTCACCACAGCTTCCAAAATCCATATTCCAATGCAACAGTCCTGTTTTAACCGACAGTTAGTGATCCTTGGTAGCACTTTTACTATAGTAGAAGCAGGGATACTATATTACACTATACTAAGGATTACTGTCGGTTGTTAGATATCCCATTCCATTTAAGGCGTCTAACAGGCCGTTGCGATTTAAGTTCGGCCCCTCGTATGCCTACCAAAGGTCCAGGACCCCAGGGTCCCGAGATATGTCAAAGACAGTTTATAAATATCATCAAATTAAAAGATAGGTTAGGTAGTCCGCAAATTGCCCGTCCGATTACATTCATAACCCACTGGAGCCATAGCTATGCGCTCTGAGTTATTTGATTTAACAACACTTAAAACGGTTTCTGAACATGAAGTCATACATTCGCAATTGCATAAAAAGTACGGTACAGATGTTGATTGCAATATTTGTTTTGTTATTCTAGCAATAACGCAAAATGTTGAAAGTGTTCGTGGGACTGGTGGCAGTGGCTTGCTACACGCGCGCTTGCTCCAGTTTCTGCACCATTGTTAACTTTCAGATTTCCTTCTGTTCTAATAGAGTAGTGTGGAAGGTGAAACGAGAAACTGACAACAGTATTGGTTATATTCAGCCTTCTGTTGACAGAGTCGTCGTTGACCAGTGTGACAAACTAGCAACCAATTAATGTAAGGTACTTACGCGATAATATGATGGTGGTTCGCTTATCTAGAAGCATTGTATCCTCTTCATTCGTGGCTAAAAGGTTGCCGTTAGCGCTATCCGGGTGCACATACTCCGGAAAAGAATTCCGCTTGTGGAACGCTCAGTATGCATTAGTGGAATGTCTGCCTATAACAGTGGCGCACCGTTGTAAACCTAGACATACGATTATGTAAAGGACTTGAAGAAATATCTCCGAATAATTCCATTTCAGCGCACAGTATCTGAAATGCATCAGATAACCTACAGATTGGCAAGTCTTCGACGACGTTAGTGATGTAGAAGTCTCACCAGACCATCAACTCATGGCTGTTAATCAGCATATTTTAGAAAGTCTTTCTTAATAACAGCGTGAGATGGATCAAGTGGCATTAATAACTTAAGTTTTGATAAGTGGCGTGGTTTTATTTGGTTCACATAGACTTCCACAGTTTGGCTTTAACTCAAAATCTCTTTGACTAGGCGAAGAATGCAAGAATGCCGTCATATGCTATAAAACTCATGCAAAGAAAAGGCTACTCGTGCCTGGCACACTGGCACACACTATACTGTAAGATAAGTTAACGTAACCTATAGGAATCGATAGGTAACAGTAACACCAATAATTTCACTATCCTTCAATACCCATTAATGTCATAGCTATTTGTAAGACATATGTAATTTACAAGTACTTTACTTAAAATATCTCCCATTTTACATTTTTATGCTAATAAGATAAGATAGTTGCTTTTATAACTTGGATAGTTGACGTCGGCGCGCGAACATTTCGACAATCGCATTTTTCTGTAGAAAGTGAAACGCCCGGAGCCCCGGACATGCCCGGACCTTCGACTAACACTTTCACGTTACATTGCGTTCCATAGAACTCGAAGTGACTGCTCGCGTAAAATTATCGTAATTATTTTTCACAGAAGATAGTTACATAACAGGATACAAGACCCAAGACACAAGTACCTCGTACACACGTTTTTTGAACATGATTTTTATATCATAAATATTGCAAATTAGTAAGTGAATCCTATTGCCTTTTAGGTCTTTACAGCCTCATGAAGTCGTACATATGTAGGATAAACTAGTAAGTCAGTGAAAAATTGTGCAACAAAACATGTCTGTTTCGTATCGCGCGTTGAGATCTTTTACATAGATTATAGTAATTTTTCATCTATTCGTGTCTATTTCTATTGCAATGGCAATTTTTAATCATCATCATGAATTTCATAGATGTTTATGTAAACAATACATAATGCAATGTATACAATACATAGTAATATTATATGTTATTTCACCGGATACTTGCATACTTAGGATCTTGGAGATTATGATTTCACTTTAAATTATGAACACAAGATCGTTTATAATCTTACAGTTTGCATTGCGATTATGCGGTGACATAATCATATATGATAAATATAATTTAAATGGTATTGTATGTATTATTATGTCTAATTAGTATTATTTAGAATACTTGTACACTGACAGCCCCTAAATCTATCTCCTTTCGTTCTGTCCATCCAAAGATGGTCTGTAAGAGATTGCCTTGTGCGATAAGACCGCCCATTGTACACTTGTTTTTTTTATAAATTATAAGGAACTGACTAGAATAATACAAATAAAAGAGATTTTTCAATCAAGATATCTAGTTATCCGAAACCGAGGCCGAAACTATTTGATTTTCTTTTCAGTTCTATATTTTGAAGTTTATATTACTATCGTCGTCTCCGTATAGTAGATTATTTATAACCAACTTAACTTAACGTATGTGCTGTTTTTTTAGCAGGCTATAATGACGTCGTTGTCTATTTTTAGTATTATATTCAGTTAGTTGCTAAAATAGGCAGTGCTGTAAGTCTTTCGTACATGAAAAAACAAAGTACCCGTACGTAGCGACAGGAGCGTAGTACCTAGCGACGTTGAACAGGAGAGAAGATGCAGCATATCAAGTGACGACCCGAGACTCCACACTTACACTATGTAATAAATATGTTTGCGGTGGGTCGATGAAAGCCCTTGTGTGTGCAGTTCTGTGCCTTTTTTTTGGATGGGAAATCATCAAATGACCCCTCCCGCTCTGGGTTGAGCGGCAGGGAGTGTAGTGACTTCTACTGACTAAAACCCACCCATGCTCCTTAGTGCCTTTTACGTTCCAGGGCCGCGGTAACTCTTTCGAACAAATCCGCAGCCCCAGTTCTGTGCCTGCCGTTGGTTCACAGATTTCCGTAAAAGAACAGCGCAGTTTGTGACCGGAGGGTAACTGCCATGTTCTACCGGATTCAGTAGGTGCAAAAATGAAAAAAATATTTGTTTTTCTCCATGTCCCTGGGCCTAAACCACCAACTCTTAAAGCAGTATTACTTCAATATTACTTCCAGTGGGAAAAAGACGGAGCTATACAGGACGTATAGCTTCGTCTCTTTCCACTAAGGAAGTAATATTAAAGTAATACTGCTTTAAGAGTTGGTGGTTAGGCCCCAGCTCTAGCAATGTCTTCCGAGGGGGCCACGTCTCTGGAAGCCTCTTTGGCTTTCCCAGCGGTACAAGCTTTGACTATTTCTCACAATGACTGCTGGAGCTGTACTCGCCTGTGCTGCAATTTCGATAAGCTTCAGCCTCTTTGGAGCAGGTAGTACCTACGATGCCACTCTGGACATGCAATTTACCTTGCAGTAAAAGATGGACATAATTATATTAGTAGTGCGGGGAACCTGCACTGATGCTCCACAGCGTAGGATTTCTAATTGTTCTGTAATATTGTACCTATTACATTTTACGTAAGCGTACTCTACATTCAAAAGCAATAGAGTAGGTACGCTAAAATGAATTCCATTTTAATTCTCTCTCTCTCTGCCTCCACCGCCAAACACAAATTTGTGTTTGGCTATATGTGTTTGGCGATTTGTGTTTGGTAAAACTGGTCTTTGTGCGTGTCGGGCCACGCGCAGTGTAGGGTTCTGTAGAACCCGCTAAATATTGTTATTAGTTTTATTTAGGAATTACAACTATTTAGGCTGTTAAGATACTGTTACTGGTACTGGGTGGTACTGGGTGTGTGTGGTGGGCTGTTAGTTTTATTTTTGCCCAATTTCACATGGTGCGTAAAATATTAACTACCTTTTTTACTTAAAACTAACAACATTTTTTAACAAATTTTCAATGGAATTTGTACGAAATTTTCCTTCCCCATGCAGGTACTATTCTCATAGGTTGGTCGACTATTACTGAACACACTTAACCAACAAAAATTAGCACTTTAAAGTTAAATATTTCGCAAACGGTTCCTTTGATGGAAAGTGGTTTTCGCACATCCTCAATATTTTTTTGTGAAAAAGTTTTTTGTAAAAGGTTTTTTATTTTTTACTTTTTAGTGGTGCCCCAGACCTAACAACACCACAGGAAAGCAAAAATACCCAATTTCGTATACAAGGATGATTTTTCCTCATATTTTTTCCAGCTATTTGGATTTAAAAATCTAACTGCTGAACTGATTTTGATAAAATTTCAATGGGACCAATCGAGAAGTATATCCTTTTACATAAAACAAGAATTTTCCAAATCGGTTCATAAATGACGGAGATATGAGGTAATAAACACAAAAAAAAACAAAAAATACAATCGAATTGAGAACCTCCTCCTTTTTTTGAAGTCGGTTAAAAATAGAAACGACTTCCAAATAAAAACACTACTTGAAAGTATAAAATAAGTTTTACCCGAATTTTTTATGTTATATCTACCTACTTTGTAGTGTTTTTTTTGGAAGTCTGTTACTCATACTCTATCTCCGTCATATTATCATATAAGAACCGACTTAAAAAATTCTTGCTTTAAATGTAAAAAAGTTTTCTTTAGCTCTATGCAAATTATTGTAACTATACCCCAATTAATTAGGCTAACTTGACCGGACTATTTTTCAACCTTTTAGAGATTATTTATTATTCATTAACTTATTGAATTATTATAATAACACCTATGTATCTGTAGATACATCCAAAGCGATGTTATAACTAACATGTATAATTTATAAAAACATTACATTATATTATTTTGAGGATAATGATCTGCGCAACAGTGTGTTGGCGTTTATTTCAGTCAGTTTTACTAGGTTTAGCCTGCGGCTTCGCTCGCGTTAATTTGCCTGTAGCCAACTCCAGGGTCCCATCTATATCTGTACCAAAACTCATCAAAATCGCGATGTAGGCGTGAAAGCGTAGCAAATAAACTCACTTTCGCATTATATTGTGAGTAAGGATTTTTGTACACATATAAATTTATTTTTGTAAGGGATTAAGGGACTCACCAGAGAATGGGCAGCAGTATACTCTGTAGGTACATTGCTACAGCTGCACTGCGATCGCCAACTTGCCTGCCAAGCGAGGCGATTATGGCAAACACCCCCCATTTGGAAGATTAATTCATTCAGTTCAACTATTTTTTATCCTGCTCCGGTCTTCGTCATCTAGTCAACGCCGGCTGTCGCAGCGCTAGGGCTCAGTCTTGCACACGAGGCCCTGCATTACGCTGAGCGATAGCCTGTTCCATGGATGTCACGCTTATTGTTCCAACTTGTGTAGGTTTTTCATTTTTCTTTATCGTAGGCATGTTGCCAGGCGCATATATGTTCTCTTTCTTTTCTCTTAATGGAGCCACAACTTCTTCTTTAATAGAAGATAAATATACTAGGGGCTAAAATGACCCATAATATATACTAGACAGACAGGTAGTTTTCTAACCGAGCTTTAGCGAGGGAGTAAACGTAGTACCTCTAGTAACTTATGCAAACATTTGGCACAAAGTATCTTTTCATGTGCATTTTCAAGTTATGTACTAAATAACACAGTATGATGAATTAAATATGAACAAGAAATGTATACCGAAACAATAATCTCCTTTTGTCTATTAGTTAAATGCAGGTCTCAGGACGCTACCTTGTGGAACACCAAGAAATTGTATTTTTATCTTATCTTGAGCAACTCAGCTCAGATCTTTCAACGTGTTTGGCTGTCTCAGCTGTTTCGTTAGCATGCACGACGATACTTTTTTTTTTTCTTATCCAAACTGCAGATCATGATTGTGTCACGAAATGATTATCCCGAACGAAACTTCGACTTAAAACTTTAGTTTGAAAAAAGTTACTTAAAATCATCAATATTAAATAGATCGTTGAATAACTAACGCAGTAATTACAACACGTGTGTTGGTTGCTAGTTTTATCTGTGTACTTAGTTTACGTCTTGTAATGGTACTGAATAACTGAAATCACATTTCATGGTACAGTTTTACCTGCGGACGAATATTACCTATTATCTATACCTTTGCGATTTAATGACGTAGCTGTATGCGACGTCATGATTGTGTCGTGTCGTGTCGGAAAACCCGAGAGAATCCTGCACATGCGTGGTTTCCTTGTCGCGTCAGTCCTCGCCGTAGCGCGACAGAGCTCGTCGGCTCAGGGCTCAGACGACGCGCGCCCCGCGTCGAGTGCGGAAGGCCATTACTTGTCAACGTTCGATGCCTTTACTTTACATTAAGTGACACCAAACACTTCCGAAAATCTCCATTCAATACTTTAGTGAAGTGTTTCTCAGTGAAACCATACGTTTTAAATCATCAGTTTTGATTTGTTTCTCTTGTGTGTTAAAGATTTATGTGACTGTGAACAGTGAGATAACATTTTTGTCTTTTTATACGTGTTTTGAGTTCAAGTGTACATAATTTGCATGGTAATTAGTGGCTATACCAATTAGTTAGTTATCGGGTATGTGGTTAATGCCAAGAGTTAAGAGGTTCTTGTTTATTGTAATTCATCCAGAAGTGGATGTTTTGTGTCAACTATAAACTAGTTTCATCAGCTGAGAGTTTCGGGCAAACTCTAAACTACTCTCAATGTTACCATGGGTCCTGAGAAGGGACAAAGATTTTCATCTGCGTATGATTAACAAAGTTTAATGTGTGTCTACAATCAGTCATAAATAGGTACGCTATAATCGTCGTAATGAGAATTTACTGAGGTTGATGACACTTTTTGCGCGTATTTTTGTCATAATATACTTTTTGTTAATTACTATGTGGTTATGTTTCTGATTTTATAAAAGTGGATTCTTTGGGTATAGTTAAACGTATACGACCGGTTTCTTAATTCAGTATCAAACTTTACTTTAATTAATGCCAAAGTGTGACAAGTCTTGAGTCTAAAGTAGTTTGACGAACACTCAACTAGACAGTTAGAAGACTGAAACCTTAGATCAGGAATTCGGGTATACACAAAACCCTGTCTCATAGTTTGAATTGTCTGTACGTATTCAAATGAGTTAGGTAAATTATGTGCAGTAAGAGGGCAATAACGGCATTAATTTAGACGGTTTACGTGTGTATTTTCAATGTTATCAACTTGCATATTTAAAAAATACTTTGATCTACAACCAAAAATATAATCGAAAGCTAAAATTTAAGTTTTCAAACTTATGGACTACCTATCCTAATGGTAGATACGGTCTCCACCTTATTTTAAAAGTAAATTCTGTCAATATTCAATAATTTGGTATCTACAAAAGTTTATGTAATCATCATCTCTATCAAGAAAAAAAATATCTAATCATATCGAAATAATCAAGTTACGCAGAAGCGTAGACACGACAGAGTATAGACTAAACGAATGGAGGCTCTGTAGAGCTCATCACCAAACTGGCCAGATTTGCCCGCTTTTATTGCTGTAACGTAATTCTTCCACTCCTTGATAATAAGCTAGCCAACTGCCTAGATAATGAGTTGGATCACAAAGTCATACAAAGGCAAGCACACACGCAAAAAACTCGCGGTTTGTATGAGGAGATGAATAAATTAGCAAGGGACGTATGCCAGGTAGGATTTCAAAAACCTTTTCGGTTCTTTGTACGATGTGCACCTGACGGTCGTGGCCGGACACCTGTCGTTTTCACTCGGATTCGGTGCTCTGGCTGTATTCACTAGCGATAAGGGCGAAATTTCGGGGCATTAAATAAATATGGAATAGCACCTGGCGGAGCAACGGCTTGTGCTCTGTGGTCGTTTAAAAAGTTGTATAAATTATGCTTGTAACTTAATATTGGATACCGAAATCTGTATATTACATACCAACTAAAAATCTTTGCGACAATTTTGTCTGAAAATGACCAAAGTTTTTAATGAAATTGTAGTCTAGGTGTTTATTATATAATGTCTGTTACTAAAGTCTGTTTATCTTTAATAAAAATCATTAGAAAACGTAATTCACAAGCTGAGCAGCAATTAATGCTAGATACGAGCGCGATATCTTAAAATACACTCACACTGACCCAGTAAGGAGTTCTCATGAATTCCTCAGAAAACGTTCCACCGAGAACCACTTTTAACTGTTGCAATTTATTGCATTTCTAGCGTTTTTATGCATGTTGAAATTACAATTTTGGTTAAATGGAACAAGTATTTTGAAGTTATGTACTCAGATAAGGCAGTCTTTCTGTTGTACAGAATATTAAAGATTATTAATATAATGAAAACATTGCAGAAGAATATCTATGTAGGTAAATATACATGTATGTACCTACATTAAACAGGCATCCGGTTGTTTTTTAAATGCCAAAGCAACGTTGTTATTGTGCAACATGTGATGTCCATAGTAAAAAGACGTGAATATATCGAGTGTACGTGAGTGTACGAGTGTACCTAGTTCTCGGCGGCGACCGCTCCCTTCCTCAATTATCCAATTTCCTCGTCAGATATCGACCTACTCTACAGACATGTATTCTACGCCTCAGCACTCAACTTGTATTGCCATAGTTATTCTGAACAGATCGTGTTTTTGCGATATAAAAATTAAAATATAACTTTAACGCTGCGCTGCGGGTATGCAACATTTTCTCAACGTGTAAAATCGTTGTTCAATTATTGAAAATAATAGTATCTAAAGACACAACTTCAGCCTAAAATAATGATTTTGATCTGTCTATTTGAGTACTAAATCTTATTTCTTAAAACGTTTATCAAACGGTAGGTAACGTAGTTTTTAGACGTCTGCGAAAGGCCTACGCAGCTTACAGCAAAGGGCTTTCGCAGCGTGTGCAGAGTAAAAACTCATAGATGCTAAATTAAATTAATGTTTCCTCGATAATCCAATGAAATGTAAGTCATGTGATCTTTCATAATTTCTATTTATGGGATTCCGGGAAATATAATGGTTGCTGTGGAAAATCAAGGCGTTTCTGTAAAAGCATTATTTTTCTCCGAACTGGATTATAGTTTCAAGATTTAACTAAGTCCTGGTATTATACGCTTCAGAACTACCTAGTTGGGTCCTACTTAACTGAAATTGTTTTTTATAATGTAGTAATAAAATCATACCACAAGGTGAAGAATTTTTCAATTTATTTGAACAACTGTACCGAGAACCGATATCAGTCTTTATCTAAATCCTACTGAGTGTAAAAACTCAATCGATTGTCATTTGTTGTCGTACAATAAATCGCAGTTTGATAAATCAATAATTTCTGTAATTGTGAATTCTGCTGAATTCTGAAAATCACAGTATCGCGTTTAGAAGTTTTAAATGTAAAATTCATTCAAATCTTCTGGTTATAATGTAAACCATAAATAAGCAAACAAATAAATAGTAGTAAATGTTATTTAACAGTGTATACGAATGTCGGTCACAATCACGACATGGCACCAGCGGCTGGCGGGCCGGGCCTGACAATGAGGATGTCCTATATCTGTCTCCGAGCGTCATGTCGCACCTTTCCTACAATGTCTGCTAATTTCAATGGTTAAATCGGTGTTTCTCAGTTTTGTTGAGCTTTCAGAAAACATGAATCATTCCATCATACAAAGAACTTATAAAACATTATTGCAGAGTTTATCTTTTTGTCAGGACTCAAAGCCTTGTAATGTAATGTAACAAGTACAATTTGTTTATCCCCGCTTGAAACGGGATTTTATGTTAATCATTCAATGAAAATATACAATGACACATGTTTTTGATCAGAAGTCGTCGCCCCGGCAGAATGCGTTTAGTTTACTCATATCAAATGATAAACAGCTTGTTGCTTGCGCGACCTTATCATCCGACCTAGACCTTGTACTTCGTCTCGTTCATCTAATCTAAAGCAGTTACTATCAATTTATTTTTAGCTATAGAGCGTAATTGTTGGTGCGACAGTTTTTATATATATCTCTGTACACATTGATGAGTTTTATGACTATTACAGTTGACATCTTATCTTGGCATTAGTTACATAACCGTTTAGTTGAATGGGTTTTAATTGGTGGACCCCAAGCGTTCTATATCAGTATCTGTTTGTGTTAGGCACCGCTGCAGCACAGGCTGCGGGAGTAGTGTGAAGGAGTCGCGATGAGTGATATCGTAGATGACGACGGTAATCGGGAGGAGTTCGTGGAGGTCGGTTGAGATGCTGGTGCGGGGGTGCGTGGGGGGCGAGCTGCGCCACTCGCTGGCGGAGCGCACCAAGGCGCTGGCGGCGCAGTGCCACGCGCTGCGCTCGCCGGCGCGCGCAGACCGCAGCGCTGAGCGCCGCCGGAACAGGCACCGAAAGTCACAGACGCGGTGGTATGTCAAAGTAAGTTTGTTTCAAGGACTTTGCTTGGGAAGCCAAATCCTCAACTCCGCCATGTTCAGTTAGGAATATGACCACCATCAACCTCTTGATATGCTCAATGTGGAAATATGAATGGTATTCCTGAAAACAGAAGAAATTAACTTATTTTCGATATTATAATAATTTTACAAGTTCGGTTGAGTTTGGAAGATGTGTGATATGGAGTTTAATATATTTTTGATCAAAAAAACAAAATGTAAATGGAAACTGATTGAGCAGGAGTCAAATTCTGAGAACACGAGTCACTCTGTCTAATTCAGCTTCATTTACACTTTTCGTTTTACTGATAAGTCACAAAGATAATAACATTAATAACTCAGGATGTATTACACACCGGATATTGGTGTTTGTTACAAATCATCTCAATGGATGAATCAATGGTTTCTGTGATATTTATATGACAAAATGACGATGTTCGGCCGTTCGTTGACTCATTCTGTGACCCATCATAAATATGTAAATGTAATAGGTACCATATACACTGTATTAATGGAAGAAATGAATTAATTTAAGGCATTTAGGCATACCGTTACTTTGGAATTATTCAAATTCTTTAGGCACTAGAAAAGTACGTATCTAATCGACCGTATGGTTTTTACTTAAAAAGCAAAGGAGCTATCAGATGTCTTTTTTTTTCAATCAAGTTTTCCTATAGCTGATGATACTTTTCCTCATCACTTCGTCAGTTTTAGATAATTGTTACCAGTTATTTCCAGTCATTATCTGCAATAAATTGTAGTGTTTGTAAACTAGCGAATTAAAGAAGATGATGTAATAAAATTTACATATATTTTGAGAGTCTGGGTACCCATGGTTCACCGTTCAAGCAACAAGTCATCAGATTATTCTGTAGATGGTCATATCGGATATGACCATGAGCAGCGCACTTACCTAAACTAGTCCTTAATATTTACAGATTCCTCAATTGACACATCTTTGTGAATGACTCGTACAAACATAATTTACAAGAAAATTCAACGTATCATAGTAAAATCATATCGATTGTTATCTTTCCGATAACATTCGTCAAAGAAAAGCAAAATTCTTAAAGTATGTTATTATTTCTGTTCGCCTAGATTCAATGAAGCAGTTGGTAAGCCGGTTTAGATGTAGAAGAATGCGTAGACGAACGATTTACTAAACATGTATTGATTTTGTATGCGTTACTACATTCTGACGTCATTCGGTATTTAGATTCTTGATTCATGCTATTACGAATCTGAACGCTTTTCAGTAAATACTTACTTCCTTGGGAAGTCGGTCGAAAACTGGTGATTACGGTCCGTTTTTTAGTATTTTTTGTTTGTAAAGGCTTATTCTCGTTCTGTGTCACAGTTATTTGGCAGTTACCATCTGTGTTAACAAGCATAGAATGCAATAGCAACAGTGTTTAAAAGTTTAGTTAATTTTGCAATCGGTGTCAGTGAATCGTCTTATCGGGTACGTCTGCAGGCTTCGTTAGCAATGCAGGTCAAGGCTTGAGTTATGTGAGCGTCAGTGGCGGCACTGTCGGCGCACGCGCATAGGAATGCACCCAGGTGCGGATCGCCTCCGAGAACGCGGCAGGCTGCTATGCGGGCCTTGGATACAAGCACTTAGTTATTTGGTAAATATCTACTATCTGCAAAGCTACCTAAAGCCTACCCTGTCCCTATTGATAGCAGTAACTTGTGCATATTCATGTGATGTTCCCACTAACAGCGCGCTATCGCCGCTCGGTTCAATAAACGAGAATAAATGAAATATTGAATGAGGGATTCTTATATTTTAACGAGTTTATTCAAATGAGTTATTTATAGGAACTCAACATTACACTTCTAAGCCTGACTAGGCTTAGACTTAGCAAGTCTCACATGTATATTGTATAACTGGATGTTAATAAGTGATATATTCATTATTTTATACAAGTTAGGTCTGAAATAGATACTTATGTCAGAAAGCCTTGCTGTGTACATTTTATATATTCGGGTACTATTCAAGTAAATAGGCACATCACAGAGACGTTACATCTACCTGATCGTAGGGGGCTATAATCTGATATTGTAATTGAAAAATCAGGACGCAGGGTGAAATAGGTCAGGGGGTGGGCTGTGGGCACACAAATGTAGCGACTGGAGGACGTCCTTGAGATAAGAGTAGGTACCTTATCACTTTGTGGCCCTCAACATTTGAATAAAAGATAAGTGGTTCACATTGCGGTATTAATGTAATTTGGGTCCAATTGAGTACCTACCTGAAGGTTCTAAAGCTTATATTTCTTTGAATATTTTCTTTAGTCTGCGATAATTGTCTGAACAAGAGCGTATTTGTGTCTGACTCGTTTCTAGCACAAGTACTTTAGCTGCGGGTTCGCGTGAATCATAACCTCGTAAGTGACGAATCGTTTGTGGACGTACAAAGGTGATCGTGTTATGATAGGTACCTATAAAGTGGTTCTCGAGTTTCCCAGAATTTTGCGGTAAATATGATAATACTTACCTAAAACTATAGAAAACTAACATTTTCATAAGAAATTGTTGTGGTTTTGAATCCTTGATGATAACTGACTTGTAACACCACTGTTCGTTTTTCTTTGGCTACTTAATAATTTTATTATAATAATATAGGGTGTAAGTACCTGTTCGGTGAACATCTTAGTTCGCAATATCGGCGTGACGCTGTTGACCTAATTTTAATTATTGTCTTACTTACAACTTAACATTAGATTTAGTGCACTTTGGTCTACCGCGTTAGCGTGTATTCTAACATTATATCAACATTTCATTTATCAGTTTGAGAGTGAATCAATAAATAGTGTTAAAAAAAAACATTTGTTTCTCCTCAAAAACACCGACACCTTGCTACGTACCCCGACAGTAAATTTTCTTAAATCTCAAATGCCACTATTAGATGCAACTGTTTTTTTTCAATATGAAGTACATTATAATTGCTTTAAGAATTTTAGCACAACTGAATACCTAGTAAGGCTTATATTATAACCTTTTTTCATGACGGGGGATTTAACCTAGCCCAAAATCCATCCTATCGGCTCCATAACTTGGTTCCGTGTTAGTTAACTCACAAAACATGTGGTATGGCATTGTATAGCTACTTCCCTAGTGGACTTATTTCAGAAGCATGGAGTGTTTGATTGATAAACATATCGGCTGTAAAATCCCAAACATCAGTAACAACAGAACGTACGTATTGTTATGAATGAACACATCATTACAATACTTAGCAGTAAGTATTTATAACAAATTGATTTAAATATTGACACAGCATATTTCTATAAAAGTTATAAAAAAGAAATTAAATTTTTAGGCGTTCTCCCGGAAAAGCTTATCTTGTTTACCATGGTCCTTTATCTGTAACTTATTGGCGAATTAGGGTTATAATTGGATAACACTAGCTTTGCAATTAACCCTACTTACATTTTGATGGATAGTGCAATCTGCATTGTTAAGGCGCTGTGATCAGCAAAAACTGAAAAATTACTGGTTTAAAAGTTACCTCTAACTTAGACCTTTGAAAAAAAAACCCGTATTAATACCTACGGTTTTTTTTCAAAGGTCAAAGTTAATCCTACTTATGCCGGTAACATTTATACCAAATAATGAATCGAATCTTATTGCAAAACTTTGTTGTTTTAGATTTTTTATAGCTCAATTTAGTTTGAGTAAATCGATAAAATGCTTCATATTTGGCAATAAATTGCAAGCATTGTGTCGTCGCGCTTTTCTTTACAGTCCGAGAGTGACCGAGTTTTTGCTGATCACAACGCCTTAATTCTTATAACCTATGTAACAGGATGCCGAGTGCTATTTCCCGGCGTAGCGGTAAGAGTCAACAAACTAAAATAGGTCAGCATGGTGCTTCATACACAGCATGGAGGATGCTTCAGTTCTAACTAACAGCCACCTGGCCTCTAATTACGTGCTATTGTCACTTTTACAAGTTATAAAACAACAGCTTCATTCTTCTTTGTTGGTTCGTGTACGAGTCCCATAGCGGTGATATTTTAGAATCTAAGATTGACAAAAGGCAACTTAATGAATTAATCTAAGATTGGATTTAGTGATGTCTCTCTGACTTTTTGTGATCGCTTCTTCTGGGTTTCATTTTATCAACGTTACGGCGTAACAGTAATAGTAGGTCTATATAGGTAGTAAAGATACAGTGAATTTCAGCAAGTTGTATTATAATTAGCCAGTTGCTAATCACTGCGATTGCATGGCTACTATAAGTAGTGGGTCACCCAGTGTCTGAGGTGGCCTGAGGTCGTTGTCACCGTGACTATTCGGTCCGATGCTCGATCGTATCGATTGCAGAGGTGCCGACGAACTCAGACTTGCTTATTTTTATGACTATGAGTATTTTGAACTTAGTTAATTTTTTCCCCTTTTAAAATGAAACAAAGTTATGGAATTAGTTAGCAGCTGCGATGTTTTTATACTTTAATCGTGAAGTGAATTAGGTAGGTCATGTATTTGTATTCTGATTGTGATGGACGCACGATTATAACAATGTTGAATGCTTATGCGCAGCCAGTATGTTTGCCATTCATATACGACTGAGGTTACATCCATTCGACCACTGTCCAGCGTGTCAGTCCATATATGGACTTGCTTGTTTTTTGGGATTCCATTATCTTAAATTTCTTTCATGTTATTTGAATAAAATTGACATAAATATAGAGAGAGTCTGTTCAAAGTACGTGCTTTAAATGTTTGTTGTAAGATTTCACCATACAAGTAGTTACTTCTTACTGCTTTGTATGTAAACTGTGATGTTTATGTCGAGACGAGCGTGGAAAGTAAGAAAATATGTGCAGTGTTGTTTTTCAAATAAGGAATGGTGCGAGGCTTTATAAGCTGCCTCTCTTAGCCGCGGCGCACGGTGCAAAAGGAATGACCGACATTTCTTTACATCGGTGTCAGCTTTTACTTGCAGAACACGGAGGGATGTTTCTAGCAGCATTCAAATGAATAGTCATGTTACGTTGGGTACTCAGTGCCAAGTTCGAAAGCTATGTGCGAGAGTATAGTGTTTGTAGTTTACTTAAGGTTGCCAACGATGGCACCGTCTTGCCCAATATTGGTTGGTGGGTGTTGGTTCCGGGTAGCATCAGTCGCGGGCAGGGCGCGGCGCCGGCCAAGCGCGTCCGTCACGCAGCACGGGCGCCCCGCGTGCCCGCGTCTCCGTCGCACAATGCCCTCCGACTCCACCGCTGTCCTTTGTTTAACAACAGTTTTCTAATAAGTAACGACCACTTTTTGCCCGAAGACACGGTTCAATGTTTTAAGAAGCTTGACTTATAAGTAGAACATTACCTTTTACCGACTTCTACTTCCTAGGTAGACGGGTAAATCGATTCAATATTAATATTTAAAGTTAGTCTGAGGGTATAACATGTTATAGGTATAACGTGTTTCTTTATTCTACGTATTTTCCTACGCTGGAAATAATAGAAGTAAAAGTTCATCAAGACAAAGAGCAGTAGTTTCTATGGCTTTGAATCAGAGTGAGTGCACTCTTCGGGTTTATTGGAAGGTGGCGAGAGGGTGCGCACGTGTCAAAGTGTCGCACGTCTGCGTGGGAGGACGGTACAGTACAAAGGGCCTCATGAACACTTCAATAAGTAAATGGATTAGTAGACTAATGGCCTTTTCACTTGACAAAATCCGATACTGAATCTTATCATCTCATAAACCTTTCAATATTTTTAGTAAACGATGTTGTGGCACAACGGTGCCTGAGGAACGTTTAGTAGTGATTAATTAGTCCACAACCAAAGCAATACCTCAAAATTAATAAATGTATAAAAATACCAGAGTGTGGATGGTCTCGTACATATGTACATTGTGCATAGGGGTTGCAAACGTCACTTCATTATACCGGCGCGAGGTGACGGCGTGCGTCCCAGAGGGAGTGCGTCATTCGGGAGAGCCGGCCTCGCGTCTGCTGTCCGCTCCAACTGCCGTTCTATTTCAGGCTCCGACGCCTATTACCATCCCAGCCTCTTCACGTTTTATTGCGTTCACATAACCACCAACCTGCGTCATAAACGTAGGGCGACACAAATATCTTCAGCTTGTTAGTATTCTTTCGAGGTCAATAATCTTATCAAACTGATACAGGTGAGTGCGGAATGCCAATGTTATGAGATAAAATGACAATTCCTTCGTTGTTCTCAGAAATATTGATGTCTTTTCCTTTTCCGAGAAATTGTATTTTGCGTAGCACTGCTACGAAATTTACGAATTCCGTAGCAGTGCTACGCAAAACAGTTTTTTTTTTTCAATAACGCCGTAGTGGCGTGTTTTTTTTTCTATGTAGTTTTAAAGACAAATTTATAAATAAACGAAAATATAATGCTTAGAAGATATCTTGAAACATGATTATGGAGGCAGACAAATTGAAAAGTTTAGCGTTTGTTTTGACTTGTAATTAATTTTAAAACGGCCAATTTGAACAATCATTTAAGCGATGTCTGGTTGTCAGTCAGTATCAAAGCCCCTATAAAGCTATAAAAAAATACTTACGTGGCGAAGTAGGTACATTACTTCATGAACAGAAAAATCCAATATTCATTTTGATAGGGCCTTTTAATAGGCATTATTTCAATACGACGGCGCAGACTGACAGTTGGCAGTAATTGGGCTAGCATGGTGCTTACGACGAGGGAGGAACATGGGGTGCCGGGCGGCAAGGAAGTCATCCGTCTTAGGTCACATGCTATATTTAGACTACCTTATCCTGCTGACTTTCTAACAAATTAAACTACAATAAAATTGACGACTATCCCGCGACCCATATCCCTAAATACGATTCACAATATACGTCGTAGTGTAAATATATTGAATGCCGACTACTCATCACGATGACGATGCAGTAAATGAAATGCCTTGACATCCCGCAGTGAATAGCGTGCTAGCCCTTCACTGTAATTTGAAATTTGTAACAACACTTTTACCTTGAATACTAATTTCGATGAAATCCGTCTTTCTATTCTATTTTGACAAGTAAAAAGATTTATTTTGTTTTCTAGGGTTTCGTAAGTCTGTACAGTTGTAATAACAATCGGATTGAATAGACGTAAATCGGCTTGAGTCCTAAATTCTTTGTCGTATCCTTAAAAGGTTTTGTTAGAAGGGTCCAATGTTTAGTCATGAGAGATTTTTCAAGCGATTGCGCACTTGCGAAGGGCTCCAGATGGTTAAATGCGTGGGACGACAATCGAAACGAAATCAATTGAGTATTGTTGCTCGTCACATCGATCGCTGGAACGTTCTACGGAGATTTGATCAATAAATACGTGCTCGTTTGTTGTAAGTTTTCTATCAGCTTCAATATTATTCAAACAACTAAAATGTAAAGATTCCACAGGCTTCATATTGCCGCTCTGTAGATTGGCAAAATCTGGATGATCAATGAGTATCACGTTTATAATTTTATTATAATCGAATTTCAATAATACGAGAGTTTTATTTCATGCGACATGGAGACAATTTAGTTTAGTACGTCAGGAGTAGGTATCTATTCAATAGAGTTTTTGTTCGAAAGGACGGATCTAAGATATTTGAGAGATAATCATCAAAATTGTAGTATATAGGTAGTATATTGTAACATTAGAAAAGAAAGGTTAGGCGAGGTCATGCGGCGCCGGCTGGGCTGCTGGCGCGGTGTCAACTCTCGTAAAACCGCACTATCTGTACGTCTCATGTACTAATGTTTTGGAATTACATTTCATTTGTGAAAGCATTTCATACCTGCTAATTATTGCAGCACTAGAGGTCAGATCTAACCTTAAAAATATGTTGACTAGCGTCTAGCAGCTGTTATTATGATTCTAGCATAAGTAGAGCTTAACGAACCTTCGCGTGTTTGGGAAACTTTAGCCCTTGTATGACTCGGTACAGGAGGCTACATTCTGTGTAGCATTGTAAGCAAAAAAGTATTCTGAAACTTTAGGTAAATTTTCAAAAATAAACGAATATGTAATAAAAATAGGTTGGCATATTGTTTAAGTAACATAACAAGCCTTATTAACATTTTAAGCTATACTCTACAGTTTAAATATGTCACAAAAAGTGATATGTGTTCGAGTACATCATATAATGTGTAGTTAGGTGTTCATTTCAATTTTCAATTGATCGCAACAACTTCGTAGTTGAACAGGCAAGTTATTAATCGGTTGATTGGGTGCGCGTGAGCATATCGCTTCACGACTCGCGACTCATTGCGACCAATACTTACGATAACACTTATTTACTTTTCCTAAACTACGATTATATTTGATCGTAAACAGTTTAAAAGAAATGTTATCGTTGAGCAAATGTTGATTTTAGAATTAGGCTTGGCGGCATCACACTTGTAATAGTTTGCGCATAGCGTTAAACTGTTCAAAGTTGACTAAACATATTTAATGTTTTGGGTCTCGCACGTCGTCGTCTTTTAATTATGTTTACCTTAGACAGAGCGTTTTTCCTGAAAGTTGTAAAAAATACCTGCCAGCATCTTTTCAAATGTACTTGGATATACAAGTATATTGTATGTACTTGGATATACAAATTGTTATTTCGGGATCTTATTTAGGTTATTGACATTGTATATTTATGACATTACTACCTTATGTCGATAGGCTCCCCAAATATGGAACAAGAAACTTCACACTTTGTATGAAAATACATAAATGTATCCCCCAATTCTCTGCTTACCTATTCACGTTAGTTCAACCGTATCTGTCTACTTATACACTTTCTTGAGTGAGAGCGTGTGTCGGCACTTTATCCTGAAAGGTTTAGTATTATGTGGTTATGGATTCTATTATGTCGTAAATGTCGAGAGCTTAAGAAATTGCGTTATGTTACAATTTCAGCGAAGAGAAGATGGGAAGTCGGAAACTTTATTAGACTGTGAATTTAATAAAATTTAAAGGGCTCTCGTTGAGCAATTTCCGTAAACACACATCTGTACCTACTCATTTGACTCTATGCACATTATCCCTGATGAGAACGTAAATGGTGATCTTGTCAGTTGAAACTTACTGCTTGCAGACTGCAGTATTTATTTGTAATGCAGTTTGTCCGCAATGTGTACAGGAGTATCTTGTAAGCGAAGTTGTAATCAATTAGTTGCTGAAAGTTATTTGTAAGTGAGCTAATAGGATCATATTAATGTTGCGTACATTTAAGCCTGTTTGATTCGACTCACACATACGTGCGGCACGTGTCGTCGTGTTGTGATTTGTGAAGCGAACACCTGGTACCGGGGCGCCGCCGCACGCCGGGCCGCCGCGCCGGCCGTCACTGACGTGCTCTATCGGAGTTTTTCACGCGATCTCTCCGCGAAGAGAGCAGTCGTCGTGCGCGCGCGTTGCAGCGCCAGCGCTTCTCTATTACCTACATTACATATTTTGCAAACTTTTATTTATTTCTATGTTTAATTGATTGTGGTTGTTACGTGCATCGACAGTTACGCAATTCATTTTCAAAATCCAATAGTTGCCAGCAGTTACATTCTCAATTTGAAATGTGTGAAAGTTTTTGATAGATTGTGTTAGTTATGCGATGTCCATGTAATATTCAAATTCACGATTTCATAATATCGACGTAGTAAAATGTGACGATAATTACCTACACAGTCTATTAGACTGTAACGCAGCACTTAATAGTAGAAAACTTGTTGTTATCGAGGGAGAGTTCGTTTTGGATCATTTGCCGAGTGTCAGTGATTAAGAGGTGACAGTGGAGCTTAATTGCGTGAATCGATTAAAAGTTGCGTAGTGTGGGCCCTGGAGCCGGATGCCGAGGTGGCCGTGGTGGACAAGTGTGCCGCAGTCCGCGTCCGCTGCGATTTCTCCCGCGTCACGCACGTCCGAGCGGCGCGCATACTCGCTCGCCTCTCGCCGCTGATTGATCCAATTACTGAATTACTAGATTTGCATGTAGAGGTGTCGTAGCGGCGTGCGGTGCGCTGTGCAGCAGCTAGTGAAAGTGAGCGTGATGCGGGAGGCGCTCAGCTGAGGTGACGTCGCGTGACGTCGCCGACATGGGCCATGTGGAGGATCTGCGGCGTCAGTAAGGCCGAGCCCGTGCTGTTCGCTCGTAACCTAGACGATGATTATGTAAGCTCTCGCTGTTGCAAGCAACGCATACCTACAATCAACAACACTGTTATGACATGTTCCTTATCTTTACAGCTAAACACGTTGTTGTAATGCACTTAATAGGTACATGACTAAACTAGGTACCTATAACTTGAAGCTGTAAATGTGTACTTACGCATACGTTCAATAGGTGTCATATGCATTTGACGTGATAAGCAAATAATGTCTCCAACCTCTAAATCGCTGACTGAATCCATTAGTGGCACAATTCAAATTTGTGATATTTTGAGTTAGTGATGAATTCTTGTCATAAGTAACGTACTTTATTTTATGCATTAAAGACCCAACTTGTTAGTTCATAAACTACCTGGTAGGCGGCGTAAGTGTCAATAGTGAATAAACGAAAACGTTGCATCTCTTTCATGCAACACCGGCTCATCGTTAGTCGGCCGCATGCGCTCGCGGCTATCGCACGCTAAATGTTATGCAATAGTGTCACTTTTGAGTTGTGCCAGTTTTGCACAAATATCGCGTAGATTTCTAAGTTGTGCCGGTGTAATTGACAGTTGTGTTGCCAAACAAAAATATGAGTGTTGTTCCACGGTAAGTAGTAATTGTTTTTCCATATACACTAGTAAATACTTAGGCTACTCACAACCCATATAATTTCGTTCGTTTGTCCTCACCCTTAAGTTTACAGTTTTAGCTCCCAAAGCTGATAATACTATTTCACATTGTTCGTGTAATAACTATAAGGAAAATCCCTTGGTGCTGCTTAAAATTGAGTATGAACTTCAACTGTTTTTTTCAGATCTGGAGAACAAAACTCCTATCGGACAGAAAACGAAGAGGCTGGTTCATCAGTAAGCGAACCGTGTGTAAAAAAATTGTATGATGCTAGAAACACTATTGAAAACAAATGTTTCTCCGGACTTGATTATGATTTAATGAAGGATCTCTTTGACAGAAATGATGTCTCGAATGTAGCTCAGATTTTATGTGACTCACCAATGACTGCATCAGATTTCGAGTTTTCGCAAAATCCATCTGAAAGCTTGGACATACAATCTCACGAAGTAATTTCGTTGCAAAACGATAGACCAACGTTCTCAGGTGTGTCAGAAATATTGTGCGAGGGTTCGGCATCTATAGATACTAATAAAATTATAAATTACCATACATACGGCAAACGATGCAATTACTATTTCCTGTAGTCCTGGTAGTCCTTCGATATTGCCACTATCGTCTGAATTTAGAATTGAAGCAGTAGATGATGATTTGACTGACTGTGAATCTCCCAATAAGCAGCCAATGCCACTGGATGAATCTCAATCAGATAACCTGTCGCGATATGACCCATCTCTACTTGATTTTCCCGTCAATGAGTTCCCAGAGCACCATAACACTGATACTGATGTCAATATAATACAAACTTCTGCGATTCTAGCTGATGCATCTTCAAGTTGTGAGTCAGAGATTGACGACTCCGATGCCGATCCTGATTATGAAAATTTTGAAAGGATCGAATGCCGAATCTCTGAGTCTAATGAAAGTTTATCAAGTCAATCTGAAAGCGGGCAAGATGAAAACATTAAGCCTAAAACTCGTAAAATAAAAGCAAATCCTGCACTGTGGGCAAGAAATAAGGTAAAAGAATTACGAAATTCAGGACAGGAGTATAAAACGTTAAAAAAGGGTAATCTGGTGCCTTCTCGAAAAATAGGGCCTCCCTGTACTGAATCTTGCAGACGTAAATGCACACTTAAAATAAGTGAAGATGAAAGGAAGGAATATTTCCAATCATTTTGGTCTTTAAAAGACCTTGAAAGACAACGACAATTCATTGCACATTCTATGGAATTAATTCAACCTAAATACCGATATCCTATTTTACGAGAAAATCGAACAGCTCGCAAATTAAACCACAGTTTTTTGTTACACAAGGGCCAAAACAAAGTCAGAGTCTGCAAAACGTTTTTTACATCTACTCTAGGTATAACAAACCGATGCATCAGAACTGTTCTTGAAAAAACAGATAATAATGGCTTCACTAAAGAAGATCGAAGAGGCAAACATGAAAAACGCGCAACTATACCTAAAGAAGTAAAAGACGGTGCTCGTAATCATATTTCTAGTATCCCGACAGTTGACAGTCACTACACGCGTGCAGATAGTTCAAAGAATTACATAGAAGGAGGACGAACACTGATGGACCTATACAGAGATTACAAGGAAGATTGTCAAAAAGAAAATCGTGATTTTGTTTCTTTTTCAATATATAGACAGATATTTAATTATGAATTTAACATAGAATTTTTCAAACCAAAAAAAGATTTATGTCAGTTTTGTGAATCATACAAAAATAAAGATTACGGTGAAAAGTTGGACATAGAAATCGAGTACATGAGACACCACGAAGAGAAAAACATAGCTAGAACTGAGAAAGAAGAAGATAAAATAAGAATTTGTAAGAATTATAGAGTTGCATGCTTTGATCTTCAGGCTGCTTTACCAACCCCAAAAGGTGAGGTTTCGACTTTTTATTATAAAAGCAAGTTGTCCACATACAACTTCACCATTTGTGAATTGAATAAGAAAGGATTGGGTACAGTTAATTGCTACGTTTGGCATGAAGGCGAAGGGCACAAAGGATCTAATGAGATAGGGTCCAGCTTACTGCATTACTTAGAGATGTGTTCTTCAAGGCAGGATATTGCTGGTTGCTCTACGGATGTAGACGAAGTAGAAGTGGTGCTTTACTCGGATAATTGTGGTGGGCAAGGAAAGAATAAATTTATAATTGCTGCTTACCTTTATGCTGTTTCAAATTTAAACATAAAAAGAATAACTCATAAATTTTTGGTTGTTGGCCATACCCAAAACGAAGGAGATGTGAGCCATTCATTAATCGAGAAAAATGTGAAGAAAGCGTTGAAATCTAACCCAATATATCTACCATCGCAATATGCAACTTTAATTTCAACAGCAAGGAAATCTGGCGAAGCATTTAAGGTGCATGAATTAGATCATGGCTTCTTTTTTGATCTGAAAGATCTCGTAGACACCACTGCAACCAATTTCAATGTAAACACTGATGGAGAGAAATTTAATTTTAACGACATTTGTGTCTTACGAGTGGAAAAAGACAATCCTGGTATGTTTTTCTATAAGACTTCATACAAAGATGATAACTACAAAACCGTCAATATCAGATCTTGCAGAACGAGAAAACAATTAAGACTTATAAAAGATGTGCAACTGAAAAAGGCTTACCCTGATAAGATACCCATTTCCCAAAGAAAATTTCATGATTTGATGTCATTAGTTAATTCTAATACTATTCCACGTTGTTATGCAGATTTTTTTGAAAACTTGAAACATGATTGATTTGGTATACAAGTAGCTAAATATTACTCTTTAGCGAACTTACGTTCTTGTAAATCTTTTCAATTACCTACATCTAATTTGTTTCTTGATTATTATAATGTCCTACAGGAATCATAAGGCTGATTATTTTGTAATTTGAGAGTTTTTTTGAATGAAACCATTATTCTTTATTATTTTATAAGTTTATGTTTTCGTTATCCTGCTAAAGTGGATTTTATGTTATGTTTTATAAGTTTAGTATGTACTTTTTATAAGCATATTAAATTAAAAATAGAGTACAATAATTCAATTTATTTTGTTGATTTGTTTTAAAATGATTATTAATACGTTTTCTTTCGACTGAATTATGTAACCCAGTTTAAATTCTCTTCTGTTATTTATGTGTTTACTTTTTGATTTTCAATAACTACCTATTTCATTTATAGTAGGTACCTAGTTGTTTGCTTAAAGAAGTTTTCATTTCAAAGACTTTTGGTAATAAATATTAAAACATAAGAAGGAAGTTTTATTTCTTGATTTGATCATTTCATTCATAAGTACTTCTAGTTTTGGATTTTACATTATTTAGCTTGTTTTTTTACGAAAATTTTCTTCTATTTTCTTAACTTTCATAAGATTTTTTCTGGCGTTAATCCAAAAAGTAAAAAAAAAAATATGCAATACTGGCACAAATCGGAGTCACCATCTTTTAGGCCTCATAACAATCAGAGTAACAAAAATTCCATCAAAATTACCACTGCTGGTAACTGAAGCATTAACGTAGATGTATAAAAACTAAACAGCAACTATTTATTCCATATAGTGCACCCAGTAAGAGCTAGAATGTGCGCGCGCACTTGTTAACGAACATTTAAATCCGCGATTACTCAAATTGTTGAATTTTGTCTTGTGTCACTATTGAATTCAGTCAGCGAAATATTCGGTTCTAAAGAACTCTTTGCATTCATCACTTGTGTCGTTAATTACCTTCGCCGAAGTGGACAATATAAGTGGAATTAGTTATCTTCCTTATTTGAATCATCATGATGATGTAGGATGCAACAGAACTGAGTAAGGGTGCAAATAGATCGCAGTCGCTCAATCATCTCAAACGTTTATCTACCTCTGTCTAGTTGCACCCTTATATACTTTTTAAATGAATGTATACCTAAGTAGATGTCGGTGTTGTGCTATTATGTTGACCTGTTGGTGGTGTGTTCCAGCAGCCGACATGGCGGTTGTGGGGCGAGGAGCGCGTCGACGGCGCCATCTACACCGTCTACCTCAAGAAGGTTCGCTACCACCGACCCACGAGGAGTGCTTCTAATAGCGTGAGTATTCAAACTAACTTAAGAAAACTATTAATTCGTTTACTGACAGACAACACACCCTTACATTATTGAGCCTAGCTATGGCTGTGGAGGTCCGATAGGTAAAAAACCAGTGAAACTGGAAAAGGCTAAGCAGAAGCATCATTATGGATATGATAATACTAGGTAACGAAGCATCACGCTTATCTAGGTGTTAATAAAGGTATTCAATATTAATTAGGATCGCATGTTATTACAATGAACATATTTACACAATATACGTAACCAAGACAATGTAATTATAATTAAGTATGCTTATTTATTTCGTACTCACTACCGTGACTTGATGACCTATGAGGAATCACTTACGTTGGCACTTGCTTATAACATGCTTAAGCTTCAATTAGCGAATAGTGCAATGTTTTATACTAATTAAAAATCGACCATGTTAATGTGCTGTAATAACTAAAATCGGTTGAATATTGTAGGCTTCTTTTTTTTTGTTATCCTACTTTAGTGTCCCACTGCTGGGCAAAGGCCTCCCCTTTCTCCTTGCAAATATCTCTGTCTTGGGCGATCTTTGGCCAAGATTTCCTCGCAAACATATATTTACGTTACGTCTTATTTTTATTTTAAATCTCTGAGCTGAATATCAATTTAGTTTCTTTCGGTGTTTCTTCTCAGGGCAGTGAGTAAGGAAACACAGGCTCCATCTAGTTCTAAAATAACACAGAGCAGAGAAAAAAAATGACGTGTAAAAGTGTTATTATTAGAATCTGCTAATCAGTCTCGCTCTAAACAGTGTCGAAAAAAGGGTATAAAACAGTAAATCTTTTTCAGGTTTGTCAGCGTGAAAAAGTTACATTACTGATATTAGACATACTTAGCTCCAGTTTACTAACAATACTGCAATATTTTATTACATAATGATTAGTCCGTGAACTATTAACGTTGACGATAAACTAATTCTATTTACTCACTTTGTTTATTACTCAATTTAGTTGGATTTCATTACAGTAGTGTTTTATTGTGAGCTAATATATAGCTGGTAAACGACTACTTTAATAATATTATAGGTACTTAGTAATAGTACCTACTACAGGTCGGTACTTAGGAATTTCAAATTAAATGTTATAATTTCAGATTCTACCGTGTACCATCGTAGCCTTCATATTTTTTATGTTCCAAAACATTCACGATATTATTTGTTCAGTTTTCTATTGTGTTCATTTGTGCAGTACGTTTATAGTTCAGATTTACGTTATGCGATAACATTTTGTAGAATACAAAATGGCTATAAAACTTCGCGGATCACTCACAATCTGATAGAGTTATATTCATGTTTATATTTACTGTAGGTACGTACATATTGTTGGCTTCCCGGATGAACGACAATGGTGTACAAGGTTGTACATGACAATTACTGAATGTAATTTTGGCGTGTAGGTACCATACAGTTTTAATTCTTTATTGCCGTGTACCTTTTAATTAGTCCGCTCTGTAATGGATGGTTTATCACGATGTGCAGCTGTATAGAGAGCGGTGTGGCGACGATTAAAATGCACGAGCACGATTAAAACACACGGACCATGCACACCAATTTTAGGAACGACAACAACATTTTGATGCAAGTATGCAGCTGTAAAGTTTATCATTCTAGTCGAGGTGAGATTGCAGCTCGAGCCGAAAGTGCAGTGACAAACTTCGCACATATGCATAAAACGATGTTTTTGTAAATGAAATGAAAACATATTTTGTTATTCAAATATTAGTAAAGTTTTATTTTTGAAGTTCTTTTTCTTCTTTTCTTCGACGCCCGCGTGTATTTTATTTTTGTAAGGTACCTATTACTAATTTTGTGCATATAGTTAAGTTTTACAATAAAATTGTTTTAATTTCAAATATTTAATTATAAAAACACAGTTTCACTGTTTTGTGTGGCAATGAATGTCGGAGATGACGGAATATAGGAGGGTTGGTAGTTTTATTCTAATTCCTTTATAATAGGCACTAGAACAAGTAAGGCGCGGTTTAAGGCATAACTTCTTAGCAGCTGGCTCCATGGTCTGAGTCATCTCGGCACTTAAGTTGATGGTTGTACTAAGTTTTCTGTGATTATGTTAGATCACCTCCCGCCATGACTCTGTAAGTTATTATGTCGGCTTCAGAATCAGCTACCAACGTAGTTGAAGTTTTCCTGAAGCTTCCGGTGTTAGAGTCAGCATATGGTAGTCTTAAAAACCTTGGCGATTTCCTTTGGCATAGCACCAAATTTGTACACACTAATTTCTTCACTTTTGGAAGTTTTGAAAAAAAAGCGGTAATTTATTGCCTTTGTCAAGCGTAGAGCTTCGGATTTCTTTTCTATTACAAAAAACGAACTGTAAATAGTAAAATAATCGTGGAATCTTATTTGTTGTATATAAGTGATACTGACCACAAGCGTTTTGTCTAGTCTACTTAATTCCTGCTTTATAAATGCACCAGAAATTAGAAATATCATCGGAACCTTACTGACAAGAGATAAAATACTTCTTAGGAAAGTACAAAGCCTCCTGCCTGGTTTTACTGACTTTTATTGTCAGAGATTGACTATCACCGATATGTAGCCTGTCCCCACATACCCGAGTACATATACTACTGACTTGGAATCCTATAACAATTCAAGAACGTTCTCATTATTAGGGTTCTGTCTATTGTTATTAATTTGATTGGTTCAGTTTGAGGAAAATGTTTTCGAGAGCGGTATTTATGTGGGCTCACCGTTGATTGGGCATATTGGCACTCGAGACACACTTGATCGCTTCTATTTGTGTCAAGCAAACAAAACGGCGGTCAGCTGAGTATCTATTGGAATTTCCAATATTCATTCATCACTTTATTTCTCTATAACAAAACTTACGTCTTTATTGTCTTAATTGTCATTGGTGGCTGGCGTGTTTAATAACATCAGCAAATATGCGTATTTTTGTACAAGAAAGGAAAAGAAAAATAACTTTTAGTTAGGTAGGTACGTTGGGACTCGATAAGTTACCTCCAAACGAGTAGGACATTTTATTTTGGGCTGCCGACAGACGGTCTTACTTCATTAAAAAAATCCAATTACGTGATATCAAAAAAACATAAAAGCAATTCAATGAAAAATTCAAATCGTTGTTTGCGCCTTGCAATAATATTGATTTTCAGCGCTGCGAGGCCACGCTATTTTAATGTCGTTAAGATAGCAATCAAAACTGTGCAGGTACACAGCTGATGACAAACACGGCTGTATGCAGTGTAAATATCATGAATCATAAACATTGTTGCCATTCCTCACTTATGCTGCTCCTAACATTCCCAAGAGGTCGTTGCATGCTTGCGAATTATTACGAAATTACCTACATATAATAAGTAATCATTACTAGAGATAAGAATTAATGCGTTTGCACGTACCTGCTTAAATGTTAAGAAAACAATGGTTGAATGAATTAACGACAAAGCGCTTTCCTTTCATTATAATTCCATTCTTCATTTTGCTTACGTAAAGAACTCTGGGAAAAAATACCTACTTTATTATAAAATGATTGACGTAAGTAAAAGTGTTGTTGAAAATCTCGTTTATGTAAGAATCCGTGTATTTAGTGCAATAGGACCTCTGAAATCGTTTGTACGTCTGTAGCAACCTAAATAAAACAGAAATGAATGGTGTAGTAAGATGAATGATTACGGTACGGTACCTATTAATCCAATATACATTATTTTCCTCAGTACAAAGCATGTTTTAAGACAATATTATACTTACACATTATTCGGATACAATGTGCGAAACACAAGAGTATAATAGTAAGTGTGAGATGTGGGAACCCGCAATTATTCATGACATTACTTTTGTTCGCTGATCTCACAATGGCTTGACGACTAAATTGCATAAAATTACATATATACATGTACATATATAGTTACTGGATACAGTGTGTTATTATGTCTGAAGCTTGTTTTGTTCTGTGTTCAAGTAGCTTTCTTAACTATTCACTATGGTTCTCTCAAGAGGTTCTCACCGTTTAAACATGAATTGAATTCAGTTTGGTTAGGGTTTTAGTAC
Source organism: Melanchra persicariae (assembly GCA_947386135.1). NCBI lineage: Eukaryota > Metazoa > Arthropoda > Insecta > Lepidoptera > Noctuidae > Melanchra > Melanchra persicariae. The sequence goes on along the minus strand of OX376653.1, from coordinate 7,070,284 downwards.
CTATAGCAAAGTTTTTTATTTATTTCATGTACTTACGAAATACTTGGCCTATTTTTTATAGCGAATAGAAGTTCATCAAATACATGTTAATTGCATCAATTAAAGGAAATTGATAAGTTGTTTAACGCTATTCCCTGTAGATATTAAAATTAAGTATTTCATTTTCTAAATGACATAATGGCCATCCTTTAGAATGGGTTTAACTTTGTGTGGACGATCTATTATTAAATTGGGCATGTACCTATGAAGTTTTGATTGCATTTATATGCTTCAATTCTATATTGGACGTTCAAAGCTTAAGGAATTATTGATTAAGCAAATGACATTGTGAGTTAAGTTAAACATGCGACTTATTGATTTTGGTGTACAATACAGCATAAACTTTGTTTGACTTTATTGTAAGTACACTAAAATAAAAAAACCGACAAGTAAAAATCGTTTTGGGTTTTCTTTCTTTCTTGGGAAACTTGTGTATAATACCTAAATGTGTGTATACCTTGTTTTTATGACGTGATGGCACATCTGTCGCTAGGTAGTGTGAAATAATACCTAATAACAATTATTGGGAATTTACCGTAATTTCTAAATAAATTGTTTTATCATGGGAGCTTTGTTAATGACGCAATACAGTGCGCATACCCATACTTTCCTTAACGTAGGCATTCAACTTGGGACTGATTATCCTTATTTTTTTATTTAAAAGTCACAATATAATAAAACAATTGAGTCATTGATATTGACTTGTAAACTGGATCTTGTTAGTCATCGGGACAATACCATGACGGAATGTTTCTCCAGTTTTATACTTTTTCTCTAACAAAACACATATTTAGGTATTCATTGAAAATATACACATGTCTAAAGGCACGTTTTCATTACGAAAGGGACTCGATGAACAATAATATTTTTTTTTACTAACACAAAGTGACTTAATGGGCGAATAGTTGGTGTACTATATTGGTGGTAAATCTTTGCGTAATGCTTCCGAGAATAAAGGCATAATATATTTTGTGTTGATTATTTTTATTTAAAGCTTGAAAGTAAACGTAGATCAATTATTGAGTTTGTTCGAAAGAGTCTCCGCGGCCCTGGAACGCAAATGGCAAAAGGAGGTACACAAATGGGTTTTGGTTTTAGTCAGTCAGCTCCACCGAGAGCGGAAGGAGTCATTTGATGATTTCCCATCCATAAAAAAACTGAAATACTGACAGCCTAAATAACTTTTTGCCAATGTCATACTAAGTTACTATTTCTGAAGAAAACCGGGTCTACACGAATATACTAAGTTATTTATTGCCAAAAGTACTTGATTATAGCCAAATAAATGTGAAACCCTGACTTTAGAGCTAGTTCAGATTTGGTTAGGTTACCTAACTAAATAAAACGATACAAGGTACTCAAGTTGGCCAATTGTAGTCTATTTGTTGTAAATCTTTGACAGTCGTTACGGATTGTCAGAAGCCAGAAAATCTGCCCCCTGCCTTTGTGTTACCCAGTCATTAGACTGTGGAGCTCAGATAGGCAGTCGCTCCATGGAAAATACTGGTATTCAGCTGCATCCGGATTCACTGAAAGCCGACCTGTACCTATTAAAAAACTTAACCAAATAATAATTCTTTAAAAAAACAAATAAGGTAACAAAAGATGCTAAAATTTGATCATGTGGTTTCCAGGAGTCAGACGACGAGATCTCCCATCTGGAATGGGAGACGGTGCGCGTCCGCTTCGTGAAAGCGGGCACCGTCGAGCGTCTGGTGGAGGCGCTCGCCACCGACGACGGAGAGCTCGAGTCCACGTATGTCAACGTGTTCCTGGCTACGTATCGGTGAGTAATAGAACCACTCTTTTTTGAGGGTAATTATTTAAAAAAAATATTTACAGGCCCCTGACGAAATGCGGGTGGTCTTTTCTCCATAGAAACCCTCTCGCCTTTTTTCTTTCTGGTTAATGACCATAAATCAATGATTTTTACAGAATACTAAATATTAACTACTTGTATGTCCCTATGTTTTCCTTTTTATTGACACATTATTTGTATAAGCACTAAAAGCCCTTAAAAAAAGGCTCAAAATTGTCTTTTTGGACCGCTGTCAACAGAGGCCTAGTGTACAAATTTAACAACTATTAATGAAAAAAAACATAGAGACACAGTATAATATCCTTCTTATTCAGTTTATAAAATATCTTTTAAATTGGTTTAATATTGGAGGAAGAAATAGGCGAGAGCCAAACCTCGAAATATGACTTTTTACTCAGGCTGTTCAGAGTTTCTTCAAATACCTAATTTTCGAAAGTCTCTCCAGCCGCATTTCCTCTTAACGAGGCTCTAGACAATTCGTGACATTCTGTCAGTGGTAGCGTGGAGAAGACGATGATCAAAATGTCAAAAATGTTAGGGATTGAAAAACGCCGTCGATATGACACGTGATCATTCCCTTATTCTTTGGCTCTCGACAATCACCATCGTTAGAATGACACTTTGTATGGTCAGTCAAAAAGTTGAAGCTAGTTCTGCCGCACTTGCGACAAGAGCGGCAAGCATGTTGCGCAGCAGAACACATTCACCACTCCCATCGCAGCGCAGCACAGTTGCGCGCTGCAGATCGGAGAGAATTGTTACTGTATTTTTTTCTCACTTTGTTAAAAAGGATTTCCCGGCAGTCTGCTTTACCTTGCCCCGCAAAATTTTACAGATTTAGGTTACAAAGCTAACTTTACGGGCAATTGAGTTCTAATTAGTATCTTCATAAATATTTAGTATTAACCATTTGTCGTGTTCGCCAACTGAGTGGCAAAGATGAGTAGGTAAATGAAAAAGATTGAAAAGATACCTGAAGAGTTATTTAAACTTCAATAGTAATTTTCATAGAGCTGCAAAAGTAGAGTATTGGCAGAGGTTGTTCATATTTAATTGCATCTAACCATAGTAATATACATTTTTCCAGTTCGTTTGCGGAGTGCAGCCGAGTGCTGGACCTCCTCCTGCGACGATATGAAGCATTGGCTGCGGAGGATGTGCATCCAACAGCGGTCGACACGTCGCTGCAACACCGGAAGTGAGTCTTTAATTTTATTTAGCCTTTTTAGTGGCAGTTTCGAAACAAGTGAGTGTAGTTTCAAAAGTGTAATGTTTCATCATAACCATATTACTTTTGAGGAGTTATCATAATAGTTTGTGTAGTTACGCTAATGTTTGTCCAGGACTCTGGTCGCGTGTCTCCACGTGTGGCTGGACACGTACCCGGAAGACTTCCGCCAGCCCCCGCACCACCCCGCACTGCAGCAGCTACTCGCCTTCACGCAGGTTCACCTGCCCGGGACGGAACTACACACGAAGGTATGCATGCATGGAGAACTTTTTTAACTCGCAACGCCTATAATCTTATCCAGAACAGGTGGTAGTTAATAAGTCAATCTTGTGTGTGATTTGCAGGTATTACAGAAGTTAGCTGTGTTCAGTGCAGAGCGCAATGGGTGCGGCACGGGCGGGCTGTGCCTGGCGGCCGGCATGCGCGTGCCGGCGCACCACACGTGCGCCTACCGCCTGCCGCACGTGCCGCACCGCCACTTCGCCGAGCAGCTCACACGCATGGACATGGAGCTGTTCAAGAAGCTCGTGCCGCACCAGTGCCTCGGCGCCGTTTGGTCCCGCCGTGACAAGGACCGCAACCATGACGCCGCGACCGTACTAGCAACCGTTAACCAATTCAATGCTGTTTCGTTTAGAGTCATTTCGACAGTCCTGGTTGAACCTAATCTCAGGCCGCTGGAGCGCGCCGAAATCTTAGCGGCCTGGCTAGATATTGCCCGGGAACTGAGAGTGCTTAAAAACTTTTCTTCATTAAAAGCGATCATTTCTGGACTACAGAGCAACCCTGTTTATAGACTCAGAAAGACGTGGGCGTTACTAGCCAAAGAAAAAGCGGAATTGTTCGACGAACTCGCGCGTATTTTTAGTGAGGACAATAATCGGTGGGCTCAGCGAGAGTTACTAATGCGCGAGGGTACCGCGAAGTTTGCAGATACAGTGGGCGAAAACGATCGTCAACTACAAAAACTTTTACACGAACGGGGTTCCCCTGGGGTCAGTCACGGGACTATCCCTTATCTTGGAACTTTTTTAACCGATCTCACAATGATCGACACTGCCATTCCGGACACAGTAGCTGATGGCTTAATTAATTTCGATAAACGACGAAAAGAATTCGAAGTTCTCGCGCAGATTAAGTTATTGCAGGGTGCTGCCAATGCCTACCACTTGCCTCAAGACTCGATGTTCGATAGGTGGTTCGACTCGGTCATTGTGCTGGATGACCGAGAGTCGTACCAGCTATCATGCCAGATCGAACCACCGACAAATCCTCCCAAGGAGAGGCGACCGAAGAAAATAAACGATGCAAATAGTCACGGTCACAGAAAGAACGACTCGATCGCCAGCACGAGTTCGAGTAATAGCTCGCAGTTCTATTGTGAGACGGACGGCACGGGAACAGCGTGGAAGAGAGATAGTTTGGAGAGGCGGGTGTCGCCGACGCGTCTGTCGCACGGCTCATCGTCGTCGTCGCTGCCGTCGTTGGACGTGTCTCTGTCGAGCGCTAACAGCGGGCAGAAGGCCGCCAACGGCAAGGCGGGAGGCGCCAGCCCGGCGGGCCCAGCCGTGCGCGCGGGGCCGGACTTCTACATCATCCGCGTCACGTACGAGTCCGACTGCGCGGAGACGGAGGGCGTGGTGCTGTACAAGTCCATCATGCTGTGCAACAACGAGCGCACGCCGCAGGTCATCCGCAACGCGATGCTTAAGCTCAACCTCGATGGCGATCCCGATGGATACACCTTGGCGCAAGTCCTGCCGGAAAAAGGTAGGTTTGATACTATCTACTACTCTGTTAAATAAAGTCCTATTTTCACAATACTGTCAATCAATAGTACAATCCCTACACATTCTCAAAAGAAATCTTGTCATTTGGTAATTGCTGGTTTCGACTATGCCTTTCATTCAATCTCGAGAAACGAGTGTACAACTTGGCGAGTTCATAAAATATTTCTTTTAGAAAGAAAAGAATGCTTGTGTCCCGCCAGTTGCACACAGTCAGAACCCCATGTCTCGTAAAACAATTACAACAAAAATATTATTTACAGAAATGCTGCTCCCTGCCAACGCAAACGTCTACTACGCAGTCAATACTGCCTACAACCTGAACTTCATACTGCGGCCGCGCAAGACGCAGCAGCTAGAGCCGGTGGTCAACGGAAAATCGCGCGGCAAGCGCCCCTGATCGCACTCAGTGATGGTCCATAGACAGTTGTGTTTCTAGGACTCCTGCAGGTACTCGTATTTATAGTATAGTGAGCGAAGACGGTTCGGTGCAAGGGCGAACTCTACTCGCAGGGAATAAAAAGACTTCAAGAATGTCGCATTTATTGTTTAAAAATATAGTATTTCCAAAATTGTTGGTCGATCTACGAAGGTTTTTGTTTCACGAGACAGAAATCGGAAATCATTTACTTTGGCTCCACACATAGTCTGATCACATATCGCTTTGAAGCCACACCAAGCCTTGTATTTGGAAGATCTTTTGATATTTTTTTGAGCACCTGATGAATGCGGTCTGACGCGTTACTTAAAACTTACTGTGTGTGATACCGTGGAATGCACGTTACGAATATATTTGGTAGTCCTGACGTGTGTTTCACGGTGTCTACGATGTAATATTTGTATTTTATACTCATGTAAATAACTAAATGTAATGCCACCTCTAAGCATAGTTTTGTGAATTTACCTGTTTATGTATATGTGGATTGTTGTTTGTATATAATGTTTGTAAATAAGAATCTCATGGAATAATATTGTAGTATAATACTGAGCCAAAGGCAATATACGTCTAATAGCAAGGTGCTGTACCACTTTTGTATAACGTTTTAGAAGCTTTAACATAAATGAAGATGTTTTATATAAATTGAATTTCGTATTGTATTTCATACTGATAGTGTGTGTTTAAAAGTAAAAAGGGTAAAAATCGGGAACAATGTGATTCAAAAGATGTTCACTAAGCCAGTCGTTATAGGTCATGTTTTTGATAAATATATACTTAATGATGGCTACGAAATTTTCTGATTAGGATCAATTTGAAACATTCCACATTTTTTTATTTTCCTTACGACTTCTTCTTAGTAGGTTAAACCTGACATAACGATGTAATTGTACTTAACTATTTTATCCTTGAAATGTTTCACCTTGAAGTGGTCTTGTAGTTTCAGTAGGAGTAAATGTCGCTTTAGGTATGTGTTCATTGTTGCAAATGGCATCAAATCAAAGGCCATTTTATAAACATAATTATTATATCAAATCCACTATTTGCACACAAGTAAGTTAATTTGTAGATCGTAGGCTCTACGTACTTACAGCCATACTTACATCAAATGTACTGATTTTCACGAGTATCGTATTATTAAAGACAATATAACATTATCTATCCACTATAGATATACGCCGTGGTATTTAATACTAATTCTTTTGACGTGACCATACGCAAACGATAAACATAAGATTCACGGTGTGCCTAATATAAATTATTGTTTAAAGTATCGCTCATAATGTATTTAACTCATATATCTTACTCTGCATTATATAGTAACTGTATTTATGTTACCTACCCTACATATTAGGCTCGGAATGACATTCGTAATACTTTTATGTTGTTGTAAATATCTGTATCTAATTAAAGTGTAATTTTGTAGTTTTCCACCAGTGTCGCTGTAACATGTTTATATTCGTATAATAAAAGTTAACGAAACCTTTAATGAATAGTTTTAATTAACGCCACCTGTTAAGAGCAGAATAGTGTGAAGTTCTAAAGAGTCTGCGTTTAGTATAACTGCACTAGGCTAGAGAGACCAGCTGGTGACCAGTATAGCTTCTTATAATAAAGTTGAAGTTACACACTATGGGGAGCCGTGCGTGATGAACGAGGTCTATTGATCGTGCGTGGTTTCAGGCGACGTCCATTCAAGTTTCGAGCGAACGAGCAACTATTAGGTAAAATTACTTTCAGTAGTTAGGTATATTTGTATATTTTAAGAGCACTGAAATATTTACTCCTGAAGCGCTAGTAAAATTAGGATAGGTATATCTTAGTGGTACCTATATTTATATCCTAGTGGTGCCACCTATGGGGGTTGTGGCTTACGACATGGCTTCTACGCTGAGGTATCTTTGAGTTTGTAATTACAGGGCTTTCTGCCAGATAGCGTCTTCGTATCTTTTTTGAACCTCGACCGCTTTCCTAATGGCTACATAGACGATCGTTAGGAAATATTGCCATAATAACCTCACTGGGCAAATATTGTCAGCAAAAGGAAGTAGCCTGCTGACCAACCTTTCATATTTCTAATTTGAACTAGTTATAAGAATTACATGCAATCATTTCTTATAGACTCAATTGTCAAAAATACGAATTTTTCATATGGGTTTGTGGATGTGGTAAATACTGTCATGTCATGGGGAGTTACGAAGGATTATGAATGATAGCGCCTTTACTTTCGAGAAGGAACTATGAGTTCGGAGTAACTCAGGCTTGGGTGGTAAAGGATCTGGTCATGTTGGTGATGGCGCAGCTGCGTGCTGCCACCAGTTGAGAACGGCTCGGCTGAAAATTTCATGGGCAGCGTATCGAGCGCCTCGCGGACACGCGCCCGGCCGCGCAGTCGCGCCGCGCCGCCCGCCCGAGCGCCTCGCACGCTGCCGAGCCGACACTCGCTCCGTGACAACCTTGCCGTGCCGACCCCGGCTCACAACAATAACACGCGCGACCTCCACTCTACCGTCCCCACAGTTCCCGTGCCGGGTGTGCAGTGGTCGTGCCACGTGACCAGCTCCGGGCCCCGCGGCCGACATGTGAAAAACAAAGCCTTTGTGACAGCGCCGGCCAGCGGCATGTGGTGTGCCAGAGTTACGCACAAAATGAAATAATAAGGTGAGCTGAACCTGCGATATTTTGACAGAAATCTTTATTCCATGAAGCAACTGACTTCGTATCTTGCTTCCGTGACTGAAAACTTAGTTACACCCAAATTTTTTGATATAACTTTCTTCTAAAACCCTTAATAGTACCTACATATTAGGTCAAAGACGAACAACTTGAACCTACGTGTGCTACCACATTGCATGATCAAGGTCAGAGTTTATGTATGTCACCGTATATTTGCACAGATTATTGCCATAAGACCGACCTCAAAATTGATATAGTGAGCTAGTTGAGTGGTGGGAGCGGCCGAAGTCCGTCCGTACAGCGAAGCTCTACGACTGCCGCAATCTGATTATGGCACACCCCTAAGCTACGAGATATTTATTCAACGATATTTTTAGTAGGAGCCTAGAATATAGACTGAAAAACAGAAAATATGTTTATGACCCTTTCAATTTTCACTATTGTTAAGAATTTCGGCTAAACATGTGTTTTCGTAGCACTCTCGTAGCGGCTCGTAGCAGTGTTTTGTTTATTAAGTTAGCTTGATTCGTAGGCGAGTTTCGACATTTTTTATCCAACAATTGATTTATTTTTAGGTTTGCAGAAAAATATAGCCATTTTATAAACATTATAGATACCTTACCATATTTATTCGTATATAACGTGTCATGAGTTTTGCTATAACTTACTTCTCTTTTGAATCCGATTTGAAGTTGTCAACATAATTTTGGGTAAATCATGAATATTCGTTTTTATCAAGCTTATTATTTTATCAGGCTTAGATACAGTTTGGCGTGCCGCAGAGTCGCGTGCGGGGGCGCGGCGTGCACGCAACTCGCACAAAACGATGCAATAACTCAGCCCCCTCACGTTTGTTCTCATCGATCCTGGCAATCAGGATTTGGACATGGAATACGACTGCTAATTAGTTAAAAATACGAATTAATTAACGGTTCTTTTCTTGTTACGTCTGGTTCCGAAAAAGAAAAGGTGGAAAGGAGTGAAAGGCGACTTTTCTTAGATTACTTGAATATGATGGATGCCGACAGCACTGTCTATCCATAGCTACTTATTAAATTTAGATAATAGTAATTAACTTCCCGCTTGACCATCTATTACAGTGGCCATTGACAGGAACGTGATGGGCAGGAGTAGGTTTCATGCTGAAATAATGGCTTTGTTACTGAAATCTTCACTTTAAACCACCAACTAGCATTCTGCATCAAATCATCATAACGAGACTGTAAGTAGCGAGTTATCAGCTAATTATACAATTATCTCATTCACGCAGACAGTAATTATGCTATTTGGAGCGCCGAGCACCTCACAATGTGCTATTTACTTGCGGGCTAAGTTTAATCGGACTAAGTAACAAGATTAACAGAATCTTTGCAACTTGTGTAATTTAGTTGTGAGTTCCTGCTCTCTGAATTATGAAATTTTCTTGTAGTTCGGCAATTGTGAATTTAAGTTAGGGCAGGTGCTTTGGGGTCTCGACGATTTGTGGTAGGAAAGAAATATGAGAAATTGTTTTGACGTTTCTGACGAGCTTGGGTAACAATCAGTTATTTTTTACTGTACTGAATAACAGTCCGTTTTTAACCGACATCAAAAAAGGAGGAGTTTCGCAATTCGACTGTTTTTTTTTTGTTTGTTAGTTCAGCGATATTTTCGCCAATTGTCAACCGAATTGGATTATTTTTTTTTGTTTGGAGGAGTATTTTTCATTTTAATTTTGATGATTTGATGAAGAACTCCGGAGATAGGCAACGGAATTCTTCAATAAGTAAGTAATAGCAAATCTTCCGGGATTGCTGAAGTCGCATGTTCGATTATTGTTTACACCAGTTTATAACACAATATCACGCTGGTGAATAATATCAATGTAAGTCAATAAAATCTAGTAAAGTGAGATATTGTTAGGTTTTTGTTAATCCCATAAAAAAGTAGATAAGAAGTAGATATTTAACTGTGAGCTGGTTTGGGCTGGTCTGGACTTGGACTAAGAAGGCACACAAAGTAACTCCTTAACGAGAAATAGCGCAACCACTCATCATGGAAATAATGTTTTAGTTGTGGGGTATAACCACAACTTTGGATTTTGATTGTTTTTTGACACCGACATCCGAAATTAAAGTTATTTTTTAGTGTTTTTTATTCAGCACACGGTTGTATTTTTGTATAAATAATATGATTTTATTATAGAATAATATTTAAAACTTATTGAAGACTCCCTCAGATCTCTTCAGCTCATCTTTGTTCGAAGCTAACAGAAACTGGGTGCTTTTGTCTTGTGATACAATAAACACAAGGATTTAAATAGAAGGTTACTGAAGGCACTCCGATATCGTACGTAAACATGGATACATAGCCCCTATGTGAAGCAATCTTAGAGTCGTATCTTACGACACTCCTGGGATGTTCGTAGACGAGAATACAGTGTTATTTATTTGGGTACAGCAGCAAAAGATGTTCATTCAGTGCCTTTATTTACATGTTGGGTTCTACTTGTATGACTTCAATAGCGAAAGAAGATATTTCACTTCTTCTTTCTAGTTACGACGGTTAACTCCTTAGATTGCTTGGGCCCTACGTTAATTGCAGCATCAGTGGCAATTATCAAATTCCCCAAAATACAAGTGTATCGGCACTTGATGCACTCTAACGTGGCTCATGTTATGAACAGGCACCGCACTCACATTAGGTTTACTGATCACGATCAACGATAATAGATTATTTCTAGGCAAGCATGTTCCATCGGCATCGCTGACCAAATCATCGCTTATTATCAGAGTCCCAATTAGTTCTAATATTTTTTAAGCAAAGTTCGCATTTGCATGTCAGTCGCAATCGGTCAAAAATGTATGGAAATTGAGGTTTTTTTTAACAGATTAAGCAATTAAACTGAACGCGATCAGTACATCTAAACTGCGTTCAAGAGCTGTCAGCGTCAATATTCCATAGAAAACTAGTGACACTGACAGCTCATAAACGTGGTTTATACGCTGATCGCGATCAGTTTGGCTTTGTGCCTTAAGCCTTCTTATGGCCCTAAGACTGAGATGCGAATGTGAACTTTGCTTAAAAAATAGTATAATTGGCCTTCTGGTGATATAGTGATCAAACACGAGCCTGGGTGATTTTCAAAATTTTTGTACATATTGTTGTGTGAAAACGTCTACTTGAACATTATCCAAAATAATGCATTGAAGTGATCAAACTGGTATTAATATTCTTGAACAACATTTTTCCCAGATAGGTTTCAATATTTCAGATCATAATAATCAGTAATTTTAAAAAAAATATATGTTTAGTTCTTCAGTCTCATAATATTTTCATACAGCAACCTAATGTCTCTAAGCACAAGAGTGTAACAAAAAAAAACATAATGAAGAAACTACTCACATATTTACATGTCCTAGTTGCACAATATCTTAAGGACTCTAATTATGATGTAAATGATGTGAAATATAAATAAATAACCAAAAGTTTATTATTAATAACATTGTTTAAAAATGTGTCTTGCATTTCGTTCATTTTTGTTATTCTTTATTGTAACATCAATATTAGTAGAAATTTGAGATTTTCAACTGGCAACATTCTCCATTTAAAACCGTCCAATCACAGGACAGCAGAACGTCTGTCCACCAGTTTGACAGCGGGTGCCACCAACAACGAAAGTGTGTTTGTTCCTGTGCAGTGTTTTTTCAACAATAAATTTTTCATTTTAGTTGTTCAGCTATAAAAACAACGGTAAGGCTTTCTCTTATTATTTTTTTGTAAATTTAAAGAATAATTTTGACCAACCACTAAAAAGAAGCTGGATTATTCCAATAAGGTTATTTCTACCCTCCAAATGTTTGAGGTTGTAATTCAACTCATGGTTTATTTTCATTTTTCTAACGATTTGTTACGTTTTTTTGTTGCATAACAAAAATGATGTAACAAAAATGAAGTAAAGCTGATTTCATACAGAATTATTATGTTAAATGAGACCATGTGTTATTTTGTACAGGAATACTGATGAGTCCCGCAGAACGACAACATAAATACAGAGAAAAGTTAAACAATCCTGAAAAGTATAATGAAATAAATCAAAAGACTTTAGAAAGGATCAAAAGTAAATATGTCAAAGTTTCCAAACTAACAGAGAGTCAAAACGCTTTAAGAAGAAGGAATTGGAGAAGACTGAAGAAAAATCAGAAACAAAAATGTCAAGATATAAATAAACATGAAAAGAAAACAAAATCACGGAAGTTATATTTAAGCAATAACTATAATTTGAAGAAGAGAGTAAAAAAGCAGGCCTGCAAAATAGAAAAACAAAAAAAAACAAATAGCGGCTTTTCCTGATGCAGAAGTTTACGACGGAGAAGAAATTCCTGAACCAATTTTAACACCTGATTCAAAAGTAAATTCAATTATACAAGAATTGAGTATTAACAAAGAAAAAGATGGAGATAAAGTAAAGAGAGTTATTTTAGAAAACATGATCTTGAATGAAGCTTTAGCAAAACAATATAAAGCCGCTAAAAGTAATAAGGAAAAAAATATTTTGAAAAATATCTAGTAATATTAGAAATAAACAATTTTGAGACTGATTTTATGACTTTAAGTCAACAGACTGATTTTATTACTAATAAATGATTAAAATGCGATTTCGTTGTTTTAATTGTCTTCTGTGAAATAGCCCTAATATTTCCTTTTTGTTATTTTTTTGTGACGTAGTTCATTTTTGTAACGGTATTCGTTTTTGTTTCATTTTTGTAACTGTACAAAAATTTTGAAAATCACCCGCCTATCAATATGAAAGAAGTACATAAATAAAGTATCTACACAGACATCATAGTTTTGTTTCGGATTAGAAGATCTTACTATTACCAACATTTTCTATATCCGGTAATACCTACCCAAGTACCAGCAGGTAACGGGGTCACACCTTTTATTCGTGAAGAAATAGCGTGGAAATGAGATTGCAAGAGCAAGAATTTTGCAATTGTACCCTCGGTAATAACAGCCCGAATGCTCATCGCTTACGACCGTGCATACATACGAAATGCATTCCCTCCAAGACGATTCCGACGAGTTCCACCGGAAGGTAGGCTATAATACTCTATAATTTTCTTACATTCTCAGAATACTGGGAAACTTCTAAAGGAATAGTTAGAATGATAGTACTTAGTAAAGGATCTTACAAGTAAATAATAATGGTTCTTGGAATTCTTGAAATGCATTGCTAGTTATAGGCTTATTATTCACTGGTGATAGGCTAATAATTCATTGATAGTTTGTTACGCTTTGGCGTAATAAAGAACTAGCTATGTTGGCAGTAGCTTTTAGTAATCAGCAGCAAGTCATTTAACAGATAACTTATCTCATACCGACCAACCAAACGCATTGACTTATATTTAGAGAAAATACAAACACTTAATGCAACGTAACACAAATTGTGGAAATTTTGTGTTTACAGTGCTTACATATTTATAGTTTATTTCACAGTGACATTTGTATCTGCTATCAGAGTAAGTTTCAAAGGCATGCAAAGCATAGTTATTCCGCCATCTTGAATGATGTAAAAAGAAAATATTTCTGTCAGCATTCTTGATGTTTGCATTCTTACAAATATTTTCTTTAGCCTTTTTGTGGAGTGCTCTGAAGGGTTATTCTAAGAATAGTTTCATGAGAGCAGTCGTGGCTCGGACTACTGTTGTTTACATTTGAAAAGATCCTTCATTTAACATGTAGTAAAATAGTGGAAGCAAAGCTAGCAGTGCTTAGGAGTTGACACATTTTGTACTGCTTAGAGCATAATATTACCAGCTACCTTCGATTTATGAACTCTGCGCAATAAATAAAAATGCTCTAGCAAACTAAAAGTTTTTAAGTGGTTAGTTACCTATATTAGACCTAAAAGGTACTTACCAAAACACTCCAAGACAGTGGTGGATTCAGGATTGTCGTTTGGGAGGGCCTCACCGCGCTATGACTACGTTTTAGTGTAGTGTAACAAACAAGAAAATAGTAAACAAGCCTCCTTGGATTACGTTTCGTAAATTCCTAAATGACTTCGTGGGTCTTTTGGGGGGCGGTTGAGCCCCTTACCCTCCCCGCCAGTGCTCCAAGACTTTTTAATGCTTACTTCTATTTGCGTCTTTCATCATCATTTCAGCCAGAAGACGTCTACATATACAGGTGCCGTGGTATTCACATCCAGTTGGTTTGCTTAGTAAGAAGTTACTTTAAACTAGGTAAGGTATCGTATCGGTACAAAATTAGTTAAAGTTAAATCTTATAGATGCTGTAGGTACCGTTTTATCAAGTACCAAGATCAGTAGGTATGTAGGTACTTACACAAGTCAAGTATGTCCGCCTAACTTGCGGCCGATGCGGGCTCATTGAAATCGCTAGCTACCTACGTTTTCATTTACGATCCTGCACCCTCAACGGTACTTCACCAGAAAATAAGAAAACGCTCCCCGTCTATCTACGTTTTTACGTAGATCTACGGCAGCAGTAAAATATCGTGCGGATTTATTTAATTTCATCATCGTAACTCTGTGAGCCACGTTAATTAAACAGGGATATAAATTATCCTCTGTTTTGACTCACTGCTACGTGAGTTAAATCTCGGGTATGAGCTTCAACGTTTCAATTAAATAAAAAAGTATTGTTTATTAAAATAAACGTGAAAACGGATATGCTTATATGAGGAAATTGGCTGGTCAAAAATACTTTTTTTTTAAAGTTGGGACTGGTTGGGACATCATCAAATGACTCTTTTCTCTGGGCGGAGCGGAAGGGAGTGTTCTCTTACTGACTAGGTAAAACCCATTCGTATTCCTTCTAATGCCCTTTGCGTTCCAAGGCCGCGCACCTACTTCCGACTTTCGGAATGTAATGTACAGGTACGGTGTATCCCCCTTACCGAAACACGGGATTAGGTTACACCAACTGTACAGTTTTCGTAAGTTTAGCCGTGTAAGCTTATTAACTTACCATCTAGTGTATTAATAGGGGTAGGTTAGTAGGTGTTTATTCTTCTTAATACATATAATATAACTTTGCTATACAGGAAAACAGTCTTATACGACTATAAATACTTAAAGGGCATTTTTTGTAACACTTAAGTACACATTACGATTCAATCCAATTTCAGCACTAATAGTTGTCCATTTACTTAACCACACAACCTTAAAAAAAAATTGATGAAGAAATAATTGTATTTTCCTTATTAGGCAAAGGAAGGATCAAACAATTTCGTTTTCTTTCATTTGTCGTGTCTTTTGGCAAAGAATAAGGTTCCCGTGGGTGTCGTAAAAGGTGTCTAAGGGATAATGGCCAGACGATGGCTACGATGGGTAGCAGTGGTAGCAGCTTTCCCCTAAACACTAATAACAATATATTGCGCACACAATGTTTGTCCAGCGTGCTGATTATAGCAATGTTCAGTGCGATGACCGTTTTCTTATACGGTCTATTAGGAAACCTTGTTCGGCAGTACATGTTACCGAATTGTTATGATTTACTCACATGACATTTCTGTACTTTAGTACTTATACTTTCTGCAGTAAAGTAGTAAGCTAAAGATCTACAAATGACAGCCAGAACCAACGGCTTAACGTGCTTTCCGAAGCACGGAGGAGTCTCAGGTTGTTAAGATGGTCACCCATCCACAGACCAACCTCTGCAAGCGTTGCTTACGATGAAGATCGACCGTATGGCTGTTATTTTTAAGCTGTTATTATTGAGCTCCCACCGAGGGTAAAAGCTTGCAAGAACAGGATATATTCTTCAAATTAAAAATGTATGAATTGGACGTTCGCTAATGGCTCAGATATGGCGTCTGTTTATTTTGTAAGAAACCGATTTATTTCACGGTTGCTGCACGCACAGATAAGAATTTGAAAACAAGTTGAGTTAATGTGCATGAACAATACCATATTCTCCTGATACTATACAGACTAAAGTTGACCTAACATTTCTATTCAGTACATAAATGTTTCATGTTGTTTCAGCGACTGGATCTGAAACTAGCTTTTGTTGTCATAAGTTCTACGATTCATAATGTAAAGACAACATATTCTGCAATCTTTTTGAGACCAAATTGACTTACTTTGCTGATTCCGAGAGAATGGTTTGGGAAAGCTTTAGTATTCATTTAGGCTAACTAAACTAAAATATTAAGCCATGGACTGAGATGGGCAGGAACAGGCAGGAACCACTACGATGGGCCCAGATAATATGCTGGAAAAAAAGGCATGCCCTTTAAAACCTGGAAAGACGGCATTGTCATCACAACCGGTAACCTTTGGGCCAGAACAGCCAGACTTTGCGACGGATGGAAGATTTCTTAAGTAGGATTTTACCACCTCAGGCGTCCTTATTCTGAGAGTTTTTTATTTAATTTTTACTAACGTCCTTACTAATATTATTATTATTTTTTTTTTCTATTTTTAATCTTGCAATCAGTCTTTAGACTATGAGCAGATGAGATGAAATTATTGTGGCTTTCAGAGCAAAATCCCCTTTGGGAAAATCTCTGCAGTAAATCATATGCAGCTGTCCATTTCCAAAATATGCCTCCTTTTCAGTCTACGTATTGATTCCGGAATAGTCAATTGCACTGCTAGTTGGTTTGGGTGGATTGCAAGTCGTGCTTTATATTTGGAGCAGGTCGATCTGATCTCTTCCTTGGTCTTGACATTCAAATGCTCATGTATTTCCGAGATCCTCAAAAACCATGGAGAGTTGGAAATTTGTTTGAGGATATAATTTTGAATCCTCTGTATGATGTTTATGCTGGAGTCACATGCTGAACCCCATAGTTCGATTCCATATGTCCAGATAGGTTTGAGCATGGTCTTGTATATACGGAGCTTGTTGTCTATGGATAATTTTGAGTTCCTTCCGAGTAACCAGTGAAGTCCTCTATATTTTAGGTTTACTTCATCTCTTTTCTTCTCCATGTGTTTCCTCCATGTAAGTCTGCGGTCTAAGTGCATTCCCAGATATTTGGCTGTATCACTTTGTGGAAGCTGATTATTCCGCATCGAGACAGGTGGGCAGTTTCCCCTGCGTAAAGCAAATGTTACATGGACTGATTTGTTGACACTAGATCTTATCCTCCATTTGGTCAGCCACTGGTCAACATTGTTCAAAGCACATAATATTACAAACGCGAAAGTTTGTATGTGTGGATGTTTGTCTCTTTCACGCAAAAACTTCTGAATGGATCTTGATAGGTAGGTATAGTCTGGAATAACACAAGGATACTTTTTATATCGGGAGTATGTTGCCTTTTTTTTTTTTTTTTTTTATAGGATGGGAAATCATCAAATGACCCCTCCCGCTCTGGGTGGAGCGGCAGGGAGTGTCAGACTTTTACTGACTAAAACCCACCCTTAGTCCTCCTAGTGCCTTTCTTCCTAGGGCCGCGGTAACTCTTTCGAACAATTCCGCAACCCTGGCAGGCTCTGGCCCTGGCGGGCCCCGTCTCCGTTGCTGACCGCTCGTTGCTGACGGCGCGTTTGGAGTGAACGCGCCGTCGACTCTGGCCTGACCTGATCGGACAGCGAGCTACCCATTGCTCGCTGTCCGCAGGCGTCAGTCACTGCGCCTTGCCCAGGAGCGTCAGTTCCTGAGAGGCGCAGCGACTGACGTTCGTCTGGAGGAGGCGAAATGGGGCCATTACTGGCACTCCATTTCGGCCCCCTCCCGAGCAGTGGCAGCGGCGGCGACGGTGGCGGCGGCTGCGGCGGAAGCGACGGCGGCGGCGGCGGCGGTGGAGGAGGGTTTTCTCCTCGACCCGGCCCTGGCGGGTGGACCGCAGGCTTTGCCCCCAGCCCAGTGATCGGCCGGCTTGCCAGCTGCCGCACATGCGAAGCAGTGCGGCGCGGCGTCGCACGAGCCGGCCCTGTGACCGGGCTGACCACAGCGGAAGCAGTGGTCACTGCGGTCCACCTCCGAGGTGCAGCGTACTCCCACGTGGTTGCCAACTTGGCAACGGAAGCACCTCAGAGGTCTGGGCTCCAGCAGTTTTACCTGCGCGGAGACCCAGCCCACCAAAAGCCTTCGGCCCTCCGAGACTTTCTTGGCCGCCGACACGGGGCAGCTCACCACTACGGTTCGCATGCCCGTGTTGTCAGGACGGATGGTGCCCGCCTTCACCTCCTCTGCAGAGCACCCCCCCGTCCTGACGACGGCGGCCAACACCTCCTCCTCCGTGACGGAGTCGTCCAGGCCCAAGATGCGCATATCTATGCACTTCGTGGGCCTGGACACTCGGACGTCATCCGCGCCCAAGGACGCCCTAAGCCTTTCGGCTAGAGCGTCCGCGGCCGGACCGCTGCCTGCTCCAGGGATCTCGAGCATCCTGGCCCCGGTCATGGTGACCCTGAGCCGGAGACCCCCGACGATGCCAAGCTCACCGAGGTTGATGGCCTCCTTGGCCTTGGTGAGCGTATTGGCATACGTCACGCCCCTCTTCACCGCGTCCGGCTGCAGCGTTAAGACTACAGCCGCGGTCTTCGGGGCGCGGAGCGCAGCCGCGACGCCTCGCGCTCGCTGCCGCCGCCTTCTTTCCCGCCTCTTTGCCACCCTGGCTGCCTTTCCCGC
This sequence comes from Melanchra persicariae, assembly GCA_947386135.1. NCBI lineage: Eukaryota > Metazoa > Arthropoda > Insecta > Lepidoptera > Noctuidae > Melanchra > Melanchra persicariae. The sequence continues at coordinate 7,051,703 of OX376653.1, read as the reverse complement.
CTTCTTCTTCTCCCCGGCAACTTGCCATTCGGCTTGAGCCGGGGGAGGAGCTGAAGGCGAGGAAGCCGGGGGGAGCTGCTGCTCAGACGGCGCAGGAGCCTTCGCCGTCCGCGCAGCAACCCCACCCTTCCTCTTCCTTCCCGGGGCCGGGTCCGGTTTTCCCGACACCGGCTTCGCGGGTGCCGGCCCGGACCCTTTGTCCTGGCCGGACGACCCCGGTGTGGCAGCCACGGCGGCCGCGTACGACGCCGCCTTTTTTTGGGCTGGAGCCTTCCCACTCGCCGCTAACGGGGGGCGCAAGACGATGCCCTCCAGGACGGAAAACCGCGCCTGGAAGGCAGCCATCTCCTGCCGCACCAGGTCCAGCACCTGGCCCTCCTGCGGCACGGGGTGGCTGTTCTCCCTGCGCCCCCCTTTAGGCGCCCCCTGTGGGCCGGCTCCCTGTAGCCTGGCCAGGTCTGCTCGGAGCCCCGTATTCTCCCTCTGGAGGCGCTCCGTGGCGGCAGCCAAGCGGGCGACCTCCGCCCGCAGGTTGGACATCTCGTCCACCGGAGGCCCACCTCGATTAGCCTCCGCTGCCGCCAGGATGGAGGTCAGCGCTTCTCTAATGGCCCTGTTTTTAGAGGAGAGTTTCCTCTTCAGGGCCACATCGCGAAGCGCGGCCTCCACCGCCTCCGCAAACCCGGCCCTCCGAAGCTCCTGTCCGGAGTCATCCGGCTCACCGCCGGAGGACTCCGAACCAGGAGCCCTGCTACCGCCCTCTCCGGGGGGTCGTCCAGCATCGGCGAGCTCCCCGGCTCGCCGGCCAGTCTCCTTGGGGGCAGGAGCTCTGCTCTTGCCTCCCTCTCGGCCCTTACCCCGCCTACTGGTGGGGATCTTGCGAGCCGAGGCAACCTCGTCGCTGCAGGACGACCCCTGGTCTTGCTCTGGTCTGGGCCGCTTGCGGAAGGACCTGGAGTCCTCCGAAGCAGGCCCCGCTCCCTCGGGTACAGAGCTCGCCGAGCTAACGGTCGCTAGGTCGTCGGAGTCCAACTCAGACTCCGACTCTACACCCGCGCGACGCTCAAGCGAGCCCTCCTCCCAATACAGCGCACCTTCGCCCGTGCTCCGCCCGACCGACACTCTGTCGGGCGAGTCAAAACTAAAACCGATCAGGTCCTCCTCGGATAGTATAGATCGGGGGCCTCCTCGGCCCTTGTTGCCAACGGCAAACGGTTGGTGGACAGCCCTGTTGCCCCCCCCAGAATACGAGGGGCTTGACGCACGAGGCGTGGCGGATTCTCGGACCGCTGTGCAGTCCGTACCGCCCTGGGGTAATATCTTTTTAGCAGGCCTGTCCATGATTGTCCTTTTTAAGGGTGCGGTCCCTTTCTCCCCTTCTCTCTCAGTGCTTGCTCGCTGCCCTCACAGTCACGTCTGATGATCAGACGCGTACCAGAGAGCAGCGAGCAAGCCAATGAGACGCACACCGTCCGAGGACCCGAACACTGCTCAAGTCTCCGAACGGTGTGCCCCTCTTGTGTCTCTCTTGGTCTGGTCTCTCACTTGGGACCTTCCGGCATGAGTGGCTCTACCGGCAAAGCCCCCAAGATCATTGAGACACGCAAGCCCCACCACGACGACAACGTGGAGACACGGTTGGTGGGGGAGTATGTTGCCTTGGGATAATTTTCTACATTTACGCGGGCGGAGCCGCGGGCGGTAGCTAGTCGTATATAATTTAAAGAGGAGCTCGTGGCTAAATAATAACAGCCTCACGGGTCGATCTTCAAGGTTAAGCAACGCTTGTCGAGGTTAGTCTCTGGATGGGTGACTATCTTAACATACCAAGATTCCTCCGTGCCTCAGAAAGCACGTTAAGCCGTTGGTCCCGGCTGTCATTTGTAGATCTTTGGCAGACGTTACGGATTGACAGAAGCCAAAAATCAGTCAAACCAGTCTTACCAAGAAGTATCTATCGTGTTACTGTTTGTGGAGGCTGGGCAAATGGAAAAAAAAAAACTAATATTTTAAACTCCATTCGTTGTACAAACAATCACGTAGGTGTTAACCTTTTGTTTTAAGGAATCAATATAAGCTTTTTTTATTTATTTTTAGGTAACTTTTAGCCATACACATAAATTAGGGAATTAATTTATGAAAAACAATAAAAAGCAAACAGTAGGTTAATTGTTTAATCAAAAGTAAATTAGGTTTCTAGTGTCGTTTCTTGGGTCATAAACTCTCTAGACAGGCTTATTTGACTTTTTTATGCGATTTGTGTTCGAGTAGTAAAAATTTACTGACCATTACGGCCAGGCTGCTTTATGATGCTGGTGAATGTGCACCCGTTGTAAACCGGGACACGCGCGCCTGCTGTGCGACCCAAAGAGGATTTTCATGTAAGCTCAAGGGCTCTTCACATACGACTAGATAGACTATGTTACTTCGAATACAGCTTTCATTTTAAAGAGGCAAAATTGTTAGTCTATTTGTTATTAGGAAACTAGTTTTTACCCGCGACTTCGTACGTGCATATCCAGATTTTTCCCGTTCCAGTAAGAATTTCGGGAATCCTCTCTTATTTCTCCCTTGGACTTCCCAAGGAACCTGCATGCTAAATTTCAGTTTTCTACGATCACCAGTTTCTGCTGAGTATTGTCTGTCAGTCACTCACTCAGTAACGGAAGAATTGTATATGTAGCAGCCAACTAGCTTAATCAGCCGTTTCATTAAAAACCTAGCCTTTGCATTGAACTGCGCCGTTTAATCAGCGACATAAGTGGTGTCACTTATGTCGCTGATTAAACGGCGCAGTGTGTGGGTGGGTGTTAAACAATATTGAACAAAAGATGTCTGGGGTCTGACTTAGGTCGCTTTAAAATCGGCATATTTAAGGCCACCAATTAAACGGATGATTAAGCTAATTGTCTGCCACATTTTAAATTAGGATTATTTCTGGAAACGCCTACTGAACCGGTTTAAATTATAATTTCAGTGATTGAAAGCTACCTAACTAGGTACACTTATGCCAAGCTTTAAAGGAATGCATAAAACTGGCAACTGAAAAATTATTAAATAAAATCGATTTGTGAAAGCGGAAATGGAAAAAGTTTGGTTGTTATAGACTGCTATAAATTCCATCAGGTGGCTGCGAAATGATCGATGAGCCAAACTTTACAAAATTTCACGATACAGTATATCCTAAGCGTATACCGCAGTTACGTTTATACGTATATCGTGAACGATTTTGCATTTACTTAATATTTAAGTATACACCTAAGCAATAAAAACATAACTTTAAACGGAAATATTTTAAGGTCTTTTGACACGCGAACTCGCTTCGTATTCAGGTTCACGTCGGTTTTGAATCTTATGTAGGTATATGTTAATGATGTTATGAACCTTTCCTTGGGTCTTCAAGTCATTAATTTTATAGGTACACAAAAATTGATATGAATGTTACTTTAAAAACATTTTTTCATAGTAGGAATGCCTGCCTACCTGAATACATATACAACGTGTAACAGAATATACGCAATAAGTACCTCTTAAGGGGTCATTGTACTCATCATTATGAACAATTTTTACTATGGGATCAACACTGAATTCGCGAAAAAAAATCGACTACTCCATACATTTCTGTGCGCAAAACTCGGCAAAATGTACTGAACAGCTGATTTTTTTTTCGCGATTTAGGGGTTGGTCCCATAGTAAAAGTTGTTCATAATGATGCTACAATGACGACGTAGCGAAACCGCGAAGCCATACATTTTTACTGATATGTAGAACTTGTGAAGTTAGGGTCGGTAGAGTTAGGCCGTGTAGATTCAGGAGCTTGGCTCTACATGAGATCTGATATCTTTTTCACAGGGCAAACCTTATGTGGTCGTCTTGGCAACTTTTTACATGAAATGTTTTTGGTGGGTATCATTAATAACTATATTTTACTCCTAAAGAATTACCTGACCAGAGCAACATCTACCCACTGTACATTATTTTCCCACAAAAGCTGCTGAGGTCCTGCCAAATGGTCATGAACAACATGACAAGCAAGTTGGCACATATTACCGACTACTTGCCTATGACTTAATTATATTCGAAGAATTTTTTTGTCACTGAACTATTTCATCGATTTCCCATATTTAACCTGCAGCTAAGTACAGAAGATAGAAGGTATTTGGCATTCCTCAGTGTTCCTATGTGCCTGTAAGTGAATTCAGCGCGTAGATGGAATATTTGATTGTGAAAGGAATACCAATGAGTTTCCTCGAAGAAGATAATGCACGTTCAATTGAAAATAAAAGTTCCATTTCGATTACTAAGTGGCAAATGAGCGTTGTATGTGAGAGCATTATCGTGCGAAGCTATCATGACAGTTCTAATGTACAGAATAAATACTATAAAGTTGAAATAGAGTTGAAGCTTGTTTAAAGTCAAGTCTGGTTTAACAATGAGTAGTAACCTGTAACGCTCATTTAATTTAATAAACAATAGCATTTCAAAGAGGGTTCGGGCTCGTAAAGTCGTAAATTACGGGACAGAGGCAAATAAAGCCTTTGTGCTTTCCATAAACTAACAATAACCTACATTCAGTTTGCATCGAAAAGCATTGGAATATCTGTGTACCGCCGTGAGCGGCTAACGACTTTGGAGTAGCAAAATATTGACGGTTCCATCAATAATTCAGGCAGTTTCGACCATATTTACTTGTAACTGAAATAGTTCTGGTGGAAATTCAGCTATTGTTGGATATAGGTTTACAATAATTTTAAGCAACGATTCCAAATATTATAAACGGAATTGGACTTGGCTCAGTTTTTCTTTTCAATCACAATAGGGACGAAAGTAATAATAACTAAAGATCCTTTGTCGCTGTTATAATATTTGACTATTTTACTGTTTTGTATGTGCTTAAATGTTTTGTTGGTAGTGCCTACGTGTCTATCTACTATGTATGTAGCTGATACGAGTACGTCGCGAAGGCTACGCGAGTATAATAGTACAGGAAATTAGAAATTATGATGGTATGGTGAGAATATCTGCAGTGTGTTTGTATTTCTACTAGTTTTATACAGGTAGGTACGCCAGCTGAACGCTCTCTTGACGAATGTGTTAGGTGACGCTGACGGGGAGCGTTTAGCGCCTACAGACAATGCCTGCACAGCCCGCTTAAAGGAAATTCTCGCTCAACTTCACTCGTTTGCTGTCAGTTTCCGCCCACTCGTGCTCCAGTTCTCATTGAGAGGTTGTGAAAAACAACCTCTCAACTAACACTCTTTAACTATAAACTAAATTGAAGGACCCAGTTGTTTGCGCAGCACTCGGGACCTGTTTAAACGATGATGGCTCGTTACTTCTCGTCCTTATTGCCACTTCATTAATATTTATAAATTAATGCAGCGGGACCGCTTGCTAAACATGCAATTTAGCACTTTGTTAGGTCGAGCAGCACTCATAAGAACAAATTATGTGACAGACGGTAAATTGTTTTATTTCAGAAAAAGGTTTCAGAAAATTTCTTCAAGTATTTAATGCATCTTGTTCGTAGTCAAATAATGAGATGCGGTAAAGAGCTATTTTCATTTTCGTGTCAGTATTTCGCAGGCGTGTCAGGCCCGTCCGTTGTCTGTGTCACGTCCTACCTCTGCGAAACAGAAATGTTCGATTATTTTCGGCTGTTTCATCGGCTCTAAGCAAATTAGTCCATTTGTATGCTAACGGACTTTCCGATTCGGATGTGAATATGGGTAAAAGAGTATTTATTGCTACGGGCTTTTTGTTTTTTATTTGCGAAACGGGTTGCCCTTTTCGTTCAGTCATTAGTGTCACAGTGTGTATTTCTTTCATGACACAAATGCTAAGCAACACGGTGTACTTTGTAGCATGGTTGATGTGCTTTGTATAAAAGTATCAAATGCTCAGTCCGGGCCAGCATTATTTGAGCAGAGTAGGATCCACGAAAAAAACGTGGTAGGAACATACTGTCGGTGTTGAACATTCGTGGTGGCTTCACTTCTTAATTGATTACTAAATCATCCATCAGTGTTAAGAAAAATAAGGCAAAAGAAAAGAAGAAAGGGATAAGAAAGGCAACGAAGGGGAAGGGGAAAGGCATGAGCACACAGACTTAGGTCACCGCATGGAAGGAAACGAGCTGGATTATTTATGTTTACAACATTATACATTTTTCTCTGAGTAAAATAACCATTCCGAATATAGTATATGAATTACACTCGTTTACCTACTTTATACGTAGGAAAAGTTTGCTAATAAATACGTCAAAGTTTTAATTTCTCCCCAGTTAGCTGTAATAACTTGCGCGAAACTCGCAATTTGCACATTCAGCAGTACTATTTACGTTCTGCAACTACTATTATTACTCTATCTTATATGTAGATGGAAGTAGCTGGAACGGAATCTAAAGGAAATAATATAAAACCTTGAAACTATAAATAACCGAACACTATCCGTAATAAAAGGCTTCTCAGCCGGTCGCAAGGCTAGATCTACTTCTTATGAAAAATGATGCCATCCACAACGACAGATAAACATTATGAGGGAAGATATTTTATAACAAATACGACTTCATTTTGAATATCATGTTGCGATGATTGAATACTGGATTCTATTTTGGTTTAAGTATTATTTTCGTTACATTCGGAGATTTAAATTAATTCTATTCTCATATCGGTCGTTATGAATTTCGAATGTGTAACAAAATTTTATGATCATGGTGAATTTAATGACGTCTAGATAGTTTCTTGACATTGTGAAAATGCTGAATACTAAACAGTTGATTTGAATATTTTTCTAGAGTTCATAGTCCCCGAAGTTCGTGTTTCCATAAGCTATATTGTGACTGGTGGAATTGCATCAAATGGGTGGGTCGCCGCTTTTCCTCAAATAATAACATGCTTTGTCGAAATATCGGACACGCTAGCGGAAGATCACGCGTCGATTAGCAACATAACAATGGGTCTGTGTTAAAGTTTACCTGCTTTCAGACTAATGTTTTGATTTATTTCTGGCTTGTATTTTATAGAGCTTTATCGATTTTTTTGTTTCGGCACTTGTTCTATTTTATCGGTTTATGTTTATTTCGACCTAATTTTGACAGTATTTCTGTCTGATTTCGATTTCTAACAAATAATTTAACGGTGACTTTTCTCTTTATCGAAAATTATATAGAGATCTCTTTATTGAAGGACGTTTTGATCTCTAAGGACTCGTTTCACTTTTATCTTTTTGCTTTTCCAAGTTTTGCTTCATGACTGCTTTGTTTGTGTTAAATTAGAAGTAAATTCTTTTTTAAAGCATCTTGATCTAATTGAATGGTTCTTTTGATGTGTCGGGTTTCGGCCAGTTATCGGTCAGGTGGAAAATATTCACAGATTGTGCTCTGAACCGGATAATTTTATAGACGCCACTGAGCCGTAAATTATAGGCTTCTTTATTATGTATAATAAACAAATGTATTATGTATAATATTAACCATGTAAAGGTAAAACTTTTATTAATCAGATGTAAGAAACAAAAGATCGCTGATGAACAGTTTCAACACGGATCAATCGGCAACAAATAGTTTAGCTTTGATGTAATAAATGGTTAGTCAATATCTTCGACAAGCAGAAGCGAGAGTTTATAGGCATGCAATAGTATGACAGAAGCAATCAGGAAGTAAGCCGCTGTGAGCCAGTGTTCGTAGTAAATCCGGTAGCCCAACTTCGTCCGTGTCCCATTGACCTAGATCCGCGCCCTTGAACCCCGGCCCCCCGACACCCGCCCGCGACACCCGCACGCTCCCGTGACGTCATAAATGCCCTCCGCAAGCATTGTCTCTTAAGTATATTGTTTTGTTCTAAAAAAAGATAGCTCCACTGTATGTCAACAAAGATAATAATTGAGTGAAGTAGAGAAAGAATTCTCTCCGTTTTTGCCATTCGCTTGTTGTTCCATCAGGAATTTATTGATTGGAGTTTCTGTTCGAATACGTCACAGGGATTTGATAACAGTAGCCAGAATTTTTTCAGTAGGGCAGAATTTTTAGATGCCATGAGGAGTCCTGTTAAAGCAACAGTTTGGACCTACTAAACTTCAAAACATGTATACAGAAGTCTTGGTAACTAAAGATGTAAAAGACCAGCCGGTCGATTCTGTCGACATGTCACGGTGTTCACCTAGGCGGAGTGAACGACAATAGAGCTGTCATTCCATCTTATTTGTATGGTTTGACAACTCACCCGTCGTGCGCCCCGCCCGGGTGTCCACTTCGACACGTTTACAGAATCGCACTGCAGATAGATTCTCCAAGTTCAGGTTTTGGAAAAGATCTTTACGTAAGAATGTTGAACTGTTTATAGAATGTTGCGAAGGAGACGTAAAACAAAAAAAATAACAAATGTGAAATTCATGACATTTCCAGAATGCTGCAGTACCTTCCTGCAGTAGTAATGAATGCTTGTTTATGCCTAGTAAACACGTTCAACAATGCCAATCAACGAATAAAGTTTAAAGCAAGTAAATTGCATGTTTGATGTTTGCACCTCAACAAATGGCTGCCATTTTATTGAATGCAGGTTCACGCTTTACAGCAGTGTTAATTGCTGTATTGCTTATCTCTTCATATTTATTGTAAAATTAAGTCATTAAACAATACCTTACACAATTACTTACATAATGTAGGGGAGAGATTTATTTACGTGCTTTTTGCGACATTTTGGTAGAAAAATTGAGTTGCTGAAATGTCCCCGAAACAAAAAGAAGACTACTACCATTCAAAATATCTTTTGACGGCTTCCAAGGCCGGATCGCTGAAAGATATTAACGATAAGCAAATGCTTAATTTATGATACCGAGACGCGTACCCTTTTGTTACAGTCATGTTACGTCTCTGAAAAACAACTTATGTACGCAAATTCAAGCGCTCTTTTATTGGCTGTTACCGGTCCATTAGGAAATGGCTTTTTTAATGTTTTGTCAGGTAAAAATGGAACAATGAATATTACATATATCCTCTTTGTGTTTGCCAAAAATATATTGTCATATGAAAGCCGAATATCTGTTCCATATTTTTTGTTAGCACTATAAATCTGTATAGTTTGAAAACACGGAATAATTTAGTGGCAAATACCGGCTAGCTAGTGGCTCAGTTCGGTTCATTGGCGCCTCGTAGCGGTTGTAGGCAAATATTCCATTTGCTTGTCTGTGGTTCCAGCTTGTTTTCCGAGTCAGTGGCTCGCTCAAATCTATTGCTGTGAAGACATTTTTACGTAATAAAAGTATGCAAATGCACGTGCGCAGGTAGTCTGCTGTGGATATTTTATGGACATACCTATATATTACATACGTTAACGCAAAGGTTTTGTATACCTAAAATAGATTTGTTTTGTTGTTAGTTGGTTGTGACTGTTATCGGTACAGTGCTAGTGCATACTTTCAATGGGTCAATCCGTGATATTTAAATTAACAGAATGAAGAACAATACAAATGTTTAACAACAACCAATAGGCTGTTGTAATTGTACGTTCTTTAGTTATTTAAATTTCAAGAACAGTATATTCGCTGACTTCGCTGAGCTGTTATTAGGGTACTTTCAGTGGTCCCATTTTTAGAATTACTTCGGAACCATTTGGCGCTCATTTCTGTGTTCAGCGATAAGACTGGAAATTTGCTCGTTTCGTACCAAACGTCTTCTCAAATTTAATTAGTGAAATATTTTGCATGTTATTGACTTTGAACAGAAAGTACGCTACGTTGTTTCGAATTTGCAACACCTAGTTAGCTATTTAATATTAGGCGCTGATTCTAACCTACTGTTACAGACGTTGACACAATATTAGCATTTAAATGAAGAGTGAGCAGGCTTTTTCAGGGCTCGCTCGCTCTGTCATAGACCTGATCCATCGCTAACCATCAGGCCATAACGAGGTCAAGAGCGGCTTCAACTTAAACTAAATTATGAATTGCTATTTAATTATATTATTTCCTTTAATGATCAGCAAAAATCTTAAAAGTTTGTTTATATAATAACGTTAGAGCCATTAGTCTTTCCCCGGAGAGCTGGTTATTGTCATAATCACATGCTTGGCACGGCTCGGGTCGTTCATTTCAGTATGGGGTTATTATTTTACACCTGGACACAGTTCACTATATCCCTTCGGCACAATCCGTTAGTTGGCCTGAACGAGTCCCAGGGGCAGCTGTGGGCTTGTAACCAGGACACGCAGTGTAAATGAGATTAGCAGGTTATAAAGCTGAACATAAGCCGCAGACTTTATTTTATTTTATTTTATTTTATTTTATTAGGGACAACAAACAGCAGTATATTAAATTTTACACATGATTGGAGTACTAAAATAATAGAAATAACAAATACACTACTCACGACGTTATCCACAGATTACCATATAAAATACTTAGCATAGGTACCTACTGTTAATAATAACAATAAGGGCAAACTTAAAGGTACACATTACAAAGTTAAAATTATTACTCGATTTGTCATTAAAATGTATCTCGGAGAACATAAAATAAAGTGAAAAAGTCTAATAATATCTGAATCTTAATACTAGGGACAAATATAAAGGTTTGGAGTCAAATAAAATCGGCATGTAAAAAACAAGAGAAAAAAAAAGGACAAACTTAAAGCTACATAAATGCATGAGGTGAGGGAATCAAAATTAAGTAACATCAAAAATTATTATGGCTGTTCCTTTAAAGTGGAAATAATTTGTTTTTTGAACCTATTCTTATTCAGAAATATAATATCAATTGATCCAAACTTTTTATTATAAGTGTCGACCAATCGGTACAGCGGTGAGCGTGCGCCTGAGTTGGTACGACAGAAATTAGTGGCAAACAAACATCGTGAACGTACTTCTCTACTCTGTACTGTGCGAGGGACCAGGTAGCACAAACTTTTCACAAGATCAGAACAATCAAACTTGTTGCGGCATATACTAAACAGGGTCATCATTTCAAGGAGTGTGCGTCTAGATTGTAGGGTCAGGATATTGTATTTTTCGAGCAATGATTGGTAGGAAACCTTTTTACGAAAGCATCTATAGTGCACAGAGCGAAGGTATTTACGTTGGACTAACTCCAATATTTCTATATATTTTTTATAAAAAGGATTCCAAATAGGGACTGCGTACTCTAATTGTGGTCGGATTAACGACTTGTACAAATGCAAATAAGTGGAAGGGCGATGGAATTCTCTAGAGGTGCGCATTACGAAGCCAAACATTTGATAAGCTTTATTGACAATATTATTCACATGCGCATCGAGATGGAGCTTGGAGTCTAACTGAACACCAAGATCGCGGAGACAAGTAACACTATTTAAGACAGTGTTGCCTAAACGATAACTAAATTTGATAACCAATTTCTTTTTGGTGAACGTAATACTATGACATTTAGAGTAACTAAGCTGAAGTTTGTTAGAAGAACAGTATTCTAAGAAACGATCAAGGTCCTTCTGAAAATCTATACAGTCAGATTGATTGGTGATATTTTGATATATCTTTAAGTCATCCGCATATAGGAGAAATTTCGAAGATTGAAAACAATTCTTAACGTCGTTAATAAATAAAATGAATAATAATGGACCTAGAATGGATCCTTGCGGGACTCCAGATGTGACTTGAATGGGGCTAGACTCATAGCCGTTTATCACCACTTTCTTCCTATACAGGGTGTTTTTTTCAAATTTTCAAGCCCGAAAGTGTTTTTCGCTATTTTTCATGGTTTGGGGCTTGCCCATACACGCTAAATCGAAAAATCATTCTGTATATTTTTTGATGATTACAAAACCTGCGCCAGTGTAAAAGTTGATAATTACAAAGCCGCAGTAAGCGATGTGCATACTGTCTGAAAATACTTCAGCTTTTGCGAGTTTAACTCGGACAAGTAAAACATACTAAGTAAAGGGACTCTTCAAAAGAAAAAAAATATTAAAAGTCCTTAAGACTTCCTTTTTATAAATAACTTGAAGATAAAAGTTTCTGGCATAATATTCTTTGCCTTTTTCCGCAAAGTTTCAGGATGCCTCTCCTAAGGCTTAAAGAGATATAATCATTAAAATGGATGGATAGGACAAGTATCTTCTTCAGAAAAGTACACATTTCACGTTCTAAGGCTTATAAAATTACGAGTGTAGAACATTTTTTTATGGTCTGGCTTTATTAGGATTCTGTACGCAGTAGATTTATTTTACCTATAGCTGCTAAGAGGCGTTTGTTCTTCTTACCCAAGAGCAATTCTGCATTATGTCTAAAAGTTTTCTAACAGTAGTCATGAAGAACAAATGGTACTATACGTTTTACAAATAAAATTGTCTTTTTCTCAGCTCAGAAGAAATAAATCCTCATTTTATCTATTCTGTATTTCTTTAGTAGCTGAGTTATAGTCTTATTTTCTAGTCGGCAAATTGTAAAAAATCTGCGAGGCTATTTTCGGGCGAGCGACTGCAGAATTGAATTTATAAGGTAAAGAGCAGACAGCAACTCCCAAAGGAATGAGTAGGTACCTACTTCGTTCTTGAAAAAAGTGTATTTCACGGTAGGACTTTCGTCAGGTCTGGAAGATTAAGGTGCCATGCTGAGCAGATTAGTTTACGAGGCTGTAGTTACGAGATCTGTGGGTTTATAGATGTGCAAATAAATGTGCGAGGGTTTTGCATGTACCTATACATAGATGTACATGTAACCATGTTTATTAAAATTAATAATACACAGTCATATTTCTCTAATATGCATATTCTTGATTGATTACCATTAACAAGACCGATGCAGAGAAAGCTACCTCGTGCAACAAAATGCATAACTCAACCGTTTTAATTTGAGCCTTTTAACTTGGCTCACTTTTCCGAAATAGTAGAAAACACAAAAACAATTCGGGCTCTATGAACGAAAATGCAAATTCTTATCAAGAATTCTTTGGAAAAGCTAATAAAGTATAATGAATTCTGTTGTATAGGTATCGTGAAATATCCCATCGGCAGTAAAAATGTATGAGACATGAAGTCGCACGACGTAAAAGTGATATAAAGTTGTAGGATGCGAGTCAGTTGGTTGCTGGCCCGTTGGCCCCGCGCCAGGGACTCATCCGCTTATCCTTGGAACTTGCCGGGATAATTTATCACAAACAAATTGCATCCGTTTTGACAATTTATTTCAATAATATTTAAGACTAAGTAATTTTAGTGTCAACTGTTGCATTGATTTGTAACTTTTCTTTTGTTTGTTATTGTTGTTATGAAACTAGATAGTGACCTGCGTAGGTACATGATATTTTTACTTCATAAACAAAAAGTTGCTAAGATAATAGAAAACACATTTAACTCGTAGCACTCGTAGCGCTCGTAGCAATTTCGTAGCACCCTCTACGAACATGAAATATACTTGTTTAAGTTCACTACAAGTTCAATGGGGTTTTGAACTCACAACCTTTGTATAGGAAGTCAAAACCTTAGCCGTAGCCTTGCCTATTCGTTCGGCTATCTACGGGTCATACTTAGTATCTTCAAGGTTCTTTTTGAATGTGGGTAGTAGATAAATGTGACAAAAGCAAAGGTCATAAGGGAAGCTAGTTTATTTTTATTTGACTCATAGGTAATGGAAAAAAAAACAAAACAAAGAACGGTACTTATTTCCCCAAATATATTTCTTTTGTTATTTTCGTTTAAATCCGAAGGTAAGTTACGGTCAAAGGTCACCTACGTCCATTTTATCGTGTCATGCATTTTATATTATTCAATTAGATATGTATCATGTGGCCGCAGTGCAGACGTTATGCAATGGACAGACGTTTGGTTACCGGTTCATCAACGACCACGTCATGTCATCTGTACCACTGCAATGCACTCCAAATTGGCCAAACACAAAAGAGAGTATTTTTTTAAGCAAAAAAGTTATTCGATAGCAGGAACACGACAATTTATTTACGGACAATATTTAACAAAAATATTGTCTATTCTTTGCGTTCCATCGCGTTGTTTTTTTGCCACCCGGATATAAATCGTTGATAAGTATATTTACTTATCAACGATTTGGTACATAAATGTCCGAATGTTCAAAGCAACAAACGAAAGAATGTGTCACAATTTCTTAATTTATAGGTATTTTATTCATCTCCTGTTTCAACCAAAGTCGTTTATAATACAAATGAGAGGTGCAATTGAAAAGGGGCCAAAGTGGGCAGTTGTAAATAGGAGCCGTGTGAGTTGCCAATTCTAAGGTGAAAGTGTATAATTTTATTTAAAACATTGGTTCTATTTGAGTTTAACCTTCTTAGTAAATCTTAAATCAAGTGATGGTTGACTGACTGTTTCCAGTCAAAAAAATTTAGTAAAGCCTTAAAAAACATGTTTTTTTTTAATTTTTTTTCGCGCTTAATGGCATTACGTGTGATGTTTTCAGGATTTTGAGCCAGTATTTGTTCTAAAGGAATTTAACCTTATTATTATCTTTTGATTTTTAAAATGATAAATAAATAGTGAGACTTAACTAGCTTCTAACGCACGAAGGTATATTTTATTTAAGAGCTGCCTTTCGGCTATGAAATGGCAGGGAGCATTGTGCGGGGAACAATAAAAAACCCTACATTTTCTTAATTAGCTCCGCAAGCACACGACTGGAATTTTTATTTCCTCTTACTACACCTACGGGAGAAATAAAATATGTTACCGAGAATCATGCAGCGGTTGACTAGTCTGGCATTTAATGACCACATAAATAAGGAGTCCCGTAATTATGTTCTTATAAGCTCGCGTTTGGCCACAATCTCACCTAACGGTAAGCGATGCCTAGAAGTAACTATATTCACTCTAGACTTAAAAACCCAATGGTTGACCTATCAGGAAACAAGGCTCCAGCAGAAAATTCCACTCCTTAGTTGTACGCACACTGCCAGGGTTGCGGAATTGTTCGAAAGAGTTTAATGTTGTGAGTATAAACAAAATGAATCGTGATTTTATTCTAGATTTACATAAAATCCTACTTTTGAAGGGTATCCAGGAACCCACTACACCTCCCTAAACCCTGATAACGAATGCTAGCCTATGACGCTAGTTCACCTGGGTAAACGGTACTAATGCGGTCAGAGACACCTTCATAAATCAGCGGCTCAAGTGACCATCACATTTATCAGACTTAACTGTGATACTAGGATACGACTTCTCGTATTCTGCCACACACAACCATATTTTGTTGCTAGAAATGTTTGGGTCTTAGGACACAACTTCATGCAGGCTGCTATGGAGAAAGTTCTAACAGATAGAATTGCCAGACTCAGCAGTCCAAGAATAAAGGCAACAAAAGATACTCACGCCTGCATTTCCCAAAGTGGCAGGCTGTGGGCGCCCATATGTGCACCCACATTATGTCAGTCACGTTAAAAAGAGAACTAGAGAGAATTTGTATTAAGTAAGACCGTTCTCGTATTCTGCAAGGGCTCAGGTACAGGTACACACCCATATTTTGCTAGTAATGTTGAGGTCCTAGGACGCAAATACAGGCTTCTACCGAAAAAGTTATAACAAAGAGAGAATTGCCACGTTTAAAGCAGTACGGCAGCAAAACGTAGGATCACACCTGTATTCCCCAAGGGGTTAGCAGAGGGGTACCTATAGTACGCCCACATTTCGTCAGTCATGTTAAAAAGAGAAACATAATTAATGGTTATTAAATACATCGTAAGCGGTTTCTCGCGTTTCATGTAATTTGGAGGGTAGGTAGATTGGCGCGTGTATAAACGGCGTATAAACAACGTGGGCGAAGGGCCGAGGTGACCGGAAGTGGACCGCCACGCCACCGGACATCGCGCCCAATGGTCGGAAGCTTATTTTGTACTTAAGCCCTCATTACGGACTTTATGACAGTTTACGACATAGACTTACCTAAGTTACTGTAGGTACTTCTCTGTCAGACGATATTCGGTCGACATGACAGAAGTTCGACAGAGATAAAGTAGTCGTTGATTTTTATTACTAGCTTTACCTAGAAGCTTCCTGGGATCCCTTGGCTTCCTTGTATTTCCTGGGATAAAATAGAGAAATAGTTTCTAATGGAAGTAAAGGTTGTCCTTTTACACACATCGCAGAAACTCGCCTTTATAATGGCCTCGTCTTCGGCTCAGGCGTCTATTCCACTTCGGCTGCAATGACATTTGCCCACTTGTGTCAAAATGCAATTCTCACAAATAAATATGTATTTTGATCTATGATCGCCGATTTTTTTTCGAGCGCCCGCCCTGTTTATTTCTGAGAGGTTAATTGCCAAGCATAGACTGTTTGGCAATTAACCTCTCAGAAATAAACAGGGCGGGCGGTTATAAATAAATACTGAATGTTTTTTTTATTTAGAACGCAAATGAGTTAGTATAAAGTTGTTAGAAATTAAACAATTGAATGAAATATCATACTTAATTTGTCATGTTCAATTTATTAGTCCTCAAATTAAATAGGTTGCATCTCTTTGTTGAGATTAAAAAAATACATTAATGGAAACTTTAAAGGACTTGTGGAAACAAATGGCCAAAACACCACTTTTTTGCAATTCACAGACAGGAAATCATAAGAAATACTGCATGATACAAACAAAATACACAAAAAGTAGTGGTAATCTCTTCCTTGAATTCTCAGTAATTATAAACGAACACAGAGCACATCTTTCAAAGGGCTGATACTGCAAGAGTTTTCAAGTAAAAAGTGCCACCGCGCCGCAACTCATTATGGTGTAGGAAAATTTAAGAGCCACATAAAGCTTTATGTTTTCGCTGAAGAAAGCGTCCTGAAAATGAGAAACTAATGGAAATTTTCGAAGTTTATTGGCACTGCAACATCTTGCTATTCAAGAAGATCTAGACTCGAGTTTCGTAAAACGGTGTATTCAGTTATTTGACATGTTTTTTTAAATCTTAATTCATGACCATCACCACCAGGTTGTCAGCAAGAGATTGACCATGTGCGGTAAGACTGCTCATTGAACACATGATTTAATAAATGTTTATTCTTCAGTCGTAGTCTTTAGTTTTTGATAAAATCATATATAATTATCTCGGTTTTGCATTAGAATGCGAATGTAACACAATCTTATGGCTGTTGGAGTTTGTTTGTATTGGTAGCAAATATCAGTCAGCCTTTTCGACAGGCTTTGCTGAGGTGATCAACTCTACAACAAAATTCCGCACCAGTTTCATTGACTGCGTGGACACATGAGACAAAAACTTACACTAGTATTATTTCACAATGTCCACTAGGAATCAATTTGCAAAAAATTAAAACAGCCTCTGAAATTCACACGAAAAAATCCCGCCCAAAAATTCTTGACAGTTGAAAGAAAAATAATGTTGCCATGCTAAAAGTGGATGTGAACGTACAATACGAGTATAATATGTTCTGATCATAAATTTTTCAACGATATGATATGGGTTATTTCTGTGTTTTAAAGTTCTATTATATTCAATTCAATAAAACATAAGCAATTAAAAAAAAAACGAACTTGATGGATTGCTGTCAAACCTCACCTTTTTTTGCCAGATTCTGGTAGGTATCTCCCCAATTGTCAAGTCACTGAAAATACGATTATGGGTCCAACCCTGGGTACACATTTTAGTTTCGGTCCCTACAAAGCTACACTATTTCTCACGTTAAAAACCCATCAAAAGAAGTCCCTCGTGGGCGAATTTAATTCAGTTAAGACATTTGTGTCTCTAAAATGCAAAACTACTCTTGGATAGACCCTGTAAATAATTGAAAACAATGAATGAACTAGAGTGTCCATGAAAAATGTATGTCGTGGTTCACGATCGAAACTCGAGTCGTCGGTCTCATAAATTGGACCGCGCCCAGGTGTTACGCTTATGCTAGGTACCTACTTCCTTCACTAAATTACCTACAACGACGGTCCTGCAAATTATGCTCCCTACCACTACTTGATCCTCCTTTGCTAGCCCCAATCCTAGCAACTCTTTTAATAACAAATTTGAGTGAATTCTGTCCCCGGAGTGAGCAGTAATATTTTATGACGTAGCACTACTGGCTTCATAGTCCGGAATATTTCTTTAAAGTTACCTGAATTTTGTTGTTTTCGCAAGAAATATTTACTTTACAAAGATTTTGGACTAAGTTTTATTTTAAGTGGATTTGAAATAATGCTGAGACTTACATGTGTAGACGTAATACTGTAACGTTCAAAATCATCATCATTTAAGTCGAGAGACGTCGAGTGCAGGACATAGGTCTCCCGCAAGTGTCGCTACGTCAACCGGTCTGGAAGGTTTTTTAACAAAATAAGATACGGAAAGCTTTGGTTTCATGTGAAAGTTTTTCTTGAGCGTCACACGCAATTTTTCGTGTTGGTTGTTCCAGAAAGCATCGTGACCCCCGGCATGAGGTCGGGGGAGGCGGGCTCGGGCTCGGAACTGGCCGAGTTCGGCGCGCGCTGGCCGCCGCCCTACACGCAGGGCTACGGCTGGACGCGCTCCGCCACGCCGCAGCATCCGCCCGCGCATCACCTCGCCCGCCACTCCAGGAGCCACCAGGTACACACATCTGTCCACAACTTATAAAAATGAAAAGTATTTCTTACCTAATAAAAGTATCAAGATATGTCATCAAGTCCTGATTGGTGAATGTCATGCTAACTTCATGCATAATTTTGTGAAAGATACAGACATATGTAGGCGTAAAAGTAGATACATATTACCCGGGCACAGATACCCGGGTACCAATAGGTTGCGATAACATCCTATTCTAGCTAGCAAAGCTTACTTCGTGGAAACAGCAATAAGGTATGCTCTTTTTTAGGGTTTTGTACCTATTTATTTATGAACCTACATATAAAATATTTAAATGAGAAAATAACAAGAAGAAAAGCACCAAGGTGCTGCTTGTTGTATCTGTCAGCCAAGACATAACTTGACTAGCGTTGTGTTGTCATTTCACCGTGGCTAAAAGCCCCTGACCCGAATTTGTATCTAGATGAAAAATCTGTAGGTAGGTATTACAGATTTCCAATTTTCTTTTCAAAATATACCTTTTTTTTTAAATCGACTAGACGTGACTTCAGAAAAATAATAAAAATGGGTCACGGGTATGTTGGTCACAAGCGGTTGCTCTGAATAGCACTGCTTTTGTCTTAAACTTCTCAATTGTGTTGGACACAATTTTATAGCTATGAGAAATTGTTAAACTAACGTTTCATTTCAGTTTTTATAAATGGTTACTGCTGATTGCCTGTCTAAAAAGGATACATCTTAAACTTATTTTATTTTCGTAAAACCTTGCATCTTAAAGTTGCAATGAGTGTTATTCGAACTCCTCCGCATTCACCAGCGCGGTCAATACCTAACTTGTGAACTTTTTGCTCAACTTTGCTTCTGTGGCAGACTCTTGACTCTTGGCAACCATTTTAATATTTAAATACCACTTTACGTACAGTCCAGAGTTAAAATGGGTACCAATAATTGCAACAACGGTTCAACTTTAAAACTGCATGGTTACTGTAAAACTTGAAAGAACAATGTCTGAAAAAATTTCAATTTGTGTTGGAATTATCAATTCTTGTCTTGTCATCATCTGCCTAGTCTTTTTCCAACTATATTGGAGTTGGCTCACAGACAAACCGGATTCAACTGAATAGCAGTATTTTACGCGGAGCGGCTGCCTACCAGACCTCCACAACCCAGTAATTGGGTAACACGGTACTTCTTGGCAGAACTGGTGTCAGATTTTCTGGCTTCTGACAATCCGTAACGACTGTAAAAGATCTCCAAATGACAGCCGGGACAAACGGCTTAACGTGCTTTCCGAGGCACGGAGGAGTCTCGGTACGTTAAGGTCACCCATCTACAGACCAACCTCGGCAAGCGTTGCTTAACCTTGAAGCGGCCTGTGTGCCGGTTATATAATTTAGCCACGAGCTCTTCCAGTTCTAGGCTTGTCAGATTACTTCTTAACTATTTTTGAACATGATTTAAAGAAGAGTTCTTAGTTGCTCTTCTTTGTCTATAAGTGGAATCAGATTTTGGTCGGTCTAGTTCGACTGTCTATCAACGAAAGTGTTATCGACCGCACTGTTTGAACCTGCCTTTACCTGCCCCGGGGCACTTTCCTTATTTGTGTGTCTCGAATTTGATCAACTACTAGTATTTTGTGTCTTGGGTTCTGTTGTAAGCAAGAAGTGGTTGCAGGACAACCGGCACACGAGCTACGAGGCGGAGGACGCGCGGGGCAGGGCGCGCGGCGGGGTGTATTACTCGCCGCCGGGCACCTCGTACACCATCGTGGAGCGCCCGGCCTCCTCGCACGGCCACCACACCTCGTACTCGCACCACTACGCGGGCAAGCTGTCCCGGGCGCCCTACCTCGGCTCCACAACTATTACGAATAGTGCAGGTAATTTTATTCTGATGATATTGATGTGTAGCCTTTTCTGTGGAGGTTTTAGAAGCTAATGTAAACCCTGCTCTCAAAACTTGATAACAGAATGAAAGAAACTGTAACTAAAAATCATTGTTTGTGCGTAGCCGGAGCAACGAGCTTGAGGAACAGTACGAACCACCTGAGCGCGGCGAACGGTAAGAAGAGGCCGATCTCGCCGGAGCAGGTGCTGCGGCTTTTCGGGCAGGGCGGGGCAGCAGCGCTGGGCAAAGCGTTGCCTCCGTCGCACCCACCCGCGCCTTTGCCTGCACCTTTGCCCGCGCGCAGGCACTCGCCCGCCAGCAGCCCCAGCAGTACTACGCATCATGTAAGTGCTCTTAATGCAAAACTAATTGCATTATTTAGATGCTGCCACAGCTCCACGAACTAACTGGAGCGCTACTAAATTAGTCTGCTATAGCGCCAGCCAGAATTCAGGTTAAATCCGAGAACGGTCGTGATTAATTAGAGTTCAATCGTTGTATAAAACTCTCTGCTCAGTTATTCATAACTTGCACCTGTTTGGGTACTTTGGATGTAAGCAATTGGCACAGTTAGTTAATATTAAGTACAAAACTAAGGTCGACGCTTCACTTACACAACAATACCAGCCAATATAATCATCCATATTTCATATTCTAGTAATGGAACCGTGAAACTCAACAGCTGTTGAAATTGCGGTGCAGCAATTATTGAATCAATACGAGTATCGTCAAGGATGTCAGTGGGTGAATTAAAGTTCCAAAAATAGCTAAATATGAGGCATGGCGGGGCGGGGGGCGTCATGTGTGTAAATTATTCCAGGGTGAGGCCGCGCTCGCCAGTCGATACTACTACTTTATTCATGACCAGCGCGGCGACCGTTTAGGTGCCGACAGTATGGACATGACCACAAAAAAAATGAATGGGTTTTGCTTTATCCGCATGTGTACATAGGATGCTTGTCTAATAAATTACTGTACCAGGTTAAATATTTGAAATTCCGCACCGGCTTAACCCGACCACTACTCAGAATGTCTGAAAATAACTGACGAGTACGAGTACAATGAAAAGTACTGTTATCGGTTTATGTGGGAGTGTCCACACAAAGCTTATGGTGTCATGGTCACCAGCGGCGGCTGTCATCGTCACGTTCAGTCGCTGTCAGGAGACAGCCCCGGCAGGCCAGCCTACAGTGTATTTAACTGTTATTTATTGTAAAAGTAAAACACAACAAATTTTGATTTTGCGCGAACTTTTCTCAACTTTATCGTAAAATCGTCAGGGCGCGGGCGGTGTCGTGACATTTGACCCAATTACATTGTTTTTTTCCAAGGCGGGAACGATAAATATTTCAATTTGTGAACGACGGACGACTCGCCGACGAAGGCGTAGGTCTCATTTCCTCGTAACTGATGTGGTTAGTCGGGACACTTCAATACAAATAAATATAGTTAGAAACGCGAAAATAGTAGCGGTGAACGTAAATTGTGTTATCTTTCCGCCGTAACATAAAGTTTAAGACATTTCCTCCAAAGTAAATTTTTAAAATTGAAAATAGAAACATTTCCTTATTATTAAATCGTTTTTTTTTCTTGTCTTCTTGAACATAAAGTAACCCGAAACATGAGTTCTTAAATAGTGTTCAAACAGTGCGTGATGTTTCTCAGTGTAAGTTGGTTTAGCGATAACATATACTTACCAGACGTTCCAAATTGGATTCCACCGAGAATAATGAGGTAATTTTATTTATTTATTTAAACTTTATGTACAATAGTGGTACATGGGCGGGCTTAATGCAACAAGGCATTCTCTACCAGTCAACCTTTGGGTTAAAAAGACTACACTGTGGTAGGTGTACAACAAATAAATAAGATTTAAAATAGAATTTTGTTTTGGAAATAATAAACAATAATATATAAAATACATATACACTTCTGGACACATCTATTGGCCCACCTTGTATTTTCAGTTTCGTTTGGTCCTGGCTAAAATTTTATATTAGGTCGAGCAAAAAGTTTTTATGCAGTTTTGAACCTGGCACATTCACAATTTCATTCAATAGTCTTTTTTTAAATTTCGAACACAGAATTTAAAGAAACAAAAGACAATTTGGAGCCTGTTTGTTGATATCAAACAATCGAATACTAAGAAAACTTGGTTTTATTGGTTTACTTGGATTTAATTCTTGAAAAAGTGATTGATATCTTTGGTTTTGCAACAAACATTACTTATTCTTAACATTAAGGTGAGGTTCTATCAATAATCTATGGATACTTCACCTGAAGTCGCCGCCCAAGCTGTGGCACTTATTCAGGCCGGACACAGCCAAAGAAACGTGAGTGCTCAACTTAATTTAAGTCGATCTGCGGTCCGAAATGTTTATCGGAGGTACCTAGAGACTGGCGGCTTTGTTCGTCGCCAAGGAAGGCCAAGATCTCGGGTCACAACTGAAAGGCAGGATCGATTCATCGTGACGACCAGCTTGAGAAATCGTCACCTTACCTCCATTGAGATACAAAACCAACTTCGCGACTTCCACGGAGTATCTGTGAGCGCTCGAACTGTTCGGAGAAGGTTAAAAGAACGCGATATGGTACCACACAAGCCAGCTAATGGGCCCAAACTAACGCGAGCCCACCGAACAGCGCGCCTTCATTTCGCACGCAGTCATTTAAATTGGACACAGCAAGATTGGAGCCGTGTACTCTTTTCTGATGAGTCTAAAATTGTGTTACATGGCAATGATGGAAGGAAGAAGGTCTACCGACGTAAGGGAGAGCGTTTCGCACAATGCTGCTTTGAAGAGAGGGTTGCTTATGGCGGTGGCTCATGGACTGTCTGGGGCGGTATATCCGCGAGCGGCAAAACTCAACTTGAGGTTGTTACAGGACCACGGCTGCCAACATTAAATGCTGAAAGGTACATTCGTTAGTGTTTACAACCTCACGTGATACCATACGCGGACTATGTGGGCCCAAATTTCCTTTTTATGCATGATAATGCAAGAGCCCATGCGGCCGGCATCGTCAGGGAATATCTTCGGGATGTGAACATCACAGTTATGGACTGGCCAGCCAGAAGCCCAGACATGAACCCCATTGAGCACATGTGGGACGAGCTAAAAAGACGTGTTAGGGCTCGTCAGCCAGTTGCCCAGACGATGCAGGAGTTGAAAACTGCCATAGAAGAGGAATGGGAGATGATCCCTCAAAATTTCATAGAGCGGTTGATAAACTCTATGCCTAATCGTATGAGAGTTGTGGTAGATGCCCATGGAGGCAACACGCGTTATTAAATTAAACCTTTATTTGATAAAACATGTTTTTTATTCAAAAATCAATTGCCTTTAACAAGGCGCATATCCGACTTGTTAGGCGTAGCTCCATGTCGTATGGTATTCTGAATTCAAATTTAAAACAATACGATCGAAAAAGATGGTAAAATGTATCAGGTTTAAAACTGCATCAACAGTTTTTGTTCAATCTAGCAATCATATTTCGGTAGGGGCCATCGAAACCTAAACTCTAAAGTGGGCCAATAGATGTGTCCAGAAGTGTATATGCTAAAATAATAAACTAATAAATATGATGTTACATATTAATCTTCCTGATTGAGAGAACTTATAATAATTATGACGAAGACCAAACTAAGAATGACAGGCTTTTAAGTAGTGTTTTCAGATTTTACGCTAAAAATAAAACTTGGACTCAGCCTTCTTGATGTCAAGGGGTAGCATATTCCGGAGTTTAATGGTTGAGATAGCGTAGGAATTAGACATAAACCCGGTGCGGTGAGAAGGAATATGAAGGAGTAAGTTTTTGGCTCGAAGGTTAAGACTGTGAGAACTGCCCAACACTTTAAAATATTGTTTTTAATAATCAGGAGCACAAGGATCATTCATAATAGTGAAGAGCATGCAGAGGGATCTGAGGATCTCCTTTGACGGATAGGCAGCCATTTAAGCTGAGAACGAAATGAAGAAATGTGATCATATTTACAAAGGCCAAAAATGAAACGAATACAGTTGTTAAGAAGTCGATCCAGTTTGTTAAGAAGTTCTTGGGATAGATCAGAGTAGCAAACATCAGCATAATCAAATATAGGAAGCACAAGTGATTGGACCAAAGTGGTTTTAGTGCTTGAAGGAAGAAAATGCTTGAATCTATAGAGAGATCGCAGCGAGTAAGTTACTTTCTGGCTAACCTGAGCAATCTGAGCCTCTACCATGAGATTTCATCGAAAAATTACTCGCTAGCGTTAAACTCGCTAGCGTACTAACGTGGATCGAACAGATTTCGATAATGCTTGCACCATGAGATTTACGGAGTCTGACGCATTCGCTAAGGTAAGCTCGATAGATCGCGTTGTCTAGCTAACTTCACTCTACTCGATATAATGCTTCACTACTTATGTTTTGTTTCTTTCTTTCTCACTAATAAGAAAAGAGAACGGCTCTTAAGCTCAAAATGTAGTTATATCGCTATGCTAAAAATGTTAAGATAGTCACTATCACAAAATAAACCGACAATATAAAAAAGTTGACGGTTAGTGGACTACTTATGGTATTTAGTGGTTTTTTAATTTTTATTCCTTGTAACATATCATGTTTTGTTTGTTGGCGTTGTGTTACAGTTGTGTGTGTGTGGTTTAAAAGTTTACAACAATAGATTATAATTGGTTTTGTTTTGAGATAGCTGCATACCATACTAGGTACTACCTTTAGTTCTAATGAAACTCGTTGTGTTCAGTGTTGACGTCAAATCCGTAACATTATCTATACTAATATTATAAAGAGGAAAGATTTGTTTGTTTGTTTGTTTGTTTGAAATGAATAGGCTCCGAAACTACTGGACCGATTTGAAAAATTCTTTCACCAGTAGAATCGTACATTATCGATGATGGACATAGGCTATAGAATATTTTCAAAAAAACTAGGGATCCGTATGAAAACTTCGATAATGTAACCCAAGGTGTGAGAAAAAATCCTTATATCGCTTACGCTGCGGAATCTATTGACAATAGAGCAAAGTGATGTACTACAATTTTATAGAGGTCATCAATGTCTACAAAAAAGTCCGCGATACCATATGTCTAACTATTATGGTTAAGTCACCATGACCGCTTTTTGTTAAAATTATTCAAGCAAATCCTTGGTGATATGAAAAAATTGTGTTTTCGGTATCATGATATTAATCCTTATCCATTTAAATGGTTTGATAATTAAGGTTGATTATGTCCGTGTAAATCACGCTTTAAATTATTCAAATCGGACCTTTCGTTCAAAAGTTACGACGGTAATAAACATGCTCGGAGTAAGAAAAATGTCGCGGCTTGAGCGAACTGGGGAGAATCATAACAATGCTTGGTCCGATGAAGTTGAAAATGATTTCGATAAAACAATAAGAGTAGCAAATGTTTGGATTTTTCGCAAATAAACATAATAAGGGGTGAAGCAGGGGTTGCAGCAAGTTTTTAGGGGAGTACATTATTGCTTGCTTTAATTTACGTCGGAATGCAATGAACGAACTAAAAATGGGATTATTGAAACAGATGTACCTAACCATTTTTGCATAATCAACTCCTGACGGGGTGAACAGGGTGAACAGTTGCGCTGAACCTGAGACCATAGAATAAGTAGAAATGGCTAAGTAATAAATCTAATTAATGAAAATCGTTGTGCTTAATTTTTCAAAACTAACGTTTATAAGGGGGTATAGGGGGCGTTGAAGTTTGTGGAGTACCTACTAAATCCACGCGGACGAAGTCGCGGGCGAAGTGCTAGTTCAATAATATAAATGCACAAATCCTCAAACGCTTCTCTATAGTGTGTGTGAAGTTTAATAAACTATCTTTCACTTATATTTTCCAATTGAGATTCAACAAAAAAATTTATTTTGGCTTGAAATTAACGTTGTTCACGTCGTTGGTCTTCAAAATCAGCGGCAACTAACATATTCCACGCTAAATAAGCTCTTGCAGACATTATTTTGACTTTATTATACTCAAACACGTGTATAATTTTAATGTAAACTTATGTTTCACACGGCAAAATGCTAGTGAGCTACGTAACTAATATCGTAAGCGTATTGTTCGATAGCTTCTGTCAAATTAGTGACTCATGGTGCCGTTTTGTATGGGGATAGCTGAAAAACGTCAGTGACCATCGAATAGATTACGTTAGGTTTTTAACCTATCGAAATCTATAGTGCTCATGGTACGAATTTTAATTCTTTCAGTGACCGCTAGGGGCGCTGTACAGTATGTCATACAAATAATTTACAGAGACGCTAGCGAGTTTTGGCTGCATAAACTCATGGTAGAGGTACTGCTTATTCCAACTTAACCTGTCATTAATGTTTAGGCCTAAGTCTTTAACGTGTGGCGAGAGAGGGATGACGGAGTTGTTCAATTTTGAATTTCATACAATTCTAGTTTCCTAGTTTACCTACGAAATTGATAATATGTAGGTATAATATTCAGTAGACGTTAGAAATTACTTTGTTCAAACGTGCAACTTAGAGATGGCAACTTGTGTGCAATAATACTTAGCTGTTTTCGAACTTTCGGTTTTAATCAATTAAAGTGTACTTAGGGGCTATTAACATCGTAAACTGAAAGCGAGCAGTTAATCACAGTTGGAAAGTGTAGGTAGCTAAGCGTTAGGTATCTTTAGTAAAGTACTGTGTGCGGCGCGCGGCGTGGCTCGGCGTATTCCCCCGCTGGGCTCGTGAGCGATCGCAGCTGGGATACACTTGTTGATGTAAATCTGCATATATGCGCAGTTATTACGGTAAATTTTATGATGAAAACTTCACTGAAAATATAATACTAATTCGACTTTTAAAAAAGGTATAAAATGTTCAGATTAATTTGCCTTTTCGTCATTTACGAGCTTCTAAAGAGGGGGGACAAGAAGTGTACCTGCAGTGTGATTCTGTAAGACTTCATTCTAAACTTCGAATCTGAATCCGCTGTGAGTTTCTTGATTGGAATCTACACTAGCGCTACTATTGCGAGCGTGTTTGCGAGTTGAACTAAATTTATCTCGAGATTTTGACAGATAAAGTATGAGATGACGTAAAAAGTGGCATTCTATAAGGTAATTCCCCTGTCACTTCGACGTTCACTTTGCACTCGAACGCGATTCAAAGTGTCAAATTAAAAGCATCTATTGTATGAGTGAAAATAGAATAAATCATAGTTAAATAGTGTTTAAATAAAGTTTTTAAAGTTATAAAGTGAATAAGTGCCTACCTACTTAAGCCGACGATGGATGAAAAGAACGTGTCTCATTTGGACTGAAACATTATTGATGGATTAGAAAACAAAATAAACACTTCTTTAATTAATATTATTTTTGAAATACACAACCAGAAATATAAACTTACTTCATGATTATTTCACTATTATTACCGGCACTGATCGATCAAAAAACAAACAGAACGTAAACAAAACAATGCAACCAAAAGTACTCTGTGAATGCAACGAACTTTTAAACGTCAACGGCAATAAATGAAAATATTGTCCACAGATTACTTATGATATTATCTGTCAGTCATTTCTTTTCGTAAGGTAAGCATAGATTATATTCACGGCACGAATTTAGAGTTTTCTGTTTTTTTTTTACTTATTAGCTGCCTTAAATTCCTAAAAATAAGAAATTTTAATTTAAACATCGCAATAGCTAAAAATCTGTGTCAAAAACTGGTAAAATGAAAAACCGATAAATCCCGACTTAGATTTTGTTGAGTGTGGTAGTCACTAGTACAGTGTTGGTCGCTTTGGAGCTCACTTCACTTCGCAAGTGCCTAGGTGATGCTTACAGAATGCAAAATCAAGGTCATTTTGAACCTTATGCGAAGTGAGAGTGAATAACGACTTGAAATGCGAGTTGTTGTTTGAATTTTACAGAATCGACGTGCTGGTAATCGGACATAGAAAATATTAGTATCCGCGTGATTGGATAAAGTATTAGGATTTTATAACAAACATTGACAAAATCCCCAAAGAATTTTGGGCTAAAAAAAGCTGTTACCTATTCCATCTCAGCCGTTATTGGCAATTTATGTTTTTTAGCTGACACTTAAATAGACGTGGAATAAAATATGCATGAACATTGTACAATGCAAGCGAAAGCATAGTTTTCAAGTAAATCTCGGGCGGATGAAAATATTCGCGGCTGGGATTGCTCGAAGCGCGCGGCCGGGCGAGGCGAGGGGTGGCGCCTAGCGAGCGCCCGGCAAATACTACTTCTTTGAGATGTTAAACGTTCGCCTCGAGAAACATTGTTTACGCAAAAGAGGGCGCGGGTTTTATTGCTTATGAACGCCGCGTCGAGTACAATATTGAAGGAAATTCTTTGAACAGACACTCGCGTTTCAAGAAATCATTTCCTTTCGTTATATTTGGACCAGACCACCCTTTTGTATTGCACCTTATTGAAGTATAAAGGATTAGAATTTTATTACTTGCTAGCATGCAGAGAGTAGGTATGTGTTTATATTATTATTTTGGAGAACGCCGCCAAACATGCCAGGTGACGCTGTAATGTAAGGAAGCACGTCACTTGGTGAAAAATTAATAAATGCGGAAGGCGACTGTACCTAACCCAATAAAGCTTGCTACCTCCATACATGTATTTTTTAAATCGACCGAGCGTGTCCCAAATATGAGTTTTATGCCTCGTAAAACGAATTTAGGAATACAATTTTGGTTTTTAAGGCTCTTTCCGGGGCAGTTACTCGTTTAATCTGAAGCTAAACAGCGATGTTAATTTTTTGTTTTATCGACAGAAAAACTTATCGATTTTAGAAATCGTAACTTGATTGCCGTCTTTCTATATTCTGACGCTGTTTACGTTTGATTACGTTTGCCCAATTTGATGAGAGATTTAAGATCAAGAGTCTCTAAACCTCCTAAAAAGTTTACGTGACAAACAATAAGGAGCACAGGCGATATTTCAACGACCATAATTTGACAAGCTTCTGTTCAACAACAAAGGGGACGCGCCGTTCATTTTTTAGACAAACACAATTTTGTTTAAGGAGCTAACAGGCACATCGCTCACGCCTTTCATCGTTTTAATATAGACAGAGCTTTAAACGTAAGAAAAATTAAGAGAGTTAAAAGCCCAAAATTATAGATATTTATGAGTTGTTTGTTCTAAATTATGAAGGTAAAAGTGAGACTTTTAGTATGATGTTAAATATCGTTGAATAATTTTACTTCAAATATTTAGTTTTAGCACCGGTTGAGTTCAAAAACTGAAGCGAATGACACTAGCTACAATCTCTGCATTTTTCTAGTCTTGTCGCCGCCGGCTACAGCACATATCTGTTGCAGCTTTATCGTGCATACAGGAATAATCACATGCACGTTCTTATCATATGACGAGTTGGCAATTATAAATGGGCGTTCATCTGTTTCAGCTCCGTTTTCTAAAACATTTGAAAACCGAAACGTAGTAACGATTCCAGCGCCAAAATGTACGGCCAAAGCCTGGCGTCGTATTGATCCTGCTCTTAAAATAATGTTTACTTACCCTGAGCTATTTCAGTAGCGCATTAGCCGCGCTCTGTAGCCACTAAACTTTAAGTTTATGGATAGTTTCCATTCATCAATATGACTGCTTGGTCGACATAATTAATAATGCAGTCGATAGATCACACTTCTTTTAGACAGACTTACTTTGACACGTCTGTTTTTTAAACTGACAAGTGGTCCACCCTGTATTAACACTAACTAGGAATAATAAAGGAACTCAATCCACTTGAATTCTTTGAAACAGTACTCAAAGACTTAAAGGAGATTGAGTTCCTAGACCCTCGTTAGGATTTCTGGTGTTTAAGTCCGAGTTCCTTCGTTCCGTTTACATCAACTGTTCCAATGTCTTACTATTGATTGATTTATAGATAGAAGATATAATGTATGCGGAACAGGGCGGAAGGTCCCGCAAACCTCATTAGAAAAGGGAGAATCTTCCGACCAGCCGGGTGTTAGTAGCACACCAGAACAACACCCGCTGATTGTTATTGTCAGCCTGTTGTAGGTGTTCAAATCGCGAGGAGAACTTTAATAGCGCGATGTACTGATGTATTAGACATCAGAGGCGCTAGAAAAAGTGCAAATCTGTCAGCGAATGTAATATAATATAGGAATGCCAAAATATAAGCGTCGCAACATACGCGTGCGTACGGTCAGTCCAGTAGTATAACGATTTATGAATTTCCATTTAAATGACAAGCGAGACTGACGTACGTACGCACCGAACGGTCGGTCAAGCACTGTTACCGGCCTCAGTAATTGATAACGTGCCTTAGACAGCGTTTGTTCCATTCATTTTTGACGTTTTGACAATCGCCTTCGCCACGATGCTGCTGACAGATTGTCACTTGTCTAGAGCCAATGTCTTTTAGGAGTACGATTGTGGTGATATAGATGCCTACAGGTAGATAGGATACCTACTCCTATATTATTATTTTTGATGTTTGTTATATTCGCTTTACTTCTTTTATGAACTATATCTTTTGTGTGCAGGCAATATACCGCGGGGGCGACCGGGAGAGGCCGTACTCGTCGGGCGGGGCGCCGCCGCCGCCGGCGGAGCCCGCCACGCGCACCGTCACCATGTCCCGCGACCCCGCCGACTCGCATGGCTTCGGCATCTGTGTCAAAGGCGGGAAGGAGGCAGGTGGGAACCTTCCTTGTATCTAACACGTCTTGGTAGACACCCTCGTCACACAGACAGCGAACACGTGACGAAACCTTGTATATCGCAGGGGACAAGACTACACGTGAGCAGAAAACTGTAACGATGTGTACCTACGCTCCGTGTAAAACATGCTCATTTGTATGACATAGAAAAATCCTAAATTATGTCATCTTTGAAGATCATCTTGCATAATCAAAAGAAAAATCTTTCCCTGATAGAAAAGTGCACTATCGCTGACCGAAAAAAACTATTGGTGAAAAGTTATGAAAGCCAGAAGTCTGTTTTGTTTGGTTTCCCTGTGTCTCCTAGCTTTCGTCTAGGTTCGCTGTCTGTTCATTACTCAAAACATACGTCGTAGAGTACATGGAATCATTAACTATCGTTTCGCCATCTCCATGTCGTATTGACTCATTGTAGAGCTTTTTTACTACTGAACTCGGCGCCTTAGATAAATCTATGTAGATATACTAAGTATTCATAATTAACAAAAAAAATTGTCTCGTAGTTATTAGGTATAGCTGGAGTTTTTAGGTACTACACATAATCATTAGCGGATAGTCGTAAGCTACACAACAAACGAGGATGTCCTATCGATTATGAGCAGTATAGCGTGGGAGGCACGCAAATAGCGCCGAGAGCGGTCACTACCTAAACAATGACCCGACGCTATAATTTGTGATACACGTTTTACGTGTTCTATTTGTATCATAACAATTTTCTTTATTGGCAACCCTTTGTGTGTCGAATTCTAATCGTGTGTGTACTATCGTGTTGAATAGGGGGTTTTGTTAAACTGTTAATCTGTAATTAATTACTCGTTGTCAAAATAATGTAGGGTTCTATTTCGTAAAGCACTTTCAGAACGTTCGTTATTATTACTGACTGAACCTATTCCTGTATGAAAATTATATTTTTGTTGTTGAGTTTTCAAAAATAAAAAAACGAAACGTTAAAAACAGTACCTACCTACCTATATTTTTAATTGGCCAATCAACAGTCTAAAAACAGTTTCAATTGGTTTCTAGGCGTGCGGCATGAGCGTTAGAATTTTTTTTTTTTCAAGTTTTAAAAGAAAATAAAATATGCTGTCTTGTTCAGCGGATAGGCAGTCGGTTGTGGCATGATAATCCCGCTCGAGTGAGCCCGCTAGACGGCACGGCGCGGTGGGTTATTTAAATTGCATAAAATCTCTTACGAGAAAGTACGCCTGTTATCCATGAGCCACACAGGAAAATACGGTGCAATACACAAAGATACAAAACACAATAGGTTCACAGGAAAAGGAAAATACTTTTTTACTCGACTGTTTGCGACGTACAAAATAATAAGCCCTGGGTAAGACAAGATATTATTATCCTTATTATACTACTCAGATTGCAATTTACTACGGATAAAAAGGTCTACGTAGGTTCCACCCGAATGAAGCAGCATTAAGGTGTAAGTAAGATTTTGAATGTATATCTTCCTATAAAATTC
This sequence comes from Melanchra persicariae, assembly GCA_947386135.1. Taxonomy (NCBI): domain Eukaryota; kingdom Metazoa; phylum Arthropoda; class Insecta; order Lepidoptera; family Noctuidae; genus Melanchra; species Melanchra persicariae. Next base: position 7,019,133 of record OX376653.1, on the reverse strand, counting down.
TAAAGTAAAGCTAAGTAAAGTTTAATATTCAGCCTCAAAGACAAGATAAGATCCTCTTCGGTCTATATTGCATAAAGCCCCCATTGTGAAGGTTACATTGTAGCCACGTTTTCAAATTATGTGAGTTTCTTATCTGAATTTGTTTAGACTGTATTTGCCGTAAAATTTTGTCACAAACAGAACCGTCTGATTATTGGGCTGCATTCATGCATTGTGTGATAAATTAAGGCACAATCAATGTTTGGAGAACTGCCAAAGTAGAAGAAAAGATTTCTAAGTTATGTTATCTGTATTTCGAATTAATAAAACTTTTTTCAGTAGCCTCTTATTACCTACATTACAGTAAATACTACATTACGGTAAGCGAGAAGATGAGAAAAATCTAATGATTGTTTATGGATTTTTGGCGCCAAATTTGAAGAACGAACAGCGGACTTCAAAATGCTTTCTATTAATTTTCTATTTTTTTTTTGCATTTTGTTACGTTGGCTAGTTGTACTGTAGGTGTATAAATTTTAGTTAATGTAATAATATTTAGGCGTAGGTGTGTACATATCGAGAGTGGAGGAGGGATCGGTGGCGGAGCGTGCGGGCCTTCGCCCTGGGGACTCCATTCTGCAAGTCAATGGAACGCCGTTCTCCGGGATCTCTCACGAAGATGCTCTTAAGGTAAGACATTCTGCTCGTAACATGGCCCTGATATTCTAGTAGAATATTTATGTGGGAACGTAATGGAAGAAACTGAGTTTGGGTAATGTTAAACGTACGGCGCAGTACCTATGTACAATATATAGCTACTTGCTGACGTAGGGATTTATGAACTTACTACATAAATATTTCGCTTTCAAGTATAGAAGTCATCTAAATTCTGTATTTCCATTCTACAATTTCGTTTCCATGATAGGTATTTCATGCATTATTCCTCTTTAATTAGGGTCGTTTAGCTCGACAGTTTAGATAAATAAATCAGCCTCTAAAACCCTCAATCTGGCGCTGGGCCCATTTTGAGTAAACGTTTGGTAGTCAAACACCTCGTAAGCTAGGCGCCTTGATTTACATAATGACGGTGGCTCGTTGATATCTGTGAATTACACGGTGATTACATATGACAAGGGCTCAAGCTAGACCTGTTGCTGTCGAAGTCGCTGGCAGCCTGTCCCGACGGTAAGCCAAATGACCCCAAGTGTCGCGCGCCAAATGCCTTCACTACCGAACAGTTTCATTGTTAAGAATATTTTAAACAGTTAACTTCGGCGTACCTGCCAAAACACAAAAGAAATTATTTTTTGTTTGGTTAGCTGTTTCATTTTCCGGGCACTATGGTCGAAGCCAGATACATTTGCAATAACAGTCATTGACCCACCTACTTACATTGATATACTTAATTACGAAAACAGAAAAAATATATAAAGCTGTCCTGAATCCTCATCTATTGTGATCCTTTACATTTTCTAGTAATGAATAACGATTTATAAATTGATTGTCCAGGTACTTACGAAGAGATATTAAGGAAAGGGCAATCACACATCAATATTGCTTTATCTGGCGTCGACCATAGCCAATTGAAACAGTCATTCGACTTCGGACGACGTCAGATTAGATTGGCTAGGTTAGTTCGTGCAGTCCTTTTTAGGGTTCCGTAGTCAATATGGAACCCTTATAGTTTCACCAGGCCCGTCTGTCTGTCCGCGGTATAGCTCAGATACGCTTTCCACTAGAACGTTGGAATTTGGTAAAGGGATACATATTAATCACACCCACAAATTGGTAAAATAAAATCTTGAAAAACAATTTTTATGGTGCACGCACCCTACACGTAAAGTGGCGATGATTTTTTTAATCGTCTGTCCCACGGTGTGAGGTGTCGTTGGATAGGTCGTTTAAAAATCATTTTTCCACCCAAGGACCGGTTTGCGAAATATTAAGCTGTAAAGTGCAAATTGCATTGTTTTTGAAGACGTGAAAAAAATCATGGCAGTGGCAAATATAACGAATTTAAAAGGAAAACTATCACAGCTAAGCAGGCTTTTCAAGTGAACGAGTAATAGTCAACCAACGTATAAAGTGTACTTGGAGAAGGAACATTTCGTACAAATTCCATTGAAAATTAGTAAGATCAAACAAAAAGCACCATTCTAAGTCAGAAATTGTGACGCGCAACTACGGAACCCTACACTGTGCGTGGCCCGACACGCGCTTGGCTGGTTTTTGCATTAATAATAGTATTTAAGCTACAAATGTAACTACTTGAAATCACCAAAGATTAAAGAGTTCTGAATAATTACAAAAGTAACATTATTCTGAAGAAAAACCTACTACGAAAATAACGAAAATAACCTAAAATTAACAAAGTGTTCGTAAGTGCAGACGAGCTCGTCGGTTTATACTCAGTGCTCGGGAGCACCACTTAACGGATGATAATCATGTGATTTATATGACAGCCAGGTCTAGGAAGCTAACATTATGCATATTTCATGTACAAATGTTGTTGAGCGTTAAAAGCTTTTTAACGTACTTCATATTTCAAAGCTTTGTTGCTATTTTTATTCAGATCTTTAATTCTTCTTAACCTGTGATGTCCCACTGGAGGGCAGAGGCTTGCCTCCCTTTCTTTTTTCCATTCCTTCTGGTGGTTGAGTCTTTTATTTATATACCGTTTTAAAACTTTGTAGTGCAATTTAAAGTGTTGACACAATGTCTGTGTCAACACTTTAAATGTACTTTATTGCAAGTTTATCTGGCACCTACCATAGGGTAGGTGCCAGATAAACTTGCAATAAAGTACATTGACCTTTCCCTAATATCCCTTCGTAGATACCCGAACAATACATTATGAACAATTTTACATTACTAGAGAACATAAAGGATCACGATAGAAGTAGATTCAGGACTGCTCTAAGTCTTTATTTCTGTTTTTGATTTTAAGAAAGTCAATAAATGTATGTGGGTCAATGACCGTTATTGCACATTTATCTGGAATCTACCATAGCTATAGCGTTTCTGAGAAAGAAATGTCCCCCACGAGATATACTATCGTAGGTTGTATATTATCTAACTGTCACAGCCAACTCGGGACGTGTTTAATATCGACTTTTCATAGTGTGTGACATCGGGAAATAGAGACCGTATTTCTATCGAAAGTTGTTATATGGAGTGAAAAGTGTTGCAAGACCTAATCCATTTGAAATATGGGTCAATTCACATGTATTTTTGTGTAACACGTGTGTTTTTAAAAACAAAGTTGACACAGACTATTCAAATTCGGCCTTTTAGGACTTTCACATAAATGATGGCGACTGATATGAGAGATGAAGAAAAATGGTGTCAAATGTATTTTATATGCTCGCCGACTTGCCGACTAGTTTGTACGTAAAAGCGCTGATTGCCCAATTGGGAGAAACACGAATTCAGCAAACAAGAGTTTTAAAAGTGTCCGATTAAAATGAATATTACGTTACTTGTCACATGCATAGGGATTGTTAAAGCTGCAATCATATAGAACAAAATTAAGGTTTAATAACGAATGCTATTATGCCAAACTACAATACAATAAAATATTTTACAATATTTGATATTTAGGGTTCCGTACCCAAAGGGTAAAACGGGACCCGACTTTTTATAGATACGGAACACTTCGTGCGCTAATCCAACTCGCACTTGGCCAGTTTTTTTAGTTTATAAACTAAAAAACAAAATGTTGTAAATTGTTTTCTTAAAAAGCAAAAGCTTACTTACACTTCAAATCCCGTGAATTAAATTAAAATATTCATAAAATGATCTCATTCTGGCTATCTTCAATTACATTTATTTGCATTTTATTTCAAGCTGGATATTCGACATGCAATCGGCATTACTGTGGGTTTGGGAATGACAGGTAGACACGATAAGGAGACGTTTTCGTTTTCCGTGCTAATGCCGGCCGCGGGCACCTTCGCCACAAATAATACAGAAATTTTCCCAAGCGCAACACAAGATATTTTATTACTGCGAAATTTTTCTTCATGTATGGAAACCTATATGTCTTCGGCTTTATTGCTTGACCAACATATCGAAGGCACTTTTATGATTGTAGCTGTCCTGAATTATACCAGAAATCGATGTGTTTTCCGTTATTATGTCTTTTTACGTAGGTATATGAAAAAAGTTTTCGAAAATGGTATCAACTCTCGATATAGATGCTGCATTACCCTTTAGATGACGAAACATCTATTTGTTCGGTAATCTTGCATTAACTGAATTAGACGGCGGTTTTCTGTTTAAGTATAATTACTTTTTATTAGAAAAATAATGACAACTGGCACTCCTTATGCATTTGATAGGCGTGTTTGATAGTACTATGTAATCCTACATAAACAAGGTTCAAAACGATCCTTAAAAACTATTTTAAGGATCGTTTTGAACCTTCAGAAAAAGGCTGGTATACCTACTTGATTGGATGTTGATTTCCGTTATTATAATTATGTTACGTGATTGAAATAAGCTTGAAATGTGTCTGAGTATTTTAAACTTTTCAGACCACCTTCTTGAAACTTTTGATTCAAATTACCTGCGTATAGAAGTTTTGTAAGTAAGCAATATTGACTTTGTGAAATAAAGGTACTCAGCTCATATACATTTCTAAGAGAAACGAGGTGAAAGTTCCTAAGTCAACATCGAGTTTTGTTTTCTTCGGGAAAGTTTGTTTTCCTTTTGTTTTCTCAGAAGGCACCTACAAGTCAGTATTAGACTTGGAATGATATTGGCTATGGCAGTTATATTCGTGTTCTTCCTAAGTTTTTATGGCCCTCATTTAGTAAATACCAATCTTCCATACTTATTGTTTACGTAAATAGGTATGTGTTGGTATAAGAAACCTTCAACGAAAGTTTCATTGTGCTCTTTTTCAATATTCGGGTACACTGCTGCACCATTATACAGATAGTAGTCCTATAAGTAGTAGGTATATAAATATGTTCTATATTACAAATATTTTAGAGCAGGTAGAGGTTAGAAAAGTTGGGTAGTAGGTGTAGTGGGCGGGTCAGGTAAGCGGTACTATTTTTGCAGGCGTTGTTGGACTTTTCCTTCCGCACTTGACGATATCGCTTGATTTACGATGTCGCTTCCTGACATTTACTGAGACCTTTTTGTAAAACACGACTTTACTTGTTCCGCCACAAAGACATTGTGTTATATTATTAACTTTTATCTTTAGGAACTCTTCCGTTTGTGTAATATACCTGCATACATTTTAGCTTGCAACAGAAACTTTGCATGAAAGAGCTTCTAATCAAGTAGAAAAGCTTAATCTGAAAAAATATAGTTTGCGCTCAGAGATCTAATTTGTTAAATGGCTATATTACGTAAAAGCATGTGGCAGTCAAACAAATGTAGCTATATGTGGGATAGGGAGTGGGCAGCAGCGCCGCGCCGGCTGGCCGCGTCGCCAGGGTCGCCGGGCTGTCCCGTCCCTTCCCCCTGCCCATCAGCTGACGTGATTTTATCACACAAATAAAAGTAGACGCGCAGATAGTCGTTTTCATTCCTTTTATAGAATAAAACTCGGTATTTACCTACTTTGTAAGTTTAAAATGTACGCAGAAATGGAGCCAAGTTATTTTAGTGCCTTCACGAATAAGTTTTGTCGTAAAAGATCTGGGCATGGACTATATATCCATAAATTCGTTTGCTTCTAACTCAAGGATTAGCTTTGGTTCGTCGGAATTTCTATAGAAGGAAAATGTAGAACACTTTGAGATAGACAGGGTAGGCTACGTAAAATTGCGCCGTTTTCGAGAACACTGCCTATTTCCCACGATATTCCGCGTCGATTGTTTCGAGCCCTTTCATTTCTGCAGAACCGTTGTCCTTCCTATAAGGTAGGTACCGTTGATAAAGTTCCGCCATTTTTGCTCGGCCGAGCGACCAAGCCCCCCGCCTTATGAAGCATGTACGTATATGTATGTTTGTGCAATACCTATACGAGTATGTAGGAACTGAAATTTCTTCCAAATATTTTTTCGATTTCTTAAATATGTAGGAATATATAACACCCAAACGAAACAAAGGTAGCCAGCAGTATAAATCGTTAATCACAGAGTTTATAACATAGAGCTTTTAATGTCCGCATAATAGCGATGTCACCGCAGCGCAGGTAAAATTAATTTGCTTTAAACAAATGGTTCCTGGCCCAATTTCAGAACCCGAATACAAATATGTTTCTAATGTGTATGATATTACGATTTACGTCACATTAAGTCACTTTTACGAGTATTGGATAGCATAAATATATTTATGTGAAACATAAACTTTTATGCAGTAGAAAATAAAAATTCTCTTCTTGAATACGAGCTTGAAGGAAAACCCAATTTGGTTTGGTATTGAATTTGTGCTGAATTAAAGCTGTGTTTTTCCTTTAGATGTTGAAGTCATGTCGTCAGCTGACGATGACGGTGCGAACTGCGGGCGCGCTGGTGGGCCGTGCGTCTTGTTCCTGGATGGACCGCTACGGCCGGCCCGCGTCGCCGCCGCCGCAGCGCTCGTCGCGATCCAACAGCAAAGACCGCTCCGTACGGAGGGTGAGTTACAACAAACATCAGCTACTTTGTTGAACATCTGCCAATTCATTTTTAATATCACCTCATTCGTCAAGCTATGTACGGCCTACGCAAAGGTCATATGCCGGAACACTCGCCAATGATGACCGCAGTTACTTATAAACACGTAAATTAATTTATGACATCATATTTTTATGGTCAATTCCGTTACTCGTAAATATTTTATGTCATTGCATATTGAGGTTAGAGGTCGGAGCGCTTTGTGGTATGCTAATCGCAGTCAACTAACCACAGAATTCTGTCGTTAGTGGTTGTAATGACGAGGGGCCGCAGCGTGCATCGATCTCTGTGACATCACCGCGCGATGATCCCGGTCATAATAAAGTACATTTTGGTGAATGAAGCTATTCTTAAGCCGTTGTGAGCACAGATTACGTGTTTATGGGCCCTTATGTATTATAATCACGTAACGTGCCAGGCTTTCCCTAATAGCAATTTTCGTAATGTTCTATCCGGAATGCCATGAATTTTCGTATGTGTACAACGCATTTTCATTTTATGTAGCGTAGCACCAATGTACCGTAATAAATAGCTAATCTTATGAATTTGTGCTCAGGTCGACCTTTGTATAGAGCCGGGACAGTCGTTAGGACTAATGATAAGAGGAGGGCTGGAGTACAACCTCGGCATCTATATCACCGGAGTCGACAAGGATTCCGTCGCGGATAGAGCAGGACTTATGGTAATTATGCTTTAATGTTTAACTTACTTAATAAGTTCACCAGTTAGGGCAACTAATGACGCTCCAAATGGCAGACAATATTGGAAATTATGTAAATAATTATATGATGATTCTTCCAGTATTAAACTTTTAACTTTGAAAAATTAATGTGGAACCGAATGCTTTTGTGAAGGACTGACATCAGATGCAAGTTATGTTTTTGGACTTCATGCTGTGGTCGCACTTATATTGTATGTCACGTGTCCTTTTATTGATCACGTAAAAAGTATAAGAGGCCATTAGGACGACACATTTATTGGCTCTCCATGCCATCTATTGGGTAAGATCACAATGAATGTATGCTTTTCAGAAAATACGTATACTTACGTACGCTTTATATATTTTCATCAAAAGTTTGGGGGAGTTGGTACCTACGTAGTTTACTACTTAAAGATTTAAATAGACGAACATAATTTCAATCAACTTCACCTGAAATGTAATTTAATGTTTAAATTTTAATTTATCATGAATTTTATTTTAACTTCTTTTATACAATGTTGCTATTAAAGTTAGCAACAGACCCTTCTAAGTCAATTCTAAATTATTCTACTAAAACCCTGGCTTATCCAAATATAAACTATGTATTCAAAAATATTGTAAATAACGAATTTTAACTAACATAAATGTGGTATTTAAGTGCTAGTAACACCATATTGTGGACCAAAGTAGTCTTTAATGAATAAATTCACAATTTGCGCGCTATGTAAAAGAAATGCGGACTAAGTTTACTGTGAATATATAAATCTCAATTTAGTGCGCTTAGTTTGCTGCAATTCGTTGTAAATTAACGCGACACCCAAGTCTGGGAAACTTGCGGACGGAGGCGGCTGGCAAGAGGCCGTCGAGACGGAATTGCATCGAAGTTTGTGCCGAGGGCGCTTCATACTCGGCTAAATTACTGGTTTGTTTCCCATTAAACTTGCAGCGCTATGGAAATGACATTCTGTATAGATGCTATTAAATGAAGCCCTAGTTTTGGAAGCTGTGAATTCGGAAGTTATTCAACTTACATTATGTTTCTGTTTACCGAATTGAACAAATATTATTAAATTTTCGTGTCGCGGTTAGCGGTGCGAGGTGTGCTGCCAAATTTATAGCAGTTGTGCTTGAGACTCGACATCCGTGCCTCGTAACTTACGTTTGAAACTTCTACCACTAACAATTCTCCAAGAATTTTCATTAAACAAACCGCACTTGAAAATTATTGCTCTATCACACCTTCTACCTCCAACCTATTAGTATTATAAAAGCTATCGATAAATTTGTAGATGAAAGGATGGAATTTTGGTTGAAATAATTTATTCTAGTTATTAAGTACCTACTTTCGAAAAGATGAGGAATTGTTTCCACCTGTAAAATGTGCAATGTGGTTTAATCTTGAGGACTTTTTCTAGCTACGACATAGACGTTTCAAACAATAGTTAAAGAGAATGTCTATTAGAGGTGGCCACTTGCCGGTTTGCATATGGCTTAAAAAAAGAAATCAAAGTCATTAACATCACTCATTATTCTTCAACTGTCCTATTCCTGTGCTAGGTTGGGGACCAGATCCTGGAGGTGAACAACCAGTCTTTCATCGACGTGACGCACGACGAGGCGGTGGCGCAGCTCAAGTACCACAAGCGAATGTCCCTGGTAGTGCGGGACGTCGGGAAGGTTCCTCATGCGTGCACCGCGTATGGGGAACGAGATGCCACACCTAGGTAACTACTGCATTAGTTTTCAAATGATGATGATGTATAATTTAAATGTATAGTGATGATGGGATCCTCGGATTGATTTCCAGTTTAGACAGTAGGATTAAGATCGTTGACAGTTTCCATCAAGGAAAATCTCAGTAACAGCTAGGGGTAGGTTTAGTAGATTACACGAGGACTTTACCATAACAGGCTAAATCTGGGTGTATAGACCTAGACCATACATGACATCTATCTATTTCAGGGATTACGGAGGTAATGCTATTTAATGTTAGTATGTAGATTATGAATCATGAATAACCTCGTATTTTGAAAGGCGTATCGGGAACTCATTTAGTTTGACCGCAAATTAGCAAACGCTGTCTCAGCGTGGAAGGCCCCGGCAGATGGCTGAACGATAACCTAAAGAAATCGCTGAATCAAACCAAGTTATGGCTAACCTCGATAAACCCTTAATCAGCACTGGACTTCGTACAGTGCCTAAATCTTTCTGGATAGCTTTATGTTCATAGTTTTCACTAATGTTAATTAAAATTTTACTTACTCGAGTAGAAAAACAAAGCCATTCCACTCGCTTGAATTAATTTTCATTAAACTTTGTTTCTGTGACTACATAGTTGTTATACGATATTAAATGGAATAACATGACTTGTACTCGTAAATACGGTTAAAAAAAGCTAATCTTTTAGATTGAACTGACTGCTGTCGCGTACGCCATTATAAAATTATTTATGGCAAACCACGAAAGTGGAACACCTGTCAACCCAAGGCTCAAAGATTAATCGAGTGATGCATTCCATTTCCTTTTCGGCTTTTCGATAGTCAGTTTGTTAGAGTCATGCATTTCGGGTTAACCTGATAACCCCGAATGTGTTATTTTTTAATTTAAGAGAAGTACCAGCTTGTTTTCAATTGAACATGCATTGTATAATTATTATTATCACATAACTTTGGAACAAAACAGGGTCTCCCAAACTTTGACTTAAGGGTATTTCAAAGACAGCGGTCAGTTTTAGGGGTGTGTTAACAAATACCATACATAGTTGCAAATAAGTTATACAGAGTCTAGAGAACACAGGAAGTATGAATTCCCGCTACTTGGTCCAACTTTGTTCAAACGGATTCGCTCGCTCGTTATAATGTAACGACCTAGACTCCATTCAGAGCCCTTATTCATAATGAGGAACCGCGAATAACGCAGTCTCATTATCATCTGAATATGCAGGTAGCTTAATGGGGATCATATTTATTTACGGTACCGGTGTTGATGTTTAAATAGAAGTCATAGACATAGATGGAGTTGAAGTAACGCCGCTGCGTGATATACAAAGTAAGCTTTCTATAAGGCTTAGATCTTGGGTCCTGATTCGGATTTACTTGTTTTTTTTTTAAGAAAAATGTGTTTTTGGTGTTAGGATTTATCAGTAGCTGCCTCCGTTAAAGGTGGACCGTCAACCTGATGCTCGGCGAGTGTCGAAATGCCAAAATTTAAGGGATTGATCACGTGACAATTTGACAGCGTTTGTCAATCTTTTACATTTTTGACGTTATGACTATCGCCTGCGCTACGCTACAGCTGACGGAATGTCACTATCTGAAGCCTCGTGTAGAGTGAAGCAAACCGCTGGAAGCGTGAAGTAGGGGGTTAATCTGTTTATCGATGCTTGGATCTTTCTGTTACACGTTGTAGGTATAGCCAACAATCTTTAAAGTAAATTATGAAAAAACCGGCCAAGTGCGAGTCGAACTCGAACACGAAGGGTTCCGCACCATTATCTGTAAAAACGGCAAAAAACACGTATGTTCACGTTTGTTGTATGGGAGCCCCCCTTAAATATTTGTTTTATTCTATTTTTAGTATTTTTTGTTATAGCAGCAACAAAAATACATCTTCTGTGAAAATTTAAACTGTCTAGCTATCACGGTTCATGAGATACAGCCTGGTGACAGACGGACGGACGGACAGCGGAGTCTTAGCAATAGGATCCCGTTTTATCCTTTGGGTATGGAACACTAAAAATGATCTGTGCTTTAGAATAAGCGGCTGGGGCAAGCGCCGGGGAGCGGCATCCACGGCGGTGGAGCAGAAGGCGCGCTCGCTGCTGCCGCAGTGCGAGCTGCCCGCCATCGCCTACTACATGGAGGAGTACGCCGCGCGGAGACTCACGCCCGACTCCTTCCTCACCGTCGTCAGGGACCTGCTCGATACGCCGCAGAAGGTACGTGGGCCATGTCTAGTTACTCTGTCTCCAGAATTATGTCCCGAGTTAAAGTAGGTATGCAAGTTCTTTCGAGGATATTCAAACCCGATTTCTCGATTTCACAAATAAATATTTGAGTTTGAATTTGAAGACTGTATCCTTTATTCTTCTTCTCAGTGTGAATGACAATTTAGATTGAATCCAGCTGAATAAAGGCTACCTAACGACCCTAGTGTCAGAGTTTCTAAACCGCCTCAAGGGCCTCTGAGTCTGACACGGTTTGACGACCGCCATTTGGCGGCCGGGACCACCGGCTTATACGTGCCTTCCGAAGCACGAAATCATCTTTTTATCAGACAATCGTATCAAGTGATTCAAGTCTGCAATGTCCTAGCCAAACTGGAAACAACTTTACAAAGTATGCTTCCCGTGGGAATCGAACCCGCGACCACCGAGTCAAAACTGTCTGTGGGTATACGTATACCATCCATACAAACATGTACCATTGCAAGAATCGATCTAGTGCAGAGTGGCTCTGCCATCCGCGGCATTTAGGTCATCAGTTCATCACACAAATATGCCACAACACAGCATACACAGATAAATTAGGTAGTAGGCAACGTTTGCAGTTACAACTAGGTCTAGATATGTTTACGAAAATATTAACATGTGACTCTTTAACGGCGCCAATACAGTATTATATTAGACTTAGTATAGATTCTATATGAACAGTCTGATGTGCGAATTTCTACATTGTATACGAATAAGGTAAAAATACATCCACAAAATACCATCTAAAGAACCTCATGCAAATGTAATGTATGTTAACCGATTTCGGATACTTTCAAAGACTTCTTTCTGCTTTTGTCGAATTCCAGATTGTACTCTATCGACCCTATTATCTTGGCCCCTTTGATCCCTATTTTGGGACATTCCGCACTAATACTTACCTACATCTACTAATGAAAGTGTGTGTGTGTGTGGCTCGGGCTTTTCTCCTGCTAGCAATAAGGAAAACTGTAGGCTGTAGTACACATAGGGATAATGTTTCAGATTACAACAGGCTAATTTATACACAAACATTGCTTAGCTTGAGCAGAGTAACTATTGCTTTTAATCGATTGTGAACGAGATCGTTCTTCAGAATTATTCTCCATTTATCTTATCTCAGGGCTTTGTACGAGTTTGTTTAGTTTCGTTAAGTTAGCCATTTTATTTTTCCGTGGTCAGAACTCCAGTTTTACTTTCCATGAAAACTTATTCAATTTTATCGCGATAGTTCAGGTTTCTCGCTAACTTCAGCTCTACGTGAAAGTAGTTTTTATTGATAAATAGAAATCCAATTTATTTCGATACCAATCTTTTGATAGCAGGCAGGGCTAGGAGGTTTGAAAATAGGGCACTTTGCTGATTAGAAAATCTACTGAATAAATATGATTAGCTCAATTGTTACCTTTAAAACTATCTTTAACGAAATATATATTTGTAAAATCTAACTAAGTAAGAACATCATAAGGTTTCTATCAACCCTGTTATTACCTACTCATGTTTTAGAAATGTTTCAAAGATCTAAATTTTAGATCACGTATATAAAGATCATAATAGAGACTCATTGTGCGGGTAATCGATTCTGAGTAAGCACGTAGAGAACGTCTTTAATTCGACGTCTCCTATTGCATTATTCAATACATCCCGAATTTTGTTCACCGATACATCTATTTCTTCGTATTTTACGTCTTGCCAGCGGTTTTTTTATTTGTAGGATTAAAGTAATTTGTGGGATGTCATGAAGTGCGCGTGTAGACGCTATATCAATAAATTATCATCAATCATTCGCGGCGTAAGCTATGCGTCGTGCAGGCACGCTCGTCACATTACCAAACAACAATTTATCTTTTGGAGCAGCCAGCGTGCACGAGCCACGGTGTCTGTTTATGTTCAATTAATGATGTGTACATAATGAGTAGGTACTTTCAAGTAACTGTGTATGTTATTCTGTACTTCTTCAATATATTTTGCGCAAACTTCTTTTTAGGATTTTAAATGTATGCATGATGTGGTACCGTCTAAATTATTCTGGATAGCAAAATATCTTCCATATAAGAGCGTATCTTTTGTTTCCCTACCTACCTGTTTAACCTACATTCTCGCTCGTAACCTCGATAATTTCGATCCAGTGCTAGTTTAGCAGTGTGATTTCTTTGTACAAATAATAAATGATTGTTTCATTTACAGTACACGCTTCTGACGGAGATCCGGGAGTTTATGGTACCGGAAGACAGGGCGAGGTTCGACGAGCTCGTGTATAGGAGAGGAGAGGAGCCCGTCGACCATCATATTAAGGTAATTAACGTATACCTACATAACTACTCAATATCCTATATAATTTCCTAAAGAATTCAAATAAAAACAAACAAGTTCGTATTTTTAAAGAGCGTAGAATAAAGCTCATCAAGCTTTACAGTGGTAAGGATTAGTTCAAAAGTACAAACCAACGCTGTTGATCTCCTGAAAAAGTACCTACTTTGTTGGTAGAATGGATAAGACTCCTGTATTACTAAATTCAACAAAAAAATATAAACACACCTGCACACAAAGAACCACAGACACCACAAAAGAAGCTTTGCAAATTGTAGAGTAAAATAATCATGTAAATAAGTGATTCGCAACGTTTTCACAATTAATCTCTTCTTCAGCGAAAAATAGAGGTAAAAGGTGTATTTTCTCCGAGTTTATTAGGCAGGCTTTCGTCTTACAATGTTGTAATCTGTGCTCCACCTGCAGTACCTAATTAGGATTCCGCTCTCTTTGCAAAATTTCTTGGACTAACTTAATTTAAACAATGTTTTTCTGTCTACTAGGTATAAGATAACTAACTTAGTTTAATAAACAACGAATTCAACTTGTGGTTACCTACTTCAGTTGAAATGACGACTCTATTTTGGTTTAGTATTAGTAATTATGTAGTACCTACGTACATTTTTATGGTACCAACATGCACAAGATAGTACATCCACATCACTAGAGTACTTAAAGTTATTCAGCTTTTCTGCGAAAACTGCGCAAATACATAACATGGATGAATGCATAAATCTTCATCCATAGACTACACGAGAGTATGTACACTTCAGTGCAAAATCATTTGCACAAAACTTAGTTGATGCTTACGATTTGTTGGTAGCGGGGTCCCGAGCGACACATGCTACCCTCCTCGACGATGCATGAGTTGCACGACCCGGTAAGTGCACACGCTTTACTTATTCACTTGACTGAACACAAGGACGTACACAGCTGCTCCAAAAGATAGCCCCATCTTCTAAAATTATTTAGCGATAAAATTAACCATTTCAAGGGATTAGGGATTGCTGAGTACGCCCCTGTTTCTGCATGATCCATCGATGTCATAGTTTGATTGCTTTCTATAGTAGATTGAGCTTGTTTATAATGGTTCATAAATGTATTATTTTAATAACACGTAGGCATCATGAAACATCAATAATACACCCATAAGGTCAGGCCTGACAAATGTAAGACTCCCATTGTGGCAAACTTAATGTGACCCATGAATTTACGCGTACTTTTCTGAACACTATGCCAACCACAGCGACTTCAATGTCTTTCGTAAATCTGTTTATCTCAGTTCACGGACTTTATAGATTTAGAGTTCAAAGTCCCTAATCAAGTAAAAGTTAGTTACTCTTCCACGTAAGTAAAGTTACGTGAGAAGTGGTTGAAAGTGTTGGGGCTTTCGGGTCAGGTTGCGGGTTATTGTTATAGGAGGGACCGGCGGAGGCACCTCTCGTAGCCGACCATCGCTCGCCCTCCGAGGACTCCGGCCTGGGCCTGCCACCGCATGACCATGCTTACAGGTGACCTCATTATATGACTGACCACACTTACATTTACATTGAGCTCTTTACACTAGGATTAAATACAATGTAGCGGTTTTCATGAAAAGCGGAAGGATATGAAAATAATTTGTCATTCATCTGAGGCCGTGCGAGATCAGAGAGCCGCAAGCGCGAGAGACCGCACCTCTCTAATGAGCGAGGCGTAAATCCGTCATCGCCGGCGGGGCCTCTTATAAAGGCGCTTAAATGCTAAAGTACCATTAAAGTGCAAAAGCAAAGGCTGAGTCCTCGTCGAGCGTTCGCTTTCGTCCGCTCTTTTACATCTCACAGCGAAAATAACCCACAGTTTTCCACTAGCCCTTGTCAGCGCTCACTCTTGCGAACCGAGCATCTCATTGGCTGCTCGCCAAACACTTCCACTTTTATTCAGTATTGGAATCGATTGTTTTATGACGGCATAAACGTTCCCATTTATTGTCACCGGCGGTTTAGTGCCATTGTCCTGCATCCGTAAGTAAGGGTTGCTTTAAATTTACTGCCAGTAAAAGCGATGCGAAAACGACGTTTAAACTTTTATTGAAGATCAATTTTGTCAAATTGTTTCAACACAATTCAGATTTATTATTGTCGCAGTCCATTTTCACTTAGAAAAGTTATTAAACGGTTTTGTTGCATGGAGTTACTATGATATTGAAAACATCAAACAATGTTAAACTTAAATAACAACGAAGGCTCGAATAACTAAATAGTTACAGCTGTACAAGTGTAACTAAACTTGGCATTACATTTCTTCTATTCAGAGCCATGTCAATATTCGCGAACACTATGAATTAATACATAAACATTAGTGTCTGTTTACTATTGAAACTTTCGAAACAGACAACATTTTATTATGACGATGTGTAAATAAAATAAAAATCCAGTAAGAATAGGGAACAACATCAAACATTTAAATTAGGCCCTCCGGAGCAAGTGCGTTCCTGTTAAGTGTTGATCGTTCAAATCGGTTGATGGTCGAGTCTGTGTTACGTATGGTGTTATGTGTGACTAGCTGGAGTAGCGATGTGTTGGTGTTATGTGACGTGGTGTTGTCCGGGCAGGAGCGGGCGCGCGTGGCGGGCCAGCGAGGCGCCGCCGCCCCCGGACGACGAACTGGAGCCCCCGCACGAGGTGATTTTGCCAGAATTACCTTCTACACTTATCTTGTCGACCACATTCACTTCTCTGCGCCTTGTCTATAGCAGTGTCCTGGGTGTCACTCGCGTTCTCATCACCGACCATTCACACTTTATAGATATTTTCTACTGATCTTTACCAACAGCTGTTCTAGCTCATGCTCAAGTTCTACTTTAAGCTTGATCTTATAATTATGGTCCTAATAAAATAAAACACTGAACAAATACGGAAGCAGGTGATGCTGCATCGCTTTCATCGCATCTGTTCTTTTCATCGCAAAAATAAAAATATTTTTTGCATTTCTTTGGAATTTGCTAATTAATTGAGTAGCTTAGCTGGAGTGGCACCTCGGCACTACCACTGTATAACTATTTATCTCACATTTTCTTGCATGAGTCGATAACGGCTAGCGAGTAGAATTAAACAGCTCACATTATGGCCGTTATTTCCTGTATACCTATTGCATTCCATGGGTAAATCTGGCAAAATTCGGTTACCTATTTATTTTTCACCTCGAAAAGAGGTCTGTGGGGAACATTGGCAATTTAACTGTTCGAAAATATCTATTCGGCAATAACGGCCAGTAACAGTGTTTTCTTTCGACTCTATTAGTATAGAATAGATTCAAGTAGCATTCTTCTCTTGAAAAATGTTTTCATGTTTCTGCCAATGTGTGTGCGACGCTTATGTAACTTAAAATATACCAGCTAGGGGCGACCACCGTCATAAAACCTCACAAGTGATTCATGAAGGAAAATAGTTTGTGAGTAACTAATTCGTTGCATCTAGTATGAAATCTGGATGACTAATGTAATTTAAAACATTATGACGTCATTGATAACACAGTTCTATAGGGCGTTTGTTTAGATTACTATTTTAGCCCGAAGTAGTAACGGCTCGTTGGTCTAGGGGTATGATTCTCGCTTCGGGTGCGAGAGGTCCCGGGTTCAAATCCCGGACGAGCCCACTGTATTGTCTTTTTGCTATTGGTTTTATTAATTTTGTTGCTTTTTATTTATGTATCGGATTGTTGGTTAATCTGTTAAAAAGTTATGATTACAATAATTAAGTCAACAAAATAGCACTAAAGTTTAAAATGTGGGAATAACGTGGATTTTTTTGTTACCTTGAATGAGAATGATAAATTTTTTATAATACATATCAGAAATAATTTAATGAAAGACGGAATTTTAATCATTTAGGTAAGTATAATTGAACTTTCAAGAAAACATTTTATTTCGTTTAAAACTTATATCGCCATCCTAATGCGACGTGAAGTGTTATTACCCAATTTAATGTGACAGGTGTCATATCTGGAATTCAACGTACTTATAAGATTTTTAGATTAGAGCTACGTAAGTCAACAAAATAATTAGGTAAACTGGCATAGAATTCTATTACATGTTATTAGGTTAGTATCTTTTAAAAAAAGACACGTACTTTTTTTGCCTGACTGTACCTATGTCATATTTTTTTTTTATAGGTATCGATAGCCATAATACCCGTCGACTCTCTTTAGAGCTACTTTATAACTTTTCTAATAAATTCATCAATACTAAACTGTTATACGTTGTAGGGAAAAGTACCTTACTACTTTACTTAACCAAGTACTTACAAAAAAACTGGTTTGGCACATTTATAGGACGTTGTGGCTCAGTGCCAAAATAGTATCAAAAGAAACCCTGTCGGTGTGACACCTTTGTCCGTCCGTCTACTTGTCTGTATCAAGATACAACCCTCAAATATCCGTACCATTTTAAAAGGTATCCAATTTTTGTTAAAGCTATTTTTGGAAGCCGAATGGCAAAAACGAAAACGTTGTAGTTACGTCGTGTCCATTATCATCGGCAGAATGTCTTTGGTACGTTTATCAATACCTATTTCACACTGCACAAGCTTTATTATAAAAGGAGTGTAGAAGTAGGTATTTAAAATTTTAACAATAATGTTGTTTATGATGAAGTATTCATTTTCCAAAAATACAAAGTTAAAATAAAATTACAAGATACGTTGGTTTCCTTTGTCTAATGAAGTTTCATTCAAGTGTTTTTTTTTTTCATTAGTTATTTTTTAATCAATTTTTGTATAGCTAGGTACTCCATTGGCTAAGCTTCTACTGTTTAATGTTACTTAAAACACAGAACAAAACATAACTTATACTAAAAACGTTACACAGTCAACAACAAAGCTTCGTAGGTGCGCAGGCAATAAAATAAACATTTTCCCACGTTTCTAGGCAGGATAGACATATTCATTACCCACAGTGTTTTTCAAGACTGTAACTTTTTATGCATAAACGCACTCAGACGTACGATGTCAAAGATTTTGTCAGCACTCACACAATATGGGGTAACTCTCTTTGTTAAAACTTATCTGTTAAAAATGCTGACTAGATATGAAATGAGACATGCGAGCGCAGCTAAATCAACGATTTACCGCGGAACGTCTGAGATTAATCTAATTATAAGTTATCGCATTAATCAAGAAAGCATTCATTAATAAATATAGGACATCTTTTATAAATGAAGCTCAATAAGAGTGAGCCAGGAAGGCCTCTTTGTCGGCAATCTGCTTTATCCTCACCCAGTGTAATTAATTAGCTAATATAAGCGACTATACATAGACTCGTCGCATGTACTTCCTAAACGAAATTAGTCCAATAGAAGCTTATTATGTAAGCTTATCTTGTTTGTCAACCTTCAGTCGCAGGCATTATATTTACCTTTGTGTCCGAAATAGACAATGATAAATGGACCAGGCTGCTTCTGCACAACGAACCGTTTATTTTATGTTTAAGCAAAGTTGTTTAGGTTTAGGGTTTTGTGTACTTTTGTCAGTAACAACTACCTAACTAATCTTCAAGAGCGGATGTACGAACTAAAGTCTCATCCTTTTTGTTCCGCATTAACAAAACATTGAAAACAAGCAAATTGTTAATGAAGCCCTTAAACGAAATACATTTCGCGGGTTCAAACCGACAGTTATTGACCGCGCTGTATTTTCCGAGAGGGTAGAAAATTAAAAATTTCCGGGCGTACTAGTCGGGGTGTGCCGTAAAATGTAAAGTTAACAGGGAGCCTCTTAAGTAAACCGTAGGGCGGGTGGGTTCTAAGGGCGATAAGGGCGGTAAGCGCGACTAGGGCGGCAAGAGCGGCAAGGGCGGCTTGAGACCGTCAGCTCCATCAGTGCGCGGCGCGCCGGCCGCTCGGCATGTCGTCGCGGCGGCGGCGGCGCGTCGCCTTCCGCGACTACGTACCTATGGACGTGCGCGCCATGGCCAAGGTACCTCCACTTTCTTTCTTTCACTCTCAGTTCCGTAACATTCTCACCCTCTCCATCATATAACAGACATGTAATGAGATTGCTTTCTATTTTCAGTTTCGAAGTTTCAGGGCTAGTTTACAGTTTCGCTCATAGTTTCAAGATTTTGTTATTTGAGCACTTCGATACGTTTAAAATATGTATAGAATATTATTTGAAATGTTTGAAATTAATATAAAAGGTTACTTCAAAATCATTCTATTTTCGTTCATTTATGTGTGATTCATTGTGTGTAGACTGTACCTGCTCTTTAATGGAAATTTCGTGTACCTACATGCAACGTAATCATAAGTTAGCAGGAATGTAATGAACGTTAATATCTAATTAGAGAGCCCGTTAAAACAGCCATTTATATTTAATTAGTCTTCGGGTGTGTACTGTTTTACTTTTGTGATTTAATAAAATGAGTAAAATTGTGAAGCGCCTGATTTTTTTATGTAGCAACAATAACTGAACGTTCAATTTAAACTTAAATACAAGGCAATAACATTCAACTTTGATCTTTAAAATAAGCTTTGCTTAGTAAGTATTCTTTTGTTAGAGTTATAAAACACTGTGTTTACGTTTTAACGCTTTACGACTCAACGACGTTCTAAAAATGTGCGCGTCAATTAATAATTTAAACATAATACATAAATTCCCAAACGGATCTTCGTTAGAAAGGTGTGAGCAAGTTGTACGCAGACCACAGATTGTCCTGCATAATTAACAGGGTTGTTTGTTAACAGTTCCCGTCCCTCACCGATACTAGGGTGAATAAAAGGAAGAAAAACATCAATATTTAACATTTCGAACCGTAGGTTAAAGTTCACAGCGATTCTGATACGTTTCATTCATGTCTTCTTAGTTTTCTAGTCAAGAATAACAAAGCCAACATCATACAAACCGATCAATAAAGTTAATTAAATTAGCAATACGGTAACCCGGTCGTTGATGTCTTCTCTTTGGGGAGTCATTGTTGCAGTTCATTTGTCATGCCAACTATGACAGCGTTATCTATGCCATTTTAATTAAAATAACGTAAAAATAACAAGATAACTGAACTAGGTACTAAAAAGTAATTGAGCTCCATAATCGCACTTGCAAAAGCAATTTTCGTAGCACGTAGCACGCGTAGCGTTTCGTAGCCGCGTAGTAATTCTTTCGTAGTCTCAAGGATCTGTTTTTGTAAACGGTCGAACAAAAACCCGACATAATCTACGATCTGTAGCGGTCAGGTGCTACGATAAAGTCGTCTTTCAAAAGTACCGGTTGAGTCAGTGGGCCACGACTGCTACGAGAACCAGAATGACCTATTTTCTGTGTTGACACTTAGGATTTACGCGAAAACATGCCGCTGATAAGTTACGTACATACTGCGTGCTATGATTTATGAATAGATATTGCAGATTGTCTCTTTATAGTGCATTTCATGTTTATTTGCGTGTGATTTTCTTGGGGAATAAGGCAGTTAGAGGATTTCAAGTGCAGCTTAGGAGAATCAGGTAGAAGCTGTAGTAGATATCTGTGATATAGATAAGTGTTTTTAAATAACATACAATAACAGCAAAACCAATGAAATAAAGTACTTTTAAAAAAACAAAAAACTAAAACGAACAAAGATCAACAAGGTGGTTTATTTCTTTAAATTAACTAGGATTTGGGTCGACTTTACTTCACATTATAGAGTTCTTTAGCCTTTATTCGTTGCGTGACTATTTATTGTAGTTACACATAAAAGTATGGCGTTCAATGGCTCCGGCTGCGTGGTAATAGCGAACGAGTTCGATTCGATATTAAACACGCTAGTGTCCGACTGGAAGCTCACATGCTTTAAGTATAACTAACACTTTTAAATTTAATAACTTTTAACTTTACAATTTTTAGCAAACTTTCCCACAAAAACCGTAAATTATTTCGTGATGAAATAGAAGCTTGGTTTGGCGATTATTTAGGTACAGTCTGTGTTAAAGATAAATCCATTCTAAAGTAGAGGTAACTACTTCCTCACTAGTCAGAGGAAGGAAGCTAAAAAGTCCATAATGATCTCGTGTTTATTGTGGATTTTTCAAAGAAATTAAGTAAGATACAGAAATCGGGAAATTAATACCTGTATCGTTTATTATCGTTTTCAGGTTTCTGAGTCTTTAATCACACGGAAGTTGATACTTTTACAAACAGCTATTATGTTTAAAATTTTGTTACACAACAGAAATTAAACAATACATTATGATTTTAAAGTTTCGTGGGAATCTTTTTTGCATTCAATTTTGCACACTTGGTTTGAATTTACTCTCCATTCTGATGGGATAAATTGTTTACTTTATTAATTTGGTTTATAGAAAGTGACACTACCTCGATTATGGATAAAATACAATTCTCGGAAAAATCTTTCGTAAACATTAGGTAATGTTAACTTAGGTTTTTATTTGCAGAATTATATGTGAAGAATGGAACGATGCTCTGCCAGTAAAATTACCATATGTATTTGCGTTGTGTGACTTTTTTGTTA
Source organism: Melanchra persicariae (assembly GCA_947386135.1). NCBI lineage: Eukaryota > Metazoa > Arthropoda > Insecta > Lepidoptera > Noctuidae > Melanchra > Melanchra persicariae. The sequence goes on along the minus strand of OX376653.1, from coordinate 6,997,079 downwards.
TTTTTAGCATAGTTCAGGGGTTAGCAGAGCGATAACAATACTTAACAAGTTAGCACTTCCGCGCGGCGTTGGCGCTCGTCGAAACTGTGCCAACATGCAAAAATAGCGTGAAAAATCAATTGAACCGGCGAGACAGTTAGTTGGTCATCCCTCGCCCTGCAGTTTAACCGCGAGTCTTCGCTGTCTCACAACCCTCTACTCCTTCAGTCTTAGACGTTTCTTATAACTTATAAACAACTTTCTATGTAGGTTGTAGTCTAGACGAAGTTAATCGTGTGCTACATAGAGTTACGTAGTCTGCTTGTATTACTTTCTTGCGTGTAAAGTGTGATGCATGTTATGGTTTGTGACACGGTGCTGTCTAGTGTTTTGTACTGGTAGTTCTGAGGCGTTTCACATTGATTGGTCTGTGTATAGTGTAAGCTTGCATAGTGTCCGGCATGTAAGGATATAACGCACGTTCATGTGCAGGAGTACGAGGAGGAGGGTCGACGCTCGCGACGCCACTCATCCCCGTGCAACTCGCGAGAGGGCAGCACTACAGCGCTGCACACCCAACACTACGATGATTCCGTAAGTAATCCATAGATTTATACTTCTTTCCACAGAATAACAAGTTAGCGAAATTGTGTGCTACGGTTGTAATTCCTTGCATTTTATTCATACCAATATTGGGGAGATACAAACCATGTTACTGCAGGAAAGACGTGATTTTCGAGTAATTCGAACCTGAGGAAAATGCAGCTCTAACTTGCCACTTAATTTCGACACACTAGACGTTTAACAAGACAAAAACAAATTGCAATTCAGAAAATTGGAACGAGTTACGTATAGAGCTCTAAAACTTGATCCATCGAAGTGTTTTGTGTTATCCAATCACGAACTTTTCAAACTTCGTTTCAAAACAACAATGTAGAGATTTCTTGTTATTCCAGATAAAAACCAATTTGTTTCATCAGGAAAATCCGAAAATTAGTAGGTATATGCTTTATGTACTATCTTAGCTGATTATACAGCTGGTAATATGAATACGGAAAAGTTGCGATGATATTCACAAAAGTATAAATGTTGTGACATTTCATGCCAATCATGCTGTTAACATTTAAAGTTCCTTTTTATGTCGGTACCTTCTTACTTCTAAAGATCAAGTTAGTGTCCGATCGTATATATCGCAAGAAAAACAATAGTAAGTACGTTCACAGAGATGTAGCCATGTAGGTGTAATTTACTTAAGTTATCGAACTATTTCGTTGGAATAAGCAGAAGCTGTTGTTTATATGTATGTTTGTTGGAATACAGTGGATACCCACCAAAACTCATTTGTAACTGAATAGTTTGGCATCGAGCCAGCCCTCAGACACGGCCATCTTGATCTCACAGGTCCATCTAAATCGTTGTTTGAAATATTACTAGCGAAGCTTAGACGTTTCTACAATAGAAGACGTCTAAGCAGTTTTACAATACAATATTGTTCTAGGTAAATATTAAGTTAGGTTATTAAAGGTTACGTATACCTATATATACCACTTAACATAATTATTAGTCTGAAAAACCACAATAAACGATACAATATTTATTTATAAAAGGATTTTAATACTTATCGAGATTCAATAAACTTATTCTAAAATAATGTCAGTCTAAATAACTATGTCTAATCGAGCTAACAAATATTATACTGGTTTCGTAGCTAAACGTGATTTATGTAGTAACACGATCATAAGCCATAATATTTTTTGCTTTATGGCAAGTAAAGCAAAATTGTTATTAATTTTTAGTTAAACAAAAGAACAAATTTATGCAAATTAATACTGACAACCTTTTTACACAAGAATACGTCTTTCCGATCATTGTAACTTTGTAACACAAAATTGTAATTTATGATTGTAACAAAACACGTCACACCTGCCATTTCTGTTATAATTCTCGGTCCAGGGGCATTTGTCATTCAAACATATCCACTCACTTTTAAACCTTGCGTTATACCATGACATGGGTACGAATTGTGGTTTTAAATTTCAAACCATGAATGTTCTCATTGTGTTACTTATTTGAATTGTATAACTTTATATTTTATCCCACCAATTATGAAGTACAATATGTCGATCACCAAAATGAATGTTTAACAAAATAATAACACTATAACTAGTAGCCATGATAACAATAACCCGGACGATTAACACGTGTAACACGTGTTCGTAACACTTCGTAAATTTAGCAAATCACGTTCATTTGTATCGAACAATGTCCGTCAAAGTGCTTGTGTAATCGCTTAAACGGGTGCGTTTGGGTCATTATGCCATTGGCTAGGGTTAAAGCTAAATTAGACCTAATGCTCTGTTAGGAGGTCATAGTTTCTCTTGCAGTGATCGACGTAGCTCTTCTGTCGCCTTAGTCAGGTCTTTGTCGTGGCGGCGTTGCTTGCCAAGATCCCCTCCACAATCTTCTAGGTAATCCTTCGGTGGTTCTACGGGATACTTGCTCCCGAATTTTGGCCGAGGGATTCTGACGCGTTTGACATCGCCCAACCAGCTTTCCATTTTTGATAGATGCTCGACTCTGAAAAAATAAAATATCATTATTAAATAAATGAACAAATGTGTCAGAGGACTGTAGGTCTTATTCGATACCTAAAATTTAATTTACCTACGCAATAACAATGTACCACAAAACAATTCATGAACAACCGAAAAGTTAAGCAGTTGTAGTGTAGCTTGCCTGATACAACTTGATCAACTTATTGCAGCAACTAGGAAAATGTTAGTAGTCATTAATTGAAACAGATTCAATCATATCTGATCGAGTAAGTACAGACCGTGCAAAAAGTGGCAACACGCACTACTTTGGCGCACACCGTTGGTCAATAGTTGTGTAAGTAACGATGGTCATTGGGGAGTGGTGAAATCCTAAATAAGCGCGGTTTCATCTGGCGCCGGGCGTGGGTGCCGCCGTCAGCTAGTGCCGACCACTCGAGACATTTATGGTAAGGCAACACAGAACCATTTTGAAATTATTACACAAGTAATCTTAGTTAATCCAAGAGAAAACGGCGTCTATTATTATAAGCAAAAACTGAAGTAGGTTGGGTTGGTACAGGATTTCTTAAAACATGATAAATCCAAATGTCTCATCATCCAATGACCTCATCAATCACAATTTTACCTGCCGTTCGTAGTCATTAAGGGTCTCTCTGGGACCGCCGCGCGCCGTAGGTACTAGCTGACATTCATAACAAGCTGTTATCAATTAATTATACTTTTCATAATTTGTCACAAATTATAAACACTAATCTTAGGCTCAGGCATGTTGAATAAGATACATCTGATGCTAATTTTTATTACAAACGAATTCAACGTTACACGCAATAAAACTAAATTAATAGCAACATTAGCAAGGCTTGAGTAAACAAGATCTTAATATGACAACAAGTAACTAGAAGAAGATCTCGTTAACGATATTTTATTGTATGGTAATCGCATCTAAATCGTGCTCGCTCGCTGGGTAGCATAAAAAGTGATTAATAACTAGTCAATCGTTCCGCGCATCTTAAGCGTAAAGACAAAGATATTTTATTGCACGAATAGCTTTCTCTAGCGAAAGTGTTGCTAAACGCGGTGGCATTATTTCTCTGTGACGCTTTCAAATACGATTTGCTTCGTTATTAATAGGCACTTGATTTATGTGTTCTACGCGGTGAGATTCAAAGATTGTCAAATAAAAAAAACTTAGTAAAGGGGTAACGTTAAAGTATTTTGGAGACATGCAAATATACTGGGTGAATTTTTAAAGTGTGCGTGGATGGCCAAATCCGAAACTATGAGGAATATCGAAAAACACTGAAAGGAGTCTCGAGCCCGATTTTGATGAAAACTAAAACTGCATCATTGGATTTTTGAAAAATTGGTTTTCCTAGCCAGGAATCGAATCCGTTGTCAATGAAAAAAAACACAGTCTGTATTATTATTTCATCCGAAAGTGTCGCTAATAAGGATCAATTTCTGGAAAGTAATAATAGGTAACACATGGCAAACTAAATGAAAGAGCTCTTTTCTAACAAAATACAATTGAGACCGATACAGATATTAAAGGAAGTAAGTTATCGTATCAAGAATCTATAGGATATCAAAGATAATATTTTGATCATGTGAAACTTAATGCGGGACGGTGTCGTAATACACGTAATATCCGAGAAAGCGGGCCGCCGGAATCAAATGTATTTACAGGTCCGGTAGTTGGAGCAAATCGTGACTCACTGCTGTGCTCACTGCCACCTACCGTGGGTGAGATCTGACACGAGAAGCGGACACCCAAAGGAGCTGAGAATTAATTCTCAGAAACTTGTGACTCAGCAATGATAGTGATATCAGAAAAAAATAAGATAAGATATGTACCATGTAATACTGGAGTGCAATAAAGTTAAAAAGTCATTGCATGATTGCAGAAACGATTGATACTGATATAATAGTTTTATGTAATTATTTTCTAACAATAAAAGCAATAAATCCAATCACCAATTTCATTTGAAAGTAGGTATAAAATTCAACTTTATAGTTTTCTATAACTGGATTAAAAACTTTAAGCAGCGCTGATCAATGCTTCCTGTTATTAGCAAGTCGATGTTATCGGTACTACGTTATTGTTAATATGAGCCTGTTGTGTCACTACAGGGCAAAGGCCTTCCTTCCGCCTTTCCATTTTTCGCAGTCTATTGCACTATCTGGTCAATCCTTTACGTCGCGTAGGAGTCACTCGTCTCACCATCTCCTCCTGGGCCTACCACCTCGCCTGTTTCTGTGAGCGAAACCCAATCAGTGGGCTACTTTCGCCCAATTCTACAAGATTGCGTCTACGTCTACAATTTGTATTTTGGAACGAAGTATACAATCCCTTAAACGGTCTTAAATTTTGGCTCCGAGTATACCATACTTACAACATTGTTTAAATAAAAAAAAACTACGTTAACAACAATACGAGTACATGTCACGCTTGAGAGGAGCACAGACTTGCCGGAAGTGGGACGTCGCGTGCGCATTGCCCACGCCTTTTGTTGTTTGTCCATATTAATTTGTGCATGTAAATAAAGGAAAGTACATCAATACTGAAACATTGTCTCCTGCAAACATTTGAGACGCAGACGAATATTATCCGTAGAATAATTTTACGAAGAAATGGTTGACCCTTAGGTGTCACGCCTGTCTCTAGGAGCATTTATGTATGAATAGATTTGACTATTAGGACTATGCAGTCATTGGCGCATCCGGGGGCTCGCTCTCCCCAAACGACCGTAATATCTTTGGTTTCTACAACCAAACGAATTCATTGATGAATTTACAAAAAGTAATCCAAGGAGACTTGTTATGAGTTAAGCTAAATAAAATGTTTTGTTGTTTTATAGTGTAGCTACTTTGCTAAAACGTACTGACAGTGGGGTCAAGCCAACAATCTTGAATCTGCCCGCTGTATGCAGCTGACTCTCCGCTGCACTTATTTTCTACTTCTTATCAGTCATTAAGAAAATATGTCATGTTACCAAGGAATGTTAAGTTAACCATGGTGTAATGGTGAGATAGTGGCACTTTTACGATGCTCTAAATTGCTTAAGTACGTGACATCGTAAGTAACTCATGGGGCCTATAACTATATGGTACTTTCTCTTTCGAATGTAGTTGGTAGGTTTCAGATAAGGTTGGTATCGAATTTCAATATGGAGCTGAATTTAAATTGAAAGATGAATTATAATGACTAGTGAACGCCTTAGTTGCCTTTCCAGTAACTATAAATTAATTAAATACCTTCTAAAAGTGCAATATACGAGTACATCAATCTATAAGTGAAGTTAGAGTTCAACGAAAAATTATCAATAGTCCTACTTTATTTGAATAAATCTATTCCAATTATAATAAAATATTCACCTAGTCAATCAACACGTGTTTTAACTTTTTAAATTCTCACTTAGTTGAGGCCAGTAGACCAGTAAATCGTAAGGTGCCAACAAGTAGGATACTTTCGCTACAAAAACAAGATTATTGTATAGTGTCGCACATTTAGGTAAGTGTGTTAGATATATCTATGGCAATTGTACGTAATGTACTGTCATGACAATTTTATACCGTTACCTTGGCGATATTAGTGATAATATACCGACGTCCCACTTAGCAATTCCTTTCGTCGCCGCATCTGTGCAAGTGGGCTTCGGTATGTCTGTGTCAATCGCTTGTTTCAACTAGGAATTGCTCTTGCAAGAAAGAATTTGAAATTGGCGTAATGATTGAATGACTTTCGTCTTCCTTAAAAATGCATTAGGACAAAAATTTTCTTATCATTTTTGAATATGTATAACAACTTGTATCTGAAAACATATCGTGCACCGGCTAATTGCATATCGCGTGACATTTACCAAATATAGCACATACAGTATAGTACACGGTTTACTAAAAGTAAATCATATAACCCAAACGCAGCGCCTCACTATTATATTAAATTGGAATGAACCTATTTATAAAACAGTTCCTAAGGCGGAAGAATTACATTGTAAACGTTATTTGCATAATGTCGACCAATTAAACGCAGGAAACTGAAAAGATTGAGCGTCTAAACAGGAAGAGCAGGGGGTACTTGTATGGTCTGACCCAATATTTCCTGCAATTACCTGCCGTTTCCCGTAAACTCGTCGTGCCACTTTCTACTTCGTGTTTCTGGAAATGTTTTAAGTTGTCGACTTATACTTAAATGTTTATTTTTATTCCATTTGAGCCCAACAAGTTGTATCAAGATACTTGCATGAAAGGTTGTTACTTTATTCACTTTAGTCAACTTTTTTGTAAAAAGGCGATTAACTGGTTTCAAAACTTGCTGCCAGCTACTTCAGAGCAGGCGATTATTACTTCCGATTAATCTTACCAAACAAAACAAGAACTTACAAAAACATAAGATGAATAAAAAAACGTAATGTAAAAAATGGAGCTCTTTCTATCTACATAATATCTGATGATATTGAAAGCCTGATAGCGTGAGATAAGACTGATGGTCTTCGCGGAATATATGTATTTCGTGCTATTAAATCTACCTATTAAAAATCGAAGTCAAAAATAAACTGTTTTTATTTTGGTTAAATACCTGACGTATTTAATCAAAATAAAACTGTTTATTTTTAACTCATCGTCCGCGTCGTCATGAACACACGGCTTTAAATTCGATCCTATATACGAGTATCACGCAAAACAGAAATGTCTTGGCATGAATGATATAGTGGATACTGTCACTCATAAAATTGAGCACGATACTAACATATTACCTAATGTTGTTATATGAAAACTTACAGTGAAAATATAGTTGAATTTTCAACATATTTGCACAAAAACGAATGGCGATCGTTTCACAGTATAAAGCATAATTATATAAGCTAGAAAATGTATTTCAGAAAGAGCGCTTGTGGCTTATGTACCGAGTTCACGATGTCGAATTTGCATAAGTATGTTAGTGGTGGAGAAAGGAGGTAGGTACTTATTGAAAATCATATGTTTATGTGGCGATCGATGGTGAAATATTGCAAGGGTTGTAAGATAGCCGCTTGGCCCCGTCAGCGTCAGTCGGTTAACGTCCGCTTTGTTTGGCTAGCGGGACTGCGACGTTATGCTATCACGAGCGCTCTCCCACGCCACCTCGCTAATTGCCAGTCTTGTTTGCTCATACAAACCTGCTCAAGTGCTCACGAGCCTCTGTGATGCATGCTCATTTCCCTATACCGCCTATTTATTATTTATCCGCTATCGTCTGACTCATTAATTCTGTCCACGGAAATTCAATAGCAATGACAAGGTTTGCCCTATTCTATTGGCGGTTGTTGGCCGGTGAACAAGAGTATCACTATTGTGCAACTAAATGAAATGGGACGCGTGTTTGAAAAGCTTAGTTTGAATGAGGGCGAGGAAAATAACAGCAATATTTGGATTATCATAGATATATCTAAAAGTTACCTTGGCGCTGTGAAGTTAACCCTAACAATGTTTATCGAACCTATCAATCTTTCACGGATTTATCGGTACCGTACCAATTTTGTACAAAAGAAAGACCTATTGTACAGTTTTCAAGCCAAGTGCAAATGGCCAAGTTGTAGTGTTTTGTGTAGTTTCTAGGGCTCGCTGCAATCTCTCCATGTTGGTCGTGCGCTATTGTGACCTGCGGGTCGACATTAATCTCTACCCACACAGCTTTCGCGTACCGTAAACCTAATATATGAGCCCAATCAATGCCTCTCTCCCCATTCGTATACTGCAATAATAATGGGACTTATTACTTGATATTGTAGAGAATGTTTCCGTACTTGGCTATAACAATAACTACGTAAGCGACTTCGCCAACAATTCGCTAATATAAATCGAGTAAAACGAGGGAACGGTTATTTTTCAAAGGGCCGGTAAGCTGTCGGTCCGTCGTCGTCTCAACAACTGTATAAGGAAGGTGTACTGTAACATTAACCCCTTTGAAGCCACGGCTCCGGTTCGTGATCTCAACAATATTTCTCGTGTAGTGCTATCTCGTGAGCGCCGATACAATAGAAAATAAGGACCAGTCGATTCAGCACGATAACATAAAAAAACCGACTTCCAAAAAAAACACTACAAAGTACAAAATAACTTTAATTTCGGAAGTCGGTGTTTTTGGTTGCTTCTTCGTTATTTGACACCGACTTCTGAAATTAAAGTTATTTTGTACTTTGTGGTGTTTTTTTTTGGAAGTCGGTTTTTTTTTTGTGAAAAAGTTATTTATTTTTCACTTTTTAGTGACACCTAAAAATACCACTGGAAAGTCACAGGAAAGCAAAAATATGCAATTTCGTATGATTTTTCCACATATTTTTTCCAGCTATTTGGATTTAAAAACCAAACTGCTGAACCGATTTTGATAAAATTTAAATGGGATCAATCGAGAAGTATACCTATCCTTTCACATAAAACAAGAATTTTTCCAAATCGGGTCATAAATGACGGAGATAATTATGAGGTAACAAACACAAAAAAAAAAAAAAAAATACAGACGAATTGAGAACCTCCTCCTTTTTGGGAAGTCGGTTAAAAATTATGTAGAAACATCGTTACTTTATCCTATCACTCATGCATCGGAACCTTATCAGAAGCGGCAAGCAGATTACGGTATTATACTCGTACCTAGGTTCACATTTACCTAAACGATAAAAATGGAAATTAAGCAATGCACTTTTATTGCTATCATTATTCTTCAAAGTCCGACTATTCAATGCATGATTCATATCGGTTAGAAGACTAGAAGTACAGAAATAGAAATGTTTTCTTCAAACATAGCAGCCTTGATATTTTTGTTGATAGTCTTAGCACTTAACCCAATCTCAGTAGTGCTCGCCAGCTATCAGATGCCTACCAGTGGTTCTGTCTGAATCTCTCTTAGCAAATGGAGTACAGTAATAGTGTTCCATTCCATTCCAATCGTAGAAAGCGTGTCATGGAGCTTCGCCGGCTGTGTTGTGGATAGATAAAAAAGTGCATAATTTACGATAACACAATAGCTACACAGACGTCTCTTGAAGGCCTTCTGTCGAGCTGTTTTGTCCTTGTTGCATTCAACAAGTCGGTCATGCGTGGCGCCATAAAACGCAGGAAAAATATATTTTGCGAAATGCAATGGGAGTTCATTAGGAAACCTTCCATATTAGAGATATTGCCTTATTGGGATCCGAACATCTTTAACTTATTTGCTGCGGGATAAAAACAGGTAGGATATTTATAATTGCCGAACTATAAAAAAATAGATAGTCAAATTTTAGCCACAACAACTGGTTTCATTGCTTTATTATTAATTGCATCGAATGAGACAAAAATAACATCTCAATCCACTTTCTCCACTAATGTAATCTCAATATCCTAATGAAACCAAGAAGTAAATAAATTAATAAGCATGCAAAACTCATATTTTTGTCACAGTCTTAGACTTTAACATTGTAAAGTTATATTTATTACTGAATAATTGATCGAACTGAATCGATTGAATAAACGTGACCTTTTGTAAAATCGTTTTAAACTGTCAAGGAACTTGATTCGTGACCTGCTCGGTAACCAAAATTATAATAAAACAAGATAAAACACAATGAGAATACAAATGATTCAGTTTTTATTACAAAGATTGTGCTTTAATTTTTAGAAAAAACTGAATCTGATGCGGAGTGCGCGGCTCATAATATTATACAACGAAGTGAGACAAGGACCATTTTTTCTGCCCATGGCCCGAAAAGAACCAGCCGAATGCAAGCTAAACTTGCTTTGACGAATGTGTTCTGAATAACGAACTAAGTAAAACCACATGACCGTACTTACTTAGGTATAAATAACTAAGTCATGTTGGTAACATGCCTATATGGAATATAGGTACTTGTATAAAATTTACGCTAAACTAATTTGATATCTAGATAGAATCTGTAAATAAAAAACCTATGTTGACCTACTTATCTATATTGCCACTTTAACAATGGTTTTTAAACTAAAATTTCAAAACATTTAAGAAATAGTGAAGCAACGCTAAAACAAACTTAACTTTAATTCTATCCACGATCTTCACATTCTTAGCACACATCACATTATAATGTCCAAAAACAAAAGGCACACAATCGTATTGTTTTGTTTACACCCTAGTAAAGTAACTGCGATGTTGTAAGCGGATCTTTCGAGAATTATTGATGTATAAAACTGTAGTTGGCACACTGGCCTCCATTTAATATTTAACTTACCTGTCACGGTTATCCTGTTGACAGCGAGATTGCACTACCTTCTATTTGTAAACAAGCCAAGTGACTGTGAAGTTAGTTGAACGTGCACATGTGTCGGCGCTTGGAGCGAAACTGACCGCGAGAGCAAAGCCAGCGCCTGGCTCGGCCGCTGTGCGAATCGAGTTCACTTGATACTCAACTGGCTACGCAAGCGTCACCTCGCTTTGAGGTAGAATTGGTTGTATGCCACAGGCAATGGCTTTGGCCACCCACGCACACTATTGTCGATTTGTAGTCAATAACATCCCTGTCTGGACAGAATAATCGAACATCGTGTAGGGCAGGTACTAAAAATAATTGCTTTGGTACTAAACCAGTCAAGTCGAAATTTTCAAGATGGATTTATGAATGACGTGCGTGACGAACGTTGTCTGTGAAAGCGAGCGTTACGTAAAAAACGTTGTCGCAAAAGTAGATTTTAGTGAAAATGATCTATCAGGTGTCTGGCTGAAGTAGAATAAGACTATACATTAATTAATAATAATTGTAAAAATTAGCAACAATAAATATTTATCACGATGAACATACATACAATTATTAGTCTTACATAAACGGTATTAACGGTAGATATTGTAATTAAGGAAAATTTAAAATACATCTTCAAATCTTAATTATAATAAAAAGACGAAATGCTTTGTCGTTCTAGGTATACAATGTACCTATATGACTGGGTAGGACCGTCCGCTTTGTTTTAATACCGCCGTTTTCGTTTGATCACCAACAGCGTCATGTCGAAGCATAACTAAAATACTCGTGTTCTTGTGTTAATCAAACACAATGGTTGTGAACAAATCGTCTTACCAGCCCGCACCGTTAGTTCCCACGCGGACATCATCCAAAACTGGACAAACCGGAAACATCCAAGCCAACCACCTGCGATTCCCATGTCTCTTTGAACACTATTAATTTTTTACTACTTCAATCACGCCGCCCGATAAAACTTAATTATAGTTACGATTAACATACATATTCACCATTGTTGTAATAATTAGAATAAGGCGTAAGTACGCAACTCAGTGGACTATTAATCTTGTTTAATTTAAAACTTATTCGTATAAGTTGGATGCTTGAATTATTTACACGCTTGGATGCCCTACGATTCACTGAAACACGCATTACATTATTCTTACGGGTTCTAATCTAACATCAGTAGGTAATTTGCAGTATTATCAAAATTTGCCAAAAGTTCTTTGCTTGCATTCCTATACAGAAACGTGTCGTATAAGGTTTTTCGGGATTTTCACGTAATTTACATAATTAAAACAAGAAGATAGATACTCATTGTCCTAGTCCGATGGTATTATGGTGTAATTATACCGATCATATGGTGAAGCGTATAAATAACAAATCCTTAGAAATGTAAAACAAAGCGAATTAATGAAACACCTTTGTTATACGCTCCATTCATTACGCGTTGTTATGTTAAAATGGATTAGCACTTAAAAAGAAATGAAAGGAAAAGAATTTAACTAAAAACAAAACAGAGATCATATTTTGTGGACGCATGTTGCCTATAAAATAGGTGCCTTCTTAGCCATCGTTCTACTTATTTCTTTTTTGGGAGCTTTTTGATTTCAAACAGAAAATATTATGTTTATGATTATAGTACTCCAGTCATTCGTAGTGTTCCCAATATTGAATTTCCGGAAAATCGGTTCAGTAGTTGAGGCTGGACGAGATGAAAAAACATACTCAAACTGTTATTGAGCTAGCATTTACAGTAACATAGATTTCATAAATCTTTTCCATAAAATATTCTTGTTTGAGAAGTGTTCAGCCGGAAACCTTGTGTAGAGTGAACGTGAATGAACTGTGATTCCTCTTTGGTTGGATCATGATTTGTTGGATTGATAGCTTATAACTTCATGTTCACTTCGTCTAAATTGTCACGTTGAGATATTTACAGAATCGCACTGCAGAATTGCGCTCAATGAATGCATTGCTGAACTCATATACCTACTTGTTTCAGTTTGTCACGGATTTCTTTTGTCCATTGTATCAAACCACTTATTCATATCCAAACCCGATTGCGATTTCAAAAAAAAAAAATCTGTGGAGCAGTCAGGAGTTTTGAATTTTCTTAAAATCCAAATGTGATGAAACTGTTATTTTGTTGCGTTATTTTCTATACCTACTACTTTCTGCCTATGTATAGAATCTCGCAGTCATCCGACACCTCTGACCATACACGTGTCTGACACATACTTATCATATTTCACGCAAAGAAAGTCTGTAATTCAATCAAACGAGGTGTTTACACCGATTAGTGAAGCGTACTCGGTGGTTGGTAAAAGTGAAATTAATGGCGGCTTTGTTCGATACGGTTACAGTATTAGAGCGGGTTTCACTAACAGGGCGTGGCTTTGTCTCCAGAAGCTTTCACGGTTCACTACAGATACATAGCTTACCAGTAGTTGTACATTGACTTAAGCGTATTACACAAGAGCCAAACCCCACGGCTTATTCCCGTTATATAAATAGAGAATCGAACGAAATAAACTTGTCATCTTATATGATGGAATCGAAATCAATAAGTGCGAGAAGGTCCTGTTTCTATGTACCTACGTCAAGACTTTCCTATGTGGTTACGTGGTAACTGAAATAATATTTACTTACGGATTAATTTCTTTTAGTAGTTTTAAGCGGGCGATTTTTAGGGGCTGTCTTTATAATGTTGACGTTTAGAAAGTGCAAAATTAGCTTTAACTATTTTAAATACATTACTTACTTATATATCAAAAGTCTTCCAAATCCATCTAAAAATAAACACCGTGCTGTCCGGTAAACATCTGACACCTACAGTGAAAAGTCTTTTGAAATGATAAAATAAAATTTCGATGCCACATTATAGCATACTTTCTTGAGAATCCAATTAACATTAGCTATCTCAAAAGGATTCTACCTATTGTACTAAAGATGGACGCTGCTATTCATCGTCCTGATTACAGTTCATTCATCAACGATATTATTGGCTTTCTTAACTCATAAAAGATGATTTAATAGCGACCAAGCTCAGTTTTAGAATTTAACTAAATTTTTGATTAAAATTAGTGAAACAGCCTCATATTTACGTCGCTTCGACGATTTCAGGTCTATTGATAATATAATTTCAATAGAGTTGAAAGTGTTGAAACTATCATAAAGATGAAATTAAAACAGGTGAAAGGAAACGATAGGTTATCCATTTTCTTTAATCTGGATATTTCATGATTAGTCTGCCAAATGAACTATTGAAATAGCGTTCAGTTTGGACTTGTTATTTTGTTACATAAAACGAACACACATGCGCACTTATGACTTTAAAGTTCTTTTTAACTTTATTCTATGACTGGAACCGTGCATTTTTCAACGTTAGTGTAGTTTTCTAACAGCGTTATTGGATCAGAACATAGGTACTTACCTCCTAACAAGCAAATAGTTTTGCATCTTTATAATAAGTACATAATTATAAGTAGGTATCTATAGATTAATCTGTTATATTAGCGGCAACCGCTTAAAACTACGATTTATTTGGCAATTACTATTCATGTTAGTAGATAAAGAGTTTCCCAATGTAAAGAGCTGTTAGGGCTCCATCTGGCATACATCCAACGGTAACACCAAGCCTCACACGTAGCCATTCGTACAATACGTTATCCAATGTCTAAATTTAATTTTGCTGAAATCATAAAGTAGGTATCTAACGGATATTGAGATTTGGAACATAGATAATGGAGAAGTTTCGTTTGTAATTACGACTGACAATGACTGCGCATCGTTATTCGATGAGATGATACCGGCTTCTCTTCAGAATTTATAAGCTAACGGTGCTTGAAGTTTATAATAATACGTTAATAATTTTCTATTGTCACGGAAACGGTTAAAACGCGTAGCTGGGCTTGCTTGAGGTTATAAATGTCTATGCCACATGATGTACTTATACAGCTTGAGCATGAGAATTCTCAACTTATTGTAAGAGAAGTAAGATAACACGTATTTACTTAATAACTCCGAAAAAGCCGTAAACGTCACGTCCTAAAAACTTTTAACTCGTAATGTGTGTAGCCTCCATTGTAACGGACTTCATGTAATGTACTTGCTCCGTATGTGTTACGTATGATTACGAATTAAGATTGTATGTAAGCGTACACTTACAATAAAACTGAGGGAAAGGTCAACGTTAACTACAAAAAAATATTTTTAAAAATAGTTTATGCGTGCAGTCACGACACCTGAAACAAGGCTCGTTATTATATATAATACAAAAGTGGAGTATATTATGTGAAACCAGGCAAGCTTTAACGAGGTAGTTTATGTAATATTTGATTCTTAATCCAAACGAACCAAATGAGCCTTACAACTCGGGAGTGGCCAAGTAAACTTGATCAAGTATTTTTGACTGTATTGAGTATTGTATTAGCTAATAAAGATTTTAATGATTATATCTACGTTTCTTTTAAATATCCTGACCAAAACCGCCGCCGACATATAAAAAAATGCTCCATCTTCGACCACATCATCGCTTACCATCAGGTGAGATAGTGGTTAAGCGCGTGCCTATCAATAATAATTAAAAAAAAAGCTTCACCGCCAGGAATCGCATTTCGATGTCCAATTTGTCTTTAAAAATACAGTTTATTCCAAGTACGTAACGAAATAGTAGTTTATGCAACGACCATATAAAAAGGGTTATTAAAACACGAGTGTGGGTTTATCACACGAGGCGTAGCCGAGTGTGATAATAGCATCGCACGAGTGTTTTAATACCTAATTATATGCCGTTGCATACACTATTTTATCTTCACTCATACAGTTGAAATAAAATAAGTCGAAAAATAGTTAATTCCAATATGGCGGATATTCTCATTGCGTATTCGAATGACTGTGCAGCGCGCTCAAACATAGACAAAGATAAAAGCTGGCTCATTGACTTAAGTCAATGAGCCCGCGCCAAAAATTAAAAAGAAAAAGTGTGCTATAAAAATTAAAAAGTTATTTTATGATGCAGTTGTTTAAAAATCGAAGGAAAATGTTGAACTGTAATGGTTTTTTTTTTAAATTTTACCTATCCACGAAAAAAAAGTATGTATTTATGCATCTGCAACTGCATCATAAAATAACTTTTTAATTTTTAAAGCACACTTTTTCTTTTTAATTTTTGGCGCGGGCTGATTGACTTAAGTCAATGAGCCAGCTTTTATCTTTGTCTATGTTTGAGCGCGCTGCGCAGTCATTCGAATACGCAATGAGAATATCCGCCATATTGGAATTAACTATTTTTCCACTTATTTTATTTCAACTGTATGAGTGAAGATAAAATAGTGTATGCAACGGCATATAATTAGGTATTAAAACACTCGTGTGATGCTATTATCACACTCGGCTACGCCTCGCGTGATAAACCCACACTCGTGTTTTAATAACCCTTTTTATATGGTCGTTGCATAAACTACTATACCTATGTGAAATGGGATTGTGAGACGCCGATAATAAAATATAGATAGCAGTGGTTCGGGTGCTTGTATCGGGCGGCCGGCGCGCGTCGTACATCGCATCGGATCGGTGCGAGTCGGACGACATCGGCCGATGTTATCTCATTATTTATAGGAGACGCTAACGAGACGCACCATGTCGCGCCTGCTTCTAGATACGGCCCCTAGATACAAGCTAGATTTGTAACGAACTATCTCGTTATGACAAACCAAGCGCTTTTTATTCTCCTCGCGTCCCAAGATGCTAGATAAACCAAACCACTTTTATATATTCACCAATTTAAGTGAACATGTAAAATCTGTCGCTCCCAAGAACAAAGAAAGCTGGTCCTAAGCCATTTGTTCCGAATAATGCATAGTTTTTCTTTGAACAAACGCTGAATTTGTTGACAGATCCAAAACACAGCACAATTGATGGAAAGTTAACGCGACGACGAGGCACACAATAGGACAAAAATTGTTGCATGACTTGAAAGTTACCAACTACGTTATTGCTTGGCTGGCGCTAGACGAAGTGATAAAATCTTACCATTTTTGTTTCATGCTATCTAACAAATTTCACATGTAGGATCAGGTATGTATTTTTATTTTAACATCCAAGACTTGTTAAGATTATTTCTTTGTTATGACAGCGTGCGGTGTAAAAGACCCTGTAACAGTCCAAACAAAACAGTGTAAAGGGTTAGTAAGTAATGTTTATAATAAGGCTTGGCAAACAATTTCGCCTTTACGTATATCTAAGTAATGTTTTGTAGATAGCTAGCAATTTGTAGTATTTGCTCATTTTTCTAGCATCTTATAAAGTTTTTGATAGACAATTACTACTTATTCAATATAGATGTTATGATGTTACCTTACACTTTGTACGAGTATACAGATTACGTGTTTTGTAAACCTACTTCGTAGCATAATCGCATCGGACTGAATTTTAAATCTTTTAAGTAGGATATATCCTATTGAATCCTAGATAGTGTACCTGTCTCCAGCTAGATTTATGCTAGATGCTTAACAGTCACTCGAACATTGAACATGACAAAAACACAAGCGGGTTGCTGTGTGGCAAAAACTCAGGGTGTTAGGAGTCGCGACTCGCGAGATAGATGAGTATCGGAGGGAGAACGATCTGGTCCTGAGTGAGTGTGATGTTTCAGTGCGGCTATCTCGAGGGGCTGCGCTCATCACTCGGTGGCTGGACGCAGAAAGTAAAATCATGGTACTGGGGACGACCTCTAGTAAGTGGCCCGGCCTCTCGCCGCCGGAATGACCAGCGAACTGTCCTAGCACATTAACGATTCTTACATTTGCACGAAATTAAAAAAAATCTTGATTTTTTTTATTGGAAGTTCTTGCTTCGAATTCAAAACGATTGCTTGGTGTTAGTGAATTATTCAATTATTGTATGTTTTCACTTCTCTTATCGTTGCACTTCATTTCGGTGTTAATTTTGTTAGTAAAACATTTTATTTGTCCCATGAATTTATTTCGAAGTAGTAACGCACATATCAGTGATTTAATTTATCATTCCGGTTATCTCATTAGCCTGTAGAGGTACTTTGTCTTGAATGGATCGAGCTAACGTGCTGCATGAAAATTTAGTATAAACTGATGATCATGTCACAAATCCTTAATAAACTTCAGTACCTGAATAGTGTATTATAAATTAAATTTCTAATTCATTTATTTTGTATTGAAATCAAGTTTTATTTATTTACAATTAGAAGCATGGTGGCGTAAAGCATAACAGGACAAAAATGCGTTAAAATATTTAATTGGTTTCTAGATTTTCTTCATTTATTTGTTGCATTTTCGTTGTTTTCCTATTCAGTTCGTGTCTGCTATATTTCTTGCTATAACTAAATTCGCCTACTCAGGTAGGTAAACGGGATAAGAACTCTCTCCATAATACATTGTAACACTTGTAAAATATACCCACCTTGAACCACGCCACCGAGTGATCGAAACGCATGAATCCAAGCCTCTAGCACACATCTCACTTACAGCTTCTCAAAACATTCGACGTATAATAACTCACTGTACATTTTGTAACTGAGAGGCACAAGGTCGTAAATCAAGTCTACCTGTATGTGTTCCACTAGGCAGCAGTCGCCGCCGCGGCTGCAGCACGTCGCACGCTGAGTTACTGCCCTCTGCCGCCCAGCTACACGTCTCCTCAATATTCTTAGCGCACTACTTGTACTTAGAGCCTGAATTGAATTTGCTATTTATTAGCATCGTAGACTACAATTTTAGTGTGGATGTGTAAAATTAGTAACTAGGACTTAGGAATTGGAGGCATATCAGTAATTTGTACATATTCGTATTATGATGTTGAAATTTTACACACAAATATTGAAAGTGACTTATTGTTTAGCTAGCATTAAAATGAAAGCAAACATGGAAAAATGGTAACATTTTTATAGGAGTTAGCACACAATATGTCACGAAGTTTCGACATGAAAGAAGATAGTGGTGCGTTGTTGGAGGAGCGGGGCGGCATCCGGCGGCACCAGTCCATGCAGCGCCTGCAGCACGGCGACGCGCCCGACGACGCCCGGGCCGCACGCGTCGTGCCCGACCACCACGGCAACCTGCACATCACCGTCAAGAAGACCAAGCCCATCCTCGGCATCGCCATCGAAGGCGGCGCCAACACCAAGCACCCGCTACCTAGGATTATTAATATTCATGTGAGTTACTTACTGTACACTGTACCTATTCCATACAAAACAGTCTCTAGACTCTGCAGCAGTTCATTGCTATATATTATTAAAAAGTAGCATTACATATAATAGGGATGTATCATCAATTTTTTTTAAATATGTGCGGATGGCTAAATCCGAAACTATGAGGAATATCGAAAAACACTGAAAGGAGTCTCGAACCCGATTTTGACGAAAACTAAAACTGCATTATTTGAATTTTGAAAAAAAAACATTCTGTATTATTTAGACCATCCGTAAGTGTCGCTACTATAGTCCGGTCAAATTACGCCGAAAATAAGGCAAACTTAGCATTAATTCTTAACTCCGATTTTTTGCCATTAATGTTTAGAGTATAAGCAGAGAAGTATGTTTAAATGCATCCCGCGAAAAGTTAACCCCCGGATGTTCGTTTTTTTTAGCAAAACATTTAATTTCATAATAACTCGTTGGGAAAAAATATTAACTGGCATGTTAGTTTGGGACATTTGTAGAACAGATTGAGCTGTACAAGTAGGTAAGAAAATTAAACGTTTTTCATCCACGGAACTGTACTTTTTTTTAAAGAATGTAATTTTTTGACTTTGTACTTCAAGCAAAAATATTAACTTGACAAAAATAATGCTAAATGGATTTTAATTAACGTGTTTATTTATATTGAGAAAATTAAAACAATACTACCTCGGGGTTCCGAGATGTAAGAAATTGTCATATAAGTTTTCAGGCAAAAATGTAACTCTCCTGAAAGTTGTTTAATAATGGAAAATGTACAAACACAAACCATAATTTATCAAAATTAAACAAATCAGACGTTATTTATTACCTATCTCTTTAATTGTTAATAAAGTGGCATCTTTTTTGCCGCACTCAGTTAAGTTCAACTATTAGAATCGTCATCCGTGTTTTGTTTCTCTCATGTGTCAGAATCAGTCAGAGTACAAAATGCATGAGAAAATTAATTTTGCTCATAACTTGTGTTTCGTGAATTCTTCCAATTTTTTTAAATATTTATTCTGCTATTCAGGGTGAAGGAAAATGAAGAAAAGATCATTCTTGAATTACAAATGGTGCAACTAACCCATTTTTTTATTTATAGATAAAATCATGCAACAATGTGCTGCTCTTGAAATGATTGCAGCAAATCGGTATTTTTCACAAAATCGTCTTATTTCAGCAAAGACGAAAGAGCTGCATTGATGTTTTATTAGTAGTTTATGAAACTGTTACATACTTACCTGAAATTATTAAAAAAACTAGAACGAGTGTACAAACGAGGGTCAAACGAGGTTCATAATTCTAAAAGAATTCATAATTGTTGTAATGAAATAATACAAAAAATACATTTTGAAACTTTGTTATGCACAGTTTCACAAACTACTCTGTCGTCTAAACTTATGCAACTTTATCAAAACACATCAAATTGCATCATCATCATCATCTCAGCCGAAAGACGTCCACTGCTGGACATAGGCCTTCCCCAAGTGTCGCTACAAAAACCTGTCCTATGCGTCTCGCATCCATCGGCCACCAGCGACCCTCACCGGGTCATCGGTTTATCTTGTGGGAGGCCTATCAACGCTGCGTCTTCCGGTACGCGGTCGCCACTTCCTTTTCAGCCCCATCGACCATCAGTTCTGCGAGCAATGTGCCCTGCCCACTGCCACTTCAGCTTGGCGATCCTTCGTGCTATGTCGGTTACCTTGGTTCTCTTGCGGATTTCATCATTCCTGATTTGATCACGCAAGGAAACCCCAAACATTGCCCTCTACATTGCACTTTGGGTGACTTTAAGCCTTCTGATAAGACCCATTGTGAGCGACCACGTTTCAGTTCCATAAGTCATCACTGGCAACAGGCACTGGTCATAGACTTTCGTCTTGAGACTCTGTGGTATGTGAGACGAGAAGATATCACGCAACTTCCCAAACACCGCCCAGCCGAGTCGGATTCAACGGTTGACCTCTTTCTGGAAGTTAGCCCTACCTAACTGGACCGTTTGTCCCAGGTAGATGTACTCGTCAACAACTTCGATTGCAGAGCCTCCGATCTTGATAGGAGTGGGTGCTACATATCCCATGACCATGGTTTTGTCCATGTTCATTTTAAGACCCACTCTTTCGGAAGCTCTACTGAGGTCATCGAGCATTGTACTGAGGTCCTCCATGGTCTCAGCCATGACGACTATAACGTCAGCAAATCGAAGGTGAGTAATGTACTCGCCATTGACATGAATGCCTAGCCTTCTCCAGTTCAAAACCTTGAAGACATCCTCCATTGCGGCCGTGAACAGTTTCGGAGAAATGACGTCTCCCTACCTCACACCCCGCTGCTGGAGGATAGGTTTCGAAGTCTGATCCTGAAGTCGGACTGACATGGTGGCGTTTTCGTACAAACACTTAGGCACCTCGATGTAACTGCAGTCGATCTGGCACCGTTGGAGAGACTGCAGCACTGTCCAAGTCTCGATCAAATCGAAGGCTTTCTCGTAGTCCACAAATGCTAGGCAGAGGGGCAGATTATACTCTTCGGTCTTCTGTATAACCTGCCGCAGCATATGGCACTGGTCAAGGCGCCCAGTTTTGGAAGATGGGCTCGTTTGAGCGTCGTGCAGGTGCGGGGTTAGACTCTGACGACTCTGTATCTGGCATCAGCTCAGCGAGCTGTCGTCGTTAGGGAATGGGGGCTGCTGCGGAGAACTCCAGGCTCTTCCGTAGGTGGCCCAGACTAGAGGATGACCAGGGTTTGTCCTCCAACGAAAAGTGGGCCGCTGGCCCGAAAAATTCCCACCAGTAGGGGAGGTAAGGGCCGAGAAGGAAGCAAGTGGAGGGTGCTCACCTCCCAGGAGACAGCCAAGCGAGCCGCTAAGCTTGGGAGGAGGGGCGCCAAGAGCGACCGGTCGAAGGGCTATCCCTTCGGCTTCTTCCGGCGGTGAGCCGGATATCGCTAGCGGTTCCAATAAGGAGCGTAAGGTCAGGTTTGCGGAGGTCGTGGAGGCTGCAGTCCGCAATGTCCTTGAAGTGGACGCAGGCCTCTAAAAACAAGGCCTAAGCGCGGCGTTGGTTTCCATTCTGGCGGCTGAGGCTAATTGTGGTGGGCCTCCGTCGGACGAAATGTCCAAGCTGCGAGCAGAGGTCACCCGCTTGGTGGCCGCCACGGAGTTTCTCCAAAATGAAAACGCAAAACTCCGAGCAGACCTAGCCGGGCTCCAAGAAGTTGGCTTACAGGGGGCGTCAAATGCGGACGATGGCCGAGTGTCAAGGCCCGCGAAGTGCATGGACATACGCATTCTGGGCCTGGATGACTCTGTCACGGAGGAGGAGGTGGTGGCCGACGTCGTCAGGACGGGGGGTTTCTCTGAGGAGGTGAAGGCAAGCACCATACATCCTGACCACACGGGCATGGGAACCGTTGTGGTGACCTGCCCCGTGTCGGTGGCTAAGATAATATTGGAGGGCCGAAGGCTCCTGGTGGGTTGGGTTTCTACGCAGGTCAAACTGCTGGAACCCAGACCTCTGAGGTGCTTCCACTGCCAAGTGTGCAACCACGTAGGCAGCCTGCGGACGGCGGTCCGCAGGCTGCCTACGGCATCAATAGCTGGAGAGCAATGAGTAGCTCGCCATACGATCAGAACAGGCCTGAGTCGACTGCGCGTTGTGTTCCACGTGCGCCAGAAAGAGCTGTCAGCAAAGACGCTGGGGCCCGCTAGGGCCAGAGACTGCCAGGGTTGCGAAATTTGTTCGAAAAAATTACAGCGGCCCTGGAACGCAAAGGGCAATAGAAGGAATACGAATGGGTTTTAACCAGTAAGAGTTTGATACTCCCTTCCGCTCCTTCGCACCCAGAGCGGAGTTCAATTGTATGACGCCTTACGATAAAGTTCGTCGGATAAGGATGAGCTTTGGAAATTTCGTAGATAACAAAGTTCTTGCGGAATTTTTTCGAAAGAGTCACCGCGGCCCTGGAACGCAAAGGGCATTAGGAGGAACACGAATGGGTTCTAAGAGTCTGACACTCCCTCCCGCTCCGCCCAGAGCGTAAGGAGTCAATTGATGATTACCAATCCTTAAAAAAAAATCTACTGCCGAGACTATATGACGCTTAACCGTTTAAGCACTGACATGTGAGAATTCCAAATCATGTAATAAATAAATCCCGCGGTACACTGGTGTGCTGACAGTGCTTGAGCGGTATTACACTGTTTGTTTATTATAATATCCGCCACCTTGACAAATATGTATTCATCAGATAGTCTAGTAAGTCTATGAATTATTTTCATGTAATACATGTTTTGGTACTTATATTCAACGGGTATTCAACGGGAAATATATGTTTTAGTATATTCCCGTTGTCCCCGTAGGCCATATCTCCGTTAAAGGGTACGAAGGAAATTAAATAAAATAATAAAAATTACTTCCCGTTGTTCCTGTTAATTTATTGTAATAATTAAATATACTTTTCAAATGATGTTGGTGCAAGAGTGAGCGAAGTGAGCTCGGGACTTGGGGCAACCCGACTCGGACAGGTTAGGTTGGAAGGGGATGGCGAGGTCAAGTGAGCGAGCGAAGCGAGCAAGCAGACCCCGCCATCACCTTTGTGGTTATTTTTTTTTAAACCACCCAGAAATATGATTTACTTCCCGTTTTCCCCGTTAGCCGAATGTACGTTATGGGGACAACGGAAAATAAATTTAATCACGTCCCGCTGTCCCCATGACGGGATGGCATACGGGGACAACGGGATTAAAGGTATGTTTTCATAAAACTCATTCCAAATATGGCAATTATTCCAAGTTGACCTTTTTTTGTGCATTA
Organism: Melanchra persicariae; assembly: GCA_947386135.1. Taxonomy (NCBI): domain Eukaryota; kingdom Metazoa; phylum Arthropoda; class Insecta; order Lepidoptera; family Noctuidae; genus Melanchra; species Melanchra persicariae. The sequence continues at coordinate 6,973,306 of OX376653.1, read as the reverse complement.
GCAACAAAATGCAATTGTAATGCATTAATTCTAATAGCAACTCAGGATAAGGCTGCGTTTCCTAATAATACAGATAGACGGAAGACGGTCAAGAAAATGTCTGTTTATACGTAGGACTGCAGTTAATTTAGAAGTCTTGTTCATAGAAGTTGATCATGTTAAACAAAACACTCACATCTGACATTAGATGTCACCTGGAAAGACTCGTCTGCAAGTGCAAGATATACGAAAACTGACCGATAAGTTGAGAGTTGATGTGAATTTGCGAATATGATTAGACTTGCAATTTCTTGTACTTGTTACTACGCGTTAATGCGTACCAACAAGGTTAAAGTTTGACGTGCTACGTTTCCCAATGCAAAAATACTCGCAGAAATTTTGCATGACTTAAAATAAAGTAGTCTATGAAACTGCACATAACTGTATTTTAATAAACCCTTACGACGATTGTGATTTCGAAAGTATATACTAATAAAACCTTTGTTAGTAGAAGTGTACGTAAATATTAATGAATATACTAGGTAAAATTATTATAGGACTTACAGCTAATAAAAACCAACAAAAAAATAAACCATAGTCATTATCTTGATATAATTGTTAAATCCATAAACTTTGCCATAATTATGACTCTAAACAAAACACAATAGGTAGGTAACATCTTTTAGATACACATTTTGTAGAACAAGATGATTTTTCATAGTTATTTAAATTCTGACTAAACAAATATTGTGAGAAAATGTGCTCAATTCGATCCAATCTGACAAATGGGTTTGAAACAACAGGGCCACATTAGGAAGATAATATCAATCTGTAATGTCTCAGGAGCCAATAAAACACACTTATAAGCACTCAGGTGGATATAGGGTATGCAAGATACAGAACACGTGTGCTCCTGGCTACGGCTGGTGAATGAATGACGCGCCACCACCATCGTGCATACACTACATTACTTCTTTATTTTAATTGATATAAATTAGTTCAAAATTACATCAAAACTTAAATCTTTATAATATGACTGGTAACTCATCGGATGTTGTAAATATTATTAATACTTTAAATAAGCATTATATTACAGATTTTCAATACATTTTTCATAAATAATTTTCCGCTATTTCCAGGTATATACCATACTTTTCCCTTTTTTCTTCACTTGCTTCCCAAACTGTCTTTTATAAAAGTCTAAGTCAAAACGTTCATTTCAATAAGGCCATCAAACGGCTCTTTTGATCGTCATCATTTATATCCAAATACTATGTATACAAAATAAGGTCTACTGTCCGTTCGCAAAGGTAGATTCTTATGGAGAAGAACGGACAAGAAACTCCATAGTTACTCTTTTCAAATAAATGTTTTACAATATTTTGAATACAAAAATTAACTTTAATATAATTATGTAAGGTTGATGCACCTAGAGTATACTGCTTATAGAATTCAATGTATTACCAGCAGAGGTAAACTTTTTCATTTTCTTAATAAGTACATGGTACTCACATATTTACAAATATTGGAACCATTAATAAAACAGTGTGTGAGTTAATAGAAAAATAAAACTCAAAAAAAGAAAGAGTACGTCTATAAAGTTAATACATAAATTGACCAGATTGATTTTGTCTACACTACACCCTTGATTGTTCTATTCAGCAGCGAATGGCGCAGTCATTTATACCGTAGCGCCATGAATCCACGACACTGCCATCCGTGACTAACACCCATGCTCGGGTGTAGTACAATATCCAGTCATGGGGGATTCGTGCACAGTGCTTCCCGCACAACATTACGGACAACGGAAAGATATCCGATCTATCAAAATAAATTTCTGAAATGCATACTCACTCATGAAAATTCCGTTATAATCTGTGCGGGAATCGAACCCGCGACACGCAGCGCAGCAGCTGATCGCTCGTCCACCACGCGACGAACCACCGCGCCAACCGTGTCGTCGTGTGAGCCATTATTGATGCTTACACTAACGTTTCCCGGTCTTTCCTCACATTTATTCTTTAAACATGGTCATATGTGCGGATAGTATTTGCGTGACGAAATGCAAACAATTCATCCTAGCAAAACCAGTGCCCTGATTAAAATAGTATCGATCTACTGATTTTGTTTTATATTTACAATAAGTGGGTATGTAGGTTATTTACAACAAAAAGTTAAATATGTCCAAGATTTACGATAACAATTGGTTACTATTTTTATTTAAAATAAGAAGCGTGCAAATAACTCAATTATCTTGTTATTTAAATGAAAGTACTTACTCAATAATAATAATTAACAATAATTTACTCTTTGCATTACAACACATTAAAAATAATTGCGTACTATCCAGGCATGGCCCTTTGTTTTGTTGTAAACAACACTCACTGCATGGCCTTTGTAACATTTACGCTTATCAGTTGTTTACCTCAATCGAAGCAGAATTGTTATTTTTCGTTACTTAATCCTACGAAACTGAGGCAACAAAGTAATCATTACCTGTAAACATCTACCTTGGTAACGATTTATTTACGTGTAGGTAGGTGGGTACAGCGTGACTACGTTCTGTTTTCACTTCAGTATCCAAACTACTAACGATCCTTATCAGATCGAAATATAGTCGCTTAATTGATCGTAAACAACTTTCAACGTGCATTATTTTTCAGCGTGCAATCTCTTACCCTTTTTCTGGTAGGTAAATGTTTTGTAAGCTTACTTTTATCCTCGTCGCCACTTGTAATGTCTCAGGAGCCAATAAAACACACTTATAAGCACTCAGGTGGATATAGGGTATGCAAGATACAGAACACGTGTGCTCCCGGCTACGGCTGGTGAATGAATGACGCGCCACCACAATCGTGCATACACTACACAATCTTTAATAGTTTAAAAAAATCGTTACGATTTGCTTGGATGTGTTTAATTTTCTTGTAATTAAGTGAGACATGGTCCATAAATTAAAGTTAACCTAAATTTATTAGAGTTACATTTTTGCCTGAGCCGCTATTTCAAAAAAACAGGTATTAATATCTTCCGTTAACAGAAATTGTTTAATTTTGTTGCATAGAGTACTAAGGTATTTAATTGAATAATTTATGAAAAAAAATCGGAGTTAATATTTTTGCCTGAAGTACAATTCAAAAATTTAGTTTTTTTTATTTTTTCAAAAATCCCGAGGGTGAAAATGTTTAATTTTGAAGAAAATAATTTGCTTTACCTATTCTTGACATATTGTAACTAACATTTTCGAGTTAATATTTTTTTCCGAGTTTTTATTAAAATAAACGCGTTTTTGTTTTTTTTACCGTGATCCGGTTCTGGAAAATGTTTAATTTTTTGTTACTATTAGAAGAGCTAAGGTCAAATACACGATTCAAGAAAAAAATCTGAGTTAGGAATTTTTGCAAGGTTCAAAGCTAATTTGACTGGACTACTAAGGATACAATTCTGGGAAGTGCTCATTTTTAACAAAACACTTTTTAATTTTCAAAAAAAGAAAATAACTGACAAGTTTTTCAAAAGTCTTTATATTATATATCCAATTGAATACAACTGCATCAACTGCACACTTACAAAATAAGTACCAAATTTATCATCGATTTCATTCATCTTTTTTTACAGTTTTCTAATACTGTAGATGTAGAAGGTAATTCTTACGGAAAAAAAGTTATGAATTGCTAATTTAAGAGGAAATGCGGGTGGTGTTTTCTTTATAGAAACGCTCTCGCCTGTTTTCTTTCTCGTTAATGACCATATATCGACTGGTCACCACTCAGTCTCTACACATTTGCCATATAGACCAATTAGCCCACAAGGGGGCTCCTCCGCGGTGCAGAGGGGGTTGCACACTGATTTCACAATAGCTGGTCAGGGCTCAGCGTATAAATCAATGATTTTTACAGAATAATAAATATTAACTACTAGTATGGCCCTATGTTTTCCTTTTTATTGACACATTATTTTTATAAGCACTAGAACCCTCAAATAATGCCCAAAATTGCCTATTTAGACCGCTGTCAATAGGGGCGTAGTGTACAAATTTAACAACTATTGATGAAAAAAGAAAAACATAGGGACACAATATATAATATATACTTCTTATTCAGTTTATAAAATATCTTTTATATTGGAGGAAGAAATAGGCGAGGGCCAAACCTCGAAATATGGCTTTTTACTCAGGCTATTCAGTGGGATCTACAGTGGTCCTGATCACACGAACCGGACGCCGAGCTCTCGCAAAGCGATAGCAATAGTTTCTTCAAATACCTAATTTTCAAAAATCTCTCCGCCCGCATTTCCTCTATGTACCCTATTGGCATCATATGGCGCCTGTTTCAGTATTCCGAACCTTTAGTAAAGTTTCATTATATCAGCTAGTCTGCTCAATAAACGAAGTTGTAGACTGTTGCTTCACCCATTAAATCATGATTCCAGGAGCACGGGGCTGCTTATGAAGCTGGCGGGTTGGAGGTGGGCCAGTTGATCCTCGCGGTGGACGGACACCGCGTGGAGGGCCTTCAGCACCAAGATGTGGCGCGGTTGATCGCCGAGTCCTTCGCGCAGAGGGACAAACCGGTAAGCCTCTATCTTACACTCATAACATTAAACAATTAGTTATGTAACAATAACGAAATAGACGTTACATATAATTATGTTTCAACGGGAGTCTATATCTGAACTGACTGTCTATTACTAACAAACGAATATAAACAACGTGCTCCTAAATGTCCGCAGGAGATCGAGTTCCTAGTTGTGGAAGCAAAGAAGTCCAACTTGGAGCCGAAGCCAACCGCGCTGATTTTTTTGGAGGCCTAACATCTACTGTCCCTCCCCGCCAGCGACCCGCCGGCCGCGCAGGGCAGCGCGCCGCAGCGGGCCGCCCTCACCGCGCACACCACGGAATAGCCAACTCCAACCTGCGCTGCCACATGCTCTTCTGAGCGCGGCGGCGGGCTGGCAGCGGCACTGACGTCACCGTGCGCAGGCGCCGGGAGGCATGCGATGCGCCGGGCCGCACCCGGACCACGAACCTGGCACCGCCCGGAGGGAGAACGATGACATCTCTCGAGACCGATGCGACCGTCCCGCGATGGACGCTACGGGAGTGCTGAAATTTTTTAAAAGTTTTCTAGGAGAGTAGCTATTAATCCGATTTTAACGGTAGGCGGCGACTGAATTTTATAAAAAGAATCTCCTACTTTTACCGTTTACTTACTATAAGTTCATCTTAAATTCACAAAATTTTAAAATCACAATTTTTAAAAATTAGAGAGATCGGTCAATTCCGCGACTAATTTAATAGAACTAGAGTTGTAAAAAATGACGATAACATAGATCTTTCGAATTTCATTTTGAATCGTGCTAAAAATTCAATGGATCGGCAACGGTGCTACGAGAAGATATCATGTTTCAAGTAAAGTATCGTCCTCGAGTTCAGAGTCATGTTCCCATCAGTAGTTGTCACTAGTGTTCGTGTAGAGTGCTTCCGGTCGGCACATCGCAGGTATCGCAGTACCACGAGTACGACGAGTTCGACGAGTTCGGCAGTACGACAGTACGACAGTACGACAGTACGACAGTACGGCAGTACGGCCCCAGCGCGGCTGCTCGGCGCGCTCCTAAGCAAGCTCACTTTATGGTTTCGTCGGTTCCGTCATTGCTTGTACTATCATTATATCAGCTTTGAACGATTCATACATTTTCTCTTAGAAATGAGACCGACAATTTAGTTCCAATTAGAAACCACTCGTTTTAAATCTAAATTAAGTACCATTTCGTAAAACCCATGTTCTGAATACGTTGAGCTGTCTCTTGATTGAAACGCATAAAGTTGTAGATTCGGTTCGTCCTCGGTATCGCTTCGTCTAGTTTGCTTAGAGAGTGTCACATAGAAGGTGCGTCAAACATGTCATTCCATCAGGTAGTTAAGCGGTGAGTTTACGAAATTTTGGCGGAGAGGGATTTTAGCCCACTCTTTATGGATATTTAGTAGAAATAAGTGAATGTGTGCAATATAATCAAATGTTAGATGTTAGAATCAATAAACAGTGTTCGGCGTCGATGTTATGGCGACCACGCGGCGCCGGCGCATGTGTGCGAGTGAGAGCTTGGAGTGCGAGTGAGAGCTCGGAGTGCGAGTGGGAGCTGGGAGAGCGAGTGAGTGCGAATGAGTGCGAGCGACGCCGCGCGGCGCCGCTATGTGCCCGGCTCCGGGTGTCGATGTGAGTGTTGCTAGAGCTTTTACTATAACGTACAGCTACAGCTGTAGATATTGTACACGTTCCCACAATAATAACTTGTATTGTATAAATGTAACATGCTATAACTGAACCTCATTACCCCGTATTATCTCAACAAGCGACCGTTGTAAATATATATCTGTATCTACTCATAAGCTGTAAATATCAAAATTGAATGTATTGTAATATAAATTATAAATATTTATTGAAGTTAGTGCCAAACGCATTTTACATTCCCCCACTAGGCGTGTACAGTATATATAATATCGCAGAGCCACGGAGGCGGCCAGCTCTGCCGACATCGAGATATCTATTACTTACTACAGTTTATCGATTGCTAATCTCACTCAATACGCTTCTAATATTAGGATTTGATCATGATTGACATATACATACTTTTATTGTATCATTACAATACATTGCGTATTCAAGTAAATATCTATTAAAATTGTATACTTTCACGTTGTACACGGTATGGCGGCATGAGTCCTTCAGTTCCCTGCGAGAACACTTGTGAATAGTTCTAATTGAGTCACTTATATTTAAAGACATCCGCCTTTCCTGATTACTGTTTTATCCACAAAAAGAACAATGAGCAGAAGTGCACTGAAACAAATATATTTTGTACGAGTAATTATAGTTAATTTTAAACTTATACCTAATTGTATTTAAAGTACCAATAAGTTTTTATGATTACACTTAAGCGGTCATGTATGCAGGCAGGCTCGTGTGACCGGCCAGCCTTCTATTTGAGTCAATTCATCATTTACGTACGTATCAAACACGTCAAACCAAAAGCAATGTAAGTAGGAATAAGAGATTATTTTAACAACTATTTTAGGTTACCTAATGTGTTTATATATGTAATGATTTCGCAACCTGCGGATTGTTTTCGTAGATTTGTTTACCAACAGCTTGCAGTGTTTCTTTCGACGCGTCTCCAGCCTTTGAATCCCGCAGTGCCTCCGATTGTTGGCAACCTATTTATCCTAAATATTATAAGCCGTCCATTTATGTTGCATTTATTTCGTCCTCGGATGCTGTGAGGTGAACGTGGATTTGTATCTGTATAATGGACCTTAGCTAATCTCAATGTGTTGGTAAACATTTCACAGGTGTTTAGATGATGTTCAAACTTCGCGCAGGTGTTTCGTTGAGAAGATCTATGTTGTAGTCTGTTGTTAAGTTTGTCGTTGATGACAAAAATATATTGTTATCTAGATAATTACATATTGTTTTATTTGACTTCTGCTTGATTCACTCACATTCGACATAATCCTGCCAACCGACTGCATCTACACTGATCGTGCGTACTATGACGTTACTGTATAATCAGCTTAGATTGATGATCTGATTATGCTGTCATTTCCACTCAGTCTTATTACCAATGAGGGCCTAGGTAGGGCCTAGGTAGATATTTGTTTGAATAACATGATAGTGAATAATCGTAATCTTTATAAACAATCCCATTTACATCTATTCATAGACTTGTCTTTATATTACGCAAAGTTAGATAAACAAGGATATCTATTCACTTTAGTTGACATACGAGATGAATGTATCCCGAATAAAAACGTAATATAATATTTCAGCTACGTAAGCCAAGGAAAACATTTTTTAACAGCTATCTACGCCATCAAACACTGTTAGTTAACCTATTTATACTTTGAGGCCTACGGCGTAGCGCTACGCCGTAGCAGGGTGTGGGACAATTAATATTCCCTGGAATACTATTCCTGATTATGGGAATATTCTTGATATTGTATAATGGGTACAGAAAGATACACGACTGTTTTAAAAACATATTAACAACATATATGTTGTATACATCGAAGGGATAGTGGTGGATTCGAAACAGAAAAATACCGAATACATTCATTTTTGTGTAATAATCTTTAGCAAATAATTTGTTTGAAATGGAAACATCCTTAGAGTACGCTATTTTAACTCCTATACAAATTGTCAGAGTGATGTAATGTAGGATGTTGTAGTTGTTCTATAGTTACGTTTGATAAGACTCGTACGCCTGGCGTCGAGCGCTGAGCAAACAGTCGTGGCGCTCACTATTATTAGCCGATAAAACGGCATCAAGCCATTTAGTAATAATAAATTACTGAGATAAATTAATTGTTATTGTTATTTCAAGTAAATAACGTCATATATTTTGAATTATTGAAATGTTGTTCCTGGGTTAAGCAATGTCTCTTTGTGCTTTATAAGTGATAATAACATACTAGGACTGCATTTAGTTTTTTATTAAAAATTATCACCAAAAGTGTTTTTGTACGTTTTATTTTTCGAATCAGAGGATCCTAAAGTTGTGAACTCTTGAGTACCAACAAACGGGGTGTATAGGAATGCAGGGATGAATCGGCACAAAACTTTGAAGGGGATTTTTACGTTATTTAAATCTTGTTTGCAGCGTTTGCGGTCTCCAATTTTATTGAATTTATATAAATAAAATAAAGTTGCTTTGTTAGACAACTAATATAATATTATGATAGTTAAGTGTAAAACTTTATCAAAGTTTTGTTTGTATTCACCCCTCTATTCCTATTCACCCCGTTTGACGGTAACTCATAGAAGTACATCATTAAGTTAGCTACGTTGAAATAGGAAAGACACATTAAAAAAATGACTGAAAAATACGATAGATATAGAAATAACAGCCATTCAGTTCCCATGGAGATTTAAGAATGAAAACTTTTATCTTTTTCTTATCGTCTTAAAAATGAGTAAGCTACAAACAATAACTCCGGTTTGATAATTGTTGCTAAGTACAACAGCCTGCTACAGTAATCCGGGTAGGTACAACAAGCGACACGTCAGTGGTAATCAACACTTTAACAATAAGCTGACAGACCTAGCATAGTTCGGAGTTTTACAAGAATGCGAGACCAACTAATTCTGGTTATGCGACCACTGACGTGTGAGTGCGACCAAAACTGTAGATACAGTTGCAATGCTTAAATCTGATATCTTCTTTACGACGAATGCCTCGCTACAAACATGTAGATACGGCCTAGTTTACGATTTGCAGATCTTATTGAATCCGCCTGGAGTTATTGCCATCCGATAAGGGCCGGATCGTGACGATATTGCATTGCAAGTAAATAGCTGCTGTCAGGGTCGTAGCCAAGCGGGGGCAAATCATCTGCGACTCTCTTTTGATGCAGACCAAAACAATAATACATCCCGGAATAGATTTCTAACTAATGATAGAGACGCAATTGCACGTGCTGCTTATGTACTTCGTATTATATGTTTTACTGTTTCAAATAAAATTACAAAGGAGATGTTTGTTTAATATTTGTAGTTATAAGAACCTATGTTTAATGTAATGAGGCACTATTATGTAAAAAAAATCCTAATAAGCAATCTGAAGTGATGCTTTGATTATACACAAAAACAAGAATATTTCAGAATTATTATGAAGTACCAGTACCTACCATTTGTTTTTTAAACCGTTGCTACCTTAGTGCGGGCCATAGACGTTCACGTAATTTGATCAACACTCTTTGATAAAATTGAAATATGAAATTTCATTTTTCGACACTTCATGTCATTTGACAACTAATTTTTTTATCAAATTTTCCTACAGTCATTCATGCCAATTTTATAAAACTATTTGAACCAACCTATTTAATCAAATTACTTGAACGTCTATGGCCCGCATTAGATTCAGAAATATGTTTTTTTTTCTTTTATCAATCCATTATGACGTATAAGACTAATATTATGTAATCACGGCACAGGCCTGAAGTGACCCCAGGTTACGAGCTTCTCCAGAAAGTTCCATAGGCAAAGACAAAAAAATATTACGTAGGTCAACAATCACTCACCAATCGCCAGTTTTGTAAATATAAATGTTGCACAATAATAATAACGATGATAATAGAGATTTCTTGCAAACATTTTTCTTTAATTGACGCTATCGTATTTTGATACAATTAAAGAGATGATACAAGATCAAGGTTTGAACTTAATACCTAAGTAGGCAGTAGGTAAATTTACTAGTACCTAAAAACAGTTAATTTTTAGTCAATGAAGACACTGTTTGATTTTGATGTCCAGAGATTGATTATTGAGTCTATGGAGTAGGTACAGCTGGTCTATTCTGTCAAGATCTCGTCGCGAAAACTGATGGTGTGAGCTTGAAGTGAGCTGTCATTCCATCTTTTTCGTATGGATTGACAGCTCACTTCATGTTCACTTCACCAGAGTAATCACGTTGAGACGTTTACAGAATAGCAACGCAGTTCGCTTGACGTCCTGTTACGCGTCCCCGATGCAGACAAACTAATCCGTCTTGGGCCTAGACAAAAAACTATTCTGTAGCGTTAACGTCAGTCGCTGACGACAAAATGTATGGGAATGACATTAGGTGTGGAAAGGAAACATCATCACCTAATGTCATTCCCATACATTTTGTACGTTCACGCTACAGAAAAGTTTTTTATCTATAGTGCGTTTCAACAAATTTAGTACCTATGGCGTTATGATGGCACCCCCTGTCTGTCAAAGTCATTGGCACGAGAAGACGCTCCCGCAGATTTTGTTTATTTTCATTTGATTTTCGACTGAAATTATGCCCAAAACTTTGAAAAGTGGTGAAAGAATGATGGTGTTTAAGGTGAAGAACTTTTGTGAACGTGAAAAACGTAATGATGCCCCATTAATTCCTGTAAGATGTGTTCAGGCTCGTGTTGCCGCCCTTACAGGTAAATCAAATAGGGTTACCAGTAGCAGATAATAATTTTATAACTTAAACTGCAATATTCCATTGACTTTATTGGTTTATGTATGATAGCTGCCTCCCGCGGCTTTGCTCCCGTCAACTGGCTACCTACCTATTCTCCCCCTACCCTACACCTACCCTACACCTACCCTTCACCTACCCTACACCTACCCTAACCAGCCCAAAAAAGCCCCGTTTTAACCTGGTTGTTACACAAACATACAAACATTCACACGTGTATATAATCTAAGATTAGTAGGATTGTGACAATAGAAAAATAAACCGAAATATATGTATTAGGTGTATCCGAAAAAACCGTGTCTAAAATCACCAAAGAAGGTGAGGTCGCAGCTAGCACGTCGACTAAGGTTTCAACACCACGCAAAAGCGGTCCCCGGCCTAAAAGAATCGAATTGGATGACTTCGAACGGTGTGCTATAAGGCATAAAATACATGAATTTTATTCCGTAAAAAAGGAATTGCACATTTACACTAACAAAGTTATTGCACGAAATGCGAAGTGAGATAGATTTCAAAGGAAGTCGTACCACTTTGTGGAGAATTATGAAAGGTATGGGGTTTTATTTTAAAAAATGTACATCCAAAAGGAAAGTCTTAATGGAGAGATACGATATTGTCGCCTGGCGTTATCGATACCTGGAAGAATTGCGAAATAATCGTCTCGGAAATCAGCGCCCAGTTGTATATTTGGACGAGACATACATACACGCAACATATTCCGCCGGAAAATGTTGGCAAAACGAACAAGAAGGAGCTGTATTATCATCAGACTCCAAAGGGCCACGTTGGATTATCGTCCACGCGGGTGGTGCTATGGGTTTCATACCCAATGCTCAACTGATCTTCAGATCTCAGTCACAAGCGGCCGACTATCACGACGATATGAATAAAACGAATTTTAATAAGTGGCTTAGTGAAAAGCTTATACCGAATCTGCCTCCCCGATCAATTGTGGTGATGGATAACGCCTCCTACCACACAGTACGGCTTAACAAAGCACCAACAATGTCAAGCAGAAAGGCAGAAATGCAAAACTGGATAACAAGTAATGGTCTTTCTTACTTGCCAACTATGGTAAAAGCCCAGTTATTTCAAATAATAAATGAGCACAAACAGCCGCCCGTTTATGAAGCTGATGAAATTTTGAAAGCGCATGGGCATAAAGTGGTAAGGCTTCCACCTTACCACTGCGATTTAAACCCCATAGAGCTCATATGGAGTGTCTTAAAAAGACGTATTGCTGAAAAAAACGTGGGTCAAAAAGCATATAAAATCGTCCAAATCACAAAAGAAGCCTTTGCAACGATCACCGAAGAAGAATGGAGAAAAGAATGTGAGCACGTGAAAAAAGTGGAGGAAAAATATTACGCAGATGGTCCAGTTATTGATAGCGAGATGGAAAGGTTTATCATTGAAGTGGAAGACGATAGTGACACTTCTGATGACGAGGATGATATGGAAGTTGAAGATGACGACGACCGCTCGGGTATAAGTCCGTTGGATGAGCATAACTACTCCAAACACAATTTTTTTGTCTGAGCATTATTATAATAAAAAATATTAAATTATGCATTTTATTACTGTGCTGATTTTTAATATGATAACAATCAAAAAATTAGGAAATATGTAAGAATCTAACTAAAAAACATACAAATCACCCATACTTTGAGGTAGGTTATTACAGGTAATGTGGAAACACTGTAAAACATTGCTGCCAATATAACGCCATAGGTAATATACGGTGAAACGCACTATAGGCCTGCCTGTTGTAAAGCAAGCTTTTCGAATAACATTTGTGTTAAATTTTACGTTCACAATTTTAAGCATAGCTTAACTGTACCTAAGTATAGAACCAGGAAGTCAAAATAATCATTTAAAAATACATACCTACTTAATACATAATCATGTTATATCCTTAAGAGACTAAATTTAGATAACAAGTTTTGAATGAATTTTTATGGCTTCCCGATCCGTCGCATTGTCTTTTAAAACAAAAGGTCGATGCGCAAACTAAATAAATACTAATTCCTAAATCCTTAGCCAAGCCACTTACGTAGGTACGTATTATTAGCCTTGTCGTCAACCCATTCTACCACTTATACCTACTCATCTAACACTCGTCATCATTATACATTTCTAAATCCAATCGCCACGTTCCTGTGTCAGACTCATCCAGGTTCTACCCGCGTTGGCAATAATTTGGACTGCCCATCTCGCTCACCTCCGATGTCCGACATCTCATCCAGTCTTCGGGCGTCACTCGGTCACTGCCTTACACCACCTATCAACACGGCGTCTTACCAGGTTTCCTGCCCACCTATATTTTCAATTCCATAATTCGTTTTTCCCCAAAAACCAATCCGAACACATCACCATATACATTTACGCACCATATACATTTACGCTCAAGACCGAGACAGGTAAAGAACCTGTATTCTACCGCTATAAAGAATACAATGTATCAGAGTAATGTAACTTATAGAAAAAACTGAATAAAACTGAATAGTGGTAAGGAATGTCAGAGTTCCAGTATTTGTTTCTGTATGGATGTGAATGTGTATGTGTTTACTGAAGAGAGCTATGATAATATACAATCTATTTAATTGGCTTAGCTACCTAAAAAATACAACCCCAGGTTTGGGTTCATTGCTCAAAAACAACATTATCGTTTGTTGCTAAAACAAAGTTGATGTTGGCTGTCATAACAACATATGAAATTATCTGTGAATCGTACGAGGTTTTATCCGATGCTGTAGCTGAATGAGTCATCGGTCGTTATATACAGTTCTGACGTTATGACATGAAACACAAATGTGGTCTGGGTACCTACTGTACCTATAAAGTGATAATTTTAATAAGGGTAGGTAAATTTTTTTCGTCAAAAGAAAACTAAATCAAAGAAGATGACAGCAGTTTGTTGCGTAGAAATAAATATGTGGCGATACTGTGTGATTATTCCTTTCAGGATTAAAGAAAAACTCAAGATCCTTCTTCTCATAAGGTAATCAAAAACCTGATGATGCGGTAACACAGCCTTATTGGAACCAAATAAACTAAATCTTAGATGATCGTGCCCGCCAAGCCCACAATAAAATCAAATCATTTTTAAACACGGCTTCTTTTTAACCGACTTCAAAAAAGGAGGATTCGAATGTTTTATTAACCGACTTCAAAAAGGAGAAAGCTCTATGTTCGACTGTATGTATTTTTAATGTATGTTCACCGATTTCTCCGCCAATTGTGGACCGATTTTCAAAGTCCATCATTTATTCGAATGCCTATACTCCTGAGGGGATACCCACTCCTACCTAACCTAACTCCCATTGTCACCAAGACAGAATCTGATGATGGGATCCCAGGGAAATCGAGGGCGACCCTCAAATTTATAGGCACATACAATGTTTTTCATATAAATAATATGTATGTCGCAGCCAACTAGCTTAATCAGCCATTTCATTAAAAGTCTAGCCTTTTCATAGAACTGCGCCGTTTAATTAGCGACATACGTGACATGGACAAGTCATTAAACGATATTGATCAAAAAATGTCACTTAGGTCGCTGAAAAATCGGCGCATTCAAATGAATAGGCTAGGCAACCAATTAAACGGCTTATTGAGCTAATTGGCTGCGACATGTACATTCTAACGCAACGCAGATATTTGTGTTTGGTAATCATCATCTCATGTTGCTGAGCTGATGGAGGAAGGTATAAGTCAGGATCTGATGATAGGATACCAGAAAAAATGTTCAGCAATATTTTCGACATTGTTAACCTATTTGGATGATTATTTTTTGTTTGAAAGAATTATTTTCCGGACTGGTCCCATTTCAATTTGGTGAAGATCTCATGAAGAACTTCGGAGGTAGGCAACGGAACTCTCGTGTTTTTATTTCAAAGTCCGTTGTATTTTTTTGTAAATATGTTTTTTTTTGTACTTAATATTTTTTAGAAATAGGTACTTACCTCCTTGATGTTGCATACAAAAGATCTTGTATGCCACAGTGACACAAATGATATAATTTGGCTTCAGTCGCGTTTATATTATAACAGACGACCCAGAAAATGGTTTTGATGACGTAAGTACATATCATTAAAAGAATCATCAACTTATCTGTGTAGATAATGAAGTCAGCACATATTGAGAAAATAGGTATCTGCTTCAATGAAATAGCGGTCAGTTGCAAGCAGTAACAACCAGATATTCTCTTATCGGTGTCATTAGAAATGTTAACGTTTATCTTTCTTTACTACGTCTATCTAAGCCACAAACCAGTACTATAAAAAAGTAAATTGTTTGTCTGTTTGTATTTTGGAGGTGGATATCTATCCTATTTCGGAAATTCCTTCACCCATAGAAAGCTATCCTGCCGCTGACTGGCTAGGTATAGACTGTTTATTTTGGAATGATGCACGGTTCCTGTGGAATGGGCACATGTTTGAAACCGCGGACTATTCTAGTTTTAATAAATTATGTCATTAGGTAGCTTAGACTTTGTAGTAGATTTAAACTTTGTAGCGGCTCAAAGCCGGCTCAAATCCTTCAAGAAGTTGTACCTATGTTTTTTTCTCATAAAAATTCTCATAATATGTAGTAACATTTTTTTTATTGTAAGTATATTTATTAATTTCAAATTAATTACATGTTATTTTCCTTTGAAGTATGCTGTACCTTTCTTCCACTAGAAGCCGAATCATCAGTAGATATACGAGCATACTCGTCTTCGGCTGCAACTCCTTTAACGAAATTTACAGCGAAACCTCACAATGCTGGGACCTCTCGCTCCCTTTTCCACACACGTCTGCCCTCTGCTATTGCGGGCCAGTTCTTCAAGTAGTGTGCCACATTGTCGCCTAGGTAGTATTTCATGGGACGCAAACACAATAAGTACTGTAAGAGCCTCCTTACGCAGCATCTGGCTGTTCATATCTACTTTGGAAGTGGCAGGTAAGAATAAGAATATTTGAATTCGGATATATTAATAGAGCGGTTCTTGTTTTAAGTAGAGTCAGATATTATTCGACTCTCCGAGCCATGGTGCTCCAATATATGCTAATATAAGTAAAATACGAGTTTAATTTATAATATTTGCTACGTAGACCCCAGGCCATAGCTCTGTGGTCTACAGTACCTATTTATTTTGCCCCACTGACCATATAACACGCGGCAGACTTCAGTCTTGACATGGGCCTGCTAAATCCCACTTCAGATTAGCAGCTTTCCAGGTATTTACATAAGTAATGCCGAGTAAATAAAAAAACTATATCCATACCTATGCTTTTTATTTCAATTTAATAAACTACAGTACCCGTAAACAGTGAAAATGTCAACAATTGACCTACCTAGGGATACAACAAATTCCAAACTTCTAAATTATCTGAGTTCTTACTCCGTTTTAAATATTATTCCGAACTATGAACACAAATGAATACATAAATAGAAGTTTTTAGATAAAATCCCCGCCTGGAAAATCACGTTTGTTTTAAAAGTTCTAAAAAAAAAGTATGATGAAAAGCAAAGTTTTATTGACTGGCTCTTCTCATATTACCTGGCTTTTTCTCCTACAGGAATCAAGTCAAAAAGTGTATTTTACTTCGATTTGAACTAATATTCGCATAACTGTTACAAAACAAATGTTTGAATACACTATTATAACGAGTTAACAGTATGTATTTTCATTGTAATAACTAAAAAAAAAATCGCAGCTTTTATACGTAGTGTAGTGTGGTCACTACATAATTCTTCAAATCACTCCAAGAAACAGGTGGAGGTTTTCAATGCTTTTTTATTTTTCTGTTTGAGACGCGAATCTCTTTGGTGATTTTTACATTTTACAGACGAATACTTTTGAATGACATTCGATAATTTTGACAAGTAAAAATCTATTGGATTTGTTTTGGGATTGAATTTTGAAAAGAGCCATGGTGAAGTGACGTTGTTTTTTTCGGAAGGTGAATTTAAAATTATTATGTAAGCTAATTGTGCTTAAGTTATTTCCGTGCAGTTTATCTATTAACTTTTGAAACCGGGTTACCGGTTTTACCCTACGGGATACCCAAGTACGCGGGCGAGTTCGTGTGGTTCTTGCACCAGCAGCCTCACACCCGAGAAGCGTGTGGCAGTGAGGTCCTCCGGACACTATCCGAGAGAGTGCTGCGGGAGGGACGTCGTATAGCCGTCGCGATAAGGACGACGAGAAGGTTTTTAGGCTAATTCGGAAGTTCATTTCTTTCCCTTTTATTTATTTTACAAATTATACGTGTTCTGCGTAAAGATTATGTTCTTCATTTCTTTTTTTTTCTTTACGCGGACGTGTTTCTTAACGGAAGTGTTTCGATTTTAATTTCATAGTACCTACCTACTGTAGGTACTATGAAATTAAAATCGGAACACTTCCGTTTTTATGGTTTTTGTTCTAATTTAACACAAAAGAGTTTTCATTCCATGAAAAAAATCACATGATTGTATAGCTGGCAGTTTGGCCATTACAGTGATAAGCGAAAATTCAAAATTAGAATTTCATTTGTTTACCCTATCAATGAAATGATTCTCTGTTTTGAAACAAATGTGTGTTTAGAGTTGGAGTACATTTTCACCTTTGAAAACTAAAACTTAGCGCTTATCTTAAAACTTTTTTTCTTCATTTGTTTACTTTGACTTTGGGACGTCAAAAGTTTTTTTTTCCTAAAACATATGGATACTTCGCCCGCAGAAGCCGAAGAAGAAGGTGGTGGTATTGCTAGATTCTGGAATTAGTCAGCGTGTTGTGGCTGAAAGATTGCATCTAAGCCTGTCGTCTGTTCATAGAGTTTACAAACGCTATCGGGAGACTGGTTTGTTCTCGCGCCGTTCAGGATCTGCCAGGAATCGGGTCACTTCCGAGCGAGATGATCGATATATTGTAACAACTTCTTTACGAAATCGACGCCTTAATGCTTTTCAACTGCAGCAGTAGCTTCATGTTGTACGTAGGGTGGCTGTAAGTGACTCTACAATTAGAAGAAGGTTGAAGGAACGTGGACTGGTACCGCACAAGCCAGCAAATGGGCCGAAATTAATTGCAGACCATCGAAGAGCGCGCCTTAACTTTGCACGTGAGCACCTAAGTTGGTCATACCTCCGGCAGTGCGATTCTGTAAACATGTCGAAGTGAACACTTGGGCGGGTGCACGACGGGTGAGTTGTCAAACCATACAAATAAGATGGAATGACAGCTCTATTGTCGTTCACTCCGCCTAGGTGAACACCGTGAGATGACGACAGAATCGACTGGCGCAGCGGGACTCTGCGTGTACAATATAACAACGCGTTTATATAGGGTGTTCTTTGGGCTGCCTCGTTTTTGCAGCTCGTCGACTATGATTGCTGAGGCGCACACTGATTGCTTAATACAACGCCTCGCTGCTCAGACGCGTGCGTGGCACCGCTAACGGCATCCTGGATGCGTTGGCAAAGAGGTAGGATTCTCCATTGTTAACTCGTGGATGAGTGTTCATGCGAAAGGCGCTCAGCCCGGCGCATGCTTAAATTAAATTAACAAATTGTTTTAACATTAGGTTTATTGGTACTTACACCTATGGATATATTTTTAATCCGAAATAAATAGATTTGATTGATTGATTTAATGTAGGTATCTATTTTGCACTAATAATGCGTCAAAATAACTTTTTCAACACATTTGCTCAAAAAATGCATTTACGAAGCCTGTATGCATTGTTCGAAAGTTAAAAATTATGCACCACACAATGGAGCGTGCGGCAAAGTAGGTACTCTCACCTAAGTACATATTTTACCGCAAACTCCGTTGTATAGCGCCGTGCGTATTCTTTACGGTTTTTTTTTAATTTCCATAAAAATTAATAAGAATTCCACCAAGGAGTTTCACATCACGAGAATAAATAAGCTAAATAATCGAACCTCCTTGGAAGCGCTTTTGCTGTATACGTTTGTCTCATTTTAATATTATAGAGAAAATGAGAGAAGTTAAATAAAAAAAATAAAGTATGTGGTTCTAATTTTCACCACGCGCATGTGGCGCCCTTTGCCAATTCGCGCCATTTTCATATTAGAAACGTCAAAGATTGTTGCGACTTTCCGACTGATTTCTAGAGACAAAAAGTTTGTTTCATTACTTTACTTATTGTAAAGTTTTCTCGCAAATGTGTCGAAAAACGTTGTATGACACACGTGCGGATTTGGTTTTTACAAACTCGTGACTATGGTAAGCCCTCGACTTCGTCTCGTGCTTACATTCGTCTACTCGTTTGTAAAAACCAACTTACCGCACTAATATCATAAATAACTATTTCAACACACTTGCTCGTCAAGTTAGCCTTATTATCATCATCATGCTTTGACATAAAAATCTTTACGAGATAAGAATCAGTCTATTGTTATTGAATACAATGATAAATATTATCTGGTAATTACATTTTTGTGGTTTTAAAAGAGCAGCAATATCATGCCCTGTAAAGTTGCTCCAATAAACATACACATACATAACACAGATTAAAAACCGGATAATACTGCTCTGTTTCTACTAAAACCGAACCTAGATCCCAATTAATAAGTATTTAATTTTTATTTACATTATCAATGCTCTTAGTATTGATCGATAAACTGAATGCCCATTCAAATCTTATTGTGAAGCTGTAAGGTCCAGATTAAGTGCTATTTTTTTGGGATAGCGGCAGTTTTTTAAAGTGCCTTGTTCTTCGGCACTTATTCTTAAGAACCAAGAGAAATTGTTTAAAAAAGAACTACCTAAATGGTTATGCACTCATAATTTTTACATAAAATATTTTTGTTGATATTTAAACTACGGTAAACTTTTAATGTAATGTGATATAAGCAAAACATGTATGCTCTAATAAATTCTGTAGAACAACTTTGTACACTATGTTTTATGCAAATAAAATTGATTGATTGATTGATTGAAGTCTCTCTTTGTTGTGGTGTTCTTACAGGAAGCAGATCTACCCTTATCATATGCATATCTAGGATTTTTTCCCAGTTTGGCCCGGTCCCTAACCTGAGATGTAACGCCCAATATACTTAGGCCACGTTTACGGAGACGCTAGGCATCGCGCGTCGCGTGCGGGCTGCGGGCGTGGCGTCTCGTGGCGCGTTGGATGTTTTTCCGTTTACAGACAGGCGGCGCGTGCAGCGACCAGCATCATAATAACACCGCACACACAAACATTTGGCAATGTACTTACGATGTTGTTTATAAAGATGCGGGGCGTGACGCGGTGCGTGATGCGGGGCGTGAAGAGTAGCCGTGCCCGCCGCTGCGCCCGCGGCGTATTCTCTAACCCTGTTTTTTTAGGGTTCCGTAGCCAAATGGTAAAAAAAACGGAACCCTTATGGATTCGTCATGTCTCCGAAACTATAAGAACTATACCTACTGTTGAAACTTGGTAAGTAGATGTATTCTGTGAACCGCATTAAGATTTTCACACAAAAATAGAAAAAAAAACAATAAATTTTGGGGTTCCCCATACTTAGAACTGAAACTCAACAATTTGTTTTCAATAAACCCTTATACGTGTGGGGTATCTATGGATAGGCCTTCAAAAATTAAATTGAGGTTTGTAATATATTTTTTTTCTAAACTGAATATTTTGCGTGAGAGATACTTGATACTTCCAAGATGGTAAAATGTGTCCCCCCCTGGCCTGTAACTTCTAAAATAAGAGAACGATAAAACTAAAAAAATATAATAATATGACCATTTACATTATACCATGCAAAACTTACACCGAAAATTGGTTTAAACGAGATCTAGTAAGTAGTTTTTTTTTAATACGTCATAAATCGTAAACCGCAATTTACCTTTCATTCAATCAACTCAAATATAATTTTCAACAGAATAAAATAAATATTTAAGTGGGGCTCCCATACAACAAACGTGATTTTTTGCCGTTTTTTTTTATAGATAATGGTACGGAACCCTGCGTGCGCGAGTCCGACTCGAACTTGGCCGGTTTTTTTTTTTTTTCTTTACTTGTGATGTGTTTGCTCTTGTCAGAAGTGACAGACACAAAGTCGACGATGAAGTGAGCTTACCCAGAAGAAGCCAGTTCACTCTAACTTTGAAAAGATTAGGGTTAAATGCGTTCGGAAACACAGACGCCGTAAGAGAGTACTTCTTTGGTGTGCGCGTTATAAAACACGTTTGGAAACGCTTAGTATGGATGAACCATCTGCTTGATATGTAAGGTAGGTCGTAAGTAAAAGTTTTCGATAGCCCTGCTAAAGCCTGGCCCAAGGCTGCGCGGGGCCCATACCCTAGCTAACACTCGGCTAGCGGCAAACCCCATAAGCCAGTACCTCGGGGACCCGCGTAGGTTTGGGCCCGGCTGGCAAACCCCACCTCGAAAGTATGGCCAGTCCAACCCTGCGGCCCAACCGGCCCCCCCACCCTATATACGCCTATGATGACCCTTGTATATAGTAGATTGTGACACACACAATCATTATTATTGTTGAATTCATTGTTATCCTCTACCGAGATAAATTGTAATGAAGTATAGTTAAGTATTACTTACGTTAATTTGCATGAGGGTTTTCCCTTTCGGAAAAACTGGATTCTAAAAGTAATAGTAGATACCTTTGCAAGTTATTATTTATTAATAATAAATAAAATGTATTCTATGGTAATCAATATATATAAGACTCTTCCGTTACTGAGTTAGACGCACAGCCGAAACTACACTGGTCGTTTGAATGAATGAATGAGTGATATTTATTTATTTAATTTTTTTAAAGCAACAAAAGTTCTTAAGACCTATGGGGTTTCACTATAATCAGCATTTCAGCCATACAAATATTTAGATTTTACATCTTGGTTATTATATCAAAATACTAATAATAATTTCATAATTGGATTGCAATGCAATTAATAAAATTTAAATTTAATACAAATCTATTCATTTAATATAATAATTTATACTAAAAATAGTGATCATAGTCAATATAAAATAGCAAGAATGAAAATTGTTCAATAAGTAATGTCAATATATAATATGTATAATATTGACATTACTTATTGAACAATTTTCATTCTTGCTATTTCGTAATTATTATAGTAAACAAATTTTACATTTTCCATACAAAATATTCATTGATGGAATAAAAACATCTCTCACACAACCAGCTTACTTATATTATATTATATAAAATATAATATAGCATATTTAGCTTTAAAGCATATTTAGCATTCCAAGCTTTTTATTAAATTCCAAATCCGTAGCACTTCTAAATTCTTCGGCTAAGTGGTTATATATTTTCACCGCCATGATACAACAATTTTTATTGCATAGTTTTAGGCTGTTACGCGGGCCTACTAGTGCTTTTTGTGCTATTTTCCTCTTTGACATAGCCTTTTCATCTTTTTCAAAAAGCGAGTAATTATTTCATACAAATTTGCAGGTTTCAAATAAATATAGAGACGGGAAGGTAAGAAGCATTTGCTTAATAAATACAGGTTTACAAGAGTCTCCACTTCAGATTGAAAATTGACCTTCTTTTGGGCTATGAATGCCCTCTGGGCATTTGTTGAATTCCCCCATAGAAAGCTGAAACTTGGCATGTAAGTTCCTTGACTAAGAGAAGGGAGGAAATAAAGGGGAATGCGCGTACGAAGTCGCGGGCAAAAGCTACTTCCTTATAAATTACTTCGTAGGTTGAAGTGGAAACAAGATCATCTGAACTTAACTAATATTGTTATAGCGAAAGTGAGTTTGTTTGTTTGTAACGCTTTTACGCCGAAATCGCTGAATCGATTTTGATGAATTTTGGTACAGATGATAGATGTTATCCCGGACTCGATTATAGACAACATCTTTTACTAAAATCTAGCGTGTGAAGTTAATATCTGCTTAATTTATAATCAAATTATTAGCCACAACCAAGGCTAAGTATTCACAACAAAAATAAAAGAATTGTCATGACGATCACACGATTTTCATATTAAGTATATTTATGAGCATTAAAAGCAAGTTCACATGATGAGATTAACCTTATAATAATGTCGTTGGACTTGTCCAACTATATTCAACAAATCTGAATGAAAGAGAATAACGAAACATAAACTACTCCAAAAACAAAGTCGTTGTTTACTTGACTTGATAGTAGAACATTTCAGATAGTAGGTAGATGAATACCTATTGAAATACTTCTAGAATCGAATTAATAAAGTTGGGTTAGGCTATTGTTTTCTAAACTTCTATTATTTATTTGGTTGTTTATACTTAATATGTTTCTTAAAAGGTAATATTAGCTACAAAAATAATTTCACTTTAAGAAAGGCCCACTATCGCTGAGGAACATTGGCATTTTTTTTTAATCACGAAAAAATGCACGGTTTCCATGGGATTGGTAGCGAAGCCATGGAAAAAAGCTAGTTAAATTATAAAGTGGTAACGGCTATAACCTTGAAACAAGCAACCTATTCAAAAATGAAGATATTAACATGAAAAAACCATATTATATGACGTGCGCTGCACTTTATTAAGAATTCATAACACCTGATAATAACTCCTGATTTAAATAACTTCTATATACATCTGCGATACTAAACAAGTATTGGTCCGGCTTACCCGCGGAGAAGTACCTATATGAAAATATATTTCTGATGCAACAATTTGTGGACGGATATCATAGTGATGCGGCGTGCTGTTTTAAAACGTCAGAATGGCTAGCCCCCCGCGAGTGCCACCGCCCGCCGGGCGCGTCATGCCATCGGCCACGGTCGCCTGCGCCCGCGCCCGCCGCCGGCCAGCCAGACGCACATGCCCCGCAGGTACGCGCACGGCCGCGTGCAATGTCTGCGACTAGGGATGCCCCATAAGTAGGTAATGTAACCTGTATCTGATTCTTGAGAAGTTGAATGAAGATAGCAGACTGCAGACTTATAAAAAAAGTTATACTTTTATTGTTATTTTAAAAGTAAGTAATATTTTTTTGCAACTTTTTCGTAGTTTTAAAAATAATTTTACGATTTTAATGAAGCCTAGTTTTTCTCTTCCCAACATTTAGCAATTATAGATAAAAAAACACTCATTCAAATGCTGAAATTATAGGAATACACTTGGAATTTAATCATGAGTCACAGAAAAATAAATAGAGAATTTAAGCGTAGGTACTCTATTGCTAATACTTATAAGCATGTAGATTGTAAGGTATGTCAACGCGAAAAAAACACAATATTAGAGTACATAAAACACGCTAACGCGGCCTCAAATAAACTGAGTTGGAGGCAAGAGGATGATGGATGACTATTAAGAGCACAGTTGGCAACCCTGGCCATGTCTTCAAGCTCACGCTACAAGCCTAGTAACTTGCATCAGCCGGGCGGCTACACGTGTTCATTGTTGTATTAGTTATACAATCAGTAGCAGTCGGCAGTTCTACATCGCTTTCTTCAGCGTGCACTTTGGCTTACAAAATTGTTTCCGTAAACATTTAATTGTTTATAACAATTGCGTAAGTGAGCACCAATTTTGAGATTGTTGCTGAACTATAGGTCAACATTATTAATTCAATTTATATCCAATTATTTTGTAGTCTTAGCCTTTCGGCAAAGGCTCAGACTAGATAAGTATGAATGGTGTTCATTAAAATTGAAGGATGGTGGATATGATATGAAGTCCGTCACAACACCAAGGATACAGTAAAGCTGTTGTCTGTTATTTCCATCCTTGTCACTCGAAATCAATGAAAAAATCTTCGGTACTTATTCCATCTACAGCGAGGCTGATAGTCAGTCAGAAAACCATGCTAAAGGTACCTCTAGGTATTATTAAGAAGGTGACAAGGTAAAGTACCTAATGTACATTCCTCCTACAACATATCATCATCTATAACAAACAACGGACTGTCACGCCTATAATTACAATTGGCGCGTGGTTAGAAAGAGGTCACTCAAGGTGTATCGCACAGCACAATCGTAAGCTTTGGAGACGGAACAAGTCATAACGAGTCGATGGGTCAACACCATCACTAATTGAGGTATCTTACTTATCATTCTATCTAATCCTACAATGTAGGGTAATTTTGTAATGGAATTTCAGTAGATTTTCATTTTGGGGTCGCTTTCCAGTCAAACCGGATGTTATTGGGTACCGGTATTTTGGAACCCAGTAGAATCATCCTGCCCTAGATACTGAGTTACATATAGCTGTTTTCTCTCGGCCACACCAACTGTTCAATTCCAAAATTTAAAAAACGCATCGTGTCCAACGTGATGCATTGAATCAATTCCTGCTATACGATAGCCACTACTGGTCGGAGACCTCTCCCAGGCTGTGTGGTGCAGCCTCGGAGAGGTCTCTCACCGGGTATTGTGGTTGGGAGCCCCTCTGCCTAACAAGCCTATCATTATGATTTACAGTCTTACAAAGAAGCATCTATATCTAAAGAAAATAAATTAGGCACAGCATCTGTGATTCAGGGCTAAATAAAATGACAGTCAGAATCGATAGCTACGTGTGATGACAGCAGCGTCAGTTGATATGCTCCATAATAACAAACTATGATAGTCGTTTTTTTATTTGCTACGATCGGTCGGAGGGTCACTATTCGATAACAATAGATTATTGTTGGACGGTATCTTCTATTCGGCTTATCGTTCTCTTCTGCGGGGCATGGACCTCTCTGGGAGTAACTTCCGAAACCACGCTAAGCATAAGTGATTGCAAAACTGCTAAAATCACCCTCTTAGTTTTAAATCGACTAGCCTGATGGTTATCGGTGGTTGATTAACATGATGAATTTAAATTGTCTCGCAGTTTGTTATTGGGCTGGTCTATCGAAGAGAACACATGTCATGTGCAGGTGTTCAGTACCGCTATTCTTTAATAGACCATATTAACGGTTACAAAGCTGAATTAATTCACAACATATGAGCATTCATTATATTACTGTATATAACAGTCAGTCAGTCAGTGTCAGGTACAGAACATCATCATGCACTTCTGAAGCACCCTGTGCACTGTAAAAAGACGAAATTCCGATAAAAGGTCAATTTTGTTTACATTGTGAACCCGCAATCGATTTGTTTGTTGTCATCAGATCGGAGGCATGGCCGCAGCACTGCAAGCAGTTCCCGCGTCCCACGACACTCGATAAAAACATTACATCAGCCGCCACCTGGGGCGCGCGAGGTCTCACAATTCACACCTTCGAAATTTAGAACAGTTGTAACTCGTACAAACTATTACTAAGCCAAACAAATATCTACGAAGCACGTGTTGACATGTGTAAGGAATTTAAGTGTAAGCATGATTGAAGTAAAATTGTTTAAAATTGATGAAGTTAAATTGTGTCCAATGAGGTGTCACATCCGCGCAGAACGGCTACCGTTCAGTATGGTAGGAGTAGGACTCGTGTGTGGTGTTCTCGTGTGAGATCCGTGGCTCTGTTTTTCAGCAACATGTTTTTTTATGTCCAATTGCACCCACAATTAATGCGCGAGGCCCGTAGCATTTGCCAGTCTTGCTATGTAGCTAATCCACTACCGTTCCCATGGGATAACTTTCGACTTTCAAGCAGCCGCACCGCTGGCAAAAACTAGTCGTAAATATTGTAATGAATAAGAACAACTTTAGAGACTTTTACTAAAGTAGCTACAACCTGCGTTCGTGTCGATTCAAATCTTTTATTTACAAAATTACCTATATAGAATTCTAAAAAGAGTAAACAACCACGAATTCACTGCGTGGTGTGAACTCGTTTCTTTGAGTCAGACCAATCAGACGGACGAATTCCAAAGGCTCTTTGCTCGTAAGTAAGATTTCACGTTTGCATTAATGTGACACACATCTCGAAGATCACCTTCGCAAAGGCCTGACGGGATTGACGACCGATACACCCAATGCGAAAAACAACGTAGAAACAAGTTCATGCCAAAAACATAATCCAGTTTTTACTATTCGTAGGTCTAAATTAGTTAAGAATCCGTTCTCATTTGAACCCCCTGTTTTTGAACAGACAAATTGTAAATTGAATCCTTAATCAGAATTGTGTTTGATTTAGCTTAACGTTTTCCAGAAAGAAGAAATTATATGGTTAAAAATAAACTCATCCGTTTAAAAAAATCCGGCCCTAGAGGAAGTGACATTCTATGAGCGGCAACGATTGTTGAAAAGTTCAAAATGTATGAGTTTAACATGTTCTACCGAAACGGAATGTGGTCAATAACATTTTGGGCTTTCGACGATTGACATGTCATTGTGCTACCGAAACGGCATGTGTTCAATAAGATTTTAGCCTTTTTACGATTGACATGTGCTACCGAAGCGGAATGTGGTCAATAACAACACAGGAATATTTTCACTCCCGACCCGTGGTACAACTGCGATGTCCAACTGGTTGTACTACGGAGAAGTAAATAAAAAAAAATCAAGTCGGGGTGCCCCAAATCCCTTTACTTCTCCGTAGTACAACCAGTTAGACACATCGCAGTTGTACCACGGGTCGGGAGACAAAATTTTAGGCTTTCGACGATTGACATGTGCTACCGAAGCGGAATGTGGTCAATAACATTTTGGCCTTTCGACGATTGACATAAGTATGCTACCGAAACGGCATGTGCTCAGGAACATTTTAGCCAGTTAACGGGGATAGTCAGTCGCTCCATGCAGTACAACTGTACATACTGTACAATTAGACTGGAAGCCAACCTCAACATAGTTGTGAAGTGTGAATCGTAGGCATTTGTTTATCGCTGATTGAACGTCGCTTTATGCCCTCTAACTAGTTAAATAATATACTTACTGGTGTTCCTATTGATCTGTTTTGAGTTTGTTGCAATTAGTAGGTATTCCAATATTATAAGACGCATAAAAATTTCGATATCGCGTACGTTGTCACGGCCCTAGTGTATGGCCATCATTTGACTGCTGACCTGAGATCACCCAGTGATATTTGCTCCAATTTCATCCGGATCGCGCCTGATCTTTGGATTGGGACAGAACATATCAGAAAGCTTGTATGTATAATATCTTCCTTTAGGTTTTGTTATGTAATAAGTACCTATAGGTGCTTACTGTTAACAAGATAATTATGTAGGTAGACACAGGTGAACCGGTCAAATTGAAACGTTGCGGTTACGAGCACGCTTCATAGTTGACACAAAATGCGAAACGAGCTATTTCCCTAATATAATACATATACCATTATTTCTTAGATTTTGATGGATTTTTGTAACTTTTGTCAGCAAAACTACTTTCCTTAAGGATCTACCTCAGAAACAACTTGATTTTTCTTGCGAAATAGATTTTAATGACCATTTAATTAGTAGGTACCCTTGATGAACTGTAATAACCAGTTTATTTTATAATATTTCATTAATATTACACAATATTGACTATCTTGAGAAGCCAAGGTACCAACTTAGCAGAATAGTAGTAAAAAAATCAGACGTGCCTTATCAACTGCGTATCGCGTCGTCTGCCATTGAACAAAATTGGCGCAGCATCGATAAGACCGACATTAATACCAACGTAGGCCTTCTCTTGGACAACGGGGACATTTTTAGTTTTATTTTATTCCGTTTAATCTTGCCTAGTTTTAGACCTTTAGACAACCTACCAAAAGCTATAGTTACTGTGGAAAGTTACCATATTTATTTATCCTTTATTTCAGGCAACTAAGGCCCATAAAACACAATAGGATATGTATAAAAAAACAATAACTAATATAAAGTTTTTTTGTACATATTTTATACAAAAAAACTTAAAAACTACTGCACAAGAAGTAACAGCGTCATGTTACGCTGCGAGGTGTCGCGTAGCTGGCCGCGGAAACGCCGATACAGACCAGCAGTACCTACCTGTAGGTAGGTAATAATAGTCTCTCCTCTTATTAACATTTAATATTTATGAGTTTAATTTTAATAAATTAATATTATAAACCTACCTATATAAAATAATCAAACCACAAGAACGTAATAAAAACGGTCTGCATATATTTCCATCATACTCATAACATCATAATTTTCTTAGGAAACTCAATATTTTCTTTTCTACAAGGACTTGCCAACAGGAAAAAACCAGATGACTGACGCACCTACTCTTACTCATAAAATTATTTTGCTATAACTTCATAATCATTTTGCATTTGAGGAAAATTTAGTGATCCACCATTTACGTAAAAAACAATGTGTACAACCCGTAACGATATTAATGTAAACATAGATAAAGATTCATTAAAAAATAACAAAATATGGGGAATTTACTTGCACGTCATGCCTACAAGAGAAACAGTATCCAATGAAGCAATGATAGGCTTATTCAATGTAAATCATCCTATCTTGTGTAAGTATATTCTTGTTAGCAAGAACCTGTAACAGAAAATATAGTAGATACCTTGGTAGGTAATGTGGTTAAATCTGTTTACGCCCCATGCATTTCATACAAACTTTCAAGTCCTTGTTTTTCGAAATGAATAAACCGATTTTAGTGAAACTTGGTATGCATACGCTAGATATTCAGGTCTAAATAGTTAGTAGAGAAAATTTTCGAAAAAGAGTTAAGGGGAGAGAAAACGATTTTAAGTTTTCTATGAAAAATGAAAAATCACTCTATCTTCCCCCTGAGCTCTTTTGAATGCCAAATGAGGCTGTTCGCTAACAGTTTGATCAGAACGATTTACATCCACACAAAATAACACCATACTACTAAAATGTCTAGGATCTATTACAGTAGAGGCAAGAGGATCAGGTCAAAGCCGCCACTTGCTAGGTAGGGTCATCTTGACTTGATAAAAAATCAAAGACAAGCCAAAACTAGTTTTATCATTTTATGATGTAAAAGAATATTTTCTCTTCCGTCATAATCACATGATAACACACGCAAAGGAATGTTTTGAACGGTCTCAAAAGTATAAACACTCATGCCAGCCTTGATCTTGCGTATGAATGTCAAGAAAATATTATCCCCACAGTTCAACGTCTTCGAGAAGGCTCACTTCGAGATAAATGGATAGTTTGGTAAACATCTCATGTATTATACCCAAACTGTCGTATATTATGTAGGTAGGTATTTTGATTTTCTTTTAAAAATGCGTTGACACGTAAGCTAGTGTAAACGACGAACAAATCAGTTTTGTATGGACTAGATTTGAACTAACACTTCGCCCGCGACTTCGTCCGCGCGGATTTTGTAGGTAGTGCAGTGTGGTCACTACATAATTCCTCAAATCACTCCAAGAAATAGGTGGAGGTTTTAAATGTCTTGTTATTTTTTCTGTTTGAAACGCGAAACTCCTTGATTATTTTTTCAAATCACGTTCAGTAGATTTTTTTTGAATGCTATTCGAATTTTTTTGACAAAGAAAAAGGTAGACATTTGTTCTGGGACTTGTGTTATGTCAGCGACCAGGAAATCATGTTTTATTCAGAGGAATAATAAATAAAAATTATGTGCTGATAGTTTTAGCCAGTTGAGCTTAAAGCCATGGTACATATGTCCATGCACAACTTGTGAACAACTCTTGAAGCCGGATTACCGGTTTTATGGTCTGGTGATTGTAAATTGCTGATTAAGCGAGGGCGAGGTTCCCAGGCTGCCACCCCTAGAAGCCAGTAGCAGGGAAGGCCATATCCCCAGAGGATACTGCGGGAGAGGCGCCCCATTGCCGTCGTCAGGAGGACGACGGGGAGGTTTACCTAAAAATATTCACCCGAATATATTTTTTTCTTTTTTCGATACCCACTTTTGAGTTGACGTCGGTTCTCTACTTCGGGAGTGAAAAGACATTTTTCGTACGCATTTAAAACTAATGTAATAACGTTTCTTTTTTTCCCTTGTGAGCGAACAAATCATTACGAGTTTCTAATCCTTTAGGAAACCGGCCTTATCGGGTTTAAAATAAAACGAGTTGCAACCGTATTTTTTAAATCCGCGATATTCGGTCTAATAAATTTATTAACGTTCTCAAATTAAAAAAAAATGTAATGATTTTCGTAATGTAAGATAGATCCTTGTTTTTTAAGATTAACGGTCACGACAACACACGATACCTATTTTTTGTACTTTTATATACTAGTTTTCCTATTTTTTTATTTTCATCAAATTTAGTATTTTTTTCTTTTACCAAAATTACACGTATTTGAAGCGTAATGAGTGTTTCATTTCTTTGACATCATAATGCTACACAAATTGGCTCTCCGGCAAAGTAAGTAAAGGTTTATTTATCCTCATAAA
Source organism: Melanchra persicariae (assembly GCA_947386135.1). Taxonomy (NCBI): domain Eukaryota; kingdom Metazoa; phylum Arthropoda; class Insecta; order Lepidoptera; family Noctuidae; genus Melanchra; species Melanchra persicariae. Next base: position 6,942,122 of record OX376653.1, on the reverse strand, counting down.
TATCTTGATTTAATTATTTTTTTTTTTTCCATGAAAAGGTGGTCGCGCTCATCGTGCGAATCATTTTAAAAATTTGATTAACAGATCGTTCTTCGGAAGCGAATCGTTCTTTATTTTTCAGATTCCTGATTCTTTTGAGGAAGTTCCAGAAGCTATAATAATATTATAACATCCGTGACAATATAGAAGACAAAGCAATATTGGTCTTTGCTTTTATTGATTTCTTGTTTGTGTTGTACTTGAGTGCTATGAAAATAATCTTGTAAAACTTTAAACATATAACTCTTTTATTTCTTCCCATCAAATATATATTTTACCCGAATTTAATTTCCATCCTATAGTTAGATGTATTTAGAACCCGTAGTGTTTGTAAGGTGTGTGGATCTTTAGGCCTCCGAGTTTTACGGTAAGCTTTTTTAAGAGGTTTTTGCGAGTGCCTAGTTTTTATCCACAGCTTGGCTATTCCTATAGCGATCGGTTGCTGATTATAGATCTATCTATCTATCCCTTTGAGACTAAGTCCAATTGTTCACCAGGTACCTGATTTTTTTGCAAGGGTCCTATCGTGTTCAATCACGTAGTCTATATGTTGGTGTTCAACTCTCAATTATTGTACTTTTCACAACTTTAGATAGACGTAGCTGTATTCCTTGATGTGCATGCTTGTATGTATAAATGGTTAGGCCTCGAGTCCAAAGGTTAGCTTGGTTTTACTAGGCTGTGTTGCTAGTTATCTACTTATTTTTATGATAACTAGGCCAGCTGATGTTTTTTTTCCTTTTTTTCCCCCTCGTCTAGTCCTGGTTTGTCTCGTCGTTCCTTTTTCTTTTTGTTCTAACCATTTTACGGTCGCAACACACGTTTAATCTGTCTTCTTCTGTCGAATTTTTAGGAGAGAGTTGCAGAGACTACTGATGGTTTCTTTCTCCGAAACTTGTGGTACTTAGGTTTCAAAGGTGCATAATATTTTTTAGGATAACCAGCTGTTTGTTTCCTTAAGGCCATGATATTAGTATCGTCTCTAGGACAATCTTTGGTCCGCGAGACTGATTCTATTTATTCTGGTCTATATAATTTGAAGCATATTCTTACATGATTCACTACACAACTTATAATGCACACATTCAACACAACTTACTTAGCATGAATTAAGTCTATTTATTAATTCTAAACTAGTACTGATTCCTTTTGATTTCAATTATTAAGCTTATGTCCTAAGTGATGATCTCATATTCATTTCCTACACCTAGCTTTACAGTTATAACTTTCGAAATTTCTTACAATTTTAACTAAATATTTTACACATTTTTTACTTTTACACTTTTCTCACTTCTTTACACTTATGTTTGGCTTATTCCCCTAAAGAAGGTAAACGCCAGTTCTATCGTTAAAGCTTTAGAATCAGAAATATTTTTCAATTTCGGAGTTCCTCGAGCTATACTTTGTGACAATGCTACCGTTTTTCGTAGTAATCATTTTGTAAATTTCCTCAGATCATTTCATATTGATTCAATCTATACTCCTTATTATTCCCCTCAAGCAAATACTGTTGAACGTTATAACCAAAGTGTGGTTACATGTTTAGGTATATTAGTTGGTGAGAACCAGAGAAATTGGTCTAAGATGTTGCCTAAAGTTAAACTCTATCTTAATTCCTGTATTAACTTAGCCACTGGTTTTACTCCCAATTTCCTTATGTTTGGTAGAGAAGTTTGTATGGAAGCAAGCCGTGCGTATAATCAGACTCAAAGCGCTAATTTAGCTGACAGTCGTGATAGGCACGCTTCAAATCTGTCCTCTCTAAGTGAAGTTTATGCGAAAGTTGCAGATAATCTATCGTTAGCGTTTATTCGTAACTCGCGTGCTTACAATACGAATCGAAAAGCTATCACTCTGACTACAGGTGACACTGTGTGGCGACGTAATTTCTATAAGTCGTCTGGGGCTGATTACTTTTCTGGTAAACTTGCTCCACGCTTTATTAAGTGTCGCGTCGCTAGAGTTATTTCAAAAAACTACTTATTTACTAGAGGACTGTGATTCAGTTCACTCCGGTAAGTATCATATTAAGGATATTCTAAAGTGATTTTTCTGAAGTCTTCGAGACGCGTTTTTTCCTCTTATCTTTTGATTATTCTAGAAGATTTCCTTTCGAAGAATATTTTTATGGTTAACTCTCTCTTTTGATCCCATTTTTATGTAATTAACCACTTAATTAAAAAACCTAAAAAGTTTTTGTAATTACGTAAATCATTATTCAATATTTAGTAGCTAACTTTTCGTTGCCAAGCAACAATGTTTGTTTTTGTTAACTGTTGTCAGTTAATGACATTATTCCTAATAGTGATGGGACATGGTCGATAGATGTAAGGTCGGTAAAATTAATTGATCTAGTGATGTGATTTTATCGATAAATGCTTGTTAAAAAAAATCTAATTGAGTATTGTTATTTACGATGAATGCTCATCGGTTAATGCACATAGATTAATTATACAATGTAATTTGGTGTTATGATACTTAATGAAATGCAGTATTTAATTGTATCAAGCCTCGTTTCCCCGATGGGATGGGCACAGATGCAGTTCAGATTTCATATCATTTAACTTTCATATGTAATAATTACTCACTCTCGGGAATATTATTACTCCCTTCCCTCTTTTCTATTATTGGACTTCTCCGCGTTCTTCTTTAATTATTCTTTAATAAGAATAAATTTCTACTCTCCTCTCACTTAAGCTATTGACTTAAGATTTTTTCTTCTGACTTGAGTCTTTGACTTAAGCTTTTAACTTAAGCTTTTAACTTGAGCTTTTGACTTGAGCCTTTAACTTGAGTCTTTGACTTATAATTATTTTTTTTTGACTTAAGTCACAGTTTTGAGACTGATGTCGTATTCTAGACTTAACTCGTGTCTGAGGCCGAGTTTGTTAATTTGTCTAAGGTCAAACCTAACGTTTTGACCTTGTAAATATTGAGATCTCTGTTTTTTCGTGTTGACAAGTTAGGATAGATTGTTCAATTAGGTTAGGCTAGTTTAACTTAGGTTAATTAATTTCTAGATTCCACTTTTCTTTAAATATAGTCAACACATTGCGAGCTCGCACTGATACCGTTTAGATGGAGGCGCGTCCTCGTTTTTATTCTGTATCCGCTGCACTTCGATGTTGTTCTTCGGATTTTCTTTCGGTTTATCTTTTGGGATTATCTTATGGTAATTCTTATAGGTTTTGCTTCTTACTTTATTTTTTTTTTTTCCTTCAGGTTCTTTATATGTTGGTCATTAATTTTTTGCTTTCCTGTCCTTCTCATTTTCGTTTCTTCTTACTTAATGGTACGTGCGTCCTTTTTTTCTTAGAAAGGGGGTACTGCAGTGTGGTCACTACATAATTCCTCAAATCACTCCAAGAAATAGGTGGAGGTTTTAAATGTCTTGTTATTTTTTCTGTTTGAAACGCGAAACTCCTTGATTATTTTTTCAAATCACGTTCAGTAGATTTTTTTTGAATGCTATTCGAATTTTTTTGACAAAGAAAAAGGTAGACATTTGTTCTGGGACTTGTGTTATGTCAGCGACCAGGAAATCATGTTTTATTCAGAGGAATAATAAATAAAAATTATGTGCTGATAGTTTTAGCCAGTTGAGCTTAAAGCCATGGTACATATGTCCATGCACAACTTGTGAACAACTCTTGAAGCCGGATTACCGGTTTTATGGTCTGGTGATTGTAAATTGCTGATTAGGCGAGGGCGAGGTTCCCAGGCTGCCACCCCTAGAAGCCAGTAGCAGGGAAGGCCATATCCCCAGAGGATACTGCGGGAGAGGCGCCCCATTGCCGTCGTCAGGAGGACGACGGGGAGGTTTACCTAAAAATATTCACCCGAATATATTTTTTTCTTTTTTCGATACCCACTTTTGAGTTGACGTCGGTTCTCTACTTCGGGAGTGAAAAGACATTTTTCGTACGCATTTAAAACTAATGTAATAACGTTTCTTTTTTTCCCTTGTGAGCGAACAAATCATTACGAGTTTCTAATCCTTTAGGAAACCGGCCTTATCGGGTTTAAAATAAAACGAGTTGCAACCGTATTTTTTAAATCCGCGATATTCGGTCTAATAAATTTATTAACGTTCTCAAATTAAAAAAAAATGTAATGATTTTCGTAATGTAAGATAGATCCTTGTTTTTTAAGATTAACGGTCACGACAACACACGATACCTATTTTTTGTACTTTTATATACTAGTTTTCCTATGTTTTTATTTTCATCAAATTTAGTATTTTTTTCTTTTACCAAAATTACACGTATTTGAAGCGTAATGAGTGTTTCATTTCTTTGACATCATAATGCTACAGTAGGTACTCCACAATCTTCAAAGCCCGCTCTATACCCTTTTTTAAAGGTTAGTTTTGGAAAATTAAGTACAACGATTTTCAAAATTACCTAGCCATTCTGCTTATTTTGTGGTCTCAGGCGGCCCTAGACAATGTAGGTACCATTCAATTGGCGAATGCGATAGCATCTGTCAATCCCATACATTTTGACGTATTGACAATTGCCTTCGCCACGCTACCGTAGGGGTTGATTATGCGAAATTTGTTACATCTGTTTCAATTATCCCACTTGAAGTATATATAGCATCCCCACCAACCGTGTCTCCACGTTGCCGTCGTGGTGGGGCTTGCGTGTCTCAATGATCTTGGGGGCTTTGCCGGTAGAGCCACTCATGCCGGAAGGTCCCAAGTGAGAGACCAGACCAAGAGAGACACAAGAGGGGCACACCGTTCGGAGACTTGAGCAGTGTTCGGGTCCTCGGACGGTGTGCGTCTCATTGGCTTGCTCGCTGCTCTCTGGTACGCGTCTGATCATCAGACGTGACTGTGAGGGCAGCGAGCAAGCAGTGAGAAAGAGGGGGAGAGGAGGGGAGATAGGGACCGCACCCTCAAAAAGGAAATTATGGACAGTTCTGCTAAACAGAATCTACCCCAGGGCGGTACGGACTGCACAGCAGTCCGAGAATCCGCCACGCCTAGTGCGTCAAGCCCCTCGTATTCTGGGGGGGGCAACAGGGCTGTCCGCACTCCGCTTGCCAAGGGCAACAGTGGCCGAGGAGGCCCCCGATTCGAATTCGACTTCGAAAAATTAATCGGGTTTAATTTTAGCTCGCCCGACGAAGAGTCGGCCGGGCAGAGCGCGGGCGAAGGCGCGCTGCGCTGGGAGGAGGGCTCGCTTGAGCGTCGCGCGGGTGTAGAGTCGGAGTCCGAGTTGGACTCCGACGACCTGGCGACCATTGGCTCGGCGAGCCCTGTACCCGAGGAGGCGAGGGCTGCTGCGGAGGACTCCAGGTCCTTCCGCAAGCGGCCCAGATCAGAGGAGGACCGGGGGTCGTCCGGCAGCGAGGAGGTTGCCTCGGCCCGGAAGATCCCCACCAGCAGGCGGGGTAAGGGCCGAGAGGGAGGCAAGGGCAGAGTCCTTGCCTCCAAGGATGCTGGACGACCCCCCGAAGATGGCGTTCGTGGGGCTATAGGCTTGGAGTCCTCCGGCGGCGAGCCGGATGACCGGAGGGCCGGGTTTGCGGAGGTGGTGGAGGCCGCGCTTCGCGATGTGGCCTTGAAGAGGAAACTTTCCTCTAAGAACAAGGCCATAAGCGAGGCGAAGGCCTCCATTCTGGCGGCAGCGGAGGTTACCAGGGGTGGGCTGCCGCCACGGAGCGTCTCCGAAAGGAGAACGAGGGGCTCCGCGCAGACCTGGCCAGGCTCCGGGGAGCCGGCCCACAGGGGGCGCCGCAAGGGGGGCGCAAGAAGGACGGCCAGCCCGTGCCGCAGGAGAGCCAGGTGCTGGACCTCGTGCGGCGGGAGATGGCTGCCTTCCAGGCGCGGTTCTCCGTCCTGGAGGGCATCGTCCTGCGCCCCCCGTTAGCGGCGAGTGGGAAGGCTCCAGGCCGGAAGGCGGCGTCGTACGCGGCCGCCGCGGCTGCCACACCGGGGTCGTCCGGCCAGGCCAAAGGGTCCGGGCCGGCACCCGCGAATCCGGTGCCGGGAAAACCGGACCCGGCCCCGGGAAGGAAGAGAAAGGGCGGGGTTGCTGCGCGGACGGCGAAGGCTCCTGCGCCGTCTGAGCAGCAGCTCCCCCCGGCTTCCTCGCCTTCAGCTCCTCCCCCGGCTCAAGCCGAATGGCAAGTTGCCGGGGAGAAGAAGAAGGCGGGAAAGGCAGCCAGGGCGGCCAAGAGGCGGGAGAGGAAGCGGCGGCAGAAGGCGCGAAGCGTCGCGGCTGCGCTGCGCCCCCCGAAAACCGCGGCTGTAGTTCTGACGCTGCAGCCGGACGCGGCGAAGAGGGGCGTGACGTACGCGGATGTGCTCACCAAGGCGAAGGAGGCAGTGAACCTTGGTGAGCTGGGCATCGTGGGGGGCCTTCGGCTCCGGGTCACCATGACTGGGGCCCGGATGCTGGAGATCCCCGGGGCAGCCAGCGGCCCAACCGCGGACGCTCTAGCCGAAAGGCTCAGGGCGTCCCTAAGCGCGGACGATGCCCGAGTGTCCAGGCCCACCAAGCGCATCGACATGCGCATCTTGGGCCTGGACGACTCCGTCACGGAGGCGGAGGTGGTGGCCGCCGTCGTTAGGACGGGGGGGTGCTCAGCAGAGGAGGTGAAGGCGGGCACCCTACGTCCTGACAACACGGGCATGCGCACCATCGTGGTGAGCTGTCCCGTGTCGGCGGCCAAGTCCATCTCGGAGGGCCGTAGGTTTTTGGTGGGTTGGGTTTCCGCGCAGGTCAAACTGCTGGAACCCCGACCTCTGAGGTGCTTCCGGTGCCAGGTGGGCCACCATGTAGGAGCACAATGCACCTCGGAGGTGGACCGCAGCGGTCTATGTTTCCGCTGCGGTCAGCCCGGTCACAGGGCCGGCTCCTGCGACGCCGCGCCGCACTGCGCAGTCTGTGCGGCAGCTGGCAAGCCGGCCGACCACTGGGCTGGGGGTAGGGCCTGCGCCCCACCCGCCAAAGCCGGAAACCGGAGAAAGCCCTCCGCCACCGCCGTCTCTGCCGCGACCGCCGCCACCGCCGCCGCTTCCTCCGCCGCCAAAGCCGGTTCCACTGCGGCTGCTGCTACTGCAACAGCCGCAGTAGAGCCCCTACAACGGGCTCCGGAGGGGGCTGAAATGGAGTGCCAGTAATGGCCCCATTTCACCCCCTCCTGTTGAACGTCAGCCACTGCGCCGCCCAGGAACTGATGCTCCTGAGCATGGCGCAGTGACTGATGCCTGTGGACGGCGAGCAATGGGTAGCTCGCCGTCCGATCAGAACAGGCCCGGGTTGACGGCGCGCTGTGTTCTACGCGCGCCAAGCCAGCAGTCGTCAGCATGGGTCGGGGCCCGTTAAGGCCAGAGCCTACCAGGGTTGCGGATTTGTTCGAAAGAGTTACCGTGGCCCTGGAACGTAAAGGCACTGAGAGGAGCATGGGTGGGTTTTAGTCAGTAGAAGTCTGACACTCCCTGCCGCTCCACCCAGAGCGGGAGGGGTCATTTGATGATTTCCCATCCAATAAAAAAAAAAAAAAAAAAAAAAAAAAAAAAAAAAAAAAAGTATATATAGCATTCCAACGTAAATTTAAGCAAGCTATAATGTCCTCCCCTAAGAACTTTATCATCCCTCCTTCATCCCTTATATGTAGTTTATTTTCGAAAAACAAAAACATGTTATTCTTATTTTTTATCGAAATCATTTAAATACCGTTTTTCAAATTCATCGGACCAAGCAAGATAAGATTCTGCCCAGTTCGCTCAAGCCGCGACATTTTTCTTACTTGGAGCATGTTTATAACCGTCGTAACTTTTAAACGAAAGGTTCGATTTGAATAATTTAAAGTGTAATAATCACGGACATTATCAACCTTAATTATGAAAAACACATCAAAATAAAAAAAAAATTGATAAGGATAATTATCATGATACAAAAATCACTACTTTTCCATTTCACCCGGGATTTGCTGGAATAATTTGAACAAAAAGCGGTCATAGTGACATAACCATAATAGTGACAGGACAGGGTTTTGTGGACTTTTTGTTGATGTTGATAACCTCTATAAAACTTTAGTACATCACTTTGCTCTATTGTTAATAGTTTACGCAGCGTACGCTATATAAGTTTTTTTTTGGTATTTTTTCATACCTTGGGTTACATTATCGAAGTTTTCATACGGATCTCTAACTTTTATGAAAATACTCTACAGCCTATTACTCAGTGATAAATGTGATAATGTAGCTTTCTAACGACAAAAGAATTTTTTAAATCGGTCCTGTAGTTTTTATGTTTATTCGTTACATACAAAAATACAAATCTTTCCTCTTTATAATATTAGTGTAGATTAGTTAGAAGGTGTATGATGTGTTACTTTTATTTAAACACTTGTATGTATATTTATTATTTATTGAGCTTATAATACAGATCAGGTAAGTCTGGTTCTACTATGTGTTCTACGATACATGCTAGTCCCGGTCACAGAGTATAATAATATAATGATGTCGGTAGTCGCGGTCCACCAGCCTTCCTCTACCGGCGCACCACAGATTCACCACATCCTCTCTATCAGTGTTGCTATTACACAATAATGCTTCTCTCACAGAAGGTTACCTATTAGCACACAGAATATATTCCAGAACTATTTACAGAAGATATCTTTTTTTATTTACGAGTTGACCCGACAGACGTCCTGCCCCATATCTTTATGGGGCAGGACGTTTCGTTCACGCAGTTTTTCCATATTTTCTGTGAATCTTATTCATTTTCTCCGGTTCAACCGTTCGCAAGTGAGATGCTCTTACAAAAATTATAGGAAGGTTTCCCTGGCCAGATCCATGTCGCTGGAACATATAATACCATCTCCAGCTTATCATTCTACAAAGATAATTATATTTTGGACCGTGAGAGCCGACACGTGTTACCTTATCATGTCGCCCATTAAGATTCATGAATTTCTTAACATAACAACCTACCAAGAATCTTGTTATCTCTTAACAATTCGTGGATATTCTATCAAAAAGGTTCGTCCCGCACGTTCGACAACATTATCACAAGATCTATTTACATTATGAAATGAAAAACATTTGTGACGTAAGTTAAGTGTATTTGCATATAATGGCACGTCATAACATTTTGATGAAGATAATATGTTATTCAATTTAATGGATGAGGGTTCGACGTACGTGTAATGTATCATCAATTTTGCGAACTACAACAACGTAAGTGAGAGATAAGCGTCACGTATAAATTAATCTATTGATTCTAATTATAGTTTCGAACCTTACCTCATAATGTCGTCAGAGCTGGACAGCCAGTGAACGTCTCATACTGAGCATCGATACTGGCTGGCCATACCTATGTGACGATTACTAATCTTATCATAAAGCCACAACAATGTATGCCGTGACGATCGGCACTAGTAACATCCTCTTCTACTTATCCATAAATATTCTGCGAAAGTGTTTCTAATGGCTTATCCTTCTTTACACCCAGCAACGGAGCAATTTACACGAGACTCCTCGTGTAGCGCAATTTGTTCCATCAGACACTCAACTGAACCGAGCGCTCGGCGCATCCTGGACAGTCTCGCCTAACACCATACACGACTGGCCAATCGTTCCCTTGCGGTGGTAGGGCTAACACCCGCCTGGTTCGCGACCACCCCCTCCCACCGGAGTTCGGCGTCAAGCATCCTGCTGTGTTTCGTCGACGCGTAGGAGTACCAGTGCCTGAAGGCATTTCTGAGCACGCTCGCTTCATCATGGACCTCATCTATCGCTTTCCATCAGGCGTGATCGAGGTCAAGAGCTAGCCCATTCATAAATAATAAAAAAAGTCATTTTTTTTGCATCGAGATAGTTGATGGAGCGGAGTTACATAAAGGATTTTATTCCGGCAAAATATGCAGTTCCTATAGGTGATCTTCTGCATCGTCATTGTGTCTTCAGAATAAAAACAGATTATTTGCACCATGTAGGACGCATACCAAGAAACAAACTAATATAATTACTAACTTATGCTTACAGGTTGGAAAAATGCGTCACCTCTAAGCATAACATGCCCAATCTATACTCATTACGCCTGTGGAGTTTCGCTAGCCAATATTAAATTTGACCGCGCATACCATCTTGCTTGTCATGCTTGTATCTCAACGCTTGATAACGTTCGATTGTTATAACGTTGAACGAAAACAGTCAAGAGGCCATATTACACCATATCCTTGTTTTGTGTAAAGAAATCAAAACAAGATTTTGTATAAACGACCTCAGGTTGTCTTGTGACGTCTAAAAACTGATTTTAATTATATTGCATCGCTTCATTCTTCAGATATAACATTCACAACGTAGTTCCTCTACCCTACAAGGCAACTTCGCACTTTTTATTTTTTAAATTACCCTCGTATTTTTTTTTTTTTTTTTTTTTTTTTTAGGTATCTCCTAGCAGTCCTGTCAAACCTCATTCTTTTTCCGTGCGAGGCAACGAAAACACGTGTTCTCTTTTATCAGTCCCCGGTTACAAAACTAACGGTTTTTTGAGTTGTTTTTTCTTTTTACATTGTTAACTATGCCTAAACGCAGTGCTAATGATAAAATTGAGCGTTATAATAGAAAGATACGTAAACTTGAACAAAAAGAACGACAACATTGTCGTCGTATGGCGCGAGTGTTAGAATTTTCGGACTCCGATGTGGATCACGATAACACTACCGCCGCCGCCGTTGACGGTAAGTACCTATTTTAATTAATTTTGGTGATTAAGTGCTACAGTGTCGTTTTCATAGTGCCAAAGTGATAATCTTGAAGATTTCCTTGTTGCCTTGATTCGAAATCGAACGTGGCAAGCCTGGGGGTTGGCCGTGAGTCAACACGAGGGCATACAAGCAAAATATAAGCGTATCTTACATGAGATAGCTAAACATTTTTGCGAAATAAGACAAAAGCCTGGGGTCTATCCGAGAGATAGAACGAAGGCATATTATTTTTGTCAAAGTATTAGCATTCTAAAATAAATTATTTTATTACTATAGATGCCAATGAAGTCGACATGGATGAGTCTGCTAATCCACGACTAACTGACGTTCCTGTGATAACAGTTCCTGATCCAGGATCACCGGAAACGACCGATGTACCTCCGGTCGAACACGAGCTCGACCCCGAAATTCTATCGGCACTAGGGGAGCCCTCTGACGACATTCCTGACTTTGGAGAAAATATCCATGAAACGTTAGCACAAAGATGGCAGCCCATTTTAAAAAGAGGGCTTCCGAAGGAAGTCAAGGACAAATTATTAAAAGAATACCTTGTTCCCTCTAACTGTCCACTTTTGCAAGCACCAAATCTTAATGTCGAAATTTCGGCAGCTATAACGGATATGGCTAGAAACCGCGACAAGAAGATGGAGTTATCACAACAACTTCTTGGTACTGGGATCACAGCCGTAAATAGGGCGATGACTCTTCTCATTACAGGTGAAGAAAAAGTCTAAAATGCTAAGTGACAGTTGTCGCATCTTGACTCATCTTCACCATACGGATACTCAAGCACGTATCAAAATGGTAACACCCGGTTTGGAAAAATCATTCCTAAATGTTATCAAAGATAACGAAAGGGATAGCACTTTATTCGGATTAAAATTATCCGAAAAAATCAAAGCTTCAAAAGCTATCGAAAAGCAGGGCCTGCAAATAAAAAAGACTCCGGTGCCTCAAAAACCTACACACGTAGTCCAATCGGCAGTCACAAGACCTCGCTACCAGGAAAACTGGGCAGGTCCTTCGCGTTACCTGTCGAACAGGGGGGGGCGCGGAGGCCAGAGGAGACAAGCCCCTGCAGGACGCAAGGCACAGCCAGCGGCGCAAACGAGGTATTCGAACACGAACAAAACGCGTGCTCAACCTCAACAATAGATCAGGTACATGCTGGACGAATACACAACTTTTATACTCACTGGCTTAACATAACCTCTAATGAAATCGTTCTCGAATGGATTCGTAATGGTTTTTCTATACCTTTTTCTGCAACTCCGGTACAAACCATGTTACCTCGTAATTGTCTTTCACAGACAGAGAAAGAGGACATGAATTTGGCCATCAAAAAGTTACTCGATTTAGGCGCGATATCAACATGTTCACCGACTAAGGATCAATTCATTTCAAAAATATTCCTTACTGCTAAACCAAACGGTGACAAGCGCTTTATTTTGAATTTAAAGCCACTAAACGAGTTCATATCCAAGTTCCATTTTAAAATGGAAGATTACAGAACCGTTTCTAAATTAATCCCTCAAAACGGATTCATGGCCAACATAGACTTGAAAGAAGCATATCTTTTAATTCCTATCGCAAAACACCACCGTAAATACCTACGTTTTCATTTCGAGGACGATAACTCACAAAAGCTTTTGTACGAATTTAACGCTATGCCGTATGGTTTATCTATAGCTCCTAGAACCTTTACTAAAATTATGAAAGAGGTAGTCTCCCATCTTAGGAGCCAGGGCCTTAAATCAGTCCAATATCTTGACGACATACTATGTATTGGTGATAATTATTCCGAATGTCGTGATAACGTCACAGAAACTTTGAAATTATTGGAATCTCTTGGTTTTGTAATTAATTATAACAAAAGTTCATTGGAACCAAAACAGAATTGTAAATTTTTAGGCTTCATGTATGATTCAAAAAATTTAATAATGTCCTTACCAGATGAAAAACGCAACAATATTGCTAAGTTAGTTAATAAATTTTTACTTTTACCACGCTGCACTATAAGAGAATTTGCTCAACTAATTGGGGTTCTCACTGCAGCCTGCCCCGCAGCAAAATATGGATGGATTTACACCAAAATTTTAGAACGTCAAAAATTTCTGGCCTTAAAAATAAATAACAATTTTGATATAAAAATTATTTTACCAAATATAATTTTAGATGATTTGAATTGGTGGTCAAAAAATATTTATATAACTTCCAACTCCATAAGAGCTCAAGAATTCACATTAGAAATATTCACTGATGCGTCTAGGACTGGCTGGGGTGCTTGTTGCAATAACGAACGCATAAATGGCGCCTGGAAAAGTTCTGAATTAAAGTTTCATATTAATTACCTAGAACTCTTAGCGGTATTTTTAGCTTTAAAATGGTTTGTTCGCGATTATTATGATTGTGTTATATTATTACGTATTGATAATACGACAGCCATTAGTTATATCAATCGTATGGGCGGAATACAATTTCCACATTTAAACGATTTATCTCGATCTATTTGGCAATGGTGTGAGAATCGAAAAATCTGGTTATTTGCATCTTACATAAACACACACGATAACGTTATAGCCGACGAACAATCTAGAAAAATTAATTCGGATACAGAATGGGAATTAGCAAATGTAGCATTCCAATTGATAACACAAGAATTAGGTAAGCCACTTATAGATTTATTCGCCTCTCGCACCAATGCAAAATGCGAGCGCTACGTGTCCTGGCGACCAGACCCTGATGCCATCACTGTCGACGCCTTTACTTTTAGCTGGCGCGATAATTTCTTTTATGCATTTCCGCCATTTTCTTTAATATTAAGATGCTTACAAAAAATTGTTCTAGACAAAGCTAAAGGAATTCTTGTATTTCCTTTATGGCCATCACAAGCCTGGTTTCCCCAGTTAAAAAGTATGCTTGTTTCAGAAATTATTATTCTGAAAGCAAACAAAGATCTTTTAACTTCCCGTTTCAGAACTCACCATCCACTTTACAAGTCGCTTACCCTGGGTGCCGCGGTGCTCTCCGGCTTGCGTTCACACAACGAGGAACGCCCTCAACCGCTCTCGACTTAATGTTAGCCTCTTTATCCAATAATACTGTACAGCAATATAATGTCACCTTTAAACTATGGTGGAATTTCTGTATAACCAATAATATTAACATGTTTGAGGTGTCAATTCCACAGGTCATGACCTTCTTGTCCGATCAATTTGACAAGGGAGCATCATATGGGTCCCTAAATAGTCATCGATCTGCCCTATCGCTACTTCTAGGAAATAGTGTAGGAACAGACGACTGCATCAAAAGACATAATAAAAACATCGGCCCCTGGCCGAGATCAACCAATTTTATTTCTACCATACTTTGTAGACAAACCAAGTATTTGCCCGGCTACGTTATTAGAAGATTACCTTCAAGTGACTAAAGAAATTAGACCTGAGAACGTGCCTAATTTATTTCTAACGTTTAAACGGCCATAGGTATAGAGGCGCTACAGCGCAATCAATCAGCCGTTGGATAAAACTAGTACTGTGTGAGAGCGGCGTGGACGTGGCGACATTCAGCGCGCACAGCACGCGTCACGCCGCCACGTCCACGGCGCGCCGCGCTGGCCTGTCCATAGACGCCATCCGGAAGGCGGCTGGTTGGACAGCAGCTTCTCAGACATTCGCGAAATATTATTGTCGGGACATACGCGAAGAAAATTCCTTCGCAAGTTCTGTTTGTTTTCCGTCAAACACAAATTAAAAAAGACGAATTATTCATCATAATTATTAAGATTGTATGTATTAACCTAAATAATTATTTAAGCAGTTGAACCTAGATTAAGAAATAACAATTAAGATGTCAAATTAAAACATTGCCAATGTACTATTTAGATCAGATTATACTTTATCAGTAAACAACTCAGTTTAATAAACAAGAATTGATTAAATCAGTTATTATTATTGAATTCTAAAACTAGCTAAAACTTCATCTCTAAACATCTACGTTGTGAATGTTATATCTGAAGAATGAAGCGATGCAATATAATATAAGATCAAACGAACTTCGGCAAGTGAAGTTCGATCGATATTATATTAATCGCTTCATTCGAAGATATAAACACCCACCCACCCTACTTGCCCATAATGAAGTTTTCGCTAGATCCACTTACTTTAAAAAGAATGAGGTTTGACAGGACTGCTAGGAGATACCTAAAAAAAAAAAAAAAAAAAAAAAAAAATACGAGGGTAATTTAAAAAATAAAAAGTGCGAAGTTGCCTTGTAGGGTAGAGGAACTACGTTGTGAATGTTATATCTTCGAATGAAGCGATTAATATAATATCGATCGAACTTCACTTGCCGAAGTTCGTTTGATCTTATATTATACCAACAGACGAATATGACTCCATTCTTTACGAACAACATTAATTAAATACCTTTGTACGTAAGCTGTGCTTATTATATTAATTACTGCATATTTCGTGTAATAAAGAAAGAATAAGAATTAAATATTATTTAGAAACAAACAACTTTAGGCAGGAATTCGTCAAAGTAACGTAACATCACGACTGTAGGTACTCCTCGAATGGTTAAGCTGAGATGTAGGCATACCCCTAGTACTCCCACATTCCAGCCTACCAGCAGTACGATTCTGCAAACATCTTCTTTCTTTTCTTTTTTAAAAAACGTTCCCCCACACTAGGAATTTCTTCAATATCGTGGGTGCGTAAACTCACATACACAAACAGCAACAAGCCAGACCCGGAACAACCATCTGTAGACCATACAAATATTTGTTCCGTGCAGGAATTGAACCCGCAACACGCAGCGCAGCAGTCAATCACTCAACCACTGCGCTAACCACGCCGTCTCCTAGTTAAAACTTAGGTTAAGTAACCGTGAACTGTCATTCCACGTAAAGCTCTGCCGGTCTATTCTGTCAATATCTCACCGTGTATAAACTTAGCTGCTGGTCGATTCTGTCGACATCTCACGGTGTTCACCTAGGCGGAGTGAACGACAAGAGCGCTGTCATTCCATCTTATTTGTATGATTTGACAACTCACCCGTCGTGCGCCCCGCCTGAGTGTTCACTTCGACATGCTTACAGAATCGCACTGCAGCAGTGAGTATGATGAAGTGAACTGAATGACAGCTGTCATTCCATCTTGGTTGTATGGCTTGACGGTGACATTTGAATAGAATAGACTTGCAGAGTGCCTTTGTGAACAGAATAATATTGATTGCTGTTACAGGTGTTTACAGAATAAAGATGATGTTTTTACTTATTGTGCTAATTAAACAGTTAATAAATGTGAAAGACACACATAATATGATGAGCTAAAACTCTGCAATTACATATAATAAAGAAATTGTTTATAAAATAATTATTGTGTCTTGCGGCTTATTTTGTCGAAAAGTTTATTTTAACTTCTGAGAATTGTAATTTAATAAATTTATTAAGTAGTAACAGGTAAACTACGGGCAGGTATCATCATCATAAAAAAAATAGAAAAAACATTAAAGCCAATCAAGAATATAATTGTTTCCATTGTTATGAAATCGTCGGTAAAGACGGGTCATACTATTTATGCAATGTACGGTCACCAAAGATGGTTAACACTTAAGTTTTAGGGCTGTAAAGAAAACACATTTATAAATATTTACATAAAAAACGGATCAACTATAATATAAAGGCATAATTATGTAACAAAATTCTAAAAGGAGGATGATAATTTGTGGGAATTTGAATGTAGGTAAAGTCAACAATTTTAATTTGTGAGTGTAAATAGTCTTTGGTTGCTGACCGTACCATTACATTTTAAGTCTTTTCTTTGGTATTATTTTCTTTATTTCGCAAAAAAATAGTTCTTTTTTTGTTAATTTATGATCAAGATGTTATAACAAAAAGCAATTATTTTCTTTAATAGCTAATAATCTGTTCATTGTACTAGCGAATATAATCTCCCTTGGCAGTGATATTGTGCTCTTTTGATCAAGTGGTCGCAAACGCGGCTGTTGATTGTGGGGGTTCTGAATTTTCAGACTGGGTAAGTGTTAAGTATAGCGAAATATTAGTGTAGTCAATGTACATCTTTACCTCCACGGCAGCAAGTGTGGTGGTATACTATTTACTTATAATTATATTCACTTCATCAAGTGTCAAATATTGTGCCATTTTACTTATAATATATTTTCTTCTTTATTATTTTTGTATCTGCCATGTTATTCCTTCACCACTCTCTATTGACTGGTAGAGACTGCCTACGGCATTAAGTCCACCTTTGCACTTTTGTGTTAAAACTTCATATTTTAACAAATAAACAAAATTGAAACCATTATATTTATTATATCACTAAAACCCCACCTGTGCTGTGTTGCCCTGTATTTCCTCCGTAATTTTGGCCCAACTCGTCTTATATACATCGTTTTCCAATCTTGAGTGTGTGCTAATCTTATTCGTCTTTCGAGCTAGTCTTTCTCCCAATTTCTGAATGATGAATTTGACGTTGAATCAGAAACCGGCCCTTATTGACTAATACAATATTAATATAATATTTATTGTGTTATCCAAGGAATTCCTTAGAACAATACCTAAGGAGAGTAAGTTTTCTGTGAAACATCCCAAGGCTTTGTGCCTTCGGGCAGAAACCTCATCATATTATGACGCATATACCTACTATAGGTACCTACTTACTCGTATATACAAGTTACTATTCAGGTACTGTTCACCTGGTTGTAACGACATTTTGCTGAAGGAGCATAAATAAGTAACCAGTTAGAAATATTGCATCATTCGTTTTAAAATAAAATAAAATTAATTACATATCTACTAATGGTAAGGTGATGTTTTTGCCAACTCAGGCGCAAACGCAATCGCGAAAACGGTTTTCATCAGATGATAGATACATAATTTTGTTATTAATTTATTATTCAACTAATATTTAATGTCAAGTCAAGGACAGGCAGATTTATATCATTCAGGTTTTAGCTATTATATCCATTATAATATTATAGCACCTGTAATTTTGAAAGGTCGTACTTTTTTATATCTTACATTATACAATTATAGTGTTACATAATTTCACTATATTCTTGTAGCTAGTTGATTTGATAGGTACGTCACTTTGCGAACATAATAAGTACAAAAAAAATCGCTAGAATTAGAAGAATACCTATTATCTTAATTGAATAGAAAATAAATCTCCATAAATTAGGAAGCGGAGTTTCAATGAAGATATGGTAGGTAGGTACTAAATAAAGATGAAGATATTTTAGTTTCGTTGAAATAATCCAATACGGATGGATTGCAAACACCAATGAGTAGGGAAGGGAAGAAGTGTTATGTAATGTACTTTTTATAGACTATGTAGAATGCCTCGTTCCTACAAATTAGATAGCACAGAAAGAACCAGTCACAATTATTATTTTTTAGAGCAAACGACAATTTTTAGAGAGTCAGATGGCAGTCATTATAACTGACCTATTCCTGCTAACACAATCTTGCGGTTAGCCACTTCAGGGGTACTCGATCTAACCAGTTAATGAATGCATATATATCATAACATTATGATTAATGTAAAGAAGACCGAGGGAAGAGAGCGGGGGGAGGGGCTGCGCACGCGTCATGAATTTATCAAAATAATAACATTTCATGGAAATTGGGTCACACATATTCTGTTTGGCCAAAGAAATACGCTGCAATATCTAACGATTGATAACGTTATGACGTGAATTCGATTGTTTGTGGGTGTCGTACGATGGATGACGAAAGTTCATTCACCGCCCTTCAGCTACGTCATAACACTTCATCAGAATTACAATAATATAACTAGTTAGATCCCGAAAAGAAGGTATAGGGAAAGTAAGTAGAAATTAATCCCATATACCTAATAGACTCCTGGTAGAATAAAAATAAGGTGTATACTATCCTACCTACCGAAATAATTGACAGAATTTTATGGCAAAGTAAAGTCATTGATGAGCCTGGTTTAAGAGCGTGGGGATTGGATCAAGCTTAGAGAATCCTAGCTTAGGTATGGCCGGCAGTGACTTTAATTAGGCTGCGGATAATGATGATGAAAACCACTTGATCGATATGATGATTAAAACAACAAAAATTAATCATCCAAAAAATTACATAACCCAATATTTGTGTACAATTTCATATTTTAGTAAAAGGTCAGAATAATATGAGAAATCCCGACACCGTCCGCTAGTGCTGATAAGTTTAGCAGAGGTGTTGGCAGCACACGACAACGCTGGAGGCGTGCGGAGCGTGGCCCGTGCCGGCGCGCGCGCAAGATAGCGCCAAGTTACATCAGACTCGAGCACCCGCGGCGCGTGCGCACCCGCTATATAACTCACGGCGCCGCGACGAGCCACTCATTCAATAATCGCAAGTAATCGATGACAAGAGTATACTAGTTTTGTGGCAATGTTCTACGCTCTCATGCATCATCCTACTATCGTGATTAATAAACTGAAATACGAACAACTGTGGCATAGTGACAATTGGTGTGACAGTCATTCCCCGCGATTCGAGCATCAACAAAGATAACGCAGAGTCCTTCAGATCGGGTGCAGTGATTAAAAGGTAAATATTATTTGTTTTGAAAATATTTCTTGTTTTCAAAATAATGCAGTTAACGTCCCGAATAATAAATAAGTAGTCAGAAAAATCATTCTGGAATATAGCGAAATACTTTAAAATATTGTTCGTTTACCAATAAAAGTTTTTTGTGCCTTTCTATTACTAATGATTTTAAATAAATAAATTGTCTAAGTTGTTAGTTGAAAACTTTGAAATAAGTACCTATAGAGGTTAACGACATATCAACTAGTTATTTTTTTTATCAATGAACTTTTCATTTGCGTCAAACGCGAGAGATAACTTGCCACTGTCGATCATTATTGTCAAAACTTCTCTTGATAAAAGCCTTCGTTATCGGATGTTTAAAAAATTAGGGGTCACCTCAGTGTCGCGATAAATTGTTCAAAGATACTGTCATATGACAATGAAGCTGTGAATTGCCTCTAATTTCCCTTATATAGGAAAGATTTGCCAATCCTTTGGCGGTGGTTGTCTAGACGTGTAAAACGATACGAGTTAACGGTATCGTATTTTAACTATTCACGCTCTGGTGCTTTCGCCTAGGGCTGGCACTACTCCAACAACATTTAGTCGGTCACATGAAAAAAATCTTAAATCATTTTATCGATGTTTACAAACCCATAGCACGTGCCTGACCTTAAACATTTTTTGAACGAAAACTTTTATCAATATAGAAATAACACGCGAAGTTTGGCAGCCCTAAGAGGGAATGAAATGCGGGAACTAATATGGTTTCATAATTCCTTTACAGAGTGACAAGCGGTCGATCAATCAATCGAGTCTAGATCACCTGAGCGAGCTAACGTGTCTGTTAGACGAGAAGAGATAAGCAGAAGAATTTATTTAGAAGAATCAATTTTGAGAATTAAGATGGCAACTGTACAGACCCCGCCTGAGATGAGCCTGTCAGCGTCTCTGCCGGTGCAACAGGAGCAATCTGAGATAGACCTGATGGCGCTGACCATGGCGGCGCTGCGCTTCGTAAACCCCTGGTCGGTGGAGGCCAAGCCGAGTCAGTGGGAGGACCAGATCGTCCCGGGAGCGCCGGAAGCTAAAGATCGCACCATCACCCTAGCGGAAGTCAGGCTTCACGACTCACCGCAAGATTGCTGGGTGGTCATCTATGATCGAGTATACGACATTACCACTTTCTTTGACGAGGTAAGTTCAAGAGATATAAGCAATCAAAAATCCCCTTTTAACATAATAATCTGTAATCAGAATATTTTTTTGCCCTCTTAAAACTATCAGCATTTTCTAAAAAAAATGTAGCTATAATATCTTTGTTGTTGTTACAGCACCCCGGTGGAGCAGACATAATGTTCGAGTACGCGGGCCACGACGCGAGCACCGCGTTCCGGAGCTCCGGCCACTCGCGCATGGCCAACAAAGCCCTGGAGCGATTCCTCGTCGGAGAACTGCCCCTGCAGGAGCGCATGTACCGACGACCCGGCGGCATCCGACTCAGTGACATACCGGAATAAGGAGCCAAGGGCATCAGCAAATTGCACTGCCAAATAATTAAGAAGAAGAGAGTAGTATTAAGTTTAAAACCTGTCCACTAAACTTGTTTTTATCGTCCTGGCTATGTCAATTTTCAACTGTCGTTGAAGCATGTGATAGTGACCCGGCCTTGGAGGTGAATTTAATTTAGTATTCATGGGAAAGAGAGAGGAAAAGGTGTGGCCTTAAATGCTTTAATTTCTTTTAACCACTCTCTAGGTGTCACGACATTGTTCGTGTTTGTTTTCTATTGTTTAGTTTTATCAAACTACCAGCTTTATTTTAGACATAGACAGATTTGTTAAGAGTATGTTGTAACATTTACAGTTTCTTAAATCGAGATAGTAGGCATCGTATGTGCGCATGATAAATTGATAATTTATTTCGCCAACCATGAGTTGCTTATTCGAGAATTTGTACTTTATAATAATTATTGTTACTGTTAACCTCAGGGGCTCAGGCAGTGATGTCAGAGCTTTGATAAGCGCAGTCTTGCGAAAACGAACTTGCCAAGTGTAGTTTTTCTACTGTCCATCATATCGGTTGCCGAGTTGTGGGTGTCTCTTAGTATTGTACGATAATTGCATTTATTTAAGTACCTACTTAACTTAGATATTAAATATTAAGTTTTTTACATGCAGGGCAGTAGATAAACGTTCGTAATAATAATTGTTGTTCGTTGTTTGACGTCATATTTTCTGGCCAAAGATAATGTTATCTCTTTGGCCAAATTTTGCGAAGCTTGTTTCCAATGAGGGCAATATTATCCGTTAGAGAGCTAAGATTACGTCCTTTGTTTGTATTGTTATTATTTAGATATAAGTAGCTCAGTATTATTTCTAAAAGAGATGTATTGTATTTTATCGCTTAGATCTAGCAATAAGTGCTTTCTCTTATGTTCCTACTATTTTATAGTTAGTAAATATAATTTCTGCATTAATCAATTACCTTCTATATTTTATTTACCAACCTACGTACCTTAAAAGTTTAAAACAGTGTAACAGATAATGAATAACAAATTCTAAAAACATACAAAACAAAATGTTCGGCCAGTGAAAAAGTGGTTCTACCTTTGTGGTAAAACCCATGGTTGACAATAATTTTCCTCAACGATAAACTAAGTACCTATAACATAAACTTAACTATCTGTGTATCACATTTTTTTAGTAAAATTAAAAAGATAAGACATAATACCGAAATGATCAGTGACTTTTATCGTTAACTGGACCTGCCATTCAGCGCACACTAATGAAAATTGCTACAATATACAAAGCGTAGTTTCTGAGGACGAAGA
Source organism: Melanchra persicariae (assembly GCA_947386135.1). Classification (NCBI taxonomy): domain Eukaryota; kingdom Metazoa; phylum Arthropoda; class Insecta; order Lepidoptera; family Noctuidae; genus Melanchra; species Melanchra persicariae. The sequence continues at coordinate 6,919,950 of OX376653.1, read as the reverse complement.
TATAGGTACTACTTCTTCCATCCGTGTAGCCACATGGACAGCTGTCGTTGGTTTTAAGGGTTCCGTACCCAAAGGGTAAAAACGGGACCCTATCCCTATTACTAAGACTCCGCTGTCCGTCTGTCTGTCTGTCACCAGGCTGTATCTCATGAACCGTGATAGCTAGATGTATTTCTGTTGCCGCTATAGCAACAAATACTAAAAACAGAATAAAATAAATCTTTAAGTGGGGCTTACAACAACAAATGTGATTTGTTTGCCGTTTTTTAAAGCTAGTACGGAACCCTTCGTGCGCGATTCCGATTCGCACTTAGCCGGTTTTTTTATCATTGTTGTAGGTGTATGTAGTCGTGCATGCTAGGTAAGAAAGAAGATAACGCATTTCCAGTGACAGGACTACACTAGCACTGCGTTTGGAATGAGTCAAGTCTGGGCACACAATCAGTTGATTTCGGGATTGGCCACTGTAGTTCGTGTCCAGGCGACACGAACTACAGTGTTCGGCAGATGTTCTGCCGGAGTGATGAAGTGTGGAGAGATCACTAATAACAAGGGCAGTCAGGGCAGCATTAACTTGGACACAGTGGTTTATATGAAGCCAATAAAATACACGGTGCTGCAGGTTTATTTTGAAGGTGAGGGTACGACGACTGTATCTGTCCACAATTCTTGTTCTTTTCTATCATCAAAATAAAAGAGGCCTTCGCAGATCAATAATATTATTATTTATTAACACAGATGAAGCCTTGAGACATAGCTAGTAATATTTATATGAGCAATCACCTCTATCACGTGCCCTGATAATTACAAGTAAGGGTCTCGAACTGCCGACCTCGCTTCCGACAACTAGATATAGCGGATATTGAATTGAAATAGCGAGTAAATAAAGTCGCATTTAATAAACAATTAGTATAGTACAATCAATAATAACGTTATATTATTATAATATCAATACAACAACATTAAGTTAGTACCTTTTTACAGTCTCACACTTTCTTGCCGGATCTGAAACAAAAAAAAAACATTTTTAATGATTTATCCTTTCATTTTATAAATAAACATTTACACACACACACTTTTTTTTTATTATTTTTTTTTATTTTATTTATTTATTTATGTACCTAAGTAGTATTTTTTTGATTAAGTGGTTTGTTCTCTGGACAGGTTTTTAGTGGTATAGTCAGTGGTAAAGACCGACCGAAGGTTCAGTTTCGGCTAGTTTCGGCCAGACTTTCGGTTTCGGCCAAAAATTGACCAAACCTTGGGCTCCGCCGAAACTTAATGTTCGTCATTGTTTTTATCTCGTCTATTATTTTTATTTGTGTTGAATTATTAAAATAACATAAGTAAATAAATTATTTTTATTACTTTTATTTAAGAAAGGTTAACTGTGAATATATACAAATACAAAAAATAACCAACTATGTACTTTAACGTCTATGGCAAGATAAATTAATTTAAACATGCTATACTCATAAATATTTTTTTAATTAAATTAATTTAAAAAATATATATGAGTACTTATAGCATGTTTAAATTAATTTTGTTTAAAAAAGTTTCGGTTTTGGTTGCGGCCGAAACTGAGATCAGAAACGAAGGTTCGGGTTCGGCATTGGCTGAAAATCTTTGAATTGAGCAGTGTCGCGGTAAGCATTAGTCGCTTAATAAACTTGATTTATGATAAGAAAATATTGTACCTATTGTTACATAGGTACCTACTTTCTATGGTGGGGGAAATCTACGATGTAAACTGTATATAATCCTACATGTGACTAGACTCTGAGCCAACTAATAATACCTGTTATCTGTTTGACCTAAGTCACGAGTGCAAATATGTGACCGCGTATAAGGCAATCCACAAACTAGTTACATTGGCAACAACTAAACAAGCAAACTTGTCAATGTTTGTTTTCATAACGCATAATATTCCGTACGCCGACACCAGCCCCATGTATAATTCATAATCTGTAGCTGAACTCGAGCTGCCTGCCTTATTCTACAAGTGGTGTCAAGCGCAAGTGTTGAGTATAGGGTCCAGGGCTCGCCCCCAACTCGGGTATAATTTCGTTTTTCATTACTAATTCTCGTAAATTTAATATCCCTATTACTTGGGATTCAATGGATAAATTAATTACAAAACATTCGTTCATGTTCTTCTAAGGGCGAAAAACGCGATCAGTGTATAAACCACGTTTATAAGCTGTCAGTGTCATTATTTTTCTATGGAATATTGACGCTGACAGCTCTTGAACGCAGTTTAGATGTACTGATCGCGTTCAGTTTCATTGGTGAAATCCGCTCTAAGTGATAACTTTATTATGCTCAGATTTTAAGACGTTTATGATTTACTGTGATTTAAACTTTGGAATTTATAAGTTTTGAATGAACAAAATAAATAGGTACCTAGTTATAGAATAATGCATTATGCATGACGGCGCGCAGCTAAATTAAAAGTAAATCCAAGATTTAAGATGAGAGACTGATTGTGTTATTTGGTTGAATAGTAATTATTGTTAAATTCAAAATTAAAATGGTGATTTATTTCAATTGGTCGAATATAAATGGCGATTTATAAAATATGAGCGGGTAACCCCGAATAGGGTAGCAAGTTTGCGTCTACGCCGTGACAGCTGGCATTCTTTTGACAGACAGCGTACGAAGTGCACGCGTGCTAACCTATTGGCTCGTAATCTAGTTTCATCTTGTGTTTGCCCGTATATTTTGTTTACAAATGTAATCGAATGAAACGAGGGACTGTTAAGAATCACAAACGTGCTATTATTTCAACGTTTCTTCTACAACACGCCCATGATGGATGACTATCACAAAGATCGCTCCGCTGCCCATTCTGATATTCCGTCATCAGGCGTGGGATGTAACCCACATGGCCCACAAGGAAATTCGTGACAATACTAGTGAAATACGAGGCGTTACGTTTTGAAATGCAAAACACATAGTAACAGTGATAGTGAAAATTGCGGTTCTTTTTGAAACGCGTACGCTAATCCAGAAGTTAAAAACTCAATGTGTGCCGTGAAGTGCCCTGAAATTTGATCCGTTAAACCCAAGTTTGACGCCCGATCATAGTGCGGTATCACGGTGGTATGTTGCGTCGAGGATGCAGTATTGTGCAGTGCAGCTTATTTTTGACCATTAGTAAGGCGCTGAAAAGCTTCGTGCCTTCATGCCTGTCGTAGATAACCTATCTGGGTTCAACGTAGGAAAAATTCAAGGAAAATTACGAGGTCAAGATTTCTTTTTTTCGAGTTTTATGCGACTACCCTCATCAACCTGAACAATGGAAAACCAGTCTAAAACGGAGGCAAGCAACTTCACAGCAACTGGCCAGGTCAAGGAGAAGTGTGTGGGGATATTCACGACAATCTGGTGAGCCATTTTCGTTTAGTTATTGCTGTGGAGGTGAGGTGCTAGTTAGTTAAAATTTTTCTGTTTGTTTACGGGTGAACATTTTTATGCTGTGGAGACTGACTCACAGAGGGTTACGGTCTCATGATTGACGACTATCGATATTTGACAGTTGACTTGTCGTTTTATTGCTCTACGCTAAAGTGAGGTTGTTATTGTCGTGTTGGCTATCGCTTTAGTGTAGTAGTAGTTTAAGCGCTATAGCTTTGACGTTGACTGGTTAAGCGATGCTCTATATAATGCTCATGAAGCGATATTATTTTGCTATCGCTATTTGAGTAATAGACTTGATTGTTTTGTGTTATTGTTGTTGGGAATATAGTGGCGTAAATACCTCCATGGGACAATAAAGCGCTATAGTCTCAATACCGTACCCACCTAACGCTTTTTCTGAAAACTGTGTTATTCGCAAAAGCCATGTTTTGATTTATCATTACCTTCCATTGCCCGGGCTTTGCCCACTGCTGGGCGTGGGCCTCTTTTCTTGTGCCAATGTTTTGTTTAGTTTTCGATTTATTGACTTCTACTACTACCTGAAAGCTCTATTTTCAGCCACAGTTTTGATAGAACTTGTACTCTCGTAGTGTTTCTCAGTTTTCAGATATCGTATTACGGTGGATGAAGTTAGCAAGAGGATAGCGGTTCGCATGCTGCTATAACTGCTGAGCAGCTGCAACTTCTGAGCAGTTCTGAGCGTGACAAACCAAAGGTCAACAACCAGTTTGCAGACTGCAGTAGCCGAGCATCTTGTCAACATCTGTGGGGTGTAAAAACGTTCAAAGCTGTCTGGAACTGAGTGAGTCGCTCCCATTTTATTTGTATTGTGAGTTTAAAAGTTTCCAAATTCTTCATATGTATTCAGTGGTTGGTTTGATAGTGCAAGGTTATTTTGACATACTTAATACAAAGCGAGTATTTAGTTTTCCCATTGGCGGGTAATAGTTTCAACATTTTGTTCAGTGCGAAACTTTAGAATGAGATAGTGCATGGCAAGGTTGCCATAAGGGACCTATGCCAGATTGCTACGTTCCATTGGAGTTGAACGTACATAGGTTTGAAGGCCTACTAATAGTGTAGAGTCAGAATGTGCCGATAACGGCGCAGGTGAGTTGTGTAGCTGGATTTACTTGTTTACTGTGAAGGCCTTTGCTAATATTAACCATTGGTCACAATAGCCTGTGTGGCACTAGCCTGTGTGGCACCAGCCTGTGTGGCAATAGCCTGTGTGGCACCAGCCTGTGTGGCAATAGCCTGTGTGGCACTAGCCTGTGTGGCACCAGCCTGTGTGGCAATAGCCTGTGTGGCACCAGCCTGTGTGGCAATAGCCTGTGTGGCACTAGCCTGTGTGGCACCAGCCTGTGTGGCAATAGCCTGTGTGGCACCAGCCTGTGTGGCAATAGCCTGTGTGGCAATAGCCTGTGTGGCAAGAGCCTGTGTGGCAAGAGCCTGTGTGGCAAGAGCCTGTGTGGCAAGAGCCTGTGTGGCAAGAGCCTGTGTGGCACCAGCCTGTGTGGCGATAGCCTGTGTGGCACCAGCCTGTGTGGCAATAGCCTGTGTGGCACCAGCCTGTGTGGCAAGAGCCTGTGTGGCAATAGCCTGTGTGGCAAGAGCCTGTGTGGCAAGAGCCTGTGTGGCAATAGCCTGTGTGGCACCAGCCTGTGTGGCGATAGCCTGTGTGGCAATAGCCTGTGTGGCACTAGCCTGTGTGGCACTAGCCTGTGTGGCACTAGCCTGTGTGGCACTAGCCTGTGTGGCACTAGCCTGTGTGGCACCAGCCTGTGTGGCAATAGCCTGTGTGGCATCAGCCTGTGTGGCAATAGCCTGTGTGGCGATAGCCTGTGTGGCGCAAGCCTGTGTGGCACTAGCCTGTGTGGCACCAGTTTGTTTGGTACTAGCCTGTGTGGCACCAGCCTGTGTGGCATTAGACTGTGTGGTACCAGCCTGTGTGGCAATAGCCTTTGTGGCAATAGCCTGTGTGGCACCAGTCTGTGTGGCACCAGCCTGTGTGGCAATAGCCTATGTGGCAATAGCCTATGTGGCTCCAGCCTGTGTGGCAATAGCCAGTGTGGCGTTGACTGGCCTGTGTGGCGTTGACTAGCCTGTGTGGCATTGACTAGTCTGAGTAGCATTGACTGACCTGTGTGGCATTGACTAGTCTGAGTAGCATTGGCTGACCTGTGTGGCATTGACTAGACTGTGTGGCATTGATTCGCTTGTGTGGCATTGACTAGCCTGTATGGCATTGACTGACCTGTGTGGCATTGATTCGCTTGTGTGGCATTGACTAGCCTGTGTGGCATTGACTAGCCTGTGTGGCACTGACTAGCCTGTGTGGTATTGACGAGCCTGTGTGGCGCCAACTAAACTGTATGACATCGAACAGCTTGGTTGGCACTAACTTGCTGTGGTGGCACTGAGATGTGTTATCTGAGATATTTGGTTATCACTAGTATTGAAAATGATAAATAATCAGATTTAGGTGCCTTATAAGTATTGCTTTAAATATGAGTCAGGGTGACCGAGTGGAGAATAATGTTAATCATTGTGTCTTTCTGTTTGACCGTCGATAGTGAAGATGAGAGCAATACACACGAGGACGTGTGAAGATGCAGGACGGCCGTGACGGCGCGCAGCTAAATTAAAAGTAAATCCAAGATTTAAGATGAGAGACTGATTGTGTTATTTGGTTGAATAGTAATTATTGTTAAATTCAAAATTAAAATGGTGATTTATTTCAATTGGTCGAATATAAATGGCGATTTATAAAATATGAGCGGGTAACCCCGAATAGGGTAGCAAGTTTGCGTCTACGCCGTGACAGCTGGCATTCTTTTGACAGACAGCGTACGAGGTGCACGCGTGCTAACCTATTGGCTCGTAATCTAGTTTCATCTTGTGTTTGCCCGTATATTTTGTTTACAAATGTAATCGAATGAAACGAGGGACTGTTAAGAATCACAAACGTGCTATTATTTCAACGATTCTTCTACAACACGCCCATGATGGATGACTATCACAAAGATCGCTCCGCTGCCCATTCTGATATTCCGTCATGCACATACTTATGAACCGCTGAAAATGTAAGTTGATCGAACCATTAAAAAAAGAGGATGACTACCTGAGATATAGAAATGCACTATTAAAGGATTTATTGATTACTTGCTTTTGCCCGCGACTTCGTACGCGCATATCCCGTTTTTTCCGTACCCGTATTCGTTGTAATCGCCTTCCTCGTGAATGAAGCTATCATAATATACAAAAAGAATTTTCCAAATCCGACTGGCAGTTCCAGAGATCAAACAAACAAACAAACTCTTCAGCTTCAGATTAGCATATATTATTATATAGATGTACATTTTACATACATCTAAAGACACCTTAAAGTTGGATTTTGCGAGTTTAAACTGAATTCGAGTTTATCATATTTGCTCCATAAATACGCCGCTGATATCGTTACATTTCTCGATCAAACCAGTCCTTACAATCAGAACAGAACCAACGACATCCGTCTATTATCTTAAAGATCAATTTGCACTCACCTAATAGTAAATTAAATTCTATTACGAGGCGATTTGTTCCTTTTGGTGGCTCAGTTGTTAAATTATCGACGCGGTGGCTGTTTGGAGATTTATTTAGGGTACAATTTAAATGCTCGCCAAAATAATTTTTAAACCCTAACACTAAGGGCTCTTTCAATTTAGATGTTTCTTGTCGCGACTGCTGCGGCACCACAGCAGCGGTGCGCTTGTCGTACTGCGCACTTCCGTTTGATTTTTTCATACAATTTATGCACACAAATACCAAACCCTAAGTACCAAGTAAAATTTATTAGCTTCATATTTAAATTCTTTTTGCTTACCAAAATGGATAAATGCTCACCAAATATCGTTTTACTGAAACAGTAACATTAATACCAAAAAAATACAGTTAAAAAATGATATAATGCAATGTTACTACTGTTACTAGGAGAACTTAGGATGCAAGAGCGACTCTGGCACCCCGACTCGGACAGGTTAGGTTAGAAGGATGGTTATTTTTTTTAAACCATTGACTACGCTTTTTAGGCAACTTTAAAGTGTTTTGAGCTTAGATTACACAAAAATTTGGTGAACATTTATCAATTCTGGCAGGTATTTCGAATTAATTGGTAGTAAAATAGGTGAATTTCTGATAGGCGTTTAAACACTTCATGAAACAAAATTTGGTGAGCGTTTATTCATTCTGGCAGCTTTTTCGAATTTATTTGTAGTAAAATAGCAGAATTTCAGGTAGGCGTTTAAACACAAGCCATTTATTTATAGTGTCTGTTGAATCTGATGGCACGGTGATACTATCTCTTCAATTCGTTCGCCCGGGTCCTGTTTAGCCTGATGCTAAATTTCGCCAGACAGTAGGGTTGGTGAAGCTGGCTACTCGTAATGAGCCAGAGATGATCATGAACTGAATGTTCTATCCACGAACTAAATTCACCAAGGATGAGACTGATTATACTCACAATTGTTTGTAGCTAAGCGTGTTGACACTGGTGTAGTATCTCAAGTAGACCAGCAGCGCGAGTGTCATCAGAATGGCTGTGATCTGCAGCGTCCACTCCCGAGGCATGCCGCACTTAGACACCTTCACTTCTTCCGGCGTTATCGTCAGCTGGCAACAGAACAGTCATAAACTAAGGTCACATAGGCACGCAGGGTAGTGGATACAGGAAATCATATCGGCAGCACCCCTAGTACCGTATCTAGACATTACTGTTTCACAGCTTGATGAGCTAGAGACAATCAATGAAGTTCAGTTTGCAATACGAGAAGTAGCTACAATTTCTGCCTTTTTCAATAGCAGTAGGTAATAGGTAATTCATACAAAAAGACATAAAGTGACATAAAGTGGAAGCAAGCATTTATAGATGGTATATCCAAGAGTCAAAAGATGTAAAATTTATTAAAAAAAACTCACTAAATAATACTTGGGGTCCAATCTATTTCGCCACGAGAACGAAGGTACTGTGTACTCAACAAACTCAATCTTATGGTCGGGAGTGGGCACGAAACTATGTCTGACGACGCAGCTGTGATGCGTGTGCGCACCGAAGGCGGCGCGCGGTCGCAGGCTCTCTACTAAGTACTCCGTGGACTCCTTGGAGAGGCAGTCCCAACGCTCCTCGAACAAGCTGTTGCGTTCCGGGAGAGGCGCCGCGTCGGGCTCCGTGCAACCGCTGTCCGACTCTCTGTAGAGAGGGTAGTGCTGAAAAGTATACTTGTCTTTATTTTAATTGCCCTTGCATATTATATGTATAGCATGAGGCTTTTGTTGTGACTCAGTGCAATCAAACACTTAGTCGCTGATTTTTCATTAAACTTGTGTCCTTAATATTAATAGACCAGTGAATAATTTTCAGATTAGTATTCCTTCTTACTATAAGTCTGTTCAAAAAATCAGTCATAAGATTTTTTTTGTTTTTTTTTCTTAATCAACTTTTATATGAATATGCAACGCACCGACATATCAATACCAGCTTGTTTGAAATGCACATAAGTAAAAGTATTTTATTGATAAACACTCACCTGCATAATAATTGGTCTGCTATATCTTGCCAACTTGTTTTTACCTTTGCATAGACTGGATCCACTGCTACACTTTAAAATATCTGTAGACGAAAATAAAAATGTGATCTTAGAGCGTTTACGACGTACGGTATTTCATACAAGCTTTCAAGTCCTTATTTTTCAAAATGAATGAACCAATTTTAATGAAACTTTCTACGCTTACGAAGGATACATTAGGTCTAAAAAGTTATCAGAGAACATTTTCAAAATATAATGTTACAGCTAAATTCGACCGATTTTAAATTTTCCATAGAAACGGGGATTTTTAATTATTTTTTTTAGGGTGCCGTACCCAAAGGGTAAAAACGGGACCCTATTACTAAGACTCTGCTGTCTGTCTGTCTGTCTGTCACCAGGCTGTATCTCATGAACCGTGCTAGACAGTTGATTTTCACAGATGATGTATTTCTGTTGCCGCTATAACAACAAATACTAAAAACAGAATAAAATAAATATTTAAGTGGGGCTGGCATACAACAAAAGTGATGTTTTGCCGTTTTTTATAGATGTACTAATGGTACGGAACTCTTCGTGCGCGAGTCCGACTCGCATTTGGCCGGTTTTTAAATAAGACAATTCAAAAATGTTCCAGAGAACATTCGCTTTTCAAGCAGTCTGATGCAGTTCAATCACAGATCTGAGGCCACAAACTGCATCAGACTGCTTGAAAAGCGACTTGTTTGGAACTTTTTAATCGTTTTAGTGCTGGGCCAAGAAGAACATCCGACTACACGAACGTTCTAGGACCTTACGGTCTGGGTGATAAAAATGAACGTGGTCAACGCCTTTTAGAATACGCTTTTGGGTAGAACTTAAGTGTTAGTAATAGCTTTTTCCCCAAAAAGTCATAACGCCGATGGACCTGGCTCTCTCCAGACGGTCACACGAGAAACCAGATTGATTTTTGTCTCTCCTCAGATAAACAAATCATAAAGAATGTCGAAGTCCTCAACAGTACAAAATTTAGTTCCGATCATCGTCAACTTAGAGTCGTAGTTAGTTTTGACATGAAAATTCATCGCTGCAAAATGATCAGAAAATAGTAGTTTATGCAACGACCATATAAAAAGGGTTATTAAAACTCGAGTGTGGGTTTATCACACGAGGCGTAGCCGAGTGTGATAATAGCATCACACGAGTGTTTTAATACCTAATTATATATCGTTGCATACACTATTTTATCTTCACTCATACAGTTGAAATAAAATAAGTGGAAAAATAGTTAATTCCAATATGGCGGATATTCTCATTGTGTATTCGAATGACTGCGCAGCGCGCTCAAACATAGACAAAGATAAAAGCTGGCTCATTGACTTAAGTCAATGAGCCCGCGCCAAAAATTAAAAAGAAAAAGTGTGCTATAAAAATTAAAAAGTTATTTTATGATGCAGTTGTTTAAAAATCGAAGGAAAATGTTGAACTGTAATGGATTTTTTTTTAATTTTACCTATCCGCGAAAAAAAAGTATGTATTTATGCATTCGTTTTTGAACTCATATTTGGAACATTACGTTGTGAGTGTAGATAAACAACAAAACCTATCAACAAAACTACATTAATCGCAAACAAAGAAAAATTTAACCTACACAAAAACAGTTTCAGTACCTATATATAAAGTCTAAAAACTCAGATGATATAGAAATCTAATACAATAACATCAAACACGTCATAACAGCAGCTAGTCAGAAAATAAAGTGTTCGAAAAACAAGCAGAAAAAACTTACCGATCACACAATAATTCATCTTACAGAGGAGAGATAGAATCTGTCCTATCAATTCTTCGAATACAGACAGCTGGACCGAAAAGTCTAGCGGAGCACCGAACACTCCGCTTTAACAAACCCTTAAGGTCGGCCATGCGGGGTATGGAAGCTTAAAGGACGGTAATGGTGTGAGACAGGGTGATAGAACAAAATTAATCCAAATTTGCACGCATTTCTACAAATCTCTATACTCAGACAACGACAAAACATTCCAGCTCGCAGATGAAGTCTAGTCATGCCCTGATGATGTCCCTGTGATACTGACTATGAAGTCCATAGGGCTATCAGTGGCATGAAGTACAGCATAAGTCCAGGGGAAGATGGCATTACAACCGACTCATTGCGAATTGGAGAGCAATTTTTACTACCATACATTTGTAATCTATTTAACTCAATTTTAAAAACTGGCATATTTCCTACTAATTTCTGTTATTCCAACATCATTCTACTACACAAAAAGGGAGACAAATCAGACATAGGCAATTACCGTCCTATCAGCCTTGTCTCACACTTGTACAAAGCTTTCATCAAAGTACTTGAAAACCGCATTTCCGGCCAACTGACCCTCTACCAACCTCCTGAACAGGCTGGTTTTTGCCGCGGCCTATCCACGACCGACGATCTTCACACTCTGAATCAGTTGATAGAAAAACATGAAGAATTCAATTTACCATTGTACCTCGCGTTCGTAGACTGCTCCAAAGCCTTTGATAGCTTATCACACAAAGCCATATTCACATCACTCAATAAACAAGTAATAGAACCCACTTATATCCAACTATTAAAATGCATCTACCTACAGTACCTACACAGTACCGCCATACGTTTAGATACTACTGGCCAATCCTTTCCAATCCGAAAAGGAGTCAAACAAGGCGATCCGTTGTCTTCAAAACTTTTCACAGCAACGCTTGAAGAAGTCTTCAAAAATTTAGATACACACTGGCAGGACAAGGGCATTGTTGTCGGAGAAAGAAGATTAACAAATCTGCGCTTCGCCGACGAACTGAGCCACACCAGTCTCGAGGTCGGGCTCAGAATGAATATGACGAAAACGAAGTTATTGACAAATAGCACGACACGTAAAGTAGACATCGAGGGTGTGGAGGTTGAATATGTCCATGAGTACCGATATACCTCGGCCAAATAGTCTCTTTCCAGGCGATGCAAGATAAAGAAGTTGCTCGACGCACCGAAAACGCCTGGAAGAGCTATTGGTCGATAAAACGCCTAATGAAAGAAGCACTTCCACTTTCCCTCAAAAAGAAACTCATGGATATGTGCGTCCTCCCTACCCTCTCACCGGTTCTAGCTAGTTCATAATATCGACAGTCACTACATCGACGGTCGCTGTATCGATTACGTTCCATCGACGGGTTAATGAATCGACAGTACTCCACATCGATAGTACGCTACATCGACAGTACACCATATCGACGGTACACTACATCGACAGTACACCATATCGACGGTACCATGCATCGACTGCCCGACCCGAGCTAGATTTAAATATCTATATTATTTACCATAGTAGATAGTCAAAAAATCATATATTATTCAGTTATTCATATTAATTAGTTATTTAAAATCTTTAAAAAGCTTGTTTTTTATTTGCGATATGGTGTACTGTCGATGTAGCGTACCATCGATATGATGTACTGTCGATGTAATGTAGCGTCGATTTGGTGTACTGCCGATGTAGCGTACCATCGATGTAGCGTACCATCGACGTAGCGTACCATCGATGTAGCGTACCATTGATGTAGCGTACCATCGATGTAGCGTACCATCGATGTAGCGTACCATCGATGTAGCGTACCATCGATGTAGCGTACCATCGATGTAGCGTACCATCGATGTAGCGTACCATCGATGTGGAGTACTGTCGATTCATTAACCCGTCGATGGAACGTGTTCAATACAGCGACCGTCGATGTAGTGACTGTCGATATTATGAACTAGACCCCTCACCCACGGAACGCAAACGTGGTCATTAACAAAATGTCAAAAGTCCACACTCGGGGTCTGCCAGCGAGCAATGGAACGAAGTATTCTTGGAGTCAAAATCAAAGACCGCATCAGAAACAGTATACTTCGTTCCAAAACACAAATCGCAGACGTAGGCAACTCAGCCGCGAATCTAAAATGGAACTGGGCTGGCCACATCTGCCGCATGTCGCAACAGAACTGGGCAAAAGTAGCCACTGATTGGGTTCCCAACAGTAAACGGCGACGCGGTAGGCCCAGGAGGAGATGGCGTGATGAATCAGACTCCTACCGAAAGGATTGGCCAGATGTGGCAAAGGACAGAGAACAGAGGAAGAAAGGAAGGGAGGCCTTTGCCCTGCAGTGGGACAGTACAGGCTCATAATAATAATAGCGGTCGGGGTTTTGTTTTTGTTTTAATTTCCTACATTCTACATACATTTACATACAAAAAAATATGTAACTCTCTAAGAGTTACATTTTTTTTCATTTGCGGGCGCCATTTTGAAAATTAATATAGCCTACCTACCACAACTCTGACGAATTCAACGACACCTCATTTTATGTCAAAATCCGTCTAGCCGTTTGGGCTGTAGGACGTGCCAAAGAAATGGACATACATACATACATACATAAGCTCGACAAACATTACCCTCCTTCTGACGCAGTCAGGTAAAAATAGTACTGTATTTTTTGACACAACTTAGGTAGGTATATCCATTTCATCTAAACCTTTAAGGATGCATAAATACTGCAAAAAAGTGGTTGGTACCTGACAATAATAACACATAACCAAGAAGTCATAAAAATAATGTATAGTGAAATAAGCAGTATCTTTGTGCTCTTCTCTCTGTATACAATTTTCTCTTATAAGTGTTTTGTGCATTTAGGTACTTACACATAAATAAAATTCAAACTTACTTGATATGTTAGCTATTTGGGCAACAGTGCGCGCACACAGTGTGCATCCATCTCCTTCCATCGCCATAGAGTTGATAAGGACGAAGTGATTCCCCCTGACGCTGACTAGCTGCACCGGGGGCGACTTTAGCCGGGTCTCGAACCTCTTGACCAGCTGCGGTGTTATCCTTTGAACATACTGTAGTTCATTTATAATGGTAAGTCGACAGTTTTGGAAGAGTGCAAGGGAAAAATTGCAAAATTAGGTTGCAGAAGATGTACTTAGGGTGGGTTTCTGAATCGAGTTTTTAGAGTTATGGATGTGTCAAAAACATGTCCTGACCACCATCAACAGCATTATAGTAACTATTCTAATGCCAAATTTGTACAGGTTTTGCAGGCTTAATATTCTTTTTGATTTGATGGTGACCTTTAAAAAGTTTATACCCAGTACCTAGGTGCATCGGAAAAACGTAGCTGCAGCAGAAATTAAGGCTGATCCGAGCCAGTTACGACGATCAACACAACAGGTGGCGATCCGGGCTATTGCATGCCTTCAAATTATGGGCATATTGAACAACTATTGTAAATTTTTGTATGTCATGTGTGTATTTTCTACTTTTGTAAATAATGACTAATACTGAATATTCGTAATTTGTTTATCTTTGCTCATCACTGTAAACATCTACAGAAAAACCAAATTTTTATGAATTCTCTACCTGCGCAAGCCTTTGTTCTTCTCACAACAATATCTCTTAAACCAATTGTCATAGAATTGTGTTTTTGGTACCATTACACAAGTAGATTAAAAAAGTAGTTCCCTGGGGCATAATTTGTAATAACTTTGAAAAAACAAAAAAAACTATGTTAATTTTGACGTGAAATTTATCTTTAAGCACTTATTTCAATATGATACAGCATATTTTTTGAGTTCTCTTCAGTTATTTAAAGTTTTTTTACGGTAATTGGACTTTTAATTCCAAAGTTACAGTGCTTTTATGATAGTATGCAATCCTAAAAAAATTCAACCAAAACACAAAAATGGCTGCAGTTTAGTGGGGGTTGGGTTTAGACCCGATCAATAAAATAAAGTAAACTACCACCCTTTTCAGTTTGTACACTCCAAAACCAGACACATTGTATATTTACATATTTACAAGAATTGCTTGTTTAAAGGTTTATATTAGGTTTATAGGTATTAGATTAGATTACAATGATTCTATTGAGTAGTATTTTAACCTTCTTCATTATTGTTTTATACCGCATGATTGTGTGTTCTCAGGACTGTGTATGACCATGCTTTAGAACTGTAGTGGAACAGTGACAGGTTGTATTACCAACCTGTCAGTGTATAAATATAAATTACAAATTAATAGGTACCTATAATGGAAGCCAATGTCATGATTGCCAACAACAGAGTACATTGCTGTACCATCAGGGACATTGAATAAGTGGTAAAACCTTTCAACATAATCATTGAATTCCTTTTCCGGACACCAAAGACCTTCATCAAAGAGATCACCTGAAAATAACAATCTGATTTATTAATACCAGACAAAAAGTGTCTAAATGGATTATTTAAATAAGAACATAAGGAAGTGGGATTTTTTTTACTTTTACTGTATTTTTAAAAAGAAACGTTGTTCATTACACAAGTTACTTGATAAGGACACAAAGCACATCCCAATAGTTTTTATTGAGCTCTGGTAATGTGTTTGATTGGGTAAGTACCTACAATTAAATAAAATATCTACCTAAAACAAATACAACATCTGGACGATGTAGAGTCATAGCTGACTGAAAAGCTCGATGCATCTGCCACTCTCGCCGCCATTTATCAAACCAGTGTCCATTACGGGAGCCAAGGAGGTGTGTATCAGCTATAACCATCGCATATACCGGCTCCACACCGTCAGTGGGTTCTTCGCTTAAAGTTGACCAACCACACTGGAATGAATATGATAAGTACTTAAGTGTTATTTGCTGATTAATCATTTATTAATGTAATATAAATGTTAGAGAATTACCTGAATTTGTGTAACATAGTAAATTAAGTATTCGCAGTATACGTAAATTACAACTAATCCAATAAACAAGCGCGGAATAAAATTACTAAGAAAACGTCGTCGCAATCTTCGCAACATTAATGCCATGCTGCTTCTGATTTTTTAATCAATCATACAGTTGATTTTTTCGCTCATATTAATTTAACCTTTTAACCGCCCGACTTTATATCAGTTGTCGTGCCCCCAGCGCCCGGCACAGTGAATTTGAGTGAATCGAAAAATTAATACCAACATCAAAAAGGGGTTGTGCACTAAAAAATACATGTGAAACGAGCTGTTGTATTTTGTCGTAAATATACGACTCTGGCGAAATGGGCACGAAAATATTTGTCGGATAAATCCGACGTAGGCTGTTAAAAGGTTAATAATATAGTTTCAATTCAGAATTTCGTGAATATTATTCATTCACAAAAACTCGGTTTGTATGCAAACATTCAGTTTCATCAATAATAACGAATGACATTTGTACGGGTGTTGCTTCCTATGGTTTTTAAGATATCCTCCCAAAATATCGAAAAATGAAACAGAAAAATTATTTTGGCATCAATTAACAGTCTTAGAACAGACTTGGAAATCAACGAAATCAAAGGCTGATAATAAAAGTCACAAACAATATTTAATTCACCACAAATATAGATTTATTATTTTTATTTTGGAACCAAATACAAAAATAAATATTTACTATTTGGAAGAATCTTTTCTAAGTGGCAGTATTCGATATTTTACACTTCATTATACACAAAATTTTAATCCCAAATAAATGTACCATAAATCCTCCTTGGTCCTTGCCTTAACTGTTGTTTTCCGCATGTTTTAACAGGTATTTTAGTTTCAATTTAATATTGTGATCGGCTATCGAGTGAATAGTTTTGCATTCAAACATTTGGCGAACCAAAAGTAGTCAAAAAAGTGATTGCAAAAAAAATAAAAAGGATTGAAAACGAAACGTTTCTCCAGCTGATTGTTGATTGTCAGATAATATTGTCAAATCGAATTATCAATATTATCGGGAATCGGGATTCGGAACAAAAAGTCAAAATAAATAAACCATGTTTTCTTTAAAACAATAACTTGAATTAGCGAATAAGTGTTAAGTCCCTGATTAAACAATTCTTAAGTATGTCTATACACTGGAGTTCAGAAATAATGAAATGGGAGTATCGCGACTTGCAAGCCACGGCTATGTCCGTGGATTATTCGGGCAACAACGTGCTATTAGCGGGGCGACGATGGCTAGCGATCAAACAGCTCACGCAAGACGACGATTCGGGTGATATCGTGAAGAAGTACCCTCGTCATAGCAAGTACGATGCCGCCGGAGCCGAGTGGTGCCAGTCGTACCATGGACAGAAACTTTGCGCAATCGCGGTATGCACAAATAAATAAAAATAATTTATTCCGAGACAGAATTTTACGTTATTTTTTACCATATAATGCATTACCATTTATTATGTTACAATTTCTTACTTGCAAATCTTTACCTTTGTAACTTTCTGAGAACTAAAATGAGCAATGTGGGCTTTTTAGCCCACATTGCTCATTTTAGTTCTCAGAAAGTCACCATAATATTTGAATCATCTTGCTGTTCTGAAGTCAAAGTTTTTACCTACCTATTAATGAAATTAATTCTGTCTCAAATTTCCAGAGTAACCAAAGAGTGGATGTGTATGAGTGGCGTGGAGGCAATGACTTGACATGCATCTGTTCCCTCCGTGGACACACCAGAGTGGTCAGTGACACTCATTTCCATAGACAAGATCATAACTTGATTGCAACCTGCTCTATTGACACATTCACTCATTTGTGGGATCTCAGAGATGCAAGAAAACCTGTAGTCTCCTTGTGTGCTGTTGGTAAGTGCGTCATCATTTACAATGCTTGATGTTATCTGTAAATTGCAGCAAATTTAAACTATACTGTAGTATACTTATTATATATATAACCACTAATACATTGACAAATATAATATATTATATTATAGCTTAGTGAAACCAACTGCTTATGGCTATGTCAGCTAATTGCATCAACTATGGAAAAAAAACAAGTAAATATATAAGCTCCAACATAATAATGTAAAATGTTTCAGCTGGTGCTTCCCAAGTGCAATGGAACAAAGTAGCAACCCATATAGTGGCCACTGCTCATGATGGTGACATCAAAATTTGGGATTACCGCAAACACTCTGCTCCTATTCACTACATCTCTGCACATCTGTGCAAAATCCATGGCGTTGATTGGAGTCCCCATCATGAATACCAATTAGTTACATCAAGTCATGATGGCAGCATCAAATATTTTGACATTAATAATGCAAGAAGACCTGAGAATGTGATAATGACGAACTTCCCTGTGTGGCGCGCAATATACACGCCCTTCGGAAGTGGCCTACTGACCATAGGAGTAGGTTGGGGAGGGATGCCCAGAGTGGAACAAGCTGGGGTTATTGGCATTTGGGTAGGAGGGGCACTAACACACAGGCTGGTAGGCCACACTGACACAGTCCAGACCATGGTCTGGAGACCAAACACCTCCCCATCCAATTATCAGCTGGTGACATGGGCTAGAGATCAATCTCTCAGAGTTTGGACAATGCATCCATCATTGTTGAAGATGTGCAACCATTATCTACCTGATGATGGAGAAAATGATGAGGACAATAATGGTGACAGTAAGTTATTTAGTTCCTTTACTCCTATCCCATTTTTTTTAAGTATTGGGTCAAATGTAAATAAAGCAACATTGGTTTCATTTTAGATGTTAGCTATGCCTCTACAGCAGGATCTACGAACGATATCTCTACAGGAGATAACAAAGGTCAAGATATTGCATTGGTGAGTGATAAAGTTAAGGTCTACAAGTATTTAATATACAATATGCAATTAGAATAACCCAAAACAAAGATGCTAAAATCATTACAATATTGTTTCAGAACAAACTTCCGCACAAAACAAACACGTCAATTGATGAGGAGTTCGAATCTATCCGCGAAATGGCCAACATCGAAGTAACAGACATGAACATCGAGACCCGAACCTGCCAGATACACTCTGAACGCAATGGCTATGTCGCCAACCTTCAAGTCACGTTCCCAAGAAACGTCACGGAACAAACCATACCAAAGTTCTCCTGGCTATCAGGAACGAATGTCGATAGCCCCATTACCATTAAAATTCTACAGTCTATCAATAGAACTGCTCACCGCAAGAAAAAAGAAGGCCACAGATGTCTTTTGCACTGTTTGAAAACATTAGCTACGTCTATTGACGAGGTATATACTTTTGTTTCTTACAAAACATCTTAAATAGAAAAGCCATAAAATATAAAGCTTGCCTGAAATGTTAACAGCTACATGCTTCAGCGACTTTTACATTTACATTATACTTATCATTGCAAAAATACACGACATTACAAATAAAAGAAAAACATTGAAAGCATCACGTATTTATAACGTTCTAGATACCAGTGAAATCCAGTGACGACACCGACTCAATGAAATCAAGTCAAAGAAGTCAATCGGAAAGCGAAAACGCTGGTGACTCGTGCATACCATTCCCTAGAACTTGTGGGGCTAAATGGTGCGGAGTTAGCACACTAGTTGTCTTCAACCGGCCGCCAAACGCGCGCCGGCTTTCTCTCAAACATGAGACCGGGACCCCGCGGTCGATGTCTTCGTTGTCATTAACTCCAGGACTATTTGGCACCACCGGGTACAACTCTGTGTCGCCGCATGCGACAACGACGCCGTCCCCGACAAACGCATCCGGTTTTCCGCAGCTGCATCATCGACATCCGTCGAATTCCATTACTACGTTCTATTTTCAAGATAGATGGGTAAGCTTTTATAATAGAAATAAAATCTTACCAAATAATCACAATAATCTTTTATCTACACTAATATTATAAAGAGGAAAGATTTGTTTGTTTGTTTGTTTGTTTGTTTGTTTGTTTGTTTGTTTGTTTGTTTGAAATGAATAGGCTCCGAAACTACTGAACCGATTTGAAAAATTCTTTCACCAGTAGAATCCTACATTATCGGTGATGGTCATAGGCTATAGAATATTTTCAAAAAAGTTAGGGATCCGTATGAAAACTTCGATAATGTGACCCAAGGTGTGAGAAAAAATCCTTATATCGCGTACGCGGCGGAATCTATTGACAATAGAGCAAAGTGATGTACTACAGTTTTATAGAGACCATCAATATCTACAAAAAAGTCCGCGATACCATATGTCTAACTATTATGGATAAGTCACCATGACCGCTTTTTGTTAATATTAGTCAAGCAAATCCCATGGTGAAATAAAAAATGGTGATTATAGTACCATGATATTAATCCTTATCCATTTAAATGGTTTGATAATTAAGGTTAATTATGTCCGTGTAAATTACACTTTAAATCATTCAAATCGGACCTTCCGTTCAAAAGTTACGACGGTAATAAACATGCTCGGAGTAAGAAAAATGTCGCGGCTTGAGCGAACTGGGGAGAATCGTATCAATGCTTGGTCCGATGAAGTTGAAACCCCTCGGCATTTAAATGTTTTCGATAAAACAATAAGAATAACAAATGTTTGGATTTTTCGAAAATCAACTAGGTACATACATAATAAGGGGTAACTAAGTTTTTAGGGGAGGAAATTATAGCTTGCTTCAATTTACGTCGGAATTCTATGAACAAACTAAAAGTGGGATAATTGAAACAGATCATGTACTTAACAATTTTTGCATAATCAACCCCTGACGGGCTGAACGGGGTGAACAGTTGCGCTGAACCAATAATGAGAATCGTTGTGCTTAATTTTCCAAAACAAACCGTTATAAGGGGATATGTACAGGGGCGTCGCAGTTTGTGGAGTACCTACTATCCCCACGCGGACGAAGTCGCGGGCGAAGTGCTAGTTATGTTTATAAAACTCTTATTGTCAGAAAGCGCAAGGTAGACGAGCGGGCAGCATGCGTAGCCGCGGCAGTATATCCGGCTGCGTGGCCCCGCGCGTCGTTATGTACGCTGCGCCCAACCTCTTCCCCCTCAATCGCAACCTCGCCGAGAAATATGTCATCAACGCTGACAATCCAATCGGTATGTATTATCTCTTGTCACATTAATAAGCCCGCTTTCTTAAACAAAACGTTTTTTTACCACTGTAAAATCGGTACGGAGTTGACATGCAAAATCATATATTTTGAAATAAGCTTATTAATAACATCTTCAACAGCAATGTGCGAAACAAATGCCAAGTTAGCGACAGAAGAGGGCGAGACCGACATAGCGCACGCGTGGAATCTTGCAGCCTTGACCGCGCGGTCGCTGCGTGCGCGCCTGTCCGACCACCTGGCGTCCAGCGAGGAGAGCATGGGCTGGGTCGGCCACCCGCTGTGCTGCAACCTGCTGCAGTCGCTGTGAGTACTAACAATGAGCGCTAGAATCTCGAGGTCGCTGCGTACGCGCCTGTCCGATCACCTGGCGTCCAGCGAGGAGAGCATGGGCTGGGTCGGCCACCCAATATAACATTATTTATCTTTGTTACAGAATATCACACTATGCCAAAGCGTCCAACCTGCAAATGGCGGCTATGCTAGCATGTGCCTTCTCTGTCTTCAATGACACCAGCAATTCTAGTTCCCAGTCCACAATCAGCACTTCTAGTTATGTGAGTACTTTCTTATACTAACTATGCCGTGTAATCACTGAGTTGAGGCGGGCTGTTTTGCCCAAATAATATGTATTGATTTACTAGAAAATCTTTTAATTTAGAAAAAAATTAAAAAAAAATTTGGGATGCATGAAGGAGCCTCCTCGTGTAGCGCCATTTGTTCCATCAGACACTCAACTGAACCGAGCGCTCGGCGCATCCTGGACAGTCTCACCTAACACCTTATAAGACTGGGCAATCCTTCCCTTGCGGTGGTAGGGCTAACGCCCGCCTGGTTCGCGACCACCCTCCCACCGGAGTTCGGCGTCAAGCAGCCTGCTGTGTTTCGTCGACGTGTGGGAGTAGCAGTGCCTCAAGGCATCTTCTGGGCACGCTCGCTTCATCATGGACCTCATTTATCGCTTTCCAACAGGCGTGATCGAGGTCAAGAGCTAGCTCATTCGTAAACAAAAAAAAAAAAAAAAAAATATTTCACAAGGAAAATTGTCCCATGTTTTCACTGTCAACCGGATTTCGTCACGAACTGGCTGGCAAAACAATATGATGAATAATATGATGCCTTATTGTTTTGCCAACATCAAATATACATTATATCACACGCATGCGGCAGATCCACTTGCCAGTAAGAACTAGTAATGTACCGGATATCCGTATCCGTATCTGCGGATATCCGAGGGAGAAGAGGGCTCCGTCTTTTACGTTATTAATGTTCAATACATATATGAAATTCTATATAATGGTGATTAGGTAGGAACAAAAAACCTATTAAATTCAAAGTTTAGTTGACACTGGTTAGCATAGATAGGTACCTAATAAACTTTTAACAAAACAAAAGAGAAACAGGCAAAGCGTCAAGTGGCGTCAACTATCGTTTCAAGGTCACGCGCACCGACACCGATTGAGTAAGAAAGCTAAGATCCGTATCCGTATCCGCGGATCTTGACACCAAATATCCGTATTCGGATCCGTTTCCGCGGATATAATTTTTTAACGATGTGGCACATCACTAGTAAGAACGCCTGCACCTGTACGGGTAGAATCACACTTTTAAAACTGTAACTGACGCAAAAGACGATGTTTGACAAGAATCTTCTTTTTATTTAGGGTAACGGCACATCCCCGTACAGTACAGTGAACCAGTACAGCGAGATCAGCGCCGATGGGTGGACGCTCCCCATCGTCCGCAGCAATTCCTGTTCCGAAGCAGAGAACTTCTATACGGACTCTACGGTGTCCAAGTCTGAGCGAGCGTCGTCGTGTGTACTTGACGAGGCTACGGTACACCTGTATCACTGCTTCAAACGAGTGTACGCTGATATCTTGCACAGGTGGCAGTTGATTTATAAGAAGACTGAGGTGAGTTCAGCTGGGTTTATAGGGTTCATTTTGAGATCTGTTGAAATTATTACGACGACAAGCGAGTTGAGTATTTAAATACTAATGTAATTTTAGTAAATCACGTGATGCGATCTAATTTGTCTGCAATAGTAATGTAACTGCAGCCGGGCTGGTATAAGATTTCTTCTGATGATCGTCTCGTCAGGCGTTTTCCACTTCTGAAATTAGAGTTCCCGCTTAAAAGCCTCCAAGTTTAACGAACAGCACAGAATGTGTTGTAATTTCAGCGTCAAAATGAAAATTTAACTTTCATCTTTATTGTGTTATGAATATTAACGTGATTCAGAGATTCAAAATTCAAAGCATTTATTTCAAATAAACCATTAACAGGCACTTTTGAATTGTAAAAGTTGGTCAGGCAAAAACATGAAAAGCTATTTACACGTTTGGTAGCGTAGATCTCTATGGAGAAGAACGTGCAAGAAATTTTAGTTCAGAATCACATTGTCATTAGATAGATATCATCATATCCATCACGGCTGCGAAGTTTTGCAAGCTAATTTAAAGACTCTGTATTTTCGACTAACAATAAAGTCAATTCCACTGTCGCTCATCTTGATTCATTCGTTCAGGTACTAAAACTAGTAGTAGACGGTGTCGGCGCGGCGCCGGGGCGCGGGCCCGAGCTGGCGGCGGCGTGCGCGCGCTGCGGCTCGGCGGCGCGCGGGGCTGCGTGTGCGGCGTGCGAGGCGTGCGCGCGCTGCGGGGCGGCGGCGCGCGGGGCCGCGTGTGCGGCGTGCGCGCGCCTGGCGCTGCGCTGCGCCGTGTGCGCGCGCCCCGTGCGCGGCCTGGCCGCCGCCTGCCACTACTGCGCGCACGCAGGCCACGCCATGCACATGATGCACTGGTGAGCCTTTAGACAGTGTTTGTTTGGACTGCCAAAAGTTTGTCAAATGATCAACTATACTTACAGTTCTCGTCTAATAATTTTGCCCCTCTGAAGTTGGCTACGAGTGGCTGCGGAGTAGTCAAAATTACGAACAAACTGCAACTGCGCATGCGCAAGAGACATGGGGGCGGGGATTAATTTTATGTCTCAGTCACTCGTTTACGTTCGATGCATGCTTGCGTCCCGCTTGCTCCCGTCTACGTGACTGCACCTGCGCGATTTTTGCAATTGGCTAACTTCAGAGGGGCAAAGTTATTTGACGAGAACTGTACCATTATACTGCTCCTCAGGTTCACCCAACACGACACATGTCCCACGGGCTGCGGCTGCAAGTGCGTCATGGAAGGCAACTCCGTGTGGAAGGGAGTCAAGTACTGAGCCCGAACAACGTATGTAACTATTCCTAAGTGTAATGTAAAAATCTCATTTAAATTATGTTTCTATTGGGTAGACGTAGAGTAGATTCAATCTTCTTTAATTCATAGTATAAACGCAGACGCACGGTGGCGCACGTCGTCTGCGCAGGTGCAGCGCAGACGACACACTTTTTGTGCAATCGAGTCTGTAGCGCACAAAATGTCTGTCACGGATTTTACGCAAACTCAACGCACGCGACGCAAATCTTCGATCATTCATCATTCATGAACGTAGACGCTATGGAAATGCAGAGATTGCGATGTATTATTTTATTCTTGAAGTACAGAAAAAGGAGAAGAAATAAAGAATTTTGGGTATATGAGTACATCCTATACTTTGGGAGAGATTACTGAACTACCTTAGCAGTATCATAAATTGCTGGTCTGTTTTGTATTTCTTGTCGATACATACATATCGATACATCGATCTCTAGCGCCATGGTATGTTACGTACCCCACTAACGAGTGCAGATTGCATAGGAAAGTGTGAACAAACGTTCTATTTTTTTTCTGCCAGAATGACACGGATTTTTGTGCGCCGTAATTTTGTACGTCGTATGCGTCACTGCATATAATTGCTGAGGTTCTATTTTCACAGACTCAAAATTTCGTCACGGATAGTCTGTCGTCTGCGCTGCATCTTACTGTGAATTTCTGGTGCAGTGTAACATTCGTGATTATGAGTGTGTACGGTATACTTACGGCTTATGACGTCACTGCCTGTTTTTAGCCCATAGACATAGGGGAATAGTCTGAGTGTTCCCTATCTGGTCTTGAAGTAAATTCCGTCAGAAATCTAAGACGGAGGCAAAGCGATCCTGCGGCAAGTAGTTGTCTCTTTTTGAATTCTTATTGGTCCACGTCCCAGGCTGTCAGTGTTACCTTTGGCACTACGACGTACAGAAAAGAAACAGCTATTGGCCGCACAGGCGATTCTTCTCATTCTACGGAGTAGTCAACATTGTGACTATATTTGTCAGCCCATCGCTCTATGTCTGTGGTTGTGCCCGATAGAAAATCTAAAAATAAACTTTGAAGCTGTACACACCCATAAACAATTTGAATTACATGACAACAATATGCGATACACATTTTTGTCCAAAAATATTTTAATATGTAAGTAATTAATTAATTATAAAGACTGGCAATTTTATACAATCCATTGAAATAAATGATAACACAATTTTTATTAAGAATTTTATTTAACAAACTTTTTTATATTACAAATATTTTAAAACAAATAAACGAAAGTGTGCTCTCGATTATCTTAAAATGAGTGAGTTTATAATATTTGAAAGAATAATTATAATGCTTTACTTCAGTCTCTTTCAAGCATTTACTTATGCGAAGTTTAGAAGCAGTTCATATAATACAGGTAGCGAGTTTAAGGTACTTAAGTAATTATACAAGTTACTTTAAGAATACACAAACATAATGAAAAATACGAATTATTTTAAAAATCAACATTAAAAAAATGTATAAAATCTCAACTTTGTACTCGGTAAGCTCGCAACAGTCAAAATATTCAAACAAAAAATGAGTATTGCATTTCCTTTAAATAAATAAACCAAAAATAAAGATAGGTACCAAACTATGTACAGGCTAGTTTTTATCAGTATTATTTAAAGAGGGTTGTAAGATTATAAACAAAAATATACATACGTGTAGTGAGCAATAGGGGGTTATACAATGCGTTTTTTAGGATAAAAATATTTCTCTTGATTAGCTCAATATTATGAATACATGATAATTATGTCGACAGCTTTCGTATGTACAGTATTATTTCTTTTTGCAATATCAGAAACTACCTTTATGAGAAAAAAATAAGTAGGCACAATATTAAAACGGAAAGGTTTAGGCACCAATTGTTTCAAGCGAACTACATCTAAAGGAATAATATGAACTAAATTCAAATAAAGCAAATACCTTTGACAACAATATCAAACAAGAGATTCTTTCATCATTGATTTCTAATATCTACTTTAAAAATTCGTGAAAATTTTGTAAATTTTTCTTATGATTCTGTACCCTATATTATTTGTATTTTCTGAACACAATTTTAGGTGTAAACTAGTTTATGATAAGTAGTAAAATCGCCAACGTGGCTCGATCGTTTTATCTTTAATCCGTATAAATCAGTGTTCAGAAATAAGTCGTTGTTTTTATTGATATAAGGAACAGAATACTTACGCATTTTTTCTATACTTAACATAAAATTGTAAAGTTGCCACTAAATCTAAGTATTAAATCTACTGTAGTGGTACAAAGTACCTACGCATGCGCGACGCAATGGATGCGGATCTCAGAGGCGAGTCGTTCTATTGTAGCAGCTAAAACAATAAACTCTTATTAGTAAAAGTTATTATTATGAAAATATGAAAAAAAAACACAACTTTTATGTACGTGGCAATTTTTAGGTCTATTGTATAGAACTGTTTATATACAGCTATACAAAATACATAATCACAAACCTTAGAAAACTTTGATAAGAATCTGGATTAAAACTGATGACAAGGAACTACCTCGTCATTTATTGATCGACTATTCAATCTACTGACTGGTTGCGGAATTTGTTGGAAAGAGTCACCGCGGCCCTGTAACGCAAAGGGCATGAGGAGGTACACGGATGGGTTTTAGTCAGTTGGTAAGAGTCTCTCTTGCGCTCCACCGAGAAAGGAAGAAATCATTTGATGATATCCCATCCATAAAAAAGAAAACTACTGTCTGACCTTCTATTTTCATAATAGGGTGCCTGGACTACTGCATTACCTTCCTATTGGTAGAATTAATTGAGCGATGGCTGTGTTCTTAAACAATGAATAGAGCTGGTAAGTGTTGTGGATGGAGGAACAAAACGTAAAGCTAAGTACAAAATAACTTTAATTTCGGTGTTTGGTTGCGTCTTAGTTATTATATAGACACCGACTTCCGAAATCAAAGTTATTTTGTACTTTGTAGTGTTTTTTTTGGAAGTCGGTTTTTTTGTGAAAACGTTTTTTTTATTTTTCACTTTTTAGTGGTACCCCACACCTAACAACAACACTGGAAAGTCACAGGAAAGCAAAAATACGCAATTTCATAAACATGGATGATTTTTCCACATATTTTTTCCCCAACTATTTGGATTTAAAAACAAAACTGCTAAACCGATTTTGATAAAATTAATGGGACCAATCGAGAAGTATATCCTTTCACATAATACATGAATTTTTCAAATCGGTTCCCTCCTCCTTTTTTGGAAGTCGGTTAAAAAAAATAAATGACGATGTTTTATTCAAAACGACGCAATATTTTTTCCGGGGTTTTAAACGTTTGTCCGTTGGCAATTTAGGTGACAGCAGCCCTTAACCTAGAAGACAACACACCTGTCTGTTCAACGAGATCTCTTTACGATTGCGGAATTTCATATCTTGTCCTCCATCCATAAAACTAAGGACCTCGAAGTGTTCACTGGTTTGGGTGGTGGTAGTTATTTCCGCCCTGTACAGTGTACACGTTTACCCGCGAAAGCTCACGGTTTTGAACTTTTGAACCGGGCGAAAGGGCGAAATTGGTAAACCGGGTACTTTCGCGATTGCACTATCCTTCCTAGACAATGACAAAGTCAAGCCATCATTAAATTCCACCGCTCAATTATTTCAAATCAGAAAATATAATTGCTACTTTATAAAACCACCTGTGCAATTTACTCAAACTCGCTATAGAAGTGAGTTAAAACAGTTCAAGTGAGTGTAACTAATTAATTATCTATAGGTAACTAAAATTCACTGAGATAAATATTTCAATCATTAACGTATCAACTCAATTCTACAAACCCGTTTTTCATGACATATTAAATAAAACTTCACGAATCTATCAAACTATTATTGCCTTACATTTAGTGTTAGCTGGTCCAGTAGAGCTTGAATTTCCGATAGAGATAAAAGGTTAGACATTCAAGTATGTAGGTAGATTCAGTGTTGATTGGGGACTCGCAATTTACAGGCTGAGAAGAAATATGAAAATAGCTCCCTCAATTAAAACACTGAAACTTATGAAACCTCAAGGAATAAGTATCAAAATAATTTATGAAGCGACTTCTTGAGAGGTACAAAATATGCGTACAGGGACATTTTACAAGCGGTATGATTCAGTGGGTGGCAGTTATTTTAGTTCCATCCCGGATTTGATGGCAACAACTTTAAACTTTAGTCGTTATTTGCGGTCAGGTTTTTTAAAAAAGTATATTTTTTGTTATTATGATTGTTTCTTCTGAAACACTCTGTATAGCTAGGGCTAGGTAGTAGGTATACAGGCGCTACTAATCTACCCGCGTCTGCCTGATGAAAGGCGACAGTATGATGAGCGTGACCTTGTTAGCGGCGTACCTCTCGAGCAGCCGGCGCTTGAGCTCGGGCGGGTAAGTCACGTAGATGTAGTGGTCGTCGTGCTCGGGGTCGTCCAGCATCGCCTCCTCCGCCGCCAAGCGCTCGCCACGCGTCGGCGAAGAATGCGTCGTCATCGAGACCGACGCGCTGCCCGTCACGCTGCCTTCCTCCGAACTATACAGGTGTTCATAAGCTCAATTTTGGAAGAGAAAGAGATAGGATAGTAAAGTAACGTCTGTACCTATGGGGTGGCAGGAAGACGGGCTCGTCGAAGTCTTCATCCTCGACGTCTTGACGGTAAAGGTGTTCGACCATTGAATTAATCAGAAACGTCTGAAAACCTTGCAAACTTTTCCAAAACAAAAATATGTCATCTATGAGCATCTCGGTACGGTTAGCAACGAAAGTAGAAAAGAAAGAAATATGTATAAGCTTTTTTGGTACATCTGTTTCAAATGTTTGTGATATATTTAATTTGGTTTGTGTTCAGTTATATTATTATCAAAAAAAAAACTGCAGTGTAACCAATTTTGGCTACTGACTATACCGCTAGAATCGCGGCTTCTGAATAGCCAGGGCCGCTACACTATTCTAGGATACTTAAGCTTCGATTATCTCTCACTGCAAAAAATCTAGCAACAGTTGTTGGAAGAATTGATCAAGAAACGAAGAAGAAGCATAAGTTGACATCAATTTGTCATCAAAAGTTATTGTGTAACTTCATCATATTCCATCACCACTCCTGGGCATAAGCCCCTCTATGTTTTTGGCAATTTCCTCTTTCTTGGGCCAGTCTCATCCAAGTTCAGCCAGCGATGGCCACAATGTCGTCCGCCCTTCGCTGCCGAACAACACTTACTCAAACACGATCCAGATGATGTAATAGCACATGGAGAGCGCGAGCGCGAGGCCGGTGGCCAGCGCCAGCAGCAGCGGCCAGGGGAAGGCGCGGGCGGAGGGCGCCGTGTCCTCCCAGTAGCGGTCGCAGCTCAGGTACCAGCACACGGCGCGCTGCATCTCCTCTGACAACCGATGTCACCGAGTAAGTGAGATAAGTGTTTACAAAAATGCGGAAATTCCTTATGGCACATCTAGATTGAAACACATACAAGCTACATTTGTATGAGCGACGTAGTGAGTACATAGCGATAGTAGTGAGTAGTAGACGATCAGTATTCTCTGGTCGACTACCAGTAGACCAAAGTCTGTTATACATTCTTACTTTAAGCTGCATTGATCAGAACTATCGAAAATATTTGGCCAGCGTGCAGCGCTGCAATTAATGAGCATTAGACTAGCCGGCTAGATTATTCAGACAGTGCTGCCATCAGTTCAGGCAGTGCTGGCCAAATGCTGGTGCCCAAATCTTTGTCCATGTCGAGCATTGCAGGGACCATTCCGCCGGCTAGACAAATTATATAAAGTAGGATTGTAAAACCATGTAGACTACTCGTATAAAAAGAAAACGTATAAAACCTTCAAGCTCCGTGAACTGATGTTGAGTGAGGTGTAGCAGAAGCGTCGCTATGCAGGAGTGCACGATCCTTTCACAGCGAACCTGAAAACAAAATCGACGTAACTCAGAAACAGCTTTGTAAAAAAAAAGCTCGTTTCGGAACCATCGCTACATAGTTTACCGATTCGAGTTAAATAATCATTTGTTTCTTACGCTTTCACGCCTAAATCACTGAACCGATTTTGATGAATTTTGGTACAGAGATATATACGTGAAGGAGACAGTTACATTTTTATGTGAAAATCTATATTAATGCGAGCAAAGCCGCGGGCAAAAGCTAGTATTAAATAACTGAATAATTAGAATATAAAATCAAATGACCTTGAGTGTCTGAAGACGAGTGGGGTCACAAGCCGCGCGCTCGGCCTGCAAGTCCGCCAGCCTCTTCTGCCGGCTGTCGGGCGGCAGCGACGACTCTACAGTATCAGCGTCGCAGAGCTCTGCTGTCTGATTCGCATCACCGTCACTGTCTTCTGTTCTTTTCTCTTCTGGCTCTGAAAACAATTATGTCTCATGATTTTTAAGAGGGTTCACTAGCTGATAATGTGACGATCATTGTTTAAACAAACAAGAACACTTCAAGCGTCTCATTGTTACTTATTGACAGTACGATAACGTGTCTTAAACCTAAACATGATCGACGAGTGAGCCTAAAACTGAGGTTTTAGTCGCGGCAAGACTTTCCTGCCACACAAGCGTGCCAAACAGTTGTTCCCTAAAGTTAGTGTGGCGCGTTTCTCTGTCAAGCAACGCTGGCGGGCTGCCTGGCTCGTCAACTCCTAACATCGCGGTTTTCAATGGTACACCAGCGAGCTTCACCGGCGAGCCAACAAGAATTTTGGTTTAGCTGCGGTTAAGCTCGCTGGTGGATCAAACCCTTAATATATGGATTTGGAAACTCAATGCACTGGATATGAGAACTTTTATCACGGTGAGTAAGGTTTTTTCTTCCAAGTTAGTTGCTGCCGATGGATGGACGACATTAGTTGACGTCGACTGATTCATTCTAGCACCAATCGATAGGTGTGGTAACACCCTAAAAAGTTTGTACGTACCGGCTTCCTCCTCTCTGGCATCGCCATCTGTCCGGGGACAGTCGGCGATGGGCGGGGGAGGTGCGGTTCGCGGGCGGTGCCGTCTGCGCGTTGCCACCCGCGCCACGCTCCGCGTCGCCGCCGGTGCTAACGCTTTCTTCACTGCTTCTACGTCTTGCCATACCTGTCAAGCATTAGGTGGTGTTTGTCATTAGCATTTCGAAGTATTTCATATAAATGAACCAGGTCACCGGTGACTCACCTCAATATCAGTGCTAGGGCCGCCCGCGCCACTAAGTAGGCCGTGAGCGACCAGCACTTGGCAGCGCATGATATCGCAGTAGTCTGCGAGGCACACTGCATCCTCTGCCTGTAAACCATCACAAACGAATTGTATGAGAACCGAATTGAAATATCCGCTGTTGTCATGGTGGGACAAATGTCCAAAGTCATCAGGCGAATACTAGATAGGGCCTCATACAACAAATTTTGTTTCATGGGTCTCATTTCTGCGTTTGCCCTGTTCTTATAATCAATGCTTCTTATGGCTAACGGTTCACCTTATTAATCTGGTTCTTGTGTCGGTGGTCGAAGTGCGTGTCGAGGTGTCGTTCCTCGTAGAAGGACTTGCCACAGAAGGCACATGTCCACTGCGATGGCCGGTGCTGCAGCTTGGCCGCATGCTGTGGCGCGAAGATGTCGCGCGCTGGGTGAAATGGACACTCCAGTGGTAGTTTCACCTGTAACATAGTTGTTTAGAACGTTAAGCCGCTGTTCAGGACTGACCTTTCTAGATCTCTTACCAGCACGAAAGTCTGACAACCAGTCTCACCAAAGGGTATCGTTAAATTAAAATAATGGCACCCTAATATAGTTGGAAAATGCTGAAACGTTACGAGTTAGTAAGTTACGTAATTTGGGCACATATTTTGGTGCGATTCGGGCAAAGTGTTTTGGGTGTTTCCTTCTGGTATTTCTGTCTGGATTACTGCCCGATTGATGGCAATAGGCTCGTTCCCTTTTACATGGGAGTTACAGGTAATCATATCTGTCAAAAATGCTGCTGCTGTATAAGTGTTCTCTTGTCTGGCAATACAGGCGATAGATGTTAAGTTGACCGGAACTCTTTTCCGTTTTTCATAGCTGATATCATCTTGTTGTCCTTCACAGAGCTTTATGTATACCATATTTTTGTACAAATAAAGTTTGTAGAGCATATTTATGAATGAATAAAGTTCAGCGTTAAGCTACGTGTGGGCGCTATCAGTGTCGGATTGGCCATACACTTAAATTTTGAAGTGTCGTTTGCCAAACTGGCCCTAGCTTACACGGCGCCACTCTGGTTCTGACTTGTGGGGCTCGCCACAATTGAGGCTATAGATAGACTAGACTTCCCGGGCTACCCCTATCTACCCGATAGGGGTAGCCCGGGAAGTCTAGGGCCCGGATCTTACCGAACACTCTTACTAAATATAAAGTAGAAATAGTAGTAACATAGTAGATGAGTGAATCTAATGAAGAAATTCGATACGTTTTAAAATTTAACTACAAAAAAGGTAAAAATGCCACGCAAGCCGCGAAAAAAATTTGCGAGACAATGGCACAAATTTGGTTTAAGCGTTTTCAATCCGGAAATTTTGATGTCAAAGATGCACGTCGCTCTGGTCGCCCTATTACGGATAAAATGGATGCCATTTTTGAAAAAGTGGAGTAAGATATCAGTAGTTACGACGTAGCTGAAGAACTGGGAATTGACCACAAAACAGTTTTGGCGCATTTGAAAAAACTGGGTACACAAAAAAGCTCGATATTTGGGTACCTCACGAGCTCACTGAAAGAAACCTAATGAACCGTGTACTCATTTGTGATTCTTTATTACGACGTAATGAAACCGAACCATTTTTAAAGAAGCTGATAACCGGTGATGAAAAGTGAATCACGTACAACAAGAACGTGCGAGAAAGGTCGTGGTCAAAGGCCGGTCAGGCTTCACAGACTGTGGCGAAACCCGGGTTAACGTATTCATTATGAGCTGCTACCACCAGGCAAGACCATCGATTCTGAACTGTACTGCGAACAACTGATGAGATTAAAGCAAGAAGTTGAGACAAGGCGGCCGGAATTAATCAACAGAAGGGGTGTGGTTTTTCATCATGATATCACACATCTTTAGCCACTCAGCAAAAATTAAGAGAGTTTGGCTGGGAGGTGTTAATGCATCCGCCGTATAGTCCTGACCTTGGACCTTCAGATTTCCACCTGTTTCGGTCTCTTCAGAATTCTTTAGGCAGTGTTAGTAACATCACGAGAGAACTGCCAAAACCACTTGTCGCGGTATTTTGATCAGAAGTCCCAAAATTTCTATAGCAATGGGATCATGTCCCTACCTACAAGATGGCAAAAAGTTATTGAACAAAATGGTACCTACATACTTTAGTTAAATGTAAAAAAAACTATATTAAAAAATATTTTAAATTTTCTTAAAAAATGCGAAGAAACTTTTTCCCCAACCTATTATGTAGATAGATGTGCATTTCTTCTATTCCTCTTCAGTTAGTCAGGCATCCAAGCTATTTTATACTTTCTCTTTAAACGATTTCAACTAAAAAAAAGACTTAAAATTTGAAGGACCACGTAATGGTGTGCACTTACGAATTTTCCAAACTTTTTATTCATATTATGTTAGCAATAAAAGCAATACTTAAATATAATGCTGTTATGACTCGACTGCCTCGCATCTACTCTGAGAGTTTTGGAAATGTCGATATATTTCATTTATCCAAGCAATTTGAGAGAAGGTTTGCCTCCTCTCCCGTCATGGAGTACTTCCGCGGTCCTTGTATCAGTGAAGGTCAACAGCGCGATTCTGTAACATGTCGAAGTGAGCTGTCAAGCCATACA
Organism: Melanchra persicariae; assembly: GCA_947386135.1. Lineage (NCBI taxonomy): Eukaryota > Metazoa > Arthropoda > Insecta > Lepidoptera > Noctuidae > Melanchra > Melanchra persicariae. Next base: position 6,886,035 of record OX376653.1, on the reverse strand, counting down.
AACAAAATGGAATCACAGCTCACTTGTCGTTCACTCCACTTAGGTGTACCGTGAGATGTCAACAGAATAGACCGGCTAGTATGCAGTCGCCGGGCGACCAGGTACTATTATTTTACATGCATCCCTCCGAAGACTGGAAGCCGACAGGCCGACTCCAATAAAAATAGTTGGTAAAAGGTTAGACAGACGATATTCGCACGTCACATTAATAGTGAGTCAGAGCAATGAAAATTCATGTTTATATTGTTTCAGTACATTTTTGTGTATCTGCGAACTGTTATTAAATTTGAAACTTATTTTTTCCGTAATTGTGGATTTTAATATCTTGTACTTAAATAATAATTCGGTCGGATATGCCACCGGTCCAGTGCAATCGATCCGTCGACAGATTATCTCAGTGTGTTCTCGTCTGGCTAACGGAGTAGGCACTTGTTTAAACACTACCTGGAAGCCACTATTATCAATTGGCAGCTTACTTAAGAAAACACCTAGGTGCATTTATGTAACGGTGAGTGTGTTGTTATTTTGTGTAGGTATGTGTGTGTTGGGTAGGTACTCATTCTCCCTTCTAGTGATTAGGACCAGGGATGTTATGGATATGAAGTTTCGGATCTGGATAAGGATACGGCTATATGCATAAATAATATTATACCGGTTTCAGATACGGTTACGGATATGAAATTATTTCGGATTATCCCTTAGTTTCGGATAGTTTCAATTTCGGATATTAGATTTTTAAGATATTGTTAAAATTAAACACCTAATCGGCTAGTGTCCCGGCTCGGCCGTGCTAAAAAAACCTGACGTAATTGGGAACCGACCACTTTTCCGATTTTTTTTGTTCGAATTTAATTTTACCGAAAACTATACACCGACGTCTTTTTTGCTATATATGTATTATCTGGCATATTTTTAGATCATCGAAGTATCTTGTGCCATAGGTACCTATTATTTTACCGAACTATGTTTCGCCGATTTACAAAATATTTTTTCCTATCGGTCGAAGCCTCTTTTGAAATTTTTTCATTTGCCATATTTTCACCACACCGAAACAACATTTTACGGAATATTATTTGGTCACAAATATATAACCACTTACTTGGCAACATTTTCAATATTAAATTAAAATAGTATCATAAAAAGTCAATATATGTTGTGCTACAAAATTTTGTAACAGAAACGAATCGCTGCAAAACCGACTTTACGCAGTCTTGTCTGCCCTACCCCTTTTTTTTTTTTTTTTTTTTTTTTTTTTTCGAGGATGGGAAATCATCAAATGACCCCTCCCGCTCTGGGTGGAGCGGCAGGGAGTGTCAGACTTTTACTGACTAAAACCCACCCTTTAGTCCTCCTAGTGCCTTTCTTCCCAGGGCCGCGGTAACTCTTTCGAACAAATCCGCAACCCTGGTAGGCTGCCCTACCCCTAGAATGTAATTAAAGCCCGCGTAGGTGCGGAGGGGTGCCGCAGCGCCGGAGCCATGACAGAAACAATGCTTGCTGCATGTTGGATGCGTGCTTGTTTGCACGTTGCATGCCTGTTTGCATGCTGCATGCTTGGTCGCATGCGGCATGCCTGCTGCATGCCTGCTTGCATCCTTGTTTGCATGCTTCTCACTGGGACCACTTGAAAATGTTCGGAAACCTAATAAGTATTAGGTTAAATGTTATTTCAGCTAAGTGTAACTTCGGTAAAAACTTATCAACCAAATGAAATGTCGGAGTAACGACAAAAATCGAATTGATAATAGGTCAACTGATACAGTGGCAGAAGATGTGACTTCGATGAAGCAAAAAAAACAAATCGATAGTAGTTGAAAAGTTTTAGGTGAAATGAAATTCGGTCAAATATTATAGAATCGAAAATGTATAGAAAAATTTCGTCTAAACTTCAAATCCCGAAAACGTCATGATTCATAATGCTAGAGATTGCAAACATTATGATATGCTTCCCCTTGTGGATAGGCGCAAGATGCTGGATATGCTTTTGCTCTTTGATACCCTACGAGGTCGTTTGGACAGCAGTGATCTGCTATCATGTATAGATTTCTGTAGGTACTCCAAAAACACGTAGGTACCAGACATCCAAAATTATTCAGTATCCCTGGCTGCCGCACAAAATACGGACGAAATGCTGTTATGACTCGACTGCCTCGCATCTACTCTGAGAGTTTTGAAAATGTCGATATATAATATTTCATTTATCCAAGCAATCATACAGGAGACAAGTCAAGCAGATATTGTTTGGTAAATGAATTGTTTAGTGAGTGAATTGTGCCATAACTCATTCTTAAAATATACCTAATAATTATGTATGCAATATGTAGCAGAGTGAGCGCGGTGCCTCTTGAGGGTCATTGTGCTCGTCATTGTGAGCAGCTTTCGCTATGGGACCGGCCCTGGGGTCGCGAGGGAAAATCAGCTGTTCGGTACATTTTTTCGAGTTACATGCGCATAAATGTATACGTTTTTACCTATATGTTTTTCTCGCAATTTCGATTTCTGTGTTGGTCTCGTGGTGAGGGTTGTTCGTGGTGACGAGTACGGTGGCCCCTTGGGGGGTATTGCGTTTGTTCTGTTGCGGGTTGTATATATTTATGTTTCAAAAACATATTCTCAATGTTAGATTTCACAGTGTTTCGCTTTTGCCTCTGTTTAAATAATTTAGCCATATTATTTACATAGGTACTTGTAAATTTGAATTAATGTAACAAACCACTTTCTAGTTAACTTAGCTTTATCAATGCCGTGAAACTCTGTAATTGGTTTAAGAGATAATTGTCATTATCTCGCTATCACTGTTCAGTGTGTGCAGATTCTAAGATGCTAGTAACTTTGACGCAACTGCATTTTGCTGTTCATTGATGGTGAGGTGAACATTCAATTTAACCCTTTTAGATTAATAATAAGCTATTGAGTTTCCACATAAATAAAAAGCAGGTGACATATTTTCTTATTTGGTTTAATTAACTGAAACAGGAAACCCTTCATTTCAGAGTTAGATTAAAATACCTGTATTTCAAGTGTCAATCATTTGTTGAAGTGAGTTTACGATTTTGCAAGATTTACGCAAAAAGGTGAGGATTTATAAAAAAATACTTTTCGTAAAATATTTATTACTTATTTAATAACTATCTGTTTCGCCGGGTTGTAATCGTAACATCAATAAAGTAAATAAATTGCACAAGTAGCATTTGACGCAGTTCATTTATGTCATAAATGAACTGCATCAAATACTTGCACATACATTTTGTAATTTAATGTAAAGCAAGAGACTCCGCTATGAAAATGTAAGTAAAACGCTGAACGTAATCTCAGTTTTCAATTAGCCATATTCCGTGATTTAGCAACAAAGTGTAGGATAATTTCTACGTGCCATTTTTAACCAACTTTAAAAAAGGAGGTTATCAATTCGACCCCTATAGATACATATGTAATATTGCCCGAATTGTTTTTGTATATACCACCTCTACCACCACCACTAGTCTATACCACCTTTTAAACATGTGTGCATTTCATAAGTGTAGGATGTATGTTTGTCCACGCATATCTCAAAAACTGTAGGTAAGTCGGGTTGCAAAAAATATTTTTAGTTAGGACTTAGGGAACAGTGCCAGTTTCATCAAAATCGATTCAGTGGTTTTTGAGATAGAGAGTTAAGTGTGTATAAAACTCAAAACTTAAAGCATTTTATTTCAATTATACCATTTACAGGCACTTTTGAATATTGTCAAGGTCGGTCGGTCAGAAAGATGAAGCTATTTGCACGTTCCAAAGCGTAGATCTCTATGGAAAAGAACGTGCAAGAACTCCACGGACGCTCTCTTAAAAATAATATATTGTTACAATATTATGGTTACATCATTCATGTTGAAATTATACATATACTAGCACTTCGCCCGCGACTTCGTTCGCGCGGGTTTAGTAGGTACTCCACAAACTTCAACGCCCCCTCTACCCCCTTTTAAAGGTTAGTTTTGGAAAATGAAGCACAACGATTTTCATTCATTTCCTTGCCATTTCTGCTTATTCTGTGGTCTCAGGAGGCCCTAGACAATGTGCCATTCAATTAGCGAATCCGACTGTTGAAATGCCAAAATGTAGGAATTTGATCACGTGACATTTCGATGGCATCTATCAATTCATCAATTCCATACATTTTTGACGTATTGACAATCGCCTTCGCCACGCCACTGGTGACAGAATCTCACTTGTCTCGAGCCCAGGATCAGCGCAACTGTTCACCCCGTTCACCCCGTCAGGGGTTGATTATGCAAAAATTGTTAGGTAAGTACTTACATCTGTTTGAATTATCCCACTTTTAGTTTGTTCATAGCATTCCGACGTAAATTGAAGCAAGCAATAATGTCCTACCCAAAAAACTTTATCACCCCTCCTTACTTAGTTTATTTTCGAAAAATCCAAACACTTGTTATTCTTATTTTTAGGGTTCCGTACCCAAAAGGTAAAAACGGGACCCTACATCTGTAAACTGGCGGATTTTTCTAACAGCATATTCTGCTGAACTTAGCCTTCCTGCAAGAGATGTTAAATGAGGACCCCCCATTGTAGCCTTGAGTCAAGCGTAGAATAGAATACTCTTTATGTTACAAAACAATATAGATGAAGAAAACATTACATAGGGTGACACAATGGGCGGCCTTATCGCTAAAGCGCTCTTTTCAAGACATCCTTTGGATGGATTTTAAAGAGAAAAGGAAAGGCAGTACTGTAGGTAGTCTTAGGTGTACTATTTATATATACAATAAATACTAAATAGATAATATGTAGGTATATATACAATAATAAAAATCGAACAAAAGCATAGAACCCAAGTAAAAACGATTAAAGAGAAAGGTAGTGATTTTTTACTATCGTTTAAAAAGTGGACAAAGATTGCGCACGCCTTACCGACAAGGCCAAAGCATTCCATAACTGTAATCCCCGGGAAAACTGTTTTAAAGACGAAATCTATTAAGTTTCTCCCTGTTCAATACTATGTCACAATCACTACTTTTGACATTTGGTAAAGTAAATCGAATGCACTTCATTTTTTTTTCATTTAAGTAATACTAAATTATTAGCAGTGAACCAATTATGTACCTGCAGTAGGGCGTTATTTACATCGTCAAGATCATTTATATAAACTAGAAACAAAAAAGGACCCAAAATTGAGCCCTGCGGTACCCCCATTTTCACGTTTAATCCTGTTGAATTCATGAATTGTTGCCGTTTATATGAACTAGCTGCTGTCTATCATTCAAATACGATTTCACTAAGTTCAAGGACTGGGTCTCGGTAATTAGTCACTAGCACGCTGGTAAGTCGTTGGCATAACAGCGTAATTCTCAAACATGCTGGGGAGTTTGTTGCGCCACTTCTTCTTCCCAGCTAAAACACTAGGAAGTGGAGACGGGCGGGCGTTTTTGGGGCACTGTCTTTTGTAGAACTTTGACGTTCAAAATGTGCTGGCACTCAGCCTAATTTGAATAAATGACTTTTGACTTTGACTTTGTGATTATAACAGACTATGCATTAAGTAGGTCATAATATCAGCCGAAAGACTTCCACTGTTGGACAGAGGCCTCCTCGAAATGGTTTGTCATAATCGCCACGCTTGGCAGGGGGGTTGGCAATCGCAGTGTAGCTGTAGCAATGTATTAAGTAGGTAATTAGCTTTAATGACAACTGTTTTTTTTTAATGAGAAATAAAAAAAGTAATTTAAAAAATTAAACCGACTTCAAAACTGATTTTTTTTTGATAAAACTAAAAGATCTAAAAATATGCCATTCTTTTTTTTGAGGGTTGTGCCAGCACTGCCAGCCTTAATGTTTGGAATAAACGTATACCCCGCCGGCAGCAGTAAGGCTGGCACCGACCGCAAAAAAAATGTTGACATAATTACTTTGATTAAAAAAAAAACTTTAATTTCTCGCTTTTTAGTTATACTAAATAAATTACAGTTCTGAAGTCGGTTTAATTTTTATTTTATCTAAAACGTTAATACTTATTAAAAAATATCTTACCTGAAACCTCTCCAACACTGGGAGCCATTTGTTCTCTATAACTTTTCTTACGATTTTGGAGTTATCACGAGAGCAGGTAATCTTAAAGACTGACGGCCCCGGCCAAGGGATCAGTGTGAGGAAGAGTAAGGCCAGGACCTGGAAACAAAACAATAGCTTTCATTAATAACTCGAAATAAGGAGACAAAAAAAAACACATCTTGTTTCATTTTTATCTTAAAGATAGCCTACAAGCTTCTGTACGTAGGGACGTCATTAACCAGTTACCCCTTATTCTAAGTTATTTTAATGCGTGAGGGGTAACCAAATGACGACGCTGACTGTACCTACGATCTGACTATCAGGATAAAAAGTCGTACGTCCCAATCCAAACACTCTCTACCCGTATGCCAAATCCCTTCAGGCGTTAAAACGTGAAAAGGTTACAGACAAACAGGAAGAGCTATTGTCGCATTTGTAATATTAGTATGGTTAATAGGTATGAATACATAAAGAGAGTAAGAAAATATGTTTATTAATAACTTGCACTGATGTGATTGAACAATTTTATGTGGTTATAATGTTAGAAGCCTAACTGGAAATAATTGAACTGTACTGGAAGTAATCGTTACGGAACCGCACGCGGGCAGGAGATTTTAAAAATGTGTATTTCTGTCTAGTTTATCTGTCTGGTACCTGAATTTTGGAATATATATACATGTAATACATACATTTGATGAGAATTTATGGATATCTTTCTGCACACATATTACTTACATTCATTATATTTTATACACAATTCTTAATGAGTACATACTGGGTCTGTAGGATCATACAAACGAAAATGAAACCAAGCGTGACCGAGTATCGGTTCCTTAATTTCACCGTGACTTTCGGAGAATCACTTCCTAAGTTTAAACTCAATTGACACTTCACAAATTAATATTTATCTTCACTATCACTCACAGGAGCTCATCACGACACACAATGTCACTGAATATGTAGGATACACGCAGAATATTAAAAGGCACAATGAGATTTAAGGTTATGCTTGTGTTATTTAACTATCGATTTTCGAGCATCGGAGTTAACCTTATCTCCGAAGGAACGTGGGCTTACCTCGAGAGAAAACGATGTGGTCCTCATTCATATCTCTTGTACGGCAGATGGTCAAGGAAACTGTTTACATTAATCGTGAAATGTGCTAGTTTATTACATAAAGTACAGGAGCCTCTTATGCGTTGCCATCACCGGTTCTTCCGCGCATGCGTACTGTTCACCCGGTCTCCCCTCTCGATAAAACTTAGAATTGTAATTACTGCGACCTTAAAAAAGTTGGTGGTTTTTTTTATTATTTTAATAACATGTATTTTGCTTTTCGATGCAGCTCAGTTGATATCCAAAAGCTGGTACAAGTTTAAATTGTAAATTTGTACATCAATAAATAAATAATTGATTACCTAATCAGTATGATTGCAGAATTCATAAATGCGTTGTCATAGAAAATTAAAAACTAAAATATGTCCTAAGCCAAAAAAAGTAGCAGAAGTGGTAGCCTGCTACGCTATGACTCGCACATGTGCTCGTAGCCCGTAGTCCACTACCAGTCCCGTAGTCCTATTTTCGTAGCATGCATGGCTGATTATAATTATTCTAGAGGCCTACTTAGGTATATCAAACAGTTAATTTTCCTTCTGCTTTGACTTTGTATTAATATTACGGTAATTTTACTAGTCGATTTTGGATCGATTCCTTCAAATGGAAGGAGGTTCGTTATTCCTCTTAATAAAGTCTGCAGTGCGATTCTGTAAACATGTCGAAGTGAACACCCCCGGGTGTTCACTTCGACATGGGGGCGGACGACAGGTGAGTTGTCAAACCATACAAATAAGATGGAATGACAGCTCTATTGTCGTTCACTCCGCCTAGGTGAACACCGTGAGATGTCGACAGAATCGACCGGCTGCTCTTTTTTCAAAAGTATATTCGCCAGAATATACTTTTGAAAAAAGAAGCAAATAATTTTACTTTTCGTGTATGAGTCGACTTGATGATTATTTTTGCGTTAGGTTTAGATGGTCATTTCAATTTCAATTCTCAATTCTTTATTGCGTACCATAATCTATAAAGTTGGTAAAAATAATTATCTTAGTCACAATTATGGACCCTGTCGGGTACAGCATGGATCAAGTAGGAGAGAGGAGGAAGAGCACTGGGTGTTTAATGAAGGTGACGGTGGTTGTGATGGTGGTGACTGGGTGTTGGTGGATGGAGTCCTATTGTAATTGAACATTGGAACTTGGAAATACATGAGAAAACTCCAATAGGAAATGTATAATGATTAAAGCCTTGAAGTCTTGAAGTATTTTTAGGTTTTAAATATCCCAAAACAAAGTGTAGGGTATGGTCGAGTGTAACTATGACAGCACTCCACAATAGAACTTACCTTAGTGACAATCAGAAAGAATACGTACATTGAGTTTTTACAAGTACCTACCTATTATGTCCTGGCGATATTTTGGGACCTGCTCACAAAAAAAACTATTTATTTAAAATTATTTTTTTTCGCTTTTTGCCATCGTCTTCCGTAACTGAAGTGATTTTACACTTTGTAATGTCCTTTTTATTTGTTCTGCTCCGTTGGTGGAGAGGGTTCGATTCCCAGGTTCTTCAAAAAGTGTTATCGGGTTTTTTTATGATGAATTTCTCAGTAGCAGCCGCAGCAGGAGTTTAGAAGTCGGTGGTGTGACACCCCTGTGCCTCAGGTGGCACTTAAAGCATACTATTTATTTATTTAGGGAAAACAAACAGTTGTACAATGTGTGTTACAGTAAATATTACAACAAAATAAAGTAGGCTAATGTAGATACAATCCACAACGGTTCCACAGATTACTTAGCTAAAGATACAGTGTAGACACAATATTTTAAATTACTACAACATGAATAAGAAGATAAAAATAATAACAGTACCTAAAACAACCACAGGAAGAGACAAAAAGTAAATTAATGTACTTGACTTAACTTATGGCTAATGGTACCTGCTTTATACAAAGCAAACACTAGAAGACAACACAAAAATTATTAATATTTCGTGTTGAAAAGCTAGTCTGTTTAAACGGTGTCCGCTTTTAAACAGATGATTCGTAAATATCATTAAGTTAGTAACAGTATAAGAAAACCGAGTTGTTGATGAATGAAAGGATAAATTTTGAGATGCACAAGCTTTTCGAATAGTTTAGCTAAAGCACAACGTAGGGAAATAGGTCTATAGTTTTCGACATTTTGCCTAGAGCCACTTTTGTAGACAGGAACTAAATTTGCATTTTTCCAGACTGAGGAAAATATACCACCCTGAATACAGTTGTTAAAAATTATCGTTACAGGTTTAGAAATTGTATCTGAAGTCCATTTCAGAAAGCATGGAGGTATCCCATCAGGTCCCGGGCCTATAGTAATGTCCAACAGCTGTATTTGTTGTCGGAACCAAAGGGTCGCTCGCTATGAAGTTGTGAAGGGAGGTGATGCTAAAGTTAGATTGATCAGGTGACAGTTACCAGCCGGTTCATAAACTGATTGAAAATAATCTGATGTAAGATATTTTATAAGGGTCACTAGAAATATCACCTTTATATAACATACGACAATGGACACCTGACTTGCCTCAGCGATTATCTACGATGTCCAAAAATGTTTAACGTTAAGCGGAATACTGTCCTCAACACTTTTCATGTAAGTAAGATAACATTTGTTGCATTTGACTTTAAAACGAGCTCTGTTAGAAGAAGAATTTGGAAAATTTAGAAAAACCGTGGCATCCGTAGTAACACCAAAATACGATTGGTCCATGCACTGGTATTCTCAATCTTTTTGTATGGAGCAGAAACATGGTGCATAAAAAGTCGTGAAAGCAGAAAGATCGACGCTTTCGAAATGTGGGTTTGGCGAAGACTTCTTCGTATACCATGGACCGCCATGAGAACGAATAAGTCCATACTGGTAGAACTCAACATCACCAAACGGCTTTCTGTAATATGCCAGGAGCGTGCCCTCAGCCTTTTCGGACATATTATGCATTCATCCAAGCATAATCTGGAACGGTTCATGATATTGGGCCGGGTCGAAGGAAGACGCGCTCAAGGTAGAACACCGGCAAGATGGTCCGACGCCATAAAGAAGGCTGCTGGAGGCAGCATGTACAGAGCGGTTCACATTGCAGAAGACCGCATGGCTTGGAGACGCGGCGGTCGCGATCCTCAGCAGTGAGGGAACGACGAAAAAGAAGTAAGAAGAAAATACTTCGTTGTCGGATAAGTTTTCGTAATTTTTTCACTTAAACCAGGTTTTCTTTTTGTAATAGAATATATTATACGAAATACGAATGAAAAATTTCGAGAACAAAACGGGGAAGTTAGGGTTTTTATGATGAATTTTTATGATACTATGATCATAAAAGAACTGAAAGTGCACTTGGGTTTGCGCACATGCTGCACCAGGTACGGTCCAATTGGGGGTGTCGTGAAGGTCATGACACCCCCAAACCAAGACAAAACTTCTAAAAATAGGTTCAACAAATTTCGAGGTCGCTGCTCGCTCTTAATTATCGGGGTATTGACCTGCTTTCGCTTAGGTCGTTAAAGAACATCTGTATGTTTTTCGAGTTTGCTTCGCCTGCTCATATATTCTCAATTGCGTTCAGGTTAAAATTTTATCCCGTGAATTTGTCTGTGAGAACTCAAAGTATTTTTGACCAGGGTTTCATAAGTTTCTTAAACATCTCCTTTTTACGAATGCAATGGTACCCATCGATCGTGAATGCGTCTGTAGTGCGAAGATCGTAGATCCGCCACAGTATTCCTCTCCCATTTATTTATTAGATAATAAATATTAACCATAGATTTTTTATTTTATTTGCAAAGTAACCTGAACGATAATTAGTAATTTTACCATTCATATGACGCTACTATTAAAATTACCTCAAACATCTCTTGCCTTCATAACACCCGCGCCATCGCATGTGGTTTCAGTCCAGTCTTGGCTGCAATGACTCCCCACTTGTATTAAAATGTATTAATTATTTACATTTTCAAGATAGAAACATGATTTTGGTTTAGTTTGTCTGTAGCGTGATATGAGGCGCTCTCCAGCTTTTCGATTTGTTTAAAGCCATCTCTAAATTGTTGTTTACCCTTGTAGGTTGTTTGTACTTACATTTTCAACAAAGTAATTTAATTACTAACCCTATCCAGGCAAGAGTAAAAATGCAAATATAAATCTCAGTACCTAGGTACTGAGATATAAGACTATTCGATTCATGTTCCACCTTCATCACACGTTAAAGTTTTTCGTATGCTCGAAGAAGGCTCTTAAGAACTGCAGCTTATCAGTACGAAAACTGTTTAGTATGAATTACAAACACTTTTGTTCCAAGCACCGCTGTTTACAATGCAATCCATACCATGCATAAACCATGAGTGTGTTGTGTTAAGATTCGGTCGAATGGTACTGTTACAGTTTTGCTTACTAACAAGCCATTAAAACTGTAATTAACTGGTTTTTGTTTGATAACAGTAGTAAAGCCACCGTCGCACAGTGGGTCGAAACTATGATTTTAGTCACATAGGGACCAACTTTTCTTTTTACCCGACTGTGTCAGAAGGAGGGTAATGTTTGTTACTTTTTCTTTATGCGGATAGATAGAGCTCATTAATCTCAATAATAACTGCCCTGAGTGGCTTTTTCCGGAACTTTATACTTTGGGTAGAAAAATGTGTTTTGTTATTTTTTTGTATGGACCAGATCAAATTAAATTAAATTCCTGCTAAGTAGCGTGGGATCCCGCTTTGAAACTTTTTTTCTTATACCTTGTCTAGTCTACTATCATTTAACGCTACTCTATGAACATAAAAATATATACGAATATATAAAGTTGCAACTCTGCCAAATAAATGGATCGAAAAAAATGAAAAAATACACACAATAAAAAGCTTTCTTTTTTATTTTCGTAAGTTCTTTTAAGTTAAATTTGATATGGAATGGTAAGTAAAAGCACGAAATTTATTGCCATCATTGGCTGTGCCTACTCTTTGCTTGATCAGTAACCCGCATTCCTACTTAAACGCTTGCTGAGTGACATTTTTTATTTGTTATCGCACCCCTGCACCTCCATTTTTGAAGTCCAAACGATAAGCTGCAAACAAAAAGAATAGTCACTTAAAAAATAATCTCACAGGAAATTACATAACTGTAAAAAATTATGAACTTATAAAATTATATTTTCTCTAACATGCTTAGTTTGAGCATTATTTTGACAACCTTCTTCGAGATAAATCGGAATTGCTGTACTGGCCAAAGAATGCGGGCAGCGGCCGGCAAAAGTTGTATGAAAATCCATCTGTCGTGTTTAGCGGCCAAATAAATTACATTTTAGACTCATATCTGTCTTGTAATTTAAAAATGGGACAATCTTTTACCTTTTACTCCGAAACATGGCAACCGAGGAGGTAACTTATCAAAGGTTTTATTTAAGTTTCAAACTGGCTTGCAAATAGAAAGCAGTTTATAGAAAAAAAAAAACAAATGAACACTTTAACGCGGGAATAATTATTGTTGTTCATTGTTCGTCATTGATTAATTTTCTAGGTACTTCTTAGTTTTAATTTCCGCGCATTATTTGAGAAAAGTAGGTGCAATTGATGCTTAACCTTAACTTGATTGATCCTTGATGGCTGAAGTCTTTCTATTTCTTGTGTTATGCTAGCTTTTATAGTTGCCACTGTTGACTGCGTTTCTTTGATAAATTTGACAACATGATGAGATGGTCGATGGGGTCGAAAAGTTTTGGAGTGGCGACCGCGTATCGGAAGACGCAGCGTTGGAAGGCCTCCCACAAGGTGGACCGATGACCTGATGAGAGTCGCGGGTAACCGATGTATGCGAGACGCACAGGACCGGTTGTTGTGGCGACACTTGGGGGAGGCCTATGTCCAGCAGTGGACGTATTTCGGCTGATATGATGATGATGATGATGATGAACATTAGGTAGCGGACGGCAATAGAAAGTTGATGAGGTTCGGTCGTTTTCCCAAACAATTGTTCCATCACATTGTTGAAGTCTTACAGGCCATGGCCATGAAAATAATTGATTTATCAAACTCTGTTTCAGTCTTTTGTTTGTAATTACTTAACATGAGGCTCCATCAAAGCCCCATTTGCTTATAAGCAGTAACTCTATTGCCAAGTCTAAATCCAATGCAATCACATCTAAAAACCCTAGATACCGTCAAGTTGAGTAATGCTTGCAGTTAGCAGCTCCTTCTTCAGTAATAATTATGTGTTCTTTGCCTGGATAACATTTTGACTTTTATAATAAGAATACATCAGATCCATTTTCACTTGCTGTTTCTCATAGGTTTATATACTACCACTTACTTAATTTAATTAAGTGAAACTAATAAAGACAGTGCCTTATCGGGTGAATATGTACTACTTTTCGCTTTACTTGTACTTAAACACTCCTTTACTTTTGCTAGATCTTCAGGGTGATTTAGCAAATGGTTCATTATTTTTCCTACATCCTCATCTCTTTTAAACTAGCAATTGTAGTATCTTCTAGTTCATCCGGGGATAACAAAAGCGATTGGTTAATTTGTTCAACACGTCTTCGTTTTTGCCTGGAGCTCAATTATTCGAAAGGTTTTCGAGGTGTAAATGTAGATGTTGAAGCTTCTGTATCTTCAGTATTACAAATCTCAAGCCTTTCCTGTTCAGTGTTCACAGCTTCAGGTGATTGGTTAGAACGTGCAATAAACTGGCCCGAAGGCCTCTGCCATGGCTTCCTTCGGGCCAGTTTATTGCACGTTCTAACCAATCACCATTTTTTCTTATAAACTGTGCTAACATGCGACTACTTGCACATCCCCATCCCATCTTGCACTTATACTTGAACAAAAGCACGTACATAATTTTTGGAGCTCAACACTGTTCTCTTCGGTCAGGTTTATTTTATGTTGTAGGAATTGAATGAGTTTTTTAGTATCCGACAGCGACTTCAGCTGCTCTCTTAAAATCATAAATAAATGTAAATTGTTAACTAAACTCTCCTTTATACCGAAAAAGGGACGATCACAATCACGAGATGTTATTAGGTACGAATAAACGAACACTATTTGTACATAAATTAAATATCGTAATTTTATACTTCCAGTGACAAACAAATTTTTACCAAGTAGAAGGTTAATAATAATAATAAATTATTGTTAGTTGTTAAATATTTGTGTGTATTATTACGTGCTTAGACTTACCATTCCATATGCTAACTTAAAAGAACTTACGAAAACAAAAAATTAAGCTTTTTATTCTATGTATTTTTTCATTTTTTTCGATCTTTTTATTTGGCAGAGCTGCAACTTTACGCACATGCTAGTAGCGTCAAATAATAGTAGACTAGACAAGGTATAAGAAAAATAAAGTTTCAAAGTTTCAATCACACGCTACTTAACAGGAATTTAATTTAATTTGATCTGCTCCGTACTAAAAAATGACAAAACACATTTTTCTGCCCAAAGTATAAAGTTTAGGAAAATACCACTCAGAGCAATTATTATTGAGATTAATGAGCTCTATCCATCTTCATAAAGAAACAATTAAAAAAAACAAAGTTGGTCCCTATGTCACTAAAATCATAGTTTCGACCCACTGTGCGTCGAGTCGAGCCGCTGCCGCGCGCGCCACGCCTCCCACACTTTGCAAGAGCGTTTATCTCACATTATAAACAGGTTAGTAAGTGATAAGCGTCCGTACATCTGTGTAGCTACGTCATCACACGGTGCTTAGGGGTGCTCGTAACGTTGTTTGCATGTTTATTAGCTGTGTGTAACTCGGCACCTATAGTTGGGTACACTATAGTTGGGACGTTACCTACTGATAAGTTCGGAAAAATCTATATACTACCCATCTATTTTGATTTAACCAATCAATACCCCTTGATCATGTTTTTATATACGATCAAGGATAGCAGCTACTTGATAAATATCTTGGCTTTGAAGACACCAAATGCCACCACATTATAGGTAGTGTGTTTAAAATAATTTTTGCTGCTGCTGTGGGAAATGTTTAATTACTTTATATGATACCTCGTTCACAACCATATCACGTTCAACATTGACGAATGTTATTTTAAACAGTGATCCCATCACATACGATCGGAAAAAATCTGGCAACGTTGTTGTAAAAAAACTTTTCAATAACAGCAAGTTTGATAAGAAATATAACTGTCGAGATCGCTATCACTATGATTCATCGATACGCAACAGGAAGAAGGATGAAACATACAATATTCCTTGTATTCATGGAAGTTGTAATAATCGGTAAACTGACTAAGTGCGCCATTTTCAAAAATGGAACATACCTTTCAGAGGAAGACCCCGAAGATGCACTTTCGCTTGAAAAATATAGCGATGAAAGTTTAAGTATCAAAACCATGGGTTGTGTTATTCCGTCCGTCGATGTCCAAGATAAGTCGATAAAAAAAATATTAGAATCCAAAGAACATACAAAAGTATGTCCAAATTACTACAAGAATTTGTTAGAAAGCAACCAAACACACATTTGGGTTGCAAAAAAGAATTATCAATATTACAACATTTATAATGAATCAAACTTTGTATGTTGTTTTCGATCCTTTTACCTACAACGATCGGCTCGTCACCAAGCTTCTAACATAATTGACAATAGAATCCAATACCACGATTGCATTAACTTTAATAATTCTATAAAAGTGAATAACGAGTTCGTGAAAGTTATTTGTTTTTACGAAGATCCGGACCAGCCTATATATGAACAATTTTTCGTATTTGCGCCGAAAAAGCCATTTACTGCTTTTAGAGATGATCCTTTTATGACGCCTGCGAACCAATCAATGTACAATGTAATTATAATGGGAATAGGATCTATGTCAAGGCGTAACTTTTATAGAACCATGACTAATACTGTAGAATTGCTGAGAAGTTATAACGCAATAGAATTAAAAGGCTACAGCAGAGTAGCAACACACAGTTTTGATAATATTATGCCGATGCTAGTTGGCATGAACAGCTCCGAAGTGAGTAGCACTTGTTGGTCCGATGAACAGTCTTCGTTGGACAACTGCCCTTTTATTTGGGAAAGGTTTAAAGATCTGGGATATTACACAGCATTGATGGAAGATACTTCCAGATTTAGTATCTTTAATCGAGAAAAATTTGGTTTTAGTGGTAGCCCTACAGACTACTATGTACACCCATTTTTGCATCAGACTGAAATCTTGCCTGGAGACGATAGACGAAGTTATGAGCCCATAATTACATGTATGGGCGACAAGTACTATTATCAAGTTTTACTAAAATATGTTCAAGATATAACTACTACTCTGAAAGGGTTTAAGTTTTTCGGAGTTTTTTGGGAATTCTCGATGACTCGCGCTAGTTTAAAAGGCTCCGTACAGATGGATTTTGAATATATGAAATTAGTAAAAAATATGAAAGCCACTGGTTATTTACAGGACACAATATTGATCTTTATGAGTGACCATGGTATGGATATTGGAAATATTCTTTTAACAAGACAAGGTCGTTTGGAACAGAGACTGCCACTCTTCTTTATTCTGATGCCACCATCATTTCAGAAAAAATATAACTTAGCTTACCGCAATTTAGAGATGAATGAAGGACGCCTCACAACGCCCTTTGACGTGCAAAAAACGTTATTAGATCTTATTCATATGACAGAAATAACTGATGATAAAATAAAAAAAAGAAGTACTGAGTTCTATGCGCATGAAAGAGGTATTAGTTTGTTCCTAGAAATACCCAGAAATAGAACTTGTGAAATGGCTGTGATTGCTGACACATGGTGCGCTTGCAACGACGAAATACCGCTCTCATCTAGTAGCCGAATACTTGCAGATGCTGTTAAATTTATAACCAATGAAATAAATGAGATTCTGATGCCCTACCCACAATGCCACAAACTAATAGTAGAGGAAATTATTATAGGAAAGGAAATGGTACCCATTTATGAAAATACCACCGAATGGCGTGACTTTAAATTGGTAGTGAGTTTGCAGCCTGGGGGTGGGATTTTTGAATCAATGTTGCGCTATCTTAAAAAAAAATGGACCATTATCGATAAAATAAAACGTCTAAATTGCCTCGGTTTTCAGAGTTTATGTGTCGAAGATCCCGTTATAAAATTACTGTGTTATTGTAAATTAATGTAATAAATAAATGCTGTCGAAATTACTTGCTTTGTTCTATAGATTAATCTTGACGTCACCAGGAATTTACAGGATGATTAGGTGTTAGAAGATAAATGTATTTGGCCACTTACATTTGGCCTTGTGAGTTCATTGGGTCCAACACAAAAATTCTCACAAAAAATAACATGCGAGCATCTATTTAGAATTTACTTTTCTGATTTATATTTTTATTGGTAAATCTACCTAAGTATAGTATACAACGTGTTACAGATTAAACGCAATAGGTACCTGTCTAATATAATTCATCCCTTACTCGAGAAAATGTACTGAACAGCTGATTTTTTTTTGCGATTTCGGGGTTGGTCCCATAGTAAAAGTTGAAATTATTTTTCAAGCAGCTTGTTACAGTTGGTGGCATTTACTTTAGTTCAATCAGATTTGATATTACCAATACCATCAGACTGCTTGAAAAGTCCTTTCTTCGGAAGTTTTTAGTACCTACCTAGTTTATTCTGGTCGAATTTTTTGAAAAAATAAGAACTAATTTTTTATGTTTTGACATTTTTTCCTTAATGTGTATCAGCAACCCAACATCACCATTAAATATGACCACACCTTTCTGGAACACTCTGTATATACAACACTAGCAGCACGCCGCAGTTTCACCCGCGTAGTTCCCGTTCCCGTGGGAATACGTGGATAACATATAGCCTATGTTACTCCCTGATAATGTAGCTTTCCATTGGTGAAAGAATTATTGAAATCGGCTCAGTAGTTTTTGAGTTTATTCATTACAAACATACACACTTACAAATCTTTCCTCTCCTCTTTATAATATTAGTATAGATATACAAAACTGTTTCTACCTACCGATGTCCGTTATAGACTTTGAAACCATCCAACCGATGTGCCCCAAACTGTTTTGCTAGAAAAGCAATAATGCGAAGATGTTTTAGACCGATTGAATCAATTTCTCTAAAATATTTGTCTAGATTTTGCCAGCGGCTTCGCCCGCGTGTTATTTTAAAATTATTCCCACGGAATATATCCCAGAGATTAAAAGTACCCTAGTTTTCGCTCTTCAGAAGGAGTCAGCCTACTACCCTAGACCGTGCGATGAGCGTATTAGGCACGCAAGAAACATGGCCCGGACCACTGCACATACTACACCGTTTCAACAGCGTATCATACCCGTGCATGTTGCGGAATTTGTTCGAAATAGTCACCGGCGGTCCTGGAACACAAGAGCAAGGAAGACGGATGGGTTTTAGTCAGTAAGAGACACTCCCTTCCGCTCCGCCCGGGAGCCTAGACAAATCCTTTTTTGTAGCGTTAACTTCAGACGCCAACGATGGGAATGACATTAGGTGTGGAAATAAAACGTCATCACCTACATTCCCATACATTTTGTCGTGAGCGTCTGACGTTAACGCTAGGTACAGAAAAGTTTTTTGTCTAGACCTGCTGAGCGGAAAGAGTCATTTGATGATTTCCCAACCTATAAAAAAAGGAATGAAAAAAATCTTTAGGACTTCATATTCCGTCATTTGTTAGTAGTTGCGAATCAGTCAAAAGAGAGAGGTTACCATAATTATGTTTACTTCTACTTCTTTATTACTCACTTAGCTTAGTATTATTGGTGCCAAGATTCAAGTTTATTTACCCAAAGAATAACCATAAGAATATCTTGCATAGAAACATTAACATCCTCTAAAAAGTATATTGGCCCAAGGAATTGGATTATTCCATACAAACTTTGATTCACATTTAATTCTTCAGTTGGGAGTAGTTGTGAAAAATAATAATGAAAACCTTTACTATTTACTTCGGCCAGTACCTACCTATTCGTAATAAGTTTCAAGAATATTGGCCCAATTTAATGAATAAGATTGTTCCATACGAATTACAAGTATAAAGAAAACTTTTATTATTTACTTCATCCAGTATTCGTAGTTGTACCAAGTTACAAGCACATTGGCTCAAGGAATAAGTTGAAGAATCTTTACAAACATACAAACACTACACCACCTCAATCTTCTTTTGAATTGTACTTGTGAAAAACTAATAATGACAACCTTTATTTTTAATTTTGGTCAGTATTAGTAACCAAGTTTCAAGTAAATTGGCCGAGGGAATAAGTTTTTACATACAAACTTCCACAACGACGAATTTTCAAAAATTCTGCCTCCCACGTCTCTATGACCATTGGTTTAAGCTGTGCGTTAATCCATCAGTCAGGACAAAGCCTTTTTATGGCTCCGTAGTCAACAAGGAACCCATATAGTTTCGCCTTTTCCGTCTCTCTGTCTGTCCCCAGTTTAGCTCACAGACGCTTAGCACTAGAAAGTTGGAATTTAGTACGAATATAAATATTAATCACGCCGACAAAGTGGTAAAATAAAATATTGAAAAATTGTGTACCCTACACGTAAAGTGGCGATGATTTTTGCCGTGGTGTGGTTGTCTAGGTCGTTTAAAAATATTGAGGGTATCGTTTATAAATAAACCATTTTTCCTGATCCTTTGCGAAAATATTAAGCTTTAAAGTGCTCATTTTTGTTAGAGTCAAATGTCCCCCGCCTCTGCCAGCTAAACGGTTGTTTTTGGAGACGTGAAAAATTCATAGTAGCATATATAACGAACTAGCTTTTTCCCTCAACTTCGTACGCGCATATCCCGGCTTTTCCCCCTCCCAGAATTTCCAGTTCCCGTATAACCTAGCCTTCCTCATGAATGTGGCTATCATTTACAAAAAATATTTTCCAAATCTAAGTGGAAGTTCTAGAGATTAGTGCGTTCAAACAAACAAACAAACAAACTCTTCAGCTTTATTTTTTTTAACCCATAAAATGTACTTGAAGAAGGAAAATTTCGTACAAATTCCACTGGAAATTTGTTAGATAAAGTTGCTATAAACCTGCTATTTACTACCTTTCTTAGGGTTCCACACCCACAGGGTAAAAACGGGGCCGTATTACTAAGACTCCGCTGTCCGTCTGTCTGTCACCAGGCTGTATCTCATGAACCGTGACAGCTAGACAGTTGAAATTTTCACAGATGATATATTTCTGTTGCCGCTGTAATAACAAATACCATACAGCAAGTGTTTTTTTTGCGCGAATCCGACTCGTACTTGGCCGGTTTTTACATAACTAATTACGTAAAAAAGATAGTAAATAACAGGTTTTCAATCTTCATTACAAGCGCTTGCCTCTACTCGCGGTGGCACTCAAATAGATAATATTTTTTGTAACTTCCCTTGTAAAGTTGGATTTGAAAACTCTTTCTTCAGCTATCATCGTCCTTTGTGAGCCCGTTTTCGATGTTTTTAACCGTTAAACCAGTTGTACCTACCCAAACTTTTTTCTCTCTGGGCCACATTGCGCTTCTACTATTGTCATGATGGCCAGCAATAAAAGAAAATTCTACATTTAATTAGAATCTACATGAATGTGACTTTTGAATTTGTGACAAAAGGACCGTTTTCATATAACATAGGCCACTTTTTCACGTTGATAGTGGGTGAGGAATAGTCTCAAAACATCGTTAAGGAGGGAATCAGTACAGTAAAGTAACATAGACATTGATACACTGACTAAATATAGCATCAATAATGTTCTAGGCTACAGGGCCACAGGGAAAAGCTTAGCGGGCCGCAGGTTGAGTATAGCTCAGCCGCACTGAACCTTTTTTCTCTCTGGGCCACATTACGCTTCTACTATTGTCATGATGGGCCGCAATAACCTACAGTAAAATAAATAAATTGATACACTGACTAAATATAGCATCAACAATGTGCTACGCTACAGGGCCACACGGAAAAGCTTGACGGGCCACATGCGGCCCGCGGGCCGCAGGTTGAGTATAGCTGCGTTAAACCGTGAACTCAATTAATATATTCATAGAATCGAACAAAGAGTAATATTCTAAGTCGACAATTATGACGTGGGACTAGGTACGGATTACGGAACCCACACCGCGCGTGGCCTACACGTACTTGGCTGGTATATGTCACCGGAAAATTGCAAAATCCGTAAGATTGATCTTTATTATTTTAGGTATAATTTCTCGATACATTACGAAAAAATCGTTTTGTATAGATATATGTCGCAGCCAACTAGCCTAATCAGCCACTTAATTGGTTGCCTAGCCTTTTCATTTTAATGTGCCGATTTTTCAGCTAGGTACCTAAGTGACATCTTTTATTCAATATCGTTTAATGACTAACCCATGTCACTTATATCGCTGATAAAAAGTCACAGTTCAATGAAAATGCTAGAATTTAATGAAACGGCGGATTCAGCTAGTTGGCTGCGACATATACATCATCTTCCTGCCCTTATTCCATGTTACTTGGGGTCAGCGCAAAATATTTTTTTCCTTCCATTCTGTCCTATCAGCCGTCACACTATCACTAACTCCCTTTTCTTTCATATCGCTCCTCACACAATCCATTCATATTTTCTTTGACCTCCCTCTTCCTCTCCATCCAACCACATTTATATTCAATAGTTTTGTGTAGTTTAGTTAATGGTTAGTTTAGTTTTTTCTTAATAAGAAAAAACAGTTAACAATTGCATGCGATATTTTACAATCTTACAGCGTTTGTAATTTTCCGGTGAAGTACGTATTCTCGTAAATAAAACCGGATATAGTAGGTACGGTTTTGCCCGTGGCTAACTAATAAGAAACGGTTGCTGAAATCGGTCCGAGGACGGGTTACCATCTATTACATATTATTATCGAGATTCTTTCCGAGGCACGGAGGAGTCCTTCCCTCGAAAAGCACGTTAAGCTGTTGGTCCCGGACTCCCGGCTATCATGTGTAGATGTTTGTCATTTGTTACGGACAGTCAGAAGCCAGAAACTCTGACATCAGTCTTGCCAAGGGGTACCGTGCTACCCAGACACTGGGTTGTGGAGGTCGGAGAGGCAGTCGTGGGTGTCCCCATGTTAAACGCTGGTATTCTGCTGCATCCAGTGACTGGAAGCACTGACCCCAACATAGTTGGGAAGGTTACGTTCAGCAGATTGATATTGATACTCAGCACGGTTGTCTTGTTTAAATAGCCATTACAAATAAATGAAACAACTTCATCTACTATTAAAAATAGGTGAAAAAACTGTTGAGTAGAAATATAAGAAGTGGGTTACACTTATTATAGTTCTCTTTTGATGTACACTAGGATAGCGCCGTAGCGAGCGCGGCTGGAGTGTCAAGGGTCCGCGCGAGCACGCAGAGGGCGCATGCGCGCAGCCTCCACCCCGACCCTCTGTTCCGTCTCCCTGTGCGATACTCGGCTAACTAGCGCTATCTTGCTATGTTTCAAATGGCAACCATTTGGACGAACTTCATACTGAGAAATATTCAGTCAGTATTGAATCCGGGTACAACATCCCCCGGGACGCGTCTCGATCGTCTCCTGTACTCGGCCGCTGCACATCTCAAAATGAAACATGTACGTAACTACACAGGCCCCGCTGACATTTAATGTCAAAACATATTCGATTCAATCAGTGGGAAAGTAAATATTTTTCAAAGATGAGCACCCGATTGCACTTCTTGTGTTGTTGTAACTTCAGTTACCAATGTTTTTGTCACTTGGTGTTTACCCGACGTTAAGTCAACTCCTTCCAAGGTAAGTGAATACTTTTATAACAAGACTGTTTCAGTGCTTATCATAGTGTTCCAAACTAACAATACTCTCGAAAGTCAGAACTTAATGATTTAGGTAGGTACTCCCGGTTTCTGAATTATGAATTCGAAGTATGCTAAGTTTTGACAGGTTTAGGTACTAGGTAAAGTAGAGTTTGACAAGTTCGAAACTTCAACTTCCTTCTTCAACTTCAAATTTAGAAATCGGCGGATGATAAAAGTAAATATTTTGATAACATCCATCCATTTCTAATCTCGCCAAATTATCATTCCAGCTTTTGTCTGATTTAATAAAACAAAATTTTCATCTATATATCTATGTAATAAAATTGTAGACTTGCCGTGTCTGTACATTGAATATTTTTGCATAAAAATAACAGAAACGTTAAGAAAAAGACATAGAACACAAAAATGCAATTTTTGAAATTTTTGTCTGTTTGTCTTTAAGTTTTTGGAAGCATCACGTAAAAACCACTGACTGGATTAGAAATCTAGGTACTATCCCGAGTAACATTTAGCGTTTATTTCATCAAAATCGACCCACAAAATCAAAACATATCGATTTTTTTTAATTTAGTAAGGAACTTCATACAGCGCTAAGCGTTGCGCTGACTTACTTTTGAGCGCCATCTATTGAGAAAAAAATAAAATGCACGTAAGCATGAACATAACATCAAAACAAATTGTTGTTATTTGTGAAACATACTAAAGGAATTACTTGTGGTGCAATTTTATAATGAAAAAAGAAGACTTGTTGAATAAAAGTATATTGCAAAAAGAGAGAATCGTAACATGTGGCAAAACAAAAGGGAAGTGCGAGAGAGAGAGCAGAGCCCTCTGTGACACAAATGTGTACTAAAAGAGGTTGCTTTCACTAATATTAACACCCACCCTTGAGCCCAAGCCCCATATTTACTAAACAATACATATGTTTCTCAGAGGCCTTTAGTTCAAATATCTGCCATCATTTCACTACCCTTACAAATAACAAAACTTAACACAATTATAAACATGTTGCTTGAGAAAGTATGTCTTAAATCAATATGCTTAGTTCTGGGCAAATAGCAGTCACTAGTAGAAAGTCTTATGGCACTTTGACTATCACTAAAGATGATGACTTGATGAGATGTTCATTCAGCTCACAGCCAAGCTCCCCACTAAGCTGGCGCAACCATAGCGCCACCTGCGTGGCTGCAAAAATGGCCATATACTCTACCTGCGCCGTTGACAAGGCCACAGTTTGCTGTTTGCGTGATGACCATGAGATAGCACATCACCGGCCCAGTCTGCATCACAATATCCCATGATGCTCGCATTACCATCTTTGGTATATATGAGTTTGAGATCCTTGGTGCCCTGTAGGTACCTTAGCACTCTTTTTACTGCAGCGATATGTTTAGTTTTTGGTTCGTTATTGTATCTACTTAATGTGTTGACTGCGAATGCAATATCTGGCCTTGTGCCTTGAGCTATGTATAGCAAACAGCCAATGATCTGTCGATAAGGATAATCAGTTCTTGTTCCAGTCTTCATATTATCATGGCTGAATTTTAGTGCAACTTCTATTGGTGTTTTTACAGCATTACATTCCAACATTCCAAATCTATCTAAAACTTCACTTATGTATTTCTTCTGCTCCAACATAATGGAGTTTCCATTTCGTGTTATATTGAACCCCAAACATTGACTTAATTTACCCAAGTCTTTCATTTCAAAGTTTTGCATTAGTTTATTCTTTAACAGCTCCTTTATGCTTTATTGAGAAGTAAATATAAGTAGGTCATCAACCCACACAGCAATGTAAGTTTGAAATTTTCTGTATTGTAATATACACATGGGTTAGTTTTACATTATTGCATTCCTATAGTTTGCAGTGCATTGTTCAATTTTATGTTATATAGTCGACTAGCCTGCTTCAGACCATGTATGGATTTTAGTAAATGATATACTTTGAGTCCTTGCACATACAGTTCACGCTGTACCATGTAGATATCAGTGTCTATTTCCCCTTGCAGGAATGCAGAGACAGCGTCCATCTGCTCAATCTCTAAGTTATGTTTAGCTGCTAAACTAAGTAAAAAGCGTATGGACTTATACCTCACTACAGGAGAGTAGATTTCTTCGTAGTCAATGCCTTTCTTTTGTGCAAATCTTTTTATGACCAGCCTTGCCTTATACCGAATAATTTCTCCATTCTGGTCTGTTTTTGTTTTAAACACCCACTTTGACGGTAGGGCCCTTTTGTTAGAAGGAAGATATTTATGTCAAGTTCCATGTGTTGTTCTTCATTAAGGAACTGCACAGCATGAAGGGATGACAGGACTTCTTCTATTGACTGATTTATATTCACTAGAATCTTCATCTTGTGAATCAATTTTACATTGATTTGTCTGGCTTGAGCTGCCTTCTATCAGGCTGTCATGACTGATTTCATCTGCAACACGATGAACTAGTGCTTTCTGAAGGTAGGCTCTTACTACAAATATCAACCTCCGAACAATGTGTGCATCTAATGATGTCACTTTTCTCTTCATTCAGAGTCGCTCCCTCAGCACAGGCAGACAGCTTATTTATATCTGAATATTCCCTTCGGGTAGACTAATGTTGATACATCCAACACCATCTACTGACAACGGCGCTCAGGGGGCCTACCACAACCTCTTAAAACAATATTACTTTAATATTACTTTGCGTTCCGCTCTGTTGGATTTTCAACGCTCGGATCAGCGCCGAGAGTTGAAAATGCAACAACAGAAATTACAAAGTAATATTAAAATAATATTGTTTTAAGAGATTGTGGTAGGCCTCCTGTTGGCTACCGTTATACTTTTCACTGGTGGTTTGGTGACGTTGTATATCCAATCTCGTTTCCCGGACTGTATGTGCATAGATGCACCTGAGTCTACAAACCACATGTCACTAAATCCATCCAATATAGCTGAAAACGCTGCACAAAAATTTGTACTGTCCCCATTTTTATTTATTTAATCATAGGAGAACCAACAGCTTTAGATGAATGAAGATGAAAAAAGTTAGTAGATTGATGTAGGACAGTAGGAATGCTACTGTCCTACATCAATCTACTAACTTTTTTGGCATAATCAGACTGAATCTTTCAACTGTGCACAATTATTTAGCAAAACTTAAAAAATCAAAACAAAATTTCGTTTTAATTTCCTTTATCCACAAGTTTTGCTAGTTTTTGAGTTATAATGTGTAAACGCGTATTTGAATCTTATAATGGTTTTGGGCACATTCAACAATTTTTTTAGTACTTAACGAAATAAAAAAAAACCACAGGTTGCACTCCGGGAGTGCCGGCAGAAGTGAAAACTTGAACATTAACGTTGTGCATTTTTGAATATTTTGGAATGGTTAGGGAATAATTTCGCACGATTTATTTATCAGCATAAAAAGTACTATCATTTATGTGGTTAAATACAATAATCATTTATTGCGCTATCGTACACAAACATGACAATTTATATTACATATTACATTATCCGTCTGAATTACGAATTTTCGATCAGGTCACGCGTCCTGACGGTCACGTGTCCTGACGCGAGTTCAACACTTTTTACCCATCCCAAAAAGTGCACCGCTAAAGAAGTTTTCACTTCAAAAACGTATTTCGAATTTCTAGGCTGATATAACGATTCACTGGATCGATTCATTCAGTACTAAATATATCATCGCCTGCCTAGCCTTTCACCAGCTATGCTGGGGTCGGTTTCCAGTCAAACCGGATCAGCTGAATACCATTGTTTGGGTACGTGAAGCGACTACCTGTTTGTCCTTCACAACCTAATAACTGGGGAACACGGTAGGTACCTCTTGGCAAGACTGGTGTCAGATTTTCTGGTTTCTGGCAATCCGTAACGCCTGCCAAAGACCTACAAATGACAGCCGGACCAACGACTTAACATGTTATCCGAGGCACGAAGGAATCTCGGTATGTTAAAATGGTCACCCAGCTACAGGCCGACCTCGTCAAACTTAAACCGACCCGTGCGGCTGTTATTATTAAGTCACGAGTAACCAGTCTCCTCATTCCTATGTAGGTACGTACAATTTTATTCGACACCCACGCGAACGAAGTCGCGGGCAAAGCTGGTTTGGAATATGTGAAAGAGCGATTCACGTTTAGAGGTCGAACTACTTACTTACTATCAAAACCAAAGTGCATAGAAGATTAAAAATGGAAATTAGTAAACTACCGGCTTGTTTGCCTGAGCAGTACCAAACGAGGCCTATTGTTCATGCACCACGAATCACTATGGAGAATTTAAAGTTACGAATGTGTTACTTTAATGTCAAATTTTCACAAGTTTTCAGGCTTGAGTAGACTTTGTCCGAAAGTAAACTTCTTAATTCAGAAATACGTTGAGCTCTAACTTAACGAATTGGGATTGCATGAAGGAGCCTCCTCGTGTAACGCAATTTGTTCCATCTGAGACTAAACTGAACCGAGCGCTCGGCGCATCCTGGACAGTCTCACCTAACATCTTATAAGACTGGCCAATCCTTCCCTTGCGGTGGTAGGGCTAACACCCGCCTGGTTCGCGACCACCCTCCCACCGGAGTTCGGCGTCAAGCAGCCTTCTGTGTTTCGTCGACGTCGAGTACCAGTGCCTCAAGGCATCTTCTGGGCACGCTCGCTTCATCATGGACTTCATCTATCGCTTTCCATCAGGCGTGATCGAGGTCAAGAGCTAGCCCATTCATAAATAAAAATAAAAAAAAACGAATTCCCTATTTCGATCCTTTTCTGTCAATCTTTATTATAAAATGACAGAAACTATACGTTTAGCGTTAACCGCATTTATCTCTTCCGTAGCCTATCCACAGGGACAGGGCATTCTTCCTATATAAAAGCCATACATTCAACAAGTGGGACTTGTTGAATTGATAACCAAAAATTGAAAAAGAAAATTACAATACAACGTGGAATGAATCTAGATAATTATAATTATTTATAAACTGAGACGGGGCAGAAGTCCCGTGCGATCAAACCGCGTAAAAATCAGGTTGTCCCGTAGTGTATTTTATTTAGTTGGTTAGTTACATATTATAATAATAATTTAATTGAATAACATCATTAAATACAATTATTGTGAAGCCCTGACTCCAGAGAGAGAGATATGCAATACCTACCTGTATTTCAGGAGTACCTAGGTAGTCAGATAGTCAGACATATATGTCTGTGTTTTGTTTTATTCCTTTGTAGATATTCATATACGAATAATCATTTATTTTTCGGAGGTTTGAATGTTATCTATTAATGTTTCTCTATTAACTTTGTTGTGTTTATAAAATATTGTACATGTATATTTTTTTTTAAGATTTGGAACCGGTTTCCTCGTCGTCGCGGTAATCCCGTGGGAAAAGTTGTTCATAACGAAATTGGTACTGTCCAGTCTATATTATTATCGAGCTGTAGTATAACTCTGCACTGAAAAATCACTAATGAAGTCCTTTTATAGGTAAAATAAAAGATGTTTTTGCAACAAATAGATACGGAATAATCTTTTTTTTTTCAGCATGGCCCAGCTGGTGAAGGGCAGCACTAGGCTGCACTCGGTCCCGGTGCGCTTGAGATATCTCTTCCTACTCGCAATGGTATGCGGCAGCAGTTTCGTTATCATTTCCATGACCAATGGCAGCGAGGTATTTCTGCTCAACAACGAACAACCTCTTTCACCCTTAGATTATCACCATTACGAAATTAACCCCGATGTCAGTTTTACAATCAAAACAGAAGGTTGTACGATACCCAGCTTAATAGCCTTAGATGAAAGTATTAAACGGTTTCATCAACCTCCAACAACGTTAAAAAGTTGCCCCAACTCCAATCATTCTCTTTTACAACGCAATGAAACACATATTTGGATCGATACAAAACTTTTACACTATCATAATGTGCCTAAAGATGGAAATATCTCCTGTTGTTACAAATCATTTTACAGACCAAACTTTGTCTTAAATGTATATGGACAAGTAGATGACAGAGTCCAATACCAAGATTGTCTGAAATTCACAGATAACATCAAAGTTAAGGATGAATTTGTCACGGTCACTTGCGGGTATAATAACAAACAGGTCTACCAACAGTACTACTTATTTGCACGGAAAAAACCACGGCGAAGTCAGAGGAATATCAAAACATCTTACAATGTAATAGTGATGGGTATGGACGCCATTTCAAGATTAAATTTTCATAGAACCATGCCTAAAACTGTGGATTATCTTAAACAGAAGGGTGCTATTGAATTACTAGGTTACAACAAAGTGGGCGACAATACATTTCCTAACTTAACTCCTATGCTGCTCGGTATCAAAGACACCGACTTGAAGAGAACTTGTTGGCCGCAAAATGATGCAAATTTCGACAACTGTCCATTTATCTGGCAATGGTTTAGTGAAGCTGGATTTTATACAGCCCTTGGTGAAGATAATGCTAATTTGGGTACTTTTAATTATTTGAAAAACGGTTTTATCAAATCACCAACTGATTACTACATTAGAACTTTTATGCATGAAGCAGAATATAACGTGGGCAATACCAAGGATTTTAATGCATACATCTGTATGGGTAATAAATACTTTTACAAGGTACTTCTAGACTATGTTCTAGATTTAACGACAGTTCTACAATCTTTCAAACTGTTTGGTTTTTTTTGGGAAGTTTCGATGAGTCATGACCACTTAACCTATCCGATGGCTATGGACGATAGTTACGAAAGTTTCTTGAAAACACTTGATAGAAACTTTTATTTGGATAAAACTGTTTTAATATTATTAAGTGATCATGGAATAAGGTGGGGTGAAATAAGAAATACAAAACAAGGCCGATTAGAAGAACGTCTGCCCTTTGTTCACATATTGTTGCCGCCATCATTTCAAGAAAATTACAAATTAGCTTACAAGAATTTGCAAGAAAACAGCGAACGTCTGACGACACCATACGACATATACGCGACACTAACCGATTTAATCGATGTAAATGTTATTAATGATGAGAATATAAAACAACGAACGGAATCACCTAACGCAGAAAATAGAAGTATGAGTCTGTTTCTGCCCATACCTTCGAAACGAACCTGTAAAATGGCTGGCATCGACGACCACTGGTGCACTTGTCACAAAGGTATAAAAATACCACTGAAGAGCTTCGACGCTCGCGCCGCAGCCGAACAACTAGTGAAGCAAATAAATGAATATTTGAAGGAGCACCGACAATGTGCAAAGCTTATCCTCGACGAAGTGCTGGATGTGACGGAGATGATGGTGGGCCAGCCAAATAAGAAGGAGGTAGGGTGGCGCGAGTTCATGGCGATGGTGCGCACCACGCCGGGCGACGGTGTGTTCGAGGGTACACTGCGCCAGCACCACGGCACCTGGAGCCTGGCCGGCACCATCAGCCGCCTCAACCTGTACGGCGACCAGAGCCACTGCGTTAACCAAAACCAACTCAAATTG
Organism: Melanchra persicariae; assembly: GCA_947386135.1. Classification (NCBI taxonomy): domain Eukaryota; kingdom Metazoa; phylum Arthropoda; class Insecta; order Lepidoptera; family Noctuidae; genus Melanchra; species Melanchra persicariae. The sequence continues at coordinate 6,855,662 of OX376653.1, read as the reverse complement.
TATTGCTATTGTCGGTAGTTCGAATAATAATAATTTTATTTCCAAACTTATAATAAGTTATCACGACATTGTTAAACCAAACATAAATGTTGAAAATTGTGACAACCAAGCTAAGATTGAACTTGTGGTATGGATGTCAGAGCTCTCTAGGTTGACAAAGACAAAAACATGATACAGTCCGGAGTTTCAGTGTTCTTATATAGAAAACACAGACATTAGCGCAAAAATTAAATAAAGAAAATAGTTTGATAAAAAAAAATAATAATAATAAAAGACAACATACTAATTAATGCAACGATAAATCAACAGCAGTGCGATTCAGTAAACATGTCAAAGTGAAAAACCTAGGTGAAATGAACGACAAGTGCGCTGTCAAACCATACAAACAAGATGGAATGACAGCTCACCCGTCGCGCACTCCACCCGGTGAGATGTCGACAGAATACACAGGTTGTGTAGAAGTTGTATTTATTTTTTGTGATGGAATGTGTAAAAATGTGTGTGGAAAGTTTGGGATAGGGGGAGGGGTATGTAGCTACGTATTGATAATTCTTTCAACCTCCTCATAACCAAGGGTGATGACCCATTTTTGTTCTTTTTTAGATGTTACATCGTTTGTTGACATAGTTGTAAATACGACTACCTTGAATTTTAAAATGAGTTTAAATGACATTTTGCAAGTTTACTTCTGTGCCGCTCTATGGGACACACGTTCGTGGTCCTACATTTAGCGAAGTGATCGAGATCCAATTGCAAGAGAGTATGTTTGCGCAACGTACAGAGTAGCACAAAGAGCTGTCTCACTGTCAGGACATTCTTTATACAATTGTGCTTTATTGTTGTGTACTATAACGGAAATGTTTAAATGTCTTGACCTTTAGGACAGCTTTCTGTGCCTTTTTCCAGCTGTATCATACTTGTCTTTGGAACGCCACCCCAGACTGCTATGCCAAACGTTAATATTGACTAGCAAAGCGAAAAATAAACCATGCGTAATGTATCTATATTAACACTGTACCTCAGGCCTTTAAGCACGGTAAACGGAAACTCTGCCAGACAAAACCCTAACCTGGGCATTCCATGAAATGAGATTATCTATTAGTACGCCCAGGTATTTAACATTACTTGTTCTTGTTAGAGGTAGGCAAGAGCAATGGTTGGAGTTTATATTACAAATATGCGCTTTTAAAACTGAAAATGAGGTGTCGGGTTATGTTGAAGATTTTAGTGAAACTGTCACATCATTTGTTTTCGCCACATTTAAGGTCAGACTATTCGCCGTTAGCCAAGACATAACAATGCTAAGAACATATTCTGCTCTGCTACGGGTTTCATCCCAATTTCCAGCATGTAGCAGAAGAGCAGTATCATCTGCATATGTGTAAATGGAACAACTTGGGAGTGCCAAATCACAGAGGCTACTTACGTACACAAGAAAAGTGTAGGCCCCAAGATGGAACCCTGAGGCACTCCGTAGGACAAATAACTCTCATCGCTAACATAAGCGTCGATCTTAACGCACTGCGTTCTTTCAGTCAGATAGCTCACAAAGACAGCAAGAGTAGGACCTCGAACTTTTTTAGAAGGATGGGGACAAAGACAGTGTCAAATGCATTGGAAAGGTCCAAGAATACACCCAAACGCTTAGACTTTTTATCAAGTGTCTCAACAACATCGTCTATCAGGGCCGAGAACGCTTCTTCACATGACTTCCCCCTACGAAAGCCAAATTGATTGTCGGAAAGGATACCAAAAAAGATACAAGACGATTGTTAAGGAACCTGAGATAATGCCGGCAGGACCGAGATTGGTCTATAATTGTTGACACTGCCTCTGTCACCTGCTTTGCGGGTAGGATGTACACAACAACAGCTCTCGTTAAAACTTTCGGGAATACACCCTCGGCGATGCAAAGATCACATATGTGAGTGACAAGAGTTTGTCTGCTCAATTTTAGTAGCTTCGTACTGATTCCATCCCATCCCGGGGCAGAATCGGCACGAAGACACAGAATAATATTATTTATTTTGGAATGATCGGGAATCGCAGAACCATTGAGTTTACTTGTGCATAATCCCTGAAATATGCCTCATGTTTCGTATCAGGATTTGCATGCTTAGCTGCAAGCTCTTTGCCAATTTTTGAAAAAAAGTTGCTGATCATATTCAATTATGCCTTACAGTCTAGACTATCTAGAAGTTTGTTTGTTTATTATAGTGTTGATTACGTTCCAGGTCTTTTTAGGGTTATTTTTGGCTTTTTCCAATTCACTTTTTTCATAATTACTTTTAAGTGTTTGTTGCAAAAGTTGCGATAGCGTAAATAGATTAGTTTTAAAGTGAAATTGCCTGGTGTATTTTTCTGTTCTCTATGCATGTTATCCCTATTCCTAATGCATCTTAGTAGTCCCGGAGTGATCCAGCCTTTATTATTCTCAGCTTAGAAGGAACGCAGATGGTTTTGGTTTATTTTTGTATGATCAACAATAGTATTAATGAGAAACTCAGTAGCCCAATTAGCATTGCTAGACGACAAAATAGAACTAAAATCGGTACTTGCTATTTCCGAGACAACTAGAGTCAAATCAACTTTCGAGAGGAATTTAGACGTGTGACGTTTTATTTTAATTTTAATACTAACTAGTACACCCCGCATCGTCAGTAATATGACTGTCAATGATAAAGGATGTTACGATTTTACCACTCTGATCATGACATGATCCAAGCAATATTTTTCCCGGGTAGGGGACATATAGGCAGGTATGAGTCCGTGTGATGCAGTAAGAATCATGTATTCGTTATAATTTGGATCATTATTTGTTTGGCTAATATTGATATTCATGTCGCCCACCAGAAGTATATTTTAATAAGAAGATACTGAAGTTAAAACAGTGTTGAGACTATTTAAAAAGTTATCTACCTACTTTGCGAAGAGATGGCGGCCTATATATAAGTACCTTTAATTAATATGTCAGCAAGTTTGCAAATAAGGCAGTTTGCATCATCAAACCCTGCACTATAATGTCATGTTGTAACTCTGTAAGAACGTAGATAACTAGACCATCGTTTTTATTCAAACTGTTACGAGCTTAGGGCTCGTGACAATAAAAACAGCCGATAAAATAACCAAAATGACACTTTCATTAATCAACACTAATTACAACTTTAAAACTCACTATTATAAAACACAATTCGCAGTTGAAGATCGCTCTCGAAGTTGTCGCTTGTATCGCAAATTCAATACTGACCCGGTCGCAGGCTATGCGGGCCTATAGGTCGGTAGATAATTCCAGAACCTTCTACTATAGAAACATCTAGAAAGTTCGAGTACATACCGGTACGGACCAACCAGATATCAAAAACTCTAGAATGTTCTAGCATAGAAAAGTCCAGAAGGATCTTGACTCAACTAGTTCTGCTACTCGATACTAGTTGGCGCTAGTAGTAACTTTTATCGTTATGTACCCGGCATTAATTCTGGCGCGTAACAATACTTTTCACTGTCGAATAGGCTGCGTATCCTGGCAAAATCGGAATATTAATATTCAGCATTCGGAATATTAATGTTCAGCCAACATTCCGAAAATATTTTGACGTAATTTTTATTGATGATAATAATACTGTGGCGCTGTTGAAGTTCTTATTAATATTACGTATGTTTAGATGTAACACATTAATCATTTTGTTTGGGTTTACCAAAATTTATCAGGGGGACAAATGAACGATTTGTGGGTCCCAAATATACCTATCCAAGTTCCACTATCCAAATACCAGCCGAGAAACACAACATATTCGATACCGGTGCTTAGCATATTGTATAGTAAGACGATAACCATAGCTTGAATTAATCAATATTTTTTGCGATTTGTGAGTGTTGATTGTACCGGTACGTGTGTGAATTGTACACTTGCGTGATGAATTTTTGAGTTGTACAACATAGTCGGTTACAGTAAGTGTATGAAGGCAGCTTTGCAAAAAAAGATATAGAAACTTAAAAAATCTGTAAGTACATAGATGTGCAGGCATCACTTAGAAAGTACAAAACGAATGTAGATAACTTTTACACATTAAAATTGTCCGTAATTCAGATTATTACTAGTTTTTGTTTCATCGTAATCGGTTCACTCTATCAATGTATTTAAAATGTTCAAGAAGAAATTGTTTTTCATTACGTGAAACTCATACATGTAACGCCATCTATTGAAAAAGATGGTAATAGTTTACAACTTATATTGCATGAATAAATAAGCCACGTATTATAAGTTTAGCACGCTTTCAGCGTGTGAAACCTTTAATACGTGGCAAAGGAAAAGTAAACATTTTATTATCTTATCGTTTTAACTTCTGAACTATTATTTTAACAGTTCAATGGAGTTTTTCATTTGATGTCGATTTCTGCAAAATTCTTACGTTGTCTGCTAATGCACATTTACTTCCTAAACTTTCTAAACCATAGCATACAAGCGAAGGGTAGGTACACAAATACAAGGTTCCAGGGTTGCCAGGTTGTAAAACTGGAAACTTGGAAAGCCGCAGAGGCCAGCCGATTTAGCAATAGTAAATTGGAAAAAAAACTGGACAATTTATCCTATTCATGGTTTTGAGTCTTTAAAATAATACTTACTATGCACAGACACCAGCACATCAAGCTACAACAATGTAAAATTTCTTTAATAACATTTTCAACTTTATTGCTGAAGCAGTAGGTTCAAGCTTGATTGGGAAAAATCGGCACTGCGACGACGACTGCAGTTTCGGGTAGCTTGATGTGCTCGCGTCTGTACGTATTAAGTCGTTATTAATCGGGTTGCTTTCTGCAAGTCCACGTCCAAGTGCGTATTTTGCGTAAGGGTGAGACAACTATGGTAAGGTCAGTCGATCCATCCCAGCTCCTCAAGGCAAGCCAGCAACGCCCAGGTGTTACTGACTAATATTAACTAGCATTGAAAGTAAATCGAGGATTTTTGACCAGACAAACGAACATTAAACCGTTCTAACTTATACCTAACTAATGGGAAAACAATGCAATACTTACCTATTGAAAATAATAGTGCCAGGTAAAATTCAAAAACCCTAACAACAGCCGGTCAGGCCGGACACCGTCTAATGTGACCGGTGCAAAAAGATTATGTCCGGCTTAATGCGGAAATTTGCACTCGCAAGCCTGAAAGGCTTAGGGTGTCTATCTACGCTATAAATTTTCATCATTTGTCTAGCCTTTTTTAAACCACCTATAATTGGGTCGGCTTGCAGTTAAACTGGATTCAGCTGAATACCAGTATTTTATGCACTACCAGTTAGGGCATAAAATACTAGTATTCAACCGAATCATCAATTTTCTGCCATGCCTTTGGACAAACTGACTGAACTGACTGCCAAAGGCTCGGAGGAGTCTCAGTAAGTTAATACTGTCAACTATCCACAGACAGACCGAGCTCGGCAATTATTACTCAGCCTTGAAGATCGATCCGTGTATTATTTTGCCACCAGCTTTTCTAAATCTTCTGTGTCATAAAAAAAAATGTCTGGTGTCTGTTTATTCCTTTTGGAAAATTGTTTAATTTGCGTTACTGGTTAGTATTATTAATTCATTTGAAGTAGTACGAAACATAAGAAGGTACTAGGAGATATCAAGGATGGTCGGCATTTTAAACAGAAGATGTGATGTAATTAGTGCCCAGTGTAACCTTATTTTTATATTCTTAATTCTGAGAGGGGTCAGATAATGCAGGGTATTGAGGCTGTACGTACATCTGTGCGACATATTTTTTTCCGACATCCACGCGAACGAAGTCGCGGGCACAGCTAGTAAGAAATAAGATCATGCTTACCAACTATATTTAAACTAATGCTAATCGACTTCTTATAAAATTACTAATCATGCAGTATGTTTTGAAAGCTGGATTCAGAAAATATATGTACACCGGTTTAGCCCCTTCTTTCTTTCGAATATTTTTTTTCCATTTGCCGTCCAACAGTATTGACATCTGTTGTTTTTGGCAAACTTTCTTGCATCATAGAAGTTGCAGGGAGACGATCAGCAACTTAAATAGGATGCGTTCGCCAGTCAAGCTGGCATGCTCGACGGCGGCTTCCCTTTGTTAAAATTACGCACGGCACGATGTACCTACAGGGTTTTCAAAGTGACTGATTAAAATTCTACTATTTGTTTAAAGGGGCCTTGGTTACCCTGCACTGATATATGTCCCGAATCTCCTCCGGTTTTACTTGCACTGACAGGGATCTACACATCACATCAACAACAATTTCTGACAAGTCGCTATCATTTTCTTTTTCCTTTGGGATTATATTGCGCAACTCAATCCAGCGGACCTATGATTTTCTTGGTTATCTTGAATTTTTCCTTCCTTCTTTGCTCAGAGGGTTCACTTTCCAGGCTTGCCAAACTATAGTTTTCATATCCTCGTATTTTGCGTTCATTAATTTTACTGACTCCTCAATATCAGTCCTGATGCTCTGCAGTTCTTCATTTTGAGCTCTAAATTCTGTAAATTCCACTGTTATTTTAGACATAAAAATTTGCAGAATACTTTCCTGATTTAAATTCCATTTAGTGAGCATTGCACGAATTTAACTTTCAAATCATCAAGTTCACTTGTGGGACTAAATTCCAAACACGAGCGCTTTGTTGATCTTTGTTTTGTATTTATAAACTCAGATTCACTCGGTGGAGTCGCAATATTAGTGATTGATGAAGCACGTTGAATCGTAGGTGCGGACTGGCTAGGGGGTGGCGTTCTTTTTAATTTAGACGTTTCAAATACTTTCAAAGTATAACAATATCTGAGCACGATCTGACGATAAGTATAGTAAAGTGGCCAATGTTATAAAAAACGCATGGCAGTTAAAAAAATCGTAGCGATCGTAGCATCCAAAAGCGTAGCAAATGCGCGACTGTGACGTAACGCGCGCTCTGTAGCAACGTAGCACAAAGCTGCGATGACGTCAACGATGATTTGGCGTAGTCGCTGATCTCGTTGTCTGCGCTCGCTGTCCATAGAGTACTTTTATCGCTGTCCGAGGTTCGAAACTCAGTAGGCGCAAGCCTGTATACATTGTTCGAAAGTTAAAATTTACACACCACAAAATGGAATGTGCGGTAAATTAATAAATAACAATCACCAAGGAGTTTCACAATCCTAGAATAAATAAGCTGAATGATCGAACCTCCTTGGAAGCGCTTTTGCTCAATACGCTTGTCTCACTATAATACTAAAGAGAAAATGAGAGAAGAATAATAAATATAAATAAATGAAAGATGTACTTAGTTCTAATTTTCACCACGCGATTGTAGCGCCGATTGCAAATTCGCGCCATTTTCATATTAGAAACGTCAAAGACTTCAACAAAAAGTTGGTTTCATTACCTATTGTAATGTTTTCTCGCATATACAAAAAACGTATGACATCGTGCAGAAATTAGTTTTGTTTTTACAAACTCGTGACTATGGTAAGTCTTCGTCTACTCGTTTGTAAAAACCAACTTACCGCACTAATATCATAAATAACTATTAGCAACTTGGAAAGATATTGATAAAAACAATCCGGTCCTAATGATGCAAAGAATACTGTTTGCCTGGATCGTTACCTACTTGTATACCTACTTTTTAGATTAGACGATTGTAGTACCCTACTTACCTACACTAGAATACACACACTCGTATATTTACGAATGAACAGCGGCCCTACCATGACGTGTTAAAGCGTGAGTAGTTCGAGCGAGGAGGGATGGAGCTATACACCCTATATAGCTCCATCCCTCCTTCTCGCTCGAACTACTCACGCTTTAATACGTCATGGTAAGGCCCCAGTTCTTTTCGGTACGTATACGCAGTACCCATGTTGTAGATTTTGAAATGCTTCTTATGGTACACTGGTGTAATGCAGGTAGGTACATATCTTTTACTTAACAAGGACATATCTCTCTATATATTTGACGTTATTATAGATATGACATCCTTCCGAAGTTTAACTTTTAATACTACGTATTACCATAGGGTAGGCAGATTGAAAAACCTGCGCGGTACCTACTTCTGTAGGTACTTTTACTTCTATGCAAGCACGTATTTTATGTGGAATATTGTAATGTTTTTGTTAAGGCACCGCACACCTTAACGACTCGACTGGCAGTAAAGCATTGAGTCTCAGCGTAGATATTGTTTTTACTACCTTGATATTTTACCATACAGAATCACATAATCTAGGAGACGACCGCTGATAAGAGTTTGACAGTACTCGTAGTGTAGACCTATCTAAAGGCTTTGTTTGTGTAGCTGTTCAAATATCAAGTGCATTATTAAATGCAATAGATTTATTTAATTTATTATCAGATATTCTATATAAATAATTATGTTCATATGATGAGGTGATTGAGGCACATTGTAATACAGTTCTGTGAAGAAAGATACTGGTTTATTTCATAAGTTTAACTGAACAATAAAATGAGGTGCCAACGTGAATCTTAGGAAATTAGTTTTATGGGAAAACCTGAGCGGAAAAAGCGCTCTAAACCACTAATCTTCTCCCTTCAAGCATGTGTATTTTAAAATGTTCTGCAGTGTTGTTACGACAAGTGTGTTACGTGTGCGATTTTCCGCTCAGACTTGCACCCAGCTAGCCTGAATAGTTTTGAGAATAATAACATATCGCAAAAATGTTTTCACTTAGAGGAAATTTATATTTGGAATGAAACTATAAGTACATGCTGAGATATCGTCAGTGAAGTCAAAAGTTACTACTTTACAGGAGAGGAAAATCTTTAAGAGAACTGTTGGATAACTTGTTAATTGGTTAAAATGTAGCAAGGGAATGGCTTTTTTAAAAACCGTTAAAAATTACTTAAGCTTTTAGAACTTCAATGACGATATTCAAAAAACACTAAATATAATGTAGGAGTATAAAATTATACCTACTTACCCATTTTATAATACAAAAAAAAATGTAATCAGTTGCATACCGCAACTGTTTACAATATTAAAAATGACTTTGTCAAAAAACCCGACCGCTAAAAACGACTACAAAGTTCCAAACAAGACGCTTTTCAAGCAGTCTGATGCAGTTTGTGGTCTCAGATCTGTAATTGAACTGCATCAGACTGCTTGAAAGGAGACATGTTTGGAACTTATAGTCGTTTTTAGCGGTCGGAATTTATGTCATAGTCATTTTTTTTATTACCTGCATTTTAGTTAGTTATATTTTTTTTCATATGCGGGCGCCATTTTGAAAATGTATATAGCCTATGTCACTACCACAATTCTATTGAATTCAACGACTCCTCTTACGTCAAAATCCGTCCAGCCGTTTGGGCTGTAGGGCGTGCCAAAGAAATGGACATACATACATACGCTCGAAAAACATTACCCTACTTCTTACGCAGTCGGTTAAAAATACATATTACAATTGTGTAACATCTAGGTCTAATACAACGTGTCAGAATAAACGCAATACCTCTTAAGGGGTAATGACCCCTTAAGAGTACTCATCATTATGAACAGTTTCACTGTGGGAAAACCACAAGAAACACTGAAACTACAACACTGAAATCGCGAAAAAAAAATCGACTGCCCCATATATTAATTATTATGTGCGTATAACTCAACAAAATGTAGTGAACAGCTGATTTTTTTACGCGTTTTCGAGATTGGTCCCGTGGTAAAAGTTATTCATAATTATGAGTACAGTGACACGCACAATGGTCGACAGCAGGACTAAGTGCGGAAACCATACTCCATAGATAGATAGATAGATAGATAGATAGAGTACAGTGACCCGAGGTATTGCGTTTATTCTGTTATAAATGATTTTTATTTTGTGAGTAGGTTGTAAATATTACTTTTACACGTCAATCTTTTCGGTCGTTTTTAAACTAGATGAGGCCGGTGTTTCCTAACTGACTACCCTGAGAAGAAACATCGAAACAAACTTAGAGGTCAAAGTCTCTTTTGAAGTCCATACAATTGTACTGGTGAAATCATATGAAAAGGAAAGAATCACGCAGATTTGAGTGGACCGGTCCAGACAGTGCAAGCATTTGTCAGTTATCGTGTAGCTCAAACTTAGAACTTTAAGGAGCTCAACGACTGACTGACTTGACGAACAATACCAAAGTAAGGACATTTGGGTAGGTGACAAAAGTACTCAAACTGCCAAACATTGTTAAAAAACACATAAATAGAAAAGAAAGAGAAAATAATAACCCATATAGTCAATGATATTATAAGTAAAAAGGTGTAGATAGTTTACATAAACAACAATCAATCTTCAAGAACGGCTCAATGTCACACTGTAAGATGACACGTAGAAGTAAGACGGCATGACGTAATTAACGCGAGCGGAAAAGAGACCAGACGAGGAAAATGTGGCTAATTAGCCACATTCTGAAGTGCCGCTTGCTGATCGCTTATAACCTATCTACACCTTTTTTACTTATAATATTATTGCATGTAGTCCTCACATTCACAATAGTGAATTAAAATAAAAAAATAAAATAGGTACTTCACTAAGTAAGTATTCATGTCAAATGAAAATCATAAATTCAAATGAAATAAATCAAAAAAATTTAGAATACTTTAAAAAGTAAACATGTTACACGTTGTATATGGCTTGGTTAGTAGTATATTTCTGTAAATATTTTAATTGAGTATGGATAATTTAAAATGTTAATAATAAGATGAAATGGCAGATTATTGTTATTTTTTAATTAAAATTAAACTTATTGTTGTTGATAATTTTATTTTCCTATTCCCGCAATGTGCTTTTGACTCCAAATTGACGAAATAGAACGCATCAAAGATCAGGAACATGGGCTTGTGACTTAACATCACTTTCTAGTAAAAGTGTATCGGTCTGTGACGTCACACGAGTTTTCAACGCACTCTATCGTTTTATTTTTTTGTTTACGTGAAAAAAGAAAAAATACGCGTCCAAATTTTTTTAGAAATCTATTTGACGAACCAATTAAATTTTATCAGGAAACATCCCTATTACGTGGTCGGTTATTCCAAATTATCAAACCCATCATACAAATAGGTAACTGAAGAAACTAACATCCAGACTACGTGTTTGTTGAACACTTATGCTTTATTGCGCATTTATATTGCAAGAATGGAGCCCTGGAGCGCGGGACGACTTGGATGGCGTCCTAAGCACAACAAAGAGAGAAATAGAAGGAATGGGCGAATGGAAAAAAAATATATATATTATTAAGTTTAAACAAACTAAACGGATCAATAAATAAACATAATATTCTTATTTCATAAATTACATAATCTAGGACAATACCTTACTGTGTGTGTTGGAAGAGACTTCCAAAGGCGCACAGAAGGAACATAGTAAAGGATTCATCGTAACGACTTCAGGAGGAGAAAGGGACTTCAGGGGTGGTGGTTGCGAAGCAAAAGAAAGGATAATGAGCTGCAAGGTTACACGCTCGGAAAAGAAAAAAATACGACTATCTTTGCTTTAAATCTCAACACCAAGTCAAAATCTATAGCAGCCACCCGTGTGCATACATTTATGTGAAATAATTAAAAGCTATGTCACTGTGCAAAGAATTCGTCGCGAGAAAGTTTTAAGAAAGTTGTTGATAGACGTATTCCTTTTCTGATTTTATATAGCTTGCTCTTCATGTAGGTAATTAGAGCGCCCGACTCACCAAACTGTTTGATCAGCGAAGACTACGACAGGAAACCTTTATCAGTCAACACAGTATAAAGGTAGGCTTTACAAAGTAATTCCGACTACAAAATAATGCTAACTACGGAAAAGGCATGCCTCGTTGACCCTGTGACGAGTAACCTATACGTTTCGTAGCCCGTGCTACGCGCGACTCACAAGTTTCGTAGATCTTCACTCTTCGTAGTCAGTGCTACGTGCGAGCCGGACGTTTCATAGGCTGTGCTACGCGCGACTCACTCATTTCGTAGACCTTGCTACGTTTGTTTCGCACATTTTGTAGGGCGTGTAGACCTTGCTACGCGGATCCCAGTCATTTCGTAGACCTAGCTACGTGTTGCGGAATATGTTCGAAAGAGTTACCGCGGCGCTTTTAGTCAGTAAAAGTCTGACACTCCCTGCCGCTCCACCCAGAGCGGGAGGGGTCATTTGATGGGGATCCCTTCTTTTCGCATAATGTTCTTTGTCCTAATATACTTCGGCATAACGATTTTGGCACAATTTGTTTTGGCATAATAATACTTCGGCATAATTTTTTTGGCATACATTTTATGTTGGCATAATCATCTTAAAGACTAATTTGTTTTGGCATAAATTTGATTTGCATAACGTTAGTAGGCCTAATGACTATTAGCATAACGTTTGTAGGCCTAATGACTATTAGCATAACGTTAGTAGGCCTAATTACTATTAACATAACGTTAGTAGGCCTAATGACTTTAATATCGACTCAATTTAATATGCTGTGCAACAAAAGTTAGTGACAGAACCGAATTGCTGCAAAACCGACTCCACGTAGTCTTGTTTGTCCTACCCCTAGAGTGTAATTTAAAATCGCGTAGGCGCGTGGGGCCGCCGGAGGCCCGCAGCGCCGGAGCCGTGACAGAAACCCTGCCTGCTGCATGTTGCATGCTCGCTTGAATGCTGCATGCTGCATGCTGCATGCTTGCTTGCATACTGCATGCTTGCTTGCATGCTGCATGCTTGCTTGTTTGCTGCATGCTTGCTTGCAAGCTTGCTTGCATGCTGTATGCTTGCTTGCTTGCTTGATGCTTCCTACAGCGAAAAAAAACCCACAAAATTGTTCAATACGTTATATTATATTAATATATTACCTGATTCAGGAGATATGGCTTTTTTCCAATCGTCGAAATAAATTGTTATACCTATAAAAATATGTTTTAATATCATTATGCGTAAATAAATTTGTGCTTTAGGATATTATGCTTAAAAAAGTTATGCTTTAGGATATTATGCTTAATAAATTTATGCTTTAGAATATTATGCTTAATCATTATTATGGTTAGAGAAATTATGCTTAAAAAATTATGCGTAAGCTGTTATGCGTAATTACATTATACGAAAATGTAATTATGCCAAACAAAATTACGCTAAGTTATATTAGGTCTTAAAATTTTATGCAAATGGATAGGGAACCCATTTGATGATTTCCCATCCTCAAAAAAAAAAAAAAGACCTAGCTACGCGGGATCCATATGTTTCGTAGACCTTGTTAAGCGGGACCCACTCATTTTGTAGCATCTTGCGTAGACCGTGCTACGCGCGTCTTACGCATTTCGAAGACTGCTACGCGAGAGTCACAAGTTTCGTAGATCGTGCTACGTAGTGCTCATTAATGGTTCCCCATTATTTTGATGTGACTCAGTTACTAAATTGTAGGCTTTAAGTAGGTAAGTAGACAGTGGTTTCATTGATGTTGACGAGGTTTTAAAATTCTCGTCGTCACTCAGATTATCAGAATGTTTAGAAATTATGAATACTTAGGCAGGTAAATATTTTGAAATGCGTCGCACTTAACTGAGCGACTAACTTCTTTTGATGTTGTATTGCAATGGCATTCACCTTTTCGAGAGCCTACAAAACATATATAAGCAGGCATTTAGATGGCAAAGCATATTTCAGCAGTTTTGTGTTGTATCTTACTAGCAGTTTTAAAAGAAGTTCGTGCAATTAAAAGTGATCTTTATACTATCCGTACAGAAGGATGTTCTATAGCTGGCATGTCAGAATTTAGTGAAAATATAAAACAGATAGTGGCGGCTCCGCCTAGTATACGCAACTGTTCGTCTGCGGAGCCTCTCGTCACCAGGAACGCGTCGCACATCCGGGTGCAGCGCGAAGCCTTCGACCTGTACAACATATTAAGTGAAGATACTTTCTATTGTTGCTACAAATTTTTTTCAGCACCAGAAAAAATGGTTAATATAGTTTACAGTGATTGCAAAGAATTTGTAACAGTGATAAAAGTGGAACACGAGTTTGTTAATATTGACTGTTTTTACTTAGACAGGATAATTTATAGTGATTTCTTTTTATTTAAATACCATGAAGGTATCACGGCCGATTCGTCTCACAGCAAGGAATCATATAACGTACTTATACTTGGACTAGAAAGTATGTCCCGACTCAATTTTCATCGCACAATGCCATTAACGTCACAATTTTTAAAGGAAAAAGGTGTAGTTGAGTTGCTCGGTTATAGTAAACTAGGAGATAACTCATATCCTAACTTGTTTCCCGTATTGACAGGCCTCTCTTTCAAAAATGTAAGACAAAAATGTATTCATGATATAGTATTTAATTTAGACAAGTGTACCAATGCATTTATCTGGGATAAGTTTAAAGAGATTGGATACAGCACAGCGCTCGGCTCCGATAGCATCGCGGGCCTGCTCGGCCAGTACGAGCACCGCCTGCCCAGGATACCCACCGACTTCTATTTACAGCCATTTATTCTAGAAACGAGAAAATTATACAAAAACCAATTTTACGATTATCACGCATGTATGGGCTCTAAATATTATTACAAAGTCCTTTTAGAGTACATTTATGGGTTAACGCAACATTTAAAGCTAAACAGATTGTTTGGTATGTTTTGGGAAGAATCTATAAGTCACGAGGATCTCAATAACCCGCACATCATGGATGAGTCTTATTTTAACTTTCTAACTGATTTAGATCAAGATAATTACTTGAGTGAAACCATACTTATATTACTAAGTGATCATGGAATGAGATGGGGAGACATAGTGCATACAGACCAAGGCCGTCTCGAAGGATTGTTGCCACTACTGAGAATTCTTTTTCCTGAAGAATTTAAACGCCGCTATAAATTAGCCTTTGAGAATATTCAACATAATGCCCATCGGCTAACCACACCTTATGATATCCATGAGACACTCATAGACCTACTGAATCTGGATTCACTGGAAGATTTTATGATCAGAAAAAGGAATAATAGTTCTGCTATCAATAAATCAAGTCTGTTTCTTCCTATATCTGCAACAAGAAATTGCTCATCTGTTGGTATTGCAGAACATTGGTGTCCGTGTCACCGAGGGAGAAAGATTAAGGTTGCAAACAAAGTCAAAAGTATAGCAGCTCACAAACTTGTAGAGCAAATCAACAAAATGTTAAACGATTTCCCACAGTGTCTTCAATTAGTCCTAGATCACATTTATGATGTTTACTTAGTGGAAAGTAATAAGCAATGGCGAATATATACGGTGATGGTGAAAACAAGACCAGGTGGAGGCATTTTTGATGGCACTCTTATCCATAGCAGATCGCACTGGGTGATCTCTGGCACAGTGAGCCGCCTCAATCTTTATCGAAATCAAAGTCATTGTGTTACTAGCGATTCGGTTAAAATGTATTGCTACTGTGGCTATTCACGTTAACATTAACATATGAGGTACCATAACTAAATAAAATAAGAAAGCACTTTTGTAAGATGTTTTCTTCGTTACCGAAGAATCCTTGTTTTTGCATATGATTTACTTATACCTATTTCCCATTTATCTTTTAATAAGAAGGAGGTACACTACACTACCAATACTTAGTAGGTACAATTTTCATCAATTACAATAGTTTGCACTAATCTGATGCCAGATTTTTTTAAATTTTGTGGCAACCTTACTGTGAACGAGTGTTATCAACTGCAATGAGTATTTTGTTAAAGGGCTTCTCAAGTCATCAATTTCATGATATGGAAGCTAATACTGTCATTGTGTTCCAGTTGTTTAAATATTCCCATCAACATCTACTCGAGCAATTGATGATGGCTAAGAAGAATCGCCTAAAAAGAATGCCGGAATCTCTTTTCATTTCTGAGTAAACAAACATTTTGAAATCCCATTCTTGCGACTCTGGAAAGCGTTATGCAACATGAAAGATTATTTTACACGTTTTTAAATGTCATTTGAACTTGAGAGGTTATTGAAAAATTATAGATAATATGCATTAGAATAGTACAATTTTACAATTTATGTCACAGATTCCCGAAAAATTAAGTACCTACTTACAGCGAAAAAAAATGGATAACTCGTTTCGTTTGGAAAGAAACGAAATTTCATTGGATCCCTGCATGCTGCATTATTTAAGTACTCCATTCGCTGCAGTAAATTATGCAGCGTACAATTTAGAAGTGACAGAGGAGCTCGTGGCTAAGTAATTACAGTCGCACGGGTCCATCTTCAAGGTTAAGCAACGCTTTCCGGGGTCGGTCTGTGGATGGGTGACCATTTTAATATATCGAGTTTCCTCTGTGCCTCGGAAAGCACGTTAAGCCGTTGGTTTGGAAGCCAGAAAATCTGGCTCCAGTCTTGCCAAATAGTACCGTGTTACCCAGTGAATGGGTTATGTGGAGGTCTGGTAGGCAGCCGCTCCACGTAAAATACTGGTATTCAGCTGAATCCGATTTGACTGGAAGCCGACCCCAATAAAGTTTGGAAAAGGCTAGGCAGAAGACACTTTAGAAGTGACGGTTTATATATTTGTAATAAAGATACCCACCGGGGCGGACTGTAAATGTATGGGCCCTATAAAACTGATTAGAATTCTTCTTAATTTTAGATCTTTACGATACATACAACACATTAATAACCATTTGAATTCAAAAAACACTCGAATCTCAAACTTTTTATAATCATAGTCAGAATGGTTTAGTTAAATTCTAACTAATAATAATTAATTCAACTAATATACTCGTAGAGATTGCAAAAATACAATACATCGTCGCTCGACCAGTTACCATTATCTGTCCTGTAGAGGTTTGCACCGGAGCAATGAGTACTGGAGAATCACCGGTTATTTTCCGGAGAAATTATTCGGTAAAAACACCGAAGAAAAACCGATTGATCACCGGTTTTATTGGAGCAGTATTTTTTAAATGTGATTTAAATAAAAAGAAGGTTTATTATTCAATATTGTTCTTTATTTTATAATATTTAGTTATTTTTTCTCATTTGCTTCTTTTCTATAACAATATTTCGGACATTAACTCAAAACGTGTGTGTCAATTTTATATGATTCATTTCACTTCTTACTAATTTCCCAAATAACTCGTTGCAATGTGTATGATTATTCCCCATATTTTCGGTTTGAGTTCATATTTCACTATAAACACACATCGTCACACACAAACATCGTCGTTTGCGGCAATTAATATATTAAAAATGTACATAGAAACGGATTTTTCAGATATCAATCATAACTGGGATAATGTGGTGGATTTTTGTTTGAATACCATTTTTGACAAGCACAGGACCGGTTGTTGTGGCGACACTTGGGGGATATGATGATGATGATGATGATGACCATTTTTAACTAATAAAACTTCCAAAAAAAAACTATAAAATTCAAAATAACTTTAATTTCGGTAGTCGGTGTTTTTGGTTTTTTTGGAAAAAGTTTTTTATTTTTTACTTTTAAGTGGTACCCCAGACATAACAACACCACTGGAAAGTCACAAGAAAGCAAAACTACACAATTTCGTTTACATGGATGATTTTTCCACATATTTTGTCCAGCTATTTGGATTTAAAAATCAAACTATTGAACCGATTTTGATAAAATTTCAATGGGACCAATCGAGAAGTATATCCTTTCACACAAAACGAAGAATTTTTCAAATCGGTTCATAAATGACTGAGATATGAGGTAACAGAGATAAACAAAAAAAAAACAATCGAATTGAGAACCTCCTCCTTTTTTGAAGTCGGTTAAAAAATGAATGAAAACTGTATTTTTTTATTAGCAAACCCATTCAGCAAACAATATTCATTTTTGTCATAGGTTTATAATTCCAACGCATCAACCGGAGATCACCGGTAAATCACCGGAAATCGCCCAATCACCGGTGAATTTCACCGGTACTCAAAATTCCGCTCCGGTGCAAACCTCTACTGTCCTGCCAAGAACCAATCACCGCGCTGGAATACAACGCGTTACGTAAGCGCAGCTAACGTACATAACGCGTTTTATTCGTTTGTTCACAGTTAGATACGCTTCCTAACTTTTATTAATCGTAGGTTAGGTTAGGTTAGGTTAATGTATCTTTTTCTAAGGAGTGAATTATCTGTTCCGTAAGGAAGTATTAATAGTTTAATCTGTGGTTTCACATTAAACACAATGAAAAACCTTAGTAGGTACTTATTAATTCCATGTTAGATTGTCACATGTTCAATTTGACATCTTAGTACATACTACTTCCATACGTATACCTACCATAAACTAGTTTTGTTTCATAATTTGACCTATCATTGCCTCATGCTGACGGTTGTCTGCTCATGTCGGTCGTCTCATATCAAGAGCTGCCAAATATATTGTATAATATTGGATACAAAACGTGTATAATTATCATCAAACAATATTGTATCGCTAACCTAGTAATAATAATATTGGCTAATTGGACCCTGTTCCCGATGCCAGTGGGCTACTATTTTTTATATTTTTATAACTTTGTATTTTAATATTTAAAATGTAATTTATATGCATAACCAAAAATAAAGGAAATTACACTATTGGCTAATGTATTACTAGGTGAGCGATAATATTATCATGGATAATTTAGTAGACTTACTAATAATTTATGGTAGGTACCTGGTTTTTCAGAAAATAAACTATTTATTGATCCTGATTAGAAATGAATATGAGATGTGATGGAAATGTTATTTCCGTATCAGACTCAAAAGCGTAGCAAGGGGGACGGGGGGTACGGCCCGCCCCTAAGTTAAGCAGCATATGCTGTTAGGAAAATCCGCCAATTTACGGATGTTGATACCGCGAGACTGGTCTATTTTAGTTACTTTCACAGTATCATGTCTTACGGTATTTTACTATGGGGACGGGCTGCAGACATCGAGTCTATTTTTATTCTGCAGAAAAGAGCCATTAAAGCCATATACAAACTCGGCTGGTGCGATTCTCTATGGGAACTGTTTAAGAATATTTACCTTGTCAATACATTTACGAAAACATCATGTATGTTAGAAAGAATTTCCATCTTTTTAGTAAAAGAGGCGACAGACATAATTATGGTACTCTAAATATGGACCAATTAATTCAACCAGGTTTGAGACTGGCTAAAGTAGCCTCATCTTTTATGGGGTACTGTTTAAAATGTTACAATAAAATACCTCCCCATATATTAGAACTAAATGAGACAAAATTAAAATCTTGTATTAAACGCACACTATGCAGGCAAGCATATTATAAGTTAGGGGAGTATATTGAAGATAAAAATGCTTGGCTCAATGCTGGTCCTGCTCCACAGCCACTAGGGCGCACAAAGTAATCTGTTAGCATTTGGAAATATTGTTGGACCGGATGAAGATTGTAAGAATGCAATATTTTTCATTGTATAGACTCAATTTATTTAGCATTGTATAATTTCATGCATTAACGGCACATGTGTGAGTACCTCAAATTTAAACTATAATGATCATTTTGGGTAGGTCTTGGACTTGAATGTACCCTGGCGATTGGGGATGTCATGCTCACTCAAAAGTCTGGCTGATGATGGCGTATGCGTTGGATAATTTGGCTCCCTTAAAAATGGTTGAGCCGAATGGTGCTAGCGTATGCGTCATGTTCGTGAATGGGCGCCGTCAGCTGAGGCTGGTCATCTCTCGGCTGCCATGATTTATTTTAATTATTTCATTGAATTGTTTCTTTTTTCTACGGACTCTTTTATCCTACACGTCTTTTACATCTTTCTCGCATATATGTATAATTTCAATATGAATGATGTAACCATAATTTTGTAACAAAATATTATTTTTAAAAGATTGTCCGTGGAGTTTCTTGCACGTTCTTCTCCATAGAGATGTACGCTTTGGAACGTGCAAATAGCTTCATATTTTTTTTAGACCGACCAACCTTGACAATTCAAAAGTGCCTGTAAATGGTATAATTGAAATAAATGCTTTGACTTTGACCTGATAACACCCGACCGTACGTTGACTGGTCCGGTGTCACCCCAAACGGTTTACGCAATGAATCCTCTCTTCGTACTATTTACTACTTCTCCGTACATTTCTCCGTATTTATACCTACATATTTTCGATGTGTGATACAGATTAGCACTGGATACACAATTTTCTAACTCTATTAATTAAATTAC
The DNA here is from genome assembly GCA_947386135.1 of Melanchra persicariae. Classification (NCBI taxonomy): domain Eukaryota; kingdom Metazoa; phylum Arthropoda; class Insecta; order Lepidoptera; family Noctuidae; genus Melanchra; species Melanchra persicariae. The sequence goes on along the minus strand of OX376653.1, from coordinate 6,835,545 downwards.
CATTTATTCAACAGAACTTAGCAAAATAAATGACTTAGATACCGTGTTACACTCACCATTGTATGATTCTATTCTCGGAAAAATAAGTATCATCATCTTCCTGCACTTATCCCATAATACTTGGGGTCGGTGCAACACGTTTTTTTCTTCCATTCTGTCCTATCAGCCGTCACACTATAGCTAACTCCCTTTTCTTTCATATCGCTCCTCATACAGTCCGTCCATATTTTCTTGAACCTCCCTCTTCCTCTCCATCCATCCACATTTATATTCATACTTTTAGTTACCTACATGTGTTTCATCCCTCCTCTTCACATACCAGGACAAGCGGTTTTTTTTTTTAACTTTTTTTTATTTGACTGGCGCCACTTTTAAACTACCTCCTATGTACTCATATTTCACTTTATCCATTCTTGTTACTCCACATATTATTATCCATCTCAACATTCTCATCTCCTCGGGAAAATAAGTATGACTGAAAAGTACGATGACGTTAACATGTTGTTTGTATTTTTTTTAATTAGTGTAAATTTTAGTTTAATATACGACTACCAAACCTTTTCACGGTAGTACTTACTCTTTATTTTTCAAAAGAAGCAATGATGTTGATAAATATTCTATTTTGGTTTATTTGATTATACAGATTTCATACAGATTTTAGCAGTTTCTACTACAGATTAAAGATTCAAGGCATCTCGCAACACTGTTTTGCATCGCCAATAAGATCTAGTGGTGGAACGGACGAAACGAAACCGTTTTTCCGACGACGAATACGGTTGCAGAAAACGGTCGTCGTCGCAACTGTTATGGCGACGGCTTAAAAGACGAAACTATCGTCGATTGAAGTAGTTGCAGTTTCTTGCAACGTCACACTTACGATTTCAAGTTTTGAAAGTCACCCGTCGCCCGCGTCTGGCCACGAATGAATGACAGCACTGTCGAGTGGTAATAAAATATCGACTGTATTATCAATGACTAAAACTTCACTTTTCATTAGAAGAACTGTTTGTGAATGAATGCGGAAAGATAAGAACGACGACGTGACGAGTGTCATAGTTGAATCAATGGATTCTCAACGTAAAATAAAAAATCGCAACAAGTTATTCGAAGACTGGTTTGTGCAACGACTGTTTGGACCCGGTCTTTGAAAACGGTTCGTCGTTGAAATGCCCACCGCTAATAGGATCTTGATTTTGTATAATTTGTCTGGGACCCAGCTGTATAAGTTAGGTCTGCTGGCAGCCCTATGGCCCTATCGCTTACTGTCGTCTGTCACTGTCATCATGTCACTTCAACCTGTCAACAATAATCTTACCCCGTTACACATTTTTTCCGAATAGTGTTAAAAATGATATAGTTCATAAGGTTTTTGTGCAATAAAAACAACATATATGAATAAAAATGGCCCTTACCTATAGGACTTTGTTTAAAAAATATCATTACCTGCAAAATATAACCAAATCGGTGAAATGGAGTGTCGGGGGAAAATATCCAATAAGAACTCTGGCTAGTGGTATTTGCTATCAAAATCCATACGCTCAAAGACCCGTTATTGACTCAAAAGTGTTAAATTTCCAATCAAAAAACTTTAGGCTATATTCTACTCCAAAGAGCTGTCCTCCAAATGCGTCATCTGAGGATCCGCCGAAAACTAAGCAGGGAGTAATACAGAGATTTAAAGTGATGTACAGGGATTACTGGTATGTGTTAATACCAGTCCATGTTGCTACATCTGTCTTTTGGTTTGGAGGATTTTACTACATTGTTCGGAGGTTTGTATAAAGTATGATAAATAATCATATTACGTTAGTCAATCTTTTAACTTACGCCATTTTTACTTTATTGCAGTGGTGTGGATGTTTTAGCTCTATTACAGTCAATAGGTGTCAGTGAAACAATAATTGGTCCCCTACGAGATTCACATGCAGGATATTTTGCTATTGCATTAGCAATGTACAAGTTAGCAACACCTCTACGATATGCAGTCACAATAGGTAATACTTGCATGCATCATAAAATATAACACACACTAGTGAGCAATTTTAAGAAACTTGGCCAGATCAACAGAGTTTAAAGTCCAGTATGTCTTGTTCTTTATTATTTTTTTTTTGTGGTTGTCAATTATACATATATTTTACTTTTTAAACTTGTTGTGGTAAAACACAAGACTATATGTATATCATTTAATTTATTTGTAGAGCTCATTATTTGCTAATCTCCTATCTGGAGAGCATAATATTATTATGTTCAGGATGAAAACTATGCAAAGAAGCAAGCTTGGATTTCAAGTTTTTTTTATGAATTAAACTTTTGCCCAGTGCTTTTCAACCATATAAGTGTCATATATTCCTAACTAGCTTCTACCAGCGGCGTCGCCCACGTGAATATCGGAAATAGGAATGTTTCCTGATAGGTATTGTAATTTTTTTACTCAAGAATCTTCTACCCTACGCCTACCTTACAGCTACCCTACACTTACCCTACGCCTACCCTGCACCTACCCTACACCTACCCTAACCAGCCCAAAAATACTGTGACATGTTTCTGGTCTCCTGGTACTTGTGAATCTGAAGTACTAAGGCAGCAGCGGCTCTGAATTTCCACTTCTTCCTCAGTCTCCATTAATCCATGCCACAAAAAATAGGCTACTTTTTAACCCGGTAAGTGGCCTGGATTAATGGAGACTGAGGAGGAAGTGGAAACTCAGAGCCTTAGTACTTCACATTTTCAAGTACCAGGAGACCAGAAACGTCAAGTACCAGACGACCAGAAACATGTCATAGTATTTTTGGGCTGGTATAATTATGTAGGTAGGGTAGGTGTAGGGAAGGTGTAGGGTAGGTGTAAAGTAGGTGTAAGATAGGTGTAGGGTAGGTGTAAGGTAGGTGGTAAAATTTTTTACTCAGGAAACACCCACCCTACACCTACCCGGTGTAGGGTGGGTGTTTCCTGAGTAAAAAATTTTCAATACAAATCAGGAAACCTTGCTATTTCCGATATTCATGCGGGCGAAGCTGCAGCTGGTAGAAGCTAGTACCTAAATAAATGATTACAAAATTTTATGTCTTTCTAGGAGGAACTACAGTTGCTATTAGAAAATTAACTGGAATAGGTTTTATTAAACCAGTTCCTTCCCGAGAAAGAATAAAAGAAATATTTCAAGAGAAAAGAGATAATCTTCAAGATGCTTTCAAGGAGAGTCAAGCACAGATGAAAGAAAAACGCACCCAGGTCATGCGGGAAATGAAACGTTACAAAACCGAAATGCGGAATTTGAAAAATAAGGTGAAGAAAATGTGATTCTTTTAAAGAACCCATGTATAGCGAAGGTCATTAAATTTATAAAATGATGATAAATGCCTTTTCATATAGAAATGCTCACTAAGATGAAGACCAAACCACCTAGCTAGTGCAATTAAAAAGATTCTAAGAAGCAATTTAAATTATATACAGTTTCCAATTTTGTAATATTTATTATTACTTATGATATAAAAAGAACTACATAACGAAATCATGTTTATTTAATATAAAATAGCTAGTTACATAATAATCACATCATTTTTCATCAAAATGTACATATAAAAACTGCATAATCTAATTAAATTAAGTACAAAACAAGACAGCACATTACTGGAATGTTTTATTGCGCCTTTCATCCTAAAATATTTCTAAAATTGTGACGAAACAATTGATATATACTAGTTAATATCAGGGAGCCTGTTACATAACGATTATTATTATACACACCAACCAGGAGTGCTGTCCAGTCTATTCTGTAAAATTAATAAATGCATTTCACATCAATGGCAAATTAACTAGCAGCCATAATACTTGGAAAAATTGTTTCAATTTGTTTCTTATACCATATACAATTTGCAATGGAAAGTGTCAATTTGTACAAAGGTTGTGAATAGCTTATTAGATATTTATGATGCAAAGTTGGGTTTAAAGGAAACCTTACCTACACACATTATGTGCACCAGAATTAAAGCTATTTTAGATTATTAATTTATAAAAACCAATTCCTTAATGAGGTTATCACTTTCCATAAATCAATTCCTTTGATAGTGTTCTCATAATTATTGAAATATTAACACTTTATTAATAAAATTATTGGATATCACAAAATTTAATAGGCAAATCTGTTCTTGGCTAAAGAAAATCACATTTCTCATTTATTTCTTAATTATTATTTTGTTTTTGCTAATGTAAAATAAAGTTGCTCATAAAATGTAACCATGTAAGTCTTACTAACCTCTAACAAATACCTATGCAGGAAGTTGGATATCATTATACCCCACTTTTTGTATGCTCATCATACATTTTGTAACATGAAATTTACATTTAAATCACATTATCTTGAATGTATCTTAACAATAATAACAACACTTGTAAAAATGTTCTACTAGTTTATCATCTTAATAACTTATGTTAGGCATATTAAAGCTAATTACATTAAATGCTAATAGATGCAACATTGGCTATACAAAATCATTTTTGAGCACATACTTGGATACCTAATAGAAATATTACACATTCTGATACAATGTAATTGTTTTAACACTAGACGCCGCCGAAAGAATGAAGCTCAACCCATGTACTGGTAAGAAGCAGGGGAGAGGTGAGGCGCCGGGGAGTGGCCTGGCCCCGACGCTGCTCCGATCGTGGCCAAGTGACAAGCGCGACACATTAGCTTACCTGGAATATTTACATTGTTAAAAGATATATATTTTATATTTCACATTATATTATTTTGTATAATCTTAACCTTAACCAGAGTGTAAAATAATATAAAAATACAATATTGAAAATAGTAACTTGCATACCATAAAAGGATTTATTTTATTAAACCACATCTGATATGAACAACTCAACATCACGCCTGTGCTCCCCGAAGGATATTCAGTTAGTTTTCGCTAGCTATAAAGGGTGGCACAAAAGAGCCTTACCACACTTCCCTGGTGTGTTGGTAACAATACACCAGGTAGTTTGGGAAGGCTATAGGGGAGACCTCTGCCCAGCAAAACAGAAGTTGAAAAAAATAATCTTAGTGTAGTAGGTTTGGACTACCATACATTCTTACTAAAATTGAAGTGTGGGCCCACCAATTAGGCAGTAATACAGATTGTCTGCTACTACTGAGAATCGTTAAGGCCTACGCACACCGCCTTTCCCTACGCGCCGTAGACAGTGTATTCGCACTAGTTTTATAAAGTAGATAACGCGCCATGTGGGCCTTATTTTTCCCGTTACTAGTCCTTTCTTAGACAGTCCTCGAACTTTTTAAGACAGTATCTTTGTAAGCTGTTCTCAAAGCTGCTACGCAAAATACGCGCTTAGTCGTGGAGTTCACCAGTCCTATTTACATACATACAAGCTCAACTTACCAGCAAGGGGGTAGCAGCGTTTGTCAGGTTCGTCAGTCAATTGCATTCCACATAAACAGCACATATAACAGTCAACATGGAAGTCCCGGTCCATTGACACAACCCTCACCGTCTCGTCCGTGCCTTCAACTGGTGTAATACCTGGAATCGAATATATTGTTTGATTCATTATTTTTTACATTCAATAGTTTAATATGGCGATTGTAGCTCTAACAACAGCTGTATGAGTTGATCATCAAAGTTACTGGGTTGTGGAGGTCAGAAAGGCAGTGGCTTTATGGAAAGCACTGGTATTCATTGGCATCTTGTAAAATGAGAAGCCAACCCCATCATAGTTGGGAACAGGCTAGGCATATTGATTGAGGTTATACTTAGGAATAAGTGACTTACCCTTTCCGCAGCTAGCACATTTAGGTGCAAACATGCGATGATAATCATTGACACAGTAAATCTTGTTGTCAACATCCACAGTAAAGGGTACCCCATCAAGGCACTCATTACACACACAGCAACGGAAACACCCTGGGTGATATGATTTTCCCATTGCTTGCAAAATCTGTAAAAAAATACAAGAAAAAATCATTTAAAATGTGTTACTAAAACAAAATAGATTGGCAAGAACATCAAAAAAAGCCTTACCATTTCCATAATAAGGTGTCCACATATTGCGCACTTTTCAGCAGTTTGTTGAAATCCAGAGTACTGTAATGTCCAATAAAAGGTTACCTCATTACTTTCAATGATATTAATGCAATGTATAATAAGAACAAAATTCAATATTTATGACATTGAATACACACCAAATAGTCTTCTTCACAGTAAACTTTGCCATGTACATTGTAGAAAGCCTTGCCTCGTAATGCACGACCACATGAGCAACAGATGAAACAGTTTGTATGGTAAAGGTTGCCCATTGCTTGGCAAGCTTGGCCTGCTCCCGTGACTCCTGCACCGCATGTGTGGCAGATGCCTAGGTAATAAGGATAAGTCTGAATTCAATATGAAAGTATACTATCTGTCAAGTGCCGGTGTCAAAATCCCAAATTGTTTAATAAATCTTGCATAATCCTACTAATATTATAAATGTGAAAGTTTGTACCTTTGTGTAACAATCAAAAAAACAAAAAGGCAAAAACGTATGAAGGGATTTGGATGCAGTTTGGCACAGATGTAGTTCATATTCTGGAATAAGACAGGCTATTTTTTATCCCGGTAAGTAGCATGGATGGAGACTGAGGAGGAAGTTAAAATTCAGAGCCGCTGCTGCCTTAGTACTACAGATTCACAAATACCAAGAGACCAGAAACATCAAGTGCCAGGAGACCAGAAACATGTCAAGGTATCGCCGGGTCCGGAATTATAAGCGCTAAAGATTCACAAGTAGGTACCAGGAGTCCAGAAACCTGACGAAGTATAAAGGTGGAAGGTAGGTGTAGGGTAGATGTAGAGTAGGTGACGGGAGCGAAGCCGCAGGGAACAGCTAGTACTAATAATAAAGATTAAAATACGCGGTGTAAATCAGGCGACACACCAATGTGTCGCCGGAGCTGGAGCGGTCAAAGATAGTATTTTAAATGAAAGTAGAGATTTTATACAAAAGCATGAAAATGACTGCTGTCTTACCAAAATATTCACCCTCCTCATCTTGCCTTTCCATTTCCTCTTCAAGTTGTCTAGTAAGTTCTTCTATCTTTCGTTGAGCCTCACTGGGGCCAGGTGGACGGGGCGGTGTGATGCTGTATGGCAGCAAGCTTTTCCCGCGACCACCAGACCCTCGAGAGCCACCTGACACTTGGGACACAGAGCTTGGAGTAGGACTGGGAGCTGGGGACTGAGCCGGAGAACACAATGATGTCAGTCCTGATACTAAATTCCTAGAAGCAATAGATTCAGAAGCAAGGGAGACAGTGTCTCTGTTAGCTGCTGCCACCACTGCGGCTGGGGAGCCACCAGTCATGCACACATAGTCCGAGCCATTACTATCCTCCACTATCTGCATTCTACTACCAACTGTGGACTTTGAATTAAACCCTCCATTAATTAATGGTTTCTCTTTCCCAATATTATTCCCAATGTTTGGTTTGGGATGAAAGAATTTAGGACTTGCAGTAGCTGTTTGTACTTCAGTAGCAATGTTGGCTTTAGGTCTTTGGGCACTTGGAGCTATGGATGCATATATTGCTGTAGATGGTATAGTCACAATTTTATCATCAAAACTAATACTGTTATCATTCTTCAGGAGAGCACTCACATCAGTGTACTTGGGAGGGGCAGACTTCATCACTGTGTAGTCACTGCCTGGGTTCTCATGAGATGTGTTGTATGGAGGTGGTGGTGGAGCCTTGTCTATTTTTACTTTTTCACTTGTTATCATTTGTGCCATATTTCTAGTGACACCTGTGTTTGGCACTTGTGGACCAGGAACTGACCCCTGTTGTATGAATCGCTGATCATGGTTTTGGTGAGGTTTAAATTCACTTTTCTTATCATTATCTGAACACAACATGTTTTCATACACTATAGGATTAACTTTAGTCTTGGAATTCACTGGCACTTGTGGTTGAGCTTTACTGTAGCGCGTGTCGTAGTAGCCGTCGGACACGGGCGGCGGCGGCGTCTGCTGGTACAACTGGTGGTAGTAGGGCGGCTGCGGGGACCTCTGCTCGCCGTAATAATCTATATTCTCATAAACTGGTGGTGGATATTGAGCAGTGGGAATGGCTGGAATTTCGTATAGGTCGTCAGTTTGATAGCTGAGTGACCTCTGCGATATAGAATCGATGGAACGTGTAGGACTTGAAGGCAGAGCTGCAGTGTTTATATCGCGTTTATTGATCGACGCAATAGTTTCAACTCGTTTAGGCGTAGCAAACTTTGAAGCAGCTATGACATTCGATCGCTCATAAAAACTGTAATCTTGACGATTATTTTGGCTATTATCCAGTACAAAGCTCTCTATTGCGCCCACAGGTCGGGTTTTCGCGAGAGAACTTGTGTTCGATGTTACGGCGCCGTGCGCTTGCTCAGTAACATCTTCAACTTTATTGGATAGTTTCAAATCTTGAAGACCAATAATACACCGTTGTTCGTCTGAATTACTTCTGCGTGATGAATCCATGTTATGTGTATAATTAAATGCACTATGAACAATTTTAATAAACTTTAGTTTTAAGCACTTCAATCCGAGTTCGAATGAATCATCTCAAAAATCGTCAAATTAAACTCTGAATCTGTGTTCTCAAACAAAACATCCAATCCACTAGGGATGATCTAACGATTCAGATCGATACCTACCTATTCAATTTACTATATTTTGATGACAAATCAATGACATCTTTTTTACTCTCGTAATCACATTTTATTTTTTAACTAAAAAAATATTTGAGTTGTTACGAGTAGTAGTAGTAGTAGTTTGGGTAGCAGTATACTTTTAAACGCATGTGGTATCCGCAAAACCGCCAACGCAGCAAAAAAGGCCTCTGCTTTGATTAAAAACTACATATTATGCGGCTAAAACCCGCGCAGCCGTGACGTTTATCTCTATAAAGATTATGCGCGCGCCTCTAGCGGGGAAATTTAGAAGTTGTCTAAGAACGACACAGCAGCGCGCGTTGCCAACACCAATTTATCATATTGCCCGAAAATCTAAGTCAAATTCCCAATTTACGGACAAAAATCTACTGATTCCCCACAAAATCCAGAGAGTAGTGTGGAAAAGGGAGAGGGAGGCCTTTGCTCAGCATTGGGACAAAAAACTTTTTCTCAAAAAAAAACCAACTTCATAAGAAAAACACTACAAATAACAAAATATCTTTAATTTCGGTAGTCGGTGTTTAGTTGCTTCTTAGTTATTTGACACAGACTTCCGAAATTAGAGTTATTTTGTAATTTGTAGTGTTTTTTTTTGGAAGTCGGTTTTTTTTGTGAAAATGTAAACTAACCTAACCTAACCTAACAACACCACTAGAAAGTCACAGGAAAGCAAAAATTCGCAATTTCGTAAACATCCATGATTTCTCCACATATTTTTTCCAGCTATTTGGATTTAAAAACTAAACTGCTTAACCGATTTTGATGAAATTTAAATAGGACCAATCGAGTAGTATATCATCAACCGAAAGACGTCCACTGCTGGACATAGGCCTCCCCCAAGTGTCGCCACAACCACCGGTCCTGAGTAGTATATCCTTTCACATAAAACAAGAATTTTTCAAATCGGTTCATAAATGAAGGAGATATGAGGTACTCTTTGATATGAGGTAACAAGCAAAAAAAAAAAAAATACAGTCGAATTGATAACCTCCTCCTGGAAGTCGGTTAAAAATAGACTAGATAGAGTCTGTCAAGCGAGTCTAGTCCCATGAAAAAGGCGGCAAATTCAAAAATCTTCGATTTTCGACAATGCCTTCAGAAAAGAAGTGTTGTGTGCCGAACTTTTAGATTTTTTGCTTATAACTGGTGTAAATGGACCAATAAATTACTTCATGGAATTAGCACTACCAAGGATGTAGATCCAAATGATGATAGGTATACAAAATCAGGTGTCAGCATATTATTTAAAAAACGAAGGTCGGTACGGCCCAAATAAAATAGTAAGGTGTGTAAATTTGTGTTTTATTTAACAAAACCTTATAAATAAGCTTATAAAACCATAAAAAAAATATTATATGAAATGAAACCCTACAGCATGTAGGTGCACTACTACATATACAATACAATACATATATACGAGCGAATGAGCATTGTCAATTTGACACCAATATAAAAATAAACCTTATGTTTATGAAATTAAGTTCTATTACAGACAATCACTTGGTCAAAGAGAAATCCGGTCCGAGGGAGAAAGCGCTTGGAGAGCCCTGTGTCCCTTTCTAGTGTTGCCAGGAGGATTATTCCCGAATTTAGTAGGAATGGTAGGAAAAAATAATATTGTCGTGTCTTATTAAAAAAACATTAACTTTCGTTCTGATATATTTCTAATATTTTTAAATTATCTGTTAGACTGAGAACATTTTTTTAGGCAATAATTTAGATACTGTATTGAAATGTAATTAAAAAAAGAAAAGATTATTAGTAGAATATATAATTATATAAGTTAGACTGGTAACCCACCAGCCATATTTATTTGTTGTAAAACAATCAATTTTTTTATTCGGATGTAATAAAGATGGTTAAAAAGTGTGCGATTCAAAAGCTGTTCGGTTGCAAAAGCGAATCCTATGCAGGATGCGGTGTTTCTTTCTTCAAGTAAGTATATTGCAATTCTTGAAGTAGGGTGCCCATAATGAACGAAATCATAAGATTATTTACACAATGCAGCATATACCTAAATAGGAGGTAGTCTTCAACGTAAGCATAATAAAACTTTATATGGAATGGTGTACCGAATACTTAAAAGACGTGATCATGAAATTTCACATTTCCCGAGGAACATTGTACCTAGGGAAATGGCAAAAAAGTTTCAACTTCCCATATTAATCGCTGATTTAGGTCTGTTACTTCGTATATTTAAAATAAATTTAAAAAATATAATTTCAGACTGCCTGGAGAAGAATCAGGGAGAAAAAATGGCTTGATGTCATTCCAAGTCATTCAAATATTAAAAATTATTCCGTTATTTGCAGTCTTCATTTCAGGCCCCAGGATATAATAAAACATAGTTTAATGCGTTTTACTTTAATCCATCCTTAAAGCATAATTATTATTAACTTATGAAATCAAATTATTGGTTAATATATTATATCCTATTATATTAGTCTCAACCTACATTATATTGGTTGGTCACCCTAATGAAAGGGACACACGGTTACAGCTATTATAGATCTAGCTATAAAGTAGCTAAGTTGGCATCACTGGATATATGTATTCTGTGGCTTCTGCTACACTTCGAGGCGACAAGTTTGTGCGTGCTTATCAATCACAGTTTTAACAAAGTAATTTGATAAAAATATCGAATTTGAGGGGAACTTCTAGTTCTCCTCTTTGATTATGTACGATACTGAAGATGATCAATATGAAGAAATTGACGTGGAAGAAATTTCTTCTGAGCTTTGGCAGGAAGCTTGTTGGATTGTCATCAACGCTTATTTTGATGAAAAAGGTTTAGTACGGCAACAGTTGGATAGTTTTGATGAATTTATTCAAATGTCTGTACAGCGTATCGTAGAAGATTCACCACCTATAGAATTGCAAGCTGAAGCTCAACATTCATCTGGTGAAATCGAAACACCGCCGAGGTATCTTCTGAAATTTGACCAAATTTATTTATCTAAGCCTACACATTGGGAAAAAGATGGTGCCCCGTCACCTATGATGCCTAACGAAGCCCGTCTGCGAAACTTGACTTATTCTGCACCACTGTATGTAGATATAACTAAAACGATTGTAAAAGAACATGAAGACCCTGTTGAAACACAGCATCAAAAAACATTTATTGGGAAAATTCCTATAATGCTTAGATCCACTTATTGTCTTTTAAATAACTTGACTGACAGAGATTTGTCTGAATTGAATGAATGCCCGCTTGACCCTGGTGGCTATTTTATTATCAATGGATCTGAAAAAGTATTAATTGCACAGGAAAAAATGGCTACAAATACTGTTTATGTATTCAGTATGAAAGATGGTAAATTTGCTTACAAAACAGAAATTCGATCTTGTCTGGAACATAGTTCTAGGCCTACTTCCACTTTATGGGTTAATATGATGGCTCGTGGAGGACAAAACATAAAAAAGTCTGCAATCGGACAAAGAATTATTGCTATCGTCCCATACATTAAACAAGAAATTCCAATCATGATTGTGTTCAGAGCTCTTGGTTTTGTAGCTGACAGAGACATACTGGAACACATAATTTACGATTTTGATGATCCAGAAATGATGGAAATGGTAAAACCCTCCTTAGATGAAGCCTTTGTTATCCAAGAACAGAATGTAGCTCTTAATTTCATTGGTGCCCGTGGAGCTCGCCCTGGTGTAACAAAGGAAAAGCGTATCAAATATGCTCGAGAAATTTTACAAAAGGAAATGCTGCCACATGTTGGTGTATCAGATTTTTGTGAAACTAAAAAAGCTTACTTTTTGGGCTATATGGTACACAGGTTGTTACTGGCTGCTTTGGGTCGTCGAGAACTAGATGACAGAGATCACTACGGCAACAAACGGTTGGATTTAGCTGGCCCATTGCTTGCATTCTTATTCCGGGGTTTATTTAAAAATCTATTGAAAGAAGTCAGAATGTATGCTCAGAAATTCATTGACAGAGGAAAGGACTTTAATTTAGAATTAGCCATAAAGACTAAAATAATAACAGATGGTCTCAGATACTCCCTTGCTACTGGAAATTGGGGTGATCAAAAGAAAGCTCATCAGGCTAGAGCTGGAGTGTCACAAGTATTAAATAGATTAACATTTGCTTCAACATTATCACATTTGAGACGTGTTAACTCTCCCATTGGTCGTGATGGTAAACTAGCCAAACCTCGGCAATTGCACAACACTTTGTGGGGTATGATTTGTCCTGCTGAAACACCTGAAGGAGCAGCTGTGGGTTTGGTGAAAAATCTTGCCTTAATGGCCTATATTTCTGTAGGCAGTCAGCCATCTCCAATTCTAGAATTCTTGGAAGAATGGTCTATGGAAAATTTGGAAGAAATTGCACCTTCAGCTATAGCTGACGCTACAAAAATTTTTGTAAATGGTTGTTGGGTTGGTATTCATAGAGATCCAGAACAATTGATGGCTACCTTGAGAAAACTGAGACGTCAAATGGACATCATTGTGTCTGAAGTGAGCATGATTCGTGATATTAGAGACAGAGAAATCAGAATTTACACAGATGCTGGTAGAATTTGTCGCCCCTTGCTGATTGTAGAAAATGGTGCTTTGCTATTAAAGAAGAAGCATATTGATGACCTCAAAGAGCGTGATTTCAATAACTATGGGTGGCAAAATTTAGTAGCTAGTGGGGTTGTTGAGTATATCGACACTTTGGAAGAGGAGACTGTTATGATAGCAATGAGCCCAGATGATTTAGCTCAAGTAAAAGAATATGCCTACTGTACTACATACACTCATTGTGAAATTCATCCTGCCATGATCCTGGGTGTTTGTGCTTCTATTATCCCATTCCCTGATCACAACCAGAGTCCTAGGAATACTTATCAAAGTGCTATGGGTAAACAAGCTATGGGTGTTTACATTACCAACTTCCATGTAAGAATGGACACACTGGCTCATGTGTTGTACTATCCACACAAACCATTGGTGACTACAAGGTCAATGGAATACCTTAGGTTTAGAGAATTGCCAGCAGGTATTAATTCAATAGTTGCAATCCTGTGTTATACTGGTTACAATCAAGAAGACAGTGTCATTTTGAATGCGTCTGCAGTCGAAAGAGGTTTCTTTCGATCTGTGTTTTACAGATCTTATAAGGATTCAGAGTCTAAAAGAATTGGTGACCAAGAGGAGCAGTTTGAGAAACCAACCAGACAAACATGTCAAGGCATGAGAAATGCCTTATATGATAAATTAGATGATGATGGCATTATAGCACCTGGTATAAGAGTATCTGGTGATGATGTAGTAATTGGAAAAACAATAACATTGCCTGAAAATGATGATGAATTAGAAGGCACGACAAAACGTTACACGAAGCGAGATGCGTCAACATTTTTACGAAACAGTGAAACTGGTATTGTGGACCAGGTCATGTTAACATTGAACAGTGAAGGATACAAGTTTTGCAAAATTCGCGTCAGATCGGTGCGCATCCCTCAGATTGGAGACAAGTTTGCTTCGCGTCATGGACAAAAAGGAACTTGCGGAATTCAGTATCGGCAAGAAGATATGCCATTTACTTGCGAGGGAATTACTCCTGACATTATTATTAATCCGCATGCCATCCCATCTCGTATGACAATTGGTCACTTGATTGAGTGCATTCAAGGCAAAGTCTCTTCTAACAAGGGAGAAATTGGTGATGCCACGCCATTCAATGATGCTGTAAATGTGCAGAAAATTTCTTCTCTATTGCAAGAGTATGGCTATCATCTTCGAGGAAATGAAGTCATGTATAATGGACACACAGGACGAAAGATTAATGCCCAAGTTTTCTTAGGGCCTACATATTATCAACGTTTGAAACACATGGTGGACGACAAAATTCACTCCAGGGCTCGAGGACCTGTTCAAATTTTAGTACGACAACCTATGGAGGGCAGAGCTAGAGATGGTGGATTACGTTTTGGAGAAATGGAACGAGATTGTCAAATTGCCCATGGTGCTGCACAATTTTTGCGTGAGCGGCTGTTTGAGGTGTCTGATCCCTATCGTATACATGTTTGCAATTTCTGTGGCCTGATAGCAATTGCAAACTTGCGAAATAATACTTTTGAGTGCAAAGGTTGTAAGAACAAGACACAAATTTCGCAAATACGATTGCCATACGCTGCCAAGTTACTTTTCCAGGAACTGATGTCTATGAATATAGCACCAAGATTAATGGTAGTAAATTAAGAATAAAATTGTTTTCATAAAATTATAGGTACCTACTCTATGGAGGATTTAAAATTCAATTTTGTTTTTTTTTTAAATACATAATGTAATCTTACAATTAATAAAAATACTTGCAACATTTCATATGACTTTTATTATCACAAATCGAGACAACATTAAATGCAGCTTAAACACAACAACCATAATATAAAAGTGTACAATATGTATAATTCTCTTACTCCAATAATTTAATTAAGTAATATCAAATGCAATAAGGTTTTATAAATTGAGGTGCTTCTTATGTACAAATAGATTAGATATTATAGACAAAGATTTTTGAGATGGGATGTGGCAGTAAGGGCTACATTACAACACATACTCACGGCACGACGACGCCGCACCGTGCTGCGAAAATCTACGACGTACATGGTAAGAATGCAATAAAGTTCTTAGGTAGGTACTCATATAGACGAAAGTCTAAACTGGAAAAAAGAATTGACAAAATATAGAAAGTTCAATCAGCTCAGCTTGCCATGCCCTGAGAAGTCTTCGAGATGTGATCGCTATTGAGCAATTAAAAGTGGTATATTACTCGCTTGTAGAGAGTCAAAGCTGAGGTACAGTATCATTCTATGGGGAGGTAGTTACGCGTACAATATAAATACAGCTTTTATTAAGTATACAAAAAGGTCAATAAGAACCATGGTGAGGATTCCACAGTGGGTATTGTGTAAGGAATATTTTAAAGAGCTTCAGATACTAACGGTCCCATGTTTGTATATGCTAGTTCTTCTCACGGATCTTATGAAACAGCTGCAGAATTTCGAAACACCAGAAGTAAGCGGGAAGCTATTAGGCGTAGAGACTTACAAAATAAGATACAACCTCATTTAAAAGTAGTGAGTCATATTGCAGGTTATCAATCAATTAAACTGTTTAATAAAATTCCTGTTCAATTTAAGTCATTATACAATTTAAATCAGTTTAAGCAGCGGTTAAAATCATTTTATAGAAGTGCTATTACACCCTTGATGAGTTTCTCTGTGACGCATACAACTAGACTTTAATTTTATTATTACCTACACTATTTTTATTTTTGACGAAATTAGGATTTTTATTGTTATTTTTGACATCTGTATGGGTATAGGTACTTAGCAATATTTTTAATTTCACATTCTTATTTTTGACATTGTGTAATGAATGAATCTGCTATAAGTAAATAGTTTTTTTTTTATATTCTATATTTGACATATCATTTAGAACATTTAATTTTATTGACATTTAGATTTTTTTTTTACATGTGTACTTATTGGTCGAATGTTAGTTTATTTGTTTTGATAATAATTTCTTGACATTTGACCTAATAAAACTGGGAATCGCATTTTTTTTTAACTTTTTCATTAGTTTATTTGGTTATGTACCTACCTACTGTTATGATAATGATTTATGTTGTACCTACTTAATTCTTTTATTTTTATAATTTTGTGTAAAATTTCGATACTTACAAAGTAAAAATTGTTACAGAAATAAATAAAATGAAATAAGTAATACTATTATTGATTTAGCAATATATTTTTCGGACTGTAAGGTACCTACTATTATTTTCTTTATTCAGCTTATAAAGAGATTACATTTAAAATTAAGTAAGTACCTATAAAAATATGAAACCTTGAGGCGGCATCAACGATCGCATACGATCAAATGCGCGTGTATTTATTATTTCGTAAAATGACTCCGTTCGGAGATAGGTGTCAATATGCTATGTAATTTTTTATTAAAGTTTCGACTCTGCGCCCATGTGCCTTAGCCCTTACTGCCCCATTTCAAAAACCCACATTGTAATATTTTGTGCTGAATGGATTTTAATAATGTAGGTACCACCCTAAAATATTTATAAATAACTTATTCCAATACATGTTTTATGAAAAAAAAAATATGTGCAAACATTTTAAAATTATAATAGCAGTACAGAGTGTGCTAGGAAACCTTGTACTTTACTGGTAACGTTAATAATAGACTCGAAAATATTTTTATAAAATATTTTTCGCATTAATATCTGGTAATAAATAACGGAATACATATAATTTTAAACAGCAAATAAAATAACAATATACTGTTATGAGCTTGCAACATTACTACAGTAATTATCTCTAAAATTTTAGACAAGAGAGCTTTGACTTCATATAAGAGCGCATTATTAAAATTAAGTACAACTACACACCCAGTTTGTGCGCGTTATCGAAATGAGTGGTTATAGTGCAGGAACTTATTTGTAGGATAGTTATGATTAGATGTAAATAGTAAACGAAAAACGACTATCATGCAGGTTATTGTTTTTAGGTCTCAGAATAAATAGTAGGTAGGAACATCATAACAAGATTTCGCCAATTCCAGAAACTTCCTGAATTGAGTTAATAAAATATGCACCATGATTATTCTTAAATTATAACTATTTTACTGTACAACTTACGTATCTATGATCGATGTAATGTGTTGCATACAGTATGCAGTCATAACTAAATTACAATATAAAATATGGACGTTTAGACAGTATTCAAATCAACATAACATCGGCTAAAACCTTGTATTTTCCTGCCTCCAAAATTTTCGTATTAGATCTATGATTTTTGCAGAGTTATTTTAATTGTTTTATGACTATACACATCTTTCTAAATCTGATTATCTGCCTAAAATAAACTACAGAAATTATTGGCATATTATGAATTACTTATAGTAAAAAAATAAAGCTACCTACTTCCAAATAACTATACTGAAGGTCGTGGCTATCTACATGCAGGTGTAATAATTGCTTTACCATTTTTGGCTAAAATTCGTAGTAAACTGTAAATTAATTTGGTTGACTTATTGGTCCTATTGGTGACAACTCTAAACCTTGAGTTACGATGGGGATTTATGAAGAGCAGGTGACATTCAACTTCAGGGTGGTAAAGCAATTACGACGTCGACAATTCAGGAGCCATGATCGGTATAGCTACTTTTGAATAGAAGTAGAAGTCACGCCCGTCGATTTATCTGTAAAGCTACTTAGAATAGTAACTCAGCGCGATGGTGGCAGCGCCCGTTGTTCGTTTTCGTCATCCTTGGGTCGACTCCACTTTATCATAGTTTCAGGGGATCGGTACAGGAATACTAATTTAGCAAACAGATCCTCTTCCAAGGACAGCTCGAGTGCTTCCCGTACCTAAAAAAAATATTAATGATTAAAGTTATTAAGTAATTAAATAAATACCAGTTTTGAAGTCGGGTTTAATTTTTTTAAATTACTTTTTTATTTCTTGTTTTTTTTTAAATTTCAGTTGTCATTGAAACTAATTACTGGATATTGATAATGAATGACATGTTTTAGAATTACGCTCGTAGGTAATGTCCTAGTGACCTAAACACACTTAACTCTCTATCTCAAAAACTGTTGAACCGATTTTGTTGAAACTCGCACTGTTCCCTAAGTTAGACTATACCAAGACCAATTTTTTTTTTTTTAATCCGACCTATAAGTAGTTTTTGAGTTAAACGTGGACAAACATGAAAGACACATGTTGAGGTGGTATACAAAAAAAAAATGCATTCTGACAATATTTTAAGTACCTAATACATACCTACATATTATGTTGCTTACGGGTCGAATTGATAACCTCCTTTTTTGAAGTCGGTTAAAAATAAAAACGTGACGTAAAACATCATCCTTTTTACAATCTAAGCTGAGGGGAAAAAAGATCCTTTGGTTACATAGATGTGCAGAAAACTATTCGTGTTTATACCTAACTAGCTTTTACCCGCGACTTCGTACGCGTATATCCCGCTGTTCCCCGTTCCCGTATAGCCTTCCTCATGAATGTGGCTATCGTAATACAACAAGAATTTTCAAAATCGGTTCAGTAGATCCAGAGATAACCCCCTAAAACCTCACAGACTTTACCTCTTTATAATTATTATTATATTATAGTATATAGTATAGAAAAGAAGCAACGCCAAAGAAGTACAGCAAGACATGCACGCCTCCTCCGTGCCTCGGAAAGCACGTTAAGCCGTTGGTCCCGGCTGTCATTTGTAGATCTTTGGCAGTCGTTACGGATTGTCAGAAGCCAGAAAATCTGACACCAGTCTTGCCAAGAAGTCCCGTGTTACCCAGTTAATGGGTTGTGGTAGGCAACCGCTCCATATAAAATACTATTCAGCGAAATCCGGTTTGACTGGGAGCCGACCCCAATATAGTTGGGATAAGCTTAGATGACAAAAAAAAAAAGTTTCTCGCAAAAACAATCTTAAGATCTTACCAAATAAATGTCAAGGCAGAGTTGCAACAGTCTGTCAGCATTCGGCAGGTCGTCGAACATGATCCTTGTGTAAATGCCGGAGAAGAATCCTCGCAGCACTCGAGACGCCAAGAACACGAATGTGGTGTACAATCCGATGATACTATGAAAAATCAGATAAAATGTGATCATGTTTGAAGATGGTTTTGAATTAGTATAATGGTTGATAGCTACATAGGTTTAATAAGTAATTATATGAAGAAGGGCTGCTACTTACCCACTGCCAGAAATAAAGTTCAGTGTCTCCGGGAACAGTTTATCGTTAAAAGTGTACATCACAAGCATATTGCAGTTGTTGAGCGGTACCGTCAACAAGGGATCCTGAAAATATTATAAAATCAATTGTATTGCTTCATAAGGAGAGTCCGTTTTTGAAGGGAGGGAATTGTAGATGCCTATCTACAACGAGTGTTTATCAGGACTTTCAATTGGTACTTTTCAAGTTCTCTTTACCTCTTTAAATTATCGTCTAGTTTATGTAGGTAGGTAACTAATAATTGGTTTACAGTTTTACAGTTCTGTTAAAAACTTAAATCCATAACTATGCATTACAATACTGCCGTGCTAAGCGCAAAAGCGGTATCTCAAAAAAAATATTAAGTTTATTTATATAGCTTAAATAAATGTGCATCCAATGAACTAAGCTAAATAGCGGTATCTTTTATAAAACATAAAAAACCTCTTAAAAAAAGTGTTCCCTGTCTCAGTTTTTAAGAAAATTATAATAACAAAATTTAAATTTTCTCGAAACTCGACTTCTTCTTCACTTCCGCTTTGCGTTTAGCACGGCAGAATAACTATGTTTGAATACTCAGTAGGTACAATACGTAGGGCGGTTGGTCTATTTACCAAGCGGTTACTTCAAAATGGATACCTATTATTGAAACTCACTCGTATAGAACAAGACTCTCGAACGCGCCAGTACATCACGTCTGTACCTTTTCCTCTCTCCAATCGAAGTAGTACGTCTCTATGCAAAGATGCATCTATATCTGAAATAGCAAAATACTAATATAATACTGACCCTCCATTTCTGCATGAAGAATTTGAAGTTTAGCATTCAATCAGTTTATTTGTGAAACGTACCTATGTTTCACAAATAAACTGATTAAATTTGTATGTCCTAAATATAACATCAAAAACATCAAATAGTAACAATAAAATCAATAAATAGTCATACTAGGTAGGTATATATTATCAAAAGGTAAAAAAATCGTCATTGTAATAACTGGTCATTAAAAATTCTTCTACAGTCAGTAAGAGTCTGACATTCCCTTCCGCTCCGCCCAGCGGAAGGAGTCATTTGATGATTTCCCATTCATAAAAAAAAAGAAAAACCAAACGTAGAGTTACAGCGGTAGGGATTATTATCAAGAACTTGTCAAAATCTACTTGAATGTCAAAGTTTGACAAATTTTCAGAGTAGGTAAAGTAATATTCGACAATGAATGCGCAATAATTATCGAAACTAGTAAAAATACAACAAAAAATCCTAGGTTAATATTTCAAGAGCTACTTATAAGACTAAAACCCCATGGCCGCGCCATTGAAACATTGAAAAATACGTTATCGCCAATCTCCCGCTGAAAAAGCATCGCAGAGGTCTGAAGTTTTTTGTAAAACCTCGATTTGAATTTGTCAAAATAGATAAAAATGCACAAAAAAGTCCTAGGTTTACATTTCAGGAGCTATACAACAGAATCTGTAATACGCGATACGTCTTGAATATGTCGATAGGGTGACCATGGCTTATTTTTTACAGAAAACTTATCACCTATTTTATTAGAAATTGTATCTCAAGGATTCTAAATTAAATTATTACCACCTTTTTGGGTCTGGAAAACTTCTAATCCGTGTTCCGAAATGATAATATTCGCTAAACTATACGTTTAATGTTTGCAGTTGTGGACAGACTAAAATGACTAATATCTAGCAATGCGTTGGCAGTGTGACAATCAAATCTACCTACATTTTTTCCACTCATAATACCACATAATCAAAATTTGTTCGATATTTTAACGACTTACTCGTTATGTATTTATGTATTTTTAACGTAAATATAATGAACTTATTGGGTGTATTAAATGTTGACATTTTGAACTTAGGTATCGATATTTTTAATCATTAGATATTTTAATCATTCGGCATTTCAATGTTAGACATTTTAAGCTTAGGTATAACAATTTTCGGTATGATGATACAATCGATATTTAAACTTTCGATGTTTTGAACGTTGACATTTTACCCGTAGGTATTTTAATGTTCGACATTTAAATATGTACCCCGTAGAATATAGGTACTTAGTTAAATTGTTAAGTGCTACCCAATATGATACCCACGGCTATCAGAGCTGAGAATGATGTTAACAAATTCAAAAGAATGTTAACAGACTTTATGGTTAAAAAAGCGTACTATTCCATTGGTGAGTTTATAACAGACAATTTAAATAAATAATAATTAAGTAGGTATGTCGTTGTGCGAGTCAAAAGTCCGATTTATTTAATCTCAATATGGTACCTATTAATAATAAATAATTTAACTTTAATGATAATTTTTACAATAAAATTAAATGCATGAAAAATATATACCTACCTATTATGAATTGACTTAGATTTATGTATCCAAAATTTTTATACCTATAGGTTAAACATAGCGATCCTGACATTGAAATTACACCATATTATATTGTAAGTACCTATGTTTTACAAATAAATGATTTGAATTTGAATTTGAAGAACACTTTTCGAAATTAGACGCTTACCTAATACCTATTGTGTTTAAAGTATTTTTTTATTAAAATATTCATGACTTACACTTACACAGCTTCGGAGTAGGTACACCGATATGATTTTAATTTATGGAGAAGGTCACGGAAACGCCGCTTTGGTGATACGGACATACCGAGAGAGGTATGGGAACACCCGTGAGAGTCTGACCCACGGGCGCACTATTGTACAAGCAGTCCAGAGGATACGGGAAAATCGAATGGTGCTCCTCCACGTGCAAGTGTGATCAGAGACGAAAGGGTTTTAAATTATTATGATCGCAACCCGATGTCCAGTCTGCGTGGAGCAGGTCGATATTTTCGTGTAAATCACAAAACTATTCATAAAGTTTTAAAACGAGACATAAGCAGAAACAAGCCAGTAAAAGAAACTTTTACCGAGAGACAAGCCAGTAAGAGAAACTTTTACCGAGAGACAAGCCAGTAAGAGAAACTTTTTGTCGCTGTATGGAAACCAAACATCTCGAGAATCCTGACTTCCTGTACAATGTGACGCGGACTGAAGAAAGTACATCCACAAGGAATGGTTTATGGAACCAACATAACCTTCGGTACTGGAGCCGCGTGAATCCGGATCTAGTACGGGAGACTTCGCACCAGTACAGATTTGCTGTCAATGTGTGTATCTTAGGTATAATAAGTTGAAAGACATGGCTGCTACTGGTGACTTATTATCAAGAGTGAGAAATAACTTTATACGTAGGTGTAATTGGTGTATTTGTCGCAGCCAACTAGCTGAATCCGCCGTTTCATTAAAAGTCTAGCCTTTTCATTGAACTGTGCCATTTAATCAGCGGCTTAAGTGACACGGTCAATTTATTAAACGATATTGAACAAAAGATGTCACTTAGGTCGCTGAAAAATCGGCACATTTAAATGGGCTAGGCAACCAATTAAACGGCTGATTAAGCTAATTGGCTGCGACATATTCATGAACACGGCGGACATGTTGAAAAAAAAAAAATCTAATGACTGACTACATACTTAGTGAAGTGATTGAAATGAAATGTTTGTGACCACTGTCAGTAGGCAAAGAGGTCGTTGTACAAAATTCTTCCTGCTCCGCGATCGGACTTTAGCACGCTACCTTAGGGCACGCCATATCTTACGTGTCTTGGTTTTGATATATATATGATCCGTGTTTTAGTCCTGTGACATATTCTAGATATTTCCATCTACTGATGTCTGTCACTAAGGTAAGATTCAATAAGTTTCAGAACATTGCCCCTTATGCCATAACTATGTAATTTTTGCAGTAATATCTATGATCCACATAGTCAAATGCCTTTGTCATATCAGTAAAGATTGCACATACTGGATTATTTTTATCTACTGATCTCATAAGACTAGATAATAAATCATACAGTGCCATATGAATAGTATGATTTTTACGAAATCCTTTTTGTTAATTGCAGAATAGGTTGAACTAAGTAATCAAACTAAGTATAATTTTTTATGATTTTTTTTTTCAAATATTTTTGAAAGTAGGTACTGGGAGTTTTGCTATCGGCCTGTAGCTTTCGACGTATGTTTTGTCGTTTCTTTTAAATAGAGGTGTTTGTTGAATGATGGCTCTTTACTTTTTGGAAATTATGCCATCAGTGTTGCATAAATTAATTATGTGTGCGAGAGTTGGCGGTATAATTTCTTTAACATATTTTATCTACACTCACAACGTAATGTTCCAAATATGAGTTAAAAAACGAATGCATAAACACGTACTTTTTTTTCGTGAATAGGTAAAATTCAAAAAAAAAAAAACCATTACAGTTCAACATTTTCCTTCGATTTTTAAACAACTGCATGCACTGCATGATCGACTTCTTAACAACTGTATTCGCTTCATTTTTGGCCTTCGTAAATATGATCACATTTCTTCATTTCGTTCTCAGCTTAAATGGCTGCCTATCCGTCAAAGGAGATCCCTCAGATCTCTCTGCATGCTCTTCACTATCATGAATGATCCTTGTGCTCCTGATTATTTAAAACAATATTTTAAAGTGTTGGGCAGTTCTCACAGTCTTAACCTTCGAGCATCCAAAAACTTACTCCTTCATATTCCTTCTCACCGCACCGGGTTTATGTCTAATTCCTACGCTATCTCTACCATTAAACTCTGGAATATGCTACCTTGACATCAAGAAGGCTGAGTCCAAGTTTTCATTTAAGCGTAAAATCCGAAAACACTACTTAAAAGCCTGTCATGCTTAGTTTGGTCTTCGTCATAATTATTATGAGTTCTCTCAATCAGGAATATTATTATATAACATCATATTTATTAGTTTATTATTTCAGCATATGTATGTATTTTATCAGTATTATATATATATTATTTCTTTATTATTTCCAAAATAAAATTATATTTTAAATCTTATTTATTTGTTGTACACCTACCACAGTGTAGTCTTTTTGACCCAAAGGTTGACTGGTAGAGAATGCCTTGTTGCATTAAGTCCGCCCATGTACCACTATTGTACATAGAGTTTAAATAAATAAATAAATAAAATAACTTTTTAATTTTTCTAGCACACTTTTTCTTTTTAATTTTTGGCGCGGGCTCATTGACTTAAGTCAATGAGCCAGCTTTTATCTTTGTCTTTGGATGCGCGCGCTGTGCTGTCATTCGAATACGCAATGAGAATATCAGCCATATTGGAAAAAACTATTTTTCCACTTATTTTATTTCAACTGTATGAGTGAAGATAAAATAGTGTATGCAACGGCATATAATTAGGTATTAAAACACTCGTGCGATACTATTATCACACTCGTGTTTTAATAACCCCTTTTATATGGTCGTTGCATAAACTACTATAATAGCTCTAGTAGATACACCATCATAAACAATTGTGTTTGTATTTTTTAGATTGTCAATTATTTTAATAATGTCGTTCGTCAAAACAGGTTACATAAATAGGGATTGCGCTGTCAAATTTCTAATATTATTTTGATCTTCATGGCGTTTTGTAAATAATTTTCGATTTCGTCAACAAAGTATTGAATAGTAAATAGTGAATTCACTAGATGTGTCAATAGGATTCATTCTAGAAAGTTGGTCTTTTTTATGGCAGTTATTGTATCAAGATGTGGCAAACTTGATTTAGAATTATTTATTACTTGCCAGACTGCCTTCGAATTATTTTATGAGTTCTTTATAAAGTGGTTATTTTACGACTTCTAGGTTAAACATATTATTTTTTTGAATAGAACAGTATTTTTTTTTAAAGTTTGTTTATTGCGCATTTATATTACTTTACCTTCCCTGAAAATCTGTGAAACTTTGATATTCAAGTAGATTTTGACAGGTTTTTGATAATAATACCTACCGCCGTATGTCTACGTTTGGCTTTTCTTTTTTTTAATGGATGGTAAATCATCAAATGACTCCTTCCGCTCTGGGCGGAGCAGAACCGTACTTATACGGTGACGGGAATATCCTAAATAACCGTGGTATACTTCTACACTCCTCTAGCACCTCAGTATAATGTTGATGCCGTCGTTTCGTCACTAAGGTGATAGCGGCCGTTTATGGGGGACCATTTATTGAGTGGGCAAGTCACTCCCTGTTTTCAATAATATTGGTTAGGCAAGGGCCATAATGATAGCCTTTCATAGTTGTAGGAAGCTAATCCACTTTAGCCAGCCAAACCCATAGTCCAACTTCTTTGTTCCCATATCCTGCAACAGTTCTGTACCAACCGGGGATTGTCCTTGAGAATACTTTCATAGTGCATAGAGGGACAATCGCGGGTTGGTGCCCCATTCCATTTGAAATGTCTAACGGGGCCTGCGAGTTGGCTTCGGCCCCTCGTACGCCTAACAAAGGACCGGGACTCCAGGGTCCCGAGATTATCAAAATTAAAAAAAAAGAAACTTTTTTTCGGACATAGCTTCATTTTTAACAGACTTCAAAAAGGAGGAGGTTCTCAATTTTCGTCGGAACCTTTTTTATTTTTAACAAATTACAAATAAATACATTCTCAATTTAGAAATCGACCTGAGCAAACTAAACAACTCACCTAAATTTCCAGGATCAAAGTCTTCGAGTGCCGACGGTAAAAGTTGGTATACCGCTTTTGTGGTACCCTTATTGAATACTTTTAAAAATTTCGGGAACAAGTGGGGTACGGTTAACCTGTCGATTATTTGTAACTTTATTACAAAGGAAGTTATAACACGTGTTTAATATTTAAAATGGTTGCTGTAAAGTTAAACGGTCATTACATAAAATTGATTGAAAAATAAAGAGCTGTAGTAAATTCTTTATTTTACAATCAATGGATATTTGTGTAAATGTGAAGTGAGTGGTTTCTATGTACTTAGTGCGGGTTTTTTTAACATACTTGATCGCGTTTACGTGCAATCGAGTACATGAAAAAGTATCGTGTAGGAACGCGGGAGTCACCAGGTGTCGGCATCGGCGGTGCCGTCCAGCAGCTTCTGCAGCTTGTCGCGCTGCGGGCTGGGCCGGCCGCCCACGTGCGCCGGCAGCGCCACCTCGCGGTGGTCCTCGATGGTGGGCGGGTTGGGCACCGCGTTCGTGGGGTGCGTGATCACGTACGTGAACTTCACCGTTAGTGTTGCGTCTGTTGATGATTGAACGAATTATATTACTAACAATTAAATACATGGTAAAAAGTTAACAGTCATCGTTTTAATTTAAAGTTATGGCGAGTAATGCAGGATGTTTTTCTATTGTATTTCGGTAAAGTCGAACATGTAGATGTTAACAACACTGTAGGTACTCACTAGAGGCCGCCTCCTGCTTGAGCCGGTCGAGCTCTGGCGGTGAAATCTCCCACTTGAGCGTGGAGTTGGGGTTGATGGTGATGACGGCGACGTCGTCGTACTGATAATTGGACAGGAACGTCTGCGCGGTGCGGTCGCGCGCGTACATGTTGCTCAGCTGAGAGTAGTCTTGCTCCGTGAAACTGGAAAGTAATTAACCAGCATTTAATTAAAAAGAGAATCAAAGAGACCACTCAAGGTCGCATATAAATGATCTTAACAGACGGATTAAAACCTGGTGGCAAACTAAAACAGAGCCGCGATCCGCGGTGTAGAAGAAACTTTTCCTTAAACTTTATTGGTGCATATAATACTTACACATAAATGTTGTGTGATTGAGCCGACATTTGATAAACAGGCAGGAAAGGCCCGATGCGTATCTTTACCGTCACATCAGTGGGTGGGTTGGGTTTACCGACCTAAAATGGAATAAATATGTTAGTAAATTTTCGTTGCTATGTAATTAGAACCATGTGTAACATTGAGTTTGAAGTTTAAACTAACTAAGATTTTGGATTTATTATGGTTTAAAGGATGGGTGATAAAGTGATAATGTTATTACCGAGTTACCGAACGCGAAGAATACAAGCGGGAACCATATGATGGCGATGACGAAGGCCAGCACTCCGCCGCCGAGTATGTACTTGGACGAGTTGGACTTCTTGGTGCCGCGCGGCTGCGGGAACTCGTCTTCTATGTAGCGCGAACACTGGAACCATCACACGAGCCTGTGTCATCGCGGCTGGACAAACGCCATCATCGACAGGGACGAACACAATTATGCTTCTTTTTTTTGATCGGGAGAAGTCATTTATCATATCAAAACTTGGCAGTCAAATTATCATATTTACATTTCCGTCAATGTGTTTCATTTGCTTGGAACGATCTTTCCAGTTAATACAAAATATTAGTGAATTTTCTTGCCAGAATGAATTACGTTAAAATTGACCTATATAATATGTAATAGTTCAAATACCTTTAATAGGAAGACACTGGCGAAAATATCCTCCATCTTGAGCCAATCCATAAGGGTCATGGATGTGTCTGTCCATATCCAATCCATAAGTGTCCGCAGCTCGAACAAGAACGGCACTACCATGAACCTGAACATTTTAACAATACAAATATAACATCATCATTAGTTATCATTTTGTGGGTCTTTTCTGGCAGAATTCTCAGTTCTTGGTTATACGCCGCGACGCAGAGATTCTTCGCCGGTAGCTACTGCTACGCCCGAGGCTTTACGAGATACGGCTCTAATTTATAATAATATAGCTAAAAATCTCGTGTTTGTGGTCGCACTCCTCCAAAACAGCTCAACCAATTTTTATGAAATCTTTGAAAAAATTCTCACTTTTTATGTTTTGACATTTTTCTTAAACGTATTAAGCTACCCAACATCACCCTTAAATATGACCACACCTTTCTGGAACAGCCTGTATATAAAAATACAGACTGACTAAAATATCAACGCACAGCCGAAACTACTAAGAACAGGATATTTAAAATTAACTAAAAAGGGTTTTTTGTAAATTAAACCTTTAAGGGGAAAAAGGGGGAAAATCGTTTGTTCTAAATCTTAGCAGGCGAAGTTGCAGGCGGATTGCTAGTCTCTAAAAACTAGTTTCTTCAAGAATCGTCACGTCACGCATCGGTGTGAACACCGTTACAGCATGCATTACCCTCTAAAGAAGACCATGTTGAGGAAGTAGTAGGACTTGCAGAGGAAGTTGCCGATGATGCGGCGCGGGTAGCCGCAGCGGATCTGGTAGGCCGACAGCAGCAGGTAGATGCACTTCACCAGGTACCACATTGGTGGCGGCAGCAGGGCGTTGAACGTCCTAAACACAATTATTTATTAGATTTCACACTTGTTACTATAGGCTTAACTAAAACTGGCCGTTTTAGCCACGTCTGCCCAAAACGGCCAGTTTATTTCCGTTTATTTTCTGTATATGTTTATTAGGGTTTTCGTTATTACTTTTTCATGATTCAAATACTTATTGCACTTCAATGTGTTAAAATTGCTAGTGAGAGTCAGCACTCTCACTAGCAATTTTAACACATTGAAGTGCAATAAACACTTGATATATTGACACTTTTATCTTGTACCAGCGTACAAGATAAAAGTGTCAATATGTCAAGTGTTTACAAGGTAAAAGTTTCGACTTTGCACCGCTAGATGGAACAGTCTACGCCGTGCATGTTACCTGTGATATGTAAAGCATAATAACATCAAATCTCTTACCTCTCAGTAATGAAAGGAAGTACGAAGAACATCCAGATATGCACTCCTATGATAAGCGCATACTGGAACAGTATCTTGCCGAGCATGAACTTGCGCAGGTACAGCGCGCGGTCGATGACTATCAGCGCGAACTGGAGGATCAGCATCACGAGGAAGGGAATCGGGACCTTGTTCTCTTCTAAGTACGCCTGTACGCCGCCGTCGCCTTGATGCGTCTACAGAAACCATTTGAGAACTTTTAAACAACTCTATTAAATGCATATTATAATATAATATAGACTGTTAGTTGAGGAGCAAATCAATTAAATTTAGATGATTTTTAAAACAAACATATTGAACTAATCAGTATCTTACTATAACAATATAACGCAGATTATTAGGCAAGTAGATTTGACCAGACATCAATCAAAATCAAAAGTCAGTTATTCAAATTAGGCTGAGTGCCAGAACTTTTTCAACGTCAACTTTTACAAAAAAGACCGTGAACGTCCGGTCCGGCCCGCCCGTCACTACTTCTTAGTGTTTTAGCTGGGAAGAAGAAGTGGCGCATCAAAATCCCCAGCAACATCCCTGTCTGTTAAGTTAGAAGAACTAGAATGTATACTATAGTTATTGCATGGGTACTATTGTATAAATTATTAATGACTTAAACCGGCTTACCCCAAACGCGGCGAAACCGAATATAACGACAAGGAAGTTCAAGAAGTCACACAGAAACATATACGCGTATATGTCAGCGGTGACCCTCGCGCCTGGCTGGAGCATGCGCTGGAAGAAGCGGTGCGTCGGACGAAGGTAGCGTTTTAGGCTGCAAACACATAACACGTTTTAAGCTGTGTTACTTTTAGGGTTCCGTATTCAACAAGGTTGCGTGTTCAGATCACGTCGGGGTCACCAGTTTGGAGGTAGTGGTACAGAGAGTAAAATCCCGCATACCTCCGTTGAAAAGGGAGGATCCTCCGACCAGACGGATATAGTGTCTGGTGGGCAACTGCCCGACAGTTGATATTCGGGCTTTGCATATGTTCTAATCGCACGGTAAACTCTGATATCGCGATTTAGGATTTTGTCAAGTTAGTTCGCAGCGTTGATTCTTGCGCTGATATTTTGTGGCGGCATCAATACCGCTGAAAAGGAACCCTTATAGTTTCGCCATGTCCGTCTATCTGTCCGTCCGCAGTTTAGCTCAGAGACATATAGCACTAGATAATTGAAATTTAGTATGGGTATACATATTAATCACGCCGATAAAGTGGTAAAATTAAATACTGAAAAAAAAAATTGTGTAAGTATCCCCCACGTAAAGTGGCGATGATTGTTTTGTTTATCGTCAATCCCATGCTGTGGGGTGTCGTTATTTAAAATATTGAGGTTGTACGAAAAACATTTTTCTATCCAACGATCCGTTTGCGAAATATTAAGCTTGAAAGTGCTAATTTTGTTAGTCAAGTCCGTGAAATAAATCATGGTAGTATGGTCGGTGCCAGATAAATTTTCAATACGGTCATTAAGCCCTATCCTTAATATATCTTCGTAGGTACTGGACAGTAAATTATGAATAGTTTTTCATTAGGTACTAGAAAATGTAAAGGATCACGATAAATGTCGATTCAGGAAAAGCTTTATGTCTTTATTTCTGTTTTCAGAATTAAGTAGGTACTTATGTCAATATGTTAAAATAAAGGGTCAATGACCGTTGTTGCAAATTTATTTGGCGTCTACCATAGCATATAGGTACTTATAACGAATTTAAATTATGTTAGGTATTATAGTTATTCTAATTAGTCTCGAAAGATTCGTTTTTAAACAGTAATTTCGCGCCACATTGGGAGCGAATAAAAAAACAAATGGAGTTTTAAATCTCCAAAACAATTCGTACATACAGCTAAAGGCATAGGTTAATTTTTCAAGAGTAGATAAGTACTAATAACTTTTTTATAAATACAATCCAGTAGTTTATTAAAAAAGCGGCCAAGTGCGAATTGGACTCGCCCATGAAACAAGTAAAAGGTAAATTGCGGTTTACGATTTATGACGTATTAAAAAAAAACTACTTACTAGATCTCGTTCAAACCAATTTTCGGTGGAAGTTTACATGGTTATGTACATCATATATTTTTTTAGTTTTATCATTCTCTTATTTTAGAAGTTACAGGTACACATTTACTTTATTATGTATTAACTAATAAACTATTCAGTTTAGAAAAAAAATATATTAGAAACCTCAATATTTTTGAAGACCTATCCATAAATACCCCACACGTATGGGTTTGATGAAAAAAAAAAATTTGAGTTTCAGTTCTAAGTATGGGGAACCCCCAAAATTTATTGATTTTTTTTTCTATTTTTGTGTGAAAATCTTAATGCAGTTCACAGAATACATCTACGTACCAAATTTCAACACTATAGTTCTTATAGTAGCTGTGACATACGGACGGACAGACAGACAGACATGACGAATCTATAAGGGTTCCGTTTTTTGCCATTTGGCTACGGAACCCTAAAAACCACAAAAAAATACATTTATTTGTGTCTTGCTTACTCCCACGTCTTCAGGAGAGACAGCATGCATTTCAACCTCGCCCACGAATAAGTTCGTGCCTCCGACCAGTGTCACCTTAAGTCTTTAGGGCGCCCACACAAAACCGCGATGCGATGCGATGTTCTTGCGGTGCATTCGTGGCGAGCTCGCAGATATTTGCAATGAATTCGCAGTTTTGTGTGGGCGCCTTTAGATATTATGTGAGGTAGAACTGTTACTTACGACAAAAGCATCACTTCCGGGTAATGCTTGCACGTACTCTCGAGTGTCGTTGTAACCGCGATAATCGGTTCTTGGTCGTCATGTACACTGAAAAAGATGAAGCTACATCAACATCACCATTCTCTTGCCCTTTTCCCACCAACATCAATACTTTTAGTGAAATTAGAATTAGGTTTTATGGACCAACATTCTATGGACGATAGAAAATCACCAGATCTATACCAGTATATTTTAACATTATTGGGCCTGTGATACGAGCCGTGGCTTTCATGAGTATGAGAACAACTGCAGCAGAAAGTCAGTACCAGTCATACGAACTTGAGACTCTAGCAGTGGTGCACGCCATAAAACACTTCCGACAATACCTCTACGGACGAAGGTTCATGGTCATAACGGACTGTAATGCACTCAAGAATTCTCCGCTAGTGGGCTTTCTTGCAAAATTACGATTTTGAGGTAATACATGTTCATGTACCAGTTTACCTTAAAGGTAAACTGGGACATGAACATCAATAAGTCATTGTCACGATTGATGATTTCACAAAGTATGTGATGTTCTATTACGCCAACAACAAACACCCTCAAAGCACCCTCGCTGCTCTGAATCGCACTGACACCTCTTGGGTACACCGGCCTAAATCATCGTTGATGGAAGAAGAGAGTTCTCGGGGGGGATTCAAAAACTACTGTGATCGATTTAGAATAAACATCCATTATATTACGCCAGGAGTCAGCCGAGCAATGGCACAGTGTCCTCGAAGAACTGCAGTTTGCTTTAAATTGTACTTCTCAGCGTGTGACTGGAATAGCTGCACTCACTTTTATCACCTGGCAAAAATGGCGGTCGTCAAACCATGTCAGAGGCCCTTGAGGTGGTTTAGAAACTCTGACACTAGGGTGTGTAAAAACAACATCCGTAATTAAATTAATTTAATCCTAACCTAGTTATTTTTTATAAAATAGTTATCCTTACTAAACGTAAAACGTTTGTGCGTCCTACAACATCTCTACACACACTCATCGCCGGCTGTACCTAACACACAGTTCGCACACTCGTGCGCGCCAGCTGACGGAGTAGGTATAAGAATGATGTGCATTAGTTCAATGACCGAATTTTACGTAACATGTCAAAGACTGATATGAATACTATTGTTAATTGATTTTACCGTGTACTTAATTATTGATAGTTTTCTAGCAAGTAAAATTATGATTCCATCTCAAAAGATTTTTTTTTGTAAACAATGAAATTATTCAACAAAAATAATCCTAAAAAAATCCTTTTGATGATGGCCGGTCGGGGGGCGTAGTAAATTTATGCATCTCGCTCTTTCACATTTTTCTCTTACATTTGCAAAAGACGCAGTAGACGTAGGTACCAGGGGCGTATTTTGAATTTTGGCGCCCCGGGCCAATAAGTTTTGCCGCTCCAGAAGTCAAGGAAAAAAATACGAAATTTTGAATTATTTTTTAATAACGTCTTGATTTTTTTGCGGTACCTAATTACCTATACAAAGGAGTTTGGTACCCATGTCCAATCAAAATGAATAAAAAGAGTAAAAAAACTACTATGGCAAAAAATCCGTAAAAATTGTCTGTTTTGAATATAGTCTTCAGAAGATACAAGATATTTAAATCGAAATAGAGTTTAAAATTGACCGATTTTGATGATATTTGCACAGAATTTCAGCTAAATAAAGTTCAGTTATCGGATAAAAATCACAACAAACTCGGTTTAGTATTTTTTTCAGGTCAATAAACATGACATACATAAATTGATATCGATGCATTATATTGAAGCGAAGGCGCATGCTGCGGCGCTTGCGCGGATGCCTTGCCAGTTGTTCGCAGATAAGTGGTAATTGAAGAGTGACTTTCAAAACGGCTTATTTGGTGTTTTCAGATTATTATGCTAATCGGTACTTTGTGTGTACCCACATCGTAATATGAGAAGTAAAAAGAGCTGCCCGTATCAAAGTACCTATAATAGCTTATTTCAGAGGGCCTAGCATGATTGTTTAGACGTATAGGTAGTGGCGTTGACGTATTGGTACGTCGAATTTTGAAAATAAAAAACTACAACCGTATTTTGGTTTAATTTTATGCGAATCCGATTCAAATAAATATTATTGTGCGAAACGAGTATTATAGTTATAGTCAAATTTGACGTTACGTTACTATACGTCAAAAACATTAATGCTAGGTACTCAGGTTAGTTCTTGGCTATACTAATTATATCAGAAGTATTCTTCAAAATGTTTTGTTTCTGGAACATTTAATAGGGAAACTTGACAATACGTATCAAAAAGGCTTATCTCTGAAAGGGATATTCTCAAACTGAGATTGACAAGAAAAAATAAAAGAGGTGAGAAGTAAAAGTTGGTTGAATGGCACCCCGGGCCATGGCCCGGATGGCCCTAGGGTAAATACGCCCCTGGTAGGTACCATAAAATTGATGTAGTCTGCTATTTCGATTCTCAAGTCGAACATTACACCAGATATTGATAATTAAGCGATATCGCCGTGTAAAATTCAATCTTTCAATCACACTTTCACAGGCTTTGCACTGGGGCGGCTTTACATTATTTTGTTAGGTATTATTAGTCTACAGTTTATTATTTGTACCTACATAAATAGGTATTCAGAGTCGGCGTGTTTAAAACATTTGAAACATAAATTCATAACATTTACAGTGACTAAAATACAATCGTATTGATAGGTAGAAGTACCTACTTACTGGACTATTGCACTTTACTTCATTTACACTATATCTTCGACCCACTTTTATCCATGTAAGTATCAAAATTACCACCTACTTGTTCTATGCACTTATTTGCACACTTTCTTAAATCGTATTTTAATTTTGTAAGCAGCACTTTAGTGTCACTTTTCACTACCTATAATAAATGCTTTATTTCTTTGAGATAAGTTCTAAATTCCTTTAAATAAAATCATTTTATTTTGTAAAATGCCTAAAAATTATTTGTGTGCGTAGGTTAACTCTTATGACTGAACTACATTTGGTCGAGCATTCAAAAAAGCCTTATTCATTCGAGATAAGGTTTGAATTCCTTTAAATCATCTATTTTGTTTCACGCACACTACTTTTACTGTGAAATGCATTGATATTATTTACGTGTGTGTATTACAAGCTATGAGCGACCTACAAATTATTTCGTGCGTTTATGTAGGCTTTATTGCTCTGATTTAAGCTTTCAATTTCCTTGAATTAAGGATTGTATTAACTTGTCATGACACGGTGGTTCTAATTTAAGATATTTAAAAGATTTTTCCGTCAAAATTTGACACCTATTTTTAATGACGGAAATCGACTTCGGAGCCGATTCTGAACAAACTACTTTCAGGAATTGCGTTTATTCTGTTACACGTTGTATACACATTAATCGTTATAACATACCGGTCAGTGTGTCGACCTTAGCCGCAGTGCAAAAATCCACTTTTTTAAACCTTCATAACTTTTGGCCATTATGTACTGAGCTGAGCAATATGCAACTTTTTTAATTTTGTTTATAGAAGACCAGTAATATTAATTGATATAGATTTTATAGCTGTACATTCTGGGGTACAAACCCATACAATTTCTGGCCATGTCCTCCGTCCGCGTAATATTCGTAAAAAATATTTGGAGTCGGTGCAACATGTTGGTTCATTAAAATTACCGTGTTCTTAATGTAGTCCACTCTGCTATTGTGAAGTTATATGAACATATAAATAAAAACTTTATGTGGTATTCAGATTTACATACTTGTAGTGATCGTCGTCCGTCCCTTTCGAGGGCCCAGCCTCCGTCTCATCGAACTCGACTGGCCTGCTAGTAGGATCTATTTCCAGATCAGGAGTTTCACCCTCAGCCCTATAAAATGAGAATATGCTGTTAACGTTAAAGTGTTAATTGATAATGTTTCAAAACATGTTAATTTATACTTTCAATTTTGTATTGCAGAAAATAGAAAACCAGCCTGCCGAATAATACTACATAAGTTATTAGTGCATATAGCTTAATAGTAACGCGATTATTCTCGATTTTGTTACCGTGGGGAACGAAAATGGTGTAGACTGTGCCATCTATCCGATTAGCTTTTTATGAGACATTATTTAAATTACATAATATTACAATTAAAAGGAATTTCTCAACTTTACTATGCATACGATTTCGCTATATCAACTGTTCGAGTAAGTATAGTTATCATTTTTTAGTTGATTTTTACAGTTAATACTTACACTTAATTACTAATTACATAATACTTACATAATACTAAAAGGATCTTCTTTACATTACAATACTTACCGCTTGCTTGAGATAAGTATTCTACATACAGTATCGAACCAATGACTAGAAAAGTAGGTAGTACTAAACAGAATTACTTGGGTACTAGAACAATATTCTTTACTTAAATACGATTATGCTATAGGTAATACCCATACAGATAAAATATGTATAGTCTACATAATAATATAATTCTTTTAGAATTATACATCGCTAGTTGTATCGGCGGACCTGTCGCTGCGGTCGCGGTCCAGGTGCACGACGGAGCGCATCACGATGCGCAGGAAGGAATGCGGCCGCGTGACGTGGCGCTTCCCGCGCGCGCGCCCGTGCTTCCGCCTGGCCGCACGCAAGCGCGCCCACACCAACTGCGCCACGCGCGGGTCCGAGCGCGACGTCTGCAGCTCCAGCATAGCCTGCGTGATGGTGGCCTGCACGTGGTACAGCCGGTCCACCAGCCGGTGACGACTGTCTGATCCGCACACCTCGCTATGTACTATCCGAACACCTGCTGTCTACGACTACTACGACGTGCTTTTCAAGGTACCGCCTGCTACATCACACATATTCAAACTGACAAATGATACTATGATTCGCCCCATTATTTACCTATCATCATAAAATCCAGAGTTGCACAATATTTTGCAAAAACTTGCTTGCAGAAAATAAGTATGATGCTAGCAACATTTTCTTTTGACGTGAATACGAGGGAATCTTTTTGCTATTTGATTACATTAGTTCATAATGATGCACAAAGAAAAACGTTAAGGGGAGTATAGTTATAAAAAGAAACTCACGGGCCTGACTTGTCGTGCAACTTGACATATTTCTCTCCAACTTCTTTGAAGTGACCTTGTGCCATTAACTGAGTGTCTTCAGGACTTAGCGGATACTCCATATCTTCTCTTAACTCAATGTCTGGCGTAGATTCCTTCCATAGCCCCAGAGATTTCAGCATGAACCTGAATACAAAAGCACACTGTATTTTGTTTCTTTTTTTATTTAGCCCTCTTTAGGAGTAGTTTTTAATTTTATTTTATAAGTTCTTACAGAAGAATGCATCACAAAGTTCAAGGCATCAGAATGACCGCGGAGTATGTCAGGTGCCTAAGCAACCCACATAAGTATACACTTTACAACCGGATTTACTTTTAGAGTCAGATCTGGTGTCAGTTCCGATAATTAAAACATGGGAGTCGTTAAGTGAATATGGTTAAATAGTAAGCTTGCTCCAATCGGCAACAAATAATGTGTTCACATCAAAACGAACGAAAACAAACAACGATCAATCGTAGTTTGCTGAAATTTATACTAATATTATAAAGCGGAAGAGTTTGTTTGAACGCGCTAATCTTGGAACTACCAGTCCGACTTGGAAAATTATTTTTGTATATGATAGCCACATTCATGAGGAAGGCTATAGGCTTAATAGGTAGTATTAAGCTAAAGCTCTTGGTTAGCCTTAAATATTGATATTTGTTCGGTACAATATTTGCAACCGAACAGCTCAGCACTTTTGCCTGCGTGCATTTCCATAAATGCATGTATCGCAACTATCACCAGTTAGTGCGCATTCGGATACCAATCGCGTAACTCAAACCAAATTAGAATCAAACCATCTTAGTGCTACTCTACCTTAGATTTACCATATTATACCATTAACTAGTTTACTAATATTCAATATAGCCTTTAAACAACATTATTGCGTATCATTAAACTAACGGTCGTAAACCAATAACCAAACCAGTACCGGGCTAGTATAGAGCCAACCAAATCAACCAAGATATCAACCAACCCAGAAATTAGTGCCAAACCAAGCAGGCGTTATATTCTATAATATTTGTAAAGTATGTCGGAAGAAAAAGCGCTATCGAACTGCACTGCGGTAATGGCTTATTATACGTAAGTACCATGTTCTACAAAAATATGGGTTTTTAGTAGATCTAAAATAAAGTCCGCGACAGCTTAAATCTATATCTTATAAATAAGCAATATTAGGCATTTTAGGTCAAGTTTTAGGAAAATTAATGGTGATTTTTGAGCATTACTATTAGGCAGGCATATTAATCTTCACAGCATGTTATTTGGACTCGTTTAGGAGATAATGTAAAATTTAAATAATTCAACATAACTTCAAATTGAAAGCGCGGTCGCCGAAAGAAACGCATCGAGCGTGTGTGCGACGGCGACAGGGTGCGAGAATTCTTGTTTTATATAACCTTCGTCATAAATGTACTTATCAAGTAGCTACATTATTATGACGAAGGTTGTACGGCTATACGGGAAACGGGAATTCCTACGGGAACGGGAATTCCAACGGGGAAAAAACGAGATATGCGCGTACGAAGTCGCGGGCAACAGCTAGTCCCAAATAAATCTGTTTAGTTACCGATGCCAAAAGATGATGAGCAGGAGAAGTAGATCATAGAGCGCGTAATTGTATTTCCTCTCAATACCAATGATGCGTGGTGCAGTGAAAGGCATGTTCTCAGGTATAACCTTCTGATTCCAAGGTAGAATTTCGAATTGGAACATACTTTTTATGAGTACGATTACCTGTAAATGAATTTTATAAAACGGAATAAGTTGAAGAAAATCACGATTTTTGTTTATTATTACTTAATTTGTTTAGTATAAGTACATACCTCAGTGTAAGCGATCAGGGTTACCCAAAACGTCTTAGTCGGCCGCGGTATGGTGAGTGTTCCCCATAAGAACACCATCAACGGGAGAGGTATAGACAATATTGTTGCTGATTGTATCTGTAATTTGATTTATCATAATGTATTAGTTCAGTCATTATAGCCTAATTTAGGTCCCTACAGAAGAAAAGGTTAAGAGGGGTCAGAAAATGCTGAGCACTGCACTGATTGAATTTCGCTAATTTAACATTTTGGAATAGGACTCTAGAGTAGACCAGGAGTGTTAAGGTAGAGTTGGGGTGTCGCAATGGTAGGGGAACCCATGATGCTAAATGTGGATTTACTCGAGCGTTGCGGAAACCTAGCAGATTGGATAATTTGAAGAATAAATGGTCCTTTCATGTTTCCACGTTCAGCGGTGGGGAAAGCGTCTACAGATGTTCAAAGTTGTAAAAAAAAACAATGATATGGAAATACTCAAGCGTGTCAGATATTGATATTTTTCATGCTCCAACATGCTCTGATACGAAATATATATTAATCTGCCGATTTGCATGGTGCGGGTGGCCATGCGGGAGGGGTGAAAAAAACTAAAAAATACATTTACTCGAGCGCGTCAGATTTTCAGAGGGGGTGTTAAGTGAACCCTACAGATGCTCCCATTTCTTATTCTGACGATTTGGAAGTGACGCAAGCTCGATGTAAAAAAAAATCGCCATCTTCAAATACTCGAGCGCATACTGAAGGTTCATCATGATGTCCCAGCCTTAGTGACCAAAAATCTGACAATTATTTTGAGGGGTATTGGTAATCTGACAACTTGAAAAAAAAAAGGCTTTTTTTATTTTTAACTTTTTTTTAAACACGTAGAGCTGTTGGTCCCGGTTGTCATTTTTAGATCTTTGGCAGTCGTTACTGATTGTCAGAAGCCAGTAAATTTGACTCCAGTCTTGCCAAGAAGTACCGCGTTACCCTATGCCGCGTACTGCGAAGTACCGCGTTACCCTAATGGGTTGTGATGGTCTGGTAGGCAGCCGCTTCACGTAAAATACTGGTATTCAGCTGAATCCGGTTTGACTGGAAGTCGACCTCAATATAGTTGGGAAAAAGGCTAGGCAGATGATGATGAACAGCTGTAATGGTGTCATGGCGTCGGAAGACAGTGTGGGGAAGGTGCGAGAGAGTCAAAGATACGGGAAAAGTGAAAGGGACCGAGAGGCGCAGAGTGGGAAACACATGCTTAACCCTACTGCACGGTCTCAACTTAATTGACGATTTTATTACATTCGGCGCCAGACATCGTTTTTTTTTTGCAACTTTGTTACCCTCCCGCTTCCTTAGGTTACGCTCAAATCGTCAGATTAGCAAAATTGACACTTCTCAGCTAGTAATTAATCCCCATATCTTAATCTGACGCGCTCGAGTATTTCAGATGATCGATTTTTTTTTACTAATCTGACGGCTTCTCCTGAGCTTACCCCCAATACTAAGGGCTCATACTGGTTGAAGGTACTTATCAATACGTAAGGTATATTCCCTTAATTAATCTGCTGCACTCGAGTAAATCCAAAAACCCTTCTAGGGCTCCCCCTACCACAATCAAAAGATGAAGTTATTAGAAATTGTTGTGTTGTAAAGAGCTTCATCGAGTTGTAACCTGCCCCAATAATGTTTAAAAAAAAAACGTTATTTCCGTATTATTCGTATTTCCACCTTACCTGATTAACGAAAACCATAATGTAGCACACTATGTCCGTGTGGGCCAGCACGGCATACCACAGCGCGTAGCCAAAGTGCACGAATGGCGTGCGATCCTGCTTGAACATCGAATCGTCATGCTCGTCCAGCGTACTCACGTCGATGCTGCAAATAAACACTTTCTTTACCATAAACTGATAGGATGAGTAAAGCCTGGATATAATATACCTGGACAATATAATGTACATATACTACGTGTTACTTTATATTTCTAGACACAGGAACGGGCTTCCGCAAAAGTTCGAGGTATACCACTTTTCACTCTTATCTATCCTCGAAGCAAATAAGGGCGAACAGTAGTTGACCGGTGACTTTCGCAGGTCATCTATATACGGTGAATTTTAAAGTACCTATGCGTGGATGGCAAAATCCGAAACTATGAGGAATATCGAAAAACACTCAATGAAAACTCGAGCTCGAGTTTGACAAAACTAAAACTGCATTAGAAGATAGAAAGAAAGAAAAAAAAACACCTGTACTATCAAAAAGAGTCGCTAGTCGCTACTAAGGAGCAAATTCTGGAAAGTGGCAAACGAACGGGAAGAGCTCATTTTTAACGCACACGGAATCAATATTTATATGGCCTACAGATAGTTGTTCCGGGTCTGACTCTCTGTGTATGCGAGTTTGTATGTTTGCAAACGCACCCACGAAACAGGAGAAATTCCTGCATATTTGATTTTTTGAAAAAATATCAGGTACGGTTTAAGTAGGTAGGTTTAGTCAGAAAGGAGAATGGTGGTTTCTGAACCAGAGTCCGACAGAATTGGAACCTATCGTAGTTTTTTTGGAGAATGCCCACGGCACTATGAACAAATATACTGAAGTCAATATTGTTGTCTTCATCAAATCTTCTTTAAAATACTCGATGGCATCTCCAAATACTTCCTCAAAAGTTTCAACACAATCTACATTTCTACAATGGTATTTTCGAGATATTACAAAAATGAAATAACTATTTTGAGGTTATATTCGAGCACAAAATGAATTGAAAAAAGCTATTTGAAAGGGTCTGAATGTTTATGTATGAGCTTTGTGCCTTTTTTTTAAGGATGGGAAATCATCAAATGACCCCTTCCGGTCTGGGTGGAACCTGAGGGTTCTCTCTCTCACGCGACCCGCCTCCTCCTTTACTAGCATTACTGCTTCGCAGAAGGAGGTGACGGCTTCCCATGCCTCCTCGCTCCGGACCATGATTGAACCAGGGCCGGACGCAAGAGGTCGCCACCGCCGATCGCCTCGACGAGGACACGGCGCCGGCGGTGCTCCGGCCAAGCGGGTCATGCCTCCACAGTGTCCTCCGGGCGATCCTCACAGTGAAAACACCCAGGCGTTTCCTCCCGCCGAATCCGAAACAGGTAGGTACCTTCCGAAACAACCGTGTCCGGTGAGTACCTGCGTCAGGCGGAAGGTGAGGACGCCGTGGCGCCTCTACAGCCACTCCTCAAAGAGGGGCACTATCGCCGCTATTGTGGCGTGCCCAGCACTGGGTTGCGACAGTCACTGACTCCATATCGCCATGGTATCTTGCCGGAGCTCCGTCCGCCACGCTGCAATTTGCCGTGGCAGCGGAGTTACGCCCCGGCATAGCGCCTCCACGCGCGACGCGTAGACGTGCGCGAGGGCTCTCGCCTCCAGATCCCATGGCGGAAATCCGGCAAGGAGGCTCGTCGCCTCGCGGGATACCGTGCGGTAACCCTGGGCCAGTCGGTCCCCAGATTGGGCAGAAGCCGCTTGAAGGCAGCCCCGGCCCGCTCCAGTCTGGGAGCCAAACGTCGGAAGTGCTCGACGAAGTTCCACCGGCTGTCGAGACGAGTCCCAGATATTTGATCGTTGAACCGACGCCGATGTGAACCCCTCCTACCGTGATTAGGCATCCCGGTGGTCGCCTGTTCCGAGGGAGGACCATGAAAGCACATGGCCTCGGGACTTGTGCAAGTCCACCTCGAGACCCAGTTGCCGAATCCTCTCAACGACTATCGCAACCCCACGTGTCATTAGGTCGACCGCCGCCTGGTGCGACCCCCCCCCCCTGAGAGCTTTGTGCCTTTGAAGTACATTTGTGTAAAATCTGTAGCGGTTTAACAATATCAGGTGGTCAGTTACTGAGATTTTGAGCATCTTCGTGCTACAAAATCTTATTTCCGCGTTCATTAAAATGCAAAGAATTTAAGCAATTATTACTTGATCATCAATCGCTCAGAGTAATATCGACCTAGTTAAATCATAGATAGTACGAGTACTAGGTATTATGAAATGGTCTATGTAAGTAGGAAGGTATGGAAAACCACTACACTAGGTACAATAAATGAAAGAATGATTATTCCTTAAACTATTATTTATTCTTCGAAAAACATGTTATCCTGTTTAGTGCTAGAACACTAACATCGTTATAACGCTCAAATACCACACTAAGTAGGTACATTTCATACACACAGAAACCTACAGTTGTCCTACAAGGCAAGTACAATAATATTGGACTCTCCGACAACATGAGTCCACTTTCAATCAGCAGTTGAGACATCACTCCGCAGTAGCTCTCGCCATGTTCAATATTATTATAATTATCACAACACATAAAGCTGTCTTTAGTAAAATCCAACACACACGGTGCAGCGGTGTTGGAAGTATGTTTATTTTCAACATAGATAGTCTTTGATTTTCAACTAGCTGTGCCCGCGACTTCGTTCGCGTGGATGTCGGAAAAAAATGTGTCGCATAGATTAAAAATGTACGTCCAGTCTCAATATCCCGCATTACGTAAACCCTCATAGAATTAAGAAAATAAAAATGCCGACCATCCTTGATATCTCCTAGTACCTCGAATCAAGTCGATTCTTATGTGTCGTACTACTTCAAATGAATTAATAATATTAACTAGTAAAGCAAATTAAACAATTTTCCAAAACGAATAAACAAACACCCAAGACATGCTTTTTTATGACAGAAGATTTAGAAAATCTCGTTATGATTGTTTCAAATTGTTGTAGCTTGATGTGCTGGTGTCTGTTGTAGGTACAGTCACGGACTTTAATTGATGCGCCTGTTCGTATTTTAGCCGTGTAATGCAAATCGGGGTTAGTCGGTTATATTCGTTCATAGTGCAGATTGACTAAAGTCCGGTCGCAGAGTAGAAAGAATTTCGAACAATGACCTCTTTGACTACTGACAGTGGTCACAAAGATTTTTGTATTAAGTGCGGCCGCTCGAACGCGCAATGTGACTTTTGTCACCGAAATTTAGTTTACGCAATTAGATTTCCTACTTCGAAATCACAACTAAATGATTTGTTACTGGAACCAAATGGTTTGGAAATAATCATGCTTTATGGTTTATACACATTTATTTTTGTAAAAAGTAGCAATACATTCATTTTTGTCACGGTTTTCTAGAGTTAAGAATTTTTCAGACAGTGAAACATAATTCTAATTATAGCATCGATTTTACGACTTAGAATTCACTTGCATTATAGATACTTATGTAGTTAGAGCGTTAAATTATGAACAAAATGGTATTTAATCTTGAATAATATCATTATTACCAATTAAAATCTATTCGTCCATATTACTGCCACAACGACCACATAACGACCACTCGTCAGTACAACAACAAACCAGTTTTCATCCACAGATATCTAAATCCTTAATTCCGATTCAAAATATACTCAACCTATCCAAAAATCACGGAATACAAACTGCGTCCATACACTAAATTCCAATAAAAAACTAAGGGGCACGTGCCGTTTGACTTACTACACTTCGGCCGTTCGGACATTTTGCGATTTCTCAAATGACACTTTCGGAAAAAAAAAGGTGGAATGTCGTTCGTACGTTATTAAAATAAATATTAACTATGTCAAGCAAGCCGTGGGTTTTTTGCTGTCTCAAGGCCAATCAAAACCACATGCAAACAAGAACAAACCATTTGTACGGTAAAAGGTTTACAATCCCTGAGGCCGGCCGTCATTGCATCTGTGCGAGCGTGATGCATTATATTCACGTGGGAGTGAAGGAGACAGGTATAAGAGGTCATTGTACGAAATTCTTCCTGCTCCGCGACCGGACTTTACCACAAGTCGACCAATGATTCATGTTCATGACAATTATGAATTTATGATAACTGCATCAACTTATT
This sequence comes from Melanchra persicariae, assembly GCA_947386135.1. Lineage (NCBI taxonomy): Eukaryota > Metazoa > Arthropoda > Insecta > Lepidoptera > Noctuidae > Melanchra > Melanchra persicariae. The sequence goes on along the minus strand of OX376653.1, from coordinate 6,790,922 downwards.
AAACATTACCATCACACTGCCGCCTACTTAGAAGAATTGATTATGAATTTTATTTACTAAATCTGTTTTTAATTTATGTTTAAAATATTATAAATGCCACAAAATGTGCTAAGCTACAAAAATAATTAACCTTTCAAAAAATAGTTTTATTTCGTTTATTAATAAATATTGTTGAACTGACTTAATATCAAGTATATGCTTCTTGGCTGTCTATTATAATTGCAGTCGTGATTGCATGGAGAAAACCAATCTGCATGGTGCAAATATCACTCTCTCGCATATTTTCCCATACTTCTTGGCAATGTTGAGCCAGATCTTCTTTTCTTCGTTCATTATGGTGATCCCATCGTTGCAGATTTTCTATGGGATTCAGGTCAGGGGATTTAGCTGGCCATGGAATCACCGTTATGTCTGGATGTGCATCAAACCAGGTTCTGACAATTCTTGCTCGATGTATGGCACAATGTATCATGAACGAAATTAATATTTGCCATTTCGTGCTGTGGATACACAGTCCTTACAGAGGGAAGCATACTATCTTCCAAAATGCTGATATAGTTCACGGCATTTGCACGAGGCGGTAGTTGAACAAGCTCGCCAACCCCACATATTTACATTTATCCTTTCCGATTCCCTATTTGGTATGACGTGATCTATATCATACCGTGTAGGTACTGTTATATCGCCATAAATGTAAGCGACCATGGTTGCTTGATTGAAATGACTTCTCATCACCGAAAATAGTTGACGTCCAAGTCTGACGTACGTCATAATTATAAGTATATTTTATTATACTTAATGTGAATATCTGTATGAAACGGACTATTCATATTGAGGATGTTTTAATTTTTGTTCCTATCTATCTAACTTAACTACTATTATTGCAGGTACCTATTTATTTCGACTAAACTCGAAACTGCGCCGCGGGCTGAAAAAGATTGGGAACCCCTGGTTAAGGAAGTTTAGGAAGCAAATGTGCATTAGCAGATATAACGTAAGAATTCTTCAGAAACCGATATCAAATGAAGACGCCATCTACCGACCATACAGTTAAACTGTCAAAATAATAGTTCAGACGATAAAACAATAAAATGTTTACTTTTCTTTTGCCACGTTTTAAAACATCGGACATTCAGACGCACTGCATCTTACCATCCCTACCTTGTAGCTATTCCACCAATTCGCACTAAGCGTTTCCAAAAGCTTACAACCCTAATCTCTTCAAAGTTAGAGTGTACAGGCTCCTTCTGGGTAAGCTCGCTCCATCGTAGACTTTGTCTCTGTCATCTCTGACATTGACTAGAGTCAAGAGCAAACCCATCACCAATTATCATCATCATCATCATATCAGCCGAAAGACGTCCACTGCTGGACATAGGCCTCCCCCAAGTGTCGCCACAACAACCGGTCCTGTGCGTCTCGCATCCATCGGTTACCCGCGACCCTCACCAGGTCATCGGTCCACCTTGTGGGAGGCCTTCCAACGCGTCTTCCGGTACGCGGTCGCCACTCCAAAACTTTTCGGCCCCAGCGACCATCTGTTCTGCGAGCAATGTGCCCTGCCCACTGCCACTTCAATTTGGCGATCCTTCGGGCTATGTCGGTTACCTTGGTTCTCTTGCGGATATCATCATTCCTGATTCGATCACGCAAGGGAACTCCGAGCATTGCCCTCTCCATTGCCTTTTGGGTGACTTTAAGCCTTCTGATGAGGCCCATTGTGAGAGACCACGTTTCGAGTACATAGGTCATCACTGGCAACACGCACTGGTCATAGTCTTTCGTCTTGAGACACTCTGTGGTATGTGAGACGAGAAGATACCGCGCAACTTCCCGAACGCCGCCCAGCCGAGTAGGATTCGACGGTTGACCTCTTTCTCGAAGTTAACCCTACCTAACTGGATCGTTTGTCCCAGGTAGACGTACTCATCAACCACTTCGAGTGCAGAGCCTCCAATTTTGATAGGAGTGGGTGCTACATGGGTATTTACCATGACCTTGGTTTTGTCCATGTTCATTTCAAGACCCACTCTTTCGGAAGCTCTACTGAGGTCATCGAGCATTGTACTGAGGTCCTCCGTGGTCTCAGCCATGACGACTATATCGTCGGCAAATCGAAGATGAGTGATGTACTCGCCATTGACATTAATGCCTAGCCTTCTCCAGTCCAAAACCTTGAAGACGTCCTCCATTGTGGCCATCACCAATAAAAAACGAACGAACGAACGATTTAAATAAGTCACGATGTTGTCGATGTTTATACTACTATCCACCTATGGGTAGTAGGTAATAAGACGTAATGCCAAACTAAATGAAAGTTCTCATTTCTACCAAATTACTTTTCAAAGAAAAATGGTCACGGCCCATACAAAATTTACCCACCTTGTTAAGCATGTGCGTCACTTTCACGTCAATAAACGGTTTTTCTTTCTTTCTTACTATCCACCTGGTCTCCATCATCAAATCCTTGTTACCAACAACAATAAATAGTGCCCATCAGAACGATTCAAATTAGCCCATACGCAACGGTTATGCTAGTGAGAGTGTATAAAAAATAGCTTTTACACCAAAACCATATAGGTATTTATACGTTCGCCAAAGAAATCGAAATAAAAAACCTTATATATTTCAGACGACAAAGAAACTAGGATACTTACATGTGATTTCTGTCGGAGTTGGGTAAATTTTGTATGGCCCGTGACTAATCTTATTTGAAAAGTAATTTGGTAAAAATGAGAACTTTCATTTATTTATTTATTTATTTAAACTCTATGTACAATAGTGGTACATGGGCGGACTTAATGCAACAAGGCATTCTCTACCAGTCAACCTTTGGGTCAAAAAGACTCTGTGGTAGGTGTACAACAAATAAATTAGATTTGAAATATAAATTTATTTTGGAAATAATAAAGAAATAGTATATATAATACTAACAAAATACATATATATGCTAAAATAATAAACTAATAAATATGATGAACTATATATATTTAGTTTGTCATGTCTTATTACTTCCCAGAATTTGATCCTTAGTGGCGACAGTTTCGGGATAATACAGGTTGTGTTGTGTTTATCAAAATCAACCGGTTCGTTTCTTGGCTAAGAATACCGATTTTTCAAAAATCCAATGTTACAGTTTCAGTTTTCATCAAAATCGGGCTCGAGACTCCATTCAGTGTTTTTCGCTAATTCTCATAGTTTCGGATTTGGCCAACCACGCACACCTTAAAAATTCACTATGTATACAAATATAAAATATGAACTCAGTGTAATGTAATAGGAAATAGGGACAGATAAAGCAGTGGTATGTGCTGTATTTAAAAGACGATTAAGCTCAGGCCAAAATTAAACTAATCGCACATGGGATGCCGGAAGAAATTTTCTTGCCTCAATTGTGTTAGCTAAAAGTGTATAAATTTTCAAACTATATCGAATAATCGAATGAGTTCCTTGTCACTAAAATATAGACGAGTACATGCGCGTCCCAAGGGCGTCTCAGAGTACAGAAATCGTATTAAGACATATATTTTTGTGGAACTCAATAGAAAGTAAAAAAATAGTTTACATTCAGATTCATTTTTATCGAATGCGCCCAAATCACAAAGTAATCGCGAAGATGTGTTAGAGTAGTGTAGTTTTAGAAGAATATGTAAAGCTAAAACTTTGATAAAATAACGAAATACGTTTATAAATATGAACCATGCAACATAATAAAGTTTATACGTGCTCTCTTTAATAAAATTGCAAGTATACGTTACAAAAACTTGAATTCTGTTTGAAAAATACAAGACTTACCGTCATCAAATCATATCGACATCGAAAACTTATAAAATACAATAAAAGCAGCGACAACGTGTTGAATTAACAAGTGAGAGAAATAAGTTGTTACAACAATATAAAAATTCATAATGAACATTCATAAGCCCATCGCAAGCGACGATATATTCAACGAGACTTGTACTGCGAATCGTGTTACAATTAAGACTGGCTTTGTATAATCTGGCGGAGCTTCATTTGATTGTATACGCTATTGTCAGGAGAATAAGATCGACAGTACAAGTGAACGTTGTGAGCGGGCCACTGCACCTCGGGGATGACTGCAAGGAAAAAGCGCTTTCATGTTCGGAGGTATCGTCTTCGTCCGTCGTGTGGTGCCGCGGCGACGCGCTGGACTGCGACAGGCGTGGCGGCGACACGTCCAGCCCGCGCTCCATGCTGGGCGCTAGGATGCGGATCTCGGGCACACTTATGTCGCTTAACTTACGGCTGGAAACACCCACTACGGTCACACGCTAGGTACCTTTGTCTTACACTTACAGCTGACGCTAGTCGATGACGCAATCGCTGTCTACTGAACCTTTAAGCGAGCACTACCTACTATGAAATGAATGAAGATTTTAACATGAAATTTTTATTACCAATTTTGGAAGTCCAATGGTTATTTTAGAACGGTTCATGTTTTAAAAAAATTGATCTTTCTAATTCTAGGTATTACTGTCATACATCGAATTACAACGGCTCAACCATTTAAACGTAAGTATAGCAATACAAACCCCATCTCTACTGGTGGTGCGAGCAGATTTTTGTCAAATGATTCCATTTCGCGGGTACTAGGCAGCATGCAAACAAAACACTACTTACTATTCGAAGGCTACATGATAAGTGTTTAAATGTCATTCACAAATAAAAATCAAATACTTAGCTTTTGTTTATAACGTCGTTTAAACATTTATGGTAGGGGAGCCCTAGAAGGGATTTTTGGATTTACTCGAGCGCGGCAGATTAATATAAGGGAGGATACCTTACATATTGATAAGTACTTTCAACCAGTATGAGCGCTTAATATACGCTCAGGAGAAGCCGCCAGATTGGTAAAAAAAAAACGATTATTTGAAATACTCGAGCGCGTCAGATTAAGATATGGGGGATACCGCTCAAGGACCGGCAACACACCGGTGTGCGCCGAATTAATCGCGAATTTAATGTTTATTTACCAATTACATAAGATTTATTTTTTATTTGGGAATTTTCACATGTCAGGGCTGGAGTGGTTTACTAGCTAAGAAGTGTAAATTTTGCAAATCTGACGATTTGAGCGTAACCTAAGGAGGCGGGAGGGGTAACAAAGTTGTAAAAAATAACGATGTCTGGACTTACTCCAGCGCGGTTGTTTTTTTATTTATTTTAAAGGTACCAGAACATAAAAAAAAATATAATAATCTGACGATTTCCGCAAGCCGGTAATAAAATCGTCAATTAAGTTCAGAGCGTGCAGTAGAATAGAGCATGTGTTTCCCACTCTGCTCCTCTCGGTTCCTTTCATTTTTACCTGATCTTTGAGTTTCTCGCACATTCCCCACACTGTTTTCCGACGCCATGACACCATTACAGCTCTTCATCATCGTCTGCCTGGCCTTTTTCCCAACTGTATTAAGGTCGGATTCCAGTCAAACCGGATTCAGCTGAATACCAGTATATTACGTGAAGCGGCTGCCTACCAGACCACTAAAACCCATTAACTGGGTAACACGGTACTTCTTGGCAAGACTGCAGTCAAATTTACTGGCTTCTGACAATCCGTAACGACTGCCAAAGATCTAAAAATGACAACCGGGACCCACAACTTTGCGTGTTAAAAAAAATAAAAAAGCATTTTTTTTTTGTTGTCAGATTACCAATACCCCTCAAAATAATTGTCAGATTTTTGGTCACTATGGCTGGGACATCATGATGAACCTTCAGTATGCTAATCTGACGCGCTCAAGTATTTCAAGATGGCGATTTTTTTTTTTCCATTTTCAGGAATTCGCTGCGAGCTTGCGTCACTTCCAAATCGTCAGAATAAGAAATGGGAGCATCTGTAAGGTTCACTGAACACCCCCTCTGAAAATCTGACGCGCTCAAGTAAATGTATTTTTTATTTTTTTCACCCCTCCCTCATGGCCACCCCCACCATGCAAATCGGCAGATTAATATATATTTCGTATCAGAGACATGTTGGAGCATGTGAAATATAAATATCTGACACGCTTGAGTATTTCCATGTCATTGTTTTTTTTACAACTTTGAAAATCTGTAGACGCTTCCCACCGCTGAAAGTGGAAACATTAAGGGACCATTTATTCTTCAAATCATCCAATCTACCAAATCTACAAGGTTTCCGCGGCGCTCGAGTAAATCCACATTTAGCATCATGGGCTCCCCTACCATTAAGTACTTAATGCTTATAGAAAACAAAGTAGTCCACACAATTATGTACTGTGTATTTTAAACAACGTATGAAGTACAAAACTTCTACTTAAATAACTAAACATGCAGTAAGCACGGGCGTTACTCATGCCAATAATTACTAACGACTACCCATACAACTTATAAGAACACTTGAGAAACTCTTTTTATTATAACTGGAAAGGTTTGTTATTAACAAAAGAGTTTACAAGTTCTCAATATGCACACAAGTATTACTCACTGTCTCGCTAGTGACTCTGGTAGAGGTTCCCATATCATCTGCGATCCTTCTCTTATACCGATGCCGAAGCCTTCCTTTTCCTGCAAAATACATTTATAATATTATTTACCTAGGTATATTCATATCGTGATGTTCTTACTGTAGAAAAATAGTAAAATATGCTTTTAAATAACGAACATCGCATCCAAATCTGATCAGTGTGTGTTTGAGAAAATCTCAGAAACAAACATACAAAAATGCGGGTCGAAAACAGGACCTTATTTTTTATTTTGGTTAGATAAAATGACTGACATTATAGTAGATTCCAGATAAATGTGCAATAACGGTCATTGACCCACATACACATACATTTATTGACTTTCTTAAAATCAAAAACAGAAATAAAGACTTAGAGCAGTCCTGAATCTACTTCTATCGTGATCCTTTATGTTCTCTAGTAATGTAAAATGGTTCATAATGTATTGTTCGGGTATCTACGAAGGGATATTAGGGAAAGGTCAATGTACTTTATTGCAAGTTTATCTGGTACAAAGTATAGAATTAATGCAAGTGCAACTGCAATATAAAAAACCTGCTGTCATACCTTGAGTACTTTCTTTTCGATGGAAAGTGTTTTCGATACGTATCGATAATCGCGAGAGTACTTCATAATGTGCCGTGTGAGCGACACTAGAAGACTCGATATGAACGCCCACGCCGTCTCTAGGAGTGCCTTCATTTTGTCCACAATTGTAAGTTGTGATTCTGAAACAAAGCCGCATTTATGACATCTCAGTTTAATTTCTTTTCGAAGTACTTAATGTTTGGAATACGCTGCATAGTGTTTTAAACGCCTTCGATTTTTTTCCCCTTATATATGAGCGGAGTGTAAAAAAGTCTGTGAACTATATAATGATATAGAAACCCAATTAAAGACGATACGGTCTTTATTTGATTCTGTACCAAATACGATTTACTTTTAGGTTTGTTTGTGTACAAATAAGACATTTAAATATGTGCAAATTGAACGAACCTGGCAACGGTGCGAAATCGTCGATCTCCATCGCCGGTGCATCTTTATAGACTTGCGATTCACGTCTTGGCAAGGTTCGCCTTCGAACCTGATTAATAGTAGATCTTATTGTAATACCAACGTAAGAAACAAAAGTACACAGAATAAAGCATTATGTTAAAAGGATGCGAAATCATAATAGGTGGCAGTACAAAAAAAGATAAAACTTTTTAACATTTTTTGCAGTTACCTACAACCAGAATTTAAATAACTAGGTGTTAAAAAGGTAAAGTTGAACGTAAAAAATCATACATAAAAATAATATAAACATAAAAATACATGCAGAAGCCAAAACAAAAGTGCAAGCAATTTCCAATATAATACACACCAAATAACCAATAAAGGCCCAACCAAGCTCGATCTTTTACCCGAATACGAACAAGTATGAGAGGTTTTGACGGGACTTTCCCGTTGAGTGGCTGTTTTAGTTATTCGCAAATTGTTTCCGTGTTGGATATTGTGATGTAAAAATCTTGTACTTTTGTGACTCAGGTGTCTACGCAACTGGACAACATGTACCTAGAATCATTGAAACATGGCGAGATCTTATTTAAGTAGAGCTGAGAATTTTATTGTACCTAAGTTAAGAAACTGACCGGTGCGTACAGAAAAGAACGGGTTATTTTTCTAACCACTTTATATGAAAATAAGGCAAACTTAGCATTAATTCTTAACTCTGACTTTTTGCCGTTAACGTGTATCGTATAGGCAGAGTGTTAAAGTTTAGTATCAAATAATCGTACTGGCTACATACTGGCTATGAAAAAATAGTGCTTTGTTCTATGTATTTTAATTTCGACGTATGTGACTTCTCATTGAACTTTTCCTTCATGTACCTACCTATAAATTAAATTTCTTCCATGCATATTTTACAACAATATGTATTATTTATACAACAATTGGTTATGGGCCCAGGTCACCCAGACATCCAGAGTGCATTTTGTATACAACGTGTAACAGAATAAACGCAATATCTCATATGGGATCATTGTACTCATCATTATGAATAACTTTTACTATGGGACCAACACTGAAATCTCAAAAAAAAATTAGCTGTTCAGTACATTTCTGTGCGCATAACTCGACAAAATGTACTCAATAGCAAAATTTTTTTTCGGGATTTCAGTGTTGGTCCCATAGTAAAAGTTATTCATAATGATGAGTACAATGATCCCATATGAGATATTGCGTTTATTCTGTTACACGTTGTATACAAAATGCACTCTGGATGTCTGGGTGACCTGGGCCCATAACCAATTGTTGTATAAATAATAGATATTGTTGTAAAATAGATCCCATAGTAAAAGTTGTTCATAATGATTGTTATTGCAGGTAAAAGAGTAGCGCCTTCGTTTACAACCCATGGTGCACGGGAAAAGATCGCGCGAAATTTTTGAATCTTAGCTTTTCTTGCAGTCATTTTTGGTTAGCAAAGTATTCGTCAGATGGCTAATTTTAAGAATTTTCTACCTCGCAGTTTTTGAAGGCCGATTTAAGCCAAAGTAGCTCCTTTAAGTACTAATTTTTTTATGATTATGAAAGCTGAGAGTCTGGCGCATTCTTGAAGCCTACTTAGGAACCATGAAGTCAACTGTTTTAATTTTTTATTTAAAGTTGAAAAGCTAAGTCATAATTTACCAAACGTAATTTTTTCACTTTAGACCAACTTTTTCATAACTTTCATCACAGTTACGAAGCTGATTATTTTATGCATAAAAGTACTACTCACGAAGATTCAGTTGCAAAAAAAAAATCTCGACAAAGCCATGTACTTTTTTTTTTATTTTTTTTAGATTGGTCAGGTCGATCATTCTCAAAAAATCAGAAAAAAAAAACGTAACTCGAAAACTATGAAAAGTCGCGGAACATACATGGGAGTGACCTAAATTTTATTTTTGGACGTCAATGTTCCGGCCACCCTGTATATTACCGCACGGTGCTATTGTATAGCGCCGGGCGGTAAAATATGTACTTACTGACTTAGGTATTCTTTACGGTTTTTTCTTTTTAATTTCCATAAAAAAATAAATAAGAAGGAGTTTCACAATCCTAGTATAAATAAGCTGAATGATCGAACCTCCTTGGAAGCGCATTTGTTCAATACGTTTGTCTCACTTTAATACTAAAGAGAAAATGAGAAAAGAATAATAAAATAAACAAATGAAAGATGTAGTTCTTATTTTCACCACGCGATTGTGGCGCCGTTTGCAAATTCGCGCTATTTTCATATTAGAAATGTCAAAGATTGTTGCGACTTTCCGACTGATATCTAAAAACAAAAAGTTTGTTTCATTATATATTGTACTGTTTTCTCGCAAATGTATTGAAAAACGTTGTATGATATACGTGCAGAAATTTGTTTTTACAAACTCGTAACTATGGTTAGCCCTCGACTTCGTCTCGGGCTTACATTCGTCTACTCGTTTGTAAAAACCAACTTACCGCACTAATATCATATATAACTATTACGTAATGTCAGTGGAAGACGGTTATAATAGCATGACTTCGGGTTCTGGGGCTTCGCTGACATCCATCAGACACTTATCTGGTAAGGATGGTTATGCTCAATGGAAATTTAAAATGCGCATATTCCTGCTGCACGAAGACCTGTGGTCTGCAGTTATAAGGTACGAACAGCAAGACAATACACCTTTGGCTGTTCGAAAGACCAAAGATCTCAAGGCATACACAAATATGTGTTTTACCCTGGATGGTGGCGTAATCACATATGTACGGTCTTGCCAAACCGCAAAAGAGGTATGAGATGCGTTAGCAAACGTATATGAAGACAAAGGTATGGGTAGAAAGTTAGCGTTAGAACGGAAGATATATAGATTCCAGTTAATTAATTTTGGATCTTTCGAAAATTACATCAATGCCGTGATGAGCACTGCTCAGGATCTAGCAGATATTGGGCGAGTAATTGACGATATGTCTATAGGAGCAATTTTACTAGGAGGGCTACCATCAGCTTTTTATCCCTTAGTTATGGCTGTAGAAAACTCAAGTACAAAGGTAACATCCGAATTAGTTAAACAGAAATTGCTGAACGAAAACGCAAAGCGCGAGTCTAATGAATTGGTTCTTGCTTCAAAAGAGAGAATTGTGAAGCCGCATAAAGCAGTAGCGAGAGGCATTGTTTGTTACCACTGCAAAGAACCTGGACACAAGCGACCGGATTGCCCATTGTTTAAAAAAGAGAAACAGGAAAGGAAGAAAAAAAAAGTAATAAACTTAGTAATGAGACAACACTTATTTCCGCCTTGGGCATTGGAGGCAGTTTAAGTCCAACAGACTGGTATGTGGATTCTGGAGCCTATGACCTGTTCTAAAGAATGGCCTACCAATTTCGAATCTACGTGTGAGAGCAAGGACATAACTCTTGTCAATAACAGCCCAAGTAACACATTTGGTGACAAATAGCTTGCATATTGTATATTTTTGGAAACTTTATTAATAAAATACACCGTGATTAAGTTCTTTAAAGGTGGTTAGAACCTTTATGCAACCTGTATGTTACTAAAGGGAGAAAAATTGCAACTTATTTACAGATGCAAAAGCGATGCATAAGAGTTCGAATTGTTATCCTTAGTGGCACTTGGAACTAAAGGTGTAAATTGCGCGCCGTGAATGAATGATTGAACGATAAAGCGATACAGTTCATTCATTGAGTGACAAATGAGATCTTATCAAGTTCTTATTTTCGGGGGAGATAAACAAAAGGACGCGGTTGTGCTTTGTGCCATTGTGTTGTGACAGCAAACATAAATCTATTTGGAGAGTATTAAAAAAATATGTGTATGACGAAGGATAACCATCATGGACGCATGGCGCCGACGAAATTTGCTAAGTTTTCGTCATGGGTGTCATTTCCATGGTTTCTGGGGTCGCTAAAACCGATTATGGGGTTAAAATTGAAATCCAAGATGGCGCCGACGATATTTGCTAACTTTTCGTCATGGGTGTCATTTTCATGGTTTCTAAGGTCGCTAAAATCGATTATGGGGTCAAAATTGAAATCCAAGATGGTGCCGACGAAATTTGCTAACTTTTCGTCATGGGTGTAATTTTCATGGTTTCTGGAGTCGCTAAACCCGATTTTGGGGTCAAAATCGAAATCCAAGATAGCGGCGACGAAATTTGCTAACTTTTCGTCATGGGTGTCATTTTCATGGTTTCTGAGGTCGCTAAAATCGATTATGGGGTTAAAATTGAAATCCAAGATGGCGCCGACGATATTTGCTAACTTTTCGTCAGGGGTGTCATTTTCATGGTTTCTAAGGTCGCTAAAATCGATTATGGGGTCAAAATTGAAATCCAAGATGGTGCCGACGAAATTTGCTAACTTTTCGTCATGGGTGTCATTTTCATGGCTTCTGAGGTCGCTAAAATCGATTATGGGGTCAAAATCGAAATCCAAGATGGCGCCAACGAAATTTGCTAACTTTTCGACATGACATTTTAAACATCAGGAGGAAAGATAGTGGTTTTTCACTTTTATAGAAAACTTCAAATCGTTCTCTCTCTCCTTCTAAACTCTTTTTAGAAAATGTTCTCAACTAACTATTTAGACCTGGTTAGACGGCGTATGCATACTAAGTTTTCGATTTTGACCCCAAAATCGGTTTCAGCGACTCCAGAAACCATGAAATTGACACCCATAAGGAAAAGTTAGCAAATTTCATCGCCACCATCTTGGATTTCGATTATGGCCCCATAATTGGTTTTAGCGACTCCAGAAACCATGAAATTGACACCCATGACGAAAAGTTAGCAAATTTCGTCAGCGCCATCTTGGATTTCGATTTTGACCCCGTAATTGGTTTCAGCGACTCCAGAAACCATGAAATTGACACCCATGACGAAAAGTTAGCAAATTTCGTCAGCGCCATCTTGGATTTCGATTTTGACCCCATAATTGGTTTCAGCGACTCCAGAAACCATGAAAATGACACCCATGACGAAAAGTCAGCAAATTTCGTCAGCGCCATCTTGGATTTCGATTTTGACCCCATAATTGGTTTCAGCGACTCCAGAAACCATGAAATTGACACCCATGACGAAAAGTTAGCAAATTTCGTCGCCGCCATCTTGGATTTCGATTTTGACCCCATAATCGGTTTTAGCGACCCCAAAGATCGCGAAAATGACACCCATGAAAGACTGGTCGGCACCCGCGGGGCCGACAAGGCTCCCGCCTCCCCCTGCCCCCCCCCCCCTGGTTGGACGTCCAGTCTGATGTTCCTTTATTTCAATTTTAAGATACGATCTCATACACAGGTGTCGGTGTCGCCGCGTGTCGCGACTATGGTTTTTTCCCATATGAAAACTGCCCAACGCGCCTAAAGAACTTTTCACTTAAAAAAATGCGCAAATTATTTGAATCAACCGTAATTATTAGCTTTCGTTTCATACTTACAACTTTAAACAATAAGCATCATAATACAGGTAGACTCCAACAGTTAGTGCTTACTGTATTATGGGTAATTTTTCTTTACAACTGGCAACACTACATTGTGATAAATTAGGTTATGAAAATTTTAATTTGAAGATCGATTTACGTAAAAATAATGGATTTAATGTAAGTACTTACTTGTGAAACGTGATTTTATCACATTTTTTTGTTTTCCTGGTGTGTTAGAGCATCTTTTTATGCAACAAACTGTCATTTTTAAATATTTCTCGGGAGGTGCATTCAACAGAGCGTGACCTTGAGCACTGACGGCTCGCTGCGCCGAGTACTCCGTATATGGAGTAGTCTGAGTTGCTTCACTTTTGATGCTCGTACTAGGTTTCTAGGCGTTATTATTCTAAGTTACAAACATTATGGTTTCACAAAAAGTATAATGTCAAACTATATCAGAAACAGTTATCAAAACTCATTTTATTGCATGTTATTGTAATAAAACACCATTCAACAAAATACTTTTGAAGGACTCCATTTTTAAACATGGCGATTTAAAATAGACCTTGCAGTTCATATTTCCACTCATTTGTTGCCATAATGAAGCTCCTAGGTCAAAAAATCACGCATTAGTACCTAGTAGTGATTATTTTCTCTTTACAGGTCTCGTTGTCTTTGCATTGAATTGGGGATCCTCAAGACGGGTACGAAACCCATATGAAGAAAATTTAAATGAGAGAAAATTGTTGCTTAAGGTTTTCAAGAACCATCTTTTGGAATCGATCTACGCGTTACAGTGGCATATTAGAGTATATTAGACCTTACAAAGGCAACACTAGGTTCCAAATGAGCTGCAATAATAACTCTTGAGCCACTACAGGTGATAAATAACTTATGTATACTACTTATTTAGTACTAGAGGTGCCAAATAAGGAAAAATTACCACCTATTATGGCACGGTTCTTTCGGGGAGATTTTAAGACGTCATAATTATGCTTCTTTGAGTTCTAAAAGAGTGAAAATTGAAAACTTTATGCGTCTATAAGTAATAAATTCGGCTTAATGCCACCAGAAGTTATAAAGCAGGAACAAAAATCACTCAAAAGCAACTGTTAGTGATAAGAGTTACTCATATGCAAATTCGAGCGCTGTTTGCATCTTTAGGTAATACCGTATACCTACTCTTGCATCACTTATATGCTAGCTACAGTTGCAAAAGAAGTTCCAAAATTCACTAACGTGCTACTTGGGAGAGAGGTAAACTCAGCTGGCGTCGTCGGTGAAGTGTTGCTTGCTAAGGACAGTAAGTTTACATTAAGTAGCATAAAATAATTTCTGTACGTTCCTGAATTATGTCAAAGTGCGCAAAAGCTGGAACAAAATCCTGTACATCACAGAAGGACTAAACACATCGATGTCCGTAGTTCGTTACCATTTCATTAGAGCTGGTTAAAAATAATAAAATAGTATAATCGTATGTGCCTACGGAAAAGATGTTGCCGAATGTTCTGACCAAAGGCTTAGGTCGATGCAAACACCTGTGTGTCTGACACAGGTTAAATATGATTCAATTTTGCTACTATTTTTGTTATTGCTTGACTTGTTATATCCCATGTTTTTATAAATTTTATGTCACTGTCATTGAAAGTACAGTCAGGTAGAAATATATGTGTACCTGTCTATGTACAGTCATGTAACCTAATTTGTAGTCATTTCCGATTAAGGGAAGGATGTTCTAGTTTAGTATCAAATAATACTGGCTACATACTGGCTATGAAAAAATAGTGCTTTGTTCTATGTTTTTAATTATGACTGACTTGTCATTGAACTTTTCCTTCATGTACCTATAAATTAAATTTCTTCCGTCCATATTTAACAACTATATCTATTCTTTATACAACACAAAGAAGTATGTTAAAATGTATGTGTGCCGCGAAAGTTAACCCCCGGATGTTCGTTTTTATCTGTAAAACTTTTAATTTAAAACTCGATGGGAAAAAATATTAACTAGCATGTTTTTTTGGACTGTTTGTAAAAAGGATCGAGAGATAGAAGAAAAAAAATATCAAAAATATCCTATTTTATTGAAGAAATCTTTTTATTTTATTTTGTACTTCAAGCTAAAAATTGACTGCTTTCTTTTCATAAAATTACTTAATTAAATATTTTAATTCGCTAACTAACAAAATTGAACATTATTGTTAGCGCATTATTGTTTTCAGTTAGTTAAGTATCAGTTTTGTTGCGATAGCGATTCATGCAAAAATGTAACTGAATTAAATTGAGTTTAATTTTAATTTATAGGCCATGTCTGACTTAATAATAAGAAATGAAACATATCTGTTAAATTTTTCAAAATTCCAGAAGTATTTATTTTTTTAACGACTTTCTTTAGGGCGAAGATGTTTAGTTCTGACAAAATTAATTAATTTTACCGATTTTCTACAAATTAAAAAAAATATATAACTTGCTTTTATTGAAATAAACGCGTTTTTGTTTTTTCAGAATGCCATTCTTCTTTATTACATTCTTCATTACGGAAAATGTTAATTTTTTTTATGTTATTAGAAGAGCTACTGAAAAATGTTACAGTAAGTAGCTTTTCTAATAACATAACATAAATACAGTTACTTGAAAAGTGTATTTGATCTTCAACTACACTTATCAAGAAAAAAATCAGAGTTAGGAATTTTTGCAATGTTCAAAGCTAATTTGACTGGCTTAATAGTCGAATCGAAATACCCTAACAAGGAGCTCGTGGCTAAATAATAGTCGCACGTATCGATCTTCAAGGTTAAACAACGCTTGCTGTGGTTGGTCTGTGGATGGGTAACCATCTTAACATATCGAGATTCCTCCGTGCCTCGGAAAGCACGTTAAGACGTTGGTCCCGGCTATCATTTGTAGATCTTTGACAGTCGTTACGGATTGTAAGAAGCCAGAAAATCTGACACCAGTCTTGCCAAGAAGTACCGTGTTCCCCAGTTATAGGGTTGTGGAGGTCTGGTAGGCAGGCGCTCCACGTAAAATACTGGTATTCAGCTGAATCCGGTTTGACTGGGAGCCGACCCCAATATAGTTGGGAAGAGGATAGGCAGATGAAGTAGCACGCCTAAATGAAATATGTCTCAGTTTCGTTATCCAATTCCTTAGACGCCAGAATTCGTAAAATCTTCCAGTGGAATTAATAAGTTCGGTGCGAAACGATCAAGTGTACTTGCGCATAACAGCTTCCGTATGCCACACGTGTTTAGCACGCTTAGCGTGTTTGTGAATATTTAGGTACAGCATGCAGAATACGTGTGACTTAGCGGAGTCCGGTATACCTGCATCTTGCTGTTCCATTGTATCTAATGTGAACCCCCTATATACATACATACCCTGGAAGTACAAACTATAGGTGACTTTATTGGTGTGATGATTGCATTGGGGCCCATTACCTGCTGGTAGGAGCTCGGATCGGTGAGGGATAAGCGCCTGGTCGACCGGAGAGTGGGCGCGGAGGCTCGGCGGAGGTTCACAGCGTACTTCAAGTCCGTCTTGATCATCGTAGACAGCAGCTGCTCGGCCCACGCGATACAATCGTAAGCTCACACGCACTCGAATACAGTACACGTTGCTTTAATTAACCTTACCAACGTGTTTTTTATTAAAAGTGTAATTTATATACTTCTTTTTGGCCGAGACTGATCGTTAAAACTACTAGGTTATGCCACAAATGTTACAACGTGAGCCGATTCGAGTAGCATGACTGTGCAATAATATTAATACCGGGCATTATGGTTAGTCACCTTAAGCGGACTGGGCGTAACTTTGAACTACAACAAATTATTTTCCCTTTACTGCTATACTAAATCGGAGGGCGTGACAGCTTTATCTAAAATTATCCAAGCGATCATGCGGGAACACCCAAGACGTACTACGTATAGTAACAGTCACCAATAAATAGTTCTAATATAGATGCTCAAACATGCTTATTACCAAAACACAGTACACCATTTTAAAACATTGTCTTTCTCAGTATCCCCTTAAATTTTTCAATTCAGTCTGGTGTTCCCAAAATTTTGTGTTATTAATGTGGCTAAAAACGCTACTGTAATGTCCGAAAGATTGAGTACAAGCACTTTGTTTGTGCATTGTGATAGGCGTAAGCACGAATACTGATGACAATGTTCTCTTAGATATAGTAGTACCCACAAATCACAACGGCGTATACCTTTACCAAAAACACTATATAATATTGGCAACCAGCAGGACTATGGAAATAAGCACTTTCTGAAGTATTTTATAAGCTGGGCACAAAATTGATTTTCGAGTTTATATTTGGTCTTTACCCGAATAACGTAGTTCAAAACACGGGGATTTCACGAATTTTCCCGTCGTAATGCCACCACATAATCCCGCTGATTACCCATAACAAGAACCCTGGTTGGCACAAAGTAACTGACCTTGCCAATTCCCATCTCTCGGGGAGCGTCCTCGTCCGAGCTCGAGTCCTCCTCATCTTCTATTTGAATCTCCGTGTCATCAAATTCATCGAACATGTAATAGTCCCCGGACCGAATAGCTGTAAATACAAAAATACATGAAAAACATTGTATTTCATCAAAATAGGCGTAACTTTAAGCGATAATTTATTTAAAATTATTGTGTACAACATACGCATACGTTGCTTATCGTGTTAAAACATTAATACGTAAGTCTAATAAATTTATCAAAACGTTTTTAACTACAGCAATATTCTCTAGTTACGCCTATTTGAAAAAGTTGCATTAAGCATGCTACATAGTAAGGTTTATTTAGCGTAAGCTTTTTATATGATTCTAGTATGTTCTATTGAATTTCATGCTTACCGAGGTAGTGGTAAGAATAAAATAAGACAATAAAATAATAATATAAATACAACAAATGTTGAGTGATTATCTATAATTGTAAAAAAGTAACAAATCAGTGTAACAAAACAGTGTTATTGCAGACATATCCAGGCAACATGCATATAGTGAGGTTAGAGGTAACACTAAACATATAGCAGTAACATGCAGACATTCGACTATGGCATATCAGGTGCGCAAATACAAGTAAAGCCGACAACCGGCGCATTCTGTCTTAGGTTTCTTTATTTACATCATTCAACTGTAATTAAAAATGTACAAGTTTCATACATTATTTCGAAAATTTAAGACAGTTCCCGCCATGGCGATGCAATTTGCCTAAATACCATCACCGACAAGCCGAGGAGGGGTTAGTAACGCATTACGTTTTATAGCGAGCCTGGTTCGTAAACATTACCCTTCTGATGGCTTGCTGGCGGCCTATACGTTGGTCTGTCCCGCACTACAAGAGAAAAGCATTACTCAACAGCAGCTCGCACACCATCCGCAATTATTATAGAGTGACTTAACACTAACGGGTATTAATATCAATACTTTAATTAAACAGTTAACCACCCAAAATCAGGAAATTATTAATGAAGCTGTATCTGGTAGTTACATCACAGCTGCTCAAGACATGATAAATACGGCCTGATTTATCATCTAGGGAGATAGGACTATTTTGAACTAATTGTTACGAGTATTATGTTTACATCGTTGTAATTCGAAGTTCATGAGACCTGTAACACAGTTAACTTAATTGGCGTCCTTATTACTATAGTCAAATGAGAAAAGAAAAAGTATTTTTGGTATGTAAATAAATGATAATGTAGCAGTCATTCATTTACAAAAAGAAATGTCATGTCTTCAGGTTAAGTTTGAATGACCAGCGCAGTGTGATAGAACAAAATAACAAACACCTCCCACACCAAGAGAACGCCACGAACAATATTACCTTCGTGTCTCTTTGTGTACACGCGGCGTTTACTCGGTCCTTCAGAATCTGATTCTGTGCCTAAACGAAAAGGAAAAACATTTTTATAAAACATTATGAACGTAAAAAATATGCTTTACATTTTAAACAAAGTGCAACAGTCGGTGTATGTTCAAGAAGACGTGATTCAAAAACAAAAAGCCGCGGCGGCGCATCAGGCGGGCGGCGGCGGTGCGGTTACACGTGTGGTGCGAGTGCGGCTCGGCGCGGCTCGACTGCGACACGATGGACTGGCGCGGCAGCACGCTGGGGCTGGCCACCGTGCCCACCGTGTGGCGGCGCCGGATGGGCGGCGGAGAGAACACCGGGTACGACTCCTCCGGGCTGGGCGCACGCGGCAGCAGCTCCGAGGACGGCGGCGACTCGAACGAGATGCGGCGCGGCTCCAGGTACGCGTCCAGCGACACGGTCATGAGGGCCGAGGACGGAGAGGGCGGGCCGGCTTGCGACGCGGGCAAGCTGGGCGCCGGCAGCGCGGGCAGCGCGGGTAGCGCGGGCAGCGCCGGCCGCGCGGGCGAGGGCGGCGCGGAGGGCTCGCTGAGTGGCGTGTGGAAGCCGCGCGGCGAGGCGGGGCTGTCGGGCGTGTGGTAGCCGCGCGAGTGTGCCGACTGTGCCGAGGGTGCGCGCACGAGCGGCACGTGTTCCGACTCGCCCGCCACTGTATCGTCCTCCTCGTCTGCTCAGGGGTGCGCGAGGGAAACGGGCACGGAAATATTATACCCCACTCTATTTATACTTGTAGATACCAATATGTCCACCTATTGTCAATGACGTGTTCTTGCCCCACAATTTCTCATAACATAATAGATACATTGTGTAGTCAGACATTGTGTTATTCAAAACATAATCAAATATTAGGTAAATATATGGTAACTAATTATTATAGGTACATCTTTGAGGAACTTGTCCTCAAAGATTTATAATAATTATGAAATAGATTCAATATACATCCATTCAACCGACTTTTATTCGATATTACATCCTGTCTGACATACCTAGGTAGGTACTCAAACAGGTTTATTCAAAACCAAAAACATACCTCTATCGTGGTGAAACGGTTCCTTGGTCAAGACGCCTTGTATTTTTTTCTGGTTAGCCTTTATTCTTTCCATTTTTACTTTGATTTTCTCAAGGATTTTCGTCTCTTGTTCCTCTTGCGCATTCATCTGTTTCTGACGGAGCTCTTCTATTAACTCCGCGCCTCTACAGATATATAACACATCAATCGAAGCGACACGGTTTAGGTCCTCTTTTCGAAGCACTATTTAAAACATAGATAGTACTTTTTTTCTTTTTTAAATGCCAGATGACCCTGTCTGGCATTTAAAATTTTTAAAATTTTACATTACCTTGAAGCGAGCACTGTTGTTGCTTTGCTTTCGTCTATGACTCTATAGAAGTAAAAGCTAAGGAAGAGCCTTCGTTGCAGTATGAGGAAAGCAAAGCAAACTCCGTCCCATGCTAATCCTATATCTTCTTGGGGAACTGAACAGATTGCCTCCTACAAAATAATAAATATCGACATCAGACATCATAACATCACAGCTTTATTTCAAAACAGCAGGCAAAGAAAAGGGTTATTTAATTATTTGAAATGTAATCCGGGTATGTCGCTACCTATCTTATTTTAAAACGGTAAACTTACTTTATTATACTGCATCTTAAGAAAGTGCGTAATATTTCCTCCGGCGAATTTGTCGACACATCCGATGCCTAGTAGCTGGACCAGCCAGCACGCGTGTTCTTGCATCACTGTGCTAAAGATACAGCCCGGGATCTGTAGCAGAGTTTTCACGACCACCACTACTACATTGTACCTTACCAGCCACGACCACCTAATAACAACATGTCACAAGTTAACAAATCAGTTATAGGTGCAGTGAACCGCGCATCCATGGTGATAATGAAACAACGGCAACCTTTTGTCAACAATGTCTTAAATTAGATCCAAGAAATATTATAAGTTAAAGAATCTAAATTAAGCTTAAGTTTTTAAGTGTCCACTTACCATCTTAATATCGCGCTTTTGGGGCGCAAATAGAAATCGGTTCCTTGCCACAGGAAAATGAAAGAGCCGATGAGATATCCCATGGAGAACAGGTTCACTCGATTAGTGCCAGTCATGAACATGATGGCAAGTGTCACCCATAGCATTCCCAAGAACACCAAGCGCTTCACCACGTCAAGCCATGTCCTAAAATTAACACATCATATATTATTGTTCTGAATTGTAGGGTTGGCCAACCTTATAAGGTGGGTATTGAAGACAAAATTGAGTTGTAAATCCCATGTCTATGGCCTATTGCCACCAACGGGCCACACATCCTGACGCCAAGCTGCCATTACCATTGCCATTTAGGTCTTGATGGACTGAAATAACACTGCAAGACCTGAGTCGCCAACATCTCAGCATTAGTAAAGTGCAGTAGAAGTTGTAGCGTTATGTTAAATTTAGTCCACAGTCCGACTTACATTTTCATTTATTATTTGCACTCCACCTATATCATAATATCTATGAGTCCGTGATAAGACCTGCCGTGCTGTATGGATCAGAATGTTGGGCTGTGAAAAACAATGACGGATGAAAATAGATTGCATGTAGCGGAGATGAGAATGTTGAGATTGATGTGTGGAGTAACGAGAATGGATAAAGTGAGAAATTAGTACATTAGAGGTAGTTTAAAAGTGGCGCCAGTGACGGAAAAGTTGAAAGGAAACCGCTTGTCCTGGTATAGTCATGTGAAGAGGCTGAAACGCACGTAACTAAAAAGGTTATGAATATAAAATATGTGGATGGATGGAGAGGAAGAGGGAGGCCAAAGAAAAGATGTATGGATTGTGCGATATGAAAGAAAAGGGGAGTTAGTGATAGTCTGACGGCTGATAGGACAGAAAGGAAGAAAAAAACGTGTTGCGCCGACCCCAAGTAACATGGGATAAGGGCAGGAAGATGATGTCAAAGTCAAAGAATTTATTTCAATTAGACCATTTACAGGTGTACTTTTGAATTGTCAAGGTCGGTCGGTCAAAAAGATGAAGCTATTTGCACGTTCCAAAGCGTAGATCTCTATGGAGAAGAACGTACAAGAAACTCCACGGACACTCTTTTAAAAATAATATTTTGTTACAAAATTATGGTTACATCATTCATATTGAAATTATACATATATGTGAGAACGATGTAAAAGACGTGCAGGATAAAAGAGTCCGGAGTAAAAAAGAAACAATTCAAAGAAATAATTAAAATAAACCATGGCAGTCGAGAGATGACCAGTCTCAGCTGACGGCGCCCGTTCACGAACATGACGCATACGCTAGCACCATTCGGCTCAACCATTTTTAAGGGAGCCAAATGATCCAACGCATGCGCCACCATCAGCCAGACTTTTGAGTGAGCATGACATCCCCAATCGCCAGGGTACATTCAAGTCAAAGACCTACCCAAAATGATCATTATAATTTAAAGATACACAGTACTCACACATGTGCATGAAATTATACATTGCTAAATAAGTGGAGTCTATACAATGAAAAATATTGCATTCTTACAATCTTCAGCCGGACCAACAATATTATCAAATGCTAACATTACTTTCGAGCCCCCTAGTGGCTACCTAGTGGCGTTGTGGAGCAGGACCAGCATTGAGCCAAGCATTTTTATCTTCAATATACTCCCCTAACTTATAATATGCTTGCTTGCATAGTGTGCGTTTAATACAGGATTTAAATTTCGTCTCATTTAATTCTAAGATGATTTGCACTCCACCTATACAAACTGAGGAAGATCGAAGACTGAGAAAAATAAATCTTTGTTACTTTCATTCGGCAAGGTGGACTATAATCTCTCATTTAGTCGGTGTTTACCATCGATATATTATATGTACAATGTACTAGATGTCACGTTCCGAACACACATTTTGTAATACTGAACTATGGTTGACTCCCCTTTTATTATTTTATTTTTAAGGATGGGAAATCATCAAATGACTCCTTCCGCTCTGGGTGGAGCGGAAGGGAGTGTCAGACTCTTACTGACTAAAACCCATCCATGTTTTTCCAAATGCCTTTGCGTTTCAGGGCCGCGGTGACTCTTTCGAACAAATTCCGCAACCATGGAAGGCAATGGCTCTAACGGGCCTCGTCTTCTATGCCGACATCTCGTTGAAGCGCGCGTGGAACACAACGCGCCGTCGACCCGGGCCTGGTTAAGATCGGACAGCGAGCCACCCAACGCTCGCCGTCCGCAGACCCGTGCCTACGGTGGCCGCAAATCGTCCTGCGACTCCCGACGCCCGGGGTTGCGGCTTATTCTGTTGCGGCAGCTGGGGCGTGAGGTTTGTTTCTCCCTCATGCGTTCCGCTTCCTCCTTCACCAGTTTTACTGCTTTGAAGTAGGAGGTGACGGCTTCCCATGTCTCTTTGCTCCGGACCATGGATTGAACCAGAGCAGGACGAGAGAGGTCGCCGCCGCCGATCGCCTCGACGAGGACACGGCGGTGCTCTGCCCGAACAGGGCAGACCTCCACCGTATCCTCCGGGCGATCCTCACAGTAAGTAGTTGACTCCTTAACTTTAGTGTGGCTTTGACAATTTTGCAGTGTAGGCATGTACGGACGGGCGCAAATAATACGATGAACCTGGGAGTAAAATACTGATTCAACAGTCAAGAAAGTAAAATTATTTGTTGTTCAAGAGAATGAATAAATAAATATATACAGCGTGTAAGGGACATCGACGCACAAACGGATACCATGAGTTCGGGACATGATTCTGAACCGCCCCGCGTTGGAATTTTTCGTCGGCTTTTTCCTCATTTTTCAATTTTTTTCAGCTGTTTTTTTACTTTAGGCTGTTCATAATCGCTATTATTACCTTACCTAACGTGATTTTATTAAAAAAAAAACAATTAATTCACTACTTTCACTAAAAAGAGCAATGTAAATAAAACTAGTTAGGCATCTGCTCAGCTGTTTTGTAAAAAAGGTCAACGCATCCTAGTGCTGCCTATTTGTAACACACTAACCCGTGTGCATGTGTGTGTAGCGTCAAACATACCGTCTAGATAATACTGCCCATAAGAAAAAAATATGTATCTGCACAAAGCGGGGTAACCGATTTCCGACATTAACTAAATAACTTATAGGTCGGAAATAGGTTACTAAGTTTTGTGTCACTAAGACCTTTTTTGTTTGCGCTACGAACTGCCGCGAGGCGTCCTTTTGAACACAATGCCGCCAAAAGTCGGCGAAGTCAAAGGAATGTTTAAAAAAACATTTCTTTTACATTTAGCCGATTTTAAAGGATTTTCATGTCAGTTTCTTGAAGACCTTGATAGCGAACGAGTGTGTTATTTTTGCAAAATTCGGGAATTCGGAACGTGCCGTGACACGTGAGACAAAATAAGTTTTCGTTTGATACCTACCTAGCAAGACTAATTCTGTGTTTGTGTCTGTTATTGTTTATTTTTGTGAGTGTGATTTAAAAATGTAATCTGGATTTAACAATTCCTACAGTGCCCAAGAATACGGTAATATGCTAATGCGTTATGTATGGTGAAGCACGAGGCGACAAGCAGGCGGGCGGCCAGTTCGAATCCTATCTGTTTAGGGGTGAGTTAGCTAGTTCATTAGTTCATACCTACATCATTACCGGATCTCAATGTACATACTTAAAACCTTTTTTTTATCAATCCTTATCGGAATCGTGATTTACGGCCGCTTTCTATAATATATCTCAATCCCAATCTTGATCCCGATCCTTGTCTGTAACCAATCAAAGGTGAGGATTGTGTGGTGAAGGACACAAACTCGGCAGTTGATTGGTTACAGACAAGGATCGGGATCAAGATTGGGATTGAGATATATTATAGAAAACGGCCGTTAAAGAGACTAAGCTTAAGGCTCCTTCATTTCTCTTAACTTCTGCATAAACAAGTTCCTACCATCAGTAGGTTAGGTATTTCTGAGTGATTAAAATGGGTTTATGTGATATTATTGCTGTCGGCGATATTCGTGGGTAAGTACCTGCATTTAAAGTGGGTTTAGTAGTTCATTAGATAATACCTACGTTACCGGATCTCAATGTACTTGTAAGCTTATCGAAATCCTCATAGGAATTGTGATTATAAGAGACTGAGCTTATGGTTCCTTTTTTTTCTTTTAACTTCTCCTTAAACATGTTCCTACTATCAGTCGGTAGGTATTTCTGAGTGATTAAAATGATTTTATGTGATATTATTGTTGTCGGCAATCCGCGATATGCGTAGGTACCTACATTAAAGCGCCGCGCGGCGCCGGGCCCGGCGGCGACACAGTCCTGTGTATGTGTGTTTGCAAGACGTGTAGATGTAGACAGTTACGTACTACGTTAACCACGTACAACGCTCTCGCGCGTTTAGATCGCGTTGTTCTCAATACATTGCGCGCTCGAAAATGTCAATTTCTGTAACCGATCATTAGCGAGATTAATGACTTTCACAATTTGGTTAGTGGCATTAGGTGTAAGCCTTTTCGCGAAGTTTGCGTTACGATGTTTCTGACACCCTGTATAGGTAATAATATCGTAACACTACAACAAAAAAATACTTTATTGAATGCCACGCTATCTACAATGGTAGACGTTACAAAACCGGTTGTAGGTAAAAATGTTTGTTACACAGACGTGACGAGGTGATTTTAACAACTGTTTTAATAAGTATGTTTATTGTGTTTTAACCAGTTTGATATTTATTTTATGTTCTTTGTTTTTAGTATATATTTGTCCGCATTCAGATGAGGCCAAAACAGATCCCAAGATACTTACCTACATTATTGAACAAAGGCAGAAACTAATCCTATTTGAGGGAAACTTACGGCGCTTACGACGTTTTGGTCGTGAGAAAACTATATTTTAATAACGATCCAGCGTTGCATATTTTAATAGTTTTGTTAGACGACATAATATAACGCTTTAGTGCTGCAGCAAACTTAAGTTCTAATTTACGAGTATTAGAACAAAAGGTTTCGATGATCATTCTTGTCGATCAGTATAATAGATTTATGTCAATGGTGTACAACACATACTTTGGCACTTTCACAATAATTCAAGTAACAAAACCAGAACCAGCAAAAGTATTTATTTGTATGTAATTGTTGTTCAAATTAACTTACCCAACATAGCCAAGGAAATCTGGTACAGGATTAACGAAGTTGGGCGTCTCCCAATCAGCGCCAATGTTTTCGTTGTTGGATCCTCCTACATAATTTTCACCCAGCATCCTTTCTATACGGAATACTTTCATTTGTCGAGTGGCGAACAGCAGGAGGAAGAAATCGAAGATGAGTTTGTAAGCGTGCGGCGGTGACTCGGCGTACGGCAGGAACATCCATGTACGAACATGTTTCATTTGCTGAAAAATATTACATTGTTTTGAAAACGGAATGTTGGGCTGTGAAGACTGACTGTTGAAAAATTATTATTGACGGATGTGTGGAGTGACCTTAATGGATGTAGTGAAAAAATTGTATAAATTTGTTTCAATCTTTCTCTAATATGTATAGAGGAAGTTTGAATGTGGCATTGGTGATAGAAAATAGTTTGTCTTTATTAATTAAAATTACTAATGAATAAAAAAATTAAAATGGAAGTCCAAAAAAATGATGAAAATAGTGACGGTTGACTGGCACGGGGAATGGAACACGGGTAGGAATATGATATTTTCAATCCGATTAAACATACTTATAAGCAAACAGTATCAAATATGCAAGTTTACTTCATGTTTCTAGCCTAGGTGGTCCTACTCTAAGGCTAACTCTCGACTTTTACAAACATACGTTTATTGAATAGTACATTGAAGTAATCCTAGCGTGGATCTATTTTAGGCTGACAACCATTCTACCAATAAAGATAGACAGCCCCCTTAGAGGGTGAGTACCGAATTCAAACTAAAGTACTTGCCAAACTACATCGAACTATTAGGGTTTAATGTTGTGATTACGAGTAATACAAAAATTAATCATATTCATCGTAAATATCCTCACCAGAGTGACAAAGTTGCTGATTGGCTCCAAGGACATAAAAAAAGAAATCGTTTTAAAAGTTGGTTTCAAGATTACGAAGTCATAAACTCATAAATCACACAATTCAACCACTATTTCTATTTCTTCCCCACTGAAGCAGTTTTTCTTTCGGTTAGTAAAGCAGATTTATATTAACTGTAGAAACCAGCATCTCTTATTGTTAGTGTCGCGAGTATTAGTAAATACATGAATAAGCATCACCTCTGTACCTACCTATTTTCTGTTTTTCTATTATTTTCTCATACTTATTATGTGTGCACATTAAGTCTTAAAAACTTTTAAGTTTTTATTTTTATAGATACGTCCGATTAACCGTTATTATCTTAGAATGAAAAATGTCTTTTTCGTACGATATGATGGCCCACAAATCTCTATATCTGACATTCATTAATCACGAGATTTTTGTTCAAGTTATAATTATTTATCTACCTCATCGTCAGACTCCCATGGATAAGTAACGCAGAACTGCGGCAGGAATCCCACAGCTATCATGTACTGAAGGGGCACGAGCACGGTGATACAGGCCGTGAAGGTGGTCCACAGGCGCGCTTGAGACTTGCGCCGGATGGATACCAGAATCAGCAGCCACGCCGCGTACAGCACCGCGTACAAGTCCATACGGGAACCGATCACGCCCATCAAACATATCATAGTTATCTGTAAAACATCAGGATCTAGGTAATGAGGCATAAAAAAAATAAGTACATCCACATCAACTTTTGAATTGGCCGGTCAGTCAAAAACAAGCTATTGGCACGTTCGAAAGCGAGAAGAACGTGCAAGAAACTCCACGGACACTCTTTTAAATATATGTTTAATATTTTTATATTTTTAATAAAAATTTAAATGTTATGTATTACAAAAATCTTGATTACATTATCCCTGTCGCTTTTATATGTGAGGACAATGCAAAGAAAAAAGAAACTTATTTAAACATTTCAAAATATAAAGATTAAAATAAGTCAGTGGCAGTTAAGAGATCATCACTAAGTTACACATTTTAAACCAGCTATGGTACAGCTCAGACCACCGTCCACTGCGCATAACTGTGAGATTCAATGCTAAAATACACAGAACACAAGTAATCCGTAACACCATAAGACCCTTTAATAAATCATTTCTAATTTCTTGCAAAGATAAATTCAACCTCGAATTAAAAAACAGCTATTTCCTGCTGCAAAGTCTTTACTTTGCAGCAGGAAATAGCTGTTTTTATGATTGCGAGAATTACTTCAAATCAAGCGATTATGCAAAGAAATAAAGGTGATTTGTACTATATATATTTTTTTTATGCTTACCCATATCAATACAAATAAACACACGTCAAACATGATGTGTGAAAGCTAATTGCTAAAATGAATTATGATTAAAGTAAGTCAGAAATAAAAAGGGGACAATATGCGAAAGGGACATTTTGCGAAGTGGACATTCTACGAAAGAGACATTTTGCGAAGTGGACATTCTGCGAAAGAGACATTTTGCGAAAGAGACATTCTGAGAAAAGGACATTTTGCGACCAGTGGACATTTTGAGAAGTGGACATTCTGCGACGGAGCCGAAATAGACAAGAAAGTTAAAAGAAGTATTCGGGCGGATGTACGACACTACAACGACAAATTAGTGCAAATAGCTCTCGAAACCAACAGATCTTTTCAAATTGCCAAAGGAGGCATACAGAAAGGATGTTCTCTATCTATCAATAAAATCACAGACCGTTCAGGAGTGACACATTGCAAAAAAGATAAAGTCATTAACATTTGCACCAATTTTTACAAGCAATTATATTGTGTTGGTATAAATGTCACTTCAAATTCATCCCAGGATAATACACCTTCCCCTTCACAGACCGCAAATATCCCTCCAATCACAGGCTATGAAGTACACTGCGCATTGCGCAGTATGAAATATTCCAAAAGTCCTGGTGAAGACGGCATCTCTACGGAAGCCCTCAGGATCGGAGAGTCAGAGCTACTTCCAAAAATCACTAATTTATTTAATTCTATTCTCCATGCTGACACAGTCCCAACAACATTTTGCCATTCCCTGATAGTCCTACTGCACAAAAAAGGCGATAAAACCGACATAAATAACTATCGCCCTATTTATTAGTCTTGTGTCGCATTTATACAAGGCGTTTGTGAAAGTTATTGAAAATCGCATTTCACCAACCTCCCGAACAAGCTGGATTCAGACGAGGCCTTTCTACCACGGACCACCTGCACTCCCTTAACCAACTTATAGAAAAGTGCAATGAGTTCAATACACCTTTGTATCTGGCATTCGTTGATTATGCAAAGGCATTCGATAGCATCAACCATGATGCAATTTTCACCAAGACATTCAACCTACCTACATTAACATACTTAAGACCATCTACACTCATAGTACAGCTTCAATCAAAGTGAACTTTGCAGGACCATCCTTCCCAATTAAAAGAGGAGTCAAGCAGGGAGACCCGTTGTCCCCGAAGCTCTTTACTGCCACTCTGGAGGAAGTATTTAAATCCTTGGCACAAGATTGGGCAGAAAAAGGATTAGTCATCGGTGATAAGAGATTATCAAACCTCCGTTTCGCCGATAACATCGTACTTTTCTCTTCTTCGGCAGCAGATTTGGGTAGCATGCTCGCAGATTTGCACAAGGCAAGCCTCGGGATTGGACTTAGGAAGAATATGTCAAAGACCAAACTCATGACCAACAGCATTAAAAGGAGACTGTACATTGAGGGTTAGGAGATTGCATATATCCCGGATTACATCTATCTTGGCCAAATAGTTTCCTTTCAGGCGCGGCAAGATAAAGAACTTCTTTATCTTGCCGCGCCTGAAAGCTCGACGCACCGAAAGCGCCTGGAGGAGCTTTTAGTCAATGAAGAATCTTCTCAAAGGAGATCTCCCGCTATGCCTCAAACGGAGAATATTATGGACATGTGCATTCTTCCCATACTCACGTACGGTGCACAAACCTGATCTTTGACACTTCAGTAGAGGTCCAGACTCGAGGTTTGCCAAAGAGCTATGGAGCGCAGTATCCTAGGAGTTCGAATTTCGGACCGTGTAAGGAACACGGTGCTGCGCGCCAAGACTAAAATTACGGATGTTACCCGGAAGGCTGCTTGTCTTAAGTGGGATTGGGCCCGGTCACGTTTATCGTATGTCTTATAAGCTGTGGGCTAAAAGAGCCACTAAGTGGATCCCTTTCAAGGCTAGGCGACATCGCGATAGACCAAGGCGAAGGTGGAGAGACGAACTCGACTCTTACCGGAAGGACTGGCCCGCAATGGCAGAGGACAGATGTGTGTGGAAAAGGGAGAGGGAGGCCTTTGCCCAGCAGTGGGACATAACGGGCTAAATTAGAAATAGAATAGTTAAGAGATGACCAGTCTCAACTGAAGGCGCCCGTTCACGAATATGACGCGTGTACCGGCACTATTCATCTCAACCATTTTGAAAGGAACTGAATGATCCAACAATAAAAAAATAAAAAAAGGGCGAGCATCTCTTCCAAATAAAAAACCTAACTAGTGGACCTAAGCGGCTGTGGCTGTGGAGCAGGACATTTAGCCAACTCTTTATCAAGGATATAATCCGACCGCCCATTGTACACTTGTTTTTATAAACGTTTTTCCTGTTATTGATATGAGGTGTACAATAAAGTATATTTTTTTTTTTTTTTTTTTTTTTTATTGGTGATGGGTTTGCTCTTGACTCTAGTCAATGTCAGATATGACAGAGACAAAGTCTACGATGGAGCGAGCTTACCCAGAAGGAGCCTGTTCACTCTAACTTTGAAGAGATTAGGGCTGTAAGCTATACAAGCCAGCCAGCGGCCAGTTTACAGTATGCTTGTCTACATAGTGTGTTTTAAATTTTCTCTCATTCAGTTCGAGAGTATCAAGTGGCATTAATCTTTTTTATTTTTGCAAAGGTATAATATAAATAAGTGTATAAAAGTTGTGTAACTATTTTGGGTAGAATAAAGAATATTCTACAAAAAAGAATTTCTTCTGCAGTCAATCTGTAACTTTAAGTAGGCAAATTGCGAATAAAACTACTAACCTCCACACCAAACTTGTAGAATCCATAATTTATGAGATACTTGATACAGTGCACCAAGTCTATGTCAGCTTCCTTGCGCGTTACCTCAGGGAACATTATTTTAACCCTCTGGTTTGATATATTAAGTGCAGTTCTGTTAAAGTAAATGATAAAGTTCAGTTAATATTCATGTCAAGATAATAATAATGTCACTAATTCAACAATAATCAAAATTAACAATATAATTTAGTACACATGTCACATAGCATAAAAAACAGATTCAATTTAGTTACAAGGAATTAAACATTTTCATTTAAATATTTGTCAACAGAATAATACACCGTAAGGTTTTTCATACAAACTTTCAAGTCCTTATTTTTCGA
Organism: Melanchra persicariae; assembly: GCA_947386135.1. Taxonomy (NCBI): domain Eukaryota; kingdom Metazoa; phylum Arthropoda; class Insecta; order Lepidoptera; family Noctuidae; genus Melanchra; species Melanchra persicariae. Next base: position 6,759,658 of record OX376653.1, on the reverse strand, counting down.
AATGAATGAACCGATTTTAATGAAACTTGTTCATTCATTCATTTCGAAAAATAAGGACTTGAAAGTTTGTATGAAAAACCTTACGGCGTAAACGCTCTTAATGCTGTTATATAAAACCTTCTCAAAGATTTTTGAAAAAATTGGTATCAGTGCAACTGGCCTATAAAAAATAATAATAAATTCATTTTATTCAGGTAAATTACACCCATTTCATCAAATTCAGCCAAATAATTAAAATAACATCAAATTAAATAAAATTACAGACAGACAAGTACATTAAATAAAAATAATTAAAGTCAAAAAAATTGAATTAAATAATTGAAATTAAAATCAATGCATTAAAATTAAATAAATCAGTCTATAATTGATAACTTTTGTTTTATCGACTTTTTTGTGTAACGGCTTTATTATTGAAATCTTTAACTTTTCGGGAAAAATGCCTTTCTGAATGCTTTTATTTATGATTTCACTTAATATGGGCGCTTTGTTAATAGCAACTGATTTGACTACTCCAGTGTTAATAATAATAAATCATCATAGCCTGTACTGTTGGTGTTTTTAAGAGCATTTATTATTGTAGTTATGTCTTTTTTTACGGTTGGTGACACAACTTTTTAACACACAAGATCCTGGTGTGTTAAAAAGATTTGACTTTGAATAGTTAGCATTCGGTTGAACTGAGAATACGAAATAGTCATTAAATTGTTGTGCTTTCTTTTTGGTTTTTGTTCTATATTTGCCATTTACGAACGGATTGAAAGATGCTATCGCATTCGCTAATTGAATTGTACATTGTCTAGGGCTTCCTGAGACCATAGAATAAGCAGATATGGCTAGGTAATTAATGAAAATCGTTGTGCTTAATTTTCCAAAATTAACCATTAAAAGAGGGTAGAGGGGCCCGTTGAAGTTTGTGGAGTACATACCAAATCCGCGCGGACGAAGTCGCGGGCGAAGTGCTTACACCATACCATATTATTATACTTGTATAATAACATGGTAAAATATACTTTTGTTGTACCGGGAACTTCATAAGTTGGGCTGTGTGATCAGATACACCTAGCTCCAAAATCTCACTTTTACAACCTCTTATGTTGTGGAGAAAATTATCTAGACATGTACCCAAAGACTATTAAACCACTTGACTGCGCAAACAGTGCCCCGACGCTCGAAAACGATTAGTTTTTTGTCGTCTATATATGGGCTGCGGTACTGGTGACCATTTTAGTTGTGTCCAAGTGTTAGACCTGTGTGTACGCTAAATTATTTCGATTCCTATAACGTTTTTAAGCAATTACAACGCATCAAAATGCCTTCATGCGCGATGAAGTGTTGTGGGAAACATTCCTAGACAACTGGTTACAAAAAGGATGGCATAACTTTTCACCGGTAAAATAAACAGTACGGAAATTATTTTTGATTTAATCAGATTACGAGCGACCTCAGGGGTCTAGTTAAAATGGTGGCTGGGAAAAAAACCACACGCGTTGATGTCTTTTGGAAAAGTCTCGTTCTTTCATCAGACAATTCAAATGCTTCTATCAGTATAATCGTCTATGCGAATAACTTGCGGAACAAAATGAACGACAGTTATGAGCACGTCAGATAATCGGGCCAGCAAATGTCTGAAAAGATGAAAACCCGTTATGACCGCAAAATGAACAATAAAGGGTTCGACGAAGGTTAACTAGTGTGGTTGCACAATCCAGTTCGCAGCTAAGGGAAATCTCCTAAGATCTTCTAAATGGGACGGGCCGTACCGAACTAAAACGGAGACTTTCTGATGAGAGTACTTTCTAGATGCTTCTATGGTAGAAGGTTCTGGAATTATTTGCCGCCCTATATAAGGCTCGCATAGCCCGCGACGGAGTCGTATTGGATTTGCGATACAAACGATAACTTCGAGAGCGATCTTCAACTGCGAATTAAAGTGTTCAGTAGTATATGTAATTGTGTTTTATAATTTGAGAGTTTTGACTTGTAATTCGTGTTGTAAATTAAAGTGTCTATTTTTGGTTATTTAATCGGCTGTTTTTATTGTCACGAACCCCAAGCTCTTAACAATATTATTAATCACTAGCAAACTTATTGCGGCCATTACCACTTGTCCACCACTGCTCCTCAGCTGGATCATTACATGAATATGTGAATCAGCCAGACTGTTATTCTCCGCGTTTCGGGACCGTATTTCATAACGGGTGGGTCGTATTTATCTTGTCAGCGCCCTGGCCGCTTTGTTTAACAAGTCCCTAAAGTCTTTAGATTTTGGAGTATGGTGACGTAACGAGTTAGCAAAGTTGAGTCTGTACTTTTTTTTATTTTTTTATTTAGAGGATGGGAAATCATCAAATGACCCCTCCCACTGACTAAAACCCACCCTTAGTCCTCCTAGTGCCTTTCTTCCCAGGGCCGCGGTAACTCTTTCGAACATATTCCGCAACCCTGGCAGGCTCTGGCCCTGGCGGGCCCCGTTTCCGTTGCTGACTGCTCGTTGCTGACGGCGCGTTTGGAGTGAAACGCGCCGTCGACTCTGGCCTGACCTGATCGGACAGCGAGCTACCCATTGCTCGCTGTCCGCAGGCGTCAGTCACTGCGCCTTGCTCAGGAGCGTCAGTTCCTGAGAGGCGCAGCGACTAACGTTCGTCTGGAGGAGGCGAAATGGGGCCATTACTGGCACTCCATTTCGGCCCCCTCCCGAGCAGTGGCAGCGGTGGCGACGGTGGCGGCGGCTGCGGTGGAAGCGACGGCGGCGGCAGCGGCGGTGGAGGAGGGTTTTCTCCTCGACCCGGCCCTGGCGGGTGGACCGCAGGCTTTGCCCCCAGCCCAGTGATCGGCCGGCTTGCCAGCTGCCGCACATGCGAAGCAGTGCGGCGCGGCGTCGCACGAGCCGGCCCTGTGACCGGGCTGACCACAGCGGAAGCAGTGGTCACTGCGGTCCACCTCCGAGGTGCAGAGTGCTCCGACGTGGTTGCCAACCTGGCAACGGAAGCACCTCAGAGGTCTGGGCTCCAGCAGTTTCACCTGCGCGGAGACCCAGCCCACCAAGAGCCTTCGGCCCTCCGAGACTTTCTTGGCCGCCGACACGGGGCAGCCCACCACTACGGTTCGCATGCCCGTGTTGTCAGGACGGATGGTGCCCACCTTCACCTCCTCTGTAGAGCACCACGGAGGGGGAGGTGTTGGCCGCCGTCGTCAGGACGGGGGTCCTGACGACGGCGGCCAACACCTCCCCCTCCGTGACGGAGTCGTCCAGGCCCAAAATGCGCATGTCTATGCACTTCGTGGGCCTGGACACTCGGACGTCATCCGCGCCCAAGGACGCCCTAAGCCTTTCGGCTAGAGCGTCCGCGGCCGGACCGCTGTCTGCTCCAAGGATCTCCAGCATCCTGGCCCCGGCCATGGTGACCCTGAGCCGGAGACCCCCGACGATGCCAAGCTCACCGAGGTTGATGGCCTCCTTGGCCTTGGTGAGCGTGTTGGCATACGTCACGCCTCTCTTCACCGCGTCCGGCTGCAGCGTTATCACTACAGCCGCGGTCTTCGGGGCGCGGAGCGCAGCCGCGACGCCTCGCGCTCTCTGCCGCCGCCTTCTCTCCCGCCTCTTTGCCGCCCTGGCTGCCTTTCCCGCCTTCTTCTTCTCCCGGGCCACTTGCCATTCGGCTTGAGCCGGGGGAGGTTCAGAAGGCGAGGAAGCCGGGGGGGGCTGCTGCACGGCTGGCGCAGGAGCCTTCGCCGTCCGTGCAGCCACCCCACCCTTCCTCTTCCTTCCCGGGGCCGGGTCCGGTTTTCCCGACACCGGCTTCGCGGGTGCCGGCCCGGACACTTTGTCCTGGCCGGACGACCCCGGTTTGGCAGCCACAGCGGCCGCGTATGATTCCGCTTTATTGCGGCTTGGGGCCTTCGCCGCGCTCGCCGCCAGCGGAGGGCGCAGGACGATGCCCTCCAGGACGGAGAACCGCGCCTGGAAGGCAGCCATCTCCTGCCGCACCAGGTCCAGCACTCGGCCCTCCTTCGGCACGGGCTGGCCATCCCCCCTGCGCCCCCCTTGTGGCGCCCCCTGTGAGCCGGCTCCCTGGAGCCTGGCCAGGTCTGCTCGGAGCCCCGCATTCTCCCTCTGGAGGCGCTCCGTGGCGGCAGCCAAGCGGGCGACCTCCGCCCGCAGGTTGGACATCTCGTCCACCGGAGGCCCACCTTTTTTTTTTTTTTTTTTTACGGGGGGAAATCCTCATGGATGTCCTCCGCCTTGGGGCGGGCGGAGGGGTCTGTCAGACTCTTACTGACTAAAACCACCCCGGTGTTCCATCTTCCACCTACGCCAGGGATCGCGGGAACGTATGCGACTTCCGTAATCCCCGGCTGGTGCCGGCCCGCCTCTGCGGGCCACATCTCGTAAGCGGGGGGAGTGAGGTGTTTAACTCCCCCCGCGACGTCAGAGGGGCGCACGGGAACACCACGCGCCGCCACCTCGGGTCCGGATGAATGGGGGGCAACGGACATCCCCAAGTCCGCCGCCCCTGGACCCAGTTAGGGGGGCAGAAGGAGGGCAGCGTATGCCCTCCTCCGACGCCCGGTGCGCCTGCTGCGGGCCGGGAGAGCACTCGACATCTCCCTCTCCCTTTCCGCAGCCTCCTTCTGCGCGATAACAGTTTCGCAGAAGGAGACCACCGCGTCCCAGGACTCCTCACCGCCGACCATAGAACGGACTACAGCCGGCAGCGAGAGGTCACTGCCTACCACAGAGACGAGAGCACGGCGCGGCTCCTCCCAGGCGGCACACTCTGCCAGCGTATGCCGCGCCGTGTCCTCCCGACAGTCGACGCAGTGGTGACACCGAGCGTCCGGCTCCCTGCCTATGCGACACAGGAACCTCCCGAAGCAACCATGCCCCGTGAGGACCTGTGTCGCACGAAACGACAGGGAGCCGTGCCTTCTCCCGAGCCACATGTCGAGCACTGGCCGGATGGCCTCGATAGTGACGAGGCCGGCGGTAGGGCGTGAAAGCCTGTTCCGCCATTCCGCCACCAGGACCTCGCGCAGCTGCGACCGACGCAGCTCAAAATGTCGCTGCGTCAGTCGCTCCCCGCGCGCCCGCGCGTCCTCGCGCCACCGATGCATTGTCGCGAGGACTTTTGCCTCCAGGTCCCAGGGCGGAGATCCGGCCAGTGCGCAAGCCGCCTCGTAGGAGATCGTGCGATAACCCCTGATGACTCTTCCGCAGAACAGATATGGTGCCGGCCGTCAGGTCAGCCGCCCAGATCGGGGCCCCATACAGGGCCATCGATCGCACGATCCCCACGTACAAGTGCCTACAGACGGTGCTCGGGTCCCCCAGATTGGGAAGCAGCGTTGACAGCGCCCCAGCCGCGCCCAACAACTTGGGCGCCAGCCGTCGGAAGTGGGGTCCGAAATCCCACCGGCTGTCGAGCACCAATCCCAGGTATTTCATGGTGGACTCGACAGCGATACGGGCCCCACCGACCACGATGTGTGATCCCGCCGGTGGCACCCGCCGGGGGTCATGAAAAACTATGGCCTCCGACTTGTTGAGGGCCACCTCCAGGCCAAGGCGCCGTATGCGGCTCACCACCTGTGAGACCGCGGCCGTCGCCAACAACGCTGCCTCCCTGTACGAGCTCCCCCGGGCAGTGACCAGCGTGTCGTCAGCGTAACACGTCAGGTCCACTCCCGGCTGGAGCTCGCCTCTCAGCACCCAGTCGTACCCGATGTTCCACAGGAGCGGGCCCAAGACCGAACCCTGCGGAACACCGCACGACATGGGGTGCTGGTGTATGCCATCACGTCCCAGATAGGTGACACACCTCTCCGCCAAATAAGCCCCAATGACGCGGCGGAGGTAGGGAGTCACTCGATGATAGCGTAGTGCCTCCCGAATACAACTCCAGGGCAGGGTGTTGAAGGCGTTGGATATGTCCAAGGACACCGCCAACATCACCCCGCCCCGGGACACCGCTTCCTCCGCCAGGACTCTCACACGCGATATCGCCGTGATAGTGGAGCGCCCGCTCCGAAACCCGAACTGGCATTCGGCCAGGTCCGGCCCCTCTCCACACAAGTGGCTGACGAGGCGGGCTGCGATTATACGCTCGAACAGCTTTCCCACCTCGTCCAGCAGCACTATGGGCCGGTACGCGGACGGCGAGTCCGCAGGGCGCCCCACCTTCCTGAGCAGGACCAGACGTCCAGTTTTCCACTGAACGGGAAACTGGCCCTGCTCCAGGCACGCTGTGTAGAGTCCTATCAGTTGGGGCTCCAACTCCTTCAGAGCGAGGGCTAACACGCAACTGTGAATCCCATCGGGCCCCGGGGCAGTGTTCTTCGCCCGGAGCCGCATCACGGCCGCCCTCAACTCTGCTTGTGTCACCTCTGGGACGCTGGCGTTCTCTTCAGGCTCTGCGGCTGTGAGCAAAGCCATCGGCGGCGGAGTACGCTCCGCTCGTGCCGGGAAGAGGGCTGCGACCACGTCCTCCAGCAGCTCTGGTACCGGAGGCCCACCTCGGTTAGCCTCCGCTGCCGCCTGGATGGAGGTCAGCGCCGCGCTTATGGCCTTGTTTTTAGAGGAGAGTTTCCTCTTCAAGGCCACATCGCGAAGCGCGGCCTCCACCACCTCCGCAAACCCGGCCCTCCGAACCCGCTCCTGTCCGGAGTCATCCGGCTCACCGCCGGAGGACTCCGAACCAGGAGCCCCGCGACCACCATCTCCGGGGGGTCGTCCAGCATCGGCGAGCTCCCTGGCTCGCCGGCTAGCCTCCTTGGGGGCAGGAGCTCTGCTCTTGCCTCCCTCTCGGCCCTTACCCCGCCTGCTTTTGGGGATCTTGCGAGCCGAGGCAACCTCGTCGCTGCAGGACGACCCCTGGTCTTGCTCTGGTCTGGGCCGCTTACGGAAGGACCTGGAGTCCTCCGAAGCAGCCCCCGCTCCCTCGGGTACAGAGCTCGCCGAGCTAACGGTCGCCAGGTCGTCGGAGTCCAACTCAGACTCCGACTCTACACCCGCGCGACGCTCAAGCGAGCCCTCCTCCCAGAACGGCGAACCTCCGCCCGCGCTCCGCCCAACTGACACTCTGTCGGGCGAGCTAAAATTGTAACCGATCAGGTCCTCGAAGGATAATACGGATCGGGGGCCTCCTCGGCCCTTGTTGCCATCGGCAATCGGATGGTGGACAGCCCTGTTGCCCCCCCCAGAATACGAGGGGCTTGACGCACGAGGCGTGGCGCATTCCCGAACTGCTGTGCAGTCCGGACCGCCCTGGGGTAGATTCTCTTTTTCAGGCCTGTCCATAGTTTCCTTTTTGAGGGTGCGGTCCCTATCTCCCCTCCTCTCCCCCTCTCTCTCACTGCTTGCTCGCTGCCCTCACAGTCACGTCTGATGATCAGACGCGTACCAGAGAGCAGCGAGCAAGCCAATGAGACGCACACCGTCCGAGGACCCGAACACTGCTCAAGTCTCCGAACGGTGTGCCCCTCTTGTGTCTCTCTTGGTCTGGTCTCTCATTTGGGACCTTCCGGCATGAGTGGCTCTACCGGCAAAGCCCCCAAGATCACTGAGACACGCAAGCCCCACCACGACGGCAACGTGGAGACACGGTTGGTGGGGTTGATTCTGTACTTTAAGCCGAATTTACATTACGAAACAAGTTTCATGCATGATGAAATTAATTTCATAACACTACTTTCAGTACCTGTGAAACTAGTTTCATTAAAATAATAGTGTCGTGCAACCCAAGTATGTCTGTGTCCATGGCTCCGCCAACATGAAAGCTTTCTTTTGCGTTACAAAATGTTGTCATACAAATGTTATTGTTTAAAATTAAGAAAAGGTTGTCTCGAAAGAAAAGATGTTGGGGGATTCGAGGCTGGCTAGCAAAAAAGCAAGCACGACTAAAAACACACGTCCTATCAACGAAGGCGCTTTCGTGACACTAGTTTCACGTCGCGTTTATACGATGACATTAGTTGCATGACACTAGTTTTATCCAAAAATCGCGCGCATCACGAAACTGTTTCAGTGTCGTGAAATCGATGCATGCATTGTAAAACTTGACGTTTACACGTGAAATTGTTGGTGAAATTAATGTCACGGAACTACTTTCATGCCACTAGTTTCGTAATGTAAATCCGGCTTTAGGTACCGATTTTGCATATTAGATTCCGCAAAACACTTTCTAACTTTAAACCCAGGTTTAAACCAACAAGCCATTTTTGAATTTCGAACTTTATTCCAAATGCCGTAAAGTTGTTGAATGCACATTGACAACATAGACCGGGATCTAAAATAGGTTTTTGTATTAATAACTTCAAGGTAGTCGGAATATAGTTCAAAATGCAATAACGGGCTTGAAAGTTTAGGCTTGGACTAAAGTTAGAACGCGTTTTGTAGTAAAGCCGTTAAATTTTACATAACTTTAGGCTTGTCCGAATTCATGCCTAAGCCAAGTCGGCGCGAGTAACAAGGTTGAATTTAGGCTAAGTATAAAAAGGTTATTTTAGTAAATTGATTTACAGTAAAAATGTTCTTTTGGTTACATATATGATATTTAAGATTAGTGTAAGTACTTCATTTAATACTTGAAACAAAATGTCTTGGTTTAGTTAGGTACTAATAGAAACGAGTAATTGGCAAATACGTTTTACTTTTAAACAGCAATACTGGAATAGTAAAGGGGGAGCAAATTACATAAGAAGAATAATCATCAAACCTGAGCGATCTTTGTCTGTATGTCACCAGAGCATAAAAAGTGAAAAGGGCTAGAAGGCCTATGTATCCCTGGAGTAAAGTTACAAGTTGGTCACCTGGTCCAATTTTGGCAAACCCGAGCCATTTGGCATTGTTATATATTGGTTTAATCTCAGTGCCGTTGTCATCACTCTGAAATATTGAATAAAAATATTGTTTTAAATATGCAATCGGCATAAGTCAAATCATATCCGTGCATTCAGTACTTACGTTTTCTTTATTACAATTAACATCGAATTTAGAATGTTTAATGTAATCAATCTGGTAGACCATCTTAGCCATGAAGTAGATAGATATTAGTGTCGATATAAAAAGTACGCAGCAACGTTGTTTCCCCGAATTGAGCCACAGAGCTGGCGCTATCATTAACATGATAGGTACATGCAGCGCACACACCTGTAATAATGGAAATAGTTAGGTATTTTAAAAAAGCAGTTAAATGTCACAATTTAACCTCTTCCCATTCAGGAGAAGCTTACGTCATACTTTGGTTTTTTGGCCAAATCGATGGCGACGATGATTTTCTTTCTTTTTTTATTATTGATAGGTTCACGTTTAACCACATCATCACCTGATTTTATGATAAGTCGAAAGGAGCTAGCTTGCCTAGAAGTAACCTATTCACTCTAGGCTTAAAATACTCCCGTGTTGTTTTTAGGATGATAATGAAGGTAATCTTCTCTTACAGAGAAGCAAATACATATTATGACTGCTTACTTTTATAACATGTAGGTAAACTAAAAACGAATAATATCGCTTTATGTAGATAGCGATATTCGTTTTTAGTTTTATACGTAAAATATGTCTAGTTTACTAACGTCGATAACGCAGAGCAGCATCAGGGAAATGAAAACGATCTTGATGAGGTGTATGTCGAGGTACTTGAAGATTTGGTCTATGATCTCCTGCACCTTGTGCTTGTAGGAGTGGTAGGTGCGCTTCAGCAGTGTCCCCAGCTCCGTGGACGGCCGCTCCGGCATGCGCAGGTTCAGGCGCGACACCGACGACAGGCTGTGTTGTCTGCTAACATACAAGCGGGGTGTCACACTTAAGGCCGTAAAGACTGACGTTTTAAAGCCATCATTGTTCAGTGGTGAAAAAGAGATGGTGTTATTCGACCTTTCTATCTCATACTAGAACAATGACGGCTTTAATACGCCATTCACAGTACGGCCCTTATTAGTGAACATCCGATGGGGAACGTGCAGGAATTATAGGTAGCACAGAAGTGTCACTGTCAAGTATATTTTAATAAGTTTCGAATATGCAATACTAGGTGGCATAGTCAACGCCGTGCACGTTCCATAAAAGTGGAACGCGATAGTCGGCATCGGTGCATTATACTTACAATGTGTAACAGCTTAAGCACAATACCTCAGACACCCCAACTAGAATATTTAATTATAAGTCTAAAACAACATCCGTAATTAAATTAATTTAAGCCAAACCTAGTCATTTTTTTATAAAATATTTATCCTTACTAAACGTAAAACGTTTAGTGCGTCCTACAACATCTCTACACACACTTATGCAATGTTAGGTAACAGCCGGCGCTCGCCGCACAGATCGCACACTCGTGCGCGCCAGCTGACGAGTAGGCTTGAATGATGTGCGTTAGTTCAATAACCGAATTTTACTTAACATGTCAAATACTGATATGAATAACTATTAATAACTGAGATTAACGTGTAATTATTAATACCTAGTCTTCTAGCAAGTAAAATTATGATTCCATTTCTACAGATTTTTCTTGTAAACAATGAAATTATTCAACACTAGCACTTCGCCCGCGACTTCGTCCGCGTTGATTTAGTACGTACTCCGCAAACTTCAACGCCCCTTATACCCCCTTATAAAGGTTAGTTTTGGAAAATTAAGAACAACGATTTTCATTATTTACTTAGCCATTTCTACTTATTCTATGGTTTCAGGAGGCCCTAGACAATGCACCATTTAATTATCGAATGCGACTGTCGAAATGTCAAAATGTAGGCATTTGATCACGTGACATTTCGATAGCATCTGTCAAACCTATACAGTTTTGACGTATTGACAATCGCCTACGCCACGCCACAGTTGACAGAATCTCACTTGTCTCGAGCCCAGGTCCAGCGCAACTGTTCAACCCGTTCAGCCCGTTAGGGGTTGATTCTGCAATAATTGTTAGGTACATCTGTTTCAATTATCCCACTTTTAGTTTGTCAATAGAATTCTGACGTAAATTGAAGGAAGCAATGATGTCCTCCCCTAAACTCTTAATCACCCCTGCTTCACTCCTTATTAAGTATGATAAATGATAATGATAAATGATATTTATTTGTAAGTAGGTTAAACATAACACTTTTACACGTCAATATTTTTTGGTCATTTTAAGCTAGATGAGGCCGGTGTTTCCTAGCTGACTACCCCGAGAAGAAACACCAAAACAAACTCAGAGGTCACAGTCTCTTTTGAAGTCCATACAAATTGTACTGGTCAAATCATACGAGAACCATGTAGGTTAATGTCTGAGGTGGCCTTTTGAGGAAAGTGCCACACAGATTTGAGAGGACCTGTCCAGACAGTGCAAGCATTTGTCAGTTATTGTGGAGCTCAAACTTAGAACTTTAAGGAGCTCAACGATTTGACGAACAATACCAAAGTAAGGACATTTGGGTAGGCCGCATAAAAAAATCTCAAACTGCCAGACATTGTTGACTAACATGAAATGGATCCCTATCATAGCGATCTGCATGGTCTCCAAATTCACAATACGATATGAGGATCATGCAGATCAGTGTCTGAAATGGTCTTTTGAGGAAAGAACCACACAGATTTGAGTGGACCCGTCTAGTCAGTGCAAGCTTTGGTCAGTAGTCGAGTAGCTCAACTTAGAACCAAAAAGGAGCTCAACGAACCGACGAACATGTCAAAGAAAGGACATTTGGGTAGGCCGCAAAAGTACTCAAACTGCCAGACCTCGTTAAAAATACTTCAAAGAAGAAGTATTCTAAAGAAGCGAAAAATAAGAAGAAAATAACCCACATAGTCCCCATATTCACAAAACGAGTTAAATAATAAAAAATAAAATATAATACTTTACAAAGTAAGTATTCATGTTAAACATAATAAATTGAAAAAAAAATAATAAAAATAAAATATATTACTTTACAAAGTAAATATTCCATGTCAAAAATAATAAAAATGGAATACTTAATAAAGTAAACATTCATGTCAAAATTTACAAACGAGATGAACGAAAAGTAATAGCTTAAAAAATGACAATGTCTAAAAATTTAAAAGGTATAATAGATAAATGTAATATTAGGCCATGTACATCATTGAAGCAGCTCAATCCCAAGCCTTTTTGTCTTCAAGATAGTCTTTAATTGTGTAAAAAGCTTTCTGGCATAGCTTACGTTTTATAAATAATTTGAACTTATTATTACTAAGGTCTTGAATATGGCTAGGGAGTTTATTATAAAAACGTATACATTGGCATCTAAATGAACCACCTATTTTCTTGAGCCTGGTTTTAGGAATGACAAAATTGTGTTTGTTCCTAGTATTTACGTTATGGATATCACTGTATCTTTTAAATAGATTAATATTTGTATGTGCATACAAAAGATTTTCATAAATATACTGAGAGGGCACAGTCATTATATTAATCTCTTTAAATTTGTCTCTGAGGGAGTATTTGGGACTTAATTTATAAATTGCACGAACTGCCCTTTTTTGTAAAACAAATACTGTTTGAATATCGGCGGCATTTCCCCACAACAGAATGCCGTATGACATCACACTATGAAAGTAACTAAAGTATACTAAACGGGCTGTCTCTAAATCAGTTAAGCCACGAATTTTTCTAACGGCGTATGCTGCAGAGCTAAGTTTTTTCGACAGTTTATCTATATGGGGGCCCCACTGTAGCTTCGCATCCAAAGTTATGCCTAAGAACACAGTGGTATCTTCGGGTTTCACCTCTTCCCCCTTTATTGACACACTAGTGTTCACTTGTCTAACATGTGGTAAGGTGAACTTTATGCATTTAGTTTTTTTCTCATTTAGCAGAAGATTATTAATATTAAACCAGTTAACTACAGTTGCGATGGCACTATTAACATCTTCAGTTACCAGCTGCTGACGCTTGAGTTTAAATAAAAGTGATGTGTCGTCTACAAACAACACTATATCATGCTTATCCTTTATGAGATACGGCAAGTCATTAATATAAATTAGAAATAAAAAAGGACCTAAAATTGAGCCTTGGGGGACCCCCATCTTGACTACAGACCCGGGAGATCTTGTACCGTTCACATCGACTCTCTGAATCCTATCACTCAAGTAAGAAGTAAGAAGATTCAGCGAGGCGTCCCGGATTCCGTAATAGTGGAGCTTCCTGATTAATGTCTCATGAAGAACACAACCGAACGCCTTGGACAAATCGCAAAAAATGCCCAAAGCATCGCATTTGTCCTCCCATGCATTATAAATATGTCCTAAAAGTTCAACACCAGCATCGGTTGTTGAACGACCCCTTGTAAAACCAAACTGTTTATTATGTAGTAGTTTATGTTTATTAAAATACCTTTGCATTTGATTTAGAATAACTTTTTCAAAAATTTTACTAAAAGTAGGTAGCACTGATATAGGTCTATAATTAGTAGGGTCTGATGTGCTACCCGATTTGAATAATGGTATTATTTTACTATATTTCATTAGATCAGAAAACTCACCACGGTCAATACATTTATTAAAAATAACAGCCAAGATAGGTGCTACGATGTGTATAATAGACTTAGCAAGGTCAACAGAATTACCCCACAAATCTGCCGTCTTTTTAAAATTCAAGAAATTAAAAGTTTTTATTACATCATTGCAAGTGACATGTTGAAATTTAAATTCAGCATCACAAACTGGGACGTTTTCTTTAAGTAACATTTCTGCAGCAGTGGGTGATGAATTTAGAGACTTAGTTGTCTATACGGGAATCTCTGCAAAGAAATTTTCAAAAGCCGCGGCGACTTGGGAATCTAATTTAATTACACTGTCATGAATAGCAAGGCTATAATCATTAGTTCGGTTGCAAGATTTTCCCGTTTCGCTATTAATAATATTCCAAGTCATTTTAATCACATTGTTACTATTTTTAATTTTTGAACTCAAGTACCGGGACTTGGCGATATAACAAACTTGTTTATATAATTTAGAATAGTTTTTAACATATAAATTAAACTCTACTGTATTAATATAAGTCCGTTCCCCGTACAACTCGTAAAGACGTTCTCTACTCTTATAAATACCAATGGTGGCCCAGTCACTAAAAGAAGTGCTATTATTAACAGAAATAGTCTTAGGAATAAATGTAGTATCAAATTGTGTGCAATACATTTTGAAAAAATTATTGTAATGTTGATTAGGGTCATCATTGGTTAACAAAGATGGCATTTTGTTTAAAAGTTTAGTTTTAAAAGTCTCCAGACGATATTTAGATTTTGAGTTAACAGTGATATCTTTCTTTGGCTTTATTTTGTTTACATTTGGTGTAGTAATTAATTGCCCACAATGATCAGAATCCATTAAATTAATATTTTTTTTGTGGGAAGGTACAATATTTGTAAAAATGTTATCTAGGCATGTGGCACTAGAAGGAGTTATTCTAGTAGGTTCCATAAATATAATATGTAATAATAAAGTAAGTAGTAGTAGTAATATAAATATAATATGTAGTTTATTTTCGAAAAATCCAAACATTTGTTATTCTTATTGTTTTATCGAAATCATTTTCAACTTCATCGGACCAAGCATTGATACGACTCTCCCCAGTTCGCTCAAGCCGCGACATTTTTCTCACTTCGAGCATGTTTATTACCGTCGTAACTTTTGAATGAAAGGTTCAATTTGAATAATTTAAAGTATACATACACTATTGTATACGTGTATTACATACACGGACATAATCAACCTTAATTATCAACCCATTTAAATGGATAAGGATTTCATTTCATTTATTTATTTATTTCTGTAACAATTTTTACATTGTATCGAAATTACACAAAATTATAAAAAATAAAGTATTACAACATAAATCATTAATATAACAGTACATAACCAAAAAAATTAATCAAAAAGTAAAAAAAAAAATGCATTTTTTTTTGACATTCGACCTATTTTAACAGGTTAAAATAGGTCGAATGTAAAAAGAAATATTATTAATATCAAAATAAATAAACTAAGATTCACCAGACCATTACGAATGTCCAAAAAAAAGAATAATCTAAATGTCAATAAAAATAAATGTAATAAATGATATGTCAAATAAAGAATTAAAAAAAACAATTTATATCTGATCCATGCATTACACAATGTCAAAAATAATAATGTCTTTAAAATATTGCTGATACCCACAACAATGTCAAAAATAAAAATATCAATAAAAATAGTGCAATAATAAAAAATTAAGTCTTAATGTGTCACAGAGAAACTCATCAAGGGTGTAATAGCACTTTTCTATCAAAAATGATTTTAACTGCTGCTTGAACTGATTTAAGTTGTATAATGACTTTAAGTGTACTGGTAGTTTATTAAACGGTTTAATTGATAGATAACCTGCAGCATGACTCACTACTTTTAAATGAGGTTGTATCTTATTTTGTAAGTCCTTACACCTAATAGCTTCCCGCTTACTTCTTTCTTCTGGTGTTTCAAAATTCTGCAGCTGTTTCATAAGATCCGTGAGAAGAAATATACAAACATGGGACCGTTAGTATCTGAAGCTCTTTAAAAGTATTCCTTACACGATACCCACTGTGGAATCCGCACCATGGTTCTTATCGCCCTTTTTTGTATTTATTTATTCATTTCATCAACAAATTTACATTTGTGTCGAAAGGTTGAAAATTTAACAATATGTAACACAACATTCAAAAACCACAATTCTAAAAATTACAAAATAAAAATTAATTTATATGGACATGCTGATACAGTAACTTGCCAGGTGAATAAATAAAATTACATTCCACATAAGTTGTCATCACACTAATATCATAGTTTAAATACAATAATAAAAAAGGCAAATGTCAATAAAATGTAAATAATGTCAACAAAATATGAATAAAATCAGTAAAATGTAAATAATGACATAAAATGTGAATAATGTCAAAAGAGATTTCAAAGAATAATAATAAAATGTCAATACAAATTCTAGAAATGTAATATCACATCACATCTCGAAGACTTTTCAGGGCATAGCAAGCTGAGCTAATTGAATTTTCAATATTTGTCAATTCTTTTTTCCAGTTTAAGCTCTCGTCAATATGAATACCTAAGAACTTTACGCTGTCTACCAATGTTATTGTATTTTCATTCAATACTATGTCTATTTTTTCTTTGTTTCTCGACGTCGTCTTAAATAACATGGCATTCGTTTTACTGACATTCAATTTGAGATTATTGATGGAAAACCAATGATGACGAGAGAGCAAGAGCATTATTTACTTTACTACTGAAAGTATCAATATCTTTAGCGGATATAATAGCATTCGTATCATCAGCAAAAAAAACAAGTTCAGCATCACTTAGTTCCAGTATATAACTAATCAAGTCATTAACAAATAAAATGAAAAAGATTGGTCCTAATATTGAACCTTGTTTTATTAGTTTAAGTCCCGATTTTAAAACATTTGACGATTTTCTTCATTCACTTTAATTTCCACATATTGCTTTCGATTTTCTAATTAAGACTTAAATAGGCATAAGACCGGTCCTCTTACTCCGTAATGTTCCATTTTTTCTAATAGTAACTTGTGATTTACCGTATCAAAAGCGGAACTAAGATCGAGGAATAACCCCACGACTTTCAACTTATCATTAATTTTGTCAACTACTTGCTCCATTAAAGAATTATTTTGTTCCCACATTTTTCTGATAACCGAATTGTCTATTTTATTACGATTTAGATGTCTAAGAAGTCTAATTTTGAGTATTTTCTCAAAAATTTTCGAGATGATTGGTAACAAAGAAATCGGTCTATAATTATTAGGATCTAATTTGCAACCTTTTTTGTAAAGTGGTAAGACTCTTGCTATTTTAGTTGTTCAGGGAATATTTTCATATTTATACATGTGTTTATAAGATGTGGCAGAGGTCCTGCCAGTATGTCAATGTGATCTTTAACAGTCTTTATAGGTATTTCATCATGACCTGGGGGCCTAACCACCAACTCTTAAAGTAGTACTACTTCAAGATTACTTCCAGTGGGAAAGAGACGGAGCTATACAGGACGTATAGGTCCGTCTCTTTCCCACTGGAAGTAATATTGCTTTAAGAATTGGTGGTATAGGCCCAGAAGATTTCTTGGTAGCCATAGAATTTACTAGTTTTTTTATTTCGGAGGTAGTGACTAGATCACAAGTCATTTCTTGATCTACTCTTTTTACGCTTCCTTGTAAAGTTTTTATAGTTTGATCAAAATAATTAGTCGCCAGTTACTGTCTCTGCACTATCGAACGTGTTCGAGAAGATGTCTACTATTTGCTGGGGATTTGATATTATTTTATTATTAACTTTAATGAGTATGTTTTTACTATCTTCGGGTTTTGATTTTGTGTTCCTATGTCTATTTACAACCTGCCATATAGTTAATCTTCAAAGATTCATTTGCGTTGGTTAGTTCTTTACTTACTGCAATGCGTCTAGCTTTTTTTAAGACTAGTCTATATATTCTAATGTATGATTTTGTATATGCCCTTATTTTATCCGTACACGTCACATTGTTTATATTTTGAAGCAAAAATCGATTCATTTTACTAGATACTCTTATCCTTTTCGTTACCCATGACGATATTTGACATTTTTTAGAATTTACCCGCTTTTTCTTCTTTTTGAAACTAGCGCGGAATATTTGTCCAATTTTCTTTAAAAAGCCATTTGTACCTTCTTCCAACCAATTTATTTTCAGAATACTATGGACCTAATAAGTACCTAACTAAAAATGTTTGCATTTAAGTACCTATTGTGTGTTCAAAGTTAGCGAAGCAGCGCGCGCACAGACTTGCTCCAGTGGCGATGCTCCAGCTGAGATTGAACTGGGCATGAGGTACCTACACCATGACCGTATGAACGATAATTCAATGACCGAACATTAACTACATACTTTAGCCAGATATTGATAAGCGATATCGCCGTGTAAAATTCAATCTTTCTATCACACTTTCACAGGCTTTGGACTGGGGCGGCTTTACATTATTTTGTTAGGTATGAAAAAATATTATTCGCAGCCATAGCAAGTACGTATTTTTAGAACTGTAATCATTACAATCATCAGTACAACTTTCTCATTTAGAATTGATGCCAAATGTTACGATTTCATTGAAATACTAAGTACAGTTGACATCAATTCTAACTGAAAGAGTTGTATTGATGATTTTAAAGATTATAATTTTATGAATACATACTTGCTACGACCGCGAATCAAATTTTGACCAAGATAGAACCTGACTCTGACCTGCAAATTGCAAAAAACTTAAGAAAATCTGAATTTCGCGGGCTACCCTGGCGCTTCCACCTTAAATTGTATTTTAATTTTGTAAGCAGCACTTTAGTGTCATTTTTCACTGTCACAAATACTTGTTTTTTTTTTCCTTGAGTTCCTCGACACCTTGTTGATTGAGTGACGTACACGAGCGATTTTAAGCGACCCTAAACAAAAGTCCAATGGCGTTAAGTCAGGCGATATGGAAGGCCAGTTCACAGGTCCTCCGTGACCTATCCAACGACTGCCGTACTCGTATCGCCGACGAACGGTCCACGTGAGATGCGCGCTTGCAGACGATTATTCGGCACATTCGTCCCTCTGTCCAATGCCGTGTTAGGAAGGAAGGTCCAGGGAACCCTCAGTCGCTGACACTTACTCTGGAGCCAAAACGGTCATTGAACTCCCGACAAGCTAACGCGACATTATCGTGACAACGAGACACGGAGATCGTGAGGACCCCTCACGGTCTCCGTGTATTGGATGTTGGTACTTATACCGAAAGGCCATCGCACGGAAACAAAAATGAGACGGAAGTAAATAAAACAACAACAACATTCGATCGCTACTGGCCGAAGACTAGCTTTTGATGTTAGGTAGTCTATTTGGGCGACGCGGCGGGGCGGCTTTGTCGGTACAATCGCATGAACGTCAAAGGGGTAGCCTAAAAATGATTTGTGTGCGTAGGGCTAACTCTGATGCCTAGTGATGTTGATGACCGAACTACATTTGTCGTGCATTCAAATAAGCCTTATTCATTGTAGGTAAGGTTTGCTATGAGCGAACTACAAAATTATGTCGTGCGTTTAAGTAGGCTTTATTGCTCTGAGTTAAAGTTTCAATTTCCTTGAATTAAGGATTGTATTATGTGTATTGTGGTTCTAATTAAAGATAATTAAAAGATTTTTCCGTCAAAATTACACCTATTTTTAATTACTTACTGAAATCGACTCAGAAGCCGATTCTGAACCAACTACTTTCAGGAATTGCGTTTATTCTGTTACACTTTGTATATCAGCGCTGGACAAACTGTGATACGGAAAAGAGAAGATTATTGCGAAAAAACTATATATATTTTAACCACTTGAAAACAAAGGTAAAAACAGCTTAAGGAGCTCTTTCCTTTAGTTTGGCATGTGTTATTACGTCCTAGAATTTAATTCTTATTAGCGACGCTTTCGGATGATGTATTATATTATGATGTTTTTTTTTTCAAAATCAACAGGTTCGATTCCTGGCTAGGAATACCGATTTTTTTAAGTCCAATGTTGCAGTTTTAGTTTTCATCAAAATCGGGCTAGTGACTCCTTTCAGTGTTTTTCGATATTCCTTATAGTTTCGGATTTTGCCATCCACACACAGTTAAAAAATTCACCCTGTAAATCTGTGACTATACTAACCTTTGATCAGATGCCCGAGTGGTGGCTGGTTTTATTGGAGACAGCTCGATGGATTGGTCTGGCTCTGTAGCAGTTTCCGAACGTGGGTTTGTGTCTTCTGACGGTAGCTGTGGTAACTAAAAAGTTTTTAATATTAATTATAATATTCAGTTAAACTAACTTTCACTTCCAGCAATTATCTAAAGTTTTGTAACGTAACGTAAAGTTGTAGTAGTACAACTAAAACTGAAAGACGGCTAGAAATACGAGGCGCACATCAATGTTGACTATGACTAGGTACTATCACATTACGTTGGTACAGGTCGAACGACAACTCTGAACACTTACATCATCTCTTATCGTGGATGCTCCGTCCTGGCTTGGCTTAACCGACCCTTGTCGAGTAGGTGCCATACTATTTGATCTGTGAAAAAAATAATATCAATATAGTCAGTCAAATTACGCCGAAAATAAGGTAAACTTAGGATTAATTCTTAACTTCGATTTTTTTCAGGTAACGTGTAGAGTATAGGCAGAGAAGTATGTTAAAATATATCAAAACTGATTCGATGGAATAAAACATTAACTGGCATGTTTGTTTAGAGCATTTGTAGAAGAGATCCAGTTTACAAGTAGGTCAGTAAATTAAACATTTTGAATCCGTGGAACTATCCTATTTCATTAAAGAATGTTATTTTGTTCTTCAAGCTTAAAATAAACTAATTTCTTTACATAAATTACTTATTAACTATCTTAATTCGCTAACCAACAAAATTGAACATTATTGTTAGCGCAAGTTATGAGTTATTAATATCAGTTATTTTTTGTTTAATTTTAATATAAAGGCCATGTCTGACTTAATAATTAATAAAAAATTAAACACATCTGATCTATTTTTCAATATACTGTTTTTTTTTTTTTAACGACATTTCTTAGGGCGACAATGTTTAATTCTGACAAAGACTAAATATATTTTTTGACTAAATGAATTTTATTGATTCATATACATACTGTAAAAAATAATTAGAGAAAACTTTCTTTTTTTGCTAGCTTTTACTGAAATAAACGCGTTTTTGTATTGTTAGAAGAACGAAGATCAAATACACTATTCAACTACGAATAAAAAAAGTCGAGAAAAAAACGCTCAAAAATGGCACCACGCATACCGTACCAAAGTAGGCGTTCCTAGATAGCGTACCGCGCAGCGCTGACATTTCGCCGGTGTCATTGAATCGATGTATCGTCGTGGGGATATTACGATTGTGATTATTCTTGTGTTTTGTGTGGTTTAAATACTGCAAATATTTGTCATTTGCTGTAAGGTAGTGTATGTAGAAGCCATACGGATATGAAGAGTGCCGGAATCTCTTTTCATTTCTGAGTAATCAAACATTTTGAAATCCTATACTTGCGACTCTGGAAAGTGTTATGCAACATGAAAGATTATTTTATACGTTTTGAAAGGAAATTTTAGGCTCTCAGTGGACATTACACTAGAGAAAAAATACTTTATGCATTAATTTTGTCATAAAAAATGTACCTTTATACTTTCTTTCAGATGAGCGACACTACAATCTACAATAATTCGTTAAAAAAAGTAACTCTATTGAAAAAACAAGAAGATTTTTTATTTTGACGCTGGCAAAATATTGCCAGCATCTAAATCATAATCATATTATCATTAATCAATCGATTTGAATTAATTTATAAACAAATGCAATAACTTCAACGGCATGCCCACGAGACTTTACAGGTATTGTAATCAAAAACCAACTAAAAGAAAACATAATTACGAAAATAAAAACTAATGTGTTACTACTCGTTAAATAAGGAAATAAATCAATTATCGGTAATTTAAAATGTAATCGATATTTCAATTTAATTATTTTTTTGTGATAGTGACAACACTGAATTGAATCTGACACTTGGCTTGTTGCCTACGCTCAATTTATTTATTTAATTTTTAAATACTTTATTGTACACCAAATTAAAAACACATAAAGGAAACCTTGGACTACAAAACATACAATTGGCCGCCTTATCGCATACCACGATCTTCCAGGTAACCTGGAATGGATAAAGATAGCCTGGACACGAAATGGGGTTGCACTTAGTGCAAATATAAAGTTATGCAATTTGTTGCACAGAAATAAAGCGATACATCACAATATACTAAAATAGATACGTAAATACATACATAATATATACATATTAATAAGAAAAGGTGTAACACTTATTAAAATTAACATCAAAATAGTAATCAGAGTGATAAGTAGTGTTCCTTAACAAGTCCTTTAAAAGCAAGCAGCGATTGATTGCGCATGTTTATTGACACTGGCAATGCATTCCAGATAGAAGTCCGGGCAGCCTGGACTGTAAAAGATTTATCTAAGGATGTAGTCGAATGCACTGGCATTTCCAGTCTCAAGTTATACGATGAACAAGAAACGTGTGAGAGTCGCAAAGAGACTGAAATCGTTTATTTAGGTAAAGAGGAGTAAAAGGGGAAAAGAGCACAACATTATACAATAGGGAAAGTATATGAGCATTCCGGCGACGGCGAATTGGCAACCTCTTGAGTTTAACACGGAATTCGGAAACATGGTCATATTTGCGCAAACCAAATATGAACCTTATGCAAAATTTTAAAGGCGTTCAAATTTATCAAGTTGCACTTCAGTAAGGTCAAGATAGCTGACATCAGCATAGTCAAGGATGGGTAGAAGAAGAGATTGTGCAAGCGCAATCTTGGTGGCAGTCGGCAGAAAATTACGCAGTCTTCTCAAAGATGCAGCAGATGCGAATAGCTTGCGGCTTACTTCCTGTAGCTGGGCAGTCCAAGAGAAGTTATTGTCAATAAAAATCAACAAGTTCTTTACTTTCTCACTAAAAGGAATAACAGAGTTGTCAAAAGAAACTTGGGGTAGAGTCGTCCAGTCAATGCTCGAGATCATCCTTGAACTGCCTACCTACTAAAACCTGTGTCTTTATAGGATTCACCATAAGTCCGTACCTCTTGCTCCAGTCACATATACGGGCCAGATCAAGGTTTAGGGTCAAGATAGCCTCAGACAGATTTCCATGAGAAGTTCGTGTGTAAATCTGAAGATCATCTGTATAAAGGTGGTAGGAAGAAGTTAATTCGTTGGAGATTGAGTTAATAAACACTGCGAAAAGTAAAGGAGACAAAAGGCCACCCTGTGGTACGCCTCGGCAGAAGTACTAAACCAGGAAGACGAGGTCTCTCCGATGCAAATACGTTGCCGGCGACCGAACAGGTAACTACGAAACCAGTCAATTACCGATGGAGATATAATAAGAGAGCAAAGAATGCGTAGCAAAACATCGTAATCCACAGTATTAAACGCATTACTAACCCAGTAAAGCCAGAACCGTTAGATTTCCCATTTCTATGGCTGACATTATATCCTCCATAATATTAGGAAGCGCTGTAGTTGTGCTATGACCAGGACGGAAGCCGGACTGGAAGGGGTTAAGGAGATTATTTCTGGAGAGGAAAGTGCTTATTTGGCTTTGACAGGAACGGTAAGACAGATATTGGACGGTATTCGGAGAAGGATGTGGAATTGGACTTTTTTGGTAAAGGAATTATTTGAACATCTTTCCATGAACATGGAAGGCCCCATTCTATGCAGATAAATTGAGGATGTGGGAGATGACGGAAAGGATTAAATCTAGCACTGGGAGTAACATTTTACGGCTGATACAGTCGCTTCCTACTGCATTTGAAGTAATCGACAGTATGCTCTTCTTAACATCACATGCGGAAAATTGACCAAAAATAAATAAATGGGAGACGTAAGACGACGTAAGTGATGTAAGACGATTCAACGTATTTAACTTTATTGTTCTATCGAAATTGGACGAAGCAGTAAAATGATAATTCATTGCATCGATGTAAAATTGCATGGATGTAAAGTATCCCTAAAGATATATCTTTAGGGATACTTTCTTGTTGGGTTTTACCGACCCCCAATGACCTTAGAAATTTCCAAACTTTGGATGCGTCCCCATTTCGGACAGAATCATGAATATGATGGAAATTAGCATTCCTACACACCTTATTGCAGTGTTTACGAATTGAGACATATCTTTCCTTGTTAGCGTCATAAGGGCGACGCTTAAATTTGGACTTTGCCATTACTTTTTTAGTCATAATTTTTTAATTTCATACTTCAGCCACGGTACCGGCAAATACCTCATCTTAACTGCACGTACAGGAGCATGATGATCGTAAAGCTCAACAAGTTTATGCGTAAAAATACTCACTTGCTCATCGACTGAAGTAGAAGCAAATAGAGGAGACCAGTCTATATTACTGTTGCTGGCATCCTCACGAAGACTATCCAAGTTCATACCACCAAAATTGCGTTGCAAGAGAATTTTGGCTTTAGCCCTAGGTGGACGAATTTCGTAAGAAAGAAAAATCAAATCATGATATGAAAAGGCATCAGTTGAGCATTGAACAAGCTTTTTTTTTAAAAGGATGAGAAATCATCAAATGACCCGTTCCGCTCTGGGTGGAGCGGGAGGGAGTGTCAGACTCTTGATGACTAAAACCCATCCATGCTCCTCATAGTGCCTTTTGCGTTCCAGGGCCGCGGTAACTCTTTCGAAGAAAATCCGCAACTCTGGCCCTAACGGGCCCTACTCCTATGCTGACATCTCTTTGAGGCGCGCGTGGAACACAACGCTCGCCGTCCGCAGACCCGCACCTACGGTGGCCGGGAATCGCCCAGCGACTCTCGACGCCCGGTGCGTCTCCCTATCCTGTATCCTGTTGCGGTGGCAGGGGCGTGAGGGTTGTCTCTCCCTCACGCGGCCCGCCTCCTTCTTCACTAGCATTACTGCTTCGCAGAAAGAGGTGACGGCTTCCCATGCCTCCTCGCTCCGGACTATGGATTGAAACAGGGCCGGATGCGAGAGGTCGCCGCCGCGGCATTGCCCATGCTTAGCGACGCGATCAGAAGAGGAAACAAAAATCAAGTCAAGAAGGGAAGGAGTGGAGTTTGGAAAATGATAAGTGGCACTTAGTGGGAGAATGGTAAGATTACTAGAAGCTGAAATATTAGACAGGGAAGAAGAGCGATGGTCTCTCTGCAGACGACAGGTATTAAAATCACCCATGATTATGCTGTGACTGTAAGAAGGGATCAGCATTTCTGACAAGATTTTCGAAAAATGAAAAGAAATTTATGCGCAAACAAGAAGAGTAATAGACGCCCAAGAAGTAATTTCGAATTGAGTTCGACCTCGACAAAGAGATGTTAATGCAATAAAAGTATTGAGTATTGCATTTGATGGTGGTGGCTGTGCTGACACACTGACAACAGTGAAAGGAATATATGAGCGGAGATATATAGGAATACCACTACCACCACCACCAACAGTACGGTCGTTTCTTATAAGCACGAAGCCGGGAAGAGAATAACTGGTAGAAGAGAGATAACGCTACACCAGCAGGTACCAACTATGAACTTTTAAAATAAGTCATGAAAAATTGTAAATAATGTTTTTATTAAATAATATTGATTTTTAAATGAGAGCTACT
This sequence comes from Melanchra persicariae, assembly GCA_947386135.1. Lineage (NCBI taxonomy): Eukaryota > Metazoa > Arthropoda > Insecta > Lepidoptera > Noctuidae > Melanchra > Melanchra persicariae. The sequence goes on along the minus strand of OX376653.1, from coordinate 6,734,441 downwards.
TTTCTTTGTCTAACTGTTACAACTACCCACAAGCGAATCAATGTGGCAGTGTTTTGATTATTCTTGGATTTATTTTACTGCTTTGTTATATGGACTTGATTCGGATTTTTACCAACGACTTTAACATTGTTTTTTAGATTTAGTTCTCACCTGCAACGACAACTTTGGCTCTGGAATCAAGGATCACGGCTGCATTTGATTTTGGATACCGGTCAATTACGTTTTATACAATGACTGAAGAACATTGTGTGAATTGTGGTATTAACTTGAAATGTGTTTTTTTTTTGTACCCTAATATCTACAATTTGATAAAAATACTCGCACATTAAGGTGGTTATCACACGGCCGTGTGATAATTACCTTAATGTGAATGTTCCATTAAACTGATTAAAATACTTCTTCATTGTAGATCTAAGTTACATACGATACAATACTAAAACACATTGATTTGAATAAAAAAAACTTTTTCACAAAAAAAAGAAACCGACTTCCAAAACACACTACAACAAAATAACTTTAATTTCGGTAGTCGGTGTTTTGGTTGCTTCTTCGTTATTTGACACCGGCTTCCGAAATTAAAGTTATTTTGAACTTTGCAGTGTTTTTTGGAACTCGGTTTCTTTTTTTTGTGATTAGGTTTTTATTTTTCACTTTTTAGTGGTTCCCCACACCTAATAACACTACTGGAAAGTCATAGGAAAGCAAAAATACGCAACTTCGTACACGGATGATTTTTACACATATTTTTTGTAGCTATATGTATTTAAAAACCAAAACACTGAACTGATTTTGGTAAAATTTCAATGGAACCAAGTATACCCTTTCCAACAAAAAAAGAATTATTCAATTCGGTTGGCAAGCGTCGGAGTTATGCGCGAACAGACATAAAAAACAATTTACAAACATCCGAATTGAGAACCTCCTCCTTTTTTAGAAGTCGGTAAAAATAAAACAACTGGTTGCACTCCGGGAGTGCCGGCAGAAATAAAAACTTGAACATTAACGTTGTGCATTTTTGAATATTTTGGAATGGTTAGGGAATAATTTCGCACAAATTTATCAGTATAAAAGTACTATCATTTATGTGGTTAAATACAATAATCATATTGCGCTATCGTACACAAACATGACAATTTATATTACATATTACATTATACGTCTTACGAATTATCGATCAGGTCACGTGTCCTGACGGTCACATGTCCTGACGCGAGTTTAACTTTTTTACCCATCGCAAAAAGTTCACAACGCCGCTAAAGAAGTTTTCACTTCAAAAAACACTCGAATCTCAAACTTTTTAATAAGCATATTCAAGAATGGTTTAGTTAAAATCCAACTAATAAAAATTAATTAGTTGGTTTAATTTTTATGGATAGTGCAAAAATACAATCATTTTTATTATGACTTATCCTCTCACACATGATGCATAACACCGTCCACATAACTGACACTGCCGCAGGCGCGCGTCCAATTACCATTATCTGTCCTGCCGAGAAACAATCACCGCGCTTTCCGGAAACAATGCGTTTTGCAAGCGCCGCTAATTGGTTTATTTGCTTGTTTTTTCGTTTGAAAACTCGAAATTATTTTGTCAATGTAGTGAAGTTTGGAGTTGAATTTCTAGTTGATTTGTTCAGTTACGCTTCCTGACTTTTATTATTCGTAGCGAATATTTTCGACGCTAATTTGACTAGCATGTTATGCTCGTTATGAAAATTTACATGCATTTCGGCAGCAAGTAAATAATCGAGACTTTCGAAACTAACCTGGTTTTTGGGTCCGACAACGCCATGAAATCCTTGTGGAAATAATGTACTTGCAAAATAGTTGTGATAAGAAATAGTGTTGGAGTTAATAGTTTGACGAAGAGATCCGCAGGGTGGTATGGCTCTAAACCTAAATCTTGCTGTCTGAAATAAGAAAGTCTGGTCAACATTTGATCGAAGAAAATCGTTTTAACACATAATATTTCATAGTTTTTACTTACAAACTCTCATTGATCAATAAATATTTTTCTATCATCTTCGAAAAGTTGTCGAATTGATAAATGTATAACAGAATAAGATTTATCATTGAGTATATGATGACCACTATCCAAAACATGTACAGTAATTTTCGCCACAAAAACCAACTAATCTGGAAAAAAAAAATAGAATTAGACAGTAATCTCTTTAGTAAAAATCTTATTTATTCAGACAAGAAACAGCCTTAACCACTGGCTAAAAGCGCTAAAAGTATTAGTATATGTATGAAATTTATTATTATTGCTGAATTAAATTCCATTATTATCCAATTTCTCGGGACGACACAGAGGGATTATAAAATATCGAATTTTGTGAAATATTTCTGATCATAATTTATCAAAAATTAAATAAGCTCTCTATAATTATATTTTATAATCTCACGGCTGTAGCAATAATCCGGGGACATATACGTAAGAAGTGTAGTTTAAGAATACAATTGATGAATTAAACAATAACTGATTTTCGTTTCGTCCTAAAATTATCTTTATAACAATATGATTCATGTAGGTATACTATTTACCTGAAACATAAGTATGAAGGCAAGGAAAAGGAACATGTAAATGATCCGGAAGATGGTCATGCGTTGTCCGGTGACGCCGATGACGAACAGCATGATGACCACGACGTAGATCCAGTAGCGCGCGCACAGCGCCCGCAGCGCCAAGCCCAGCGCGCGCAGCAGCCGAGAACGACTCTCCTCCTCACGTTGCGCCTCCAGACCTGACCGCATTGTTACTAACAAGTTTATTGATAAAGCTCAACTCCATGGTTACGATACTTTACTCTTCTTGACAACGGCCTTCTAGAGTGGTGTCTTCCAATAAAAGTGTGCGTATGTCGGTATAATTCTACAAAAATAAAAGGGAGTGCTATGCTGTTACTAATAACGAGGTGTTTAAATTATTCTAATATAACGAATTGTGGCGAATGCCAGTACATTATTTGCAAGTGTGTTGAAATATTAATAAAGGATGAATGTTTGGGATGGCCGCGCCAGGACTCCAAAATTTAAATAGCACCTACAAATTTAAATAATTTATAAAAATAATAAATAATTATTTTTGTGAAACCAGGAATCGAACCCGAACTTATGTTACTTACTAACCAATACCCACGATTTCTAAACATATTTATACATATGACGTAGCCAACTGGTTAAATCAGCCATTTAATTGGCTGTCTAACCATTTCATTAAACGACGCCACGTAGTTTGCGGCCTAAATGCCATCTCGGCATTTTATTGAACGGCGAGGCATACGACTTGGCTCACTAACTTTTAATGGTTTGCCTAGCCATGTTCACTGAAATTTAGTTCCATTTGCTGTCACTTGGCGCGCTGTAGGCGGAACTGTCATAATTGCGTCGACCAGCCGCAGGGTTCCCAACTTAGGGGTTTTCTCCCAAATATAGGGATAAATAAGTGGTATATTTATAAGTTTTATTTATTGACCTAAGAATGCGGAGTTTAATAAAGAAAAAACAACTCTCACTAGTGTTAACCATAAAAAAGGATTATTTATTATATCGTCTGTGGATACATTGTCTATGCTTACTGGAAATATATATAATAAAAAGGTTTAAGAGCGTTTACGCGGTACGGCTTTTCATACAAACTTTCAAATCCTTATTTTTCGAAATTAATGTACCGATTTTTATCGATAGTTGGCTGGATGTCATTTAGGCAGCTAGTTCAACGGCGCCGTTCAAAGAAACGGCTAGGCAGCCAACTAAACGGCTGATTAAGCTATTTGGCTGCGACATATATACCAATAATAAATATTTATTATCTACTTTCTGAAAATAAGTTGCATGGCAGAGCTAACAACGAATAAAGACAGCAAGTGCTGGAGAACAACAAAAAGGCTCGATTTATATTATTTTCTCATAGTGTGCTATTTATAATAAAAATGTGAAATATTATATATTTTGTACTCAAAATAAGACTTCTGAAACTTTAAGAGTTGCAAGTAGAGTTTTAGCTAAAATAAAGAAGATGTGTCAGCAGGAACGTAGCCAAATGTGAAAAGCTATTACATAAAGAATAGGATAGTAAATCAGATTGTTTTCAAATATCCATCTTTTATCTTTGAATTAGACGTTTAACAAGATTTTTTATGGAACCACAATTTATTTTTTAAATCCTTGATAATTATGGAATTGGCGTTGGAAAAATTAGACTTTAGTGATATTATAATGAATTTAATAATTAATTTTGTCACGATTATAGTGAATTTATCAAGTAGCCATTTTCAATCCCATTCTTTAAGTAACAGTTTGAGTTTAGATCATTTGATTACCGAGAACTAGACCTGTCCCAGCATAGTAATAGAATAGAAAACAATTATTATATTTTTAAATATTTACCACAATAATACATCTATATAAAGAACGCATTTGCAAAATTGACAGGCATAAAATCGAACTACTACATTGACACGAGTCACACACAGTGTAGGCACGGTTAGCTGCGGGATTTATAGCCAATAGAACGAATTTTGATACTTAGAAAGTTTTTAATACGTAGTAACCTACAAAAAACATTTCCTATTGCTTTTTATATTTTTACTAAATAATACTTAGATGCAAATACCTACTTCAGTGACTGCTAGGCACTGAATGACTTCTACTAGTAGAGAGATGTAGGCTGTGGACTTTTTTTTTATGGATGTTACCAGGACTTCTCGACGAGTAGACCTAGGTGTGCCAAGTTTGGGCTTGTTTTGTTGGTTATGATGAGACCTTACCTACGAATTTGAAGTAGTGACCTGAAGGTGTACTTCAGGTAACTGCTACTGGAACTTCTCGACGAGTAGAACTAGGTGTGCCGAGTTTGGGTTCGTTTTGTTGGTTATGATGAGACCTTACCTCCGGACTTCATGGAGTGGCCTGAAGGTGTACTTCAGATAACTGCTACTGGAACTTCTCAACCAGTAGAAGGCAAGGTTTCGTCATAACTTACAAAACGAGCCCAAATTCGGTACACTTAGTTCACTCGTCGGGAAGTTCTAGTAGTAGTTACCTATAATAATAATAATAATAATAACTGGCAACTCTGACTGTCAAGCCAAATTTTATTTCGTTCTCGCAATTTTATTTCAAAGAAAATTAGTTTTCAGCCTTTTACATGCACATTTTTTACAATAGAAGCGCACAGGAATCAAACAAACCATTAGTAACTCAAAAACTACAAAAACCTAATAAATTGAAGAAAATGAAAATTAAACGACCGACCGATGACATATGTCATGATGTCATGTAAGGAATCAAACGAAATGACAATGAACGAATATAAATGATTGGATGATGATAACAAGAGCAGCATCGCGACGCGCACGCTCACCACCCCCGGACTCGTCGCTCAGCTCCGCCTCGCCGCCGCCAGACATCGGATCACCAGTGGTGTCATCGGCGGCTGCAGTTGCGTCGAGCTCGAGCGACGAGTATTTCTCTCCGCCGACGTCGCCAACACCTGTACGTCGGCAGGGGAGAGGCCGGCTACCGAGGGGCTTGGGACCTAGGGGCCAACCGGCCCCGAGCCGGGTCCCCGCTACCGGTGGTTGTGTGCAGCGCATGAGATGGACTCAGTCTATGAACGAGAACGTCATGCGCGCATATTACGGGTCTACAGAGGGGGGAACTAACCTCACTGCGTACCGTGTCAGGATGCTGTCTCTGTTTCAGGACCTGGAACCGGCTGTGAACGTCTCGGCCCAACGATTGTCGGATCAGGTGCGAGTCATCCAACGTAGTCACAAGTTGGACGATGCCGCACTTGATAGGCTGCGCTCAGAGGTACTAAACATCATCATCATCATCTCGACCCCGACACAGGCCGTGGTACCGGCGCCAACTAGTGGCGCAATCATACCGCGGCCCAATAATAATAGTGATGAGGTAGATGATAGGGTTGTCACGGTAAGTAGCCAGTGCAACGATCGACTGAGGAGCGCGCTGGAGGATGCGCTTCGCGAGTATAGATCAACTCCTACCGACCTAAGGCCCCGATTACCACGGTTACCTATGCACAAAAAGAATAGGGCGCTGGTGTGTGCCTTGGACTCGCTGCTGCAGAACGTCTTCGAAAGCAGCGAGAACCTCGTTGATACGCACTCAATCCTGTACTGCGGGGCTGTTGCGGCATGTCGTATAGCAAACGTCAAGTTTCCAAACTGTGACGAGGCTATACGACGAAAATCTGCTGTACCAGCCTGGCAGTGCAGGATCGAGCGGCGTATCGATGAGGCTAGGGCACTCATCGGCAAACTATACTGCTTCAGGGAGGGCAATACAAGACCACGTGTGATGCGCTTTGTGAGGCGGGCGTTTTCGGGGACTGGAATCAGCCCTCGAGAATACACGTCCCGTGTCACAGAGCGTATCGACTTCCTGAAGCAGAAAGTTTGTGCATGGGCAAACCGTATTCGGCGGTATAAGCGGCGGGTTGATCGATACTCGCAGAATCGCATGTTCCAGAGCGATGAAAGGTGGGTATACAGAGCTTGGGAGCGACCTGAACAAAGTGTGACGGACGTGTGCCGACCGGATGATATCGCCACGAGTACATTCTGGCGAAACATCTGGTCGGTGCCCGTCTGTCATGCCGAGGGTGACTGGATGCGCGATGTCGAGCGCGTGTGTGAAGCTATACCACAAATGGAAGCTATTTCCATCACACCATTAGATGTAGCCACAGCAGTCCGTCCATTACCGAACTGGAAATCTCCAGGCCCGGACGGACTGCACAACTTCTGGCTTAAGTGGTATAGCAGCTCACACGCGCTCCTGGCATCTCAATTCCAGTCATCCTTGGAGTCTGGGTCGCTACCACAGTTTCTAACAACTGGCGTTACCCACCTGCTCCATAAGACAGGTAGTCCCGCGGAACCCAAGAATTATAGACCGATTACTTGTTTGTCGACGGTCTATAAACTTCTTACATCCATTCTGAGAGTGAAAATTAATGATCACATTGACACTAATTCAATTATGTCCGCCTCTCAGAATGGATGTAGGAAGGGGTCCCGCGGCACTAAGGAGCTACTCCTCATAGACATGGCCATAAGCCAACAGGTTCGTCGATCCCGCAAGGATCTGTCGACATGTTGGATAGATTACAAGAAGGCCTATGACTCTGTGCCACATACATGGCTCATGAGGGTGCTGGAGTTGTACAAAATAGATGCAACTCTACGCACCTTTCTTGAGTCATGTATGAGGCATTGGAAAACGGTCCTTCGCTATCCAGGATGTCGACCGATTCAAGGGAACGATGAGCCTGTATGGATTAAACGGGGAATATTTCAGGGCGACAGTTTGAGTCCACTTTGGTTTTGCTTAGCTCTGAATCCTCTTAGCACACTGCTGGGGGATTCAGGTCTAGGCTATCGGTTGAGAAGAGGTGGTCAAAACCATATCTCACCTTCTTTACATGGATGACTTGAAACTCTTTGCCCCCAACAATTTGCGACTGATGGAGCTACTGAAGGTAACTGAAACTTTCAGTAGCGCCATCAGGATGGAATTTGGTGTGGACAAATGTGCAGTCATGCATGTAAAGAAAGGGGAGATTATGGAATCTGAGGGAATTCAACTCTCGGATTCCATACAGGTTAGATCCCTCAGCTCGACCGAAACCTATAAGTATTTGGGTATGTCGGAAGCGTTGGGCATTAACGGTACTGACATGAAACAATCGCTGAAGGGGCGCTTCTTTGGCCGCCTAAAAAAGGTTTTGAACAGCCTTTTGTCGGGCGGAAATAAGGTGCGCGCCTTCAACGGTTGGGTCATGCCGGTATTAATGTACTCTTTCGGCATACTCAAATGGACTCAAACTGAACTCGACGCCCTGGATAGGAGGGTCCGTACACTGCTGACTGCAAACCGGATGCATCACCCACGATCGTCGGTGATGAGACTGTACATCCCGCGGAAGTGTGGAGGTCGAGGCTTTTTAAATGCTAAGACTCTCCACAACCGCGAGATGTGCAGTCTCAGAGAATATTTTCTCAAAGTTGATGTGGGTATGCACCGAGATGTGGTCGCAGTGGACAAGGGACTCACCCCGTTGTCCAAGGCTAAAGAGAACTGGCGCAAACCTGTGATACTTACTACAGATGACCGCAAGGAGGTATGGAAAGGCAAGGAGCTTCACGGGCGCTTCTATCGGGCTCTCTATGGGTCCGATGTAGATTTCTCAGCGTCCGTGGCCTGGCTACGTTTCGGTGATCTCTTCGGAGAAACTGAAGGTTTTGTTTGTGCAATTATGGACGAAGTTATCTTGACGAATAACTACCGGAGGCATATTATGAAGGACGGGACGGTTGACGTGTGTCGGGCATGTCACCGTCCGGGTGAGTCCATCAGACATATTATCTCTGGTTGTTCTCGTCTGGCTAACGGCGAGTACTTGCACAGGCATAACCAAGTGGCCAGGATTATTCACCAGCAACTTGCTTTGAAATACCAACTTGTTGATTCTGAGGTACCGTATTACAAGTATGTGCCCGACCCAGTTCTCGAAAATGACCATGTCACGTTGTACTGGGATCGGTCTATCATCACTGATAGGACTATCATAGCTAACAAGCCCGATATAGTGGTGATAGACCGATTAGCGCGCCGCACAATGATAATCGATGTTACCATTCCACATGACGAGAACCTCGTGAAAGCTGAGAAAGAGAAACAAATCAAGTATCTTGACTTAGCACACGAGGTTGTCGACATGTGGAATGTGGACTCGGCTGTCATTGTGCCGATAGTCGTTACGGCCAATGGCTTGATAGCCAAAAGCTTCGACGACCACCTGTCGAAGCTGGCGTTACGCAGTTGGGTAAAGGGCCTGATACAGAAGGCAGTTCTCCTCGATACGGCTCGTATTGTGAGGAGGTTCCTTTCTCTGGAGCCCTAACCACCGGTAGCTTGGACCCAGCTCCCGACACCGGCGGACTACTATTTTTTATATTTTTAAATGTTTTTTTATTGTTTTTATAGAAATATTTAAAAATGTAAAATATATGTGTAAAAGTGAATAAAGGAAATAATAATAATATGTTTATTGCATCAACTGAAATTCTTATTCTATACCTGAAGTACACCTTTAGGTCACCCCATCAAGTTCGGAGGTAAAGTCTCATCATAACCGACAAAACGAGCCCAAACTCGGCACACCTAGTTCTACTCGTCGAGAAGTTCCAGTAGCAGTTACCTGAAGTAAATCTTCAGGTCACTCGATCAAGGCCGGAGGTAAAGTCTCATCATAAAAATAGGGATGTATAAACCCTACTACCTACATAGTTGTAGCGAAATAAAATACGCTCGAAAAACATTACCCTCCTTCTGACGCAGTCGGGTAAATACTAGAATAAAGATCTGTGATTTTATAATAATATTACTTTGTCAGGTATCATATTTGATTTATCGATTATTTTGTATTTGTACAGCGATCTTTCCAACACGAGCTGCTGCAAACAGGCGATACAGTACTCACGACAGCGGCCGAGCGCGGACTGAGGTTTCATTCCGTTTCATTGAAATGTTTGTGCAATAAATCAAAACGGACCAAAAATAAAATAACCCATATTCCAATCGATTAAGATTCAATCGTAATAGCAAAATATTTGAAAAAATAAGTTTTGGTTTTATTTTTATCTGCGACTATGTGATATTTTGATGGATTTTTTTCCTAGGATTTAGAATTGACTATGTCTGCCTACTTACAGCATTTTTAGAAATCTTAAAATATGTTGTCAATAGAACAAAAAATGTAACTCAACCTGGTATCGTAAACTTTGTGGAAAATGGCATCGGGAGATCGTTTTTACAATATTATTTTCAAAAAAAATGTTACTATCATTTGTAGATGAAGAACCAATTTATACGTGTTAGTTATTAGTTTTATTTGATTTGGTTTAGTTTAGTCACAAAATGTATCGAAAAACAGCACAATTTTGTCCGAATTGCAAATGCGCCCTTAATTTGAAAAATTAATAATGCTATACTTGGAGATTATAACATAACTTACATATTCTATAACAGACCAATTTATTTTTTAAGTCAGGCAAAGAAGAAAGTATAGTTAAAAGTAAAGTAGCTCAAGCATAAAAAAGATATATTCACTAGTGGCTGCAGTCGAGGCCGTGAGTTGCAAAGGCGCGGCCATCTCCGCGATGACAGCCGACTGTTTTCGCTGGCGTATATCTTGAATGCGCTGTCTCAGCGTCACCCAGAACATGCACGTGAACAGCGACTTGATCAGCAGTGGCACGCACTTCTCGCCCTGAGTGCGTTCTAGACCTATCTGACGGAGGTTCAACTCCTGGAAAACAAAGATCATCAAATCAACCGAAGGCAACAACTCGTGTGAAGTGTTAAAGTCATGCTGCCCTCTTGAACCTAAAGTGTAGTAACAGCAAAAACACGAAAAGTTTGATCTGTAAAATAAAGCCACTAAAGTATAATCTTTTGTTGTTTTTTCTGTTACTGCACTTTAGGTTCAGGAGGGCAGCATTATTGCTCCGTTTTAAAAAGGAACACCTGAATGAGACCTGCGCACTAATACAGGTTTTTTATATTATTAAATCAGGCACTTGCTTTTCGTACCCTGTATATGTTTTACTGAAACATATAAACATAATCCCAGGGTGGAAATTCTAAATCCCTGTTTTTTTCCAGGACTTGTTCTACCCGTGTGTAATTTTATTTAAATCCGTTCAGCAGTTCCGACGTGAAGAGGCCACAAACAGACCGACGTTTCTTTCGCATTTAGTACTTAATATTATAATCACTGTATTAAAATGAGATAAAACCACAGGTTTACTAATTAAGCTTTCAGTAAGAAAGTTGTATGTTGGTGGCTACGATGTATTTAATTTAGGGTTTTCCTTCTGGAATTTCTGATTAGGCAACGATATTTGCGTATCTATTAAATTATCAGAGCCAAGCTGCTAACTATTATTCGTCAAAATAAGAGCGATTTTATTTTGAGGTTTCCCACAAATTTACCCGGCGGCGACTACGGCGAAAAAGGAGGGTTATGAATTTAACCGGTTTGTATGTAGGTATGTATGTATGTATATATGTATGTATGTTCATCTGTTCCCTCGGTAACTTCTAAACCATTTATCATAATTTGACAAACTAGGTGTCATTGGAAGCGTCTCAATTGTCCGCTGGTTATAGGCTAGGTTATGTTACAATAAATTGTATTTGGCGCCCTCTAGGGTGCATTACGACACGAACTATATATTTATTTTTTTAAATTTGGTCGTGTTTGGTATCAAACTAAAGGGCTTAAATTGGCACTTTAAAATATATTTATTTTGTAATAATATTTTTAACCCCAAAATAATTTAAATAAAAAAGGAGATCAAAAACTAAAACCCGACTTCAGAAAACTCACGTTCTAAAAAATATGAAACAAGAAAACAGCCGTGGTCGTATGCCACCTATTCTGGTAAAACAGTATGTTTATAGTAAGGCAACATCAAACTTTAGCACTTAAGTTTTGGGCAAAGTGGTACTTTTTTGAACGTGAATTTACTGTAGTCGGGTTTTAGTTTTTGAACTTCTTTTTTTTTATTAATATGGTCGTGTTGGGGGAAATTCACGTTCTAAAAAGTATGAAACAAGAAAACATTCTCATCTGAAATTTATTGATGTTCAGATGACAGCTGAGGTCGTATTTTAGTTTTTGAACTCCTCTTTTTTACTTTTAGAATTCTGCCTGCTTGAAACAATTTCGTTTATATTTACTTGTTTATACTAACCTTGAACGTACTAGGCACTTCTGTCTCCAGCAAATTCATGCTGTAGATATACTGTGCGATGAGAAGTAGCATGGCGTAGCAGACCAGCACAGGACTGGTCTTGAGCATGAAGCCACGCTGGTCGTGACACAGCCATACCACGTTGGCCCACATCAGGAACACGAACGTCAGCCACGAATGGAACATTATACTCCAAGCCATCATCGTGATCGTTGTAGCTATGTACGATGACCTGCAAATATTCATTGTAAGTAACACATAACAAAGCGCCTTCCCCCAAAGGTTTATGTGATCAACAGGGTTAATACCGGAAGTGATCACCGACTAGTTAAGAGGCACTCTGAATATTAATACCAAAATTGAAAGAGCGCGCTTAACGAGGTCGACTGTCAGACCAACGCTGCCCCAGGTCGAAGCTGGTTGTGAAAGCTTCCAGTTGGAATTACAGAACCGATTTACCATGTTGGAAACCACTGAGGACATTACCGATGCCACCGAAAGCCTGTTATGTGTCATCCGCGAGGTGGGCCATAACACTTTCGACCAATGAGTGATGGACGCAAGTCGGTACTTACCAGCGAGACTCTGGAATTGATGAGGAAACGACGCGATCTCCCGAATGCCACACCGTCTGAGCGTCACCTCCCTCACAGGGAGGTCAAGAAGCTGATTTGACGTGACACACGGAGCGCAAATACTAGATTCATCGAGTAAGCCATAGCACGGCACAAAGGCTCGGGGGTATTTGCCAAGCCCCACACCTCCCGTTGTCACCTGACGAAACTCAGAACGTCACAGGACACCACCGTCACCTCGAAGCCAGCGATACTCGCTGAAGTTGAAAAGTTATACGGAGACTTATATGCTCAAAAAACATTCCCACCTCATGACGGGATGATCCACGGGCCAGGCTTACACGCCATCTCACAGACGAGCTTTCCGACATTGACATGGGTGAGATTAGAATAGCTCTCGGACAGCTTCATAACAACAAAGCTCCGGGGGATGACGGGAAAACCACAGAGCTGCTCAAGGCAGAAGGAACACCTGTCCTGACAGAGCTTGTAATGCTCTTCAATTCCTTCATCACACTGGCATAACACCAGAGGCATGGCGTAGGAATGTGGTGGTATTATTTTTCAAAAAGGGCGATAACACGCTCCTTAAGAACTACCGCCCCATTTCTCTCCTGAACCTACAGGCAGGCTACAGCACCGTGGACCATATACACACCCTTAGGCAAATAATCCAGAAGACCGAGGAATACAATCAGCCTCTGTGCCTTGCGTATGTGGACTACGAGAAAGTCTTCGACACCGTCAAGACCTGGGTTGTCCTTGAGGCCATGTAGCGATGTCTCATCGACTGCCGCTACGACGAGGTGATGAGATGTCTGTATAAGGTCGCAACAATGATCGGCCAAGTACAAGAACAGAGCACAAAACCAATCCAGGTGCGTCGAGGTGTAAGACAGGGAGACGTCATGTCTCCGAAACTGTTTACGAACGCGTTGGAGGACGTTTTCAAGACGCTTGATTAGATAGGACGCGGACGGGGCATAAATATCAACGGTTAGTACATCTCGCACCTCCGATTTGCGGATGACATTGTCATCATGGCAGAATCTCTGCAGGAGCGAGACGTGATGCTGAACGGTCACTCTTCAAGGCGGGTGGGTCTCGGGACGAATCTGGACAAAACCAAAGTCATGTGCAATGGTCATGTCAACCCGAGACCTGTAAGCGTAAATGGCGCTACCCTCGAGGTTGTGCAAGAATACATATATCTAGGCCCAATTATTCAACGGGGGACGCACAACCTTGAGAAGGAGGCAACCAGAAGAATTCGTTTGGACTGGGCGGCATTCTGGAAGCTGCGTGATATCTTTGAATCGTCGATCCCACATTCCCTTAAGACCAGGGTCTATAACCAGTGCGTCCTACCCGTAATGACTTACGGAACCGAAACGTGGACACTCACCAAAGGTCTGGTCCACAAATTCAAGGTTGCTCAGCGTGCAATGGAGAGAGCAATGCTCGGGTAAAGTTACCGACATTGCGCGAAGAATCAGCATGCTGAAATGGAAGTGGGCCGGCCATGTCTGTAGACGGACAGACGGTCGATGTAGCAGACATGTGTTAAGGTGGAGACCGCGTATGGGCAAACGTAGTGTAGGACGCCCTGCGGAACGATGGATCGATGATTTGAAGAAGATGGCTAGCAGCGGATGGATGCGGACTGCTCAAGACGGGATGGTTGGCGCTCTTTGGGAGGCTTACGTTCAGCAGTGGACGGCAATTGGCTGATATGATGAGTCGGATAAAAATAGCAGAAACTAGACCAATGCGGCAGTATAAAATATAAATGTAAACGTAGAGATTACACGATGTTCTTCGCTTTTTCATGATTTCTGAATCGTATCTAAGCTACAATGTATTAAGTTAAGGAACTGGTTTATTCTTTGTCTTTGCTGCTAACCTGACTAGAATTTGAAACAAGTCGATGATCGCTGTTATAATGTCATCCATCAAGGTGGGTTCAGATTCCTCTTCGCCTGATCCTGTAATCAATAAATATGTTTATTTTTGTCATAAGAGCAAACAAACAATCCACGTGTTTATAATAATAATATTCGATTACGGATTACAGCTTGATATCAGTTTTTTTATCTAAAATCATTTAAGACCTGTTTCATGATGTCCGAAATAGTCCGAATAGCTACTACTCACCGAATAAATTCTAAAATGAGACATAATTTGTATGAAATTATCTGCTAAGTAAATTAACGGGAACTTAATCGGGGGTGAAACAGGCCCTTAAATGCAATCTTGCTAAAATAGGTGAAGGGATTACCTGCTTCTTGCATAATAACGGATCCCGTGGAGTCCTGTCGCAACTGTTTCGCTGCGGATGCGCTCGGATTTTCAACTGACCAGTGTTTTGATGATGAATTCACGCGAATTAGCTGTACGTGAATAAAATTGTGAGAAGTGGATCTCAAAGGTTTATTTCATAAAATAAGATAGTAACATTTCATGAAAAAGCGATATTTTAAAGAAAGTAGGTAGGTATTTCATGAAAAGCAAGGAATTTTTGAAAAACTTTAATTTTTGAAGGGCTAATTGTTCAATAGTCACATAACTTTTTTTTTGAGGAATAAATATGACAGCTTAAAATACATTTTACACAAATTCTGTGAAACTGTCATAATTATTCCTTAGATATAGGTTATGAGGATTGAAAAACCGGCCCCAAATATTTAAAACACCATTCATTAACAAACGCCGCGTTAATACTGACTTAACAATTTAACTGTCATTCTGTCATTTTGGACTTTAAAAATGCTTATATTTTATAATCTTGAAATAAATAATTTATTGGACTTTGACTTTAACAAAAAAAAAACCGGACATGTGCGAGTCTGACTCGCGCACCGAGGGTTCCGATCCGATCGAGTCTTGATTGTTCCTAGTATAAATTACCTACGGAACTTTATTAACTAATATAGCACTCTCATTACTGTGACAAAAATATATTATAACTACAAATTCAGACTTTTCCCTGTACTTGTATTGTAAGAACTTTCTTCTTGCCAAATTTCTTGATTCTAGGTCAACGGGAAGTTCCCTATAGCGTCAAAACATGCGCAATAAACAGAGCATAAACGGCCTTATCTTTAGATTTCGTTGACTTAGAAATTTGATGTTGTCATGTCACTGCTCCAAGGGGTAGCAGACCTGAGTATTTGATATTAATTTCACGTTTTTGAGAAAAAGATCTTGACAGACGGACCACAAAGTGATCCTACAAGGGTTCCGTTTTTGCCAACTAAGACACGGAACCCTAAAAGGGCTGAAATTAAGATAGTTATATAGATAATTTATATCTAGGGGTGGTTAGACAAACAACAAATAACGCATATTATTATTCGACCATGCTGGACACACAGACTACTTAATAACTGCTAACACACCAGTCACACAACACATAGTATAATTTTAATAAGTATTAGTAGATGTGCACAAGACGCGTGTTAGATCGATGAGTTATGTTGTGCGTCGTTACATATGATAACCAAGCATTGAATAGTTCATACAAATATTCTTAAATATTCCAGTCATAATAAGGCTTTAAATTTCGTCTGAATCCAAGTCAAAAACACCCACAGAAAAAACTTTTTCAACTTATCGGAAGTTATTTTAAATGCAAAAAAATAGCAGACGGACAGCGTAGGCTTTTGGTTAGCCTTCGGGTACGGAACCCTAAAAATCGAAACGGAATAAGTGCATGTATCGGTATCAACTTTAAACAAGGCATTTCTTGGCTTGGATACACACGAGGTTTCCCACAGGTTTCATAAAACAGAAAAAAAAGAAAAGAGGATACCTACAGGATCTGTCTCTCTGGCTTCACTCCGTTGTAGTTGTGAAGTTACATATGGTATTGCAGCCTATAAAAGAATGAAAGCTGATTGCAAAAAAAAACATTTTATTACAAAGAAGTTTGTGCCACAACCTAAGTGCCAAACTAAAGAAAAAGTATCCGGTCTTGGGTTCAGCAGAGGCGCCCATGACTTGTCCTTGGTGGTTGAGAAAAAAAACTCGGTGGGTTTTTATTTACAAGTTATCTACAAAATCTACAAGTACGTGCCGTTGCCATGCAGTTATAAATGATAAATGATATTTTTATTATTTAAACTACGTGGGGCAGTTATAAACATTATGAAGTACTAAACAAACTGAGAATTAGGTACAGCCAATATACAACGTGCTCAAAGTGCTTAGTGCTCTACCAAAATGATAAGCACTGTGTGGTGGTTATCACTTCAGCTGAACTGCTATTTAAACTTTCAATATAAACATGAGTGCCTGAAACTAAATACAAGTGATACAAATAGTTACCATTCAAATAACGGAAACTATTGTTTTCGCTGAGAGAGATAGCAATTACACTGGAAAAAAGGAAAGTTAGAAATTTTGCACTTGTATTCAGAATCGATTTAAGAACCAATAAATGACTACGACAAAAACAACGTGTGATAGTTGGATAAGGAGGAACCCGTTAATAATTCCTGTGGGCTTACTCGAACTCTTTTAGTAGCAATTTTCCACTTATCCCGCGCCAAGCGTCGGTTGCTGCGGCGGTAGGACACGCCTCGCGTCAGGGGTCCGTTCAGCTTCCCCTCTTCTAAGCCGGAAAGGGTGCTCTTTCTTTTCGCCTAAGTTCCCAGTTCGATGGCAAGAAATATAAGTTGCTATGACTTCATTATGGCTCTAGTTATAAGAGGGTTCGATGATAACTGATACAATTACTTATGTAAGTAGATACAAGTAAAATACAAGAGTATAATTTTTAAAACTAAACCATTCTTATTTTACACTTGTCTTGTTTGCGGTGTAATAAAAAACGAAGAAAGTTGGTTTTCTTTTAAACTAATTTCCCTTAATATATATTACTCTGCGATTGATTCGTAATTATATACCTACTAGTGTTGATTAAGATTACACAAGGCATCTAGACGCATTTACAACAATTAGTAGGCCTCATTCTAAGCATTAAAATAAATATATTCCAAAGTTACCAATCTTTTATCATTTAAAAAAGCAAATAGCTGGTAGTATTGGGGTTAGTCAAGGAAGAAATCTTTGTTGTTAAAACACAGTATCCAAATACTATTATTATTATGCATAAAAACGTACCTTGGGTTTGAACAGTTGTCGGGTCTCAAGTGCGAGGAGGAAATAAGTGAATAGTATGACAAACGGACTCGCCAGCGTTCCCCACATGTGGTCATCTGTTACTTCATACGTAAAATATGACAAGCTTGTCATGTTGATTGCTACTAACTTTGTTAAGCCGAAGTACCTGAAAATATTATTGTTGGTTTATGTACCTACATAATAATAACACACGAGGAAATACTAGGGGTACCTACCTGTTATTGTCGTAGATGTTTGTGTCTCAATCACGCAAGATTTGAATATTTGCACTCAGCTAAACTAAACCCGCCTTCAAAGCAAGAGTGAACAGGCATCTTCTGGGCACGCTCGCCCCATCATAGACCTAATCTATCACTTTCCATCACCAATGAACCTTAGATCATACCAAGGGTGATCACACAGGGCCAGACAAAGAGCGATACAATCCGCGGGGCAGTTTTGTGGCGAACTGTTGGGCAGTAGCGACCCCACGAACCTGATCTCCCGGGAGAAGTCTTGTTCCTCATCCCCGGTTTGCCTTTATTGGCTGGCCGAAGTGAACACTGACGAGGAACAGAGCTCCTACCTTTTTCTTGCCTTAATTGGCAGGTCTGAGTGGAGATTCGCTAGAGCAAACGTGCTTGGGAGAAGGATGTATAATCCAGTAAGATGCTGGTAGGTTTCTTGACCGTACTTCCGGGATTGTTCTAATAGCCGTGGTATACCTCTCCACTCCTCTAGCACCTCAGGATATGTTGCCCCCTAGGCGCTACGTCACTTTGTGCTAGCGACCCTTTTCGGGGGCCCATTTATTGAGTGTGCAAGTCACCCCCTGCCATTTTAAAGCCGTGTACATTGTTAGTGGTCAAGCTGGGGTCAAATCTACTAAACCACCTAAACCCATAGCCTTTTATTTTTTGTTTCCATATTCTGTAATAGTCCAGCACCAACCGGGGATTATCCTTGGGTATACATTTATAGTGCATACAGGGATAATCGTCGGCTGGTGTCTCATTCCTTTAAAAAAGTCTAACGGGGCCTCTGCGAGTTGTCTTCGGCCCCTCGTACGCCTACCAAAGGACCAGGACCCCATGGTCCCGAGATTGTTCAAAATAATAATAACTATTGGACTATTGTTGTCAATAAGCCTGACATAGTGATGATAGACCGACTAGAGGGTCGCGCAATGATTGTTGATATAGCAGTCTCTCATGAGGAGAACGTCGTGAAGGGTGAGAAAGATAAACAAACTAAATATCTTGACTTGGCTCGCGAAGTTGTCGAAATGTGGGATGTGAACACAGCAGTAATTTTGCCGATAATCGTGACGGCCAATGGCATAATTGCCAAGAGCCTCGACCAACATCTCAAGAGGCTCTCGTTGGGCAGCTGGATCAAGGTCTTGATCCAGAAAGCAGTACGCTTGGACACGGCTCGTATCGTTAGGATGTTCCTCTCTCAGGAGCCCTGACCACCGGTAACTTGGACCCTGTTCCCGATACCGGTGGGGTACTATTTTCAATATTTTTAAATGTATTTTTTTTATTTTTTTTTATTAAATATTTAAAAATATAATTGATCATCTTCCTGCCCTTATCCCATGTTACTTGGGGTCGGCGCAACACGTTTTTTCTTCCATTCTGTCCTATCAGCCGTCACACTATCACTAACTCCCTGCTGCTCACACAATCCATCCATCTTTTCTTTGGCCTCCCTCTTCCTCTACATCCACCCACATTTATATTCATAACCCTTTAGTTACATGCGTTTCATCCCATCTCTTCACATGAATACCAGGACAAGCGGTTAGTTACCTTTCAACTTTTCCGTAAAAAATAATAATATGTATATAAAATAAATAAAAACGATGGTCTTAGTGGTTTTTATATAAAAGTTGAGTCTTAGCTAAGAATAAAGTGCACGATTTTAATGACTATTATTAAGTTTTTTTTTCTTATAGCAAAAACGATAATTGCTCTTACCTAGCGAACTCCTTATCTGGTGGATAGAGGTTCTCCAGTATCGAGCACTGGTATGTTATGACAGCTAAGACGTGAACGGCCATGACGGCCATGACGCAGCGGCACACGACTGCGAATCCGCGGTTGAGCGGCTTGCCCAGCGCCCACGCCGTCGCTGAGCCCATGAACACGAGGTAATAGATTCCCGAAGTGACGCTGGGCCGCATTATGCCGGACATCATTAACAGCATCAAGCATATATATTTCCCTGAAAAACAAAGTACGGGCTTATAGCGCCAAAGAAAAAGTTGGTCGTACCTCTTACTTTGTAATAACGACGCCTGTATAAAGCGAAATACTTCAAAGACAAAGCATACAAGTATTAGTCTAATAAAATAGTAAGGATGTTTGTTTCTCGTTCCAACGTGAGGACGGACAAGCCACTATACGAGACCTCTGTTTTTTATGGACTCTTTTTTTATGGATGGGTAATCGTCAAATGACTCCTTTCGCTCTGGGTGGAGCGGGCGGGAGTGTCAGACTCTTACTGACTAAAACCCATCCGTGTTCCTCCTAATACCCTTTAGTTGCGTTTCAGGACCGCGGTGACTCTTTTGAACAAAATCCGCAACTATGGCAGGCTCTGGCCCTAACGGGCCCCGTCTACTTTGCTGACATCTCTTTGAGGCGCGTGTGGAACACATGGCACCGTCGACCCCGGCCTGGTTATGATCGGACAGCGGGCCACCCAACACTCGGCGTTCGCAGGCCCGCACCTACGGTGGTCGGGAATCGCCCTGCGACGGCTGCGACTCCCGACGCCCGGGGCGTCTTCTTTTGTTGCGGCAGCTGGGGCGTGAGGTTTGTCTCTCCCTTACACGTTCCGCCTCCTCCTTCACCAGCATTACTGCTTCGCAGAAGAAAGTGAAGGCTTTCCATTTTAATAAACACAAACTATTACATAATAAACAGTTTGGTTTTACAAGGGGTCGTTCAACAACCGATGCAGGTGTTAAACTTTTAGGACATATTTATAATGCATGGGAGGACAAATGCGATGCTTTGGGCATTTTTTGCGATTTGTCCAAGGCATTCGATTGTTTTCTCCATGAGACATTAATCAGGAAACTTTTCTATTACGGAATCCGGGACACCTCGCTGGATCTTCTTACTTCTTACTTAAGTGATAGGATTCAGAGAGTCGATGAGAACGGTACAAGATCTCCCGGGTCTGTAGTCAAGATGGGGGTCCCCCAAGGCTCAATTTTAGGCCCATTTTTGTTTCTAATTTATATTAATGACTTGCCATACCTCATAAAGGATAAACATGATATAGTGTAGTTTGCAGACGACCCATCACTTTTATTTAAACTCAAGCGTCAGCAGCTGGTTACTGACGATATTAATGGTGCCATTGCAACTGTAGTTAACTGGTTTAATATATATAATCTCCTGCTAAATGAGAAAAAAACTAAATGCATAAAGTTCACGTTACCGCATGTTAGACAAGTGAACACTAGTGTGTCAATAAAGGGGGAAGAGTTGAAACCCGAAGATACCGCAGTGTTCTTAGGCATAACTTTGGATGCGAAGTTACAGTGGGGCCCCCATATAGATAAACTGTCCAAAAAACTTAGCTCTGCAGCATATGCCGTTAGAAAAATTCGTGGCTTAACTGATTTAGAGACAGCCCGTTTAGAATACTTTAGTTATTTTCATAGTGTGATGACATACGGCATTCTGTTGTGGGGAAAAGCCGCTGATATTCAGACAATATTTGTTCTACAAAAAAGGGCTATTCGTGCAATTTATAAATTAAGTCCTAGACACTCCCTGAGAGACAAATTTAAAGAGATTAATATAATGACTGTGGCCTCTCAGTATATTTATGAGAATCTTTTGTATGCACATAAAAATATTAATCTACTAGCACTTCGCCCGCGACTTCGTCCGTGTGGATTTAGTAGGTACTCCACAAACTTCAACGCCCCCTATACCCCCCTATAAAGGTTAGTTTTGGAAAATTAAGCACAACGATTTTCATTAATTACTTAGCCATTTCTACTTATTCTATGGTCTCAGGAGGCCCTCGACAATGTACCATTTAATTAGCGAATGCGACTGTCGAAATGCCAAAATGTAGGAATTTGGTCACGTGACATTTCGTGGGATATAAGGATTTCTTCTCACACCTGGGGTTACATTATCAAAGTTTTCATACGGATCCCTAAATTTTTTCACCACCATCACCGATTATGTAGTATTCTAATGGTGAAAGATTTTTTCAAATCGGTCCAGTAGTTTCGGAGCCAATTCAAACAAACAAACAAATCTTTCCTCTTTATAATATTAGTGTAGACGTGTCGGTCAAATGTGGAGAAAGAAGAACTTTTCTAAACCAGAATGGTGCTGGAGGACAAAATGACGGAACTTAAGACAATGGGAAGCAACCTTGAGCGCTTGAGTACATCGACTGCGAAAAAGCCAAGTGTCTTCCTTTGATTCAAATATGTTAGGTTACGTAAGCTCTCTTCTGTACTTGTAATTTAATTAGTTGCACCTGTAAGTGAATCAAGACGTAAGACAGACTAGAGGGCGCATATTCATAGTTAGCCTAGGGCGGTCCGAACTCTAAATCAGGCACTGCATAACGTGAATACTAGGAACAAAAACAATTTTGTCATTCCTAAAACCAGGCTTCAAAAAATAGGTTGTTCATTCAAATGCCAATGTATACCCTTTTATAATAAACTCCCTAGCCATATTCAAGACCTTAGTATTAATAAGTTTAAATAATATATAAAACGTAAGCTATGCCAGAAAGCTTTTTATACAGTTAAAGACTATCTCGAAGACAAAAAGGCTTAAAAATATTTACTTTGTAAAGTAATATATTTTTATTGACAAAAATACTTACTTTGTGAAGTATTTTTTTTTATACTTTAATTCACTATTGTGAATGTGAGGACTATATAGGTTATTATTTTCTTTTTTCTATTCAAGTATTTTTATAATGTCTAGCAATTTGAGTACTTTTGTGTCCTACCCAAATGTCCTTTCATTGGCATTGTTCGTCGGTTCGTTGAGCTCCTTTTGGTTCTAAGTTGAGCTACTCGACTACTGACCAAAGCTTGCACTGACTGGACAGGTCCACTCATCTGTGTGGTTCTTTCATCAAAAGACCATTTCAGACACTGATCTGCATGGTCCTCATAAAACGTATTGTGAATATGGGGACCACGTAGATCGCCATTTAGGGTTTCATTTCATGTTAGTCTGGCAGTTTCAGTTATTATGCGGCCTACCCAAATGTCCTTACTTTGTTATTGTTCGTCAAATCGCTGAGCTCTTTAAAGTTCTAAGTTTGAGCTTCACGATAATTGACAAATGCTTGCACTGTCTGGACAGGTCCACTCAAATCTGTGTGGTACTTTCCTCAAAAGGCCACCTCAGACATTAAACTACATGGTTCTCATATGATTTGACCAGTGAGGATTGTATGGACTTTAAAAGAGACTTTGACCTCTGAGTTTGTTTCGGTGTTTCTTCTCAGGGTCGTCAGCTAGGAAACACCGGCCTCATCTAGCTTAAAATGACCAAAGACGTGTAAAAAAGTTATGTTTAACCTACTTACAAAAGAAATATCATTTATCATGCCTCGTCACTCCGGACCATGGATTGAACCAGGGTCGGAAGCGAGAGGTCACCGCCGCCGATCGACTCGACGAGGACACGGCGGTGCTTCGCCGGCATACCAAAGGAAGGAAGCAGGGCAGACCTCCACCGTGTTCTCCGGGCGATCCTCGCAGTGATAACACCCGGACGTGTCGTCCCGCCGAATCCGAAACAGGGTAACTCCCGAAACAACCGTGTCCGGTAAGTAACTGCGTCAAGCAGAAGGTGAGTACGCCGTGGCGCCTCGCTAACCACTCCTCAAAGAGGGGACTTATCGCCGTAATACCAGCCGAGTCGATGACAAAGTGAAGATTGAAAATAAGCTGGAGAAAACACAAAACTTTACCTGCACTCGTCAGAAGGGGGTACTGCTGATATTTACTCTCCGTGTCCGTAGATCCCGGCCCTGTTCCCGGGCCAGTTAACAGTCTTTTGACTATAATATACACTAACAGCGATACTGAAGTATTTATAATCTGAAATTGAATGTAAGAATGAATTAAATAACTTATGTAGGCATTGATGAAAACAGCTTGTTGTAAACGATTTCGATACAAATAAAAGTGCGAGAAGCCGACAAGGAGAGAAAATAACTCATATTTAAATAAAAGTTGTGCAGTGCAGAGCTTTAAAAATAAAAATTTCTAGCAATTTGGCTAATGTGGATAAAGATATATACATAAAGATTTCTACTATATCCAAAGTAGTTAATGTAGCTATCATTCCAATTTACATATTATTTAATATTATTTTAAGCCCGTAGTGTCCCACTGCAGGGCTGGATTGCCTTTAGGTAGGAGTACAGCTCGCCTCAACATCTCCTTTTGGGTCTACCGCGTCGCCGGTTTCTTATGTTCGGGACCCAATCCGTGGTTACTTTTGCCTAGTTCTCATGTGGCATGCGGCAGATATAGCCTTCCCAGTTCCACTTCAATTTGGCAGCTGTATTGCCTACATCTGCGATTTGAGTTTTGGAACGAAGTATGTTGTTCCTTATACGGTCTGTAATCCTCACTCCGAGGATACTTCGTTCCATTGCTCGCTGGAAGGCTTGGCGCTTTTGACGTTGAGTTAATGACCACGTTTGTGCTCCGTAGGTGAGGGTGGGGAGGATGCACATGTCCATGAGTGTTCTTTTAAGGCAGAGTGGAAGGGGTCCTTTCATGAGGAATTTCATCGACCAATAGCTCTTCCAGGAATTTTCGGTGTGTCGAGCAACTTTTTTATCTTGTCTCGTCTGGAATGAGACTATTTGGCCGAGATATATGTGTCGCAGCCATCTGGTTAATTCAACTATTTAATTGGCTGCCTAGCCATTTCACTAAACGGCGCCATTTAGTTAGCGGCCTAAATGCCATCTCGCCATTTTATCGAACGGCTAGGCACACGACTTGGCTAACTAACTTTTAATGGTTTGCCTAGCCATGTTCACTGAAATTTAGTTCCATTTGCTGTCACTTGGCGCGCTGTAGGCGGAACTGTCATAATTGCGTCGACCAGCCGCAGGGTTCCCAACTTAGGGGTTTTCTCCCAAAAGGGGTAAATAAATGGTAGGTATATTTATAAGTTTTATTTATTGACTAGGTCAATACGTAATCAAATTTAGAATAATTCCTTGTGACTAAGAATGCGGAGTTTAATAAAGAAAAAACAACTATCACAAGTGTTAACCATAAAAAAGGATTATTTATTATATCGTCTGTGTAAGTAAGTAAGTAAGTTTTTTTATTTGCAAAAAATGTGGTAAAAAGATGTTACAACATGTTTTTGGTGCAAGACACATTTCGCCATAATATGATAGCATGCCAATATTTAGGTAGGTATACATAAAATTTAATGAATGTTGTTACACACATCATTAATTATTTTAAAAAAACTAATATTTTACATAACCATGTAAAATAAATTAGGTAGGCATGTACGAACGAAGTAAAATTTAAAAAGGAAAACAATAAAAGTAAAATAACGGACATAAAATTTATAAAACAAAACACGAAAGACCATAGAATGAAAGTTCACAATGCATTTCTAAAATGCATTGCATGCATTTCCGTATTATTTGTGGGAAATCATTTATATAAATAAGGAATAGAAGAGGACCCAAAATGCTGCCTTGTGGTACACCAAGATTATTATTTTTGGGTTCAGAATCAAAATATTCTATGATATTTGTGTTATTGTTACATTTGGTAATTCTTGTGATTTGGTAATTTTCTGTTATTTAAATATGATTCAAACCATTTTAGGGCCGTTCCTCTTATACCACATTTCTCTAATTTGCTGATGAGAATGGAATGGTCGACATAGTCGAATGCTTTACTTAAATCTAAAAAGAGGGCAGTAGAAAGATTTTTTTAATTCACTTTGTTTAATATTGATTTAACTAACTTGAATGTCGCTAATGTAGTTGATCTAAATTTAGTACCTCATATTTGTTTAGAAAATTTAATAGTCTTTTCTTCATAACTCTCTCTAAAACTTTTGAAGGGATTGGTGTTAATGCTATAGGTCGATAATTATTTTTGTCTGACTTCGAACCTTTTTTATGCAAGAGTTTTATTACAGAGAGTTTAAGTTTTTCCGGGAAGCAACCTTGTTCTATTGATAAATTCATAATGTAAGCTAAGGGCTCCGCTATAAACTGCGATATAAGTTTTATAAGATCGGTAGTGATATTGTCGTAACCAGATGATTTAGTGTTATTCAGAGATTTCATAACATTATAGATTTCGGCTGCATTTGTAGGCTCTAGAAAAATACTGTGGCTGTTACTCTTAATATCTTGGTTATTATCATCATCGTTATTAGTGATAACATTATTAATTGTAACTACGTCTATAAAGAAATTGTTGAATATGTTAGCAATATCAGCTCCAGATGTTGTTGTTACATTGCTGTCATTAATCTTATTGATATACTTATGTGCTGTTGTGTTACCCATATTACGTTTGACAACGTCCCATGTCGCTTTGCATTTATTTTTAGAAAACGCAATGTGCTTTAGGTTACATGACGATTGTAAGTTATTTTCTTATGCATTTTCTTAAGAGGTTATTATATGCCTTGAAAGTAGATTTATTTTCATTGGTTCTGTTAGTATAATATTTATATCTTAAATTTCTTTTCGTTTTACAACTTTCTTTAAGTCCTTTTGTGATCCATTTAAGTTTGTTAGTTTTATAGTACCTAACTTTTTACTGTAATAACAGGAAAGCATAGTCTGTAAAATAAAGTGAGTAAGTCATGAAAGACATCAAAGGCACCATTTGCTTCAGTAATTTCATTTTGTCTATGCTTACTGGAAATTAAAAAGGTTTGAGTTCGAATCGAAGAATCGAGTCCCCTTATTAGGGGTTTAGCTAATTGTTGAAGTTTTAATTTTTTATTGAATTATTACTGAGAAAAAGCACCTTAAAAGGGAGGCAGGGGGGGGGGCTTAACCTCGAACCACTAATCTAACCTGTCCGATTCGTGGTGCCCCAAGTCCCGAACTCGCTTTGCTCGCTCTTGCACCAAATAAAACACCAAAATGTTAATTACATAAAATCTAATCGGTGTCCAGAGGGGTAGCAAAAACAGGAGGCAGATAACAATAACGATATGGAGCACATTTCACAGATTTTGACAGATAGAACTTCAAAACCGTAAGAATTTAGAGTAATTATAGTTCCGTTTCACGTTTTAATAGTGATTTACAAATATTTTTAGAAAATATTCTGACGCGGCTTCGGCAGCTGAAATAGCATGGAGGCGCTTGAGGTAAGCCCCTTAAATTTCACGAATCTGTCACTGTGGGGGGGCCACAGTGACAGATTCGTGAAATTTAAAAGACTTGATTCTAAACCTAACCCGTTTTGGTATTAGCGAAAATATTTTTTGAGAGCTGGTAACACTGACCAGCTGTGACATTTCTGCTGTTTCTCTCAAATTCAAAATTTTAAATCAACGTTAGTAGATATTTTTCAGTGAATGCTAAGTGTTAAATGAAAGTATTTGGTGTATAAAACTCTTACGAATGTTTCTACGAACATTTTGAAAATAAACTCAAAGATTAACCAACAACATCAAGGTAATAATAATAATTATCGTGATTTGTTTGTGTTTTCGTATTTTATCGTTTAATCCGTGTTGTAAGTGTCCGTATTTAAAGTACTGTTATTATTTTAAAATAAATGTGTTTTGAGACGGCTTAAGCATCTGCTAACCCATTTCATTAAATGTTGTATTAATAGACAAGATGGCTGGATGTCATTTAGACAGCTAGTTAAATGGCGCCGTTTAATGAAACGGCTAGGCAGCCAACTAAATGGCTGATTAAGCTATTTGGCTGCGACTAATGTACTCGTGGACATATTCAACCTCAACACCCACAATGTCTATTTGCGCTTCGTGCTATTCGTCATTAATTTCGTTTTCGTCATATTAATTTTGGAGTCCGACCTTGAATTCACAAATTATCTATCTATATTTAATAATATATAAAATTCTCGTGTCACAGTGGTACTTGCCATACTCCTCCGAAACGGCTTGACCGATTCTTTTGAAAGTGTGTATATTCAGTAGGTCTGAGAATAGGACGTAAACTATGTGTAGGGTAGGTGTAGAGTAGGTAGGCAGGTAGCCAGTTGGCGGGAGCGAAGCCGCGGGGGACAGCTAGTACTTTTATAAAATTTATATTTACCTCGGGGAGCATAATATGCACGGCCATTAGTGGTTCTACCGAGGCATAAGACACAAAGCCTAGGTTGTGGCCTATGATATCCAAGATAGGATACTGGTCGAGTATGGTGCCGTAAACATGCGTCGATGCCAGCAGAGCGTGCCATGCTATGTGCAGAGATAGCAGCAGGAATGAGACCACCACATTCATAAGTAAAAATCTGCCACACCATCCTGAAAGAGAAGAAAGAATTTATGACACGTCCATACCCTAGTGGATATTTTTAGTTTCCTTTATGTTTACTAATATTATAAATGCGAAAGTAACTATGTTTGTTACAGTTCTCGTCAAATAACTTTGCCCCTCTGAAGTTAGCCATTTGCAAAGATCGCGCAGGTGCAGTCACGTAGACGGGAGCAAGCGGGACGCAAGCATGCATCGAACGTAAACGAGCGACTGAGACATAAAATCGCGCCCCGCCCCCATGTCTCTTGCGCATGCGCAGTTGCAGTGTGTTCGTGATTTTGACTACTACGCAGCCACTTGACACATCTCCAGAGAGGCAAAGTTATTTGACGAGAACTGTTCCTGTTTACGCTTGAATGGGATTGGATGAAACTTTGCATACGGGTAGTATGTTCCCCAAGGATAATGTTCACGCGGGTGAATCTAGTGCTGTTTACAAGAAAAACGGAAGGGTTTTCAACCACATAAGTGGGTGAAAAAGGGTGGCAAAGTTTGTATAAAAAGTATTTTTTAGTTTGTGATCAAATTCATTACTTTTCACGTCGAAGCCGTGGGCATATCTACACTATATAATATATAATTATAATAATATAATAGTCTTTGCACGGGAGACATTGTCAAGATTTAAGCCAAATTAATGTCGGCAAGGAACCGTCGAACGCATGGTTTAAACGAGGCGAGCTCTTCCCTAAGACTGAAGGAAAGCTTCATGCTCGCAATACAGGACCAAATTATGGAAACTAGAAATTATAGGAAGCACATTATTAAAAACCTGAACACTGACACTTACAGAAAATGTAATAGTTTACTAGAAACCATCCAGTATACAGGGTTACTGGTAATTCGACGTATATCCGTCAGGGGCTGATAAGGGGGCCAAAATGCAACAAATTGGACCCCCCATATGTATGACCGAAATTCAATAGTTTTCGAGATATTTGAATTTTAAGGGTTTTTCGAAATTTACCCAAAATTTGACATTTAATTCTAAATAAAAAAACCTACATACCCATTCAAGGGTACCATTAAAAATGATGTTGTATCTGGCACTTCAATTAAGCTATGGGCATCATTAAAACTACTTAATTTAACAAAATAATTAAAATAATGACCGAAGTAAGAATAATATCTTACCAATATTTTCATTTTACGGTTCAAAAATGTTGTCTCGTCAAAAAAAAATCTATGACATTAATCGTACAAATAACTAAAACAACTTGCCTATTCTGTAGGCTTTCCAAAAAGGTATAAAAGTCAATTTTAAAATACATAATTCGTGGCATGGCATGTGTTTAAACCGGCGCGGGGAGAGAAATCATCTGTGTTCTTAGTTTATCATCCTCGCTAAAACAACCGATTTTACTGGCGAAATTCTTCCTGATGGGGCGAGGTGTGCGGGCGGGGGAGTACACGGCGTTTGCTGCGCTCGCGTCGCCTTCCTTAGTACAGTTCACGTCAAATAACTATGCCCCTCTGAAGTTAGCCATTTGCAAAGATCGCGTAGGTGCAGTCACGTAGACGGGAGCAAGCGGGACGCAAGCATGCATCGAACGTAAACGAGCGACTGAGACATAAAATCGCGCCGTCAGAATCCCCGCCCGCGCATGTGCAGTTGCAACTGCAACTGCGCATGCGCGGGGCGGGGATTATTGACGCGAACTGTACTAAGGAAGGCGACGCGAGCGCAGCAAACGCCGTGTACTCCCCCGCCCGCACACCTCGCCCCATCAGGTAGAATTTCGCCAGTAAAATCGGTTGTTTTAGCGAGGATGATAAACTAAGAACACAGATGATTTCTCTCCCCGCGCCGGTTCAAACACATGCCATGCCACGAATTATGTATTTTAAAATTGACTTTTATACCTTTTTGGAAAGCCTACAGAACAGGCAAGTTGTTTTAGTTATTTGTACGATTAATGTCATAGAATTTTTTTTGACGAGACAACATTTTTGAAGCGTAAAATGAAAATATTGGTAAGATATTATTCTTACTTCGGTCATTATTTTAATTATTTTGTTAAATTAAGTAGTTTTAATGATGCCCATAGCTTAATTGAAGTGCCAGATACAACATCATTTTTAATGGTACCCTTGAATGGGTATGTGGGTTCTATTATTTGGAATTAAATGTCAAATTTTGGGTAAATTTCGAAAAACCCTTAAAATTCAAATATCTCGAAAACTATTGAATTTCGGCCATACATATGGGGGGTTCAATTTGTTGCATTTTGGCCCCCTTATCAGCCCTTGACGGATATACGTCGAATTACCAGTAACCCTGTATATTACGGGTGCATGTAAATCAATAAACCAGACAGACTTCAAACATAGACACGACCAAGTCGCTTAAATCATACACCAAAAACTAGCGCACCAATACAAATTAATAGACTTCATGGAAATACATCCCCAACCCTACGCTCGAAAACCTGGCAACAAAATTATATTTTGACCGAGGGATTTTCACTGACGGAACCGTTCACTTTATTTAATTTTTTTTATTGAGAAATGGGCTTGCTCTTGACCTCGATCACGCGTGATGGAAAGCGATAGGTGAGGTATGTTTTTTTTTTTTTTTTTTAAAAAAAACGTTGCCTCACACTAGGAATTTCTCCTGTATCGTGGGTGCGTTTACAAACATATAAATTCACGTACACAAACAGCCAGACCCGGTCTGTAGGCCATACAAATATTTGTTCCGTGCGGGAATCGAACCCGCGACACGCAGCGCAGCAGTCAATCGCGCAACCACAACGCCAACCGTGTCGTCTATATGGAGTGAGCGTGCCCAGAAGATGCCTGTTCACTCTTGCTTTTAAAGCAGACGTGTTATATGTGGAAGGGACACAGAAGCTGGTAGAGTTCCACACTTTTGCTAGACTAGACATCACATTAATTAATTAAAGTTAGTGTTGTTTAATTTAAGTGTCATTTTGGTTATTTAATCGGCTGTTTTTATTGTCACGAACCCCAAGCTCGTTATAATTTAAACCTGGATATCTAGCGTATGCTCATCTTTCATTAAAATCGGTTCATTCATTTCGAAAATTACGGACTTAAAAGTTTGTATGACATGCCGAAGGGCCCGTAAACGCTCTTAACTCGGCTTTGTTTTCTGTAAACGAATGATATAATGAACAAATTTTCGTAACGGTCTGATGTATAAGAGCTTCGGAGATGATGTTCATTTTCATGGAGTAAGAAACGATCAACATCTGGTATTACTTTAAAACGGCCTCCGTACGAAAATCGAGTATTCTTTAATTGTAATGAATATTGAATTGTGTTTTCATCACAATTTTCCAGTTAGGGTGTCTGACATCTTGGGTTATCTCATTGCAGTGGGTACCTAGGAGGATAGACGTCATTTGTGCACTAAGATAGACACCGTTTCTCACCATTGAATGATCTGCTGTCTGGTACGCACGTTAGTGGTGATAGAATAAACAGCAGGATGTATACTATTGAGATGCCGAACGGTCGGAGTGCTACACCTGTAAACAAACAATAATCAAATTATAATACGGACGACACGATATAATGTAAAAGACGTGATTGTGAAATAAAAAAATACTTAATAATGTTTGTAACGTGTAAAAACATCATAAACAGAGCATTTTGGGAATATGATTGAATGTGATGAAAATTAAACCACAAAAGGGAAAACATGAAAAAAGCCGAAACACGAAAGGAAAGTCAATAAAGGGAAAGTCACAGACACTATAAATCACGGGCACAAGGCGCCGCCGCCGGCTGGCAATAGGACGTCCGAAATTGTTTTAGCCTCCTTTACGTGAGCTAACTTTTAGCTTTGTATCCGTCTTTATGTTAGCTAGTACTTCTTGCTACTTCTTAAATACACTCGGGAGATTAGCCTGAATTAAATACTTAATGTATAATTTTGATAAGTAATTATTTAAAAAAGTGTCTACCTAGTTTCGTATTTTTAGGGTTCTGATCACTCGGTTGTCTGTGTGTCCGTCTGTCACAGTCGATTTTCTCCGAATCTACTGGACCGACTCTGTTGAAATTTGGTATACACATAATCTTTTGTGACCAAAACACGGACGTCTAACGAAAATAAATAAGTTTTGAAAACGGGTAGGTACCTACACTTTTATTTGGGTGTTTCTGGGGAAAAGTAGAACTAGAACTTAAAAAAAAAGAGTTTTTCCAATTGTATCGTGTAACGTATCAAAGGGCGCATTGTGAGGGTTTCGAATATATTT
Source organism: Melanchra persicariae (assembly GCA_947386135.1). Classification (NCBI taxonomy): domain Eukaryota; kingdom Metazoa; phylum Arthropoda; class Insecta; order Lepidoptera; family Noctuidae; genus Melanchra; species Melanchra persicariae. The sequence continues at coordinate 6,702,179 of OX376653.1, read as the reverse complement.
TTTGTTAATTTATAAATACCTACATGGTTTTGAAGTTATTCAAGGAATTTGCTGAAAAATGACCATTTGGGGAGGGGATTACGCCTTATCTCCAAAAGAATGGGTGAAAATTTTTGAAAAAAAAAACAGAAGTTTGGCTATAGATAAGTACTGGAAAACCTATAAATAAAAAGTCTATGGTTTGAAAGTAACATGTTACAAAAATGACATTCGTTCGGAACCCTTTGCATGCGAGTCCGGCTCGCACTTGGTCGGTTTTTATACTAGCATAATAATTCGGCTTCAATTTTGTTGTTTTACTTGACCTGAAAAACTTCTTAATTTTTTTTTATTATTGATAGGCACGCGCTTGACCACTACCTCACATGATGGTAAGCGATGATGTGGCCGAAGATGGAGCACGCTTGCCTAGAAATAACCTATTCACTCTTGACTTAAAGACTTACACTAAACTTGTAAAAGGTTAACCCAGTTTTAATTCTAAAACCCAGGTATTTATTATATATATATATTTACCTAAGTGTAGTATAATCAATGTAATCATAGCATTGAACTGCCTTGGAGAATGTAACACTAAAGTGTTTGCGTTTCTACAAAAACTACTTCGGCGATGGGAAATATTTAATTACAAATAAATTAGCCTTACCTGCCTATTTGTGTTGTTCAGTCAGAGTTTTTTGATATGATATGATTATAAGGTGGATACCTATAAACAGATAAGAGTCGTAAAAAGCTATTACGAAGGAAGAGAACAAACATAATATTGTCGGGCACCGTTCGTTATGGCGGCCCCAAATGCCACAGTAACATTTAGAATTTGTTCCACTTCGTTTTATACCCCGCCCTATTTCTTCTCGCGTCCTACCGCTGTCATAAAACCAAGCATAATATTTTCTTATGTATATGCTGGGATTAGCCATCAAAACATGTGGAATGGCAAAAATGAGGGATGTTAAAACCGTTTCCATTATCCTAATGTAAACAACTAATTTATAAAAGTTCGAATTTGATTAATAAGATGAGTTATCTGCTGGATGTTGAAAATAAATCATCACTTCCGACAAACCGAAGAAATGCTTAGCGTGTAGGCATGTGTAGGTGTGAATAGAAAAGTAGTACCTATGTTCCATACAAAAATAGAGATTCAAGTACTTTTTGCCAACATTTTAATTAATTAAAGTAAGTATCAGTATTTAATTGTGTGTGATGTGTTGAGTTTTTCGGTTTAAAGAAACTTTATTCCCAATAAAGACATAATTATGTCACTTACTTGAGAACAATACTAAAAATCATACATAAATATTGTCCACAAAAAGTTCCTCATCAGTATTATAAGTTAATAGTTACCCATCCAATGCATTCATTTCTCCAGAAGTGATCGATTCGCAATTATGTGCTGGCTAAGTTGAGTTTTGAATGCATTGAAAGAGTAGATGTCTTATACAGGACGGTAAGGGTGCGTTTCCACTGAGGCGGAGCGGAGCAGAGCGTGCCACGATTCACCAATCACAAGGCCTGAAATTCACATCTCTTTTCCACTCCGCTTGGTTGATTGGTGAATCGCGGCACGCTCTGCTCCGCTCCGCCTCAGTGGAAACGCACCCTGATCCATTATAGAGTAGTGCTCCTTCAAAACATAACATTTTTTTGCCATAGTTAGTTCTTGTTTTAGGTAAAACTAGCAAGCTTGCTCGCCGTATGCTGCGTTGTCTAACTTGTTTATATTGGGTAAGTATTAAGTTTGAGTGAACGCTTTTGTTGAGAATATTTCTGATGAAAATACACGTGTTGTAAATATATAAGGTAACTGCTATAGTAATTGGCCACGCTATAGTAACTGGCCACTCATAACAAAAGAGGTAGAAACAAGGTAATGGAAGCAAGCCCATGAATGTTAAGGCTGCAGTCTTGCAAAATTCACTCGCGGCGAATTATTTGCGCAACTTTAAATTCTTTTTCTTTACCAAGTAATGAAATAACATGAAATATTTTTATTGCCCATAAATAACCATAATATAAGTAATAGGTAGTTATTTTTTTTAAGTTCTTCTAGGTGGATTATGTTAGGTAAATCAAGTGTTAAATACAGCTCTCTCGCGCCCAACATCATTTCGAGTTCTGTTTGGGCGCTCAGTCTATGGCAATGAAGAATTAATTTACAAATCTGTTCAGCGCATAATTAGCTCAATATTCTCGTCTTCAAAATGCGCTGATTAGTTTTTTCTAGTTATGTTTCATTTTCTTAATTCAGAGGTCACACTTTCATCAAAATTCTCTGTTTTCATCTCTTAATAAACGGTTTGTTTCATTATAACTATGCATTGTATGTATGTAATAATTTGATTATTTTAATGCCAAGAGTGCATTAAGCAAATACTTAAAAAAAAATTGCACCTAAATCACATTACCCTAACAATAATAATAATCTCAAAAGACCTCCAAAAAACGAGTTCATAAACAAGAATTGAGAGAGAAATTCCTTAGTGGCCGCTGCACGGGCGGAGCGTTCGGACGTGTGGTCCACGACAAATTTTAATTGTTCCCTCTCGCTCTAACATTGCTCCTGCTCTAACGTTGGTTACGCACTGTTATGTATCTAAAGTTGCTCTACTTTATTATTTTTTGTATATAATTTTTCGGGTGTTGTAAATATTTGTGTTTTAGTAATAGTATTGTAAATATTTTATTTCAATATGGATCGTAAACGTAAAAAAAATATGCATGCACGAAAAAAAAAAATTGGGCTCAAACGTAGAAGTGATGAAGAGAAATAGAATCCAAAGGTAAGTAGAACTGTTTACAGTATTCATGTTTAGGGCCTAACTACAAGGTCAAATTCAATTAGCTAGCGAGACTCCACAGACTTGATGGGTATACGATTTTATCAACTCACACTTCAAGTAACAATACTACCAGCGGTCATTGACCCCAAACAAATCATCAAATCTTTACTGTTTTTATAAAATTGTTATAATATTGTATACAGGGTCGAATTAAATTAGATAGCGAAAGTCCGCAGAAGTGATGGGTATCAATATATAAGTATGACAAAACAAAAATTAATTAATATGATGTTCATGCATGCTGTCAGAAGGTATAAAAGAGTGTGGTTGGGGAGGGCGTGAGTGCTTGTGTGGGCATGAGTGTGTGGATGGATGTGTTTGTGGGTTGGTCGGTGTATTTAGTGTCTATGTACATACATAAATAATAAATACACACTACTACTAGCGACCAAAATCGGATCGGCTAATCGGCTAATTTGACCAAAGTCGGATATCTTTTAACCGTGGAATAAAATTAATTAATAATATGACTAATTTATTTTCACAGGTCTGCTGCTGGCTCTCGTCAACCATTTTCAGATGTTAGCAACCTGTCAGAAGCGCGAAATATTAATCCTACCTCTTCTACTATTGGAGTACCAGTGATGATTGAAAATATTGACGGAACTGAAAATGTAACAAACTCAAATAAGAAAATGAACCGGAAGCGAACATTTGAGGAGGCTTTTCCTTTTCGCCGAATTTTCGGAAGGAAACGTCAACAACCTGTAATTGTTAGCGACGACCAACAGCTGCAAATTGATAATGAAACAGAAATGACCAATGATGAGGAACTGTTTTGCCTAGAAGGGCGCAGAATCGTATCGATCAAATATTTTTTAGAAAATTTGGGGAAGATTGCTGATCATAACGAAAAATCTTTTGGATGCAGGTGATGGTACACCAATGATTGATGCAATAGCTGACGGGTGTTGGTCCAAAAGATCTTTCCGTAATAACTATTCAGCATCATCAGGTGCAGCAGCAGCAATAATCGGTGCATACAGTGGTAAAATTTTATATCTTGGTGTAAAAAATAAATACTGCATAGTATGTGCAAAAGCTGAAAATAAAAAAAATAAACCTGCAAATCATATTTGCTACAAGAACTATTCTGGTAGTTCTTCCAGTATGGAGTCAACGTCGCTTGTTGAAGGATTTGGTAACTCTCTTGAATCTCATGGTTTAATATATGCTAGACTAATATCAGATGGTGATTCAAGTACTCATAAAAAAATATTAGAAAGCAATCCATATAAAAACTGCAAGATTCAGAAGATCGAGTGCAGAAACCATCTGTTAAGAAATCTATGTAACAAACTGAGAGCACTTACTAAAGATACTCATATTAAGGAAACTTTTAACTGACTTCAAAATCATGAAGTTACGCAGATACACAGTGCGGGCTATAAAGTTGAGGAAACACGAAGACATTTCTGACAGTCAAAAAATGGTAAAACTTCGTACAGATATTTTGAATGCATTACACCATTCTTTTGGTAGTCACTCTGATTGCGATGACGCTATATGCCCAGCAACTGATAAAACTGACCGAAATACGGCACTTGATGTAGCTAACACAGTTTTGTGGAGGAAAATGAGTCAAATTGTCTTGTTTTTGGCTGCAAACGCTAAAAGTCTAATTTTTGACGTCGATAGCAATCCTGCTGAGACATTCAATTCAGTGATTGCCAAATATGTGGAGGGGAAAAGAATTAATTACACACTGAAGAATTCATACCAGGAAAGGTGTTCCGCTTCAGTTAAATGATAAATGATATTTATTTTGTAAGTAGGTTAAACATAACACTTTTACACGTCAATATTTTTTGGTCATTTTAAGCTAGATGAGGCCGGTGTTTCCTAGCTGACTACCCTGAGAAGAAACACCGAAACAAACTCAGAGGTCAGAGTTATTTCCTTTAACACCAAGCGACCAATAAACGCTATCCATAAATGCATATTTGGTAAACCTACTGGCAAATACACAAATGTATATGAGGTACAAAAAGCGAAAAGAAAAGTTTACAAAAGATTATTTAGAAAAAAAATCCGTAGAAATATGAACGATCCAGATTATGGACAGAAAGCTCAAAGACCAGATATGACCGATGAAGATTTTCAGATAACAAAAAATGAATTTCTTAAACAAACGGAGCTACCTGGCCAGCAAAGAGACGAACTACAGAAACAGACGATAGACCAAAGTTCCAGTCAAGAATGGTTAGAAAACAGAAAAAATAGATTAACCGCGTCTATGTTTGGAAAAATATGTAAACGTAAAGAAAACATTAGCTGCGCTCCTTTAGTGAAAGCTATTGTGAAACCACAAAAGTTGTCAAATGTCCCATCGATCACATATGGTAGAGATTATGAACAAATAGCATTAACCCAATTATCTCTGCAGGAAAACGTCACAATTACCCGCTGCGGTCTTTATATTCATAAAACACTCCAATATTTAGGAGCAAGTCCCGATGGTATTTATAAAGACAAAGATGGAAAAACAGGACTGGTAGAAGTAAAATGCCCATTTTCTGCAAAAAAATATGCAAGCTGAAGAAGCTATAAAACAAAAAAAATAAAATTGTGGAAATGTAACACTAAGAAAAATACGTTTGTGATTGACAAAAACCACGATTATTATTTTCAAATTCAGGGCCAATTAAACATTACGGAGATGGATATGTGCTTATTTGCCGTATGGACTGGAGAGGAGTACTCAATGAAAGTCGATTATATAAAAAGAGACCCTACGTTCTGGCACGAAAAAATGGTAGGCCCATTGTCTAAATTTTATTTGCATTGTCTGCTTCCTGAGCTAATTGATTCCCGCCTTGAACGCTCGATGCCAATAAAAGACCCGCCATATATCATTCAAGCTATTGAGAAAAAAGTAAAAAAAAATAAGAACGCGTCCACGTCTTCTACCGCAGACGCTGTCGTTCAGGATAATTAATTCCTGAAAGAAAAGAAAGAAAGAAAAAGTATTTGTTGTGACTCGTACAGGAAGATCTAAACAAAACAAAGTCAAAAATAAAAAACCGGCCAAGTGCTAGTCGGACTCGCGCACGAAGGGTTCCGTACCATTAACTACAAAAATCACGTCTGTTGTATGGGAATAAAATAAATATTTATTTTATTTTGTTTTTAGTATTTTGTTGTTATAGCGGCAACAGAAATACATAATTTGTGAAAATTTCAACTGTCTAGTTATCGCGGTTCTTGAGATACAGGCTGGTGATAGATAGACGGACAAACAGCGAAGTCTTAGTAATCGGATACCGTATTTCTTAACCTGTATACCTTTGGGCACGGAACCCTAAAAAGTAACAAAGAAAAAGAGTAATCGGTGCACAGAGTTACGTATAATTTGAAAAATAAGAAACAACAATTTTGTGTTTAATAACTTTTTATTTATTCAGCCATTTTTTTGTCCCACTGCAGGGCAAAGGCCTCCCTTCCATCCTTCCACTTATCGCCAATCCTTGTGAAAAGGGTCGAGCTCGTCCCGCCATCTCATTCTGGGCCTGCCGCGTTGTCGTTTGCTGCTGTTTGGGACCCATTGTGTGGTTATTTTAGCCCATAGCCCCTCCGGCATGCGACAGATGTGACCAGCCTTCCATTTTAGCTTGGCAGCCGTGTGACATACATGGGCATTTTGAGTTTTAGAACGCAGTATCGAGTTCCTTATACGATCAGAAAGTTTAACTCCAAGGATACTGCGCTCCACTGCTCGCTGACAGACCCCGAGTGCGGACTTTTGACGATTGGTTAGTGGCCATGTCTGCGCTCCATAGGTGAGGGTAGGAAGAATGCACATGTCCATGAGTTTTCTCTTTAGTGAGAGAGGGAGAGTTCCTTTCAGTATATGCTTCATCGACCAATAGCTCTTCTAGGCGTTCTCGGTGCGTCGAGCAACTTCTTTATCGTGTCTTGCCTGGAAGGAGACTATTTGGCCGAGGTATATAAACTCATGGACATATTCAATACTCGCACCCCAATTCCTATGTTACCTTGGTCTTCGTCATATTCATCGCGAGTCCAACCTCGAGGCTGGCACTGCTCAGTTGGTCGAGCATTAGGCCTAACTCGGCTGCCGTGGAGGAGAAAAGAACAATATCGTCGGCGCAGCGGTGATAAGTTAATCTTCTATCGCCCACGACGATGCCCTTGTCCCTCCAATTGCTTTTTAGTTTTCTAAAGACTTCTTCAAGCGTGGCTGTAAAGAGCTTTGGAGCAAGCGGGTCGCCCTGTTTTTAGTGAATGATGGTCCTGTGGTTTTTATTTTTAAAGGCTGCTGTGCTATTTTGGTATACCTATTTTTTGTAGTAGTTTAATTTATGTAGGTTCGATATCTTGGTTTTGAAGAGATTTAAATATGGCGTTGTGCGATAAACTGACAAATGCTTTAGAGTAGTCGACAAATGCGAGGTATAAAGGTAAGTTGAATTCGAAATGTTTTTCTATACTTGATTAAGGGACTGTAAATGGTCAGTAGTGGATAGGCCATGGCGTAACCCGGCTTGTTCGGGAGGTTGATGTTGATTGAATTGGCCAGAAATGCAATTTTCAAGAATTTTTATGAATATTTTGTAAAGGTGTGAGATGTGGCTGATGGAGCGGTAATTGCCGATGTCGGTCTTATCACCTTTTAATGAAGGATGATAACATTTGAGTGGCAGAAACTACTCGGAAAATCACCTTTTTGTAATATTGAATTAAATAAGTTCCTTATGTATGGCAACAAGATAGGCTCCGCGGCTCGAAGTGATTCGGTTGTAATACCATCTTCGCCGGGACTTTTATTGTACTTCATGCCTCTGAGAGCCCGGTGTACTTCATAGCCAGATATTACCGGGACCTCCTCAGGACATCAGTAAACTTCGGTTGTTTTTTGGGATGTTTGGTCGTTGGAATATAGAGATTTATACAACTCGGTACTTATCCCAAGAATTTTTGCCCTAACTCCTTGTTTAACACCATTTACCATACCACGCATAGCTGATCTTAGGGATCGGTTGTTTGTCAATGCGGTAGCCAGCAGATTGGTACGTTACATTCTGTCGCTCTTCTATAAGACGTGTTGTGCTGTCAGTAAGTTTTGTTTTCTTTTTCTTGAGGCACACAATTTTTTGACTGGCGATTTTAATAGCTTCCTTTATGTTTTTATACTGTACATGTACGTCCTCTGAATCTGTGTCTAATAAACTGAAAGTGTTTTTAATATTTATGTCAAACTGTTCTTTATTTGCAATTAGTGTACATCTATCTGAACTTTTGATTGTACTTTGTTGCGATGTAATTTCAAATCAAAATTTGCTGTCCGGTGATCGGAGCTGATAACTACTTCATAAAAAATTATAATAAACTTACTTTACACAAAAATATGGCGTATTCTTTTAACACTCATTGGCTGGCCCCACTATCATTTTTTATGTCTACTACGATACTACGGAACACACAAAAACACTACATCCAGACCCAAAGTATCATTAAAATTGAAATAAATATTGAATAATACTTAGTAGAGCAACTTTCCGACCGTGTCAAATTTTGTTTTAAATTTTACGCTAGGTAGGATGAATGCGGGGACTGCGGGGAGCCCGGGTGCAGACGCTCGGCGCGTGGACTCGCTGCACGCGATTCTTATATTGTGCACTAGAAGACTAAGCCCTTAAGGACAGAAAATATTCCTGTATCAGATACTGAATATTTTTTGTGAATTACCTTGTTTCTACCTCTTTTGTTATGAGTGGCCAGTTACAATAGCATGGCCAATTACTATAGCAGTTACCCTAGGTAGCTGTTCTATATTCATTATTTTAGTGTCTTGATAAATTTTACAGGTTGATGTTAGATGTGGATAGCCGAATAGTATTTTAATGAGATTATTTTGGGTAACTTGGAGTTCTGACAGTTTTGTTTTTGCAACACTGCCCCAAATTTCGATCAAATTAAGTAGAAGCGGCTTTACTAGGGACTTTTGCTGCAATAAATAGTATCTTTCTGTTAATTCTATTATTATTTGAACAATATTTTGATGGTGAGGGTTTTCAATTAAAATGTTTATTTAGTAAATTCATTCTTCAATATTCACTTAAAATACAACAGACATAATTTTGTTAAAAAACATTATGAATATTAAGTACTTACTTACTTTTTTTTTTTGAGGATGGGAAATCATCAAATGACCCCTCCCGCTCTGGGTGGAGCGGCAGGGAGTGTCAGACTTTTACTGACTAAAACCCACCCTTCGTCCTCCTAGTGCCTTTCTTTCCAGGGCCGCGGTAACTCTTTCGAACATATTCCGCAACCCTGGCGGGCTCTGGCCTTAACGGGCCCCGACCCATGATGACTGCTGCTGGTTTGGCGCGCGAAGAACACAGCGCGCCGTCAACCCGGGCCTGTTCTGATCGGACGGCGAGCTACCCATTACTCGCGACGCAGTGGCTGACGTTCAACAGGAGGGGGTGAAATGGGGCCATTAATGGCACTCCATTTCAGCCCCCTCCGGAGCCCTTTGTAGGGGCTCTACTGCGGCTGCTGCAATGGCGGCAGAAGAAGCGGCGGCAGTGGCGGCGGTCGCGCCAGAGACGGCGGTGGCGGAGGGCTTCCTCCTGCTTCGGGCTTTGGCGGGTGGGGCGCAGGCCCTACCCCCAGCCCAGTGGTCGGCCGGCTTGCCAGCTGCCGCACAGACTACGCAGTGCGGCGCGGCGTCGCAGGAGCCGGCCCTGTGACCGGGCTGACCGCAGCCGAAACATAGACCGCTGCGGTCCACCTCCGAGGTGCATTGAGCTCCCACATGGTGGCCCACTTGGCACCGGAAGCACCTCAGAGGTTGGGGTTCCAGCAGTTTGACCTGCGCGGAAACCCAACCCACCAAAAACCTTCGGCCCTCCGAGATGGTCTTGGCCGCCGACACGGAGCAGCTCACCACAATGGTTCGCATGCCCGTGTTGTCAGGACGTAGGGTGCCCGCCTTCACCTCCTCTGCTGAGCACCCCCCATTAAGTACTTACTTAAGTAAGTATTACAATATTAGTTGTTTTTTTTAGGACAATTCGGTAACACAGGACGAGTTTGTGACTATTTCGATGATTCGTTTTTTACATATCAGATACACTAGGTCACAATATTTCAAAAAATATTAGGTAGGTACACAAATATAAGTGAATTTCACAATGAATTAAATAAAATCATATTACCTATGACAGATTAAATCACAATAATGAAAGTAATTTTATGAAATCTTGGGATCACTAATACGCTCTTAGCATCTGAAATTGGAATAGGTACATTATTTCTAGATATTGCTTCATTGTTATAATTCAAATTGCATGAAGACTATAAAATAAAAATAGGTATTTAACATAAATCCATAATCTTAATAGTCAAAGCCGACTGTATTTTATGGTATTTAGTCAAATCGGATGAGGAAGATAAGTTCAGTTAGGCAAAGATATCCGCCATACCTATCTACTTACTGTAAATCGTAAAAATTGTGAAAGTTTGCATGACCTCTGTCTTCCGAGATTTATCTTGTTTACGCGAGAAGAATTTCGTTAACATGCATGCTAATAAAAAATAACAAGCTCTTACCTGCCACATAAAATGCACCTGAAACCGATAAACTATTCGTGATCTAACCAGATAGTTTAATTAAGGCACACCCTGCAAACCACCTACTTGCAATATTATTAATGAATTTCTAATGCGAACTGACATGCACTGTCATGTAATTTGTAAATGTATTGTTACGGCTACAAATTATTGATTTTTATTTAAATTTTTACTAAAAAAGAATAATTTTCATATTTAATTAAGTAATCATTATTTAATAACCATGTAGCATGATCAGATTACGATTATATTTTTCAATAAATACTTTATTGTAGGTAGGTACACCTCATCACAAGCACAGGAAAAACATAGGATAGCATTATAGTTGCATTTATAATGTCTTGATAATTGAGTACTTATGTAAGTAGGTAAACTTGTCGCTTCGTATTTACCTGCAGTATTGAAACAAATGCAATAATTATGTAAACGCCAGTAGAATACTTACATTTTATATAGTATTAGTAGCTCCAATAGTTAAGGGTTTTATTTTTCAGGATTTTTTAAAACTTCTTCAGGATTATAATAATGAATTAAGTATTGTATGTAAATAAACGACACAGGTTCCCTAAATAAAAAATCCAATAAGAAAAAAAAATCTTTGTGACTATATCTTGTTAAATATTGCATTTTAGTAAGCAGCTGATAACTGTCTTATCTAATCTACATCGACACAGTAAGCGGAAGATTACACAAGTACCTACTTCGGTCGTTATATATTTTGGGAATTTCATTCCATTAAAAGAAAGTGTAGGTATGGTGATGACGATATCCCTACGAGTACCTTCAAATTTGTACAATTAACCGGAACTTTTAACTGAATTATGGTAATTTAAATAAATAAGTAATTTATAGAAAAGCTTTAAAAATGATTACTTATTGTGATATTTTACAGTCGTGATGGATATCGATATCTCCTATCTAACAAGCTATCTAAACCACGCCAGATATTTGCGGTTTTCACTAATAGAAAGAATGATGAGGAAGATTTGTGTAAACAATTTGCAACCGGACAGGTCGCTGGTCATTTTTAGGGTTCCGTAGCCAAATGGCAAAAAACGGAACCCTTACAGATTTGTCATGTCTGTCTGTCCGTCCGTATGTCACAGCACTTTTTTCCGAAACTATAAGAACTATACCTAGGTACTGTTGAAACTAGGTATTGTAGATGTATTCTGTGAACCGCATTAAGATTTTCACACAAAAATAGAAAAGAAACAATAAATTTTGGGGGTTCCCCATACTTAGAACTGAAACTCAAATTTTTTTTTTCATCAAACGCATAGTGTGGCCTTCACAGCGTACCGGCGTGATGTTATGTTATTGTAAACAATAAACAGACATGTGATCTCAGCAATCCCGGGAGATTTGCTACCATTTATTGAAGAGTTCCGTTGCCTAACTTCAAAGTTCTTCAGTCCGGGAAAATACTCTTCCAAACAAAAAATAATCATCCAAATCGGTTGACAATTGGCGAAAATATCGTTGAACAATCTTTTTTCCTGGGACCCCAGCATCAGATCCTGACTTATACCTTCCATCATCAGCTCAGCAACATGAGATGATGATTACCAGGCACAATTATACGAATTGCATTAGAAAGTGTGTGAAAAACATTGTGTGTACCTTTAAAATTTGAGGGTTGCCCTCGATTTCCCTAGGTTCCCATAATTAGATTCTGACTTGGTGACAATGGAACCACCTCAGGAGTATAGTCTTTCGAATAAAAAAAAGAATTTTGAAAATCGGTCCACAAATGGCGAACATAAATAACCTCCTCCTTTTTGAAAGAAGTCGGTTAAAAATGCCATGTCTGACGAAAGACCGATGGATCTGAGCACACGCCTCCATTAACCAAACGAATACATGAATGGGAATGGAGTCTACAAAGAATTATATGCACAGTGGGAACACTCCTCGGCTAGACAGACTGACGACATATGGCGGGGACAGACAGTCTAGATCTGGAAGTCGGAGAGCCGGGTATTGTAGCGCTACTTCGAAGCTTATGTCTAGCATTCAAGGCGATATATAAGCTTAGCAGATTTGATTGAACTATAACTATAAAGTGGAGCTCCAACAAGTCTCAATCGTTCTCTACTTCATCCCGACGCACGACGGTTCATTGCCTACAAAGTATTAGGTTCTACCGGATAACCTTGAAAAGTCCATGTTTTACGTGGGCATCAAATTCTATAAAACTGTGTTAGCCAAGATAGCGATGCCGATGTGGTAAGATTATGAGCGGAGAGCCATTAAAAAACATTATTTACTAGCACTTCGCCCGCGACTTCGTCCGCGCGGATTGTAGTACTCCATAAAATTCAACGCCCCGTTAAGGAGGATAGTCTTTAACGGATACTTTTTTTTAATATTTGTATAATTAATCGAAACAATTATAACCATTAATTAGCCAGATATTTTTGCTTTACAACTGATGTGCACTTCATCCCTTTTGGGGTTGGTTATGAAAAAATCGTTAGATCAGCTTCAAGTACCAATGCTACTTTTCGATTGTTCATTACCAATTTCCAAGTTAATAGAAGTTAGCAATACAGTCATCCTTTAAAAACTTTATCACCCTTTTTCACCCATTTAGGAGTTTATTTTTGAAAAATCCAAATGCATTTTGTTATTTTGTATCGAAATCTTTAACGCCGTGTTTCAACTTTATCGGATCAAGCATTAAGATCCTTCCATTCAAACTTGGACACCACCTAAACCCCCTTTTTATAGGTAATAATGAGTACTTTAATCATGTAGTACCTACATTATTTGTAAAGCATCATCAATAGTTTTTTCAGCGCACGCCAAATAATAAATTTATTAGGCTAAATTTTGCTACTTCGAGTTCCGTTATTGCTATTTTCGTAGGGGTTTCTATTTTTTTCGAAAATAAAATATAGCCTATGTTTCAAGTTAATAATGTAGCTTTCTAATCTACACTAATATTGTAAAGAGGAAAGATTTGTTTGTTTGTTTGTTTGAAATGAATAGGCTCCGAAACTACTGGACCGATTTGAAAAATTCTTTCACTAGTAGAATCGTACATTATCGGTGATGGACATAGGCTATAGAATATTTTCTAAAAGTTAGGGATCCGTATGAAAACTTCGATAATGTAACCCAAGGTGTGAGAAAAAATCCTTATATCGCGTATGCTGCGGAATCTATTGACAATAGAGCAAAGTGATGTACTACAGTTTTATAGAGGTCATCAATATCTACAAAAAAAAGTCTGCGATACTATATGTCTAACTATTATGGATAAGTCACCATGACCACTTTTTGTTCATATTATTCAAGCAATTCCAATGGTGAAATAAAAAATGGTGATTTTAGTATCATGATATTAATCCTTATCCATTTAAATGGTTTGATAATTAAGGTTGATTATGTGCGTGTAAATTACACTTTAAATTATTCAAATCGGACCTTCCGTTCAAAAGTTACGACGGTAATAAACATGCTCGAAGTAAGAAAAATGTCGCGGCTTGAGCGAACTGGGGAGAATCGTATCAATGCTTGGTCAGATGAAGTTGAAATACGGCTTTTAAATGATTTCGATACAACAATAAGAATAAAAAATATTTGACTTTTCGAAAATAAACTACATACTTGATAAGGAGTGAAGCAGGGCTGATTAAGATTTTAGGGGAGGACATTATTGCTTGCTTCAATTTACGTCGGAATGCTATGAACAAACTAAAAGTGGGATAATTGAAACAGATGTACCTAACAATTTTTGCATAATCAACCCCTGACGGGCTAAACGGGGTGAACAGTTGCGTTGGACCTGGGCTCGAGACAAGTGAGATTCTGTCAACCGTGGCGTGGCGTAGGCGATTGTCAATACGTAAATGGTACATTGTCTAGGACCTCATGAGACCATAGAATAAGTAGAAATGGCTAAGTAATTACTGAAAATCGTTGTGCCTAATTTTCCAAAACTAACCTTTATAAGGGGATATAGGGGGCGTTGAAGTTTGTGGAGTACCTACTAAATCCGCGCGGACGAAGTCGCGGGCGAAGTGCAAGTGATGAAGTATTTTTTTAAATCGGTTGAGTAGTTTTCAAGCGAAATAGTAACAAACAAACAAATCAATATTTCCTCTTTATAATATTAGTTTAGATTTGTTTTTGTAAAGAACCTGTTGCACATGTTTAGAGGACCCACTACGGGATCCAGTAAGAACATCACATTTTATAGACAATAAATTCAAAATTGTTGAAGTAGAAAAAAGTTTATTATAGTATACCTATTTCGTGTAACCATTTAAAAAACGAGTTTCTGACGCATTTGTAGTTTTTTTATTGTAAGGAACCACTTATCCACAGCTAAATTAAACTACGTAAAAAAAAATCATGCTTATTTTCTAGCACACACATCTTTGATAACAGATATTATAATGAAACAAACAATGCCTCCGCACCATTGTTCCATGGAAACAAATCCAAGGAACAATGGTGGAGAGGAAACGATGTCGCGGCTAGTGACGCTATTGGGAGAAAAACGTGTTTCCTAATATAACTCAAACACTGATGACGAAGGTTAATACGTTTACGTTGATACAGAAATGTTATTCTGTATACCTATCTGTAACTTTACTACACACAAATGAATGGTAATAGTTCATAAATGAAAAACGTGTATCACTCCGACTATGACATCATTGTTCTATGAATTTACTGAAATCTGTCAAAATGTGTTTTCACTGAATCATCAAACTCAAGCTTCGATAGTGTTTGTGCAACAGAACGTACAGTTTTGCTGACACAAATAGGTACAAGCCAAGTTAAAAATAAGACTGGAAATATAAACACGAAGAACATTCAGATTTCAGATGCAAATACAATTATGTGCAGGATAATTATAGTAAGTAGTCTCATTATCATGCGGAGTCTAAAATATTTACCTTGCCGTACGCATTGCACGAAAGCAAATACCTATACTTTGTTCAATTATTTCAAATCAATTATAATATCATATTGTGGCGGAATATTTTTTATTAACCCAGAGGTACAATAATATTAATAACTAGCTTTTGCCCGCGGCTCCGCCCGCGTGGATGTCGGTTA
The DNA here is from genome assembly GCA_947386135.1 of Melanchra persicariae. Classification (NCBI taxonomy): domain Eukaryota; kingdom Metazoa; phylum Arthropoda; class Insecta; order Lepidoptera; family Noctuidae; genus Melanchra; species Melanchra persicariae. The sequence goes on along the minus strand of OX376653.1, from coordinate 6,686,658 downwards.
TCTCGTAAAAAAGCCTATGTCTAGCCTATGTCCTTCTCCATATCCCAGGCTATATATCTGATAAATTTCATGACGATTCGTTCAGCCGTTTAAGCGTGAAAGCACAGCGTGGTGTAACAGACAGACAGACAGAGTTACTTTCGTATTTATGATATTATTAGGGATTAAGGGCAACTTTAGAATTAATTGAAAACAGTTAATTTTAGTAACAGATAGGGTCTAAATGTCAGTCATGCAGTTCAGATTCGGTGGTAAAAAAACTGTTTGGATCTAAATAGTCAAGTAAGCAAGAGTGTAACGGTTTTTACGTTAAGTATATAAAATCATACTTATTTCCTTCATGAAAATAAAATAGCATTGAACCGCAAGCCGGTTCGAAATATTTCGCATTTTGTAATTACCAAAAACTTGTTAAAAGTCGATTGTATAGATGAGATCACTGTTAATGTAGGTTGGCACTTGCCAGTTAACCAGTTGAACTGTGGCGTGACCTTGTGAATCAGACGCGATATGGCCATGCTACATACTTACCTACTACCTATACCTACCAACGCCGGGCGCCGAATATGTTGCTCAACTACGTGATTACTAACTAACACCGCATAATAAACAAAGGTAGACCTTTATTATGTCTTTACCTTAATGCAATGCATACCTACCTAAGTGTTAACCCATGGCAAATATTGCGAGTATACTTAACCATTAAAATATAGCTTCGATTGTTGTGAAAGCCGTGCCAACGATAACCCCAAATGACATCATCTACTAATTCAATGCATAATTTATGAGAGTCTTGTTTATTTCAATTTAAATGTTTATAAATAGCTAAATGTTCTAATAACATATTTGAACTAAGATAGTAGACAAAGTATTATAATATTCTATCAATCAAATAAATAAGAAGGCCATAATTTTATGAAGATCAGTAGGAATGAATTATTCACTGCTGAACCTGGTCCTTCCTTATTACTGCACACACTGTCTACAAACGAACGAAGGTTGTGGACCAACACCATACCCATGTAACGAATAACAAATGCATTTGTAACATCAATGATATCACAGGAAATTATTCCAGGAAATATTAAAGATAATCTTTCCTTAAATAACTCGTAGGTACGGGGTAATACATGGGGTAATCATAAATGCGAGTGTGTTTGCTGATTTTTAGCAAGGTTCGACGAGTTCAACTCTACATAAATACTAAAAACTCTTAATCGCTGTATTCACGCTAATTAAAGTGTATCAGGGCAGATTTATAGTAATTTGTTAATTAGTGTTTCTGTTAATTAAAAGAAGCCACCGCCCAATTTATAATAATATGCTGTGAATGTTAGGTTCTGTTGTTTCATGGAATTAGATTTTGTTTTTAATATGGTAAGTGCTGTACGAGGTGAGCTTGTATCATGATTCATGTGTAATTAAAAGACCAGTGGATATGACAGGGCAGGCGAGCAATGCGTGTACAGAAACGCGATTGTCCATCAGGGTGTGTACTGTAAATACTCTTTTAAGCACGGTATATTGTTGAATGCTCATTGCATGGAAACTTCGTAAATTCGCAACTAATTCTCAAAAATTGTCCTTAAAGCATGTGGTTTGCAACAGCACACTATAATTACGTATTAAACAATTTAAAAATACGACATTACAGGACAGTGATGATTCATTTAATAATAGAGGTCAACAATAAACTGTCTGGCGTGTTTAGGAGGTTAGAGGTAAGCTAGACTTATTAAATAATACTTTTTAACACCATTCTTCGCAACGATGATATATGGCAAAATAAATGGTTTATCGGCAACGGAAATTAGGGAAGCGGAGGAAAGAATTGTCTATTTACAGCGAACTACGGTAGTTGATGATAACCGTGTCGTGCACGATAACGGCAGGTTATCACGACTTGTCTTCTTTGCGAAGGTACCGAGAACCAATTTGATTTACAAAGGGTAGAGAGGTTTAATTAATGGCATTTTGTGAAGGCGGGTGTGGCCCATTAGCTGTGCAAACATTTCTGGCTCACGACATCCCCTAATGTGTACACTGAAACTCGCTCGCTACGAGAATGTTCACGTGCACTTCAACATAACCCTTTATTTTAGTAGCACTTTTATCAGTGCACTTCCTGCGTGAATCACCAACTGACATAATTAACTTTTCATGCCTGGCCGTTACGAATCATTTGCAAATATTGGGATAGGTTACATTTAGCAATAAAAAGAAAGGGTAACCCATTTCATGAGGTTAACTGTTAACCTCATGACGTTTACAAGACAAAGGACCAAACCCATGGGTTATCCTACCTTTGTCTTGATTAAGTTCAAGTGAGCCATTGCAATTGAATAAGTTATCTCGTCTACGATTTATATAGGAACCTAAAACACACAAAAATGTCTTCCTTAGTCAATATTAAATTACTGACTGAAATTGCAATCAACTTAAATGTAACCATTTCGATGTTTATAAACTGCGGGTGTTAATCAGAGCAACGCTGCCCTTGCGCAACAGCACAGCACTGACATGTTAAACCGACGACCTTTAACTCCTTTAGAATTTATGTGGTTTACTTATTTTAACATTTACTTTACGTAATGATAAAATCACATTATTTCGAGGAAAAGCGCGCGTTTGGTGCGTGCAAATATGATATGATAGGCAGAGGTGCAAACAGAGGGTCGAGCAGGTAATGCTCTACATTGGTGGATTTATAGGCCATGAGGGAATTAGGGTCAGGACTTGTGTCCTTTACGACTATGACACGCATTTGCTTTTACACATTTTCATGGACACGTTTATATTATGTGCGTGCTAAAAAAATACATGTTTAGTAGGCGAAGAGCAAGTCTAATAAATTGTTTAATACAAGCCAAAGAGAAATTGATGGAGCAGTGTACCCAAATCATGACTAATACATTATTATCCAGATGCCAATAATTTAGGCTGCATTATGCATGTAGGTGGTAGGTACGTAAATAATGGATTATGGTGTTTCATTCAAAAATAGACTGCAAGCATTCATGAAAAACAATTTGATCAAAGCTAGCTTTATACTGTCGAGAGACTCAGGATTGTAAAAAGCTTGGCTTGGGGTTCATATCAATATCAATGGCATCTTTTCTGGCTGGCTCTGTTACTGCGTATGGTAAGTCTCGAGTGTCCCAAATGCTGCATTGAATCTCAGTGTATCAAAGAGTTAGAGATGGTAGGGCCGCAGGTCTAAGTTGTGACAATAAGTGGTAGTAAGTACCTATAGCAAAAGGAATCGTGCCAGGTGGCGATCTGTAGCTTCTGCCTAAACCCATTGGAAAAAGGGCGGGACATAGAGAACGTGCTACTACATAAACACTTTAACATTGGTGGTTTCAGGGAGCTCAGGGGCTCAAGCCCCACCTAAAAGACACACGTATCTTTGACAGACTACAATCACAGTGTAAGATATTTTTACCGTGCTTACAACCTAACAATGTCATATTCATATTGTTATTTACGAAAAGGAATCTAAGCAGGCTTGATAGGCGTTAAGCAAAATACAACGCTGCACACTTGCGCTGATTGACTCTTGATGATAAAACACTAGTTTAGAGAGCGCATCCCATTGAATTATGAAAAGAAAGGAGGCGTATTTTTAAAGCTGATATTATTCTACACTTACGGGCTGAAATAAAAATAATAATAAGTAGGTATACGTAGGTAATATAGGTATTACCTACGTATACCTACTTAATATTAAATAGGTAGGCCTATTTGACGTTTTAGTGAACGTAGTTCAATAAACCTCAGCGAGGACGAATCACCGAAGCGTGATTACAAGCCAACGTTAAATTCTCGGGGTTGCGTGATGCAAATCTCATGCAAATATAACACATCTATTAAAGGGTCCATTGACAAGGCCACGACAAGTCGGTCAGCGGGTCATAGTACGAATCGTGAGGACGCACCCAGAACTAGCCGGCGCGCCCAGCCAGCGGGAGGGAGGATATGAGGACGTTACTCCTTCCCGCAATGCGACGATGCGTGCCTGAATGAGAACATGCTTCGAAACTAACTAGAAACTACGAAGACGCACCGGGAGAAAATGGAATTCTAAATTAGCAGACTTCAATTCTAGGTCAAAAAACATTCCCAGACATTTCCCTGTAAGTCGTAACGCGAGTTTTATTATGAGCTGTATCTGTGGCAGTTATAAAGTCCTAATCTACTATTTATCGGGCGCAACAGTGACGTAAGGTTTATTTCGGCAGTATGCAGAAGTGATGAGAATAAAATACATAATATTAAGGCGCGGCGATACACGCGCAGCCGCCACGCCGGCCGGCCGGTTCCGGAGCGTTGCGTCACACGTGTCATCACAAGAATGTTGCTTGATGTTTCAGTTTATTTCGCATTTCCCATTTAAAATTAGGATTGGCCAGATGTGGCAAAAGACAGAGAACAGTGGAAGCAAGGAAGGGAGGCCTTTGCCCTGCAGTGGGACAGTACAGGCTCATAATATAATAATAATATAATATAATAACATTTAAAATGATAAACCTGTTGGTAGGTGATGTTTTTCTCTCAAAGGAAATGTTAAGCTGTTCATCTAACATTGCTGACAAAAACACTTACAATCATAAAACATAAATAAAGCAGACAAAGAAGGAAAAATCTTTTTATTTTTTGATTTTGATATAAAACATGCCATTTTGATATAAAACTCGAGCTATTCTAAAATGTGCCTGCTTTTAGGCTATTTTAAATTAGACTGAATTTTCAATTACTGAAACAGCCTATCAACGGTAAAAACGTCTCTAAGTAGTAACATGATCTGAAATATTTAAATATAATATAATCTAATTTTTTTACATAAAGAATAGAATCATCTTGTACTTACTTAGCAGGAGGCTAGTTGGCAGCACCAGCCGCACAAGTGCAGAGACAAAGTAGTTTTTGCCCTCAGCGGTCATGTTGATCACTGCAAACCAATGTTTAAACACTATAAATCTTTATTGTGGCAAAAAATGAAAAATTTCATACAATAACTGCATAGGTAATTATTACAACCAATGCTAATAATAATATGAGGAGTAAAAAACCTACAAATACAAACTAATAAGCATTAGGTATATATAAGTAAAACAAAAATCTTAAAAAACATGAACTCATATTGACACCATATTCTATGAACTGTGGCACTGCAAAAGCAGTCATCATTATGTTAGAAAAATGGTAAATAGTGTTAGAAAAATCTGCATGTGCAACTTCTTTTATAAAACCGGTTTGTAATATTGAATTATTCATTATCAATTATAAAAAGGGATGCAATTTATTGGTCAGTGGGTATGCTTAGGGGTGGAGTGGTTCATTTTTTAATTATTATAATAGTTCATTAGAAATTAAATGTAGACACAAATTAACTAAAGTTCTAGCTCCCACATTGAATTCTTAACATTTACTTAGTGATAAACTCTTGGAAAAACACAAACTGTAAATCACGACGATTCGACAGTAGATCAACATTGGCAGATAATGTTTTTACACATTTTGTTTATACAAGTAAGAAAACAGATTTACTGCAATACTTCCAACTTTAATTTGGGTGAGCGGCGGCGCTAACGAAAACTTGAATGATTCCTGCTTACCTATTTTTTATGTGTTCAGAACCGAAATAATCATGACATTTTAAAAACACACCATCACTTTAAATGCAAGTCAAAATTGGAAACTCTATAAAATTCGTGCTTTCAAACATTTTACGACATCGTTTTAATTCTTGAAACAAAAACACGACCACATACTCCACTAACAATTGACTGACACTCCTCTATGCTGACACTTAAAACTAAAATTGATTGACAGTGACATTAGAAATATCAGAGAAACTTCAGAAAGCAAGTGTTGCCAAACTATTATGTATAAATACTACTAATGTGTCTGTCATCTTACAGTCAATCAGAACTCTATCATGATGGCGAAAGCGATGATGTATTTGTTTGTTTTATAGATGTTGCAGCTACTTAGCCTTTTCATTTAACTGCGCCACTTAATCAGTGACCTAAGTGACATCTTTTTTTTAATATCGTGTTACTTGCCCATGTCATTTATGTCGCTGAACGGCGCAGTTAAATGAAAAGGTTAAGCTTTTAATGAAATGGATGATTAAGGTAGTAGGCTGTAGTTGGGTGTGACATGGACATAAGAACTATCAGAAGTAACAGAAAAATTTTGATCAGTCTAATCAAGTGACATCAGAAGAGCTGAATGATTTTTGCAGTAAAACATTTAAATAAAAAGAAACCTCTAGGTATATAGTCAGACAGTGTATGATAACAAAGATGTGTTAAGAAAAGTGTCCACCAGCCAAAGTGAGAGGCAAAATCATGACACTGATCCAAAACACTTTTGTCACCCATTCAAAAAAGATTTTATTAGCCGGTGAAAAGGAAAACGAAACGAGTTTGTAGTCTATCTCAACTCTTACGTCGCGTCTGTAAGACTACCTACTTAAGCGAGATGAGGCTAGAAATATGACGACAAACGCAACGAAAAGATGAATTTTAATAAAACAAGCACTTGCCAATACTAGGTACCAATGTCACATTTTACAAAAAAAAATAAGCAATTTCTTTTCAAATTTTATTGCGCAGCTGAAAATTACATACTTATGGGAAACAATTATTAATTTCACAAATTTATTACAATATATTTGTGAAATATGTATTTTACAATATAATTTAAATAACCGAAAACAATATTATAATAGTAATACTAAACAATTTCTAAAACAATACTAAACTAGGTACCGTTTATAATAATATTAACGTATAATCTTGTGGAGCACAACTTAACAATAATTATAGCATCAAAAAATTCGTCCTCAACCCTGTCATCTGGTAATGTGCCCAAGAGACTGGCGGCATTGCTATGCCACGTTGTATGGCAACGCTTAGCCTCTGGCCAAAGTAAAAGCCAGCCCTTAGGTCACGAGAAGTGTCAACCAGCCTTTTCAAAACTTATTTGAAAAGGCTGTGTGTACAATGACCCCACGGCCCGAGGATTTCAACCCCAAACGGCTCGAAAATATAGTTACCAATAATGTAGGTTTTCCGCCACCGCAGCGACAGCGCCAGCATAGCACGATGAACTAGGAAGATGGGATGGTGCAAGAGTCGAATCGACACAAGTTGCGTCTCACACTAAAGGCCTGCCCATCTTCCAAGGAAACAAAGACATACAGTCCGGTCTTTTACCTTCGTTACGTACCAAGCCATTGTGTTCCAATACAGCTGGAACGCTGATGGTGGCAAGAGCTCGTCAGATGGTGTTATTTAAGTTAGCGTGACGCGCAAAACGGCCCGAGGTTCCGTCGTCAAGATACCAAACATTTTTCGAATTAAGCTTTCGAACAATTGGATGAATAGCTAAACTATAAATCAATGGCCCGAGGGGGTCACCTTGTTAACAGCCTACAGCAGATTCCAGTAGATTGACCCGATGCAGTAATTTGAAAGGGTGTCTATAGTATTTTCAAAGGAAACTATAAATTTGGGGAAATTCTTTTTTAGTTTCCGCCAACAAGGTGACCCTGTTTACTAAATTGGAGGCGTTCTTTTTGTCTTTTTTTCAACCTTCAAGATGAACAACCACTTTTCCCAGAATTCAGGTAGGTCGGCAAAGCGTGTACAGCAACTTCATAGCCGAAATCCGAAACATTCTCACCATAAAATTTACAACAAATCTTGGCTGTCATACGACGATACGTGGTTCTCACGGCAATGGGACGAATGCCGCCATCCCTTTTGCGCAGCGTACATAAATAAGCACCCTAGGTACATAATGTCGATGATGGCTTCGTTCACCTTGCCCTCCGGCAAGGTGAACGAAGCATTAGGTTAATCAGAGCCATGAGCTCCTTCAAAAGCAACTCACCAGCTTCCCCTGCACCAGAACAGGAGCAGGTCCTTTAAGTGTTGAAGACTTGGGCCGTCGAAGAAGCCAGCGGTGCCGCTCCGAAATGAGCAAACGGCTGTGATAAATTCTCGACCTGAAATGATGAGGGAGTGAATGTAGGGATGTAATGTATGTATAATAAATTGTAAATAGGTATATTAATTAGTATTGCAGGCGCCAGATAAATTTGCAATAAGGTATATTGCCCTTTCTCTACGTGTAGGTACCAGGACAATAAATTATGAATCGTTTTTTAGTACTATACATAAAATATATACCTATAGATATAGATTATGAACGAATATCAATAATTATAATAAGAATGAATTTATGCAAGATTTCTCACATTGTTTCCATAAACAATGGAAAACAAATTGGAAAAACATTAGGAAAACAATGTTTTCGAAAAAACATGCTCTTTTCTAAAAACGTACTTTTATTTTCCTCTTCCGATTTCTAATGAGTAATGGGTGATTTTGTCGTTCTACTATTTTTTGCAACATTAGAAAGTTGCTATAATTTTCTACTAACTTGGTAGGAATTTTATTTTTCTTTTATAGAGTTGCAAATATTTAAAAAAAAAATGTATTGGAAATTATCGGTTACACTACTTTTTGTCAAAATAAAATTTAATATTTAAACATATAAATGTAAAAAATCAAAGTATTTTTTTGCATATTCAATAGTTTATTGACCTGTAAAATATATTTTTGTAAAGTTCGATTTTTCTCTTCACCACTCACCACAGTCACCACTAGACTGAATTTATTTTTATTGCGAATTAATGGCGTAGCCAGGTGAGTTTTCTTGTTTATTTCTTATTTCATAGTGTTCCATGGCTTTCAATTGTTTTGTCTAAATGTTTTTCATCGAGCAAAATATTTAATCTTCTATAAAGTCAAAATTTTTCCAGCTAATCCGTTTTTATTACACGAAAAACCAATATTACGAGTAATGAACACGTATTGGATTTGTTCCGAATTTATTCGCTAGGATCATTCATTGTCATCACTTTCACTTTTCACACGATTTGCTATAATAGTGGTTCTAGTGTGCATCGAGGCGCTGTCGCCATGGATGAGTGAGTTTTCCGATAATTTTCCCCGTACTTTGTTGTTTCGTTGTGAATAAGTATGACAAGGTTACTCATATCCTCCAACAAAAATGTGACAATCATTGTTCGTGATTGTCCTGTGTCGGTAAATAAGCGGGTAGACGCACAATATACTTAATGTAAGTTTTGTTTGTTTGTAGCACCATGTCGACCCTAACGAAAATGACCCGCACGGTTAAAAAACTGGAGGTGCCCAGACCCTTGAAATCGACGACCAGTTCCGCACACAACCGCAACTCTGTGTTGGATGTCAAAATAAACTCTGGTAAGTATCCTATGAGATATTCAGTAAGTTCCCATTTTATTAGCCAACATTCATTATAACATTATTATAAATACAATTTCTAATTGGAACAAATCATTTGATTAATTTGAAAATTGTAGCAAATGTTTAATGAGTGTTGTTTGTTGCAACTTACATTTTTAGTGTGTCTAGATGAAGAACTCACACATGTTTTGATATTTATTTAATTAAGTACTCAATATATTAAGTAAACAAATATTTTGAAATATCATCTCGGAGAAAAACTATACAGGATATCAGTTATAATTTTCAATTTACTTTACTGATTGATTTTTATATGGGTCTACAGGTTAAAACATAAACTACAAATATGCAAATTGTTTGACAAAAATTAATCATTGTTTCAATGTTCAATTTCTTATCTTTTACTACATTAAAATAGAATGTTTTTGAAAGATTTTCTTTGCTTGTTAATTTTAACATTTTGATTACCTACATGCAACAGATGTGATAAAATGTAAGTATAATCAGCATCACCGTCATCATTATGAATTTGACAAAGTAAGTACTTATTGTAAAATATACAATTATAAAAAATCTCTTAACACAGTCAGCTTTCAAATCTGTCAACTTTGATGGTTTCTAAAAAAATAACAAAATAACTTTATACCATACCACAAAAAGCGTACAACCACCTGCAAAATAATGTATAAATACTTTATAAGTTATAATAAAAAAAAAAAAAAAATACATAAAAATATTATGAACATTACCACAAAAACAGGTGTGATGCAAGGAAATGTTTCAAATAATCCAAACCTATATTTGACACGTTTTTGCCCCTCAAGGAATTCTTAGGAAGAGCTATTGGCTTGACAATAATTTTTTCTATATTTTTTTTGTTATTCTTTATTGCACACAGGTAGAACTTACAAAATGTACAAAGGCAATCTTAACCCAGAATTGGGTATTTCAACTGCAAACCTCAGTGTGATAGAGAGATTTGTAAATGAGAGTTAACTAAGTGCAGTACAAAAACTAAAACTATCCATCCAAAAATTCGCATTTATAATATTAATAATAGATATGGCAATATAGATAATGTATTAAACTAGTTGTCAGATACGAGCATGACAAATTATCTGTATGGTCAGCCATACAGATAATTTGTCATACTTGTATGTAACTGATGCTATAGCATGCCTGTTTTTCTTGTGCACTAGGTACTTATGCTAGGCCTTGTATGAGACAAACTATCTGCAAAAACATAACAAAAGAGATAAAACAAAAACAAAATTCCGTTCAACAGCATGGTTATTCCGTTTAGCCACCCTAAGAGATCCACCGAACCTAGATAGGGTGGATAAATGAACACCGAGTAGGTACAAAACTTGGAAATTGAACTTAAATGACATCCTTTTTAATACCAAAAGATAAACATTGAAATCTAGGACTCCCGCTCCAGCCCCGGCGACACATCGGTGTGTCGCGTATTTATCTCGAATTTAATGTTTATTTACTATTACATAAGATTTATTTTTTATTTGGGAATTTTCACATGTCAGGGCTGGAGCGGTTAAATGGCGCGCTCAGGCAAACGTTCAACTTTTGCGTCCATAGAGTTACAATCATACTGTTGTTTCATTCGGTTTTTTTTTTTCTTTGCAGTCGATGACCTCATAGTGTTGACAGAAGCGGTGGCGTACCAAATGATGCAGGGTAACTATGACCGTGCGCTTCAAAGCAATGTGGCCACCATGTACTCTAATCTGAAGCTTTACGGCGCTCAGCTCGAAGCTCTGTACAAGGACTTCCTTGATAGGTTTGTGCAAATTAAAGATAATCATCTTTGCTTGTCGTTTTGAGGGTTCTGTACCGAAAGGCTAAAAACGGGACTCTATTACTAAGACTACGCTGTCCGTTCGTCTGTCACCAGGCTGTATCTCATGAACCGATAGCTAGACAGTTCAAATTTTCACAGATTATGCATGTATTTCTGGTGCCGCTATAGCAAGAAATACTAATAACAGAATACAATAAATATTTAAGTTCCACTCTCATACAACAAACATGATTTTTTTACAGAACCCTGCGTGCGCGAATCCGACTCGCACTTGGCCGGTTTTTTATAACTGCTTCAGTTTTTTAGCTGATTGTGTGTTTTATATGGACGACGCAGCGTTGGAAGGCCGATGACCTGGTGAGGGTCGCGGATAGCCGATGGATGCGAGACGCACAGGACCGGTTGTTGTTGCGACAATTCAGGGAGGCCTATGTCCAGCAGTGGACATCTTTCGGCTGATATGATGATGATGTGTGTTTTATAAACAGGGATCGGAATAGGTAGAGTTTATTTACCTAAACTTGAAGCGCGGAAGTAACATTCAAAATATGCTGTTATCCCGGGATTTCGTTATTTTATTTGGTTTCGGCATGAATTTATTATCAAAACTGCGCGCGTAACGCGTTGTATTCCGGCAAGCGCGGTGATTGGTTCTCGGTAGGACGGATAGTGGTAATTGTTCCCGCACCTGCTGCCGCGCACAGCAGCTTGGCCTTCCGCGACACGCGATCGTAGCCGAAAGTATGCTGCGACGCGGGATCGTCTTCGTTCGCCTATCGTCGTGTCCGATGGATCGTTTCGGTTGTCGTCGCGTGCGCTCAAATTCGTGGCCGGGCGGCACCACACCATTCTCGGAAGTGCACGCACTGCAGATGTCCCCCAATCATGGATTTTTTTATAAAAATTGATTTGTTTGGTGCAAAAGCATACGTGTCTCTAGAACATAAATTCGCGGTCACACGTCAACACAGTAGGAATGTAACTATTTGACTAGGTGCAGAAACGGATACGTTCGCAAATTGTCACTATTTTTCGTTGTTGTTTTGTCGTTCTTGACGTAAATTTTTGTTTATGTTACAGATACTTTGTTGTGTTCCGTAATGGTTCACAGGACGAACGATTGGATAAGAAAACTAGACTTCATCTTCTCGAGCTGATTGAGCTGCGCGCCAAACTATGGCAGGGCTCCGACTACATGAGTCAATACTATAGACATCGCGGCACCCATGCTGAGGTAACGTATTTTTTATTTCAGTTCGTTCATCATAATATAATACAATATTCAAGGCGTGACTAGCCTGAAAAAAATTGTTGAATGTGCAATACTAATACTGGCTTCCGGTGGCGCAGCTGACCTAGTTAAGTAATAGTACATATCCGAGTTGGAGCGGGTCGTGGTCGTCGTACTAACGAGCCCTGTGCGCAGCCCCTGCTGGTGCCGACCATGGACGGCGCGGGCTCGGGCGGCTCGCTGTCCCCGACGCTGGCTGCGCCCGCCGAGCCGCCCTCGCTGCTGGGCCCCGGGGAGATCATCAAGCCGTCGGGCAAGTTCCCCAAGCCCACCAAGATCCCCGGCAAGAACTACTCGAAGGACGAAGTCGTCATCAGGAATGCCGACTCCGGGAAAGGTACATTATATTATACATTCCTATTACATATTCATGCAATCTATCTGAAAGGGGGGACTTGCATGTTGAACACGCGAGTACTTGCCGATAAATCGGGGAAATAAGATGCATGACTCGAGGTCGATATATTATGCTTATCTGTTTAGTATTACTTAGACCAGTTCTATTATAAAATTATGTACTTCGATAGTGCATGACGATTAAGAAGGAAGTAAATCTGTAAATTATACATAAACAAATCAAATGCTTTATATTTGTAAGGGTAAGCGCGCACTACGAAAATAAATCGTTGCGAAGAAAATTCGTTAATCTGTGAACAACAGAAATGTACTACAATCCGCGCACTGCGAAAATAAATCGTTTGCAATTTATTTTCGCAGATGCGAAATCATACGTATATTTTGTACCCTATGAAGCGGTACTAGCTTCGCACATTGCGGAAAAAATCGCAAGCGCATCGGTAAATTTTTTATCATATTCTCGAAGATCGTTATACCGTACGTAAAAAAATCCTTTAGAATGTCCTACTGCTGTCAAAGGATGGACCCAGTAACGTTTAGTTATCTGTGTTAGGCACAGTGACTGTCTTGGCCCTGCTTTTGGCTCTGCTATTTCGCAGGCAATAATGAATTGTAGTGCCCGTAGGAATTATTGTCGTTTGCAATTTTATCTCGCACTTTAAAAGTCGCATTGTCGTTTGCAATTTTATCTCGCACTTTAAAAGTCGCAACGATTTATTTTCGTAGTGCGCGCATACCCTAAAGGTCCATAGATCTTTCTATAAACATGTCTCAGCAACCAATTGAGAAGTTAATGTATTGTTTGGTTGAGTTAATAACAAACAAAGTGATGTTGAAACCAAGGAATTAGGGTGGTCGCTTGAGGAGAGCCCCCTGGCGGCGTGTCTCAAGTTGTGTTGTGGTGTTACAGTGATGGGTATCAAGGGCAGGAGGGTGCACATGATCGAGGAGCTAAGTGACACGATTATATCGTTTCAGCGAGGTATGAACGCACGGTGCGGGCTGTGAGGCGCTTGCGCATGGTGTGGCGGGCTCTTCCCATCTCCTCTGTTGTCTCTACCAAAAGATCTTTTCTATCCATTACACATAAATCACCTAACAATCGTACTAGTACCAGTTTAAAGCTGAATTAAACATTAGGTTACCCTTAAAAACTTATGTACTAATATTACAAAATTCATAATTGTTTGGGAATGGTTTACATGATAGTTAATAATTTTCAAAATATTAATTTTTCACCGCCTATTAATCGCAACTAGCTATGAGCTTATCAACTCCATAATAAAGACTAATAATGTCGGCTTGTGTGAGCTGGTCAGTCACTGGGATGTTGGTATTTTCAGTGAGTCCCGGTGCAAAGGAGCGTCTCGTCCAGATCACTGGGCCTAACGAGGAGAATGTGAAGTGAGTGAGATATTTACACATTTTTATTTTATACCCAATTTACACGTAGTAATTTATTCAGTGATGACATATCGCCGCTCGTATAAAATACACGCATATCTTACGGTTTTCGCGTAACTGAACTGGGTCCATCAGCATAAATAAATTCTAATGCTTTACCTTGTCACCAAATCGGTATCGAATCTGCAGAGTTAGACATGTCAACCATCTTAACTCAAAATTATATTGCAAAATGTCGAAAACAAAACTGAAAAACATTACAGTCCTTACGTTGCCCTGAACAATTTCCTTGATGCTTGTCATGCGTGCGCCGGTACATTTGATTGTGTTGCATAGCTGATGTGTCGGTGTCGTGTTGTGTACAGCCACGCCAAGCACCTGATCGGCGACACGATCCGGCGCAACGCGTCGCCCGTGCGGCTGGAGGAGGCGCTGGAGGGCGCGCTGGGAGGCTCGCGCGCCTCGCTGGACTCCGCCGGCTCCGACGACGCGCCGCGCGTCAGGGAGGTAACCAGACACAGCTTACTCACCCTGATATTCTCTTCTACTCTTTGTCATTTGAATAGACCTATTTTCCGACATACAATATTATTTTTAGAAATCTCCGCACAATGCTCGGGCTCTACTTCATAGCTTCTCGACGAATGACGCCGCACTTGGGGAGTATAAGTACACTGTTACTTTCGGGCAACATTCCATTAAGATCACGGGCCATAATTTGGATCTAGTAAAGGTGAGTAATTTTTTTGTTTAAACAAACTTTGCAGTAAGATTCGTGAAGAAAAAGGGTTAATACTACGTACTCAGAATACAGAACAAACTAGAATGAGTGTTCAATCACATTTGTACGCAGCGACGATGTGCTGCGTCCAAAATAACTCCCCGCCCGCGCTTCACCCAACGGCGCGGCGGCGTAGTGTTGCACCATGACGTTACCTTTTTTTTAGAGTAAAATTAAAATGAAAACAACCATTTATCTGGCAGAGGGGGGAAGACTTGACTATTTATTATTATTACAGCTTTATTTTCTATTTAACAATTATTTAATATGCATCCACTCTACGAATAATAAAACTCAGGAAGCGTAACTCTGAATAAAATTCGGAATGGCGGCGTGTGCAGCGGGGCGTTGTTTTGAGCGTGCACGCTCGACTACTGAACTTATCCGACTTCTCCTTGGTGTATTCGTAGCAGCGGTTTTAGCAACGAGCGTATAGCATTTTCTTCAGTGTGTCAAGATTTGCCAGTAAAAGAAGTGGTGTGTTCATAAATAAAATATGGAATAGGAAGGTATTGTCGTATTGTTAGAAGAAAACCCTTTTTAAGATATGAATTTGCTACATTCTATGAAACATTACAATAAATACTACACTACATTATAATATACTAGCTGTTGCCCGCGACTTCGTAACGCGCATAATATCTCGTTTTTTCCCGTTCCTGTATTGCCGTACAGCCGTCCCTATGAATGTAGCTATCATTATACAAAAAGAATATCTCGCACGCCGCGTCGCACGCACGCTCGATATGTTCTCGTTCGGCAGCCGCGTCTCGCGCATCGCTCGTTCGATTTAATAGTAATGTCACGGATAATGTTGAATTATTTTAATTTTACATTATCTCCTAAACGGTGAGTCCAAATAAAATGCTGTAAAAGACAAAGTTTATGTTCATAAAATTATCTTGATGATGAAGTAACATTCGCTCGTAAGGATTAATATGCCTGCCTAATAATAATGCTCAAACACCACCTTTAATGTTTCAATAAATAATTTGACCTAAAATGCCTTAATTTAATGTGGATTATCTTTAAGAGGTAGATATATGATATCGCGGACTTTTTTTAGATCTACTAAAAACCAATACTTATTTTTGTAGTATATGGTACTTAGGTACGTATAATTAGTCATTACCCCAGCGCACGCGGATAAAGCAGTCCGATAGCGCTTTTTCTTCCGACTTACATTACAAATATAAATATATAAGGCTAACCAAGAACTTTAGCGTAATGCTAGATAGCCTATAGCCTTCCTCATGCATGTGGCTATCATATACAAAAAGAATTTTCTAAGTTCGACTAGTAGTTCCAGAGATTGGCATGTTCAAACAAACAAACAATCAAACAAAGTCTTCCGCTTTATAATATTAGTATAGATATATTATTATTCTCTTTATTCATTTTATGTACTTACAGACATTTTACATTTTAAATATTTCAATTAAAAAAAAACATTTAATAACCACTAAAAAGTGAAAATTTAAAAAATAACAAAAAAAAAAATACAACCGACTTCGAAACAAAAAACGCTACAAAGTATAAAATAACTATAACTTCGGAAGTCGGTGGTTTCTTCGTTTTTTGACACCGACTTCCTTCTTCCGATTTGGTTAGCTTTAACTTAACTCAACGCAAAAAGAATCATCAAAATCGGTTCATAAACAATAAAGTTATGCCCGAATAGATAACCCCTAAACCATGGTTGACTTGTACGTACACATCTGCGGACCCCTTTATAGCGTACCGGCGTGATGTTATGTTATAATAATTAAAGGCCGGTTTGCTATCATTTAATTGAAGAGTTCCGTTGTCTTTCTCCGAAGTTCATCAGATCTTCACCAAATTGAAATGGGACCAGTCCGGGAAGATACTCTTGCAAACAAAGAGAGAATCATTAAAATCGGTTGATAATTGGCGAAAATATCGCTAAACAAACATACAAAAAAAAACAGTCGAATTGAGAACCTCCTCCTTTTTTGGAAGTCGGTTAAAAATATAAAAAATAGTCCGCCGGTGTCCTGAGCAGAGTCCAAGCTACCGGTGGTTAGGGCTCCAGAGAAAGGAACCTCCTCACAATACGAGTCGTATCGAGGAGTACTGCCTTCTGTATCAGGCCCTTTACCTAACTGCGTAACGCCAGCTTCGACTGGTGGTCGTCGAAGCTTTTGGCCATCAAGCCATTGGCCGTAATAACAATCAACACAATGACAGCCGAATCCACATTCCACATGTCGACAACTTCGTGTGCTAAGTCGAGATACTTCATTTGTTTCTCTTCCTCAGCTTTCACGGGGTTCTCGTCATGTGGAATGGTAACATCGATTATCATTGTGCGGCGCGCTAATCGGTCTATCACCCACTATATCTGGCTTATTGGCCACAATAGTCCTATCAGTGATGATAGTCCGATCCCAGTACAACGTGAAAAGGTCATTTCGAGAACTGGGTCGGGCACATACTTGTAATACGGTACCTCAGAATCCACAAGTCGGTATTTCAAAGCAAGTTGCTGATGAATAATCCTGGCCACTATTATTAAGTTATAAACATCAATTTATTACCAAATAATTTTATAAATATTGAGCTAAGCAATATTGCATGCACGTAAATTAAATTTAATTATAATTCAGAGTCAATTTCATTTCATGTCAAATTATTATAATGTTTCATTATTATGTGGCAATATTTGCAACAAGTTATTTTTTAAGGCAATTCGATAAAAAGTTATTAAAAAAATTGGGTGTAAAGTTAAAAATTAAATTAAGTTAAATGAAGTTAAAAATTCAATATTTTATTAAAAAATTATTGGAAATGTGCTACTTACAGATGAAACGTGATGCGATCCGATTTTTTCGTATGGCCTGTAGCATTTTTGCAAGTGGGAACGATACACGACGACATAATTGTTTAAAAACTGACAACTGCAACTAGATGTAAACAGTACGTGCGTCGGCCATTGTCAATTGTCAATTTAACGTCCACGCCATTCCGACGTGGTTTAAACCGCCTTACATTTTGAGCGCGACGGTTTCTGGTTTGTTCTGTATTTTGAGGTCACGTGTACACGTATGCTACAGCTTGTAGTTGTGGTAAATTGCAGACTGCGAAGTTAGTGTTAGACGAGTACTTCGAGAGCGCGGGCGCGCTGGAGGCGATGGGCGCGGGCTCGGGCGACTTCTTCACGCTGTCGCAGCGACCCGCCGCCGCACTGCTGCTGCGCGACGACGCCGCGCTCAACGGCGCCGACGACGACGTCTTCGTCAACGACCAGGACCACGCCGGTAACACGACCATCCTCTATCTCGCTCTCTCTCTCTCTCTCTCCTTTGACTCACTCACCCGATCGGTGGTGGAACTCGGCTAGTTAACGTCAGCGCTCGACGATTTCACTTTGCGCTCATTTCTGGCCAACGAATGTTTGTGTGCTCGCATTTTCAGACACTATTTAGTTCTTCATAGTAAGTTCTTGCCAGCAGTAAGTATAGTGGTCTAACGCCGCTTGGTCGACGAGCCTTGCGTTTGTCCTCGATCGCATGGAAAACTTACAGATAATTTTGGTTTTGAAAAGTTAGCTATTGAATGATTTGCCGCCAGATATTCATACAAAATATAGGTATCAAAAAAAAATTATTACCTATGAGTAATACAATGTTTTAAAAGAGCATGAAATAGTATTTAGTGCAGGAATTCAATTCAATTTGAAAGCATGAACGCACTTACAGTGATGGTGTGCAGTTTCTTAATAACAGATAGTTAGACAGGTCTACTATATAGGGAGGATTAGACTGACTGAAGCATGTAAACTTTTTATTTTGAAAAATATATATTCAACATACCCATTACATCGAATTTGAAATCATTTCTTTCAGACTCAGTGTTTACTCATTTCTCAAGTATTTAATTATGTATTATACAGTAAAAATATTAAGTATATTTATGTCATTGATATTTTATATTTATCTTTAAACCACCTCGATTCACGGTCGTGGCAGAGTATTTTTTAAGTCATTTAACATCAAACATTTCGTAACAAATCATTAGCAATCACTGTCTGCCATGAATGCTTAACCTAATTTATTCTATACTGAAGCAACTTCACCACATTACAATTGTATCGCTCCCTTGTTTGAAAATAATAACTATACAACGTGTAACAAAATAAACGCAATACCTCTTAAGGGGTTATTGTACTCATCATTATGAACAACTTTTACTATGGGACCAACCTCGAAATCGCGAAAAAAACTGCTGTTCAGTAATTTTGTCGAATTACGCATAACACGACAAATGTACTGAACAGCAGATTTTTTAATTTTTAGAATAAAAAATAATGTATGGGACAGTCGATTTTTATTTCGCGATTTCAGTGTTGGTCCTATAATGAAAGTTGTTCATAATAATGAGTACAATGACCCTTTATGAGGTATTGCGTTTATTTTGTTACACGTTTTATAGCATTTTGATTTAAATACAAAAAAAAAACTGCAAAATGATTAAATAGTGTGGCAACTGGCAACTGAAGCCGCCAGTAATAGCGAACAAGGCGTGGTGCAGTGATGTTGTAGCGGGCTGGTGGGGTGTGGTTGTGTCGGTACAGAGTAGTTAGGCGGCCGTGCGTCGTGTGTGGCGAGTGGCGAGTGTGACGAGTGTGACGTGTGTGACGTGTGCAGCGGCCGGAGACTCGGACGCCACGCCGCGCCGCCCGCGCTTCTCGCGCGCCACCAGCATTGACAAGAATCAAGGTAACCACCTACTCATCAACAAACTATTTTGGAACATGTAACTCAATTAGCCTTGGGATAAAAACTGCTACTTGCTCCTTCCGATGGCACTTCTGTAAAGTCTTCCATGAATTTGACAGCTACGTGTCGCTATTGAAACTAAACATGTTACTACTTTACGTACCTAGTATTTATGAATATTAACTGTTAATTGAAAAAATAGGGTTTATTTTTTCCTACAATGCTGTTTGTAGAAAAACACCATGAAAAGAATCCCGCAAACATTAAAAAAACCATTAATTTTCAACTGAACGCTTACTCAAATCGCATACACTTTAATAGTTAAAAGGGACTCTACAGTGCTGCCATCAGATCTAGTTTTTAACCCCATTCATTGAGGCCCCTTCAAAGCTGATGCGTTACTCAATATACCAATGAAACAGATAAAACATATTGTAGCATTGATGTTAATCACACACAATAGTTGCCAGCGCACACGTTCCATAAATAGTGGTGTCCACAGAAAAAATAAATTTAACCGCTCCAGCCCCGGCGACACACCGGCGCGGCGTGTCGCGTATTTATCGCGAATTTAATGTTTATTTACTTTTACGTAAGATTTATTTTTTATTTGGGAATTTTCACATGTCAGGGCTGGAGCGGTGATCGAAATCGAATTGATTGAATGAAACGTCAAAAAACGTCATTCAAAATGTGTCGCTCTACACGTTTTTTGACGTTTCATTTAACCGCTCAGGCCCAACATGTGAAAATTCCCTAAAATAAAATAAATCTTATGTAATAGGTAAATAAACATTAAATTCGCGATTAATTCGCGACACACCGGTGTGTCGCCGGGGCCGGACAGGGTAATCGAACTTGAAATTCTAAAGTTCATGAAAATAATACAAACTCAAAAATATTTAAATAATGTACAGTTCGCGAGGCGTAAGCTAAGCTTTGCATTTGTGTGAGTACACATAGATATTGTAGGTGTGACGTCAGCCTAAAGCTTGGCGCGTCAGTTGCTTACAGATTCAAAGGTAACAATCAAAACAAATGAAACCTCTTAATAGGAACCTACAGCAAGCGGCTTTTCCTTTTGTTAGTTCCTACATGTGATTTCAAAACGCATGTTTTCATCGACTGTACATGGACTTGACCAATAGCGTATTTGGCTTTAATAATTGGACAAACAGACGATTTGACGAACTTCAGCTTTGACCATTATCAAATTTGACGAATTGCCGATTTGACCAATGTCGTTCAACCCGATAAAAGGATACGTGGTAAAAAACGTGTCAATGAATATGGATTAAAATAATAAAAAAATAAGGTTAGCGAAAGAAAAAGTTGACACTATCACTGTACAAGGATGGAAAAATGTATGTGAGCACGCAAAAAAAAGAAAAGTTTCATGGTCACGACGCCGTTCTTGATGATTTATCGGAACGATTCATTATCACAAATGACACGAGAGAGAAAATGAAGAGAGTGATAATAAAAATGATGAAGATGCAATGTCTGGTGTAGAAGAATTGTTTTAATTTTTTATATAAATTCTAAACTTCTTAGTCACACATAGTCGTAAATATTATAGCTGGCCTTTATTTCATTAATTCAGCTCAGCTTACGCCTCGCAGACTGTACCTATCAATTTATTGGTTACTGTAGGGTACAAGGTAAAATTTTAATTTGGGAAAATACAAATATAATTATTTTTAAATATTGCCACAAGCTGCAGTAATTACTTGGTCGATTTTTGTTTTAGTTTCACGACGAGCTTTGCGTAAGCACGTACCTTTTCAAGTTTCACGCACGTGTGTTTATAGATCCTTATCGACTCCCAAGATATTTTTTATAAACACTGTGAACCGGTGTCATATTCATTTAATTTGTTTGTTTTCATAAATTCGACCATGTTTTGCATGTCCATAGAAGTCATATTCAAAATATTATTTTGTAAGACATTGTCGTATTATAACATTTAAGCCATTACATATTGTGCTAATATTTTTTCATACCCATATTATTCCATAAAAATATGTAAAATGCAGCAGTCAGTCAATAATGGTCTGTACTAATAATAATTTATTCCTTTTATGAATAATAAAAAATACTAATTTTTACAATAGGAATGAATTTGAATGTGCTTCATGATGGCTTTCAACAATTTAAAATAATTTGCACGTATGCGATAAATTGACAGCATAATTATACAATTACACAATTCATAGCATTGACTATTATGATTTTTTTTTGTACTTGTATAGTGTTTTAATTTGTCCCTATAAATAATAGCTGTTTTTTTTTATTTACAACTATTGTTTTGTATTCGATAATGGAATTTTATTTTACATCTACGCCAATAAGCAAAACATTTGGAATAAATGTAGCCGGTCCGGCTCACAACAACAACCACAACAACGACAACGCGCTGACCGTGTGCGCACTTCCAGGCGGAGCGGGCTCGCGGCAGACGTACTCGTACGAGACGCTGGTGCAGTACGCCGACTCGCCGCTCAGCAAGCTGCCGCCCAGCGGCCTGGCCGCCTTCCCGCCCGAGCTGGCGCGCAAGGTAACGCTGTCCGCGCGCCGCAGCGCCGCGCCGCCCGCGCGCGTGCTGACGCCCTTCCGCGTGTGGGCGCCGCTGCACCACCCCAACTACCTGGCCGCGCTGCTGTGCCGCAACTTCTACTAGGCGCCGCGCGGCCGACCAGACGTCGGACTAAACTTAGTCTTTCGTTTGGCACTTGTTCCGTACGGCCCGCGCGCAGCCCGCGCGTCTCGGGGACTGCGCGCGGGACGCAGACCTGCACGCGTCCCGGCTTGCTTTTGTTTTCACCCGCCTTACTAATGCTTGTGCATGATGGTGCACTATAGAAGATATGTGCAAAGTAATCTCGAGGTACCTCCTATTTAGGTTAGTCGAAAATTTCTAGTCCCGCGTATCTCTCATCCGTCTCCGGGCTCTAGCTCCGGTCTCCTCATTAGCCGATTAAGCGTAACGCTAGTTATAAATTATAAGCGATTCTTAAAATAGGAAAAATGTTGATCTCAGTAGCGTAAGTTGTAAGTTAATAGTAAGACTGACGCTAGTATTATGTGGGAAGTGGCCTCTAATAAAGTTCGGGGATGGCAACGTAAAGTATGCCGCTCACTTCTAATCCCACTTGACAACGTTTCGCTGTAGACTACCCAAACTTCGGGTTAAACTGAAGACTGACTAAAATAAGAATCTGACCATTATAGCACTGGAAATTCTTTATCGTTTTAGAAAAAAAATATTTTTCATTATTGAATTAATGGAAGAATTTTTTATTACTAATATATAAAGGTGTTTATTGACAGAATAATATTGATAAATCTTTTACGCAACGTTATTTACATGAGTAAACAGTTTTGAAAGCTTTATTAAGAGTTTATTAACAATGCTAATATAAATTTGTGATGTCTCTTTGTTCATGCTGCTCGGACAGAATGGGTATTCGAGAGGGGATCGCTACAGGTAGACTGTTCGCCATTAGCTTGAGTGAAGTTCCAAATTGTATCTGTTGATTATCTGTTGTTCATTTATTGTTATTGTTTTTAATTTGAGTATGCATTAAAATTATTAGTGTTCCTTACAATTGATTGTCAATTTATGGTATTCAAATATAAAAAATTGGAAATATCTTCGTCTTTTGCCTGTTCTTAGCTTACCTCCTTACTAACCCACATCAAACTCTTAACTCTGCGGTAATCGGGACTTTCTTGTAAATAACCTCGGAACTGAGTCGGTACGCTCACAGAAGAAACTAACACACACTCGCCAGCACTAATCATTCGATGTGAAACATAGAAGGCGTCTATCGATAAATGTGGTATCGTGTCCGACAGAGTTGCCTGGAGTTCGACAGCGCGAGCTACTTGAAGAAGGTGCGCTGCGCCGGCGGCACCACGCTGGCCGCTCTAGACGCCGACTCGCCCGAGCCCGAGTAACTCGCAGCCGCGGCTCGCTCGCCTCTCGCAACCTTCACATTGCACACACACAATAGTTTCGGTAGGTAGGTGGCACAGGCACGTATCTCCGGTAGGCACGCGGGCGAGCCGCTCGCACGCACCCGCTGACGCCGCAGCTGACTCCGCAGCTGACGCCGCAGCTAACTCCGCAGCTGACGCCGCAGCTAACTCCGCAGCTAACTCCGCAGCTGACACCGAGGCCGCAGCAGACCCTTTATTGAGGAGATGCGAGCGCTACGAGCCGGCGGTACGACGTGTCCGTCCTTACAACTCTTATTTTAGCGAGCTTCACTCTTTTAAACTAATTTAGCAGATTTATCTTGAAAGTATTAGCACACCAAAATATTTATTTTTATAGTGGTGGGTATAGTATACCTCATTTTTGCGAATATTTATTTCATAAATTAGC
Source organism: Melanchra persicariae (assembly GCA_947386135.1). NCBI lineage: Eukaryota > Metazoa > Arthropoda > Insecta > Lepidoptera > Noctuidae > Melanchra > Melanchra persicariae. The sequence continues at coordinate 6,662,569 of OX376653.1, read as the reverse complement.
TGTGGATCTGATTACGAAAAAATGTGATAAAAACTATAAAATGCATGTAAACTGCAGATTTATTAATTTGCACAAATCCACAGTCTTACGTTGATCTCCCATCTCAATGTTTTTATTTACTTCCAACATTATAACATAAAACATTCTGAACAGAATATTTTTGACTATAACCATTTTCGTCATAAAAACAACACTGATATTTTCATTAATTATTTTGTTGTATATATTGACTCTGTTAGTTTCGGATATCATAGAGTGATTCCATTTATTATTATAAGAAGAATGCATGCATTTCTTTCGTGTGTTTGTATACTCATTTTCAGACTTTCTAGTGTCTAGTCCTGACGAGTAGATGTCGATTCTCACTATATCGTAAGCTTTTATATTTCTGAGAAAGCCTGCCAATCAATTTATAATTATTTAAAAGGGATTAGATATTATAGTTTTCTTTATATTATTTAAAAGATTGTTATATTATTTTTGTTGTACTATTAGAGCTTTTAAATAAACTTGCTGTGCACTAAACCAAATAATTATTGTAGTGAATCCTAAAATATATTTATACACTAACGTAATTATCGTGATTTTGTGGTTGCCAGGCTTTCTTATCCTCTAAACGGTTTTAGTAAGCTATCTCGAACACTTAGTAAGAGTAATTCCGAAGTATCCCGTCCTAACGGATACGAATTTCTCCGTGTTGCAAAAATTCGTCGTAAAATATAGTCTGTTCAACAGACTCGAAAGATCGTCACTCGCTCACCTTATGTAAACCGAAAGTATTATAAAATTATTCACGTGCAGGTATTACTATAAAAGACTATGTTATTTAATTTAATTTACTTTGATGAGGCTAGCGAGTGATTCCTCAACATTAACATATCTTCAGTTGAAAAAAAAACTTTAAAAGTAATTGGTGCTTGCTCCTTGGGGAAGTATTATCGTTGAATTTGTAATTAAAGATTTATGTTTACACATTTGTTTTTATATCATAGACGTATGGCTATAATTGTGAAAATTGATATACTAAATTTTCTAATACAGAAGCGTTTTATTTCGTAACCTACAGAATTTAAATTAATCACCATTGTTTTTTTTTTTCATTTGTTAGCACGTTTTGAATAATCGCAAAAATAATCACCACTTTGTTTCTGTTACTGATTGTCTTTCACGCATTCGTTAGCAAGTTTTGAATAATCTCAAAAAGAAACCAACTCTAGAGAACATTTGTTATGTAATTAATTTATTCTATATTTACAAAGGTAATACACTTGATTTAATAACTTATAACAACAGCAGCAGCTACCTACCATCTCCACGAATGCAAAATAATTTATTTCTTAAAATTATAATTTTATTAATTATACACTTACTGGGTTTTTTATGGAAGCAACATTCAGTATGGAATTAAAAGCATGAATCGATAGTCACTTCTATAGTACTTTTAAATAAATAAATACACATTTCCAAAATGGAATGCATGATTAGGTCTTGTCTCTGACACTGGCATGGCCACCATCAGGGATTTTAATTTTGATAACACAAAAAATTAGTCGCCAAATATCAGAATAAGTCTGTCACTGGTCCAAAAGTTTATACCTACTTAAGGGTTTATTGGTGGCCGATCTGGAGTCTCCCCAGTTTGGCCCAATTTGAATCTCAAAATCACTCCCAAATTAAACTCTCAAATTTCTCCCAAATTTAGTCGCTAATTAGTATGAATCAGTCGCCAAATTTCAAAATCGGTTGGTCGGGAGAAAACATCAATAGAAATTGGGCCAAGCTGGGGAGACTCCAGATCAGCCACCTATAGACCCTTTATAACTTTTGAACCAGTGATGACCAACTAATTCTGATATTTGGCGAATAATTAGCGACTAATGTTTTGTATTATAAAAATTGAAATCCCTGATGGTGGCCATGCCAGTGTCAAGGACACGATTAGGTCTACTGCAAATACATAGCAAGAAATGCAACAGCAAGGATAAGTACTTAAATACGATTTTCACATCAAAAAGCATACAGCAAGAAGTAAATAAAGCAATTGGGATATTTTGACTCCGGTTATTCCGTTCACCCCAGGGTGGCAGTGTGGATAACTAAATATTGTAATGAGAACTAAAGTCCGGTCGCGGAGTAGGAAGAAATTCGTACAATAACCTCTTATTACCTGTCTCCTTCACTCCCACGTAATAAGAGGTCATTGTACGAATTTCTTCCTGCTCCGCGACCGGACTTTAAACATTATTCTTGCAATCCACTGCAGAACAGTACCTAACAGTGCTAGCTGCAACTTTGCAAACGACCAAATTTTTCTAAGGGGTAGCTAGCACACTTCTGTTCTGTCAGTGAATGAATAATTTCCATATTTAATCTGTAAGCAATACATCATTATGAAAAGGCAATACAATTGGGTTTATAGAGAATTTGGTGTTCTACCTGCATACTTAACACCATTTTGTATGCGTACAAGCAATGGAAGGCCTGCGTACGCGCAATTAAAGCTCAACGATACTTCAATCATTATGATCATTGAACTCTTGTCGTTGGCTTTCTCAAGACCTCTAAACATTTAAGTTATGGAGGGCAAAATATTTGATAAGATCTTATTTTTTTCATAACTTCTATTTTAAAATGATGGTGGTACTATCTACCTATAAGCAATCACAAACGAGCCGCGTAGCTCGTTTTCGCCTAACGGGCCGATTTTTCCGGTTATGCTCTTCCACAGAGCCACCATTTTAGAAACCGATCAATTATATTTTAAAATGATACACGTCAAAAGAACATAATGTACGTATTACCATTATCACTGCACGTGTATTATGAGCGACCGACCCGTGGTACAACTGCGATGTGTCCAACTGTTTCTACTACGGAGAAGTAATCGGGGTTTGGGGCACCCCGACTCGGACAGGTTAGGTTAGAAGGGGATGGCGGGGTCAAGTGAGCGAGCGAAGCGATCGATCCATCCCCTTTGTGGTTATTTTTTTTTTTACTTCTCCGTAGTACAACCAGTTGGACATCGCAGTTGTACCACGGGTCGGGAGTGGTATTATGTAATGATAAAATAGATATTGATTGTGGCTCTGCTACAGAGCATACTCTCTAGCAGAGCCATAGTAGATGTACTCAGGAAAGATAAACACTACTGTTTTTTTTATGAAAACTGTTGTACGAATAGTGTTTATTGCGTACCTACGTGTTGAATTATCATTATTAGACAGTAGTTTTATTTATTTTAACTTTACACAAAAGTAGAAAGCGCCTAATTATTTTGTGTCAGCAAAATGTTTTGTAGCCATCGCTACGTAGGAAATTAGCATGTTATTAATTACGTAATATTACTATAGTCAGTAGTAATCTATATTGTTTTGTAACTCATATGGTGTACATAATAAAGAGTAAGTATTCTATTCTATCTTTCCGGAGTACATGTAGGTACTGTGTGGCTCTGCTATAGAGTATGCTCTGTAGCAGTGCCACAATCAATGTCTATTTTATCATTACATAATACACGTGCAGTGATAATGGTAATACGTACATTGTTCTTTTGACGTGTATCATTTTAAGATATAATTGATCGGATTCTAAAAAGGTGGCTCTGCGGCAGAGATGACGTGATTTTTCATTCGCCATAATTATAGTATATAAAGGATACATACCTATATGTCTACAGAATCATCCGACATCTTTCACAAAATATCTGACACTAATTCACGACTGACAATAATATTGTCTAGTTTCTTGTTGTTGTTTTACAATGCTGCAATTAGGGTGATACCTATTCGTATTATTTTTAAAGACAGATGATGAACACTTTTATCTTACGATATAACGATATAAACTTAATCTATTGATTTGAGCTCTAAAAAAATGCGCTGCTATTTTACCATATAAAACAAAACCAAATGATCATAGGAATGTTATATTCCATGTAACTGATTCCCTAATAAATGTTTTGTTAGAATCAACCAAAACTTAGGCCTTGGTTTCACATACAGTGAACATTGCTTAAATACATAACGTTTACTAGCTTTTCTTACAATAATAATATAATACCCCTAAAAACTTTACAAACAATAACGTTTTTATCGTGATGAGACTTGCTAAAACAAATTCCTTGATACTTTTTATAGATGATAATTTGAGGTAAAAAGGCAAATACTTTACACACGCCAGCTGCATGTAGAAACTGGATCGTTAAAGTACATGATCCATATAATTTTAATTTCTCTCAGCTAATTTATCAGTAATATTAGCAGAACGTAATCTAGCGTGTTGCATTATGTCCGCAGAGAGATCGTCTACATTAGTGTAACGACATTTCTGGAAGTTGAATAAGTCTGCTATAAATCCTACAATTTCCGACTGGAAGGCCTCGCATACGTCGCGGAGACGTTCGTTCGGTCCGAGGTAGCCCCACACCAGCACGGGCAGCAAGTGCTCTGATATCGAGTAGAAGTGCGCCATGAAACCGTCTGGATACTGCAGGTACCGCCGCTTAGCCTTTATTACGGACCACACTGCCGTTGTTAATGCCTGAAATAATCGTTCAATTAATGGTTTACGCAAACTTTCACGAGTCACACTAATTTAAAAAAAAATCAATCAAATCAACATACACTTTCTTTAAATCCATCTGACAACCATCGGTTGCGGACAACGGCAAGGACCGAGGAAGGCGGTGATGCGAGATCTTCAAATGCATCCAACAGAATATAGTCCAGCACCACATCGTAGAATGTCAAGGCCTGAAAATATTGAGCAATACCGTAAAATAATTTCAATTCCAATAGCTATTGTGAGGATTGGATATAATGAAGGTTTTTGTTTAGATAGTACCTACCTACCTACCCAGCAGAAAAAAAAGCGTGAGGTATGTAGGCATACCAAACACCCAAATGTATACAATAACGTCTCTCGTTCTTCACTGGCGATTAACCGAACTCGAGGCTTACAATGAACTCGACCTGTATGTAGATTTTCACTATGAGAATGACAAGGTCTGTCATTTCTGGGTGGTATTGCGGGGACTGTTGCACTGACTGTAGTTTCCAATATTACTTATAGCAGCTAATCTCATTGTGTGATCGGTCGGGGTGAGCCGAGTTGTCATGCGTGTCTACAGATACAGTCACTAGGAGGGTTTAGACATAAAGCCTCAGGTAACACCGGCATTCTATCAGCTATTGCATTGTCGAAATGCGAAAATGTAAGGAATCGCGTGACATATCGATAGCGCTTGCCAATCCTATATATTTTTGAAAATCGCCATTCGAGCTATAAATAACTCATCCCCTTATTCAAATAGAGAATAGATAGGTACCTAAGTATAGGTAATGCAGTAGTTATATTGGATAGGAATGACAAACAGTAGGTAGGTACACAACATAACACCACGCCATCGCCAGTAGGATTCCCTCAGGCCTATAGTTAAGTAGTGCTACGCAAGAAAAGTGTAATCTGTACCTTTACTCCTTTAGTTGTAAGTTCACTTTCAATCGTTGCCCAGTTAGCCGCGTCTGTTGCCCATGACACCATTTCTTCGTACGCCACCAAGAATTCCTTAGGTTCCTAGTGAAATAAAGTTTTCAGTACCTACCTACTCATATGTTTATTGCTATATATATATATATATAAGTATTCATCATCATCATATCAGCCGTCATCCACTGTTGGACATAGGCCTCCCGCCACACTCGCCACGCTTGTGATCGCAGTGCAGCTGTAGTAATGTACCTACAGAGAATGCTGCTGGGTATTCTCTGGCTCCCTGAGTCGCCTCATACAAGTTACGACACCCATGGGGATGATGGGACGGTGCTATTCTTTTACGTCTGCCACCATAAGGAACTAATAACGAACGACTGACTAATAAGTAGCTTAAAATAAATTATAAATATCAAGAGATCGTGAACCCTATCGGAAAACATAACAGTACCTAGTTGATTTAATAAGGGAATGCTGCAATCTTACAAGCTTTTGCCCGCGACTTCGTACGCATATCACGTTTTTTCCCGTTCCCGTAGGAATATTTTCTGAGTACTTAATCTCTTAAATTTTCTAAAAAGTACTTTTATTAGCAAACTTAAAAAAAGATGAACGAAGTCGTTCTCAAGTTATGGCGTGACCAAAGGAAAAAGGGATTTAAAAAAAAAATCGACTACTTATTTAAGTATATATATGCGCATAACTCGACAAAATGTAGGTACTAAAACAACTGTTTTTTTTTGCTATTTCAGTGTTAGTCTTATAGTGAAAGTTGTTCATAATGATGAGTACAATGACCCCTTCAGAGGTATTGCGTTTATTCAGTTACACGTTGTCTAAATGGAAGATAAATTATGAACGAATATCAATAATTTCATAATAAATGCATAGTCGTGGAAGCTCGCTGCAGTTGGGCAGTCAGATCAGTAGACAGGCACAGTTAGTGGGTCGGTCGTACCTTGTCAGCGAACAGCAGCAGGTCCGTGAGCACCTGGCGGCCGGCGTCCACGAACCACGCCCACACGCCGGCGTCGCGGAACAGCTGCGCCAGCGCGGCGCGCAGACACTGCAGCTTGCACAGGAACTCCGCGTCCGAGCCGCACTGCACCACCGAGGTGCGCAGCGTCCTGACCGCAATACTCTCTTCTTTAACTTCTCGATAACTTGTAGCGGCATCAGATGCCGCCACAAAAAAACCAACTCTTTACACTCTGTACAGCATAAGTACCTCCATAAACTTGTTCCTGTCGCAGGCTTACAAATGCACATTGTAGGGGCGTTTCTTTTATCCGACTACGGCGAAGCATAAAGGAGGCACACTAGTAATGAAAACGTTTGAAATTATCAGTCTTTACTTTGACATTGAAAGAAAAAACAAAGATTTCTGTGATTTCCTGACCAAGTAGGTCCCTACCTACCTAGTGTTGGACACCTAGTCCTTGGCCTTTTTTGTAAGCACAAAGTCCGGAGTTTGCTATCTCACCTAATAAATTTCATAAATATAAAAAAGTGTAAAAGTTTACCTGTAGGGAATGCCGATTTCAAACTGCTTCACAGCGGCCTGATATAATTCCAAGTTTTCTAATTCTGGTAGTGCTTCTGTTAAATCGTCAAAGTCTCGTAAGTCAGCAACCTGAAATGAATATAAATATGGATAAGTATTAAAAGGTCATCCGATGGTTGATTTGGATTTTTAGCGAAAACTGAGTTGTTGGCTAGGATTGAAGGAAGAAAAGAAGGGAATGTCACGTCGTAGAGTCATTCCTTTCATATAGGATAAACTCTCATTCAGCGCATCTAAATAGTTTGTAGGTACAGACCTACTTGAAGTCTCGTTACCAACTCTGACGTCATTATTTCTTTTTACTGTAGGTAGGTTGTCGACGGGCGTCTACGTCCATCCCCAGCTTACTGTTTACCATGCCCATAGCCAAATTGTGGAACACTGTCAGCATCTGTGTTTCTGTGTTCCCGCTCCACCCATCAAAGACCTCAAACGTCGTTTGTTATCAGACGAGATCGAGTTCGAGAGCGGATTCATTTGACGTGAAAAATGTGGCTGATCGCGCGCGTACCTGATCCTCAGCCGAGGCGAAGGACTCTGCGCTGGAGTGATGTTCGCGGCGCGTGTGCTCGGAGCCCGTGTGCGTGGACAGCAGGCGCGAGCGGCGCGCGGGAGCGTCGCCGTCCCCCGCGCCGCCCGCGCCGCCCGCTCCGGCGCCGCCGCCGCTCTCCGACCGGAACAGCACAGACCGCTGGTCCAGGAACAGCAGCTCGCACCGCTCCTGTACTCGGAAAATAATATTTTGGGAGAAACTTCAAAAAATTTATAGCCAACGAACTATTGTTCATCCAATTAAAAAGCTTTTACACATAGATAATTGGATAATGAGGAGGACACATTCTTTGTGATATGGCTCCAGCTGATATTAGCAGCTGGTATGAGCCAGGGTAGGTACTCCAGTGAGCCATTATTTTGGTTCACTGGGGTACCCTCATCTGACGTTGTATAATCTGGGTAAAGCTGGCAGCTGGCACAAGAACGTCGAGATATCCCCATCAATAGGTGAAGAAGCTGAGCTAATGATGACCTTCAGCTATCTAGATATTCCCAGACGGGCCGTCGCATGTGACTAGAGGTTGTAAGTATGAATGTGGTACAGCGGGTACCTGTAGGAGGTAGGCGTCTTGCAGCAGGTCCTGTATCTCGCGACAGAACTCAGCCTCCTCGGGCGAGGTGAGCGCCAGTGTGCCCGACACGCCGCCACGCGCGCCCAGCGAAAACGCGGCCAGCGCGTCCTCCCAGTAGTTTATACTCGTCTCTAGCGCCTCCATGCCTGCAACAACCGGTAGACTAAAATAGCAGTAGATATTTCATTAGGGGGACGGAGTTTCTCGCGTCCGTAGGATATACCACCTGTACTAGACCACCCTACACGTGTCCCCCGGGTGGTGCCAAACGAGCAACAACACCGAGTCACATAGGCAGCGGTTAATTAACCTGTTAAGGCCACAGCGGACCTAGGGAAGTTAAATTCCCCATAAAATAGCTGCAATACTGCCTTAGGAAAGTTCTCATTATTTGAAATTTTATGCAAATGTCAAATAATGATAAAGAAAGTACCTATGTCATGCGATCTGGCTAACACGCGGCGCTCTCCGGTACCCGGGCTGGAGAGTGTGAAATTAGCTACCGAAGACTTGATGGAAGTAGGCGACTAGGCTTCCATTACAGTGAATGCTACTGGCAGCAAAAAGTTAATTCAACAGGCCTTTCACCGCAGTCTGTTTATCACCAGGCCTAGAAGCTGTTCCTTGGGAAGTGAACCCCCAGAAAGTTTACAAACCGTGGCAGAACCACCGAGAGACACGGCCACGCAAAATGCACCAACCCAGCAAGGCTCTGTAGGTATGCCCCCAATCTTGGCAGAGAGTAGGTAGGTACCAGGCACTAAGAAACCCGAAACGAAAATAAGTCAGCGACTCCCCAGAGAATATAACCACCAGCAACATGTTTAGCTAATTACCAATTTACCTAACAGAAGACAACCAAGAAACCAGTGGAAAAAAAACCTAGCAAGCCTCCACCCATAATATAGTATGGTATAGAAGATGTCAATAAATAAACTGAACTCGTGGAAACTTTTGCAGATAAAAGTTCATTCACATATCGGATTAGGCCATGCAAGTTCAGCATCAATTAAGTATTCGGGAAAGAATAAAGCACACTCTTGCCTGAATATGAAATCGAGCAAATACAGGCCACTACAATCGCAATACAAGACATGTGGATTCTTTAATGTCTCAGCTGTATACTGCCCACCAAAACTTCGAATAGAGTCCGACCTGTTCTCTCACTTCTTCTCAAGTCTGGGCAATCGCTTCATAGCAGGAGGCGATTGGAACTCCAAACATGTCCATTGGGGTTCAAGACTAATAACAACTAGGGGAAGACAATTAAAGTTGAGCGTCGATATAATTCACTAAGTACAATTGCCCCATCAGAATCTACCAACTGGCCAGCCGATCACAATCGAATCCCGGACATAGGTACCTAATAAAAGGACTCTCCAAACAGTACATGAAGATCGAGTCACGTGCTGATGGGTCATCTGATAACACCCCAGTCTTACTAACTATCAGCTAAACAATAATTGAATTCGAGAGACCCACAATATTATACAACCAGCATACTGATTGGCCCTCCTTCAGGGAACACATAGAAGAAAACCTTAATCTAAATATCAGACTCAAAGAAGCGGAGGAAATTGAAATAGCAGTAGTGCAATTTACTAATCTCATACAAGTTGCCGCGTGGAGAAGCACGCCTATTACTGAACATAGGAACCAGCCCACAAATGTACCATTGGAAATAAAGATCATGATACAGGAGAAATGCAGATTACGCAGAGTTCGGCAGCTGAGCAGTCATCCGCAAGACAAGGCCGTCCTTAATAAAGCCATTGTAGAATTGACGGAAGCTATAAAGAATGCCAATGACTTAACAATGCAAGCAGTTGGCGCCCCTAACTGCTACTAAAGCCAACAACTACTCGCTCTGAAAAATCACCCGTTCTTGTGACAGACCTAACGTACCAAAAACCTCAATAAAAAAGGAAAACGACTTTGCCAGAAGCCCAGAACAAACCAGGACAAAGCGGACGTGTTTGCAGATGATCTAACTAGCGTTTTTAAACCGATCGTAACACTAGACAACTCGGAAGAATACGTTGATAGACCTGTGTCACCGGCGGAAGTCATAATAACGTTCAAACGTCTGGAAATTAAAAAGGCACCGGGTTACGGCCTGTGATAACTCAAGAAGTATTGCTGGAAGTACCAAGAAAGGCTACTTATTTTCTTCATCACCATCATCTTCAACGCTATGTTGAGAGGGTAGGTACTTCCCGAGTGTGTGAAGAGTCTCGGAAATCATCATGATTTACATACAAGGCTGGCAAATTAATGAAAAAACATCCTATCGACCAATCAGTAGGCAACAGATTGCCTACTCTATCCCAGGTACTGGAGAAGACAATACTCTCTTGAAGCGCAGTGATACCAGACCACCACTTCGGCTTTAGAGAACGCCATGGCACAGTGGAACAATCCCACAGAGTAGATATGTGACGCCATAGGAAAGTCCTTAGAACAAAGGGAATACTGCTCGTCAGCGTTTTTGGATATCCAGCAGGCGTTTGACAAGGTCTGGGACAAAGGCCTACTATGTAAGATCAAGCGGAATATTCAAATCATACCTCGAGGATCGCATATTTTATGTGAAAGAAGGTGACGCCACTTCTGAGTTCCGAGAGAGGCCCCATGCTTTACACGTTGTACACTAGACTGCTGACCTGCCGCTAACGCCAGGGAAAAGAGGAAATTCTGATTTTGACAGATATATACAAAGAGCAGTTAATCCATTACCCTAACGAACTTGCTCGCCAACTCACCATGGACCAGACGACTAAAACGTCATCATATCCTAGAGCTGGAAGAAACACTCCGCTTGACTGCATCACAGAACAGATTTGCTCATTGTCTTAAGGCGATATTACACGGATCAATCAAATTGAAACAATTTCATTGAAAAGCATTGAACGACTTTACCAATTTACACGTAAATTGTTTAAATGACAATCAATGTTCACTACAGCGCAATGCGATGTCGCGCCAACTCGTACGTGCGGGAGTTTCTTTAATCTTTAATAAATGAATTAAATAATAAAAAAAAAGAAAATGTTGGCGTTGGTGGGTGCGCCCCACGGTGGGCTGAAATCGCGAAGTTGGGACTTAAGGATTTTTAAATATATATTTGCATTGTATATACTTATACCATACTTTTATGTTTTGGAACTTTTTTTTAAAGTAGGTTATTACCCTAAAATTTCAGAGATTTAATTTGTATGAATAAAACAAAGAATTCGATGCATGGTGCATATTATTAGGATTATTATTATTAGTTTGTTGTAAATATTTTGTGCAACTGCATTCCACACCACTCTTTCCACAACACCAAAACCGGTTTTCTTATCAGTAGACGAGTCGTCATTAGTGACGTGCGCCAATCAGAGGGCAGTAAATTTGCAGGTAAAAAATATTTGGGGTAGCAAGTTGAAAACAATGATATCAGTTCGTTGTAACCACCCTTTACATACGGACTACCCGCTCGTTACTTGATTTTTGTTAAAAGTTGATTTTCGAGAATTTTGTGAAAATGTTTAGTGATTTAGTTACTAATGTTGATATGTTTGTGAAATTGAAATCAAGTGGTAGTATTAAGGATCATAACTTTTTATACAGTGCTATCAAGTCAAAATTGTGTGATTTAAATCAAGATAATGATAATTTGCTAAAGGAATTCTGCGCAAAGTATTGTTATAATACTTATAAAAAATGGGAAAAATGCTAAACGAAAAGAACATACATTTAGAAGTAAATACAGTGATTGGTTGGCATCGGAGATAGTTTGGCCTGAGTTTATGAAAGATTTTGCAAAAAACGACGACGATCCAGTTCCTAGCACATCAACTACATCTCATGAAAAGGTGTCTGTTGGTACATCAACTCAAGTAAGTCCGAGAAAACCATTTACAGAATTAGGTCCTAAACAAAAAAAGAGACGTACGGAACTTACTACGCAAACTATTGCTTCAGAGGAGTTGTCACATGCCCATGTTTTTAACTTAAAAGCAGAAGGAAAGGAAGATGTTGCTGACATATTACAGCATCTGCTCAAGCATCCACAGGACGTGCAAAAAGTAAAAGATTGTCTTTTTGGAAATAAAAAGAAATCAGTATTCTCTCCAGATGAAGCTTTAGGCTTGTTTTTGTCTTTGAAATTGTCAAAATGGCAATATAATACGCTACGAAAAAGTATCGCAGAAGTAACTGGTACCAACGTATATCCCTCTTACTACGCACTGCAAAATGAAAAAATTAAATGTTATCCACCTAAAACTGCTATTGTAGTAACAGATAAAACGGCTACGATAGAATTGCAGGCACTATTGGATATTACTGTGAAGAGAATTATAATGTCAAACGAAATTAGTGAAACTTGTAAAGATTTGACAATGATTAGTAAATGGGGATTTGACGGAGCTTCGAATCAAGCCAATTATAAGCAGAAAGTTGGAAGAGAAAATGAAGAAGATGAGGACTTTGACGATTCTAGCGTATTTATGGGTAGTTTGATTCCTATCAAATTAGTGTCTAGTGACAGAGTTATATGGGAAAATGATTCCCCAAATTCCTCATTATGGTGTCGTCCGCTGTTTTTTAAATTCATGAAGGAAAACAAATTCAGCATTTTGCAAGAAAAAAATGCGATTGAGGCAGAGATTAACAATTTAGTTAAGACAGTGGTTGATGATTTGACCATCTCGCACAACCTAATACTAACCATGATAGATGGTAAAGCGACTGCAGTTCTTTGCGATACATCAACACAAAGATGTGACATATGTAAAGCTACTCCAAAGGAAATGAATGATTTGTCCTTGGTTTTGGCAAAAGAAATTGATGTCGATTTATATAAATATGGTTTATCGTCGTTACACATCTGGATACGATTCATGGAATGCATTCTTCATATAGCGTACAGATTAATTAGATTTGAAGACATGGATGGTGAAAGGTGACAGTAAAGCTATTATGGAGAGCAAAAAGAGAAATATTCAGGAAGCATTTAAATCCGAAACAGGACTTTTAATTGATGTTGTGAAACAGGGTCATGGTACAACAAATGATGGGAATACTGCGAGGAGATTTTTCGAAAACCCCGATATTGCAGCTTCGATCACAGGAGTAAATGAAGAATTAATAAAAAGATTTAAAACTATATTAGAAGCAATTTCGTCGGGTCACCGTATTGATATATTGAAGTTTAAAGATTATACCGAAACCACCATGGAACTATACATTGAATTATATAATTGGTTTTACATGCCTGCAAGTGTTCACAAAGTTTTAGCTCACGGAGCAGCTATTATTGAAAGCTTGGGTATAGTGCCCATTGGAAAATTATCCGAAGAAGCAGCTGAAGCACGCAACAAAGATTTTCGGAGATATCGTGCTCATAATTCGAGGAAATTCTGTAGAAAAGCTACTAATGAAGATATTTTGAACAATTTGTTAATCAGCTCTGATCCACATATTTCAAAGATACGACACAAACTGGTGCGAAAACACAAAGCCTTTTCAGAAGAAGCAACAGCTTTGTTGATCGTTAAGGATACATTTGTTGACGATGATGATCAAGAAAATTTAGGGGTTTTAACTGAAGACCCGTTATTGTCAGAGCATGGTGTTGAGCATGGTGCAGGCCCCTCCTAAAAATATTGGTAAATGATTTGAATTTTGAATTTGTCTTTGTAAGTCTCACACATACAGAACACAGATTTGTAGTCGTGGATTAGGCCTATTGGGGAGACCACTGATAAAAAAAACGCGCCTAGTTCTCTACCTCTGGGGTGGTGTGGAATAGAGAATACAATAATTATCACTGCTAAGTATTCTGAGATTTAGGTGACTTTTAAGATATTTTCGTTCAAAAAAATCTAAAAAAGTCTAACTACCTACTAAGTCACAGTAAACTACAGTAGACGATTAGATGCAAATAAATTGTACTATTAAAATACTTATCCAACAATTGGAAGAAATTTGAGATTTTGTAGACTTAAATGCGATTTTAATAAGAAAAAAAATAAAAAAAAAAAATTCTCCTAAATCGCAGCAAAGCGCAGTAGCTGACTAGTTGTAAAAATAAGCTAATAAATAGTACTATTTTAATATATACATCGCAGTTGGAGATGTTTTCAGATTTTTGAGATTCTTTAGATTTTATGATTTTTTCTATACAAAAAAATATTTAAAAAATTGTAGTACTAAAAATAATGCGTAAAATAAAAAGTCATAGAACAATAATTTACTGTATTAGATAGTAGAACAAATTTGCATCATTAATCAGTAAAAATAAGATGACTTTTTTTTTAATGTCCTAAGTCCACTACGTATATAAATCAACCCACCGTGCGGTGTGCCGCGAATTTAATGTTTATGTTTATTTACGTAAGATTTATTTTTTATTTTGGAATTTTCACGTGTCGAGTGGTTAAATAATAATACTTGTATACAATTTAGTGTTCAAACAGTTGTAATATAGTTAGTTTTTATTTGATGTAGCTATAACTTTGTAAAAAAAAATGGGGGAATAAAAGTTGTCATCAACGGCTCTTCGTTGCAGCGGTGACTACTTTTTTTTATAAACTTTGGCTGAATAAACAAAAAGGTATATAGGTATATTATACATAATTTACTTTACTAACTAGGTAAGTACCAACACGGAACAGATAAATTTACACACCGCGAACATGTAAACAGTTTAATTTAAACCTTATTTCAATACGCATAAAGACGTGCGCTTCAGTGGTTTAGTTTTCGCGCGAAATAGATTTACCAACCGCATCAAGTATGTAAAACAATTGAATTTGAACCCTATTTCAGAGTGCATAAAGCCACCTCGCGCGCACATGATACAATGATTTACTGTTTTCAAATGTCAAATAGGTAGTTCACCCCGCTACGTTAGTCTTGATGGTTTCGGAGAGTTTGTATAAGTCTTATAATATTTGTTATTTATTAGAAATGTCCGTTTTCACTTATCTTACTCCTAAACAAATGCCAAAATAATAGCTCGTATTTCCTACATGAGAGTTGAATATCGGTGCAATAATGTTTTGGTGTTCATGTAGAGAAGAAATATAAGTGTAGTTATACGCTAGGTGGGTACCTACTCACAGCCACTACAACACAACAAATAATAATATTTATGGTGTCTGCAACGTTTGTGTAGGTCTCGTCTATGCCAACCAATACGCGCAGCGCACTCGTGAGTCGCGTGCCATAGTGTAAAAGTGTTACAGTATGACCATTTCCTATGAAAATATTATAATAACATACTTTTGGTAACGTTTAGGCTACCGGACCAGCTCATTTATGCGCTGTACACTAGAGTCCATCCTCTTACTAATTACTAACAATGTATCAAGTTATGACAAGACAGTCAGTTTGGATAATTTTTAATCCAATGCGTAACTTTATCGGTGTTTATTGGCAAGAGGAAAAATGCATAGAAATTATAAATTACATACACTAAACTGTTCTGACTTCCAAAAAAGAAGAGGTTCTCGATTCGACTGTTTTTTTGTTGTTGTATGTTTGCTCAGCGATATTTTCGCCAATTGTCAACCGATTTTGATGATTCTATTTTTTTTGGAACTGTATCTTCCCGGACTGATCCCATTTCAATTTGGTGAAGATCTGATGAAGAAATTCGGAGATAGGTAACGGAACTCTTCATTCCCGTAGGAATTCCCGTTCCCGTATAGCCGTACAGCCTTCCCCATGAATGTAACTATCATAAATTCATAATCATAATACAAAAAAGAATTTCTCGCACCGCGTCGCACGCAGTCACGCACGCTCGACGCGTTCTCGTTTGGTGGCCGCGTCTCGTGCACCGCCCGTTCGATTTAATAACATTGTTGAATTATTTTAATTTTACATTATCTCCTAAACGGTGAGTTCAAATAACATGCTGTAAAAGACAAAGTTTATCTTCATAAAATTATCTTGATGATGAAGTAACTTTCGCTAGTAAGGATTAATATGCCTGCCTAATATTAATGCTGAAAAACCACCTTTAATTTTTAAATAAATTATTTGACATAAAATGCCTTAGTGTGGCTTATTTATAAGAGATAGATATAGGTGTAACGTCGGACTTTTTTTTAGATCGAATGAAAAACAATATCTTTGTAGTACATGGTACTTACGTATAATTAGCTATTACCACAGCGCACTTAGCGCACTTCCACTTTATAATATTATTTAGTAAAGATTTGAATAAAATAGTAAGTATCTCATTATCATTATTATAACACCATAAAAATACATAAAGAAATTAAACACACACCCCCACATAAGTACATACCTACGTAATTATTACAATTCTATCCTATTTATTTAAAACGGTTTGCTATCTATGTTTCTGTGTATGTGCGTCTGTGTGCCTGTGTATCTGTCTTTGGCACTGTAGCTCCGTTATCTTTATTGAACAGGGATATTTTGTAAGTTTTTAAAATTTTACTTGTTAATTACCAACAAATCAAAATCAAAATTTGCGTTACAGGTCAATAGAGCATACGGAAGGGCGTGACTTGTCTCCAAAATAATACTCATTTATTGGGGTTACCCCAAACGGTATAGTTGGGAACGACACCATTGTTGAAATTAAATGTCCAATAACGGCATTAAGAAAAGGGAAATGCTGCTATTGAAGAAAATAAAATACATATATTTAAATTCGATAGAATAAAACATACCAGAGTTATAAACAAAAAAAGTAATTGGTATTACCAAGTGCAGGGTCAACTTCACGTAACAGAAAGGAACCAATGCATTTTTGGAATATGGTCCGGTGAAAACTAGTAGTAGAAAATATTTCAAGAGATGACGAATTTTGGCGGGTGCACATGGAGAAAAAAGTTATAGATTTTTATTTGAAATTTATATTACCAGAGATTTTGGATCCGCGCCAAAATCGCGGTATGCCAATACGAGACATAATATTGAAAGAAAACAAAGAAAATGTTAATGATAAGCCTGTGCAGCCAGGTCCAAGCAAATCCAAGGACCATATTCCGTGTCAATCTACTCAGCTAGGTCCATGCAAACCGAGACAGCTACAGTTCAACGAATTTTAGCCAGTTGCATTGGTAACTTTTATTATGTTAACTATTTGATTAAAAAATATGAAAACATTTTTGTTTTTTTTTAATAGCATCTAGGCAAATTCCAAACCATTAATACTTTTAAGCTTTCTTGAATTATAATATTCAAGAATTGTAACATAATTTTCCTAAAGTAAGTGTGCCTACCTACTACTTGATTTTTACGAAGGTATCGCACCAAAGCCAAATAGCGCGCGACGCGTAGTTTTGTATCGTACTCGTATTCATAATTTTCGTGTCAGTCAATTTTAAATCCACCATATACTCTAAAATCAATAAGTATTCTTACTGATTTTTAATGATTAGTAATTGGATTCAAGTTTGTACAATACGTACTTAATCCATCTATAAACTTAAAAAATACTTAATAGAAAAATAAAACAAAATAAACTTATACTAATCAATTCAAGTTGATCTACTGCATTACTTTATCCTGTGACGGAACTTAGTACCTACCCGAGTCTGTGAACTCATGAGCGAGCGGTGCGCTTGGTGCGCGCGTCTCCCGCATCGTAACTTATTACGTATTGCTACTCCTTGCGGGGCCTGAGGTAAGCGTTAGATGCCTACGCGCTCAAGTCAGGCTCGCCTTAAGGGCTTATCTATACTAATATTATGAAGAGGAAAGATTTGTTTGTTTGTTTGAAATGAATAGGCTCCGAAAGTACTGGATCAATTTGAAAAATTCTTTCACCAGTAGTTTCGTACATTATGGATGATGGACATAGGCTATAGTTATAAATACACCAAAGAGAAAAATATGTGTATCATAGCCAATTATGGAGTATTTGCATGTGTGCAGTTGTTGAATGGGTGTGCCTGTGCCATCTACTGGCAAACAATCAGAGTTAACCATTGACTCAAAAAGAACAAGAATTGTTGAATAAGTTGTTTTTAACAATTTGATGGGTTGAATGAAACAAACTCTAAGATATAAATAAGTACATAATTTTATGTTTTTTTTACTAGAGACTATTTATTTATTTCTTATAAATTAACAATTGTATAATTTAGCTGTAAGTATATTTACATACATTTATAATTGGCTAGTATGTCAACAATAATGTGATAGAGCACAAACCTTTGTATCTACCTACTTAAACATGTTGATTCATATGTGCTATTCACATAATTGAAATTCTAAATCATAGTTTTACACAATTTTGTCAAACAACTTCCACACTCTCAGTCCCACATTATTCTAGATATTCAGATTCAGTGTCTATAAAAAACATCTCCCCTCAACCCTGTTCTATCTGCATGCAATGGATTCAAGTGTTGCAGAGCTTCCTGTACACCACTATTTAGGTCCTGCACTGTCCCTGCGATGGCTGTGAGCGCATCTGCTATCCTGTCCTCCAGCAACCCTCGCCTCCCCTCCTGAGCCCTCATTGTAGTGGCCATTGACTCCAGTGCCTCCGCCATTCTCTCCTCTGCAGCAACTCTACGTTCCTCAAAGACTAACGCCCATTTAGGTGGTGGGGAAACTCCACGGGGTTCATCATCTGAAATATACAAAAAAAATGTTTTACTTTAAAATACCAGTCAAAATAAAAAAAAATGATTTTATTTTTTATTTCTTTTAGGGAAAGTTTAACTTTCATTAAACATTTATTACCTATAGATAATCTTGGAGCACTAATGATGACAGACTGTCTGACCTTCTCAATAGCTGGTGTAGACCGACTGACTTTGAGGTTTTCCAAAGGTTCTGAATCTGAGTCTTCGGCTAGAAAATTATCAAGTTGGTTGGAGGACGAATCAGAGGCTGCAACTGAGCCTTTTCCACTTAGTTCCAGAACTCTCACTTCTAAATCATTGAGTGGTATGCATTTGTTTGTACCTCCATCGGGCATGGACTGGAATCTTCGGGCATTTGCTGCTTTTTTTCTGCACTTGTGTCGCCATTCAAACCAGTACTGTAATGTTATATAATTTTTTATAATTATTATTAATAATAAATAATGATGGAATATAATAATAGGATCATATTATTATTTACTTCTCGAGAAATCTAACTTTAAAGTTTTAAAATGAACACAACAATAAGGATAGGTACCTTCTTCCATGCATCAGGGGTCTTCAAGGTCCCCGACTGTACCGCATTCAGTTGTTTGGCCAGTACTGCCCACTTGTGCCGGGTTTTCTGATGAGACACCAGTGCCCCAGGCAGTAGGCCTTTAGACATGTATTTATTCTCTTCTAGAAAGTCTATCAGAATCTCTAACTGCTGCCTAACAATGCGACGAGGCGGTGCCATCTATTAAAAATATTTTAAAATGTAAATAAAAATTTTTGTTTACAATATTTCCAAGAATAATAATTTTATAAATAGACAATTAAGAACCCTTTCCTATTTGTTTATATAAAACACTTTTCAGAGAGCCAATTTATTCAGATTATTACTTACCTTTAGTCGTGTAACAAACTTATCAACATAACAAACATAAGAATGTTTCCTTCAAGAAAATTTTAATCGCGCGGTTTATTTGACATAAGCAATCTCCTTCACAAAAGCAATAATAACAAGCGACATGTAATGGCGACGGCGACTGCTTGCTATAATCTGTCTGGGATAGAGATGCGCTACTGGCGGCCGGTCGAGAGTTCAACAACCTTTTATCGATTTTGTGAAACATTGTTTTTTGTCGAAGTTTATAGTTTTATGAATTTATTTTAAACAACGTGAAACGATCTATGTTGGTGATTTAACCTGCTTAGTTAATTTAATAATATTACTGGTAATTTTAGTGCTACTTCTCTATTTACAAAACACAAGTTTACTATGTTGCATAAATAACGCCATCTGTCCTTGATACGGTCGAGGTAATAGACAGCTATTACCTCGACCGTTTCAAGGACAGATGGCGTTAATTTAAAATGACGAATTAATAGGAATAAAATGTTCTGAAACGGTAAGTGCATGAAAAATCTTTTGTTTGATCTTATTTCTGTCGCAGCCACCTAGCATCAGCCGTTTCATTAAAAGCCTAGCCTTTATATTTAACTGCGCCGATTTTTCAGCGACTTACGTGACATCTTTGTTTCGATATCGTTTAATGACTTGCCCATGCCCATGTCACTTATGCAGCTGATTAAACAGCGCAGTTAAATTAAAAGTCTAGGCTTTTAGTGAAACGGCTGATTAAGCTAGTTGGCAGCGACATTTCCATTATGTCTACTTTTAATGAAATACATGAGGGCGCCATCTTGTATCGAGTAGCGGACACTTTCACTAAAGCACATGACATTTCGTGTGATCAAGGCCATGTATAATATCATTACTGTGGCCATTCTATGATTCTTGATGTTTGGCGGGATACAATAAGTAGGCAGTAGTAAAATAACTGCGATGGTAAATCTCATCAATTAGTAGGTAATTTATTTGTTCGTGAATCTGAAGATGAAGATGTAGGTAGGTACAGGTACTTCTAATAATGTAGGTAATTAGGTACCTAGATGTTAACGAGTTCTAGCCTAGGTCTTTAGTGTAGTCATTGAGATCTATCAGCAATAACGGCCGTACGGGTCGATCTTCAAAGTTAAGCAACGCTTGCCGAGGTTGGTCTGTGGATGGATGATGACCATGTTAACATACCGAGACACCTCCGTGCCTCAGAAAGCACGTTAAGCCGCTGATCTTTGGCAGTCGTTACGGATTGTCAGAAGCCAGAAAATCTGACACCAGTCTTGCCAAGAAGCACCGTGTTACTCGGTGTTACCCAGTTGTGGGTTGTGGAGGTCTGCTAGGCAGCCGGTCTATGTAATATACTGGTATGCAGCTGAATCCGGCTTGACTGGAAGCTCAGACCAACAAAAAAAGGTAGACAGCGCACCGTGAACATCAAAAGTGAAGCCACAAAACCGTGCTCCTTCAAGTAAATACACAGGCTCACGCACACACTTACACTAAAATCATGCTCATCGCTCTTAGTACGTCACGAGCCGTCGTCTAGAAAACATTAATAGAAAAAATATAATTATATAGTATGATTTAAAATTTCCCCATTCGATTAAACAAATTTGAATGATTTCTTTCTTCGAGTTATATTATTATTCATATTTTCTTTTTTTTTAATGTATTTAATATTTTAGATTTGAAGTTTTTCAACACTTGCGAGAAAATAGTACAATTGGTAATGAAAAACACTTTTTGTTTTTAGATAACAGTCGTATAGAAAGTCGCAACAATCTTTGACGTTTCGACGACAGTAGATTATTTAATTCAATTACTTAGTAAAATATGTTTTTGATAAAGCAGTTATTCTCATTTTTTGGTTTCTTTTTTTTTTTGGTAAGTAATTGTTAACAGAAAGGAGTACAGTGGCGAGTATGGCAAGGGGGCCTTTTTGGGGGAGGCCTATATCCAGCAGTCGTCGGATGATATGATGATGATGATGATTTGTTTACCGAATTTTGTCGCTGACTGCACCTATGTAAGGTAAATGTCCCATATTTCGGCATGTTAAGGCTCTTAAGAATTCGTTATTTTTTCTTAATATTCCTGAACATGATAATACTTTGAAAGCTTTTCAGTGATGGATATTGATATTTTGGCAGCAATTTACTGCACGAGTTATATAATTTTAGTTCGTATTTTTTATATGAATTTATTTGTATAAGTACCTCTTATTTGATCCTATTTCGTGATTAAATTTGGCTCTGCTCTTAAGTTCGTGATTTTGTGGCCCCTGTTTCGGGATAAAGTTTTCCCGAGTAAGTGATGTTAATTTCTTAATAAAAAGAAAGGTATATTTATTTAATTATTAATCAATATTAACAAATACACTAAAAATACAAAAATCATAAATATTTGACGGGTTTAAATAAAAAAAAAGCATTGTTTCGTCATCATACTTAGTGTTAAATTTTCTTTTTCATTAATTACCGGATCGACAAAAGATACTTTTTCGCCTCTCCTTGCTAATACAGCTTGGCCTTTATGGCACAAGAAAAAGCTGACTCGTCACAATTTAGGTACCTACTTACTATAGTTTTTTGTACGGCATTTTGTACCTTGCCCCTGAAAAATAAAAAGAACCTATGGAACCAATCTTTGAGTAAATTCATAACAATTTGAGATTCCTACTTATTTAATAAATAAAAATAAAATAAATGTACCGATTTCACATCTATTGCCTAGCGGTCTGTCTGTGTTTTACCTACCACTATCTGTCACGAACATGGGGAAAAGTAACAAAAACCGGTCCCTTAATTCGTTACACTGTTTTTTTGCAACTCCTGCGCTTAATTTTGTAGATTATGTTTAAAGTATGTAAATTAACCATTAACTATCCTATACGTCATGAACATACAGAAAAATAAATCGAATTATAAACAAAACTGTGCTGGTACTAAATGTGCGAATTTACCTTAAAATTGTAAACTCGGGTCACATTCAAACTCGTTTTATGAGAAATCTAGTGAACAAAACACATACCGAATTTGGCTCATACGAAACTTCATTAAATAAAATATTTGAAATATTACTCACATTTAAATTATCTTAGTTTCTTAAATAAATACATAAACAACCAAAATTTACCAAAAAAATCTTTGATTCGGTAGTGTCACGAAACAGGGGTCGCACGAAAAATAAAATTACCGCTATTTCGAGAGTCGATTTATTGCAGTTTTAAGGGACTTCTATACTTCCATATGACCTTTTTCTAAGTCAAATAAATTGTTTAGGAACCCATAATAACTCTATTAAAAGTTTTGTTCAAATGGACTTATCATTGCCATTCTATATACTTATGAAGTCGGAGCGAGCACCTTACGGAGACAAGGAGTACTCGCACACCCCACAGCTGTTTGTGGCCGACAGACAGTTTCGAGCTTCGTATTACTTTCAGTTTAGTCGCTAAAATATTGGTTTTTGGTTTTTATAATACATTAAATGATAGAGAATTTTTACTTATGTATAATATACTAGCACTTCGCCCGCGACTTCGTCCGCGTGGGGATAGTAGGTACTCCACAAACTGCGACGCCCCTATACATATCCCCTTATAAAGGTTAGTTTTGGAAAATTAAGCACAACGATTCTCATTATTGGTTCAGCGCAACTGTTCAGCCCCCCGTTCAGCCCGTCAGGGATTGATTATGCAAAAATTGTTAGGTACATGATCTGTTTCAATTATCCCACTTTTAGTTTGTTCATAGAATTCCGACGTAAATTGAAGCAAGCTATAATTTCCTCCCCTAAAAACTAATTCACCCCTGCTTCACCCCTTATTATGTATGTACCTAGTTGATTTTCGAAAAATCCAAACATTTGTTATTCTTATTGTTTTATCGAAAACATTTAAATGCCGTGGTGTTTCAACTTCATCGGACCAAGCATTGATACGATTCTCCCCAGTTCGCTCAAGCCGCGACATTTTTCTTACTCCGAGCATGTTTATTACCGTCGTAACTTTTGAACGAAAGGTCCGATTTGAATGATTCAAAGTGTAATTTACACGGACATAATCAACCTTAATTATCAAACCATTTAAATGGATAAGGATTAATATCATGGTACTATAATCACCATTTTTTATTTCACCATGGGATTTGCTTGACTAATATTAACAAAAAGCGGTCATGGTGACTTATCCATAATAGTTAGACATATGGTATCGCGGACTTTTTTGTAGATATTGATGACTTCTATAAAACTGTAGTACATCACTTTGCTCTATTGTCAATAGATTCCGCAGCGTACGCGATATAAGGATTTTTTCTCACACCTTGGGTCACATTATCGAAGTTTTCATACGGATCCCTAACTTTTTTGAAAATATTCTATAGCCTATGACCATCGCCGATAATGTAGGATTCTACTGGTGAAAGAATTTTTCAAATCGGTCCAGTAGTTTCGGAGCCTATTCATTTCAAACAAACAAACAAACAAACAAACAAACAAATCTTTCCTCTTTATAATATTAGTGTAGAAAAACAAATATTTCAATTGCTTATTTTTTGCGCCAAAAAGAAAACTCACGAAATAACGTACTAGCACGAACTTGGGGCCCTTTACCTTATATCTTGAATTAGAAGGTTCCTTCGAAATTCATAGAGTTATACAAAACATTAAAATCAATTTTTGCAAGCTTACAGATTTTTTTACCGATCATTTATCTAAAACGGCATTAAAATAAATAAGCGTTTAGTAGAAGCGTATGCGACATGCAAATCTGTGTCTGTGAGTTCCGTCCCGAAGCAGTCAAGTGTCAGCTTACTGGCTTACGACCGGCACACTAATTAATTTACCTGGAATTACACTTATTAAATTCACGAGTAAACGTTACGATCAATTTAGCCTTCCGTGAGTTAAGACGATTAAAATAAAAGCTTGCTGTGCAATTAAATAATTACTCCGAGGTGTCCGAGTGATCCTCAAATATTAGGTCGATGTTTGGTTTTTGGCTATCGGTGTACAGTAAATAACAAGTATTTGTACCTTTCAATTTACACCAAATCCAAATCATCAGAATGATGTGATGATCTATTTCAGTAGGTATTAAAATAGATCATCGTTTCATTCCGATACAAATAATAAATCTATAATTAATGGTTGCCTACGCGGCGTAGCGTCCACGCCGAAGGCTACGCGGCGAAGGCTACGCAGCGTAGGCTACGAGGCGAAGCTAAGTGGCAGCTACTTGCCGAAGTCTTATGTAGGTACTTATGGGGTCACACTGAAAGTTTTTAGAATAGGCCAGTAAGAAAATCAGCCGATGAAAAAATTATTTCAATTTCGAATTAGGAACTCTTTGGGAATCTGTAGATGTGTAATGAATTCATAAGTCATTAGTTTTTACAAATAGGGAATATGCATGAAAAAAATATTTGTTATCTACACAGTTTATCTCAAAATATACAAAAATATAATACTACAGTGAAAATAGAATTAAAATTGATTGAAAAACCAACGAGATATAACTGTCGCAGCCAACTAGTTAATCAGCCGTTTAAATGATGGCCAAGCTTTTTCATTTAAATGTGCCGATTTTTCAGCGACTTAAGTGACAATCTTTTGATCAATAACGTTTAGTGACTTTCCCATGACACTCAATGTCGCTGATTAAACAGCGCAGTTCAATGAAAAGACTAGGCTTTTAATGAAACGGCTGATTAAGCTAGTTGGCTGCGACATAACTATTTTAAACCCTCTCGCGAAAACGCTGTTTTGTATGGCAGCTGTATAGGCGTCATGGACTTTGCCGTCAAAGTCCATTCGGACTTTTATTTTTAATCGTAAACTTTGAAGCTTTATAATAAAACTTCCTCTTCTTCCTGTTGTAAACAGTAGTTTACAACAGGTTCTAATGAGTTTAAACGTGATGGAAGCAAACTCCCTGATGATTCACGAGAAGGACGTCTGTCTAATGGCGACTGCTGAAGATACGTGAGTGCTGTGCGGCTAATGATAGAAGCTGATAAAAGGGTGACATTTCAATAGATTGAGGCAGCTTTGGGCATGGGTAATATTGGCATGAATCAAGTAAAAAAAGACTTACATGAACATTTAGGCGTCAGAAAGCTTTGTACTAGATGGATACTTCATAATTTGACGGAAGATCAAAACGCCGTCGTTTGTATTGGTGCCACTCAATGCTTAAAAAGTATGACGGAGGTGACTCGAATGCTGTAAATGACATCGTCACAGGTGATGAAAGCTGGATATTGTTACGAACCCGAAACCAACAGACAATCAGCGCACAATGGATGTTTAAATTCGGAGATTTGCCGATTTTTTGCGTTAAGAAGGGCAGCAGAAGTCAAGAGAAAACGATGATTGCCTAATTCTTTGGACGGACGCGTCATTTCGCAACAAGTCTGTCTGTCTGTCTGTCTATCGGTATGTCAGTCTGTCTGTATGTTTGTCTGTCTCTCTATCTGTATGGCTGTCTGTCGGTATGTCTGTCTATCGGTATGTCTGTTTGTCGGTATGTCTGTTTATTGGTATGTCTGTCTGTCGGTATGTCTGTCTATCTGTATGTCTGTCTGTCTTTTACGCTTTCACGCTAAAACGACTGAACGGATCGTTACGTAATTTGGCAGATATATAGCCTGGGATATGGAAAAGGATATAGGCGATTACCGACATCCACGCGGGCAGAGCCGCGAGCAAAAGCTTATGCGTGTATAGTTTAATTGATCACAATAACTTATACAGATTAAATTAAAGATTTTTAACTTGATAAAATAATATATCTAATTGAAAAACCTTCAAATCAGTTTTCGGGCTACATTACACACATTGACAGTAGACGACACTTCAATACATTTTTTCTAAAACTTTTTTCTATAAGTACAATCAGATACGTGCGTAACATTTTTTCCTATGGATTCGCCATGGTCACATGGATTTGCGGATTCGGAGTCTCCACCCGGCTCCGAGAAGGTACATGATCAATAATACCTAACTTACTGCACTCTCTTATTATTACTTTAAGATACCATCGATCGACAGCATGGAAGATTAATTAGTTAGCTGTTTAATTGATTATAGGTAAGAAACTGATAAATAATAATATATTGGCGTTGTATGTAAGTACTTATGTTTTTTTGTGTAAGGAATTATTGTTAAGCTAAAGCTGTTAACGAAATACAAAGATACAGTTAAAATATTGTTAATGTAGATGCCAATGTTAGGCAGCCTAATTCCGTAATAATTTAATCATAGCAGACACCAAACTGTCCGAGTCTGACAGCGAAGGTTTCACATGAAAAGGGTAAGCCGCTTTTCTGCGAAACCTTAGCAGGTCAACTTAGTTTTGTTCTTCATCATAATTTCATTGGCTACATTAATAATACCTAATATAAAAAAATAGTAGAAAAACATTACATTAAAAATAAAAACTCTTAACGGCAATCACCGCCCACTTGTCAAATATTATTATTGCCAAGGCACATAAATATCATAAAATAACATAAGAACGTTTTATAAGACTCATCATAAGCTGGCGCCAACGAGCCACCTACAACATTATTATAAGCTGATCAAAGTTGTTAATTTGATAAAAAGCAAATGAGACGGAGCATTTTCTGTAAAAGTATTATTGTTTCGGAATCAGAAATTTAGTTACCTTACCTATGTTAAAAGATGAGAAATGAGAAACTGACAGGGAGAAATTGGTGAGTGTGGTAGTAGACCTTTTCCCTTTGTAGTTATTATGATGACTATGAACACTGCTCTAAGTATTAAAATTTTGCAAATATCTGGACTAGCCGACACCTGTTCAAATTGGACCACGCACGTATAAGAACTACCTCAAAGAACCTTTTTACGTGTCACACAATTAAATATGAAAAGTAGCATCAAACAAACAAAAAAATACATTACAATAACCCTTCCTTTTGGCATTGCCGTAGTCGGGTAAAAATATATTGATCAGTTTAGGGATTAGTAAAAAGATTAGTGTATGTAGTGCGTCAGTGCCGATGGTGGACGGTGGACAGTACAAACGGTCGGTGCAGCAGCGCACGGAAAGCGGCGCGGTCGCGGGGCGCCGAGCGTCAGTCGAGCATGGTCTCTCCGGCCGGCCTCCGCCCGCCAATCCCGCCAGTCTACCCGAGACTCCGCACTGCGGCGGTATACCCTATCGCTAAGCTCCGTACTATCACCGTGCTACATCTATTCGAAGCGTTCTTTTTCTAATCGTCAACTACAAAAAAACTGTGGATCCATATCCAAGTATTAACTACAAAGTGATTGATACATTGTTAAAGTGTTGTGTATGAAAAACCGCGAATTCTGTGAGTTTTCTTAGAGGCTTCGCTGCTCTTCCTGGCTATATTGACGCCGATTTGTATCGTTCTGACAGGTAAGACAAGAGTCTAATTAATTGGACTTTTAATAAACCTTTACTTAATAACAATTTGTTTTTCTACAAGCTTAATTTAATGTTTTATTTTAAATACATACTTATATAGAAAAAATATAATTTGTAGAGTTGGTTTTCGGTTAGTTATGTTGTCATTTTTTGTGGAACTTATCCCATTTTGTTTCTACCTTCTTATGCTATTTTCTGTGAACTGAACAAAATATCTGGTAAGAAGTCTATTTTATGTCTTACCGTGTGAGTAAGTTCACAGTTATATTATCAACCGGAGAACACTATAGGAGGTCTCAAGCGCTCCAAGCATTCTCTGGAACGTGAGCACTCAGAAGAGAATCTCCTGACACGTTTCTTATAAACCGGTTCACTCGGATACACGACTTATGCAATCGTTACTCTAATCGAATGAACAATATCCAAAAAAATCGTTTGAAAGTATATTCGGAGGATGTTAGTCGACGTCAAGAATTGAAATGGTACTTACCTAATAAGTACTTTCAAGTTTTTACTAGAGTTACCAATACGACTGCAGATACCTATGTTATTTTATTATTTATTACGTTATTAGGTAATCGTTACAGCAAGTAATTTTTAGATTAAATTGAAACGTTAAGATAGTTCTTATCTTAGAAAAAAATATCTAATTACGGTATAAGTTGGTCAGTAAAAATAAAAATCTAAAATTGTAGGAATGCCAATTGCAATTCCATACTAAATTACAATGAGACTCTTTTGCATAAAAATACATAAAGATAAAGGTATCTTTAAGACATAGTACGTTCGTTCAGGTTCATTAGTGTAAACGCATTGTTAGAAATTGATCTCATCGCTATTTTCGTACGTTTCATTTTGATAACATTACTGCATTTATAAGACGTGGTTTGCTATCGAAGTGGAAAATCGCGCAAAACATCTGCTAGGGGCAGAGGACACTGAAGGTGCATTGTAACTGTTGTTATTCTACATCGTGTTGTAAGCAGCAGCTGCGGTTCCACGTGTATTCTGTCAATACAAATAATGTGCCGACACAATTGTTGGAATTCATTGTGTCGAAATCGGGCAAACTGATTTCACAGAAAAACCTTACCAACCTTTTGGGACGAGCCGGTACATTATATTGATTGAGTTTTTTTTTGTATTCACGATCATAGAATTCACAGATCTTTTGGCAGATTTTGTCCTCATAGTGAAGCCGTGCGATGCAAACAATTGTAAACATAGCAACAGATTCTAATGTTTCGATTGTTGAACCCTCTGTTGTCGCGAGTCGCGACACCGACCAATTGGCGTCACCGTATCGATCTGCGAGTCCATTCTAGCAACTACGTCACCGGGACACTGTCCACACACTAAAATAAACATCTAAATATACTTTGGCTATTTTAGACTCTCCCGATTAAATTCAAAATTTCAATGTCAATAAAAATGTATGGGTACTTAAGTATTATCATGTTATGTAATTTAACAAACTCTGAAAGGATAGTGTCTTATTGACAATCGTCTCATGATAGTCGCCGGCTACAACGATTACCTACTCACGATTTATCTCAATAAGGAATAAGGCCCGATTTCCACCAAAGCGGAGAGGAGAGGAGATGTGTTGAATAAACCAATCCGATTTCGTTATTTCCACATCTCTTCTCCGCTTAGCCTATCGGATTGGTTTATTCAACACATCTCCTCTCCTCTCTGCTTTGGTGGAAATCGGGCCTTATTCCTTATTGAGATAAATCGTGAGTAGGTAATCGTTGTAGCCGGCGACTATCATGAGACGATTGTCAATAAGACGATGCTCCAGGAGAAGTCTCGCTAAATAGCCTTCATCGAGTCGCCTCCGCTTCTAGTTGGCCATTTCCGTTTGTTCGATCAACTTGCTGCTGGTTATGCATTGATACTATACAGTTTATTAATTTAAGTTACTACTGAAGCTAGTTCAATGCACTTATGAAAATAGTAAATGCTTACGTGCAAACATTACTTCGAACCACTTCAAACCAGACGGTGATGGAAATCTCATGAGAAAATAACAATCGACAAACGCAAATGGTGGTCATAAAATTAGTTTAGCTATGCTAAGAAAATTATGCCCTTGTTGATTCCCTTGTTCGCAAACTAAACTATTGACATAAATTTATAAAATTATTGAGAACTCATCAACTAACTAACAGACAGCTCGAGAAAAGAATGGTGACAGATATGAACTAAGTTGATGTGAAATATGTTTATGCCTTGGGCATCACAGTGTTTTAGGTACATTATGCATGCAGAAATTTAGGTAAACTATGTTTTGTTCAACGATAATTGAATATTTATTGTTCCATAACATAACAGAGAGAAATAATATGAAAAAAAAAGTTAAAAAAAAACTTTTTTGGAAACAAGCTTTTATTAAATGCGCTAAAAAGAATAAAATGAACTTTTCCTATAAAACTTTTATAACGTCATTTTACACAATTTATATGATATAAAAGCTTGTCGCGAGATTTAAGTAGGTACTCGTGATTACTTAGTTGGAAATACCAATCAGATTTTACTTGTTTATCTAAACAGGTAAAACCTGTGTAGACAAGTCTTAAATCTCGAATACTTAGTACTTAAATCTCGCGACAGGCTTTTATATCATATAAATTGTGTAATGACGTTATAAGTTGAATTTAGGATAACGTCACACAGCTAACCATGCATTGTCATCCAAACTAAACGTGTATACAAAATTTCAGCTCAATCGATTGAAGATATCTGCTTCAAAATTCAGTTGTAAGAATCCACCCGAACAAACATACATAGCTACATACATACAATGCAAGTTAAATAAAAGCTTTTAAAGTAGTCTATATTTTGAGTTTAGCTTGTGAATGAGAACACCGGCCATGTTTACCTACGTAGCAGTTAAATAAGTTACGCGAAACCTAAAGCAAGTTTTGCTCAAAATATGTGCACGGTATACGTTAATTCAAATTTAATATTCTGGGTTCGAAACCCTAGTTATGAAATTTACACGCGTATAAATCCATGGACCCACAGCTTGGCTGCCCTACTTAGTTGGGTGCAGGCGTCACGGAGACATTTTGCGACGCAATAAGTAGGCGAGTTCTCGGCTGGAAAATTGCTCCAATTTTAGGGTGGAACCCACCCCCGAAACATAATCAGCTAAATAGCTCAGACAAGGAAGTTTCTAAATTGCAGGCGATGATGATAAAACATGAAAGATTGAAATTTTTTGACAAGTCGGCTACTAATTTTGTTGTACCTATCATTTTCATTCAGCAATTGATAAAATGCATCAACATTTCGTTTAACATGAAGCAGAATGTTACATTTGTGGTGTTTTAGACTGCAAGCGACGAAGGAAGAGAAAAATGCAAATTGGATCGTTTTACTAGAGGACTATTTGTTTAGCTTCAGGTCCCCTTTCATGGCACTTGCTTAAGTTTGAATAGCGTGTCGTAACTACAATCAGAGACTACTCCTGATGCCAACACTACTAAAATGGTTAGTGCTCGAAACTGTTTATAAACAATCAGACGACGTTATCTGAATAGAGGTGTATCATGCTTTGTTATGCTATTACCTACTATTATTTCTCTATTAGCTTATAGCTTCATGATTATTATTTAGATATAATGGTAGTATGGGTTGTATCCATGACCTCATCGTTACGTCTAGGTAAATGTTGTTTGTCTAATTTGCACGAAACGAGGCCATATTTCTCGCACCGAGGGCAAGTAAACAGGGAAAGCTTTTTGTAATTTAGCGTCATTACATCCAAGGGACAAATATTGTGTCAGAATAGGCATGCTACTGCTAATATTTTGAATGCCTCTTCTTGCTAAAACTTTGTCTTTAATATCACAGCAGCACTTAGTGATTGTTGGAGTTCAGTAGCTTGTTAAGTCGTGACCAGCGAATGCAGAGTTGACGCAACAATCAAGCAGGTCACGACACTAACGAAGGGCTTGGGGTCTAGTAGGTGGAAGTGGTTGATAAGGGGCTGAACAGAGGGCGATTCTGGTATTCGTATGCAGGCCGCGCGGTGGCGGCGCGATCGATACGCGCCCGCGCGACGCCTCCCGCGATACCACTCACAAGTCAGCTACAGTTAATATACAAGAGTTTATTAAATTTCTTTAAGACAACTCTCTTAAATAACTAGCGAGTTAAGAAATTTCCGGCTAAACTAAAACTCAAGACTTCCTCTATCGCTTCTTTTGATGCGCTTTAAATAATTATAGGGCAATCATTGTTTATAAGTGCTGATATATATCCAGGAAGGGTGTTTCTGAACGGCCACTTGATTCATTCAAGTCTTATCATTTTCACTTAAGTGGAAACTCGTGAATTTTGAACAAAATAATGCCACGTTTTCGTGACAAATTGTTTGGAAACGTATTTCTGACAGCGATAACAAAGTATGGAAATTGACAGAGTATTTGCAATTGTAATTATTTAACCATCAAAGCGCGACGAACTGGGTAAGTATTCTAAAGATAAGAAAATGACATCATCAACGGGAACGACCAAGGGAGAGAATAAAAAACTATTGACATGAAGTAACCGCTCAGTGAGGCTTAGGACACGCTCGGCCGGTGACCGCGTGGCCCTGATCTTGACGGAACAAGTCGGTGATACGACCTTCCGTGACCGTGCACGATGTGGACTGCCAAGAGCATAAAATTATTACCAACTACTTACCTTCACACAATTAAGTACCTATCAAACATTTCATAATAACCGCTTATGTCACACCCAACTATAATAATGTATTATGACTTGTTAACAGGTCGAAGTAGGTACCTTAATCGTGATTTATTTGTCGCCGTAAATGGTGAAGCTAGCTCATTTAATGATTCACATCACAAAAGAACGTGGGTGTTCAGTGCCATGGAGTAGGAACGAGGTTGTTTACTTTAGAATCGCACGTATTTTTTGTACAAGTCCATTTTCTATGTATAACATTTGCAAGTAAACAGAAACCCATACAGTGAATTTGAGCTCAGAATCTCTCCCCTATATGGGGTCTCCCTTTTTGTGAGGAATGCGCTAACTACTTACTAATAGCTTTAATGCACTTCCAATAGCAGTCCGACGTATATTGAGGGGAGCTATCAATGAAGGGATCCATTATACACAGCTTCTGTGTACTTATCTATTGCAGGAAATATTTCAATAAGTTAGAATGGTTAAGTTGTCAGTCTGGAATTCTGGAATATACGGCTGGCAGGCTTAAATTCTGATCTTAACAATTTGATATCTTTGCACTGGACTGAATCTGAAGCTTCTCCGAAACCGAAAACAAGATTTCGAATCCAACATGTGTATTGTTAACGCCGATGGTCTAATTAATCAAACATCTAATGTGCGTAATTAGCACTAGTGATCATTCAGTAAATGTTAATTAGGAATTTAGCTTGATAGGGTAGGCATAAGTACAGCTGCCAGTATGAATCCATGAATTTCAATTAGCAGATGAACAGGAGTGCGGCTACGTCGTCGTCATAACTGAACAAGTCCGCATTGCACTAAACATTGTTCGCATTGAGCTGTTAGTTGATATTGCATGCCCGCATGCTTTCACCTACAGATGTACTGTTATGTAACTTGTGTTATATTAGGCAATTTGTCTTCATTTCCATTAGAAACCGTAAGAGACGGCTGATAAAAATGCTACAAAGTTCAATTTATTTCATATCATAACATACATATCACAGCAAATATAGAAACAATGTTATAATAGTTGATCAGACTCTTATTAAGATAACGTGTATAGATCCCTGTGTAGGTACCTGGATGCACTCTTTTATCACTTTTTTTTTTTTTCGCGGCCATTGCTCCCCATTTCGGACGACCCTTTGGACGAACAATGATTAGAGTGAGGGGAGCGAGATGCAGCTGCTCCTTTTCTTTTAGAACATGTCTTTCTAATACATACCTATTCGTTGAAGGAATTAAGTAACTGGGTCGCGAAATGAGGCCAATTGTATTTTCTCCGATTAGACTACACAATGCGCTGCCAATATGCATTTCAAAGCTAATAACGCGTATTGACTTGAAAAGATAAAAAGTCAATGACTGCTACACGTTTATAAAAGCAAGCATTTATTTGCTGGGGTTTCTTTGCCTACTTACTTACGTTGAAAGTTGATTGAGACAGTTTCTCAGCAACGTAAAAAGTGGTCGAGATGCGTCTGCTCCAACATATATGACGCAACGTGAAACGCAATGTAGTCCCCATTCTGCAAGTGTGCAACTTTTTCCTCAGGCGCCAGACGGTGGCGACACCTTGTTGTCACGACAGTCTCACTAAGTTTCTCCTTCATGAATAGTGTTAATTTTCCCGCCTCGATTAACTTCATAACTTTTGGTATGTTAGACGTTATCCCATTTCGAATAATTGTAACAAAAGCTTGTGTGGTATTTCAAGTGGGTGTTGTTCTTGAATCGGACGTAGGAACGTGATGTTATTTTACTTGTTCGAGTGCTTTCTGTGAACACCGGCGTAGTGCGAGACGAGGTTCGAGTTCATGGCCACTGGAACAATCGATTGGCGAGATTTGTGAGCGAGCTGCGTGCGTACCAGGCTCCGGTAGCTGGACGTATTAAGTGGCGGCTGGCGGCTGCCAACCTTGACTTAGTCAAACATACCTCTATATCATTTGTATGCTAATCAATACGGCAAATACAAGTGGAGCGCCATTACGATTTATCCAACTCGTTGCTGTGGACAATCTTGAATTCAACTAAGTATCTTGAATCTTTTGACACATATTCCATTGTAACTTCATGACAGTAACTAAAAATTATTAAATCAGCTGGATATAACTGTAAACTTTATGACTTTATGTAATAACATTTTCGATCATGAAAAAAATACTTTGGATTGTTTAATAACAATTCACAACATAATATAAAAAACCTGAATTACATCGCATTGTTGGTTGCTGAATACAATGAGTTACAAATATGCAACACAAGCGCGGAACATTCAGCGATGTTGTGGAACAATACAATTTCAGAATGTATGATGTGTTTTAGTGCACCACGAACATTCTCGTTGCTATTGCCAACGCGAAGAGCGGTGTTATTAAGTTGTCCCGACCGCATTAACGAAGCTCGGTAAAATTAATTACTTACATTGAACCAACAAGCGGTTATCGCGGTCACCGCGAGGAAATTAAATGAACACGCGCGGACGCTTCTTGGTGGGTTCAACTTATTAGAATGCACTAAGTTTAGGTTTGTAAATTGGTACATAATGGATCATCATCACCATCATTTTGATCATCATTTTGTGTTACGAGTTATTTTTACAATTGATTCATTTACTGACCACCTGTATTTGATTTAATAGGAACCGAAGATGACTTGCGTTTTCAATTACTCGTTACTCATTATTTAGTATCCAATTAATTATTTCGGAAGCATCTATCTATTTGAAATTGTCCGCATGATCGCAGGCGACAGGTGTCGGCAGTTAAACAATGTCACGCAAGTATCGACTATCCCGGGCTTCCGGCGCGTGCGCAACCACGTGTTGTGTCCGCGCATAATTACAAATAAATGCTATGGGCCTTTTACTGTCATGTTATTACATCGAAAGGAAATGTTAATAGTTGTTGACTCTCTAAAAGGCGTAAGAGTGCCTCTAGAATAATTTATAGCCACTTGAAGCTATCCTTTTTAGTGATACCATGATTTATTCTTGATTGATAATTGGGTTGTAAAGTTACGACTACAATGGAACCCGCACCTCGTAATCCGGCTCTCACCGGCTATAATTTAATATCCGCCCGAAAATAATCCTATTTCCTCGGCATACCACTAATGCTGTGTTGTATAATGTCCTTGACATTGATAAAATACAGTTTTGTAGGACTTCCCTTTTCCCGAGACCTTTGTAATTCAGTGAGTGGAATTCAGAACGTACAACTACGTGGAAAAGTAATGAGCCTTTTAACAAAATGTATAGAAATCGAATACCTATATGAATGTTCTGGAGCAGATATGGATATGAAAGTAGTTTGATTGATATCAAATCAGCATCCGAAGCAGGTTGAAATGTCCGACATGAAACGTTTCCTACGTTCGACTTGTGATGGATCATGCAATGCAAATGATTTATAGACTCGACACTGAAAATTGTTAGGAAGCAAGACCGTTACTAAGTATTGGTGTCGTGCTGTAGGTTTATTTTAAGAATGAAAGTAGGAAGTGGATAGGCAAGTATATCGAAAATTGGCTCAAAACCTTTGTGGCCAAAAATTGCAATTTGCCTATTTTGATTCGCGATGATAATCGTTGACCAAGTACTTAGTTATGACGATAAATAACTAGAAACGATTTAGATTTCATAATATGTCCACACACACTAACATGTGTCGTGGAACAATAAATTGTAATAAGTACATGAAGCAGAAACAGATATTTGTCGATCGACGTGGATACTGAGCTCATTCATAAACATTTTCGTGTTAACAGAATGTTATGGCAGCAGGCGGAATAGTAAGCATTACTCAGCTCAGGGTTCGACAATTTGTAAGCTTTTAAATGATTTTACTTATGTAATTTTCATTGATAAAGAAAATCACTTCCCAAAAATGGATTTAGCTGAGATCTGAGATTAACATAAGAATCTCATTAATAAATACAAAGGTATCACAATCATAATGAATTCCCGGTGAGGCTCAAGGGCATGACGCACAGACGCACATTTCTCGTCCAAGGCTAAAGGGAAGGTCTCGCCCGGGCGGGGGCTGGTGTCCTTGGCTCTCTATGAAGGCTGATTAAAGGTTTCGAGCTTTTATGACTACTTGAAGCTGGGATAAATCATAATATTATATAGGAACAATGGAGAAATTGTCAAAAGAGAAATCAAATTAAAATGTAATAATAACCTCTCTACCTATATATATGTATAGCTTTCTAATGTATTATAAATGCAAAATTAGTTTAATTAGAATTCAGGAAGCCCTTGCGTTTCACGGTGGTACATTTCCGGCGGTCCCTTTTCGAGGGCGTACCGTTTGCGAACGGTCGAACATTATTTGAATTATAAATTCAAACAGAAGGATGTAATTGAGCCCTTAACGATAAATTAATAGAAGTAGGAACGTTTGATAACTCAGAACTGAAGGACACCCTACGTTTCGGCTGGCGGTAAGATAAACAGACTAATACAGAATGTGTTTGCAAGCCACCTTCATAAGTGTCAGGCGTAACGACATCATCTATTACTTCCGCCCCAGCTCATTCATTAAGTGCCAATTTGAATACGTTTCATAATATTTTTTCATGATAAAAATAAGCATGACTTAGAGTTTCAGCTTCAACTGCATGAAACAATAAGGTTTATAAATACAGATTCATGTAAATACGTTGGAGTATACATAACATTATTACCCTTACAATAGGCAGTTTGCTAGTTAAATACAAAAGGTAAAACAAACAATCTGAAACTTTCCATTAAGAATGCACAAAGGAATATAACCGGTGGAATATTAAAGCGGACAATGCGTCGGTAACGGGACAAGGCACTAATTGTGAAGCGAGAACCGAAGTCTTCCGTTACCGCTGCGCCGCTGCAGCACCACACAAGCGTCTCCCGGGAACGACAGCCAAACGAGTAACGACACGCGACAACTAGACAAATAAAACGTAAACCGTCCAACCATGGACCACAATGATAAATGGATTTTTTCAACACAGCCGGGTAAAACCTGAATGTGAAACATTTTTAAAACATTACAAAACCACAAGTCATTCCACGTAGCCGATGTAAAAAGCGAGCAGTTTAATTTCGCAAAAGTGCTCCAAGTTTTAGCCAAATGGTTTTCTGGTATTCAACGAAGCCTCCAGACAGCGAACTCTAAATTATAACTGTACACTATTTTGAATTCACAGCGTCACGAGCAAGACGAGAAACGATTGTGTAATGTTGATGCTCGTATATATGAAAATTCCTGTTTGCTTAAGATATAAAATTGCAAGAAAGTAGGTTGTTTTAAAACGAGTGGCATTCCCCCTCAAGTAGCAGAACATAAGTAAGACATTATTATGTGGAGAATGAATTAATATAATAAGACGTATGTAGTTCACATAGAACGTGCCGGGACTGTCGAAGAAATTGTTTATCATACTCGCCGGTCACGAACTCGGAACACACGCACGTTCTACGTATTCAACAATAATCTCGGTAGATAATAATCAGTATTCATTAAGATGGAAGGAATTTAATCGATTTTATATTGACACGACTTTGTATAATTTTAAATCGACAAACATTTAGGTTGGAGATTTTTGATTATTATTTGTTTATTTGAAGTAAACATTATGTTTCAAATAATATTCCGAACGAGTCTAATTAACGCCTTCATGAAAGCATTCATGGAAAAGATGCTGTTTATTTTACTTGAGAATTAAAGCGCTCTCTCTGAAAGAGGAGCACTTAAGAACTTGATGAATTGATTCCACAGAGCTTAAGGTTCGACTTTTACAAACAAATAAACACAGGTGCTCGGTCGGTTGACGGTTCATCTAAGAATTTTTAAGTAGATTGTTCCAAAAAGTTTATATTGCATGCTATACAAGTCTATGTAAGTAAGCTCGAGCATACAGTAGTCTAAATAGAAGTGGCAGGCTGCATGCACGCGAGAGCGTTGCGACATCTTCACAGGAGACATGCTGAACAAGCACTCCACTCGACATGTAGTTGAAGCCACCACACGTAACTTCACTAGAGAGTGCTCCAGTCTACGGTAAACTTTGTTCTTTGTTTGGGAACAATGATTGCGAACGAATGTTTGTTTACAATGCATCGACCAAATCATTGAATCTGTTTTTAATATGGAGACATTTCAAAGTAATTTTAGCATTCGCAGACACATTTAATTTATGGGCATTCGTACTGCTGACAACGATATCAATCACAATTGTTATGAAACCCTTGTCAAAGTGGGTAAAATGATTTATTTATTTAAGCTGTGATCGTAAAATCGCTTCACTTGAAGTTCGAGAGCCTAATCGAGCAGTCCACCGTCTGTGGCAATAAACTGTTCCATTTTATTGCAATGACTGGTAATAATAAAGCTCGTTATCGTTACGTCAACCCTTTATGCGTTTCTCTATAACATTTGTATTAATTTTAGTATTTTTGCATCAGATTTTCACTGCATATCAATTGCATTCTCAATAGTTATACGTTTCTTATGTAGATGACTCCTAATAAATTTAATACTACGGGATTAAAGATATTTCGTTTCAATATATCATATGACCGTTGCACTTGAAGTGTGACTCCCGTTAGTACTCGGTCCACTGATTATCCATCTCTCATTACTACACTTGCTCAAGGAGTACAGAGAGCTGGATTGCACTCGACGCGAACGTGTCAAGAGATAATTAAAAAAACGATTAAATATCTAGAAAGAACATAATAATATTAGGTACATCCTGGTTTTGCATCACTGTACTACAATTTAGAATAGGTCTGAGTCGCATCGCATGGGATTGTATAACATATCCCAACTAATATGATACAGATCAAACTGAACAATGTTCAGTGTAAGTAAATCATATTTTAAGGTTGAATAACATTAGCTTAATATACATTCGCTCTGTAAAAATTACAAACATGTTATGCTCGTGTCATCTGTGTCACGCGTTGTTTGAAATGACCGCGGAAATTAATCGACGACCTTGCCTCGTAATCGTTTACACGTCATTCTCCAAATTCATATCTGCTATTGAAGGCAAAAAACATGAACTAGTAACTCGCTAATAGTCTCCTCGCCTAAATCAAGACATATAAAGCTGTTAATTTGATTACGAGTAGCAATTTGTAAGTGTGCGACACAGCACGTTAATCTTATTTGACTGGTTTTGAATATACTCAATTTGGAAAATGGTGATTAACGGCCGCTTTCTATAACATATCTCAATCCCAATCTTGATCCCGATCCTTGTCTGTAACCAATCAACGGCCGAGTTTGTATCCTTCACCACACAATCCACACCTTTGATTGGTTACAGACAAGGATCGGGATCAGGATTGGGATTGAGATATATTATAGAAAGCGGCCGTTAGTTACTACCATGGAAGGAGATCTAAAAAAGAACACACAGGGGATCAACAAAACGTAAAACCAACAAATTGATTGGATTCAAACAAACAACATGGAACATGTTCCGAAACGAAACTCCGAAATGAATTTTCACGAGAGCTGTTCACGTCGGGAAAAAACATGCTACAGGTCGTGTAGCCGGCTATAATTGACGTATTCTCTCGCTCTGCAGAATTTTCTACATGTTCGCATTGGAAACTGGATAAAGGCCATGCTCTCCTAGTTGCCCTCATGTTGTAACTGGGTCAAGTTTATGCAAACGGAAATGTGAATGAGGCATTCATATAGAGAAAAAGCTATTAAAATTTCAAAGTAGATACGACAGACTATTGTTGCTGGAAATGAGATTGGCTCAGGAAAAGGAATTGTAACATATTTTCCGTTCAATACCTTTTCCTGTATGAATGGACTAGAAAGAATTACGGTAACAATATATCTGTGGATCAATACAATTGAAGGAAATACTTGTCGCATACTAAGTATTAGGGCCAAAAGCAAATTGCAACATTTTAATGAATAATTGCATACTATGCATGGGCCAAAAAAATTATGTGCGTTTTAAGCTACACGGCCTCTCCCATCACACTTCATTTATTAGAGTAAAACTCCGGTAAATTATCGTTCCCTCTCGGTCCATTCTGTCCGTAGCTCAGAGCATTGTTAATAGCTCTCACCAAGCGGAAT
Organism: Melanchra persicariae; assembly: GCA_947386135.1. Lineage (NCBI taxonomy): Eukaryota > Metazoa > Arthropoda > Insecta > Lepidoptera > Noctuidae > Melanchra > Melanchra persicariae. Next base: position 6,621,652 of record OX376653.1, on the reverse strand, counting down.
GCAGGGCTCTTGAATCCTTGCGTTATTATGGTTTTCATTAATGAATATTCAATACGTACGCTTTGTTCCTTTCCCGTCGAACACAGAGTATATTCGAGTACTTCAATTAACTCTTATTTGTTACATTTGAGAGGTTCTCCTCTGAGGAATGTGATAAAAAATAACTATGCCGCGTTTGCGTGTGAATGGAACATGCATCAAGAATTTTACCATCATCCATACGTGACCGAGAAGTAAGCGAGTTCATTTGCGTCTCATCGTCAACTGGAGACGTATTCTTGCAAGCGAATGGCGAATTCAAGTGCTACGGTGACCGATGACTCATCCTTGCTCTTAGTTCGTTGACCTCCCCTGTAACTTACAGAAATCGCTCCTACACAAGACTCATAAATGAATATTTGGTTTTACGTTTAAATAAGTTGTTGTCTCAGAATCTCCTTGAATTCAATTTCGTAGTATTCAAATGAGTGTCCAATAAAGACCTCGAATCATTCATCTCGTGCAAGATCAAATGACTAATCGAAGGATTGTAAAGTGACGCATTGGATTTGTGAGTAATTCGTAGTAAGTTTCGCGTTTAAGTCGGAATTGTATCACTATTATGATGACTCATTTCTCTCTGCAACATGTCGCTATAGAGATGTAGTACCGGGTGCGTGTGGTTCAATCCCCAGGCCGGACTACTAACATTTCATATGCAAACGGCAAACTCTGCCCGCGTTCTGTTTACAAAGCGCAAAACTTTTTCGTTAGGGGAGCGAAAACTTGCTCCATTTACAATCATTTGAGGCAGAATAAAATACATTTCGTGTCACCGAAAATAATACAGTTTTTCTATGGTACCCAACATTAGCGGAAGGTTTTCAATTCAATTCTGACTCAAGATATTTTCTAAAAGAACCTTGAAGTTGTAAAGAGAGAAATGGTTCAGAATTTCAGTACTTATATGTACTCGCTATAGGTGCCATTCGGTAAACTTCGTTCGTGTGCGCGAACTTCAGGACAAGGAACTTAATTAGTAAGATATTGCACAATGTTTATTGCCCGAACAGTTTGTTCAGCGGGCAAAGTTGCTCGGCTGTAATTAATGCAAAGTTCGAAAGCTCCCGGCCCATATAATGCCAAGTTAACTGCCATCGGGTATTATACGTATGTGAACTTTAATATAGACGAATAATTTAATTTAGTGGGCTTTAGTTGCAAATTTGTGTTTAGATATATTTAAATGCGTTGAGCTATCTCTAGAAATAAAGCTATTAATGATGACAAAAAATGTTAAACATTTAAAATTCATAGAATACCCAAGGACGTTGGTATTAACATAACCGGAACTGTTCTGAATGACTATTTCTTTGTAAAGGACTATTGATTTGTAACCAGCGCACGTTTTGTGTGAGCATAAAACTAATTTATTGCACACCGTTTTAATATTTCATTCAGACGATATAAACTGGTATTGTTTCATGTGTTAGCATACATATCGCGCCATGCGCATGTTTTTGAAATGTTCATGCTAGTCTTTGGAGACCAGTACGACCGTGATGTTGGTACCCACAAAATAAAACGCTTCGAGACATTACCGAGTTCGTGATTTCTTGCAGACGAATGGTTTGAAAAATTTGACGATCCCAAAAAGTCGACAACGCTAAGACTGCCATGTTCCGCAATTACGATAAAATTCGGTGAAGACTCTTAGCGGCTGTATAAAGTACGGAGGACATTTCCATTTTCCTCAGGAGCCCCGAGACCCTGTTTGCAATAAATATGTAATGGAGGTACCCAGTATCGATTGCATTACTAGAGGGGAGTTTTTATTACTGAACAAGCATGACATCAGCAACAATTTGTTACTTGACATAGTCTACTCTTCGTAATGTTCTAGTGTCACCGCGAATGATAATATATAGAAGTAATATATACAGGAGTATTTCATGGGAGTCCCTTGAGAAAAAACTCCAAGCTTGATTAGTCGTTTCCCAGAAGCTGTTGGTTTAAGTAATTAGTTTTAAAAGCTCGACTTCTGCATTAACCCACTTTTTTTTTCGAAAAATATTTTCGTATGTAACAGAGATTACTTACTTATAAAATATTTCTTGCATAGATTATAAATATATTCGTATGTATAAACTAACTAAGTACTAAAATATTCGTTCGAGCATGTATACGAAAGACTAACCAACTAACCAACGAAAACAAATTAAAAAATTAAAATCAGACTATAAGTTGGGATTATCTTGAAATTGAATCTAATTTGAATTTCAAACCGAATGTTTTCTAACCGTTTATCAGAGTATTACCCGTGGGGGAACCTCGATGCCGAGCTGCCGACCAAGCGATTAATGAAAGCTGTTTTCGGGAAATGATGGCGGATCGCAATCCTCAATTAAAAGTCGAAAGTGTCCGAGATAAAAGAGGGCTTAGTCGCAAAATAGGAAGAATTGCTTTAAACCATGTTTTCACCCCAAGAGGCGAATAATTGATTGCCTCAACAAACGAATCTGTTTTTTTTAAAAAAAAACATCATTTAATAAACACCACTTTCCTTTAAAGGTCAAAATATATTGTGCTATGTTGCTAATGAACATGCATTGCTTAGATTATTAAATTCTACCCAGAAGCATAAACTAATGAGCAACTAGGGCCGCAACCCCCCGTACCGGTTTTACGATCATTCAAGGGTACTAGATTCCTGAATAAATAAAATGCAATTAGACTAGGGTGCTGCCTCATAGTAACACGTATAACACGCCTCTGAGAGAGAAACCATTTAATAAAAAAAATGTTTGAAATATCTCAATAGAACGCACAACAAAAAGGGGGAAGTGTGATTATCAATTTAAATGTAATATGCTTGTACAATACATTTTTCCGGACCAACATTACAGCGAGCGAATCATTTACGCGAAGGGCTTTAAATTGTTTGATACGTATACGTATTACACGCGCGATTACATGTGATGAAAAATTCTCGGTGTAACCGGCCACCATAATGGGATAACCTATGAGTTGATGGCTCGTGTTTCAGTCTGCTAATTCGGAGGCAGGTTGCGAAAAGGCCGGGCCACGTGCGGGGCGTCGCCATGGCAACGGAGGAAACTACGCAGTTCCACAACCCCCCACCCTACGGGAACGACCTATAGTCCCGGCATTTCCAAGTCAGCCGAGTGGATAAGGCTATTATTTATCGTCTTGGGCTTCATTTTGCCTTTTTATTGTATCAAAACCAAACTTGCTCAATATTAAGCTGAAAGTACATAAGATATGGTAATTTTGAAATAATTATGTCAGAAGAGTCCTCGATGTAAAAAATAAAAGGTATCGTATCGTAAAATAAATGTTATACGTCTGAGGGATCCTCATCAAATCAACGGCCCGTAATAATAACTCTATTACACAAAGGGATGCGAGATTTTGTCAGGCAATTTAGAATGGAAGTGTGGGGGCGGTCTGCATGAACGGCCGTGTCGCGAGTCAAGAGATGAACGACATATTGTATAGACCCGCGTCTGATGCTGGACAAAAAGATTTGATATCACAGCCTGATTATAGTAGATCATGGAAGTTATAGAACATTGTGGGAGTTAGATGAATCCAAATATTTTTTGAGGCCACGACAACTTTAGAAGTATCTTGCAAAATACTTTTTGGTGGCAATCGCAAGTACGGGATGGATAAAAATAGAAAACGAAAGTATGGTGTAAAAAAAGAAACACGAAACAATACTCAAAACGTTTAAAAAAAGGGCATAAAATACAAAGGCTGATCGCATTTTCCAAGACCCTTGCCTCTTTGCTTATTTGACCCCTGTCAAGACAATTGCCTGTCCATCGGCTTCCCCTCGCGTTATTGGAAATCCCGGCTTCCTAGCGCGCTCTTGTGGTTAACTGAGCAATCTGCAAAATGGGACTATAAACCACATACACATGCGGAATTTATTCCTAATTTATTACCTATATAAACCAAACATGAAATACGAAAACACAGATGTGGGAAATGAAAAGTTTATATTACGTAACTTATTTAAGGCTAGACAAAATTTGACAGAACCAATATTGAGAAGCTTTTTTCTTCAATAGGATGAAACAAGGTATAATAAACTCGTATAAATTGATTCGCTTCCGAGCTGTATCAGATAATGACCCATTAACTAACGAAGAGCCCGAAGTCGCTTTATCCGGATGTCGGCGAATCTACTAGTTAATGGACTGATCGATCATAAATGTTTCGGTCACTCACTACATTGCAAAGGCGGAACTAAGTGCAGTCGGTTGACAATTTTCAGCGCTCATAATATGAACTAAGCACTTCCCGTGTACCCTGTAATTAGTAAACCAGAGACATAAGACATAAGACGCGGGTATCTGGTTTCCAAGTGTTCATTGTAGCAGTCGCACAATGGGACCGTTGCCGTGGCGAAGGCCGACTCAACACCGCATAACGACTGCATTATAAAACGCAGTTGCATCTACTTTAACACGCATTCTTATGACATGTTGCATAATCGTGGATTTTTCCAGAATGATATTTCTATTATCTTCATCAATACTAATTTCAAATGTTAATATATTCTAACGCCATACCTATAACTTACAGTATCTCTTTATTTCCACTCCATTGTTATGGTTAACCGCATGCTTACTATTGATAGTTTTGCGGTTCTTAACATTTTAATTTTATTAATCAAACCACTACCCAAAACACAAATCAAACCACTAAAATATGTGCAAACAAACAACATTTAAACATTTAACATTAAACATTTTAGTACTTACTTTCTTTCTTTTTCTTTTTTTACTTGGTACAGGCAGAATTTTACTTGAGAATTATGACTAATCTAAGCAGCTGCTTTAACTTGATATTGTCAAACATCTGTTGCAAAAACGTCTAACAAAACATAATAGACAGCTGCAACCACTTTACTGCAACTAGTTTTTATTGCAAAGAAGATTCTCCGCGTTCGCGACCAGTAAATAATTATTTTCCTTGTTAATATTGTTATATGCCTGATACGAAGAACACAGTAATCAAATACATTAGTGTACTCGATTATACACAAGAAATTCTTACTACATCCTGGTCCGTTCATAACATTGCTTGCTAGGTTTTATAAAGCTACAACTACATCAGTTACGTCAGTCACGTTTGGGAGATATTTTTAATTTACACAACAAATTAAGGACAAGGTCTTGGCTTCAACGAGAACTGGACCAAAATAGTATCGATTGAACTAAATGACAATTGTCTAAAATGTAGGCGTTGCGAAAGAGATGAAAAAATGCTGATAACGGAAATTTTGTTGTTTCAGATTTGGTGCACCAGATAGGACTAGATTAGTAAACCTGGAACCATTATAGCCTTTCCAATTAAGGTAACTGATATTTTTAAAACTACTGTTTGTGTATTTCATTGGGATTGTCCTTTATTACATGTATAAAATACGCGGACTTCATGGTAATCAGTTTGAACTTGACAAAGTCAATTACAATTTGTAACTCAGTCACGGCTCAATTTTATTGTGGTAGGTATGTCTGCTACATACCAAACAAACCCAATGGTCAACAACTGAACAACTGAAGCGAGACGTACTTGACGCAAAAAGCACACGAAATTGACAATTCAATGGAATGTTTCGGTGATGCCATCAACGAACTAAAAATAGTCACGACGATCACGTTCAAGAGTAGCCCACTATCATCCTGTCAGGAGTCAGGACGGTCCACAATTGGCCTCTCAATATCAAACAAGTGCCGGATCTGCATCGCGAGTTACGCAAATGACCATTATCCTAACGACTTAATAGGGAAATACAGAATATGCCTGGAAAACTTTAGAGAACGTTTTTAACCAGGAAGGTTGGAAACTTGTGAGTTTCCATTTTACGTTCTGACTTTACAAGCAAAGTAGGTAAAAAGTAGTAACTAGTTTGAAATGACCTGTTTCTGTTAGTATGAGGTTTGTGGAACCGTCTAAAATTGGGAGTAAAAAAGTGCAGTTAAAATTGGGCCAATGTGTCGACAGCAAATCATAAGTGGCACCTATTACCGACAATCAGACGGCGACCTTGCTGCTCGTTGTCGCGCAAATCGTGGGGAGCCCCAGATTGTCATCCTCTCCATTCCGGCATCCGCTTTTTGCACTTCATTACATAATACCCCAGATCTAAGTGTTTTATATTCGTTGGGTGGGTTAGATAAACAAATGTGCATGCTTGAATTTTCTCAACCCGTCAACTTCTTATAATGCTTTATGTCATTGACAACCATTACTTTACCAAAAGCATACATGTTTATACGGTTGTCCAACCCAATAAAGTTCTAAAACACGTTTGTCAGTGATGTGCGTAATGCGTGTACAGGATGAACTTTTAAAGTTTGCGTAGATGACCAAATCCGAAACTATGAGGAATATCGAAAAACACTAAGGAGTCTCGAGCGCAATTTTGATGAAAACTAAAACTGCATCATTAGATTTTTGAATTGGATCGGTTTTCCTAGCCAGTAATCGAACCGGTTAATAAAAAAAAAAACTCAATACAACAAAATTCCATTGATGTAGTTTTCCTCATAGTTTCGGATGTGGCCATTGACGCATAGGTACTTTAAAAGTTCACCCTGTTTATATTGCGGACGCTCGAACACGACACGTTCTAAAATGGACAGAGTTGTCCGTGCGGCTCAACAAATTGCCGTAATCAATATGACTTATCTTCAGCAATTGAGGTGTCGGTTTTCACCCGATCTAACACACTATACTTTCTAATGTTTATAGTCCATAATGTTGCAGCAGACTGTTTTGTTTCGTGTATTGAAGTACATAGTTTTGAATGGAGATTTTCTTCATATTACAGTAAAAGATGTTGCGCACGACTGCCTCTGCGTGTATTTTAGATTTCATTATTGGTTAACTCAAATATTCAGGATAAAATATATAAATAAATATCTTGGGACAACTCACACACGGCCATCTGATCCCAAGCTAAGCAGAGCTTGTGTCACAATATAAATTATACTGTGCTTGTGTTATGGTAACCAGACAACTGATATACATACTTATATTATTTATAAATACATACATATTATAGATAAATTACACCCAGACACAGAACAAACAATTATGCTCATCACACAAAGTTTGTCCTGGGTGGGAATCGAACCCACGACCTCCGGCTTTGCAGTCAGGGTCACTAACCACTAGACCAACAGGCCAGTCAAGATGATAGAAGCCTATTTCCTTCTACAAGGTCTCGGCTACCTCTTGTGTTTCTTACGTCTTCCCTGACTTCTTCTGTCTTCTCCTAACTTTTCTGCGCCTAGTTGTTTAGTCTTGGGTAGTCTGTTCTAAAAATTGGGATATCTTGCTTGAGGTATCTTTATTGGGCCACCAGGGCAATGCAAGCAGCCTGTACCTACTTCACTTTTAAGTACCTAAACTACATTAATATCAAATTGAATAACGATCGGTTACGATGTGAAACGAGAACAGAACTACATTTGGTTTCTCTTTTATGATATTAGTGATATGGATGCAATCTTGACATTTCCACATCAAACTCAAAATTATTCCGTAAGGTTAAGATGCAATCGGAAAAATACCAATATCCATGGATGGGCGATTTTATCAAAATACTCCTGGTATGTACCTAGATACACACTGCAAACACTGGTTTGTGATTTCTTTTTTGCTGTCTACATAATGTCGTTTAGGGAACAGGTTAGCTCAGTACTCAAATAAATAATAGCGTTGAAAAAGTTGTCGTTCAACAAAGTTTATTTGGACTGGACAAACAACTTCGGTTGGTAATGTTTTGTCGGGTGTGTGCCTACAATGAAGATTCATCGATATGTTTGCCTCATACAGGTTGAAACTTCCGGTAGGTAACGATACGATAAATCTTTAAACCCGCAAGTACAACCAATAACATGAATTTAAACGGTAGTCGTATTCATGAATATTATACTGATGTAAATTATTCTCACTGGCACACACAATTTATTATTGACTATACATAATGCATGTATTTGTATTTATCATATTGTGTTCTGAGTATTTCTAAGGTCCCCTCAAGAGGTTTCTCATACTAAATTGAAATATTTATCTATATCCAAGTGTGAACATCTTGTTCCTATGTTTGCACTCCTAGGTCCACTTATAATGCTCGAACACTAGTTCCCGTTCGGAACAAGGGCCATCACTGCTTTATGAGCTTCTACTATGTAAATTGTAAGGCCAACTACATAATTTCTAATAAATCTTTCATTCCCTCATTTAACCGCGTTTGACATGGAAAATTGCTACACTTTCATCTGTCTGCAGATCGGCGCGGGCGGCAGGTGCGATGATACGGACTCTATCCGAGCTGGTGTTAATTAGCCCCTCGCCGGTTGATTTATAGCCTAACTTTGTCTTAGGATAAACTGTGCTTAATTTATCTAAGCGCAGACTCCGCGGCCGATGACGCGCTAAAATTGTAGACGTCCAGTTAGATATAACAAATTATGCAGCGTTTAAAGAATATCTCTAGGCAATTCACTTTGATTAAGATAAGAATAAAAGCAATGCAGCAGGTTACACTCCCGCGTAATCTGTGTGAATAAACTGAGGAAAACACGTTATAGGATGGCACACTCAACCAACCAGTTAGGATTCCTCGTGAAATATTGAAATCTGAATAATTGACTCACTTACTGCATAGTAAGACAACTTGCAACTTACATTCGCTTAAACGATCAGATTGGAAAAGATGGAAGCCAAAATTGACCCAAATTAAACAAAATTAATTAAAATCTGACGATAGCATGAGTCAGACAGAACCCTTTCAAACTTTTTACAGACAGTACAACGAACTCGCAACGGAAATTACTGCAGGAACCTGAACTGTAATTATGATTAAAACAGCTTTGCGTTATTATCATGGGACATCTCCCGACACCGTCACGCCTCGCCTCGCGGATGGCGCTGCAAACTCAATGCGAACAAATACTGCCCGTCCGAACGGAACTATCTCATTCATAATTTTAACTAGCGGAAGCTAACTGTTTTACAAAACCATTACAATAAGCAAAAAATATACTACATTTTATAATGCATTGCCAATGAACTCAACACTACCTGATGGAAAATGTAGGTACCCAAGATAGCATGTGGGGCACGATCAGGCCTTGCGTGACCAATGTGGACATACCGTTCTCACCATTTCTGCAGCACCAGTGTAATTACAGTCTTACACATCCGTTTATCGATCTATACAGGGATTTCATTGAAGAACATTCGTATGCAAAGAGAAAATAAGACATAGTAAACATAACAAGGAGATAAGCCCACCCTTCCTGTCGCTAACGATAAGAAATAATCGTAAGTTCTTATGCAAACTGTTTGCGACAATTCTCAAAAGCACCCTTTAACCATACAAAGTCTGTGATAAAACAACGTTCAAATTCATTTGATTGGCGCTCATTGAGCACTTAATTGTGTTGTCAACTACGTCTACGAGCTCAAGGCGACATCGTCAACAAGCCACAAAGCCCGCATCCTATTGTTTTGAAAAAGCTTTGAAGAGAAACACAAGTACGGCTTATGTAGAATGTGGAGAGTCGCGACGACACGGCTCGGTCAACATAATTTGGTGTAACAATATGTTGTAAACCAATCAATTTTTATTTAGAAGTAAGAGTTGGTCGCATCTATGAAGTACCTAATACAACTTTTTATTCCAGTCGTTTGGAAATTTTTCCAGCATGGCTGTCCTTGAAAAGCATTGAATTTACGGTCCATTTACAGTCCATTGCGACCAAGATAGGAATCTGAGGCGCCATAGTGTTCAAATACGTGAAGCAGGCAATGCATGCATGAAGTTGTTCCCACGCTATCAGCTGGTTCACGTACCAGCGCGCACGCGCAACGGCCCGCGACTCTCTATCGTCACCAGCCTGTCCGATAACAAATCGCATTCAATGAGAGCAAAAATTAACCAGAGTGGCATAAAAAGCTAGGTTAACAAAATGATTAAAAAACTACAGTCACCAATTTGGCAGCTCCGAGGGAAGAGTCACTGACTAATAATAAAGAGAATGATTTATTGACAGTTAGCAGCGGTAGACGAGAGACGATGGCGCCCGGGAGAGCAATTCACTGCGCCACAAAAACATATCACCGCATTCACTGGAGTTACGTATGTTGCATTGTTCCGCGGGTAGGTACCGCTGACTTACTTGTAAAGATTACACGTAAAGAAATACTCGTACTGTATAGTACCTCTGAACGCTTCATGAATAAACATTACTGCGTTTAATGGGAAAACCCTTCGGTTCAATGAACTACAACTTATTACATCGAAAATTCGAAATAGAATAATTGTATATCTGTAAAGTAAAACCACAAAATTGGTAACGGTTCTTAAAATCCAATTTTGTGAGTACTCCGTTACAAACCTTCCGACGATAATCAAGTGGCACTGATTTATAGTGAATGTAGAACATGGCATCTCCCTGCACAGACTGACAAAAAAAGCAGTTACGGCATAACTGCGGCCTTGTCCGTGCTTTCACTGAGCTGACAATGAACGCATATAAACCTACTAAGTAGTTACTGGTTGAAGAAAGCCGAACTCGTTTCATTAGAGCTACAGAGATGAAACAGCGTTTGATAACGAAGCCATTACTGCGATAATGCCTCCCAATGAAGACCGCCCATCTAATACCCGACTGCGATACTATAGGTACTACTGCAATGTATTTAACCACGTTGACATGACAAATAGTTTCTAAACTTGAAGGAAACTGCGCAAAGCAATAGTTCTTCTAACTTTATTGTTCATAACTAATAATACAATAAAAGCGTATGCTTAATGGTTTTATCCTGTCGTAAGACATGAAGAAAGGTCAATGGGACCACTCGACAAAAGGACATGATCTTGTGCAGCTTGCTTAATAGAATGAATTGGTTGGTAGTGTTAGCGGGGTAATTCAACTAGAACCGTTCTTAAAGAATGCAAAAGAGGACGTTGACATTACAGAGGAGTTCACACTATTTTGGAAATAAGAAAAGTGTACCTAATTCCAATTATTGGAGGTGTAATAACGGTCGAGATACGGTACAGAGGTTCAATTATTGAAAAATTCAATACTCATTTTGCACCGTATCATTAATCATTATAGTAAAAACTTCATCAATGTTGCCAGCGAAATTACACAGAAAGTTCCTATTAAAACCTATATAAGGCGTGCTATTAAATTAGCACAGTGTCCGACTCACCCCAGAGACTTTGCGCTAACGTTAATGGAATATTTGCATTGTAAGCAGCAGCACAACTGGGTTAAAAGCTTAGTGCTGTTTCGCAGAGTCGGATCAGGACAACAATCATGCATAGAGCTAGTGTAGAGCGGGCGTCGGGCGTGTTATAAATGTCAACTTTGATATTTTAACGTTTTAGAATATTTGCTGATCAAAAGTGTAGGTATGTAGGTACTTTGCTAAAATTAATTATTATGAGCGGTGTGTTCGGTTCGGTGTGACGCTGACATTTATTTGCTTCTGGTGACCCTAAACATGCTTCATAAAACAGACACGTGGATGTGACATTTCACAAGTTCTATTAATGGTTTACAGAATATGGTACTTACTTACTTTAAATAGACCATCAAAATGTTAAACCACTGCCAAGAAACTGCACGTAATATACTTCCCCAGAGTTTCTTTTCGTCTAGCCAGCTAGTATGTCCTATTTTCGCATCGCACTAAGACTACAGACCGATATAATTTCATTATCTAGATCCTAGTCATTTTTCTTTCGTACCCATAAATGTTAGTACGTTGCAGAGGACAGTAATCCTGTCTAGTATTATTGATTGCATGTGGGTAATGCGATTAGTTAGCGAGCTATTGCTCGGGGAGCTTACCTCCTTACAATAAGTAACTCCAATCGATTGATTAAACGGTGATATCTTTAAGAGCTTAAGATAGTTTGACTTTTTATATGATGCCATCTATGGAAATTATAATCGTAATGATAGCCATCTACGAATAGGAGCTATTTTGAAAAGTGTGACTCACACTTAAGAGATATGGTTATAGCACGAGTTCATAGTTAACGAGAAGATTAATGATCTGCCGGGACAATGAAGCTTTGGAACTAAAGATAAACGAGTACCATCTCAAGTACTCACTGCTGAGATAAATAATATAAGCGAAACAATTCAATGAATCGTATTCAAAGGTTCATTTCGGTTCACTTTTTCGATGAACTTTCTTCAGGTCATTCGGCATTATATTTCGAACAGAGAGCTGTCTATTTTATTTTTATTTATGTGTTAAAGTTTTAAGTTATAGTTAATTGGGGATTTTAAGTTTGTTTCTATAATTTATTTTTATAAATTCAATAAAACCCATTTCTAATTTGTTGACATCACTGCTCCTTGGCATAGCTTGCAATAATTGAAGGGACGTAGACAGAGCCGGGTTAAGCGACCGCTAAACCTATATAACCTTTTAAAATTAAAACGAAAATATCAAATTAAAACTTCCTTGACTTATGGAGTGGGAGTTCACGGTTTTTCAGCAAACATTTACAGGGCGAAAAGTTAATAGCTGAGCAGGTGGGGCTTGTTAAGAGAATGTCAAATATAAGTACATTTTCTGAAAAAATTCAGATACTAATTTCAGATGTGGTCAGGGGCCCACTTTCGGGTTTCCATTTCCAAAAGCATCATTTGGTTTGATCGGTTGCGGCTTGACGCCAAATGACTAGGCAAATCAGACGAAGAAATGGTCCCAAAGCTGATGGTGATGATGACTGATGACTTTGAAAGGTCCGATTTGGACAATTTTAAAACGATGATCAGGGCAAACAAAAATATTCAATGCAATAGTTACATGTCCTGATAGTGAATTTATTAATATCTGACAGGATGAGCCTTTTGGGAAATATGTGGAAAAATCATTGATTTAGTGATCCTTGAAGATCACGTTTAAAAGTGTGTTTTTTGAAAATCTGAAAGTGGACTCGTAACCACTGGGCTCGTATCTGATGTACTTGTCGGATATATTTTCGATATTCTTTCAGCAAGCCGCACCTACCGAGTTATCAACTTTGAATAATTATGGTTGTTCAAAAACCGTGCTCTTGCAGCTCTTATTATCTTCCGCGGTCCGTGGGGCCCCAAGCCCATAGGTTTTGCCTACATTTCGACACAATATGTTATTGTTAAGAAATAAATTACTTATGACTTATGAATTCAGTAATCTGTGCTTATGACTTGTCTATATGGACCGGATCTTGGGCTGCTTAGATTTCATACGGTATGGTAGCTTAAAAGAAAAAGAGTAACCTACTTAATTGCGGGAATATGACCCATACCATAAAAAATAAACAAAATTGGTAACGAACACAGGGTGGGAAAATATGCGTCACATCCACGCAAAACTTCTAATCAATTTTCAAAAACATGTGTTTTTGTAAGTCCAAACGCGGGGCCCGCCAATGTGTGGGGCCCGTAGCATTTGCTACTCTTGCTACGTGGCTTATCCGCCGCAGATTACGTCTAAAATTCTATGAATACTTTGTTGAAGAGATAAATACCGACACTACCGACATCATTATATCTATCATGAAGTTAATTAATAGTCCTATCCATGGTGGATGAAAAGAATATTCCGCTAACAACCGTGGTCTCCTGATCCCCGCCATCCGGCAAAATATTAACAGCATTGACATTGATAGAAACATTGAGATTCATGCTTGCAATTTAGTTGTGGCACTACAGGCACCGCACACTATTCATAAAATGTGACCTCGAATGGTGCAGTCACCACAGACTACGTCGCTGAACATCATAAAATTTTATTGCCCACAATATTGTTACAAAATACAAGTTTGCCTTTACCAACATGATGTCATGTTTAAAAAATAACGTTTATGAACAATAACATTGCCAACTGCATTTTACATGGATTCCATCATTTAAAATGGTCCTTTCAATCGGGTAAAATAATAAAACTTAGAGGAGAGAAAGTTCAATGTCTAAATAATTAGGCATGGCGCCTAGTGTTAGTAAAAACAGGCATAAGTAACCTTATGTAGTTGTTTTTATTCGGCTTCAAAAAGGAAGCGGTTATCAATTCGGATGTTTATATTTTTTTTTTTGTATTTTCGGGCAGAACTCCGTCATACTATACATAGGCGGATTTGCAAATTTCTCCGAAATTTTCCCATTTTAATTCATAAAGATCTGATGAAGAACTTCGGATAGACAGTTAAATAGATATGGCCTGGTAGCACTAAAAAGTGAAAAATAAAAAACTTTTATACCAAAAAATATTACCGACTTCTAAATAAAAAAACCGCTACAAAGTACAAAAACATTTTGATTTTGGAAGTCAGTGTCTGAAACTATTTCGTACTTTGTACTTAGTGGTTTTTATTTAGAAATCTATTATATTTTTTTTATGTTTTAATAAGTTCTAAACTTCTAGCTGAGCACAAACAAATAAAACCACTGTACTTGGAAAAACGTGAACTGAAAAAAATAATGTTTGAGGGGTGGTGATGATTCACTGAAGTGAGGTAACTCAGACGAAAGATTTCCCTGTTTTGTTTGTAGTTTGTCTCCCCTCGTCACATCGAGAGTTGCTCTAAAACACGCAGACAGAAGGTATTGTGTTGGAAGGAACGTATGGGGTGCTTAAATCGACTCATTAAAGCCACCGCTGAGTAATTGTCTGAGCTTCCTTTGTCCACGTTATCATTCTATCATCTAGCTCCACGAGGGAGACTGTGGTTTAGTGTAAATAACTTGATATTCAGATAAGGAGCAGAGCTCCGAAACTCACTTATCGTAGTGGAAATCTGAATTTCAGACAAAATTACATCCTCGACAAAAAACAGAAACATTAAACGTTGAAAAAATAGAGCATAGATTGTATTCTGGGCGTAAACCGACATACTGAAATCAGTTAATCGATTTTGTTAGGTGTCACATTGGCGGGCACACAAAAGCTGCGTTTGGACACGGTATGCGCGCCGAGCGCCGACACAAAGGGACTCGATTAACTTGAGCTGACGAAATGTGACCTGACCAAAGTCAATTCTGTGTACTAGGAAAATAAGGATCTGTGATCATTTGACATGATCACCACAAAAAATGCTCTTGAATAACTGGTTAGTCTAAAATATTTGATCATGTTATCATTACCTATCATGTTTATGTCATGTCTACAGTCTAATGTCTTAAATCTTGATAGAAGGTGAATATTTTTTGAGCGTTATCGTGTAACCTATGACCGAATTTAAGTATAGCTTCGCATCTGGCGATATGAAATAAAGCCAGTTTGTTCAACATTAATTTTATTATATTATAAAGCTACCGTGACTAATTGCAGATACTTTATGAACGGAGATCCCTATTCGAAAAGCAATATCTCATAAGTTAATCAAATAACAAAGGAACGGGACGTCGGGATTTGTGCCACACAAAATGGTCCGTGTCAATCTCCAATTGAACTTATTAAAATTGAATTTACTCCATTTGTAGCGGCACTAACGATGATTTATTGGATCTCAACCTCGAGTGGATTTATTATTTAAAGGGAGTCAAAACCCTTGTAAAAAAGCAGAAAACGGTAAATTTTTAAAGTGTGGTTCTTTTATCCCGTTTGACCCAAACTACAACACAGCAATAAATGTTAAACCATAAACCAGTCCTGAATAATATAATAAATCTACAATAAACTTCACGTCCTCACAATATCGTTTTGCTAAGCGAGGCAAAAATTTTAAAATTAGTTTCTTTACTTTAGGATCTATTAATCACTATGTAGCACCTGCTCCATGTACCTACATCGCTGGCAGCACCATTAGGACTTGTGTGAGACATTAATAAAATCAAAAATCAAAAATCAAAATCAAAAGTCATTTATTCAAATTAGGCTGAGAGCCAGCACTTTTTGAACGTCAAATTTTACATAAAGACCGTCCCCCAAAACTCCCACCCGTCACCACTTCCTAGTGTTTTAGCTGGGAAGTAATACGCAAGTAATAGAAGTAGTACGCAAAGTATTTTAAGACACGAACAAAAAATAAATATGTCTCCAACAACATGGAAATCATAAAATTAAATATTATTTACAACAATAATATAATAACAGCAACTACGAGTATATACATATTCTGCTTATCATCATTCTACTGTACCTATGTATTTTTTCGTTTGTTTCTTAGATATGTAGATGATTAATATACATGTTGGATCTTGATGGTCGAATGACGACGAATTCGAAATTCCCGGGAAAAAAAAAAAAATAAAATATTATTTTTATTTATTTTTTTAAATATTTTTGAAATACCAAGATAATACGTGCGGAAGAATTGATAAGTCACTAGTTTACAAAATGACAAATCTATGTTTTCCAAATCAGTACCTAAATCAAAACCAGTAATCAGTACCTACATACCTATAACAATAAATAAAATATAAAATGCAAGTTATGACAAGGTTTTCTCCGGCAGCGTCTTTAATCGATTGTCTACGAGTACAACAACCTACTTCAGCCGTCCTTAGTACCTTACCTACCGTTTCCCCTCGTTCTACTATCTTTGTCACTCGTATTTTAACTCTGCTGTCACTTGCATTATCGACCTCGTATCAAATATTGATTTTAATAGAATACAAATTTCCTACAGGTACTGTAGGTACTCGCATCATCTTTTCTGATGTTGGTAGGTAGGTACCTACTAAACATAAAATGTATTCTTGACAGATGAGAAAATTTGTAAAATAAAATCAAACACAAAACTGTATCTCCCGCATCAACACTGCTAGGGGACATCGTTGAGCTCAGCGCGATCTGCTTTCAGTAACGTAACTTTGTCAAGGAAATTGAGTTTCCGGGCGATCGAAACCCACCACAACCTTTTTAGCCGACATATCTACAGATGTACCTATAGGTATACTAGTATACACACATGTACCTACAGGTGCATGGTAACATTGGTAACCACTGATAAAAATAAACTTTTATTTAAGTAACGCTTTAGTTTTTAAATTCATTTCTAACACGTTTACTGCCAATTACAGAACGCAATAAGCAGGAAAAAATGGCTGCTTTTATATCTTGTGAATGTACATCTAGATAAAATTTGGGGGTCGCAGCAATTTATTACTGGAGGGTCGGACGAATGCGATGCTATTTTCGGAGCTAGCTCACAAAATTCTTAATGTTAACCACGAGGACAATGAAAGGAAAAGTTTCAAAGACATCTTATATCAGACAAATCTCTATTTGTTTTGGATTATTAAACCTTTGTTCAATCTTTTTACCCTCTGATTTGTAAAGCTATCAAAAAACAATCGGTTGGAAAACAAAGACGCGCCACATGCAATTTTCTTTGTTTACTCATGGTGCCAAGTTTTAATTTTTCTTTTACGAGTCGAATGTTATTTTTACTTTTTACTTTATCAGAATGGTTGTACCTGATGCTGTGCGCTATAAATAATATAATTGCTTTCACATCAGTTATTTGAATCTACATATTTTAATCCATCAGTTTAAATATTGAGGTCAAGTAGAATATAATCCTACCCAACCTTTAAATAGATAACTGGTATTCATCGTCCTACAAAATATTACATCATGTGAGTAGCAAGTAACGTAAAATCATGTTTAAGAATATCAAAGATAGGTAGTGAAACTGTAAAATGTTATAGTAAATTGCAATATTTCAAATATTTTTCTTTTTTGCAGTGCCAAGATGAAGAAAAACAGAAATTGCCATAGTGGATGGTGGGTGGTGCTGTTAACTGCCACCCTGGCGGCTCAAGTCGCATCAGAAGCAGGAGCTGGGCTTTACAACTCGAAGCTGAAACAAGTCACAACCTCAAGCACTTTGAGGTGGACTAATCTCAAGAAAGAATCCATGAGCAACAATGTCATTGGTGCTAATTCTGAACAAGGTAATAAGATAGTTTAAAAAGTTTTACATTTTCAGATAAGATAACAGTGTTTGGGTACGAAATACATTATTGTTTATTCTTTTCCAGGTCCAATATACCTTTGCAGAGCACGTCACGAAGGTGATATGATTCTAGGACAGCTCAGACCAGACTATACGTCCTGTGCTGTATCCGCAAGCAAGAGCTACAATATATTCGAGGTACTTGAAAACATTGAGAATGCATCTTTAATCAATTGGATACCATGGTTTAGGTTTCATGCCAAACCTAGTGGAGGTGTAGTAGTGGACTCTTCTGTCGATTCCGTTTTTATTGGAAGAATGAAAGCCGAAGGTGGATATACACATTATATCGGAAGGATTGCATACGAAAACGTTATTGGACAGTTAATCACCTTCGATGACAAGAATATCGAAATAATAGAAAACAGTGGTGAAATCCTGAAAGAAATTGAACCTATTAGTTACAAGCTAGAGAATGTTGTGTTGGATCGAGCTACGGAACATGTTCGTCAAACAGAACCTGAAGTCTTTGAAGAGCGAATTCTTAAAAATGAAGACGAGATTGCGGCTACTGTTACTACAGAAATCGAATACGAGTTTAACTACACGTTATCGTGGGGTCACGGACATGGTATAGCGATTGGTCTTAATACGACGATTGAATCAGATGATGGTACTTTATTCCCGCACATTCAGTGGGCTAACCCATTCACAGAGCCGAGAAAGAAGTTTTATAAACTTGAACAATATCTAGAACCAGGCACAGCATGTAATGTAACATTCAGGGGCAACCTTACAAACAGTGACGTACAGTACACAGCGAAATTAGTAACTTTCTATACAGATAATGACCCTCGGTCGAGGCAAATGAGAGGGCAGCGAATTGAAAATACTCTGGAGGTGGAAGCTATTTACGGGGAAATATATTTCCTAGCAAACAATACCTTAGTGCCAACAACCACAACCAGTACCACCACCACAACGACAACTACAACGACTCCTCTGCCAGAGACCGCGCCTCCAGCTCCTGAAGAAAATGATGTAGCTGCCATGAAGAAGGCGGACCAGCCTGCTCAGATGGACAGCGGTGATACGATGAACGAGAGCGGTGAAAGCATTAAAGCTTCGGCACCAAAAGAAGATATCAAAAAATCTGTCGTCGGTGGACTCGGCAGCAACCCCAATTCAGCAACTATGAGGATTGTGACTTTCACATTATTTATTCCAGCGCTTTTACTTTTACTTTAAAATGACAAGTTAAATTATTTGTAAATAGCAAGAAAAATATCATTAAAATTATAGATGCTTGGTCGTTTATACATGTTTGTATGTTTTGGCAACTAAGCTTGACGCTGTTGTTTAAAAGTCGAGGCACGGCTAATACCTTTCCCTCGAGCAATTATGTAAATATGAATATATGTATTTGTTTTCTTGACATTCCTGTTATGTGATTTCATTCCAATGTGTAAATTGAGGAGCCAAAATTAATCGCATAACTGTAAATAGATATATCTGTAAATAGTTAACTGATATGGAAGTCGCAGAGCGGCGCGAGGAGATTGTCATTAAATATAATGACAGTGGAAACATCGTAGATAGGGATAATGATACCGAGAGAAGTAAGACACTGTTACCAATGACAAACTGTAATAAAATCACACAAAATATGTACCTTGAACATTCACAGGACAGTAAACTCACATTTGTGATTTCAGATTGAATTTCGAAATCACGTTTAAGAGAAAAATGTGTTACCGTCAATATTTCAAATGTTGCAATGTACAAAACACACAAGATTTAGAGATTCTTTATCCTTAAAATAATGAATTTCGTTTGATATATTTGTGTTTGCTTGAAGGCTATAGCCATGTTTTTGTGTAATTGTTAAATATAATCCCCCTAAAAGTTATGTGTAAAGTTATAAGTAATTTATTTTTATTATATTCCGTTACCTAATATTAGTACACTTTAGGAATTAATTGATTAAATTTGTCCAACCTTGTTGTTCCCGCTTGATTTTGCTTTGTACAATATAGCAATTGTTGTGCATTAAATTCATCACTCCCACTTTTCTGAATGTATGATTTAGTACGGATATTACATTTATAATTTAATACCTATAGGTTTTGGTTGAAGAACAGTTTGACGCAAAATTAATATCTTTTCGCGCAATAGTGGGTAAGTAAGCATATCGTTTAGTACCTCTTACCTTTTAGTATTTGTATTTCCTAATTTTAATTTTATTGTTATTTATAATTTTAAGTTACAAGAGTCTAAAAATCCAGAATTAAGAGATATTATTAATAGCGTTTATTCTGTTTATTTTGTTTTTATTCTCTCTTATATTAAAACATAGCCTAGTTCCCGATGAAATTCTAATTACACATTAGATACAATTAAAAACTCAGCATGAGGCGTGGGGTTTGCTGAGGATGACTTTGTTATGTAAACCAAAGTTATACTTTGTAGGTATGCCTACTTTTGTTAGTCTAGGCATTAAATCCATTAAAATTGCATCCCTCCGTCAAATAAACTTATCATTCTTGTTAGTTCTTAGAAACCAGTAGACTCTAATAGATTTGGCATCGTTTGGTAGTAGTATGCTTAGCGGACGTTTGTCAATGTGTAAAAAAATGGATGATATTTTTGTATGAATTGAAATCGATTGTAAGTGTTCGCCTTAATTGTAAGTGAACTTTTCTGTCTTTATCTCTTTAAGTTTTATGTCGATCTATTTTAATTTCCGTAGTTCCGAATGCGTCAGTAAGTATTCCTCTTCGCGGAATCCATTTTTTAGTTTATTAATGTAAATGGTGTAATCTTGGTTAATAATATTTTTAAATTAACGTTTAATCAACGTCCCACCTAGCGTACCATTATTGGATAAGACTTAAAATATTATTATAACAAAAATATAATTATATTTATTGGTCACTTTCTCAGCTTCAAAACATTTTTGTCTCTGATGTCGTAAATTAATGTTAGAACTTATTGCGAAACATTTAATAATATCTACAAAAGAAAGTCAAGGCCTGTATGTTCAACGTCTAATATTTAAGGATATTGCTTCTTCCCGTTAGGTAGAAAATCTATTCCATAATATTAAGGCATGTTTGATTGTTGTACCTATATGTATGAAATAGACACTGCTAATTGGGTAGATATTATAACAATGAATCTCATGACATCAACATTGTTTTGCGAAGCATAATTGTGATGTTCCATGTAAGTTTACTTTGTTTAAATTTATTAAAGTGTAACTAAAAGATTTGGTGATTTTATTTCATTCCTCTCTGAACTGTTCTTTAAACGTCCGCATCTTGCTGATGCTGATGGAAGAAACAGATCTCACTGTCAATTATAAAACTACCCATATACACTTCTCGTCAAAGAAATCGAAACACCTCTGAAGTTTGGTTTTGTATGTTTCTTTTACATTAAAAAAAAAGCCTGTTATTTGCGGATATTATAATTATAAGGCATCGTTTAACGAATTCGTGAAATGTTTCAAATTAAAAGTAACTTTAGCTTTCGTGTTTTATGTTAGAAACAAAGACGTAAAACGAAACAATGTTTAAAAAAAGTTTATTCAGTATAATCTCGTATTTCCTCCCCGGGCTGACTGCTTCCATGCGGTTCCTCATGAAACGGATGAGAGTCACAATCTTGTGTTGTGAGATGTTATCTCACTCTTCTTGTATAGCTGTTTTAAGTTGGCCAAGCGACTTCGGAGCAGGATCTCTCGCTCTGACTCGTCTCTTTAACTCATCCCATAGGTGTTCAATTAGATTCATATCCGGGATTCTTGCTGGCCAGCCCATAGCCGTAATACCGACTTCGTTCAGGTATTAATTTACACTGGCGATATGAGCCCTTGCATTGTCCTGCATAAAAATGAAGTCTTCCCCAATAAAATGTGCGTTACCCAAGAGGCTCCAGACACTCTTCGAAATACCGTGACGTGATATTTTTTGCAAAAAAAAAATGTGATTAAATGCAGAAATTCCGACAGAATATACATTGAAAACAATCTAGCTAGAGCTACATTAATTTATTGGATGAAAATTCGAAAATTCAAATTTGGAATCGTGGTACAACATTGTGTAGACTAAACTGCCAGCTATTTATTGGCGTATTTGTTTAATGATATCAGTCCTCTTTTTTATTTAAATGCCGCCTAAGTAGTACTTGCATAATGTTTGGATTTTTTTGATGAGAAGTGTATAAGTATACATATTATGTAGCTTCAAGTATATAACTATCGTGTTATATACTTGAAGCTACATATAGTACCCATGACATCTTTGCAGCTGCCATAGAAAACAGCGTTTTCGCGAGAGGGATAGATTTATCTCGTTTGTTTTTCGATCAATTTTGATTCTATTTTCACAGTTAGCATTATATTTTTTTGTACATTATTATTAAACTGTGTAGATAATTTTTTTTTTAAATTTTTCATGC
Organism: Melanchra persicariae; assembly: GCA_947386135.1. NCBI lineage: Eukaryota > Metazoa > Arthropoda > Insecta > Lepidoptera > Noctuidae > Melanchra > Melanchra persicariae. The sequence goes on along the minus strand of OX376653.1, from coordinate 6,599,247 downwards.
ATATTCCCTATTGCAGTCCAAACTTTCTCGTTTCGGAAGCCAGGATTTACTTTATTACACTTAACAGCAGCAGTTCGATGTCGAATAGATCTCATACAACTATACAAGTAATTCAATCTCAACATCGGTTGATGGCCGGCTTTAGCAACAAAATTGTAGTGAGATGTGAGGCTGCTGGCCTCAATTCAACTCTTTTTGATCTCTGATCTGCAAAGGCAATGAACTAAACGGAAAAAAACGTGAGCTTGCAAAGGCATTTTTTACAAATAACGAGAACCGGTTCAGGTTTCTAAAGATTCAGGGAGATTAAAAGCTATCTCCAGTCCTAGACCAGACCTAGTAAAGTTATTGCCTCCGCCTCCATATCAAAACGTCCTATTCGCAAATCGTCCTAATAGTAGGTACTATTCGCAATAAAAAGTATCTGATAGAAGGGAGGTTCCTTTTATTAGATACTTTTTAGCCTAACCTGTATTTAGTATATGTCTTTAACAGGACTATATAGATAATTATGTACCTTATAACTGGTTATCAAAAAAAATCACAAATTCACAATGGTCTAAGAATATTATTTTATTGTCTCGAACAATCTCGGGACCCTGGGGTCCCGGTATTTTGGTAGGCGTACGAGGAGTTGAAGCTAACTCGCAGAGGCCCCGCAAGACATTTTTAATGGAATGAGGCACCAGCCGGAGATTATCCCATGCACTATCAAAGTATACCCAAGGATAATCCCCGGTTGGTGCTGGACTATTGCAGAATATGGAAACAAAAAATGAAAGGCCATGGGTTTGGGTGATTTAATGGACTGATTGATTACCGTGTACTATGAGAAAACTAATAGGCCTCTGCCTGACTACTGACAATGTACACGGCATTAAAATCACAGGGGATGCGACAGCCGCTGACTCCATGCCGCCATGGTATATTGCCAGAGCTCCGTCAGCCACGCTTATTTTGTCGAGTTATGCGCACATAAATGTATGGGGGAGTCGATTTTAAATTATGGGAAACATTAGTCCTCGTCAGTAATAAATGGTTAGCGCTGATATTTGACTATTGGATAAAGAAAACAATTTACTTTAAATAAACCTTTAATTCGCACATCCTAAGCCATTGAGTTCTAGATTTCTAGAAGGTTTATTGTGTGTACATAAATAAATAAATAAGGTTGACATTATGAAAAAACCGGCCAAGTGCGAGTCGGACTCGCGCACAAAGTGTTCCGTACCATCTATAAAAAACGGCCAAAAAATCACGTTTGTTGGGATAACTTATTTATTTTATTCTGTTTTAGTATTTTGTTGTTAAAGCGGTAACAGAAATACATCATCTGTGAAAATTTCAACTGTCTAGCTACCACGGTTCATGAGATACAGCCTGGTGAAAAAACACGCAGCTGTGCTGAGCCCTAAGGAAGTGTTTTTGAGAATTCACCGCCTGATGGGCTTAATTCAATAGGAGATGAAAGTTTGAATGGGACTCTGTCATTTTTGCCAGTGGGTATTCCCGTGGTGCACTTATACTGATTGTATAGGCAACTCACCAACTGCTTCCACGAACTGACTGAGACACGAAAATATCCCAGACATCTTATTAAAAATTGTATTACATGGACGCACTTCATCATATAAAAAGTTATACGTATACAAAACACATAAAATGCTGAGATAGCGTTGTGATATGATCATAAAAAGTAAATTTGTCCGTACCCTTGTAATACCGGGGCGTAGGAAACTTCCCCTGTGGAAGTATTTCATGGCCTTCACAAGGGCTGGGGCTGGCTTGCACTCAATATTCCTAGCTATAGGTATGGATGTAGTATATCTATGTACCTACTTATGTATTCCCTACCTCCGTAGGTAATACATAAATACATAGATATACTTTGCAGTTTGTATACTATAATAACTAACGAAGGCACGAAAACGGACATATAGCAGGGCTGGGTAGTATTTGAATTACTTGTAATTAAAATACGTACATAAGTACTTGAAATACAAATACGTATTCGGTATATTATGTATTTTAATTACTTCTTAAAAATGTAATTTGCAATTGGTATTTCAAATACCTGACGCTGAGGTATTTAGTAGTTAGTGTTTCAAATACAAGTATTTAGAACAAAGTACCTCAGCGCAAGGCTTCAAAATACATTTGAAGAACATAAACACATTAGGCAAACTTTATGCGTGCGTTCTAAAGAAAACAGCGCTTGATAGCTTTCATAAGCAAAAAGGCTAACCTTACCTACCACCCGACTGTATTTTATATTTTAAATAAAAATATTTAAAATACTGTATTTTGTATTCGATATTTCAAATACACGACTTAAAAGTATTTCGTATTTTAAACACATGTGAGATAGTATTTTGTAATTTGTATTTTAATTAAAGCAAAGCATTTAATTTACCCAGCTTTGCATATAAGTACCTATCATACGTACCTATTCGTTTTCGTGCTTATGTTGCAGTTGGTCTAAAAATTTGAGCACATAAGTATTTTATGAATTTTTAAGTCACTCCTTTTAAGCTTTCGAAATGGATTTATTGCAAGGTTTTACAGATCACAAATTATTATGTTAATGTTATATTAGATCATGATTAATTTATTGATTAAGTATTACCGCAACTGTCCGCAACATTGATAGATTGTTTCCAATCATTAATTGGCTCCATGAATATTACAATAATTTTATGCATTTTAATTAAACATTATGAGTTCAGGGCACTTGACTTAATAATTCAATGACGTAGCTCGTGGTCATAGATAAGAAGCTGTATTCATAATATACTTATTATAATTATGTAGGTTTAATATTTCGCACCATATTTGCCTATACATACTTATACTCGTACAGTCAGATTATTTATTAGAAGCTGACTAACTCAACATGAATAATATTATTTTGTAGGTACCTACTATTCTTTATCTATTTTGAAAATATATGTGGTTACTTAAAATAGGGAAAAATAGGGAAAGTATGACTTCAAACAAAACCAATAATTATCAATTGCATAATAAATACTTAAGTAGTTATATTAGGTAGGTACGTAGTTTGTGATTCACTAAAGAATATTTTATTATTTTGTAAGTACCTAATGTAAACGTAGAGTTGGCAACCACAAATAAAGTAGGTAAGTACTTTATTTTGGTGAGTAATATGGCGACAGCGTATGTGGCATTACGGCCCGCGTCCATTTTAACTTGGATGACGGCGGCAAGCTGTCATCGGCGCCAGCACACCACGCGTTATCACTTACCTAACCATTTAACAAGAACCCAGTTATAATTTCCCAGTAAATAACTGTAAAGACGGGGTGCCCGTTTAATTTATAATGGGTCAGCACTCAGCCATTCTGTCGCATAGTCATTTTAAGCATTATGTATGACACTTCTTTGTTATGTAGGCATGACAAATGTGCCTCTATCTGGACACGTATGACACGTTACGTCGTTATTATCTAGGTTTATAATTATAATGTCTTCTTTTGTTTAGAATTAATCTTAACTAAAATTATAAAAACAAAAAAAAATGTAGGTACTTACGTAGAATGTTTAATCGAGTAATCAAGATTCAAGACGTAGGTACCACCGTTCGTGTTCTAATCACGAAAATCAATGATAGAAGGCACCACTATCGGTATTTGCCAGTCTAGATAGTCAAGGTATAAAAATGTACAGTTTCTGCAGGTTACACCACGAGAGCGAAGTCGCGGAATTATGGAATAATTTTAATCCAGGGTAGTACTCACAATAACGTATAATACGTAAAATAGCCCTATCGTTGCAGAGCGGGATGATCAAGTTTGTTGTTGATGATGATGAACGACATTCTACAATTTACTTCCCTCAAATTACTATGGAGAGAAGAGAGTCAGGAAAATACCTCAAAATAAACAAATAGGAGAGTCAAGGTATTTCCTCATATACATAATGGCGGTATCGGTGTCCAACGTCGTGAAATTAAGTGGCAGTTGAAAAATCGTTCTCACTTTTCGAATTTCGCAACTTGCTTGTATGTCTGTCGCAGCCAACTAGCTTAATCAGCCGTTTCATTAAAAACCTAGCGGCGCCGTTTAATTAGCGACATAAGTGACACGGGCAAATCATTAAACGATATTGAACAAAAGGTTGCTGAAAAATCGGCGCATTTAAATGAAACGGCTAGGCCACCAATTAAACGGCTGATTAAGCTAATTGGCTGCGACATGTAGGTATATTTCACCATGGTTATTGCAAACAACGCAACGTTTGTTATATAGGTATCTCACGAGATTATAAACTCTTTCCTCTCATTAAAACATGGTTTAAAATGATCCGTTCATAATCTCACGAGATTTATTATACTTACAGTGTTTGCAATAACCCGCTGACTATAATATAACATTGTTTTTAACGGTAAGTAAGTACATAATTTAAAGTAGGTATGTTTCCGCTTATTAAATCAAGTAATAAGTAGAGTTCTAAGTGCAAGCGGTAAGTAATGTGTTCGCCTCGGCGGCGGGCGTTACGACGTAAACTAAATAACATTATTACCTATGACAATATGTGATCACTTTTCGCCATGTTTTAACTACACACAACCATCATTTGGGATCTTTCTTCCCATAATGGGACAATGTCTGGCTAGTACCGTCAATCGCACATGAATAAAACTTGCACTACAAAAATCGCCCTTACTGCTGAGAAAAAAGCGTTGTCAACGGCAACTTGTTATCACTGCAAAGTGCTTTTAACACTAAAAATCTTGTTTTAAGTTTACATAAGTATCTCATGTAAACTCGTAAATTTATGAAGTTGTCAATAGGTTAAAATTTTAAAAAAGAGATGATGCTCTTAGATCCTGCAGAAATAGGATGAAATAGATCAAAGCTAGTAAATGGGAACTCAATGGAGCTCATTAACGTCAACATATCATCAAATTAGTTCGACTTTCCCCGCCCACAGCCAACACTTAACAAGGCAGTTCGTTAAAATATCGATAACACTGTCGAGATTGTCTCTGTTCACAATTTAGCTATAGCTATCAATACAGCATGATTGCGTCTAATAAAGGGACATAGTTTCCAGCAAAACACAAGATGGTGGAACTGGAAAGTATACATGGATCTAAAAAAAGTTTTATATTTAAATCAAGTCACGGCAGTAGATCAGCATTATGAACAATCTTTTCATACCATTAGAAAGACAGAAAAGGTTTTAAATTTTTACAATACAGTACTACCTACGTCTTAAGCTGATTTTTTTTGCTATAGGTAGGGTATACTTGGTGTTATCTAGGTAAATACACTTAAATGTGGGAAGAATTAATTAGACAACTTAAATATTATTTTACGGATTTGAATGCATAATGGCGGAATCAAATTAGAAACCTGCGAAAAAAAAATGTCGTTCCCACGAAATTTGCAAATTGCAATGCAATCCACTATACATAATAAATGACTCACAAAGTCATTGAAATGTTGCCAAATAAATTTGTTTAAATATACTTAACCTTTACCGGAATTTAAAAGCAATTAAAGTTAATCTAAACCTTGACTTAAAACACAAAACCAGTTTAGCAAATTATGAATAACAAATTGATTGGTTTGAGTAATATAATATTGAAATTACTGTCTCCAAGACCACTGAATCCGTCAGCACAATCGATTGGCCCAACAAGCTAAGACCAAAAATAAATTACTGTCTTTCGGTCGTAAAATGCAATTTAAGGGGAGTTTAGATCGCTAAAAGTCGTTCAAAATTTCAAGTTTGGGATGGACACTAAAGGGCGATGCGATGACTCATCAGGACAAACGATGAAGACGCTATTTTTAACTCACTGACGCAAGCTAAGTACGATAAAAGTTAATCGCAAATTTTGATTAAGGGAATTAAGATTATTAAGGTCGCCAATGCAGGGGAGCATTAGTGACAAACATATTCAGTAGAAAGCATTAACATTAGTAAATAGACGAATCAATTACAAATGGTGATCATTTTCCTTGACATTTCAATAAAGATCTCCATAATTGCAAATGCCGTCAGTTTGAAAGTTCACGGCACTGACATTTCTTCCTAACACCGAATGGGCTACGTTTAGCATCAGTAGTCATCCAACCACAAGGTCCTATAAAACGGGCATTTCTCTGAGGCACCGTTGCGTGAGTATTCCAAGGATACCATGTACGAAAGCTCCAGTGTGGTGCTAACTCTGCAGGAAGTCTCATTAGGTTTCATTGAAGAGTGAAGAGATTGAATGTTGTCCTCTATTCGCAGGATATCGAAGTCTGGTTTGCTGAAGTACTTGACACAGATAAAATAAGAACGTAAGACAAACACGACATTATACGTAAACAATACCCATATTGTTAGAGTTTTATTAAATTCGCACATGTTTTAAGATAAGTAAGATTACAAGACTGAATAGTAGAACAATACGAAAACCTATAGAAGTATGTTACAATTATCTTTCAGGGGCTGGAAGTATAAAATAAGTATTGCATTTTGTATGAGATTGTTTTTCTTTTTAAGTAACTATGAATTTTAGGGTTGTTCTCATAGTAAAAAAATACCTCAGAAAGGTATTTGTAAAACTCAAATAAGTTTTAGAAATAACTCTGATAACTAACTACACACGCAAGGAGGGAGCTATCATCCTAATTTGGATTCCTGTTATTTACTCTCGAAATCCCCGCTGTCAGTCGTCAAGAGAAACCTGGCCCTATTGTATCCTGGTTTTAAAGAACTCTCAGAATGATAAAATGGCTGTAATGTCATGTCACATAAATCAGACGCAAGGGTAATGCATAATTTACTTCCGTTACTTGGACATGGTAATAACGGCACTTTGCTATGGTCGTTTCTAACTCATGGGGGTAACATTGTACCTACAAAGCAAAAGGCAACAATAAGTTGTTGCTTTTACAAATATTTAGGTACCGTATACAATACAAACATACATTAATAATGTAATGTCTAACGAATAAGCAAAAAGATAACAATTTTCCCACCATGCGGTTTCATTATGGGATTGTCCGCAAACTTTTCTATGAAATGTGAATGGCGATGAAAAACAATCTTTTTATGAATTGCTACGTTACCAACATGTTTGAGCGGAGACATTGAAAACAATAAAGACTGGCTTCTGCATCCCATGTAGAAGCTAAAAAGAAACCGTTGCATAAATAGTGGGTGTTCCTTTTCACCCGAGGCGCATTCAGGGCCCTTTGTGGAGACATTTCAGCTGAGCCACGCTCAAAGGTAGGTTGGAGGCGCTTTAATTATTCCCCACATGTTAGGGTACGGCCGTACGGAACAAGGAAAGGGATCACAGAAGCTTTCCCTTGAGATCCCTCCAAGAAACGTTTGTTTACTAAACGGGAGCAATCGTCGGGATCAGCGACTTATGTTTTAAATGCATGTGTTCTTTAACGTGGAACATGAATTATTTAAAATTTAGGTACTTCTCATTTAAAATTCTAATTGTTTTTTTTATTATTTGCAATAAGCAGAGGGCCTAGCACGAATGTTTTGACATATAGTAACGTTAACGTAAGTAAATTTTGAATATAAAAAGTACAACCCCATCATAATTATTGTAATGTAATTTTATGCGACACACACAATTTGTATCATACAAAAATATGAATATAGTAAATATTATGTGAGAAACGATTACTTATAATAGTTTTAGTAAAATTTTACGTTACGTTAATATACGTCAACAACATCCGTGCTAGGCCCTCAGGTAGTTGTTGCGGAACTTGTTCGAAAGAGTCCCCGTGGCCCTGGGGGTCTACTCTCTAAGCCCGAAGTCCATAGTTTCGGCTTTAGTGTTAAGCGTTTTCTACTCCGTATCACCTACGGACTTACGATTAGTCCCGAACCCGAACTAAAAATGAATAACCACACGATTTGACAGTCTGTTGTTCTCAGTTCGGGTTCGGGGCTAATCGTAAGTCCGTAGGTGATACGGAGTAGAAAACGCCCGACACTAAAGCCGAAACTACGGACTTCGGGAAGAGAGTAGACCCCCTGGAACGCAAAGAGCATGGGCAGCAACATGGATGGGTTTTAGACAGTAAGAGTCTGACACTCCCTTCCGCTCCGCCCAGAGCGGAAGAACTCATTTGACGATTCCACATCCGCAAAAAATATAAAAAATGCCCTCAGGTAGTTATGTAAGTACTAAAAACCTGTACAAATCTTATTTACAATATAATACTAATTTAACTATAAACACTTAAAATAAAATAAAAAATGAAAAATCCTAACTTTTTATATGTATGTTATATACTTACTATCTAAGTTAAGTTAGTCGAAGAAATAAATACGATGATGAATTTGATATTTCAAAAAAAAACGCTATCATCCAAAAAATCAGTTTGATAATGTAAGGCAAGGAAACAATTTCTTTTAAAGTGACTATATAAAACAAAAAGATTTGGGCTCGTCCGGGATTTGAACCCGGGACCTCTCGCACCCTAAGCGAAAATCATACCCCTAGACCAACGAGCCGCTGAGAATAAGCCTGAAATCGCTGTATTGTACCAACAGAGCTCCAAAACCATTAGATAAATTTATGAGAATAGATTATTTTATTATATTAAATAACAGATAAGATATTCAATAGGATAGACTAACGGAAGCGATAATAAATAAAGGCAGAGTTTATGTAGTGAACGATGTGGTGTTTGTGGGCTATGCCGTGTCGTTAAACAGCGCCATCTATTAGGCAATAGTTTAACAAACTTCTTTACGTAATCATGCTGCAACAATACTAAAACTGTTCCGATATTAAGTTTTCCTATAATTTTACATAATTACTAGACCATTATTATGGACACTAAGATAAGTAAGGTCAAGACCTAACAAATTGATATGATATTCCTGCTACATCATGGCCAGTGGGTTATACTTATTATAAAGGTATAATATTATAGCCATACCTCGGGCATTTTTTTGTGAACGCAAAGAAAGGTCTTCCTTTGGCAGTAGGTACAAACTTTTAATCCAAAACCAAACGACTAGGTAGTAAGTACCTAATATTGGCGTCGTTTCGCACTGATGGTAATTTGAGTAGCTTTTAATGTCCTACGCCGTACGCGTAAAGATATGTCAGGTGCTTAAACCGCCAATGTTCCTTAGTTTATAGGGCAGCCTTCATATTAAGGACATTTCACAATAGAGACGGTGATATGGATCGTCTTATCTCGCAATCAGTCGTCATCCCGTCGTGTCAGTGGGTCGGCGCGTGCCGGGAATAAGGAATTGGTCACACCAGTCACAGACTCATAGTCCCAAGGGGATCACTTACAGCTAACTATTGTTCTATATACCTAGTACGGTTATTGCAAGTCGACTGTTAAGTATGATCGTGTGCTTAATTGCTAATGTTCGTAAGTACCTAACTACCTACATGTAGGTAATGGAACGGACCACGAGCACGATTTAGTTTACGGAGTACCTACCTCTCTTTGTATATTAAAACGTTTTTTGTGCCATTTTTTATAGTAGTATTTGTTAATGACATGACAACTTTGTAGGTTATAAATAGAAGACCCTGTGGTGCTAATGTTGAATAATGTGTAGTGACAACACAGCACGGTTATTTCTGACTGAAGGACGTTTTATCTCGCTCATAATGATATTATACTAGCTTTTGCCCGCGACTTCGTACACCTATATCCCGTTTTCTCCTGTTCCCGTCGGAATTTAGGGAAATCCTCTCTTAGTGCTCGCCAAATTTCAGCTTTCTACGACCAGTAGTTTCGGCTACACGTTGTCGGTCAATCACTCAGTCATCAGTAACGGAAGAATTTTATCAACAATTGATTTTAAAAAAAAAAACAAAGATAAATAACTATATCATGTTGGCAATTTTATACCTTACTTCATTTTACTAATAAAATTCGCATTAATATTTCCACAACCTTCAAAACTAATGACAAAATACGGGCTCGTCCGGGATTTGAACCCGGGACCTCTCGCACCCAAAGCGAGAATCATACCCCTAGACCAACGAGCCACATGAAAAGATGTCGAATTTGGTGATTGCGCCTGGCCTTGTACGAACAGCGTATGAGTACTTACGTCATCTACGATAACGGAGCCTTCGCGATGAAAGCACAAGGCCCGAACGATGCCCTCATAAACAAGTGCGTACCACCGTAACTAGTATTTCAGTATAATAATATCAAACGATTCGGATTACTTCTAAATGGCAAGTGGCAGCCGCGTTATCTAAGTCAGCCTTGACATTCAAACTTGGTTATAGGGAGAAAAGTTGTATTTCCTGTTACCTTTTGTTCCAAACCATTAGTTCCGATTCTTTTATGTCGTGTCTCTTTCTGATCCAGACGATGCAGTTCATTGGCTACAAAACTCGTTGACGTAGGCTTCATCGGATTCGTTTGATTTTGTATCCCGCGCCATACTAGCCCGACATACTAGTGAACCTAGCTTTCTTGTAAACATCCTTGTCATTCTAAAAACAACATAAGTAATCCTATCCATACCATCATTTAAAGTTTATCAACTGTGTTGCAGAGAAAATAACGAAAAGAAAATTATAAGTAGGTAGCCGAAATTAACCACCGTAACAGTTAGGTACTTAAAAAACCGAAAATATAGTCAGCGGGGCAGGATCAGGCACAATAACAATGATGGAGGTAGGTACTTACGGCGCTGTACTGGGCAATCTGGGCATCCGAGTTCTCAATAAATACCCAATTACCGAAAGTTCTCAATAGACAAAGATCAAAAGACGCCAAGGACAAGCTGTGTTTTTCTTATTTTTATCATCTAAAATTCTAGAAACGTAAATAGCTACCTAAAAGGATTAAAAAGTTCACTGTAGCACTAGCAGTAAAATTTATATTTTTATTTGTTTACCTGCTCGTATAATTTTATTATGTCAGGGCGAGGACAACTCGATCTTACCTCTGAGTTCTGACATCAGAAATCGTGTGATATTTGCAACGCGATTGAAATAAGTACGTAGTAATAATACCAATGCTGCAAATAGTTCCATTAATTCCTGAATGTCACCTTGAGACCGAACATAATTATTTATTAAATAGGTAGGTAATTACCTGCAGGTAAATACGGTAGGCAATTAATAAGAGAACCGTGTCGTATTTACTAAAAGGACTGATACACGGTCGTAAAACGTGGACGTAATGAGGAACAGGCGCCTCTGCCTGTAAAGTCGTAAATAGTGTGGTCATTAACCTGCATCATGCATCCTCTACTAGCTTGCTGGTCATAGTCGTCATAGCTATAACTTCTAAGGACCATGGTGACTAAATTCGTTCCCGTGGCCTGAATTGATCATACTTAGTAAGAATTTAAGAGCAGTTTCGAATATAATGTAGTGTTGGTTGTTTTTTCTATCTTTGGAGCCAAACTCCTGAAAGCCCGAATCAGCGACAGCCAGAAAACTTCCAAGAAGTCCCAGAGAAATGATGCAAAAACTGTCTTGGAACGGGTGACAAAATTAATTAGATAAGAAAAACGGGTGAATTGGTAAATAATAAACCATAATCTCCATTTTCTACCATAACAAGCAGGAGGCTGAAAAGAGGTTCAGCTAATGGGCACAAAGGGATGTTGAATCTGGAATCTGGGTCCGGTACTCCAGTTGCCAATAAAGTGATTGCAATGAATTCGGGTGTTCTATGAGAAAGATCTATAATACAAAATAAAAAAAAAACTACGGATCAAAGCCAAAATGCTTGTGATGTGTCTTTAGGCCAGACAATCCTTTTTGGGGTCAAAGACAGAATAACGACTTGAATGAAGCCATAACGAGATATTATTAAATTACAGATCTTCTCAGTCAAGGAGGACAATTTAAGATCTCGACGTGATTTAAGCGATGAGGTATGCACTGTGACTACTGTCATACCTATCATAACTATACCTACCTCCGAGCTGAGATCGCGCAACTCGCAAGTCACGAGTTATGGCGATATTGTAAGCTGAACAATTTTTCGCTATTATTTGGGAATACTGTTAGTGCTAGATTGAATATTATGGTCGTCGATTCACTGCAGAAGTGCAGATTTAGGCCGTTTAGTAAAATCTATAGAACCAGGAACGATGCCCTTGACAACGAAACTCCCAATTACAGATACATGGTACATGTTAGTGAATGAAATAGTCGATATAACACCTGAAGTTGGATATCTAAACCATTTTAATTGCATAAAAGAACTAAAAGAAGGGTTCAATTTAAAATGCCCACAGTGTTCCGATCGCCATTTCTTGAAACCTAGTATGGTTTCAAGCATGGCGATTGGTTTCAAGCATGGCGATCGGAACACGGTGGGCAGTCTATTTATTTATTTATTTATTTATATACTTTTATTGTACACCAACAATTATACTTTATAAGACACATAAAGAAAACCTTAAACTAAAAAATATAAAAAGCCTAACCTTGCTAACCAGCAGGTTTCGTTATATCACTTTTCTGACCAGCTAAATAAGCACATCATGATTATTTCGTCGTGTGGGTATGAGAAATTTGTTTTAGGACATAAGTATTTTTCTTCTGAAAATACTTACCTAGTAAAAACAAAAGGAGTCTGTCTTTGTCGGTTGCCTTGCTTACTTCTTTTATACAACGCAACAGATTTTGAAACATTTTTCACGTATAAAAAGAGCGATAAACGAGAAAAGTTTATGTAAGTATTATGTTAGACCCAAAAAACAGCTCACAAAGCATAATTGCATCAGTTTGGGGTCAGACAGAACGCGAAATTCGCGTTGACTTGTGAGTGCTTTTTTGCTCATTGAGAGTTTTCGATCTTTGGGCGTAACACATAATAATTCGCACCATTTCGAAGTAGGGCCTACAAGAAAATAATTCACGTGTTTATAGAGAAAAAAAAAGTGTGTACCTACTTATCTTGATTTCAGATTCAGATTTCGTGCCTGATAGAATCTACCGCTACCCTCAAACTATAGATAGAACATCGCGTTTCAGAATTTCTTTGATTTTTTTTTTTTAGTTTTAATACTTTCGTTTTCAGCATATCTAAATAAAAGACATCTGTTACGTCACACATAATGCTCAGAAGACCAAATCAAGACAAGCACCATGTATCATCATTAAGGTTTGACAGATTCAATAAGAAGAAACTATCTGGCCGGCTTGCCTAATTACCTAAGAGGCTCAAGAAGTAGTCTACAACTTAACGAAGTCATTGAGGAAATCGCGAAAAGTTATCCAAGGAGGCTTGTTATGTACTTATATGTTAAGTGCTCTTTTAGTGTTTTTACTTTGTTCCCTCCCACAAAGTTTGTTACTTCACAATTTGGAAATTAACTGCGTGAAAAGTCGTGAATAGCTTTAGGTACCTACGTATTTTCTAAAACGCAATCTTATTGCAGTTGGTAAATGTACCTACCTAGTTTATGGTTAATATCTATTAACAGCAGTGACTAGTGACCTTCAGGCGACAATTCTCGTATGATGTAAAATTATATGTTTCGTTTCTTTCTTACTGATGCGCTAATTTTTAGTTGTGGATCTCTCGGATGGTTCGGCCAAGTATGTGATCATTAGTTAGAACAGTGACATCTAGGTTTAACACCTCAAACAATAGCGAATCGTAGACAACAACGAGGTTACGTAATATCACTACTCGATAAGAGATGGCGCTCTAAAATTTTTGTTACAACCCCACCTATGAAATCGACAATAATTTACTATATTATCCATACCAAAGCGATTACTTCCTGAAATAATGAAAAGAACATGAAATCAGACCTGTTCAGGCCTACGCGGCGTTCGCTACCCAGCGATGCAAAGCGCTAACCACAGCGCGAGGGCGAGCGACACAATAAACGACATGAAAACGCACGAATCCAAGCAATTTATTGCAACCACTTCAGGTAGCGAATATTACGTAGGTCTGAACAGGCTCTTAAATTAGTGACGCGAAATTCGTCCTACCTCTACATACATTTAGAATTTTATTTAACGTCTTCGTAAAATAACTAAAAAATAGTAACCTCGACTAAAACATTTACAGAAAAATACAGCTATTGTTAGTTTCGCTACTCAACAATAGATGGCGCTGTGTAAAAGTCGACTTACCCATGACGCCTAATTGCTGCGGCGATAGCGGCGCGGCATCTCCAGCTCCTGAGCCGATGGATCCTGACGCCAGCGATAGCCGTTCACTAAAGCCCAGAGGACTGCTGCGACCACCGCTACTTGCAACTGACCCCATTCCTAAAATAAGGATTTTTTAATAAACTAATAATTTAATTTCCATAGGGAAAGAGGAGCTCATGGCTATTTTCGTAATTTATGTGCATGCATGCTTGTTAAGTTATTGGTCCTGGCTGTGATTGGTTTTTTTACAAGGGCGTAAGGATGTTTAAGGGGTTCGGATCCACCTCCCCCCCCCCCCTTAACATACCGTCGGCCTAATTCGTTAACCAGCTAAGTCCTTTTTTTGGGTTATTTTAATTTTTAAGTCTGCCAAAAAGTTCAGACGATTACCTACCTTGCATGTGATAAATTTATAACGACTATGTCAATCTAAATACGTTAGAAATGCCATGCTCGAAAACCAGCTTCCTGAAGCTTCACAAAGAAATATTGCTAAATCCTATAGGAACCAACGGGATTTTCATAATTATTATGATTTCTAAAATGAAGTGATATAATTTCGTTTTTTCTTCCTCCTGTAAAGTTTGCAGAAATGGTCTTAGCTGGTTAACGAATTAGGCCGATGATACGACGAAAATATAAACCGTGACTGAGTTTGTTTTGGCAAACCATCTTTAGACACTATTAAGTGTCGACATTTGAATGAAAAAAATATAAAACGGTCATCAAACTAAGGACCTATCCCTTTTCAACACTTTTGCAACCTTGGACCTCCCTGTTTGAAAGCTATAGCTAGCTAGAGATAGAGATACCAATGAGTATTGTTTACCATTTGCCATATTAATTGTCCAGTAACTGTGTTCTGGAGGTCACACAGCAGGCCAGACCAGTATTTTATTATGTAAAATATTGATATTCAGCTGCATCTTGTCAGACTAGCAGCCAACAACATAGTAGGCTTATTAGTTATAATGAGTTGAGTGTATAAATAAATTAATAACTCGGTCAAGCTCGCGACATGTCAAACTTCAACATCATATAATATCCCTTGCGTTATAGTAATAATAGAGTTTAAAAACGCGTACATCAGGCGACACACCAGTGTGTCTGAGGAGCTTGACCGGTGAAAAGTTTTTTATATCAATATTTTTTAGAAACCTAACAAGGTTGTTGATGCTGGTATCTCATTTGTGAGCAAACAACATGAAAAAAAATTTTTGTGTGACCATTTTAATTAATTCTCCTTCAAAGATCGCAATGAAGAAAAGGATTTGGAAGCCTATGAAGACATTTGCCCAGAAGTGGGATATAAAAATATTATAGAAATGACTTAGTTATTACCTCCATTAGGACTCCTCATTCTGGAAATCCTCTTGTTAATAGCCCTTTGAATCCGGGGATTCATGATGGGTTTGGCTCGCCGCCTCGCTAAGTACCTTGACAGCACTCCAACAACCACAGCACTTGTACCTACTACACCTAAACTCCATAACACCACCTGGAAATGTATTATTAGCAATTAGGTCAATGTTTCCAGACAAAAAATACTTTCAAGATATTTTTTGCAATAAGTACCTATTACTCATTCATAATGAACTGCTCATGCACACATATGTAACATAATCTGACCATGTAATTTAAAGCAATCACGAATGACCTTTAAACTATTACAATAAATTAGTTTGTTTTGTTTTAAATATTTTCTGTAGTGTCAAAGTGAGAAAGATCTTAAGAAAGGTACTGTTCCTTCTGTATTCGACCTTTCATTTACAGAAATATTAAAATCTCAATTAATAGCAGAGCATTTCATTGAGTGTAACATAGTTATACAACTGATATGATAAAATATAAAAGCAAAATACTGACCTTCTGTGAAGTTGTTAACTGCACTTCACTAAAAGATATTGCTCGATGCCAATGTTTTAATTTATCAATTAATGGACTAGCTTGTATTAACAGCTGCATTATTTAATATTTAGTTAAATACACACTGTGTTAAATGTCTCTATTATCCTATTATTTACAACGCTGATATAATCAGCTCTTTTAGGTTATCTGTCAAAACACCAGTGTCTGTAAAAAAAAAATACACGTTAAGTTAACAACAATTGTGTTCTACAAAACTTATTTCATCGCTTTGTCAAGTTCCTCGAATTATTATAAACAACCACAATACGCAATAACGTCTCACACTAAAGACAATTTTAAATATTCGCGCTTTCTTCAGTCACATCAAATGACAAATAATGTCAAAGTCAAAGAAGAAATGACAATAAGTTTTTCGCATAATTCGCGTACCTAATAGAAAAGCGAGGTATTCACGATGACTGTATTCACCTTCGATCAACAATATTGAATTCACGGTCCCCCATTGAATACAAAATAGACAATACTGTAACTTAGCAAAAAAAAAAACAACAACCGAATTGAGAATCTCCTTCTTTTTTTGAAGTCATTTAAATTAATATGTATTTTGTGCCTCTTTTCACCATGACCATCCTTCCGCGGTTTAACTCGGAGATGGTGGGATAAAGATATTTTCACTCAACGGTTTTCCAAAATATTAGGGGTTGGTTTTAGTATTTTTCGATTCCGAGATCTGTTTGCGAAATAAATGGTATTTTTTGCTAGAGAAATCAATCGAATAAACAGTTTTTGGGTAGATATTATATGAAATGTAGGTGCCTATACACGATATAAGTACATACTTACTTTAACTAAGTTCAAAGGAAAACCATCACAGTCAAAGTAGGCTTTACAGGTTTTAGCATTTTCGACCAAAATTCCTTTAAAAATGTTCGGATGAGTCACTGCAGCCTTGGAACGCAAAGGGCATACGGAGAAACACGGATGGATTTTAGTCAGTAAGAGTCGGACACTCCCTTCCTTTACGGAAGGGAGTGTCCGACTCTAGATCAGGGTCAGCCCTGACCGTAGATTGGATTTGTTCCTACCATCTCCAGCTTGAACACACCTTGGGCAACCATTAACTTTGAACCGTTTGATGTTGGTTTGATGACGACATATAATGAAAGCCACTCCCGTACAAATATCATTGAATTCTCCAACACCTTGGCTCAATTTCGAAAAAATCTTCTACAACACCAGCTAAGTAGGTAGAACTCTTCTATTACGTTTTCCATCATTACCTTGTTCTATAATTATTTTGCAGTAAATGTTTCTGTGAACTATTCGTTGGAGACGTGCCATATTAATAAATAAATCTATAGATAAGCTATAGATATACATGAAACATATATCTATATACAGTTCTCGTCAAATAACTTTGCCCTTCTGAAGTTACCCATTTGCAAAGATCGCGTAGGTGCAGTCACGTACAAGGGAGCAAGCGGGACGCAAGCACGCATCGAACGTAAACGAGCGACTGAGACATAAAATCGCGCCCCGCCCCCATGTCTCTTACGCATGCGCAGTTGCAGTGTGTTCGTAATTTTGACTACTACGCAGCCACTCGACACAACTTCAGAGGGGCAAAGTTATTTGACGAGAACTGTAGGTACTAGAATATAATAAAGCTGAAGAGTTTGTTTGAACCTGTGGTTTGAACGCACTAATTTCTGGAACTCGAAGGCGGATTTGGAAAATTATTTTTGTGCATGAAAGTCACATTCATGAGATAGGATCTGCTATTCGGGAACGGGAAATTCCTATGGGAACGGGAAAAAACGGGATATGCGCGTACGAAGCCGCGGGAAAAACTTATATGCATAGAATGGATCCCAAAAGTGCCAATGAAACCATCGCAATGAGATTCGTTATTCGACATTTCAAAACTTTCTGATGGGTCACGAAACCTGGAAAACAGGGTAGAAGCATTATTATTCGTTGCAAGCTATCTACGGATGTCCAGTCAACACAGGACGTTGGTGAAAATCGAAATAATTTCTACTTCTTTTTATATAAAACGTTGCCCCATACTAGGAATTTCTCCTGTATCGTGGGTGCTTTTACAAACATACAAAGTCGCATATATTGTACAAACAGCCAAACACGGAACAACCATCAGGTAGGCCATACAAATATTTGTTCCGTGCGGAAATTGAACGCACCCAAGAACATTTTTCCATCATTTTCTACAATTTCTACTAATGGCAATGTCAATGTCAATTCAACAAGCAAGCAAAGCAAAGCAAGCTGTCAAACAAATTCTGTCATCAAATTCAATCAAATAATAATTCATTTTAACTCTCAATGTTTTCAATGTTCTGTCCAAATATTTTGCCGATATACTTTTTAATTCAAGTAATGTGATGAAAGCGTATTAATTATCTCACCTTATTACTAAAACAATGGATGTGATACACCAATCCTTGAGTCAGCAAACTTTGCGAAGCACTATTGAAGACCTTCCAGATGAAGTCTTGGAATTTATTTTAGGGTTTTTGCCACCCTACAAAGATTTACAGAATTGTATGATTGTTTGCAAACGATGGTATAATTGCTCTCATAGTAAGTTGATTATATTGCATAGCGCGTGCGGATGCATTACGAATGTGATTTAAAATTTAATTATACATTATTTTTTCTTTCAGATGTCTTACATAAAACATCAATAAAATTGATAAAAGCCGTGGGAGAGTTTAAAATATTATGGAAAAATATAGCTTCAACTGATATGGTGCCCACTATCACTAAAAGATTTTCACATGCTGCATGTGTTCTTGAGAACAACATGTACATATTTGGCGGGTGTACCACTAATGCTACTTCGTTCAATGATCTCTGGAGGTTTGATTTATCTATTAGACAGTGGGTAAGACCCCTAGCTACTGGGACATATCCTGTTCCAAAAGCATACACATCAATGGTTCATTATAAAGACTGTCTAATAGTTTTTGGTGGCTGGACATATCCTTCACTTTCTCAATATTATCAAAATGTTACTATGTTCAATGAAATACACTTTTACTGTGTGAATACAAATAAATGGATCTTAATAAATGCAACAAATTGCCCCCCTCCTATGGCAGGACATTCTGCTTGCATGAGAGGAGATGAAATGGTTGTGTTTGGGGGGCTGGTAATGTCAGCCACTCAAAATTATCAAATACAATGTTCTAATGATGTGTGGGTGCTAGATGTACCTACACTTATTTGGAGGAAACAAGCAACCACCAAGCCAAGACCGCCGCCAAGATATGCACAGTCCCTCATCTGTCTGGACTCTGACAGATTGATGCTTCTTGGTGGAGTTCAAACATTACATAACCGCTTTGTGTATAGTGACTGCTGGATATTGACAATGAAAGGTCCAACATGGACCTGGACAGAACTGGTAGTAAAAAATAAAGAGTGGGCTTCTGCCAATATATGGTGCAATCCTGCATGTAGGGTTGGAGATAAGGTTGTGAGTTTAAGTAGAAGTAGAAATGGTTGGAATAGTGCTAAGCCTTTAGTCACATCAGCAGTCAGGTTATCGGCACTAAGTAGACCTGAGGGTGCACCTGTGTCAGTTAGAGTGGAGCAAAGTTTACAAAGGCCTCTGGATAGAGATCAAAATATAAATGGTAGGAGAGGAGTCCTACCTAGGCGACCAATGAATCCTCCAAGACAAGATCAAGTAAACCTGAATGAGGAGCCAGTGGCTGGGCCAAGTAATGAGCAGGAGAGACAAAATCCAGTGGGAACTGAAAATAATCCTGATCAGAATGGGCTTCTTGCTGGGACCAGTTCAGATGGAAAACAAAGCAATGGACTAGATGCTGGCAAAAAGGACTTGGCAATGAGAAGGAATAAAAATAAGGTAAGTTACTAGAAAACATGCACATGCACTTCAATTATTGCAATAAAGACAGATTATAAACTTCCTTTCATATATTTTTGTTAGTTTCTAATATTTAAATCTCAAGTGTTACCTATATTTTTACAGAATAAGGGAATGAAAATAGTAAGACAGTTACAAGAAGCTAATAAGTACAGGATGGCTGCATTTGCATGTGATACATCCCAAAATAATACGTCTCCGGAAAACGATCTCATTAATCAAAGACAGATAGCTCACTTAGAAAATAGAAGAGAACCATTGCCTTCTCCGCCAAACCCACAGCCGCGGCAACCAGCAGTAAAGAAAGTGAAACGAAATACTTTGACTATGCATGTTTTGGATATTTCTACTGTTGTTGATGGAAATTCACTAAATTATGTGACTTGGCTTTGCCCTCGATTGGGAGAAATGACTGGGGCACCAGAGGAATTAGTCATGTATTCATTAGTTAAAGGGAATGGGGAGCTAATTATGTTTGGTGGTGTCCATAATGATATCAGTATTTTAAATTACTCTGAACATCAAAATAAGTACTCAAATTCATTGCATTTTATAACACCACCCAGAGATATCATATAACTTTGATGCAATTTAAACTATTGCTTTTGTCTTTCCTTTTTTTTGTTTAATTTGTGTATATTTTCTTTATTTATGCCTGCTGACTCTCTGACAAATAATGACTTCTTATTAAGTTTGAAAATTGTTCAGTTGTAATATGAATACTTTTGTTGTTTATCATGTTATATAGTTGCATAGCAAAAATATTTGCTTGCTAAAACTGTCAACATCTCCTTCAAGGCGTAACTAATAAATCTGCAATCTAAATGTTAACAATAATAAATGAAAATGTGTTCTGTGATTTCTGTTGTAAATATGGCTTACTGTAAAATGTAACTAAGCTTATGATTAAAAGTTGATTTATTACTAAAATTATTTAATTAAAGTATTTCTCATTATTCTCATTACAAAATAATATATTGATAGGTTCAGTCAGTGTCCTTAACAAGTCCTCCAAATACAGCAGCTGGGATTTCTTTTTTCTGAACAGGAGCAACTTCTCCTTCATCTTCACTGTTCTCTGAATCCTCATCAATGTCAATTTCATCAGGATTAACCACTTTATCAGCTTCCTTGAGACCTTGTGTTTCACCTCGTACAAATGAAATATTACCTTTACTTTGAACTGCCATCTCAGCAGCTTTGGCTTCCAACATTCTCATACCATCCTTCATACCTGGTGCAAGATCAGAGACAGTACCAGCTGCTTGTGCTGCTGAACTTAACATTTGGGCAGACATCATATTTACTTGTGTGTTATATGTAGCCTGAACGCTTCGTTTAATTCTAAGCATTTCTCTCATTGTGTCTTCATTACCATGTCTCACTTCAAACTCCTTCCATGTGTTCCAAAACTCTGCCGTAATCCTGGGATCACACATTTGACTACAATGGGCATATATTGCCCGAGCCCTGTCAATTTCGCCAAGACGCGTTTCCATTTCAGAAAAGCGTACACACATCTCTCTTGCCTTTTCATCAGGAAGAGTTTCAATGGCTTTTTCATATATTTGACGTGTTTTCGGCACGCCATATATTTCAGCAGCTTTCTTAATGTAAATATTAAACATTTCAAACATTTCTTCTGTGAGAACAGCAGTTGTCGCTCGTTCATAGACAGCCATAGCATGCCTTGCCAAACCATGCTCTTCTTCTAACTTTGCATACAGTAAAAATATAGATTTTGCAAATTCTGGTGGGCAATGTTCAAGACATTGTTCAAATAAATCTCTAGCCCTCTCTAACTTTGTACCTCCATACCTTTTTAAAAACTTAGTTAGGTAAGTATTCCAAATGTCGTATACATTAGGCCATTTAAATAATGCAATTCCCTTTTCATATGCTCTAAAAGCTTCTTCAAAGTAATTGTGTTCCTCTAAGAAAAGGCCATAGTTTATGATGATTTGTGGAGTAGCAATTTTTAGGTCAATAATATGATCATAAACAGCTTTACATGTTTTATAAGTTCCAAAACTTTCTTCCAAATCTGCATACATAGACCACACTTTCAATGACTTGTACAGCCGCATCTGGACTGTTTCAGTATCATCATGATATGCAACTTTTCGACTGGGTAAAACAGTGGCTCTCTGCATTAATTTCAGAGCTTCCTCGTAATTTTCATGTCGTATTTCCATTTCTGCCCATTCACACCACACTGAAGCTAAATCATCAACTTTAGCATAGTTTACTTGTGTTGCTTTTTCAAAAATAAGTCTTGCATCTTCTATTTGTTCATTTTTTTCATAAAATTTCGCAAATCCAACCCACAACGTATATAACTTGCCCACAGCAAGTTTAGGATCTACTGTTTGAACAGCCTCAGTGTAGGTATCAATAATCTCGTGAGGTTTATCTTCATAAAGTTTAACTCTTTTATGCCATTCAGCAACATTGTGAGGGTTTTGTCTCAAAAGTACAGAGTTAAGCAGCAATAATCTTCTCTCCATGAGATATTCAAACCTTGCAAGTCTAAGCTCTAAATCAATATCATCATCTTCAGTGGGGCTAGGCTTTTTGGCAACTTCTTCCATTTTTTTGCTTAAGCTTAGCTCTTCGAACTGAGCATAGGCATCAAATACTTGAGTAAAATCCCTTACTGTGGTAACAGTTTGTATAGCTTCTTCATATATGTCTCTAGCTCTTTCGAATAAACCACTTCTTACATAGTAATCAGCAAGAGAATTCCATAAATGTCCTAGCTGATCTGTGTAGCGCCTCAGTCCACCTCTAATAATAGCATCCACATTGAGAGTATGAATTTGCTCAGGGTTCTTAGATATTAATTCACAAAGTTCATTCCAAAGCTGATGGTTTGATTTACCATGTTTTGATTGAAAATTCTCATTATTTACAATCTGAGCCAACTTGACTGCAGCTTCATCCAATTTATTTATTGAAATTAAATAATCAATATATTCTTCTGTATCTTCTGGACATAGTTTAAGGTATCTTCTAAACACTCTAACTGCTGTCTCGGAAATATTGTGTTTCTTTAGAAAGTTCAAGTAAAGAGGCCATATTCTGTGGTGTTGTGTTATTGGCAAAGCCCTCAAAGCACTGTCAAAGGCTTTTCTTGTTCCTGTTATTTTACATTGATCAGTGAGGAAAGTGCAGTAATCCATCCATATTCTAGGCATTTTATGCATAAACACCAAAGATCTTTCAAAACAATTGTTTACATCTTCAAAACAAGGGTCAGTGATGCATTTGCCTCTAATTTGACTTCTTCTTAATTTTAGATAGTTATACCACAGTTTAAATGATCCAGGCAACTCTTTAAGTGCTCTCTCATAGATCATATTTATCTCATGTTTGGGAGCAGCTTTTTTATGTTCAATGTATCTTAGCCAGTGTTTAACTGAGAAGGGATTTCTCAATATCTCCTCCTCATAGGGTAGATCTTCTTCACTCTGGAATGACATAATAGTTCTTATTAATATAATCTATTGTTAAGCTACATTGTAACTGTTACAAGTAGTAAGTAAGTACAATATTTAATGTGTGGGGAAACTATTAACAATTTAAAAACCTACAAAATAGGTTCCTTCTTCCTTCACTTACTTTAAGCGGTAGAGCGGGTTGAGAATATTACAAGCATTTGGGAGCACAAATTAATTTGACAAGACCCGTTTAGAGAGTATCTTTTGATTTATTTTATTTTATTTTATTTAGGCGTGTATATTCCCAAAATAATAGTAGTCCAAGTTACTCAAAGATAGTGTGTACCTTTCTATCAGTAAAATAATTTTCTTAAACGAATCAGTACTTCCAGAGATCACACCAACAAAAAGTTGGTCTGAGTTCCAGAGATTAACAAACATAAAACAAACAGTGATTGTAACTACAGGTTGTAAATATGTTTTAGATCAAATTATAAGGAAGTTCTACTGCAATAACAATCTAAATAGCAAGCAACAATAATCAATTAATTGTGCCTACGAGACAGAATCTTACTATTACTATAATTGTTTACTTACAAAAAATATGTCGATCTCTTTCCCATCGAGTAAAGGCATTTTTATTTTATAATGTTAATTTATAGTGATCTTTTGTGTTTTGATACCTGATAAGAATTAAATGCAATTTGGATTTAGGTTATCCCAAAGACTACAATAGTAATAGTATTAAAGAGTATGATGACAATGACACTAGTGGACACCACAGATTACTAATAAGTACAAGCTACTTATTACGTTTCATTATTTTTATTATTATTCTCTTTATTCATTGATATACATATAAAATACATTTTTAAATATTAAAATACAAAGATATAAAATTATTTAAAAATGTTTAAAATAGTAGCCCACCGGTATCGGGAACAGGGTCCAAGCTACCGGCGGTCAGGGCTCCAGAGAGAGGAACCTCCTAACGATGCGAGCCGTGTCCAGAAGTACTGCTCTCTGAATCAAGCCCTTGATCCAGCTGCCTAACGAGAGCCTCCTAAGATGTTGGTCGAGGCTCGTGGCTATTAAACCGTTGGCTGACACGACTATCGGTACAATGATTGCCGAATTCACATCCCACATGTCGACAACCTCGCGAGCCAAGTCAAGATATTTGATTTGTTTATCTTTCTCGGCTTTCACGAGGTTCTCGTCATGCGGAACGGTGATATCTACAATCACTGCACGCCTCTCGATTCGGTCCACCACCACCATATCAGGCTTATTTGCAATAATAGTCCTGTCAGTGATGATGGACCGATCCCAGTACAATGTGATACTGCCATTATCGAGAACTGGGTCGGGCACATACCTGTAGTACGGAACCTCCGATTCCACAAGAGAGTATTTCAGAGCAAGTTGCTGATGGATAATCCTGGCTACAAGGTTGTGTCTATGCAAGTATTCTCCATTAGCAAGACGAGAACAACCAGAGATAATGTGGCGAATTGATTCTCCCGGACGGTGACATGCCCGACATATGTCAACCGTGCCGTCCTTCACAATAAATCTCCGGTAGTTTTTCGTCATGATAACTTCGTCCATAATTGCACAGACAAAACCTTCGGTTTCCCCAAAGAGGTCACCAAAACGTAGCCAGGCTACGGACGCTAACTGATCCACATCGGGCCCGTGTAGGGCCCGGAAAAAGCGTCCGTGAAGTTCCTTGCTCTGCCATACCGCCCTGCGATCGTTGGTGTCAAGCACTGCAGGTTTGCGCCAGTTCTCATTTGCCAAGGAGAGCGGGGTGAGTCCCTTGTCCACCGCCACTACATCTCGATGCATACCCACGTCGACAGCTAGGAAATATTCCCTGAGACTGCATATCTCGCGATTGTGGATAGTCTTAGCACTTAAAAAGCCTCGACCTCCACATTTTCGCGGGATATACAGTCTCATTACCGACGACCGTGGGTGATGCATTCGATGTGCAGTTAGCAGTGTACGAACCCGCCTATCCAGGGCGTCAAGTTCCGTTTGAGTCCATTTGAGTACGCCGAAAGAGTACATCAATACCGGCATGACCCATCCGTTGAAAGCGCGCACCTTGTTTCCGCCCGACAGAAGGCTGTTGAAAACCTTCTTCAGGCGGCCAAAGAAGCGCTCCTTCAACGAATGCTTCATGTCAGTAAAACTGATGCCTAACGCTTCCGACATACCCAAATACTTGTAAGTTTCGGTTGGAGAAAGGGATCTCAGGTTTATGGAATCCGAGAGTTGCGATCCCACGGATTCCATAATCTCTCCATGCTTTACATGCATGACCGCACATTTGTCCACACCAAACTCCATCCTGATGGCACTACTGAAAGTTTCAGTTACCTTCAGTAGCTCCATCAGTTGCAGATTACTGGGGGCAAAGAGTTTCAGATCATCCATGTAAAGGAGGTGAGATATAACCTGACAACCTCTCTTCAACCGATAGCCTAGTCCTGAATTCTCCAGCAATGTGCTGAGAGGATTCAAGGCTAGGCAAAACCAAAGCGGACTCAAACTATCGCCCTGAAATATACCCCGCTCGATCCTAACCGGTTCGTTATTCCTCTGGATATTTCGACATCCTGGATAGCGAAGGACTGTCCTCCATTGACGTCAGGAAGGTGCGTAGCGTTGCATCAATTTTATACAATTCTAGCACCCTCATGAGCCATGTATGAGGCACCGAGTCATAGGCCTTCTTATAGTCTATCCAACATGTCGACAGATCCTTTCGGGAACGCCGAACCTGTTGGCTAATGGCCGTATCAATGAGGAGTAGCTCCTTAGTACCGCGGGACCCATTCCTACATCCATTTTGAGAGGCAGACATGATGTTATTGCTGTTAATGTGATTATTAATTTTAGCTCTCAAAATGGATGTAAGAACCTTATAGACCGTCGGTAAACACGTTATCGGTCTATAGTTTTTGGGTTCCGCGGTGCTACCAGATTTATGGAGCAGGTAGGTAACTCCTGTGGTAAGGAATTCGGGCAGCGAGCCGGACTCCAAGGCAGTTTGGAACAGAGACGCCAAACGAACATGCGACCCAAGTAACCACTTAACCCAAAAGTTGTGCAGTCCGTCCGGCCCTGGAGATTTCCAGTTAGGCAACGGACGGACTGCACGGGCTACATCTTGGGGGCTAATTGTGATTGCCCCCATTTCGGGTAATGAATCGCATGCTCCTTCGACTTCTCGAATCCAATCTCCTTCGGTGTGACTGACAGGCACCGACCAGATGCTGCGCCAGAATGAGAACATGGCGTCATCTTCTGGCAGGCGCGTGTCAGTCACACCTTGTTCCGGTCGCTCCCAAGCCCTGTATACCCACCTTTCATCACTTCGGAATGTGCGATTCAAGGTGTATCGCTCCACTCGCCGCCTATACCTACGAATACGGTTTGCCCATGCATACACCTTCTGCTTCAGGAAGTCGATGCGCTCTGTGACACAGGACATATAGTCTTGGGGACTGATATCAGTCCCCGAAAACGCCCGTCTCACAAAACGCATCACTCTAGGGCGAGTGTTGCCCTCCCTGAAGCAGGTCAGTTTGCCGATTAACGCTCTGGCCCCACCGATACGACGCTCGATCCTGCACTGCCAGGCCGGTACGGCTGGTTTTGGTCGTGTAACTCTGTCCTTGGTTATTTTGACGTGAGCTAC
Source organism: Melanchra persicariae (assembly GCA_947386135.1). Taxonomy (NCBI): domain Eukaryota; kingdom Metazoa; phylum Arthropoda; class Insecta; order Lepidoptera; family Noctuidae; genus Melanchra; species Melanchra persicariae. The sequence continues at coordinate 6,572,197 of OX376653.1, read as the reverse complement.
ACGACATGCCGCTACAGCCGCGCAGTACATTATCGAGTGTGCATCAGTGAGGTCTTCGCAGTCATCAAAATAATTTGACAACTGCGAATCCAGAGCTACCACCAGCGCCCTGTTTTTGTTATGCATGGGCAAACGAGGTAAGCGTGGTCTAAGTTCAGGTGGCGTGTAGCGATATTCTCGAATAGCACACTCCAAAGCACTCCTCAATTCGTCATTGCACTGGGTACTTACGTTTGTAACCCTGTCATTACTATCCTCGTCAGCGTTGCTGGGTATTTGGGCTGACTGTGGTGGTGCCACAGTCTGCGCCGGAGGAGTAATGACATGGCCACACATTTCAGTTCGGAGGCGATCAAGCACACTGTCATCCAACATACGGTTACGCTGGATGACGCGCACCTGATCCGACAGTCGTTGCGCCGAAACGTTGACCGCTGGTTCAAGTACCTGAAACAGAGAGAGCATCCGACCACGGTGCGCAGTCAGGTTGTTTCCCCCCTCTGTAGCCCCATAGTATGCGCGCATGACGTTTTCGTTGATGGATTGTGTCCATCGCATGCGCTGCACACTTCCGCCGGGAGCTGGGACCCTATCAGAGGCCGGTGGGCCTCGAGGTCCTAAGCCGTCCGGCGGACGGCGTACTCTCCGTCGACGTGCAGGTGGTGGCGTCGTGGGCGGCGAGAAGTACTCGTCGCTCGAGCTCGACGCGACTGCCACGGCCGGTGTCACAGCACTCACGGTGGGGCTGGGTTCCGGCGGCGGCGAGGCGGAGCTGAGCGACGAGGCCGGAGGTGGTGGGCGTGCTCGTCGAGCTGCGGCTCTTGTCAACATTTTTATCGATCGTCGGTATATTTCATAGTTCGACCACTGTTTGTGTCACACATCTGTTTGTTTTTTTTTTTTCTTCTTTGGTATTTGCATTTTCTATTGTAGTTAGGGATAAATATGGATAAATTGTGAAATAAAAATAGTTAAAATTGGACGAGAAAAAATTCGTGTCAGTTCGTTGACAGGCGAGCCACAGATTTTATTATTATTATTATTATTTTTTTTTATTTTCATTATTCTTATTACATTTCCTATTTGAATGACTTAGAGTCCGTCTAACAAAAAAAGTACCGCAGACGCGGCGCTAGTTTCTATGCGACTGAACGCTATCTTGTTAGTTCCATTTATTTCCGCGGGACTTCTTTCGTTGAACGGACTCTATTAGTAATATTATTACACCATAGACATATATAGAGTGTCAAAATTCAAACTGTTTTTTTAATATTTAACTATCGGGCTACTGAAGCCTTTAAGTAGTCTTTGTTTTTTTACGAACTCAAAAACTTCATTTTCGCATTATGGTAGGGGAGCCCTAGAAGGGATTTACTCGAGCGCGGCAGATTAATATAAGGGAGGATACCTTACATATTGATAAGTACCTTTAACCAGTCGTCATCTGCCTAGCCTTTTCCCAACTATATTGGGGTCGGCTCCTAGTCAAACCGGCTTCAGCTGAAAACCAGTATTTTGCATTGAGCGGCTGCCTACCAGACCTCTACAACCCATTTACTGGGTAACACGGTGCCTTCAACCAGTATTAGCCCTTAATATAGGGTGGTACGCTCAGGAGAACCCATCAGATTAGTAAAAAAAAATCGATCATCTGAAATACTCCACCATTTATTCTTCAAATCATCCAATCTACCAAATCTACTAGGTTTCCGTGACGCTCGAATAAATCCACATTTAGCATCATGGGCTCTCCAACCATTAGAATACGGATTACACCCTCTAATATTATACTCATTCATTGGGATTACAGTACCTAGTCAATCTATCTAGATTTCTAGAAACAAACAAAATGTAGGTAATAGACTAATCGAAATACCTTGTTATGAACAACTTTTAACAGAAATCGTGAAAAAAAAATCAGTTTTTCAGTACATTTTGTCGAATTATGAGCATATGAATGTATGGGGTAGTCGACTTTTTTTTCCTCCTTTTTCGTTTCCTCGGGCCCGATGTTGATGAAAACTCAAACTGCATCATAGACTTTTGAATTTATAGCTGTTTTTTGTCGTGCCTGTGTGGTGGCAAAAATATGCTAGTTTAAGTTGGGTCACATTTTACAAACTATTTTTTTGGTCGCTCTAAAATCCAAAAACCTGTCAAGTCATACTTGCTTAGATCAGGTTCCGTATAGGTTTTGGTGCATGAGTCTGATTTGCTGGACCTGAATTTTAATATTTTTTTTTTGATTGATTTTAGTGTTAACTGCTGTGCAGAATAAAACTTGCTTCTATCTTTTATAGTTTCAAAGATGCCGAACAAACGCACAGACTTATAATAATAATAATAATAATAATAAAGCCTTTGGAACTGAATTGATAGGTTCATGAATGAACCTATCAATTCACCTTCTTTTGCTATTTACAAAATGTCTCTTAATTCAGTGTGCCTCTTGGCATAGGCCTCCTCTAACGATTTCCATTGGGTTCGATCTTTTGCCACCCTTCTCCAGTGGTGGCCAGCAGTCAGTTTCCTGGGTCTGGCTGTGATGGTAGGTGAGTGATAGGTAGGTACAGTCCTACCAACTTATCGGTGAACTGAAAGAGGACGGCACCGTCGATTCAGTGTTGCTAATTAATATAAGGTGCCCAAAATTGAGTAAGTTTTCAAGAAGGAAATTTCACATTATACATAATCGTTTAATAAGAATTACAGTTTTTACAAATTAAAAACAATGATACCTATATAAAAATAAATAAAAATAATTTGATCATTTACAGTTACGCAGGAATCCAATGAAGTGGAAATTCAGCAGATAAAATGTTCCACGGGGGGGATACAACTTTCATTTAATGCGAAGTTAAGTCGATACCAACCTTGCAAGAGGTACCTGGATATCTAGCATTTAGTTATAACCGTACCTAACCCCTAACACCAGATTTGACTATAAATTATAATTAGCAGTGGTACCTAGTGGTAGTGTAGTGTAATTAAAAAAAACAAATTGCTTTACAATTTACTGAAAACCAGGTTTACAGTAATTGTGATCTTTAGATGAACCTGCATACACAACTTCATCCTGGTTGTGAGGCCATACTCCGCTTATTTCCGTACCACTATCATCATTATCACTATCGCTTTCGGTTTCAGTGTCGCTTACCACTTCAATAATAAAAGGTTTATCTAAATACAAATCATGTTTTAAGTATTCTCCTTCTAACCTGCGAACGTATTTGCAATGCTGTGCCCACTCATGAACTGTAATAGCGTCAAAAGCTTCTCTAACTAGGCGGGGAATTTCAGCATTTTTGTGCTCAATATTTACATCGCCCGTATGGTGCCGGGGCGCAAAAGAATAGCACCATCCCATCGCTTCCTGTGGGTGTCGTATGAGGCGACTAAGGGACTCACCAGAGAATGGGCAGCAGCATTCTTTCGGTACATTGCAACAGCTATACTGCGATCGCCAACCCGCCTGCCAAGCGTGGCGATTAGGGCAAACCCCCCTAAATGAAAAGCACAACAAAAAAATGGCCCCTAGTGCCCGGCAGCGCGTCTACCCTTGACTCCGGTAGCGGTCAAGGTTATGACGATGCAAGGGGTGCTAAGAATCCCCGGAGTGGATACGGCTACCGTAAAAAACACCGACGACTGGACCTGGCAACATTAAACACTAGAACACTCCGGACCGACGAGAAGATCACCGAACTTGAGGAGGAATTGAGCAGGTTGGAAGAGAGGGGGAGGACACGACAATTCTCAAATCCGGCAACCTGTTCTATTTCCGGGAGGGTGACCAGAAGTCCCAGGGTGGTGTCGGGTTTTTCGTCCACAGGTCCCTCGTGCCCAATGTGGTGAAGATCGAGAGTGTGTCGACCAGGGTGGCGTACCTTATACTCAGAATATCGTCAAGATATTCGTTGAAGGTCGTACAGGTTTACGCCCCAACCTCAACACACCCCGACGACGAAATAGAGACCATGTATGAGGATATATCCAGAGCCATGCATGGTCATAAAACTCATTTCACCGTGGTCATGGGGGACTTCAACGCGAAACTGGGCAAACGTGACGGTGACGAGCTGCGAGTGGGGCAATTTGGATATGGACGTTGGAACCACCGGGGACACCTACTGGCCAGTTTTATGGAGAAGGAGGGCCTTTATATGATGAACTCCTTCTTCAGAAAACGTGAGCACAGGAAGTGGACCTGGCAGAGCCCCGACGGTGCAACTAAAAATGAGATTGACTTCATCATGTCGACGAAGAAGCAGATTTTCAATGATGTCTCTGTGATCAACGCGGTGAAAACCGGAAGTGATCACCGCATGGTAAGAGGCACATTGAATCTAAATATCAAGCTGGAAAGGTCTCGACTGATGAAGTCTACGCTCCGTCCAGCACAGATCCAGATCCAAAACTCCGAAAGCTTTCAGCTCGAACTTCAAAATCGTTTCGAGTGCCTAGGGAGCTCCGTGGACGAATATAACGATGGGTTCGTGGAAACTGTTCATACGGTCGGGTCTAAGTTCTTCAAGACTCGCCGTATAGATAAGACCAAGAGGCTCTCTGATCCGACTCTCAAGCTCATGAAGGAGAGGCGGGAGATGATTCTGCAGTCTTCAGACGATGCGTGCAAATACCGGCAGCTCAATAGACGGATCTCCAAGTCCTTGAAAAGCGACCTCCGCCGCTTTAATACTGAAAAAATTAAAGACGCGATAGAGCGGAATAAGGGCTCCAAGGTCTTTGCAAGAGATTTGTCTATTGGGCAGAGCCAGCTCACAAAACTGAAGACCGACGATGGCAGAACCATATCCGCCAAATCGGAGCTTCTGAGGGAGATCGAGACATTCTATGGACAGTTATACACGTCAATGACCAAACCCGCAGCAAATCTAGCGAACGACCCAAGAGCTAGATTGACCCGGTATTATACCGAAGACATCCCGGACGTCAGCCTGTATGAGATTAGGATGGCTCTGAAGCAGCTTAAAAACAACAAGGCGTCGGGTGAGGACGGAATTACGGCCGAACTCCTGAAGGCGGGTGGAAAACCAGTCCTTAAGGCCCTTCAGAAACTGTTCGATTCCGTCATACTCGAGGGGAAAACGCCACAAGCTTGGAGCAGAGGTGTGGTGGTACTCTTCTTTAAGAAGGGCGACAATGCCCTACTTAAGAATTACAGGCCCATCTCACTTCTGAGCCATGTCTACAAGCTGTTTTCCAGAGTCATCACAAACCGTCTCGCACGCAGGTTTGACGACTTCCAGCCTCCCGAACAAGCCGGATTCCGAAAAGGCTTCAGCACCGTAGACCACATACACACGCTGCGGCAGGTTATACAGAAGACCGAAGAGTATAATCTGCCCCTCTGCTTAGCGTTTGTGGACTACGAGAAAGCCTTCGATTCGATCGAGACTTGGGCTGTGCTGCAGTCTCTGCAACGGTGCCAGATCGACTATCGGTACATCGAGGTGCTGAAGTGTTTGTATGAAAACGCCACCATGTCAGTCCGACTTCAGGATCAGACATCAGAACCTATCCTCCTGCAGCGGGGTGTGAGGCAGGGAGACGTAATATCTCCGAAACTGTTCACGGCCGCAATGGAGGACGTCTTCAAGGTTTTGGACTGGAAAAGGCTAGGCATTAATGTCAATGGCGAGTACATCACTCATCTTCGATTTGCCGACGATATAGTCGTCATGGCTGAGACCACGGAGGACCTCAGTACAAGCTCGATGACCTCAGTAGAGCTTCCGAAAGAGTGGGTCTTAAAATGAACATGGACAAAACCAAGGTCATGGTAAATACCCATGTAGCACCCACTCCTATCAAGATTGGAGGCTCTGCACTCGAAGTTGTTGATGAGTACGTCTACCTGGGACAAACGATCCAGCTAGGTAGGGCTAACTTCGAGAAGGAAGTCAACCGTCGAATCCGACTCGGATGGGCGGCGTTCGGGAAGTTGCGCGGTATCTTCTCGTCTCACATACCACAGTGTCTCAAGACGAAAGTCTATGACCAGTGCGTGTTGCCAGTGATGACCTATGGACTCGAAACATGGTCGCTCACAATGGGCCTCATCAGAAAGCTTAAAGTCACCCAAAGGGCAATGGAGAGGGCAATGCTCGGAGTTTCTTTGCGTGATCGAATTAGGAATGATGATATCCGCAAGAGAACCAAGGTTACCGACATAGCCCGAAGGATCGCCAAATTGAAGTGGCAGTGGGCAGGGCACATTGCTCGCAGAACAGATGGTCGATGGGGCCGAAAAGTTTTGGAGTGGCGACCGCGTACCGGTAGACGCAGCGTTGGAAGGCCTCCCACAAGGTGGACCGATGATCTGGTGAGGGTCGCGGGTAACCGATGGATGCGAGACGCACAGGACCGGTTGTTGTGGCGACACTTGGAGGAGGCCTATGTCCAGCAGTGGACGTCTTTCGGCTGATATGATGATGATGATGATGATTTACATCAGCAACTTTTCTTTTCATTATGCTCCATATGAGTTCAATGGGATTGAGATCACAGTGATAAGGTGGTAAATATAAGCATTTGTGTCTATTGTCTTCTAAAATTTTTCAATCTCATATACAGGTTTAGGCTTGTTTCTCTTTTAATAATTATTTCTAAAAGCTGAGGTTTAGTCAAATTCTCTCCGTAGTCAATTTTATTTTGGGTCAACCATAATTGCATATCTTTTTTTAAGGAATTCGTATTTGGGACTTTATTCACACAAATACGGTGATATTGCATTATCCATCACTATTATGGATGGCTCTCGTAAATTATGCACAAGTTTTTCAATAACCCACTTTTTAAAGTTGGTAGGTACTATTCATCTCGTCATGATAATCACCACTTTTTGTGTTTGATTTAAACACAAGTAGTGCATTTGTAACAAATCCAGTATCTCCTCCCGCATGAACAATAATATATTTTTATAATATATTTTGCCCATTCGATACAGGCTCCAATACTCCGTCTTCACCCTCTCCTTGCCAACATTTTCCCGTTGTATGCGAAGAGTGAATATAGGTCTCATCTAAATAAATTATGGGTCGGGGCTGGGGAGATTTATTATTTTTATCCACTGCATGCAAGTACTTAGCTCTCCAAGCTGATATTTTAATACGCTCCACATGAACCATCCGATTGGATTGAGAATTTTTTAAATCGAAGTCCCACCTTGTGAAGCAGCTTTCGCAGACTCTCTCGCTGTCCTGTGTAATTTATTTCTGTCTTCAAGACCTCTAGAAGCTTTTTAGCAGTAGGGACCTCTTTTTTAGCAGAATAAAATTCATGTACTTTTTTCCGTATAACTCCCATGTCAAAATCATCAACATGCACAAATCCACTTTTACGTTTTCTCTCCTTGCGTGGTGTCCGAATTTTTGTACCAGTTTCTACTGCGGCGTGCCCTTCCTTAACTATTTTTGAAATTAGTCCTTGACTCACACCTGAAATATAAGATAATAAAATAAATGTTAGTAGAAATTTGAAATCTGGCAGGTCAGTTTGCTCACTCACTTAGCAGGTTACCTATTAGATGTACGTTACCGTTACCCTAAGCTGCAGCAAGAATAGAAACGAATATTTCGTGGACTTAAATAATTAGTTAAGTATCGGGTAATTTATAACAAGAAAGTTGACAACACTAACCTGTCGCTGCCGAAATTCGTTTGTATATTTGATTAAATGGATAATCGGAGACCCCGCCCGAGCTTCTTCTTCATAAAAGTTAACCTTTAGAATAATGTTTCGAGCATCACTTTTAATAGCTTTTGGCATATTTAACTTTATAAATTTAGCAATATCACGACAAAACAACCAGAGAATCCGAATGTAGTATACACTGAGTCACTGACAATCGAATGACATTTCAACATGACGGCCGTAGTTCTAATTTTCGCCATTTCACAGATAAGTTGGTAGGAGTGTACCAAAGAGTATAGTAGAGTGTACGTAGGTATTTGATTCAAACCGTTGCACGTTGTTCCAGCGAGTGTGGCCTCCATATTTTACCTTCATGATGCTGACCCAATTACCCACGTTGAACTGCAAACACAGAAAACAAAAACACTACTATATTGTCTCTGGATTAGTTTCAATGGTTAGAAAAAAAATCGATTGGTTGAATTGTCTGTTCGTTTACTGAAAACAAAAATTTCCTAGAAAGAAATCCTTGTTTATGAATACGATGCCATAAACAACAATGGCGGCTGTAACAGCGCCGATGGAAATGTGTGTTTTTAGTCGCTATTAGCTGTGTGAGACCAATGTTTTTCCTCTATAATGTCAAAACAAGGAAAAAGAAAAATTACTGTCGAATTACCGAAGTCAAAAGATCTAGCTAATAGGCCTAGTGTTTTTGAGCGCCTAGGTACCAAGAAATCCAGCGCTAAAAAAACAACTGAACATTGTAGACAGTGGGCACAAAACGGGAGTTGCGCTTACGGTAAAAGTTGTAAATTTGCATCAACCCATACATTAATAAGTCCATCGAAACAACGCGCAGCAAACAAAGATAGCGAACATAAACGTGCTTTGAAAGATGACCCTAAAAGTAGACTGCATTCGACCGTGGTCGTGCGCTCCGGACGTAGTCCAGATGGTGAAATCGACAACTGGGATCAAAATGACCTAGAGTACGCAGACACAGACGTCCTTGAGAAAAGGCGACAACAACTGCAACGTGAATTAGAGTTGCAATTGAAAATGGACTCTAGCAAAGATATGCGCAAGGACAAAAAGAAAACTATGTCGAGTACATCTTCATCACGCAGTTCTAGTTCTTCGAGCGTCTCTTCTTCTTCATCAGATAATAGTTCATCCTCTTCATCATCTGGCAGGTATGGATACTAAATATATTATGTATGAAATATTATTATTAATGTAATTTGATTGTGATTCGTATCAACTATTAAATCTTATCACTTCAATACAGATTTTGAAGTCATCTAAAAAATATTGTTTTTTTCAGAGAAGCAAGACGAAAAGGAAAGAAAGGAAAGCTTAAAAGAAATTCTAGTTCATCTTCAGATGGGGATGCCCCATCCAAAAAGAAATTTGTTAAAAGTGATACTTTGAAAAGGGATAAAAGTGAACCCAAGAAAACAGTTGCAAAAAAAGATGACAGGATTTTAAAAAAACAAGATACTACTAAAAAGAAACCTGTTACTAAAACTACTATTGGGAAAAAATCACTGTCACCAGGTAAGAAATCTGGTGGAACTCCCCCTATTACTACAAAAAGTCTTGCAAAAAGTACAATCAAACATGGAAAATCTCCACCAAGGAGAGATAGAAATAGAAGTGCTTCTCCTCATAGCATTAGGGAGAGAGACAAAGATAGAGATCGTACAAAAGATAAGGATAGAGACAAAGAAAGAGAAAAGGAACGTGAAAAAGAAAGGGAAAGGACCAGAGTCCGAAGTAGATCTCCAAGAAAAGCAAGATCAAGATCACCACGTCAGCATGCATCTCATTCAAAAGATATAAGGAAAAAAGAAAGCTCGGAACGTAGCAGACCTGTTTCACCTAAGAAAGTAACCCGTCGGGATGGAAGTGCAGAGAGACATAGGAAGAGATCTGCTAGCAGAGACAGGGACAGAGGACGTGATCACAAGGACAGATCATTGGAGAGACGAAAAGATAAACATGATGACAAAGACAGGCATGATAGGAAAGAAAGAGGTGGGCGTGATAGGAATAAAGATAATAAGAGAGATGACAGTAAAAGAAGAGGCCGAGATAGAGGTTTAGGTGGTAGAGGAGGAGCTGATAAAGGATTAGAAAAACCTAATAAGCCAATGGAAAGACTTCTTCCCAGACCAGAGGAGCGTTTAGCAGCTCTTGCTGCTATTTCAAATAGAGCACTAGATATAGATAAAAATTCTTCAACATCCAAAGACCGACAGGATTCACATTCTGAAAGAGGAGGTCGTAAGCAGGACAGGCTTGAAAGGGATCGTTCTACAAAAAGAGACAGATTGGATAGCATGGACAGAGATCAAGGTGACTATGAAATGGGTATGGACCGTCAGTATGACAATGATCGCAACTTGGATCATTATGATAGAGTGGATGATCGTTATGAAGATGGTCCTAGAGAAAATGAAAGGTCTCCAGGTTACAATATGCAGGGAAGGGATAGACACTATGAAAGTGGTTATGACATGTCAGGACCCCCCAGGGGATATCCTGAAGATGATGATAGGTTATATGGTGAACATATGGGCGAACGGAGGGGTGTTGATATGGGTAAGATGAGTTTGATTCATCATTCATTCAGACAGGAGCTTTCTATCCTAAGTGTACTTGTGTGTTAAAGGCTATGATGACCGACGACCCCATCGTGATCGTTCCTGGGAAGGGCGCTCTGGTTCTATGGACCGAGAGCGTGGCTACATGCATCCGCATAAAGAATGGGATAATGATGACTATCGCCCAGGAGATTGGGGCCGAGAGCGACATTGGCCTATGCATGACCCACAGGTTAACTAATTAATATCAGTTAAACATAACATTTAATCTGTTTGATTGAATTATAAATTAAATTGTTCCTTTTTCCTAATCCTTCTCCTCCTTTATTGTCACAGGTGAGTTTATACTACTATAAGACTTGGTATCGGAATGAACCAATTGATTATCGTAAAGACAATAACAATCCTTGCCTTATTCTATCCCACATTTTCCTGGGCTGTCCTTATTCTCACTTTGGTATGTTGATGTGTTTATTTTTTTTTATATTTCATCTTTCAAACTGTATTTGTGTATAGTTAGTTAGAACTATGTAATTTCAGATGAACGAGTGGGGTGATAAAGAACCTGATGTGGATGCTTGGCACCATAGGGGCCATCCCCCTGGACCTCACCGTGGACGAATGCATGGTAAGATTAGGCCAGTTTACTTATTAAAGATACTAATACTAAGGGCTTTTTAAAATAGTGCAGAGGTAGACTTTAATACATAGTTTGTGTTTGGGCGGGCGGCATGTTTACTCATAATTTACTTTTTGTTATAAATCTGTTATTTAAGATGATTATGGACGCGGTATGAGAATGGATCTAGCTCGAGGTGACGGTAATAAGCGCCGTGCACCCAGAAATGAACCAGAACAAACTGCAAAAGAAACTCCGCCTGCTACGCAAACAGCACCCACAGCACCACCACGTCAGGAGGCCGAAATCGACGATAAACCAATACCAGATGATCTCAGTGAAATAAGTGATGACCCTGATGATATACTCAATAGGGAAGATGTAAGTGAATCAAATGTAAAACATTCACTTTTTTCCCCCAGCTTGTAGTTATTAATTTTTTTTTATTGTTAGATGGCTGACCAAATTATGGATGAAGACAGTCAAACGGCTTTACCGAATGATGAAAGTGCATCCAAGCCAGAAGGTTCTGAGAAGGAGTCAACACAGGTATGAATAAAAAAAACAAAACTTCTATTATAAAACATCTTCTAAGCCGCTACCCATCATTTAAAAAATATGCAATGGTTTTTATTAGGACACAAGTGGTGCTGGTGAAGAAAAGGAATCACAGGAGGCTAAGGATGATGAAGATGTTACTAATTTGGACTTTGAGGAAATATCTGATGGAGAACTGGAAGAGGAGCGTACAAGAGGTAAATTGAAACACAGGTAACAATAATATTTTGTTAAGAGCGTTTACGCGGTACGGCTTTTCATACAAACTTTCAAGTCCTTATTCTTCAAAATGAATGAACCGATTTTAACGAAACTTGGTATGCATGCGCTAGATATCCAGGTCTAAATAGTTACCAGAAAACATTTTTGAAAAATGTTTCAGAGGGAGAGAGAGCGATTTTAAGTTTTCTATAGAAAGTGAAAAATCACTATATCCTTCCCCCTGAAATCTTTTTCAAATATTTTTTCTGATAACTATTTAGACCTGAATATCTAGCATATGCATACCAAGTTTCGTTACAATCGGTTCATTCATTTTGAAGAATAAGGACTTGAAAGTTTGTATGAAATGACATACGGCGTACACGCTCATAAAGTATGATAGAAAATAAAATCATGTTAATTTTATTTTCCAGCTGGTTTAGGAGATGCTCTTGGAGTTGATTGGGCCAGCCTAGTGGCAGACGTCCGTCGACGCGAACAGACCAGCGTTTCTTCCGGCGGCGCCCGCGATCGCTGGAGACCCGAGCGAGTTCTTGCACGTCTCGGGCTTTCCCTACATATGGCGGGGAAGGAAATTGTACAAGATGTATTACAGAAAAATGCTGAAAGCTTGCAGTCAGATAAGAAAAAACAAATTTTATCGGATAATTCTGACCAGAAAGATAAAGTTGAACAAAATGGTATACATGAAAATGATTCTAAAATTGAATCTGTGCCTGATGTGTCAACATTGCATCCAGTTGCTGCCATTCAGGTTTGTATTTATGCAATTTGGTAAACAGTTGCAAATATTTTTTATTAATTAACACTAACATTCGATTTTTTTTTCTTTTAGGTGGCTGTAGAAAAAAGAAAGCGACAACGTGCTGTGTTGTTTGGATCTGGTTGTGAAATAACTCGTGGCTTGAGTGCACGACGAGATCTAGCTTTAAGGCGATATCTGTGTCATTTACCTACAGCAGAAAGAACTGGCCAGTCCCGTGTGACGCCACAAGCCTCTTTGTTTCATGCAGCTAGATCTCTATTACTGCATGCTCCAGTCTCCGGTTGACATTGACAATAAATATGGCTAGCCAGAGTTAGACCTGGCTAGAGACTAGACAAGAAAGAACTTCAAGTGCAATATTCAGACACAATACTATTTGTTTTAAAGTGGTCATAAAAATCTTTAGTAGAAAACTGGTGGATTGAAGTACAGCTCTTGACAAAAGCTGTTAGTGAAAATTGTGAATTTTAAGTGGTTCTGTGGTATACCTATTTGAAACAGCCAACGCAGTGAAACCGTCATGTTTTATGAACTACAGTTTTAGGACCAGACTTTGGATAATATAGGATAAGTGCATAGTGTTTCAAGGCATTGACATATTATTTGTGTTCCTGTATTAACTTCAAATACATATATTTCTTTTTTCTAAAATATTTTATTTTTTTAATAATTGGTGAATAAACACAATATTGGTCAATATTATACCCAACATAAAATACAAGTTTATTTTTGTTCTTCAAGTTCCTTTACAAATCTGTAGTGCCTAAACTTCTTGGTCTTGTGCACACAAAAATGATACATCTGAACCTGATGCATAATATTCTGGTACTGTGCTATTTCTGAAAACAAAATATGCCTAGTTAAATCAAAGAAACAAAATATTTTGAGATATAACTTGTCTGAGAAAAAAAATTAAGGTGGTTGAAGACTTCAACTGTCAATCTGTAATGTTTGCAGTATAATTGTAAATGGAAGCATCCACCATATTGGGAAAAAGAGTATGTAATAATGGGGATGCTTGTTCCAGGTTTCAGAAGAGATATGTTGGAACGCTTTATTTCCACTTGCAGTATTGAAGGTACTTACTTCTTAAATAGAACAGCACCAGAAATTCCTTTGATTGTTAACTGATAACCATTAACATGGAGCATTGATCCTTCCTGTAGTCCCAGCACAGGTGAAGCATGACTCATTGTTAAATATTCAAATATTCTCTGGCTTCTAGTTTCACCCTTGTGTGTCTCACTTATTATGTCGATATAATGGGGGTTGATGTTGAATGGCACTATACCAATTGCTTCAAAACTTGGAGGATATGTTATAGGCATATCATTAGTAGTATGAATGCTTTTTGTTGCCACATTAGTTCCAGCGCTGCTACCAATGTATACTAGGCTGCCATCATCAATTTTCTTCCTAATCAAATGTACTAAGTTTTTTTCATACAGCGTTTTTAGAAGGAGGAATGTATTTCCTCCTCCTACAAAAATTGCTTTTGAGGAATTAATTCTTTCAATAACATTAGCATAGCTATGTAAGCCTGTTACTGTAATTCCCCATGGCTCAATGACTTCCTTCATTTTTGCTGTGTAGTTATCATAATCCTTTTGAGCATAGGGGATAAAGACTAACTCAGATATATTATTTCTGAAATAATAGATGGCAAGTACATTAATAAAAATAAAATTATCATTAAAAAAGTAGGTTCTTACCTAATAGGAACACAATATTGTAGTAAGTACTTACTCACTACCCTATACTATATTGTAGTCTGTTGTACTCACTTATTGAGTAGATTGCATATTTCCTCCTTAGCAAACTCCAGCAGGGAATAACCATGACAATTTGATGAAGAAAGTAACAATGCTTGACGTTGGGGAGGCATTTTGAACGTAGTCGTGATGTTTCTTTGCTTGACTGTCTTCAACTGAGTACTGAGGCTGGTAATACCAAGTCGATACTGTTATAAAAGGAGATAATAAAACTTTGAATAGGACATTATCTTGGTAAATTTCTTTTTGTTATCAATCGAACAATTTATTGGGCTCTTATCAGTTAATAGAAAATAAATGTAAACAACAGTAACAGAACATTCAATCAAAACATCAATATTGTTTCAGTACCTGGGTAGACTTATTAGCATTTTAATAGAACAACACAATAAAACTAACCCTTTTGTTTGCAAGCAAATATTGTTTTGTTGTTAGATTATTTGTCAGCAACAGCAGACGGACTGGAAAACCTATAAAACTCAAAGAAGCACAGAAAATCATTTGTAAATAAATCTCAAGTGAAGTCACAAAATGTCACTGTCAGTCAGTGACAGACAGCTGTGTTTGGCTTTGACGAACGTTTTACGTTGACGTATTTGATGGATGTAATAAAAATTAATCATTTTTATTATAAGTAGGCTTTTTTGAGAAATGGCCACGGCCAGTCATACAGATAGTGTACCTACACCAAGGAACTTCTACTACAACCTGGAATGTGCACAGACTGTCGATACGCGGTCCGAGGGAGATAGCTTCGCGAGAGCCCTCTGTCCCTTTCATTAGGGTGACCAACCAATATAATGTAGGTTGAGACTAGTATAATAGGATATAATATATTAACCAATAATTTGATTTCATAAGTAAATAATAATTATGCTTTAAGGATGGATTAAAGTAAAACGCATTAAACTATGTTTTATTATATCCTGGGGCCTGAAATGAAGACTGCAAATAACGGAATAATTTTTGATATTCGAATGACTTGGAATGACATCAAGCCATTTTTTCTCCAGGCAGTCTGAAATTATATTTTTTAAATTTATTTCAAACTATCTTCTACCAGCCGCTTCGCCCGCGTGATAATCGGAAATAGGGAGGTTTTTTGATTTGTATTGTAACTACACCTACCTACACCTAACCTACACCTAACCTACACCTAACCTACACCTAACCTACACCTACCCTACACCTACCCTACACCTACCCCACACCTACCCCACACCTACCCTACACCTACCCTACACCTACCCTACACCTACCTTACACCTACCCTACACCTACCCTACACCTACCCTACACCTACCCCCTACACCTACCCTACACCTACCCTACACCTACCCTACACCTACCCTACACTTACCCTACACTTACCCCACACTTACCCTAACCAGCCCAAAAAATACTATGACATGTTTCTGGTCTCCTGGTACTTGATGTTTCTGGTCTCCTGGTACTTGTGAATCTGAATTACTAAGGCAGCAGCGGCTCTGAATTTCCACTTCCTCCTCAGTCTTCATTGATCCATTCCACTTACCGGGATAAAAAGTAGCATATGTCTCATTCCGGGATATGAACTACATGTGTGCCAAATTTCATCCAAATCCCTTCAGCCGTTTTTGCCTGATTGAAACACAAACATACAAACATACAAACATACAAACATACAAACATACAAACATTCACATCCTACTAATATTATAAACTAGCTTCTACCAGCGGCTTCGCCCGCGTGTTAATCGGAAATAGGGAGGTTTCTTGATTTGTATTGTAACTATACCTACCCTACACCCACTCTACACCTACCCTACATCTACCCTATACCTACCCTACATCTATCTACCCTACACCTACCCTACACCTACCCTACACCTACCCTACACCTACCCTATCCAGCCCAAAAAATACCATGACATGTTTCTGGTCTCCTGGTACTTGATGTTTCTGGTCTCCTGGTACTTGTGAATCTGAAGTACTAAGGCAGCAGCGGCTCTGAATTTCCACTTCCTCCTCAGTCTTCAATGATCCATGCCACTTACCGGGATAAAAAGTAGCATATGTCTCATTCCAGGATATGAACTACATGTGTGCCAAATTTCATCCAAATCCCTTCAGCCGTTTTTGCCTGATTGAAACACAAACATACAAACATACAAACATTCACCTTTATAATATTAGTAGGATGTGAATGTTTGTATGTTTGTATGTTTGTGTTTCAATCAGGCAAAAACGGCTGAAGGGATTTGGAAGAAATTTGGCACACATGTAGTTCATATCCTGGAATGAGACATATGCTACTTTTTATCCCGGTAAGTGGCATGGATCAATGAAGACTGAGGAGGAAGTGGAAATTCAGAGCCGCTGCTGCCTTAGTACCACAGATTTACAAGTACCAGAAGACCAAAAACATCAAGTACCAGGAAACCAGAAACATGTCATAGTATTTTTTGGGCTGGTAAGGATAGGTGTAGGGTAGGTGTAGGGTAGGTGCAGGGTAGGTGTAGGGTAGGTGTAGGGTAGGTGTAGGATAGGTGTAGAGTAGGTGTAGGTAGGTGTAGGTAGGTATAGAGTAGGTGTAGTTACAATACAAATCAAGAAACCTCCCTATTTCCGATTTTCACGCGGGCGAAGCCGCTGGTAGAAGCTAGTTTATAATATTAGTAGGATATACGAAGTAACACACCTAAATCAGCGATTAATATGGGAAGTTGAAACTTTTTTGCCATTTCCCTACAATGTTCCTCGGGAAATGTGAAATTTCATGATCACGTCTTTTAAGTATTCGGTACACCATTCCATATAAAGTTTTATTATGCTTACGTTGAAGACTACCTCCAATTTATATGCTGCATTGTGTAAATAATCTTATAATTTCGTTCATTATGGGCACCCTACTTCAAGAATTGCAATATACTTACTTGAAGAAAGAAACACCGCATCCTGCATAGGATTTGCTTTTGCAACCGAACAGCTTTTGAATCGCACACTTTTTAACCATCTTTATTACATCCGAATAAAGAAATTGATTGTTTTACAACAAATAAATATGGCTGGTGGGTTACCAGTCTAACTTATATAATTATATATTCTACTAATAATCTTTTCTTTTTTAATTACATTTCAATACAGTATCTAAATTATTGCTAAAAAAATGTTCTCATTCTAACAGATAATTTAAAAATATTAGAAATATATCAGAACGAAAGTTAATGTTTTTTTAATAAGACACGACAATATTATTTTTTCCTACCATTCCTACTAAATTCGGGAATAATCCTCCTGGCAACACTTTAGAAAGGGACACAGGGCTCTCCAAGCGCTTTCTCCCTCGGACCGGATTTCTCTTTGACCAAGCGATTGTCTGTAATAGAACTTAAATTCATAAACATAAGGTTTATTTTTATATTGGTGTCAAATTGACAATGCTCATTCCAGGTTGTAGTAGAAGTTCCTTGACCTACACTCAATTTTTCTTCTTCGAAAAATCTTTTTTTGAAGTGAAAACTTCTTTAGCGGCGTTGTGCCATCGTTGTGCACTTTTTAGGATGGGTAAAAAACTTCGATCAACAGCAACTAGATATCGGGTCGACGCCAAAAATACGGCTCGGCAAATAACAGCTCACTTGAGATGTGAGGTCTAAACTTTGTTTAGTTTTTTTGAAACATAGCCAATTTTTTAACACGTTGATTCAAAAGTTGCAAAAATAAACGCCCGAAAAAGCAATTTAACAGCCGGACTATTTATTGTCGGTAATTAGTTATATTAAAACTTTAAATAAATTAAAGCTTAAAACAAATATTATCAAATTTGAATAAAATTATTGATTTAAAACCAGCGCCACAAATGTTTGGCCAAGTTTGGCTAATACACGCGCAATCTTTTGTGTAACAGAACAGTAGATGCATGGAGTAGATTTGTAATGTAATATTTTTTTAATAATTTGTTACCAGAACTTTAAAATTGGTAATGCTACTTTTGTGTCGGTTTTTTGGACTCTCATTAAATACTTGGCTTTGATGATAAAATTTTTTGCTGTGTGAAAAAAATAAAAATTGCTTATGATTGTATTCAAAACTACATATCTATACAATCGTAAGTAATGTACCTAAGCATTTTAGTTAATCAAAGATAATATACTTACCTGAAGGTATAAGTCCATTATGTTTTACACCTAATATCAACTAAATAAAATTTAAACTTTGATTTGCTTTATCTTTTCAATTTTTATAGATTTGAAATGGCTAAAAAGACGAGTCCAATAAGTATTTATAGAAAACCTAACGGACTGACGAAATAGAATTATCATTTTTCTATCTAGTAAAATACTTTATTACTTTCAGGTTTTTGGTATTTTCAAACTTCTGAATAGCAGCATATCTTGACCAAAGGATCAGCTTCAAATTCGGCAAAAAGTAACCAGAGCTAAGCTAAAGAGAGGTGTGTAAATTTTGAGATAAATTCAAAATTATGATCACTTTTGGGTACTTCCCTAAAACAGTGATAGGGATATGTATATTTTCCACATATTTTCAAAAAGGTCTCATAATTCCGTCAGATATGAATTACTTCACTATCAGAACGTGTAACACATTGCATAGAAGAATAACTTTTATTCGCCCTGAACATCCTTCTATAAATTGTCCAAGACGGAGCTTTCAAAGTCGTCAGGTTTCGCTATTTATTTCATTTGGCGTAAAGCGAGCCGCATCCGATCAAATCATCAATCATCAAATCAATTAGATTCCCAAGTCGCCGCGGCTTTTGAAAATTTCTTTTTCAACACATTTGCTCAAAAAATGCATTTACGAAGCCTGTATGCATCGTTCGAAAGTTCAAAATTATGCACCACACAATGGAGCGTGCGGCAAAGTAGGTACTCTCACTTAAGTACATATTTTACCGCTAACTCCGTTGTATAGCGCCGTGCGTATTCTTTACGGTTTTTTTTTAATTTCCATAAAAATTAATAAGAATTCCAGCAAGGAGTTTCACATCACGAGAATAATATAAGATGAATGATCGAACCGATTCGAACCTCCTTGGAAGTGCTTTTGCTGTATACGTTTGTCTCGTTTTAATATTAAAGAGAAAATGAGAGAAGATAAATAAAAATAAATGAAAGACTTGGTTCTAATTTTCTTCCCCTAATTTTCTTGCCCTTTGCAAATTCGCGCCATTTTCATATTAGAAACGTCAAAGATTGTTGCGACTTTCCTACTGATTTCTAAAGACAATTTTTTTTATTTCATTACTTATTGTACTGTTTTCTCGCAAATGTGTCGAAAAACGTTGTATGACACGTGCGGATTTGGTTTTTACAAACTCGTAACTATGGTAAGCCCTCGACTTCGTCTCGTGCTTACATTCGTCTACTCGTTTGTAAAAACCAACTTACCGCACTAATATCATAAATAACTATTCAGAGATTCCCGTATCGACAACTAAGTCTCTAAATTCATCACCCAGCGCTGCAGAAACATTACTTAAAGAAAACGTCCCAGTTTGTGATGCTGAATTTAAATTCCTACATGTCACTTGCAATGATGTAATAAAAACTTTAATTCCTTGAATTTCAAAAAGACGGCAGATTTATGGGGTAATTCTGTTGACCTTGCTAAGTCACATTGTAGCACCTATCTTGGCTGTTATTTTTAATAAATGTATTGACCGTGGTGAGTTTCCTGATCTAATGAAATATAGTAAAATAATACCATTATTTAAATCGGGTAGCACATCAGACCCTACTAATTGTAGACCTATATCAGTGCTACCTAGTTTTAGTAAAATTTTTGAGAAAGTTATTCTAAATCAAATGCAAAGATATTTTAATAAACACAAACTATTACATAATAAACAGTTTGGTTTTACAAGGGGTCGTTCAACAACCGATGCTGGTGTTGAACTTTTAGGACATATTTATAACGCATGGGAGGACAAATGCGATGCTTTGGGATTTTTTTGCGATTTATCCAAGGCGTTCGATTGTGTTCTCCATGAGACATTAATCAGGAAGCTCCACTATTACGGAATCCGGGACGCCTCGTTGGATCTTCTTACTTCTTACTTGAGTGATAGGATCCAGAGAGTCGATGTGAACGGTACAAGATCTCCCGGGTCTGTAGTCAAGATGGGGGTCCCCCAAGGCTCAATTTTAGGTCATTTTTATTTCTAATTTATATTAATGACTTGCCGTACCTCATAAAGGATAAGCATGATATAGTGTTGTTTGCAGACGACACTTCACTTTTATTTAAACTCAAGCGTCAGCAGCTGGTTACTGACGATGTTAATAGTGCCATTGCAACTGTAGTTAACTGGTTTAATATTAATAATCTTCTGCTTAATGAGAAAAAAACCAAATGCATAAAGTTCACGTTACCACATGTTAGACAAGTGAACACTAGTGTGTCAATAAAGGGGGAAGAGTTGAAACCCGAAGATACCACTGTGTTCTTAGGCATAACTTTGGATGCGAAGCTACAGTGGGGCCCTCATATAGATAAATAGATAAACTGTCAAAAAAACTTAGCTCTGCGGTATACGCCGTTAGAAAAATTCGTGGTTTAACTGATTTAGAGACAGCCCGTTTAGTATACTTTAGTTACTTTCATAGTGTAATGTCATACGGCATTCTGTTGTGGGGAAATGCCGCCGATATTCAGACAGTATTTGTTTTACAAAAAAGGGCTGTTCGTGCAATTTATAAATTAAGTCCTAAACACTCCCTCAGAGACAAATTTAAAGAGATTAATATAATGACTGTGCCCTCTCAGTATATTTATGAGAATCTTTTGTATGCTCATAAAAATATTAATCTATTTAAAAGATACAGTGATATCCATAACGTAAATACTAGGAACAAACACAATTTTGTCATTCCTAAAACCAGGCTCAAGAAAATAGGTGGTTCATTTAGATGCCAATGTATACGTTTTATAATAAACTCCCTAGCCATATTCAAGACCTTAGTATTAATAAGTTCAAATTATTTATAAAACGTAAGCTATGCCAGAAAGCTTTTTACACAATTAAAGACTATCTTGAAGACAAAAAGGCTTGGGATGTGACATTTGTCCATTACACCTTTTTAATTTTTAGACATTGTCATTTTTTTAAGCTCTGCTGTATACTTTTCGTTCATCTCGTTGGTATATTTTGACATGAATGTTTACTTTATTAAGTATTCTATTTTTATTATTTTTGACATGGAATATTTACTTTGTAAAGTAATATATATATATATTTTTTTTCAATTTTATTATGTTTGACATGAATACTTACTTTCTTAAGTATTATATTTTTTTTTATTTTTGTGAATATGGGGACTAGGTATGTGGGTCATTTTCTTCTTATTTTTCTCTTCTTTGGAATACTTCTTCTTTGAAGTATTTTTAACGAGGTCTGGTAGTTTGAGTACTTTTGCGGCCTACCCAAATGTCCTTTCTTTGGCATGTTCGTCGGTTCGTTGAGCTCCTTTTTGGTTCTAAGTTGAGCTACTCGACTACTGACCAAAGCTTGTACTGACTGGACGGGTCCACTCAAATCTGTGTGGTTCTTTCCTCAAAAGACCATTTCAGACACTGATCTGCATGATCCTCATATTGTATTGTGAATGTGGGGACCATGCAGATCGCTATGATAGGGGTTCATTTCATGTTAGTCAACAATGTCTGGCAGTTTGAGATTTATTTATGCGGCCTACCCAAATGTCCTTACTTTGGTATTGTTCGTGAAATCGTTGAGCTCCTTAAAGTTCTAAGTTTGAGCTCCACAATAACTGACAAATGCTTGTACTGTCTGGACAGGTCCACTCAAATCTGTGTGGCACTTTCCTCAAAAGTCCACCTCAGACATTAACCTACATGGTTCTCGTATGATTTGACCAGTACAATAAACAACAACAATACAATACAACAATACAATTTGTATGGACTTCAAAAGAGACTGTGACCTCTGAGTTTGTTTCGGTGTTTCTTCTCAGGGTAGTCAGCTAGGAAACACCGGCCTCATCTAGCTTAAAATGACCAAAAAATATTGACGTGTAAAAGTGTTATGTTTAACCTACTTACAAAATAAATATCATTTATCATTTATCATTTAATCAAAATGAACGAATCTGAAGATCACGTTGGAAAAGTCCCCTTTTTGAAAATCCGAATGGGCTTTAGAAAAATTTGCTTCAGGCTCCACGCTGGCTTAATCCGGTACTGAGTAGTTTTCTTTTCTCTTGAGAATGGAGGGCCGACCGTCTCTAAAATGCTGGGGCCGGTTTCGTTCCTCAGTCCAGGCCTCTGAGCTTTAGCGCAAGCCTTTTTATTTTGTTTGGGAAATCATCAAATGACTTTTCCCGCTCTTACTGACTAACCCAGCCGTGTTCTTTTAAATGCCCTTTATATTCCAGGACAGCGGTAACTCTTTCGAACAAATCCACAACTCTGGTAGGATAAGCCTAGTGCTTTAGAAAACAATTTTCCGAAACCGATGTCATAAGGAAAGTGGAACATGTCGTTTTTTTAAATTTGACAAATGTGTGGTTTTGTTGGACTATTTGAGATAGGACCAAAAATAAAAAGATACTAAGAATCATCGTGATTATATTATATCATTGTATTCATTGTTCCATTATTGGCTAGCTTTTATAGGTAACACATCTTAAACTAATTAGATACTTATTAGGTTCTAAAATAAAATAGACATAAGGTACCTGAATTACGTATAAAAATAATGGATCTATCACATTTTCAGCACTTATTAAGCATCGAGGATGAAGAATCGTTCTTCTTTGGGTTTATCACAGCCAGGGCCAAGGTAACGGCGCCTCAGCTCGAGGTCTGGTGGCGCGGAGATATCACCTTGGAGAATAACGTAGGCTTGTTCTATGGTGCTCTCGATTTCACATTTAATTTCCTGTAACAGAATTTATGCGGTTAAACAAGCAAAGAGCCAAACTTGTGAAATTCAGACATTAATGTTAAAATAAGAAAGATTTATTAGGTAAAGTTCGTTGGAATCTGTGGAAGGTAACTGGAATAAAAATTAAAAAAATGACCTAGTTTCGGTCATAGCGGTCAATGTTAGCGGAGACTAGCCACCGACGCGACAGATTTACTATAGGACATAGTAGGTATCTACCTATACCTAGTGCACAAGTGTGTCTACACTGTCTACTGAAACCCATACTCTACAGATAGATATGTCGCAGCCAACTAGCTGAACCCGCCGTTTCTTTAAAAGTCTAACCTTTTCATTGAACTGTGCCGTTTAATCAGCGACATAAGTGACATGGGCAAGTCATACCGGTCAGGCCCAACATGTGAAAATTCCCTAATATAAAATAAATCTTATGTAATAGGTAAATAAACATTAAATTCGCGATTAATTCGCGACACACCGGTGTGTCGCCGGGGCCGGACAGGTTAAACTATACTGAACAAAAGATGTCACTTAGGTCGCTGAAAAAATCTTGGGTATAAAATTCCCGGGTTGGGTAAAATGTTATTGGGTTTTTAGATTAGAAATTTCTCAGTGGCACCCTGGAGTTGGGAAGTTGGGGGTGTGATACCCCGTGCTCCTGCGATTGACCTCTTTCCGGTGCCGAACAGTCTATGAGAGTGAGCAAAGAAAGTGCACCTGTGTGATCGCTACAACCTGGGGGTCTTTAAGTCAAGAGTGAATAGGTCACTTCTATGCTAGGAAAAGCTATGCTACAACGTCGAGCATCGCCTTATGATCAAACGAGAATTTATAGTCAAACGCCAGGCTATCAATAATAAAAAAAGTGTGCTTTTAGGGGACCCCGCCAAGAACAAAGTTGCTTAGGTACGCTTTTCTTAAATGCGAATGAGAGAAAGAGAAAGGCGTACCTATAGATAACGAAAAAATTCTTATGTGACGTTTTTTCTCCCGCAAGACTTCGTTCCAAAAATAATGAGTGTGTGTGTGTTCCTTTCACGCAGGTGTAAAAAGAGGTCGTGCTACCTCATACAGGTCTGGACAGCGGCGCGCGCGCTCGGCCAGCGCGGCGTGTAGGTGGTACAGCAACAGGCCGCGCAGGTGCGCGTCGCCCACGCCCAGCGCCGCCACCGTGCGCAGAGTGCCGCGGCACAGGCTCTCTTTCAGCGCCAGCCGAGACTCCGACAGCTCTGGAATGATCAACCATAACGTTAACATAAGTTCTATTCCACGACAAGCGGTGGACTGGAAACCTGCAACTCAGGTGCCAAACCTGCCTCCCTCGAGGGAGGCAGGTTTGACACCTGAGTTGCAGGATGTTGGCAATAGCGGTGAGCATTGGTATAACTACGTGGAGAAAGATGAGGCCGGCCATTAGGCCACCATAGGCGATGAGGCCTAATGTGGATGCCTTCAGACCTTCTAGAATATTAAGTCAAATCCTGTACCTACTCTCCAAAGGCAGAGGTGAGCAGAGTTTACATCCATTTCGACAGTTATATTCTGCTGCCGATACGGAAAGGAAAATTTCATGGCCGACCCAATCTGGACATTGAACTCATGACCTACAGTGCAATTGGCATTAGAAGAAGACTGAAATCATCAATCAAATCTTTTACGATTCAAGCGGTGCGGTTATGGAATGCCTTGCCGGTGTCGGTAAGGCGTGCTCAATCTTTGTCCACTTTTAAAACAATGGTCAAAAATCACTACTCTTTAAACGTCTTTTACTTCGGTTCTATGCTTATTATTCCATAATTATTATTGTATATATTTATGTATTATGTATTTATTGTATATATAAATAGTACACCTAAGACTACCTACAGTACTGTATTTTCTTTTCTCTTTAAAATCCATCCAAAGGTTGTCTTGAAAAGATCGCTTTCAGCGATAAATCCGCCCATTATGTCACCCTATGAAATGTCTTCTTCATCTATATTTTCTGTAACTTATATGGTGTACATAATAAAGAGTATTCTATTCTATTCTATCATTAACGTCCAACCAGTAACTGGAGGTAATAGCGAGATTGACTAGTTTTGGTATCGTCCTCCTTGGATGCTCTTTAATTGAGATATTATATAAAATTTTATATTTCGAAACAACCTAAAAACCGAAGTTCTGGAGCGGAGAGAGGAGTACTTACTTTCTTATTCACGCAATATCCGGGATATTCATGAGGATTTATTTGTTCAGAGTTTAGGTTTTTTGCACACGTGATTTGTATTTGTAGTGTGACCCACAACATAGGTTTAGGTACAGTGAAACCCTGACAAGCGTTACGCAGAGGTTCATACCAACAACAAAGTAACCGTATTGAAACTTTAATGTCGTACCTATTGAGGACCTTTAAAGATTTTACAAGAACATTCCTACGATAAAGATATAAGCTGAAGTCTTTGTTGTTGTTTCAATTTTTGGCATGTAATGGAATATTTTGTAACTAAGGGCCGTTACACATAATTATGTACTTACTTAATAACAGAAAAATATAAGATTTTTTGCGATTCGGTAACAAAATTACGGACGAACTCAAAGCCTTGTCAATCAATAAATAAATTACCTATCTAAATTAATTAACTAATAACATTAGCTAATTAAAATATTTTAACAGTTGGCTTAAAAGTAACTAACAAATTGATTCTCAATACATACAAACTTGGCGAAGAAATAGAAATAGTTGGCAGAAGAGAAATTGCAGACCTTCATGATATCGGTGTAACGGCACATCGCCAAGTCCGACGCGCGGAGCGAATGCTGAGTAGCAGTTTTAAGGGCACTCATATTTGTCATGTTTCATCTAACGTCACATAAATAAAATAATCTGTTCAAATGCACAGCATATCAAGTCGACTCCACAGCCACTGGCACTGCGTTCAGAGTCAGTTCACTGTCAATGCTAGAACATTTATTAATATTTCCCACATGTTTGGCAGTGATTAGCGGATAAAATAAATCGGGCGTAAGAACTATGAATGATAGGTATGTAGGTACTAACGGTACAGGTAGAC
Source organism: Melanchra persicariae (assembly GCA_947386135.1). Classification (NCBI taxonomy): domain Eukaryota; kingdom Metazoa; phylum Arthropoda; class Insecta; order Lepidoptera; family Noctuidae; genus Melanchra; species Melanchra persicariae. Next base: position 6,546,031 of record OX376653.1, on the reverse strand, counting down.
AGATCCACCTGGTAACGACGTGAGGACGAGCGTTCCTGGCCGCGGCGCCCATGTCAATCGGCGGTCAATCGTACTACTGCCCCTCGCGATAATATCGTCCCCGATTATATTCACTTGTTGCGCAGTAGTCGTCGCATGCCGCACACCGCACGTTACTCTGAACTCACAATGCAATACTAACTACATTCGACACCAGTCTTTAAAGTTTTACGTATTTGCTTTTGCGGAATGACGCAGTTACAACTGCGCGAATAAAATAAGGAACGTTATTATGTATAATAATTCTTCTTGGTGCTCTTAAAATAGCTGCCATTCCTTTACTGTAGATACTAACTAAACACGCATTGACGCATTTCCACTGTAATTTAAATGGCAAACAAAAATAAAATCTGGGTTTACCATTCTGGGAGTGTTTTTCATTTCTTCGAAGTCTTTTTGCATTTTCCACGTAACTTTTTGAGTAGTTGTACCCATCTAATATTTCGCAAAGCATGCGTAATCGTGCAAAAGTACCTACCAGTGCTATCTGCTCTAAATGTGCATCATCCGTGATGTATTTACTCGAACGCGATATTACGAATGCGTTCAGCCGGTACCTACATGGGTACTCGTACCTGCCTACGTCATTCTGGAATTGCGTTTGCGTTTTCATTGCCATACTACATTATGGTAATACTTGATAGTTCCTTATTCAATTAGCTGGTGCTAATTAAAATAGCACGAATATACCTACTACTCTCTAATTCTTCTGCTCATTCTGAGGGTAGTGCACTAAAAGACCCGATGTTTGTTGAGATTTCTACTCTCACTGCCGCTTTCACTTACTGTTGTTTAGAAAAATAATACATGGGTAATTACCTAATATATTCTGCACCCTAATTGCGTAACACGCTAAACAACAGTTTCAATAATAACCGAATGTACTTCCTTATCCATTCCTTCATATGTTAGAAAATTCTGATTGAATTCTTGACAGAAAGGCATTCACACCATCGATTGCGATGGCTTGAATTTGTGTGTTAAGCAATATCTATGCCGCTGTTTAATTAGTAAAATATATGTAGGTACCTAGTTAGTCCACTGATATAACAAGTAAATATTGTAAAATCAACGTAACTTCATTTCCGCATAGTGAAAATATCTCAAAGAACGTACCTAATGACACAACACACATTTATCCGAGCACATTTTAATTAAAAACGTATTTAATTAGCGTCATTTCTTGTTTATTTCAATTTGGAGGAATTTTAATTAAGTCAAATATAATGGTTTTAATGAATATTTTTACGCGCATTTTGGCTCTTATCGGTCGAGTTTGACCAGATTTCGATTTACGATTTTATTTTGAACCGGTTGAAGCGGCTGCGCGGTGACGCATCATTTAATTTCAGTAACCTAGGTTTTTTGTTTCAAAATACATACTTAAAGCATTCTCAAAAATATAGTTTTTTATTATAATATTAAGTTAATATTTTGGCGTAATATATATTAAATACGATATAACTATGAGAAGCTTCCTGAAATAAATGAGACATTTCGTTTGCCTACGTTATCTTTCTAACCGACTTCAAAAAGGAGGAGGATCTATGTTCGACTATGTACCTATTTTTTTCTGTTTTTCATGTATGTTCACCGATTTCTCCGCCAATTGTTGACAGATAAAAAAAAAAACTTTTTTCTATAATCCCGAGGTTGACCTATTGTCACCAAGTCAGAATCTGATGAAGAGATCCCAGGGAAATGGGCAACCCTCAAATTTTAAAGGCACACACAATGTTTTACATTATGCATTTTAAAGAAATTCAGATATTTATGCTTGGTAATAATCATCTCATTTTGCTGAGCTGATGATGGAAGGTATAAGTCAAGATTTGATGGTGGGATGCCAGGTAAAAATATTTGTTCAGCGATATTTTCGTCAATTATCAACCGTTTGGATGAGTCTGTTTTTGATTGGAAGAGCATTTTCCTGAACTGGTCCCATTTTAATTTGGTGAAGATCTCATGAAGAGCTTTGGAGGTAGGCAACGGAACTCTTCGATGGGTAAATGATAGCAAATCTCCCGGGATTGCTGAAATCATGGTGCATGTCTGTTTATTGTTTACAACTTACTGATCATAACATATCAGCACGCCCGGTACGCCATGACCCCTTAAGAGGTATTGCGTTTATTGCGTGATTTTTTTGCCGTTTTTTATAGAAAATGGTCCGGAACCCTCCGTGCGCGAGTCCGACTCGCACTTGGCCGGTTTTTTTTTGCCCAACATCACCCTTACTTATTACCTATGTATTAAAAATACATAGGTAAGTAGACTTACATGTGTTTACTTTCAGAGTGCATACGTTGAAAGTAAGTACCTATTATTATACAATTGAATAACCGACTGTTCTAAAATATTTATGACAGATGCATATTGTTAAAATGAACCTTGACATAGTAGATACCGCAGCATGTCCTAGAAACATAATACGGACGCAGTTGGTTTCACTCGTCATATTTGTACCTATTTATACTGGGTTAAAGGTTTACAAGATGTCTTTTGCAAAGCTAACTCGAGATAGATTCGGAACTAGCCGTGATCGCGACTTCGCCTGCGTGAAAAAGAGTTTGCAAGAGTAGATAAACATAAACTGTCCTTAGGTTTCTTAGGCTTCTTGCGTTTCAGTTAAAGGGAAAAATAACAAAGTTCGAATAAACTTCCTATATTTGAATACTCCTAAAGTTTAACAGCTTTCGCCCAGCAATGGGACAGTACGGGCAAATAAAAAAAAAGAAAGGCTGACGCACAATTCGGCAGCCGCGATGCATTGCAAAAATTCTCCTACATACAATTGCATACATTTTGTTTAAATTATTGCACACACACAAGACTGACCACGCTCTTTGCAAATGCGAAGCGTTGCGGCCCCTGTGACTAAAGCCCGTCGCTCACAAAGAGCTTGGCTACGTTAGTTGAAGCTTAACTCGCATTTCTGAGGAAATTTTTCAAACTGTAATGCAGACCGCAAACTATGTAAACTAAGCTCCGTTAGTATGAAGAATTCCAGGGTTGCGGAATTGATCGAAAGAATTACCGGGGAGGAGACATTTGATGATATATTTACCACACAAAAAGAAATAAGAATTAGGTACTTGCCTCAGCTATGCGATTTAAGTTAAACTAGATGGAACACCGGGGTGGTTTTAGTCAGTAAGAGTCTGACAGACCTTACCGCCCGCCCCAGGGCGGAGGACATCCATGAGGATTTCCCCCCGTAAAAAAAAAGCATAGGTCATCAACCAGCTTTTCGACTTTTCACAAATTAAAGTCAAGTGGCGCGATAGGCTGATGAAAATTCATTCAACATAGTTAACGCGTGTTTGACAATTTGTCACATTATTATGCGACAATAGTTGTACCTGAAACTGTGCCCTAACATCTACAGAAAGCTCCTTTTATTTTCAGGTTATTCTTTCACCTTGAAAATGAAATAAATCGACAGAAACCGTTAGATACAGCTAAGCTATTACGTTAAAACGATTCTGACATGTGATGAAAACAAACGATTGAAAGATTCAGTTTAGTTTGTTTATGTTGAGCTAAAATAAGTTGCGAACGAGAAAAGAAAGAGATATTTTCTTTCTTATTGTGTAATGCACTTTGTTTTCTTTAATATTTGATTTGTACACGGTTTGCACGTTTTATGTATGTACCTATCCGTCGCATTCTATTAGTGCAGGTATCTACACAGTAACCCATACATGATACTTGTCTAACAAATTACAAAACTTACAATACCTTTTGTTTTTCGACAAATCGCATGTTGCGTGAAATGCGTGTGATATTTACTGGCAGCATCTTTGTCACTTTGAAAATTCTCAAAGTTAGAGTAAATAGGTAGGTACGCATCTTCTGGGTGCTCTCTTTATATTACCTACCAACCTCTCTTGGGCTCTACAATTTTTTTTTTCAATCGTTTTACCTTTACCTGCGTAAGGAAGAACCCATTAAAAAAATAAAAATCTCTTTCTCTCTCTCTCTAAAAATCGCCAACGAATTTCCGCGGCTTCAGCCTCGCTTTTTTTTCACAGGAACCGTGCATTTTTCCGGACTAAAAGTATGGCACTCCGCGATAGTAAAGCTTTCTATCAGTGACAGAATTTCCTTAATAGGATCAGTTCCAAATGTTTTTCGTAATACTAGATTATACGAACTCCTAACACCAAGATTCTTGCCAAGCTGTCTGTTATATTAGATTAGAGAACCTCTCATCTCACAGGATAGTTAATTGCCGCGGTCTTGCAGAACGACATACTTTCAACAGTGTTTAATTAGGTTAGGTTAATGATCATTTTGTTGATGAACTTTATGAAGCTATATATTTTTAAGATATTATGCCAGGAAAAGTTCTAATGCCGTCTCAGTTGAATTGTTGAATCAAAGAAAAAGTTATTACTGAGTACCTGTTTTCAGATTGTTTTTTTTTAATTACTATTTTCTTATACCGTACAGTATCTCGCAGGTGAGTGCTAACAAATAACAATACTTGCAAAGCTTTTGTATTCGGTATATTAAAACTCTCAAAGGGTTATGTGCCATGAGCCTTATGGCTCGTTTCAAGTTATTTATATGAAAGCATTATGCGTTTGATTTTCATGACAGACTGTATAAACTTTAATTGCGGATCGCATGTTAGGAGCAAAACATCAAAGTTCACGAGAAAAGTCAGGGACGAAATTACTACAGGATTCCAGCATTATTATTATTACTATTTACCGTGCATCTGGTTAACTTATACCAAAGCGTCTGACTGACATCTATTTCCTATGTTGTTAGTTTCATTGCCGACACTGTACATCGAAAGCAAATTGAGTTCAGATTGAAATACCGTGAAGTTTCAGTCCTTCTGTGAATCCGATCTTCAACGCTAATCTCAATCTTAAATCGATGAAGATGTGATTAGAGTAAGGGATAAAGTTAGCTAGTCTAGCTAGGACAGCCGCTTCGAGGCGGAATTGGTCATCCAGGCCCAGGGATCCAACTAAGCTCCCTAGGATGCTCTGAATCGTACATATTTCGTTAGGCGGTGTTCTAGAAGCACAGTTGTCACAACACCACTCCACTCTTGGGTCTAAAGGCGACGTCGGAAGCAGAATCCCCACACATTCCTTGTTGAAACATTTCAACGCAGACAGTTTGGTTCCCATTTCTGTAGTATCTCTACATCGTTCACACTTGCACCAAAAATGTTTGGTTTGATAAAGATGGCATCTTCGTGCTGGAGTGCACAATAGAAGTCCTGTGTAGCATGTCAGGATCTCCTCTCCAACCTTTATGTCCCTTGTAGCATGCACAGCCATAGTGCAGTCGCTGTTGAACACATTTCTAGTATTTGGCACACAACTGTGATTCAGGAATGCTGATAATGGGAACAGTCCTCGTAAAGGTATTTTTCTGTCGAGTGGGTTGTTCGCAATCCTGAAGGAGTTAATTTTAATTATAGAGTGAACCAATTTAATAAATGTGATCTGATCCTCTGGTATTTCATATTTCGTACACAGTGTTTTAAGCTCTTCAAATTTTGCATCAATAGTGCAGCTTTGTAAGATAGATAACAGCAACTTGTGTTCTTCCGATAAAAGAAGGAACCGCAAATAGATCTGCATTTGCGCTAGAACTCCTGAATGTCCTTCGCAATCCAGCTTTGGCTTCCAGTTGTTTGTAACGAAGTTGCACGCTACGTTGTGATCTTGACATGTTTTGCAGTTGGAACAGACCATGAGGGAACATCTTTCACAAGCGTAGCAAGAATCACTGACTTGGTAACAAACGGAGCAGTACGTGTCCCCGGCTCGGTCGGCGCGGGGTGCTACCACCAGCGGCTTGTTCTTGAAAATAAGGGTCCCTTTCTTGATTGTTTGAGCTGCGAATAATCCTCTTCCGCCAAGGTCGGATCGTTTGATGGTCCAAATGGGTTGAGTACGATCATCAAGATATGCCATCAACAGCGGTGTTTCGTGGGTGTCTGGGTGCGCCATGTCGGGGCTGCCGCTGGAGAAGTAGTGCGCTCGAAGGCATGGTGCGTAGCAGCGCGCCGCGGCTGACTGACGCCGCCACTCCACCGGCTTCGATGTACATGACCCGCTATGAAAATAGCCACTGGAAATAATAAATCTCATCTGTTCCATGGAGCCAGCTCACGTGTCGAATCTGACGTAATGTACGTTGGTTTAGCGATTTATGTTTAGTTTACTATTGCACGTTGCGACCTAAAAGCCGAGTCAGAATGTTAAACTATCAATAAAACCGTTCGAAATGGTTGCCGGAGAACAATCGGGATTTGTGTATTCAAAAGCTTTTAATGTTCAGTTGTGCAAATAAATAATATGTTTTGTAAGAGTCGCTAATTAAAATTCCATTATGGGTGCTTTTTAAAGGTCTTCATTGCGTTCCTAATTTTTTCCTGACCTCACGTTATTTTATAATTATTTTTCCTTTGGTTTCTCCTTTGTTTATTAACGTAGTAGCAAACCATTTCCTTACTTGACAGATTGCGTGATAGCGTGAGCTGGTTGACTAATGGGCGCGTCAGCTTTGTCTTTTCATTCCCATGTCAGCGAAAAAAACTGTTTTAATATCAATTTTCTGTAGCTATGTTGTTACGCAAACCTTCTTTCAATGAAGTGGGTCGATGTACTGTCTATACTTAGGTACGTGTAATTACACTGTTTTACGTCAACAGTAAGATATTCAAGACCAGGATGTTTACATATTGAATAGCAGCGACCAGTTAATACTGACACGAGGTATTTATTAATCAGAGCGGTATAGAGTTTACAAGTTATGGGAAAACTTGGTGCAACACACAATGGGTGTTGGTTTTCGATGATGGTACAGCACACGATTACACCTTGGAAGTTAGAATGACTGTTAGCCTATGTCTGGAAGTTAGAATCTTTATAATAATCCGTCACTGTAATCTTATTGATTTTGGTGTATTAGAAATACATTTTCTGAATGAATTTAAACGGAAATTAAAACTTATTTAGGTACTTATTTATCTTGTGATGAAATTATTTAGCACTGCTCATGTTGTTCAGATAGTATCCAATATCTTCCTCATTAGTAAAATTGTGCCTACTTGGCAGCATTATTAAAGAGTTATATAGGTATCTATTTGTAAAATAATGTCATTATTGGCTGACACATGAAATATTTAGTTGGTTACGTATGGATAAATTCTTTTGAGTCTACGATTTCAAGCATGAGACATATTTTGTGTCTGTCAATGCACCATTGGCATTACATATATTTACTATGTTATCTGGCTTTACCGGTTCAAAACAAGTCACTTTTATGGTTTAGCTATAATTGTTGTTGTTGCTGAAAGTTCTGATCATATTATTAAAGTCCTTCCATTGAATGGAAGCTACATTAAGTCAGTGCTATAGATAACTTTACACCCCTGAAATATGCACGGTTTCTGCGGGGAAGGCCAAGGTTCAGGTGGAAGCAAAGCCGAAGGAAAATGCTTGTGATAAGTTGATAACAGTATTTATAAATGTAAAAGTTTGTCACGATAGATTTAAAAATTGGTATCTTCAGGAAATCTCGTTACATATTTTGGCAAAAGTAAATGTTGTGGATGTCTCTTTTACATAAAAAAAACTGGCCAAGTGCGAGTCGGAGTCTCACACGAAGGGTTCCGTATCATAAACCGAAAATTTATATCGGCAATAGAAATAAGTACTTCCACACTCTGTGAAAATTTCAACGGTCTTCATATTACGGTTCTTGAGATGCAGCCCGCTAACAGGCAGACGCACGGACGGACAGCGGAGGGTTAGTAATAGGGTTCCGTTGGGTACGGAACCCTAACAAGGTATTGAACGGATTTGGATTGGCGCACAAGAATACTTCCGAGGCGAGCCGCAGGAGGCAACTAGTATGCATAATTTTATAATAATTAGTTTCTGTCTGACAAGTGCACTCAGTCAGATACTGTTCGTCTCTACCATCACCCAAATGTTGACTTGGAGAAACTGCGGTAATAAAGTCCGCCTCTGTACAATTTATGTGCCCACATACTTAGGTAATTAATCATTTAAATGAGGAACGAATACAGTTAATTTCAAAAGGTTTCATGGCAAGTGCACTCAGGACCTAGTTATAGCTCCTGAAACGTGATCCATGGTACCTATATAAATCTAGAAGTAACCGAGGTATTAAAGATGGCGCGGGACATAGTTATCACGTAATTGGTTGAATCCTTGTTATCTGAATATACCTGCTAACTGCGTAGGTAGGTATCTTTCAGTGAAAGAAATCTGCAATGCAACAATGTAGGTACCTACATCGTGAAAAAAAGCGTTTTACAGTCATAACTAGCATAATGACCGTTGGAAAGAGCTTAAGAAGACCCTTTACTACTAACACAGCAATTCTAGATTATAAGTCCGTTTGATGAATGACCTAAGACGTTTTCTTTCAATAACTGGCCTATTTAGTTGATAAAATTAAAAAAAAAAACCGGCCAAGTGCGAGTCGGACTCGCGCACGGAGGGTTAGAAAGCACACACAATGGTCCAACATCAGAGTGCCTATTCTACAAATTTTTAAACAACGTTCGCATTCGCATGTCATTCGCAATCTGTCAAAATGTATGGGCATTGAGGCTTTTTTGACAGAATGAGATGCGAATGCGAACGGCACTCAGGACTAAGTGCGGAAACCATACCCCAAGAGATAGATAGGACGTAGGATACTTTTTATCCCGGGAGTATGTTGCCTTGGGATAATTTTGGACTTTCAAGCGGACGGAGCCGAGAGTGGCAGCTAGTATTAATAGGTATAAACAGGGAAAGTATCTATTAATTACACGAGTGTAGAGAAGCGGGCGGCAACTAGTAGATATAATATACTATATGCTGTATACTATATCTAAGCAGAAGTGCTTGTTTGAACGCGCTAATCTCTGGAACTACCAGTCGGATTCGGAAAATTCTTTTTGCATATGATAACATTCATGAGGAAGGCTATAGGGAATTGGAAAAAAACGGGATATGCGCATACGAAGTCGCGGGCATAGGCTAGTTTAATATAAAATAACACACTCTGCTCAGTCTGTTCCGACCGTAACTTCCTGATTGTCTTTAAATCATATACCTATCGTCATTCATATGTTCATCACATCACATAGGCACTGCATGTCCGTCGACATCCGAAAAATACCGTAACATTCTTTGAGTGACAACATTCTTGACCCGTGATTTTTACATTTTTTTTTAAACGTTGCCCCACACTAGGAATTTCTCCTGTATTGTGGGTGCGTCTACAATCATATAAATTCACGTACACAAACAGCCAGACCCGGAACAACTATCTGCAGTGTGATTCTGTAAGACTTCATTCTAAACTTCGAATCTGAATCCGCTGTGAGTTTCTTGATTGGCATTCTAAAACTCGGTTGATAATTCGAATCTACACTAGCGCTACTATTGCGAGCGTGTTTGCGAGTTGAACTAAATTTACCTCGAGATTTTGACAGATAAAGTATGAGATGACGTAAAAAGTGGCATTCTATAAGGTAATTCCCCTGTCACTTCGACGTTCACTTTGCACTCGAACGCGATTCAAAGTGTCAAATTAAAAGCATCTATTTTACGAGTGAAAATAGAATAAATCATGGTTAAATAGTGTTTAAATAAAGTTTTTAAAGTTATAAAGTGAATAAGTGCCTACCTACTTAAGCGATAACGATGGCAAGAATGTTTTTGTTTAAATCTTTATTAGAAGAAGCTCATGCTTTGGATAAACTAGAAAAGCGTCGACAATCTACCAAAATTCGAAGTTTATCTTTATTAACCCGAGATGACGACTATGTGAGCGTCTATAGATTGTCAAAGGACCTAATTGACCAACTGGAATATGAGTTACTGCCTCTGATAAAGCCCACAAAACGTCGTGGCAAAGGACTTTCAGCTCGTATAAAAGTAAGAGCTTCATTTTACTAAGTATAAAGTTAGTTTTGTAAGTATTAACTCAGTTTATAGCTGAAAGATTTGTAACCAAGCACACCATAATAAGAAAAACACTTAATAATACGAAGTATTCCCTATATGTGGTTCCCCTGCTAGCTTTATGTTTTCATGTTAGTCCAAGGACCCTGTATAGTTATAATATTCGTATTCTATTAAGCATGAAAATAACCAAATTGGTCCCTATTTTATTTTGACTAGATCTAGATTAAGTAGGTATTTAATTGTTTTATTGTTTCACAGTTATTATGCACCGTGTCATTCTTGGCTAATGGCAGTTATCAGAAAATAATTAAAGAAAATATAAGAACATATTTATCGCAACCATCAGTATCTCGTTGCATAAATGAAGTAGTGGAAGCTCTTAATAATCCAGCAATAGTAAAAAAATATATAAGGTTTCCTCAAAATATACAAGAAAGACAAATGTTAAAAGAAAGGTTAAATTTACAACCAGAAATATAAACTTACTTCATGATTATTTCACTATTATTACCGGCACTGATCGATCAAAAAACCAACAGAACGTAAACAAAACAATGCAACCAAAAGTACTCTGTGAATGCAACGAACTTTTAGGGTTGGACCACATCTGGCAGCACGGAATCGCCTTTTTCCGTCGCCCTTTCTCTTTCTGTCGCTTAGAACTGCCATTTGCTAGACCGAGACAGAAAGCATAATGCGATAGCACGCGGCGGAATCCTCGAGGCGATCGGCATCACGGACAAAATGCAATGGTCGCAGGGAGACTCCGGAACGCGGAAGCGCGCGATAGCATGCTAACGCATCCTTTCACCGCCGATCACTTGCTATCGCATGCTGTCTCACTCTATCGTACAATGGCGCACGCGGCCGCTCGTCAGCTCAGTGCAGCCTGTTCATTCATGCCGTACGGATGGAAATAACAATGACTGACGAAAATTTGATAGTTTTAGTGCAGAAATATCCTTGTCTTTATGACATGGAGTCGGCGGAATACAGTGACCAACACCGTAAAGAGAATGCTTGGGAGGAAATAGGGAAAATAATAAATCTCAGGGGTAAGTATTTTTATGAATTCGATTTATTTTTTTAAATTTGTAGGTAAACACACATATTAAAGAGAAATGTATTTATTATTCTAATAGATACATATTATTTATGCTAGACGCAGTCGTAAGACTATTTATTTCCCTGGGTCAAGATATAGTAATTGATAGTCCAATCTATTACTGCAATAATGATAAACGCGTAATTTTTAGTTTATCATGTCCTATGTACCCTCTCATACTGCCAAGTTAGACTTCCAATATCGGTATTAAAATATCTTTTAAAATTTTCTCTAACCACAATCGCACTCATGTTATTATCATTTCCTACGATTGGCATTAAATTCTGCAGAGCCCGTTCTACGTTAGGTGTTGACGCATTATTATGTGATGTTCTAGGTTGACGTCCTCTTTTGTTCAAAAAGTTATGTAAACTAATGGTAGCTAAAACTACTTTTATTAATTGGTTAGGCTCTAAACGAATTCTTCTGGAATATATGTCGAACCTCTGCGTCAAAATTCCGAAAGCACACTCCACTATCCTTCTAGCACGGCTAAGTCTATAATTATATATTTTGATTTCATCGTTATTGCGTGCTTGCTCAGCTGGATAAGGGCGCATGAGATTGTAATCCAAGGGAAACGCCTCATCACCTACGAATACATGTGGCATGGAATCAGCAGTACCAGGTAAACATTTTACTGGGGGTATGTTCAGTGTACCATTCATAAACTTTCTCCCAAATTGAGAGTTTGAGAAAATTCCTGCATCACTATTTTTACCGTAGGAACCAACATCCACAATAACAAAATTATTTTCTGCATCTACAACTGCTAGTAGTACTACACTGAAAGTTTTTTTGTAATTAAAAAACATGCTACCACTATTTTGAGGTGCTTGGCACACAACATGTTTCCCATCGATTGCGCCGACGCAATTAGGAAAGTTCCAAATTGTTGCAAATTTGTCTTCTATTGCTTTCCAATCTTCTGTAGTTGGTGCCTGTACTACTATCGGCGATAATATATCCCATAATGCTTGACTTGTTTCCAATACAATTTGACGAGCTGTTTCCTTCCCCATTCGATAATCATATGCTATTGATTTCAGACTGTTTCCATAAAATAAATACCTGCAAGAAAATTAGAGTGTCTTATCAATCATATAAATGTGCCTACTTGCCTACAATTTTATTTTCTTATTTTCAGTTGAAGATTGCAAAAAAAAGTGGACCAGAATTAGAGAAAACTATAGGAAGGCTTTAAAAAAAAGACAAACTCCCAGGAGTGGCTCTGCGGCAACAGTGACTCGTCCTATAAAATATGAAAACATTCTTTCATTTTTAAATAAAAATTATAAGGACAGAGCCACAGTTACAAACTTATCACCAACGTCTCCACCACAAGCACAAGACTTAACAGATAATGAGAGTCAGTCAACTGAAACTACAGCTTATGATTCAAGTACACATCAAACAAACAATCGTAGTAGATCAAGCGAGTCATATACAGGAGAACAAAGTCTAGCAAAAGTATTAGATAATTATTTAAACAGCAACAAGGCCAAGGAAAATAATGATCCCATAACAATGTTTTTCTTAAGTATGACACAAACGGTCAAAACATTTCCTTTAGAGATACAACTGGAAGTGAAGAAAAAAATATTTGAAATTGTAAGTGATGCGGAATCTGCCTTACTTCGTACTTATCACCCTAGTACTCCTCATTTTTCAAGCTATGGTTATACTAGTAATATAGCGAGTACAACGACGTCGTCTGTGGGGTATGCATCAACTGCAACGACGTTTTCTGCGAGATATACACCAACTACAACGACGTCGTTGGAAGGGTATACACCAACTACAACGACGTCGTTGGAAGGGTATACATCAACTGCAACGACGTCTTCTGCGAGATATACACCAACTATAACGACGTCGTTGGAAGGGTATACACCAACTACAGCCACGTTGTCGTCGACATACAATGAACAGTTTGATGATTCTACCTACTAAGAAAATGGCAAAATTATGTGTAAATCTACATCAAACACTTATTTGATATTGAAGTTGTGATTATTAAATTATTGTTGTTGTTTCCCATGGATGATTAAACTTGTGATATTGTTATTTGAGGAGAAAAGCGTTTACTTATTGTAGTTGTGATTATAAATAAAAAGTTGTTAATTGTTTCTCAGATTTGATTAAAGGATTAATTAATAATAGTGTATTTTACTTACTTTAGACAAACACACAATCTTTGTTTCACTGAGATGCACTTCCGGAACTTTGAGTTTTGCTTTTGAAGAGTAGGCTGCAGTAGGTCAACTAATTCATTAAAATCATTTAAAGTCATTCCATAATAATCTACGAAACTATCTGGATATGTTACTAAATCCGGAAAATGCGTAAAATATTGTCCATGAACCGCTCTCTGCTTCCAAAAAGGATGAACCCAGTATCTCCGTTTTATTTTGCGAATGCGTTTCTTTTTATTATTTTGATTTTGCATTTTTTGCAAAATACACGCTAGAATCACTGCTCTCTCTTCCGTGGTCCTATCCATCTCGCGCTTGAAACTAAACTGATCATGAAAGAACGCGGCAGTATGCCACCCATGCTGCAGCATGCTGACGCGTGCGATCGCCTTTTTTGTTTGCGGAATACGACAGCGCGCGTTCGCATCGGCAGCATACTGCAGCACGTGGTAGCACAGGCGGAACAAATGCGATTCCGTGCTGCCAAATGTGGTCCAACCCTTAAACGTCAACGGCAATAAATGAAAATATTGTCCACAGATTACTTATGATATTATCTGTCAGTCATTTCTTTTCGTTAGGTAAGCATAGATTATATTCACGGCACGAATTTAGAGTTTTCTGTTTTTTTTTTACTTATTAGCTGCCTTAAATTCCTTAAAATAAGAAATTTTAATTTAAACATCGTAATAGCTAAAAATCTGTGTCAAAAACTGGTAAAATGAAAAACCGATAAATCCCGACTTAGATTTTGTTGAGTGTGGTAGTCACTAGTACAGTGTTGGTCGCTTTGGAGCTCACTTCACTTCGCAAGTGCCTAGGTGATGCTTACAGAATGCAAAATCAAGGTCATTTTGAACCTTATGCGAAGTGAGAGTGAATAACGACTTGAAATGCGAGTTGTTGTGTGAATTTTACAGAATCGACGTGCTGTAGGCCATACAAATATTTGTTCCGTGCGGGAATCGAACCCGCGACACGCAGCGCAGCAGTCAATCGCTCAACCATCTCAACCACTGCCCCAACCGTGTCGTCAAATAATATCTATGCATTTTCGTACCTACTATTAGGTAATCGTTAAAAATAGTTTGGCTTCCCGCTTTACAGGTAGGTAAGTATATATTTTACCGGCAGGTAGGCGCGCGACGACGGTGGCCATTAATAGCATTCAACATACAACGTCTGACGCTATAGGAAGTGACGCATTCTGAGCGAGATTGCAATGTTACCTGTACTTGAGCTGAATATAATTATTGCAAAACTAAGTACCGCAAGCCTTTATCGACACAGTTGAAAGAACAATCGAGAGCTTCCCTCTGACGTCATTCACTTTCCATAAATTACACATTGCCTATAAACTAGAGGTCCCTATACAGCTTACAAAATATTTTTCAGTTCAATGTTTTTGTAGAAGTAAACACTTCAATGTCAACACGGTGTGTTTCAAAACATAGACGAGATAACGATAAACTATCTTTGAATCTGATTATTTGGATTGATCTTAACCTAAAAACGAATGATTTACTCTTTTACTGGTCTATAAATTTAATGTTATTGGGAAAATATGAGAAAAGATCCTTCCTTTCCTTCTTAGTTCCTTTCCTTCTCAGTACAAATATTTATTTATATTATTTTAATTTATATGTGTGTACTTACAATAAAAATAATATAAAATGAGAACTTAATCTATTTATTAAGTAGTTAAAATTTATTTTGACGTCAAGCTTACCGTGCCAGCGATATCCTTCTACTTCTCCGAATGCCCAAATCAAACGACACTGAAGGTCGATCACGATTTGATTTGTCTTCGGCACATATTTTGTTATTCGATTAACTAAAAACCTTTCTAAATCTTGTACACTCTCAAAGTTCAATGATCCCATGAGACTTCCGAGGGCCCCCTGTATAGCACGGACGTTTTCATCAGGAACTCGCATGTCACACTGCAAACATCGCCAAGCACTTGAGGACCTCAACGGGTCAATAGGAAGTAAATATCCTGAACACTCAGTCGAGAAGCATTTCAGAGCACCAAGAAGGGTACCTCCTTCAGTGGGATCGTAACAACGATCACATTTACAGAGGAAATGTTTTGTTTTATACAGGTGTGTTCGACGAGCCGGCGTTCCCCACAAAAGTCCAGAGTAACAAGAAAATATCTCTGTGCCCGCTCTTATAGGCTTCACAGCCTTTACCGTCATTTGTAGGTCACTGTTGAAGTAATACCTCGTATTTGGTACACAGTTGTGATTCATCAATCCTGAAACAGGATACAGTCCACGCATGCTCATTTCCTTTTTACCGTACGGAGTGGCAATTTGATATGCATTAGTATCTAGAGCACAGCAGGCCAACAACATTAGCTGCTCTTCGTCTTCTGGTATCTCGAAGTATTGCTTCAAGTTTCTGACTTCGGTTCCGTGCTGGGGTAGAGTGTGCGCCTGCAGGGATGCCAAGAATACCCTTTGGTCATTGTTTAACAGCAGAGCCCTAACAGGTGTTAATGCGCGAGACAATATATTGCTATCGACATCCTCGATGGGCGTGTTGATGTTCCAGCGAGAAATAATACCGCAGTCATTAAAGTGTACGTTTGTATTCTGACACTGTCCTGAGCACAACAACAATGAGCACTTATCACACTTATAAAACGTATCACTGTCTAGCTTGCCGCACACCGTACATCCTTGTTCTACGGTGGCGCCAGCTCGAGGGCCATAGATGAGAGGTCGGTCTACGAACAGTACTTCTCCGGGCATGACATCTTCGGTGGCGATTAGGCCACGGCCACTCAAGGGCGATTCCCTGATAGTCCATTTACACGAATACTGTATGCCGTCGATAAAGTCACTCAGTCCGAGGTGTTCCTTCACCATTTGCGACAATTGTTCCAATGACAACATCCTGCCGCGACCCGACCGATGACGGCACTGCACTGCGCGCTCAACGCGAATATACAAATCAGCGAGTTTGATAACAGCTAGGCAATGATCGGTTATAAGTATAACATCGCCAAAAACGTACGCGATCTTCTCCGCAATTAACTGAGTCCGATAGAAGTGTGCGGCGCGTGGAGTTAGTACACGGACCTGACGTAGTCCTCACGGGCGTTGCCAATAACGTATAGATTATCAGGTAATTTACGTACGAGCTGTGTGCGTCGCTTCGTTCTCGTATCACTCGATTCACATGAGCTCGCGGTCACCTGAGCCCGTCCTACAAACGTGTGGAAGACGAAGACATGACAACTGGGAAAAAATCATGTCTATGATATAAATAAAGGCCTGGTTGATTACTATTTTTAAATCAGTGTAAAATGAAATATATTAGAAGCTCTGTGCTCAGGTTAAATATAAACAAAAACATCTGTGATGGCGTTTCATTAGTTACTGGGAGATTTATTCTAGAGGATTAATTTAATTAGTTTACTGAAAAACCACATTTAAATTGGTTTTAATTTTACTTTTGGTACAGAATTGGCTCTCACTCTATGCTCAATTTATTTAGATTTACAGTTATTGGTGTCTATTTTCAAATAGGTATCTGTAAATCTTGAAGAAACAATATAATATAGGTATGTGCATGTGCATTTTGAAATTCTGTTGTATAACTACCGTTACCAGAGCAATGTATTTTGGAGATGGAATATACACTTCTGGACACATCTATTGGCCCACCTTAGAGTTTAGGTTTCGATGGCCCCTACCGAAATATGATTGCTAGATTGAACAAAAACTGTTGATGCAGTTTTAAACCTGATACATTTTACCATCTTTTTCGATCGTATTGTTTTAAATTTGAATTCAGAATACCATACGACATGGAGCTACGCCTAACAAGTCGGATATGCGCCTTGTTAAAGGCAATTGATTTTTGAATAAAAAACATGTTTTATCAAATAAAGGTTTAATTTAATAACGCGTGTTGCCTCCATGGGCATCTACCACAGCTCTCATACGATTAGGCATAGAGTTTATCAACCGCTCTATGAAATTTTGAGGGATCATCTCCCATTCCTCTTTTATGGCAGTTTTCAACTCCTGCATCGTCTGGGCAACTGGCTGACGAGCCCTAACACGTCTTTTTAGCTCGTCCCACATGTGCTCAATGGGGTTCATGTCTGGGCTTCTGGCTGGCCAGTCCATAACTGTGATGTTCACATCCCGAAGATATTCCCTGACGATGCCGGCCGCATGGGCTCTTGCATTATCATGCATAAAAAGGAAATTTGGGCCCACATAGTCCGCGTATGGTATCACGTGAGGTTCTAAGCACTCACGAATGTAGCTTTCAGCATTTAATGTTGGCAGCCGTGGTCCTGTAACAACCTCAAGTTGAGTTTTGCCGCTCGCGGATATACCGCCCCAGACAGTCCATGAGCCACCGCCATAAGCAACCCTCTCTTCAAAGCAGCATTGTGCGAAACGCTCTCCCTTACGTCGGTAGACCTTCTTCCTTCCATCATTGCCATGTAACACAATTTTAGACTCATCAGAAAAGAGTACACGGCTCCAATCTTGCTGTGTCCAATTTAAATGACTGCGTGCGAAATGAAGGCGCGCTGTTCGGTGGGCTCGCGTTAGTTTGGGCCCATTAGCTGGCTTGTGTGGTACCATATCGCGTTCTTTTAACCTTCTCCGAACAGTTCGAGCGCTCAAAGATACTCCGTGGAAGTCGCGAAGTTGGTTTTGTATCTCAATGGAGGTAAGGTGACGATTTCTTAAGCTGGTCGTCACGATGAATCGATCCTGCCTTTCAGTTGTGACCCGAGATCGTGGCCTTCCTTGGCGACGAACAAAGCCGCCAGTCTCTAGGTACCTCCGATAAACATTTCGGACCGCAGATCGACTTAAATTAAGTTGAGCACTCACGTTTCTCTGGCTGTGTCCGGCCTGAATAAGTGCCACAGCTTGGGCGGCGACTTCAGGTGAAGTATCCATAGATTATTGATAGAACCTCACCTTAATGTTAAGAATAAGTAATGTTTGTTGCAAAACCAAAGATATCAATCACTTTTTCAAAAATTAAATCCAAGTAAACCAATAAAACCAAGTTTTCTTAGTATTCGATTGTTTGATATCAACAAACAGGCTCCAAATTGTCTTTTGTTTCTTTAAATTCTGTGTTCGAAATTCAAAAAAAGACTATTGAATGAAATTGTGAATGTGCCAGGTTCAAAACTGCATAAAAACTTTTTGCTCGACCTAATATAAAATTTTAGCTAGGAGCAAACGAAACTGAAAATACAAGGTGGGCCAATAGATGTGTCCAGAAGTGTATTTATAGAACGTAATTATAATATTGCCTTGATTCATTTATAGTTATTTATGATATTTGTCGAAGACAATAATTTTCGGGTCAATAACAACACACTGCGATTTTCAACCCCAGGGATGGATGATACTTGACTTAGTTAATTTTCTGGAAGAGTACCTTGAAATGGAAAAGAAAAGCATTCTTCGATCACACATAGAGAAAATGAAAGAAGAATGATCCTATTATAAACATAAATAGGTAAGTAATTTCCATGATGCGCTAAGTACCTACTTGAGCTTGTTCAGCGTAGCAGGACGTTCGGCACGTTCACGCCCTCGATGGCGCGCACAAAGTGGCCACAGGAACGAAACCAGATCCACTCCCTTTGTTGTGGCGTGTGTCTCCGCCACGCCGTGGTTCGACAACCTGACCAGTCTCTGTAACCACTTCAACAACGTGGACGTTTATCTGTTTATGAAAAATAATCTAAATGCCCAATAAACACGATCGCCTCCCGAACATCTTACACGGTGTATGACGCGCAGTGATCACAGCAAGTGGTTGATCTTCAGATATGCAAACCTTGTTTGAGGATCTCGAAGATGAGTGTCCGTGGTATTATTTCGATGGTTCTTACAAACTGCTACTGGGAGCTTGCCTTTTTATATTCGGTTAGTTTCTGACACTTAATTTTTGTCATTACCGTCCAATTCATAACTTTGAACAAATCTCTAAGAGTGTTTGCGAATTTGCATTGTATTATGTTAATGTGGGTCATAATTCAATAGGTGTGTTCGGGGTGCTGCTCAATGGTTGGCTTTTTGCCACGTTCATCCACAGTCACCTGCTCGTGTTTAGGAGTCATATTCTGGTACTTAATCTGTGTACAGCGTCACTTGGTCGAAATCTCGTTGGATTTCCATTTGCGGGATCATCGGCTGTAGCAAAAAGGTAATGTGTTCTGTTTTCTTTTTTCAATGTATGTGATATATTAATACAATTTATATATACGTTTCTTAAGGCTAATCCGACACTACTACCAAAATGAATATTTTTTTAGATGGCTCTTTGGTCCTTCGTGCTGTCAACTATTTGCATTTCTGAATCAATTATTTGGTGTCTTTCAAATGACTGCTATATTTGTAGCAGTTTTGGAGCGATATTTATTAGCAAAGTATTACAGACGTGGTATGTATGTAAATTGAATATATTGTTATATGCTTTCTCAAAGCTTGTATTTGTTGCGATTTATCTTTTTTTCATATTTCAGAAAGAACACTTTACATGAGATTCTATTGGTCACTTGTCGGCTTCAGTTGGTTTAATTCAGTTATATTCGCAACTCCTCCACTGTTTGGATATGGAAAATATTCTTGTGACTCTACTGGGACAACTTGTACATTCCTTTGGCCATCTACTTCTTCTGGAGCCAAACATATAGGATTCAGTATTCCTTACATCCTTATATGTGGGGTGTTACCAGTCATTGCAGTGTAAGTGGATATTTATAAAATAACCTTTAGATGTACGTAACCAGAAATTATGATTTAAACTTTAATACTTTTGACAGCTTCTACTATATGGGAAAGGCGGTTCGATTAGAAAGAATATTTTACAAAGGAGAAGTACAGAAGGAACAAACTCGGCTAACACAGGTGATGATTTAAATTTCTCGTCCCATTCTCCTTCATGATTTAATTTTGCTTCAAATAGAATTTATTTTGATGATATCAATTCAATACTTTTCCCAAAATCAAGTATGACTAGGTAAGTACTCCAATGACATACATACCTTTTAACTAAAAATAAACAAAACATCATGATTATCTATAGTTGGTAAAGATATTCCAAAGAATTTGAATTCTGAAGTCAACTGGAATTTTCATGATATACTGTGGAAAAACTTTCCACATAATATAAGTGGTCCAAATTGCTATGAGTATATTATATTCCAGACTATTCACGCCGTGTGTGTAGCAACGTTAGCATTATGGATACCTGCTGCCATTTTGGTTGGTTGGCAATGGCTGCCATTACTTATTTACGGATATAGACCACATGTGCCACCTGCTTTGGCAGTAATAGCACCGATTGCATCAGAGGTAAGGATCCTTTCTTTATTTCACAAAGATTTTTAACGAAACCATTAAAACTTGTCGTAGGCTAGTTAGTTTACGATTTGTTTGAAGATTCTGTCTTTGCAGGCAGCGACGAGTGTCCCAGTACTGTGTTTCATTGCCGGCGATGAGAGGCTCCGAGCTGCACTCCTTGGACGCATGCGCAGACATTATGCCCTGCTTCAACCAGAACGCGCAAAGCGGTACAACAGAGTTTAGCAAGATGAAGGAAAGCCCTACCATACTTCATGGCCTCCGGGTACCAGCGGTATTTCAAGTGACGCCCTCCCAAGAAAAGATCAGCGGCAGTCCATGATGCTATAAAAGAATTGTGTACACATTTGAAATGTATATCCCTACGCTTATAATAAAAGTTTAAGTTCCACCGAGACTATCTACTTGTTTTTAAAACTCCAACATTTAAATGCATTGTCGCTTGCTCAGTATATACATTCACGCACAATTCCTCTAAGTACTTCTGGTGAAACAATAGGTGCGGCAGAGCATGAATCAACTGGTGTTGTAGTTGAAGACCCAAGATGCAACTTGAGATTCAGGTTTCGCACACGTAAGGATCTTAACGAGTCTAACCACACGTCTTCCAGACTCGTATAGCGCGTAACATTGACATCTTTTACAGGCATTGCACATCTTGAATCTCAAAAAAAATCTTGATTGAGTAAAGAACTTTGCAGTTGTTTAAATGATGACAATGGAAAGATACAGTGAGAATATTAACGAAAATGTTTGTGTTTGGAAAGAAGTATTTGGTAATGACGAGATAATCGTTTTACAACAAGGCTTTTTCGTTACAGGTAATGAACTCTTTTACTTTATTAAGGCATGTAATTAAATCGATATCTGTATTTTCCCTTTTTTCGAACAAAATATTTCAAAGTTAAATCAAAAATACTGACTTGCACACAAATTATGCACACTAAATAAATCATATTAGATATACTGTTTAATGGTATTTGCAGAACTGTTTTACTGAACGAATATTTGGCTTTAATGATATTTCTGGGTGGTTTAAAAAAAAATAACCCCTTCTAACCTAACCTGTCCGAGTCGGGGTGCCCAATGACCGGCTACTATTATAACCATGATAACCACCTGCTATTTCAGGGAAGTGCAATTTAGAGTGCAAGTTAGTATTTTTGATAAACAATTCGTATTTTTGTTTTATAAATCATAAACCCGATGTATGAACCACATTTTTGGTGTGAATTCGATAAAAAGGTCATCTCGTTTTGGATGATTTTTTTAGTTTTTTTTGTAAGACATGTTAATTAATCAATTGGGTTTTTTTGCACAGCATTCTTTTTTCTGATATGTATTCAATTATACAGATGTGCATTTAAAAATATCCCCTTTATTAATTGTATGTTTAAGAGCGTGTACGCCGTATGTCATTTCATACAAACTTTCAAGTCCTTATTCTTCAAAATGAATGAACCGATTTTAACGAAACTTGGTATGCATACGCTAGATATCCAGGTCTAAATAGTTATCAGAAAACATTTTTGAAAAAGATTTCAGAGGGAGAGAGAGAGCGATTTTAAGTTTTCTACAGAAAGTGAAAAATCACTATATCCTTCCCCCTGAACTCTTTTTCTAAAATGTTTTCTGATAACTATTCAGACCTGGTTATCTAGCGTATGCATACCAAGTTTCGTTAAAATCGGTTCATTCATTTTGAAGAATTATGATTTGAAAGTTTGTATGAAAAGCCGTACCGCGTAAACGCTCTTAAGTGTTATTATATTATATATTAAACATTTCTGTTTTCTGGTCCATTTATTGTTAAGTGTATTTATTTTTCAGGCTTATTGTCAGTCATATTTAGTTTGTGGTTAATCATAACCCTCCTGTTTACAAATCTGCGATTTGATGAAAGTTATTGCAACCTCGCTAATTTTATTATGGTTGCATGTATCAGACGTATTGTACCGACATTTTTGCACCTGCCGCTTGTCAAATACATTGAAACGTGAGTTGGAAGGGAACATTTTGTTTGCATTTAAATACCTTTTGTTTATTCATGAAGTCCTTGTAATACATTTAGATCGTGAAGGTCCCTTACAAGCTTGTGCAGAAAAACGATAATTAGTACGCAACTGATTAATTTGCTTTTACATTACCAGTTTGATATACTTTATGTCTTGGTTAATTTATAATGCAATATAGCTTGTCATATTTTCTTTTGTTATCAAAGTTTGTATGTTCTTATGCATAATTTATTTATTTATATTTTTTATTGTTTCATGATTAAAAAATGTAATCTGGACTGTAATTCTTTGTTAATCTTAATGGCTCTTTAAGTGTACTGACCTTTCAGTTCGTACGGATTTGAAACATTCTCTTGTGAACTTTTTGCTTTCTTGGAGACGTTTTTGGCAGTGTTCGAGGTCGAATGCCTAACTCACGTCTGTATTGAAAGATATGTTGTTGCAAAATACATTACTAACGGTAAGTGAATCTTTATTAAATGCTGTTGTATGTTTATTATCATACTAAATTATATTTGCTTCATACTTTTCAAGGTTGGCAGTTGCAAAAGAATCACTACTACTTGTATGTTTGTCTGTGTGTGTTCTTTTCTTGTCTCTACTCTATTCCACCACTGTTTGGAGTTGGAAAGTATGGGTTTGACTTCCAATGCACATCATGTACCTTCGATATGGTGCTACCAGAGACATGGCAGAGGAATTTCATCGTTGCCATTTTTGTTCTTCGAAGCGTTAAACCCACACTCGTCATGTAAGTGTTTGTAGTAAGTTTTTATAAAACGCATGTATTTATTATGAATCATGATTTACATGTCTTTTATACGTAGAATGTATTAGGAGGATATTCAAATGTAGGGCAACCAAACTATCGATCGTTACTAATTAATTAAACAAATTTGCGTTTCCATCATGTAGACTTGAGTAAACTAACTACCTTAACTAAATCAGAGAGGCTTAACTCGTAATGCAAATGATTCATGTCAATTAAAAAGCAATTCGCATTGGGAGAAGACAGCTCCAATTTATAATGGCAGGCAATTAGTGCAGTATACTGTCTGGTTAACACTTACAGGAGCTATCAACAACGAAACAATTTTAGTTGTTCTCATTCCAATTTGACCCAATTTCTGTAACCAACGCATATTGATTAAACACGACGCAATATTTGTTACAAAAATATTCCTGGTTGCATAAATAAATAAGTAAAATATACTACCCTAAAATATTTCAGGACAATGATGCTTATTTGGGCTCGTCTGCTGGAGAGAAAAATGCCTTGTTCAATGAGGAACCAGAATTTTACTCGTGTGAGTATATAGAAAATCTTTAGCATCAGATTCAGATGGGCTTACTACTTACGCTCCTACTACTTTTTTAACCTATTTGCTAATAACTATATTTAGAAAAAAATTGCAGGCTTCTCAAATAAAAAAGTTAGTGACAATTATTTATTTTTAATTTAATATTCATAAAATTTGTTCAGAAAATGTCAAAACTTCGTTATATTCCAATCTTGATTCAGGTACTCTCTGTTCATTAAGTTCATAGTCCAATATTAAAATATTACAACAAATCTGTCCCACTGCAAGCCAAAGGCATTTCTTCGTTCATTTCCTTCTGGTCTTGGGGCAATCTCGTCACGCCGCCATCGTCACCCGGGTCTGCCGCGATGTCGCTTATGAACCGTGCGACATGGGGCAGACGTGTTCGAAGTGTTAGAAAATAATTTGTTTTACATATGTAATTCCAGAGTGTAACAGCCATAACGCTTATGAACCTATTGTGCTGGACACCCATCGCGCTGATCAGAGGAAGCGTAGTGATGTCGTACTTGACGTACATGGACGTGCTGGCCCTGCCCTCGGAAACTTGCATCATGTGGGCCATGTGGATTCATTGGGTGAGTTCAACATTGTAGCTTAATAATAATAACCCATTCGTTTCTGAAAAAGTGACAACAAAGTCATTCATCATCTGCCTAGCCTTTTCCCAACTAGGTATATTGGGGTCGGCTTCCAGTCAAACCGGATTCAGCAAAGTTATTATTTTGTTTAATTATTTAATAGCAGTACACTACAGACTGCCCCACTACCCTATTTGATGATGTGGGTCATGTTTTTGCCGTCCATCCAAAGGTTATCAAGACATCACTGGCAGAATAGTCGAAACCGGTTCAATTGCCATAAAAAAGTATATTCAATCTATATAACTAAACAAACATATTTTAAAACGGAACAATGCATCAAATAATAGACCAGTACATGAAGTGGTGCCTGTGTCGGCGTCACGTTGCGCTGCGAGGTGTCGCGTAACCTTCCACGAAAACGCATTCAAGCCAGAAATATTCCAGCATGAAGATATCTATCCCTTTGTGTAGAGTTCCCTTGTCCCGTGAAACGGCTCTGAATGACAAATGAGGTAGATAGTGAAATAGTTTCAATCATATTGAACTCGTGTTACCCAAGCCTAAGTAGTTAATGATGCATTAAATAGTGCGTACGCTTTGAATGTTGTGTAAGATTTTATGAAGAGTGACGTTATTGCGTAGTGGTGCAACGGCCATAACTTATGAGACGCCAATTCAGATGTGACTCACGGCGCGAACATGTTGGCGTCTGCCAAATAAATCGCTACAATTCTATTAAACGCTTTGATCGTTATAAATGATAAATCTATACGTGTATATTGTCTATAATGCTGTACATATAGATACTTAAACTGACATCAGCACAACTTGGATGTTTCGTTGTTAGCAATGTATTTTGTAGAGCAAACTTAGTTTTATTTTTACAGGCGTTTCTTGTCTTCGTGTTAAAGTCATTGACTAGTGAGCAGCGAATTGTTTTTTTTTCTAGCATATTTAGGTTATTGTAGAAATTTAGAGCTCTAATCTACCTACTAGTTATTTTATAAGTTCCCATTGAGTGGTGATACTTTACTTGAAGAACTTTGAAGCAAATTTTAATTCTCTTTACTTACTTTATTCCAGATTGCGCCTGCGCTGACGGCCATAGCACTGTTCATCGTCGACGATCGTGTGCGCGGTAAGATGTTCAATTTGTGCGCTGCGACGGGACATGATGCCGACAACGATGACAAGAAAGATTAACTAACCATAGTTTTACATATTTTATCTACACTCACAACGTAATGTTCCAAATATGAGTTCAAAACCGAATGCATAAATACATACTTTTTTTTCGTGGATAGGTAAAATTTAAAAAAAAACCATTACAGTTCAAACATTTTCCTTCGATTTTTAAACAACTGCATCATAAAATAACTTTTTAATTTTTAAAGCACACTTTTTCTTTTTAATTTTTGGCGCGGGCTGATTGACTTAAGTCAATGAGCCAGCTTTTATCTTTGTCTATGTTTGAGCGCGCTGCGCAGTCATTCGAATACGCAATGAGAATATCCGCCATATTGGAATTAACTATTTTTCCACTTATTTTATTTCAACTGTATGAGTGAAGATAAAATAGTGTATGCAACGGCATATAATTAGGTATTAAAACACTCGTGTGATGCTATTATCACACTCGGCTACGCCTCGCGTGATAAACCCACACTCGTGTTTTAATAACCCTTTTTATATGGTCGTTGCATAAACTACTATTATGTAGTGTTTTAAAAATAACTTCTTATAAAAAACTGGTTTTTCGTTATTTTTCTCATTAAATAGTTGTTTTCGTATGGAAAGGTCCTTTTTTATTTTATGCTTTATTGTACACCATAAACTAACCCAGGAAACTTAAAATTAAAACACTACCCCAACAACAGCTACCCCTATACTGAGTAAGACAAGTTTCTGTGCAGTTATAGAACAGAAAAATATATTGTGATCGCTGATAGCAGTCTCCCCGTTTTCCTCATTGACAGAGGATTGTAATTTTTTATTTATATTACTGTCCAATAAATTGAGGAGCTTGTGGCTAAATTATAACAGTTGCACGGACCAATCTTCAAGGTTAAGCATCGCTTGCTGAGGTTGGTCTGTGGATGGGTGACCATATTAACATACCGAGACTCCTCCGTGCCTCGGAAAGCACGTTAAGCCGTTGGTCCCGGCTGTCATTTGTAGATCTTTGGCAGTCGTTACGGATTGTCAGAAGCCAGAAAATCTGACACCAGTCTTGCCAAGAAGTACCGTGTTACCCAGATAATGGGTTGTGGAGGTCTGGTAGGCAGCCGCTCCACGTAAAATACTGGTATTCAGCTGAATCCGGTTTGACTGGGAGCCGACCCCAATATATAGTTGGGAAAAGGCTAGGCAGATGACTGTCCAATAAATTACCTATAGTTGAAGATTGATCTTTTTCCCACTTTTCAGTCTACATTCTGAGACACCTTTAAGACAACTTAAATCATCCATCATCACTACGTTACATAGTACGTACCCATTCTTGTGCCATAGCATTATGTGGTAATTAAAACCGCATAGGATCTTCGATCACTAATCATAAGAATTAATGAAGGTCTGACTGTGAAGGTCTTTTTGCAAATGTGACTATTGTAGCAATAATATGCCTTTGTACTTACGACTTCCTAGATATCTTATTAATAGATGTTATTTATTGTTTATGTGCATAGTGCAATAACTTTATAAATTATTTACTAGGAGGAAGTTCAGGATTTCAATATAAAAAATATAGACAGTTTAAATATATTATAATTTTAGATATTTATGTATAGTATACATAATAGTAACATTAAATAATGTATGGAACCGTATCAAATACGATTACAAGATTGCCAACAATATAATACAAAGAGAAAAAGATTTGTACGAAGAATATCAGCGCAGTCCAGTTACATAGTATGATACATTGTATGGTTACCTAATTCAGTCGAAATGTACATTACATGTATATTTTAGTGAAGGAAGAAACTGAATTCAACCTAGTTTTCTAACAAATTATACTACTGAACACAACGTGGAAAAATATTCCTACTTAAAGAAAATAACAGTAGCCTATCAAGAAAATGAAATAGCCGCCGTATTATGTATGTAGATGATTAATTATTTCTAAATTTCCAAAAAGCACAATATGCCTTTACTAGGTAGTTTAGATGACATCACATTCTACCCACGATTGGTCCACAGTAAGGCCATATATTATGGAGTCAAGTACACGCACACAATACATCACGACAGACACTTTCAAGATACTTATTTATTCCAATTGTCCATTGATAGTGCCAGATAACAGCCAAGATAAATTTTACATATCGCTCTTCATTCTCCTCCTTGTTAAAATTATGACTACAGGTATGTACTTTTTTTACAGTAACCCTATTAATATAATAAGTATTTGTATTATACATAGATATATTTATCATACAGCTTACTACTTAAAACTACTTATATCGATCGGTTGCAGTTCATAGGAAATGTAGACATTATAGCGGCACTTCATATATTCTAAGTTTTAAATAAATCGAATGAATATAAAGATGAAACTTTAGACTTATATTGCACCTTTTTCTTATCACTAGCTACTGACACATCTCGCACGCACACACTACACGTCCTCTGGAATGGGTTCGATGGTCCTCATCGAATCGTTCGTCGCATTCATCCATCGTATCGATATTTACAAAGTCACAATCGTTTTCTTCATTAACATAATAATTATTTTCTTCATCTATTATTGTAGATTTGTATACCCTGTTGCTGTAGGTGTCGGAGGAGGCGCTGCGCGTGGAGGGGCTGCACAGCACGATGAGCGGCGCCGGCCCCCCCCGCGCCCCCGCGTCCTGCTAGATCTGCTCCAGCGCCGTGCTCTGCTCCCAGCGCCTCTGCTGTCGCCTCTCGATCACGGGGATGAAGAACAGAATCAACCCACTCAGTGATATCGTACCACCAGCCACGTAGAATCCTGGCGCATATGAATTGAGCGTATCGTACAACCACCCTGCAGGACAAAAGATATTAATTAGTTCTTACTTAAAGCGATAGATCTATGAGCTATGGCAAATATACGAGTACTATACAGATACATATTACATAGTTTACCTGCAAATGGCGGTCCTATTAAGGAAGCAATTCCTTGAAATAGTAGGAGAAGACCAAATGCGTTTGTAAGCTTCTCGATACCTAGCAGATCCACAAGGACTACTGAAGTCAGACCTACATAGGCGCCGATGCAAAAACCAAAAGTGGTTGCATATAAAGCGAGACCCCAAAACTCCCAGCAGACCATGGCCATTGCCGTACCTGAAAACAATAAAATTAATTTATAAAAATCAATTGAATAAAATATATCTTTGGCTATTAAAGAACATTTAAATTCGGTAAACAGAAAAGGCTAGGCAGATGATGATACGTACCAATGCCAGCGATTGTAAGGCACACATTATAAGCCAGCAAGCGGTTTACCCACGGCTTATCACTTATGTAACCAAGAATAATCCTTCCCACCAAGTTTGATCCCCCAATTATGGAAATAAGGTATGGTGGATTCTCAATTCCTAGTGATTCGCTCATTGGTACAGTATAAACATACGGTATATAAAAACCGATACTAGTTAAAAAGTTCGATACAGCAAACAAAATGAAAATAGGGTCCACGAGGAGTGACATATCGAGCATTTCTCCGAGCGCTGCTTTGAATTCAGTTGAGCAAGGCAACCAGCCACATTTCACTTCTGGTTCTTCTTTCGTACTAACCGCGGTGAATACTCTCTCAGGCGACGTTGACCTGAATCTGGCGAGACTGGTCATACTGCCTTGATACAAAACGTCCGGCCTCTGCATGATCCCACTGCCGTGCCGTGACGGTGGTGGCTTTTGTTCATGAGGTTTGTTTAACGCAGGCTGGGACAGAGTCAGTCTGGCGATATCATTATCGTCAAATTTCCCATTTGCTCTGAGGACGTGTTCTGTACTTTGAGATCTTTTAAGTGGAGACTTGGCTTGTTTCGGTAGCATGGGTTCTGTTGCTGGTGTTTGCGGGATTTCGGGAACGGGTTTAAATATAAGGCCTAATGGCACGCAGTTCAGTATTAAGGCACCGATGATAGCCATAGCACCGCGCCAACCGTAGTTTTCGATTAAAACTGATGTGATTGGTGCAAACAAAAATGTTCCAAGCCCTGATCCACATACTGCGATACCTAGAAACAGAAACATAGAACTTATAGGTAGCTGTTATTTCTGAAGGCAGAGAGAATAATCAAGAATATTGGATATGCAAAAATTCTTTACCAGTGGCAAGACTTCTGTAGCGTTCGAACCATACAGTGACGCTGACGATGGCGGGGAGGTAGATGAGACCAAAACCGAAGCCGGTGCCGACACCGATGGTGAGGATGAGCGTGAACACGTTGTTGGCGAAGGCCGAAAGCACCACACAGACCGACGCCAGAAGCGCTCCCGCCACCGTCACCGCGCGGCAGCCCCAGCGATTCACGAACGAACTCGATATAGGACCTGGAAATATTAAAAGGTTAGGTTAGGCTATTTACATTTAACGAACAGTTTTAAACATATGAAATTACATTAATTGCAAAACAGTATTAAGTTGTGTACAGGGATTAGGGAATCAAACTAATTGCTTTGGTTTGAATAATTCAGTAGCTCAATTTCCTGTCATTAGGTACTCATATTAGCCTAGATTTTTGCTTTTGAATAAACGTAGTGTTTCATATCATGCCGTTTTTGTTATCTTGCACATGCTGCAAAGGACCAGAGTTCGAAACATATCAGCTAGATGAATAATTACAGAATGATTCATGTGTTTTAAAAATGATTATATTCGATTTGAACGCTAATACTCCCTGACTGAGTTTCAAAGCTTTTACGTATTGAAGTCATTTTAGTAGTAAATGAAACAGCGCAGAGACGCAGGGATACAAAATTTGGGATTGTACACCTAATCATCTGGGTCCCAACACATAAGCACTCCGTTGATGGCATCATTATTTCGGCCGAGTTGAATGTTTAAAGCCAGAATAGCGTTGTATTAAATTGATTACTTACCCGAACTGAGTGTGACCCCTACGAGGATAGACACGATCCACGCGGTCTTGCCTTTGCCCTCATCGAAGTAGGTCAGGAACTCTGCATAGAACACGCCGAACGAATAGGTCATGCCATCGGCTGAAACGAAAAACATTCACGTCGTTATTGACTTATAAAGAATAGTTTTCCAGAGGGAAAAATTACAATATCCGATTCGATCGAAAACAAAAAAATAGTTCGCGTTTTCAAATACTTGTACATAAAGAGCATTGATGATAGACACGCAACGGTAGTAGAGGTCGAAATTCTGCGCAATGAATTGGATGTAAGTATTCAACCGAAATTGTACCTAAAAGCTGCATGACATCAAATGACATGCACTGTGATTTCTAGCGATAACTTTGTCATCACACCTCTAAACAATTATTAACTACATGAGTGCTCAAAGCTCACTAATATAAACTTCATAGTCCATAGACACCTACCCTGTCAACAACAATCTATCGCTCGAGTGTGTACAATAACGTCACACTTTATGACAAACTAGGTTAACATGATAGGCATATGCAGGTACAATATCGATGAAGTATGGAAGTGGGAGAATACGAGCACTGCTAAACAAAGGTACGTGCTGACAATGGGACCAGAGTCGACGTCAAAGAGGCTTCCTTTCGCATTCAATGTCATAAGAGAAAAAATCTACACGAACGATAAGAGAAATTAAAGAAGTGGGCTCCCTTCAGGAAAATCTAGGTAGTTGCTGGGATGAAAAATATATAACGTAAGCTGTCAGTTAGCTATTCCACTCTCTATGAGCGAGGAAATTGTTCTCTCTGTGCGAGGCTGGCTTACATTATAAATACATACAGCACTCTCAGAAAGATTAACAAAGAAACGAGATTTAAGAAAAGAGGTAAAATAAGGTGTAACGTACCACTGGTTTAGGTACGTCTAAACCTGAGGTGTTCTACACCTTATTTTAAAAGAATAAAACTAAATTCTGTATATAGTTTCAGAACATATTAATTAAAAAATTAATTCATGGCATTAATATTTTAACATATTACAATTTGTTGTTAATACCCTTGTGAATAAGATGTTTGAGATGGGCTCATGAGGTGACGAAAACAATAAAAAAATACTGCAAGATCACCGTAGCGAAAATTTAGATAGCTGGCTTTTTATGTGCGGAAAAGCCTTCGAGAAAATAGCTACGATATGTATTCATCACTGGGTTAATTAACTAAGTGCTTATTAGGGTGAAGGCTTGGACGCACAGTTTTAAAGAAGCTATTTATGATGTCACCACTAGTTTAAGAGAGAATATTATCCAAAGCGATACGACGTCGCGTGTTGTCGACGGAATTTAGCGGTTTATAAATAGAAGCAGATTGCGCAAAGCATTTTATTTGTATGCTAAAATTAAAGCGTATTTAGTATCAGCTGTTCGTATTTTGCTTTAAATGCAAGAGGAGGTTGAGGAAAATGAGTTTTCATGTTACTCATCATTATACTGCTCAGCGTTGAGTTTCAATTTCAACCCAAATTATTCAAGGAGATGCTTCACGCCGGAGTTTTTGATTAAGTATTTCAAAAAACGCGGAAGAACCATTTCATGTTGTTGTGATTGCATGTGTTAATTCAAATACTTATTTAGTTCTACAGCCAAAATATGTGCATTCTGTTTGTCATCAGGATTTTTTGATGCCATCCAAAGTATGGGTGACTTGAAAACAACAGAATCATCACGCGATGACAAAATTATATCAATCAATATTATTTGACATTCAGGTAAAAGAGTAGCACACAATCGAAGATAACGGCCCGGATGATATTGTCAAAAAGATTGAAAAGATTAAGATCTTTTTACTATTGTTTTGTTTTTAATGCTGCATTTATGTTTTACCTGTTTTTATTTGTGTTGCTAAGCACACTTTATTTGAATGTACGAGCTTGGATGCTGAGATAGTATATCTAGTTAGATGAGTTCCATATAAAATTTTTAATTAATCTCGGGAACGGAATACGAATGTAAGTTCATAGTTATCTCAAAGGTGCAAATAAAATGCTTGTTCGCACAGAACATGTGCTTGAAGCAGCAAAACTTCTCCTTAAAATATGTGTGTTTAAAGTAGCTTTGTAATAAATGAGGAGCATTGGCAAAGTTTGGAGAATTGTGGCAATAATAACATTAAGAGCCAGTAAGACGATGTTAACTTTGGTGTAACTTTGATTAACTTGCGTAAGCTAAACCGGGCTCTTTCTTTCATAAGCCTCACGTATTAGAACTCATCTTCAAGCTTGAATCACGAAACTGGCCTTCAGTAACCTTCGGGGTCTTGAAAGTAACTGTTCGTGTAATAAATCTCCAGTGAAATTGACTTATGGATAATTTTTGTGACTCCATATAAAAGAGATTTTGATGGAAAAAGATGTGATATTTTCCTTTTCCGGATTTTTTTTTCGAAGTGAAAGAACATAAATAATGGAATAGAGAGACAATACTAAATGTTGATGTCGAGTGATATATTGACACTTTGATAATGGTATTTTTTCTTCATGTGTGAAAAAGTTTTTGGGAAATGATACAATCCCTTTTCACTGTCCTAGTTCAATGAATAAATTATGATAAATATCACCCGACCCGCATAGATATTTTATTGTTAGTCTCAAAGTAGGTGATATCTACACTAATATTATAAAGAGGAAAGATTTGTTTGTTTGAAATGAATAGGCTCCGAAACTACTGGACCGATTTGAAAAATTCTTTCACCAGTAGAATCCTACATTATCAGTGATGGACATAGGCTATAGAATATTTTCAAAAAAGTTAAGGATCCGTATGAAAACTTCGATAATGTAACCCAAGGTGTGAGAAAAAATCCTTATATCGCGTTCGCTGCGGAATCTATTGACAACAGAGCAAAGTGATGTACTACAGTTTTATAGAGGTCATCAATATCTACAAAAAAGTCCGCGATACCATATGTCTAACTATTATGGATAAGTCACCATGACCGCTTTTTGTTCATATTATTCAAGCAAATCCCATGGTGAAATAAAAAATGGAGATTTTAGTATCATGATATTAATCCTTATCAATTTAAATGGTTTGATAATTAAGGTTGATTATGTCCGTGTACATTACACTTTAAATTATTCAAATCGGACCTTTCGTTCAAAAGTTACGACGGTAATAAACATGCTCGGAGTAAGAAAAATGTCGCGGCTTGAGCGAAATGGGGAGAATCGTATCAATGCTTGGTCCGATGAAGTTGAAACACCACGGCGTTTAAATGTTTTCGATAAAACAATAAGAATAACAAACGTTTGGATTTTCCGAAAATAAACTTCATACATAATAAGGAGTGAAGCAGGGGTGATTAAGATTTTAGGGGAGGATATAATAAATTGCTTGCTTCAATTTACGTCGGAATGCTATGAACAAACTAAAAGCGGGATAATTGAAACAGATGTACCTAACAATTTTTGCATAATCAAACCCTGACGGTTTGAACGGGGTGAACAGTAAAGTATAAAATAAATAAATAATAATAAATAACAGTTGCGCTGGACCTGGGCTCGAGACAAGTGAGATTCTGTCAACGGTGGCGTGGCGTACGCGATTGTCAATACGTCAAAAATGTATAGGTTCGATAGATGCTATCGAAATGTCACGTGACCAAATTCCTACATTTTGGCATTTCGACAGTCGCATTCGCTAATTAAATGGTACATTAGTTAGGGCCTTCTGAGACCATAGAATAAGTAGAAATGGCTAAGTAATTAATGAAAATCGTTGTGCTTAATTTTCCAAAACTAGCCTTTATAAGGGGGTATAGGGGGCGTTGAAGTTTGTGGAGTACTTACTAAATCCGCGCGGACGAAGTCGCGGGCGAAGTGCTAGTTTGTAATAAAAGCTCGACGTAATACATAATGTTCCTACTTTGCGGAACTTTACTTACTTAGTTGGACCATATAAACTGCATGAGAGTATATAATATTATTCAGCCAGTGTCAGCCGTGCCTGCCTAAGCTTTCCCCAACTATGTTAGGGGTCGGCTACCAGTCTATCTGTAAACCAGTATTTTACATGAGACCCTAGACAATGTGCAATTAGGGAATTCGACTGTCGAATTGCCAAAATGTAGAAATTTGATGCTGTCAGAATCTCACTTGTCTCGAGCCCATGGACTGCCTGTCTTGTCGATAGGCAGTCGCTCCACGTGAAATACTGGTTTTAAGCGTATTTATGAAGACACGAACTTCTTTCTTGTCATAATTATCTAGTTAAAGTTATATGTTCCTGATTATTTATAGTTACAAAAGTGGCAGTAAACAGCCACGGAACGTCTGACAGTCCGACCTTGCTACATGGTAGAACGATGTCACGGATTCACCATTAATGATTTTCAATTACGGCATTTACATTCCGAAAGGTTTCATGTCATGGCGGTCTTTGGCACACTGACGACGCATTTATGCATACTTAGTTATATTTTCCTGTCGTGAATGCAACCGAGTAAGTAGGTAGTTTATTTATTTGTTTGTCTACTCTAAACTAATAATTAAAATTGTTATTAATAGTAATCACTTACATACAGTACACTCGATGAGGATAAGCGCAATGACAATTAGCTACGTATCCTGGAAAATACAAAGATCCTGTGGGTTGGCCGCGCGAGCAAAACCACGGAAAAAAGCTAGTTTCTAATAATAGGTTAATCGCAAGTTGTGTAAATAGCGATATTAAAATGAACTATTAGACCGGTGTATTTAATTACAGACGCCGAGGTCGTCGGCCCTCGACATACGGTAAATAATGTCAATTGGTACAGATTGCTCCGACCGATACTCGTACAAATAAGTTTATTAAATTCCTGCGCAATGCCTACGCACGCAAGACACGGCCGTGTCCGTGTCTGTTCGTTAGGCTTCTCAGTACGACGATGTGACAGACGCGAAACGAAAGTTTATTATTGTTTATTCAAAGGTATCATGGGTAGATACGTCAATGGGAAAATGGACACTGAAATGAATATGAGAGAGCCGACGGGAAACGACCGTTGTATTCTAGGAAAGCTGATATATCTTCTCACCATTAGTCTGCAGATATTACCTACTACTTACTAGTAGTATTACTATAACTTCCTTATACCTTCTAGTAGGGGATAAATCTAAGGTGACGAGAGTATGAACAGTACCCACGATGCTCCGACCCCAAATAAATGAAGATTATGAGTATGATGGCTTTACAGTTTTCAGCCAGACTGAATTCATGATGAAGCCATACTTGAAAAATTACAATGGCGCAATTTGTTTTCCAAATAAATATCGTGCCTTGCAATCAACTACAAATTACACTGTCCATTGCATTTTGTTTTCATTGCCATAAAATATCCGCAGTGTTGCAGAATAAATATTGTACCTATATATACAGGGTGTAACGGAAAGGTGTAGCCATATTTTAAAGACTGCTTCTGCCCGCGTAGATGAACAACTTTCTTCATGGAAGTCGTCGTAAATTGCCATCAACAACAAGAGCTCATGAAATGATCAGATCATGATGGCATTGTACGGAAAATCTGATTTTGTTTTGGGAATTGACTACTATAACTTCCTTGGCGAAAGTTTTTAAACTACATAGGCTGAAGCAGCCATTCAAATATGACTAAACCTTTCTGTTTCACCCTGAGTGGTACTGCAGATTTAAGTAAAAGATAGGAGTGCCATTCTAAATGCCACCATGTGGCCTTGACTTGCGATATATCGGCAGTCCCGAATTAGCACGGAGCGCCATTTGACGGGAACGTTAGCTTGAACTGCTAATTTTCACGGAAATTGCGTACGTCACGGTTCACCCATCGACACCCTCATCTCTCTTGTAATTGGTATCCTGAGATGACAAGAGACACGGATCTCATTTGCAAACCAATATGTTTTTTATTTATTTCGAAGCTCTCTTTGGTAATCGAATAATCCGAATTTGTGTTCCTTGATGAGTAAAGTTTGAAAATATTCGATTTCACTCCAAATCGTGTGAGTTGGTGCCTAAGTCGAGTAAAAAATCTTGAAAAAGTACTTCCGCAGTCAAGTTAAAGCTTCATGAAAGCTCTGTATCCTACTAAATAATGCGACATGGGACATAATATTCACTTAGGGTTACCACCTTTTTTTGGAAGAAAAATAGTATTTTTTTTAAATCGTTGCAAAAATATAGTACCTACCTACTTTTGAAAAATTCAGGAAAAAAATATAGTTCACATTTATAATTTAGTTTAAATTGTTCGTTATTTATAAAAAAAATATTTAGATCCTGGTCTCCTTTCTTTGTTTGTTTTTGGGAGGAATGCAAGAATTCGCTTATAGTGTGCACAGCAAAGGAGTGGAACTCTCTGCCTGCGTCTGTGTCTCCAAAAGCTTACAACCCTAATCTCTTCAAAGTTAGAGTGAACAGGCTCCTTCTGGGTAAGCTCGCTCCATCGTAGACTTTGTCTCTGTCATCTCTGACATTGACTAGAGTCAAGAGCAAACCCATCACTAATAAAAAAAAAGAACCATAAGTAGTACCTCGTTCCATGTTTTTATTTTTATGACACAAAATTAACAAACACGTCGAAGTTTATTTCAAGGACGAACTTAGTCTGTCAGGGCATTTGGTTTTGCAGCCTGGGCCGGCTATTCAAAATGCTTATGGAAAAGATAAATGCTAGAGCGAGCGAAGCGAGCTCGAATATTTTTAGCTCTCCGCCTCAGAACGGATACATGTTTTGACATTTCATACAGAAATAGGAGTAAAGTTGTGGACTTTTGCTGAATGGTTTGAGAAATACGAAAATGTAGGATGCTAGAGCGAGTATAGCGACCTCGAATATTTTGGTGCTTCCAACAAGCATTTTACTATGTATAATATTTTGCGTACTATATTATTTTTCTATAATATATACAATTTACTAAAATATAGTACAATACCTACTATAATATAGTACGGGTGGCAACCACTATACACTACAGATCCATTTTATCTTTAGTAAAAACAGAAGTAACAATGTGATGGGTGTCAATCTCGACATGTTGGTAGTATACCTGAAGAGATTATCTAGTTTATAACAAGTAGCTGAGTAACTAATGTTATCTTTGCACAGAAGTCACGGCAACAATAATCATGTAATCTATTTACGACAAACTCGTAAAACTATTATTCTAATCTCTATGAGACCCAATCAGATTGTTAAATACCATTAAGATAATCACCTAATAAATGTAAGGATTTGTAATCACATTTATCGGTAATAGAGATCCATAAAAATCGATAACGTATTGTAATTTAACCCCATTATTAATTACTTATATCAATTAGCGATAACTGCCTAGAAAATCACGTGGCATGTGTTGTATATGAGGTCTCCGTGTTCACGTAACCTTGGTATGGGTTCTAGAGGGCATTGTTTAAAAGGGCACAGGCAATAGGGTCAGTAGTACTATTACGTAAAACACTCACAAAAACACAAAAAAACATCATGAAAATTTATGTGGTAAAGCTTAAAGTGAGTTGTCAATTCCTATATTTGTATGATCAGCTAGAGATGTATGAACGTAGGTAAACGAAACAAAAACTGGCCAAGTGCGAGTTGGACTTTCACATGAACGTTTCCGTACCATAAACCGAAAAAAAACACGTTTCTTGTGTGGCCCCCTTTAATTTTTAATTCAATTTTTATTATTTTTTAATATAGCGGGAATAGAAAAACACACTGTGACAATTTCAACTGTCTACCTATTACGGTTCTTGAGATACAGCACGCTGTCATAAAGACGGACGGACTGCGGTGGTTCAGTAATAAGGTTCCGTTGGTAACCCATCGGGCACGGAACCCTAAAAGGTTCACCTATGTTAGGATCGTAGCAGGTGGCGTTCTGTACTTTTTGCCTACCCCCATGAGAAAGAGGCATGAGTTTTGGTATACATATGTATGTTATTAATGATGTATTTTCAATGTTCACATTCTTGTAGACAACGCAAAGTACACTGCACTTATCTGCATTCAAAGTTCAAGAATAAACTACAATCAATTTAATGATTGCATTCTTTCCATGTCCCTATCTGTTTAGTAATTAATATGACGATAGCATTGTTTTCAGTTATCATGTGACGTGTTATGTGCACAGTTGTGATTTAATTATTATCGTTTAGGTATGTTATCTCTCTATTGCGTCTTGCTTAAGAAACAAAAGACGCGACTTTTATTAAAACTACGCAGTAAAAACCACGTAAAAACGGTAGCTGTATGTGACAGTTATTTAATTTTATGGGAAAAGTAATTACTTTAGGTAATTCCGATTAGATTACTAATAGATGATTTAAATTATGATATTTACCTAATCATCTAATTTATCTATTAAGTAATTGACTTTGGCTGGATTATGATAAGCCCAAAAAATCAGAAACGATAGGTATTTCTAAAATATAGGTAGGCTATCTCTAAATTTTAATGATCAATGATTAGTCAGCTACTTATGGGTAAATAGGGAAATCACCATAATTTCAGCTGAAAGACGTTCACTGGTAGACATCCCTATGCCTCCGGCAAG
The DNA here is from genome assembly GCA_947386135.1 of Melanchra persicariae. Taxonomy (NCBI): domain Eukaryota; kingdom Metazoa; phylum Arthropoda; class Insecta; order Lepidoptera; family Noctuidae; genus Melanchra; species Melanchra persicariae. The sequence goes on along the minus strand of OX376653.1, from coordinate 6,506,787 downwards.
TGCCGCCACATTGAACCAGTCCTGTGCGTCTCGCATCTCGCGAGTTCCCGCAGCCTTCACCAGGTCAGGGAATAGGAAAATACATTACTTAAAGATCTACTTATTGCATAGATAAATGAAGATTGATTGACTGATTTCTAAGATAGACCTTAAAATCGCTTGTTCCGTATCGGGTACGTTATCGTAAAAGAGCAATATTGCAAACTTTGACCCCGCAAACCCGCCGAAAGAATTCTGGACTGGAATCGTTCCTTGCCACGCTATTCTTATAACAATAAAAACATTCAGCCCTTGCTGTAGTTTCAAAATAAATAGGATTACTCGAAATAAGACGATTTTATTCCCCATGTTATCAAGATTATGTTGGTCGGAAAAATAAGAAAAAATATGGTAACCACCAACTGTGTTTAAAAACATTTTGCTTCTGTATGTTAACTAGTTCTTAAGACAAGTACCTATTCATAATTAAGTGCATATTGTTACGAGCAATATAATTTAAAATTTTCACATTTCACATTTTTATTAAGGACAAAATAAGCAGAGGGGAAATAAGCAGGTACGGTAGATCCGTATTGCAATATTGTCTCCACGTGCTCATAAAAGATAAAAGTACATCAATATGGATGATTCCTGAGTAAAAAAAAATATGATTCTATTTAGTCCGTCAGCGTCAGTTAAATTACTGAAAAATATTGGACATGTATTTTAAACTTTATCAAATCGATAAAAGTGACGAAGTTAAAACGCGTACCTCTCAACTGCCCGACATGTCAAAATTCAAAATATATCTTGCATTATAGTAATAATAGAGTTTTAAAACACGTAAATCAGGCGACACACCGGGTGTGACGGCGGAACTTGACCGGGTGAGGGCTTGTGACGTCACTGTTCGGTTAAAAGTGAAATATGACGACATACGAGTTTTCAACGTACTGTATCGTCTTATTTTTTTTATTTGCTTACGTGAAAATAGAAAAAAATACCTACGTGTCCAATATTTTTTGGAAATCTATCTGACGGACTTATTAGATTTTTTTGGTCCTCCACCCTTTTCGTGAAATAAATGCCACCGTACCTATCTCAACAAACGTAGGTACAGAAAATATTAAATTATGAGCATAAAGTAAGGAGCAGCAATGTCATGACTATGTTATTGTTTTGATAAATATTATAGCGTGAGGTCGTCGGCCAATGTCTGCTGTGATAACAATAATAGATCAACAAGGAGGTCACATTGTCCGCACACGATGCTCGCTAAAACAAATACACTTGTGAAATATTGTCATAACACTGGTATCCTTTTGTAATTTTGGCATGTTCTCTTTTTGAAAAGTCGGTTATTTACACTATGTTCTCAATTAGCGGAATATTCGGTTCGGTTGGACCAATTCTTTTGCAACTCTAGCAAAGTTATTTTACTAGAGCACATAGCTCTTTTATTATTATTCAAGCTTTGAATCTGCCCAGTAAAAATAAGGTTAAAATTTAAACAGCTGTTGCAATTCGGATTGCTAACTGAACAATTAAGGAAAAAAAACATAATGTGCCTAGCCTTTTCCCAACTATACTGGGGTCGGCTCCCAGTCAAACCGGATTCAGCTGAATACCAGTATTTCTACCAAAAAAAAACCTGTGGAGGGCACATTAATTTGGATTAATATCGAATGATGATAAATTTAATAACCAATTCACAAACTTCGGGGAAATTATTCTTACGGCTGTTCTTTTATGTGTCCCAAGAATAATATTAATCATTCAAAATAACTCCTTCGATTGATTGAACAAAACAGCCCTTAATGAATGACAGAATCCGAAATTCCTTGTCCATTTAATTCTAAACCCCACTAAGTTGTAATGGCTTCACAATAAAGAAACACTTATCTTAATGACTCTCCTATTCATTTAATGGCTGTTAATTTTCTGCGTGATTTATTACCAACAATAGTTTATCTAGATAAAAGAGAAAAAGGACTCAGAAAGCTCTTTGAAAAGTTTTCATAGACCGTGTGAGAGGGATGGATATTAACGAAAAAATATTACGTCCAAACGAGAAGTTTATTTTACGAAACCATGCCTCCCTTGTTACCATATTCTATAGATCAATAGATATTCCTCACAATGACACTTAATTTTGTAACGTCCAAATAGTTATACTGTGTCCAAATAAAGCTCAATCAATAAACACAATTTTCCTGTTTACCCCAATGAAATGAATGAAAAACTTCCATGTCTGATCGACGTATAGATTACTGAAAAGGGAAAGTACAAACATGAAGGAAAGTGCTCAGGCAGGTGAAATAAAGTAAATACTTATTTTTTTTGAAAATTCCATCAGTGAATAGATCAAATGGGTATCGAAGTTTGAAAAGGAAATAAATCTTGGGGAACTGCTACTGTTATGATGTACGAGTCGGGAAAAACACGGATGGGTTTTAGTCAGTAAGAGTCTGACACTGCAAGAAAGAAGGAGGAGTCATTTGGTGATTTCCCATCCATTAAAATGGCTATTATTAGTTAGGTAGATGGGTATGTAGTTTACTTTAGTGAAGTTTCACTAGTTTCTTACTATAATGGAATAATGGAAGTTGTTGACAAAGTGGTGAACAAATTAATTGAGCATAGACTTCTCTTTTCTCTGATCATACAAGTTCGATAGGTACATCGAGTTTTTTCAAAAAATATCAGCTTTAAATAGCTTAATTTCTGCCACCCGAGTGACAGGCTCTTTTAAGAGCTTTATATGACAATTAGCGCACTTTACTAGTATCCACCCACACCCCTTATAACATATTGACTAGATAATGAATGGATTATTATTAAACTACACTAGTGTATGAGCCATGGTATGGCTGATTATGTGCTACTCGAAGCCTAATAGCGTGTTATGTATCGACGTGTTTATGCGCATGTGTAAGCCGCTGAAGCACGTGCTATAGGGATTTACTGCTCGTGTTTAACGGATCGTAGGCTTCGTAGTATAGAGCATGGAACCACCGCGCTGGCAATTACTAGAGAAGCTGGTACAGGTAGAATTGAACCATATGGCAGCACGGAAAACTCCGCAAATCACTAAACGCGATTAAAGTTTGAATCGGCCTATACTAATAATATGACAATGTCACTGGTCGCAAAATTCGGCTGTCAGGTCAGTCGGTGACTCATCCCCCGATTTCTGATTGAAGAACTTGAAGTTGAGTGCTTGGTATACCTACTTTAGCCTGAAAACCTGTTAAATTTTGGCAAAGTAGGGTTTGACACGTTCTAAACTTCAATAATACTCAATTCAAAAACTGGCGCGATGACATTCTTGGTTTGCATGGAAAGTGGGGGCGTCTCGTTGTTCTATGGTCCTCGGTACTTACTGATATTGATGGAATGTTACTATCTTGTTAAACAATCTGAGATTCGATCGGAAGCGTCCTTAAGTCTGATGTATGTCATTGTCAAATTGTAGATACTGTTATTTTAAGCAAATAGTTTATTAAGAAGAATAACATAACTGTTTCTATGTACTGGTATGGGCAAGTGTATGTACCTAACGATAGCATTACCTGAGGACATCATAAAAATCAAAGAAAACGTCGATCGTCGACACACACAAACTGCGTGCAATATGCAAATGGCGGTTAGACTAGAATTTCGTTACGGGTGCAAACTAAACTATTACAGGTACTTTTCAGTTTTCTTAGAAAAGAGGGTATCCAGAGGTAAGGCTTCGTTTCCACCAGAGATGTGCGAGGATGCGTAGCGAGAGATGTGTTTGTTAAGACATAAGGGGTGAGAAAAATAAAAACAAATTTAAAAGGAAATTAAAAAGACACTATTTAGAAATTTTAATGTATTAAAGTGCTACCTGCTATATGTTTGTGTAAGAATAGTTGTATTAAGAGTCACCAGTTCCCACAGTCAAACCATTACAACGGTTTTGTGGGGCTTAGTTCATAAGTTGTTGCATAAATTGTTAGTTAATAATAAATAAATAAATAAAAATAAGAACCAATAGAATCGCTTGCGCTGAGCGAGGCTAGGTAAATGAAGTCTTAAGCTACCTTTAGTAACAACACTTGCCCCCACGTAATTTAAGAGATCAAAAGAACTAACTTAAAAAGAACTTTTTTAAAGATGTAGCGTAAATTGCGCAACTTAAAACTTAGGCAGTTGTTTATAGTGGCGCACTAACAACTTTCAAAAGTACGTTCGATTGATCACACAAAGCTATAAAAAATCGCACATAAGGCAAAGCTTGTATCACGTCTATTAGCGTCACTCCAATTCAAAAATATGAAAACCGAAAGGGACTTCCCACCGGCAAATTGTTCGAAATCCATACTTCCATACCATATAACAAATGCCAAAGTCTGTCTATCTGTTTGTTACCTCATCACGTCTTAACGCCTGAAGGGATTCGAATTAAACTTGGTACACCCACCGGTAGACTAGGTATGTCCTTGAAAAATAAACAAATTAATTAAAACATTACAACTTTTTATCCCCGGAGTATGTTCTCTTATAGTAGTTCCGTATAGTGTTGGACGTAAAAGAATAGCACAATCCAGTCACTTCCCGTGGGTGTCATAAGAGGCAACTAAGGGACTCACCAGAGAATGGGCAGCAGCATTTTTAGGTACATTGCTATAGCTGCGATCGCCAACCCGCCTGCCAAGCGTGGCGATTATGGCAAACCCCTCCATTTGAGGGAGGCCTATGTCCAACAGTGGACGTCTATCGGCTGATATGATGATGATGATGATGACCTATATTTGATCTATTGTTCTGTTTATGATTGAAATACAAGCTGAGTCCATTGCTTGAAATTGAAACATATGAACATCGAAGTTAACGTTCAATAAGAACAAGAGCCCCCAGAGTTGTATAATATAATAACATAAAACAGTTATAATTAAGTACCTACCTCATTAAGTAGCAGCCACACACAAGTATGAGGCGATTTCATTAGTTACAGTCGTAACAAAGCATCCCGTGAAACGCGCGAATAAAATTGATCATATAACTTGAGGACTTAATTAAAATAAATGTAAGTACCTACCTGAGGCTTGATTACTAACGGTGTAGAAAATCTGATTCGGAAACCTACCGGTGCTTCATGAAATAATCAGAGTTTGTTTCAACTACAAATTGCCTCGAAACGAGAAACGTTTAGATTTACTTTGAAAATAATTCAAATGACATTTTGAAATGTTGTTTAAACCAAAATTGTTTGGCCAACTTAATTTTAGCCTCGTAGGTATGGGGCTGGTAGCCATTTTGTGAGAAGAGATTTAGATTTTCTTTATATTTTTCGTCCAATTTGTTTTCAATTCGTCAGAGATTATCACGTAGGGATTCGGCACGTGACAACCTACCTAGCTATAAGTCTTAGTAATCGCACTTAAGCCGTGAGTAGAAATAAGCCAATGATATAACAGTTGTCGTTGCAATGATCGACTACGTAATAATATTTATCTACACTCACAACGTAATGTTCCAAATATGAGTTCAAAAACGAATGCATAAATACATACTTTTTTTTCGTGGATAGGTAAAATTTAAAAAAAACCATTACGATTCAACATTTTCCTTCGATTTTTAAACAACTGCATCATAAAATAACTTTTTAATTTTTATAGCACACTTTTTCTTTTTAATTTTTGGCGCGGGCTCATTGACTTAAGTCAATGAGCCAGCTTTTATCTTTGTCTATGTTTGAGCGCGCTGCGCAGTCATTCGAATACGCAATGAGAATATCCGCCATATTGGAATTAACTATTTTTCCACTTATTTTATTTCAACTGTATGAGTGAAGATAAAATAGTATATGCAACGGCATATAATTAGGTATTAAAACACTCGTGCGATGCTATTATCACACTCGGCTACGCCTCGTGTGATAAACCCACACTCGTGTTTTAATAACCCTTTTTATATGGTCGTTGCATAAACTACTATTATATACATATGTATAATCTATGCAATAACGATCAGTGGGCGTATACACATGATAATACGACACTATCAGGGTGGCAATCGACCAACTTTGTGACTGAACACTCTTTGTTATCAACATTCTATTTAATATTCGGACTATATTGATAACATATTTTAGAATGTCATGTTTACATCGCTGCTGAAAATGTTTTCAATGACCTGCAATTGCTACGACAGGTTGCCGGGCTAATGATCTCCATGTGAACTGAGTCATTGGAAATCTTCGATGGAAATCAATAATGTAAACCAAAATTAGGTTAATTAACAGGTATACCTACCTATTTCGAAACGAATCGAGACTCATAATCATATCAATCAAATCAGCTAAGATAGTCTGCTCGCTCACTAGGAATATTGCATGATAAGACATGGTTGAAACAGTGTCTGCCTTTGTCCAGAAATGAACGTAAATGTCCAGATCTACTCAGATAAAAGATGGGTTCATTTAGGTCTCCTGATAACTCAAATTATCTATCATCCGACAGGAAGTGACGTCACCGTGTGAGCCATGTAATCCTATTCTCTTTGTCACGCGAGACTCATTCACGACAGCGGCACTTATCACGCCCCGGGTGACCCGATACCTGAAGAATATTCACGAAATATCTACAGTTACAGTATGTATAGCATCTACCAACAATTACACACTCTCTGAGCCATAGATAAATAGAGCTTTGGCAAGTAGCGTCTAGTTTATTGTTCAAACTCAAACACTTCAAAATTAATACCCCTTGATAAGTACAACATTGTGCAAATATAGCTTTTGTACACACATGAAAATGTACTCAATTGTTTGCTACTCCAAATAAGGGTAAATAAAGGCCAAAATCATGAGATAATAAAGATAGATGGCGACTATGCGCCGCCGCGGTGCATTGTGGCGTATTCTAAATCTACAAAGTGAAATAAATATCTTGGGATTATTTTTACTTTTGCCCCAAACGCGTTCTGGGCGATGAAGAAAACTCGCAATATATTCTAGATGCAGTTATCAGTTACTGGCAATTTTAAAACTTTAAATTCAAGAAAGGAACAACAGTTGTATTAAGAAAAAGTTAACGCCTGTAACAGCGGTGATTTAGAGACTAAACATTGGAAACGCAATTGAGACAGCGATATTTCACAACCCTTGCGAAAGCCTAGAACAGTGGAAGAGCACTAGAGTTAATGAATGAGTCACATTCATCGCCACGGTCTGAATATTTATTTGCAAAGGGATGAACTGTGAAGTAGGTGTCGGGACTATAAATATGAGCGCTGACACGTAACGCAGATATAAATCCTGGGTCGGGAAATAAAGGACGTGACTAACGGATCTGTTGTGAGTTTGTGACTCTTGTGATGTCGCGTGAGCGTCAGCTTTAATGTTTGTTTCGGAAAATATGATGTCTGTTCTGAACATTTTAATTTGGCCAGGGGCGATTTAAAATGTGGCCCTAAACTGACGTACTTTGAGTGCTAAAGCACTGAAAATTTATCTTCTCTTTTTGTAAGTATTTTTTTATTGTTATAGATAACATCTGTCTCCATCTCCATGTTATCATGCGCATCTAATTATGTCGCAATTATAAATGTTTGCAGTGGAACCACAGAAGCTGTTATCATAATGTTTTGTAAACACTAGATGTTGTTAAGCAGTGCGAAATTAAACAATCTATTTTTCAAATGATAATAAGTTGGTTTTAGTTGCAAACACGCCTAGTTCGCGCGTTATTGATTCATTATGCAATATTTGTTGTCACTGTATGAGTAAATAAAATATTACATCAGGCTTTTTAATTCAGAAAAGTTTCATTGTTATTACAATGTGAGTTTAATTTTGTCAAAATGAATTTGCTGTTCTTAGTACCTATAAGTATCTTCTAACATTGGTCCTAAACTTAGCTGTTTCAGAATCTATTAGGTTTTGATATAAGATCCACCTACATAAGTTTTGGCTAGCAATTTATCAATATAATAGACGCAGGTGTCAGCGTGCCAAAGGGGTGATTGTAATTTTATACGTTCGATCAATTTCAAAGATAACAGAAAAATCCTAGATCTTTCTTCTTAGAAGTTTTCAGGTAGGTACTAGTAAATCCATGAAACAGACTTTTTGGACGGAATTTTCCCCATAATTTAAGTGGAGTCTAAGATCGACTTGAAATGTTTTACCCTAACCTGAGTCACCACAAATGAATGACAATAATAAAATTAGTTCTCAATAGAAAATGAGAAATAATAAGTCGGGCCACACTTTTATTTATTAGCCACGTGATCAAACTTTTCATTTTATAACTAAGCAACAGGAAAATGTGATAGCCTCTAATAAACTAATTCGTCTTTTTTACAACGCCAACTAAATATTCTAAGGAAAGCGTCAAGTAAAGATCAACAATTATATTAACTTGTCCTTTTTATTTAAACATTGCCACCTAATTACTAATTCAGCCACGGAATTTATATCTCATCACCATTTTACAGCGAGTTCGGGATTTGGGGCACCCCGACTCGGATTTTTTTTTATGATACTAATGAAATAGAAGCTAATAGAATATCTTTTTTGATGTCATTTAATAGTATTTTAGAAGTTTACTGCTTGAATGCATGTTACAAATTTAGATGCTGAAAAATAACCACCATGCTGAGTTGTATTTGGAGTGGCTTGCATAGAAGATAACTAGTGGCTAAGATAGTATTTTAGAGGTAGCGGAACAGAGAGTAAAGTCCCACATACCTCTACTGGAAAGAGAGGATCCTCCGACCAGACGGATGTAGTGTCTGGTGGGCAGCTGCCCGAGAGTTGATATTCGGGCTTTGCATGTGTTCTAATCGCACGGTAAACTTTGATATCGCGATTTAGGATTTTTGTAGTTAGTTCGCAGCTGTCGAGATAGATGGCGCCGCGAGTCTCATTTGTTGTGATGTTGATTCTGCTACGTTGATTTTTGTGGCGGCATGAATGCCGCTACATCACTCCCCTCCGGAGACTGGAGGTCGATAGTGGATGAGTCGTCCATACATCTTGAGATGCTTGCCAGGCCAGTGGAAGGTTGGTTCCAGTGAGTCGGAACCGGAAGTCGCAGAGTTCTCGGTGAGTCGGAACTGTCTGCGTCGCAGAGTTCACGGTGAGTCGGAACTGTCTGCGGTGCCCCGATGCTGCTGCTGGCGTGACTGCTGGCGTCGACCAGGAGAGGTTCTTTAAGGCTCGTCATGTGACTGGCCGAAGGTGCAGTGTGCTTGCCATGGTGGGTCGGAGCTGTGCGACGTGCTGACGTGACTGCTGGCGTCGACCAGGAGAGGTTTTTCAAGGCTCTTCATGTGACTGGCCGAAAGTGCAGTGTGCTTGCCAAGGTCGCTGAAGAGGTTGATGATAGAGGCTGAGGATGCTGACCAGGAATGCGCGTCCGCTGCATGCTGGTGGTCAGGATACCCGTAGAAGCCGAGGGTTCTGGCTGGCTGTATGACTCGCTGCTCGAGAGCTTGAGGTCAGGATGAGGAGAAGTGATGATGATGACGTCATGATGAGGTAGCTGCACGAAGGCTGCGCTGACGTCCAATGTCGAGGGTCACCAGTTTAGAGGTAGCGGAACAGAGAGTAAAGTCCCACATACCTCTACTGGAAAGAGAGGATCCTCCGACCAGACGGATGTAGTGTCTGGTGGGCAGCTGCCCGAGAGTTGATATTCGGGCTTTGCATGTGTTCTAATCGCACGGTAAACTTTGATATCGCGATTTAGGATTTTTGTAGTTAGTTCGCAGCTGTCGAGATAGATGGCGCCGCGAGTCTCATTTGTTGTGATGTTGATTCTGCTACGTTGATTTTTGTGGCGGCATGAATGCCGCTACAGTATCATTCAGAAGTTCGTTAATTGTGGCTGACTTAGTAATTTAGAAGGCAATGTAGATTTTTAGAGGAAAATAATGCTATTAAAAAGATGTCTGTTTAATTAGCACCCATAGAAAATTAGTATAAAATTTAAAAGGAAAAGAACCGACTTTGTACACATTTTTTTTATTCAGCCTTACTTTAACTGCCCCACTGCTGGGCAAAGGCCTCCAAATCATTTCAGGTATTCTTTTCCCGGGTCACCTCAAACCAGCCTCCAAACCCTGCTGTAAGCGTCTAGGTCGTCCTCTAACTACATTGTCTATTAATTAATAGGTAATACTTTTACTGAAACGAGTACTAGTAAACATCAATTTTGTGAGCATATTATGTGAGAGAGTACCTATTATATGAGAGAATATTTTAGTTAGGGTTAGGAATCACGGCCTTCAGGAATATTAAATCGTTTTACAGTTAATGGTTTTATAATAGCGTTTATGGCACAGAGGGAAAGCGCGCCTTCCGCTCTTAAATGATAGATAATAAAGCTTTAAAGGAGCGTTGCCCAGTCACTGTTACTAGCGGAAACATAATGCGGTATAACTCGACTGTGCCTCGCCTTACTGACGTAAAGGTGAAGACAAAACAAGGCTATGTTTAGAGACGGAAGTCGAAACACCTTAAATGATTTCAATGTAGCGTCCATGTCAAAAGTGTGAAAAGACATGCCTAGTGAAAAAGTACTGAAACCAATTTTAAGTAGATAGGTTTTACATATACCAGTGAACTGAGTGAAAAAATTGTTTACAGATTGCAAGTTACGTTAACATTTGAAGATTCAAAGAAGAGATTGACGGCAGATGCAATAGACTGATTGACCATGGTCTATTTAGCTAGAGCCAGAGAGAGCTCTGTCCGATGCTTATCAAAAGACAACGGTCTTCTGATAAACACAGGACAGAGCTTTCTGTACATAATCGGTTCCAATCATATTTAATGTGAAAGTGGGATCGTCGGTCTGTTTATTATCTCACTATTACTGAGGGTTGAAAATTGAAACACGGAGAAGTTCATAGCGCATTTTCATCGACAGAAAATTGACAATCGTTTCGGGCGTTCGGTGCTCTGAATTTGGCTATCATACGGTGAGCGATCGTCAATATGGCTCGTGGAGTTTAAGGTTGAAACTGACATGTAGACAGAGTGACGCTCTACTAACCAAACCATTTCAAAAATCCTATCAACAGTCGGTTACTCCGTTTTGTTTCTTTTTCGGGATAATCCCGAAAAAGAAATCACTGGAATTCCTGATAGCCAGAATCAAACGTGGCGACGACCGCGACCAGAGAAACAATACAAACTGTCTTGGATCCCGCAACGAACTTAATCAGAAAAGAACAGCCGAGGAGTAAGAAAAACATAATTTCCTCCTCCATGATTTCTCTGTTAATTATTATAAGAAGGCAAGCAAGTACTCACTGACAATGTGGATCATGAAGGAGGCGAAGACGACCATCCACCCCCACCCTCCATCGGGCGGCGGCGGGGGGCTGTCGGTGCTGTCCCGCGACGACTCCTGCGCCGCCACGCCGTTGCCATTCTTCTCACTTTTCTGCACCACGCCGTGCGACATCTTCTGTACCACGCTTGATCACTCTCTTTGGCACGGTATTAAGCTAGTTTGCTGATTGCTGACACTAAGGCTTTACTTGATATGGATTCTTAAAACTCCCTAAATATAACTTCTTGTGTTAAAATCTGCTTTTATATTAAAAATATGTTGTACGTTTATTTACTATATTGTCGCTAAGATATGTTATTGATTTATTATGTGCTTTATTATAACTTCATTGAGATAAGGTACTTATCCATATAAATATATTTCCTAAATAAAAAAATTGTATTTAAAAGATCAGGGGAAGCGATTGAGGAAGAGATGATAGAAATAATTATAATTATTAAATCCTATGTGTGGTCATAGACCATGATTTTTACAATTATCTGCGGTTTAAGACTTCTGTGTCAAATATCGAGGTGTTCCAGGATACGCCAAACATCTTCTTTTATGTTATCTGTAACAAAATATAAAGTGCAATTAACAACGAGAAACAAAGTTTATGATGGAGAGATAAAAATTCGCAACACGGTTTAAAAGTTTGTAAAAACTGTACATCTTATAAAATTACAGTGGATTGAAAAAGTGACGCAACTTGAAGGATCCTTGAATAAAAATGTCATCAGATAGCTTTTAAAATACAGAGTAAATTACCATTTTAGCATAATATGTATATCCTTTTAAAACTCATAAAATAAAGTACAATTTTTGCAACAACTGATCATAAACTTAAAGAACTTATATCCAGCCAGATTTGCGTAATGTATTTTATCCTAATAAGCAAAACGGGTATATTATGATGACAAGTATTCGGGATTTGATATTCTATTGGCATCCATTATAATTGACGTCATTGCAAAGTTCTCAATCGAAAGGGTCTGTCTGGCGCCGCGGAGGTTTACTCTGAAAGAGAACTGCTTATCACTGTTCGTCTCGCTTACAGAGTTAGGAAACGCCTCGGTGGGCACTGCTAGAGACGGTATTGCCAAAACTTTCCTATGAGTAGAAATTGATGGCCCTTGACAATAGGGACTTAGACTTGATTTATTTAATTACATTTCTCAAAACCTAGTGAAAAGACAAGCCGCAGTAACTAATAGTAGTTTATGCAACGACCATATAAAAAGGGTTATTAAAACACGAGTGTGGGTTTATCACACGAGGCGTAGCCGAGTGTGATAATAGCATCACACGAGTGTTTTAATACCTAATTATATGCCGTTGCATACACTATTTTATCTTCACTCATACATTTGAAATAAAATAAGTGGAAAAATAGTTGATTCCAATATGGCGGATATTCTCATTGCGTATTTGAATGACTGCGGAGCTCGCTAATCCATAGACAAAGATAAAAGCTGGCTCATTGACTTAAGTCAATGAGCCAGCGCCAGAAATTAAAAAGAAAAAGTGTGCTATAAAAATTAAAAAGTTATTTTATGATGCAGTTGTTTAAAAATCGAAGGAAAATGTTGAACTGTAATGGTTTTTTTTTAAATTTTACCTATCCACGAAAAAAAAGTACGTGTTTATGCATTCGTTTTCGAACTCATATTTGGAACATTACGTTGTGAGTGTAGATAAAATAGTTTTAGAATCTTAAAACATTTTGAGAGTTTTGAGCGTTTTAAAATCTATGATACACAGATACCTACAGGACTAGTTACATGTGACTAGTCACTCGAAAGCTATACTAATATTAAATTTGCGCCATCAGTACATACGACGTTTTGCTTGACAAGGATAGAAGAATATCTTCAAAAGCACTTCTATTATTCTATCGATTTTTTGATGTTACTATTTTTTTCAAATAAGTATTCATTCATATTGTAGATGTTTGATAGTAGTTGAATACCCTATTCTGTCTGACTATGGTTATGGCTGCCAGAACTTGTGTTCAGCGCAATGGCGCGGGCAAGAATTATATTAACAGCAATGGGTCTCAGTAGCTGCCAGTGCGATGTTCCGAGCTCTGTGGTCACAAGATAGTAATGTATTCATGTAAATATTTTAGTTCTTGGAACAGATAGGCAATATAAATAATGTGTTTCATGTATCGTCCCACGCGGGTAGTTTGTACCACAGAAAATCATAGTTGGAAAAACTGTGACTAGTATAATCGGGTAATGGTTACAACCGCATTACCTAATCCCTGTCGAATCGAATTGAAATAGATCAATAACAAGTCTTCAAGCAAATGAAATTGTGATTGTGTGTGAAGAACTTGTAGGTAAATGATTTTCTTTTATCTTATACCTCCGCGAGTTCGCAGGTGGAAACTAACTTAGCTAGTATGTTTACAGTGTTAGCTATGTGATTAGTGCGATTACCAGCTGAAAATTTGCTCTCTTTTTTCAGCTGGCAAATAAAAGTCTATTTGTAAAGACTTTTTGCAGTTATGGTGGGATTTTCCTGAAATCCGCGAACGATAGTACATATATGGTAAACAATCCCGTTATCAGTTTAATTATGTAGTTGTGTTAAACCTCTGTCAATACTTTGGGGAGAACTATGATGAAATAAGTAAAAAGTAAAACTTCATTACAGATAGCCTCAGTTACGACATTTTCTTAAACAAACGTGTCTTTGTAATATTATATCTAATCAACTTGATTTCTTATAGTTACATAAAAGTTTATTACATTGATATTACATAAGATAGAGCTCTAAAAATATATTATAACGAAATTAGCATGAAGCGATAAAACAATATAACATTGTTTAGATAAGGCCTGAGAATATTTGATTTCAGTAATTAAATTCGCTTGTTGATTTAATATTTTAATCTCCCTTTATTTGCGAACGATTTGCGTAAAAGTAACAGAGCCCATTTCTATCATGTTACATAATTTGAGGGGTATTCCAATTTGTTTCAGTTCAATAATAAATGAAGCTCTAGTTTATAAGTTAGTAACGAATAAGGGGCAAGAAGCATGAAATTTGGCGTGTGCCAACAAAGTCGAAATTGTTTTAGAACTGATGAAGTCAATAAAAGAATATTATGGGGAAGGAAAAACGGGATATAGTACCATGCTAACGACGTGTGGTAGGCTGGGATAAGGAGAAAGTTTACCAATTTCTGTATACTTCACAAATAAAATATTCATACCTTAAGGGAAAACGATTGATGGGACATAACAACATGTATCTATATATTCATTCGATCGATGATATCGCACCTTGTCGATGAAGTGATTTGTTGATAAGATACCTGCGATATGATTTCGGGTTGATTTACCGTTCTGTCATATATTTCACAATATGCCTGTTACATTTGATTAATATGATATGTTCAGGGTCACTCGAGATTGTGAGCCTACATGTCAGGTCATAAGATTATTTTTTAGTGTTGTGGGCGTGATTTTCAATATCCATTGCCTAGTAGCATGACTACAGTCATAATCTTATCGACCAACTCTAAAATAGGACAAAGTATTGAAGAGGATTAGTGGTGGTGTTCGTTCGGAGAATTGATCCCAATGGTCGAAATGGATAGTTTCAAGGTTTGAACATTGTATCGTACCAATGTTATCATCATGATCACCTCAGCCGAAATACGCCTATAGCATACACCTCATAGGCCTCCTCTGAGCGTCACCACATCAACCGCTCATCTGCTTCTTGCATTCACCAGTCTCCTTCGGCTCTTACCGGTCCTAAGTCTACCAATAAAGTAAATAAGTTTTTTTACGTTTGAGGAGATTTACACCCATAAGATATCTTCTGTGGACAATATTCATAACCAAATCAAATAAATGACTGTATTCAGTAATCTTTGATAGTCTGTACATTAAGCTTATCCGTGATAATGAATTTTATTTGGCTCTCCGCGGCACAATGGCCTTCCTCAATTTCTAGAAAAATGTTCCTGCCCATTGTGATAATAATTCTATGGAACCTTTGACGTCACCCACCGGTACAGTCGAGATAACCTATTTACTTTTGCAAATAACAGATATTGCACGAATATCATTAAATATCTGAAAGATATGTTTTTTATAAACTTCTAGCGATTCTGCGTAATCATCAAAGGTAGCCATTTCACGTGTATTAATATGTTTTGGTGGTAGAAAAGGACAAATTCCGAGAAATTATTAAATACTAGCACTTCGCCCGCGACTTCGTCCGCGTGGGGATAGTAGGTACTCCACAAACTGCGACGCCCCTATACATATCCCCTTATAACGGTTAGTTTTGGAAAATTAAGCACAACGATTCTCATTTTTGGTATAGCGCAACTGTTCACCCCGTTCAGCCCGTCAGGGGTTGATTATGCAAAAATTGTTAGGTACATGATCTGTTTCAATTATCCCACTTTTAGTTTGTTCATAGAATTCCGACGTAAATTGAAGCAAGCTATAATTTCCTCCCCTAAAAACTTATTCTCCCCTGCTTCACCCCTTATTATGTATGTACCTAGTTGATTTTCGAAAAATCCAAACATTTGTTATTCTTATTGTTTTATCGAAAACATTTAATGCCGTGGGGTTTCAACTTCATCGGACCAAGCATTGATACGATTCTCCCCAGTTCGCTCAAGCCGCGACATTTTTCTTACTCCGAGCATGTTTATTACCGTCGTAACTTTTGAACGAAAGGTCCGATTTGAATGATTTAAAGTGTAATTTACACGGACATAATCAACCTTAATTATCAAACCATTTAAATGGATAAGGATTAATATCATGGTACTATAATCACCATTTTTTATTTCACCATGGGATTTGCTTGACTAATATTAACAAAAAGCGGTCATGGTGACTTATCCATAATAGTTAGACATATGGTATCGCGGACTTTTTTGTAGATATTGATGACCTCTATAAAACTGTAGTACATCACTTTGCACTATTGTCAATAGATTCCGCAGCGTACGCGATATAAGGATTTTTTCTCACACCTTGGGTCACATTATCGAAGTTTTCATACGGATCCCTAACTTTTTTGAAAATATTCTATAGCCTATGACCATCACCGATAATGTAGGATTCTACTGGTGAAAGAATTTTTCAAATCGGTCCAGTAGTTTCGGAGCCTATTCATTTCAAACAAACAAACAAACAAACAAACAAACAAACAAACAAATCTTTCCTCTTTATAATATTAGTGTAGAAAAATGATTGCGTTAGATACACGTGTTCCTGTGATGAGTCGCCAGTTAAGAGCACATGTCCAAAATAAATAAGTACGTCTATCAATGTGTTACTTATGATAGATAGAGATACGACTGTCTAGATTGTAGGTAAGCCCTTTATTCATAAATACATCGTCTGTAAACGATCGATAAGGTATTTATCGATAAATCTGTCACTGACATTTTCATAACACGAGACTCTCAAGTTATACTCGAAACTAGTTTTTTAAGCTAGAATAGTAAGCATGTTATACGAGTATTCTGGCTAATTAACAGACCTAGTTTGGTACTAAAAAAATGAGGATAGATAGTTATGCAAAAAAGAGTGACTAGGTCGCTGTGCTAGCTTATGAATTTACCCCGGTTTGAGCCAGGCCATTCTCGTTTCTTAAAGAATGTGTATCTTAGGGCATGACAGTGCCCTCGCCAAGTCGAACCAACGGGAGCGGGGCTCTAACTACTTTTTCTCGAAAAGTTTCGACGTATTTTCGAACTCTTATAGTTTCGGTCTGGATAACAATAGAGAGCCCATAAATAATACGAGTGATACTATCAGAATGAGGATCAAAGGTCTCCTTTCATTCCGAAAATGGATAATAGTTGAATACAATGCTTGCTCAATGCCCGTTAATTGTGGATTTCAGATACTAAATTTTATGTTTTCCGCACGACACGTTATCCTGGATAAATAAATTTATTTTTTAAATACCTGCCTTTGATCGTTGCACATGGTTTGTTGATTAGAAAACTTATTGGAACATACCACTGCCCACTGGGTATTCCTCTTCCTGTATGTAACAAACCCAATTAGCTAGCCGAATAATAAGCATAACAGCCTTAGCAATAACAATGCTAGTCTATACTTGTATAATATATAATATAAAATAATATAATAAAGAGGAAAGATTTGTATGTGTGTATGTTTGTAATGAATAAACTCAAAAACTACTGAGCCGATTTAAAAACTTCTTTCACCAATGGAAAGCTTTTATTAGGGAGTAACATAGGCTATATTTTATCCACGTATTCCCACGGGAACGGGAACTACGCGGATGAAACTGCGGCGTGCTGCTAGTATTTAATAATACTCGATCAATGTGTAAATAAATGTTGTTAAATGTGACTGGCGAAGTGTAGGTGTGCTTTGGTTACACCTCTGCCAAACCAAAGTAAAGACAAATGGTGCGCTAAAATCGCGAGACGGGCCGCGGCATACCACAAAGGAGATGGAGGGATGACTTGGATATCTTTCTTGGGAGTTGGCAAGAAATGGCACAGAACCGTGAACAATGGAAAAGAATAGAGGGAGGCCTTTGCCCACCAATGGGACAGTTCAGGCTAGATGTAATATTGGTAATCAATCAATACATATAAAACTCTTTTGTTACTGAGAGACTGACCGACAACGCACAGCCGAAACTGGTCTTAGAAAGCTCAAATTAGGCAAGTAAGTTCCCCCCTATACTCCCCAGTATAGGGGGGCACTAAGAACCGTTCCCGAAATTCCGACGGGGACGGGAAAAAAAGGGATAGGGCAAAATCTAGTATACAGGGAGTTCCAGAAGTGCGTAGTAATACTTAAGGGTGATGTTGGGTACCTACTTAATGTATATTTAGGAAAAAATTGTTAGGTTGTTGTTGAGCTGAGGGCCAATTCTACTAATTTTCAAGCATTATTCGCATTCGAGTCTCAGTCGCAGTCTGTCAAAAATGTAAGAAAATTAAGTTTTTTTTGACAGTTCGCAAATGACGTGCGAATTCGAACATTGTTTAAAAATTAGTAGAATTGACCCTCTGATGTTGCAATAATAAATACAATAATTATTTTTTAGAAGTAACAACAAAACTATTAAATTAATTACGTATCAAGTGTCGACTAGTGGTGTGCATGTGTGCGTAATATGCGGTGTTATAGAATTATCCACACCTGAGAGGTTTCTACCAATGCGAATTAGAACCGCCTCTACTAAGAAATCTTTTATGATTATCAGTGATAAATGTGCTATTACTTAGAACATGAACGTCACTGAATTTTTTATAGCACCTTCTATGTTTTGATTGTCATTGATTTTCCCGGCCTACAGGTTATTCTGGTACCTAGATCGAGTATCACATTTTATAAGACTTGGTGTGATTGTCGGGTGACGTGCGGAATCCACAGGTATCCACGGAAATTATGTTCCGCTCAAAAATCCAAGCTAACAACGAGGTATGCATAGGCTATTTTGTTATTTGAATAGGAGGAAGCTCTAAAACTCACGCATGGAAAGTCGTGTAGAAAAGCTATACTTAGTAGCAAACAACGGATCCGATAAATCGTGAATAAATTATTCTAATACGCTTCTAGGAATCAAGTGTATTCAGAATAGACATGTTTATTATTAACAGAAAGTTCTGATACGGTGTAAGAAGAGTCAAATCAAGTGAAGATGACGCACAAGACGACACTCTTGTCAGTGGCGCGCCGCTCCCCTTATCAGTGAGTGATAAAAGGTCGGTAACGTTCCCTGCACACCCCAAACCGAACATTGTTACATCACTATTATTATTTAACGATAGTTACGGATTCAAAACTCTAAGGCGGTGATGTAAACATCAATATTGTAAGTTCTTGTGTAATAGGGGATTGGTTCGAGCAGATTTTTCCAGAACAATAGTGTCCGGTACGGGATTAGGGTCTGTCACATCGATCATATGAATGGGGACAGATATTGAAAGTGTATTCGCATATGTACAGGTACTACCAGTATTAAATGGTCACACACGGGTGGTTGCTGTCCCTTTTATTATTTATTTGTCTTGATATCTTTATAAATGTCGTTTCAGGTTGCTTTTGTGCATCAGTCCTCGCTATACGAGTATGCTGTTTTTTTAGTCAAATTGTATGATATCTTTAGGTCAGGTTTAATGCTTTGATTAGAAAGGTTATTTGTCGCACAACAGTTAAACCTTAGTTATTAAACCTAATTTGAAACTATAAAGTGTCATTGGAACACAACTAAATATGTAGATGTTTGACTTCCAGTATCAGTGGCTTATCGCCCAGTTTCAAGAGTCAACAGGGACAAAAAGGTGACTTAGCGTCCGGTCTTAATGTTATTTATTAATATCTAAGTGACATAATTAATGTAAAGTGTCGCCTATATATATGCCTGTATATGATTGTAGATCTACAGTGACCCAAATCTCTACCTCTTTATTTCATCGTTACTTTTAAGGTATCGTGACACAAATCGCGTGATTCTTTATAAGTAGGTATCATATTCATAATTTTATTCCGAATTTTATCTTCATAAACATAGCAAATTGGGTTATATTTTGCTAAAACATTATCTTTATCGTCATTTTTAGTAATCAACGAGTTTGAGGTCAATTCGACATATTCAGGCGTATCGAGTATGATTTGATGCTGACCCAAAATTAGTTAAGAAAAGGTTAGGTTGGTGATATTGTTTCATCAAATAAATGTCACAGAAGCTTACGTAGAGTACAGATCAACCCAGATATTTGTTATTTCAGAACATTTTTGATACCTAGCAGATCCGTTTATTCATTTATCGATAAAGTCGAAATGTCATTGGTACGTTGTTATTGTACGGTATGCAGATTACAATGGCTTATCTTGTTGTGTGAGATTTAGTTGTCAAGAGACAAGAAAAACATTACTGTGGACACATGTTATTGTTTCCTACATGTTCCCCTTACATTATATTAGTTTTCCAGCTCCGAGAAAACGTTCCAGTTCAAAAATAAGATTAAATAAGAAAAGTTGGTGCACAAAATGGAAACAGCTGGATGAAAGATTTAATAACGAAAAAATATATTTCCGAATATATACTTTCGTTAAATACCAGTAACTTTACCATTCAGTGCAATGTCCCTACTTTGTACAATATTTATGAAAATTAAAAAGAGTTAACATTTCCTGTATGGCTGACCTATTCACCATAACCTATAAATATTGTAAAGCGAATTGAGACATAGACACATAGGCGTCTACTATCAGAGATTCCATACAATAACAGCTGACCCCGAAGTAACCAATTAGCAACGAATATTATGGCCAATAGAGCAGGGAGGCAGTGTGTCAAGCGTAGTACTACGAAATACGTAGGTAATAATATCAATGGCCTGATTGTGCGGCATTAGTAAGTGCCGAGCCAATTAAGTAGTCTAAACAAACAAACCTAAAACAAAGGAACTCAGCAATTAACTAAACGAGATGGATTTGGTGCACAATGCAAGTTTACGAATCTTTGTGCATCGCTACTTCAATTAAATATAACTACGCTGTTTTATTTGATACACTGCTTAATGCGCACAATATTATTCAAAATGATATGCTAAATATTCATGTTATTTATGTCACAACTCACAACAAAAGAACTATTAGATGAGATCGAGTATCGAGTTCTAACTATGCATTGTCCATTATTTAAAACATCCGTAATGAAAATTAGAACACATAAAATAAACTGCAAGTCTTCCGGCTAATCTTCTTTGTTTTTGAAAAACTGCATGTCAGATGCGCGCCAAAAATAACACTTGACGCACGTGCTCCCATGTTTTTGATGCATGTAGTCCAATGAAATTAAACAAGCGTTGCTATTGAAAACCTATTTCACGGTCAGGCATGTTGAATAAACATTTAAAACATTATCGGAATAACATAAAACAGCGTTCAATGTTTTCACTATCATAACAAAAACAAAAGAAAGAACACTCACTTACTGTCGAGAATAAAGTCGTATAAAAATGCAGTTCTGTTTGTTTGTAATATTAAAACACTTTTTATGTGAACTACGTTCCGTAACGTAGAAAAGCTAAGAAAACACGCTCGTGGCTGCCGTGACGTATCGACTGACCGGGCGTCCAATCGCGCGCGCTCCCGCCCTCTGACTGACAACGAAAATAGAAGATAATGAAGGAAACACTCGCTTGATATTATTTGATAAATATTTCTTTGGTATTCATATAAGTAAATAACATTGTTTGAACTGTCATAATATGTCAGTTAGAAAGGACACGGAAATCATATTTTTTTTAAACAGTAGGTACATTGGTTGATACTGGTACGTATCTACATGTTGAAATAGTTATCACGACCCATAAATAATTGATTTAGTTTTATCGCGGAAAATATCGGTAACAAATGCCAATTGCCATAGATAGCTACTAGTTTCCTTCCGCACAGTTGTTTTTTATATTAGCAACTTTTTGGTCTGCTCTCTCTAGGTTCGGGAAAGTGTTATTTTCCATCTGTAATGTTTCAGCAGCAGCAGGTTTGCAACCGGTTGATGGCAATAGGCCCCCAGGCTTCTGTTACACTAATATAAGCTAGGTACCTATATACATCTTTTTTATATTTTCTGTTTTCTTCCTAAATTATTTTTACATCCAGTTTTTATTTTAATAAATTCTTGTCAACACAAGAATTTAATACCAAAAGCAACGCGTACCTAACCTAACAATAAGTAAAATAGATTTTCTGTAACGTATTTATGATTCGAACGATTTGACACGCGTTTGTGTGGTGTTTCAGTAAAAATATTCGCTCCTATCAAAAGTTATCGCATGCAACTTTTATTGCACCTGTCAATGACAAATCATTCGCCTGTCGTCAGGTATTGGGGTCAAAATATTAAGATAATATTATAAAAACGACGCATGTAACATCAAAGGTATATCTCGTACTCTATCTGAGTTACTAGGTCAGATAAATTTATCTAAGCGATTTCTTGTAGGGCTAGAAAAACCTATTGCAGCTGGCAGTTTAAAATAAAATAACATTTATGGTATTTATTTGTTCATGGTTCTTGCGATGGAAAATTGTATGGTTTACATATATGAGTTTGTAACAATGTGGTTTGTAAATTGCACGCAACCCGCGTGTTTCTATCGGTTTATGTTGACGGAGTAATTACGTTACATTATTGAAAGGGTCATTGATAACGGTAGAATTTGTATGTATTTGCTGTTGACTGTATTGCTTTTTTTAACAACTCGCTCTGGGCCCGCGTGTTATACCTACATATACTTATGTCGCGGCAACTACCATAATCACCGTTTAAATGGCGCCGTTCAATGCAAAGGCTAGGCAGCCAATTAAACGGCTGATTAAGTCAGTTGGCTGCGACATATAAACTGTAACTAAACGCTGATTTCCATTTTTGGACTTCTACTTTTCGTCACTTTGTGTCGATTGACTCAATTTAAATTTTGTATAATCAGTATTTGGCAACCCATACAGCTCTGTCATTGGCCTCGTTTAAATCCTGGAAGGTGTTGATGGTTGTGCAACAAAGGAGGTGACGCATGTCCAGTGAGGGGCTCCACATTGTCACTGCGTTATGGATGGGTGGAGGATGCCCCATTAGGGCAGATCAAAGTAGACAGTTCACATGCCAGCCAGCCAGTCACAGTCAGTAAATAAAATAGACTGACTGGCTGGTTTTTGGACTGTCGTATTGAACATACAACTCTTCCTACTTATTCATTCCTAGATAAGTAACTGCCATAGTAGAAACGAGGCATGTGTCCCAGAAGAAGAAACAAGGAACATGGTATAAGCACGCATTTTAGGGTGGCGATATATCCTACTCCTGACATGATATCTATAGGTACTTATATTATAAATGCTAAAGTGACTCTGTCTTGTATCTTTGCTACCTCTTCACGTTTTAACGGCTGAACGAATTTCGATGAAACTTGGTACACGAGCAGACCATGTCCTGGAAGCGACATAAGATACATCGTGGGATTTTCATCTTGGGAGTATGTTATGTTCTTTTTTTCTATGAGGAATATCGAAAAACAATGAAACGAATCTCAAGCCCGATTTTGTAAAACTGCATCATTGGATTTTTGAAAAAAAAAACATAATATCCTGTATTATTACACCATTCGAAAGTTTTTCTGAAATCCAATGACAGTTTAAGTTTTCATCAGAATCGGGCTCTATTCTGCTTCCAGTGTTTTTTGATATAACTCATAGTTTATTATGGAATTTGGCCATCCACGCAAACTTTAAAATTCACCCAGGCTAAGCTATAAATAAATGAGTGGATTACATACTAAATCAGCTTCTATTGTGTTTCAACGTTACGATAAAGTAATAATACCTAAACTTCTAAATAATAAATAATAAATATAGTTCAAGTAATGAGCCAAGCATTTTCCTGTTCCTTCGTTATTTTAGGTACTGACTTACCTTATCTTTTATTTTGTAGGTTACAATTAAACAGCAGGAAAATAACACGTCTCGAATAAATGTGTTTAAAAAACGACTAAGATCTAATAATGCGATGATCTCCGATATGTATCGTTATTGAAAATATTTATGAAGAGGCTCGTAAGAGGTAATATCCGTTATGAAATACGTGGATAATCTCATTTAATACGTTATATCTGCGGGATCGTTAAGCTGTTGCTTC
The DNA here is from genome assembly GCA_947386135.1 of Melanchra persicariae. Lineage (NCBI taxonomy): Eukaryota > Metazoa > Arthropoda > Insecta > Lepidoptera > Noctuidae > Melanchra > Melanchra persicariae. The sequence continues at coordinate 6,482,812 of OX376653.1, read as the reverse complement.
ACTTGGATCATCGTAAATTAAAGTTATTTTTTCGAGACTGTCGCCGCTATAGCCGTATTGTTTACTTCTTTATAAATACTGAGATATTACCAAATGGAAGTTTGAGTAACATATTTATTTTTAATAATAGATTAATGCAAAAGTAAGTCTGTTTGTAACCCATTCACGCCTATATTGCTGAACTGATATTGATGAATTTTAGTACAGTGATAGATGGGAGCCTGGAGACGTTTTATATGCTACTCCTTTTTGCGAAACTATATTAATTGCGTACCCATAAATATATTGAAGAATGATTATTTTATATAAATTACGTCTACGTATGTTAAATACGGGGTTATTTTTCAATGACCGGCCAAATTTTCACTGGGTGTTCTACCCATGAATATGAACAACTTTCACTATGGGACCGACTCTGAAATCACGAAAAAAAAACAGCTGTTTCATACAAAAGTTCAATACCTACTCGACTAAAATGTATGAAACACATGTTTTTTTTTTGTGAAAATTTGGCCGGTCATTAAAAAATAACCCAGTATTACTGTATTATATCTACTTTATTTATATGACTACGTTTGGCGTACAAAAAAAAAGTAAAAAATAAGCTGTACCATTTTCTGCTTATTCTTTAGAATGTCTGTAGCATGTGCGACATTGACACAGAATTGCCGGCGGCATTGGCATTTTATATGGAAAACTTGAAAATGTTATAGCCACAAGTTATAGTAGTAGTTTTATCAGTGGTATAAGTTATGACTTATTCAACGCAGCTGTGTGCACACTGTTCAGTAGTAGCTGCGATTGAGTATGCCCTCATTCTTATGCAGTTTGTCGTGGCGATCGGCGGCATATCGGGCTGAGGTCGACTGGTCGGCAAACATACCTACGACGCCACTTGACTTTAATTGCTTTGAAAATTAATTGAATCGTAAGAAATCGTTCTTACGATTTATTGCCAACCCAGGTTTGCAGTTTAGTTAGGTATAATAAAGCATATCAGAAGGCAAATACCTACAGCATTAAAGACGACAATTGTTACCATGATAGTTAGTAAAAAATCTGTTTTTCTCAGCTTTTCTCTTTTAAATATTCTGTCAATATTGACTGTACATAATATCTAATTTTCGTTCTGGGAATCAAAGATAAACAGTGTTTCTTATCATTCCCAGACATGTCAGATTCAACAGAAGCGAAAAGAATATTGAAATACGCAGTTGTCAGTAGGTATGTCAAACGTTTATCTAGCACTTGTGAATATTTTAGATATTTATCTAGATTTTTGGTACACATTTTCATCGATTGGATTCGTTTCCATGATAACTAATAGATACTGAAAACGCGTGACAATGTAAACAATACAATAATATATTTGTAATACAGAGTAGCGCAAAGTATTGATATGAATAAACATGTCGAGTGCATTCACATCGACCGAAACAAAGAATGAAACATAATGCCACATCTATAGACACAGCATTTAATGTTGCCTCATTATATTATACATGCATCATATATGTATATCGCATATTACATATATGTTTACAAAGACATACGACTATATGGGCAAAGGTCAGTGCCACTTTACCTACCTACATATTATGTTCATATGTACGTGCATTTTACTTTTCGCTTTGCATAAAGAAAGATGTTCCTTTGTCTTAAAATTCTTTATACAGCAGCGTATTCTCTTTCATGTGTGCATTTGGGAACATTCCAGATTTTGGTGCAGTTCCTCGTTCGAAAGTTATTGAACTGGTTCCAATTTTGCTCTGTGACGTATTTTTATTTGGTTTTTGAACTAAGTTAGGTATAGATACACATTACGTGGTGTTTTTTTTTTTTTTTTTTATGGATGGGAAATCATCAAATGACTTCTCCCGCTCTGGGCAGAGCGGAAGGGAGTGTCAGACTCTTACTGACTAAAACCCATCCGTGCTCCTCCTAGTGCCCTTGCTTTCCAGGGCCGCGGTAACTCTTTCGAACATAGTCCGCAACTCTGGCAGGCTCTGGCCCTAACGGGCCCCTACTGCTATGCTGACATCTCTTTTCAAGCTAATTATGTTGTAAAAAGCTTATTTTGGGAGCTTAAGGATAGTGGATTCATTCCACAGTCACATTAAGAGTTGTTCTTATTATTAAAATAAAACGTCTGGATTCTAACCAAAGCAAAAGTTCAATGATCTTCTTATCGTTATTAATGGATTTAGAACTTCTTAAACTCTAACAAAAGTAACTTTAGCTGCTAGCTTCAGTATCGCATGTTTATCTTATTAAAATTTTGTTCAATAGCAACAAGTTACTCTCGCGTTTAATTTTAATTTTCTTAAAGAACTTTCTAATACGAAATTAATTTTTCACCCCGCCAAGCACTTAGCACTCGATTCGTGACGAACAATAAACAACGTCTCATTCTTTGAACAAAGTTATTTCAAAGTGGAGCTGAAGAACAAGTAAATAATATCGTTGAAAAGACTTATTATCTCATTGAGCGCTTATGTACGAGTAATGAAATAGAGAGGCGTAAAAATGGACGAATAAACACATCGTTCATCGAAACAATATTCGCACAATTGATTTGCCACCGCTGAACACGCGGCTCATCCGATAGGGTTGTCCCGTACGAGTATTTCGGGTGTTACCATGGATATTGAGCAGCGTTTTGTCTTTGAATATGGTTGGTTATCAGGGATGGATGAATTGTGTCAAAAGTGTGACAATTCACACCTCTATTGTGAGGCGAATATGTACCTATGGAAGAAAACATTCTATGAAGACCTCAAATAAATTGGGATAAGGGCAGGATGATGATAGTGAATATAAAACTTTTTACAAAAAGAAAATACAACCGATTTCTACATAAAAAAACACAAAAAGTACAAAATAACTTAAATTTTCCAAAATTTAAGTTATTTTGTTAGTGGTTTTTATTAGGAAGTCGTTGTATTTTTTTTTTCACTTTCTGTGCTACCACTAATAATTCCAACCAGTTCATATCTAGTTAACTATCTATCTCTGAAGTTCTTCATCAGATCTTAATGAAATTTAAACGGGACCGTTTCGGAATAAACTTCTTTCGATTAAAAAAATAATTATTCAAATCTGGAAGTATATACCTATATGACGGAGTTATGCCCGAACTTGCATACAAAAAAAATATGAACATCCGAATTGCTAACCTCCTCCTTTTGAAGTTGGTTAAATTTTACATATATATGGCGAGAATGGAAATGACTAATAAGATAGGCGCAAATAGAGCTTATGGAAGAATGATGACTCAAGTAGGGTCAGGGCATACCTCACCTTTCTTTCACGAAGCCACTTCCTTTTTCATCCATATACTCGTATATGATAAATTTCCGTAAGATCTTTATAAGATTCAGTTCTGTTAAAAGCTTAACGTAAGAAGCTTACAACTGAAACGTGTATCGCAACTGTACATCCACCTTTTAATTCACGTTTCGTTATTAATGTTACTTTACTTATTACTTTACTCCAATAAGATTCGACGAAAAAAGACATTTAGCTACACAAACTCGTTCGGGTTTACCTCTCTTTCATCGGGTCTTATTTCTAAGCTCTAATTCTCCTAAAAAGCTTGGTTAAGCCCACCGAATTGCGTTACATACCCAGAATGAAGACCCACCTTGTTTATTTATACTTTGGCAGGACAGATATACACGAAATCCGACGTACTTGATAAGATTTTGTGTTGTATTTTTTCCAACGTTTCAGCCATATTTTTCCCTGTCTTTTTGAGTTGTGTTTCCTTTGAAAAGCGTGTTTAAGCCTGTCTGTTTTTAACACTTAAAGCAGCTCTTTAACCGTTTGTGATTTGTGTGTGCGTCAACTAATGGCTTTTAAGGCGTTTGTGGACGATTGAAGAGTCATTATCATTATGCCGAGATGGGGTATCAGAGAAGGAGGTGGTTGACTATGGTAATGGAGATAAAACGCTTTGATGCAAGCCTGGAAGAGTGAGAGCTTCTTCCCCAGGAAAAAAAGCCCTCTAGAGCTTACCTACATCTTTTACTATGTGCCTGAAATTCAGCGGCTTTTGAATATACCGGAAGTTCGTCTTAATTGGTATGCTTACACACAAAGTACCGAGATAAAAAATTGAGGATGAAATATTTAATTGCTAACTTAAAAACCTTTTAACCTCTTCTTTAAAATCATCTTAAGCTACGACAAATACTGTTAGAAGCATACCTAAATATCCGCAATGCCGCGCTGAATTCTAGGTACTAACCCACTTTGTACCTTCGAAAACTTAAAATAAAATTATTGATTCAGCATCAGACAAAAACCTCGTTATTCTGCAAAAGGATAGGCTCTTAAAATCGCACAATATAACTGTCGTTTGTTATTTAGTAACGCTTCAACCCTTGCGCACAGACGCAGCGCGCCACGTAACGCGATTACAGGCGGTTGATTGGGTCCCACAATACAGCTGCGTACTACGAGTTTACAACTCAATAGAATAGGGTACTTGTCGTACTAACTCGCTGGATCAACACACATTAGTGTTGTTGCTGTTGTGTGATAACAAGGATATGTTGCTGTAGGAGTTATATTTTGGAAGGAATTATTTTGTGAATATCTGTGACGGCGGACGCGGTTCGTGTGGAAGTTGGAAACCTTTTGATGGTAAAGTTTATAAAGACGGAAATCTGTCATTCAAAACTTTACTGTAAAACCTACTCTATTTCTCTTTTTTACCGACTGCGCGACGCAAGGGGGAGGGTAGGTTATGTGTTCATCAGCCCATGTATGAACCTATTGCAGTGTTGTCACTACATGAGTCTTTAAATTACTCCAAAAATAGGAGGGGGTTCTCAATGCAGTTTTATTTTTCTGTTTTTGAAGCGAATCTTCTTGCTTAATATTTTTCTTTTTCTGTTCGAGTGTTTGAATTACAATCGAAAATATTTTACAAGGAAAATCTAGATTTGTTTTCTGGTGAATGTTGAAATATTCGTGATGGTGAGACGTTATATATTTTTTCGAAAGCTGAATCCAAATTACTCTGTGTGAATCTCGAAATTTACTGTTTAAGTTTTCGCGCTATAAATCAATAATTCACATACATAAACGTAATGATTTCTGTGCCATATTTAGGTTCTGAATGTTAAAATTAGACGGATACTTTCAACATTTTTTTTTATCATATGTTAAAGTGTTTACTTATTTAATCTGATTTTGTGTTTATAATTTAATTTAGGCTTTTTTTTATTATTCCACAAAATTATACGTATTTAGTGTAAAGATGTGTTTTCTTCATTTTTTTTTACGCTACACTATTTATGTTTTTTGTTATGTACAAATACACAATTAAGGACAGAGTTATCATTCAAGTCTAATCATATTTATTTTCAAAAACCCGCATTGACTCAAATGCTGTTTTTTAAAAACTCAGAGAAACAAACGATATTCGTTTGGTTCAGAACAGTCGAGCGATGGCACTGTTTGTATTGTAAATAATCACACAATCTACCGATCGACGCCATAAATGGCCCACCTATTTTTAAACTTTCTATGATTCTAAGAACTTGCTAAGTAAAAAGGAAATTGTTTTATTTCCAAGAAAAAAGTAGTGTTTATCATAGAAAATTCATAAGTTCAACCTCATAAGTTTGTTTAACTGTAATTGCGCAAAGCAAGAAATGTAGGAAGATAAAAGGAAATACAATGTCGTTCTCAGACATAGGAGAATAGCTCTCGAAGGGCAATTTCCTCGTGAACTATTGTGTCTTTGTAACAGGAACATAACTCTATAGTCTCTGCTAGATAATATAATGACTAAGTACGCGGTCCTACTTTCTTGTTATGTATTTGTAGTCAGCTAAGGAGTAGAATTCCTTGACAGAGTCTGTGTTTCCTGATAGCTACAACCCGGGAGTCTTAAAGTCAAGAGTGAATAGGTTACTTCTAGGCAAGCGTGCTCCATCTTCAACCACATCATCGCTTACCATCAGGTGAGATAGTGGTCAAGCACGTGCCTATCAATAATAAAAATAAAAAATAAAAGTAGATATAGTACCTATCTGCAAAGTATTGTCCGGGTAATAAATACTAAGTAATTTTTTGGCGAAACTCGGCTATAGAAAAATCAATCATCATCTGCCTGCCTTTTCCCAACTATAGGGTTGGGGTCTGCTTCCAGTCAAACCGGATTCAGCTGAATACCAGTATTTTACGTGGAGGGGCTGCCTACCAGACCTCCACAACACATCACGGTACTCCTTGGCAAGACTGGTGTCAGAGTTTCTGGCTTCTGACAATCCGTAACGACTGCCAAAGATCTACAAATGACAGCCGGGACCAACGGCTTGACGTGCTTTCCGAGGCACGGAGGAGTCCCGGTATGTTAAAATGGTCACCCATCCACAGATCAACCTCATCAAGCGTTGCTTAAGCTCGAAGATCGACCCGTGCGGCTGTTATTATTTAGCCATTTCCGGATGTAGCTGCTGGCAAGAAACCATTTTTTTTTTATTTCACTCTTGACCTTTTAAAGAAATCTACAGCAGAAGTAGTCGCGGTCATACCTAAGCTAGTATTGAATAACGTCCCTACGTTATGAATTGATTGCGTAATAAAATCTGTCGGTATTTACTTGTAAAATTTTAAAATCTTATATTATGTGTAGTATGGATACATCCCTTATCTTCTTGAGAATAGGACGTTTTGCTAACAGGTCGTTTTGAGAACAGGACGTTTTGATACAGAGGTAAAAAAACAGCCAATTGTGAGTCGGACTTGCACACGAAGGCTTCCGTACCATAAACTAAATTAACATGTTTCTCGTATTGAAATTCCCCTTTTGTTTTCTTAATTTTATTTTCTGTTGTTATAGCGCCACAAAAAAAACACTTTTTATTACTTTTTTTTGAATTTTTCATTACGGTTCATGAGATAACAGCCCACTAACAAACAGACGAACGGACAGCCGAGGTTTAATAATAAATTAAGTTTTTCTTGCATAGTAGCATAGTAGATAGAGTTTTTGAGTCGCTCTGTACAAAACGGGCCTTGAGAGTCGCAACGCTTCTCATACGAAAGGAATCGTGTTACTCACAGTGTGGTGTCGATTTCGGATCGTTAAGTTTGGGTTTTTCCTCTTGATTTCCCCTTTAACATAAGTCAGCAGGCTACCAGATGCGATAACTCATAAAGAACTTTCGCATGAATATGTTTTGGAGAGTAACACGACATAGCATAACGCGTTTTCCTGAAGAGTAAGGCAGATTGAATGAGACGGGATATCGAAATTAAATTTAGATTCCAGGCTGGTCAGATTGGTCAGATAATTTTCCTTTACTACCTTTACTTTATTGTTGTTTTGTTTTGATTTCCGTGTGAACTATACTATACACCACTAATTTTTAATTAGTACAAATACTTAAAGGGCTTATTAGAGAAGGTCTTTTTACTATATATGTAAAGTCTCAATAAATAATATTCATAAACAGCAAAGTTATTAGCGTTTGTTTATATCCCAAAATGTCACTCAATTTATGGAAATATTGTACAGGCTAGGTATTCATTGCCGTGCCCTATGAATGGCGACCGAAACGGAAAAGCACTGCGCGTAGTATTTTCTAGTAGAAATTGTTAATGATTGATTCAGTTATGAATTTACCAACTATGACACATTTTCGTGGACAACTTTAGGATTTCGTTTTTTTGAGTAACGGGTACGAATAGAGCCCCTTGATCAGTAACGGGTACGGATAGAGCCCCATTTTTTGTGTACTTACTGATTAAAAAATTGTAGTGTACCTATAACAATAAAGTACCTAACTAAGTACTTAGTTCTGATGATTGCCGAGTGACATTAAGAAAATAGTTGTAAGTACTGAACCATTTTTCATGAATGTAGGTACCTACTCGCTTTCAGGCTCGTGCTTGAAAAGAAAGTTCGTATTCTCATTAATCTCTAATATTAAAATCTAATAAAATAATCAGTAGGTACTTATAGTTAAGAATGATATGTAAAATTATATGGATGTAGGTAGGTATGAAACTCACTCACATACGTGCAACATTTTCACGATCGTGCTTGAAAAGCGGGTTCATATTCCGCCAAAACCTTTCTTATTCCCAAAGTAAAACAGCACATTGTCCTCCAAACGTAAGGGTATGGCATACCTATAGTAAGGCATGCGCTCACGTGCGACGCTGACCGTGGCCCGTGGCTCCACGTGCTCACCTGCTGTAGTTACGTGAATTATTCAAAGGTTTCACCCCTATACTGAACAATCCGATATTACTTACATAGCGTAGACTTAGCTCAGGGGCTACACACAGGTCTGCAGCTATTTATACGGGGAGCTATAGGATCAATATCTGAAGATTAAATTCTAATTTCTAAATTAAGTGTTTTGTTTTGTGTTTGACAATCAAGTTCTGATTCTGTTTTTTTGTTGTTGTCACTGTTGTACCTAAGCATCGTGTAACAAAAAAACAAAAAAAAATATTATATAAGATTCCCAAGATCCGGATCCATTCAGATCTTATATAAATGTTCAAGTTTGTTCGATTTGAAACAGGTAACAAAAAAAAAAAATACATATTAACTCATTTATAAAAATCTCGCTACTGACAAACAGATTCTTCATTTAAATTCTGTAAAGTTTTGAACTTAGGATCTCCTAGTCAGGAGCTAAAAAAATAAATAATAAAGCAATAAAAAAAAACTGTTTTTTTATGAATTAAAAAAATTTTGCTTTTCATTTCTGTAACTTAAATACTAACAGCGGCTCATTTTAACTGTAGCTACTAAATTAAATTAATCCTGTAGGTATAATGTAAGCGAACTTGTTTCGTTTCAGTTAGTAGTAAGTAGGTATCTTCATGTAAATTAATTCCACCTTAGAGAAAATAAGCCTGGTAAGCTAGTTGTAAAGTAGGTCCTTTAAATTAATTGCTTCTACCAACAAGTTGTTCCGTATGGAGTCGGACGTAAAGAATAGCACCATCCCATCACTTCCCGTGGGTGTCGTAAGAGGCGACTACAGGATTCACCAGAGAATGGGCAGCAGCATTCTCTGTAGGTATATTGCTACAGTTACACTGCGATCGCCAACCCGCCTGCCAAGCGTGGCGATTATGGCATCCCCCCATTTGGGGGAGGCGTTAAAGCGTCCAGCAGTGGGCGTCTTTCGGCTGATATGATGATGATGATGATGACCAACAAGTGCCTACGTACGAGTAGTCTAAAATAGCTATAAGACGAATGAAACCTTCACTACACTACTCAGTTACTACCACAAAACAAACAGAAGAAAAGTTAATTAATAAAAGAGAAGAACGACTAAAAGAGTTCATTGCTAACAATAGAACAGCATTCATCTGAATGTCAATGAACATCTCCTATTGTACCTACCTCTGTCAGTGTGTGCGTTGGTTCGTATGTGTGTGCAAATTTAAAATATGTAGGTCAGCTGCGAAAAATCATGTTCCGTGGTGTCTTATTATTGCGATATCTTTCCCACTTATATTATAAAAGCGAAATTATGTTTGAATATTTGTTATTAAAACACGCCTCAATAGCCGAACGGATTTTCATGAAACTTGGCACTTAGGTAGACCAGACCGTGACCTGGATTAAGACAAAGGATATTTTGTATTCCGGTTGTATATTTCCGTGTTATAATTTTTTACAATCAACACGGGCGAAGTCGCTAGAAATAACTTGTCGTAAATAAAATTCCTGGATACTGAAAACTTATTTTTAAGCCTATTACAAACGCGGAAGTTGAATGGTATAAAGGTAAATATAAACAGGTTTCAGCAGCAATATCTAGACAGACTGACATAATTATAAGTTTCAGTAGTTCGTCTCGTTTCAGATTTTATTTCTCCGCTCTATCTGTCCACGGTCGTGGAAGATACACAATTTGTTGAGATTTGATTTAATGTAATTAATTGCCTTTCAGTCTTTTATCTGTTTTACTTGTCTAGGATTTACTCACTGTGTAATATTGTTCTTTTGTATTTTATTTTATTTCCCATATAACTTTACAATAATCAAAAATTAAATCATTTTGAATAGACCTACAAGCCGTACTAAATTCTTGCCCTGAAAAAAAATGTAGAAACCCTAAAAGTTATATTTTATGACTCAAACAGGTGTTCTTGTAGGTATTCTAAAATATTTATTTCCTAACTTTTTATGAATTATCTTATTCATAATTAAGTGAATATCAATCTAATATTGATATAAAACACAGCAAGCATCGTACATACCTAATCACTTTAAAACAACCGCATACACACAATCGATATACACCTTTGTTTTGATTTCGTCGCCCTCTTTCGTTTGCCAAAATTTTGTGACTTACACATAAGGGAATTGAGTTTTCTATCACATCACATGTAGGTTTATGTTTAGAATATCGTTTCGGATCATCATTTTGTTGGGTTTAAGTGGTGATGATTGATGTTTATGTGAGTAGGCCGTGTTGCAGGTTATGATTAGTGCGGGGGACGGCCGCGCGCGGCGCTTGTGGCGGCCGGCGATGGGCGACTGAGTGCCGAGGGCGGGCGCCGCTCTATCCAACGTACCCGCTGTGTACCCGCTGTGCGCCGAGCTCCGTGCCTACCTCGCCAAAATAAAACTTTCTGTCTCCTTCCTAAATAATTCGGCCCTTCAGTGTGGCCGAGACGGCGATAAGATTTGCATTGAGAATCAAGATGTTTGCTCAGTTGGCTTAATCGTATTAGAACACAATGTTTAAGTTTCTTAGACAAATTAGGAAATGTTTCTGTATAAATTAGTTTTGGTTCGAATTTAATTAATGTTGCAATTGTGTTGACGGCACATGATTGATTGTAACGTGTAAAATGGTTAATTACAGTGATGAAACATACCTAGGTCAAATAAAAGTTCTCCTAAAGTTTAATTTAAATATCGTTGTAGTAAGCAAACACCAAAGTCCACTTAGCCTGGCTTGATCTGAGCATTGGATTATCTGAACAAAGAACTAAAAGCACTATTATCCATATTTTGCCACAAAAATCATACATACATAGCGTTCGGTTATTTACAAATGAAAGTTGACTGATATTTACATATTTTTCCTGAAAGCCTTCCTATCGTTCGCGTCAAACGATACTGAAGCCTGAAAGCTTTTACGTGACTACATTTTTAGGCTCAACGCGCGAATGCAAACTGCCTTATATACCAATGGGTATGTAAATCTATGTATAGCATGCTGGGTTTGTCTTTGTATACAGAAACAAATTAATATGGATCAGAGGTAGCTAAGAACTGTTTTCATGCACTGAAAGTCAAAAGTAAAGTGGATTGAGGGAGGTTAGAGTTTCCTCATTTTATTTTAAATCTTGCTTAGTTTGCGATTCGTGTAACGAATTACAAAGTAGATGCAACAATATTATATTGTGTAATTTTCAAGTTTAGCTTCGCCTAGCCTTTCCCTAAGTCGCTTGGTATCAAGTGGAAAGTAACCAGAAGGAATTTCAGCGAAATACCAGAATTTTACATGGAGTGATTGCCTATCTGTATGAGTGTGAGTGGGGGCCTAGATAAAACACTTTTCTGTAGCGTTAACGTCAAAATATATGGGAATGACATGAGGTGTGGAAAGGAAACGTCAACACCTAATGCCATTCCCATACATTTTGTCGTGAGCGTCTAACGTTAACGCTTCAGAAAACTTTTTGTCTAGGCCTGCTGACCTCCAAATTCAAGTAGCAGGGTAACGCGGTACTCCCCGGCAATACTGGAGCCTGATTTTCTGGCTTTTTAATCAACTTCAAAAAAAGGAGGAGGTTCTCAATTCAGTTGTTATTTTTAACGTTTTTTACCTTATATCTCCGTCATTTATGAACCAATTTGAAAAATTATGGTTTTTTCATGAAAGGATATACTTACTTCCCGATTTATTATATCAGCCGAAAGACGTCCACTGTTGGACATAGGCCTCCCACAAATAGGGGAGCCCCCTCCCCTATTTGTGGTCCCTGAGTCGCCTCTTACGACACCCACGGGAAGTGATGGGAGTGAAGCTTCCCGTTTGACCCCATATAAATTTCATCAAAATCGGTTTAGTAGTTTGGTTGTTAAATCAAAATGACTGGAAAAATATATCATCCATGAAATTGCGTATTTTTGCTTTCCTGCAACTTTCCAGTGGTTTTATTAGATGTGGGTTACCACCAAACACTGAACAATAAACAAGATTTTGAAAAAGTTTTTTTGTGTCTTTACTTTTGCCAGTTTATTCGGTAAGCCAATGTCCGGGTAATGTACGTTTATTTTCAGGAAAAGTACATATTTACAAACTTACCCAATATCCTTCTAATATTATAAAGGTGAAAGTTTGTATGCTTGTTTGTATGTTTGTTTGTATGTTTGTATGTTTGTATGTTTGTATGTTTGTATGTTTGTATGTTTGTATGTTTGTATGTTTGTATGTTTGCATGTTTGTATGTTTGTATGTTTGTGTAACAATCAGGCAAAAACGGCAGAAGGGATTTGGATGAAATTTGGCACACATATAGTTCATAACCTGGATAAAAAATAGGCTACTTTTTATCCCGGTAAGTGGCGTGGATTAATGAAGACTGAGGAGGAAGTGGAAACTCAGAGCCGCTGCTGCCGTAGTACTTCAGATTCACAAGTACCAGGAGACCAGAAACATCAAGTAGGTAATAGGAGACCAGAAACATGTCATAGTATTTTTGGGCTGGTATTATAACAATGGCGTCACATCTCCTGGAGATGTAGTAACTGACAAGCTAGTAGGTAGGGTAGGTAAAGGGTAGGTGAAGGGTAGGTGTAGGGTAGGTGTAGGGTAGGTGTAGAGTAGGTGTTAGGTAGGTGTAGGGTAGGTGTAAAGTAGGTGTAAGGTAGGTGTAGGGTAGGTGTAGGGTAGGTGTAAGGTAGGTGTAGGGTAGGTGTAGGGTAGGTGTAAGGTAGGTGTAGGGTAGGTGTAGGGTGGGTGTTTCCTGAGTAAAAAATGTACAATACAAATCAGGAAACCTTGCTATTTCCGATATTAATGCGGGCGAAGCCGCAGCTGGTAGAAGCTAGTACTAAATAAATAATACTAAACACATTTATGCCAGACATGGTTTTTAGGGTTTTATGTATTTTTTGTTTTTTAGGTATGACCAAGTTAGCAAGACCAAGAAGCAAGTTAACACACTTGGGATATCAACTGCTTAACCGGACTAACCTGTGGTGGCCTCAAATGAATTTAAGGCCCCCAGCTAAGGCAACAAAACTAGCCACAAGCTAAAAACTACTGACCGCTCGCTAAGGGCATTCCCTGTGGAATACGACCTCGGCTTAGCGGCGTCAGTTAGGGACAGCAAGGGACAATCAGGCTGGGTCGTTTCATTAATTAGGGTTTATTAAAGCTCAGCGGCGCGGGCTGGCTCGTTAGGCAAAAGTCGGGGAGGGTTTTGAATGGGTCGTCGCGACGGACCTCGGCGGCGAGGTCAGTATACGGAACGCGGTCTGTATTTGTTTATTCTAAGGGTGCTGGTTTCCCTACAGCTTTCCTGAATCTTTGTGATCTCGTCGTCGGATTCGACGAGTGTATGCCGAGGACGGCGAATCTTACTAATGCGAGAGGGAGTGTACTGGGTTGCCTTTGAAATCAAAGGGTTTTGGTGCTTTTCAGCGGATTCGAAGAAACGCTTTGTAAGGCGCTTCATAAACTGTTTTAAGGTCGGGATTTTAAGGTCGACATGAAGTCGTTCATTCCGTACATACCACGGGGCGCCCGTGGCTTTTCGGAGAAATCTGTTTTGGATTACTTGCATCCTGTGGATTTGCTTTGGCTTTGTGTGTGCGAATACAGCACACGCATAAGTCATTATCAGTCGTATACACGTAGTATAGATGCGCAGTTTACATTTAAGGGATAGCTTGCTGCGTGCATTCAGCATGGAGTGGAGTCTATCCAGAGCGAATGCAGCACGCGAACGTACCGCTTATGTGCTCAGTAAAGGTGAGTCTGTGGTCTAATATCACACCTAGATATTTGGCTCGCTTTTCCCAAGGGATCTGCTTACCAAACATGGTGATCGGACTCGGTGGTTTGAGAATGAATTTTGCCCGCGGTTTGTAGAACATAACCGCCTGGCTTTTTTCGGGATTAACCTCAAATCCCCAAAGTCGGAATCAAGCGCCTAGGTCGCTGGCCGCCTTTTGGAGATTTTTGGCTATTGCGTTTTTACTATTGCCGGAGCAATAGATGGCCGTATCATCGGCAAAAAGAGCTAACTGCGTTTTATTATTTTTGGGGATGTCGCTAGTGAACAGCGTGAAAAATAGAGGGGAGAGCACGCCGCCTTGAGGGCCGCCGGCTCGGATAGGGTGGGGGGAGGAAAGCGCACCTTCGATACGATACCGAAAGGTGCGGTTCGACAAATAGTCTCGTATGATGAGCACGAGACGATCCGGCACGCCAAGTTTATATAGCTTATAAATTAAGCCATTGTGCCAGACTTTGCCGAAAGCTTTCGCTATATCAAAGAACACGGCTCCCGTCTTTAATCCGCGTTGAGTGCGGCCGCTGATATGTTCAACGATACGGTAAACCTGTTGGACACATGAGTGATTAGCTCGAAAGCCAAACTGTTCGTTTGGTAGTAGGCCCCTAGCCTCGGCATAACCTTTGAGTCTCTTATAAATAAGTCGTTCATAGATTTTACCTAGGACTTTGAGCAGACTGATGGGACGATAGCTGGTAGGGGAGGACTTTGGCTTTCCCGGTTTAGGAATACCGATGACGGTAGCCTCTTTCCACGATTGTGGGAACATGTTGTTGGACAGAGCGCCGTTGAAAATGGCGGTCATCAACATGATAAGGGAAGCTGGGAAGAAACGGAACACCTTGTTGGTGATGCCGTCAGACCCAGGGGCTTTCCTGGGTTTGAAGTTCCCGATTATTTCCTTCACCTCATCTGGAGTGACGGGGGGGAGGGGGTCCTCAGGGTCCTCAACGGGGGGGAGGGAAGTCCTACGATCGACCTCAGCGTCCACCTTGGCGAGGTGAACCGGGTCAACCGGGTAGGTACTTGGGGAGCATTGAGACTCTAGGCTGTCGACTAGGCACTCTGCCTTTTCATCGTCATCGAAGGCGATGGTGTTATCTGGGCGAGTAAGTGGAGGCATGGTTGAAACCTCAGAGGCGCGTAACTTCCTCTGGAGTTCCCAGAAGGCCTGGTGGTTGGGTTCGAGGTCGCCAAGCATCTTATCCCAGCGACTGTTACGCAGTTCAGCGATGGCGCGACTTACTTTACGCTGTAAGTAGCGCATGTGAACTTTGTTACTGTGGCAGGGAAAGGACGAATAGGCACGAACAGCCACGTTCTTCTCGGTCAGCAGAGCACGCACCTCGTCCGGGAGTTTCCAGCGGTGATCGCTCATCGCCGGAACCTCCTTGGAGCATTCGCTCAGGACGGGTTGGATGTGATCCGTGAACGAGTCAACCGCGGCCGCCGTGTCGGCGGCAGTCTCGATGAGATCGGGAATCTTGTCCAAGTGAGGAGACTTGGTGATTTTCAGCTTTTCGCTTACTTTTCTCCAGTCTGTGATCACTCGGGAAGGAGGGGGTTGTGTGGGGTCCATTGGTCCCGATCTTGGAGCTAGTTCCAGAATCACGGGACGGTGGTCCGAGTTAAGCTCGTCCACTGTTTCCATTGAATGTAGCCGAAGGCTGACATTTTTAATGTGAGCGATGTCGAGCACATCGGGGCGACGATTGAGGTCATGGGGGTAGTGGGTAGGATGCATCGGAGCGATGACATCGAAATTAAAGGGACTGGAGAGTTCAAAGATGACTCTGCCTCTAGTGTTGGTAGTGAGGCTGTTCCATGATGGATGTTTGGCATTAAGGTCCCCCGCCAGTATGACGGAGTCGCTCAAGCCAAGAAGTATTGAAAGGTCATCTTTGACTTCGGAGGTGTTGATTGCCGTGTTACTGGCGCTAGGAGGAGGGATGTATGCTGAGACGAGCGTGATGGGCTGATGGCCCGTCATGCCCAGCCGACAGACTGAGACCTCTATTTGTTTAAGTGTGTAATGTTTGGTATTGATTATACAGGATCAAAAGCAGCCGAAAAGTTTAGCGTCTTGAACCGGTCAAGCTCCGCCGTCACACCGGGGTGTGTCGTATTGAAAATATCATTGAGCGCCGGCGACACCCCGATATGTCAGCCGATTCACTCGTTTGAAACTCTGTTATTACTATAACAAGGTATTTTATATAATATCATATAAAATGCGGGCGGGGCTGTAGTTTCGCGCGTAATAATATGTTATAGTGTACCATGAGGATGAGCAGAGCTTTTCTTTCCATCGGTGTTCGTAACAAATGACTGTTAACATCGATCCATTGTGTCAAGTCATGTGTGACCAGTGATCACGGAGAGCGTTACAAAATACTAGGATACAATAGAGCGACTTCACCCAATCTTATTCAGACACACACAATATAAAACCAAAAAAAAAGTAAGTTAGAATAAATTCAAACCAATTATGAAATGTGTAGTTTCCCATTATGTAATGTGAAGTGAGTAGGTACATATCTGCTTACGTCACACATAAAATACTATACGAGCAATTAATAATCTTTGCATGCTTCATAAAACGTAATTATTTGCTTTCTTTAGTGGTTCGTTCGTTTAATTAGAACAACCGAACCAACACCGCGTCCATAAAATCAGAAAAAGGATTTTAGAATGAAAATTTTCATTTTGTCCACATTTCTATTATCGAATATTTTAGTGAGTGAATCAGAACACAGATTGAAGAATGAGGAATTTGGACCTAAAATTGTCGGGGGAAAGCCAGTGGCATTGGAAAAATATCCTTTTGCAGTTCAGTTCCTTAATTTGGGGGCCCTCTGTGGTGGTGTCATCTTGAACAGCTGGTCTATTTTGACATCAGCTCACTGCTTACAAAGGAGCCATGACGTTGAGGACATGATTGTACAAATTGGTAAGACAACGTATTATTAATTTTTTTAACACATTGTGGACATAAAAGTACAGAGGCCTTAGGAATTTCTACCTGTCAACCTTTGGGTGGAGCAGAGACAAATAGGGGTAGGTGTAATACAAACTGAGAGAAAAATAATGCGATTGTTAGAGACAAAAATAAAAGTAAAAAGTAATGCGATTATTAATAATAGAATCGTAGTTTATTGATCGTTATAGTAATTTAAAGCTTAGTTCCAAGGTCAGTTGCAGGTAGATGTTAGACTATCATGGAACCGTGCTATAAAGATTGGACGTCATTTCCTCATTTTCCTATCTATTCCTCGCCAATCGAAACCACTTTTTCTGATTTTTAATCACGTTTTTGGCCTTTCGTGTAGATTGTGATTTAACTTTCAAGTGATAATGCTTACTTATAGATGATCGTTACTTTCCTCGGAGACGCATCAATAACTGACGATTACAATAGTGTTTCATAAGTCAGTTTTTGATAATTTACGACGTTTTTATGTGTATATTTTAAGTCAGTTATTATTAATTTGGTTTGCCAACCTAGTTTGTGATACTAATTAAAATTCAACTTAACCCCAAGGGCACAATACTCAAGATTTATTACCCCTGACGAAAACGTTAGGGGCCAGGGGTACCCAACCACTTTAACTGAAATAGCCTTTTTACTGTTACTTAGAAACCACTACAACGATGCTCGTTGATAAGGGCTTGTTTATAGCACGCATGATAGCATGGCCGGGAACGATTCAGACATCGTAAATATGTTATGACTAAAATAATAATTTATCAAATGCAAACATGTCTTTTAGATGCTCTGCAAACGCACTGGTTGGATTTATATAATTATTTAATACCTATAAGATAGCTTTCAGCGTTCAATTGTATTATTATTTGTAAAATTATTATTATGGGAATCAAGCACTTTGAAGTTGAACTGTGAAGTGTAGTTTTTAGTTTGGTTTGTTCCTTAATAAGCGTACAAAATGCTGCATCTACGTAACACAGAAATCTCGCCGGCTAAAAGTGTCCCACACTAGATTGTGACCGCTATTTTGCTGTTATAAGCCGACGTGTGACTTTGTCTTCTGTTATTCACAAAACCATGTGATATTTGCGTAGCATTTTTCGTACAATTCAAAATGATAAGAAAACTACGCAGAGATTGTTTAGATGTGACTTATTTAAGATTAAAACAGAGGAAATCTAAAATGTTTTTCTGTTAAATATCTATTTCCGTAGGCTCAAAATACATTTACGACTTCAAAGCTAAGAAACACGAAGTGGAATCGTTTGCAGTACATGCGAAATACAGCCAGAAGATTCCATTCGAGAACGATATAGCCCTCGTATTTGTCAGGGTTCCCATGAAGTTCAATAAGGTCGCTAAGAAAGGGATACTCGTCGACCACAACAGATGGATGAAAGCTACGGAGAAGCGGTTTATTGTCACCGGCTGGGGCTGGCAGGAGGTAAGTATACTTACTAATTACGTTAAGATAATAAGTAAATCCTGATTTAAGTTCATACTTCATCCAATATACAGAGAAGCTAATGGTTTTATAATAACAGCCGCACGCACCGCTTGCCACATTCGGTCCGCGGATGGGTGACCATCTTAACATACCAAGACTCCTCCGTAGTCCGTACCTAGGAAAGCACGTTAAGCTCTTGGTCCCTTCTGTCATTTGTAGATCATTGACAGTCGTTACGGATATTCACAAGCCGAGAAATCTGACACCAGTCTGGCCAAGGCGTATAGTGTTATCCAATTGACTTGACTGCCCTGGCGGTTGGGAGTGTCATGCTCACTCAAAAGTCTACCTGATGGTGGCGCATGTGTTGGGTCATTTGGCTCCCTTAAATATGGTTGAGCCGAATGGTGCTAACGCGTGCGTCATGTTCGTGAACGGACGCCGTCAGTTTGGACTGGTCATCTCTCGGCTGCCACGGTTTATTTTAATGATTTGTTATTTAAATTGTTGTTTATTTTTATTTTTTTACTCCGGATACTTTTACGAGCATAGAGATCTACGCTTTGGAACGTGCAAATAGCTTCATCTTTTTGACTGACCGACCTTGACAATTCAAAAGTGCCTGTAATTGGTTTCTTTGAAATAAATAATTTGAATTTGAATTACTGAGTTGTGGAGGTAGGATAGGCAGCTCTCCGCTGCATCCACCTAGATTAAAAGCCAACCCCAACTAAGCTGAGAAAAAGGCTGGGCAGATTCATTGACATCATCCATATTTAAGTACCATAAAACATCATCCGTGTATTCCCAGAAGGGTCAGGCGCAACACCGCATGTCGGCAGTTATGTTTAAGTCCCAAGTTACAGAGGCAAGCTTGCCACTAATGAAAAATAATAAGTACGAGCAAAACATAGGTCGTTATAATCTGCCTGTGTGATTGAGTGTGTCCCACTCTGTTTTCTACTATATTCACGGGCTAAGTATACTATTGGCCTTTTGCATTTACGTAATGGGTTGCCATGGGTTGGAAAAGTTTAGAACAAAGTTGAAAACTGTTACGTGCCAGTAATTTTCCCGGTAACGCAACCATACTTATACTTACCTTCAAAATGGAATAAAGAGCAGAAGGAAATATGGCTTCCTAAAGAAAGCTCCACCATCACAATACATATTATTACTATTCCTTTATTTCAGGCATCTGTGGCCCATACAAAAAACAATTCATAAATATTAAAAACTATACTATTAGGTACATACAAAAATAATAACTTATAAACTAGGACTCACGAAGTGACGGCGTCGAATTACGATGCACGGTGTCGCCTAGCCTCCCGCGAAAATGTCGGTAAACTACACCTTTCGGCCAAAACTATACTTAGAAAAACTATAAAAATACTATAAAACTACAAAACTATATCTAGACTCATTTCTACCAGCGGCTTTGCCCGAGTTTTAATCGAAAATTATACCGAGGGAATAGTATCCTATGTTAGGACATAGGATACTTTTTATCCATCATCATCATATCAGCCGAAAGACGTCCACTGCTGGACATAGGCCTCCCCCAAGTGTAGCCACAAAAACCGGTCCTGTGCGCTTTGCATTCATCGGCTACCCGCAACCCTCACCAGGTCATCAGTCGACCTTGTGGGAGGCCTTCCAACGCTGCGCCTTCCGGTACGCGGTCGCCACTCCAGAACTTGTCGGCCCTATCGACCATCTGTTCTGCAAGCAAGGCCCTGCCCACTGCCACTTCAGTTTGTCGATACTGCGGGTTATGTCGGTAATCTTGGTTCTCTTGCGGAAATCATCATTCCTGATTCGATCACGCAAGGAAACTCTGAGTAATTGCCCTCAGACAGCATTGCATCTTGTAGTTGTGGTACACTACAAGTACCTATGCAGGGTTTAAGTCACATTAGTATAAGATTCTGAACTCTCCAGCGCTGGAACTTTTGTTCAGTCGGCTTTATAAAAATAAATAATCAGCAGTTTTTCTAAATGTTTCGAGTAACGTTCGTTCGTTCGTCGAGTTTCGTTTTCTTTTGTTGTACTAGCCCAAGACATAAATAAATACCTACCTAGATGCCATAATAGTTAAGAACATGTCTTAGGTAAATTAATGAAGAAGATTGTGGCTGGAAGACAGTACGATTGTGGAACTCACTCCCACCTAACTACGTGATTGTAAAAACATATCTCGCTTCAAAAAAGAAGTCAAAGAGTCTACTATGAAATTTCTACTGAAATAAGTAGTGCTCTTTTCTCTGTACAACACACTCAGCTGCTGCTGTCGCGCTGCTGATCCTGCATAGTTATTTTTTTTAAGACATTGCCCCACACTAGGAATTTCTCCTGTATCGTGGGTGCGTTTACAAACATATAAACTCACATACACAAACAGCCAGACCCGGAACATATGTAAGTAGGCCATACAAATATTTTTTCCGTGCGGGAATCGAACCCGCGACACGCAGCGCAGCAGTCAATCGCTCAACCACTGCGCCATTAACCGTGTCGTCAAAGTTGTAGGATCATAATGTGCGATTATGTAAACCAGTCACCGTGTAAGCTTAGTTGAAGTGAACTGTCAGTCTATAAAAACAAGATGGAATGACAGTAGCGAACTGTCATTACATCTTGTTTTTATAGACTGACGGTCATGCTTGATCTTGCTAAGTCTACACGGTGAGACATTGGTAGAATAGACCGGCTGGACATTTTCATTTCATCTAAATCCATTTCGCCGTTAAGACTTGAATATTCAGGGTTATTTTTAAAACAATAACAAAATTTGAGTGGGTGAAAGTACTCATGATTAGAAACAACTTTTATTATGGTACCAACCCTGAAATATCAAAAAAATAATCAGCTGTTTCGAACAAAATGAAATATTCTCTCGATGAAAATGTACGAAACAGTAGTTTTTTTTTCGATTTTTCAGGGTTTCTCTCATAACAAAAGTGGTTAATAATCATGCGTATTTTCACCCACTGAAAGATTGTAAGTGTTTTACAAATATCCCTTTATAGGTAACTAGCAGACAGACAGGTGAATAGACAGACAGATAGAGGGACAGAGTTACTTACGTACTAAAATAACATTAAAATAAAATAATGTTTGTACTAATAAGCTTTCGGTCACGGATGGGTCAATGCTGGTAAAAAATAAAACAGTTAAATCGTGCTAACTTTAAACACAGCACGTTATCAGGTTACCTACTCGTATAAAACGCTTCAGCACTAATTACTATCTAGCTGAACCCGCCAGACATTGTAAGTCCTATGCAACTAAAGTTATAGAATAATGAAGTTAAGAACACAACGAGGAATATTGTTTGTTAATGGTAACACTGGCAAACTTAAACTTTCTATAATATAATATGTATATATCTTATTATTTTTTATGGAAATAAAAAAAAAACCGTAAAGAATACGCACGGCGCTATACAACGGAGTATACGGTAATATATGTACTTAGGTGAGAGTACCTATTTTTTAATAAGAATTCCACCAAGGAGTTTCACATCACGAGAATAAATAAACTGAATGATCGAACCTCCTTGGAAGCGCTTTTGCTGTATACGTTTGTCTCATTTAATATTCTAGAGAAAATGAGAGAAGATAAATAAAAATAAATGAAAGATGTAGTTCTAATTTTCACCACGCGCATGTGGCGCCCTTTGCAAATTCGCGCCATTTTTATTTTAGAAACGTCAAAGATTGTTGCGACTTTCTGACTGATTTCTAAAGACAAAAAGTTTGTTTCATTACTTATTGTACTCTTTTCTCGCAAATGTGTCTAAAAACGTTGTATGACACACGTGTGGATTTGGTTTTTACAAACTCGTGACCTCTCGTGACTATGGTAAGCCCTCGACTTCGTCTCGTACATTCATCTACTCGTTTGTAAAAACCAACTTACCGCACTAATATCATAAATAACTATTTTAATTTTTTTAGTGCAGCACACTTTTACTTTTTAATTTATTGGCGCGGGCTCATTGACTTATGGTGAACGTTTCAGGGCTTCAAATCTTACGTTTTTTGCAATTTGCAGTATGTAAGTAAGTATGTATTATATTAAAAGAATCATCAATACAACTCTTTCAGTTACAATTGATGTCAAATGATTTCATGAAATCATAACATTTGTCAATCAATTTGAATTTCGCGGGTTACCTGGAAGCGCTCAATGAGCCAGCTTCTATCATTGTCTATATCGCTATATCGCTGCGCAGTCATTCGAATCACGCAATAAGAATATCCGCCATATTGGAATAAACTATTTTTCCACTTATTTTATTTCAACTGTATGAGTGAAGATAAAATAGTGTATGCAATTTTAATTTTAACCTATCCACGAAAAGAAAGTACGTGCTTATGCATTCGTTTTTGAACTCATATTTGGAACATTACGCTGTGAGTGTAGATAAACTACTATTCTGTGAACTTAACTTTTATGTGAAAACTGAAAACACTGTTAGAAACTTTCCCTGTTAATAGATGCGACGCTTTGTAATTAATATGAAAAGTGTAGGTACCTAAGTTAAAACTTTAAAGTTCTTCCAATGAGTGAAGAATGTGAAGAAACTTAATAGGAAGAATTATTGTACAATGAATATTAAAGCGTGGACAGTTTGCGTTATGTAGGATACATTCAAATTCCTCAGTCAGATCAGACTCTAAGAAAGTGCTACGGTAGTCCGTAAAGTGCAAATTGACACTATTTTTAGTTTTAAACCGACTTCCAAAAAAGGAGGAGGTTCTCAATTCGACTGAATATATTTTTTTTTGTATGTTTGTTCAGCTATATTTTCGCCAATTGTCAACCGATTTTAATGATTCTTTTTTGTTTAGAAGAGTATTTTCCTGGACTGGTCCCATTTTAATTTGGTGAATCTGAAACTTCGAAAATAGGCAACGGAACTCTTCAATAAATGATAGCAAGTCTCCCAGGATTGCTACAATCGCGTGCGTGTTTATTGTTTACACCAGTTCATAACATAACATCACGCGGTACGCTGTGAAGGGGTACGCAGATGTGTACAAGCCAACCGTGGTTTTGGGGTTATCTTTTCGGGCATAACTTTATTATATACGTCTATAGGCTGAGATGATGATGGTGAGGTGGAGCAATTGAACGCATTAAAGGTTTCTCTAGAAAATATTTTCTAGTTAAAAAATAGTAAGTAAGAACATAATAATAAATAACAAAATAATAAATAAGTAGATAAAAAGAAAACGTCATAATAGCTTAATTTTTTTTAATAATGCCGAGGCCAAAACAAAAAGACGAGGAGAAAAAAGAGAGAAAGAATATTGCTGGAAAGAATAAGAAAAGCAAAAATCAAAAGAAGATAGAGAACGTTTCGCTAGACGAAAGGCAGCCGGACTTATCCCAACCCGAAGCCAAATGACTGCACATGAAGATGATGAATAATTAAAACTGTGATTATTGTAGTGTAGTGTGATTAATGTTAATCTAAAAAGGCTGGTTTATTATTGGTATGACGGCGCACAGCTAAATTAAAAGTAAATCCAAGATTTAAGATGAGAGACTGATTGTGTTATTTGGTTGAATAGTAATTATTGTTAAATTCAAAATTAAAATGGTGATTTATTTCAATTGGTCGAATATAAATGGCGATTTATAAAATATGAGCGGGTAACCCCGAATAGGGTAGCAAGTTTGCGTCTACGCCGTGACAGCTGGCATTCTTTTGACAGACAGCGTACGAAGTGCACGCGTGCTAACCTATTGGCTCGTAATCCAGTTTCATCTTGTGTTTTACCGTATATTTTGTTTACAAATGTAATCGAATGAAACGAGGGACTGTTATGAATCACAAACGTGCTATTATTTCAACGTTTCTTCTATAACACGCCCATGATGGATGACTATCACAAAGACCGCTCCGCTGCCCATTCTGATATTCCGTCATCAGGCGTGGGATGTAACTCACATGGCCCACAAGGAAATTCGTGACAATACTAGTGAAATACGAGGCGTTACGTTTTGAAATGCAAAACACATAGTGACAGTGATAGTGAAAATTGCGGTTCTTTTTGAAACGCGTTCGCTAATCCAGACGTTAAAAACTCAATGTGTGCCGTGAAGTGCCCTGAAATTTGATCCGTTAAACCCAAGTTTGACGCCCGATCATAGTGCGGTATCACGGTGGTATGTTGCGTCGAGGATGCAGTATTGTGCAGTGCAGCTTATTTTTGACCATTAGTAAGGCGCTGAAAAGCTTCGTGCCTTCGTAGATAACCTATCTGGGTTCAACGTAGGAAAAATTCAAGGAAAATTACGAGGTCAAGATTTCTTTTTGTCGAGTTTTATGCGACTACCCCTGGCCTCATCAACCTGAACAATGGAAAACCAGTCTAAAACGGAGGCAAGCAACTTCACAGCAACTGGCCAGGTCAAGGAGAAGTGTGTGGGGATATTCACGACAATCTGGTGAGCCATTTTCGTTTAGTTATTGCTGTGGAGGTGAGGTGCTAGTTAGTTAACATTTTTCTGTTTGTTTACGGGTGAACATTTTTATGCTGTGGAGACTGACTCACAGAGGGTTACGGTCTCATGATTGACGACTATCGATATTTGACAGTTGACTTGTCGTTTTATTGCTCTACGCTAAAGTGAGGTTGTTATTGTCGTGTTAGCTATCGCTTTAGTGTAGTAGTAGTTTAAGCGCTATAGCTTTGACGTTGACTGGTTAAGCGATGCTTCATGAGCATTATATATGCTCATGAAGCGATATTATTTTGCTATCGCTATTTGAGTAATAGACTTGATTATTTAGTGTTATTGTTGTTGGGACTATAGTGGCGTAAATACCTCCATGGGACAATAAAGCGCTATAGTCTCAATACCGTACCCGCCTAACGCTTTTTCTGAAAACTGTGTTATTCGCAAAAGCCATGTTTTGATTTATCATTACCTTCCATTGCCCGGGCTTTGCCCACTGCTGGGCGTGGGCCTCTTTTCTTGTGCCAATGTTTTGTTTAGTTTTCGATATATTGACTTTATTTATTGACTTCTACTACTACCTGAAAGCTCTATTTTCAGCCACAGCTTTGATAGAACTTGTACTCTCGTAGTGTTTCTCAGTTTTCAGATTCGGTTCGCATGCTGCTATAACTGCTGAGCAGCTGCAACTTCTGAGCAGTTCTGAGCGTGACAAACCAAAGGTCAGCAACCAGTTTGCAGACTGCAGTAGCCGAGCATCTTGTCAACATCTGTGGGGTGTAAAAACGTTCAAAGCTGTCTGGAACTGGGTGAGTCGCTCCCATTTTATTTGTATTGTGAGTTTAAAAGCTTCCAAATTCTTCATATGTATTCAGTGGTTGGTTTGATAGTGCAAGGTTATTTTGACATACTTAATTCAAAGCGAGTACTTAGTTTTCCCATTGGCGGTAATAGTTTCAACATTTTGTTCAGTGCGAACTTTAGAATGAGATAGTGCATGGCAAGGTTGCCACAAGGTCATGTTCCGACTTAGACTTTTTTGGTGAAAAATTGGACCCAGGCTTATGTACTAACGTGTCGGCGACAGTTTTCCTTACATACGTTTACATTTACGTACGTTTTCCAACAGTTAGTTATTTCGATAGTAAGTAAACCATCATGAACAGCAACTTGATTTTAATGACAATGATTAAAGGTTTACTGTTCTACATAGAGAAATCATGCTATTTAAATTTCTAAATAGATTTTTCCATTCTCACTACTGGTTTGCCTACCCGGTATGTGAGTTAATACGGGTGAGATTAAAATAAGATTTATTAATTCAAATTGAACAGTGCAGTTATGTCCGCGATGTTCGTAGATTAACGTAGAGTAATTCGTGAACGTAGCTCCTTCACATGAACGTTTAACGCAAACATTGTATCTTTTTGGAAGCTTCAATGGAGAAGAAGACACCCGAGGCAAAGTACCAATAGACGTTGTGAAGTAGATGATGAGTTAGTGGCAATTTAGTTTATGTGAACAGGTTCTGAGTTCTGTGTGTCAGTGACTGTACTAGAGTATCGTAGCAGTATCCCAGAGTGATACAGACGAAGGAGTCTGTAACAGGGTTGCGGTAGCTCTTTGTCGTACAAAATAAAACTTACTTGATATTATTCCCATGGGGAAGACCGAGTGTAGTAATTGTGTTGTGTTGAGCTATAATATGATAGCTGTTGACTGTGATGAGATACCTGGTCTTTGATTTTCTTTATTCAAATCATTATGAGTTTGGTGACTTTTACCGGTTTTTGGACTTTGTAATCACGAATCTTGAATCAAACCGCATTTGTTTCAATTATGTCATATACAGCCGCTCTTGAACTCTCTAACGGCTAACTGACTGACCAACACTAGTTTGTAGACAATTGCCGTAGAATTCAACGACAGCAAATAATGCGTCAAAAAGCTTAGACTTCATCTGCAGAGCGTTTGATTTAAGAAACTGCGAGACCCATAATTGATGTTTGGTTATGTAGGTACTGGAGTCGATTAGATGAGGTCCCTGAGATTTCATTACAGGGTTTAAAACGATGCGTGGTAAAGCTCAATTTGATTGTACAGAAGCAGCTGATTAAGTTTTCCGTTAACGATTTCGTGTTATTAGAAGATTATGAGTGAAACCAGATTAGGTACGTAAAATCTTGAATTAAACGGTCCATTTAAGGATCATCGAAGGGTTATTTACCTAGATAGATACCGACTAAAGGCGCTTAACTCTTCATGATTGTGCAAGATTGAGGAAGATTCCCGATCACCAAGTATTCTCGTGTATTAGATGTCTTAGTCGAAGACAATGATAATGAAACAAAATCTTGTTAAGAATAGCTTGTCTACTCATACTCGAAGCTCTTGAACGCACCTCAGGTGGTGCCAATGGGTCTGACCGCACGCCATGAGTAACAAACACGTGGCTATAGGCATTTACTGAAGGCTCTAATAATAGAGTAGAACCTATAAGTATGCACATGATCGAATACGACCTATGCCAGATTGCTACGTTCCATTGGAGTTGAACATACATAGGTTTGAAGGCCTACTAATAGTGTAGAGTCAGAATGTGCCGATAACGGCGCAGGTGAATTGTGCAGCTGGATTTACTTGTTTACTGTGAAGCCCTTTGCTAATATTAACCATTGGTCACAATAGCCTGTGTGGCACTAGCCTGTGTGGCACTAGCCTGTGTGGCACCAGCCTGTGTGGCAATAGCCTGTGTGGCACTAGCCTGTGTGGCACTAGCCTGTGTGGCACCAGCCTGTGTGGCAATAGCCTGTGTGGCATCAACCTGTGTGGCAATAGCCTGTGTGGCAATAGCCTGTGTGGCGCAAGCCTGTGTGGTACTAGCCTGTGTGGCACCAGCCTGTGTGGCAATAGCCTGTGTGGCAATAGCTTGTGTGGCACTAGCTTGTGTGGCACTAGCCTGTGTGGCACCAGCCTGTGTGGCACCAGCCTGTGTGGCACCAGCCTGTGTGGCAATAGCCTGTGTGGCACCAGCCTGTGTGGCACCAGCCTGTGTGGCAATAGCCTGTGTGGCAATAGCCTGTGTGGCAAGAGCCTGTGTGGCAAGAGCCTGTGTGGCAAGAGCCTGTGTGGCAAGAGCCTGAGTGGCAAGAGCCTGTGTGGCAAGAGCCTGTGTGGCAAGAGCCTGTGTGGCAATTGCCTGTGTGGCTGTAGCCTGTGTGGCACTAGCCTGTGTGGCACCAGCCTGTGTGGTACTAGCCTGTGTGGCACCAGCCTGTGCGGCATTAGCCTGTGTGGTACCAGCCTGTGTGGCAATAGCCTTTGTGGCATTAGCCTGTGTGGCACCAGTCTGTGTGGCACCAGCCTGTGTGGCAATAGCCTATGTGGCAATAGCCTATGTGGCACCAGCCAGTGTGGCGTTGACTGGCCTGTGTGGCGTTGACTGGCCTGTGTGGCGTTGACTGGCCTGTGTGGCGTTGACTAGCCTGTGTGGCATTGACTAGTCTGAGTAGCATTGACTGACCTGTGTGGCATTGACTGACCTGTGTGGCATTGACTAAACTGTGTGGCATTGATTCGCTTGTGTGGCATTGACTAGCCTGTGTGGCATTGACTGACCTGTGTGGCATTGACCAGTCTGAGTAGCATTGACTGACCTGTGTGGCATTGACTAGCCTGTGTGGCATTGACTAGCCTGTGTGGCACTGATTAGCCTGTGTGGTATTGACGAGCCTGTGTGGCGCCAACCAAACTGTATGACATCGAGCAGCTTGGTTGGCACTAACTTGCTGTGCTGGCACTGAGTACTATATAAGATTCGATGTGTTATCTGGGATATTTGGTTATCACTTATTGAAAATGATAAATAATCAGATTTAGGTGCCTTATAAGTATTGCTTTAAATATGGGTCAGGGTGACCGAGTGGAGAATAATGGTAATCATTGTGTCTTTCTGTTTGACCGTCGATAGTGAAGATGAGAGCAATACACACGAGGACGTGTGAAGATGCAGGACGGCCGTGACGGCGCGCAGCTAAATTAAAAGTAAATCCAAGATTTAAGATGGGAGACTGATTGTGTTATTTGGTTGAATAGTAATTATTGTTAAATTCAAAATTAAAATGGTGATTTATTTCAATTGGTCGAATATAAATGGCGATTTATAAAATATGAGCGGGTAACCCCGAATAGGGTAGCAAGTTTGCGTCTACGCCGTGACAGCTGGCATTCTTTTGACAGACAGCGTACGAAGTGCACGCGTGCTAACCTATTGGCTCGTAATCCAGTTTCATCTTGTGTTTTATCGTATATTTTGTTTACAAATGTAATCGAATGAAACGAGGGACTGTTATGAATCACAAACGTGCTATTATTTCAACGTTTCTTCTATAACACGCCCATGATGGATGACTATCACAAAGACCGCTCCGCTGCCCATTCTGATATTCCGTCAGGTATATAAAGTGCCTATTCTCATTATTATTAAACCTAGAAGGCTACAATGTTTTAAGTGTACACACGGCAAAACAATTAGCTGGATCGTCCACAGTTATAAATGTGTATTGTGCAATTTTAACCTCTACGAGATTTTTGATTTTTTTTAAACTTCTAAAGACGATAATAAAAATAAACATTCTTTTTTTTTAAATTATAAGTAAGTACCTATAGTAAATATAAAAAAGAAGAAAGTAAATGTAATAAAATAGATACCTATATAATTTCAAAAAATATATTTTAATTGGATTTCTAAGAACTCAGTTCTCTTTGTATGTGGTCTACTTACATAAGACCCTCAGTTCAGGTCTTCAGTTCTAAGTCACCCTTGTAAAAATATATAGGTACCTACTAACTATTTCATTTTTGATGTTCAAAGGTGGATAGATTATCATATCGCTGGATATGTACATCATTTCGGTGGATAAACTTATCATATCGGTGTACAGAAAAAATAATCGGTTTATCGGGCCGGTTTATCGTATCGATGGAAACCAGAATTCAAACTGAATTTTCCCCTTAGTCTTAAATGATACGTTGATGATATTAAATTTGGGGATATTTGATATCCTAAAGATTACATAAAACCTGAAAAATATATAAAAAAAATATATAAACGAAAAAGTTCACCGATATGATAAAAAATGGCATTTGTTGAAATTCACCCAGGTACATAGTTCCTTGGCAAGACCTGTTCCAGATTTCATCGCCTCTGACTACCCTTAACGTTTGGATCTACAAATGACAGCTGTGACCAACAACTTAACGTGCTTTCCGAGGCACGGCGGAATCTTATTAAGTAACGGTAGTCACCCATCCACTGACAGACCTCGGCAAGCGATGAGAAATCATCAAATGACTTCTTCCACTCTGGGTAGAGCGGAAGGGAGTATTAGACTCTTACTGACTAAAACTCCTCCTCATGCCCTTTGCGACCCCCTGGAACGCAAAGGGCATGAGGAGGAGTTTTAGTCTACTCTCTAAGCCCGTAACTACAGACTTCAGGTTTAGAGAGTGCACCCCCAGGGCCGCGGTGACTCTTTCGAACAAATTCCGCAACCCTGGCAAGTCGAATCCACAACCTTGAAGATGCGGCTGTTATTATTTAGCGACGAGCTATCAAAGCGAGTCATATCAAACTCTATTCCTAATAATGAACATATTGATTTTAGTACGACGGTTCCCTCTCAGCGACGAGCTTGATGATGACCTCCCTGACTTACGTGCCCGTTAAGGAGTGCAGTCGCCTACACAACTTAACACTGTCTAAAGATATGTTCTGTCTGTACGGATACGGCAAGAGGGATACTTGCAAAGGAGACTCCGGCGGTGGAGTGCTTTGGCGTGGGTACGTGCTAATTATTTCACAATTAAGTATTTTGATTGTCTATTAGTTTTCTTGTTTTCGAGTCGATGCGGTTAACTTTTTGGATAGTTTGGGCCTAGATATGTCCATTGCAGCATCAGTGGCGTTCATGAATTCCTCGAAGTGCAAGTGTGTGGATGGACACTAGGGGTACCTACCGCAATCACATTACGTATCAGTCGGTAGTATCAAACTTGATTCTTATAATTACATAGGAATAGACAGCTAGGTAGTATTAGCATAGGTCCCTACTGGCTTCAAGCTTCTTTATCTGCTTTTACTGCCTTACCTTCCTGGGAAAATAATGTCACCTGTTAGAGCGAAGCGTTGCTCCCTAGCGTCTGCAGATCGCGGTGTCTAGACAAGCGAGTCCCCCTTCTGCGGTATATGTCCCGCCATCTATCGTCTGCCGTCTGCGCGTTTATTCAAATTTCACATACTATGTAAAATGTTTTGCCATGTAAGTATGTGTTAACAAAGATTCTAATAAGAAAGTAATTTGCAGGAAGATCGTCGGGCTGACATCACACGGCGACGGATGCGCAAAGAAAGATAAACCTAGCATGTACACAAACGTCTTTTATCAAAGACGCTGGATAAAGAAACAAGTGAAAAAGTTCATAGATAAATACTGCAGAACCAACAAACAAACCCATTTGGTCGGAACAATTGTTACTCTTAATAATAACACAGTATAGCACCTCAGATTATATATAATATCATTGGTATAGCATTCATATAGAGTTTTATTATGAAGACGAATCGCCACTGTTCATTACGGAATCTTCTGACGAATATTTCGGTAAGCAGTACTTTTCTAAATATCTCTTGGTGTTGAGCAAAATCCATCTGAGAACAAAGGTAAATTATGAAGATAAAAGTGATGCTTGCAAACATCCACCGAAAATAAATTTACTTTGCTTTTTTGCAAATGTTTTGTCATCTGTCGTACAAATAAATGTGTTGAGACTTTTTTGATAACACCTAGAAACTGTTTGACGGTAAGATTTTGGAAAAAGTAATTATTTAAATTAGCACGTAGATACCGGTAGATTTAGACTTGATAGGGGCTCGGAACACGAGGCGAGTCGCTGAGAAGTAGCAGATTCACGTGACGGGGTGCGACGTGAAAAAGCGACCTACATACTCGCCAACAAGTTGTGCCAACCAGCCTGTGTGGCACCAGCCTGTGTGGCACCAGCCTGTGTGGCAATAGCCTGTGTGGCACCAGCCTGTGTGGCACCAGCCTGTGTGGCAATAGCCTGTGTGGCAGTAGCCTGTGTGGCAAGAGCCTGTGTGGCAAGAGCCTGTGTGGCAAGAGCCTGTGTGGCAAGAGCCTGAGTGGCAAGAGCCTGTGTGGCAAGAGCCTGTGTGGCAATAGCCTGTGTGGCTGTAGCCTGTGTGGCACTAGCCTGTGTGGCACCAGCCTGTGTGGTACTAGCCTGTGTGGCACCAGCCTTTGTGGCATTAGCCTGTGTGGCACCAGTCTGTGTGGCACCAGCCTGTGTGGCAATAGCCTATGTGGCAATAGCCTATGTGGCACCAGCCAGTGTGGCGTTGACTGGCCTGTGTGGCGTTGACTGGCCTGTGTGGCGTTGACTGGCCTGTGTGGCGTTGACTGGCCTGTGTGGCGTTGACTGGCCTGTGTGGCGTTGACTAGCCTGTGTGGCATTGACTAGTCTGAGTAGCATTGACTGACCTGTGTGGCATTGACTAGTCTGAGTAGCATTGACTGACCTGTGTGGCATTGACTAGACTGTGTGGCATTGATTCGCTTGTGTGGCATTGACTAGCCTGTGTGGCATTGACTGACCTGTGTGGCATTGACCAGTCTGAGTAGCATTGACTGACCTGTGTGGCATTGACTAGCCTGTGTGGCATTGACTAGCCTGTGTGGCACTGACTAGCCTGTGTGGTATTGACGAGCCTGTGTGGCGCCAACCAAACTGTATGACATCGAGCAGCTTGGTTGGCACTAACTTGCTGTGCTGGCACTGAGTACTATATAAGATTCGATGTGTTATCTGAGATATTTGGTTATCACTTATTGAAAATGATAAATAATCAGATTTAGGTGCCTTATAAGTATTGCTTTAAATATGGGTCAGGGTGACCGAGTGGAGAATAATGTTAATCATTGTGTCTTTCTGTTTGACCGTCGATAGTGAAGATGAGAGCAATACACACGAGGACGTGTGAAGATGCAGGACGGCCGTGACGGCGCGCAGCTAAATTAAAAGTAAATCCAAGATTTAAGATGGGAGACTGATTGTGTTATTTGGTTGAATAGTAATTATTGTTAAATTCAAAATTAAAATGGTGATTTATTTCAATTGGTCGAATATAAATGGCGATTTATAAAATATGAGCGGGTAACCCCGAATAGGGTAGCAAGTTTGCGTCTACGCCGTGACAGCTGGCATTCTTTTGACAGATAGCGTACGAAGTGCACGCGTGCTAACCTATTGGCTCGTAATCCAGTTTCATCTTGTGTTTTATCGTATATTTTGTTTACAAATGTAATCGAATGAAACGAGGGACTGTTATGAATCACAAACGTGCTATTATTTCAACGTTTCTTCTATAACACGCCCATGATGGATGACTATCACAAAGACCGCTCCGCTGCCCATTCTGATATTCCGTCAGGTATATAAAGTTCCTATTCTCATTATTATTAAACCTAGAAGGCTACAATGTTTTAAGTGTACACACGGCAAAACAATTAGCTGGATCGTCCACAGTTATAAATGTGTATTGTGCAATTTTAACCTCTACGAGATTTTTGATTTTTTTTAAACTTCTAAAGACGAAAATAAAAATAAACATTCTTTTTTTTTAAATTATAAGTAAGTACCTATAGTAAATATAAAAAAGAAGAAAGTAAATGTAATAAAATAGATACCTATATAATTTCAAAAAATATATTTTAATTGGATTTCTAAGAACTCAGTTCTCTTTGTATGTGGTCTACTTACATAAGACCCTCAGTTCAGGTCTTCAGTTCTAAGTCACCCTTGTAAAAATATATAGGTACCTACTAACTATTTCATTTTTGATGTTCAAAGGTGGATAGATTATCATATCGCTGGATATGTACATCATTTCGGTGGATAAACTTATCATATCGGTGTACAGAAAAAATAATCGGTTTATCGGGCCGGTTTATCGTATCGATGGAAACCAGAATTCAAACTGAATTTTCCCCTTAGTCTTAAATGATACGTTGATGATATTAAATTTGGGGATATTTGATATCCTAAAGATTACATAAAACCTGAAAAATATATAAAAAAAATATATAAACGAAAAAGTTCACCGATATGATAAAAAATGGCATTTGTTGAAATTCACCCAGGTACATAGTTCCTTGGCAAGACCTGTTCCAGATTTCATCGCCTCTGACTACCCTTAACGTTTGGATCTACAAATGACAGCTGTGACCAACAACTTAACGTGCTTTCCGAGACACGGCGGAATCTTATTAAGTAACGGTAGTCACCCATCCACTGACAGACCTCGGCAAGCGATGAGAAATCATCAAATGACTTCTTCCACTATGGGTAGAGCGGAAGGGAGTATTAGACTCTTACTGACTAAAACTCCTCCACATGCCCTTTGCGACCCCCTGGAACGCAAAGGGCATGAGGAGGATTTTAGTCTACTCTCTAAGCCCGTAACTACAGACTTCAGGTTTAGAGAGTGCACCCCCAGGGCCGCGGTGACTCTTTCGAACAAATTCCGCAACCCTGGCAAGTCGAATCCACAACCTTGAAGATGCGGCTGTTATTATTTAGCGACGAGCTATCAAAGCGAGTCATATCAAACTCTATTCCTAATAATGAACATATTGATTTTAGTACGACGGTTCCCTCTCAGCGACGAGCTTGATGATGACCTCCCTGACTTACGTGCCCGTTAAGGAGTGCAGTCGCCTACACAACTTAACACTGTCTAAAGATATGTTCTGTCTGTACGGATACGGCAAGAGGGATACTTGCAAAGGAGACTCCGGCGGTGGAGTGCTTTGGCGTGGGTACGTGCTAATTATTTCACAATTAAGTATTTTGATTGTCTATTAGTTTTCTTGTTTTCGAGTCGATGCGGTTAACTTTTTGGATAGTTTGGGCCTAGATATGTCCATTGCAGCATCAGTGGCGTTCATGAATTCCTCGAAGTGCAAGTGTGTGGATGGACACTAGGGGTACCTACAGCAATCACATTACGTATCAGTCGGTAGTATCAAACTTGATTCTTATAATTACATAGGAATAGACAGCTAGGTAGTATTAGCATAGGTCCCTACTGGCTTCAAGCTTCTTTATCTGCTTTTACTGCCTTACCTTCCTGGGAAAATAATGTCACCTGTTAGAGCGAAGCGTTGCTCCCTAGCGTCTGCAGATCGCGGTGTCTAGACAAGCGAGTCCCCCTTCTGCGGTATATGTCCCGCCATCTATCGTCTGCCGTCTGCGCGTTTATTCAAATTTCACATACTATGTAAAATGTTTTGCCATGTAAGTATGTGTTAACAAAGATTCTAATAAGAAAGTAATTTGCAGGAAGATCGTCGGGCTGACATCACACGGCGACGGATGCGCAAAGAAAGATAAACCTAGCGTGTACACAAACGTCTTTTATCAAAGACGCTGGATAAAGAAACAAGTGAAAAAGTTCATAGATAAATACTGCAGAACCAACAAACAAACCCATTTGGTCGGAACAATTGTTACTCTTAATAATAACACAGTATAGCACCTCAGATTATATATAATATCATTGGTATAGCATTCATATAGAGTTTTATTATGAAGACGAATCGCCACTGTTCATTGCGGAATCTTCTGACGAATATTTCGGTAAGCAGTACTTTTCTAAATATCTCTTGGTGTTGAGCAAAATCCATCTGAGAACAAAGGTAAATTATGAAGATAAAAGTGATGCTTGCAAACATCCACCGAAAATAAATTTACTTTGCTTTTTTGCAAATGTTTTGTCATCTGTCGTACAAATAAATGTGTTGAGACTTTTTTGATAACACCTAGAAACTGTTTGACGGTAAGATTTTGGAAAAAGTAATTATTTAAATTAGCACGTAGATACCGGTAGATTTAGACTTGATAGGGGCTCGGAACACGAGGCGAGTCGCTGAGAAGTAGCAGATTCACGTGACGGGGTGCGACGTGAAAAAGCGACCTACATACTCGCCAACAAGTTTAATTCGATCTGTACTTGGCTTAGGTTTTTAACTTAATCATTATCACGACATCTAGGAGTCGTTGTGTTTGGTATGCACATGAGTTATTTCAACAAAAACCAGTAGCACGAAAAATTACAAACGTGATGCAGAAATGATCACGCATGGCATTCAGATTTAATTGCTGTTATTAAACTACTGCTTAACTTTTAGTGACCCTGCTTAGTTAGTTTCCGCTAACGTATCGGAAACCTACTCTCCTCCTCAATTGTTAGAACAGATGCAACCGCAAAGAGACCTCATCATAAAGCATTTTCCGTTCAAACTACTGGCACTCTGACAATACAGGATGTTTCAGCAGCAAATTATCTTTTTAACCGATTTCAAAAAAAGGAGGAGATTCTCAATTCGATTGTGTTTTTTTTTTGTTTGTTACCTCGTTTCGGAAGTCGGTGTCAAATAACGAAGAAGCAACCTAAAACACCGACTACCGAAATTAAAGTTATTTTGGACTTTGTAGTGTTTTTTGGAAGACGATATTTTTTTGTGAAAAAGTTTTTTTAATGATAGATCGCTTGAAAAGTGATTCGTATTTTGCGGTTGTCAAATATTTATTTATTATTGTTAATTTATTGTGTATCAGATATAGATCCATTAAATACTACCAAGTACTTCTGAAAACCCTATATAAACAGAAAAACAAATGAGCCACACAAACCTGTGAAAATAGGAGATATTAGTGAAGATGGCGACGTGAGGGTCCTCTTCGCTCGTACCTCCGAAGGACAGGATCCCGACAAGCAGGTCTCTGTTATACACGGCCGGGCCTCCGCTGTCGCTCAAACGACGCTCCTGGGATACAACATTGATTAGAGACCTACGTGTAATCGGCACTTAGACACCGATGAGAATTTTCGGGACTTTGGCACGTGAATATCCGCCTAATCGGTGGGACCCTGTGTGGGAAATTCGGTTGACAGGATTAATTTCGTGAGGTTTTGTGCACACGAAGATAGGGTCGCTTTGGAATGGTGTTTTGTGATGAGATTTGTGTAACTAATTACGACGACAAAAAATAGCTCTCTACCTGGTAACAATTTGTGAGGATTAAGGTGAATGGCAACTTTTCGAGAAGGATTTAGGCTTGAACAGCGGTGCACTGTGAAACGAGATAAGTACCGCCCGTTCCGCTGCTGTGAGACAGTCGTGTACAATATGAACGTTCATGCGGTTACGGCGCGTCTCAACGGTGTCACACTAAAACGCATACTGGCCGTAGAAGCGCACGAGCGACGCGCGCTACGGCAGCGCCGGCGAGCAGTGCGCGTTTACTGAACGACGCTACTCAAGCGCGCGACTTTGAAACGCACTACGCCATACATCTCCGAACGCGCGCGCTCCAACGGCGTTGGTGAAAAGCGTAACCATAAAACCAGCCTTACAACCTTTACAAAATGCAAACAGGAAGACCACAGAAATGTAAAAATAGGATTATTATTATCTCTACCTTGTCCGGCAGATTAATGAGGAAACGGAAATAAGTCATAAGGATAAAACTGTAAATTGCGAAGTAAAATCCTCTCCTTCATCCTGGTGTCATCTTGGCATGCAGCCAAGTTCTGCTTACGAAAGAACTGTTCGAGCGCTTGGCAAATGTTTCACTCTTATTTTTTTGTCTTTTTCATTCATGACGTTCCAAGTTTTAAACTATTTAGCCTTCTGCAAACCCGAATCAAAAACCTTTTAAGACAGATCTAATTTTAGCACAAATACTCCTGCGTTACGTCAAACTGCCGGCCGGTCTATTCTGTCGACATCTCACCGTGTACACTTAGGCGAAGTGAACGACAAGTGAGCTGGCGTTCCATCTTTTTTGTACGGTTTGACAGGTCACTTGTCGTTCACTTCGCCTAAGTTTTCACTTCGACCTGTTTACAGAATCGCACTGCTGAACCGCGCTTATATGATTCTCCTGATTCTGATAAACATTTCACCGAGCTTGAAGGGAACTGTCATTTCATCTTGTTTAATGTATGGATTGACAGCACCACTATTCCACGACATTCGTTTCTCGGATGAACGATTCACTATCATTTTTCACCGAAGAACTTTCAATGGCGAATCGTCCTAAGGGATGACACAGTTTTGTAGAACGGTAAAAGATTAAAAGTCGATGTTTCACACCGACGACACAGGATGTTAACATTTCCTTGTATGATTGAATAACAGTTTCACTAAAACTTACCGGCGCATATCTTCCACAAAAATTAGATGGTGTTGAAAGGCGTCCATGGATTTCAGTGCATTCCTCTTTGTCCATTACCAACATCTCAGTCCATATCAGCTGGTTCACGTAGGTTTGACCCAAGTTCTTAAATAAATCAAAAGATTCAAGGTTTACACTCCGGTAAGTGGAAATTATTTTACCAAGAGATAATGAGTTTGGGGCAGGCTTCCATTCACCCCAAATGCAGTGCCTGTGTGGAGCCCCTTCACAGGACATGCGTCACCTTGTGCAGAACCACCTGTACCTACCTTCTAGGATTTAAACTAGGTCAATGGTAGCTGTACAGGATGCTTATATGAGAAATAATTTGAAAAGATCTCGACGGCGGCGTATCAACGTCGTTTAATATTGTATACTTACATCGGCATCGTAACTATTTTGGCCTATCTCCTGGGAAATTCTCTCTTCTGTTTGGGATAGATTAGTAAAGTTTATCATTACTGACAGTTTCCTAATCATACATTATTTAAACGAGAAACCTAGCCTGTTAGTTTGAGTGTATGATTAATATTTGATTGCACGCTAGTTCTACGTATTGATGTAGAAGATAATGGTCCAACAACACATTAATAAAGTTTTTGTTGAAATGCGCCATCTACCAAACGAGATTAAATTTATTTTCAAGAGCTGTTTCTACAATCAGTGGGATCCCCCTGACTGAGCGAGCGATGTAGCTGCCGTTCAGTTATGTTGCCCGTATAGATGTGGTGTGCAGCACATACCACAGATGGCGTTGGCGGCGATAAATGTAACAAAAGAGGAATCATCATTTTATTTAATTTGACTTTTCAAGGGAGAATTAGAGGTACTGATAGTACTCGATTTTAAATGAATATAATAACAGCAATTCTGCAAATTTCGCTCATATCCTGTAAAAACTTATCACCATGTAAAAGGATAATAAATCCCGAAGGATATAGATAATTTTAGTGTGTGCCTTGTTATTTAGAATTACTGTCCTAATTTATTTATAATGTATCATAAGGTATCTTAACTATTTACCTACAATACAACAATTAACTATATAGAAGCTTGTGTCTAGTCTGGGGAACTACAGCCAGGTGAATTATTGATGCAGTCTTGTTCGGAAACTCCATGCCAGGCAAGTTTTCATTACCATTCTGACACGATATATTTTCATATATTGTGATCACGATATTGATCTACACGTACATGTAGGTACCTCTTCATTAATTTGTCACTATCCCTTATTTGGGGCTAGATATTAGTATGCGTGAGAGTTACCAACCAGGGTGGGTTGGTAACTCTCTCTCTCTAAGCTTATGTCAAATCGTATGGAATAAAAGGTTTTCGCGCTGCGCGTTATACTAAGTTTTAGTACAAATAAAAGATTATCTACGTTATCGCGATACCTACGTTAAAAAACTCGCACTTAGGTTACACTGGGTATTCAGATATCATAGGTTGTATACAGGTTGCAAAGCACACCCTGTATTACTGTACCAACTCTTTTCAGTGTTTTTAGATTTTCCTCACAGTTTCGGATTTGGCCATCCACGCACACTTTAAAAACTCATCATGTATATTGGTTGGTTGGACTATGGGAGTTGTGTTGGACGGAGTTATCCTTACCGTACTGCCAAACCCTGAGACTTCGAGAGAGACACCAGTCCGCAACACCACCTCAGGTTCCACAAGGATAGCCTTCTTCACGTTTTGGTTGAACCTCACATGGTCCTGTCAAATAAATCCTACTAATATTATAAATGTGATAATCTGTATGTTTGTTAGCCTGGGTTTGGATGAAATTTTGGATGGATCGAAAAAGATTGTTTCTGTAGTTCTCGAACTACAGAAACAGTCTGTTTCGATCCAGGGATAATTTTCGGCTTTCACACGGGCCAAGCCACGTGTAGTAGCTATTAGAATATAATCATCAACCTATCACTGTATGTCTCAACCCCCATCCTTGAACTTTAATGCGCTCTATCTTTTTATCAATTTTTATCGATTTGAAATGGCATAAAATACGCATTCAATATTTTTTGAAAATGTAAAGTACGAACTAATTGAATCATTTTTTTTCTAGGTAGGAAAGTAGGTACCCAATAAACTTGCTATACCTAAGCCTGAATAGTAACCCCCAGTTCATTAATTTTAATGATAAAGAGGGAGTTAGATATTGGCAGTTGGCACGACTCACTGGTGTTAGGTTGAATTTGGCATGCGATAGACGGCCAGCATTTCATGTCTGACTGTATAGGTGGCGCGCCCAGTCTGCAGGCCATCCGTTTGATATATTAGGGTACCGTTGACCTCTTGACATGCCGATTTTTCAAGACCTTTTGATTTTTAAGGTACATTATGTTTGTTTTGCTCAGAATTTAGAACTGTGTTTGGTTTTACAGATAATATAGACTGTTTGGTAAAACTTTTGATGATAAGAAGTGTAGGGATTTACCATACATATAACAACCAGTCAAGTGCGAGTCGGACTCGCGCACGAAGGGTTCCGTACCATTATCCATAAAAAAACGGCAAAAAAATCACGTTTATTGTATAACAGCCCTTTTCGATTTGTAGGCACTTAGATTTGAATCACATTAAGCTAACCATCTAATAGTAATAGTTAGTAATATTCATTCATTAATTAAATGCATTTCATTCCACGCTCTTGTGTCGTAATGGTTACTGCTGGTCGTAAAACTTAACTCCTGGGGCAAAGACCTTTGAAATAAGTTTCGTCAAGTGCATTTCTGCTATTCAAACTAGACTCGATCTATTCGTTTTATTATTTCAGTTTTATGTTTCAGTTCAATCTAGCAAACATGTGCGTCCTTTGTTTTTTCTTCTTATTAAAGTGTTTTTTGTAAATTTCAATTTTGTTCAACATAAACAGATGTAAACGTGGTTTAAGTAGTTTACTACGTACATAAACTAATCCTAACTAAGGAGGTAGGTACTTATTTACAAAACTTAGACTTAGATATTTGTTACTTGTTAACAACATAATTTTACTGATCTTTCTAATAAATTCCATAACAAAATCTTATTCAATTAAAATAAATTCACATCAGATGCTGTGTTCAGGTAGATGGTACCTTTCAATTTGATTTAATCCCTTAATAGTCTCTTACGATCCCCTCCGGAATAGTGAGAGAGGGTGTATTCTAAGCGCAAAGACACGTAACGAGAAACCGATATACGATGCGATATACAACCGGGAACAGAATAAACGCAATTTCTCTTAAAGGGTCTTTGTACCCATCGATATGAACAACTTTCACTATGGGACCCAACGAATCGCGAAAAAAAAAGTCGACTGCTCCATATATTTCTGTGCGTATAACTCGACAAAATGTACTGAACAACAGATTTTTTTTTTCACGATTTCGGGTTTGGTCGGCCTAATGAAAACATCCATTAACTAATGAATCAAATATTACTAGGTTGTTGCATTTTGGTTAAGCAAATCAGCAACATGCAAACGAATTTGGACATCATTTATCCAATAAAGCTGACACGAGTTTGGCAGCAAAATAAACATAATTGGTTTCAGTTCTAAAGCCAGTGATGAAGTATATGTTTTCAAAACCCAAATCATAACTCGTCTTCTGGCTTTGCCTTAGTCGGGTAACAATCGGACTCGAGACTCGTTTGATACCTCAGTTTCGGAAATGGTTATCCTCGCCCACTTGAAAAATTCACCCTGTATATTCCTGAACGTAGTCATGTTACTGACTAATAGCATTATGGAAAAGTATGTCGGTTATAGATATAGGTACTAGGTACCTATACATAGTCATATTAGTAACTGTGACGTACAACCGTGTAAATACATTATCATCCACGCCCAACACTCAGACGTGCTGTAATTACATTTAGCAGGGATGAGCGGATGAGTGGATGGCTGGATGGGTGGATAGGTGAATGAACCCTACCTTCAGGACGAGCATTGCGATATCGTTGTCTATGCGGCTCATGTACCTGTAGTACTCGTGGATCTTTATATCTACGACGGATATTATTTGTCTGAAAAAGAATTTCGATTGGATTGATTTAAATTTGATACATTTAATTCATATTTTTTTCAATAAACTGAGCACAGACCTTGTCACGCCCACGAAATAACATATTTTAATTTATGTAATTTTCGATGGCTTTAAAATAAATCCTTATAAATTGCATGAATTGATAAATAAGATTCTCGTACCCACAGTATTTCATAAACTAAACAGGGTTGTTGACTGTTAAAATTAAAAGCCATTCATTAAATCTTAGTGCAGCGCTCTGGCGGTAAGCTAGTTATAAATAATGTCTTTTGAACTAAGAGTAATACTCGTTGCTGCTTCGGCCATTATGTTAAAGATCACAGTCTCGGAGCTTCATCCATTATTGTGTGTATTTATAAATTACTCTATTAAAAACTTAAGAAGGTAGAAAATCATTATCTGCGTAGCCTTTTCCCAACTATATTGGGGTCGGCTCCCAGTCAAACTGGATTCAGCTGAATACCAGTATTTTACGTAGAGCGGCTGCCTATCAGACCTCCACAACCCATTAACTGGGTAGCACGGTACTTCTTGGCAAGACTGTGTCAGATTTTCTGGCTTCTGACAATCCTTAATGTGCTTTCCGATGCACGGAAGAGTCTCGGTATGTAAAAATGGTCACCCATCTACAGACCGACCTCGGCAAGCGTTGCTTTACCTTGAAGATCAACCCGTGCGGCTGTCATAATTTAGCTACTCAGGTGAAAATGAGTCTCAAATGAGTATTAAGAAATTGAGAATTCTTATTTAGAAAATCCACCTGTGTTAAGCTACTAGGTATGCAGACTGCCAGCAGAACACATCTTTGTTACATTAACTTCTGCTTCTTTTGAATAGCTTCGACTGTGGCGTTCATTAGATCCTCAAAAAAAGTGCAGGCGTATGGACACTTCAATCATGTCGTATCTCTTATGGGAAGCACTCAATTGATAACAATAATTTATTTTTTTAAATAAACCTACATAACACTCACCCCAAACCAGTAATGGTGTCAGCACCAACTTTAACAACGGGTCTCCTTACTACATCAGTTAACAAGCAACTGGCTGACGTGATGACAATCTTACTGCGTACCAGGGCCCCAGAACAGTACAGGTTATTATACACTATCAGCACATGGTACGGTACGTCTTGAAGGTTGGCTCGGTACTTGTGATGCACGGTCCTAGCCCCGTACGCGTATGTAGGCAGCTCGTTTTTCGGCAGGTACCGATACGAAGTGGCGATGTGTAAAGAATTCAGTAGCCATGTCAGATGTGATCTGCGAAATAAATGGAATGTATGACAAGGCAATTTCAGATTTCTTGGGGTAAATAAGATTGAGGGTTGCTTCGACTTTCGTTAGAGAATATCAGGTTCATGATCGAAGTTGGTTGCCTCAATTTAAGCTTCTATTAGCTAACTAACAACACCAGTTTATTTGATGTGATAAGGCTTCAATATCTTAAAATCAGCCATTTTAAGATACTTTTTTCAAACACACGTTCTTACCAAATAATGTCTGTGAACGTAACTTATCGGGACCATAAATAAGTTACGTGTAGAATATATTGGCGCGTTTGCATTCCCCCTCTCATTTCACACTCGAATCACGTAGAAACTAGTAAACTGATTTAGGTATGTCTTCTTTTATTTTATTACATTACTGATTGTTCTAGAAATTGAGTCCAAGTTCTAGCTTATTAAGATAGACATTAAGTTGAGAAATCATCACCTGCCTAGCCTTTTCCCAACTTTATTGGGGTCGGCTTCCAGTCAAACCGGATTCAGCTGAATACCAGTATTTTTCATGGAGCGGCTGCTCACCAGACCTCCACAACCCGTTAACTGGGTAACACGGTACTTTTTGGCAAGACTGGAGTCAGATTAAGTTGAGAAAAACCACCTAATTTTATCCGACCTACAGAAGAAAAATAGCTAATACTTAATCACCTACGTCATTACACAACGTTATCACGAAACACTTACTATTATTTAAACATCGCTCAATCCCACACACCTCAAAGGAAAATTGATATGTACTTACTAAATAT
Organism: Melanchra persicariae; assembly: GCA_947386135.1. Classification (NCBI taxonomy): domain Eukaryota; kingdom Metazoa; phylum Arthropoda; class Insecta; order Lepidoptera; family Noctuidae; genus Melanchra; species Melanchra persicariae. The sequence continues at coordinate 6,438,484 of OX376653.1, read as the reverse complement.
AGTAAGTACAACCGTCCTATTCTCATAGAGCGCACTTCCTTTAGTGATATTTTAATTAATTTAAAATTCCAATCGTGGACTCAGCCATGCAAACACTGTCCCGTGAAGACGGAAATTCCGTAAGTACTCACACAATCATCTCGCTTCAGTGTGCATAGTATGAAAGTTAATTCGAATCCGGCCGCGGGTCCTGCATAATGAAGAATATTTTCAAGAGTACCGCTTGTTAGCGTGCGCGCCGAGACTCGGACTCAAGCAATAAAGCAAGCACAACAATAAACAAAGAGAGAATTGTAACAAACCGATAAAGCGTACCTACTCGTATTTGTGAGTAAAATTCGCAATCATAGTCCGTCGAGCCGAATAGCCGATACCGAGTTATTACCGCTTTCGTGAAACATCGAATGAGTTGCAAATAAAAATATACACGCCCGTTCTGAAATGTTTGTTCGTTCTTAATACACGGTTCACTGGTAAGGTATATTTTTCAGGGAAAACACCTATGGAGGTATTTCGAATTGCGATCACAAATTGCAGTGTTTTATGTTTTCTTCGATAGTGTATCTCCTACTACTACTACTTTAAAATTGGAAACGACTGACTCTGATTTCTGATTCAGTAAGAAAGTTTTAATTCCATACATCGTGTTTCGTGTGACAGTTTAAACACAAGCTCAGCAGTGCGATAAACATCTCAGCGTGTAAGCTTAGGTGAAGTGAACATGAAGTGAGCTCTCAAACCTTACGAACAAGATGGAATGACAGTTCACTTCCCGCTCACTCCACCTAAGTTCACACGGTGAGACGTTGACAAAATAGACTGGCAGTTGACGACAGTGAGCTGTAATGCCTCTTTGATTTGATGGATTGACGGGCAGTCTATTTTGTTTAAAAAGTCATCGTGTAAGCTTTGGTGAAGTGAGCTGTCACTCCTTCGCAACAGTTGGCAATAGTGAGCTGTCATGCCTCTTTGATTTGATGGATTGACAGGCAGTCTATTTTGTTTAAAAAGTCATCGTGAAAACTAAGGTGAAGTGAGCTGTCACTACTTCGCAACAGCAGTGCAATTCTATAAACATGTCGAAGTGTTAACTTTGGCGAAGTGAATGACAAGTGAGCTGTCAAATCATACAAACTAGATGGAATGACAGCTCACTTATCATTCACTCCACGTCTCCACCTAAGTGGACACGGTGAGATGTCGATAAAATAGTTAGATTGACAGCTCACTTCGAGCTCACTTCACCTTGAAATGTTTACAGAATAGCAATGCAGGTAACTACAAAAACATGTTTTAAACAAAATACACATTTTTATTAGAATTCCATCCAACACGACCATAACAATACACGTTCGATTATTACATACGAAACTTATTGCTCGCAGAATATTTTGTGAAGAAGTACGAGTTTGTGAAATGAACAATAAAAGAGTTGGTGGACTGACTGCTATAGGTGCCTATTATGGACCATTTGCATGGCTGTCACGTGCTGAGAGACCTCGAACGGATTCATCGGGACATGCGTTCGTTGGGGGAATTTCCTCAGTTTCTTCAACTCCACTCTTTTCCTCATTTACCTTTACTGCTGAATCGGGATGTGAGGTTGTGGGTTGAGGAAACTCTGCGGATATCGCCGAGTGAAGTGGCCTCGCTTATGTCTTTAGGAGACAAGCGTGATGTTGCTTTGTGATGCCGATATACTTTATCTGTTTCACAGGATGTTTGTTTTATGATTAAACACTGCAGATTGAATGAATACTCTCACAATCATCAAACCGGGTTAAGTAAGTTTAGATTAGTTCGCGAAGCCAAGGTTTCATGATACTTGTGTGTCGACTTCAAGCAATGTAAAAAAGTTAAAAAATTACCAACAATTTGTACTAAATTCAATTTGTGGTCCAATGTCTTCTGCTATGCTAATGCTACTCCAATGAACGTCACACAAGTAATAAATCAATTTTATTTTCAAATTATCTTCGTACTTGTCAAAATAGGATTGTAAATCTAAATCGTTTTGAAAGCAATTCCGTAACAAGCTTTAGAGGCACACAATAGAAAGCAATATGCATGTATCTTTACGTAACATCTTAAGAGGCAGGAGCAGAACTGTACCATTAATCTGTTGTGTTAGAAGATTGCCAACTAAGCCTTGCAGCTCCATTATACTATGTCTTCCGTGGAGCCTGGCCAATGAACGGGTAACAAACGATACACCGCTTTTATATGCCAATCACAGGCTTGCAAATTAATTTACGAGTATTTGCAAGACATTACAATAACAAAGAGTTCGAAAAATATTTGGTTTTATTGAAAGACTAGTTTCTGCCAGCAGCTTCGCCCGCGTTGTAGTCGATAGTTAACCCAGATCATATTTCCTATTTCCTATTACGGGACATAGGAAATTCCGTATGGTGTCGAACGTAAAAAATAGCACCATCCCATCGCTCCCGTGGGTGTCGTCAGAGGCGACTAAGGTTACATTGCAACACTGCGATCGCCAACCCGCCTGCCAAGCGTGGTGATTATGGCAAACCGCCCATTTGGGGGAGGCCTATGTCCAGCAGTGGACGTCTTTCGGCTGATATGATGATGATGATTACGGGACATGGTCTATTCGTGTGCCAAGTTCAATCCAAATCCGTTCAGTTGTTACGTATACGTAATAAACAAACAGACGCACTTGCTTTTTTATTAGTTAGGATTTTCGAGTTTTGAATATTTTGTAGCAATCGTAATTAAAATTGTTTCGCGTTGGCGTGTAGGTGCTCTGTTTGTACAAGAGACGAGGATTCATTGAAAAAGTTCACGTGCAGTTACACTGCTGATGTTCTATTCACGAGTTTTGTTAGAATTTTCATTTGATTTTTAACAAATTACTGTAGGTACGGTTTTGTTGCTCAGCTTATCAACTCTAAATTACTTTTGGCTTTGCGTTTTTGCCTGTTCCATCCCTTATAAATAATGAGGGCAGGAAACGAGATTTTAAAAGCCGCAAGCAGAATTATGAGAAGTATAATACCTACACAATATTTAAAATACTAGTTTCACATTGAGCAAACGGTTATCTAATGTTTTGTTATCCTTGGCCGTAGTTTTGTAAGTCCTAAAACAGATAGTTTAATCCTAGAAGAGCCATAAAATAGTAAAAAGCTGTTTCTACAAGTAGTACCTAACAGTTGTTAGAATAGCAGTTTTCTATGAAAAGTTTGAGAAATAAAAAACCTAAAACTAAGTGAAATATTAATATTAAGTTTCATCCTCCAGTGTAACTTTCAGAAAATTCACTTTCGATCAAAACAAACTCGTCAATTTTCAACAAAGTCTCATTATATATTTTCCTTTTGATACGTCAACACTTAACTCAACAGTTTTTTTAATTGGAACGCAGGCGTGATCCTGCGAAGTTTGTTTTAAATCTTAAAAAGGCAAAGCACAAACTTTCGAAATGAACCTTTCGCCGCGCTAGCGATTTGTTAAGCCTTCTACCTATTGCTAGGTACCTCTCCACCTTCATCCGACGATCAAACAGCCCTCAAATTAAATATTGAGTTCCCTTTAAAGAATTTATAAAAACTTCTGAAAATATTATTAATTTTCTTGTTTTAATCTTCTCAAACCAGTAGCTGAAATTGAATTTATTTGTAATTACTTAGTCTGAAAGTTTATTATTTCCAAACAAATTAGGGAAGCATTTTGTAACTTTTTAATGATTTACTTATGATTTAATGGAAGGTTTGTCTGTGTTCCTCAATTAAGCTAAGTAACATGGGTTTATTGCTTGTTTATGGGTAACATAAAATGTCCAGTAGGTGTACACTACACTGGCTAGAACAGCTCACGATAGTTGTTGATGGGTCGTGAGATAGTTTTACGACAGCTATAAACTTATGCACAAGCACACTAGTTAAACATACAGCGGCCATTACGTGTATGTACTTCAGTAAAATGTTCAATACATCACAATATTTCTCTGACAATGATCTATAACGTTCGGCTTTTATTTTGGCATTGTATTTGTTATGTAAAAACAAACCATTATTCTCATCCGCACGCCCAAATCTCAATAAGTCACTCAAGACTTGGCAATATCTATGAACACGCCATTTCCAGTGTTTAAAAACAACTATTTTATCAGGAAAGTCTCGTATTTACATAGTTATCTTTGAGTGCTGAAAGTTTCTGACTGTAATTATTAAATAAGTAAGGGTCCTCCTCTTTGTTTAAGCTATATTTTATTCCAGCGAGAGAATATTGTATTTGAAGTAAAAGGGAAAGTATTATCTGGGAGTAGGATCAAAGATTTCATTATTGATAAGTTTAGTATCCTTGACCTTGTTTTAGTACAAACAGACAGTGGGGTGTAAACAGAAAGGGCGATCGTTACTTCTATGTTATTGTCAAATACTTTGTTTACATAATGTAGTACGAAGGTCCGAGCATAAGGCCGTGTGGTGCGGCACGCGAGTCTCGTAGCTTCGTAGTCTCGTAGCGGCGTAGCTTGCGGCAGTCACGCTACGGCGAGAGCATCGGTCGGTCGCTACGCGGCGCTACGAGTGTTGCTACGCCACGTAATGTTGTGGTGTTCGGTCGCGCTCTTGGCTCTGTTCGCCTCCGTCCAAGGACGTGCGGTAAGCATCACTCTTTAAGCTTCTATTCTCATAACCCCCTCACTTGGCCGGATTACTTGCGGTAGTTAGTTAAAAAGTTTTGTGCCGCAGTCATACCTATTTAAGACGAAGAAGGTCTTCGAATTTTGAGTTACCGCTGTTATTTAGTTCAAACGTAAGAGAACTTACTTTAGTAACAGGTTATTTTTTAATTTGTTAAATAAATAGGTAAATGAATTCCAAAATAATATTTTAAAAGTTACTCAACAATTTTTTTTTGCTTACTTGTGTGCTGCAACTTTCTACATCAACTAATGACTCACTCACTATAAAATAGAAAGCCACGTGAACAAATTTCAGAACGAAAAAAAACGGCTACGTAAAATTATTAGTAAAAAAACAATTTTGTCTATTTATACTCACACACATCTCTCAAACGCAACTGTAATTGACAGCTGCGCCAAAAGTTTTTGACAGATTACGGTTTACGAAACTTATGAAACAATTTGCCAAAACTCCACTGAAACTTATTTAGGTATCTCATTTCGTCGTGTCACACAGTTACATTTGTCGCAGGAATTTGCCCATTTAGTGAAATTAATACAACATATAATTATACATTCATCGCAGTTAACCCTCGGACTCGTATCACCCGGGGGTTAATTTCTAGGGAATTGTTTCACATGGGCGACTGTGCGCCATTATGTTTGCGGGGTGCAATATAACCGTCTTAAGGTGATGCTGTAGGGGAACCCGCAGGACTTACAACTTTCTTACGGGTTTTGCAATTATTTGCAATACTGAGTTAGCATTAGGTCGTATGTTATTTAAAATAGATTGATAGTACATTATTGGTTATACTGTATAGTTGCAAAAATATTTTATAAATAAAAATAAAATATATTGCAAACATATTCACCAAATTGAATCATTAAATCCATAATATTATTGTCTTATCTTAGACTTAATCAATAAACAAATGATTAATTTAACTATCGAAATTACTATTACCGGATTGAATGACTATTACATGAAATCATGACATTAGGGACCAATCCTGTTTCAATTGTAATTATTTTTTTAATTATTGTAGGTACTTCGGTAATAAAGTACATATTTGTTACTTTTTTGAACAAATTTTTATGTGGCTAAACACTAACTCCAACTTTCAAATTGCAAAAAAACATAAGACATTTTTAGATACTTACAGAGATTTTTCACTTTCTAAATTATTTTCACCGTATCATTAAACACTTTTTCGAAAAAGTACTTAACTAAATATTTAGACCTAGGTATCTTGCGTATGCATATCAAGTTTCATTGAAATCTGTTCATTCATTTCCAACAATAAGAACTTGCGAGTTTGTATTCCATACAATTCCTCAAGTCCTTGTTGTTTGTTGTAGGAGTAAACGCTCTTTAGCCGAAGGTTATATTATCGCCTTAAGTACCATCTTAAACTACTAACGGCCAGATACACAAACAAGTTGGAATCGAGCATTAGCCACATTGTTATCTGCGGCCCCTTTGTGTCTAATGTTCTTGCGTCTTGCGACTTGCGTCTTGCGCCTTCTGTCAACGAAACACAGACGCAACGATTACCTTAATGGAGGCCATTTTTTATACAAATTGAGCTATTTGATATAACTGTTCTGTTATACAGGTATCTTATATAAGAAATTACCGAAGCAGTGGAAACTGGAAATGTTTCATATAGTTTAAGAGTAGCGTTGTATGTAGGTAGGTATATGAATATAATATGCGGCACCTACATTGTTTGACATGACTTTCAAACTATCTTTGTAACTTTATCTTAGTTGAGAAAGTTAATACAAGTAAAAAGTACAGATCCTAACAAGTTACAAACAATAGTTGAACAGGAAAAAATATACTTAAAAGTTGAATTGCAAAGCTTTTTTTTTGTTTAAAGTCAACCGAAGGAACTAAATAAATACGGCATACTCGTTCTTGGAGGGACGCTGACAGACAGATACCATTTCCAACAATATAGAAGTACTTTCAGTATAGTAGTTTTTGTTTCACTATGATAAAGATGAAGTGAACACTCAACACATTCCCTCTTTCAACTTTAGAATTTTAATATGAAAGATGAGAGGTACTCGTGGCATTCATACACGCTATTATACGAGTTTATACAAAATACTTCCATTTCATTTCACTTCTAGTTTGAAATGAAAGAAAAACAACGTGCATTCGCGTATTACCTATAATATTTTGAAACTAAATGTTATTGTTTGTCGTGGTTCAAGCGACTGACGCGACGGTAGATCGATTTCCGTCGGCAACGTTCGCCATATTTTACTTTTGTACTATTAAAAACATGGAAATATGATCAAATAAAATAACAGTTGTGTACATATAACAGAAAAGGAAGTTTGTTCTTTCCTGCTTTAACTGTTTTTTTTAACAAGGCAGTTTATAATAAACTTTTATCAATTGTATTTTCGCCTCTTATGGCGCTGAATTTTGAAACATAATGTACTTTCTGCTATCCGCTGATTTTTGTAGGAGTTTTTATGAATATTCTAGATTATAAATAGGAACCAAGTTGAAAGGAGACTTTCATAGCACAGATTCAGTCGTTCTGCATATAATTTGAAGCCGCTATATCAGGATGAAAGAGCTTATTCAGCGCTTTCTAGGTAGTGTAAGCGCTTCATTTGAGCTCGGATTTAGAGTTTATTCAAAGAAAACGTACGTATGTGGGATATTAAACTTAGTTCACGAACGATACGGAACTACTACACGGAATATTTCACGAGGTTTCTATAATATCACCCTTACCATTGCGTATGAAGGGATATGGTAAGCAAAGGCATGCAAATTGATGCTATGATAATTATAAATCTTCCAGACTAAGATTTTACCTAACCGTGTGCTCAAAACCTTGAAATTATAATTTACCTGGAAAAAAATATCTCAAAAAATGTTTGAAGATTCAGCTTAATATAACAAAAATATCTTCATTGTATAATTCACAAATACAATTCATAGATATTTTTGTGATTTGTCTGCTGCCGCTCCAGCTGTCAAACGCAAACCAAGATTTATTTGTAAACTTGATAAAGACAAAAGATGGAATGCCAAGGGCCACAACAAAGTACAAATAGGTCCTCTTTATTGAACCTCAATACAAACGAAATGTCTTTATATTTGTAACAATGAATGGCTTTGAACTTCGAATAATACTCGTACAATACAATATGTAAGCATTTTAGAATTTGGATTGAGGATCAAAAGTGTGTTTTAGATAAGTTCTTTAGCTAGCCATGTCAGAGGTATAGGCTGTTGTTGTACTATGATGTTTTCTTATTTTAAAATACGACCTTCAACTTAATTTTCTTTCTTTATAAGGTCAAGGAGGTTTCGAAGACACGTTATGTAATTTCTTTTAAATTCTTCATATAAATATGACACCAGAGTACCCACGAACGTTTATTATACTCGAAGCTTCCCCTTACCTTGATTAATTACCTAAAGATGGTACTTGTAAATACAATCGAGCCTAAAGGTATTCAGTGAAGTATCATCAAGATATTATATATCAATTGAATCGATTTGAACAATTGTTAGGCATAAACAGTGGAACAAGCGATTGTTTGAATTACGAAGTCAGATGAGACTTGAGAATTCAGCATGTTAATTAAGTTATCGGGAACAGCTTGTTCGAAGGCTGCTTTGCAAGTTCACTGCGCACGCCCAAACTACAGCGGAATACCAATTATTGGAATGTTCTTCGTTAAATGATATACATAAATATTCCGATTTAAATTAAGTCGAAGCATGGACAAAACATAAGTAGTTTAGTAAAAAAAGCAATCAATTCTTTCCGGGAAATTTCTTTTACGCTAATGAGCTACCTTTAGACTGAAAATAAAAGAAAGAGTTGAAACAAAGTATGCATCATTTTAAAATAAAGTAGGCCTGTGTTTCAATTTATTTTTGACATTAACAAGATGGAACAAGACCCGTGGAAATTTCACGGATGACTGCAGATGAAATTACCTTTAAATCTACAGAGATTCCGCGGAAACAAGCTGAGTAGAGCGGAGGCGGTCAGATTTCACGTTTCATTACAAAACGAGCTGCTCTTCTAATTTAGAGAACATAAATGTTAATTTGCCTAAATAGTAGGTGCCTTCCTAATTTGTAGCTACTCCAGCGGTGCGGACGGTTGGATGGGTAAATTATCTACAACAACTTGGAACAAGTGGGCACAATCATAGTGGCCAAAATCTCATCTGTACTGTTTGTTACTACGCGTTTTATTTAGGTATTACTTTGTCTCACGTTTTTGAATAACGTGCAATCGATGTCTGCAACAATAGAAAAAGTACATTTTTATTTGCACTTATTTTTATGCGGATTTTCTTTTATACAGTCGTTGCTAGTGAATGGAAAAGTTCATTAGAGTAGCGCGCCGCACAATCCTCAGCAAATATTGACGCTTTTAGAATTTTCACAAGTTTATGCATGCAATTCGAATTCTTGAATGCTCGAATGTATTCGGAGCAGTACACTGGTTTTACAAAGTTTCTTCTTGCGAAGAAGTTTGACGTGGTTGACTGTGCTCTGCTGTCTTTTATTGATAAACAAAGTTCGACTGAATTATATTGGTGGAGAAGGGTTGAAACTTTAAATTTGTGAAAGAATAACCATGTTTCATTTTGAACAAAAATAAAACAACAAACGTTTGTTACTTTTGTTGTTAGAGACACAAGTCTCTGGCCATAAGATAAATAGTTGACGAGTGCAATGGACAGGCGCGTGACAAATTACTAAGTTGGGACACAAAAACTAATGCACTAGTCTATAGCACCAGTAGAGCTTAAAGAGTTACACTGAGTTCGTGTACCTCATTGGGTACAGGGTCTTGGTAGGACAGTGCCACGTAAGGTTCACTGGACTGTTATAATGTTAAGTTATTCACAGGTATAGCTCTATTGGGCATCGAGACTAACCAACATTGTCATGTAAATCGATGTGTGTGTGTAGGTGAACATCAGCAATACCTGGGTCCTGCCCGAGGAAGGCTTCCCGGTCTTCTACCGCTACTTCAGGGACCGCATCTCCTGGTACGAGGCTGATGCAGTCTGCCAGTTCCACCATGCCAACCTTGTTACAGGTCAGTAATAAACATTATAAAGTAGATAGACACACCGTTACGTCGCCAATCAGTGACGTCATAAACAAATACTAAATGATATTGGACATCGGGCCCTCGTAAGTCATGTCTCGATCACTCCGATCTCAGTCAGGTCGCATACACTCAGTGATTATGAGTGATTAGCGGCTTGGTGGTGACATAACTGAGGGCCAATTCTACTGGTTTTAAAACAACGTCCGCATTACATGTCAGTCGCAAACTATCAAAAAAGCCTCAATTTCCATACATTTTTGACAAATTGCGAATGGAATGTGATGCGAATGCGAACGTTGCTTTAAAATTAGTAGAATTGGTATAATAATAATAATATGAACTTTAATTACTGCAATACGCGGTCGTAAAAGTCTCCAAGGTAACATTTAATATTCGAATTTGGGTTAATTGTATTCAAACTTTTTAAAAATAATTTTGTGCACGTCACGAGTGGCCAGCACAGATTAAAATTATGAGAAGTTTAAATGGCTTTTTCAACTTAGTTCCTCTCTTAAATCAGGATAGGTACGTGATTTTTTTCCGCCATAAAGAAAGTTAAAATTCTGCAGTAGATACCGCATTGTACGAAGTACGTTAGGTATGTGGCACTTTAATAAATGAAGTTACATTTGGACAGATCTTGCCAATTAGCAGCCATGAAAAGAAAAATAAAGCCCAGTTTCCTTTTATTTCTCTGCAGGCGACGCAACCATCTCATTACAAGCTACAGAAAAAGAAAAGCATCATTTCTAAAATTCTTCTAAAAAATCTTAAGAAGCACAAACTGAAGGTAGCACAAAGCCTTTCGTAAAGATAAGTAAAATTAATACATTCTGAGACAGGATTCACTAAAAAGGTTTTGTTATTGTCAGCCTTCACGATATCTCTGAATTGCTTCTACATTGTTCGTTAAAGATGCCAGTTGTGGGAGTACAAAAAGAGGTATATATATTTCAATATCCCCACGGGCCGTTAGGTCTAATCGTCGGCAATCCAGCCAAGACCCCTATTACCGCTGATAGCGCCCTCGACCCTGCCACTACTGCGAGATACAGCCCCGTCACATATAAATGTACGTGCCGATAAGAAAATGTAAATATACGGCTTGTCGTTTTGTACACAACATTAACTTGTTTAGGGAAGTGTCTTCAGGGAGGGACGGGGGAATACAACATGTTCATGTGTTTCATAGTACTCATAATGATATTATAGTAATCAAATAACGTGAGTTAATAAGCAACTACACAGGACCAATTTACGTGGACATAATCTTAAGGATACCAGCAATGTTCCTAGAAAAGATATCTACGAAATAACTTGTAACAAAATACCCCGCGTGCCTACTTACGACTCAGATTCAATATCTCTCCAAATAAGCTTAATGAGGCATTCAATCTGGAACGTATTTCATTCAATGTCTGTTACGAGTGTATTTGTACTACAAAAGTATATTTTTGTTGCCAGTAAATATCTTTATGTACCAAAGGACGAGTCATTAGGTTTCCATAAGCGAAGCGATCTACGAAGGTCGGTAAACTCAGAAATGACAGTTGAATCGCTCGGTCCCTTTCCGAGACTGATTTCTGCCCCGATTACGTTCAGACCCACGATTGATAACATTTCAATATCGCTCCCTAATTGAAAACGATAATTTAAAATGTATTTCCATTTCGATTCATTAATACGCAATCATAATTTTCGATGTTTTGAAATGTAAACGATTTGTCTACCTATATATTCGTCGTTTTTTAGTTTCGACTTTTTACCTTTTGTGTTGGAAGAAGTCGTATTTGTCAGAATACCTTAATTTAGTACTAAACCAAGCAATTTCAAGCTTATGGGGATAAAAAGAAACACATGGCAAGTAATAGGGGGTTCATGCGCTTATTTTCCGTCGCAAGTCGTAAGAGTAAATGGAGGGAAGCGAGTGACTTAATGGCCCAGTAACATTTACTACTTCTGCACTTTCTAAACGACACACTGCTATTCACGTCTCGAGAGGTACTACTGGTACAGTCAAACGAGGCATGGAGCCGAGCCGAGGGCCCGAGGATCCTACTCCCTCCCACAAGAAAGAGAAAAGAAAACGTGACACAAGTATAAAGGAGTACTTATAGAAAATTGAACTACATCAGTGTAATGTTGTTTTGTTTTATAAGAGCTGACGAAATGTCCCCATTATCCAGGCCGCGTCTCATTTATACCGCTCGAGACTGGCAGTTGAAAACAAAACAATACCTACTTATTCGTCTTTGTGCACAATGAGTGTGACTCGCTGAGCCTGTAGGCCTGAGCGGATGTTGTCGAACAAATCCTTTGTAATACAACACGCTTTCATCCTGAAAATGAAAACTTTAATTAGTTTCGAAATGCCGACTCGAAAGAATTCCTTCTATGTTATTAGAAATTCAAGGAGCCTAATTAAAGCCTGTATAAAATTAGGTTCTTGTAGACACTGTACACTTGACTGAATGCTTTGTAAATTCTCGGGATTTTGGAACCAGATTCACTGAATATCAAATGTAATGAGTATTTTAAGAAGATTTTGATCAGCTTTGTAATTATTTTAATTCAAATAAATGAAGCCTTTTCTGGCTGTGTGGTTCAGAAACAGTACCTTATATCTCTTTCTTTGTTTACAATTAAGGCAGTATCTAATAATGACGAAAAGCAGCTGTTCAAATATTATTAAGAGAAACTTTGAGCAATACTCATAATAGACTGATAATTTCGAACTAAATAGAAACTTTCAGCGGCCAGCTCAGAAACACGTTTAAAAACAATCGTTCATTATCATCAATTCTTTATAAGTTGAGAAGTGTCCTCTCACGGAACCTTCCGCTGCTTACATTATTCAAGCATCTAGTTAACAGTTGGGCCTTTCAGAATACTTGTGTAAATTGCCACTCCGACATTGAATATTAACTTTTAGAATCAGCTTGTTCGGCGAGATTCACTCACATAACTTTTCATTTCAGGCCTTTTTATACGAAGTTATTCATTTTGAAAGGATATTCATAATGCTGGTCTTGTTATAGTTGGCTGAAAACTTTTCTTGACAGTAAATAAGTTCATGTTTACGATCGTGAATATCGATAAAATGTTACAAACTTTTTGTTTGGTTGAATCTATACATGGGCTGATTTTTCAAAAGTCAGATAACTTTTATATGGGGAATTAAATTGGCGGTTTGACAGCTTTTGTATAGTAAATATGTCAAACCGCCATATTTATTCTACAAATAAAATGTATCTGGTCATTTAAAAACTAGCCCTAAATGATGTAATAAAAACTACATGTAGCTGTGTTGAGCATGAAAACTTCTCATACTTTTAGTGAAGACGCCAGTATAAAATATGCACGTAATATTGAAGAGTTCTTGAAACTCATTGTCTTATTAAACTTGTAAGTATGTAGTTTCAAAGGCCAGGTCACAGAGTTGGCACTTTACAGTTTAGTACCAACGTAAGTCACCGAGGGACGGAGCGGGACGGCCTACATACATTATGTATTTCTACTACTGCAATTCTTTACGAGCAAGTGTGGCCCGACGTAGCCATGAATATGGAAGCCTAAATGTTGGAAAGTAAACAAGAAAAGTTTATACAGAGTTCACTCAGGTAAATGGTTCTACCTATTTTTTTGCTCTGAGTGTGACCTACCTGTACGTAAAGGTGCTTCTTTATGTCAGGGTTGCGAAATTTGTTTGAAAGAGTCACAGCAGCCCTGAACGCATTAGGGAGGAACTCGGATAGGAGGTATATATTATGTACAAGCCCAGATCAAAATCTGCCTAGCCTTTCCTAACTATGCAGGGGTCGTCCAGTCTAACCAGATGAGCTGAACGTCAGCATTTTACATCAAACGACTGCCTATATGACTTCCATAATCCAGTAACTGGGTACACTGGGTATACTGGCGGCTATAAGCTAATTTAAATCATGAAAAAATGTACCCACGGTCTATAGCCCAAAGAAGTGAGGCTGCGGAAGAAGCCAGTTTATATACAACGTGTAACAGAATAAAAGCAATACCTCTGAAGGGGTCATTGTACTCATCATTATGAACAACTTTTACTATGGGACCAACATCGAAATCGCGAAAAAAAAATCAGCTGTTCAGTACATTTTCTCGAGTTATGCGCACATAAATGTATGGGGCAGTCGATTTTTTTCGTGATTTCAATGTCGGTTCCATATGAGGTATTGCGTTTATTCTGTTACAAGCTGTATAATACGTTCCCACGTCTGTGCCTGCATTTTATTTCTTCCTCGTTGCAAGTTCATAATGAAGCCAGGGTTCACTTCGTTTCTGAATAGCAGGACACGTTATATCCACTTTGTGCAGTCCTTAAGCTGTGGCTAGACAGGACTTACTCAAGCGGTTAATTGTTAGCTATTTACACTCATACTACTTAATCTGTTGGAGTACGGAACTGTTGGGCGGAGTTGCAAACACAGCATCAGTTTTGATCAAGATCCAATGCAAGGACTATTTGCACAGTTATCTAAGTTAGGTGCCTGTTTATTCAACCTATGTTTTCTCATTACCGTGTAAAGCTTTCCTTGCGGTATTATCATAGTGGTGCATAGTTCTAGCCTCGTCTTTGATGAGCATTTTCGATGAGCACAAGGGTTCATTGTGCTCATCACTATGAACAACTAAAAAAAAAAAGAATATCAGTAGGTACCTACGCAACTATGTTACTCAATACTTTTTTGATTGAATGAATTTGACTCTAAACACTGATTAATAGAGATTCTCGCCATTAATAGCGTACTTGAATTTAGAATCTGTTATTTTGGTCAGAATTTTGTTATAAGATTGAAAAAGCAGTTAAACAAATTAAACCATAATTATTCAGTAAATACACCTCAGCCTTATCCTTTAAAGAATACGGGCCCGATGTTATGTATGTAGGTGTTGATTTTTTTTTATTTCAGGAAAAAAGTATTCTTATTTTGGACGCTTTTCTTTGGCCAAAGGTTTTTTAAGAAAGTTGAACGATCCAACCTCAATCAAATGGTAGCAAGTAAAAAAAAAAACACGTTTTTTTTATTTGCTACCATTGATTCAGGTTTGATAGCTCAACTTTCCTTCTGGGGTAGTCGGGTAAAAACATGTCTTCATAATAGGTTACCTGACATGACGTATTATATTTATTCGCAATCCGTTAAATACATACACGAAACTTCATTACGCGATCCAGCTATTTCAAATGTCCGACTAGGTACGTCCTATATACATTCTATTATGAACATGAATAATGGCAGCAGGAAGTTGAACGTTTTTATTTTACCGGGGCGTTATTATACCTAGGCGCCAGGCGGGCGACAGTTGACCCTGGGCCGTATATCACACGAATACATCGACTCACACAGATTTCAGCGCTCCTGAAAACCTATTCGTTTACTTTTCCGCATTTCGTTCATAAACTTTTCTTATTTTCCACGCTAGGAAAACAAGATGACGAAGTTTTATATAACAGGAGGAAATAGAGAAACGATAGCAAAACGTGTTTACTACAAAAATGTTGCTCAATGTGCACACAAGTTTCTTTTAAAGATTATGGACGACATGAGTACCTACTTATAGCTGTTAAAATTTTAGTACTATAGTTGGTTGTTGGTTGGTTGTTGGTTGGTTGTAGGTTGGGTTGGTTGGTGGTTGGTTGGTTGGGTGGTTGGTTGGTTGGTTGGTTGGTTGGTTGGACTGCCATATCCAATAGGAAATCTTTTTATCCTTAAATTTTCTTCGCCCATATCTGTTTTCCTATTAACATTTTCAAAGACAAGTAAAATGTTGTGTCCTTAAAAATCAATACAAGGCAATCAAATAAAAATTGGCAAGAACACATCTAAACCATATAACATGAAAATAGAGAAATCTCTATCCCGGGGCCATATTACCCACAATCACGTACTATAAGAGATAAGATAAAGCGGGATTTGCCGACGCCTTCAACAAATTTCTATGCAAAATAATATCTTCTCAAGGGATTTCGGTAAATAGGTTTTAGTCGATGAGCTAGGCAAATAGTGCGGCGTTTTTATATGATTTGCCTTGTAATAGTCTACCCAGTGACGTCATTTGGTGGGCACAGCGTTTTTGTAAGGACTTAGGGACTTTTATGGATAAATGTAAAAGTGAGTAAGTAGATAGGTATTGACAATATATATTACTACTTACGAGTACATTTATGTTGCTTTATTAAACCTAACTACCCAACAATATTCTGCCTCTTTCCAAGGCCTCAGCAGTGATACGATTGACTGCACAATCGTTGCTTTAGATTTTAAATCTGACGCGCCGTCGACAGGTATATCTTCCCCATTAAAAAAGTTTCGCAAGGGCTGCCTTTGAGCCGAGGCGACTTTGACAACATCAGCCTTTGAGGGTCACTGAATATTTGGGTCAAAATGCTAAAGAAGTGGGTGGGTGTCCTTTGTTTGTCTTCTTCATGTATTGTCACGTTATATTATGAGGTTTACGCGTTGCACATTTCATCTTTTCCGTTTTATAGCTCTGTAGAAATGTTTTTATCAAAAACTAAACACGGAAATAAATATGAAAATAAACTAGCACAACAGCTGTTTCGTAAACATTTTTTATGAACTACATAAATGCGAAAGTAAAACGAAATCGCATTTCGTAGTGACTGCTAGCTAGAGTCGTAAACTGAGGTGCGTCGGGTAGTGTTGTCAAATAGAAAAAAAAATCAGAAGATCCATTATCATGCCCAATCCTATACACCCAAGGAATGGAATCTGAATGTTTTGTTATTTCTTAAATTATATTTAATTGATAAATGGCTATTATATTATTGATAGTTTACGTTAGACCACTATCTCACCTGATGGTAAGCGATGATATCGTTTGCCTATAACCTATTCACTCTTGACTTAAATGCACACAGGTTAAGCTATTTCCACCCTCTTATTCAATTTGTATGAAACTGCACATGGGTAGTACATCCAGGACGTAAGGACATTTTAATCCTTCTATAACGTTCTCTTTAGTCAATTTCCCACCAACACTCGAAGGAAGTCGCTGGAAAAAGCTATGCTGTTGCCCTATAGATATTGTACCTTGTATGGCGAACGCGAACAACCGAGATACGAAAACTAGTGTTTCAAGTAACTTTGTTGGTTACCTACTTAACAGTTTAGTTACACGTGCCGCAATAATACGTAGCGTTGAAGACACAGAAAAGTTGTTTGGCTTGTAGCCAAAGGTCACGATACAACCGCGTGTCATAATGTAATTAGCTTCCAAAAGTCATTCAATTCGTGGCCATAATTCAGTGGACGCCATTTAATGGAAACTAGCATGCAAGCTAAAGCCTCCCTCAAACGGGAACGACGCGACAACACACCAACGCAACGATGCGACGTTTGACTTTATGGCTCACTACGCAAGTTATTTAAAAATCTACTTTAAAATTATCTTCTATGACGACGTCTTTAGTAGAATCAAACTCTCTATTATTCTGAACAGCATTAAATGTCGTATTTTTTCTCGTTTCATTTCACAGTAAACCTTCTTTTCTGTACCTTTATAGTGTATTTTGACCCGTGGCACATCACGTCCGCAAGATCCCAAGCCTACGATCATAACGGGGGTGGGGTAACATCGGACCCCACCGGATATGTGACTCGAATACCAAGCACACCAGATACATAAACTTGGTATCATCAGGCTCTTCAGCTGTTGATTTGATATTTTTGTCCAGTGTTCATTAGCCATGAGGTAAGAAACTCATGATGTTGTCGTGTGCATCAGAAAAGCCTACTGATACATGGATACATATTTATTCCTGCCTATATTCTGAATTCTTTATTCCTTCCTCGAGTCATAGGTAATGATTTAGCCACCACCTTCCTAGACTCCTATCTACAAAAAAAACAAAGCCAATTAATTCATGTGTGGAAGTTAAAACAATCATCTCTAAACCGCAGCGCTTCTAATTTTGTCCGAAAAGTCAAGAGAAAAAAAAAAACACTACAAAGTACAAAATAAATCTAATTTCGGAAGTCGGAGTTAAATCACGAAGAAACAACCCAAAACACCGACTTCCAAAATTAGAGTTATTTTGTACTTTGTAGTGTTTTTTTTCTCTTAGTGTTTTTGTTTTGGAAGTCGGTTTTTTTTTGTAAAATAGTTATTTATGATATTAGTGCGGTAAGTTGGTTTTTACAAACGAGTAGACTAATGTAAGCACGAGACGAAGTCGAGGGCTTACCATAGTCACGAGTTTGTAAAAACCAAATCCGCACGTGTGTCATACAACGTTTTTCGACACATTTGCGAGAAAACATTACAATAAGTAATGAAACAAACTTTTTGTCTTTAGAAATCAGTCGGAAAGTCGCAACAATCTTTGACGTTTCTAATATGAAAATGGCGCGAATTTGCAAAGGGCGCCACATGCGCGTGGTGAAAATTAGAACCACCTATTTTATTTTTTTTATTTATCTTCCCTCATTTTCTCTATAGTATTAAAATGAGACAAACGTATACCTACAGCAAAAGCGCTTCCAAGGAGGTTCGATTATTCAGCTTATTTATTCTCGTGATGTGAAACTTCTTGGTGGAATTCTTATTATTTTTTATGGAAATTAAAAAAAAACCGTAAAGAATACGCACGGCGCTACACAACGGAGTTTGCGGTAAAATATGTACTTAGGTGAGAGTACCTATTTTGCCGCACGCTCCATTGTGTGGTGCATAATTTTTAACTTTCGAACAATGCATACAGGCTTCGTAAATGCATTTTTTGAGCAGATGTGTTGAAAAAGTTTTTTATTTTTCACTTTTTAGTGGTGTTGTTAGGTGTGGGGCACCTAACAACACCACTGGAAAGTCACAGGAAAGCAAAATACACAATTTCGTATACATGGTTTACATATTTTGCCAGGAATTTTGATTTAAAAACCACTGAACCGATTTTGATGAAATTTCTATGGGACCAATCGGAAAATTGTCAGAGAACATTAAAAAAAATAGTGTTACAGCTAAATTCGACCGATTTTAAATTTTCCATAGAAACAGAGATTTCCATTTATTTTTTTAAAATAAGACATTTAGAAATGTACTCTGACAACTTTTTTGACCTATGTATCCTGCTTATACGTAGGAAGTTTAGTTAAAATCGGTTCATGAATTTCGAAAAATAAAGACATGAAAGTTTCAAGTATGAAATGACGTACGGCGTAAAAGCTCTTAAAAGCAACCTAAAATCAAAACGCTAAAATAGATAGGTACTTGAGTTGGTGGCGATAAATTGAAATTATCTCAAATTACAGATTCAAGAATACTTGTATCTCAGTCGACAACACCATGCACTCCAAGATTCTCGTCTTGAAATTCACAAAATTACATCAATTTATTCCCAGCCTTGAAAGTTGAATCCGCCTCACTGTTGTAACTCCCCAACTTGCAAACAGCCATTTATCTACGAGAAAAAACTCCAAATTATATTTCTTTCAACCATTTCC
The DNA here is from genome assembly GCA_947386135.1 of Melanchra persicariae. Taxonomy (NCBI): domain Eukaryota; kingdom Metazoa; phylum Arthropoda; class Insecta; order Lepidoptera; family Noctuidae; genus Melanchra; species Melanchra persicariae. The sequence continues at coordinate 6,419,219 of OX376653.1, read as the reverse complement.
GATTGTAGTTGAAAGTTTTTGTGAAATATAAGCAAAGGTTAATATAATTTTAAAGTTAAACAAAATGTTTGATTAATTCTGTGAAGTTTGATATTACTTTTCGATATATTGGAAGGCTGAACTTGTTACAAATGAAATTGATATGGGTTCTATGAAAGTGGTATAAATGGACTGAAATACTATTACTATTGATATATCCAACTCTCGGATACTCTGATCATTGCTGCATGAATTGTTTCCATCCAATATATCAAATAACATAGGTGCCGGTACTCATTATTCACACATTATTGTCGACGAAATGGTTTTGAGTAAATATTATTTTCACGCATATTCATAATTATTGTTTTGTTGCTAAACCATTTTCAACCATTATTTCAATAAAAATCATTAGCTGCAGTATATATGTAGATACTTATATAACAGAAGGCCAATACTGACGTGCTAAACGCAAAAGCGGTGTCTCAGTGAAAGCGAGTTTCGAGAAAATTGAAGTTTGTTATTGTATGTAGTTTTCTTTATAAACTGAGATAGGGAACACTTTTTTTAAGAGGTTTTTATATGTTTTATAAAAGATACCGCTATTTAGCTTAGTTCATTGGATGCATATTTGTTTAAGCTATCCGATTTTATAAAAATTTACTTTTTTTTTTTGAGATACCGCTTTTGCGCTTAGCACATCAGAATAAGCATTCAAATTCAAGTCGCCATTTTATCTTAGCGACAGTCAATGTCAACAACTCGTCAAAATGCCAAAGGAAATAGGGAACATGCAATATTTTCATCTTGCTTTCATTTTGTAAAATTCTATGTAAAATAGACCATACATTAATTAAAAAATTAAATCGCTTTTAATATATTGCCAAAACTGGCGGTTTTAAACTGACAGTTTAAATTTTCGCGCGAAAACGGGCGATGATTAATTCCTGTCGTCAGTCACTGGTCATAACTTAAAGATTTCAAGTTGTCTTTTCGTTGTCATAACAGAAGCGACGTCACCACAGAGTACTTTTATATATATGGAAGACGTCACTAAACGCTGATTGTTGTACAGTGGCCCTTCTTTTATCCTTTTTTATCATTAATCACCCCTATTAGAGGTGTTTTTGACAGCTTGCGAATATGAGCTCTCTTTATAAGTTTCTTTAGCTACGGTTAACAGGCATAAGTACCCAACACTACAACTCCTTGGACTTTTTCATGTTATTTCTCCAGAGGACCGGGGTGGACCAATTTATTTCGCGAAAAGTTCGCGTGAAAATAAAAGTTTATTAAGTGGTTAGAACAAACAATGTAGGTACTGAATAGGATAATTATGTAATCACCATGCGTACGGTTGCTCAATAAGTGAGGTTATGTTTTGATCACTCATCGCAATATAGAAAAAAAATGTAATGCAATTTGAAATCATTCGTTATAAAAAAAGTTGACATGCTCAATCAACCCTTTTTGGTTGGCTATGCATGAGGAAAAACTGGCCATTTCATGTCAAAAAAGTTATATGATGCCATATATCTGTGTGTGCCAAATAAACTAATTTTCTTTTCTTTTCTTTTCTTATATATGTTTTCTTTTTTATTTTGGTTGTGTTATTTAAAATGGCTTTCAATAAACTTTCGCTCTATTCAACCAGGGTACTTTTTCGATTTTTATATAACCTCATAGCTGAAATCATGCATAGCTGGCCATTACTTGTCAGAATAACGTGGTAACGCCATTAAGTTTTTTTTTTATTTTTTTTTCTGTGGTGTAATTGGCTTTGCTCTGTTTTTTACTATTAAAACGGCCTGTCAATTGTAAGCGAAACTCTTTTATAAATAAAACCTGATATCTACGAGTTGCATTTTAAACAAAACTACTGATTGAACTATAGAACCTATACAACACTTTCTTTATTTATTAAAAAAAAAGATAAGAATTCGATAATATTACATCCAAAAACAATAAGACGGTTTCATTAAACGATCTCTTTCTGAATTTTGTCGAAGCGATCAAGAAAGTGTAAGTACTTAAACCAAAACTTTATTTATTTAAGCTATTGTTTTAGATCGATATTTTTGGCAGTGTTAATTTATAATTTTCATTTCCATTCAACCCGTAGGTATTTCTAATTTTCATGATAAACGGTAAGCACACACGCCGTGAAGTTTTTCAAATCGTTTATTTCTATCATCGCCAAGACCACGACACGACACAATGCTTGATCGAGGCGAGCTCATAATCTATTAATCTCGCCATAAAAAGTCGGGCGATGTCCGCGGAAAAGTCGGATGTTAATAAATGATGTGCCGTCTTTTGTATAAACTTCTCAGTTCCCACACAGTCTCGGATAGCAGCCATTTATTATTTAAATCCAACTGGACTAAGAACTCCAATCCGTTTATGTAAATCGATGCTAATGCTCTTTGTAGTTGAGGGTTCGTACTTATTCGTCCCTTTGACAATTCCGCCCCCGTCGCCAACTCTATTGATATGAGCCTTACAGGAGTAGTGTGTAGAATTGTAATAAACAGGACACAGAACGGATTCAGTTTCTTAATTTTTCGGGCTCCGGTTCCGTTTTCTTTCGCTCTGTCGTAAAATGGAAATATTTACATTTGAAACATCAAACTTGTGATGCATACAGGTAGTGCTAATAGTAAAGTAAAACCATAAAAATAAACAACCGGGTAAGTGTGAGTCGGATTTGCAATGCCAATTCATCAAGGATCCGCAATGCCACATTTTTCGATACTGTAAAAAATATGGGGTAGGTACTTGCCATTGACCGAGAATCATGAATTTTCGATAAAGTCTAATGATACGGAACCCTTCATAAGTAAGTTCGACTCGAACTAAATGGTTTTTAAGAAGTTCTGCTCTTTTAAAATCGCTAATCCATTAGTATTAACAAAGGCGTATTATAATATTACATGGCATTCACTACGACTGAGGAAAAAGTCATATTATTTAATGGATCTAATAAGAGACCACCTAGTTATTTATTATGTACGGAGATAAGAAAAACTCCGAGAGCAAACTCCTAGAATATTTAGCATGTATGGCTTTTATGATCTATAAAAAGTATGTTCACTTTCTTTTTCCAAGAAAATTCACTTACGTCTAAATATTTAAAAGGGTTTTACGCAGCTCCACACAGCATGACTTGCGTTTGTGTGCAATTTCCGAGAACACTCTCATACGATACATTACGTTGAAACCCCACCGAAATGACTGACGCAGCAAGGTGATCACTTTTCAACGTATTTCGGAATACATCGTTTTTTTCACCGATCTTTCGCTTATTGGAATATGTGAAAGAGTATTTGCACTGCCTGCAAAATCATTTCATTGATCAGTGCCGATACGAAATAGGCTCGGGCAATAGGCTTTCAAAAGCTTTTCAATTTAGTACCGCGGCCGTGTGCCGGGCGGGCGCTGGTGCTGTCACGGATTTTGTTGCGAATTTCCATTCACGGTCTGGGTAGTTTTTTGAAAAATATATTATTCTGTTCTGTGCGGCTAGGCTCGCTCTACTTCCCATCTGAAAGGGAAGATATGATCTGAGATATATCGCGTTGAATGCGGTATGTTTATATTGTGTGCTGAGCGTGTCGGTATACGAGCGGTGGGTACAGCACTCGCTCGGACATAATCAGGTTTATTAGTGGAATAAGGCGAGGTGCGGCTTTATTATCGTTATGTAGTGCCTGTCCACCTGGCGCCGCCTGCGAGGTGTGTCCGCTATCGATCCACTATTTTAGTCAGGTTCTTTCATTAATGGTAAGCGAGGCGTTAAGTTTCACTAAACGAGTGTCTATGCCTATTATAATAGTAGATTATGCACCCAGGGGATAAAGCAGTGTCTTGTGTCACGGGCGTCATATTGAATCTCGAACGCAATGAAGGATTCGAGAGTTAACTCCCGAGCGTAGCGAGGGAGTTTAGAGTTTAACTCACGAGCGAAGCGAGGGAGTTAATACAAGAATCCTGAATGCAGCGAGGGATTCAAGCTAGCCCAAGGCAAAGACACCTTTATCCCCGAGGAGGATACTCTACTTTTCACACCTCCTGTGAGAAAATAAGAAGCCATAATACGAAAATCAAAGTATTTTAAATTTACAAACACTAAGTAGAGATATGTATTTAGAACTATACTGTATAATACCTACTTAAAAAGGTTAGTTTAAAGCCATACGGATTTGCAATATTCGCGCCTTTTTTGCGTTCCACTCGGTATACCTACCACATTGCGGCCACGACCAACTCGATTTTCGTTTTTTTTTTTACTTTTCTGTGGGTAAGTAAATATGTGCAGGCCTATTATTATTGTTATCAACCTAATGCAATTAATGTGTACACAAAGCTTTATACAGAGCTTTATAACAGCTGGTAGAATGGGTTCGGACGCTTGGCTGTATGCAATTTGAATTTAGAACGTCATAGGAGATGCTCGAGAAAATAGTTTTTAAATTAATAAATCGACTATAAATGGGTTTTAAGTGTTATTCTTATCCTTTTATACAATAATCCGTACATAACCAATTATTCTTATAATATTGTCTTCAATCCTGGACCCTGGTCAATCCTTATGATTTTGTACACATTCGAGAATATCATCCCTAAGTAGTAAGAGTATCGAGAATATCTATCCTCTTTCTGGAACAGAAAGAGAGAGACAGAGACAGAAGGCGTTGTAAGTACCTAATATACCGCCAATTGAGCAGACAGATGAGGTTCCAAATTTAAATCACATTATTGACCAGCGGGTTATAATGAAATCCAGTACAATATTATTGCCCGGCTGTGCCACCAGCCAAAAATGACTCACTTTAGGTTAGGTTGGCATGACATATAATTTGACGTTTTCGATCAGGTGGTGTGAAAAGGTTATTTAATAGCGGAGAACAATACGGGGTTAATAGCCAATTAAGTCCCTGGATACTGCGAAATAGAGTCTGAACTCCTTGTTTGATTAATTTATATGAAGGTTAAGGTGTATTGGATTAGATAATAATAGTTGGTAACACGCTGTGCGGGTAAACTGTCCCTTTATGTTGATTTTGTTACTCTGTACAAAATATTAAGCAGTCGATAGTGACATTTTTGTCTTTAGATTGTTCTTCGTTTATAAAGTAGGTCACATCGGCGGATCAGAGGCTTCCTTATCTCTTGGCTTATTACACTTCATTAATTCAAAGACATGAGAATGGCTGGAAGCAGTTTTAACGATACGCCATTACTTTAAGGGGCTATTCGGAGGAAAATGAGATCTTAAGAATCGACCCGAAATCGAGCCGCTGATGTCGTTTTGAACACCGCCCAGCTATTTGTTACAGATAAACTTCCCCTACACGCAGGAAGATAACATTTACCCTTATTACAGTTCCTGGATACGTATATGCTCAGAAATCTGATACGGTCTCGCTGTATAACGGTAGATACGGGCATTAGACTACGATTAAGGTTAAGATTAAAATAAATTAAGATTAAAACTAATCCAAACTCAATAAAAGTTAGTAGGTAATTACAGTATCCAATAGCAATAATAAATAGTACATTTAACTAACAAAAAATTGTAACTTTAGGCACGCGTAGGTATATTTAGTATATAGATAACTAGTTTGTAGACGTCTTGGGCTGACCTGTTAAGTCTACAAATGTTTTTTTTTTTTTAATAAATAAATTAGAACCCGTACGAAGCAAGATTATAATATTTTCCACTTACGCTTAAATACCAGTTTTTGCTCTTGTTAAGAAGTTGCTTCTTGCTTGTTTCGATGATTTCAACTAAGGTTGGTCCTTCAGCTGTTATTAATCTTCATAGGTTGTACGTACCCAACCTTTAAAGGAGAGGATCGTCTTCGATTTCAATTCACCGAAATAATACATGTACCCGAATACACCTAAATCCGGAAATCCTTTTTTAGGGCCTAAAAAATAGTGGCCATGGATTAAAATTATTCGATTAAGAAATGTGCATGCGATTTTTTAAAAATTGCTACATGATATAGGTACATTATAGCAGTAGTACACAGTTTTTGTTTTTTTTTTTTAATACCTTCATCAGCGGTTAAGTTAGAAAGCTTCAAAGTTTACAATTAGAAAGAGAAGTCCGATACGTACTGTCAAAGTCCATAACGCATAGCTATACAGCTGCCATAGAAAACAGCGTTTTCGCGAGAGGGACAGATATGTTTGTTTAAAATTGTTATATCTCGTTGGTATTTCGATCAATTTTGATTCTATTTTCACTATTATATTTTTTTAAATTTTGAGATAAACTGTATAGATAACAAATATTTTTTTCATGCATATTCTCTATTGCTTCGTCTGCGCGAATATCGCAAACAATGCCAAGCTAACATACTCACTTGATAAAAAGTATTCTTTGTACAATTCCAGTCTATTCGTGTGTCAAGTCCATCCAAACCCGTTAAGCTGTGAAGAGGTGACAAACAAACAAACAAACAAACAGACTGACAGAACAGATACCTTCGCAATATTATAATATTAGCGAATTTCACCATGCAATGAAACTGAACTTAATTAGCACATGCAAACCGAGATATAGAGCTATCAATATTCAATAGCAATAATGACAATAACGTAGCAATGTGAGTTTAACACGCAAGGGCTATCAACTGCTTAACCGGACTATCCTGTGGTGGCCTCAAATGAATTTAAGGCCCCCAGCCAAGGCAACAAAGCTAGCTACAAGCTAAATCTACTGACCGCTCGCTAAGGGCATTCCCTGTGGAATACCCCCTCGGCTTAGCGGCGTCAGTTTGGGACAGCAAGGGACAACAGGCTGGGTCGTTTTATTAATTAGGGCTTATTAAAGCTAAAGGCTCAGCGGCGCGGGCTGGCTCGTAAGGCAAAAGTCGGGGAGGGGGTTTATGGAGGAAACCTTGGCGACTATTTATAAGTATGTTGGTGTTTCCTGATAACTACAACCTGGGGGCCTTACATCAAGAGTGAATAGGTTACTCCTAGGCAAGCGTGCTCCATCGTCGAGCACATCATCGCTTTCCACCAGGTGGGATTGTGGTCAAATGCGAGTCTATCAATAATATTTTTTTTTAACAGCCTATTCTGTCCCACTGCTGGGCAAAGGCCTCTCTAACTCCTTCCAGATATTTTTATCCTGAGCCACCTCGGACCAACCCTCGCAGTAGGTGTCTAGATCGTCTCGCCACCTCTTCCTGGGTCGACCTCGGCGGCGCCACCCATCCTCAGGCACCCACTTCGTGGAAGCTATTGCCCAACGGTCACTGTGCATGCGGCTGACGTGACCCGCCCAACCCCATTTTAGCTTGGCAGCCTTTTCTCCTACGTCTATGATGCCAGTTTTTGAGCGCAGCGTGGCGTTCCTTATTCTGTCAGCTCTTTTTACGCCTAGGATGCTGCGCTCAAAAAATAAAAATCTATAGAAATAGGTATATAAGTACAAAAAAAAGTTAGATGGTTGAAAACGGTAGAGGTCGGTTTAGCGAGGCGTAAATTGATTTATGCCTCGCTAAAACCACAAAACTAACTTATTTATAACAATGAACCACCACGCAACCTTTCTGAACATGTCCACAACCCTTTTCGCAATCAACAAGCAAAACTATGTAATTCCCATAAAATATTCAGATATCCCTTGAAAATATAACTCTTAATGTATATTTGGAGCACTTAACCCTCGTTTAACTCTCGGCTTCGCATTTTATTCGTGTCATGCGCGGTATAGAGCCGTCCCACCTCTGTCCGCCATTGTCTGCCAACAAACCCGTGTCTATTTGACGTCACTGCTTTAATGCCCCACAGAAACTCGTAGACTTTACTGAGAAAATTTTATGACATGACGTGCATGCATTGAACAGGAAATCCGAAATATTTTGGAAGTCCATTCCATTCAAACATTACTTGAATTTTATTTAAGGAATGTTCGTAATGCCTACTGACTGAAATATCAAATTATTGATGAGTACGTTAAATCGAATATAAAGTATGGAAAGGGATTTTTTTGCATAAAATACAACGAACATTTTCCGCGATATTTTTTATTCAATTTTGGACTTTTCGTACCAAAAAATAAACGAACTTGACAGGGTTACATTTTGTAACAAATCGAATGAAACATAGGTATATCTATGTAGGTATACCTACTACAAAAAAACCAAACTCAAAGCACTTATTTCAGTTAGAGTTTGGTTGTCAAGGTCGGTCAGTCAAAAGATGAAGCTATTAGCACGTTCCAAAACGTAGATCTCTGTGGACAAGAACGTGCAAGAAACTTCACGGGCACTCTTAAACAATAAATTATTACTAAGTTATGGTTACATCCTTCATATTGAAATTACACTATGTATGTTTGAGAACGATGTAAAAGACGTGCAGGATAAAAGCGTTCGAAGTAAAAAGAAGAGTTCAAAAAAATATTAAAATGAACTGTGGTAGCTGACAGATGACCAGTCCCAGCTGCCGGCGCCCGTTCACGAACATGACCCATACGCTAGCACCATTCGGCTCAACCATTTTGAAGGAAGCCAAATAATCCAACGCATGCGCCACCGTCAACTAGACTTTTGAGTGAGCATAGCACCCCCAACCGCCAGGGTACATTAAAGTCCAAGACGTACCCAAAAATGATAATTAATTATAGTTTAAGTTTAAGGTACTGCAGTGATCCAAATAAATTGAGTCTATACAATGAAAATATTGCGTCTATACAATGAAAATATTGCATTATTTTAATCTTCAGCACAAAGGGCTATGTACTGTTATATTTATTTATTTAAACTTTATGTACAGTAACAAGGCATTCTCTGCCAGTCATACTTTCGGTTTATAAGTTACTAGTTTCCTCCACTCGAATAAATCAATTTGTCAACATTAATTGAGAGTTTCTTTTTCCTTTGACTGAATCGAGTGGAGTGGTTTAAGTTTCCTAGAACAAATTGTGTGGATATATTTAAATACATTTATTGCTAAAACAAATTCCCGATAAGCCTCCCAAAACACATTTATGCGATGGCCTCGATAATCTATAGTTTACGTAGACCAATCCATCACACGCTGAGCTATGATGGCCTGTAAACGGAGTACCAATACGAATGCCAAATAAATTGTGCGATCCATCATCTAACCCACCTCGGCTAGCAAGTGAGCCGCTGTAGTCGACGAATAATATGACTTTACAACATATTATATGTGGGAAGGGAAGTAGAAGTGTTCTGATGTGGGTTTTTTTTCTTTAGTATGAATTATATCAATGAAATCGAAAGTGGTTAAGACTTGTTGAGAGCCAGACTTGTAAATGTGTTGTTTGGTATTTAGTACGTAAAACAACAATACTAAAATATTACAAACTGGTAAAACACGGAATGCAAACATGTATACATATTTTTTTATTTTCAACAAGAAAGAAATGGTCTGTTCTATTTGTTGGTATAACGTGGAAGAGGCTAAAAGATTATGTAAGGATCGTAGAGCCTCGTAGGCCTCGTAGCCTCGTAGGCTGTAGCCGTAGCACGTGGAGCGCTGTAGTTTCTGCGTAGCCGCGTAGGTACGCCCATGGGAAAAATACGCGGCTTTAAAAATGTATGTAATATTCCCACATACCGTTGTATCTCTTTGTAAGTTTATATACCTAATGGAAAAAGGTACAAATAATGTACCTACATTATTTTTACTCCGGATTCGAAATGATTTGACGAAAAAATGTAAGCTATTTCGTATTTTTATGCGATCATTTCTCTTACGATTGGGGTTCAGTAAAATACTCGTATTCGTTGGTCGCAACACGTACAGTTAGATGTAGGCAGTGGCCCAGTAGGCACAGTGTGTGCAATATGTGACACATTTCGACAGTTAACGCTATCGTTACCGTAACGAATGGATTCCAATATCGAGGTGCTGACGTAACGGGAAAGAAAAAAGAAAAATCTACTATTCTAAACACGCTTGTCCACTTAGAAGCAAAATTATATCATACAATTAAAAGACTATTAGGCACTTAGATTTTAAGTATCACTTTAATATTCATCAAAATTTATGAGGCACTTAAACCGACAATTTCGGCCCTAAAATATAATGTCCTTCCTCGCAGTTTGAAAAGTCGCGGCGAAGATAGCAGTTATGGAGAACCCTTTTGTAGATCCGATTCGAGGTTTAGCCATCTTCGTGCAATAATTCTGGATCCATTTCATTAATAGAAAATAATTTAAGAGCTTTTTATTACAGCCGTAACAAATTAATCAAGTAATTAGTTACATTAATTTGTTCCTTATCCTGGTCTGGTTTCGTTCCCACGGTGTATTTAGGTAAGTTGTCATTTTCCGCCACACGGGAATGTAAGTAGGTACGTGCCCATTATTGTAGATAGAACGGTTGAAAGCAAGTTTTACAGAACATGAGTATTTAGCGAACAGTGCACAACGACTAAACAAGGCTTATTGAAAATCAATAGATGCGTATCAGAGTCGATGTGATCGCGCAAATGTAGCGAACGGCAAATTTACGTCGCTTATTACGATGTTCTGCTCAAAACATTGTTCCAAACACCATTATTAAAGCAATAATTTACAGAATAATAGGAATGCTTCCATGCAAATTCAGCTGCCATATAACCATAAACGTGCATTAGCTTTGGAGACAGCAGCATTTTCTACTTTCAAATGAATTTTTCGTTCCACTCTAGTTAATTTGATAGTACCTAGCTAGTTATGTTAACGGCCCGTGGAAGCTTTCACGGGCAGGAATAATATTAAAGCATACGTTTTGAAAGCAGATCCAATGTTAAAATTTCAATTAGGGAAACTATTTTAAAAAATACAGCGTAAAGGCGGATAGGTAAAAATGACTGTTCGAGCAACCGCCGGATGGTGTAACGGGGCGCGGGAAGCGGGGTGCAGGGTGACTCGCCACGCCATGCCCGACACTTGACACCGGCCGGACGCCGGACGCAAACAACATGCGCCCCTTAATTGCTGTCATCCGTAAACACATACAGATATTGGTTCACTTTGCCTGTATGTGGTCGCAAATAAAACTAATTGAAATCTTTTATTTTTTTTAGTTTTCCAAAAAACAGTTGGATGGGCGCATGTTTATTTTAGTTTTTTAATTGGATGCGCATTGATATAAATAAATTCGTATTTGATTACAAAAAAAACAGGTTTCATCGTCTGACGTGAAATCAAAACGTTCATTTACACGTAAACTGGAGTCGTTTATCCTCTCATTACTGTGATAATTGAAATATTATTCAGATTTTGACACGTGTGCGTCGCAATTTGATGAGATGTAAATTCTGTTAAAGCTGTGAACCGTATTCCATTATAAATATTATAATAACCTCTTTTACGATATTGCCTCGGGCGTGATCTTGGCTTTAAGGATGTAACGCGATAAGGTAATCCTGCCAATTTACTTAACACCATCTAACAGCAGCAGGCGGGTACAGGTATCTACAGGAATATAATATACAAAACCCTTTACACCGCATTCCTCATTGGAAGATATTTTTTTTATTTTTAGGTCTCCCTTTCTTCTTTCCATTCTACCAGGATTTGAACAATTGTCGACCAATCCTGTTAAGTGTCGAGCTCATCCCGCCATCTTAGCCTGGGAATGCGGAGATGTCACCGGGCAATTTCCGGGACATTATAAACGAATTTCTAAAACAAACAGGGTTAGGCATCTATAAATTAATTTAAGTAAAATGTTTGCTATACTGAGTAGCAAGCTTGATTCCGATGAAAAATCCTTTTATTTCTACACAGACATAGGTATTTAAGTTGGATCTTGTTACTGTACTGGTTTTTAATGATTCTTGATTGTATTACTATCACTACACAGGGAGAGTCCACACCGGCCAGCACTTACCTTGTCGGGCACGGCGAAGGGCACGCGACCGGGCGGGCTGAAGGCGTTGGTCCACGTCACCGCGGCCCAGCCGTGCGGCTCTTGATTGTATTACTATCACTACTCAGGGACAGTCCACACCGGCCAGCACTTACCTTGTCGGGCACGGCAAAGGGCACGTGGCCGGGCGGGCTGAAGGCGTTGTCTCACGTCACCGTGGCCCATCGGCGGCTTGATTGTATTACTATCACTACTCAGGGAGAGTCCACACCGGCCAGCACTTACCTTGTATATATACGAGTCTTAAACAAATATCAATTAATACATATTTAAGTATGCACAGAGGACCAGTACCCATATGTACGTGGTGTGATAAAACGGTGAGCTGGAAGCCGGTGTTTACATTCAATTTCAAGAGCGGTGCGTTGCGCACGCAAACCTATTACTTTGAGGACTAAGAACACATTATTAATATTCCTCCTGGCAAGGGTGTTTATAATTACATGTGCTTAGTTGGAGCTGTTCTTCTTAATTACATTTTAGAAGTTAAATGAGAGAATAAGACAACGCTTCGGCGCGGTGACTCAGCGAGAGGCAAATGAATTCTATCTGTTATTTTTTCTTTGCTATTGGATGTGTTTACACATCAAAGAGCCACGTGGTTTAACGTGGTTTTGGAATTAAATTAGCTGCTGAGAGCAATGGGTGGATGGCTGTGTGTAGACTGAAAGTAGAGAAATTAAATAAGTAAATTTGATTAAGTCCACAGGTTGCCGTCAGTAAACCAATGTCAGTAGCTGTCTCAACTCAAGATATTTTCTCTCTTAATTTTTTTAAAGGGTCTTGCGTTTTTATTTTTCCTGGAACATTTTAATTAACTTTGAAATGTTCGTAGTTTTTATTTTATACATTTTTCAATCAGCGCGGAGCTTGTTAATAAAAAGTATCATTAATTTTGTGCTCCCTTGCAGTTTTATGGCCCAGTAAAAGTTTTATGCTACCTTGGTATTTGATTTCAGTTACCTGACTAAATGTACATACTTTACTTTACTTTTAGTTCGAAATGTAAGGTAAGAAACGTTGAAATATGATCGTTACTTTGTCGTCTTCGTAATGGATCTCTTGAGGAAACTATCAGTTTCCTACACCCTCGATATAGGCATCCCTTGTTGATGTACATACGAGTATATACCTGTGTCAAGGATCTTACGACAGGCTTTCAAATTGTGAAAGGAGAGAAACAGAAATAATTTATTGGAGCCAAGTATTTCTGGGAAGCCTTTCCAAACTCGTTTGTAAATTTTTAGTTGATTGTAAAAATCAATTTTCTTTTCTTCAGGTTTTCGGTTTCAGACTTATGCCACTTTGAAATAGTAAAGGTACATACTGATCTAAGAAAAAATTCTTGTAATTTTAATAGTTTTCCAACGCACTTAAAGATTCTAAATAAGCAAACCTTGGCTGATTTACTGTAAACCACGAGGGTTAATTCTACAAATTTGTAACCTGTCCGGCCCCGGCAACACACCGGTGTGTCGCGAATTAATCGCGAATTTAATGTTTATTTACCTATTACATAAGATTTATTTTATTTTAGACAACTTTTGCATTCGCATGTCGGTTGCAATCTGTCAAAAATGTAGGGAAATTGAGGCTTTTTGACAGTTACATGGGAACTTACATGCGAATGCGAATTTTGTTTAAAAAATAGTAGAATTGGCACTTAAATCACTTCAGAACAAGATCGATCAGACTGTGTAGGTACAAACAAGATCATTCAAGATGTACAGAATACAGACGTCCCTCCTTTTGACAAACAAGATCACTCAAGATCTTCAGAATACGGACGGACCAACGTTCAATAGTCCAGTACTCGACAAACGTGGTACATTATGCACGCACTCACACAAAGTGGCCACTGTAACTACCCACGTTAAGTGCCTCCCAGGAATCTGAGCCGTTTGAATTACCACTTAATTAATGAAAGCCTGACTCCAACGCGACCGCCTGTTTAACAGCTAATTTCACTCCGGATCGAACGCCTCTGGCTACACAACTTGCTCCTTGGATACTCGGATTCTTGGAATTGTTTAATTAAATACCATACCTATGTACTCGTAGCTAGTGTCGACTGCCGCGAGTTGTTTTGGCTACTCGGGAAATTGTTTCTGTTCATGTATTTAGGTACTGTGGTTTTGGTCTTACAGAATGGGTGGAGCTATTTAAAGAACGTAGTACGTGTGTGTGTTTTTTTATTAGATCAAGGGAAAAAGTCGAAGCTTTTGATTAGTTGTGTTGATTTTCCGATTCTTCTTCTTTGAGGCCTAAAATGATCATTTAATTGCAAACAAATCAGAAAACTTCCCTGTTTTTCTATTGAGTGTAAAGTTTCTGCATTTCATGTCTGTTACGTGGTACTTACTAAAATTATTTTATGTTGATACCATTTAGGACCTCCTTCGCCGACAAAACAGTTTTTTCATCTGCACACTTATTTGAATAAGTTCGTTAAGTAAAATACTGTAGATAATCCTGAATTCATAATATCCAGCTACTTATGTATTCTCAGCTGTCTTGTATTTCGTGTTCTTTACAGGCTTTAATAGATTATCTATTCTTATCATGGAGTAGGAGAAAGTTTTAATATATTCAGTTATGTAAGTCGTTTTAATTCTGGGCCAGCATACAATCCCACAACGCCATCTTTGACTGTATTTTTTTTAGAAAAGATTTCAACTGATTAGATTTCTTATTGTGTTTGAAAAGCAATATCTTTAAGTGCAAACAGACGTGGTTACAGAAAAAGCAGGACTAGCTAGAACAATATACAATTCACAAAAGCTTCCAAGTTATTTAGAATCGGGGCACACAGCTGTCTTGTTTCGGTCAACACCCATGGGAACATACCCTTGTCTAAGAACATAATAATTCGACGTAGTACAATATAGTAACCAATATTAAAAAAAAATCAGGGTGGTGCTTCTAAATACACACAAAAGAAGAATCGCACGCTATAAAATATCCAATCAGCGTATAGTGGTGAATCGTGTACGTGACGTTCAAAGTGCGCTGATCTCCGAGCTTAGCCCGATTCGATGCATCGATTCGTTCGATGTATCGATGTACGTGATTCGATGTGTTTCGACGACTGGCGGAATCGATTGACGTCCTCATCTCACGGTAATCTGGCGCTTAGTCATGCTGGGTAGTTCAAGCAATTTGTACACTGTCTAACGACGTGTCAAATGCTAATGAGAAACGTTATTTGGAGATCGACTTTGGTGGAGTTGAAGAGTAGATTATTGTTTGTTTATTTTTGTTCATCGTTCAACTTTGACTTTGAAGTTTAACCGAAATATGCCTTCATCACAACCAATATTTACTGTAAGCAGGTCAATCTTACGATCAGTTTAAGGGTAAAGGGATTTTAATAGAACGATTTTCTGTAGTAAAATCATGCACCTTCAAATCTCAAAGAAGAAATAAAAAATAAATTGAAAGAATACTCATTAGACCACAGCCTGCAAGTACTTTTCAAACAAAATTTAGCATGAACGGGTTCGTGTCACGTCCCAAAATCTCATACCCTAAAATAAGTGGTGGTTATTGGCAATAACCGTGGTGTTATCGCCTCGCCTGCACGGCGCGCGGCGCGTGTAGGCGTGTAGCCAGCGGGATAAACAAGCCGGCTGTTCGTGTACCTACAAATGGCGTCAAATGTAGTTATTGGGATCCCCCAGGCTAAATTGCGGCGGGCTCGGTGCCTCACAATCTAATATAAATTTCCTGATTCCGTATTCCCTTAAATTCACATGTTATGGTTCTGGATTAGAAATAAACGGCACGCGGCTCAGCCAAACGGGCTTAATAGCTTCGTTTGAGATCCGACCTTTTAACGTAGGTATCTGAGATTTCATTCAAGATGTATTGTTAAATATTAAACAGATTAAACAATGCCACGTTTTAATTCAAAGCGGTTGCTATCTAGTGATTGGTTTGTTTTAGTTTACCCGTTTTCAAGCAAAGTCTTCACGTCTTTCACGCTGGTGCTGTCAAAATATTTACATCATTAGTTATTCCGTCTGTCTGTAGATTTATTCAGGTTTATAGTGAAATGGCTGGATTTTGTGTTTAACAGCGACTTCAGTTAATTAAACATGAATAATTTTACCTCGTTTCTCTACACTCGATTTTCTTATTTATTTAATAAATAGTACAAAATTGAAGAGAGATTCTTTTGATGATTTTTACGACCAATAATAAATAAAACGTGTATCTATTTTCCTGCCCAATCAATTTCCTTGCCAAATAATTCAACCGTGAAATTAAAAGTTAGCAAAGATAAGCAACCAATAAAATATCGCAAGACGTGAGTGGTGGGACAGTTAAATGGCATCACAAATATTGACTCGGCGGTTCCCGGGAGTTTTCCCGACTTGTCGGGAGCCGGGCCGGAGCGGGCTGGCGCGCCGCCAACCGACCTCGCCGTTTGTGTACCTACACTACACTCAACCCCGAGACGTGTTATGGAAATTTTCTTAATTTCACAGCCCTATAGATACCGCTCCGTGAATAGAACAACCGTTAAATCTTCATTGGCAATTTATTATGTAAAGACGTTACGCCGCGGTGTTGTTTAATTAAAGTCACTAAAAACAATTGGCCAATTTATTAAAAATATAATAACTCATCGACATCACTTTATTCACAAAGAGGGCAACATATTTTAGGTTTTTATTCACATCTCATTCGCAATCTGTCAAAATGTATGAAAAATTATGTTTATTGACAGATTGCGACTGAAATGCGAATGCGAACGTTGCTTAAAAAAATGTAGGCAAAAATTGGCACTCTGATCATAAGTTTTTTAATCCCAGAGAGTAATTTGACAAAGTGATAGTGCCAAATTCAAAAACATGTTGCCCTCTTTGTGAATAAAGTGATGTCGATGAGTTCGATATTTTTAATAGGTACCGGAACTTAATAAATCGATATTTTTTAATACTTAAAGTAAACAAAATTGGACCTAGTTGCGGTAGTATTTTTATACTGCAATCTTATAAAATAAAATAAGTATATATTATAATATTTTTAATAAAAAAATGCAAAACGCTTTAATGTTTTTATTTTATTTTTTTATGTGTAAAAACTTATATGTTTTTTCCTTACACTTACACTCACACAATTCTACTAGGGTTTATTAGGTTCAGGATTCTATAATTTCGTCTGGATCATTATTTTGTGTACTATTTTTCTCTTCACACAAATCTGTCCAATTGCATTCAGGGAATAGAAAAGCTAACCATGGATATCAAATGAGTTACAAAAAATGTTTAGGTGCGACTAGTTTTACAAATATTTTGTGGTAATTTGGTCAATATCGGTTGCGGCACCTCACTGTTTATGAAATGGAAAACGTGCAACATTTGAAATGTCAAATTATTGTCCTGGATTAAAAAAAAATACTTTAGTCTAAATAAAAAATCAAAAGGTAGAGAATTTGAATTTAACATCTGGTAATCAGTATTTGAAGTCATACAGACATACAGGCATAGGTACAGTCACACACAGCGGCGCTGAGCTGAATCACAAAGAGCAAAACATTACTCATGGTATTTTTTTATAATGGCGGTGGTTGTCAAGCTATTTTTTCCTACATGCTTATGAAATTAAAAAATATGCTGGAAACAGTATCCTCAGTTTTCCTAACGAAGATCTAATAAGTAACTTTCTAAATAGAATAACAGAGAATCTGAAGGGTAATAAAATACGAAGAGAATATTAATTAAAAGTTTCGTTTCTCATTCTCGTTGAGAAATTACTTCCAAGTAAAAAGTGGTTTCACGGACGGATAATACCACAATGTGTTATTACAGACCGAGTTAATCCGCTTTTGTTATGAGTTCTGAAAGGATTTATCGGGCTTTGTGTCTTTTCTTTTATTCCTCGGCTCAATACCGCCACTGAGAGTCAATCAATACGATGAGTATAATAATCGAGGATGATGGTAAATTAGTTTTCCTCAGGAAATTACTTCGCTGTTATGTGAAACTCGTAGGTAAGCGGAAGGTGAAGGTGGAAAGCTGAAAGAAAAGAAAATAATATTTTTTCCAAACGTCGTCTTTACTAATGAACAAGTTCCCCGCTCAGCTGAAGGCCGCACACGACCACACGAGGTTATTCGGGCTCAGGTAAATGTTATTAGTGAAAGCTTTCGTCTTGGCGGCGTGTAACCGCGTTAATGACGTCAATTTGAATACGACCGACTTGTCGGCTCCACTCCACTCCAGGGTAATGCAAATTTCCTGCTTGTGTCAACCCTGAAAGGCATAGTTTCCTAGTATTATTTGACAGCGAAAATGGGCTGTCAATCAGGGAGCGATTGTATCGAACTGATCCGAATGAGCAATTTGGCGATCGGGGAACTTGAGCGTTAATTTATGTATTGCTTTGTGTAACCTTGCGATAAATGGGTGTGGGATTTCGAACTGGGAATGAACATTATTTGAATATCGCTTTTAAATGTCAGGACAAATTATCGCGTATCGTATGTGGCTCGATATGAAAATAGGCCGAAAGGCCTTGCGGGGCCGAGGCGGCCCTTCGGGTTACATGCATAATTACTGATGTCAGGCCCTTGATTATACAGGTTGATAGGTACTTACATACACTGAAATTTATGACCTGTAGGTTGGTGGATGTGAAAATCATGGATTTTCACCTACTAAATAAGAAAATCTTATTGTTAAAAGCATTAAGCCATAGATTTACCATTTCCTTTAAAAACAACATCATCAAAGGGCAGGTAGGTAAATTCATCTTCATTTACAAAGCTTCAGTCTGCTTCGGTAGTAATAAAAAGTCCATAAGGAAAATAGAACAAGCCCCATAAACTTTTCATTGCCAGATTTAAGAGTAATTTTAATGTTTCGTATAAAATTAAAAACGTATTATTTTTGGGCGACTTGTGCTTCCAACCTTAATAAAATAAAGTATGAATTTTGACTTTTTAATTTAAAAATTACTTTAATTTTGTTACGCAACAAGTCTTTGTAGGAAGTTTAGGCGCAGGTAACTGATGCAGAAACTGATTCGAGTTGGGAGCCCTGAATGGCTTGTCATAGGTACATAATTATATCGAATAGGTCAGCCGTTAATTAGCTCTTGCTCTAACCACCGATTAATTATGTGCATTGAGCGATCTGCATACAAAGGCTGATTAACACTATAGGCATACTTATATTATAGAGGTCTACGCCAGGGTTCACCTAGATGTCTTGTCTTCATTTTCCTGGTCCTACATTCTTCTGTCTCAATTTTGATGATGATTCTGACGACACACAAACCTAGCTATGTTCATTTAACCCTAGTACGCATTTTTCTTATACGATTCCTTTTTACTAGACCATAAACGTTGCCCTCCCCACTACTAAAGATCATTTGATAAGATTACCGGATATGAGGAAGCTCCCGGCACCCGTTTAGGAAAACGTGCCGTAAACAAAAAGAGTGGGCCACATGGGCCTCTAGAGCGAAATAATCGAATCATACCTGCACTACGTGAGCATTCTCCCGACATGAATTACGTTTTTCCATTTGCGCACTACAAAAATTCCTTTCTTGCTGTACTAGCGGGAACTGCGAAAGAATTTCTTACATTTTCGTTCGACCGAACCTTACGTGCGATACGCCGTAAATAACGCTACAGATATCGAGTTTTATAGCGCGGCTAAATGGGCATTAAAAAAGGAAATTTGTTGGAAGATACAGTAGCCTAAAAGGTTCTATATAAAATAACAGTTTACTGCTTTTTATTTGAGTCGTGTAAAATAATTCTATTACGTAAATAGGTGTCGTGACCGCGCTCTGGCGCATAACTAAGGCTGCAGAACGTTTCTTAGAAAAGTCGAGACAGCTTCTGTATAATAGGAAGCTCTCTAATAAACCGCAGGACTCCTCCTGGCTCCGCTCGCCGCTCGTTGACGTAAATTTATGATATCATTTAAATGGAACATGAACGAACGCGGTAATTCATGTAGACTTGCTTCCCAGTCGATTACCTGAAATACGTGAGGCTTAGCTTTAAAAATATACAAAACGCAAAGGCGTAGTCTGCGTATTCCAGTTACGTAATATCCACATTACCGCTGCGTTATTTGACACAAGTTGTTTTTGTTCGCGAGTTCCACAACAAACTTCATGTTCCCTTGTATTCAGTGGGTACAAAAGAAAGATTCTTTATTCACTTAGTTGAGTTTTCCTAATGTACATAATTAAGTGGATCTCTTAGGCAGCTTTGTTTCTTTGCTCGCCGGAGTTGAGGTTATGCTACTGTGAGAGAATTAAGGTTTCAACTTAGATAATGCTTTCACTGAAGTTGTTCGGCCATTATGGACTTTATAGTGGTTTTCACATTTCATGAACATGTGATTTATTTTTACGGAACAGAATTGGCCGCGGAGATATTTCAAGACGAGTGAGGTTTAGAAGGAGGAGACAATCACAATCAGTATAATAAGAAGGAAGATAAGAAGGTTACTTTTAAAAGCGCAAACACGCGTTATAGTAACATAAACGTAACTTAGTAATTTAATTAATCTGTGAGTACCAATGCCTATGTAAGCATTGTATTTGACTTGAAATATCGAGTCTGTTTGTTATTAAATTCAATATTCTCCTCGGTGAACCAGTTTCGTCTGCCATTCGTCAAAACAAACCGTTGCTTGTTTATTTCAGAACTCCTGCCAATATTTTCATCATTTTGATATTAACGGGCCTTTAAATATTCTAACAAAATACGGACGACAGCCTCCATTTCATTTTACATTATTTTTATAGGATGGTTCAGGGGGTTTTTTCCAACTGTTTGTCTTGTGAAATATTGACTGTTTAGACTTTTTGAAAGCGCCTATTAGGCACATTAAGGCCACATACGAGCACATACATGTTTTGGTTGTATAAAAGCATACTTTTGTGCAAGTGCCTGTAAGTCACGTGTGCATTATATCCTTAAAGATTGTATCTTAATCTTGCGACCACGTTGATTAGGCTGACAACTCAATAACTCACCACATAGCAATAGGCTATTTGAACTGTCCCAGGGCACCTATTAATCTGTTTATAATTATGACGTGACTACATTACCTACCTTTGTTATTGATAACGTTATATATTGCGCCGTAGACACAACGCTTACCTCAAAAGAGCTGGACATTTAGTACCTTTGAGCGTCTATTACTCTGTATTCTGTTAACAATATGACGTGACGATATTTATTAAGTACTGAATACAAAGGCGAAACGATGCAGTACGCCTTGCTGGACATAATGTGCGCCTATTAATTTATATGTCATCAGTACTTTCATATTCTTAAGCAGTGGATACAAGGATCAAAAAGAGGCGATACGCGCCTTCCTCAAAAAGCCCGTCATTTTTATGCGACTGTTTATAATATGACGTGACAAAATAGTAACTTTGACATTGATATCCTTATGTGTTGTGCAGTGGATACGCACACTATGATGCGGTGCGCTCCTACCTCAAAGAGCTGGACATTACTATGTGTCTATTACTCTCGTGCGTTTATAATGTGGCGTGACGTATTGACAATAATATCCTTATGTGCAGTGGATACAACGGCGCAGTACGATGCAGTGCGCGCCTACCTCAAAGAGCTGGACATTTCCAGCGCTGTGTGGGTCGGACTGATTCGGAGTAACCCTGATGGAGATTTTACATGGACGTGAGTTTTTTTTTTATGTTAACACTATAGTTGTGAAATCTTTTTTTTAATTCTAAACCCCATATTTTTCATGGTATTGAGTCAATTTATCAGCAACACACAGATGACAGCTGTTTTAAACATTGTCTGTTAAAAGTTATATAACAACCTCGTAAGGAAACAATCAGAATACCTATTGATAGGTATTTTGATTGTTATGCTAAGTTGTATCACCACACAAATCGATCGATTGTTGATCGATGGTAGAATGGATCAGTCGAGGTCTATCGGCAGTCCCTACTATATTAAAAGCGACTACAGTAACGATCAACGTCGTTCCATGTCATCGATTCTGACAACTGAATTCCACCTAACCTAAGCCATACCATAAGTACCCATATAATATGTATATCTGTATTTTGATCTTTCACCAGTGACTACCGCGGCCTAAGCGGCGATGGCTACTGGAGCTCCGCCCCCGACGCACGCGCAGCCCCGCTCTGCGCGGCTGCTGACCCCGTAGCCGACTACCGATGGGAGGCCCGCGCCTGTGGAGGACCCACCGTAGCATCTTTCATCTGTGAACTGCCTGGTTAGTATACCTACTTGAGTTATAACAAAAATCCCTTAACGCTCCTTAATTATATGTTTTATCAACAGAAATCAAACTATCTTTATGGTTGTTAAAACCATAATTATGTTAGGCCATACAATTTCTATTGTCGAGATTAAATTTTGAGTAGGCTATATTGTATTGTGTTCCACTTTTATATTTTCTCAGTGATCCCACCAAATTCTTCTAGATATAGATACTAAATATGAAATTGATATTGGCAATTCTAACAAAATGTACATAGCTATACAGAGTACACAATACACCTGCTCGTATAAAGGGAAAGTTTATTCTTACAAAACCATAGACTCCATTCTATATGACCCCATATGTACATAAATACATACATAACAGTATATGTAAGTTCGCTACAATCTCAAGACAAATAAAGGCTCGGGGCTAAACATCTTAGTTTAGTAGTTGCTCCGCAAAGTAACTTTACGATAGCTTAGGATCTTGTGCCGCGTAGTACGTAGTAGTTACCTTAGTTACGGGATAGTAAGACCATTATAAATTTATTTTATTTTGTTCGTAGTACCGCAATGGGCTCTTGGGAACGAGGGATGTATGGTTCGTGCACTCCCGGCTCTGACGATCCTTTACTTGCCTGAGAGTGCTGCTGTCCAACTGACCGCTGACTGCGGACTTGCCGGCGTGAAACGAGTGCAGTGCACAGGCAATGTGGTAAGATATCCAAAACTTTATCCCAAGCCATGTTAATTCTACCAAGAAGCATCATTTCTTAGGTATATTTTGGCTTTTCACAGAAACGCGAAGATTTACTCAGAGATTTATCATGTGCTGAAGAAGAAGAAATAACAAGCTCACCTAACTTGACATCTTTGGGTAACACATGGCCAGTATCAACTGACGCAGTATTCACTGATCAAGATACAACGACGACAGAGGTCAGTACAGAAGATAATACTACAACTGAACACGAAGATGATATAAATCAGTCTCCGACCATAACTTCCACTTCTACAGCTCACGGTCTCAATCTTGTAACGGAACATAAATTACCAATCACTCTTCTAAATGACAATAAATTCAACCGACTTAATATCGATAACACCCTTGAATTAGGTTTGCTCCATAATAATAATTTACAAAGTAATTATATTCCGAAAATCGGTAACGGAGATAATTACGTAACGAATGAACAACTGGAAAAAATTGAAGATGAAAAACACATGCAACATAAAATGTTGCACGAAGAAATTGCGAGACTTGGTAATCTTGAAAACATATTTACACAACCCACAGATCACTTTGTTCCTCCGCTAGTTATGGCAAAGGCTAAAATCAGCGATGACATGACCGTTTTATCTTTAAAAGAAAAGCACGCGCAACAATTAGCAGAACATTATTACTACAAACAAGGTGGGCAGTATGGACAAAATGATCACATTTACCATAGTAATATAATTAAATCAACAACAGAAGATCCTAAACCAGTTGTGCCCGGGAAAGACCTTTTGATGCACATCATGAAAAATAAAGACGGTTCGAAAAAATCTACTGTGCCGAAAAAGTACAATGACAAAATGGATGATCCTAAAAACAAAGCTCTAAAAGCAGTTGAAACCAAACTAGGGTCGTTCGATAAAGCCGACCAATCTTCCACACAATCAACGACTTCAGTAAAGGAAAGTGTAACAACACCTATGTCACATTTAGGTAAAATGGATGAGGACTCAGCTCTTGACCTAACTGTTTTCTTAAAAGATGAACCCGAAATTCGTGAAGAGAAAACGGTTTACACTAATTACTCTGGTGATATTTCTAAATTGGAGGTAATAAACAATGGCACTCTAAATAATGACACAGAAATAAAATTAGTGGACGTAGAGGCAACTGAAGAGATAAAACATGAAAATCCTATTCAGAAATTTGATGAGAGCACAAAAAATATAACTTTAAATCATGAAGTTATAAAAATTACTATAATTTCTGAAGGCCACACCACAGTAACTCCAACTACATTTGAAATTACAACAAAAGTACCAATTCTCCAAGATACTACTGTACGATCACTGCCGTCGTCAACAGCTCATAAAGAATTAACTGATGACGTCCACAACAATAGTGAAATATTGTCTACTACACAATCGAATATTGATACTACGCAGCATCATCTTGAAATAGAACCTGTTTCAAATATTTCAAACCTTGCTGATGTCTCTACTATTACAAATGATACTGTAGTACTCATATCCACTGCAACTACTGAAGAAACACCGACTACGATAAAGACAGTGCCCATTGCAACAACAACACAAGTTAATAACATTACAAGTTTCCAAAATAATGACCCAAAAGAAACTACAACGACCGCTGATCCAATTGTGGTTGATTTGACCCACGACATGAAAATTGAACCTTTCAGCGAAGACACGCATGATGAATTTGGTTCTAATTCAACAGACTCTATAGATGATTTCCAGTCACCATTACTTTCTGGAGCCAATGAACCAGTGCACAGACCCAACAGGTCTCGAAGACCACAACAGCCGAACCGAAACAGGTTTAATCCATTACGCATATTAGGTTAGATATACAATATCACACTTCAATTACAATGATAATGAATTACTGGTGATGACTGACAAAAAACTTAACATCTAACATAATTAGATATAGTGGGTCACGATCACATTATAAATTGTGATGGCACGGTGCACGTAGTTCATATAAATTATTATGTTCTAACGTTTCGATATATTACCGACAGATCAGATGCAAATCATAATCACAAACATGAACATTAAGAATGTCTGTCAGGGTACGGATTTCCGTTATACCCCTATTTACATCAATAGTGATACCTTTGTAGTTTCATAACTGTTTCACAACATATTTACTCATAAAACCATGTATGTTTACGTGTAGCGCTTCATTTCAAATGTACTTAAATATTTTTTAGATTAGACTTAATTATGTATATCTAGTCTATAACATAGTCAATTCATGTTTTAATAGCATAGCTATCTATCTTAAATAACTTGTTTTTACAATAACAATTAGGTACCCATAGATTTTCAGATTTGCCAAATTTCGAAATACCTATTCAATAATGATGATTCATACGATACGTACTCAGCACGAGCTGATGATGAGTGAACGACCCTACTCATTGTCTACATTAAAACAATCGATGTACTTACATAGTAGGTTAGTTCGTAATAGAATTATGCATAACGAAATTCACAAACCATATCATGTTAGAATAAGAGTAAGTTTAGTGAAGTTTATTTTTTATGAAACTTAAGGTACTTAGTAAGATTATGCACAAGTGTTGACAAAGGTCCGCACTGCATGACGTGGAACTGGATCAAACGTCAAATAACTTTTTCTTGAACAACAGTCATGTAGCTGTAACTCTTTGTATTATTTTTTGTATAATGTAGTCTGGTTATGTAATAAGATTTTTTAATAAAATTGATAAAATAATAGACAAGCCTTTAATTTCAAGAATCACTTACCATCTAAACTAAATGGAAACACACGAGTAAACGCACACATCACTTCCTAAGATTATGACACCCAGATTCCCAAAGGTTATCAAGTTAGATGATTGCTTCGCTCCAAATAAAAACTAAGTTCATGAGTAAATCCGAGAGGCGAAAGGCTAGTCTATTAAAAGTTTTTACGTTCCCCGAAGGCATTAATATGAAAGTTCTAGCTCGATATAAGACTGGAGAAAATTCGCAAGTTTCGAGACACTCAACCGCAGTCAATATTTGCGGAGCGCTTTGCCGCCACCTCACTCAACTTGCTCGCTCTTCAAGGGCCCAACTCCAACTCAATTTTCTCTTCGAGACCGCTTATCAATATTACTTATATCAACTTCGATAAAATTCTCAGGTTCGGCTCTATTCAGTTTGGGTATATTTTCCTTCGTCATCTTCCACAATATAAGTTTTTCACCTTACCTCGGGTCTTCCCTTCCCAATCGTATTTAATCTGGCATTTCGAAATCGTATAGGTGACTTCTGAAAATGAGGAAACCCAAGTAGGTACAACCTATGCGCAAGGTGAAATTGAAAACGTGATTAATTTTGAGGGATCTGAGGTCTATTCATGAGAAAAGTTGCTAAGGTATTTTATTTAAGCCGTAATACCATTTTGCAGAATAATAAAGTTGAATTATAATACAAACTTTGTTATGAATTGACTTTGTGATGGTCGCTTTTTGTCGCCTATTGAGAAGAAGTTCTACCTATAATAACATTATAAACAATTCTATTATTGAACTAACTGAATTTCGTTTCGCATTAGACTTTTCTAAGTACCAAAATTATGATAATTGTCAGAGTTTTTTATGTTTATTCATTATCTTATTTAACATCAGGACTACATTTTCCTAATTTACAAAATTGCTAAAATATGGGTGTCAAGCTAACTCGCTGGCAGCAAGTTAAGTTACAATTTTATTGAAATCATAACAACGCTGGACAGATGAAGTAAGTATCTCTTCGTGTTATTACAAGCTCTTCGTGTTTTCGCTCATTACAAGAGGAAGGACTTTACTAACAGACTCATTTAACGTGACATTCACGAAGAACACGACAAATACGAATAAAAAGTAAATAAAGTACCTAAGTTAGCGTGATCTCACACCATTCTATCAAGAAAGGTGGACCGAAAGTCACCTTAAGCAACAATTTCTCAGTCATTAGAACACCAGGGTCCTTAGCGTGAGTTGGACTTTTAATGACACTCAATTGCCAGTAACTGTGAGTCTGACAGCTCGCCTGAACAAAGGGTTGAGGAGAAACAACCATCTACTAACCATTAACTATGACAAAGGTCAGCTTTACATAGTTTGTGGCTGAAGTGAGCGTCCTTTGGAAGTCCTGGCTTAAGCAATGTGAAGGTACAATGGATTTGCGTACAAATCTATTTTTATGAAAAACTCTGGTTTTTTCTTTCTTTGGTATAGTCACATGCATTTGAGTACTTACCTAGACTTTTTTAGACTGGTGTAGTTTTATAACATTACTTTTTGAGAGAATTTCGAAAATAAAAACATATTTGTCATCTGCCAAGTGACACTGAAGTGAGAAGAAGCAAAACAAAGAGAGAAATGGAAGAAGTAGGGAGAGACCTTTACCCAGGTGTGGGTGATTGAGGCTGACAAAAAAAAAAGACTCATAACTGTTTAGTTGGTTAGTCGAATAATTTAGTTTGTCGCAAGCTTGAAAGCTGAACGTAGTGACAAAGTATAGAGAGAAGCAAAGTAGTGTTCTAGAAAACATAAAACATATCTAACTAAAATAGAAAACTCATAAAACCACCTATGCTTTCTTTAATTGTATTATTCTGCGCTTTTGTTATCTAAAGGCCTAATATTACGAGAATAAGGATATTTTCAACATAATAATGAATTCAGTATAAGGAAAATCCCAAAAGGTGCCATTATATCGTAGTCAGTGGATACAGATTGTCAGGAAATACATCAGGAAATGAATATAAGATTTATAACATGAACACAATCTGTTACGGGTGTTGTTAGACTTTAGTGGGTAGACTTAGTGGGTGGGGTAACTTGGTAACTTATACTTTTTATTGGCCCCGCCCACTCGCAGGAAGTTTTACGAAGACTACTCTATTTAATTGTTTGGACTCATAATAGAGTAATGGGCTGTGGGCACACTTAAGCAATAAGTAATTTATTAAAAGGTAAACCTGTTAACTGAAAGAGGGAATTTTTAAAAGAAGAAAAACTTCACAGGAATATGGAAAGAATGTGAAAAACTGAAATGGTAAAAGAGGGATCTCGAAAGATTTGTGTCTCTGGAACTGCATTATTTAAATTCAAAACATTACCGTTACATTTGTGCGTGTCTCTAGGGGTACACTGTACAAGTGTACAGTACACCTAGCCACGTTTACATCGTACCCATAAAAGCAAGATATTTATGTACTTACATAAATACCTACATACATGGCAAAATAAAAGCTGCCGACACGACAGCCTTCCCTCTTAATGTTTTCTTTTTCGAAAACATAAACCTAATTACTCCAAAACTGCCTAATTATAACAATAAAGACGTTCTCGTAATAGATATAGATTTCATAGTCGCAAAAATATCAACAATAAAAACCAAAAAGTGGAACTTTTTTTATTCCAAAAACCCTCACAAAAAGTGTACTTTTACTTTTGTTCAGCCATTGTTCCATAAAAATCAACTCTCGAAAGTACCTAATATAAAAGGAAACCTCGCGATGTTAGTAGAAATAACATTTACAAGGAAAAGGATTCATTGTATTTTTAAGAGCAGATATTCCCCAGATCTTCGTCCGTTACATTTTTATCGGGACAGGTGATTTGCACGTTTTGTACCGCGTAAACAGAAAAAGGTTCACATTTGGCGAGACCCTGCCCGAGCTGAGGGATGTCGCTCTCCGGTCTCTCGCCTACCAAAATATAGTAGTGCAGAGGTCACACGCTCCTAAGTCTCGTCTCATCCATTATTCAGAGTTATCGGTCGTCCGACCATCGGCGTCCAACTCGATTCTCTTAATGGAGATTAAGTGTTTATTGACATTTCCTGCTCCATTGAGGCTGCTCAAATCTTGTAGCTTACTATAACAGAACTAAATATTTTATCAGAATTTTCCACGGAAAAGGTTTAATTAAGAATCTCCTGAACTGAAACGACTTTTTTAATTTTGATGGTTACGTAAATTAAATTGCTTTTACGTAATGAAGTTGACATCGTTAGTTAGGTACGTAATTTAAAATTAATCATATTTTCGAATAGCTGTTGGGGATTTGGAAATATTACGGATGTTTTGATTCTTGCTCTGTGTGGTGAGTAAACATCGTGAAGTTAATTGTCTCACGACTGCTGACGATGTAGCGGTGGCGGTGGCTGGGAGCGCACATTATGCTAATGGCAGCGATTACCTGGCAGGCGGCCTACCCCGGTGATCCCGGCCCGTGTTAAGCACAAATCACTTTGCGTTAGCTCTCCGGAGGATTACCTACGCCAACATTGTAACTGGATTAATCCTAAGGTAAATACCGGAGCGTCCGAGAGAGAGGTACCACGGTATCCCAACACAGATTGATTAAATCATTATCCCCATCGAGGTATTTAATTTTGAACAGTCACTTGGTAATCAGATTCTAACAAACGAATTCTTACCTTCTGTCGCTTCAATATCTATTTGCATCGAGTTTGACAAATTCCTCGAAATAGAGACGCTTATCTTGTCATTTATCAACAAGGTTTTCCAAGAAAATTATCAAGTTTGTCTTGATGGAAACGTTTTCCTCGAGCTATTTATACAATAGACAAAATAGGTTTATTAATCATTAAAAATCAACTTTATTATCCAGACAATTTTGTCGTGATCGTAGATAGGTGCACCCCTTACCCTCTCGAGCCACTAACGTGGCAAAAATAAAACCATGTATGTTTACGTGTAGCGCTTCATTTCAAATGTACTTAAATATTTTTTAGATTAGACTTAATTATGTATATCTAGTCTATAACATAGTCAATTCATGTTTTAATAGCATAGCTATCTATCTTAAATAACTTGTTTTTACAATAACAATTAGGTACCCATAGATTTTCAGATTTGCCAAATTTCGAAATACCTATTCAATAATGATGATTCATACGATACGTACTCAGCACGAGCTGATGATGAGTGAACGACCCTACTCATTGTCTACATTAAAACAATCGATGTACTTACATAGTA
The DNA here is from genome assembly GCA_947386135.1 of Melanchra persicariae. Taxonomy (NCBI): domain Eukaryota; kingdom Metazoa; phylum Arthropoda; class Insecta; order Lepidoptera; family Noctuidae; genus Melanchra; species Melanchra persicariae. The sequence continues at coordinate 6,389,331 of OX376653.1, read as the reverse complement.
GGTTAGTTCGTAATAGAATTATGCATAACGAAATTCACAAACCATATCATGTTAGAATAAGAGTAAGTTTAGTGAAGTTTATTTTTTATGAAACTTAAGGTACTTAGTAAGATTATGCACAAGTGTTGACAAAGGTCCGCACTGCATGACGTGGAACTGGATCAAACGTCAAATAACTTTTTCTTGAACAACAGTCATGTAGCTGTAACTCTTTGTATTATTTTTTGTATAATGTAGTCTGGTTATGTAATAAGATTTTTTAATAAAATTGATAAAATAATAGACAAGCCTTTAATTTCAAGAATCACTTACCATCTAAACTAAATGGAAACACACGAGTAAACGCACACATCACTTCCTAAGATTATGACACCCAGATTCCCAAAGGTTATCAAGTTAGATGATTGCTTCGCTCCAAATAAAAACTAAGTTCATGAGTAAATCCGAGAGGCGAAAGGCTAGTCTATTAAAAGTTTTTACGTTCCCCGAAGGCATTAATATGAAAGTTCTAGCTCGATATAAGACTGGAGAAAATTCGCAAGTTTCGAGACACTCAACCGCAGTCAATATTTGCGGAGCGCTTTGCCGCCACCTCACTCAACTTGCTCGCTCTTCAAGGGCCCAACTCCAACTCAATTTTCTCTTCGAGACCGCTTATCAATATTACTTATATCAACTTCGATAAAATTCTCAGGTTCGGCTCTATTCAGTTTGGGTATATTTTCCTTCGTCATCTTCCACAATATAAGTTTTTCACCTTACCTCGGGTCTTCCCTTCCCAATCGTATTTAATCTGGCATTTCGAAATCGTATAGGTGACTTCTGAAAATGAGGAAACCCAAGTAGGTACAACCTATGCGCAAGGTGAAATTGAAAACGTGATTAATTTTGAGGGATCTGAGGTCTATTCATGAGAAAAGTTGCTAAGGTATTTTATTTAAGCCGTAATACCATTTTGCAGAATAATAAAGTTGAATTATAATACAAACTTTGTTATGAATTGACTTTGTGATGGTCGCTTTTTGTCGCCTATTGAGAAGAAGTTCTACCTATAATAACATTATAAACAATTCTATTATTGAACTAACTGAATTTCGTTTCGCATTAGACTTTTCTAAGTACCAAAATTATGATAATTGTCAGAGTTTTTTATGTTTATTCATTATCTTATTTAACATCAGGACTACATTTTCCTAATTTACAAAATTGCTAAAATATGGGTGTCAAGCTAACTCGCTGGCAGCAAGTTAAGTTACAATTTTATTGAAATCATAACAACGCTGGACAGATGAAGTAAGTATCTCTTCGTGTTATTACAAGCTCTTCGTGTTTTCGCTCATTACAAGAGGAAGGACTTTACTAACAGACTCATTTAACGTGACATTCACGAAGAACACGACAAATACGAATAAAAAGTAAATAAAGTACCTAAGTTAGCGTGATCTCACACCATTCTATCAAGAAAGGTGGACCGAAAGTCACCTTAAGCAACAATTTCTCAGTCATTAGAACACCAGGGTCCTTAGCGTGAGTTGGACTTTTAATGACACTCAATTGCCAGTAACTGTGAGTCTGACAGCTCGCCTGAACAAAGGGTTGAGGAGAAACAACCATCTACTAACCATTAACTATGACAAAGGTCAGCTTTACATAGTTTGTGGCTGAAGTGAGCGTCCTTTGGAAGTCCTGGCTTAAGCAATGTGAAGGTACAATGGATTTGCGTACAAATCTATTTTTATGAAAAACTCTGGTTTTTTCTTTCTTTGGTATAGTCACATGCATTTGAGTACTTACCTAGACTTTTTTAGACTGGTGTAGTTTTATAACATTACTTTTTGAGAGAATTTCGAAAATAAAAACATATTTGTCATCTGCCAAGTGACACTGAAGTGAGAAGAAGCAAAACAAAGAGAGAAATGGAAGAAGTAGGGAGAGACCTTTACCCAGGTGTGGGTGATTGAGGCTGACAAAAAAAAAAGACTCATAACTGTTTAGTTGGTTAGTCGAATAATTTAGTTTGTCGCAAGCTTGAAAGCTGAACGTAGTGACAAAGTATAGAGAGAAGCAAAGTAGTGTTCTAGAAAACATAAAACATATCTAACTAAAATAGAAAACTCATAAAACCACCTATGCTTTCTTTAATTGTATTATTCTGCGCTTTTGTTATCTAAAGGCCTAATATTACGAGAATAAGGATATTTTCAACATAATAATGAATTCAGTATAAGGAAAATCCCAAAAGGTGCCATTATATCGTAGTCAGTGGATACAGATTGTCAGGAAATACATCAGGAAATGAATATAAGATTTATAACATGAACACAATCTGTTACGGGTGTTGTTAGACTTTAGTGGGTAGACTTAGTGGGTGGGGTAACTTGGTAACTTATACTTTTTATTGGCCCCGCCCACTCGCAGGAAGTTTTACGAAGACTACTCTATTTAATTGTTTGGACTCATAATAGAGTAATGGGCTGTGGGCACACTTAAGCAATAAGTAATTTATTAAAAGGTAAACCTGTTAACTGAAAGAGGGAATTTTTAAAAGAAGAAAAACTTCACAGGAATATGGAAAGAATGTGAAAAACTGAAATGGTAAAAGAGGGATCTCGAAAGATTTGTGTCTCTGGAACTGCATTATTTAAATTCAAAACATTACCGTTACATTTGTGCGTGTCTCTAGGGGTACACTGTACAAGTGTACAGTACACCTAGCCACGTTTACATCGTACCCATAAAAGCAAGATATTTATGTACTTACATAAATACCTACATACATGGCAAAATAAAAGCTGCCGACACGACAGCCTTCCCTCTTAATGTTTTCTTTTTCGAAAACATAAACCTAATTACTCCAAAACTGCCTAATTATAACAATAAAGACGTTCTCGTAATAGATATAGATTTCATAGTCGCAAAAATATCAACAATAAAAACCAAAAAGTGGAACTTTTTTTATTCCAAAAACCCTCACAAAAAGTGTACTTTTACTTTTGTTCAGCCATTGTTCCATAAAAATCAACTCTCGAAAGTACCTAATATAAAAGGAAACCTCGCGATGTTAGTAGAAATAACATTTACAAGGAAAAGGATTCATTGTATTTTTAAGAGCAGATATTCCCCAGATCTTCGTCCGTTACATTTTTATCGGGACAGGTGATTTGCACGTTTTGTACCGCGTAAACAGAAAAAGGTTCACATTTGGCGAGACCCTGCCCGAGCTGAGGGATGTCGCTCTCCGGTCTCTCGCCTACCAAAATATAGTAGTGCAGAGGTCACACGCTCCTAAGTCTCGTCTCATCCATTATTCAGAGTTATCGGTCGTCCGACCATCGGCGTCCAACTCGATTCTCTTAATGGAGATTAAGTGTTTATTGACATTTCCTGCTCCATTGAGGCTGCTCAAATCTTGTAGCTTACTATAACAGAACTAAATATTTTATCAGAATTTTCCACGGAAAAGGTTTAATTAAGAATCTCCTGAACTGAAACGACTTTTTTAATTTTGATGGTTACGTAAATTAAATTGCTTTTACGTAATGAAGTTGACATCGTTAGTTAGGTACGTAATTTAAAATTAATCATATTTTCGAATAGCTGTTGGGGATTTGGAAATATTACGGATGTTTTGATTCTTGCTCTGTGTGGTGAGTAAACATCGTGAAGTTAATTGTCTCACGACTGCTGACGATGTAGCGGTGGCGGTGGCTGGGAGCGCACATTATGCTAATGGCAGCGATTACCTGGCAGGCGGCCTACCCCGGTGATCCCGGCCCGTGTTAAGCACAAATCACTTTGCGTTAGCTCTCCGGAGGATTACCTACGCCAACATTGTAACTGGATTAATCCTAAGGTAAATACCGGAGCGTCCGAGAGAGAGGTACCACGGTATCCCAACACAGATTGATTAAATCATTATCCCCATCGAGGTATTTAATTTTGAACAGTCACTTGGTAATCAGATTCTAACAAACGAATTCTTACCTTCTGTCGCTTCAATATCTATTTGCATCGAGTTTGACAAATTCCTCGAAATAGAGACGCTTATCTTGTCATTTATCAACAAGGTTTTCCAAGAAAATTATCAAGTTTGTCTTGATGGAAACGTTTTCCTCGAGCTATTTATACAATAGACAAAATAGGTTTATTAATCATTAAAAATCAACTTTATTATCCAGACAATTTTGTCGTGATCGTAGATAGGTGCACCCCTTACCCTCTCGAGCCACTAACGTGGCAGAGGGCATCCACCTGTGTCAGGTAGGTAGGCATGAGTACACCTGCCAAGCGAAGTGACTATGACATTATCCCCCCACGATCATTCGCTGAAGTCGTCTGGCCCGTGTTGTGTAGTGAACAATTAGATAGATTTTAGTTTTGGTAGGTAGGTTTACGAACGTGCATGACAGACATACTAACACTAAAGGCTGAACACATTTATTCCTCCTTCGATCCAGAAACACTAGTAAAAGTCATAAACTGTATCTTCTTGCCTTTCCATTTAGAAGACGACCGCCATAAACATTATCACAAAAATATAGCCAGCGCCTTACTGGGCTGCATGTACAAGATAAAATACGTTAAGACATACATTAAAGTTTCATTATTGAGTGCCATAAGTAAGCCATATAACGAGCTAAATAAAGATGCATAGACATGAACTTGCATCATCCGCTTTCAGTTGAGGCTATATTGAAAATACAAAATCAATCAACATAAGGCTTTGCGAGTTCCGCTCGCTCAGCTCGCTCGGAGCAGTTGGATAGCGCATGCCGCAGCGAGCCCCACTCGAGAATTTATCGAGTTGTGGAATGCATCGAGTAAGTGGCCCAATAATTGGGTTGGCGTTCCGGAGCGGCGCGGCGGATCGAGACGATATCGACGCCGCACTCGTTCATGCTCACACGAGTTTTACAGACACTATCTGAAATAAATATTTAATTAATTACTTTGGTTTTTTAGGTTGCTTGCACTTTGGTCTGTACTTCAGACGGTCCTTGTGCTGATATACACCTACCTGGTGATGAGATCGGTAAATGACGATAAATACTTTTGTTTAATTTAATGAAAATAAATTTCGCCGAAAACCCACTTAAAGTTATGGAAATTTCTTATATTTTTTAAGTTGGTTTACTCCATTTTAATAATGATTCTAGCGGCAGTCAATAAATTAAATTCATTAACAACAATTTATCTTAAAAACTTTGAATAAACGGAAAGTTAACTCAATTTATTACAGTAGTCAGTGATTGTTTTCTGTTTCTTCCAACTAGATTTTCTGGACTTTTCAAAATTGAAATACGAGCCCAGTCTGACGGAAATTAAAATGAAAAACAAGGAAAGATTTAATTAAAGAAGAGTTCCAGTAGCAATATCATTATAAAGGCGATTCATGGTTCGAAACAGTACTTATTGGAAACATTTCATTCATTGTGTTTTCTTGTAAATAAATGAAATGTTTTGTTTGAGACGCTGTCGAAGTAAACGGACACGCCATTGAAATGTTTAGTCTTCTACTTTTGTTTATTTATTTAAAAGGTATTGTTTAACTTTTCAATCAATGTCTGTTAATTAAGAAGTATTTCTATTGTGCCGCTAAATGTTTCCCATAAATTATTTTGTTTGCCAGAACCTTGAAAATGATTAAAGTATTACAACAAAGCTATTATAACCAATAAAAGGCGCTATTGAAAAGATATTACGGGAGAAAAAACACCTAATAATCTCTATTTATTAAAACCAGCCGCGCCGTGAATGACGGCTTTCACAAATCCATTTCCTTTGCTCCGGAGTTCTTTGTCATTTCGTCAACTTCGATTATTTGGACGACAATACCTCCTTATTTGTACCTTTGTGCCACAATCTTTGTGCCAAAGATGTGACGAACCTCTTAAATAACAAAACGCTGCCAAATGTATACCTAAACAGTCTATGAATGATAAAAATACTGATTGAATATTCTCCGTACGTAAAGGACAAAGTGTTTAATGTTCCAAATATTTTATGGATTTCCTTTTGCAGTCATTTTCGTTTGAGTGTTAAACATTTTCTTTTGAATGATGTCGCAATCGTTTCCTTGAATGGACATCAAACTGGAATATGGAATTGTTTGATTATTTGACTCGTCTGGATTACTTTTATCAATCTTAAAATTGACGGGGCCATTTTACCCGACTGCCCCAGAAGGAAAGTAATGTTTTTCGATGTTGAGACCTTCCATACATAAGTCATCTCAAAAACTCTATGTATTTGGCATATAAACAGCTTGATAGTTTTTAACAAATGAGGTAGGAACCCATATTGTTAGATCCGTCTTAACATAGGCTGTGTAAATTAAAAAAAAACAGATAGCGATTAAGTATGAGAAGTCGTATTCGTGACATAGTCATGTGGGCTATGAAAATAAAAGGCTCGAGGCATAACCCCGAGTCTGTCAATCTTTTCAAGCAGTCTGATGTATCAAATCTGTAATTGAACTAAAAACTAATGCCACCAACTGCATCAGACTGCTGGACAAGTGAGTTTTTTGGAAATTGTTGTCGTCCGTTGTGATCGTGTTTTTTGATACAATTCATTCTTACCGAAAAGCATTTTCCATTTTCCTCGATACAAGGACCCACAATACAAAATTTGACGTTAACTTTAGCTGTTATCCAATCGAATAAGACCAAAATAGCCAATTAAAATTTGCGATCCGACTTCAAGGACCCTCGTCAAGTACTATCTATCTGTGTCTGTCCGTCAGAAAACGCCTGGACTTTGAACTCTTTGGTAATTATTTATTGCCGTGAGCCAACAATTGTTGGCATTTTGAACGCTTGTTAGACGAGCCTTTCGTTATTCTAAATTCTGTTGAGTGTCTGAAATTCGACGAATTATTTTGTTTAAAATAATTATTTGGGTCGAATTGGTAAAAGGAAAATTGTCGACGATTATTTTTTTATATGGTACAACCTACCTACAAGTTAGTTTCATATTACCTACATGATTAAGGTAGGTTGATGGTTCGTGTCAATGATTTTATACATAAAAAACTCTTTAAAAACCACACTTTTTAAAAACTAGAACAATGTGAAAGAAAATGAAGTCAAAAATATATGAAAAGGAAATGAAGGTAGTTATAAAATCCTTAACATAACCTACTCATTAAAAGTTGCCTGGAGGTGGAGGAGCTTTATTTAAATATTCGGTTTATGTGTCGTGTCCTGACAGCAGGTCGCACAAAAAACTTTCTCCTTTCTTCCCCCACCCGGAGACACAGCGATTACAACTTTTAAGATTGATGAATACCCGAATTCTAATGTATTTCTTTTCTCGACCTTTTCAAGGCGCAAAAAGGGTACTTTTAAAATTAAGAGACTAACTTAATTTTAGGCAAACAACTCTCTCTTTATCTTTCTTTTATCTTAATTATTTATTATCAGAGGGAGCTGTCTCCTTTTGTTTAAAAGTGTACGTGTTATCTGCCGCCACAATTAATATTGTTGAATAAAATATGAAACATCAGTGGTCGTGTAGTTGTAATGATAACATTAATTGCCGCCGAGATACGGCGCTACGCATAAATTCATGTAATGGCATGCAAATTTTATCACCTAACAGTTTGTACGAATGTGACCACAGCGCCACAAGCTCCCGTTAATGAAAACCAAAAATTTACTCGCTTCAGCATCAATTATTTTGGCGTAGCAACGCATAATTTTGTAAATTAGTCGGGTGAATGATGACAAATGACTTTAATCAGGTCACTGACTGACTGCCGTCATTTATCTAGCTACATATCCTACAAGTATTGCTCCAGGTGTAGCTTGCATTCCGCTTTCAGTTAGAAAAGGTACCTATCTCGAATATTTTGATCTGCATTGTACTGCAACCATCGTGACATTTAGTTAGGCAAGGAAAAAGAGATGTCAGTTTAATAAAATCAACACAAACCAAAATATGAATTGCCCATATAAAGATAGTAAATATTTAGACACTCAACGCATTATGCAAACTATTCAAATAAACGTTAGCACTAATACCTACCTACTGCTAAAATAATATGTGCATGAAAATCTATTAAACTCTGCCTTTGGCGAGGCGGTGGCCGAGTGGAAAATTCGCGCTCAAAATATAACACTGCCCTTTGTTGGAAACAAGCAAAAAATACTGGGAAGCTGTGGAAATTACTTGAAACCACTTCGCTTGTTATACTGCTAATTGGAATAGAACTAGCTTAATTTTCCTTTTTAACACTAGAAAATGTTGGTGTTTAAAAGGTGAAAAATGTTTAGAAAGCAGCTAGAAACGGGTGAATAAAAAAGCGCTTTAGCGTCTTTGTGAAAAACCATGTATTCCGCCTCATGTAGAGAAAATGCATTTTCCGACGAAAATCTTTCTTTCCACAACTAAGGTTATTCTTACTCCATGTTCTTAGTTGGTAAACTATTGTAATATTTCGCTCAGCATGACCTCTTCAAAAACTTCTTTCAAGCATCGTTAACTCACAGTACAACTACCCCGAAATAGTGACGTCAAACGTTTTTGCTCAATGTAACCTATTTATGGATATAGCAATTAGGAGCAGGGTTCATAAACAAAATATAACGCTGCACTATTAATAATATTATTGTGTTTTAAGTAAAACCCCTACGGAGCGTGGAATAAATAAAAGTGTCATAAACACGTTTTGCGTCAAGCAACTGTCAAACTAAAGAAAACTTTAATAGTTAAAAAGTTTTTAAGTTGAAAATGTGTTTATTCATCAATCAACTTTCAATGAGTTTCTTTGTTGTTGTTGCTTGTTGTTCAATGTACGTACCAACTTACCTACGAGTACTTAATAACTCTGTTTATACTTAGTCGATAATATGTTTAAGTTTTAGATATGTAGCCATAATAAGTAAAGAGAGACTTTGATAATAACGCTGACCTACCTATCACAAGTTACAAAGCGGGTCATACAGACAAGTTCCGAGAATTGACTTCCAGTCAGGTCACATAAGCAGGGGTAAGTGAGAACTTCAGTAAAGCCTTGCTACTGAACTGTGAATACACGAAGCACTTCAACTGACACATCATAAAGAAAATCCGAAATTGTTATCCGTACAACTGGCAGCTTTGACTTCCACCAACCTTCGAATGACCTAAATTGGATGATTCTAACTTTGAAAAGCTGAAAGGAGGTAAGGCAAGTTGACATTTTCTTAAGCTGAGTAATGACGACAATTTATCTCGGCTTTAGTCTGCGCGCGTTTGCTTCACGGCTCACCTGTCGCTCTGAAAGCTTCGAGTACGCTAGTGCCCTCTACTTTATTGAATTAAGAGGATAATTAATTTTGATTACAACATGAGTACCTTTATAATCTTGTCAACTTATAGGTCATAGAGCTGTCACACACACGGCTTAGAATAGAATAGGTATGCAGAGTGATAGAAAACTATGTAAGTTGATGTAATTGATCCACACGAGTGGATGCGAATCACCTTTCGAAGTTTCGGCATTATCGTATCTCCCATTAAATATTTTTGACAAACATATGCTCGACTAATGCTCTGTCGGGTAAGGGTACACATTCCTTCCCACCATATCAACATAACTGTGAATGAACCTTTTCAAATTCGATTTTACGTGAAGGTACGTAAGCGGTAGGCTGTATATGAATTAATTCACATACCTTTTAGGCTGACTGACGGCTCCATCCCCGAAACGAGCGGGTTTACAACTATGATTATTTTATTAACTTGTCCCTACCTTAATACGGGAATTGCTTTTACATCAGTGTTAACCGCTAGAGAGTCATAACACGAAAATTGGGAGAACGACGAAAAGCTTTTTAACCGCGACAGCTTTAGTGTTGTTAATGGTTTTTTCGCTAACTGTGGTGTAGTAAATGCACAATTACACAGTAATTAATTAGGGAATGAAGGGTGGTGTGGCTGTTTTAATGGCCCACGTCTTACGCCAGCAGCTTCAGGAGCGTGTTTAGTCGTTGCGAGCAATTTAGCGGAGCACTTAGCCCGCGCCACTCCGTCACGCCACGTTAACGCCACCCGATGCCCTCTCCAGCGAGAACATGAATATTATATAGCACTATCTACGGCTATATCACGTATGCATCGAGAAGTACCGAACTGCTCACTAAGTCTTCCAGTCCCAAAGGCATTCATGCATTACTGACGGAGGCTGAGACATCAATGTGGCCTTGGAGCTCCGAATTTGAATATTTAGGCTGTAGGGTTTCAATCAAGTTGGGCACGTATACCCACAAGCAGATGTGCCCTTAATAATCCTGTGTTCAAATCTTGGTAGAGATAACTACATAATATATATAGGTACACTTTAGTCCAGGAGATTGTACGTAAAATAAGAATAAGAGCGGAAAATAAATAAACTTAAAGGTTTGTTGCTAGAATTAAACAACGAGGAACAACACGACCCAGTTCTAAGCAAAATAAACAATGAAAAGGGAGCGTTTAAAAGACTGTACAGAAATGTATAATGAAATGATTTATTTCTTAAACTTTTGCATAAATAATAAAGCGTTGGAACAGGTCAGAAATAGTAGGTAGGTAATTGTTTTAATTATTTCAGTGGTTACTTATATGAAACTATGAGTTAAGAAAACCGCTTATTTTGTTTTTAGATTGTCGACCAATCGTATATGTTGGGTCTCGCCTCTTCTACTTACGGTTTCTGTGGGCTATTGCACTATACTTTGGACTGGTCTATGTAAAGTCATTAATACCAATAATATGTTACGTTTAAGTTTTTTTTTTACTCTGGACGATTCTAACGTTATAATTACAACATGAAGAATCCTGACTCACTCCGTGACTGACTTTCAGCGCCCAACCAACTATTGAACCTAGAAAGTCGAAATACATAGGTTTGCTTAGACGTGAACAAAGAAATATACAGATTTTTCGAAATTTCCATTGTAGGTATATGACAAATAAATGGACGAACTTACTGGCAAAATGCTATTGTGAATTAAAATTACCTGTAACTTGATCCCGGGTGAACGGTCTACAATATTACTAAAATTTGAAATCCATGTGAGTGAGTGCATTAAGCTTGTTATCGAATATTATGTGCGGCCACCGCGATATGTAACTGACTACCTATTGTACGTAAACCGTGGTATATCGGTAGACCGGTAAATATATTTACCTGAGCTGGATCATCGCTGGGATTTAATTTTGACGGGCTACCACATAGAATTTTAATTTTGTATCTACATCGGTACATGGCAACATTGTCGTGTTTTAGAAATGAAACTCTCACCTGTTTAAGAAATGCACGCTACCCTGAAATCTAAAACTCATAACAGTTTCAGTAGGATTCCAAGAAATGGCAGGATACCTAGCCAGGTAGATAAAAAAAAATTGGTCTACGATCACTAAATCTCCTGAAGTCTACTAGTTGGTTGCGCCGCATCAAGTGTCCAACATTCTCGTTTGATTCTTGTTATAGACATGTGAGGATTTTCTGATATGTCGTGTACAAATCTAATATGGTCTCTGTCATGTTGACTTCATAATTTATTTTTTCAAGTGGTTAATTTTTCTGAGAACCTTCAGTAGATATATACACAGGTACAGTGTCAACCAGTCGATTGGAAATATCCTTAAAAAAGTGACAAGGACGTGGACCTCACGACCCTCGGGTCCCGACCCTAACGGCTCGAAAATGACTGTTTTTGATAATTATATTTGAGTGGGCTCCTCTTCCTAAAGAACTTCCACTAGACTAGATAATCAAATTGGAAATTCCACTTGACATGAGCCTCGCAGCGTGCAGCGTCAACTAGGAAGTACTTTAAGCACGAAGCTTAATTGACTCTTGAATACCAAGACGTGTGTAGTCGAGCGTCCTGTTTACCGGATTGAGAATTTCGAATCAATCATTGGATTATAATTCCCGAAAATTCAATAGCAAAATGATAAGCCAGTCTTGGCGTAATAGATTGAAGTCGCAAGACGCGTGACGCGTTTCAATAAGCTACGCGTAGTAAGCGTGTTTGTCCGGGCACGGCCGGTGTTTGCGCCCTCCACTCCCACAAATATTGACACAAACACCGACTTATGCGTCAGAATCAACTGCGCGTTACCAATGTCATAAAGTAACGGAGGATAGCGGGAGGTTACTCATAGCTTATTTACTTATCCATTCAATTGACAACATTTCATATTTTTAGGTGCCATATATTATTCTGTTAAATGAAACTAGATCTAAAATGAAGACACCCGTATTTTATATTTTTCCGAAATTTTGTAGTTTTCATTTAAAAAAACGTGTTTGAAATTCTTTCAATACTCAACAGACGTAAGCGACATATGACGTCAAAAATACGATTGAATGAAGATATACCTTTGTTCTCTTTGGTGTCGATCCGAAAAAAAAACTGCCGTCACTTGTCATTTTGACATGTCATCTGGCGTTTGGTTTTTAACCCTTAACTAGGCAAGAGAACATTTTTGTTATCTTGCCCAAAAAGACAAAATCAAGTTTGTTGGTACCTAGTTCTTCTTAATACCACTACCGGTAGTTTACAATTAAATAATTATTTAAAAAAAAAACATTTTTCCGGTACCTGCCTATCGATCTACAAAAGGAAAAACTAACTAACTGACATACCAACGCACAGCTGAAACTACTGGGATTAGGAACGTGAAGTTTTGCACCAGGCTTCCATCTCATGATGCAGGCAAGCAATAAGAAAGGATTTTTAGAATTTTCAGCTTTAGGTATATAATGGCTGCGATCACACCAAAAATGTGCACATGAAAAAATACAGTGATTCTGTAGGACAAGCCGCGTGTAAAAAGTGTATTAAGCATTAACTAGGGCCAAACAGAGCTGGTGAAAAACGTATTAAAGAGTTCATCGGTTCCCATTCAGCTATTTTAATAAAGAAAAAGCATTAATGTACTTCAAATGGCAAAGCACATCGTCTAATTAACGGATTAGTACTTAGTCAATAGTGCTGAGGGCGATGCACCGGTATTAATTTTAGAGGAAATATTGTAAGATTTTTTTTATTATGCCGATTTAATTTCCCAAAGGTGGAACTGCGACGACGCGGCGACGGTATATCCTATCGACGGTAGAAATTTTAAAGATAATCGTCGATAGAAATTACTGAAACTCTTAATGAATAGAATTAAAGTCTATAAATATTAAACACAAATCTATAGGCTAGACTTTAGTCGAGAATTCGAGATACTTACATAATCATAATCTATTCCAACTGGTCTGTATTGTACCACTCCACGTCAAAAAATAATTATTTCGTAAATACCGGCGCAATGAAAAGGGATAATGTCAATTCGTAATTGACTTTACATTTAATTTAAAAGAGATTGATTTGCTCTGGAAGTCATCCCCAGTCTGTTGCAGTTATGCTTTATAAAAATTGCTGAAGGATTTGAATTTGCCAACAGCAGGAACTTACCGGTAGTGGGATATTTAACAAGGTAGTGGTACCCCATTCTTTAACAGACATGAGCATGTAACAAAACGGTTGCGAGGCGATGATAATGGACAAAAAACTTGAACATGTAAGCATTGAAGAAGCTGAGTAAAACCATGGAGTGTATCTATCATTGGTGTTTCCACCGGTGGAATTTGACGCGAGTTTGTTGAAATCAAATGTACCTATTAATGAAGATATAACCAAGAAATAAATGGCGGGTTGTTCTAATGAATGCTGCGGAAATTCTGTGTATTGCTGACGCTAGTTTTGAAAAAAATAAACCAGTCCACAAGTATGGTACCTACTTAAATGTATATCTATAATCATAAATACAAATATCCAGAAAGCTTAAAATAAAAACATTTATAATTTAAAATCTTTTATTCTTCTATTAACCTAGGTATCTGATGTGGAACATGTACTGGGCTTTGGTTGATAATCTTGATGCTGTAATTTTCTTGAAAGTGGTGCCTTGAGTTCTGACTAGACACTGCGGTAGACGAGTCTTCGAGATACCGTCCCTTATGTTATCCAATATTGGCAGTTGTCTACATATATCTTCCTCCAACCGAAATAAACATATCTACTGCATGTAGAACACGCATTATGGAACACAATGTAACGAAAACTGGATGAAGAAAGTGCAACATGGGGAAGTATTTCCAAAAAGCAGACAGACATATTCTTTCATACTGTCGCACTTTCGAAGTGTCTTTTAAGGATCTTCACATAATGTAAATTACGTTGTTTTGTTGATTGAGGCAACGAGGCAACCATATTTTTCTTGAGAATCGATAATCAGCAGACTCTAATAGAACAAACTCGTTCAGAAGAACAGAAATGAAGAGTTATTAATATTTGGTTATTGTTTGTTTGTACTTTCAGTTGTGACATTGACGTATCAAAACAGTCAAGATTTAATCTTAAAGCAGTATATAAGTTTAGGCAAAGGTCATAACTTATTCAATCGTGTTAATGACGTCATAGCATGTTTTTCGATTTTTATTATTTTTCTCCAAAAATAAGCGTTCAAAAAAAGAAATGCAAATATATTCGAACTCAGGATTGAAAAATCTAGAAACGGTATTTTTCTTTATGGGGCTTAATTATTTTGAAATGTTGTCAATTACCTGTTTTGAAAAAGATTGTTTTTGGAGCCTTTTCTTTCTTGGGACTTCGTAGTTTTGGACATTAAATGGCTACTTTGTTCCATGTTTGCTCTCAGGCCCAAAACGGAAAGTACAAAAACCTAAAATTTAGCAATATTTCAACTTCAAACTTTCATAGGAACGATTGCGGTTTTACGAAGCCTTTAAAACAAGACGTAGGAGTTTCTATTCATGCCTAGCCATAGTGGCCATAAACGCGTACGTAGGTGCCAGCAGAGCGCCGACTAGTTTATTCCAAATACGACAACTTTCATACTGCATTTATTTTTATTGCCTCGGATTTCCGCGTTTGAAGTCTGAATGGGTTGTGGTATGTCTATTTTAAAGCATTTGCGGTTGTAAAAACTCGTAGAGGAGAGTTTGAACGGCCCACTTGCAGTTAAGGGGAGATAGAGGGGAACGATCCGTGGTGTGTGTATTTGCAGTTGAAATTCAGCCATTTCTCCATGTAAACACGGTCGGTCCGTCCGTCGCCGTCTCGTGTCCCAGCTGCCTGTGCTCGTACACAACAGTTAAACAAAAATGTTTTATGAAATTCTAAAAACAGTTTTGTGTGCGCCAGCTCAAGTTAAATTTGAATTTATACAGCTTATCGTCGGAGCTTTAACGTTTTAAGTTTTTGATAAGTGGTTTATTATTGCAAGCTCGATCTTGTACCCGTTTCAGGTTTTACATCGCCCTAGCTTCATATAATCGAAAAAGCATAATTATTTTACACAGCCGATTTACATCGATGACACAGTTTAATAGAATGAAAAGTACTTAATTAACTGTCACCATGTTGTATAGCTAACAACGCAGGTAAAAAGTTCGTTTTAAATATGCAGGGTTACCCTATGTCAAAAAAGAACGTCAAAAAGAGTAACCTTCGCTGTACAGCACCAAATGTAGGTATAGACAGGCAAACCGTGTCGAGACGGAAAAATTCCTCGTTTCCACACACTCCGAATGCATCACGAAGAAGAAAATGGTTGTATTCGTTTTACAGATGAGAAAATTCTCATCTGTAAAACGAATACAACCATTTTCTTTCTTTTCTTTGAAAAAAATTTTTTGTTAAACTGTGACCATTTCTTCGAGAGAAATGGAGACAGTTTTACTTTCATTGCCCTATTTTTATAGAGCAGTATAGCTACTTACTTGCATAATATATTACAACTGGCAACAATATCGGGTCATTTAAATGGCTGGTAAATGTGCTCTTAAAGGAAGCTTCTGGAGTTTCCATTATCGCCCGCTAATGAGATTAAAATTCGATTACACGGCTTACGAAATTATATTCGCCGACAATGTTTTACCCTCGTCACAATGCTTAAGGGAGATCAAGGAAGTATTCAGCCAACCTTATCTTTGGAAAATATATAAGTAGTATGTGGTGTGGGAACAGGGAGCCCGAAGAGCAATTTATAAAGTTCCTTTAAATCCAAAGAGGAATAAATTCGTCAAAGGAGCGAGTTCGGCAAATAAATTAGCCGAGTGTGACCTGCGAAACGTTCTCTGTATGTGGTTCATTGGCAGACCACCAACTTGTGAATAATGTTGTGAACGACAACTTTATTGAGGGTGCTTCATATTCTCGACCAAGAATAAGCCATCCAATCACATTTCTTAGAACAAGTAAACAACTGGGATTTATCCGGGGAGTAGGGTGTCCTTTGAAGCAGTAGGTAGCTATACCTGCAGACAAAGTAGGAAGTTATGTCAATAAAGACATTGATATGCCAAACCGTAAACTAATTTAAAAAAATCACAGTTATTTACAATAACTAATTACTTATATTTTTTTAAAGTCATCTAAATTAAAAAAATACGTTAAACACAAAAATAAAACGTGACAATTGCTAATGAAATCGACATATATAAGATAAAAAAATTAAAAACGTGTGTCTTTCAGTCGATTTCTATCGTCAAAGCTAAGAATAACATCAAAGGGTAAATTAATTCACACACAAAAAATCAATGCAGAATTTTTGGCTGTAAATACACGATGGAACGTCAGTTAAACTAAGGCTTAATACAATTTACTTAATATAGCCTTTGTAATATGACATCGAGTTTTACTAAGGGAGAAAATATTAAAAGCCATTCTGAAATGTTTTTCACTTTAAAAATATGAAAGCATTACCTAAACCTAATGAAACTGAAATATTTGAGTGATAAAACACGTTCTTTTTTTCTGAACCTGGTAAGTGTGAACTACACACTGTGATGTGATTGATTACAAGTAGAAAATTAAATATTCATTGAGTATCTAATAGTAGATTATGCACCCAGGGGATAAAGCAGTGTCTTGTATCACGGGCGTCATATTGAATCTCGAACGCAATGAAGGATTCGGGAGTTTAGAGTTTAACTCACGAGCGAAGAGCGAGGGATTCAAGCTAGCCCAAGGCAAAGACACCTTTATCCCCGAGGAGGATACTCTACTTTTCACACCTCCTGTGAGAAAATAAGAAGCCATAAGACGAAAAACAAACTATTTTATATTTACAAACACTAAGTAGAGATATGTATTTAGAACTATACTACTTATAATTATACTTAAAAAAAGTTAGTTTAATTCTATACGTATTTGCAATATCTGCGCCTTTTTTGGTTCCACTCGGTATACCTACCACATAGCGGCCACGACCAACTCGATTTACGTTTTTTTTTACTTCTCTGTGGGTTTGTAAATATGTGCCTATTGTTAGCAACCGAATACAATTGAAATTTGTGTACACAAAGCTTTATATCAGCTGGTAGAATGGGTTCGGAGTTTCGGACGCTTGGCTGTATGCAATTTGAATTTAGAACGTCATAGATGCTCGAGAAAATAGTTTTCAATTAATAAATCGACTATAAATGGGTTTTAAGTGTTATTCTTATCCTTTTATACAATAATCCGTACATAACCAATTCTATTTATAATAGGTATTGTCCTCAATCCTGGTCAATCCTTATGATTCTGTAGAAATTCGAGAATATCATCCCTAAGTGGTAAGTGTTATTCTTATCCTTTTATACAATAATCCGTACATAACCAATTCTATTTATAATAGGTATTGTCCTCAATCCTGGTCAATCCTTATGATTCTGTAGAAATTCGAGAATATCATCCCTAAGTGGTAAGAGTATCGAGAATATATTTCCTCTTTCTGGAACAGAAAGAGAGAGACAGAGACAGAGCGCGTTGTAAGTACCTAATATACCGCCAATTTAGCAGACGGCGGGTTATAATGAAATCCAGTACAACATTATTGCCCGGCTGTGCCACCGGCCAAAAATGACTCACTTTAGGTTAGGTTGGCATGACATATAATTTGACGTTTTCGATCAGGTGGTGTGAAAATTATATTAAATAATTTTGCACCTTCAAAAAGTTTCGAATTTTTCGAGTCCATGAAATTCAGTTTTAACTTACTACTTTAAAATAGTAGTTTATGCAACGACCATATAAAAAGGGTTATTAAAACACGAGTGTTTTAATACCTAATTATATGCCGTTGCATACACTATTTTATCTTCACTCATACAGTTGAAATAAAATAAGTGGAAAAATAATTTAGTCCAATATGGCGGATATTCTCATTGCGTATTCGAATGACTGCGCAGCGCGCTCATACATAGACAAAGATAAAAGCTGGCTCAATGACTTAAGTCAATGAGCCCGCGCCAAAAATTAAAAATAAAAAGTGTGCTATAAAAATTAAAAAGTTATTTTATGATGCAGTTGTTTAAAAATCGAAGGAAAATGTTGAACTGTAATGGTTTTTTTTTTAAATTTTACCTATCCTCGAAAAAAAAGTACGTGTTTATGCATTCGTTTTTGAACTCATATTTGGAACATTACGTTGTGAGTGTAGATAAAACTCTTTAAAGTATACATTACTAAGTATATTAACCAATAAAGTTGATATTCATATTACTAATGCATTATAGCCACATGAACCATCAAAGAATTTCTTCAAAATAATTAAACATATATTACAGCAGGCTCTCAGGCTATGAAAAGTTTTTAGAAAAACAACGCGTTCACCGCGGCTCTAGAACGCAAAGGGCATTTAGAGGTACAGGAATGGATTTTAGTCAGGAAGAGTCTGACACTGCGCCTTACGCTCCGCCCTGAGCGGAAGGCGTCATTTGATGATTTCCCATTCTTAAAAAAAAAGTACAAAGACAAAATAAAATTAATGTGAACTAACATTTAGTGACAACAGCCTCATTTGTCAACCAACAAAATAAATGATCATAGAATCTCTGTGTCACAGTTAATGTTAGACAATAAATCCTTTATTAAACCGATAATGTATTACGTATTATGTTTTATGCAAAATTTTCCCAAACGAATAGTGTGGGAACATTTTCCAAATTTCTGAAAAGACTCATACGTACCAACTTTCGTGACTTGCACTGAAGAGTAGGTATATAAACCAATTAAAACATTGGGCCATCCAAAAATCTCTAAAATAATTAAACATATTTTTTGCAGTGCAGCAGGCTCTCGGGCTAGATACAAAATAATACCTACAAAATAAGTACTCAAAATAAAATGAATGTGAGCCAACATTTAGTGACAAGAGCCCTCATTTATCAACCAACAAAATAAATTATAATGGAATCTCTTTGTCACAGTTAATGTAGGACAATAAATCCATTATTAACCCGATAATTGATTACGTATTGTGATTTGATGCAAAATTTCGGGCTCGCTATTGCCCGAGCTAAAAGCATAGCCATGTACTCGTTATTTATTTGAAGCAGTAACTGAATAAAAGGAATTCTATTACAAAAGTAATCCTTTTGAATGGTATCCTCCTTTTGTCGTGGACCTACTTAAGTACAGCTTTGCATCGGGAATTCGGGAAGCTTTTTATTTTTACTACACCAAATATTTTATTGGTTTTTGATATTTACTTTTATTACGGACGAGTTTCTAGACCAAAAATTATGACAAAAACGCTGAATGGATTTGTATGAAATGCTATCCCTATGATGGATCGGGTAGAACATGTCCTCTAATAAGTCATAGAATACTATTTATCCATTGCGGTAATTTTCAACTTTCATGCGGGCAAAGCTGCTGACAGAGTTAGTGGTAATTTGATATATATTAATATTATCAAACACGCGTTAGCTGCTGTGATTAGTTGAATTAATTTTTAATAACCAATTCCCATGTCTTGCTTGGCTTGTGACGCGATTTTGTTTCAGAGACTTGGTAGAGCCATTTGTACTTATTTTTTTAGTGTACGAGTATATACTATAGTAAGTTAAGTATTTATTGAAACAGTTGTAAATATTTGTCTGTTTTTTTTATATTTTGCAGCAAGCACTGGCCCTTACTTCCCATTTGCACTACGTACCCATTTTTACATTCAGCCACGCACAAATCCTGCGCTAGTTTCGGCAGAGCGAACAATGTGCATCGTCTGTCAGCTTCATTATACGCTGGTGAAGGCTCTCATCGGCCCAGCAGTGCGGAAACATGGACATTAATTGTTTCGCTAGCTGTATTTGTGATTATTTTCATACTGAAACTGGGTCTAACTTCGTTTTTTCAGTTGGAAGTTGGAACAGTCAGTCAGTTGATTTTATCCAGATTCTACATAGTTCCATTTATTGGAGAGATCCTTATAGGTACTAAATTAAATTGATTTTCGTAGTCTGACCGAGAACTTAATCCAGTCTCATCACTGTGATATTGATTCTCAATAACCTTGGTAATAATATTAATAATAGCTAATATTTTGCTAACAACGTACGCTACGTTGTTAACAAAATACGAGAAATCTGTTTGTAAAAGTAATATTGCTCTTAACGAAATATGGATGAAAATAATTTTCAATTTTGAGAATAATTCAAACCACTTGCTAAAAAGAAAGACTCATTCGTCGTCAACGTAACGCATGGCTGCATGGCTGCCGCCGAGAACATTCATCAGATTCACGCGAAAAATGTTTAATATAAACATGTTACATCACAACAGTATGCTGGCAAGCTTTATTGTTTTTGTTTTCATATCATAAACGAACAAAATAAACAATGGCTAGCAAATAAATGGTGTACAAATACGAAGAAATTGTCTGTAGTAAATCGTTTGTATTGGTTAAGAAAACTGGGAACGGTCCCAAGACGGAAAATACATATTGGAGCACAATGGTGATGGTAATGAAGAATTCTTTTGTTTCGCGGAATAATATGAATTTATTTCCGCATTCCGGCTATCAAACAGCCCTTAGGCTCGTATTAATAAGCCACCCTCGACATGGCTTCTAAGAATAGAAACTCGAACAAGAGATCGAAATTAAAAAGTTGTATATTTTTATTTTGAATTGTCTTCTTAGGAGATTTTATCATTATCTAAAATGAACGCAGAAGCTCTATCACCGGAGAGCAATTTTGAAATAAATGTGTACGTCTAAAAAGACTATTTAGTTTTCTGGGGCGTGAAACTAACAGGCCTACATAACTTTAAAAGAACATTAAACTAATGTTACGTAATTTAACTTCTACACTCCTTTTTTTATGAACACTTAAACCCAAATAAAATCCACAATTTTAACTTCAGTGCTATAAAGGTCAAAGTTCCTAAAACCGTCACAAATCCGAGTGGTTCCTAAATACGTAGGCTTTTGTTCGGGCTATTCTTTATGTCGGTCGGGCTGTGCCGTAAATAGAGGAGACGGGGCCACGTCGCTAATGACACCGAATGTCCCTAACACCGTGACACGTCACAAGTACGTAGGCACCTATATGATCAACTGTTTATTGTGTTGTGTGAGTGTTGGCCTATTAGGGATCTGTTGGCTCTCAGAAAGGTACGGTTTGTGTTGTTAGGTTAACTGCAGAGCTTTGCACCTTTTGTTCCGCAATTTTATTTATTTCGGACCTGGGACACATGTCTTACTTGTCTTTTTTATTCTTTAAAGTGTTTTATGATAAAAGTACTTAATTTAAAATCAATTTATTATGGTCATCATCTACCTAGCCTTTTTTCAACTAATATTGGGGTCGGCTTCCAGTCGAACCGGATTCAGCTGAATACCAGTATTTTTAAGTGGGGCGGTTGCCTACCCAACATCCACAACCCATTAACTTGGTAACACGGTACTTCTTGGCAAGATTTGAGTCAGATTTTCTGGCTTCTACAATCCATAACGACTGCCAAAGATCTACAAATGACACCCGGGACCAACGGAATAACGTTCTTTCCGAGGCACGGAGGAGTCTTGGTATGTTAAGATGGTCACCCATCCACAGACCGACCTCGGCAGACGTTGCTTAACCTTGAACAGCGACCCATGCGGCTGCTGTTTTTTTGCCACGAGCTCCTCAATAGTAATATTTTAGTTTGGATGAAGTATGTAGCCTGCATAAATAGGTAAATGAAAAAAGTGCAGCATAGATTAGGGTAGCACGTTGTATTATCTCGATATATACCGGGCCTAATTATACAAATTTATCTACGAGTAAACTTAGAATATTCGACCAGTAGCGTAAATACAAGCAAATATAAACTGACTACCACACACTACAGTTAATCGCTGTTACGAATATTTACATAACATAAATAGGTACCCACCTATCTTCTTCCTGTGATATTCAGTGGATCCCTGTAAGCGAGGCCGCACAACTTTATAAACTAAATTTCCTCCAACATTCGACAGAACGTAACTCCGAAACAGCAGTTATCAACACTGTCAACTTTATCACTTTATTTAGTCTAGTATCAAAGTTTCTAACTGGATACGAACTTAATGCACAACACTGATTAAGTTCTGAGCCTCCCTCGTTTACACAATAAACCATAAAGTTATGCACGTATTATATAGGTGTTTGTAGAAATAACAAGGTCAATCAATTTGCTAAGTATTTTTCAGTTACATATTGGGGGTAGCTTGTGGCTAAAGAATAACAGCCGCACGGGTTGATCTCAAAAGTTAAGCAACGCTTGCCGAGGTTGGTCTGTGGATGGGTGATTATCTTAACATACCGAGTTTCCTCCGTACCTCGGAATGCACGTTAAGCCGTTGGTCCAGGCTGTCATTTATAGATCTTTGGCATTCGTGACGGATTGTCAGAAGCCAGTCTGACTCCAGTCTTGCCAAGAACTACTGTGTTCCCCACCCCAGTTGCAATCTGTCAAAAAAGCCTTAATTTCCATACATTTTTGTCAGATTGCAACTGACAAGCGAATGCAAACGTTGCTTAAAAATTAGTAGAATTGGCACTCTGGTAGGCAGCCGCTCCACTAAAATACTGGTATTCAGCTGAATCAGGTTTGACTGGAAGCCGACCCCAATATAGTTGGGATAAGGCTGGGCAGATGTTGAAGTAGCCGATCGACTTGAACTGACAGTATTTCAGATGGACCAACTGCCTGTCTGACCTCCAAATGACCTTCACAACTCTATATCTCCACAAGACTGTCGGATTTTGTGGCTTCTGACTACCTGTCAAGCATCTACTAATGATTTATGATGTTGATAGCAACTAGCATAATCAGCCGTTTTATTAAAAGCCTTTTCATTTAACAGCGCCGATTTTTCAGCGACTTTAGTGACATCTTTATTTTCGTATAATGACTTGCCCATGTGACATAGGTCGCTGATTAAATGGCGGGTAAAAAATCGCTGATGTTTGACAGTTGCTTATTGTGCTCTCCAAAATACGGAGGTATGTACCCGGTATGTAGTCGTGGGACTCAATCCCAATAGAAAAAAAACACTATGTAGAACAAGGCAATGTTGCTTTAATGTAAATTGGCCCAAATTACCGATTTCAGGTCAATAGAATCAATCGGGACTAATGGTGCTTCCCCACCAATCGAATGGTGCGAAGCCAACTTTTTATGGGTGTGTAAACGTTGCGACGAAATGAGAACACGAATGAATAAATGAATTTCAATTTTAAACGCTGTTAGTTTCAGTGGGGATTCGTTAGGAGGCTCAATTTGTTTTTTTTTGGAGTTCCGTACCTCATTTGGTAAAAACGGAACCCTTATAGGATCACTTTGTTGTCCGTCTGTCTGTCTGTCCAACTGTCCGTCTATCCGTCATTCCGTGTGTCCGTCTGTTCAACTGTCCGTCTGTCCGTCTGTCAAGACCCTTTTCTCAGGAACGCGAGGAGGAATCAAGCTGAAAGTAATATCGAATATTCAGGTCTACTACCCCTTGGAGCAGTGAAAAATCAAACTTCTAAGTCAACGCAATCTGAAGATAAGGCAGTTTATGCTCCGTTTATGGCACATGTTTTGACGCTCGCAACTACTCGCAAGAGAAACAAAACCTTTATGGTACTTCCCGTTGCATTTGGCAAGAAGATAATTCTTACAGTACAAGTAAAGGAAAAAGTCTGAAAATTGTGAATTTGTAGTTTTATCATAAAGGTACCTAAAAAAAAAAACATTTTTTTTCATTGACGGATATTCGGATGCATATTTGTGTAAGGATATGATGTTGGAAATCACTTATTGTCGAAAAATTCTCGCGATTCGGAGATCAACAAAAGTATAAAATCCGTGAGAAGTAATAAACCCGATTTGACACAAATGACAGTTGCTTTCAATGACATGATTGCTTTTCCCTAATTTATGTTATTTTATTTACGATAATTTACGATGGCAGAACCATATCCGCCAAATCGGAGCTTCTGAGGGAGATCGAGACATTCTATGGACAGTTATACACGTCAATGACCAAACCCGCAGCAAATCTAGCGAACGACCCAAGAGCTAGATTGACCCGGCATTATACCGAAGACATCCCGGACGTCAGCCTGTATGAGATCAGGATGGCTCTGAAGCAGCTTAAAAACAACAAGGCGTCGGGTGAGGACGGAATCACGGCCGAACTCCTGAAGGCGGGTGGAAAACCAGTCCTTAAGGCCCTTCAGAAACTGTTCGATTCCGTCATACTCGAGGGGAAAACGCCACAAGCTTGGAGCAGAGGTGTGGTGGTACTCTTCTTTAAAAAGGGCGACAATGCCCTGCTTAAGAATTACAGGCCCATCTCACTTCTGAGCCATGTCTACAAGCTGTTTTCCAGAGTCATCACAAACCGTCTCGCACGCAGGTTTGACGACTTCCAGCCTCCCGAACAAGCCGGATTCCGAAAAGGCTTCAGCACCGTAGACCACATACATACGCTGCGGCAGGTTATACAGAAGACCGAAGAGTATAATCTGCCTCTCTGCTTAGCGTTTGTGGACTACGAGAAAGCCTTCGATTCGATCGAGACTTGGGCTGTGCTGCAGTCTCTCCAACGGTGCCAGATCGACTATCGGTACATCGAGGTGCTGAAGTGTTTGTATGAAAACGCCACCATGTCAGTCCGACTTCAGGATCAGACATCAGAACCTATCCTCCTGCAGCGGGGTGTGAGGCAGGGAGACGTAATTTCTCCGAAACTGTTCACGGCCGCAATGGAGGACGTCTTCAAGGTTTTGGACTGGAAAAGGCTAGGCATTAATGTCAATGGCGAGTACATCACTCATCTTCGATTTGCCGACGATATAGTCGTCATGGCTGAGACCACGGAGGACCTCAGTACAATGCTCGATGACCTCAGTAGAGCTTCCGAAAGAGTGGGTCTTAAAATGAACATGGACAAAACCAAGGTCATGGTAAATACCCATGTAGCACCCACTCCTATCAAGATTGGAGGCTCTGCACTCGAAGTTGTTGATGAGTACGTCTACCTGGGACAAACGATCCAGCTAGGTAGGGCTAACTTCGAGAAGGAAGTCAACCGTCGAATCCGACTCGGATGGGCGGCGTTCGGGAAGTTGCGCGGTATCTTCTCGTCTCACATACCACAGTGTCTCAAGGCGAAAGTCGATGACCAGTGCGTGTTGCCAGTGATGACCTATGGACTCGAAACGTGGTTGCTCACAATGGGCCTCATCAGAAGGCTTAAAGTCACCCAAAGGGCAATGGAGAGGGCAATGCTCGGAGTTTCCTTGCGTGATCGAATCAGGAATGATGATATCCGCAAGAGAACCAAGGTTACCGACATAGCCCGAAGGATCGCCAAATTGAAGTGGCAGTGGGCAGGGCACATTGCTCGCAGAACAGATGGTCGATGGGGCCGAAAAGTTTTGGAGTGGCGACCGCGTACCGGAAGACGCAGTGTTGGAAGGCCTCCCACAAGGTGGACCGATGACCTGGTGAGGGTCGCGGGTAACCGATGGATGCGAGACGCACAGGACCGGTGGTTGTGGCGACACTTGGGGGAGGCCTATGTCCAGCAGTGGACGTCTTTCGGCTGATATGATGATGATGATGATGATTTACGATAAGTCGTGCAATCCCGGAAAGGGTGTGCAATTTCGGGATAAGAAGCCGCCTCCATAATTATGTTAGCCGACAATTAACTTTAGGTAAATCTGCCTAGCCTTTTCCCAACTATATATTGGGGTCGCTTCCAGTCAAACCGGATTCAGCTGAATACCAGTATTTTACGTGGAGCGGCTGCCTACCAGACCTCCACAACCCATTAACTGGGTAACACGGTACTTCTTGGCAAGACTGGTGTCAGATTTTCTGGCTTCTGACAATCCGTAACGACAGCCGGGACCAACGGCTCAACGTGCTTCCGAGGTAAATTCGCATCCGATAATCCGATCCCATTTAAAAGTACATGAAAAACCACCAGTCGAAAGACAAAACTAGAAAGTCCTCACACTGCTAACTCTGGATGTTCCATTCTTGCTCACAGTTCAGGCCATTCCGTGAGTGTATCCGACAGTGAATGTAACTTAGCAAGATTTAAGAGCAACATATATCTCTCGTAACTTTAGAATTACTTCAACCGCTCTCATAAATGTTTAAGTATCTTTGACATTTCATACATCATTCTTAGGATTAAGGGGCTGCGTGTAAGTTTAACATATTAGACGACGTATTAATATTAAAGTTACGTTTGATTTATGTATTCTGGCTTCTGAAATGATCTATTGCTTGTACGTAATTATATGAAATTGAAGGTGTCATTCGAAAGTCAAAACAAATTCAAAGTCGAAAACAAAGATATAGGCCCATATTACAAAACGTAAACTCCAACTCAACTCGAACTTCAACTCCAACATGAGCAAGAAAATGTCAATGAAAGCTTGTCTAATTGACGTTTTCGTACTCGAGAGATGAGCAAATGAGCAAAAACTTCAATCTAAGACAAGCTCCAAATAATGTAGTTGGAGTTCGAGTTGAGTTGGAGTTTACGTTTCGGAATAGGTATGGGCCATAGACATCAACAGTAATTTTTTTTGTAATCTCTGATTCGCCGATAATATCCCAGAAACTTACTTACTTACTTACTAGAATCTCTCCAAGAGTACACATATCTAGGCAGACAATGAACCTCATCATCATCATCATCATATCAGCCGAAAGACGTCCACTGCTGGACATAGGCCTCCCCAAAGCGTCGCCACAACAACCGGTCCTGTGCGTCTCGCATCCATCGATTATCCGCGACCCTCACCAGGTCATCGGTCCACCTTGTGGGAGGCCTTCCAACGCTGCGTCTTCCGGTACGCGGTCGCCACTCCAAAACTTTTCGGCCCCATCGACCATCTGTTCTGCGAGCAATGTGCCCTGCCCACTGCCCCTTCAATTTGGCGATCCTTCGCTGACAATGAACCTAGGCAATTAAAATCATTTCAAAATTCTAGACACCAAGATGAGTTAATGAGACGTGATAACATGGCCTGGAATAAATTTTGGAGCCAGACAGGAATTCTGTTTTCTTTTTCACTATGAAAGGCACGTGTTTGACCACTAGGTACCTCACCTGATGGTAAGCGATGATGTGGTCGAAGATGGAACACGCATGCCTAGAAGTAACCTTTCACTCTCGAATTAAAGACTCTCAGGTTGTAGCTATCAGGAAACGCAGACTCCGGCAGTGAATTTCACTCGCACAGTGAATGTGTTCCCAAAACGTTTTGTGTGTGTGGGTGGGATGTCCACCATGCACCGCGTCATACGTCTTGTTGTCCGATGATGGAATGGGCTTGACGGCATTATAACTATGCAATTTCGTACCTTCTCTCACGTCCCAAACATGGATTTAAACAAATAAACCAGGAACAAAATATAAACAACCCAAAGAGCCATGGAACGGAGCGTTCTAAATCTAAAACTGAAGAAAAAGAGAAGTATGGACATAAGATAAATAACGACGAAAAATTGATTGATGCTCTGGAACACTGCAAAATACTGAAAATTGAAGTTGGCCGGCCATATTGCACCACGTATGAACGAAGACAGGCGGACCAATAAAATTACTTCATGGAATCCTGTAGGCAAGAGAAACAGAGACCGGCGGAGAGATGGCTCGATGAAATTATGACAAAAGCGGGAAAAGACAGAACTGTGTGGAGGAAAAAAATTAAGGAGGTCATTACTCTATGAGAGGTCCTTTAGATAAAGAAAAGAAATAAACAAAATATAATTATTAAATTAAATTAAGTCAAGAATTTTGTATATCAGTTATTAAAGAGAATTTTAATTGTATTAATAAGTACATAAATTGCATGCTTTTTAATCGTAATATATAGGTAATTGTAAATTGAAAAAATATTATTAATGATGTCATTCGATACAGCTTGAAGAATTGGCAAACTTAAGTCGGTAGAGCACATTGCTCGCAGAACGACTGACCGATAGTGCCGACGGGCTTCGTAGTGACGACGGCGTAACGGACAGGAGTTGGAAAACAAGATGGGCCGGACATACGGCATTGCTGTGATGGATGACAATGCCTCCGGCCAAAGTAAAAGTCAGCCCTTGAGTCACTGGAAGTATCAACCATCCGCTTACTATTCACATAATAATGCGACCCCCTTAAAAGTGTACCGACATAATTATTTTAGTATTTATGCCAACTGATGAAATTGGTTTGCTCCATTCACAACCCCACATAACAGAAGTCATATTTTAATAAATAACCCTTACTTTATCAACTAACAATAAATCATACGCGACACATTACTTCCATACAAAGGTGAATCTACTTTGGTTTCGCAGTCATCTATCATTATCAATCAACTAGCCACATGCCACGTGCGAGTGGTTACTATAGTAAGTCAAATAATGGACTTCAGTTGTTCGTATAAAAGCTCCCGCAGACAACCCAGACGCGAGAATGCGACAATCCTTTTTTTATAGAAATGATCGTATAGATGTCTCTAGCCTACCTTTAACAATTTCTGTGAAAACACATTGTCGAACGGTCACGTCGCGCGTGACTGTGAGTGTTTGAAAAACTTCGGTACAACAACTTAGGCGCTGGACACACAGAAAAGACGTAAGACAAGGACGGGGCGCGGACATATGTCTCTTCCGTGTCCTTCTCATACAAAATATATAGAACCGTTGCGACGCAAAACATATAGGAAGGACAGGGCGCGGACACGAGGCTTACTCGTCTGCGCCCTATTGTAAAACATACAGAAAGGACGGGGCACGGGCGCGAGCTGACGAGAAACGGGCGAGAACGGCTGTTAAACTGTTGTGGTAGCGGTGTGGCAGTTCAGTGCAGCACTAAACAGGTTATGTATGAAAGTAGGTATGGGAGAAGATTGAGAGAGCAAATAGTAAAATTAACAACACAAATATCGATAACATTTTAGAAGTCAGCGAAAATCCAAACTAAACCGAAATCATAACAGATACCAAGATAATTTTGCCTTTACATAGTTTTAGGCAACGCTCTTTACTCTATCGCCGCAATCCCACCGGTAATCCGATCTCCACAATGTCGGTAACAGTGTATATTCGAATAATTCAATCAGGATAGCTGATCCTGACAGACGAATTTAATTTATCAACATGCCCAGGCTCTAAGAAGCAGTATCGTTTTCCGAATTCCGATAAACGGATATTATCTGTCTAGACTTTCATTACTTTCCTGTTTAGCTACTTACAAAACCTACTAACAACCTAATTTCAAACAATTATTAACTATTTCTTACAGGTACCTAAACTAGCTAACATTTAGTGAAGCAATCTATTAATTATGTTTGATGGAGCCCCGGATCAATATTTATTTAATTTTCTGACTCACATCCTAATGTACAGTAATATACTTTAGGAAAATTTACTAAAGACGTGGAACATTTAATACGATGTTATTACATATTTAGATACATTATCCGGATACTTTGGTGAGTTCCCGCCGCTGAGCGCTATTCCGTAATGCAAGCGACCTTCGTGAAAGAGCATTAGCTTAATATTCTCGAGTCAACATTCACCGAAATATACATTAGAGAACACACACATGTAACTACAATAAATTAGCAAAATAACATGCCACAATAACATTTATTGTTAAATGTTTCCTACAGTAGGTACGTAATGTTTCCTACGTACAATTTTAACATGATTAATTGCGATAAAATGTACGCAAGAATAAACGCTGTAATATTCATAGATTCCTACACTACCATGTACAAAAGCATTTAAACAGAAAGTCCATTTGCATATTATGAAAACGACGCGATTGCTAACTGACGCCACCGAGCTGTTATTATGACAGCTCCAACTAATAAAATTATGTGACCTCATTTGTTACTTAGCCTGGCCCGCGAGGCTTTACGTGAGAAATTACGGAAAGCTCCTGAAGTCATTTATTTCTGCCTCACTCTTCAATAAATCATTCTAAAAATCGGTCAAGTAAGATTTAAGAGGGCGTCCAGGGTTCCACGCTACGGCTTAAAATATCTCTCGCTATGACCCTAGTAGAGTATTATTAGCATACAACACTAGTGGCGTTTAACGGTCACCTCTCTAAACCGACTGATTATTATTACCTTATTATTGTGTGTAATAAATAATACCTACTGACATAATTAAGAAACATTAAAGTAATGAGTAGTTAGTTAATTCAGTTATTATTAATTAAAAGTAAAATTAAGATAAATTGGACGGGGACGAGAGCTCAGAACACAAATATCGTACAAAGAAAATTAAATACAAAACTGTACTTTTCATCCTTTCGCTGCTGATGCGAGCCGATGTGTAGGTACTTTCCAAAAGTGTGACACTATTTACCGTGGCAATTTTTAAAATAGGGCATTTTTATCTATATAGGCTCTTCTTATTATGACAGATGAATATTCACGAGTAATTATGTGGTTGAAAACCAGTCCATATTGAAATTGGCGACACCGAATGAAGAGGCGAATAAATTAAAACCACTCCATCACACCATCTTACGTTGACATGACGGCATTTTCCCTGACACAGCTTTATGGTAATAAATTAACCACTCTCAGATTTGAAAAATGTGTTTAAACAATTACAGGATTTCGTGTTTAGAACGTTAGGCTTTGAAGTATGTCCACGTGACTGTTAAATATTCGAATTATTTAAAGTTCACTCTACTTAAAGGTCCTAAAACCCTGGTAGTTTATGCCATACCAAGGTTGCTAAAAATGTACAGTTTTTTATATTGTTAGGATAGATACGAATAGTGTCAAATCAAGTTTGCAGCTTAGAAACACTTTGGCTAACTGAGACGTGTTCGAAATAGTCGACTTAGTTAGCACAGGTCTTTCGAAGCTGCAAACTGGTTTTTACACAATTGTTAAATGATATTCACCCTTACAATTGCATTTCTTTTGGCGACCTAACACGGTTATTGTGTCTGCAGTGACTGGCTGTCTGGAAATCTCGTTTTAGAATAAACTACTTCAGCTTTCTAAGATAACTTTGCATATACGCTTGCATTGTCCACATGTTCAGCACGTAAAGATCACACTTATAGCAGTTCCATTGTAAGTCAACTGTCGTGTCCGTTTCAAGTGTAATCCAGCTTTTAGAGAGGGTAGTCGTTCCTCGCACCTGCTCTCCGGAGGTCACTCACAATAGTTGCCCCACCTGGCGCTAAACTCCCTACGATATGAACGAGAATAATTTTTATGTGCCTTTCAGAGTCGTAAATATGACAATGTGTAGATACTATAAGAATGCTTAAATCATCAATCAGGAGGCCTACCACAACCTCTTAAAACAATATTATTTTAATATTACTTTGTAATTTCTGTTGTTGCATTTTCAACTCTCGGCGCTGATCCGAGCGTTGAAAATCCAACAGAGCGGAACGCAAAGTAATATTAAAGTAATATTGTTTTAAGAGGTTGTGGTAGGCCCCCAGTCAGCAGAAAAAACAGGTATTCAGAAATAAAAAAATAAATTAATTTATTTGTAACCTGTAAACAAGTAATTCGCGATTCGGGAGAATCGTTTCGTTAGTCGTGCACTAACGGAACTATCCTCCCGATTTGCGGTATACAATACTCGTAATTCGTAGACACAAAACCACGAGCTGCATTCGGCTGGAGTAAACAAGCAAAAAGAAGAATGTAATTTAAAATTTTCGCTCGAAGGTAAAAAAATTTGCTCTCTCGAATTTCTGCTAGGTGGTGTGGTGTTCTCGTTTCGGAACGTACCCGGCTCGAACCCGGCTCGTTTGTATAATTGTGTTTGTGTATGTGGCTGTTGTCACCGGCCGCCATAGCCCGCCATCTATTTGATCGGCCCGGACACTGACGCGGACAAATTGACATGTCCTGTCCCTTCCAAGGCCCTATTCTAAATTGTATAGACGTACGTTCACGTCGGATTAACATGTTACACTTTTGTTACTTTCTATATTGTGTTGGCTTTTGATGTTTTGAAAGGAGGTCTGTTGTGATGCGAGTTTTCAAAGGACAAGGCGGTTGAATAAAATTTCTAATATCCGCACATTTTTTATTATAACTTTATAACCCACTTTTTGTACAAGCAAACAGGAAAACCAGTCAGAAAGAATGCTGATAATCTAATGATGCTGATAATCAATACCTATTGAATTAAATTAAATTAATGGAAATAAAAACCCTAGATAGAATAAATAGAATTCCCCCACATTTCTACGATTTAATCAATGGATTGTTTGCTGAGGACTATGTACTCACAGATGCGACTATTAGAACAGACAGAAGGAATTTAATTAGATTACACAGTGTGTTTAAGTCAGTCAGAATTAATTAAAATATTATATATGTTTCAACTTTTAATTATGAGATTGGAATTTATTTTGCTGTTCACTGTTCTGATGTATAATAATATGAAACTTATCGCAGGCGCTTGAAAACGTTGTTAATAATAATTAAGAACATTCTTGATATGTACCTATGCCCCGTAAAAGTTGTTTTAAATTGGTATAATCATTCTTTTTTTAAAGTTTATCAAAAGTATATCTGTCGAAGGGTGATTATAATTTAATTTTTGACTTTATTTATCGGCAAATCGTGAATTCGTGACACGGCCTTAACACATATTTGATATCGTTATTGGAATAGTGTCGCCCTTGTAACAAATCCGTTCACAAAGGAGATAAGGCTGGACGGCCGAGCCGGACAACGAACGGACGACCGGACGGCCTTTATTTTGCATAATAAATCAATGTCAGAATCCGCGACGTTCGTCTGACGATGCCCTTATTACCCATCCATAGCCCAAATAATCTCAATTTCTAAGATGTACTTTTGTGTTTTTGATGTGGCAAGATGTCGTTCAACCAAATTGCCTTCCATTTTGTCGTCGTCGATGTTGTGGCCATGCAGATAGATTCTCTTACCCTAACAAAATACCATCACACCTGTAGTCACTGAAGGGTTAGGTAGAGATCCAGGTATCTGTACGATAAGAATACACCCAAATCACCATGAGGTAATGTCACCAGGGTTGCAGTGGTTTGGTTCGAAAGAGTCATCGCGGCCCTGGAACGCAAAGGGCAGTTGGAGGAACACTGATAGGTTTTAGAAGTTTACAGTAAGATACTCTCTTCCGCTCCGCCCGGAAGAATTCATTTGATGATTTTCATACTTAAAAAAATTGTCTCACATGTACCTAATTGTGGACGAATCTATTGCCATCAACCGGGTAAAAATCCAAGCTTTGGGTTGCTATTGAGAAGATACAGATGGAAAATTTACAACACTCGGGAAACGAAACAAGGACCTCATGCATGTTAAGCTTGTAACCACAAAAGCCGGGCGATGCTGTAAAGATGTCAAAATGAAGGCGTGGGTGAAGTGATCACGAAGTGAGCTGTCATTCCATCTTAATTAGGTAGTAGATACACGGATTGACAACCCACTTCGTGATCACTTCATCCATAATGTCGTCGATTATGAAGTACACTAACTTATGAGTTACTATTCACTCTTGACTTAGATGAAAAAAACCTAGGGGAGAATAAATATCTCTCAGGAAACATAGACTCCGACAGGGAATACACTCCTCATATATGTATGTCGCAGCCAACTAGCTTAATCACCCGTTTCATTAAAATACTAGCCTTTTCATTGAACTGCGCCGTTTAATCAGCGACATAAGTAACATGGGCAAGACATTAAACGATTTTGAACAAAATATGTCACTTTGGTCTCTGAAAAATCGGTGCATTTAAATGAAAAGGCTAGGCTTTCAATGAAACGGTACCTACCTCCTCCATATTTACCAGTTTGAACTTCGTCGTCTGTAGGTACACCAATAAACTTATTTAAAAGATATTACAAATGCAAAATACGGGTTGGTTTCAAATAAAAATGTGAATTTGATTTAAGACTCCAATAAAATGGAGGATAAAGTACAAATTTATTTTAGTACCACCAGCGTATGAGAAAATCACAAATATCGAGAATTCGAGATCCAACTAACTTTGTAGGAGGTATTCTGTGTTGACGCGTTTATAAACCCACGCTTTGTTATTTTACGTCGGTATATCTAAAAATAAAATAGAAAAAGGATTAGTGGTGTAAAAAAACTAACAGCCCACACTACAACAACACCTAGTAACTCTCGGTTGGTAGGCTGGTGGTATCACGTCCTGCCAGGGTTGCGCAGTTGTTCGACAGAGTTACCGCGGCCCTGGAACGCAAAGGGCTTTTGAAGGAACTCTGATGGATTCTAGTCAGTAAGAGTCTGGCACTCCCTTCCGCTAGCCAGAGCAGGAGTCATTTGATGATTTCCCATCCAGAAAAAAAGGTACTTACCAGGTTTTTTTTGCTGAATTGTGTGATTTTTTTTTAAAAGTATGGGTGCAGAGCGCCTATCACGAATGTTTTGACGTAAAGTACAGTATCGTTAACTGTGATTTTTTTATTTAAAAACTACAAACCCATATCATCATCTGCCTAGCCTTTTCCCACCTTTATTGGGGTCGGCTTTCAGTCAAACCTGATTCAGCTAAATACCAATATTTTACGTGGAGCGGCTGCCAACCAGACCTCCACAACCCATTAACTGGGTAACATGGTACTTGGTAAGACTGGAGTCAGGTTAAAAATTATGTGCGTCGCGACTAAGTAATTAATTGCTTATAAGTAGTAAAATTTTACGTTACGTCAAAAACATGCGTGCTAGGCCTTCTGATTCAGCATCATTTCAACCGAAAGTCGTCCACAGCTGGACATTGGCCTTCCCCACCAAAATATCTTAGTAAGAGCACGGTTAGTAGATATTTATACTGTGGTAAGACACAGCTTACACATCCGAGTGACCCTTGGACATTCAAGGTTGCATGTCTCCAAAATTAACAAAATGAAGTGAATATCTTTACTAGAAGTCCACAAATAGATAAGTTATTACCTTACTTGATATCTACAGATACATAGATAAAATTACTAAAATAAATTTAGAGCAACAACGGAATATACGCCTTGCCAACCAAATAGAATGACGTCATCATCCGGTCCATTTTATAAACTCCATTAGCTAATGATAAGAGCTATAAATTATATTAATAACGCCCGTACACGACAAACTAACTTTACTATAATTTTATGCCTATTATTGTAATTTGACAGGTTATTATCATAAAAGGGCGTGTTTTATTTCCTGACGTCACAAAATGTAATAAGTTAGTGTCATATAGACAAAAGAACACAACTGTTTGTATCAAATAATAGAACTAAGCACGTAACAAAATGCTCACAGCTGTAAAAACAACATTATGAAATACATTTTTCATAACTGCACTTTCCCAGGAGTAGCATTTTCATTTTCCATTGCACCTCTTTTATGTGATGCTCACCTACAGTTTCATAAACCCATATTTTCCCCTCGCTATTGTTTCACACTCTTCATAAAAAGGTATTGTGTACATAATGAACTTCGAAACAATTTGCAATTCAATGAGACATACAGTTGCCTCCTTCTTCCTAGAAACATTTTAGTTCTTGTATAATGTAAAAGTAAACAAGCACTTTAATATTAACATATTTGTCGCGTTGTATATTTTCCGCAATTGGCTAAAAAAAAACTGTGCAAAAAGATTTGGGCTCGTCCGGGATTTGAACCCGGGACCTCTCGCACCCTAAGCGAAAATCATACCCCTAGACCAACGAGCCGCTTGAAAGGTTTAACGAAATTCTTACTCACATTAGAATGCGAGGTGCGTAAATACGTCAGTGAAAGGTGTTAGACCACTTTTGATCTGAGATCTAGCGTCATGATAAAATGAGAAAGATCCGTCTACTAAAAATGTTTGTTGAAGAAGAAACGATGCCTAAAGTTTTTGTATTAAATACATTCATTAGCAACTTTTTAGAGTCTGCTGAAATACACGAATTAGGTATTATGTATGGTATGTCTTAATACTAATATGAAGTTAGTACTTTAGATATAAGCCTTAAATTATGGTTTATTGGTGAAGTGGCGCCTCTCATTACTAACAGACTTCATTTTAATTTATTGCGAAGCGTCTGAGTGATTAAGGACATAATCTCAAAAAATAATTTGAATATTTTGCAATGAAAATAATAATAAAAGTGCCCAATGGATGATGTTCCATAGGAAACTATTATTTATAAAAAATAAGTAACATTTTCATTGAAAAAAATGGCTTCAATAGTATAAAAAGTTGGGCTCGTCCGGGATTTGAACCCGGGACCTCTCGCACCCAAAGCGAGAATCATACCCCTAGACCAACGAGCCACCTGTAAGAAAGGCATCAAATATCGATTTGCAATCTAAGTATTACGTACGACCGATACAAAAATATTATCGTTGTTTTAAATGACGTCATAGCCCAGAACTAATAAAAATCTCATCAACTTGTAACGGTTGTTGTAGTGAAGCGACTTGAAGGAGAACGTAACATTTATACAGCTAAGGTAGGCCGGCATTTAATTCAATATATCACCACTGTAAGTAAATACCCACACATATAGGTATACCTACTATTGTGTGGGTGAGTAAAAATCAACTTACAACTCTTGGTTAGCAAATCGTAAGCACGTCAGCATTCAATTGACACTCCCACTTGCAGACGCCAGGTTATTGACCTTTCGCATTCGGAACTTGGCAGATATGTTGACGAAATATGAACGAAGTTGATCCCGTATGAGTATGGCATTTTTCTGTTTATTGATCAGTTTTAAGTTTTGCACAACGCAAGCTTGAATGAAGGTCGGAAGGTCAATAATCTCATGGTACTTCAAGATGCCGTATAGTTATGGAACATAAGTAGGTAGAGATCCAAATAAATAAATAAATAACTAGCATAAGGGGCACTGTTCGTAATTTTTAGAACTAGGACCAGGAAATTTAATCGAATGTTCCTTCTGTGTAGTATCTACCAAGGTATTAGATACGAAGCGGACTATCACATCAAAAGTTTATATTACCAACGTTCTGTCACCATGGCAATGGAACAGCTTATCTGAAATAACCTGCAGCAATTTCATCTCCAGCATTACCTAATATTATATTCATACTCGTAAAAAACAAACAACTTTTTATGACTTCCACAAGATTTACTACCTTTCCGTTTACACCGATGATAACTTAGTACATGAATCTATTTACTTAGAAACTTATGTACTTCCAAGACGTTTCTCCTGAAAGCATTTTTAGGGTTTCGAATGTCCTTATGAAAAAAACGAAACCCTTAAATCAGTCGTGCTCAACCTTTTTCTCTCTGGGCCACACTGCGCATCTACTATTGTCATGATTGGTCGCAATAACCTACAGTAAAATAAAATTCTACATTTTATAGTACTCACCTACTTGAATGTGAATTTGTGACAAAAGGACCGTTTTAAAATGGCATAGGTCAACTTTTTCACGTCGATAGTGGGTGAGGAACTCAACACATCGTCAAGGAGTGAATCAGTACAGTATAGATACACAAACATTGATACACTGACTAAATATAGCATCAATAACGTGCTAGGCTACAGGCCCACACGGAAAAGCTTACCGGGAAACATGCGACCCGCGGGCCGCAGGTTGAGTACCTATAGCTGCCTAGGATCACTCGAGTTCTGATTGTCTGTCCGTCTATGACAGCCAATTTGCTCCGAATCTACTGCACCAATTCAGTTCAAATTTGGTAGGTACACATATTGAATTTCTGAGACTCAACACAGGCGTACCTAGTTTTTCTTTTTTTAAATATTTGATGATCCATTTTGTTAAAAGTAATTGAAGAAATTAAATTAAAGTTTACCATTCCACCCCTAATTTCCGAAACGAATTGGCCTAAAATGTTAAATTAATGCAGATAAGTATAGTTCTTTAGATGACAAGAAAACCTGAGATAGGTAAGAAGTCTATTCTTAGACTAACATAAAATTACATTTTTCAAAAAAACATACTTAGGACGGAACCTTTTGTGCGCGAGCCCTACTCACTTGTTTTCCCTAAAATAAGTTTAGCAACTTGCGGGTTAAGAGGTTTTAGTGTGATAGCCAGGTTTCACTCAAAATGTATTCAAGGAGAGTTGAGCTAGGCTTGACTTTGAATAACGGTAATTAGAGGTATAAGATCTGGAATACAATAGAATCATTAGCTGGATTTAACGGATTAATTTCAAGGTCGCGTCTGAGGTGCGCGTCTGCAACTAAGCTCTTCGTGAATGTTGTTTTATAACGAAGATACATAAATGACTGACTAGCGTAACTAATAATGTAGTGGGTAGGTCCTAAATAACTTAAGTAGTAGAAATTTTGATAAACACAACCTACGTTACTGCAACAATATGTGCTTTTGTACTTAATGAAAACTTAAAAGTTATGTTTCCATCCTATTCACCAAAATATAAGCCAGCAATAAAGCCATGTAAAGCAACCAGATAGCCCCGGACTGAAGCCCCAGATAAGGTGACCTCTCACCAGAGTTATATAGCATGGACTATTTTAAACCAACATATATACATTTTATCTAGCGCTTGAGTGGAATACGAAATTTTGGCGCAACTCCTTTCTATACGTCAGACGACAGGCCCATAAAACTAGAGAGGGGTCCTATCACTTTATCACTCCATATTTATGTGATATTTATGGCAACACGCGCTAAGAATTCGCGATTAGGGTTCGCTGTAGCAATAAACGTTTGTATACTTGTCAATCGGTCTACGCATTTGTCACGGGAATATGTATGTTGTCTGATATAAATATGTGTTTTTTTTATGTGTTCTTCTTTTCTTTTAATGTATGTAAAATGTTTTCGTCACAAATTTGAAATGATACACGTGGAAGAAACAAGCCCGTTATTGATGAAGAATGATGAGTTCGGTAACAAAGAGAGAATAATTCGCTAAGAAATGTTATTTTCTAGTTCGTGTTGTTTGTCATGTTTAACGTGTCGTATGTATGCCTTTAAGTCAATGCATAAATGTATTTTCATTGTTACTTTTTTTTCTTTAAGAAACTTTGGTTTAAAAACTAGTTAGTCTCTTCTGAGTGGTAAATATTTCGAACTGAATCGCGCCGTGTGCTTTGAGAATAGAATCGCTTGTCGTACGTTTCGGGCATGCTTACTCGTAAAGTCTGAGATAGTGCTTGCAGGGCAGGGGCCCGGTGCATACACACGGACGGAAGAGCCCCGCACTGAAATGTATCGATGTTCAATTTATTCACGCTATCTGCCACCGAGCCGTTCCTGCTGAGATCGAACTTGATTGCCAAGCGCCTACGAACGTATTTTGAATATAGATGAATGCATTTATAAAGTGTATTGGAAATATATTACATTATATTGTATATATGTTGGTACCTGATATGTGAGGCGCTGGTTTTTGCCTTGATTTGTTCTGTCATACGGAAATTATACGCTATGAAAGTGAACACACACAATTTTAAGCAAGATTGGAATCTTATCATTACCAATAGATAAGGTAGGTTAATTCAGTTATCTAAATTATTACCTAATTCAGTTATCTAGATATTTTAAAATAAATGAGTCATCCTGCGGTGTTTTCGAAATGTTACTCAAGCTAGGCTGCTTGAATAAAATAGACACCAAGACCAACTTTATTTCAAACTAGCTTTTGACCGTTCCCGTAGCCTCATGAAAGCGGTTACCATATACAAAAGAATTATATACCATACCATATACGAAAGAATTTTCCAAATCCGACTGGTAGTTCCAAAGATTAGCGCGTCCAACAAACAAACTCTTCTGCTTTATTATTATTAGTATCGATAGGCATAGTTTATAGATTAGTTAAAGTTACGTATACCATCCAACCTCCATAGAAACTAGAAGATAATTATAAAATTCTTCAAACTTATTCAACGTTATACAATTGACCATTAAAACATAGTTGGTAAATAGCTCCACAACGTCTTAACCAAAAAGGGGTTATCTCCTTTCTGAAGGCAAGAACTATTCTTGAACAATTATGGCGCTGGCAGCCGAGCCGTGGCCCGTGGTATTCCGTTCACTCGCGAAGTATGTGAAATATATTTTGTGATACAAGATCCTCCAAACTTTGGCAGCCACTTAAAGTTGGGAACTTGCATCTTAGATAGGAGCACTGAGAACTCTTGAAGGGTATCTAATATGACTAACTATTTTGGTACCAAGTTCTTATTAAGGAAAGTTTTTGGTGTTTGCGACTTAGGTATAGTAAAATCTTTATATATACATAGAAGTACAGATTTCTTGTACATTTAGGGAACTGCTATTTACTTGATTGGTGTCTACATAGTTGGCATACGCTCTTAGTTCCAATTGCACAAAAAAATAATTCTGAAATAGTAGCTGACACGAGGTTTAATGCAATATAGCCACTAATTCAAAGTTAATAAGACTCTAGGTGGTGCAAACGAGCCTTCGATGATCTGTAAGAACACAAACAAATTAGTTTTGTAAATTGTGTTTTTTTTTTAAACGTGAATGTTTTCTGTGTAGTAAATATTGCCTGATGTAAACTAGAAACTTGAGCCAATTACAGGTGACTACATAACCACTAAAATATAGAAGATCGCTCCACAGATTCATTGTCGGCTTAAACCACATTTGCATCGATATTTCTTCCTGAAAACATTCAGAATTATACTTTTCACTTATTCATATCGGTAAATGGAACAGAATTTAAAATTCAAACACGATGAATCGAAAAGTCGATTTTAGAGTCAACATTTCACGTACGAGTTGTTTTCGTACATTCGCCATATTGAATGTCCAATTTTAAACTAGTGACTAAACCGGTACCAAAATAGAACTACATTTTGCAGCGTGAAAAACGTTTTCATCAAAATATTTTTTATTTATCTAGCTGTCCGCGCTGTTTTAATAAACTGATACAGAGAACCTGTATATTATATAGAAGGTAGTATTTTATTTACTAAAATAATTACCTATTACGAACTTAATAGTTAATTGTTGTGTATCACTTACCTACCTGCTTTAATTATCATTATCTATATTAGAATCTTTGTATCTTCTAAGATCAAAGGTCCTCAAAGCACCCTTTGAAGTTCAAGCGCTGCCGACTATTATAACAACAACATCGAATTATTGCTGAACTTTGCAATTAATTATTAATTCCTCGCTTTAATAATGAAGTTTTCGCCTTGTGTTCAAGAATACCAAAATGTTCCAACTTTGATGGATAAAACAAGGAACATCGAAAATTCGTGCTACTCCCAACTTCCCTGAGGCTAACCTTGACGTCAGAATAGATTCTTGTTGTAATTTAACCCGAATTTATATACAGCTTTGTTGTGCACTGATATCATTTGAGCCCAAAAGTTATACGACCAGTAGAAAATAAGCGCTCTTCATCTTTAGTATGCAAATTAAAGAAGTCACTATAAAATTAGGATAATGCGACGATAATTAAGTAAATATCAAAACTTCAGCCATATTTCAGCGTGAAAACCGCAAATAGCACTTAGTCAAGCGTTTAAAACGGGAATGGTCATTATTCGAGCCATTTGTCTCGGAGTCACCGGCGACTAATGGACCCCAGCTTGTCACAACTCACTTTACTTCCCACACCACTCGCATTTTACTCCACTTAATGACTCCATAACAAAATTCTCTTAGTCTTAAACTTTTTTACTGAGTTGCGAAGTAATACGAGTCGAAATGATTTTTATAGGCGCCATTTTATAGCGATATTAAGAGTAACTCCCACACCATTACCGACGCGTGCGGTTAAACCCCAATAAACAGTAATGATCCAATTATTATTTCAAACAAATTATTTTGACAGTATTTCCGATCGGTTGGGTCAATTTAATCTCGATTATCTGGACTGTTGGTGCCGTATTATTGAGCAAACGCAAATTTTATTGTATAATTAGTGGAATACGTACCTGAGGCCTTTTTCAAATAAATTACTGTAAGCTACTTCCATAGACCGTTTCTTTAAAACAACAATATTATTCTTTTACACTCTAGCAAAGACATTAAGTAGCTATTGAAGGTGCTTAAGCCGGCTTACGGAGTGAATTATTCAAGTGAATTTCTAAACTCAAAGCTCGCATGACGTAATCCGTGGAAAGCCATTATATCTGTCGGGAAATCTCATTTCCGGTTGGAGAAAAACGGACTCGCTAGCGGGCGGTTCGGAAGTGGGTCGCGACTCGAGCCGAGGACACTTCGGACGCGGCCCCGGAACGAGCGGGGGAGAGCACGAGCTCCGATGATGGTAAACACCAGTAATGTCGATATGTCGACGTCATTATGTCTTTCTGTATAATAGCGGTTCTACAAGTACTTATCTACATTGGTGTTCGATGAGCCTATTATCAACATAAATTTAAGTGAGACGTAAATCTTGCTCTTGGAACATTTTGGTTCGATTTCGAGCAATAAGTCCTAAGGTATAACGGACTATACGTTCGATCTTACTCGAACTAACGTGAAAACGTCAATCATGTAGGTCTGTACGCACGTGCGGACTAAGCACAAAGCAACAATCTTTACAAGTATTGATCGGATATCACAAAACTAACATTGATAGACAGCTTTACTATCGCTGTGTGCTTGAGGCTACTGTTTTCCAAAAATGCTCGGTTTCAATGGGACAGGGAGAAAAGCCGCAGGCAATAGCCAGTATCTAAGATTTCTTTCCAAAATTATATTTATTTAGCAAATATATCGAGGCTTTGTTGAAGTGGTAAGTATTTCTTTGATGAAAAAATACCCATCGCAAAAACGAAACATAGATTCCCCGTCGTCCGTAATTGATTCGCAGATAACTAAATAAAATAAAATAGCTCTAGTATCTAGAACCTCTCTTCATAACTACGAGTATGTTGGATAAGTACAGAGTACCAATTCTACTAATTTTCAAGCAACGTTCGCATTCGCCTGTCAGTCGCAATTTGTCAAAAAAGCCTCAATTACCATAATTTGTTCCCTCAGGTATTGTAACCGACTTATACTTTATCGTCGCTACTTTAAGAGCCGTACCCTGCCACTCACATGCGAGCTAGACGCTACATGTGAAATTTTAAACGTTCTACCAAATCCATTTCAATTAGTTCTCATTTTCTTTGTAAGTTTGATGAGAGAAACTAATACCGCTAGCTTGTCAAACTGCGCCGCTCATTTAGTATAAAATATTTGCTCCATTTTCAAAAGCTATAACGCTCAAATGACATTAACGTTTATTTCATCTAACAACACTAAGATATAATTTTCATTTAATATAACGTTCAGTAGTGTATAGAACTGTTTTTTTTATTGAGTAATGGGCTAGCTCTTGACCTCGATCACGCCTGATGGAAAACGATGGATGAGGTCTATGAGGGAACGAGCGTGCTCAGAAAATGCCTTAAGGCACTGGTACTCCCACGCGTCGACGAAACACAGCTGTCCGGTGGGAGGGTGGTCGCGAACCTGGCGGGTGTTAGCCCTACCACCGCAAGGGAAGGATTGGCCAGTCTTATAAGGTTAGGTGAGACTGTCCAGGATGCACCGAGCGTTCGGTTCAGTTGAGTGCCTAATGGAACCAATTGCGCTACTCGAGAAGGCTCCTTCATGCATCCCAAAACTTGTGTTATAACATATCTTTTTCTAACGTTCGTTTAGTATATTCTTATAAGTATAACATCTTTTTGACGTAATTTTAGTTTTTGTATTACTTACAAATTTTGATCTAACCGCGGCGCTGAATAAAGAACGAGTGGGATCGGCTCGGGAACAATCGATATGGAATAGGTTAGATTGTGAAGGTGATCATTAGATCTGCGGTGTTTCCTAACGTCACAACTCAAACCCAAATTGATGCCAAATGTAGTATTTCATGAAATCATAACATTTGGCATCAATCCTAACTGAAGGAGTTGTATTGATGATTTTAATTATTA
This sequence comes from Melanchra persicariae, assembly GCA_947386135.1. Classification (NCBI taxonomy): domain Eukaryota; kingdom Metazoa; phylum Arthropoda; class Insecta; order Lepidoptera; family Noctuidae; genus Melanchra; species Melanchra persicariae. Next base: position 6,345,116 of record OX376653.1, on the reverse strand, counting down.
TAATTCTATAAATATATACTTGCTACAGCAGCAAATCATATTTTGACCAAGATACAACCTGACACTGACCTGCAAATTGCAAAAAACGTAAGAAAATTTGAATTTCCAGGCTACCCTGGTGCTTCCACCTTAAAGGAGCCGATGTAAATTAATAACTTAGGTGTAATGGGCATGGAGTGAGCACAGTGTGACTCTGTAAACATGTAGAAGTAAAAACTTAGGCGATGTGAACGATAAGTGAGCTTTCAAACCGTACAAACAAGATGGAACGCCAGCTCATTTCTTGTTCACTCCACCTAAGTGTACGTGCACGGTGAGATTTCGACAGAATAGACCGGCTGTCAAACCTGGGGATTCGAAACTCACTTCACCAAAGTTTTTCACTGTGAACTTTTTAGGCTTGTTCTGTTTCTGCTTCTGATGATAAGGAAGTCAGTTAAAGCTATGGGTAGGTAAACAAATTAAAGAAAGATTTCTTCTTCTTCTTTGCTTTTTTATCACAGAATAATAAATAGTCTCCAGTCCAATCGACTTCAATGACAAAACAACTGTAAATAATATCGATGCTCAATATTTGTAAAATGTATATTTCCCTCGGGAAATAACTTGGACGTAACTACTTGTCAAGATAAGGACCCTGGGCGAGTGAATTATATCGAAACAACTTGAACTTACTATAAATGTCGTCCATAAGTGACAGGTAATTATTTTGATGTTGGTTGTAAAATACACATTATGTGCCGCTCAGGTAGTGGTCAGGTGCCCACGTGAGACATTATTCAGCCTTCCTATAGGTAAGTAAGCTGAAATGCCTTTGAAATATTCTTGTCTGCATAATATAATCTCCATTAGGCATGTTTTAAATAAACATAGGTACCTTCTAAGAACGTTTGAGAGAATAAATGCAATCAGAAAATTCAAAGTGATTTTATGAGAAAAGTAGCTAGAGTATTAAAATCACACAGAAAAAAATCAAGTGCGTTTAATGGAATAAATATCAAACGAGATACCTAAGTAGTCTCAAATGTCTGAATAAATTACATTTGTAGAAGATTGCCTCTTATCTACGTCTTTCATCTATTGCGATTACGTTAAATTATATTCTATATCTACTATTAATGTTTTAAATTCACCGAACTAAAGAATTTGGGACGCTTTTGTCTCTACAAATGTTTAGGTCTAATGATAATTAAGAATTTCGTTTAATTAACTAAATGAATGTCGGCAAAATCTTAATGATTTTAATTAAGGAATAATAAACTGTGTAATAAAATTATGAGCTTGTACCGTGTCGACATCTCGTCGCCGAAGTTATTGGATGATATTAAGATATTGTTTTAATAATTAACTTGACTATATTACCATTTATTATTATAACAAAAAATTGATTTTAATGAGGTATCCGATGGCAAGATAATCGAATAAAAGTGATGATTATTGACCTCTTTAATGTAAATCTTTTTATTGTTGTCATCTAAAACACAATAGTATCAACATCAAGTCCCACCAAATAACAAAACATCTGTTTACTTGCTTATAAAAATAAGTCCAATCGCCCATTACAATTGAGTATTTATTTTATGGTGTTAGATATGAGATCTAAGAGCAATTCCCCACAACAATAAAATCCTATATGTGGACATAATGCTAAAGTTTGGTTTACATAACGTTGGTATGTCGTGTCGAATATATTATTTTCTCAAGAGCCATTTTTTAGTTTTAGTGTTTTCTTTTGCCAGTTCTTCTTGTTTCCTATTAACAAACTATACTTACCAATGTGCTAAACAGCCGAAACAGCCAGTCGATTCTGTAAAAAAACTTGCTGTGAAGACTAAGGTGAAGTCAGCATGAAGTAAGCTGTCGTTTCAATTGATGCTAGGGACTGTTACTGAGTCAGCGACTGTTGTAACCCAGTGCTGGGCACGCCACAATAGCGACGATCAATCCATGGTCCGGAGCGAGGAGGCATGGAAAGCCGTTACCTCCTTCTGCGAAACAGTACTGCTAGTGAAGGAGGAGGCGGGCCGCGTGATGGAGAGACAACCCTCACGCCCCAACCGCCGCAACATAGGGAGACGCACCGGGCGTCTTGAGTCGCTGGGCGATTCAAGGCCACCGTAGGTGCGGGTCTGCGTCCGATCAAAGCCAGGCCCGGGCCGACGGCGCGTTGTGTTCCACGCACGCCTCAAAGAGAAGTCAGCATAGGAGTAGGGGCCCGTTAGGGCCAGAGCCTGCCAGGGTTGCGGATTTTATTCGAAAGAGTTACCGCGGCCCTGGAAAGCAAAAGGCACTACGAGGAGCACGAATGGGTTTTAGTCAGTAAGAGTCTGACACTCTCTCCCACTCCACCCAGAGCGGCAGGAGTCATTTGATGATTTCCCATCCATAAAAAAGGGACTGTTACTCAATATACAGACACTTTACTTAGGTAAGTGGTCACGGTGAGACTGTTAGATACTGAATAGCACGTTGGTATATATTATATCACCACATAACTCGTAGGTACTTACCTACGCATCATAAATGCGCATCAAACGGTTTAGAATTAGACTGCGGCCTTGATTGCAAGGTACCTATTAGTATTGTTGTCTTTAAACGAAACACTCTTTGAAACGAAACTTCCGTCATGTAAGCTCGTAACTGAAGGATGTGGCGCATCAATCCGCCGGATAATGTCGGACAGGGACGGATGTTGCTGTCGTCTCATGATTTGTCTCTATTCTCTCGTAACGCGTTATTTACGGGGTTTGGGATAGCTTAAAACCTTGACATACTGATTACAGATGAACTAAATAAAATTGTTTACTAGAACCAACTTTTTGGCCAAACAAACCTTGCGTCGTGTAACCTAACTGGCTCACCGGATCATGTCGAACAGGGACCGATGTTGGTATTGTCTCACGTATTGTCTCCATTCTCTCGTGACGTATTACTTACGAGTTACGGGGCTTTAACTTTACCAACTAATTACAGATGCACACTTTTATTTGAAACGAAACTTGCGTCATGTAACCTCCTCTGAACTGTAAGATGTGGCGCATCAATCCGCTGGATCATGTCGGACAGGGACGGATGTTGCTGTCGTCTCACGTTTTGTCTCCATTCTCTCGTAACGCGTTATTTACGGGCTTACCTACTTTAAGGACCTTTCTTTTTTACTCGATTAACTGCCTGTAATGGGTTTGAAGAAAAAACAACGCTACGTCTACCCAATCTCGTCTAATGTAGATATATTTTTACTGAGACTTAAGAGTAGGCACTTTACGAAACAAAATTGGTAGGTACCAGATTGCCAATTCTACTAATTTTTAAACAACATTCGCATACGCATATCAGTCGCAATCTGACAAATTTGTTGGTTCATTTTTCATAAAATTTTTGGTACTCTGGTCTCCATTTAAGAAAATTTAGGTATAACGGAGTATCAGATGGGCAGCGGAGCGGTCTTTGTGATAATCATCCATCATGGGCGTGTTATAGAAGAAACGTTGAAATAATAGCACGTTTGTGATTCATAACAGTCACTCGTTTTATTCTATTACATTTGTAAACAAAATATACGGTAAAATACAAGATGAAAGTAGATTACGAGCCAATAGGTTAGCACAGCTAGCACCTTGTACGCTGTCTGTCACGGCGAAGGCCGGCGAAGGCAAAGAATGCCAGCTGTCACGGCGTAGACGCAAACTTGCTACCCTATTCGGGTTTACCCGCTCATATTTTATAAATCACCATTTATTTTCGACCAATTGAAATAAATCACCATTTATTTCAATTGGTTGGTTATTACTGTTCAACAAAATAACACAATCAGTCTCTCATCTTAAACCTAGGATTAACTTTTAATTTAGCTGCGCGCCGTCAGGTATACTTATTAGCTTCAACCTTATTATTTTTTATGCCACAGGCTGACAAGCAAGCAAGCTGTCCACCTACTGATGGTCTACCTAAATGGTCACCGCCACCGCCTATGGAACTACCGACCAGAGATGCTTTGCTTTGCTTACCATTTTCGAAGAGGATTATCTTCAGCCAAAAGAGAGCCAGACCAGTATAACAGGCCACATTAAATAGATAGGTACTCGCCGTCCTCCCGTTCTTTCTGCCACCAGAATACCAGCATTATCTAAATTAACATTTGGTAGATAACATATTACCCCACCAATGACAACTAATTACACCGAGGCATACCCTCCGCCTACGTCAAAGCAGTATAAGTATAAAATAAGGTATTATTCCTCCGTCGGTTATCTGGTTGTAACCTCGGGTCGCCAGTAATTACCGCTGTAGACACAGATAATTGCCTCGAGATTCTGCTTTCCCCAATTTTTGTCACAATTTTCCTCGCCACACCACCTACAATCTCATTTTCCAAATATCTGCGGTGTGCCACTAGATCTTATCGTGTTGCGTTTGACGTCAACTCATTATTTCTGTTGAACTGTGTTCTCGATGTTAGATAAAAATAATGACATATTTTACACGTTTCATTTTTTTTTTTACGTCTGTGTGTTTTTCTTCACATGTTGGTAAACATCAAACATTTTACCTATAGAAATTCGCACGGATTTTAGTTAAATAGGTAGGTATGTTAAAAGGGTCCATGAAGTTGTCGACAAAAAGCGAATTGAATCAGATTTCATCGTCGCCATACTCCAGCAAATGCGACTCATTGTACAAAAAAGCGTTCAAATGAAGCTACTCACGGTCACACGGCACCGCGAGCTAAACTGGAACGTGTGAAGCAAGCGATTCTACAAAGCCGTTGAACGTTAAGTTTCTAGCTTTCGTCGACAAATGAACAGTGAATAGTGTAGCAAGCGGCTGAGGCAGCGGGACGTGTTCAATTCATCACTGCGCAGTCGACTCAGCAATACTTCCCGCTCGCAATTTTTCCGATGACGAACACTTTCGCACATCACAGCGGAAAGTCGCTGACTCAGGGGGTTATTATGTGTCGTCAACCTCTATTAAGCGTAGGTAAAAAGACTGCGAGCGACGGAGCGATACCCTGTACTATGTAAAAGCATTTAGATCTTGCACGGTCGTATCGGATTGGGGATCCGCAAAAATCCTCGGAGAGTATCAGTGCTTGTTGAAGATAACTAAAACTTTAAGTAAAAGTTTCAATTCAATACACAATTCAGCGTATTATAGGGCTTTTAGGGATCTGTTCAAGATTTATTCGGGCTTTTCTGAAGCGGAAAAGTTTTAGTTCTTTTACTTTTTTCTACTCGTTGAATGACTACCGTTACGTAGACTGCTGATTATATCCAATATCACGAATAATTTTGGAAATATTTGTTACGAGTACAGTACCTGCATTTCACAGCCAGCCTCCGATCCACCTCAGCTTAGTTCTTGTCTATCAATTCAGTTCAATTCACTGAGTTGAATAGGCCTCTTCGTAAAATCGATATTTCGCTTCGGTGAACAGTTTGAAACCGTTTCCAATAATTAGGATTTACAGTGTCATAGAATGATTATACTGTGAAACGGAGTGTATCACAGTATTAACATTCATTTCACAACATGTAATGTAATTCTATTCAGAGTAGTCGGCACGATATTTATGAGGCTATTTAGGTATAATACCTCGGATGACGTCATAAACTCATTAACCTATTTAGCGCGCCACAAGCCCACAAAGTGAAGAGCTTTTCATGAAAAAGTGTCATTAAAATATTGCTGCAATACAAACACAGAGTCAGCGAAGTTCATGCCAGGAAATATAATTATGAATAATATATACTTTTTTTTTTTTTTTTTTATAGGATGGGAAATCATCAAATGACCCCTCCCGCTCTGGGTGGAGCGGCAGGGAGTGTCAGACTTTTACTGACTAAAACCCACCCTTAGTCCTCCTAGTGTCTTTCTTCCCAGGGCCGCGGTAACTCTTTCGAACATATTCCGCAACCCTGGCAGGCTCTGGCCCTGGCGGGCCCCGTCTCCGTTGCTGACTGCTCGTTGCTGACGGCGCGTTTGGAGTGAAACGCGCCGTCGACTCTGGCCTGACCTGATCGGACAGCGAGCTACCCATTGCTCGCTGTCCGCAGGCGTCAGTCACTGCGCCTTGCCCAGGAGCGTCAGTTCCTGAGAGGCGCAGCGACTAACGTACGTCTGGAGGAGGCGAGATGGGGCCATTACTGGCACTCCATTCTAGCCCCCTCCCGAGCAGTTGCCTCGGCGGCGACGGTGGCGGCGGCTGCGGCGGAAGCGACGGCGGCGGCGGCGGCGGTGGAGGAGGGTTTCTTCCTCGTCCCGGCCCTGGCGGGTGGACCGCAGGCTTTGCCCCCAGCCCAGTGATCGGCCGGCTTGCCAGCTGCCGCACATGCGAAGCAGTGCGGCGCGGCGTCGCACGAGCCGGCCCTGTGACCGGGCTGACCACAGCGGAAGCAGTGGTCACTGCGGTCCACCTCCGAGGTGCAGAGTGCTCCGACATGGTTGCCAACTTGGCAACGGAAGCACCTCAGAGGTCTGGGCTCCAGCAGTTTCACCTGCGCGGAGACCCAGCCCACCAAGAGCCTTCGGCCCTCTGAGATTTTCTTGGCCGCCGACACGGGGCAGCTCACCACTACGGTTCGCATGCCCGTGTTGTCAGGACGGATGGTGCCCGCCTTGACCTCCTCTGCAGAGCACCCCCCCGTCCTGACGACGGCGGCCAACACCTCCTCCTCCGTGACGGAGTCGTCCAGGCCCAAGATGCGCATATCTATGCACTTCGTGGGCCTGGACACTCGGACGTCATCCGCGCCCAAGGACGCCCTAAGCCTTTCGGCTAGAGCGTCCGCGGCCGGACCGCTGCCTGCTCCAAGGATCTCGAGCATCCTGGCCCCGGTCATGGTGACCCTGAGCCGGAGACCCCCGACGATGCCAAGCTCACCGAGGTTGATGGCCTCCTTGGCCTTGGTGAGCGTGTTGGCATATGTCACGCCCCTCTTGACCGCGTCCGGCTGCAGCGTTAAAACTACAGCCGCGGTCTTCGGAGCGCGGAGCGCAGCCGCGACGCCTCGCGCTCGCTGCCGCCGCCTTCTCTCCCGCCTCTTTGCCGCCCTGGCTGCCTTTCCCGCCTTCTTTTTCTCCCCGGCCACTTGCCATTCGGCTTGAGCCGGGGGAGGTTCAGAAGGCGAGGAAGCCGGGAGGAGCTGCTGCACGGCTGGCGCAGGAGCCTTCGCCGTCCGCGCAGCCGCCCCACCCTTCCTCTTCCTTCCCGGGGCCGGGTCCGGTTTTCCCGACACCGGCTTCGCGGGTGCCGGCCCGGACCCTTTGTCCTGGCCGGACGACCCCGGTGTGGCAGCCACGGCGGCCGCGTACGACGCCGCCTTTTTCCGGCCTGGAGCCTTCCCACTCGCCGCTAACGGGGGGCGCAGGACGATGCCCTCCAGGACGGAGAACCGCGCCTGGAAGGCAGCCATCTCCTGCCGCACAAGGTCCAGCACCTGGCCCTCCTGCGGCACGGGCTGGCTGTCCTCCTTGCGCCCCCCTTTAGGCGCCCCCTGTGGGCCGGCTCCCTGGAGCCTGACCAGGTCTGCTCGGAGCCCCGCGTTCTCCCTCTGGAGACGCTCGGTGGCGGCAGCCAAGCGGGCGACCTCCGCCCGCAGCTTGGACAGCTCGTCCGCCTCCACCTCGGTTAGCCTCCGCTGCCGCCAGAATGGAGGCCATCGCCTCGCTTATGGCCTTGTTCTTTGAGGAAAGCTTCCTCTTCAAGGCCACATCGCGAAGCGCGGCCTCCACCACCTCCGCAAACCCGGCCCTCCGGTCATCCGGCTCACCGCCGGAGGACTCCGAACCAGGAGCCCCGCGACCGCCCTCTCCGGGGGGTCGTCAGTCAGCGACGAGCTCCTCGGCTCGCTGGCCAGCCACCTTGGAGGCGGGCAATCTCCACTTGCCTCCCTTTCGGCCCTTACCCCGTCTACTGGTGGGGATTTTTCGGGACGAGGCCACCTCCTCGCTGCAGGACGACCCCCGGTCGTCCTCCGGTCTAGGCCGCTTGCGGAAGGACCTAGAGTCCTCCGCTGAAGTCCCTGCCCCCTCGGGTCCAGAGCTCGCCGAGCTTACAGTCAACAGGTCGTCGGAGTCCAACTCGGACTCCGACTCTGCACCCGCGCGACGCTCAAGCGAGCCTCTGCCCGCGCTCCGTCCGACCGACGCTTTGTTAAGCGAACTAAAACTAAACCCGATCAAGTCCTGAAAGGACGGCTTGGATCGGGGGCCTCCTCGGCCACTGTTGCACTTGGCAAGCGGAGAATAGAGAGCACTGTTGCCCCCCCCAGAATACGAGGGGCTTGACGCGTAAAGCGTGGCGGATTCCCTTTCTGCTATGCAGTCCGGACCGCCCTGGGGTACAACTTCTCTTTCAGTGCCTTTATCCATAGTTTCCTTTTTGAGGGTGCGGTCCCTTTCTCCCCTCCTCTCTCCCTCTCTCTCACTGCTTGCTCGCTGCCCTCACAGTCACGTCTGATGATCAGACGCGTACCAGAGAGCGGCGAGCAAGCCAATGAGACGCACACCGTCCGAGGACCCGAACACTGCTCAAGTCTCCGAACGGTGTGCCCCTCTTGTGTCTCTCTTGGTCTGGTCTCTCACTTGGGACCTTCCGGCATGAGTGGCTCTACCGGCAAAGCCCCCAAGATCATTGAGACACGCAAGCCCCACCACGACGGCAACGTGGAGACACGGTTGGTGGGGGAATAATATATACTCATGTGGTATTTATGTTTGAACTAATAACGTATTAACTCCGTAGTTTTCATTTAGTTTCTGACAATTCAAAACTACACACGAAAGCTTCAAAACTGGTTTTCGAGGTACAATAGAAAACCGGATAGAATTTTATATTGTAAATAAAATTACAAAGAGGATACTCGTATGGGTACGTAGGGTAGGTCGTAGGGTGATTTCTTTTGGTGGGCTCGAAACTACTTTCAGTGTTTTTTCGATATTTCTCTTAGTTTCGGATTTGGCCAACCACGTACACTTTAAAAAATCACCCTGTACCCATACGAGTAGTCAGCAAAGTAGACGGGGCCCGTCAGGGCCAGTGCCTGCCAGGGTTGCGGATTTTGTTCGAAAGGGTTACCATGGCCCTGGAAAGCAAAGGGAACTACGAGGAGCACGGATGGGTTTTAGTCAGTAAGAGTCTGACACTCCCTCCCGCTCCACCCAGAGCGCCAGGAGTCATTTGATGATTTCCCATCCATAAAAAAAACCCATACGAGTATCCTCTTTGTAATTTTATTTACAAAATAACATTCATTTTGAAGAAAAAAATCACATCCTTTATTTTTACTATCCGAAAGTGTCGCCAGTAAAATCAAATTCTGAGGAAGACATAAATCATGACAAATTATAGGAAAGAGCTATTTTTTACAAATTTAGTATTTGTACCTATATGGTAAACCATTTATGGATGCAAGTTCACAGGACCGGTTGTTGTGGCGACACTTGGGGTTGGCCTATGTCCAGCTGTGGACATATTTCGGCTGATATGATGATAACGATGATAACCTATAATTTCTAAGTTTTTATTAAATTTTCTAACAACTTTAACATAAATAACATCAAAGTTAATAAAGACAACAGAATCTCCCGCTTCGTGCAACGCCCAAAGGGTAAACCTGAAACCCAAAGAAAGTTAGAAGCTCCGTAAAACCTTATCTGTAAGTACCCTCGTTCTGAGAACTTAGCAAGTGATGGGCAACTAACAAGGCAGATTTTTCCAATACATTTTATTTGATAGATATTGTTTTATAACTTTTATCAAATAAAATTCGTGGGCGATGTTTCCCTAGAAAGTTTTAATTTGTTTTCCGTTATTTTCTTGTAGGTCTGTGCTAATTCAGCTGGGACAATAAAAATACGAGTAGGTAAGTTCGATGAAACGTCAATGAAGTGTTAAAAAATAGCTTTAAATCTTTCAGTCACATAGTGGTTACTGCCATTATCCACCTATTTATGTGATTTTGCGGAAATTTGTTAATTAATCGAGTTAATAGGCAACATGCTTGACTGCAATTTAGTTCTTTATTTACTGCAACCACTGTGGTCATAGTTACTGACCACCATTTTCTAGGAAAGCCTAACAAAAATAAACTCAACATGTACATTTTTACTATCTGATTACCATAACTATTATCACTATGCACGACATTGATGATTATCTATGTAAAAGTGTGATCGATGAATTTCAGTTCTGTTCTAAATGTATGCACTGATCAGTTCAAAATTTTCAGCCAAAGAAGAGTCATCATCCTTTTGCTCTTTTAGCAATTTATTTGGCATTGACGCAACGATTTTATATTCTTTGTAAGTCACCCCCTTTTTAGCCTCATCTTTCACAGTCTGTCCATATTACGGTCTTCCCTGAATGAAGTCGGATTCTCGACAGCTGAAAATTGAAAATAACATCTAGGTTAACTGTACTGAAACAACCTCAATGTTTGCTACAAGTCTATTGCGGCGGTTCATAATTGGGAGCCCACTCCGAAACCTAATATTTCTGTTTAATTGGAGTTCAATTTGACTATTAATTTCATGGAAACGATTAAATTGTCGGTTATTTATAGTGCTCCCGAGCTAGAGGCTAGGAGATCTAGTAATTTAGGCAAAGATATACGAATTCATGAATGATGCTGCTAATAGCAGTGAAACCGCGTGCTCGGTTGCGGTACCACAGACCTTGTCGGAATCATTTTATGGCTTTATTTTTAAAACAAGTTCGTTATTCTAATTTGGTTTACAATCGTCAAGGTCATATCTTAACAAAGAACACACTAAATTTCAAAATTCAATCCTTGGTAGCACCAGTCGATCATTCTTATTTTTTTTTAGTATACATAGGTGCTACCTGCACATAATATATTAATGTAGAAAGTTAATCGATAATAACTTTCAAAATTAATATATTATGTGCAGATAACCTAAAGTAGCTACTAAATACTAACTAAAATATTATGGTACAGACGCTACTTTCTTTTATTACATTGGTCTTAAATCATTTTTTTCTACGTGGCACCTTAAAAAAAATTATTTAAGACCTTTACAACGTGTAACAGATTAAACGCAATACCTGGAAGGGATCATTATAATATCATTATGAACAAGTTTTAAATTAGCTGGTATGTGCACAGAAATGTAGGTAAGGGGCGGGGCAGTAGTTTTTTTTTTCGCGATTCCAGAGTTGATCCCATAGTAAAAAATATGTACCTACAATGACCCCTTGCAAGGTATTGCATTTATTTTATTTCATTATATATTCGGAAAACTTACAGCAAATTACACCATTTATATTAGTTTATGAATTACACGGCATGCTTACTTCTTATAATATAATGATAGCCAATTACACGTTAATAATGATTTTATCTTTTTAATTTTACTTTTGAGTAGAAGGTAGTTTCATTGTATTTACAATTAGTAAGTACATAATATTTAAAAATATTCAATAGTCAAACAAAACCCATTCTTCAATAATCAGATAACTTTTACCTGAGGAATAAAATAGCGGTCTGACAACTGATGTATAAAATTATTCAGTTAAAAAATATCTGATAATTGAAAAATCCGCCCTGAAGGGATCCGTAGCATTGGTAAGCTGTGTTGCAGTATTTCCTGCGTGGAAAATATTTTAACAGTAATTCATTTGTGGTGCAGCTTTATAGCCATACAACGAATGAATGACTGAAGTTTCTCTCTTCGTAAATTACGAAATTATACAGGGTGCATCAGAAGTGGGTGTCATATTTATGGGCGATGTTATGTATCTGATAACAACATCACAAAGGTAAAGAAACAATAGCAAAGTAAACAAAAAAGTCATATTATGTTCTGCCTTTGTTTTTTAACTACGAGTATGTATCAGTTACATAATATGACCATGCACTTCTGAAACACCCTGAATATCCATTAAAATGAATACCTACACGAAAATAAGCGTTAAGCACATCGATACCAAAATGCTACAAGATATCCAATAGAACAACCAAACAAAACTAATGAAGATTAGAATCTTCGTTACCTCTTCAACTGGAGTTACAAGTCCAAATATAGGTCTATGTATACTGCGGAAGTTTTAATGACCCTTTGAGTTCTGAGTTCTAACTAACTATAACTTCTCTGACATCTTCTACAATTGGACAAAGGCGAAGCATCTTAATAAACTCTCTTTCATCAGCAACAAAAAGTAAAGTTATTATACTACTCTAGAGATTTACCGTTACTGTAAGCAGTATGTACCCGGGAATGGAATCCCGGATCTCATGCCTGAGCATCCCGGGTTGGGTAAAGTGTATTGGGGTTTTCCATCTGGAACTTCTCAGCAGCAGACGGGGGTCTCGTTTTAGCCCGGCTGATGACAATTGGTGCGCCAGTTACGTGTAAGTACCAAGTAGGTAATAAGGAACTTCGGACTGAAACATAATGGCCTGCGCACACTAGTGAACGGCGGGGGAGAGCATCTAAGAGGAGTCCTCTATCCGCCTGAATCCGCCAGCACACACTGATAAGTAAAATACGCTGCGATACCGTGAGCGTCCGCCAGCTTACCGGAACATCCGCCGGTTTGCCGCGGTATCCACCGAGAAGCCACCGTGAGCTGGAATTTGATTATTCCACTAGTGACTACGCAGTCGAAAAGTTGCTTTTGGAAGAGTGTGTTGTGGATTTCATTTCAAAATGGTGGATTGGGATTGAACAGACCCGTATCAATAATAATAGGATTAATAAGGATTTAGAAGGCCTGGCAGAATCCAGCGCACAAAGGTGCATACCGCCGCCTCCCGCTGTGTTATCCTCCAGCGTGCTCTTCGATGCTCCAGAGAAAACTGCACTGCGATGCTCTGAGGCCGATCACCGAGCATTGAAATACATACCTTATTCCGATTGGGTAACCATTAAATTCAATTGATAAATTAATAATCCGCTGCCGTCCCGTCCACTTGTCTGCGCAGGCCATAATTGACCATTTATATGGATGTACCTACCGTATGCACACCTCTGCCTATAATATATTCTCAGAAAAAAGGCATTATGTTTTGTAAAAGTATTTTTGGCTCAAAATTTCATCTCAGATTTATTCCAAGGAGCCAATTTTTGATTCTTGTACCAGCACCTACCGCGATTTGTTTCATACGCCTCATTAATCTGTAAACGATTGTTGTTCTTACATTTAATGGAATTTTCAAAGTTTCCTTTTCACAATATATCTCTTCTGGCTTATACATAGATCAAGTCAGTACCTACCTCCTCTTGAATCGTTTTAGTTTTGACTGTAGGTAATATAGCTAGAGCTACATCTCCTCTGGCAATTTCTCAGAAATTAGTTTGTTTAGTATGCATGAAGACACCTCCGTAGGCAGCAACAATACCTACTTGATCTCACTAAAAGATCGGAATCTATTGTTACTGAAAACCTGTTCAATTTACCGTTATTGAACGCGTTATTAAACTTGAATTATTTATTACGTTAACATCAATGAATTTTTCCATTCTAACTCCAAGAATCGCACAATGCTGTCTACGAAGTTGGAAACCAAACATTTGAGCTTCAATATACCGCACACGTTCCAACGCCCACTTCGCTCGAAAAAAGTGTAAGTGTATCCTAAACCAACAGAAATAAAGGTTTTATTATTTCAATCAGGTGGCCGTTTGCTATAATTGTACCCGTAATAAAAGCAAACAATAACTTAAAAAGAGGAATAAATGAAATTCGATCGTGGTGCGATTCACATCAAACGGATTAAATGGATCCACACACGGACAGTTTTACGGTTATTTAAACAGGATTTATTTGAGTAGGAGCGGAATTTAAACAGATTAGCGTTGAACCCACGACCCACGCTGTTTTACTTATCGAACTATCCTTGCTGTTTCTCAGTGAGGATTAACTAGTGTTGAAAGCTCGTTAATTTTCGAGCAAAAATTAGGGCTGCGACAACATGACAGGGCTGCGCTGTGTGCACTTTGAAATAAAAAGAAATAACAAAATTTCAGCTTTGGTTCTAGAAATTAGCTTTGTCAGTTGATACACATTCCTATTTAGAGTGCATGTCACGCAATAGTGTTTCACAGATACCTACTGTCAATATTAACGGCGTGTTTTCTGTCTCCTTCGTGTCACACAAGTCCCGTATCGTTTACCCTCTTGACAAGGGTGTCACAATGATGCGGAAGGTTAGTATAATGTTAAACAATACGCAAGTAGCACGCGATGCCGTGGTAGTGACGTCACATGACGTGACGTGAGGACGCGCAGGGAGCACTGGGGCTCGGGGCATGCATTTTATATGAATGTGTTTTAGACGCACTGGAGCATGGAGGCTTCGTATCAACAGTTATTTCGAGGTGCGTGCGTGCGGAAGAATATACACATGGGTGACATTGTACTTAAGCCCTGTGAACATTTTCAGAATACCACTTCAGTCATTTCAAGACGGATGGGCCGGGATTGTATCACAATGTGTGCTTGACGACGACGCGGCGGCGTCGTAAGTCGTAACCGGAGCAGGCCTAAGATACACTGACGTGACGATCGGGAATTCTGGACTCGTTCCTTACGGATTGGCTTTGGATAGGAGAAAATTGACCTGAAGTTCGACTCCGGTAGACACTACAAACTTGCTTACGCAACATCCAAACTCGGTAGTTACAGAGTCAGACACATTTGCGCAGCAACGGTACGTTTGCCAGACCGCTACGACTATTTTATTGGACGGACAGGCCACCTAGGTCCCTGAAAACGTATGTATACGATACCTACATTTACGTACAACAGGGAATGGAAAACAAGGATGGGCGAATGGAAAAAACATATCGATAAAATTCTAATCGACATTTATAGACAGTATCGATACTTATGTTAAAGTATGAAATATTTGTTCCAAAAAACTTACAAATAATAAATAATTGTATGATATCAAATTGGTAATTTTATAGTTAAATATACAATTTACAAATAGACAGGTGCAAGTGCTGTAAAAACAAGATCTGTTCGCAAATCGTTGAGCCCTGCCATATAAGAAAATCCTCTTTTAAGGGTCCCGTGCCAAAGGCAGACGGGTTCGTCCGTCTCTCTGTCAGCGGGCTGTGAAATAGCTCATGAACTTTTATAGGTAGACAGTTGAAATTTGAAAATGCTCGCAGAGTTTGTATTGCTGTATTCGCTAATTTATTTAAAAATTATAGGCACTTCAAAATTGAAGGGGGTTTACGAGAGACGTGTTTTTAGTGGAATAAAATAATAGCGATGGTACGGAACCCGTTCATATTATCGCATAGCTCGATGGAACGCATCAAATTGGACACGAATTTTAATCATTTATAATTTAAATTGATAATACCAATAGGTATAATTTTATCGACAATTTCATGAAATATTAGGGATATCTCGATGTAGGTATCGATTTATTAACCAAGCCCTGTTACAAGTGCAGGGCAGGCGTCGGACATGGAAGTCATCGGAGCGTGTGAACGGGCGCGGTTCATTGGTGCCAGATCGTCAGCCTCCGACGCGGTTGTTACTGGAGGCCATTGCGTCACCATCCCCTCGGAAAACAACCTGGCTTTGTTCTCGAAATAACTCGGTTTAAATGTCACAGCATTTTCACTGTTTACAAACAGTTTTTTTCTTCTGAAACTTGCAAATTATACCGAAAGTAAATAAGTATGGTTTTTGATTATAGAAAACGTCATGAAATAGGGATGTTCTGTTTATTTTGTAGGTTCTTGTTATTTCAGTACTAAAAACAAAAGTGAATTTGTTAAGTTTGTTTGTAACGAGAAAGATGGGATCCTGGAGACGGTTATAGGCGACTTTAACGCAACAAAAACCGCAGGTGAATTCTTGTAATAGGTATACAAATTTATTTCAAGAACGAACCAAATAAGACTAGTAAAACGTACAGAGTTTCATTTAAAGTTACAATCTGTATGTTTCCATGTGGGTTGTGGAATTAGTTCAAAAGAGTCACCGCGGCCCTGGAACGCAAAGGGCACTACGAGGAGCACGGATGGGTTTTAGTCAGTAAGAGTCTGACACTCCCTTCCGCTGCGCCCAGAGGAAGGAGTCATTTGATGATTACCCGTCCTAAAAAAAATATGCTAGTGATAATAAACACTTTTTTTCTTTTATACTACAGCCGAATCAAATATTGCAATAACTTTTTCAATGAGACAACTTTCACTCGTCAAAATGATGAAGTAATTCTCCTAAATTCACATTACCGTTAATAGTGCAGCTACACCTAGTTTTATTACGGCATTATATCCGTGCGACCCGGCCCTCATGGACTCCATATTAATTAATCAGCAGGGTAAAACCGATACATATGGCACGTACAACAAAATACACCTAATGGGATTACCTACTGCTGATTGAGGTGCTCATGCGAGCCTAATATCGTGTAATTCGGGGGTGGTATTGAATTGATATTGGGATTAGTATGTGATGATATTGCAATTAACTTTTGTTCTTCGATTAAAAAGGTGCGGCTTAATATTTCGATTACTTTTAATTGTTATTAGGCTGAAGCAGAAGAACTTAAAGTAGGCAATTAAAAATGAATTTAATTTTACATAGCTAATTGTAACCTAGGAACTGGGGAAGGAGATTGATAATTTTATTAACACTGGGTACAAAAGACCGTACAAGAGGCCTTTGCCGATTGGCAAACAGATCTGCAAAAGAAAAAAAAGCAGCAAATATTAGAATAAGTTTGCTTTAGAATACTGTTACTAGGTTAAGTTGATCTGAATAAAGGCTATTATTATTATTTATTACAAGAGACCGTGCAGAAGCTAATTCTATGTAGGTATTCTAATCTATAAAGAAAAGTCCAATGCACATAAATTGCCATTTCTCATGTCTGTATCAATCGTAGCAATTATGAAAATATAGGCAGTTAATTGAAACCATAATTGGTTTGCAGGTTGATATGATTTAACGCCATAATTACGGTCACCTACTTCTTAATAAGCCCTAGTTAAAGCAGAATAACTGATCTACATTAAAGCAGCATTACATAACATCAAAGCCTTTAAAACTATACCTTATCCTTCTAAAACATAAAGGACTTTAGTCCTTATCTAGAAACCGTTCAAAGGGGAACACGAGAACAACAGCAAAATGATAAACTAAATGAGCACCGCAAAATCGTTAGAGGTTTCCACTAGAAGTCTGTTACAATAATTGCGAAGCGCAGCAGAACAATAATGTCCCTAATCACAGTAAGTTCGCTCATTGCCCTGTCTCCGCTCAGTTCTCCGCCGCCTGATATATAACCCCGACTATTGTTCCTTATTAAACCTTATTAGGGAAACGCCGGCATCACATAAGCCTATAATAGTTTATCTTACACTATTGTAGGTTCACTTTTTTCTTTAAGGTTATCAATTCCAAAATAATGTCTCCATCTGAAAACACTTCAAACAAAATTGCCTTAAATGTTCTGTCATAAATAAAGTAATATTCGATTTACGAAATAAATGTTTTTTCACGAAATAAATAAAACCGTTTAACGTTGAACTTTCGTTCAAAGTAATATTATGTTTATCTTGCTTGTTTACTGTGTAAATTACTAGAGCGTAGTTTTAAATTAAAATTCTTTCGTGAATAGTATAAAAGTGGAGTGCTGCAGTTTTCTGAAATCATTCCGGGAAGCCCAACAAGCCGCACACTATTAAAAAGGCCAGCGTTTTATTTTTAAATTCAGTATTTTTTCACTGAATAATTTATGAAAAATTTCGTGTTAAGTACCTATTATAATACACCTTTTGAAAATTAAATGTAATACATGGAAGTGCACAATAAAGTGACTTGAATGAATAAAGATTTTTGACAGTGCGTTAATTGAAAAGATTACCTTTACTATGAGATGAGTTTCCTTAAAGTTTTGAAAACACATTTTGTGGGATTCTTACCTAATTTAAAATAATATCTTTTTTTATTGTAGATTTATGTATCAAAATAACACATTTTCTTAAACTAACTGCCACGCTCTCCCAGATACCTGAAGCTGAACAAAGCATATACGAGTAGCTACGACACGACACACTTTGCTTCTGACATTTTCTTTCCGTAATGCCTTGTAGTTTGTTCTACAAACGATGCAGTAACATTCTTTGCTAATCTGGAAATGAAAGGCAAACTTCAAGTGAGAAGACTCTTTACAGTCTTGGACAACTTTAAGTTTATGTCAACTTAGAGGAAACAAGTTAAGTATACCGTGTTTTTCACGCGACGAGCTGGGAACGACGACGCCGACCAAACTCAACTCCGTAAAAACAATCAAGTTTCATTTGGTTCTTCTAAAGTGTCTTATGGTCGTTTATAAGCCAAACCGACGAGCAGACCGAATCAGAAATATTTTCAAAACGAATCTCTTTAAATAAGTTTATTTATCTGAAATATCTCTATACTGATTTTCAGTTTAATATATTCATCCATCAAAATATTGGTGATTAAGTTTAATTGCCTTTTCAGTCTTTTAAGTATAAAATATACTTCAATAAAACGCTGAAACGATGGCTGAAATTATTCGACGGGCGAATAAGTTTGAGCTAATAAAAGTTGTGATCGGTCCGACGGACAGAGCTATTTCCATATTAATTGCCCCATAATATGCAAACTTTCCACCTAAAGACATTATCGGGAACTGCGCATTAAATGGCGGACGGTGATAGTTAAGTGCTTTTAAATTACATTAAACTAAGTCTTAACTGATTTCCCAGAGGTACTATATCAGGTATAAAAAAGGTACTAAACCATCATCATCATCATCACCTGCCTAGCCTCTTCCAATTATGTAAGGGTTGCTTCTAATCTTACCAGAAGCAGCTGAATACCAATATTTGACATATTTGACTGCCTAACTGATCTTCACATACAACCAACCATACCAACTGCTTCATGTGCTTTCCGGGGCACGGAGGGGTCTCCGTCATGAACGGTCACTCATTCACAAAATGACATACCTACTTATCCATCAACGGTTGACTTTCGTTTGAATGCATCTAAAGTACGATTCTATTAAATATCTCAGTGTAGGTGTAGGTGCGTGCATAACTGTTGTGAATGTCACCAGATAATTGCAACAAAAGACAATGGGCGGATTTGGTCAAAATGTCCACCACTAACGAGACTAGAAAAAAATAAAATAAAAAAAGAAATTGTCCGCGAAATATAGAGTAACTTTCATTACAAAAGCAAAAAAAAATATACAGTCAGTTAAAAGTTATAACGAAACAATAATAGTTATTTGTTATACAAGAGTGCAAAGTTGTTTTTTAACCGCGTGTTCAATTTTGATGACCGAGCAAGCGAAGGATTCTAAAATTGAATCACGAGCGCAGCGAGTGATTCAAAATTAGAATCCTGAGCGTTAGCGAGGTAATCAAAAGAGCACGAGGTGAAAAATCTTTGCACTCGAGTGCAACACGTAACTTTTCATTCCACCTCAGCGAGGAAATGACTAAATGCAAAAAAAAAACGTTTACAATCACAAGATAGGTACACTTTTATTTCAGTTTAGGTATTAATTACTACATTATGACAGGTAAGTATTACATAATAATTTTTAAATTATAACAAAATAATACTAAGGTATAATTAAGAAAATTTTAAAGTAACGTTGCTACAGTTATTTAAATTGAGTGTAATATTTTTGTTTGGTACTGTAATATTGGTGTTGGTCACTTGTGTAGGTACTGTTTTTCGGTAAACTATCTGTCATACTTAATAGTTGTACTGATTCATCGGATTCCCTTGGCGTGAATGTTGGAGAGAGAGGGAGATGGTTAGGTGTTTCATAACGGCTTATTTTTGATGTAGAAGGGCCAGTCCAAGGATCCGATTGAGGCTCTTTCAGTGTAATGGCTCCTACGATGCCTTCACATATTTTAGACTTATTTTGGATGGAATCCTCTATGTATCCCTCTACAACTGCATTGGACTTCCAGCCTCCGTGGCGCTTAAGGGACAGGAGATCAGCTCCGGAATCAGCCAAAAGTGTGGCTGAAGTTCGTCGGAAACAATGACCCGTGTACAACAGGGGTTCTGGAAGTTCGAGAAATGTTGCTATTTCTCGTGGGATACTGCCAATTTTATTAGTACCCATAGGCTGTCTAACACACTTTCCATTGCGATACTGTAGAAAAAATCGATTGATTGGAGTGTTAGGCGGGCGTAAGGCTTGATATTTCTCAACAATCGTTACGTATTCCTTGCGAATGACGAAGTTGCGGTCTCTTTTTGTCTTTGTATTAGGTAAATTAATTAATAGTAAGTCATCTGAATGTTTCTCAATGTTTTTGACATTAAGTTGTGTTAGTTCATTAGTTCGACATGCTCCGTTTATTCCAATAATAAGAACAACCTGTAACGTAAAGAGTATTGTAGTAGATAAATGAATAAAATTGATATGAACGCATAATTATGCCTATCAACATCTACTAAGTATACTATTTAATTGAGATTAATATACTTAAGTAGATACTGAATGTACAACTGACTTACTTTTGCCGCCAAATATACGGAATCGGGTGCTTCGTTAAGAAACTTTTCAATATCAGATACTGTGAAAACCTTCGATTTTTTTGGTTGATGACCAGATGAGGCTCTTTTTAAAAATGCCACTAATTTAGGATAGGTATCGATATGTATGTCTTTTTTCATCTTTATTGTTGCTTTTAGCATCGAATACGTACTCCATAGAGTGCTTGCTTTCTTGTTCTCGGATAATTCTATAAAATATGCCAGCAAAACGTTTTCTGAGAAAGTTTTGGCTCCTTTTGCTAGTCGCCACGTGTTGAACATATCGTACTGTTTAAATACTTCTCGCGTGATTGTTGAGGGAGAAAGCTCATTTGCGCATTATTAACAGTTTCAGTCAATTCTGTTGGCGTCAAACAAACTTCCTCGTCGCTAGAATCACTCATTTTAGTTTTTTCACTTGTTTTCAAGTTTCTTGTTTTTAATAAAAGGTTTTTTTTTTATTATTATTTATGAATGGGCTAGCTCTTGACCTCGATCACGCCTGATGGAAAGCGATAGATGAGGTCCATAATGAAAGCGAGCGTGCCCAGAAGATGCCCTGAGGCACTGGTACTTCCACGCGTTGACGAAACACAGCAGGCTGCTTGACGCCGAACTCCGGTGGGAGGGTGGTCGCGAACCAGGCGGGTGTTAGCCCTACCCCCGCAAGGGAAGGATTGGTCAGTCTTATAAGGTCTTAGGTGAGACTGTCCAGGATGCGCCGAGCGCTCGGTTCAGTTGAGTGTCTGATGGAACAAATTGTGCTACACGAGGAGGCTCCTTCATGCATCCCAAAAAAAAGGTTTAACAATGACGAGAAAAAATGCCTCGTAAAGAACCGCATACAAAGCAAATTGAAAAAAGAACACCAAGAAGGTTCCGAGTCTGAGTTTTTAACTAAATTAAAAAAAAGTTGTATGATATATTCGGCACCATAGAGGTAGCAGTAAATAGGTTTAATGTTTTTTTTAATTCACAAACTTAGTGCACACGATGTTCTAAATTCAATTTACTTTATCCTCTAGAGAATAAAAACGGCTTTTCCACTCAGATATTGAAGATTAAAAATACTCTTTCCGAGATGGTGGGATGAAAAATAATTTTATCATAGATTGATGTGACTTCAAAATGCAGGTTGAAAGAAGAAACTGTATATATATTATAATCTAATTATTCATTGTTACGAAGTTCTCAGAAATCATCAGTTACTTCAGTCATTTTTAAATAACCAACCGGGAACCGCTGAGCATATTTACGCATCAAAATTTGTCTCGAAATGACTGATGCGTAAAAAAGAATTACAAACGTTCAGTTGACAATATACTGAGAGTTTACAATCTCTCAAGATATTTAACAATCTTACGGATTTGCCATTTTCCGGTGACTTGAACATGAAGTGAGTTGTCAATTCATACAAATAAAATGTAATGACAGTTCACTTCACGCTCATTCCACAAGTTTACACGGTGAGATGTAGGCAGAATGAACCGGCTGAAATCAATTAACCTATTCAATTAGGTATCTAGTGAGTGAGAGTAGTACTTAGTAGTAGATGATATTTTGTAAAGAGTACTAGTAGATAGGTACCTACCTACTAGTCCTCTTTACAAAATATCTACACTACTTGCTACATATGTAGGTATATAGCACTATGTGTAGCACTTAGAAGTAGATATTTTGTAAACAACTGATTCACACGGTGACGGCATCAGGTGCAGATTAATCACGCAGGATAATCGATACATGGATGCTTTGAGCCTTGGTTCTTTTTAGGGTTCCGTATCCAAAGGGTAAAAACGGGACCCTATTACTAAGACTCCGCTGTCCGTCTGTCCGTCTGTCTGTCACCAGGCTGTATAGCATGAACCGTGACAGCTAGACAGTTGAAATTTTCACAGATGATGTATTTCTGTTGCCGCAATACCAACAAATACTAAAAACAGAATAGAATAAATATTTAAGTGGGACTCCCATACTGTATCAAACGTGATTTTTTTGGCGTTTTTCATAGATTTTAATTCGAATGGTACGGAACCCTTCGTGCGCGAGTCCGACTCGCACTTGGCCGGTTTTTCTTTTTTAACATTCTTTCGTTTTATTTGTAAATAGTATCAACACTGTTAACTATTTGGGTTTAAAAGCTTTCCAATTTACATTTTATAAATAAAATATATTATTTTTCAAATGAAAAAACGATTCGTTTGCAGTCCACTTCCTCTTATTGTCGTAGTTTGATGAAAATGAAAATAAATAAATAAAAAACCATAGCACACAGAGGTTTCAAATGGATCCAGTCCGTTTCGGTGTTGCCTGTTCAAATATTAAAACGAGTTTTAATACGAAAACGCCTACTACAAAATTTAACTTTCAATTTATGGAAATTTGAATTCAGTTCGTAAATAACAATCATCGGTCAGCAATTTTTTTAATTGCGATCTTTTATGAGGTTGAAATGATAAATAGGTAGTGAAAAGTAAACATTAAACTGTTTCAAACAAGATAAAAATAGTGAAGGAACCAAACATTAACATAAAAATAATAATTAATGTTTGTAATTAAGTATCGCAATATGAAATCGAAATAAACTGCGGTAACGTGCTCAACTTAGACATTTTTATTGCCACCTTTACATGCACTAAGCAACAGTTTATTCATATTTAACATAGAAAATTTTCTAAAATCATGACACTATTTTCACATAACTTTTAGGCAGTTAAATTTTCTTTTATGATTCTTAAATATGAATAAACAGTTGCTTAGTAACTAGGAAATAAAAAGATTAACAGCAGTGCGATTCTGTAAACATGTCGAAATGAAAACTTGGGCGGGGCGCACGACGGGTGACTTGTCAAACCAAAATAAGATGGAATGACAGCTCTATTGTTGTTCACTCCGCCTAGGTGAACACCGTGAGATGTCGACCGGCAGCTTACTTCGTGTTCACTTCACCTAAGTCTACACGGTGAGAGTGTGAGACGTTGACAGAATAGACCGATCAACCTCGTTTGTATGCATTGACAGCTCACTTCGTGTTCACTACACCTAAGTGTACCTATATGGACCGGTCTATTCTGTTCACGTCTCACACTCTCACCGTGTACACTTAGGTGAAGAAATAGAAGAATAGACCGGTCCATCTTGTTTGTGCGGATTGACAGCTCACTTCGTGTTCACTTCACCTAAGTATACACGGTGAGAGTGTGAGACGTTGACAGAATAGACCGGTCCATCTTGTTTGTGCGGATTGACAGCTCACTTCGTGTTCAATTCACCTAAGTGAACACGGTGAGACGTTGATAGAATAGACCGGTCGATCTTGTTTGTATGGATTGACAGCTCACTTCGTGTTCACTTCACCTAAGTGTACACGGTGAGAGTGTGAAACGTTGACAGAATAGACCGGTCCATCTTGTTTGTATGGATTGACAGCTCACTTCGTGTTCACTTCACCTAAGTATACACGGTGAGAGTGTGATACGTTGACAGAATAGACCGGTCCATCTTGTTTGTGCGGATTGACAGATCACTTCGTGTTCACTTCACCTAAGTGAACACGGTGAGAGTGTGAGACGTTGACAGAATAGACCGGTCCATCTTGTTTGTATGGATTGACAGCTCACTTCGTGTTCACTTCACCTAAGTTTGACGACACGGTTAGCGCAGTGGTTGAGCGATTGACTTGCTGCGTTGCGTGTCGCGGGTTTGATTCCCGCACGGAACAAATATTTGTATGGCCTAGAGATAGTTGTTCCGGGTCTGGCTGTTTGTGTATGTGAGTTTGTAAACGCACCCACGATACAGGATAAATTACTAGTCCCACACTAGCAATTTCTCCTGTATCGTGGGAGCGTTTAAAAAAAAAAAAAAAGTGTACACGGTGAGAGTATGAGACGTTGACAGAATAGACCGATCCATCTAATTTGTATAGATTGACAGCTCACTTCGTGTTCACTTCACCTAAGCTTACACGCTGAGAGTTAGGGTTTATCAGAATCGCACTGCTGTTAAAATGTCACTATGAAAACTAAGGTGAATAGTGAGCTGTCAAATGTCAATCCATCGAATCACGGGCGAATTCACTTCACTCTCTCTTACCTTAGTTTTGATGGTGAGATTTTAACTGAATAAACTGTCTGATTAAAATGTGAAAACCATAACTAGTACAACTGATAACAAAATATAAATCCCCGTATAAAAATTAAAAGTCATCCATCAGTTTGAAAAATGAAGGTCTTGCTAACTTGGCCCTCTAATCAGCGCAGTCCACTCTAACGGTCGTAGATGATAACTTCCTAACAATGACAAATGGCGGATACTTTTTGTTTTTCTTCCATTACTACATCAAAAAGGAAACTACCCTATACCATGATATACACGGACTACATATTACATGTACGAAACTATATGGCGCGTAAAAATACTGTGCAAAGTTTATTTTGTTCGCAATATCCGGGTTCCATCAGCGTTGGCTGATTCGATGAAAGTTTATGGTCAAATATGTTTGTATACTGGAATTTTTCCTTATTATTTTTAGGGAATGCAGAGGCATGTTTATCAGAAACCCTTTTTAGGAAATGTTTTGTCAAAACATTTACTTCTGTTATGGTAATCTTGAGAAAAACCGTCAATGTATGTCGAAGATAAATATTTTTGATCAAGTAACAGTTCTTGTCAAATAAGAATTTCTACCATTTCCACTTCTTACCTATATTTGATTGATATTCAATGCACTGTTTTGTTTTTATATTCCACAAAAACTTCCAATTCATAAAACCCCTATATTTTTTCGGTATTCTTCATGCGTCCATTGTTCAGTTGCGCGTTCTCTTTGGGATTCTTTCACAGAATTCTAAAAGCGATTTTTTAATATACACCCCCACAAAAAGGGGTAAGGTAGAAAAAGGCTTTTCATTAGCGTGTCAGTAAAAACATTGGTAGCGTGTTTTAACTCGGAAAAGTTGGTTGAATTTTTCATGTAAGCCTAATAAAATTACTACCTAAAATACCTGTATGCCGTCTGGGGTTACGTAAAAAGGGGAAAAGGGGCTTTGCTTGCTGCTAATTAATATAAATATATTCACCGCTAGATTAGGTAACTTTTAAAATAGCTCTTGATAAAGGGACTATAGTTATGGTTCAGATTACATAATCATATCTATTTGCTTTAAAAAATTAAGTAGTTCACATTGAAGATAACACCAAAATATGGAGCAACGTCATATTTGTAGTACCTAGTTATTAATACTATATTTTAGAACTGGTATCAGTGATCAGAGTGCCATTCTACTATTTTTAAGCAACGTTCACATTCGAATGTCAGTTGCAATCTGTCAAAAAAGCCTTAATTTCCATACATTTTTGTCAGATTGCAACTGGCATGCGAATGTGAACGTTGCTTAAAATATAGGAGAATGGCTCTCTGATTGCTATTATTATTCCATAAAAAGGCAATGTCCTACGAACTCAGCAGCATTTTCAACCTACGACCAACTTGATACTTCTTCTGTTTTTTTGAGTACCTACCTACAATTATAATAAAACTAGCTGTCTCCCCCGGTTTCGCTCCCGTCAACTGGCTATCTACCTACCTACCCTACACCTACCCTACACCTACCCTACACCTACCCTACACCTACCCTACACATACATGCATGCAAATAATTCTATTTTATTGAGGTATTTCTTTCCTGCTCGGTTAATATACATGTTATAAAAATTATTTATGGCCTATAGCACTCAGGAATAATGTAGCTTTCTAC
Organism: Melanchra persicariae; assembly: GCA_947386135.1. NCBI lineage: Eukaryota > Metazoa > Arthropoda > Insecta > Lepidoptera > Noctuidae > Melanchra > Melanchra persicariae. Next base: position 6,318,830 of record OX376653.1, on the reverse strand, counting down.
CAGTGAAAAAATTTTTAGAATTGGATCATTAGTTCCAGAGATTACCCCCTACATACAAACTTACAAATTTTACCTCTTTATAATATTAGTATAGACTAAACAATTTAAAACTACCGTTTATACCAATAATATTAACGTATAATCTTGTGGAGCACAACTTAACGTGCTTATTTTCTGCATTTTCATTCTAAAATAAAAGAAATAACCAAACAAACGATGAGGGTGTACATTGTACATTTTTTATTAATTACTACCTCTCCTAACGGCGATCTTCCTTTGACTCACCACCCTTCACTCAATATAATTTATTAAATTACGACCTCAGGTGTAGGGCGTATGGTAGGCACCAAATAAATGTACAATAACGGTCATTGACCTACATACATTTATTGACTTTCTTAATGTCAAAAACAGAAATAAAGACATAAAGCTGGCCTGAATCGACTTCTATCGTGATCCTTTATGTTCTCTAGCAATGAAAAACGGTTCATAATTTATTGTTCGGATATCTACGAAGAAACATTATGAAAATATCAGTGTATTTTATTGCAAGTTTATCTGACGCTTAATAAAGTATATTATATTCTTTAAAATAAACCTCCTCTTCTATTATTACATTAGTCATTGTTGTTTTACTTATTCTATGATGGATGATGGTGTAAGATAACCCGCAAACTCTTGTTAACCAATCACAATGAAATAATTAAAGTTCTTTAACCTACTTCTTCTAGTTTCTAAATTCTAATTAAGTTGGAAAGCCGGCAGTACACAATAGAGACGAGATTTCTTAACGAAGCGCTACTGTTATTGCAGCCATTTGCAAGTCTTTGTTATTCCCTGCAAGTGCACAGAATACGTCTGTTTCTCTTTATACAACATAACAATTTGCTCGTAAAATTAAATTTACACTGTGAAATAAAAGTTGTGTTTGTTGGTTCAGCAATTAAACCGAATCTAAAACGAAAATATTTCGTGTTTGTGAAGATTTCAATTTAAACTCATACACTGTATACTAATGGAAGCTTATCAAAGATTTCGAAATACTTCGAAGTGTGGAAACTTTCCTCGTTGTCCCACATTCTGCTCATGAATATTCGGAGGCTTCCCCGTGCTCGTCTTGTTTGCTCATTTTAATATTCTTAATATGGAGAAAGGAAGAAAAGTATATATTTTCGTAACGAGGGTCGTGCAGGATGATGTAGACTATAATATTTTCCGTGGAACCCGTTCCGTGCATTTGTGCTGGCCCAATTTTTTGTTCCGCCTGTGTGGGCAATTACAAAATTCCGGATAAAGCCGACTCTGCTGGGCTTGTTCAAACTCGCGTTGTTCGAATACATGCCTTTTTAGCCTTATAGCTTTTTAGATGTGCCATGCCAGTCACTGAAAAAATGGAAGTTAGAATTATTGCAAGGCTTCGTAGTTGTATAACATTTTAGATAATTGATTTCTCGATGAGTACCTACTTAATAGAAATCTATATTTTTTTTAAAAAAGGTTCACCAATAATATTTAAAATTAAAAGCAATTAAATATTCCTGAAATACACCCACTCTTTCCTGCTGAGCTGTCTCAAAGAGCTATGTTCCAAGTTGTGTCGCCAGCACTGAAAATAAATTACGGCATACACGAATTCAATTCTATTTTCAAAGTTGTACTCGTACAGCGAACTTAGCGTTTCCACATTTATTATGCAGTGTCAACACACATATACGTACGGTTAGCACAAAAACTATGTAGAACAATGCGCTACCAACACGAAGTTCCCATATAAAGTTACCTGTCCTGTCACTTGTGTAGATGCTGGCCGAGTTTGACTGGCTGACTCTACCCGCTCGCGTGTGGTAAACACGCGAGCGGGTAGAGTCAGCCAGTCAAACCCGTGGTGCTTGATGAATTTAATTTTGCCTGCAATTTAATAACATGCTTACTGTAAAAGTGAACTACTTTTGAAATAAATGTGGGCGTTGTATTTTTGTTTCTACGAATGTTACGAAATGTTGGTTGTGTTGTCTTTAAAACCGATTAAAGGTACCGCAAAAATAAATCACAGCATAAGGACTCCGCCTACCCATTTCCATCATGAGATCGCAGGTGTCGCGCAGGTGTCACTCGGAATGTTTATCTTCCTCTCCTACACTGATCTGGAGCATAAATTATTACCTAACCAACCCATAAAATCGTAGTAAAAGAATTATTACGGACACCAAGTATCTTCGATTTTATATCAAGGGGCGGCAATATATTCGCACATAAACGATCTCAACTAAAGCACTTACGCAGATATATTCTACTGCGGTAAACAGTGGCGTAGTATTTAAACTTTTGAAATAAATAAGCTTCTCGCTGCCCACTATAAAACTCATTGTTCTATTTAAGAGTACAGCTCCCAGCGGAAACAAATCTATTGTAAAATGGTTATTTCTCCCTTGAAACAAGCGTTTTTTGTTCGCGTATTTCCTCTTCAAAACCAAGTACAATACACACAATAGAGAAAACCCAGTAACGAGAGTACGCTAATTACAATTTCAAAAGTTTCCAGCCAGAAACGTAGGTATTGTAGTTCTCTCGGAATTATGGAGAAAAATGGCCGCAGCGTTAACTTTCCCCTTAAAAAATATAGCGGACGGAATGCGAGTTTGTTCAGAGTGGCCCGCTCTCCCCTTTATTCATCGTGAAACTTTTTGATAGGTTTATTTTTCATTCTGTTCCGGTTCGGACGGTGGCGCGTGGCTCATCCAGTTTCTGTAAATGTTGAGCAGTTCTGTAGTTCGCGAGCCGGATGCTGAGGCAGGACAGCTCCCTGAGGTGTCTGTGCTCGTAAATCCAGGTTTGAATGTTTGTTTATGCATACTGCGGACCTCGGGGATATGGCATGCGGTAGTTTGCACAAATATAAAATACGCGATAAGTGCTTGCCCAGGGAAATGATGATTTCCAATAGAGATGAGACCTCTATAGGTATATATAAGATAAGTTATCTATAAATATATTTAATATTTTTAAGTTAAAACAAATCTTCTTTTATTATTTATTACTAATATAAAAAATAATTAAATAATCTGATTTATAAAATACTTAAGTGATCTGATGCTTCATTTCCCTGAGGATCTCAGGGCGAGGAGTATGGAAGTATCAACAAAAACATTGTAAAGAGTGAGTGTGAATTTTAGGTAGGTATTTCTTTGTGTACACACCTATGCGGAGGGTAATCCCTAGAATCATTGCATCTATTTGAATATAATTATCTCACCATTTGAAAGGCTTATTTATTTCTGATGACGTGCAAATAGCTTCATCTTTTTGACCGACCGACCTTGACAATTCAAAAGTGCCTGTAAATGGTCTAATTGAAATAAATGCTTTGACTTCGACTTTGACTTTGATGGAAATAGGCTTTATTATCAAAAAATAACCCGGGCAAAACCGGGGCGGACCGCCAGTTTTATATACCTACTTAAATTAGAACGATTGAATAAAAAAATCACTCTGAAAAATGATAAAGAATTTCAGTATGAAAACGCTGATTTTATGAAAGCTTACTATGTATGTTTAAAAATAATGAATTCAGAGATCATCCCTTTTATAGCGGAGTTTAATCTTCGACGACAAAAAAAAATAAAATACTGGTTGCTGTGGTTATTTTAAAGAAGAAGATATGCTTATTTTTCAGCAAAGAATGTAACGTTTTGTATTAAACTTTATTTCCTAACAAAGTCCTTTTCAGGACAGGTAGGTACAATTACCTGTAGGCAATTATTTATTTCCCAAAAAATGCCATAGATTAAAGAATGTCGTTCCATTTACAAATATTTACAACGCTTTTATCCTTAGATAACAGGTCGTTTGTCATAAAAATATACATTACGAAATGCTATTACATTTTTTTCTTTAATCTTTTTTATCTCAACACCAAAACGGATGAAATGTTCCTATATTTTTATAATTTTTTTTGGTATAAATTTATGTACTTTCTGTCGTTTTCCGGCGTAATCTGAAATGTATTCATTTCTTATTTGTTTTGTTATTCAATTTGTTATTTCATCCTTACAAAAATCTTTGAGAGAATCTGAAACGAGAGAGAGCTAATATTTTATTGATATCGCGGTTCTATGTATCGTGGGATTTCTTGAAGGTTGTCGTTTCAAAGATAGTAAATTATATTCTCTATGCGCGAATACTGGTATCTATGAGGCAATAAAAAGCGATGCGTGCGCGTGTGTGAATGTGGGGCCAAAGCGATAAATTGCGTCGCGCCGCTGCCGTGATTTACGGGCGCTCCCGGGCCGGCCGGATTACAGCCGGCCGGCCGTTTGTTGATTACCTCGCCTATCATTTTATTAAATACTGAATTAGGTGTTCCCATTGCTCATGATTAGACATAGATACTTAATTGATCTCGTAAACAGCAAAGAATCAAGAGTCGATTATTTCCATGTTTAAATATATTTTCAGCGGATTTGTGTGTGTGAATGTGAATTGAAGACGAAATTCACACGTTACAGAATGTACTTACTTTTAAACATGTTATTTGAAGTAGCTACCTAAGTAAATTTCTAATTACTGGTCTGTAAACGAAAAATATTTTAGAGATAAAGGTACCTACCAAAAATAACCGCGAATTTATCAACTAAATTGAACTCGGAAAGACCATACTCAACAATAACAACTATTGAATACTGTTCCAATATTTACTTACAAAACCTAGCCTCAATTTAGTACTGAGTCCTGTCAGAACATCGCCCCCGCGTTCGTATAATAAAAGTGACAATACTTCAAAAAGTTATCCCTACATCACCCCGTAGGCAAGGGGCGGACGGAAAAAATCGAATGTCACAATTTGATTGATGTCATCCCGTCCGACCGTTGCCAAACTTGTACCGCCCCTGATGACCTAACAAAAGCTGCTGTGTCACCCACTGACGACAATGTTTTCTAACCTTTTAATTAAATATTGACCAAAGTGCCTTATTTCTAAGCCAGAACCGCTAGAGGTCCCCCCTATAGTGGTCCAAACGATCTAGGCCGGTCTAGACTCTAAACCATCTCTTTAGATGTACACAATATGTGCGTTAATAAAAACAAACAACGATCACGGCGATCCATTTGTCAACCGAATGTGTTCATCAATGAGCGTTTACGGGCTGAAATTGTGTCGCATTTCCATTCGATTTTTTAACGATTATCGTTGTTACCGTAAAATCTTTGTACCTATATGTTGAGATTAAATAGGTATAGTGAAATAAAATTCTATAAAATGATGTAACTAATTAGCGTTACCACATCAAACGTCCATTGACACAAAAGAGACCGATTTACCCAATATTATCTACGACAGAATCGCTACAGATTGATTGGTATCCGAGAAGCGTCGATCAGGCAATTCTACGTTCTTCAGAAGGTTTCGATTCAAAGCCTCCGACCAAAGCCTTCGTCCTACGATCTCTTTGTGATCATGCTCTTTGATCTGCGTCTATAGGTGCCGCTTATTCCAAATTCCTTTCACCTTTGACCATTATTTTTCTTTGTGACGGATGCTAAGCCTAACGGATGTAGGTATGTATTGTACCTTAAGTTTTGTATGCTATATATAAAACCGTGTTTTTATCTCGTGGAAATGTTACTAGGTGAGCACTGACAAAGCACATAATGCTATTGAAAAGCTAAATAAACCTGTCTACGTAATTTGTTGCTTTGAATTTTGAGGTTCACTTATTCTACGTGACATTTATTTTACGCCATATTATCATCATACCACAAAACCACGCCAGTAACCCTAACACACTTTACTATACTTATATCCTTCAAAACGATTCGTCGTTGCAAACTTCGAGCATAAATCTTATATTAAGAACTATAAAGTTCATCTCATCTTGTTAACGACGGGATGGTGTCAATTCATGTAGCCGCATCTTCACTACGTCAGCCAATGTTTGCGGTAAAGACCTCAGCACACGAGCGAAACGCCACAAGCAACCGAAAATGTTAAACGCTGTACACTGTGCGCTCACTGTGAAACATCTTATCAAATTAAGAGATGGAACGTGCAGCCGGCGTCGAAGTGGAATAGTAATCAACTAGCGACGGAGACAGGGTACAAGTCGGGCCGACACTAACTTCTCCAACGCTAAGGGGCTTGCGGCTGCTTGGGTGAGCTGGCACTTTGATACCAATAGCGTTTAGCGAAGTCCTGAAGGAATTGCGAGAACAAGTTGGGGCTCATTCCCAGCATCGTGGGGTAACCTACGTCAGTAGCAGACACCACCTCAAGTGATTTACCGCGAACGTAATGTAATCAGAAGGGAGTCGTCCGGAATATGGAATAAATGTAACAGGTCACAGCGCTTTCGAAAACTGTGTTATTCCGGAAATATCTTCTCGACGGATTTCACCTCCGCATATTTTTTTTTTTTTTTTTATGTATGACCACTAGCAAGTTAACACACGTGGGATATTAACTGCTTAACCGGACTAACCTGTGGTGGCTTCAAATGAATTTAAAGCCCCCAGCCAAGGCAACAAAACTAGCTACAAGCTAAAAACACTACTGACCGCTCACTAAGGGCATTCCCTGTGGAATACGACCTCGGCTTAGCGGCGTCAGTTTGGGACAGCAAGGGACAATCAGGCTGGGTCGTTTTATTATTTAGGGGTTATTAAAGCTAAGGGCTCAGCGGCGCGGGCTGGCTCGTTTGCAAAAGTCGGGGAGGGTTTTGAGTGGGTCGTCGCGACGGACCTCGGCGGCGAGGTCGGTATACGGAACGCGGTCTGTATCTGTTTATTCTAAGGGTGCTGGTTTCCCTACAGCTTTCCTGTATCTTTGTGATCTCGTCGTCGGATTCGACGAGTGTATGCCGAGGACGGCGAATCTTACTAATACGAGAGGGAGTGTACTGGGTTGCCTTTGAAATCAAAGGGTTTTGGTGCTTTTCAGCGGATTCGAAGAAACGCTTTGTAAGGCGTTTCATAAACTGTTTTAGGGTCGGGATATTAAGGTCGACATGAAGTCGTTCGTTCCGTACATACCACGGGGCGCCCGTGGCTTTTCGGAGAAATCTATTTTGAATTACTTGCATTCTGTGGATTTGCTTTGGCTTAGTGTGTGCGAATACAGCACACGCATAAGTCATAATCGGTCGTAACACCTCCGCATACACAAATAGGTTCCTTATAAATACTTAATTCTTTCAAGGATAACCATATGAGATTAACTCGTAGCTCAAATGGCAAAGCAAAAATAAATTCGTAAAAGCAAAGCATCAAATACTGATGGAATTATAAAACAGAAATAAAAAGCTTCTGAAAAGGGTCATCATCCTAATTGAATTCATTTCACTGCGTGCCTATCAAGTTTCAGGGAAAAAGTTTAAAAGAAAATTAAAGAAATAAGCCGTTTTAACTCAGACACATTTAATATTAAAGGATGGAGATGTAAAATTGTAAAAGGCATGACTTAAAAAGTGCGGTCACGTCCCGCTCAGCCGTCCGTCCGCCGCTCTGCGCCGCGAACGCTCAACGGCTCTTGGACTCAACAAATATCCATTTTGTTCAGCGACTGACTCTTGTTCTCATAAGTTTCGTGCTTACTGTTTCTTAATGGGCGCTATTTGCTTAAATATTTTTATCTTTTCAAATGTCGCACTAGGTCGCACTATTTTTCGCGTTAACGTAATAATTCACGGAAGTGGCTGTGAATCTTTATTTTAAAAGCGGCGTTTAATTTCAAATTCAATTTAGAATACACTATTCTTCTTTATTTGAACAAGCGCTGTATTTAAAAATATAGACTATTCTATTCTGACGGACCTGGTACGAGTATACAGGTAGGTATAACCATTCGCCGTCATATTAAAAATGAAGCAAAAGCCTAAATGTGGACGTGGAGATGCCTGGAGTATTTTATTCAGGAGCTAAGAGGGCTCGGAGTACAGTGATGAATATTGAAGCCGCCGAGATGGCTAAATAAAACATTGTGGTATGGAGGCTGAATATTATAACAGCGGTGTGCCCTCCGGCCGACCCTCGCCTCACAGAACAATACACGGATTGTGAATAAAATTAAAAATATTACAAAGCGTCTAATTTTTTTTCATTAAAAGGGTCGGCGGTGGTCTGTTGTTGAGGAAAATCTTTATGTGGGGCAACGTCCATTTCTATTGTATGAAGTCTATGTTGTACGGAACCTAAACAAATACAGGCGATGTTTGAAGCAGTGGAAGCCAACAGTTTCCATCTTATAAGTACGTACCTATGTGAATTCCCACTTATAACTAGCTGCTGGTAGCTAGTAGGGTAGGGAGGGGGAATGGCGTTCACTTAAGGAAAATACGCTGTATTTTCCAAAATATTAATTTTACTACAAAATTTTGAAACATAACATGTAGTTTAACTATTCAGTAATCAACATTTTAACACCAAACGTATTTATCTTTGACTAATAAGAATTAGGAAACAATTTAAAAAAAAATGGGTTTGAGCGCCATTGCCCCTGACTTTGGGTAATGCCGCTCAGGCAAAGGGGTAATAACGCTCAAACATGTTTTTGGAAAAATGTCTAGTAAGATCCATTTTCATTATACTATTAAGCGTGAGATCAACCTTGAATAATTAAAGTAAAGTCTACAATCACAAATTATCATCAATTATACCTATTTGTACGTGAAGTAAGCCTTCTATAATTTAAAAAAATTGTTATTATCTTCAATACTAAATTCACTTCAATTATTATTTTTAGAGGTAATCATAATAAGAAATAGTAAGATTCTATGATTGGGTACATATATATCACAGATGTATCCATCTGCCGAATCCCATCCAGAACATATACCATGGGACTACAGTCCGCAGGTGGTACAGCGATACCACATCTCGTTATTTTTTCCAAATTCTTCGGAAATAATGTAGTCTTCATCACCCACATTAATTTCGTCATCCTGTTGTCGTCGCAAAGGTGGTCTTCATCTTCATTCTCTCAAGAATTTTCATTTTTTAGTCGATCTCAAACTTGTAAATGGTATTTTAAATTGTTTTGCGGCTTTTCTTTTAGACAACCCTTAATCGATTGCAGTTTTAGCAGATTGAAGGTCTTCTTCACTCCAAGCCGATTTAGCGGTGGTTCGTTTAAGATTACTGGGCATGTCTTTAAGAAAAAGAAACAAAAATTGATTAAGGGGTAATGGCGCTCAGGTGAGCGGTATAACCCCAAACGGTCGTTTTGTATTTAACTTGAAATTTATAAACATTCAAATACAATTGTTCAAAATTGGATTCATTATTATAAAAGAGAATAGTTTTACACTCGGAAAACTGATATCAATAATTAAATAAGTATCAAAAGTCTGGACTTACCGACGAAAAGACCGAATCGAAAATTAGATCAGTTCGGCCGTTTATGGAGAAAGACACTTCACGGTCACGAGTCGCGAGCTGACTGCCCTTACGCGTCGCTACCTGTTTGAGGTCCCCAACCCCCACGCTTTACGGGCCGCGGCGTGTTGCTATGTTTCATTTTGACAAAGTTACAGAGGTGAGCGCCATTACCCAGTGAGCGCTATTCCCCCTGCTTACCTATGTGTAACGCCAGAGTGTAATGCCACCGCGTACTCCACGGGAATCTACATAGAGCACTAGTTTGATAATCAGATTGTGGTATTACCTTCGAAATTAGATTCATAAACGTCAAGTGTTGTTACTACATCGCAATATGAAACGAAATGGAAGGGAGACGCAGTGGGCGTGAGCTGGATGGAAATTGCAATATCCGAGCGAGCTGAATTAGAGCCAACACTACTCCTAACTAGAAGCGACACCGTCCCAGCTGGAGACACAATACAATTTTTCATCTTCCACGAACATAGAGACTTTTCTATTATAACTTTATAAAAATGAATTTAAACCGTAAAATCTTTTCAAGAAGCGGAGAAAATTAAATTTTATCCGTGAAAGCGTTTGCTCAAAAAATGTAATCATAATCAAAAACTGATTAAACAAAAAACATAAGAACCTATATACTGTACGGTGGTTTTGTTTCATTTGGCCTTTACAAAACACAAACAATCGAAACTGATTGGACTTTGTTCTACGTGCCTCCAGAGACACGTGCCTACGTATAAGGCACGCGTCTCTGGAGACACGAAGTAGGTACACGGACTAGTCCCCAAACTACAGATAAATCGTACCTATTGACGACAACGGGGAACATAAAGACAAGTTAAAAACAAACCCTAGACGAAAAAACCGTCAGACCAGGTTTTATTAAAATTTCAGCAAAAATCAATTTCAAAACAATTCTGCCAAGCCTTTTCAACAAAGGTTTTTTTTCCCTACTAAACACATCCAGTAGGATTCTTTATAGCGTGCATTAGGCCTGGTGGGAGATTGGATCGCACGAGCCAGCCTAACTAAACTTCATTAGTCAGGTTTGGATAACAGTGCGACGTCAGATTATGTCGTTAAGCATTGAGTTAAACATTAACCGGCGCTCAGCCACAGATTGCTCAGCCGCGGAACGAGTGTGGTAATTCAAGAAAACTATGTAGGTATTTTACTGCACTATCACTACATCTATACTAATATTATAAAGAGGAAAGATTTGTATTTTTGTGTGTGTGTATGTTTGTAATGAATAAATTCAAAAACTACTGTGCCGATTTCAAAAATTCCTTCACCAATGGAAAGCTATTTTATTAGGGTGTAACATAGGCTATATTTTATCCACGTATTCCCACGGGAACGGGAACTACGCGGGTAAAACTGCGGCGTGCTGCTAGTATACTATAAAACTAAGTCCCCCCGCCGCGTCTGTCTGTCAGTACGCGATAAACTCAAAAATTGTAGATTTTTATACGATGATTCTTGAAGTTGTCAGAAAAAATCATGCCGACTAGCGTCTTATATACCTAATACTCTGCTACCTGTGTGAAGCCGAGGCGGGTTGCTAATAGAAAATAATTTTCGTATACCTAGATTTCAGGATTGTTCGACGTGTCTTATGACTACGAAACTTTGCTCGGCTATGAAGCCACGACTTTCAATTTAGATATGTAAAACAAAACCAGTATAGATGCTCTGAAGTTTGCCGTAGTACCAACCTACCTATACAAAAACATATTTAGTAGTTACATCGACGTCGGCAGACAGGTAGCGCTTGGAAGCAGTCTCAAAGGAGCAGATACCTCGATTCTCACTTAAACGGAGCCGCGCATATTGTCTTATTCATACGGTCTGATAGACACGAACTATGGAAGCGCTCTAAACTACATACGCTTTGTTGGAGGCACCTGAATGTCTCCATATTATATTCAATAGATATTGATCTCGCTTGACGTGAAAGAGACGTGATATCAAGAATATGTCAGAGCAAACCAGCTCTATTATTTGTTGATAAAAATGAAAAGTCTAAATTATTTAATTTGTTAATTATAATCATAAAAGACGTTGATGGGAATTTTTTTCCGATTCACCTTACAACACACGTAGTTATTGTGCTCCATCATGCAGTTGAGATCATCCTTCAAAACCCGTTTGGAAGGACACCCGCCGGCATTGATGCACAGACCTCTGGAGCCACATCGAGGGATTATCGAAGCTGAAATGAAAACAAACAGTAACATTAATTTGACTTTGGAAACAAATGTTCCAGAAATCAGCTGTGGTCTAGAAAGTGTTGCTACGGCGGAACAAAATTAGTTGTTTAATTTTTCCTTCAGGACCATTCTTTTGTAATTCGAATTTGATGATTACCTACTGAATCGAATCCAAACATTTCTCAGTACCTAGTACCTACTCGCCTTTTTGGACGAAATATACCAAATATCAAACAATGGCGAATCAGACGAAACCCGACGGCAGACTGATTTTCAAAGAATTTTCTTTTTTATGCAATAAAGGAGTTTCGAATTCAAATAGAGGAGCACGATACCGGTTGGATTTTTTCAAACATTTCCGTCGACATCGATAGAATGCTAATTAGAACCAAATTCGTTTTAGCTGGCTCGTCGGTCCGCTAACCAATCGGATTGGACCGATGTCGCCAACATTATCTCAAGCGGACTCGATTAATTTACGTATTAATGAGATTTAACCGGAATATATTTAGTCCCTTGGATAAAATAACTGTTAGCGGTTTGATTACGTGGTAAGCACTTTCGATTATTTAAGTATTTGTGGATCAGTTTTAAATTGTTTCATTGCAAAGTCGAAGCTTCCCACTTCTACGATCATAGGTGTAACACCAAAACTTAACTAGAAACAGCGTTGAACAGTTTAAAGGTAAATCGTTGGTTTGAACTGCCTTCTTCAATATCTCATGTAGACGACAGTTACTTATGTGATAAAAAAAACCCGAAAAACGCGAGATGGAATCACGTGCCAAGGTTGTGTCCTGTAATCTATAGGTAAAGAACTGCATTTTTTTTTTAATATTAGGCTCAGTAGCTTCGGAGATAAGGTCCCCCCTTATTATAACCATACTTAAAATGTACCTATTTATTTACTTAACGCCGTGTTTGGGTCTCAGAAGTTCATACGTGTACCAAATTTCAACAGAATCGCTCCAGTTGATTCTGAGAAAATTTTGGCTGTGACATACGTACCTACCTACAGCAAGACAGACAGCCAAACGAGTGATCCAATAAGGGTTCCGTTTTTATTGACGTTTAGAATCTTAAATATCCACTCACAGGGTTACAAAAGATTATAATAAGTACTAAGAACGTGCGCATGCGCAAAGCACACAGAATTAATATAAAGTTTTTCGGGAACACCATTCTCACAATGAAACCTGGTTTCTTAGTCCTCACAATGAAACCTGGTTCGAGGTTTCTTGTTCGACTGCAAGATCTAGTTTGATTTGCCGTCGCTTGCGGGGCTCAACTGTGATTTCCTCACGTGAGGCAGCTGTTCCCGAGATTCTACAAACCCGATTTCCCGTGAAAACCATTCGCTGACCCTCTGTGTTTGTGTGATTTGTGATGCGCTGATGAACCTTTTCGAGCTGGAAAGAAGTGTCTTAATCTCAGAAATGTGAAGGCTAGCATGGGTAGTTGGGTACTAATTACCTTGCTTCGTAAACCTCTGTAATTGGAACTGAGAGTCTCAGTTGGCCAAAGCAACGCTGAAGGTTTTATAAATAACCTGAACTGAAATTTAGCAGAACGCGATGATGATATTTTACGACACAACCGGAATCCTAATCCGTAATATTATAAATGCGAAACGTTTGACTTTCGCATTTATAATAATTATTACGGATTAGGATTTTTTTTTTCATTTTTTCGCGTTTCTTAAAGATTCACGCCTAAATCGCTGAACCGATTTTTAATGAATATTCGTACAGAGATGGGATACGGTTATAGGCTATGGTACATTGAAAAAAATGAAGCCGCGAGCATATGCTACAAAAAGTACCTAAAAATTAAGCATGTAAATAAAGAGCTTGCACGAATTGCTCGCACGCAACAAACAATGTTCGCGATGTTCTGTCCTATATTATGCGAGTAGAGGTGTACATGCTCACCGAGGGACATTAATAACAACTTAACAATATTACGACCTTACAAAAGAACAATCAAAAACAAAGAATTAACGTGAACACACAACGAGAATATAAAAGAATTACTATTCCCTTTGGTGCTCGCAGTGCCATAATGTGATTCCGCTCGGTGGATAAGCAAATTAGCGTTTCATAATTAGCAACGTTCATACTTTTTAGCCTTTGTGCACGCGCCCAGAAAACACGCTCAACAGATAGTACGCTTGTGACGTTAGTGTTATTATAATAAACATCACAAACTGATCTGCATAATGAAGACAACTTTTATTTTTTAAGGGTTCTGTAACTAAACGAAAAAAAAAACGGACACCATTATAGCGTTGTCCGTTCGTCTGCCTATCTGACAGTCTGTTAAGATCCTTTTTCTCAGAAACGGAACATGTAATCTAAATCTAAGGCCCCTTGGGGTTCGAAAAAACTCAAACTGCATGCCATATACTATATCCTATATATAATATACTAGCTTCTACCAGCTGCGGCTTCGCCCGCGAGCATATCGGAAATAGCAAGGTTACCAGATTTGTATTGTAAATTTTTACTCAGGAAACACCCACCCTACACCTACCCTACACCTACCCTACACCTACCCTACACTTACCTTACACCTACCCTACACCTACCTTACACCTACCCTACACCTACCCTACACCTTTCCTACACATACCCTACACCTACCCTACCTACATAATTATACCAGCCCAAAAATACTATGACATGTTTCTGGTCTCCTGGTACTTGATGTTTTTGGTCTCCTGGTACTTGTGAATCTGAAGTACTAAGGCAGCAGCGGCTCTGAGTTTCCACTTCCTCCTCAGTCTCCATTAATCCATGCCACTTATCGGGATAAAAAGTAGCCTATTTTTTATTCCAGGATATGAACTACATGTGTGCCAAATTTCATCCAAATCCCTTCAGCCGTTTTTGCCTGATTGTTACACAAACATACAAACATACAAACATACAAACATACAAACATACAAACATACAAACATACAAACATACAAACTTTCACCTTTATAATATTAGTAGGATTTTGATTCTTGAAAATAAATCAAAACTCAAAGAGTACCTCCGATTGACTTATTATAAGACAAAGAGTAAGGTCTCAAAAACACACACATTTGACAGATAGAGCACCCGAGTGATATAAGTGTTATTATAAACATAACAAACTGATAAGTAAATTGAGCAAAACCTTTAATTGTTTTTGAGTTGTCATCGTTATTTTTTCAAGTGAACTTGTCTAATGGCGCCTATACGTAGAAAGCAGACTGGCGACAGTCTGCCTGCGTTTGCAAGCTCTTGTTGACTTGAACGAGTTCGTTCAGAAAACTGGCCAAAGACCAATTTCGGTTCGACAAAAAAGAACAACCAGCGACTGATCATCGCTGACAGTGGCAAACTGGCAACACACGTGGATTAGCGTTGCAAGAGGGCCAAGAGGCGGCATGATGACGCCAGTATGTTGCTCTTTACAGGATAGGTAAGCATAATGGGTGTTAACGCACACAGCATCAACACTACTGTAAAAGAAAGACTCCATAGACAGTTCAGAAAACACATTTACTTCATAATATCAAAACACTTTACAATATTAAACACTTCACAGTTAAAATAGCATAAAGGGTAAATACATTATTACCTTAAATTAACACCAATTAAACACGTACACAATTTCTCTTGATGTTCACTGGAGGCCGCTCGACGATCGAATGCCGCCGTATCCCAGAAATTATTCTCCTAACAACTAAAACCCCCCGCCACAACGCGTGACTCGCTCTGATTGGTTCGATGTGCGCCAATTGAAACCACGGACCAATAAGAGCGGTTCGGTGTTGCCAGTTAATAAAAACTGAATTCTGACAAGTTGCAAAAATGAAATGTTGCCAGATAATAAAAAGGTATAATATAAAATACAGACGCTAACAGCTCGGCCATCCTGCGAAAAGCGAGTCCCTTCGCGACCAAAATAAAAAAAATAAATAAAAAATAAAAAGAAAAGAAAAGTAACATTTACATGCAGAACTCTATTTTAAGTTACAAGTTAAATTAATTTAATGTACGACAAAGTCTAGTACATGAGCATACATAATTAACCTTGGAATCTATAAAGTTTTACAATCATAAATTATGATAACATCTTATAATAATAATTTGTACCAATAATATAATCTTAATATATATGTAAGATCCATCAGATTTAACTACATAATCTAAAAACAATTTTAATTTGATAACCTAGTTGGACAGCTTTATATTTAACCACCGGGAATTCATCTCAAATCAAACTATGAAATTAACGAACAGTTATTTTCATGGTAAACTTATTATAGCTAAGTTAGACTTATTATTATATAAACGTTACATAATATTAACATGATATTAATAACATTCTAACAATATTATTATAAACATTACATTAAGCGTTGTACATACTTTATTAAATATTACATGAATTATTATATTTCATAAATCAATCTATTCCAATCTAGGTGTGCTCTCGTTAGTATAAGGAACTAATTGGTAAGTTTATTACAGTCCTGATTAGCATTATCTTCAGACTCAGACTCTGTAGAGCTATAATTCCTATCGAAAGCGAGCCACGGCTTAATTCTATCTATCGCTATTACATTTTCATATCGACGTTGGCCATGATTGCGGGTTAACGGCGTATCTTCTATTAAAAACCTATCGTTAGGCAGTACTTTCAAAATTCGGTACGGACCCTGAAACTTTGCCGCTAGTTTTTTCGATTTGCCATCACTTGGCACCTCTCGCTTTATGCTAACTAAATCGCCCGAGTTATATTTGTAAGCGCTTTTATGTCTAGTATCATATCGGATTTTGTCTTTAGCCTGTTGTTCGGCAATGCGTGTACCTGCTTTGGATCGTACCTGGTCCAAATCATCTATGGAAGATTCTCTAACATCGTCTATAATATCGCTTAGAGCATTTTCGGAGCAACTACGTATGTTAAAACCAAGAAGTAGTTCCGAAGGGCTTTTGCCAGTCGTCTTGTGGACAGTAGTATTCAAACCGATCTGTACATCCAGAATATAATCATCCCAGTTCCTATCGTCTTTATTTTCCGTTTTAGAGGTGAGTGCACTTAAGATTGTCCGATTGTAACGTTCGCATTGTCCGTTTGCTCGAGGTGTAGCCACAGCATTAAGTATGTGCTTGATACCCATGGATTGGATAAATGCGCGAAAGCCGTTACTGGTAAAAGAAGTCCCTCTATCGGTTATCAGTCTAGACGGTGCCCCAAAGTAACTAATATGCTCTTTAAGGGCTTTAATTGAGGTAGAACTTTTAGTATTCCTGACTGGTTTTATATTAATGTATTTTGTGAACCCATCCACAATTACCAATAGGTAGCAGTTGCCTTTTTTGCTCTTCACAAATGGTCCTAGATGGTCCGCGTGAATTGTATGAAATGGAGTTTCAATTTTAGGAATCGGATGTAGTTCGCCTTGAACTTTCCCTGTATGGTCCTTGCTCCGTGCACACTCTAAACAAGACTTGATATATTTTTTTATAAACCGGCGCATTTTAGGGAACCAATAGATTTGCTGAATTCGCGCAAAGGTCTTGTCAAAGCCGAAGTGGCCTAGGTCATCGTGGTTTATTTTGGCTATCTGCCACCTTACCCCCTTCGGTACCACCCACCTTAAATCATTTTCTTCCTTGCCTACAATTCGATAAACTTTGCCATTTTTCAGTTTATAATTTTTTATAACATCTAGCACCTGGTCCGATTTAGGGTCATTCAAAATGTCTCTAATACGTGCTATTTCGTCATCATTACTTTGTACTGTAGCTATCCAATCATCCGTACCTACTGTAAGTACGTCTAAGACATGCAAATCGTCCTTAGCTTCCCCTACCGGATTCCTACTTAGTGCATCCGCATGGGACATACGACACCCAGGGCGATATTCAATTTCGCAGTTAAATTCTTGAAATTGAACCCACCAACGCGCTATGCGAGGTATAAGGTCTCTTTTTGATAGAGTCGTTCGCAGCGCGTTACAATCTGTCAGTATTTTAAATGGAACACCTATCAGATAGACACGGAATCTGTTGAGTGAGGATACGACGGCCAGCGTCTCCAACTCAAATTAATGGAGCTTTTGTTCATCGGGAGAAGTTTTCCTGCTAAAATATGAGATTGGCCTCAAATGGCCAGCATCATCTTTCTGCAATAAAATTCCTCCTATCCCGTGCTTACTAGCGTCCGTATGTAACTCGGTTTCGCGTGTTGGGTCATAAAGAGCGAGTAAGGGCCTCTGTACTAAGGTTGACTTAATTGTTTCAAACGCATTCACTTGTTCAGGCCCCCACTTCCAGGTGGTATGTTTTTGAAGGAGGTCTGTTAAAGGCTTTGCGATTGTAGCAAATCCCTTAACAAACCTCCTAAAGAAGCTTGCCAAGCCGATGAATTGCTGTAGTTCACGTTGGCTTTTGGGTGTACGGAACTTCGAAACGGCTTCGGTTTTCCTTTCGCCGGGTTTAATACCATCAGCATTAATTTGGAAACCCAAAAATTCGATGCTATCCATGAAAAAGTTGCATTTGGATAGCTTGAGAGTAAGACCACCGCGATTTAAAAGGGAAAGTACTTCTTCAAGCCTACAAAGACCTTCGTCAAAAGACCGTGCTGGGATCAAAATATCATCCATATAGATGAGAGCGTACTTAATTTTCGCTTCAGAGAGGATCTTATTGATCGTTCTTTGGAAAACAGATGGTGCATTTACCAGTCCAAAAGGCATTCGTGTATACTGAAACTGGCCATCGGGCGTCACAAATGCGGTTTTATCTTGCGAATTCTTTTCAATCGGAATTTGGTAATAACCGGAAGCTAGATCTAATGATATGAATAGTTTATTACCTGCCAGCCGATCGAGCTGGTCATCTATTAGAGGTAAGGGATAATGATCCTTTTTTGTGCGTTTATTTAAGGCTCTATAATCTACGCACAAGCGTTTTTCTCCGGTTTTTTTTTTGACCAGCACGATCGGACTCGCATATGGCGAAGTGGATTCTGTTACAATGCCCGCATCCATCATCTCCTGAACCATATCTCTTACCAGCGCTCTTTCGCCGTAGGACATGCGATATGGCCTGTATACCACTGGCTCTGCGTCATTAAGCTCTATGACCATCTCTGTTGCAGTCGTGAAACCAAGATCTTTAAGACCAGACGAAAAACACTCTTTGAATTTCGATAATAACCTTTGGAGCTCGAGTTTCTGCTCCGAGGTGATGATGTTACCGCACTGTACAGACTCATTCAGAGATTTATCATCGAAAGTTACTGAGTATACATTTTGTTCGTTAATGATGGGGATAGCACGCGTCAGTAAAGACCCCTGTTTTAGACAGACAGAACTACCGGAGACGTTTTGTAGCAGCAAGTTACCAAAACCACCATGTAATTTATACCCGCCCGGGAGTAAATAGTGTTCTTTACCTGTGGTACCCCTAACGGAGCCGTTCACATACACGAAGCTAGTAAGACTAGTTCGTGACTTCACAGGTATCATAGCTAATTGATTAGGAGCAATTACTACGTCACCCCGAGTCACGAGTGATATCCTTTGATGGGAATCCTGTTCGAACACTACTTCGTTAGGGGTCTTTATTATAGTAATACCAGGTTTCTCCGTAAAGGTATGACCCAAGAGAGCTGGGTATTTCAAAGCGGAGTCTTCAACAATGAGAATCTCTATATTCTCTTTTATCCCCTGGACAGTTACATCGGCATTACATTTGCCCAGTGGTTCTATGTGAAAGCCACCTATACCTCGCAAGACTGGTAATCTATCCAAGCTTGTATTCAGCTTCAAACGCTTCGATTCCGATTCCCTAACCAAGGTACACTGGCTCCCTAAGTCTACTTGACAATTGATCGGCTGACCATTTACAAATATCTCGAGGACATACTTCTGATTAGTATCATCTGAATAGTCTACTAGAGCAACCTGCTTTTCACCCTTAACTTCACTACTAGGACGTTCAGTGTTTTGGATAGCAGGCCCCTTAGATCTACAATACAAATCTAAATGGCCTTCGCGGTTACACAGAGTGCATTTCGTTAGGGGTTTATTGCATTTAAAACTCTTGTGTCCTTCTTCATTACAATTGTGGCATTTAATGACAAAAGTGGACCTCTTATTCGCGTCAGATTTGTTCCGACTATTATTTGACAAAGAGTTCCTTTTATCTTGCCCGGACCTATCCGCGGTTTCCCTACTAGTGCCAGGCTTAACAGTTTTAAAATATCTAAGCACATCTTCAGGTCCTCTAAACCTAGCCGCTTGTGCTCCTATACGTACCGCCCTATCATCTACGCCGTGTAGTAAGCAATCGACTGCTTTTCGACCTGCGATACCACATCGGTTCAAAAGATTTATCTTTACGTAGTAATATTGTTCAAGGGATTCGCCGTAACGCACACGCTTGGCCAACATCTGTGTTAGTAGTTCCGCATAGTCGTACCTACAAGGGAAAGACTCAATAAGCTTCCTTTTCCATTCTGTCCACGAGTAAAGCATCGTGCTCAGGCCTTTATACCATGTCTGAGCAAGTCCAACGAGTTTCGGTAGAGCAAAATGAATTGTTTCGCGTTCATCCCAATTATAAATCTCCGCGGCTTCCTCGACTTTAGTTAACCACGTTACTATGGTTTGTTCGGTAGATAAAGGATCGAATTCTGGAATCACGTTTGTTAAAGAAAGCTTAGAGGTCGATTGCCCCTTCACATTGTTGAGGACATTCAGGAATTTATTTAAGATGCTATGAGTGGCATCAGGCATCTCAACTTCCGTCAATTCACGTTTTCTACGACGTGAGGGAGAACGAGTTCGTCTTCGTTTCAATAAGCGTCTAATACGAGTGTCATAGCTATCACTGCTACTGCTACGATGACGACGTCGTCCTACCCTCGTGACCCGGATTTCATCATCAGATGAGTTGTCACGAAACCGTTTCCTACTACGATAATAATTACTTGAATCAACACGAAGTCGAGTTCTATCACGTCCTTTATCAACAGAATCTTCGCGATATCGGTCCCTTCTACGAAGGTTATAAGGTCGGTCCCTGCTACGATTGCGTTCGCTGCTGTTGCTTCTTGATCGCCGGTTATTAACGTTTTTATTATAGTTTGGCTTTAAAAGAGAGTGCTTGCGGCTTTGCCTGTCTCTGACCAGACTCCCTTCCGCTCCCTCACTCTCATTATCAGAATCACTTATTAAGCGTTTGCGGACTTGCCTGATATCCAGACTCCCTTCCGCTCCCTCGCTTTGATGAACTTGGCGTCGCTGCGGAGTCCGCCGTGGGACCTCGTTACGGTCCAACCTTATCGGCTCATCCTCGTTATTGCAGCGACGTCCATTACCACTGCCCGCGGGCGATGAATCCATCATCTGTAATTGTGATTAAGTTTACTTAGTGTTAATTAATGTACTTAACTTCAGTTAAATGCTATTCTTAGGGTGGTAAGTAGATTAATCAAAGTAAAATATTAATTGCGCCAAACAAGCATCGCATTTCCAGAGTGTAGCCCTGGCAAAATGAAATACATGTTCTAAAACACATTACATATCCACGGGAGTATCCTGGCAATATATAATATGCCCAACGAAATAAAACACAAATCAATAATTGTATTGTGTGTATAAGAAAAGCATGTACCGCATATCCAGAGAGTTGTCCTGGCAATATGGAATACATGCTCAAAATTATCCGTTACATATCCGTAGATATGCCCCGGCAAAATGCAACAAACCGTTATACAAGATTTATTAGGTGGTAAGTATGCATCCCATATCCAGGGAGTTGCCCTGGCAAAATGGGGTGCCTGCTTAAAATAGACCGTTACATCTCCGTATGAGTGCCTCGGCAAGATGCAACAAACCACCACATGACGATTTTAAACATAACCTAAAAATTAAAAATGTTTACATCTTATTTCCAGAGTGTTGCCCTGGCAAAATGGGATGTATGCTTTTTACAGGGTATTTATCAACTTCGTAAGTAAAACACAGCATAGCAGTTTCTTGAATTAGGTATCTTAAACATGATAGAGTGTCTTGTCAAGATCTTTTGAATTACCAAAAGAATAAAATGGTACTTACGTGACTGTCGTCGAATTTTATCACATTAACACACTTTATGGAGCTTTTCCTTTACTATGTATGCTAAGGGTGTGAACAAAAGGAAAGGAAAAAAAACTAATAAGCGTGGGCGGGATTAACGGATGGGTTTAAACTTCTCGTATTTCAAAAAAAACTTTTTTTTTTTTTTTACGAGTTAAAATCCGCTCATCCTACTTCTGAAATGTAAAAGAAAGACTCCATAGACAGTTCAGAAAACACATTTACTTCATAATATCAAAACACTTTACAATATTAAACACTTCACAGTTAAAATAGCATAAAGGGTAAATACATTATTACCTTAAATTAACACCAATTAAACACGTACACAATTTCCCTTGATGTTCACTGGAGGCCGCTCGACGATCGAATGCCGCCGTATCCCAGAAATTATTCTCCTAACAACTAAAACCCCCCGCCACAACGCGTGACTCGCTCTGATTGGTTCGATGTGCGCCAATTGAAACCACGGACCAATAAGAGCGGTTCGGTGTTGCCAGTTAATAAAAACTGAATTCTGACAAGTTGCAAAAATGAAATGTTGCCAGATAATAAAAAGGTATAATATAAAATACAGACGCTAACACTACTTACACACACACCTGCGCGACGAGGGGACCGGGCGGCGCGGCGTCCGCAACACAGCTCGTCGACGATCATTACCATCTCACACCTCAGCCGCGATCGCACGCTTAACTTAAATACTCCTATTATATTATAACTAATTTTATTAAACCTTAATACAGTCCACTCTTTTATTTATCTGGGCCTATCTAATGGGATACCTACCAAAACCTTCTACAGGGTATTATCTATGTAGTAAAGTAAAACAATCGAATGTGAGAAGATTTCAACCCGTAGGTTACCATTTCATTGAATATAATGGTAATAAAAACGTTTCGTATAAATTTCATAAAACACACGTACGATTTTTTTCCGGGTGAAGGAACGCTGTGCGCTAGTCTAGAATATACTCTACTCTACCTTTGTACGAAATTCCTGGTAACTACGGCACCACTTCAGTACGGATCCGTTTACCGAGATTTCCAAGAATTCTGACAAACGTAGCAGGTAATAAGGATTATTGTGAAGCTTGTCGAAGGGAAAGGAAAATTTACAAGGTAGGTATAGTCAGCGACCAAAAGTCTGTTAACAATTCAGTTTGTTCATTCGTAACTCGTTACACTTAGCTTAGGCACAATATTGTTAAAAACTAGTTTTTTCCTCGGCCTCACTCCCGTGGCATTTTCAGGTTAACCGGGATTTTTTTTAGGGAAAAGAGTAGCTAATGCCAGGATTTCGCTACTGAATTACTACTAATACTTTCAGAGATTATTAATATGATTTTTTATTTCAGAACATAATTCCATATAAACGTGTAACTAAACATAATAATACATAATAATAATCTTGTTATTCAAAAATACATTTATTTTACATAAAAAAGGAGACCACCAGAACTGTGTAGGTGTACCCATCCCAACTGATTACCATTTAATCCTTTTACAAACATACACAAAAAAAAACTATTTACTTAAACCATTAAAATTCATTTTAAAAAACCCGATGTTATATCTTTTATTTGCATAAGATGCTGAAAACTATCCAGAATCAACAAGCAATTTATAATTGTCAGGCAATAATGAGACTAAAGTTATTTTCATTGCTAACTCTAACTTAGTATTTAGTCGTATTTTGTTACAGTCAGTTTCCGAGGAATATTTATAACGTGTAGCTCCGAGACGCGTCTTGCCAGTTTTCCATAACACGTACCTACCCACTACCGTCAGCGTCAGATACGAGGCGTTTTTAGCGCAAACTGTGTCAACCGCGCAAATGGGTCGCTTTTGTACCTTACTCCTAGCCTTAGCACTTTAGTACTTCGGCGGCGTTTAGTGCTTATTCGTATCGAGGAAAGATTGAATTTTGACTTTAGAATATAATAGACGAATAGAAAAATATTTATAAAATAAAAAGGCTAGTTAAATATTAGACTGGACTTCTTTGATAGACTGAGCCCAAATATCCTTATAAACCGTGAAGTGGAAGCAGATTATGGAGGATTTTGATGAATTTTGGTATACAGGTAGGTAGATAGGAATCTGGAGATGGTTATAAGTTACTTTAACGTTGGCAAAACCGCGGGTATATCGAGGTACATACAATAATAAAAATAAATAACATTTTATGGTGAATACAAAAACCATACCTAATGGTTTTGTTCGAAATTATTTTATGTGCTGCTTAGAAGTTTTATGTTACTCTGTGCAAATTGCTAAACGTACCCTTGGGCTATCTTCTGCTAAAAATGGCGCACTCGGCCAAACTGCTTCGGTTAAAATATAGCCAAAGTTTCGTCCGAAAGCGAATACCGTTATACATAACATGAAACCGGGCTGAAATAAATGAAAAATGGACTAGGGGCGGGCAAGTACAATCTATAACTATGCCAAAAGTCCCGTTACTTTTGAAAAATCGAACGAAGTCCACGTTTATTTAGCGTCAGAGGGAAACTTCGGCTTCAGTTAAGATTTCTGATAAAAACCTTCAGTCGTAAACTCTGTAGGTGTAATTCTGCGATACTTTACGTTCAAACTTTGAAAAAGAAAAAAATATCCTGACTGGCCCTGTGAAGCTTTGCACGGCGGTCGTATTGGAATGATCGACTATAAAAATGGGGAGAACAGTACATTTTATTCGACACACGATTGACACAATTTCACATTACAATTATACAGGGTTATTTCCATCATCATCATATCAGCTGAAGGACGTCCACTACTGGACATAGGCCTCCCCGAAGTGTCGCCACAACAACCGGTCCTGTGCGTCTCGCATCCATCGGCTACCAGCGACCCTCACCAGGGTTATTTTCAATTACCAGCATTTGCAGCTATATCAGGTAAAAATCAGCTGTTTCTTACATTTTGCCGAGTTATGCGAGAAAGTATCTACGCAACAGCTAATTTTTTTATATTTTATAAAGTATATTTTTGCATTATGTAATAGTGTCTTTAATTGATGCCTGGAAAAAAATGTCCTGTTCATTGGAAAATAACTCACATACCTACTTACCTTATTCCATATATAAAAGATAAATACTTTGTTACAGTTTGTTCCTTCATCTTCACCTGGCTTATACCAATATAGTCACCATACGACTCTTTTGTTTTTAATGTAGCACTAACTAATTTAACAAACCACACTTACATGGTTCTCGAAGAGCAGCTTGTGCCTCTAAACTAAAATTAATATCTCGTCCAAAATTTTCTAAGACTAACAGACTCAAAATAAAATTGACTAAATAAAAACGCTTCATTTCACACGTTACAATAAAACTAAGATTAATTAACCACGACTCTTTGCAGCTGAAAATCAGCGTGTTATGTTCGCGCGGCGACGCATTCATTTGATAAGAAATTACAATAGAATCCAATTAACCTCACGACTACGCTAACTAAGCTATTCATACGTAAAAATGATGAAAATTTCAATAATGATAAAATTATAATAATGGTGAAAATAATGGTTCCTGAGAGGCAGCTTGTACTCACTAAAAATCTTCCGGCTTGAATTACATTTCATGACGCTGTTGATGGAAAATAAGTTGAACATCATCATAATCCTGCTAATATTAGTCATGTGAAATGTATGTTTGTGTTCCCATTACGCAATAACGGCTGACCAGATTTGAATGAAAGGCACACAGAAAGTTTAAATATACCAGGAGACCAACATCACGAAACTGAGCTGATAGGCTAATCAGGCGAATTGATTCATCTCATTAACAAAACGTTTTTAAATCATTGTGTACCATTCAGCTTAGAAAAAAATTGTGCCAAAAATACGTCAATCTCATTAAACAGATAATTCGTCTCCGCTTTTGGGGGCAAAAACTCCCATAAACAAAAATTAACAAGTGTAAATCGACATTTACGAGTAAATATTTAAATTGTTTCGAATTTTATTTAACAACATTAAATTGAGCTTAGGCAACCGTGAGCCAAGGGCGAGTTTAATTATTTCTCTCCATGATTTATTATCATTTTCCCTATGTTTAAATCCCTTGACGATACCCTTGGCTGATTCATTTCTTGCAGAAATCTAGTAATAAGTCTTTTTCAGGAATATAGAGTATATACCTATATGTTAGAATAGATTTATCATGCTTCTTGGCTCTTATGCCTCTTTCTCGCAAGAACCGCCTTAATTCAATACTTCCATTACCCTTTACAAGTTTATCAACAAATAATTATAGGAACCTCTTTATTTTATTAACTGAAATAAAAAAAATTCTCAAAAGCCACTTCATTCATACTAATCAAATTACTAGAAAACCCACAAGTAAAACACACTCCACTTTTCTCCCAGAAAAATTAACTGCTTAAACTCGTAATTAGGTAAATTACTAAGAATATTTAATTAGTAGATTACCAACCCAATACTCTGTTTCTAAATTAAAAAACCCAACTTGCTTCCTCCAGTCCAAATGTTAGGTACCTTCTTGTAAATTGTTGATTTAGGGATCGTTTTAAATTATGGTAGCCTCGAAACTATTAAAAGTTGGTCTAACAACGTGTGACTATATCTGGATTCAGGTCTTAAGCTAATAAACACTCTGCCTCACTGAACAGGGGGTGAATGTCGCATAAATAGTCAGTTAGTTTAGTGACATTGGCAAAATTATTTACAAAGAAGATACGATATTAAACTACATAAAATAAAATCGTATTTGTACCAGGTTTTCCCTGAAGCTTCTCTTCCATGGTTTATTTCATAGGAAACAATGATTTTTACCTCCCCATATTTTTCACTCAGCGATATTTGGTAATTGGATCATCACTTTCAGACTACATTTTACAGTCAAACAAATAACTCTTCAGGTGTAAATTTAGTTTAGATACGAAAAAAACTTAATCAAAGTTACTGAAAATGCAACTAAGGTAATTAATCAAGTAACATAATTAATGTGTTACGATAGCCTCGGTATATTTTGTTAGGGACCACACTCGCCCCACACAAATATATTGGCCCTTGAGATCCTCTTGCTTTCAAGAGTTTACTGAAATGGATCTTCTTTCAACTTATTGCCTTAGACGAGACGAGACGTGCGTGGAAATTCTTTCATAACTCATAATATCCCCACCAATTTGAAAATAGGTCCCACTTCAACTATAATTATTATCACAGCATGAAACTTTCTCTTGGCTAAATAACTCAAGAATACTTACTTATAAAATCATTCGAGTTTTATCCACACCTATAAAATACCTTAATGATAAAAGTAACTAATGTCGTAGTTTTGCTGATTAGAAACCTAATAGCCTACTTGAAACGTACAAAATTATAACAAAAGTTCTGCTTCCTACTCGCAAGCCACAAATAGCGAGCCACAAATGAATAGGTATACCAAAACATTGGGAAACTCCTAGTGGAATTCTTAAATATTTTTTATGGAAATTAAAAAAAAACCGTAAAGGATACGCACGGCGCTATACAACGGAGTATGCAGTAAAGTACGTACTTAGGTAAGAGTACCTATTTTACCACACGTTCCATTGTGTGGTGCGTAATTTTTAACTTTCGAACAATGTATCCCTACAAGCTTCGTAAATGCATTTTTTGAGCAAATGTGTTGAAAAATAAGTTATGACTCAAGCGCAAACAAGGTAGCTCTGGTGGCCCTACGTCACTCTCACTTACCATATAAATTACAGCAAAGTAACATGAAATTACTAATATTCACATCATGAATTTCAGCAAAGATTTTCACGGCACCGTCTGCGTTTGAGTACAGTCATATTATGAACGTACATTTGTGTTCTTAACCATTTTTCCAGTCAGCGCCTTCAGTGGGTGGCGAAACAAGTTGAATGCAGCGAAGCGTTTTCCTGGATTTGCGAGCGCCGAGCGACGTTGAGAAAACGTGGAATGCTAACGGTGAAAAACTAACGTTTACCGTAGACCTCTCTCGGGCTACGAGACGTGTTTATGCTCGTTTTATTTCAGGCATTTTTTAAATTGGATTTTAATTTGCACGCTCGTTAGTTAATGCAAGAAAATCGGGCGGCGAACTTGAATACCAGTTCATTAGGACAGCTAGAAAGAAAAATAAAGAAAAAGTAAGTATTTATTGTCACAGAAGTGACATGTAAATTATAACAAGGCTTTGAAAGGGTGCAGTAGCATCTGCTATAATTACCATAATGATATTATTATACGTTTGCCAAACGTGATATTACAGGAATATTTCAAAACGACCATTACGAGTATTAGGATGCCAGTGTTTAGTGTTTAGTAGTGTATATTTGCACGTTAATTAGTTATGTTATGATAATGGACTTGGCAAAATACTTCTGGTCTAACACTAGTGCGTACAACGTACCTACATGCGGATAGTTGTAGTAATGAAATATTCTGAATTGTGATGTTCCCAAATAAAACAGTATTACCTACGTTCACGCGTATTATACGCGTAGTTATATACCAACCGCTAATAACGCTCCGTAATATCTAATTAATCATAGTCTGCTTGCCGTCAAGTTTAATCACTCAATTTAATATCTCGCGCAGTAGTATTAAATTTTACATTTATCAAAAAGACAGACTCCAAAAACAATATTGAATATAATATGAGATTCAGTCTGTTCTCTGAAAAATTCAATTGAATAAGACTGAAGTCTGAAGCCATGAAACATTTAGTACCTACCTTTTATAAAAGTCTGGAAAAAGTTTAATTTGATCGGAGCTCAAAGTCCGGCTATTCAAAGATATTAAAACAAGTCAAAGGAGACTGGCCGCTTCATAAATAATAAAAATGTTATTGAAGACAAAATTATTTTGCGGAGACGAGATGCTTAATCATTTCTTGGAGCTTGAACAAAAACTGAAGTCTTGAGGGTTTTTGTACTTTTTGTGTGGTCGGTATTTTAATTCCACATTCTCCATAGCTCCGGTGATGATTTTTTTTTTCTATTTGATAACTGTTAGCTTAGTATTCTACTAGCATACCTGCCGCTTCTTTCTAAAAGATTTACAAGACAACTGCAATAGTTTGTGGCTGTTGTCCTTAAATTTCACAAAACTGCGCTATAGGTACTCGAGGATAAGCGCCCACAAATAAGCTTCAAATGGAAAAGACCAATCTGCCAGCTGAGTTTTGGCAAAAAAAGCTTTCAGTTTGTATGGGCCCTCACCTGTACCCTAAAATTAATAAAGAAGTGAATATCCTTAACGTTAGTAAGTTAGGTAGAAACGTTTATAAGAAAATTGTAACTGGCTGCTAGATTTGGATTATTTGAACATTGAAAGTGTAATCACTATTGGCTGAATCAAAATAAACACAAACATACCATAACACTCACTCTATCAGAAGACTCTCATTACACTTACATTAAACACTAGACTTAACATAAATACCCCTAATTTTTTCTATAACATTATACATATTAATATTATACATACAACTACAAACCTACAACTATTTCCGTAACTTTAATTTGCCTATTACATAATATTATATGTTCAGTCCAGTGTTACCTGTAACCAGATTGTAAAGTTTTTTGATATTAAATAAATGATTATTATATTATTATTGTGCAAGCCCAAACGCATCGCATTTAAAACTGTTTATTCCATTTTAAGCAGTCTAAATATATGCGTATATTTATGCCATATAAACTGTTAATATATGAAAATCCAGTCAGAGTATTACTTAACCGACTGTTATCCGCGCCTAAACTCGAAAAATATATTAATAATATGAAATTTCATTTCGGCCCGTTGTGATTTTAAAATTCAAGCCGCGTTCGCTCCATGAAAATAAAATCAACCGTGAACTTTACATTCAGGAGAGCCCCAAATTTACATTTTACGTAGATAGGACTCTTTATTTTAACTTGGTGAAAAATAATGCAAATCACCTTTTTAGGAAATCCCTGCGGCACAACACAGCGGGAATTCTCAAGGATACTGTTTAAATACTTGCTGTAGATATGTTAAAACAAATATATACCTACATATAAGGTAGGTAATAGGTACTGGTATAAGGGTATATAATTTGATGGTAAGTAGATACCGAATTTATTAGGGTTCAATCAAAACCAAGTTTTCATTTGAAAAAAACTTAGAGCGGATTTCACCAATGAAACTGAACGCGATCAGTACCTACATCTAAACTGCGTTCAAGAGCTGTCAGTTTAAATATTCCATAGAAAAATTATGACACTGACAGCTCATAAACTTGGTTTATTCGCTAATCGCGTTCAGTTATTGGTGAAATTGGCCCTTAGTGAGACGATAAGATTATTTAGTTTCTGCGATATTGATAATTTAATAGTTAAGTTCTATGCGCTCGTCCCTCCAATGATAAAAAAGCCAAAACACGACTCATAAAATCACTGCCAAATAGTGTAGCACGCGATTTACAACAGATAAATAATCCAAATACCTGACTAGCACTAGTCGGGCATACGAAGTCAGTCTCTAAGGGTATGGGACCACCGGAGCGCGTGAAAAATTCACTTCGGTCGGCAGGAATGTTTTATTTAAGGCGGTGCGCAGTGCGGCCCGTTGAAATATTTAGTAACGACCATTGAGACGAAGTGTTACCTTTCTTTGCTCGACACCGACTATTTGACTCCGTTTTTACGTAGCCTGTGACATCCCTCCGCAAACGCACAGCTCGCACAGGCACATCCCTAATGAGGCAACTTTTGTACGAGCTCCTTTGTAGGTTGTGTTCATGCTATGGCAACTTAGAACAAAATTAAAATTCCATTTTTTTATTGAAAACAGCGCCATCTAGTTTTTAGTTAAGGGAAACAAATTGCGGTGTTGCTACGGTTAAATATATATTTTTTTTTTTGGGAGTTACTTTATAACATTAATCAAGAAAAATTATATAATTTTTTTTCTTCTTATATAAAAATAATATAACATATAAATTAGTACATAATTAGGTTTTTATTATGAGCTTTAATAGTGAAGAAGTTATATTTTGGTATTTAAACGTGCAAAACTTTGTTTTTGAATGGCCACACTTGAATTGCAAATGGCTGCGTGAGAGTGTAACTACTCGTGCGCATTTATTTTCCTTTTGCAATAGAGTTTTTGTTGTTTCGCTAGTGCATCTGCAGGTTGAGTTGAGCTTTCGTTTCTCCACGTTGTTGAGCCGCGTTACAATTCGTTCGTACATTCGTGTTGTGTTGTGTTGTGTGTGTTGTTGTTGTAAATAACTGGTGCAAAGATATCAATAATGTTCTCACTGGCAAAATAACCTTTTGGGATATTGACGATTCAATGAAAGAAAAGGCTAATCGGCACTACCCTAATCATAAGGGACGAAAAAGGCGAACAAAAAATTTTATTGTAAATATTATGTGATGTTTTTCTAAATAAAATGGTTTTATTCAATCATGTGGTTTTTTTTCCTTTATGTAGTACGTATGTTTGTAGTATATAGCGGATACACTCATCTCTCTACCTAATATCATAAAGGATCAGACAGCAGCTATATACCTACCAACCTATACATTTATTTATATAAATTAGTTCCCTTAACTAAAAACTAGATGGCGCTGAGTTCGACCACTTCCTAATATTAAAAAATTAGGTAGAGTTGCCTGTCTATAGCCAGTATACTATTGTAGTCTTTGGTTGTGTTCGAATGGGATATGAGTGTTTCTTTCTGGAAAAAAGGGAAAGGTAGCAGTGTTAGCTTAGAAGTTAAGCTTATATAATAAAATACTTTCAACGTGGATAAAAAATATCTATCTGCCTATCTACGTACTTATTTTGAAAATTAATTATCAAGAAGAGCCACAACGAATTGCGACTCGTTATTATAATATCATGTCATATTATACAGAGTTTACCTACATATACAGTTACTTACTGGGTTGTGGAGGTTTTGTAGGCAGCCGTTCCATGTAAAATACTGGTATTCAACTGAATCTGGTTTGACTGGTAGGCGACCCCAATATTGGGAAAAGGCTGGGCAGATGATGAACAGAGTTTACGTATTACCTACATACAAAATCTATGTTTATAGTTACGTATTAGTATTTTGAAACAAGATTTTCTACAGTCTTAGTTGTATGTCGACGAAGGTCACATCAGCGCTAAATCAGCGATTACTGCGCTGCGTTGAAAATAAATTAAATTTTAATCTACATAAACTCTATCCAGGTAACTGTAGGTATATAATGTACTGCATCCGTATCACCTATTTCACTGGCAGTCGATAAATACCCCAAGCGTGTTTTACGTATTCGCTTATAAAGGGTATAAAACGAATGATAGCCAAATGGGGCACTTTGTGGTTTTCATCTGACTTTTACGACGTGTGTGTAAAATGCCAATGGTAACAAATATTCGCTACATACATTACCTATATACCTACGAAGCTGTACAAGATATACGACACAATTTTATGAAAGTCGGTAAAATACAGACTGGGATATCGATAGATCAGAATGTGTTTTGTCAAGAACTCACCTACTATGTAGGTACTTTGTCAAAGAATAGAAGGTAGGTATACCTTTATGTCACCACCAGATCAATTCAAAATAAACCTTGCGATATTAAAAAAAAATCGATGACGTAGGTAATATAAATAATAACAATCGATTTATCACGGATGAAACTAAATTACAATAGGCATAATCTTTGAAGATCTGCTTTCTGAAAATACATGTCTTATAGGTTGTGTCGTCAGTAGTTAGTCCATCATTAACCAGTCCTCTTGAAAACTACTAGGAAATAAATACGAGAGCTACGAATTTACCATGAGAAAAGATCCGTAAATGTAGAAAATCTACACCTTACCATTAACAATCTATGTATCCATATTGCTAATCTGTCCCATTAGCTACTCGTGGTTAATATATAAACGTCGGCACACTTACATAAAGTTGGTTATCTTTTTTTTTCCTAGAAACACACCGAAAAACAAACCAAATCTGGCAGAAGCTTCATAATAATTTTCGATGTTTACACATCCTTTCATCTCATAATTGTTCCCGCGGCTTGCCGACGATAAATTCCCCACCCTCGAGCCCTTTAGCCGATTGAGTGGGCACTTACCTGAGCAAATAAAAATAACAATGAATATTGTCGCCTCATTGGTGTAACAAAGAACCTCTTTACTCAGGTACAGGTTTGAGAACCTGCGTTTGATTTCTATCTGGATATCTTTCTACTTAGCGACACAAAATGCTTCCCTATTACCCTATTACCTAACTATACGTTTTTTCGCAGCCAGCAAAAGTCTTCTCCTTATAAGTAGTGATCAGGTAATCCTCAGAATCTGGTGAGCGTTGCTGATTGCGTTGCGTGGCTGCAGCTGAAATTATCACCACTTTTAACAAAGAAATTGGTGATTACGGTGTAGAAGAACAAGAAGGCCACTGCTAGCCGTTTCCATGACGAAGAGTGACCTCATCGCTTTCGAGATCGAGGTGAAAATTGCAAAAAAAGCAATAGCAATAGGCGGTAAATAGTTAACACATCATCAAGGAACGGGTTACGTTTTATAACATTATTAGATAGATTAAAAGCCAATATTCTTATCTAGGATGAATATTAAATTGGTTCAGTTAAAAGGCTGGGGGATAGGTGGTCGGGAGCGAGCACAACGGAGCGTGCACGTGTGCTCGACTCAATCATGCGGGTTATTGGGCGCCGACCTGTGCGGATCGCCCTCGCTCGCTGCCGGCTGAAGTAAGAAGCTGCTGTCGATCACGTTTATTGCCTGGAGTTTTTATATTATAAGACACATTATCATAATTCGAGATCTAAATAGTAATTTCATGTTTGAGATTGATAGTTTCACACACGTCACGCCTGGTCTCTCGACAAAGCTGCGAACTTGAACAACTCAATGCTCCTGTCAATTCTGAAACCAGTCAACCAATTCCGATAAAAATACCTTCAACACGTAGGTAGATAAGTAGAATGGCTAAATACTAAAAACGTAAAGCTAAACTTCTGATTAAAAAACTTCGTCACTAATAAAATGTTGCTTTGCATTTTGTAATTGTAACCCAACTCGACCTTCTAGCTTAGCACTGACTTAACAAAACTCCGTGGAAAGAATAATAAGGGTCTCGTTAATCTCGCCAGAGGCTGTCAATATATTCAAATTTAGAAGGAGTCGTGGTTATGTTAATTAATGGCGGAGCGGGACCGCAATCCTTCGCCAAACACTGAGCGTACAAATTATCCACATAAGGGATAATATGCAAGGCCAAACGAACCACAGAGCTGACGAGCTCGGGGACTGAGACCGACTACGTCAAACCAGCATCCCTCTTTAGTGGGAATACTAAAGCACATCAGATAAGCTCCAGTCCATCTGAACCGTAATCATTTTTATGAAAAGATTTTTCTCCGATGCCAAACGAAAGGTTTCCTTACCTACCTGAGTATAATGTAGACTGACTACCTGAATATAGTGGCTCTACGTAGGTATACTTTAATCTACTCTTTTAATACTTCATGGAATAGCGAAGCCACTCACAACGAAAACATCGAATTTTTTCATCAATCTCATAAAAGTGGACGCGATTTTATTAACAATTTGTTCAGTGCAGCGTCGGTACGTGCAATCAAAAATGCATGCAGTATCGTAGCATACGGCCGGCGACTGATTAAATAACAGTGTGTCGGTCCATAACGCTCGATGACGGGATGCGATGACCGCCTGCCCGGCGACCAGCGCGACGGAATTACATTTTCAGCAGAGATTGACACTAGCTGGGAGTGCCGACTATCCGCCACATTTATAGTCGGTGACTAGTCTTTGATTAGTCGGCAAAAGATGCTAATTAGTCAGGATCAGCAGTAATGCGTAACCGAAAATTAGGAAGCAGTAAATTTCAGTTGCAGGTAAGTGGAATTTGTTCGAAAGAGTCACCGCGGCCCTGGAACGCAAAGGGCATTTGGAGGAACACGGATGGGTTTTAGTCAATTTGATAAGAGTCTGACACTCCCTTGCGCTCCGATCAGAGCGGAAGAATTCATTTGATGATTTCTCATCCTTGAAAAAATGAAAAATAGGTTCAATACCTACATGCCTTACAAGTGCATAAGTTCTACTATCAACCTATAAACTTAAACGTTTTAAAAACAAAAATATTATTATAAAAGTCGCCGACTAGTTGGGAAAACGGGCTATACGACGATGGCTAGTCGGTTATTTGAGCATCAACTAGTCGGCAAAGTCCCAAGTAATAGGCCCATATCTAATTTTCAGCCATGTTACAGGAAATTCACCCAAACCGTTATGGTCACTAACTACGAGTGACTAAACAGAGCGCCCCAGGGCTCGCTTCAAAGAAATTTCGGATTTATAGGGAAATTGGATATCTAGTTGGTAATTATGTCCAGTTTCAAACAAGAGATAACAAGGTTTATTAATTCTGGGAAAATTGAGTCATTAGGATTTCGCAGTAGACATAATAATATCTAACTATCGCAAATAAGATTAAGTAAACACACTTGACTAATATATAGTTTTTACGTAGGTATACAAACGTCTCTATTTCATCCCAAATTCATTATTTGACTGTAATAAATGAGTTGGAATGTTACCAGAAACAGCCTAATTTCTCTTCCATCGATTGTTTATTTATAACTACATACCTACTTACATATTTATACCAACACCAGCGTAGGTAATACCGTAACATATTCTTTACGGTTTTACAGCTGTATAAACGGGTCAAGTTTGAACAAGCAGCGC
Organism: Melanchra persicariae; assembly: GCA_947386135.1. Taxonomy (NCBI): domain Eukaryota; kingdom Metazoa; phylum Arthropoda; class Insecta; order Lepidoptera; family Noctuidae; genus Melanchra; species Melanchra persicariae. The sequence continues at coordinate 6,283,369 of OX376653.1, read as the reverse complement.
GCATTATTGGTTTTATGTTCAACTGAAAGTATCACAAAGCAGCTTACGAGGTCAACTCGCAACCTGTACCAACTTCTGGGTGCCTTTAAAAGAATAAACAAAATCACCTAACAAACAAAACTCTTCCGCCGAAACTTTTTGAATGTGTAAAGTTCAATTCTGGCTGTCAAACAAATTGGAATTTTAAAGCTCTGCTAGCAAAAATAGATTGCCTACGATACGAATACGTCGCGTTGCATTGTGGGACCCGTTTGTACACAAACAAAAATTATTAAGTAAGTACCTACTGAGCCGTAAAGTATTTGTAGTAAAAGTAAAGTTATTTTATACCTTGCAGTGTTTTAGGGTTCCGTACCCAAAGGGTAAAAACGGGACCCTACTACTAAGACTCCGCTGTCTGTCTGTCTATCTGTCTGTCTATCACCACGCTGAATCTCATGAACCGTGATAGCTAGACAGTTGAAATTTTCATAGATGATGTATTTCTATAGCCGCTATAACAACAAATACTAAAAACAGAATAAAATAAATAAAGCTCAGGGGTTCCCATACAACAAAAGTGATTTTTTTGCCGGTGCGGAACCCTTCGTGCGCGAGTCCGACTCACACTTGGCCGGTTTTTTTTATTTCGAAGTCGGTTGTGGTTGTGTTTTTCTTTTTTAATATTTTTAATTTTTTAGTGGTGATCCCTACCTACTATGTAAATTGATATTATTCCCATAATGAGTGGTTGTGCTATTTGCCGTTAAGGAGTTACTTTATGGGCCTTCGCAAGCTTGCTGTCCAAGTCCAGACCAGCTCATCATCATCATCATCATCATCTCAGCCGAAAGACGTCTGCTGGACATATGCATCCCTCAAGTGTCACCACAACAACCGGTCCTGTGCGTCTAGCATGCATCGGCTACCAGCTCATAGTAAAAAAAATATCTAAGTAGGTAAGTACTTTGCTTTGGGATTGACATAAACCAAACAATATGTCACTTTACTAGATTTTATTGATTTTAAGGTAGGTAAGGGGTTTTAATTTGAAGTTCAACGTCCAAAGCAACTGCAATATATATCTGTAACTTAACCCAACGCAAAAGTAATCATCACGGTCGGTTAATACTGCTTGGGCGAAGCACCGCCGCCACCGTGTCCTCGTGGAGGAGATCGGCGGCGGCGACCTCTCGCGTCCGGTCCTGGTTCAATCCATGGTCCGGAGCGAGAAGGCATGAGAAGCCTCCACGGTGCGAAGTCACCTCGACGGCGAGCGTTGGGTGGCTCGCCGTCCGATCAAAGCCAGGCCCGGGTCGACGGCGCGTTGTGTTCCACGAGCGCGTCAAAGAGACGTCAGCTTAGGAGAAGGGGCCCGTTAGAGCCAGAGCCTGCCAGGGTTGCAGATTTTGTTCGAAAGAGTAACCGCGGCCCTGGAAAGCGAATGGCACTACGAAGATCACGGATGGGTTTTGAGTCTGACACTCCCTCCCGCTCCACCCAGAGCGGCAGGAGTTATTTGATGATTTCCCATCCATAAAAAAGATGATGTCATGTTATGAACTGGTGTAAACAATAAACAGACATGCGATTTCAGCAATCCCGGGAGAATTTATATCATTTATTGAAGAGTTCCGCTGCCTACCTCTGAAGTTCTTCATCAGATCTTCACTAAATTGAATTGGGACCAGTGTGGGAAGATACTTTTCCAAACAAAAAAGAATCATCAAAATCGGTTTTTTCCTTATTGTATATCAGCTACCCAACATCGCCCATATGACCACGAACTTCTGGAATACCCTATAGATACAATTAGGTACCTACATATTTAAATGAAGAATGTCATGTTTAGTGTAATACCTAGAGCTGTACCTAGGTAAATACTACCCATTGGCATGGTGAGGAATTCTAGATGTGAGAATTGAGATGTGTGGCTGAAAAATATAAAGTAAGTACCTAACTACTAAACATTAAATTAGTGTTTTTGGTGTTTAAGGAATGTTGGTAGATTTGTAAGTGACATACCTAGCTCCAGGCCCAGGAACATAAAAGTAGACCTAAGCATGTTTCTACATAATTATGCAGGTAACAGCCAGCTTTTATGGTCACTACTTTTATGTGCGTTTTGATGTTTGTAGTGTTGGTACCATCCTATTTAAATTTCTAACTGCTTGTATTAACATTCACCTGTTTTTCTTTACCAAAACCTACAATTACCCGGGGCCTTAATAATAGGTACCTACGTAGATAAGTAGGTAGGTACTAAAAACGTATCCCGAATTCCTGGCACAAAAATGTACCTAAATTTCTGAACAGAAGTTAACATTTCCAAGCAGTCAGTTTACCACAAAGTTCATGTTTCGAAATACGAAGTTCCCGAGCTATGCATAGTTCCTATTTACCATCCGAACCACATCAATGACATAACGTCTGGCTGAGCATGCAATTTGCGCCAGTTGCGACATGCCAAGCGGCTAATACTCAGGTATAAATACTAATTGCATGAAATTGGAGTGTTATTGTGCTAATTAGTAATAATTACCTAGTATGAAAACCCAGAGCAGATAAGTTTTAGATACAGTACCTATTATGAAAATTACCTAAAATGGAAATGTAGTTGTGGCCAGAGTCTAGTTACCTCGTACAGGCTACGTAACCACAATGTAATAATAATAATAAGTTGGTTGCAGTACAGTTAGGTCATAGAGGCCGAGTATGTAGTCATCAAGTGGAGGAAGTGCAGCCACCATGTAGAAGCCTGTAGGCGCCTCATATTGGACGCGTGGTCACCAAGTCGATGCTGCGTAGTCACCACGTAGATACCGCGTAGTTATACCTACTAGTTATCTCTAAGGGCCCGCATAAGCGCCTCATAGTGACAAAGCAGTCACCTCTTAAGGCGACGTAGTTAACTTGTAAAAGCCAGTCATCTCTTGGAGGATGCGTAGTCACCTCGCAGAGGCCGCGGTTAATTTTCAATAGTAGGTTCTATATTTACCTACTTACCTGGCAATGATTTATAAAATAAATACTATTTTCATTTAATAAAAAGTGTCAATCCAACTTCTAAAACACAGACCTCCTCGCTATGAGAGGAATTGGGCCGTTATCCACTACACAGACCAAGAGCGCAGTGTTGAATGTCACTGACTTCTGAACTCACCACTAACCTTTCGATGTGGTTCTGGGAAAAAAAGGTTCTTCGAGGAGGATCGCCAATGCTCCCAACGAGCATCTTAAGTAATTATTATTAAAATTCTATGGCCTCCCCACGTCTAGAACCTAGATTCCCAAGCTAAAGCAACGAACTCGGCAATCCTAACGCCTAACCCGATCCGAACTACCCACGGTCCTAGGCATTAAGCATTGCTTAAGTTATACTAAGAGAAATCCATACCTAATGTAACAGATATCGTCGATTCCAGATCCGATTTGCTCATTTCATCGCCCAATAAAAATATTGTCTGTTGAACCAAGTTGCATCGAGTGCGGTAATTGGCAATTAGTTGCTAACTTGCTGAACTTAACGACTCTTGTGAAAAAAGGCTGACGTTGGTCGAGTCAAGTCCATTGATATCTTCATTATCCAACTACTTTATTATTTTTTAATACTATGAGGGCTGCCATCACCTTATTTGCCTAGGCCGGATAAAAACTTAAAAAGCCCCGGACATTTGGTTGAAATTGAGTATTTTCTCCGGAAACAAACTAAAAAAAAATTTAGAATAGAATACTAATCGTTTTTTAAAACTAGTTAACATTTTCTTTTAAAGTAATCATGACGCTTCCTTACAATATAAACTAAAATAAAATAAATATAGATGTCGCATCCAACTGGCTTAATCAGCCGTTTAGTTGGCTGCCTAGCCTTTTCATTGAATGGCGCCGTTTAATCCTGTTCGTTAACGGGCGCCATCAATGGAGATTGGTCATCTCTTAGCTGTCACTGGTTTATTTCAACTTATTTGATACCAAAGACATTAAATTTATACAAGCAATTGATACTAAGAATTCCATTTTTCTTTCTTTACATTGTTCTTACTTAAAGATGCTTCTTTAACTGAGAACAATGATAATGTAACCAGGAATTTTAGAAATCATAAAATAGTTTAAAACAGTGTCCGTGGAGTTTCTTGCACATTCTTCTCCGTAGAGATCTGTTTTGGAACGTGCAAATAGCTTCATGTTTTTGACTGACTGACTCTGACAATTCAAAAGTTATAAATGCTTTGACTTTGAATTGGTTCAATATTGTTGGCTTGCCTAGCCAAGTAGCAAAAGGCACGGGGAGCTTAGATCCCGACACGTATAGGTAAGGTTCGAATGGCATGATGGGAGCTAGAGTGAGCGAGGGAACTTAGCTCCCGTTATGGCAATTTGACAGCGTTAGCCGCTATGGTTGGCTGCATGGGCGTATATAAGGGGGGGGGGTGTTTAGGGGTCTGGACCTCCCCCCCCCCCTTAACATACGACGAAACTAAAAATCGCTAATAAACATTATACGGCTGACACGGATAATCCGACACCCTAGAGTACTATATAGGTACCACCCTACTCCCACCACCGCACCGGGTATCACCCATGCTAGCTACACTACTGAATAGCTGTGTCCGATTATCTTTACGATTGATGGGAAAAATTTAGCTGTTTAGTAGAAACTAGAAAGTATAGCTACCCATGCGTCTCACTATTAGGACGCATGGAATCACTTATTCACTGCATTCGCGTTATAAGGGAAAGCCCCGTGTAAAGTGCAAACCTCCCAAAAATAGATTACTACAATCTACATGCTCCAGAAACGTTTAGGTTTACCATTGGTTTTCTTTACCTAAAGTAAATTTACGTAAAAATCACGCATAAGTATACAAAACCTACTTACTCATCGTTATCAATAAGTTATTTACGGAATACACAAGTTAGGGTCTCGACTCGAGTTCTCGACAAATCCCACAAACAAGCAGAAAGTTTGCAACTCAACAGATGCGGATGAGGCGTGATTAATCACACGAACAACATGCGCTTGCGATACATTTGAACGTGAATTATATTATTATACGCGGAAAAATAGATGAGGGAGTGTCTAATTTTTAGTTACTTATTTAATAGGTACAGTTAGCCAGTATACTATTGTAGTCTTTGGGTACAGTCGCCAGCACGTCAAGCTACAACAATCTGTCAAATCTGTTTCATTGATTATTATATTGTGGTGAGAAAAAAATAAACGTTTCATTATTATAGATTTTCAACTTTATCGCTACAGAGTCTGTAGTAGCCAGTATAGGCTATTGTAGTCTTTGGTCTGTAGCTTGAATCTAAGTCTGTACTACAGACTTAGATTCAAGGTTGATTGGGAAAATTTGACAGTTTCGGGTAGCTTGATGTGTTGGCGTCTGTACATACATGTAGGTAGAAGGTAGTGTTAGGAACATCGTAGGTAACGCAGTAGTAGGTATTGATGAAACTGTCTATGTGTATGTCGCAGCCAACTTGCTTAACCGCCGTTTAATTGGCTGCCGTGCCATTTCATTAAACGGCGACTAAGTGACATCCCGGCGTTTAATTGAACAGCTAGGCAAATGACTTGGTTCAATATCGTTTAATGACTTGCCTAGCCTAGTAGCAGAACATAGGGCATTGGGAGCTTAGGGCACCCCGACACGGGTACGATTTCATGGATGTCATTTAGGCCGTTGACTAAACGGCGTCTTTCAATGAAAAGGCTAGGCAGCCAATTAAACGGCTGGTTAAGCCAGTTGGCTGTAACATGTCTTAAGTTGTATTAAGCAGAGCAGGGCAAAATACATGCTTTGCTTTAATTAAAATACAAATTACAAAATAGGTACTATCTCACATGTATTTAAAATACGAAAGACTAGTAAGTTCAGAGCTAGGTTAGCCTTTTTGCTTACGAAAGCTATCGAGCGCTGTTTACTGCAGAACGCACCCATTAAAAACTTTGCTCAATGTATTAATGTAAAAAATCCACGACCACTGGGTCACAAGGCAAACGCCTAAACCACTCGACCATGGAGGAAGTTACTTTTATAATGTGTATTGTATTAATTAATTTACAATAAATATCATATTAAATGTAATATAAAATCACTCTAATTTTAGGGCATACTCATTGAAGATATGTTACCAATGAAACATTGTGAGTTATTACTTATTGAGTCTTTATTGTTTTTTAGCTATTTCTTCTAAAGCCGATGCTATCCTGAAACAAAATAAACACATGAAGTAATCATTTCTTTATTACATATTATTTTTATTTAATTATTTTTCATATTGTTACCTGGATAATACTTCAATTTTCTGTATCTTGTACTCTCTTTCAAATTCTAATTTATCTCTTTCTATTTTAATAATTTCTTCATCAAAGGATGCTGAAATGGTTGGGACAGAAGCAGAAGTTACTAATTAATACATGTTTAATAATATTATATTATATTATTAAATTAAGATTCATTTCTATTGCAAACACACATGACACATAAAAGCATTAGGTAAACTAATCTAGCACTCGGATAGAGTGCTAGATTAGTTTACCTAATGCTTTTTTATAGAAAAATGTAGCAAAGATAATAGACATACAGCCCTATTTATAAAAACTTTTGAACAATTATTATTACATTAGTTTAAAAACTGATTATTAGATTCTAAATTGAAATTCGCCATAGAAAATCTAAATTAGAAATCTGTTAGTAAGTGTTTAAACTTATCACATATGGGTAAAAAGTTTTTTTAAGAATCTTGATTCCATAAATAAGTTCCAAAATCATATATAGGTACTTAATAGATAAATAGAAGTTGCATAGATTACCAAATCTTTTCTGTGGTGGAACATAATTTTCACCATCCAGATTCTGAGAGGTGTCTGCACTCCCTTCTGAACTCATTCCTCCACTAATGTCACCAAGTGATTGCTGCTGTTTCAGAGCCCTCTTCTTGGTATTTGATTTGAGATCACGCCAAGTCTGAAAAGCCATCATTTATTCATATAAACTTCAAGTAGGCACATTACTGCAATGCTAAGTGCAAAAGTGGTATCTCAACAAATATATTATTACCAATCCAAATAGCAGTATCTCATTGAAAACATATCTATCTCATTAAAAACATATCTATCTCTAAAAACATTTTCTCTATCTCAGTATAAAAAGAGAACATTATTGATTGAACTTCAATTTCCTCAAAACTTGGTTTCACTTTCAGTGAGATACCATTTTTGCCCTTATGAAGACAGAGTATACAGGCAGATTTAATTAATGCAATAAAGCATTCTCTACCACTCAATCTTTGGGTTAAAGACTACTGTGGTAGGTGTGCAACAATAAATTATATTTTTTTGTTTTCAGTTCATAGGCCGTTTTATTCAATCTCTATTCGCTATTATACTTGTTCATGGACCTGCTTCCATTTATCAACAGATTTGACAGCTCCTCCCATGGAATTAAGTGTGGTTGTAAGATCTTGCCACTGTGCCTCCAAGTCTTCCCTTTCAAGACCTGAATTGAGAAGACCTTTGGCGACGTCGGAATGTTCTTGCATGAAATCCACCATAACCGTCACTTGAGCAGCAGTTGCATGTCTTTTAAATGAATCCATTTCAGCTTTACCTTAGGAAAATACAATATTGTGATTCAAGAACTTTGAATTTCTGAAACGTGTGTTTATTTTTCACATTCATAAATGTATTTATTCTACCATGTTAATCAGTGTAACATAAATAAATGTTTTCTCATCAATGTTTTATATCAGTTCAATTTACCACGGTCAAGTCAAATAAAAGAGTTTTATTTTTTACCTGATTTTACTTTGTTTACATTACAAATGTCAATTGATTTTGATGTCAATGTCAAAAGCTGTTCTGTTCCATTTTTTTATATATAGCAAGTAAAGCCAATGTTGATTCTGCCTAAGTCCAAAGTAGATTGGAGAAGCAAGTGTGCATTATTTTACTGATTAATTCTTCTTATTTAACCAGTGTAACGCATAGGTTAAAAAAAACGTCGTTCATTCGTATGTGTCCGGTTCACTGACCACATTACTCACGGCTCTAGCGTCAGTGCGTCACATGGTCAGAGTTCAGACCATTAGTAATCTGTGGCTGGAACTGTCACCATTGTCATTCGAATATGACATTGACACATTGACATTATTATTATATCTTAACTGCCAAAATTCAAAACATAACCTATGAAGCAATAATTGTGATAGTAATTATATAGAATATTAATCAATTTAAGATCGGCTGAACCTAAATTATGGCACTGTGGACTTGGGTGAGTACTTTACTACACAGCCACAGCCTTTATTACCTACTATAAACTTCCAATGACTTCTCTATCCGTAGTAGCTGTATTTTGTTAAATTCCATTTTATTGTCCTCTAATTAATACCATTGATGTTACTTTCAGGGAGCTAATTCTCATGGACAGTTAGGAGTGGGTACTGCAAATGAACAAGTGGAAAAGCCTAGCAATATCCAGGTACATTTGTATGACAGCAAAATAAAGCAAATTGCATGCGGAGGTGGCCATACTCTCCTGATAGATGATGAAGGCAAGCTTTATTCTTGTGGATGGAATTCAAAACTTCAACTAGCAAGGGACAGGGAAGTACATAGTATTGAAAGAACATGGACTTTGAGTGGTATTACTTTTACAAATATAGTGTGTGGATGGGACTTCAGCTGTGGAGTAACAGATGACCAAACAATTATTGTATGGGGTTCCAATGCTTATGGCCAGTTGGGAATACCAACAACACCCAAAGAATACTTCTCAGAAGTTATGAAACCAATAAGACTCCCAGTTCATGCTGTTCTGGTATCTATGGGCCTACGACACACAGCAATAGTGAACTCCAAAGGTGAAGTGTGGACCACAGGATGTGGCAGACATGGTCAACTGGGACTGGGGAATGACATTTTGTCCTCTGATAGATTTCAGAAAGTACAGGGTGTTGGTAAAATATCTCATTTGGCTTGTGGACAAAACCACACTGTAGCATGGTGTTCTGAAGAGAGAGCCTTGTATGTTTGGGGTGATAACAGGCATGGCCAGTTATTGCTTTGTTCTGACAAATATAAAAAAGTGTTTAAACCCAATAAAATAGATATAGGTGTAAAACAAGAAGTCAAAAAGCTGTTGAGTGGTTGGACAAACGTTTTGTTGTGGTTAGAGGATGGAACTCTCATATCCTGGGGCAGGAATAACTGGGGACAACTGGGAACTGATAAAACTGTAATAGCGGGAACATTTACACATATCAAGCTGCCAGGTTAGTGTACACAATTAATTTTATTATTTATTACATTACATTTTATATACAAACAAATCATCCCTATGTTGATGATTTGTTTTTTTGCAAATTAAGCTTGTATTTTGCATTGTCTGATGTAAGAGTATAACAAAACAGGGTTTTTTTTTAGATGGCAAACAAGTACAAGACGTTGCATTGGGGTCAGAGCACACTATTTGTTTAGCTATGGACAACACACTCTGGGCGTGGGGGTGGAATGAACATTTCAACACAGGAATCGATTTAGGAAACCAAATACTACAGCCTACTTTAGTGCCTTTGGAAATAGATAAGAATACAAAAATTACACAAATCTATGCTGGTGGTGCTCAAAATTTTGTTGTTACTGAATAGTAAATAATGAAAAACAGACCATAGAGACTAATTAAATATTGCTATCTGTGATGGAAGAACACTGACACATTTATAATGAAATCATGTACCTAATCTTAGATGACTCATCCTAGTCAGCAAAAACTTCATGTAATGTGCTCTATAAATAGATGTTGATGTAGTTATTAATTTATTTATTTAAGAATTCATTATTATAAACTTATAAGATAATATACAAGCTAGTAGAAAATATGTATAAATGTACAATAGGAGTAAAAAGGGGGTGGGGAAGAACTCTACTGTACTTACTTAGTTTATTTTGTTTACAATGATTGTGTATTCATATTCTTTATTGTTTAATAATATTCATTTTACTTTAATTTTAGAAGATCATAGAATTTTTAAGCCAAACACGTAATATTCCAAGTTTTGAAAGTCCTTTTTATAGGTAATCATAATGTTAAGAAAGGACTAAGTAATTTATCAATGCATGTGCAATAGTTAACTTTTAACTTACGCAATATTATTGCTATTTGATCAGATTTAGCTTTTTAACGCCTATTTATTTCATAATTAACGAATTAATGTAGGCGCTATACATAGGCACATTTTGTGCATACCAATATTAAGTTTTGTTTACCTGACCTGAAAATGTTACATAAAAAAAACAATAATATGACATACACATGTGATTTTATTGAAATATTACACATGTATTGCATCATAATAAATAACAACTATAATAATGACTAAAAGCATAATATTAAAATTGTGTACAGTGAAATATGAAAATATTGTGTCAACAATACAAAAATTAAAGAAATTGCTAGTTATGTAGGGATATAATAATGACATGCCAACAATCTATTATATTCTTCTTTTACTGTACATGTATTATTTCATCTTTTACTGTACACATCCACTATTCCAATAAGGAGGCATAAAATACTGTAGTTACAGCACTTACTGTATGAAGGCAATGTTGTTGTTTTATTAAATATCTTTTAATAATAATAACATGGTATTTTACTCTACACTTCTAACTTTTTAAGTGTTTACAAAAACTTATAAATGCCAAAAATTATGAGCTACCTTAATTTTTTCCACATTTTTTTACAAAAAGATTTACTAAAAAAATAAAATTTCAAACAATTAGACACATTGGTGTTTACATAATTATGATATAAAAAAAATAATTCTACTCCAATTCAGTATAATACAAAAACACAATTTAAAATGTTTCAATGGTCAATGCAACAGTACTTGAACACTCAATTAAATAGCCAGTTAGCTAGATAATATCTATCACAAATAAAGCACCATTAATTTCCTCAGAAATAGATTTTTAACATAATTTTAAATAGCACTACAAAAACTTGTCTGATACAGATAAAAAATATTGCTGATTATTGATGGATTATTAAACTTTATGTGGGTGATGAGATGTTTTTCCACTAGAAGCTTGCATTTTTAGATTCAGTTTTTTGTGGTTATTGGTAAGTGCATCACTGGAGAATGGCTGAACCGATATAACAGTCCTAATAAAAAAAGCGTAATGGACATTTTTTTAAAGTTCAGATTAGGATTTTTGTATGGACTCTGACGTTGGAACAGGACAAGGTCTGTCAGGCCAAGTAGTACTGGATATAGATCACTATAGATTAGTTAGATTTCTTCAGTATCAGACAGAATTTATGAGTTGGTACTGATGGCAAGGGATAGCATGTTCCCTTTAAATTCCCTTTAAGTTCCCTTTAATAGCATGTTCCCTTGTTAAAAATCTTGGGATTTTATTTTAAAATTTTTATTGCTAAATAAAAGTTTAATAACAAAAAAAACATTGATTTATATCAATACCTCCCAGACAAAAGTCATAATTTTTTTTTTTGGCAAAATGGGCAATATAAACTAGATTTTTTTTTAGGAACTACCACTAAGTACCAAATTAACACACATGGGATTATGGGATATCAACTGCTTAACCGGACTAACATATAAACTAGAGGTAAAGTAAGTGAGGTTGTAGGGGCTAATCTCTGGATCTTTTGAACCAATTTTGAAAATTCTTTTTGTATATTATGATAGCCACATTCATGAGGCGAGAACGGGAAACATCGGGATAAACGCGTACGAAGTCGCAGGTAAAAGCTAGCATTATATATAACATTCTTAAAAACGATATTTTCATATTATCAATAAAAATCTAGTTTCTAAGCCACTTAGAGTCTTATGTTTTGCAGCTTATAATGACAAAGATGAAGTTAAAAATCTCCCACCTGAAAAACCACAAATTTAAACATACAACCTAAGGCACGGGAGGTGTTGATGTGTGGGTGTGTCAAAATCCACATGTATAAATAAATAATTAATTTATATCTTTTTTATTTTACTTCTGTAACAAATGCTAGGATTTATTTTAGTAGTTTGATGAGGCCCCGTTGCACTGTTGTAGTCATGAATTATCCTATTATGGTAAGCAACAAAATAGAGTTCCTAAAGGAAATTTGAAACTGATGTAGCGAGGTTAGTTGAGGATAACATTGCATTTGTGCAGAACAATAATACAAAACAGTAGCTGTTGCAACTGACCATTATCATTAATCTAAAGAGAACTGTTATTATTGCTTCATATAAAAATGGATTAATCATACTAAGACACATGGGTATATGAATGTCCAGCTTGCATTTGTGCAATATTGAGCAATATTAACAGGTTTTTTAATATTATATTCACAAAGCAATGTTGAACAGCCAAGCATGTTCATTAGTATAGATTGCTACCTTTTCCTTTCGCCTTTTTGTGTCTTACGTTTTTCTTTTTTCTCCTCCTTTAGCTGCTTTTGTTTTTCCCTGAAATGATAAGATTTGAATAAAATGTACAGATAAATAGAGATAGAAATAAATATTTAAACTTTTTGAAGGCTTAATTTTTTTAATGTAATAATACCAAAAGTTCTGTTTATTAGGGATAGCTATTACAAAAAAAATCTTTTACTAGGTAATACAAATTAGGTATTACAAGGCTTAATTAGTTCTTTAGTATTTTATTTAGTCTGCACTGTACCACTGCTGAGCCAAGGCCTCCCCCAAATTCTCCCAAGTATTATTCTTGTCCTGAGCCACCCCAAAGCAGCCCTTTCAGAAGCCATCTAGGTTGTCTCACTAGTTCTTGCTATGGCCAGCCAGCCAATAATAAATTCGGCGTCTTTGAGGCCTCACAGATGCCAAAATAAGTTCATTCTATTATTGGTTGTTAAACACAGTGGTTTTAAACAGGCTGATAAATGCAGTGAAATGATTTAATTATTCTTACCTATCTTCTTTATCCTTTTCCTTTTTTTTCTGGGCATCAAGTCGGGCTTGTTCACGACGCTCTCTTGCGGCAGCATGGACATCTGCTGCATTAGTGTTTTTAACTAAGTCCGGCCCAACAGCCTCCTCTTCTTGTACAACGTCTTCCTATAACACATTATATTTACTTATTTAGAGCAGTTGAAACAGCAACATAGCATGGTATGACATTTCATCATAACCTCCCACATTTAAAGTAAAATAAACACACATATCATAATACCTCATTATCAGAGAGCTGACTATACTGGGACAATATTGCTTCACGAATCTTTTTTTCTTCATCGGTATATTCTCGTCGTGTAGTTGTAGCAGGAGCTTGAGATTCTAACAATTTGGCTAGCCGAACATCTACATCCGTAACAGGCTTTGGGGTTTCTTCCTGTACTCGACATGACTCCCATTTCTCTATTATCTCATCTATGTGAGTGGAAATGTCCTTTTCCTGGTGAAAAATACAATTTAATTAGAGAATAAACAAACTAATCCCTGCCTAAAACCAGTTAATACTTACCACTATCTCAGATAGTATGCCTTCTAAAGCATCTTTTTTCTCATCCACACTATCTTCGGTTTCTAAAATACCTGATATGTACGATCCGAAAACTCCTTCGTCAGTTTTTAGCGATCTCAACTTTTCAGTTAGCCACGGCTCAAAGTCACTCGTAGCCGTCGCCATATTGCTTGAGTTTCTTGAAATTTCAAAATCTTTGACATTTCGCTTTTGAAGTTTTCAACATTTTTAAACAGGTAACATCTAACATCCATATTTCTGATTTTTGAAGGATATAGGATACCATAGCATTGCCATTCCTCGAGTCGACAACATATTGCATTGGCCCATGTGCTCCCATATTATTAGAAATTATACCCCAAAATAATAACCGTTACATAACGTTAATTTCGTGATACCATAGTAACGTTACAAAATTTACCGGTATTTGATAACATTACCAGTAATATAACGTTAAGTAACATTTAACGTAAAATACGAGAATTATCGTTTTAACGGTAAAATAATTAGTGTTATTATAGCTCGCGAACTTTCTTGTATTTTTTGCTATTTGAAGGTCAGTGTCAGGTTGTAATTTAATTAAAATGTGATGCGCAACAATAACAAATATGTATTTACATAGATGTAACCATAAGAATCATTTATTAATCATCATGAACTTAGATTTGATGTGTTTATTAACTTGATTTCCGAAATCTAGCTAGGAGAAAAAAAAAAATGGTTACCAACCTACTTACATAATTATTTTTTACTTAATCATATTTTGATCAAGATACAACCTGACACTGCACCACCTCACAGATATAACCGTTTAAAAATAACGATAAAATTAACGTTAAACTACAAATAACGTTAATGAAGAATAACGTTAAAATGGTGCATAAATAACGTTAAACCTGTACCGTTATTTTAATATTAACGTTAACTCCTTTCAATGCTAGGTAACGTTAAAATTTTTTACCGGTATTTAAAGCCCATCTCTTTGCCCATCGACAACACAACAAGTGCTCCAGGCCTCGTATTATACGCATTTCATACAAACTTTCAAGCCCTTATTTTTTAAATGAATGATCCGAAACTTCTTACGCGTAACAGGCTAAGTTACTTTCCTCTATGAGGCTAAGTATTTAGATCTAAAAAGTTATAGAAAACTTTGCGGTGCGGTGCATGCATTTATGCAGCTTTTTAGGTACTATTTATTTGATCAGCAATTTTGGTAATCACAAATAAATTGTAGAAGAACGTCTATGATGTGACGATCACTATATAGGACGCCATTATCGAAAACATTGTGATATTAAATTTCTGAACGAATATTTCGTCGAAATATCGTATTGTCATCGTGAATATAGTGATGGAATTTGCTATCGACATGCTCTTCTTTTTTACATAAATACAGTTATTGTCATAAATAAAAAGACCGTGCCTTTTCAGTGTGAGAAGAGGCCATTATCAGGCCCGGATTGGCCATAAGGGCAAATCAAACAAATACCCGATGGGCCGGTGTGGCTGATTGGCGCGGACTTTCTTTTGCTAAAAAAACATCACTGCACATTAAAATATCACCTGGGCCTCCGGGCCCGAGTGGGTGAGCTTCTTCAGAAGTCAATACTGTTAAGATTGAAAATTTGCCAGCCAATTAGCTTAATCAGCCGCTTAATTGGTGGCCAGGATAGGCCACCAATTAAGCGGCTGATTTCAATTAAATGCGCCAATTTTTCAGCGACCTAAGTGGCATCTTTTGTTCGATATCGTTTGATGACTGGCCCATGTCACTTATAATAATTATTATGTCATTGATTAAACGGCACAGTTTAATGAAACGGCTTATTAAGCTAATTGGCTCCGACATAGACATACTTAACTAGCTTTTGTCCGTGACTTGGAGTTGGTACGCGCATATCCCGATTTTTCCCGATCCCGTAGGAATTTCGGGAAATCTAGATGCCAAATTTCAGCTTCCTGCGATCACTAGCTTCAGCTGATGCTAATTTCATAATTATGCCATACCCTTGATACCATAATACACGAATAAAACCTTATCTTATTTCAATCCTCATGATTTGCCGACGAGAAAAAAAAAATCGATAGGTTTGTCTCACTGTCTTATTTAGTGTCACATCACTAATGACATTTGTGGTTTGCGGCCAGTGAATAGCTTGAAGAGTGATTCGTGAAATATTTGTATTCTAACAAAATACGAAAATGTCTGCAAGATACGATAGAGCTATTACAGTTTTTTCACCCGACGGTCATTTACTACAAGTTGAATATGCACAGGAGGCCGTTCGCAAAGGATCGACAGCGGTATGTGATAATCATTGGTTAGAAACATGTAAACTGCCGATGATGTAGCGTATTTAGAATAAAAAACAATGTATTTTCTCATTACAGGTTGGTGTAAGAGGCGCTGATGTAGTTGTGTTAGGAGTTGAAAAGAAATCAGTTGCGAAGTTGCAAGAAGAAAGAACTGTGAGAAAGATCTGTCTCCTCGACGACCATGTCGTAATGGCTTTTGCCGGATTGACGGCAGATGCTAGAATTCTCATTAACAGGGCTCAAATCGAGTGCCAGTCGCACAAGCTGACTGTTGAGGACCCTGTAACTTTGGAATACATCACTAGATATATTGCAGGACTCAAACAGAAGTACACTCAGAGTAATGGACGACGACCTTTTGGTATTTCTTGTCTGATTGGAGGTTTCGATTATGATGGTTTCCCTCACTTGTTCCAAACTGAGCCATCAGGAATTTACTATGAATGGAAGGCTAATGCAACTGGCAGATCAGCTAAGACTGTCAGAGAATTCTTGGAAAAGAACTATACTGCGGATGAAGTTGCAACAGAAAATGGTGCTGTTAAGGTAATTATCATAATATAACTAGTATAAAGTAATTTGTGCCCATCTTTTATCATTATTGAGCCTCTTTTGAGCCTGCAAAATTTAGAATAACTTCAACTTCATCTCATTTTTCATTAATGCTCCACTCCTATTGGTTGTAGCGTGATGATAAAATAGCCTATAGACTTCCTCGATAAATGGGCTATCCAACACTAAAAGAATTTTTCAATTCGAACCAGTAGTTCCTGAGATTAGCGCATTCAACCAA
The DNA here is from genome assembly GCA_947386135.1 of Melanchra persicariae. Classification (NCBI taxonomy): domain Eukaryota; kingdom Metazoa; phylum Arthropoda; class Insecta; order Lepidoptera; family Noctuidae; genus Melanchra; species Melanchra persicariae. The sequence goes on along the minus strand of OX376653.1, from coordinate 6,266,774 downwards.
ACTCTAGCTTTATAATATTAGCTTCAATGGCATTTTTTAACAGTGCATGTAATATGTCTAGTCAGTCAGATTTGCAGGTACACAGGTGTGTGCCTGTGCATGGGTTTGTTTCAGTATAAAACCAACGGGAGAAGCACATCACTAGTTGTTGTGGTTTCACCTTTGGGGAGGCCTATGTATAGCGGAGGATGTCTTTCGACAGAAATGATTGAGTGATTCTTCATCATCATCAGGGGACTAAAATTGATGACAAAATATTCTCATGTTATGAAGCAAGTCACATGCCCCTGACTCAGCAATGTGTCCATCAAGTAGTAACATGTTTTTAATTCCAATATTTTTTTCTAGCTTGCTATTCGTGCTCTCCTGGAGGTGGTTCAGTCTGGACAGAAGAACCTAGAGATAGCGGTTATGAGACGTGGCCAACCAATGCAGATGCTTGAATCTGATACTATCAGCTCCTATGTGTCTATCATTGAGAAGGAAAAAGAGGAGGAGGCAGAGAAGAAAAAACAGAAGAAGTAATAACTTAGTACTGTGTTAACTTTTCTATAACTAATACATGTTTTTAAGGAAATTAATGACTATTTTATTTGACTAAATTAAAATTAAGAGTTCAGTAAATCTATAGTTTTAGATATTTGAGAATAAAGTTCTTTCAAATCAGATCCACACTCTTGATTAGGTCCTCTGTTTATCATAATATCATTGAACATTTGGTCCCATTCCCCATGGTAATGATCCGAGTTTTCATTGTTCTTCTGAAATAAATTAGTTAATTAGATCATTTGGTAAAGGTTAACTATAAATGTGAACATAAAGTACAAAAAGCACAATTACCTCAGCCATAGACACATCATCAATGTGGTCATTACTTATTGAGGGTAGAACACAATTCAAAGAATTGTGGTCAATTTCTTGACCATCCCCAATCTTCCTTGCTATTCCTTGATCTGTATCATTGTCAATATTAAACTCTGCCAATAATTCGACACCTGAGTTTTCTTCCTGTGGCTCTGCATCAAGATCAGGCATGCTCAGAAACTGAACAGGGAAGTTATCACTGCTTTGTGGACAAGCTTCTTCAGTAAAATTCATCAAAGTATCTTGAGATGTATCCCTGTAACAGAGAGTGTAGGCATCTTTCTTACTTTGTAAATATAAAAGCTAGGCAGTTTCACTCAAGCATGCTATTTTATTATAATATGACTGAATAGTTTTAGGTGTAGAATATGGACTATGAGTACTTTGTACTATTTAACTTTTTACCCAGATACATGAATTAGGTTTCATAAGATGCAAGTGAAACAACAGGCTACATCTAGTTTTGATAAATATAAAGAAAGTAGTATAATTCCTCACTCAATATGGCACCATTTACCTGTATGTAGTAACTTCTTCTGGTATTGGGGAATCGTCCTGAGGAGCTTGGATAATAGCTGTGGAAAGGAAAGGATCACAAGGATGTATGGAGTGGACACAAGTAGGTAGCTACAGAATAAGGACAAAAAACCTGTTTCAGGAAGGATTTTTTCTGGATCATGGGGTATCAGCCAATCAAATTCAATATTTTCTTCATCTTCACAGTAGTCATCTTGAGAGTCTGAAATATAAGTAAAATAAATTCAATTATTTAAGGTGTATTAAAAAGAAAACAAGCAGGCAATGACATCTACTTTCGTAAAATTGCGTAAGTACCACAGGCAAGGAGTAAATGCATACCTTCACATTCAAACTTAAGATTACAAAAATGTTTTGGTGAATCTTGTACAAATAAGTCTTGAGTAGCTTTCTTCAGTGCCATGCGTAAAGCTCGGCGTGCCTTTTGTAGGGGCGTCAAGTAGAGAAGTTGTTCAACATTGCTGTAAAGATTCTAAAAACAAAGGTTAATGTATGTGGTCAAGAGCTAGCTTTATTTGCTAAAAATATATTCCTTTGACAGGTTTATACCTTAGGTTTAAAATTTCTTTTCATAGCTAGAGCTTTACGCGTTATTTTGTTTAGTAGCTCAGGTTTACCGTATTGAAAATAGTCGTGAACATATTCGTGCATGTATGGGTTACTAGAATTACACAGAGGATCTTGCAAATGCGAAGTAACCTTTCGGAATCCATATAGGTTTAGCTGCCTTACAAAGCTTGAAATATTTGTAGTTTTAAAAATTGAATGATCGCATTGCAAATAATTATGGAGGACGCGATAATTCAGCAAAATTGTTCTTCCAGTACCGCCCCATAAAATAGCATCGGTTCGTAAATTTAATAAATACCACAATTTTTGTGGAAATCGCATCTGAAATATTGCATTTTTATCTTCTTGCATATTTAATAAACTTAATTTTATCATGTAAATTGCTTACAATCAATCACTTAGAAAAAAACCAATACCGATTAGAGTAGCGAAAACAAATTGAAAATTGGCGCGCCAAGTCAAATTGCTATGTCACTATTTAAATTTTTGTCAAATTTTTTGTTTTTTTCATTTAGTTTATGGCCTGGTTGCTAAGACCTTTTAGCCGTTTTGTCAAAATACAGAAATGAGCACCACAGTAAAATACTGGACCATTGCAAATAGTCAATGGTGTGCACAGATTCCATTGAGATAGAAAAAATAACAGATTCCAGAACATACTATTATACTCTTGGATGAATCTCCCGCGGAAATGGTCATATCTAGGTGTGTCTATCTCTAAGGGGCGGGCTGATCTGAGTGCTAATTCTAATTTTTTCGCATTCGCATCTCAGTCGTAATCTGTGTTTTTTTTTGGAAATTGAGGCTTTTTTGACAGATTGCGATTGAGACGCGAATCCGAACGTAGCTTAAAATTAGTGGAATTGGCCCCTTTGGTGTCTGAAACTAGTTTCCTAGCGTGCACCAGCACTAACATACGCCAAAAAATATACATATTGCACTTGTTGATGTTGAATCTTTCTGGTTCTCGTACGAGAAGTAAACGAGCAGCGAAAGCGCAAACAACTTGCGACATTGCGTGGGTGAGCAATTGTATAAAATTATCATAGAGTGTTTGTTTATAGTTACGTGTTTAATAATGCAGTTGGTGGGATACGTAACACGTGTACAACTGGCTTAATTAAGAAATAATTTAATTACTTCAACAACATAGACAAAAAACTTTATACCAACCCTTAGAACTATACTGTCATTGTCAATGTCATGCAGTCAGAATTTGACATTGGTAGTGCAATAAAAGTACTCTGTGGTAGTGCATTTCAACATCTGGATTCAAACAAAGCGGTAAACAATAAACACAAGAAGGTGAAAGTTTTGTCTGTTTATTTGTACCGCAAGGATATAAGAAATATAAAATTAAATGAAGAAAGATATATTATCAAAAGCTACGTACAAGTAAATACATTCAATAAAATCTGTTGGAAAAATGGACAAATCGAGGTAAGATTTGAATCTGAATATTCTACCTACATTTGTTTCCATGGTTTACTGAAGTATCTCCTGAACGAAATGACTCACACGGCATTGTGCAATTTCGTAACGGTCACAACGCGAAGCAGTGTTGTAGATCTTTTTGTAGGGCAAATATTAATCTGCTTTATAATTTTCAAACACACCAATATAATGTACTTATGAAAGTAATTTTTTCGTTTGTATGTCATATTCATATTTTGCTGTAACTACGGGGACAGCTAAGGGGGTCAGTCAAATTAGATATAAAGTGTAGAAGCAACACTTTGTAGTACTTAATAGATATTGGCCCTTTATGTAATAAATAATTAATTAAAATTATTGGGGACACTGTTATAGGTTTTCAATGTTGCTACTGGAACCAGGAGAAATTTATTTTGAAGACTATTCTTGCACTATAAGTGATACCGAATTAAAGAAAGAAAATGCTAAGCAAGGACGGTTGAAACTATGTTCCAAGTCCTTGGTATTTGAGCCCAGGGATTGGGTGTACCCTCTCATCAAGATGCAGTTCAAGGATTGTGCTGATATATCAGTTGTTAACTCTGTTGATGATACCAATAATGTTATTAAAGTAAGAATGAAGATGTATGCTGAAATGCTTGAGGAGAACATACTGGCACCTTACAAATTTATTTATGAAGATAGAGACTTCTATGTGTTCTTTGACTTTGCCTCAGCTGATGAGTGCTTGTGTCAAATGCAGCAGCTGCAAAGAGCTTCCACTCTCCATGCTCCTGAGCACAACAGCATGATAGCTACAATCCTCCACTCAAGATATATGAGGATGGAGTTTGACCCAGTGATGATGGATGACTTCACAGAACAGATAGTGTGTGAGCTGCAGGCTGAGAAGATATCCCCACTTGTGAGGCATCAGGGCAAGCTGGCATTGACACCTACCACCATATACTTTCAGCCGTTCAGCAATGTTGAAGGTGTAGGTATTTTTGTTCAACCTATTATTTAAATTGTAGTAAACATTAACAAAACAAGGATGAATTAAAATGAGTGAATCAATGAGTAATAGGTAAATCAATTACAACCACATTATTGTTAATTCAATTTTATTACTAATTCATTCAACTTCCAGTTATTAAAGTTTAGATAGCATCAACCTATATATGGTTTCTAAGCATAATAAGATGTGCAAATGAGGAAAAACTGCTTAAAATAATTATAGAGCCACAAATTATGTTCAAAATGTTGTACATAATTTATATTAGTGTTTTAATGTAAAATAATGCATTACTATATCACAATTTTATTAAAGTACACAATACAATAGAGGACCTTGGTGACACATGTTTTCAGAGCTGTTTACTTATATATCACTATATTCACTATCAACACTGAGTGTTAGCTTAGCAATAGTTATGTGCGTATATTTCAAGATTTTATACTCCATTGTTGTATAAAACAACAGTTAGAAAGATGATAATGATATGTAACTTTTTTTTCAGAGCCCCATTCTTAAGTTAAAACTGGGCCATTTGCGGAGGATGTATAAAAGAAGATTTTTACTAAGGCAAGTTGTATGTATCTGTGTTTTATGTACTTATTTATTTGCAGTAGGTTTTGTCATTGTAGTATTGAATGACTTGGTGCATGGTAGACATTATATGCCTGTAGAAGGACCTTTCTAGTTTTGTATGAATAAAAATTGTTGTATGTAAATAGTAAAAATATTTTCTATTCAATTTTGCTTATTTAATTATGCAGCAATATATTAAAGGATAACAATATTATAAATATTAATTTTTGTTACAGGGTCTAGAAATATATAGTGCAGAGGAGAGTTCCGTTCCTCACATATATGTTACCTTCCAGTCAGAGAGAGATAGAGACAGAATATACAAGATATTGGAAGAGTCTCCAAATGTGCAGCTGGAGAAAGTACACACAGAGGAGATGACACTACAGTGGCAGAATGGAATTGTATCTAACTATGACTATTTAATGTATTTAAATTGGTATGTACCAGAACTTAAACCACCCTGAAAACAAAACTATCACTAAAGTCATTCATAGATTGTAATGCATAGTAAAGGTTCATCATATAATGAACACGGCAGCTTGAATGCCTCGCGCACACAACCAGTCTTGAAGATAGCCGACTGTATGGCGAGTTCACGTCGGTGAATATGGGCCCATGTCGGGTCACATTTCACTTACCATGACCAATTTTCATTTCCAGCCTCGCAGATAGAAGCAAGAATGATCTCACCCAGTACCCAGTTTTTCCCTGGGTAGTGGCAGACTACATTTCGGAAACTTTAGACTTAACAAACCCTGACACATTCAGAGACCTAGCAAAGCCAATGGGAGCTCTAAACCCTGATAGATTGGAGAAACTGAAAGAAAGATATCATGAAATGAGTGAACCCAAATTTTTGTATGGATCTCATTATTCTGCACCTGGACTCGTTTTATTTTATTTGGTAAGTATATATGTATTAGGAAATGTGCGCAGCGTTGACCATGCCATCTAGTGTTGTGTATTCGAAACTTTAAGGTAAAGAATACTTGACATTGACGCATCTGTGCTGCCACCTATGGTTCCTGCACACTCCGTTTATGGCAACGTGCTCAAAGTAGACTGTGCCATCTAGCATTGCAATTTCGAAACTTTAGGTAAAATTACTTGACAATGACACTTTTGTGCTGCCACCTATATAGTTCCTTGTCGTTCCCTATAGCTGCTTTATCAGGTGCTGGCAGAGGTGGTGGCAGAGGAGACGTAAAGGATATTTCTTTTGGTCCCTTTATTTCCCCACGGCCAATATCTTGAACTGATAGCAGCCATCAACATTATAACAGAAATAAAACAAATCTTGAAAAGTGGTCATTGTACAATTATGGTTATAGATATTTATAACTACTTGCTTTTGCCCGCGACTTCGAACGCGCATATCTCGTTTTTCCCGTTCCTGTAGGAATTTCGGGAAATCCCTTCTTAGTGCTCTCCTACACTCCCCAAGGAACCTACATGCCAAATTTCAGCTTTCTACGACCAGTAGTTTCGGCTGTGCGTTCTGTCAGTCACTTAGTCACTCAGTAACGCAAGAGTATTAGATATATACATTGATTAATGATTTGACCAACTCAGAAATAGCGAAAAATAAAGAAAATAATGGCTCCTTTTTTATGATGGGAAATCTTCAAATGACCCCTTCCGCTCTGGGTGGAGCGGGAGACAGACTGACTAAAACCCATCCATGCTCTTCCTAGTGCCTTTTGCGTTCCAGGGCTGCGGTAACTGTTTCGAACAAAATCCGCAACCAGATGATTGCCCCCTATAGTTATGTTTGCATAACTCGATAAAATCTACTGAACACTTGATTTTTTTTCGCGATTTCAGGGTTTTATGTTGTACAATTACCCTTTTTAGGTTTTGTGTTATTTATGTTACACCTTGTATGTCATTCGAGTTCCTTGCTGTTTTCTTAAATAAATAGTTGATTCTTCATCTATAAAACAATTCCATTTCCGTCACTAGAGCTTAACCGTCTGACAATAGATTTCATGGTCAACTACCATTCAACTACCTTATTACAAGTACTCTGGTAATCTAAAGTCAATATTTAAGTTACGTAAACAGTATTATCCAACAATAATTGTTATTGGAAATTACGTTACTTGTTGCCACCATCATGCTAACTCCATTGTGAAATAACTCGTAATTTCGATCTCAATTTTCAGGTTCGGAAATATCCTAAATACATGCTGTGTTTACAAAATGGTAGATTCGATCATCCAGACAGAATGTTCAACTCAGTTAGAGATGTATATAACAATTGTCTGCGGAATATGTCGGATTTTAAGGTAAAGGCAATTATACATCATTCTTATCTGTCTGATAAATGTTTGTACATAAACTGTTAAATAAATAAAGATTTTTTAAACTATAATCCTGTCACAGGACTTCAGCAAATGGTGGATGGATATCGCTCTTTTTCGGCTTACCAATTTTATTTTGATACCTTTCCTCATCAACCAGTCTTTATTTGATTGACTCAACTCCAATTATATCAATTACAGGAATTAGTTTCTGAATTTTACGACATAGAAGGCAAAGGCGATTTTTTGCTGAACCAGTACGAAATTAACTTCGGTGAGCGTCACGATGGGAGTAAAGTGAACAACGTGGCCCTCCCACCGTGGGCCACGTCGCCCGAAGACTTCGTAGTAAAACTAAGGGAAGCCCTGGAGTCAGAATATGTATGCAGACACTTGCATTTATGGATCGACCTCATATTCGGCTACAGGCAAAGAGGCGAAGAGGCCGTAAAGGCTAACAATGGTTTGTGTTAATAGATCATTTGCACGTAATAAAAAACGGCCTTGTAGGTTTCACCTGTCATGCTTTAAAAGTTACGTTAGCGAAGGTTGGAACTTAGATTATCCACATAAATAAAGCATTCGTTTCTGACTTTGTTTGAAATACTGTCGAGGTACCTCGATTTAAAATTCGATTTCATATGCATGTCATCAGCTATCGACTCATGATGCGTCATGGTTATCTTGAGCGTTATCCTAAAAAAATGTTGAACTTAGGAAGATAAAATTAGATAAAATGAAGCACAATTACGTTAATCAAGCCTCGTTTTATCTACGGATCGATCGGTATTGTTTTAGCTCCCAAACTACACGCCCATGCGGATACAATCGCTATGAATCAGCCTGCCTTTTAGCTTGATTGGTTTCTAATAAAATAAATTGTAAAATAGTTGTAGTAGAGAACTAGAGATTGATGTTTTGAAAGAAAAACAAAAAAAAAGATGCGTCACGCGTCAATGCGATAACATTATAATGCTATTTGGCTTATTGACAGTGTGCTAGGAGTATTTTTTGTGTAAGAGGAGCTCGTGGCTTTATAAACAGCTGCACGCGTCGATTTTCAAGGTTAAGCAACGCTTGCCAAGGTCGGTCTGTGGATGGGTGACCATCTTAATATACCTACCGACTAATACCGAGTTACCTCCGTGCCTCGGAAAGCACGCTAAGCCGTTGGGCCCGGCTGTTATTTGTAGATCTTTGGCAGTCTACATTGTCAGAAGAAAGAAAATCTGACTCCAGTCTTGCCAAGAAGTACCGTGTTACCGGTTATTGGGTTGTGGAGGTCTGATAAGCAGCCGCTCCACGTAAAATACTGGTGTTCAGCTGAACCCCGGTTTGACTGGCAGCCGACCCCAATATAGTAGGTAGAAATGTAAAATAAAAGTTTTTTTATTGCAGTGTACCACCACGTGTGCTACGAGGGCGCGGTGAATCTCGACCGTATCTACGATATGAACGACAGACACGCACTAGAGGTGCAAATTATGGAATTTGGACAAGTGCCAAAACAGCTCTTCACAAAACCACACGTTAAAAAAATAATACCACGCATTGCTAAACCGCTATCTCATTCAGACGCTTATGTTTCCTACAAAATGGAATGTATTGATGTCTTACAACTGCACAAAGAGGCTGTGACCTGCGCCATTCGACATGGCAACAGGGTCATATCTGTCGGAAAGGATGGCACTCTCAAAGTATACGATACTGTTCTAAAGAAACAAATAAGGAGTGTTATTCTTAGTTCGACTCCTCTAAGTTCATGTGTGATGGTCGACGATAATACAGTAGCTGTTGGATCCTGGGACAATGAAATGTAATTTCTACTTCATAAACCTCATTATATGACTGTTATACGACATGCTTTCTGTACTAAACTGTAACACTGACTTGCAGATATTTGTATGACGTAGAGTACGGCAGAATAGTGGAAAGTTTTCGCGCGCATGACGATTCCGTCAGCTGTTTGTTGTGGCTCGAAAAAGGTTTGTTTTGTCGTAGCTTTTTGACGTTGTTTTTATAAGGCTGACAGTGAAGTGAAATGACCTACTAATATGCTAATAATGTCTCGAGATTACTTGATGTTTACATTTCTTTTAAAATAAAGTGTTTTGTTTGTGTATTTTAGAACGTTTGTTGATATCGGGCGGATGGGACGGCGTGGTTCGCGTGTGGGGTAATGTCGGCAGGACCGGACAGGCTCTCCGCGGACTCAAAGCTGAATTCGACCATGACGAAAAAGTAACCAGCCTAACGTATAGGTAAGGTATACCAAATATATACAGTCTAGTCGTAAACATATTGTGTATGTCATGTTATAATGTCTTCCGTATGATAATGAGACCGTTAAAACATTGTCGCCTGACTTATTAATATGATTAGTTGCCGACTTCTTTTTTGGCTGCATTATGAGGATTGTGGCTGTTGACATGAATGGAAAACAATACGATATACTTAATTAAAATTAATTATCATGTCACAAAGAGGTCGCGGTATAATCGATTTTCCATAAATTAAAAATATGTAGGTCCCACTCCCAAACAACAATGTGCTTTAGACATATGTACATAGTTTTAGTTTTGCTTATTTGCATGTATAGAAATCTTATTTACCTAAAATTTGATTTACCTACCTATCTATTTTGCTTTCTGCCAAATATTATTGTCTAGGTCAGTAATACATGCCTTTCGAAGGCTACCTACATATTGGTATTTATTAGTTATGCATAATCGCCAATGTTGTTACGTAGTCACAGCTACAGATTGTGTTAGAAAGTGGTCACGCTAGATATTGAGTTGATACTGTATGAATATTTAAAAGAACAACAGCAATGGGTTTGGGGGTTGCTGCTTACCAGATTTACAAGTACCCTAACTGTAAACGTTAGGTCAATACGTTTACAAGGTTAGTTCGATAGTACAGAGAAAGGTTAACAATAGAACACCGACCAGCCCAGACAAGTCCACAAAGCACTCCCATCCCTTAACTTATCTCGGTTTTTAAAAGCCATTCACCAGGTTTCCCTGATTTGTAATTTCGTGTCACCTGTTCTCATTGTTTATTACTAATAAGGGTATTTAGAAAAAAAAAGAACATTAAAACCGCTTGCTTCAAATTTTCTATTGAGAGTTTGCTCTTAGAACACTCACTGCCCTGGTAACCCCCTGCCCTGGATTTTTATGATTAGGTATAGATTGGTATTAATCCAGTCACATCCCAGTTTCCATACTTGCACAATAAAGGTCTCTTAGCAAGGGCCGAGAGTAAGGGTAATAAGGATTACCAAATTATAGGAATGTACTGAGGATGCAGTGTATAATACTACAGCCACATGTCTGCTTAGGCGGCGTCGTCACGAGATCGACGTGATAGCAGGCACGGGCGACGGCGAGGTGTTCATCTGGGACTTCACGTCCAGGCAGCTCGTGAACAAGATCAGCGTGCACTCCTCGTGCGTCAGCGGCGTGTGCTTCGTGCTTTCCGGAGACAGGGTGGTCACCGCGTGCGACGACGGAGATATACGCGTCACTGACCTCAGCGTGCTAGACTCGGTGAGTTTGTGAACGACATGAGCGTGCACTCATTGTGCGTCAGCGGCGTGTGCTTCGTGCTACACTTCATTTTCGTCGCGCGATAGGCTGACGACATTGTTGCCATCGCTTGTAAAACCTGGAACTGGAACGTGGTATTGGTACTGGAACGTGGGTATTGGCACTGGAACGTGGGTATTGGCACAAGAAAACAATGCACAACAGTGGGCGAAGTCGTTCTGTGGATGATGATTATGGTAACGATAAATAACAAGGATCAAAAGGTCAAGGAGCATCAGCTTTGGATTGCACTTACCACTTACTGTCCATTAAGGCGGGTATGCACATGCCTGTAGCTGGCACACTTGCATACCAGCTCCTTGCAAGTGTATGCGTTAACTGGCATGCCGGTGTCTGTTACTGGAAAGCAGTAGATAACTTAAAAAAAAATAACCCGTGATAATTCTTACACCAAAATCCCATTAGAAATGGATGGTTTGACTGTGACAATTATTGCAAAAACTAAAAAAAACAGTAGGATAGCTTGTAGTGTCTTGTGAACTGGATGATGATGATGATGATGTATCGTATTTCTTCATTTTTCACGGAAACAAAAAATGAACACGATACAGTGCGTTGAAAACAGGCGTCACTATGAAGGTACAATTTTTACCAGCGCAGACACGTGACGAACTGTATCGTCTTCATTTTTTGTTTACGTATAAAAATAATCCTTGAACAAATAGGTTTGGGAAACCCCACTCTGCCTATGACGTGGGTTTTCCTTCTCCTTCATAATGTTAACAATAAATATTTTTGCTACATATTTCTCATTCATCTTTCTTATCTCGCAGTAAGAAAACAATGAGTGCGCACTCTTATACTTTGTGCCAGATAAACTTGCAATAAAGTACATTGACCTTTCCCTAATATCCCTTCGTAGATACCCGAACAATACATTATGAACCATTTTACATTACTAGAGAACATAAAGGATCACGATAGAAGTAGATTCAGGACTGCTCTAAGTCTTTATTTCTGTTTTTGATTTTAAGAAAGTCAATAAATGTATGTGGGTCAATGACCGTTATTGCATATTTATGTGGAATCTAATATAGTTCTTACTATTTCTGCGTGAAGTCGTTAACCGACTTTTAATCAGTTTTATAAATTCTGTCTGGGTTCAGTTCTTTATCTTGTTATCTTCAATGTCTTATAGCCTACGGAAGTTTCTGTTACGTGTTGGGTTTCAAGATCACTGTATATGTAAATAAGTGTCTTTCTTCCGGTTACTTACCGCTTGCAAATTATGATACGCAACACGTAAGTGTCATTTCTACTTCACCCATTTTAGTCTGCAAATATTGATAGTCTCTCGTATGTTCCTGGGATGATCCTTACGCCAGGTTTATCGACATGTCTGAAATAGATAATACTAATTATTTACTCACCCAACGCGAGATTATGAGGGGTCCTCTTCATAATTACCTACACCCCTATTTTCTCACGCTACTAAGTTTTTTAGGTAAATAAAGCGCAAGAATATTCAGGGATTGAAGCAGGTCCCTACAACCTTTTTGGTCATGTTACTTTCGCCAAATTGTATTTTAAGTTTAGTAGAAGAATATCGAAGTCAATCTTTCAGATATCAATGGCCATGTGTTCAATAGCCTTGCAGTAGTGTTTTGTCTTTCGAAACCAGCATCCTAATTGCGAAAATATAAAAATGATACATTCATTTTTCGGACGCATATGCTCTCATTTTAATATTGCAACCGTTATCATTGCGTGTTTTGCGTTGTTGAACAGATAAGGCCTTTTTTAATGGATGGGATATCATCAAATGACTCCTTGAGTTTTCGACTCTTACTGACTAAAACCTATCGCGTTCCAGGACCGCGCTAACTCTTGCTAAAAATTCCACAACCCTAACACGCGAAGCAATTAATCTGGAATTATATTTGATTAAGAATGGATATGCGATTTTATGAGAATATAGAGTGCAGGTATCACGGAGTAGTATGCCATATCCTCTTCCAGATGTATGTATGTATCGCCACTAAACAACATTATTTTCCTTGTCATGTTCAGGTGTACCAGAAGCACTTACCGGAGGCGGTGACGTCGCTGTGCTGGGACGGCTCCACGGTGCTGTGGCTGGGCTGCGGTGACGGCTCTCTGCTGCAGTGGAACATGCTAACTGTCACGCAGACCAGTGTACACATGGCTCATAATGGTATGTATAGGCATTATCAGCATTGACTTATATAGTAAGGACTGGGTGGACCACAGGTTTTTCTGAGGACACAAATGGGCTCGTAATTGGCCCGTCCAGACCGAAGCAAACTCGCCAACCCAGTTACTGTGTAACGTGATATCCCTTGGTAAGACTAGTATACTGGATATTTTCATTAACGGTTTTAGAGTTCGATGAACTTACAACAAGACGAAATTCGATTGGAATGCGTAGGCGACTGACAGGACTAGAGGCGTAAGTTGTTGGTATTCTATTGTTTAGTTGTGTAGTTAATGACGAGAAGTTCTAATAACAAAGTTTATACTTTGAAGGAGTTAAGAAAGGAAGTATTTCAGTAGAACTAGTTGCCGACGAGCGTAATCGGTTTCGTATAAATGTACCCGAATGATAAATGAAAGAACACTCATACTATTTCATGACTTAGAACAGAGAAAAGCCTTGTGTTACCTACCTAGGAATTTTGGATTTTGGACGCACGACATATAAGACAAATTAAAAATTTCGCTGAGGAACTTTCTCGCATATCCTTCAGCGTTTTAAACCGTTGATTGCAGAACACCGACCACATTTTCGGAAAAATAAAATCAATACGGGTCAGGTGTAATTGGTTACACTGCCTACGTTATACTATTTCTCAACGACTAGGCCATCGTAAGGCTTTTATTTCTATATGCAACAAACACTTATCATTGGTAGAAAGCCAACCTTAACAAATGCCATAGCAATATCGGTCTGTACCTGTACCTACATTTGCTTTACATTTGCAGTTTACTCAATGCAGTTTACTTAATGCAGTCTACTCAATGCAGAGAAGGTATTCAATGCAGTTTACTCAATGTAGTTTTCACTTACACAAGTAACTCTAGGGCAGTCCATTTGATGTTCCTGTGACCTTTCTCTCGGTTCGGCGTACAAGTATGAAACAACGTCATTGAATAGTGTCATAGTGCAGACCTTAAGACTAACTTTGTTAGCGCTGATGCGAATGGCTTCGCAGAGCTATCGTGCAGGGGTTGCTACCGCATGTTAGGTTATCGTTGTTACTACACTAGTTACTGACTTGCTTACCGCGAGAAGATTTTTCATCGTTGAATGCCGCTGCCACTTGCAGCGGCATTCAACGATGAAAAATCTTCTGATCGAATCTACAAATAATAAATATCCATATTTAGGAACTTCCGTTGTCCTCACAGCAATGAATTGCGCTTGTGCGGCTGCGTCCGGCACTCAGCGCGCCAAATTGTCAATACTTTAATGCTCTGTGATAGTCCTGATCTGTGCAGTTGAAAATGTTGAGCGTACAGCCGACAAACGGCTTTTTCTCTGAGCCAATACGCATCAGTCCCACCTGAAGATAGTAAGCTCGTCCTATCATCGATGTTTGGTTCTGCCGCTATTAGTCTAAGATCCCGGTATAGAACTACCTTCACCGAGATGCTTATTTAATGAAACGTATTTTATATTTAATTTAATATGTCAATAAATATAATCCATATGGGTTGCCTAGCAAATTTCAGTCCAGAGTATGTTTAATTAATAATTTAAAAAAAACATTTTTTTAAACATTTCACCGGTATGATTATTAGATAAATTCTATACCAATCGAAAGTATGAAGCCCATAGAATATGCAAATGTTAGGTTGCCTATTCTTTTCCGGTCACAACTATCGGGTTGCCAGGTATAAACAGGTAAATCTGTACTAGCATTTTGCAACGGTCTGTTTATTGAATGAAATTTAAATGAAATTCAAGATTATTTTATTCTGAACACGGTGGTATAGGGTTGCCTGCGAAAAATCAGTCCAGAATTGCGGTTGTCGAATTTTAAAAAGTAAAATATTGCTCCGAGTGAATGTGTGCGACTGAGAGGTCCCAACCGACCATCCCATGCGATAGAAGAGGACACAGCATAGCAGCTGTTTAAAGTCCGCCCACTTATATTTTTTATGTGACATTAAAGTATATATACATCTTTAGTAAAAAAGAAGGTTATAGTGATACATATATAATACTACCCTGATTAAAAATATTGATTGAAAATAAATTAAAAAAATTACTACATGCAAATTATAAATCTATAAATGTAAACAGAGAAATTGAAATCAATTGGAAAAATTCAAAACCCATAAAAGTGAATTTTTTAAATCAAATCTTGCAAATTTAATTTTTATTATAAGAAGACAAAATAAAAAAAAACAACAATTAAAAAATTACTTCTATTTATTGTAAAAAAATTAAAATACATTTTTTTAAAATTATTCAGAATCCGAGTCATCGGACATAAAACTACGATCTTCAACTTCTGAATCTTCTTCGTCATCACTCTCTGTTTTACTTTTTTCGACAATGTCTTCTATCTTTAAAGGTGTATGATCCCCAATGAATCCTACTGGTTTTAAATATTCATCTAAGAACCATCCGCAGTTCTCAGGCTCAAGTTTCAAGCATATAGGATCCGTTGCATTAAGCCACATGGAATTTACGAAAATAGTTCGTAAAATTTTCTGAGTTAATGATATCCAGCATGGTGGTATGGAGTTGGAGTCGAAGCCTTTTATTTTTTTTTAAAAGTGCTCGCTGTCTTCTTTTGCAGAGTAATTTTTCATAAAAATACGATGTCTCGCATCATTCACACTGGTGCAGTTCCTGATACCGTACATACTAGCCGTAAATTCTTGAACGGTCTTCATTTTTTCATCAATGAAAATATCAGCAGCATCTGTTAATGATGCAAAAACTGTTTGATATTTTTCATTTTTCGAAAATTGCTGAAAAGGTTTTACTTTCCCTTTGTTGTAAAAGGCTGCCGTGTAATCGCAACCTGTAAATACATGGAAGGCGGGAAGACTTTGGCATAATTTAATTCCCAACTTCAACGCTAAATCGGTGCAATTAATGCAATCAACAGTTTGATTATTAGTCTTTCTAGTTGCTGAACAGGCAAGCCAAATTTCTGATTCTCTGAAGATCTGTTTGTGCATATTTCCTAACAAAATTATCAAAACGTCAGTATCAGAGGCTTTAATTAAAATCCTTGAGCCTGGTTCCGCTTTAGAAGCATGAAAAATAATCCTTGTATCTGCCTCTTCGTGATGACATTCATAATTAGTTTCTTCAGTTTTTTTTACGGAATTTTCCTGAACTTGATAAGAGTAGCAGTGATGGTCGACGGTTAAAAAGATTTTTTTGTTTTGGATTATTGTTACCAAATGGTCATTTTCCCAATAATCAGCCAGAAACAGCACCAGAGCCTCTTTAAAGCGATAATTTTTAAGGCTTTGCAAAAAATTTTTTGGTCTGGTTTGTTGTGGTCCAGAAAATTTTGTATAATTTTTAAAATTCGACAACCGCAATCCTGGACTGATTTTTCGCAGGCAACCCTATACCACCGTGTTCAGAATAAAATAATCTTTAATTTCATTTAAATTTCATTCAATAAACAGACCGTTGCAAAATTCTAGTACAGATTTACCTGTTTATACCTGGCAACCCGATAGTTGTGACCGGAAAAGAATAGGCAACCTAACGTTTGCACATTCTATGGGCTTCATACTTTCGATTGGTATAGAATTTATCTAATAATCATACCGGTGAAATGTTTAAAAAAATATGTTTTTTTAATTATTAATTAAACATACTCTGGACTGAAATTTGCTAGGCAACCCATATGGATTATATTTATTGACATATTAAATTAAATATAAAATACGTTTCATTAAATAAGCATCTCGGTGAAGGTCGTTCTATATCGGGATCTTATACTATATGTTGTTGGATGTTTTTCAGGACTTACAAATGACTTAGGTACTACCTAATTGGATTCCTGTTTGTCTGGCTTTTTTACCTGGTCTATGAAAACCTGTTATGACAGAACAATGAACCTACTGATTACCTGTTTAAACCCCGACCAAAAAGAGGTGCGTTTATAACACACCTCTTTTGTCTGTTTCACCGCTATGTGTGTATTGTGTGTGTCTGTCGATCTGTGACACCGTAGCTCTTAAACGGGTGAACCGATTTTGATGCGATTTTTTTTCGTTTGAAAGGTATCGAGAGTGTTCTTAGCTATGTTTCAAGAAAATTGTAGAAAAATGTTGGAAGATCATCAGCTCTTTTCTAGTTGAAGAAGGGATATGAGCAACTGAAGGATTGATCGATACGAAATTTGGTATTCTGTTACTTCAATGATATTGCAAGGATATGATAACATTGACCTGATGCTGCAGCATGACCTAAAGTCTGCAGAATACCCAACCCCTCTCTCAATTACAAGAGCTATCGTGTTGCTCACTGGAATGGTTTCAATGAACAGATTATAGGTAGATTAGTAACCTTGACCTGGTGCTGAAGCATGACCCGGAATCTGTAGGATACTCAACTCCTCACTTATTTACAGCAGACGTGTCGTATTTGGGTTCATGGAAATGTTCTCGATAAATAGGTTATAAATATATTGTGATCAGGCTCTGATATTGACACAGAAAAGAGAAATGAGTGAATACATTGGTGAGAGATGCTAAGCTACTTTTACTCGTTCAATCGATACGATATAGGATGTAGTGCCGTTTAGGTGAGTGTAGATCATACGGTTCTAGTAGTACCTAACAAGTAAATAAAGATTAAAAAGCAAAAAATAAAAATTGAATTAAAAGTTTCAAAAACACCCGACAAAAAACTAAAAAGTAAAAAATAATATGTATTGATCCTCAATATATTTGCGGTCTCCCGAGGCGACGACGCTTGGGCCAAAATATTTGTACCTATATTAAACTGAAAGGATCAAAACATATAATTTTTTACTTTTAAGAGATTTCATCGGGGTTTTTTTTAATTTTTGGTTTAGTTTTATTGATTAGCTTGCATTTTGCCTCAAGCTTACCTGAGGGTAAGCGAAATGTAGTCAACGATGGAGCATGCTTCAGTAGAAGCAGCCTGTTCACCTTACCCCACAAAACAAATGGCTACTGACCTGTTCTTTTATTAATTACTTTGTAAACTTTTAAATGCCGTGTTACTAAGCAACTGTTGCATAATAATTCTAGAAAAATCAAAGTTATGCAAAGAAATCTTACTATTTAATTCTAGCTCTAAAAATCGATAATATCGTCGTACTTGTAGGTATAGAGTCAGCTTCTACACGTGCCGCTGAAAAACCATTAAAATTGAAGCGTGTATTGTACTGCTAAAAATAATACGAAACAGAAAAGATAGTGAAGTATCTGTATTGAAGCAATATGTTTACTTACACAAATATTTTAACTGAATGAATAATTCATTCGTTTTTTAATGATAACGTGATGATAAAGATCGGACTTGGATCTTTGTTTAAGTTTTCGGTATTTTGTGTGCGCTATTTGCGCAAGACTAGGAATAGGGTGAAGTTGCGGAATTTGTTCGAAAGAGTCACCGCGGTCCTGGAACGCAAAGGGCATAGGAGGAACACGGATGGGTTTTAGTCAGTAAGTGTGACACTCCCTCCCGCTTCGTCCAGAGCGGAAGGAGTCTTAGGACAGGGTGAAAGAGAAGTGTCTCGTCAAGAAATTTACTTTTTATTTTTGATGTTAGGTTCGCGATTGACCATTTGGTATTTGAAAACTATCAAAAATCTAGATGAATTAATACCTATCCAAAAGCTATCACTAAAATTGTACGTTTTGTGAAAATATAAATAAAATTGATTGTAAAATAAAGGAGTTACAAGCTTTTGAATTTATTCTTAATCATTGTCATGCAACTCTACCAAACAAAAAAAGAATAATCAAAATCGGTTGACAATTGGCGAAAATATCGCTGAACAAACAAAAAAAATCAGTCGAATTGAGAACACCTCCTCCTTTTTTTTTGAAGTCGGTTAAAAATGTCGTTTGTACTGAATGGCGCAAATGCACAATGACGTTGCTAGTGAGTGATCACTGATCATCACAGATCACAGACTTTAAAACACTCAACTCTTTTTTTTTGAGTATTTTAAATATTTTTTTTTCTTTGCCTGATCTTTTCTCCAGGTTTTGAGAAATTTACAAAAAAACCCTACTTCACCCGATAATTTGGTCGACGATGGCGCATGCTTGCCTAGAAATAACCTATTCGCTCTTGACTAAAGACCAGGGTGTAGCTATCGGGGTACTATTTTCTAACAGGAAATTCCACTCCTCAGGCTGTGTGTACAATGATATTATTCCCAAAATGTTTTGTGCGTATGGGTGGGACGTCCATCATGTACCTGTGGAGTCCTCCAAAAGCTTTTCTTCAAATGTCTTTTCCAAACGTTGGCGTTGATTGAAGGATCTCTGCAGCTGTTGAATTAGTCGCAGTCTTCCAATTAGGCAGGTTCAAAAGATTTCTCTAACAAGGAGGCTGCTGCATCAGCTGTAGAAATGACTAACATCGTTAGTTTGTGGTCGTTAGGTCATGGCAAATAGATTTCTGCCAAATAACCGTAGCAGTGATTACTTTAGGCAAAATTGTAATTGGAGAGTTCAGCTTGTTTCACTAACACTAGAGTTGTCAAAAAATAAAAGGCCCGTTTTGACAGCAGGATACAACAAAGAGATTTCTTTCATGTCTCTTTCATACTTACTAGTAAAGTAAAGTTGTGTCCTGCTGTCAAAACGGGTATTTTAGTTTTTACAACTATAGATGATACTACTAACCAAAAAAACCACAAATTCAATGCCACCCTTAAATTAGAAATTGAAGATTATATCAGGCAAATATGAAGTTATAATTTTACTTTAGAAAGTTCTCAAAATTCCCAACATCAACCGTTTCCCAACCTTTCTGTAAAACGTAAATTTTCAGTTTCAATTTCTCGTAATACAAGCAAGATTACAGTAATTATACCTACTCGTAGTTTTAGAACTCACCGGTGAATCTGACTGGCCGCTAGCATTTGTTTTCATTCACAAATGTGTTTTGTTTCAGACTCTATCAACAACGTCTATTTGGACGAGATCTCAAAAACACTGATCACTGCCAGTGAAGACAAAATTATCAAGATCTGGCAAATAACGCAAACTTCCTGACCTGTGTTCCGTGCTCGCTTTCAGTATTAAGAATCATGACAAAAAAAAAAAAAGATAAAAACAATGTGATATTCGAACAATACGTAAATATAAAACAAAGATGTATTTGTGTTAATAATAATTTAAAAAAGACAGAAATGAGACTATGTTCAATAAAGATTTAACTTTTTTAGTACAAAGTGGTTTGATTTTATCTGAAATGATCATAGGCCCTATGATGATTACCTTCGAAAAGGCAAGTGACAGAAAGACTTTTCCAAATATACAAGCTATCGGAAGGGTTTGTCTGCTAACTTGTCTTTTCGCTAAAAAAGCTCACAATTTATTGCCTCAACTTCCGTTACTGAGCAATTACGGGCTCGCGACGCGCCTGACGCCCCGACCACCCCGGAATGAAGGGCGGTGTCTCCATCGAACGTTACTTCGTACGCCCCGTCGTCCGTAAGTATAATCAGCCGTTACCTATAGGTACTGGAGCACCCCTGGCTTCATGTAAGAAGTCAAGGACGATAGCATTCCACTCGTATGCATGTAATTATGCAAAATAAACGGACTATCGATGGACGGAGCTTTCTTTTTTGGCACGAGCTTGTATTTTTGTAACCGATTTATTCTTGGAGGTATTTAATACGCTAGCAATAAAGCGTTCTCAACTTCTCACAGTCGCTAATTAAGACCTGAAAACGTTTTATGTTTATCCGTAACCAACCATAAACGAACAAGTAACCATTATGAGACAAGCAATGTTAATCACTTAATCAGGCAATGATTAAGTTCCTATTCAGAAAGATCCCATTTAGTTGTCTCGGGCATACTTTTGGCGTTACCAAAATGAATTGATTATCCTGTGATGAATAGATTAGCTAATCAACAAGGTGGTAGCAGGTCTGTCTGCTACTCTATGGTTGGCGCCAGATAAATTTGCAATAAAGAATATAGGACATTGGCCTTTCCCTTATATCTCTTCAATACTCTTCATAGGTACACGAAGAATAAATTATGAATTATTGTTCATTACCTACTAGAAAATGTAAAGGATCTTGATAGATGTAGATTCAGGACAGCTTTGTCTTTTTTTCCGATTTTGGAATTAAGAATGTCAAAAAATGTACGTGGGTCAATGGCCGCTATTGCAAGTTTATTTGGCGCCAACCATAATGAAATGTACCAGATAACTACTTAGTAGGTTGATGTCGTTGTAGCTCGTACACAAACAATAACAGCTGCACGGGTCGATCTTCAAGGTTAAGCAACGCCTGCCTAGTTCGGTTCGTGGAGGGGACATACCGAGATTACTCCGTGCCTCAGAAAGCGTTAAATTTGTTGGTCCCGGCCTTCGTTTGTAGATCTTTGACAGCCATTACCGGTAGTCAGCAAATCTGACACCAGTCTGGCCAAGGTACCTATCGTGTTCCAGTTAGGTACTGGGCTGTGGATGTGGAGGTCAGAAAGGAAGTCGCTCGCATGTAAAGGTAAGGTACTCAGCTACATCCAGCTGGAATGGAAGCTGATCACAACACGGTTGGGAAAAGATTAGGCAGACTGTATCGCAGTATGCTCCATACGTTTAACGATAACAGTATAGGAAAAATAAAAGTAGGTGACCTCGAAAACGTTCACTATCTCTGGACGGTTTACCGGGAGGCAGAGCGTCTCATAACAATATTGTAAAAAAATAAATGTCTTATTTGGCAAGGATTTATTTAGTGGCCACGCTGCAGTGATGGAAGTACGGGAGATAATTAGTGGAACGAATTTTGTTATTCGCATATTGAAGGTTTTTAATTAATGAGTTCTTTACTTTGAACAAGTAGGTAGACATAGGTATAATTTCACCCCTCAATTCCCCGAAAGGTTAAGAAGTGTTGCAAGTACCTTTTTAGTACCTAAACACAAATTTTGCCAGCTCTTTTCCAATTATTGTGTTGTGTGTCACACAACACAATAATTGGAAAAGAGCTGGCACCTTTTTCGAGATTTCATCTACAGCCTGTTACTGAAACATTCCAAATAAAAAAAAAAACAAAAACCCTCCCCGACATGGGAATCGAACCCAGGTTCAGCGTTTAGCAGTCGATGCGTAGGGGAAGCAAGAACATGAAAGTATATTTGAAGTTTAATCGTGCCGGGCGCAACCGCAAGCCTCGGCTCGCGGCACAATTTTCAGGCATAGGTAACAAATACCTTTAACTTGCACACAAATCTTCAAAGTTAGAGAGAACAGGCGTCTTCTGGGTAAGCTCATTCCATCGTCAACTTTGTCTGTGTCACCTCTGATGCGTAGTCTAGCTACGCATCTCAAATAAAAAAACATATGCATAGCATGGTAGTGGTTTAGGTAAGTACTAACTTACATTGTGATAGGTTGATTAGCTCACACGTATTTTAAGCCATTTGTCTCTTGTGCAAGTACCTACCTATGATAGGCATGTGTAGTAGCCGTTGGTTCAGCGGTCCTATGCTTGATCTCCCTCCGGTCGTAACGAATTGTCGTCCCGTCAGACTATGAGGTCCTGTTTTTGCGCGCACACTTTTGCAACATCTACTGTGCCGATGGCTCGTCTTAGCTGAGGTTGGTCAACGGTCTACTTTGCACAATATCAAAGGGTCGCTAGCGTCTAAGCGCGCTTAGAAGCTTTATTCAAGTGTTGCTCATAAAAATTCAGCCAGGTGCAGCTGTAAAGTAGGGGGGTGTGTAGCGATGAACCGCGGCATTGAAGTTCACTTCTAAGCTATATTAACTGTACCATTAACTAACAGTTGTTAAAATCTAACCCTTTATAACGGCTCACACAACGTTTACTAAAATGTAGGTATTGAGTTAACGACCTTAAAGTGACTGCACTACAAGGTCGTTAACTCATACATTTTTATTTGAATATTGAACCTTATGAACAGGGTGTGCTTCCGTTAAAGCTGGCGGAGTGAGGCTGCACCTACTTTGAACAAAATATAGGCGTAATGTTTTGTGTTGCTGGAGCATCAAATTGTTATGATCCTTCTGCCCTGTCCACTAGCCACAATGGTGGGAGTACCACACATGCATGACGCGGGTTATGATACTCATTTGTTAAATGACATCAGCCTCAACGCGGACTATAGGTACCTACCTAATAATTAACAAACTTTTAAAATGGTTACCTAAATCTAATTAGATCGCTATTTGATTTTCTTTTTCAGTGCGAACATCTTGACGCGATTTACCTAAAAAATGCTGCAAGATGAAAATAAACAATCAAACTAATATTATAAATGTGCAGGTCTGTATGTTTCAATGTTGGTTCAATAAAATCAATCAGGTCTTAACTCTAGGCGGCTGAACAAATTTGAATGAGACTTAGGTAGCTCACGGGTGACCCGGATCAGGCTATAGGTTATATTTTATCCTTTAGATATTTTCAGGCTTTCACGCAGGCAAAAGTCATATTTATGTCTTATGAAAAAATACTCATCACTTTAATTTTCTTGAACTCAAGTGTTTATGTTCCAAGCGGATATAATAACATTATATTCAACAACTCGATACGCGTATAGCTATCACAGTTTACTGATTACTACGGGTACACTGTGTTGTATATTTATGAAGATAATCAACCTTATAGGTGACCCTAGCTAGATGTTCAAAAGATTTTCAATAAAGTAACTCTTTGAATTTACTAATTAATATAATTAAAAATTTAACATGATGATTAAGACGATTAAAATACAACAAGTAATTCATCTACACAATAACAGACTCTACCATAGTTTTTTTAATAAGTTCACCAAAATTTTCCGTAGTCTCGGCATTATTGCTTTCTGTTGCATTCCCCGCGGATTGGGACTGCGAGTCCGACGCGTCCTGGGTCGTCTGGTCCGAGTGATCCAAGTTCAGCAGCGTATTGTGACTGAACCAGTTCTCATCATTTTCTACAGTTTGCATCTTATTACTAGGTTGATATGGCAATGTCATCAAAGTAGTATAATGAGTATCACTTTTGTTGTCATTATTTACACAATCAGAACTGTTTTTGTACATTCCATAGTGATTATGTTGTGCACTATGATATTGAAGTGAACTGTGTTCGTGTAATGTGGTTGATTTATGCAAGTAATCTGGTACGTAAACATGACCATAATGACTAAACATAGTCATCTGGGAGCTGTGGGCAAACTCCTCAAAACTGGTCGCAGAGAAGCTTTGCAAGCCTTTGAAATGGTGTTCTGTTTGCTGCTCGTAAGCGTAGTTTAGATCGCAAGGAAATCGTTGTATGTTATTTGACATAGTATCAAAACCCATGGCGTTGGCTGATGCGTAAGGTGGTCCCTTACCTTGAAGAATGCTGGATGTGTAAGGGTTACTGTGGCTGTGATGATTGTTTGCATTCTCAAAGTGCATGATACCACTGTCAATCACATTGTGATTGGAAGCCTCGTTTCTATAGCCGTATGACATGTCGCTATTCTGTGATGTGGAATTATTCATATCACAATGAACATTATTAAAACTTCCAGTATTGACGCAAGATTCAACTTCCACTCTTGGAGTAAGGTTAACATCACGTAACATTCCATCTTCATGACTAAGACAACGCTCTCTTTCGTATGACGAATTTGATGAACATGATGTGGAATTATTGTGCGCCTCCAGCCATTGTCTCTTAGCAGCTTCCTGATTCTCTTCATTTTTCTTTTCAAGACCGATTCTCATAAGGGTCTGAATAAAATGCGTCCTCACTCTAACAGGGTTGAATTCTATTCGACCCGTCGTGTTGGCGCACCTATCTCTAGTGCATCCACAGGGGAAGTTCAACCGATCAACTTGGCATTTGATCCCAGCTAAGCTGCATGAACAAGTTTCTGGGTTACATGCTCCCTTGCAAGCGCAACCGCAGAATTCTCTTGATGTTCTTATGTCTCTACATTCATCCTTTTCATAGCCCTCTATCTTCCTCACTCCGGCTGCACGCAATAGAGCTCTCCTTTGCCTGGTTGGTACAGGTTGTAAGAAAAAGTAGCTATCTAAATCCAACTCAGATTCAGATATGTCGCTCGCTTCTTCTTCAGTGTCGCTGTCTTCGCTAGAAGAAAGTGACACGCCTTGTAATGAATGACGCTCACTCTTCAACTGTTGCAATATTTGTCTGTGTAATCTTCTCTGCTCTAAGGCATGCTCGGCTAAAGTAAAATTTTGTAAATGAGTATGTTCCCATTCCATTCCCAACGTCGACCCTCCTTGTGATGGAACGCAAGAAAATCCTTGGGCTCTAGGAAAGTAAAATACAGTAACATTATCGAATTTTATACTTTCTTTCCGCTTTTTAGGTAGTGGCTCATTTTTGTTATCATCACTATATTTTCTCTTAAGACTACTTCTGAGGGGCTTCACTTGTGCTATGGGATAATGACCATTACCTACATTGTTCTCAATACTACAATTGCTGGCGTTATCATTGTCGTGGTCTAAATCATCTGATGATTTGTCACTTTTTAGGTTACTTGTGCATGGAAGAGTTAGATTGAAGCTTGGTATTTTTACATCGTCAATAACTTCTGATCCAAGGCCTGAGTCACTACCTTCTGATCGATCTTGAGCGTCTTCTTCCCTATCATTGATAGCACTATCCGGCGGAAGACTACCGAGAGCAGAGTCTTCACTGTCAGCTGAAGCACTGTCCGTTTTGATATCGTCTATGTCACTTAGAGTATCATTGTCATCTATTTTTACCGCATAGTCTATTTTACTGTCACTGCTCTCATAAAACTGAGAGTTGCTACTACTGATTACATTACTTTGTTCATCATAAGAGCTAAGATCTTCACTGTGAGCATCACTGTCACTACTTTTTTCGTCTTTTATCACAAGCAAACCATCTTCCTCCGTATGTTCTTCAACTGAGTCTTTATCACATTTAGTTACGTTGTTATCAAGCTGCTCTTGTGGCTGGACGCCTAATTCTGGTATTGCGTTCTCCATGACTAATAATTATCTGAAAAAAACAGAAAAATGCATTGATTGGGTTAGTTTGAACTGAAAGTCGGCATTTAGAATTACAATAATGTAGAGCAGTGTGGAGCAAAGGTTTAAAAATCTTTGGTACTTATGTAGACAAGGCATTATGTAGATCTATTAACAATGACTAATAAGACTAAATTCGTTGTTGCTATCTTCGCTCATGACTGCAAAAACGTTAGCAGCAATCGTTGCGATAGAGGAGTGCAAGCCACCTGCACCCGTCTGAACCGAGCAGTATTATAAATCAAACAAAATGATAATTCAAAACCGGTACCTATTTCAAAAGGCTGTGGCCTCGACTAACTCCACCGGTACGCTCGTGCTCGCCAACGAATCCCCTGCTCCATGATGACCACACAGACACCACACAATCACCGGTTTCTCACTCTGGTCAACGAAATATCAGTAAGCATAATAATTTATTTCAGCAATTCGGTCATCCACTATTTGTGCTACACAAAAGTCACTCTAGTACACCAGTGAATAAGGTTCTCTTTACATTACGTTTTGCAGCGCGCCGTTGTGTTTTAACCCTATTTATTTATTTTCCGCCTTATTTTGACAGCGACGTTCTTCGCGTTTCAGTCTTTTAGATAGGGCGTTTTATTCTTATTTTAAGCCAGTATTGAGTCTGTTCACTTTTGTAGATATTCAAACTTCATAATAGTTTATACACAGAATATTTAACGTAAAATCATCACTGCACAAGCACAGAGTCACAGAGAGAGGCCACTTTTACTACCGATCGCACAGTTCCCACTTCGCGTAATCGCGTTGGACGACTCGGGCAACGCAGGCAAGTTTTAACCCGGAACAATGGAATAGTTCGTTAGCAAATGCGAGCGTCGTGTGCGGAGGGGACTTCTGAATTTAGTAGCGTATGGGCTGCGTTGTTCGACGTGACGTCGCCCCTCCCCGCTCGCCGCGCCCCGGCCTTGCGACCCTCCTCGCCGTGTCCACCAGCCGAGCTCGCGCAAGCGCGTTCCGTTTCTTGTGAATGCAATGATACCAGCGTGGTGATAATTAAATTCCCAGTTTGTTATTATTACATTATTGTGTAGGTACAGCAATGATTGTATCATTGCTGATTTAAATTCTTGGTAGTAACAAATCTTCGAATAGAGTAGCTAGTAGTAGTAGCATTGTTTGTACAGTTAGAGAAATATAGGTATTGTTCACGTGATAATTAGGTATAATGTAGCTGTTGCAGGCAGATTGTAGAATTCGCAGCATTACATAGCGGGCAGCCGCTAAAGTAATAGTAGTTTATGCAACGACCTTACAAAAAGGTTTATTAAAACACGAGTGTGGGTTTATCACACGAGGCGTAGCCGAGTGTGATAATAGCATCACACGAGTGTTTTAATACCTAATTATATGCCGTTGCATACACTATTTTATCTTCACTCATACAGTTGAAATAAAATAAGTGGAAAAATAGTTAATTCCAATATGGCGGATATTCTCATTGCGTATTCGAATGACTGCGCAGCGCGCTCAAACATAGACAAAGATAAAAGCCGGCTCATTGTCAATGAGCCCGCGCCAAAAATTAAAAAGAAAAAGTGTGCTATAAAAATTAAAAAGTTATTTTATGATGCAGTTGTTTAAAAATCGAAGGAAAATGTTGAACTGTAATGGTTTTTTTTTTAATTTTACCTATCCACGAAAAAAAAGTATGTATTTATGCATTCGTTTTTAAACTCATATTTGGAACATTACGTTGTGAGTGTAGATAAAAGTCATTTATTAGCATTAAGGAAGAAATACCTAACATACATTTTTAGCTCAGTGATCAACACATTTCGCCATTAATTGGCATGTAAATGTTTGGCTAATATTACCTAAGCAAATCTCTCTACAAATGAACACTTATCATTATTTATTGTTGGCAGATCAGCGTTTAGCCGGATTGTCACATCGATAGATACATTTTACTGTAATATGATAGCTCACTTTTAGCAGCAGTCTAATGAAATTACATTGTTCAACCACACTACACCAGTCAAAATTGTGTTTTTGTCTTGTTTTAAACGTATTTGATACGTTTTCTTCATTGGAACTTTTTTTAGAAACACTATTGCTGTATTCGACTTCATGTATGTTGGTTATTTTGCATGGAGCACCACAAGTGCCAAAAATTGCAATTTAGACTGACAAAGCAACGGTTCACGAAGCGCTAAATTAAATAACGGCTGGCCAATATAAGAACGTGAATCGCTGATACAATATGTCGGACGTTATTTCAGCCGTAAAACATTCCACCTGCCTGATGATTCACCGTAATATTCAACTGTTAGCCGCTATGTTACCGGACTGGAATGGCAAAAAGATGGCCAGTTCGAAGGGGGGAACCCTTCGAACTGGCCATCTCTCTATCTGGCAGAATCTTGATGCTCCAAAATTTATTTGGCAGAACATACTCGGCATAATCTTCTTTAAACGAATATTGAAGCATAAAAATTATATAATACACTTCTGGACACATCTATTGGCCCACCTTGTATTTTCAGTTTCGTTTGGTCCTAGCTAAAATTTTATATTAGGTCGAGCAATAAGTTTTTATGCAGTTTTGAACCTGGCACATTCACAATTTCATTCAATAGTCTTTTTTTGAATTTCGAACACAGAATTTAAAGAAACAAAAGACAATTTCCAGCCTGTTTGTTGATATCAAACAATCGAATACTAAGAAAACTTGGTTTTATTGGTTTACTTGGATTTAATTCTTGAAAAAGTGATTGATATCTTTGGTTTTGCAACAAACATTACTTATTCTTAACATTAAGGTGAGGTTCTATCAATAATCTATGGATACTTCACCTGAAGTCGCCGCCCAAGCTGTGGCACTTATTGAGGCCGGACACAGCCAAAGAAACGTGAGTGCTCAACTTAATTTAAGTCGATCTGCGGTCCGAAATGTTTATCGGAGGTACCTAGAGACTGGCGGCTTTGTTCGTCGCCAAGGAAGGCCACGATCTCGGGTCACAACTGAAAGGCAGGATCGATTCATCGTGACGACCAGCTTGAGAAATCGTCACCTTACCTCCATTGAGATACAAAACCAACTTCGCGACTTCCACGGAGTATCTGTGAGCGCTCGAACTGTTCAGAGAAGGTTAAAAGAACGCGATATGGTGCCACACAAGCCAGCTAATGGGCCCAAACTAACGCGAGCCCACCGAACAGCGCGCCTTCATTTCGCACGCAGTCATTTAAATTGGACACAGCAAGATTGGAGCCGTGTACTCTTTTCTGATGAGTCTAAAATTGTGTTACATGGCAATGATGGAAGGAAGAAGGTCTACCGACGTAAGGGAGAGCGTTTCGCACAATGCTGCTTTGAAGAGAGGGTTGCTTATGGCGGTGGCTCATGGACTGTCTGGGGCGGTATATCCGCGAGCGGCAAAACTCAACTTGAGGTTGTTACAGGACCACGGCTGCCAACATTAAATGCTGAAAGGTAAATTAACTAAATTCGTGAGTGCTTAGAACCTCACGTGATACCATACGCGGACTATGTGGGCCCAAATTTCCTTTTTATGCATGATAATGCAAGAGCCCATGCGGCCGGCATCGTCAGGGAATATCTTCGGGATGTGAACATCACAGTTATGGACTGGCCAGCCAGAAGCCCAGACATGAACCCCATTGAGCACATGTGGGACGAGCTAAAAAGACGTGTTAGGGCTCGTCAGCCAGTTGCCCAGACGATGCAGGAGTTGAAAACTGCCATAGAAGAGGAATGGGAGATGATCCCTCAAAATTTCATAGAGCGGTTGATAAACTCTATGCCCAATCGTATGAGAGCTGTGGTAGATGCCCATGGAGGCAACACGCGTTATTAAATTAAACCTTTATTTGATAAAACATGTTTTTTATTCAAAAATCAATTGCCTTTAACAAGGCGCATATCCGACTTGTTAGGCGTAGCTCCATGTCGTATGGTATTCTGAATTCAAATTTAAAACAATACGATCGAAAAAGATGGTAAAATGTATCAGGTTTAAAACTGCATCAACAGTTTTTGTTCAATCTAGCAATCATATTTCGGTAGGGGCCATCGAAACCTAAACTCTAAGGTGGGCCAATAGATGTGTCCAGAAGTGTATAATTATTGTTTGGCTAAATGTTTATATGTCCGAATTTACAATGGCATACTTTTAAAGTGGCAGAATTTTATTTGGCATATTAATTACCTTTGGCAAAGTTAACATTCCGCATAATTTCGTTTAACTTTAGAATACTATGAAGATGGCAGAATTTCATTTGGAATAATTTTACTAGGCATATTGCCATTTCTTTAAAATAGCATTTTTAACCTTAAATTTAAATATTGTCTTAAACAGTCAATATATGTGCTACAAGACCGACTCCACGTAGTCTTGTCTGCCCTATCTCTGGAGTGTAATTTAAGCCCGCGTAGGCGCGGAGGAACGAGGCGTCCAGCGAGCCGAACCTGCGGAGGTGAGCGTTAAAGCCATCTGCGACGATAAGCTCGCGTGCCGGAGCTGTGACAGAAATTATGCCTGCTGCATGCTTACCGCATGCATGGTGTATGCTTGTTTGCATGGTGTATGCTTGCTGCATGCTTGGTGTATATTTGTATGCATGTTTGCATGCTTACTGCATGCATGGTGTATGCTTGTTTGCATGTTTACATGTTGCATGCTTGCTGCATGCATGGTGGATGCTTATTTGCATGTTTGCATGCTGCATGCTTGCTGCATGCATGGTGTATGCTTGTTTGCATGTTTGAATGCTGCATGCATAGTGTATGCTTGTATACATGCTTCTTACATGGAAATAAAAACCACATGTTCACAATCAACTGTTTTATTGAGTGATAAAATAATACATGCAAAAGGATAATAAAATATATAGACAATTTACGTTCTGTAATTATATGATAAATGAGTATTTCAATTATAATAGATATGAAATGTATGTCAAAAGATGATTCTAACTCCAAACTTTCTGAGAAATGATAGTTCTGCCTTTCAATGACTTGATATGAAATGTATGTATGCCAAAAGACGATTCTGACTGTGAACTTTCTGCGATATGATGGTTCTGCTTTTTAATGACTCTTGATATGAAAATGCCTAAAGATGATTCTGACTTACAAAATTATGAGTTTTGAATGTATGATAGATAAATGAGTGTATGCCAAACGATTGTCTACGAAATGAAGTTTACCTATGCTATCCGTTGTTCTGTAAAATAATATTATGACACAAAAAGTTCTGCAATAGAAGGTAGACCCGTTGGAAGCAAGCCATACTAATAAAATTACAGAAAAACGTTTTGATATAATTTCACCTGAACCGCGGGAGTGCAAAAGTTGGCAACCCAGGTTCACAACCTCTTGCTCTCGGGCCACCGCCAGCCCGACAGGTCTCGACACAAGCGTACGTCTGCGTCATGTCATCATGGCTATGTATACGTAAGCCAGCTCGCTGATGATAACATACCTACTCTTGCAGCTTCATACATCTAATTAGACTTTGCATGACAACAATTCTTTTACGCTAAACAAAGAGCCACTCGATGCGTAGTTCCATTCTATCCATAAATATACGTTGCTGTATACTTTTAGTAGGTACTGGATGCTGTAGTTAATCGTCCGGGGGTACTATTTATAAAATTTGCCGTAGTATACACATTGGCAGTCTGTTTACCCGAGCAGGTGTACGTAGGTGGCTGGTGGCATGACGTGTGACTGAGCAGGTCGCGTCACTGCAGCCGAGTAGCGGGTACTGCTGCTGTTCGCTACGAGCATTCTTCAAATAAATTGGCACTCGACGGCAGTCGACATAATACAGGGCGAGTTGGCAGACTATACGTACCAACCCGCACGTATACGATAATCAATAGATATTTTCAGGAGGCTTTCGTGGAGAGCGACCGAGACGCCGCTATAGCGCGCTCTCGCTCTGCTCTGTAATTTACATAGCATACGGCGAAAAGCACGATGTGGATTAAAAGTTGGTTTTTGTAACGTCAACAACAGTAAATGAATGATAACGATGTTATACCACCGTTATCAAGGACAGAAGATAGTTGCGATAGAGTTTACTAACCAAAGTAAAACTGATAAAAATAATCTTGTATACTTACTTACCTACTTATTTTCTCCTGAACTATTTATCCTCTGGAAGATTTTCGTTGATTAATTTTTACATTCAGTGTTTTTGTTTCTGTACTGTACATAGGTACCTATTCCTTATGTATTGTAAGTTAGTAAGTACAAATTCTACAATATTATCTAGTCTACTTATTTTAATACTCTGAATTATTTATACTAGCTAACTTATTCATATAATATGCAAAAATCCTTCATTACTAATAAAATTGACAATAGCAGAACAAGGAAATGTTTCAAGGCTAATTATGCAAATATTTGTGCCGAGTGTCTACTTTGGACAAAATAAACCCCTGGGTTTTTTGTAGAGACCCCAAACTCAGGTAACAAAATTTACTAAACGTACTCTTGTACTTCTAACAGGCTAATTCACGAAGGCAGACCAGCTCGCCAACAATCGAACTAGTTTTTGTTCATATTGTGTGTAACCAGTTTTTTATCTCATTTCTAACGGTTGGCTACACCGTCGCAGTTCGCACAGTCATGACATACTACCTAGTACGTAGTGAACGTAGGTAGCCGTATCGCGCCGTACCTAGGCACTGGCAGGCTACCTATAGGATACCTATCGTTCACATGGTAACGTCAAAAACAAACTCTGGCTACATTATAGTCATTACGCGAATGTAAGACGCGCGTTAGTATGAATAAATTATATTTGTTGGTGTAGTATGTAGGTATGTGACTGTACCCACATAGCTAGGTACCTTGGTGCTTAGTGCTATTGAGGGGGTGGGGGCGAGGGTGGCAGACTGGGGTAGATTAAATTTCGTAGCACACCGCTAGCTGGCTCGAGCTCGCTTGTATTCATCAGCGTTAGGGCTGCAATTGCTTCCCGGTGTGTTTCAGCCCCACTATATTCTCGAGCACATGTTTGGTATGCGACTGCCGTGTGTCATTGTTTTGTTTTTTATTTCCACAAATCGTATAAATCTGTCCTTGCAATTTATTATGCGGTCACGAATTTGATTTTGGATATTATCAGGGCGATTTGATTATGTCGATCAATTAAGATAAACCTATGCATGTCATTAATACGTACTTCCCCAATATATTACCTTATTGAAATGCATGGCATTCAGCAAGTCTGTAAATCGGCGAGTTTCGTGAATATTGATTTAAATCTAATCATAATCACACTCTATCTTATTTTCTTTCTGACGCAAAGGGAACATTTAACTCAATTATAAAGTAAGTAATACTTTTGGGGGTTTACAGTGGACGTATGCAAAAATCTAATTCCATTGTGATAATTCATGAAGAGATAATGTAGATCATCTCTTGGGTATCTCTTGAAGTAGGTCCTTATTCCATATAAGGCTGCGCTGTCGCAGTCTCTTTATTTTATTTATTATTTATTTATTTGGGGAGGCCTATGTCCAGCAGTGCACGTCTTTCGGCTGGTATGATAACAAGCGAGGTCATCATGACGATACTTATCACTCTTGCATAGTGATTGGTGATCCAAGAGTCCTGCATCACCAATCATTATGTTGGCCTGAGAGGCAATCAATTTTTTGTCATGATCATCATATCAGCCGAAAGACGTCCACTGCTGGACATAAGCCTCCTCCAAGTGTCGCCAGAACAACCGGTCCTGTGCGTCTCGCATCTATCGGCTACCAGCGACCCTCACCAGGTCATCGGTCCATCTTGTGGGAGGCCTTCCAACGCGGCTGCAAATTTTTAGTAATTTAACCTAACTAGCAAAATAAATGCAACTTGACGAAGTCTTGATTTTTGTTGTTTTCTTTGAGATTATTGTACGTTTTCATAATTGCGTAATAAAAGTGAATTCATTTATCCTCAGGCAATATTGGCCCATATATAATACCCTTACCTTACTGACATACAATTTGTAATAATTCATAAATAACACCATAATATTTCTAAAAGTTTGGAGACAGAAGGCCACAGTGGCCTTGCGTAAAAGCGTCAGTTTTTGGCTGGTATTTGCAGATCTCAAGGCCATGAGCTAACATAACTTTTTGGAAAGTACCTATAACGTCTTTAGACTAATTTTATTTCTAGATCACTGTAAAGTTTTGGTGATTTTGGACAAAATACTAAAGGTTTCTGTCCTAATATCCAAAAACGCTACGCCAATGAATGGTTCTCATTGCAGTCATTAGGAAGAGCCGGTGAGTAGAATTAACGTAGGTGTAGTGTACGTTCGTATCATGTGCGTATGAAGGCCATCCAGCCAATTGAAATAGGTACCAGCATTCCCAATTTTCCTGCCAAGTAAGGTGTGTTTCGATTTCCGAAAAATACGTTTTTATTCCTACCTGAACGTCGGGTCCAAGGTACTTGGGTACAAGGTATACTTGGGCCGAACCGTATAGGTGGACGTGACCTGTGGAGAATTGCATTTGGAGTTGGAAAAGGTTTCCCCTCAAAGTAAAGTGGCACATACCTTCTACCTACCTATACCGTATATTAGAAAAAAATGTATGTTCTGCAGTGGGAGGCAAAATGATGTGGGGTCTTGTGGATTTATAATCAACATAATTTCAACCGAAAGACGTCCATAGCTAGACGTGACCTGTCCTGTGTTGGAGCAGCTGATTTTCACGGCCTTCACCAGGTCATCGAGCCTCATTGTGGGAGACCTTTCAACGCTGCGTTTCCGTTCCATTATGAACTATCTGTTCTGCGAGCAATGTGCCCACTGCCGTCAGCATATAAGGAATACATCAGTACAATATGCGAGTTTGCTAGTTAGCTAGTAGAATTGATCGGTTATTATCACGACGTGTCTTGCACAGACTTGTATATGTAGACACACTAAAATAGAAGACAATGTGCCTATAATGTTTACATGCGTCGAGAAACACGTGTATAATGAACAACGTGTAAGTCATTACAAAGATAATGCAACACCGAAATGGTATCTAACGGGACTGTGCACCTAATATACCGTCCAGTATATTTTGACTACTCATGGCAGCGCTGCTTGCAAGGGCTAGAACCAACGGCTTGTTAAGTACAGTAAATTACATTCTTCACCGCGTATCAAGGTTTACTGGGCGTTCAGTAGATAGTACCACTACACCATTCAGTGTACTGCTTTTTAGTATTGATGGATTTTATTCGTTATGTTTCAATTGAAAATTGGCACCAATGACCATACTATTTATTTGATGAACTCCATTCCATTATCAAGTAGGTACGGGACTTAGTAGCTTTGAAATCACGAGAAATTAGGTTCCGTGTGTCCGTATGAAAAATGGAACCCTTAAAGGATACTGTCTGCCTGATACTGTCTGCCTGATACTGTCTGCCTGACTATCTTGCTCTAGTTCAAAGTGTTATGGAACTTCTTATTAGGCTCCGTTTTATTAGTCACGTGAGCCAGCTGCCAGTCACCGACTGGTTCAGTCTAGTTACAGTCTAGGTCTGTAGGTATCGGTCAAGGTAAAGCTATTGTGTACAGCATTGAACATGCTCTGCTATTTGGAATTGGTATCTTTTTCGCATATTTTAATAGAAATATTTTACTTTTTGATCATGCCGTCAGTTGATTTCGTGTCCGTGGGTGGGTAGGCGAACAATTGACTGATTGCGTAGGTGTTCAGTGATATATTGATTACGCGGACCTTGGTCCTTTTATATTAATGTTTATTATTTTGGTTGGTTGAATTTGAAAGATGAGCAGACTGTATTTTCTTATC
Source organism: Melanchra persicariae (assembly GCA_947386135.1). Taxonomy (NCBI): domain Eukaryota; kingdom Metazoa; phylum Arthropoda; class Insecta; order Lepidoptera; family Noctuidae; genus Melanchra; species Melanchra persicariae. The sequence goes on along the minus strand of OX376653.1, from coordinate 6,230,867 downwards.
ACAAATATTTCGAGTTTTGCAGAAGTAAAGAATAGGATAAGCATCAAACCTGACATTATTTTTTGTTCTCTCATTTCTCATCAGAACTTTCCATTTGATGTGACAATTTTGGATTTAATTCTGTTGTGAAATTCATACAGTTTTTTCGTAACTGTAAATGAATTACCACGTCTACTAAAAGAAACTGATTACTTGGTTGCTCATAAACGAAGATGGCTGTCGTTATTTGGGTTCAAAATTTTCTGGAATAAAAGCTAAACAGGGCGAGTTTTATCTGTATATTCGCAACGCTACGGAGCATCAGTACCTACCTCGAGGTACGTACTTCGTTCGTCCTTCCCGTCTGGCGGAGTCTGGCGTGCCCTTTTCTCCCACGGTGGTCGCTACAACCATGCTTTTAAAGTACAGCCACGCCCTGCCCTGTGTTTACTACGTGTATACCAATACAAGGTTGATTTATGTTGTAATTGTGAATGTCTTGGGAACTGATTGAAGCAGTTTTTTAGAAGGGCTAAAATGGCTGTGAACTTTGTGGAATAGGTAGGTAGGTATTTCATTGTGCGAAGTTCCGCAGGACGGATCAATAATTTTGCGTTTTTCCTTGTTTTGTTTAGACTATAAGTAAATATAGCAGTGTCAATGTGATGAGAAGATGTCGATATATGATGAAGATGATGATGTGATAGTCGTAATACTGCTGTCACTTCTCCTAGTTTTAATCAAAATTTTACAGCGAAAACTGACTTCGAAATTTCTTGTTAAAATGAAAAGAGACACAAAGGGACTCAGAACATTATCTGACAAAACTTATGTTGAAGCTAAAAAGTCTGTCTCCACAAAGCTCAGAGCTGTAAAGTCAAAAAGTTCTGTTGTACGAAAACTACTTTTAAATAGGTTTAATCAGAAGAATTGTAATGTACCTACACTAATATTATAGTAAGTTCGAATGTAGGAGATTGATAACTACAGTATTGTAAATTTTCATAGGCTACTTTTTTATCCAGAAAGAAGTGGTCCGGTGCTCGTGAGATAGGCCAAAGGGGTGAAGCCGTGGGGGAGCTACTAGTCTCACAAAAAATTATGGATTATCCAGAAATCAACATAAAGAGACACGGTGAAACATAATATGTACTAGCAATTAGAAACATACAAATAGGTAGGTAAGTATATGAAATGTTTACAGAAAAGCATCAATCGATATATCATTACGGGCGAGCTTGCTACTTGCTACTCGTAGACTAGGCAACATGGGCTTCAATTAATTTAGAATGATTCACTTACCAACTTCTGTGAACACTGTATTTCAATATAATTTCTATGTGGAACGTATGCCCTGTTTTCCTGGAAGGGAGAGGCAGTGATGTAGAGTAGAGTCCACCTGTATTTTTCCATCTGTTACCGAGGTTCCTGGTAAATGAGATCTTAATAGGTAAAGTCAAGTATTTCATATAGTTTGATATGGTTGTTTATTAGTCTGGATTTGTGCTGGTTTATCAATATCGACTCACCCCCTATTACCTACCTTTATGTAGGTGTAGGTACTATGTTTGAGGTCTTTGTCTTACACTTCAAGAAATATAGACGTCGTGATGTTGTTTTCATTCGATATTTTTTATTAAATGCAGGATCAGGAGAACAAATGATTGGGTAACTTGAAGAAACGACGCGCAACGTGCATAGGTACCTTCTACTAGCCAGCGTAGGCGCCTGAAAGCGGATACATAATCATCCGTTCCATAAAGTGAAATCTATTTAAGAAAACCGGCCAAGTGCGAGTCACACTCGCGCACGAAGGGTTCCGTACCATTATCTATAAAAAACGACAAAAAAATCACGTTTGTTGTTTGGGAGCTCTACTTAAATATTTATTTTATTCTGTTTTTAGTATTTGTTGTTATAGCGGCAACAGAAATACATCATCTGTGAAAATTTCAACTGTCTAGCTATAACGGTTCATGAGACAGACAGACAGCCGTAGTGAACGGGACCCTATTTTAAAATGTGTCTGTCTGACAGACGGACAGCGGAGTCTTAGTACTAGGGTCCCGTTTTACCCTTTGGGTACCTACGGAACCCTAAAAAGCGATGTTATATTGAGGCCTATGTTCTCCGCCTCTTTATGAGAAGACGTCTTCGTCGTCTTTTGCAGTGGAGCAGTAACAGACTGGTATTGGGTCTTCTTCTTCTGCCTCGCTCGTTCCCACTTTATGTGGGGTCGGCTCTGCAAATTTTTTGGACAATTTGTCCTGGGTTTTCGGGTCAAGCAATTTTTCCGCTGATAGGAGGCTTCTTTTTTTCGTATCGATTGACTCATATGAAATATTTTCCGACCAGTATTGAGCAAATTGTACAGCTCTATCATTGGCCTCGTTCAAATCTTAGACGGTGCAGGCTGGTATTAGGGTATAGCACTAAAATCATCGGACCACAAAACGTAGGTACCACGACTGGATATTGTAGTACCTATTGACATTTATAGCACAACCCCGGTATCTGGGGCGAAGCTTTTAAACTATGCTGGACGACTTATCTACACTTGGTAATGGATTTGGTTTTGGAACTAGGCTTTTTTCGACATTTATTTACTTATTTAATTAATACACACATATATTTCACAGATCGGGATTTTAGTCGGTGACCCCCAAACTAGACATTTGCCTGTATCTTGAGTGTCAGAGTTGCCACATTTTTAGATTTGACGAGATGGTTAAAAATTAAAAACATAATTAAAATTAGTTAATATAAAAAAGGATAATCATATTTGTTACTTTCTAAAATTATATTTCCTTAAGGAATTCCTCCTTATTCACACCCTTTTCTAGTGTCTTTACGAGCATGGGCTTTTACCAAGAGGTGGCCCAAATCCTATGTATGAGTATGGACCATCGAATCGTGATGTAAAATCATATCCGTCCAGCTAATGTTATACGTGTGTGTGTGTTAATCACACATAAACGGCTAAATGGATTCGGATGAAAAAACGGATCACGAGTAGACCATGACCTGGATTAGAACTCAATATGTATTATGCTTTTAATCCCTGCAGTAGATACGGTCCCGTGGAGTCATTTTTGAGAGATTAAAAATGAGTTTACAATTTCAAGCGATATTTTACAATCTTACTGCGTCTGCAATTTTCCGGTGCCATGTAGGTACTTATAACATAATACATTGTATATCCACATGCCACTCTAAGTTGTGGCGAAGTGTGGTGATTCTCACTATATGCTCCCAGGGCCATAAGTTATGGTAACTTATGGCGAAGACATGCGTTTTCGCAGTATATTATGATTTATAACTATGACCGTTATGGTAATGGTTATGGAGTGCAACCGAAGCGATATTGACTTCTCAATAGACTATTAAGAATTGAGCTTTAAATGCTAGCACATGACTAGCTTCTGTCAGCGGCTTTGGCTAGGTTCTGTCAGCGGCTTTGACTAGGTCTGTCAGCGGCTTTGACTAGGTTCTGTCAGTGGCTTTGACTAGGTTCTGTCAGCGGCTTTTGACTAGGTTCTGTCAGCCGTTTTGACTAGGTTCTGACAGCTGCTTTGACAAGTTTCTGTCAGCGGCTTTGACTAGGTTCTGTCAGCGGCTTTGACTAGGTTCTGTCAGTGGCTTTGACTAGGTTCTGTCAGTGGCTTTGGCTAGGTTCTGTCAGCGGCTTTGACAAGGTCTGTCAGCGGCTTTGACTAGGTTCTGTCAGTGGCTTTGACTAGGTTCTGTCAGCGGCTTTGACTAGGTCCTGTCAGCCGTTTTGACTAGGTTCTGACAGCTGCTTTGACTAGTTTCTGTCAGCGGCTTTGACTAAGTCTTGTCAGCGGCTTTGACTAGGTTCTGTCAGCGGCTTTGACTAGGTTCTGTCAGCGGCTTTGACTAGGTTCTGTCAGCAGCTTTGACTAGGTTCTGTCAGCGGCTTTGACTAGGTTCTGTCAGAGGCTTTGACTAGCTTCTGTCCGCGACTTTGCCCGAGTAAATTTCGAAAATCATCCCAAAGGAACATACTCCCGGGAAAGTACCCTATGTGCTATTCCAGAATAAATTTTAACGCAGAGCCAAAGTATTTTTTTTTCTATGGGAGCTAGCATAGCCCCAGCCGCCATTTAGATTTTATTTTAAATCGCAGCGCACGATGAAACATTTTTAAATGGGTAGAGGACACTTAACGTTAGGAACATGTTGCTCAAAGTGTCACGTTGCTGAAATATTTAGAGGTAAAGTCGCCATTTGAGAACAATGAAAATCATTAAAATCGGCCAAGTGCATGTCGGGCCACGCACAGTGTACAGGTTGCCGTAGTTACCCGTCCCGTGAGCCATGACAAAAAATAGCCATTCATTCATCCATCCGTCCATCCAAACTCTCGCATTTATAATAGTAGTAAGATTTAGTGACTGTCCATATTATTGAAAACAAACTGGTGAATATGTCGTCTCACCCTGATGTCGCCCATGAAACCCATTAAAACGGACGATATCGAAGATGATAGTCCTCCAACATATCTCAGTATTATTTGACTCAATTCAGGTTTTCGATTCATTTAGAGGAAAGCTTCCCTACAAATGAAATTCAAACGTTCTTTTCTTACCTACAGAGCCTCCATTCAACGTTAACATGTAGACGTTTTTGAGTCACTATTGTACGAAAATATTGAATTATTTGAGTCGCTTCCTGCATTGTTTGAGCTACTCACACACGTCAGTCCGTCAGCGTACGGCAACATTCTACAGCGCCTGACTCACATGACTCCTATTTATATGCTGCAATTATTTTACTAATTATACGAAAGAGGTTGTTGTACTACAGAAATACTACATTCTTGCGTTATGTGTTGTATTATCGATAGATAATTATTTGTCAGAGTTAATAAATAAGGACAACTATGGTGGAAATTGAAAATAAATGTCGAATAGGACATCAAAGCACTGTTAGATTTCTTTTTTTAATCAACTGTTGGCGCTGAGATGATGGTTGAAAATCCAACAGTACATTCTTGTCACTTACTGTTTTTTAAATTGATCCACCATCGACTATGGTAGGCGCCAAATAAATTTGCAATAGCGGTCATTGATCCATCTATTTTTATTGACATTCTTAATTTCCAAAAACGGAAAGAAAGACATAAAGAAGTCCTGAATCGACATCTATTGTGATCTTAAATTACATTTTCTAGTAATGAAAAACGAATTATAATTTGTTGTCCGGGAACCTACGAAGAGATATCAGGGAAAGGTCAATGAAATAATAATTAAAGCTTTATTTATTCCATTCATCCAAAATTACAAGAAAAATAATAAAATAGTAATTGAGAATTAGTAATGTATCATTAGTGGTAAGTTTACATACATTTCACATACGTTAGTTTACATACATTTCATTTCATTACATTCATATATTTTTCACACCACCTGATCGAAAACGTCAAATTATATGTCATGTCAACCTAACCTAAAGTGAGTCATTTTTGGCCGGTGGCACTGCCGGGCAATAATATTGTACTGGATTTCATTATAACCCGCTGGTCAATAATGTAATTCAAATTTGGAACCTCATCTGTCTGCTCAATTGGCGGTATATTAGGTACTTACAACGCCTTCTGTCTCTGTCTCTCTCTTTCTGTTCCAGAAAGAAGAAAGATATTCTCGATACTCTTACTACTTAGGGATGATATTCTCGAATTTCTACAAAATCATAAGGATTGACCAGGATCCAGGATTGAAGACAATATTATAAGAATAATTGGTTATGTGCGGATTATTGTATAAAAGGATAAGAATAACACTTAAAACCCATCTATATTCGATTTATTAATTAAAAACTATTTTCTCGAGCATCTCCTATGACGTTCTAAATTCAAATTGCATACAGCCAAGCGTCCGAACCCATTCTACCAGCTGATATAAAGCTCTGTATAAAGCTTTGTGTACACATAAATTGTATTAGGTTGCTAACATTAGGCCTGCACATATTTACTTACCCACAGAAAAGAAAAAAAAAAAACGAAAATCGAGTTGGTCGTGGCCGCTATGTGGTAGATATACCGAGTGGAACGCAAAAAAGGCGCGGATATTGCAAATCCGTATGGTATTAAACTAACTTTTTTTAAGTAGATATACAGTATAGTTCTAAATACATATCTCTACTTAGTGTTTGTAAATTTAAAATATTTTGTTTTTCGTATTATGCCTTCATATTTTCTCACAGGAGGTGTGAAAAGTAGAGTATCCTCCTCGGGGATAAAGGTGTCTTTGCCTTGGGCTAGCTTGAATCCCTCGCTGCATTCAGGATTCTTGTATTAACTCCCTCGCTTCGCTCGTGAGTTAATCTCTAAACTCCCTCGCTGCGCTCGGGAGTTAACTCCCGAATCCTTCATTGCGTTCGAGATTCAATATGACGCCCGTGACACAAGACACTGCTTTATCCCCTGGGTGCATAATCTACTATTATTATATTATTCTTTTTTACATTTTTATTTTATATCATTGCATTCATTATCATTTGACCATTAATTTCTCATTCAATTGATTAATGTCCTCAATATTTTCGCAAAATTTCCATGTGACTTATGGACCCCTTTCGAATAAAAGCCTCCTATGAGGCAAAGAGTGCCATTTGCCTCTATCTTTTGCGGTTTCGATCCAGTTTCTGCCTGATTTTTGTTTTACTGGAGTTCATTTCTAAACCGATACGATAACTTACAACCCGTCACATCACACACACATCATTTATATTTAGTTTTTCAGGATTTTCTGATAAAAAAACGATATCGTCTGGAAACCTTAGATGACTCATGAACCTTCCATTCACCTTAATTCCTTGTGTTGAGAAACGCAGATCCTTCATTGTATTCTATAGAACCGCTATAAAAAGTCAACAAGGTCAATGTACTTTATTGAAAATATGTCTGGCGCCTACCATAGGTCCGATCGTTATGCCGTTTTCACTTACTCTAGAAATCATATCAATAAATTACAAAATATTTAATGCATTGGATTTTCAACTCTTTTCACTCAGCCGAACGTTGAAAATCCGGCAGAGCACTTTCATTTAGGCAGACATTAGCCGACGTCTAGCTTTTGTGAATACCACAAGCTTATTATTTTTTCATTCACAAAGATTGTATGATACGTGAATAAACTATTTTTATCACACGATGATTCAGTCCTGCTTGTCAAGGTAATTTGTCGCACGAGGTATTACAGCCACGCCCTTAACTCAGTCCTTGTTACACACGCTAATAAATTGCTCTCTCACAAATTATTTCGTGTAATACGTAACTTTTTCGTGCAAGGTTGAACAACCCCGTAGCCTATGGGTAGAGGATCACCTTTTGTCATGTAAAGGACAAAATCAATCGATCAGTATATTTTTGATTTTAGGCTCGTGGCTAAATAATAAAAGCCGCACGGATCGATCTTCGAGGTTAAATAGGGCTTACCGGATGGATGGGTAACCATCTTAACATACCGATATGCCTTCATGCCTCGGAAAGTACCTACGTGTAGCTGTTGAGCCCCGCTATCATTTGTAGATCTGTGACAGTTTATGGGTAGTCAGAAAACAGAAAATCTGCCAACAGTCTTGCCAAGACGTTTCGTGTTACCTAGTCACTGGGTTGTGGAGGTCAGGTAGGCTGTCGCTCAATGCAAAATACTGGTACTGACTTGGTACAAATTCAAAAACAACAAACGACCAAAACCACAACAAACACACAAGCATCTTAAACATTTGAATATTGAATCTTTAATTTTATTTTATACAAGAAACATGCTTTCATCTGTTTATGGTACGGAACCCTTTGGGTGCCTGTCCGATACGCATCTGCCCGATTACTAAGGTCCCATCGATACATCACAAGCTGGTACCATAAAACGGGGTAACTTTGACTTTAGAGGTAACTTTGACACGTTCCTTTTTTTGACTACCTACTCTACTTTCTTGACTACTTTTAGTTTCTGCATCTCTCACCCGTGCGGACTCGCCCCGAACTCGTGTAATACGAATTTTGGGGCTTTATTATAATGAGCCCCAAGCACTGTCAAAGTTATCCTTAAAGTCAATGCAGCCCCGTATTAACGCATTGAAGCTAATTTAGTTATTTTCAGGTTTTACGTTACGATTAATTCAAACCGGTCACCCGATTCTTCTGCTTACCTACTTTAGTTACGTTGAAATGTACGTTTGCAAAAATCTTATCAAAAATTAAAAATACATGTAAATAGCGTGTATGTTTGTCGAATTTCAATCACGGCAGAGATTTAGGGGTGCGGCGCATCGCAACGCATTCAACCCCTTCGTACGCAAACAGGGTGTATTATACCCACCTATAGTACCTCTGTATATGTTACGTGCAGACTGCCGCGAGAACAGATTGCTATTTCACGTTACCTATATGTATTAAACTGTCTGGTACGAGTAGGTATGTACCGAGGAGGTTGTACGCATTCAATCCATTTGTACTATTCAGAGTTTCAAACCTGCTAGTAGGGAATACAGGATTAATTAATTTCGTGACCCCTTTACACATTATGCATGAACCTATTATGTAGATTTTTAATTAGTTGATATCAAGGGTTTTTTAACACTTTTTTCTTGGTGGTTACTGCCTGTTGCGGATTTTTTTCGAAAGAGTCACCGCGGCCCTGGAACGCAAAAGGAGGAACACTGATGGGTTTTTGTCAATAAGAGTCTTACACTACCTTCCGCTCCACCCAGAGCGGAAGAAGTCATTCGATGATTTCCCATCATAAAATCTCTTTGGCTATACTATTTGTATCTGGCTGGTTTGGGTATCATTAAAAGTTTAAATTTTAAAGAACGTAATTCCAAATTCAAATTAGGAAAATGTGTGATTTTCATTTGTTTTTCGTACTGTCAAGATGAGTGAATCTAATTAAGAAATTCGATACATTTTAAAATTTTACTACAAAAAAGGTAAAAATGCAACGCAAGTGTCTGTGAGAGTAGCACAAATTTGGTTTAAGCGTTTTCAATCCGGAAATTTTGATGTCAAAGATGCACATCGCTCTGGTCGCCCTATTACGGATAAAATGGATGCCATTTTTGAAAAAGTGGAGCAAGATCGTGGTGAAGTGGTAGTTACGACGTAGCTGAAGAACTGGGAATTGACCACAAAACAGTTTTGGCGCATTTGAAAAAAACTGGGTACACAAAAAAGCTCGATATTTGGGTACCTCACGAGCTCACTGAAATAAACCTAATGAACCGTGTACTCATTTGTGATTCTTTATTACGACGTAAAAGAACCGAACGATTTTTGAAGAAGCTGATAACTGGTGATGAAATGTGGATCACGTACGACAAGAACGTGCGAAAAAGGTCGTGGTCATAGGCCAGTCAGGCTTCACAGACTGTGGCGAAACCCGGGTTAACTCGCAACAAGGTGATGCTGTGTGTGTGGTGGGATTTGAAGGGCATTATTCATTATGAGCTGTTACCACCAGGCAGGACTATCGATTCTGAACTCTACTGCGAACAACTGATGAGATTAAAGCAAGAAGTTGAGAGAAAGCGGCCAGAATTAATCAACAGAAGGGGTGTGGTTTTTCATCATGATAACACTAGACCTCACACATCTTTAGCCACTCAGCAAAAATTAAGAGAGTTTGGCTGGGAGGTGTTAATGCATCCGCCGTATAGTCCTGACCTTGCACCTTCAGATTTCCACCCGTTTCGGTCTCTTCAGAATTATTTAGGCAGTATCAGGTTAACATCACGAGAGGACTGCCAAAAACCACTTGTCGCGGTATTTTGATCAGAAGTCCCAAAATTTCTATAGCAATAGGATCATGTCCCTACCTACAAGATGGCAAAAAGTTATCGAACAAAATGGTACCTACATACTTTAGTTAAATGTAAATAAACTATATTAAAAAATGTTTTGAATTTTCTTAAAAAATGCGAAGAAACTTTTTCCCCAACCTATTATTTTAATGTGATTTAGCGGAAATTTGTGGAATAGTCGAGTTAATAGGCATCTTGCTTGACTGCAATTTAATTCTTTATTACTACAACCACCGTGGTCATCGTTACTGACCACTATTTTCTTGGAAAGCCTTAAACAAAAATAAACTCAAAATGTATTTTTTTACAATCTGCTAACCATAACTGATTACGTACCACTGTGAACCAAATTTCATAATTTTCTTTGCTTTGATAAGTAAAAGTGTGTCTGACAAAGTTAAGGAGAATCTGTGAAAATATTGGAAGTTTTACAGATTTACAAGAACACCAAACCAAGAGAACTGTTGGCAAAAATGACGGACCCTTCCATCCCTTAGCGTCGGACGTCATGCCATAGACAACAGCTGCTGAACTGCCGGTCGATTCTGTCGACATCTCACGGTGTTCACCTAGGCGGAGTGAACGACAATAGAGCTGTAACAAACATAAACAAACACACATACACACACACACCATCACAATCCCATAAACAACACACACACACACACACTTACGCTCACATACATACATAAACACTATCATACTAACTATAACTTTTAGATAATATTTTTTTTTTTTTTTTTTTCGGGTTCACCCATCAATGTACAATATCTAATGTTATTTACGTGATGCTGATTTCTATGTAAAAGGCGGAGTCCTGGTGTCCTGAAACACAAGCTTGCAGCTTAGCTCAGGCACCAGTCTCCCCACAATAATAATTAATCATAACATTTCACATAATGTACCTAATGTATAATATTGTGGTGAGAAAAATAAAACATTATTATTACTATTATTACTTATTATTCCATCTTATTTATATGGTTTGACAACTCACCCGTCGTGCGCCCCGCCCGGGTGTTCACTTCGACATGTTTACAGAATCGCACTGCTGTATTCGGTTTTGTCTGTGGTGTGACCATACTATTTATTTGTCTATGCCAGAGACTCGGACTCGTTGAATGTCCGGTCCTGACATCGCGGGACAGTGCAACAGGTTTACTTTTAATTTTTTAATTAGTTTTAGTTGTTAAGATGTTTCTTTTCATTTTTTGTGTTTTTTATGCGTCATGTGTGGCAGAATAAACGTATTTTCTTTCTTTCTTTCCTTAAAAAAATCATAATTAGTGCTCAATTTTGTTCTTATATAAGCCACTTCTGTGCATCATGCTTATAGACCCAGCGGCTTAGACTGTGCGTTATAACTGTGTCAAAACATTAGTGATTTTAAGATTTCAACTCAGTAGATAGACGAGAGGACAATGTAGGTACCTACCCATCTCTCCTTGGGTTTTTGGCTGTAAGCAAAAAACTTGTTTCGGGACACAATTTCATAGTGCTTGTCGATTGATTACTCCGCTATCAAACTGTTCGCTATCATCAAGATAAAGAGATAAGAACGTTTGTCAGACAACGGAAAACGGTTGTTCTTTTTTCAAACAACGGAAAAAAAGTTGTTCGGATTCCTGAATGGCATAATCTTTACAAACATGTTGAATGAAGCACTGAATGAACTGAACAATAAATGTATAAAATGAAGGCGAGCTAAATTACCTACCCGTTGGGATTCAGTGGACACAATATGACCTTAGGGGAAAGCTTATGTTAACGCTGCCACATAATATGCATAATTGAGATAACTTTTGAACTCGTTACACAAAAATGCTTTCTATTTCAGGAAGTAGGAGTAGCTTTGAGTTATAGTTATAACATAATATCATGCCTGTATCTCCGAAAGGGTTCGGCCTCTGAGGATGCAAAAAGTACCTGTGAACTACATTGGCCCAATTGACTCAACTTTGGCCAGATAAGTATGTCACCGGAAAATTACAAACGCTGTAAGCTTGTAAAAGATTGTGAAATTGTAAACTATTTTTCTAAATAAGACACGGATATATTTGAAACTATATAATTTGGATGGGATTTATTTTATATGTCTCAGCCAACTAGATTAATCAGACGTTTAATTAAAAACCTAGCCTTTTCATTGCACTGCGCCGTTTAAACAGCGACATAAGTGATATGGGCAAATCAATAAACGATATTGAACAAAAGATGTTACTTAGTTCGCTGAAATATCGGCACATTTAAATGAAAAAGTCAAAGTCAAAGTCAAAACGTTTGACGTTATCATTTACATTTAAAATAATATAAAGTGACTTACTGTCCGTTCGCAAGGGTAGATTCTTATGGAGAAGAACGGACAAGAAACTCCATAGTTACTCTTTTCAAATCAACGTTTTACAATATTTGGAGTACAAAAATTAATTTTAATATAAGTGAGGTCGATGCACCTAGAGTATACTACTTATAGGATCAAAGTATTGCCAGCAGAGGTAAACATTTCCATTTTCTTAATAAGTACATGGTACTCACATATTTACAAATCTTGAAACCATTTATAAAACAGAGTGTGTCAATGGTTTGAAAAATAAAAACTCTTTTACATGTATAAAGTTTAATACATAAATTGACCAGTTTTGATTTTGCCTACACTACACCCTTGATTGTCCTATGGAGCAGGACCAGCATGTTTCCAAGCATTCTTATCTTGAATGTAATCCTCCAACTTGTAATATGCTTGTTTACAAAGTGTGCTTTTTACATACGTTTTAAATTTTCTTTCATTTAATTCTAATATGTCACAAGGTAATTTAGTTGTAACATTTAACACAGTACCCCATGAAAGATGTGTGTACTTTAGCTAACCTATAAAATGGTTGATCTAATTTATCTTTATTTCTAGTATTAAAATTATGTCTATCACTAATTTTATTAAAAAGATGTCGATTTTTCCGTACATAACGAAAAAGAAGATACGAAAAGGCTAGGCCACCAATTAAACGATAATATCAAGAAATTATAATCTAGTAAAAGAAGTCCCATGTAATAAGGAGCGAGCCTTTTGCTATCAACCGGGCACAAGTCCCGTAGCTGACCTGTAGCTGACCTATAATCCAGGGTCTCAGGCTCAGCAGTGTCGCCATGTCGCTTACGACCACTACACTAAACTAGGCCAACGAGGCCATTACTTATTCAGATTATTGTGGTTCTAGACCATTTTTGGTGTCAACGGGTAGTTAAACCTGTTGGGTTTTAGTAGGTAAAATTGAGTCTGTCGGTTTAGTTAGGCTAGGTCGCTGGACACACAGAAAAGACGTAAGACGAGGACGGGGCACAGACGGGGCCCCGACGCGACTTTTTAAAACATAATATGTTTTAACAAAATAGATTGATATTATTGCGTAATACATGATGTCTGCCTTCTTTTGTCTCTACTTTGTACAACTACTAATTTATTATTTCATGAATGATAATATTGATTGCGACTTTTTATCAATACCTACCTATTTCAAGTTCTTTGCCAATGTTTATAACACTGATTGGCAGTTATCACTAGTATACATAGATAGGGAAACAACGCGCTATTAACATAAAAATATGCATTGTGTGAAACTCTGATAGTGAATTTATTGCAATAAGATATTGTACTCTAATGTATGTAGCTGTATTTACGTAGCCTATTGATTGATAACTTGAAGTTGTATTTTGTGTTGTTTGATAAAAGTGTTTTTCGTTGAAAATAAATAGTGATAATGGATAAGAATAATTATAACTGGTTTGCTTACGCGTACCTAATTTATTTGTAGATGATATTGTACTCTTTATTTCAACTGCTTGACATAAGTATTACCGATCGTTACAATATATAACCCAGACTTGTTCTAAGCATCGTGACTAATACAAGGCTATTGATAAAAGCAGACTGAAGGACACTGCAGATTTTTTTCAGTTGTTTCAACATCCTTTATCAACATAAAAATCCCTAATATTATAAATGCGAAAATAAGTTTCTTTGTTACGCTTTCATGCTAAAACGGCTGAAATTTTGCAGATTATAGCCTGGGATATGGAAAAGCATTTTTATTCGATGCAATCAGTATCGTTTGTAGAACATACTTACTCATTTACAAAAAAAAAAACAAACAATATTGTATGTTTTAGGTTTCCGTACACAAAGGCCAACGGGACCCACTAAGCCTCCGCTGTCCGTCCGTCGGTCTGTCAGCGGGCTGTATCTCATGAACCGTGATAGGTAGACAGTTGAAATTTTCACAGAGTGTATATACAAACAGCCAGACCTGGAACAACTATCTGTAGCCCATAAAAATATTTTCACACTACCTGATCGAAAATGTCAAATTATATGTCATGCTAACCTAACCTAAAGTGAGTCATTTTTGGCCGGTGGCACTGCCGGGCAATAATATTGTACTGGATTTCATTATAACCCGCTGGTCAATAATGTGATTTAAATTTGGAACCTCATCTGTCTGCTCAATTGGCGGTATTAGGTACTCACAACGCCTTCTGTCTCTGTCTAGAGCTCTTTCTGTTCCAGAAAGAAGAAAGATATTCTCGATACTCTTACTACTTAGGGATGATATTCTCGAATTTCTACAAAATCATAAGGATTGACCAGGGTCCAGGATTGATGATGATGATGATGATGAAGACAATATTATAAGAATAATTGGTTATGTACGGATTATTGTATAAAAGGATAAGAATAACACTTAAAACCCATTTATAGTCGATTTATTAATTTAAAAACTATTTTCTCGAGCATCTCCTATGACGTTCTAAATTCAAATTGCATACAGCCAAGCGTCCGAACCCATTCTACCAGCTGATGTAAAGCTCTGTATAAAGCTTTGTGTACACATAAATTGTATTAGGTTGCTAACATTAGGGAGTTGGTCGTGGCCGCTATGTGGTAGGCATACCGAGTGGAACGCAAAAAAGGCGCGGATATTGCAAATCCGTATGGTATTAGAACTAACTTTTTTTAAGTAGGTAAACAGTATAGTTCTAAATACATATCTCTACTTAGTGTTTCTAAATTTAAGGCTTTAATATTATGGCTTCTTATTTTCTCACAGGAGGTGTGAAAAGTAGAGTATCCTCCTCGGGGATAAAGGTGTCTTTGCCTTGGGCTAGCTTGAATCCCTCGCTGCATTCAGGATTCTTGTATTAACTCCCTCGCTTCACTCGTGAGTTAAACTATAAACTCCCTCGCTACGCTCGGGAGTTAACTCCCGAATCCTTCATTGCGTTCGAGATTCAATATGACGCCCGTGACACAAGACACTGCTTTATCCCCTGGGTGCATAATCTACTATTGTTCCGTGCGGAAATCGAACCCGCGACACGCAGCGCAGCAGTCAATCACTCCTACTACGCCAACCGTGCCGTCATTCAAAAAGTACATAGTATTAAATCTTGTACGGTTGTACGGAACCCTTCATGCACAAGACGGACACGCACTTACCGGCCGGTTATTTTTTTTGAAAAATTGGCTACACATACAGAGTAACTATGTATATAAGTTTTTGAAGTAATCCTGTACAATAAATAAATAAAATAAATAAATTAAACTTTATTTCAGACAAGGTCCATAATTCAGTTAGTATTTTGGTGTTAGTAACAATGGTGCTTAAATAAGTAGGTTAGTATTGTTAGTTAGTGTTTTAAACTTATTATTTAGGTTGACCTATGACCGTCCCCACCCAGTGTCTGTGTGTGTGTGTCTTGTGTATGATATCCCTTTAGAGGAAGTGTTTCTCTTAATAGTGGGTAGAGAGACAAACTACATAACATTCAGATACATAACATTTTTAACCACCAAAATGTCACGTTTCGTAACAAGTTTTATAAAGGTCAGGGTTCAGTCAGAGTCTCATTATAAGGGTTTCATCAAGTCACGCACACTAGCTAAAGAGAAATACAAGTAAATAGGTACACACATAAAAATAAAAAACTTTGGGGGTTCAAACAAAAAAGTACTATTTATGTAAGTACTCCAGTATGAAAGTGAATCGGGTAGATAAGTTTTTTCCACAAAAGGTACCCATAGACAATGGGTAAATTTAAGCTTTTGTGAAACCATATAAACAATTACAGTTTTAAAATAAGAAGCCGTGCAAACATTGACGACGACGACGGAGGGAATTAATCTTTGTTTTTTTGTTTTGTTTTAAAAAGTTACTTATTCTTTTTCGACATTTAAATATTTTTTACACGACTGCCCAATTAAAAAGACTGCTACTTTTACAGAGTTCATGTCTGTATGCATTTCTTTTTTTTAAGGATGGGAATTCATCAAATGCTCCTTCCGCTCTGGGCGGAGCCGAAGAGTGTCAAACTCTTACTGATTCAAACTCATCCATTCCTCCAAATGCCCTTTGCGTGGGCTGCGGTTTTCGAACAAATTCCGCAACCCTGGCAGATGTATGTTTGCATAGAGATAGGAGGCTGACTTTATATATTCCACTACAACTTCCATACGCCTGATCCTTTCTCAAGCCCCAACATCGAGACCCTAAAATTGCAAACTACCGTTTAGTTCGCAACGATAGGACCCGATGTCACAGGGGAGGTACCCTTATCTATTATAAAAATTCACTCTACTGCATCCCTGTGGATCCTCCCACTCTTGCACAAGTAGAGGTCTCTGTCTGTCGGCTAGGTATGACAGGCCATCAGCCCATCACGGTCATCTCCTCTTACATCCCTCCTCCTAGCGCCAGCAACACGGCGGCTAACACCTCGGAGATAAAAGATGACCTCATAAAACTTCTTGGTTTGAGTGATTCCGTCATTCTGGCGGGTGACCTCAATGCCAAACACCCCTCGTGGAATAGCCTCACGGCCAACCCCAGGGGGAGAGTCGTTTTCGAACTCTCTGGCCCCCTCAACTTTGATGTCATCGCTCCGATGCATCCCACTCACTACCCTCATGACCCCAACTTTCGTCCTGATGTGCTCGACATTGCCCTCTTAAAGAATGTTAGCCTAAGGCTGCATTCTGTGGAGACAATTGACGAGTTAAACTCGGACCACAGGCCCGTTATTCTGGAGCTTGCCCCCAGATCGGGACCCATGGACCCCACTCAACCCCCTCCTTCCCGAGTGATCACTGACTGGAGAAAAGTAAGCGAAAAGCTGAAAATCACCACGTCACCTCACTTGGATAAGATCCCAGATCTCATCGAGTCTGCCGCCGACGCGACGGCTGCGGTCGACTCCTTCACGGAACATGTGCAATCCGTCCTGAGCGAATGCTCAAAGGAGGTCCCGGCGATGAGCGATCATCGCTGGAAACTCCCGGACGAGGTGCGTGCTCTGCTGACGGAGAAGAACGCGGCGGTCCGTGCCTACTCATCCTTTCCCTGCCACAGTAACAAAGTTCACATGCGCTACTTACAGCGTAAAGTAAGTCGCGCCATCGCTGAACTGCGTAACAGTCGCTGGGATAAGATGCTTGGCGACCTCGAACCCAATCACCAGGCCTTCTGGGAACTCCAGAGGAAGTTACGCGCCTCTGAGGTTACAACTATGCCTCCCCTCACTCGCCCTGACAATACCATCGCATTTGAAGACGATGAGAAAGCAGAATGCCTGGCCGACAGCCTAGAGTCCCAGTGCTCTCCTAGCTCCTACCCGGTTGACCCAGTTCACCTCGCCAAGGTGGACGCTGAGGTCGAGCGTGGGACTTCTCTCCCCCCCGTTGAGGACCCCGAGGACCCCCTCCCCCCCATCACTCCAGATGAGGTGAAGGATATAATCGGGAAACTCAAACCCAGGAAAGCCCCTGGGTCAGATGGTATCACCAACAAGGTGTTCCGTTTTTTCCCAGCTTCCCTTATCATGTTTATGACTGCCATTTTCAACGGCGCTCTGTCCAACAACATGTTCCCACAATCGTGGAAAGAGGCGACCGTTATCGGTATTCCAAAACCGGGAAAGCAAAAGTCCTCCCCTAATAGCTATCGCCCCATCAGTCTGCTCAAGGTCTTAGGTAAAATCTATGAGCGTCTTATTTATAAGCGACTCAGGGACTATGCCGAAGCCAAGGGCCTCCTCCCAAACGAACAGTTTGGCTTTCGAGCTAATCACTCATGTGTCCAACAGGTTTACCGTATCGTTGAACATATCAGCGACCACACTCAACGCGGCTTAGTGACGGGAGCCGTGTTCTTTGACATAGCGAAAGCTTTCGACAAAGTCTGGCACAATGGCTTAATTTATAAGCTATACAAACTCGGAGTGCCTGACCGTCTCGTGCTCATCATACGAGACTATTTGTCGAATCGCACCTTTCGGTATCGTATCGAAGGTGCGCTTTCCTCCCCCCACCCTATCCGAGCCGGCGTCCCTCAAGGCGGTGTGCTCTCACCCTTATTTTTCACGCTGTTCACAAGCGACATTCCCAGAAATGACAAGACGCAGTTAGCTCTTTTTGCCGATGACACGGCCATCTATTGCTCAGGCAGTTGTGAAAAGTCAATAGCCAAAAAACTCCAGAAGGCGGCCTTCGACCTAGGCGATTGGTTTAAATTCTGGAGATTTGAAGTTAATCCCGAGAAAAGCCAGGCGGTCTTGTTTTACAAGCCGCGGGCTAGACTCGTTCCCAAACCACCGAGTCCGATCACTATGTTTGGTAAGCAGATCCCGTGGGAAAAGCAAGCCAAATATCTAGGTGTGATACTAGACCACAGACTCACTTTTGCTGAGCACATAAAAACGGTACGTTCGCGCGCCGCTTTTGCTCTGGGTAGACTCCACTCCATGCTGAATGCACGCAGCAAACTGTCCCTTAAATGTAAACTGCGCATTTACACAACGTGCATTCGCCCGATAATGACTTATGCGTGTGCCACATTCGCACACACAAAGTCAAAGCAAATCCACAGGATGCAAGTAGTCCAAAACCGGTTTCTCCGAAAAGCCACGGGCGCCCCGTGGTTTATTAGGAATGAACGACTTCATGTCGACCTTAAAATCCCGACAGTAAAACAATTCATGAAACGTCTTACAAAGCGTTTTATTGAATCAGCTGAGAAACACAGCAACCCTTTGATTGCAAAGGCCTCACAATACACTCCCTCTCGTATTAGTAAGATTCGCCGTCCTCGGCATACACTCGTCGAGTCAGATGACGAGATCACAAAGATTCAGGAAAGCTGTAGGGAAACCAGCACTCTTAGAAAAAACAAACACAGACCGCGTTCCGTATACCGACCTCGCCGCCGAGGTCCGTCGCGACGCCCCATTCAAAACCCTCCCCGACTTTTGCCAACGAGCCAGCCCGCGCCGCTGAGCCTTTAGCTTTAATAACCCCTAAATAATAAAACGACCCAGCCTGATTGTCCCTTGCTGTCCCAAACTGACGCCGCTAAGCCGAGGTCGTATTCCACAGGGAATGCCCTTAGCGAGCGGTCAGTAGTTTTAGCTTGTAGCTAGCTTTGTTGCCTTGGCTGGGGGCCTTAAATTCATTTGAGGCCACCACAGGTTAGTCCGGTTGAGCAGTTGATAGCCCCTGCGTGTTAACTTGCTAGTGGTCATACCGAAAAAAAAAAAAAAAAAAAAACATACGCCTGATTCGATATCGATATAGCTATAAAAGCTTATGGTATCAATCTTCAGAATTTTTTTTCTAGTAGCTCACTGTTGAGCAAAGATTTTTTTCTAAATTAAAACATCCGTTCTGGTATTATGACGTCTTAAAACCATCACGATCCCGGTGTCGGTGGTGGAGGGAGACAGTGCTTTACAAGACGCATTTCCCTATCTCTTTCACAACGGAGTCATGATGGCAGTGACACATCATAATACCTCTACTGCACTGCGATTTTGTAAACATGTCGAAGTGAAAACTTAGGCGAAGTGAACGACAAGTGAGCTGTCAAACCATACCAACAAGATGGAATGACAGCACACTTGTCGTTTACTCTACCTAAGTTTTCACTTCGACATGTATACAGCCAATCTGTTCTGACGACATCACACCGTGTAAATGTGATGTCGACAGAAGCAGTGGTTCTCAACTTGTGGTCCTCGGACCAATGGTGGTCCGCAAGGGCCATAATATGGTCCGCGAAAGGTTTAAAATTTACAAACTGACCAAATAATAGCACCCAGGGGATAAAGCAGTGTCTTACGTCACGGGCGTCATATTGAATCCCGAACGCAATGAAGGATTCGGGAGTTAACCCTCGAGCGTAGCGAGGTTGTTTAGAGTTAACTCACGAGCAAAGCGAAGGAATTAATACTAGAATCTTGAATGCAGCGAGGGATTCAAGCTAGCTCAAGGCAAAGGCACTTTTATCCGCGAGGAGGATACTCTACTTTTCACACTTACTGTCAGAAAATAAGAAGCCATAGTACTAAAATCAAAGTATTAATTAGATTTACAAGCAGTAGATATATAGAACCACACATACACTTAAAAAAAATAGTTAAATAGCAGGGTTTGCAATATTCACACCTTTTTTGCGTTCTTTCACTCGTTATACTGCTTGGCCACGACCAACTTAATTTTCGAATTTGTTTTTTTTTGTTACTTTTTTGTGGTTTCTGTATGTGCCTGTCGTTAGCAACCTAATTTAATTGGCAAAATTTGGGTAAACTAAGCTTTATACAGGGCTTTATATCAGTTTGTAGAAGGTTGGCTGTATGCATTTTTAATTTAGAACGTCAAACGTTCGAAAAAATATTTTGTAATTAATAAATGTGATAAATCGACTATAGATGGGTTTTAAATGTTATTCTAATCGTGTTATACAATGATTTGTACTTATATAATTACTCTTACAATATTATGTCTTCGAAAACACAGCAAAGGTTTGAAAAAGCAATCCATAGGATTCTGTAAAAAATCGAGAATATCATCCATACGTAGTAAGAGTATCGAGAATATCTTTCCTGTTTCTGACGCCATCGCCAGAACGTTGTAAGTATTATACCACCAATTTAGCTGACAGATGAGGTTCCAAGTTTATATCACATTATTGACCGGCGGGGTTATAATTAAATCCAGTACAACATTATTGCGCGGCTGTGCCCCCGGCTGACAATGACTCACTTTATTCAGAATATATGATATTGGTTTTCGGTTTAAAGAAACTTTATTCCCAATAAAGACATATGTCACTTACTTGAGAACAATACTAAAAAACATACATAAATATTGACCACAAAAAGTTCGTCATCAGTATTATAAGTTAATAGTTACCCATCCAATGCATTCATTTCTCCAGAAGTGATCGATCCGCAATTATGTGCTGGCTAAGTTGAGTTTTGAATGCATTGAAAGAGTGCAGATGTCTTATGCAGGACGGTAATCCATTATATAAGTTTGTGTTTATTATAATTTGAACACAGTTTAATTTTCTTTTTGATTTCTGGTCCCTGTTGGCAACAAATAAATCAAAGTGGTCCCGGGTCAAATTATACAGTGTACTTACTCACATGGACCTATGTAGGTATGCATGTATATGAAAGCTCTTTTAAACCCTCGTTAGGGTCTGAAACCCTTGACGGGTGTGGATTTATTCCGGAATTGTAGACATATTATAAACTAGCGAAAGGACCCTGCTTCGAATAACGGTTTATATGAATTGTTTTTTATATGAAAACCGCATCAAAGTTGCGTAGTTTGAAACTTTGGAAGAACTTTGGCACTTTAGATAAACTAGAGAAAAACCGGCCAAGTGCGTGTCGGACTCGCGCACCGAGGGTTCCATAAAAACCTGTAGGTATATAAGTAAAAGTTCACCCATCACGACAATCGAGTCATAGTTATGGTATTTTTAAATAAAATAATTAAAAATATTTTTATTATGTGATCTAACTAAACTAATCTATCTACGGTTTTCGCAATTTTTCCATTATCTGTGCTATAAGACGTTGCTTCGTACCAAATTTCAAGATTCTGAGTTCACGGGAAGTACCCTGTAGGCTTTGATTTCCTTGCGAGTGTCTAAAAAGAGATTGCTCAGTTTTCTTCTGGCCGTGGTTGCGCATCAAAACATTTTGTATGATAGCATAAATTGGATATAAAAGAGGGGTGATGTCGTAATTTCAAAGGAATTAAAAATGATCCATTTATTTTGTGGGGTTTTTGTAGTTTTTTGATTTTCTGTTCAGTTTTGAGGTTAGTTTTGTAACAAACTTTTCACCAAAAAAACAGTTTTTTACAACAATGTGATTTGAATTCAGATAAGACTACAGAGCACAGTTTCAAGAAACCAATGAATGATCCCAAATAAGTAATATTTCATAGGTAGGGCATGCTAAATGTAGGTTTGTACATAAAATAAAGTAAGTAGAAAAAAAATGCTTGAACAGAGCATAGTTTTATTGATCAATATTATCATATTCATAAAACATGTCGTCTAAAAACGGAGCCGGCGGATCAACAGACCTAAATTGAGCCCAACTTAGATACCACAAAATGGTCACATAACGTGAGCACAGCATCCTACTGTTCGATTTTCACAGTACAATCACAATGGTCTTCAAAAGAGCTTCTGAAGACTCAACTGGACACGGTCTCAACGCAATGACACAGATTAATAATAGTTCGCAATGATAAGTTACTTATTAGCACAACAAACTCAACAACTATCAAATAAAACCAAAAGTTCGCTGCCGAGTGCCGACAAGATGCTTTGTTTGATAGACATATTGACAGTAGGGATGAGCAAAAAATATCGATATTTTTTAAATATTGTTATTTTTTCATCAAGTTATCGATATTTTTCGTCGATATTTTTAATCGCGATTTATCGATATTTATTTTAGAGTATCGAATCGTATCAATTTTTATATTTTTAACTAAACTCTGGTTTCGAGTTTAACGTTACAAGATAGGTACTCCTTGCATGCAGGCTCCTCGCGCATCGTCAACTTTAAAAAAAACCGCCAGAATCTACATGAAATGCATTATAATAACAGTAAGACTATTGGCTGCGTGCACAAAATTACTATCTAATACTATTATGCCATCCAGTGTGAGACGTATATGACTAACAATAAATTGTCGGATTTTATTCAACAAATCAATTACAAAAAAGAAAGAAAACTAAAAATAAGCACATGTAGAAATTAAAAAAAACAGTTGTTTTAAATATTTTTTTCTATGTACGAATAATCATGCCAAAACTGACGATATTTTATATGTCGATATTTTTCACTCGATAATAATTTACCGATTGTGTTTAAAAACATTAAACGATACAATAAATATCGATATATTTTTTTCACTTGCCCATCCCTAGTTTGTTAGACAAATATTGACAGTAGGTGACACTTTTGACAGTTCATCTTTCACATTGGCCGTGTGTGATAATGTTATCAACAGCTAATCTAAATCACCCCTGATCGTAACTGATTTGTCAACTCAAGAAAGATTCAACTAGTAAAGTAATACTATTTAAAGATGTTAATTAAAAATAAACTATTTTCATTATTAACATAATTAATAGAAATATTAATAAGGAGAAAAAATGTTACGGTTCAAATTATTTTTGAAACTCGTAGTCTGTCCGTTAAAACCGATTATGAGGAGGTTTTTAAAATTGGCCACATTGCTATAACAAATATACGCCATTTAAAAAAGTATGCAATAAAATCCAATAAATGACTAATTAAATACAAATATTAAACCCCACATACGATTTCTACCAAATGAGCTAAGAGAGGTTAAAAAAATATTTTATAATTTATGCATATATTTTTAAGGTCATACTCTTCTTCTTTAAAGTGATACTGTTGGTGGTCAATGTCCTTTGTGAAAATTTGCGGCATAAACGGCTGTAGGTACCTATCTTTTGATTGCGTTGGCTTAGAAGTTTGATTTTTTCACAGTTCTAAGGGACAGTAGACCTGAGTATTTGACATAATTTACAGCTTTAACCTCCACGCGTTCCTGAGAAAAACATGTCTTGACAGACAGACGGACGGACGGACAACAAAGTGATCCTATAAGGGTTCCGTTTTTTCTTTCGAGGTACGGAACCCTATAAACGAGATTATTTCATATTATAGGATCCTAAAGGAGGTTAAAATAATGTTTCCGTGTTACAAGTAGGTTCCCTGGTTTGTAAACTTCGATCAATAACTGACTCTTCAAGGAAAATAATGATCTTTATTTAATCAGGGTCAATGTGCCTGACGAATAGATCAACGTGACAAAATTTACAAAGTTAACCTAATAGATATAGCAGCATACTTGAACTTGGTTTGCGTCTTATTTCGTGAATACTGAGTACATAATATACATAATTATGTATATTCTGTATGTTGTGGTACCAATAAGTTTTTTATGAAACCTCTGTATTATGGGCAAACATGATAAAATGCTGTTTGCAACGTTAGGTACCCACTACGTATACATATGTAGGTGCATATAGGGTGTAGGTTACATATGTACGTGTACGTTACCCTTTATGAACGTATACGTACGTATGTACCTAAATAGGTATCTATATGAATAACAATGGCTTGCTAGTACTTGCTGCGTAGTTAGGTACAGCTCTTTATAGGTACTTGATGGAGGCTCAATGCATTCACAATTTCACATATCAACGTCCATCGCTCCATCTGTATACAAGAGTTCAGTCAAAATACTAAGTAATCCATCCATGCATGTTGAAACGAGGCCAACAGCGGCCATTGTGCTACAGCCATTAGTAGATTTCCTAAAGCAAATGAGAACGCGCACTCATCAATATCTACAGTGTTGCTATCCTACCAGTTTTAAAAAGTAATGTATTTAAATTCTATTACATAAAATATTGCAACTTTTAAAACTGACAGAGTATTATGTAAGGTTGTAATCAAAAGTTATGTTGCAACTAATTTTATGCTGAATTGCTAATTCAAACCGGTGGCGACATCTGTTGTAGACTCAACGTAACTTTTTGAAGGAGAGCACGACTGGTTGCTTCTATTCTGAGACAGGGTTTGAGATTTGGTGCGAAGTCTTGTAGTTGCTAGTACCGCTTAGATCCACTGTATGGCATAACTGTGACATCAAATTGACGCATTTTCCCATGGGGGTAGGCAGAAACTAAAGAACGCCACTTGCTACGATCCTGTATACATACCTCTTTTATTATTTATTACTAATATTATGAAGAGGTAAAGTTTTTGAGTTTGTGATGTTGTAGAGAGTAATCTCTGGATCTACTGAACCGATTTTGAAAATTCTTTTTGTATAGGTATGATAGCCACATTCATGAGGGCACGTACCTATGTAGATGGATATCCTGCTTACCGAAAGAAAGCCCGTTATTGTAGTTACAAGTATACTTTATTCACCATAGCTTAAAAACTAGAGCAATACTTCAGGAAACCGTAAATGAGATTACAATTCATTATAAACTATGCACTACACTTTAATTCCAATCACATTTAAAGAAAAAATATTGCTAATAACAATCACATTTCACTTAGCTTAACATCTAGTTGTATTAGGTATTAAAAATGCAGGTGTGTATGTCTGTAGGTCTGTTCTACATGCAATTTCTGAACTCGGTTAGAGCATAAGTCTCATCAATCGATTAGTCGTTGAAATCGGTCGACATTATCGATGAATTTGACTTTGAAAACTATCTATCGAAGTCTACTGATCCATTCTACCAAGCATACATACGAAACAATCGATCGACCAGGTTGGTAACACTCTTATATCCGGTTTTTCAGGTATTCTTATCGGGAGTTTATTTATCCTTATTGGATATATTTTTGGTTTCTAGTTATTGTGAGGTTATCTGAGAATCTTAGAAACCTGGGCCAACTATCTGTGTATGAATTCCAGAGTTGTGCTGATACGTTCAAGGATGTATTTCTTTGCAGGTTCTATAACTTATAAGAATTCCCTTCACAAAAAGTTTGTTTCAATTTCTTGAGCGCTACTTTTAAACCTTCACAAGGTTTTTCCTGTGACTTCAATTGCATTCAATTATATTTTATTTTAAGGAAGGATTACAATTTTTATAGTAAATATAGATAAATAGGAATAATCTTAAAATATCGATGGATATAGTGAGCTTAATATTAATAGTTAATAGAGCAATTATTTTTCATGTAGGTAAATTATCTGTAAGCTACATAATATATATAAATACACATAATTATTAATCACTTACATAATTTTCGAATTACAAGTTGATTTAATTACCACGCATTACTACAATAATTATTATAAATAATATGTACTAATATTCAAATTAACTATTCCTACCATGTCACGAGGAAGTTTACAAAACATCTAGTTAGTAAATAATATGATATTTTCCTAAGTATATAATACAAATCTACTTCATATTTGGCACATGTTTCACAATGTTCTCTGGATAACTCACAGAGATAGTCTAAAACTACAGTTTTACATCTATTTAAAAGTATTTCCTAAATATAAATTAATATTTATGTACTTAATAATATAGGTATGTCATATCAACAACATATCTACTTTATTCCAAATTATATTTAAAAATATAAATATCTATCTAAAGAAATCTATTTAAAGAAAAAACATATTAAGAAATAGTCTGGGTGCTACATTTTGTCTAAAAAGACCAAGAAGTAAAAATAACAAAAAAATAGTACAAAAGTAATATTGAATCTACAAATTCCTATAATCTAATATTATAAGTAAATAAATCCTTAGTTTATATTACGTAAATACCTCTGAAGATCATTCGGTTTATACTATCTAAGTATACCTATATAATAAATAAATTAATCATATTTTATGAATAAGGAAATGATTTCCCACCTGGGCTATATTGCGACATAGTTGCAACTACGTAATGCCTGCTAGCTTCCCATAGAAAGCTGCCAAATTATGTTATTTATTATCTTTGTAGATATTCTCCATTTGGCTTCAACACATTCCTTGGTTTAAAATAAGATGGATACCCTTAAAGGTGGATGGTTAGGATGTTTTTAATTTTCATAAAGTTGTTAACTATTTATCTAATTGCTTACGTTAAAAACTTAATCATGTATCTAATAACGTTAACAAAGCTTGTATTTTATATTAATCAAATATTTTTTGTGGCTAATTATGAAGGCCAAGGAATATACCCTTACATTAGGTAGGAATGATGATTGGATGATAAAATTAGTAGTCTAGTTTATATTTGGCATCGTTATCAAGATATTAATGGAGTGGCAACTATTCCTGGAAAAACATTTAAACGTAGAATGATATTTTCCTCCATAAATTCTTTTCGCACTCGCCGTGTTTATACAAATGTCTAGCCACTTCTCGTACGTAAATAAATTATTACAAATTCATTTAGTATCTCTGAAGGGGATCCCCACTGTTTTTTTCCCGGAACTTCCATAAAAGCATGCATTTAATTGTTTTTCCCAGAGCAAAAAAACCGTAAGGACATGATAACTATCAATTATGAATAATTTATATTTTATTGTTAAGACTAATTTAAATTCCTCGTTCACATTTAGAACTTAGGAATCACCTTATAGTAAAATTTACCAATTAATAATTAGTGACAAGTTTAGAAGATTCTTGTATCTTATAATTAAATTAGATTTTCCTGCCTTCGAAGCATCACCAATTATTTCCGTCGAGAAAGTTGCTTCATTACAAAAACACATTACGAATTAATAATACTGCTTGCAGGTAAATGTCACCTTATTTACACACCTCATCTACTAATTTGAGATCTATTCATAATCCTTAAAAGTGAATAATGTATAAAGAGCATTTTAATATCTTAGCTTATATAATTACTCGTAGATAGAAACGTAGCGCGCAGTCCACACGATACAGTGCATCACGGACATATCTTAAGATATTTTGATGTCCCAAGCTGCAATCATGCTGTATCGTATGGACTGACTTTAATTCTAGGGACCCTCGTCGTTTAGGGTTCTAGTTTGACAGTTGGATCTCAAGATGGCGGCTCGGGGGGGATGGGCGGGCCAGGAATGGGACCTGCAAGCAGTTTCGCAGCGGCTGGGAACCCGGTCAGATCGAAGCCCGGAGGTGGAACGATGCCTGCAGCTGTTGCTGTACTTTGGAGGTATGCTACCAATCTGTAAACATTAAAACAGGTGAAGGTATTTCATGATCATCGCGTCACTTTAGTGACATCAAAGGCACTCATTAATTTTTCTTAGGATTCGTCCCATCCTTTTAAATTCTTGGATCGAGATCAAATAAAACATATTTGAACTCAAGTTCAAAGCGCAGATGAAGGACAAAACTATCTTTAGTTCCTGAAGAAGAAAATGTTTATAGGGAACCTAAAATAGCTTTGGGACCTGCATGAATGAGGGCAAGCATTCGGAAAGTGGGACGTACCTTCTGAGCTCCTCCAACGCGCTGGCCTGCATCAGGATGTAGTTCTTGGCGAGCAATAACGTGGCGATCTTCGACAGTTTGCGGACAGACGGCGAGTGAGCGTATGGTATCACTCCTCGCAACTCGTCCAATGCATCATTCTGGAATAACACCAGCATAACTTATGTAATGGTTTAGTTTGGGTACAAAGTACAAATTCTCAATTTCCTAGAAATGCTGTTGCACAATTGCTGTAGTCCTAGAAATAGACATCTATATTTGTGTAGTAATAACGCTTGAGATATGCCAGATTTGTAGCACGCCATGCAATGTTAAGGGCATATAACGTCTTGTAGATGTTTACTTTCTAAGTTTTTGATTCGCAGATTCCAGACTAGATGCTATTGATGATTTACACAGATTCCATCACCTATTTAATCCCTCAAAGTTTCAGAGAAATGTTTTCAAAAAACCTTTCTTAGTGCTCACGTTCGATATATATGGAACTGTAGTGCGTTCTATGCTTCAATACCTTGTGGATTTGGCTGTGTCTTGTCTGACAGTTAAGTTAGATTTTTATTATTTAGGTAGTGCTGTTTGACAAAGTAATGTAAAT
This sequence comes from Melanchra persicariae, assembly GCA_947386135.1. Taxonomy (NCBI): domain Eukaryota; kingdom Metazoa; phylum Arthropoda; class Insecta; order Lepidoptera; family Noctuidae; genus Melanchra; species Melanchra persicariae. The sequence goes on along the minus strand of OX376653.1, from coordinate 6,202,122 downwards.
GGTATCTTACAAGATCGTGCATGCGGCGTCGTTCCCTCGCGTTGATGTTCAGTCGTACGTTCTTGCCTTGACGCATCTTCTGTTTTGATTTCGATTCGTTGATAGGTCTGTAATTATAAATTATCGGTTAATTTTAGAATCTAAATGAGTCCTAAATATTATTTAATTGCTTCATATTGCAGTCAAAATAATATTTAGTTAAGAGTTTGAGAGCCAACTGCGGATTACAAACATCAAATTGATGATGTACGGAATTATTAATTTTATTCGCTAACAACGTGACAACTGGGAAGTTTGCAGTTATATTATACAATATCATGCAACAACACTAATACAAGGTCATTGAAAACGTTCACAAAACGTAATAGCTAGACGTTTTTCGTCACCTTTCAGCTATTTTCAGATAGTACAGAACAATAAATTTTAATATACGAACAGTAGTGCTAAAATTAGAGCAACTATTCTCATCATGTTCTGATTGACGGTAAGAGCTTTAAAAATATTTTGGGTATTATTTATGACAGGATCTATTTCAGGAAAGTATTGTAAACTGATGACTCGTTTAGCTTTTAGAAGCAATCGCGTTGTGAAGTATTGCTATCAGGCAAAAGGATTGGGAAGTACAGTTGCGTACAGCGCAGCGCGTCCCCTTAGTTAGGATTCGATAAGGGTTGATGGTGAGGCAGAGCGGAACAAGTGGCAAATACTCTTTGTGCGCGATGAATGGGCTTGTATATCGGACGCTAACGAGGGGAGAGGGCGACACGGGAACCTCGCGAGCTTTGCCCACAGAATACTAATGCCAAATGCGTACTTGATACCCTGCGGTACTTCGAATGTTTAGACGCGGCAATTATCAACACTTAGAACTATATCTCGAAATTACCAACCAACGAACTCGAAGTGAAGCTGTAGACAATCATAGGTTATTTTAGCATTGGCATAATATAAATTACATATGGTTATGGGATCAGGAGGCCTACCACAACCTCTTAAAACAATATTATTTTAATATTACTTTGTAATTTCTGTTGTTGCATTTTCAACTCTCGGCGCTGATCCGAGCGTTGAAAATCCAACAGAGCGGAACGCAAAGTAATATTAAAGTAATATTGTTTTAAGAGGTTGTGGTAGGCCCCCTGGATAGCATTTAGACCAATTTCCTTTGATACATCACCATATAGTAACATCCAATAGTGTGAGAACCAGTATTAGCTAAATATACGCATTCTATTTCAGGTTTATGATGCATAAAGTTTGTATTATATAAGTACGTTTATGCCTAATAATGCATTTGCAATATCTACAGTGTCAAACAATCGGTGCATGCCGATGAAATGTGTACCTTAATGGTATCTGTTCCTTTGTGATAGAATTTATGAGGTAATCGCCCGTTTATTTTGGATTGTTTAAACTATGCCAAATATAATAGCTCTGATTCTCAAAAGCTGAAACAGAATTAATGTGATTAGTAACATTCTGTTGGCTTTGGATCTTGAGTGCATGAGTGTAGATTCTTCAAACGTGATCTAACATTTATATCTTCTGCGGAACTTTTTGTTTCGACTTATGTTTTTTTACCCGACTGCCCAGAAAGAGGGTAATGTTTTTCGAGTGTAGCATTTAAGTAATTATGTTTGTATTTCTATTTCTTTGGCAAATCTTGTAGCCTAAACCATTGGATAGACTTTATTAAATGAGGAAATTTTTCTCCTGTTCTACCATTAGCAATAATTTTCACATAACATCATGTCATGACATGTCGACATACATACTAAATCGTCAAAAAATCAACAACAAAAAAGCGTTTGTCACGGGCAAACCTACTTAACAAAAACGCCGCGTCTAAATTTACCCCTTATTGAGTCTATAGTAAACAAAATCGTGGTCAACGGGAGCAAAATACTTGTCGCAAGGGAGGCGATTGAACAATAGATCAGTATTGTGCTCTATAGCTCACTATTGTGCACAGATGCTGCCCTGGTAGAGCTAGTGTTGTCCCGGGTATTATTGTGAACATGTGTGCTTTTGTAACATGTAACTTGATATGAATTACTTGTAGATTATTTTTGCATTTATGCCATATGTGCTGTTTTGCTTTAGCAATTGCTGAAGTCGTCATATTCTCTTCTTTATTGAAATATCATTGTGAGGTCATGAAACGGTAGTTCAGTTTACAAATTAGGTTGAGATGCAAAATGTATAAAGCAGTAGCTTTAGCAATTCAAAACTATTTTCTTACGCGAAAAAGACCGTATCTATGTATAACTGTGTAGATACCATGTGTGTTCTTAATCTTTAAGGTAGGATTTGACTCTCACAATTCAATTAATTTATCTCCTACAACGATATTTAAAATGCGGAACTAATATACCTTAATATGAACATAACAAGCCGGTCTAAGTAAAAAAAAGAACTGTATAAAATTAATAGGTCAAGATTTTCCTGCTGGTTTATTATCCTTCCTATTGGATGTTCCTATTTACTGAAAATGGTATCTAACTAATTAAACGTTCATCATGAAGTTGGTTTTCTTCAATTTTAAAGTCGAAATTATACAGTCGCTGTTTTTTTTGTTACATATCTGCTGTCAACGGCGCATGCGCGAAAAAACATCTGCTTTTGCTTACAAACACAAATTCCGGCCGATAAAAAAGCCGGATTGCATCAGAAACCTTGGATTTAGTATGAATCCTACCCGAAGAATCGAATGGCAAGACCAAAGTACAATGACATATCATCATCTTATTAGAATTTGGGCGAAAAAACTGACCTCTGTCCGTAGCTGGTCCCTGGCTCTGGCTGGTTCTCGTCTGCCGGGTAGCAGTGCTGCGGAGGCGGCGGAGGCTGGCCACCCTGCATGTAGAAGCCGCCCAGCCCCACGGCCCCCAGCGGCGTCCTGCGGCCCGGGACCGACTGTGGTGGAGAATGCGACTCGCCCAGAGGCACGCCATCCCAAGACCTCCGCCCCTCCATTGTTTAAAAAATAAAAATTAACACATAACACTAATTAAAACCACTGTTTGTAATATTTTTTGCGGGACGGTGTCAGGGACGTTTGAAGTTGGAGCCGCTTTGACAGACAATGTGTCGTGTAGTGGCGGAGCGTGGTCCACGATCGATCGCGCCACGCAGCTGGGGTGCGCACCCCTCTCATCTCCGAGCCGCCGACCGAGCATTGTTCTGAGATGCGATCGTGATTTATTTGGGCAGCGCGTGTGCGACTGGCCGGCGACGGAACATTCGATTATTAATGCATGTCAGCTGATAATTATTAGTTGAAATTATTATTAATACTACAATGCACAAGTTCACTGCCAAGCTGCACAGTTAAATTTAAAATACATTCACATTAATTTATTTTCAACAAAAATGCGGCTATTTTTAAAAATAAGTTCCGCATTTATCTTCTCTGAATTTGATTGTCTATCCGACTACGATGCAAGAAATCAATATACAAAGCGTTGATGAAGAAAAATGTGTTCCTAGTACAAAATAAAATAAACGATAAAAAAAGAATCTTGATAAATCAAAAAGCTAGAATTGGGCAAGTTTTGGTATCCATAAATGTTTATTTACTCCGGAAAGCGCACACCACACATGCATAAATTAAATCCAGGTAGTGCACCAAATCGAACGGTGGACTTAAACGGAACAGGGTTCATTGACTGCTGATCGTTAATCCCAGTCCGACTGTATTCTAAACCTGCGTACACACCGCACTAGTACAGTTTTGTTGCTCATTTTCATTAATAAAGTAGTAGAAACGCTACATCTTTTGGCACCCACACTAAAAGAGTGTGCTAAATACTACGCGATGACACTAATCGATGTAAGCATAATTTCTATTTGTTCTTCTACCAGCAATAACTCATCACATTTCTAAAATAATTTGCCAGAAGGTTTATAAATAAAGAGGCGATGGAATTTTCGTATTGGATTAGGTATTTATTTAACCTATATTTTCGGCTGTAGTACTTTGTGTTTTCTTTAGTAAATTTTTGGGAAGCAACTACGCCAATTCGACAATGTCTTTAAATCTAAGAAATCGTCGCTTAAATTCTAACAGTAAGTAAAAAATATCAACGTTTCAAGAGACTGAAAAAACATTACAGTACTATTTTATAATTTGTACATACTTCAGATTAGGTCTATAAAATATAGAACCATTATTAGTAAAAAATCGAACAACGCGTCTTACAATTCGCTAGCAAACGACTTCAATCCGCCAAAATGTTACTTAACCTTCGAAATGTGTTATTTGTTATGTAAGTCACCTTGATGATTTAACTTTGTATAATATACATATACCTATGTCACGGGAAAATGGCAAACGCCGTAAGATTGCAAAATATCGCGTGAAATTGTAAACTATTGAATTTGGATGGGTTTAATTGTATACAAAGCAATTTTTTTTATAAAATATCAAGAAATTATAATCTAATCAAGATTAACAATCTTACGGAGTCTGCAATTTTCCGGTGACATATATTTCTATAAAAGTAAATAACAATATGTATGTTCAGAACTAACTTAACTATTTATATCTATTAGATTTAATAGATATAAATAGTTAAGTTAGATTTAACTACAAACAAAAATGAAATTCACTTGGGTCGATTTGGTCGATGTATTTCTCCACATCGCAACGCACATCCAGAAACGTGTCCAGAAGACTGGCAGCATTGCCACTTTGAATGGCAATGCTAATTCTTTGTACGTAACCTCATTTTAATCCAAGTAGATTTAACACCACAAGGTATAAGACAGCAAATCTGCAAATTAACCTGACTGATCGAGCAACACTGGTATCGCCGATGTTGGAGATAAATCGCCAAGGCTGAAGTAGTGCTAGCTAGACTGGTCACACTTTCAGGATGCATCAGAACAAATGGGCTAAGATCGACACTCAGTGGCCTGAAGGCGGGTAGGCGGGTCTCGTCACCGTGGCAAACCTAAAAAACGCTGGCTTGACGATCTGCACCCATTTCTAAAAGGTTGGTCGGAGATAACAAGACATAAAGTGTACTTCAAAGGATTAGACTTTTGAGCAGCAGTGGGACAGCGTGGGCCGATAAAAAAGTTATAACGCAAAGATTCAAAAAGCAAAGTTATAGAAATTTCTTCTACTGTCATCAAGGTCCATTGAGTAAATCTATTGTTTCTTTTCGTCTCGTATGTCCGCGCCTTAATTCTCGGCAAAGATAATTAATATGGCGTATCGGCAACTGGGTTAACTAAATACGACCAAACGAGAGATAAAAACATTCGCATCCATCATTTTGTAGTGGATTTATAATCCATTTAGATTATTATATTACTTATATTATGTGAGGTAACGGTATTTCCTTGTCGGTCTGTCTATAGAGGAAGTATAAATTAAGAGTTCGTGAGATAATTTTCTATGAGTTATGACGATCTACCACTGTTATGCTAGTAATAATTTTCTATAGAACTAAATATATAAGTGTTTGCTTTTATAGCGAGTAGTTATTGGGCCAGAATGTCTCATTATTCATAGATATATTTCAGTCTAAAAACTGTTTCAAAGCATGTATAATGGCCGCACTTTTCCTTTGACTCATAGAATACTATCTGAGAAATGTAATTCTACTACTTACCTACATTAGTGTTTACAAGCACTTCCCCTTTATTTTATTAACACCTAATGGTTTATTTTGTGTATCAATCAATGCTCTCGTTAATTCAGTGTTGCTTTGATTTGTGTTACGGAGAGTTATTTTAAATTGTAATTATAGGTCACTTTAAGTAGCTCTAAGACCTTGATAGTTTTCATTTATAAATTCTGCGTTTTTGAGGATGCTCTAAAAGTTTGTGTGCCATTTTATTCTTTTAATAGTGCACACGCACTATGCGCAGTGTCAGACACGTGTATTCGCGGCGATATGTGCTGTTTCTGTTAGCGTGTGATATTCATGAATATATCACGATATGAACAATAATTGCAGTAAATCCCACGGGATTTACTGCAATTATTGTTCATAACTATGTGTATTTCCGGTCCTTCTACAGCATCATTGGACATTTCTCGATTCGTTGCATCTTCCAACTCCGTATGAGTAAAGGGTTGTAAACCAATATTTCAATTGACACAAAGAAAAGAAAACATGAAATAATTATTATAAACGTTTAATATTATTAAAGCTAATCAATTAAAATTATTTACATCTTATTCCAATCAGTTCCGACATTTGAGTCCCCTTAACAATGTACAATACATTTATTTACACTCTTCAATTCTGTTCTCTTCAATATATTATATGGAATAGTCAACAATAAGACAGGCAACATACTAGGCAGTCAGGATCAAGAGATGGTAATAAAAATAATAATTTGGCGTAGCGAAGGCTCGCCTTGATCCGTCGTAGCCGTAGCGCTCGTAGCTCGTAGCAGGCTACGCGGTGTAGCACAACTGCGTAGTTTGTTCCCTGCCTTAGTAATAATTTAGCAAATCAAAGTAAGGCATTCACGTTACAATTTCCCCGCCGCACGAAAATTTTAAATAAGTAATATACTTTGTAACAATTTCTAATATACATATTTATATCATTATTTGTGATATATCTTTAAAGGTCGATAGTCTTAATTTTGCTAGTTATATTAGTTTGAGTGCGGCGGCAATCATTTACCTACAACAATATCACACCAGCCAAATCTTTGCTTCATGTTATTTACAATTTTATCATACTATCCATAGTTTATTACTACATCCCATTTAGCAGAATACACGTAGATACTTGTCTTGTAAAATATATTTACATTGTTTACTCAGACCGTGTCTTGTATCACTCCTCATGCTCACAAACATTCAAAATGTCTTTTCACAGCCCTTATTCTATGACTAGAAGATGACTAAAGATTTAGTACAAATAATATTTGTATAGCAATACTGTGTAACAATGCTAAACATTCAAAAGTTTTGGTAAAATCTGTAGTAACAATAGAATTTTATAAAGACTGTAGTACACTCTATTACAACATTTATCAAAATTCAAAAGGTGATATTATAATCCTCACCTCACCACTCCTTAGGCTTTAAGTCCAACTACATAATATATTCAAATTAAAATATCATTTTGATTTCAAAATATTTTTAGGCTTTCACGAAAACTTTTTTGGACGTGGTGAAATAGGCGTTATAAATATAAAAAGTGTAAGATCTTAGCCTACACGTCAAGACTTATTGTAATAATAATACTGTGAAAAAGTAGAAAATTTTAGGCCGATATCAAGTTGATATACGCATAGTATGCTTAAGAAGGTACGTATAGCGACAGTCAGGTACCTTCATAGTGAAGATGTGAAAACTCTGTAAGGTACTAATGCGATTAACAAGTACATATAATATTATATGGCTGTAATTTATATTCCTATAGATATTTCATAAACATCAACATACAACAGACAAAGTACGGATTTATTGATATTAAATATTAAGTATGCAAATGAGTATTTCATTACTGAGTTAATAAAATTTCACAATACTAAGTTTTATGTAAGCAATATTTTCAACAATCAGTAGATACATATTAGCAGATCTTTGGCACATCCATACCTGAATAGAAACACTTCATCGTACTTTCAAATATTCTAGCAATTATTGTCAAAATTACTTACAACATCAAAAATTCATAAAACTGATTCACTTGATGTTTTCACACAATGCCGTTCAAGCATACGTTTTAATAAAAGCTCACATGTGCACTTGATATATGCACATAACATTGACTAGTGTCTGGTATTTGGTGATAAGTCCTCGAGCTCCACACAAGACGAGCAGCACTGTCAGTGTTTATATGATGGTGGAAGACAGCGGTGCCGGGGTGGCGAAGCGGGTGGGCACGGGCAGGCAGGCGAGCCACAGGCCGCCGGCGCCGGCGAGGCATCAGCGCGCGCGATGCGCGGGCGCGGCCGCCGGTCAGGGAGCGGCCGCGGCCAGCGGCGGGCGCGTCGGCGCCGGCACGCGCGGGCACGCCACCATCGAGCCGCTGCGGCTCGTCTGGCTATTGCCTCCACCGCCTGTAACAACACAAAGTTGGAAATTAGTTTTGTTTACTACATGATAAAATAAATAAAATTATTTAAGATAAATGTCTTAATTGTAGGTACACAAGGTGTGTTTTATATCTCATTTGTTAAACTCTCACAGTTGCTAAACGATCTAGAAATCTTGGCTCTAATAGCGAATAATCAAATGCGGTAATTGATGTACCAAACCGTAATGTAGGAATAATTCGAGCAATCATCGATCAAACAGGAAATGATGTTTACCTATTAGGGAGCCGAGCATCTTCGTGACGGAGAACTTGCGCGTGCGCTGCGGAGTGCGCACTTCAGCCAACAAGCGGTCCACGCAGCGGTAGAGATCGCCAGAGTTGTCGGCCACACTGGCCTCGCTGAAGGAGGCGCCGTGAGCCGCACTGATTGCCTGGCCCTCCTTGGTTGTGACCTGCAGACAAAAAACATACATGGTTGAAAAAAAATAAAGATCACATCAGTCCTACAAAGAGTTTACGTCACAATAGGGTTTGCAGGTCATGGTGACAAAGGAGATCCGATGGACCATTATTTCCAAAATATTGGGTTTTACGCGAGAGCTACACAAAGCCCTAAATGTCTAGCAAGGATTGCGTCATCGAAAGTTATTTTTATCCAAACGTCGTTAAGGCCCCTAACGACAATATCGGAACATCGGATGATGCCGGGGATGTTGTTACTTAATAATTAATTTAAAGTAAACTCTACAAAGCTGTTTAGATTGCGTAAATTGTGGAAACAAAACGAAACAAGGTCAGGTTCTGTACTTACTTTGAGTACTTTTATTTGAGTATCTATCGGCTTTCAGGGTAATTAATTATAATTATCTACTTCACTTTGTCTTTTGGTCTGTCACTAGGGAACGTTCTGCTATGCAAAGTTTATTATAATTAAGTGCTATATATGTTACTGTAGAACACATTTCCTTGTAGGAAAGCGGAACTTCTGCCTAGGCCAGGAACATGTAAGGATGTTGTGAAAGCTTACGGAAACCAACGATTCACCCACATACGTTAATAGTATATTAGTTTTCAATGTCTACTAGTATGGAAAAATCTTATTAGCATTCTATGTTCTAAACATTGTTTCTAAAACTATTCTACATTTTATTTACTAAAAGTTTCAGCCTACAGTTTCCAGGTAGGTAAGTGTCCATTATACGCATAACAAAAGCAGTCTGTTACTGTAGGTGGACGTGTATTTTCCATTGAATGCGAGCTCAAAAGACTCAATAGTGATCGACAAGCCTGTCGCGCGGCTTTGTTCCACTCGCGACAACATCGAAACTTCACAACACAGGCTGTCGTAGATGCTGACTAGTTCTACTGTGAGATAATGTCAAAGGGGGAAATTTTCCACGTGTAGTTTTCAATGAAGAAATTCCATGTTTTGTTTTCATTTTGAAATTCCAAATTGTTTGCTCGTGGAGCTGTGTTCTATCTTTGTCACAGTCGCTATCTAAAACTAGATCTTCTGAACAGATTTAAGGAAGCAAGTCAATCATCGAGTCTATTATTAATGTACGTGTGTTACGTAATCGCATAATCGTGACAGTGATCCCGCATATCAGCTGACGTCTCGCTGAAAGGTGAAGGACGATCCCGACTAATAATCTAGAAATAACTGAAGATATTGCGTAGAAAGCAGTAGGTTCCTATTCACCGTTTGATTTGTAGATCGGCGTTATCCGATCTTTCCTATTATTCCGAACAAACAGAGAGATTTACGACAGTTCGTTTTAAATAAAGAATCTCAAAGAAAGGAGTGTTTTTCAGTGCACATGCACTTGAATCGTAAGTTTGCTATTTATTTGCAATGTTTTTTTCCTCACGCGAGGAGCTTTAGATTCTTACACTTTTAGAGGTTATTTAAGATTTTTTTGTAATAGTGAATAGGTATGCACACTAGTGCATACTTATTTAAAGCGACATAAATTGACTGAGTCGTATCGCAGAGGAAGTACGAATGTGAGTATGAGAAACGAGACAAAACACCCAGACGAACGTCACAGAAAAAGTGCGTGGTTTACACCTAATATTTTATATTATGCATCCCAACATTTACCGTCTGAAATATGTGATATACACGCGTAAATTTACATGTGTACGCAACCGTGTGGAAATTGTGAGGATGCAGAAACACTAGTTTGAAAGCTTGTGGAAACATTATCGAATTGGGTTGTTGTTGAGGTACTGACCTGTCTCAAGTGGTCTAGGTCTGTTTTGTTGCCGAGCAGGGCGAGCGGCATGGGCGCCGCGGCGCCGGCCGGCCCGTGCGCAGGGCTGCTGCCCGTCGGCGCGCGCTTCAGGGCACTCAACACCTCCGTGGCGTACTCGAAGCTGCTGCGATCCGTCACCGCGTACACCAGCAGGCAGGCGTCGGCCCATTGAATCTAGAACAAGCAACAACAACAACATCAGAAAGTGCCAAGAGCTGTTTAAATTAGCGTGACATGATAATAGCAAATGTTAGGTGACGGAAGTACGAGAAAGTGTTGTCTGAAAGCATCTATCTATGTCACATACCTAACACGTTATATTCGTGAAGATTCGAAAGAGGTGTAATAAATCGATATTATTTTAAGCCAATCGTTACGGAAAAATCTTAATGGGTCACATCTGCTGCCGTTATTAACGTTTGATAGCTAATTAAGTATCGTATTATTACGTTTGTGAGTTCGAGTTGTCATTTTTGGCCCATTTAAAAGTAATAGACGACAGCCTTTTAAGTTTTTAACGATTTATATCTTCAATCCTCATAACCGTGAAACTGCGTCACAGGAAGGTTAAAAAAAGTTGGACGGCCATAAAATCATTTTTGGAGTAAAGTTTAGACGAAATTTAAGAGCACAAAGCTGTTTACTTTGGCAAAGCGTCTTTTAAGTCTTCATCAAACAAATTAATATAAGCTGACAGCTTAGCACAAAAGAGACTAGACGAAGAAGAATGTGTTTAATTAATGCGTCTTGAGACTTTCAGAGCCAACATTCCAGCTTAAAATTAGCCTTGCAGCGATTCACGGGCGCTCCCACGCGCACACCACGCCGGGACACAGCTCACACAGCCCACGTCGCCGCGGCTGTGGACACTCATTGTTGTAGACATACCCACAGAGCCACAGAAAATTGTTTATATCGGACGAAACAGTGAAATCATTAAACAGGAAGTTGATTATTGACGTCAAGAATTTATCAACCTATCCACATATGTATTGAAATCGTGGGAGTTCAACCTAAACATATTTACGGAAGACCAGAGTAATCCAAGAAGCTTAACGGTAGTCAAGCTGACACATAAACATTTTTTTTTACATTGAATTAATCTACCACATTTTGTGTTTTCAATTCACGGAATTTTTTTTTTGGTCAGGATAATAAACGTAAAAGGAAAAGTTTTTTAATTGAAATCTACGTGATAAGTCTTCCGACAAGGTCAAAGATTATTGCTTTTCCAACTTTTTTTTTTAACAACAGTGTGAAGTATTTTATTACTTGTGTAGCCTGCGTAAGAATTATTTTCAGTAAATTATGCAAAAGGAAATTTTGTCCGACTGTGATAGCTATCAAGCCAAGTCCTCATACAGTATTGCCTAAATCTCGTCCATTCACGCTCCTCCCACAATCAAAACTACTTTTAGGATTTTCAAGATGCGATGCTTATTTTCAGAAAGCTGGGTGTTTTCAACAACAGCTCAAAATAACTATTTTAAGGATGTCTAGAGCAATATTTGCGTAAACTTCAGAAGGAGTTCTAGTTTAGTTCGGTCGTCGTTCGAGTTCTAAAAATGTTAAACTGACAATCACTAGTTTCGCGTGCTGGTGGAACTGCTATTAATAATGTGTAATAAGTAAACACGATGAGTCATGTCTTCGGTGCAGGTCACCGGAGCATTCCTGGAGCTGTTCCATGATACTAGTAGTATTATTTGAGACATTAACCCAGTTGTTGGAACATAAAGCGGCCCCCGTCTACCGGTAATCACGTTGTGTTTGCGGAAGGGTATGTGCCGCCAGCAGGTTACCTACACGCTTTGATGTATTGTGGGAAGTTAACGCGACAGTATCTAATTTTCAGGTTTTCATGGTTTCAAATTACCGTGAAGTGTTTCCTTTGCGGTTGTTCAATATTTGACTTTCGTGGAAATAGGAAAGTTGGAGGTGTGTGAGGCTTTTCGTCTACTTTCTAAGAGAAGCTTGCTACTTCCGAAACACGTATACAAATATGAGCTTACAAAATCTTTTTCAATGTACATCTGCCGGTCGATTCTGTCGACATCTCACGGTGTACACCTAGGCGGAGTGAACGACAGTAGAGCTGTCATTCCATCTTATTTGTATGGTTTGACAACTTACCCGTCGTGCACCCTGCCCGAGTGTTCACTTCGACATGTTTACAGAATCGCACTGCTGCACTGTTCGTAAAATATTACATCCGAGTTAGCATACAGGAATTCAGTTAAAATAGCTACAAAAATGTGGCCTTCTTACGAAACACTCGACATCCTTAATCTCACTGATTTGTGTACTTATTATTGTTTAGAAACTAAAGGCCGGCCGGTTGTTTAGGTTATACTTTAATTCCATGAAGGTGAAGATTAGTGGGCTCTGGGCAAGGTCCCGGGGTATTAACCTATTCGTATACTGGGCAATTCTTAGCGCACGTGTTATTTTAAGGTACCTTTGAAATAGAGTATACTGTAATTTGGTCAAAGCGAAGGTTAAAGTTTACGATAGCCCGTGTTATGATCACAACAATAACAATATGTTAGTTTTCGTGGCAGAGGGTCAGTCATTACGTAGGTAAAGTCTTAAGACACAAAAAAAAAAAAATGTAATGATGTTTTCTGAAGATTTATGGAGGCTTTGATATCAAATAACTGCCCCCGTGGTCGAGTGGTTTGGGCGTTTGGCATTGTGACCCGATGGTCGTGGGTTCGATTCCCACGGGAAGCATATACTTTGTAAAGTTGTTTCCCGTTTGACTAGGACATTGCAGGCTTGAATCACCTGATTGTCTGATAAGAAGATGATTCCGTGCTTCGGAAGGCACGTATAAGCCGGTGGTTCCGGCCGCCAAATGGCGGTCATCAAACCACGTCTGACGTGGTGGCCCTTGAGGCGGTTTAGAAACTCTGACACTAGGGTGTGTGGGGTCGTTATACCTTACTACTCACATGAAGAACAAGATTTTCGGGATGCATGAAGGAGCCTCCTCGTGTAGCGCAATTTGTTCCATCAGACACTCAACTGAACCGAGCGCTCGGCGCATCCTGGACAGTCTCACCTAACACCTTATAAGACTGACCAATCCTTCCCTTGCTGTGGTAGGGCTAACACCCGCCTGGTTCGCGACCACCCTCCCACCGGAGTTCGGCGTCAAGCAGCCTGCTGTGTTTCGTCGACGCGTGGAAGTACCAGTGCCTCAGGGCATCTTCTGGGCACGCTCGCTTTCATCATGGACCTCATCTATCGCTTTCCATCAGGCGTGATCGAGGTCAAGAGCTAGCCCATTCATAAATAAAAAAAAAAAAAAAAGAATAAGATATCAAATACAACATGTGAGTGAGGTATTTATTTACCTGTTCAGCTGGAAATTTATCTGAATTGGAACCGGATACATCTATAACTTCGAGTTCCACCGGAGTGCCGTTGATGGGCACCGTTTGTCTGTACAGGAGATCTGAAACGAAGATATGAAATAAGATTCTTGAAGGACACGACCAACACAGTGTATTATTGCGGTAAATGGGGAATGCAACCAACCTGTGTTTGAATGATATTCGCCGATGTATCGCCTGGTTAAGTAGCGAACAATGAGAGCTGTAACAAAGAAAGGAAATTGTGAAAATTACGAAATCAGCATTTATATTACTAGTAGTATGTTTTATGTTACTATTATTAATACCGTTTCTAGTAGGTATAATAATAATATAGAAGTTATATTTACGAAGATTTATTTGACTGCAAGAGAATTTCCAACTGTTTGTAGTATACCATTAGGTACTTCGGTAAGTACAGTAAAGATGTTTGAAAATCTGAAATTCAGTCGCAGTTTCTTGGGAGTGCGTCGCTGAGTGGCACCGAGTGTGTTCAGTAACACATTGATGTATTAGTACAACATGCTCGTGTTACATCAGCAAGGAGAATAGGTCAGTGGGTTGTTGCCCAGCTTGGCTTATGTAACCCAACTAGGTCGGGGACCTGAACACTGAACATATTCGGTCAAGGTACCGTAAATGAAGTTTTGTTATTTGTTTCTGTATTGTCAGTTAGTACTTCGCTTTGGGACGTTTCAGTCAAAAGCTTCGTCGTCCAAATGGTGTTAAATAAATATCTTGTTGTTTTAAACACAAAGTGTCTGTTTCAATTTGTACCGTTTTCTTTACCACTCAGGATAATTCCTAATCTACTGGGAATATTAGGTTTCACACAATTTATTTAAAATTGGAAACATAAAGTGAAGAATTAAGTTTCATCCAAGTAAACGAAAAAATATCCAAATTATCATCTCGCGGAATATGAAATCCATCAAATGTTGACAGGCACTCTCAAATAACTGGGTCGCTAGAATTAAATCAGATGATACGGTATTTTCCGAAACATTTTTTTGTCGAAATTTTCCTGTTCCAAAAAAATAAGTTTTTACGTTTTTTCTTCTCTATTAAAATGTAACATAGTGTGTTCTGTTGGATGTTATATTTGCTTACCAGACTTGCCAACTCGAGAGCTGCCAATGACAGCTATGCGTACGCGCGGCATACTGGCACGCTCGTCCTTCATGCTTGGGGATTTGCGTTTTATCTGAAACAATGCAAAATACTTGCTTTTACTAAAACAGTTTGCAACAAACAACTTGAAGCATGAAAGGTCCACGACTCCAAGGAGTTGTACTCGTACAACTACCAAACAACATACAACTAAAAATGTTAATACTTGTTCTCGTTAGAAGATGAACCCTGTTATTACGTTCTCCCTCGAGATAACCTTTATCCTACAAAATTGGCGTTAATGATCATTAGAGTCGCTTTTAGCGCTAAATCGCGGTGGTGAGATAAGCTCACGCGGCGGCGGGTAGTTGGCGCGCTTCGGCTTCATTCATTCTGACGCCGCGCTCTCTGTCTGACGTCCGCAGCTAATGACCGACGAAGCGCGTCAGAAGCCAACATTTGTTTAAGATTAGATTAGATTTCATGCAAGATTTACTAAAGTACCTATTCCTTTGACTCATTTCTGCCGTCAATTATACAGATGGTCACTGACATCTGTAAAATGACAGGAAACATTGTTTTGAACGGCTTTGTTACACAACTCTGAATGCTAATATCTGCCAAAGATTTCGGTTGACCGGCAAACAAAAGAAAGGTTGGTAAAAAAAAGCAAAATACAAGTTGTGAATTTCGCCGACCTCCATTTTATTTGTTGACCTTCAGAAAAAAATACAACCTTTTTGATTAGGTAGCAGTGCGACTCAGACAACCCTTTATTTGAACCGAGGAAGGTTAAAAAAGAACTGCGTACAAAAACGCCATTAGTGCGACATGTTGATATATTCTGAAATATTTATAGCTCGAGTACGCCGCTATGCGTCAGCGGCTGCCCACAACTGGTTGAATAACCCTAACACACCGCGGTGTCCATTCAAACGCACCGGTATGTTGACAACAATACGAAATTGAAAACAAAAACATACGCCTATTAGTTACATAAATTCACCACACACATCTTTTGTTTGATATGCATTCTTTGTTGATTATTATTTTAAGATCGGATTATAAACATGGGCGATCTTTAAAAATATTCTTGTTTACATTTTGGCAAGAAACTGCATTATTTTTGAACATCTCAAAGCCGCCTCCTCAAATAAACTCTTTATTTGAGGAGGATTGCTTTTAGATCTTTTGAAAAGTATCTACGTACAGTGTATTTTTTACACACGCATCATAAATGTTACACATGAGTGTCTAGAATATGTCAGAAGAGCGATGAGCAGGTGTTATCAACGTCAGAGGTGTCTGTGGTAGGTGTCGTAAACAGCAGTGACGTAGCATGCACCATTGAACAAAGTATACAGTCAACAAGCACTTGATGATTGATGTAATGCCTACCGACCACGTTTAAAGCTTACGAAGTTACGATTGTTTACAATGCCATTTTCCTCGAGCTTATATAACTTTATTTTATTTCATAAAATAAAAACTGTTGAACTTGTGACACAATTTTATGTAAAAATAATGTAATATTTATTACAATAACAACAGTGTATTGGATTCATGAGCTCTTTTTACGGCAATTTCGATAAATCTATTGCATTTTATGAAGCGAATATTTTTTTATTAATTACTGTTAATAGAAATAATGAGCCCTTTTGAATGATGCGATTAAATGAGATGAGTTGAAAATCTCACCTAACACTCGTAGGGATAAGATTTCTTCAGTAATGAATATTTAAATAACTGTCGTTTTTATTAATGAAATTATATAAATTTTACATCAAAAGAATATGCATCGCCACGTGAGAAAACAAAAACCCACGCGGTTAAAAACGTGGAATTCTACATTTTTGATATATATACCCAGATTAATGTATCAGTGGCGACAACGCCGCCATTTTTATTTACGTTTGGCGCCAAATAATATCGTTCAGTCGCGCCGTGGTGCCAAAAGAAATATAAAGTTTTAAATTAACTTTCCGTGTTACATAAATAATTTCGGCAGGTTGTTATTATATAAAAATAATTGGGATGTGTGACGTTGCAGGAACTTTTAAAATTGAAATTAATTTTAACTTTGTTCCATAAAACAAAAATAATTTCTCGTAAATATTGGTCAATGCACACACTTGATAAGAACTATCTAACTATTTTCATTAAAAAAAAATGAGCAGAGTTACCTATCGTTAGTTCAATAAGGTAGAAAATAAATAAGCCCTTGTCCAGTTTATTGGCAATACCGCGTTCATTTTAAGGTGCGATAAAACGTGAGTGTTGCCACTTTATAAATTAGGCTAACTGATAGTCGCGTGAACTTGTTGCCACGTTGATAATGTGTTACATTAAAGGCTATGTATTTTTACGCAAAAAGTTATGAGTTTTATCAAAAACCGCTTTACGTGGGCGACTGTTTGGTATCGTTGTTTATTCTATAACAATATGGAAAATTGATATCAGCTGCGTGACTTTGTTTTCGCCCACTGTGAAGGTCTATAATATTGGTTTATAATGTTTTATTTATTGCGCTCTTATTGCGTGACACTATATTTCTCGTCCTCTTTCAGTTTCTGAAGTTTTATTTTTCTGCAACAAAAGAGTGAGCAAAAAAATACACAATAGTTCGATAATCTGCAGGAAATTCGGGCTTTTTAGGATTATATACTTCAATAGTGCAACTGTTGTAACCGCAAATCTTTTACATCTAGTTCCTACACCTCCCACACTGGTCCCATCGGAGTGTTATTTATAAACCTGGAAAAACTTTTGTATTCACTTAGCACTATATTCTATTAATACACGAATTTCACACTGCGAAAACGTAGACAATCAATTTAGAAAGTGGCTCCAGTGGGTGCCCTGCCCACGTACAGAGCCTTGCCCTGCAGGCTTACAGCCAAACGTGTGGGATGCTAACACAATCAAATATCACGTTATCTTAAGCTACTCCAAGGCTAAACAGTTTAGCTTAATAAAGGTTACATCTTAAGTAGCGGTTTTTAATCCGTCAGGACGAAAAGGTAAGTCATTTGAATTTGGAAAACATAATTTATAAACTATGTGAAAAAGCTTTCACATGCTCATAAACCATGAAAGTCCTTGGAACTTGATCGAGCACTATCGACGTAACATAACACATTGACAAGAGTCCTTGAGATGAAGTGCGGCCTTGTGGCCTTCGTCGCCAAATGGTGCATGGACCGGTATATACAAGGTCATCCGCGGGACCTGCCCAAAGGACATGACCTTGGGAATAAATCGCCTTATCACGAGGATTACGGCGATTAATTTCCCTGTTAGAAGGTTGACTGCCAAGGACCCGTTCAGCTGTTGACACTGATGTCGACTATGATAAATAGCTTCGCACCTACGAAACAAGAGCTTGACGAGTAATTGTGATTTGTTTACACGAAGGCCGAGTCCTTGGCTGCCGAGACGCTTGTGTTAGGTAACCACAAAAGGACTTCGCACGGAAACTTCATACTTGTGAAATAGGTGCGCACTTAAGTACGATACGTATTCTGACACAGTTGCTTCAATTTATTATTTCACGGCAGAAAAGTAACAAAAATTATGTGTTCACATTCTAGTTCAGTTATGTGTTTATTACAAACAGACCTCATTTTTGTACATAAAAAGTGAAGAGCTGTTGTTTCTGCCACAAAGCTGGGCATTTAATTTAACGATTTGATTGGCCACTTCGTGGTATATCAGGCAACAACAACAAACAACTTGACGATAAACCTAGTAAACGAGTTTCAGCTCAAATACCAGTTCATGACTCAAATTATTTATTCATTGTTCTCGTTCTTGGCAAGTACCAAGTACTGAGTACCTGGGTACTTTAGGGAATGTTAATTAGGCGTTCAGAGTTATGCGAGATGAAAGTGCTCTATTTATATATACAGGCATATAGGTGAAAACTTTAGCCAAACTTTGTAATGTAGAGCAGATTCATTCGTAAGATCTCGTTGAGTCATAACGGGCACTTTATGCTGGTACGTCTGCTCTGGTTATCTCGCCTTACATCAAATGAGATAATGTCAAAACCGAATCCCATATTTCATAAAAATATTTTGCTCTTTGCTAATATTTTCATGACCGAGTTCTTGAAATAGGAGAGGAATATTTTCGGTGAGATAACATCATTTCCGTAAAAAATGAGTACCACTCTACGTTTCAGTTACAATTTTGTAAATTTGTAACATTTACAAAGTTTGCTAGCAATATTGCGCAGGTCATATAAATAAACTAATTAGTACAATTGCTATACTGTGTATGGTTGTTATCATTTAAACTTATTACCCTAATTATTTGGTCTCTACACGAGCCAGGAATATGAATATAGTATGAAAAAATACTATTTCACACTTTGTTAATAACATCAAAGGTCATATTATATTTATGAGACAACAAATGATTCTTCAGTTCCTACTCCTTCAAAATTGCTACGCCGTAGCACGGGCTAGCTACGGCGTAGCACGTCTCAGTGAAAAATGTGTGCCTCTAAACGATTGGAATAGAAACATTGTTTATTACTAGCAATTATTTGGTGCCTCGGGGTTCGACAGTTACGGATCGTATTCAGTGTTTATGTCTGCAATGGTCTGTTTGTCTCCTAATGAGGCCGTTGACTTCTCTATGCGAGGCTTCGAAGGTTCGACAGACGTGGAGGATTTCGGCCAAATAGGTGTGATTGTGCGCTAAAACGAGCACCCATTAATGTTTTAGGATGTAATTGAGTAATTCAAGTTTGTGTTGATTCAAATGTACCTACATTTATGATCCTTTTTACGGGTTTGTTGATCCTAGATTGTTGTCCGCTAAATAGATTTTTATATAACGAAAAAGCTCAAACCAAGTATTTGCAATGAGATCTTGCCAGCCCGTCGTCATTTACGCCGAAAGGTAGGTCAAATTCCTGAATAAAATTCTATTCAAATAAATAAAAATAGCCGAGTCGAAACGCAGCGAGAATGCGAACCAATTGTTTTTGGTGCTGAAATAAACATATCGATTTCTCACTTACACGTGTGCCCCACCCCACCTGCGAGGTATCGTTTTCTATTTAGCAACATTGTGATTTCGCTGTTTTGAAGTTACATTGTATGGGCTATACAAACAAGTCATTTAAGGTCGATCATTGAACTGGAAAAAATCAAAGCGACTTTGGTCGGCAGTCAAACAAACTGTGATACAAGAGGACGAAAATAAGATTTGTTATTTTGCATGAGTTTGGAGGACTTTTTGATCAATCGTGAATTGACTCCCAAACAACACCAGCAAGCAAGAAAATACAATTATTTGGCAGAAACTTAAAGGTACACAAGTTTACAGGACAAACAAAACAAAATGCTTTAACAAATGCAATAAAATATTATGTTTTTAAAACGTCAAAAAAAGTGCCTCACGGCTGCGCCAAACAGGTTTAGCTCATTATAAATGCCAGAAAACTAGTGGCTGACCCTGGTTAACAAAACTGAGATAACTAGTTATTTCCCACAGCTTTTCCTAGTTTATCTCGTGTCCACTGTAACGCGTACGGCCTCAGGATCTCTGTGACCCCCGTGACCCGCTGCGAGCAGTGACCGGGTCATCCAGCCGTGTGCCTTGCTTACCTGAGCAAGGAACTGGAAGCTAAAGGTGCCTAACTAACATAGTCTAGTTAAAGTTAAAGCTGGAATGTTGTATTGGTAATTGCTAACTTAGTAGTACTGCTAAGAGGCCGCATCGATAAACTACGTGATAAGTGGCTGATTATATAATCTTGTTGTATTACAATAAACATTGTATACTGAATAGTGATTTTTATAACCAGAGATAACATTGTTAGTTTATAGTAGGTTATAGCTGGAAGTTTCAATGACAATTCTTTTGCTGCTAAAAACCTACGTTTTCGCGGAGTGCCTTATAGGCTATTTTATATTTTTTATTCCAACAAAATGCATGATTCCTGTGGAATAAGGCCACTGGAGCGCAAACTGCGACAAAAAAACTCGATAAATGAATAGAAACATTTTGTTTTATTTGCACGAGAGCGCTGTAAAAGTGCCGTATTTTTGCATTGAGTGAGAGTATCCGCGTCCAAACCCTTTTTGCTCCAAATAAAGCTTACACGTGGCTTGAATAGTACTGATGTTACAATTTATAGCTGCAGCGACACGTGTCGGACCAACACAGAACTTGGTTCACTCTCATGTATTATGTATGGGCGCAGTGCGTTAGTCAACAAGTCTCCTCTAGATTGTCACTTTCAGTACGGCCATGTTAGTATCTCGGCTCACTGGACTGCACCACGGTATTGAAAATAACGCAGCAACAACGAGGGGAAATTTCCCCTCGTTGTTTAAAATACAAAATGGATCCTGCATACAAATTGAATAATTCAGCATTATTATATCGAATATTACAATAATGTTTATTCATATTCGAGAGAAACATAAATATTTTTGTATATAATATGAAGTTATTTGCTTTTTAGAACGTAGATTTTCTGGTTTTATGATACGTATACTAAATTCTGCTATTTCCAATATTTTAAACAAAATACGTTTATTGTTTTTGATAGTTTTCTAGAAAATTCTTATGACATGATACTCGTACTTAACCTTTCTCGACGGACGATGTCAGTGCTCTTTAAGAGCGTAGAGTGGGTGGATTATTGAGAATGTTTAACCATTTATATTTATAAACTTAGTAAAACCCTGCGGAGTGCAATTGCGCAGTTATCCGTCTGCACCGATTTTAAGAGATTTACGGCTGAAGCGTTCCTCCGGTAAGTAGGTACGTCGATAGGAAAGTTTCAATGTTGTTCCATACTCGCCAGCGTCCACACCTGGCACGCACTTCACCAAAACTTGGACGCCGTAACTAATCTACGTTCTAATTCGAACCTTATCTTAACATCAATTAGGTTGATGTTACATGCTCTGGTTGTTAGCCAGGTATGGTCCACGTTACAGATCGTCTGCTCTCCGATCCTTTGATGATTTATTTACTGTTTACGATTTGATTATTTACGAGAATTGCTTAACCGAAGTGCTTCCATTATTTCAAACACGTGTAACAAATCAATCAACGTCCAATTAAAACCTTTTACGCGTTCATCATTTAGCCGAAACAACAAATCATTGATAACGATGTTTTAAAAGCGTTATGAGTTTATGAGATATATTATTTCATTTCATCATTCTGTTGAAAGAGAAAAATACAGAGTAACCAATTTTCATGTATGACCAGTTTAAGTGATTTAATTCGATAAGCTTTTATAAGTTTCTATAGGTAGTATCTCATGAAATTCTGCAGATGGAACAATATTTCCCGAGTGCTAATAGCATGTTTTATACATGTGTTGTGGAAAAATACTATAAATCCCACTTGTACTCAACGAACACTGTATATATTATCATAAACAAATACGTCTGTTGCTACGTGTTTCTGATTACGCTGTGGAAGGCGTGATCAAATCATACCGGATTTATTGTAAAATTCCACATTGCGGATCTATATATGATTGAATTATTTAAAGACTAAATCGACCATTATTTTATTTTCAAGCTGCGTGGTTTCCGAAGACTCACGCAGGAATGCGGCGCGGTAGCTAGCTACCTATGTAGGCGAAGGACGACATTATAAAAATGATCCAGAGATACTCGAAACTCCTCATTATTCTAATTTATATTTTGACAGTAAGTGCAAGTCGCCAAACGTTGTGCAACTTTCATAACTGGGTTAAAGTCGTATTGTTAAAACGATATAACTGGGTCAAGTTTAGTGAAAATCGTAATGCGTTATTTCCAATACATTTGTTTTCATTTTTACTGTACCGCGCTTGAATAAATAAACTTTTCCAGTTAACATTGAACTTTTCAGTGTGTTTAACAATAACGGTTTCGCAAGTGATCGTTACAGCTGTTACCGTTTACATCGAACAAAATATTATTGGGTCAAGTACACCAACAGTTTGGGCATTATCGTTGCAACATTCCTCTAACGATGTACGCAGAGATTTTTCTAATCAGATCAATGCTTACATAAATCTCCTTTTGTACAGAAAACTGTTTGGAGATTTGCATTTAGATTTCGCACGTGCCGAATACTCAAAGCTTCAGATCAGTTTTGATTCATAATTTTTCCACATTACATCAGAAGCTTTCCATGAGACGTGTTAGTGCTAAACTTCTCATTCACGTGAGAGTGAGCGATAGTGAACTCTGACGTTGGTTGGACATGCAAAATATTTATGTTCGCTGTGCCTACGTAAAGATGAACTATAATTATATTCGGTCTTTAATGAGTGGCATCATCATTTCGGCTCAAATACTTGGCAATGCGTACTCGACAGTACGAAATTGATCGATTTCGGCCGGATGATGCAGTCTCTCCCTTTCGTCTTTATTAATTAAGGCGACTTTGACCTAAGGAAATGGGATGACAGCTGTATAAACTTAATTTGCAAGCGAAACCAAACATTTGGGAAAATGACTTCGTCCAATTATGTTTTGAAGTGGACATGTGTATTTAGTCTGGCTTTAAACACAATGGAAATTAATGGTTCCCGTTCCAAATTGGATGGTAACCGGTCGGGACGTTATACGTTTAATTGGCTTTCCAGCTCTTTTTCAAGGTTGTGTTATGACGAGCCAATTACTGGACTCGGAAAAAGTCACAGGACACTCCGCAATGGAAAGCTACGGGTTAGTTAATTAAGATGAATTTAATTACACGGTTTCACAGAGTAATCCTATATCCCTTCATGTTTTATTGTACCTACATGAGTTTTTTAGAGAAAAGGGAATGTTTTCGAGTAATTATTATTTTCCGTTACATCATTCCTATTTTCAGCCTAAAAATACAAAGCCCATTCGTGTTAATGGTACTTTCCTTTCTAGTCACAATAAAAGCTTTGATGATACGAAAATAAAGTTAAGTAGTTGTTATATCTTTTACAATTGATACTAGAATGTTTCGGTTTTCCATTCATGAATCTGTAGCAATGAAATAAATTGAATGAAGCCGACGTCCTTTTTACTGCTATATTCCTTGATTCATAGTAATATGGTGCTATTGTCAAGGAAACCTGCCTGTATGGCCGATCATATACGTTTTCTTCGTGTAATAGTTAGGAATAGAATATGTATCTTCTTATTTGTATTAAAATATTACTAAAAATAAATAGTAGACACATATATATAAAATTCTTCGTAACTGATGAGTGTCTGACAGACAACGCATAGCCGAAATTACAGGTCGATAGAAAGCTGAGGCATGTAGGATCCTTGGGAGTGTAGGGGAGCACTAAGAGAGGATTTCCCGAAATTCCTAGAGGAACGGGACCAAACGGGATATGCGCGCACGAAGTCGCGGGAAATAGCTAGTCTACTACTATAATAATCGTAGCCCTAACTGTTCTTGTCTGACGGACAACGCAAAGCTTAAACCACTGGTCGTAGATACTTTAAACGAGAATTAAAATTGGGTGATGACGTTTGTATGAAAATTCTTTGTTTTCGAAGTCATAGTTATGAAAATTGTTAGTTGGATAGTTCATTAAAATAATAATAATAAGTGCGAGTCTAACTCGCGCACCGAGGGCTCCGTACAAACTCATGTAAATATAAAGGACTCAATTTCGAAGACGAAATTGGCTGTTGATACGTAATTTTAGTTGAACCTAGAAAGTTTTAAACAATCCTTATTAAATGTGTCCTTACCAAAGGTTTCAATATTGTATATGTCGCAGCCAACTAGCTTAATCAGCCGTTTAATTAAAGCCTAGCCTTTTCATTGAACTGCGACGTTTAATCAGCGACATAAGTGACAAGTCATCAAACGATATTGAACAAAAAATGTCACTACGGTCGCTGAAAATTCGGCGTATTTAAATGAAAACTTTGCCATCAATTAAACGGCTTATTAAGCTAATTGACTGCGATATATAAAACTTGTTCATAGAATAGTCCAGTATTTCATCCAACGCCCGGTTCCGAGAATTGTACTGTACCTACTGCAGTAAAATCGATTTTCATTCTATAGCTCTATCATATTGCAGAATAATTGATTGATTTCCGAGAACCCCTGAAAGCTCTCTGTGTTTCAGTTCTATGAAACTCGTTTCACAGGACTCCGCTATTTACGGGAATATACTGCCGCAATGCCGATATCAATTAAAATGATTAATATGATTAATATGAAGTTGGACGAGAGCATATAGCTCTATGTATCCACTTTCAATTAATAAAAAATAATAATTCACGACTGGGAGATCAATCAATCAATTAACTGCTGGATGCTGTAAACTGTATCATATATACGGACGGCACGGTAGGCGCAGTGGTTGAGCGATTGACTGCTGCGCTGCGTGTCGTGGGTTCGATTCCCGCACCGAACAAATATTTGTATGGCCTACAGATAGTTGTTCCGGGTCTGGCTGTTTGTGTATGTGAGTTTATGTGTTTGTAAATGCACCCATGATACAGGAGAAATTCCTAGTGTGGGGCAACTTTTAAAAAATATATAAATATGGACATGGCAGTTTTAAATGATCAAACTAAACAACCATATCAATCACTCTGCCTAGCCTTTTCCCACTAAATAGGAGTCAGCTTCCACTCTAACCAGCCTCTTACTCTTACCACTCTCAGCAGCCGAGTACTAGTATTTTACAAGCAGCGACTGCCTAGTCCCTGATCTACGATTTTTCCGAACCGGGAAAGAAGCTTGATAGTGCCCCCCCCTATCCTCGCCGTTTGTGATTAATTTTATTATGTATGGTGTACGACCCATTGCACCCATCATTGGCTTCTTTTTTTTTCCTAGACCATACATGGGAAACCATTGGTTCTGGAGATATTGAAGGTATAATAAATATTTTTTCGTTTTTTACAAAAACTTCCAAACAAACATGATCAAAATTTTCGATGTTTTCAAATTACGCATTTGAAGTAACAAAAAAAAGTTCAAGTAGAGTGTAAAATTAAAATTTTTAATGGAAATTTTAGCACGCCACATCAAATAAGTTTTGCACCCCTTGAACTTGCCGCACGGGGCACGGGCCCCAGTTTGCCCCCCCTAGATCCGTGCCTGCCTATCTGACCTTCACAGCCCCAGTACCTTGCTTAGGGTACCGCATTACCCCATGGCAAGATTGGACTAAACAGCCTTATATGAGGAAGATAATATCTTTAAGGACACGATTCAAATTCCTCTGCCATGCGTGATAGTTGACATCTCTACCCGTTTCTGGAAACGCATCCTGTTTAGTGGGTGAAGTTCACGTGATACTATGGATATAGTAAAACACATGCAGGCATTAACCAGCTTATTCATAAAAATTCTAACCATATGAATAGTTTAATAATACTGATTAGAGCTGAGATTCCAAATTAAAATTGTCCAGAAACAATTTGAATAAAGAATCTGCAAGCAGTATTTAAACTTATGTGGTTATTTTTTATGAATAAGGTTTCTGAAGGGGACTGAAATGAAATCCACCTTCTTTTCATTTTGTTGCTCGCGGTACGGTTTTTAGTCTAATATTGCGGGTGCGAACGATGGCGTGCAAAGCTTCTAATCTCTAACATCAACAATACTATAACGTAAAATCAAAGTAACGTCTATAGTGCTAACAATTAAACATGAATGTGATAGGGCTTATCATTTCCATTTAACGCGCAAAATATTTGCTTACCACACATCGTAATGATCTGCCCAATCAATTTACACGCATGATGAAAATGATAAGCCCACTTGTAGCATGAGTGATAATGGATAAGTGAAATCTATGGAATTTGCGAAACGATTGAAACATACTGCGTTCGAGATGAAACTATCACCTAATTGTAACTTAGAAGTAAATTTTGGTACAAGCAAACTATGCACTGATTTGTCTAGACAACATCCAATCAATATTATCATTATTCCGTAATTGAAATGTATGAACAAAACAAAAACATCTCAGTTACACACAATTACTGCAATGAATGAAACACAATGATCTATTCTAATTGAAAATCAATGAAATCTAAATAAATAAACGTCATGCCTCCCGACTACTGAGAAGCATTTCTACTGTGAAGGAGAAAACAGTTGAATGAAAGCTCACCTGATCCAAAGTATTGGCGTCCCGGGACCAACAGCTACAGGTCGGCTGAATCGCCGGTAAACACCACACACCGAACGAAATATCAACCAGTCTATGCACTACACTAAACGTTTATAAATTCACTGTCCTCCAAGTCCAAGGAATAGCAAAAGAAAATGTTTTAGGTTCAAGTAATGCTGCAGTCACTGGGTTTCAGAGCGACGTGGAGCACGGCAGAGCATCGACGAGCGACTGGGCGGAGCGCAGCGAGCCATCCTATATATACGTAGGTAGCTAGCAACGCCGCCCGCCCTCCGCGCTCTCCTACATGCAAAAATATCGGTGGAATTCAGAGCCTAATTTTCTCTGTCAGTGCCTTATGCCGACACAATGAGAGCGTTGATCTCCTCGCCTGCATCTGTCACACTTGACCAAATTCTTTTAATCTGACGGCTTAACGGCTCCTTACTCATATCCTGTGTGTGCTCAAAGCCATATATGGGTGCTTTGCTCTTGTAAATGTGTTAATTAGAGTAGGATGAAGCTGTTTCTCATTATAATTAGAGATTTATCTGGATTACTAAGGATAGCAACATCCTGCCTTTTATGTCCACACGTACAATTACCAGACGCAGCAATAAAATTTAAAAGGAGAAAACTAGATTTCCTTGCATACTATAAAATGCTGTGAAGGCTAGGAACAATTTATTTCAATATAATTTATGAGCATTCGCGATAGCAAATGATGGTTTTCGCAAGTAACCATGTTAATGTTAACAATAAATATAAAAAGAGTTGATGCGTGTATAAAAACGCTAACCTATAAAATAGAAAACAAAAGAGCTGAAATATCGTAACAGCTCAATTTATTAGGGTGATAGTTGTTCCAATAAAAGCACAATTCATCATGAACTTTTAGACTCAACAATCTTAGCACTTGCACTTTCCTTTGTAATTGAACAAAACATTTTTGCGCAATTTCTGTAGAATTTTTCACGATGAAAAATGAACGTCTAAAATCTTGCTTGTCTCAAGGCACAATTAACAAACACTTACAAATCGTTTCACACCGAATTATTTAAAAAAAAAGTAGTTTGATCGCTATCACAAGTCTTTCGCATATAAAACGGAACCAGTTCAAGGATGCTACACAACAACATTGGGTTTCCCGAACCATTTTATTGTTATTGGCACATACATTTTCTTGTCAAGTATCGATGACTCATGTAAAACTTTCGCTGTACAAACGTGCGGTATAGGCTCAGTTTAAATATTACGTTTGATTTCGAATGTCGGCGAGTAAACATTGGACGTTTCATAGATAATCGTAGAAGATTCCACGCATCACAGACCGTTACACGATCGAAGTATTACGATACAAGTGGATATTGCTGTCCTCACATAATCCCGCGGACCGCAAAACTTTTTTATTACTAAAGAGGATTACGCCAGGATCTAGGGTGTAAAACTTGTGCCACTTAGGTTCAGTTTCGTGAGCCCACGCACCCTCTGTGACCCACAAGGAGTACGATGACTGTCTTATTGTACGTAGAATTCATATTGTTTAAACTTTGCGTTAAATGTGTCAAAAGTGAGATTCTCGTTCAAAACAACAGGCAATATCGGTGTATAGCAATACACCGGAATAATGGCGGTAGACAATCAGAAAGCTACTCAAAGTGACAAGAACATGAGGTCACTTGTAGCGTATTGTTCGTCTGATATTAATATTGTAGCGAAGGATTTCAAAGCGCAGTTATCCTCTAGACCTTGTCGCGGTCGACGGAGAAAACTTTTGTTGTATTAGTATAAAGACCTCGGTTAAAGATCTTTGTGTGATAACAATAAATGTATGTTTCCAGGCGAGTTAAAGTAAGTTTTCAAATAGACGCCTTTTAGTAAGTAACTTACTGATGTATTCTATAAAATATCAAATAAAGCTTCAATAATTGATTTAATTAAGAAAATGTTGCTCTAAAAATGTCAATCACTAGTATTTGTTTGTATGTCGATCGGATCCACGAATGCACACACGCTACAGACCAGTCTTAGCGTTCTATTTCAAGCAGATTGATTTTAAGTGAAGTTGTTGTTGATATGAGAATATTTCATACAATAACAATTTGGATTTTCCCGGTTTGTTATTTGGTTTTCATCAATAAGTTCTTCCTTGAATGTCCTTGTTATTTTTATTTGATATATCGCCCTCTCAACTTTACATACCTAGTCCTTACAGTAGGTATTCTACATCTATATTCAGTTTAATTTAATTTTAATGTAGCAAGGCCTTTGTGCTATTAACCTAATATTTCCCTAGAACAAAAAGCTTATTTTGATGAAAGACTACAATAAAGACCAGTTAATTTACCCTCACATTCAAATCACAAGTGATGTACGTCATAGATCAAATACTCGTGCGCATCCGGAGAAATTAGACGTGTTCCTAAAGAGCTGAGGATATGATAATTTCTTAGCTAAATATAATAATGGTCACAATGTCACCGGCTGCCCCAACCGTGACGTCCCGGTCCAACGTGGTCGCACGAAACGGTCGAGGCTTCCGTTTTATATCAATTTAATAATCACACGTTTATTCAAGCATTTCTATAAAACATTTGCGGAACACGATCAAAGTATACTTTCTGATTGATAATAAAGATTTCAATTAAAAACTCACCTACACAAATGTTGTTTTCTTTCGAAAAGCTCCACGTAAACGCTTTTTAATCCCAGATTTAGAAATAATCTTGATTTATGACGCGAAAACATACCTACTCATCTGAATACTCTTATCGTCGTTTATACAAAGGCTGGGACTATTGACTTTTTAGAGCTTGTTGGACGTACCTAAAATATAGTTTAAAAATATTGATCGAAGTTCGAATCTTAGTGCGTTGTACTCCCAAGACGAAATCGTTGTACCTTTAGCTGATTGAAATATCGAGTGCGTTAACACCCCAGTGTTGTACTGAAACATTAATATTAGTAAACACATTCTTGTTATGATAGCTATGACTATAGCCATTTGTCACGAACCATGACTAAGCAGTACCTGTGGTTACGATCCTTAGTACCGGCGTATCCATTTGTTTGCGACTTGTCTTGGTATTTAATATCACTTTCGGTACTTGTTACACAATTTCAGGTTCAGTTCTAAACATTACGTAAAGGCTGCACAGCGATCAAACCATGTAATATTAGGGAAATATTATGCTGAAATATTAACTATACACCAAGAGAGCACGTTTGTTGGAACCGCATTGTGTATCTATATGATAGTTTTGTACCTGAAAGATCTGTGGGTTTGCTTACGAACTTCCTACGCATGTATTCAATATTTCCACGAACTCACTGGTAGGATTACATGTTTTATAAGTACTGCGACACGTGTTGAAAAATATGTTTTGTCCTTTTTCTACAGGTAACAAATAAACTGCATGTAACTGCGGTATTTTTATTATTAATTTTAGTTTCATCAGTCTGTTCACTACAGTTCAATACAGAATAGGTGCCTATGAGTCGTTAGTAAAGATTTATAACTACAGGTGGCAGAAACAACCTAAGCTAAACTGAGTTCGTATTTTGGCTGTTGATTTAGGAATAAAGTCTAAACTCATCGCGAAATTCTTGACATCGTAGGCGTATAAATAAACTATGATAAATGGTCTACAGTGACCGTGGGTAGTGCTAATAAGGTAAGAGTTCTTCGAAGTTTCTTTGAAATGAGACAACGATGTTCATGAAAACATTTCAAGATCAGTCGTTGTATGAGTCAAGTGCAGGCTCGCGGGGAGCAATAGCGCGCCGGTTCCGGGAAGTCGAGTGAGTAGCGCGTCGCGGCACCGCTCGCCGCAGTCGCCACATAGTGTTTACACGCGTTCAATAATAACCGAACGGAGATTAAGCGGAATTTATGTAATAAATATTCGGATATTATAGGAAAACTGAAGTGTTCTAAAACAATAATATGTTTCTACGGAATTTGTGTGATTTGCACAACTACTATGACACTTTTCATATACGGAGAAATTCCGCATGTTTTTGCAGTGACTATTCAATAGGAAGGCCACTGCGGACAGGTCAACATATTTTTTGTGACAAGTCCTTAGCATTTTCTTTGACGATAACGCATTTTCTTCTCTCAGTGCTTTCTAACAGATGTTGGGGTAGCGTTTATCTCCATCTGTATTGTTCGTGCCCTAGCCTTGAAAGCTTGTCACCTGCACTGGTTATGAAAGCCTATTTTCCTCTGACAAGTTTTAGAGGTAGCGGAACAGAGAGTAAAGTCCCACATACCTCCGTTGAAAAGAGAGGATCCTCCGACCAGACGGATGTAGTGTCTGGTGGGCAACTGCCCGAGAGTTGATATTCGGGCTTTGCATATGTTCTAATCGCACGGTAAACTTTGATATCGCGATTCAGGACTTTGTAGTTAGTTCGCAGCTTGTCCAGATAGATGGCGCTGCGTGTCTCATTTGTTGTGATGTTGATTCTGCTACGTTGATTTTTGTGGCGGCATGAATGCCGCTACATCACTCCCCTCCGGAGACCGGAGGTCGATAGTGGATGAGTCGTCCATACATCTTGAGATGCTTGCCAGGCCAGTGGAAGGTTGGTTCCAGTGAGTCGGAACCGGAAGTCGCAGAGTTCTCGGTGAGTCGGAACTGTCTGCGGTGCCCCGATGCTGCTGCTGGCGCGACTGCTGGCGTCGACCAGGAGAGGTTCTTCAAGGCTCTTCATGTGACTGGCCGAAGGTGCAGTGTGCTTGCCAAGGTGGGTCGGAGCTGTGCGACGTGCTGACGTGACTGCTGGCGTCGACCAGGAGAGGTTTTTCAAGGCTCTTCATGTGACTGGCCGAAAGTGCAGTGTGCTTGCCAAGGTCGCTGATGACGTTGATGATAGAGGCTGAGGATGCTGACCAGGAATGCGCGTCCGCTGCATGCTGGTGGTCAGGATACCCGTAGAAGCCGAGGGTACTGGCTGGCTGTATGACCCGCTGCTCGAAAGCTTGAGGTCAAGATGAGGAGAAGTGATGATGATGATGACGTCATGATGAGGTAGCTGCACGAAGGCTGCGCTGACGTCCAATGTCGAAGGTCACCAGTTTGGAGGTAGCGGAACAGAGAGTAAAGTCCCACATACCTCCACTGGAAAGAGAGGATCCTCCGACCAGACGGTTGTTTGTGTCTGGTGGGCAACTGCCCGAGAGTTGATATTCGGGCTTTGCATATGTTCTAATCGCACGGTAAACTTTGATATCGCGATTCAGGACTTTGTAGTTAGTTCGCAGCTTGTCCAGATAGATGGCGCTGCGTGTCTCATTTGTTGTGATGTTGATTCTGCTACGTTGATTTTTGTGGCGGCATGAATGCCGCTACAAAGTGACGCGCGTGGGTGAACTAGCAGGTGGCTCGTGGCTGGATATTTTCATTCCTTTACCTTTACTAGCACTAAGCCCCACTCTGATTGGTGATTGGTTCGTCGCAGGACAGGGATTTATCTGAATCGGCAATAGGCGAAAATAGAATGGATAAAAATGGTGATTGGGTATCATTTTGTATCCATTCTATTTTCGCCTCCTACGTCTTAGCTGAAATGTATCCTTCCTAATTGCTCTCTCTGCTGAAAATCGTGACTCCGTTTCAGACTGTCAACGGTTTTTCTCCATCTGTTACGATCAGTAGCCTGGTGGAGTGCAGCGCTGATCGGTATCTCCAGTTGCTCCGATATTTGATCCGACCACCGTTTGAGGCTTCTTGGTCTTTTACCCTCTATTTTGCCAGTTACCATAAGTCGTTCCATATTATTGGTGAGCCTGAAATGTTAATCTATGTTTATAATCAAAAATATCGTTAATTAAATCTAAATAATTTATGATTTTTTGTTTAATGCGTTGTGATGTGATAAGTATACAATATTACATTTTATTTGTACTGTTGAACTCGTAGGCGAAAGCCGGGGGAGGACAGAAGCCTACAAAAGTTATGTTATAATCCGTCGCCCACTCAATGTTCTGAAATGCATGATGTATGGTGGAATTGCAGCTCGTTTATTCGACTAAAGCTTTAAACGACTACTTACTAATTTATTGGAATTTATCGGATATTGCAACCATATGAATATTTTCTATGAATTTTTTGTTTTGTAGAATGAAGCCGTATAGAATAACGGCTCCGTTTTGGGAGTTGCTGCTCGACGTTTCCAATGAAGTATCCTTAAATAGTTTTTCAATGAAAATCCAATTAGGGAGAAGAAGAAGAAGAACCATCATTTATTTGATTACAATGCACTGTACATTGAATATCGGTGATTCTAAGAAGCCGATGTTGTGAACTATCCAGTTTCCTCGACAAAACTTTTGAAGCTCTAACAATGAAATTTGAAATTCGAGTGTACAATCGAGGTTTTCTTCTAGTGCTTGTTTTACCAAAAGAATGAAAACTGAGAAGAGTTCGTAACTGTCTGTTTAAAATATCCGTATATTATTGAAATCTAGTACCAATTAAATTAAAAAAGAAACATTTATTTCAAATAGATCATTTACTTTTGAATTGTAAAGGTTAGTCAAAAAGATGAAGTTTCATAGTTCTGCCACGCTAATGACAAGAGACCTTAAAAAATAAAATGAGTGTGTCGTGTCGTAGCGCGTAGCCGTAGAACCTCCGTAGCTCGTAGCAGAGTTCGTAGAGGATTGGCTACGAAGTCATCGTCCCCAAGATTTAAATGATTACTCTTTAATAATTTTGTCACGTTCTCATTACTGTCATGTTGAAGAACTTTCACTTGTTGAATGAAAGTTTAAACAACCTATGTATAGTATTTTAATTGAACTAGTGTCTACAGTAAATAAGTGGTTTAATCATGCCCTGGTTCAAAAAACCGATGTCCAATTCGTTCTCCTTTTCTGATAAGATTCACTTATCTATGTTAACAAAATTTCCTACTTTCTTTGAAGCAATAAAGTCAAAGAAGGTCAATATTGGAAGCAATTTAGTTCGGTAACATATAAATTTGCAGTAAGGATCGCTCTAGCCTCGATCGTGTAGTCGTAACATAGTTTACCTCACGCAATCTCGGCTTAGTTTGACACGGTTCCGATAGTGAACAAATTGCGTGAGGCGTGAGTCCCTCGGGCAATTAGCGTCATCGTATCCCGGATATCCAGATTCGCTTATTTATTGTCTTAGGACGAGATCGCATCAATTCTCAAGTAATAAAGCTTGTTTATCAATGACCGTGTTTTTGCGCGGAATATTTGAAATATATTGGCATTTGTGGAAGGTGATACGGTATGGAATAAACCAGCGCGTCAGGTATTTTCATGAGGTTTTGCGTCGCGAAACTTCGTTTAACTTGTTTATTTTTATAACGTTTTATATGGCGTTTTTTATGTGTCATGTGTGTCCGTGCTAATTTTGTATGCGCATCTGAAATCAATTAACATCGTCATAAATCGACCCGTTCGGAATAATTGAATATAGGCAAAGAGTAATAATCGCCACGGTTATTAATTTGTACCCACTTAGTAGCATTAGTTTTAAAGGAATTTTTGAACGAAACAAGAAATTGATTCAACCTTTGATGAAAGTTTCTTAAACCCAGCTGACGATAAAGTTACCAATATCAAGACTATTATATAATTTACAAGACCTGAACATCCCACGGACTATAAACCTACTTTTTACATCTGCAAACTGAGGAACACGAATAAAATTGTAGAAATTCTGGAACCGACTGGCAATATGAAAAGTTCAAACCTATTTCCTTCGGTAATATCATTTGACCTAGAAAGATATTGTACATTTCAGAAGTTCCCTTAACTTAAGACAAACGTTATTATGACGTGAATCATAATTTACTTAGTTTACTGTTTTTATGAACCAGTTTGTTCTAAATAAAATACTTATTTTATTAATACAACCCTCAATTTTGTTATTTCCAAGTGACTTTCTACTTCGCGTTAGATAAACGTATAATTTAATTGGAGGCTCAGTTCCAAGGGTTAAATTGTGGGAAATAGCTACCATATATCTCTACGCAAAATATAATGGGTGGGACCCGAAATGAAATACTAGGAGCGTGGGCCGATATGACATGCCCGCCATACCATAGACAATGATATACGTTCTCCTTGTACGAAGACGTGACACAATTTCACTTCAGCATTATTTTAGCAACGAAAGGCGGTTTTAATGTGAAAATGAAAAGCCTAATATAAAAACATAACACGTGGTTTCTAATTTCGTTGTCGCGTTGTTTATTACCCGAAATCATGTTAAAAATTCTCACGGTGACTGTTGACTTTTGTGTTCTTAATGAGGCAGAGAGAGAGAGAATTAGGCAGAGAGCCTAACAAAATAGAAGGACAAAAGGGGCTTTATAAGCTGGTAAATAAACTTGAAAAACACCTCTACCTCTAACGAACTACCCCACTGACAGCTTTTTTCCTAGAATCGTTTTATCTGAAGGTAAATAAAATCCTCGTAGCAAGAAGTTACGGCTTCATTATGCAAGGATCTGAACTTAACTTGCTCTTTGGTAAAAGTTAAGTTCATGGGTCAACGTGTACAGTAACAAAGTATTAGAAACCAGGCGGCCTACAACATAATGGGACAAGTTAGGATCTAAAACAACCAATCTACGCCTACTGCGATTAGAACCATCCCAGGTGCATTCGTATTTGATAAGGTTAAGTACACATTATTAGCAATTTTGATTAGATTGTAAAGGTTAGATTGTGGCGTTGTTGTCAGGCTGAAGTTATGGAAAACCTCTGAAAGTTGATCCGTCCTTTAGACTGTGTTATTAACTTAGTTTTGCATTTACATACACTCACGCTTTTTTCTCACAGGGGTGGGCAGAAGCTATACTTTTGTTTCATTTACGTTCATATATTTGAGGGCCAATTCTACAAAGCAACGTTCGCATTCGCATCTCATTTGCAATCTGTCAAAAGAGCCTTAATTTTCATAAATTTTTCGTGTTTCTGTTTTTTTTCTTTTCCACATTGCACCTACCACTATTTGTCTCTGCATCACCCAAAGGTTGACTGGTAGAAAATGCCTAAGGCATTAAGTCCGCCTCTGTACATTTGTGTGCATGAAGTTTTAAATAAATAAATAAATTTTTGACAGATTGCAATGAGATGTGAATGCGATTGTTGTTTAAAAATTAGTAGAATAGACACTCAGGTTATATATTTATTATACCCCAACGACTTATTCACTAGTAACATATTACGTAAAAGAACTCTATTATTATGGTGAATTTTTTACTTGAAGAAGTGCACAGCATAACTCAGGAAATACATACAAAGGTATATTTTGAAGTGATTAAAATAAACTAAGCTTATTTTTTGTTACAATGAAAGATACATAATTATGAGCTTCTTTACCTTATGAAGACAATACATAGACACTTTAACGTAAACATCTTCAAAAGTGAGAAAATGATTGTTCATTTACTTTTTACGCTTCAGCATCTCAAGTAATAGTAATTAGCCCGCGGATATAAAATTACATAGATGTTACCAGGCACGGCGAGCACGGACTAACAATTATAAAAACATGAAATTCAACAAACACGCCTGTATTTTTGTTGGAAAGTTCATAAAATTTTACAAAAATGAATTCCTAATTGTGACATTTCATGTACTAGGTACTAAATGTCAATGTGTAGGTTGATCAACGACGTCTAAATACGAGATAATTGCACGCCGATGATTGTACTCGACTTTATTGACTTGGAACGACTGACATTTGCGGTAAACTTCCGTTGACTGTACCGATCGATCGTGCATACATACATACACAACCAATCAGACATTCAGTATTCACGTGGTTTGTATGTATTCAAGCCTTTTACCTGAATAAAAGGCTTGTGTTCTAGATTCAGTCGTGATGTCTCGGATTCCTCGGATTGAAACAAGATTTGAGTTGGGATTAGATAGTGTCAAATCTGTCAGTTTTAAATCGAGATTCAAGACTGGAGCATCGTTCTGGAATATCGGTCTAGGTGGAAACACAATGTTTCCTTGACATTCAATTTTGATATCATCTTCGCCATCCCATCTTCTTAGCACGGCGGGCTGCGCTGGGGCGGCTGCTGCAGGTGCAGAAAATCTCAAACTACCAGTGTTCTGGGCACTTTTTTCATTGACAGCGATGTGGATGAGTTTTTTGATGCCCAATGATCAATTTGTTTTTTACACTTTTTGTACATAATTCGCAATTTTTAGTCTAGTTTGTATATAGTTAGGTTTAGTAGATATAAATAGTTAAGTTTGTTATGTACATTTACTGATCCTTAAGTATCTAATAAAAAAAAATTTGATATCCATCCCATTTGATCGATTCTGCTTATGTAGGAAGGTATGCAGTAACTACTAACTAATTGACGTCGGGTAACATGACAACCATTTCGTCGAAAATGTTAATTTGCCAAGTATTAATTGTTCTTTCATTTAAATCAGACACATAATTCGTCATATTTCAACAGTTAAAGTTGAAGGACCAACTCATTTAATTAGGGATAACGCTTCGTATAATTAGTCCAGTAGGGATACAATATTTTTTCCACAAATCCTTCGATAATTCCAAAGTTTTTTATTTTCGCGGAGTGGATAGGTTTAGTGAATTCATTGCTATGTACAAAAATGCTAACAGTTTAGAGTTATGCAATAGGAGATAAGCAGGTATTTCCTATTATTTCGTGTTATAACAAAATTAGAATATTTAAATCAAAATACTATGCTGGTTCTTTGTAAGTACTATCTAAAGGATATATTAGTGAAAATGCTAACAGATAGGTACCGTGGAACAATAGAAATCTGAAAATGTCCCTTAATTCATTCAATAAAAAATTTAAGTTTTCAAATCATTTATTATACACATAAAAGGGATTAGTTATACCTTACAACAAAAGTTCTAACAACTAAGTATTAAGGATCACAAGTAATTGTATTTTTACTTTGCGATTAGCGAAATATTGAATTTAAGTTTATAATTTTGCGCCTACTTATTCGTATTAATAAACTCTGCCACCATACAAAAGTTTCAACATATACATGCTATGCCTTTTGTTTAATAAATAAAATACAATTTGGATATTGGGGCGCAGTGTAGGTACGCGGCAATTCGTGCAGCACGGGCCACGGCGCGGTAACACTTCGAACCAAACTCACTGCAAACGTACCTATTGAATGAGACGCGAAATCATTTAATTATTGTCACATCTCACAAATTACTAGGCACGTACCTACTTACTCTGTTCCAGTCCGTGACTTCGCCCACGTGTAATTATGAAAATCCCGTCACTGCTGTTTAAAAAATCTGTTTTGAAAATATGTTGTTGATAGTTTATTTCAAAGTCAAAGTCAAGTCAAAGTCAAAGCATTTATTTCAATTAGACCATTTACAGGCACTTTTGAATTGTCAAGGTCGGTCGGTCAAAAAGATGAAGCTATTTGCACGTTCCAAAGCGTAGATCTCTATGGAGAAGAACGTACAAGAAACTCCATGGACACTCTTTTAAAAATAATAATTTGTTACAAAATTATGGTTACATCATTCATATTGAAATTATACATATATGTGAGAACGATGTAAAAGACGTGCAGGATAAAAGAGTCCGGAGTAAAAAAGCAACAATTAAAATAAACCATGGCAGCCGAGAGATGACCAGTCTCAGCTGACGGCGCCCGTTCACGAACATGACGCATACGCTAGCACCATTCGGCTCAACCATTTTTAAGGGAGCCAAATGATCCAACGCATGCGCCACCATCAGCCAGACTTTTGAGTGAGAATGACATCCCCAATCGCCAGGGTACATTCCAAGTCAAAGACCTGCCCAAAATGATCATTATAGTTCAAAGGTACACAGTACTCACACATGTGCATGAAATTATACAACACTAAATAAGTTGAGTCTATACAATGAAAAAGATTTGCATTCTTACAATCTTCAGCCGGTCCAACAATGTTACGAAATGCTAACAGATTATTTTGAGTCCTTAGTGGTTACTTAGTGGCGTTGTGGAGCAGGACCAGCATTGAGCCAAGCATTTTTATCTTCAATATACTCCCCTAACTTATAATATGCTTGCCTGCATAGTGTGCGTTTAATACAAGATTTAAATTTTGTTTCATTCAGTTCTAATATACGGGGAGGTATTTTATTATAACATTTTAAACAGTACCCCATGAAAGATGTTGCTACTTGAGCAAGTCTGAAACCTGGTTGAACTAATTGGTTCCTATTTCTAGTGACATAGTTATGTCTGTCACCTCGTTTACTAAAAAGATGCAGATTCTTTCTAACGTACATGATATTTTCATAGATATATTGACAAGGCACCGTCATGATGTTAATTTCTTTAAACAGTTCCCTTAGAGAATCGCGCCGGCGGAGATTGTAAATGGATCTGATGGCTCTTTTCTGCAGAATGAAAATAGACTCAATGTCAGCAGCCCGTCCCCATAGTAAGATACCGTAAGACATTATACTATGAAAGTAACTAAAATAGACTAGTCTCGCGGTTTCAATATCTGTAAATTGGCGGATTTTCCTAACAGCATATGCTGCCGAACTTAGCCTTCCTGCAAGAGATGTCAAATGAGGGCCCCATTGTAGCCTTGAGTCAAGCGTAATCCCCAGGAAAACTGTTTCATTGACGAATTTCAGTTTCTCCCTGTTCAATACTATGTCACAATCACTACTTTTGACATTTGGTAAAGTAAATCGAATGCACTTCGTTTTTTTTCCATTTAATACTAAATTATTAGCAGTGAACCAATCATGTACCTGCATTAGGGCGTTATTTATATCGTCAAGATTGTTAACATGTCTATTTATTTTAAAAATTAAAGATGTGTCGTCAGCAAATAACACCATATTAAGTTTATTTTGTAAAATATAGGGCAAATCATTTATATAAACTAGAAACAAAAAAGGACCTAAAATTGAGCCCTGAGGTACCCCCATTTTAACGTTTAATCCTGTTGAATTGTTGCCGTTTATATGAACTAGCTGCTGTCTATCATTCAAATACGATTTTACTAAGAAAACTAATTTCAAAAGAATTTAATACCTACCTACAAAGATCGCAATATGTTGACTATAGTTTTATTATTATTATGTATCTACTTGTTATATGGATAGAGGAACAGAGACAGAAAGTGGAGATTCCATTACAACATATTTTTCCGGGATAGCTGTCCCGGGTTTTGGGACATTACTTAAGTAGGTACAAAAATAATTATAACAAAGCAATAAAATAATTGGATTCAATAAATAGGCACCTGTTTTTGTTTCATTATTAATTTAATGTACACTTAGTGGTACCTATCCCGATACTCGAAACAATTTCCTGAAAAAAAAGTTGTCGCATGGAAGTCACTAAGTATTTGTCTCTGATACTATAACAAATGCTGTCTACCTATTCCGATCTGTCAAACAGATGGTGCTTTTAAATTTTCAAGAGGCCGTGCATAAAATTCACTTGTTAGATTCGCTGCAAAACTATGTTCGTGTGTATCGTTCATGCAGCTACACGCACACGGGCGCAAAAATCGAGCTCAGTGAGCGCTCAAATAATGTTGATCCTTTAGAAGATATTATTTTAAGTTGCAAAATTATATAGTAGTAAGGTTTATAAATAAAAATCTGTAACGTCTGTATATTTTATATTTATCACAATTCCCATTAAATTTATTCAATTTTGTGTTAGATGGATGTTGATACATAGAGATACATTGAGACATTTAACAAAATGATAAATAAAAAAACGATACAATACAATGATACTTGTTTTTTGTAAAATGGTTGTACAAAAAACACTTTCCATACGGACGTATTTACGAGAATTCTCTTTTATTCTGATATATTGTAATCTTGGTATAAACTAGGGCTTATGTTTAACTTACCACCAGATATAGTAACATTTAGGAAACAAAAATAGTAACTGATCACCAAAATT
Source organism: Melanchra persicariae (assembly GCA_947386135.1). Classification (NCBI taxonomy): domain Eukaryota; kingdom Metazoa; phylum Arthropoda; class Insecta; order Lepidoptera; family Noctuidae; genus Melanchra; species Melanchra persicariae. The sequence goes on along the minus strand of OX376653.1, from coordinate 6,161,299 downwards.
AAACACGCATTTTAATTTAAAATTATAACCAAAATTTTAACGTCTCGCTATCCTATTTAAGCAAAATGACTCCAAATAAATCATTGTTAACCCAAAAGTAGTAAATGATCACCAAAATCATACCAGCATTATAATGTAAAATTAAAATCAAAGTTTTTACATCTTGCTATCCTGTTTAAGCAAACTAATGTCAAACAAATCATTGTTAATCCAAAACTTTTAAGTAAATATAAAGCTTTATTTTAATTTATAAGCTTTCTTTCATTTTTATTGGCAGCTATTGTTTGGTGTTTGGAGTTAAAAAAGTGTGAAATAAATAACTTTTTCCAAAAAAATATTCGAGAAGTAGCGCTCGACGGCCGCTGCCGCGGCACCGCTCGCTTCGCTCGCTCGGCTCGCGCGCGGTTGGTCACAATTCTAACCTAACCTAACCTATTTTATCCAGTTTGTAACCCCAAGCCTACATTTTATGGCAATCACAGTAGTTTATTTAGGCGAAATAGCGCATTAATTTGCTCGCTAAGATTTGGTGATCATTTACTATATTTGGTGTTCGAATACAATTTGAGGTGCAGTCGTGACTAAAATAGCTAGTACTATTGTAATTTTAGATCATTTCATTTTTCTGGTGTCAAATATATATTTTTGGTAAAAGAACTAAGGGTATCAAAGCATTTTATGGTGGTCATTATATTTAATCCCATAAACTAGTGTCTAAGATGTTTTTTTGAGGATGGAATCATGCACATTAGAGTAGACCTGTTCAGTCAGTGCAACCATTTGTGAAAAATTACTTTGACAAAACAATACAAAGTTGAGGTTGTCGTTAAAAAAGGAAATAAAAAGACTTAAATATACAGGGTTATTTGTGAAACACTAGCAACCTCACCTACAATACTAGCTATTTGGCATAGCCGAGTGTCGCAAACATTATTGAAAACAAAACTGGTCAACTGTTATACATGACTATTAAAAATACGAATTGTGTCGTGTATGACCAAGCAAACTTCATATCGGATTTTCAACAAGCAAGGCGTCATAGTCGAAGGTTCAACTGGGAGGCAAAACGTGAAATCCGGCGAGTTGATAGCAGATGATGATGATGGCAAAGTCACGTATATAACGTTTAAAAAGATATTGGAAGCAGAAAATTAAAGTGAACAGGCCCTTTACCTGCTACGACGGAAAAATTCGAAATGGCAATCACCAATCATAAAAGGCTTTACTCGATCGGCAAATGAGTAATAAGGTTTCTAAAAGCGCAGTATTTGTCTCCTACCGAGCAGATTATAAAAAATAAGTATCTTAAACAGTCCGACGCATATCTTTGGTTACCACCACGCTTGTATGAACTATCACTATGCTAAAAATAGGAAAGTAGAAGTTAATATCCTTATAAAACTGCACGGCTCAATTATTATTCATTAAGTAACAACAGAACTAAGCAATTTAATCAATTGCGGCAAAATTAGTACGCGGAAATCGCATAATTAAAAAGAAAAAAAATCGTATCCAGCACGCTGTTATATCACAGTTATTTCATTTAATTCTACACGACCTCAGTACGCCATATTTTAAAAAACGAAAATGAACAAGAGTCCAGGCATTCACCATCACTATATCAGGTTTATTGGCTACAATAGACCTGTCAGTGATGATGAGTTGACTGTAGTACAATGTGATATTATCATTTTGGAGAACTAGATCGGGCAAATACCTATAATATGGCACTTCCAATCCCACACGGCTGTATCTAGAGCAAATTACTGGTATATAATCCTGGCTACAAGGTTGTGTCTATGCAAGTAATCTCCGGTAGTTAGTTATCATCATAAGGTCATCCATAATCCATAGAGTACATCAAAACCAGTATGATCCAACGGACAAAGGCACGTGGAGAACTAGATCGGGCACATACCTACAATATGGCACTTCCGATCCCACAAGGCTCTAATTTAGAGCAAATTGAGGGAAAATAGTCCTGGCTACAAGGTTGTGTCTATGCAAGTAATCTCCAGAAGTTAATCATCATCATTACTTCATCCACAATCCAAAGAGTACCTAAACCAAAACCTAAAAAAATCTTAAAATGTTGTGTCCCTCAGTGGCATGGAGCGAGTTTTTCTCGGATCTACTATTTCTGGTAGAAGACAAATATTGTGACGGACGGACGGACTCACACTACTTTTTTCCATAGCCATAGAAGCTTCTTCTTTACCGGCAGCAATCATACATGATTCAGACGTAGTCTTCCACCAGTCACACAAGTTGTCGTGACATTTCTGGTAGGTCGATTTGCTAATAAGTGGCAAATTAATGGATGCTGCTAGCTCGTTCAAGTTGGCCCGACCACAACCGATACTAACAATACCCGAAACTACGCAATGGTTTACGTCCAATTCGTTTTCTTACTCTCACATGTGTTTATTTCGAATCGACTTCCATGAAAACGACACCCATGACGAAAATATTGATATAGAATACCTATTGCAGTCGCCATCTTGGATGTACTTATTGTTACCACTATCACTATTGCACTATCAGCTTAAAATATCCTCAAAACCGCCGCATTAATGATTTACAAGTAAGTTCACGAATTCATTATGATCGATCACACGGACTTATACGTAATTCGATAACAATTAAATAATAATAACTAGAAATCATTCTTACCTTTCAATATCAGCAGGAAGTTTAAAATACGATAGCTCCGGTTTTGATGAAGCCGAGTTCAAACAGCCGTATAGGTACTACGCAATACTTTCCTGGCATTTTCAAAACGATCGCGGAGATAAAGTTAAACGTGACCACTCGTCTTGATGCGGCACTCGCTACTGCTAGTCCCGCGAAATCACCTTAGGAGTCTCGTCGGTGTGCATGTTTGTGTGAGTGTGCCGTTTCGAGCGTTTGTAGGCAGTTTCCCTACTGTCCATATTTATATTGTGGTATAAGTAACCATAAAAAATGTCAACATTCTGTGGATGATAATATAGCTGCACTTAACCATTGTAGATGCCATTAGAGAAAGTATTATAATTTAATAGTAGTAGTGGAGTAATTCCGCAGATTTACTTTTACATACAAACATACAACCGTTACCTCTAATTATTATAAAGGTGAAAAAAATATAATCAGTCCTAATAAACAAACAAAATATAAAAAATAATACTTACTCAAAATGTGGTAGTCGGCGTACAATTTTGTAAATGTATTTACGTAAAACAATCGAGCGGCTGCGAAACAAAGTAGTACGTGCTGACGCTGGGAGAGCCCGATCGGTAGTGACGCGATCGAGTTTGCGCGCTCACTAATATAGCTCAATTTGCTTGTAATTTACGAAATGAAGTTATTGTTTATTTATAAAATAAATTTTAGATTCTATTAAAAGGTTAACTTAAGATTATTGTGCAATTTTTAAATTTTCTTAAAAGTGTTTCTAAGGTATAGAAAAAAATATTTATTTGTATAGATGTTTCCCAAGAATTCCGTTTTTTCAACACTTTTTCTGCCAATGTTATAAATCTGTCGTAGTTATGTGTAAAACGTAACCAAACATCACTCGCTCGTTACTTTTGCGAAAAAAGGGTTTTGAATATGGGTAATTACCATTAATACATACATTATTTTTGAAAAATTCTCAAGCCATCTGAGAGAATAAGAACTTGACTTTTATCATCTAAAACAAGTAGGTTCAAATTCTTCTCACCTTTGTCACAAACGATGTTCAAAAATGTTTAAAATGATTTAATTTCATGCACGGCCTCTTAATACCCTCAACATAATTAATTTACAGAAAATTTACTTTACTATGTTCGAGACGTTCTTGTGCGGTGATGTAGATGGATGATGCGACGATGTACAGTTAGTAGGAATTTATAAATAGAACTAGAACTTATTCGTTGGCTCCAATCGTCGTTATGTATTTTTGCAGCCCTTAATATGGTCACTTGTGTATCTGATCTTCTAACTTGAGAAACCGTAATTCTTTTGTCAGCGGAGTATTTTTGTTGCGATTTAATAAACTCTTGATCCGCAGTTTCATTGCAAAAAATGCAGTTTCCAGGTACGTATGTTCTACTGGTGGGGTCATTTGGTTCTCTCTGTATCTGTTGCACCGCTTTACGCTTCTTGAGGGCTATGATACATTTTTCATTGATGTACATCATTCGGCACTTTCTATGTAATTGCAGTTCTTCTTTTCCTTGGAAAATAACATTCTTCCAGTCTTCTCGCTTATTGCTAGCGGTAATTAGTGTGTGTAGTGCCCGTAGTTTTACAGTCACTACGTCGGAATTTAGAAAAAGGTCACAAACCGCACATTTTTCACTCATTTTAAAGTAAATCGCTCGTGCTCAATGCTTTATAAACATTTATAAACCAACACAACACACAGAATGATTAAAAACAATATTCAAACGTGACGTGCAATGCAAACGCCAGGGAGAAAATTAAACAAGAATGAACAAGAGCGGTCAGTATACGGAGCTAGGTACCGACATCCCCGATCGGAGCTGGAGTGTTGCGATCGCACGCGCCGTACCTACGCGGCTCGGTAGCGAAAATAGTTATTTGCAATTTAAACAAAAGCCATAATATGCATTTGTTGAAACTTTTGTATGGTAGTAGAGTTTATTATTATTAATATGTAGGCGCAAACTTATAAACTTAAATTCAATATTTCGTTAATCGCAAAGTAAAAATACAATTACTTGTGATCCATATTACTTAGTTGTTAGAACTTTTGTTGTAAGGTATAACTAATCCCTTTTATGTGTATAATAAATGATTTGAAAACTTAAATTTTTTATTGAATGAGTTAAGGGACATTTTCAGATTTCCATTGTTCCACAGTACCTATCTGTTAGCATTTTCACTAATATATCCTTTAGATAGTACTTACAAAGAACCAGCATAGAATTTTCATTTAAATGTTCTAATATTGTTATAACAGGAAATAATAGGAAATACCTGCTTATCTCCTATTGCATAACTCTAAACTGTTAGCATTTTTGTACATAGCAATGAATTCACTAAACCTATCCACTCCGCGAAAATAAAAAACTTTGGAATTATCGAAGGGCATATTCTTCTGGCTACTGGACTAAATTTGATCAGTCAATTAATATTGTCAACGATTGGGGTCAATGACATTTTGACATTGTCTATGGAATAACACAAGCTTTTGCCTGTAAGAGCGTTGTCATTTGAAATATTGACTTTCAATTGAATTGGCTGAATGAATGAGATTATAGCGAGATTTAATCATTGGAAAATTATGTTTGGCACCACTCATGAGAAGGTTTTTTCAAGAGCTTATGCCACCTATAAGTCTCCGCTTACCATTCAAAAGGGTAGTAGCTTAGTTACATTAAACCCTTTATAATTATAAGGGACGAACCTATTCTGGGCACCAATCACAACACACACGTAATTTCTAATGGAAAAATCCCTAACAACTATACTCGACTTGGCTGGGGATGACATCCATCCAAGGATCTTTTTGTGGGGGTGGTCTTCGAGTAGAGTCATAGAGCAACGAAGCAGTTGGATGGAGGCTTCATCAATTTAAGTAAACTATGAACTTCTTAAGTAATTTTGATTCATTTAGTCTCCATTGTTTAGGATTCATCACTGAATCAAGGAACGACACTTGAAGCTCGGTTTTATCAATATCCTCGATCGTTTCGTGGTCATTGACTTCAGTTAGTTAAGTAAGAGCTGAGGATACTCTACAATTTCAATGAAATTGTTTGATAATGCTTAATTAATTCAAATACAATGATGGCCCGAAATAGAAGGCATATTCTGAAGTGCCTGGTTACCTAACGACGGCAATGTCATTGTATGCAAAGTCACGGGCGTCAAGTGGGCGCTGGGTATCGGCCCGACTCTCCAATATTTTATTTATAGAACCAATACCTACTAGCTTCCGCCCGCGGCTGCGCTCGCGTGAAAAGTGTTTTGATTATCACTTTACAGCTTTCATGCGCATATTCTCTAGCAGGGTTTTGAATTCGTGATACCAGAATATTGTTATCCCTGTGTATCCCTCTTTGTATTTTTTTTTATTAGCTTCTGTCGGCGACCTCTTATGCGTGAACTTTAGAACTCGCTGCAGTGAGAAATAATCCAAGCAAAATATTGTTTTGTCCAAACGTTTCTACTTACTTTCTATTTTCAATCTGTTTGCTTTGGTAAATGTGAAGTTGCAATGGGTTCCATCGCACGTAGGATTAGGGGGTAATGAGAAGGCTGACAGGTTAGCTAAATTGGCAATTACCCAAGGCACAGAAATCACAATAGAACCTGATTATACAGAAATTCTTTCAAAATTTAAAAATATTTGTTTTGAAAATTGGGACCAGTACTTTCAAAGTGTTAGTAAAGTCAAGGGGATTTGGTACAGGGTCTTACAAAGTCAGCCTCCTCGCATTCCGTGGTTTATAGACTCTAAAATGAGTAGAACGCAGATGGTAGCGGCTTTTAGGCTGCGTTCTGGACACTATCCCACCAAAAGATTTGGCCATCTGATGAAAAAAATTGACTCCCCAAATTGTGAAGTGTGCGGAGTTATCGATGATGTCCAGCATCTTTTGGTGGAATGTGTCAAGAACCAGGCATTAAGGGAGTCATTGACAGAATTTCGCAAAATCAATAAATTATATAATATGGGTACTTTCCATGAAATCCTCGCAAGTCCAGAGAGTGACGCCGCTAAAATTATTTATGAAATGGCATTACGTCGATGACTCCACCTTTTGTAGGCATTATGTTAAATCTTGCATGCAAATAGTTCGTAGCGTTGTTTAAATTTAAGTTAGGTTATGATGGGGCTGACATGCCTTATAAGGATAAAAGTCCCTAAAAAACAAAGAGAAAAAAAAAATCTGTTTGCTTGATAAATGAAAGCGTTTTCATAATCAGGTTTTTATTTTCACAACATTTAACCCCCCGAACATAATAATTTTACTGTGATACTTTTGATATATTTTAGTTAAAAGTACATTTAATTATGATAAATTATACTTTATAACATGAATCAAATAATTACGCGTAAAATAACACACAATAGAAATCATATAGTCAGAGTGGAAATGGCTCTTCAAAGAGGTACCCTGAATCATTATTATTATCACAATTTACAATCCATTTTGCACATAATATGAATGCAAACATCGTCTGTAACGAGTACATACAATGTCTTTGTCCCACTTGCAGGATGGAGGAAGTTATTTTAATATTTCGCCCTTCGGTTCTCATCCTGGTTCCAATATTATTTATAGGACTTGATGAAAAATTCTGACAGTTCATTTTTGGTGTTTAATGACACATTTTCATTGTGCTAGATGAGATTTCTTTTTACGGTGTGTTTAGGTAAGTTCGGTCTGTTAATTTACAAAGTGTTGGCTGTCTGATGTGTTCGTAGTTAATGACTTCGTGTCAGTTGTCAGTGTTGTCAGCGACTACGATGGTGTCGAGTTCGAATGTAACATTATTTTAAATGTAGCTGCTCTGTTTTTGGAGCAGAGCTTTCTGTTTTTTGTTGACGATTGGCGTTTTGGATTCACTCTGTGTCTTTATGCCGATGTATTTATGACGTGAAGACTTTGACTTTTACAATGACTTATAAATTAATGGCTTTTATATTATCGAAAACTCTAATACTAATTACTAAGTATATAATAAGCGTAATCCTAACAATAAAATAAACTCCTCTCACTTGGGTTACGAAAAACCAACAACACCTATCTACGTTGCTGAGCAATTAACTGCGTACTCAAAACGACTTTTCTATCTGGCCCGTAGCTACGCAAAAGCCAACGAATACTCGTATTGCTGGACCACAGATGGTCGCATCCTGATGAAGAAAAACCCTGACAGCCCATCTATTGTTATTAGAAGCGAACATCAGCTAAACAGCTTATCTACACCCAAATTTATTTGACTAGTTATGCTTAATCAGAGTTTGCTATTATTGTTTTTTTGTTGTTGGCTTGTTTTTTCTAGTACTTATATTTTAACTATTAACTATATCGATGAAAGTATTCACTTTTCACACACAATATATAAACACTCTGCACACACATTACAATTATTAATGTTCAACACACACTCTCGACACACAACCTTTCTTTTCCATACAATATTCTTATGCTCCCAAAACACGATCACTCATCTTCACATTCTGACCGCCCCTTTTGTACCCTTTTACTTAATTTCTTTATACAATGTCTAATGATATTATAGAATATATCAGAGTCGTCGACGATTTTTCTGTATCAGATGTTCGTGTCTGTACTCCCGAGCAAACCAAATCATTCATGGGTAATCCAAGTGCGTGGTACACAATTATAACTCAAAATATTCGATCCATTAACTGTAACTTCCTAAACCTAGAAACTCTTGTCCACCGTATAGACATCAACAGTGATTTTCTGGTTCTTACTGAATGTTGGTTGTCATGCGCCAGCAACTGTCGAATACCCGCCTTACCTAACTACACTACGTACAGTACAACTAATCATCTAAATCACAGTGATGGAGTTGTTGTCTACGCGAAATCATCCTTGTTAGCCTCCTGTGAAGAACCTGACCTTCTTGGAGCAGCGTCCGGTCTACTTATAAAACTTAAAACAGACATAGCTATTCTCTGTATTTACCGCTCGCCGTCAAATGACAATATTCATACATACACTTACTGCTCTAAATACCATACTACCTGCCCTCGCTAACTATAACTCTATAATCATTACCGGAGACATTAATGTAGACATTAAACCTGATACACTTGACACGAGGTCACATGAGTACCTTAGTACCCTAGCATATCATGGTTTCTTACCCGCGCATACTTTACCTACGAGAGGAAACAACTGTTTAGACCATCTTATGATACGAACTAAGACAAAAACTCTGACACTTGTTTATAACACAACTGTGACCGACCACTGCTCTTCCCTATTCTCACTAAACAAAAATAAATTTAAGCATACAGCTCAAAAAACTTACTCTAAAATAGACTACGACGCACTTGACACTTATATGGAAAAACTTGACCTTAATCCCTTTTACCTTATCTCGGATTCTAACATTGCCATAGATAATCTTATTTCAATAATAAAACCTGCAATAAACGAATGCACTAAAATTGTTAAAATTCCAGCCCGAAAAAGAATTCTTAAACCCTGGATTACTCCTGGGTTGTTAAGGTGTATCCGAAATCGTGATTCTTTACACAAAAAAGTCAAACTGGCTCCAGGCAACTTAACCCTCCTTATAATTTATAAAAGATACAGAAATTTTTGTACTTCTCTGTTGAAAAAAGTCAAAAGGCAATACGACTCAAACGAATTAAATAAGGCTAGTCAGAACCCTAAAAAACTTTGGGACACTATTAAAACTATAACTAACACACATTCTACAAGAATTAACTCAAATCCTTTGCTGAATTACTCATCGTCACCCTCCCAGTCTTGTAACGAGACCAACGAATTCTTCGCTAATATTGGGAAAAAACTTGCAGATAACCTCAATGCTGCTCGCTCTTCTTTGTCTCCACCTAACCCCATATACTCCACCAACTCGTTTGTTATGCTACACACTGATGTAGAGGAAATTAATGCCACTATAAACACGTTGAGAACAAATGCTGCCTCTGGATGGGATGGTATCTCCCAGTTTTTTCTGAAACGATATGCTAAGATTCTTGCGCCCGTTCTCTGCCACATCTTCAATACATGTTTTCAAACTGCTATTTTCCCCACTGCTTTGAAAAGAGCTATCATCCACCCTATCTTTAAAGGGGGTGACAGGAACTTACCTAACAACTATCGTCCTATCGCCGTCCTTAGTGCCCTATCAAAAGTGCTGGAACGCATTGTTAACAAGCAACTTACCCACTACCTTGAACGCTTTGAACTTCTATCCCCTAATCAATTTGGTTTTCGTAAAAATAAATCCACCTCGGACGCAGTTCACAGTCTTATTAATGATGTTACAGAAAACTTAAATAATAATAAAAAAGTCCTTACCGTCTTTTTAGATTTGGCAAAAGCCTTCGATACCGTCCCTGTTTCCACCCTCTTAATTAAGCTTGAGGGCATCGGTGTGAGAGGTCCCTCACTTGACTTTTTTAGGAGCTACCTCTCAGACCGGTCTCAATCAGTTGTAATAGACAATCACAAGAGTGAAGAGCTCCCTATTGAGTACGGGGTCCCACAGGGTAGTATTTTGGGGCCTACACTCTTCCTTGTTTACATCAACAGCCTCTGCAACCTAGACGTTCCTAATGCTAAAATAGTTTCCTATGCAGATGACACCGCCATCACTTTTTCTGCAAACACATGGACGGAACTTCAGACTGTTGCACAAGATGGCTTTAATACCATTACAAAATGGCTCCTGTCACACACACTGAATCTTAATGCTACTAAAACTAACTTTGTAATCTTTTCTATTAGTAACACCTCTCAACCTAATAACTCTATTTATTTAAAAGCTCACTCTTGTCCTATCCAAAACCAATGTCAATGTCCTGACCTGACTTCAGTGGAAAAAATTAAATATCTTGGCATTATTTTAGACAGAAACCTTAATTTCAAAACACATATTTCGACTCTCACCAGCCGGATACGCAAATTGATTTATGTATTTAAGACCTTGCGGCACGTAGCTAATCCTGCAATCATTCGTAACGTATATTTTGCCCTATGCCAATCAGTCCTCAATTATTGTATCTCTTGCTGGGGCGGAGCCGCAAAAACTACACTAAAACCTCTAGAGATCGCCCACAGAGCTATATTAAAAGTCGCAACATTTAGGCCTATACGTTTCCCTACTACCGAATTGTACAAAACCTGCCACCTACTCAATGTAAGACAGCAATTTATCTTTCACACAATTTTATTGCAACATTTAAAAACACCCTATATAAAAATAAACAGACGCCGCAAAAATAATATCTGCTCTACTCCGACGGTCCGAAAAAAGTTTATAAAAAAATTCTTCCCCTATCTAGGTCCGTCACTATATAATAAAATCAATGAAAAACAACCAATTTACGGATCTACTATATTTGACTGTAAGAAGACCGTCCGCTTGTTCCTATCTACTCTCAATTATGAAGAAACCGAAGACTTTCTGAGGTAACCTCTCACACTAACATATTGGTGACATTCATAACACTAACACACATTAGACACACACATAACTCCCTAACATATACACACACACACCATCACACACAACGCAAAACACATAACTCACACAACACAACACACGCATACACACTCACATACTCACACACACGAAATTTACCTATTTGTAATGTCTTTCATTTCTCTTTATTTTTCCGCATGCATGTTATTGTTACTAGGATAATATGCCTAATTATAAAATGTACTACGTCATGTGCCATATAAGACCCCTATATGTATATTGTATAATCGGGATCGGTCCTGTCTCTCCTAAGCACAGGCTACTCAGTAGCCTATATAGGAGTACAGTGCTTCACCCGCTTACTAGATTTTGTATTACTCTCATGTGCCAATGTATCCATTCTATAATCTGGTCCTTGTAAACAATAAATAAATTTATTATTATTCTCTTTATTAATCTTTTTACATACTTTTTATATTTTTAAATATTTCAATAACAAAAAAAAAATAAAATAAAAAAACATTTAAAAATATAAAAATAGTAGTCCGCCGGTGTCGGGAGCTGGGTCCAAGCTACCGGTGGTTAGGGCTCCAGAGAAAGGAACCTCCTCACAATACGAGCCGTATCGAGGAGTACTGCCTTCTGTATCAGGCCCTTTACCCAACTGCGTAACGCCAGCTTCGACAGGTGGTCGTCGAAGCTTTTGGCTATCAAGCCATTGGCCGTAACGACTATCGGCACAATGACAGCTGAGTCCACATTCCACATGTCGACAACCTCGTGTGCTAAGTCAAGATACTTGATTTGTTTCTCTTTTTCAGCTTTCACGAGGTTCTCGTCATGCGGAATGGTAACATCGATTATCATTGTGCGGCGCGCTAATCGGTCTATCACCACTATATCGGGCTTGTTAGCTATGATAGTCCTATCAGTGATGATAGACCGATCCCAGTACAACGTGACATGGTCATTTTCGAGAACTGGGTCGGGCACATACTTGTAATACGGTACCTCAGAATCCACAAGTTTGTATTTCAAAGCAAGTTGCTGGTGAATAATCCTAGCCACTTGGTTATGCCGGTGCAAGTACTCGCCGTTAGCCAAACGAGAACAACCAGAGATAATATGTCTGATGGACTCACCCGGACGGTGACATGCCCGACACACGTCAACCGTCCCGTCCTTCATAATATGCCTCCGGTAGTTGTTCGTCAAGATAACTTCGTCCATAATTGCACAAACAAAACCTTCAGTTTCTCCGAAGAGATCACCGAAACGTAGCCAGGCCACGGACGCTGAGAAATCTACATCGGACCCATAGAGAGCCCGATAGAAGCGCCCGTGAAGCTCCTTGCCTTTCCATACCTCCTTGCGGTCATCTGTAGTAAGTATCACAGGTTTGCGCCAGTTCTCTTTAGCCATGGACAACGGGGTGAGTCCCTTGTCCACTGCGACCACATCTCGGTGCATACCCACATCGACTTTGAGAAAATATTCTCTGAGACTGCACATCTCGCGGTTGTGGAGAGTCTTAGCATTTAAAAAGCCTCGACCTCCACACTTCCGCGGGATGTACAGTCTCATCACCGACGATCGTGGGTGATGCATCCGGTTTGCAGTCAGCAGTGTACGGACCCTCCTATCCAGGGCGTCGAGTTCAGTTTGAGTCCATTTGAGTATGCCGAAAGAGTACATTAATACTGGCATGACCCAACCGTTGAAGGCGCGCACCTTATTTCCGCCCGACAAAAGGCTGTTCAAAACCTTTTTTAGGCGGCCAAAGAAGCGCTCCTTCAGCGATTGTTTCATGTCAGTACCGTTAATGCCCAACGCTTCCGACATACCCAAATACTTATAGGTTTCGGTCGAGCTGAGGGGTCTAACCTGTATGGAATCCGAGAGTTGAATTCCCTCAGATTCCATAATCTCCCCTTTCTTTACATGCATGACTGCACATTTGTCCACACCAAATTCCATCCTGATGGCGCTACTGAAAGTTTCAGTTACCTTCAGTAGCTCCATCAGTCGCAAATTGTTGGGGGCAAAGAGTTTCAAGTCATCCATGTAAAGAAGGTGAGATATGGTTTGACCACCTCTTCTCAACCGATAGCCTAGACCTGAATCCCCCAGCAGTGTGCTAAGAGGATTCAGAGCTAAGCAGAACCAAAGTGGACTCAAACTGTCGCCCTGAAATATTCCCCGTTTAATCCATACAGGCTCATCATTCCCTTGAATCGGTCGACATCCTGGATAGCGAAGGACCGTTTTCCAATGCCTCATACATGACTCAAGAAAGGTGCGTAGAGTTGCATCTATTTTGTACAACTCCAGCACCCTCATGAGCCATGTATGTGGCACAGAATCATAGGCCTTCTTGTAATCTATCCAACATGTCGACAGATCCTTGCGGGATCGACGAACCTGTTGGCTTATGGCCATGTCTATGAGGAGTAGCTCCTTAGTGCCGCGGGACCCCTTCCTACATCCATTCTGAGAGGCGGATATAATTGAATTAGTGTCAATGTGATCATTAATTTTCACTCTCAGAATGGATGTAAGAAGTTTATAGACCGTCGACAAACAAGTAATCGGTCTATAATTCTTGGGTTCCGCGGGACTACCAGTCTTATGGAGCAGGTGGGTAACGCCAGTTGTTAGAAACTGTGGTAGCGACCCAGACTCCAAGGATGACTGGAATTGAGATGCCAGGAGCGCGTGTGAGCTGCTATACCACTTAAGCCAGAAGTTGTGCAGTCCGTCCGGGCCTGGAGATTTCCAGTTCGGTAATGGACGGACTGCTGTGGCTATATCTATTGGTGTGATGGTAATAGCTTCCATTTGTGGTATAGCTTCACACACGCGCTCGACATCGCGCATCCAGTCACCCTCGGCATGACTGACGGGCACCGACCAGATGTTTCGCCAGAATGTACTCGTGGCGATTTCATCCGGGCGGCACACGTCCGTCACACTTTGTTCAGGTCGCTCCCAAGCTCTGTATACCCACCTTTCATCGCTCTGGAACATGCGATTCTGCGAGTATCGATCAACCCGCCGCTTATACCGCCGAATACGGTTTGCCCATGCACAAACTTTCTGCTTCAGGAAGTCGATACGCTCTGTGACACGGGACGTGTATTCTCGAGGGCTGATTCCAGTCCCCGAAAACGCCCGCCTCACAAAGCGCATCACACGTGGTCTTGTATTGCCCTCCCTGAAGCAGTATAGTTTGCCGATGAGTGCCCTAGCCTCATCGATACGCCGCTCGATCCTGCACTGCCAGGCTGGTACAGCAGATTTTGGTCGTATAGCCTCGTCACAACTTGGAAACTTGACGTTTGCTATACGACATGCCGCAACAGCCCCGCAGTACAGGATTGAGTGCGTATCAACGAGGTTCTCGCTGCTTTCGAAGATGTTCTGCAGCAGCGAGTCTAAGGCACACACCAGCGCCCTATTCTTTTTGTGCATAGGTAACCGTGGTAATCGGGGCCTAAGGTCGGTAGGAGTTGATCTATACTCGCGAAGCGCATCCTCCAGCGCGCTCCTCAGTCGATCGTTGCACTGGCTACTTACCGTGACAACCCTATCATCTACCTCATCGCTATTGATATTGGGCCGCGGTATGATTGCGCCACTAGCTGGCGCCGGTACCACGGCCTGTGTCGGGGTCGAGATGATAAGGTTGTTTAGTACCTCTGAGCGCAGCCTATCAAGTGCGGCATCGTCCAACTTGTGACTACGTTGGATGACTCGCACCTGATCCGACAATCGTTGGGCCGAGACGTTCACAGCCGGTTCCAGGTCCTGAAACAGAGACAGCATCCTGACACGGTACGCAGTGAGGTTAGTTCCCCCCTCTGTAGACCCGTAATATGCGCGCATGACGTTCTCGTTCATGGACTGAGTCCATCTCATGCGCTGCACACAACCACCGGTAGCGGGGACCCGGCTCGGGGCCGGTTGGCCCCTAGGTCCCAAGCTCCTCGGTGGCCGGCCTCTCCCCTGCCGACGCACAGGTGTTGGCGACGTCGGCGGAGAGAAATATTCGTCGCTCGAGCTCGACGCGACTGCAGCCGCCGATGACACCACTGGTGATCCGATGTCTGGCGGCGGCGAGGCGGAGCTGAGCGACGAGTCCGGGGGTGGTGAGCGTGCGCGTCGCGATGCTGCTCTTGTTATCATCATCCAATAATTTTCATTTCGTTCATTATCATCTTGTTTAATTCCTTACATGACATCATGACATATGTCATCGGTCGGTCGTATATTTTTCATTTTCTTCATAATTTATTAGGTTTTTGTAGTTTTTGAGTTTCTAATGGTTTGTTTGATTCCTGTGCGCTTCTATTGTAAAAATTGTGCATGTAAAAGGCTCAAAACTAATTTTCTTTTAAATAAAATTGCGAGAACGAAATAAAATTTGGCTTGACAGTCAGAGTTGCCAGCTTATGCTTGCATTATTATTATTATTATTATTATTATTATATTAAGTAGTAGGTAGGTGCGCAAATCTTTCACGGTCCTCGTTCATTGAAAACTTACTTTTGTATTTTAGTTGATTATACTGCACCTGTCTATTTGAAGAATATAGGCATGATAGGTGATATCATATATAAAGTATAAAAACCAATTGCCGTGCGTTAGTCTCGAAATAACTCGACAAAGGCACGACTGGTTTGATTTTATTTATTTTGATACCAGGGTGGTTAAGGAAAACAAAATTGTGACAATCAAATCAATTTTAGATATTACGAAGTTCACCGAGCCATCTAGTATAGAGACTAAGGCCCATATTCCAAAACGTAAACTCCAACTCCATCGGAGCTTGTCATAAATTGAAGTTTTTACATTTGTTTGCTCATTTCTCGAGTACGAAAACGTCAATTAACAAGCTTTCATTGACATTTTCGTGCTCATGTTGAAGTTCGAGTTCAAGTTGAGTTGGTGTTTACGTTTTGGAATATGGTACTTAGTAAAATAATAATCATTTATTTCAGACCATGATCCATAATTTATTAGTTAGTAGGTACACTTATGTATATGTTAGTTTTACATAATTTAATAATGTCATCGTAACAAAACATTCAAAATACAATCTATACAATAAAATACCTAAATAAGGAACAAATTATCAGTTCATATATCTATTTCTCATCGACCTGGAGCCACCGCTGTGCAAGCGGGTCCAGTACCCCAGGAAAGGGCAGTCTGGCTTATCCGCAATAACCCTTAGGATACCGTTTGCGCTCCCCCGCATCCTGCGCATCCGGGATGCTGTTCTCTTCCGCATTATCGCCTGAAAACTATTCGTTTTTGCTTTTGCAAACATCCCTGATGCGTTACAGAAACGTGCATGGGAGCCCCAACAGTAGGTATCCTAAAAGCGTTATTATACTGGACCCGGAGAACGTTGTAAGCCCTCTGCGTATATCGAACCCACTGGCTGCACGAGTAGAAGGTCTGGCAATACGCCTTGAAAAGTGTAATTTTTACTTCCCTCGTACATCGCTCAAACCTGCGGGCCAGCATATTGCTTCCAGTATGCTGGCTGGTTTCCTCTCGATGTCATCGTCATCGTGCAGATCCTCGTTCAAGATGTGACCTAGGTACTCAAACTTTGCCACTCTCTTTAGTGATATACCATAAAGGCACACCGGTGGAACTGCCCTAGACTTCTTGGCACCCACACTGAACACCATGAACTCACTCTTCCCCACATTATACAGGAGGCTATGTGATTCAGCGTAACCTCAAGCAACCGTCTGAGTCCGTCAATTGAAGAGCTCAGCAACACCATGTAATCAGCGTAACTTATGCTATTTATCATTTACCTATCAATGGAACATCCGACACCTGTACCGCTGAGCTCCTCAATCAGCTGATCGACGTATAGGCTGAAGAGGGCCGGGGAGGTCAAACCTCCCTGCCTGACCCCATACTCCAGAGCATAATGTCCAATTGTTATATGCCGCAGACTATGTTAAACCTACAGTAACAAAATCCCATCGATCAAGAATACACATCCCAAAGGCAAACTAGACCAAAAAGTGGATTATTGGGAAATTATGTCATCTGCCCATCGGCTAGGTTACCAGCCGGTCATCGTTACCTTTTACATATAATACTAATCTATTTATTGTCACTTATGTCTGTAGTATTTTATGTTACTATTGTAAATACTAGCTGTCGATATTATGAACAGTTATATCTTATCTCTCTTGGTTACAGATAACAAAGTTAAGGTGCTTTTACATCACTGATGGTGCTTAATTTAATACCAGATTCTAAGTGGATTTATTGTTCATCAATCATTCTGACAACGCCAGCGTGAAAAAGTTTGTTAGGTCATTCCTTAATTGATCTTTTGACTGACTTTAAAACTTTGAAATCATAGGGCGGGCACCTTGAAAAAGTACATATTAACAAGCGTATTTTAAATAAAACATAAAAAAATCATTCATTTCAGGCTACTACGAAGCCCATAGAAGTCAGTCAATACAAAATTTGAAATAGCATACTTAACAATACAATAACAAAACCTTAACTTATCAATAGATTTAAATTTTACAATAAATATTATGATTTTTTAATTAAAATCAGATTACATTTTAATAAATTAAATAATTCAACAAAATTAAATTAAATTATGAAGCAATTGATTTCATTACACTGGTATTTCTTCATGAAGGAGGGATATTTGTACGGCTGAAATGCCGAATATAGTGAAACCCATAGACCTTAAGAACTCATGTTAGCTACCACCTACATGTTACTACCTTGTTACTACTATGTTACTACCTTCTTGCAAAAAATATATCATTCATTCATTCAAGGTACGGATAATAGTCAGCTATTTTCTCTTGTTTCTAACAATGACATAAAAATATGTGGCATGCGAAGAACATAAATTATCTGATTAATATTTAGTCATTTGCAAGAATACATTTTACGATAGCCATTTGTCATTATGACTTGTGGCGAGTGCCAAGAGTTTGTGTGTACAGATTATAATCTTATTTTGCCTAATTATCCGATGAAATGTTAATTATAGGATTTAAGTTCATAACTGACATGTTGAAGAGAAAGACATCTTTGTAACAAAGTAATTTTCAAACGCTAAGTATCATTTATCAATTATTATGTATTTTGTACAGCAAATTTGCCGTTTATGCTAAATTTATTAAAACCTTTCACTCTGTCTTCTCACAGAACCGTAAAGATTTTAATTTTATCGTCTTCCATTCACCAGCAAACAAGTCCAATCCAGGGTCAGGTGGGTCGTGGCTCAGAAACTACCAGATATTTAAAAAAACTTAACTATTTGTTTAAGCGTAGTGTAAATACACCCTTACCACACAGTAATAACAAGCTTATAGGTATACTTCCATCTATTTTTAATATTTCGAGAGCTATGGTAAATCATGTATACTAAGCAAACTATTATGAAACCATCCAAGATAACTTCATGAGATATCAGAGTAGTTTGAAAGTTGTTCTCTTGTTATCTCGACTGTCGACAAAGTTGGTACACGTGTAGGCTATGAAGGTATTCGTTGGTGTACTAAGAGAAGCTTCGTTTCGTGCTCTTTCGTGCGTAAGCAGCATTTTAGCTTCACTTAAAGTACTGTATGTAGGTCACCGATAGCACTTTCGTCAAATGCTCTTTCTTTTACTTTTATTTGACATCCTTATGTTCATCCTAAAATGAAAAATAGCCATCTCATGTCCCAATCTGTCTAGCCTTTTCCCAACAATGTTGGGTCAGCTTCCAGTACAATCGGATATTTACTTATCGGCTGAATACCAGTATTTTTCATGGAGCGGCTGCCCATCTGACTTCTACAATGGTGTCCGATATACAGGGTGTTCCAAAAGTGAGTGGTCATGTTTAAGGGAGGTTTTCTGTAACTGCTGTACAATCAGGAAACAAAAATCAAAATAAAAAAAAATATAAACTCCAAGAACTTTGGAAAAAATCACTTGTCAGCTGTGCGATGCAATAAGTGCTGCTTATTTTATTTCAATCACAGATTCAATACCACCGACTCGACTGCATCAGACTGCTTAAAAAGTGATTATTTCTGACATTTTAGTCGAATGAGGTCGGTTTTTTTAAAAAAGTCAATATTTTTTTTATTTTGACATTGTTTCTAAACTGTATAGCAGCTATAGAACACCACCCTTAAATATGACCACGGACTTTTTTTTTTATTGAGGAATGGGCTTGCTCTTCTGAACACCCTGTATTTTGGCGTCTGAGTATCCGCAAGAACTGCCGACTGCTGAAGATCTACAAATGGCAGCAGGTATACCAACAGCTTGTTGTGCTTTTCGAGGCACGGAGGAGTCTCGGACCACGTCACAACATAGCAAGAATAATATTACCATCAGCATTTTGCTCAAGGCCGATCTATTTGTAGTTATTGTGACTACAGTCACTTTGATGCCCATCAGCCGTGATATACTGCCATAGTCATCACCGTAGTTGCCCGCACTTGTGTTCGTAAGCGTTTGCATTTAGCTGTCGTTGGGCTGGAAAACTAAAGAGGCATTTAGGAAAATAGGAAACTTTCCACAGCTTTTCAAATAGCCGTTTTCTGAAACTAGCTGGGGCTTGCGGCTTCGCCCGCTTGAAATTAGTACTTACTATAAATTAAAGCCTACCTGTTATTCTGATGTATACGCTATATTACTGTAAAGTCTCATCAAAATCCGTTAAGTTTTTGCGTTCAAGAGTAATAATATATCCACACAAACTTTTGCGTCTAATCATACCTTCTTAAGGCCAGGTTTCCCGGAAAAACGTTGTTTTGCATTGTGTAAAATTGTGTTTTATTCGTAAACAACACGGATTTAAATTTTGAAAAAAATATATTACATATTTCACACTTCGATCTTGCGATTTCGGCCATGCGATACACGATTACTTGCACTTTACTGCATCCAATTAAATCGCAAAGACAAGTCAAAATCAAGATGTAATTATCATTTCATTTAAGTTATATAAGGTTTTGAGTAATAAAACTTATACCACAATAAAGGTCGTAAAAAATGTGATATAAATCGGCCGTCATAATGTGAAATATGAAAATACGTATCCCACTAATTCCAAAATCAAGTGATTTTGTCGTTTCATGAGCGCGCCCCGTGTCATTTAGTCCCGAGCGGAACGTGTTGGAGGTCGGACGTGTGCCAAATTTTTGCGATCCCGCCACCCCCGCTAAGTTCTGTTACTGGCTAAGCCTAAATTGATTACCGCTCTAGCACTGCCGGCACACCAGTGTGCCGCGAATTTAATGTTTATGTTTATTTACGTAAGATTTATTTTTTATTTTGGAATTTTCACGTGTCGAGTGGTTAAATAATAATACTTGTATACAATTTAGTGTTCAAACAGTTGTAATATAGTTAGTTTTTATTAGATGTAGCTATAATTTTGTAAAAAAAAATGGGGGAAAAAAAAGGTGTCACGGCTCTTCGTTGCAGCGGTGACTACTTTTTTTTATAAACTTTGGCTGAATAAACAAAAAGGTATATAGGTATATACATAATTTACTTTACTAACTAGGTAAGTACCGACACGAAACAGATAAATTTCCACACCGCAAACATGTGTGTAAACAGTTTAATTTAAACCTTATTTCAGTACGCATAAAGACGTGCGCTTTAGTGGTTTAGTTTTCGCGCGGAATAGATTTACCAACCGCATCGAGTATGTAAAACAATTGAATTTGAACCCTATTTCAGAGTGCATAAAGCCACCTCGCGCGCACATGATACAATGATTTACTGTTTTCAAATGTCAAATAGGTAGTTCACCCCGCTACGTTAGTCTTGATGGTTTCGGAGAGTTTGTATAAGTCTTATAATATTTGTTATTTATTAGAAATGTCCGTTTTCACTTATCTTACTCCTAAACAAATGCAAAAATAATAGCTCGTATTTCCTACATGAGAGTTGAATATCGGTGCAATAATGTTGTGGTGTTCATGTAGAGAAGAAATATAAGTGTAGTTATACGCTAGGTGGGTACCTACTCACAGCCACCACAACACAACAAATAATAATATTTATGGTGTCCGCAACGTTTGTGTAGGTCTCGTCTATGCCAAACAATACGCGCAGCGCACTCGTGAGTCGCGTGCCATAGTGTAAAAGTGTTACAGTATGACCATTTCCTATGAAAATATTATAATAACATACTTTTGGTAACGTTTAGGCTACCAGACCAGCTCATTTATGCGCTGTACACTAGAGTCCATCCTCTTACTAATTACTAACAATGTATCAAGTTATGACAAGACATACAAAAAACTATGTGGTCAGTTTGGATAGTTTTTCCAATCCAATGCGTTACTTTATCGGTGTTTATTGGCAAGAGGAAAAATGTATAGAAATTATAAATTACATACACTAAACTGTTTTTAATTGACTATTGTATTGTATATTATTAACCGACTTCCAAAAAAGAAGAGGTTCTCAAATCGACTGTTTTTTTTTGTTGTATGTTTGCTCAGCGATATTTTCGCCAATTGTCAATCGATTTTGATGATTCTATTTTTTTTGGAAGTGTATCTTCCCGGAATGATCCCATTTCAATTTGGTGAAGATCTGATGAAGAACTTCGGAGACAGGTAACGGAACTCTTCATTCCCGTAGGAATTCCCGTTCCCGTATAGCCGCACAGCCTTCCCCATGAATGTAACTATCATAAATTCGTAATCATAATACAAAATAGAATTTCTTGCACCGCGTCGCACGCAGTCACGCAGGCTCGACGCGTTCTCGTTTGGTGGCCGCGTCTCGCGCACCGCCCGTTCGATTTAATAATATTGTTGAATTATTTTAATTTTACATTATCTCCTAAACGGTGACTTCAAATAACATGCTGTAAAAGACAAAGTTTATCTTCATAAAATTATCTTGATGATGAAGTAACTTTCGCTAGTAAGGATTAATATGCCTGCCTAATATTAATGCTGAAAAACCACCTTTAATTTTTAAATAAATTATTTGACATAAAATGCCTTAGTGTGGCATATTTATAAGAGATAGATATAGGTGTGACGTCGCGGACTTTTTTTTAGATCGAATGAAAAACAATATCTTTGTTGTACATGGTACTTACGTATAATTAGCTATTACCACAGCGCACTTAGCGCACTTCCACGTTATAATATTATTTAGTATAGATTTGAATAAAGTAGTATCTCATTATCATTATTGTAACACCATACAATACATAAAGAAATTAAACACACACCATATTACAATTCTATCCTATTTATTTATAACGGTTTGCTATCTATGTTTCTGTGTACGTGCGTCTGTGTGCCTGTGTGCTCTGTGTGTCTTTGGCACTGTAGCTCCGTTATCTTTATTGAACAGGGATATTTTGTAAGTTTTTAAAATTTTACTTGTTAATTACCAACAAATCAAAATCAAAATTTGCGTTACAGGGCAATAGAGCATGCGGAAGGGCGTGACTTGTCTCCAAAATAATACTCATTTATTGGGGTTACCCCCGACGGTATAGTTGGGAACGACACCATTGTTGAAATTAAATGTCCAATAACGGCATTTAGAAAAGGGAAATGCTGCTATTGAAGAAAGTAAAATACTTAAATTCGATAGAATAAAACATACCAGGGTTATAAACAAAAAAAGTAATTGGTATTACCAAGTGCAGGGTCAACTTCATGTAACAGAAAGGAACCAATGCATTTTTGGAATATGGTTCGGTGAAAACTAGTAGTAGAAAATATTTCAAGAGATGACGAATTTTGGCGGGTGCATATGGAGAAAAAAATTATAGATTTTTATTTGAAATGTATATTGCCAGAGATTGTGGATCCGCGCCAAAATCGCGGTATGCCAATACGAGACATAATATTGAAAGAAAACAAAGAAAATGTTAATGATAAGCCTGTGCAGCCAGGTCCAAGCAAATCCAAGGACCATATTCCGTGTCAATCTACTCAGCTAGGTCCATGCAAACCGAGACAGCTACAGTTCAACGAATTTTAGCCAGTTGCATTGGTAACTTTTATTATGTTAACTATTTGATTAAAAAATATAAAAAACGTTTTTGTTTTTTTTTAAATAGCATCTAGGCAAATTCCAAACCATTTATACTTCTAAGCTTTCTTGAATTATAATATTCAAGAATTGTAACATAATTTTCCTAAAGTAAGTGTGCCTACCTACTACTTGATTTTTACGAAGGTATCGCACCAAAGCCAAATAGCGCGCGACGCGTATTTTTATATCGTACTCGTATTCATAATTTTCGTGTCAGTCAGATTTTAAATCCACCATATACTCTAAAATAAATAAGTATTATTACTGATTTTTAATGATTAGTAATTGGATTCAAGTTTGTACAATACGTACTTAATCCATCTATAACCTTAAAAAATACTAAATAGAAAAATAAAACAAAATAAACTTATACTAATCAATTCAAGTTGATCTACTGCATTACTTTATCCTGTGACGGAACTTAGTACCTACCCGAGTCCGTGAACTCATGAGCGAGCGGTGCGCTTGGTGCGCGCGTCTCCCGCGCATCGTAACTTATTACGTATTGCTACTCCTTGCGGGGCCTGAGGTAAGCGTTAGATGCCTACGCGCTCAAGTCAGGCTCGCCTTAATCAATTATAATCAACATAGTGATGAAACTTTGAAATAAGTCGTTTTACGTGATTTGCCTTAAGGGGTCGACTTTAGTTCAAAGTCGGGTACCTATTTAAAACGCCTGCGCCATTAGTACCTACTTATAGAGGATTAGTTATTTTATGTAATATGTACCTACAGTCCATGTCACACTTTTGGGTCAATTCCAAACTTGACTATTTCTTACGAAATAAATGTTCGTGTTTCTATTACGAGAAAATCTACAAGTATGTGCCGTCAAGGAATGGTTTGCTTCGGTGTGGAACACTGCTAATGGCATCTATTCCTCGTGCTCGTTAGAAGGCTAAAATTAAATCGACATAGTTCATCTAGATGTTTGTTGTGGTTTAATATGAACAACAACTAATAATAAAGTGAAAGGGTCTTATCTCTAAGCAGCACAGTAATAACTTTGATACAGTGCTGCCTGATAATCATCTTGTTTTCAACAATATTATTTAGGACGTTTTTGCGCGATAACTCTTGTTTGTGTTGGTATACCACAGTTTATATAGGTACAATAAATATAGGTACTTTTGCCTTCGGCTTCTGGATGTTGTTTCAGCATGTAAAATGAGACTTGACGTATGTGGAAACGTTCCTACATTTGGCATCACGTTGTCAAATAAGCATTAAAGAATGTTGTATACCGTACGTGTGTAATTTAAGCACTGTTCGGATATTTCTTGAACAAAATGAGCTTAAAATGTTTGAAAATATGTTATAAAAATAAAAGTATAACAAGAAGAAACATGTAAAGTTGCTAATATTAGCCGTTTTATTGAATCACAAGTCAAGTTGCAAAAATAAAACGGATTATTTGTCGCCCACGATTTTGAACTGAATGTCTGAATCACACTGACATATGTGTCGTTGTGAAAAATTACTTTTCCAGGTACGAGTATCTGTATTTACATTTCAATGACATTAATACTGCTTACAAATATCTACTTGTGGGTCATTATTTTGTCAGCTAGCTATTTTAATGAGATTAACTGTTTCTTTGAATAATGTTTGAATTCTTTGCTAGTGACAAGATTTAAATACAAAGCTTTGTCATTAATTGGCTTAGCATCAGAATTAAAGAATGCAAAATGATAGTTGGACAGTCTTATAAGATATGTTAAGTTTGAACAATTTTATGTTACAACAACTCGTGCCCATGCCAAACCGTAACCAAACTCTTCGTTTCAAACTTTATGGAGTGGGTGTAACTTTAAATGATTCGCGCGCACATAAAGTAGATTGACACCATTGAAATAGTATCCATTCTGCAAAATATATGTCTAACTAAGAATTCAGCTTCTTTGGGTTATGCGTAATAGGAAATAATAACTTTTATTTGAGGTTTACGACTCTTTGAGAAATAGTTGTCACTCACTTTCTGTTTTATTTCATTTTCGCCTCATCAAAATAAAAATGTGTGCGCACTAAAAATCTTCCTGTTAGGAAAGCACATTATGGCCGAAAAAATCGTCGCATTAATTCAACTTTATAGCGTACAAATAAATGAAATCGTTTTTCAGCGAGGGATGCGTTGAAATACGCTCGAGCGTCGAAGGCGCGACATGCGACGCCGCGCGGCGCCGCCAGGCGACCGCGGGTCGTTCCTCCGGTGTGTTGCCGGATTCCTATGTTACATGGAGTAGAAAGGAAATGGAGTACGTGATGACAGGTGAGAGGTCTGGCTGTCACACTGTACCTACGCGTATGTTACTACTGGTAAAAGGCAGAGTTAACTCATGTGGAAAACTCCATGGTTGTGTTGGGTCACCGACCAAATTGGCCAAACAACCAACCCAAGACCTTTCCTAGTCCTACAAAAAGCAGTATCGACTTTATCACGTAAGATTATTTCAGAAACTTAGTCATAATTACCTATGTAAGTAGTAAGTCACCGTCAAAACTCCGCCCCTAAGACGACCCACAGACCTTCTGATAAAAATCTAAAAGATTCACACTCAACTCTGTAACTTCCATCCTAGCTTAGAATATTATTTTTATGAGAAAATCAAATGAGCACTCCATTCCCACACACCTCCATGCCACGCGACAACTTAATCTGTTCGTCTTAATTTGTTGGGCGCCACCCGGAATGCCGCGACTCGTCAAGTGCGAGCGCGCGGTCAAGCACCTCACCTGTCGGATTGTCGGAAGGCTACCGATGATTTCGCCCTACTTACTTTGTATTCACGCAGACGGATCTCGAAGCCGTCTCGTATGGTACATATTTACTAAAGGGTTGGTCAATAACCTTTTTTTAATATGGTAAGTATGAAAATATTCTTACGGAATTTGTTCGTAAGAGTCACCGCAGCCCTGGAACGCGAAGGACATAAGGAGGAGCACGAATGGGTTTTAGTCAGTAAGAGTCTGATACTCTCTTTCACTCCACCTAGAGCGGAAGGAGTCATTTGATGTCTTGATGATTTCCCACACTTAAAGTCAAAGTCATAACAGTCCATGTTCGCTATTTGAAGTTTTGAGTGCAGCTTTGGCCAATATGTTTTGCAAATATCTTGATTATAATGATGAATGATTTTCTCGTTCGTTCATTAGTAGTTTTTCACGCAAAAATTATTTTACTGTGTCGATATATAATACGAACCCACGAACCTCTCGTTTTATTTTAATGCAAACGTCTATCTTTCACGAATGTAACTTTCGAGAATCTTCTTTGACTAGGTTAGTTTCAGAAAGTAGTGTCTCAGTATTTTAGTCTTCTAATTTAACTTCAATGTACTTCTAAGTCTGATTGTTTTGCAACTTTCGTTCCAAAGGTTAGCTAACACCTACGCGGTCTGTACTTAAATTGACACACAGTGATATTTCTTTATCTAGGGAGTAAAGCCACACGAGTAAGGCAAATCGTTTGCATAACGATTTTCATGGTATTTTCCCACACTTTTCCATTTAGATTGTTTATTAAGATTAACTATATATTTTTATCTTATTTATAAAGAATTACTTAAATGGTATGATAATGAAAAGGCTAGAAGTTATTTTGTTATCATTATAATGTATTTCTGCAGATGAAGCTGAAAACTAGTATGTTACACAAAGAAACTGATATCACTGCCGCGATTTACGCTTATAACCAAATCTGTTAACAACAGCTAATTTTACGAAATAACATAAAAACATCAAATAGCCATTATATTCTATATCTGTAAAACTGCTGCAGTGCGACCTTTTCTTCACAAGGTTTTAACGAATTCCCGGTAACCGTTCCCCGAGCTCGTCACTGTCAACTTTACACACACACACACACAATTAAAAAGTTTCCTTTGTACTTCTGACCTGTGACACGTGTTCCTGTCATAAACAGTGATATAAAGCGGACGAAAAAAGTAAACATTGTCAAGTAGTTGCGTTGGCTAGAAATTGCTATAGCTATTTTATTTAAATAACTATTCTTCGCTCGGTACTGTGTGTATTTTTATCCTAAACAACTTGGTGACTAGAGCTTGTATTTTGTGAAGAACAGTTAAGTTTTACCTAGAGCAGAAACTAGGGTCATTTAGGACATCTTTTGTAGAACACACTCCCGAAATATTTAATGAATGAAAGAGCTTTACACGAATTCGTGTGGGACGATAAATGATTATAAATATAATATTACTTTCACAGAATGTGTGGTGAATGAAATACGAGGCGTATTATTGATCATCATTCAACTATTCCATATTAGGTGAAAGAGCCAGATGAGGCAGAAGAATTGTTACGACTGGACTTGTAGGCGGTTTCCTAGCAACTGGTTTTAGCGATTATAGTTCACCTATTTATTAGAATTTGCTCGTTAATCCCACATAGGTATTAAATTTTCTACCTACCTAACATACATAGTAGTTATGCAACTTAGGGGGATTCGTATGATCCATGTGGCTGAGATAAATTGGCTTTAAGTATAAAACCCAGTAAAATGCACCGGTTGTCGTCATACCCATCAAGGAATACGTCATAACCTGCATTTGGAAGTAAAGGATGTAATATATTGGGGAATAAAGAAAGAGTTTATGGTTTACCGCGAGCCAAACAAACAAACTTTACGTCTATAATAAATGTATGCGATCATTATTTTACGAGGTGGATCATTGATATGGAACATTGTTTTACGATGGTGTAACGGCCTGTTGTAGGTGTCACGTGCGCATAGTTCGAGACAGCCAATCAACACGTTTCCATGGGGCATAAACTTCCCGGGAATAGTTCAACGAATGACAAATGGTATGAATATTAGAAGTTAAGAGGTCATCCTAGACCCACGTGCTGGACCGCGTCGCGTGGTTAGAGAAGAGACAAATTCATCTTTTAATATGTACCTATATAAATTCAAAATACTTAAGAAGAAACGATAAATACAATTTTTATAAGCACAATATTTTGTAACAAATGTTTGTGAGATTTCTCAAGGATTTTTTTTCATGTGTCGTATTATTTTTTGGGGGGGGCTAGCTAGCCCTCTATTTTAAAAGCTCCTCCGATAGGAAAAGTAGCGATTACGAGCCTAAAGGCTGCTGCGAAATATTATTTTATATTCCTACTCGTACGTATATAAAAGGTGAAGTTGAGGATATTACTGTACGAAATCATAGAAGAAGCTCCTTTGACGCATGCTACAGATTATTTTGCAATAAATTCTATAAAGGACAGAGGAATCGTGACATGTGTAATATTACAACATATTTTTCCGTTATGAGTAGTGGAACATCTGAAGTAGTATTAGCGACATCCCCTTGTGGCTGATAGGATTATTTTACAGTAACTGTGGGGGAGGAAGGATTCAAAGTAACAATACAACTCTTTTGTAGAGAACTTATATGTAGAAATATTAAGCAGTTTTGCCGTGTTCTGGTTTAAAGGGGTTTTTTGTTGCCGGTGTTATTTATTTATTTTAAAAACTTTATGCGCAGTAGCAGTGTAGTATATAATTATATATTCATCAGTTTTGCTTCTGGAAGTGATCACCTCTGATCATTGATCATTTGCAATACGAAACCCATTCTCCTTCGTGTCTACGATTCTATTTACATTTTTAGGGTTCAAAACCTCCATATGGACAAACGGACAACGGCATTATAGGATCACTCGTATGTCTGTCCGTCTCTCCGTCTGTCACAGCTGATGTTCTCCGAATCTGAAATACAAAATTTTCTTTTTAGTAAAAATATGAGGTCACTTTTTTGGGGCCAATTAGGAAATTTCTGTGGCATTTCAAATGAAAGGGCTCATCGTAAGGGTCTCGAAAGGATATTATTCATTTTTTTTAATAAATATTCCATTCTGAAGTTAATAAAAAAAAGATGAAAAATGACAATCCCCCAAAAATTTTGGAAAAGTACAGATAATAGGCCGTTAGATTGCATCAAAACTTATAGAAGTCTACAGGTTTATAATAAATGTTAGTCAATAAGGTACTACCCGTACGCGTTAACTTGGCACCTGGCTCGAATTACGTTTTGGCATTTTAATTTAAATTGGACCATTCGATTTCGATGAAAATAATATAAACGCAACTGTAACAGCGATGCTAACGCGTTTCTATTGTTTTCATCGAAATATAATTTTTCAATTTAAATTAAAACCTCAAAACGTCATTCGAAATGTATCGAGCCAGGTGCCATGTTAATTCGTACGGGATATATTATATATATCTATGGGCCAAAGTAGCCTGAAATAAAGAGGTTATTATTATTATTATGAAGTAACATATTAAAAATATTATTATTCGTTTGAAGCCCTCTGCTCGCGAGTCGGACTTTTTGTTTCGACCAGTATATTATATACTTTGACAGTGTTCGCACAAAGGCAAGATATTATTTGTGTTATGTTTGTGGTATGGCTGAACAATCGCATCATGGCTTATGCACCAATATGTATTAGATAGATTGCTAGACCTGTAAGCTACAGACTACTAGGTATCAGGTGGGTTGCGGAATTTATTCGAAAGAGTCACCGCGGCTTCGGAAGGCAAAGGGCATATGGAGGAACACGGATGGGTTTTAGTCAGTAAGAGTCTGGCACTCCCTTCCGCTCCACCCACAGCAAAATAAATCATTTGATGATTTCCCATCCATAAAAAAGGTATTAGGCGGACCATCCGTTTGTTTGGCAACCAAGCACGAATATCTACACCCCAAATAATATATTAAGACGTTGGTATTGCTTGCACATGTGACTCATTACATTTTGAAACACTATTTTATTTCTCACACAAGTACATAAAGTTCATTTAATTGTATCTAATCTTGTCATTGCTACGTCTAAATAAGTCAATGCTGTCATCTTCGTGGACAAACAGGACAATTGTATAATTTCACACCTCATCTATCCAAGTTGCTGGAAGATCGTAAAAATATTTTGGACGTAAACGTAAACGTGCACGTGAATAGTTTTGTTAGTGTTACGTGTTTTGTTTTATTGTGTGGGGGATGACGTGTCCTCTTTTGCATTGCGAAGGTTTGTTTCGTGGAGCTGTATTTGGTAATATAGAAGTCAAAATCGTAAATTGCCGTAGACATTGATGAATTATTGAATCTGCTATTTCCTCAAGATGAGTACCTACATATTGACGCGAATGTATTCCATTATATTGTAGCAAAGGAGTTTTTGTAACAGATCGGTAGGTCACTGCTTACCGTTATACCTATAGATGGTGTGAGAACTACTCAGTTATGGTAAAGAATAGCGGAGAAAGCGGTCAAAAGTTCATTGAATCGCTCGGTGAGTTGTTATTTGTTTTCTGAATGATTGATAGATCAGGAGTACACATAAATAAACACAGTCAAAAAGGCGATTTTATCGTTAAAAATAATTCCTTGCAGACATCCATTTTGTTTCTGATTCATCTGAGTACATTGATGCATGATTTAAATAGCTTACCTACTTACTTTTCCTATGTTACATGCTTGTTATGAAGTGTTAACACTTGTAATTTTGTTAGTAATATTCCACAATTCTAAAACATTTAACAGTTTCATTTCATCATAGAAATAAATACATTAGCTGGAAGAATTTCTTAATCTTTTAAGACATAAATCCCCCGTGAAACAAATTGCTAACATTTGGCAAAACATTGTTGGAAAGTACCTACTTACTGTTATTAAAAGTCGGCGACACTTTTCTGGGTCAGATTTTTTCTCTTAAAAGAATTTTCATCTTAATCTATTACTTGTAAAGCTTGTGAGAAACTTCAATCGAGTTTATGATCGCTTTAGTAAACTTTTTATTCCGCTTTATCTTGTCATTATAGTCTATGGTTTGCTATGTATGCCTAAGTTAGTGAACTATCCTGGGTAACGACCCTCTGGTGGAGTAGGCGAACTCCTTGTTAAGTAGTAACTTCTCAGCTAAACGTGATTACGATTTAGAATACGGGATTGTTCGGAAACTTGAATGTGATGACATTGCGTCACACGTGAGGTCGACACCCTCGGCTCCTCTGTGGCATGATACTAACAATAAAGGCTTTGTCGAATTCAGGAAAGTTTTCTTTGAGAGGTAATCTAGAAGCGGGTTACTGATTAGTTAGTATTAAAGTTAGAATGAAATAAACTCTTGGTTTCTTTGAGCCCCCATCACGAAGGTTTTCCAGTTTCTATAAATTCACATGTACAAAAAACATATGTTAAAGCATAACTTATGCTTTCATAAGGCATCATCATTGCTCAAAGTGAAACATTATTTAATTTAATCTATCAAACATACACATTTCTCTAAAACCAGTAAAACTATTGAAGTATTAGCAATCTCCTGGAAATGGTTTTCATATTTTGCTAGGTATATGAGATTGCTGACATAATGTGCTTGTACAATTTCAAATAACAATGAATAACGAATGTGTGCGCTAACCTAGAAACTGGTAACAAAAAATGTAATATCTTCGTGCTACAAATCAAAACTGCTCAATATACTCATTTGTTTTATCATCGATCGTATAAAACAAAATTCTTTGCGTGCTCTATTTTTTTATGGCATTACCCTAAACTACGAGTCGTATAATAGTGAAGCGTAACACAATACGCGAGGTGCTGGCTGCGCAGGCGCACCAAAACAATGAGTCATGCGCGGGCGCCGCGTGGCGAAATCCAGGTCAGGCGTGGCCTCGGGGAAGGCCGAGCGACTTGACACGGGCGTGATAACGTGTACTACACACATACTATTTGTAAACAATAAGGGATTTACACGTCACTGCCCCAAGTAGCAAAATAATGTCATATAAATAGTACAGTAACGTTTTGTATATAACTTTCAGCCATATGAAAATGGTTTTATAATAGTTTTTTTTACGTAAATATAACGCGGGTTTGGGCGCAGATTATATAACATTTAAATCGTGTTAGGGTCGTTTTGCAGTCGCTCCAGCGACAATAAAGTTGAGTAAAAATCACGTAAATGTTGAAAGTTTAACTAGAACGGTTTGTAATAGTTTCAGTAATACTCTTACAAAACTAAATCATCGTATAGATGTTTTGTTATGCCGGTGGTTGGTCAGTGGTGCAAGCTAGATCACTTGTGTGACAACAATTTATTGTGTTGTGGTAAAATTTATAAAAAGGTTAAGTCAAATGTTTTAATAATCATTATTATTTATTAATTTACTGTGGTGGAAGATGAAGAGCGGTGACTTATACTTGGGAATTTAAAATTTTCGATGATATGTTTGGTTATTTCTTTAATATTTTAATGGGCCTTCATAATGTTAGTGTTTCAATATTGTTTATAAAAATAAAATACATTAATTGGTATTCATCGTTTCCGCCATATTGCCAATAGACATTGGGCGACTGCATTTAGACCTGTTTATAACTATTGATCATATACATGCTTTTGTACGACTTATGGCGTCCTCCATGATGGTTGCAATTAGAGTTATGTTGGAAAATAGAAAAACCTTTGTATGTATTCATGAGAATACTTCTGTATTTCTTACAGGGACATCATGGTGATATATTATGACATCAACGATAAGTTTTTGACCAAAAAAGACTTCAAGTTGCTAAAGCAAATCAAATGGCCATGGAATAACACACATTTTTAGTTATCACAGAAGTGCTATGTAATAAAATAAATAATGGATGTAAAAAAAAAAATTAATACTTAAAAGATATTTTTTATTGTATCATGACTCATGAGGAACATTACAACTGATTGCCCATTTTTTAAAATCTTGCCAGAATTGACCATCTTTATCAAGTTCTTCATAACTTTCGTCACTCATTTCCATGGAGTTGTCTTCTTTAAAGAAATCGGAATTATTTAATTCGTCTACAAAAAAAAAGATTTGGGTAATATAAACTAACGAATGAATCTATATATAAAGGAGCTTTTTATACAAAAACTTACTTTCGCTATCTAGTGTGCCTTCTGGTAAAAGAACATGAGCGGAACAAAAATTTGTAGAACACCTGTCCTGACTGGATCCAGCATTTACCGCATTAAACGTTGAAACATGTACGGAACCACTTTCATTTTTACCGATTTCTGCTTGGCTACAATGAAAACCGCGAGGGAACGAATGCGAAGGCGAACGAGTTATATAAAAGATTCTAATTACTGCTTAAATAATCAATTGACTTATATTAGTCATATAAGAATAACGCTTCAACCTTAAAGTTACTTAAAGGTTGAAATTTAAGCCCCAGTATGACGATTTTATAATAGTTAACTATAAAATGATTACATAACTGTTTGTTTTTTAAGTGTTGAATTAAAGGTTCTTAATTTACAAAACATGGCGACTCATCACTATTTTATGACTGAAACATTTACTCGACTTAACGTTGTATGACCGTCATATAAAATGATTGAGATGACGTTTAACAGACACATTAATACGATTTAGATTATTTATAACTAATACGTCGAACTGAATACTACTTTACAACTGTTTAGTTGCTGCAAAACTGTTAAAAAGCCCTTACATGTCTGTTAGTTGTATAGTTCTCATATTATACAACGTTTTTGCTACTTGGGATGCTCATGTATTTAGGGAATTTGGAATCGGGATAGAGATTCGTACACGGGTCGGAATGTCTGAGGCCAAGATTTGAGGCTACATCGATCAGCTCGGATTTGATGTATTATTGTAATTTGTTGCATTCTGCTTCGTCGGTAGGTAGGAATGCATCAACAACTTTGTTGCACTGTTTCTGCTGGTTTACCCATAACCAAATCCCAGGCTAAACCATGGAAAATTTTGCTATGCGAAGACAAGCTGGTCTATGTTTTGCCGGCTTTTTTAAAGAATGGAGGTTATGATGTCGTAACTAATGAATCATTTACATTTTTCTGCTGGATTCCGAACTGGACGGCATTGTCAAGTGGTCTTGAGTGGACGGTTACCGGCAGCTGTCGCTCTCCGCGCTAATTATCTGTAAGCCGACACCAACAGATGGGTTTCACCACTCCTCGGCCTCTGCTGGCCAACAACGTCAATTAAAAGTTCCACAACACCTCGCAGTGTCATTGACATCTAAATTCTTCGCAGTTTTATTGAAATGGTACGTATAAAACAAACTTCCTTGAGCTTGTTTGCATTATATACGAGTGCAATAACTAATAACCTTGGATAAAGGACTGTTTTAAAATTAGGTGTTTTCGAAAACCGATACGCTGACTAACACCACCAAATATTTAAAGGAAGTAAGACTAAGTCGAGGAGCAACTAAGTATCGTATCCTGTACATTTCAGGGTTAGCCACTTCTACTTATTAATAACTGTCATAAAGTGAGCACGGTAGCATTCTTCAGAATGTGTAAATGAATCAATCAATAGTACTTTCAGTGGGAAAGGCCTCGTTCGTCCATCAGCGTTGGAAACCTTGGCCCGCAAGGTTCATATGCACATGACTGAGAGATATATTGCAGTTATAATTCGAGCATGTTCCTTCATAATAAAGCAGGCTGCAATGTCAGCTGCGGCTGTCGGCGCCTGGCAGAGAGTAGTGGACATCCGACCGCGAATGTCACATCTCGCCGAACGGGTAAATACGTTCTAGCCAATTTGAAATCTACGCCGCATTTTCACAAAGTGCAGTTTAAATTGGAAATTAATCGATTCGAACGCTATTTGTAATCATGTCATGTTCCATTAATACATGACTTGTGTTCGTTTAATGCCCAGTTTTAAAATTGCGTCGGATTTGCATAAATAATGTAAACAGTCAGTTGAACACATCCGAGAGTTATTTCAGTAATGACAATTCCTAGTAATGGATGGGTAATGAATTTGTGACTAAAGCACATTGTTGAATGAAGTACGTAATATCTATACATAAGTACCTAGTAGGGTATAAAATGTATTAGATACAGTAACCATTTTCAAATGGTCTGACTGTACATGCACCAAAATATTTAAATGACTTCATCATCATCATCATATCAGCCGAAAGACGTCCACAGCTGGATATAAGCCTCCCAGATGGGGGGATGAATATTCACGGAGTATCAGGTTAGAGTCTAGTAATTGACTCTAACCTGTTACTCCGTGAACTTTTAAACATTTTAGCAAAAACTATAAAAAATACAAAAGAATTTAAATTTAATCTGTTAAGAACTAAGAAACATTGAAGTCAGTAGGTACCTAACTTACGAAGATAGAGTAAATGAAAAGAGAAAACATGAGAATTTTAACCGGTACTTGTAAAAGCTTTTTTTTTGTTACGTTGTATAGGTGTACTTTAAAACTTATTTTGTATAAACTTATTGTGTACGAAAAACCTGTTAACATATTTGTCAAATGACTCGGCATCTAAAATATAAAGATGTTATAAAA
The DNA here is from genome assembly GCA_947386135.1 of Melanchra persicariae. NCBI lineage: Eukaryota > Metazoa > Arthropoda > Insecta > Lepidoptera > Noctuidae > Melanchra > Melanchra persicariae. The sequence continues at coordinate 6,125,688 of OX376653.1, read as the reverse complement.
ATATAACATAATAAAGTTTTGTTTAGGCAGTAAGCTTCTCATTATATGGGTGAGAAGTGTACCTACGATGATCTTGCGCATGGGCAGCTGGAACGCGGGGCGGTAGCTTGTCGGGAGCACTGCGCGGGCGACGCGCCGGTTTCAGATTCTTTAGGGCTGCCGGCATCCGGCGCGAGTGCAGCTGGCCACGCGCCAACTATGCGCGTACGCAGCTAACATATTGTGGAATCATTATCATTTTACAACCTGTATCCTACACATGTCGTCGCCATTTTTCCCAGAAGCTAAAATTATTCATTCACTAATTGTTTTCATTTTTCAGCTTTGACGTTCAAAGTAAAATTGTGACGGTCAAAACGGTGATAATGTAGGTGTACGTTTCAGAAAACTTCCGTTTATTTGTACGCAAAAACAATAAAATGTCGAACTTGTTATTCTTTCCATGAAACGAAACGATCTTTTCCGATAAACATTTTCTCTCAGTATCTACATAATGACAAGTGCGAAATACGCCTGAAAAAGTATGTGTCACTCTGCGAAAATAATAAAGAACTCCGTACCTACTTGAACAAACGAGACTATATATGGCCATTTTTAACACATTCCACTTTGTGACTTGTGTGATAAAAGCTGTCTCCATAGTTTGTAGCTTCACTATGAAGAATCGGCGCGCGCGGCGGTGGATCTCGTCGGCAGCGGCGCACGGCGCGTGCGATTGGCGCCGACGCTGAGATTTACAACACTTATCACTACCTTCTTGATAGATATTTTTTAACACCATTAAAAGAAACATTCAGAACATCGACATTCTTAAGCGCTGTTATTTTTAAAAGAAAATGCGAAATTAACTTTCTCTTGCACTTATGTTCCCAAACAAATGATTCATATGAAGTAAAACATTGTTAGATATTAATCTTATTGTCTGAACCACTCTTTTTATAACATCTTGCTGTAAATAATAACGCATCATTGATGACAACAATTAATCTCGCTAATTTGAAAGTTATGAACAATATTCTGGCGCCATGACTGAAATATTGTTGTCTTGAAGTTTTACAGCACTTTTATGACTTTCTTTCATATTCTTGTTTTATTGGTGGTGACTGATGTACAATGTATAAAGGAAAGTGCAGAGAGAGTATCCATGTAGCTGACGGAAGGCCATACATCGTAATTACACCGACTCGTGTGAGTGCACTGTTTTGTTATTTTTGCATTGTTTTGAAAATTCTATGTTATGTCACACAAAGTTCAGAACAGAAGAAACAGCAGTGCGATTCTGTAAACATGTCGAAGTGAACACTTTGGCGGAGTGCATGACGGGTGAGTTGTCAAACCATTCAAATAAGATGGAATGACAGCTCTATTGTCGTTCATTCCGCCTCGGTGAACACCTTGAGATGTCGACAGAATCGACCGGCAGTATAAATGGCCAATAAAGAAATATTGTACATATATATTTATACATACTATATTTCATCTCATACATAAAAAAGTTTAATTTCAAGTCACAAAATCATTTCGCCAATAATTTAACGCTATAGATGTTTTTGACAGAATCAAACTGAGATTATAATGCGAACGTTTCCTAAGAAATTTCCCGTATGAAAGGTCCAGCCGGTCTATGAATACCTCACCGTGAAAGGTTTAGAGGCTGAGCTTGAAGTGAACTGCCACTCCATCTTGTTTGTATGGATTGACAGCTTCATGTTCACTTCAGCTAAGCTTCATCATATCAGCCGAAACACGTCCACTGCTGGTCATAGGCCTCCCCCAAATGGGTGGGGGGGAGTATGAAAAGGCTAGGCTTTTAATGAAACGGCTAATTTCACCGTGGGCTGCGACATCTATACAGAATAGACCGTCAGTATATTCATGTAACTACGTTCTCGTACAGTAGCTATTCAGATTTGTGTTAATTTAAACTCAGCAGCTAATAACTCTATTTATAGCAATGCGATTGGATTCACTAACAGATCGACATCCTGTATTAGAGAGGGAGCGTGCAGCGAACTCTATCTCCGATTTTCTTTTCATTGCATAATCAGGCACGAGTGTATTGCACTGTATTCCCTTGACAGCTATCCAACAATAACTCGACTAATGCCACTGGATATTTCAAGTCAATTATGTGTTTGAAATATTGGGAACACGAGTATAGGAAAATTTGTGCAGTCAAGGTGCTGTTGCATGTAGACTATAGGGCTACTTTTAATTCACTGGTTACATCATTCAGGGGATGAAAGTACTTACTCATGAATATGTATATTATTTTCGTATTACTCTAGAAAATGTATGAAATTCTAATTTTTATTTCGAAATTTAGGTAGGGTAGGGTGGATCCCACAGTAAACTTTTACTGAAAATCCATAAGTACCTAACCCTCTGAAATAAAATAATGGCAATTAGTCAAGTCACCAGTTCCTGTAGCTATTGCGCCAGTGAGGCAAGGCAGTGACTCAGCATAGTTTTATAATACAAGAAGCATGGTGTACCGAATGTTTCGGGCGCCCGTGCGACACCGCGTGGCGTTGTTTTGCAACAGGCGGCCACGTTGGGCGGCCGGCGCGCGGCGGTCAGCGTTCATTCAGCACCCGGATGTCGAAACACACCGCGCTGCGTTGCACAACCAGACAACATGTTTCCTGGTCAATTTGGGTTATTGTTTTTCAACAAGATTCTCGTATTACAAAATGCATTACACTACAAATCCTCATGGGAACATTAGCAGTAATGTATGCTTTATGACTCCAGCGCGATGGTATGAAAACCAAATTTATGTATTTGCGGAAGAATAGTAAAGAAAAGTATGTGTGTTAATGTTGTGTTGGATGAGGAAGTTTTAAAAAAATGTAATAACGTATGATGGCTACGATTTATGTGGTTGCTAGATAAACTGAGTTTTGAGCATAACTTTGTTTATCTGGACTTACGCAAACCGTAACACGGTAATTCGATAGAAAAGGTGATCCGGAAAAGTTAGGTGTATAATTTCGTTGGTTTTTACGTAACAGTCTGGACGACGACCTTTAATGCGGTAAACGAAGAACGAGGGCGTGTCGGGCTGTCCACTATCGACGTCTATTTCCAGTCTCTTGTGAGCCCTTCGATCATCGTGAATATCAGAGACTTACCGTGACTGGAAATGTCTTTGAGATTTATTTTAACGTTGGATTCTTACACCTCTCATACAACTTTTTTTTTTTCCTTTTTATTTTTTGCAATCAGTCGGGAGATGATAATAATTTTTTTCCGTGATGAAGCTAGCGTTTATTGAGGATGGAGCCATTGCTCCAGTCTCAATTTCTGTTAGGGAAGAACCACTGGCCTCTTGAGCCTTCTAGTTTGGCTTGACTGCAAGAGCATTTTCACGAGCGGATTTTGTTGGGAAAGAAGACGGTTTTTGTATTTCCTTCTGTGGCATTCTATTTCCTCAAGGACTGTTGACATTTGTAGATAAGAGTGGATTTCTGAGTTGCGTGAAAACCAGGGGGCTCCAGCGATGACTCTAAGGATATTATTCTGAGCTCTTTGATCCCATAGGTCCAAATAGGCTTGATGATGGAGTTGTAAACAAGCAGCTTATTGTTCAGAGACAGGGTCGATTGTTTGCTCAGTAACCATAATAAGTTTCTGAATCGAAAGTTTAATTCATTTCTTTTCTTGCTTATGTGGTCCTTCCAGGTAAGACGTTGGTCCAAGTGGAATAAAAATCTCATAATACCGAATATCTATCTATTCAGCAAACATGTCACCGTTAAAACTGAGGTGAAATGAGCTCAAAATGAACTGTCATTCCATTTTAAAACTGGATGGATTACCATAAATATTGTTTCCCAACTAGCACTTATGTTATATATCGCTCCTCTTGAATCGAAATCATGCAAGCTTTAAAATTAATGTAATGCTTCCAATCATATGTATCTACTAGGAGTTTTGCGTATAAGTAAGCTCTCTTCAATAGATTGTGAAAACCTGAATTACATTTGTGTGTTTAAAGTGTAGGTACCTTATATTTAAAAACACAAATCTAAATGAAATAGGGCAAATTGACTAACAACATTACCTATAACCTACTTTTAGTACGTGGATCAAAATATAGAGTGCACCTTTTACATTTATGTCCCATTTATTGCGAGTTATTCAATAAAACGCTTGTACCTATCGTATTAAACTCCTTTTATGCCGCCCTTTCACCCAGTACCGTAATATTTTACGTTCATCGTTAATCCGAATAGATCCTGTAAGAGGAGATATGATAGCTCTTATCTGCACATCAATGCGAGAAGAAAAACTATCACTGACAAGCCCAAGGATAACTTTTCAAACACTGCTTAGCTGATTATAAATTCAAATTCACCGTAGAAAGTAAAAATTAAGAATCTGCATAAAAATATTTTTTAATCTAAGCATATGATTCGAAAGTTTTTATAAATTAGGACCATACCTTGAAGCTTAAACCGATTTATTTTTACAATCTCATATCGACAAAGTTAGATTTTCTTATTTAAAAAGAATTCGATAATTAATCTTCATTAAGAGGCCTCGTCATGACCATACTTTACGAAGTCTTTAATTTGCATAATACTTTTATAAAAAAAAACTTTTTAGAAAAAAATACAACCAACTTCCAAATAAAAATACAAACTTTAATTTCGGAAGTCGGTGTTGTTTCGCTTTTTGACACCGCCCGCCGCCGCGCTGAAATCCGAAATTAAAGTTAGTTTAAACTTCGTAGTGTTTTTATTTGGAAGTCGTATTTTTTTTAAGTTTTTTTATTTTTCAACTCCAGTGGTGATAGACGCCACAACTAAATTGACATTATTCCCATAATGAGTGGTTGCGCTATTTGCCGTTAGGGAATTACTTTGTGTGCCTTCGCAGTCCAAGTCTAGACCAGCTCATAGTTAAATATCGACTTTGCGATTGACATAAGACTAACAATACCTAGTTTACTAGATTTTGTTGATTTTATGTTGAAAAGGTCACTGGTTAATCTTTAAAGTTCAACGTCCAATGCAAATACAATATAGCTGTAACTAAACCCAACGCAAAAAGAATCATCAAGATTAAATAACAAAAAAAAAAATCAGGTTGACTTTATGAATCTGCGTACCCCTTCATGATGATGATTAACAAGCACAAATATCTGAATTGCGTCAGAATGTATATGAAAACATTGTATGTGCCTACAAAATTTTAGGGTTCTCCTCGCTTTTCATGGAATCCCATCATGACTGAATTCTGACTGAATCGCCCGTGTTTTTTAAATTAAAATATACTAACAGAAACACAATAACGTTAAAAATTTTGAAACGAACTACACTGCCGGAACATGAAAAACCTTATTTAACGCCATGTATGAAATCGCCCATGTTTTAATTGCTGAAAATGAGAGGGAACAACAAATTCTTTTTCACACCACCTGATCGAAAACGTCAAATTATATGTCATGCCAACCTAACCTAAAGTGAGTCATTTTTGGCCGGTGGCACAGCCGGGCAATAATATTGTACTGGATTTCATTATAACCCGCTGGTCAATAATGTGATTTAAATTTGGAACCTCATCTGTCTGCTCAATTGGCGGTATATTAGGTACTTACAACGCCTTCTGTCTCTGTCTCTCTCTTTCTGTTCCAGAAAGAGGAAAGATATTCTCGATACTCTTACTACTTAGGGATGATATTCTCGAATTTCTACAGAATCATAAGGATTGACCAGGATTGAAGACAATATTATAACAATAATTGGTTATGTACGGATTATTGTATAAAAGGATAAGAATAACAGTTAAAACCCATTTATAGTCGATTTATTAATTTAAAACTATTTTCTCGAGCATCTCCTATGACGTTCTAAATTCAAATTACATACAGCCAAGCGTCCGAACCCATTCTACCAGCTCATAGAAAGCTCTGTATAAAGCTTTGTGTACACATAAATTGTATTAGGTTGCTAACAATAGGCCTGCACATATTTACTTACCCACAGAGAAGTAAAAAAAAACGAAAATCGAGTTGGTCGTGGCCGCTTTGTGGTAGGTATACCGAGTGGAATGCAAAAAAGGCGCGAATATTGCAAATCCGTATGGTATTAAACTAACTTTTTTTAAGTAGGTATACATACAGTATAGTTCTGAATACATATCTCTACTTAGTGTTTGTAAATTTAAAATACTTTGTTTTTCGTATTATGGCTTCTTATTTTTCTCACAGGAGGTGTGAAAAGTAGAGTATCCTCCTCGGGGATAAAGGTGTCTTTGCCTTGGGCTAGCTTGAATCCCTCGCTGCATTCAGGATTCTTGTATTAACTCCCTCGCTTCGCTCGTGAGTTAAACTCTAAACACCCTCGCTACGCTCGGGAGTTAACTCCCGAATCCTTCATTGCGTTCGAGATTCAATATGACGCCCGTAACACAAGACACTGCTTTATCCCCTGGGTGCATAATCTACTATTAAAAATTAAAAACATATAACGCTGCCAATACATGATTGTTGTTACCACTTCCAGCTGAAACAACACTGAAATGCGACTGTTATGAGTGGATTGCAGTGTCGAAATAGCCCTGTTGACCCTTTTACTACACTTCCGCGTAGGGCGCGGCTAGAAGCTGCACGTTATGAAGAACTATAACAAAGCAACACAGATCAAATGGCAGCCATTAATCCCAGTGTAGGAGGCTGTAATAAAGGATGTTACAGAAGTGCGTCTTATTGAAAAATAAGTACGTCATATTTAAAAGTGACTTTCTGTACCTAAATTTCAGTTAAGAAAAAAATACCAAACAAAAATGTATTTCATCAAAAAACCCAAACGTGGAAAAACGACTAAAAAGTTCATGAAATCCATTAAGTTCTGTAAGCGCCAGACAAACTTGCAAAAAAGTACATTGACCTTTGTTAGTCCGGTTAAGCAGTTGATATCCCAAGTGTGTTAACTTGCTAGTGGTCATACCTAAAAAAAAAAAAAACATTGACCTTTCCCTAATATCCCTTCGTAGATACCCGAACAATAAATTATGAACCGTTTTACATTACTAGAGAACGTAAAGATTACGATAGAAGTCGATTCAGGACAGCTTTATGCCTACTATACCTGATACATATTATATATCAGATACAGAACGTCACCCTTAAATATGACTACACACTTTTGAAACATTCTGTATAAATCGTCCTTCTGACCGAATTCATGGCGTTTATCGGTCTCACAAATATCCCCCATGGTCATTGTTGCTTTAAGAGAGCACTAAATCTAAATAGCTGTTGTTTAAAATAAACATTTGATTTTTTTATGAACTTCCTAATGCCCGTTCTAAGGTCTCGATGCTTGAAGGTGTGAAGATTATGAGAGGAGAATTTTATTGATTTACGTTTCGGTTTTACTGTTAATTTTAATTGTTTACGTTTGATTATATTTGGAGGTGGGTCGACCTAGAGGATCTTCTTGTAGTGAGTCATTATGAACTGACTGAATGGACGAATAGGTATTACAAGCAATCTTTGTACAGCAGTGGGAAAGTCCGAGTACATCTGAAACCTAGTGCTACCACGGACAATGCCGTAAGTGCCGTGCGGTATTGCACCAACAAAACTTATTTGTACCATCGACACGAAGGAGAAGAAGCCTAAGGGTGATTACACGATGTCCAAATAGCGACTACTTACTGAATAAACTGAAAGAGTGGAACAGAATTTTGATGGATCGGCCAAGTAAGTTAGCCAGAACTTAATCGTAGACCGTAATGAAACACTACCTATTACGTATGAGTATTACGGGTGGAAAAAAACAGCTTTATTTGTGTGAGCAAAACATATGCTGAAAATGTATTGTACTGGCACGTTGTAGTCCACGGGGAAAGCCCATTAAGTTCTGAGTCACGGGCTCAAATAAAATTCAAGGCTTAAACTTTAGTGAAGTTCGCGTATCAGTCGGCGAGTAAGTCTTTATAACTATTTTTAGAAAGAAAGTTTTAATAAACTGGTTTCCGTTTACACAATACGTCAAGCGTCAAAGTCAAACTTTATGGATTGCTGAAGAGTTGCTATTATTATAACAATATTGTAAGCACTTTATACTTCGCCGATACTTGGGTTTATGTTTAATTAAATCCGGAACTGTTGATCTTAATCAATGTTACTAAAGTAATTGTTGTTTACTATTAAAGTTTCAGTAGTCTGTTAACTCTTCAGTTCAACGACACCTGGTAACTAAACCTGCCCGATAATGTTACTCGAGCGACTACAACAACCTTATAGCTATCATAGTAACTATTGTTTCAAGAGTAGTTACTTCTATTAGTTATGTACTATCTATAATATTGGATGCTGTCTTCAGGTCAATAATTTTAGTAAGGGCAACGGCTACACAGAAATCAGAGTAATTTTCCTACAAATGTGAGTCATGTTGGAAAAGTCAAACATTAGTCGCCTAATGTAAACACTTTAACACACATAATGTGTGATATTATTACATAATTTGTAAATAGGACACACTTTTAAAACACATTCGACCCAATTCTTGTATTCGCAAGCTTGCAGTATTCTGAAAGATTTCAGTTGTTCTACATAACTGTTAACCGCCACGTTAGAGAAAATAATCCTAACGAAATGTAGGTCTTTAATAAAATAAGAAAATATATTATTTAAATAAAACAAATGCTCTACCAGATTCCATTCATAAAATGTTCACTCTGCGGCTGTTATGTAATCAAATTAAACAAAATGAGGTTACAGACTGACATTATGAATAGTAGACTAGACGTTAGCAGAATGATCCGGAATGTGTTTACTTTATCATTAGGGGTTCTGTTCTGCAAAATGTTGAGGAGGCAGAATCTTAACAAAAATGTGTTGTAGAGATTTCAAAAGAGATTTCAAAATTGAAAGGTGTTGCTTGTGAACATAAATTAAACAATAATATTGTTGTAACTTGATACTAAAGCATAAACCTGAAGTCGCCTTGATGAATGGTCTTCATGATGTTTACTAATCCAACTCTCTTTTGAAGCCGGACGTACCAAACTGTCAGTCGTGCAAACCAGAGTAAGAATAAACTCCCTATTTATAGCTCCTATGAATAAATGTTTACTTTTTATTGAAAATAAACTGAACGAGATTCCCTTACTAAAAAAATGAGATTCTGTATACAGTCATTCTGCGAACACTTTATATAAGTCATATCTCAGTAAACAAAAACATTTAAAGGAAGCGAAATGATTTTATTGCGATGGCTCATTCGCTCAATCTTCACATTTCTCTGCAAATAAACTAGCATTATGGATCAGTAAACCATTTCATTAGTTAAACTTATAAATAGTGTTGACTTTGTAAGGCATGTCAGTACTGCGTTGCTTGCTCTTTGATCAGTGAACTCACTGGCTTCATTCAAGTATTGTGTTGCACTATACTCCTCGACATGGATGGGCACAGACTACGTGTTTACGAGGCGATAAATTCACGAGCCGCGGTGGCACCCGGCCACGCAGTTACACAATGTTTAACGAGCCGTTTACCAATAGTCGTTCCTGTTGTCGACCTAGCAACAACGGGTTAATTGGCGCTATAACTCTGTCTAAAAGAATGATCATCATAAATCACATTCATAATAACACCTTTTATGTGATTTATTTCAATTTATCTCCGAAATATGTCAACATGCGACACAATTCTGTCACATTTTACGATTTTTACAATACGGCACTAGGAAAGCGTTTCTCACTCTGTTGACAGGGAAAAATGACTCATCAAGGTGTTAGTCAAAACATAAGTGTAATCTGCGACTCGAGTAATAAAAAGTGAAAAGGTAAATGAACTAAATGTGTGTCAATGCGAGACTGTAGCACTTCAAGGTGGATACATACTCTTGTCAAAAGCAATGACCAGGAAAATATTATAAGCATTTAAAATATGCATAAGTCACGCAGGTATAATTCAAGAAGAAGGAATCAACAACTGCGGGATTCGTCAAACAAAGGTAAATCACTGGTTGTTTTGCAACAATATTTATGCTCGGTGCATTGCGGATTACTTTGAGCTCGGTAAGAGCTTCCTTTTACAGAAAACGAGCAGGTTTATAAACTGTTTGTACATAGATCTATTCAAATAGTAGATACCCGTACATCCGCAATCTATCTATACTAATATTATAAAGAGGTAAAGTTTGTGAGTGAAACCTCACAAGGTTTTAGAGGGTAATCTCTGGATCGACTGAACCAATTTCGAAAATTCTTTTTGTATTATTGTATGTATATCATTGATGAGGAATGCTGTAGGCTATACGGGAAGGGAAACAACGGGTTATACGCGTACGAAGTCGCGAGTAAAAGCTAGTACCTATTGAATATTTTAGATTTGATTTATGATATTGATTGTAGGTAAGTTTATTCGATTAGGTATTTCGAATTTGTTATGAATATTAAACACTGAAAATAAACACCTGTAAATCACCACGATCAATTGAAATCAACTTCATGGCTAATAAAAATGTTTTTAATATTTATAGGCCACCACTCAGTGAACGAGGTTTTTGGAACAGCTGATGGCTGCAAACGATGGAGTTACGAAGGGCTCAGCCTGTTACAAGTCACATAAAAACAGTTGTAAGGTTCAATGCTCAATTAGTCATTCGAGAGACAGAACAACGGGCCGTTTGATGTACTGTTAACAAATTATTATGTCGCGTGTAACGAACTATAATTCTTGTTTATAATGTTAATTTATCCCGGAGGTACGGCCTCGATTCATCACCAGGGACCTTGTCTGCAGCTCTACGCTCATATTCATTCATAATTTCAGAATTCTCCTGTCTTTATACGCACGATTGTTTTAATATATAAACCGAATCTAATGCAATAACATTGAAATTAGACACACGACGTATCAATTCTCAATGCTCTTCCTTTCGGCAACAGAATATGAAGATATGTTACGAAATTGCGAAAATGTTATTTTATCGCGAGAACATGAACGCCTTGAAATTAAAACAGGGCGTAAATTAATCAACGTCTTAGTTATCGAATAAGCGAAGGATTTTAATCGTCTATTTATTTTTACACTACTTCCTGCTGCTGTCGGAAGCTAAGAAGAAACACTATTTATTAAACTTTCTTACACTTGTGAAAAATGTTTGATTAGATAAGGGAGGACAAGATGTAAACATAACACAGTAATAACATAGGCTTACGTAATCAATCAATTTATTTCATGAAATGACCTACTGATGAAATCCAGCAAATAAGTTGATCATAAAACATTCAAGAAAAAAATAGAGAGGAACGAACAACATGCAATTTGTTTCTATTTTATATACCTTACCGGTATGTAGGAATATTTTATAAACCGGGGCCTTCTTCATAAAATCGACGGGTGACAATCTGACAATCCGATAATTTATCAAACAGCACTTTCCGCAAAAAATGTTCCCATTACTTCCCGTGGGTGTCGTAAGAGGCAAATAAAGGACTCACCAGAGAATGGGCAGCAGAATTCTCTGTAGATTGCTACAGCTACACTGCGATCGCCAACCCGCCTGCCAAGCGTGGCGATTATGGCAAACGCCCCCCCATTTGGGGGAGTCCTATTTCCAACAGTGGACGTCTTTCGGCTGATATGATGATGATGATGATACCGCAAAAATGTGACTTTCATTTATCGTTGTCAAACAAGTCGCATTGTTATTACAATTAAATAGGGTCCTGAATGTCATATCAGGCCAACTTACCTGACAAAGAATGGAACTGTATTTCCTCCCCACGTTGATTGCTTTGTAACTCGTCACGTGTAGCACTGCGACACCGATTTAATTCGGCTCAGGCTACACAATGCTGACCGAATGTCTATAAGATAAGCACGTGACATCGGCTGCAATCCCGAAACAGAGGGAACGTGAGAGAAGATAATACATATTAAGATACAACTGTTTTGCCGATTATATAAACACTGTGAGCATTAAAAAGCTTTTGTTTGGGCAACCGCTGTCGTCGGTCTGTCTAGCTGACGTAAGGAGTCGTTTAGATTTGAGTTTGGGCATTTTCTACAGTTACTAGAGCACACTTTAAAATTACATGTATGTGGTCTGTGTTCCCATCTCGAATTCTCGACACATAATATTTTTATGGTCAACACTAAGAACATTCTTTTAATTGTTTTATGTTCTTGTCATCCCGTGTTTGCAAACTGACGTGTAAAAAAGAGTTACTTGTAACCTGTTTGCTAAATAAATATCAAACCGCTTTCCATGTGTCATTTCGAATACCCGTGTAATCGAAGGAGGTCTGTACCTAGCTTGTTTCAATACTCGACCGCGCAGCGTGGTTTCCATAAAACACGAATCTATAGATTTACCTACCTTAAAGGCTCGATAAAATCCTTTTATTTAGCGCAGTCAACAGAAGGTCAAAACAACGTTTTAATGCTTTATTGTACACCACAACAACTTATAAATTTTACATTCAAGAAAAGTTCATATACAAAGGCGAGCTTAAATCAAAGTTGAAGTTGATGGGAATATCGATAAAAAAGCACAGAGCACCAATTAATCAGGCTAAAGCTCTTTGTGAAGATAAAAACATGAATCACATAATGAAGCTGAGCGCGCGAAAATCATAGTCAAAGTATAAATAATCTCAATCTTCAACCATTACCAGAGTTAAATATTTAAAAAAATTCAGCAGCAAGCAGATGATGAAAGATGCCAAATATTTTAAGAATTTTATTATGATGAAGGAACTCTTTAATACACCCATTAATAATCGTATATTATGCGGATATTTCAAACTGATTAATGAGGGGTTTCCAGCAGTAGTTAACAGTATATGCATGTATGCAGCACCTGTATTTAGTCGCCGTCGGCCTTGTGGAACAACGCGGCACTCCTATTCAAATGCCGGAACACATCAGTACCGGGAAAGATATTGTTAGGCCGTCTCTTCACGGGCACGGAAACTTTTACAACCACTATCTGGCAGGCTATTTGATACTGTCAACAGACGACAGCTGCATCCAGTTCACAAATAACGAGCAAAACAGTTATTTCCAAGTTTCACAAAAAGGTTAGCTGTCAGAGGCCGTGTGGATATTATGTCTTTATGCCACATTGCAAGGACGCCCAAACATCTGGCTACCACTGGAAGTTATAACTCCTCCTACACCAAACACTTCGTTTCAATATGAATGTCTATTGTATATTTTCGGTACCAATTTTATGATTTTAGTGAAACAAAGTAAATACGCAAATACAGAACAATGCGGAACACGCATTATTTATTTGCAGAATTTCATGACTTCAAAGTTCGATTCTCGAATATCAGCTGTGTTGTATAAACAAGATATTCTGATAAATCATTTCAATTAAGAGAAAAAGTTTCTTTGTGTATCATGACTACCATCATATTTTGGCAATAAACTTCAATCCAAAAACGTGAACATTTACAATGAATTGAAAATTGTGAGAACTGGATCGATTCCAGTTTGGTTGTATTGGCAGAGTCACGAGTATTAGATGGTGCAGTTGGTAAGCGGCTTTACAGGCCGGATTTTCCGTCAGCCGCCACAATGTTGGCACGTGATACATTACGATGCCTTGTTTGGCATCCCTTTCAGTTCGTTTGCAGGCTTTACTCGACAAGCCTTAAAGGCAGCATTCACGTGACAGACAATTTGAATAACTGTTTACCTTGCAATTACTTTATCGTGATCGTGGCTTGGCTTATTACGTAATTGCCTTTTTGAATGTTTATTACTCGTGGAACAGATTTTCTCTTTATAAAAATCTGATTTGTTTTCATTAATTTGAGCTGTGTTTGTTTTTAAACAATTTGTTTTCATCGACTTGCCCGTTCAGGGATTCTTAATAACCTTTTTAAAAATCAACGAGCATTTCGAGTTTGTTATTGTTTTGTTAAGTGCATCATATTGCAGATAGTTTGCGTAGTATATTTATTATGTGCAAAACAGTGATGGATAAGTGTCGTGGCTAAATCCTGGCTTAGCCTGGAGCACTATCATTGTTATCCTAGGTCTGAGTGTCTCATCCTTATCATACTGTCCACGTGGAGTACTTTTAACAGCATTATCAGTTGATAAAATATATTAATACTGAAGCATGCAGCAGTTAAGCACGGATGAAAGTACATGTTTCTAATTTTGTTTTGAAATCAATAAAACGAAACATATGACTGTTTCGTTTTATTGATTTCAAAACAAAATTCGTACGTCATTAGTTTTAAATCAAACAAACATAAATTTACCGTCGCAGGTGAAACAACAAAGCTGGAGACAGATGTGTTTTTATTAAATTAATCTAAGGTGCCATTACTTCATATCCTCCGGATGCACGTCATCGATAATATAGTTGCGAGCTTCCGCAGAGATCTTACTAATGAGACAGCTCAGCTGACTACCTATCAAGGACGTTTTTCTTTAATGGAACAATGTTACTTGAAGCACATAATTCTGTTTCACGCAGACTCCTTTGTGCCCACCTACATATCCGAGCTTTTCTCCATTCTTAATTTCCGCTCTGTTTAACTTTTGGGTTTTCTGAATGTGGAGGGTTTCTCCTACATTTGTATCTCGAGTTTTGATTACATTTCCACATGACAATGAAAAATACAATTTTGTATAGGTAATAAAACCTACTTACTATATTACATCTGAAAATTTACGTTCAGTGAATGTTTGGTATTCAATACGACTTCAAAAGCATTTAGACGTATATTTGGTCAAAAAGCACGGTTTGTTTACCGTCTCGATGTTAATGACTTCTATTGAAGGGGAATTACAAAGCAAACGGTAACGATCACAACATGTTTTTAAACAGAAGTATGAGAGGTTAACCTAGCTACAAGTTCAACCGACAACTTGCTTCCGGCAAGCGGAACTCGGAAGAATTACTGAATAAACAGAATTGACCTTGTGTAACTGTAAAATTGATTATGTTACGCGAAAATCGGCCTTGGCTCGAGTATTTAGTAATGATAGAATGTCGCCATTAAAACTGGCGAAAAGCAGGTTTGAGGTAGATCACCTTGTCTATGAAAATAGCGTAGACGTAGCATTGACAACTGCGAGATTAATGTACGGAGACTCTCAAACATAGCCGTCTAGGCGACTGGTCTACGTACGCACGATGGGATACATCTGGGGCTCTAGACAAGTGTCAATCGTACAAGGTTAATAACTGGAGGATGTGCGTATTTAAATTTGTTTTATTTTAGCTACAAATCACTAGGAGTGAAATGAGAATTATATTTTTCTGCTTCACTACGTCTGCAATCGCGTAAATGAATGAACGTACGATGCAAATAGGTAAGTATATGTAATTCTATAGACTGCTATTCGTTTGGTACGAAAACACGTGTAGGTAACCAAAATGGAGCAAAGAAAGCAACAAAAATATAATTGATATCTACACGAGTTTCATAACATTCAAAATGAATGTTTTCTTATAAAGCTCTGGTAACTGGGAAATTTGTCCATTATCCTCAATTTCCATGATGGCCTAATTTCCCTTATTCATGAAAGGTAAATAAATTGCTGTAATCCTTCCACGTGTGTTTGCGTTATTATTAATTTATTATGCTAGTATATCAATATGGTACACTAATGTTGTAGTTACACGCGTTGCGACTGTTTATTTGGTACAGATCCGTTGAAAAAGAATAAAAAGCTGTTTGAATAAGGCCAATTACTTTTAAATATTAGTGTTGTAACTTTTATGGTTTGTTTTTTAATACATTGTATTATTACAATACAATATCGAATACACAGTTCAACTGTATCACTATATAATTGTTGTAGGACTTTCTCAGCTTGTTGACTTGTTGAGTCCGTTGAACTTTGAAAACCTCAAAAATCTGTGATTAAACTGAACTACAGAACTATTCTAAGTTGAAATACCTAATATAAAATAACTTTACCAAGGTGTTACCAAATTACAATTTGAACTATTTGACCATAAACCTGGTATTTTCGTACATAATTTTTAGAAGACTAAAAAAAATGTACAAACATTGTACCATTAAAAAAAGATCATTATTAGGACACAATTTCGAAATATCAAATGACCGAAATTATTACGAACTGAACGTTTGTAACGCAAAAAAAATGTAATTAAAAATTATTACTTTCTTTCGCAAACTTATGTGGCTTCTCCCAAACAACTAAAAGTTACGAGGCGCAAGAAAATGTAAATATCGAGAAGTTTGCTCTGCAATCGAGAACAGTCTATTACTCGGGGTTATTGTATATCGAAGCCTTACGACTGCCCGGTCAATTACTTCGAAGAACTGAGAAATTAAACAGGCTATTTGAACTTACGATGCAGTCCAAGTAGTTGGGTAACTGCAAGTCTAATTTTAAAGTTTAATTTATTTGTAGATGAATGTATTAATTATTTGCAACTTCTGCCACATTTTGTTATACAACAGCTAATACTACATTTTACTGAGAATTCGTTCAGTTTTATGATGGAGGCTAGACGTAACTGTTTGTGTAAAAATATGTTCAAGTTGGAATATCATTAATCTATTTATTACATGGCGGACCACAATTCCCCCCCGGCGCTGCCTGTCTTATACATGGGTAGTTCTTCGAAATTTGATTCTTTGACTGATTCATATGGCCAAAATTTAATTTCACTTTCAGCTCAGTAACACATGTTCATATGAAAATAGGTATGCCAAATAACATATATTTGGATGAGGGACTCGTTTTTACAAAGTAGTTTTCAAGATATCGACGTTTAAATATTTTGTGCCCAGATGAATCAGAATTTGTTACAGATGAATCAGAAACAGAAATAAAAATGAAAAACTTTGAATGTAAATGGGCTCTGTATTAACAAAATAATCATAATATTATAATATTCTCTCTGTTTACTTTTGTGTACACACGGCTACAAATCAAGATATGCAAAAACAGTATTGGCTGACCGTTCATTGTGAGAAAATATCATACAAAGTGAGGCCAAGACAAACTGGTTTTGTATAGCTTGACGTGTAGCCGTGTGTATAACTCACTGATCCTATTTATTATACTTATTGACTTACTATAACCTACTTATTAAAATCATAGAAGTGATAATAATAATGGCACTTTTAACATCAGTCTTAGTTAAGCAGTCTTAATTATTAGTTAATTGGAATTATCAACCACGTTAGTGTATTAATAGTTTTCCATTCTTCTTCGTTCTGTGAGTCTCTTTTTCTTCTTCTTTTCTTCTGTTGATAGTGGCATATTGTTGTTACCTGCAATATCAAAATTGCTATTTATGTAGTACTGGATCAATTTTATTACCTACTTTATTGTTAGTAATAAATACACTGTTAGTTAATGATTGTAAATAATGAAATATCAAAAATATTATGTAGAACAAGTAAACTCCTGTGATTTTTGAGTTTTTTAAATGGTTATTTACATTGCTAAGTAAATATATAACAAATAAGACTAGAACTACTGACTTCTGCTCAGTTTAAAGCACTGACATACACTCTACTGACATTGATAAGGAAAACTACGCAACAAAAGTGCTCCTTTCTTGCTGGAAAAGGGAAAAACTAATTTATTTTCTGATTCATAAGGGGTTTTGAACATATCAATCAGGCACAGATGAATCATGATTTTGCCTAAAATCATGCATAACTCATCACACATACAGACTTCAGTATTGTCATTTTTCTACACAAATCTATAACCCAAAAGCATTACACAAAACTCAGATTGAAGTTTTAAAACAACAAAATAAATTTTATAATGTAGGCATTGTAATCAGGAAGCTACCTGAACCAAGCACAGATGAATCAGGTATTTACCTTCGTTACACCGAGATCTAAGCCAACCAGCCCCACGTCCGCCTTTCAGCTCGTCCGTTGCACGACTGGCTTCCCCCCGCGCGGGATCCCAGACTCTCATTGTTATTACTCGACCAATTACGGTCAAGCGCAGCTTACTCCACATTAATCAGTATTATACGACGGACACTTCTTTTTTACTTAATTGTAAACACACTAACGTGGTTATAACTAATAAATATTGTTTTTGTAAGAGGTCAATTCATTGCCTTTCGATATAACTTTAATTTATATTGATGAATCAAAGGGAAAATGCGACATCGACCATTTTGTTCCGGAAAATGGCAAACGGACGCCCTATATGAATCAGGAGAACAAACTTCAAATATTTTTATTTTGTATCTAGACAGCAATTATTAAAAAAATATAATTTGTCCCAGTTAGAACTAAAGCTAATTTCTTTAAAAAAAAATATAACATGCCGTTTTGTTAGTTGGTTACAGAAATATACCCACAGACATCGAAAATTTTGTCTCTGAAGAACTACCCACATGTCTATGTCTATCTATAATAAATGAGGTAATTTTCAAATAATTATGTTATTTTGATATTGGTGCAGTACTGTAGTTCCAGAGATGAGATGACCCTCCGATACACATCACAAAACACACAAACTAACCAAATTCGTACTCTCTCTTCATAATATTATTATTATAATATATACTCCTTTTATTTGACGTATTTTAAACTTTTTATAATCTGCGATTTGCGAGCAGGAATAATAAGCATAAAAATTACGTTACGTTGTCTGTTTGTTTGAAGAGAAGTTGCAGTTATTCCAAGGTTGACATTGTTTTCTTATTTCCTTGACAGCCAGGGGCAGGGTTTAACGAGGTGTTTACCAAGCCACGATGAAACTTGGTGTAACAATCTACAATACAATCTTCAAGATTGATCTGACTTTCACAGCGCTACCGTTAATAAATATAGCGATGGTCATAGGTATGTTTTCTTTTATAATAGCATTGTATGAGCATGTTAAGCGAATGGAAGATTATGAAATGAGAATTTAAACAGGAAATCTGAAGACAGTGATGTACAAAAACCTGAGGGTGACTGAAAATACAGATTAGTTACAGGCTACTTGGATATACAAAATAACCTATTCATCGTACATTTAATTTTCATTAAATAACAGTCAATTCCGTGTCACCGACGGGACTCGGTAATTCTAGTAAACTTTAACCGAAGTAATTCTTGTTAAAAATGGCCTGTTACATTCAACGGAAATTTCACAGGTAAAGAACTAATATTTTCTCTCAAAAGCATTTTTTTGGTTAATTGTTTGTACCTGGACATTATAGATATGCTAAGCTTTTATGGTGCGTTTGAGTCTCTTGATATAGGATGTAGGTACGAGTACGTTATTTTCGGTCATGCATGAATGACCGTAGTACCAACTGAATGCTTTGTCAGAAATGATGAATGTTCACTTAAATGTGCACTTCGAGGAAAATCGGTCAACATTCCGCATTGTTTACTTATGTCTACTAACAGTACTAACATCCGCTCAAATCTGAACGTCCATTTATTTTCAAAATATTTGGCATAGGCATGTAGTGTTTGGATTCGGATTTGGAATCCTTGTTTATTTAAACTCTGGGAAATAAATAGGATTGCTTGCTCATAGTATTCAAATTGTTCAGGGCCTTGCATCCTAAAAATAAGCAGATATTCAATCATAATTTAGAGAAATCGGCATTTTAAGTTTTTTTTTAAGTAAGGTGCCATGTAAAGGTTATGCTTCTGTTTCAGAAGCTCTAGTAATAGACTAGAATAATCTTTATTCAAGTATCGAAATTCAAAGGTAGTTAGTAAAACTTATAACTATGTTAGTAAGCACTGAAGCTTAACAAAGAAAAACAAAACATACAATACTAAAAAGTAGTAATAAAACTAGTGCTTATGATATAGGTGCGCGGCCAGGGCGCTGACAAGATAAAATGTATGGCGTCAAAGGAACGAAATATATTTAGCGTCGCGGGCGTGCGGCCAGACGCCATACATTATCATCACAGCTCCCTGACCGCGCGCGCGCCGCGTGTCTGGTGTGCTTTATGTATTATCAAGTCCCTGACTGTCCCTATGATTTTTTAATTTATTTTGAAAAATATTTTCGCAGTGTGGTCACAATAGTACGTAGAAATTGTGGCATTCTTCTAGAGTAGATGTAATAGTTTAAGCTGTGCTTTGTTCGTCAGAGAATGAATAGCGTATTTCAATAAGTAAAAAATACGTTACATTTCTTAGTAGATATGTAGATATTCGTGTAATTCAAAGAACACAATCATATAATGTTACTGTTACCTGCTCCGTTTATTACGTGAACATGAAATGATGTGACTTCGCCGAGATTTCATTAGGAAAGCTACAGGCTACCGAGAAGGCTTTGCCGTTGGGTAACAGAGCAATATCAGATGATTACATAACTTGTGCTAAAGAGAGTTCTGGTAACTGAGCAATTTCGTGCTGAGATGATGTAGTTTGTAATAAGTTGTAGTCTGCAAATGCATAATAGCATTTAAGAAACAACATTTGGTTTGGGTAGACTATGCAGTTTTAATCTTATTTTGCTGAATCCAAACGAACATAATATGAATAAAATATAAAAAATGGTTTGCAATTTTAAGTAGGTAGATTTAGCAATCCTACTAATATTATAAATGTGAATGTTTGTATGTTTGTATGTTTGTATGTTTGTATGTTTGTATGTTTGTGTTTCAATCAGGCAAAAACGGCTGAAGGGATTTGGATGAAATTTGGCACACATGTAGTTCATATCCTGGAATGAGACATATGTTACTTTTTATCCCGGTAAGTGGCATGGATCAATGAAGACTGAGGAGGAAGTGGAAATTCAGAGCCGCTGCTGCCTTAGTACTACAGATTTACAAGTACCAGGAGACCAAAAACATCAAGTACCAGGAAACCAGAAACATGTCATAGTATTTTTTGGGCTGGTTAGGATAGGTGTAGGGTAGGTGTAGGGTAGGTGTAGGGTAGGTGTAGGTAGGTGTAGGTAGGTGTAGAGTAGGTGTAGTTACAATACAAATCAAGAAACCTCCCTATTTCCGATTTTCACGCGGGCGAAGCCGCAGCTGGTAGAAGCTAGTTAATCTAAATATGTAGATCGAATCATTTAATTTTCGCCACAAACACCTGCAGTGACAACAATGTTGAGCGTAAAAAACCGGCTTCAATTCGAGAAAAACTCCTTTTTCAATAAAAAAAAAGCCTTGAGCGCAAATCCGCAATTTTCCAGACAGGCTCAATGTCAGATGCAGACACCATTGGCAAGCACTTCAGCAGGCTTATGAACGATCCCTTTGTTTAGTAGGAAAATTTTACTTGTTTTTATTATGATTGCAACATAGCCAGAAAGGTTAAACAGATTCATGCAAAAGAAAGGGCCAGTATTTTTCAACCGCCCTTTATCCGCCAAGAGCACGTATCTCGACACGAGGCTTGTTGTTGTCAGGTTCGTGATTATCTTGATATAAGGGTATCTACCGTTGGGACTATGTATTCCAATAATGTCTACATCTGACTGTATAATATTGTCGTTAGAACCCGATTTGCCGAGACCCGAGAACGTTACAGTTACCAATTTGCTAACGACATAGAATATTACAATCCAAATATGTTTAAAATAACCATAAAAACATCGTCACTCAACTATTTATGGTATCTAAACCGAGTAATGTATCATTGACCTCATCAAGGCACTACTCGACTCATCATTCCAACCATGATCCAGGGTCGGCGCCAGGAAGTGTTTATCATTTCCATTTTAAGGCCGTGCGATCTGGTTACCTCTTTAGATAATCTCTAATGCGTATTATATCAGTACTAAACTAATCACGCACACTTTGACATCTCTAGGTCAGCACAGAAGGCTGAAACAAACACTTACCTTGATTATTTTAAACTTTTATTTCAGTCTAGCAGATGATAAAAGTGCATTTATTTGTTAAGTAAACACGATAAATTTTATATTGCCTTTGAAATCGTGAGACGAAACTCGCTTCATAAACACACAAGGCTGGGAAAAATACTTGGTGGCAATTTATAGAGATGAAAAATCAAAGGTAAAGACAATTTGAATTAATTTTCGGTTCACGTTTTTCTGTGAAGATTTTTGTAGGACGATGTCCTGACGAGACCGATTGATGCCGAATTTGAATTGGGTTGTACTCGTATTTTCCCGCAAAAAACCCTTGACCGTCCAGCGACTCGACAGTCGGCACACAGTGGAAAGCCCTGGGTCGTATACTTCAGAGCAAAATTTACAAACGGAAAGTTCGTTGGGTCAACGTTCTCGAGTTGATCTGTTTATCTCACTGACGCTGATTGAATTTTAATTAGAGGTAGGAGTATCGTTAGTTTGTAATCGCGTTCTCTAACAAG
Source organism: Melanchra persicariae (assembly GCA_947386135.1). Taxonomy (NCBI): domain Eukaryota; kingdom Metazoa; phylum Arthropoda; class Insecta; order Lepidoptera; family Noctuidae; genus Melanchra; species Melanchra persicariae. The sequence continues at coordinate 6,103,428 of OX376653.1, read as the reverse complement.
GTGGCCGATTAAGTCAAATTTGATAGGCGCCATAGACACGGGTTATTTAAATGGAATGGAATAATAATGAGTATTTGTGGAGATGCCGCTCGAAATGTATATTCATACCTCTAGAAATAATTGACAAGAGATTGGAGTACATTTTCACGGGCTCAGATAACAGTGATATATTAACAGTTCAAAATTAGATTATCGCAATAATATGCAAATAGAAACCGAATGCTTTTATAGATGACTTATGTTTTAAGAGGTCAAGTCTAACGTAATTCAATAGGTGTCTTTCATAATGGGTTTTCGTGGTGGATATCCCAAAACTTTTCTTACGTACCTACTTAAAAGCCATTGAAAGCTAAAACTTCGATATTATATAGTACTTAATACAATAAAACCTTTTATGTATGTAATAATAGGGCTACATAATGGTCAGTATTATGTACCTTTATTATTGAATCATTGTTTGTGGTCACCCTTTTGAGGTGGTTGTAATTCGATAGGTCTCTTCAAACTACGATGAGATTCAAGCTAAAGGTCAAATACTTTTAATAGGTAACTTTTCCAACAGTAATTGGTCTTCAGAAAACCAACGATTTTTTTGTATAACAGGGTTTATTTGCCTTTCACATTTTAGTTTTGGTTCTAAAAGTTTTAATAATAACACTTTCTTGTTATTATCATCGATGATTTTGTTGATAAAGATTCTTTGATCGTTTGATGAAAATTTGTTTTGGCTACACATTTCAAATACTTCTTTAATTCTGTGTCTGGTTCGTATTATGATCTAAGGTAGCGATTGAAGAGAAATCATAACACATACTCAAATTTATAATAAAAACAAATATGATTACGGAGATGTTGCTTTTTATTTAGATTTTTATACGAAGTCTGTTAAGTTTTTTATGCAGTTAAGAGCCGTGGTGTTGACGCTCTCGTACTACCGGACGTGGCTTGTCTGAGGAGTGTGAGCCACTGGCTGATCATGAACACGTCCAATGATATATCTGGCGCCATCTTAGTAGTTTACGATGTCTTAAAACTCTCAGCTAATAATATTTGAGCAATTATTCCCGCAAAGTTTATTTTTTCTCTATATCAATGGTAAATATATTTTATTGCCAGAATTAATTGGTTAGGGTGACCTAAAATAAATAATCAAAGTAATACAAATCCATAAAAACAAATAATAGTAAGGTGTGCAAATATTGTTTCTCGGCAGTTTCCGAAGATCTATGCCAATACTTTTGACGCAATTTAGTTATTTTAGAGTTTAATCTGAGTTTTGATATGAAACTGTAATGTCTGCCAGGAGTGGCTATGCAACGCTTGATTCCTCGAGCGTGACCGACTGTGGACTTTGGTCTCAGGCTCAAAATTAATTGATTAAACAGGTAAATTAAGTGCGAGTTTTTTAAGAATAGAATTTTATAAAGATTTCCGTTGAATGAACCATGTCACCCAAACATCGAAAATGTAACAATTGCCTTTAAAGCAAAAACAATAAACAGTGGCGACGTAAATACAAAACGAAACAATCACCTAAACAATGGTATTCGCGAGAATAGCGCTTTGTATTCATCCTTTCAGCGGACTTATAATAATTATTATAATACACATTATTACCGATGCCGGCCAAAGTCCAGCGTTTATTGTTTATTGCCTTTCAACAGCCGGATAATAAGACTTGTTTATTTAATTGCGACACCATTAATTTTCAAGGAACTGATAATGTTTTGACGAGGCGCTGACGGCGTGGACACTGACGCTGGAAAATTTTAAGACCAAACCAACAACCGTTAGGAAAAGTTTTGGCTCAGTTATTATTAGTCCGATACGAATATAATTAAAGCTTTCTAATTATAGTATCGGGAGGTTTTCGGTTATTAGTTTATTACCGCACATCTGCCGCAAAAGTTCCTGCTGATGTCATCGGACTTCGCTCATGAAATTCATACTGATATTATAAATCTCTCTGCATTTCTGTTTGTCACCTGTTTACTTCCTAACGGATTTAGGTGACACACGGTGAGATTGAGGCCCATATTCCAATAAGTAAACCCCAACTCAATTCGAACTCCAACTCCAGCGGAGATTGTCATAAAGTGAAGTTTTTGCTCATCTCTCGAGTACGAAAACGTCAATTAGACAAGCTTTGTTGGAGTTGTAGTTCGAGTTGAGTTGGAGTTTACATTTTGGAATATGGGCCTATATCCTGGCTAAAGACATAGGATACTTTGAATTGGATATTTTAAATTCCTTCTTTCACGAATCCGCTAGGTATTATTAAATAAATTATCGTAATCGTCGTCGGCTATTTTAATATGTTTACTAACGCTTTGGACTTTCCCATGTGACAATATATGAACAGCAGCTGATTCATTCTGTCGTCCTGTTTTTGTTTACCTTTTTACTACCAGAAATCTAAATCTGCAACATTCAGAGAAACTGAAAAAAAGCAACAAGTAAAAATCCGGAACACTACGACCGTAAACATAGCAGATACACGTAGACATAAGATTCTTCTAATTCTGAATAGGGAAAATGAATGTAGGTATTTTTTTTATTTTGCTTAATAAAATATTTATAAGCTCTAGTAAATAGAAGTAAATCTTTTAAGTTAGTAGTTAGAAGGAGATGTTCGACGTCGGCCTCTGACGTTAAAACCATTTCGCCAAAACGCCGTTTTCGCGAAAGGGACAACGGGCATAATATTCGTTTGAAATTATAATATATTATTATTATATAATATTAATGTCTCGTTAGGTTTTCGATCGATTTTCGATAAATTCGTTAGTTAATAATAAACTATAATTTTCATGTATATTCCTTATTATAAAAAGTTGGAAATTCATCATTCAATGTAACATTTCAATAATAATATCAATAGTTTAACATAATGATACAAAGTCACCAAACATAATACAATTTTCCTAGTATTTCCTTTTTCCACTGGGGTCGAGTTGGATGTTATTATGCAAGGGCAAAACAAACAAACTGACCACTGATAATAACCAAACAAGCAACTGTAACCACAACACCGATCCTCTGGAGACCGTGTTTGATTAGTACATTCGTGTTGTTGACTCCTAAACACAAATTCCATTCATTAACTTGTTATTAATGAGAATCGGATTTTTCCATTTAGCACCTATAACTTGAGATAACTTTTTTTCTCCTTTTGAGATGCCATCAACCCCCAGTTTTCAAGTTTGATCAAGTTTGGATCATAAAAAATGTTGTTAAATGAAAAAACACCATTTCTTAAAAATATTCTCTTCAGCCATATAGAAATCAAAGTGATGTCATGTAAATATAGAGGAGATAAATACGATAATTATACACTTCTGGACACATCTATTGGCCCACCTTGTATTTTCAGTTTCGTTTGGTCCTAGCTAAAATTTTATATTAGGTCGAGCAATAAGTTTTTATGCAGTTTTGAACCTGGCACATTCACAATTTCATTCAATAGTCTTTTTTTGAATTTCGAACACAGAATTTAAAGAAACAAAAGACAATTTCCAGCCTGTTTGTTGATATCAAACAATCGAATACTAAGAAAACTTGGTTTTATTGGTTTACTTGGATTTAATTCTTGAAAAAGTGATTGATATCTTTGGTTTTGCAACAAACATTACTTATTCTTAACATTAAGGTGAGGTTCTATCAATAATCTATGGATACTTCACCTGAAGTCGCCGCCCAAACCGTGGCACTTATTCAGGCCGGACACAGCCAAAGAAACGTGAGTGCTCAACTTAATTTAAGTCGATCTGCGGTCCGAAATGTTTATCGGAGGTACCTAGAGACTGGCGGCTTTGTTCGTTGCCAAGGAAGGCCACGATCTCGGGTCACAACTGAAAGGCAGGATCGATTCATCGTGACGACCAGCTTGAGAAATCGTCACCTTACCTCCATTGAGATACAAAACCAACTTCGCGACTTCCACGGAGTATCTGTGAGCGCTCGAACTGTTCGGAGAAGGTTAAAAGAACGCGATATGGTACCACACAAGCCAGCTAATGGGCCCAAACTAACGCGAGCCCACCGAACAGCGCGCCTTCATTTCGCACGCAGTCATTTAAATTGGACACAGCAAGATTGGAGCCGTGTACTCTTTTCTGATGAGTCTAAAATTGTGTTACATGGCAATGATGGAAGGAAGAAGGTCTACCGACGTAAGGGAGAGCGTTTCGCACAATGCTGCTTTGAAGAGAGGGTTGCTTATGGCGGTGGCTCATGGACTGTCTGGGGCGGTATATCCGCGAGCGGCAAAACTCAACTTGAGGTTGTTACAGGACCACGGCTGCTAAAATTAAATGCTGAAGGGTACATTCGTGAGTGCTTAGAACCTCACGTGATACCATACGCGGACTATGTGGGCCCAAATTTCCTTTTTATGCATGATAATGCAAGAGCCCATGCGGCCGGCATCGTCAGGGAATATCTTCGGGATGTGAACATCACAGTTATGGACTGGCCAGCCAGAAGCCCAGACATGAACCCCATTGAGCACATGTGGGACGAGCTAAAAAGACGTGTTAGGGCTCGTCAGCCAGTTGCCCAGACGATGCAGGAGTTGAAAACTGCCATAGAAGAGGAATGGGAGATGATCCCTCAAAATTTCATAGAGCGGTTGATAAACTCTATGCCCAATCGTATGAGAGCTGTGGTAGATGCCCATGGAGGCAACACGCGTTATTAAATTAAACCTTTATTTGATAAAACATGTTTTTTATTCAAAAATCAATTGCCTTTAACAAGGCGCATATCCGACTTGTTAGGCGTAGCTCCATGTCGTATGGTATTCTGAATTCAAATTTAAAACAATACGATCGAAAAAGATGGTAAAATGTATCAGGTTTAAAACTGCATCAACAGTTTTTGTTCAATCTAGCAATCATATTTCGGTAGGGGCCATCGAAACCTAAACTCTAAGGTGGGCCAATAGATGTGTCCAGAAGTGTACATTCAAATTAAATACGTTTTGACCTAACAAAGGTATTTTCAGGTGCTTTATTAGTATACTTTATAACTTTTTCCCACAGCTTCGTTCTCTAGGACAAAGGCGAGAACTTTCCCGGGATAGTAGCAGAGCAGAGCAGAGCTGAGCAGAGCAGAGCAGAGCAGAGCAGAGCAGAGCAGAGCAGAACAGTACAGTACAGTACAGTACAGTACAGTACAGTACAGTACAGTACAGTACAGTACAGTACAGAACAGAACAGAACAGAACAGAACAGAACAGAACAGAACAGAACAGAACAGAACAGAACAGAACAGAACAGAACGGAACAGAACAGAACAGAACAGAACAGAACTGAACAAAACAGAACAGAACAAAACAGAACAGAACAGAACAAAACAGAACAGAACAAAACAGAACAGAACAAAACAGAACAGAACAAAACAGAACAGAACAAAACAGAACAGAACGAAACAGAACAGAACAAAAAAAATATTCGACAAGAAACACAAGAGTAAAAAACACACACATACATATAACGTCCGCATAACAATAAAATTGCAGTAAAATCGGCTAAGGTATTTTTCATTAATAATTTCTCAGTAACAGGACGGAGTTTTGTAATTGGTGTCGGGACACTCCCGTTTCTTGGAAAGCACGAAAAGACGTTGGTCCTGCGCCTGACATCCCCCCCCCCCCCGTGTCGAGTTGCCGTTCTAATGGACTATGAGAGTAAAAAAATGGAGAAAGCAACTGTTTTTGCGCACACACTGCATAAATCTGTATTGGTTAGTCTCCGATGAGATTGTCCACCGTTACCGAAATTAATTTGAGAAATTTTTCGATTCAGTTTAGAGTATTTTTTTGCATTATATCATTTCCACTATCAAATCAAGATTTTATTCAATAACCATGAAATTAACACACTAACATCCCAAGAATTGTACCTCTACATAATAATATCTTCAATTCATCTTTGAATATTCACAATTGAGGTCATCGACTTCCCTCTTCCAATATTCCATTACGTGTGTAATGATAAAACTTGGTGTTTGCTCATTTTTGTTACTGAACTGTTGATTGGCTGGCTCGTGAGGGACCTCCTCGCGAGACTACTTATGTAATTATTAAGATGGAGCTGTTGGAGGTATTTCCTCAAAAGAGAAACACGGTCGTTCACCTTCCGATTAATAATATTTACGTTTAGTGATTACACGGGAAATGTTTGTTTCCTATTATTGGGGCTTCAGTGTCTTCAATGAAACTCCCGTATCAAGGTATGGTTGTATTATTTTGAATTAAAAACTGTATTACATTAAAATATATGGAGCGCACAAGTTCGCGACTTTGATGAAAATTTTCGACTTATATTTTTAGGTAGTGAAGGTATTTGTAATAAATAAATTAGTACAGCAGTGCGATTCTGTAAACATGTCGAAGTGAACACTAGGGCGGGGCGCGCGACTCGTGAGTTGTCAAACCATACAATTAAGATGGAATGACAGCTCAGTTGTCGTTCACTCCGCCTAGGTGAACACCGTGAGATGTCGACAGAATCGACCGGCAGGCCACCTGGCCCTTTCGAACAGCAAAGCGACACAACACACATACTAACCTTCATAGACGTAAACACCTTTTTTTACATTTAATGTTATCACAAAACTACCATTATATTGGTTTTCTCTGAAACATAAACCTCAGATCGTTTTTGCATTTGCTTCATCTTCTAGCAGTGTTTGCAAGCTTAATTAGTTTTAAACTTCAGAACTTCTTCTTTTCTTTCTTATTTCTGAAGTTGACTTATAATTTTCTAAGGCTAATTACTAACACTGTTTTGAAACCCGGTGACCTATACGCAAGATTAATTTATCTTTGTGGTGGCAGGTACCTTACCTTAAACATAGACAAAGGTACCTGCCCAAAATAAGTCTAAACGTTAGAAAGTAGTAGCTAAGCCTTTCAATGTCACTTGACCCATTAAGACGACTGCTACGAGTGCTACGCCGTAGCGGGCAGCATTTCTTGGAGAAATGTCATCGTAGAGCGTAGGTGGATTATTGTCGTAGCTGCGTAGCACATTTAATATGGGTTGAGTAAACAACCCTGTACTACTTGTACACACGTGAAAAATTATCGGGTAATTTTCCCCTTCTAGTATTTGCTCACAGAACTTTCACCTCTCGTGAACCAAAACACCTCGTCCCAAATTGCTTTTTTTGGATCACACGTGCTAATCCAGGAGACAATAAGATTTAATGGACAAAACTATAACAATGTACGAGCTTATTCTGGCTCAACAATATTATTCAGGATCGAGGGGTTCAGGAGTAAAGAACATAAATTTTAATAGGTGTTCTTACTCTAAATCTCTTTGAGTTATGAGTTTATTGACTCATTGCTACTTGTTCAGCTCTAAGAGATATTTTACTCAACTTAGTGCCATAGCAACGCATCTTGGAATCTTGTATTTCAATACTTTCAACAAAGTTCGAATTCTGTGATGGCTTCTAATATTATTACTACTGCCTCGGTCAATACCTTTGACTTCAAATACGATTTGATTCATATTTGAACAGGTACGAGTGTTTCTAACATGCTCACATATTTCTCAATGAAAATCTTGATTACTTTGATAAGTGCCTTTTTTCTGAGAAATGTATGGTATCTCAATGAAAGAGGCTTACTCTTTGAAATATGAGCTGTTGAATTTCTTCACAAAAACCTTTTCTTTCATAAGAAGTATATCGTAGGTACATTCACCCGGAAGGATGACATTTTCATTTGCGTGACAATACTTCCACCGTTTTTTACCTTTCAACTTTGTGGATTACATTATTTTTATATTTCAATCACAATAAATTATAAATGTTATCATAACGTTATCATGATCTTTTGGATTGATTTGTGCTTAGATTTGTGTTGAAATTATTCCTTTTTTAACCGGCTTCAAAAATGGAGGAGGTTCTCAGTTGTTTTTATGTTTGTTACCATCATATCTCAGTCATTTATGAACCGATTTGAAAAAATCTTGTTTTATGTGAAAGGATAATTCTCAATTGGTCCCATTGAAATTTTATCAAAATCGGTTCAGTAGTTTGGTTTTAAATCCAAATAGCTAAATAGCTGAAAAAGATATGTGGAAAAACCATCAATGTATACGAAATTGCGTATTCTCCGTGTACCACTAAATAGTGAAAAAAAAAACTTTTTTACAAAAAAATACAACCGACTTCCAAATAAAAAAAACACTACAGAGTACAAAATAATTTTAATTTCGGAAGTCGGTGTTAAATTACGAAGAAACAACCAACTACTTTTTAGTGTTTTTTTATTTGGAAGTCGGTTGTATTTTTTTGTAATAAAGGTTTTCGCACACACTAAGGTTATAAACTGTTACAAATATGAAAGGGAAACAAACTGTCGAACCGCAAAGAAATACTTAATAAAAAATACAACATGGGTTTGACATTTCCAATAATGGTTTATTTTCTAAGGTGTTGAACCTTAGGGTATCTCGTTAACCTCTGCGAAAATTCCAAATATTATTTGTAAGAGGCTGAAAATCTCGAGAAGGAAAAGTTAATTTTCCACAAGAGAGCGTCAGTTTCCGTTCAACAACAAACGGATGCAGGCTCCCGGGTCAAAGGTCGCGCCGCCGCGGGCCAACGAACCCTCTGCTCGATGAGGAGCCAGTTGCCTGTTCTCTCTCATTACTTCTGACACCTCCGGATAATTTACCCGCAACTTTTCTATAATCATGAAATAGCCTTTTTTTCGACTGCGTTTATTATTTTTGGTCGCATTTCAATCACGCAGGTTCGATACCCCGGACACAAAGCGAATATTATCCTCTGTCATAACACAAAGAGTATGGTAAGCTCAACAATACGCGGATTCGATGATGTATTTTAATGCGATCCTGTTCTGACAGCCATTGTCGGCCGTTTCAGTCGTTTCAGTCTACATTGTCAGATTTAGCGGCGCCCCCAGCACATAAATAAACAGGCATTAACCGGCCAACTTTATTCACTTAATAAAATAATGAAAACAAAAAAGTTTTATAACCGGGTACATTAAACCTGTAATAAATTAATGAAAAATTCAGATAAGGTTAATGACATGAAGTTATTCAAAAACATTCAGTAAAAGAATGTGATGAATTATCACATTATTCATCACAATTATGCGTTTACTGTAATCTTCCGAAGAAAAAATATGAGAAGGATCACACCTGCTCTCTCCAAATTCCTTAGTGTCTAACTACACTTTAGATCTAGAATTACTCATCGGCATACTTACCTAGGTGTTGACCAAAAATAGTGATGGCTGAAAAGTATGTCAGGATATAATAGCTGCACTTAAGCTTCGAAATATGAATCATCTCCGTTCTTAATGTAGGGCCTCCATCCGAAATTTGAGGAATTAACAATTGATGTTCGTTAGACTTGCTATCTTCTGAACCTTCAGGTCATGAACTTAGTCTAGAATGGTTTAATTACAACGAAGTAGGTGCTTAAATAAATTCCAGGTTTAACTGCGGGGCCTGTAATGATCACCTCGCTTTAGGAGTCAACGTCCTAATTCTTCACTTGACACAGTTTCCGCGAAGCCGTGGAGCATTGTATCTTCTAATACAGCTTAACGCAGACTTACTGCCTTCATGTGTGGAATTCGAGATGGTCCTGAATTTTCTTTATTGTCCTAATATCGTTGTTTAGGTATGTTTTAGTAAAATTGGGTTGTGTTAACTTTTGGCTTAGAGAGAATAGGATTAAACAAACATTCTGATGTGAATACTTTTGTAGAAAGTAATTACATAGGAGTCATGCAACCTGTATGACTTGACTTTTAGGTTGGTTGCAGCCTACATCAAGTCGCAATGCTTGGGAAAGTTCTCCACTTTGCCCCAATATGATGAACCAAACTTAACGACTAAAAATATTTTAACCAATTTTGAAATACAAACATTTAAGCAATCAGTTGCTTGGCTTGAGAGGGGAAGCTAAGCGTTCTGTTGGTTGAGGAAGATGACAATTATTCATCAAGCTCTCTCAAACTGTGATTATGTATCTGATATAGTTGTATCGTTCTGACATGGCAATAGTGGTCATTATTCTATCTAAATATAAATAAAATTGGCATGTGATTTTGCAAGAAGTCAACAGGTACTAACTATACACTCATTCTTTCGGAAAGATTGTAACATAAAATTTACATCAATAGGCAGATATACAATGCCTCATTCTACAACAAAATATTTATCTTATCAACTAAAAAGACAGAAGAGGAAATGAATAATCAAATACAATATTCAGGTTTTTCCTCCTTTGTCACATGCTTATCCATCACGTAAACTAACTAATCATACAATTTAAACAGGCACGTGTAGCAAGCCATGTATTCAATTCTATTACGGACATAATACGTCTACTTTTCAATAAATTACCTGCTAATGGATCACTTGCGTAATGTGATAAGGCCACGAGTCGCTATAAATTTATTGCGTGACCTTATAACTGTGGTGAAATCGATGTAGTTCAAATTACCAATGTTCTAAAAAAAGGATCGGCTCGATCTTTTTGTATTTATTGGGGTAGAAACGTAGACAAACCATTTTACGTCCGGTCTTGGAGTTATCAATCAGAGAGCCTTGCACGAATGTTTTGAGGTATACGTTATGGTATCGTTAATGTAAGTGAATTTTGAATATAAAAATAATTTGTGTCATACAAAAATATGAATATAGGTAGTATCCAATTCAAATAAATAGTATGTGCGAAACGAGTATTATAATAGTAAAATTCACTTTCGTTAACGATACTGTAACGTTACTATATGTGCTAGGCCTTCAGCGGTGCGATTCTGTAAACATGTCGAAGTGAACACTTGGGCGGGGTGCACGACGGGTGAGTTGTCAAACCATACAAATAAGATGGAATGACAGCTCTATTGTCGTTCACTCCGCCTAGGTGAACACCGTGAGATGTCGACAGAATCGACCGGCTGTACTCAGTTTCAGTTGTCGCATTTTGATTTGTCACACGACGATCGATGTCATGGGTCATTGCAAACGTCGTAAGTTTATAACATACCTCGCGAGATTAGAAACACTGTCTTCTCAATGAGACTGGGATATATTATGAATGTTATAATCTGTCTAATATTAATATATTACGTAAGCATATCGATAACAAATATTCAGATAAATCTTAATAGCTTTTAGTGCTAAAGTCTTGTATCAAACTAGCCAGGAAAACATAAAGATACAAGAACATTGATTCGTTTAATTTAGATCCACCTATATCACCAGTCATCGGACAGTCACTGGTACTGAAGTATCTTAATTGTGCACTCGTGTTTTTCAATAATTCAAACAGATTTGATGCGAATAATAAACTTCGTGAATCGTTTGACTAATACATTTTGTAAATTTTGCCTCGAAGCGTTTATTCGACTTGAATTTTCATTTGATATCAATGGGTCAACGGCCGCTCCTAAAGTTCAGAACACTCAAGAAAGTATTATGAGGCTTGAGTATTTTCTTTTATGAATTTTATGAATTTGATTGAGTAAAATTCTCGAAAATATGTTTTAAGCCAATTGATAAAAATTTAAAAATTGTTAAAACCATCAATTGTAAACACAAAAGTTTCCTCTTGTAGTGATATTGTGGTATCAATGAAAGCGTTTACTTAAACCTTGGAAAGTTCCGAGTTCATTACTGTACTTTCGCGACTAAGGAAATTTATTGCCACGGGCACCGCGCTTCAGGGATATTCCACTGTGCAGATAGCCAGCTATTTCCAAAAGCTAGGGTCACCGTACTGTAAGTACTAAAAGTAAATGAACACAACCACTAAATATCTCGTCTGATTGTTTATCTCTAAACGGTCATTTATCATCTCTTTTGAAAGTTTTTTTGAAGCGTTTTGAGTTGACAGAATTATTAAATTTACTATAAAGTGTGCGGATAAAAAGTACTTGATATTTTGATCGATGAACAAATATTTTATAAGAAAATCAAATAAAACCTTGAAAATTGTGGGAGTTCACTGTACGGTTGTTTAACTGATGGGGTCAAGCTTTGTCGAGATAGTTGATGTTTGTTTGTAAGAAAAGGAAGAAAAACTATGAAGGTAGTCCATTGGGGACACCCCTTATAGATTTTCTTTAACACAATGGAGTATTGAAAATTGAGACAAATGTGCACGCATTTGATGAGTATACATACAGAGGATCATCTATGTTTTACCATACTTTTTATTTCCCAGTATGGAGATTTGAAGTGTTTACGCAAGTAGACTAGTTCTTATCCACCGAAGCCTTGAGTGAGCTGTTTACGCGAACCGAGTACCTACAGGTACTCAGTCAACATTCCTTAATATAAATTTCAGTCTATCATTCCATTTCGCATGAGAGTGGGAATCTTAAACCTACGTACCGAAAGCTTTGGGTGTGGTAACATTTCTTTTCATTAAAGTATCTGACATTTTAATGGCAATTGACTCGCCCTCGTACATGGAGCTTATAGCATAAATGGCCACATGTGGGTGTATGACATGCCCCTGGTAGTGATGGTACTGGTAGACCACTTAGGGGAATACAGGCGTTATTTTACGGTATGACCTTTAATTTAGTCTAGACTGAAATAGAATGTGTTTACGATGATGTTAACTTGGTATACAGTTGTAATAATGTCGTAATCGCACGTCCGTCTGACGATGTATTAATACAAGGTTTACTTTACGCTCAGTTGATTAAAGCTGAATGGCAATGTTTGAATTCGCAAGGTTGAAGGCTGCTGTAACATCAAAGAGATATGTTCGTGTGAAAATCAGGAAACCTGTAGCTTTGCATATCAAAACAGGAATTGACTATTCTATCCTTCCAGAACTCGTTACTTCTTCAGTAATTAAAAAAAACGGCTGAGTGCGAGTCGGACTTGCGCATCACCTCTCAAGAACTGATGCTCCTGAGCATGGCGCAGTGATTGACCAGACGGCGAGCAATGGGTAGCTCGCTGTCCGATCAGAACAGGCCCGAGTCGACGGCGCGTTTCATTCCACGCGCGCCGTAAAGAGCAGTCAGCAATGGAGACGGGGCCCGCCAGGGCCAGAGCCTGCCAGGGTGGCGGAATATGTTCGAAAGAGTTACCGCGGCCCTGGAACGCAAGGGCAATGGAAGGAACACGGATGGGTTTTAGTCAGTAAGAGTCTGACACTCTCTTCCGCTCCACCTAGAGCAGAAGAAGTCAAATCAAATCAAATCAAATCAAATCATTTATTTAAATTTCTTAATTCTAAATTACACTGTAGTACATAAAATAGCAAAAGGTATTAATATCACGGTCGCCTGAACTAGGAGGGTCCTGTGTTTCAGGCGAATAAGTTCAATATTGTATAAATTCTTAAAATAATCACTTACACAGTCATTTGATGATTTCCCATCCTTAAAAAAGGGGGTTCTGTACCATAGTACAAGATTTAATACTGTGTAATTTTTTTATTTTTATTATTTGTTGTGATAGCGGCAACAGAAATAAACACTCTGTGAAAACTTTAACGTCTACCTATTACGGTTCATGAGATACAGGCCGCTGACAGACAGACGGACGGACGGACAGCAGAGGCTTAGTAACAGGGTCCCGTTTGCCTTTGGGTACGGAACCCTAAAAACGGCTATTTCGGTTCCAGTTCTTCAGCCATTTAAAAACGATAGGAACCTTTAATCTCATTGCGTCAATTAAAACATTTTGAAGAAAACCTAACGTTTTAAACAACTAAAACCTCCTCGAATGCTTTAAATTTTATTTAATTAATATCAAAGGCCAGTTTTTGGTGACAGTGACAGCCCGTCAGTTCAATACACAAATTAGGGAAATTTATATTGTTTTGTATTCTTAAATATAATAAGCTATTAATATTGTTATAGTATTCACTGATGAATCGATAAAAATGTATCCAACCATAAAACTGATTACTTATACTGACAAGGGATGCAACGGCGAAACTCTATAACATCTAGGCCTCCGAACAGTGCGGACTCGGACCCTCTCGATGTGGCCCTCTCGAAGCCCGACGACGAACAGCTGTTTTACACGGCGAGCGTACACTTCCTCCGAAAACGTCTGGAGGAGAAGAGCAACCGGCCATTGAAGCCGCAGGACGCCACACAAAGCTGCTGCAACCTGACTAGACCGGTCCCCCATCGTGATACTAATGTGGATAAGATTTCAAAACTAGACTTAGATAACTGTCCTCCAAGAGGACAAATACAGTCACTATCAATGAGCCAAGTTCTACCGTTCCCGAAATCCAATAAAGACGGTTTCTTTGCACGACTGAGGAACACTTTCCGAAAGAGCAGACGCCCTGCCGACGTCACTGTACAGAACATAGAGGAGTCCGAATCTAAAAACATATCAAACTTTAAATTTCCCAGAGTTTCACGTCTACGGCACCCCCACTCTTCATGTTTGCTCAAAATATCGGAGGAAAACATAAGAACTCCTAATGTAAGACGTTCGAGAACTAGTAGAGGTGATCTGCTAGAAGAAACGAAATCTGTGACTCACTCTAGAAGGTAGTTTTGTTTGTATTGTCTTTTATGTTATTATAAACCGTATTTAATTTGGATTGATATTGGACTTTTGATTTACCTCTCATCATCATCTGCCTAGCCTTTTCCCAACTTTATTGGGGTCGGCTTCCAGTCAAACCGGATTCAGCTGAATACCAGTATTTTACGTGGCTGCCTACCAGACCTCCACAACCCATTAACTTTGATTAACCTTTAATTATGTTAAGAATAAATGTTCTGTTCTTACTCTTTAGACAGTGGTTGTTGAAAGATGTAACTGCTCCCAAACGCTATCATTGAATCAATGCAAAGATCACCAAGACTGTATTGTCGACACCTGTCAAAGAAACCAAATGTGTGAGTGAGTTTCACTGTTCACTCATGACTGGCGGAACTTGCAAAGCGTACATGACTCGGCCACGAACGTTACAGCAGGCGATTCTGTAAAATTGCACAGTGAAAACTTAGGATTGAAGGTAGAAAATAACATGCGCACCTATCATTTTATAGCAAATATTTTGTATTTATTCTTCAAGATCCAGCATAGGCCTCTCTTTTCAGTGCCATTCTCATCCAGGTTCTACTCGCGATGGTTACAATGTCGTCTGCCCGACTGTCCGGCGGGGAGATCCCCGCGGAAGCCACTCGGTCATCGCCTTACTCCACCTATCATTACCGCATCTTCCCAGGTGTCCTACCCAACTACGATGTCGGAAATCTTCATACGCCTTCTTTGCATTTATTACAATCAATTAAAAGCCTGTCCATATCCGCACGGATTAAGTTTTATATGTCAAACTTTAATTAGTTCGTAACCTCCAAGTGTGTAAAGAATAATGCATGTGTCATCATGCTATGACAGCTGCAGACGTGGGCAGCTTCTCGAACGTTCTCGTGTGGCCGACATATCAGCACAAACAATCGGAAGCCCTACAGTGCGCCCTTCATCAGCGCTCACACGACACTCGTCGCCTGGGGGCGCGACTTGTGTCGTCACGGGGTCGGTCGGTCAATGCCCGTGCTCCCCATTCAGACGAGACAGTGAACATGATTGATGGTGCTAGCTACATTCATAAAAATTGTCTCAATCTAAGTAATTTGGCTTGTAATCATATTCATACATCAAGCCCTAATACGAGTACATGAAATAACAAGGAGGAACTATGTCTTCTTGTTAGTGTGAATTTTCCTAAAAGATATCCGCTTTGTTGTTTTGTGGGTAAAATTATGTGGAAATTCCAACACCTCATAAAACAAATGGCCCAAGTTTTAATTACACTTGGTTAAGGCTTAGCTTAATACCTCCTCTCTTTCCGATCACAGTAGGTATCTCATTTAGGCAGTTAAAAAGAAAGTTACTGCAAAGTAATTTATAACTCTTATTTGATATATTTTTTTTGGTAAGTACGAGTACTTTACGCCCCCGCAAGACATCACAATTAAACAGTTTGACTTTTCTTTTAGAAAATGTATTAAAGAGAGAAGAGAAGGCGTTAAAGCGTAGGATTCCAAAGGTCTTGAAATTGTCAAAGGGCGGAAAAATATTTATAAAGTTCATTTTTTTTATGCGATACACGTATAACAAAGACAGACTTTATTTAAACAGGGATCTGATTTCTGTGGCAAGTGGTTGAGCCTTAAATTGTAACAAGCGGAGGCAAAGACCTTGCCTATTATGTGAAACTGCATGAATTTTAAATAAATAGGTGTAAGGACACGGCCGGAAAACATTCTTGTTATAATAAACAACATACGATTTTGCTTATATAAAAAGAATTAAATATTAGTTTTGCGGGCGTCATTGAGTTTCTCAACATATAATTTAAACGATCACGTATATTGGTTTAACAGTGTCTATTTAGTTTCCGGGGTATTTTTCATACGCACTAACACTGAGTCATACATAACACGTACAGTTTAACGCGTGCAGTCAATGAAAGATAAGGTCGAACAATGTTTCTGTATTAGCTTGCGTTTATTGCGAAAACCGGAAGTTTGAAGTTTGTTTGAATAATTTTCGAATACTGACAGTAAATCCCATCCAAATTCGATAGTTTTCAACAAATCCCATGTCTTTTCAAGAAACTGGTATCCTAAGTACAAACCTGATGCGCCATGGCCGTGTCGTGCTATGAGCGTACGATAATTTAGGTCACATTTTATTGTATTTAATTTAGTGTGGTTTTATTTTCTAACATTAGAATTAAGCAAAAATTATTACCAACAACGTTTGGGCCTGACTTGCCACGAATAATCAAAATTATTATCTCTTGTTCTTCTCTAATTATTGGACTCTTGGCAATTATGCCATGAGCCGTCACGATTATCGGCACAATGACTGCGTGTTTACATCCCACAAGTCGACAACCTCGCGGCCCAAGTCAAGATAGGTACTTCGTTTGTTTATCTTTCTCAACCTTCACGAGGTTCTCGTCACGCGGGACTGGTATATCAACAATCATTGCGCGACGCTCTAGTCAGTCTATCACCACCATGTCAAGCTTATTGGCAACAATGGTCCTGTTAGTTATAATAGACCGATCCCAATACAAAGTGATAATGCCATTTTCGAGAACTGGGTCGAACATACCTATAGTACGGTACTTTTGATTCCACAAGATTGTATTTAAGAGCAAGTTGCTGGTGGATAATTCTGGCTACAAGGTTGTGCCTATGCAAATATTCTCCGTTATCCAGACTAGAAAAACCGGTATAGACGGATGCGGTACAGGGTATAAAGTCCCGCACACCTCTGTTGAAAAGGAATCCTCTGACCGGATGGTCGTTGTGTCCGGTGGGCAACTGCCCGATAGTTGATATTTGGACGGATTTATGAGGTAACAAACATAAAAAAAATACAACTGAATTGAGAAAGTCGGTTAATAATAAAAAAAAGCTATCGAAGAGTATCGTAGGCTACTTTTACTTAAACTTTTAAACTGTGTTTTTCAACGGGACAAGTCACAGGAGCGAAGACAGGGAAAAAACAAGTACCAACATAAGCCTATTACTTCCTCACTTTTACGGACGCAAATCAATGTATGTATGGAATGCAAAAATTCGTTTGAATAAAAATGGAGGTGTTGACATCTGTGATTGAACTAGGTAATGTAAATGCCGGTGAACTATAACGAACTGCTTGAAAAGTTATTACTTCGAAACTCTTTAGCCGCCTATTCAGGGGCCTAACCACCAACTCTTAAAGCAGTATTACTTCAATTTTACTTCCAGTGGGAAAGAGACGGAGCTATACAGGACGTATGTCTGTCTCTTTCCCACTGGAAGTAATATTAAAGTAATACTGCTTTAATAGTTGGTGGTTTAGGCCCTGGTCGTTTTTTTTTTTAGTTTTGCTATTTTATTTTAACATAATTATTATATCAGCTACCCAAAATCACCCTTTAAATATAATCACTCACTTCTGGAACAACCTTTATAATGTTCTTTTTTTCTTGTAACTTGGAGTTTTATGTTACACTTGCCACGATGAAGGTTTCAAATGTGTTTAAAAATTTAACAACCTAATTATTTATCGTTAGTGTAGGTACTCATTGGTTTGTGATTAGTTAAAACACGCGGTTAAAAGATTCACTGGATATGTTTATTTTTAGAATTTTGTTTTAATTAAGTAGGTACTAGAATTGCTGTATCAAATTTTATTAAAGTCATTTACTTTTTGAATAATTGAAGTGGGACGTAAAATAATAACTGGAATTGTTTTAAAATTGTATTAATAAACATGCATCGTACATTAATGGGTTACTACTAACTTAGTAAAAAAGTAAATCTAAACTTATAACTCTGGTGCATTAATATGCTTAATTTGTTCTATCACAGGTATTTTGACGAATTCTGTCGATATGCCTTATTTTAGCTACCTTAATCTTAAAGTAATTATTAGAATAATATATTACTACGTAATAAATTGCGTTGTATTCATTCAAGTAAAGTATTTGTTATATTAAATTAAAGTTTTAAAAACAATACCCTAGTTCTAGGGCAGATGGGGAAGCTTAAGTGATGTTCCAGTAGTGGATAAGTTGTTTTTGTAATAACAACTGGTTCAAAATTACTCTTATATATAATATATATAATATAAATAAAAAATGAAAAAATCCAATTATGAATCAACAACGCCACTATTTCTTAAATAACTAAAAAATCTCATTTTCTACAAGCTAGACTACTGTAATTCTAAACAGAAAAACTATTCTAACTTAGGAATGAAAGAAGAAAAGCTGTAGGTACATCTTAGAAGAGACATACTAGCCAATCATGACACAATATCAAGCAAAACATTTTATCATAGCAAAAAAATTATTTCCTATGAAACAAACAAATCTGGTTCTAAAAGTTAGTATAGGAACCTAAAAGTATTTTCATAGAAAAAATCAAACATGTTCTAGAAAACATTAGTTCTATGTTCAAACAACGCTTAAAATAAGTGCTTATTTGCATTTATCATACAGAGTCGCAGTACCAAACGCAGTCTATGACTGGGCAAGATGAGTCGTATCGCTCGTAGTGACCTGAATCTGAGATCGAATTTGATTATACTGCGATTTATTTACCACTATCATAATAGCACTGTTAGGGAAATCTTCAAGATACTAGTGTAAGGGTTTTCGCGTGAAAAGTAGCTAATGTCCTTCTCCATATCTGCCAAATTTCATGATAATCCGTTCAGCCGTTTTAGCGTAAAAGCGTAACAGACAGACAGACAGACTTAGATACTTTCACATTTATAATATTAAATTAGGGAAGTAGGAATAGTAGGGATTATTGATAGGCATATGACCACAATCTCTCCTGATAGAAAGCAAAAATGTGGTCGGTGATGGAGCACGCTTTCCCAGAAGCAACCTATTCGCTCATGACTCAAACACCCTAAAGAGACTAAAGATATTTTCAGTACAACTTCAACCCGTTTTCCTTCAACTGCCTCGCGACTTCAGGGTCCACTTCTTCCTCTCTAAAATTATAACCATAACTGATGACCTCTTTCGCCACTTCATAGTTCTTCTTCAACGAGTTCAACCAGATGGTGTAGGAGTAGTCTGGCCACGTTCCCCCGTAGCGTTCAGGCAAGTGGTTGGTGGATATGTGTTTGTGCAGGGAGGCGTTGTCATGGCCGTGGAAGTAGATCCTGGACCGCATGTTGGAGTTCAGTAATGGTTTGAAGATGTTGTAGATCTTGTCGAACAGCCACGAGTGGTTAATGATGTGTATGGCGTACGTCGTCACCGGGAAGCAGGACTGGAATAGAAGAAAAAAAAAATTTAAAACGATTTGTTGTATTACTTACAGATTGTGCTATCCCCTATAATACAACGTGTCACAGAATAAATGCCTCGTATCTCATTCATCGTTGTATGTACTTATCTGTCATTATGAACATCTTTTACTATGGGACCAACACTGAAATCGCGAAAAAAAACAACGACTGCCCCATACATTTATGGGCATAACTCGACAAAATGTACTGAAGCTTAGTCCCACAGTAAATGTTGTTCATAATGATGAGTACAATGCCCCATGCCCCCTTAAGAGGTATTGTGTTTATTCTGTTACACGTTGTAAGTATAAAGTACAATTTAAATAAATGGGGTTGTAAACTCATGGTTGCTTTGTTAAAGAAGCTGCCTGTATAAGATATAAATAATCCAATCTACGATGAGAAGTTGATACGTATTATAAATAATTATACTTACCACCATTAATTTAACCATTTTGGACGCGACAGAAGGTGTGATCTGCCACGCATGTTGGGTGCCAATATTTTCCAGGTCGAACACTGCGACTCCTCCCAATATTTGTGACCTCTGCTCCAGAAGACCCAGCTCCAGAGCCATGATAGTTGCTTTGAATAAGTCTTCTACGGGAATTGCTTTTGGGTTCCAGCAACCTGAAAATGAACATAAAATCAATGAGTGAAAAATATTTCTAAGTGTTGAATTGAACAAATGAATCTTTGTTTTTTTTTTATTTGAGTTCCAATTCTTTAAATTTTCAAGCAACGTTCGCATTCATATCATAGCCGCAATCTGTCAAAAACGTTGTTTAAACCACAGGCTCCACGTGTATGATACACGTGGAACGGACATTTGAAAACGTGCTAACATTTTTTTCTATAAGTAGCTAAAAAACATAATGGTTGATGAAATGCCTGTTAAAACTATGATTATGAAGACTACACACGGTAATCTGCATAATGATTAAAAAACCGATCTGTAAAAAATATTGTTACGGCCTGCTACGAAAATATATCCTATTTAATTACTATTATTTTTTTTATAGATTAAGTTAATGACACGCCTACAAAACATCAGTTAACGCTGTTGTTTTGCAACAGATTGCTAAGCAAAAAACACAACTGCGCAAAAAAGTTCTCTCACAGTCGCACGTTCAAAACTTATAATAAAGTTTCACGGGCAGATTGAAGTCACAGTAAGCTGACCGTTCATCGTCTTCCCGACGATTTGTCGCGCCGTTATAGAGCGCTCACTACGTCCTCCACCAAGTGGGGCCGGAGATTGCGTCAGCGGGAGGGGCCTGGTGCGGAGTTTATCCCGCACCATTTTGTAGGGACGTCCCCAAGCGTCCCCGTTCAGATCCAAATCTTTGGCTCGCAGGACCTTCACTTGTAGGGCGGCCTTCTTCACTCTGTGTTCTTCGTACAGCTCCGCCTCCCTGGCTTGCGCATCCGGAGGGCTTATGCAGAGCCTGTTGTGCCTAGTGTATGGACGCCGTGCAACAACGCACACTGCTCGCGAATGCTCTACCATCCTGCCCCGAGTATCCGTATAACGGGAAACCCCAGCAAAATGCTTGGCATTCAAGTCTCTGAGAACGAGCAGCTTACTGTACCTTGCCAGAGACCAGGCAGAGACCTTCTAATAGTACATACAAAGTAGCTGCCTTCCTCTGGCTGTTTTCCGCTAACTTCTTTAAAACTACTCAATGGGGTTTGATTTGCGGATTTTGTTCGAAAGAGTTACCGCGGCCCTGGAACGTAAAAGGCACTAGGAGGAGCATGGGTGGGTTTTAGTCAGTAGAAGTCTGACACTCCCTGCCGCTCCACCCAGAGCGGGAGGGGTCATTTGATGATTTCCCATCCACAAAAAAAAAAATGGGGTTTGATACGGTTTTCGCTAATAGAAACGGAACGAACGAGGAAGGTTTGTGTATATAATTTGCGAAACCGGATCGTCAGTAAGACGATTACTGACAATCCGGCTTCGGCTTCCGTAAATGAATTTTCTAACTCTGCAAATCTACACTTTTTACAAAATTCTGGCACAGCTGAATAGTGTTTATTTTGGAATTTTGATGCTTCAGGCGCTACTTTGAAATGTGAAAAATAAGCATTCGGTGTTACCTATTCTATAAAATAGTAGTCTGCGACCATCTTGGTCCCTGTATGGAGGCACGGCGATGACGTTAGCATCTCCTATTTTCCTCAAGTCCAGCGGGAACACATTCTCGAACAGTTCCGGATTGTCTTCTTTGAATTGGTAATAGTTTACAATCTGGAAGAAAATATAAATAAAAAATTTCACACATTCTATGCTTCATCATCATCTTCCCGACCTTATCGCATGTTACTTGGGGTCGGCGCAACACGTTACTTCCTCCATTCTGTCCTGTGACCTGTCAGCTGTTACGCTATCACTTACTCCTTTTTCTTTCATATCACTCCTCACACAATCCATCCATTTTTTCTTTAGGCCTCCCTCTCCCTCTCTACCATCACACACACACTCCACATTTATCCACACTTTCTATATGAAACTACTCCAAAGGCAATTCAAATACGTTAACGCAACTTAGCAGATGTGATGGCCACCGATGTTTAATGAAAAAAAAAATCAACTGAATCGGTTCCTATTGTTTCGATCAAATTAGGTGTGACAGACTGATATACAGCCTATATGGGTCCTACCTATATGGGTTTCGTTTTCTATTTGGTCAAAAATAATCAACGACTGCTTAGTATTGTTACTTGAAATATCAGTATAATTATATTAAGTTTTGCTAGGTTTTGCTATTAGGTAGCCCTGTTTCACATAATTATGTATATCCGAAAAACTGTGGATTCAAGTTATCTCCCTTGACGTAAGTATCTAATTACGGTTTCATAATTATTTCTTGTGAATTATAATTATTATTGTAATCTCAAATAGCCTTTTTGGCATTGATATTATATCTAGCAATAGTCATTGGCTTAGTACTTTTCCCATTGTTGTTATTATTATATTATGACCGCCGAATAATAATTTTAAACAGACTAAAAATAATTATTTCATTGTTGCAAACGTGGTGAAGAATTAGCTTTAAATAACAACACTGTCGTCATAATATTGACGTAAGCATGGTGATGGGAGACTGGTATTAGAATTTTGGACGTTTATGCACGTCAAATTATTTTCTAACCTACTATCCAACCTCTATATTTTTAATCGCTTCAATGGCAGGACAACCGTATGCGCATCCTACATAATGTTTATCCATATCCACTAAAATAATAAATACAATACTAACTCTGTCTGTTTGTTACGTTTTACCACCTTAAATTGTGTAACCAATTTTAATTTTGAGATTTATTTATTTATTTTATTTATTATGAATATTTGTTTTACATTTAGAATTTGGCGAAGAAGCTAAAAAAAGTCGTCTGCCATCGCAATAAAATATAAATCAATTAATACCTGTATTATACTTTATAGTGCCACTTAATTGATTCAATCAAACAATAATGAAACGATTGTCCAATTGCTTTCGCAAAAATCAAATTAACAAAATTATTTCACGACTCTTGAAATATTTTCACATTTCAATTTGTGTTTTTGGGGAAAACATTTTACTTACAATGTTACATAACTTGGTCGTTTCATTTTCAGAAACCTTTTTGTGCTTACGTTTCTATTGGTTCCGTACCCGAGGGGTAATAAATGGTACCCTAATAATAACCCTTCGCTGTCCGTCCGTCTGTCTGTGAGTGGGCTGTTTCTCATATACCGTAAAAAGCCGTACTAGACCGGTTTTTAACTCAAAATCAAACAGTTTCACAATATTTATATTATGTGTTGCTGAAAAGGTAATCATTTTAAATACAAGCTAAGAGCTTTATCTTACATAAACATTTTCTAAATAGTGCGTTTTAATATAAAATTAAGTATTCAAGTTTATATGAGAGAAAGTGAAATGTTAAACAGGCTTTAAAGATGGGGTTTATAGAGATTGACCTCAGATACATCACATAATTCAGATTTGTAATGGAAAGTTACAACTATGAATGGTAAACACTATTAACTTACCTCCATATTTTATGTGGAAATAATGAGCAACGTAAATTGAAAATCTGTACTAATATTATAAAGCTCAAGAGTTTGTTTGGTTGGTTGAACGCGCTTATCTCAGGAACTATTGGTTCAAATTGTAACATTATTTCAATGTTGGATAGCCCATTTTAGTTCCAGATATTAGCCCGTTAATACAAACAAACAAACTCTTCAGCTTTATTATATAAGTATAGATTAGTATAGATAGATCTGATTGAAGTGTAGGTACACATTAACATGGTTATAGTAATGATATCTATAAAAAATTATGCATTATTTTCACTGTCCTGTAAAGTTATTATTTTGACTAACGTGGCACTATTATAGCACTCAGTGATAGGTAGTTTAGCTTTCTGTCGTAATCGGAGCAGTACCAGTGCTTCCAATAAGCAAATTATTTTACATTATAATATTAGTTCAGAACAATGAACAAAGAAACTTACCAATCTATGAGCTCGTTTTGGAATAAATTTGCGCGCGCGCAGGAATTTTATCAAGAAATCGTCATCCATTCGGTGGGGAGTGCATTCACCGCGTTCTGAAATATGAACAAAATAAACCATTTTAGTCAAATTTAATATTAGTGTAGGTACACCTGCACTAATTAATAACATAAATTAACTGCAAAACAGATCGAAATACAAGTTGTAGAATTTTATACATCTCCGGGAAATATGTGCCCAGAGCCCTCAGCTTTGAGCAATTTCACATAATTTATGTATTTTTTTACCAGAATGTGCGCATTTGCGCAATGCATTATGCTTAGCTATGCAAGCACAAATATGCACATTTAATTAATCTTTGCAAATATTTTACCATGGGTTTTTTTGGAACAGGAAAATCTTAATATACTTTTGGCCAACCCGCGTTTTCCCGGCTGCAGACCACTTAGCTGATGCCACCGCGTAGGTATATCTGACTACTCAAATGCCTCGAGGGATATTCCAAAATGTTACATCCGTAAATATGTATGTATAGATTCTAGATTCTATCATATCAATATAGCCAAGTTTGAGCAAGTTTTTAAATTGCTCAATACTGGTCAGACAAAATTTGATATGAGTCAATCGACACGAAAAGGAGAAAAATAATATAGCCAAATAAAAGCCCTCTTTCTCTCTCCTACTGTTGCTGTACCCGACAGAGTCCTCAATGATCATATTTTTGTAAATCCTTCCACCTAAGTTCACATGTGGAATGAAATAAATTTATTGAGTATTGAAAATATATGCCTTGCTTTTTCCCAACTATAACATGTTGGGGTCGGCTTCCACAATCTAACCGGATGCAGCTGAAAATACCAGTATTTTAATATGTAGTGACTGCTTACCTGACCTCCACAACCCAGTCACTGGGTGCTTGGCAAGTCTGGTATCAGATCAAAGTCGTTACATAAATAAATAGCATCGACCGTTGCAGTTGTGATGTAAAATTATAATAGTGATCTTGACATTTCTTAATGTCGAGCCTTTCATTATTATTATCCCGACTGCTAAAATGTTATTATTATGATGTAGCATTTTATTATGGTGTTACCGGAATTAAATTGTTCCTAAACAAGAATTCTCTGATTTTGTTGTATACAAGACTGTAAATTGAATTTGTATCGCTCTTATTTAGCTTACTGAGTGAACTGTGTATGGATTCTTTCACTCTTTGTTAAGATGTTAATATTATTTGCTTCTGCTTGAAGGATAATTCTATATCGTGTCGCCATGTCAATAGGGCTTCAATAGACATCGTTGATAGGCATTAAGTACTGCGAAACCTTATCAAAATGTTGTCGATACCTATCGTCTTCTTTACTTGTCTTTACTTCACCTAGTCTGTCTCCCTATGGCCTCTTAAGTGTACCATAGTTCAACGTCATATCCATTGTAACTATGCTCATGTATCTAAATAATTCGCCTTTATCATTTTAGTCGCGGCCTCGTATATACGACTCTTGCCTTTTTGTGTCCACATAGTACGTTTACCCTTTTAATAATTTAACGAAACAACCACAAACAAGTTAAGGTAGGGTGTAGTTATGTATTTTTGGGCTTTAGGAACGAAAGAAATAATGCCACCTGGTTTTGAAAAAGTAGTTCATTATAGTAGTTTATGCAACGACCATATAAAAAGGGTTATTAAAACACGAGTGTGGGTTTATCACACGAGGCGTAGCCGAGTGTGATAATAGCATCACACGAGTGTTTTAATACCTAATTATATGCCGTTGCATACACTATTTTATCTTCACTCATACAGTTGAAATAAAATAAGTGGAAAAATAGTTAATTCCAATATGGCGGATATTCTCATTGCGTATTCGAATGACTGCGCAGCGAGCTCAAACATAGACAAAGATAAAAGCTGGCTCATTGACTTAAGTCAATGAGCCCGCGCCAAAAATTAAAAAGAAAAAGTGTGCTATAAAAATTAAAAAGTTATTTTATGATGCAGTTGTTTAAAAATCGAAGGAAAATGTTGAACTGTAATGGTTTTTTTTTTAAATTTTACCTATCCACGAAAAAAAAGTATGTATTTATGCATTCGTTTTTGAACTCATATTTGGAACATTACGTTGTGAGTGTAGATAAAAGTAGTTTCTTTATAAGCAGCTATAGGGAACGGTTAATTGTGTTTACATCTAATAAGTCTCATTTAGGATCATGTTCTATAGATTGGATTTAAAAATCTCACCAGAGAATGGGCAGCAGCATTAGGTACACACTGCGATCACCAACCAGCCCCCCCCCCATCTGGGGGAGGCCCATGTCCAGCAGTGGACGTCTTTCGGCTGATTTGATGATGATGATAAACTACCATACATTTTAATTTATTGGTATCCAACAACGACCATTGAGTCAGACCGGATTATAATATAAAAGTAGAACTATTAAGGAGACTCCTTTCCTTTTGCCTGCACGCGATAGGCATCATTCAGGCTACATACATACTAAGCTTGTTCCAATCATGTCAGGGTCACTAACGTCTCGCCTACGTCCCATTGTTAGACTAACTAAGCCGTTGTGCAATATATTAACACATAATAAATTAATTGCCTGCACGTGATATGTCTCATCAATAAAAGCTGACTGGCTAATCTTGATGATCAATTTGGAATGCAGTTTTGTAGATAATTCATAATTGGTCCCACGTAATAAATAATAATACGATGACGTATTCATGTTCTTTTAAATGACCTACTGTGAATTTACCTTGTATCAAAATATAATAATTTACCTTGTATCAAAATATAATAATTTAACTTGTATCAAAATATAATAATTTAACTTGTATCAAAATATAATAATTTAACTTGTATCAAAATATAATAATTTACCTTGTATCAAAATATAATAATTTAACTTGTATCAAAAACCCGACCGCAACAAACGACTCGCCAAATAAGTCACTTTTCAAACAATATGTGCAGTTGGTGGCATCAAATCCTGTAATTGAATTAAGAAAAAAACCACCAACTGCATCAGACTGGTTGATATGACGTTTTGAAACATTTTAAAATATTCACGCTTGTTTAACCGACTTCAAAAAACGAGGTGTTGAATTTTTTTTTGTTCCTTTCCTTATCTATCTAAAATCATTGCGCATAACTAATTGTTTTATGCAGATTTAACTTTTATCACTCGTTTTTTATTATTGATCGTAGAACTGTAAGCTCCTCTACGATTAAACTGCATCAGACATGCACTATCAAAATGTCAAGTGGTTAAACCGTGACCAGTAAAAAAGCTTCAGATTGCACTGTTAGTTACAAAACGAATCACCTCTAGTCGAAGCAACTTTAATGCACACCAATAACGTACTGTAATTCAATAACGCGTACGTATCAAAATTCACAACAATGAACAACCGCCGTCCTTGCACGCGCATTCGCTGATTCACACAGACCGCAACAAAGGACTCCGGCCGACAGGGGCGGTTACACTGCATATGCTGTGCTCTATCTATGTTGTGTTTGACGTGGCTATGTGGAGTTTAACAAATAATCTGAATACTTTAAGGCCCATATTCCAAAAAGGTAAACTCCAACTCAACTCGAACTCCAACTCCATCGGAGCTTGTCACAAATTGAAGTTTTTGCAATTGTTTTCTCATCTCTCGAGTACGAAAACGTCAATTAGCTTGTCTAGCCTTCGTTAATGAAGGCTAGATATTCGTGCTCATGTTGGGGTTGGAGTTCGAATTAACTTAAGAGTTTACGTTTTGGAATATGGGCCTATTATCTTTTGTGGCACTGCGTTTTATGTAAATTAAAATTGAATCGGGGAAAGATTCGAAAATAAAAGCACATCGAACGCGACGCTGGACTACCGATTCAAGTATTGCTTTACACTGGAATACAATAACATTTTACAGGATCCTTCATCCAGGAATACGGTACCTACATCAAATTCGGCATTTGAAGAGTGTTATCTCTATCTCTCGTTCAGTAATCATAGCAAGGTACGTTAGCAGTGGTTCGACAGTCTGGTTAGTACTTCTCTAATCCGGAAAAAAATAGAGCAAATGCCAACACACGTTTTCAGACACGGTAATGCACTCACCATAAATCATTTCCCTGAGCTCATAGATGGCCTGGAGCCGAGTGTTGGGGTCTTCTCCAAGGTGCTGATGAGCGTACTCAATCAGCTCTGGTGGGGGCTCGCCCAGATCCAGGTCCACGCTGTAGTCTGGGGTCGGCATCTCGGCCTGGAGAAAGAATTACAGTCAATTTAGTTTAGTTTCGCCGGTAGATTGGTCCCTATATCGTGGAATTCTTTTAGCATAGCGGCACAAGAAATATGATATAGGTAAGCTCATGCCTCAGTGAGTTGCCAATCAGCTAGATTGGAGAGTTCGTTACTGGCCAGAGTGCTATGGGCCTATAGTAGGTTGCACGTCAGTTGTAACAAAATCAGTTTATACTGGCCACCTTATGGTGGCATCGCATTCTACCGAAACTCCATACTATGCTAGGCCAGCGTGACTGTGTCGTGGCGCGGGATACACCAATCAAACAGATCTTATCAAGACTATGTCACATCATGCCACGCCACGTCACGAAATGTATGTCCGTCAGAAGGCGCCGCGACCCGACACGATACAATAATGTGAATTCAATTGTCTCCATTCTCGTAATAGTAGTTTATGCAAAAATTAAAAAGAAAAAGTATGCTTTTATGATGCAGTTGTTTAAAAATCGAAGGAAAATGTTGAACTATAATGGTTTTTTTTTTAATTTTACCAGTTCACGTAAAAAAAGTACGTGTTTATGCAGTCGTTTTTGAACTCATATTTGGAACATTACGTTGTAAGTGTAGATAAAGGCATTTTTTAATGTAACCTCTTAGTCAGTTTTAGTGCCTAGTTTTGCAAAACAACTAAGTACATACATAATATCTACACAATTATAATTACCTACTTGTTTAAGTATGTAATCCAAATCATTCAGTTACAAAATAAAATTTGCATAAACGTGTTAAGTCATATATCAATGGTCAGATAAGCCAGTAAGCTGGTCAAGATCAACCTTGAGATCTCATTGAAATGATAATGTTTTTTTTTTATTATAATAAATCATAACAGCAGATTAATAGCCATTATTTATTATGATAATGTCAAACAAAAAAAAAATGTTGAAAGATACTTTTTGTTTTTAAAGCAAACATTTGTACCTACCACTGTTTAATAAAATGAAGCCAAAACTTGACCTTTTGGCATGTTATTTGATTGCAAATTTTAAAAGTAGTTAAATATAAGTAAAGTACCTAAGTAAATAAGTAAGTACCTAACAGTTAAGCCATCTTTTCATTATCCAATGAAACGATGGGAGGGTTATGAGAAAAAATGTGACTACAAGAGAAATGACAATAGGGATAGGAATCATCCCTATTGTCATTTCTCTTGTAGAGTAAAAAATATGTTTCTATTTAGTCCGTAATCTTACATTATCAAAAAATATTGGACACGTAAGTATTTTTTGCTTTCAACAAATCAATAAAAATTGACGAACATAAAACGCATCAAAGATCTGGGAGCGGGGGCTTACCGTCACATCATTTGATTAAAAGTATTCTCAAACTTTACGTGACATGAGTTTGCAACGCACTGTTTATGAAAATAGAAAAAATACATGTCCAATATAAATAGAGACGTACCTATGGAAGAAAGAAATATGCAGCGCCGACCCCAAATAAGTTCGAACAAGGACAGGAAAATGATGAAAGCGAATCCCTTGCGACGATGTCAACTGCTCAACTAGTTTGTTCCCGTATATATTATGTAGGACACAATAAAGGTTGCCAGGCGTCCGGATAAAGTTGGTCCGGCCCTTAGGATGCGTGTCTGGCTAAATTAAATGGAGTCCGGCCTGTCTGGTTACTGCCAGGGTTTTGAACTTTCCATTCACTTTAATTTTCAATGAGAATCGCATGATAAAGAAGAATGGTCTTCATTAAATTATGTTTTTTCAATATAGGAATTTATACACTACACACGATTTTATGTTTGGTAAGTCAAAAAGCCTAGGTTTACTTAGAAAAATGCTACTAAATATTATTTTAAAGACATGAAATGCTTAATAGGAATTAGGATAATGTGTTCGGTCTTTTTGTACATATTACCCAAAAGTCCGGCTAAATAGGCTGGTCTTTCCAGTTTTAAGACATGGCAACCCTAAATACAGATCCAGTAAAAGGTAGATTATATTTTCACGTAAAGATTATTCTGGTACACAATGATCGATTTCTAAGAATGGGTCAAAGGTGAAAGTAGATTTCATGTACCTATGTACCTACTTCTGAAAAGGATTATATGAATATACACGTGCATCAGATCAAAGAAAATCCGTTCAACGATAATCTCATTATTTGAAAATATTATGCCTAGTAAGAAGTATTTTATCAAGACCTGTTTCCTGTTTGGTTTTCACTATTCTTATGTTTATGGCTCTGTAGATTTGAGCTTTAAAATTCTCCAATAAAACGTAAAAAAAAATATATTAATTGGTTAAAAACTACTAAGCTAAAGGTACTCGTACCATCCAAGTTTACATAAAAAACAAACTATTAATATGTAAGTAATGTAATGTTTTCTAAATGATACATAAACATCATAACATTGCAATTTCTGGTATACAATGATGAATTATTTCGCAATCATTTAAAGGAAATTGCTAAGAAAAAGCAGCGAGAATGTGCAATAGTAGACTATTACGAAATATTAAGGAATCACAAAGCTTTACTTAGTGCGTTGCGTCAAATAATGCAGTCGTCTTCCTCTTACTTAAGATACTGTTCACTCAGCTATGCAGATGCACAATTATTTGTTCGTCAGAATAAATAACTCTGACACGAAAAGAAAGTGAAACTGAACTCTACAGTCCTAACTTCTGGTACAAATGCAAAATGCTTCTAAATTAATTTCATTATTATTTCTTTTGAAAAGAGCACTAGACCAGCACCTTTGTGGCTGTGAACGTTTTTCTACTTGCATTAGATATTTTCTGTATTACATGTGTAAAAACGTGTTTAACAGAATAAACGCAGTGCAATGACCCCATACGAGGTATTGCGTTTATTCTGTTACACGTTGTAGGTTATAAATGCTTGTTACAGGTAATCTCTAGAAGAACATTGCCCTGAGTGCGAGTTTTAGTATACGCTCGAGCGCGTTAACGTTAACATCAATTTGTACTAGAACTGAACCCAGTACGGGTTCAGTTTTAGTACGAATTGATGTGAAAGAAGCTTTCCGTTCTTAAAGTTAACATCAATTTGTATTGATGTTAACGTAGCTAGCTTCGTTAGCTTCTTTTTTCTTTTTTTCTTACGATTTGACATGAACATTCACGTTACCGCGATCGAGTAAAGTATGAAAACTGCCACTTCGCCCTCTGATCCGATTAGGATTTATTTGTTTGATAAAAAGCTACACTGTTCCTAACATACCTGTACTCGTACCGTAAATGGCAAAATACATCGTTTTACTAAACAAATTATAAATTATAACCTGATCATTAAACCAATCATTGTAACAGCACCTATAACTTATAAATACAGCACTTTACACGAAAATTTAACATCCACAATTTCCTTGAGATATTTCCTATTTCCTGAGCAAATAAAGATTTCACGGATAAAGTAAATAGTAACGCAACGAAAATGCACTTTTACTGAACAGATGTCTTCCTGATTGCGATTACATTATATTTATAAATTAAATAAGTCAGCGAAAGGATTACCTACACAGATTAGCTTTACGACGGTCGTAAACCCTCTAACGATTGAGCCACAGTTTTATAAGAGAGTTGTTAATATGATAAGTGCTGGCCACGGCGACGGCGCTATCGGTGCACTTAATCGGTTTAAGGTACACGAGGGTAGCATTTACAGAGAAAGTGTAGAGAAAAGTACCTGCACCGGCTGAGAACCGCACTAGCTAGCCAGGAACAGGCTCCCAGTAGACAAACTGGTCACGATACGCCTGTTTCGTTCTACGCGGGAATTACTTTCATATGTGCAATAATAGCCACTTGAGCAAAATCACGGTTCAATTGTTTTACATAAACTATTAACAAACACGTTTTCAGATGCATACAAAATTATTACTATGTGTCTGTATGTAACACCAATCAATACTGATACATAAAACTATTCATATTCAAATTTTTACAGCCATACAGTGATTATGTTTTCAATTCATATGCAAAATGTTCACATGAAAAACAATACGGTACATAAATGAAATGTTTCTTAACGCGATTTTTATGCTGCATTCATTTTGTTTCTGTGTACAGTTTTATCTTAATTGAGAAACAGATTGAAACAAAAAGAATACATTTTGGGTAATCTGATGTACCTATGTTCTTTTGTGTGTAACAATTACATTACATTATTACATAGACCGTGTACTTTATAGTAATGATTTTGTAGAAAACAATACAAGACACAAGTCTACAATTTACTCAATACAGAAATGTGTTCTTACTCAGAGATTTGATTTTTGATCTGGGGTCTACTCTCTAAGCCCGAAGTCCGTAGTTTCGGCCTTAGTGTCGGGCGCTTTCTACTTCGTATCACCTACGGATTTACGATTAGTCCCGAACCCGAACTAAGAACAACCTATCAAGTCCTTAAGTGATACAGAGTAGAAAACGCCCGACACTAAGGCCAAAACTACGGTCTTCGGGCTTAGACCCCATGATCCATCTGGCGCTCAATTTTTAATAATTCGGTACCTACTGACCATTTTTAGGGTTCCGTACCCAAACGGTAAAAATGGAACCCTATAACTAAGACTCCGCTGTCCGTCTATCTGTCACCAAGCTGTATCTCATGAACCGTGATAGTTAAGACAGTTGATATTTTCACAGATGATGTATTTCTGTTTCCGCTATAACAACAAATACTAAAAACAGAATAAAATAAATATTTTAGTGGGGCTCCCGTGCAACAAACGTGATTTTTTGCCGTTTTTATAGATAATGGTACGGAACCCTTCGTGCGCGAGTCCGACTCGCTCTTGGCCGGTTTTTTTGTTGTGTTAAATGAACAATAACAAAACTGCAACAGTTTAACGACACTCACAGCTGCGCCCAAGTGCACAACAAAGGACATACACACGCCGTATGGTACAACTTTACAAAACAACACGCAGTAGTTTACATGCAACAAATCTGGGTCATTGATTTTTGCCCTTCATTGAATTTTTATAATTTCATACAGTCATGCGGTCTGTTGCCGTTTTCATACAAAATGTAATTCTTACGTAACAACATCATACAGCTCACAGCTGTTTACATTTTAAAACTTGTTTGTAAGTTTAATCTACTTTACTTTTTGTTTTCGTTTCCCAATAATTTTGTAAAAATATTTTGAAACCAGCTCTTTTTGCGCCACATCTTATTAAGTTAACAATTGTAGTAAGTATGGTGCCCAGATGCCCAGTGTTGAAACAAAATAATTTATGTTATCAAAATAAATATGCCTTGCCTGCCGTTCAAGATTTGTCTTATGTGGCTTATGTAGTAAATAAACTCTTTAGCAAAGGCAGTCATACAAAAAATAGAATACATTTTCCTTACATGCGCTTTGTTACCTAGTTATAATAATTTGGACTTAAATTATCTGGGTCAATGTTTTATATCAGATTTAGTATGATACCTACAAAATTGTGAAATGCACGAGATTATATTGTTTGCGTTTATCAATTTAGGTTAATGTAAATTACTTCGAGATTTTTTTGTAATTTTTTGATACCATAAGTGCTAACAAGCATTATTATTATAACATACCTAATAGTAAGAATTCATAATAGTTTTTTTTTTTGTGCGGCCAACCCAAATGTCCTTACTAGTGTTGTTCGTCAAATCGTTGAGCTCTTTTAAGTTCCAAGTTTGAGCTACACGATAACTGACAAATGCTTGCACTGTCTGGACAGGTCCACTCAAATCTGTGTGATACTTTCCTCCAAAGACCACCTCAGACATCAACCTACATGGTTCTCATATGGTTTGACCAGTACAATTGTATGGACTTCAAAAGAGACTGTGACCTCTGAGTTTGTTTCGATGTTTCTTCTCAGGGTATTAGTCAGCTAGGAAACACAGGCCTCATCTAGTTTAAAAATGACCAAAAAGATTGACGTGTAAAAGTGTAATTTACAACCTACTTACAAAATAAATTAATATCATTTATCATTTAGTACTCGGATGTACGTATCGTTAACCATCGAAGGTTAATGTAGTTACGTTTATGTTCTACGACAAGGGTAATCAAATAAATTCTTCAACTCGAGGTAGATGTACATTTTGTTTAAATCGATAATACTTCTGACACAAATATGCTGGTCTTTTTAAAAGATTTCGATGTATTACGAAGGCATACAAAATGCACTGTGACTTTAATCATAGATAACCACGAAACCAAAACATATATACCTATCTAAATAACATGTTGAACTAGCTCTGTAAGTACCTAAGTTTAAAAAATCTGAGTTAATTAAAATTTACTTATCTTCATCTATATTTATATGAATTTTGTATCCACGTGGAGCTTAAATAAATAATAAGTAGGTCGCCAAATGTTTTAAAAGTTCTAAGAAACCATTAAAAATATTTTTTCTTTCATTGAATAAAACTAGAAACAACAATTACATGTTTTGTTGAAAATCAAGTCTCGTGATGACTTTAACAACACACACGTGCCTCGAGTGAGGCGATTGTGAAGGCTGTTCACACATAATTGTTACAAATATGTAGGTAGGTACAAATACATTTTTTATGCGGATCTTGAAGGTATATATGTACCCTGACCCACACAAAACGGTGATAGATAACTATTCAAAGTTTATGCATAAGCTTACGATTAGTTTCGTGTGATAGAATAGGTATAAGAGAATCATTTATTAAAACTAATTTTATAAATAGGCATAGATAGAAATAATTATCAGGTTAGGTAGGTACACTTTGTTTAAAATAAAAACATCTGAATTGAACTATTTTAACTTTTTCTTTTGGCAACACGCAAAATTACTCACCTGACGTACATATTACATAAATGGTTGACATAATTAATAAAATACCTATAGTACGTCGGATGAAGACACACAATGCAACAACACCTTTTTATGGTAATTATTCTACGAATTCAAATGATTTCAATCAAGCCATTTGACGCATTGTCGTGTATTGTCTCTTTCGCGGGAACCTTTGTAAAAACAAACCCAGACGCTCCGCCACTCGTCTCAACAAGAAGCTTGTTTTTCTTAAAGCAAGTTCCAATCTAGATCCATTTCGTATTCTGAATCATAAAAACTAACCTTGAAATATTTTCATAAGCCGGGCACAAGACACTACGAAGTTTATTATATCCTTTGTTAGCGAATTTAGAATATCTTATTTTTTATTATTTTGTACATTAGGAGAAATTGCTGGTTGACGATGTATTAGTTATGCTTTAAAGTGCTTTAGCTGCCTTTTCCCAAATATTTTCGGATCTTGGGGGTCTACTCGCTAAGCCCGAAGTTCGTAGTTGCGGCCTTAGTGTCGGGTAGCCAGTATACTATTGTAGTCTTTGGTGTCGGGCGTTTTCTACTCTGTATCACCTACGGACTTACGATTAGTCCCGAACCCGAACTAAGAACAATTGTCAAATCGTGTTGTCATTCATTCTTAGTTCGATCCGATTTTCAAGGGTCTACGAATGATAACTGTCTGCCATAACGTACTAACTTTATTAAATTATTGTCTAAATACCAATCTATATGCACAAAAAATAAAAAATCCTAACTAAGTTAACCCTAAAATATGGCATCAAAAAATTCATCCGCATCGCTGTCGACTGGAAGTGTGCCCAAAAGACTGGCGGCAACGCCAGGTTGTATGGCAATGCTAATCCTTTGTCCAAGGTAAAAGCCAGCCCTAGGGTCACGCGAAGTGTCAACTAACCGTCTTGAGAGATCTTTAAACAAGTTATGAGCACTCGGACCCCACGACCCGAAAGTTTCAACCAAAAACGGCTCGAAAATATAACTACCAACGAGGTCGTTTTATTTCTGCCGCTTGAGGTTCTCCGCAGCCACAGTGGCAGCACCAGCACAGCACGAAAAGCTAGGAAAATGGGAGAGCGCAAGAGTATCGACACAAGTAGCGTCCCACACTCACTAATGACCTACCTCTTCCATGCTAGTATAACTATTGTGTAAGTTATTAGTAGTTAGGTTTTCCTTGTCAATCCAATAGAGCAAACAAAACTTACATCAAGTGTATGTTTCATGCTTAAAATTTACCATATAAAATATGGATTGGCGTAAGAGCCAACTGCCATATGTTCTATATGCAATTAACAATTTACCAAGCGTAATATATTATTGTTACTACCTTTTCTATGCATATATACGAGTATATTATATCTGTTAATAATCGCTAGATATTATAACAGTAGTAATAGATAGTGTACTTTCCCTTCCTGTTTTATTAATTAGTATAAATCGTTAAGTTTTAGATTTCAGTCTACTAGCTATATAACATATATATATTTGTTTTCTTTAGTGTTGGTTTGTTAGTTTTCTTATCTATT
This sequence comes from Melanchra persicariae, assembly GCA_947386135.1. Classification (NCBI taxonomy): domain Eukaryota; kingdom Metazoa; phylum Arthropoda; class Insecta; order Lepidoptera; family Noctuidae; genus Melanchra; species Melanchra persicariae. The sequence continues at coordinate 6,066,484 of OX376653.1, read as the reverse complement.
ATGTGAAAGTGTTAAGATAGATTTATGAATGATGAGAGTAAGATCAATTTGGGCCTGGAATATAGAACACGACCCAAAAAAATTCAAGTGATTTCCTTCAGTCGACTCAACCTCCCTCAATAAAATTGGCAGTCAGGCTGTCATTTAGGTACTGACATTAATCGAGGTGTTACAATTTTTTACTGTGTCATGGCGACTGATTCGAGTGCAGTGCAGAAAGTTTCCCTCAAAAAGGTTATATATATAGCGTTTGTCCCGGTGAAATCTTCATTCCAGCAAAGCTATTGGCAAAGTCTAGTATAAATACCTACATAGCTATATCTCGGGAATACATAAATATTCTCAGTTTCATCTGTGGACCTCTTCGCTCGAGGTCTATGATTAAGGTTGCTTGCGAAATAACAAATACTCTACCGGACACGTAATTGATCTATTGATATTAAAATTATTTATCGTGATCAAAATGCTCTTGTACAGATAATAAACAAATGTAGGCAGAATTATCACAGTTGTTGACTTTATGACCAGTTATTTCTAATATTCAAGAAGAACGCAAGAAAATCAGATAATTTAAATTAATTTACGTTTTTAAATAAATGTTTTCTGCAAAATTTTATTCACATGCTTCCTTATTTTAAACCATATTCCACCAGACAATTGTAAATTATTCCGCTTCCGTTGACTTTGAATTACGATCTAGAAAGTCAAGGTTTTCAATTTTGTATCGCTTTGTATTGATTTATGATAACTGTCGGAAACTGTATCTTGACTTATAAAATTAGTAGGTACAACTATAAGTCACAACATATATCTAGTGGTGAACTACCTACATTTCTATGTACATTCAGCGACAAAACGCGTTTAGCATCTAAAAGTTCCAGAAGTTGTCAAAACCTTAAAACAACAAAAGTCACTGAAAAGGTTTGGCCACAAAATGCGGTAAACAAATCAGGTTTGCAAATTTCGCTGATCAGACATGGAAACAAAAAGTTCTGAACACGCCAATGTTACAAAATTCGGTTATTTGACATTTTTTTACTATTGATGTTTTAGGTGTTGACGAGTTTTGGTACTTGGTAGTCGAGTACTTGCTTATCGAGTTTTGTCGCTGACTGTACAAATAACCTTCTTTGTACTCGTTATGATGGCAAACATGCAGCCAAAGTGACCTCTGCGTTGCCACTGACGATGTCATGGAAGTGGTGAATGTTTAGGCGACACTAAAAATAAATTTATTATACGAGTACCTACCTAAAGGGCAAAGAAGGTCTTTTTTTATAAAAAAATAACAAAATACTCTCATTCCTTGATAACATATCGTAATTTTGTTTAAAAAATCTCTCGTAAGTAGGTATACATAGTAATAAAACATACAGGCGACTGTTATAAATACAGATTGAGTACTGACTTCATTTAAATATTAATTAAAAGTGTTTTGTGTTGATAATTATGATTAGTTTTACATATTAACTTTTTGGCGTATAAAAAGCAACTTCTTTTATATACCTTGGTACATACTATTACTTAAATATATTTACTTACCTACACGTGATTTAGAATAGGACTCAAAAAATTGATTAATTCAACTCATATTATAAATTCGTTATAATATTATTCTAACTTCACATAAGTAAGTGTATTTTTTTTTAATTCAGTTTACTCATATTACGTGGTAAGTTATTAATTATGCTTTAATAAGTTTCTTATTATTTAATATTTTTAGTTTCAGATTGTAGTCTCAGCTTATCTCTACTTTGAATCTCATATATATATTTATAAAACAAGCAAAAGATCGGTGGATGTGGCGGCGCTTAGGGAATGCCATCCATGATATCAGATTATGGCATTTCATGGAACAGACTTTCAAGGTAACCATGTCGCCGTTCGTAAAGTGTGTACAAATACTTCAATATTCTCACGATAAAGAACCAAATAAAAAACAATAATAAAGAATCAATTCGCTTTAGTCCTTATGTTCACCAGCTTTACTACTTCGAAGAAAATTTAAGAGCTGGTATGCGACCGGTTTCATGAAAAATAAAACAAATCAGCCAACGTATTGTGCAGCTTATAACTTTAACAGCCTCGACTCGACCGACTCCTCAAGAGCTTTTTAATAGAAAGCTTCTTGTCGAGATGTTAACAGAGTTATAAAATCAGGGGAAATAGAGCTTGCGAACTTAGTTTATTTCTAACATGTTTGTTGGAGAAAATTATGAGAAATCAGCCTCCATAAGTGTTCAGCTAGGACTGGCTAGATATTGCACAGGTTCTCATTACCTTTTAGATTTTATTTACTCATTATATTTTAATAATTTATGCTTATTATGATAACAAGTTTCTACTTAATTGCCTCACGCATTTCCCCTGAAGAGCTTTTACTTCTGACGCGTAATTACAAATATTTCGTAGCTCACATTCTCAAGTACCAGTACACTCTTAAGGCGCTGTGAACAGCAATAACTGAAAAATTGCTGGTTTTTATAACGTAATTTTAACCAAAAAAGTTTAGCTCAGAAAAAAATTATGTTAATTTTAACTACATATATTTCAAAGAGCACTGTTGTTTCCTAAACATGTTTAAAAATAAAATGATCGTCAAAGTTACCTCTAACTTTGACTAATTCCCGTATTTCTAGCCTACTTACGCCGGTAAAATTTATACCAAATAATGAATCGAAGCTTAATGCGAAACATTGTTGTTTTAGATTTTTAATAGCTCAACTTAGTTTTGAGTAAATCGATAAAATGCTTCATATTTGGCAATAAACTGCAAGCATTGTGTCGTCGCGCTTCTCTTTTCTTTCTTTACAGTCCGAAAGAGACCGTTTTTTTACTGATCACCGCACCTTAAACGAACGTCACTCAATAAGTGTTCTTGCTTGGTAGTTTGGTACTCGTCTCTCTCTACGCAAGTTGTAGACTTTAGATTTTTTAATCAAAATAAGCTTTTACGAGGTGATTGCACGTCTGAAGCGAGCCCAAATCGATAAGAGATATATTAACCTAGCCACTCAACCTTGACTGACGAGATTATGTTGACCAAGGTTAAGTTGGAAGATGGGCTGGGGTGTCTCGCTTGAGTTAGAGCAAGGAGGGATTCAGTCCTGTTTATCGAGCAGGAAATAGATTTGTTGGTGTCAATCTCCTGAAGTATTGAATCGATTATGAAAATTCTTTCACTGGTAAAATGCAACGTTATCGCTGAGTATAGGCTACCTTTTTAATCCCAGAAAATGAACGGTTTCAGAAAGATAGGCCACCAGAGCTAAGTCAGGTAAATACGCTATCGGTAATATACCTTAGTGCCTTAGGTAATAAACTTGATTACCTTCGACAACCAGAGTGGCAATTCTACAAATTTTAAAGCAACGTTTGCATTCGCATTTCAGTCGCAATCTGTCTAAAATGCATGGATATTGAGGCTTTTTAGACAATTTGCAAATAAGTAGAATTGGCTCTCAGGTTAGAAGTCAAGGTTGCCCAACATTTTAAAAAAAACCTGTATTGTATGACTTCTAAGTGCAAAAACCTGCATCTGCCTCACGATCAATCACTTTTTTAATTTTGCCTTACAATTTAGACAGGCATTCACCCATACGTTTTTGTTGGCCGTCGCGGTATCGCGATGTGCATTACAATTTTTCAATTAAACATTGAAAACAAAATACACGACGCAGTGCAAAGCACGATAAAGTGATTATTATGGCTCAAGTATAAACCATGAATCAAGTTTATGGCTGTTAACATTGGTAATTAAAAAAGCGATCGTTCTGGATTTTACTGCGTATTTTACACAGATATAGATATACATACTTAGATAAAGCAAGAATCACGATCTGTATGAACACCAAGCATGTTTTGACTACCTACTATGACGTCAACAGAAGCACTATTTAGGTGATAGGAAAATCAAAACGATTCAAAGTCGCCGCCACATGTAGCACCTAACTGACCTAACCAAATAACTGACACCTGACCAACTGACGTCCGACTAGCGTACACCGATGCAATTTGAGCGCGAACGTGGCGGCTTACGATTTTTGGTCGTAAGCTGGGCAGCGAATCCGGCACGCGAAGTAGTTGCTCTTGCGTTATATTATGTCTATCTATATCTGTGGTATTTTATATTCCTTTAATTGCCTACCTATAAGCGCGTCATAGCTCTGAATGGTAATTGAAAAACTGTTTTGTAGTAAGTAAATAACAAAATATGCACATAAGTAACTTAAATAAACTAATTATTTCATTTTATGTTTGATAAAACAGAATTATAATGTGACCTTGTTGGTTTGCCATAATAATGATATACCCTTTAAATACAATACTATTTCTGAGCCAGTATGTTTCCGTTGAATGTAGTAAAACAGTCATTAGGCATCTTCTAATGATAATGAGGCAGAAATCGCCAAAAAACTTGGCTAAGTACTCACATGTGGCAACATATACAACCTTTACAATTTACTAACTATATATTCACACTGTCCACTAGATGCACTGACTAACTGATTTTATGAGTCACTGAGTTCACTGAGTTGTGGCATCCTGTCAGCTAGGCAATGCGATAAGAGAGCATTGCGAATTGCTAAATGAATTATGTTATTAGTCTTTAAAATTAATTATAATTATCATAGAATATAATATGCTTTCTCTATTTATAGAAACACCTACCTTTACGGTACGTATTTCAGCAAGTCATTAAAAATTTAAAATATTTTTATAGGAATTAAAATACATTGAACTTGATGTTTTATTTAATTATATAGAGATATCATTTGATTTGTGAAAACAACAGAATAAAATATTTGAATTACCTTCTTTTATATCAAGTAAAAACCAAACTAGTTTGTACTTGATTTTATAAAAAGAAATAGGTCCAGCCGGTCGATTCTGTCATTCTATCTTATTTGTATGGTTTGACAATTCACCTGTCGTACGCCCCGCCCGGGTGTTCACTTCAACATGTTTACAGAATCGCACTGCTGTACTTAAAGCAAGTAGAAGCTTATTCATTTCATAATGTCGGCCATTTCTCGAACTTAAAAAGTGTTCAAATAGAAGTCGCAATAGGTATCATCTCAGAGTTCAAGTTTTTGACATTGATTATCAAAAACTTGTCAAAATGTACAGAATTTATTGTTTTTTTGGTAGTCTGCGACTGTAATGAGACTACGAACTTCTTAAAAATATAAGAATTGCAATAAAAAAAAATCTTCTGAGGCTGCCCTCAGAAGATTTTTTTTATTGCGTTTGTTGATAATTACAAGTATAACAGAGTAAACGCAATACCTGAAAAGGGGTCATTGTACACATCATTGTAAACAACTTTTACTGTAGGGCCAACCAAGAAATCGCGAAAAAATCAGCAGTTCAGTACATTTTGTCGAGTTATGTAGGTACCTATGCACGTAAAAGTATGGGGCAGTCGATTTTTTTTCGTGATTTCAGTTTTGGTCCCATAGTAAAAGTTCTTCCTATTGATGAGTACAATGATCACCTATAAGGTTACCTATTGCGTTAATTGTGTTTACACCGTAGTAGTAACGCATGTGTAAAAAGAAATAATGTTCTCAAGAAACAACATAATGTAGTCCAACAAGGTGAATTCTTATCTTTATTGAAACTCATTGGGAAAACTCATGTTTTAATCTTTAAAATAATATTCTCTATAAAACCGAGGTGTTTTACATAAATGAAAATCTTATAACCAAAAAACTGTGAAAAAAAAACCAAACCGTATTTATAGGCCAACAGAGCATGAACACCTCAATTGGTACAACAATTACAAGTACAGCGCTTCATTACCATGACAAAAGAAATGCGAATGTACGCAGTTTATGTAATACATAATAATGCGCTGTGTGCCGCGGCTGTTTATTTACCAAACAACGCGACCGTGCAATTTCTGAGTCATCCTAGTCGCCCAAGCGCAGCAACAAATACTTCACTCAAAACAAAATAACATAACGACTCACCAAAAGGATAGGCACAGACACAGCAACAGATTAAACTGCAAAACCTTTAAAAGGGGTCATTGTGCTCATTACCCCATACCCTGAAATCGCAAAAAAAATCAACTGCCCTATAAATTTTTGTTTGCGGAACTGACAAGATGTAGTGAACAGCAGATTTTTTCGGGATTGTTCCCACAGTAAAGTTGTTCATAATAATGAACACACGATGCCTTTTTAGGTTTACGTTCTGTTACACTCTGTAAAACTTTATAGTAAGCACTTGGATTTAAATCCCTTGTATTGCGTGGCCAGCCTATTGCCATCAATCGTTGCTACTGAGAAATATCACTAGAACTCAAGTCAATATCAAAAAAATTGACGCTGAAAATTTCTTCGAGAGCAATGATTTCACAAAACTTTTCATCCAGTATCCCCTTAAGTCATTCAACTCTCCCTAAACCTTTCTCCTAAAATAGCAAGTTTTTAAACAAAGTTTATTTTTGTGGCTAATTAAAATCTTTACACAATAGAAGGGTAAAAGGAAATGTCCAAATTATAAGTGACACATTTCCAAAGTCGTTGAACGCACGGGCAATCACCACGAGTTCAGGGGTCACAAATATTTACTCATTTTCTTCGCGGAAGTAATGTTTTCATTTTCTTTGACGTTTCAGGAAGTATGAATTAATGTGTCGCGTGCAAGATTTACATATTTTATTTTATTGTTTTCTTATATTTACGGTTAGATATTTTGAAGCATTTTCATGCTACGCTCGTTTCGTTTCACGAGGTACCTAACCTCGTGAAACTGAATAGTTTCTCATAATTATGTCAATTTGACTCCAAACTATGCATCTAAACCAATATCAATCAATATCTATCTATGTAAGTATGAAAAAATCGTCAGCTATGCGAGTTAAGCAAAACCATCTTGGTCTGCAGACTGGTTACCGCACATAATGTCATCGACCGGTTTTTCGCGCTCCATTCACGCAAAAACACAAAGGTAAAAGGGAAAAATGGAATCCATGGTCACGGCATTAACAGTGCAGTGGATGGGAGACTATAGCCCCACGTGTGCGAATGAAATGAATAGCTATCCGCTGCTTTGCCGTCGCCAAGGTCAGCCGCTCCGAACGTGAAACGAAACGATACAACAACCGATGATTTTCAAAACGTTTCGAAAGAAAGAGAACGTGCTTTTTGAATATTTCGTAACCGTGATCTAAGTACACAAGGTCAAAGTGCAATACCCTAGACACGTGTGACCTTGAAACATTTTTAAATCAACCTAATTAGTATGATCCGATTCACATTTGTTTTAATCATTTCCGTCAAGGTCATTAAATAAATCACTAGTGATCACATACAAAATAGTGAATAAATCATAGATAATATCAAGGTGAGTTATGGGCTATTTAAATTCATAATACCATTAACCATGGATTTAAATGACTCACGTGGCATTGAAATTATGATTAGATTGAAATTGTTAGGTAAGCGTTACATACTATTATGTGTTATTAAATATTATTAACTGATATGACATTATAACAACACATTAATCTTTAGCTGGTGAGAACATTTAGTGGTTTTGTTCTTTCACTGAAGCCTTGAAAATCGTAGTGAAACTCGGACGTAATGGGGACAAATGGGAATTGTTGTAGACGGATGACATAAACATTCCCATTTATCCCCATTCGGGGACAGATGGGAATACTCCTGAAAATCATTGCGTCCGAGTTTTCATCTATATTGAAGGGCCAAAGAGATTATTTTTTAGGGTTTATAACATCCGTAAAATACGGGACCCTTATAGGAGCACTCGGGTGTCTGTCTGTCCGTCTGTATTTTTTTTAAAAGACCTGTCTGTCTCCTTTTTCTATTATTATAAGATAGTTTTTTATTTAAAAGACAAAACCTTTTATTAATAATATTATACATAAATAACATACCTTCGCAACACTGTTGGGATCAGCCATTCTGTCGCACAACTACTGATATGAATTAATTAAGACTATTTAAGAACCTGCATTATCTTTATCAACATTCGATTAACCAAATTATCAATAACGTGGAATATTGATGTGTTGAAATGTAGATATAAACAATATTAATCCTTGAGTGGATTAAGTAATAATTAATTAAATAGATAAGGCCCACTAATTAATAATTTAACTTAAAATAAAACACAAATATAGAACTATTTACTTTTGATATTATTTTGATGAAATAATATTCTTTTAGAAAAAAACACTTATGCTACTGATAGTCTTTTTTTAAGGATGGGAAATCAGACTCTTATTGACTAAAACCCATCCTCTTAGTGCCCTTTGCGTTCCAGGGCCGCGGTGACTCTTGCTAACAAAATCCGCAACGGGATAGTCTAATGGTAGATTCTCAATACATAGATAGGTACATAAATAATATGCAATTCCGTTCACTAAAACTATCCATGGAAAATGTGATGATAAAGTACCTACCTATTCATATGACTGTTCTGAAATCATAGGAATGATTACTCGAATGCTTTCATGCCAAATAAAGTATGACACTGCACTGATTCATACCAAGCCTACGTATTTATTATCTTATTATAGTAGGTATTTAAAACATGACGTCATGTACAAAGCCCAAGTGTACGGCAATTAATAGTTTTACAAACATAAGCTTCTACGATACTTTAATTAGAAAAGCTCACAAGCCTGAAGCCTGAAACTGAACTTTATGTGTGAAGTGTCAAACATGGTTTGTGCCGATTTTTGTTAGCTTTGTATTGAATATGGTTTTTATATAGCATTGATCTATTTACTACCAAACAAAGGCCCAAAACAAAGCAAAAAACACCGAAAAGTCATTTAACCTAATGAAAAGAAAATGATAAATAAAAGTTCACCTAGAATTTAGTTTACATATTAAAAAGAAAATTTGAATAAAAAATAACTCACCCTTAATGTAAACAAAAGCACAAAAGGAGGCGCGCACGCAGTGTTGCGTCGCGAGGAGAACTGCGCGGGCGCACAGACGCGATACAGTCGCACAGAACACGGTACACTCGCGCTCAACAGGCTCCTTTACTCGCACTAAGCGTTCACGCAAGTGCACACGCATGCTTTATACCACATACATTTGGCACCGGCATTATGCATACACGTGGGGCGACGACGCCAAAAATAATTACTACATATTTTACAATTACAATGTATTACAACCAAAACGAAAGTAATTTTCACGTTAATGGAACTAATCATTGATTTCTGGGCAAAATGTTGCCACTTGCTGTCTACCGCCCCCGACAAGGCCGCTGCTGTTTTGACCTTTGTCTGAGGCACAATTGCAATCCTTAACCTTTTGACGATTCACTTTGGTTATAAATATTTTTCGATTGAAGAGTATACTTATGAAACAGGCGAATGAGATTCTAGGAAAAACTGTGGCGTGCGTCAGTTTTTTGTTTCCATTCTAGATAATTCGATTTTAGTAATATTATTTTCGGGCTAAAACAGAGGAATCACTTCACATCATCGTGGAGCGGCTGCCTACCAGACCTCCACAACCCATTAACAGGGTAACACGGTACTTCTTGGCAAGACTGGAGTCAGATTTTCTGACTGCCAAAGATCTACAAAATAATGTCAGAGGGTTGGTACCCTCTGACATTATTTTGTAGATCTTTCCAACGGCTTAACGTGCTTTCCGAGGCACGGAGGAGTCTCGGTATGTTAAGATGGTCACCCATCCATAGACCGACCTTGGCAAGCGTTGCTTAACCTTGAAGATCGATCCGTGCCGATGCGGCTGTTATTGTTTAGCCTCAGCATGTGTTTGGAAAATATACCTGACACTGATATCTGCTGAATCTCAGTAGCGACATACTGACGTCGGGCAGAATGACCAGATGCATACCTAATAATAAAACTTGAAAAAATGCCTAGTGATTTGCGGTGTATGGAACTCTTTGGTGAGAGGTACTTACTTATGTACATAAGTATATTAACAATTGTCAAATAACTTTTATTTGAGAAATAAATATTGACAAACAAACGCCGTTCGTTCTTCAAATTTAAAAAAATACGATAACTTGAGTGGTTTGCCAAAAACAATTTTTATTACGGGAGTGGGGTTGTTCACGCACGATCCACAAGGATGCTCCCCGAGAGATGGCGATCGTTAGAACATTTTCGTCGAGGTCGACAGTGGCGAAGGTGGTGTTACAATCTAATCATACTTGCAGGTCAAAACATGGCTAAAGATCGAACAGGATCTTTTTTTCTTTCCAGACCTCTCTTGTCTGGAAAGAAAAAAGGGAGAAAAAGATAATAATTTGTAAACCTGTCTCTTTCTCTGTGTTTGCACGCATAGGCAAATTAAGCTAAGCGGATAAGTTAAATTCTAATTTACATAATACTTTTTGTCAATAAAACACGTGAGGTAGTACCTACAATCACATAAGTGAATAATTCATTTATTATTAAACGTGCCCAGGCGATTTTTTCCTTGACAGCTGATTTAATATTATGTATAATATATTTAATCAGAAAATAGGCAATGTGTTACATCATACTGACCTTGACCAATTAAATAATTGAATGTCAAACAAAACTACTTCATTAATTTTTGATTCAGAAAACTGGTCTATCGATTTCGAAAACAAACAAACCTGTTTTCAAAACACTAACAGATATCTTTAAGGTAAATCGTAGGCTAAATGATCATATGTGTGTCCAGGTTTCATTTCAAGTAAATAAATGTAACGCTATACCATGGTTTTTCAAATCTCCTAAAGAAAATAGCGGATCGCCCCGGCTTTGGCATTACCATGCCCATATGATACAATGTTCAAATACTCTACATATTTGAAAAAAATCATACATCAATTGTGACTACCCTGCACATACACACAAACTCAGATTTGCAAGTACAGTTCTGACATCTATCTTCTCCGAAACCTACATTTCAGATAAACCAAACAAAACCATTTCGAAAGATCAACTTTAAGACAAGCAAAGTAAAAGTTGTAACATTAAAAATACTTTAAAAAAAACATAAAATCTCAAATCGACATTATCCATGCATGTTTCATACAACTAATTGAAAATTTATTTCGTTCTGTCTAATGAAAATAATTTGGTAATACGCAAATGGATTTCTTTGGCGAAGTGTGTCATTAAGGCCATGTTTATTGGATTTCTCAACGGGGATCGTAATAAAAGGTTCCAAATCAAAAGATGTCCATTAATACTGTAAACAATAACAACAGTAAGTGAGGAAAGTTACCAGTAGGTACCTATTTACTTTAAGGACTAAAGAACAATGGAAGAAATTGCGATGACAAGGTCAAGTGAAAGAGGTGACCTCGAAGACATCAAGATAACACGTGTGGCCGAATGTCTTCACACCGAGCGACTTTATATCCAGTTTTGACAGAAACCAAAACACACATAAATGATGCTTATTAGATGCTATACCCGTTATCAAAGACTTGGTCCTTTTGGACTGTTTTAGGATTTCAAGATTTCTGGGATGATTCTTTTTGTGAGCGCATTTATAACAAAAATGAGTAGAATAGAAGTATGTTTCCTGTTTACCAGAAGGTAAGCATTCACCTACACCTGTGACTATTGACAAGTTACGAGACTATTTGTTTAAACCAAAAACAATCCTTTAGTCTTAAGGAATCAGGAAAATGAACTAGCTTGTTTACAAGGTGTTAAAAGCTGTATTTCCGTGTGTAGAGAAAATGCTCTTACGAAGCATAAAGTTTTCCAAACATCCGTAAGTCGCACCAAGAGCGTTAAAGGCAGTAAGTGCACATTGCCAGGTTTTGCCAGGACAGGTTCAGCGCTTAGTGGTCACCAGCGCAACTGCTGAGCATGATGTCTTGCCTTCGATTCCCGAGTCGAGTAAAGATTTATTGGGTTTTTACATCCGGTAAATGCACGTAGCAGCTCGGAGTTTTGATTTGTACCCAGTTGATGGTAATAGGCTCGCCAATATGATAGGACCAAGAAACAACTGGTGTTTATGTACTCTGCACCTCTGACTTTTTAATGCTTGTATACGGGTGTTTTTCATAAATAATCGTGACTTTGTCTAATTATTTTGTATGAAAAATGAAAACTAAAAAAAATGTTGAAAAATACTTGTGCCAGGTGATTCTTTGGCATGGTCTTATTGATGCTAGAGTTATGGGATATGAAAAGGAACACGTTGTATATTTATTTTGTTGTTTGTCCTGCCTGTGCGCAGTGTGCAAGTCACAAATTAACATGTTTTCTTTCTGCCTACAAGTGAAGGAATACAGGCAAGATGTTATGCGATCAGCTTTTTTTTTTTTTTTTTTTTTTTTTTTTTTTTAGGATGGGAAATCATCAAATGACCCCTCCCGCTCTGGGTGGAGCGGCAGGGAGTGTCAGACTTTTACTGACTAAAACCCACCCTTTAGTCCTCCTAGTGCCTTTCTTCCCAGGGCCGCGGTAACTCTTTCGAACAAATCCGCAACCCTGGTAGGCTCTAGCCCTATTGGGCTCCGACCCATGCTGACGTCTGCTAGTTTGGCGCGCGTAGAACACAGCGCGCCGTCAACCCGGGCCTGTTCTGATCGGACGGCGAGCTACCCATTGCTCGCCGTCCACAGGCATCAGTCACTGCGCCATGCTCAGGAGCATCAGTTCCTGGGCGGCGCAGTGGCTGACGTTCAACAGGAGGGGGTAAAATGGGGCCATTACTGGCACTCCATTTCAGTCCCCTCCGGAGCCCGTTGAAGGGGCTCTACTGCGGCTGCTGCAGGAGCAGCAGCCGCAGTGGAACCGGCAATGGCGGTAGAAGAAGCGGCGGCAGCGGCGGCGGTCGCGGCAGAGACGGCGGTGGCGGAGGGCTTCCTCCTGTTTCCGGCTTTGGTGGGTGGGGCGCAGGCCCTACCCCCAGCCCAGTGGTCGGCCGGCTTGCCAGCTGCCGCACAGACTACGCAGTGCGGCGCGGCGACGCAAGAGCCGGCCCTGTGACCGGGCTGACCGCAGCGGAAACAAAGACCGCTGCGGTCCACCTCCGAGGTGCATTGAGCTCCCACATGGTGGCCCACTTGGCACCGGAAGCACCTCAGAGGTCGGGGTTCCAGCAGTTTGACCTGCGCGGAAACCCAACCCACCAAAAACCTTCGGCCCTCCGTGATGGTTTTGGCCGCCGACACGGGGCAGCTCACCACAATGGTGCGCGTGCCCGTGTTGTCAGGACGTAGGGTGCCCGCCTTCACCTCCTCTGCTGAGCACCCCCCCGTCCTAACGACGGCGGCCACCACCTCCGCCTCCGTGACGGAGTCGTCCAGGCCCAAGATGCGCATGTCGATGCGCTTGGTGGGCCTGGACACTCGGGCATCGTCCGCGCTTAGGGACGCCCTGAGCCTTTCGGCTAGAGCGTCCGCGGTTGGGCCGCTGGCTGCCCCGGGGATCTCCAGCATCCGGGCCCCAGTCATGGTGACCCGGAGCCGAAGGCCCCCCACGATGCCCAGTATGCGATCAGCTTAACGGTAGGTTTTGCAACTGCACTGCACTTAAATCGGAATAACGCACAACTGTTAATTTTAAAAGAAATGGCAGCATACATGTAGGTAAGTAGGTATGGACACTCAGAAATGGAAGAGTTAAGAAATCATCTGACATGGAATGAAGTGTCAGTTAAGAAAACGTTCTCTTATATAAATTAATTTAAAAAATAAACGCGGTATTACACTAACCAATACCACGTTTATTTTTTAAATTAATTTTAAGCTATTCGATTTAATCGGAAGCCGTTCGTAAGAAGCGTTGAAATTCAAGTCACTATTAATTTCAGCGACGATGAATGTCAAAAACTTGTCGTAATGAATGGAAATTAGAGGGGTTTTCACTACGATGCGAATGCGAGCGCTCTTTAAAAATATGAGAATGGCCCCTCTATTTACCGAATCTCCTGCCAACTTAAATTACGATTTGATGCTATTCTGCACCACCTAATAAGAGTAATTTGAGATTCGACAGCGAAACTGATAATTGATAGCACACATTTGATCAGGCTTTCAAAATCCTGCAAATCTTACATTTTATCAAATACACTTTAAGTGCACTTTCGATTGCAGTTTCAATTAGGAACTATCAGTCATGTAGCACACAAAAGATTTCACTGTTTCATAAAAAGTTCACACAAAAGCAAAGTTAATTGTGTGACTGTGTTTAACAGTTTAAAAGTTCATCCGCCGACTTTCAAAACGATTTATCACTTTATCAACCGTCTTCCTTGTTTAATTGCGTATTCATTAATTAAAACAGCCAGTTATCATCATTTTAGTGCCTAATTATATTCATTAACCTTTGTTTATTTGGACTCTAGATGAGTTTACTGGATCTTGTATTGACTTCTGTAACGTGTTCATTTTTTGCCTAAGTTTCTCTTGGAGTTTTGTTGTTTATTACTGCAACAAAAATGGTATATTAGCAGTCACCTTTAGCAGGTCACAGACAGTAGAAACAGGGAGCGTAAAGGAAAGTAGGTCCTCTCTAAATAGACAAAATCAGAGTGGTTTATTTATCTATTAACTTTATAGATGTACTCTTCCTTTTTTTGAGTTTTTATTTTTCTGTCAACTTACACATACCATCTATTTAAGATCTTTTTTTGTTTATGAATTTTATGTGAAATCTGTTTAATTAAGTAAATTAGGTTAATCAAATAAATTAATATAACTCATTAACTATTTTAATATTAAGTAAATATTGTTAAAAAAACTCGACGATTCTTAGTACATTGTTTGAGCCCTTGCCGCCTGTGATACAGGACCCTCCTAGTACAGGCATCTAACATTGTTCGACCTATATAACTATCTAAGATTTATAATTCTATTGTACCAATTTGAATTTTTGAATAAAGATTTATTATTAATATTATTATATATTATTATTATTATTATTACATTGTTTTATTAATGGTTCCAATGTTTGTAAATATGTGAGTACCATGTACTTATTAAGAAAATTAATAAGTTTACCACTGCTGGTAATACTTTGTTCCTATAAGTAGAAAACTCTAGGTGCATCGACCTCACATACCTATATTTAAGTTAATTTTTGTATTTCAAAAAATTTTAAACATTTTATTTAATAAAAAAAGTCACAGGAAAGCAAAAATACGCAATTTCGTGTACATGGATGATTTTTCCACATATATTTTCCAGCTATTTGGATCTCAAAGCAAACTGCTTGACCGATATTGATAAAATTTAAATGGGACCAACCGAGAAGTATTTTCCTTTCACATAAAACAAGATTTTTTTAAATCGGTTCATAAATGATGGAGATATGAGGTAACAAACACAAAAAAAAATACAGTCAAATTGAGAACCTCCTTCTTTTTGGGAAGTCGGTTAAAAAGAGTATCTATGGAGTTTCTTGTCCGATCTTCTCCATAAGAATGACCGTACTTTTCTGGATAATTTACAAGACAAGATGCATTTTGCTAGCAAAAGAGCCTCCTCAATAAACAAGTTCAGTAAACAATCACCTTGATCCCTAACGCAATATTGAACAATTAACTTTTCGTTTAAACGAGAGTGCAACGACACCTAATTAATTCAATACATCAATCATAACTTAAAATGATTGCTTGCCAATACAAAACAAACATACTTGTATCATTTGGATGGTAAAGTTTAAATCGATTTTAGTCTCTGACATACGACTATAGTAAACAATGGTATTTATCAAATTTATTTTTGAGGTGATTACAAACATCGCCATTGTTAAGTTAAGCACGAAGTAAATGTCACAAAGGACAGGCACCGTAAGGTACAGTGGCTTATCGGTCAAAAACTTTCCATTTCAATCTCATTTGATCCATTGAATTCAGGATTGATCATTTTCCCAGAAATTAGTCAGACTAGCACAAGTACGATTCTTCGCATTTAACTTTTATCAATATAATCTTTCGGACCACTCGTTTTTTACTCCTCATTTAATGTCTGAAGGTCAACCAGCGATCACACCTGGTCACTCGTTGCCAAGTGTGTCCGTACGTACTATTATGTTGTTAGCGGTCATCTGTAGGCAATCTTTGTTGTTAGATCATTCACTTTTCCTCCTAAAAGTTTTATTTCTGAGCAACAATATTTTGATCTATCACTTTGTATTTGGAGGACGACGCCTAACACTCAATTGATTTCTGTTTACAACTGAGCAACGTGTCAGATTATAGTGATTGTCATCAATTTAGCTGTCACTTCTTTTGTTCTTGCCTTTTAAAGATGTATTTTATCTCTTATGTCCTCCTAATACAGAGCGATCATCAAGCGAATACCTACGCGATCGACGCAAGGACGCGGAAGGTGCCATGTGTCGGCAAAATAATAGCATCGATCGTGTATTTGCGCGAGGATTGCTTTCTGATAAGTAAGTTAAGCGATAGGATTTACAAAATAAAACCTGAACTTAATGTCTAGGGCATTGCCGACTAGTCCTTTGCACATCGTTCATCGCTCCGTAGCTCCATGTGTGAACTCTATGCTCATTCCAAAAACCGGTTCGTCAAAGTCAACAACCCAGCCGGCGACGGAGATGTTTTATCGAATTATATGCTGATATTTCTCCCTAAGAGATCTTAATTTTTTAGTTAGTAACATAGGTATTTAGATGTACCTATCTCGTTTTAAACATCTTTGGTCATCAGTTCTTACTGTTAAAACGGCAAAGAAATGGGAGTAAATGCTATGGATATTTTACAAGGGAACACGGAAGCAGAAAAAGTGTTGTGCCGACCCCATGTGACATGGTGTAAGGGCACGAAGATTAATGATGGTGTTGGTCATGTGCTCTGATGTGAGAAAAACAGCTTCTTTGAATGTATAGTAAAAATGGCAATGATGGTAATGTTTCCTCGCTTGCGGTTATGACAGTTCAAGTATCTCTTATTCAATCAACTGTGTGCGCTGCCGAACTCGCTGTTTACAATAGAGCATCAATCGTTTCGAGTCAGAATACATACAAGTAAATAAAAAGGTTTAACTAGACGAACTGTCATCTGTCGTCTTGATAACAAAGTCAAAATGAAAGGAATAGACAGGTGGCATTTCTTTATCTCATGTCAATCTCATACGTTTTAAACTCTTGACTGAATGTAAAAGGGTCAGCACAATTTAATCGAATTCCGAAATAGAACAAAAATCTTGTTTAAAAGTCAAACGCCGTTAGTAGTACGCGTGTCACTTAATCATGAATGGAAGTAAACTGAGTCTAGTCTAGACAAAGCTGACCCTGAGAATTATTTTAATATCCTGAATAAAGGGTAGGACACAAAGCATTGTTTTGTTTTGTGACAATGCCCACGCTCCTTAAGTGCCGTCTGAGATAAATGTTACGGTGAGTTCAATGTTCAAAGTAGGCAGATAAATTGTATTACACGTTGAACTTTTTATCATGTTTTGGCTTACTAAGGTTAAGAAGAGCTCATGGCTATTTAATAACAGACACACGGGTCAATGTTTCCAGTCTAAGCAACGCTGGCCGAGGTTGGTACACAGATGAGTGTATATGCCTCACATACCTCGGTATGTACTACATATACACTCATCTGCGCACAGGCACGGAGGAGTCTCGACTCCTCCGTGCCTCATAAAACACGGTTGGCCATTGGCCTCGGCTGACTCTTTGATAGTTGAACTGGAAGTTAGAAGCCAAGAAATCTTACACCAGTCTTACCAAGAGTTGCCGTGCTACCCAGTTACTGGGTTGTGACGTTCAATAAGCCAGTCGCTTCATATGAAACACTGGTACTCACCTGGCCAAGTGCGAGTCGGACTCTCACGCGAAGGGTTCCGTACTATAAACCGAAAAAAAAACACGTTTCTTCTATGGGAGCCCCTTTATTTAATTTTTTTCAAATTCACACTAAAAATTTCAACTGTCACCTAATACGGTTCCTGAGATACAGCCCGCTGATAGACAGGTGGACAGCGGAAGCTTAGTAATAGGGTTCCGTTGGTTACCCTTCGGTTACGGAACCTCCAAAACTTGACAGATAGCCTTTAAGAGATTTGGGGAATTTTTCAAGCAATTTTAAAATATCTTGCAATCGACATTTACCTCACACTTCAAGTTATATGATTTCTACGAAGAAAATTCTTTACAATTCCGGGTTCGTTTCCCGTATGCTTTGAAAGTGTTTGATTTTCTTAGGAAAACTCTGTGGGAAATATTGAAAGTCTGTAGGTGAAGATTAAACATGTTCTTATTAGTACCTTCCTACCTACGTAGAGTATCCTACATTATAACGCTCTCATTAATAATTATTACTATATTATAGGAAGAAAATTATGCAGACTTCTTATACAATACCTACGAACTGTGCATAGTAAGTATGTATTGTAGGCTCGTAGGATAATAATTCATGTTCTCTTTAGAGCGTTTATGCCGTACGGCATTTCATACAAACTTTAAAGTCCTTATTTTTTTTACATTTCGAAAATGTTCTCTAATAACTTTTTAGACCAATGGATCCTGCATGCTTAGGAAGTGTAATTAAAATCTGTTCATTAATTAAGAAAAATAGGGACTTGAAAATTTGTATAAAATGATACCATACGAAACGCTCTTATGTACTGCGGGCTATTTTCCCATTCATCGTTTACATAACAATCTTATTAAAATCAGGTACTCAATTGTAAATTATAATATCAATGACTTCAAATGGACGATGGACGAATTATTTTGAGCTGAGCATAAAATGCTCAGCTCAAAATAATTGATTCGTATTCGTTAAGGAAAATTTGCACTAAAATAAAACTTAAATCTTCATTTGCTTAGGGTATACAATGTTTAACTAAACGTCGACATTTTCTGCAAATGTTAAAAAACCAAATTTGAAAAAATAGAGTACCTATTTGTAATGTTTTTTGCCGTGTTGAAAATACATAACAGCGGTCATTGAAAGACCCGTGTTTATGATTGAATACAATGTGCCTACAAACAATAAAAAAAAATAACGTGAAATTACTGATACAAAAAAAAAAATATCTTGACAATTTATTTGCATGGGAAAAATAAAAGTGAATTATGCTTTAGCTACAACTTCGTGTTAAGTCGTGATGTTAATAGCCTATTCTTCGAATACTTAGGTGTTTTAGTTATACATGTACCCATTACTTCTAAGTACCTTCAAATGATTTTCCTAGTAAAATGAAATAAAAAAGACAATTGATTGTTGCCATTGATGATATTGAAGTGTATTTAGGAAAGAAGAATTTTTGGTTCGAACAAATATTCAGTATTTACCTGCACAGTGTGCATTTGTCCAACGAAGGAAACGGTCACATGTATATGTTACGGCTAAAGGTGGGTGTGAACATAAACCTAAGTTTAGCCGGTCATTGGGCACCCCGAATCGGTTTTTTTTTTAAACCACACAGAAATAGGAACTTTAAAGTGTTTTGAGGTTAGGTTAGAACTAGTTGTAGCCGGCTAAAACTAGGTGTAGCCGGGTAAAACTAGGTGTAGCCGCACTTCGGCTATTAGCCGTAACATATACAAAGCGTAGACGTTGCGTTGCGTCATGCGCTTCTTGATAGCTGCGTAGATACTAACGAATTCATTGCCAAAGAACTTCGAAAAGACCGCGTAGGCATTACGAAGACTTGCGTAGCGCTACGAAGAAACCGCGTAGGTACTACGACAAAACAGCGTATGCGCTACGAAGGAACTGCGTAGACGTTACGAAAGGTCTGCGCAGATAAGATAATGCATGCGATGCACAGCATCTGCGCGGTTGCATCGTCTTCGTATCACGTATATCCATATACATACAAAAGAAGACCAATGTCCTGCACTAGTTATCACATAGGTAGTTAAGGTTATACATAGGAAGGTTCTGTACTATCTAAAGGCTACGAAACACTTCAGTGATATGCAAAAGTACTTGATAATTATGACAAGAAGAATGCAACAAAACGAAATATTACCTATGACTAAATAATAGCAGAAATGATCATTATGTCAGAATGATAAACGCACGAGTTCAATGACCACATCATTGACAAGTTCAACTACCCACAGCGCCCCTAACGGAAAAATAAAGAACTATTAACTAACCGCTACCCGTTACAATACCTGTAGCCGCACGTAGCCTTAAATTAAAGGCTGTATCTACTCGATGGGACCGCTTGATGGTGTTGCTACTCGACAGTAGATGTCACTGTATTATGTTACATCCACAGTTCTATGTTTTCAGCTACTTTACGCCAGATGTCGTAGCGGTGCTTCTGACAATGTTGTTTATTATTTTACTTTGTTGGATAGGAAATGTCATCAAAAATGAGAGGTAGTCTGAAAATCTTTGTTAATCAATTAATAAACAAAGGTGCTAATTAAACAGACATCTTTTTAATAGCATTATTTGCCTCTAAAAATCTACATTGCCTTCTAAATTACTAAGTCAGCCACAATCAACGAACGTCTGAATGATACTATATTAGCCACTAGTTATCTTCTATGCAAGCTACTCTAAATACAACACAGCATGGTGGTTATTTTTCAGCATCTAAATTTGTAACATGCATTCAAGCAGTAAACTTCTAAAATACTATTTAATGACATCAAAAAATATATTCTATTAGCTTCTATTTCATTAGTATCATAAAAAAAATAACCACGAAGGGGATGGGCCTTCTAACCTAACCTGTCCGAGTCGGGG
Organism: Melanchra persicariae; assembly: GCA_947386135.1. NCBI lineage: Eukaryota > Metazoa > Arthropoda > Insecta > Lepidoptera > Noctuidae > Melanchra > Melanchra persicariae. The sequence continues at coordinate 6,045,824 of OX376653.1, read as the reverse complement.
TGCCCCAAATCCCGAACTCGCTGTAAAATGGTGATGAGATATAAATTCCGTGGCTGAGTTAGTAATTAGGTGGCAATGTATAAATAAAAAGGACAAGTTAATATAATTGTTGATCTTTACTTGACGTTTTCCTTAGAATATTTAGTTGGCGTTGTAAAAAAGACGAATTAGTTTATTAGAGGCTATCACATTTTCCCGTTGCTTAGTTATAAAATGAGAAGTTTGATCACGTGGCTAATAAAATAAAAGTGTGGCTAGACTTATTATTTCTCATAAACAAATGGTTCAGCCTTTTTTTTATTTCTCGTGTGCTAGAAATGTATGTGTCGGTGTTCCTTGTGGTCACGAGCGTAGGTAAGTTAAGGGGAAATAATTAAGGCTAGACATTATGTAGATGTCCAAACCAGACCGCCGCGGCGCCGCGCTTGATAACACCAGCACTGTAGAGCTGTAGATACTTATTTCTAGCTTACTATATCCAACCGAACAACCACGCATAGTGGAGCCAGCTCAACGGACGAATCTATGCCACAAACTCGGTTTAACCTCCTATCCTGTAACTCTGCATCTGTGCCTGAAATATGTAACTAAAGCAAGGATTAACTAATAGTTCCTTACAATGACGTAGAGCTCTCAATATTTGGGCCAAAAACTTGAAAGGCTGACGTAGAAAGAAGATCTTACCCATTATACCGTTTAATCGGTTTACCGCTGGAAATATGTTTGGGTAAGTTAAGTGTTCCTAGCTCGTAATCAGCGTACCTACTTAGGTAAGTAAAGGAGTAGTCCAAGACTTCAATCGGGAGATTTATGATAAGTGTTACCTATTTGCTGTAGGTACAGTCACTGTTATGAAAGTAAAACTATAATCTATACCTACTAATTACTAATAATATTATAAAGAGGTAAAGTTTGTGAGGGGTTGTAGGGGGTAATCTCTGGATCTACTGGACCGATTTTGAAAGCCACAGCCACATTCATGAGGAAGGCTATAGGCAATACGGGAATCGGAAAAAACGGAAAAGACGCGGGCAAGTGCTAGTTTGTTATAAATTGGAATTCCATCATTAAATAAATATTTTATTTCAGACCATGGTGTCCATTTTGTTAGTAACAATATTCTTATAGACTAGTGTTAGCAATACTTAAAACTACCCTCAACAAAACATAAAAAGAAAGTAAACTCAACAATCACTACTGCGCCATTCCATGACAAATGGCGCAGCAGTGACCGATGTAACTACAGGCTAGCCGACTAGCGATCATACTAAGGATGATGTTGGCGCTGCCACGTACTCTACGCACTAGGGATGCGCATCTTTTACGCATCGTAGCGTAAAAGTAGTCTACTCGATGTTCAGCAAACATCCCTGAGGCACTACAGAATCGCCGCAGCCCCATCAGCACCCTGAACGCATTATTAACCCTCTGTAGCGCCGTGTGACATTTCTGTCACAAACCGATTCCTTGCCAATTAAAATTAAGATATTATTTCAAGTCCATTTTGAGTCAGTGTACCATACCTGCGACAAACCAATCTAACGACGAAGTGCAACACAAAAAATGTAGATGGCGTTAGTGTCGCGTAACATCAGTTGTTTGTCGTTCGCTCGGTTCAAACAACCTACTTGCTTTTGACAATTTATAAAAAATCGGAGAAAAATAGAAAAACGTGGTAAATCGTGTGCAGTTTCGAAAATATACAAGGTGAGTACATGTTCTTTGTGGTGTAGTGTGGGTTTTTATGTATACGAGTGTCTCCAATGAGTTTGACTTTCTGTCGTGTTTGTACCAGAAATGTCACATTGCCTAACGTGGGTATTTTTTTCTTCATGAAGGGGCTTCTAACATGATTCATTTGCTTTCTTTTTAGAATGGTTTTTCGTATAAAATTGAACCCGAAACTGGCTCAGAAAATGTGATACTGCCCAACGAACCTGATCTTGGTGTATCGTCAAATGTTATCATGCATCTATCATTAAAAATAGCTCGCAACCTTTTGGCAGATTATATTTTGACAATTATTTTACAAGCTTGCCACTGCTAGAATACTTGTCAAAAAATGGTATACTGAGTCTTGGTACAATACGCCGAAACAGGATTCCGGATTGCAAATTACCTACAGACAAGGAAATGACCAAAAAAGACAGGGGATATTCTATTGAGTATATTGCTGATGTCAACGGTGTGGATGTAGCAACCGTAGCCTGGAAAGATAACAAGGTAGTTAATCTGGCATAAAGTTTTGTAGGAGAACTGCCAAAAGCACAAGTAAGGAGGTATGACAAGAAGACCAAGCAGTACATAACAATTGATCGCCCAAATATAGTTGGTGAATATAATCGCCAATTCATAAAGCAAACGGTTCACAGGAAAAACTTTTGAACTCGGCTGATTTCGGCTCGAAATTGGAACGACTTTATGTAAGCTTGGTGTTCCATCCAAGATGAAGAACCGTCGATCTATCGAAGACGAGCTGCAATCAAAACGACACAAAGGTCCAGCGCAACATGTTCCTCCAGTGGCAATAAGGCAGGATCAGACAGGACACTGTCCTGTCTGGACAGAAAAGAGAATACGCTACAAATTTCCCAAATGCTCTGGTGTGTCACAAACCATGTGCGAGAAGTGTGGAGTTGCTCTATGTTATAATAAACACAACAACTGTTTTAAAAAATTTCACATATGCTAAGTTTTATAATTGCCTTTATAATGCAGTGTGACATTTATGTCACACTCCCTTCAAATGTGATTTTCTGAAATAAATTAAAATACTAAGGTTTTTCCAGAAACACGTATATTTTTATTTCTCGCGATGAACATTTTTCAATATTTATTTTAAGAATTGGAGATCTTGACCTACAGAGGGTTAAATTGGACACGGAAGGCACTGTATGACTTTTGAGTATAAAGAAGTGCTAAAGTTTGAAGGTAACAGGAAAAGCTCATACTTACAAAAAATATTACTCAGAATTGTGAGGAAAGGTCGTAGGAAGGAGTCGTACCACCAAGTCATACTATAAAAAGTTTTTGAATCATGATTATAAAAGTAATCCTATAGGAAAATATGCCCTATGAAAACATGAGAATAATTTTAAATTCAACACGAACACAAAAGTTCACTTCCATTTGAATCGTTCAATTATAAACGAAAGCTTCTGAATTCCGTTCAAAGACATTTACCAGAGAGCAGTTGCAAGTAGGAAGGCGCGCAAAAAGTCAAGGCCAGCCGCTAAGCTTCAAAACAAAACAGATTAGTATCTAAGTACAGTTCTCATGTTATATAAACAATTGCCTTATTTATTAATTTTTTGCTTAGTGTATGACGTGCTAGAACCGCGCCGTTGCTTATAAATAATACTTGATTCTAAGCAAATAAGTCTTTTATTATATTTTGTTTTTTATTTAGGTAAAAAATAGCGATACATAAATATGTTACAGAATATTTCCCTGTGTAGGTGGGATACAATAATTTATGAGACATAATTAAAATATCAATAACATTATGTTTAGAATACTAGGGAGTAGGGTTTCTCTATGAGAGCTGGAACAGCGCCCCATCGCCATTTTGTTTTTTTTTTTGAAAAATATATGTACTCGGTCCTATGCGCCTCGCATCCATCGGCTACCCGCGACACGTCCAGGTCATCAGTCCACCTTGTGGGAAGCCTTCCAACGCTGCGTCTTCCCGTACGCGGTCGCCACTCCAGAACTTTTCGGCCCCATCGACCATCTTTTCTGCGAGCAATGTGCCCTGCGCTGCTCACTTCCACTTTTGTTTAGCGATCCTTCGGGCTATGTTGGTAACCTTGGTTCTCTTGCGGATATCGTCATTGCCGATTCGATCACACAAGGAAACTCCGAGCATAGCCCTCTCCATTACCCTTTGGGTGACTTTAAGCCTTTGATGAGGCCCATTGTGAGCGACCACGTTTTTGTTCCATAAGTCATCACTTGCAACACGCACTGGTCATAGACTTTCGTCTTAAGACATGTGGTCATGAGACGAGAAGAGATATCACGCAACTTCACAAACGCCGCCCAGCCGAGTCGGATTTGACGATTGACCTCTTTCATGAAATTAGCCCTACATATTTGAACCGGGGACAAACCCAGGTAGACGTACTCGTCTACAACTTCGAGTGTAGAGTCTCTAATCTCGATAGGAGTGGGTGCTACATGGGTATTTACCATGACCTTGGTTTTGTCCATATTCATTTTAAGACCCACTCTTTCGGAAACACTACTGAGGTCCATAGTCTCAGCCAGCGAAACGATTCGTGATGACTGGAAAACAGCTTGTAGATAAGCCTGTTATTCTTAAGCAGGGCATTATCGCCCTACTTAACGAAGAGTACCACCATAACTCTGCTCCATGCCTGTGGCGTTTGTCCCTCGAGTATGATGGAATCGAACAGTTTTTGGAAGAAGGGCTACAAGGACCGGTTTTCCTACCTATTCGTCCACAGGGTTTCCTAAGCACTCGAAACGATTTGGAGTTCTGTGCTGGACGGAGCATAGACTTCATCAGTCGAGACCTTTCCGGCTTGATATTTAGATTCAATGTGCCTCTTACCATGCGGTGATCACTTCCGGTTTTCACCACATTGATAACAGAGACATAATTGAATATCTGCTTCTTCGTCGACATGATGAAGTCAATCTCATTTTAAGTTGCACCGTCGGGGCTCTGCCAGGTCCACTTCCTGTCCTCACGCTTTCTGAAGATGGAGTTTATCATATAGAGGCCCGCCTTCTACAAAAAACTTGCCAGTTGGTGTCCCCGGTGATTCCGACGTCCTAATCCAAATTGCTTCACTCGCACCTCGTTACCATCTCGCTCGCCCAGCTTCGCGTTGAAGTCCCCCATAACCACGGTGAAGTGAGTTTTATGACTATGCATGGCTCTGGATATATCCTCATACATTGTCTATTTCGTCGTCGGGGTGTGTCAAAGTTGGGGCGTAAACCTGTACGAACTTTAACAAATATCTTGATGATATTCTGAGTATAAGGTACGCCAATCCTCACCACATTGGATACAAGGGCCCAATATGGTGAGGATAGAGAGGTTGAATGATAAACCCGATACCACCCTGGGACTTCTGTTCACCCTCCTAGAAATAGAGCAGATTGCTGGATTTGAGAATTATCGTCTCCTCCCGCCACTCTTCGGACTTTAGACAATTCCACAATATTCTAACGCAACCTGCTCAATTCCTCCTCAAGTTCGGTGATCTTCTCGTCGGTCCTGAGTGTCCTTGTCTTCCAGTGGGTTCAGTCGTCGGTATTTGTTGAGGAAGCCGGCCGGATCCACTCTGGGGATACTTAGCACCCCTTGCCTCGTCGTAACCTTGACCGCTACCGGAGTCAAGGGTAGACGGGCTGCGGAGCACTAGGGTTTATGTTTTCGTAGTGCTTATCATAATATGGAGGGGTATGTACAAAAAATTTTACCAACGTGGTGCCGTAAAGTATCATGTTGTTGTCAAAAGTCATCGCTGATGTTGAATAAGTAACTAAAACGTTTTTAAGCTTGTTGCTGGCGTTCAAGGTGCGTCTGTACCTGTACCTAGCCTGCATTCTTACCTGAACTTGACCGGACAGGCGGACACCTACTCACGGATACCTGGCATCGATTCAAAGTTGCCTTGACGCTATCTACAATGTACTGGCTACTTTTAGTAGGGTTTGCTTCATTGGGTTTTTCATATATATTTCTGAAATCGTTACCTAAATAGTGAATAAAAATAGAAAATACTTTTATTTGGCACTAATGCACGGCACACAACAAGTTTTAAAGGCAAACGAACTAAAAATAAAATAAAGAGCTTATAAAAGTTTTTTTTCATTTATTTTTGTTTCGGTAACAGAAGTTAATACAAATAAAATGAAAGAAAATGTACCTCACGGCTGCGCCAAATGGGTCTGGTTTAGCATAAATTCTGCTGATGACACGTCCTTAATTTTAAAGACAGATAGACGTTCTACAAATCTTGACTTCGTAAATAAAGCCCTACAGCAGGTCCGAAATTGGTTCACTGCTAATAATTTAGTATTAAATGGGAAAAAAACTAAGTGTATTAGATTTGCTTTACCGAATGTCAAAAGTAATAATTGCGACATTGTATTGAACAAAGAGAAACTTGAATTCGTCGAAAACGCGGTTTTCCTGGGGATCACGCTTGACTCAAGGCTACAATGGGGTCCTCATTTAACATCTCTTGCGGGACGGCTAAGTTCAGCAGCATATGCTGTCAGAAAAATCCGTCAATTTACTGATATAGACACCGCGAGGCTGGTCTATTTTAGTTACTTTCATAGTATCATGTCTTACGGTATCTTATTATGGGGACGAGCTGCAGACATCGAATCTATATTTATTCTACAGAAAATTTTTTTTTGTTTTTTTTTAGGTATGACCACTAGCAAGTTAACACACTTGGGATATCAACTGCTTAACCGGACTAACCTGTGGTGGCCTCAAATGAATTTAAGGCCCCCAGCCAAGGCAACAAAAACTAGCTACAAGCTAAAAACTACTGACCGAGGCGGGGTCGGTATACAGAACGCGGTCTGTATCTGTTTATTCTAAGGGTGCTGGTTTCCCTACAGCTTTCCTGAATCTTTGTGATCTCGTCGTCGGATTCGACGAGTGTATGCCAGATGACGGCGAATCTTACTAATGATTCTGCAGAAAAGAGCCATCAGAGCCATATATAATCTGGGTCGGCACGATTCCCTAAGGGAACTGTTTAAAGATATTAACATCATGACGGTACCTTGTCAATACATATACGAAAACATAATGTATGTTCGGAAAAATCTCCATCTTTTTAGTAAGATTAGTGACAGGCATAATTTTAATACTAGAAATAAGAACAAATTAGATCAACCCCGATTCAGATTGGCTAAAGTACACACTTCTTTTATGGGGTACTGTGATAAATTTTATAATAAAATATCATTTGATATTCTCGGACTGAATGAGAGAAAATTTAAAACATGCATTAAACGCACACTATGTAGACAGGCATATTATAAACTGGATGATTATATCCTTGATAAAAATGCTTGGCTGAATGCCGGTCCTGCTCCACAGCCTCAGCCGCTTGGTTCCACTAGTTAGGATTTTATATTTGGAGGAGATGGTCGCCCTTTTTAATTTTATTTTTTACGTTTAATAATAATAATATTCCACATTTCTGTAATGTTTGGAATACACTTTTATTTTCCTGTTCAATTGATATTTTAGTTTTATATAAAGTAGAAGCATTTTTTATTTTGGAATCCTGTAAATGTGAGGATCATGGAGCCTTTTATGTTAATAGATGGTTTCCTTGTTTGACATGAATGAGCAGGGGCAGTTGAGGGTTTGTCATGCTCACTCGAATGTCTCGCTGATGGTGGCGCGTGTTTCGGATCATTCAGTTCCCTTCAAAATGGTTGAGCTGAATGGTGCTGGTGCACGCGTCATGTTCGTGAACGGGCGCCATCAGTGGAGACAGGTCATCTCTTAGCTGTCGCTGGCTTATTTCAATAGTTTATTTGATACTTAGAATTCTTTTTTTTTCTCTTTCTTTACATTGTTCTCACATGTAGAAGCAACAAAGATAATGTAACCAGGATTATTGTAAATCATAAAATGGTTTTAAAGAGTGTCCGTGGAGTTTCTTGCACGTTCTTCTCCATAGAGATCTACGCTTTGGAACGTGCAAATAGCTTCATGTTTTTGACTGACTGACTCCGACAATTCAAAAGTACCTGTAAATGGTTTATTTGAAATAAATGCTTTGACTTTGACTTTGATTCCAGACACCTAGTGATGGCCACCATCAGGAATTTTAATTTTGATAACACAAAAAAATAGCCGCTAATAATAATAGTCGAAATTAGTCGCCAAATATCAGAATCTGTCGGTCACTGGTTCAAAACTTTTAAAGCATTTCTAAACGCTATTATCTTATTTTAACGAAACAAAAATAAATACTCTATAATTATATACACTGTATTAACTTTTGTTAACGAAACAAAAATAAATGAAAAATGTTTATTTTATGTCTAGTTCCTTTGTCCTTAAAACTTTTTGTGTTCCCTGCATTTGTGCCATAAGTGGCCGGCCTAGGAAGAATATCCCAACTTGGTTACAATAGTCACAATGGTCACATTTAAATAATCACTAACTAGAGAAACGCTTATAACTTTTGAACCAGTGACTGACAGATTTTAATATTTGGCGCCTGGTTCCAACTAATTGGCGACAAAAATTGGGAGAAAACATATCATCGCTAGGTGTCCTAGCTTTTGAGATTCAAATTGGGCAAAGCTGGGGAGAGATTTTTTTTTTGTTATAAAAATTAAAATCCTTGATAGTGGCCATGCCAGTTTCAAGGACACAGACAAGTAGTGCCTGACCCTTTTTATAACTGATCCTGAGGTGTTACGGACGTAAATCAGTTGTATAGTGTTAATAGTGTTATTTAGATAGTGTAAATTGTAACGTGACGTATTTTCAAAAAATACATCGGATTAAAATATTTAAGGAAAAGATCTTTTAAGCCTCTCTCGCATAGTTTTTTTTTCGTGTGTAGAAAATGGAGGAAACTATCCGAGTTAATGTTTTAACCAATAGAACAGGTGAACCACGTAAGGAATAGTTGTAGAATAATAATTAATAAGCAGCTGTAGTGCAAGAAACTTAAAAAAAATTGGCATGTGCCCGTGGCAAAGGAATTCAGATAGCAACTTATTTTCTTAAAATGCTTGACCTTTTCATTGCATCAGTCCAGTTAAAGAACGAAAGGTACCAGCTGGAAATATGTCCCTAATGAGCACCTGTTTCTACTCTTACATCAATATGTTACGAGCAGCTGAAGAAGAGAGAGAAGAAATTGTACCTGTTCCGAGCAGGCAGACAAGCGGGATGCGACAATTCGATATCCTTGCTGCCGGGTGGGTCTATCTCATCTGAAGAAATAAGCAGTTGTACAAAAGAAGGTTATAAAATCGTTGTAGCACCCGGGCAGCGCTCCTGTGGAGACTATGTAACAATGTCTTCTAGCCACCACTTAGCCTAATCATTGTTTATAATTTAAACTCATATCAATATTAAACCCATCGACGAGTTACAGGAAATGGTTTAATTACTTAATTACCTATCAACCTTACCTACGTACATTTACTACTTCTGGTTAATCCACTAATTGCCACCTTCAACTTTAGCTGGCATTGTGACGCTAATTAACTTACACTCCGTAAGTATAACAACGGTTAAAACTTGATAATGATGACGAGTGGAAGAAAGTCAATCGGAGAAAAGGTCAAAGACAAACATCGTTAACATTCAATTGTTGCTCTTGTATTACTTTCATCTCTTTTCCTCCTTTCTGAAATTATTGTTGTACTTTTTCCCATTAAGGTCGATTCACACATATCAATGACGTCACAGTTCCGTCACAGTTCCGTCACAGTTCCGTCACAGTTCCGGTACAGTACCGGTACCTTCACTGATTGATAACTGTGACTTCACTGATATAGGTACAATGTGTGAATCGGCCTTTATTCAGGAACTCATAACTCTAGTGCCTTTATGTTGTTGTTCCACCTGTTGAATTGGAATTTCCGCTGACCGGCAAGACTCCTTGAGTCCATGAAACTCGGAGGCCATCAGCTCCGGTACCAAAACAAACAAAACCAAACTTAATAAAATAAAATAGATAAATAAATAAATAAAATAACCTTCATTGAGACACTATAGTACGAGTATATTTATTGCAGAAAAAAAACCAAAGAAAAAAAAAAACTAAAACAACGAATGACGTGTCATTAGAAGATATATCGTTAATTTTATTTTTAATTCCAAGTCAAACCGAGGTTCCCCGTGTTGCTGAGTTCAAAATGACCCTTTTTAATAAAACGGATGTTTTTATTATTATTATTGATAGGCACGCGCTTGACCACTATCCCACCAGATGGCAAGATAGTGGATGGATGATAATTTCATAGGTAACCTAATATGTATTATATGCATTCATAAAATTGACCACTTAAAAACAATTATTTTCTGTCCACATTTTGCACACCGCTTGTTTCTTGTTCCTCTATATCATCATCATCTTTGCTGCGATAACTTCGATCTCAACCATTATCTTGTGGTGAAACACATGGCCAAACAGTTAACGATGCCGGCACTTGAAAGAGAGGATTGCCTTAGATAGTTTCAGCAACACTTTCCTTCATGATGCAAATCATAACAAGCGAGCTAAGTTCAACTTAATGTACAAAACAACAATACAGAGGCGGCGTGGAGCGAGTAGGATAACTCCGATAATACAAGAACGCGGAGAAAATACAGGCGCGCGCCGCAATCTACCGTCAGTCCTCGCCGAGCTTTGTGTGACGACGCCCGCATGCACCACGCCGTAACTCACACTCCTAAATAAAAACATGACATAAAACCCATACCTAATACAAATCTCGTCACGCGATACAACTGCCAGCTCTTTTAACGTGCCAAGGACCGTCAGTGTGTTAACTTAAGGGTCAACGAATCGATAGCCAAGCTTTGCAAGTTGTGGTAACCATGCCGGCCGAAGCAGAAACCAGGATCGTGCTCCGGGATGTTACACCAGAGAGTGAGTACATTTATTTTCGTTAAGCTATTCATTTGTAACCCATCGTGTTTTAAAGCCATTCTGTGTAAGCTTTCATTGAGGACAATGACGAATGATTTCAAGCGACAAAACTGGGTCAAACTCATGTGTCAGTTGATCTAATTTAGGACAACCTTTTGTATAAAAGCCTAAACAATTTCAACTAAACTTTAAAAAATAATTATTTTCAACTTATTTGACAAAGCATTTCACCGGGCGTACCACAACAACAGCTGATGGTCACGTGTCAAAACATTGTAAAGAAAAACATCTCCAGCTGATTTTAATCGTATTGAGTAAATAATACCACCACAACAATCGGAAGGGCCAATCGCAGTGACTTCATTGTCGTGGCGGTGAATCACGCGGCTCAATTCAATTCATTGTTAGTTGTCGCGTTCAGATTATTGAGGAAGGCGTCGGAAACTGCTTAATCTGATGGGAAGTGAGTTATTGATACTAACTCGTACAATAAAAACTTTTGTTAAGTATGTTAGAGACCTTGCTACCACCAAAACTGTCTAGAATTTAAGGTCGTTCTCCACAGAAGGTTCATTCAAGAATCTCAATTCGTTTCCCCGGTTTTTTTAATTACGAAACAGACGAAAATATAAGCGTGGACCTCGAGTTAAGCAACTTTACCAAAACGGAGTCATCGTACGATTGAGACTTACGCCACAAACCGGCGAGTTTTAAGAAACTGATTAATCTCAATATGAATTTGTAACCATCTTACGAAAATATAAACATATGCAAGCAGACCTATAAATATTTCTCAATACGGACAATGCGGTGACACGAAGGTTTCGGGTTTGTTGCCTCAAGGTAATTAATCCGGGTTTAATCGAGTGCTGAATAACTTAATTCCGCCCTTGGTTTGTCTGTGTAAGGAATAAGTAAACACCCATATTATTATCGCTAATGTTAGTCTGACTTCACTGGGAAAAATAGTTACGCCTTAATGAAAATAGCACACAACGTAAAATTCGCTGTACCTACCTAATTCCCTTGAATTATCTTGCCTATATTCCAAAACGTAAACTCCAACTCAACTCGAATCAACTCAACAACAACACAAATTAATTTTACGAAAAAACATCAAATACACAAAATTAGGCTCAGAAATGCAAATGACATACAACTATACTCACCACGCACCAACTACGGCAAAAAAAATGTAATGTACGAAGGTGCTGCATTGTATAATAAATTACCAAATAACATTAAGAATGCAAAATCAATGTTAATCTTTAAAAAACTGCTAAAATTACATATTTTTAATAAAGCAAGCGCACCTTAGAACATACCACTTCCAGTTGCGCATACTCCGTGTATGTTTACGTTTTAGCTGTGCGATTTATAATTTTGGTAACTACCCTACACTTGTGAAATATTTATAGTTATAATTTAATGTTTGCTACAAGTATTGTTACTGTGCGTCAGTTTTTATTTTAAGTGCAATAATGTTTAATGCTAGTTTTTAAAACATTTCTCATGTAAGTGAATTAATTCTTATGGGAAATAAAGATATCTCAAACCTCAACTCAACTCGAACTCCAACTGCAACATGAGCACGAATATGTCATGTCTAATTGACGTTTTCTTACTCAAGAAATGAGCAAACAAATGCGAAAACTTCAATTATGACAAGCTCCATCTTTGGAATATGGGCCATAATCACAAAAATAATATTACCTTGAACCATTCGTCTTCAATTACGTATTTAATAGCTTAAATGAACTTCGATCCACTTAGTAAAGTTCCTCGAAACAATTTTCCTTGAACTTCACAACTTTTCGTAATGTGAGCGTGGGAGAAAATGGCGCGCCTTACGGACGGATACAATATCAAGTATGTTTTACGATATTGTCAATGCTACAAAGTCATCGGGTCTGTATACGACCCAAAAATGGAGACCAAAGCATTACTATTAATCTACAAATTGATTCCAAAGACATCACCAAAATAAACGTTTTCAGGGCAGCCAGTGTTGTATAAAAGATCTTTTGAATAAAATTCTTGCTACTTGCATGAACCAAACGACTGTAGTTCGGTGCGGTGAAGTCTGAGTTATAAACATTACGAAAAATACGCAATACATTTGGGTATTTAAACAATTAACCCATTTTATTAAAGTACAGTACAGTTACTAAACATGTAAGCAGATGATAAATAAATACGGACGTAAAGCATGCCGAAACAACGGAAACTTATTTGCGCCAAAACTGAAGAAATTTTAGTATATGAAACGCAAAATCTATATAGCTGTAAAGATTTCCTAATACCCCTCTTTGTCTAATAAAACTAATACGTGTTTATCGAAATAATGCCAATAAAGTTATTTTCATCTTGACTCAGACGGCAAAAATAAACGAGTTTTCTAACCACACAAAGACTTAAATATTAAAATAGAATATTATTATACCAGCATAATAATATCGTTAAGATTTAGCCGGTCAACTTATTCGTAGTTTGCGGAATTAAGTTTTCCATGCATTAACAGCAAAAACAACTAAGTTTTACGTTTGAAGTTGGTTTCAGTAACCTTGGCTGAAAAAATGTGCTAAATGATATTAGGTGCAATACTTTTGTTGTAGTTTTGTACCTTCTCGTTGCAGATACAAAGAAAATCGAACTAAAAAGACTATCCAAACAAGTTGCCAAAGGGACTTACCTACCCACAGTCTTGCATATATGTAGACTTAATGCACTTATTGTACCAAAAATAGACACTACTAACCCGTTTGTCGACAATTTGTCGACAAACGAGTTAAGATTTCTTTTTAATTTTTTTTCTGGGAATAAATAACCAAGGCTAAAATTGTTTCTCGGAAAATTTTCGAAGAATCGTAGGATCAGGCGTAATATACCTACTATGTCCTCTCCATACGTACAGGCTGTTCCAGAAATGCATATTTAAGGGTGATGTTGGTAGCTGATGGAAAAATAGCAAAACAAATTTTTTTTCTTAATGTTTATCAGCAGTTTAGGAACATCCTGTATAGTTCCAATAAAACGTAAAGATTCTTAATCTAAGTGAGCTCAGGTCCATCGGAAATTATTTATTTAAAAAAGTTAAGTATAATAATAATAATAATATAAAAATAATCAACATTAGATACTATGTTATTAAGCGCTGCTTATGCCTCGGATAAAAACTCTCTGAATATTGAAAAATCTGCGTTTCAACATAAGAATTAATATAAATAAATAAAATTATTTATTGTCGCCAGTTAATACAATCATCTTATAAATCTAACATAAATGCATCGTATTATTGTATTGCACAAAAGGTACTGCTACTGATTCCCAAACTAAGCTTGAGCGGTTTGACACATCCTGTGTACTGTTTCAAGCTGTCAAACCACTATTTTTATTTAAAAAGGCGCTCAATCATTATAAAGGTAGGTAAGTGCTACAAGGGATCATAATCGAGCACTATATAAACAAATGTATTCCGTTGACTGGTGTGTTCACTTGCACACAGGACTGGTGACGTAAAAACTAATGCATATTAAATTGAGGAAGTATGACTGTTGCACCCAGGGCATGCATATTGTAACGGTGCTTATAGCTGATTTGACATGGAGACACAGAGCAATCATTTTCGTATTATAATTCTAAAAAAAAATTGGCAATTCAATTGGCCTCCTTGCATGATTCATCTGGGTACACAACATAGTTACGTTGGGATTCTTGGGATTGTTTTTTTTTTCATTTCGGTTCAAAGTAACATTTGGGTGACTTTTTAATGCTGCTGTGCATTTAATAGAGTAATTAATTACTTGAAATCTTATATGATTTTAAATCGTAAAAGATCATTTTATAGATGTGATTATGCCAAATAATATGAATTATGTGAATGACATGAAGAACTTAGGTATTTATGTACTTCTTATTAAATATCGCACTTAGACATCTAGTACCTACCCAGTGAAAATTAAACGATTAGTGGCAATAGTTTTTAAAATTTATACGTCATTACATCTTATTCTAATGTTTATAATAATATAAAGAATCTTCTCAGAATAGCTACGTTTATATCAAACCTCAAACTTTCACATGGCAGTTGCTATAAACCCATGACCGATGAAAGCGTAACAAACACATACAAAAGTAGTTAAATCCATATAACAAGCGCAAAATGTTGAATTAGATCACTGGAAAGGCAACTCCATTTAACGCAGACAATTTTAGCGACCTACAACATATAATGCAAGGTCGTTTCTATGTCCCAAATATGTATAAACTAACATTTGAATTAAATGCGTCTTTGTTTACTAAAGTGGGCTCTTGACATTGTATTAATAGGTTGTTTAATCGCTAATAGTGATAGTCAATCATAGTCAAAATAGAAGATCCGTTTTTATTAAAATAAAATGGTTAGGTACGTTTTATCTACACTAATAATAATAATAATAATATTATAAAGAGGAAAGATTTGTTTGTTTGTTTGTTTGTTTGTTTGTTTGTTTGTTTGTTTGAAATGAATAGGCTCTGAAACTACTGGACCGATTTGAAAAATTATTTCACCATTAGAATCCTACATTATCGGTGATGGACATAGGCTATAGAATATTTTCAAAAAAGTTAGGGTTCCGTATGAAAACTTCAATAATGTAACCCCAGGTGTGAGAAGAAATCCTTATATCGCGTACGCTGCGGAATCTATTGACAATAGAGCAAAGTGATGTACTACAGTTTTATAGAAGTCATCAATATCTACAAAAAAGTCCGCGATACCATATGTCTAACTATTATGGATAAGTCACCATGACCGCTTTTTGTTCAAATTATTCAAGCAAATCCCATGGTGAAATAAAAAATGGTGATTTTAGTATCATGATATTAATCCTTATCCATTTAAATGGTTTGATAATTAAGGTTGATTATGTCCGTGTAAATTACACTTTAAATTATTCAAATCGGACCTTTCGTTCAAAAGTTACGACGGTAATAAACATGCTCGGAGTAAGAAAAATGTCGCGGCTTGAGCGAACTGGGGAGAATCGTATCAATGTTTGGTCCGATGAAGTTGAAACACCACGGCATTTAAATGTTTTCGATAAAACAATAAGAATAACAAATTTTTGGATTTTTCTAAAATAAAGTACATACATACTAAGGAGTGAAGCAGGGGTGATTAAGATTTTAGGGGAGGACATAATTGCTTGCTTCAATTTACGTCGGAATGCGATGAACAAACTAAAAGCGGGATAATTGAAACAGATGTACCTAACAATTTTTGCATAACCAAACCCTGACGGGTTGAACGGGGTGAACAGTTGCGCTGAACCTGGGCTCGAGACAAGTGAGATTCTGTCAACGGTGGCGTGGCGTACGCGATTGTCAATAATAATAATAATAATAATATCTTGGGACAACTCACACACGGCCATCTGATCCCAAGCTAAGCAGAGCTTGTGTTATGGTAACCAGACAACTGATATACATACTTATATAATTTATAAATACATACATATTATAGATAAATTACACCCAGACACAGAACAAACAATAATGCTCATCACACAAAGTTTGTCCTGGGTGGGAATCGAACCCACGACCTCTGGCTTTGCAGTCAGGGTTACTAACCACTAGACTACGTCAAAATGTCACGATGTGATCGAAATGTCACGTTTCCAAAGCTTACCTTTATAAGGGGGTATAGGGGGCGTTGAAGTTTGTGGAGTACCTACTAAATCCACGCGGACGAAGTCGCGGGCGAAGTGCTAGTTTTAACTAAAACTCTTTCAGCTATCACTCGAAGGTAGCCTTTGGACTGATTAATTTCGTTGCGGGATCCAAGACATTTGAATCGTTTCACTGTTGATTCTAGCTCTCAGGAGTTGCAGTGGGTGGTCATAGTGTGGAGGGCTTTCCACATCTCAATCTGCCCCCTGTAGCAGTTACTTGTAGCGGTAAAAATTATATGTACCTACCTACGTGTAGGTATACACTTACAAATGCATTGACGATGAACAGGCCAAAAAATGCACTTATGTGAGCGTCCAAAATGTAACAAGAATTACATTACCCTTGAATATTTCAAGCTAAGTGGCTGCTCATTATTTTATTTTAGATTTTTCGATCAAATTATTTACGAGGTTTTTCAAACGGAAGATCTTTACCTGAGTAAACAAAGTACCCCAACTGTGATATTTTCCTCTACTAAGTGTATTTTATTTTGAGATTATAATTCTCAGTCACTTATCAAAGCGATTAAGTTATTTGTCCAATCACTCAGGCGGTTCTCCATCATATCGCTGATGGTGTTTTGTTTTGCAACGGACAAAAAATCTTTACATTTCAACAGAATCCTATCATTTTCGTGTCCACAAACAGTGGACTTAGGCTTCATTACAGAGCATTATGACTAATGTTTTATAGATTTTCGTGTTACGACAAACCGACTGCATTAATAGCAAAAAAAAACCGTTTGGAAAATATTTTCAACGCAGCAGGTGCAATTACGGCCACGTTGTCTGTGTGCAATCATTGCAGGTAGATCTAGGGCTCTAGACAAGTGACATTCTGTCAACGGTAGCGTGGCGTAGGCGATTGTCAATACGTCAAAAATGTATGGGATTGACAGTTGCTATCGAAATGTCACGTGATCAAATTCCTACATTTTGACATTTCGACAGTCGCATTCGCTAATTGAATGGCACATTGTCTACGGCCTCTAGTGCAGTGACCAGAGAGCCAATTCTACTAATTTTTAAACAACGTTCGCATTGGCATGTCAATCGCAAACTGTTAGAATAGCCCTAATTTTCATACATTTTTGACAGTTTTCGATTGAGATGCGATTGTCCTTGTTTGTCATGAATGAGCAGGGGCAGTTGAGGGTTTGTCATACTCACTCGAATGTCTCGCTGATGGTGGCACGTGTATCGGATCATTCAGTTCCCTTCAAAATGGTTGAGCTGAATGGTGCACGCGTCATGTTCGTGAACGGGCGCCATCAGTGGAGACTAGTCATCTCTTAGCTGTCGCTGGCTTAGTTCAATAGTTTATTTGATACTTAGAATCCTTTTTTTTCTCTTTCTTTACATTGTTCTCACATGTAGAAGCAACAAAGATAATGTAACCAGGATTATTGTAAATCATAAAATGGTTTAAAAGAGTGTCCGTGGAGTTTCTTGCACGTTCTTCTCCATAGAGATCTACGCTTTGAAACGTGCAAATAGCTTCATGTTTTTGACTGACTGACTCTGACAATTCAAAAGTACCTGTAAATGGTTTATTTGAAATACCTAAATGCTTTGACTTTGACTTTGACTTTGATTGCAAAAGTTGTTTGAAAATTATTAGAATTGGCACTCTGAGGTTCAATCCAAGTGAGATTCTCTCAACGATAAAGTGTATGGGATTGACATGCTATCTAAATGTCACGTGATAAAATTCCTACATTTTGGCATTTTGACAGTCGCATTCACTAATTGAATGGCACATTGTCTAGGGCCCCTGACCAGTGTGATTGATCGATTAACTTCGTCTTTAGTTAACCCACAGGGGATGACATGGCTTTGTCAATCACTTTGAGTCCGGAGCAAATTGCGTTGGTATAACATGTCATCGATGGTCACTGCATTGGAAAATTGGCCCCGTTCACTATCGCCTGAATGGCAGCAGAGGAGCTGTCATAATCTCTATTATTTATGTCATTCGACACTGACATTTAACTAGGAACTGTGTTTATTTTTCAACTTTTTATATCATCATGCATTTAAATTATTGTTCTTCGTCTTGATTTTTAATCTCAATCACGACTTCACAAATTAATTAATGCAAGATATGATTGCAATGACTAAATTGTAAATCTCTATTGTTATGTAGGAATGTCGATATTTGTTTTCAACTAATAGGCTCAGCAATGAGTATAACAAATTACTAAAGGCTACAATGATTTAAGTACCTTCATAAATAAATAAACTCTAAGTTATTTATAAATCAATAATTGCTTTTCAATTACAATAAGATGCTTAACCTTAGGGATATCCTATATCACAACACGTACTAAGGGCAATTGCTACTACCGATGATTGATGTCTGCATGATAACGACTGCTTCAGTTTTCAATAGAATTTTCATGAGAATGTAGATTTGAGAGTTTCTGCCAAAAGAGACGATACCGATAACTCATCCGAATGTTCTTACTACGGAATTGGTCGTCCAATATGCTGTAATTGCACACTGGATCCTACCCTCTATTGTGATCTCCCTTTCACTCACAGGAGTCACAGGTTGCTGGGAGAAAACTCAATTTTGAGTAAAGCTCGCCTTTGCACATGAACTTTTTTATAATTATTAGGTATTATACCTACGTGGTTTTGGTGTAGGTACAATAAAAATGAAGAATTTAGGTATCATTTTGCGATGTGACAAAATTAATAATGCTGCAATAACAAAACGTAAACGTAAATAGCATACCTACTTAACTGTGCTATGTGCGTACGACTTCTTTGTCCCCTTTTTGCGGTCCATTGATACTTTGGTTACACCTAAGTACGACCGGCGTCATTTGCCTTTTTCGTTTTTGTTTATTAATGAATTAATATTTATGCTTTGTTTATTTGTTCAATATCAAATGTAACCGTAATCAATTAAAGCACATGAGTTTTTTTTGATAATATAATATTTATGGTCTGCTAAAAATAAATTACCTTTATGAATGGAGGAAAAACTGTTTATATTGTAATTTACTATATTATATATTGTTAATCATTTCATTAATTTATACGTTGACCTGTCTCGTTTTTGTGGCTTGTCATGATATAGGTAAAAATAATTAAATAAACTGATTTATACACCTTCTTAATATTCGCATTCGCATGTCAGTTGCAATCTGTCAAAAATATATGGAAATTAAGGGTTTTTTTGACAGATTGCAACTGACATGCGATTGCGAACGTTGCTTAAAAAATAGTACAATTGGCACTCTGATATACCTAAGTCGATTAATAACAACTTAGGTGGACCAAGCTTAGCCTATCGGCGGCAAAACGCGCCGGTTTCATACCAAGAGCAATGTGCAGACCGCAGACTAAGCTTCGTAATCATGACATACCGTACAGTTCTCGTCAAATAACTTTGCCCCTCTGAAGTTAGCCATTTGCAAAGATCGCGCAGGTGCAGTCACGTACACGGGAGCAAGCGGGACGCAAGCATGCATCGAACGTAAACGAGTGACTGAGACATAAAATCGCGCCCCGCCCCCATGTCTCTTACGCATGCGCAGTTGCAGTGTGTTCGTAATTTTGACTACTACGCAGCCACTCGACACAACTTCAGAGGGCAAAGTTATTTGACGAGAACTGTACGAAGGTTTCCATGCCACATACCTACACGTAAAAAATTATGTTTCATGTATGTTTTTACTTTTTTCTATAGCATTAAATTAATTAAATTCTGCTATAGTAAAAAGTGGGTCCATTTCAACTGCTTACCCAATATGGTTCATGAGGTACAGCCCGCTGACAGACAGACGGGAGGACAGCAAAGCTGGTTCGGAACTACAGAAAATATATCAATAATTTAGCTTAGCACATGGTTTGCTACCAGGACCAAGCTTAGTCATAATAAATATGCAAGAGTTATAATAGTTCCTATAACTACAATAAAAGTTCCTATAATAAACTAGATATATAGTTTATCAATCGTTAGTTTGCCTTCGACTATAAGCCGGCCTCGACGTTGTTGAGACCATGAACTGAATGACTGTATTTTTATGGAGCTGGTCGATACGGAATATCGAAAATAGCTGCATCGGACCGTCTAAATCTCACCCACAGCCTTTTCTGAATTCGTTATAGTCATATTAGGTACTACATACAGCAACTATGGAAATAGTTATATATTTGAAGTTTATGATTGTTATATAAATGCGAAAGTAACTCTGTGTGTCTGTCTGTTACGCTTTTACGCTAAAACGGCTGAACGGATTGTCATGTAATTTGGCAGATATATAGCCTGGGATGTGGAGGAGGCTACTTTTTTACGCGATAACCGACATCAACGCAGGCGGAGCTGCGAGCAAAAGCTAGTATGTTACATAGATTTTACAATATTTGATGAACAGGTAAGGTGTAGATTACTACACCTTACCTGTTTACTTATTTTAGTATTAAGTAATTAGTTAATTATAACTAATTACTAAATACTAAAATAAGTAAATAGTTCATTGAATATTGTAAATTCAATCATGATTGAATGTAAAGGAATAAGCATCCAACCGTTTTGAAGTCAAATTCCTTTTTTTATTGTTTTTTTTTTTCATTTGAGATGACTCTTGACTCTAATCTTGGTGGGTGATAGAGAAAAAGTCGACGATGGAATGAGCTTACCCAGAAGAAGCCTGTTCACTCTAACTTTGAAGAGAACTTTAGGTTGAATGCGTTTGGAAACACAGACGCAGGCCGCCTCGCTAGTGGGGCTGAATAGACAAGCCACATTTTTGGAGTATTGATTTTTCTTAATTTTTTTCTCCGTCTCATAAACGGCATCTCTTGGAGTTTTTGGTGAAATTCGGCCTGTATTTAAATGAGTATATAATCGCTTCGAATGTTGTCTACTGGCCATTTCACATCAATTTTTTTTTTTGTTAAATGCTTATCTAATTTTAGGGTTCCGTACATTAAAAAAAAAACTGAACCCTTGTAGGATTTCTATGTTCCTCTGTTACAGCCAATTTTTTGGCATAATTTAGCCTGTAATTTATTACCGCAACGAACATCTATGTAAAAAACGTAACTTTCTAATCTCTATTGGAATTTCATCCATGTTTTAAAGAAAGAAGAAAGAAAAAGCATTTATTTTGTCACAAACGCAGGGCACACACAAACAATAGTGACACACAAATAAAAATAGAAAGAAGCAAAAACAAAAAATAATAATAATAACTAAAATAAACAGTACAATTTTGTGTGCCTCACGGCTGCTCCAAAATAGGTCCAGTCAGCATGAATGCCAGACAACTAGTGCCTGACGCTGGTTTTCAACTGAACCTGAGGTTGTGACGCAACGGACGCAGTTTTTATTTTAACAAATAGCAGTGATGCGAACTCAGATAATATATAATATATAATGCATCATAATATATATAGCGAAACGTGTTAAATTTAATAAATAGGGATAAGATAATATTATATGTGTTTGTATATAGTGTGATGTGAAACATAAAAGACGAATAATACTTATAATATTAAATGACACAACACTTAAAACCAAAAATATAAAATAAAATAAAATAGCCCCAGCCAAAACAAATACACGGGTGGCCACATTATATAATTGAGGTATTTTGCACCACCATATCCAGCCCTCGCTGTGCATCGATCAGATACTGTCGTAAGCGTCTTCTAAATGTGCTTATTGTGTTGATCACTCTGATAGGTGGGGGGATGTTATTCCACGTTTTAGAAGCCGCCCAGCGAAAGCTGCCCTTAAAAGCAGCTGTACCGTGAGACTGGGTTAAAAGTTGTTGTGAGCGTTGTCTTCTCCCGCATTCCCGCCGGCTCGCAAACCAGCTCAGCTTATTGAATAAATAGTCCGGTTTCTGGTATTTAATTACACCGAACAGAAGGCAAGCTAAGTGCAGTTTTCAATTTCCTGAAATAAATAAAATGCATATTATTTGTTACAACAAACTGGGTAAGTTTCTAATAAATCATTGACACAATTTTATATCAAAGCTATCCTTAACATAGACCTCAACCCTTTCAACGCAGCAAGGCTCATGAAGTCATGAGACTGGTTTCAAACCGGCTTGTAATGACGGGTGAACAAACTATTCGTACGTACACACGTTAACCCTTTTTCAAATGACTCCTGCCGCTCTGGGTGGAGCGAGAGGGAGTGTGAGATTCTTACTGAATAAAACCCATCCGTGCTTCTCCTAGTGCCCTATGCGTTTGCAGGGCCGCGGTAAGTCTTTCGAACAAAATCCGCAACCCTGGCAGCACGTTTACTCTTAAACCTATTAGAGACAAGCAATAATGATAATTACTAAATAATATACGAGTACTTAACGCCATGGGCAATTTAAAATACAAACAAAATGGTCGTTAATAAAATTGTTTACTCGTGTTTTAATTGCTTAGATATAACTTCATTCATGGGTAACTAAAATACACGACGACGACACGGTTGGTGCAGTAGTTGAGCGATCGGCTGCTGCGCTGCGTGTCACGGGTTCGATTCCCGCATGGAACAAATATTTTGTATGGCCTACAGATAGTTGTTCCGGGTCTGGCTGTTTGTGTATGTGACTTTGTTTGTTTGTAAACGCACCCACGATACAGGAGAAAAGTGTAAAAAAAACTATACCTATAATAAAGCTATACCTATATATTTATATCCCAAAAGTACCCACACCACGGGATAACTTTATGTCCAACTCCGACCGGAACAGCCCAAAATATGTTTACTATGAAAAATAAAATGCTTAAAATATTTGCTAGTTTAAATTGAATTAGGCATAAGCAATGTTCTAATAACCAACTTTTCATAAAAAACCAAAGTGAAGCTATAATGATACCTCAAAGGAAAACTAATGAGGCGGTCATAAACTCACAATGAATCGAAATTTAGGTACAAACGATGCTGCTAAATGGGTGGCCACAGCATCCCAGCGAGCATCGACCTACATTTCAGATAAGAGATCATTTATTCCGGACATCATCGTAATATGGTCGTCGCTATCAATATCACTTGCCATTTCTAGCCGACCACAACTGACCTCATTTTGTAATCGCTATTATGATTGGCTATTGGCCACATTTTGATGATGTTGTATGACTCAGTGATCAGCATAGCCGACAAATTTGCAAGAAGGTGGTTGCGGGATGGTCTTTCAATAGGTCACGAAGATTTTTCTACGATCTGATAATCAGGTGATCAACGGGGTGGTTTTTCTCCTCCTCGCGTCGTATTCCTCATTGCTGAGGGTCGTGAGTCCTCCGATGAGTGGTCAATTTCTGCTTTACTATGTCTCTCCACTAGTGTCTATACTTGGCATCATGGAGCGCATCATACAGCTTGATGTTGAGTGTTGAACGGATTTGGTCAGACCATCTAATGGGGCTGTGACCTCTCGGCCGTTTGCCGTCTATCTTGCCTGTCACCATAAGTTGTTCAAGGTTATGGCCATCTTTTCGGGCTATGTGGCCAAAGAACTCCAGGATCCTTTGCAGGCAGGTAGTGGAAAGCCTAGTCCTGATATTCAACTCACGAAGGATAGACTCATTGGTGCGGAATGCAGTCCACGGAATCTGCAGCATCTTCCTCCAGCACCACATGTCGAAAGCGCCAATGCGGTCACGATCGGCCATTTTTAGGGGTGGTTTTAGTGAATTAAAAATTCCACACTCCCTGCTCTTTTCCTCATAAGTTCAGGTTTAAAAGAAAAAAGTATCCTTCAGATGTTTCAAACTTTGTTAACAAAAACTTTGTTAAAAAATTTGGATGACAAGTCGACCAACATCCTAATAATACGATCTCGTCGGAAAATTCACAACTTCGGGCTGTTGTTACAAAAACTATCCCAACTAATGAAGCTTATAAAATTAAAACAATAGTTCTAGGTTCACCTGGATTTGAATTTTCATTAATTAACTTCCTCCATAGGAAAGGAAGACAGACAAACCCGAGTTAATCTAGCATGAAATCTTTCCACGTAAAGTTGTCGGAATGAACAAAATATCAATACAAAAAGCGAAAACCCAATCGATACCGTAGAGTTAATCCGTTACGTAAATAAAGTCTTACAAATGGATGACTATAAATAACGAGAATAATAATGTCTAAACCCAAAGCCAGACGTAAAAAGCATGCACGAGTGTAACCTCGAAATAACTCGATCGATTCACTGATGGCTGCAGAACTAAGGTGATAGTTACACCTTGAAATCGACGGATTTTAGAGTCACAAAATCTGGTTTATATTGTTAGGCTATTTCTGGTTCAAAACTACAGGAAGTAACCATAAGCAGTTCGGTTAAACAGTGTCAATATCTAGTCAGGATAGTTTACTTATTAGACTAAGAACAGAAGTACTAGTTTCTGCTAGCGGCTTCGTCCGCGAGAAAGTAAGAAATGGAGCCAAGGAGACACACTTTCGGGATAAAAAGTATCCAAGGACTATGACCTGGAGCCGAGTCGTGAAGAGGAACAGACAGCCAGACATACATAGCTACTTTGGCATTTTATACTATTAGTAGGTATAGATTACGCATATGCATGTCCTTGTCTAAGCAATCAAGTTTCAGTCAATTTAAAAAGCAAATGAAGCATAAATGTCACAAAACATAAATAAACCAAACTAATTAATAATGTTTACGACGTACGGCATTTCATACAAACTTTCAAGTCCTTATTTTTCGAAATGAATGAACCGATTTTAATTAAACTGCCTACGCATTAGCAGGATAGGTACATAGTGTAACGGCTAAATTCGGCCGACTTCAAATTTTCCATAGAAACAGAGATATCCTATTATAATTTCATTATAATTATTTTTTTTAAATAAATTTTGAAAATGTTTTTATTAGTAGATGTCTCTTTAGTGACATATTTTTTAGAAGCTAATATATTTTTAAATAATAAAAAATGGGGCTAGTTATCATTATCATTAAACAAATAAGACTAACCCACTTAGATAAGAAAGTAGGTTTTGGGGAACTTTGTGATTTCGCAACTCTTACATCTATCATACATAAACATTGCAATATTTTTTAATGAGTTTGTGATAAAAATAAATAAGTAACACTTTTCTGTTATAAGAAGCCTATAAAATTCTCGATACAAATTGGGGTGGTTTCGTAACCTAGTAATAATATCCATGATTGTTATATTTACCTCCTTAGGGAGTTGCCATGGCGTTACGCAATTTTCAAAAGAATCAGACCCTCGAACTCTGGAAATAGAAAATTTTTTTCATTGCGGTTGAAACAGTTATTTTTGGTATCTAATGAAGTCAAATAAGATTAATTAATACTTAGGATCATATACCAAAATGGAAACTCCAACGAAGCTGGCCATAAATTGTAGTTTTTACATTTGTTTGCTCATCTCTCGAGTACGAAAACGTTAAACAGACAAGCTTTCATTGACATTTTCGTGCTCATGTTGGAGTTGGAGTATGAGTTTTGGAATATGGGCCTTAATCTACCTTTGCCAGGACAGATGTGTGTCGAAAAGCGACAGTATGGTATTTTTCCAACAATGGTATAACAGGCTAAAGGATAAGATGGGCTTACTATACCTACTTATAAACGGAAAAACAGTTTGAAACAGTCTGTTAAGCTCAAATGCCAACAGCCTCTAGTGGAATGTGAATTTCCAAGTTCCCTCGGGAAATACCACATGGTCAGTACCTAGTTACAAAGATATTCAAGTCTAAGCCAACTCCCGACGATCATTAAGGCATGGCTACATGGCTAATAGCCAATATTCGTATTCTACATTGCTAGAACGATTGCATATAGAGGATAATAGGACATATTATGTAGGTACTGTCTCCGCAACTCATAATTCATAATAACGTAATTAAGATAATAATTATAGCTTTACAAAGGAAATTGCATGTATAACAACATTATTATGACATGAAATGATTTATTATTGATATTGTCAATGAAATATGGGCTACGTCCGTGTGACAAAGGTCCTATAAATGGCCGCATCGGATATAATGTAATGTAGCACAATACGGTTATACATAATCGCTGACATGCCATTCATTGCTACCGGCTGAGGAGAACATTTGCTGCTCCAGCCCCTTAAATACCAACCTTATTTTGTGTGTAAAACATCATTCGTGCATCTATATTCTATAATCGCTTTATTTTATCGTTTTAAACTTGTAAGTTTGAAACGATAAAACAAAGATTTTCAGTATGTTTCTTATTAAACATATAGGTTCGTAAATGACGCGTTATGTACGTTTTGTAAAACATAAATGATTAATTAAAATTATTCAAATAAAACCTAAAACCGTAAATCCTAGAACCATGCATTGGCATCTCTCAGAAAAGTTTTTGTTAAATTCTAAATTTAACTCCATATTAGTGTTTGTAAACAAACATTCAATATTGATTGACTACATTATAATTATGCAAGTAAGCAAATTGCTTACAAAAAGTTTGGAACAAAAAGTTAGAAGTGATAATCTCAATGTTTCAATAACTATTACAAGATTAACAAATTAATATCCTTCCCTAGTGCCTTGTGTTATCAAATATCTTTTTTTTCCGGCCATGAACAGTGATTCTCAAACATGTCCACCTGGGCTCCCACGAGTCTATGACACAGATATTTAAAGGGCCTATAATGAAGAAAAGAATAATTGGTGGTGCATGAGAGGTAAATTGGGGTCCACCATCAAGCACCATTAGTAAGGGTGATATCATTCATGGCACGAATGACCTGCAGGCAAAACAAAACCAAGGGATCCATGGCACGAACAAGTTTGAGAACCCTTAGCTAGGCCCAACAGTTTAAGTTGTCATTCAGAAATTACTTAAGACTTAAGAATTTTATCAAACAGAATAGAGAATTTTTAGATTCAACACGAATAAATCAAAAAGATAAAACAATATTACAACACAAACTACTAATAAGTACTTACAAAAACCAATCACATGCACTGCCGTGACTTTTCCCAAGTTGGAAACTTCTTTTATCTTCTTATCGCTCATAACAATGTACGTAGACAAGATCGATCAGCTGTTCAACACCGATTAGGTGGAAGAAGAAACAAAAGTCACGTTCCGTTACTAAATCACGGCCACGATGAGATAAAAAAGTATAAAGGAAATAAGAAACTTTGTAACCTTGTGGTCAATGAATAAAGTAGAAAAAGTTAAACAGTTATTATTATGCCTGTTAATTGATAGTTACAGAATAATTGTAATACAAAACGTGTAATTAATTACTTAGTAGTCATTGGTGCATATCTAAGTTTATACTAAGGCGACATTAATACCGTTACAAACAACCAACAAATGAGACTCGCAGCGCCATGTATCTCGACAGCTGCGAACTAACTTGACAAAATCCTAAATCGCGATATCAAAGTTTACGGTGCGATAAGAACATGCACAACAACCCGAATAACAACTACCGGCAGTTGCCCACCAGACACAACAACCGTCTGGTCGGAGGATTCTCCCCTTTTCAATGGAGGTACGTGGGACTTTACTCTTTGTTCCACTACCCTCCATACGACTTTGTTTGTACCTTTATCCTGAAAGCAAAGATTGGTGTGTGGGAAGACTGCTGTTTATCCGATCCCATACTCATTGTCTCCCCTCACTCAACACTTTAGATTGGGAAGCAAAGTGTTAACTCCCTTATTGTGATTTTTACCAACAAGCTTTATCCCACGATCTTTTCCACAGGAACCGTGATCTTTTTTAGAATAAAAACTAAGTTCTGCACTCAAATAATGCCTTATATCAGCGAAAGAATTTCTGTAATACTTCCAGAGGTTTCCTTTTACAAACAAATAAATTCAAATGAATTAAATATACCCAATGTAGTTTATCATCATGAATGCTTTCATTCTAAGATGAGCCTACGTGCATTCTATCAATCTAAACAAGATTAAAGAATGAATTATGACGAAATTGATGAATAAGAATAATTAACAAAGTTGGACGTAGTAAACAGGCCTGGTCAGCCCGGTTTTTTTTCTGTGGTCTTTAAAATATTCCACCAGCAACCTTGACTGTCTAGTAAGATACCTACCTACTTGC
The DNA here is from genome assembly GCA_947386135.1 of Melanchra persicariae. Classification (NCBI taxonomy): domain Eukaryota; kingdom Metazoa; phylum Arthropoda; class Insecta; order Lepidoptera; family Noctuidae; genus Melanchra; species Melanchra persicariae. The sequence continues at coordinate 6,017,414 of OX376653.1, read as the reverse complement.
AAAGGACTTTATTTATAAACTGTTAATCAGAATTTTATAAATGGGAAATGCAGCATTAAATTAAGAAAATGTTGCTTGGCCACGTGGACCAACTTATTCGAAAATAAAATAGGCAATCTCCAAATAAAGTATTGTTAATAAAACCCATTACTTTGGGGTTCTCGAATTATGATAAGTTATCATTTTTTTTTCGGGAGTGACCAGCTGACACGAACACAAAAGACAAAAACCTTTAAGAAAATCCGAAGTCATGAACCGAATAATATACCTACTTACGAAATTATAAATAATAAAAATCAAATTACAGTTAATTTTAATAATCAAAATAATAACCTCTAGATTCTGAGTCTGAGTTCAATCTTTACTATGCATATTTTAGTATCTATGTTCCCTTGGATAATTTATAATTTTCGACTACCACGCAGGCGAAGTCGCTGGCAAAAGCTACCTACTGTTATTTCCAAACATACAATGAAAACGTACCTTTAAGAATACCGGTAAGTATGTGTATCATATTAATGAGCGGCCGAGACCTTCATTATTATTATTATAAGAAATCCGAAAGTAAAGGTTACTGTAATCGGTTGCGAGAAAAACACATTACAATGGTCCCTGCATAACTCTCAACTCTTACGGCACAAAGGAGCCCTGCATTTCATCGTATTCTCGTTTGATGATTATATATTATCTTCTTTTGAATGTCCACCATTTTTTCCTAGGATTGATTTGTTCCAACTGTCTGCAATGGAAATATTTCCAGATTAAAATTCACAGTGTAGTCTTTTTAACCCAAAGGTTGACTGGTAGAGAATGCCTTGTTGCATTAAGTCCGCCCATGTACCACTATTGTACATAAAGTTTAAATAAATAAATAAACACAGTTACGTCAGCAAAAAGGTCGGGTACGTACCTAAAATATATAAATAGAATTCTCAGGTCTTTAATCGGAGGCGAAGTCCTTATGTCCTCCGATTACTGATCAATGATACAGACCGGGCTGTTGGTAAAATTTTCCTCAACGCATGTGGTAAGCATTTAAAGAAAATGCCTTCACAATCAAATAATTTATTCGCAACGGAATGTATCTGGAGTTAATTATTCATGAAGCCATCTGTTGCAATACGTGGGACAATGATAGAATTCTAACTAGTGACTAATTAAACATCATCAGACCTCGGTCAAAGTGCATGCGAAAATGACACATTGAACTATAAAGATGCAGCTGATACTTGCTTCTTATCTCCGCACAGATAATACTGTCATGTATTGTTCGTTACATTATAAATTGTTTACAGTTAAATTAGGCCAACGATTGTATTTTTATGTCGAATGTCGACAATATCCTCCCTATCGGTTGAACCAGTTGTAAGTACATACTTACTTGTGTAGCGTGAATAGCAATGAATCATAATAATGTATTCAGAAATTAATTGCGAAGTTGTTTTCTCATATCCGTGATCTTAAAACTGGTGTAAAAAGACGCTTGACGTAGTAGCTAAGAGCCATTTCGTCCTTCCCGTCATTGTATTTTCTTTGTGCTGGACCTTATTACTGGTTACGAGGATTTGAAGTTTCAACTTTTAATTTTAAAACAAATGTTACTATCGACCCTTATACCATTGAATGCGTCCATAAGCACAACGTTTAGCCATTCTAACCTTAACTAAGCAGCACGCAGCGGTTAATAAAAAAAAAAAAAGACTTCTACGACTATGTTATGAGTCTTTTACATCCTTTATACCTAATACACACCTACACCTATTACTTCATTCACCAGATAAAAAAAACTAGTAATAAAGTTGGATCACTGTTCTGCTTAGATACTATTTACGTCATATACATAATACACCGATTAGCACTTGCTAACAGTGCCACTCTCCAAATTGACGTCACACAAACACTTCATCCCGTTGTCCTTAACTTGTGATATTATTAAACTGCAAGTTAGTACACCATTGTGTGATAAATATTATTTTTAGACTAGACAATGACCCATTAATTTGATTGGTGCCGCCGGTGTCTGTTGACGTATTGTGAGCACGTGCATTCGTGCATTAACCTATCGCTTTGGCGTCTGACCAAATATGAGCTGTGACGAGCCTGCGACCATCCCTTACGTCCCTCACGTAACTGTGACGTCATTATTCTCTCATTTGTCATCCATGCGAGCATCGGAAAAAGAACTGACTTTTACGATAGCATATCCCTTGCATTCTCTAGAGAACTTTTGCAAATTTGTTACTAAGAAGCCTCCTCACAGTTCGATCCAATTTTCTCTTTACAGAAGATACTTTAATTTTAATGATTTAAGTAAGAACTTAAAATACATCCACGAAACTTGCCAACTTACCGTTCTTATTGGAATAATTGTTTAACATACGGCAACTTCTAGCTACATTACAAACACGCTGAGGTAATCCAAGAGATAATTATTTAATTTGCACAAAATTAGAATAAAGCAAAGCCAAGGCCTCACTTTCACAGACTAGACTCGCTGACCCAGAATGATGATGATACACATGTAGAACGTTTAGTTTTGGTCATATTGTTCAGAAAAATACGAAGTGAATTTTAAAACGAATAATGGAATTTGTGCTTATTTCATTTGTAGCAGTATCTTCACAGGAAACTCTGTCGCGGTTTAGCCATGTAATTCTGACAGACAAAATCTCGAAAAACATTAAACCGATTGTCCGTTTTGTTGACCTGCAGACCTACCGACAAAAGAAAAGCCGAAAGAGTTTGTCTCGACGAAAATTGACTGCTCTGCCCACGCCAGATTTCAATTTTCCAGGATCCTAAGCATGACTTCTTCCATACACGAAGCTCTCATCAAATTCAGTTCGGAAAATACCAAACTACACCAGAGACAGACAGACTGACATTTGAATTTATAATATTTATGAATGTGGGAGTTGTAGCTGATTGTCACATTATCACATACACATACGCCACACTAATCTAGACGAAAAGTTTAAACAAGCATGTCAAATCATGCCGAATAACACGAACATGTAACAACAATGTAACATTATGTAGGCTTATCAATCATATTAATAAAGTGACCACAGGCCAAATACTTGGGAGATAGCTTCACTGACTACCTCAAAACGTGTGCCGATGACGTGAATGAAGTGTAATAGGAATAGACTTGGCCTAGCACTAAGCAAGGAGTTGCCAAGCGGCGCTACATAGTTGATAGACAACGTTGATTGTGTCCACGTGTGTTTATTAAAAGCTATTGTGTATTTTATATTGTATACACTTTCTTTTTATTGTTTTTGTCATAAAAGAAAACATATGTCGTCGATGTAAATAACGAGAAATATAAAATCGTTTCTTTTACGAAAATTCAATTTTCTACTGCAAGGGCTGGTTTGAAATGTCACAGGAAAAGAATATCTGAAAGGATTTAGGGCAGGGCTTTGTCCAGCAGTGGGACTGTACCTAAAGCCTGAATAAAAAGAAAATGTTTTAACATTCCGTTTCCGTCATTGTCATAAAATGACTGGTCGTCATTTTTGTCATTCGGTAAAGTTTCTGCGTTCCTTTTTGTTGTAACACTTTCGACACGCTTCAAAATGAAGAAGATCTATGGTCCAGAAGTGTCAAATATTGATGCTATAATATGAACAATAAACGTATCGTTTGTGAAAAAAGCTAGCCTGGTATGGTTCGATGAACTAAATAATCAAGATCACGGTTCGATGATCCGAATTTAATGGGTCACATTAGTTATGCCATAATAGGTCACATTATTAATTTTGTTTCTTCCATCTGTTTCTTTTTCAACCGTTAGAACTTGTTTTCTTTTTACCCGACTGCGTCAGATGGGGGGTAATGTTTTTCAGTAAAATTTTCATTACGTTGGAAAATAGGCCTTTATTATCTAAAGCCAATTTTTTATTTAATTTGAAAGTTTGTTCTATTTTTAAAATATCCACAAGATTTTATAGCATGCGATTTATGAGTTCGTTAATACTTAGTACCTATTGTCTTTTTGTTGAACGTTTAAATTTTTCAATCTCTGCGTTAATGACGCCATCTAACGTCCAATGGAACAACTAAAGCCTCTAAAAAGTTGCTAGAATCCGCACCCGCTCCGAGTGTCAGAGTCAGACGTAACTGTGCTACTGGATAATAGATGGCGTTGCTATTAAATTTTAACTTAGAAATTATGTTTTAGATCTATAACCAAATCATTGCAATTCAATTACTTGTATCATACATATAATCAAAAAATAATTATTTTTTTATAAATTTAACTTGATTCCTACAAACATGCTCAACAACACGCCAGTGAATAAAGTGTAATGTTGTGTTTAAAGTTGGCAGAGAATGCAGTGAGAACCTATCTAGCAGATTAGTTATCTGCTAAATATGGTACCGGATTAGCCACGTAGCAAGAGTAGCAAATGCTACGGGCCCCGCGCTTGGTCTTACGAAAACATGTCGCTGAAAACCAGCGCTATGGCTGTGTCTCACACACGAGTCCTAACTCCCTATCACACTGAACGATACCCGCTTTCCGCAGATGTGACTCATATTTTCCCAATCTGTATAAATCATACGTTTTGTTTATGGTATGGGTCATACTTCGCGCAAATCAACTCTTTACTTTCTTCTCTTTCAAGCTACTATCTCGTGTGAAATCAAAGCAGCCCCGGATCCGGTCCATAAAGACAATGTAGGTAAAACTTATCGGCTCAGGCGCTACTGAGAAACCATTTTGCATATTTTTGACACTAACTGTTAGTGTAGAGAGTAGCAAAATTTAAATAAGTAGGTACCTATACTTTTAAATCATACTCAGGGCTTTTGAGAGAATACCAAAAATTTATCTGAAAAGTTTCAGTTACGAGCCAAGTGGTTACGGGCCCACTTTGTACATTTAGATCAATTTTTTTCACTTTTCTTAAAACAACGAAATTTCGATATGTTTTGGTCTAGGTATGTAACACTACTGCGCAGAATAGACTTCCTATAGACAAAGCTGGGCAGTATATAAATTACTTGTAATTAAAATACGTAATTGAAATACAAATACGTATTTGGTAATTGTATTTTAATTACTTCTTAAAAATGTAATTTGTTATTTACTTATTTCAAATACCTGACGCTGAGGTATTTTGTAGTTAGTATTTCATATACTTTATGACTTCAAAATACATTTGAACATAAATATATTTACCAAACTTATTAATGGGTGTGTTCTGCATAAAACAGCGCTCGATAGCTTTCGTAAGCAAAAAGGCTAACCTGAAAGAGTCACCGCGGCCCTGGGACGCAAAGTGCATGACGAGGAACATGGATAGGTTATAGTCAGAAAAAAAACCTAACAACTGACTGTATTATGTAATTAGTATTTATATTTAAAATATTGAAAATACTGTATTTTGTATTTCAAATACACGACTGATAGGTATTTTGTATTTCGTATTTTAAATACATGCGAGATAGTATTTTGTATTTTAATTAAAGCAAAGCATGTATTTTGCCCAGCTCTGCCTACAGGTACGCCCTGAACATCCTTTTAAAAATTGTCCGAATATGAGTTTTCAAAGTCGTCAGATTTGAGGAAACCTCACAGTTTGTCATATTTGCATCAACCGCACCTCATCAAATCAAAATGAACGGCTGTGAAGATCCGTATTTCGGTATTCTCTCAAAAGCCGCAAATGCTCAGTTATCAACTTTTCTCCCTTTACGTATCAAACTACATGAAAAAGCTATTTATAACAAAATAGTTTTTTATTAAAATAAAAACAAAAAACAACTAGTTACTGATATTTTGTTTTCAAAATCAATCGGTTCGATTCCAATAAACTGATGATGCAATTTTAGTTTTCATTAAAATCAGGCTCGAACCTCCTGAGTGTTTTTCGCAATCCTCTTAGTTCCGGATTTTTACGAAGTGAATTTTTAAAGCGTGTGTGGATGGCTAAATCCAAAACTACGAGGATTAGCGAAAAACACTCAAGGAGTATGGTTGCTCAAAAACCGTGAAGTCAAAGAAGTTTTAATTTAATTAATTGTTTTAGTTTTACGAAGGTTTTGAGTTTGGTAAAATTAGTAAAATTTGCTACAGGCCGTGCTGGCTTAATACACCCCAAAGATTTTTTTTTATACATGTGAAAAGTTATTCAGTTCAATTCGACTTGACTGTCCTAATTACTCAAGTCAAATTTAACTAACTTTACTACTTTTCACAGATAAAAAAATCTTTTGCTTAATTTATGGGTAAAGAAGGCGTGAATGTCGTGGAACACTCGGTTGGAACGAAGTTCCTATCCTATGGTTTTGGGTACAATTGTTTTTTTTTTGTTTTCTGTCTCTCACAATTTTCTTTACATCTGTGGGCAATTGGGCATCGGTTTTGGATATCATTTTATTGAAGAATCGTGTCACCATATGGATAACCGTCACTATAATATAATGAAATGGTCGTGACGGAAATTCGTGACGGAAAATCTTACTTACTTAATCTGACTTAATCCCCCATCCGCCAAGTTCGTACCGTGCGAAAAGGAACTGCGTTCCAAAAGTATAGTGTACACTTTTACGAAACCTTTTTACTTTGAATGGCGTCTTCCTGGTCTTCCTATTCATGAACTTACTTTCGTTTCACTCTCTCTTTTAGCCACCTCTTATTTTTTCATTAAATAATAACTTCAAGCTAAAAAGTACTTATTTATAATATAAAACTAATTTAACTAAAAACACTTAAAATGAAAACTCCTAACTAAAACATGGCGTAAATAAATTCGACCACATCGCTTTCGACTAGAAGTGAGCCCAAAAGACTGGCGGCATTATTGCCACGTTGTATGGCAATGCTTATCCTCTGTCTGAAGTAGCCAGTATACTATTGTAGTCTTTGGTCCGAAGTAAAAGCCAGCCCTTGGGACACGCGAAGTGTCATCTAAGCGTTTAGCAAGTTCTTTATAATGCATGAGCATTCGGACCCCATGGTCCAAGAGTTTCAACCCCAAACGGCTCGAAAATATAATTGGCAACTAGGTTATTATATTTCCGCCGATTGATGTTCTCAGCAGCCGCAGCGGCATCACCAGCACAGCACGACGAGCTAGGAAGATGGGATGGCGCAAGAGTATAGACACAAGTAGCGTCCCACACTAAAAACCTACCCATCTTCCAAGCACGGAAATAAAGGCATACCGTCCGGTTGCTTGCCATCGTCGCGTGCCAGCCCACTAGGATAGTACGGCTGGAACACCGACGGCAACAAGAGCGCGTCGGGTAATGTCTTTGATGTTTGCGTGCCACGCTATGCGACCAGCACTTCGCATGCATGACAAGCCGTTGTGCCTGAGACTGTTGACAGCTTCGCCACAGTGGCAGCGATGAGGGGAACAGCACGATGCGCCTATGTGAAGGGAAGCAGCGAAGCGGAAAGTCGTATCAAGGTACCTATGTTCGACGACGGTAGTGCGTGCATGAAGCCAGAGCTGTGGGTACAGCCTGCAGGCGCGCACGCTCCGCAGAAGTTGCAGAAGTGGCAATGAGGTTCTTCTGAGCTTCTCTGCAGAGCGGTTCATCCCACCGTCTCTGGTATGATGGGTTGTCGGGTGGATTTTCATTGGGGCAAGCGAGTCTCCAAGCATTCACAGCCTCGGTGAAGCACGGCACATCAAAATCAATCAGTGTGGAAGCTAGGATATTCCTGATTAATTTATCAGTGCCATGAACCGAGAATATAAAAGCCGGTAAACTTATACTGGTAATTTTGCGAATGCCAAGGCCTCCCATACGGATGGGAAGGGTAGCTTGAGCCCAAGCTCGGTCGTCCATGGCCACATTTAAAATTGAAGAAAGTGTATGCTTGATAATTTGGTCCATTTTTTTCAAAAGGTGAGGGAGTTTCCATAACCTATTAAATAATTAGTTCAGAGAAGCGTTGCAGATCATTTTGACGAATACTAATGCCGACAGACATTTTGCAGCAAAAGCCAAATGCCGTGCATTTCTCCTCAGACGCGCTATCAAAACAAATCAAGCCTGCCTATGATTGTCTCGCTCCAATACTTCGAACTCCTCGCTACAGTCCGATGACTACACGAGTGTTTACCGTGACGTCACGGCCATTCATGACGAATTATACCTCTACCCTCCATTTCCGTCAGTATTAAGCTTATGAGAACAATAAACGTATTGTGTGACACCTACACACCTACCCGTGGAGCAATACTGGCCGAACGTAGGCAAACTCGACGCTTAATATAAGCAAATGTTGGGCAGCCAAAAGTCAGTCTCGTGGTTAGGCGCTCACGGCAACGTCGTATTGTGAATCATATCGAAAAGTGGAAAATATATCGATAACTTTATAACAATGGGGAAAAGTGAGTAGTGCTTACAATTTTTTAATCTACAAGAAAAAAAACTGCATAAAAATTAATTAGTAACTGTTAACTATGATAGAATGTTGTTTCGGAAACGTGATAAAGATGCATGCTTGTTTTATAAGTCTCATTTGAGTCAGCAGTTTTCAAGGTTGCATTATAAAAACAAACAAACGGAAGATACCCGACAATAATGTGCACACCTTTCTCTTACAATACATGTTTAAACTGCTAGCTGTTATTGCATCCTTAATTGACTAGAAGTAAATAACAGTGCAGTTTTTCATCTGTAGTGACTCAAACAGTGGTCAAAAATTATAGTTAAATTTAGTTAAAATTAATTTTTCGATTAATTAATTTTAGCTTGGCCATGGTAAAATAAATAAGTATTATCTATTTACAATGATGAATTAATAACTAACATTTTATCCACAATTGATTGATTTTGATCTGGATAAAAAAGCGATGCAATCAAATGCAATGAATATATCGATTTTCGTAGGCCACATAATTATTTCGATCTTTATCATTGAGGTGAGCGAATGCAATTCTGAATGAAAAATTAATAGTTTTAAGATTATCGTTAGATTAAGATTAACGAGTTAGAAATTATGCGTAATAACGTCCCTTGTACATTACAAGGGATATTTTTATAGGCATCGAAAAGTAGAATGGCACAGGAATCTATAAAATAGGTATACGTAGCAAGCCTAATCTCAAACTTTGGTGTTGGGCAATTGAAGTCCTAAATCGCTGATCATTATCGCTCAATGTGTCCATTCACATTCTGTAGTGCCTAGTCACCAAACTAAACTGTGTTTCTACTGTACCTTTAAAATTATAATAATTATATTAATAAATATTATATTATTAGAACAAAACTCTCCTCAAAAATCCAAGAAACAGTAAAATAAGCAGTAATAGTACCACCTACCCTTCTGCTCCTCAAGTTTTATGTATTTTTCTTTATTACATTTTTCTTTATTAAAATAAACAAAATAAAAAAGCCCTTTACTTCATGCATAATTAATTTTTCTACATCATTAACCTAATATTAGTAGATATAAAAAATACTGCATCTGATACATCTGAAAGATTGCATAGGTAGATAAAAAACTAGGTGCATAATAATGTTAAGATAATAATTATTAACACAAACATGCAATGCTTGCAAATGCTACAAATGTTCTGCGTGAATCTTCAGGGAATTCATTTAATTCTTCTTGGTGTTATACCAAGATTTTCTAGAATCCGTATAATTATTAGGGTGTACCTATGTGTATTTTACCTCGTTTACGCCTAGAGTTAATGCCAGATTATTATTTTATGTATGTCGTCATACCTGTAATCACTATCAGCATCCTACTGTCCGTAGCCCAATTTATGTTTAGTTAGCCATGTAGCAAGTCTCTTACTAATAGTATTTATTTAACGTCAATTTTCAACTAGAAACACAGAAATGCATGATGTATGCTATCAATAGGTCTCGGACATACCTATGTATAAAATGAAAATGAAATATAAAACATGAAAACTAGTTATTGACGACTGATTCTGAGTACCTAGTAGGTACCTACCGTACCTACGTACTTTTTTGAATTGTTTTAACATGCGGTTGGTCCCGGCTGTCATTTGTAGATCTTTGAAAGTCGTTACGTATAGTCAGAAGCCAGGAAACCTAACAACAGTCTTGCCAAAACGTACCGTGTTACCCAGTTACTGGGTTGTGAAGCTCAGATAGACAGTCACTCCTCGTAAAATACTGGTGTTCAGTCGAATGTGGTTTGACTGGAAGCCGACCCCTATATAGATGGGAAAAAGGCTAGGCAGATGATGATGATTCTTGAAGTCTTTAAGAAAATAGTTTTAATGGTCTAATTGAAATAATTGATGTGACATTTGATTTCGTTGACTATTTTTATGAATAAAAAACAACTTTCCTACTCGGAAAAAAATGTGTAATTACAATGAATTTCGTAAAGAGCTGTTTCAAACAGAGGTAGAATGGTTGCCAACAAATTCCTTAAGTAATTATGAAAATAGCTTAGCTTTGTTTTACCGTGCCAATGCACGGTAAAACAAACAGAATCGAACAAACCTGAAGTGAATGTTTATTTTCAAGTTTAATATAAAAAAATAAGAGATTATGATTTATGTTTAGACAGGTACTCTAAAAATTCTGACGTAAACATCTATTGTTATTTGATTGCTATTAGTCATTATATCCTCATAACATAAAACATGTAGCCTTCCTCATATCTAGAATAATTGAAATACGAATGAATAAAATACGATGAAAACCTAGCTGATGAAGTTAATTTTTCCCGTCCTTCTTTCATTGACTTTCATTATAATGGTCCGCCTAATGTACCTATATTGCCAAAGAAGATTGATAACTTGTAACTGAAAAGATAAATTGGTTTAACTTTATCTCCACTACAGGAAAAACTATGAAATACCTAATGATTTTTGTATAAATAACACTAATAACGCACTTGTTCGATTTGTCATTTCAAAATATGTGAGACGTGCATACCTAATTTTGTGACACACGTGTAATTCTATTCGGTACATTTCACGTTTTCATATACCTACCTATTAAGTACATAAGTATAAAAATACATTCTTAGGGAGATGCAAACCTCATAACCCAGCCGCCGCGAAGATTCCCGGCCGCGGTAGGCCTGGGTCGACGACGCGTTGTGTACCACGCGCGCCTCAAAGATATGTCAGCAAAGTAGACGGGGCCCGTTAGTGCCAGAGCCCTCCAGGATTGCGGAATTTGTTCGAAAGAGTCACCGCGGCCCTGGAACTAAAGGGACATAACGAGGAAGACGGATGGGTCTTAGTCAGTAAAGTCTGACACGCCCTTCCGCTCCACCTGGAGCGGAAGAAGTCATTTGATGATATGATATCCCATTTATAAAAAAATAACGACCCCCAAAACATCCGTCCCAAATAAAGTTGCACCACACTAGTTACGGTGTCCTTCATCGTAAACAAATGAAAAGTAAACAGAAACATCTCGCATTCCTTCCATTCAAAACCTTAATTAAACACATACGTTAATAAAGCTAATGGAAATTATTCATCAATTAGATGATAATACAATTAGTTCTATACTTAGATCATCGCCTCGTACGGAAAGTTTTAACTTTTCAGAAATATTCCACTGGCTCCACTGCAATTAAATTGGTATTAAGCCGAGGTTGTGGTTCAAAAGATTAAGGTATTGCTTTATACCAAGTAGGCCAGTATTTGTATGATCGAATGACGCATTTTTAACTTCGTAAATTGGTTTGGTCCTAAATCAATTTGTTAAGTGGATGCATTTGCTTTTATTAATAAATTGAATTATTAGGATAAAGGAGCTTTGTTATGTCGGACCTTCTCCAAGGATTTGTTAACCTTTCCTTATTTATTCTTAAAGACATTAAAGATATGTGCAGTACCTGAATGTCGGTGTGCATTAAGATGAGTGGAGTTCCCACAACAAAATTTTGCAATCTGCTCTATTGATTGAAAGTCAAAGTCAAAGTCAAAGCATTTATTTCAAATAAACCATTTACAGGTACTTTTGAATTGTCAGAGTCAGTCAGTCAAAAACATGAAGCTATTTGCACGTTCCAAAGCGTAGATCTCTATGGAGAAGAACGTGCAAGAAACTCCACGGACACTCTTTTAAACCATTTTATGATTTACAATAATCCTGGTTACATTATCTTTGTTGCTTCTATATGTGAGAACAATGTAAAGGAAGAGAAAAAAAAAAGAATTCTAAGTATCAAATAAACTATTGAAATAAGCCAGCGACAGCTAAGAGATGACCAGTCTCCACTGATGGCGCCCGTTCACGAACATGACGCGTGCATCAGCACCATTCAGCTCAACCATTTTGAAGGGAACCGAATGATCCGATACACGCGCCACCATCAGCGAGACATTCGAGTGAGCATGACAAACCCTCAACTGCCCCTGCTCATTCATGTCAAACAAGGAAACTATCTAACATAAAAAGGCTCAAATAAATATATCTAACATAGAAAGCCCATTTACTCATATTTAGATACTATAACATGATAAAATTGTAGTCAAACGTCTTAAATTCTTAAATACATAAAAAATCTAGATTATTTGGCGTGGTTCGAGAACTAAAACAAAAATTCTATTATTGTTCCCTGACTTCCGTGCTTAGCCGGAGTTCGAATCATTCTAACCTTCACACGTTGACCAACAAGCACAACTTTTAACACGTGGTTTTCTCCTTTTCTAGTATCGCAGCACATGCTGACGGACTTGGAGAAGATCCCTGGAGTGCAGCTAGGTGACTTCCTGCTGCAGTTTGAGCTCGATGAGCCTCGGGAGTCGGTGCGGGAGATCGCCAGAAAGGAGCTCCGCGAGACGCCGGAGATCGTCAAGCCTGCTGTTGAGGAATTAAGGCGACTGCTTGAAGGTAAGAAATTGTTTTTTTATGGAAATTATGTTTTTCTTACTCCTCTTTTTTACCGTAATTTTGTTGCGGGATCCAAGACTGTTGAATCGTTTCTCTGGAACTCGTCGAGTTTCGTTTGACTCCGCATTTTTCGGGACCGCGTTTAGCTAAGAATTGGTAATGACCAGATGGTAATGATAATGACATACAATTTAAAATGTGGTCCAACTTTTTATTCCAGTGTTTGTGTGTGAACTGTTAGCATTGTTGGGAATGTACATAAAATAATATGACGAATAGAGCTTACACTACTACTTACACAGTACCTAATAAAATATTCGCAAATATAAAATGAAATGATATTTGCTCATTATAAAACGAAGGTTACCTAAACTAAAATCAAAGTAAAACAGTGACCAGAGCTGGCCTATAAATTATCTATATATATATAGGTACTTATCGTGGCCATATTGTAAAATTGTCCATTTCATGATTTGCCTGTGGTTAGGGACGGTTAAGTGTGAGAGAACTTAGGGCACCCCGACACAGATAGGTTAGGTTCGAATGGAATCACGGGACCTAAGGGTACCTTAAAAATTAGGAAAAAGAGCGCAAGAGTGTCGAGCCTAAGTTTGAGGTGGTATTTTTATAAAGTGGATATACCTAGCTTCAACGTATTTTTAAAATTTGGCATAGTGCAAAAAGACTGCAGAAAAATAAAATTACGGTCGAATTTCGACTATGGACGCCAACTAGTTGATCAAAAATATGTATATGCTAATGTTACGCTTGCAAATTGCTCCATTTATTCAACGAGTGATGTACCAAGTTAATTATAGAACAATAAACTTGAGTAATAGTAACCTTCAAATGAAGTATTGTCTAAATAAACATTTGAGTTGGTAATAATGAAGTGGTGAGTAGGTAAGTATAGTACCTAGTTATATAAACACACCTACCAGTTTTTCTTTGGTAGTACCTAGTCCTAACTACGTAGGTAATAATCACAAAGTTACTAATGATTTGTTTCTATATCCGGTAACTTATAATTACCTATGTAGAATCACTAGAATCAATAATCTTCAACCGATAATAAGTGGGTGACATAATACGACAGTAAACTAAATAATAGCAGTCATTAGTACTTAAAATTAACAAATTTGTAAAAAAGTACCTTCTAATGAAATAAATAATTTAAATCACAAAATGATCAAACAATGGACGTGTTTTATCGATGTCTCCATTGATAAGGCAGAGAAATCTTTATCATTCAATTGAATGGTCATTTACATTCGTAATCATTTGATTACGAATGTAAATGACCGTTGTTTGACACGTTTATTAAAGTTGCATCTTTCTCGACTTTACCTGAAGGGCTAGGCAAAGGTTGTAGTTCCTACCACACATTTCGCCTGTGTCCTTTTGAGTCCCATACTCTCATGTAACGAGCCTATTCGCAATAACCAGGCGGGCGGTGGGCAACTAAAAGTTCCTTATAGGCACAATCCAATAACACTTCACCCGGAGCCGTTTACAAAGGCTAATGCATTTCGGCCCAGTCTTGGAACCACTTAGACCTACACTTTACAGTTACACATTGTCATACTTCGAATCTTTTACCGTAATAAATAAAGTTTTAAATGCTTTTGTATCCAACAAAATATAGGTATGTAATTCTAATTTATTTTTTAAAACTTGCACTGTACAAAAGCGGACTAAATGTTTTAGGCATCTTCTACCTGCCAGGGTTGCGAATTTTGTTCGAAAGAGTTACCGCGGCACTGGAACGCAAAGGGCACTAGGAGAAGCACGGATGGGTTTTAGTCAGTTAGAGTCTGATACTCCTTCCCGCTCCACCTCCACGCTCCAGCGGAAGGGATCATTTATGATATTTTCCCATCCATAAAAAAGGCTTCTACCAGTCGACCTTAGGGTGATGCAGAGACAGAACATAGCTGGTGCATAAAGGAGAGACAAACAGAACAAAAAATACATACACATATACACACACATACATACTAAGCTGTATCATGCTACCGCAACTTACGTAAAACATATCTATGATCGTGAATCGTGATTCCGAATGTAAACTAGTGGCCTTACAGTGGGTACACTATGAGTCATTCGCTTGTACATGTTCCGTACGGGTCATCGACCGATTGACGTTCACTAGTTACCATAGACATCCCAATAGATCGCAAATCTGAGACACTGAGACAATGAAAGATTATTGCCACCGAACCCCGCATGGAAAAAATCACTGGTGATAATAATATTTTGTTATAGCCCATCTCATTGACGAAAAAGGCGTACCTTGTGTATCATTGTATTTACCTAAGACCTAACTATACAAATAGGGCTTGATCTATTGTTAAAACCACAAGCCAATGCTGATCGTAAAAAATAGCCACTTAAAAACAAATCAGTGATGACTAGTTATTTTTGGTCTGTCCATTAGCACTTCTATTTTTGTTTATAGATAGGTAATGGTCACCGTAGTTCACGGAAGTCTTCATTGCGTCAATCTTAATCATGAGTTAGGATTGACGGTGACATGCCATGTCATGTCATGGGGAATCTACGCGACCTACCTACACGTAATTGAAACTTACCTTAATGATAGATAGATAGACTGATATTTTAAAAACTAGGAAAATTTCTGCGTCATCATAGATAGATAGTATGCGTCATAAAATAACAAAGTTCCATTGCTACTTTTGCAAAGAAAGCCAGAACCTAAGTTTGGTTTGTTAGGTCCAAACGGACAGGTTTTAATGGCAAATAAGATACCCCAAAATAGCTCGAGCTTGAGCTCTTGGTTTTGCGTCAAAATACTACACAGAAGAAAAAAAAAAGGCCAGTTTTAATTTTCAACAATCACAAAGTGGCATAAAAAGTCCTTTCTAGACCGCATAACTCAACATGATCTAAGTAAAAACATTAAAGAACTAATCAGGTTGTCACGACACTTGTAGAATGACATCTCTTGGCCTATTTGTATCTTATTATACCATACACGAGAAAGCAGTTTGAGTGTACGTGCGAGAACAAACATAGCATGTCGACGAATATTAGTTGTACAAACGAATGAAGTTAATTGACTCACTATACCCAAGTTAATTAATATTAAATGGCACATGGTTTTTCGTTTGTTAGAAAACAGAGGTCAAGTTCACGACGTTATACAGGTTGATTTTAAATAATAACTCGACTGTATCAATACTTGCGTTTCTAATCTGTGCTCGAAGGCTGCAATCTTAGTGGATGATATTAATTGATCTCATGTTAACAATACGTTTACTGTCTACAAATACTATGTAATTTTAATACTTGTTAGAATATTTGCTGTGTGTTTGAGCAAGAATTACAGTGATTTAATTCATGGGTATAGTACCTACATATATGTACATTTTTTTTGTGTTCAACCATGATGTGTTCTACTCATGTTTTCAAATAGGTAGGGAATTTTATACAAAAATATTTGTAATCGAACCAGTTTATCGATAAATATACAAATTGAAATACCTTTAACTCAAATTGTTCCAAAAACAAACGATATATACTTAACAATTTTAAACAAATAATATCTGTCCCTGCTATTCAGAAAAAAAATACTTAGGTACATTATTATTATTCCATATTGTTTCATTTTTATCAAAATTTACTCACCAGCATCTCACTGCTATTATTACCGACCGAGTCCATGCCTTATAATATTTACGATAGTAAACTTCGACAAACAATAGACGGAATAAACGGATCTGATCCGGAAAAACCAGACATCTGTAATGTAAATAATTACAAACAAATATAGGTATGTTTGTCTATGATACCCAGTATTATGTGGAAATGTAGTAGCATGGGATCAAAATATAATAAGTAAATAACCATGTCAGATCTTGCATATGTACGTATGTATATTCATAGTTACGTAGGTACTACATCTGACGTTAATTTACATGTTCAATTTCCTTCCCACGGGCCTTCATTTAATTTATGTCCATCAGCCTTATTTATAAAACAACCGGCCAAGTGCGAGTCGTACTCGCGCACGAAGGCTCGAAGGGTTCCGTTCCATTATCTATAAAAAATGGGAGTCGCTTATGTATTTGTTTTATTTTAATTTAATTATTTATTTTTAAAGTAAATATATTACTAAATATTCTGTGAATGTTTCAAGCGTCTACCTGTTGCCGTTTTCAATATCGAGCGAAAACGAGCAAAAAAAATCAAGTTTACTGTATGGGAGCCCCCTTAAATATTTATTTTATTCTGTTTTTTAATATTTGTTGTTATAGCGGCAACAAAAATACATCATCTGTGAAAATTTCAACTTTCTAACTATTACGGTTCATGAGATACAGCCTGGTCACAGACGGACGGGCGGACAGCGAAATCTTAGTAATAGGGTCCCGTTTTACCATTTGGGTACAGAATCCTAAAAACTAACTAGTTATTTGATTAGTTTAAATACTGATAATAATTTCGAATTAAGGGTCTGCTACCCTTAATTCGAAATTGAGTAACAGTAATTCAAACGTTTATGGCAGAGAATGCCAAGAGCCTCAATATTCTGTACCAATCAACTTACCCATAGCCCATAGGTTCTTATTCAGATCAATAGAGAATTTAAATTAAGAATCTGCTCATCAATATTTTAACTAATCATAGTTAGTTTTTTTTTTTCATAAATAATGCTAGCTTGCACAAACTATAGTTATCTTTCTTTAACTCCGAGTAAGGACGAGTTTGATCCATAGTTACCCAAAGGTTAAAAATTTTGAGCACCATTTCGTTAACGTTCGTTTTTGGATCAATATTTAGCTTGGTCAATGGTCAAATAAATAACTATCAGATAGAAACGATAAGTTAATATTGATCAAAACGCATTTGAACGAAAATTTTATCACAGTTTTAACTATTGTTGAGTACCTAACTATATGGATCAAAACCCGCGGCGTCGGATAGTTTTTAAATTATTTTATCCTTTTTCATTTACGTTTTAACCGTCAGTCGTGGGTTTTTTCAAAGTTTTTAATTTTGCTTTTTTTTAACACGATGTTAGCAACTAACTCGGAGTTAAAAGATCTATCTATCTATCTATCTGAGTTAAAAGATAACTCGGGTCTGTGTTAGTGGGCCTCAAGTCTGCGTATTATGAAAGGTGCTTGATATGTGTCGACTAGCTTTTTTGTACTTTGTAATGTCTAAATACATTTGTAGATGCAAATGTTTGATCTTTTGGTAATGACTGTGTTAAATAAAATGACTGCAAATAATACGAAAAATAAATTAACTAAAAGTTATTTGGTTTTTCCATTTCATGTCTGTCTACTGCGTCAATTTGTATTTTTTTCTCTCTACCTCCTCATTGTTGTGTCTATAAACATAGTGACATGTGTATGATGATCAAACAGACATCACAATGACTAAGGTTATGAACTTGTAGTTGACAATTTAAAGTTATGTATAAACCCCAACATAAGCTTAAATTAAATGTATTTGTTTATTTTAGTGTCGCTAGGTACGAAACCTAAAAGCTACCTAATTTTTGGAAATAGGTACATACCTAATGCTTTAATTTTGAAAATGCTTTCATTTATATAAACTAGAAAGGAACACTATAGGAAACGTGCAGGAACTGCATGTGGCAGCACATAAATGTCATTGCCAAGTATTATTTTATATATACGTTTCGAAATTTGCAACGCTAGATAGGGCAGTTTACTTTGTACACGTTCCCCTAAACGGAACGTGCAGGAACACAGAAGGTGCAGCACAGAAGCGGCAATGTCAAGTATTCTTATCGTTAAAGTTTCGAATACTTATGCAACATTAGATGAGATATAGGTAGTCAACGCCGCGCACGTTCCCTGTCGCCGAGTGTCACTACTTTTATTCCGGATATTCACGGTTCCTGTGGGATAAGCTTCGGCAACAAAGTAGCGGGAAAACACTAGTCATCTAGATATCTGACAGACCATGTGTTTTTTGTTTCAGAGGATAAAGAGTTGCACGTGCCAACTGATAGTGAAGCCTGGCTGATACGATTCCTGAGACCTTGCAAGTTCTACCCTGAAAGCGCCCACGATTTGGTAAGCTGGCACTATCATCATCATCACAATTTTAGCCGAAATACGTCTACACGTGCTGGACCAAAAGGCCTCAACCAAAGAGTCACAATATTGACCGGTACTGCGCGGCTGGCATTAAATTAAATGGATTCCCGCGGGGTTTACCAGGTCATCAAGTAAACCTATTCATTTGATAGATTGGTACAACAATTTTGAAGTAAAAATAAAATCAAACCATTTTCACATTGTTTTGTCTCGTTATTCCAATCACTCACTATATGTATAACTATAGCTTTTGCCCGCGTATTCATATCCCGTTTTTACACTGTCAAATCGTGTTGTCATTCATTCTTAGTTCGGGATCGCGACTAATCGTAAGTCCCTAGGTGATACGGAGAGGGACGGAGGCGTAGAAAACGCCCGACACTAATGCCGAAACTACGGACTTCGGGCTTAGAGAGTAGACCCCTGTAACGGAAGAATGTTTTATATTAGGATTAACCAAAACACTTCACAACGTTCCACTGCTTTGTAAGTACTATAAAGAGCTTGTACTTAATAAATGCACAGTCTTTACGAAAAAAGTTGTAAGTAATTTGAGAAAAGGCAGTTGCTATTATGTTTTTATTGCTACTTATCTACTGAACTTCGAACCATCGCGATTGATGATAAATAAACTAGATATTCGCTAAGGATAACAACAAAGGTATTTGGAGTGATACTTCATGTCTACTTATGCATTCATGTATGATTCATACGTATCATGCAAATGTAATATTTAGAAGTGGCAGGATGTTAATAAACCACAACCTTGTTACCTACATACTACATAAACCTATTTACTTTTGTAAACACATAGGAAATAGAAGACTCATCGTTATTTGACTATAAATAATTAAAATGCATTAAAATCATTTTTTTCAGATTAAACGTTACTACGCGTTCAAACTCAAACACTCTAAGCACTACGATGGTCTCATCCCCAGCAAGGAGACCAACGTGTTCAACCAGAACGTGTTGACAGTGCTGCCCACACGCGACCAGTACGGGCGACGAGTTCTAGTGCTGGAGCTAGGAAGTAAGTACCTATTTAGCTATGGTGATCTGTAAGCAGGAGAGTACTGCTCCCACGTGACCAGTACAGGTGACGAGTAGGTATTAAGTGTTGGAGCCAAGAAGAACGCAGCCGTTCAAGTGGTCCCATGCCCTAGTACTAGAGATAATAGTTAAGCAGTTCATACTAGCAGTACGTAGTATACCCAACAGAGACCAACGCGTTCATGAACGTGCAGTGTGCTTACAGTACCCACTGCCAAAAAAACTAGGTCATAAAACGTCAGTATCATCTGCACTGATCACGATAATCAGCTTTAATTAATATGATCGTGAATACAAAATCTGCCTAATTTTCATACGTGTAGATAATAAGTAAGATAAATCGCATTAAAATTTCTGGGTACTCAAATAGTCACGCAACTGTGCCCGAGATAATGATGAACAAATAATACGTTGCACACAATACACAGCACGGAATAAGTATGGACATAGCTACCTCATCATCATGCTACGTCACTTCTTATTGCTATAATCATCATTTTAAGCAAAATTTACGTAGGCATTGATCAAACGTAGAACAAAAACATTGAACTTTGTAGATGATTGTTAAAATATCCGGATGTTTTGAATCATGTTGGAAAACTCAATGAAAATTCGGTTGGCTCTACGTTGGCTCATAGATTCTGCGAGCGTGTAATTTTAAGTAATAGAAGTGGATTATAACAAACAAACAAAATAATCCTTTTTTTGTTTAAATTTTCCATTATTGACGCACCACATCTACATTATCATAGCTTTTGAGATTATTGGTTTATCATGCTAAAATATTGACGAACTAAAAAACGACGAGTTTAAAATATTGACTCATACATACGTCAGTATTTAAAAATATGCCCTTTGCATTTCGCTAAATCAGTTGACCTTTCCCTTTGATGATGCAAGCCAATGCTTACTTTCATATTTACTTGACGATCCATATTGGTTCCTCCAAAAAGCTATTTAAATTCCCTCACTAACTTTCAACCAATCTTCTTACAGAGAAATGGAAGCCAAGCAAGTGTTCCCTGGACGAGGTGTTCAAAGGTTGTGTGTTGTTCCTGGAGGCGGCCATGTTGGAGCCAGAGTCACAGATCTGTGGAGCTGTGGTCATCTTCGACATGGACGGCCTGTCTATGCAGCACGTGCTGCAGTTCACGCCTAGCTTCGCCAACAGAATCGTTGATTGGCTTCAGGTTAGTATACCTACCTAGTCGAAATAAAAGTTATCTGAGATTGACCTTATATTATAATTTGTAGCTCTTGGGAAGCTGAGATACTGCTAAGTATACTTGGCAGTATATAATCAAAAAGAAAAGTACTCAGTACATGGGCCATGTACTGAGGACGTTATAATACTATTGTCTCTATTGTTAGGTTGTCTTAGATGGATACAATAAGTCTGAAAATCTTAACTAAGATTCCGACATGTCTAATTATGTCGTAGCCAAATTGTATAAAGGTTCACCGGATTTAAAAACGCCGCTAGGGCACAGGAAGCTTAGGGCAACCCAACACGGATAGGTTGGTTCCTATCATCTTAGGTTCCTTTAAACCCTGTAGACAGAAATAGGAGTTCTTTCTTCGTCGTCGAAGTTAGAATGTTGAATTTTATTGCTGTTTGAAATTAGAATTTAAAAAAAATTAAAATAAAACATTTTTTCGTCACCGGCCCAACGCCTACGCGGTGTTTTTTGAAAAAAGTCAATATTTTTTTAATTTCGATATTGTTGCTGTATAACAGGGCACACGCTTTAGATAGTGTTACTTGTAACTTTACCTACGGCAAAATAAACCCAAATGTTAAAATAAACTCTCTCACTTTTACTTTTGCATGTTTCAGGAAGCCATCCCCCTCCGCATCAAAGGCCTGTACATAATCAACCAGCCCTTCATCTTCGAGATGGTCTTCAAGCTCTTCAAGCCTTTCCTGAAGGAGAAGCTCCGTTCCCGCATCGTGTTCATGGGCAGTGACAAGAAGATGCTGCACGAGTACATCAGCCCTAAGTGCCTGCCCGACAAGTATGGCGGCACCCTCAACATTCCAAGCGTCAGTGGAGGACAGTGGCTCGAACTACTCCTCATGTGCGATAAGGAATTCAGTGGTAAGCACAAACAAACAATATAAAAACACAATAAAATTAGACTTTTAAATGGTTTGAGTAGTCCTACGTGTCATTCTTTGTAATATGTAATTTGTAGGCTGAAACTGAGGTCCAAAGATGGATGTATTGACGTGTCAATCATGTCATACATTAATACTTACGTGTGTGAACGTGATGTGTATTGATATGCTTCAATTAAATTAATATTATGAGTCTTGTCATCAGTAATTGATGAGGAGGGTTGAAACCCAAGTGACTAAAGGAGTGATGAATATGATTAAATAGGAAGAAGAAGGCCAAAGACAAAATGGATGGAATGTATTTAAAATGATATGAAAAACAAGGGAGTTTATGAGAACGTGATAGTTGAGAGGTGCGAATATGTAATGAGTGAAGATTGTTTGCGAGGAAAAAACTCAACTTTGAGTTAAGCTGGCCTTATCAGTGGTGCTATATTATTGACTGTTTAAAGGTTAGGTATGTTTTGTATAGTTACGCCCAAAGAACGAAACCGCTCATTGAACGAAAAAAATTGTCACCACGCGTTGTGGCTTCTCCGTAAATTCCAAATCGAGAATTTCGCGTCATGGCGTTAAAAAAACAGCCACAATGCGTGCCAATAAAAAAATCCAAACCGCGTTCTGAGTCCTAACTAATGCAACCACATCGGGAAAGAAAGTTAGATTTGAGAGAACTTGAGGCACCCTGACACGGGTAGGTTAGGTTCGAATGGGATGACGGGAACTAGAGTGAACGAGCTAAGCAAGGGACTGCGGGCAGGACTATGATTAATCTTATCTAACGTCGTGATTTTTTTTTCAGCGATCAACTCATATGGATACAAGAAGAAGTGAATACTGCGCGGGCATAAAGAGTGACATGGACGGTTTTATGCAATGTGATAATGAATATGCATATCGTGATAGTGCAACTTATATTTAGATAATTATTATACGTACAAACCATAGTTTTTAAGGCCTTAGCCATTGGCATTTTCGTGTACGTAGAGGTATGGTGTAGAAATATATTAGTCGAGAATAACAATTAGATTTAGAGGCCGAAAATTTGAACATTGTTCGATATGCATTTTGTAGAACGTTGGACCAATATTAGTTTTATTTTATGCATAACTACTTTTTAATAAGCCCAAAACTTTTTTTTAAAGCTGTGAATTGAGCTATAATTCCAATAGTAATTTGGCATTGATGTCTTAGGTACGAAAGTGTTAGTTAAAAGATATTTAAAGATATTCGCAAAGATAATTTTCTTGAGACACATTTCGTAAAATAAAGCAGGCTGTGATTTCCTAAAAATGTGCGATATTATTTTAATATGCTTCAAGGCAGCACAATATTACTTTTTTATGATTGTGAGCTTAAATCAATAATGGACAATAACAATAAAAAAAACTATTTGAATTGCCAAGCTGTAACTTAAAATAAAATATGCGCTACATTTAAAACACAGGCAAATTATGAGTCCATGACAAACTTGATATTATATTAGTAAGTAGATAAGTATACATTAATTAATAAAAATAATAAGGACAACAGTAATGTCAAGGGTGTTTCTAATGTATATGAATACTTTATAAGACAACTTTAGCTTGAAACATCACCACTCATGAGATGTAGGTACCTACAAAGTTGAATGTTACAAAAAATATGTATTTTTATAATCCTTATTATATAAAATTATATTTATATTATGTTATATAAAAGGTAATATTATTGTACCACTTAAATTATATCTTTATTTATTAAGTTAGTAAGAAACGTACCAATAAATAGAGGAAATAATAAAACAATTTTATATTTAAAAAATGGTGTCTTATTTGATAACAGCAACCACATTGTACTTTTACGTTATTTTATTACAAAAATAGTAGATTTAATTATTCTTATTTATTTAGTCTACCTATACAATAATTATTTAAGATCCATATAAAACATAGAGTATACCTACTTTTTCACTTAAATATCTTACTATGCCTTATTATTAAAAATGCAAATATTACATTCCTAATTAATATTCCGTGAGTACTTTCTTGAGCGTTGTGAGAACTTGTATTTTGTACTTGATCGTTCAGATGTCTTTTACACCTTGTTATTGTTCACATTCTGGACATAGCCGTAGGAGTTCGCCACTGAAAAAGAAAATTAAGATTACTCAACATCAATTAATTTTGAAGCTTAATTTCATTTCCATGCCAAATACTACATGTTGCAACCGGTACATGGTGGACATTCCACTCTTTACGCACAAAACGTTTTGGGAACACTGCCATTTTGCGTACAACTGAGGAGTGGAATTCCCTGTCGGAGTCTGTGTTTTCCGTTAGCTACAATCTGGGAGGCTTTAAGTTAAGAATAGGTTACTGTACTGTACTGTACATATATGAAGTGGCTCTTTTTGTAAAAACAAACTTGCACTTATTTGGAAAACTACACAGTGCGCGACATAAAAATAAGATAAGTGGTAGACAACATAAAAAAACGGTATTCCATAAGAACCTTCTAGGAATGGCACCACAGATTTACAATAAACATTATCATATTATACCTATATTCATTTAGATTTGAAGCTGCACACAATATAATTTCAATAAGAAAACCTCATCCCTATTTGTTTTGGGAAAATCTAAACTATACTTGATACCAATACTCGCAGTAATAAAATATGTATACAGGGTAATTTTTTAAAGTGTGCGTGGATGGCCAAATCCGAAACTATGAGAAATTTCGAAAAACACGGTCTAAAGCCTGATTTCGATGAAAACTAAAACTGCATCATTGGATTGTTGAAGAATCGAACCGGATGATTTTGAAAAAAAAAACAGCCCGTATTATTACACCATTCGAAAATGTCGCTACTAAGGATCAAGTTCTGGGAAAATAATTTTAATAAGATTATATGATTTTATTAATTTCATAAATCGAACCAAGAGCCCTACGTCCAGCTAACACAGAACTGCTAGACAAAAATGACAGTCATCATCATCATTTCAGCCGTAAGACGTCCACTGCTGGACATAGCCCGCCCCCAAGTGTCGAGCCGTCGACCGGTCCTGTGCGTCTCGCATCCAGGTCATTGGTCCACCATCAAAACCTTTCAAACCCATCGACTATCTGTTCTGCGGGTAATGTGCTGCCCACAGCAACTTAATTTAAGCGATTCTTCGATCTCCGTCGATAACATTTATTCATTTCAGATTCGAAATAGCAGTTAACTTATACTCACATTTATACTCCTCCTCGTAATGCCGTAACATCTTCCACAGCACGTCACCGGTGATCTCCGGCTCAGGTAGCAGGCCGCCATGCCTCTTCCTCAGCGCCTTAGGGTCCACGTGCGCCATCAGCGAGCTCATGTTGGTGCCGTGGAAGTGGATGCGCGACCGCAGCTTCTCTCGCATGAACGGTTTGAAGATGGCGAACAGCATGTTGAAGATGTACGGCTGGTTTATGATGTGGACTGCCTTCACGCGGATAGGGACTGATTCCTGGAAGTGGAAATGTGGTTTAAGAATAATAATTTCTTTTGATTCGTTCTTGATATGTGAAAAGAATAATAGGGATGATTCCTGGTCCAAAACCTATGATTCTATTTAGTCCGTCAGTTAGATTATCGATTTTCGAACGAACCATATTGGACACGTAGGTATTTTTTGTTATAACAAATCAATAAAAAAAGACGAAGATAAAACGCATCAAAGATCAGAAGTTGTGACGTCACGTATGTAAAAAGTGTACTTATAAGTACCTAACCATCGTTTATGCACTGTGAGCCCATCTCACTTGGTAGGTACTCTATTCCCGGTTTCTGGAGAATACTCGTAACTCTACCGTAATAAGTCGATCAAGCTACTAGGTACATTGGAATGCTTCCGGCTAGTTACAAAAAAAGTAGGTATATTTTTGATATGTATCATGAAAGTGCTCATGAAACAAGGACAACTACTTAATTCATGAAGCAAGCTGTACGTACCTACCTGTACTTGTGTCGTTTAGTATGACCATATTTGTAGTATTAACAGCAAACATAATAAAATAATTTCAATAAGTTAAATATTGCTAACATTAAGCTGTTCTTAATTGAACTACAAAACCACTTTCCAATTTTCTATAGAAACATGACCTAGAAATGCAGCTGACTGGTCAAACAGGTAGTTGTCTGCTAGCCCACTTCACGCGGTGCCTTCATTGCGTAATGAAACGCTACGGGTCAATGGCCTCCATTCGACCAGCTATATTATACCTAATCAAGTTATGACCAACCTCGTAGCGACATATTGCGATTCAGAATGACTGGCGAGTTAGTCTGATGATCATCATCATCATATCAGCCGAAAGACGTCCACTTCTGGACATAGGCCTCCCCCAAGTGTCGCCACAACAACCGGTCCTGTGCGTCTCGCATCCAGTTAGTTTGATACATAAAATAATTACTTGGTATTAATATAATATATAAAACGCTTGTAGTACAAGGAATATCTGTTTTGCGCATCTGAAGAATATCAATGTAAAGTTTCCAATACACCTATAATATTGCATCAGCCAAAAAGACGATATCCTCAATTGCACATGCCATGCCATTCTGAACTAATAGTTGCTGGACTTTAAACAAACTTTCCAAACGTGATTCATTAACAGTCTACTAATGAACTATTTTAATTACAGTAACCTTTGACTGCCCTTGAATGTGATAATAGAAATTAGATACCTACACTACACAATCGAGCTACTTAAGAAAGATTAAGATAAAATAAATGCAGCTGGCCATTACATTGCAAAAGTTTTTCATATTGACCCGTAGTAAATGAGGACCTGTAGTCATCGCAAAAGATGTCAGAAGAAGCTTGGGCAGAATTCAGCAGTTCTAGCACGTCGATTCAAAATTCACTTGTTAACAACTAGGTATTTGTCGTCAAAATAATTCATGCTCCCCAGCATGTTGTTGTTGTTGTTCAGTCAAGATCGTATCGAAATTACAAAGTCATGTTATGATAATCGTAAGTAACATTTCTAAACAACGAGCGTTTGATAAAACTTTGTCACATTTTTGGTTAAACTATATGTATCTGTCGCAGCCAACTAGCTTAATCGACCGTATCGTTAAAAGCCTAGCCTTTTCATTTAACTGTGCCGTTTAGTCAGCTACATAAGTGACATGGACAAGTCATCAAACGATATTGGACAAAAGATATCAGTAAAATCGCTGAAAAATCGGCTCATTTAAATGAAAAGGCTAGGCCACCAATTAAACGGCTGATTAAGGTAATTGGCTGCGACATTTCTAATATAATTACCTGTATCCAATCAAGCACCATCTTAGCGTAAGACGGTGTGAACTGCATGATGTGTTTGAAGGACAAGCCCTTCATGTCGAAGACGCTGATGACGCCGCAGATCTGTGTCCTGGGCTCTGCCATCGCCCCCTCCAGCCCCACCTGGATGCCTCGGAACACGTCCTTCAGGGACACCTCCTGTGGGTTCCATCTCTCTGGAAAATAACCAGGGCAACATAAGCATTGAGGAATACGGAACACGTCCTTGAGGGATTCAAGGACACCTGTTGTGGGTTCCATCTCTCCAGAGCACCATAAGAATCAAATAATGCAATGTCGTTCGCATTACAACATTTGTTCGAACACGTGAACCATACGTGAACTTGTTCTGATCACGAGGTTATGTAAAAACCAATAACCCCAATTTAAGCTACTGCTAAAAACCATTTTTTTCTCTAATTTGCGTCATTACAGTTATGCACTTTTTCCACTTTACACGTGCCTTATTAAATTAACGACGATGAAATATCTTTTGTTATCCTGAAGAAATTAAGTTTTGCTAAATAATTGTTTAATCACGAAAAATTAATAAAAAAGGTTTCGTTACCATTTATTATATTTATTTAGTTCAGGCAGGTTTGAATCGTCACAAAACACCTAATGTATAGGAAAATCTATGACTTTTTCTTCGAAATTGTGTTCAAGGAATAAATTCAAATTAGGTTATGAGCCGGTGTGATGCCGCTCACAATGGGCCTCATCAGAAGGCTTAAAGTCACCCAAAGGGCAATGGAGAGGGCAATGCTCGGAGTTTCCTTGCGTGATCGAATCAGGAATGATGACATCCGCAAGAGAACCAAGGTTACCGACATAGCCCGAAGGATCGCCAAATTGAAGTGGCAGTGGGCAGGGCACATTGCTCGCAGAACAGATGGTCGATGGGGCCGAAAAGTTTTGGAGTGGCGACCGCGTACCGGAAGACGCAGCGTTGGAAGGCCTCCCACAAGGTGGACCGATGATCTGGTGAGGGTCGCGGGTAACCGATGGATGCGAGACGCACAGGACCGGTTGTTGTGGCGACACTTGGGGGAGGCCTATGTCCAGCAGTGGACGTCTTTCGGCTGATATGATGATGATGATGATATGAGCCGGTTTCTAAATTTAGTTTTAGTTGTGAAGATTACCCAAGGTTGTAACGTTTTTAGGCTTTTTTTTTTTTTAGAGAATGGGAAATCATCAAATGACCCCTCCCGCTATGGGTGGAGCGGCAGGGAGTGTCAGACTTTTACTGACTAAAACCCACCCTTAGTCCTCCTAGTGCCTTTCTTCCCAGGGCCGCGGTAACTCTTTCGAACATATTCCGCAACCCTGGCAGGCTCTGGCCCTGGCGGGCCCCGCCTCCGTTGCTAACTGCTCGTTGCTGACGGCGCGTTTGGAGTGAAACGCGAGTAGAGTTTCATAATTACTAGACTTCAAATTTTTCATTAAGAAATCGGGGTTTGGACCCTAAAATCCCAAGATTCGAATAACAATAGCAAGATTTTATTATAATTTAAAACAATTTTCTGTGCTTCGTGGAGTGGGAAGCTGATTTAAATTTAAATAGTTGTTTACCTTATAATAATCAAATAGGTAACATTTAAAAAATGATTTGCACGATAAACTAGGAACCTGTTCATTATTAGCTATCATCTAAGCTAACTTAGACAAATAAGGAAATACATATACCTAACACTTCACAATGTTACGATACAAATATAGGTGTTTTTGTTAGACACGCCTCAGCATTAGGTGGAAATAAATAGTTTTAGCCTTACTTCACGCACTATTTCATCAATAGCACATATCAATTTCATGTGCACACGCCATTCTCGCCCCAGATTCAGATCTACACTTCGTTACAAATAAATAAAATATATCTACTAATATTTTTTGCAATTTACATAGTAACAATGCCCCAAATGATCTTTCATCGTCAACAGAAAAGTCATTATTTGTTATAATGACTTTTGTTTTAAGTGATGGGAACTAAACATGAATTAAGTATTCTCGGAGCGTATTTAAAATACTTATGTCTAATGGTCGACGCCATAGTAAGATGCGCACACGCTTCGGACCTACCATAATAATCGACACTTGCATACAAATACTTGTCGAAGTGTTGTTGCAGTTCTGTATACCTAGCAAGCATAAAAGCAAGCAAGATTGTATTTAAATAAAAAACTTGGCATTAAGTTTAAAAATCAAATAGTAAAAATCAGAACAATTCAAACAGAGCAAGTCTGCAAAATCGTTAATTTTGCAGATTTGCTCTTTGCCTCTTGCAAAATGCCTAGCCGCAGCGCAGAAGTTAGTGAGTTAACTGGCAATCGTTATAAAGGGTATCCCAAAATGGACGCAAGATTTGATTTAACTAGAAAACACAGATTTTAAGTACCTACACATGATAGGGTTAAGTATGGAGTAGCTCATCGGGCAAATGGTCTCCAAGTCTGCCACTTACGAGTGCGTAAGTGGTGGTTATTTATGCAAAATGGTAATGGAAAATTTCGATAAAATAGTGATTTAATCGAAATTTTCCATTACCATTTTGCATAAATAACTGAATATCGTTGATTGTGATTAATAATAATAATATAATAATAATAATAGTTTATTTGAAAACCTTAAATGTACAAACAAATTTGAGATTGGAGCCTCCTTTTAAGCAAAAGATGCCTGTATTAGGAGACTCCGCTCTTTCAAAAACAAGAAGTGTAAACTATACAATACGAGTATATAATCAAAAAACAAGGTGATTTGAGTGAGTGAGGGTGGGTGTGAGTAATGAGTGTGATGGTGTGTGTGTGTGTGTGAGAGGGTGTGTGCGTTTGGGTTGAGTATAGTGTTAGTGTGTCTGTTGTAGAAGTGATTCAGTCTCACTATAGGTTAGCTTTCCTATCCATTCCGTTAGTATTTTTTTGCATTCGTAACAATTCTTAGCGTAGATGTAAATGTGTTTATTAATAGCATTATAAAGCTGAGCAGATCGTTTACAAAGTTGAATACTAGCAAATAGTGTTTTTGTTTGTGGTGTTTTTAATATAATGTCTTTTCTTCTTCTAGCCAATATTCTGGGATCATAGGTTAGTGCTTTATGAGTTGTGAGGACAACTTGAGTAATGTAAAGCTTCCGGACCGTTAAAAGGTTACTGATTTGGTAAAGTTTTTCAGTACAATATCTCCGTTTTTTAAAATACATGCATTTGATGAGAGCCCGCTGTGCTCGCTCTAATTCTAAAAATTTTGTTTTTGAAGCTCCCCCCCAAATAGGGATGCAGTATAGCAATACGGATTGTGCAAGAGCTAAATATATTATATTTAGGAAGTTTTTGTTCCCGCCTGAAGGAGTACATACATTTATGGGTATTATATGTCTAAGTGTCCTGAAAATCCAGCTTAGTTTTCTGATTCTGTTAGCAACTTGATCAATGTGGGGATGCCAAGATAATCTCTGGTCGACGATAATACCCAGATATTTGATATGAGGTACCCTGTTTATAGTTGAGCAGCTGCAGTGTGAGTAACTTCCAGCATCGCATAGGTGAACTTTAAGTTTAAAGTCTATACCGGGTTGTGTACGATTGCACACACTGAAACATATGTAGTTAGTTTTAGATATGTTCAGTGTGAGCAAATTTCGTCCCAGCCATCCAGCAATCTCAGATAATCCCAATTCTGCACTAAGCTGAACGTCTCGCCAAGAGTTACCCGTGAACACTACTGCAGTGTCGTCAGCATACGAAAATATTTTTGCGTTTGCAATACGCATGTTACAGAGTTCGTTCACATAAATGAGGAACAAAGTGGGCCCCAATACGCTCCCTTGGGGGACTCCGTAAGACACTGCCGTGTCTCCACTAATATACTGACCAACTCTAACCCTTTGTTTTCTATTGCTGAGATAATCTTTGAGAAGATTTAACGGCAGCCCACGAACTCCAATAGCTTCTAGCTTATTTGCTAAGAGTGGGACAGAGACGGTGTCGAAGGCCTTTTTTAACCGACTTCAAAAAAAGGAGGAGGTTCTCAATTCGGTTGTATTTTTTTTTTTTTTTTTTTTTTTTTTTTTTTTTTTTATGTTTGTTACCTCAGAACTCCGTCGTTCATGAACCGATTTGCAAAATTTTTTTTTCCCCTTGCTTGATATGCTTCCAGATTGGTCCCATTTTTTTCAAAATCCAGTTCTGATGATGGAATCTATGAGAAATCGAGGGAACTCCTCAAATATTGTAGGCAACCATATAGTTATTTTGGTATTTTCATCGAGAACTTAAGCATCTACAGTCAAAAAGTAACATTTGATGAAGTGGAACTGGTGGAGAAGATCAGAAACCAGTGGCCAACGGAACTTGACACTCGCATAAATATCACAATGCAACTATGACAATGCAAATAAACAAATGATTCTGAATAGTTATGTTGAGAATGGTATCATCGAACTGATCTGATGATGATGGAGCTGGATGGTAGGCACCGGAACTGCGTAATTAATCACTGTATCCCAGCCGTGTTTGGGCTTATTAGAATTGTCATGAGATGCACTTTGGCTATAAGGTATAGTTTTTTTTATCTCACGAGTGCGGGCGAGCCATAGTTGCGTAGGTAAATGTACGTGCACATTGTCTTAGTGTGCGTGAGCTTGTGTCAGTCGCTCTCAAGGTTACGCACACTAAGACAATGTGCACGTACATTTACCTACACAACTATGGCTCGCCCGCACTCGTGAGATAAAACAACTATACTATCAGACTGTTCTGATGATGGAACCGGAAGGTAGAAGGTAGGCATGGGAACTTCATAATAAAACAATGAATTCTAGCAGTGTTAAGGTGAGAAAAATGCCTACTGAGTACTGCTAGTTTTTCGGTTTTTCGTAAGGCGAGAACTAATTCGAATTTGTAAAAAAGGACATTTTTTTTATTTGAAATAGACACATCGATAGTAGGTATTTTTTGCGGCGTATAATCCCTTCACGGGAATAAAACGTTTAAAAAAAAACAGTGTACAATATTTACGACATGGTACCTTTTTCATAAGAATATTCAATGTAGGAACGATATTAACTTCGTTGCCTTCATTTTAATAAAAAAAAACACTAACCGGCGAGAAATAAAAAAAATTTTTACAAAAAAAAAAACCGCCTTCAAAAAAAACAAACAAAAACCGTTCCCACTAAAAAGTTTAAAATAAATATTTGAATTGCTTTAAAGAAACATAATTTAAAAGTAAACTTATTTGACATTAATATTTTGCAAATATTTAAAATTTATTACTTCTTTTTGGAGTCGGTGCCAGCCAAAGCAAGGAAATACGAATAGGCAATAATTCCTAGAAAAACTACCTCTAACTTAACTATAAAACTACCAAGATACCAATTGCATACACATATTAATTAAAAGACGAATACGGACTAGACTAAATTCGAAAAAATTTTACCAATATGCACAATAATTTCTTTTAAACGAAAAAAATATACTTATAAAAAAATTCCAGCCACTTTTTAAGTAAGTACTTTGACATTTTTAGCATTGTCTTTATGCATCTGTTTTTAAATTTTGTCATTGTGGATCAAAAAACAAAGGCACGGGATATTAAATATAACTAGATACTTATCAAGTTCCAACAATAAAGCTGCTGGCACCGGCTCCAAAAAGAAGTAATAAATTTTAAATATTTGCAAAATATTAATGTCAAATAAGTTTACTTTTAAATTATGTTTCTTTAAAGCAATTCAAATATTTATTTTAAACTTTTTAGTGGGAACGGTTTTTGTTTGTTTTTTTTGAAGGCGGTTTTTTTTTTTGTAAAAATTTTTTTAAATCTAGGAAAGCAGTTACACACTTCTTGCCGCTATCAAGTTGTTCGGTAATTAGCGCACTAAGCGCCGCAACTGCATTCTCAGTAGACATACCTTGCCGAAAGCCAAATTGAGAGTCCGATAATATATCAAAATCTTTTAGGTATTTAAGTAACCTGATGTTAATAAGTTTTTCGATTATTTTGGAAATTGCAGGTAGGACAGATATAGGCCTATAGTTGCCGACATCGTCTCTGTCTCCAGACTTATATACTGGCGTAATAATAGCCTGTTTTAATGCAGCTGGAAAGATTCCTTGATTAAAACAAAGGTTGGCGAGATGAGTAATAATGGGAACAACATCCTTACGTATGTACTTCAAAAAATTAGTTGAAACGTTGTCCCATCCAGGTGCACTGCCGGTCTTAAGACTCACGAGGATAAGGTTAACTTCACTTATATCCGTGTCCAGCAGTACAAATGAGTTAGGTTGATGCGTTGGAGAGAGATGATTCAATGCGCTGGTGGTTGTGAGCTTGTTTGCATATATAACTCCTAAAAATTTAATCACGTGTTGTTCAATCTGATCACCGAAATGTCAAAATATACATTTTCTGAACTTTGACCACCTAAAATATTTTTTTTTATGTATTGTACCTTGCTCTTTCGAGTATTACTCCATTTTTACGAATCCTTAGCTATCAGTTATCAAACTGTTATATTTTTGGGGTTGCCAAAACTTTACCCCAAAAATGGTGGCAAATTCAAATCTTGCGTTCATTTTGGGACACCCTATATAACTATAACGCCGCTTGGCGCACGTGAAAAGTATGCTTTACCTCCAGATCATAGTATAGCCATGTGCAGTTCCATCAAAATCCGTTCAGCAGTTTGTACATGATAACGAAACAAACAGACAGGCAGAAAAACTTTCGCATTTATATTTTTGTAATGGAAGCTGTTATGTTGGCGTTTTACAAGAACTGCAGTTAAATACTTAGATATCATTACTCAAGCATCAAGAATTATTGCCAAGCAAAGCAATCCTTTGCGGTGTACCACAAACTTATGGCGAGCGTTAACTCAACGTAAGTACTAACTCTACTAACCTACCACATCTATATCAATAAAGCTGAAGAATTTGTTTGTTTGTTTGTACGCACTAATCTCTGGAACTACCAGTCGGATTTGGAAAATTCATGGGGAAGGCTTGAGGCTATACGGAAACGGGAAAGTCCTACGGCAACGGGATGAAAATCTATCTCTACCAAAATTTATATAAATCGGTTGGGCAATATAGGCGTTAAAGCATATTACAAAACTAACTCACTTTCCCATTTATTATCTATACTAATATTGTAAAGCTGAAGAGTTCGTTTGTTTGGTTGAACGCGCTAATCTCAGGAACTACTGGTTTGAATTTAAAAATTCTTTAAGTGCTGGATAGCCCATTTATTGAGAAAGGCTATAGGCTACCACCTATAGGAGTGGAGCGTAGGTCAGCTAGTATTATTATAAGTTTGGATGTTTAACTATGCCAAATATCCCAGAGCTGCGTATGTGCAATAATATTCCTAAAAAGATGGCGCGGCCGTATCTACAAAGTTTTCTCTTCACACATTGAGCTAAGTCGCTCTTAAATAAAAATGTACTTATAGTAACTAATGATGGCATTGACAAAGTAATTAATACAAACCTCCAGATTCAACTAAAATAATGCGTCGACCATGCTGATCCCGCGGCGCTAAGATAGAAACAATGGAATGCTCGAACGGCGCCTGAATGGCTGAAGGTAACAGATCGCGGCAGTAGTCCCCGTGCGCTAGCCTGAACTTGTAGTATGCTTGAATCTATAGTGAGAACGAAATAAAACAGGTTAATATTTAACATAACTCAACACAACACCACACCTCATACTATCCCTGAAGGCAGTGGAGTGGTATAGCTGTAACGCCCAAAGATCGAAGATGCTCATTGAGCGAATAACAATTTACAACGCGTTCTGGCTTGTCCCAACACTCTATAACGCGAATTTAACGTCGTGGCACTTAAGAAAACGCGGGAAGACATGCCATGTCGCGTTTTGAGCCTTAGCTGATGCAACCACGTAGCGAAAAAGATTAGGTTTGAGATTTTAGGTTCCTTTAAACCCTGGAGACAGAAATAGGTGCTCCACGCAGCGGCACTCCATCTTCGTAGTTAGATTTGAGGTGACCGATAATATGAGTGCCATTACTATACAAAGTACTTAGTTCGCGATGTGATTGCATTAGTTTCCTAACTGACTTGACTCCGGCCGCGCGCTCACAACGCTAAGTATATTTCGTTCCTTTGACGCCATACATTTCATCTTGTCAGCGCCCTGTCCGCTTTGTATAGCAAGTCCATTAGGACTCAGAACGCGTCATGGCATTTCTTCATTTCTACAACGCGTTGTGGCAGTTTTCTAAAATTCCAGAACGCGAATTTCGCGTTGTGGAATTTTGGGACAAGCCACAACGCGTTGTGAGCTATATTTTCGCTCGATGAGCGTTTTCGGTCTTTGGGCGTCACATTTATAGTTCATCAGATATGTTTAAGTCCCACGAAATAAGGGCGAGCCTATTTTCAACCAGACTCTTCCAGTTTCGTACTGCTACAAAAATAATCGCGCCCGGTACAACCCAATAACACTCAGCCCGATCCGGGAATCGAACCAAAGCCCTTGCTCTAGCTCATCTCAGCAGTTACGTTATGTAGCGACAACTGGATAAAATCGCAGTAGATATTGTAAAAAGCAAATTGGCAACATATATTTTAGCTTGCACGTTGATAGATCCTTGACGTTTGACACGCCCGGTTTGGTCGGCAGAAACACTTATAAGTTCGTCGCTAAGTATCTTGAGTGTTTGGACACTTATCTCAAACAAGAACCTCGTACAACAGTTCTCTACAAACACCTATGTAATTGGGTATATTACCATGACCTATTCAAACAAATGACGTTTAAATGTACATAAAATAGCATCAGTATTAAAATTTTATTCAAACATAGCTGTCATCAATCAATGTGTTAAGTGTTCTAAACTATTCATAAAAGTGTGTCATACGAAAAGTATAACACAAACAAATAAATATTAGTAGGTAGGTATTTGATAACAAACCTTTTTAAAAGCACTTTCTGGATAAAACTTGCATGGCCTGAGGAACTTCAGTAGGTAATCGTCTTTCTCGATGGGAACGTAAAGGGATGGCTCCTCTGAAAAGAAAGATAACATTATAGTGTTATATTTGCCTGAAATCCGCCTAAAACTCCTGAAAATGTACCTCGAGTGGAGTTGTAGCCACAAAGATTGTTCAGTTTCAAACAAAACCATAACACTCCTTTTTTTGGGCAGGAGTAAAAAGCGCCGAATATAATGACAAGTCAAGAGCTAAATTAAGCTAGGAAGTGAAACTGCAAGCCTGCACAAATTTTCTAGGGCTAGTAGGTACGTAGAAGAGCAATTCAGCACTTTAGAACAAAGAGGACTGGCTTGAATCGCTCATTAGTTCATAACTTGTTGTGTAAATGCAGCAAAAAAAAAAAAAAATAGCACATTTTAATTCTACCAAGCCCGATCTGACATCGGAGCACAAGACGTTATACGACGATGTAGAAAATATTTTGGAAACACTTTCAATATGCGTAGGTACTGCTAAACAGGTTTTTCTTGACAGGTACAACCTGTTTCTGTAAATCGAGTGTGAATTACAACAGCAATGGTAACTTCTTGTAGAGCGTGTTCATAAGTGAGCCCATCATCTTCCTGCCCTTATCCCATGTTACTTGGGGTCGGCGCCACACGTTTTTTTCTTCCATACTGTCCTATCAGCCGTCACACCATCACTAACCCTTTTCTTTCATATCGCTCCTCACACAATCCATCCATCTTTTCTTTGGCCTCCTTCTACCTCTCCATCCATTCAAATTTATATTCATAACCCTTTTAGTTACATGCGTTTCATCCCTCCGCTTCACATAACCATACCAGGACCAGGACAAGCGGTTACTTTTCAACTTTTCTGTCTCAGACGCCACTTTTAAACTACCTCTAATGTACTCATTTCTCACTTTATCCATTCTCGTTACTCCACACATCCATCTCAACATTCTCATCTCCGCTACATGCAATCTATTTTCATCCGTCTTTTTCATAGCCCAACATTCTGATCCATATAGATTTTCCCCTTCAGCCTCCTGAGTTAATCCGGTGCGTTACATCTAGACCGAGACGTAACGCACTGGATCAACTCAGGATGGATGAAATGGTGACAGGTCACTGGAACAAGTTGCGACCCACGGATGCCCCTCAAGCTGAAGGGGAAAATCAATAAGTCCGTGACAAAACCTGCCGTACTGTATGGAACAGAATATTGGGCTGTGGAAAAGATGGATGAAAGTAGATTGCAAGCGAACCGAGGTACCGAAAGTCGGAGCAGATTGGTACAGGCGTTCCAGTGAGAGCTATAGGCTTAGGACTAGCGAGACCGCCGAAATCGCAGAACAGCGGCCATAACATGACGTGTTAAAGGATGGGAAGGAGGGATGGAGCTATATAGGGTGTATAGCTCCATCCCTCCTTCACGCTCGAACTACTCACGCTGTAACACGTCATGGTAGGGCCGCAGGTATTCCGTTTTGGTTCTGTTCAATTTCAGGCCAACACTCTCTAGTCTCTGCCAACACGTCTCCAACAAAAATAGAGCCAAAAAATAAAAGGAATCACTTAAAATACATACTAAAAACTAAAAATACATACTTACATTATACTTACACATAAAGGAGCATGGAATTTGAGATAGCCAATAAATCATAATAGCTCTAGTTGAGAAGCTATTAATAGATAACAAGCCAACGACAAGATCAGGCCTGTATTAATATACATGACATCTTAACATTAATTAATCGTATCTTACTGGTTACAATTAATCAAGAGCTGCGTTATTTTATCAAACTCAGTGGCATCTGTTCAATAAAGTTATTTTATTTCTAGTCACTGAAGCGTGTTTGTAAACAAGTAACTTTCCTAGACTATCTACTGTGAAGTAACGCACGATAATTAGAAATCATGTAACCAGTCCTTTTTCAATGATAATATGGCGATTCAAGTTATATGCTGCGCGATAACTTGAATCGAGTTACTCAATTTGTTCATCAAATAGACAGCATTATCGATACTACGTCATAATATTAATTATATTATGGACTGCGCTGATCTCAACACTATATTATAGACTTTCATAATAAAATTCGAGTTCATTTCAATCAAACGCCACAAGTATCGAATTTTGAGTAGTGTCTTTCCAGGTTCTGTGTCTCCTAAAAAATATGATTTGCAATGAAATTTGAACTTTGTCTTGTACATCACAAAGTATTTTGTTCCATAATTTGATAATTATCTCGAATTCTATTTTAAAGTAGGTATAGTTCGAAACGACATAAATCGCATGACATATTTTTAATAAGAATTCACTATTTCCTGTTACATAATATACTCTGTTACCATAGGTATTCAATAAAGATTTACTAGTGAATTACGTATATATTATTATGTATTACAAACACAGCATCAAGGAACTACCCATGTACCTACTTAAGTTTGGTTTACGACAAATAATCTAGTTCTAAACGCCAAGAAAACAAAATGTATAAAGTTTGCTTTGCCAAATGTTAGAAATTTAGGACCAAATGTCGTTTTAAGTGGCGAGGTGCTTGAAACTGTAGACTCGGCAGTATTTTTGGGTATAACTGTTGATTCCAAACTTCAATGGGGCCCACATATATCAAGCTTATCGGGAAGGCTCAGCTCTGCCGCATACGCCCTCAGAAAAGTTAGACAATATACTGATGTTGACACAGCTCGGTTAGTCTATTTTAGTTATTTCCATAGCGTTTTGTCCTATGGTATTCTATTGTGGGGAAAAGCTGCTGATATACAATAGTTATTTATGATATTAGTGCGGTAAGTTGGTTTTTACAAACGAGTAGACGAATGTAAGCACGAGACGAAGTCGAGGGCTTACCATAGTCACGAGTTTGTAAAAACCAAATCCGCACGTGTGTCATACAACGTTTTTCGACACATTTGCGAGAAAACATTACAATAAGTAGGTAATGAAACAAACTGTTTGTCTCTAGAAATCAGTCGGAAAGTCGCAACAATCTTTGACGTTTCTAATATGAAAATGGCGCGAATTTGCAAAGGGCGCCACATGCGCGTGGTGAAAATTAGAACCACATACTTTATTTTTTTTATTTATCTTCTCTCATTTTCTCTATAATATTAAAATGAGACAAACGTATACAGCAAAAGCGCTTCCAAGGAGGTTCGATCATTCAGCTTATTTATTCTCGTGATGTGAAACTCCTTGGTGGAATTCTTATTAATTTTTATGGAAATTAAAAAAAAACCGTAAAGAATACGCACGGCGCTATGCAACGGAGTTTGCGGTAAAATATGTACTTAGGTGAGAGTACCTACTTTGCCGCACGCTCCATTGTGTGGTGCATAATTTTTAACTTTCGAACAATGCATACAGGCTTCGTAAATGCATTTTTTGAGCAAATGTGTTGAAAAATATATTTGTTTTGCAAAAACGTGCTGTGCGAGCAATATATCAGCTAGGGTCAAGAGTTTCATTAAGAGAAGTTTTTAAAGATATTGGAATTCTCACGGTAGCATCTCAATTCATTTTTGCAAACATTTTATATATTAGGCAAAATATACACTAAAACGAGCGACATCCACAACTTTAACACCTGAAACAAGCACAAGCTACATGCTCCTTCCCGCCGACTTCGTTAGGTCCACCCACGACTTGTGGGGCTCGGTATCCGCTTTTACAATAAACTTCCACTTTATTTTCTTGACCTGCCTTTTAACTCATTTAAAGCTAAAGTTAAATCTAACCTTTGTTCAATGGCATACTATTCTGCTAATGACTATTTAGACGATAAGAATAGTTGGTCGCAGTGTTGAACGCAAGACAATGTAATTTTATCATGTTCTTTCTCCATTAGTTAGCTTATGACAGGTTATATGAGTTCATATATTTTTTTTGTACTATTGTTTAATTGAAGTTAAGACTTAAATCGTAATAGACAGATGTGTTGCTGGTGAGTTTGTTGCGCCACTTCTTCTTCCCAGCTAAAACACGTGGGGCGTTTTGGGGGACTGTCTTTATGTAAAATTTGACGTTCAAAAAGTGCTGGCTCTCAGCCTAATTTGAATAAATGACTTTTGATTTTTTTATTTAAGTCATAACATCTTGCGTGTGTTATCTGTGTAGCTTCTATTCATTAATTTAAAAATGTTATTCAATGAGAAAAAACTATGATGAGCTGACTTCTTAAAGATACAAATGTGCAGTCAAGGCGACCGACGTTCCCCACCAACCGTGTCTCCACGTTGCCGTCGTGGTGGGGCTTGCGTGTCTCAGTGATCTTGGGGGCTTTGCCGGTAGAGCCACTCATGCCGGAAGGTCCCAAGTGAGAGACCAGACCAAGAGAGACACAAGAGGGGCACACCGTTCGGAGACTTGAGCAGTGTTCGGGTCCTCGGACGGTGTGCGTCTCATTGGCTTGCTCGCTGCTCTCTGGTACGCGTCTGATCATCAGACGTGACTGTGAGGGCAGCGAGCAAGCACTGAGAGAGAGGGGGAGAGGAGGGGAGATAGGGACCGCACCCTCAAAAAGGATATTATGGACAGTTCTGCTAAACAGAATCTACCCCAGGGCGGTACGGACTGCACAGCGGTCCGAGAATCCGCCACGCCTCGTGCGTCAAGCCCCTCGTATTCTGGGGGGGGCAACAGGGCTGTCCGCAATCCGCTTGCCAAGGGCAACAGTGGCCGAGGAGGCCCCCGATTCGACTTCAAACAATTAATCGGGTTTGATTTTAGCTCGCCCGACGAAGAGTCGGCCGGGCAGAGCGCGGGCGAAGGCGCGCTGCGCTGGGAGGAGGGCTCGCTTGAGCGTCGCGCGGGTGTAGAGTCGGAGTCCGAGTTGGACTCCGACGACCTGGCGACCATTTGCTCGGCGAGCCCTGTACCCGAGGGGGCGAGGGCTGCTGCGGAGGACTCCAGGTCCTTCCGCAAGCGGCCCAGATCAGAGGAGGACCGGGGGTCGTCCGGCAGCGAGGTGGTAGCCTCGGCTCGCAAGATCCCCACCAGCAGGCGGGGCAAGGGCCGAGAGGGAGGCAAGGGGAGATTGCCCGCCTCCAAGGTGGCTGGTCAGCGAGCCGGGGAGCTCGTCGCTGACGGACGACCCCCCGCAGAGGGCGGTCGCAGGGCCCCTGGTTCGGAGTCCTCCGGCGGTGAGCCGGATGACTCCGGACAGGAGCTTCGGAGGGCCGGGTTTGCGGAGGTGGTGGAGGCCGCGCTTCGCGATGTGGCCCTGAAGAGGAAACTCTCCTCTAAAAACAGGGCCATAGGAGAAGCGCTGACCTCCATCCTGGCGGCAGCGGAGGCTAACCGAGGTGGGCCTCCGGTGGACGAGATGTCCAACCTGCGGGCGGAGGTCGCCCGCTTGGCTGCCGCCACCGAGCGTCTCCAGAGGGAGAACGCGGGGCTCCGAGCAGACCTGGCCAGGCTCCAGGGAGCCGGCCCACAGGGGGCGCCTGAAGGGGGAAGCAGGGAGAACAGCCAGCCCGTGCCGCAGGAGGGCCAGGTGCTGGACCTGGTGCGGCAGGAGATGGCTGCCTTCCAGGCGCGGTTTTCCGTCCTGGAGGGCATCGTCCTGCGCCCCCCGTTAGCGGCGAGTGGGAAGGCTCCAGGCCGGAAGGCGGCGTCGTACGCGGCCGCCGCGGCTGCCACACCGGGGTCGTCCGGCCAGGACAAAGGGTCCGGGCCGGCACCCGCGAAGCCGGTGCCGGGAAAACCGGACCCGGCCCCGGGAAGGAAGAGGAAGGGTGGGGTTGCTGCGCGGACGGCGAAGGCTCCTGCGCCGTCTGAGCAGCAGCTCCCCCCGGCTTCCTCGCCTTCAGCTCCTCCCCCGGCTCAAGCCGAATGGCAAGTTGCCGGGGAGAAGAGGAAGGCGGGCAAGGCAGCCAGGGCGGCCAAGAGGCGAGAGAGGAAGCGGCGGCAGAAGGCGCGAAGCGTCGCGGCTGCGCTCCGCCCCCCGAAAACCGCGGCTGTAGTGCTTACACTACAGCCGGACGCGGTGAAGAGGGGCGTGACGTACGCGGACGTGCTCACCAAGGCGAAGGAGGCGATAAACCTTGGTGAGCTAGGCATCGTGGGGGGCCTTCGGCTCCGGGTCACCATGACTGGGGCCCGGATGCTGGAGATCCCTGGGGCAGCCAGCGGCCCAACCGCGGACGCTCTAGCCGAAAGGCTTAGGGCGTCCCTAAGCGCGGACGATGCCCGAGTGTCCAGGCCCACCAAGCGCATCGACATGCGCATCTTGGGCCTGGACGACTCCGTCACGGAGACGGAGGTGGTGGCCGCCGTCGTTAGGACGGGGGGGTGCTCAGCAGAGGAGGTGAAGGCGGGCACCCTACGTCCTGACAACACGGGCATGCGCACCATTGTGGTGAGCTGTCCCGTGTCGGCGGCCAAGACCATCTCGGAGGGCCGTAGGTTTTTGGTGGGTTGGGTTTCCGCGCAGGTCAAACTGCTGGAACCCCGACCTCTGAGGTGCTTCCGGTGCCAGGTGGGCCACCATGTAGGAGCTCAATGCACCTCGGAGGTGGACCGCAGCGGT
The DNA here is from genome assembly GCA_947386135.1 of Melanchra persicariae. Lineage (NCBI taxonomy): Eukaryota > Metazoa > Arthropoda > Insecta > Lepidoptera > Noctuidae > Melanchra > Melanchra persicariae. The sequence continues at coordinate 5,974,501 of OX376653.1, read as the reverse complement.
CTATGTTTCCGCTGCGGTCAGCCCGGTCACAGGGCCGGCTCCTGCGACGCCGCGCCGCACTGCGCAGTCTGTGCGGCAGCTGGCAAGCCGGCCGACCACTGGGCTGGGGGTAGGGCCTGCGCCCCACCCACCAAAGCCGGAAACCGGAGAAAGCCCTCCGCCACCGCTGTCTCTGCCGCGACCGCCGCCACCGCCGCCGCTTCCTCCGCCGCCAAAGCCGGTTCCACTGCGGCTGCTGCTACTGCAACAGCCGCAGTAGAGCCCCTACAACGGGCTCCGGAGGGGGCCGAAATGGAGTGCCAGTAATGGCCCCATTTCACCCCCTCCTGTTGAACGTCAGCCACTGCGCCGCCCAGGAACTGATGCTCCTGAGCATGGCGCAGTGACTGATGCCTGTGGACGGCGAGCAATGGGTAGCTCGCCGTCCGATCAGAGCAGGCCCGGGTTGACGGCGCGCTGTGTTCTACGCGCGCCAAGCCAGCAGTCGTCAGCATGGGTCGGGGCCCGTTAAGGCCAGAGCCTACCAGGGTTGCGGATTTGTTCGAAAGAGTTACCGTGGCCCTGGAACGTAAAGGCACTAAGAGGAGCATGGGTGGGTTTTAGTCAGTAGAAGTCTGACACTCCCTGCCGCTCCACCCAGAGCGGGAGGGGTCATTTGATGATTTCCCATCCAATAAAAAAAAAAAAAAAAAAAAAAGGCGACCGACGTTCGCAAAAACATACCCAAATCTATTGGTGTAAATTGATTTGATTGCTGAGCATGGCATTCGTCTGCCCTGCTTCATGTATTCGTGTTGTTTTTTATTTAAAGTGTTTAGTAGTTTGAGACTTTGAGACTTTGAACTTAAAACAAGAAACACGACATCATACAGGATTTTTTTTGTTCTCAAATCGCAACAAAGTATTTATATGCAAATAACAAATTGGACCAACCTTGTTCTTTTTCAATGAGCTAAAACAATAACATGAATTGGACAACATTCGAATTAATTTAAAAAAATGTAGATAAATTGAGGCAAGCAATTAGATGCTAGACATGTACCTCGACGTTTTTTTATGAAAGCAACCCGCAGATTGACACTCACCTATATAGACACAGACATAACTGTAAACGCTGATATGGTAACCCTTTCGGTACCCACACCGAAAGGGTTGCCCCAAAGAAGAAAGAAAGTGAAGAATAATAATACAGTAAATTGCTATATTAATATTATATATATTATATATTATTACTGCATTAATATTATATATATTATACAATATTACTGCATTAATATTCTTCTCTTTTACTCGGGTTTGTTGCTGTTGTGTTGTCTGGGTGGAATATACGTTTTCTGTAACTTTTAGCTGTTAGCTTCATAAAAAAGTAAATGGCTTCAAATCTAAACTGAAGATAGAATCTCGTATATTGTTTGGTTTGGTAATAAATATAGGAGGTAACTTCCACAATACATGTTCAATTTAGACACAAAAACATTAAGTTGGTAGGTATTGACAACGAATGCGAGTCATGCCTCTGAATGAGTCTACTTACTTGTTTTTTATAAAGTGGTACGTACTAAACAAGCTTGGGAACTCAAATACAACGTGTAACAGAAAAACCGGGTTCCGTACCTCATTATCTATAAAAAACGACAAAAAAAATCACGTTTGTTGTATGGGAGCCCCACTTAAATATTTATTTTATTCTGTTTTTAGTATTTGTTGTTATAGCGGCAACAGAAATACATCATCTCAGAAAATTTCAACTGTCCAACTAACACGGTTCATGAGATACAGCCTGGTGACAGCCAGACGGACAGCGGAGTCGTAATAGGGTCCTGTTTTTACCCTTTGGGTTCGGAACCCTAAAAACGCAATACCCGAAAAAGGGTCATTATACTTATCATTATGAAAACCTTTTACTATGTGACCAACAGTGGTATCACGAAAGAAAAATCGACTGCCCCATACGTTTATGTACGCATATTTCGACAAAATGTACTGAACAGCTGTTTTTTTTGCAATTTCGGGGTCGGTCCCATAGTAAAAGTTATACCTAACACTTTGTATAAAAGGAATACAAACATATTTATAAAAGTCTAGGTCAACAATACTTGTTTTTAAAAGATCGAGTTGTTTTCAGTTGTTGTTCCCAGTTTCAGGAACGAAATGTATCGCAAAATTACGGTGACAAATAGGGTAGAGAACTAAAAAATCTAATTAGTCCGTCAGTTCGATTTCCAAAAAAATATTAGACATGTTTTCTTTTTTCACGTAAACAAAAAATGAAAAATATACATTACGTTGAAAACTCGTGTGACGTCACTTGTATGTACACTTTTTACGTACACGTGACGTCACCAGCTGATCATTGTTGCGTTTTATCTTCTTCATTTTTTAATATTTTTCAATAAATCTAACAGACGGACTAAATAGAATCAGAATTTTTTCAACCAGGAATCATCCCTATCGTCGAAACGCGTATAAGCTGTTGTGACCAACTAGGCAACTGGATGAATCTATAACAGACAATCGCATTATTTGTCTTCCGTTTTTTTCCCAGAAACCGAGTCTGGATCACACTCTGAGAGATACGTCATCAACTCGAATAAAACTCACACTTAGAGAATCTTATACAACATCATGAAAATGAGTTAATTATTGATCAATCGAGGGGTACCGATGGATCATTTATTCATTTCTGATTCAGTTATACATCTTTAATCATATACATTATTGCAAAGTAGAATATCTACACAACGTGAATATAATCAATATAACTAAACATCTACCGTATGATTGAACACAAGCACGAACCGGTAATTAAATGTCGGAAAGTATCGGTCAAATTGAGTAAACATACCTAGATCGAGCCAATACCTAACGTAGAGAAACTTTAGCGCTATTTATTTAGTTTGCGAATACCTCTACTGTGAATGTCTTATCTACAGAGAGTGCTGTGCCTTTACTTTAGAACTTATTTCATTTTCGCCATTACTATATAGGGATAAAATAATGCTTTAGTACCAAAACCGTTATCATCTACGGATTAGCTACGCGGCCTATATATTCAACGGTAATGTCTACTCTATGGGTAGGAAGGAGGTACTACGCTGCGTCCAGGGTGGTGCTATACGACGTCTACGGCTGTGCTACACGGCGTCTACGGTGGGGCTAATCGGCGTATAAGGTGCGGCTATGCTGCGTCCGAAGTAATGGGACGTCTTCTTCTAAAAAAAAGTCTTAATGCATGAATGCAAAACCACTTTAAAGATATTTTATTTTCTCCTCTGTTATTCAAAACAGTCTTACAAATTGCGATGTAACTGCTATTTAAGTAGGCAAATTTTTATGAAATTATATAAGTACATAATGCTTAAATAATACCTATTGCGAAACATGAGAGACCATTAACAACAAAGAGAAATGCGGCTAATTCAACCCAAATGATTCGCTAATTTCACTAAAGGAGCACTGAGCACTTTACTACAGTGTTAATTATAAAACAGTGTTCCTAAAATAACGTTCAAAGTACTTTAAAGTTTTGTAAACTTTTGTTGAGTTCTTGAAACAGGCGGTTTCAAGTTGACTTGTGGTAGGTACTTACTTTACTCAGAATATAATTATTTTTATTTTCCACTTCTCTAATGAAAACTAAAAGCTATATAACGTTATACGTTCAGTTGGGATGACAATGCATGGTTAGCTATGTGACGTTATCCTAAATCCAACATGGCGGAACATTTTTAATGCGGTGTGCATTAAAAATAACTAGTCCACCATCTTGGGTGTTCCACAATATGGGTATAAAATGAAAGGGCTTGCTGAGAATTATTCTTTTTAGCGCATTTCGATAGAAGCTTTTTTTTTAAATAATAGTAGATTATGCACCCAGGGGATAAAGCAGTGTCTTGTGTCACGGGCGTCATATTGAATCTCGAACGCAATGAAGGATTCGGGAGTTAACTCCCGAGCGCAGCGAGGGAGTTTAGAGTTTAACTCACGAGCGAAGCGAGGGAGTTAATACAAGAATCCTGAATGCAGCGAGGGATTCAAGCTAGCCCAAGGCAAAGACACCTTTATCCCCGAGGAGGATACTCTACTTTTCACACCTCCTGTGAGAAAATATGAAGGCATAATACGAAAAACAAAATATTTTAAATTTACAAACACTAAGTAGAGATATGTATTTAGAACTGTACTGTATATCTACTTAAAAAAAGTTAGTTTAATACCATACGGATTTGCAATATCCGCGCCTTTTTTGCGTTCCACTCGGTATATCTATATCTACCACATAGCGGCCACGACCAACTCGATTTTCGTTTTTTTTTTTTCTTCTCTGTGGGTAAGTAAATATGTGCAGGCCTAATGTTAGCAACCTAATACAATTTATGTGTACACAAAGCTTTACACAGAGCTTTATATCAGCTGGTAGAATGGGTTCGGACGCTTGGCTGTATGCAATTTGAATTTAGAACGTCATAGGAGATGCTCGAGAAAATAGTTTTTAAATTAATAAATCGAATATAGATGGGTTTTAAGTGTTATTCTTATCCTTTTATACAATAATCCGTACATAACCAATTATTCTTATAATATTGTCTTCAATCCTGGATCCTGGTCAATCCTTATGATTTTGTAGAAATTCGAGAATATCATCCCTAAGTAGTAAGAGTATCGAGAATATCTTTCTTCTTTCTGGAACAGAAAGAGAGAGACAGAGACAGAGCCAGAAGGCGTTGTAAGTACCTAATATACCGCCAATTGAGCAGACAGATGAGGTTCCAAATTTGAATCACATTATTGACCAGCGGGTTATAATGAAATCCAGTACAATATTATTGCCCGGCAGTGCCACCGGCCAAAAATGACTCACTTTAGGTTAGGTTGACATGACATATAATTTGACGTTTTCGATCAGGTGGTGTGAAAATTATTTTATATTATTGGAGGAGCGAACATCAAATTTTAATACACTATTCAAGAAAAAAATCAAGGTATTTTTGCAAGGTTCAAAGCTAATAATTAGGCTTACTTTTTGTTTCAATTTTGTTTTGTATACAAAACAGAAATGAAAAGGCAATATTAAAGTCCAATTTTTATATTTTGAGCGGGTAAGGAAGAAGTACCAGTAACCTTTTAAGTTACTATACATTAACAGGCTCATGCAATAAAAAAAAACCACATCATTAGTATAAATACGGATTTGCAGATTCTTTATTTAAATTTTCTTAAAGAGTTTGAATTGAGAATCTATACCAATCAGTATTTAAATTTATCAGATGGTTAGTTTTTTTTATGAATAAGGCTGTATAGTACACGTACCGGTCTCCGATTAATAGGAAAGATAGAGTAGGTATCAATTTTCAGACAGTAGTTTTCAGTAACTTTGACTAAGTTTAGAAAACGCGCCAACGTTCTCTCACTTTGTTTATAGCACATTTCTTTTCGAGATGTGAAAGGGAAAGCATTAAAATCTACTAACTTTCGTTTTATACATGCGTGCACTTTGTTATTATGTGCCAACTCTCCGCTTCACTTACAATGACTCACATTGATACGTATTTCCGAGCAAAGATTTTAACGAGCAAGACTAACCTTAGGTTCCTTCTGTCTTTACCAATAAACAAAGATAATATTATCAATCAAATTTTGATCATAGAACTGAGATACGAAATATTAAACTCTATTAATTAGATAGGTAATATCTACTGATTATATACATCTAACTATAAAGTTTTCGATGGTCATTTTAACTAATTTTTTTATAACCATATAGATACTTCATAATATATTGCTATAAGTACATAATTTAGGTACATTATGTTTTTATATAAATCTCTACACAAGCAAAGAATCTAAATAAAGGACCTAATTACACCAACATGGTTAATAAAAGTTTTTATTAATACTCATTAGCAGCAGATAATGCACATAAATATATATAGGTATTGATAATAAGTAATCAGTATGATAATCGTATCAAACGACTACAACATACTTTCCTAACATAAATAATTACTAAATGTAAATAAAGCATAAATAATGTAAAATAAATTGTTCAGAATTTATAATTTGGTTAACTCACTTTTTAATAGTTGTCGTAACTCTGTCAAAGCTTGCTCGACCACTTCCGGAGTTTCTCTCAATTCTTTCTCGGCCTTTTCCTTACTCACTTCATCATCTATTGGGTTAAGCTCCAACATTATTTTGTTACCACCCCATGTCACAAACGGTACCCCATCAGATCCGAACTGTATTTCCATTTTTATATGTTGTTAATTTTCACTACAAATACGAAGAATTATCTTATATTTTCGCTGAGTCCGCACTGTTGTTGGTGTTAGCAGCTAATCCACGTCTGACTTATAATGCGTCAGCAGAATGTTGAGTCGGACACTCGACACAGTTTTTACAATGTTACTATACGCGCGAGAGATTAAAATAATTAGTTATCACTGCTTATGACAAATGAGCGTAAGAAACCAAATACTTGGTGGTTGTTGCGCTCGCGTCTAAGTTCCCGAAGCGTTTGAGTCGGTGATTAAAAGTTGTATATATTTTATAGAGGCAAGCACGAGCGTCCGCGCACCGACTGTGGCGGTACAGTGCTTATTGGAAAGGCCATTGTAAGCCCATCTTAACGGTATCCCACCACCACGGCATGGTGGCGACGCCGTTCACTTGACTGTGCTTCTAAGCAAATGCCTATTTTCAATGCACTCTAACATTTCAAGTATTTACTATGTAAATACGTGCTCTAGATATTTATATCTATACTTTTTCTAATATTTCCTGTTAACTGGATGGATGGAGGAAGTCTATTTACTTCCCGATGTTGACTTAGTAACAATAGTAAAACGCAAATTCTCAATAAATTTTCCTCTCGATCCTCTATGAATTCCGGGTCTAGCTACATAAACTAACACATCTTAGCTGTGACTGTTCCTTTCTATATAAGGAAGCCTTATTTAAACAAGGCACCTTCTTATAACTTTATTAAATTCCTTTGCAGTTACTAATAGTAGCAAATAATACTAGGTATTTGTTTCATTGTAGAGAATGCGAACGACGTACCTACATGAAGACCTTGTCAGACATTTAGGTCATAAGGTGGAATTAAAATGAATTCAGTGCCTCACCTACAATTATAGGCTGAAACATCATTGCAATACACCGAGAAGAAGGCTATTGCTATATGATATATGAACGGATAATCATATTTCTGACTTCACATTAAATAATAATTAACAGAACGCCTGTATTAAAATAGACAGCATCTTTTGACAGGTTTGTCGATACTCCTCACATAACAACAGGGGTTTATGGGAAGTGAAAGATAATAACCAGAAACAAATGATTTTTGAGATTTTTGTATTTTTTTTTTGTATTTTGTGTAATATAGGAACGTCATCTTGTTCATATAGAACTGAAGGTAATTTACTTGCCAATTTCTAAAAGTAACCAATCATTCGCTGTGACATGATAACAAATTCCCTCAAGTCACGCAACCGTTTACGAGGGTCTAAGAGTCCACATTTCTATTAGGACTCTCGATAACATAGCTACTACTGTGTATTAAATGCCTCAGTATCAAAACGTCCTATTCTCAAAACATCCTATTAGCCAATCGTCCTACTCGCAAATCGTCCTACTCGAAAATTGTCCTACTCGCAAATCGTCCTACTCGAAAATCGTCCTACTCGAAAATCGTCTTACTCGAAAATCGTCCTACTCGCAAATCGTCCTACTCGAAAATCGTCCTACTCGCAAATCGTCCTACTCGCAAATCGTCCTACTCGCAAATCGTCCTACTCGCAAATCGTCCTACTCGCAAATCGTCCTACTTGCAAATCGTCCTACTCGCAAATCGTCATACTTGCAAATCGTCCAATTAGCAGAACATCCACAAAACAAGACAATGGGAAAAATACAGTCTGACGTATTTGCTATAGAGCAAACACCTCAGACTGTATTTTTCCCATTGTCTTGTTTTGAGGACTCATGGGATTCACATGAGGACACAATAAAAGAGTGGCAGATTTAAGCTCTCAACTAAGTACCATGGCAAGTCAACCAGGTTTTGCGAGAGGGCAAAACGACCTTCTTGGCTTTTAAAATCTGTTCACAAAACAAAATAATAGCCAACATTGTCCTAAGCTAGTGGTTGTGCGACCGTTAAATTTCATTACTAAAACTACTCCATTCCTACACATTTAGTTAAGTATTCAAAAAATAATTAAGACGCCTGTGCCATGCTGCGGGACAAAAACAGGAGAACACCATTTGTTAATATTGGATGAGTAGGTATCTAACCTGCACATGCGGAAAACTTCAGCAGTGACTGATATGTTTATCAAACTACATACAAATCACAATCACTTTGTTTGATCTCTAAGCTCACGCGCAAAATATTATAAAATAAAATTGCAGCCAACTGCATTAGCAATGATATTTGAAAACGTCGCACATTTATATGGTAGTCTGTGGTCAAAATGTATTTCTCAATGATTTGATTTTTTTTTTTTTTTTTGATTTCTCACAAGGAAAGAGTATTGAAAAGAGTATTTAATTTGCATCGAAATGTAGCTTGCAACCTCTTTGGTCCACTGATCAAGCGCTGCAGCTGGGCATGAGGTTCATTGGATATTTCCATTTACGATGACACGTCACAGCATACCATTGAGCTACGGCCAGCCTGCGTTGAGCAGCGCTGTTCGACCATAGTCAAATTTATGATTGGAAGCGAGAGCTCATGAAAGCAGTAGCTGCCTTTGCCGAAGAAGTGATGGCAATGAAAGAGGGTGAGGAAAGTCCGCCACAAATTCCCAAACCACTGCAACTCCTGAAAGCATGAATCAACAGTGGCAACCACCAGAAAAACACCGAGTCAATGAAGCTCGACGAGTCCCAGAGAAACGATTCAACTGTTTTGAATCCTGCACGAAATTAATCGGAAAATAACAGCGGAGGAGTAGAAAAAAAATACACAGAGCTAGGCCAAATAGTCACCAAGGGATATATACAACTGGGTTAAGCCCTGGGTTGCCAAGCACCACGGATTATACATTAACACTAATACTAATAAGTCCTAAATTGTGAGCTACTTTTAAATTCAGTAATACTGCAATAGGTATGGCAAAATCGCTTGAACGCACGGAAATTTGTTCTGGTTTCTACAAGGTCCGTATAGTAAACAACTCCAGATGTAACCTGAATACTATCTAACATAATATTGCATTCAGTTTGCCAAAGAATACACTCCCATACGATATGATGTGTGGATTGTTCGTGTTTAAGGTCAGATGTAGAACATTGACAGAAAGGAGAAGCCACAAGCTTAAAGGAAAATAATTTACTCAAGTTGCTATGACCTGCGAGAAATTGGGCAACACAGTGATCCACATCCACCTCCAGCCATGTCCTATCCAGCCGCTCACGAACGGGTGGAGAACTGGTAGAGGTGACGGCCTTTGATGGAATCTTTCCGCCTAGTACATTGCCATTCGGATAAAAGTTCCTCCCAGACGTGAGTCTGGGGTTTAAGTAATCTAGAGATCTTAGCATGGCCGCGTTGCGGATAAAACTCTGGGTCGTGATCTTTCGAGCGTAGTAGTACATGCATGTCGCTGCATTTCTAGATCGACTGGGAATGCACCTGCCAGTACCAGGCTTCAGTACTAACCGTCCTATACGCTTTGCAAAGGAATATCAAAGCCAAACGCTGGCTTTGAAGCAATTTAATCTCCTGGTTTAAGGCTCCTATGGTGGTCCTATCGGCCCAAACAGGTGCCCCGTAGCACATACAACCCAAGTAAGTAGCCCCAAAAATAGTGTTTAAAGTTTGAAATGACAGAGGGTGTGGAAAGGGAGAGGGCGATATCGTCCAATTTGACACTATCCATCCGATGGATTGCGCGCTGGAGGAGGGCTAACAATACCCTCATCTTGTCCCCCTTAAAATGGCCCGCGCGTGACGGACTTGGAGAATTCCGTTGTCGCAGCACATAGGCCCGAGTTGGTGTCGCGTGGTGCTTCCACTCACCTCTCACAAATTATGAAAAAGCCAGGAGCAGCCCACTCTACCCCTTACCAGAGATGAGCTTTAGATGCCCAAACAGTCACTGCCAGGATAATTGTGGAGAATGAGAACGTGTCCCCGCACCCCAGCAAAAAGTAACGAGGAGAAACACCATGTGGTTTTAGTCAGGAATCTGACAGACCCCTCTGTCTGGCCAAAGACATAGGACATCCATGAGGGTTTCCACATTTAAAAAAGGTATGTTTTTTCTCGGTAGCAGCCTTTTTTTATGGATGGGAATCATCAAATCAAATCATCAAATGACTCCGTCCACTCTGGGCGGAGCGGAAGGAAGTATCAGACTCTTACTGACTAAAACCCATCCATGCTCCTCCTAGTGCCTTTTGCTTTCCAGGGCCGCGGTAACTCTTTCGAACAAAATCCGCAACCCTGGCAGGCTCGGTAGCAGCCTGGACTCTGAATTTATGATCGTTTAATGACATCAAACTCACTCCATATTAAATTTTAAATTAATTAAATGGGACTTAGACGTAACTAATGGTGTGTCAAGTCTATACTTCACACACCGTTTAGTTACGTCTAAGTCCCATTTAATTGTCATAGGGAGTACAACTCCAACATAACTTTAATCTAACTCCACCCTAACTCAATGTCCTTGAATCCACCGTTCTATTCCCGTTTCAGGCAAGTGATTTTTTGAAACAGTCTTAAATTATTTTCAAAGAAATAAAAATGCCATACCTATTCCTTCGCGTCAAAATTTGGTGGCATTAATATACATGCTAGGTTCGCTTCAACTTGCCACCCTGTATATTTCCTAGCTTCGGAATAGGCATTACACAATAGTTGACGAGTTTCTTTATATCGGTTTCGACATGTGGCGCAATTAATGTTTATACCTAAGCAGAATATAATGACTACCTTGTAATAACTTTGTAGCACATTTCTCCTTAATCGACTCTTAACTCTTACGTTTACAAACGGCTGTTGTATTGCCAAGTTACTTGAGGTACCTACTATGTATGAAATAGAAGCTGTTTGCCGCGACTTTGCTCCCATGGCCTCTCCAACAGAAATAGTGTATTTTCAGGAAAAACGAAAGAACACTCAGCGATTAACAGACTTCTTTATCAACTTACAAAATAGAAATATCATTTATCTTTAGTAGGTACTTACTTCCAGAGATCACCTTTTACAAACAAACAATTTCACATATAACATTACGTAGTTTAGTTGTATGCCAAGACAATGAACAACCAACTGTATTTCACAGAATATAATCTCAACGGATGCTGGCTTCCGTGGTGTTTATCTCAGGGACCTCATGATGGCATAAAAATAACATTGAACAGCGTCCTCTCTATAATGACCAGCAATCTTCATTATCAAAGTTACGACATTTGAATGACATTGGATGGGATTAGTATTACTATTGTTTGCGGGGTATCCCCCATACCTCGGAAAGCACGTTAAGAAGTTGGTCCCGGCTGTCATTTGTGCATCTTTAGCAGTCGCTACAGGTAGTCAGAAAGCCAGAAAATCTGACACCAGTCTGTCCAAGGGGTATCGTCTTACCCAGTTACTAGATTGTGGAGGTCATTTAGACAGCCGCTCCATTTAAAATACTGGTACTCAGCTGCATACGGTTGGACTGGAAGCCACCCCAAAATAGTTGGGAAAAGCCCAGGCAGATTGACTGCTCGGTTTCCCCGGCTTTGACTGTGAACATGTTTTAGCTTTGAAACATGTCTCCCAAGGTAAAGGTCTCTCTCTAGGCGTACCTAATAAGGCAAGCTATACCGCTATATCCGGAAATCTGAATCATTCGGATATCCGTCAAATATATTATAGGTACAGGTGAATTTTTAAACGAATGCGTGGATGGCCAAATCCGAAACTATGAGGAATATCGAAAAACACTTAAAGGAGTCTCGATGAAAACTAAAACGGCATTCATTGGATTTTCCCAGCCAGGAATCGAACCGGTTGACTTTGAAAAATAAAACACATTCTGTATTACTTATACTTTATTACACCATCCGAAAGTGTTGCTAATAAGGATCAAATTCTGGGTAGTAATATACACATGGCAAACTAATGGAAAGAGCTCATTTTTTTTTTTCAAAGTCAATGTCAAAGTCAAAGTCAAAGCATTTATTTCAATTAAACCATTTACAGGCACTTTTGAAATGTCAAGGTCGGTCGGTCAAAAAGATGAAGCTATTTGCACGTTCCAAGGCGTAGATCTCTATGGAGAAGAACGTGCAAGAAACTCCACGGACACTATTTTAAAAAAAAAATATTTTGTTACAAAATTATGGTTACATCATTCATATTAAAATAATACATTTAGTCTCTTAACTGACTAAAACCCATACGTGTTTCTCCAAACGCCCTTTTCGAACAAATTCCACAACCCTGGTAGGCTCTACCCCTAGCAGGCGCCGACTACTATAATGACATCTCTTACGGATGTTGATACCGCGAGACTAGTCTATTTCAGTTACTTTCATAGTATTATGACTTACGGTATCTTACTATGGGGACGAGTTGCAGACATCGAGTCAATTTTTATTCTGCAAAAAAGATCCATAAGAGCCATATTATGTAATCTCCGTTGGCGCGATTCTCTAAGGGAACTGTTTAAGAATGTTAACATCACCTTGTCAATATATCTAAAAAAATATAATGTACGCTAGAAAGAAAATCTACATCGTTTTAATAAACGAGGCGACTGGCATAATCATATCACTAGAAACAGGAACCAATTAGTTCAACTAGGACTTGCTAAAGTAGCCACATCTTTCACTGTTTTAAATGATAAGTTCATGAAAAATTAGCTCTTTCCTATAGTTTGCCATGTGTTATTATTAGGTACTACCCAGAATTTGATAGAACTAAATGAAACAAAATTTAAATCTTGTATTGTTTAATACAAGATTTAAATTTTGTTTCATTTAGTTCACACTATGCAGGCAAGTATATTATAAGTTATTATATTATTATAAGGTAGATCACATTGAAGAAAAAATGCTTGGCTCAATGCTGGTCCTGCTACACAGCCAGAAGGGTGCTCAAATTATTTTTTTGCAGGTTTTAGATCCGCTGAATATTGTAATATTGTAAGAATATAATATTATCATTGTAGAGACTCAATTAATTTAGCATTGTATAATTTCATGCATTAGCGGCACATGTGTGAGTGGATACTGTGGACCTTATAAGTACTATAATTAGTTTGACACTCCCTTCTCCTCCACCCAGAGCGGAAGAAGTCATTTGATGATTTCCCATCCTTAAAAAAAGGCTTAAACTTTTTCTTTTTAGGAGATCTAATAGTTGGCAAATTATTTAATTGCTTATTATGTTATTAAATCAGTTCCAAGGAACTGATTTTTGTACTTACTTAAGTATTTCTGAAAAACAGGAGTGTAAGATCCATCGAACCGATTGATGGGAACCAAAAGAAAACCAGCTCATAATTACAATTTTATTTATTAATACCTAAACGAAACGCACAAGGAATCGGATGCATTTCGTATCAAACATAATTATATGTATACATTGAGCAAGTCAGGTATTATCATCTTTCGTACAATAAAACTAGGTATTACAAACCTACAAAAACAATACAAACATAATGTTTGGAATGCGTCTATTAAAGGCACATTTGGCATCACAAGAGAAACCATGTCGCTGTTACAGACATACACACGAAATGTCACATTTTTCTCGAAGCCATTCCGGAATAAACTTCTTAAATTACTAGTAACCCATCGAATGCTCAAAAGTTTTACATTTATAGATATCAACACTTCTTAGAAGTCAATGAATGTACACCACTAAGGATACGCCATCATTGAACCGCAAGTAAATCAGCACTTCGCATTTGAACAATAAATCACTCTCCAGGCATGATTTGCAATCAGGTGGAAATTAAATGCGACGAAGTGCTATTCGTTGCATCCACAATTTCAAAAAAGCTTGTGTTCATTTGCAAAAAATTAAGCATATCCTCTCATATCCCTGACAATTGCAATTTGAAAATTAATTCAAACAAAATGAAAGAAAGTGTTAACATATCAAAGTGTTAACATATCGATATCATCGATCAATCAATTTATTAAAATATTATCAAACGAACAGATAACTGTGCGTTTGATAATATTTTAAGAAATTTGAAATTTATTCAAATAAATGTTGAGTTACACTACATTTGGTGATGAAATGGTTCTGAACTGGCACCATACGCCTTCACTGTCACAGCCTTATCGACATGCGAGTTGTGCACAATCCACGGGAACATATTCCTTCCTATATCTAAATAAATAACAACTCTGAAATTACAAAGTGTTCCTACCAACATGTCATGAAATTCGCTCACATCCCCGTGGAAAACATTCCTTATGCCATATGAAAACATACCATACAAACAATAATAATAATTATTCTAAATATAAAGTGAACCAACCAGTCGTTGCACAGTCATATAAAATTACCTAAAACCTGCATAGATGAACATAAAGCGATTGATTGCTCAACCACAGTTATCTAGCTTGTGTCGATCAATTAACATATAGCCTTAAAATTATAGCCTTATATTATTGTCAATAATTAATTATCACATAATATTTGTCAATCATTCACTCACACTCTATTTTTGAAACTAAGTTATGCTACCAACTATCGTCTTCTTTGAATTTCTTCATTTTAATTCTAATTTTGGTAATATCTATACTTACATAACAAAGAACCCTGATTATGGAAGAGCTCAAGTATTATACTACTGGTGCTCGGGCACATGGCATTATCTAACGGTTACCTCATCACCACTCTAAGCCAGAACATAGAACAACGGCTATTCGAACACGTACTTCACTTTGTTTAAGTCTTAAAGAAATTATAAAACTAAGTTACATTGAGAATAGTATAAACAGGTGTGCTCTGCCAAACGTGATTCATTGAAAATGTTAGCAATATGACGAGGAAGAAGAAGAAATGCATTTTGTAAATAGATGAGAAGATAAACTTTGGAATAGGAAAATGAGATGGTACATCTCAAAACAGAAAACCCTCATAAAGGATATAAATATGTTGTACTAAAAACTGATCTAAAATCTTCTCCTCTGACAGTTCACCACGAATGGCAGTCACAATATTATGTCTACTACTAGAGGCCTACCTCTTAACTGAAATGGTCCTTGAGGTAGCCGCGGTGCGGGGGGAGGGGGTGTCATGTGTCATGAAAGCTCAGTCATTCGCCCGCTAACAGACGCCAACAACCCTTCCGTACCGTGGTGCTACTTTAGGAACCACCTCAGTTCAGCTGTGGTCCCAATAGATGTGACTCCTGCCTACGTGTTCTTGGCGAATCCGTAGGTGTTCCAGTTGTTGATGTGCGGCAAGACGTCGTTGATGACGGGGTACCACTCGGCGCCCGAGTAGTCGATGGCGGGCAGCTCGCCGCCGTAGTCGGAAGGTAGGTGGGTGGCCGCCATGTGCTTGTGCAGGGACGACATCTTGGAGCCGTGGAAGAAGATCTGGAAACAAGGACGAGAATTTGATAAGAAAGGTGCATGAGAACTTTGGATACTGAAATTCGATTTAAAACCAAATGTGGGTTAGGGGAATTATTATAGCACACAGCACTGTTGCGAATAGGCTTGGCTTGGCTTGGCTGCTTAAATTTAAACATAAAGAACTAAATTCCAATAACCTTCTTCGTATCGAATCTTGTAACTACGGCCCTAACTCTTAACAAGCAACAAGCTTTGAGATAGGAAATCAATAACCCGTTTCTTCGTATATCGGGGAGAATTTTCCACCAACTAATACTAGATGGCGTTAAGCGACCCAAGTCTAATGCCGAATTGGCAATGAAAATTTTGTAATTTTACGTTACATAGTTGCAAACATCTTTACGCAAAATTAGTCAAGTGTACCATCGCGCAAGCTTCTAATGCAAGGCAAAGAAAAGGTAGCGCAACTCTACTCTATTTGAATGTTAATTTTATTTTTTATAGCTACTATGATGCATTTCCTCTAATTATTAATTTACACATACTTAAGTGCTATTTAAATACAATTTTGGAGCAATAAGCGTCTTTTCCCGTTCAATGTCACAAGGATTCAAAGTACATATTAGCACAATCGTGTATATTTTACCGAAGTTGGGGTCACTGACAGCTTTGAGGAACCACTCAACAAAATTCCATCGTGAATATTAAGCAGCAAGGTGATAAAGGAATGACTTATACTTGAAATTTCTTTGTTTTCATTTCCGTATGTTTCAATTAAGTTTGTAAAATATTCCATTCCCAAAGGAAAAGAGTCCTTTATGGCCATTCTCCTTCTTCTTCGTGTGGGTAGTAAGGTCTAACGACTCCACACACCCTAGTGTCAGAGTTTCTAAACCGCCTCAAGGGCGTTTATGGCCCTGAACAAAATCGACGTGAGCCATGTCTATGTCGCAGCCAATTAACTTAATCAGCCGTTTCATTAAAAGTCTAGCTTTTCGATTTTTCAGCGACCTAAGTGACATCTTTTGTTCAATATCGTTTAATGACTTATGTCGCTGATTAAACGGCGCAGTTCAAAGAAAACGCTGGACTTTTTATGAAATGGCTAATTAAGCTAGTTGGCCGACCCCAACATAGTTGGAAAAAGGCAAGGCTGGTAATTTACGAGTTGACGGAATTGAGTGTATAAATGTACTACTTACTCTGTTCTTCAGCTTTTCCCTGATGAAGGGCTTGAACATATTCCATACGACGTTGAAGACCATGGGCTGCTTCACGAAGTGCACCTCCTTCAGCCGGAGGGGCATGGCATCCTGGATGAAGGTCAGCAGGCGCTTGGAGAACGCTGGTGTCAGACCCATTGTCTGTGAACAAGTTGGATTTGGAGATAAGTATGTGAACAATAACTTATGGATTACTAAACTTGGAACCAAATCTATCATTATTTTTGAGAACAATTTGATTGACTCTGTTGATCTATCTTCTATTACAAATTCAATTTCATTCTCAAGGATCCTTGGCTTAGCTTCCTTATCCTTTATGTGTTACTGTATACTTAGAGACTAACACAATTCTTTTGTGCAGACTATAGATATAATAAAAATCGCATCACACACATCATTTTCCTACTCAAAAATGACGTGAAGTTCCTGGACATTCGCGGAATGATTGACATCTGAACTCAAGGCGTCAGTATCGATTGTTACCGCAACGCAACCGCAAGAAATTCTTCTTCTTACCCAATAAGATACCGTTGTATAAGTAACCTACTGTTTCTAAGAATAGAAGTCAAAACGAGTCTTCATACTGAAGAGGCTTGATAAGCGGCATAAGATTTTTAGCACCCGACCAAAAACAGGGGTTTTATAAGTTTGACCTGAGTGTGTCTGTGGCATCGTAGCTCCTAAACGGCTGTACCGATTTTGATTTATTTTTTTGTTTGACAGGTAATTTAATCGAGAGTGTTCTTAGCTATCATTCAAGAACATCGATTAAACCGTTTAAAGATCATCAGCTCTAGTTGATGAGGCGATGTGAGCCACTTCTATAGGTTTAATTGATTCTTAATCTGATGTTCTGTTACTTCAATGATAATGAAGAAGAACCTAAGAATATGGTAACCTTGTCCTGATTAAATATAGCTACGAATATTATGGCCCAAACGTCATTTTGTTAGGGGACCGCTAATAAATTAAATAAATATTACGTACTACAAAATAGTACATTACTGCAGCGGCCAGCATAAGAGGCATTGATGGACGAACGTGTAAATGTGGGCCGAGGCGAAGCCGAGGCACACATACGTAAGTCCATCAATGCCTAGTTGAGGCCAAGGCTTGTACTTTTCTCAAATAATGCGTGGAAATTAAAACTAAGTAGTACCTAGGCAGAACTTTTTATTTGAAAAAGTACTTTTCAAAATCAACGACGAACATCATGTGCCTAGCCTTTTCCCAACTATATTGGGGTCGGCTCCCAGTCAAACCGGAATCAGCTGAATACCAGTATTTTACGTTATTCAAAATCAACGACGAACAACGTACAACAATATTTTTTCCTGCGTTAAAGGGTTCATTTGTTTTTTTTTTAATAAACTTTCTATTTGCAAGCCAGTTCGAAATTCAAATAAAACCTTTGTTATGTTACCTCCTTGGTAGCCATGTTTTCGGAGTAAAAGATCGTTCCATTTTTAAATTACATGACAGATATGAGTTTACTATGTAATTTATTTGGCCGCTAAACCACGACAGTTATGGATTTTCATACAACTTTTGCCGGCCGCTACTCGCATGTATGCATTTGGCTAGTACAGCAATTTCGATTTATCTCGAAGAAGGTTGTCAAAATTTTGCTCAAATTTCCAAGCATGTTTGAGAAACATAGTCTTTTTTTAGTCGGCGGTTTTTTCAAAGATTGACCTACTTTAATTTTTATTTTACCTATTAGCTTATTATGTCAACATGGAAACGATAACACGTGGGCAAGACGTGGGCCTTCTTCAGACAATATATCGTTATGAGCAATTTGAATCAGCTCCATTAGACGTCATTTGGCGAAGTTGGGTGAGTGACCGAATATACTTAGTCGATAACCTACGCCCTACGGCTTGGCAAGCGCGACCGCGCGACCAAGCATCGGTTCCGCCTCGGGTGACGTCGGTCAGTGATCCGCGCAATCGCAGCTCTCAAATACATTTTGGTATGCGTCTATCGTTACTGTATCACGGTAATTCCCATTTATGGGATGAAGCATATTCGTGAGCAACTGTATGGTTCTGTATCAAATGCATCAATTACAAACAATGCATCCTTCCTATATCTTTGTTGGTAACTTGATTCCTCATTGACTCCAAGAAACTGTCTAGATGATGAGTGTATGATTTATGTTCTGCATTAATAGAGGGATAATATATATTTTTATGAACCCTAATGAATCCTGAGACTTTGTTCACGGTCATGTTGTGAATTAAATTTCATAAAATTACAGAATGTAACTTTAATTATGACTAATAAACGTTAGGAACATGCAACAAGGTGCAAAATTTAAAAATGTATTAATTGACGGATTGTATTAATAGTTGTAGTAGTATCGGAGCCTGATTCAAAAAAAAAAGAGCAAGGAAATTATTTATAAGGTGAAAAGTAAAAAAAATAACAAACCATTAATAACAAAAGGAGGAAAAAATTTAATCAATCATTCATAAACATGAGCAACAGCACGTCGTCTAAATCCGGAAATAGGTTAAAAACGTGATAGGGAGCAATAAATTTAAAAAAGCCTACTAAATTATACAAGCATTTATTATCTAAACGCAAAATTAATCATCAGTCTTTGGAACATATGGTGTCCATATATCATTTTGTAACGGTGCTATCTATTCACTCGTAAAGCCTAGGGATCTAAAGATAATCCTTAATTCTTTAGGAATTCGTATTTAATGCAATAAAATAATGACGTAGTTACTACATCTAGTATTAAGTATTAATGAATACTTATCGAAATGATTAAAAGTAATAAATTTATATTACACGTTCAATTCACGTTTTCTACACCTGTGCCTTTTCATAGTAGGTAAAAAAAAACAATAAAAGCGACTTGCGCAGCGTAGTTATATAAAGCAAAAGGATTGCATCCCTACTAGACAGACATTCTCAATACATCACGACCCAGTTGCGGCTACGCTGACCACGAAGGTCGAGCACTCCGGCTTGAGGAGCAAACAAGTGGAACCACGATATCAACTGTTTGACCAACGTCCGTGTCGTATTTACCCTCGTCCTTTACAAAGGAAAACCCATTTCCTCACTCCACATTGAACAAAGGATGTTTAACTAAAATATTGATCTTCAGTTAAGCTTTAAGTTTATGTTGTCCTATATGGCATCACGGGCACAGTACTAGATGTTAAATTATAATCAACGGCCAGCTTAGCTTGCCCAATATCCGCTCCGATTTTCGTAACATTCGCTGTTTAGAACTGTAATATGCAGTTAGTTAATAGCTACATGTTACTTAGTTGAGTTTCATAAATCAGTGTAACAAAGGCTCCAAGGGCCAATAAATCTTTCGAGATAAAGATGGAAGGATTCTTATGTACCTACTGTGCTCCAATCTGCGAAGTGATCAACAGCCTCGGACGTGACGCCCCTTGAGAGGAAACCCTGAGCAGTACGTTTTCCTGGGGCCGATGATTATTAATCAACGATGACTAATTTCTTTACATTCCATACAATTTTCATAATTAAACATTAATCTGCATTAGTTACCTTCGATTGATTATCTTAATGAAGTACGCTATTGTTTGGGAGAGTGTCAGCTGCAAGCCCACGTGACACCTTCAAACGTTACTTTACGCTGGAATTCGAAAATACGTTTCAGTTTCGGCCATTGTTATTCGATCTATTTATCAGACCGTTGAGTTAAGGAAATAAATAACAGATGATCGCTCACGTTCTTAAATGTTAACTTTAATCAATTTGATTTCGCCATACCTGACCTAAACAATTGCATTAATTTGATTAAGAACGCGGTAGTGACGATTCACACGGTTTAATGATATCAATATGTTCTCACAATCATGACCGCCGGCTACGTGATTGGTGAACAAAGTACGTTAATTTCGCAGATCCTCATATATAAAGCAGGCGGGACACCTTACAGCTTCGACCTTTTCGACCGATCGTGATGTGACTGGCAAAGGTATTAATTGTTTATGGGTAAACAACTAACATCGTGGAATTTAGACTCTACTGTACCACCGGAAGGAAGAGATCGTTTATTTGTCATTTAATGGCCGACCTTCCAATTCTGGTCCTATATTAAGTGCTGCTAAATAAAAAGGAAAAAAAATGGACGCTCTGCAATCAATCATTAAGTGACATTGCCAATTTTACAAACATGCAAAATTAACATGATAACGTTAACCCTTCAATGATATCGGAAGAAGTTAATTTAATCTTTTAAAACTTATAAAAACTAATCTGCTTACGAATGACAGATTACTTTACGTACAATGTTGATAAGATAAACATTGCCTGATAGACTAGATCCTGTTCAATGTTTACAATTAGTGTTACAATCGAAGTACTAAGTACATGTCGTAATCTAGGTATCTACATGTTTTGTTTATGTACAAATATAATAATATTCAATGCAGTAAATATGCATTTAGCATGACTGCATAGAACGAAGTTGTGCAATATTTGTCATCCAGTCGTAAAATCGCAATGTTTTTCTTTGGTAGGTACTTGACTATCTATTTACTTGGATATTAATTTAATTGATCTAAAGTACATCTCAAATACGTGCCTAAGTGACAGATTATTGCCAAACCGCGATTTGTTGAATCTTTTAATTCGCACTACTGTAAGATCATAACAAATCTTTGACCGATTCCTCGACTTTGAGTTGGTGTTAATAAAACCGCAAGAATATTTTATAGGTACAAGGTCCTGTTGTTAAGTCATGTAAATAATAATACGCCTTATATGCACATGTTATTTCGTAACTACGCGTTGGAACAAAGATATTAAGTGAACAATGCAGAGAGCGATGGCACGCTAAGACATACTTTACGCTTTTCTTTGTTCGCAACATTCAGAAACATGCACTTTGAGCTAGGTACCTACACTTTGTTTTAGGGACTAAATGATTCATCAACTCATCCAGTTGGCTTGGAGACTCGTGAGTGTACAAATAATAATATTTACATTTTCAGTACAATGCCTCACTTAAACAGGTTTTTTTTCACTTTGTTTTAACAGAAGACCAATAACTGGATTTTTAAGATCAATAACATAAAGATAAGCGTAAGATTTCCACACAATAGATAGGTCACTTGGTCAGTGTGAATGTGTAAGCAAGAGTGCGTGCGCTTTAAAAATATTTGGCCTTATGTTTTCACAACAAGTAAAATGAGTAAGTATTTAACCAATCATCCTTAAAACCCTAAACAAATGGAGTTGTATCTCACAACATGGCCGTGCGACACACTCGCAGCTCTGCGCCTGCACTGTCACTTCGTTACAATATTCAAATCAGCGCACGCGCAGTGAAAGTGATCCGTCCACTTCCAAGTTCCAACACTGATATCGAGTAGAACCATTATCTCTATGCCCTAGTGTGCACATATTTAGTATCGACTACTATAAATAAAGCAATGACGTTATCAGTACGATAATCTGCACATTTTTTGGATGTCTGCCAATAACCACTCAAACGACATTTACTATTCAAACAATACACTTCAAGTATCTAATTTTCACCTTTTATCTCCATGTGAAGTAAGTTTTCCATTTTCCACTTCAATAATAAAGAACAATGCACATTATGCACGCAGACCCATATAAAATTAAAACAACGACCTAGAATTTTACTGAATTAATTGTATTGGTAATTTCCTGAAAAGCAAGGGTCTGAATGTGCCAAAACACTTGTGCAAACCGCAATGAACTATAATACAATGGCAACAAGAGTCACCGACATTTGTGGTAACTGCGTAATATTATGGCACAAACTAGTTTTAGCAAATAAATCGTTGGACGATTATGACGACACGACAAGTTAATTGGCACAAATAGCGACATATAATTTTGTTTCGTCATGACAGAGCCGGCACTCCACATATGCGCCTGACGTAAACTCGACAGATGAACGATATGAGATGGGTAATGGGTTATTTTTTTAATTTGTTGAACGCAATAGTCACTTTTACGGTACGTGACCAGTCTGACCAGTTTTAATAGCAACTGCGTTGTTAGGTATTGCACAAAAATTGTAAATATACCCGTATTGTACGTACTTGTAAATCACCTGCTCGTAAACAAATTAAAATTCAACAAATATTTACGTTAAATTAATTTAAAATATTACACATAAGGAATTTTAATGAATGCTGAAAATTGTAACTATGTGTGCCAATGAAAACTTTTCAGTGGTAAAACCTCTACACACCATCACAAAGAAAGACCTATCGGGACAAAATAAAATTCATGAAGGATCGTTGAGTACTGACCTGTGCCCATCCCATGTCGTGGAAGTCCATGATGACGACGGTGCCTCTGACTTGTGACTCGGGCTCCAACATGGCCGCCTCGTGGATCAAGTAGAACAGCCTGAATAGCTGGTCAGCATTCACTTTCTTCGGGTCCCAGGAACCTGACACAGTAAAACTCATTCGTTAGTTCAGACATAAATTGAATGTCTATTTATTTAGTTATTTGAGATACCTAAAGAGGAACTATTAGTTAATCTGTGCCTACTGATTCTTTCTATTAAATTGATGGTGTAGATTTCTAACAGTGAGTGTTAGAAATCTACACCATCACTGAGTGCCATTGGGCAATTATTATTCCAAAAAAAAAAACACGACTCCCTCTGTAGCTCCCTTCGTGAACACTTCACCCAAACCTTCACTTCGATATGTTTACAGAATCGCACTACAGAATCGACTGACTAGATAGACCACTAGTCTAAAGCCATTGAAAAAAGTTAGTGAATAATATAATATTTGGACACCTTGCGTGACAAGGAGTATGACCTATCTTTGAATTGTTTTAAAATTTATGTATTTATAAACTGAGTTAAAAGGCAAAACAATGACACAGATACACAAGGGGTCAAAACAAAAACACGACGGCAAGCATTAAGAACAGTTACATTCTTAAAGATATTAATTTTCCGAAGAAATGTTCGAGTAAGTATTCAGGGCAAAAGGCTATTAGATAATTATTTCATGGCTGACTCTTGTGTTGTATGTCAGCTGGAGAGAATGGGTTTTCGTAATGTTTTGTATGCGGCACACTAGCTGACTGTCACTGTTTATGCATATTGCGCATACGCTTCGGAATACGGAATCACTTAGACGTCGCTTCAGAGCAATCCCACTAGTCACGCCGTTGGCGCTTATAGATACTAGTCTGCTACTTGACATCAACAATATAGTTAATAGATTTAGGTATTTATCTACTCTTAAATACTTAAAGAGGTTAACTTTGTGAGGTTGTAGGGGGTAATCTCTGGATCTACTGAACCGATTTTGAAAATTCTCTTTGTACATGATAGCCATATTCATGAGGAAGGCTATAGGCTATACGGGAAAAGATATACGCGTACGAAGTCGGGGGTAAAAGCTAGTCCATTATAAGGAGTAAAATTGTTTGTTTTAATGAGATTATGAAAATTCTATCTTGGATTGCAAATATTGCAATAGACAAATTGTATGCCAAATCCTGCGTCCATAGGCACGAAGCCGCGGGAATAAAGCTAAAAGCTTTATACCCGCGGCTTCGCGGCTTCATAAAACAATCAAAGGTAGCAGAAACTATTGAAATAGATTATGATTCGCTACATCAACCTCAAAATAATTAAATGGAAATACGTAATAAATAACCATCAAAGTGATGATTGATTGAAGACTACCGAAAAAGGTGGCGTCATTCTGAAACATAGTGGAATCTTCACCATGTACGTTCTCGATAGATCTCCGACTTATCGTATCATCACGTACAAAAATAGAAAGTGTTCTCGTAGCGTCTCTGTATTGTCTCGAAGTACAGTTAAGATATAAATCATTACAATTTATCAGTATATTGTTGTTATACGGGGCAACGATGCTCCGAGACGAAATCACGACCACATTGATGTTATTTGGACACATTGATACGGGTATCTGCTTATTCACCCGGTGACTGATACTGCGCAGAATTCGTATTTTCAATACGTTATCTTGTTTTTAAACAAATGTTATTCGATTTTCAAGTCGGTCATCACTTTTGGAATATTTTTTGGGTGATTTCAAATATTGAAAGAGTGAAGTAGTGTTCAAGTGGATAGCATTAATATATAGTAGGTAAACGTGACCTCTACACGACTAAATAAAAACATATAAACATTACTCATTGAGTTCAAAGGTTCATTTATGTGTACCTATTGCATTAAACGTAACGGTTTCCCAGCCCTTTGCACATATAATTGCTAAGATTAAATAACAATCAATGTAGAACAGACGTGATTTATCCGAAGGACAGTTTCATTTTATCAAAGTTTTTTTTTTTCTTGTTAATCCAGCTTTTGACTTTAACCGCGCGTGATGGATCCGCGATAAATGAGGTCTACTGGAACCAAGAGTGCCCAAAGGAAGCCTTTTAGTTGGACCAGCCCGCTACACTATTCCCTAAAAAAAGAGCGAACAGCGGGGGATGAGCGGAGCGGCCTATCCACTCTTGATATGGGGAGTTACAGTTATGTTACAATATTGCGTTTTTTTATTTCTAAATAGAGCTAGTTTTAAACAACTTACCTCCAACGTTAACAACGAGAACCCTCCTGCCCTTGTGGTCACGGCCCTTCAGAACGTTCACGACCTTGTGGTCTAAGAACGCTACTTTTTCTTGCTCGGGCAATAAGTTGTCGAGCAATGATGCGTTGTCGCGTTTGAACTCGGCTGTACGACGCATCTGCGACAAAACATAGAATTTATAAACCACTACCAAATTACAAACGACATTGACAGTGTAACCTTATATGTTCTGTGGTGTGCTGTAGGTTGTTGTGTCATCCATGTCAATATTATACTCGATAAAAAGTCTAATATTATAATAAATCGACTTGTAAATCGATACGCTAATCGATGGCTACAAGGCTTTACAGGTGTATCTGAAACCGGGTGGTTTCAGATACACCTATAAAGCCTTGACAGGAAAATTTTGAAAAGCAGTCATTGTAGGTCTTACCATTATGAATGACCAACCATGAGATCGCTACAGTCAGGAGTCAGTGCTTGAATATTCGACAAAATGTACTAAACATCGGTTTTTTTTCGCGATCTTAAGGTTATCCTCCTCTAGTAACAGATGTTCACAATGATGAGTAGGTACCTACAATGACTTTTTTCAGGAATTGCGTTATTTCAGTTGAACCTTGTAGCCTATACCTAACGTTTCTACAAATATCGATAAATGCGCCTAAACCTTTAATATCTCATCAATATCAATAGAAAAGACACAAACGCGAGAGCAGTTTTTAGTTCTGGGCCACTCTTGGCAAGTTTAGAACTTTGGTAATTTGAAAGACTTACTTAGACGACTACAATCAATTGGATACAGGCTATTGAAAAGCACTACTTGAATAGTTACTTTTACTTTAAAATCTGGATTTACTGTTAGAACGTTAGTGCGAGAGGGAGGTAAACAATTCACCGAGAAATCGAGTTCTGAGCAAGTTTTCCATATATTTAATTTATGCATAAGTTATCAGTGTACAGTGCTTTCCGGCGAGAAACTTTAGCTTCTAAGAGAAAATATTTAATGATATAATTAGAGCTGGGCTAGACGTGTTCGCATAATTTGCCGGTCTACCTGCCCGCTGTCTGGATCTAGCTCATTTAGAACCAGTCTCGTGCCCCTAATACTAGTTATTACGAAGCTGAAATATTTTTTTCGGTCTCAAACGTTTTTTGGCAAAAACTGTTACAAGGAAGTCGATTATTTTTAGGGTTCCGTACCTAAGTCGGCAAAAACGGAAACCTTATAGGATCACTTTGTTATCCGTCTGTCTGTCTGTCCGTTTGTTAATACCCTTTTTCTGAGGAACGCGTGCAGAAAAAAAGCTGAAATTACATTTATTACGTTGTTACGTAATAGGTAGGTTAGGTACTCAGGTCTGCTACCCCTTGGAGTAATGAAAAAATAAAACTTCTAAGTCAACACAATCTAATGATACGGCCGTATAAGGCGCATATTTTAACGCACGCAAGGGAATCAAAACCTATAGAGTACTTCCCGTTGACCTAGATAGGCAAGAAAATAGATATTCCAGACGCTTGCACGAGGGCAAGTATGTTCTGGAGTCTGGACAGGTAGGCTAGACATGATGGACATCGAACTAATCTAAGCGATAATTGTGACGGTTTGTTGAGGTTTGGCAAGCGTGTGGTTCCGGCTTCATGGCCTTAAGACGTACTAGTATAGGGCCACTGTTTCTAATTATTTTGTTATCATTTCCATGAATGTGTTTACATTTACATTTGGAAATGTAAAAGCTACCTAAGCTTTATCTAGAGGAAAATATAGACAATTTAACTCGATCCCCGTAATCTGTTATTGTTATCAAAACAATCTGATAGTTTATATTACCTTTGCAAAACACAATGGAGCTCATTTCCTTGTTAGTTTCGATAATAAACCAATTCAGTGATGAAAACCACCGCGGAGTAATTTGTTGTGAAGACAAGTGCACAGAAGCCTAGAGCACTTGCGGGCAGAAATGTAGAATACCTATGTATAGGTAGTGTAGCACGTTATGTAAATCACGTAGCAACTTGATGAATGGGACAGCTTACACACGCGGCTCATACAAACAACAGGTAATCAATAGTCTATTAATTTACTTCTACTTGGCATTGCGCGCACAAATTTCGGGCGTACGAAATAAGCAGGTATGTGCGTCAAACATGCCATTAGAATACTTATACGAAGGTAGGTAGCTGCATTGTTTTCTTAGGGAAAATTGCTGGTATTAAGATAATAGGTATCAGACACGCACGTCTCGGCAATTTTTTTGATTCTTGCACCCCAAATTGCTGCAATTTGAACGGTGCAGGCGTATGTTTATCCACTTCACGGTCAACAATTCCTTGAAAAAACATTCTAGAAACATTTGTTAACAGAAGACCGTATCGTTTAGTGAGGTAACTTATATTTATTTGTGACTTATAAGTACGTATGGCCGTCAAAAGTGTTGGGCTATGATTGATTGCCCAAGCGCAAGTGACCGAGTAACGACTGATTGCAGCGGTTGCAACTCCCATAGTTAGCACGTTCGGTTGTACGGTCACCATACATACCATCGCAGCGCGGAGTTACCTAATACCTCTAGAGTTATTATATTTAATAATGTCTAATTGTGCCTGCCTTTGTGGAGTAGTATTCACACCTTATGCAATTCATAACGATCTACGATTTCATCCATACGATTGTGTTTGCAGCTATTTTAAGATCTGCATCTTAAACATATCCCTATGTATTTTTTGCTAACAATTTGGTTTGATGAAAGCTAATGAAATTCTACTGAAAGAATCGAAAAACGTGGGATGTTACAGATCTATTTACAATTTGTGATCATTAAAACTGATAATTACTTTGAAGTCAACACTCACGCAAACTTTATTACACAAAACAATTACTGATCTGAATAACTGTGAACCGAAATGCGATCATTATCAAGATGCCTGTCTGTACGTTAGGTATTCCAGCGGTCAACTTTTATCGAAAACCGATAGCTTCACTATCCACTACACATATACAAAGGTAATTAATTTATTATTAACAATTCACTACATTACTCGCATGTTAAGTTTCGTAATTAGGCTTTATCATCCACCTTGTGTTATTATTTGCATGCAAGGTCAAATCGTTCCGTTTAAAAATACGTTTACATCTTAAAATTAACAATAGCTCTGAAATTTAAATAAAATAGAATATTGCGGCAACTCTACATGTCATTGTTCTTTATCGTGATTCGTGGTTTCTCAATCACTATACCAGTATTTATACAAAGACCCTGTATGATAGATAATGCTCATTTTTAAGGATTTACTTTTTTCCGGTATCCTAATGATGCACTTCAGAGGCGCATCTCTTTATCTACACACACCGGCAAAATTAGAGGAACACAAGAAAAAACTGCCGTTTTTTAAAAACATGTGGGTATTTCGACAAGCGTTTCTGATATATGAATAATCACCCTTTTTCATACGAAATTAAGAGGATCTTTGACAGTTTTCAACCTTCTCACATAAATTATACCCTCCTATGCGTTTGTTTACAATTTAGACTTCTGAGTGTTTTTGATAAGAAATTTGGTTTAAGCAGTTAATGGTGGCCCTAGTTCGTTTTGTTTGTTTTGTTTGAAGAGTTAACATTGTATTGCATACAGAATGAGTGATTTGCCAGCAACTGAAGTCGCCAGGGCTGTAACAATGATTGAGGAAGGTCACACCTACCGTTCAGTCAGTCGAACGTTGGGTGTATCAGTATCCGTGATCCATCGTAATGTGCAACGATACAGACAGACAGGATCTTACGTGCGCAGGCGAGGCCAAGGCAGAAATCGTGCAACCAGTGCCGTAGACGACCGTTTTATAAGGGTGCAAACTTTGAGAAATCGTCGTCAAACGGCTGTCCAGACCCGAAATCTTTTGGAAGAAGTGCGTAACGTACGTGTTAGTGAACGAACAGTGAGGAGAAGGTTACATGAAGTTGGTTTGAACTCATACGTGCCTGCAAAAGCGCCTAAACTTGAGGTGAGCCATCGAGTAGCAAGATTAGCGTTCGCTCGTCAGCATCAAAATTGGTCCAATGAGTGGAGTCGAGTTTTATTCTCTGACGAAAGCCGTTTTTGTGTAAATTTCATCGACGGAAGGGAGAAGATGTGGAGATATCGAGGGGAACGTTACCATCAAGCAAATTTTTCCGAAACAACGTCTTACGGTGGAGGGTCTGTTATGGTGTGGGGTGGTATAAGTTTGACGGCACGCACCGCTCTAGTCATCATCGATAGCGGTTCTCTGACTGCACACAGGTACATAACTGAGATCCTAGAGCCACATGTTATGCCTTTTGCCCCATTCATAGGATCAAATTTTGTGTTTATGCACGATAACGCACGGCCTCACACTGCGCACATAGTGTGTGATTACCTTAATGAGATCGGTATAACCCAGATGGCCTGGCCAGCACGATCGCCAGACATGAATCCAATAGAACATGTCTGGGACATGATTGGACGTAGGGTCCGAGCAAGAAATCCAGCTCCTAGAAATGTTGAAGAGCTGAAATTGGCGCTGGTTGAAGAATGGGACACTTTGCCTCAGGAAATGATTGAAGGTGTCATAAGGAGCATGGGTAGACGTATTCAAGCCCTTATAAGGGCAAGAGGAGGCAACACGCGCTATTAATTCTTTTTTATTTTACTTTTATCTTTTAATTTTGCTCTGTCATTACGCAACGAAAAACATCAAATTTTTTCACTTTAGACCACTTTTATTGTTTATTTTTGAATAAATCCCAATAATCCCTAGATTTTGTTTTTTTCTTTCATAAAATAAACAAACAATGTCAAATGAAGCGAAAACAATAAATAAAAGACATTAAATCTCAAAAACTAATGTATTTTTTTTGTGTTCCCCTAATTTTGCCAGTGTGTGTAGTTCGACAAATTCTGTTCTAGATCGTAAGTTAACCCAATAATATCTTGACAATAATACAAACAGAGATGTTATTGTGTTAACTTAGCAGTTTAATGATATCTAATGCTTCTTGAACAAATAAGATTACATTTATGGATAGTAAACCGACTTATTAAAGTTAACACACTAGTGCGTTATAGCTACCCTTCCTACATAATGTTTTAAATGCAATCCGCATTAACATAGCATCTGTCTGCATGCGCATACGCAACACATTGAGTAAGATTGATTCGTTACACGTCAGAGTGCATAATGGAATCGTGTTTCAAAAATATTTGCTTAATTGCCCTTATATTTATATCTCTACCAATGTTGTTAAAATATTTCCACGATTTAATGAATTAACTTTAATGAAATGCTCCATCATAAACATTATTAGTCATCGTTAGGAAATCGTAGCATTTTCTCCAAGTGCAAGAAAACACTGTTTTCAGAACTGTGAGTCATACCTACAGCGCACAATAGGTAGATAAGTAGGTATACAATTTATCGGTTCATGAAATTAGTTATTCGTCCTTGCTTAATGATAATATAAATTCTTGGTACACTATAGTAGGTATGTTTTCGTAGATAAGTACAACAGGAACTTTGTACCGACAAAACATGAAGATACAACCACAACCATTCGCCCCTAGGATTTTTCCGATCACATTTACAGATCTCACTGAAAATCCGATTTCGGTCTATGATTGGAAGCTTATCCAAAGTCCATATTGTTTCCATGCACTGATTAGATTCAACAGTATGAATGGAAATATACATGTTGAAACTAGCGATACTCTATTATTATCAGTTAATGCAGACTAGTACATAATGTGATATATATCCGGGTCGTGATAACCCAGTGATGAACAATGTTACACCAATCATGATGAGCGTGCCCTTTGAACAATACCTATCGTAATCAACATCAAGGCTCATTTTGTTTTGAAATTCTAGTCTTTGTCAATATGGTGTCTTTGGGTTGATTGCCTTTGTTCTAATTGTTATTCGTGTACTTTTAATTGTTTATCGAAATAGTTCAATGTCACCTAATTTAGTATCTAGTAGGTACTAGTACCTCCACGTTCTTGCATGATGTTTGTAACTTGCAAGCAGCTTTTAATAAACTACTTAGGTTTTTGTGTCTCTTTTCATAGTTCAGAAAATTCAAGTACGAGTGAATAGTCAAAATTGACATGATCTTGCTTCATTTCGGTAAACAAAGGAAGAGTTTTATATATCTTGATTTACTTGTACTGAAACTTAAACATGCAAGTTTTCCTAGTCAATATTAATTAGTAAGACGGTCTGACACGTGTCGTGCCACGAAATTTTCAGTAGGTAAAAGGAAAGCCTCGCACGTGCCGTACTTGCTCGACTGCTCATACCGTAGAGACCTTGCGGCGAGGCGCCGGCGGCCGGCGTCGGCCTGTTTTCCCGACCGACGTTTACAGCACTGTATAACTGGTCTATTGCAAATCTTCCGCGTGAGACATGCAACGCAACACACCGCGGACTTGTTTGTAAAACAAATAGCGAACAATGTGAAGACAGTGTATCAGTGTAGAGTACAACTACAACTGTAATCAAATCAGAAGAAAGTAAACATCGAATAATCCACTCTCCTACTCAAGAGATGGAGCAATTTCTAAAATTCGCTAAAAACTTCGTGAAATATACGGCAATGTTCCTACTAAACTAAAGTTTAACGTGAGTATTGACTTGAAAAATCAGAAGTAGTATTCAGCTGAATCCGGCTTGACTGGGAGCCGACCCCAATATGGTTGGGAAAAAGCTATGCAGATAAGTATTGACTCGAGAAAAATGTCCGATTGCTACGAATAATGTCAATGAACTTATTATGATTAATTTATTATTCAGTTGTTGAAAGTATGTTATTTATCTGAACACACGATTTTTAAACATATCAGTTTATACGTCAAAATATAAACTGAGATCACAATTTCACGGAAGAATGTTACCTACTTTAATCGATATCTACATCTTTATAAATAGCTGTTGTTGTCAGATTAGCCTGAACAACATGTGCAATATGTTTAGTTGCAAATATGTATTAATTTATAGAGTGGCTGACATTGAACGCAGGCAGTGTTTATCTGCACTCCGCGATATTTGCGCGAAAACAACGCGGTAGCTATCAAAACAATAACATGTATCGACAAAGCACATAAGTAGGTAGATGATGCGCAGATAGTATTTAAGGTCAAATAAACAAAGAAAATTTAGGCTGAAAGTGTTTTTTTCGGTGATTTTCAGGCAGTGATAACACCCTATACCTGTTTGTTAGGTTAGGTTAGTTTTCAAATCATGATAAGACAGCTAAGTACAATACATTTCCTTGGCACGTTAGTTGAAAATTAAAATCAGGTGAAAATTAATAAAGAAAATCTGGTTTGAAAGTGTTGTTCCTTTCAGTGATTTACAAGCAGTGCCTAGTTGTTAGGTTTTAGAGGTTACTTATCGAATGATAGACAGCCACATGCTTACTATGCAGTGTTCAAGTATGTGTTACAAAACCAATTACCACATCCGAATCTAATTAATTCTAATGTTGAACTCGTATCATTCCGACCTCCATTTTCTCGTGACCCCGACTCCTCTACAAATAACATTTCTAATGTATTGTATAAACGCCGACAATTTAAAAATACAGCGGCAAATAATGATGGGCGATAAGTTATCTTGTCGTGATAAACATTGAACTTTGACATTGCGTCGCGTGGCTTATCTCGCCCCTTCCGATGGCGAACGGGCAGATTCCTTCATATATTTATAAACAGAGGAAATTGTTCTATCAGTTGACTAGCGACAGATAACTCGATGATATTACAACTGTGGAATTGGTCTCATCAGTGATGTTATTATTGTTCTATTGGATGTTAAAAGAGTTCAAAGTTCGATAGATATCTACAGCTCGGGGCTCGCGGGGACTCAGAGTGGGGACTCTGTCCGCCAACCAAGTGATCCTGGGATAGACGGTGGTACAGTGATCATGTGCTACCGTACACAGCGAGGCTTAGGGGAGACCCCTTTACAGGCTACCCAGAGGTGTGCCATAACAGGCGTTGCACAGGTTTTTTTTTGTGAGTGGCGAGAGGCCACTCACAAAAAAAAACCGACGCAGGTCAACCTATGAGGTTAATGTCGTCTGCTTAACCGGTCTTGCCTGTGGCAGCCTTAATATAAATATTAAAGCCTTCAGCCAGGGCTCGTTGCACAGGTTCCGGAGTAGTCTTTTAAGTGGTACCGGGACCGCTTCCATGTGCTGATGGTGATCACGTGGGCTGTTTTAGTGAGGTAAAAATCTCACACTTCTTGGTCTTTTACCCCAAAAGTCAGGGCGCCTTTTGAAGGTTTCCCCCCCGAAAATAAACAAAAGAATATATATCTACAGCTGGTATGCTTATGAATATGACAGAGAGTGAAACTAACTATATTTTGAAATAAATGAATATCCATCAACAGTCAACAAATCAACTGTAATCTAAATAAATATAATGAAATACTGATTACTGGTACCTTAGCAACAGCTAAACCGATTATAACCCGAACATTTTGGAAAATCCACGAAGTGCTTTTTTCTATGGAATTTTGCATAAACTCAGAAATCTGAACAGGACAACGTTAGTATCAAGTCAATTATTTTTTAATTAAAATTATATCTAACTAAGCAAATTTCAAGTTTTTCAGGCTGAATTCGAGGAATCTTCATTCATAGGTGGATAACGCTAGCTATAAATCGTTGAACTCTTCAATCTTCTTACAATTTACTACTTCTCATTAAATATAATAGCTTTTTAATAAGTAAAAGAACAAACGATATAAAAGTAAACGTTCTCAAGATATTGGTTTTCCACGTTTATACCTATGTTATTGTATAACAATGTCTCTGCTTCAAGACGCCACGTTTATTATGTAAGCTTGTATCTACCTACTCCTGCATACATTGCTAATAAATAGATTTAATGATTGCGATAATTTATTCACATAATAGAATCCACGAGGTTTTCAAAGTAAGTGTGAAACTGTGAAGTTGCAACACTTCGTAAAGCCTCTTTATTTTTTGAGCCGGCAAGGTAAAATAGAATTGTTCTGTGACGTTACTTAAAATGTGATTGCAGTATTACCTATACATTTTGCATAATATATTAATAATCATTAAGGTAGAGATAAGATATTGGGGTCTAACACTGGCATATAAATAATTAAGAAATTCAGATTGTTATGTAAAGCCTGACTGCGGTAACAGCCTACTCATTTGAAAGTTTAAGAAGCTCTTTAAGTGCTCAAACGGCACTTAATATAAAACTTCTTCAAGTGGCTACTTGGTCACTTCAGTAAATATTGCTCTGTGGAGGTGAAGTGATCAGCGAAAGGGTTCGAACACTTTTCTATGGGAGCAGGCATAGCACCCACCAGCCGCCATAATGTTTTTTTCAAAATCCCGGCGCACGATGAAACATGTACTTATATTTGATTAGAGGACATTTAAACAAACAAAAAACGTTAGAAATGCCCTAAAACGTCACGTTGTCAAGATATTGGGAGGTAAAGTCGCCATATGACAACAATGAAAATAATTTCAAATGAACTAATCACGTGCTTATTTGCAGTAGATTGTATTCAAATAATAGTTCTCAGCTTGACTTAACCATTCAAATAAACTAAACACGATTATTTTGTTAAGTTCTTAATAAAGAGGTGTTAACGAGTTCTTATTTTTAATTAACTTCAAATAAATCGTTAAATCAAGCTGGGAACTATTATTTGAATTTAATCTAATGCAAATACGCACTTAATTAAGTAATTTTTAATGATATTCATGATTGTCACATGGCGACTTTACCTCGAAACATCTCGGCAACGAGACACTTTAGGGCACATCTTTCTAACATTTTTTGTTTGTTTAACTGTCCCCTACCCATATATGTATACTTACATACTTATATGTTTCATAGTGCACCGCGACTTTTAAAAAAATCAAAACGGCGACCGGGTTGTCTATGCCACAAGATTCTATCTATCCCCTTTACTGTATGTCCTAATCGTTATTTTGACAAATTATCGACTCTAAGACTAATGAGTTCTTAATGGGTAAAGGGACAGAGAAATCATAATTATACTTCCTAAGTAAATATTCTAATTTGAAGTAATGCCTTTTCATTAATATTAAGTTGTCACTTTAATTTCAAGTTAGGTACATTCATTAGGTACAACACCGACTAATCACTCCACCCGAATTTAAGTTAATGGATGGAGGTTTAACGATAATGTTAAACAAAAGAAACCTAACTACTTAGTTTTAAAAAAACCTCATAAAGCAGTAATCCAAACATGCATACTATTTCAAGGAGATGCCCCAACCTTAACAAGAGGCTCCATCATATCTAAGTAGATTATAATCACTGTTTATTATCCTTGGTCTAAACCGTAGGTACTTATAATAACCGGGGTCTAGGACAAGTCCAACGAAATCAGTCGTTAACCGCTTGTAATTGAAGTTGGCAAACATCACTGCATTATGTAGCTGGAGTTACGCAAATTTAGTAGGCTGTAACAATATGACCCGCTTAGCCCACTCGTATATTAAAGACATCTAATAGTTCAATTAAACCTTAATTTTTTGGTATTATTAATAAACGAAATTTTGACAGATTTATTAATATTATTTGAAAATATTAAAGGAACAAATTTTACAAGACTGGCCTACTCAAATGTAGTCCGCGACCGAAGCCCTACTTGCCATGGTCCAGTAATCGCACGTGAATACCGTACATGAAGTAATGGATTTCAATCATTTTCAGTAGAGTCAGGTAGGCACGGGGTGGAACATGCCCTAAAATATAAACCAAGGGAATCCTACGAAGTGTATGTGTTATTTTATCAATAATATTTTAAGTCAAAGTTTTTTTTCTATTTGGAACAAAATATGAATATAAAAACCAATAGCTGTTCCCTAAAAATAAAAAACGGCTTGCTTGACCCATATTTTTGAAAAAAAATTTTGTTGTTTAAATAATAGTAAGTAATACAAATGATAATAATTTATCTTTATTGCAGACCATACAAGTCCGTATTCACATTAAAAATGAGTTAAATAATGTTTTAATAAAGACTAAAGACGTAAAGTGAGTGAGTGTGTGGTGTGTAGTTATGTGGTTTATTTAGTAACATATTTATTTTGTTGTTCTACTCATTACTATAGTAGAGTTTAGGAAAAAACAAAAACATTTTAGGTGGTACGAAGTTCTCCGGGTCAACTAGTTTGGAATAAAAAATAACTGTTTTGAGCTAAATCCATCTTAGTGCAATCGGCAGTGCACATTTTTTAGGAAAGGACTTTATAAAAATAAACTTACCAGTGCAAGAGCGCTCTCAGGATACCACTTGCAAGGCCGCAAGAAGATTGTAAGTAGCTCGTCATCATCTCCGAAGCACAAGTCTTTATTCTCCTTCAGCAGCTCCCGTAGCCTCTCCAGGGCCTCACGGACCCTCTCAGGAGTCTCGCGTAACTCCTTCTCGGCGATAGCTCTGGTCTCCGGCGACAGCTCAACGCTGCGCTCCAGTCTGAACTCGGCTGAACTCATTTTGGTATCTGAAAAGAGGTAATGATTAAATTTCCTGATTTTAAAAAAAACTTTGATAAACCTGCTTATAAGCTATACGTCCCCTTAGTTAAGGAGACAGGTTTTCCATTATTTTAGTCATCATGAAAAACTAATTCGTCTTTGTAACCTAAGTCTTAAATATCTATTTATTGATTGACAAAGATCTTTTCTTTTTAAAAGAGCATTTTACCGTTTAATTACGAAATATACTATAACAACAAGGTTTTTTAATCAACTGCTTTAAACGATCAGATAAACCGTTTAAACTCATTATTCTCAAAGAGCAGCGTTGAGTTACGGGCAGTGGAGTGTGTTGACATGACACTGGCCGCAAGGCAAGGACTTATTGTGGATTCCGAGCACGCTGCGCACGCGCACGTGTCACCGATTCCACATTTAAAAACACATAAGTAATTACGTTGGAGATCGATTGCACAAATCTATCGGCCAGTATCCATTGCTAAAGTGAGCCGCCGTCCGATAGCTGCTAATAAGTATTATTTCTGATGGTGTTAAGCAACTGGATAGTTTTATATAATCGTCTGGTTATGTTTGTAATCAGCCCTGACAAATTTTATTTAACTGAAGCTTTCACCTAAACATTCTTGTTTATTAAACTGTCAAGCTGTTTTGCTACTGTTATAACGCAGCTTTTTTATTACAATTTGATTACAATTTGTTTGAAAGAAAATACCTTAATACTTAGGATGTATTGCACATTTTTCTGATATCTAAAAAATCGACATTGAAAATGCAAAGAGAATAAAAATTATATACGAAGTGTAAATATGAAACCAAAAAAGTATATATTTGCCAATTAGGGAAGGCTAGACAGATTCGATAAAGACTATCATTACGAAATATCTTTTAAAGTTTAGTCTTAGCAACAAAATTAACTACGCACCTACATATTTACTATACCTATACAAAGCTATATAAACAACACTGCATAATTATGCGTTTGAAAATAAATAGATATTGAGTGAAGAGCTCTTAGACTAGACTATGTATGATTATTTGCTATTTATCTTGAGTTCAATCAACTCTACACGAGTACATGATTGTTCTACATAAATCGCTTACCTAATGAACTACTAATATAATTGTCTGTCTATTAGGTAGTCTAGTCTCGATAATGATGAAGTATGTGTTTTGTGTTTTTATTAATAGCTGTCTAAGCTATCTGAAATTAATAGTCATAAAAAAGCAAATTAAGCAATAATAATCTTATTGATTGTTAATTATGCTTATTAATCTTTATTTCGTTAAATGGATGTCTAGCATAAAGTTGCGGTTTATGACGTAAATCAAAACAATCGTTAATAAATTAAAAATAATGAGCGCGGTTTCCAAAGGGTTGATTTTAATTACTTAGGTGCGTTTTTATTTTTTATGATCTTAGTTATGTTTATTTGTTCATAAGTGAGGTGTAGCATTCCGATACATGAGCTTACAGGATTCTTTGAGCGATTGAGATTCCTGTCTCTATTTAGAACTTTGTATGAGACCAAGAACTTAATTTACGCGCCGTTGTAAAAGCACCATTATGCAATTTTTCATAGATCACTTTTCTTACTTTTTTAGTTAAACTTTAAAAAAAAATAATCAATATTTAGTTCGACAATAATTAACGTTCGATTAAAATTCGATTTACAATACACACTTAAATAGTCCAATCCAGGCCACAGTTTAATAATAAAATAAAAACTTAGCGAACAATAAACATAAAAATCCACATGCACAAAAACGAGCACAACACAGTTTGAACACAAACGCTTGCAAACCTTCGCTCTATTTTTCACTAATAAAAAACAACTGAATTGTGAAAATGCACTAACCTCACTCGCGTGGGTGCACGCGCCGGTGGAAATCACAATAAAGGGCGGAAAATCGATCGTGCTTCGGTGACGGCGCAAGCGAGTGTGCGCGCGCGCAAG
Organism: Melanchra persicariae; assembly: GCA_947386135.1. Lineage (NCBI taxonomy): Eukaryota > Metazoa > Arthropoda > Insecta > Lepidoptera > Noctuidae > Melanchra > Melanchra persicariae. Next base: position 5,935,661 of record OX376653.1, on the reverse strand, counting down.
CCGACAGCCAATATATAGACTCGATAAGCGCACACGCTTACTTTGTGCCCCAGCCGTAGCCGCAGCGCCTTATTACTTACACAGTTTGAAAAAAGCCGAAATGTGTAATTTCAGATGTAATGTCTTGTTGAACTTCAACAATTTCACTGTTTTGAGCAAGCATTGCAAACCAACATTCTTTGTTGGTACAAGCAAGGGATGCAACAGTTACATTACTTACTTAGTGGTCGAGTTTGCTCATCAACAATGGCTACAGTATAAAGACGCAACTACACCAGCTGTTGCTAACTGGGTTCCTCGACAGCCGATTCTTTCTACCCACTTCGTTAAAGCACGTTAAAGTGTGCTGTGAGAATTCAAGCTTATGTAATCAAAATAAACAAAAACTAAAGCTTGCACAAAAATTATTTTAAGCAAGCTTTTATTTTTGTTTATTTTCAGTATTTTATTCAATATGAATCAGTTGTTATTTATCAATGCATCTTTTATGTACCACATTTTATGCGAGCAAATAAACTTATTATTTCTGTCTAGGCTTGCAAGTTCATCAAAAAATCATGCCATCACTTGCTTTCAGCAAAAGTGGACGAAGAGAGGCTGTCGAATGCATAAGAAGAATGTCGTTACCGAACTGCAGTTAGGTACTAGCTAGTAATACATAACTAGATCATTATAACAAATGTAACTTACTCTCTATCAACTCGGCGTTACCAAACATTAAAAAAAAAGGATTACAAGCAGTTTTTCAAAGTAAAAGTGTACGAAATGACCTCTTATTATGCAATCAGACAAATCATAGACGTCTTCTAAGTTAAATAATATACAGCTACATAGGTATGCAAACGGAAACTCGATACAAAGTAATATAAAAATGATTAGATAGCCCGATGTACCTATTCCTTGACAAAGGAAATTATCACATGTGTAGAAGGTACCCATTACTCATAAGTTATACCTATTTTACAGGCAGCCGGTCTGTGTGAAATGTTTTAGAAAAGTTGCAGGTAGATACCACACAATAATGTTATGTCGCAGACTCGTAGCCTTATCGATGAATTAGCCCTTTTATTATTATTTATTTTATACTTTATTGTACACTTCATTAAAAGAACAGGACAAACATTTATAAAAATAAGTGTACGAATTTTAAGTAATGAAATTTCGTTAAAATTTCATTAAATACTTACGTATGGGCGAAATATATTACCGGTTACAATGAAAATAAACATTTCAATACCAACAAACTCTGTATGATCATTTCGTAAAATAATAGTCTCGCTATTTCGTGAAATGGCGCACGAAAGCTTAAAAGCATTTATTCGAAAGACCACTTCATAAAAGGGTATTTCAAACTTACAAAGATATATGTATGTGTATATGTCGCAGCCAACTAGCTTAATCAGCCGTTTAATTGGTGGCCTAGCCTTTTCATTTAAATGCGCCGATTTTTCAGCGACTTAAGTGACATCTTTTGTTCAATATCGTTTGATGACTTGCCCGTCTCACATTATGTCGCTGATTAAATGGTGCTGTTCAATGGCTGATATGATATGATAAGCTAGCCTTTTAATGAAACGGCTGATTAAGCTAGTTGGCTGCGACACATACATACCCTACAGTTATGCTACCCATTCATCAGATTACTTAGCTATACATGTTGATCTGATACCCGTATTTTCAGGCCTTTGGATCTTTACTAGGACAACTGATAGGACGATTGTTATTTACATAACTACTCTAACTGTCGCATTTAATAGGTAAGTATTATATTCGCATACCCTTATCATTAGCTGTTGTTTACGAATTGAAAACCATACGTGTACTATAAGATCTATTTTGTATGGTATTGGTGTGCATTTTGAGGCAGAATCAAACCCGCGACCAGCGTGGATACCGATTACTAAGCCACTGCGTGACTAGGTCAACCTTGCCGCCGAATACAATTTTCTTATTCAGCAAAGTATGCATAGAAGGACTTTTGATCCCGGTAGAAGGTTCGTCCCCTTATCATAAAACACTATCACAAAGCCTAAGCCGCGGGAGGATGCTTATAGTATCTAATAAGTAATACCTAGTTGATTCTATGAATGAAAAACAGTTCCAAGGCTCATAATTTTATCTGTAACACGGCCAGGGGGCCTACCACAACCTCTTAAAACAATATTATTTTAATATTACTTTGTAATTTCTGTTGTTGGATTTTCAACGCTCGGATCAGCGCCGAGAGTTGAAAATGCAACAACAGAAATTACAAAGTAATATTAAAATAATATTGTTTTAAGAGGTTGTGGTAGGCCTCCAGTTCATAGTTCACAGAGCAGAGAATTACAAACACATAAGAAAAGGAACAATGTCCATATACGTGACTCATGAGTCATGACTCGAGTAAGTACATATTGAATGTACTTGGACAAAGACACATTAGTTGTTGCGATAGGGACTTTGTTGTCCTAACGCCTTTGTTCAAGATGGACGCTGAAACTCATCGCTGTATAATAACAACTACAATGGGTAAGTAATCCTTTCTGAGAGATATTTCTTCTCTTTTCTAAAGAATATCAATAGAAATACAATGTTTTTCAGCTCCTTATTCGGGCTCAGTGCAAGTGTGCAACAATCCTTTAATTTAATATCATTTTTTCCTACCATTCCTATTTCTCCAACACAGTGTTATTTCAGGTACCTATTTGCTGTACATGATAACGTATACTTGCTACCGTCTTCATGTCCATGTCATCAATAACAGGATTCTAGGCTTGCCTGTAGGAAGGGCCAGAAACAATAGAAGTGAGCATTTTGTGAATACTCAGGTACGCCTCGTCCTTGATCTTGGTCTTAACGGATGCCCCTCCCAGGCATAGGTAACTAGACACTAATATTATCTTTACCCACTGTAGATATCTTATCTACCCATGTAAAGTTAGACTATTGTTTCAGTGTTGAGGTACCCTAAATTAAGTATAGGTAATGGTTGTAATTTCCGCAAGCAGTAATAAATAACAGTAGGGTATAAAGCCGTGGTTATAAACTGCTTTTAGTATGTAAGTATTTCTCTGCTATTAGTGAGTATCTCTAAATGTAGGTCACACCACTTTGACAAAAGAATTCGCACTGCATGGAAATATAACAACTTTGAATCTTCCGAACTTCCTATAGGAAAGAGCACTTTCCGCCATTCAGGAAACTCTGGATCTGTACTTGCTCAAGTTAAAGCTTTCCGTAAGTTCCTAGTACTTACAGTCACACCATACATATTTAGGTACCTATTGGGTAGCTATTTACTTGGCTATGTACCTAGTACCTATCTGGGTACACAGTCCAAAGACCCGGCGCATTAATTTAATAAAAAAACTTTAAGTATAAAAGGAATATTAAAATTCTTTGTTTTAAAATTCTGTCCACAAAACAATGGTTTTGTTCGGATATTCTATACGAGTACTTACAATATATTCTTGTGGACTTAGCCCAAAACATCTTTGTCATCATAATAATGACACAAAGACCGCGCGTGTCCGCAACAGAATATTATTTTACTTTCTTTATCAAAATAAACCGGTCAAGAGCGAGTCGGACTCACGCACCGACGGTTCCGTACCGTCATGATGATTTCTGAAAAATGTGTGCTTTTTATAGACATCGTTTTATTTTTCCTGTAATTTTTACATAAACTTCTATCACATAGAGTAATTTCAGATTTTTCTCTAAAAAAAAACCGTTCCCCCTTATCTCCGAAGTTTGCATACTCCGGAGATAAGGGGGAACGGTTTTTTTTTTCCTTTTTTCGTCAAAAGTCGAAAACTATGCGGCCTAAAAATTGTTTTTTTCCTTGAGAATGTGCTAATAGCGCTCTTTCATAATTATGATACCAACATGCCTTAGTAGCTCCACTTCGAATTAAAACAAAAACATATTTTTTTTTTATTTTTTTTATTTATTATAAGGACTTTTACACATTGTGCATACCAGTCCCATTATACCCTAACCACATCTAACTGCTAATAGTTTATACTAAGAAATATAAATATAAAAATTTATAAAAAATATAAATTAAATATAAAAATTACTTCAATGCCATTAATTCAAACAAACACTTTGCTACCTTAGAGTTGGGTTGACTAAGGATCACATTGAATGTGCCAACATCCAGTCTGTTTAATCCAAAGGCATTTGCTAGACATGTTCTCCCAGACTCAAATCGGACACACTCCAGCAATAAATGATATATATCCTCACAGACGCCACAATCTTCACAGTTTGGTGAGTCAGTCTTCCTCATCATAAAATTAAATTTATTGCATGGTATGTGTCCAGATCTGAGTCTGTGAGCTGTAACAATAAGTTTTCTATTTAAATTAGTGTTTGCGCACCAGGGGATATGAAGGGGCTGACACTGGATGGTTTTGTACCATATTCCTTTTTCTAATGAGCGCTTATTGAAGTACTCCTTCCAACTCTCAAAACATATTTCTTTGTATTTAGGTAAAAACTCTGAATAATCTGGTACAATATTCATTTGTTTACCAGAGGTAGCTGCAAATTTAGCCAATGTGTCAGCCTCTTCATTACCCCTTAAGCCGGTATGAGAAGGAACCCATTGCAATCTCAGAAGCAAACCTCGTTCTGTAAGTTCATCCATCTTACATAGGATAACATAAGCTATCGATGCACCTCTGCAACCAGAGGCGCATCGAGCTATGTGTTGTAGCGAGCTTTTGCTGTCTGTCAAAATAACCACCTTCCTGTGTACACCTGCATTACGAACATAAGACAATGGTTCCGATATCGCAACAAGCTCCAAGGTCATAATACATACTTTTTTATCAATTTTAAAACAGTTATCATGATGAGACATTGGTGTATTCGGTACATAAAACGCTGCTCCTTGACCGTTCATATTCTTAGAACCATCCGTAAATATAGGAAACCAGTCCTTATATTTTAAATGTAACTCATCAATAATTGATTGATTTAATGATCTATTTTCATAGGACTTTTTTGGTTTTGCAACACAGTCTAAGTTTGATACAACTAATTCATTCACATTAAAATTAGTAACGCACATTCTTAAAGTAAACATTTTTAAAGGATCACTAGAAGCCACATGTTCTTCTTTAACTTCATCGTACACAGAGACAAGCAACGGAGTTGTTTTGTTTCTCCAATAATAATTGTTACGAAAAGTTTGCAGATCTGATAACAAACTGGTTATTGTACTATTAAGTAGGGATTTAGACTTAAGGCAAAATTTATATGCTAAATACTTCCTCCTTAACTGCAGTGGAGGTACACAGAGTTCACTTTCCATAACATGGATCGGCGTGGATTTGATAAATCCTCCTATAATCCTTAAAGCCTGATTTTGAACCTTAGTAACCTTGTACAAATGACATTTAGCGCTGCAGTCATATAAATAGCAACTGTATTCCAAACGACTTCTGATTAATGCGATATAAATGTGCCGCAAATGCTTTGGGTGCAAACCCCAAGAAGATCCCGCTAAAACTCTAAGCAGGTTAAGATGTTTATTGGCCTTTTCTACAATAACATTAATGTGTTTAGACCAACGCAAGCTTCTGTCCAGCCAAACGCCTAGATACTTGTAGCTATCTACCAAATCCAGCCCACAATTATGCAATTTTAAATCAATATTTAACTTTTTAACTTTTTTTTCTTCGAATTAAAACAAAAACATATTTATTTTTATGTCTTTCTTACTTGCATAATAATTGGGCAAACGTCATCTAAAACTATTCAAATTTCAAGTTGAGTTAAGCATTAATAGTTTTTGAGATCCGACACTGAGTCTCACCATAAGAAAAATCTGATTATTTTGTACCTCAGTTCTGCCCGCGGCACGCGTAAAATTGTTTTTATTATTCCAAGGGAACTTGCTACTGTTGAGCAGATATAACCTAACCCGGGTCATGTAGTTGTAGCCAGTATACTATTGTAGTCTTTGGGTAGTTACTTTTTGCCATGTGCCACTGCCAAGCGGTTTATACGTGAACACGTATCAGACAGTCAGAATGACACGCTTTCGCAATAATAATGTAAGACAGTTAGTATGAATTTACGTAAGAAAATCTGATTATTTTGTATTATTAATATCGTAAAGAGAAATGTTTTGTTTCGGGGCTTGACACAAAAAAACATTATCCGGTAGATAGGGAATCTTGACGATAGCTTATCGTGTCAAAATTATTGACATAGGGTACGATGTTATCATTGACGTAGTAACAGCCAGTAGGGGTCATTTAGGATTAATTATAAAAATATTTAGATATGAATGACGTTACATCACAAGCAACTAGTTTATTAAAATTCAATGTTTTCATTTGAAATACCAAAGCGTTTGTATGCATTGATGCAAGGTCAATAATGTGGAACCTCTTGTGTGTTCTTATGATTTTTCCGTGTCTTACGGTCAAGTAGGTACCTACTCTACCGAGCTAAAAAACTGTGTGATTATCGTTTTCATAAGCATGGGCACTGGGCAGTAGTACCTATAGGAAACACTCCTAAAACAACGACGGTCAAAGTGCAAGGAATAATCCAGTTAGTTTCTTATGCGGTCCGCCAGGGTTGCGAAATTGTTCGAAACAGTTACCGAAGCCCTGTAACGCAAAGGGCATTTTAAAGAAACACGGGTGGGTTTTAGTCAGTAATTTAAGAGTTTGACAATCAAGAGAAGAATCTCTCAGACACTCAGAGATGTCATTTGATGATTTTCCCTAAAAAAAATGCGACTGAGTCCATCATTATAGGGAGGGAGGTACCGGTCTATAGGAGGATAGACCCACAGTTAGTGATAAATGCACGTATGCACATATTATAGTTTGGTACTAGTTCCATAGACAGCTTAGCGTAAACTTGTATTATTTTAATGTGTTTTTAGGGTTCCGTACCTCAAAAGAAAAAAACGGAACCCTTAGGATCCCTTCGTTGTCTGTCTGTCGGTTTGTCACGACCCGTTTATTCAGGAATGTGTGAAGTCATCATGTTGAAATCAATATCAAATACGTAAATGTATGCCCCCTTGGAACTCTGAAAAAATCAAGCTTCCAACATGGTACGCAAGAAAGTGTAACAGAATAAACGCAATACCTCTTAAGGCGTCATTGTACTCATAATTATGGACAATTTTTACCTACTATGGAACCAACTCCGAAATCGCGAAAAAAAATAGGTGTTCATTACATTTTGTCGAGTTAACCGCACATAAATGGGGCAGTTGCTTTTTTTTCGCGATTTCATATTTTGATAATCGCTAGTAATACAAAACCTGAAAATTGTAGTAGTTTTATCACATAAAAAACAATTTTTGCCATTACAAATATATATTTTCTGTTTAAGAAATGACCGTGACGATGTACATCTATGTATTTTATTCAACTGAAAGGTTATGTTTGTCCTTCAATACTACCTACCTACTTATTTCTGTCAGAGTAATGAGACTGAGAGACAGAGTCCTGGAAGCTTGCAAATGTGCAGCCAGTGCCCAAAAAGGGTAACTGTGCCGACCCTGTCAACTATAGACCAATCGCCATAACCTCCATACTATGTAAAGTAATGGAAAGGGTACTTAACAATAAGCTGCTAGCATACCTGGAAGACAATGGGCTCCTCAGTGATCACCAGTATGACTTCCGTCGTGGTCGATCAACTGGGGATCTTCTTGTGTATGTTACGCATTGCTGGGGCGAAGCCATTGAGAAAAACGGCGAAGCCCTTGCTGTGTGTCGCTTGATATCTCAAAGGCCTTTGACAGGGTCTGGCATGCTAGTCTGTTGGGTATGCTTCCCGCGTTCGGCATCTCTGCTGACTTGTGCAACTGGATTTCCGACTTCTTGAGTGAGCGATCGATCAGAGTGGTCATAGATGGCTGCTAATCGGATCATATGGCTATTGATGCCGGTGTTCCTCAGGGGTCTGTTCTTTCTGCGACTCTATTTCTGCTACACATCAACGACCTGCTGCAACTAGGTGCATCGGGTACGCAGATGATAGCACAGTCTCAGAAAGATACATGTCCAGTGCAAGTGCCAGCAGAGAGGAAACTACTACTCTCAGAGAAGCCATGGTAGAGCGAATGAATTTTATTTCTCAGTGGGGCGACGATAATCTGGTCAAATTCAATGCTCTGAAGACACAGGCGTGTCTTTTCACTGCCAAAAAGAGTCCGTTTCAGATATCTCCTACTTTCCGAGGTGCGTCTGTACCTGTTGCCGATCGCTTATAGCTTTTGGGCATGGAGTTGACGTCTAATCTCAACTTCGGCTCAACCATCGAGTCAAGAGCACAGACTGCAGCCAAGAAGCTGAGCATCCTCCTAAATAGAGTTAGGCGATACTTTACATCTGGACAGCTTCTGAGTCTGTACAAAGCACAAGTCCGTTCCTATATGGAGTATTGCAGCCACTTGTGGGATGGCTCAGCAAAATATCAGCTTGCTGCATTGGACTCGGTGGAACGCAGAGCAAAAAGGCTTATAGGCGACGAGTCGCTGGTGGCTAAGCTTCACAGCCTGGCTCATCGGCGTAGTGTTGCTTGCCTGTCGGTCTTCTACAGATTGTACTTGGGAGAGTGTGCGCAGGAACGTCACGACCTGATCCCACCATCGCCCTTTTACCACCGGAAGACGTACTGCTGGGTACCATCCTCACTTGGTCGATATCCCAACCAGTCGTACTCAGCGCTTCTCCTTTACATTTATTATGCGCACAGCCAAAGTGTGGAACTCTCTACCAGCGTCTGTGTTCCCTTCCACATATAACCCGTCTGCCTTCAAAGCAAGAGTGAACAGGCATCTTCTGGACACGCTCGCTCCATCATAGACCTCATCCATCGCTTTCCATCAGGCGGGATCGAAGTCAAGAGCTAGCCCATTCCTCAATTAAATAAATAATAAAAAAAAACACTGCTTTCATAGTTTATACACTTGTCGGTAATGTCACTCGAAAAAAAAATGAGACTCGACTCTCTTAAAAGACGAACTTGTACGAGTTTGTACGGAGCCCTCATTAAGCGAGTCAGACTCGCACTTGTCCGGTTTTTTTTTGTACTATATTTTCTAGTTTGCATTTATTTATTTTGGTCTTAGGATTTTAGTAACTGGGTTTTGTTCATTTTGTACTGAATAACTCTCATTCTCTTCAGTCTTATCTACCTGATAATATGATAATGGGCCCCTTAAATGTCACCTAGTGGTGGACTAACTGATACTGGCTCTACCAGTGACAACGGCACGGTCGGCACATCGCTGAGCCGTTGGCTACTTTGTTGTGTGTCGTGGGTTCGATTCCCGCAAGGAACAAATATTTGTATGTCCGACACAGATAGCAAATGTTTCTGATTTTTAGCTGCACCTATCATACAGGACAATTCTAAAATTCTAAGTGCGACGTAAAGATTTTGTTTTTGACCGTCCCAAAAAAAGAGGCTATCAATCCGAATGTTTATGCAACGTGTAACAGAATAAACGCAATACCTCGGGGTAATTGTACCCATCATGTACATCTTTAATTAGGTGACCAACACTGAAATCGAAATTATCTTTAACTGGCGGCATATTCATAGAAATACAAAAAGCAATATTAGTCCAGTAACTTTATACCTACGTCAGAGCTTGCGTCAAATCAAATAGTTCTGATTTTTTGCAGAATTGTTTATGATGTTGGCCCAATGCTCATTTCATGCTCCCTTCAATGCTAATCTCATTCTCACTTCATGTTCACTTCATTCTCACATCATGCTCACTTCATCCAATTTTTCACGATGAGGTTTTTTTTTTCGGAATTGAGCTAAATTATTTATTATTATTTTAACTAGATATAGACGTGGGACGGGAGACGGCTTTAGGCTATCTTTTGCTAAAGTAAAACTTGAACCCTAGCGAAGCCCCGGGCAAAAGCTAGAATTTATTATAAGCGCTACTAAAGATTCACAAGTATCAAGAAACCCAAAAACATGTCGGGGCTGGAATTCTGAGCGGTCAAGATTCACAAGTACCAGGAGACCAGGGGGTCGAGTCTGCTATTGTAATCGTGTCTCAATGACCGGTCAATGATCGATTTTTGACGTATAACGTCAAACTTATGACACATTTCCCATACAAAAACTGTCAAAGTTGTCAAATATTCGATCACTGACCGGTCATTGAGACACGATTGCAATAGCAGACTCGAGCCCCAGGAAACATGTCCAATGAAGAAAGATGATACACACCTAACTCTATCTCGACAACTACTGATCTACTGAACCGATTTTGATGAAACTTGCACTGTTCCCTAATATAGACTATACCTAGTCCAACTAAAAATTTAAGAATTTTAGTAATCTGACTTATACTTTTTGAGATATACGCTGACAAATATACCTACATACAAACATACTTTATACATACACTTATGACATTTGCACACTTGTTTAGAAGCTGATAGGTATATAGAATAACGTCATAGGTACACAAACTGTGCAATTCTGACAATATTACATCCGTACGTGTCGAATTATTAACCTCCTTATTTTTGAAGTCGGTTAAAAATAATTAACTTTAATTTTAAAAGTCTGTGTCAAAAAACGAACAAACCACGCTTGAAACACTGACTTCCAAAATTAAAGTTATTTTGTACTTTGTAAAAAGGTGTTTTATGTATAAATTGCATGAAATCCTCTTTGTTCACTTACTAATAAAATTTGTAAACACAACCTTGCAGTTATCTTATATCTAATAAATTCATTCAGGACAAAGACGAGCATTCTAAAAATATAGTGTAAGCTATCAATATGGCACAATAACAATGAAGTAAGTAGATACCTAATCGCCAACGCCTAGGTTTCCACAACGCTCTAAAGTCTAGCCTGGTGGCCTTTGATTCAACAGGTACATTCATTAGCTCATCGCTACTTACTTAATAATTAAATAAAATTATTAATTCAACTCGATTGCTCATCGGAACACGTTGCCCGCTCAAAGATAACGGGTCTACTCGAAACAGATAAAGTCACTATTCCGGAACTTTCCACCCGGCCGTCGTGAAAATATGAACTGGCTTCTTTCTGCGCATGCGCCAAGTATTGTATTCAATCCCAAAGGAACAAGGTACTTCGGGACAAAAAAGTACCTACCCTTTTTTATTATTAGGAAATCATTAAATGACTCCATCCGCTCTAGACGGAGCAGAAGGGAGTGTCAGACTCTTACTGACTTATAACCCATCCGTGTTCCTCCTAATACCCTTTGCGTTCCAGGGCCGCGGTAACTCTTTCGCACAAATTCCGCAACCCTGGCCGGACTGGCCCTAGCGGGCCCCGACTCCCGACCTACGCTATGTCCTAATCTATGTCATGGCATGGCCCATCCTTCCTTCTAGTCACAATACAAATCGGCCGTGAAGGCCTGAAAAATACTTAATAATAATTATTGGTAAGTACCTATACAGGAAATCGAATCAAAATTTCTAAAAGTAATGAGTTGACGTTGTAAGTGCATCACGAACTCAGTTGTAGGTACCTAATCCAAGTGAAGAATTGGATCTTTTGTGTGAATATTTCAAAAACAGGCTGCCTTTGTACAGTTACCAACGAAAATGTTTATAATAGGTAGGTACATGTTAGTAACGTTCAGAAATAAACGACACTATAGTTGTTCGTCACCTGTTCTACCTATCTATCAATCAATTTAATCCCCTGGCTTTTTCCCTATTTGGGGTCAGCCCTCATCTTCAACATTTCGTTGTGCACTGACCACGTCATTGTTGTCCTCATTTCGTTTGTGGTCGTTTTGTGTTGTTGTGTTATGACCTATTAATTGCTGACATCGTTAAAAAAATAACAGTCGGGTTTCGGGTGTTCTGCCTTTGGGGTTTGGGCTCAAAAATTTAAGCAACAAGCTTTTTTGATCCTGAAAATAACTTATAATTTTTTAGTTCGTATAATCTTGATGTTTAGTTTTTGAATAAAACTACGTGGGTACTTTAGACTAAACTAAGAATTTCTAACTAAGGAGAATAGTTGAATTTACTATCTACCTATTCTTTTATTTTTTCTTTAAAAATTTTGCACCACACTAGGAATTTCTCCTGTACCTATCAATATTTGTTATACAAATATTTGTTCTGTGCGGGAATCGAACTCGCGACACGTAGCGCAGCAGTCAACTGCTCAACCACTGCGCCAACCGTGTCGTCTATTATTATTGTAAGTATATATTTTTACCCAAACGGGAGGCTACTAGGGAAGGAAAAGAAAAACTAGATTGATAACTATCTAACAACTTTATTTGGGTTAACATACTAATCATCGGATCTGTAGTCCGGGATACCGCCGCCACCGCCGCCAGCGCCGCCGTCATCCGACCCGTTGCCGCCATCGTCATCCGAGCTGCTACTGCCGCTGCCGCTTCCCTGCGATGCAAAGACATAACACTAATCAATGTAATCATCAACTGTTTCTTGTGCCAATCCCCAAGTTCCTGTGCCAGTAACATTTAGGTTCTACCGCGATGGCAACAACTGTTAGTTACTTGGTGTTAACCTTTTAAGCGCTTGGCTAAATATCAATTGCCGTGCCCCTAGCGCGCGGCTACAAATCGATAAAATAATACCTACAATAAATAAGGTGGAGCAATCGTTGTATCGATAATATAAATATAAATATAAATAATAGCTCTATTTAATAATAGTTTTAGTTGTACCACGCAGTTAATAGGACGAAAATAGGACGAAAAAATCATGCATGTTCTCTGTCGCAGAAATACGACACGAGCGGTGGGGACACGGAAATATTTCTCGCATATATGCGACACAAGCGGTCAAAAGGTTAATTATAAAATAAATATTCAAATACAATCAATTTCTAAAGCCAATGTAGAAAAGATAAAAAATCAATTTCTTCTTTTTCAATAAAGGTTTGTGGGACTATACACCCTGTTCCATATAACTCCATAATGTTTCAATTTTAAGTAGTTACCTATCTACCTATCAGTAGTTCAGTCACTCACAAATATAATACGTCCATTCAAATTTAATGGTGGCTGTGAAGTGCGCCTCTGTCTGCGCAGTATCCATTCCTCATCCTCGCTTTCACATGGATTAGTTACTGCACAGTGACTCGCCTCGTGTTTCTAGCCGTCATTAAGTTTGAATCGACCTTTAGCAAGTTTGTTTTATTAGCGTTAGCCTAGCTTGATGTGATACAAAAACACAAAGTAAAATTAAAATAATACATACTACTTTTACCTGACCTGAACATTACGAATTTCTTAGTTCAACGTACTTTCCCTGGCTCCCTGCGCCGACCGGCTATAGCTTCAGTTCTAGTATCAAAACGACCAACAACGAAGCCCCCCTCGACACGTACGTAAATTAGTAGCTATCCAATAAATGTACAGTAGCCTGTCAGGCTACACGTGCAGGGTCACTATCACTAACTGTCGCGTCGGCATCATTTAGCCGATAGTTAAGGTTGAGCTAGCGACTTAACGTGTTTTCCGTGACCGGAGACCCCAGCTCATGATGTTTTTTTTTTTTATTTCTTTCTCAAAGTACTTAATATATTTTACAAATAAATGCTATAAACAGTATAATGTACACAAAGATTTTTTTAAAGATTAAATATACTTCAGAAGTACCTACAAACGTAACAGTAATGCCTCATGATAAAAACTTCTCGACACTTGCGCATGACGACGCGTCACCATACCGTATTCGATGTTTCACATAAAAAAACAGTACTTAATGGTTATGTTATGTGTACCTCAAACTTCAAGTCCGTACTGTTACTGTTGAAGAGCGTATCCTTGACGTATCGGAACATGTGGTCGCGGCAGATCTCGTCCGTGTTGGGAGGCAGCCAGCCGCGCTTCTGGTGGCACAGGTAGCCCGGCGGCGGCTCCGGCGCCAGCATCTCCTCCACCTCGGGCAGCTGGATGTCGCAGTACTGGGGATCAAAGGAACAGAATAGAAAACATTTATTTGACACAGATACAACTCAACAGCAACAAACACGTAATAGTTATTTATGATATTAGTGCGGTAAGTTGGTTTTTACAAACGAGTAGACGAGTCGAGGGCTTACCAAGTTACCATAGTAACGAAAAACCTTAAGTAAATTAGGTATTCTACTCAGGTGAGAGTCCCTTTTTTACCGCACTTTCCATTGTGTGGTGCGTAATTTTTAACTTTCGAACAATGTATACAGGCTTCGTAAATGTATTTTCTGAGCAAATGTGTTGAAAAATGTATTGACAACACAAGTAGTAAGTAAATACATTTTACTTTAAAAAAAACGAGTTTTTATGTAGCGGTCATATTGAATTTAGAGTCATGTTATTAAATTTATTTTTTTCTACTCTTCAAGCCCTTTCGTTTGATAACCATGTTAAGAGGGTTGAAAAAAAAGTAGAATGGCTAGTGGCGAATAGATCGCATGCAAGTTTAATTACATTACGGGGTAGTCCGCAATATAGTACAACTTGCATGCGAGTTGGTTGCAGATGGAAACGTGGCCTAAGATTGCCAGAATTATGTGTGATGTAGACGATGTAGTATACAACGTGATGAAGTTATTCCCCTACTTTTACCGCCATAACACGCGCCGCTGTCCACAGTATACTCAGAGATACTCGTAATTTATTAATAGCTATTTAAAACATTCAGAAATTTTACCTTGCTTGCGGCCGTATCTATATATAATCGTATATAAGTAATACGTTTCTAAAAATGTGTTTCCGCCACGTATCGAAAAAGCGGTGGGTACTGTCCAATAGGTACCGGACAAAGTATAAAGAAGTGATGTACCAAAATAAAATCAAAAGTACTTTTGAACGTCAAAATTTCCAAAAAGAGAGACCAGATAAACTTTCCATTATGGGCCGTTGATTTGGGAGTTCATATTTTTTTGTAGATAGTACTCATAAATAGAAAGCTTTTTACGAATTTTCAAGGTGCAGAAACTCACGGTTTACGAGATATAATTTTCTAAAGTTTCCATACAAACTGGAAAATAGCACGCCATGGCTCAACTTTGTATTACAAACAAACAGTTTGGAGCTTTATCATGTGGAGTACTCATCTTGTAGAACACTATCACAAAGTTTCATAACGCGAAACCTCATAGTTTTCGAGAAAAAAAATCCTACTTTCAATAATTTCAAACCTATTTATCTAAAATATTGAAATGGTTTTTTCTATGAATATTTTAGTTTTTAAATTTATTTTATTATTTAATAGCTACGCTATTGTAGCGTATTTAAATGAAAAGCATATAATTGAATTAAATAAATCTAAAAACAATTTTTTTTAGCGATTGTGGGTAATTTCTGGAATATGTTCTATTCTATTCTTTTATATGGCAAGCAAAGCCGATGTCGACTATTCTGCCAATGTCTAAAGTAGATTGGAAAAGCAAGTGTGTGTGTTTAATAAAAGAGGATAGTGAACAGTAGGTAGGCAAAAACCAGATTCTTCTATTGATGGTACAGTTGAATACTTGTTGAGTTAGTATGGGACTGAAACAAACACAAAAAATAGATATAAGTAAATAATATAATAACATTGTTAAAATACATAAATTATAATTATTATATGCCACATCCTTACATACAGATATTTGGAGTCGTGTATGACTCATAGTTTGATATTATTGTGACGGATGAAAATCATCAGCGCCACAAGCAGTTCTGGAGAGGAATATGTTAGAAGAGAGGGAAAGTTAATCGGAAGAGGGATCTTGAAACTGGGGAGCCGGCCATATAAATCCAGTGAGGGGGCGTTATTAGTACATTCAAAGAATATGTGGTCTAAAGTACCCTCCCCCATTCCGCACTCACAGAGAGAGGAGTCGCGTATATGAATTTTTTGCAAAAAAACAGGGGTGCAGCAGAAACCTAAACGGATTCTGCAAAGGACAGATATAATCGTTTTGGAAACCTTTCTGAAATTAAAGAACCATGGTTTTGGCTTTATTGTTGGTTGGACAGCATAGAAAAATCTACCCTTCTTCTTACCGGACATGTTCCATTGTTCCTGCCATGAACACTGGAGATCGTATTTTGGGAGGGACAACAGATCGCAACTCAGATGGGTGTTATGTGAAAGGTCGGCAGTTTCAGATGAGCAGGCATCTTTAGCCAAAGCATCAACGCATTCATTACCGGTGATTCCACAATGACTGGGTATCCAAACTAACTGAACATCTCTTTGACTGATAGCGCAGGATAATAAGGATTTTTTTATTTTCAAAATAAGGGGATTGTGTAATTTACTTTTAAAAGGACTTTGATTTAAGGCTTGCAAACAGCTAAGGGAATCTGTAAAAATTACTGCTTTCTCAATGTTGGTGTGCGACTCTATGAAAAGACACGCTTCCAATATAGCCACACACTCGCCAGTGAATACAGAAGACTCCTTAGGACATTTAAACTGTAAAACAATTCTGGAATTCTGGTAATAAACTGCAGCTCCGGTGTTATTTTCATTATTTAGTTTTGAAGCGTCAGTGAAAAATAATTGGAAACCATTCCAACGTTCGCCCACGGCCGCATTGAAGGCCGAATTCGCTGATGGGGATCTTTTCGATATTCCAATATCATATAGAATTTTGGGTGTAAAACATATTACTTCATAAGCGAAGTTAAAAAGAGGTAATCGGGGAAACTGGAAAATTGGACATGTTAAATTTTTTACTTTTCGAAACGTTTTAAGGGTTAAGGGAATTTCTTTATTTTTCCAATAATTCGAGTTTCTGCATAAGGCATCTAACTCATTTAATCTGGCAATTAGGGGATGGGATGATTTAGAAATTAGCCTGGACAGAAAGCGGGAGGCGAGAAATTGCCGTCTCAGGGCCAGGGGAGGTTCAGCGCATTCGACCTGCAATGCGTTAACGGGAGAGGACTTCATGCATCCAGAGACGATCCGAAGGCACTTGGCCTGAACCCTATCCAGTCCTGCCAATGCGCCTTTGTTGCAGGGAAACAGATGGTACGTTCCGTAGTCCAAAACGCTACGAATCAAGGCGTTGTACACTAATTTCATTGTGTAGGGATGGGCACCCCACCAAACACCCGTAAGAGCTTTTAAAATTGAAATCTTTTTTTCACATTTTTGAATAAGAAAATTTATGTGAGGTTTGCCAGTTAATTTGGTATCTAAAATAACGCCTAAAAATTTTGCTTTATTTGCTAGGGGAATATTATGGCCTGAAATACTCAATGAGATCGGGGGAATTAATCTTTTGCGTGAAAAAATTACAGCCGAGCTTTTTGGAGCAGAAAGTGATAAGCCGTGGTCTAAAAGCCAATGGTTCAAAGAATCCAAAGAGAGGCATAGAGACGTAGAAGCGTCAGCGATGGAGGAATCTGTCACGTATAGGGCAATGTCATCGGCGTATTGTAAGATCTGACAATTGTTATTTAAGCAGGACCCAATATCGACCGTGTATAGGTTATATAAGAGTGGACTAAGGACAAAGCCTTGCGGAAGTCCCTTCCACGTCTGCCTCTCATCAAATTCCTCCCCCTGGACTCTCAGAACCATAGACCGGGATGAAAGGAGTTCGCAAATGCATTGTATCATCTTAGCCGGGAGACTCAGCTGTTGCAATTTTTGCCTGAGTACGGGAAGAAGAACATTGTCGTATGCGGAGGAGATATCGAGGAAAGCGGCGACAACAGATTGGTTCTTGGAAAAGGCTATATGAATGTCCGTAATTAAAACACCGACACTGTCCATTGTGCTAAGCCCTTTCCTAAAACCAAACTGGTGATTCGGCAGTAAATCTCTTGATTCGACTATCCATTCTAGACGATTTTTGATAAGGTGCTCAAGTAGTTTGGCTAGGACTGAGGATAGAGCAATTGGTCTAAGGCCATTCGCATCGTCTGCATGTTTGCCAGGTTTCAATAAGGGAATGATAATCTGTATCTTCCACTGATCTGGGACCCAGCCATGACTATAACAAAAATTTATAATGTTAAGAAAGTATATTCTAGCCTTGATGCCACAATGGGAAATAAAAGAATATGGCACGCCATCAATACCAGGAGCTGAGTCCCGGACATGTTGCAGAACCACATTCAATTCGTCCAAAGTGAATGGGGCATCGTTGGGATCTTCTGGAGTGTTAAACAAGGGTACGTTTACACATTCGGATAAAATTGGGACGTAAGGTGGTGCTATTTTGTCAAAAAAATATTCAGCTGTTTCCCTAGTTATTGGTGAAGTGATGGAAGTGGAACACCCACGCCTGAATCTGTTGATATTTTTCCACACAAGTGAGATTGGAGTAGATGGGGATAAGGTTGTGCAGAATTTCACCCAGCCCGCACGTTTCTTCTTACGAAGAAGACGTTTGGCTCTGGCATTACATTGGAGATATGCCAAGAGATTTGGAGTGCTCATATCTGCATTGTAGCATGCTTCCGCCTCGTTTCTTTCTCTCACTGACGCAGTGCATTCTGGATCCCACCACGGTGGTGAAGGGATTTTATTTCTGGCACTGTTCCTTAATGGGAAGGTAGAGTCTGCACATGAGGTGACAGCTGTGACAAAACCCTCATAACAACTTTTGGCATGGTGGTGACCAGAAGAGTCAGGTAAACATGAATTTAAATTTGGAAGATCATCAATTTTATCCTCCAATAATGATACAAACTTAGGCCAATCAGGTTTGGACAAGTTATATTTCAGGAGTGGAGGAGAAGTTTTTTCTAAATATGTTTTATTAATTAATGAAATGATAATAGGGTAATGGTCACTACCATGTGACAAAGATGTGCATTCCCACAGAGTGGATGCTGCTAATTCAACTGAACAGAATGTAAGGTCAACACAACTTTTTCGCTGTCCGGGAAGAGCTCTACGAGTTGCACAGCCATTGTTCAGAATGCAGAGGTTTAAGTCATCCAGCATCTCTACCAGAGCAACACCGAAGGCATCACAGCGTTCCGAACCCCATCTGTAATGATGGCAGTTAAAATCACCCATAACTAACAGTGGTCCATGAATGTTGGTAAAAATATTTTTCAGGATCTCTAAAAAGTCAGTATGGGGGTGTGCAATGTAAACAGAAAACACTGTAATGCCCTCAAGCCTTCCTGCTGCAATACTTAAATTGCCTTCGAGTGGGGGTAAGGATAAGGGAGAAAGTGGGACCCGATTATTTACGAAGAGAGCCGACCCTCCGTACCCATCGGATCTATCACATCTGAGGATGTTAAAATGTGGCATACGAAAGCTAAGACTTGGGGTAAGCCAGGTCTCAGCTATGGAGCAAGCCAGTGGCTTGTACTTATTTAAGAGAAATATGAGGTCGTGTTTCTTATGCCACACGCTCCTCACATTCCACTGCAGAAAAGTTAGGTGGGACGCCATTTTTAATCTCTAAGAGAAGTGAAATAAGTTTATCGGCAACGTTGGACGGTGATTGGGAAATATTAGAAGAAGAAAAAATAGTTGGTAAGAGTTTTATCAGGAGTTCAATGATAGAAGTAATATTGTTAGAGGGGAAATTGTTGTTGTTTATAGCACAGCCATCAGGCTGTGAGTGTTTGGGAGTGCTAACTAGTTGCTGGTGAGCAGCTTTGTCATAAGATGGGGAAAGAGGGGTATGGGTCCTGGGCTGGAGAACTACAGTTTTTCTATAGGAGATGGGAGTTTTAGTGGCGTTAGCATAGTTTCTGGAAGGAACTGGGATTGCTTTGCTGGCGTCAGCATAGGAGATGCATTTCTCTGCCATGGCAGTCTTAATGGCTTTCTGTCTGCCATGCTCGGGGCAAGACTTGCTGTTAGCAAAGTGATTCCCCGAACAAAGCACACAAAACGCTTCACTCTCAGAGATGCTGCAACCATCACCGGGGTGATCGTGGCCACATCTACTGCAGCGTGGTTTAGATCTGCATAAATTAGCTACATGACCGAATCTGCAACATTTACGGCATTGTATCGTTGGGAAAATGTATTGCTGCACAGGAAGGGATGTGTAGCAGCAGAAGATCCTCTTCGGTAGTACTTGCCCGTCAAATGTGATGACACAGGTTTCAGTTGGTTTCCATTCCGTTATACCTTCCTTCTGTAATTTACGGTTAATGCGACGAACTTTCAATATATGCCCACATCCTGAAGGCACAGACAAATATGTGATGGCCTCTTCTTCTGAGATATCAGAGGGAACACCGGTAACCACACCCATCCTTGTTATATTATATGTGGGTATAGATGCAGTATAACCGTGTTTTGCTAGCAGACTATTTACTAAAAAGGAGTTAGCATCCTGAGGGGATGTAAACTCCACAGATACGCGATTCCTTCCCACTCTATTGACACCGTCGCGGACCACATTGGCTATATTGTTGATCCATAAAAATTTCCCGAAATTAACTGGGTGTAGTGTGGTGCCTGCATTTTGTTGGGTTTCTGTACGAGAAACGTGGACTAAATACGGGGCCTTATCCATGGCTGAGTACCTCACTCGGCCTATTTGGCTCTTTGGCTGCTTACTAGGAGGTGATGGGGTAGTGATTTCCTCGTGCCCGGGGCGTTTACGTGAGTTTTGTGGGGATGGTAACATCTCCATCTCAGAGACGCTACAAACTACGTCAGCAAACTGTGATAATGGGTTAGGTGTCGAAGGAAAAGGGTTTAAGGAAGCTGGGATGACGGGGGGATCAGGGTCGGGGGGATCAGGGTCGGGGGGTTTATTCCTGTCCATCTTTGATGGAACGACTTAAAAAAAAAAATAGAAAACCAACACACAATACAAACCTGTTAACGAACACAAAGACAACACAATAACAATTAACAAGTTCAAACAGTAACAACAATCACACAGAAAAAGCAATAAAAACTCGAGACACACGTGCTAACCAAAACACCCGTGGCTAGAAGCTCTAGAAAAATCCTGGAATATGTTGTATGTGACGCTTACGTTTGACAGTCCGGTTAAGCAGTTGACAGCCCTTGCGTGTTAACTTGCTAGTGGTCATATCGAAAAAAGAAAGAAATTACGTTTGACAGTCTGTTGTCATTCATCGTGTGTACTCACAGTCGAGGGCGTGTATCGTACTCCTAATTACACACCTATAGTGAGAAGTGGACCTCGGAGGACTCAGAATGCAAGAGCGAGCGGAGCGGACTGGGGGCACCCTGACTCGGTATTTTTTTTAACAACACAGAAATAGGAGCCCCGCCTAGCGGGGCTACGTCGATTGCTCCTTAAAAATTTTGAGATTGGTCTGTGACCTTGAACTTAAAGTGAAATTTGCATGATACAAACAATTTTTATTTTTCGACATTGTTTTGATTTTTTGATCTTGACCTTGAAGATATTTTAGACATTGGAGTTTGATAAGGGGCAATATTTCACAATTTTTAACAAATTTTGACTTTGAAGGGTTTGACCGTGACCTTTATGAGTTTGACCTTGAAGATGCTCTTGATCTTAATTTGGATTGTAAACTTACATAGATGGGCCTCCCCGCACCATATATCGATGGACATTTATGGAATATTTTATTCTGACCTAAAAACTTTAACCATGGATATCTCCATAACCATGGGGTTCCGCGGGATGGGGATGGTACAGGGGGGCAGCCCAATTGCCCCCTTCCCCTCCCCCAAAAATCGATGGACCATAATGGAAATTTTAACCGAAAGACCCTAAAATGCCCCCAACACCACTTGGTAGTGTTTTATCTGGGAAAAACATGTGGCGCAACTCCCACGCAACACGTCTTTCTGTTAAGTTAGAAAAACTAGAATTTATAGAATGGTTTAATCTATTGAGACACAAAGATTAGCAAGAAAACTTGCAACTAAGTTTTCCTCAAGACTATAAATAAGAAAACAATGTCAGTGAACCATTTTCCTGTTTACCTGATAGAAGATGTGTCTCTGCGTGGGCGTCATGCCGGGCCGGAAGTACACGCTGCCCTCGGCGATGTCCTCGGAGCCGGCGCTGCTGGCCTCCGCCGCGCTGCGCTTTGGCTTGCGTTCGCGCTCCGTCGTGATGTCTTCACGAGACATTATCATGGAGCGCACGCCCGCTACGGAATCGAGCGAGAATTAATGTGATGTGTCAGTTCAGTGGGTAAAGCTGTGTGTATAATATTTTTTTGAATTTTTTTTTACTGTGGGCACTTTTATCCTGCACGTCTTTTACATCATTCTCACTATAATTTCAACATGAATGATGTAACCATTATATTGTAACAAATTAACAATATACTATTTTTAAAAGAGTGTCCATGGAGTTTCTTGCATGTTTTCTCCATAGAGATTTACGCTTTGGAATGTGCAAACAGCTTTATCTTTTTGACCGACTGACTTTGACAATTCAAAAGTGCCTCTAAATGGTCTAATTGAAACAAATGATTTGAATTTGAAAATTTGTTCTTTTGATATAGACTAATAATTTCAGAAATACTTTCAAAATAGGTACTGTTTTGGTGTTTCTTAATAGTAATTTATTCCTCATGTTACTGCAACTCACAAACCATTAGAAAAAAAAACTTAGAGAGCATAATAATAATTAAGTTTTTATGGAAAGTGAAAAATTACTTTATTTTTCTATCCAAACTATTTTTTCGAAAAAAATCTTTACCAACTATTTAGATCTAACCATTTAAAGACTAAAATCTCTTAAACAGTGGCTCAACTATTGACTTGGATTTCGAATCTTCAATGACCAACAGTAATATTAAATCATTGTCAAGAAACACTGGTGTTTCTCTACAATTATTTAATATTACTGTATATACTGTACTGTGTATGGTAGGTATAAAAAATTGTACAAACCAAAATTAACAAAGGACATACCTGCATGTCTCAGCCTGAAATCCAAAGTTTGATATTTTCTGGCAGCTGGGTCCTTTCTGGGGTCATACCCATATCTCACCCACATTGACCTCCAGGGGCCAGTTTTCATGTATAGAGCTAAACAAGGCATGATGACCTTCAGTGAAACAAGCCTGATCTTTGTTTGATACCTTATCAAGTTCAATGACCAGATTGGTCTCTCTTCAAGAAGCTAAAAAATAATGTTATTTATTTAGTAAAACAAAAATATCTAGACAATTTGATAAGTATGTTTTCGATCTCATGTACCTTTTTAATAACTTCATACTCCTCAACCAACCGAGGGTGCAAATCAAATTTAATTTCCTTTTGCTTCAAATAAATTTCATGTGGTTCACTTGGCAAGTCATCAGTCAGGTTAAATATATACGGAGACACTTGTGAACCTCGTAACATTCTGGTTTTGCTGTGAACACTGTCACCGCGTTCGGGAGAAGACCTATCTGGATACCTCTTGTCAGTGTAAGCATAACAGATTGGCTTTTCAAATCTTGTGAAGCTTGAAGGAATGAGCAGAAGTGGTGATGGCTGTCTAGAAAAAATAAAAATGATGTAACTTTATTTTTATGAAATTTGAAACATGGACCATAATTATTTGAAACAAGATGTTTTAACTTACAGCATATAATCAATAACATCTACTCCAGAAGGTATAACTTTTTCTAGAGCACAACTTATAGGACCATCACTAGGTCCTTCTCTATGTACAGCCAAGTATTGAAAGTCACACATTGCTAGAACAAACAGGAGATTATTATGATGTATTTTGTTACTGTCAGAGGCATTTCAGCCAAAAGCCAGCCTCCTCGAGGCACTGGCTCTATCTTATAAAACAATACCAATAAAATACTTTCAAAATAACAAATAATATTTACATTCAAACCTGAACATTGTCTTGACACACCCCACCACAGTTGTTGACACAACTTCTCTTTTAATTTCATTGCCTTCTTTTACTTTTTTAACTTTCACCTTCAGTAGTAAACCAGCTGATTTCTTGGAATTGCCATATATTTTCCGCACAAATGGATTTTCCGGCTGAAAAGACAGGCCTAACCGTCTCTTGGCAGGATTACTGTACACCTGAAAAACAAACAAATATACATTGGGAATGAATCTATCGTAACTTTCTGCTGCTCATATAATCAAATAGAAGATAAAACTATTATAGATCCTATGCTTTTCAAAAACCACGTGAAAAGATACGGACCTGTGAAATGCTTCTAATACCACCCAAACAAGCTATTGCCTTGTCTTCATTTTTTACTATTCCAGGGAATTGGATACCAACTAATTCACGGTCCAAATTATAACTATCCATTGTAGTGTGATATTTCAAATTTTGTTTATTAAGTCATCAACAAAATAGCAACATGCTATTTATTTTGACAAGCATACCAACAACAATGGTTTGACAGCACAGCTGACATGACAGTATCGTCGTTCCATTTCTTTTTGTGCGAATGCTGCACTCTTAGCATTTTGTAGAAATTTATCACGCTAAATATAAAAATGTAACTTATAGCATTTAAAAGAAAGTACAATATATCGTGAACTAGTTGTTATAATTATGATAAATCGGTAACCAGCAAGTCACCAGTCATTTATTCCTTGATTAATAAAATGGGTTTATCGTTTTACATCGTCGTTGTGAGTCCAAAAGCCCGGAAAAGCAGTTTCTTTTTTTTTTTTAACAGTAAAAGAGGCATAACAATGAAATATCGTGCCAAGATACTAACGTGGATTCGCTTTATAAATCTCAACTAATATGAATTAGTTGATTTTAAAATCTGCCTGCCTGAAGTTGGCAACAACACCGCGTATTTACCACGATAAAGACAATGGGTATAAAAAGGAGGTACCTGTTTCGGATTCGGCGGGAGGAAACGCCCGGGTGTTTTCACTGCGAGGATCGCTAGGAGGACACGGTGGAGCATACGGTGGAGGTCTACCCCGCTTGGGTGGAGCACCGCCGTGTTCTCGTCGAGGCGATCGGCTGCGGTGATCTCTCGCGTCCAGTTCAATCCATGGTTCGGAGCGAGGAGGCATGGGAAGCCGTCACCTCCTTCTGCGAAGCAGTCATGCTAGTGAAGGAGGAGGCGGGCCGCGTGATGGAAAGACAACCCTCACGCCCCAGCCGCCGCGGCATAGGGAGACGCACCGGGCGTCGGGAGTCGCTGGGCGATTCCCGGCCACCGTAGGTCTGCGGATGGCGAGCGTTGAGTGGCTCGCCGTCCGATCAAAGCCAGGCCCAAGCCGACGGCGCTTTGTGTTCCACGCGCGCCTCAAAGAGATGTCAGCATAGGAGAAGGGGCCCGTTAGGGCCAGAGCCTGCCAGGGCTGCGGATTTTGTTCGAAAGAGTTACCGCGGCCCCGGAACGCAAAAGGCACTAGGAGGAGCATGGATGGGTTAAAACCCATCTATGCTCCTCCTGGTGCCTTTTGCGTCAGACTCTTACTGACTAAAGACTGACACTCCCTCCCGCTCCACCCAGAGCGGCAGGAGTCATTTGTAGATTTCTAATCTTTAAAAAAAAAATGTGTATAAAAAAAAGGAAAGAAAAAAATCGCCCGCATCGCTGGAAATCATTGCCGTTGAACGTGGCAATGCTACCAGTGTTTTGGGCACTTCCCCCTTTGTTGTTCTAGGACTCTTTGTTAAGAATTTGTAGGTACCATAGGCGAGCCATACACTAATTTGATCAAACAGGCTGGTTCAAACAGTTGATCAAATTAGCATGAATATCTGCAGGAAAATTTGATCAAAAATGCGTTGTCAACAAATGACATGAAGTAATACGTATTTTTATTTGATCAAACAGTTTGAACCAGCCTGTTTGATCAAATTACTTGAATGTGTAAGGCAAGTCTTATCTATCAGGATACATAATAAAACTTTATTTAACTATTCCAAATATTTAATATCACAAACTTAGTCTACATTTAATGATGGCTCATTATGTAATTATTATTGCAGTCCTTAATTACTTGTGTATAAAAATATAATTATGCTTGTTAAATTATTATCATCGATGTGCCACTGCCTCCACGGCTACCAAAAGCCTGAAATATGAAAAAAAAAGTTACAATAATATTGTCAGACAGAAAAAAACCATAGATCTATTCAGAATAATTTTTGCTTTACCTAAACTATATTGTATAACATTTGTAAAACAATTAAGTATTAGCTTACTTTTCTAAAAGGACATTCCTTTGCCTTTCAATCTCAAGCCTGTCTTTTTCCATTTTGAGTCTTATATTGTTACACCTTTTTTTTTCTAAAAGCTTCTGTTTTTCAATTCGTATTCTTTCTTCTTCTAAATTGAGAAGTCTATCATGTACAAGCCCTGGAAATGAATGAAACAAATAATAAAATCCATGCGAAAACCATTGTGTGGTCATCCACCAATCTGTGTTAGGCCAGGGTAGACTAGGGCTCAATCCCTCTCTCAGAGCGTGGGCCTGTGTCTCACCAGTCCAACATATGCATATAATTTAAATGGATATTTATTTAAATGATTCATGAGTTGGGAATTGGATAAGTTTAACTGATTATGATAGAAATAAATACTAACTGACTGGCCTGCCTCTCTTCCATAAAGGTTTCCCTGTGACTGGAGCTGAGGACACCTCATTGGGCCCCATGCCAGCATCAGGGTCAGTCACTACTCCATCACCAAGACTCATCTCAATGTCTGCTGCTATGAAGTGCTGGGACTCAGATGGCCATTTCTGAAAATATTTTAATTGCTGAATAAAAATAAATTCACTTTTACAGTGAATGTGGGATGAAACTGCAGAAAAGGCTACGAGGTTGAAATTGTGGTTGACTCAGTTATTAGTGTTGATGATGATAGTTTTTGTGGTATTTACATACAACAGTATTTTAATTAGAACTTTGCAAGTATGTCATAGGATTTATTATTACCATACTACTTGTAGAGGGATCAGCACTGCACATGTCATCAGTAGGCCCAGTACTTTGTGTGGGTGCCTGAAACATGATAAAATAAAGCATATTTGAATCCTACTAATATTATAAATGTGAATGTTTGTATGTTTGTGTAGCAATCAGGCAAAAACGGCTGAAGGGATTTAGATGAAATTTGGCACACATGTAGTTCATATCCTGGAATGAGACATATGCTACTTTTTATCCCGGTAAGTGGCATGGATCAGTGAAGACTGAGGAGGAGGTGGAAATTCAGAGCCACTGCTGCCTTAGTACTACAGATTCACAAGTACCAGGAGACCAAAAACATCAAGTACCAGGAGACCAGAAACATGTCATAGTATTTTTTTGGGCTGGTATAAATTATGTAGGTGTAGGGTGCCTGCCAGGGTTGCGGAATATGTTCGAAAGAGTTACCGCGGCCTTGGGAAGAAAGGCACTAGGAGGACTAAGGGTGGGTTTTAGTCAGTAAAAGTCTGACACTCCCTGCCGCTCCACCCAGAGCGGGAGGGGTCATTTGATGATAATTATCCCATACTCAAAAAAAAAAAAAAAAAGGTAGGTGTAGAGTAGGGTAGTGTAGGATAGGGTAGGGTAGTGTAGGGTAGGGTAGTGTAGGGTAGGGTAGGGTAGTGTAGGGTAGGGTAAGGTAGGGTAGGGTAGGGTAGGGTAGTGTAGGGTAGTGTAGGGTAGGTGTTTCCTGAGTAACAAATTTTTAGTTCATAATTTGTTTTGTCTTTATTTACTCCTATTTTAAATGGAATAAAAAAGATAATTATGCTATAAAATTACATAAATATTCACTGTCTTACCATGGTGTTGTTCATTGCTGATGTCTCAGGCACCCCTGATAGGCCAAACACAGAAGTATTTGTACAGATAAGTCTTAATATTTTTTCTTCAGCCTCTGTTAGTTGTGTGTTAGCATTACAGCCAGGTGTAAATCTGTTTTTCCGTATTTTGAATGCCTTTTTCTTGACATTTGATTTCCAATCTCTCCATGTCTGAAAATATTTTCAATATCAGTTTAACTACAAAAGACTAAAATAGGGTTAAAACGAACATATTAAATATTATTCTCTACCTGTTGCCATTTATCTGGAGTTTTAATTGCACCAGAACCAAAACCGGAATTAGCATTAAGTTTCTCTGTGATTTTGATCCACGCATTCGTCTGACGAATTCTTCCCTCTAGGCCTGTAAATTTTCCAATAGCTAATTCCTTGTCTTCTTCAAGGAAATGTAAAAGCATGTTTAGTTGTTCCGGGCTAGCTTTCCGTCTTTCCATTGTTGTAAATGTTGAGATCTTAAATGAACCGTGGTGAAATTATACTTCTATACTCTTGCAAATAGTTATTGAACTTCCTGTTAATACTTATAACTACTAAATCTAATTATTTCCTGTTATAAAACAAAGAAATAAGTCAAATAAAAGTACTTTGTTGTTACCGCATTACCGTAACACAAGTTTGTTTTTTATTTCAGCTGTCAATGTCATGTCATATGTCAATTTTAGACAATGTGTTTAAGACCGTATTACATTCCACTACACGAATTAGGAATTAAGGAGGTTTTCCACCAAACGGCTTGCATTAGTCGCCTCGCATCGCATCCACAAATCGCATCGGATCGGAAAGGATACGAACGGATGCGATGACAGCCGATCGCGTCCAGCAGGATATCGACGCATACGATCGCTTTACAGATGTAATTCTCAATGATTCACAGCCAGTGAACGCATGTTTTATTTGCGTTCACTGTTCACAGCATTTTGCGCTAAAACAGCTTCGTTCCGTTTTTTGTTTCTAATGTTTAAAAAATTTAATTGTCAAAAAATGTTACTCTATGTAAACTGACACTGACGTGAAGTCGTGCTCGTGGATGTTGTTTATTTACGTTTTTTGCGTCTTTCATAATATTAATAATTTCAAAATTTTATGTTAATCTATTGCACATCATGTGTATAATGAATAAAAAATAAGAATCCTAAAATGTATTTTTTCTAATCCATAAGTTTCTTTTTAATGTTCAAGTAATAAAACGAGAAAAAATGAATACACTTTTAAAATTAAAAATGTTAAGAGGCAGTGCTTACAAGGAGAGAATAGCTCGAAGGCATTTAACAGACTTATCTGACTGTCTCAACTTACCAGACTCCTATCTATTGAAGAACTGTGGTGTAAACAGAGATGTTTTCCATCACATTCTGAGAATTCTGGAACCTGTTGTTCCCAAGACTCAGAGATCAAACGGTATACCATTCCCTTTGAAGGTGATTTAAATTACTCTTGGAATAGCTTTTTGCTTGGTACAAGCTTACTTTCATAGGCAGTAGTTGTTTTAGATTCACATCAACCTCATAGCAAATTCTCTCTGAATTCTAGGTACTGGTTACGCTGTCTTTCTTAGCCAGTGGTTCCCACCAGAAGTCAGTAGGCAAAGACTTCAGTATCAACATATCACAGAAGTCAGTGAGCCGAGTTATCAAGATTGTGGTTGAAGGCCTCAACATGGTGCTAAATGACTGTATCATATTTCCCAGTTCTGTGATGCAGAGAGACCATATAAAAGAAGGGTAGGAATATTTTAGAAAAAAGGAGGTCACTTTTAAGACCTTGATTATGTTTCACAAACAAAGATGCCTTCAAACACTTCTATTTTGAAAAGTCATTCAATGTTTACAGGTTCTACAGGAAATATCATTTTCCTGAAACAATTGGCTGTTTGGACGGTACTTATGTTGAAATAGTTTGCCCAAGAGATGATGAAGAAGCATTCTATGACAGGAAAGGACAATACTCTATTCATGCTCAGATTGTAAGCTTTCATTTGATTTATTTCATTTAGAAATACTTTCATCTCATGCTAATTTACTTCATTTTATTTTTCCTTTACAGATGTGTGATGCAGATTCTAAAATAATAGCAGTATGCTGTAGGTTTGGTGGGTCAGCCAGCAGTGCGTACATTTGGAATAAAATGAACATTAGACCTTTTATTGAGAGTATCAGCAGGCAGGGAGAGATGAGTTGGCTCATTGGTTTGTTTATTTTATCACATAATATAAGATTCTTGAATTTTGTAGAGAAATAGTTTTATACCTATTAAAACTTATTTTATTTTCCAGCTGACAACAAATACCCACAAAGAGCTTGGCTGATGACACCTATATTACATGCCTCTCAAGGCACACCAGATTCTCAGTACAACCACTTTCAGGGCAGAACCAGAACTTGTATAGAAAGGTGCATTGCCAAGCTCAAGGGAAGGTGGCAGTGCCTACACAAAAGGCCACTGCACTACACACCACAGCAAGCAGCTAAAATTATAAATGCTTGTGCTGTATTACATAATCTCTGCATCAGAGCAAGCCTGCCAGACCCGCACCCTTACATGGATCCAGAACCAATGCCAGTTGTTAATGAAGTGACTGAGATGCCTGAAGACAATGTAAATGATTTGTATATTGGTATAGAAGTTAGAAGGCAGCTTGCAGAAAGAATCTACTACAGTGTATAGTTTGTAAGACTGATTTCGGCTGATGCCACATTTTGATACTATGTTATGTGTTGCCTGAATTTGATGATCATTGTATACTTATGTGTAAATGTTATTTTCTTTATTAATAAAACACAGTATTATTTTTAAACATATTTAATACGTAATCGAAATAAAGTTTTTTCTAAGGACACAATTGAATTAATATTAATGCATCAGTATCTGCATCTGGGCCAGCTGGCTGTAGGTGTCGCCGGGCATCCTGTACGCGATGTTGCCGGCGAATGTGTTCAATACTTCAGCTTGTTCACGCAGCCATTCCACTTGCTGGAAACAACACGGTAAATAACATTTTATAACTAAAGAAAAATTTAAAATTTCTCCAGCTTCTAAGTTGATCTTTGTAGAACAAGTTGGTCTCTATCGTCGTAAAACCATATTTTTACCTTGTTGTTCTGCCCTGCGAGCGGTTGCGCCTGCGCCGCGGTACGTAACCGTTGTCTTTGCGCCAGTAGGATGGTGCAGAGCGCCCGCAACACGGCTGGCAAGCTTCGCAGGAGCTCTCCACGGGCTGTTCGCGCGGCTGATACACGAGCGTCTAACTCGCTCGTGTTCAACGGCACCAGTTCACATTCACGAAGGGTCTGCAGAAAAAGATTTATATTTTACATTATGGTTCGAAAATCACAATTATTTATTTATTTTATACTTTATTGTACACCTCATTACAAGAACAGGACAAACATTTATAAAAATAAGTGTACAATGGGCGTTCTTATCACACAAGGCAATCTCTTACAGACAACCTTTGGATGGACTGAACGAAAGGAGATAGATTTAGGGTTGTCAGTGTACAAAAGTTCTAAATAATACTAAATATACATAATAACATAAAATACACAAATACAATAACAGTTAATATACTAATAAATATCAAATATATAATTGGGAAAGGAGTGAAAAAATTAGAGTGAAAAGAAATGCTCTTTCACCATTTTTTTAAATGCTGGTAGCGTTTGAGCACGCCTTACTTCTATGGGTAATGCATTCCATAAACGTGCTGCTTGTATACTAAATGATTTATCAAAGAAGGAAGTAGAATGCATATGAATACTTAATTTTAGATTTTCCGATGATCTCAAGGATCTAGAATGCGTGTCACAGAGGAACTGAAAGCGTTCTTTAAGATAAAAAGGAGTAGAAGGATTAAAGAGCACACAATTATGTGTATTGCGGCCTATTACTAACACACCATTCACATCCAGATTCAGAAAAAAATGCCACGTATACGCGATGTGCCATATAAACGCCGGGTACTGGCTCTTTGTCTGGTTTCGTCCTACCTCAAGAGCGCCTTCATAGTTTTCGCTGTGGAACTGATCGAAGAAGGTCATCAGCTTGCAAAGCTTGGTGTAGGCTTCCACCAATGCTGCTGACAGCGCAGTGCCGTCGGCTGAGCGTAGTCTTCTAGATACGTGTTCCGCGAGAGTTGATAGGCGCTGGCGTAGCCCGCCCGCGCCACCTCCACTGTTCACCACTTGTGCTAACAGGACGCAGAACAGCTCTAGAACCTTCTCCAAGTTCTGAAAAACATAATAAACGTGTAGTGGTTGATGCTATGCTCCCAAAAATAAATGAAAAATGACCATGATAACTTACCCCAGCAATATCATACATTGTGATGGCATCTTCAAAGAGACCTTTGTTTACTAGCTGTTCTGCTACATTCAGAGCTATAACCTGTAATCAAAAACAATGATTATAGAAACTATAGATTTTTTTTCTAAGTAATACAATAAACTACAACAAAGTACACATACTTTGCTATCGATATGTGGATTGTTGAACTGGTCCAACAGGCCTTGGCTACGTAGTCCAGTCAGGGCGTCCATCCGACCGAACAACAGGTCGTAATCGCGACTTTCAAGCGCCAGGTCAGTGCAGCAACACATGAATAAGTTCTTGCCACTGGGATCTTTGAGGTTTCTGAACAAAACAAACATACGATATAACTGTTTAGGCAATTCATTTTTTAGAAGTTTCAGTGTGTGGGTGATTTTGTGGGGAGGCAGAAAAAATACTAATTAGTAGATTTTGTCTTGTGTAAGATATCAAATTCACCGTGACGAAACCGGATTTTCCGGTACTATCGTTTTCGTAGGACAACATTAAAATAATGATATTTCGTAAAATAACTATAAATTTATCACATATTAAATGAAAATACACTTATAGACTTACAGAGACTATGTTCAAATACTAAAACATACTACTTTAACATTCTTATTCTCATTCATACTACTTTAACATTATTACACTAATATTCTTTAAGTGAGATGTGTTTGAAATCACCGAGACCACCGTGGGACACGCGAAATTTTCACCTTTTATTTTGCTTTTTTTTTATTATAAAAATAACTGTCTACTTTTTATGGTATTTTTTAATTTAATTCAATGTAGAAACATTTACTTTAGTCATATAAAATTTCATTTCGACACATGCCATATAAAAAACTTTAAATAAAAATGTTTAAAGTCGTGGGACAGCCCGATTTTGCTATGGTCATTTTTTGTGAAAAACACCCGTGTTCATTTTAAATTAATTCGTGGCGACTTTACCTCAGGAAGAAGTAATAATGTAAAGCATCAGATGGGTCTGTGAGCTCAAACTTTCTGACATACAAAAGTAGCAATCTTGCCAAGTTTAGACGACGGAGTGGCGAAGGATCATCCGTATCAACAGACACTGCAACAAAAACAAAGATTTTTATAACTGATCAAATATTTATAAACATTTTTTTTTTTTTATTAGTGATGGGTTTGCTCTTGACTCTAGTCAATGTCAGATATGACAGAGACAAAGTCTACGATGGAGCGAGCTTACCCAGAAGGAGCCTGTTCACTCTAACTTTGAAGAGATTAGGGCTGTAAGCTTTTGGAAACACAGACGCAGGCAGAGAGTTCCACTCCTTTGCTGTGCGCATTATAAAAGACGTTTGGTAACGCTTATTAACATGTATTGAGGATAGTACTCACATAATGGAGCTTGAACATTACGCGGTGTGCCTAACATGTAGACGTCGTGAAGAGCTAACGCCATATGGACGCCATGGACTTGGAATCTAGAAAAAAAAAATTAGGTCCATATTCACTAAACAGAGTTTATTTTATTTTATTACGTTTTGAAAACTAATAGATATTAACAAGGCATCTTACTTATTCTAATAAAATTAAGGCCAATCACAAGTTTTTACTTATAGTACCAACAAAAAATAAAAAAAATCTGATTTACGAATTAAAATACCTCTAGTACCTACTTACACTTTAAATATGCACATACTAAAATTATTTTTTAACAAGCACTACGCATCGTAGAAATATGGTGCGAAGAATATGATCTGTCGGTAAACCCCACTAAATGTTGTTGTTGGTGTTGGATGTTCACACAAAAACGAGCACTAGGCCAATACCGCCTACCTAAGCTCTTCGATACAGAACTCCAGTTATCTAACGAGGTTAAGTACCTGGGGGTCATCCTAGACAGTAAGTTAAACTGGAGTAATCACATAGACTACAAACTAAACAGGGCATGCATCACCTTCTGGCAATGCAGGAAAATGATAGGTAAGAAGTGGGGTCTATCTCCCAAAATAATACTATGGCTGTACAGCGCGGTAATTCGTCCCATGATCACCTACGGGGCCGTGGTGTGGTGGACCCGCACAAAGCTAGTTACAGCCGTAAACAAACTACAACACATGCAAAGGCTGGCCTGCATGGCGACGACGGGCTGCATGAGGACTACTCCGACTGCGGCGCTGGAAGCCATACTAGGACTGCCCCCGCTCCACCTGTTCATACAGCAGGAAGCGACGATGGCAGCAGTCCGCCTTAAAACACTGGATCTCTGGGGTAAGAGAGTAACACAACACACCGCTCTGCTTGAGGATCTCAACAATGAACTCCCCATAACAAAAGCTCTCAACGACCGGGTACCCAAACAATTTATCTTTGATAAAAAATACAAAATCCAATTGCATGAGGATCACCGCTGCGAAGGGCTATGCCCTACGGAGCTGCGGATTTTCACCGATGGATCAAAAACAGGTACTGGCACAGGTGCGGGAATCTTCTCAGAGGACCTCAACATTCACATAGCCACACCATTGGGGGTCTACAACACAGTGTTTCAAGCCGAGTGCTTGGGAATTTCCCTGGCGGCTTTAGCCATCCTAAATAGGGAAGTTAAGGACCACTCAATACGCATACTTTCGGACAGCATGGCCGTCCTGCAAGCTCTAAACAGCCACACAGTTAGCTCTGGGCTGATCTTGGAGTGTCACCAACGACTGAACCAGGTTGGTAGATACAACAAAGTAACCATTCAATGGATCAAAGGACACAGCGAATCCCGAGGCAACGATGCAGCGGACGAACTCGCCAGAAGGGGTTCAAGTATGGCAACGATAGGTCCTGAACCCTTTGTGCCACTTCCCTTCGGTTACCTACGCAACCTGGTAAGGAAACGCACCAGAGACAAACATCACAAACTATGGGCTGCCCATGGTGAGTGTAGGCAGGCCAAAGAGGCACTTCCCTCCATTGATGGCCGTTTTACGAAACAAGCCCTAAGACTGACTAAACAACAGTTGCGTACAGTCACAGCCGTCACAACTGGCCACGGGACTTTTAATAAACACCTCTATGTCATAGGAGTCACTGACAGCCCACTCTGCAGAGCCTGCATGGAGGAGGATGAAACAGCAGCACACCTGCTTCTAAGCTGCCCGGTAGTCGCCGATTACAGGGCTAAGTACTTCGGAAACCCAGGTACCCTTTGTGACATAGTTAGTAACACCAAGGCGTTACTGGCCTTCCTTGGGGAGCTGGGGTGGATCGAATGAAACATTTGTCCCACCTGCACGCAAAATACGCGCTTAGTCGTGGAGTTGCGGAAACCAGCCCGATTTACAATACAATACTAAAATTACTTTAGTCATTTTGAGAAATTGGTAAGTACTTTAAATACTTACTAATTTACTTAAAAAAGAAAAGATGAATGAGATAACACGCACGTTAGAATTCAACAACAAGAAATGCCTGTGAAAACAATGACTGCAAAGAGTTATTTTTAATTTACATATACATATTTAAAATATAGTCATCTGAAATATTGCAGTAAATCAAACCTTGGTATTCTTGACAGGAATTCGATTGCAGGTTCAAATTGTCCAGTCAATGTCAGCATTTGGAAGTACACTACTGGTTTCTCATAAGCATGGTAATGTGTTTCGCCTACAAAACGAAAATAAACTTTAGCCATCTAAACATTTTTGTATATATTCATTTAATTTAAATTAAATCACCATATTCTTCTAAGATCATCTTCTGCAGATCAGAATAGGAGAAGGTTTCAGTCTCATTGTTGCTGCGTGACTTGATGAAGGACAGTTTGAGCCAGAGGTAATCGTCGGCTGTTCGCGCGACTTCGTAGTGCTCGTCGCTGAGGTCACAGCATCCTATGACGCAGTATACCTGTGAACATTAAGACGGTTGATATGGCATAAAAGATTTAATGAGAAATTTATAAAGTCCCGTTTTCGTTACATGTTCCTGCGACATCGCCCAGTACGAATTCTACGTGTCGGGCGCCATCGCGGTAGCCTTAGCTGGCCACAAAGAGTATAATAATAAGCAGGCCACATCTACGTGTCGACTCTCGCAGAGCGTCGGCCGTATATACGAGAGTTCGTGTCTCTCGACAGTTCCCGGCTAGATTATAAGCTCTCAACATATTGTGAACTGATCAGTTTAAAACGATAAAAGTGATCCAAATTCGATATGTTACAATTTATTCGTGTTTTATCGAGAAGAACGAGTTTACAATCTCACGCGCACACTTATTTTAAAGTTACGGTGTTCGTTATTAATCCCTGTGAAATGAGCACAGCTTCAGCATACACATTAGCAAAAACCGGTATAAACTAAACGGAAAGTTATGTTGTAAAAGTTCTGTTTTATTATCCTGTTATGTGTTGTGAAATACTTACAGCTCTTTTGTATGGGTCAGTAGAGTTGCGCACTTGTATTCTGTATTGAAAGTTGATGGCAGTTTGTAGTTTGTCACTTAGAGGCTTTTCTGGATTCTTTATGTACTCTTCAAGTGCAGATATAAATTCTTCGTGATCTCGACTGTAAATAAACAAAAATGATGTCATTAACTGCAAATAATAAACCTGCTT
Source organism: Melanchra persicariae (assembly GCA_947386135.1). Classification (NCBI taxonomy): domain Eukaryota; kingdom Metazoa; phylum Arthropoda; class Insecta; order Lepidoptera; family Noctuidae; genus Melanchra; species Melanchra persicariae. Next base: position 5,899,117 of record OX376653.1, on the reverse strand, counting down.
ATTCTTCAGACTTTAATAAAACTAAGCAAAAAACAAACTTAAAGTTTTTTTAAACCTTTGATCAAGAATTTTGAAACTATATATATACTAACAATTCTGCAATAGGCCAATGTGACCAAAAACAACAGTTTTATTGCTTACCCAGCCTTCCTCAAGCAATGCAGTGCTGCATTAGCGTCGCCGCTCCTCAGGCAGTAGTACACCATGGGCCACAGTGGGCGCTCATCGATGACGCCGTCAGTCAGCACCTGTACATTCTGGCCCTGTAGACGGAGGCCTACGAAGCCCCGTACTAGAGGGTACGTGCCCGGCTCGCCGCCGCGCATCGCCGCTGCAGGGTTAGCGCGCACAACATCGCTCATGTACAGTTTATATCTAGGAGAAGTATTAGATTAGCAGTTTTAAAATGTTTCCATGATAATGAAATAACTATTAACTAAGTTAAATCACTAGTTTAAAAACAAGACTAAAAGTTACAGTATAGCTCTATAAGTTTATATAACTGTTTAGAATATGAAACTGTGTAATGGAGATAAAAATATTACTTTTAACACTGATTCTGACTAATTTATAAATAACAGCAATTTATTGGGCAGTAAAGTAAATGCCCCCCCTGTTAACTATAGGGAAGACATTTGCCCAACAGTGGGACAAAATGCAAAAAAAAATTACTTGAAAAAACATACCTTTTCTCCAAGTATTTCTTCCCTTGAGCAACAAGACACTGCTGGATAGTAGGGTTGCCTCTGGCCTTCAGTGGGTCCTCATCCCTCACTAAGGCTGGAATATTTGCCATTGTCTTGATAATCTCCCACATTTCTTTCACTTTCTGAAAATATTAACACTTTAGATTTGAGTATGACTGTGAGGAATTATTATTTTGTGATGTTTTGTTCTTGTATGCCACACTCCTATCAAGATCGGAGGCTTTTTAACTTAACTAACTTTTAAACTTTTTAACTTTGGCGTTCGGAAAGTTGCGTGATATCTTCTCGTCTCACATACCACAGTATCTCAAGACGAAAGTCTATGACCAGTGCATGTTGCCAGTGTTGACTTATGGAACCAAAACGTGGTCGCTCACAATAGGTCTCATCAGAAGGCTTAAAGTCACCCAAAGGGCAATGGAGAGGACAATGCTCGGAGTATCCTTGCGTGATCGAATCAGGAATGAATGAAATCCGCAAGAGAACCAGAGTAACCGACATAGCCCAAAGGATCGCCAAACTGAAGTGGCAGTGGGCAGGACACATTGCTCGCAGAACAGATGGTCGATGGGGCCGAAAAGTTCTGGAGTGGTGACCGCGTACCGGAAGACGTTGGAAGGCCTCCCATAAGATGGACTGATGACCTGGTTTAGGTCGCTGGTAGCCGATGGATGCGAGACGCACAGGACCGGTTTTTGTGGCACTTGGAGCAGGCCTATATCCAGCAGTGGACATCTCTTGGCTGAGATGATGATGATGTTCTTGTATGCCACTTCTTACTAAAGTCAAAGTCAAAGCATTTATTTCAATTAGACCATTTACAGGTACTTTTGAATTGTCAAGGTCGGTCGGTCAAAAAAATGAAGCTATTTGTACGTTCGAAAGCATGGATCTCTATGGAGAAGAACATACAAGAAACTCCACGGACACTCTTTTAAAAATAATATTTTGTTACAAAATTATGGTTACATCATTCATATTGAAATTATACATAATATAATATGTGAGAATGATGTAAAAGACATGCAGGATAGAAGAGTCCGGAGTAAAAAAAGAAACAATTCAAAGAAATAATTAAAATAAACCATGGCAGCCGAGAGATGACCAGTCTCAGCTGACTGCACCCGTTCACGAACATGACGCATACGTTAACACCATTCGGTTCAACCATTTTTAAGGGAGCCAAATGATCCAACACATGCGCCATCAGCCAGACTTTTGTGTGAGCATGACATCCCCAATCGCCAGGGTACATTCCAAGTCAAAAACCTACCCAAAATGAACATTATAGTTTAAAGGTACACAGTACTCACACATGTGCATGAAATTCACAAACATGGAAGTTTGAGAATTTATATGTCTGTCAATTAATTTCACACCTCAATGACAGAACCTTTACTAGCTGGCTAATTTTGAACATAGGATACTTTTTCCATGGGATAATTTGCACCTTTCACGCAGGAGAGTGGGCAGGAAATCATAAAACATTAAAGAAGTATGAAGACTTACAGGATCATTAAATTCTTCGGCAACTTGTGCAAATTTCTGATGAAGAGATGTCCTTGACTTAGATCCTTGGAACACCAGCTTGTTATACTGATGAACTTGTCTAGCATATGCGGCCTCTATGTTGTCAAGCATGGAATGTCCAAACTTCTTCGGTGTATCAGCAATACTTGGTGGCTCTGGGGTCCTCTTGAGGTCCAGCCAGTTTTGAGATGGACCAATCATAGCATTCATCAATTTTATCTTTTCTCTGTTCCATTCTGATAGCATGTGTTCCCATTTCTGATCTTCAGTAGTTTGTAGGGACTGAAATGAATATAGAAACAATATAATAGACAGATTAAGATACTGTAGTCAAAAAAACATTGATTACAATACAACAAGTTTATTCAAAGCCTGTCTTATACTTACATTTTTGTTAACTTCATCAATAAGTGATAAGATTGCATTTTCTCTTTCATTTCTCAAAAAGCTTTCGATATCAGAGTCAGCTATAGGTTGGAGTGGCTCGAAAGTCCTTTTGGAGCTGAGTGTTTCTAGTTTTTGTGATATCTGTTGCAAATCTATTCCTTTAGAACCAAACAAAAGATGCCTGTAAGAAAACATACAGCCGAAGGTTAATAGTTAAGAAGAATTAAGTACCAAGAAAGAAATGTGCACGAAACATAAATGCAACTTACGCTTGAATATCATTCGCTCCCGACTGGATGACTCTTGAGTATAGCTCCTGCGACGCCTCAAGCACCTGGCCTAGAGAACGTTCAACCCTAGGCAGCTCTTCATTACCCTCAATTTCAGTCGTCAATTGTTCAGCTTGTTGCAAAAGTTTGCTGAAATCATCGTCTGCCATCGTGCACTTAGGTTATCAAACTAAGTTAATACAAAAAATCACAGAATACTACAATCTGCTCTGATTAATGTTCACTATTATAAATGTAGAAAAACAATAATAACACAGAACACGAATTAAATAAAAAACAAAGACGCGAAATAACGGCCGGTACGCGCTCTCACAAACGGTTTGACAGGTTTGACAGCTATTTTGTTTTTGATCAAATGTTTGACAGCTGAATTTTTAACACAAACGATGCAAATGCTTTTTATCTCATTGAAACCATGTATTTTTGCTCCATTTTGTACTGCTGCTTGCCTGAAGCTAATGTTCATCAAGTTTACATTCCTGATCTTCAAGTTCGGAAACAGATGCGGAATATAATTGCTTACATCAATATTGTACCTCTTGTTTATCATGAATACGGAACGTTATGTTGCTTCGGAACGAGAATCTGACCCCAACATAGAGAAAAGACTATGCAGATTGATTAATGTTGCCTCGCAATGGAGCTCACAGTTTGATCTATTATATGTATTATCGAGGCTCAATCGGGGGATCGCGATACCAACAAATTCTATACCTATGGCTTTTTGGTGGATCTGGGATTTCGTTTTTTGTAGTTTAGTTATTTGGGCATATTTATTTTGGGCCTGTCGGCTCCGCAACTCGACCAAGTTTACGCCACCATGGCATCTCAGTATAATGTAGCAGTTTTCATATTTTCTAAATAAACAGGGTAGAATAAGTAACTAAAAAATATAAATGTAATTTAATTTATTTCTGAGATATTATTATAGTACATTAATTAACATAGATAATAAACATAACAGTCTCCCCTCAATCTTATTTCACTGTACACCCCTGACAGAATTCCAGAACAGCATAACAGGCAGTTTTAAAGTTCATCACACAAAGGTATCACCAAAGCAGATTTTCTTACATTTCATGTAAATTGCAGCTCTATATTATGCTGCTATGCTGAATGCTATGTTGATAAAATTACAAATCGTGGGCTACCTTAGCGCATTCAGAGACTATGGGTTATTTAAATTTTTTAGGTCCGAATATGAGGTCAGCGTCGGGCGCCCCTTTGGGATGCTGATATTTCTGTCGCACATGCTGTCCCCTGTTGGGGTTGCCACTGCCACCGGACCCCCCTCCACTCTCCGCGCTGTATTCTTCCTCTTCTTGCCTTTCCGAGATATTCAGGGTTAACCTGAAATATTTTGGGTATAAATTAGTTCATTAGAAGCGATTAGCAATAAAATATCTCGCTGTATAGTTTATAAAACTATGTTTTAGTAACACATACAGTTTCATCCTCTCCATCTCTTGTTTATCTGCCAAAGCCTGTTGTTGTAAGTTGCTCGCGAGTTCAGGTGGAGCATTGAATGACTTGTACTGAGGTTTAGTACCCTTTCGTACCATCAACACAAATTCCACGCCCTCTTTACCTTGCTGCAAATGAAGATTATCATGAGTACAAATTAAATGAGTCCTTGATAGGCTTGATAGAATTTTTTTTTTCTTGTGTGCTGTGACTAGTTGTAGTTTGTAGAAAATTGTTTGACATACAACAAACAATTGGGAACATGCAATATTTTCATATTACTTTCATTTTGAAGAATTCCATGTAAAATAGACCATACTTATATTAAAACGCGAATGTACTGCCAAAATTGCGGAGTGATGAATGCAGTTTAAATTTTCGAGCGAAAACGGACGATGACGTCATTCCTGCCTGTCCTATCCGTCCTATCTCAAAGAAATAACGTCGTCTTTTCGTTGTCATAACAGCAGTGACGCCACTAGACTCTGATTGTTGTGCTTAAATACGTCCCGCTTCACGTTATTTTATTTCGTAATTATTTTTTATCATTTTAATCACATTTTCGTGGTAAGATCTGTGTTTCTAGGTATTTTTGAGAAATCGTTTGATTGAATACCAAGAAAGTGTTGGCCAATAGATAATTAGTATAACTTGCGGAAAATTAATTCTAAGGGACTCCTATCTTGGGTGTGATTTTGCATGCCCTACCATTGGCACAAACTATAGAACACTACATGCTTAAACACGATCCTTGCACACTTCTTTTGCTGCGTCGTCTTTAGACTTACATTACATACCAACAACTGTTCGTAAGTTTTCTTGGTGGTCTGTCGGCAGGTCATGGGGACTGCTATGTCTCGCTGTTGAGGCCTCGTCTCACGCTGTCGCTCCGCAATATTTTCCATTACCATTTTCTCGAAAGCTGATTCGAATTCAACATCTTCAACCTATAAAAGTATTGTAACATTAATTTCCGGTCCACCTATGTTTGATGTAAATACTTTTGTTAAGTTACCTACAGGTTTAGGAGCCGGTCTCCTGGGTTCATTAGCAAGATCGTCATTTTGCTGGATTTCACTTTCGTCGTTCCCAGTATTCTCTGTGATAGCCTCTTCATCAGAGCTTTCTTCAGGCAGTTGAGGATTATCTGTTTCATCATCAGTCTCAATGATAGTATCCAAACCTTCGTTAACACTATCGTCGCCCTGATCATCGTTATCAATGTCTTCCTCGCCTAGTTCTGGGTATAATGTTACACGCAATTCTTCTATCGCGTCTTTACACTCTTGCCAACTAGCGAACAGAGTCAGTTTAGGCCTTAGGGTCGTTAAACATTCTTGATAAATGTACTTTACATAAATAGGAAACATGTTGTCTTCAGTCCAATGGGGATCAGATTGCTTGAACCAGTAGTAGTTTTGGAAGAATGTTAAAAAGTAATCTAGACGCTTTTTACTAGATCCGCTGTTAAAATAAGCGCCACAAGTCTCGAGAAGGGCGCACACCAGTCTTATTCTGAACACATTGTCTGGAGGGTCGAGAGGAGATACGTTGCTGTGGTCGTTTGTTACTCCGAAAGTTATAAAAGAGTACAAAACGGTGAACACATCGCGGGAGTCTAACAGCTTGTAGTTGTACAGCTCTCCAAGATATCTGACTGTAGCTATTCTCCTCTGATTGTATCTAGGGTGAGGATCTTCCATTGTGACTCTGATCTCTTCTAGTATGGTGTCTACTACTGCAGGGGCCACGGCTTCCTGCCACGCGGCTAGTTCAGCCGTCAGTCTGGCCAGGGCTCTCCTGGCACTAGCCCTCACTCTCCAGCCGCCTGCTAGATGCTGTATAGCGATAGCTGCAGTGTCTGGGTCATCCCAGTTTAGCTTTCGCATCAGTCTTAGTATCTTCTCCTCATTGCTCTTTTGCAAATCTTCATGGAGAACTTTCCTTATAAACTGGTGCATGGGAGGCTCCTCTTCTTTGGGTTGAGCTGGAGCTTCAGGTGGACACACGTAGTAAAACGCATTTTCAATTTGCGTCACGTAACGTGAGTCTAGAGCTGATACAGTCTGAAATTAAATTTAAGTACTGTATAAATCATGTTATTTTCTTCCTTAATAATTCTGTGTCATATGTTTTACCTTTTTCCTCATCATCTGCTGTAAGTAGATCATAGTGCGTTGATGCGTATCTGTGTTACAATATAAGAACCTGCCACATGTCTCGAGAAGGTTGCATGCCATTTCAATATGGTGATGTTTGAAGTCATGTAAGAGTACCTTCAAACAATACAATGCTTCCATTTTCGAGTAGAGGCTGAATTTCACCAACTCGCCGATAAAACGCACCACTTTTATCTGCAAGGCAAAATAAAAGAATGATGACCATAATATTCTATTTAATATTTTGCCAGAATAAGAGAGAATAAAATTCTTACCTTTGATTCAATATTGATCTGATCTTTTTTCCTAACATGATATTTGAAGTCTTGTTTCAGCATCTGACACAAATCTGCACATACATCAGGCAGTACTGGGTACAGTATAGCTGCAAACCTTGAGTAGAAAGGCAGTAAATCTAGTCTAGTTCTGGCAACACTGAAAAGGACTCGCGTCAGTTTCTTCCTATTATTCTTAGTATTGAGATTCAGAACAAAATCCACTGCAGCATTGTCAATCAGCTCTCTATTGATACAGTTTGGCAGTTCATTCAAAAAGGCGTCCAAAGCATACCTGTGAAAAATATGATTTTATTTTCTGCCCTCATTATTGAAAACACATAGTTACTGTGTTTTCAATTACAATGGCTGTTTTACAGAAATATGATTCTAAGCCCTCGAAAGAAACGGCGGAAAAAATAATAGGTTCTGTCCAAACTGGCATGCATATGCCTGGGCTTTACATAGATGGAGACTGAGACAACAGACTAGCAAAGAAAAAAAGAATCTACAGTATACAGAGCAAGAGGTGACCTTTGAAGTTGATGTTAAGTTGCAGCTGTCTAAACAATTAGTATATTTTAAAATTAGCTTTTTTCTTTCGATGCTTCGCTCCATGGCCTACTCTCACAGGAACAGTGGATTTTCAGAGATAAATGTAGCCTATGACACTGAGCTATAGCGTGACTATAAGTGGAAAAAAATCTTTGTTTTTTATCTTGTTTTGTTGTAAAAATAAAAAAATACATACTTGTTGGATACATTAGATGGCTGAACCTCTTCCTGCTCCATTTCAGGAACTGTGGGAGGTCCCTCACTATCACTCAGCTCATCCTCCTTCAAATCTTCATCCAACATTTCCTCTGTTACTGTTTCTGGTTTACTTTTCACTGTCTGAAAGTTTTAAAGGAAAGTATGATTATAAGCAGTGGATTGGAACAATGGTAGTATGATAGATGCACACTCGCATAGACTATATTTTTTGTGTAACAAGAAGTAGAAAGTCGCACAGAGACACAACCAAATCAAGTTATACATGATTTGGTTGTGTGAAGAACAGAAGAAAAAGTTGTAAAAAAATATTCCTCAAATTAACTTTAGATTTGCTATGTTGGTTACTTACTTCTTTCACCTGATAATTAGGCATAAACACTTTCAAGTCTGGCAGGCTTGTGTAAAAAGTCCTGGTGTCCTCATCTTGCCAAGGATCGGTGCCAGCCTGCATGGGGAATTCCTCATTGCCACCTATGGTCACAGTGCCCTGTGTTTCAGTCACTGTCAGTGACAATGTGGGTGGTTCCCCAGCTTCTCCTAATTCTTCGCCTAACACTTCTGCAAAACTTTGTGCACCAGTCAGTAGCTTGTCATAGGTAGCCTAAAAAAAAATTAAGTTAGAAATCATCATTCATATTTGTAAATAAACTGTGGTTACTGCAATCTACTGCAGGGATTACTGTACCAACACAAATATACAGTGGCAGACTGTAATGACATTCTGTATAGCTAACCATGTACAACTATGCAGTAATTAATTTTACTATGATTTTGTTCTGAAATCATAATCATTAAGTTTTCAGAATACAATCACATTTACCTGATGTTGTTCCAACTGGTCCTTTCTCTCCTGTGACAACTCTCCCCTGGTATGCAGAGTCCTCTGATTGGCTGCATGAAGAGCCTGCAGCTGTGCCCTCTCAGCTAGCAAGTGCTTAGTCAGAGATGAGAAGTAATCTTTCAGCAGAGTTCTAACAGCTGTCTGCTTTTCAGCTGGTAAGAATGGGTTTCTAGGGATAGTAACATTGTTTTTCTGAAAAAGAATTAAAATCAAGATATGTAAGTATAGCTATGTATAGCATATCATGTAAAAGTAGCATATATTTTTATTAAAACCATGATAAAACCATATTAAATCCATACATAACTAGTTAGGTAATTTAATAACGATTCCAATCAATTAACTGGTAGAGGGCTAACTACCTTAACTTCCAAGATATTGTTGTTTTAATCAGACACGGCATAAACCAGGACCACCCAGAATTGGTCTCAACAGATCTATGATGCGCGAAATATAACCTTAACAGTTGAGCTATAAACTTAATTATTTATTTTCTCTAGTAACTATCTACTTAACTATTACAATAAGTGAAATTAGTTACCTCAGCTGTTTCTCTTATTTTCTTTGGAACTAAACCGGCATAGTCCTCTCCACAGTGTTTACAAAATGACAACAGTATGGGAATATTGTTATGCTCCTCTTTATCCATATTTATAAGAACAGTGAGGACATTTCCCAACAAAGGCAGACCCATTTTATTAGTAAATATACCAACAGCCACTAGCTCTGCATAGAATCTAATATCGACACGTAATTTAGATGAGTTGGATATCTTATCTGTAGCTTTAAAAGTTAGAATCTTCTGCCAATTTTCAAAAAAGTTTGCTGAAAAATCTGTATAGGTGCGATGTAGTGCTGAACATAAATTAATAGCAGCTGCAATATCAGACATCTTCAGTTTAGCTTCGGCGATCGCTGCTGCCACTTCGGATATGTATTTAGTAAGATTTAAGGCATTGAAATCTTTTAATAGTGTATCTATTTGTGTAGCACTAAATGTCTTCAATTTTTTCACAAAAGTTGTATTCTTCTTTAATCCAGAATCCAATTTAGAGAAATAATTATCAGGTGGACGAACACAATTCAGGTTTTGATTCCTAAGTTCAGACTTTTGTTTTATCCTAGATTCTAGGTTAGATGTATATTCATCGAGGGCTGCTTTCTCATCTTCTGCGTTTTCCGTTTGACCCTCCGTTTCTGGTTGTTGTTCACTTTTCTCCGCATCTTTTTCAGTGGACGTCATGTTTATAGTTATCCAAATAACATAGTTATTAACAATAAAATATGTTCCCTCTTGTTTCAAAAGCGAAAATTGTTATTTTCGTTCGGTTGTTATTCTGTTTACTTTTTGACAGATGATGATGACAGGACAGACACTCAACGCGACAAAAAACCACAAACAAACTGAAACAAAACACAAACAGACTGCCTAGTATACGATTATGCTTGCAGCTTGTACATAGATTTATTACCATTGACGCTAGAAATCATCATAATACTGGCGAGGTAATGGACGTATTTAGTGGAAACTATTTCAAAAACAATAATTAAAATTTTGGGTGCTATGCATGAGTGATTCAAATTCGAAAAGTGATTGATAAATAGAAGGCCAACACTAACGTAACGTTGTCTTTGTGGGGTTTTGGCGGGATTTTAACGAGTGAAGTTTAGTGGCTGATGATTTCTAGTGGATAATGTGGTATAAAATTGGTGTACTTTTATGTCTCAAGTGTCTACGCATTGAAACAGATGCGACCTCATTAATAGCCGTAACAGACGCTCGGATTTGGTACGGCGGACTAACTCCGCCCACAAAATTCGATCTCGCAACACACGACGGGATCTGGTCCGGCGGACCACGCGGCGGACTAACTCCGCCCACCACGCCACAGAGTATATGTACTATACTGAATTGTGCGCCTTCAAGTACACAAAAATTATGGCGGTAGAAGCAACAATAGCAGCAACATTACAACCACCATGTACCAACCACACCGTAAAAAGCGGAAAAAAAGCAGAGGATTGGCTAAATTTTATTAAGAGAAATACATTTTTTAAATTTTTATGGTAGTCTGTGGTAGTTTGGTACGGCCCAAGCGTACACACGTCCAGATTTGGTACGGAGCGGACCAAATCCGCTGTGCAAACAAGCGGACCGCGGCGGACTCAATTAATAATAATAATGTTCGCGGACCACTCAACACACGGGCGGATATGGTCCGGGAGCGTACCAAATCTTGTGGGCGGAGTTAGTCCGCCGTACCAAATTCGAACGTCTGTTACGGCTATAAAGTGGAGCTATTATTTTTATTGTATTATGACTACCATAGCGAAGCTTTCCGAGAAGGCTGACTCGATATACTTTGATATACTTGCTATGCTACGAAATACTCCAGCAAACATTAGAGTGTATTGTATTACACCCGCTTTCTAATGCAAAAACAAAAATATTAAAAGGACTTAGACTAGGTTATATGGTCAAAAGACGAGAGCCTTCCTTTCGGGGTAAATTTAAAAAAAAGTTGTCTGTCTTTATCTCAATGGTCTTCCTTGGTCTTCTCATTGTCATTGATTGCCTTTTTGTTTTGACAGTTAACTAAAATGTCAATGCACTTGTAAATGTAAACATTGCTTGTTTCAAGGTTTTTTGAAGTCAATAATAGCTTCACGATTCAATTGAATTATTTTGGTGAATTATATGTCTTCTAAAATGTGTGGAATACTATGTGAAATATGTTTCTGTAAAAACACACCAAACAAGGTAATTATAGCAACAAGAGCATATTGAATAAATAACCTTATTTTGTGTCTATGTACCAAAAAAAACTTATTTTTAGGACGCCCAAGTTTTAAAACGCATAAAAAACAGAGGCCCCAATTGCACACAATCCTTGGAAATGGGTTTAGGCGACGGTATGAAAGCATTTTTCTGTGGAGCAGTACTGTGGATGCAAGGTCCTCAGCTAACACCTCAACCCATTGAAACAGAGCAAGGCGTGTTATTGTATAATGGAGATATATTTGATGAAACATGGCCAAGCGATGTCAGCGACACGCAACTGATTATGGAAAAACTAAACAATATCTCTGTGAGTGACGGTACTTTCCGGATCGCTACGTGTCTGCGTCTGGGTGCTCCTAGCGGAGCTCCACATCGTTGTCAATGCGGTGAAGCAGTCGACCGCCTCGGACACCATGGCCTGTCCTGCAGTAGGAGCGCTGGTCGGTTAGCGCGGCACGCCAGCATTAATGACATCATCCGTCGGGCTCTTGTCACCGCCGGGGTGCCAGCTGTTTTAGAACCTAATGGCTTGGCACGTGACGATGGGAAGAGGCCAGATGGGATGACAATAATGCCTTGGACGGTGGGTAGGCCTTTGGTGTGGGATGCAACATGTGTCGACACCCTTGCGCCATCCCATCTTCTTAGCACGGCGGGCTGCGTTGGGGCGGCTGCTGCAGGTGCAGAAAATCTCAAACGGCGCAAATATAACAACCTTATTGGGAGTTACATATTTGAGCCGTTTGGGGTTGAAACACTAGGCCCATGGGGTCCGAGTGCTCACCGAGTCTTTCGGGACATCAGCAAACGACTTGTCGACTGTTCACGTGACCAGAGGGCTGGGCTTTTCTTTGGCCAAAGAATCAGCATTGCCATTCAACGTGGCAATGCTGCCAGTGTTCTGGGCACTTTTGTCATTGACAGCGATGTGGATGAGTTTTTTGATGCCCAATGATCAATTTGTTTTTTACACTTTTTGTATATCTCTGTAAGATTTTACTTTACCTACCTTTATTTCTGTTATTGTTTTATTTATTTTTTTTCACTAAACAATTAAATCACAGGAAAAATTGTCAGAAGAATATATTTTACAACAACTAAAAATGCTTAAAGGACCATTTGCCTTAATATACTATGACAAACTAAATAAAAATATATATTTTATGAGGGACAGAATTGGAAGAAGTACCTTATTGTTTCATAAAGGTGATAATTCCATTATTATCAGTAACATCTTAGGAAGAAATTATGACTGTATTGAAGTGCCAGCAACACATATTCAAATATTAAATTTGAGCACAGTTACAATAAAGCTGTGTCCATGGAATGATGACTTAAGCTCCACTAATACACTACCCATTGAAGATTGGATAAAACAATTGAAAATACAACAAAGTCTGCCTGATAATGAATTTAACTTTGAGTATGCCGAGGTGGATTTTACAGAGGATGTAAGTACATTTTAGATGGGTGATTTTAATCTGGCCATTATTTAATATAAATGTGTTTTTCAGCTTACATAATGCCATTATTGTTTTAAGGATGGGGTGGTGAAATGCATAGAATCGGCAGCTAGACAAATAAAATGTAAGCTGACAGTAATGAAGAAAATACTAGAAAATGCTTTAATCCAGGAAACAGTTATGAAAATTACTGATCTGTTAAAAAGAAGCATTAAACTACGTTTGAATAGACAGCCAAATAGATGTAAAAAGTGTTTGAATGATGGAACAGATGGCTGCAATCATTGTACAGTTGGCGTATTGTTCTCTGGTGGTCTTGATTGCACAATATTAGCGTTACTAGCAGATAGATATTTGCCAAGGGAACAAAGCATAGACCTTATCAATGTTGCATTTAAAAAAGATGAAAATGCTACATATGAAGTTCCTGATAGAGTAACTGGAAGGCAGTCACTACAAGAATTGCAAAAACTATGTCCAACAAGGTGATTCAACTTCATCATCAATCGGAATTTTAAAACTTGCAATAAAATAATAATTCATTGTATGAAAAGTAGAATATTAAAAATTTATTGCATAATTTTAGGAAATGGGTCTTCCGAGAAGTGAATGTACCTAAAGAAGAACTAGAGAAGTACCAAGAGAATACTATAGGTGATCTAGTTTATCCTCGGCAAACTATCTTAGATGAAAGTCTTGGAACGGCATTGTGGTTTGCTGCTAGGGGCCAGGATAGCTCAGATAGCTCTACAAGCAGGGTAGGTTAATAGTAAAAAACCCGGCCCGAGTCGGACTCGCGTATGAAGGGTTCAGTACCATCGCCATTAAAATATAATCCACTATTATGCCGTTATAATCGAGCAAAAACATGTCTGTTGTGTTGGGACCCCCTTTAATGTTTAAACATTTTTTTTTTTGCGACTACAGCAATACAAACTCTATGAGCATTTTAAGTGTCTGCCTGTTGCCATTGTTAACCCAAGAGTGGGCGCGCCTTGATTTGTAACGTGAGTGGGCGAGCGTTTTGCCGCCCATATTGAAACGCAGGCTAAGGTAGTTGATCAAACTTACAAAATGTTTATGAAACATTGAAATGAAGTATGAATTGCTTACAAAAATATATTGAATCAACTATTTTCGAAAATTACAAGAAAAGTAGGTCTTCAATTCTATTTGCTCTAGTTTAATGAATATTTTAATATAAACTGGCGAATATTTTAGTTTACCTAATATAAAAAAATATCGGCAGCCTTTACCGCACTGTTTTTATTCCAACTTGCAATACAGGCAGACGAGGGATGCAGACGCAGCTACTAGGATGCCGAGAGAGATTTGCCGTGAATATATTTGTATATTTTTCAAAGGGTGGCAAAATGGTTGTGGTCAAAGTCAAAGCATTTATTTCAATTAGACCATTTACAGGCACTTTTGAATTGTCAAGGTCGGTCGGTCAAAAAAGATGAAGCTATTTCCACGTTCCAAAGCGTAGACCTCTATGGAGAAGAACGTGCAAGAAACTCCACGGACACTCTTTTAAATGGTTACATCATTCATATGAAATTATACATATATGTGAGAACGATGTAAAAGACGTGCAGGATAAAAGAGTCCGGAGTAAAAAAGAAACAATGCAAAGAAATAATTAAAATAAACCATGGCAGCCGAGAGCTGACCAGCCTCAGCTGACGGCGCCCATTCACGAACATGACGCATACGCTAGCACCATTCGGCTCAACCATTTTTAAGGGAGCCAAATTATCCAACGCATACGCCACCATCAGCCAGACTTTTGAGTGAGAATGACATCCCCAATCGCCAGGGTACATTCAAGTCCAAGACCTACCCAAAATGATCATTATAGTTTAAATTTGAGGTACATAGTACTCACATATGTGCCGTTAATGCATGAAATTATACAATGCTAAATAAATTGAGTCTATACAATGAAAAATATTGCATTCTTACAATCTTCATCCGGTCCAACAATATTTCCAAATGCTAACAGATTACTTTGTGCGCCCTAGTGGTTGTGGAGCAGGACCAGCATTGAGCCAAGCATTTTTATCTTCAATATACTCCCCTAACTTATCCACTCAACCGTCCAAGCAGCGCGGCGATTTTCCGCCCCACCTGTCCGCGCATGAAATGTCACTTTCATTTTTACGACCGCGCGCGACTCTCTTAACAAAAACTATTACTACTGAAAAACTGCTATAGCTACATTCGAATAAAAAATACTCACGGAAAGCTCAAAGAATCCAGAATTTAATTTAATTACAAGTAAATTACTCTAAGTAATAATAAACGATGAAAATAAAGTTTAAAGCTGGGGAAATCAAAAAAATATCGTTTTTATTTTTTATTTCGAGTCTTACAAGAAAAGTATAATAGTTACTAGCAATTATTTTTTTTATTATAATAGTACATGATATCCCCTTTAAAATGACACCAAATTTGATAAATATTTACCTAGTTTTCTGTCATGAAAAAATAAACAAAGCCAAGTACTTCTCAAAAGGTCCCCGGGCCTCGGGCGACATAAAAATGTGACAAGATGGCCGCCCGGCTAATGGCGTGCGCACACGACGAGGTTATTTTAATGAAACAAATATTAATATTCGGCAAGTTTATTGAACACATTTACGTGTATTATGTATATACCTGTATATTATCTAATTATATATATGTTTATTTTTTTATTTATATTTATATTTTATTTATATTTTTAACATTCCCAAACTTATCATCAAACGCTTAGTGTGAACAAACCATTATTTACGTTGTAAGTTGAGCTGTCCATGGGGACTCCACTCACCAACACTAAAATCATGAATAACGCGTTACATTTTAATCATTTCTAGACCCCATCTCAATATATTTCGTTTGTAAATGGCTATTAACGTGCCATTAATGAAGAATTATCTTATATTTAGCATTTATTTAACACAAACAACCAATTACAATAAATTGTAAACAATATGGAATCATCAAACGATGTTCGCGTAGTGATCATATAACTTTTCCAGCTAAATTATTCCATGTAAACGTTTTGAAATTGTCGTAGTAATGCATATTTCGTAAAGAAAATATCTTTACGTTTAATTTGATGTACAATAACAATAGAAATAAGGTATAAAAACAGAAAACTTACCACATTTTGCTTGGAGCTCCACACACAATAATCGCACAATAACAAGAAAGACGCACTGTCACTTTAATTTTTTTTTTTCTAAATGATTGTTGCCATTACACAGAATAAAATTCACTGTCTCGGATGACAAATTTCATATATCGCCATCTAGTTATTTTCTAACGTACGAATAACACCTGTCTTTAGCGCTGTACACGTATAAACTGAACGACGTCGTTCGGTGACTGTACTCCCCATGGACAATTTAAGCAAGATTTTTTTTGGGGACTTCACTCACCTTGGACGGTTGAGTGGTTATAATATGCTTGCCTGCATAGTGTGCGTTTAATACAAGATTTAAATTTTGTCTCATTTAGTTCTAATATATGGGGAGGTATTCTATTATAACATTTTAAACAGTACCCCATAAAAGATGAGGCTACTTTAGCCAGTCTGAAACCTGGTTGAACTAATTGGTCCCTATTTCGAGTACCATAATTATGTCTGTCGCCTCTTTTACTAAAAAGATGTAAATTCTTTCTAACATACATGATGTTTTCGTAAATGGAGGTTCACTAGGGTTAAAAACGAGCAAAAATACGCCATAAAACACGTTTCTTGTAGGGTCCCATTAGCAGTTACGGAACCCTATAAAATCAGTCTAATTTATAAATGTATCTAGATTTATTTAGAAATAAGTCCTACAATTTCAGGTTCTATTAGTAGGTTCTGGTGCTGACGAATTATTTGGTGGATATGTCCGACATAGAAATGCTTTTAAACGTAATGGCTGGCCAGGTCTCAGCAAAGAATTACAACTAGACTGGAAAAGAATTTCATTCAGAAATTTGGCCCGGGATAACAGAGTCATATGTGATCATGGCAGACAACCTCGAATGCCTTATTTAGACGAGGACTTTACAAATTATATACTACAGTTGAAACCATGGTTAAGGTTAGTATAATATTAAATTATTATACCACTAGCACTTCGTCCGCGCGGATTTACTGGGTACCTACTCCACAACTTCAACGTCGACCGACTTCACGACTTCAACGCCCCCTATACCCTCTTATAAAGGTTAGTTTTGGAAAATTAAGCACAACGATTTTCATTAATTACGTAGCCCTTTCTACTTATTCTATGGTCGCAACTGTTTACCCCGTTCACCCCGTCAGGGGTTGATTATGCTAAAATTGTTAGGTACATCTGTTTCAATTATCCCACTTTTAGTTTGTTCATAGCATTCCGACGTAAATTGAAGCAAGCAATAATGTCCTCCCCTAAAAACTTAATCACGCCTGCTTCACCCCTTAATAAGTAAGTAGGTAAGTTGTTTATTTTCGAAATATCCAAACATTTCTTATTCTTACTGTTTTATCGAAATCATTAAAATGCCGTGTTTCAACTTCGTCGGACCAAGCATTGATACGATTCTCCCCAGTTCGCTCAAGCTGCGACATTATTACCGTCGTAACTTTAGAACGAAAGGTCCGATTTGAATAATTTAAAGTGTAATTTACACGGACATAATCAACCTTTATTATCAAACTATTTAAATGGATAAGGATTCATATCATGACACCAAAATTACCATTTTTTATTTTCACCAGGGATTTGCTTGAATAATTTGAACATGGTCATGATGACTTAACCATCATAGTTAGACATATGGTATCGCGGACTTTTTTGTAGATTTTGATGACCTCTATAAAACTGTAGTACATCACTTTGCTCTATTGTCAATAGATTCCGCAGCGTACGCGATATAATGATTTTTTCACACCTTGGGTTACATTATCGAAGTTTTCATACGGATCCCTAACTTTTTTTTAAATATTCTATAGCCTATGTCCATCACAGATTAGGATTCCACTGGTTAAAAAATTTTTCAAATCGGTCCAGTAGTTTCGGAGCCTATTCATTTCAAACAAACAAAGTAACAAATCTTTCCTCTTTATAATATTAGTGTAGATAAAAGTGTACTTTTATGAATTCACTTATGAAAAACATATTTCATTGGATAATTTTCTTTTTTTTTACAGGTGCTTTCCCAGTGAAGATTTGGGTATTGGTATTGGAGACAAGCTTATGTTAAGGCTAGTTGCATTCAATCTTGGATTAACAGAGGCTGTTTTTTTACCTAAAAGAGCACTTCAGTTTGGCTCAAGAATAGCAAATAAGAAAGAGAAAGGTAGCGATATATCCAAAACTTTCTTCAAAAATATAACAATTTCAATGTAAGCTATTTCTTTTATTGATTCATAACCATCCACCTCAGCAGTTGGTGCACTGACTGTCTGTGGAGGCGGCAGGGGTGGTCCAGTCCATAATAATGTTTGTAGGTGCGAAACCTTCTACGTGTGCAAAATATAAACATAGGGTCCCGGAGGACACGGTGGAGCATACGGTGGAGGTCTGCCCTGCTTGGGCGGAGCACCGCCGCGCCGTGTCCTCGTCGAGGCGATCGGCGGCGACCTCTCGCGTCCAGCCCTGTTTCAATCCATGGTCCGGAGCGAGGAGGCATGGGAAGCCGTCACCTCCTGCGAAGCAGTTATGCTAGTGAAGGAGGAGGCGGGCCGCGTGAGGGACAGATAAGCCGCCGCAACATAGGGAGACGCCTCGGGCGTCGGGAGTCGCAGGGCGATTCCCGGCCACCGTAGGCGCGGGAGTACGAATGGCGAGCGTTGGGTGGCTCGCATGTCAGCATAGTAGACGGGACCCGCAGGGCCAGAGCCTGCCAGGGTTGCGAATTTTGTTTGAAAGAGTTACAGCGGCCCTGGAAAGCATAAGGGACTAGGACGAGCACGGATGAGTTTTAGTCAGTAAGAGTCTGACACTCCCTTCCACTCCGCCCAGAGTACTTACTGCCCCCAAAAGTGCCTCCCATACTCAAAATTTATTTAATTACGTAACGCATCCGTGTTTGGGTCACAGAAGTACATATGTGTACCAAACAACAGAATCGGTCAGATAGACCGACAGACAGACACCCGAGTGACCCTAAAGCCGCGATTCCATTAGGCAAGTCTTGCATGCAAGTATGACGTCACATTTACGTACAAGTTGCTTGCATTGGAAACATGTTTTCGAGAGTGTGCAAATTGCATACAGGTTTTACTTGCATACAAGTGGAGATGTTCAACAATTGAGTAGGACATCATGAGTATAAGACGTACTGCTGTGGTTAGTGTAACTTGCCGAGTGATTTCCGAGATAATAATATATTACCGATTGAACCGCTCCGGCCCCGGCGACACACCGGTGTGTCGCGAATTAATCGCGAATTTAATGTTTATTTACCTACTAGCTTCTACCAGCGGCTTCGCCCGCGTGAATACCGGAAATAGGACAGTTTCCTGATTTGTTTCGTACATTTTTTGCTCAGGAAACACCTACCCTACACTACCCTACCCTACCCTACACTACCCTACCCTACCCTACACCACCCTACCCTACACTACCCTACCCTACACCTACCCTAAATAATTTATACCAGCCCAAAAAATACCATGACATGTTTCTGGTCTCCTGGTACTTGATGTTTTTGGTCTCCTGGTACTTGAAAATCTTAAGTACTAAGGCAGCAGCGGCTCTGAGTTTCCACTTCCTCCTCAGTCTCCATTAATCCATGCCACTTACCGGGATAAAAAGTAGCCTATTTTTTATTCCAGAATATGAACTACATGTGTGCCAAATTTCATCAAAATCCCTTCAGTCGTTTTTGCCTGTACACAAACATACAAACATACAAACTTTCATCTTTATAATATTAGTAGGATTACATAAGATTTTTTTTTTTTGGGATTTTTTACATGTCGGGGCCGCAGCGGTGAATAAAAAAAGAAGCATCGTCGCCAGCCTGTGCAGTGGGTTCGAAACTGGATTCATAGGAGAGATGTCTTTGGTGCATCCAATAATCTATTGAGAGAATGGGCTGCAGAAGATACAAACCGATACCTACCGAATTGTGCAACTAACATTTGCGCGTCACTTGAATTCAAAAATGTACAAGTCCAAACTACCTCACACAAGTTGTAGCTTGTATGCAGGTTTGTTCAAGTTGTATGCGGTTTGCAACTTGCATACAAGTAACTTGCCTAATGGAATCGCGCCTTAAGGATTCCGATTTACGGATGTTCGGAACCAATCCTACTTCCTACTAATATTATAAAGGTGAAAGTTTGTATGTTTGTATGTTTGTGTAACAATCAGGCAAAAACGGCTGAAGGGATTTGGATGAAATTTGGCACACATGTAGTTCATATCCTGGAATAAAAAATAGGCTACTTTTTATCCCGGTAAGTGGCAATGATTAATGGAGACTGAGGAGGAAGTGGAAACTCAGAGCCGCTGCTACCTTAGTATTTCAGATTCACAAGTACCAAGAGACCAGAAACATGTCATAGTATTTTTGGGCTGGTATAAATGTAGGTTAGGGAAAGTGTAGGGAGACTGAGGAGGAAGTGGAAACTCAGAGCCGCTGCTGCCTTAGTACTTCAGATTCACAAGTACCAGGAGACCAGAAACATCAAGTACCAGGAGACAAGAAACATGTCATAGTATTTTTGGGCTGGTATAATTATGTAGGTAGGGTAGGTGTAGGGAAGGTGTAGGGTAGGTGTAGGGTAGGTGTAAGGTAGGTGTAGGGTAGGTGTAGGGTAGGTGTAAGGTAGGTGTAGAGTAGGTGTAGGGTAGGTGTAGAGTAGGTGTAGGGTAGGTGTAAGATAGGTGTAGGGTGGGTATTTCCTGAGTAAAAAATTTACAATACAAATCAGGAAACCTTGCTATTTTGGATATTCACGCTGGCGAAGCCGCAGCTGGTAAAAGCTAGTAAAACAATATGGCTTCTGCCGTTAGGTAGGTCCTAAGTGAAATTGTCGTGACATAGTCATGTGTCGTATCAAAATAAAAGGCTTGAGAAGTCGTTTCCAAAATGTAACTACCTAAAGTACCTATATTGTTTAAGTGGTACTCCAAATAAGTCACTTTTTTCAAGCAGTCTAAAGTCTAATGCAGTCGGTGGCATCGTAACTGTCATACGTAGGTACCCAGAGACGGGGTCCAAGGTGTCGGGTGTAGAGTTGGTGGAGGGTAGGTAGCCAGTTGACGGGAGCGAAGCTGCGGGAGACAGCTAGTTTTTAATATTAGTAGGATTAGGCCTGCAATTTGAATCATAACCACCATCCGTGCGAAGAGGTATCTTGCACATATTACCTATATTGTAGTCACATAGTACATTATAATAGAGGATAGTCTGTGTCTTGCGCGCACAATAAGACACCTGACGTACAGTATCGCACGGTTTTGAAATTATGTAGGTATTTTTATTCTTTGTTTGTTTCAGTCCCATACTAATAGCCACGACTCGTGGCTATTAAGCCGTTGGCTGAGACGACCAACTCGAGGCTCTCGTTAGGCAGCTGGATCAAGGGCTTGATTCAGAAAACAGTACTTCTGGACACGGCTCGTATTGTTAGGAGGTTCCTTTCTCTGGAGCCCTGACCGCCGGTAGCTTGGACCCTGTTCCCGATATTGGTGGGCTACTATTTTTTATATTTTTAAATGTTTTTGAGCTGTATTTTTAAGAAATATTTTAAAATGTACAAAATAAGTTAAAAAAATGGAATAAACGAAATAACAATAAAATAATCAAGAACTTATTCGTTTCTGCAGGAATCATCGTTGCCTCTTAAAATCATTAAAATAATATACACTTGCTTCTCCAATCTACTTTAGACATTGGTTGGCAGAATAGTTGACATCGGCTTTGCTTGCCATATAAAAAAAAATAGAATAGAAATATGTCTGTGGCATAGAGTTGTGCTCTCAACGCACTGTCGCAATGTCGCCGTAATGAATGTTGTAACTTGACATATGTCCACAGACCCATATGTCGCAGCCATTTAATTGGCTGCCTAGCAAACTCATTAAACGGTGCCGTTTAGTTAGTGGCCTGAATGCCATCCCGGCATTTAATTAACGGCTAGGAATATGACTTGGCTCACTAACATTTTGCCTAGCCATGTTCTCTGAAATTTAGTTCCATTTGCTGTCACTTGGCGCGCGACCAGCTGCAGGGTTCCCAACTTAGGGGTTTTCTCCCAAATTTAGGGGTGAAAAATAAAAAAAACAACTATCACTATTCTTAACCATAAAAAAGGATTATTTTTTATATCGTCTGTGGTTACTTTGTCTATTTAAGTTCGAATCAAAGAATCGAATCCCTTTATTAGAGGGTTAGCCCCCTACCTTTTCCCACCGTCGGAGGTGCGTGGTTTTATATGTTAATTGTTGAAGTTTAAATTTTTTATTCAATAATTACTGAGAATTCATTTCACGCATTTTGACAGATAGAACTTAACTTAAACTTAACTAACGTAAGAATTAAGAGTTATTATAGTTCCGTCGTTTGAATAATTTAATTAGTTTCTGCAGGAATCTTCGCTCCCTCTATTAATTAGTAAAACAATGCACACTTGCTTCTCCAATCTACTTTGGACATTGGCAGAATAGTCGACATCGGCTTTGTTTGCCATATATAAAAATAGAATAGAATAGTTCCGTCTCACGTTTTAAAAGTGATTTTTAGAAAATATTTCGACGCGACTTTGGCAGTTGAAATAGCATGGAGGCGCTTGAGGTAAGCCCCCTTGACCCCCTACAGTGACAGATTCCTCAAATTCAAAAGATTGATTCTAAACCCAACCCGTTTTCACTTTGGTGTTAGCGAAAATATTTTTTGAGAGCTGGTAACACTGACCAGTTGTGACATTTCTGCTGCTCACAGACCAAAAGCTGCTGTTTCTCTCAAATTCAAATTTTGAATCAACGTTAGTAGATACGTTTCAGTAAATGCTGTGTAACTGTGTTAAATGAAAATGTTGGTGTAAACTCAAAAAGTAACCAACAACATCAAGGTACCTATTATCGTGTTTTGTTTCTGTTTTCGTATTTTATCGTCTAATCCGTGTTGTAATTACTTTAAAATAATGCACTCGGTATGTTAATATGCTCATAAAAACGCTTGCCTATAATGCCTCGGAAAGCACGTTAAGCCGTTGGTCTCGGCTGTCATTTGTAGATCTTTGGCAGATTTTCTGGCTTCTGACAATCCGTAACGGATTGTCAGAAGCCAGAAAATCTGACACCAGTCTTGCCAAGAAATACCGTGTTACCCAGTTAATGGGTTGTGGAGGTCTGTTAGGCAGCCGCTCCACGTAAAATACTGGTATTCAGCTGAATCCGGTTTGACTGGGAGCCGACCCCAATTTGGTTGGGAAAAGGCTAGGCAGATGATGAGTTGTGTGTTACCTACTGGTTTGTTAATCTGCTAATAAATAAAAATTAGTTCCGATTCCGACGCCCGCCGATTAGATAATGCCGTGTGCTCAGTATAATATTATTATACTGAGCACACTGTAAGAGAGTCAAATAGATTCACTTCACAGTAAGCTGAACTTGACTATCGATACTCTTCATTCGCATCTCTTAAGTAAGACCATAGACTATAGACTAACATTTGAGTTGAAGTTTGTTTGAAGTTGATTTGATTGATCAACAAAAAATTACTTTCAAGCATTCACACACACCACGATAGCGTAATAGTATAGCATTCCGTATATACCTATATAAATAAAACATTACCCACACATAGATTACGAAAATGGCTGCAAATCGTCGCAAGCAGGACGATAAAAATTTAGAAATTTTACGTGAGCTGATTTCACATAATGGGAACAAATATTGTTTAGATTGCAACCAAAGAGGACCTACTTACGTGAACAGTACAATCGGTTCTTTCGTGTGTTCAAAATGCTCGGGAATGTTGTGAGTATTGTTTCTGCGTTATTCTGCTTTTGTCTAAATGAATAAGATCAACAAACGGATTACTGTATTATGTTTCAGGCGTGGCCTTACTCCGCCTCACCGCGTGAAGTCCATTTCCATGGCCACTTTCACGCCGGAAGAAATAGAATTTATAAAAGCGAGAGGTAACGACTACTGCAGGCGCGTTTGGTTAGGCCTTTACGAGGGTGAAAGTGTGAATTTTACTGATGAGCAAAGCGTTAAAGATTTCATGTCAGACAAATATGAAAAGAAGCGCTATTATTTGGACTCGCCTGCACTTAGTAACAATCCCGTCAATGGAAGTTCGATAAAAAACAAGCTCAAAGTTAAGACCGGAAGTAACGCTTCTGGCTCAACGCCTTTGATATCGATTTCACCGCAAACACCGAAAAACACGGTCAATAACAACACAGTCGTCCAAACTGCGAAAGTGGTAAACAATTTGCTGCCTGCTACTGACATTGGCTACAGACAACCAGTCAACAATTTGGCAAAGCCTGTTTTGAACACTGTCACCCCAGTACCTGCTGTTGTACCACCCTCAGTACCTGAGTAAGTCTTATTATACCTATAAAGAATACTAAAACTGTCCAGTGTTATTTACAGAAATTATCAAAAATATTTCTTTTCCAGTTTTCCTGTTGATTTTTCTACAGCAAATATTTATAACAGTAGTCAGTTCAACAATAATGTGAACAATAGTTTTGCATCGCCTCCGTCCATGACCTCACAACAAGCATTCAATGCTTTTAGTCCTGCTCAGCCTGCAAGTAAGTCCAAAAAACTGATGAATCATGATTAAGTTTTTATAGGCATTTTAGATAATTTGTGTTTTATTTACAGATGACCGCTATGCTGCATTGGCAGATTTAGATCTGGCTTTAAGGCAACAGAACATGAAACATATGGGTAAGAATTAATTGTAATGTTTTTATTATTTTCTTTTTTCTTAAGCTTGGTTCTCTTGCATTCATTTTCCTGGGTGTTATGATAACAGCCCTAAATATGTATAGTCTTTATGAGACAATCATAAATTGTAGTAAAATCGATTGTATTATAAATGGTATGATACTGTAAACTAATTATTATACTATTTCAGAGGAAAATAACATCGTAAATAATAAAAATCCATTCCAAAGCAACACAACCAATGATCTGTTTGCCAATAAGAACCCATTTTTTAATGGAGGATGGAGCACCGCCACAGCAACTGTACCAGTCAACCCGTTTATGGTGAGAATTTTTGCATTTCATTATATGACCTTTATCCTAGATAAACAATACATTTATTTATTAATCCAAAACATCAAGAAATTTAGTATACAATCTATCAAACAAAAGCAAGGTCAAGTCATACAGCATGTTTAACGGGATATATCAGGTTACTGATTTGATCCAGGTTGGTGACCACCTGAGTATATGTATATGTAAATCGGGCTGGTTTCCGCAACTCCACGACTAAGCGCGTATTTTGCGTGCAGGTGGGACAAATGTTTCATTCGATCCACCCCAGATCCCCAAGAAAGGCCAGCAACGCCTTGGTGTTACTAACTATCTCACAAAGGGTACCTGGGTTTCCGAAGTACTTAGCCCTGTAATCGGCGACCACCTGAGTAACAATTTTAATCTATTTACCTGTTTGCATTGACTGCCAAGACAAAACATCCAAACTTTCATTTTTATTTTTATTATAATTTTATATTTAACTTGATCAAACCAATACAGTTCTATAGGGAAATAACAGGAAAATTTATTGATAACACATTTACCTGTCCACATTAAATAGTGTAATTAAGCTATTAATAGTAAAATGTGTTTTGTTTTATTTTATTTGAATTCTTCTAGAATTCAAGTAGGTAAATTGAATATCTTTTATGTGAATCATTCTAAGATATCAATTTGGATTTAACCTTGAAATTGTTGGTTGTTTACATTAGCATATTTGTTTGCATAAGGTATTGACAGATCTATCAGGCATGTGACTCAATTTTATAGATGTTTCCTAATGGAGAGGTGCATCATATATGAGATGTATTTTGCATTTGACTCCCATTTGCTACATCAATATACCAGTTAGGCATTGAATCAACTATTTTTTTTTTTGGACCTTATAGCCTATTGTTTTCTATATTTATCTATGCATTTGGTTATCTGGTTCTTCATAAATAAATTTTCATTATTTTCTGTCAGTCTATTTATGTAGTAATAATAGGTTGGGGAAAAAAGTTTCTTCGCATTTTTTAAGAAAATTCAAAACATTTTTTAATATACTTAGTTTATTTACATTTAACTAAAGTATGTAGGTACCATTTTGTTCGATAACTTTTTGCCATCTTGTAGGTAGGGACATGATCCCATTGCTATAGAAATTTTGGGACTTCTGATCAAAATACCGCGACAAGTGGTTTTGGCAGTCCTCTCGTGATGTTAACCTGACACTGCCTAAAGAATTCTGAAGAGACCGAGACAGGTGGAAATCTGAAGGTGCAAGGTCAGGACTATACGGCGGATGCATTAACACCTCCCAGCCAAACTCTCTTAATTTTTGCTGAGTGGCTAAATATGTGCGAGGTCTAGCGTTATCATGATGAAAAACCACACCCCTTCTGTTGATTAATTCCGGCCGCTTTCTCTCAACTTCTTGCTTTAATCTCATCAGTTGTTCGCAGTAGAGTTCAGAATCGATGGTCCTGCCTGGTGGTAACAGCTCATAATGAATAATGCCCTTCCAATCCCACCACACACACAGCATCACCTTGTTGCGAGTTAACCTGGGTTTCGCCACAGTCTGTGAAGCCTGACTGGCCTTTGACCACGACCTTTTTCGCACGTTCTTGTCGTACGTGATCCACTTTTCATCACCAGTTATCAGCTTCTTCAAAAATGGTTCGGTTTCATTACGTCGTAATAAAGAATCACAAATCAGTACACGGTTTATTAGGTTTCTTTCAGTGAGCTCGTGAGTTACCCAAATATCGAGCTTTTTTGTGTACCCAGTTTTTTTCAAATTCGCCAAAACTGTTTTGTGGCCAATTCCTAGTTCTTCAGCTACGTCGTAACTACTGATATGCCGATCTTGCTCCACTTTTTCAAAAATGGCATCTATTTTATCCGTAATAGGGCGACCAGAGCGACGTGCATCTTTGACATCAAAATTTCTGGATAGAAAACGCTTAAACCAAATTTGTGCTACTCTCACAGACTGCACTAGTCCATAAACACCGCAAATTTTTTTCACGGCTTGCGTTGCATATTTACCTTTTTTGTAGTAAAATTTTAAAATGTATCGAATTTCTTCATTAGATTCTCTCATCTTGACCGTACGAAAAACAAATGAAAATCACACATTTTCCTAATTTGAATTTGGAATTACGTTCTTTAAAATTTAAACTTTCAATGATACCAAAACCAGCCAGATACAAATAGTATAGCCAAAGAGATTTTATTACAAGTTCATACATACTATAATGCGAAAAGACTTTTTCCCCAACCTAATAGAATATACAGGCCCAATAAATATACATGAAGATTAAATTACTTTCCTAAATTATTTAAATAATTTTTAGATATTTTTATATTATATGCTTTTACTCCAATGCATGAATTCATTTATGAACTATTTTGATAACGTTATCTACTGAAAACGTACAGGAAATCACAACTGATAGTTTTGTTTTACTTCCCTACATTTAGGTTGCAGTTCACAGAAATATATGTATGACTAACTATGTTTGTATAGCAGGCAGTATGTGTGGATAATCTAGTGACTCATTGTCTCATTTGTGTGATGATAAATATTTAATTGGCTTATCATGTTTTTAGCAGTCTACAAATAATGGCGGTTTCATAAATTCCAAGAATCCATTCCTCTGATTGAGCTACGTGAAAACATAAGAACTAAGTGAGATGTCAAAGAACAAACTACGTAACAAAAAGCACAAACCAAGCTACAAATTTAATGTTATTGAACAATTGTATAGTAGTTGAATAATTTATAAATGTTTAGCCATAGTGGGGATACAGTAACGCCTCGAGATTACGCTCTCTTTAATTAATTTTCATGTATTTAACTTTTACAAGATGAGGAACGGCGTAAGTCGGAATATTACTGTATCTTGAGCATTATCAGTCCATAGCTACCACCATGCACCACGCTTGTTATGGTTGTAAAATTGAGTGCCTCAATATGCCTTACATTTTTCAATATGTATTTACAATGATTATATTAAAATATCTCAATCTAGAAAATGAAAAGTATTTTGAATATGGATAGTGAAGTTGGATGATTAATGAAATGTGTATAAATATGAAACATTTTGAGGAAGACTCTGGTTTTAGCTTTATTCTAAATTATTTAGATAGTATTGTATTGAAATGACCAGTAATTGACGAAGCTATTTACCTACATTAATATTAGTCTATTGCGAAATTTCTGACACAGGTTACAGGTATCATATAATGTATCAGCAACTGTGCGTTCGTAAACCGGTGCCTTGTGTGAGTAAGTTTTGTTGAGTGAGTCAGCCAGTAGCCGGGAGGAGCCTGCGCCTGCGCGCGTGATGTCATACTCAGAGGTTGCTGGCCTTATTTGATAGAGTAGTTTGGAATTGTATGGAATGGTACAAAAATCTATTGATAAAATATGTAAGATAAAATATATAAGATTATTGGGTATTTTAATGATTTGGTGTCATTTGAATTATTCAATACAAGTATAAAAGTATATATTTCATGTCCATGTATAAATTGCTCATTATAATTGTAATATGTTGAAAATGTATGAACCCAACAAAGAATTAATTATGCTTCTAATTCTACCATTTCAAGTTTTATTGAGCAATGTATTGTTGACTTTTTGTAATCACCACATGAAATGTAAGTTATTTTTAATGTTATTTAATATTTTAACATTTTGCTTGACAAAATTGTACTGAACATTTTCTTAGTCAGGGTTTAACATTTATATACTCCTATATTTTTAAAGGAAATCAGTTGCAAATGTAGTTGTAATTAGCCAGTTAGAACTTGAGCTCTCAAATTATGTGCTTCATCTGTGATTATAATCAGTTTTATTTTTATTTGCAAGGAGCTAACTTGAACAATTTTTTTTTTATTTTCTAATCAATGCACTTTCCTATTTATTTAGTTCTTAAAATAATTGTTTTTTACTATTTGAGCACTAAGATCTGTTAATTTGTATAAATAAAAGTAATCACTATTATTTTTTATAAATATTGTTTTTCTTTATATTGATATATCCCTTAGCATTTTCCATTATTTAATAAAATCTAGACAGCTGGAGTCTGCAATAACACAACACTCGCTTGTATTCCATGAAGGGTAGGCAGGGGTGTATTTTCCATATCAGCAAGCTTATTCCTTTCACACATTCAGACTGGGCAGCTACTGAGATCCCAAACTTGGGCAATGATCTGAATATTTCCCAACATTGGCATCAAATCAAAAAAGCCCAGACGCAGCAACCACGCTTGCAACTACCTACCGTGTTACATTTAAAGTTGGGCGGCAACACTAATAGCCTAGTTCATTATCACAGTGTGCCTTATCTATCATATGATTATGATTGTAATATATATAAATATGAAAACGCAATGAGCACGCGGCGTTCCGCCTCTGTATAAAACCCGACGAAAAAATAACACAGAATACATAATCATGAGATTTTTTAATTATACATTTTTACAAGTGATATTGGTACACTTACACTATATCAGTCAGTCTCTTCACATTTTACATTTTCTAGAAATTGTATGTCACATTTTATATTTACTGCTTTTCCGCGTGAACACGGGTGTGGAGAAGTTGTCGGGCGTCACGTTGGGGCTCGGAAGTGGTGTTTTAGGAGTTTCATGAGCTATCGACACAGTCGATGCGTTTTTGATGGCATCTGGCAAATCTTCAGGCAAATTAGCCGGTTGTGAAGATGTCGCCGATGAGCGCTTTTCTGATATTGTTTTTAGAATATTTTTCCCTGCTTCTTTAGTCTGCAAAATAAAACAACCATTTTTTATATAATAGGATGATCCTATTTACAAACTTAAATTATGAGTGTCTCGATCACAAGGATAAGTTATTGTGCAAGGAAATGTTTTTTTTTCTAAACAATCAACTTACACTTTCGTGCTCTAAGCACTTGTAGGCGTAATGAGCAGCATGGTCCAGCAATGAGAACCTGAGATAGTACTGCGCTAAGTACCGCTGCGACGCCGGCAGCTCCTTGCTACCCGCATTAGCTGGGTCCTGGCAAGCGGCTGTGTACGCCGCCGCCGCACTATTCGGCATATTTGACTTTTCATACAGCCTGAAAACATCATATAATTTGAATAATAATCAAGCTTAGATTACCAGCAATGTTTTGGTGTTTGATAAAAATCATTATCCTTATCCTAATCTAAATGATATAAAACAGACAATTCCTCTGCTCTGGTTTTATATGAGGTCAGTGACTGAAGGTTATCTATCAGTTATCCATCCATCACAACTTGTTTATTGGTGCAGAGAATTACTTTTTTATATGAGATGTCTATTCTTACAAATAACAGTTCTGTTATATTATTTTAGAAGTTCATTTTGAAGTTACTATTTTAGTTTTTAAAATGACTGAAATACTGCACTTACTTAGCTAGTTTGAACAAGGCCATTCCTTCAATATCACCAGTGCTATGAGCTTTGTAGTAACATTTGAGTGCATTAGGGATTTTATCCATTTTCTCATAGGCTTCTCCAAGAGAAACCAGCATCCTTGAGTCATCAGGTTTCAGCTGTGCTGCCCTTGAGTAGTAATATATACAGTAGCCATTCAGTCCTAGAATCTCGTATGCTTGTCCAAGCCCATTCCATGCTCGATAATCGTTTCTATTCACATCTGAAAGGATAAAATAATGCTGGTAATACTGTTACGAGTATTACATTCAATTATTATTTATGTTAATAAAATGAGTATGTTTACCAATAGCTTGTCTATAACATTGTATAGCAGCATTAGAGTTTTGTAGTTCAATGAATTCATGCCCCATGAGTATCCATGCAGACAAGTATTGAGGATCCAAAGACAATGCTCTTTGGAAGTACACTACAGCTTTCTGGTGCTCACTTCTCAAACTGTAGTAGTTTCCTGAATGACAAATAAAATATTTTCTCAATATACACATGTTCAATTTTTTGTTGATACTTACTTTCACCAAATCTTCAGCTCTTTTTTTTTACAATACTCATGGTTATGCTTCTAGTGCAGGTAGATTGAGTTAGGTTGGTTGATGGTCCTAATTTGGACATGACTATTTTATTGATTAAAATAAGCATGATGAACAAAGAGAAAGTCAAAAATAACATAACTTACCAATAACACAACATGTCTCAACTCTATATTTATCTATTGACACAGCTCTCTGAGCTAAGTTAGCAAGTTCCATTCGTTTTTCTTTCAAGTACAGCAGGTGAGAGTACACATCCCAGTTGTCCAGTCTATATGGGTCATTCTGGTAGAGTTCACGGAATAAACTAAGTGAAGTGTCCACATCTGAAACGTACAAACAAAATTATTAACAAATGAACCAAAATCTTCTTGATTAGATTGATTGATTGTCTACAGCGGTAGGTAACCTTTTGGCGACAGACAGGGCCACAAGGTGTCAAAATAAAGTAAAGGCGGGCCTCACTTGTGATATTAACTCTGGCTAGCTTTTTTTTATGGATGGGAAATCATCAAATGACCCCTTCCGCTCTGGGTGGCGGGAGGGATTGTCAGACTCTTACTGACTAAAACCCATCCATGCTCCTCCTAGTTCCATTTGCGTTTCAGGGTCACGGTGACTCTTTCGAACAAAATCCTGTACTCTGGCAGGCTCTGGCCCTAACGGGCCCTGTCTACTATGCTGACATCTCTTTGAGGCTCGCTGACGTTTGTTTCGATCGGAGGGAGCAGGAAAGTCGTTTCCGCTCGCCGCAAGTAGGACATTCGCGCAACACGCGGCCTGCGGGCCCCTTGTTGCCGACCGCTGGTCTACAGTATTCATAAGTACTTCTTCAGGTATTCATTTTTAAGCCGTGTTAAAATATATCATTATCACAAAAATTACCTCTTCTATCATGATGTGCAATAGCCATTTGTGCTGTAACATAAGTACTCTTTTCAAACCCTGCTGCAACCAACACCATGTAGGCTTCCACAGCTTGTTCAGATAATTTCAGTTCTACAAAAGCATGTGCAGCAAAGAAAAACATCATCCAATGTTTGGGAAGCTGGAGTGAATCTAATGCTTCATACTCATTAGCAAGCCCTGCAAGCTCCACCCAGGCAGCCCAGAGAGTGGGTGCAGCGGCCACGGCTGCCTGCAGCACTGTTACTGCTTGACTCCGCAAATCTAATTTTTTCAATACCACACCTTCTAAGTACAGGAGATATCCATCTAGGTTGTTGCGGTTTGCCTGAAGAGTAAAATACTTTGTAAAATATTTATACAAACTGTTGAGTTAACTTTGCTGGTGCCCTTCGTAATAAAAAGCCACTGTAAATTAAATTTATATGCTTACCTTAAAGTAGGAAAGTAAATCCAGTAACACTTGTGTTGATTCTGTATTTTCTGTGCCTAGATCTGTAGCATTATCTAGTCGTTTTTTCTCACTTGACATATATTGGGAATATTTGTGAAGAAACACACATTTAGAACTCAAACAGTTCTCTAGAAAATGTGCAGCCCTGTCGTATTCTTGACAGTCGAAATATGTTTTGGCCAAGGTGTAAGCCTCTTTCTCGTCTAACGAAATACCGTCATCGTGAGGAATTGTGGGATGTTCAGACGTAATTTTGTGATCTTTTAGAGAGAAATTTAACTCGGCAAGCCATTTAGCTGTTTGTGTGAGGCCCCGGTCGGTACATTCACGAATGCCATGTAAAATATCGATCCTCACTTGGTTTTTTTCAATTTGAATATCACCTTTAAAGTTCAGTGGCTGCATGATTTTTTCATATAAATAACATATGATATGAATGCATAGAGTACCTATAGTAATTATGAATGTCTACAAATTATTTATTTTCTAAATACCGGGAACAAATTAGTAAAACGGAAAATTGAATTTGACATTGACGGTAATGACCACAGATTACAGAATATATATAAAAGTACTCTGTGACCACAGATTACTGTAGCAAGCTAGTAATGTCGGTCAGTCAGTTATTGACAGGTGACAGCTAGCAGACTGCATCATCCTAATTTCATAGACAAGTAATTCATTTTTTGCTGAGTTTTTACGTCTCTGGTCTATATTGTCTACGTGATCAAGGCTTTCCATGTCTACAAAATCGTTAGTCTCGATGACATGATACATGAATATTACAGAATGCTATCCTTGTTTTACTGCCAACAAAGAAAAGAACAAAAACATCCACTTTTTGTCAAGCGGAGTTTTTGAATTAGGATAGGACTAATGCTAAAGTACCTAATATTGTTCCGGGTGGTTTTCAATTCTTCATGTCATGTCGTCTTGTCATTTTGTTTTGTCAATCAATTCGCTAGGCAATGTTTTAGTTTAACTTTTAGAAGTTGAATTTTAATTTATGTTACACGGAAAGTCGACTTGATTCAGTTACCGCTAGAATTTCGACGTGAAAGCACCCTCTGTGTGCTGAATAGTTTGATAACGAGAGACGTAAACTAAGACAGTAGGTATTGATTTAAAAACAAGGCTGCAATTTGATCTTAAAAGAGGAGAATTTAAGCGATGGCAGAACAAAACACAGAAACAACAACAACTGACGTGGAGAGCACCTACGCAGCACCGGGAAATGATCCTAAAAACATGCAAGAGGTGACACAATATGTAAGTTTTCCACAGGTACCTAGCTAGTGCACATTGTAGTTCATTATTTAACGATTCTAGGTTTTGATACGACGTAATAATACCTAGCACAGCAGTTTATTAATTAGTGAGGTTATCAGCTTGAGAAGATGAATTATTATGTAATTTATTATGCAAACAGTAGTTTTGTGTTGTGATACTAGAAGTAGATACTATCTATGAGGGTGATTAGAATCTGTCATCTTTCTCTCACTGATGAATCCTCTAATGAAAGGAGCCACATTAATTTCAAAAGCTTGGATCAGTTGGTCAATTTTTCTATTAATTTTTAACTTTCATGTAGGGTGAAAAGTGAATGCAAAGATAGCATACTTCATATAAATAAAATGTTTTTAAGTTAAAAAAAAATACAGTTTTTACCATTGTTACTAATAGTGAACTGCTACTTAAATAAATTTATATTTGGCATAAATGTAAATACATTTTTCAACTAATCTTAATTTACTTAAATTTTACAGGTACAGTCCCTCTTACAAAACATGCAAGACAAATTCCAAAGTATGTCTGATCAGATCATCAACCGGATAGATGAGATGGGCACTCGTGTTGATGAACTGGAGAAGAACATCACAGACCTAATGACACAAGCTGGTGTTGAAAACGAAAAGTAGTCATGAAGTAGCAGTGATCCTAGAAGTAACAATCACACCACATTGTTTTGTGCCTGAATCATGTCATTTTTACCATTTAATGTCAAAGTAAATACTAAAATGCATATATAAAGATATATAGGTGAAGTCACTCCATAGTAGGGGCTAAATGATTATGTGGCTCATGTATTTATAATTGTTATGTATATGACCACCCACTATAGATAAGATAATATTATTTAAACATAAGTAAAAAGGCAGGAAAGGGGCCACAGCCAATTTCACTCCATATTTGTAGGCAATAATTACAATAAATTACATGGAGTGTAACACCAATAAAGAGAAGTTAGAGAATTGATGTTTATATGATAATCAATACACATGTAACACAATCACAGGTGTTTCATTATTTTTATTACACATTGTTTCTGAGCACCATGTATGTGTCACAGCCAATTAGCTTAATCAGCCGTTTAATTGGTTGCCTAGCCTTTTCATTTAAATGTGCCGTTTTTTCAGTGACCTAAGTGATCTTTTGTTCAATATCGTTTGATGACTTGACTGTGTCACTTATGTCGCTGATTAAACGGCACAGTTCAATGAAAAGGCTAGACTTTTAATGAAATGGCGGATTCAGCTAGTTGGCTGCGACATTATGCACCTACTTGAGTAATGAAAAAGTTGGTTCTGGTAATGGATGCTGAGTTGTGTTACTGCATTCACAATGGGATAGTTAGACTGGTTATTTAACACATAAAGATGTATATCATGTGACATAATTAAGCTGTTAGTGCATGTAATAGAGTTAACAGTAATGTAAACTAGACATAATGGCATGAAGTTTGTGAATTTGTTCAAAGATATTAGGATCTACTGGATTGGTTAAGATATTAGAAGTGTTCCTTTGTTACATAGTACGCTAGTAGTTGTCTAATCTATGGAAAGTGGATATCACATGAATGCAAAGCAATATGGAGTGATCAGATAATTGGTTTCTTGTAAGATTTTACTAAGCACAGCGGATGTATGTGTTTGCGCAACTGTTTGTATGATTGTTTATTTTGTAATTAAATTGTGTTGTATTATACATTTGATGTTTTTGTTACTAGAGTAAACAAGGGTTGGTATCTAGAGGGTGAATATTGATCAGAACAGTGCCTGGCGCGAATCGGCACCAGATACACAACATCGCGTGCACGTCACGATGGGGATAATTTTAAGGGCATCACTATTTCACATGCGATTCTGTTATACCAACTATTTTTTCGCTTTATTGAACTGAAGTCATTATTTTTCATTGGCAATATTTTTATGGCTATGTAATTTCTTATTTCAGTTTGAACATTTTCGTTAGATTATAAGCCAATAATAATCGTATTAGTAATCATTCGCCACTCGTAATTACGTACATGTTGTGATGCTGTACCTACTATCTATAGGTATGATTAACAAGTTCTTATGCTCAAGTAATATGAAAATGTACAAAATAGATTGTGTCTGTATAATATCTACGATATCCATTATTAAGTTACCTACTTAGTAAACATAGTTTTACGGTCAGACCTTTTAATATTTTGCAGTGCTTTATGGGAAAACACCCAGGAGTATACCTACCTACTAATAGTTCTAAATAAAATAACGAGTCATATTCATATAGTGTATTATTTGGGTAATTGATTAAGATAACATTCTTTTTATGATATACATCTCTTACATACACATATCTCCTATACTGTACATAAAAGAACACACGACATAATCTAACTAACGCGATTCTGTCTCTTCAGAAGAGTCTTCATCTTCAGTTTCTTCTGAGTCCTGGATAAAAAAAAAGTATGTTAATCCACTGGATCATTCTAATTTTATTCCATAAAAAATAAACATAAAAGGCCATATTACGGATGTTTCCTCGTCTTCCTTGGTCGGTGAATTATTCATGAGAGCCGCTAGCGAGCTGGATCTAGCCATTCCGGAATTTGCATACTTTTCCGGCGACTTCGCTTTTCGCATGCTCTGTAATGAAAATGTTACTATATTAGTTGCGCTCCCTAACTTTATCACTGTTAGGTAAGGGTTTGGTACACGCACAGTTCATATGTTATGTGACCTGACGTGCGTTGTACCTACACATTGTCGTCGATACCCGACTGATAAACATGCTTGAGACTATTGACAGCCTATGGAGATTAAGGTCGGGATGATCGAACCAAAACTTCAATAGACTGAAACGGTTATAAAAAAGTTTTACAGCACATTCACACTTACGTGCAATATTTTCAAATCACACTGCACACTATCAACAGCTATCGCAGTGGTTGAGGAATATATTATAGATCATACCACAGCAAACACTGCTGACGCCGTGTTAAATCACTTTAATAATTCTAATAATAACATAACCGAAATGAATGAAATCGTTGATTAGATGATAAATGAGTGAAATGCTAACCACTGAGTCCTCGTCATAGTTAGGGGATTGCTGCATGAGTGACGCGAGTGACGATGATCTTGCAAACATTCCAGGGTTTGCCTGTTTCTCCGGCGAACGCAACTTTCTTCTGAAGTTCTGTATGTGGTCATTGAATTAATGCTTTAAAATATGAAGCTACAGAATAAGTTAGCATTAAATAATATTTACCGTTTGATCCTCATTATCTGAAAGACCTGCGTTTATGCGCTTTACAGAAAAAATATTACATTAGAAAGTCATTTGAGTACAATTTTCTAATCTAAAGTTTAAAGGTAGATTCGACCTAAATATTTAAAAATAGGCACTATGGCACGGATATACTAGGACAATCCCAAAATCGTCGTCATGCAGCCACGAACTTACCTCCAAGTCACCCCTTTCATTGATATCATTGATCTGTTGGTAAGCAACAGTGAGCAGTTCCACTGCCTTCGCGTGGAAGGTCATCTCGATCATGACGAAATCTGACAGAAGAGTCTTCAGCTGCTGAAGTTTGCGTCTCTCGAAGAACTCCGTCTGCTCACTCAACCCTTTGGCAGTCCGTGACATTTCTGCAGAAGCCTTCAGTAGCTCGGATTCTGCATATGTCTATAACATCATTTAAATTCTAAGCCTATTTAGCGCACGATGCCGAATAAATACTTTCAAAAAAAAAATAACTGAACCGAATCAGCAATTCCCACCACCTGTCTACCCATCGGGCAATAATGGCGTAATGTTAGGTACCTACCTACCTATATTAAGGTATCGCAGCGTAAAGCTACGCTAACGAAATCAATCTAGAATCGGCACACCGCCTATGTGTTATGTAGGTACCAGTGTTTTAATCATTCAGACGAAAACCGGTCCCATATTAACCTACCTAGTCCCATAGTAAAAGTTGTCCATAATGATGAGTACAATAACCCCTTAAGAGGTATTGCGTTTATTCTGTTACACGTTGTTTAAACACAATAGGTAGCAAAAATGAAATTATGCAGGCAGTGGTAATACGAAGCTGAGAACAAGGCTATTGGTTATATTTATAATCGCGCTGCAGCGCAATGCGGTTAGTCGTGCATATAGCATTCTGTATCAAAATGTAACTATAGTGTAACGTGGTATAACGTACGACTTGCTGTCTGTTGAAGGGTTGTCTCTCTCTGGCTTTGTCTAGCACTTTCTTACGAGCCAGCTCCTTCTCGCGGACGTTCATTGTGTGCTTTAACTCTTCTCTGGCATGTTTGCAAATTGTCTCGTATTGGCACAGCTCACCAATTACCTGAGTAGAGACATTTATGAATATTGAATATTGATGGAACAATAAAGTAGGTACCTCCCATGTATGTAGGTACCTATGTAAGAATTGTAGTAGGCGGCATTCTGTAGTGTCTGGCTAGCTGAATTTTGTCATGTAGGTATGTTCCACATATTATTATGTACAAACAACAATAAAAAGCAAAAACCAACTTTACCGTTGTTATAATGGTAATTTTTCAAAAAGAAAAGTACCTATGCGAAGCGAGCTCGAAAATGTAAAAGAAAATTGAAAACTACCTTTGTGGATCCATAGTTTTATAGAGCGAGCGAAGTTAGTTCAGAATATTTTACACCCGTTCTCGGTTATGTACCTACGTTATCTATTTGCCATTCAAACAAACTGTAAGTTACCTAAGTACTTTGATGAATTATGCGGAAAAACTATCAGAAATTTTGATTAGGTATATTCCTCGAATATTTATTTGATTTTTATGTATTTACTTATTTATTGATTTCAGATTGTTACATCCTTAACCGAGTATTGAAAACTATGGATCAAGAGCGAGTGAAGCGTGTTCGGAAAATTTTGGCGTATGGCTAGGAGCCTAGGATATGTAAAATTTTTCTTTTGACCATTCAAAAAAACAGGAAGTTATTTTGTTGAAATATGCAGAAAAACTTTCTTCATCTAGCGAGCGAAGTCGCGGGCGAAGTGCTAGTGTATGTACCTATGTCACCGGATAATTGCAAACTCCGTAATAAGACCACCTATATAAAATAATAATAAGATATATAATATAATATATATAAATTATTATAATAATAATAATATAATAAATAAAATATCTTGACTTGGCTCGCGAGGTTGTCAACATGTGGAATGTGAATTCGGCAATCATTGTACCGATAGTCGTCTCAGCCAACGGTTTAATAGCCAAGAGCCTCGACCAACACCTCAGGAGGCTCTCGTTAGGCAGCTGGATCAAGGGCTTGATTCAGAAAGCAGTACTTCTGGACACGACTCGTATCGTTAGGAGGTTCCTCTCTTTGGAGCCCTGACTGCCGGTAGCTTGGACCCTGTTCCCGATACCGGTGGGCTACTATTTTTATATTTTTAAATATTTTTTTATTCTTTTTTTGTAGGAATATTTAAAAATATAATTAATATGTATAGAAAATGAATGAAGGATAATAATAAATATTATTATAATTATAATAAGCTATATAAATTCTCGATATAATAGTGAGCAGATCATTTGGAATAGAATAAATCCCATCCAAATTCAATAGTTTCCAATTTATCAGTGTCGTATTGAGGAAAACCGGACAAGTGCGAGTCTGACTCGCGCACCGAGGGTTCCGATCGAGTCTTCATTTTTGCCGAGTAGGTATTACCATTATATTACCTACGGAAGTTTATAAACTATGAAAGCATAGTAATGACATAAGTATTAGGTACTCTCACAAAAATATAGCAAGTAGGTAAGTAACATTGAAGGATAATCTTAACTTTGCTTTTGAAAAAATGTTCTCCCAACAATGTACGACACGATCAATCCTACAACCGAAAATATAAATTTGTAGGTAATCACAAAAATGATGATTTTTTTATGATAATACCACAAATTCTCAATTTTCAGGGATTTTCCTATACTTATACTCTAATAACTATCATCTTCTCAAATTTCATGGTTCTAGGTCAACGGGAAGTCCCATATAGGTTTTGATTCCCGTGCGAGCGTAAAAACATGCGCCGTAAACAGAGCACACTCGGCCTTAGCTTACATTGAAAAAATCTAACTTTTAAGTTAGATTTTTTCAATGTAAGCTTGATTCTTCCACGCGTTCCTGAGAAAAAGGGTCTTGACAGACGGACAGATAGACGGACAACAAAGTGATCCTTTGTGGGTGCCGTTTTTGCCGACTGAGGTGCGGAACCCTAAAAAATTTCACGCGATATTTTACAATCTTACGGCGTTTGCAACAATATCCGGTGACATAATATACATACTTATAAGCAAACTAATGGCCAAAAAGCCTCAATTTCCATAAATTTTTGACAGATTGCAACTGACAAGCGAATGCGAACGTTGCTTAAAAATTAGTAGAATTGGCACTCAGATGGTGGGTATAGGTATCCACTAAGCGTCCGAGTTACGCCTTACCTTGGCTTCCAAACGCTGTACTTCACAGTTCCGGTACTCTTCAATGGCTGTTAATGTAGTAGACAGATTTTCTAAGCCGCTGCTCAAAGACTTGTTAACGATTTCGTTATTAGCGTAGTCCTTAAGAACCTTTACTAATTCATCCCCCATGTCACGCAATCTGTTTCAAAATATCGTGAATGGTATATTAGTGTTCAAACCTATTTTAGATGTCCTACCTAAGTGATAAGTACCTACTTAATTTAAATGACAAGAAGATAGCTAACCACTATTTTTAATGAGTGGAGCATTAGATTCGAGGTACTTATCCGGTAAGTACTAACAAAAGCTATTTGCCGCGGCGAAACTCCGCTGTCGCGGTAAATCGCAGCGCGGCGTACGGAGCTTCGGCAAGATATCATGGCGGTATGGAGACTGTCGCAACCCAGCGCTGTGCACGCCACTATT
Organism: Melanchra persicariae; assembly: GCA_947386135.1. NCBI lineage: Eukaryota > Metazoa > Arthropoda > Insecta > Lepidoptera > Noctuidae > Melanchra > Melanchra persicariae. The sequence goes on along the minus strand of OX376653.1, from coordinate 5,858,670 downwards.
ATGGCCACAAGTCCCCTCTTTCAGGAGTGGCTAGAGAGGTGCCGGTGCTTCCGCCTGAAGCAAGTACACACCGGACACAACTGTTTCCGGAGCTAACTGTTTCGGATTCGGCGGGAGAACACACCCGGGTGTCATCACTGTGAGGATAGCCAGAGGACACGGTGGAGCATAAGGTGGAGGTCTGCCCTGCTTGGGCGAAACATCGCCGTGTCCTCCTAAAGGTGATCAGCGGCAGCGACCTCTCACATCCGCTCCTGGTACATTAATCCATGGTCCGGAGCGTGGAGGCATGGGAAGCAGTCACCTCCTTCTACGAAGCAGTAATGCTAGCGAAGGAGGAGGCGGGCCACGTAAGGGAGAGGCAAACCTCACGCCCAAGCTGCCGCAACAGAAGGACACGCCCCGGGCGTCGGGAGTCGCAGGGCGATTCCTGGCCACCGTACACACCGTACACCGTACCTGCGGACGACAAGCGTTGGGTGGCTCACCGTCCGATCAGAACCAGGCCCAGGTCAACGGCGCGTTGTATTCCACGCACGCCTCAAAGAGATGTTAGCACAGTAGACGGGGCCCGCTAGGGACAGTGCCTGCCAGGGTTGCGGAATTTGTTCGAAAGAGTCACCGCTGCCCTGGAGCGTAAAGGACATGAGGAGGAATAATGGATGGGTTGTAGTCAGTAAGAGTATGATATTCCCTTCCACTCCGTCCAGAGTGGAAGGAGTCATTTGATGATTTCCCATGATAAAAAAGGTGACTCCAATGATAAAAGATCATGCCCTAGAATAAGTAGGTACATAAAATCTAATGAAGTATGTACGCAGCATAGTCCAACCTAAAGATGTGCCAAAAGGTTTCATCGTGTTTGTGTTACTTTTGATGTGTGATAAACTTGAGGTAAAATATTATGCTAACTAAAATACTAGCGCACTCTATGGACATTCACTGTCAAAGCGTTTCTTGGACTTAGTTCTCCTTGCTTGCGATCTGCAAGTAGGTACCTACTTATGTAAAATAACCGCAATGCGAATTTGCGAACTGAAAATAAACTAACATAGTTTAGTTCAAAGGTTTAGCTCTTTGTCTGAAACCGGATATTACAAATATTTATTTTAGCTATGAGATTTATCGGTGGGCACCTGAATTGGTTTTTCGTTTTTCCTTTACATTCTCACCTTGCTGTTTTTCTTGTGTAATCTCCAAAAGCAACACAAAGTTCCCCAAAGTTTTTCTCCACATTTGTAATTCGGTCTTGAATGAACTTGGCTTGTTGTTCATAACTCAAAGAATGCGGATTATCACCTCTAAACATGATTAAATATTCAGAAAATCTGAACAAAGATACTTGACTTGCACTTGATTCTTATTTATTTATTTACTTTTTGGTAACTATGGCAACCATCATCGCATTTAATTTATAAGGGCAACTATGGATGGGGCCAGTAACTGGAGAGGCAGTAACTTTTCATGCCAGTCAGTCAACTGCAATGGCTCGAATAAAAAATGTGCACCGCTTTGTAATAAACAATCTCGTATCATAAGCGAGGGTTGCAAAAAGTATAAACGGTGTCGTCTTTTCCTCTTTTTTACGGTTTTCCCTCAAAGCTTACAATTTTTTTTTTTAATAAACGTCACCCATCAACAAGGCAAGTGTACTATTTCTTGATTTGTTTCTAGTTGAAAACAAGGTTGTGTACCCGGCTTAACAAGAATAATGTTTAAAATATGAACCATGGGTCTGCAACGCAGCTACAATGTTGTGATCATGTTGTGATTGACTCTCTGAGTTTTGACAGTACTTTTGCTGTTGTCATTTGTCAGTGCCAAACCCAACAGCTGTTTGTTTTTTGTGTTTGTTGCCCTACTATCATTACAAATTAACACAGAAATGAATGAAGAAATAGATGAATATGATATTTACCACCAGGATTTTACGACAGTATCAGAGTGGGAAGTTTTTATTGCTCGTATAGAAGAAGTATTAAACGAGTGGCGGTTGTCTAAATCAACTTTATCTAAACTATCAGGGGAGTACACAAAGAAATGGACAAGCAAATCGGAGGAAATGTACTTCCAGGGCAATAAATTTATATTATCTTATCATACATTTGAGCCAGCTAAGTCTGCAGAGAACTCGGAAGAGTCAGAGGATAAATCGTTTCTAATTGAGTTGCACAAGGGTATTTGGGACTCAACCACAAATTTTATGGATGACCTCGATGGAAGTCCTTTTCCAGTGTCCAGCTGGTATGGGTTAAAACGTTATATAATGCTGTGTTCAAGTTTACCATTGGTTGATGGAAATTTGATAAAGCTTGTGATGAGCACTGCAAATATTGCTTTTGCAAACATAGACTGTGGTGTGCCTTTCTTTGTCAAAATACGTGAACACTGGCAGCAAACATACTTAGGGTTCTACGAAGACAGTGAACATAAAGTTAGCTTTGACACAATCCATTTGAAAAGAATTTCAAATCAATGCTCACATTTGAGTGGCCTTGTTAGTTTATTTAAATCAAAAATCGCATCACCAGTTGCTCTAGATGCTGTTGTGGTTTCTACAAAGTTTTCTTATGAATTAAGAGAAGTTGATGCATTCGCTTGGAAGAAGAGGACACAGGCAAATGAGTTTCTGTCAATAGATGGTTTTGATGTAAAAAAACTGTTAGAGCTTCCTTTTGGGTCTGATAAAAATCCTATACATAGTGTGTTGCTCAATGCTATCTGGCCAAAGTTCCGTGAATGTGCCATAGTAGATTCTTCTACATTTTCTGAAATAGATCCACTTATGGCTCCTACTTGGACAATTACCCTAAAAATGAGGGATACATTCAACTGTCAATTATCTGAAACCATTAGTAAAATTATGGATTTATTAGATAATAATAATCTACTTATGGACACTCTGGGGTTGAGTAAAAGTTTGGGACTAGTGAATCCTCTCCATAAGATCACTGAAGCTCCCATTACCATATCTAAGTTAGTGAAGGCAGCCATGGGACAGAGTAGGCACATGACAGATTTCAAGGGACCTATAGCTGATGAGCTGCTCATGCCCCTGCTGTACTATGTGTTTCCTGATGCAGTTGAAGATAATACTTTCAATTATCCTGAACAGTTGGAAGTGGAATTCAAGCAGGTGAGGTCTTACTTGGTTTCTCCAATAGATGGCGCTAGTTGTTTCACAATTAAGAATATTATTGTATGTTTAATGTTTTGTTTGTGTGATGTTTCTCCAGGTGGATGGGGAGCAGAAGTTGTGTGGGTATGTGAAGACGAGCCCGGAGGGCGGGCTGGTGTGGCGCGTGTCGGTGACGGCGGCGCGGCTGTTCGATGCGGGCGGCCTGCCCTACCTGGCGCATCTGTGGTATGAGTTCTGTCAGGAGCTGCAGTACCGCTGGGAACATCGTATTCTGGTGCCAGGGTAAGTACATAGCAGCATATAGAGAGTTATATTAAACTATCGGATGGTTTTGGTAGGATATTCATTAAAAATAAACTAAAATTCGTCAGATTATAATTTAATTATGATAATTTTATTAACATTACAAAAAACTCTTATTAAGAGTTCTAATTTATTTGACACCAATATAATTTATGAAGGTTTCCAAAATAAATAATTTACAAAATAAATTTCAATTTTTAAACAACCTACTTAGGTGGTCTTGGGATGTAAATATATACTTATATTAAAGTTTCAATAGAAAAATAAAATACAATACATATTTAGCCCTTTCATACTATACTCTATCTATAAATAGCACCATTCTGGATTATCTCTTTTATTTGGTTAATAATAATAATAAAAAATTGATTAACTTAACTCTCTGTTACTGTTAAGTATGGAGTCTTTTAAAATATCAATCAATTGTCTACTATGATCATGACAATTACCTTTTATAACATTACCTTAATCTATTTTAAAATATATGTACAACTTAATAACATAAATTAAATCTAAAATATAAATAAATATGCACCATAAAAATTAAAAGTAATATACAATACAAATCAGTGGTAATAAGAACACCCTGTGTTCAAAATGCGAACATTATTATAGTAGTCAGTAACATTCGGCAACCATAGTAAACCTCTCTACAGTGAATGAATAAAATATTGTGACTAGTTTCCACTAACCAATAGTTTTAATTTAAAATTCATGCAATATTTAATCTCATAGTAATAGGCACTTATCATTATGAATTGCACTCCAATAAGAAATTATATGATATAAAAATGAATTGTATGAATCACAATTTAACTAGTCAAAACCAAAAATAACAATCTAATAATATAATCTCTAATAAATTATTCACCATAGAATTTACAGTCAATTCTTAAGTATACGGAAACCGAGCCCAACTGTATATGATCGCAAAGTTTTCTACTAGGTAACAATATAATTACACTTAACTCAATATTCTATCGGGTACCGGACACACTGGCTCCGAGCCGCGAGTCGGTTGCAGTGCGCGTGCGCACGTCTGTTGGTCTTCTCATGGCCGTGTCGGCGAGAGTGGCGGTGCGGGCGCTGCCCCCGCGCCTCATGACTGCACCACGAGGTATAGCCCGCAGGGGCCCCGCGCGAGGGCGAAGAGCGCCCGCGACACGTCACATCTCCCCGCGCCGTGTCCCTCGCACGCTATAAAGGCACTAGTCCGCTCCGGGTCGTTGGGTTTCGCGCCATGTAGATATCCATATCATGATCAGTCCAGTTGTCGGAAGTGTCGCAGTACCCCATACCGAGGGAGCCTACGCTGTACCGACTGGCGGGCCGGGACCGCGAGCGCGGCCTTCGCCGGGAGCCCGCCGTGCCGCCCGTGGCTCCGCCTGCCGCGCCGCTCAGCGACAAACGGGACGCACGTTCCGATGCTGCGCCTAAGGATTGACGCGATTGTCGCAGATCTAAAAGTTAAATGGGTTTTCGTTTTTAATTATTATAAGAACCACACCGTGCAAACGAACATTTTGGAAAAATCAAGTAAAAGCCGGAAATGAAATGAAGAAAGTAGATAATAAAAGCGACAGTCGAACTTACCAGCTCGTGATCCTAGAAGGCTACTAGGGTAGCCAGGCACTCCGTAGCGGCCTGAATGGGAATAGCTATGTTGTGATTGACCATCAGCGAGGGAACGAGCTCTTCCAGGACGACCCGGGAGCGGGTCCGGAGGAGCCGGTTCGGTATAGGAACGTGCACGCGGGATCGAACGTGCGCTATAAGCCGACACTTGATCCCACTCACGCTGCTTTCCAAATGCGCCGATCGTAGCCAACGAGGAGAGCGGGCCGCTGGGGCTCGGCGTGCCGGTGAGTCCGCCGCAGCAAGGGTTGGGCATCTTCTCCGGAGCTTGCGTGTGCAGGCGGTGCACGGTGCGGGAGCGGCGCCGCGACGCTGCGGCGAACACAAGCACGGCCACGACGATGGTGCCGCAGATGGCGGCGCTGGCCGCTATCGTGATCTTGTCCATGTTTGAGGCGGCAGCGGAAACGGTGCGTACCTCGCGGCACTGAGAATACGGCACCGTCTCTGGACTCACATGAACCTCCTCCAAGGAGATCACGCAGACCACGATACATTCCTGTGAACAAATCGTCATCTTTAATATTTTTTTCACTAGTTAACACTACATAACAAGAACGGCAATTTTTGGCAGACATGGCAGACATACCTGAGATGGAACATTTTTTATTTTGAATTCTCTTTCGCTGGCTTCCAAAGGTGGTCCTTGCTTAAAGCTTTTGTCTCCGAAGAGTCGATATACGACGCGGAAGCCGAGTATATTAGCAACATCTGAGTCCCATTGTATGATAACAGAATTGTCTTGCCTGTACGCATTTTTCACAATGACTTCATTGGAATCATCTACTTTTGGTTTTTGTTGTGGGAAACTCATGACAAGTGGGGGACGCTGGTGCGGGGCGTGGCGCCATGTGGGGGCGGCGGGGCGGACGGAGGGGACGCGGCTGGGGCGGGCGGTGCTGGTGGTACTGGTGCTGGTGCTGGTGCTCTGGATGATCGCTGGTTTCGTCGGTACTTCTATGATATTGCTTATTTCAGTTTCGTGTGGTGCAGGGGTACTGCTGCTGGTTAGCGGGGCAGCAGTGGTGGTGGATGTAGTTGTGAGTATGTGACTTAATTTCCACTCATTAAAATCTTTTACTGTCGTTGATTGCCTTTCTGTTGTTGAAGTTGTATCATACTCACAAACTAATTCATTCGGTTCAAAACTGTAAAACCCCCGCTCACGGAAGTGCGGTGGATTGCCGCAGAATTGCGGATTTCTTTCTCGTGATGTCACTTGCAATTCTCCGTTGCGAATCCATTCAATTATCCAGCGCAGGCGACAGTCACAGTTTAAGAATCTACCGCCAATACTGAGGCCTCGGAGAGTTTCGTTAAGATGAGAGAATGCTTCTTCCGGCACTGTGGGTAAAGGATTACCATCTAACGCTAATAAAGTTATTGATGGATTGTTCACAAACGCTTCTACTGGTAACTTGTTTAGTAAATTGAACCCGATATCTAATACTCTTAAGTCGCTCAGTGTTCCTATTGCAGCAGTTGGAAACTCTGGCAGTAGGTTGTTCAGTAGACTTAATGAGCTTAGTGTACTCTTTATTCCAGCGAACGCATCTTCTCTAAGATGGACAATGATATTTCGTTCCAAGTTTAGAGCAGTCAGGGAGTCTAATCCTTCAAACGTTCGGCTACCGTCGGGTCCTGGAAGTTCTCTGATACTGTTTTGTGAGAGGTCCAGGAAAGCCAAACTCCGAAGACCTCGGATACATTCGGGTACTGTTTTTTGTTTCGTGCCTTTTAAATTTAAATTTTTTAACGAGTTTTCTAATCCAGTGAGAGTTTGCGGTTCTAGTGTAACATTGTTGTCGGAAACTTTCAGTGTCGTGAGCTTACGGAGAGTGATAAAGGAATGGTTTGCGATGTGTGCAATGCGGTTTTTGGATATATCTAAAAGAGAGAGGTTTATTAATATTTTCAGGGCTTTTACTGGAACTTCGGTTAGTTCGTTGTCTTGCAGGTTCAAGTTTTTCAGATATGGCCCTTGTCCTCTAAAAGCGTCGTCTTCTATTCGCTTGATTCCACAACCAGATATTTGAAGATTGTGAATTTTGAGGTTTGCGAACATGTTGTGAGTGAGGATGGGAATGCTTGAATTATTTATGTACAGTAGATCGATAACAATATTTCTTGCGCTCATGTTTAAAGCTGATAATAGCGTTGGGAAGTCAACCTGTTGATAAAAAAGATACGATGGTTAGGTATTTTTAATTTTATATGGGTAATATTCAAAACTGTTTAAAAACTGGACATTACCTGATCACATTGGACTGACAGATCTCTTGCTAAGTTATGTGCGCATACACATGCGGCTTGCAGCGTGGGCGCGCCCTCCCACGGACACTCTGCGCTTACGCAGCGTGCCATCAGCATCAGCAGCATGGAACACGACCATGATCGTGTGTGCTTGGATTCTCCCTGAAAATAATGGAAAAGATAGGTCAGGCAAGAAGCTAAACTAAATAGTCTCCTCGAAAGTGCTAATAACCTACTCAATTAAAATGAGCACTTTTCTTTAATGCAATATCTTCGGCACCAATCTTTTTTCCTATGATGGCGACAGTTGGTAGTCAATAAAGTGTTATAAAATGAAGCTAATAACACATGCAAGTAACGGCCAATGTCACGATTAGCCCGATGACACAAGCATGTGTATGCCTGTAATACGTTGAAGTTATCGTGAGGTGTAGTCATAACCATACAAAGTTATCAGTAACTAAAGGACTGTAATGGTAGACAGACATGGAAACAATCAAACTGTAATTTCCTATTTGCTGACTACTGAATAGATAGACGCTGTAGTGCAATGTAACACAAATGTTTAACAAAGCGTAGAGTTCTTTGTTGTTCAATTAAGTTATTACTCGTCTGAGAGAAATACAGTCAGGATCCGTTTATAATTGCGCATTTGAAATTATAAGTGATAAGAATAGCACAGCAACACAACAGCGCATTAATGAAGATATTACTCGTTTAAATTCTATAGTAACACTTATTCAGAGAGTGGTTTTGGTAAAGGTGCGGGCTGCGATATCTAGTGCGGATATTTTTACTGATCGATTATCAATATTATCATAAATTTAAGTCATATAGTTTTAGACTTAAGAGCGTTTACGCCGTACGGCTTTTCATACAAACTTTGAAGTCCTTATTATTCGAAATGAATGAACCGATTTTAATGAAACTTGGTATGCATACGCCATCCAACTAGGTCTAAAAAGTTAGTTGAGAACATTTTCGAAAAAGAGTTTAGAGGGAGAGAGAGAGCGATTTTAAGTTTTCTATAGAAAGTGAAAAATCATTCCATCTTTCCTCCTGAACTCTTTTTATGAATAATAAAGACTTGACAGTTTGTATGAAATGCCGTACGGCGTAAACGCTCTTAATATGGTACAAAAAAGATGCATTTTACATTTTTTCAAACTAAATCCAAAAATACCACGTCTAGAACTTTGCTCTGAAATAATTATGTACTTAAGTCGGATTTCGTTTATGAGATTCGGAAAAGCCGAGGAAAAGTTTCGGCTGTAATCCTCGATAACTTTTCTTAATAATCTTATTTAAGGTTGCCGGGGCAGCGGTCTAATTATGTAATCGAAATGGGGTGGTTATGCTTAAAGCTTCGAGTGCATAGCATTTGATAGACTGGCGGTAATCAAGTGGCGCACAGACCGTAGAGGAGAAGTGCAGCGTGGCGGCCACGGACTACTAGCCCGGAACATCTGGCTTTCCCTGCACTTGCCTTGCTAATGTGCTGCAAAGACAATCCAATCACTACAATCGCATAAATGAAACTACAATTTGAAACCCAATTTTTTGTAACGGAAAAAGTGAAGAAATAAACAAAAAAAGGCCGGAAGCAATAAGTTGTAATCAATACAGAACAGGGCATGTCGAACATTTGATCTGTGGACATTTGGACAGCCAACGTTTGCGGATGTCCAAAATAATCGATGGGCCAAACATTGGGCTCGGGTTGCGGAGTGTTGGACTTATGTGTTCTTGTCGTACTTGTATTTATGTTCTGTTTCTGTAAAATGCACCTAGTTATTTGGAAAATATATTAATTGTTAACCAATTTGACCAAACCCGTAAGTAGGTAGGTGCACACAGATACGAGCTTTTATATACTAGAGGGCCTGCCCAGGCCTGCCACGAATGTTTTGACGTAGGTATAGCAACGTAACAGTATCGTTAATGTGAGTGAATTTTACTATTATAGGTAATAATCGTTTCGTACATAATATTTTTTTGAATTGGATACAGAATAAACGCAATACCTCTTAAGGGGTCATTGTACTCAACATTATGAACAACTTTCATGGAACCAACACTGAAAAGGCGAAAAAAAACTGCCCCATTCATTTCTGTGTGCATAACTCGACACAATGTACTGAACAGCTTCGGGGTTGGCCCCGTATTAAAAATTGTTCATAATGATAAGTACAATGACCCCTTAAGAGGTATTGCGTTTATTCTCTTACACGTTGTATTCTTATTTTTGTATGATACAAATTGTGTTTGTCGCATAAAATTAAACCAAAATACTATGATGTTGTAGTTTTTTATATTATACTCAAAATTCACTTACGTTAACGATTCTGTAATATTACTATACGTCAAAACATTCGTCCTAGCCCTCTTGTATTCTATTAAAACTCATTCGGTCACCATCTCTTAATTTGTAAGATAATTCGATTGGAAAACAGTTTTAACTGGGTAAGCATTATTTATATGTAGCCGACTTATTTAAACAATAAACATACTTCTTCCAAAAATATAAAACAATTAATTAATTCTTCTTCTTCTTCAGATAGAAAGATTAATTTAATTAACATGTAGTGTAGGTAAAAGTGAACTCGAACTTTGTATCAACAGCCTCAAAGAAGTAGTAAACACTAGCAAACGTGCGGAATGCTTATGTTTTGGTGTAAGTCCCACTACCCTATTTACATAAATTTGCCAGTCATCCGATTTCGCCGTTAACGGTACCGTCCGCGGCGCCGGAGACGACTCGCTGCGGCCGACACAGCCTGCCAGTTCACTTTCTCATGGCCTTTGGCTTAGCAGATATGCGGAAAGTAGGATCTTTACAAATTCATTTCATAAATTATAACGATTTTATCGTCTTCGGAACGTCTGTGATTTTTTTACGTTATCAATGCCTGCTCTTCTGATCATGTTATAGTGCTGAATTTATTTGACAGTGCTTCCCGTGAATTGACATCTGAACTTTAAAAGATTCATATTACTCTCATTTCGGATTCTGTGTGAGAGCAGACCAGGCTCAGCCAGATAAGTTTGTAATCTTGAGCCCACTGGCACACACGACGTTCATCTAGGAATTTCTACTTTGACTAGACGGTTTACTCTTCTTTGGTAGTTCCTGTAAATTAATGATAGTAGTTTGTCTATGCGTGTACACGCATGTATTACTCGAAGGTATGTAATGTTGCCAGTACGTGCTTGCCTAGCGCCTACGCGTAACGGTCGGCATGCGTTATGCAGCAGAGGTAGTACGGAAGCACATCTTTAGCATGCTGCGCGCTGTGCAGTCACTTTAGTAAAGACGTAGCGTTGCGCAAGTACTGCTGACCTAACTACACGCTATTGTGTTTCTTATCAACTGTTGATTATTAGCTCAGCATCGATTGTTACGTTTACACGTCCAATGTAAGTTCTACCTACATCTGCACTTAAAATCCTAACACTCATTTACACGTAATCATTTCAAAATTCGTTTCGTTCAAAAGTACCATAGTTGAAACGTTGAAATCGCTCATATAAATAAAGCTTTTAGGATGAATGACCTGAGCATTTAGTAAATTGGTTACGAAGTTTGATAGCAGTCGGGAAAGTTTCTATGCTAAATTCGTTAAATTATTCAAAAGCTGCAAACGAGTATCTCTTCTCTTCGCAGCTTTCTACCGTTAGGTTGTTATTATTGAATTCGCTTGTAATGTATTCTTTGATTTGAATGATGATATGGCAAGGACGGAACAAATTTGGAGAAAAAGAGGAAAAAAAAAGAAAAAATGGGATTAGGGCAGAATTTCGACAAGATGGTTAAAAAATAAAAGCATAATTAAAACTAGGCTATATAAAATAAAATAAAACAAAAAACTTATGGAACCAACACTGAAATCGCGAAAAAAAAATCAACAGCCTCATAAATTGTTTTATCTACACTCACAACGTAATGTTCCAAATATGAGTTCAAAAACGAATGCATAAACACATACTTTTTTTTCGTGGACAGGTAAAATAAAAAAAAAATACCATTACAGTTCAACAGTTTCCTTCGATTTTTAAACAACTGCATCATAAAATAACTTTTTAATTTTTATAGCACACTTTTTCTTTTTAATTTTTGGCGCGGGCTCATTGACTTAAGTCAATGTGCCAGCTTTTATCTTTGTCTATGTTTGAGCGCGCTGCGCAGTCATTCGAATACGCAATGAGAATATCCGCCATATTGGAATTAACTATTTTTCCACTTATTTTATTTCAACTGTATGAGTGAAGATAAAATAGTGTATGCAACGGCATATAATTAGGTATTAAAACACTCGTGTGATGCTATTATCACACTCGTATTTTAATAACCCTTTTTATATGGTCGTTGCATAAACTACTATTATCTACACTCACAATGTAATGTTCCAAATATGAGTTCAAAAACGATTGCATAAACACGTACTTTTTTTTCGTGGATAGGTAAAATTAAAAAAAAAAAACCATTACAGTTCAACATTTTCCTTCGATTTTTAAACAACTGCATCATAAAATAACTCTTTAATTTTTATAGCACAATTTTTCTTTTTAATTTTTGGCGCGGGCTCATTGACTTAAGTCAATGAGCCAGCTTTTATCTTTGTCTATGGATGCGCGCGCTGCGCTGTCATTCGAATGCGCAATGAGAATATCCGCCATAGTGGAATAAACTATTTTTCCACTTATTTTATTTCAACTGTATGAGTGAAGATAAAATAGTGTATGCAACGGCATATAATTAGGTATTAAAACAAGAGTGTGGGTTTATCACACCAGGCGTAGCCGAGTGTGATAATAGCATCACACGAGTGTATAACCCCTTTCATATGGTCGTTGCATAAACTACTATTATGTGCGCATAACTCAACAAAATGTGCTGAACAGTTAATTTTTTTTTGCGATTTCGGTGTTGGTCCCATAGTAAAAGTAGTGCATAATGATGAGTATCCTAAGAGGTATTGCGTTTATTCTGTTACACGTTTTATACTATCGACCCACAATTAGTGCAAAACGTAATGACAATGTAGATTGTAGATTCTTTGATTTGAGATTGCACATTATGTTATTTATGAATAATGTAGTGAAGATTATAATAATGTAATTCAGAAATACAATAATACTAAATTAAACGCTTCCCAATTGAATATAGGTAGTCGTGCAAAAGGAAAAGAAAGACTTCGGAGTTTCAAATCCAATATAAACTATAATTGCAATATTAGGAATCTTCCTGCAATATCATTCTAAAGTTACTACAACTGTCATTGGACTATATAGGACCTGAAACTTGGATATTACTTCAAAGTCCAAAATGCTTTCTTTGATAAAGCAAGTCTTGGCTAAGAGTAGTAAAGTTATTCATTTATTATATACCGTTTTCCATACTTATTAAATTATTTTATGACATCTATATTCCATAAGTATTTATGTTGGTCACAATTTGCATGTGAGAAAATGTTGTTCGAATATTAATATGTACGATGCTTTAAAATGTATTTCGGTTACTTGTAACTCATTGATGCAGAGGTCTCTTCCTTTATTCATTCCGTGTCAGGTGGTGTCAGTTAATTAAGCTAAAATAATTCTCCAGTTGTCGAGCACTTGGTTTGAGTGACAGATCGATTAAAGTTTCCCTCATTTCGTGAAATCAATGTCGCCTTCGCCGCACCTCGGCGGGCTAGCTGGTACGTTTTAAAGATATTTTTATTTCAGCTGCTGCTGCTCACCTGTCACCTTGGAGTGTGGCACTTCATTTTAGATTTAATCTGTTTAGCATCTTGATGGCAGCCTGACAAAAAATATAATTTATTCAAAGAAATGACGTGTTCATCTAGTGAAAGTTATTTGAGATGAGTTTATTTTTAACTTTTATGAGTAAAACATAAATTGATAATGGTTGGGCTTTAGGTTTGTGCTAAAACATTATTTAATGTGGAAATTGGCGCTAGTAGGATAAAATATTGCCTTCGATGCAAAGAAGCGATGTTCTGCAGCAGTGTAGCTTTTTATTTCATAAATAAATATTAATGCACGCAAGTGTATTTACACTTGCATGCCCGGCCCACTCCGTAGTCAGGACTCCTGAGGGCCTAGCACGAATGTTTTGACGTATAGTAACGTAATAGTATCGTTAATATAAGTGAATTTTACTATTTTAATACTATTTATTTGAATTGGATACTAAACGTATTCATATTTTTGTATGATACTTATATCATACAAAAATATGACAAACATTTGTAAATGTGTAAGTCGCAAATTAAACCTAAATACGATGGGGTTGTAGCTTTCATATTCAAAATTAACATATGTTAACGATACTGTAACGTTACTATACGTCAAAACATTCGTACTAGGCAGGCGCTCAGATGTTAATTCTCTTGAACATCTATGGGATGATCGTTAGGGCTAGAATTCAAGCTGCAAAAACACTTAAAGAACTAAAGGTGGCAGCTATCCAGGACGAGTGGGAATGAATGAGTGGAAACCTTAAAAAGTCGTAAAAACATTAATAAAGTCGATGAAAAATAGGATGTAAGCAACAATAAGAACAAGGTGTGGCAATAAAAATTGAATTAAGTTTCTTATCAATTTCCGTTAGTTTTTTTGTGATTTTGATTGATTTTATTTGAAAGTCCATAAAATGAACAACAAAACACACAACAGAAAAGTAAGGTTCCTTATAACTGCATTCATATGCAGTTAAAAGAAACCTTACTTTTCTGTCTATCAAACAGTATTGAACCTTAACATTTTTCTTTTTGATTTACCAATTATCATGCCAAAAACCAGCCTTACCGGGGTGCGTAGATTTTTTTGCATATAAGTGTATTTTTACAAATAGTTTTATCATTGTTATTATCAATTTCGTTTGCCTACCTGAAAATTGTTGGTGTCAAAAACTAACACATAGCTCGATAGATGGCGTTGGCGTCGAGTTAGATCTCGCTATGGTTTCGTTACCGCCGGCCGTATATAGTCTCCGCGCGGCCAGTATCAAGTCGATCTTTCCAAAGGTTAAACGGGGAATGATGATCGGATTGGACTTGCGATTGCATGATGTCCGCCGCCGAATGTTACGCATAAGGTGGGCTAAATTCCTTCTGACCCCCAAATTTTTTGAAAGATCATGATTATTATAAAAAATGAATAAGTATCATAAAAATATTTGAAATTTACTGAATGTTATTCAAACCTTTTTAGGTTTGAATAACATTCTTATATTATAAATTTATAATAATATTATTTAAAAAAAAAACAAATGCTGAGGGGCTTGGGGCTTCTATTAGACTCTATTTTATGTTTAACCGACTTCCAAAAAAGGAGAAGGTTCTCAATTCGACTGAATTTTTTTTTTGTTTTTTTTTTTTGTATGTTTGTTCAACGATATTTTCGCAAATTGTCAACCGATTTTGATGATTCTTTTTTTTTTTTGGAAGAGTATCTTCCCGGACTGGTCCCATTTCAATTTGGTGAAGATCTGATGAAGAACTTCGGAGATAGGTAACGGAACTCTTCAATAAATGATAGCAAACCTGTCAGGATTGCTGAAATCGCATGTCTGTTTATTGTTTACACCAGTTCATAACATATCATCACTCCGGTACGCTTTGAAGGGGTACGCAGATGTGTACAATTCAACCATGGTTTTGGGGTTATCTATTCAGGAATAACTTTATTGTTTATGAACCGATCTTGATGATTCTTTTTGCGTTGGGTTTAGTTAAAGCTAACCACTAAAAGTGAAAAATAAAAAAAACTTTTTTACAAAAAATACAACCGATTTCAAAACAAAAAACACTTCAAAGTATAAAATAACTATAATTTCGGAAGACGGTGTTTTTTGTTGTTTCTTCGTTTTTTCACACCGTTGGTTGTATTTTTTATTTAAGTTTTCCTATTCTGAGCAGGAGCACCACTAAAATATTGGTGCTCCTCTTTCAAGAGCATAGACAATAAATATGTACGGTCAGCCTCATCATAAAATCCATTCAAATTATTTGATAATTTTATTAATTTACAGCACAAGTGTTGTTATATTGTTATTACGTGACCCACCATGCAGCACAGCGCCTGCTACGTCACTCGACACCGCTCACTAAATTAATTCAAGACACGATCGGTATCACTAGCGCCTAAGAGGCTCTCCTGGCATTACTTTAACGATCCTCTACAATATTTACATTTTAAAAACAAAAGTGCAATCGTTTTTAAGTGATGAAGAGTGAGGAGTGTCTGTGTCGAACTCGACACAATTTTATTTAATGCGATTGCAGAGTTTGAAGAGATTTTTTATAGCTCTCTAATAGACTGTCTGAAAACAATTAATGTGGCGAGTTTAATATAGAATGGTCATTACCCACTTGAGCTCAAATAAAACAATTATATTTTACAACTCTTGGCAATTGACAGTCAAAATAGTCCGCGTCTTGGCGAAAAATTAAGCGCCATGTGAGTATTTTTGGAACTAAATTTTATCTTGACAGTGATGGAAACTGAAACAGCGCCTTGTATTAATAATTTTAAAACGCCATTACAGCATTTTTATAACTAAACGAAATACTCGCTTGACTATAAATGAAGTGGTTTAAGGGAATTCAAGAATGTCTTTGGAAAAAACAAATGATATGAAGCCTGGTAAATGTCTATATCTATATAAAGACATTTACCAGGCTTCATGGTCCGTAACTGTTTACGGACCATGTAAAGACATATTTTCCAACCTCGATGCAGAATTTTTGACTAGCCCATAATCACAATGTAAATGGCCTCCTCGGAGAGTCGATGGTCGTGTTCGCAATACCAACAGCTAGACGGCAACGTAAATGACGTAGTTCTCGATCAAGGTCAGATTATGCTCTACTGGGCCAGATCTACACTGATAAGACTATCTATAGCTGATAATCCAGTGATATTTATTCGATTGGGGTCATCGGTGCTTGGTGATATAGGTACAGGTGAATTTTTTAAGTGTGCGTGGATGGCCAGATCCGAAACTATAATGCGGGCCATAGACTTTCAAGTAATTTGATCAAACAGGCTGTTTCAAACTGCTTGATCAAATTAAAAATACGAAATTTCATATAACTTCATGTCATTTGACTTCTCATTTTTGATCAAATTTTCCCACAGACATGCCAATTTGATAAAATTATTTGAACCAGCCTGTTTAATAAAATTTGTTGAACGTGTATGGCCCGCATAAGGGAATATCGAAAAACACTAATAGTTTTCATCAAAATCGATTCCGATGACCCGATTTTGATGAAAACTAAAACTGCATTAACATCATCATCTATATATATTTATCTAGTGTTAATTAAATATTCATCGCGTTTGTTTTTTTTTCACATTGCACCTACCACTATTTGTCTCTTCATAACCCAAAGCTCTTACAGAACGGCAGAAAATACCTTGGTAATTTGCTCCCTGTTTTTAAACTGTTGAACTCATGTCACTTATGTTGATCGTAAAATCCCTGTGAAGGTGAATCACTAATGCTTCATCGATAGGTACTGTTTTATTTACTACATTATGTAGTCGTCCAGCTCATATGATAGTCATTTCTCGCGTTAAACTAAAAACTTCTATTGTTAAACTCTCAAGCTCGTATTTAATCTGTTACGAGTGGAATTTAGCCACCCTCGCTGTCTCAGAACATACATTCCTTTATTTCTTTTACTTTTAGCGTCTACCTAGCAGATTTTTTTAATACTCTTGAAACATAATTCTCTATTTATTTTCTTTTAATTTTAATATATTTGCTCAGTTTCGGTCCCAACTATAAATCACTCTGTTTCCGTTGTTTATGGAAAAATGATTATGTCAATAAATTGCGGAAAAACCTGCGGGTCGTGAACAGTGCGCTAGTTCGAGGACGGCTATGATTAATATTGTGTCAGATTCTGTATCGACGCCGATCAAATGGATTACCTACTGCATTAACAGTAAAAATTGGAGTCTTATTATGTGAAAATGATTGATTACACGCTAGTTTCCGCCAAACTGTTTAGTGTGAAATTTCTTTGATGGGTTTCGCTAATTTGTTTATCGTTTCTCAAAGTTGTTTATAGTCGGCAGAATATTTTGCTAGGAGTAATTAGTGGTCGTTTAATTACCCCGTCGGCTTTATTAAAGTCGGAGAGAGCAAAGAAAACGTTTTTGCTTGTGCAAAGGTAAACTATTTTCTGCTCCAAGTGGTGTTGGTATGTTAAGAAAGCGTGTTGGTAACCTGATGTGAGAGACTTAAACATTTCACATGACGTGCCGCTTCTGCACTTATCCTGGGCTTAGAGGTAATTTAGCAGACTCATTTATACGAATAGTAGTACTTGATTACTTTGGGACGTGTTTGCAAGAAGCGTTGCAGTGGATTTATAAATTTTGTATACGGATATGAAAACAGTTGCGTTAACAACGTTCAAGTTGGTTTCAGTTAATCTATCCCTTTAATTTTTAATTTCACATTTTTCTTATCAGTTTAAGTTTCAGGCGAGGTTGTAAAGCTCTTGCCAAATTTATCTTGAGCCGCTCCAAGATATACCGTTGCCATTAAAGTTTCACGCCTTTGACAAGGCTGGGGAGCGGCGCGGCTCGTCTCTACCCGCGTGTACTTGAGCCTGCTATTTGGATCTCCTGCTAAAGTTTTAACTGGATCCAAACTTGAAACCGTTATGAGGGTGATTGATTTAACTCGATCGTGTGTTCGTCAAGATTGCTTTGATATAAACGTTTTCTGTTCAAATCTTTTTGATGTCAACTACAAGTACTTTTTTATGGATGCGAAATCATCAATTGACTCCTTCCGCTCTGGGTGGAGCGGAAGGGAGTGTCAGACTTACTGACTAAAACCCATCCGTGTTCCTCCTAATGCCCTTTGCGTTCCAGGGCCGCGGTAACTCTTTCGAACAAATTCTGCAACCCTGGAAACAAGTACTTACTCTTATAATTTATGAAATAGATTATCAAAGTCACCTCGTTACTGCTTACTATAATTTCGCTGCTTTATTTCAAACGTTGTGTTGAATACATCTATCGTCTATGGAATGTCGGCAGTGAAACTGCAAGAAAATTATGTTAGCTAGAGCCGGCGACGAACATTCCTTGCTTAGCGAATTTATGATGACATTCATTAACATTGTCATCAAAGAAATCACTATCGAGTAGATGCTGTTCTCGGAACTTGGTAGTTTTTTCTTTAAAACTATCGCTAGTGGTGACAATTTAAACCAATGAAGTTATTTGTTTGTTTAAATATTATCTGATTCATGTATGGACCGATAATAGATATGTTAGACATTAAAATATTGAAAGGCAAAAGACGAAGTCTATTTATAGCCAAGTGCTAAAACAGTCAAGTGACTATAAGATCCGCAGTTCAACAGCTTTTATAAGTGATGTTGTGGAATTCGCGGGCGAAAGTTGGTGATTCAACATTATCTTGACCTCTCGAAAGCTTAGCAAATTTGGCCCCATATTTCTCTATTGAATCATATTATTTATTACAACTACCTACATTATTTAATACATCACACAAATCAAATCATCTCTGTTTTTTTAGGGTCGTTTATGATTAGTAAAAATCTGATAATTTCCACTAAAGGTGTTTAGTTTTCACAGAAATATCTAAGCCAGTCTCGATAGAAGTAAATTAATTTTTAATATTTGCATATTTATGTCTCCTTTTTATCACACATAGCGGTCGTTACACATTTGCCTAATAGAGCTTAACGACAATGCGCCCGTTGTGGTGATCTAACCGGCTTCGTATGTCGGTCGCCGAGCACTGCGCCCGCGCCGGCCTGACTCCCGGAACGTGCGGTATGCGTGCCCCACTTGTGTCACACTTGCCCACTCACTAGATCGCAGCTTCATTTACATTTCACTAGAAACAGATGATACCTACTTCATCAACGCGAACATGTAGGTGGATCTTCAATCTGTTGTATCTCAAACTCATAACGATTCCAAACATCGTTCAGTTTCCAATTAAAAATATAATCTGCGGTTTCCATATTTGATTTTTTCATTTCAAATATATCCGATTCCCGATGGTAAAGCCGATAATACGTGTAGCTAACCTGTGTCAACAGATACGGCGTGAGGGCACGAGTATGGCGCGGGAGTAATGCCGAACGGGCGTAGTTGGAAAATAACAGTCGCAGTGTTTATTTAGGACCGATAGGACTACTGTTCTGTGGCATGCAGCCTCGATACTACCTCCCGTATTTAAACACAGGCTATTGAGTGCACGTACTGTTTGTGTTAAGGAAAATTGGTTCAACTGATGCTATCGAGAGCTTACGTGTTGGGGTCTGAAATGGTTTTCGTTGCCATATTGCGTACAATTTTACGTGATATCAATGTTCCATGTAACCTAATGGAGTCTGAATTCATTAATGAAAAATAAATGTTATTAAATGCCACAGTTTCGGTGGCATTCAACAAATCCAATTAGCTGCGTATACAAATACTAAATCTGCTTCGTTTCGTTTTTTCCTTCCATGAGAGCCGTCCTCGATATTTCTTTTCAAACAGTTAACTTTTTGTTTTCATACAACTGGCCTGGCTTTGTTGCCTTAATGAGAAATATTAAGCTTTAAGAATTTTCATGCGAATGTTTCGATAGGCTTTCTGAATATTCCAATAGTGGGTGTAGTGCATGACATACTTTCAATCTCAACGCTATGTTTGTTAAAACTAAAACAATTATAACTTATTATGTTGCATACCATTCTAGAAACAATATAAAGATATTAACTTAGAACTCAAGAAACTAATCTAAACTCGTCTTTCTGAGTCATCCGTACTAATTAGGGAAGTATAGAAGCAGGTACCGATGTAGTGTCTTGTACCCATACCCATACAGGTCATAAGAGTTACTCGAGTGGAAAGGGTCACCACGGCGAACGACGCGCATGGCTTGGCACCTATTACTGTTCCTATATGTACATGTTATTATCTATACAAAATCGAGATGACTACAAACTATCTAGGTAAAAATATCTTTAGCAGTAATTGACCAACTCATGTGATTAGACAATTTGCTTAATTCTACACGGCATTCTCATAACTCTGTAATACAGTTTTTTCAATTATCGTGGATTTGGTTTAGATTTAATGATGACTATGAATTTCAACATGGGACTTTAAACAGCTCATTAAACGAACTGGTTAAACTTCCGTTGATTTTGTTTGGTCATTTTGGCGTTTCTTTTTTTTCAATGCTTCATCAGTAGGCTAAGGCTTGAAGTAGAGTTGATACAAACTGTTGCTTCTTTTCGTGTTGATTGACTACTCTTTCCGCTGCTTTATTTGGTTCTGGCTTATGTCTATGTCTACTTTTTGTCCTATAAAGTCCAGTCTCCAGCAGACTTCCTGGTTTTGCTTTCCCATTTCGTTCTACTTTTGATTTCCTTGTTGCTAAATATTTTCAGATTCTTGCTGTATATTTCGTTTACGAGGTTTTAAATTGCTTTTAGATTCAACTCGCACTCACTCAGTTGAATGTATGTGTTTTCTATTCACTCAGGCAGCTGGCAGCTCTTTCCAACCTACTTAGATTTATAATATCGTCTTTTGAATCATTTCGGAGAAATATTTCCGGCCAGACAGATTTACGATCTGATTAAGTAAAAAGGAATTAGGAAATAGCTAAAACTTTCTTTTTGCTAATCTAGAAAGTGGAATTGATACTTGTAGCTTGGTTGATTTCGATTGGTATTCTAGCCTTTATAACATCAAGTTTGAGAAATCTGTCTAGCAATTTGTGGTATCATATATGTACCTACCACCACTTTGTAGCTCAGTAAAATGTATGAGTCTCTTTATAAAAACATAATTTATTGTCTATATCTACAATATCATGGGTCCATTACCCATGTGCCATGCATATCATTCGTCGGCCTATGACCGTTATGAGCTTGAGCAAGAGAATGTATCATTAATGTCAGTGATTCTAGCTATTTGTCGCGAATCAGTCCCGTTGCCGCCGGCTGCCGACTCACGCTCAGGCATTACTCGCAACACCCGCTAACCTACTGTGAACTAAGAGAAATATTCAAATAGATTCGTACTATGCTCAAAGGTAAAAAAAAATATTCTTTCTTCTTATTATATGTCTTTTTGTTTATCCCAGAAGTCATAAAAAAGGCTTGTAGTTAAATCATGTCCTTTGTCTGGAATTTCACTTTGGACTTATACAGAATTGCAAACGTTAAGTCTACAATTCAAAGATGAGCAGATTTAAGGCGATGTCATTGGCATGTGGAATGCGGTCTTCATGGACGACGTTCATGATTATATAGACTCCACGAAGCTCGCTTAATAGAATTAAAGTTTCAGACAGAGAGCTTTACCATAATCCCCATTGACTCTTTTATCAGTATCGTTTTACCGGGCTTTAAAGTTCGCTCGTGGTATACATACATATACATGTGATTGTCTGCGTCGTCAGGGCGCAGGGAGGCACGCGGGAGTAGGGTCCCGGGGAGGCACTGCTAGAGTTTACCTTGTAACGGTAAGTGTACATCGGGTAATGTAGTTCCCATCCAATTATCTGTTGCGTTCATTTAATTAAGCGTATCACTGCTACTCAGAACAGTACGTAAACAAGTGGTGGCTTGTGTCTAACCGTAAATGTGGGTAGAAAGCGCGACTCGCACTCCCTACGATTGGACGCGATGCGTGGCGGAATGACTAGCGGTCAACAGTACACCACAGTCCACGTGGATCAGTTACACGTCAAGAAATATAAACCGTTCATGTTCAAGAAAATGTAAAACCTGCAAAAAGACAAAATCCTCAAATCTTTTGTTCTCTTGTACCATGCAGTATAACTTATAGCTACCAAAGTAGAGTTATTATTGTCTTTGTTATTGTGAAGGGAACCATGCGTCCGTCGCTTTGATCATGTCGTGTTCTTAATTGCGCTGCTATACGTTGCGGCAGGTACGAGTATCTCTCGACTAAGTAACCATCTGCGCAGAGACTTTGTAATAGAAAATAACCGGGTGTTGTTAATGGCTGCGATCCTAGAGAGCTCGCGGATAATGGCGGACCGTAATGCCGTTTTGGCGGGAAGCGACGCGTGGGTTTGCGCTGCGGATGTTGGCTGCGCTGAAGTAACTTCCCCTTACTCCAATTTATGATTTTGTAATTCAGAAAGAAGTAACGTTTTATAATTGTTTAAATTATTACCGTTTAAGTTTTCCGGTGCGTTCCGCCTTATCCTTTTCCTCATTATATCCACCTACGATACCATCTATGGACTTAAGGGCTCTACCTGTATCCGCGATTTCCGTTGTTACACTATCGGCATAGCTTCAATGCAAAGTATTTGTTACGTATCAATTACAGTATTAATTTTACGCATACTTGTGGATTTACCGGTGAAAGAATGTAAAGTATTGCTGCTTTGTAAATAATTGGTTGTAGTATATGATGTGAAGGCTTATTAGAAGCTTGGCTTAGGCTTTTTTAGAGTATTCTATTCTATTATGACAGGTATGAAAAGTGCCTTTGGAAATAATTGCGATGAATGTTAGCGCAAAATGAAAGAAGCGCGACGCAGGGCGCGACGATCGGCAGCGTAGTATTTTCCTGGCGTTGAAAAGGCAATATGAATCGAAATCACTTGGATTCGCTGAGCAATTTCCTTGCTTACCTGAAATGTATTTGTTGAAAATGGAAAAGATTTTCTTTTGGATTCAAATTATTCATTCGTCGCAGTTCGTCGTATTTCCGACAGTATTTGTTCATTTGAATTTTATGCAAGTGAAATCCTAGTGAATAAATGTACCGTGTATCGAACACAAAAACTGTGTGGAACGCAGTGAGGCGTTAACGATCGGATGTGGAGATTCGCAGATATTGCCGACAGCCGGTAGCGAGGCGGCTCGGCCGAGCTGCGGCTGGCGGCAAGTGCCCGCAATGCTGAGCCACGCGAGACCAACTCTTTGCTCGATCACATCTATGATACATAAGACCTATATGCCAAGGTTGGGTGCACTCGGCACGTGTCATTTACGACGCTACAATTCGTCTATTATGTACTTTTACCTTTGTGGGTTTTCTAAGTAGGTACCTACAGTCAATTATGGTGAAACTTAAGTGAAAACATGGATGTTAATGTAAAACATGAATGATATGAGACCAGTCAAACCAGTTCATTTCTGGCTAGAAATGTTGTAAGTTCTTGAGATGGTCTAGAAGAGATTGATTGAAGACATAATATGTGTTCGGCGCTGATGCTAATATTAGCCAAAGCCACTATAAAAGTCCTTGAATAGCATATGAAGAAAGAAAATGCAATACAGCTAACGACAATTCTTATTTGTCGCATTCTCCGGAGCGTTACGTGGTATGCCTGATGCCTGTGCTGTTCTACCATCACGTTAGATCAACCGTCGCTAATGCCCCGATGGTAGCCAATCCATCTTCACGCCTCGGCGTCGGCAACCGTGACGTAGATGAATGTTGCACCTGCCGGGTCGCTGAACCCCGCCAGTGCTACTGAGAAAAATATACCCTAGCCTGATGCTGCCAATTAAGAGACATCGTGTTAACACGAAACGCATGCTGTTTTTACAATAATTGACGCACGATTCGATTATGATGTAGTTAAGAATAGATCAGCAAAAATCAATTACTGGAGCTGGCAGTTTAGACGACGTATAAACGTGTACGTTAATGAATATCTATATTAGAAACCTAATACGGTGCTCTACAGGCTATTGATTTTACGCTGGTAGTGAAGCTGAATAAAGAATGAGAATCTGTTAATCAATCAAGTTATAGTTACGATATTGCAGAATTCCTCCAGGGCTTCGACACGTGTATTTTAAATCTTTTAGAAGCCAATGCCCGTTGGTGCCTTCCCTTTGCTTCGTAGAAATCATTACCTCAGAACTTTTTACTACCTACGTGTTTTTGAACGGATGTCCTTATTGAAGCAAAAACTCTTCCTTTATCATTTGTAAAGCAAATATATCACTCACGATACCGTTTTAATTTCATTTCTATAATTCAATTGGGGCATTAGGTATGTGAAAAATGTAAGTAGTACAACATTTTTTGGACGTGCAGAAAATCTTTTTGGTTTTTGCTTGCATGATATATATTTCTATGAATTTGTTTGCAATTGAAACTTACAACATAAACTTATTGTCTCTCTCTAGTAAATTAACGTAGATTAGATAAAATATAATTTCTGGTTGATTCAATTTCCTATAGTTATGTCAGGTGTTACAGCAGCACGTTTTAACTGTTGAATGAAGTCAGTGCGTGTCTGCATACTAATGTTCTGCCAACATCGTTGTTATGACCGGCAGGTGCTCGCCGACCTGTCGGACGACAACAACCAACAAATTGGACGCGCGGCGAATAGTTCGATATTCTGTTTATGTCGTTATTTGGTTAGCTGTCGAAGCAGCGAACAGTAACTAATCGGGTTTAACCTCTCTGGCATGCGGAGTGCGGCGGAGGCGTGCACTCCGGGTTCAAATGTCGTGACATTCAGAGATGAGCATCGTTGCACTTTGCGTTTGTTAGGTACTGTTGGTTAAGTTGCATTTTCAGTAATACTTACCCATTTCATTTTTTTTTTTCACTTTGTTACTTAAGGCAAATGTTGATCCCGGTTCGACGGCGCGTTGTGTTCCACGCGCGCCTTTAAGAGATGTCTGCACAGTAGACGGGGCCCGTTAGGGCACCTAACGGGCCCCGTCTACTAAGCAGGCTTGCGGATTTTGTTCGAAAGAGTTACCGCGGCCCTGGAAAGCAAAGGGCACTAGCTGGAGCACGGATGGGTTTCAATCAGTAAGAGTCTGACACTCCCCGCTCCACTCAGAGCGGCGGGAGTCATTTGATGATTTCCCATCCATAAAAAAGGCACATGATGACAGAAACCATAGCTACAGTTTTGATTTCAAAAAGTATGTAGGTATTTGTAAAGGCCGTATTTGGTAGTTTTTCTACTGAATATCCTAGGAAAGTACAGGCATTGTTTTCTTGTTAAGATGATTGTGTATCCAAGGAGCGCACCTCTATGTGCAACGTATCCAAGAAGCAAACCGCGAAGCCGCAGATGTCATCATATTGGCAATCGCATAGGCACAGACACACCCCGAACCACAGAGACCTTTAGATATCTATGGGCACACCACTTAGGTTAGTGTATAATGTATATTATTATGATGATCGCAACATTAATGGTGTATGAATAGATATAGTTGCTTCTGTATTGGGAAATCGCTAGTGCGAATAATCTGATAAACACGAGTAGCTTTTGTACAAAAGGGTCGTTAGGAAGGATCCTTTAGAAATCAAAGTTTGATCTAGGTAGGTACTAGAAAATACGCTTGTTTAGTCAAGACGTAAAGTAGGACCCGCTGGTCTCTTTTGTTATAGATTTATGTATGAAAAGTATTGTATGTCATCACCCTGTTTGTAACAATGCGACACATTTGTCAAAAAAATGTCATGACAATTTTTTACTTACCTGAACCTGTCAATTGTGCAAACTTGTTAATTATGATTACATTCCTTGTTTATGGCCTTAACTTTTAACAATTTCTCACTGTACTATAAATACCGTTTTTTTAACATTTACTTCTCTATTTACTATTGCATCACTCTCATTAATAATTCAGTTCATACCAAATGATAGTCATTGAACAATAGTTGTACTTTTATTCAAAGTAATCGTCTCTCTCAAGTTAAAGTTCAGCTCATTGATTTTATTTGTATTAACTTTCTTACAGCATACAAATGAATATAACTTTCTTCAATTTTATGCAGTCTGATAAAGTGTATAGTGTTATAGATAGCTTTAATGTTTCCTTCGATGTTTGCTTCAACTACGTATACGGCATTTATGGCACAACTTTCTATCATTCATCTTTGATTAATTAAACGAATGAAGATATTATTATTTTTATAACATACTATCAAATTGCTTAAGCAACATAAAACTGGTTAAGTTTTCTTTGACTTAAACGTCAGCATTGTAAATAAAATAGTGCCCATATTTGCCTTTTTGTGTCAGGGCAAATACCTACAACGTTTTTTCATGGATAATTGGGATGTATCTTAGTCTAGTAGACTACATGATAATAAGAAACCATTAAAACTATCACAAATACTATCACGTTACGGAAACATATAATAAAAATATTCAATTTCGCTATTGAAAAGTAGAGCATCCTCGCCGCCAAAACGAAGGTGCTACGGGCTACGAGAGTGCTACGTGACTGCTACGAAGTTAATTTTTGAAACTATGTAGATTACTTTTTATGTCTTTTAATTTCTACACAGATCGTTCCTACATAAACGAATAGCTTGTTTGCATGCAATGATGTAGGTGCAGCGACTTGTACGTTTGTAGACAATCAAGGTGCAAGTACTCAGGCTAAGTACCCGGGCTCTCCCACGGAGGTGCGTCGACAACTAACCTGCGACACAGTTACTCCGCCTATTGTCTCAGCTTCCTAGCCACAAGTTTTTGTCCACTCTTTGATCTTGGGTGAAAACTATCGCAAAAACCAAATCCGTGTTGAGATGCTATTATGCTCAAGGTTACTCAATGTCATTTGGCGTTGGATAACGTGGTACGAGCAACTCGACTGTTAATATTGACTGTAGATCAACAATGGACGAAAGCTTTTAAATGCTTTTGTCCATTCTGGTTTCGAATTTATCCGCACTGTACTGCATACATATGCAGTGCGTCGTTTGTTGCCAGCACTCCATTATATATGAACTTGTGTTATTTTTCTACGTAACCAGACGATTTATTTTGAGTACTGAATTAAGCGCCCAAAGCCCATCAGCGTGGCTCGAGAGGAATGCATATGTCGCTGAAAACTAGCTGAATCCGCCGTTTCATGGAACTGTATAAGTGACACGGTCAAGTCATCAAAAGATGTCACTTAGGTCGCTGAAAAATCGGCACATTTAAATGAAAAGGTTAGGCAACCAATTAAACGGCTGATTAAGCTTATTAGCTGCGACACATACATTACTAGGGAAAGGTGTGGACCATGAAATGGACCTCGACTCGACCATATCTCCCGTGGGACGTTCCGTTACGTTATTATAAATAAATGCTTTCAACTCGCCATTTATTTTACATTTAAAAGTAATGAAAATGGCGCACAAAAATCATTGAATAAAATGTAAACGCGTGAGTATTTACTAAACACAAGTTTGTTAATTAATAACTACATGTGCATCTTTTATGTGGAGCCGTCGATTCGCGAGAGGCAATTAAAACGTGTTCCCGAGTTCTGTAATTAATTGGCTAGTGAATTTCACGGGTAGCACCACTCGCCGCCGCCGGAAACTGCGCTCACTGCCGCCTGCAGGATTGCATGTACCGGCCACTTGTTCCAATTTACTGACCGGAATAATAAACCTCCGGGATTTATTGTTCAACTTTGTAACAACGTCACTTGTTAATAAATTTATGAAAATAATTGTATACAGTTACCAGACAATATAATAAGACAGATCTATTGCTCAAGTAGTTTTACCGTGTTTCCGTTGAAGTTGTTAACAGTTATATTTTGTTGAAACTGTTTATGTTATAAAAACTACATTTTAGACAAACGTGTTGAGGAAGGCACCTCATTCTGACAGCAACACTTTAGTAAAAAGCTACTTAATAATAGTGGGCGCTTTCATTCTCGTTCTGCCGACTGAAAGTGGGGCGAAGGCTTTTTAGGGCACTCTAGCAATTTCATAAATTTTAGTGGAGTCTATAAGCAAGAGAGATCATTCAATATTACGAGTACCTTTCTTATTAAACTCAAGTATGCATGATCGTAACTATATAAAATACGAGTAAATAAGTATAACTGCAGTCGGTTCTTTTCCTCTTCCTGTACATCCTTATTTCATATGTTTTTTTTATCAGCTTATGTATATGTATACTGTAATTTAATAGACGGTATTAATCAATAAATAAACATAATGTATTATGGAGTTTTCTCTGAAAGTATGGCTCGTAAATGAAGAGAAAACAGAATGTGCGCTTTCCCACCTTCGTAATATCTATCTAGGTATAAAATGCCCCGACAGTCAATATATAGATACTTATTGATAACGTTATTTCTAAGCCTGGGGGGGGGGAGGGGGGGCTGGCGGTGGATGACAACAGCAAAAAACCATGTCGATAGGCTGGACTCGCTCATGTGGCTAGTTTTCGTTTTTTTTTTCTTTTATTAATTTAATTTTGTATCCGAAACTTTATTTAAAAATAATTCGCGAATTATTTTATACGCTCAACCTTTTTTGTGCGTATGTTTATACAAGTAAAACAAAGTCGCAAAACTAAACACAAATTACTTTGATACACTAATGCAAGTCATCGCTGCCAAAAACATCAACAATGCTTCCAATTTCACGTTCATTCTAATATTTGTGTGAACGGATAGGAAAAGTTTAGATTACATGAATAATGAAGAAAGGAGTTTGAGTGCAAGCGATTCTAATCATCTTTTGTTGGTCGCGGTCGCCGCACGTCGGCTTCGAATCTCCATACTATACAGCTCCACTATACAGAGAAAGATCGAAGGTGTTTTATTTGATTTCTCTCCGAAGAAAAACATCACGGTTAGATAGGTAAAAGTAAACAGGGTGGCTATTAACGAAGTCGAAAGTCCGGAACTGACTTAGATGGAGCGGCTGGCCCGGGGCCTCCCTGTCGCCGCGGGGTGATCGCCCCTCCGTCGCCGCCTCTACAAATACACTATTAAGCCGGCACATAAGAAAACTTTGTCAAGTAAACAAACCACCAGAGCAAACTATTAAACGAGCTAAACTGAGTGCTACGAACCGACGATTTCTTATCGAAATCGCATTTATAAAACGAAACGATTCTTGCGAAAGAGTTGTTAACGCTACTTCGCACTGAGTTTCAAAAATATCAAAAAGTACGTATTAGAGAAAGTGCGCGATTGACATGGTCACACGTACACGTGTGTCTGTGGCTGTCACGATGCGTCTCGCGAGATCATTACGATGACATACATGCATTGCATTCTATGCACATATGTATACGAATATTTACATGCACATCAACAGTTCAGCCCACATACCCATCGTGCTGGTGGAACCTTCATGTCTAGCCAGCTAGTTCAGGAAAAGCCAATGTACCAGCACAGCTTAGGGCTGCAACAAGTTGTTATAAATACAGTCTTTTACCAGTTACGCGATTCCTGGGGGTCTACTCTTATTCAACGAAAAACGAAGTTTCGATCGAAACTTCGCGTGTTTCCTACTACAGTTCCCTTCGTTCCCGAAGTTTCGTTCGAACGAAAACTGTTTGACATTTACGTTCTCCAAACCTATTCTAATTCATAAATGTTGCGAACGAAAATTTGAATTTGACAGATGATTGTTCGGAATATTAACCTCAAATTTGACGAAACCAAAAGTGTTACCTTTTGGTTTTCGTTTGCCATTCTTTAGTGTGGATTTTGTTATTAATTTGGTTGAAATGGCTGCAAGAATGCTCTTAATCGAGGCTGCTCTACGTGAAGAACGTTTAGAGCGTAGAAGGAACCGACGTCGCCTGCGCAATCAACTAATATATATATAATATATATATATATATCTCAATATATATATATTTAGATTCGTTAGACCTTACCCTATAACCTAGAATACAAATTTTATTGCTAACTTTACACAATAAAAAGTTTCTAGAACAAAAACTGCAAAATTTACATCATAACAAACTTTCACTATACATTTTCCTTAATATCTATAAAACTACAAGTCCTATCAACTTAATTCTTTTTGTAAAATAGGTTTTGGGTTGAGACCTTTATTTTGACACCAATTTCAAAACGATATCTCTACAAACAAAAAACCTCATTTTCAACTTACGTAATTTTTTCGTAACGTCAAAAATTCTACTTAAAAATTTCCTTACAAAATCTAAAAATACTATCTTATTGGAGTCTTATTGGATCTAGCATGCACAAATAATACTTATAAAACTAATTAGACAATAATTAAACCTAAACTATTTAAAATCTATCAAATTCTAATGAGTTTCTTTCAAACTTTAAGACAACATTTCCCTTTTCACATGGTCGCCCCTACCACTAGGTACTTGCGCCTAGGGACGTGGACGGGGTCTCGTCGCCGACAGTATATTTTAAGATATTTACTTACAATTTTTTTAAATCCAAAATAAAACTTGTGGAGACCCAAAATGCAGACTGCGACACAATACGACTTGAAACTTTCTGGCGGAATGTGTACCTATCGCGATTGAGATGTGTGTAAAAAACACTTTAAAACATGATTTATTAACACAGTTAGTACTTGAGAAACAAACTGGAAACTTTTTAAAGAATCTAAACAATAAATTGTAAGTTGACATGAGTTGACATGTTATGATTAGATTGAGTGTGAATATACAGACAATTTTGGTTGTCATATATTAAATCCATTTGGTGGCATGAAATAGTACTCTTTAATTTAGTCGGTTAACAATGACCGTGAAAGGGTGTTTTATAGTGTCCCGGTTAATTTCACCAAAAATAAAAAAATTAACTGTTTAATTATTGTTTCTGCATCAATATTACAAGAAATATTTATTAAACCACATTTTAAATGTAAAATTTCAAAATAAATCAAAATAGTTTATAAATTTAAAGATGAAGTAAAAACCGTAATTTACTTTTAATGACATCATAAAAGACCCACACAATATTTTTCATGTCATTCATTCACGAAAATAGTCTATGGATCCGAACTTCGTCTGCGTGTCCGAAAACAAAACAGAGTAGGGTCACTAACGAAACTTCGTTTATATTTCGTTCGTTTACGAAGTTTCGTTTCAGAGAAAGAGAGTAGACCCCCTGGTCTAATGCTACGAAAAAATATTTGGGTCATTATCATAAGCATATTATTTTATTAACATAGAAAGCGCTACAATTATAAATGATTCAATACTAATACTAATTTTACTAATTTTTAAGCAACGTTTGCTTCCGCATGTTAGTCGCAAACTGTCAAAAAGCCTTATTTTCCCTAATTTTTGACAGATTGCAACTGACATGCGAATGCGAACATTCATTAAAAAATAGTAAAATAAGCCCTCTGATGTCTGATATAATATAACATATTTTATTCATAGTCATAGTAATTTATTGGCGAGGAAGCCGTGGAGCCAGCTCAAGTGTATCACATCTTAACTTTTTCCGGTGCGCTGGCGCAGTTTTATGTTCAACAATGATCATCATTACCATTTAATTAATTTACAAGTAGATGTTGTTGAAAACCGTACAATAAAGTACATCTCGCTCGTGCCGGTGGCTGTACGTACGCTTCTTCGTTACAAGTGGGTCAACGTACGCGACGAGACAATTTTCTGTCACGCTTTACACACCGGCCATCGATAGAAAATTCTTGCTCATGTAAATATTGTACTCGATAAACTTACCATTTTATGGAAAAATCTTGATGACCGGTAAACAAATCCTATGAACGATGAAGCTGATTGCACTTGGTTCTAGCACTGTCACTGTCTTTTTCTTCTTTTATTAATTATATTAATCACCGATGGGTTTCATCCTTGGATCACAACAATGGGAACTCTCTCACTTTCGGTGTCAGCAACCGGTTATTCACAGATTGACCAGTGCGGGTCCATTTCTGCGCGGGGATGCGCGCGCGGCTGTCGTCGGCGGCGGACTGCTGGCGGCGCTGGCCCCCACCAGCGCGTCCTGACCTACACCTATTGCTGCTGCCGCACCGGCTCCGGTAAACAAACGGTTCAGCGACCGATTACACGTCGAGCATCTTAGAGCGGCCTCAGCGCTCGCCTTCTGCCTGGCACACAGCAACACATTTATAATTCAATGTGTTAACGGTTCCGAGAGCGTTCGCGCGTTCAGCTGAGTTCCCGTTGATTCTGGGTCGTGGCACACAAATCGAGACCAAATCGTTCTGATTCCGTCGGATAGCCGCAGGTGCGCCAGCGCTCGTAACAATGTCGCGGCGAACATGCCCTCGCACTTAAATCATTTGCTGCGGTTGCGCTACACTTAAAGGATTTGCATACACGAAAGAGAAAATACATGTTCCATGTGTGTTACGCGAAAATATTCAGTACCTACCTATCTCAAATGATTCATATTTTGCTTTCTTTTTGAGGAAGTGTATTTGTCTATTTAAAATAGCGTTTAAAGTGAAAGTTGAAACATGTCGGCTAGCTACGTGACAGTCGTTGTTTAATGAATGTAAAAAGACTTTTATTCATGAAGCGTGTATGATTGTATGATACGGGGAACTGGTAAAAGCTTTAAGTATTTAGCGACAGTTAGGTATAGTCGCATCAAATCCTTCTAAGGCTCGCATTTAGATAAGATAGCAACATGATAGCCTAGATTAATTATATCGTGATAATCTCATAACAAAGTCAACCCGTTTGTTCGAGTTCGAATATAACAGACTGTAGAAGTGATGTCGAAACCAACCAGTTCCCACTAACAACGTTCAAACGTTTCCTGTTACTTAGTTTAACTTTAAGTTGTTATTTTAATATACCTAATACGAACAACGCTTATTATGCGATAGGTTCCATAACAAACACATTTACCGATTCACAGCTTGAAGCCTGCCATAATTGCGAGTTCATTTCAGTGGCAATAAAATGACGCTTATGAGAAATCCTTATTAGTAACACGTTAAGCTTTGACCCGATGGTTACCGAACTTACCGAACATTGATGTCACAGCCAACGACTGAAACATTTTGTATTTTCTGTATTGAATTTCAATATTCAGTATTTTCTTGATTGACGGGGTAATTTAGTTAGTTATTGAGGTTATTATTCTATTTGTAAACAAATAAATCGTACCTTCCTTATTTTTACATCGAGAACCTAATTCATAACGCTATTTATCGTGCAACGCTGAGTTACAAAACTATCAAAAGCTTCAGACGTAAACTATGGATTTGGCGTCGTTTATGCGTTCAGGTACCCACTTTTAATGTAGTAGGGATTTGGTTATTAGACCCCTATTCATGTTCTAATACAGTTTAATATTGTGCGGTTTATTTATCCACAGAGTAGCAGAAGGAGCACCAAATGCACGCACTTGCTTGCTACACCAAAAGCTGCAACTTCTGAACTGCTGCATCAAGCGCGCTCTGGAAGGCAACGGCAGTCTCACGGGAAACTCTTCGGACGACGAATTCTTCGATTGCTCTGAGGGAGAAAATGAAGAACAATTGCCCTGGGACAGACCAGTTGGACGACTTAGTCGCTTTGGTGATGCTACCATGAAAAATGGGGCGCCCCTGTATATTCCCCGTACGCAGGTGTGTATAGTGTTATACTTATAACTCTAGAATCGGAGTGCTTCAAATCACATACTTTGTCTTTTGCAACTGTATATTTCGCCAATGAGGTTATCAAGTAGAAAGTTATCAAAACTAGTCGAAAATAACTGTTAATTGATTTTTATTACTATGAATCTGTAATTTAATGTAATATTCATGACTGACGTTTGCATAATTTCTCTTTGGAATGCAGGATCCTGCGCCAAAAACTGAAGACCAATTAGAAGAAGACGCGGAACTAATGGTGCGACTCGGAGACGATGCCAAAGCCTCCGAACTTCGAGCGAGAATGATGAGCGCCTCGCTTCTGTCTGATATGGAAGCGTTTAAAGCGGCAAACCCTGGCGCTGAGCTGTGCGACTTCGTGCGCTGGTACTCGCCGCGGGACTGGAAGCCCGACGGCGGCGGGGCGCTAGGGGACCGCATGTTGCTGCCAGGCAACGCTTGGGCAGAGGCGTGGAGCGTGGCGCGCCCGGTGCCGGCGGCGCGCCAGCGGAGGTTGTTCGACGAGACGCGCGAGGCCGAGCAGGTGCTACATTTCCTACGATCCCGGTCGGTCAGTTCCGCTGCTGAACTTTTACTGCCGGCTATTCTGCGAGCTGGAGCAGTGAAAGCACACGAAGAGGGTGTACCTCACGGAAGTTCTTCGCTCGGTGGTGTTGATATTCGAAGGACTTTTGAAATAGCGGCCCGGGAGCTTCACGACGCTGAGAGAGAAGCCTGCAGGGCCCTGTGCGTGCGGACGGTGCTCGGGAGCAGCGAGGAGGGCTCGCCGCTGGACGTAGCGGGGCGCTCGCGCATCCTGAGTGCGGCGGGCGGCGGGCTGCCGTCGCCCGCTCGCCGCGAGTTCACACTGCGCGTGCGCGACTGCGTGGCGCCGCAGGTGATGCGCGCCGCGCTCGCCAGTGACATGACCATCATCGGCGCCTTCACCGAGCGCATCGTGTGCTTGTAGCAGGCCGTCTGAGCGACAGTCTCGCTTCTAGTGCGCCGCATCGTGGGCATCAGATTACTCTGACTGATAGTGTGCAATTAAATCTAGTGTGCAAAAAATATTATTTGTTAACGGCATGGAAATGAATTGTTGAACTAGTTCGTAGGTGTATATTAATTAAGGCCATGTTTAGGTTGAAGGTTGAAATACTTATGTAAGCATGTGATTATAGAGATCTAAATATTGTTAACAATCTTTGCTCTCTGAGAATCTTTTCTTCACATCATCTATCCATCTTGACGTTCATCATACTTGCCTAAATGAATACAGCATTTAAGAACACTACTCTAACAATAACTTTATATCGTTACTTCCAGATTTGTACAGTTTCATGAAATACAGGCGCTTCTTATGTTTAAGTACATGAAGTTTTTATTGTCTCTGACGTGACCTTCCTGAACCCCTTGATAGCAACCAATTAACTTTATGTGAGAAGTTATATTTGCTGGCAGATGATTGTATATCGCGAAACTTGAAGACGAACTTTAAACAATAGCCGCTGAACGCGATGATCTGCGTACCATGTAGATGTAATACAATAAAGCCACTTGTACTTTAGTCATAATCCAGATTGGCATGTTGAAGAGGTCGAAACCGGTCCCAACAGAAAAGCAACGTAGATAGCATCCATCCTCAGAATAAGGGAAACGAAGAAAGCTGTGGACCACGCCGCACTCCCTGGAAGCGAAACATGCGAGGGACACAGTCCAGTTGCATATTTGTACATGAACATGACATACTATTTCCAGATATGATCAGCTTTTATGTACCTACATAATCATGTAATGGTAAGGTAAGTATACACGTTTATAATGTCGTAGCTACTAGTCGGTGTTCGTAACTCAATACCTGTCTCGATCTATCAGTTACAATAGCCACTACGCGTACGATAGCGCATAGTGGTAATGACATTCAACAGAAAATACGGCATTGCATTGTGACTGTCCAGAGTGGAGTGGTGACGTCATATTTATGAATCCTGTCCTATCACTGATCACTTATTGCGCGGTGGGTGACTACTCGTAGATAAGAGCGCGTACGCTGCTGATTGCTAGGCGTGTGGGGCAGGCGCTCGTGTCGGCGGGCGCGGGCCGGCGATGTACGCGCGCAGTGTGGCGGCAGGCGTGGGCGGCGCGGCCACGCATGCGCGCGAGCCGTGCTGCGGCCGGGCGCCGAGCGACATCCTCAGTGGCGCGGCGGGACGCCCGGTCGATTCCAGGGCGCGCGCAAACATCGCTGTTTGAACACCGAACCATCCGTAAATTTTAGAAAATATAAATCACAATCACTCAAAAACCCTCATTTTTAATCAGCATTTTATAAAATCTTCCAGTGTTTTTCATCCCGTTCATTGATTAATTATGTCAGAAATACAATTTTATCACGTTTACTTCGGCATCTTATAAAAAAGTCATGCAACATATCTGGACATCTGCTTTCGTGTGATAAATAAGTACACCCACGGAATGTGTACGTAATAATTGATGTGTAGATAAATGATAAATGTTACTGTTGACAACTTCTCATTCATAAATACTACCAATCGAAGTGTTGTTGTTGTGTAATTATAGTTATGAAAATATTTATTGAATGGTCAGTATGTAAATAGTGGATGTCTCTTATCACCTGTGTAATGCTCTAACAATTGATTCGCCAAAGAAAAATAATGCAATAATGGTCGGCGGTTTAGTATCTTCGGCGCGACTACCTACGGTAAGTGGATCGTTTATTTTGTTAGAATCCTGTACTAAAACGCCTCTCCTCTTCTAAATTATTTGCTACAAAAGGAAATTATTTTCATACTCATGCGAATCGTATACCTATAAGTAGTTATGTTTTGATACATCTCCACTGTAATAGAACTCTGATGACTGAAGTCAAAGTGACCAACTTCGTTTTCTGCGAGTGAATCTGTCCTGAGTGGCCGACACCGGCGCGCCCGATGAGAACCATTATCGAGTTAGACGCGACAAATATTGGCAATTCAACCATAATAGCAGCTACACATCATAATTGAAGGACACGGCCGATACGCACTGCTCCTATTTACTTTGTTTATATACAACAATATATAAATTAGGAAGATAATGTCATACAGCCTTTGTCTATCCCAAACGCTTATTCTCCCGGGCATTCTAGAACTTAATAATTGCGGAGTTGGTTTTAGGAAAACCCCATGAGAAATTAGGAGGCAAATAACTAAATGGAATTCGATTTCCCACTTATTCACTAGGTCAAACGAAGTCCATCGCCGTAGTTATTTATAAAATGATGTATACCTTTGAGAATATTATAGAGAAAATAAAGCGTTACAAAATTTCGCTGATCTTGTGATCTGTGATTGACGGTTAGTTTATACATATTTTGATCAAACGCGAGGGGGAACGTGCAAGTGCTAAAGTTTTGTTATTAATACAAAGGTACTTATGATTAGTTGTCGTCGACCCCATTCAGGGCTGTCTTAGCCCCTGGTGACGTGAAGCATGCCATCTGTTAAATGGAGCGGTGCTGGCGTCCTCCATGTCCGCTGAATGGCTGAGCCTCTGAAGCCTTTATAAATAGACAGCCATTATACAGAGTGCGCTCGACTGCACAATGAATAGGCTCCATACATAACTACTTTGTCTTGGAGAAATAAGTTTTCTAAAGGTGATGGAAATCAAGGACGGAGCTCAGGTTGATGGTTGTTGTCTCACAAATGAACGAGCCCATTCCATGTTTTAAGCGCCTGAAAATGATTTATGATGAGTTCATTACAATGACTTCACCTTTGTCTCTTCTTCCATGAAAATTTTGAGAGTTTATTCTGTAATAATGAACCTACACAGAGACCACCCTAAATACTTAGGTATCTGATTGTAGTAGCCGAAATATGTATAGATACATGTCGCGTGTTATTTGGGCACGAGCAGACCTCCAAACTCACTAATTTATTAGTATTCTGAATGGTTTCCCAGTAAGTAATCATACCAATGACCTCGCTTCACATGTAATTATTTCGCAGTTATCTCGGTAACTCATCAGTTAGTGGAATGTTTGTCTGTATAATTACCTACCCATTGTTGTTTAATATATTGTTATCTTTTATTTAGGTATTGGTTCAATTAGGGTAAAGATCAACCAACATGAATGATTCTAATTGCCTAATGAATGATTGACAGTTATGACTTCATTAAGGACGCGTTTACAAATGGGTAGTCAAATCATTACTTTTTTACACAAAAGTATGTTTATTAAATAAAATTAATGGTTAAACGAACTTACCTAAGTGATGTTCGACCATAATTATACGAGACGTTACATCCGAAGAGATTTAATATTACTATGTAGTTTCACTTCTCAATATACTAGGCGTCGCACATAATTTTTAGAGCTGTGGAAATAAAAATCAAATTATAAAATTCAAATTGGTTCTACTACATCCGCCGACCGCAGCGCCATCTTCCCGTGACTTCATTCATTTTTAGAGACACTACTCTCGTTTGATGAATTGTTTGATGGGCTTTAGTTTATGGGTTCGGGAGGGACTTTAAATCTCTTCGGATGTAACGTCTCGTATAATTATGGTCGAACATCACTTAGGTAAGTTCGTTTAACCATTAATTATACTTACGACGTTACATCCTCAAGATTTAATATTACTATGTAGATGTTTAGCGCTTTCATTCAAACGAGATTGGCAAGGGTTTTGAAGAAGATTGAACACGATAATAGGAAATCAGTAAATATATATTTCACAATTATTGAACACATAAGTACTTTTAAACTGTTTATAAAATTACATTAATCCTTAAAAACATAAATTGCATCTTCTGCATAATGTACTCATTATCTAATATTAGGTAGGTATAATACAATCATCGTAACCTTTATCTATTAACTACCTTAAATTAACAATTATAAATTGCCTCCGCAAATGCGCTATCCTCGTCCACTGTTATCGGACGATTATAGAATTTAGCGAAGGTTAAAGAGTTCCCTGACCATCCTGCGGTTCTTTTTATTATTTCTACTGAAACCCCTTTACGACTAGCCGCCGAGGTTGACGCGTGGCGAGTGCTATGAGCCGTAAAAAATCCTGTATCAATACCACTTTCAGTCAACACATCTTTAATCCATCTACTTATAGTTGCGGCGCTAGCGTTATGGATTGGTTTCTTGACAGTAAGAATAAGTCTATCAGTTAGTGATAAGCTCCTATAATTCTTGGTGGCTTCAATATACGCGGTCAATGTTTTTGCTGGACAGATTTGTTCCCTATTACAGAAAAAGGGTATAATTAAATGAGGCGCCGATCTGTTAGGAGCCGATGTTTTGATCAGATCATTAATATTAATAACTATCCTCGCGTTACTTACTTCAACACTAGACAAACGTATAAGCGATAGCGTCTGCACACGTTGTGCAGTTGACAATGCGAGCAGAGCTACTACCTTTTTGGATAAAGAGGCCAAGGTTAGGTTCTCATTTGGATAATAATTTGAAAGGTGATCTAATACAAGATTAGGATCCCATGTAGATGAATATCTAGGGAAGGAAGGTTTGGTCCTATAGACTCCTTTCATAAACCTTATAATTCGATCGTCTTGACTTATACATTTACCCAGTATTAATGCAAGTGCTGAACGACAGGTGTTGAGGGATGAATAATTTGCGCCTAAATTATATTCATTGACCAAAAATTCAAGAATATTAGGAATATTGTTATCAAAGATGTTTATTTTCTTTTCAATACAAAAAGACCACCATTTTTTCAAAACTACATTATATTGTTTAAGAGTGCTGTCCGCTAACGATGATATTATTATTTTAATAGCATTTTCTGGTAACGATTGTTTTACGTACGATTGCTTGATAATACTGACGACACCAGGGTAAGTCCTTTCCAAAGTGGGTGTGGAGTTCTGAAAGGTGATAAAAGCAATGAGGAACTCGGCTTCAAATAAATAACCTGGTTTTGGGAAAGAGATAAAAACAGTGGGTACCATGGCTGGCTAGGCCAATAAGGTACAACTACAATCCCAGTGGCTTTATCTGTAACTATTTTTCTTAAACATTTAAGAATCAGTGAGAACGGGGGAAACGCATAGAAAAAATATGGAGACCAGTCTATTGTAAACGCATCTATGTTATACGCTGAAGGGTCTCGTTTCCACGATATGTATTTTTTACATTTTGCATTCAATCGTGTGGCAAACAGATCTATTTCAGGCTTTCCAAAAGTATTTGTGATTTTATCAAAAGCAAACAAAGCTAAGTCCCATTCAATGTCAATATTTA
Organism: Melanchra persicariae; assembly: GCA_947386135.1. Taxonomy (NCBI): domain Eukaryota; kingdom Metazoa; phylum Arthropoda; class Insecta; order Lepidoptera; family Noctuidae; genus Melanchra; species Melanchra persicariae. The sequence goes on along the minus strand of OX376653.1, from coordinate 5,818,690 downwards.
CTCGTCTAGATTCGTGATCTGCTTCTGTATTCTCTTTAGACTTGATGTAAGAAGCAAGAACAAAGAGTTTCCTTTGCTCACACCATTGCCAGATTTCTCTAGCTATATCATTAAGGTGAGTATATTGGATTCCCCCGTACTTATTTATATAAGCTATAGCTGTAGTATTATCTATCCTAAGTAAAATCTCCTTATTGTAAAGATCTTTAGCGAAGCATTGTAATCCAATAAGAGCTGCTTTCAATTCTAAAAGATTTATTTGTTCTTTAGATTCGACCTCACTCCAAAAACCATGAGCACGTACTCCATTACAATATATACCCCAACCGGTAAGGGATGAATCTGAGAAGATTTCCAGATCATACCTACCACTACGTATCGGATTTTTTAATGTTAAAATATTAGCTTGCCACCAGGAAAACTCTGACTTAAGATTGGGCGAAATGTTCATGACACAGTCATAATTGTCTTTAAATTTACTCAATGCTAGAAATTTTTCTCGTTCGAATCGTTTCGTATACAACCAACCATAAGAAATTGCTGGGCAAACAGAGCAGAGTAAACCTAGATACTTTGCGAAATCCCTAATTGTTAAAGCCCTTTTTTTAGCAATTCGTTTTGTTTGGTCGAGTATTTTTTGACGTTTCGTATCTGGAAGCATTAGACACATTTCTTGAGAATTTATTTCGAAACCTAGAAACTTTTGAATTTGTTTTGGTCTCAAGCTACTTTTTTCTTTATTAATTATAAAGCCTAATCTCTCGAGAACGTGTACTGCTGCTGCTGTACTTTCTAGGCAACTATTAAAAGATTTATTTATACATAACAAATCATCTAAGTAAACAACTAGGAGTAACCCTTGGTTTCTAAGATAAGCTACTACTGGCTTCATTAATTTCGTAAAAACGAAAGGTGCTATAGACAAGCCAAAAGGGAGACACTGAAATTCAAAAATAGAACCTTGAAATCTAAATCGCAGATATTTCTTACTGGCATTGTGAATGGGCACTAAAAAATATGCTTCCTGTAGATCCATAGTTGTCATGAAACAATCTTCACTGATTAATTTAGTAGCAGTACGAATGTCTTCCATTTTAAAGTGCTCCGGACTGATAAATTTATTTAGACTTTTTAAATTTAAAATGAACCTAAACGACCCATCACTTTTAGGAATCAAAAAAATATTAGATATAAACTGGCCAGGCACATCACAGCATTTTTTTATAGCCCCTGAAGACAATAATTTTGAAATTGACAGCTTTAAATGTTCAAGCTCTGTTTTACTAAACCTTGGGTTAGATGGCTCAAATTTTTGAAATGGAAGTTTATCAAAAGTAATTTTTAAGCCCGTAACATAGTTTAAGACAGTTGGATCTTTGGTGATTGCTTGCCAGTAGCTAACATAGTGGAGTAATCTACCAGCATGAACTATTACCTCTACTGGTTCCTGCGAGTTCTGTAGTCCATCTTCCGGGCAGGAGGGGCTCGATTCGCAGCTGGCTGCCTGCGGCCTTGCTGTGTCGGGTGTCTTTGATTGGTTGTGTACCTCGGCTTCTGCCCACCCGGTTTGGTACCCCTGGTTGACTGAAACCTGGGTGGGCACCTCCAGTTTCCCTGTTGTCTGGATGTTGAAGGAACGCTAACATTGCTGCGCTTTATTTGTAGACCTGATTTTTCTGCTGTTTTTGTGGCCTTAATCTTTTCCCCGAGGTCAACTCCAAACAGAAATAAATCTCGTTTTATATCAGTTACTGTAGTAGTAAATTTTTTATCCAATGAAGAAGTAATCAACTTTCTTCTATGTTGTGAGTTTTCGTAGTGTAAATCTAGAAAAATCTTGCTGACTTCTGACAGTTTTTTCAAGATTTCCACCTTTGAGTAGTCTTCATTAATCAGAGACGAAGCCAGATTGCTAAGACCAGCAATGCCCAACCCGAGTTGGTTCTGAGCTCTTTCGAGGAGTTTATCCCGATACTTAATGTTGTCACTTATGATGGCAGAAATTTCTAAATTAAGCTTTGGCGCTTTCGATAAAGTGAAGTTCTCAGGCGTTAAAGTTTTCTTTAAAATGGCTTCCTTCAACTCTTTAGTCAACCCTTCTACTAGGATCCTACCCCAACGTTTGGAAATCTCTTCATTTATAGTCGGGCCTAAGATCTCTTCTTTGCCAATTGAATCTCCAAGCGCCTCTAATATTTCAGGCGGTAAAACCTGGTAATCAGCTATTGGGGCCTTTTTTGTGCTAGGACCAGGTTCCAGAAGGAGCAAATTAGATGCATCTGCATTATTTGTAACTTCACCGGTACGCGGTGGACTAGCGGAGACTACAACGTCAGATCTGATTGGAATTATATCTTCTGATTCATCTGAATATAAAGGCAACCGCAGTGAGTGTGGTGTTGACGACCTTGAGTGATAACGGTCGTATTCTGTAAGTTAAAAGAAAAAGAACAACTGTTGTAGTTGACAGTATTGTCTTTTAGACTTTGTACGCACTCACGTAACGCCCATTCGACAGTTTATTTGACAAGCTGCTGTATGCAGTGTTTACACATTTGAAAGTCATTGTACGTATTCCCGATACGTCACTAGACTAATTCGTTATCAGCCGTGCTCACGTCACGGAGTATAACTATGTAGATGCAAGAAATCAATTAAATGTATGCAGTGTTTACACATTTTTAAAGTCATTGTACGTATTCCCGATACGTCACTAGACTAATTCGTTATCAGCCGTGCTCACGTCACGGAGTATAACTATGTAACTATGTAAGTGTAGATGCAAGAAATCAATTAATTCGGTAGGTACCAGTAATTTACGTTCGTAGTTAGGACCTATACGCTAACATGTCGAATGTAATAATAAGTAACACCAAACATACGAATCTAATCCTTATTATGAACGTGATAAACAACAAAGTACGATTTTTAACAAAAATTAAAAAGTTACCTAAATGAAGGTACTTATACACCAAAACAAAAAAATTTCGTTGTGCCGAATAGAAAGTATATTAATTTAGAAAAATTCGTTCATAATATAATGATATATATACACCCACGCCAATATTTGGCTACGATATTCAAATTAGGAACAAAATAAAGATGTGTAGGTACTAACCTTCTTCATCCTTACTTGATGCCGATGAGACACGTAGTTTTCGCTCCAAACGCTTTATCTTTCTTCGAATTTTCGAATCACTACGTTCCCTTTTTCGTTTTCCCATAATAACACGATTTTTCCACTAAATACACACTATTTTTACTTAAAACTATATTTTTTTAAAACACGCGATGTTACGACGCCCGCACATAAAAAAGGAATGAAGTCACGGGAAGATGGCGCTGCGGTCGGCGGATGTAGTAGAACCAATTTGAATTTTATAATTTGATTTTTATTTCCACAGCTCTAAAAATTATGTGCGACGCCTAGTATATTGAGAAGTGAAACTACATAGTAATATTAAATCTTGAGGATGTAACGTCGTAAGTATAATGCTTTGCTTTTGAGAAAGTGTACCTATTTAAAATTATATTTATAGTTCAGAATCGTACCATGCACATCTATCAACAATTCTTGGGAAAAAATTTTTAAGAATGCAAAGCATTTTATTTAATAAACATACTTTTGTGTAAAAAAGTAATGATTTGACTACCCATTTGTAAACGCGTCCTTAACCCTTAATCTGGCAAGAGAAAAAAATCTTGAAATTTTATTTTTTTTATATATTTTTGTCATCTTTAGATGTTCCTAAAACCAGGAAAAATAATTGAAAAAATCTAGTATATCTCGATTTTGAGAAAATGCATGTCCAGTATACAGGACATTGCCAGGTTCTCCATAAAGTAACTGTAAATATCGATGTCCAGTATATTGGACATTGCCAAATTACGGAATCGTTCGAGAATTTTTATAAAAAACGTTATTTATTCAGTTATGAAATAAACAAAAAAAAAATGCATGTGTATTATGTAAATATTTATTGTTGTACAATTTTAATATTTAACATGACATTATTGTTACTTATTTGGCTTCTACAAAATTTTTGAAACTCCACTTATTGGGTTTCATGGGGTTATATTGACTTCTATTTCCCGCCTTTGTCCCTTTATACGGTATTGTCATTTCGTCAATGCTATACCTTATCTTCTCTTCAGTATCTAGGCAGTTCTTCCTCAACTTCTCTACAAACGGCCTCACCTTGAAGTATCGATCCAAAACGGGACAAGAATTGTCTACTAAATGGATCTTCCTGCGTATGCACTCAAACCTTTTCAGAGGCATAATGTCTGCTATTGCTGGGTATCGCAGTTCTTTGGACCAATAATCCACGTAGGATGGCAAATTTACAACACCCATAAGTAGAAATATGGACAGGAAATCATTAATTTCGTCTTCGGTAACATTTATTGACCGTCCAGTTCTTTGCACTGCGTAGAGGTTTGTGTTATGGACTATATCTTGGAGTATATCCACAGAAAAATATTTATGAAAACAAAGCATAAGCGAGTCGTCGTTAGGCATATCAAAAACAAAAATTCACAATCCTTAATTTCAGCCTTGTGCAAGAACTTGCCTTTTTTCCAATTGTAACTGGTTGTCTTACGCTTTTTTGATTTGACATGTCTAATGCGAGTGTTGGTATGGACTGGTTTTTTTCGTTTTAACCTGGTATTTACAATATTAGGTGCCGGTGATATGTCCAGCACAGACTGGATTGATGATAAGGTCGGAATAACATCATGGTTTACCTGGCTGGTAGATGGCAACACTTCCTTCATAATTGGTGTGATAGCTACTGGTAGTTCTTTTTCGACTTCTGGCGATCTACTCTCTAAGCCCGAAGTCCGTAGTTTCGGCCTTAGTGTCAGGCGTTTTCTACTCCGTATCACCTATGGACTTACGATTAGTCCCGAACCCGAACTAAGAATGAATGACAACACAATTTGACAGTTGGTAGGTGATACGGAGTAGAAAACGCCCGACACTAAGGCCGAAACTACGAACTTCGGGCTTAGAGAGTAGACCCCCTGGCTCGCTATTGGGTATTTCGCCGTTAGAAGAATCGTCACTGCCATTGTTGCTGTCGAAAATATCAGGTTTTCCAATGACAATGATATGGATGGTGCATCTGATGAGACATCATCAATTTCCTGGCCATTGTGCAAATCTGGTTCTTCATATGAACTGGTCTGGCCTTCTATGTCCAATAGAGCGTTAATTGGTGGCACTAAAGCTAATTATAATTTTGAAGCATGTGATGTTTTTTTGAAGACCTGTAAATAATAATATTGTTAGGTATCATAAACAACATATAACATACATAATATAGATATTAGTTCATAATATTATACTAATTGTTAGTTGTCTGTCTCGTTGGCAATGTCCAGTATACTGCACATCACAAAACCATACTAAACCCTCGAGAACCCGGCAATGGGAAGTATACTGGACACACAAGTTTCGCAGAGAATAACGAAAAATCTATAAGTAATATTATGATTTTAGTATACACGTACATATACAAATACATAAGGGAATATACAGAAAAGAAATAACTATTTATTTTAGAACAAAAAAATTAAATAAATCGGGACTTACCGACAGCGGTCGCGACGCGTTCATCCTCCCTGACGTTGCGGCGTCGACTGACCGGCCGAGCGCACGTTCTCATTGACAGTTATTCTTTATGTAATAATGTAGGACAGAACCAAGTCATTCCATATATAAAAAAATTAATATTGTTAAAAAACAATGCTGCAGATTTTTTCAAAGTCGATGTCCAGTATACTTCCCACTATCGAATTAAGGGTTAATAGTCTTTTATTTAAATTAGATATTTGGTAGAGGACAGATGTGTGTGGAAAAGGGAGAGGGAGTCCTTTGCCCAGCAGTGGGACATAACGGACTAAATTAGATTTAGATTTTAGATATCTGACTATATTCTAGATGTTAAAAAGTATGAACAATGATACATTACATTGCTCTCATAATCTAGGTACTAAAATAAGCCTTAAACATTAGATTTATGGGTTGCATAACCAGGAAGATCCTGATCCTCCAGGAAGAACCAGGAAGTACCTACAGCATTGAGCTTAACACCAGACGTGCTTGTGAAAATATGTGCATAAGACTTGTTTATCGTCTTAATGTTTGGCAAATGCATTTTGAAATTTTATCGCTGTTTTTTTTTGAACCTCAGGAAACTGGCTATCGAATGCAAGCTCTTGGCAAGATACATCTATGCCAGCAAACGATGCTAGCCAAAAATAACATCCTAATGGCTCTTGCAGAACTGCAAACTTGAAACTATGTTATGAAAATGTTAGAGAGTCAAAACGGAGACACGATAGAGTCAGAGAACAGGGTCTTATATGCCAAGAACTGGACGAAGTGAAGAACATAACGCTTCTGGGCTAAGAAAGTTGTTCATCTTGTTGATGACAGCTCCAGCTCCAGTCTTGCTACAGTAAATACAACTCCACACTTCAAACGAGCGATATTTGTGGAGATATTAAAGCAGTTACTCGCTCGATCAGCTTATCTGCATATCGGATAGGTATGCCATTTTCAATGACATATCGATATTCACGCTCACTTTGAAGTTTGCAATATGTTTATAATGTACACAAGCTGAGTTGTGCGCTTGCGGCTAACGATCGAGCTAAATCCTGCGTTGTTCACCGCGGCCCGCGAGTAATTTATGATCACATATAAAAATATCGGTTTACGTTGTCCAGGTGGCCACACACGCGCACGTCGCGTCCGAACTCGTAACTCAATGTTTCTATTGTCTGTTCTATTTGGACTTAGGGCCAAATTGGTTCGATATTGAGATTCCTGTTCATAAGTTGACCAACCAAATACGAACAGGAATAGCAATCGGAAACATCAGTCTCATACTCATTGCAAACTTGACCCCTAGCCTTTTTTATGGATGGGATATTATAAAATGACTCCTTCCGCTCTGGATGGAGCGGGAGATTCGAGAGTTTCAGACTCTTACTGACTAAAACCCATCCGTGCTCCTCGTAGTGCCCTTTGAGTTCCAGGGCCGCTGTGACTCTTTTCAACAAAATCCGCAACTGACCTCTACCCTATTCAATGAATTTTGTTGTAAAAAATATTTGATTTTTAAGTTAGCATCAGAATAATGAAAAATATTTATGTTCTTAGTAGATTTATGTCACTATTAAAGCATTATCAAGTTTGAACCCATGGATGAGCATTGAAAGCATCATAAGTCCATAAAACTGTTCAAAATCCAGTTGCGAATGGTGCGAGCGTGTGACTTGCGCATGGATAAAACAATAATTATGTTTATTAAAGATCACTTTGCCATTTAGCTTTCTCAAATCCGCAGCAGGTTTTTGATTTAGGTACAAAGAGAAAACACAAAGGTCTCAAAATGCAAATTTTATTAGCAAAAACAGCACTTTCGAAATCTGTTGCTCTACTTCAACATCATATTCAATGTTTTTAAACTTGATTGATCGATAAGCTAGCTCCATAAGTGTAGGCAGGTTTGTTAGGTAGCGTCACTATTTTTATTTACCACCTTGTAGCCCGAAGTTATGGGTTATGTATGTGTCATGGTTCCATAAAGTCGGGCCATTGTGCTCGTTATTACAAGCGAAACGCGATGTTAGTCGTGAATGAAAGTTTTGTCATCAACCTTGCCAGCCGCCATCACCCTTATATATCGTAATGAGCATGTAATGATAGCATAGGCTTGTTTTTCCTTATTTTTCGTTCGAAAGCAACAACATTACAAAAGACTCTCAGGTTTTGTTTAGTTATTCATTGCACTGTTTGTGTTTCCACAACTTCATTATGAACGACGTGTTAAAGCGCAATGTTCAGTAAATAAACTTAAAACTTTGTAGGATACTTTGATACGCACTAAATGGAAGTGTTGAAGTTTTTATTTGCTGGCCATTAACATCTGCAATTCTTCAAAAGCTAAAGACTTTGAAAGCTTGCGTTTGCGATGCAATCATCGCTATCGTTGACAATCTTTTTGTTCCCACTAATTACTGCTGGTTGGTAAAGCCTTCACACCATGCTTTGTTCTTCATCCTGTTCAATTTCACAGGTTCACAATTCTGTCGTTCGGCGAGGCTATACCTACAATAAATTAATTGTTGTGATGTAGGTATTTACATCTGTTATCCGACAGGTTGATTGTTTGCGCGCCTTGAATACACAACGCCCCTTCAGTAGCGGCTGGCATGGGCTGGCAGCTGGCCAGGGATTGTTCTGCGATATAAATTATGTCCGCACGTCGATACTTACTATCATCGGAACAATCATAAGCTATCTTAGCATTACATTGCCATACAAATACTTACTGGAACTTTGCACTGACTGACCCTAATTCTGGTATAATTACTCAGGAGGTGAAGTTTTAGTTTATGTACGTAATTCTTTAAGGTAATAGATGATTTGTTTGATGTTATGAGGTTATAATATAATATATTAGATATACTTTACAAGTCTACCTAGACTAGACCATATATTTTCCTTATTGTGTTGAAATCAGCTTTTTGCGAGAATAATTTGGCTGGGGTCAGTGACTCAACACTTTTGGTTCCGTATTGTTCAGTGAACGAGGCGACCTCGGAACAATGGGGGGCACTTCAGTTTTTTAAGGAATTAACAAGACGCCCTCGATTTAAGTGGCTTGCGGTGCTTTCGAGCGCTTTCATTACGAGGTAGGAGGTACGGGATGAGTGGGCTCACGACTGGGGAAAGACGAACTTTATACTTGGGAGTCAGCCGATCGTAGATTGGTCACAGCAACAAGGGCAGTCTCCATGATAGCCTTTAGACAGCATTATCTTATCGAAGTGGTCCCAATTGTTCTTTATGTTTCTGGTGACACACAAATTAAACCCTTCTACGATAGTTAATTAATTGTTTACTAGATAACATCTGTCAATACAAATTGAGCGGAAGTTATACCCAAGTTGGTACAAACGCAGTATTGTGATACCTATGTGCAAAGGCCCTGTAGCGTAAAACAATACAAAGGCCACTATTGCCTGTAGCCCGCAGAGAACAGCCTGAACCATGATGTAGTTGTAGGTATTTTTTCACGCGTCTCTTTTCCCGTTAAATTGATTCTACATCGGTCATTTCTATGCGTGTCGCGTGTACACCCATTTGCATCGAATTTAGTCCTATATTACGTAAAAATCTGGCTTAACTGTGTATTAAACATCCTAAGCGTAAAAAGAATTCAAAACGCGTTGTGATTAACCGATTAACCAATATTGTATAATACACGTTTAGATACGGTCTACCTGGTCTATCGGAATCAAAAAAAGAATAGAGTACTTACCTACTTCAACAAATTCATTCCCAATTAAAATGAGAGCAATATTTTAAAGACAATACCAGAAAAGCTTCGGTAATAATAGTTTTGTAGAAAATAAAATGCCTGTAAAGACACCCGCAGTCCGCACCTTAGGGACGGTGTTCGAGCGCCGAGAAAGATTGGAAATGCCACAAAATCACACGAGTGATCAAACAATATCTTCGCGAATTCATTGTAAAAACCCTTTTGTTGTACACTATGTAATAGAATAGTGAGGGTTGGACAGGTCACGTTATACTGGTACAGTTGGTAGGCCAGGTAGTCGGAGAAAGAAAGCTATCTTGCCGACAATAACGGATGACAAGAGTAATCGATCATGGAAGATAGAATATTCATAGTTTCGTTATGTGTATATGCGTGGATGTGCACACGTAGGCATAAAAGACTCGGTTATTCCACTCAGTATATTCATCAATACTCGAATTCAGTAACGTTTAACGTCGGTTTTGGTCGGATCCGAGTCGAGGGGCAGTTTGTCGCTCTCATCACTTTATCCATAGGAAATAAAATCTTTATAGGTAGTTATTCGGCACTAAGCTCTCCCCCGCCAGTGCGAGGTGCCTATAATCCACGTTTAGTACGACAATACCATCTGAGGCGGCATTCCTGCAGCTTGCCAGGAATGTCTAGCCTTGAGTTACGTGGCATTCCGGTTAAACCGCAGGAATTTTAACTACTTGTCAAAGAAAAAACTCTCGATTATTTAAAATATTCAGGCTGTAAACATTTTCTGAAAACTTTACCTAAATATACTGAAAACAATGAGTTACGCCTAAATTATGAATGCTAAAAGCGTTAGCATTTTTCAGGAACCCCTTTGATTACGTCGGTCACACACACACGCAAGTGTAGGTTACACCTACAAATTGCTTGGCCGCCAGTGTAGGTACCTATATGTTAGGCTTTAAAATTGTTTTCATCAATATGAAAACTGTAAAATTTATATGTACAGCTATATTTCTTACCTACACTCGGTTCGTTTGTACCGGGACAAATGTGAATCCTCGATCGCGATCGCGATATGATGATTTCCGTATTTGCCACATTTCCTTCGCTTCCCGGGACACGAGCGCTCGTTCTCGTAAAAGATGAGGCGGTATTTCTAAAGCCTTCGCCCCATAATACTACTAGAATTGTTTATGGTTTTACTACCTAAGTTTTGATAGGTAGATATCTAATCTGAGTGTGTTCGGTATATGCTCTTGTTTCAGAAATATTTTCGTGATCATCAAAATTTATAAGTGTCAAATCCATTAGAGGATTATCATACTGAATCTGCAATGCTTTAATTATGTATCTACTCTTTGTCATTATTTTAGTCCCTTTCACCCTTCCAACGAGATATCGCATAATCTTGATTTTTACATGTTCTTTTCTGAACATTTTAACTGTCGGTTATCCCATTCATTTTTGGAAATCGTTAGGCGAAGGCAAGGCATACAGCTGTAGCTGTATGCCTTGCCTTCGCTTAACGACCTAGTCCTCGTAGCTTGTAAGCTACGAGGACTACTAAAAATGACCGACGATTTACGAATCGCTACAATTTTAACACAACTTACTGTTTCTGATGAGAATAGTCCTTCTAATGTTTTCTAGAGCATTGTTATTTTTTGTCGATGGGGCCGAAAAGTTTTGGAGTGGCGACCGCGTACCGGAAGACGCAGCGTTGGAAGGCCTCCCACAAGGTGGACCGATGACCTGGTGAGGGTCGCGGGTAACCGATGGATGCGAGACGCACAGGACCGGTTGTTGTGGCGACACTTGGGGGAGGCCTATGTCCAGCAGTGGACGTCTTTCGGCTGATATCATGATGATATTGATGATGATGTTATTTTTTGTCTAATCAAAAAGGTATTTTTTTCAATTTCCAATGAACCGGTCACTTTATATTTATACCTCCATCAATCACATAAGTGCCAGGATTTGATTGCTTTTCACCACAAGCTCGAACGATGGTGTCTGTCAGTATATTATTGATACCTAATTTGTTTCCAACTACCAACTTGTGTTTAAACCTATGTATCATTTTTAGATATTGATGATATTTCTGTCTACTATTAGCTTTCCCTTTTCTCTGTAGTCGTTTATTTAACACAATCAAGATTATCAAAAACAGCGACATCTATCCATGGATTAATGTGTCGTTCCTTCGTCGGTCGTGGGGGACCATTACCAAACTTCTTTATTGCGTTATTGCATGCACCGGTTGCGATACGATGTTTTGCTTGGTAACATAATTCCATAAAATCCCTTTCAAAGAAAACCGGTACCTAACGTGCCCAAGGGTCCTACAAAAGTGATTATCTAAGTAATTAATTACTAGTCATAATTAGTTTAAACGTTTTACTGTATGCGATCAATATTCAAGTCGGTGCTCCACATTTCAGTGTCCCTGGTGGATAGTGACTATGACCAGGCCGGTATCGGTCAATTCGGTCAGCCGCTATCGGTCTCTCAATCGCAGTGGATCGCGTGTGGAATTGCGGATTATCTGCTGTAGCCTTGTTCGTGAACGCTGATTGCGTGGGGTGCGCGTGCGCGGAGAACTTTGATTGTGGGCCACTTTTGTAGGCCAGTGGTTGAATAACTGAAAAAACATAAATAAATGTAAAAGCAAGTCATAAAAGTATCAGCATGGAGATAGAAGTAGTAGTTAGGTACAGTTACTAACCTGTTTTTATTTTATTGTGCTAATATGGAGAGTAGGTATGGTTAGTCATATTCTCTACATTAGCTCATTAGAAAAGACTACTGTGTTGTCACTATAGCCAAATTAGACGTACATAATTTTCAGCGCTGCAATTTATTTATATTTACTAGCACGCAACTTATGTTCCTTCCTATATTTTAGTTGTTATTGTTTTGAAATAAACTTTCTTTATCTAAGTAGTAGGTACTAGCAGTTCATCGGCGCGGATTTAGTAGGTAGGTACTCCACAAACTTCAACGCCTTTTATAAAGGTCAGTTTTGGAAAATTAAGCACAACGATTTTCATTAATTACCCAGTCATTTCTGCTGCTGATTCTGTAGTCTCAGGATCAGCGCAACGGTTCACCCCGTCAGCGGTTGATTTTGCAAAAATTGATAGATCTATATCTGTGTCATCTATAGTTTCCACAGCGCACGCCAAATAATGAATTTATTAAGCAAAATGTTGCTTCTTTTGTTTACATTAATGCAATTTACGTTCTCTATTTTTTCGTAACTAAAATATAGTCTATGTTTTAAGTAAATAATGTAGCATTCTAATGGCGGAAGAATTTTTTGAGCCAAATCGTAACAAACAAATAATCTTTTCTCTTTATAATAGTATTATTTTAGATTTAAAATTCCGTGAGGTTGCAGCAGATAAATTTCTACCTTAAAAAATACCCAGTAGGTACCTACCTAGTCTTTGAAGCCAACAAGTTAAAACTAATACGACCCAGTCGCAAAACCACCCTCAGGGCGCAGCAACACAAATATTGGCCCCGTGAGAAAATAAAAAGCTGTGACTTATAGCGCAGATGCCAATCGCGCGGCAATTGCGGCAATTTAGCTGTCAAACGAGCATTGAACGACATGCTTTCATGAGCCGCCGCGATGTGGTCAAATATAGGTAGCTAAGGTACCTAATAGTACAATTATATTCATATCAATGAAATTAATAGGAAAATAACTTATTGACCTATTAATTTCATTGATAATTAACAAATGATATCATAACCCTTTGCCGTACCTAATCGGGTAAAAATAAATGTTGACATTTGATTCCGAAAGGTATTGCTACTAGACATGAAACCTTCGGATTTTAGTTTTTTTTTGTAGCAGGTAATTTCAGGAAGAATTGAATTTTTTTACGCTACTAAAAAGTTTTAACTAGTTACTACGCGTGAGTGACATAATATGCTATTTTTTATCCCGAAAAAATGCGCTGTTCCTCTATGGGGTCCCATTAAACCAAAGCCGTGAGAAAAGCTAGTATCTAAGGTTCATAACCCCATTATAAAACATTTTCGTGACCATTTAAAACAGTCGTGATAAAGTTTTCCATTGTTAGAACGGCTTAATTATAGCCCTGCTTGATATGTCATTTTCCACTAATGGTTCAACAGTGACCCAAATAGAATGGTTATGTAGGTAGGTATGTATGTTATTAATTGGGTATTGATGACTCGCCCAACACGCTTAGTTATAACCTTTCGATTTGACTTATATCTTATCAAGATGTAAATGTTTACATTTAGACAGAGGGTAATAGATAACAAAAACAAAATGTTGGGAAAGTTCTAAGGTTTGTGCGAAATAAATTATCACGAAATTGTTGTCTTACTATAGATGTTTCCTTAATTTATACTATTCCTCAAATATCACTATCACAAGATTAACTCAGCTCAGTCATTTTTCTTATACCTACTTATTTTTTTTAAGAAAAATGAATTTTGATTTTTACTAAAAGAAGAAAACTTGAGATGTGAACCTGGAGTGAACATAAGCGGCAAATAAAATAATGGTTAGTAAACTAAACGACTACAAACTGTACCTCAGAGTCTTGAAAACAAACATATGGTTGCAGTAACCGAGATAACTTTTCCCACTAGTACTTTATTTTTTGGCGCTGACAGAGCGATTACTAGCTAGACGGAGTTAGCAGTTGTCAGGTTTAGTGGCTGAATTGCAAAGGCGGCGCAAACAGCCAACACTGGCAACACTGGCTGCGTAATCAACGTCTTTTCGCAGCCATTCTCTTCACACAACAGAGGGAGTCTTGTTTGCATGAGTACTTCGTTCTTTTAGTAAAACTCTGCAGATAGTGTGCCAAAGCTTCCTGTGCAATTGGCGGTATTGCCTGGCACGCCAATGAAATCGCTTCGTTATGATTAGGTACCATTGTTAGGTTTTGGAGTAAACACGGATATCTTTAGTGTAAATCAAGAATCATAATTAGCTATTTGTACCTACTTATTTGTTAACAGTGTTCAATCATCATCTTCTTGCCCTTATCCAAATGTTACTTGGGGTCGGCGCAACACGTTTTTTTCTTCCATTCTGCCTTATCAGCCGTCACACTATCATTAACTCCCTTTCTTTCATATCGTTCCTCACACAATCCATCCATCTTTTCTTTGGTCTCCCTCTTCCTCTTCATCCATCCACATTTATATTCATTACCCTTTTAGTTACATGCGTTTCATCCCTCCTCTTCACATGACCATACCAGAACAAGCGGTTACCTTTCAACTTTTTCGTCACAGGCACCACTTTTAAACTAGGACCTCTAATGTTCTTATTTCTCACTTTATCCATTCTCGTTCTACTGGACTGTACTACTCCACACATCCATCTCAACATTCTCATCTCCGCTACATGCAATCTATTTTCTTCCGTCTTTTTCACAGCCCAACATTCTGATCCATACAGTACGACAGGTCTTATCACGGACTGATCCGTGGGTTGCAAGTTGTTCCAGTGACCTGTCGCCATTTCATCCATACTGAGTTGATCCGGTGCGTTACGTCTCGGTCTATATTACCATCCCCCTGGACAAACGACCCGAGGTACCGAAAGTCGCAGCAGAACAGTATTGAATGAAAATTCATTTTATAGGAATTTACTAACTTTTGTCAGCGACTTAGCCCGCCATAGTCGAAAATGATCCTATGGGAACGGACTAATGGTAAGAAAGTACCTTTTGTCGTAATCCAGTCCACAGTCTACCAGTATTCCTCACAAACGTCCAAATCAGATTTATTAAAATATGTAGGTAGTAGGAAGTTGAACCCTGAAGTTTTTAAAGAACTGTCTACCAACCCCAGATTCGCAAGGGTGCAAATAAGATACACAATATATAGTTATCTCTACTAATGGAGGGCCAAACTAGTTTATGGTTCAGAAAAAGAAAGAAGCGGAGAAAGAGAAAAAGGCAGACAGCTACTTTGCTTTTTAAACGGTTTTATTAAGCTTGCCTTGTTTGTTTTTAGTATTTAGAGGGGTGTACTATGCCAAATCGAATACCAAATAATCGAATATCAATTGATCGACCACTATATGTCGAACATCTAAATACTCGAACGTTCTTAATATCGAATGGTTAATAAATCGAACATTCAAAATATCGTACACTCAATACATCGAGTGTTCAAAATATCGAATGATTGTTTGATCGAGCGTTCAAGGCATCGCATATTCATTCTATCGAAATATCAATACACTGAATACTTTTTATATAGAATACAAGAAAAACACAAAATTTACTAATAAATCACATTTTAATCTTTAATTATTATCTTTTACAGGTACATTTTAATATTTTGTGTGAATTGCAATTGCACGGAGATGTTGTTTTTATTCGATTTTAAACACCTTTATAAAATGATTACCTCTTTTTTTGAAGAGTATTATGATTATATTGAAAATTAATCATAGATAAATTAAATGTATAATTTTATTACAATACATAAACTTTCGTTAAAAACAAGTATATTTCTGAACGAACAACTAAGTAAGTCATATTTATTTCAGGCTACCCTCATACATTGTAATATTGTTTTCACCTCATAAATAAAACTATGTTCATCTGCAGAAAGCATTGTGACTAAGTAGTGCATTACAAGTGAATTTTGTGAAAAATGTCTGTAGGGTCTTATTATAAGCCAGAATTGTCCCAAAAACGCAAGTCGGTCTTAGTTTTGGATGACTATGTAATGGCAATAAACAAAAATATTAATAACAAGTTCTACTGGCATTGTTCCTACAAATATAAATACCATTGTAATAGTACTGCAACAACAAAATTGCACGGAAGTGAGGAGCATTTGTTGGAAAGCTATACAACGCAGCATAATCACGCACCAGATCCTGGTAAGGTAGATGAACTACGTTTTAGGAATTCCCTAAAAAGTGATGCTACCAGCTCGCTTGATAGACCGAGTCAAATTATTCAGCGAAATGAGGCCAACATTTCAAAATCAAGTTCGTGTGCTCTGCCAAACAAAAAAGCAGCATCGCAAATTATACGTCGAGCAAGAAGAAAAGAAATGCCAAAGGAACCGATTACTTTGGATGATATAAACATCCCCGATAGATTGCAGAAAGTTGATGGTGAAAGATTTTTAGGGCGTCAGGTTAAGTTTGAAGAAAACTGTGTTATGTTATTTGCAATGAAATCGAATTTAATACTATTAAATAAATCACAACTTTGGGTGATGGATGGTACCTTCGAAACATGTCCTATACTTTTCAAACAAATATATAGTATACATGGTTTGGTGGACACGGGTACAGATCGTTATTACGTACCTTTAGTATATGCGTTTCTAACGAATAAGACGCTAAATTGTTACTTGTATTTTTTTCAAGCACTAAAGGCATATGCTCTAGAATATGATATCCAATTGAACCCACGAGTAATAATGACGGATTTCGAGATGGCGGTCATTAATAGTGTAAAAGAAGAATTTCCTGATGCGCAACACAAATGCTGTCTATTCCACTTAGGTCAAAATGTATGGCGTCAAATTCAACAAAATGGTTTGCAAAGTAAATATGGCCAAGATGCTGAGTTTGCTGTCAAGTTAAGACACATTATCGCACTTGCTTATTTACACCAAGATGAGATACCAGATGCTTTCGATAAATTGAGAGAAGAAGTGTTACCCGACGAGGCAAGTGATATCACCAACTGGTTTGGAAAATATTATGTTTGGGGAAATATTAATTCTCGTGAGACGGGAAATAATAAATTACTTATAGCACGCTCAGCACCGATGTTTCCACCTTCACTGTGGTCTGTGTTTCAAAATAATACACTGGGTTTGCCTAGGACTCAAAATAACATTGAAGGATGGCACAGAAGATGGAACACGTTGCTTGATAAGCACAAAAGGGGTCTTTATGCTACCATAGAATTTTTAGTTAAGGAGCAAGCTATAACAAATAGGACAATTGAAAAGGCAAACGCGGGATTGGAAAGACCTACTCCACAAAAGAGAGGCAAAAGAGATGACAATGCGATTGAAAAAATATTAAACAGTAAAAACAACATGGATTTATTAGAGTTCCTCCGTGCAATCGCAATTCACACAAAATATTAAAATGTACCTGTAAAAGATAATAATTAATGATTAAAATTTGATTTATTAGTAAATTTTGTGTTTTTCTTGTATTCTATATAAAAAGTATTCAGTGTATTGATATTTCGATAGAATGAATATGCGATGCCTTGAACGCTCGATCAAACAATCATTCGATATTTTGAACACTCGATGTATTGAGTGTACGATATTTTGAATGTTCGATTTATTAACCATTCGATATTAAGAACGTTCGAGTATTTAGATGTTCGACTTATAGTGGTCGATCAATTGATATTCGATTATTTGGTATTCGATTTGGCATAGTACACCCTATTTAGAGATAGAAAAGAGGTTACAGATAGTGTGCCTCGTATATACTGAAAAATACATAGCGATTCCCCTGAAAGTTTTTTACTATACATACATACATCATACATACATAGTGATCTCTGCAGAAGTATCATTGAGAAATCGCATTGTAAATTGAATCAAGCTGAATAGGCTGCGCGAGTTGCATTCAATTACCGACGGTCGCTTTGAAGTCACAATCACGTTACGGGACCTTTCTCTCGCCACAGAAAACATAAAACTAATCCAACTACCTAACCACATTGCTGATACCTATAACATTTTAAATTTGCAAAAAAAAATAAAATCCATCCAATTAACTTACGAAATTAAAGTTATTTTGTACTTTGTAGTGTTTTGTATTTGGAAGTCGGTTGTATTTTTTGTAAAATTTATTTTTTGCTTTTTAGTGGTACTAACCACACCCACAGAGTACATTAAAATCCCACACCTAACAACACCACTGAAAAGTCACATATTTTTTTCAGCTATAAGTCATAATAAATCATATATTCATTTGTTAACATAGGTCTGTACAATAAATAGTAGTTACAAAAAAAATAGAAGCGCGCTATTTGAATTTAAAAACCAAACTACTGAACCAATTTTGAAGAAATTTCAAATCGGTCCATAAATGACGGAGTTATATGAGGTAACAAAAATAAAATAGTACAACCGAATGAGAACGTCCTTTTTTTTGAAGTCGGTTAAAAAGACTGTATTCACCGCAGGTTGGTTGTATTCATTAGCAGACCTAAAAATATTTATACTTATTTAATTCGACGACACGCTTGGCGCAGTGGTTGAGCGATCGGCTGCTGCGCTGCGTGTCGCGGGTTCGATTCCCGCACGGAGAAAATATTTGTATGGCCTACAGAAAGTTGTTCCGGGTCTGGCTGTTTGTGTATGTGAGTTATACGATACAGGAGAAATTCCTAGTGTGGGGCAAAGTTTAAAAAAAAAAAATGTAGCGTGATTGGTTTCCCTACCAGGATGAATCTGAGAATCTGTTGATCTCTATTTGTCCTTTTTCGATTCAGTTTGCGTTTCGTTATCCGATGAGAATGACTGATGTTGTTGAAAGTGCGAGTAGGGTATCTTCCCGAAATCTACATTTTACAATTACTAAAATTTCTAAGTACTTATATGCAGTGGCGGCGCTAGGCGTCGGCGACCGCTAACGGCCTCGGGCCTACGCCTCGCAAGAAACTTTGTTAAGTTCTTATGGAATTGTCCGCTCAAGCACCGGCAACACACCGGCGTGCGCCGAATTAATCGCGAATTTAGTGTTTATTTACCAATTACATAAGAATTATTTTTTATTTGGGAATTTTTACATGTCGGGGCTGGAGCGGTTAATAAAATCCATGAACGGTACAGAAGTATTTTGAAGAAGTAAAATCATGTTAGAGACCGCGTATGAGCAAACCTAGGGCGTGTGGGGCGCCCTGCGGCACGATGGAACGATGATTTGAAGAAGGTGGCTGACAACGGATAGATGCGGCCTGCTCAAGACCGGGATGGTTGGCGCTCTTTGGAGAGGCTTACGTTCAGCAGTGGACGGCAATTGGCTGATAAGATGATGATGATGATAAGATTCATACTCACATCAATAGTAATCAGTAATCAGGCATCAGGCATCGTCAGAGAGAAACTTCTCACAGACTAACTTGAGATACGTCTCAAGTAGGTCTGTAAATTAGCCAAGACAGTTTTTCTATCTGCGTTCTCAGTTACCTATATCAATTAAAGTGACTTTTGTTTTCTATGCCATACTTAATACTAAAAAAATCTGTGTAAAACAATAACGCGGGTTATATTCAGATAATTTAAAAAAAAAAAATTGTCTGGAAAATGGACGCAATGCTGATTTCGCCGACGTCAACTTTGGGCCAAGCACCGCCACTGCTTAAATGGACTATCCATTTAAGCAGTGGCGGTGCTTGGCCCAAAGTAAATCACCATAATGTAAAACATTGACAAGCTTGTTGTGCACGGCACATGTTTCCCTATTATCTAAAGTATCTAGCTCTTTATTTATTCATGAACGTAAGCGTTGAAGAAAACTGAAGCTAAACGTGAGAAGATATTGTATATTGAGTTGTATCAGGAACATTGTTTTTCAGTTAGCTCGTTTGCATAGTGGCTGTAAAACAGTAAAGTTTAGTTCGTAGCATTCCTGCTGGGGTTTTCACATTTTCCACCATAAAGATGAAAAGCACGATAAACAAGCCCTCTTTTACTTTTTATCAATATCCCCCAAACATCTTAGGAAACTTTACAGCCACTACTAAATAAAAATTCTTTATTAAATTTCTGATCTCAATATTCTATTCGTCTGTGTTCGACTACTAGAAAAAAGCTGGTTTTAAATAGTGTACATTACGGACTGGCCATCTACAAATGAGTAAAAAATAAACAAGTCGTTTAAAAATGAAATCCAAGTATTTTATTTCCGAGATTCATTTGTTTTTTTTCCTTTGCGCATTAATTTTAATGTGTGGTGGTGTTTACCTACATGTTATTAGTGTTATTTATTACAGTCAGGTCCCTACCTTAACTGATTGATTTTCATCTTAGGTACTCTTGCTTGTTTACCTTCTTATTTTAAAGAATAATTTTATTTTTGGGTTTCGAAATTACGGATCGTAAGAGATCATATTAATAAGTACCTATCAGGAATATCGTTGAAAGTGAACAAAACAGTGAGTAAAAATAGTTTGAGTTAGGTAAGGTACTGCTCATATCAATTTACCTGCGATTTATTTTTATAATATGTTTGGTTATATTTACCCACGATCTTTCTATCGACGTCAAACGTTAGATGATCAATATTTCACGTGATACAGAATCTTAGATATTATTATAGTAACAGAGCACGATATGCTCGTATAAAGTATTTTAGAAGATATTTTGTGAGAACTATAGCTACCGCTCGAGCACTCGCACACCGGTATGCCGCGAATTTATCGCGAATTTAATGTTTGTTATTTATTACGTAAGATTTCTTTTTTTATTTGGGAATTTTCACATGTCAGTGCTCGAGCGGTTAAGGGTCAGTTTTATAGTCGCCGCAAAAATTAAAATATTCACAAAATAAGTTATGATAATCAACTACTTAAAGTGTTTTTATTTGTTTGTATTTTATCAAGACCTTGTTTTGACAGTTCATCAAAAAGTGCTAAATCCGATTAGATTGTTATTGTTGGTTTATCGGTTGACTGCGATTAAGAAATTTTCATCTCGGATACGTTAACTCTGTTTGAAAGTTTACAAGCATTTTGTCAATTTAGTCAGAATTCATAAATCTTGACCCGTTTTTTTTTTACTTTGTTCAATAAACAAAAGTATTTCATACCCGTACGCGTTAACTTGGCACCTGGCTCGACACATTTAGAATGACGTTTTGACATTTTTATTTTAATTGAACAATTCGATTTCGATGAAAATAATATAAACGCGACGGTAACAGTGATGCTAACGCGTTTATATTGTTTTCACTGAAATATAATTTTGTAATTTAAATTAAAACCTCAAGACGTCATTCAAAATGTGTCGAGCCAGGTGCCAAGTTAACGCGTACGGGATATAGGATTTTTTGTGCCTGATCGAAACATTATTTTCAATCGAACCGAATATTCGGATCATCTTCTTGTTTCGACTCGATAACTTTTGGTCGGTTGATGGCGAAAACATCGGTTCGTCCGAAGGTTTTTAGTTCACAATCGTCAAGAATTCTAGCTTCGGCGGAGCCACATGTTCCGGCACTATTTGGCCGAAACCAAAATTGCCGTCGAAACCAGTTTTTTCGACCGATACCTGATGGTTTTCAAACTATAAATTAAGATTGTTGTGCAAACTTTTATTTTTAATAGTAGTTTGATCGCCTTGTCATGTGTTAGTGTCCTTCGTCGATGGTCATGACGGTGGTGTCGGGCTCGTAGTGCCAGTCGAGCGCGCGCGTGCGCAGCATGTGCTTGTATATGAAAGCAGACTTGCGTGGAGTGCGGGTGCGCGCGGGGCTCTCGTAGTCCACCTCGTACAGACCGAACCGCTCGCTAAAACGAAGAACCAAATGAGAGTAACATTTCCATTTTAATCGTATTCGGTTGTACCTAGGTACTTATCTAACACCTAGGTGAACATTCACGGACTATACTGAGCCACATTCGCATGAGTTGATCGATTGTATATGGTTTAACACGTTTACAGTGCTCTCAGATTAACACATACAATAATTTCAAAGTTTGTAGCATCATAACTATTCAGGACCCACAGAGTTACACTGCATAAAGTACAAGAGCTTGGCAGGACTGTGCCACGTGTCCCTTAAGGGTTCATTGGACTGTTAACGTGTCGAACACAAATACTCACGTATATCCTCGCATCCACTCGAAGTTGTCCATAAGACTCCAAACAGAGTAAGCTCTGATGTCAGAGCCCTCATCTATGACGTCTAGGATGGCGCTCAGGTATTGTCGCAGATAAGAGATCCGGTTGTCGTCATCCAAACCGCCATAGGTTGAGTAGCCGTTCTCGGTGATGAATACCGGAGGGTTGTTATAGTCCTGCCTGACCTGCGTCAGCAGATTGTAGAAGCCCCATGGAATAACCTGTAGTGAAATTTAACCGTTTAGTAGGCGGGTTCCTAGAGAAGCTCTAACATTTATTTACTCAAAAGGTTTACAAAGTACCTTTAGAAAACTGGACACGCCATGGTCCCAGTGACCAGGTTGATAATGCACATTTCCCAAGTCGTCGTAGAATGATGGTACATCATAACGGCCCTCTACTGACTCATTTCTATACACCAAATAAGTCGTATAGTGATTGAGACCATAAAAATCGGAAGACCCTTTAACATATTCTATTTCCTCCGGTGTGAATTCAGGCAACCGTGATCTGAATAAACCTTGTTCTGCGCTTTTAGCTGCTACTTTTTCTTTTACGACAGGTGGGAAGTCTCCGGTATCGGAAAATATCGGGTGTGCGTAAATGCCCCACTGAAATTGGCAATATCATAGTATTAATAATCTATATCTATCAAATACCTACATATTTGTCCATCTGAGTTAGCAATACCTCAAACTGATTCGCTTCTTTGGCAGCCACTATTTCTTTTTCTGTTTCTGGTTCATAAAATTGGGCACTTAAAGATATGAAGATAGAACCGTTGTATTTTGGTCTGAATTCTTGGTCATAAATATGGTAAGCCTTGGCGTGAGCCATTATAAGGTTTTTGGCGCACAAATACTCTGCCACGCCTTTGATATTTAATGCAGGTGCTTTAGTATTCGTTCCATAACCTTGATAGCAGACTTCCCTTGGTTCGTTCATGGTAATCCAATACTTGACTCTGTCTCCGTACAAACTAAAGGCGACGCGTGCATAATCCGCGAACCAGTCAACAACGTGTGGGTTGGTCCATCCTCCCATTTCCTGGAGCTTTTGCGGCAAGTCCCAGTGATACAGCGTTACCATCGGCTCTATGTTGTATTTGAGCAATTCTTCAATTAAATTACTATAATATTGAGCTCCAGCTTCGTTGATATGATCGGGAAAACTAGTGGGCAAAATACGAGACCATGATAAAGAAAATCTGTAGAAATCGAGTCCTAATTCTCTCATCATTTCGACGTCTCTTTTGTATTTATTATATGAGTCGCAGGCAACGTCTCCATTTGAACAGTCGTCTATGACACAAGGATCATTGTGAGTCATATGATCCCAGATATTATTTGATTTACCTGTAAAAAAAAATTGTTTAATGTCCAATTATTAAGGTATCGGACTATATTACCGTTCTAAATTAATTTACACAATTTTATAATATAATACGTCTCCTTACCGTCTGCATCCCAGCCTCCCTCAATTTGGTACGCTGCAGTGGATGTTCCAAACATGAAACCCGCGGGGAATTTTCTTACATCATGCCGCTCAACTTGCGCTGCCTTACATTCAGACAACGTGAATATCAGTAATCTGAAAATAAATAAGTACAAAACTTTTTAGAAAAGAAGATTTCAGTGTTTATGAGTATTTACAAGTTATCCTTTACTTACATAAATCCCGCGGATTTCAGCAACATCCTGCTAGCGCTTAGGCGACTTACTAACAACGGAAAGCAATCGTGTACCTAACATTTATTGAAGATCTTATCTTCATCTAGGTGGGGTGACATATTTGGACATTGGATGTAGATAACATAACAGGCGCTATGCAAACATCGCCAATTTCGATAACTATGAAAGTTCATATACATAGTTTGTTGTTGTCACGCTTCTTCTGAAGCTGGCGTGTTCAGGAAATCCCATCGTGTCTGTCCGAAACAGAGTTGATTTAGGTATGTCCCATTTAAAATTTCCATTGCGATGATGATCATGATATCTTTCAAGTGTATTGATTGTTTCTTATAAAATTTATAGTTTTGGCCACTTGTGTTTATAAGATTTGTTACTTTAGTGCTAGATCGTTAAGGTTCATTCGAAAGCATTCGAACTTTCGAACCTGAAACGCGTGTTGATTTCCAAAGAGAGCTAGCTAAAACACTTGAGCAAAGGTCAAGATTAGGATAAGGAATCTAAGTGTGTAAGATATTTTGCGGATCTACTTTATCACCGCATCTCCTCATGTACTTTATCATTGTAATCTTCAGTTCAGGTGGTTTTGATTATACTTTTTTATCACAATTATCTTTGTTTGACAGTCCATCAATTGAAAAGTTAAGAGTTAGATCAGATATTTACGAGATAAGGCCGATATTCTGAACTAATATAGTTGATTGCCATTTACCAACAGTCAGTATTCTTTAGAATTCTCAGCTGTCAACAGCAAATACCAGACTTTCTGGGTCCTGCTGCTATGATTATGAATGCATGCAATTGCCGAAAAGATGCCTCACAACAAGGTCACATTCAGAAGCTTTAGATCAAAGATAAGTTGTAACTGATGTAAGCATTTATTAAATAAAGTATGAGTATTCTACAGTATGCCATGTGTTAGTGTCCTTCGTCGATGGTCATGGCGGTTGTGTCGGGCTCGTAGTGCCAGTCGAGCGCGCGCGTGCGCAACATGTGCTTGTACACGAATGCAGACTTGCGCGGAGTGCGCGTGCGCGCGGAGCTCTCGTAGTTCACCTCGTACAAACCGAAACGCTCGCTAAAACAATACAAGTGACTTTGTAAAAAATGTCCCGTGGCTGTGAATATGATTTTGTAAGTTACTTTTCGTGAAAATAATGAAATAATTAGATTTAAAAACTCACGAATATCCTCGCATCCACTCGAAGTTGTCCATAAGACTCCAGACAGAGTAAGCTCTGACGTCACAACCCTCATCTATCGCGTCGAGCATGGCGTTGAGGTATCGTCTATGATAAGAGATTCGGTCATCGTCATCAAGCCCGCCATAGTTTGAGAATCCATTCTCGGTAATGTACACTGTAGGGTTGTTGTAATCCTCCTTAATCTTCGTCAGCATTTTGTGGAAACCCCATGGAACAACCTGTGGAAAAAAGTGTAGCTATTAGGGAACAGGTGCAAGTCGCATCTCTTGCATTTATAGAACAACACAATTACCTTAAGGAATCCCGACACGGAACGTTCCCAGTCATCAGGTTGATAGTGTACGTTTCCCAGGTCGTCGTAGAACGATGGAACGTCATAAAGGCCAAGAACTGATTCGTTTCGATACACCAAATTAGTTGAATAGTGATTCAGACCAAAGAAATCAGATGTCCCCTTGACATACTCCACTTCTTCCGGTGTGAATTCAGGCAACCTCGATCTGAAGAAACCTTGTTCTGCACTTTTAGCTGCTACTTTTTGTTTCACAGCTGGTGGGAAGTCTCCAGTATCGGAAAATATCGGATGAGCATAAATGCCCCACTGGAATAAACAACATTATTATTAGTATTATCATCAATTCAACACTATACCTATTTAATTGTAAGTACACCTCCAAAGTAACCAAATATTTTTTTTTACTTCAATTTCATACCTCAAACTGATTGCCATCTTCGGCAGCCTCGATTTCATTTTCGGTTTCAGGTTCATAAAGTTCAGCGCTCAGAGCTATAAAGATAGATCCATTATATTTCGGTCTAAATTCTTGATCATAAACATGGTAAGCCTTAGCGTGTGCCATCACTATGTTCTTGGCGCACATATACTCAGCTACACCTTTGATATTCACTCTAGGTGCTTTAGTATCTGCTCCGTAACCTTGATAGCAGATCTCCCTTGGTTCATTTATTGTTATCCAATACTTAACCCTGTCACTGTACAGTCCATAGACGATACGTGCATAATCCGCGAACCAGTCAGCAATCTGTGGGTTGGCCCACCCTCCCAAGTCTTGTAGTCTTTGTGGCAAGTCCCAGTGATACAGCGTCACCATTGGCTCAATGTTGTATTTAAGTAATTCGTCAATTAAATTGCTGTAATATTGAGCTCCAGCATCGTTAACATGATCAGGAAAACTGGTGGGTAAAATACGAGACCATGATATGGAAAATCTGTAGAAATCAATTCCTAATTCCCTCATCATTTCAACATCCCGTTTGTATTGGTGGTACGAGTCCCCGGCGACGTCACCATTCGAGCAGTCGACTGTCGCGCAAGGATCTGTGTGAGTCATGTAATCCCAAATATTTTCCGATTTACCTGGTAACAAATTGTACGTTGGTTCATTATTGAAGAATAATAATATATTTTTAACCGACTTCAAAAAGGTCGAGGAGGTTATATGTTCCACTGTATGTATTTTTTTATGTTGTTTAAAACCGAAAAAACAACTAAAACACCGTTACAAAAAGTTATTATATACTTTGTAGTGTTTTTTATTTTTCTTAAAATAATGTATGATTTCCTTACCGTCTGCATTCCAGCCCCCTTCGATTTGGTATGCCGCAGTAGATGTTCCAAACAGAAAACCCTCAGGGAATTTTCTTACATCTTGTCGCTCAATTTGTGCTGTCTTGCACTCAGACAACGTAAATAATAACACTACTCTGGAAACAAATACGACATAAACAAACACTTTAAAGAAAATAAGTTTTGAGTTGATTTGAAATTCAGAATACATTTCCGAGTTTACTTACGCGTAGCCTGCAGATTTTAGCAACATTTTTGTTCGTCCGCTTTGCCGGCTGACTGACAACAAAATAGCAATCGTTTAGCATTTATTGAAGATCTTATCTCCATTTATGTGTCGGGTGAAAAATATGGATTTTGGTTAAGATAATAAACAGACGGTTTGCAAAACAACCTGTAAGTTTTTATAGAAGAGCTCCTTGTGGAAGGTCTCGATCAAGGAAGAAAATATACAATTTTGTCTCTATTCTATTTCTCGATTTTTGATGCATCTATTTTCCACAATCACGTGCAACCCTGAAAGTTTTTCTTTTCATAAGGCGGGAAGTGCTGACAGATCATCTAGGTACTGGACAAACCTCGTATATAATTCTTCCTGTGATTAAAGCAGTTTTGTGAGTGAGAAACTCAGATAAGAAATTACTAGTCGTCGTAGATACCTACCGCTTGTTGTTGTAATGCCAGGATTCGACGTTCTATAATTTGAAAATTATATGTATGAATTGGATCTATCAACATTGTGAATTTAATATCTTTTTCCTGCTAATATTTTAAATTTGGAAGTTTGTGATGATGGGATAGGTAGATGGATGTTTGTTACACTTTCGCACAAAAACTAGTCAACGGATTTTGATGCAACTTTACAGTACATAATATAACTCATAGCTACATCAGAATATAAGCCTCCAATCCACCCATCTATTCTTTACAATATTAGTAGGATAGTGGGTACCGTACATCATCACAATGCTAAATTTATAAAAAGGGGGAATATTACCTATGAAGTGACAGTAGGATTTGTAGAGTTAAAAAGCCGGTTTTATAGGTATTCTATTTGTTTTGAATAAAATAAAGATACTAAATCAAAGTAACCACTGCTATATTATAATATTCATTGAGTTTGTTATGGTTGTTTTTACAAAATTGTTCAAATTGATTATTTAATCAGAAAGGAATGTCCATATTATTCTTTCACGGAAAGAAGTTGAGGTATATAAGTGCCCGATTATCCGATCACTGGTTATATGGGGCTTGGTTCGACTCGAGATCTGATTTTTTAACAGCGAAAGCGTTATGAGCTTCATCTATAAAATCTAATACCTTTAAACGAGCAATTTTTGTATATAATAAATGTATATATATAATCTGAATCTCGGAAACGGCTCCAACGATTTTCATGAAATTTAGAATGCAGGGGGTTTCGGGGCCAATAAACCGATCTAGCTAGGTTTCATTTTAAGAAAACGTCGTTTTATTCATGTTTCCAAAAAAAAACCGAGCAAAGCTCGGTCATCCGGGTATTAGGTATATTAAATTTTTCCGTTACTGAGTGACTGACAGACAACGCACAACCGAAACTACTGGTCGTAGAAAGATGAAATGTGGCTGGCATGTTTGGTTCCTTGGTGAGTGTAGAGGAGCACTAAGATTTCCCGAAGTTCTGGCGAGACCGGGATATGCGCGTACAAAGTTGCGGGCAAAAGCTAGTTTACATATCGACTTTCCTCTAAAAAACTGTCGTAACATAAGAAAAAGTAGACACAGATTTAAATACAGTTTTATTAAGTTTTTCATTCTCTATCGATCAATGAAACCGCCACAATTGTAGTTAAAACAGTAAACAGGTAAAAATTTGTAACCTAAAAGTCACAATAGCATTAATTTATCGAAAAATTATTTAAATCGTTTTTTTCTTAAAACTAGCTTTCAGCGTCTTATGACAGTTTTTCAGAGGAAATGCGATATATGAAATACTTTTGGAATATTTTCGATCACAAAGATAATAAAAGTGATAAACGGCCTCTTTATTTTTTTTATGCACCTACTGTTTATATTATCAATTCACAATAAGATCTACGACGTTTGAAAGTTTGAAAAAAAGGACGTTTGAAAGTGAGCAACATTTGTGAATAAAATAGCAAGGTACATCTGCGGATATTAATTCACTTGCGTTTGTTTTATTTGGTTATATTTATTACCCAAGATCATTAGTCTTTTATCGGAAGATGATCAATAATCGACGTGACTTCTTTCTGTTTGTTTGCATGGTAAGAACAAATAGTGTTATTTTTTTAGTTTGTTTAACTGTGACTAGATTTTTCTTCCAATGCAAGTCCTCCTTGTTGGTAAAATTGTGTAAAGCAGACCAAACTACGATTTTACCGTAATATTTTGAACTCATACTGATGGCAGCGGTGGTCCTAGATTATACCATTTACTTACGGGCTCCCGGTTTCCAGTAAAGCGATAGGACAACGAACTTAATTTTTCAGCATTTAGATTTTTTTTCATTAAGAACTTTCGAAAACAAGGGCAGAGCCTCACTGCAAGGTAGGCCACCTTGCAGTGAGGCTCTGCCCATTTCCATTCCTTAGTGTGAACTCAAGAGTCATAGGTAAAATCAATAACGTCTAGACACCTTTCTTTATTAAGCCATAAAGTCTTGTACATGATAGCAATTTTACCAACATTGTGCGTGCGTGAGCAACACTTTGGACAATTACGCGTAGGGCCCAACTTGTGATACTTAGCTGAAAGTGAGATTGCCAAGCTTGGAATTCATAACTGGAATTTCTTTCACTACAACGTGCAGTGATATCCACTTTACAGGATGGGACGAGCAGTATAAATCTGATTGCAAAGTCTCGATCAAAATTTTCCAACGTTAGAAGCTAGTAGGTAATGGACTTGCAAGGACATTGTGGTAGATAGGATTTTTTGTCAATTAAAATCTACAAATTTGATCAGTCACAATCGTAAACAGTTTATTCAAAAGACATTTCTTTTAAAGAGTATTTAATCACTTCAAATGTTAAACTAGTGTCCTTCATCGATGGTCATGGCAGAGATGTCGAGTTCGTAGTGCCAGTCGAAAGCACGCGTGCGCAGCATGTGCTTGTACACGAAAGCAGACTTGCGCGGAGTGCGCGTGCGTGCGGGGCTCTCGTAATCCACCTCGTACAGACCGAATCTTTCGCTGAAACAATACAAGTGACTCTTGTAAAACCTTGTTCCAGACTTCTGGCTTATGCATGCTGTGATTTAATAAAGTGCAACCTACTTATTCTTAATAAAACCAATGAAGAGTATAATTTTGGTTTACAATAAAGTAAATTCAATCTATCTATACATCTCATTTTGAATTAAAAAAACTTACGTATATCCTTGCATCCACTCGAAGTTGTCCATAAGACTCCAGACAGAATAGCCTATTATGTTAGAACCCTCGTCAATGGCGTCGAGCATGGCGCTTTGGTATTTCCTTTGGTAAGAGATCCGGTCATCGTCGTCAAGACCACCATGGTTTGAGTAGCCATTCTCCGTGATGATCACCGCAGGGTTGTTGAAATCTTTTCTGATCTTTGTCAACAGCTTGTAGAAGCCCCATGGGACAACCTGTTGTTAAAAGTGACTCTTTAATTTCGTAAAAAGATGACTTGTAGGAATCTCTAAGATGAGTTGTAGGAGTCACTAAGATGAGTTGTAGGAATCTCTAAGATGAGTTGTAGGAATTTCTACAATTTGCTTTTAGAGCATCAAAGTAGTAAGTACCTTTAGGAAACCCGATGCGCCATGTTCCCAATGATCAGGTTGATAGTGTATATTCCCCAAGTCGTCGTTGAATGACGGTATGTCATATCGGCCCACAGCTGACTCATTTCTATACACCAAATAAGTCGAATAGTGATTTAGACCAAAGAAATCAGAGGTCCCCTTTACATATTCTATTTCTTCCGGTGTGAATTCGGGCAACCGTGATCTAAAGAAGCCTTGTTCCGCACTTTTAGCTGCTATTTTTTCTTTAAAGGTTTTTGGAAAGTCTCCTGTTTCCGAAAATATCGGATGTGCCCAAGCGCCCCACTAGAATAGAAAAAAAAACTGGCATTAACATCATCGTTATCAATACTTCCAAACTAGATGTCGAAAATATCTCGTGTGCAAAATAAATAAATCCTAAAAAATAATGTAGATACCTACTTCCTTAGAAGTTAAGAATTGAATAGTGTTAGTTGAAGGAACATATTGTATGTATCAACATCCAATTTGCATACCTCAAATTCATTAGAAATATCGGCAGCCTCAATCTCTTTTTCGGTTTCGGGTTCATAAAATTGTGCACTCAGTGATATGAAGATGGATCCGTTATATTTCGGTCTAAATTCTTGATCATAAATATGGTAAGCCTTAGCGTGAGCCAACATAAGGTTCTTAGCGCACATATACTCTCCCACGCCATTGATATTCAATCTTGGTGCTTTAGTATCAGACCCGTAGCCTTGGTAGCAGACTGCCTTTGGTTCGTTAATTGTAGACCAATACTTTACTCTATCACCGTACAGTCCAAAGACGACGCGCGCATAATCCGCGAACCAGTCGGCTACCTGGGGGTTGGCCCACCCGCCCAGGTTCTGTAGTCTTTGTGGCAAGTCCCAGTGATACAGCGCCACCATCGGCTTAATGTTGTATTTAAGCATTTCATCAATAAAATCACTGTAATGTTGAGCACCTGCTTCGTTAATCTGATCGGGAAAACTTGTGGGCAAAATACGAGACCATGAAATGGAAAATCTGTAGAAATCAATTCCTAATTCCCTCATCATTCAACATCTCTTTTGTACTGGTGATACGAGTCTCCAGCGACGTCGCCATTCGAGCAGTCCACTACAGAACAAGGATCAGCGTGTGTCATGTGATCCCAGATATTTTCAGTTTTACCTGGAATCAGTTACAATAGGAAAATTGATTATAAAAACATAATGACATACCTTTAATATTTACTTATTATAAGGAGCTAGATTGTGCGATAAAAATCACGTTTTGTCATTGCTTCCAGACTTATATTACTGTCAAAACACTATATTTATACACATTGATGTCCTTACCATCTGCATCCCAGGCTCCCTCGATTTGGTACGCTGCAGTGGATGTTCCAAACATAAAACCCTCAGGGAATTTTCTTATCTTATGCCGATCACTTTGCGTTGTATAACATTCAGATAACGCTATCAATAATATTCTGAAAAAAAAAAAAACGGTGAGGTACAAAAAATTAAATACCATTATATTAATATGTACATCTTTTACTTACATAAAACCTGCTGATTTGAACAACATCTTGCGTTCGCTTAGACGTCTCTGTAACTACACCTAGCTATCTAACATCATTTATTGAAGATCTTATCTTCATCATCAACTAGGTGTCGGGTGGAAAACATGGATTGTAGTTCGATACTAAGCAGGCACTCGGAAGCGGCACCAAATTCGATAAAAATCTAGGTATTGAACAACAAATCCGATAACTACCTAAGGTAGGATATGTGGTTGCGGATTTTGTTCGAAAGAGTTACCGCGGCCTTGGAAAGCAAAGGGCACTACGAGGAGCACGGATGGGTTTTAGTCAGGAGTCTGACACTCTCCCTCCCGCTCCACCCAGAGTGGCAGGAGTCATTTGGTGATTTCCCATCCATAAAAAAAGGTAGGATATGTGGTAGATTGAAGAGGCCATTTCTGTTCTGTTTCTAAACAAGAGTGCCATGGTTGCCATTCCAGATAGTTTCTCAAGATATCCCATCATTCTAAGATGTTTCCTCAATCTAAATCTTTCCAGGGTCCGTGGTTAGCCAGGTGAAGGATGCAGGTGCGGTGGGCGGCGTGGGCGCTAGCGGTGTGCGCGTGCGCAGCGGCTGCACCGGCCGAGACGCGCGCGCCGCTCCCCACCGCCGCAGCCGCCGCCGCCGCCCCGCCGCCTGTGTCTGCTTGTGAACCACTCGTGCTGAGGAACACACCGCCCATGCCATCAGTACGTAAAAACCAGCATCTTTATATATGCTACGCATACCTACATGTGTTATATTACAAAAGTCTACAGTACAGATAGATTTAGCTTCTGTGAGGGCAGCACGTAACCTTCAGATAAGAGCGTGCTTACACGGGCAACGAATATTGATCAATTAATTATAGCACTACTGGTCGATTGTGACGTCACAAAATATCAAGCAATTTGCGGCAACGGCAGCAAGCGTCAATTTAGCGAAATGTTTTGTTTTTTAGTTAGCAAAAAATAAACAAAACATTTAATGGAGCAATTAGAAACAATGACATTATTGCCGAAACAGTTGCCGCATTTTATTGAAGTTGCTGCACATCGCTCCACTGATTGCTTCAGATTGATCCATACGTGTTGCCGAGCAGTGATTGCTCAAAAAATCTAAGCATTTAGATCTATTTTCTAAACATAGCCATGTTTTATTTTCATGCGAGGATGTTAACGTGTGTCATTTTCTGATTCCAGAACGCTCGCGAGCACGAGGCGGCGGCCATGCACACGGCGCGCGCGCTGGTAGAGCTGGTGCAGCAGGGCGTGGCGGACGAGGAGCGCGCCGCCGCGCTGGCCCGCGCCGCCACGCGCGCGCCTCTAGCG
Source organism: Melanchra persicariae (assembly GCA_947386135.1). Lineage (NCBI taxonomy): Eukaryota > Metazoa > Arthropoda > Insecta > Lepidoptera > Noctuidae > Melanchra > Melanchra persicariae. The sequence continues at coordinate 5,785,397 of OX376653.1, read as the reverse complement.
CCCCCGCCCGCCGCCGTCGCGCTCGGCGCACCTCAGCTGCACCTCGGCGTACTCTACATAGCGGAACCACCTCGGCTCGTCGTCTTCCAACAAAACAACTCAATCACTCTGCGACAGTTTTGGAGGACGTTGGCATCAGCGTGGAATGCAACCACAGCGGTGTGGTCGAACGCGTGGTTCTCTTGCGATAAGGATGGCGAGGGTTGGTGGGGCGGTGTGGCAGCAGCGCGGGGTGCGGGGCCGGCCAGGTCTGCTGCTGCTCTGTTCCGACGCTGGCCTGCCCTGCCCTGCGAAGAGGCTATGAACGATTGGCTCGGCGGAGCTCCATTATGCGATGCTGCTACAACAGATTGTGAAGCTACTCCATCGTTTGGATCTTCAGATCGGAGGATAGAGGTAATTAATGGATATCTACAAAAACTGATTTATGCTTACGACGAAAGTTTTATTTCATACTTATAACTCCATTTCTTGCAGTATCGCTGCAAGTGTCAGGCAGATCACTGGAACGCGGGCGGCAGCGGGTGGCTGAGCGGCGCTACGATAGAGGCGGACGCCTCCGGTCCGCTGACGTGCACGCCGTGCGGCATGGGCAGCGACTCCACGGCGTGCCTGGCGGACTCGCACCGCGTGGCCGTGCTGGCCAGCAACGTGGGCGGCATGCTGCTCTGTCTAGTCACCGCGGGCATTATCTTCCAGAAGCGGAAATGTAAAGTAAGGAAGTACGCAGTGCCGTGCAGAAAATACCTACAACTTGAAAAATTGCGTTTTTACTGACACACTTATTACCAAATGTGAGTGCAGTGCCCCCGACTATAATATGGCCCACTTGTTGGAGAACCCCAAGCGCCATTGCGGATTTTGTTCGAAAGTTACCGTGGTCCTAGAAAGCAAAGGGCACTACGAGGAGCACGGATGGGTGTTAGTCGGTAAGAGTCTGACACTCCCTTCTGCTCCGCCCGGAGCGGGAGGAGTCATTTGATGAACTCACATCCAAAAAAAAAAATGCCCTTACACCTGCACCATTGAGGACTTAAGGTTGAACTAGTCGCGGGCTCGAACTCGCTGGTAAGCGTGGCCAAAAAGCACGCTGTCTCACCGGGCATCGTGCCCGACAGAGACAGTATCAGTGATGATGTCCGTTTCAACCGCGCGGCCACCTCATAATATTTGATGAAACTTTGCCAGGAATTAGTGCTAATTTGTTACTTTACACACGTCTTTTCGTGAATTTGTTACAAAAAAAACTAAGAAGCTATGACAAAGAATAGTTGGCCGCTAGAACCGCCACTTGCCGTAGTCATCGCCCGTGATTACACAGAAACTATATAATGCAGATAGACGAATGATGCATCAAAAGAAAGGTCTTAATTTGTTCAATTTGTTACAAAAATAAAAAACGTCAAAACGTAAATAAACAAAAAGTTATGCGATGTTTAGTTTTCAGGTTATGAGTAGGTAGGTATGTCACTATAAATATCAAATTAATACAGGCTAATGTGTATGGACAATTAGTTACTAATTTGTTACAGCGAATAAACAGAAAAAAATCCTAGAAAGTAGGTTCAATAATTTGTTAGAGTCGATTTTAGTTGGCCTCTCGGACGGCAATATGCCTAAAATACAATGGCGTTTATCTCGTTATTAGAAGTAGGTTTAAGCTTATTTAGAGTACTAATCGACGGGTAACGTAACCCAGTTTGGATAAATATGGCGAATATCACTGCAGCATTCATATTTTAGAAGATATTTACAAAAACACAGTAGTATGAAACCGTATGAGAGTAGGGTGACCATGAATTTTCACAATGAAGTGAGACTGAATAGTGATTATTGGAATGTTCGATATTCATATCTTAATTTTCTAGGGCGAGTGCTTATATAAATACAATTTAAGTTATGACATCCTGTAGCATCGATTTGTGACTTTTACTTCATAAAAGTAAAAGTTACAAATCGGTTAAAATTTCTTAATTCAAAATCAACATAAAGGCAAAAAATCAAGTAATAAAAGTCAACATGAAAAATATAAAATCTGTACAAACTAACATAATATTTATAAATTAACTGACACGAATATATGACACAGAATGTAGACATATTTTCTTAGAGGTATTTATTTCAATTTTAAAAAAATTGTCGTCGTAACAAAAATATGTATTAGTATTTAAAAAATGACATTTATAGTGGCCTATTTTTGTGACTGGTATAAATTCTATACTATTAACTAAGAAATAATAATTATCCTTAATGTTATTAGTAATCGGCATAGTAACGAATTACGCTTATATCAAAGGAGAATATTGCATTTGGCATTAATTCAATTAAAAAACTTAGGTTCCACTACTTTACTAAAATCAAAATTACGCCGGACTAGGCGTGCCATGACTAAAAGTATTTATAAAAAGAAAAGGTAAATCCAAAAAAACAAATCCAACAAAAACAAAGAGAATTATATTTTTCCAGCGATTCTATATTTAGTGATAGACCATCCTTTTTGGAGAAATGGCGAGAAGAATCGAATACACATAATCGCCTGAAAAAAGATGATGAAATAGTGTTACGAGCTTAGGGTTCGCGACAGTAAAAACAGCCGATAAAATAACCAAAATGACACTTTAATTAATCAACACTAATTACAACTTAATCTCACTAATTATAAATCACAATTGCACTATTGATCACTTTAATTCGCAGTCGAAGTTCGCTCTCGAAGTTGTCGCTCGTATCGCAAATTCAATACTGACTCGGTCGCAGGCTATGCGGGCCTTATATAGGTCGGCAGATAATTCCAGAACCTTCTAGTATAGAAACATCCAGAAAGTTCGAGTACATACCGGTCCGGACCAACCAGACATCGAAAACTCTAGAATGTTCTAGTATAGAAAAGTCTAGAAGGATCTTGACTCTACTAGTTCTGCTACTCGATACTAGATGGCGCTAGTAGTAACTTTTATCTTTATGTACCCGGCATTAATTCTGGCGCGTAACAATAGTATTCATAAGAAACGGGAATTTAGCTTTGAAGGAAAGCTCAGGTTATTTCAATACATGTGCCTTCGATTCGGCATTTTATTTGATAGGTCAAGCCTGTATTAGAAGTACAGCTCTCAAAAGTTTTTTGAGTAAATTAAAAAGAGACTGTGTCATTAATTACATTTTATGCTTTTGAAAGGAGCACATGATATAAAGCAAATTTACAACTGTAGATCCGAAATAACAAAAACTTTTTTCAGTTGCAATGTGACTTAGTTATTTGAAAAATTATTTATAAAATAAAGTGCTCAATACTTGAAAACCTGTTCAAATTGTAATGTAAATTACATACAATTGAAAAGAGAACATATGTATTTATTTTAATTAACCTTGATATTTTAAAGATATTTGGAATAACAAGTTTAGAAGAAGTAATTTGTTTTGATGAAAAAATTAACACAATGTGTCAAAAATGTGACACACAGTTGAAAGGTGAACTTAAGTTAAGCGAGACCATAACATTTGATTTAAACGAAGCTGCAGACTCAGTTTTACTCACTGAAATGCCGATTACTATTAACATCAAGGATTATTATTATTTCTTAGTTGATCCTATAGAATTTATACCATTCACAAAAATAGACCACAATAAATGTCATTTTTTAAGTAACAATACATATTTTTGTTACGACGACAATTACCTCTCAATTTGTCAATTTTGAAATAAGTACCTCTAAGATTTTTTTTTTATTATTATTATTGATAGGCACGCGCTTGACCACTATCTCACCTGATGGTAAGCGATGATGTGGTCGAAGATGGAGCACGCTTGCCTAGAAGTAACCTATTCACTCTTGACTTAAAGACTCCCACGTTGTAGCTATCAGGAAACACAGACTCTGGCAGGGAATTCCACTCCTTAGCTGTACGCATAATGAATGTGTTCCCAAAACGTTTTGTGCGTGTGGGTGGGATGTCCACCATGTACCGGTGGCGCATCGCCGTACGTCTTGTGTTTCGATGATGGAACGGGCTTGGCGGAATCAAACTGCAATTCCGTTGCACACTCCCCAAAATGCAACCGATAGAAAACCGACAGGCTAGCCACTCGGCGTCGATGCTCGAGACTTTGTCTACATTCTGTGTCATATTCGTGTCAGTTAATTTATAAATATTATGTTAGTTTGTAAAGATTTTATATTTTTCATGTTGACTTTTATTACTTGATTTTTTGCCTTTATGTTGATTTTGAATTAAGAAATTTTAATCGATTTGTGACTTTTACTTTTATGAAGTAAAAGTCACAAATCGATGCTACAGGATGTCATAACTTAGATTGTATTTACATAAGCACTCGCCCTAAAAAAATAAGATATTAATATCGAACATTCCAATAATCACTATTCAGTCTCACTTCATTGTGAAAATTCATGGTCACCCTACTCTCATACGGTTTCATACTACTGTGTTTTTGTAAATATCTTCTAAAATATGAATGCTGCAGTGATATTCGCCATATTTATCCAAACTGGGTTACGTTACCCGTCGATTAGTACTCTAAACAAGCTTAAACCTACTTCTAATAACGAGATAAACGCCATTGTATTTTAGGCATATTGCCGTCCGAGCGGCCAACTAATATCGACTCTAACAAATTATTGAACCTACTTTCTAGTATTTTTTTCTGTTTATTCGCTGTAACAAATTAGTAACTAATTGTCCATACACATTAGCCCGTATTAATTTGATATTTATAGTGACATACCTACCTACTCATAACCTGAAAACTAAACATTGCATAACTTTTTGTTTATTTACGTTTTGACGTTTTTTATTTTTATAACAAATTGAACAAATTAAGACCTTTCTTTTGATGCATCATTCGTCTATCTGCATTATATAGTTTCTGTGTAATCACGGGCGATGACTACGGCAAGTGGCGGTTCTAGCGGCCAACTATTCTTTGTCATAGCTTCTTAGTTTTTTTTGTAACAAATTCACGAAAAGACGTGTGTAAAGTAACAAATTAGCACTAATTCCTGGCAAAGTTTCATCAAATATTATGAGGTGGCCGCGCGGTTGAAACGGACATCAGTGATGAGCATTTAGATGTTAATCTAAACGCACAATGTCTAGTTTCCACGCTCAAAACACCGTGCCGAACGAAAACAACGTTAGACGATGCACGAAAAGTCTATAGGAAGGTTGAGTTTTATGATAAAACCACTGCATAAATCCATTATAAATAAAGTTTATTGAACTCTTCTACAATTGAGGTTTGTCGGTGCCGTTTTTGTTTTTGAGATTTTACACTTCTTTTATTACTTATTCACGCCCGAAGTTGCGTTAAAATTGGCAAAAAAACGAATCTTTGTTGGCTTATAACTTTTTAATGGCTTTTTATTTTACTATTCTGTTTCCGTACAGACACAATTAATAATGAGATAAAACGATATCATGCTTAACTTTGAATGTATAATGTCAAACAGTGGAGTAATACCCCCCCGAAATTTGTATGGACAAAATATCGAAGAGTGTAACCTTAATTATAAAATGCCACTGATACCGATACAAACGTAGCTACCTACTGGGACAGGCGTTACTATTGTCTCGAAAATGAGAAGAAGAAGCTAATCGACAGCACACTACTAAAAACAGATTTATTTTATGTTTTCAGGCCGTAGCGGTGGGAATGTGGACAGTGCTAGAGGTTGTACTTCTGGGCGCGTTTTTGATGTATGCTTCCGTAAGTCAAAGTCAAAGTCAAAGTCAAAGCATTTATTTCAATTAAACCATTTACAGGCACTTTTGAATTGTCAAGGTCGGTCGGTCAAAAAGATGAAGCTATTTGCACGTTCCAAGGCGTAGATCTCTATGGAGAAGAACGTGCAAGAAACTCCACGGACACTCTTTTAAAAAAAATAATATTTTGTTACAAAATTATGGTAACATCATTCATATTAAAATAATACATATGTGAGAACAATGTAAAAGACGTGCAGGATAAAAGAGTACGGAGTAAAAAGAAACAGTTCAAAGAAATAATTAAAATAAACCATGGCAGCCAAGGGATGACCAGTCTCAGCTGACGGCGCCCGTTCACGAACATGACGCATACGCTAGCACCATTTGGCTCAACCATTTTTAAGGGAGCCAAATGATCCAACGCACGCGCCACCATCAGACAGACTTTTGAGTGAGCATGACATTCCCAATCGCCAGGGTACATTCAAGTCAAAGACCTACTCAAAATGATCATTATAGTTTAAATTTAAGGTACATAGTACTCACAAATGTGCCGTTAATGCATGAAATTATACAATGCTAAATAAATTGAGTCTATACAATGAAAAATATTGCATTCTTACAATCTTCATCCGGTCCAACAATATTTCCAAATGCTAACAGATTACTTTGTGTGCCCTAGTGGCTGTGGAGCAGGACCAGCACTGAGCCAAGCATTTTTATGTAGTAAATAATAAGTAAATCGGAAACCTGATTAAACCTTAAAAGCTAAACAGAGTTAACATATATGTAATCATATCTTCTGGAAACGTTTTTCAAGAATCTTCATCCGATTGATTAATTCTATGACTATCTCGATAAGTGCAATTTGCACTCGTTTGTAAGTGTTATCATTATCATCTGCCCTGGATTGCTTTATCTTGCTCGCGTAAACAAACAATATATTGCGGGATTATGCGTTATCGTAATCAGTAGAGACAGTAATTCCAACTCCGCGTAAGCTTACTGAGTGGTGACTCCAAGTAACTAGTAAAAGTTTTGCATACTGACAGTTGTTATGAAGTTACTGGTTGGGCTGTCATCACATTGCTGGCGCAAGCCATATGAATACCAGATTTTTCAGCTCAGAGCTAAACTGTAAATAGCAGCAGTGTGATTCTGTAAGACTTCATTCTAAACTTCGAATCTGAATCCGCTGTGAGTTTCTTGATTGGCATTCTAAAACTCGGTTGATAATTCGAATCTACACTAGCGCTACTATTGCGAGCGTGTTTGCGAGTTGAACTAAATTTACCTCGAGATTTTGACAGATAAAGTATGAGATGACGTAAAAAGTGGCATTCTATAAGGTAATTCCCCTGTCACTTCGACGTTCACTTTGCACTCGAACGCGATTCAAAGTGTCAAATTAAAAGCATCTATTTTATGAGTGAAAATAGAATAAATCATAGTTAAATAGTGTTTAAATAAAGTTTTTAAAGTTATAAAGTGAATAAGTGCCTACCTACTTAAGCCGACGATGGATGAAAAGAACGTGTCTCATTTGGACTGAAACATTATTGATGGATTAGAAAACAAAATAAACACTTCTTTAATTAATATTATTTTTGAAATTCACAACCAGAAATATAAACTTACTTCATGATTATTTCACTATTATTACCGGCACTGATCGATCAAAAAACAAACAGAACGTAAACAAAACAATGCAACCAAAAGTACTCTGTGAATGCAACGAACTTTTAAACGTCAACGGCAATAAATGAAAATATTGTCCACAGATTACTTATGATATTATCTGTCAGTCATTTCTTTTCGTAAGGTAAGCATAGATTATATTCACGGCACGAATTTAGAGTTTTCTGTTTTTTTTTTACTTATTAGCTGCCTTAAATTCCTTAAAATAAGAAATTTTAATTTAAACATCGTAATAGCTAAAAATCTGTGTCAAAAACTGGTAAAATGAAAAACCGATAAATCCCGACTTAGATTTTGTTGAGTGTGGTAGTCACTAGTACAGTGTTGGTCGCTTTGGAGCTCACTTCACTTCGCAAGTGCCTAGGTGATGCTTACAGAATGCAAAATCAAGGTCATTTTGAACCTTATGCGAAGTGAGAGTGAATAACGACTTGAAATGCGAGTTGTTGTTTGAATTTTACAGAATCGACGTGCAGGATTAAATAGCCACTGATTGTTTATAGCTGTGGAAACCTTGTAATTCAGAAAATTTGGTTATCTGTTGAACGTCATAGTATCCCGCTCATAAAGGAAAGAATTATAGGCAGGCACCCCCAGGACGAAAGATGGGTGAAGTTACTATCGTTATTTCTGAGGATCTAATTCTTTATTGGAAAAATAACACAGAAAATGTTGTTTCAAATGGCCATTGTCTTGCTTCTAGGCGGCATCCCAGTTTATATCGATGGCCAAGTGGCGCTGCATAGCAGGAGCGTGGCTGCGCGAGCTGGGCTTCGTGGCGTGCTACGGCTCCGTGGTGCTGCGCCTGTGGGTGCTACTCGCCGAGTTCCGCACCAGGAAGGCTCATCGGTGGACGCCACGGGATTCAGAGGTAAAGAAAAAGAAAGAAAATGAACTAAAATATCGAGTAAAACAAAATAATAACTATTACTGTTTGGAAGATATTCGTTACATCTGCGCAAAACGGTTATCACACTCATCACTCAGCAAGTCAGCATAATACTACTGAGACTAATGTATTATGAAGTTTTGGACTAAAAACTGTCGATTTATTGAAATCTGCTTACGCCTCTGCCAATACATGCGTGATGGCAATGCGCACATTCATTTTGAAGTTTTTAAAAACAATTTTTTTTATTTGGTTTTGTACGAGTATGTCCTGTAGGTAAACGTGTTGTTTGCCTTAAGTTGGTGAAAAATAAATGTATCTTGATTTTTCTTTGTCAATTTCATCGTGCAGGTGCTGCGCGTGGTGGGCGCTATGGTGCTGGGCGCGGCGTGCTACCTGGCGGCCTTCACGGCGACCGCGGCGTGCGACGAGCTGGCGGCCGCCGGCTGCGCGCGCGCCGCCTGGCACCACGTCACCGCCGCAGCCGAGCTGCTGCTGCTGGCCGCTGGCCTGCGCATCGCATACGCTGCCAGGAACGCCAATGTGCCCTTCCAGGTATTTGAAAGAAGAAAAGAAAGAAAGAAAGAAGACGCATGCGTTCAGGACATTTGTGACGCCATTAGAAACCTGGTGTAGGTTACACAAAGAAACTCACATCCTCCAACTCCTGCCTTAGATTAAAAAATATGCATGACATAAATTGAAGAGTGTATTTTGGACGTATCAGGAGCGCGGCTGGCTGGCGGCGGCGCTGGCGACGGAGATCGTGTGCGGCGTGTGGTGGCGGCTGGTGGCGCTGGGCGAGCCGGGCGCGGCGCCGGAGCGCTGGGCGCTGGCGGCGGCCCTGCGCGCGCACCTGTCGGCCGGCGCCGCGCTGGCGTGCGTGCTGGCGCCGCGCCTGTGGCACGGCTACCGCGCGCGCTCGCTCGCGCAGGAGGTAACCGCTCAGCCCTAAGATATACTCTACTGGACCTCCATATAGGGTCTCCCGTAAGCGTACTACCATACATACATACCGACTATATTATCTGGTAACATTTCTGTGCTTCCGCATCAAGCGGATTTTTGCGACGATTGCCAGAGCGCCAATTCTACTAATTTTTAAGCAACGTTCACATTCGCATGTCAGTTGCAATCTGTCAAAAATGTATGGAAATAAAGGCTTTTGACAGATTGCAACTGACATGCGAACCTTGCTTAAAACATTGCTTAAAAATTAACAGAATTTGCCCTCAATTGTTATTCCTGACACGCAACTATGTTTTCATCAGTCCAAGTTGTTTTTTTTTTATGTATGGCCTGACCTGCAGATTTAACATGCTAGGGCTATCAACTGCGACCTCAAATGAATTTAAGGCCCCCAGCCAAGTTAAGAAACAATTTTAAAGATTTTTATAATATCATAAATTATGGTTCTCCCATACCACAGAGTAGGTAATAAACGGAATACCAATGCATAAGCTACTCATGAAAAAATGTTAAAGGAAAACATAACAAACCTTTCATCACATGTAGAATGACATGATAAGACAAACATGTCAGTTTTAAACATAAATAATCGTAACTCTCTCGTGTAACAACACCCCAAGGTGTCACGACGCGGTCCTGCGGAGGGATTCGGCGCAGAGGGTGAGGAGGAACCGACCTCAGAGGAAGTTCGCGCCGAACTGAAGAGATTGTACGTCCAGCTGGAGATCCTTCGCAACAAAACGCTACGGAGAGACAACCCACACATCAGCAAGCGACGTGGCGGACGGAAACCGCCGCATCGACGATTCTCATTACAGGTATACTCAGACATTCAATACCTTCTATGTAACTCAGGTTTTGGTAATACTTTCCTCCTCCATTACTAACCAAATTAAGTTGATAGGATCCAGGTAGCTTACACATTTTTACAAGTTTATCAACTGCGAAAATCGAGAGCTAGCTGATCGATTATGGTCACCAATTCGATCAAATTCGTAGAGACGTTTTGCTCGCAAGATTAATTTTCAAGTCTGGTATGGTTTTTACTTTTCTCTCACCCTTTAGTTAACGTGTGGTCCTTACCTTTAGATCATAATGACCAAGTGTGATACCCTTATTAACCTTATTTTTTTTGTACTGAAGGATGACCTAATATGTAGTTTATGTAGATTCTGATGATAATGTCCTACAACCTTAGTCTTTTGATTAGGACCCAACATTAAGCATAAAATGATGACCCGAAGTGTTAGTAATGTGACTAGTGTTTAGGTATTTTCAGCCCTCGTATATATCGGTGTTCTATCTCCACTGTCATTAATTGAATGTTTCATCTTCCATCCTACACCGACTTTAGAAAAAGGGCAGTCGCGAAAAGGTAAGGAGGCGTACATACCTACCTACTACGTATATAATTATCGCATGCGCACTGACGTGGAGCACTCGCATGACCCTTGTGGATGTCGCCTGTAGCGCCCCCGCGCCCCCGCGCCCCGCGCCCCCGCCCCGCTCGCGCCCGCGCCCCCGCGCTCCCTGCACTTCCCCGCCACACTACCCGACTATCGCAATGTTTCAGATATTCGCTTTCTCTGTGCTCCGGTGCCGAACTAAACTACTACTAATTGGCAGGATCGTCACCATCTAGTCTCTTGTGGCACACTTTCCTCTTGGTCTGACTTACTCAGGCCGGAGTTTGTATGTGTTTTTTTTATATTTTCATGTCTGTTATTTCAAGTGCGGCTTCAATCCCGATCGTAATTAGATTTTATTTCTAAAATAGCGACGCTGATATCTGAAATCGGTTGATTTTCTTTTAAAATGCATAAATATTTCATTATAAAGATTTTTTTGACTTAAAAAAAAATATTGTTTTACTTTCTGAAACGTTCACAATCACAACATTACATAAATATACAAATCAAAATTAAGCCCTTATTGCTTTAAGAGCTCTTGTACACGTGGGGGAAGTCTATACTCGGTTTTGATAAACCTAGCTATTTATGAAAATTCTACTCAGAGTCCAGTCCCGCAGGTCGTTGACAAAGAAGATAAATAAAGACGACGACAAAATGTTGCGCGATTCTACACAATAAATCTAGTATAGACCTGTGTACAAGTACGCTCCCTAACTACTATGCTGTCTTCTACTTCTCACAGAAATCAACTCGTTTCATGACTATCGTCAAGTGTAGAGGTCGGCTCGTTGTGCAATAATGTGTCGTGTGTCAGGCGCTGCAGGCTCGGCGCGGCTGTAAGGGCAAGGCGGGCGGCAGCGCGAGCGCCGTGGAGGCCAGCGAGGCCGGCGACGCGTCGCGCACGCCCGAGGACTCCGTGTGCTCGGCCGAGGGGCCCAGCCACTACACCGACGCCGACACGCAGGCGTGATCCAACCCCGTCCCACAACACACGCCGACATCTCTCCTTGTGACACTCTGCATTGTATTGCGTGGTATTGTTCACCACGGAGTACCTATCTAAAGGGTCAAATTAATTTAGCTACCGAAATTTTGGGGGTGTGTACCAATCGATATCTAATTGGCATAAAAAAAAAGAGTTTTGGTATGTAATTTAATTTCACCCTTTATTGTGTAACGGCGATCAATCAACTCCTGAGTCGGAGGTTGTACGTGCGTTAACGCTCCATTTGTTTACTAATCCGTGGTATTCTCGAACCGAAACCATATCTTACTGTTTGGTATCGGTTCCGTGGGCGCATCTACTTGTACGATAGGTATTCGTGCAAATCTATTAAATGGGTTGAATTTTAGTAGGATTTAGAACGATTGTTACGGATGTAAAGGTATATTTTTAATGCGAGAGTGGGTCGTTAAGTCATAAATTATATGTCACCAGTCTGCCCCACTATGGAATCATTTTAGTAAACTCGTACGTAACTACTATTACTACATTAGTAAATACTAAATAATGATATTTATTTACAACAGTTAATACTTTACTGGCAGCATAATGAAAACTTTTTATTATTAAACCTGATTGGTGAGAAAGGAAGGTCCATTAAGCAATAGTGATAAAAGAAATGTCTAAACCTGGAATTGTTACCTGTAATTTAAGAATAATTAATTAGGTGTTGTGAAAATTAATATTTTTACGGGAAAGTTGTTTAAATCTTAATGCAATTTTATATTTACATCAACATATTTGTCATGTACAGCCCGAGTAGATAAATATGTTTAATACTTACTCAAACTAATTCGAAATGAAGACAACAAATAGATTAAACTGATCTGTACAATATAAAAAATACTAGTCAAGGAACTGCAAAGGATTTCTATAGAGTTATTAATATAGTTTTACAATAATTTATTATTACCAGTACATTAAATACAGGCGGTATGGTCATGTTATTGGGTGATATATTTTGTTTGTAAGGTATCATATGCATGGCGCTAGTTTTGAGCAGATCAAATAGTGTGACTGTACTGCGAGTGTATTTATTAAAAACGAGTAATATTAGTAGAAAGCGTGAAACTGGGTCTAATAAAAATAGCGCAAAGATTACGAAACTAACTTCGATTTTGAATACCGTACCTATTTTTTTTTGTTGTACAACCTACCACATTGTAGTTTTATAAACTCAATGGTTGAATGGTAGAGAATGCGCTGTTGCATTAAATCCGCGTAGGTATGTACCACTACTGTAGGCACATAGTTAAAATAAATAAATAAGATTCCTGAGTAAACCAAGCAATAGGGATGTTTTCTGAGTAAAAAAAAAATATTCTATTTAGTCCGTCACATATCTCGTATTATCGAAAAATATTGAATACGTATTTTTTGTTTTATCAAATCTTAAAAAATACGAAGATAAAACGCATCAAAGAACAGGAGTGGGGGCTTGTGACGTCACTTTCCGGTAAAAAGTGTATCGGTCTGTGACTTCACACGAGTTTTCAAAGCATTGCATCGTTTTCATATTTTGTTTACGTAAAAAGGAAAAAATACTTGTCCAATATTTTTTGGAAATCTATCTGACGTAGGTACAGATTTTTCAGGAAACATCCCTATTATTTGAAATTTTCATTGTGAAACTTTCTTATGAAAAACATACCTACTTCACTTCCGCCTAGCATTCGAGATTTGAAAACTATTTCTCTTTTTAAAACTCGTCTTAAAGAGCACTACCTTTCCTCTGTACTGTGATATGTATGTATATAATATATTTATTTATTAAACATTTATTTGTATTTATTATAGTATATTATAATTACAATGTTTATGTAGGTTTATTTATATTTTAGTTTAAGGCTTCACATACCCTTTTCTCTTGCTCTTTCTTACACACTATTGTCTACATTTCTTCTATATTTCTCCTTTCGCAGGTCTGCTGGAAGAAATTTCTTAAGAAATAAGCAGTACCTTTGTACTATTAGTTTTTATGTTATTTCTGCAACTGTTTTTCTGTGTGTACATAAATTATAAAATAAATAAATAAATAAATACCTATCCAAGTATCTACCCTTTAATATTCCTAAAATCATTCTTCCTTAATGGAATAGGTAGGTACCATTTAGCGACAATCTTATGCCTTGTTGAATAATATTGAGTAGATCAAGGAAATATGTGTGAACCCAAGCTAACTCTCTCTACTAATATCACCCATAAGATGTTCATAGTACATAGGAGTGATTTTATATCTTTACTTACCTAGGATTTGTGTGCTATGTATGACTGTGAATGTGCCGGTTTCACTGTCGCTGTTCCATAGCTTCCTGTCCTCGTGACCTCGTGTGTGACCCTGTGTGTCAATGTCAGCAGACGTCCTGTTGTAAATGTTCTCACAGTTCGAGTATATTCGACGATTCTTCAGTATCTCAGTGTTCTCTACTCTTTGTAAAAGTACGTCATTGTTTGTATGGGATTTCGCTGTTCAATTCAAACTAAACTATAAGATAAAGGAATTTCCTCACTGAGGCATTTTAATGATTTTATTTTTGTCACTTTAAACTGATAAAATATGAATCACTTTTATTGGCTCACTTTATTTAGTTGCGATTCAACAGGAAAGTAAATAAATATGAAGTAAGTACCTAAAACGCAATGAAGGAATTATGAGAGACTTATTTATAAATAAATAAAAGAGGAATTGTTAATAATTGTAAAGTTTTACTAATAGATATTACAATTCGAATGTTTTTAAAACTTGCTCGAATATTGTTAGTGTTACACAGAAAATGCTTTATCTACAGTTATATTGTCATCCTTGTTATGTTACTGTTGCGCACAAGCGAACCGTCTATCTTCCATTTTCAGACTTATTTCTTAACTGCACAAATTCATTGCTAACATTTTGATCTTTACGTGATTATGTTTCGTTGTATTCTGTATCTCCTGGTCTTATAAATTGTTAACCGGTTTTAGGGATCAATATTTTAGTTATACAATAATTATTTTGAATTAGCACGGGTACTAGTTTGTATGAATAATAATATAATGAGCGCAAAATATATTTTAGATCATTTTTACGCGCAAAAGTTTTGGGTTATTTACATTTTATGTGATCGTTGTTTGTGTATATTTATAATTGGAATGATAGAAGAAAATTGTAAATATTAATGCTAAAGATTTTACAGTATCATACGCATGATTTGTTTCAGTATTTATGAAACGTTGAGCTTTGTTCAATGTTCGTGGTGCGCGAGGCGTTTTGATGCCAAAGATAATATTATTAATATTACAACATATTATTTATTGAATAAATGACAATATTCATAATGACTTCTTTTATTTACAAAGCTTCCAGATAGGTTTATTCTAAATTATCAAAAATCTACGATGGCAACGTAGCGATCTTCAACAAAAGACTTGGTGCAGCGGCTTTATTGAATAGCCGAGTGCAACCTATAATTATTATTATCATCTTAGAAAACTAACGACTATATTGTAAAGGCACAATAACTGTCTACTTCACAATTTATTATTTTATTAGTCAAATCATTCAGTGTGCCACGAGCCCACGACTGCTACGTCGTGGTCGACGACGCGCTTCCGGTTCGGAAACGTCGGTACCCCCCTTGGGTCACATAATATCAATAGGTATTGCTAAAGTCACAAGTCTTACTAAAAAGGTTTACATGATTTGTCCCCTAATAATTTTTCGTAGAGCTACAAGCGTAAATGTGCTACGAGGCTACGCCGTAGCAGTCTAAGGCCAATTTTGTATATAAAAATGTTCGCTATTTTATCTCGGCGACAATCAATGTCAAAACTTGTCACATTTAGGAAAATAATGTAGAGGCTTTATTCACACATTGATACTAATATTAAAATGTGAATGTTCCATATGAGATTGCCCCACTGATTTTTGAACTCCCTCATTTGTAGTTCCAGTAGATATTAATGATATGTGTATCTATGGAACATCAACATCAAATTGTTGTTTAATATTAGTAAATGCAGCGTTATGACTTATGGTCGAGGGTTGAGACCAATCAAATACGATTGCAATTTGGGGGGTACAGTGATCACTCGTGTCACCAGCGTTAAAGACTTAGGAGTGACTTTCGACCGCAGTCTGACATTTAGAGACCACGTGTCTGCCCTTGCAAAGGAATCCTTCAGGCGTCTGGGATTTGTCTTGAGGAACTGTCGTGACTTTCGCAATCCCAGGATTATTAAACTTCTGTACACCACTTTGGTTCGGAGTAAACTCGAGTCCAGCGCCTGTGTCTGGCATCCACATACTGCGTCTCAGACACTGATGCTTGAGAAAGTTCAGAAAACCTTCCTGAGATTCTTGTATCAAAGGCTGTACCATTTCTTTCCATTCATGTACCCAACCAATTATCTTCTAGGGGTATTGGGCTTCAATTCGTTGGAGGTAAGAAGAGGCTTTGATCAGCTCACGATGGCCTGTAAAACCCTAAGCGGTCGTATTGACTGCCCGGAGCTCCACGGACTTTTCTGCCGCCTATTTGTGCCCGACAAATACCTTGGCCACCGTCAAAGCCACCGTCATAATCTGTTCGCACTGCCGCCATCTAGATCTGTTGCTAGAGCTGAATCCCCAGTATGTCGAACCCTAAGGATGCTAAACGCCCTCCTGACTGCCAACCCTGAATGTGATGTGTTTGCTGATGAATGGATGAAAATAATGCGTGCTTGTCTGGTGTTCTGTGAGAGGCAATATGCGAGGGTGTCCACTGTTACATGCTAGTTTATGTTACTTTGTGATGTATTTTTTGTGATTTATTTAACCATTTACTCAAATAATTGTTAATAATTTTATTCAAGAATATCTTTGAATTTAATTTTGTGCCGTATGTTATTGGAATGCTTATTTAATTTTAATTTTTATAATTCTATGTTAATTAATGTAATTGGACCTGTGCCGTTTTAATTAACTATAAATAAATAAATAAATAAATAAATCACTTTTATAGGTAAGCTAATTAAATGACCTACTTAAATTTATTTAATTAATAGTTTACTTTGTACAGAGGCACACACGTTAAAGCGCTACGGTGCTACGCCGTAGCAGCGAATCTCATTATAGAACTTTCAGTAGATATAGGTATATTTATGTATCTAGGTTTCTTATTTGTATGAAGTACTACTTACATTCCTCGGTGAATATAAGAAGAGTCCACAGTTACCTAGCAACGGTTACCAGCTACGCCAATATTAAGTACGCATTGGAGTGAAATAATTTTTATTTTTTGTTATTATTATGACGGAAATGTCGCATCGTGGCGTAGCGTGGCAACGAGGCTCGCAGGACACAAAGGAAGTCCGGATCCTGCGGTAACAGCGGTACCAGGAAGTTCAGGAAACAGTGATCATGCAGGAAACAACCGGCTTTAATTACTATTTAATTGAACTGTGATGGTGACTTAGTTGAAAATGTCAGGTACGTAAAACGATAGTTAAGTTACAAAAGGCTTTGTTATATTTCGAGCATTATTCTAATTTTATTATCTTTAACAAGTGACCTGTCCCGGCTTCAAAGTATAGAGCAAATTATACTTTTGTACTGTATTACTGTAGGAGAAGTTAGAAAGTCTTATTTCTTCTAAACCATGCATAGGATTTTAATCTTATAATATTTAAAGAAAAGAAGTACAATTTTGTTAATGAACTTAACTCACTTTTACTAAGGTATGGGTATTAATGAATACCAGTTATTTTAATCATATAAACAGATACAATTATACAGTTTATTTGGTCATGTTAATATATACATGTTACATTATTCTTTTAAGTTATGATAAGTAAATATGTACTGTAAGTACTTAGTGACGTGTATGAGTCCGTAGTCATAGCAAATCCACGTGTTTTGCTGCATGAATGTCAGTAGATAATACATGCGGTTTCAGGCTGAAACCGCTGAAACTTTCAGCTTATATTCAATGGTGAAATCGGTTGACCGCGGCGTATATACGATTAATGTGTCGCAGCCAATTAACTTAATCAGCCGTTTAATTGGTGTCCTAGCCTGTTCATTTAAATGCGCTGATTTTCAGCGACCTAAGTGACATCTTTTGTGACTAGCCCATGTCACTTATTTCGCTGAATAAACGGCTCAGTTCAATGAAAAGGCTAGGCTTCTTTTGATGAAACCGCTGATTAAGCTGGTTGGCTGCAAAATATGCAAAGCATACAAATGC
The DNA here is from genome assembly GCA_947386135.1 of Melanchra persicariae. Classification (NCBI taxonomy): domain Eukaryota; kingdom Metazoa; phylum Arthropoda; class Insecta; order Lepidoptera; family Noctuidae; genus Melanchra; species Melanchra persicariae. The sequence goes on along the minus strand of OX376653.1, from coordinate 5,767,499 downwards.
AAGCAGATACTAATTTATTAGAACCTATCTGCACGTCGATTCTGTAAAATTCAAACAACAACTCGCATTTCAAGTCGTTATTCACTCTCACTTCGCATAAGGTTCAAAATGACCTTGATTTTGCATTCTGTAAGCATCACCTAGGCACTTGCGAAGTGAAGTGAGCTCCAAAGCGACCAACACTGTACTAGTGACTACCACACTCAACAAAATCTAAGTCGGGATTTATCGGTTTTTCATTTTACCAGTTTTTGACACAGATTTTTAGCTATTACGATGTTTCAATTAAAATTTCTTATTTTAAGGAATTTAAGGCAGCTAATAAGTAAAAAAAAAACAGAAAACTCTAAATTCGTGCCGTGAATATAATCTATGCTTACCTTACGAAAAGAAGTGACTGACAGATAATATCATAAGTAATCTGTGGACAATATTTTCATTTATTGCCGTTGACGTTTAAAAGTTCGTTGCATTCACAGAGTACTTTTGGTTGCATTGTTTTGTTTACGTTCTGTTTGTTTTTTGATCGATCAGTGCCGGTAATAATAGTGAAATAATCATGAAGTAAGTTTATATTTCTGGTTGTGAATTTCAAAAATAATATGAATTAAAGAAGTGTTTATTTTGTTTTCTAATCCATCAACAATGTTTCAGTCCAAATGAGACACGTTCTTTTCATCCATCGTCGGCTTAAGTAGGTAGGCACTTATTCACTTTATAACTTTAAAAACTTTATTTAAACACTATTTAACTATGATTTATTCTATTTTCACTCATAAAATAGATGCTTTTAATTTGACACTTTGAATCGCGTTCGAGTGCAAAGTGAACGTCGAAGTGACAGGGGAATTACCTTATAGAATGCCACTTTTTACGTCATCTCATACTTTATCTGTCAAAATCTCGAGGTAAATTTAGTTCAACTCGCAAACACGCTCGCAATAGTAGCGCTGGTGTAGATTCGAATTATCAACCGAGTTTTAGAATGCCAATCAAGAAACTCACAGCGGATTCAGATTCGAAGTTTAGAATGAAGTCTTACAGAATCACACTGCTGCATACATTTTTCGAAAAAAACATACATAAACTTTTTGCTGCAACGATCCTTCTTTATTTACATATAATACTTAACACTTTTTTATACCTTACGAAACCAAACCTAACAATTTGACAGCGACATCTATGTACCGGTAGACTACCGGTACACTACAAGGTACTACCGGTACCGGTTATGACTATGACGAAGTATCTTAAACAAAGAATATTCAACTTAAGGCGCAGGTCAGACGGCTTTTTTTTTTTTTTTTGGATGGGAAATCATCAAATGACCCCTCCCGCTCTGGGTGGAGCGGCAGGGAGTGTCAGACTTCTACTGACTAAAACCCACCCATGCTCCTCTTAGTGCCTTTTACGTTCCAGGGCCGCGGTAACTCTTTCGAACAAATCCGCAACCCTGGTAGGCACTAGCCCTAACGGGCCCCTACTCCAATGCTGACATCTCTTTGAGGCGCGCGTGGAACACAACGCGCCGTCGGCTTGGGTCTGGCTTTAATCGGACAGCGAGCCACCCAACGCTCGCCGTCCGCAGACCCGCACCTACGGTGGCCGGGAATCGCCCAGCGACTCCCGACGCCCGGTGCGTCTCCCTATGCCGCGGCGGCTGGGGCGTGAGGGTTGTCTCTCCCTCATGGGGCCCGCTAGCATTACTGCTTCGCAGAAGGAGGTGACGGCTTCCCTTGCCTCCTCGCTCCGGACCATGGATTGAACCAGGGCCGGACGCGAGATGTCGCCACCGCCGATCGCCTCGACGAGGACTCGGCGCTGCTCCGCCCATGCGGGGCAGGCCTCCACCGTATGCTCCACCGTGTCCTCCGGGCGATCCTCGCAGTAAAAACACCCGGGCGTTTCCTCCCGCCGAATCCGAAACAGGTACCTTCCGAAACAACCATGTCCGGAGTACCTGCGTCAGGCGGAAGGTGAGGACGCCGTGGCGCCTCTCCAGCCACTCCTCAAAGGTCAGAGGGCTTAGTGTGAGATTTTTAACGTACTCGGTCGCGTTAACGTAAATGTTCGCTTATGTCAAAGTGTATAGAAAAAAACAGGTTGTCCGTGAGTGTCACCAGACGGCGCTTATTCAATTTCAATACAAATTGACGTTTACGGTAACGCGATCGAGAACGTTAAAAAACTCGCACTAAGGCCACAGGTTGCAGGCGTGCCACGACCAGCCAGGCCATGCCGGGCAGGGTTGCGGATTTTTTTTAGAGTTACCGCGGCCCTGGAAAGCATAGGGCACTACGAGGAGCACGGATGGGTTTTAGCTCCTGCTCCACCCAGAGCGAAACCCCGACATTTGATGATTTCCCATCCATAAAAAAAAAGGTTGCAAGCGTGCAAGGTATGTCCTAAAAAATTCTTAATATAAACCAATGAATCTGCAGTACATTCCAGTTACTTTATTCTGACTTCAAAAAAGAGGACGTTATTCGTAACTACTCGTATATTGAAGTGAAACTCCCAGGCGACGCCGACTATTCGACAAGATTTGAGAGTATTTCTAGGATGCGTCACACGTTTCGTCAGGCACATTTCGTTACATAACAGAAGAAAGATACAACTTCTTCCTGTTCTCGCACTAAAGCGTTTTAATTCTAAATTTTAATCTGATTCTCCTACTTGAGGTCAATTAGTTAAATGTACAAACGGTGATACTGATAATATCCAAAGTAACCCCATTCTCAAAGAAACAGTTTTAGTAAAAGCTCAACTGTGCTACGCCGTAGCACGCTATTCTGATGCTACGCGGCGCCCAAACTACGCTTACGCTACGCCACTGCTACGAACAGCTTGACTAATTGAAGTTAAAAATATTGGTTTATTTTAAATAGGTTTGGAAAACTTTACTAAGTACTAAACTATTTAAATATTAATAATAAAATTTTTTTGAGTCATTGATAAACTGTTTGAGAGATCTGTTCGAGAAAACTGATTATAAAAATTAAGTTAAAAGTTAAAAAGTTTTTACATAATATAGATACAGATGAGGTTCCTACAAAACACAATATTACTGCATATTAACCGACCTCGACAGTGATACCATCTTCTAAAACTACAAAGAAAGAAAAGATGAATCTACAAATAGTCCGACCTACATAATATTCCCCGTCTGTATACATTTTTACTTAATATTCTGCTTACACACAATCCTTACTGAGTCGCTATGCAGTGCGTCGATCAATGAGCGTGAGTAGACGGGTCCAGTGCCAAGCATTACACGATAAAGCGCTCTCCAGAGAGTGCCGGTGCCAACTTTGTAACCGATGACTGCCATTAAGTTCCAATTATCAGTTCATTCTGTCGCTGGACTAGATTTATGTAATTAATCATGTTGGGTTAATAATTTGACTGTTTGAAGGCTAAGTTCTGTCTATCGTCTTTACTTGACAAACTGGAAAACTGGGCTCGGAAAATTAAAGTATCAACGATTACTATGCCAATACTACTAATAATACTTAATCATGGAAGGTGCAGGTGGTTGTGCAGGCTGGTCAGGACAGGAGGTTAATTTAACCTTGCGTTCTACGATAATTGCAGAATGAGTATATAGGTAACGTAACTATGTATGTAAACGGATCGGAGGTGGCAATATATATATATATATACTAGCTGTGCCCCGCGGCTCCCGTCAACTGGCTACCTACCTACCCTACACATAGTTTACGTCCTATTCTCAGACCTACTATATATACACACAACATTTCATAAGAATCGGTCAAGCCATTTCGGAGAAGTATGGCAACTAAGACTGTGTGTGCACGAGAATTTTATTTATTAGATAAATTAATCCCTATTTCCCTTGGTCACGCCATCACTTGAGAACAACTTTACGGATTTCATTCATCTTTTTGCATTTGATAGCTCAACTCTTGAGGAAGGTTTTAGGGTATTTAACATCACGTAACGACCCTTAGAAGCCGAGCAGCGGGTAAAACCGCAGGGCACAGCTAGTATCACATAGAACTTTATCGAAAAGAAGCATAATTTATTGAACTTAAAAACAAACTACTGAATACAATAAAGTACAATTTAAAAGCTATAATTTTTAAAAGAAATACTTACCAATAGTTCCGACATAAAACACTAGCGAGGTATCAAACAAAGAATCAAGTTCCTGCCATTTAAATTTCAATCGTTTGAAGAAAAAAACTTTCAATATAGGTTGGCGTGTCTCGCTAAACTGTTTTCCTTACATATTCGTGCACTTATCGCCTAGGCATTGCCGTCAATCTTGTAGCCAATCTGTTCACCTACATTGTTAAAGTTAGTTGAGTAAAACGGCTAGTCGGGAACCCTAGCAGTGTAGCGATGGCTGCGTACACCGACGCTCTGGATCACACCTCCATATATCGACGACCTGCTTGTGGTATTAAAAACTTCGATTTTTTTTAAGAGGAACCTAGGTTGCCTGTGATTTTTGATATCGACTAAGTAGTTTGAATGTTTAAAAAAAAATATTCCGTGCAATAAACCCAGATGATTGTGTTCGTGTACAAAATGTATCAGTCAGTCTTGTTCCAACTGATTGAACATGTTTTTCACATGTAGGTTAGCCGAATTCTATTAGTGATTGCAAATCTTACGAGTTTCAGTCAATTCTATTGGAATTTTGAAGTCGTTGCATTGGGATAGCAGGCGTTAGATGTGCTGCTAATAAAGTTGTAAAACCATTACGAGCTAAATTTCCGGAATAGTAATGATTTTAGGGCTTTCCAAAGCGTGTAGGTGTACAATCAAATCAGTTTCGATTCTCTGGCGGAAACATTGAATATCCAAGAAGCAATTTGCGCGTCGCATTGATGGGAATCATTTTGCCATTGCAGATAGTGAAGAAAGTGATGGAGAGGGAGGCTTGGGCAATCTAAGTCGGTTGATCGTGCGTCCTCCGGGACAGAGTGGAAAGGCCAAGCGAGGGCAGCTGTGTTTCGACGCGGCCTTCGAGTGCGGGAACCTGGGAAGAGCTGACCATATTACTGATTTGGAGTACGACCTATACGTCAGACCGGATACTTGTAGACCGAGAGCCAGGTTCTGGTTCAATTTCACCATCGAAAATGTGAGGCAGGATCAGGTGAATGTTGAATCCGTGTTGATGCTGAGCCACTACAACTGTGGATAGTGTAGGTTTCTAATATTGTGGTTTAGTCATTAACTAGCATTGTGTGTTTTCCAGAGAGTGATATTAAATATTGTTAATTTGGCCAAAGAAACTACTTTATTTGATGGAGATATGACTCCACTGGTTCGTTCCACATCACGACCGAAATGGTAAGTTACCAATTGTGCTTTAAGCTATGAGAAAGTTGTACCTAATGTCTTACAAATGTACATGCTATAATGAAAAGCCTGACACCTCGCAAGCACCAACAAGCCACAAACTAAATGCATGATTCATGTTAACGCATTCAGGCAGTCGTGAATAGAGTTACACTTAGTCGTGAGTCGTAGATCGTCTCATGCAAATACGTTAGGTAGGTGCTATAATATATATCTTCTCAGACATTCCTATTTCAAACTTTAAGGCAAAGGATTCCCAGACGTCTGATATTCTACCACCGGTCACTAGTTCATAAAGGTCGGAAGATCCTGAGTATCGCGTTTGCTTTTGATCGAGAAGAGGATGTGTATCAGTTCTCTGCAGGGGCGTCGTATTCCTACTCTCGACTACAGAAGCACCTGGCTACGTGGGAGAAGAGAGCTCAGGCCTTCGCCACCAGGCAGTCCATTGCTCAGACTACTGTAAGTTGAGTAAAGAGTAGTTAGTACATGTCGTAGTAGACCTTTGCCGCTACACAGCAACTGCAACAGCAACTGTGTAGCGGCAAAGGTCCCAGAGCCTGCCAGGATTGCGGATTTTGGTCGAAAGATTTACCGCGGCCCTGGAACGCAAAGGGCACTAGGAGAAGCACGGACGGGATTTAGTCAGTAAGAGTCTGACACTCCCTCCCGCTCCACCCAGAGCGGAAGGAGTCATTTGATGATTTCCCATACATAAAAAAGCGGCAAAGGTTCACCACCCCTTTTATGACTCATACAAATGGCCACTCAACCATCAGTCTGTCTCATTCGTAACCACAGATAGAGAGAGATATCCGTATTTGTAAAGTATCCCAATGTTTTTCAAAATTAGATCTAAGATTATTATCAATCTTTACTGACTTGAAAAATCAAGCACATAGGTATTTGATTTTTAGCAAAAACGTCGTATTGACCTCGTTACAATTGGAGACTATAATTTCAAAGAAAAAACGGAAGAGGTGAAAGAGGAACCTGTGATAACTAAAATAAAACCAGCCGATCCAAAGAAACGAGTCGTCCTCATCATAGCAAGGACACACGGAGGGGAACCTCCTTCGTCATTTGTATGTCAAGGTAAGTTATTTTTAACTCTTAAAAAAAAAACTGATTTTAGTTGAGATGTCGCAGCCTTTTAGCTTAATCAGCCGTTTAATTCGTGGCCTAGCTTTTTCATTTAAATGCGCTGGTTTTTCTGTGACCTAAGTGACATCTTTGGTTCAATATCGTTTAATGACTTGCCCATGTCGTTGCCGTTTAATCAGCGACATAAGTGTCGCTGATTAAACGGCGTAGTTCAATTAAAAGGCTAGGCTTTTGATAAAACGGCTGTTTAAGCTAGTTGGCTGCGAAAGAGACACTAAGGATCATCCGGATTCTGGAAATAAATTAACAATATACATCTTTCTATATTTATGTAGCTATAGAATATAAATTCAAAATCAATGTATAGGTACGTACATTCAAATAAATAAAATTGAAGTGTCAAAATAAAATATTTTTAATAAATTCATATGAAAGAAGAAATGGGTACTTTATTTAACAAATACACAATTTTAAAATTTATTTTTGTCTGTCCGTTTGTTCCGGGTAATCTCCGAAACGGTTAGACCGATTTTGAAGGAACTTTCACTGGCAGATCGCTGATGTTATGTGTAAGGAGTAACTGAGGATACTTTTTTAAATTACATCCGTGCAAAAAAACACGCAGGCGAAGTTACGGGCTGAAGCTAGTTACAAATGATCATTGATTGATTTTTTCATTTATTTATTTAGTACATGGAGGACTTACAGCTAATAAAAACAAACAAAAAAAGGGAACCATGGGCAAGCCAATTACAAATCCTCACGTACATACAAGTAATAATTACTTTAATTGAGCAGGTATCCTGGACTATTTACTGGGCTCATCTGAAAAGGCAGTGGCTTTGAGAAACAACATTGTATTAGAGGTAAGAAGAATCGCACCATAACACACGTCACTCCAAAACCTTGGATAACTATGTTGAAACCACAGTTTTTTTGCAAAACTATGATAAAACCATTTAGATACACTATTCAAATAAATCATCTCGACAAATCATCATGTCCAATCATTCAATCAAAATCAATATCCAATCATGCCTCTATACAACGTGTAACAGAATAAACGCAATATCTCTTAAGGGGTCATTATGAACAACTTTTACTACGGGACCAACCCCGAAATCGCGAAAAAAAAATCTGCTGTTTAGTACATTTTGTCGAGTTGCGCGCACAAAAATGTATGGTGCAGTCAATTTTATTTTCGCGATTTCAGTGTTGGTCCCATAGTGAAAGTTGTTCGTAATGATGAGTACAGTGACCCCTTAAGAGGTATTGCGTTTATTCTGTTACACGTTGTATAGTTTGTAGTTCACAGTCATCGCACGGTAGGTAGGTACATGTCTTTCTTAATACATGTAATTTCTAAGATATAAATATTTTCGATAAAACCCGCAAAAACAAGCCCCGAGGACTAAGATTCATCAAATGCTCTCTTTATTATTGAGTCGTGATTTCATCCTAACCTACATTGAAGTACGTTTTTAGGTTATACCGATGTTGAACCCGGACGGGGTGTTCCTCGGCAACCAGCGCTCGGACCTACTCGGCGGCGATCTCAACAGGAGTTGGAACCGCGCCACCAGCTTCGCGCACCCCGCCCTAGTTGCCGTTAACGATCTGCTCAAGAAACTCGCCTCTGAGAAGGTAAATTATATTTATTTATTAATTTGCTCTCATGCACATTAGGGTGGAGCAAAACAAGCAAAAATAAAAAATATTGTTTTTTTTATATCTCCTGTAGGTATCATTAATCGATAACCCGAAATGAAATCTTCATTCTTACAAAAAGAAATCGAACACGTCAGAGTCGCGCACCGAAGGTATAGATCGAGTCTTGATTTCATCCGAGTATACATTACCTACGGTAGTTAATATACTATGAAAGCACTCTCATTACTCAGACAAAAATATAGCAGGTAAGATAGAAGAAGAAGGACTAACTTAACTTTGTTGTTGAAAAAAAATTCTCCCATATATAAATCAATGTACGTCACGGTTAATTCCAAGCGAAAATATAAGTTTGTAATCGCAAAACATTTTTTTTATAATTATGATAAAACTACAAATTCTCGATTATCACACTTTTTCCTGTACTTGTACTGTAAGATCTATCTATCTTCTTGCCAAATTGATGAATGATCTATATATTCTTGCCAAATTTGGGTCAAAGGGAAGTAGGTAGGTTTTGATTCCCTTAAGATCGTCAAAACATGCGCCTTAAGCGGAGCATAAATGGCCTTATCTTTAGATTGCGTTGTCTTTCGAAGTTTGATTTTTTTCACTGTTCCTAGGGGTAGCAGACCTGAGTATTTGATATTAGTTTCAACTTGATTTCTAAACGCGTTCCTGAGAAAAAGGTCTTGACAAATGGAGAGACTGACAGACGGACAACAAAGAGATCCTATAAGGGTTCCGTGTCTGCCGACTGAGGTACGGAACTCTAAAAACCAAAAATCTACGACTGTACTTTCAGGTGGCGTACAGTGAGAATCCATTACAAAAAACATGCATTTTTAGAACTAAACTGTACCCGTAATTTCGTTACATTTTTCAAACTTATTGCTTACTTTTAATTACTCTTATCCATATCGCGTACCACAGTGTCTCAAGATGAAAGTCTATGACCAGTGCGTGTTGCCAATGATGACCTATGGACTCGAAACGTGGTCGCTCACAATGGGCCTCCGCCTCATCAGAAGGCTTAAAGTCACTCAAAGGGCAATGAATAGGGCAATGCTCGGAGTTCGCTTGGTTCTCTTGCGGATATCATCATTCTTGATTCGATCAATCAAGAATGATGATATCCGCAAGAGAACCAAGGTTACCGACATAGCCCGAAGGATCGCCAAATTGAAGTGGCAGTGGGCAGGGCACATTGCTCGCAGAACAGATGGTCGATGTGGCCGAAAAGTTTTGGAGTGGCGACCGCGTACCGGAAGACGCAGCGTTGGAAGTCCTCCCACAAGGCGGACCGATGACCTGGTGAGGGTCGCGGGTAACCGATGGATGCGAGACGCACAGGACCGGTTGTTGTAGCGACACTTGGGGGAGACCTATGTCCAGCAGTGGACGTCTTTCGGCTGATATGATGATGATTATGATGATATCGCGTTCATACGTATTAATTTGTAGTGAATTAATATATTAATTGATTTTGCAAATATTTGTATTCTAGGATTTTTTCTTCGTAGCAACTGCCGACAGCGAAGAGATTCTTCTTTTATTGTTCATAGCTATTCCGTCAGCGTTCCGGCTGTATTAGAACCCAATAGTCTGGCACGCGGCAATGGCAAGAGAAATGTCGCATCTCGTTTTTTCCATGGAAGATGGGTAGGCCATTTGTGTGGGACGCCACTTGTGTCGATACTCTTGCGCCATCCCATCTTCCAAGCTCTTCTTGAACCTCAAGTGGCGGTATACCCAATAACCTCGTTGGTAATTATATTTTCGAGCCGTTTGGGGTTGAAACTCTCGGTTCGTAGAGTCCGAGTAGGTACTCATAACTTGTCAAAGTCAAGACGCTTAGTTGACACTTCACCTGACTGGGCTGGCTTTTACCTCGGACAAAGGATAAGCATTGCCATACAACGTGGCAATGCTGCCAGACTTTTGGGTACATTACCAGTGGCCAGCGATGCGGAGGAATTTTTCGACGCCATATTTTAGATTTTTTTTAAGTTTTCGTTAGTTAAGAGTTTTTTATAAGTGTAGGTATATGTCGCAGCCAAGTAGCTTAATCAGCCGTTTAATTGGCTGCCTAGCCTTTTCTTGAATGGCGCTGTTGAGTCAGCGGCCTAAGTAACATCATAGGCAAATTACTTTATTCAATAACGTTTAATGACTTGCCTAGTCAGCGGAACATAGAGCACAGAGAGCATAGAGCACCTCGACACGAGCGAGCGAACTTAACATTCGTCATGCCATTCATGTTAGGTTCCTGTAAACCCTGCAGACAGAAATAAGCGGCCCGCGCAGCAGACCTCCGTCGGCGTCGTCGAAGTTAGGTTTGAAATTGTCATTTCATGATGTGGCCTAACGTGGATTGACGTATCATCAAACATTGACGTTTCAACGATACGGTTAGTTTTAGCTGGCCATTTCATGAAATACAACCACATCATGAAATGGCCAATTTTACGACATATCAGTAGCTTCCTCGGGGTGCCCTAAGTTCCCTCAAACCTAACCTGAACTAACGTCGACCACATCATGAAATGGCTTTTTTTCTTCAGCCGGCGCATTATTATTAGCTTTTTTTATCGAAAATATTGTCCACCGCCATAATGCTTCACAAACAAAACGATATCATCAGCGTCTCTTACGGTGGATAATGTAACCATTTTACGATATGATCACTAATGTTTGCCCTTATTATGAAGTTTCCATATCGACAAACGTTGATTATTCATTGATCTGGCCAGACCATAATAAATTCGACAAATATGTATCGGATACGTTAGATTTTCTTTTATCTTTAGTAGGTACATACAGATGTTGTCTGTACCAAAGATAAAAGAAAATCTAAAGTATCCGAGACAAGGTGCTAAAATTTTTCAAGCTCGCTTCGCTCATTCTATATTATAGCTACTCGGTTTTGCTTGTGAGAACTCAAACTTCTTGATGGCCCCATAAATTTTGTAAACATCTCTTGTAGCAATGCAATGTGGTAGTAGGTTCCATTGATTGTGAGCGAGTCCGAAGTCCGATTCACACTTTGTTAATTTTGGGGTGGGCATGAAAACCACTTTTTTGGTGCTCGATTCTTCCTTAAAAACATTTTTTTTTCTAAAATTAGTATTGTAGTTTTCATGTGAATGGTGGTGATGGTTCCCAGTTTATGGGTGTGACCGCGCTTGCTGGATGCCTGAATGTTTTAGCAGGAAATTATCTGAGTTTTCTTCAGAGCTTTGCGCTATTCAAAAAGTATGTAAAATGTTGATATTCAATAGCTGCAACCGGTAAGACGTTTGACACCAACGTAGTTGGAGAAAGAGTTGATAGATGATGGTATGACCTACTAACTATGAAATTATCTCCGTTTTCAGACCGTGCAACTGGATTTCATCATCGATATTCACGCAGACATCAGTCATGAGGGTGTATTTGTACGAGGGAACTCTTACGACGATGTCTACAGGTGGATATAACTCAGACTCTCGCTAAAATTGAACTAATACCTGCCTTTTTTTTTAGATGGGAAACCATCAAATGACTTCCGATCTGGGCGGAGAGCAAGGGAGTATCAGACCCATACCTACTGACTAAAACCCTCCCGTGTCTCTCCAAATGCCCTTTGTGTTCCAGGGCTGCGGTGACTCTTTCGATCAATTTCCGCAAACGAATTTTCACCTGCCTAAGTCAAAATGAGCTGACATTATACTCGTAAAATAAGTGAATGTATGCACCATCCAGCAACCGATGGCGTTGGTAGCCAGTAGGTAGAATAGGTACCTACCTACTATGTAGAGGTTACGTAGGTACCATATTGCACAAGCATAAAGTGATTTACCTAGGTACCTAAAATCGCGTCAGTAAGTTTAGTAGCAACAAGTCTGGTAGTTATGCAACCATCGAAACTTTTTGTTTTGTCTCGACTGTGCCGTGTGCGTCATACTCATACATAATGAACGCCAAACATTACAACTTCAGGCGAGATTTGTAAGTAATATTTCTAAAAGACACGTTTATGTAGGTAAGTACTTCGTTATAGGTACTTACCTTCCTGATTTATCAAAATTTTCTTGCTGACTAAGCTACTGATGTTGGTTACCGGTTACCACTTTCCAGTAGGTATGCAGAATTAAGATAAGGCACTGAATCTGTACTGTATAGGAAATACAATCTTCTTTCAAAGATTTATTTTTAATTTATTTACTACCCAGGTTTGAACGTCAGGCAGTGCTTCCGAAATTCTTAGGAACACGCATAGAAGCGTGGCGGCCCGAAGCGTGCTTCTTCAACGCAGACTCTTTGTTAGCTGGCACAGCTCGCAGGGCTCTGCCCACGGGCTCCATTGACGCCTACACGCTACTCGTCTCCTTAGGGGGGCGAAGATTATCCCCCAGAGGACCTTACATACATTATACAGAAGATGCATGTATCCTTTTAATATATATTTATTTTTATTATTCATATAAAAAAGCTAAGACGCTGCTACGATGCTGCTACGACGATGCTACGAAAACACTACTACACAGCTCAATCAATTTGTCATTCGATTATTATCGATATGATAATATTATAGCACAGAACCGGGCACTACTATTACCTGTATGCTATATAACAAGGAAAACTAAGCAAAGAAGCTAGATAGGATCCTGTTCTCTACGCTACGCGGCTAATCTCCGATTAGACACTGTTGATACCTACCAATAAAATCCTTAATCTAATTTCATTAATTCTGTTTTGTTCAAATGTTTGTACCTACTTATCTAAGAAACTACTTTCAAATTATAGGTACCAAATAAGTATTTAAAGGTCTAACTAACTATCATAGATAAGGCCCGCTTGCGCTAACCAGAGTTTTCTTTTAAATAAGACTTAGTTGCTAACACGCAGAGGCGTATTTTATAATTTGGCGCCCCGGGCCAATAAGTTTCGCCGCCCCAGAAGTCAAAGAAAAAACTATTTAAGTAAAAAAATACTTAAAAATTTTTAAATTATTTTTTTATTAGTGTCTACATTTTTTTTTGCGGTGTACAAAGGTGACGGGAGTTTGGTACCCATGTCCAATCAAAATAAATTTACCATCGTTGTATACCGTATAGCTCTTTTCAAGAGTACAAAAAACTGCTATGACAAAAAACCCGTAATAGTCTGTTTTGAAATAATAGTCTTCAGAAGATACTGGATATTTAGTTCGAAATAGAGTTTTAAATTGACTGATTTTGGTGATATTTGCACAGATTTTGGGCTGAATAAAATTCAGTTTAAGTATGTATGAAAATCACAACAAACTCTCAAGGAGTGACTTTCAAAACGGCTTATTTCGTGTTTACAGATTTTTATGCTTATCGGCATGTGTGTACCCACATCGTATTATGAGAAGTTTCCGGTGATAAAATACTTATTTCTCTCAGAAAAAAATACTTTGTCAAAAAATCCGACAGCTAAAAACGACTAAAAAGTTCCAAACAAGTCGCTTTTCAAGTAGTCTGATGCAGTTTGTGGCCTCAGATCTGTGATTGAACTGCATCAGACTGCTTGAAAAGCGACTTGTTTGGAACTTTTTAGTCGTTTTCAGCTGTCGGATTTTTTGACAGTATTTTTTTTATTTCCTAAATTTTAGTGAGTTACATTTCATTTTCATTTGCGGGCGCTATTTTGAAAATTTTAATAGTCTATGTCACTACCACAATTTATTCTGACGAATTCAATGACGCCTCTTATGTCAAAATCTGTCCAGCCGTTTGGGCTGTAGGGCGTGTGAAAGAAATGGACATGGATACAAACACACTTATGTTCGAAAAACATTACCCTCCTTCTGACGCAGTCGGGTAAAAATGGGCATAAAACTGCTGTTCGCAACAAAGTATAATAGTTTATTTCAGAGGGCCTAGCACGAATGTTTTTACGTAGGTATAGTAACGTTAACGTATGCGTACGTCGTATAATGAAAATAAAAAAACTACAACTCCATACTATTCTGGTTTAATTTTATGCGACTTATAGGTACAATTTGTATTATACAAAAATATGAAATGTATCCAATTCAAACAATAACCGCCAAGGGCGGCTATTGAAATTGAGATTGAAAAGAATATTGGCAAACTGAGATTGACAAGAAAAAATAAAAAAGTGAGAAGTAAAAGTTGGTTGAATAGCGCCAAAACCAAAAGAAGATGCAATCGGCCATGGCGCCCCGGGCCATGGCCCGGATGGCCCTAGGGTAAATACGCCTCTGCTAACACGAGGTTAAAAAACAAATATTCCATACATAATAATCCCGGGTTAAAAATAATTCTGGTATTTGTGCAAGTAGGCCTAAGTGTAAATTAAAAACAAAACACACTGATAGCCCAATTAATTAACTTTTTAATCCTACTTAACAAGGCAATCAGATACGAAAATAGGTAAATCACTAGCAAAATCTCTGTGCGACTACTATCGGCATATTGGGGTCATTCCCCCGCGAGTAGGACGGAGCAAGAAGAAAGATCAAAGGGGCAGACGTCGGCGGAGACGACCCGTTATTGAACGAGACAGGTCAGTAATATTCACTGGAAGGTTACCGCAGACAGGCACGCGTTTTCATATATATTTTATTTATTTTACAATTTATGTACACACAGAAAGACAATATAGAAACAAAATTACAATTATTAGTACAAAGGTACCTACTGCTTATTTCTAAAGAAATTTCTTCCAGCAGACCTGTGAAAGGAGAATTGAAAAAGAAATGTAGACAATAGTGTGTAAGAAAGAACAAGAGAAAAAGTATGAGAATCCATAAACTAAAGTATCAAATAAACCTACTTACCTATAAACTGTTAATATAAATTTATGATTACATATAAAAACATTCCTAATACTATAAAAATATATTTGAAAACATATATAAAATAAATACATACATACAGTAATTATCACAGTTGAGAGGAAAGGTAGTGCTCTTAAAGACGAGTTTTAAAAAGTGAAATAGAATTCAAATCTCGAATGCTAGGCGGAAGTGAGTTCCACAGTCTAACTGCGTGGACAGAGAAAGAGTAGGAATAGTAGCTGGTTTTGTGTGGATGGGTTTTGAGGAGGGATCTAAGGTGAGATCTGCACGGTGCGTTACTAGGGCGAGCGTAAGAAATGCGCTCACGCAGGTAAGAGGGGTAAGACGGGTTGTGAAGGATGTTGAAAAGGAGGCATAAGACCCGACAGACTAGACTCCGAGTGTGCCTGCGAAGACGGATAGGGAGCCACTTGAGTTCCTTGCGAAGGTGAGAAACATGGTCATACTTGCGTAGACCGAACACAAACCGAATGCATAAATTTTGCAGGCGCTCAAGCTTGTTTAATAGCGCCCTCAGTAGCATCCAGGTAGCAGGCATCGGCATAATCTATAATCGGCTGAATAAGAGTTTGAGCCAAGGAAATCTTAGTTCTCAACGGCAAGAGTCCCTGGAAGCATTTCAGCGAATGGAAAGAGAAATAAACCTTCCGACTGACCTCATTGACATGCGCACGCCACGAAAGATTGGAGTCAATAATAACACCCAGATCTTTGGCAGTCTCGGCATAGTCAATACGAACGCCATCGAGATGTAAAGGTGAAAGCGATATATGTCGCAGCCAACTAGCTATCGACTAAAAGTCTAGCCTTTTCATTGAACTGCGCCGTTTAATCAGCAACATAAGTGACATGGTCAAGTCATTAAACAATATTGAACAAAAGATATTAAAAAATAGGCACATTTAAATGAAAAGGCTAGGCAACCAATTAAACGGCTGATTAAGCTAATTGGCTGCGACATAATATATCATTCCTCGGTGTAGACTGTACCCAGGTAAATACACCCGTAGACCAATTTGTATAAAAAGGGCTTGTCTGTGAAAGCCTTAGAGTCTTTCACATGATCATGAAATTAGGTAGGTAACCAATCATGCCTAACATAATAATAGAAGCTGCCGCCTACGTAGGTACCTACCTATCTTTTAAAAAGTCTGATAAGTGTAAGTAGGTGAGTAGGTACCTATTGTGACTCGGCACACTCATTGCTCAAATATTAATTGAGATGAAATAGAGTAAGTAAGTAGGTAGGTAGCTAATACCTACTGTGTGAATCATTACAATAACAAATATCTCCATTTTCAGCGTAAAACAAACGCGCGTAGGTAGGTACCTATTATGCAACCTGAATTAGCTCCAAGCGTTTTCTAAAGCTTTTGAAATTGGCAAAAAATTTCATGTTTCAAACAAAACATAAAACTTTGAATTTAAAAAAGCTTTGACCTTTCCCAAAGGGGAAAACACAAAGAACTTTATAAAACAGAAGCC
Organism: Melanchra persicariae; assembly: GCA_947386135.1. Classification (NCBI taxonomy): domain Eukaryota; kingdom Metazoa; phylum Arthropoda; class Insecta; order Lepidoptera; family Noctuidae; genus Melanchra; species Melanchra persicariae. Next base: position 5,751,076 of record OX376653.1, on the reverse strand, counting down.
GGAAAGGTACAAACGAGGAAATTACAGAAACAATAAGCTTTGTTTAGTTACCGCGACTCTTGGGACACATTTCAACAAATCGAGTTGACGTAATAGGCGCGTAAGAATAAGAAGGTAGGTTTAGTTTTAACTAATACCTACCTGCCTACCTAAAATTACCTTTATCTTATGTTACAAAAACAATCGTATATTAGGTAGTGTGAGTGGGAGCCAGTGAAGAATCAAACCTATAGGTAATTAGAGAGAAAGTTTTCATAACCCTAATCATTAAGGAAACGACCGCAATGACGGTGGGAAATAGATCAGCTGTACCAACTGCCATCCTTCTGCGAACATGCCGTGCTACTTGAAATGCTAACTTTTTCAATAACTTATGTGAGTAGGTATTTATTTAGTAACAATTGCTTATACTATAGGTACTTACAGTTTTAAGCCGACAACATAGAATTAGGTAATCTTATAAATAAAAAAAAAATACCCCTACTACCTACCCATACTTAGATATCTTCCCTTTAGGTCACCCAGTTCATCCCCTGAGCGGCGAGTTCTAGCTGGGCGAGTATTATCACCATCTCTACCGAAGGTGTCCGAACCACCGCTGCATGCTCTACCTGCTAGGCTTTCTCGTCGTCCCATACTGAAGTCTCGGCCAAGGACCGTACCAGATATGGACCACATACTGCCTATAATTACAGGTAACAGTGCGTTTCGTAGGCACGGTCAGCAACGAAAGTCCAATAAATCTGGCACGTTAATCAAAATTGACGCAAAACCTGAATTTCCCTAAATTTTTGAAATAAGGCTGAGAGCAGGCATTTTTGACGTCAATTTTGTAGACCAAAACGCCGCTTGTCACATTTTATGTAAATATTTATTTTACTTTATTTAGAATGCTGTAACAGCATACTTTAGTAAATAGGTAGGTATTTGAGAGATTTATAGGTAGATATTTGAGATTTAGGAAACCAAGCTGTAGCTTTCGTTGCTGACCGTACTTTAGTATTACCTACATAAACATTTTTCCCGCTCCTAACTATCTAATACATGAAAGGGTTGCATTAGAAACAGTAGATACTTACCTACGTATAAGTACCTATATATAACGTGTAACAGAATGCAAAACCTGAAAAGGGCTTTACTTTTTAGTGCCTAAAATGGAGATGAAAAATGAACACTTTTACAAAATTACAGATGTCCCGAAATATTTTCCTAGCAGTGTTAAGTTGGATCTCAACCGCGGGCTTAAATGTTTACTATGAATTTCCTTAATATTCTGGGTTTTTATTACAAAAAATCTCATTAGTTACTAAAATTACCACTGCATGTCCCTTCATATAAAATGTCCACTGCCGCGTTACCAAAAAATAGTTTTCTTTTTTTTATCCACATATTTCGATAAAAGTTATCATTCAGGTGAGCGTGAGCAATTCTGAATTTAAAAATGATACTTACCTAGGTTTTTCGAATGAGATAGGTAGTAGGTATGGGACCAACCCCGATATCGCGAAAAAACGTCACCTGTTTCAGTACCTACATTTTGTCAAGTTATGCGCACTTAGATGTAGGTCTAGGTATGGTCGTTTTTTTTTCGCGATTTTAGTGTTGATCCCATAGAGTAATAAAAGTCGTTTCATATGATCAGTACAACGCCCCTTCAGGTACCTACTTACCTATTCCGTTTATTCTGTAACACACGTTGTAGGTACCTACTTCGTACCTATATTATTATGATAACTATAGTACCTACTTTGTTCGTTTGGATGCTAATTTCATTTTATTTAGGTATAGTAAACCACTCTGCTAGTCTCGTCGCTTTTTGTTATTGATCGAAGTCTTTTAATAGGAACTCTGTCCTTCAGCCGAATCGTCTGAATTTTTAATGTGAGAGAGCCGGTGCATTATTTGTAAGTGACCTTCGGTTCCAATTTTATTTTATACGACGTGCAGGCAGATGAGCTCGTCTACGAGATTAATCGATGGTGTCTTGTTGATCTATTTGCCGAGCGCTTCTGCTGAGTATGAAGTCCTAGCTTCGATACCCGGGTCGGGCGAGTGGGTTTTTCATAATTTCTCGTCTTATTTTTTTCGTAATTTCAGTAGCCGTCGGGTCTTGTTCACTGGATGAGCCCGGTTGTTGGCCATAAGCATTCATTCCCAGTCGCCCCCGTGGGGATTGCCACCGGAGCAGATGCGAATAAAAATTCAAGTCATTGCCCCCACTTACTTCAGTTTCGCTGTACATTGCTTTCTCCATCGTAGAGAATAAAAGGATGAGGCAACTTACCCTAAACCTGCCTCTTAATCTTTAAAAAAAGACGATAGAACTTTCTTTTTTTTATAGATTAGAGGCAGGTTTAGGATAAGTTGCCTTATCCTTTTATTCTTAGCTCGCTGCTCGCCCCCTATTACATAGGACCAAAACATTACCTACTAGTGAATTGTAGGCGTCGTTTAGGTTGGTTCATTGCTGCATAACCCTTCGGGAAAAGTTACGTATTCTAAGAAAGAGCAACTAAACCGAGATCGTGGAAATTATCGATTAAAAAAAATATCGTTTTATTCGTTGGAATTTGTCATTCACTCGGCTCCATTAGGGCCTCGCCTTCGGAGCCTGTGTGCGTTTATTCCGCCTCGGCTGCAATGACATCACACCCATAGACTAATATAAATGGTAATCACACCCACCCATTGCATCAAAAAAACGTACTTAGGTACTATATTTTACAGGAACTGCAGTCAAAACCCCTCGGCTAGCTGTTGTGGACATGAGCGCTTACATTCGGACACCAAAAAGCAATCTGAACCAGCGACTAGATAAGTCACAGTCAAGGCTCAGCCGACCTCCTCGGCCCTCGCAACCCCGGTTCACGAGCGACGAGTATGATACCCATGAGTCTGATTCATAGGGATTCATAGGCAAGTGTGGTTGTGTTATTGATTATAATTTTTGGATATTAAAGTTATATTAAAAGAAAACATATTTTTTTATTGAAACGTATAATGTCGAAGCTTCCATATTTACAATCACTAACTTCTATCGTTCAGTCATCTCATTCTTAGAACAAATCTTATTGAACACTATTATCACTACAAATTCTACAATCATAACGGCAAATGAAAAACGAGACTGAGTATCGTTATCGAGATTTATTTTGAACATTTTTTTTATTATTTTATGACAATTTTGGTTTCAACGTAAACGATTCGACTTCATCTACGCATACTAAAGAGGTCACAGGTCATCACAAAAACGATACAATCGTACATACGAAGGGTAAAGAAGCGCGGGCGCTTCGCAGAACGTTCAGCCGAGTCGCGGCAGCGCGCAGGCCGGACCGGGCGCGAAGCACCTCCCCTAATAAATATCTTTGGCATGAACCGAACAGCTCGCCGACGAGTCACACGCGATCGCACTAACAACCGACAGTTATTGCTTCGATGCCAATATAGAGTTCGTTTCGTTCCCGCACGGGGCGTCGCGTCGGGAGCTTCAGTGGGCGGCGGAGGCGCGCGCGGCCCCGGCGCGTCATTCCCAGGCGTCGTTGTCGTCGTCCGACAGCGTCACCAGGTGCATGCGCGCGTCGTCGGGCGGCGGCGCGGGCGCAGGCGCGTGCGCCGCCGCTCCGGCGCGCGCGGCTCGCTTCTGGCGCAGCAGCTCCTCGTCCGCCGGCGTCAGCGGCTTGCGGAACTCGTACACCAGCGGGAAGATACGCTCCACCGCCGACTGCACGTCACTCACGCTCCGGGCTGCCGGTAATCATTAGTGTTTAAAAAAAACTATAATTAACTGTTGACATAGCAACAAGGAGTCGCCAAACCGAGACGCCTGAAAATATACCCCATGAATTGAGAAGAAGACAAGACCGACAGGAGCGAAACTAATGAGGGGGAAGTATCTTGACTCAAAATAATATGGATCATTCATCACACGGCATCTATTCTCCTCCTGCCATAGGATCTAATTTCGTGTAACACACGGCATGACATGGCAAAACATTGTTCATAATGTTTAAAGTCCTTCCAAATAATAATTACATTGCTTGTTATGTTTTGCTATCGTAAAGTTTATTAATGGTTTTCCGGCGTTCTTATCCTATTAAACTGTATCCAAGTTGAGATATGGGAAAATATAACCAGCGATAGATGTTTTATATTACTTATTTATATAGATTAGGGGGCACTTTATGGACCTCGGGAATTTCTCTAATAAAAAGTTACATTGTAAAAGCCAATTAAGAGGCTATGGGAGTGAAGTAAAATATAGTCAATAGCTTTTACCCGCGACTTCGTACGCGTATAACTCGTTGGAATTTCCCGTTTCCGTATAGCCTATAGCCTTCCTCAAGAATGTGGCTATCATATACAAAAATAATTGTCAAAATAGGTTCAGTAGATCCAGAGATAACCCCAACAACCTCACAAACTTTACCTTTTTATAATATTAGTATAGAAGTATAGATAATGAGTCAGACTTCAAATGACTGCTTAAATATTATGCGGCAGTAAAAGCAGCTTAAATAGAATTTAAGCTGCGTTTTTCCTAAAACTGATTTAAACATGTTGTAATGTCATCTCTCAATGAAACCCTTTATCTGAGTTAGCTTATGAGTCACGGGCCATCGGACGCTTCTTACACATTCTGTTTTTATTTCCTGTCAAATGAATATATTCAACCCTAATTTTAGAGCTGATATAGATAAACACATAATTGCGGCTTGTTGGCAGTCAGTCTGCGGCACACAATCATCTTTAAGAATCCCTTCATGCGTTTTGGAAGACAAAAAATATTTTAAGATGTAAAATTATTAGCCCTGAATTATATACACTGGAAGTCATGATTAGGATTATAGTAGCGACACATAGTTATAGTCATCTGTCAAAAAACATGTTGTTGGCCCAATATTCCTGTAGACAACACAAAAACTTGTGTTTTTCTGTTCTGTTTTTCCCGTTTAGGCCAATAAATAAGTATGTACTTAACCTATTATTGACTACATCAATTATAACAAACATTTTAAATCACTTAATGCAGCATGTAATTAGTCCATCTATAAAAAAACATTTGTTATTCCTCCACAGAAATTGGTTTATAGTAGTTTGTAAATAAAATGTTTGTACCTGTGATAGTCACACCTCCAGTAGAGAATATCTTGAGTGTGGCCTTAGGGTTGTATAACTTATAAGTGACTCCTGGGTGCAGCTCGGGTTCATAACTGAAATTAAACAAAATAATTTTTTGAATAGCTCCAGCCACTCACTACTTTCAACAAGTTAAAAGTCTAACAGTGGCGGCCCTACCATAAAATGTTATAGCGTGAGTAGTTCGAGCGAGGAGGGATGGAGCTATATAGGGTGTATAGCTCCGGCCGCAGATGTAAGCTACCCATATAAATCACTTGCAAGAGTCAAGCAACTTATATTTTTTTAGGGTTTTAAATATGAAAATACGGAACTGAAATGGGATCACTTGTGTGTTTGTCTCTCTGTCTCTTTGTCACAGCCAATTTCTTCTGAATCTACAAGGCAGATTCAGTTAGAATAGAATAGAATAGAAAACATTTATTCGACACAGACACAACACAACAGCAACAATAACATAATAAAAAAAGTTGATACTTGATAGAGACCAGTTTTTCTATTTACACACATTGTATACCTAGTTGTTTTATAGTTGCTTGTGGCTTTTATACAGTCAAATTGAGCTGTTGGTAAGGTCAATCAGTAACAGCTAATTGTTTCTTTCTACACCAGTGCCAATGATAACATTCCATACAATGAAATAACTGCAACTCCCATAGTATTTAGTAGTTTTTTTCTATAATAATACCCTACGGCACCAGAAGGTAGGCATTTTTTTTAATTGATTTTATAGCATTTTAGCTTGTTAACCATGCCAAACTACAAACACATTAGAAATGACAAGCCATTAAGACCTATGTTTTCATGCTTATTGTTAAACATGAATTCACTCGATATCCATGAATATAAGCAGGAAGTTTACGTACCTCATGTGTTTAGATGGCAATTAAAAAAAAATAAGAATTGAGTTGAACCACCTCAAATGTCATTTATAATATTTATAATACTGTTCTAAAAATATTATCAACAACAAGCAGGGAGTCTGCTAATTTATCTCAAAAACAAAACAATTTCATCTGAACCCTGACTACAGTTTGCATTGGTTGATAAGGTAAAATTACACTTTCTATAATTTTAATATTAGAAAATAGTTTTAGTATTATCAAATTAGCAAACCAAAATTGTTGCAATTTACTATGTTTTTGCATTTCCTTGCAATCTCTTTCAGTCTCAGAAATGGATAAAATTAATTGGTTTGTGAGGCTTGTATCAAATAAGTGATGATGTTTGTTGATAAACTATAGAAAAATGTCATTGTTTAGGTGTTAGGAGAATCTCAGCCAAACATTCACTTCATCTACATCTACACTATAATATGTAAACAAAGGATTTCTTCTTCTGAACTGAGAAACAAAGATAAAAATTTTAGAACAAGCTTTATCATGAAATCGAGTACCGGTAGTTAAGTTATGAATAAATGAAAATACTTACTCTGCTTCTTTGTATTTTTTGGAAAAAGATATGATCCTTATACCGAAGGGCATCCGGCAGGTGCCTAATACATTGACTACACGGAAATTGCGGAAGCGCACTTGGAAGCCGAGCTTCTGCAGAGCGCGCGCGTACCGGCGCGCCGCCACCTTAGCTTGGTCCTCGCTGGTAGCGCCAGTGCACGTCACGCGCCCCGACGACCAGATGGACGCGGTGGTGTACGGACGCCGTAGCTTCATGGTGACCATGCCGTTCTCGCGGCGGAACTCTACGTTAACACCATTTAATGCTATCTGTCTAAGGTTCAGGTGGCACTTAACACTAAAACTGCACACAACATTGTTTATCATTATATCTATTTCGGGCGTATCCTCCTCTTCTTCGACAGGCACGGGCGGCGCCACAGGCTCGTTTGTATCGGAGCACTGCATCTGCTGCGCACTAGTCGAGCCAGCTTCGCAATACTCATGGTCGGGCACCATGTGATTTGTAACACTATGTGAGGAGATGCTACGGTTGGGCACCACCCCATGTGTGCCTTTGCTTAGCTCTTTAATACCATTCTCTTGGATAAGCGTAGCCATGACCACCACGGCACACTGAAATAAAAATAATAGGCCTGATTGACCTTAAGAGAATAAATGACTGATGTAAAACTATTTGAATAAACTTTCTAATTCACACTCAGCAGCTCAATGAAATTTAATTTCAAATTCACCTTACATGTGAACTAAGTAAGCTGTAACTAACGCTTTATTATGTAGCTAAATGTGCACAACATTTCTCTATCGTGTATGTAGTGACATTAGAGTCCCTCAACACTTGCATAAGAGTTGCACTGCAATGGCAAAGAGATGTACAGAATGTATTAAAAACCAAATGCCCCATGGGATTTCCAGAAAATGATGAACTTTCATAAATAACCCTCTTCACAAAACATCAATCCTTCCCTCATGCTTACTTTTGTTTGTTCGTTTAAGGAGTCTTTGTACAAAATTCAATCTTCTAGAGACAGCTGTTTAGGCTGTGTGATGTCTGTGAGTCAATTAATTTCAGATTTTTATATGTAGGTAAGAAGATCTTCGCCAGTTGTTATGGATTGTCAGAAGCCAGAAAATCTGACTCCAGTCTTGCCAAGAGTACCGTGTTACCCAGTTAATGGGTTGTGGAGGTCTGGTAGGCAGCCGCTCCACATAAAATACTGGTATTCAGCTGAAAGTGGTTTGACTGGGAGCCGACCCCAATAAAGTTGGGAAAAGGCTAGGCAGATGATATGTAGATAATAAGAATTGAAAAAAGGAAAGTTGAAATCTAACATTTGTAATGCAATTTCATTAATAAAATAATATTTTTATTGCAGGATCTGAATCAACAATGTAATGAAATACTGATTAAGTTTGTACATTGAGACCAAGAAAATGTATGATTATAGCTGTTATCGTCCACATTCAGCGGTAAACCATAAAGAGGACTTTATTGAAAATTGTTGATTGCACAACAATGGCAACTGGCAAACATACATGAAACAATGAAAACATTTGCACAAAGCACACTTTTAGCTAAAATTATGCAAGTTCTACTGTTATTTGAGTTTTACACTCAACAAAGTATCTTCTCATATCTTATTATATTGTGCCTTACCTAGTACTTCAATAGAATTATTTACTATTATACAGAAAATTAATCACTAGAAACTAAGCAGCTTATTTAAATGCAATTGAAAAAGCAATATATGATTAGTTGATACCCAGAGAGTACTAATATCAATGTTCCACACAATTTTTTATTTAAAGTATCTGGCTGTGATTAATCTAAATCAATGACAGTACTCTGTTGAAATTCAAAAGATAAGATTCATCTAAACATACCTAGATGTTGGATTTTTAGGGCAGCAGTTAAAATATTAAAGATATTCAGAACAGAAAAAACTTGTTTGTCACAAAGGAATACTTTATTTTTACTCAAACTCAACTCATTTCACTATTAATTTTGACATTTCTATTTTTTGTTAATCATCGAGGTTTTTGAAAGAGATCTTTAATAATAACAGAATCAAGTTTCAAGATTCAATGGAAGGAGCACAATTTTATTAGGACACTTCCCACGGCTGGGTACAGCGCGACGCGACAACATGACACTTTGCACAGCTGACTGTCGGACGGGCCCCCGCCCCGCGCTTCCCCCGGCCCCCACCTTCCCCTGCGCCCTCTCTACGTCCTGCACCCTGTGCCTAGTTTGCACTGCACATGCAATAAGCCGAATAATACATCGATCACCACCAGGTGTAATTTGCGCACAAGTGTGCTTTACGTGACGCAAATTCACACGACAGAGCTTATTTGCAACTTTTATGCTAAGCTCATCATAGAAGTTAATTTTTCATAATTACGTTCATTTATTAATTATTTTCACGTTCCCCGATATGCGATTAAAAGAAAATAATTCGTAGTCAGCAGTTATTGACCCCATAACGACCTGAACCACACGTGATTATGGACCACAAAGAAAAGTTAAACTCATAAAAACTTATCCTGAATAGCATTTGCATTTCCCCATACTTATTACGAACAAAAGCTTAGTAACACCTAAAGGATTTCAATAAAATATGAGACTAAAGATGAACAAAATAACACGAGAATGAACTTGAACCAAAATGGGGCAGGCTCGTAACTTTTTAATGACTGATTGTGGGATCATACTTTGGAAAAAACGGTTGCAGGTTAAACTGTATTTACCAAACATGAAAGAACATTACTTAAAACAACAATTTACCTGAGGTAAAGTGATATATTTGTCACAATTATTTTTACACTACCAACGAATAATTTTCATTGCAGAACTAAGAAAGTCCAGACAGGAGGTTCCGGTGTCGAATTAGTTTTTTCACATTACCAATTATTACAACACCCGAAATATGACAGAAATTACTTAGAAAGCTAACAGATACAAGCAACTCGTTAATAAATGCAAAAATCAAAAACTTATGCACATCCTGCCTAGCACCGCCATGTTCCATTCGATGAACAAAATTGAATGAATGAAATAGAACACGAATGACTGATTATCCTTTGCAGAATCATCGCCTACTTTTGTCTATGCTTTATTGTTTTTTCAGTTGGCTGCTTACTAAAATCGCAGTATTTTCTACTATTCTAGAAAAGAATTCGTGTTCTTTTTAACATGAATGGTGTGCATTATTTCTGAAATGATGCTGCATTAAACCATCTAAGACTAAAGTAGCTACAGACCAGCATGGCGCACTGTGTTCCGCAGTGTCTTCTTTTATTATTTCCCACAGTCTATCTCTGTACCAAATTTCATCTAAATCTGTTCAGCCGTGAAGAAGTAAAGAGGTAACAGACAGATAGAGTTACTTTCCCCTTTATAATATTAGGATGAAATTATGGATATGTCGCAGCCAACTAGCACCTGCCGTTTAATCAGCGGCCTAAGTGACATCCCGGAATTCATTTGAACAGCTAGGCAAATTACTTAGTTCAATAATTGCCTAGCCAAGTAGCGAAACGTTGGACACCCCGACACGGATAGGTTAGGTTAGGTTCGAATGATATGTGGCGGAATGGCGGGACAGGCTCTCACGCTCAGCCGCCGTACTCGTCACTATCTAGGCCATCTCCCTGTCATTTCGAGCGACACAGGTCCTCATGTTTGCTTCGGGAGGTTCCTGTGTCGCATAGGTAGGGAGCCGGACGCTCGGTGTCACCACTGCTCACCACTGCGTCGACTATCGAGAGGGCACGGCGCGGCATACGCTGGCAGAGTGTGTGGGATTATGAAACAGCCGAGGATTACGGAAGTCACGTACGTTCCGACGATCTCCGGTGGGAGATGGAACACTGGAGTGGTTTTAGTCAGTAAGAGCCTGACAGACCCCTCCGCCCTCCGTCAGGGCAGAGGACGTCCATAAGGATTTTCCCCCGTAAAAAAAGGTTCGAATGGGATGACGGGAGCTAGAGTGAGCGAGCGAACTTAGCTCCCAATGTACGGGGTACCTTTCACGATCAAATCTCATTTACCTACTTTTCTCTTGAGTTGAGGCAAATTATTAAAGTATAAAAAAACCACTCCGACAACTGGAAAGATATCATTTGATTTCCCAAGCCGCTGAACTATTTGTAGGTGCTCAAAGTCAAAGTCAAAGCATTTATTTCAAATAAACCATTCACAGGTACTTTTGAATTGTCAAAGTCAGTCAGTCAAAAACATGAAGCTATTTCCACGTTCCAAAGCGTAGATCTCGATGGAGAAGAACGTGCAAGTAATGCCACGGACACTCTTTTATGTTTTACAAAAATCCTGGTTAGGTACATTGTAACTCAGCACCATTCAGCTCAACCATTTTGAAGGGAACCGAATGATCCGATACACGCGCCACCATCAGCGAGACATTCGAGCGAGCATGACACACCCTCAACTGCCCCTGCTCATTCATGTCAAACAAGGAAATCATCTATTAACTTAATAGGCTCAACGGTCCTCACATTTACAGAAATTTTAAAATAAAAATGCTTCCACTTTATATAGAACTATGAGTATCAATTTTCAAAAACAGACGAAGAAAAGGTTATTCAAATCATAATATTATAAGAAAAGCATCAATGGGCCAGCATCTCTTTCAAATGTAAAAACCTAACTAGAGGAACCAAGCGGCTGAGGCTATGGAGCAGAACCGGCATTTAGCCAAGCGTTTTATCAAGGATATAGTCTTCCAGTTTATAACATGCTTGTCTGCATGCGATTTATGCATGTCTTAAAATTTAAGCTGACTCTCTCTTTGACATCTAGTTACTAGAGAGCAAGAAGATACTTTGTTGTTGGTAGTCATACCTAACTATTCTGTTACCGGTATCCTCTGTTGTCTTACGTATAGTTTGATGATCCTGAGTTTGACCCAAGACTTCAATAATATCACTTGGCAGGGAGTTACAACTACTTGTAGACCCCACATTAACAAACGAATTTTCCATAGTGATACATGGAACCTACTTCGTACAATTTGTTTAAAAATTTATAGCAATAAGCTACAGCTTGCAGCTACAGTTATTTAGGCTCACCACCTGATTGCTGAAGCTAATGCGACTGGGATAGGTCTTTTTCAATAAAATGTCCGAATCTAATCAATGGAAAATGTACTGAATAGAAAGTAAAAAAATATATATCCATCCACTCTGGATCACTCTGGATTGATCCACTTAAAAATCATAACTCTGTAACGGCACAGACGACTTAGAAAATAAATGTAAAAAATTTAAAGATACATATAGTTGCGATGTTAACTAACGGAAAACAGTAACAGTTATACGAAGACAAAAGGGTCAAACTGGACAAAGGTCGGACTGGTTAACCTACCGGTACCGACGGCTTAAAACGAGCTTTATGAAATACGGAGGTCTCGATATGCATTGTATTCTTAGCTTACCCTTGCAGGGACTGACCACGGTAAACCTAGCCTTTGATCGACCCGTGTGGCTGTTATTTGATTTGACCAATAATTTTATTCTCTGTTGTCTGAAGAACATAATATTATTACTATACAGCTGGATGTTCACGCAGCCGGCGACTCACTCCGGCAACTAGCTAGTTGTTTCCAATTCTCACATCCACGGTTCACACAAAGATTGTATATAATAATAATATCTTCAGCGATAAAATTGCTGTTTGCAATCGAGTGCCAATTCTACAAATTTTTAGCAACGTTCGCATTCGCATGTAGAGTAGAGTAGAGTAGAGTAGGGACTCCCGTATCCGCACTTAGACTCTCATTCGGTCCGTTGTGCGTAGATGTCCTGGCTAAGTTAGCCAGCCTAGCTCCGCCCAGAAGCACAGAAGTTTCCTGGGAGCTTCACAGGCTTCGCGGAGCGACCTCACCGTTCTGAGGATTTGTTCCCGTTGGGTAGCCACGGCCTCGCATTCCAGGATGACGTGGGCGGCTGATTCTTCGGCGAAAAAACAGCCCCTGCAGAGTGGGCTGTCTGTGGCGCCTATGTTATAAAGATGTTTGTTTAGGGGGCAATGGCCCGTTATTGTCCCTATTATTGTTCTGAGGTCATTTCTACTCAGGTTGAGTAGTCGTTTTGTTAATCGCGGTTGTAGACTTGGCATTGCCATTTTTGACTGCCTACACTCAGTGGACCGTGACCATTTGTTGTTATGGAGTTCAGTTGATCTCTGGCGAATCCATGCATGAAACTGCGAGAAAGGTAGGGGAAGGAGTGGGTAAGGGCCTAGAACTACCATCTCGGAACCGCATTCGCATGTCAGTCGCAATCTGGAAAAAATGTATGGAAATGTAGGCTTTTTTGACAGTTTGCGACTGAGATGCGAATTAAAAATTGGTAGAATTGGCACTTTGAAATTAAAAACTCGCTGGTGACTGTTGTCGCTACGTGTGTACCTTGCATTAAAATTCGACTATTTGAGAAAATTTTCGATAAAAAAGCTATGAAAAAAAAACAAGTTACTCCAGTAGCTGATTTTTTAATTTTCAGATACTTTTATCTGATTATCTTGTACCTTTTTATTTATTTCTTTTGTTTACCTTTCAGTTTAGTGTATCAGCAGCTTAAATCATTTACGAAACGCCATTGCAAACTTGTCCTAAAATTTTGTGTCTAACTTCACTTTATTGTTCGATCATCCATCGTTCATCAATCAAGCGGTCGAATAATTCGTAATTTAACTTAATTTTTTCATATTTGTGCCAATCGTTACGTTAATTTAGTGTTATTAATTTGTTGGAAGCCAGTGGATATTTATAAATGTAAATAATCATTCTGTTGTGTTTGCAAACGTGCATATGCTTTGTTGTGAGAACCACCTTTATCTGCTGTCATTCTGAGCTGTAGCAACTGAATTTTTCGATAATGAAACATAAGTTATCCTTTGAATGGTAGGTTATAGACTGAACTACAGTACAAGAATAACAAATTAGTATCCAGTTGTTGATGTGTCGTGATGAGAGTGGTGTTCTTACACGGAGCAGTTATCGGGAGAATGTGCGGTGGCGTTTAGCCTTAGTGGCAGAGGACGTCAGAAATAGGATCCAGCATGGAATCGGTGAAGGACGAAGAACGTTTGCGGCGGCTGCGCGCGCTGGAGGAGCGGCTGTGTGACCCTCGCTCCACCGGCAACGTGGACTGCTTGCTGGACACCGTGACGGCGCTCGTCTCCGACTGCGACCACCCGGCTATCCGTCGCATGAAGAACGTCGAGGCATACACCAGCAGATGTAAGTACACTTGGCTAAATGATTAATAGAAGAATGATTTAGTTAGGTGTACACACAACAATGTTCCATTGTAAAACAATGAAACCAAAACTAATTCATAAGAAATGCACTGTTAAAGTTGAATTGGAATTGTAATGAATGTTCAGATGATGTTCAAAAGGAAAATGCCACCAGTAGGTACTCTGACAGTGACACACTGTTGAATATTAAAATTTGTCAGCAAAAAGTATTTGAAACATAAAATCAAAATACCATAAACTGGATAAATATGCAATTTCCTCTATAGGTAACTAAAATGATCGGACAATACTATACTGTATTGTTATCATTGTTTATTTATCAAGCCTTAAATTTATGGTTTGGTATTGGATTGGCTCCTATATGACCCATTGGCACAACTACTGTAAAATAATCTCGCTATCTTATTGCAACCATCCTGGTTAACAGGTCTAGTTTTCAGTTATTCAAGAATGAACAAAAATCATTTACCCATTTATTGCTAGCATGCAATAACTATTAAATGGCATATAAAAGAAGAAAAAATATTGAAAACAATTTTTAGTTTTTTTATGTTATTGACATGATCCAAAGAGTTAACATGAATATTATAAAGTAATCCTAATATTTTTTCAAGATTAGATATTCAAAATCAACTGTGCACTGATTCTAATGCTAATTATTTATCAGCCCAGAAATCAAAACTACACAAGTTTTGATTACCATATTTACATTTCATAAAAAGAAACTGCAAGGGCAAAGAAGTTTTATTCCTGTTCAGTTATTAACATAATCTAATGTGCAATGCAATTTAATTAATAAGTTTGTTTTGATTACATTACATATAGTACCTAATCAATTAAGGAATGATAACATGGTACTTGTATTTATGATAGACAGTTGATTACACATAGCAGTTTGATATAGGGGTCATTCTTTCTTTAGGTCATACATAGTATGTTTTTTGTGTTACAAACTCTTAGCTCTGTAGGCCCCTTTTTTTTTGGATTGGAAATCATGAAATGACTCCTCCCACTCTGGGTGGAGCGGAAGGGAGTGTCAGACTCTTACTGACTAAAACCCATCCGTGCTCCTCGTAGTGCCCTTTGTTTTCCAGGGCCACGTTAACTCTTTTGAACAAAATCCGCAACCCCGGCAGTCTGTAGGCGCCTATGCTACATGAAATAAGTAGGGTGTTGTTATTTTTTTGTATTTGCGAGGACATAAAAGTCATGGTAAAAACATCAATAAAATCAGCTGATTTCATGGCAGCTGTTGTTGACCATTTACCAAAGCTGATAATGTTATAACTGATTGTAATATGTAATATGGTCAACAGTAGTTATAATTATCTTGAATAGCATCCAGTCTCTAGTACTATGACAATAGACCATTGACTTAATTAGTTTGCTTCTATTGATGGAATAGAAATTATTGAATGAGGAACCAGAATGTGTAAATAATGGATAACACATTTAAAATTTTCAGGATGCTTAATTCTGCTTAAAAGTTGCCAATGTGTATTTTCAGTGCCCGAGTTTGGAGGTTTTTTCCTGCAATGCCCTAGTTGGTATTTCTATTTAGGCATTAACACTGTTTGTTTATATGTATTTCATGTTTGCATATGTTCTGATTCATGTAATACAGATGATTCAGTGAAATCTCTAGGTACTAATACAACTATGTAGTTCTCAAAATTGTCCTAAGCACTGTAAGTATAGGGCAAATGAAACATAATAACTGTATCACACCAATGAAGTATCAATGAATTAATGCTTCATTGGTGTGATATGCACAATTACTTACCTACTCTTTTTACAGCTGACTGTGTTTGTAATTAATTATTCTGATGATTAAAAACAATACAAACTTATTATTGATTGCTAAAAATAGATGCTGTGAGTCTTGGACCGTCTACTGGTTTTAGGGCTTCATTGGTTTCTTTTTAATTTTTTAATTTTAAAAATCAGAAAATGTATCTGTATTGTCTATGAATTAATAAAATGTTTTTTGTTTGTTGTAGATGAAACTTTTGCTTCCGACATAGTAGACCTGCGTATGAAAGCAGCAGATTTTGATTTGATAAAGGTGATTGGCCGAGGAGCATTTGGTGAAGTGCAACTAGTCAGACACAAGTCTACACGTCATGTATATGCCATGAAGTTACTTAGTAAGGTTGAAATGATCAAGAGATCTGACTCCACATTCTTTTGGGAGGAACGGCACATAATGGCACATGCTAACTCAGAGTGGATATTAAAACTTCACTTTGCTTTTCAAGATCACAAATATCTGTACATGGTCATGGACTATATGCCTGGTGGTGACCTTGTTAGTCTCATGTCCAATTATGACATACCTGAGAAGTGGGCTAAGTTTTATACAATGGAAATTGTCCTTGCATTAGATGTAATTCATGGTATGGGTTTTGTACACCGAGATGTAAAACCAGATAACATGTTAATTGACAAACATGGACATCTTAAGCTGGCTGATTTTGGTACATGCATGAGAATGGGACCTGATGGTCTTGTGCGGGCCAGCAATGCAGTGGGCACTCCTGATTATATCTCACCTGAAGTGTTACAGTCACAGAATGGAGAGGGAGTGTATGGTCGTGAATGTGACTGGTGGGCAGTGGGAATATTTTTGTATGAAATGCTCATTGGAGATCCTCCTTTCTATGCAGATAGTTTAGTAGGTACATATGGTAAGATCATGGACCATAGGAATTCACTCCAGTTTCCTGATGATGTGGAAATTTCAAAGGATGCTAAATCTCTAATCAGAGGTCTTCTAACAGACAGGATTAAAAGATTAGGTAAAACTAGTGTCAACGAAATTAAGCAACACCCATTCTTTATCAATGATCAATGGAGTTTTGAAAACTTGAGAGATTCTGTACCGCCAGTTGTGCCTGAATTATCTAGTGATGACGATACAAGGAATTTTGACGACATGGAAAAATCAGATGCATTGGATGAATCTTTTCCTGTGCCCAAAGCATTTGTTGGAAATCATTTGCCCTTTGTGGGTTTTACTTACAATGGCGATTATCAATTATGCGCCAGAGGACTAAAGGCAGCCGATGTAGTAGATACTATCTCTAATAATCATATTAATAATGTTGGATCTGAAGCTATACTGCAGCTAGAGAAACTCCTTGAGAGAGAAAGAGATGGAAGACGGAAATTGGAAGACACGCAAGTTACTTTATGTGCTCAGTTAGAAGAATTGTCACAGAGGGAATCTAGAAATAAAAAAATAATAGCTGACACGGACAAAGAATTAGCTCTACTACGACACGATCTGAAAGAGATACAAAGGAAGGCTGACATAGAAACTGAATCAAGGAGAAAAGCTGAATTTAATTTTAATGAAGCAAAGCGGCGGCTTGATGAAGAACAAAGCAAACGAGCGAAAGAAATAAATAATTTACAAACTTACAATGACAAAATAAATGCTTTAGACATGCAATTGACGGAGTTACGTGAGAAGTTAAAGCAAGAAGCGGAGTCTGCGGCTAAGGCGCGGAAACAAGCGGCAGAGCTGACCGCTGCGCAGGCCGCAGCCGCCGCCGTCAACGACGGCACCGTGGCGAGCTTGCGGGCCCAGCGTGACACTCTTGAGAGGGAGCGAAGCACTCTCTCTGAAGAGCTTGCTGCTGTGAAGGCAACTAAACAACGTTCAGATGCGGCTGTCGCGGAAGCCACCAGCAGGTTGAACGCGGCTCATGGCGAGCTGGAGCGCGCGTCGGCCAGGCTGAACCAGATCATGGCGGACAACAGGCAGCTATCGGAACGCGTGTCGTCGCTGGAGAAGGAGTGCGCGTCGCTGGCGCACGAGCTGCGCGCAGCGCAGCACCTGTACCAGCAGGAGCTGCGCGCGCACCAGGACACGCAGCGCTCGCAGTTGCTCTCTAAACAAGAAGCCAACTTGGAGCTAGTCAAGGGTGAGTGTTAGTATTCCAAAACGACTTACTTTCTGCCATCTAGCCCACGCTACAATCCTGTTATCATCCTGTTGTCATGTTCAACTGAGCTAAACTGTATAAGCTCCCAAAAATATATTTCATACCTTCACTTTTTGCATGCCTCAGGAACATTGGATATGATATTTAAAGGTATTGTTCAGTTTGCTAATATACCTCCTATCTATGATCTTTGTAGGTCCAAAGTAGACTCACTTTCTAGTAAATAATTATGGCTTGGTACCTAATTCTTCTTCATATGAATTAATCTAGTTGTTTTCAACGTTTTATTGGATAGATTACTAGATTTTTAAATTTCTAATCCTTATTCAAAATTCAAAATTTTCTTTTTACTAATACTACTTTTAGAGTCACATTTATTTATGGGGTGTTCGCAATGTGATACAACAGCTCTGCAATCGAAATTGAACGAGGAGAAGACGGCGCGCCAGCGTTCGGAGTCAGTGTGCCAAGAGAAGGACCGCCAGATGTCCATGCTCAGCGTCGACTACCGCCAGATGCAGCAGCGCCTGCAGAAACTTGAGGGCGAACATCGACAGGAAACGGAAAAGGTCATTACAAGTTAAAACACCATATTAAAATTAGACAATTTTTTACTTGAAGTGCCAACAATGATAGGTCGATTGATACTGAAATACAATTTACTATGTACTAGTTTTATTATGCTTTGAATCATGTTTTTTTTTGTAATTTAGAGCTAGTATTTTATATGGGATATTTTTAAATGCACATCTGTATAATTTTTCAGCACACTAGGTAACTCCACTAATTTACTGAATGCATACCAGAAAAAAGAATGCTGTGCAAAAAAAACAATTGATTAACTAAACATGTCCTACAAAAAAAAAAATAAAAAAATCACCCAAAACGAGATGACCCTTTTATCGAAATCACACCAAAAATGTGGTTCGTACATCGGATATAATATGATTTATAAAACAAAAATACGAATTGTTTATCAAAAATACTAACTTGCACTCTAAATTGAACTTCCCTGAAATAGCAGGTGGTTATCATGGTTATAATAGTAGCCGATCATTGGGCACACTGACTCGGACAGGTTAGGTTAGAAGGGGATGGCGGGGTCAAGTGAGCGAAGCGAGCGAACAGACCCCGCCATCCCCTTCGTGGTTTTTTTTAAACCACCCAGAAATATCATTTGCCAAATATTCGTTCAGTAAAACAGTTCTGCAAATACCAATAAACAGTATATCTAATATTAATTATTTAATGTGCATAATTTGTGTGCAAGTGAGTATTTTTGATTTAACTTTGAAATATTTTGTTCGAAAAAAGGGAAAATACAGATATCGATTTAATTACATGCCTTTTTATATTTGCTATTGATGATAAATATTTTTAAGTGTCGTTGCTGACGTTGGTACAGCCAACGTAACATAATTATTCTGGTGCTGATCTAATTGACTCATGAGACAGGCGATGGGCCTGGCGGCGTCGCTGGAGCAAGAGCGCGCGGCGCGCATGGCGGCCAGCGGCGACGTGGCGGCGGCAGAGGCGGCGGCGCGCGCAGCTGCGGCGGAGCGGGACGCGCGCGCTCGTGACCTGCTCCAGGTGCGCGCCGCGCTGCACGACACCTCCGAGAAGCTGGCCGCCGCCTCCGCCGAGAGGGACATGCACTGCGCCAGGGTGAGTCACATCTAATGTTCTAGGACTCTAGGTGAAGCGTGGTGAAGGTGACGCGCGCTCGCGACCTGCTCCAGGTGCGCGCCGCGCTGCACGACACCTCCGAGAAGCTGGCCGCCGCCTCCGCCGAGAGGGACATGCACTGCGCCAGGGTGAGTCACATCTAATGTTCTAGGACTCTAGGTGAAGCGTGGTGAAGGTGACGCGCGCTCGCGACCTGCTCCAGGTGCGCGCCGCGCTGCACGACACCTCCGAGAAGCTGGCCGCCGCCTCCGCCGAGAGGGACATGCACTGCGCCAGGGTGAGTCACATCTAATGTTCTAGGACTCTAGGTGAAGCGTGGTGAAGGTGACGCGCGCTCGCGACCTGCTCCAGGTGCGCGCCGCGCTGCACGACACCTCCGAGAAGCTGGCCGCCGCCTCCGCCGAGAGGGACATGCACTGCGCCAGGGTGAGTCACATCTAATGTTCTAGGACTCTAGGTGAAGCGTGGTGAAGGTGACGCGCGCTCGCGACCTGCTCCAGGTGCGCGCCGCGCTGCACGACACCTCCGAGAAGCTGGCCGCCGCCTCCGCCGAGAGGGACATGCACTGCGCCAGGGTGAGTCACATCTAATGTTCTAGGACTCTAGGTGAAGCGTGGTGAAGGTGACGCGCGCTCGCGACCTGCTCCAGGTGCGCGCCGCGCTGCACGACACCTCCGAGAAGCTGGCCGCCGCCTCCGCGGAGAGGGACATGCACTGCGCCAGGGTGAGTCACATCTAATGTTCTAGGACTCTAGGTGAAGCGTGGTGAAGGTGACTTGATATAGACCGATAGGGGTCGGGGTTGCGGAATTGTTCGAAAGAGTTATCGCGGACCTGGAACAAAGACCATTTGTAGGGGTGGGTTTTAGTTAGTTAAAGTCTGTCCGCTCCGCTCAGAGCGGGAAAAATCATTTGATGATTTTTCTATAAAAAAAAAGCATTGATTGAGCACATACCATAACTTACACTATGGTACAGGCTCTGTCGATCCTTGTGGCAGGTTAAGTTGAGTCATGGTTGAAACTATTGTTTGATTTTCTAGTAATCTCACAGACATTATAGCTTATTTGCATACAGTGCATTTTATCATTGCTCAATATGACTCAGACCAACTGGTTCACCTAAGTGCCACAAAGTACAGAAGTGTAACTAGAGTGAGAGACTGGCTCTGCGTTCGCCAAGTTGCTAACACAGCACAATGGACCTTATCTAGATTATTCTGACCACATTTCCCCTTTTCAAAGGCCTATTCACCAAGTCTAATGTTGGAAAGCAACGAGTAGTGTAAAAAGTGAAAAACATTTGATATCGAAGTTATCATCCAGTTAGCACATCAGTCATCGCATATTATTATAATACTTAATGGCATAACGTTAGACTGATTTCAACAGAAGTAAAGCATTGATTCCAGAATTTAGTAACAAATAGGAAACCTGTGTTAGGACCATGTTTACAATATGAGTTGGCGATAATCACAATAATCATGCAAGTAGTGAGAATAAAACAACTGGGAACATTCGTTGGCGTGTATCAATTTGTATGCATGTACGTATTTATAGACACTTCCATATCGATCGACAAACTTAAAGAACTCTTTTGAGTGTTTCTTGTGAATTAATCATAATCTCATCGCGCCGAAATAGACTGTCCTCCAGCATTACAACATAGTGACTCATTGTCATCGGCAAACATGCACACACACACAGCTTTTGCCTTATTCGACATAAACCTGCGCGTGCGCCTCTCCAAATAAATAAACACATGATTACGTAGACAGCGGTTTTTCTAGAGTTGAATGCCTTACTCATTGATTATGATGTGATTTGCCAATTAATAGAACATTTATTCATTAAAGTTCAAGGAATGTAATTGTTGACAATTTAATATTAATAGTCGACGTCGTGCTGATGAAAATAAATCATTCCTTAGTTAGGAACTCGATTCGGCTATTGTTGTAAGCTGTGAAATTAGTTCGCAAAGCCGAGGAGATTAATTAATTTCACAATGGAGTGACCGTTGAGAACTACATTAATACTTTATCAAATCGTAACAGCACCCATATCTATTTCAAAGTACACTCGCATAGCTGAAATGTACGCAGTTCGGTAGATACTATGGTATAATTTCGTTTCGAGATAGAATATGAATAAATATATTTTACTGCAGTCTCATACCGCTAGTCGCACGAATTACCCGAGTATGAAAAGTAGGTATTCTTCTTTGACCTTGATATTTATGACACAAACATTTAAGATCGGCTTTACAGATTAAAACTTTGTATTTTAAGTGTGTATGTTTCTAATGCCTTATTAACGGAGAAAACCTCGCTTTCTACATTTATTTTATGATATACAATGTCGTTGAACCAAACAGAAGAGCCGTGTCAGGCTGCATTTATCTAAAGGCCAAGGGCTTCCTGGAAATAAAATGCACACCTAGTACCTAGATGAGATTCTTGCTCCATGAGTTGCATAACTGTTCCTAGAATAGAACAGAATTCCACATTGTGTGTCGGATTTTGTCCGCATCTAAAATATTTAAACATTGTCTATGACAATCTTAACTTTAAAATAGAATTATAAGAATACACATAGGAGTGGAAAATGATGTCTTTTACTTCATTGAAAATAATATATAGTAAAGACGTAACTGAATCAGTGTGAAGTTATGAATTTGTTGAGCACTTGTGCTGAACAAACAGAGCCTTGGCAATGAAGACATGCCTATAAAACACTTCCATTATGATGATGACACGCATTAATATACAGGAATGTGTTATTGTCGTGTTAATTTCCTGGTCATCTTCAACTGGGACGACTATCGTTGTACAATAAATTGTACTTAATGTTTTCTTATGAATGCTACAGCTAAATACGTACTTTGTATGTAGATTCATAACGATATGAAAACATCTACGTATAAATAACAAACTTGAAATACTTAAACAGACCGCTAATTAACATTTTACTGTGCGTTGCTAAATGTACAATAAAAACAGAAAGCCTTGATGTATGTGATGGCTTACCTGTGTGTATTAGGTAGGCAGTAGTTTTTCGTAACATCATGATTTCTCGTCTATAAGGTTAACATTTTGGTAA
Source organism: Melanchra persicariae (assembly GCA_947386135.1). NCBI lineage: Eukaryota > Metazoa > Arthropoda > Insecta > Lepidoptera > Noctuidae > Melanchra > Melanchra persicariae. The sequence goes on along the minus strand of OX376653.1, from coordinate 5,728,503 downwards.
CCGCAGTTCCAATGGAACTAATGTATTATTTAACTCAATAATGCGTCATATCAAACTGAAAAGTGACAACATCGATATGATTTATAACAAGAGCTTTATGTCTCTTGTAGCAGCACGATTATGTCTTACAATAAAAATAGTGACTCATATGTCGTAATCAATTCTACAGAGAACGCGCTATGTTCTATAGCTTTATTATAATTATAGCTTATCTACTAAACAACACAGCTACTTTCAAATCAGAAGCGTATTCAGTTTTAGGAAAATTTTATGTTTTGACAACACCTAGGTTTTGTTGGGTTACTTACTTAATCATTCTGAAAATTCGGTGTCCTGCTTGACACGACTTGACTTTAGTCAATGCGCCTGTTTCTCTAAAACCGTTAATTAGTATGCGTACGTAAAGAACAGAGAAATAGCATACTCTTAATTTTACGCCATTATGACCAGTTAATAAATAAGGCTGAACAGGTGACGTCAGCTTGTCGGTGACTGTACACACGTACAGTGCAATAAATTGCAAATCTTAACAACCAAGAAATTTTATTTTATTTATCTTAAGTTCTGACACAACTGCCTCCCTCCCGTTTGGTGGTGAACTTGACCATTATATTCAGTCATTGAATTTGCTCCTTTCTACACACTTGACGCGTGTAATGTTTATGTCGAATACTAAAATCACTTTATTTTTACGATACCTATTGTGTTTTAAGTTTAACAAGTTTGTCTTTAACAAGGTCTCCAAGTGGGACCGTCAGTCGGGATGGGAGAGAGAGAGACTGGAATTTGACTATTTTCAAGCCAATAATCGATGTATTTCTTGTCGACCAGAGCGAGGAGCTCCGCCAGCAGTTGGAGACAGAGCAGCACTACTGCTTCGTGTACAAGAGCCAGGCCAACGACATGCGACTCATGCTGGAGGAGAACACCCGTGCGGCGCGCGACTCCGAACAGGAACGATCGAGCTTGCTGCATCAGTTGCAGCTTGCCATCGCGCGCGCAGACTCGGAAGCCATCGCCAGGTTAGTACTACAGATGAATAAAAAGAAATAAGATATACTCTGCCTCTTGTTATGGTGGTTCTCGTGACACTTGTGAGCTATTGCTGCCACCAAAATGCTTTGCTGTGTTGAGGTTGAGGTGTATAATGTGTGTGATTAAAATTACAGACAGGTCAGACGGTTCAGCTCTCGTCACTCTCTTTGATTGCATTGATATGTTATAATTACTTATAATAGAATATTTTTTAATCTACAGTTCTCGTCAAATAACTTTGCCCCTCTGATGTTGTGTCGAGTGGCTGCGTAGTAGTCAAAATTACGAACACACTGCAACTGCGCATGCGTGAGACATGGGGGCGGGGCGCGATTTTATGTCTCAGTCGCTCGTTTACGTTCGATGCATGTTTGCGTCCCGCTTGCTCCCGTGTACGTGACTGCACCTGCGCGATCTTTGCAAATGGCTAACTTCAGAGGGGCAAAGTTATTTGACGAGAACTGTACCTACTTCAAAAAGCGAGCTCCAATTTTCCAGCAAGTCATCATCTTCCTGCCCTTATCCCACGTTACTTGGGGTCGGCGCAACACGTTTTTTTCTTACATTCTGTCCTATCAGCCGTCACACTATCACTAACTCCCTTTTCTTTCATATCGCTCCTCACACAATCCATCCATTTTTTCTTTGCCCTCCCTCTTCCTCTCTATTCATCCACATTTATATTCATAACCTTTTAAGTTACATGCGTTTCATCTCTTCTCTTCACAATTCAATTTTCCAGCAAGTGTTTCCCACTTTAACAGAATCAAAGGTCCTCCCTTTCTTCCCTCCAATCCTCCCAGTTTTCGGCGGCATATAGGTGTGGACTAATTCCGTCTGTAGGAGTAAATTCCGTAAATTTTTTTTAGTAAAGATACATTTTTATTTAAAAATAAATGTTACAATCTGTATTAGATTTTCATGTGTATTCCTGTTTGTTGCCAACAAACAGTAGTATGCAAAATTATCACAATTATCTTCAAGTAGTCTTTCAAACGCACTTTAAAACAATGCCTTTTCCCTTATTTATATCTCAGTGCTATTCATTGATTACAATAGATCACACAAACAACTACTGCAGTGATTTTGAGCAGGCTGTTGAGTGGCGACTTGTATCTTCTTGTTTATATTATTGACAAAACAAGAAAATGTTGAGGAAAACAAGCAGTGAAACAAAGCATAAAAGGGTTTCTTTTACATTTCCGGCTGGGAGTAGATTGTAAATAGTTTAACTATATTTACTATCAAGAACTGATGCAAACATTCATTTGTGAAACGTGCAGAGATCAAATCACAATAAAAATAAAATATTTGTAATTGTTTCTCGATACCACACTAACGCAGTTCTCCCATGGAAGTAATGCAAAACTACAAAAATCGCCGCCATTTTCCATATTTCATACAATTTCATTCTTACATAATCCTCACGCCGACATACATAAACGTTATGAACGCGCTGCTATTAATTAAAATACACTTCATAAATGGCGATACCTAAATGTGCGTCCATCGCACCCTAAGCAGTCAGCCTCATAACCACTTTGTTTGTCGTGTGTCAAATATTTTAAACATAGCATAAGTTTATTCTTTTAAAGTTTCTGTCGACAAAGTAGCGGATTTAAAAATATTAATATTATCCCTTGAAATATTCCAGGTCGATAGCCGAAGAGACGGTGGGCGAGTTAGAGAAGGAGAAGACGATGAAGGAGCTAGAGATGCGAGACGCCATGTCGCAGCACCGCAGCGAGCTGGCGGCGCGGGACGCGCTGGTGCAGGGCCTGCGCGACCGGGACCACGAGAACAGGGCCACCATCGACCTGCAGCGGAAGGTAAGTGTGCTGTGCTGCTGCTGTAGCGTCGGAGGGCCTCCCTCGAGGTGGGTCGATGACCTGGTGAAGGCCACGGGGAGTAACATTAAAATTCTTTATTTTTTAAATAACAGTGGGCCTAAATTGTGTATCCTGACTAGACAGTGTGTATTTTAATGTCTTTATTTTGCCAATCATCACCTGGTTCCGCCCTTGCACAAAGAGGAATCCTTAGTCCTTACAATGAGAAACAAGAATGATAAATAATATTTCTGTGTACAAAATGAATGTGTGATTGTCAGGAGGTGGACGAGCTGCGACGCAGCGGCACGGCGCTGGCGGAGCGCGTGGCGTCGCTGCAGCGCCTGCAGGACGACGTTGAGCGCCTCAACAAGAAGCTCAACTCCGAGATCATACTCAAGCAGCAAGCCGTCAACAAGCTTGCCGAGATTATGAACAGGTAACTATCGTGTCTACAATACAACAACTCATAAATGGGATTTAATTTTTCACTGCAGGTCAAAGGCACACTATTCCTACCAGCTGCTAAATGCCAGTTCTTTGATCAGATATTGCATCTTACAATTAACAAGAAAAAAAAGTATTACATGAACATCAACCCAAGCAAAATTACAGTTCTCGTCAAATAACTGTACCCCTCTGAAGTTAGCCATTTGCAAAGATCGCTTGGTGCAGTCACGTAGCCGAGAGCAAGCAGGACGCAAGCATGCATCGAACGCAAACCTAAGACTGAGACATAAAATCGCGCCGCCATTATCCGCGCCCCATGTCTCTTGCGCATGCGCAGTTGCAGTTTGTTCGTAATTTTGACTACTACGCAGCCACTCGTAGCCAACTTCAGAGGGGCACAGTTATTTGACGAGAACTGTATGTTTATTTTTATGGTACTCACGGACAGCACATCTGCGTCTACTATAGATTGTGATAAACTGATGATCGTTCCAAAGGCTTTTTTCTATGAGTTTTTCATGCGTCAATTCACTATTAATCTAGCAAAACCAGATTATGATTAGTTCTCACACAAACTTTTACTTCTTACAGAAAAGACATGAACCCAGCAACAACAAAGAACAAGAGCAAGATGTCGGTACGCAAAGACAAGGACTACCGCAAGTTGCAGCAGGAGTTGACCAGAGAGAAGGAGAAGTTCGACCAGCACATCTCCAAGCTGCAGCGCGACCTGCAGGACTGCCAGCAGCAGCTGCTGGATGAGCAGTCCACCAGGCTGCGGCTCGCCATGGAGGTAACAGAAAACTAGCATTGCAATTTAAACCTTATCTATGTCGAAAGTTTAATTATGTCGAGACAGAACGCCCACCTATAAACTCGTCAGACTTCAAAAAGCAAAACATTCATCTTCTGGGTTTGCTGGTTCCATCGTAGACCTCAGTCGTCGCTTACCATCAGCCGAGGCTGTGGACAAAAGCTGGCTCCTCGTGAAAAACAGTCAGTTAGTTTTTAAGACTTGCAGGATTTTTGAAAGATGGCTCTCATTTGTAAACTAATCACAAAGTAGACTCGAATAGGAAGAACTACAAAAGAATTGAATATGCTTCAGAAAAATGGTTATTTATTTACGTATATCTATAAAAAGGTCAGATACCTAAAGTTCCTAAAAAGTCGAAACCTAACTTATACCTAATTCTATCTCCAGGTTGACAGCAAAGACGTAGAAATCGAACAGCTGAAAGAAAAACTGGCTGCCCTAACAAGCGAGACGGCATCCCAATCGTCCGCGGACGCAGAGGACGGCGAGACTGAACAGACGCTGGAGGGCTGGCTGTCCGTGCCCTTCAAGCAGAACATACGCCGCCATGGCTGGAAGAAGCAGTATGTCGTCGTGTCGTCGAAGAAGATCATATTCTATAACACCGAGAATGATAAGATGAACACAACAGATCCGGTCATGATTTTGGATTTGAGGTTTGTAAAAGTACATTCTACATTCAATATGAGGCTCAACTACTGCGCGGGTCTGCGAATGGCTCACGTTGGGTGGCTCGCCGTCCGATCGAAGCCAGGCCCGGGGCGACGGCGCGTTGTGTTCCGCGCGCGCCTCAGAGATGTCAGCGTAGAAGAAGGAGCCCGTTAGGGCCAGAGCCTGCCAGAGTTGCGGATTTTGTTCGAAAGAGTAACTCTCGCGGCCCTGAAAACCAAAAGGCACTACGAGGAGCATGGATGGGTTTTAGTCAGTAAGAGTCTGACACTCTCCCGCTCGACCCAGAGCGGCAGGAGTCATTTGATGATTTCCCATCCATAAAAAAAATAAAACCTGCCAGTGGTCAGACTGGAAGTAGACCTCAACAAAAGGTGGGAATTGGCCAGGCCAGGAATAAGTGCATGTTGACGAATCTGTCATGCCTCGTCATGTTCATGCCTTAAAAAAGACCATCTTGTATGCCTTGGAAGGCTTTCGCTTTGCCATGTTAGCTCAACCTTTATTCTCGAGGAAAGACAGGTGTCTGGGATATGATTCAATTATTCGAATGTGCCTAAAGGACTTAGGAATTGTATGTCCGCGCGCCCGCGACGCTAAGCATATTTCGTTCCTTAGACGCCATACATTTTATCTTGTCAGCGCCCTGACTAGGCGAACACAGCTCGATATTCCAATGCGAGTGTGTCGCCCTAACACAAGGCACAACAGCCGTAAAGCGTCTAGGGACACACAACTACGCAATTAGATTCGTATCTGATAGCCTGGCTGTGCTCAAAGCCCTAGAGAATAAAAAAAAACCAACAGCAAACTAATCTTGTGTCACCTCGTAAAAAATGGCAATGCTAAGTCTACATACGCGACTAACAAAACGACTACTCAGCCTAAGTAGAAATGACCTCAGAACAAAAATAGGGGCAATTCTGGGCCATTACCCCTTAAACAAACATTCTATATCACAGGCGCCACGGATAGCTCACTCTGCAGGGGCTGTTTTGACGCCAAAGAATCAGCCGCCCACGTCATCCTGAGGAAGGCGGACAGGGCGCTGACAAGTAGAGTAGGCATACTCTACTTGTCAGCGCCCTGTCCGCTTTGTATATCAACTCCCATAAACATTTCAAAAGTCTATTCTTGAAGTCCTCTTCATTTGCTATCAACGATCAATAAACCCCAACTCCTCAACCAGGGTAAATGAGGATAGACACTAAGTAAAGTCTGTGTTCTGTGCTGTGTTGCAGTAAGGTGTTCCACGTGCGCTCGGTGACGCAGGGCGACGTGATCCGCGCGGACGCCAAGGACATCCCGCGCATCTTCCAGCTGCTCTACGCCGGCGAGGGCGAGGCCAGGCGCCCCGGCGACGCCGCCGACCTGCCCGCGGAGCAAGCCGACCATACCGGTGAGTGTCCCGTGCGTCGGTGACGCAGGGCGACGTGATCCGCGCGGACGCCAAGGACATCCCGCGCATCTTCCAGCTGCTCTACGCCGGCGAGGGCGAGGCCAGGCGCCCCGGCGACGCCGCCGACCTGCCCGCGGAGCAAGCCGACCATACCGGTGAGTGTCCCGTGCGCTCGGTGACATCATCAATTTTGAACCAACAGAATACATTGAATTTCTTCAAAAAAATAAGTCTGTATCGGTTGCCCGCAATCCACCTGTCTTGTGACCAGTGATCGGAAAAAGGTGAGCTAATTTACTTAATCTTCCAAGAACAGAGACAAAAAGTGGAGACTTACTTACAACATTTTTTTCGGGAAAATTGTCCCGGTTTCAGGATACGAGTTAAAGCGTGAGTCGTTCGAGCGAGAAGGAGGGATGGAGCTATATAGGGTGTATAGCTCCATCTCTCCTTCTCGCTCGAACGACTCACGCTTTAACACGTAATGGTAAGGAGTAAATTTATTTTTTTGTTTCCCTAAATTGACTCAAAACAAGTAGAAACGTTTATACTATTAATAAAGACGTAATAATTTTTACTCTAGTTTGAAACTCGACCGATGAGGCGCCCGTTACTGGATGGCTTCGAAAGCATTCGCTGCAAAATAAAAAAAAGTTAGTGCAGAAACAGAGCCGTTTACTTGCACTTTAGCACACTATTTAGTATATATCTGTGCTTACACGGCACATCGATAAGGTGTTAGGGAAAAGCGCACAATATACAGCTTTCCCAAACGTACACGCATGTGATGCACTCATCCATCGTCGAGGCAAAATGACATGCGCTTTGTATGTTACCCAACACGCCGATAATAAGAACTATCTAAAGTGGACGCACACCTGTCCTTATAGTCCGCGCCGCTTTCGAATTGTTTGCCGCACACACATTCGCGCTGCGCTTTTTAAACCGGTGCGGCTGAATTTCCTCAACGGTTGACGACGCGTTTAATAAATCTTCCTTTAAAAATCCCTGAATGATAAATGCATGATTTTATTGGAAATAAGACCTAACCTTTTTAGGGTTCCTTACCTCAAAAGTTAAAAAAAGGAACCCTTATAAGATCTCTCTTTTGTCCGTCTGTCCGTGTGTCACCACCGATTTTCTCAGGAACGGGTGGACCTAGCAAGTTGAAATTTATACCAGATACTGAGGTTTCTATTCCCTTTTAGGTGTATAAAAATCAAGGTCCTGAGTCAACACAATAAATAGATATGGGCAAATTTAGATTTTTGCGAAAACTTAAAGTACCAAAACTTGCCTTAATTTTCAACTTTTTTTATTTTTCGGAATATTTTCTTTATTTGTGCTGTAAGTCTTTGCTTTTAACCAAAATTGTAAATTTTAGTTCAACCGGAAGTACTCTATAGGTTTTGAGTCGAAATCCTATATGGTAGTTCCCGTTGACCTAGAATCGTTTTATAAAATGGTACGGAACCCTTCGTGCGCGAGTCCGACTCACACTTGGCCGGTTTTTTTATAGGGTACCTAGTTCTCATAAATACGTTCTGTCTGGGGAGAACAGAGGGTAGGTTATGTCGGACTCATACCAACTAAATCCCCTAGAGTTCCTACCACTACCATGAGTCGGAGGCCCGGGATACAAGTAAATTCGCGCGCACCCTCGTCAAAAAGTAGTAGTACTGTCAGACATGATAGTCTGTCTGTTCTTAAGAAAATAGATGTTAATCAGAGTATGTGTGGTCCTCAGGCAACACGGTGCAGCACAAGGGACACGACCTGGTCAGCATCACGTACCACATCCCCACGGCCTGCGAGGTCTGCACGCGCCCGCTGTGGCACATGTTCCGGCCGCCGCAGGCCTACGAGTGTCGCCGTGAGTATGCTACTAACTATATATTCAAAAATCAACTGGTTATACGTGTATGCTGTGCTCTCCTGTAACTGAAGGAGCGCACTTAAATTAACTACTTGTATGTATATGATTTATGTTGTAACTGTGTATCCTTTGTTCGAGATCTTTTAGCAACGCCTATGCCACATACGAACCAAAGACTGGTATCAAAGTTCTCCCCGCAATTTTACACAATACAACTGCCGGACAACAACCATTGGGCAGTTGCCCACCAGACACAATTAATTACCGTCTGGTCGGAGGTTAGTTTGTTAATTCTGCTACGTTGATTTTTGTGGCGGTATAAAAGCTGCTACATCCCACATACCTCCTTTGAAAAGGGATCCTCCCTTTTCAAAGGAGGTATGCGGGACTTTACTCTCTGTTCCGCTACCTCCAAACTGGTGACCCTCTACATTGGACCTCCGGTCTCCGGAGAGGAGTGATGTAGCAGCTTTTATACCGCCACAAAAATCAACGTAGCAGAATTAACAAATGAGACTCGCGGCGCAAGATGCCATAGGAATCTTTTGTGACCTCTCCAAGGCATTTGACTGCGTAAATCACGAAACCTTGCTCCGAAGCTAGAACATTACGGATTATGTAAACTTGCACTCAGTTTAGTGAAGTCTTACTTAAATGACAGACAGCAGCAAGTTTAAATAAAAATAAAATAAAATAAGTCTTTATTGCTGTTAGTTTTTTTTAACGTGCTAAAAATGCCTTATATACTCTAAACTATAATATTATACTATAACTCGGCAGTCGGATTATTTTCTTTAACAGCTTGTCCTACGACAAAGGCCTCCTCCAAAGATTTCCATGCTGCTCGATCTCTGGCCATTCGGGACCTGCAACTTGCTTTATGTCATCTTCCTTTGCTTCTTTTGTTGCCTCTTGGGTACCACTCCGTTATTGATCTGGTTCACTTTTCCTTAGCAACATTTGTCCTGTCCATCGCCACTTCAGGTTTTTGCAAACACTGCGCGCATTTTTGAATTTTGTTTTACGGAAAATTTGCGATGCGGGAAAGAATAATTTTGGAAAACACTTTGTAGATATTGGACATTAAACTTATCGGTCTGTAGTTATTTATGTTCCTTATTTCTACTTTTTTGTGAAGTAGTACTATTGTTGACTTCATCCAGTCAGTGGGTATACCTATTTCCAGATATTAAAATTCCGTTGAATACGAGTATATTTGCCAAAACCGGAGCTATAACGGAAACTGTACTTTTAAGAATAGGTTTTAGTGGTAAATGTGTCAAATGAAAACTCTTAACAAAGATTATTAAAGTCATTACTCGCTCGCACTTGGTATGAGTTTCACCTGTAGTTAGAAGAGGAAACAGGGATAGAGATAGGCGGATTAAATGTAACCGATCTTTGTGGGATATTGCAGGAGATTAGGATAGTCAATCTCGTTAGATATATTTTTTAAAAGAAAAGAGCAATCCGCTAGTCGACGACGATTTTTGAGTATGAATTTCTAGCTCCAAGAGTTTCTCAGGTGTTCGTAGAGATCTAATATTTAATTTAGATATGTGGATATCCGAAGTTTTTGTTGATTTGCTTTTTGTTTCAACCTTTTTGGATGGTCGTGGTCTTTTCCCCACGAGGACCAGTCGGGTTGGGGGAGAGAGTTTCTCTGTAATTTCGTTTTGTTGTTTTATTGAATTTGTTCTGGTGCTTAATTTGGTTGCCTGAGTCTGTTTTGTTTTCCGTTTGCCGATTTAGTTGCTATTGTTTGATTTCTGGGAAGGATGAAAGGGATCTGACTCTTATTACATCAAATGCATTTTTTCGGTTTGCCGCTGTCTGTAAGGTCAAATAAACGGTGTTAATTCAAAGGGTTTAAAAGTCAAAATGGGGGTACTACTAGGCTGAATATTGAGTCCTTTCCTCTTTTTAGTGTACATAAATGATCTAATCCATCTTTTAAAAAATCAACCACAAATGGTGTTATTTACTGACGATACATCCTCAATTTTTAAGATAGATAGACTTTCTATACTATATGACGATGTAAGTAACGTCCTACAGCAGGTCCAAAATTGGATCACTGCTAATAATTTAGTATTAAATGAGAAAAAACTAGGTGTATCAGATTTGCTTTACCGAATGTCAAAAGTAATGATTGCGACATAGTATTGAACAAAGAGAATCTTGAATTCGTCGAAAACAAGGTTTTCTTGGGAATCACGCTTGATTCAAGGCTACAATGGGGTCCTATGTACTGCGCAGCTACAGTCAGGCACCACGTTAGGTAGGCCTATGGACTAATGTACAGGGTGTCTGTGTTATTTCCTTAATTATGACTCTGACTCTCAAGTGTCGAGTTAGCATAGTATACAGGTAATAAAAAATTGGGCTTCTGATTTTCATGATGATCTTTCGATGTTGTAGGTTGTCGCATGAAGATCCATGCCGAGCACGTGTCGGAGGGCGAGGGCGTGGCGGCGTGCAAGCTGCACGCAGACCGCGCGAGGGAACTGCTGCTACTAGCACCAGTTGCGCAGGAGCAGCGGCGCTGGGTGGCGCGCTTGGCGCGGCGCGTGCAGCGCTACGGGTACCGCGCCGCGCATCACACCAACCACGACCACACCAAGCTGTCGCCCAGGTAACCATCGCTACCTCCAGGTGAGACAGTGCTGCTGCTGGCACCGGCTGCTCAGGAGCAGCGGCGCTGGGTGGCGCGTGCAGCGCTACGGGTACCGCGCCGCGCATCACACCAACCACGACCACACCAAGCTGTCGCCCAGGTAACCATCGCTACCTCCAGGTGAGACAGTGCTGCTGCTGGCACCGGCTGCGCAGGAGCAGCGGCGCTGGGTGGCGCGTGCAGCGCTACGGGTACCGCGCCGCGCATCACACCAACCACGACCACACCAAGCTGTCGCCCAGGTAACCATCGCTACCTCCAGGTGAGACAGTGCTGCTGCTGGCACCGGCTGCGCAGGAGCAGCGGCGCTGGGTGGCGCGTGCAGCGCTACGGGTACCGCGCCGCGCATCACACCAACCACGACCACACCAAGCTGTCGCCCAGGTAACCATCGCTACCTCCAGGTGAGACAGTGCTGCTGCTGGCACCGGCTGCGCAGGAGCAGCGGCGCTGGGTGGCGCGTGCAGCGCTACGGGTACCGCGCCGCGCATCACACCAACCACGACCACACCAAGCTGTCGCCCAGGTAACCATCGCTACCTCCAGGTGAGACAGTGCTGCTGCTGGCACCGGCTGCTCAGGAGCAGCGGCGCTGGGTGGCGCGTGCAGCGCTACGGGTACCGCGCCGCGCATCACACCAACCACGACCACACCAAGCTGTCGCCCAGGTAACCATCGCTACCTCCAGGTGAGACAGTGCTGCTGCTGGCACCGGCTGCGCAGGAGCAGCGGCGCTGGGTGGCGCGTGCAGCGCTACGGGTACCGCGCCGCGCATCACACCAACCACGACCACACCAAGCTGTCGCCCAGGTAACCATCGCTACCTCCAGGTGAGACAGTGCTGCTGCTGGCACCGGCTGCTCAGGAGCAGCGGCGCTGGGTGGCGCGTGCAGCGCTACGGGTACCGCGCCGCGCATCACACCAACCACGACCACACCAAGCTGTCGCCCAGGTAACCATCGCTACCTCCAGGTGAGACAGTGCTGCTGCTGGCACCGGCTGCGCAGGAGCAGCGGCGCTGGGTGGCGCGTGCAGCGCTACGGGTACCGCGCCGCGCATCACACCAACCACGACCACACCAAGCTGTCGCCCAGGTAACCATCGCTACCTCCAGGTGAGACAGTGCTGCTGCTGGCACCGGCTGCGCAGGAGCAGCGGCGCTGGGTGGCGCGTGCAGCGCTACGGGTACCGCGCCGCGCATCACACCAACCACGACCACACCAAGCTGTCGCCCAGGTAACCATCGCTACCTCCAGGTGAGACAGTGCTGCTGCTGGCACCGGCTGCGCAGGAGCAGCGGCGCTGGGTGGCGCGTGCAGCGCTACGGGTACCGCGCCGCGCATCACACCAACCACGACCACACCAAGCTGTCGCCCAGGTAACCATCGCTACCTCCAGGTGAGACAGTGCTGCTGCTGGCACCGGCTGCGCAGGAGCAGCGGCGCTGGGTGGCGCGTGCAGCGCTACGGGTACCGCGCCGCGCATCACACCAACCACGACCACACCAAGCTGTCGCCCAGGTAACCATCGCTACCTCCAGGTGAGACAGTGCTGCTGCTGGCACCGGCTGCGCAGGAGCAGCGGCGCTGGGTGGCGCGTGCAGCGCTACGGGTACCGCGCCGCGCATCACACCAACCACGACCACACCAAGCTGTCGCCCAGGTAACCATCGCTACCTCCAGGTGAGACAGTGCTGCTGCTGGCACCGGCTGCGCAGGAGCAGCGGCGCTGGGTGGCGCGTGCAGCGCTACGGGTACCGCGCCGCGCATCACACCAACCACGACCACACCAAGCTGTCGCCCAGGTAACCATCGCTACCTCCAGGTGAGACAGTGCTGCTGCTGGCACCGGCTGCTCAGGAGCAGCGGCGCTGGGTGGCGCGTGCAGCGCTACGGGTACCGCGCCGCGCATCACACCAACCACGACCACACCAAGCTGTCGCCCAGGTAACCATCGCTACCTCCAGGTGAGACAGTGCTGCTGCTGGCACCGGCTGCGCAGGAGCAGCGGCGCTGGGTGGCGCGTGCAGCGCTACGGGTACCGCGCCGCGCATCACACCAACCACGACCACACCAAGCTGTCGCCCAGGTAACCATCGCTCAGCGCTTACCTCCAGGGTAGTGCCCAAACGAGACCATAGTAATCATAAAGAGGTGGACCGTCACTTTACAGCGACACAAAGATTGCGCGGAATTTCCACGTCTAAGTTCCTCCGAGTATACCCTGATCAAACATTGCAGTTTTGGCAATGCAGGCAATTGATCTCCGGCTGATGTTCGCAGGGACTCGATGCGGTCGAACCTGAAGTCTGCGTACATGAACGCTTCGCAGCGCAGCTCCACGTTGCCGGCCAACGCGTCGCTGCCGCGCCAGTGAGCACACACCACAGACGGTATTTGACACTTTATCAACATGAAGGATGGGCGCCCATTGCTACATACAAATTTCTCATTTCGCGTGTTCTTGGATTTAATGGTTTATAGTCGTGAGTCGCTTTGTTCACCGCGCGTTGGTTTTTTTACTAACACTATTTTCGAACACTTTATTCTATGGGACCTAGAATATTATCTGTTTATCTTTGAAAACTAATTGAATTCTAATATCGAACTATCGATCGAGGTACTTTTAAATAAGTGCTCTGGATATCTTGTTAGCAAATCATTCATTGAGTATTGTTAAGAAGTGAAGTGGGAGAACCGCGATGCGAGGCTCGCGCGCTGGCATTTGATCTGGCATTTGACAATATTTACTATTGAATCTTTCAGAATTTTTATATCCAAATTTCAGTTAAACTTGTAAATTAACTAGTCTTAAATAAGTTTAAGTATTTTTGTCCAAATTTTTATAAGATTTCGGCATGATTGCTGTGATAGATATTGAAAATATTAATATTTTGTACTTATCGAAATTTTACCAACACCAAGTAGTTTTTTTTATATTATTTTTGAATAAGTTGATTGTCATGGCGAAATCTCACAGACGGATGCAATGGTGCTATCGTGTGTATCAGTTGCAAGTTCACATCGTACGTGACATCAGCTCTTGAAGCAAGCTCTTTGGAAAAGAAAAGTAATATTTTTTTAGTTCATTAGAATTGGGTCATGTAAGTATTAGTAACCACGTTGATATTATTGTTTTCGTAAACTAATATTGCGGTGTCGGATGCGGTTTATGTTGCGAACGACGACCGTGTAGGTAGTGGAATGATAAAGAACTGGGAGGTATACAAGCTGGTGGAGCTTTCGCCATGGAATAATGGAATACATAAACCATAACATTATCGTTCATAACATTGTCAACGTCAAGTAGTCCATATCGTTGAGTTTAATGTGACATAAATTAAACTGGTTATTTTTCAATAATATTTTTGTACAATTTATTGAACCAGTAGAGCATTTTTATTATAATGTATTTTGTTACGTTTTTATTTTTAACAGCACATAATGTTTATGCTTCAGTATGTTGTATATCGTATACTATTGTTGTATATAGATAATATCGTTCGAGAAGCTGTTACTGGATCCGTATACATTGGAATTCGATCTATCCTGATACAGAAAAGATCAGTCACGAGTGACTCCGTCACAATCGGGCATATTTATAACGCGGTTGCACTGTTACTAAAACGTTTAATTATAGAATACGGGAATTGATCCACACAGGAATTGACTTACCAATTTTTATGTATTGTTAAAGAATCTAGTTAAACATATATCATGTTAATTGAAAAGTAGAAAATTATAGTAAATGATTCAGGGACCCTAATGTTAGAATAAGTACAGAAGTAAGACAATTCACAACGCGTAAGTGTTGCCAATTAACGAAGAAACCGTGCCATAGGTGTTTTTGTTTTTAGTGAATCGTCTCATTATTATATTTGCTCAAGTGAAATACCTAGTTCTTCTAACAAAATTCCGCAACGTTACTTAATAATGTAAGACTCTGAATGGGCTTCCTTGAATCACAAGATCAATTTATTGTAGACTATTGTGTAGTGAGCTGTTGAGCTTATTATTAAATAATTAGATAATGCAATTAATTCTACAAAAGTTTGCTAAAAATTTTCTCTGTAGTTGCATCACCGATTGCACTAAGATTACTTTTGCAATCTTGAGCTGAAAAATGTAATTTTGAAGCAATAATTCACCGTGTCTTAATATTCGTTATGGTACGATTTGTTAACGTGCCAAACTTTCTCATTTGTTGAAACACTAAGTCGGCTCTAAATTGTAAAGCCTTCTATTGAACTTTTGTATCTTTTACAATACATCTTTAGGCCTATTATACCTTTATTGTTAGATGTATAGTGTATTTTACAAATTTGGAACACCAATTTAAATAAGGCCTTTTATAATCTCGTGTACAATAAATCTCGTTTAGTTGTGAGTATAAAGTACAAATGTAGTTGAAACTGTTCACAACTATTCATATTTTAATGTCAAACTGCTTATTCCGTAAACAAGTTTCGGGAACCTTTCACGCTCAGTGTACCTCTGCGATAACATTCAAGCCTGAGCTGAAGTATGATTTGTTCGTTATGACAATAACTGCAATATTTAAAACAATAGATTTTTTACTGGTAATGGTATAAGAGGGTTCGACAATCTCAAGTTTGGGCATCGATAAACGATTAGTGACGTAGAGGGATAGGCGACCGATTCGAGGGATGTTTGAAGGCTTTGGATAGCTGTGATAAATAGTCGTGTCTATGTTGGCAGTCCAGTCAAATTCGTGGTACGAGTAGGTTTCCACGTCTCGGTTAAAGATTAACGTCTTTTGATTACAGGGGAAAAAAGACATTTTTTGTTTATCATTATTGTATTTATACTATGAATATAAAGGTTGTATTTAATTTATTCTTGGCAAAATAACGAAGTGATTAGTCTGACTTTGAACCGGAGCAATGTATCGAATTTAACTGGACTACGAACACCCGTGGTGCTAGAAGGAAACTGGCCTCCGACGCATTGTTGTTACTATTAGTTCTTGTTAAATATTATAAAATACCCTGTTTAATATTGCTCTACACATTGTTTACATTCCTGCAACGAAAACTATGTTGAGTTTTGTTTTCCTTAGTTTTATATTGACTCAAGTTCTCTGTTCTGTCGCATATCCAGTTATTGCTTTGTTTTTTTCTATTAGATATAAGTTCGGAACAATCTCTTCATTCATTTTGACATGCGAATTTAAAATTTTACGTACTTAAAAGTTTAAAAATGCAATTTCGTCGTAGTGTAACGCTTATTTTTGAGATGCATTTTGTTTTATTACGGCAGCTTATGCATTGTATTGTTCGTGCACTTCATTCCATATTGTTTCATGAGATGTATTTTATATTTCATGTGTTCGGTTTTATGATTACCAAAGAAGTTTCAAAAATAACAAAAAGAGCTGTTTATTTTGGATTCTAAGCCTGCGTTTTTCGTTCCATGTCTCGTCATTAATATTAATTCCATATAATAATAATATTGTTATTTACTATGCATAATTCTGATAACCTGATTTTACTATTCTAGATGACATTTTTCGGGAGTATTTTTCCCGACAGCCGCTGCCTTATAAACCGATGCGGTTCTAGAAATACTCCCAAATTGTCTTATTTAACATAACTGATATAATGTAAAATCATTATGTAAATTATTTATTATCGAATTAAATCATTTATTGTAACGTTTTATTTATCTACTAAAATTGTAAGTTCCTAACTAGCTTTTCATATTTGTAAAGATTTTTCAAGTAGTTTTTTTTGCTGATAGAGGACATTTCGTATAACTCATCGTCTATGTTTTATAAAATATGATTATGATATTGAATATAATATTTGGAATATTGTTTGAATCATTGCTGTAATGCAGGAGCGTCGTGTAGTCAACGCGTCCAGCTCACTAGCGACACGCAATACTAATAACGTGCCTTAGCTACGGCTCACCCCATATCACGTAGGCTTATATTATGATACCTGTCATTATTTTAGTGTAAATACGCTTTCAATTCAACCGATATTTTATGGATTTTGAAACACTTGTAAATTGTAAAGATTATTAATTTTAAGGTAATTAATGCCCAATAGTTAATAAGAACTATTTTTAAAATAAAAATAACATTTTAAAATCTTTTCGTTTTATTTCTTATTAAACCTAACAGTATTTCATAAAACATTTAATTTATTTCGACAATATTTTCATTATAATATTATGTTTTAAAATACAACAGACATAATATATACTGAATCTAAAATTATAGTTAAATATTTATTTAAACTAATTATTCCAAATTAATAATAATCAGTTATAAAAACATTAGTGCAAGAATAACTCATCAACATTTTATGTGAATGTTTGTTTGATAACATTATAAATAGAAAAAAATCTATCGTAAAACCACAGTAACGTGGTTGTACTATGTTAGTTAGAACGTTATTATAGTTTTAATTGATATTTTTTAAATGTATAAGCCTTTCATTCGTAGCATTCCTTTGATTCAGACGCAGCGGTCATTCGCTGTCACAATATTCAGATCCATACTTCAGACTATCTAAAATCTTCAGAATAGACCGACAGTCTTCTTGAGATCTTTCTGCTTCCACCCGGGCAGCGAGCGGAACTCGTTGTACGGCATGCTGAATGTTGACACGAAGTCGTCGTGAGTCAGGTATAGCTGAAGAACAAAAGACATGTAATGTAATGTCGTGAGGAAACTGACTAGTTCAGAGTACCTATCTAATTAGTCGCAAGTGTGATAAATTAAGTATGGTAAGGACAAGAAGATGATGATTTTGATGACGCAGTATTCTACTGAAGCAGGATTGTGTAATACAATCCTGCGTTTGACTACAATCAGGCCATGAGTTATAAACGTTATTTAGCACGTACTTTGGCCAAGCGTAAGGCCCGGTTTCCACCAAAGCAGAGAGGAGAGGAGATGTGTTGAATAAACCAATCAGATTTCGTTATTTCCACATCTCTTCTCCGCTTAGCCTATCGGATTGGTTTATTCAACACATCTCTCCTCTCTGCTTTGTGGAAACCGGGCCTTATTCTTGTCATTATCTCACAACTTTCACACGACAATTGCAAGATAGAGACGGGGGAAAAGTCAAATTAAGTCCTAAGTAACGTTAATGGATCTCGGTTTTAGGCCTTAATATGTAGTGTTCTAAGACTTGATATAAACTAAGCTCAGTCAACGTTATGTTAATATTAACTTTAGCTGTAAGGAAATAAGGTTAATATCCCTGTAAGCCACAGATTGAAGCATATGAATATGAACATTAACTTAAAGGAATAAGCTTCATATTCGTATGGAATACTGCCATCTCAGCCTCAGACACGCGCGTTAAAGCGAAGAAGTTGAGTACGATTAGTTTAGTGTGCGTGTAATAATGCAATATAATATTTTTTAATACACATTCTCTCGTAAAACTGTTGGGTAACCATAAATCATATGCGTGCATTTTATTGATTCATAAATCAGTTAGAAACGGTAATTTAGTTTCTATAAAATTCTTAACTATTACTATATAATTGCCCCTACTGGCTGATGTTTTTAGAAGATTCTATCTGTTGCCAGCGATTTCGCCCGCCTAAAAGTAGGAGAATATTCTATGGGAACATCCTTTCAAAATAAAAGTCCAGTCCTATGTTCTTATTAGGTTATGGCCTACCTGTGCTCCACACTTCATTTCAATTCGTGCAGCCGTTGAGGTGTTATTGGTTACCAAACTTGCGGACTTTCTCATTTACAATTTGCAGGATGAATGTGATAACTTACCTCCTTTGTAAGAGGATCGACATCCGGCGGTAGATGTTCCTTAGGTCCTGTCAGGACACCTAAAGGATATTTCTCGTATTGATCAAAACGGTTGGCGCTGTTGCCACTCTGCAACGCGCTGTTGCCGCTTTGAACAATTGCTTTGCCTTCCAAAGCACTGATGATTGCACTGAACGTCTTGTGACCCTGATGACAAACAAAAAGATTATCTGTCACTGTTATCAAGGGCCTCTGCGTGAGGAACAGCGTAAGCTCTCCAATATCCCCGCTAAAAGTAGCTGCAGCTGCAACTCCGTGTGGTTTAATCGTATAGTTCGTTACTAATACCTAAATGTTCTAGATAGACGAACCTTCGCCGGATCGGTAACAGTACCTTTAGGTACTAAGAGTTAAGTCATCATGTTGTCATTGATAAAGCTTTTATGTGGTTTTTGGATAAAAAGCTCATATGTGGTTCACGGAGCTCACGGTGGAGGCCATCCATGGGGATTCTTAAAAAGGGGCCGTACTGGAAATTGTTAACACACGTTCCAGCGTACGAGGGAGAGATGCAGCTAGGACGTATAACACTCTCGTTTTCAAAATAAGTACAAACGCACTTTATACTGATGTTCTGCAAATGTTTACCTTCCACATGGACTGCTTCCAATGGGGAAAGAAGCCGGTGAAATGCGGGGGTTCACGTCCTTGACTCAGCGCCAGAATTGGCGTTGCAGCATCGCGTGCTGCTGGATCTAAATAAGAAGGCAATACAATCAATGCCTGTGTTGTAAATGTAGAAAAAGTTAGATCGTGAGAAATGTTGTCACCAGTGTTGTAAAGTTTACATTCTGATGGGTATACCATCTGAATGTAAACTTTACTTCTACATTATCAGCCCTCAGAAGAAATAGCTAGTTCCATAATAGGTATAGGTACTGTAACACCAATGAAAGGAGACAATATTCAATTTTTTCGTTAGTAAATCCTCTACTTTTATTAATAGTGTGCTAAAAACCTGAAGAATCTTCAGAGCTAAAGTTCGATGTAAGTATTTGAGTGAAACCCAATATTTTTTTCTTGTTAATTTGTAAACACTCGCTTGCCGCGTGAATGTTATAAATTATCCAAGGGAACATACTCCCGGGATGAAAAGCCTATGTGCTATTCCAGACTATAGTCTTATCTGTGTGCTAAATTAAATTCAGATCCGTTCAGCGGTTCTGGCATAATTTACTAACAAACATCCATCCAAACTTTCGTATTTATAATTATTACTAGCTTTATCCCGCGACTGTACGCGCATATCTCGTTTTTTCCCGTTCGCGTAGGAGTTTCGGGAAATCCTCTCTTTGGCCCTACACTCCCCAAGGAACCTACATGCCAAATAACAGCTCTCTGCGACTAGTAGTTTCGGCTGTGTGTTGTCTGTCAGTCACCCAGTAACGAAGGAATTTTATGTATTTGATATATATTGATTGTAGTAAGATATTCAGTTACCTTGCGCCAGATAGGCAAGTGCGATAGACCTGGGGTCGTCCTTAGCGCGCGGGCAGCAGTGCTGGCCCAACCACACGAACACCGCGTCGTGCGCGTCCACCACTCCCACCATCTCGGGAGCCAGGTCGTACTGGCTGAACGAGACTATCTCCTCAACTATGAAGAAGGTAGAAAACAACAAGATAAGTAAAACATAATAGGATAGTGATGTGACTGACTACCTCGCACTTTTGTGCGAGGTAGTCAGTCACATCACTATACAGTTCAGCGTAGTCCTAAAGAATCTTTAACAACATCAAATAATAGCTGTAAGCTTAGATATTGTCTTCTAGTGCACAAAGAAATCGTAGTTGATGACGCACGAGAAGTATTTTCATGTCTGAGTTGTTTGTGCAACTTTAAAACTTATCACATAAACTTACAGCGTATAATTCAATGTTCAAAACCCTTAAGTATTTTCATTTGTAATTGTCTAAGTCCTTCCAATATTATTTACTTTGGGTTACATTTTGCACATAGCTTAACATAGCTGCTCGACCATATGCCTAGTTGCATCAAAATTCAGTATTAAAAGTTTATTTCCTAATTTGATTACAACTTACATGAATACTGAGTCGGCACTCCGAGAGACACGTAGAAGAGACGAGGTGGCAGAGGACGTTGCACCTCCTTCAGAGGAGAGGGAACGAGTAGGTGACGACGGTTGCCCAGCGCTGTCCAGAAGTCCGGCTTCTCTTTACCTGGGGAAAATAGTTTCATTTGTAGTTATATAACTTGTGAATTTATTTGAACGAAATGAATTTTCTTTTTGACAAGCCCGTACTAACTAGGTACTCTAGTGAGCTAAAATCTACAATCACGACTAACAGAATTTTTTTGAGATGGATTTCGATAAGTTCAAGTCAAGAAAAATGGTTCAACTGCCTTGGAACTCGAAATAAAGTAAGAAAGTCCCTGAATAACCATAGTGTCCGTTTTGTGTCACTATCATAAAAATTTTAGCTCATTACCTTGCATAACAAGTGCATGTTCTGTGGCAGCCATATTCTTGGCCACCTCCCGCTCGTCCCCCGTGGCGCTGGCGCCGCACCACACCCACGCGCGGCCGCCCTCGCGCAGCACGCAGCACGCGCCCGCGCCCCCCGCGCCCTCCGCACCGCCCGCACCGCCCGCGCGCACCTCCACGCCGCGCGCCTCGCGAGCGTACTGGCCTGACACGCGGATGAGCACGCGAGATGGTGCGAGGAGACGCCGACCTGTGGCTGTAACATAATGTTGTTAGTATCTTGTTTAAAAAAACACTGGCACTTTATACTGACTAAAAGGCAGATTACACATTTTTTAAATAAACTGGACTTATCAAAATGCTACAATACTCTCCCTCTTCTCTATATCTCCTTAACTCTGCATAGCCTTTGCCCAACTATGTCTATTCGCTTCTAGTCTAGACGGATGCAATTGAATACCGGTACCTACTTCTCATGGAGCGAATGTCTATCAAACCTCCATATTCCAGTTACTGAGCAACAATATATCTCTTGGAGAGTATATTTGAACTATTAACCCCAAACTCACTCAAATTATAATTCTTGGAGCTTATTATAGTCTTCCTAAAGAGTATTTTGAGTACTTACGATCATAATCAGTTGCGCTGCCAACATAAGTGATCATTCGACCCTTGAAGATTTGGAGGAAATGCGCCGGTTCTTTCCCTTGGTACACCCACGCCTGGAAATGTGATATACCTAACAATTATTATGCTTTATTTTCTAATTCAATATTATGATTCTTCTTTTCGAGTCGATAATTTACTCTTTATATTGTTTGGGCCTGAAAGCCATGAAAGGAGCCTCCCCGAGCGACGTTAGAACTGTTACCTACCCAATCTCCCAAACGCGCAAGGGTGCGCCGGACACCCTGGACACCGAGCACTCGGTAGCGCAGAGTCTATTATAGATAGGTGACTAATCCTTTCACCACGATGGCACGAACCGGTGGCTACGTTAATTACAGCATCGGTGGCATTAATTAATTCCTTCAAAGTACACATTAATGGGCACTTGGGGCATTCTAACATGTGGCTCATGTTCTAAACACGGGGCACCGCACTTTCATTGGATAGGTATCCGATGGATTTAAAAAACCCCATTTCGACGAGTTGTGCATGCGGCGGCTTACCTGGGTGCGCCAACGATTCAGCGCTTTCCAAATATGCCCTGCAGTTCACGGCCTGGGGGCAACTGCTCTTTAAAGTCGTGAGGTGGTGAAGAATACTTTTCTTCCCACAGTTTGCTTCTCCCTTTAGGTGAAGACACGATGTAGGTAGGTAATGAGTTCTTACCTGTACTGGAGAACGCCCCAGTTTAGTGTAGAGGTCTTTGGCTTCTTTCGCACCCAAATTCCTCAGATCATTGGGCGAAGAGCCACCCTGTAAAATTAAAAACAATTTACCATTAACCGCTTATCTCATTTCTAGATATTTGGTCAACCCTGCTAAAAATTTACACAACATCACGCCTGTCTCCTGCAAAGGGAAGGAATTGGCATTGTCGTTATTCAGGCACAGATCTGTCTTCGTGACTGCTACAGAGAAAGGAAAAAGGGTTTGCTCAATTTTGGCATCAAATCGAATGTGTTCTACCGTTTAGCAATTACGTTTAGGACCACTAGATCGAAGAGGTAGTCAATAAATTGCAACAGTTTTGTCACCATCCAGTAGTAGAGCACGGTCTGGTCGCCGATGGGCGCGTGGTAAGTGTAGAGCACCACGTAGCAGTCTCTGTCGTAGAAGACGGCGGCCTGTGGGCGCTCCACCTCGGCCAGAGACTCCTTGTTCACGTCTTCCGCGTCCGTGCCGCGCCGGCGCACGCGCCATACTCTCAGCGCGCCTGAGCCGTCGTCTGGGAGTTGAGCCTGATGACGTGTTTATGATTAGTGATAAAATTGCCAGGACGACGAACATCATATCTTCAGCTTTCTGAAGATACGTTGTTTCTGATGAATTTAAAAAGTGCAACTTATTGAGGACATGGTATTTGAAAGAAGAAGAAAGAAATAAAAGAAGGGTAATAAGTCATAAATACACAAATGAGCTGATATTTTTACCAGACTTCCCCAGAAGAATAGTGTAACATTGATGTAATGTTTTCTCCATTTGGAAGTCGTTTACAAAAATACCTACGCTTGTTGTTAAAGGAACTAACCTCAGCGGCTAGCCACGCATTTGTAGCCAGACTGACAGCATCAAGCCTGGTGGTCGCTGAACGAGCGGCGCGAAGTCTTCCATCACGCCTAGCATCGCACCAGCGCCAGTTGTGGAACAGCGCTGCAAATTCCAACGGTTCCCTGCCCGCTGGAGCTGCAGACACCGGGACGGTCATGCGACGAGCTCGGGCTAATCCTCGAGCCGCTGCTAGAGCCCCGCGAGCCGCCGGGCCCGATGCTGATGGACCCACCCATGCCCACACACCACGGCTTCCACTGTCTACAATGTACACGCCCTGAAACAGTTGACTTACGTCATACTTTGTGGCGACAGTAAAGTGCAGTTGTGGTGAATGTTGATTTCAGACTTGACCTATCCAGCTCAAGTCTTGATAGGTAGTGCATACTAATCTCAGTTCACCGACCGTACACTGTCGGGGATAGTTACATTTTGAGACCCATCAAGCGTTTCGCGGTCTATGTCATAACGGCTGCGGTAACTCAATTTATTTAAATCGCAAGATCATAAGCAATGGGAAACGCTTGACTGAATTTTGATGCTGCAGAGTTCACTTACATCATCAGCCAGATCTTCTCTGAACAGCGGAGCGCGTTTTATTTCCTCAAGTCTTGCAGCGGGTCGTTGCGAGGGCATAGTTATTGGTGAGACCCGCGGCGGTTGTGTTGCGCGGTATAGGCGCGCGGGTCGTGGTGGGTCTGATGGCGGGGCCGCAGGTCGCAGCGCGCGGGCCCTCAACTCCAGCAAGGCGTCCAGAAGTGCGCGGTCACTGGCCGGTAAAGTCTGCTCGTATCCGTCGTGGGCGATGGCGATCCGACGCGCCATCATGCCCTTGTCTGCGCCGCGGGCCATCCGGTATGCGATCTAGATTGATATGGTTCATTATTTTAGGTATGGCATCCTTCGTTGCTTCATGATAAAAGTTAATTTGATGTTGTTCAAAGTTATTATAGGAATGCGTTAGGATTTAATGTTTTTTTATTAATTTCAAATCTGCCTTCATTACCTTATGTTATGTAGATGGTATTCAGGAACATACCAACTACATAACTCATTCCGCATTCGCAAATCTCTCTCAACCGTAACACACAAACCTTGGCTCCAAATATTTTCTCGACAAGGTTGGCGGTCCGGCCGAGCCACAGCACTAGCAGCGAGCTGGTGTCCAGTACGAACACGCCATCCGTCGCCAGCTGCGCCCACGACACCGGCTCTAGTTGAACCAGGACTGGGCGGCGCCCGCGCACGCGGTATAGACGTGCTGTACCGTTCAGATTGGCTGAGCCGCTTCGGAGAATCCTAGTTTCACAAAGAGTTTTGGCAATATGCTCTGATGGCAGTTGAGTTTTAAAATTATTGTTAGACAGGAAACAGTGGGGTTATTGCGTAACATATTGCAATAATTAAGAAGTACGCATGCGTGTCATTGCGTTCTCGAGCTTATGACGAAGAAACTTATGAAGCATTTTTTTATTTCCTTCAAAACTCCTTTGCGAGCAACTAATCTCATATCATGTAATCGGAATGTGTTAAATTTCGATGCAGATCTTGAATTTCAATATATGTAGACTCTATGGCCTTTATAATTAAAGCTATAGAATCGAATGCAT
Source organism: Melanchra persicariae (assembly GCA_947386135.1). Classification (NCBI taxonomy): domain Eukaryota; kingdom Metazoa; phylum Arthropoda; class Insecta; order Lepidoptera; family Noctuidae; genus Melanchra; species Melanchra persicariae. The sequence continues at coordinate 5,703,666 of OX376653.1, read as the reverse complement.
TTCTGGAATATCAAAATACACAGAAGGACACTTGCCACACATTCTTGCTGTCTCCCATATATTTAGATTTATCATGTCTCACCTGATTCCATCTCTGAAGTAGGACAGAAGCCGTGGCGTCTCCTTAGTTACAGCTTCGCGGTGAACCACGGTGGGGGCAGCCAGGTAGGCTGCGAGCTGCGTGCCCCGGCGCAGGGCCAGCCCTGCCAGGGCTCCGCTGCGCTCGCCGCCCCACGAGTGGATGTGGCGCTCCAGAAGCTCCCCATTGCCGTTCTCTTTTATTTCTCGACGCTGCCAAAACATGTTATTCATTTGTTTATTTATTTATTTAAAACTTCATGCACACAATTGTACAGAGGCGGACTTAATGCCTTATGCATTTTCTATCAGTCAACCTTAGTCATATCTTCTATTCATAGCTCAATATATTTTTGGACTTAATAAAAACCCCGAAGACGTTTTTGCAACTGTGTCTCGCCAACTATTTGGAGAAAACCTACACAATTTACTGGAGGCAAACAAATAGATCCTTCGGGCTATGTGGGTAACCTTGGTTCTCTTGCGGATATCATCATTCCTGATTCGATCACGCAAGGAAACTCCGAGCATTGCCCTCTCCCTTGAGTTTTGGAGTGGCGACCGCGTACCGGAAGACGCAGCGTTGGAAGGCCTCCCACAAGGTAGACCGATGACCCGGTGAGGGTCGCGGGTAACCGATGGATGCGAGACGCACAGGACCGGTTGTTGTGGCGAGACTTGGGGGAGGCCTATGTCCAGCAGTGGACGTCTTTCGGCTGATATGATGATGATGGTGAAACAAATAGAGCCAGAAAGCTTAGTACTTCAGAAGTCCTTATAGGTGATCCTCAAAGGACAGGTAGGCAAATAGCCTAAGCGAAATTTCAACGTTAAGTTTTGAAAGCGGAGAATTTGCTTACTTGTGTTTTAGATGAAAATTAGCAAGTCAGCAAGGGCCAGGTGTGTTTATTGTCTATTTTATTTTTTTATTTAAGATGGGTTTGCTCTTGTTTCTAGTCTACGTCAGAGGTGACAGAGACAAAGTCGACGATGGAGTGAACTTCCCCAGAAAAATTCAAACTGTCTAAGCTTAATACAGTCTATGTCTATATGTCTATATAGTTACGCACAATTACATCAGGTCCAGCCGGCTGTCCAGGCAGAGAACATGAGTACACCAAGTAAGCCTCGGCGTCGTAGAACGTGCCGTAGTGTGTGCGAGGCAACAGTTCCGTGTTCGATTCCTGAAAACGAAACTCATACACGGTATTAAAATGTATAACATAATACATATTATTAGAATGTCGAATGATATTTTATAACAGCTTCCGTGTTATCTCGTGTCCACAACAAATATTCATGCTATTTACATACCTACTTAAACCAATCATCATAAATATCATCTATAGCGGGGAATTCGTAATAACGATAAATATTTAAATCTAATGTAGGTACCTATTCATTGGCGAAGTAAATCCAGATAAAAATAGAGTAGCAAATAAGCTAGGTCAGTGATCTCGACTTGGCGCCAATAGCTTACAAAATAAATAGAAATCAGTAAGTATCTACAATGTTCTCGGTATTAATCTCAATCGAAATAGCTGACTGTCTGCGCGGGCGTCGACCGTTATCAAGAAAAAAATAAACAATGAGAGATTGCCATCTTTATTTCGTAACCGTTACTATCGAATGCTATAATTTAGTCAATCACTAGTTGTTATTAACGCGTATTCATTCGAAATTGTGCAGTTATAAATTGCCCATAATAAGTAGCTGGTATGCCTGAATATCATAATCAACATGTGTCACGCTCTTTGAAGCGAAATACGATACTTATTCCAAATGTGCTGATTGCTGTTTAAGTAGATAATAAGTGAAAAATTAATTGTCGCCTGTGGCGATCGCGGCTTCTCTGAATAGAACGTCATTGGACATTCGTGCATAGTGATGCACAATTACGGTGGCATGTGAGTGCGTATCTCCCTGGCGTTATATCACGACACCAAACACTGGATAATCCACGTGTTTTTATTACACGCGAATTCACGCGATCTGCTTTCGAGTATTTATCCGCATATTATGCTTATTAATTTTATGCGTATGGTAATTTTATTCAGTCGGAATTACTCGATAATTAGTTCAGTCGAGCAAACATGCAGCGGAGGAGGCTGGTAACATTGATACACTGCGTGTTGCTGTTCCTGTTTTGTTGCGCACATTGCTATCTACCTCCTACCTACGACTAAGTACCCAAAAATTAGGTACATGGAATGGGCTTGACACCAACACTTTTCCAGTTCATTTATTTTTAAGATCTGTCTCCATTTATACCTATCCCACTATACTAAAACTTGCTGGAACTTAATGCATCTGAGAATTTAATTACTGCTTTCTAGTAAAAAAAAACATTAATTTATTGTTCATGACCAGTTTTGTATTATGACAGTTTGTAGCTTTCCACTTTACAGTTAATTTTGCTGATGATGATGAATTAGAAAATATATGATCAAGAAACATTTATTATAACAGCTTTTACCTACCTCTTTATCTAATGAGTAGAAAACAAGGTATCACGACGCTTTCTGGCTAGGTTCGTAGGTATTAGTCAAGTTATATTCTCTCCAATTGCTACCAGCAGTTGGATATGAGTTTCCAAGGATCAAGTTAAATAACTACACCGACACTCAGTGGTCTGCTCTATTATATAGCAGACCACTGATTGTCAGTGTGGTTAGCCCCACCATCCTGTAGATATATTTTCATCATCAGACTATTCTGATGATGAAAATATCTACAGGATGGTGGGGCATTAAACTAGTTTTAATGTAAAAAAATCGGTAATAAATTACATGTTGAAGTTTAAAAAGAACCACAGCCATCAGCCACTGAAATTTTAGACTTCTACCGTAATTTCTGAGCCACCTGTGAAAGACCTTGAAAAACGAATTCAGCAGGCTGTCATTACAGTTTAAGTTATCTTAGCTGTATCTCTTACAGACAAGTCCTAGTCAAAGCTTTCATTTGGTATTACAAAAACACGATAAGTACAGCATTTGTCTACATACTCACAATGATGCTATCGCAGCCGGGTCTATCTTCCAAGTAAGGCAATTTATGCTAACAATAATTTATGCTAATTTCCTTGACTGATATCCATCTTTGTTTATATTGTAATGTAAAGTTTAAAATCGTTCAGTCGCGGTCCGTCGGGCCCGCTTCTCCGTCCATGTAGCGGGACTGAGATGTGGTGTGACGCACTCGGCTCACTGATGGAACCATTCAGGGCTGTCAGAACACTTATTTACATAGTAGGGAAAAAAATCTTCAGAATTCCTATCGGACAGGTTGGAGTTTGTGATGAAATTATCCTAGACATAATTTGAACTGTACGTTGAAACTGGTTTTGCTATACCTAACTTTTGTTTGCATCTCTTGAGAAATTGCAGGAATATTTTCAACCGTAAAATATGTTGTCTTTGCATTTGCATGTTCCTTTGTTAACGCGACGTGGGAAAGTACGACAGCTAGGCAAACTTTCTCACATTAGCTAGGACTTAAAATTTTATTTAATCCGTGACAGAAAATAGAAAGTGAGTAATATTTTAATTTGTAGTAATTATTTTATCTGACATGTTCCACAAATGCAGCTATAGAAACACGAGAGTTGATAAATGTGATGTTATTCATATAATGTTGTGTGGGATTGTTTTGGCTAACCCTGTCGGACACAATATCTGTGTCGACTGGCGCAGTTGTCTTCCGTTACAATGCAAGTCTCGTACTCGGCCATTATTTATCTTTATGGAGCACACCAGTTAATTAATTTATTGGAGAAATTTTATGAAATTGTTAACACGATAGGTATCTACGAAAGAACAAATAAATTGCGGCCGGCCTGCTTATTAAGGATTTATTTGACAACGCGAGAAATCTGGCAGAAGATGATAGGAATCTTAAAAGATAGTTACTGGCAAGTTTTTTATAGTCTCTGTGTTTACGATCTTATCGGCACGAAATAAACTGCTTAATTATTTTTAGAGTCTCGTAGATGATTTAGTGCTACTTTCAGATACCCTCGTGCCATAGCATTGTTTTTGCAAACGCGTTCATAGACCCCTCTTTCTCTATTGATTGACATTAAACAGATGAATGTCTAAACATAACAACATAAGAATGGATGTGTATTTACTTTCCAGGCTTTTAGGGTATTGGGAACAAGAGATTAAGCGCACATAACCTACTAAAGCTATTTATCTAACAGGAGAAAGTCGCGTCTAATCAAGCCGGCAATTGTACGTAGCTGTGGTTACAGTGTCAAATTACTAGAAACTCAATTTTGTTACAGATATGAAATGCAACAGAAAGTGGGTAATAGATGATAAATGGTAATATGTATGGTTGCAAATGATGGGTGGACGAACATTTGCGTCGCATTGCGCGCAGCTAACAAGCGTGGTGCGCCCGCGCAGCATCCGTGCATCTCGCTAAATATGCATCTCGCTGCAATTTATCGTTATGTTGAATTGTATACTTTCTCTTGTCACTTTGTATTCAAGAAAATTATCATCTTATGTACCTACCTATATGTTTTTTTTTGCTATAAAAAAATTGCCCCACATTAGGAATTTCTCATGTATCATGGGTGCGTTTACAAACATATAAATTCACATACACAAACAGCCAGATCCGGAACCGGATCTGTAGGCCATACAAATATTGTTCCGTGCGGGAATCGAACTCGCGACACGCAGCACAGCAGTCAATCGCTCAACCACTGCGCCAACCGTGCCGTCAAATTCGAATTTTATTTATTATGCAATATAAAATTGCTGTAGTTTAAAGACGGCTCCTTTTATTTATTAGTCAATAAATAAAATCAGCCGTATTTTCTAACTGGGATTCTCAACTCAAGACATCTCTGAAATAATAAATGTTTAAACTACCCTTCTAACTAATCGGTATGCTTTATTTAATTATGACTCGCAAAAGAAACAGATTCTCTCATTGTTAATTGTTAAAGACAAGTGGGTTTTAATTACATAGCAGCACGTTCAGAGAACACACTTTCGTGCACACTAATTACATATTATCACCGAGCTATTAGCAAATAATATCTGTAAAATATCTGTCACGGGATAAAATTAATGGTCACACAATTAAATAGATATCATTGCACGCGAAACTACAAAAGGTTGAACGATCTGAATTGAACTCGTTATGTAAAAGCTGAGATTTGAAATGTGCAGACTTCGTTCTCATGAAATCTTCAAATAACAGATAGAAAGATCAGTTTCGACATTTTCCAGTTCGCTGCAATCGTTATTGTTATGCGTTTGGTGAGAAAACATAGTTTACCGTGCTGACCTTTCACACGCTCTACTAAATTAAGGAAATGATCATACCATCACACAGATTGTTTGGGTAAATACCGAAAACAGTTTTCATATTGTTACGACCATTTCTAGCATTGTGATTTTCTTCTTTGTTTATTTTCTCTACATTTTTAAAGCAATAGAGATCTCGCCAGAGACTTATTTATTACAGTGATAAAATAAGAGTCGTATAGGTACCTACTAATATTTTAAAATGCGAAAGTAACTCTGTCTGTCTGTCTGTCTGTTATGCTTTCACGCTTAAAAGGGCTGAACGGATCGTCATGAAATTTGGCAGAAATATAGCCTGGGATATGGAGAATGACAGGCTACATTTTTTACGCGATAACCGACATCTACGCGGGCGGAGCCGCGGGCAAACGCTAGTGGGAATATTAAATAAAGTATAGCTCCGATGGATTATTTATTGTTGTGTGACTGTTTGGTCACGCTCTGCGCGTAAACCCCTATTCTGGGAAAACTGTTATATTATCTGCTGATTATTAATTCATACATATTATGTAAAGAGATACATAATAAAATTGCACAAACGAACATCGTATTAAAGAAATGAATGCCTCTCGATGGTACTTCATTACGAATCGATTAGGGTCACTGACTGTCTTTATCTGCAAGTTAATTAAGTTTAGATAGATCTGAAAGTTTATTGCGCACATGATTGTTCTAAGTACCTAAGTATTGCACTTTTTGCGCTTTAAGAAGTTTATTTGGATTATTAAAGTCGAGATCAATGTGGGGAGAATGAGTTCTTTGCACTGCCTGCTGTCTGACAGAATTAAATGATATACCTAATCGATTGCAGGCCCGCTGTTTGGTACCGTTACTGCCTTTTAGGTACCTACTGAACTCAATATTTAAGGCTTCACTTATCTGATGTCATTCCTTAAAAAATAAGGTTTTGAAATTTAAAAGGCTTAGAATAATTGTCGAAGTAGGTGGACCACAGGTTTCATAGTAAAGTTTAACTAGCATATCACCTACACAGACGCTCACGCAAAACAGCGAAAACTCATAAAAGATGTTACATCAGTCATCATAATTAACATCGCTGCAATATTCAGAGTGACAGCGAACTCATACGGCACGAGATGATGAGTCAAGTTAAAAGTTTTGTCTTCGCCAGTGAAAGTGAAGTTTGTTATGTATGAGCAAAAACTGTGGCGTGTAGGTATGTATCTGTGGTTCTGGATCTATCAAATGTAGGTACCTAATAATAAATTGAACGTGAGTTGCGTGATAGGCCAATTTAAGTTCAGTGTTGCTTGGTGAAAAACGTGACAATCACTTTTCGTAGGACTCTCGAACTCGAGTTGGATCAAGGACGAGTTTGTTAGATTGATTATCATGACACTATGTATACTTACCTAGTGTCAATAATCTGTATCATTAAATGCAATAAACCTTTTTTCAGCTCGAAAGCTGGTTGTGCATTAAACTGGTTTATTTTATTATTTTACCAATTAGGTACCAACCCGCAAAGGGCCCGGGCGATGGATCAGAGAGGAGGCCTGTGTTTCAGCTGTGGGAACTTTACATACTAGCAGACTGTATTACGAGTAAGTATTTAGAAATTTGATCATTCACTTTGTATTAATCTTAGAATGCTAATTATTATAAATGTACACTATCGGTTGACTTACCGTGATTCTCCAAACGAGGAAGGTTGTATGGTCTCGCGGAACCGTGCGAAATGCTGCTTCAGCGGCGCGTGCGCTGCCGCTCTCGTCTCCATCCTATAAATAGCATGGAAAATAACAATAGTTATTGTGTTATTATTGTAAATACAAATCAGTATGGTGACCTACAATCAGAACAAAGACCTTGAATAGACAACGCTATGAATATCTACTTAATCTAAAATTAAATTATGGTTTGGTATTTTTTAACATAGTTAGGTAACCTACTGGAAAACTGGCTCCTTATACCTACCCCACCGATTTTAGGTAGGCATGCAATAAAAGGATATTTCGATCGATTAGGTAACCTAAATTCATTTGTTCGAGTAAGTGTTGAAAAACATTTAATTTTGTCAATGCAGTCTTTTTCGGGCGTCTAATTCGCCACGGCAGCAATGACAAAGTGCCCACTTGCATCAAAATGTACCTACCTTCCTTCTACTAACCGCCTATCTCACTGCAAGGACTGCACACGGTATTGCAAAGTATTTTTAACTGTGTGTGGAACAAAGATCTAGCACAAACTTCTAAACTACATCTGAGAATGGAACCTCCATTGTTTTGTTCAGATCTGGAAATCAGAACCGCGACCAAACATCTAGTCTAGCCCATTGTTTAGCAAAATAAAGGCGTGACCAACGACTGAAATTACGGAACCCCTTTATTTTGATGGGCAATAATAAAGGGTAGGGCAGATTGTAGGAGCGTCTCAAGGACAGGTAGACGGACAAATGACTACGTTAGCGGATTGTAGGTCGTCCGACAAGCGACAATAGACTCTCTGGGTGTGGCCGTAACATTAGTTGGTGTAACCTACTACCTAGTAAAGGGATTAGATACGCTATTACCATGATAATGGCTATTATGGGATTCTGAGCATTGTTGTGTCGTAATTATAATTAATGTTTAGACTGGTACGGGTGAAAGTTTTGTTACCTACTTAAATCATGTTTATTTATTAGTAACATTGTTATTTAACGTAGGTACCACAACCATCAGATGACTATTACTGACTTTAATAACTTTACTATGATCAACATATTACTATTTAGCGTCAGGACACGAAGTCTAGAAAAGTGTCAATAGCCCAGCGGAGAAGACATTGATTGCCAATGTAACCAAAGAACGTGTTTTCTGATATAATTAGGGATCTATCGTCAAAATTAGGTAGGTACTTACCTACCTACTTACCAAAGGAATGCTCAGTAACAATGTTTTTTTGTCTCTGAATTTGTATGATTAGGCAGCTGTTCATATTCCTAATAAGTACCAAAACAATGACAACCCGACGTAGGTAAACACATCACTAATTTTACGAGCGTTTTTTTTTTTCTATAAGTGCGTACTTACTTTAATGAAATCGGGCAAGTAACGCAACGCAAAATCTAAGAGCTTAGGTCGCTACCTATAGCTACCTAAGCTCTTAGATTTTGCGTTAAAGGTCGCGGATTCGATTCCCGTGTCGGTCGTTTGCCAGATATCTGATTCAGACAAATAGGATTGATTTCTGAAGCATTCTACCATGATTGGCATTAAATTATTCACAGTCTGCCGCGGGTTTCAAATGTTAACATTGATATTGTATGTTGTTCAGTCTGTTGTTCTGCTCTCTTCACAACAGAAATAGTGCGTAAAGATAATATAAAGTGCTTAATTAGAAACGCGCCTAAGTGTGCGATTATGGCGATGATATGGAACATTTTATCTGATAATAAAATGCACTTTTACTTAAATTGCGGGTAGGTAAAGCCTACATTAGCTACCCACATTTCAAGTACCACCTTATAACACTCATAAGCCTACTTATGTACTTTAGGTATCAATGAGAAGCTATTTACACAATTATGTTAGAGAGATATTTACAAAAAATAAATAAAAAAATATTAGGAAATTGTTAAAAACATTCACTTAACGTTCTCTTGATGGCTACATTAATTGTTAAAAATAAATGTAATGAATTTAATTGAATAGGTACTACTATCTACTAATTAACGCTCATGTGCCATGGGTATGCATCAATTAGATGCGTTATGTCAGATAATGACTAATTCACACTCGAGACACTTTCAGTTTCTTTCACTGTTTGTATACAAATATCACGTAATTACTTGATCGGCACCAATCTCCAGGATGTGCATTTTCCTGTGGATATTCAGGAGCTGCCTGGTTCCATAACAACTCCGGCGTTCACTGCAACTGGCACCCTAGCCCCGGCACTATGTACTGTAATAACGGACGTTGAGACACGCGCAGACGACCGCGACGTCCATGCACTCCTCGCTGACTAACCAACCGCTCTCGGACGACGGTCGAGCGAAACACAAAAAGAAAATTGTTTCACGCTTCTTGCACTTACATATTTTAATAAAACTCTGAGAGGAATGAATTAATTCCCGCGAAAGTCTGGGCGGCAACCTGCTCGGATTGATGTGTGGCGGTGCCGCGGTGGTGACTATCGCGTTTTCATCGCTAGTTATCGGCAGCTTTAACAACTCAATTAGAACAGCGACAAATTGACGTAGCGGAACCAACGCTGTTTGTTTAGCATATTATCGATACAGCGGTTAATTCAGCGGATCGGATTAAAATGCACTTTGATGGATTAGTTATACAAAAGGGCTCTCTCGCCTACTAGGTATCTTATTCTGATATGATTCAAACGATAAGGAATCGAAGTACCGCCCATCTCGAGTTTTTGTGCTTTTATTTGTAAATTAAATAGGGGTCTGTCTAATTGCACCTACTTAGTACTAACAATTTGATTGCGGTCGGAGACGTGCCAGCTTATTAGGTACCTACCTAGATATATGGCAATGCCCTACTTTAATATTCCTCTCACACAGACTACATTAATATTTTGAAATACCCACCTAATAGTATACCTTCACAAAAATAAAGAATACAAAGAATATATAGGTAAATCATTCTACGTAATTATATTTAAACTAAGTACTTAATTGAAGCACGATGCAATAATTAAAATAATAAAAGAATTTAAATGCACCACCTGATATTCGTCCATTAACGGTATAATTGCAGTTTATCTCACTTTCTCATTTATTATGAGTACGGGAATGGAACGGCCTGATGGCTATCAATCGTGCCGTCAAGCCATATCAGAGCCGAGATGTGTACTGACTTTGCTACTCACCAGCCACATAAACATAGCATGGGATGATTCGCCATGTTCGCTAGATACGCTCATACGCTGACAATCTGCCACACAGGACAGGATCCACGCTCGGACGCGCACTTTGTTCATTTGGACATTAATTCCGCATTCACTTTCATTTGTTATTTTGCTCAATAATCCCTTGTTGGTAATGTTGGTAAACATAGAATTGTGATTTGTTATGGCCTAGGTACCTACTTAACTCATTTCGCGCATTGGAGGTCGCCGAGGCTACCCATTTATTGCCGCACCCTCCACGTCAAAGATCAATCAGTGGGGCATAGGTCTGCTAACCTTCTGTTTGAATATTTACCTTTTTATTTAAAGAAAGGAAATCGTCCGTGTTAATCCTAATGCCCTTTGCGTTCCAGGGCCGCAGTGACTCTTTCGAAGAAATTCCGCAACCCTGGCAGTGAATGTTTCCCCATCCCATTCTATTTTGAAGAGCTGTGACTGTGAACATTGTGCATTACCTATTTCAACAGATTTTTCGGCCATACCTATTATACTGTAACATATGAGCAGTGTGTCGTAAGTCAGTAGGTAGCTAACAGTAGGTCGGTCGGTCTCACAGGGTGAGCATAGTTATTTACACAGGCGTGTTTAGGAATAAAGTAAATGACCTTGTATTTATTTAATTTCCAAATCTCCAGCAGTTAGGTAGAGATTCGACTCAGATGAAATTTTTTATACTTACCTACTTTAGTCACTGAAATTTATACGTTTTGCAGCATCGGAAGTAGTTGTCCTAGATTCAGATAGGTACCGTTATGTCTGTGTATTAGAAGACCTACCTGCAAACAGCACGAGCGGCACATGATGCGATCATACATCGATTTGCTGTGGTCGAATGCTTTTTTATTGACCTGTTTTCTTATTTATTTTAATTTTGTGTTATGTATGACTGCAAACAGAAGTATAGTACCTAGTGTCTGTATGTCACCAGAAAATTGCTACTCCGTAACATTGATTAGGTATACCTACTTATAATTTCTTGATATAAGTACCTATTATGAAAAAATCGTTTTGTATTTAGTACAATAAATCCCATCCAAATTTGTTTCCAATATATCTGTCTTATTTAGAAAAAAATATTTTACAATTTCACGCGATGTTTGGCGTTTGCCATTTTCCGTCATTCCGCCATTTCCACCCCATATATTTAGATAGATTGTGACATAGTATTGAACGGGGAAAAACTTGAATTCGTCGATAAAACAGTTTTCCTGGGAATTACGCTTGACTCAAGGCTACAATGGGGTCCTCATTTAACATCTCTTGCAGGACGGCTAAGTTCAGCAGCATATGCTGTCAGGAAAATCCGCCAATTTACGGATGTAGATACCGCGAGACTGGTCTATTTTAGTTACTTTCACAGTATCATGTCTTACGGTATTCTACTATGGGGACGGGCTGCAGACATCGAGTCTATTTTTATTCTGCAGAAAAGAGCCATTAAAGCCATATACAAACTCGGCCGGCGCGATTCCCTAAGGGAACTGTTTAAGAATATTAACATCATGACGGTACCTTGTCAATACATTTACGAAAACATCATGTATGTTACAAAGAATTTACATCTTTTTAGTAAAAGAGGCGACAGACATAATTATGGTACTCGAAATAGGGACCAATTAGTTCAACCAGGTTTCAGACTGGCTAAAGTAGCCTCATCTTTTATGGGGTACTGTTTAAAATGTTATAATAAAATACCTCCCCATATATTAGAACTAAATGAGACTAAATTTAAATCTTGTATTAAACGCACACTATGCAGGCAAGCATATTATAAGTTAGGGGAGTATATTGAAGATAAAAATGCTTGGCTCAATGCTGGTCCTGCTCTACAGCCACTAGGGCGCACAAAGTAATCTGTTAGCATTTGGAAATATTGTTGGACCGGATGAAGATTGTAAGAAAGCAATATTTTTTATTGTATAGACTCAATTTATTTAGCATTGTATAATTTCATGCATTAACGGCACATGTGTGAGTACTATGTAGGTCCCTCAAATTTAAACTATAATGATCATTTTGGGTAGGTCTTTGACTTGAATGTACCCTGGCGATTGGGGATGTCATGCTCACTCAAGTCTGACTGATGGTGGCGTATGCGTTGGATCATTTGGCTCCCTTAAAAATGGTCGAGCCGAATGGTGCTAGCGTATGCGTCATGTTCGTGAACGGGCGCCGTCAGCTGAGACTGGTCATCTCTCGGCTGCCATGGTCTATTTTAATTATTTCTTTGAATTGTTTCTTTTTTACTCCGGACTCTTTTATCCTGCACGTCTTTTACATCGTTCTCACATATATGTATAATTTCAATATGAATGATGTAACCATAATTTTGTAACAAAAACTTATTTTTAAAAGAGTGTCCGTGGAGTTTCTTGCACGTTCTTCTCCATAGAGATCTACGCTTTGGAACGTGCAAATAGCTTCATCTTTTTTTTTTTGACCGACTGACCTTGATAATTCAAAAGTGCCTGTAAATGGTCCAATTGAAATAAATGCTTTGACTTTGACTTTATATTTATTTGCACAAAGCTCGACAAAATCAAGGTAGGTACTGAACCTCTGTTTTTTTTTTGTTTTAGGTTCGATTTAGGTGTTGGTCCCATAGTAAAAGTAGTTCGTAATGATGAGTAAAATTACCCCATATGAGGTATTGCGTTTATTCTGTTACACGTACAAACTTCTTAGTTAAAACTTTTACATTTTTGTCTTTGGATGAAGGTTTTGTCTTTGTTTGTTATCCGAGGCGGGAAACAAACGACGGAACGGACGGCTGTCATTTCAAATTCTTAAAAATCATAAATTATAGCAATCATGTACACAGATGATAATTCTGATAAAGAGAGCGAGTTCGAAGACAGAAGCCCGGAAGATAGTCCGAATATCACAAAAAAATCTTTGTCTACCGTCGGTTTCAGAAATAATCCAGAAAACCAAAATGCAAGGCCTCTCGCGCTGCGTGCCACGCAATCTTTCACCGGGGCCGTCGAGGAGCTCAGGTTATGTGGCAATTTTCAGAGAATAAACTTATGTAACAGAATGAATGTGTTATCGGCACCGAAGATAGCTACAGTTTGTCCGTGCGGGTGCCTGCTGCGGCCCGCCACCACGGGCCCCTTCCGGACGAGGGAGCAGATCACACTGGCGCTCCACGTCGTCTCTCCAGAGGTACTGAGCTACCATGGCTACTGTTTCGAACCTTGCCATATTGCTATGTTTTGGAAAAAAGACTGTCGAATGTTCCTCTGGAAGGGAAAAGCCAAGATGAAGAATGTAATTCACGCCGATTCATACAAAAAGTGATAAGTGGTTAGCGGGTGCCTATTGATTTTTTGTAGTGATAAACTTTATCAACCATGTTTTATATTGTAATACACGAAATTTAAAGAGTAATATTATTGAAGCTTTTATTCCTTAATAATACAAAATAAATATGAACTAGGTATGGATTGTTATCACATAACAACAGTTGAAATCATATGCTACTACTTTGATAACTGAGTGTGCCATTGCATAGCTATAACATTTCATTGTAAGGTTTGGACTGTGTCTAATGGTTGCTTCTCCACGCCAGGCATATTCGCTTCAATGACTTCTCCACACGAAAATCTTATGTAATCAATGACCTCAACTTTATGTTGCTGCATCACTTCCTCGACGGTATAGGAAGGGTCCAGTAAGTATTCTTGGTAAATAAGACAGGTTTCGTCATCCGAGTCTTTGGCAGGTTTGTCCTTCTCTTTGTCACCAATCTTTCTGGGGCCCATACCGACGATGTGTTGGCAAAGCTGTCTGCCAACATCGTCAGTATCATCAGCTTGTTTATATGCGAGTAGGGCTCCGTATTTTCCTGCAGAATATTCCGCCGGCTTTGCAGGTGCAGGATGAGTATAGCCTGCAATTTTGACGTCTTTATTGTTTGCCTTCCAACATTCAGCTCGCCTCAATACCGCGTTTTCACCAACAGATCCAATGAACAAAGCTAGTTCTTCTGATAATTTTTTCCCGCCTTCCGTGGACAGATTGGCTAACTGTTCGCTGTCTAGTTCCATCTGCAAAATTAAACAAAAGATAAATAAATTAAAATTTACTGGCCTTCAAGAGACCGAAAAGGAATTACCTAGAGGAATTGCATAGTTTGTGGGAAAATTAAACTGACAGTGCAAGGGGAGGCCCTTGGCTCGGTTGAGGCCTAGCGAGGGCTAGGCCTCAACCGAGCCAATTACAATTAATAGAATCAGTAAAACAACATTACTCCCACCTGAATTCCACTGATCTTATGGGTGCGTGATTATAATGTACCATTACTGTATGCAAGTTAACCATAACAGAATCGTCAAACATAAAGTATGATGTAATTCAGTATAATTCATAGTGAGATTATTTTTTTTTTTATTGATACGCAGGCGTTGGACCACTATCTCACATGATGGTAAGCGATGATGTGGTCGAAGATGGAGCACGCTTGCCTAGAAGTAACCTATTCACTTTTGACTTAAAGACTCAGGTTGTAGCTATCAGGAAATACAGACTGGAATGGTCTTGGCGGAATTAAACTACCTGTGCAATTCCGTCGCACACTCTCCAAAATGCAGCCGATAGAAAACCGACAAGCTAGCAACTCGGCGTCGATGCTCAATACTGGAGCTTCGATTCGACGAGCCTATCATTGCCAATGATCCTCTTGGCTCGTTTCTCAATTGACTCAAGGGCATCAAGCTGGTATCTGGCAGATCCGTCCCAAAGATGAGAGCAGTACTCCATACACGATCGAACTTGCGCTTGATAAAGTTTGAGCAGATGTTCCGGCGTGAAGTACCGTCTCACCTTTGCTAGGATCCCAACTTTTTGGCAGCCACTTGAGCCTTTGCCTCTATGAAAGGACCAAAATTGAGGGTAGATGTTAACGTAACACCAAGAAGCACGGATCGGCACGATTACACCTCGGAAAGATGGAGCTGGCAGCATTAGAGACAGCTTGTAAGGACAAGTTCATAATACAGGGTGGTGCCAAAGTGATGGCAATCGTCTTCGCCTCGGTATACATGCCTGAGGCGGAGGAACCGCCCCCACACGACCTTGTACGCCTCGTCACCCACTGCGAAAGCAGCGGGGACGAAGTTGTCATCGGGACCGACGCAAATGCTCACCACCCACTGTGGGGAATGGACACGCAAAATGGAAGGGGTAAGGCACTAGTAGATTTCTTGTTCACAACTAACCTATCCCTACTAAACATAGGCTCGGAACCTACCTTCGTAACCAGACGTAGTCGCACAATCATAGACCTCACTCTGGCAACGGAGGGAGCAGCAGAACTCATCACGGGATGGCAGGTGTCCGATGAGGCTTCCTGCTCAGACCACAGGTGGATCCGTTTTGACATCCAGGTCTGTATAACACCGAAGCAGCCTCGGCGTAATCCGCGCAATACAAGTATAGAGGCATACACGCGCAGCCTTGATTCAAGACTTGAGTCACTAGGCGATTCGTCTACCCCTGGGGACACTATACAGATCGATGGGCTAGTATCACAGCTCACCGAATCACTGATAGACAGTTACCAGACCGCTTGCCCGGAAACGATTCCACGTGACACACCGGGGAGACAAGCCTGGTGGGGACCGGAACTGGAGCGCAAACGCGGTAAGGTAAGAAAGGCACTTAACAGGGCCATGAATACATGTAAGGATGATGACTGGGACGCTTATTACGCGGCCAAGTCCAGTTACAAGAAATGCATCAGATCCAGACGTACTACTGGATGGCGTAAATTCTGTGATAACATTGAATTGTGCCAACAAGCAAATAGGGTAAGGAAAGTACTGGCGCAACAGAACACACCTGGAGCCGCCACGGTCCGAAAACCTGACAACACGCTGACCACGTCACTTGAAGAAACGAGACGCGTCCTAGTAGAAACTCACTTCCCTGGAAGCGTATTCGCGCAGGTAACAGAATGGCTAGACGTCACCCAAACACCATCAGAAGACGATTGGCTTTATGCAGAGAAAATGATCACACTTGAAAAACTTCAGTGGGCCATTGGAAGCTTCCAACCTTTCAAGGCACCAGGTCCTGATGGTGTGTTTCCTGCCCTACTGCAGTGGGGGGGAAACCCCGTTGCAAAAAGACTGGTGCCCTTAATGAGAGCGTGCCTGGCTTTTAGATACGTTCCTAAAGGATGGAGGGAAGTGAAAGTCATATTCATTCCGAAGCCAGGTAAGAGTGACTATACAAACGCCAAATCCTATCGACCCATTAGTCTCACCTCCTTCTTGTTAAAGACTATGGAGAGACTGTGCGAAAGGGAATTACGAGATGGTGCTTTAAAAGCATTACCACTACATGGTAACCAACACGCATATAGCTCAGGTAAGTCAACAGAGTCTGCTCTTCACCTGGTGGTGAGCCAGATAGAGGAAGCGATCCACCAGAAAGGTTCCTGCCTGGGCACTTTCATAGACATCGAAGGAGCCTTCGACAAGACAAACTTCTCCAGCATAAGTGACGCCCTTTCCAAGCACGGCGTAAAACAGGTACTTACTGACTGGATTACTAACATGTTAAGCAAACGAGTGGTTAAACTTGAGGAAGAGCAGCAGTTGGCCTTGATAGCCAGAGGCTGCCCGCAGGGAGGAGTGCTCTCCCCTCTTCTGTGGAATCTGGTGATAAATGACCTTATTACCAGACTCAATGCACATCGTTACTACACAATAGGTTATGCAGACGACTTCGCGATCCTTGTGCCTGGGACGATCTGCAATCTTACTCAGCAAGCACTACGCATCGTAGAGAGATGGTGCGGTGAATATGATCTGTCGGTAAACCCCACTAAAACTGAATTAGTCATGTTCACACAAAAACGAGCATTAGGCCCCTACCGCCTACCTAAGCTCTTCAACACAGAACTCCAGTTATCTAACGAGGTTAAGTATCTTAGGGTCATCCTAGACTGTAAGTTAAACTGGAGTAATCACATAGACTACAAACTAAACAGGGCTTGCATCACCTTCTGGCAATGCAGGAAAATGATAGGTAAGAAGTGGGGTCTATCTCCCAAAATAATACTATGGTTGTACAGCGCAGTAATTCGGCCCATGATCACCTACGGGGCCGTGGTGTGATGGACCCGCACAAAGCTAGTTACAGCCGTAAACAAACTACAACACATGCAAAGGCTGGCCTGCATGGCGGCGACGGGCTGCATGAGAACAACTCCGACTGCGGCACTGGAAGCCATACTGGGACTCCCCCCGCTCCACCTGTTCATACAACAGGAAGCGACGATGGCAGCAGTCCGCCTTAAAGCACTGGATCTCTGGGGTAAGAGAGAAACACAACACACCGCTCTGCTTGAGGAGCTCAACAGTGAACTCCCCATAACAAAAGCAATCAACGACCGGATATCCAAGCAATTTATCTTTGATAAAAAATACAAAATCCAATTGCATGAGGATCACCGCTGCGAGGGGCTGTGCCCCGCCGAGCTGCGGATCTTCACTGATGGATCAAAAACAGGTACTGGCACGGGTGCGGGTATCTACTCAGAGGATCTCAACATTCATATAGCCACACCATTGGGGGTCCACAACACAGTGTTTCAAGCTGAGTGCATGGGCATTTCCTTGGCGGCTTTAGCCATCTTAAACAGGGAAGTTAAGGACCACTCAATACGCATACTTTCGGACAGCATGGCCGTCCTGCAAGCACTGAACAGCCACACAGTTAACTCCGGGCTGATCCTCGAGTGTCACCAACGTCTGAACCAGGTTGGTAGATACAACAAAGTAACCATTCAATGGATTAAGGGACACAACGAATCCCGAGGCAACGATGCAGCGGACGAACTCGCCAGAAGGGGCTCGAGTATGGCAGCGATAGGTCCTGAACCCTTCGTGCCACTCCCTTTCGGTTACCTACGCAACCTGGTAAGGAAACGCACTAGAGACAAACATCACAAATTATGGGTTGACCATGGTGAGTGTAGGCAGGCCAAGGAGGCACTTCCCTCAATTGATGGCCGTTTCACGAAAAAAGCCCTAAGACTGACTAAACAACAGTTGCGTACAGTCACAGCCGTCACAACTGGCCACGGGTCTTTTAATAAACACCTCTATGTCATAGGAGTCACTGACAGCCCACTCTGCAAAACCTGCATGGAGGAGGATGAGACAGCAGCACATCTGCTTATAAGCTGCCCGGTAGTCGCCGATTACAGGGCTAAGTACTTCGGAAACCCAGGTACCCTTTGTGAGATAGTTAGTAACACCAAGGCGTTGCTGGCCTTTCTTGGGGAGCTGGGGTGGATCGAATGAATAATTTGTCCCACCTGCACGCAAAATACGCGCTTAGTCGTGGAGTTGCGGAAACCGGCCCGATTTACATACATACATACATACAAGGACAAGGTCAAGTGCTTAACCATAGCCTTTCGGAGAGATCGGATCTACGATTCACCAGCACGTGCCTTGGACACGAATCTCTCAGCAATGTGCTGTCATCTGCATTCCCAAAGGTACCGGGTTTAAGAAGATCATTATGCAGCAAGAACAATGTTGGCGAGAGCACCGATCCCTGAGGAACCCCGGCATTAATATCCAGCAGACCAGACGAGCAGCCATCTATGACCACTCGAATAGACCAATCCCTCAGGAAATCTGCAAGCCAATCACACAATCCGGCGGACAGACCAAAGGAAGGAAGCTTGCCAATAAGGCTATCGTGCCAGACCTGTCAAAGGCCTTCGAGATGTCAAGGGAGATCACATGTGCTTCCCTGTTTCTCAATGGCCTCACTCCAGATGTGAATGGCATATATGTATTGTCGGTCACAAAGGATGTTGTTAGTTTCTAGATATGCCAGGAGCTTCAATTCAGCACACGTTCCCGCACACCTGGGAAGTTACCGAGATGGGTCTATAATTTGTTGTGTCAGCTCGACTACCCTTCTTGGGCACGGACTGCATGTTAGCTTACTTCCAAGCTATCGGCACTTTTCCAGTTTCCAATTAGGCGAAATAGGCGTGGCAAGATCGGAAACAACTCAGGAGCACAAGTCTTCAGTACATTTGCCGGTAACTGTATATTAAACGATGATGACATGCATTTGATTGAAAATTTACTTCAGAAAATGTTTTTCTATGCCAAAAAATGTTTTTTGTTTAGCTTTCTTTATCTATTGTCTTTTCATACATGTTTAACAGAAATAAAACAATTTTTGTTACCCCAACTACTGTTATCTGCCAACCTGGTACTAAATGTTCAGGCCTTAACACCTTCAATAAAAGCAATGCCAATCAGACGATGCATCCTATGATGATTTTATAATACACAAGTAGGCTTTTCTTTTAAAACAAAGTGTATAGTCATACTTCACTTGCCTGTTAACCACCATTCATTTAACACTATTTTTTAACAATAAATGTATTTGCGATTCTTGGGACTTTGATTGGCACCATTATATCCTCCAAAGACGACACTAATTGTCTAAACTGATTTGGCACTAACATAGAAGTATGTAGTGTTTATGGTCAAGCTTATAACTGTTCTATTAAAAAGAAAGATACCTTTGTAACAGGTCCTTTGGCTTGCATATGAGTGTGAGCCAACTTGAAACACGCAAGAGTGGCATCTTCAATCATTTTCTGGAACTTGTCATTCCTTGCAACAAAGTCTGTTTCACAGTTGAGCTCCACGAGGGCACCATGATTTGTATCAAACTTCACTGCTACGAGGCCCTGCACGGCGGTGCGGCCGGCAAGCTTGGTGGCTTTTGCCCAGCCCATTGCTTGGGCTTGGTCATTTAGCCATGACTCAGCCTGTAATCAATATAATTATGAATGACTTGGTTACTTATATTTTTAACTAAATGTATGGAGGGTAGTAGTCAAACGACAGAGGGGCCTCTGTCAGTTGACAGACAGCACTTTAGTCTTGTAGGCCCAGGGGCAACATATCCTGATGTGCTTGAAGAGCAGGGAGGATAGCTATCCTAGAAGTATGGATATAGTCCTTATTATTATTTATTCAATCAAGGTATACCTTCTCAGCATCATTGTTATGCATTTCTAATGCTTTCTTGCAGTTGGCAATGGTGTAGCCTGTTTTCTTTCTGAGTTTAGCAAGTAGGGAGGATTCAGCAGCTCTGCACACTGGCCCGGCGTGGAACCTACGAACCAACTGGAAGATCATCTGTAACACAAATTTAAGCGGTTACTTTATAGATATACAGGTATATCAAGTATTTTATTATACAATATGGTATAGAGAAGAACATAAGTAGGAAACACTAAAACCACAGCTTTTTTTATACAAGAGCACCTTAGAATAGCACTTATATTAGCAGTTGCAAAGATATCTTGTTCAAGCAAACTAAATTGAACAGCATTAAAAAACACAAAATTCCACTCACACAAAATCAAATTTCAAAGCAGAATACAGGTCAGTGGATGAACTGTATTGAAAAATGAGAGTATTAAAAATTTCTTTGTGATGCTCAATGTTGCTTTGTAAAAAGTTCACAACAACAGTTGGTACCTATACAAGTATACAGCTAGCTATGACATCATCTGAGTTTATCTGAGCAAGACAGATACAGTGTTCAAACGATGAAGGCCAGCTGCTGTATACATATACCATATACCTATTATAGCTGTGTTATTGTGTTTGGATTAGTAATTGAATGCTTCACAACAGGAGATTTACCTTAGAATAAGCTTGTGCTTTTAACTTCATTTTATCAAATTATAACCTAGAAAATCGCAATAAAAGACATAAAAATGATAACTACTGTCATAAGAATGAAATAAAACCTATCCAAACTCGATAATACTGGCCATTTAAAAATAAATTACAACAAATGAAGATAAGCTGTTGCCATGGAGAAATCAATACTTGACAATAACAGCTTTCGTGATACTGAGAAAGTTACGAAAATGGCTTTATTTGTAATTCAGTTAATTTTATTCTTTTTGTTAGAATAATTAAGTGTTAAATATATTTGGAAACTGTGTTGAGATAACCAAAAAGTAAAACTATTTTGGTGCATACCTTTTTGGGGCTCGGATAAAGCGGTTTGAAGGTATTTAATAGTAGAATTATTCTTGTATATTACTATTCGGCGATGTTAAGTCGAAAATATAGCTAATTCCTGTGATAATCTTACAAGAACTTAGCATAAAATTTGATTTATTTCATGATAAATAATAACCTCACTCGTGCTGTCAAAAAAACGTTTAGATTATGCTCCAGTTTTATTTTGTCATAGAATTTCAACAATCAAGATCTTTAATAATTTTGTAATTAGCTAGAGAATTACTGAAGAAAATATTATGAAGTCATTGTCATACAGTTGTGCTTAATAAAAGCTTATTTTTAGAAATAGTAACTAAACCTTTACCCTAAAAGTACAGTGCGCCTAGGATAATCTTGACAATAATTATTAGCATGACTGTGGAATGTGCTTGGAAGTTCCAAGCACATTCCCAAGTTGGAACTTATATTACAACCTGGAATGCGCACAGGCTGTCGATACGCGGTTCGAGCGAGATAGCTTTGCGAGAGCCCTCTGTCCCTTTCATTAGGGTGACCAACCAATATAATGTAGGTAGAGACTAATATAATAGTATATAATTAACAAATAATTTGATTTCATAAGTTAATAATAAATTATGCTTTAAGGATGGATTAAAGTAAAACGCATTAAACTATGTTTTATTATATCCTGGGGCCTGAAATGAAGACTGCAAACAACGGAATAATTTTTGATATTTGAATGACTTGGAATGACATCAAGGCATTTTTTCCTCCCTGATTCTTCTCCAGGCAGTCTGAAATTATATTTTTTAAATTTATTTAAAATATACGAAGTGACACACCTAAATCAGCCTCCTATTTATATACTGCATTGTGTAAATAATCTTATAATTTCGTTCATTATGGGCACCCTACTTCAAGAATTGAAATATACTTACTTGAAGAAAGAAACACCGCATCCTGCATAGGATTCGCTTTTGCAAGCTTGAATCGCACACTTTTGAACCATCTTTATTACATCCGAATAAAGAAATTGATTGTTTTACAACAAATAAATATGGCTGGTGGGTTACCAGTCTAACTTATGTAATTATATATTCTACTAATAATCTTTTCTTTTTTAATTACATTTCAATACAGTATCCAAATTATTGCTAAAAAATGTTCTCATTCTAACAGATAATTTTAAAATATTAGAAATATATATGAACGAAAGTTAATGTTTTTTTAATAAGATACGACAATATTATTTTTTCCTACCATTCCTACTAAATTCGGGAATAATCCTCCTGGCAACACTTTAGAAAGGGACACAGGGCTCTCCAAGCGCTTTCTCTCTCGGACCGGATTTCTCTTTGACCAAGTGATTGTCTGTAACAGAACTTAACGTTATAAATATAAGGTTTATTTTTATATTGTTGTCAAATTGACAATGCACATTCCAGGTTGTAATATAAGTTCCTTGGGAATGTGTAACTCCGTGGGGTTTCGTAACCATAGATTATTATTACCCATCGATGTTTTGTTGGTATAAAGGTTGGACGCTTGATTGCTGAGCGTGAGTTCATAAGTGCGATCCCCAGGTTGGTCATCGCACTTATGAACTCAAACTAAGTGTGAGTTATGAGGTCAAACTAAGTGTGAGTCCTATTGATTTTTCCATAGGTACTTACCTACGATTTCTCAGTAGCTCAGAGTCTAAGTTTGTGGCTGGTTGATCAACTTTATTTATATTGTATAGCGTACCTACATACAAATGAATACAAACGCGCACCATCCAATAGCTGAGCAGAAAATGCAGTCGATTTTTTCGGATCATTTGTTGAAAAAGAAATGCACCTATCCATATAAAAAAAATTGTTTATAGCAGTCTAAAACATGCAGAACAACAGGCCAAATCGAAAGAAAGGCCAGCCATCGCCGTCCACTTCCGATATAAAACTACCTAAAATACCGAAGATTTCAATGCCTGAAGACTTTAAAGTACGGACGCGGCCTTTGTTTTCATTGCCGGAGGAAGTTTTAAAATTACCCTCGCCGGCTACTAAAGCCGCAAAACTGCAGGCGGCGAAACTTGCTCCGAAGAAGAAGTCCAGCGGTATCGTACCTAATTACTTAGTCCTAACTTTTCATATAATTATATTTTGTTTCTAGGAAGTTTTATCTTGATTCTGGTAAGTTACCTTCTTATGGTCGACGCCAGATAAATTTGCAATTACGGTCATTGACCCACCTACATTATTGTCATAGTTAATTCCGAAAACAGAAATAAAGACATAAAGCAGTCCTGAAACGACGTCATCTATCGTGATCCTTTACATTTTTAGTAACTAATGAAAAACGATTCATAATTTATTGCCCAGGTACAAACGAAGAGATATTCAGGAAAGGGCAATGACCGTTATTGCAAATTTATCTGGCGTCGACCATAACTACCCGTACTTGCTTGGAAGTCCTTTTGTAGGTATCAAAGACTACAAAAGTATACTGTCTAGTAGGTATATAACGTAGGTATAAACCACTATACAGAGTGTTACAGAATTGCGTGGTCATATTTGAGGGTGGTGTTCTGTAGCTGCTATAGAGTAAGTAAACAATATCAAAATAAAAAATAACTTATTGCAGAAAAAACTACTAAAAAGAAAAAAAAAAACTTTTCTAGCAGCATGATACAGTCGGTGGCATCGAATCTGTGATTGAACAAAAACAAACACCACTAATTACACCAGATAGCTTGAAAAGTGTTTTTTTTTTCGTTTCTTGCGGTCAGGTTTTTTTTTAAGTACAAAAAAAGTTGTTCTAATATTTTTCCTAATTGTTTAGTAGGTACAGAACACCACCTATATTTATGACCTCGCACTTCTGGAACACCCTATATGTATAAATCACACGTATAGGATGCATTAAGACAGATGGGCCAGGATCGTTACACAGTGAGTGCTCGAAGATGGATGTTGTCACCAAGGATGGCCTGAGAAACGATGGTGACGATTTGGACTCGTAGTATCGTTATTGACCATTTGGCCGGAGATAAAGAGAAAAGTAGGTAGGTAGAGAAGGGGAGACCTTTGCCCGGCAGTGGGAAATAATTGGTTAAGTATAGAGGAGTCTTCTCTTCTTCGTGTAGTAGATAATAATTTTTGTGGCTCAAAACTTTTCCACTACCGAGCTTTGTCGTTGGTGGAAGCGCGGCTGGTCGCTTTGGCTGCATGTTTTGAGGCAGAGAGAGCAGGATAGGAGGTGGAGCATAGTTTGTGATTCGACTCCAAGGATAAAAGGATAGCCCCACTTTGCAAAAAAGGAGTATAAACCACCAACTTAAATTTGCGGTGCTAATGACTATTGAATCCTTCCAGTAATGCAAACCTTCACACAAATGAGGAGAGCTCGGGAAGAGTTCAGGCTAAAGCTGGTGAAGTTGATATGTCAGGAAGATGGAGGCGGGGATGAGAATCAGGCAGCGGCCATGCCCACCAGCGAGGAACAGAACATGCTTAGATATTACTATTACCTGCGATACGGCATCGACACCATACATGTAGCGCCTTTGGACAATAAAATAATATTAAGGTAAGGTAATCCTAATATTATAAATGTGAAAGCATGGTAGCGAAAGTGAGTTAGTGTTTGTTTTTTATGCTTGCACGGTGACCCATTTTGATGTCTTTTGGTACAGAGGTAGATGGGACTCTGGAGACGGTTCTATGCTACTTTAGCCGCGCGCGGGCAAAAGCTAGTAAACAATTGTGTCAAATTAATTGCGTCCTTTGGTGTCAAAATTGTTCTTCTTCGGACTGTGATACTGAAATTATTATATAACTAGGCGCCTTTCTCTCCATTGGTAGATTGGATTCGTTTCCAATCTACCTAAGTATCTTCGGTCGGGTCGGTGATCCGAAATCCTTACCTAGTCACTACTAGGCAGGGTGGACACCTAGGTGGTGGAAACTGTAAGGTACCTAATCAAGTATCCATTTTTGGTGTTTGTTTTTTAAATTAGAAGACATGTTTTTCAGAGTACACAATCTTATATCCCCGAAGTTGAAAAAATGGAAGCAAACTCTGTTTACGTGCACAGACGAGATGCGTGAAGATTTTATGATGAGCATGAAGAAAGCCATTGTGGATTTCGTGCTGAAAGATCCCAATACGGTATCTAAATTTAACATGTTACTTAAATCTTCCTTTAATGTCTAGGTACTTCAGTTTAATAGTAGGTAAACCCAAATACATTCATGCTTGTAAGCAAAAATGGAAACGGGAGTTTATGACGACGAATATTGTAATACTGACGTGGACTATATGTAAGTATCTTCCGTAGCCAAAATTTTGATTGTCCTTACAATTGCAACAGGAACTTTTTGGTTACCCTTGTGGCTGATTCGGCTTAAGGATCCTTAACTCTTTTATGGTTCTATGAAAAACAGATTTTGAACTAATGTAATGTAGGTGGTTTCTTGCGCTTATTGTTGCGTAAAAGTAAAGCCTAGCTAATTTCAAAATGTATAGCGTATAAATTCCGTAGGAAGAGTCATTGGAGGAAGACGATACACCCCTGAAGCAAGAGATGGCACAGAAAGACGACGCATGGAGGAATCGCTATGCTGTAGCACACAAATATCTAACCAAAAACCTACACAGCGTTAACCCTTGCATCGCTCAGGTGTTACAAATATGGTGGAAACAATTCAAGTTAGTTTAAACAATTCTAGCCTTTTTACTTTGAAAATAACCATAAACAACATGTAACAGAATAAACGCAATACATCTTAAGGGGTCATTGTACTCATCATTATGAACAACTTTCACTATGGGACCAACACTGAAATCGCAAAAAAAATGACTGCCCCATACATTTTTTTGCGCGCAACTTGACAAAATGTACCTACCTACCTACTGAACAGCTGATTTTTGTCCATGCACTTCACCCATTTGTCCTATCACAAGCTGCGCTACACACCTTTTGAACCGACTTCATTTAAGGCCTTCGGTTAATTATCTGGGGTCATGTCACACTACGCTTGAGGACGCGTATTTTGTTCATTCGCCGACGTCGATTTTCTTGGGGGTTTATTCGCGACCAGTGCGGGCTGTCTGACGACCAGCCTGGTGCGATAAATTTAATCCAGACTGGCACCCTTTTTAGCACTAGTGCGAAATAAACTTCATTGCGAATCTAAAACGCGTTGCCTATGTTATTTCCCTCATTTGGCGAGGGGACCTTTTTGGCCTCGCACAGAATTATGATGCTTTTGTTATTTTTATTTAATATTTTTGTTACCTACCTACCCATTGTTAATTTTATTTTATTGTTTTACTTTTTGTTTGTCTTGTGCGAGTCCCAAATAAATATTTTTCTTTCTTTCTTTCTTTCATTCTAGTGACTTAAGATTGATCAGCATGAAAGATATAATGACAACGAACGAGGCGTACGAGTTGCAAGACTTCTGTTTTGTTTGCAAGAGGCACATAGAAGCAGCAGGCAATGTGCTCACACACCAGTGGATTCCAACAGTTCAAGCTGTTTTTCTCCAGGTAAGAAGGGCTAAAAAAACTCAAGAGCATAATGCGAACCGTTTAAAACAGCTGTTCCACACGCAATAATTACGTTATAATCTACCTTCTTCAGGGCAGTAAAAAGAGGTTGATACCAGACCCGAAACAAGCACAGAAAATGAAGCACTTTTACAACTGTCTGGGGTGCATCATGACTTACAATCTTCAAACATTGTGCTTGAAGTCAATGGAGGAGTTTACTGACTACATTATGGATGTGGGCGTAAGTATTGAGCGCCTTCGTCTTTCATGATACAGGCTTCTGCCAGCGGGTTCACCCACGTGAAATTTGAAAATTATCCCATAGGAACATACTCCCGTTTTAAAATTTGTGTTTCATCCAAATTCGTGCAGCCGTTAAGACGTGAAGAGGTTACAAACAGACAGACAGACATACGGAGTTACTTTCTCATTTATTTATATTATTTATTAATTTAATATTAAGTATGGATGATATGGACAAACTAATTTTCTTCTTTCAATATTATAGTGCATGGAAACATTGTCTTTGATTGAAATGTCAACTCTGTCGTGTGGCAATGGGGATATCATTTACATCTTAGCATATAATAATATAAGAAATTATACGACCATTTGATCACATTGAGAGAGTTATGCTTTTCAGCTTTCAAGTACCTACCATAATGTTTTCTAACCAAATACTTACATTGCAGGGAAATAATCAAGGTTTTATAATAAATCTCGGTTTTACAAACGATGCTATAGAATTCGATCCCACTTTTAAGCAGTTCAAAGATCAAATGAGTCTTTTATACGAATTCTTGATCGATGCGTGTCGGCAGTCACCTCGCCTGGAAACCTTGCTGTACCAAGATTATACGGAAGCTACAAGAGCCACTTTGAGGGTACGATGAGTCAGTCATCTCTAAAGTTTCACTATTATAACATGTAGGCTTATTCATAAACAAACGAACTACCTATTTGATTAGTTTAAATATTGATTAGTCGATCCTAAATTCAAATCCTCTGTAGATTTTTTTATAGAGAATCTGCTAATTAGGTAGGTACTTAAGTAGTGTTTAAAATGAACTAATCATCTGGTATTTTTTATGAATAAGGCTGAAGTTATTTATTTTTATTAATTGGAATGTTCTATTTTTGTAGCCTATCATAGACAAGGAACTAATAGGACATTATAAAACCCAAATAGCGGAATTGATTGCGGAGCAAAGAATAGGTCCTGAACTGAGAGTTCAAGATTTTGATGACTACATCTGTTTATTGAACGGCGAGGTGATTCTATTTCAATACCTATTAATTTTTAAAATTCACAACAATTGGTTTTCATTAAAAATATTTTAAGAAGTAAGTACCTACTTACTTATATTAGGTACGGTTTGCATTATTATTTATTATCAATATGTTTGTTTAACAGTCTCAATCTAAAGTGGAAGCTTTTGTTAATTCGGACCCGGAGAAGACTTTTGAGGAGTATTGCGAGGAGGCAGTGAAGTACGTTGATTTGGCTCGGGAGATCCCTTCCAAGCTTGAGGGAACCATCGTCATCGGCATGTTTCAGATGCAGCGGGGTGAACTCATCACCTCGCTGCGTGGGGCTGCGACTAGGATGGCCAACACCTTGTTGAGGAGAATGACTGATGACTATCAAGTGATGATCAAAGCGTTAGTTTCTAAATATGTTACTTGCTTATAGTCCAAAATCCTATAGAGATATACACGAACATAAGATACGTATTTCCTGAATAACAAAATGAGTGGGACCAAGCTAGCAGGTATTATATTCAAAGTACATAGGTACTCTCTGTACTCTATCCCACATATTTTGTTACTCAGAAAATAAGTAATAAGTATCTGGAAGTTCTAGAATCGTGGGCTATTCTGTAATGTCTTGGGGCTACTGCGTTTCCTTTCGTGATTAGGTAATCTCTTGTTTTTTTTAATAGAATTTATGACGAATACGCTACAATAGCGAACACGCTGCTGACTCCACCAGCGGACACGGCGGCCCTCATGGATCTGATAGACTACGTCAAGAAGGTGGAGGACGTGTTACTCGCCGAGATGGAGGACAAGCTGCGCAACGTTATGAGATACATCGTCTTCTTGGGCGACTATACCAACTTCACGCCGTTGGAGCTCAAGTCTAACAATCAGACTTACCACTGGTGAGGAAACATAATACAACTTTAAAGTGCCCAAGTAACGGACTTTTCGGTGAAACATGGGCAAAAAAGTAGCTTTCATAGGGACGCGTAGACACTTGTACATTTAGTCGACCACGTAATTAAACATTCTGTATTTAACGGAGATTATAGGCAACCAGATTTATCATGCAAGCCAAATATAGGTATCGATGAGGTTATCCTAGTAGGTATAATAAAGCTGAAGAGTTTGTTTGTTTGTTTGAACGCGCTTACTTCTGGAACTACCAGTCGGATTTGGAAATAGTTATTTATGATATTAGTGCGGTAAGTTGGTTTTTACAAACGAGTAGACGAATGTAAGCACGAGACGAAGTCGAGGGCTTACCATAGTAACGAGTTTGTAAAAACCAAATCCGCACGAGTGTCATACAACGTTTTTCGACACATTTGCGAGAAAACAGTAAGTACAATAAGTAATGAAACAAACTTTTTGTCTTTAGAAATCAGCCGAAAAGTCGCAGCAATCTTTAGTTGACGTTTCTAATATGAAAATGGCGCGAATTTGCAAAGGGCGCCACGTGCACGTGGTGAAAATTAGAACCACATCTTTCATTTATTTTTATTCATGTTCTCTCATTTTCTCTATAATATTAAAATGAGACAAACGTATACATACGTTTGTCTCATTTTAATATTATAGAGAAAATGAAAAAATAAATGAAAGATGTGGTTCTAATTTTCACCACGTGCACGTGGCGCCCTTTGCAAATTCGCGCCATTTTCATATATACAGCATAAGCGCTTCCAAGTTCCAAGGAGGTGCGATCATTCAGCTTATTTATTCTCGTGATGTGAAACTCCTTGGTAGAATTCTTATTATTTTTTATGGAAATTAAAAAAAACCGTAAAGAATACGCACGGCGCTATACAACGGAGTATGCGGTAAAATATGTACTTAGGTTACCTATTTTACCGCACGTTCCATTGTGTGGTGCATAATTTTTAACTTTCGAACAATGCATACAGGCTTCGTAAATGCATTTTTTGAGCAAATGTGTTGAAAATTATATTTATATATGATAGGCACATTCATGAGGAAGGATGAAGCTTAGGCTTTTAGCGAAGGAAAAAAAAAACGGTATATGCGCGTACGAAGTTGGTGTCAAAAGCTACCTTTGATAAAAGCAACGGTCTTCAATGCAAAGGCTTAATCAGCTTTATTTATAATAACAAAGTAAGCATAATAATATGTCTAGTTTAAATATTGATTCGTCTTATAGAAACGCATTTCAAGTGTTTCAGTATATTTACAGGTATGCTCGCATGCCTGGTATAATAGAGGAGTCTAAGAACATTTGTGATCAGAAGAAGCAAGAATATCAAGAGTTATTGAAGGTAACAATTAAAATTTACCTAGCTGTTGAAATCAATCTACCTATAATATTGTAGGTGTAGTCTCCCATAGAATTAGAAGTAAATAACTTAACTGTAAAACGTTATTTATAGGTTCGCATTGCCAAGTTCATTGATGATCTGGATATTTATGAATTACAATGCAATGAAGTACAGTATTGGGGAGAAATCAATGAATTACCGAAATACGTCTCGCGAGCACGACATTTGGATGAGAAGTAAGTCTTCAATCGATTGTTTTGAAGGAAAGCATTTAAAATCAACAAATACCTACTCGTAAGTATTCTAGCTTATCAAGTTAGCACGGCCGCCTAAGGATTCGCAGGTAGTTAGAGGTTTATACTCACGTATAGCTGAGGTACCCAACTTGGCTCCTATGAATCTGGCATCTTCCTCCTTTAGGAAGCGTGTCACATGCGTTTATACGCGTGAGCCAAAACCGTGATTAAAGACAGTATTCTTGAAGGCTTTTACAGGATTTCAAATTTAGCTTACTAGGCGAACTGGTCTTGCCATGCGGCGATATCTTAGTAACCGATATTTAGTATTTTATCCCTGTTCGCAGATTAGCTCATGCTCTCACCAAGATAGACCAGTTCAACGAAGAAGAAACGTCGTTTGGGTGGGAGTTGTCACAGTATCCCAAGAGGAAGGCTGTGTACGACAAATTAGTGCCTTTTAAGAAACTGTTCGATGCTGGGTATGACTTCCTTGAGAAATATAATACTTGGATGTCTTCTAAAGTAAGTATCTTTACAAAATAATTTATTTACACGGCTTCAATCGAATTTGTGTTTCCTGCAGAAGACAGATGAATAAAAAATAATCTTTTTCATCCTCGTACAATACAGATTATTGAATAATCTTTATTCTACGTTATCTTTATTGGACGAGGATGAAAATTTTGACAAAAAATAGTAAGTAAGACATGAGTAAATTAGAGGTTTGAAAGCATTGCCAGTGACAACAATTTAAATATCGTTTGTCTTGTTGATTGGGATGTTTATTTATTTATTTGGTTCACCAACAATTGTTTACACTTTTGAGCTTAAAAATAACAATCGTGATTAAAAACTTTGCACAGTAACAACTACTTATTGAAGGATGTTTGAAGGATTACTTTGTCTGTAATGGAAGCGATTGATTGACACAAACAACATAAATAGTCCAGTCAAATTAGCTTTGAACCTTGCAAAAATTCCTAACTCAGATTTTTTTCTTGAATCGTGTATTTGACCTTAGCTCTTCTAATAGTAACAAAAAATTAAACATTTTCCAGAACCGGATCACGGTAAAAAAAACAAAAACGCGTTTATTTTAATAAAAACTCGGAAAAAAATATTAACTCGAAAATGTTAGTTACAATATGTCGAGAATAGGTAAAGCAAATTATTTTCTTCAAAATTAAACATTTTCACCCTCGGGATTTTTGAAAAAATAAAAAAAACTAAATTTTTGAATTGTACTTCAGGCAAAAATATTAACTCCGATTTTTTTTCATAAAATTATTCAATTAAATACCTTAGTACTCTATGCAACAAAATTAAACAATTTCTGTTAACGGAAGATATTAATACCTGTTTTTTTGAAATAGCGGCTCAGGCAAAAATGTAACTAATAAATTTAGGTTAACTTTAATTTATGGACCATGTCTCACTTAATTACAAGAAAATTAAACACATCCAAGCAAATCGTAACGATTTTTTTAAACTATTAAAGATTGTGTAGTTTATGCACGATTGTGGTGGCGCGTCATTCATTCACCAGCCGTAGCCGGGAGCACACGTGTTCTGTATCTTGCATACCCTATATCCACCTGAGTGCTTATAAGTGTGTTTTATTGGCTCCTGAGACATTACAAGTGGCGAAGAGGATAAAAGTAAGCTTACAAAACATTTACCTACCAGAAAAAGGGTAAGAATGCACGCTGAAAAATAATGCACGTTGAAAGTTGTTTACGATCAATTAAGCGACTATATTTCGATCTGATAAGGATCGTTAGTAGTTTGGATACTGAAGTGAAAACAGAACGTAGTCACGCTGTACCCACCTACCTACACGTAAATAAATCGTTACCAAGGTAGATGTTTACAGGTAACGATTACTTTGTTGCCTCAGTTTCGTAGGATTAAGTAACGAAAAATAACAATTCTGCTTCGATTGAGGTAAGCAACTGATAAGCGTAAATGTTACAAAGGCCATGCAGTGAGTGTTGTTTACAACAAAACAAAGGGCCATGCCTGGATAGTACGCAATTATTTTTAATGTGTTGTAATGCAAACAGTAAATTATTGTTAATTATTATTATTGAGTAAGTACTTTCATTTAAATAACAAGATTGAGAGTTATTTGCACGCTTCTTATTTTAAATAAAAATAGTAACCAATTGTTATCGTAAATCTTGGACATATTTAACTTTTTGTTGTAAATAACCTACATACCCACTTATTGTAAATATAAAACAAAATCAGTAGATCGATACTATTTTAATCAGGGCACTGGTTTTGCTAGGATCAATTGTTTGCATTTCGTCACGCAAATACTATCCGCACATATGACCATGCTTAAAGAATAAATGTGAGGAAAGATCGGGAAACGTTAGTGTAAGCATCAATAATGACTCACACGACGACACAGTTGGCGCGGTGGTACGTCGCGTGGTGGACGAGCGATCAGCTGCTGCGCTGCGTGTCGCGGGTTCGATTCCCGCACAGATTATAACGGAATTTTCATGAGTGAGTATGCATTTCAGAAATTTATTTTGATAGATCGGATATCTTTCCGTTGTCCGTAATGTTGTGCAGGGAGCACTGTGCACGAATCCCCCATGACTGGATATTGTACTACACCCGAGCATGGGTGTTAGTCACGGATGGCAGTGTCGTGGATTCATGGCGCTATGGTATAAATGACTGCGCCATTCGCTGCTGAATAGAACAATCAAGGGTGTAGTGTAGACAAAATCAATCTGGTCAATTTATGTATTAACTTTATAGATGTACTCTTTCTTTTTTTGAGTTTTATTTTTCTATTAACTCACACACTGTTTTATTAATGGTTCCAATATTTGTAAATATGTGAGTACCATGTACTTATTAAGAGAATGAAAAAGTTTACCTCTGCTGGTAATACATTGAATTCTATAAGCAGTATACTCTAGGTGCATCAACCTCACATAATTATATTAAAGTTAATTTTTGTATTCAAAATATTGTAAAACATTTATTTGAAAAGAGTAACTATGGAGTTTCTTGTCCGTTCTTCTCCATAAGAATCTACCTTTGCGAACGGACAGTAGAGTCACCTTATTTTGTATACATAGTATTTGGATATAAATGATGACGATCAAAAGAGCCGTTTGATGGCCTTATTGAAATGAACGTTTTGTCTTAGACTTTTATAAAAGACAGTTTGGGAAGCAAGTGAAGAAAAAAGGGAAAAGTATGGTAAATACCTGGAAATAGCGGAAAATGTATTGAAAATCTGTAATATAATGCCTATTTAAAGTATTAATAATATATACAACATCCGATGAGTTACCAGTCATATTATAAAGATTTAAGTTTTGATGTGATTTTGAACTAATTTAAATCAATTAAAATAAAGAAGGAATGTAGTGTATGCACGAAGGTGGTGGCGCGTCATTCATTCACCAGCCGTAGCCGGGAGCACACGTGTTCTTTATCTTGCATACCCTATATCCACCTGAGTGCTTATAAGTGTGTTTTATTGGCTCCTGAGACATTACAGATTGATATTATCTTCCTAATGTGGCCCTGTTGTTTCAAACCCATTTGTCAGATTGGATCGAATTGAGCACATTTTATCACAATATTTGTTTAGTCAGAATTTAAATAACTATGAAAAATCATCTTGTTCTACAAAATGTGTATCTAAAAGATGTTACCTACCTACCTATTGTGTTTTGTTTAGAGTCATAATTATGGCAAAGTTTATGGATTTAACAATTATATCAAGATAATGACTATGGTTTATTTTTTTATTGGTTTTTATTAGCTGTAAGTCCTATAATAATTTTACCTAGTATATTCATTAATATTCACGTACACTACTACTAACAAAGGTTTTATTAGTATATACTTTCGAAATCACAATCGTCGTAAGGGTTTATTAAAATACAGTTATGTGCAGTTTCATAGACTACTTTATTTTAAGTCATGCAAAATTTCTGCGAGTATTTTTGCATTGGGAAACGTAGCACGTCAAACTTTAACCTTGTTGGTACGCATTAACGCGTAGTAACAAGTACAAGAAATTGCAAGTCTAATCATATTCGCAAATTCACATCAACTCTCAACTTATCGGTCAGTTTTCGTATATCTTGCACTTGCAGACGAGTCTTTCCAGGTGACATCTAATGTCAGATGTGAGTGTTTTGTTTAACATGATCAACTTCTATGAACAAGACTTCTAAATTAACTGCAGTCATACGTATAAACAGACATTTTCTTGACCGTCTTCGGTCTATCTGTATTATTAGGAAACGCAGCCTTTTCCTGAGCTGCTATTAGAATTAATGCATTACAATTGCATTTTGTTGCTAATGCACAAAAAAAGGTCAACTTGGAATAATTGCCATATTTGGAATGAGTTTTATGAAAACATACCTTTAATCCCGTTGTCCCCGTATGCCATATCCCGTCATGGGGCAGCGGGACGTGATTAAATTTATTTTCCGTTGTCCCCATAACGTACATTCGGCTAACGGGGAAAACGGGAAGTAAATCATATTTCTGGGTGGTTTAAAAAAAAATAACCACAAAGGTGATGGCGGGGTCTGCTTGCTCGCTTCGCTCGCTCACTTGACCTCGCCATCCCCTTCCAACCTAACCTATCCGAGTCGGGTTGCCCCAAGTCCCGAGCTCACTTCGCTCACTCTTGCACCAACATCATTTGAAAAGTATATTTAATTATTACAATAAATTAACAGGAACAGCGGGAAGTAATTTTTATTATTTTATTAAATTTCCTTCGTACCCTTTAACGGAGATATGGCCTACGGGGACAACGGGAATATACTAAAACATATATTTCCCGTTGAATACCCGTTGAATATAAGTACCAAAACATGTATTACATGAAAATAATTCATTGGTAATCATCAAATGACTCCTTACGCTCTGGGCGGAGCGGGAGGGAGTGTCAGACTCTTAGAACCCATTCGTGTTCCTCCTAATGCCCTTTGCGTTTCAGGGCCGCGGTGACTCTTTCGAAAAAATTCCGCAAGAACTTTGTTATCTACGAAATTTCCAAAGCTCATCCTTATCCGACGAACTTTATCGTAAGGCGTCATACAATTGAACTCCACTCTGGGTGCGAAGGAGCGGAAGGGAGTATCAAACTCTTACTGGTTAAAACCCATTCGTATTCCTTCTATTGCCCTTTGCGTTCCAGGGCCGCTGTAATTTTTTCGAACAAATTCCGCAACCCTGGCAGTCTCTGGCCCTAGCGGGCCCCAGCGTCTTTGCTGACAACTCTTTCTGGCGTACGTGGAACACAACGCGCAGTAGACTCAGGCCTGTTCTGATCGTATGGCGAGCTACTCATTGCTCTCCAGCTATTGATGCCTGCGGACGGCGGTCCGCAGGCTGCCTACGTGGTTGCACACTTGGCAGAGGAAGCACCTCAGAGGTCTGGGTTCCAGCAGTTTGACCTGCGTAGAAACCCAACCCACCAGGAGCCTTCGGCCCTCCAATATTATCTTAGCCACCGACACGGGGCAGCTCACCACAACGGTTCCCATGCCCGTGTGGTCAGGATGTATGGTGCTTGCCTTCACCTCCTCAGAGAAACCCCCCGTCCTGACGACGTCGGCCACCACCTTCTCCTCCGTGACAGAGTCATCCAGGCCCAGAATGCGTATGTCCATGCACTTCGCGGGCCTTGACACTCGGCCATCGTCCGCATTTGACGCCCCCTGTAAGCCAACTTCTTGGAGCCCGGCTAGGTCTGCTCGGAGTTTTGCGTTTTCATTTTGGAGAAACTCCGTGGCGGCCACCAAGCGGGTGACCTCTGCCCGCAGCTTGGACATTTCGTCCGACGGAGGCCCACCACAATTAGCCTCAGCCGCCAGAATGGAAACCAACGCCGCGCTTAGGCCTTGTTTTTAGAGGCCTGCGTCCACTTCAAGGCCACATTGCGGACTGCAGCCTCCACGACCTCCGCAAACCTGACCTTACGCTCCTTATTGGAACCGCTAGCGATATCCGGCTCACCGCCGGAAGAAGCCGAAGGGATAGCCCTTCGACCGGTCGCTCTTGGGTGGCGCCCCTCCTCCCAAGCTTAGCGGCTCGCTGGGCTGTCTCCTGGGAGGTGAGCACCCTCCACTTGCTTCCTTCTCGGCCCTTACCTCCCCTACTGGTGGGAATTTTTCGGGCCAGCGGCCCACTTTTCGTTGGAGGACAAACCCTGGTCATCCTCTAGTCTGGGCCACCTACGGAAGAGCCTGGAGTTCTCCGCAGCAGCCCCCATTCCCTAACGACGACAGCTCGCTGAGCTGATACCAGATACAGAGTCGTCAGAGTCTAACCCCGCACCTGCACGACGCTCAAACGAGCCCATCTTCCAAAACTGGACGCTTTGACCAGTGCCATATGCTGCGGCAGGTTATACAGAAGACCGAAGAGTATAATCTGCCCCTCTGCCTAGCGTTTGTGGACTACGAGAAAGCCTTCGATTTGATCGAGACTTGGGCTGTGCTGCAGTCTCTCCAACGGTGCCAGATCGACTGTAGTTACATCGAGGTGCCTAAGTGTTTGTACGAAAACGCCACCATGTCAGTCCGACTTCAGGATCAGACTTCGAAACCTATCCTCCAGCAGCGGGGTGTGAGGTAGGGAGACGTCATTTCTCCGAAACTGTTCACGGCCGCAATGGAGGATGTCTTCAAGGTTTTGAACTGGAGAAGGCTAGGCATTCATGTCAATGGCGAGTACATCACTCACCTTCGATTTGCTGACGTTATAGTCGTCATGGCTGAGACCATGGAGGACCTCAGTACAATGTTCGATGACCTCAGTAGAGCTTCCGAAAGAGTGGGTCATAAAATGAACATGGACAAAACCAAGGTCATGGGATATGTAGCACCCACTCCTATCAAGATCGGTGGCTCTGCAATCGAAGTTGTTGACGAGTACATCTACCTGGGACAAACGGTCCAGTTAGGTAGGGCTAACTTCCAGAAAGAGGTCAACCGTTGAATCCGACTCGGCTGGGCGGTGTTTGGGAAGTTGCGTGATATCTTCTCGTCTCACATACCACAGTGTCTCAAGACGAAAGTCTATGACCAGTGCCTGTTGCCAGTG
Organism: Melanchra persicariae; assembly: GCA_947386135.1. Taxonomy (NCBI): domain Eukaryota; kingdom Metazoa; phylum Arthropoda; class Insecta; order Lepidoptera; family Noctuidae; genus Melanchra; species Melanchra persicariae. The sequence goes on along the minus strand of OX376653.1, from coordinate 5,665,936 downwards.
ATGACTTATGGAACTGAAACGTGGTCGCTCACAATGGGTCTTATCAGAAGGCTTAAAGTCACCCAAAGTGCAATGTAGAGGGCAATGTTTGGGGTTTCCTTGCGTGATCAAATCAGGAATGATGAAATCCGCAAGAGAACCAAGGTAACCGACATAGCCCGAAGGATCGCCAAGCTGAAGTGGCAGTGGGCAGGGCACATTGCTCGCAGAACTGATGGTCGATGGGGCTGAAAAGGAAGTGGCGACCGCGTACCGGAAGACGCAGCGTTGGTAGGCCTCCCACAAGATAAACCGATGACCCGGTGATGATTTTATCTATAAATAAAAAAATGGGTTAGTTGCACCATTTGTAATTCAAGAATGATCTTTTTTTTATTTTCCTTCACCCTGAATAGCAGAATAAATATTTTAAAAAATTGGAAGAATTCACGAAACACAAGTTATGAGCAAAATTAATTTTCTCATGCATTTTGTACTCTGACTGATTCTGACACATGAGAGAAACAAAACACGGATGACGATTCTAATAGTTGAACTTAACTGAGTGCGGCAAAAAAGATGCCACTTTATTAACAATTAAAGAGATAGGTAATAAATAACGTCTGATTTGTTTAATTTTGATAAATTATGGTTTGTGTTTGTACATTTTCCATTATTAAACAACTTTCAGGAGAGTTACATTTTTGCCTGAAAACTTATATGACAATTTCTTACATCTCGGAACCCCGAGGTAGTATTGTTTTAATTTTCTCAATATAAATAAACATGTTAATTAAAATCCATTTAGCATTATTTTTGTCAAGTTAATATTTTTGCTTGAAGTACAAAGTCAAAAAATAACATTCTTTAAAAAAAAGTACAGTTCCGTGGATGAAAAACGTTTAATTTTCTTACCTACTTGTACAGCTCAATCTGTTCTACAAATGTCCCAAACTAACATGCCAGTTAATATTTTTTTCCAACGAGTTATTATGAAATTAAATGTTTTGCTAAAAAAAACGAACATCCGGGGGTTAACTTTTCGCGGGATGCATTTAAACATACTTCTCTGCTTATACTCTAAACATTAATGGCAAAAAATCGGAGTTAAGAATTAATGCTAAGTTTGCCTTATTTTCGGCGTAATTTGACCGGACTAAAAATACGTAGAAGAGCGGAATTTAGATTCTAGTATGCTGGTTTGAATAACTTATTCTAAATCAATTATATATTTTAGGTGGGCAGTTTTGATCCCGAAGATATTGAAGGTGACGTCAGTTATTACTATAAGATTGTGTACAAGCTGGAGAAGTCTTTCGCGGAAGTTCCGGAGACTCACCGCCTCGCTACTTCTGTCAGGTAGCCTAGGCGTATTAGTTTTGATGAAATTACTTGTCTTTGATGATTCTTGAAATACCTTTAGGAAATGCCTGTTCAGACCTACTCATTATTCGCCAGCCAGAGCGGTAGCGGTAAACATTCGGTTTCGCTCGGTATCCCGCTAGATATTTTGTACAGAGTTTCGCTATTAAGATTATGCTTACCGCCGATGCGGATTTCACTACCGCTCTGGGTAGCGAATATCGCGTTAGTCTCAATCTAAATGAGACTGAACATGTTTCAGAGAAAAAATGGACGAGTTCAAGGGTAATATGCCAATAATACAAACACTTGGAAATCCTGGCATGAAGCTGCGTCATTGGGAGAAGATCTCGGAAATCGTTGGATTCCCCATAGTCGTGGACGACGAACTATCTCTAGAGAAAGTGATCGACTTCAACCTGGGCGACTATATTGATAAGTTTGAGAGCATCTCGGAAGCTGCCACTAAGGAGAACAACCTCGAGAGGGCGCTGGACAAGATGATGAAGGAATGGGCTGACCTCAGATTCGAAATTCTTCCTTACAAGTAAGCCTTAGTTAGGCAACGTTTCCACCGGTATCGAGTTCGTATGCAAATTGCATTAACTACATTGCGAGCTACCAAGGTAGAATGTGATCAATCGCTTAATCGCGCCACGCAATATAATTAAATTTGCATACTGGTTGCTTGCAGCTGAAAATGTGCCTTAGTTTAGCCCAAAATGGCTTCTTATTATTTAAAAAAAAGCATTTAGGTAAATCAGTATATTATATGATTTACAAAATTACTCAAACTTTTCAGGGATACCGGAACTTACATTCTGTCAAGTGTCGACGAAATTCAGTTGCTGTTGGATGACCACATTGTCAAAACTCAGACGATGAAGAACTCACCGTATATCAAACCATTCGAAGAAGTTATTCAGTACGCTTTCTTATTTTATGAAATTCAACCTCGACCTTGATAATTCAAAGTAGACGTACAGTCGCGGTCAGAAAATGTTTACCACCTTAAGGTTCATAATGGCCTGCACACATCGACATAAGTCACAAGGTCGATATGTGATTGACTAGGTATAGAGCATAGACTTTTAATAACGTGAAAATCTATCGCTCAAGGAGGTGACTTACTAGATATCATAGTAAAAGAAACCTTTTTTTAAAAAGGAAACAAAAAATAATATTTGACTTTATATTAACTAGCGCAGAGACGAGACAAAAAAAGATGCGAACATTCGGACAAAGCATAGGCATAAGGTCGAACTTGTTTCATATAAATCAATAATGACATGGAAAATCAAAAATGTATTATTTTAATAACTAGTGTAGCCTCCATTCTTTCTGACAGTTCCAGCGTTGATCCATTATGCCGCACAGATTTTCAATCAGATTCATATCAGCTCACCGAGCAGGCCATTGAATAAGATGAATGTCACGATGCAGGTTAAACCACGCCTTAGTAGCTCGAGCCGTGTAAAAAGGTGCATTATCATGGACGTATTCAATTTGTGGGAATTCTACTGCAAGATACACAACGGGTTCAGTAGGCAGCATCACCTCTTCAAAAGCGAAACATAATTATTCGCAGTACAGGGCTACTGCTAATAATTATATTTCGCTACTACTTCCTAAAGAAGTCAGTTCTCCGACGTCGTCGTGGCTCATGCACCCCCATCTATGTGTTCAGATTCATGTAAGGCAAGGCATTGCTTCATTATACCGAGTGTGATTATAACGCCATAAAGTAACATCTTCCAATTTCAGCCCTTTTTTTCCAAAGTTAAGCTTGCTATTTTATTTAGTAAATAAATATTTTTCAAATGAAATATTCTTGATAAATATCAAAGTCTTTGTTACCAAGCTATGACGCTAATATGTCAAAGTTTATTCATTAAAAAGTCATTAATTACTCTATACAACATCGATGCTTTACAAATTTTAAAAGTAATAAGCACCTTGATATAGTATTTTGGGTTTTTCTGCACATAGTGTGATACTGATAAAGAATCTAATTGGAAAACTGATAAACATTATTAGACCGCGATCGTACATGATATACTCGTATTGAAATAAATGGAGTTTGTTTATTAAACAATAGCTAGATCATTTTAATTCAAACGAAAAGTTTCCATACAAAAGCTGTCAAATTGCCATTTTTATTAATCAGGTGTATAAATAATCTGATTATTGAAAAATCTGACCTGAATTATACTATATCCTTATGACGCCAATATTGTTATTATTGTCATTTATCATTTTTTAGTGACTGGGAGGGTAAGCTGATTCTTCTACAAGAGATTTTAGATGAATGGTTGAAAGTTCAAGCTACTTGGATGTACTTGGAGCCTATCTTTTCGTCGCCCGATATTCAGCAGCAGATCCCCGAAGAAGGCCGACGGTTCAGTGCTGTTGATAAGGTATGATCAAATACTATACTTTTATTTAATAGCTGTACATCAGAGATAGCAATTTGATTTTTTTTAATTGTAAGATACCCTTCTTCTTGATTTGCGTTAAATTCCTACATATTTTACGCAGTTTCACAAATTGTTAAAGTACTACTTTCAGTATTACCGTCCACTTACCACTTACGATATTTACTTAGCAAATCTATGTTGGCGCTAGCCTACTTAATTCATACAGCTTTTTTATACAACAACGTCATGCTCACATATACCATACTAATTAATATTTCTTTGGAAATCTCCAACAGATGTGGCGCGAAATAATGAAAGTGGCTTTCGCGGAACCGCGAGTACTGGACGTTATCACGATAGAAAAGATGCTGGACCGACTGAAGAAGTCCAACAACTTGTTGGAGATGGTCCAGCGTGGCCTGAACGCGTACTTGGAGAAGAAGCGTCTGTACTTCCCTCGCTTCTTCTTCCTCTCCAACGATGAACTGCTTGAAATCCTGTCCGAAACTAAGGATCCTACGCGGTAGGTTTGTCGTTATTTTCTTAACTATGATCCTACTGTTTGCTTGTCATTTGAATTGATTTCGTCAATAGAGTGCAACATATGAATGAGCTAGATTTGAATAAACGAGTTGCGAGTTCCAGAAGTTTCCTCCACTCTGTCAACTTAATCGCCATGACATCGGAAAAAAACCCGCGGTGAATGTCAATAAATAACAAACTATAATTCAATATTGTGACTATGAGGAAGCCTGAGACGGGGTTGAGTTGAGTGGAGGAAAGATTTGGAATACAGCCGCAATAAGTAATATTATTTGTCTGTGTACATGACCTATGTGAATTAATTCGACTAAAATTATCTAATTCCTATTTCAACAGTGTACAACCTCACCTCAAGAAATGCTTCGAAGGTATCGCGCGGTTGACGTTCACTAGTGAGATGGTGGTGACACACATGAGGTCCTCAGAGGGAGAGGTTGTGTTGCTCACAATGACCATCAATACTGCTGCTGCGAGAGGACAGGTGACGCAGAATTCTTTATTTGAATGTTTTTAGTCTGTGATAACCGGTAATATTTATTCCTCATTTACGTTTTAGGTTGAGAAATGGCTGCTGGAATTGGAAAAGGCAATGAAAGCATCTGTCCATAATGTAGTGGCTCAATCATACGATGACTATCTATTTCGGCAGCGGGACGAGTGGGTGCTGTTTTGGCCTGGCCAAACCGTTAGTATCACAAGTCAAAATAAGTTGGGGTGCTTCCAATGTGGGCGACTGATTGCAGATCGAAACCCACGAGGCTTGCCTCTAGGCGTTGTTGCATTGCTATAGCCCAAATTCGATGCACTCCAACATTTTTTTTTCAATTGTTTGGGGTTATATTCCTTACCTATGGATTTGAAATCATAGTTTATTGCTTAATAAAGATATTTAAAAAAAATATGATTGCACGCGCTCCATTAAATGCGATAAGCCTACTTTGGACACAGACGTCTGCACTTTGTTCCGATATGTCTCTGCTTTTCACACTTCGTTATTAGAAATGACCGTTATTGTATTTAAAATAAAATCCTTTATGTTTAGGTCCAATGTATAGCGATGACTTTCTGGACGTTAGAAGTAACAGAAGCCATTCACATCAACATCCCTGCTATGAGGGCGTACTGGGAGAAGTGTAATTTCCAAATATCAAAAATTGTTGACTTGGTCCGCGGTCACCTCAATTTGCAGAACAGGATCACGCTCGGTAAAGAACTTCTGTTTTTATGAGTAAACACAAGAGAATGCCTTTGGTTGCGTTCTCGTAAAAAGCAAGTAGCTGTCGCCGGTTTTCCAGCGCTTACAGGCGCCAGCGCAGGATGTCAGTTCCACGCTCGCTGGCTAGCACTGGTAGGTTACATTATTTCTGCCAAATCGGTAAAAACAAGCGCTGACAAGTGCGAACCAGCTCTAATTTGAAATAATCGTCGGGGCGTTTTAACGCTGGCAGGCGGCATAAATCTGTTGTTTGACTCACAAATGTCAAACATCTTCTTTGTCATTTGTGAGCCTGTCGTAGTTTTCTGAACTCAACTAGACTTTGTTACAGTCACATTTTATGAAACCCTGTCCGGCCCCGGCGACACACCGGTGTGTCGCGAATTAATCGCGAATTTAATGTTTATTTACATATACATAAGATTTACTTTATATTAGGGAATTTTCACATGTTGGGCCCGAGTGGTTAAGATTGCCACCAGTTTCTGAATTAAGAATTTGAGTTTAAGAACTTGTCCTAAAAATACCTGTCCAACTGTAGCACTACAGTTTTACAAAATCTTAACTTCAAATTCTCAAGCAGTACAGAAACCAGATGTTAGAGTGGTATGACTGTAGTAGTAACTTAAAAATCTCTCCAGTTTTCAATGACTGTGGCTGTCGTACATATTTACGTCAACAAAGAAGATAGTTATTTCAGTAGAAAATGTTATAATTCCAGGAGCGTTGGTGGTGCTAGACGTCCACGCAAGAGATGTGCTGTTGCTGCTCATAGACCTTAAAGTGCAGCAAGACAATGACTTTAACTGGCTCTCTCAGATACGCTACTACTGGGAGGTACGTATAGCTTTTTTATAGTGTCTTAATAATACACATCTGTAAGGATGAAAACTAACTAATTATAAATACTTACAGCAATAATATGTGTATTGAAAATGATTTCGATTTTCGTGTTTCGTAAACCACTTTCGTAAATTACAACTAATCAATTTATTTATTTATTTAACACTTTAGCACATAAATGTACAGAGGCGGACTTTTATCTGTCTTAACAGAGTGGTCTATAATTTCCTATTGTTATAGGAGCAAGAGGACAAGTCCTGGCAGGAGTTGACTCGTATGATCAACTCTGTGCTGATGTACGGCTACGAGTACCTCGGTAACACCGGCAGGCTGGTCGTTACACCGCTAACCGACCGCTGCTTCAGGACTCTGTTCGGTGCTTTACATCTTAACTTGGGTGAGCTTTCTGAGTATACTTGTTGTTTGTAGATGTTTAAAAGCCTTTTTTCCCCGGGAAAAGTCTCATGTGTACCTAATTACCGGCTTAAACCTCCGGTAGTTGTCTTAAGCATGTATGTGTTCGGTCTCCAGTATCAGTTCGGAGATCTTCAGTGAAAATTAGCGGAGCAAAGGAGCTCCAGATCATTTCAATGAAGATCTTGAAGACTGTGGGAAACAAAAAAGCTCCTCACGGATGCATCATATCCTTTTCTCCACTCGTTTTTTTTTTTTTTTTTTTTTTTTCGGTATGACCACTAGCAAGTTAACACGCAAGGGCTAGCAACTGCTCAACCGGACTAACCTGTGGTGGCCTCAAAAGAATTTAAGGCCCCCAGCCAAGGCAACAAATCTAGCTACAAGCTAAACTACTGACCGCTCGCTAAGGGCATTCCCTGTGGAATACGACCTCGGCTTAGCGGCGTCAGTTTGGGACAGCAAGGGACAATCAGGCTGGGTCGTTTTATTATTTAGGGGTTATTAAAGCTAAGGGCTCAGCGGCGCGGGCTGGCTCGTTTGCAAAAGTCGGGGAGGGTTTTGAATGGGGCGTCGCGACGGACCTCGGCGGCGAGGTCGGAATACGGAACGCGGTCTGTGTTTGTTTTTTCTAAGAGTGCTGGTTTCCCTACAGCTTTCCTGAATCGTTGTGATCTCGTCATCTGACTCGACGAGTGTATGCCGAGGACGGCGAATCTTGCTAATACGAGAGGGAGTGTATTGTGAGGCCTTTGAAATCAAAGGGTTGCTGTGTTTCTCAGCTGATTCAATAAAACGCTTTGTAAGACGTTTCATGAATTGTTTTATTGTCGGGATTTTGAGGTCGACATGAAGTCGTTCATTCCTAATAAACCACGGGGCGCCCGTGGCTTTTCGGAGAAATCGGTTTTGGACTACTTGCATCCTGTGGATTTGCTTTGACTTTGAGTGTGCGAATGTGGCACACGCATAAGTCATAATCGGGCGAATGCACGTTGTGTAAATGCGCAGTTTACATTTAAGGGACAGCTTGCTGCGTGCATTCAGCATGGAGTGGAGTCTACCTAGAGCAAAAGCGGCGCGCGAACGTACCGTTTTTATGTGCTCAGCAAAAGTGAGTCTGTGGTCTAGTATCACACCTAGATATTTGGCTTGCTTTTCCCACGGGATCTGCTTACCAAACATGGTGATCGGACTCGGTGGTTTGGGAACGAGTCTAGCCCGCTGCTTGTAAAACAAGACCGCCTGGCTTTTCTCGGGATTGACTTCAAATCTCCAGAATTTAAACCAATCGCCTAGGTCGATGGCCGCCTTCTGGAGATTTTTGGCTATTGACCTTTCACTACTGCCTGAGCAATAGATGGCCGTGTCATCGGCAAAAAGAGCTAACTGCGTCTTGTCATTTCTGGGAATGTCGCTTGTGAACAGCGTGAAAAATAAGGGTGAGAGCACACCGCCTTGAGGGACGCCGGCTCGGATAGGGTGGGGGGAGGAAAGCGCACTTTCGATACGATACCGAAAGGTGCGATTCGACAAATAGTCTCGTATGATGAGCACGAGACGGTCAGGCACGCCGAGTTTGTATAGCTTATAAATTAAGCCATTGTGCCAGACTTTGTCGAAAGCTTTCGCTATATCAAAGAACACGGCTCCCGTTTTTAAACCGCGTTGAGTGCGGTCGCTGATATGCTCAACGATACGGTAAACCTGTTGGACACATGAGTGATTAGCTCGAAAGCCAAACTGTTCATTTGGGAGGAGGCCCTTGGCTTCGGCATAGTCCCTGAGTCGCTTATAAATAAGGCGCTCATAGATTTTACCTAAGACCTTGAGCAGACTGATGGGGCGATAGCTATTAGGGGAGGACTTTGGCTTTCCCGGTTTTGGAATACCGATAACGGTCGCCTCTTTCCACGATTGTGGGAACATGTTGTTGGACAGAGCGCCGTTGAAAATGGCAGTCATCAACATGATAAGGGAAGCTGGGAAAAAACGGAACACCTTGTTGGTGATACCGTCTGACCCAGGGGCTTTCCTGGGTTTGAGTTTCCCGATTATATCCTTCACCTCATCTGGAGTGATGGGGGGGAGGGGGTCTTCGGGGTCCTCAACGGGGGGGAGAGAAGTCCTACGTTCGACCTCAGCGTCCACCTTGGCGAGGTGAACTGGGTCTACCGGGTAGGAGCTAGGAGAGCACTGGGACTCTAGGCTGTCGGCCAGGCATTCTGCTTTCTCATCGTCTTCAAATGCGATGGTATTGTCAGGGCGAGTGAGGGGAGGCATAGTTGTAACTTCAGAGGCGCGTAACTTCCTCTGTAGTTCCCAGAAGGCCTGGTGATTGGGTTCGAGGTCGCCAAGCATCTTCTCCCAGCGACTGCTACGCAGTTCAGCGATGGCGCGACTTACTTTACGCTGTAAGTAGCGCATGTGAACTTTGTTACTGTGGCAGGGAAAAGATGAGTAGGCACGGACCGCCGCGTTCTTCTCCGTCAGCAGAGCACGCACCTCGTCCGGGAGTTTCCAGCGATGATCGCTCATCGCCGGGACCTCCTTGGAGCATTCGCTCAGGACGGATCGCACATGTTCCGTGAAGGAGTCGACCGCAGCCGTCGTGTCGGCGGCAGACTCGATGAGATCTGGGATCTTATCCAAGTGAGGTGACGTGGTGATTTTCAGCTTTTCGCTTACTTTTCTCCAGTCAGTGATCACTCGGGAAGGAGGGGGTTGAGTGGGGTCCATGGATCCCGATCCGATGGGGGCAAGCTCCAGAATAACGGGCCTGTGGTCCGAGTTTAACTCGTCAATTGTCTCCACAGAATGCAGCCTTAGGCTAACATTCTTTAAGAGGGCAATGTCGAGCACATCAGGACGAAAGTTGGGGTCATGAGGGTAGTGAGTGGGATGCATCGGAGCGATGACATCAAAGTTGAGGGGGCCGGAGAGTTCGAAAACGACTCTCCCCCTGGGGTTGGCCGTGAGGCTATTCCACGAGGGGTGTTTGGCATTGAGGTCACCCGCCAGAATGACGGAATCACTCAAACCGAGAAGTTTAGTGAGGTCATCTTTTATCTCCGAGGTGTTAGCCGCCGTGTTGCTGGCGCTAGGAGGAGGGATGTAAGAGGAGATGACCGTGATGGGCTGATGGCCTGTCATACCTAGCCGACAGACAGAGACCTCTACTTGTGCAAGAGTGGGAGGATCCACAGGGATGCAGTAGAGTGAATTTTTATAATAGATAAGGGTACCTCCCCTGTGACATCGGGTCCTATCGTTGCGAACTAAACGGTAGTTTGCAATTTTAGGGTCTCGATGTTGGGGCTTGAGAAAGGTCTCTTGGACCAGAAGTACATCAATTTGATGATCGCGGAGGAATGTGGCGATTTCGTCACGCTGGCTCAGAAGGCCATTGGCATTGAAGAGCCCTATCCGGAGGGCCTTCGGTTTGAGCCTACGGTTAGTGGACTTATCCATTAACTATGGAGTTGAATTTGTAAATATAGTGATTTACATCACTGAAGTTCTTATAGATTGAGGCATGGTTGCCTCCGCTGGATTTGAGTGCCGCGCTTAAGGCGAGGGCCCTATCAGAATAAAAGGCCAGGAAAGTGATGAGAGACAGATTCTCATCAACATTTTCGACTGTCTCGACTAAGGGAGCTGGGACAGCTGCGGGAGTAGCCTTTGGTGGGGGAGGAGAGGGTGGTGATAGGCGTGCGGGGGGCCTCGTCTTTGCGAGAGCCGCGCGAGAAGCCGTTGGCGGGGAGAATGGGGGGGGAATGGCTACATCCATAAGGGCGGGGATGGCCTTAGAAGGTGAGGCGTTAGGGGAGGCCTGAGGGGCCTGTGAAGCCTGAGGGGTAGTGGTCCTCAAGGCCGGGAAGTGGGCCTTGTGGTTTGCTGCCCTCCAGGGATTAGGGCGCTGATGGCTTTGAGCCATTGGGGTGTTGGTGGCTTGGGTGGGGCGTTCCCTAAACTGGCGGACGTTACCGCGCTTTGCCAGTGAGGGAGAAGAAGATTTTGGTGCCCTGGGGCAGCCCCGGTAATTTGCCGGGTGCCCGGTCTCACCACACAGCACGCAGCTGGGAGGCTCGACACATTGGGATCGGTCCTTAGGGCGTGTGCAGTCAGCGGTGCCGTGGTCACCCAGGCACTTGACGCATCTTGGCTTAGCGTAGCAATTACGCTGAGTGTGGCCGTAGAGTTGGCAGCGATGACACTGCCCAACTATGCCACTCCTATTTGGGTTCTCGGTTTTAATGCCCGAGAGCCTACAGACTTGGCTGAGTTTGAAAATGGGGTGATACCCCTCAACTGGGTCGCAAACGACCAGGATCATGTCGTAGGGTTTACCCCCACGACGGTGCATTCGGTGGACCTCAGCCACCGGAATTTTTTGCGACTTAAGGTCGCTGAGAATATCCTGGATGGATATTTCGTGTGGGACATTACGTACGACCACACGTACTTGTTTTTCCTCCTCGAAAGAGTAGGAATGGAACGGAATGTTCCTTTCCCGGAGGAGTTTATGTAGGCCTCTGTAATCAGTGGCCGTGGGGACTGTTACTTTTATGCCCAGATTGACAGTCTGGGCACGAGTGAATTTTATGTGGCGTGCATCGCACGCCGCAGAGATTTCGGTCCACATGGTTTTTTCGTGGACGAAGAATGGGGGTGGGGATTTCATCTTAGGGGGGGCGATGGGTGCCGGGGTGGCAATGGCCATGGGGCTGTGGGAGCGGCTTCGTTGCTGGGAGGTACCAGCGCGTGAAGCGGGGCGAGAGGGGGCTGGGGAGGGGAGAGGGGAAGATTGGCCTGAGGGGGCCTTTTGGGTCGGCTTCTTCGCCTTGGGTGCTGACTGGGCAGCATTTGACCTCTTCTTCCTCTTGCCCTGGACAACTATGAAGCTGTCCGAGGAGCTCGAGGAGTGGTGTCCATCCGAGTCTGACTCGGAGCCAGACTCATACTCCATTGTGTTGGAGGGGACGGGGGCGGGGGCGGGGGCGCTCAGCTCGGGAGTGAGCTGGCTGTCCAAGGCATCGCTGAATTGGGCGATGTCAGACATTGATGGGGTAGGGGTGGGGGGGGGAGGGGGGCACCGAATGGGTGCGGGGGAAGAACTACGACTGAGCGTCGTGGGGGGGGGGGGGCACTTTTGTGGTGGCGGGGGGGGGAATGGTTTTGCAGGTGCCAACACTATAGAGGGGGGGGGGGTTGACACCCTAGGTGGAGATGACGGGACAGTGGTCATCTCACCCTGGATACGTTCGAGGATAGCGTTGAACAACGCTACGTCGGGGTCGTCTTTGTACTTAGCACAAAGGGCGGCGCACAGTGCCATAAGGGCATCTGCTACGCCGGGAGAGGGGAGAGAGTGGTCGGGGATCGGGACACTATTTACCATTATGGTGGCCACCGATGGGGAAGGAGTAGGTATGGCGCTCGAGGCGTCCATCCTGAGAGGGGGGGGGGGGGGGAGCTAAGCTCCTGTCCCTAAAGACAGTTCCCCAAAAACAGCCCTTCCCTTGAGCGTTTCCTAGTGCTCTAGCCGGGGAGAAGAAAGCCCAAACAAACTCTCCGGCAGCACAACTGTCTTCGGCCTGAAGGGCCACTAAACCTAACTCCCCGGGTGGGAGCTCCCGGGGATGAGTACCCTCCCTGCCGGGTTCGGTCAGGGAGGTGAGTGCCTAGGGTGAGCCCTAAGCTTGTATACCCACTGCCGATCTTAATGTGCAGTGGGGCCCTATGGGTCTTTCGACCAAGCTGGTGACGTAGGGGTAGACACACCCAGCCGTCACCAGGTGCACCCTGGAAGGAAACGGGATTAGAATTTAGGGCGCGACTAGGAGATCCCCCAAGGCCGCGCACCTAAACCCTTCCGACTTTACCAAGCCCTGAAGGGGCTTGGTAGGTGTGTCGGGTCCACACCACTTGGCTTAGTTGGCACCGTAAGGTATCCACCAAGTACCACAAACAGTGGATTTTACCTGAAGGGCAAATCTCTATCGGTAGCAAGCGAATAAATTCACTTGCAACCGAAACGAGTCACCTCGTAGCACGCTATGAGACTGCGTAGCAGATCTCGTAGCACTGCTACGAAGTGGGCGGAGCTACGTAGCACGCGTAGGCGAGCTAACGTACCTACGCTGTGTGATGACGCGGAGTCTCGCAGCTGGTGCGCGTAGCGGTCGGCGGTGTCGCGCGCTACGGGGGCGTAGCGCCGGGGGTCTGCTGCTACGGTCGTAGCGGAGAGCTGCGTGGAGGTGGGATGCGTGCGACTCGAACGGGCGCTCGAGGCGGAATGTCTCCACTCGTGTCCATTACTCTGATATATAACTTTTTCAGAATTATTATATTTAATAATAATAAATAATAAAATTGTTTATTTATAAAATAGGACACATTTACAATAAATACCTATCTCACAAAATTTAAAGAATACAGTTGCTTATTTGCCTGAACTAGGTTTAACCTGTGTTTCAGGCTAGATTGAGCTTATGTGAACTTAAAATAATAAATTAACAATAATTAAGTTATTCAAATCATGTTCAACTAAGGGAAACCAAACATTTCGCAGGCGGAGCTCCGGAAGGCCCCGCCGGCACCGGCAAGACGGAGACCGTCAAAGATCTGGCTAAAGCAGTGGCGAAACAGTGCGTCGTGTTCAACTGTTCTGATGGCCTCGACTACATCGCGCTCGGGAAGTTCTTCAAGGTATTGTCAAAGATAGGCTTACCACTCAAAACTTTGCTTCTGTTTCTAAGCTATAGAAATATCTATGCTTATGTAAAATGTGTGTAGTCATGCTTCTATTACCATCAAGTGCGACACAGCATTTTTTATAGAAACTTCCGAAACAGACCAGAGGTAGTGGTAGGGTACTAGTAAGTAAAAGAGAGATCAATAACATAACATAATGTTCTGAGCGTCCCATACCGAAAGGGTTACCATCTCAGCATTTGCTGGGCATCAGATACCCGCAGCGCTGGAGTCCAGATCTGGTGGGACGAACCTTTTTTGTGGAAGTTACTGTTCTGGCTGGGGCTTGTGCAAAGTGGGACAGGTACTCCCACCATGTAGAATATTGGTATCGAGCTGCTTCTGGTAAGTCTGGAAGTCGATTCATGGACCCTTACATAGTTTAGAATAAGCTTAGAGTACGGTGGCATTATACCTAATTACTCCTTTCCTGTTGTGACCAGGGTTTGGCCTCTTGCGGCGCCTGGTCATGCTTCGACGAGTTCAACCGCATCGACCTGGAGGTGCTGTCGGTGGTAGCGCAGCAGATCCTCTCCATCCAGCGCGGCATCAACTCGGGCTCCACGGAACTACTGTTCGAAGGCACCATGCTGCAGCTCGACAAGTCATGCGCCACGTTCATTACCATGAACCCCGGATACGCTGGACGATCAGAACTGCCTGATAATCTAAAGGTTATTTTTTTTGTTTGTAGAAGTACTCAAATACATTCTTTGTAAAATGTTAATTGGCTACGGTTGGTTTCGGCCTTAGTGTCGGGCGTTTTCTACTCCGTATCACCTACGGACTTACGATTGGTCCCGAACTAAGAATGAATGACAACACGATTTGACAGTTGTTCTTAGTTCGGGTCACCCGACACTCAGACACCAACACATTCCAAAGAGGAACAAAAATACCGTCATCTTAGATCTTATTGTTTTGCAAGCAGATTATACTCTGCCTGGTGGTTATTTCTATTCTGTTATGCTTTCACCTCCAGGCGCTATTCCGTTCCGTGGCGATGATGGTGCCGGATTACGTGCTGATCTCCGAGATCGAGCTGTACGCCTTCGGCTACCTGAACGCCAAGCCGCTGGCCGTTAAGATCGTGGCCACCTACAAGCTCTGCTCGGAGCAACTGTCCTCTCAGTGCCATTACGATTACGGTAATATAGTTTAATTTGTTTAATGATTTTTATGATATTCTCAGGTTTGGCTATTATTTCACTGATGGTAATTAAAAGATATTGTGATCTACGATGCATCAACCTAGCCTAGAAGCAGCTTTTTCTCTCTTCATATAAAGATAAAAATATAGAGATGCCTTGTTGCATCAATAAGGAATTAACATTATTGTTATCATGTCATATGAAACAGACACACAAACTAATAAGTCTGTGTTTCCTTACGGCAAAATTAGTCAAATGTTACAAATTCTAATCATTTTATCAGGTACACAAGAGCATGCCTAGATTTTTAAGGAGGTAACCGACAACAACACTTGCAACATTATAGGCCTATTTCACCATGCTCAAAGAATCCACTATTCACCAATCACAAACTAACTTCAAAAGTGGAATAGAATTTTTAAATTATATCTGCCAGGAACCCCAGGAATTTGAAACTACCTATAAGTCTATAAGTCGTATCTATGTGTTAGGTATGCGCGCGGTAAAGTCTGTTTTGCGAGCGGCCGGTGCACTGAAGCTGCGCTACCCCGACGAGGTCGAGGATCTGATTTTACTGCGCTCCATCAAAGACGTCAACCTGCCCAAGTTCTTAGAGCATGATGTGCCACTGTTCATGGTAAGATTTGTGCTTTACTATACTTATGAAAATACTTACACTAACGTCTTAGCACTTTTTTACCTACTGTCCGCTCTTCGTAGAATTTGAAAAAAATAGAATCGTTAACATATTTCAAAACAACGCCGCCAACGCATAATAATGTATTGTATGAAACTATTTGATATGAAAAATCTCCATGTCACGACCACACTCATTTGATGCTATTGTAACGAGAGCGTGTAATTCCGAGCTCGCTTTATAAAGCTTGACGCCCGCGGCGATTGTTGTTTTTGCAGCGTGTCTGCAAATGAACGTTCAATTTTGTATTTTCAAAAATCAATGTCTAGCCCCCTCTGTCCGTGACGCCCGGGGCGGTGTCCAACCTAACAACCCCACCACCCCGGCTGGGGTTGCTGCCGGCGGCATTGTTCATGGCTACATAGTATACGTGTGCTGTTGAAATGTTTTTGGCAGGTTGATACGTTGATTGCTTACCTACGTATATAGCTACCTACTGGTATACCATAATACTGGTACATCCCTATTGGTATTGATTTAAGCTTTTTCGGTGTGATTTTGCTGAGAGTTATACGTAACTCGAGTTCATTTTTTTTACGATATCCTGAATTGGCTAGACGTAACTGAAGATGAATTTACTTTTTTAAAGTTTATTGTGTGTACATAAATAAATGAAGTGTGCGTGGATGGCCAAATCCGAAACTGTGAGGATAGCGAAAAGGACTTTCGAGCCCGCTTTTGATGAAAATTAGAGCTGCATCGCTAGGAATCGAACCAGTTGATTTTGAAAAAAAAACACCCTGTAACACCATCTGGAAGTGTCGATAATAAGAATCAACTTCTGGGAAGTTCAACTAGCCTTACACGAGGAAAATTTTGAAGTTATACTTACGAAATAAAATAACATCATCCCAGGGCGGGAAGTCTCGACATAGTTACCGATCGCATAACGAGACTATTCCCGCCCTGGTTAATACTACATATTTCTTTCCACTTTTAAATGAACCTTATCAATGTTGTAGGGTATCATCGGAGACTTGTTCCCTGGTCTGCCGCTACCATTGGCTGGTCTACCAGAATTGGTGGAGTGTCTGAAGGAAATCTGTGTTCCACTCAATTTGCAATGTAACGACTTCTTCATTGAAAAGGTAATGATGGGTATTTTTTTTTATTTCACGTGTTTAAACCGGTTTAACCATAAATACAGGTTATGTTAACAGGTTTGTTTTTAAAACACGTTGCTAAATCAATGTTTTGCAACTTTTGCTTCCCGTTCCGTTTCACTTCGCCATATTAATGAGTTCTTCGACTAACATGTTTTAACTTGTTCTCAAACTTTTGTAGGTGTTGCAACTGTACGAGATGATTCTAGTGCGACACGGACTTATGTTGGTTGGCCTTCCATTTGCTGGGAAGACAAAATGTTACCACGCATTAGGAGGAGCTTTGGAATGTGTCGCTGAAAAAGTACGTCAATGGTGATCATTTTCGTATTATTTACACATTACGAGCGTAAAAGAATTTTAGTGACCCCCACAAATTATCTTATTATTCCTCAAATTTCAGAAAAGCTAAAAATCTATTTTTATTTAAGCCACAAAGGATATAAAATCTTTTCGTATCCCATACAGCAGTCGCTGTTGTAATTGGATGACCAATCGGTAGTTAAATTATAAAACGTTTGTTGGCCCTTAAGCTACAGTCATCTGAGAAAGTAGTTGAAAAGCCTTTTTTAAACATTGAGAATAGAAAAGAAAGAAAAAATAATATTTATTAGCACATAAATGAAACACGCACAGCAGGTACACAGAAATAACAAAAAAATGATAGGTATGCCAAAAACTTAGTGCGTCTCATGGCTGCACTAAAAAGGTCCATTTCACCGTTATGTCAGACAGACTGATGCTGTCTGACGCTGGTTTCCTAATGAACCTTTTAGATTTTATTGATTGATTTCATTGAAGTTTTACTTAGAAAATTATTTTTCTGGTAGGGTACGATGGACGAGCATGCCGTAGAGTGGACGGTGATAAACCCCAAGTCGATCACCATGGGCCAGCTGTACGGGCAGTTCGATCCGGTCTCGCACGAGTGGTCTGACGGCATCCTGGCTGTCAGCTACCGAGCGTTCGCTGTCTCCACGAATGACAATAGGCAAGTTGTTCTTAAAAAAGAAACATCTGACTATGGGAGTGAGGGAAAAGAGAGTGCACCTTTGTTTATACACACTTATGCAATGATGTTATAAGTAAAAAGGTGTAGATAGGTTATAAGCGCTCAGCAAGCGGTACGTCTAAATGTAGCTAATTAGCCACACTTTCCTCGTCTTGTCTCTTTTCCGCTCCCGATAATTACGACATGCTGTCCTACTTCTACGTGTCATCTAACAGTGTGACATTGTGCCGCTCTTGAAGATCGAATGTTGTTTATGTAACCTATCTACACCTTTTTACTTATTATATATGTTGCACTTATGCATTACAATCTGTCCCGTGCCGATGGCTAGTTTCTTATTGGGTTGGAGGACTATCTTCTCTTTAGATGTTAGCGCTTATCTACGTATGACAATGACTGTTGCACCTATATGATGAAATATGTCCTTAACGAGTGTGTGGCCAGTCTTATCAATGAACGCTACGGTTGCATTATGAAACATAAGATCATCATCAACATTGCGATTCTAGAAAATGGCTGGTTTTCGATGGCCCTGTGGATGCGATATGGATAGAGAACTTGAACACAGTGCTTGATGACAACAAGAAGCTGTGTCTGATGAGCGGCGAGATCATTCAGTTGGCTCCCACTACCAACCTGATCTTTGAACCCATGGACTTGGAGGCTGCTTCGCCGGCTACGGTGAGAAACATTGTTATAATTTGATTAAACTAGCTAGGGTATTTCGGTATGAAACCTAGACACTTAACGTAAGAAAAACTTTTACTTTCGTTCAATAATCTTGGGTCAACAAGTCGATGTATTAGGAAGCGGGGTACTGTTTCAATTCACTGGAAAAAAATTAAAGGTTCCAGTTACCACTGGCCGCTTGTATAAATCTTCATAATTTATTGATGAAAATGTGTAAGTTGTTGTGTTGTACATGTACAAAAAAATAATAACGGACATGGTATTTTAGGTGTCTCGCTGCGGCATGATCTACTTGGAGCCCAAGGGTCTCGGCTGGAAGGCTCTGCTAGAGTCCTGGCTGAACATCCTGCCTCCCTCTCTTCATATCGTCAACCGCAACCTTATACGCAGTCTCTTTTACCGGTTCATGTCACCGCTGCTTTGGCTCGTCGAATTATCGGGTCAAGTCAAGGTGAGGAAATTACGAACTTCCGATAAAACAAAGAAGAGATGTGGTTGGTAAATTAATAGAAACCTTAGATGCATTATTGGTATGATTCACTTTCTAGAGCGTTTTATGATGCATAAGAAGTTTAGTCATATCCTAGCTTTCGTAGCCGCACGTGGGCTCAGCAGCGTAGCAGTGCTACGCGGTGCAGCAGTGCTACGCGGTGCAGCAATGCTACGCTGCCAAGCCTACGTACGAACAAAAGATTTGTAACATAAGCAAGCTTCAGTATCCGGCCGTTAAAATGGTATATCGAGTTTTAAGAAAAAGTTTGGCCATTCCTGTCAGTCAAACCTGTGTGGGTGTCTTCTCAGAGCTCGATGACCGTAATAGCAAAATAAAATTGAAATAAGTACTAATAACGTTTATCAGCATGATGTTCATTTGGTACAATCCATATTGCAAAATTAGTTTTTTTTATATAAGGTGGCTTTTTTTCAGCAAATGTACGTGACGTCCCGAAGTAATATCGTGCAGTCGTGCATGTTTCTCTTCGACTGCTTTATGGATGATTTCTACGACGAAAAGTATCTGGAGCAGATCTCAGATCTTGATATCAGAGCTCAGCTTGAGGTAAAAACGTCCAATTTATTTACGAAAAATAGTTAAGTATTTAAGTTTCAATGTTTGGATGATAATCAGGTAAGATCGGGCAAACCGTTATTGTTTTCTTTCCATCTGGAGTATTTTTGTAGTAGCCTGCTTAACCCTACGGGGAATCCAGGCGTAATGATGTATATTAATTATTGTATGTGTGTTGTAGGGCGTGTTCTTTTTCTCATGTATTTGGTCTATCGGAGCGACGCTGGACGCTGACGGCCGACCAAAGTTTGACATGCTATTCCGAGGTCTGCTTGAAAAAGATTTTCCTGATAAGGTAAAAATCCAAAAAAGGCTTCTAAAAATATTGAAAAACAAAACGGAGAAAATACAAAAAAAGTATTTTTTTTCTAGGTTCGGATTGTTCTAGATATTCCCAAGGAAATTAACAAGCCTGATAAACAATATATTTTTACTATTCCAAGAGAGGGTTTGGTATACGACTACAGATTCATTAAAGAAGTAAGTATTTTGTAACAAGAGGTAATTCCATTTTTAAAATTTGTCTTTAGAACGTAACATGTTGCCAGTTCTCTTGTTTGCCATACAATTACAAAATCACGATCTTTTTTGGAGTTTTTATATATTTTTAACATAAAATTTCCAAAAATGATCGTGTTTGTTTTTAGTTGCAATAAACAGTTCACAGTTCCTTCCCAACATTTAGGGTAAAGGTAAATGGAAGCCATGGGTTGACGACGTGCTGAGCGCGCCTCCCATTAGCCGGGACACTCCTCCCAACCAGATCCTGGTGACGACCCTGGACAGCGTCAGATACCTGGCGCTATTCCGACTCATGGTGACGCACCACAAGCTCGTCATGATGGTCGGACCCACCGGTACCGGCAAGTCCGCCTATATTATTGTAAGTTATGCTTTTTGTTTCAAACTGAGTTAAAGGCGAAATTGAACCTAATAAGCACATGAAACCCTGTCAGCGTCATGATTGTAAGGGAATATTGACATGAGGTAGAGATCTGCAGCAGCATAGCGCAAATATTATGTTGACGCGTTTAATGTAACTCGCTATCACGGCGTTTGCGTCTCATCTCGGTAGCTCCCAGTCTTGTTGAGGAATGAACAGAGGGCTTGGTGTGAGTTTTTTAACGTACTTGATCGCGTTAACGTAAACGTTCGCTTATGTCAAATTGTACAGGAAAAAGCAGGTTGTTCGTGAGTGTCACCAGACGGCGTTTATTCAGTTTCAATACGAATGACGTTTATTCTAACGCGATCGAGAACGTTAAGAAACTCGCACTAAGACCACAGTGCTCAACAACTGTTTGAAAATCAGTTTTGGGTCATAACTTCTTGGAAACTCAACAATCAAGCTGTATAATGACAAAATTATGAAATATTCGCAGGATTTCTTAGTGAAGAAAGTCGATACTAAAGTATATAAGGCCCTCATCATGGCCTTCTCGGCGCAAACCAATTGTAATCAAACTCAAGATATTATCATGGGGAAATTGGACAAAAGGAGAAAAGGTAAGAATAACAATTCTGGTACTCAACTGCATCTTGTTAGACTGAAAGCCGACTCAAATTTAGTTTATAAAAGGCTTGGCAAGTCATGATGATTCTTTAATTCTTTTGAGCTTGACAAAACAAACTATTCCACTAAACAGGTGTATTTGGGCCACCGATCGGTTGCTACTCGGTGGTGTTCGTGGACGACGTGTCGATGCCTCAGGCGGAAACCTACGGGGCTCAACCCCCCATCGAAGTGTTGCGGCAGGGCATCGATCTCGGTCTCTGGTACGACAGGAAGACCAACGTTGCCATGAACCTTATTGATGTCCAGGTACAAATTAATTTACAGAGTTTAATACCAGTCTATGAACCGAAATAATAAACGCGGTCGAAGCAGAGTGATAGCTTGGACGGGCCTTTGACTTTGCCAATCAATTTTTTTAAATAGAATTTCCAATCAGCAAAAAACTCATGAACTTCCATACAAACGTTCACCTCCAAATTTAAAACCGGAGATAGAAACGGTCGGAATTTTCATACTTCTGGACTATTTCCCTGTTTCCAGCTGTATAGCCTGCGCGTTGTTTTTCAGTAAAATAATGAATGGATGAATAATCTTTGTTAAAATGGCTGATTTCAGTTCATGTGTGCCATGGGCAAGCCAACGCCAGGCGCTAAGATCATAACTCCGAGGTTCTCGCGCCACTTCTCCTTCTTCTGTATCGACGAGTTCGACGATGAGACTCTTCAGGTCATCTTCAGCAGGATCATGTTGTGGCATCTCGACACTAGGTTTGTATACTTCCCTGGGTCATAAGGCATAATCAGTCAATTACGTTTCCACTGCTGGAACACAGCAGGCCTCCTGCTCAATGAAAGGGTATGCTCGGTAAATTTCCACGCCCAGGATTATAGCTCCCAAGGCTTCATGTTTAAAACATCGTCTTGATTAAATGCTTATTTTATGCAATTCGTTGTTTTGGAAGTTCTTTGTGAAAGAGGTCGTCTAAGGAAGTTCTTAATATTCTTATTTCATCACCAACAAGTGTTCCTCTGATGTCAGTAAGGATTGAGGAGCCACATCAGATTTTTAAAATCTGATCTCACTATTATTTAGCAGCAATTTAGCTTATTTTGCAGCATGAATTCTAGGTTTAGCAGCAAAATATATCACTAGTTATTTTAATGCAAAAGTGGCTCCTCAATCTAAACGTCTGAATTGAGGAGCCACCTGGAACTTGTTTAGTAATAGATGAATATTTATGAAAATTTCGCTTCTGTCTAAAAATTTAGCTTCTGTAGCGCTAAAATGAAAGAAAATACAATACTTTTAATATGGCTCCTCAATCCAAACTCAAGAGGTGAATTTCTTTTTGATGTGGGCGATCAATTAATATATTCGACATATTGATCATTTAGCAGGTGTTGTGTTTGTTTTTGCAGTATAGGAATAAAATAGTAGAACATAGTAAATTTTGTATATGAACACATTTTCTTTGGCTCCTCAATCCTGACGTTATATTTATATATGTTTGACTGTAGCCACCTGAGATCTCAACGGAATCTAAAGCCAGAGATACTTACATTTAGCAGAAATGTCTGCTAAATATATCTGCACAGTTCAGCAATGTATATATTTTGGATTCTGAAAAAACAATACTTAACTATTTTCTTGTAAATTCAGTGTGTTGGGTGACCATATTATACTCGTATTAATGAAACCAGGATAAGTAATTTATTAAATTTATATTTTCATAACATTATATCTATCGTAACTAACTACGATTTGGTTATTTAGCAATCAATTTCGCTATAATTTATGGAATTAATGAATATTGGCTGATTAGTACTAAAACGAATTTTAGAATCGTAAATCAACCTGCTAAATGATCAATATGTCGAATATATTAATTGATCGCTCACATCAAATAGAAATTCACCTTTTGAGTTTAGATTGAGGAGCCATATTATAAGTATTGTATTTTCTTTCATTTTAGCGCTACAGAAGCCAAATTTTTGGACGGTAATATGCAAAATTGCTACTAAATGATACAAAATTTTCATAAATATTCATCTATTACTAAACAAGTTCCAGGTGGCTCCTCAATTCAGACGTTTAAATTGAGGAGCCACTTTTGCATTAAAATAACTAGTGACATATTTTGCTGCTAAATCTAGAATTCGTGCTGCAAAATAAGCTACATTGCTGCTAAATAATGGTGAGATCAGATTTTAAAAATCTGATGTGGCGGCTCCTCAATCCTTACGGACATGTTCCTCTCTGCCGTCGCGTATGTTATTACTGCTAAAATGAAACATTCATTTCAGCTTTGCTACTAGGTAACTGACCTCCAGTATGCTTCTGATTTTGCAAATAGCCTTAGGTGGTGGTGATCTGAGGGGCTGTTTTCGTATATTTAGATCCACCTTATACCTAATACATTGAGAAGTTTTTGACATTGATTGATTGTCATGACAAAAATGAGATTGACGACTTGAATGTGAACATTTTTAACATGAGACCTACCGCAGCTTTCATAAGCTACACTTCATAAACCTGTTGCAGAGGCTTTTCGAAAGACTTCGACCCATGTATCGAGGAGCTGGTGTTGGGAACATTAGAGGTATACAAGGAGTGCAGGCTGAACCTACTACCCACACCTTCCAAGTCGCACTACACCTTCAATCTGCGAGATTTCTCCAGAGTAATTTTGGTAAGTAAGTTTTGATCAACGTTTTGTCTTTAATATTTCTTCTTTACCCATAAATAGGAGCTCTTTTCGCAAAAGGTTAACGTATATTGATGTTAATATTTCTATAACTGTGTCGATATATTTTTTATGTGGATGGATGGAGAAGGAGGCCAAAGGAAAGATGGATAGATTTTGTGAGTAGTGATATGAAAGAAAAGGGAGTTAGTGATAGCGTTGCGGCTGACAGAACAGAATTGTATAGGGAAGGAAGATGATGACGATATTTTTTAAAACTTTGCTGAGAGATTGAAAAAAATGTTGAATCTTTTCCATTGATGCTTTAATAATAATAATGAGAATTTTTGATATCAAAGAACTGCGAAAATAGAACAGCATGTGGTAGAAGACTATAATTGTCTTCTATAGATATCTCTCTCTCTCTCAATCTCACACCAATTTACTACGGACTATGATTAGAACTGGCTTTTCAATTCTTCGACCACACTTTCCCCAGGGTATTCTCTTGTCCGTGCCCGAGGTAACTCCAGACCTGCAGTCCATGAAGCGGCTATGGGTGCATGAGTGCCTGCGCGTCTTCAGCGACCGCCTGGTGGAAGAGTCGGACCGCCAGTGGTTCGTCACCTGTCTGCGCAAGGCTACCACCAACAACCTCAACGATGACTTCGACGACATGCTCAGCAGACTCACCAAACCTGGCGAGGTTAGAAACGATAAATCGTGTTTATTCAGTAAAATATATATAACAGTATTGCTCGTCAGTTTTTAGATGTGTACGGTGTCAAGGTCAAATCCTTTATTTCAATAATACCATTGAAAGTCAATTTTGACT
This sequence comes from Melanchra persicariae, assembly GCA_947386135.1. Lineage (NCBI taxonomy): Eukaryota > Metazoa > Arthropoda > Insecta > Lepidoptera > Noctuidae > Melanchra > Melanchra persicariae. The sequence goes on along the minus strand of OX376653.1, from coordinate 5,641,650 downwards.
AGTTGCCATTTGCTAGATACTTAGGTAGTTTCTTAGAGTAGTCCACTCAAAAGCACTTATTAAGTCCATACCACAAATATAGATAGACATAGATAACGCAAGTCTCACTATCTGTGCGAAAACCAAGCATGCCATTTTTGAGTACCTACTATGACGTCACAAAAACTATTTAGTGATGAGAAAATCAAATCGATTCAAAGACGCCGCCGCGTGTGGCGCCTAACTGACCTAACCACCTAACTGACGTCCAACTAACGTGGCACACTGATGCAGACTGAGCCGGAAAGTGGCGGCTTACGATTTTTGTACGTAAGCTGGGCATGCGAAGTAGTTGCTCTTGCGTTGTCTGTCTATCTATATCTGTGGTCCATACAATAACTTGTATTGATCAAATCATGTGAGAACTATACAATGACGTAGTTAATGTAGAAGGCGATCATGGTTGTGCAGTTCTACGCTAAATGTGCTCAGCGCAGTCTTTAATGACTAAATTCGCCTTAGCGCGTCGAAAGATGGTCCCCATTCTGTTTCGCTTTGACACCACACACACACATCATAGTAAGGACATGATGATTTAAATCTCTCGACTCGGTCGTGATGGTGATGATCTTTTTTAAAATGACTGAATGACTGGAAGATATCAATTTTTCATGTTTTTTTTTGTTTCATTTTATTAATTGATTTTATATTATAATTCCCAACAGCCAATAACCGATCTTCACCTACGAAGACTGATTTACTGTGATTTCGCGAATCCGAAAGTGGATACCCGGTTTTACATGGAAACCACAAATATGGAACATTTGAACGCCACGGTCGACGCCTTCCTCATCGAGTTTAACAACATGACCAAGAAACCCATGAACCTTGTTCTTTTCACGTAAGATTTATACATTAAACAGTAGCTACTTAATAGCACTCTTATATCCGTCTTCTAAAGTAAGAATTTGAAGCTGAAATAATTTGAAAAACTCTTCCTGAGTCTGAAAACTTACCACCCTTAAAGTAGCCTGCCAGACACGGTCTCAACTTCAAATTCATTTTTAGGAAATCGGTCACTAGCATAAATATTTGAATCACATGACAAAGAGATAAAGCAGATTTGCTATCCAAACGCTTGCAGACCTTCTGACATATAAATGATTCTAAAATGATTGCATACTCTTTTGCCTATAGGTTGAACAAGATAACACTGTTGGGTTGATTAATTTCGTTGCGAGATCCGAATCGTTTCACCGGGACTCGTGGAACTTTATTGACTCGGCATTTATCTGGTCGTCGCCACTATTGATTTTGGCTCTCAGGAGTTGCATGGATTGAGAACAGTGTGTCGGGCTTGTCCCTATATAAATATGTTGTCGTGCACAGGTTCGCGATCGAGCACGTGTCGCGCATCTGCCGCGTGCTGACGCAGCCGCGCTCGCACGCGCTGCTGGTGGGGCTGGGCGGCTCCGGCCGGCAGTCCCTCACGCGCCTCGCCGCGCACATCAACGAGTACGACCTCTTCCAGGTCAGCACTATCATCATTAGCATTACAGCAGCAGCACGGCGACGATATTGTCGACACTTTCTTTACAAACTACGTGTCAGTGGGCGCCGTTTACTCACAGAAACCGACAACCCGTGACCATCCAGTCAGCTGCCAATGTCCTCAGAGTCAGCTAAAAACGTTGTTGCTGTGCGCAAGGTCAATGCTCTCTCTACGATGCCCGTGCCTGAAAAGGCATCGAAGCGGGCTGATGATGATGATGGTTACGTGACGGTGCAAAGGAGGAAGTGCCGTCTGCGAACCAACAAGAACCGCTGCGGCACTGCTCCTGCGGAGCCTGACACTATACGTGCTGCGAAGCCGAACACTCTGCTGTATATCTCCCGCCTACACTACACCACTAAGGCTGCGGACACCGTCGATTACGTGTGCCAAAGAATCAAGTTCACGCCGAAAGTGCAGCTGTTGGAATCGTGCCGCAACGTCAACTTCAAGGCGTTCGTGGTGCGCGTACCAACATGTTTTCTGCACCTCGTCATGGAAGAGGACTTTTGGCCGCAGGACGTTGTGTTCCGTCCTTACCGCGGACAAGTGCCACTGGAATACACTATAAAATAGCGCTTAGTGCGTTTTTTACTAACATAGGCTTAGTTTCTATATACCCTGTCCGGCCCCGGCGACATATCGCGAATTAATCGCGAATTTAATGTTTATTTACATATACATAAGATTTACTTTATATTAGGGAATTTTCACATGTTGGGCCCGAGTGGATACTTACAATAAGGTATATCTATGGGCCAAACTAACCCAAAATAAAGATTTTGTTATTATAATAGCCAAACAGACAAGCTAGCACGTCTATTAAATGTTGTATTTGACGCATTGGCTGGATGTCATTTAGGCAGCTGACTTAACGGCGCCGTTCAATGACAAGGCTAGGCAGCCAATTCAATGGGTGATAAAGCCATTTGGCTGAGATATAGATATCTCATCCCCAAGAACTGATACCATATGCAATGAAGTACATAGATATGTGAAATCTCGCTATGTAGATGTAGTCTCGGTTGTGTTAGTTGATTCGCCAACAATAAAATAAGACTTTGCTATTGCCCAGGTGGAGATGAGTCGAACGTACGGTAAGACAGAGTGGCGAGAAGACTTGAAGACGTTGCTACGTAAGACAAGCACGCCTGATCTGCTAATGGTGTTCCTATTTATAGAGTCACAGGTGATAAGAATGATTTTTTTTGACAACTCGTGCAAGTTTCCACATTTTGTCCCAAGTTATTAGAAAGGTGATAACTTGTACTACTGATAAATTATGAATATCTTAGATTAAAGAAGAGGGATTCCTGGAAGACGTCAACAATATGCTGAACTCTGGCGAAGTTCCGAATATCTTTGGCGCCGACGAGAAAGCAGAACTTTGTGAGAAAATGAGAGTTGTAAGTACCGTTATTTTTTATATTTAAACTGTTTATGGTTTGTATATTCTTATACCAACATGTCTGGCATACATAATTTCATATTATCTGTCGAAAGAGACTTGATCCACAACACTGGAACACAGGGTCTCCTAGTGCGGGATCACACCAGTGTCACACCTAAATATTGTAATAAATGAGCCAGTAAACATTATTACTAAACTATTATTTCCTTTATTCATTATAATATATATAAATTATATTTTTAAATATTTCTACAAAAAATAAAAAAAATCATTTAAAAATATAAAAAATAGTAGCCCACCGGTAGCGGGAACAGGGTCCAAGCTACCGGTGGTCAGGGCTCTTGAGAGAGGAACCTCCTAACGATACGCGCCGTGTCCAAGAGTACTGCTTTCTGGATCAAGCCCTTGATCCAGCTGCCCAACGAGAGCCTCTTGAGATGTTGGTCGAGGCTCTTGGCAATTACGCCATTGGCCGTGACTATTACTATACATTCGACGGCTTACTTGATGGTTGATATGGCTGTAATTGCACCGGTATCCATACCCTTCAGAACTCGGCAACGCTGCTGCGGCGGCAGAAAGGCAATGTTAATTTTAGAGTGGATATAATAAGTAACAAACATTTTGTACGCAATGCGATTTGAAGTTTACCTAGCTTTTAATTCCAAAACTAGACTACTCCCTGGAATTTTGAATTGAAGTTTAGAATGTTTTATTCTTCCCGTTCAGATCGACCGTCAGCGCGACAAGTCGCTGCAGACGGACGGCAGCCCCACGGCGCTGTACGCGTACTTCGTGTCCATCGTGCGCGACCAGCTGCACATCGTGCTGGCCATGTCGCCCGCCGGCACCTCGCTGCGCACGCGCATCCGCAAGTTCCCCTCGCTCGTCAACTGCTGCACCATCGACTGGTTCCAAGTACGTCCCGTTATTATCAATTACATGGACCTCACCGGCTGCACGCCATTTAAATCGATCTATTCCTATCCATCTTAACTTAGCGGACTCCAGCAACTAGGCAAACGTAAAGTAGCCGTCTTTCTTTACGTCTGCCTAGTTGCGGTCTCCACCCAAGAACAAGTCTTTCTTGCTGTAGGATGAGCTAGGTTCTCTGAGTTTATAACACTCATCGTTTTGTGCTTTGTTTTTCTTCGTACTCGACCTTAATATTATATCAAGGTCAATTTGATAAGTCACGAAGGTCGGTACTCAGAAGCGCTATATTACTGCTAGCTGTATCTTTCTCGACAGAAGTGTCTTATATATCATCATAACGAAGTATTGAAATAAGACCTGCACAACATTTTTTTCAATTACCAGGAGTGGCCACCAGACGCGTTGCTGGCAGTGGCGACCCGGTTCCTGAAAGACATAGAACTGACAGACTTGGAGCGAAACACGGCCATCAAGCTGTGCCAAGTGTTCCACTGTGACACTCAGGAGCTCACCCGGCAGTTCCTGCGCCGCCTCAAGAGATACAACTACGTCACACCCACCGCCTATCTGGAGCTAATCAACATGTTCAAAACCTTGCTCACCAAGAAACGATTGTGAGTTTACTACTTTTTTTTCTTTATTAAAATCGCATGCAATTAGTCTACTGACAAACGATGCTAGTATAGTTTGACCGCCTAAAGGCAGAAACAAACAATCGGACGTATCCGTAAGCCGCGGCTGACAGCAGCGACTGATAAGTGTGCAAAGTCGTTTGGGACGCGGTTTGAAGACTATTCCACAAAAAAATGTTGACGAAGGAAAATGTCGAGTAGTGAAAGTGAGGACGATTTTCTGGAATTAGCGGCGGCTGCTATATATGGTCAACTAAGAATGAAAATAAAAAGAAGCGTTTGGGTCCATGACACAAATTAAAAAGAACCGCACCCCGTGCACATCATTCATAGTTTTCGACTGACAAACACATCCAGCGAGCCAGATTTCTATCGGACGGTCCTTGAGCGGTTGGACGTCTGCACCAGTTCAGTGTACATTTATTAAACAGATACCTCTAACGACCGCTTTCTATAATATATCTCAATCCCAATCTTGATCCTGATCCTTGTCTGTAACCAATCAAAGGATTGTGTGGTGAAGTACACAAACTCGGCCGTTGATTGGTTACAGACAAGGATCGGGATCAAGATTGGGATTGAGATATATTATAGAAAGTGGCCGTAAGACTATAATAATCAACACAAATAAATATGTAATATACAACTTAAAATACAAAACGCTAAAGTCGACACTTGAGTTTGTGGTGACGAAGTCTTCTCGAATTATTTTAAGTATAGTTTCAAAGTTTTCGCCTCGTTGGTCACATCGCCTGCCTGCAAAGGACAGAATTGACTTTCTTAAATGTTTCAACTCAGGGAATTGACAACAGCAGAGAAGCGATACATAACGGGTCTGGACCAGCTCGCAATAGCGGCTAAATCCGTATCAGCGCTGCAGGAAGCTTTAGAAATCCTGCAGCCCAAACTGGCTGCTGGCGCCAAAGCGGTGGCCGAGACCACGGCCATTGTGGAGAAGGAGAAGGAAGGAGTCGCTCTTGTGGAGGCTGAAGTGCTTGTGGACCAGAGCGCAGCTGAAGAACAGGCAAGTGAACCTTTTATTTTTATTTTGCTGGATCTTGTTGTTTCTGGGTTTGCTTTAATACGTTTTATAAAGCTGGCTATAAAAACTATAATCTAAAAATTAATGCTAGTTTCGGAAGTCAGTGGTAATAAAAAAACAAAAAAAAAGCCGATCACCTTGTTAAGTCTGACAAAATAATCAAAACTCGTTTAGAATTTTTGAGAAAATAGTGACAATCATACAGCTATCGAATACTTTTCATTCTATTCTTGCCGAGTCCTTTTTTGTATTAAACATAATAATACGTGTTACGTAGGCACGAGAGGCTCAAGGCATCAAAGACGAATGTGACGCTGACCTAGCAGAGGCCATGCCGATCCTCAACTCTGCCTTAGCAGCACTCGACACCCTCACTCCTCAGGACATCACCTTCATCAAGACCATGAAGAGTCCTCCGAGAGGCATCCGCATCGTCATGGAGGCTATCTGCATATTAAAGGTACATTTACTAAAGTTATCTGCTGATATGAGAAGTAACACTTTCTTTTTTAAACAGTTGATCATCTGATCTGAGAGGTACTCGACGTCAAGAGTCCGTGCTTAGTATTTTTGAACTATTTAATGGATGTTAATTTAGTTTTCACCATACTTTAATTTTAACCGACTTCTAAAAAAGGAGGAGGTTCTCAATTCGGATGTTTGTATTTCTTTATTTTTAATGTTTATTGATTCCTTCGTTATACCGTATCAATGATAGATCATTCTGGTATTTTTACGGCTACGGCAACACAGTTGCACGGTTTGTTTGCGCTATGTGATTGATTCTTCAAAGTTTTGGCGCATAATAATACCTAATTATGTTTTGAAATGTTATATCACACACTGGGTTGCGCCTGGTGCAGTAGGGGTGGATCGCAATTGTACTTATAATAATACTGCACTGATGAGAGATTGATTCTCGCCTCTCGATGGTCTATAGGGATGTTTCCTGAGTAAAAAAATATGATTCTATTTAGTCTGTCCGTTAGACTATCGAAAAATATTAATTACGTATTTTTTTTGTTTTATCAAATCCATAAAAAATAACAATAATAAAACGCTTCAAAGATCAGGAGTGGGGGTTGTAACGTCACTTTCCAGTAAAAAGTGTATTCGGTCTGTGACGTCACATTAGTTTTCAACGCACTGGAAATCTATCTGACGGACTAAGTAATTAGATATTTTCAGAAAACATCCCTATTTTAAATTGTACAGATAATCTATACCTACCTTACGCCTGTGCTTGCTATACTATAAGGATACCTATAACTTTAAATGGAGGCAAAGCTATTTTTTGCTGTACATAAAATCTATACCCGTAACCTATGCTCGCTATAAGTTTTTTTAAATATTTCGACGAGTAAAAAATGGAGACCATTTGGCTTGTAATAACATCTCATCAAGACTGAGATGTATTTAAGTTACCTACAAACTTGTAAAAAGCTGCTTGATACTTAAACATGTAAAACAGATATGACATGTTATTCTGATTTTTATGTTTTACCGCTTTGCTAAAGGATGACCCGGTAAGTGAAACTTTGGTCGCTCGATGGTACTTAAAACTCCAATTTTGTACATAAATACATTTCTCACGTGTGCTGGTTTATTGCCTACACAACATCGGCCATACAGCCTGGCTTCATATGACTATGCCTAAGTCCTGACTCTGCTCGGATACCACAGCTGTTTGGCCGTTGCTACACAAGTAGTATTAAATTAGCAGATTCCTCGTTTTGTCTAGTTATATTCCTCATACAATTTTTCTCGTCAAGCTATTTTTATTTTTACTTTAAAACAACGTGACCAAGTGGTCACGTTGTTTAAAAGTAAAAATTAAAATCACAATCACAATACACACAATACACACAATACACATCACAATACGATTTTTGTAGAATTAATAGGTGGTAGAAGTCTACTACCTATTAATTCTACAAAAATCGTATTGTGATGTTTTGAAGATTATGTTATATCTGTCGCAGCCAGTAAGCTTAATCAGTCGTTTAATTGGTTGCCTAGGCTTTTCATTTAAATGAGCCGATTTTTCAACGACCTAAGTGACATTTTTTGTTCAATATCGTATAATGACTTGCCCATGTCACATATGACGCTGATTAAACGGCGCAGTTCAACGAAAAGGCAAAGTTTTTAATGAAACGGCTGATTTAGCTATCTTATTTCAACTGCTTTTTGTTAGCACGAATCTTGATAATAGGTAGATGTAACTACAATAATTTCTGTAATTACAAACTACTATAAAACCACATACACACAGGATGTGAAACCAGACAGGGTGCCAAACCCGTCTGGTGTTGGCACCATCGAAGACTACTGGGGGCCTTCGAAGAAGATCCTGAACGACATCAAGTTCCTGGAATCGCTGCAGAACTACGACAAGGATAACATCCCACCGCCCGTGATGAAGAAGCTGATGACCACCGTTATGCAGGACGAGGGCTTCGTGCCCGAGAAGATCAAGACGGTGTCGGTGGCGGCAGAGGGTGAGACACTAAGAATTTGTGGTTTAGGATGTGTCAAACTATACTTTTAATGCTTTTAAGTTCTTCATTTAGAAACCGGGGATAGGGATAGAAAAAAAGAGAGAGAGTGATAATTTACAAAAACAACATTATATTCCCAATACTAAATGCCAATATTCAATCTACTCCATCAATTTAAGTAGGTATCCATTCTCCGTAGGCCTACGTTTTATTTGAGTCATAATCATATTTTTTACTTAATTACAATCTCACCTTTGCAGCCTTGTCCTTAATTTATTTTTAGACAATTAGGTATGTATAACTTGCATTACATTAATAATAAAAGAACACCTTATTACATATTCCTGCAATATTAAAAAAAATACAATAAATATCGGGATACAGGTATGTGCAAATGGGTGATTGCGATGACGAAGTACGACAAAGTGGCAAAGGTGGTTGCGCCTAAGAAGCAAAGGTTGGCGGCCGCTCAGGCGGTGTACGACAAAGCAAGTGCCGCCCTCGCTGTGAAGCAGGCTCAACTCAAAGAGGTTAGTAAACGCATAAACACTACATCATCCATAATCGAGTTTGTTAAGGCCATACGTATTTTTTTGAGACCATTATTCTCAATCACTGCAACTCCTGAAAGGCAATTTTTTTTATTGATTTGCGTCCTCCAAAAAAGCGGCGGGACATGTTTTTCTCGCTCGAAGCGTCCCAGAGATACGAATCAACTGTCTTCGAATCATCTTGGATCCTGCTGTCATTTTCAGATAAATTATACACACGTAATTCCTATGTACTATGTTGAAAAAACTGAAAAATAATAGACTTCTCCAACTAAAGGTGCAACTGAAACTCAAAAAACTGGAAGACGCCTTAGCGGAACAGAGTCGTCAACAGAAAATATTGGACGACGAGGTGATGGACTGCAGCAACAAACTGAAACGAGCCGAGATGCTCATCTCCGGTCTTGGCGGGGAGAAGACTCGCTGGACGCAAATCGCTAAGAGTTTGCGTGAAACTTATAACGCTCTTACAGGTTAAAATAATCTCCTGCATTCATATTCATGACACACTTGGACGAGGTTAAAATAGTGTTGTTATAGCAGTATGCAACATGATACTCATTATTCATCGTCACGTTAAAAGCTGGTCATCATTTTCGCTGCTGTTTTTAGTCACTCAATAGGCAATATAAAATTAAATCATGATCATCTGCCCATAAACCGATGAACTTCTTGGAATCCGTGCTGCATGCTTTTTTCGGCCATGTAGATACAATACATATCCCCATTCAATCACTTCAATAGTCACGATAATTTTCTTTGGAATTCGTTCCTTTTTGTCAAAAAAATCATATTAATTGTTTATTCAGGGGACATCTTGATTGCGGCTGGAATCATCGCGTATCTCGGACCGTTTACAGCAAGTTTTAGAAATACCCAAGTATGTACCTCCCTAATATTATGCTTAAGTGTACCTGGTACCTAATTAAAGTTTATGAAACAGGATTTTATATTATGAGAACGTTTGTTGGTCACCAAAAATGCCCTTTTCTTCGCACTGTTAGATGCTATCCTGGGCACAAGCGTGTCACAACTGCGGCATAGTGTGCACGCTGGACTACAGCCTCATCAAGGTGCTGGGCGAGCCTGTCACCATCCAGCAGTGGAACATCGACGGACTGCCGGCCGATGACTTCAGTGTGGAGAGCGCCATCATTATCAAGTGAGTGAGAGGGTGGCTATCACTATCGGGTACGGAACTACGGATTTGTTATAATCCGTAGTTCGTGTTCTGTTTTCCTCCCGTGGGCTTTCCCATAGGAAACTCGTTGCTGGGTAGTGTTTTCACAGTATTGGCCTGGCAACATTCTTGAAATGAACCTGTTAGCGTACTTGAGACCCACTGTGTTGTTTTAATTCACGTTTTTGTTTTATTTTTAACCGACTTCTAAAAAAGGAGGAGGTTCTCAATTCAGATGTTAATTATTTTTTTTTTTTATGTTTTTTCGGGCATAACTCCGTCGCTTGCTTACCGATTTGAAAAATTCTTTTTTTGTTGGAAAGGGTATACTTCCCAAATGGTCCCATTGAAATTTTATCAAAATCGGTTCAGGAGTTTGGTTATTAAATCCAAATAGCTGGAAAAAATATGTGGAAAAATCATCTATGTATACGAAATTGCGTATTTTTGATTTCCTGTGACGTTTCAGTGGTGTTGTTAGAGTGGGGTACCACTAAAAAGTGAAAAATAAAAAACTTTTTCACAAAAAAAAAAGAAACCGACTTCCAAAAAACACTACAAAGTTCAAAATAACTTTAATTTCGGAAGTCGGTGTCAAATAACGAAGAAGCAACCAAAAACACCGACTTCCGAAATTAAAGTTATTTTGAACTTTGTAGTGTTTCTTGGAAGTCGGTTTCTTTTTTTTTGTGAAAGTTTTATGTGGAAGTACCTGATGAACTGTCGTCAAATGTTTATTTTTCTTTCTTTCACTCAGCGATGCTCTAGTGTACCTTCCTATATGTTAAAGAAATGTCCGTAATCGGATTAGTATTATCAGAGACCCTCCTGCACACACTTAATCGGGCTTTTCCTCGAAAAATAACTAAGTTTTCTGTGGGAAAGAATGTGTAAGCAAAGCTGCAGATTAAAGCTAGTAAAGCTATGATATATATATTGACGACATGGTTGGCGCAGTGGTTGAGCAGTTGAATGCTGCGCTGCGTGTCGCGGGTTTGATTCCCGCACGGAACAAATATTTGTATGGCCTACAGATAGTTGTTCCGGGTCTGGCTGTTTGTGTATGTGAGTTTATATGTTTGTAAACGCACCCACGATACAGGAGAAATTCCTAGTGTGGGGCAACGTTTTAAAAAAAAAAAAAATATTATGTAAGTATGCTATGTAGTTTTGGGAAAAAAAATCTTGAATGAAGGGTAGTGGTACATATTTAAATGTTTTCATTTGTTGTGCACATTGTATACCAGTACTACATAGTTCATAGGTAATTTAAACAAGTAACAGTATTTTGGGCTGTCATTAACATCTTAAGGTAATGTATTACAGGACAGCTCGACGTTGGCCTTTGATGATTGACCCCCAAGGCCAAGCCAATCGCTGGATCAAAAACATGGAAAAACCTAACAACCTCAGCATAGTGCGCATGACACAGGCTGACTTGGGACGCGTCTTGGAGAACGCTGTACAGTTTGGACAGCCGGTATGAAGTCTCAATGGTCCATCACTAATTTGCCTAGCCTTTTCCTAACCACATTGGCGTCAGCTTCTATTCCACAACTAGTAACTGGGTAACACGATACTAGAAGTCACAATATTTATTGGCTCATTTGATTCATAAGTGGTCTGCCAGCCTCGGCATGCCAAAGCGCAGAGTTCCCTACACGTTTTAGACCACTAGACGTTTATACTGTGTCTTCATGTCTACCTAGTATAACAGTGTAAGTGAGCCTTTTTTTTTTTTTTTTTTTTTTTTTTATAGGATGGGAAATCATCAAATGACCCCTCCCGCTCTGGGTGGAGCGGCAGGGAGTGTCAGACTTTTACTGACTAAAACCCACCCTTAGTCCTCCTAGTGCCTTTCTTCCCAGGGCCGCGGTAACTCTTTCGAACAATTCCGCAACCCTGGCAGGCTCTGGCCCTGGCGGGCCCCGTCTCCGTTGCTGACTGCTCGTTGCTGACGGCGCGTTTGGAGTGAACGCGCCGTCGACTCTGGCCTGACCTGATCGGACAGCGAGCTACCCATTGCTCGCTGTCCGCAGGCGTCAGTCACTGCGCCTTGCCCAGGAGCGTCAGTTCCTGAGAGGCGCAGCGACTGATGTTCGTCTGGAGGAGGCGAAATGGGGCCATTACTGGCACTCCATTTCGGCCCCCTCCCGAGCAGTGGCAGCGGCGGCGACGGTGGCGGCGGCTGCGGCGGAAGCGACGGCGGCGGCGGCGGCGGTGGAGGAGGGTTTTCTCCTCGACCCGGCCCTGGCGGGTGGACCGCAGGCTTTGCCCCCAGCCCAGTGATCGGCCGGCTTGCCAGCTGCCGCACATGCGAAGCAGTGCGGCGCGGCGTCGCACGAGCCGGCCCTGTGACCGGGCTGACCACAGCGGAAGCAGTGGTCACTGCGGTCCACCTCCGAGGTGCAGCGTACTCCCACGTGGTTGCCAACTTGGCAACGGAAGCACCTCAGAGGTCTGGGCTCCAGCAGTTTTACCTGCGCGGAGACCCAGCCCACCAAAAGCCTTCGGCCCTCCGAGACTTTCTTGGCCGCCGACACGGGGCAGCTCACCACTACGGTTCGCATGCCCGTGTTGTCAGGACGGATGGTGCCCGCCTTCACCTCCTCTGCAGAGCACCCCCCCGTCCTGACGACGGCGGCCAACACCTCCTCCTCCGTGACGGAGTCGTCCAGGCCCAAGATGCGCATATCTATGCACTTCGTGGGCCTGGACACTCGGACGTCATCCGCGCCCAAGGACGCCCTAAGCCTTTCGGCTAGAGCGTCCGCGGCCGGACCGCTGCCTGCTCCAGGGATCTCGAGCATCCTGGCCCCGGTCATGGTGACCCTGAGCCGGAGACCCCCGACGATGCCAAGCTCACCGAGGTTGATGGCCTCCTTGGCCTTGGTGAGCGTATTGGCATACGTCACGCCCCTCTTCACCGCGTCCGGCTGCAGCGTTAAGACTACAGACGCGGTCTTCGGGGCGCGGAGCGCAGCCGCGACGCCTCGCGCCGTGTAAGTGAGCCTTAGGAATGCAACCAGTAGACAATTAACGTCGACAGTTACCGTAAAATAAAAATACCTACCTATATCATTTGATGGACCGCGGTGCGGTTTGATTGCACGTTAACAGTTTTCAGTCAGAACTGGATATTAATAAGATTCATTTCTCAGGTATTGCTAGAAAACGTGTTGGAAGAGCTAGATCCAATGTTGGAACCGCTTCTGCAACAACAAACCTTCCGCCAAGGTGGAGCCCTCTGCATTAAAATTGGTGACACCATTGTTGAATACAGTAAAGATTTCAAGTGAGTATTTCTAAAAAACTCTAGATTAGGTTACATGAATGTGTCTCATGTATCTGGAATGTTTTGAATTGGTTGGTTTGTCTGATGGACTATGGTATAAACTTTACACGAAGTAAACATTATTTTCTAGATTATACATAAGCACAAAACTGGCGAACCCGCATTACCTGCCCGAAGTGGGCGTGCGAGTGACTCTCGTCAACTTCATGTTGGCCATGGACGGCCTGCAAGCGCAGCTCCTGGCGCGAGTGGTGGCCCGGGAGCGGCCCGACCTGCAGCAGGCCAAGACAGACCTCACCACGCAGAGTGCTGAGCATCGGAGACTCTTACAGGACATTGAGAAGAAGATATTGACTGTACTATCCACTTCTGAACATTTGTTGGAAGACGAAGAAGCTGTGCAGGTAATATTAAACACCTTTTTGAGCGCAACTCGGAGTCTAGATTTGAGTCCGGTTAATTGTACAAACTGGTGAAATGTGTGATTTATGTGTGAGTGTTATAGGCACACCTGTGCCTGTTGCGGAATTTGTTCGAAAGAGTCACCGCTGCCCTGGAACGCAAAAAGCATTTGGAGGAACACGCATGGGTTTTAGTCAGTAAGAGTCTGACACTCCCTTCCGCTCCGTCCTTTGATGATTTCACATACTAAAAAAAAAACTTGTGCCTAATTCTCCGGTAAATAAAGTGTTTTTTTATGTATTTTATAATTTTCTAGATTCTAAACTCTGCGAAAGAGATGTCGAATGAGATCAAAGAGAAGCAGGAGGTGGCCATGGTGACTGAGCAGGCGATCGACGTCGCTCGAGACGACTACGTGCCCATCGCTGTGCACTCCACCGATCTGTTCTTCCTCATAGGTATGTTATTGGAGCTACTACTTTAAGAAATACGTATTTGAAATGTTTAGGCAAACTCTATTCTAGATTTTGAAGTGTAAGGCCGAAAGTGCATTGATAAGCTTGCTGCATCTAAAGTATATAGCGATTTGCCCGGCGAGTAGCGAAGTAGAAGCAACGTAAAATGTTGATAACGACTGAACTTAACGCTTGGTCGGTATGGGAATATTTTAGAACTTTAAACTACACGTAACTGTTCTACACTTCATGCAACGTAAGTTACTATAATTACCTAAGTAAGAATAATAATATTTTTACCTTTATATAATATATTTATTGTTGGCAAAATAATAAAATTTCATTTATTTATAGCATCGTTGGCGAATATTGATCCAATGTATCAGTATTCGCTGGGGTGGTTCGAAGGTTTGTTCGTGGCTACCATCGACAATACGGAGAAGGTAGAAGAGATAAGCGAACGGCTGGATATACTGAGGAGCTTCTTCACCTATTCTCTCTACGCTAACATCTGCAGAAGTTTGTTTGAAAAGGTAAAGCATTGTCAAGGTCATGAAGGAAAATTGAAAATCTCAAAATTAACAATTATTGCAAGTCATCCCAAAATCGTTGCCAGATTTAAAAAAAAATCATTATTATTAGGTAGTTTAAAGACTGAAATAATCGATGAACCAAGCACACGTGAAGTTTACTAAAATATATATCATCACATTGCAGGATAAAATAGTTTTTTCGTTACTGTTGGTGATTACGCTCATGGTGGCAAAGGGGGAGATATCCCGAGGCTCCGTGATCTTCCTGCTGGGCGGCGCGCAGCCTCGCTCCGTGGTGCCCAACCCGGTGCAGTTCCTCAGCCCACAGGCCTGGGCCGAGTTTAATGCGTACGGATCGCTCAGATTATTTTATGTTTTCTGTGGTGTACAGTTACAGACGCAACGGTGCGCGCTGTTTTTAGGAAAAATAATACTACTTTATTTTTGAATACATACCGAACTTGAATAAACTACGGTTTCCTTGTTTTTTCGAAATCTAAAATGCCGAAATTGGAGGAGTGCCAACGACTGGGTGGTTTACTCTAGATACAATTAGGTAAAGCTTTTGATGTAGGTATCGCTTTTAAAAAGAACGGGCAGCATTACGTCACGTCTTGATGTGAGCTGTCTCCGGCCTAATAAATTAATTAACTACCAACAGCAAACTAGAAAGAAAAGCTTATAGCTTTACTCAGTCAATAAAAATGAAAACTTTTCATTTCTTCTGAAGAGCGGCAAAATACGGTAGTTTGACATTTCTTATACAAATCCTTCAAATGTTAAATGATTTCGTATAAATTGCAGACTGAATGAAATACCAAAGTTCCATGGAATTCTGAACCACTTCATAGATAACGTTCCTATATGGGAGGAGTTTTGCGATTTGCCTGATCCACAGAACCATCCTTTGCCTTCGCCGTGGGACAAAAACCTTGATCCGTTTGAGGTAACAAACCTGGTTAATATTTAAATGAAATTAAGTAACATAAAATTAAAAACTGTATCTACCTATCATTTTATTCTTCCAGAAACTGCTGGCACTGCGGTGCATGCGATTAGACATGATGGTACCAGCAGTCCAGAACTACGTTGCAAGTAAGCGTTTCAATTTATCATCGAAAATCTGGCCTACAGGCTCATCTGAAATGATGCCCTGGTCGGATCAAACTCCTGTGTCTTGAACATCGACCCCGAGTGGCCAGCCTAACACTTGTCTATTGGTTACATTTTGGAAGTGCACATTGAAGAGCACAATAAAATTCAATTCCGCCAAACCCAGATTCATTATCGGTCAGCAAGACGTGCGGTGATGCGCTATCGGTACGTAGTGAACACCCACCCTACGCACAAAACGTGCCTAATACATCCATTGAGCGAACAGCTTAGGAGTGTGATTCCCTGCTTGGAGTCTATTATTCGTGATAGCTGTAACCTGGGGTCTTATAGGCCTTTGCCTCGAATCTTGCGGGCAGCGGGGCGGCGGCGGCGACGGCGCGGGTTCGGAGCGGGCAACGCAGACCCGTTCTCGAAACCAGCGGGCAGATCACGCGGCATTATAGCGGCGTAGTGATGTGTTCGTGGTTGTGTCGTCGAGATATTGGTTTTTATTCGCAAACAGAATGTCTGAACAACGGCGACAACATCTTATTGATTGAAATTTATTCCTAACGCTCGATTTATTCTTGAAGCTATCAAGGGCGATTTAGAGTCTGGAATAAATTTACCTACTTGACGCTAGAGCACGTCCGAGGATATTTCAACACGTCACAAAATTAAATTGCACAACACTGCAATGCAGACGCGCGGGCGGTCATCGCTTGACTGGAGCGCACCGCTCGTTGCCCGCCCCCGCGCCGCCCCTGCGCCGCTGCCGCGCCGCTGTTTTCGGGGGCCGGTCCATTTGATTTTACGAGGCAGAGGCCTTAAAGTCAACAGTGAATAGGTAATCTCACTCCACCGTCGACCACATCATCGCTTACCATCAGATGAGATAGTGATCAAACTTGAGCCTTAGATAGGCTCAAGTTTGACCAAGAAAAACATAAGTCATTGTTCTATCGTATTCTCTAACGTATATCGTCGGAAATTTGCAGACTCCGTAAGATTTTAATAAATCTGTAAAGGATTATAATTTCTCGACATATTGTTAAAAAATCGTTTTGTATCCAATAAATCCCATCCAAATTCAACAGTAACATATCTGTGTCATGTAAAGAAAAAATAGTTTACAATTTCACGCGATATTCTACAATCTTACGGGATTTGCAATTTTCCGGCGACAATTATATACCATTTTATAATTTAAATTAAATACTATTTTTTTTTTAAAGCTACGATGGGTCATAAGTTCGTGGAGCCTCCACTCTTTGACCTGGCGTCTTCGTATGCGGACTCTCACTGCTGCATCCCCCTGTTGTTCGTGCTCACACCCGGCTCTGATCCCATGGAGACACTGCTGAAGTTTGCAGACGATCAGGTAAACGACGTCAATCAATCTAGCTCGTTTTGCTAGCCTTTTCCCAACTATTTTGGGGTCGGTTAACAGTCTATATACGTCTAGTCTTCGATCATTAAGGATCAGGAACAAAATTACGTTGGGCAAGTGTCCACGTTTGCACACATAATGTATATTTGACACTAAGAAATCTACGAAACAAAAACATCAAGTTAAATTTTTATTATAAACCTCTAAGTTCAAACTTTAAATTTATTTTGCATAAAAATATATTTGTATTTCTTCTTGGCTACAGTTGGACGTTCCTAATTTGAAATAAGACCACACTTTTATTTGTGGCATTATTACGCTGGCCGTTTTTCAAGTACTAATCGGACATCTAGTGTGAATACACTAGATGTCCGATTTAAGAATTCAAGAATTTGATCGAAGCGTCTAGTTTACTCTTCATGAATCGTCTGTTTATCGGACTTCCAGAACCCAGTAAAGGTTACATACCCCTGGGCCTAAACCACCAACTCTTAAAGCAGTATTACTTCAATATTACTTCCAGTGGGAAAGAGATGGAGCTATACAAGACGTACCTATAGCTCCGTCTCTTTCCCACTGGAAGTAATATTAAAGTAATACACTGCTTTACGAGTTGGTGGTTGGGCCCCTGGGCAAGACTGGTATTTTTGGTTACTCGTAACGATGTTATAGATCTACAAATGACTGCGGCCGGGACCAGCTTTACGTTCTTTCCGAGGCATGTAATATAAGGTGTCCCAGTAAGTAATGGATAGACTCCCATCCACGGGCTCACCTCAGTAAGTGTTGCTTAACCTTGAAAACCAACCGGTGCGACTGAAATGATTAAGCCACGATGTTTATGTTAAGTAATAAAGTTCATATTTCTGATACCACGTTTGACTGTTGTCAGGGTTTCGGATCTTCCCGTTTGTTCTCGCTGTCCCTGGGCCAGGGTCAGGGTCCTATCGCTGTCAAGCTCATTGATGAAGGCGTTCGGAGTGGCACCTGGGTGGTTCTCCAGAACTGTCACTTGGCTAAGAGCTGGATGCCCACACTTGAAAAGGTAATCAATCAGCATCGTCGCTTTAAGAACCCTATGGAGTGGTGTGAATATTTTCAAATGTTGTTCTATTTCTAGATCTGCGAGGGATTGACTCCAGACTCTACTCATCCAGACTTCAGGCTTTGGTTGACGTCATACCCTGCTGATCATTTCCCGGTATATGTATTGCAGAACGGTGTCAAAATGACCAATGAGCCGCCACAAGGTAATACTTTTGACATTATTCGAGTTTGTAGATAATATTGAGGCATTACTTTGTGTTTGAGTGTATATTTGTACTAGCTTCTGCCAGCGGCATCACTCGCGTAAAAGTTGAAAATTATCCCAAAGGAACATATTCTCGAGATAGAAAGATACCCTATGCCCTAATCTAGGGAATGGTCTACTCGTGTGCGAAGTTTCATGCTAATCCGTTCAGATTCAGATTATTTATTTGTAAACATTACAGATTATTTCTGTGTAGTGTGCGTGTTTCATGTATGTACTAAATAAATGTTATTCTTTCTTTCTTTATACACAGTTGTAAGAGATGTTTCATTTTTTCATGTGCTCTATGCCAGCCATTAAGACGTAAACTGGTGACAAACAGAGTTACTTACACTTTTATAATATTCGTATGGTTTTGACGACAGTTTATTTATATTTGTGAGACATGTACATAATTAAATTTTGCATACGTAAATCTAGGATTGCGAGCAAACATCGCTCGTTCATTCAGCAGCGATCCTATCAACGACCTGGAGTGGTTCGAGGGTAACAAGCAGCCGGAGAACTTCAAAAAGCTGATCTTCGCGCTGTGCTTCTTCCATGCCGTGGTCCAGGAGCGGAGGCAGTTCGGCCCTCTCGGTTGGAACATTCATTACGAGTTCAACGAGACGGACCTCAGGATTAGCGTCACGCAACTCTATATGTTCCTCAATGAGTATGATGTGAGTAGGGGATAGGTTTTGATACTAAACTAATTGAGTTTCGATCAGTTTACTTCTTTTTAACATGTTTCCTTCGCCTGAACGTACTTAGTATGGCGGTCCATTGCAGCACATATACCTACTTTGCTACTCTCCCAAGTTTCGTCAAAACACCCGGTTCAGTCAACAGTCTGGTTTTGACGTGCCAGATTTTTCTTATATTCTTTTCAGGATTTTTTTCCAATAAAATTCCAGCTGGGCTATACTAACAATCGTGTTATTTATATAGTGTAATTATTTGTGGTCAGGACGTGCAATTTATAGCGTTGCGTTACTTGACGGGCGAGTGCAACTACGGAGGCCGCGTCACCGACGACTGGGACCGGCGGACGCTCAACACCATCCTATACAAGTTCTACAACCCCAAGGCCCTCAAGGAGTTCAACTACCCGCTCGACCCCACAGGTAAGTTAGCAACTGCAACAGGAAACCTATTTGACTCTCTTACATTTGCCAGCAGCTTTTTCCGCTTTGAAATCGGAAAATTATCCCAAAGGAACGTACTCCTTAGATATAAAAGAAGAAGAAGCGAGAAGAAGTAGTATCATATCATTCATGTCCTTCTGCAAGGTCCAATGCCAAAATACATCAAAATTGGTCCAGAAAATGTGTCCGTATGGGTAGAGGAGCTACGTCAGGTTTGAAAGGGCAACTAACACCCTTATTTAGCATCAAAGTTTAGTAGCTGATTTTGCAGCAAATTATATCACGAGTTATTTCAATGCACAAGTGGCTCCTCAATCCAAATTGAATCTGAATTGAGGAGCCACCTGGAACTCGTTAACTCATAGATGAATATTATTGAAAATTGTGTATCATTTAGCAGCAATTGTGTATAGTAACTGCTAAAAATTTGGGTGCAGTAGTGCTGAAATTATTAGAATCGTATTGGTATAGGCCAAGATTAATAAAATTGGATTCTTTCTTCTATAGTGTAGCTTTATAACAGTGATTTTTTTTTAATCTTTTAAAAAGCCCACTCGCAAGCTTAAAAACTATACTTCATTATGAAGATTGTATAACATGTAAAAGGCAATGATTCCGACAGGCGTGTACCACATCCCGACCCTGAAGGAGCACGGCGACTTCGTGTACTTCGCGCGCTCCCTGCCGGCCGCCACGCCGCCCGCGGTCTTCGGCTTCCATCCCAACGCAGACATCACCAAGCACTTCCGAGAGGCGGAGGAGTTGCTCAACACCGCTATATTGACACAGGTCACCATCCGCACTGTTTTATTCCCTTTATTTATATAAGCAGGGACATCAAAGTTCTATCATTTGCAGTTCGATATCTAATCCTTTCCTCTTATCATTAACACACGAACTATAAGACAATTGCTTATGCCCTGGGTGGGAAGTCTCGACATACTTAACGATCGCATAACGACCTAATTTAGTTGTTAAGTCGTATGGCAGCCCGTACTAATTTAAAATTGAACGCGATCCGCGATCAAAATCAATGATCTGCGGCCCTACCATGAGCGAGAAGGAGGGATGGAGCTATAAAGGGTGTATAGCTCCATCCCTCCTTCTCGCTCGAACGACTCACGCTTTAACACGTCATGGTAGGGCCGCTGATCTGTGGATCGCGTTTAAGATTGACAGTGTATTTACTGTGGCGGCTTTAGGAGTTATCAACCGTATTCAGTCGGTAGGCGATCGGTAATCTAAAGCTTGTCAACGAGATGGTATGAGTTAATTGTCTAGAAAGTGATCGACGTTCTAGTATCAGTCATTTTTAAATAGTTGAAACAATAATGTAAGAGTGTTATTTACCAGAGCGCCAATTCTACTAATTATTTAAACAACGTTCTCATTCGCATCTCAGGTATTTGTTGATTCACAAATAAAATTAGAATCATACATTAAAATTATCTTGAAGTCGTCCCTAATATGTAAAGACCTTATCGTGCATAATCGTACCTGTTAGTAATGGTTATCTAATTATGTTGTTGTATTAAAAATATTGAAAGTTTTAATTAGCTAACCGTAATGTAGTTAATTCATTAATATCATGTGTAATTTCTTATGTTTCATCCACCATTGGTGCAATGGGGCAGGATCGTGTGGTAAGGGATTTCAATTATTAGATTTTTTATTACAGTTGAAGTAGTATCATATCATTAATGTCAATTTCTCATTTTCATGCTTTAAGGATCTCGAGAAAAAGTACCAGGTAAGTCAATTGTAAGTTCACAATATTTTATGAAATGTAAATGGGGCTTTAAGAGTCAATTGTGCAATCGCTGCGGTACAAATACAATAGTAGCGAAAAATATCGCTCTTACATGACGTAAATCTAGTTAGGTATATACTTTGCGAGAAAATGGAATACAACCATCCATCTTAACATACTCGACTCGAGATTAAAACTTTGATTATTATATTGTTTCTTTGTGTATACACAAAGAAACACCACAAAAATATTCTGAAGCGCACCTACATCATATTTTTATATACTTACTAGCTGTCCCCCGCGGCTTCGCTCCCGTCAACTGGCTACCTACCTACATAGGTTACGTCCTATTCTCAGACCTACTGAATAAACACACAAAATTTCATAAGAATCGGTCTAGCCGTTTCGGAGGAGTATGGCAACTAACACTGTGACACTAGAATTTTATATATTAGATATTTCAATATACATTCTAATTAGAAGTGTCCTAACACAGGATATGGCCGCTGCCGGTGACGCAGAGATAACACCGGAGATGCAAGCGATGGCCATCGCTGAAGACGTCCTCAAGCGGTTACCCGCCAAGATCCTGACGGGCCCGTCACACGAGGGGGACATCAAGGCTTCGGAAATGACGCCTATGTCCATCGTGGTCATACAGGAGGCCGCTCGCTATGAACGGCTGGTCAAAGTCGTCAGATCCAGCTCAAGAGCTGTCATTGGAGCAGTGCAGGGTAAGTTTGTACCTCAGATGTACAGTTGTTGTTTTCATAAGACTTGTTTCTCTTCGTGGAAAAATCAGAATGTCAAACGCCCAACTTTGCAAAATTGCTTTTACAGAATTCTTCTTCTATCAAGTCATGGCAGCTTTTGCCCCCATTGTATGGAATAGAATAGAACACATTTATTCGACATTGTACTTTATTAAGACATTTTCTAAATAAGCTATTTCCTTAATGATGCTTCTTAGTGGGAATTCTCATTGACGAAAACTCTAGTGTACCTACGTTGTCTGCTAGTCAATTTCAAAATCGCCATTAAGAAAGTTTTATTAAAACAATCAGAATCCACAAGACTGTTCCAATGCAAATATTGATAACACACAAAAGAAAAAGATGCTTTAACAATCAAATCACGTGTTTATCTATGATACAGGCGTAAGCGTCTTAAATGACATAACGGAGGAGGTGCTGACGAGCATGGTGCGCGGGCGCATCCCCGCGCTGTGGGCCGAAAAGAGTTACCCCTCACTCAAGCCCTTCGCCTCCTACTTCAACGACCTGCTGGACAGACTCGCGTTCTTGCAGGTATGCATATTCATATTATTTTGGTTGCCAAACAAACCGTAATCCCACCTGATGTCAAGTGGGTCATCGTCAGGTCTGCAATATTATGATCATATTATATTAATTACCTAACCATTTTATGGAGCCATCAGCTCGAAGATGTTGGGAAAAGGTGGAAAAATCCAGGAACCAGTTGTCTAGCCAGTATATGAAACGAAGTAAGTATAGATGATGCTCTTGGCAATTCTACTTTAGTCATGATGATGATATGATCATCGACTGATTGCTCTTTAACTCTTATTAAAAAGGCTCCATATACTAGACAGTTATTTCAAGGTCGTTACCTCATACATTTTTATTAGAATAATGAACCTTATGAACAGTTACGACTCGTGTGTAAAAGGGTATTTATGCCCTTTTAATTGCATCAATACTTTTGAATTCGGCGTTCAATCTACAGCCGAACAAAATGTAGTTTTCCTTTCAAAAAATATTCAGATATTGCTCATGGCTGGAACCGTGCCCACGTTATGCTCATGCACGCTCGCACATACATATCTGACTCTGAAGTCAGTCGTGTGATCATTTCACATGGCTGACCCCAGAAAATGTTAGGGTAATTTCATTTCTGTAGCGCGTTCTGAATGTGAAGATAAAAACATAAACATGCTTGATGAATTTTGACGATTAACTTCGCTGGCTAAATTGTGATAGATATATTTTTGAATGACTGCAGATCTACTGTTGATATTCCTAGGCTGTAGCTTTAATTTCATGCTAGTTATAGAGCAAAGGAATTTTGTACCTGTTCTGTTTTGGAGTAAATTCCCAAAGATGTCAATATTCGCATGATTCGTTGCAATATTATAGGCAGGAACCCTAAACTTAACAAGAAATTGGCAAATGTTACTCATTTAAGCCTCGTTTACACGTAAAAACTTAAGCGACTGTCGAAAGACGAATATTTCCATGTGGGGTAAGTCTTATGGGACAGTCAATCAGGGATTTATTTTCATCTTTTAAACCGACACCAACGTAGTAAGATTAGCTTTATATAGATTGATTTATTCACTGTGTAAACGAGGCTTCATTTACCGAGATTGTGGTTTTGCCAGCACTGGCACGAGTTCGGGCCGCCGACGGTGTTCTGGCTATCCGGCTTCTACTTCCCGCAAGCCTTCCTTACAGCTGCCCAGCAGAGCTACGCGCGCAAGTACAAGATACCCATCGACCAGCTCGCCTTCCATTACGAAGTAAGTAGTTCCCGCATGTGTTAATTGAACAATCGTGTCCTTTTAAAGGAAACTTCCTCCAATCCATTCAGCTCAGTCACCATGACAACGAAAAAAAAAGCCATCTTTAAGTGCCGATAAATACCAAGCTTTGGCTGACATTTTATTGAGTCTAGGAGAAAGGCGTAAATCCGCATCCGTATCGATTTGGCAAATGTGATGTCGGAATCTAATCGCACATGAATTACGTGATGTTCACCACGATTTTCTGTGTAGGTGTTTAAAGAGAATCCTCGTTGCGATTTCTTTGCAAGCTTAAATAGAGTTGGCATTATTAATTCCAGCATTGAGTTCATATGACCCGACATAATACACATACATCTTATTTGGACAAAGTTGAAGAACATACCCTTATTCCGTTACAAACAGGTACAGAAAGAGTTTGAGCTGCCGGAGCCCCCGGAGGAGGGCGTGTACATTCGTGGGCTGTTCATGGAGGGCGCGCGGTGGAACATGGACCAAATGGTAGTCGATGAGTCCATCCCCAAGCTACTGTACGACGAGTTCCCGCCGGTCAGTATACGCTTCACCATCAGTTCATCATCTCGGCGACGGTTCAAGGATAGGCGGACATTGCACTGTCGAATAGAATACAACAGGTTTTCTATTGTGTTAGCTTCATGACGGCATATAGCTCTTCATTCTTGGATAATTTCTCTTCACATCTCACCCGGACCCTATGCCAAAGCAACCCAAAATATTTGTATCAGCGGAGGAAGCTAGCTAGTTTTAAAATAACGAGTAAACAATACTTCGGAGTATACAATTAGCACAATTAGTAAGTGGTAAACACATGTAACAGAACTAGTTGATGTCAAATATTCATCTGCTATAATAGTGTCCTTACCCCAGGTGTGGTTGATACCCATCAAGCGCGAGGACATTCCGACGGGCATGTTCTACAACTGCCCGCTGTACAAGACGGGCGACCGGCGCGGCGTGCTGTCCACCACGGGCCACTCCACTAACTACATCCTCTTCATGCTGCTGCCCACCAAGCTTGAGCCTGACCACTGGATCATGCGCGGAGTGGCCTTGCTCACGCAGCTGCCGTTCTAGGATATGTTCCTCCACTTTTTTCTACAACTACATCCTCTTCAGGCTGCTGACCACCCAAGCTGGATTCCGACCACCAGATCATGCGCGGAGTGACCTTCCTCGCGCAGTTGCCGTTCTAGGACATGCTCCTCCATTGTCTTCTCTAAAACTCCAGCTTGGCGGGCAGCAGCATGAAGAGCATGTCGCTCTTCATGCTGCTGCCCGCCAAGCTGGAGCCCGATGACTGGATCATGCGCGGAATGGGCTTGGTCTGCAACTGTGTTCTCTTCAAAAACATGCTCTTCACGTTCGCTTTGCAATTAGCATGATATCTCGCTTTTTGAATAATAATTATTCACCTGCTATGAGAGTATTATAAACCCCAGATTACAACGAAATGATGTCTCGTAATTTTGTTATAAATCTGAAACATTGCGGGTGCGGAATATTTGTCACTCCAATTTTGTATCTACTTTTATTAATTTTATGAGAATATTTTTGAAAAGACAACGTTTATCATGGTTATTGTTTACAATGTAAAACCGCGTTTTTCGTTAGTAGATCCTAATGATATAACGTCATTGGTAGGATACCTAATTAATTTTATCGTAACATGGTCTAGTCACCTAAGAAATAATATCGATTTATGTTTAGTTTATTCATTAGTTTGTTCTGTACGCGGAACTTGATTTATATTTTATGTCTTATTAGATGATTTTGTGATATTTCTTCATAAATCAGCGTGCGAGTTTTTCGGAAATGAGAATTGGCTAAACATCATTATTTCGGTACTTCTTTTGAACATGTAGTAAGAATATTTAAACCATTTATTGAAAATAACTACTTTTGAACATTACAATTAAAATGTAAACATAATATTTTGATATCACACCCAAAGAATAATTCTTTTCGTGAAGGTTTCATAATATCATTATCCGTCAACGCTATGACTATCTAATATTTTATGATAAAACATTATACAGCGGATGTGCTCTATTAGTCAGAGGAATGGCTACTTTTTAAAATATTCAAAATATAAGATTTTTTTGAAAAGACATTGTTTATCATAGCGATGGTTTTCGATGTTAACTTTAAGTATTTATTTTTGTCGTAACTTGGTCTAGTCACCTAAGAAAATAACTCGATTTATGTTTAATTTATTCATTAGTTTGTTCTGTACGCGGAATTTGAATTATATTTTATGTGTTAATAAAATAATTTGATGAAAATGATCTCGTTACTGTTTGCCCTGCCTTGATACTATACATTTCAAATGATTGGATTAGTAATTTGTACTACATAATACAATTTGAAAAACGCTATACAAAGAACTTATCAAATGTCACGACCCCGCCCACCCTATTTATTAAACAGACTACTCCTTGTGTTTGGCTTTTCAATGTTTTATGTGTGTTCTCCAGACACTGACTACAAGATAATGAATTTATTCACGGGAATATTGACACAAAGTATGTTTACGTTGATCAGTCTTGATCTAGATTCAGGAGTCTTGTTTTGTTTTCTAATATAGGTGATTCTTCGTCAAAGCTCTTATAACTAACGTTCAGTATAAGCTACGGAACCCTAATAAATGAGACTAGCCTTACTCCTCGTGGCGCTATTGTTTGCGAGCCTTATTGAAACAAAGAGGGCATTGTGTGCCTCAACTTTATAATAATGTTCTGGGATTACTCGTAATACGTACTGAGTAATATGACTGCAAAGCTTTTATATGGGTACTTAGGTACTTACTTGTAACTCTATTACTACTGCAAAGGTACACGTGAGGTTTGAAATACAATTTTTTTTCGGCCAATATTTTGGGGTAGGCATTGGAAAAGCTCGTGGCTATGTAACAGCCGGACGGGTCGATCTTCAAGGTAAAGCAAAGCTTGCCGTGGCCGGTCTGCGGATGGGTCACCGAATCTTAAAATACCGAGTTTCCTCCGTGCCTCGGAAAGCACGTTAGGCCGTTGGTCCCGGCTGTCATTTGTAGATCTTTGGTCGTGTCGTTACGGATTGTCAGAAGCCAGTAAATCTGTTTCCAGTCTTGCCAAGAAGTACCGTGCTACCCAGTTAATGGGTTGTGGAGGTCTGGTAGGCAGCCGCTCCACGTAAAATGCTGGTATTCAGCTGAATCTGGTTTGACTGTAAGCCGACCCCAATGTAGTTTGGAAAAGGCTGGGCAGATGATGATTTGGTAGGCATTGGAATTACTATATTTTTAAGCTAGATACTCTTTAATAGAAGTTATTAGCCTTTTTGTATAACTGACAGGCTTTCATTTTTGACCACTATGTCGCCTGATGGTAGGCGATATTGTGGTCGACGATGCCTTCGTACAATGGATGAGTACCTACATAGTTATCTAAATGCAACCAAATATGCTTGTATAACAAACATGAGGAAATTGAATATTGCAATCTAGGGGAATGATACGATACCGGAACGCTATGAAAACCAGATTTAAATTAAACTCTTTATCGTATTCTTTGTCCAGAACCTAGAACATACAGAAATGTTTCTATAGGTACGGCAACTTAAACTATGTAGAAAGCGTGTGAAGTAGGCATGAAATTCTTCGGATTGTTTCCTCACATGAACATTCACGCTATAAATTGGGCCCGGACGAAAATGGAAGTTTTCTTCGGGTAACGAGGTCAATGTCATCGTTATGGTTCCGCGGTTTAATGCTCGGCCAAGGGGACCAGCACGCTACAGTTATGGCGGGGTATTACGAGAGCGGTGACTTTGCGATTACGTTGCCCTGTCATTTAGCACGAAAAAGCTCGCATCCCAGATACGGCATGTATTAAATAAGCGAGTAGTGGGCAGGGTGGGGTGGCGGGGTGGTGGGGCCGTAGTACGGGAGGCACTCGGTCTGGCGCGGCGTTGCCGGGGCGACGCGAGATATTGATCTGCGCGCCATCCCGCGCAGCATCCCTCCGGCGGCTCGCCCCCGCGCGCGCCCTCGCCCTCTCCCCGCACCCACGCCCTTGATTCTGCCGCTCGACCACCGCCACCACGACCCCACCGCACCCCCCTACAAATACTTATTACATTTCGCACTACATACTCCACGTAATCCGATGAAGAAATTTCGCTTATGATTTATAATCATGCCTAAGCTCCTAGCCTCGATTTTCATAAACTTGCCAGCTTAGTATAAAGTTTTGAAAGTCGTAGATTTCCTAATAGGTCGTTATTGTGTCGGGGACTTTCCAGTCGTCAGACAATTATGTTATGGAAACCGGTGACCGAACACATTATCTTTAGATTGCAGTTGAATCGAATTTAGTTTTTTGTTTTGCTGGGATGAAAGCTTTTTTCCGAATTTTAAGGCTTTTGTGCGAAATATCGTCAAAACAATAGTTTAGCACTTAACTTCAATATAGGAAAGATAAAGGAATGAAAATCGCTTCCTACTTTTACAAGTCTTCCCATTTAATTTGAATTCCAATACAAAAGTAAGAGCTGGAGATTGGACTGATTAGAGAAATTCAGCTCTTAACACTCGACACTCGACAAAGTTGCTCATTGACGCAGAATATAGCGGAGATCAATCCAGATCACACGAGCTATGCGGCTAATGTAATGTGTCGGAGAGCACATAACGGCATGCCAGCGCAAGTGGGTGAGCAGTAACGTGCGAGGCGAGCGCTGTGTGGCGCACCGTGTATTATGTAGTATGTCATACATGAATATTAGACGTCCAATCTGTCTTCAAAATCATGCGAAGCAGTCCGTAACGTACTTATGTTATGTGTTTGACCTGTTAAGCAGTAGGTAGATTTTCGAAACAGCGCGGCTTACCTCCAATCCTCACTCAGGAAACTAAAAAAATATCATCATGATCATTTTAACCGTAAAACGTCCACAGCTGGACATTGGGCTCTCCCAAACGTTGCCACATCGACCAATCCTAAATTCGCTGATGTTTACGAGAAGCAAGTAATAAATGTTATCGTTATCAAATTATGCTCTTAGTACAAAAGGTGTAACCAAGAATGTCGGATTAAATAAAAGTAAGTAAAAAAAAATGGTAATTTTATAGAAATCTATAAAATTACCAATTTTCATAAATCCCATATTTTTTTCCAGACGACCGCTTTTTTAAGCACCAAATGACTGAGTTATAAGTTATATTTTTCAGTCATTTGAGTCCTGAAACCAATTATATTGGCTGTAGGAATACCTACCATATAAATTATGGTAGGTATTCCTACAGCCAATATAATTGGCGAAATTTAGTTGAACAATAGATAAAAGTCTGTCTATCCTATCAGCGAAAACAGCCATAAAGATAGTTATTTTTACAACCAACACGATGAATAGCTTAGTGTTCGTATTCGTCATTTTATTAATCGTCATGTTTATGTTCATACCTATTCACAATAAAGAATATAATTATGCAGATATCATAATTATTTTACACTCTCTGCTACTTCCCGCAAATCCCTCTGACGTCCAC
Organism: Melanchra persicariae; assembly: GCA_947386135.1. Lineage (NCBI taxonomy): Eukaryota > Metazoa > Arthropoda > Insecta > Lepidoptera > Noctuidae > Melanchra > Melanchra persicariae. The sequence goes on along the minus strand of OX376653.1, from coordinate 5,612,420 downwards.
CTCCACCGTTTTTTACTTTTGCTCCCTCCTGTGTCTGTCTAGTCACATTACTTGTACATAAAACTGTACATTCTTTTTTTGTAATCGCCTTATAATTTGTTTCCCGGGACTCGCCACCCCTCGCCCTCTCCCCACAGCCAGGTACCGACTGTTAACGCTCTCACAGTTCATTGTCTAATTTCCACGTTGCTATGACGAGAGACACGGTGGTGTAGGCACAAGTACCTCACTACCTGAGCCCGGAGCCCGGCGGGAGCTCTATTGAGTTGTTGCTGCTAGTTACTAACAAGTACCTAACGAGACGAATATTGAAATGTTTCGACGTATTTTCCGTCGAACTCATCTCTCTTCATGTTCCTCGTATGCTTTGTTACTTTTATATCGAACTCGATGTGAAGAGCGACTGGTTCGAGTGGCTGAATCTGTAGCGAGCAAATTACAACTGTATGACTGAGGAACAATATTATTTGAAGTGTCCTTCTGTTGAAGATACTTTTTTATCGGATAGCAAGAGTCGTCTCACGAGTGACATCGATTGGCTGACTAATTGATTGCCCTGTGTTACTAGCAGATTATCAAATGTTTTTTTTTATCCCATCCACGACGCAACATCCATGATATTCAAATAAGAATTAGGAACATATCCCTCCAGTTAAGTGGTACGGCCGAGTGCGGATGAGTGGCTGTCGTATTAAAATGCAGGCATTATCATTATGTCGGCAAGCGCGTCGAGCGCTGCGAGTTTTAAACACAGCTTCAATATTACAGGATGCGGACTAACGCGGACGGACCGACAGAAAAAACGAAAAGTATGTCCCGGAGCGCTATCTCTCAGCAATGAGGATTTAATTAAAATGCAGCACTTACGTCTGCCCGCGGCTCTCTCGCACACGTCGCCCGAGCCCCGGCTCTACCCACTTTGTTAGCGAACTGCCCTCACCGACCGGCGACCCTTCAATCTAATTAAATGATCAACACGATACTCCGCCTGCCACTGTTTTTTTGAATACTTTCATCCAGATAGCCATTTCCAAAGTCGGATTCGCAACATGAAATATTGAACCACATCATAATTTTACAGCGCCAGATTTAATTTGTGGAAAGAGGAGATGCTGGCGAAGTTAGACTGTCTGATCCGATAAAAGCCGCCAGCTCGGTCCGTATTTAAACGAGCTATTTTAGGTGGCTTGTAAGTGTAACGTGGTCGGCGGCGACGCTCAGAGCTCGCTGCCGATCGCTTATTGGGATTGGAGGCAAAGCCTTTCGAGCGGCTTGGACGCTCCGGCGGACTTCCAATTTTAATGTTATATAACTGAACCGAATTATTTCGCAGTGCGCTCCGCCGCATGCCGCTAGTTCAAACACCCGCCCCACAAACCAATTTCCAATAAATATTGCCTTTTAACTGCGTAACAAGAGTTGTGGTTGATCTGTTGCAATTAAAAAGCTCGTTCAGTCCGAAAATTCGGATTTAAATGTGGTTTCGCTCATATTATTAATTACGAATAAACTATAATTGGAATGCATTGGTATTTGCATAATTGGATACGGATTTTAATTATTTTGTTTCATTGAAATCAAAGCTAGCCAAATGATTATTTGTTTTGTTCAGCAGTAGGTACCTCTTAAAATTAAATTTGAACATCAAATAATATTACGACATTTTAACGCTACGGATGACTGACGGCGTCCTATTGCTTCCACTTCTCTTCGCATTAATTTTCTTTTCATATTAATTAGTCAAGGAGCAAAACTTGATAAATACTCGTAGGTTCTTATACAAGTAGATCGTCGAGAACACAATTTAAATAAAGGAAAAACATGCTTTGAAATCAAACAAAATATTTAATTCCCAAACAAAATGTTTCAAAATAATTATAATATCAAAATGACAGCGTCTTTCCAACATTTCCCAACGGAAATAATTCACATGAAGCGGGTAGTTCGCTCATAGTTCGCTTTGTACGTCAATAGTTCGAGGGTAGATCCGTCGGCAACCGCGAACTCATTACATGGCGAACTTTCTAGGAATTATACAGACTCCCGCGTCCGACACGGCTGCTAATTAGTGGCTGATGAAGAACCGCTACAGTACATATAGTACGTGTAGCAGATATAGGACTGGTGTTCTGTGAGGGATTAGCGTTAAAGGTTTTACTTTGTGACGATCGGTTGGTAACGTTTAAAGTTTTATTTACAAAATGGTGTGGTATCGCTTTATATTACCATAGACAAATTTTTAACCGCGGCTTGACTCCCGTGACCACGGGAAATTCATGGATAATTTTCGTAATCGGATCAGTACTTTCAGAGATTATCTCCTACGACCAAACAAACAATTTTCTCCTCCTCGTCGTAATATTTGTTTAAGTAGATGATAATATCAGTTTAGGCTCAGCTATGGGAAGCCAGTCAGTCAGTCAGTCAGGACTTCTCTCATTATCAGTATTGAATTGGTTAAGCACATTATGTACATTGTACATATACCTCCACTCAGCTTATACTAAAATACTCGCTGTTGCCCACGACTTCGTTCGCGTGTATGTATATGTATTGTAAAATGATGTGCCTAGTACTAAAATATTAATCTCGAATCTCACCAAAGGACAAAATACGCCTTGATCTAGATAACTTTAATGCAGGATAACATGACATAACAATGTTTTTGAACCTCGCTTTACGCCAAATCGGCATGAGACAAACAAGTTTACAAACACACTATAAAATCCATTAAAAATATGTTTAAACTCTTACTCGTTCCTCTCTAGTGGAACTACTCTAACGGATTACGGCAGCATTACCAAACAACTAACAGTAAGCTTTAATGGGGTTTCAACTGTTGTTGTTCCGGGGGTCTCGCTGAATAAACAACACACTGTGTGTAGAGACAGCGCAAATACTCAAATACTCGCGCTCATTGGCATCATTCCATTAGGTCGTAAGTTCACCCCAGCGCATATGTAAATAGCTTCTTTTGGAGTACACCCCCGATTGACGGGAGCTGTGGATGGAAGGCCATATCTTTTTGGAGGACTATAAACGATTTGGTTAAACTGTGAGCTATATTTTTTTGAAGAAGCAGCAGAAGAGAACTGGACGCTCTTCGATGCAATTATTGAGCGACCTATTATAGTTTGATGCCGACCTAAAAACTTCGTTTTACCTTAAATAACCTATTTTGCTCTGAGATTCATCACCAGATTAGGGTACCTATAACTTTTGATCCCAGCCTTTGCTATACATGTTCGTCATCTCATCGCAGATCGTGTGAATCATTGTTTAATTGCGGGGCGTGCGCGGCGCGCGGGCGGCGGGGGCGAGGCGGCGGGAGGGGTGGAGGGGGGTGGGGAGCAGCATCGATCGTCTCCGGTCGCCATGGCAACGCTCCCGTCCCGCTCCGCCGCCTGATTCATTTGTAATCATTTGTTTCGCAGCCGTCGAATAATGGTGGTCGTGAAACGGTGCGAAATTGATGGATTACCATCAGGCAGGCACATTTAGATACTATTGTAATTTATCAAATTATGTTACGTTACACAAGGTGGAGATTAAAGTCTATTGAATAATGTTAGGTTGAAACAATACCCTTGTATACACACTCACGTTAGAATGATGCTTAAATCCCATGAAACATGATACGAGTTCTTTAACTGGTATCACTTTAGATCACATGGTGTAAACACCGCACTGACACTTCAAATCAAATAAGGCTGTACGATTATAATATGTCTTGTCAGATTAATTAGTGCACACCAATCCACACACAACACTTATGTTACTTAAATCTTGATATACCTAATAACCCTAGCTACCCAAATTAGATTGACCAGAAATATAATAATATAGACAACACAAATGAGCCCTTAATTAATATCATGCTTAATTAATGAAATTCCTTATACCTACCTACCCTTACTCATAAATGTAACACCAGTATATTAAATACCAATATTCCGTCATGGAAATTAATTTCAGTAGAACTAATTGAATGTTCAGCCGGCCGTGAATCTACAAGTGCTACGAGATCTACGCCGTAGCAAATCCGTAGCAAACATTATGAACGCCAGAATATTTTCGTAGCCCGTAGCCGTACCTCATGCGCTGTTATTTCAATTATTTATTACACAAAATGGAAAAGTTTATTTTAGACTGTTACAAAAGCTTGCCAAATAATTACGTTTTGACAATTTTCTCATAAAATGTTGGCGGTAACTTAAAACAAATTACGTTAAAGTGATTGCTTAACTCATAATTGTGTTTAGTGGCGTTTGATTGATGGCGTCAAATCAAATAATAATCACTTACGTTTAACTTTGTTTAGTGAGCTGCGAAGGTTACTTGCATAATATTTCTAATTATTATTTAATTACGTAACAATTTGAGGTCGATGTTAATATTATTATTAACGAAACACATAAAAAGCTCATTGCTTAGCTTTACCTAACAATGCTAATCAGAAGCGTTCCTACTAATTCCTCCGATAATAAACTGCCGTTGACTTAAAACTCGATAATTTTATGTCATAATCACGTTATACAATTTGGCTTAGCAAGCCGGATAATTAATCTAATTTAACTTCAAACGTTTGTACGGGGAAGGTGAACAAAAAATAATTACATAAAAAACAGGCCACTTCAAAGGCCTTTTCCAATTATGCCTTCGATATCGAACAACGAAAGAGCTATGAAGTATAAAACATGGTATAAATTGGAGCGAGCGGGACAGAGAGGATGTTCCGGCCAAGTGTTGGGTTTTCTCAAATAATTTTAATAGATGTCCGGGGGGTGCGGCGGGTGGTCGCGGGGGAGGGAGGGGTCGCGAAATGAGATTTCCTTTGAAGCAAAGAGCCGCTGACCGCGACACCCGCGCGTTTGGATCATGTCCCTCATATACCATGCAACTCTAGTATAATGCGGGTGCGTGTGTACGTGTCGCGCGTTTTAGCACTCATTTATTTGTTAAGGGTTCCGCGAGATTTTACGTCGAAGATTATGACGTCTGTCTAAAAGGTAACAAGAGAACTAAAACAATATCATTCTTTCCCCAGTTCACACAAAGTCCAAATCCTATTACCAGTCTATTTTGATTAATATGTACTTATTAAGAAGCTTTAGGAGTGGAGTTGAGAAAATATATTCAGCTGTGTACAAAATGAAAGAGTAAGCCTAAACCTTTCATGGAAGCCAATGTACTGCTAAAAATTGGGGGAGCGGTCGCGTCGCTAGCGTCCTCTTGATTTTAATTTCATCGTGAACAAAACGAGCGAGCTTTATTGTGGATGCGCTCAAAGCGCGCTTCGTGGAACCGGGATCGCTTACACGCTGCAGTGAAATATTACTCTGTTAGCTTGCGTTGTACAGTCAACGGCAGATACGTAGCAGTACGTTGAATACTCAAATAATTCTCCAATGAAAATGAGGGCAGAAAATGCCTAAGGCCTAAATTCGATGTCAGTCTGAAGGACCGCCTCTGGGCTTAGATTCCATGACAACGGAAAAAAAACCCTCGATTAATCTCAATATATAACAAGCTTTAAGGGCCCTATCTCACTAGGACACTATGGTGGCGGCCAGCGGTCGCGCCACCAACAAAATGTTGCCACCAGCGGGTGATTTGGTTGCCGGCAACAGATACCAGGTGTAGGTACCCTTTATACAACTGAATGCATTTTGTTTGCGGCGCGACCTGTGGCCGCCAATGTGGTGTTCTAGTGAGATAGGGCTCTTACTGTCAATGTCATGACTCCGGAGTGCCAATTCTACTGATTTTTAAGCAACGTTCACATTCGCTTCTCAGTTGCTATCAGTCGCAGTTGCTTAAAAATAAATAGAAATGGCCCTCAGGTGGAGTTGCGTATTCATAGTTAGCTTTATAAGTTTAAAAAATAAATAAATAAAAATAAAACCCATATCAATTACACAAAAAGTATTCAAATGCTTGTTAGGATTAAAAACCGATTTGAAAAAAAGTAATGATATCGATGCACAGGGCATCGATATCATTACTTTTTACATTTATCAAATATTTGTAAACAAATACTAACAACCGCATTAACTTTGAAACATTTGACACACACATGATGACACAAATATATACTCGTTTGTGCTCATTCCAAGAGAACACTATGTGCCACGCCTATCTATGTAAATCCTTTTATTGACAAGTTTAATGTGCAGCACTATATTGAAAATTAAATTACTGAGCTACTTTTACTGCTAACTGTACGCCATGAATATTGGTTCTAACTTGAGATTTCACAGAGCCTGCATAAAGCAAGGCGAGGCATCGAATAAAGGTTGCCATAATAAAGGCGTACAATTTCTCTTTGTAACGCGAGTGTATTGACGGAAAACAGCGAGATGAAATTTTTCTCCTTGTTAGCATAATGAATGTTTTCTTCCACGAAGTGTCTGCTCGTATAACGTTTTTAAATTGAAAAGGCGAAACGTCTGAAACAATAAGTTCGTTGTAATACAAGACATAAAAGCTGATTGGAACAAAGAAAATTCTGAAGACTCAGGGTAAGTTATTACTTATTCAAGTTCTGGATGGAGATGAAAATGTAATTAGAAACACTTTTTAGATTATTCACCTGATATTAAAAACATTTTCTTTACCAAATGCATAACATATTCCGGACTTTATTATGTGCGTTTACGATCATGAGCTCTGATACCAAATCACAAAAATACTATCCCATGTATCAAATTGCAACCAGCATCGCAGAACAAAATAATATGTCATTACTATGTTCCGCAGAAAGAGATAATGTGGAACATCACCAATCTACAAATTCGTTACTAGAGTATGTCACCGGGAAGGCTGAGGGTCCTCCTAACTCCTACCCGTCTCTCCGAGCACACGTTATGAGCCACCATCTCCCAGCTTATATCACACGTCGCGCTTTCCATCCAATTTCATCCGTCGTGTGCGTTCATACGTCTCCTCGCCGTTTTCAATATGCCTTTGTTAAATCTCACTCGAGTATACACTTTCAATCCAATTTGTATTCTCGTAAACATCGATCGTTGAAGCAAAAGGTTATCTCTGATTTAGGTGGAAAATTTACGGCGTGGCAACACCTACCACCGGCGTTATTAAATAATAATAGAAAGTAGTGGATAATGGAATACAATTATGATTATTGGACGAGTAATAACGAGTAACAGATTTAGCCAATAATAATATTCATATAAATGTTCAGCCATAAGCACGACTGGTTTTCCTCCATTCCAAATGGACAATAATGTTACATATCTTCTGTTATTCCTACCAGTCTCGTCTTAACAAAAATGTTTTCTTTACAAACATGTTATGTGTAATTTAGCTATGAATCTATAGCTGATATCGCAATCAAGCGGTCCCCGGGCGCTATTTACTTTAGGCTGCCTCCCGGCGCGCGCCCCTTCCCCGGGAGGACCCATTAGAGCCTGTATCGAGGAGGGATCCACTCAATCACGGCGGACGTCCGTCAACTTTTGTGTGCCGGACGCCGCCGGCCACCCGGCCCTTCGGTATTACTGATGTAACCCTCCGGCGGCGTACCGGCTCTGACCAATTTGCGATATTAAATATCGTCAGGATTACTTTTTATTGCTATAATTGTATGGCAAAATTGAAAGGGGAAGTCTTTGTTGAACGAAAATTAATTAAGCTTTCAAAGCACTTTAATATCCACCATAGCCCATACACCTAAAAGTTTGAGAATCGAATTATTCACAAAGCGCTGCTGTCACAAAGTAATGTAATCCCGAAACGTACAAACAATACGAAAACTTTATCCGTTTTCAAACGGCTGGTCACGTTTCACCCTAATGGCATTGTTTACAAAGTCGCGAATAAAAAGCAAGTACCTACATGTAGAACTGTACATTTTCAGGTGCGTATATTACTAGAGTGGAGGAAAGTTATCCGGAGCCGGCCGGGGCGCTTAACCAGCTGAGTTCAGAGTTAGAGGCAGTAAAGCCTCGTTCCCCGACAAGTTTACTGCACGTTTTATATAATGTAGCATGTTCCGCGGCACCTGACACCGCTGCGATCTTTACACAAAGAACTTCCGTCTAGCTGGGACGCGCGCGGGGTACATAGAACTCTTCAAGTAACCCTAGCTACCTATTACGAGCGCTCGGATGCAGCGATATGTGAGCGGAACTAATGTGGACATTTATTGTACTGTTCCTTTATCTTTTCAAACTAAATTCTCTGATATTTGGTTTCGAAAATGAAGATTTCGCTGGTCCTTTATGTTCTGGACAAAAATTTTACAACCATCTTTGAGATGATTTACTTTTATTTGGTACAACATTGTCGTATGCCGCATGTCACTAAATTTACCTATCCCTGCATGTGTCTAAGTGTATATCACGTTTTAAATTCATAACACCACACCCGTAAAATGAGTAGTATTCATAGGGAAGTTGCTAGCAATTCGAGCGTTTCAGTGATTTCAGGCGTGTCAGCAGCAGCTACAGACTGACGGCCGCGCCACCAGCTATATTATTTAGCAAAACGTCTCTATTAGTACGTGGCCGCGAAAGTCGCGGATTACGATTTGTTATTTGAAAAATAATTATTTACCTTATTTCGACTAATATTTCAAATCTGTCTAAGAATATGGTTTTTAGATATTTGTTACCGTAAAACCGTATGAATGGAATTGGAGAGGTAAATCGAAACTGAGCTCGACGGGGATTTTTAATTTATGTAAATGTTGGTTAAATATTGGCTTGAAATTTAAAAGTTGATGCTTTTGTTAAAAACTAATGTTACGTTAAAGCAAAGAAAAAGTTTAGTTTCAATTCCCCCATGCATTTCTATTCACCCCGTTTTACCTGGTAATCATACCATCGTTTGTCAGTGAATGTTTGGAACACAGGTAGGCTTTGTCCTGGATTAGGACATTGAATACTTTTTATCCCGGTAGTAGTACGTCTCCATGGGGGTAATTTTCGATTTTCACGCATATGAAGTTGCGGCGAAATTTACAACACTTAGGAATGGCTGGTTTTCATGCCTGTAACAGGTTCTAAGGGGAAGCCTAGACAAAACTAAAACTGCTTTTCTCTAGCCGATTTTTAAAAGAACTCAGTTCAGACAAGACATCTGTCGGGTAAACTAGGTTATAATATACTCGTATAACCCTATTTCATTGGGGTTTGTAATTCTTGCACATAATCAAGAAACGCATTACAAAATCACCTTTACATTCTGACTAAAAATGTTGGTCCGCGAACTCATCCGTGCAGATGAGATCGCGGAATGCGATAAATTGTTATAGGTTTGTGTTTTAGTTTTCTTTTTGGCCGACTTCAAAAAAAAAGGAGAAGTTCCTATGTTCGACTGTACATATGTGTTTTATGTTTTATGGTGTGTAACAAAGTAGTGAGTTTGAGATTGAGTAAATAATAAATAAATTGCTCCACTGCCTGCGTGAACGCTCCGTGGCCCGCTTTCGCAGCACCGCGGGCGACACGATCAATGTAGCCGCCGTGATACCCCCTCAAACGCTGCAAAACACCAAATAACTTTGAACATTTTCCGCAGCAAACCGTGTATTACACGCTGTTTATAACCTTGCCTGCCTCTGACTGGATTCTGCACAGAACGTAAATGAATGAAAATTCTTTGTAGGGAAATGGCATAACATAAGTAATTGAATTTTTAAATGGAAATTGTTTAGGTTTGGTTATATCATTAATGTTATATATAATAACATTAATTGTTTAATGTTCTCTTTTTATAATAAAGTGACGGTTCATCTAAAGAAAGCATACTAGAGAGCTTCCTTCAAATATTTCTTTCTTTGCGGAACGTAATAAAATAATTCATAAAATAAACAATGTCAGCCGTTGACTACTTATTTATGGGAGAATTTTTTGACCATGCTTTATGGTTTACTTAGTAAGAAATTTTATATTTTTAATTAAAAATATAAAATTTGGTTGTACCTATTTACTTTTAAAAATAGGAAACTTCCTTTGAGATTTCTATAATTATATTATTAGTTTTGAAGTATATTGTTACTTTATTATTATTATAGTAACAATTTGACTTTACTACGTACAACAAGTTATTATATTTTACTTTTCAACACGTCAAGCTTTCAATACCACGCTACATAATATCAACTATGAAACATTAAACTCTGCTTCAGTGAATAATAATAGAGAACCCATTACGCTAAGTCCTATTGAAACATGAATGTGAACAGAGCCAAGTTCTGTTCAATTTCGCGCCAAAGCACACGTTGAATATTCACAGCATTAACATTACAAAGAAAAATATTAACTACATTTTCTACATAGCATTTATAAAGTTTAAGGACTGAATAGTAAGTGGTGGCTTACTCAGGGATTATATTTTCTTTCACAAGTTTTCCTTAGCGGTTTAAATTATAATTGAAGAAAGCGGTGAAGTTTGTACAGCGATTAGCTTCTAAGAGCGGATTTTACCACTGAAACTGAACGCGATCAGTAGGTACATCTAAACTGCGTTCAAGAGCTGTCAGCGTCAATATTCCATAGAAAAATAGTGACACTGACAACTCATAAACGTGGTTTATACGCTGATCGCGATCAGTTTGGCTTGGTGAAAATGGCCCTAAGTTGGTTAGAAGTTGGGTTTAGCACTATCCAAACAAAGTTTGCGTTTTTAAGTTAAGTATATTCATATCGGTTATCGTGGTATGGGCATGGGCATGTGATGTTTAGGAATAAGAAACGTGTTGTGAGGAAGACCAAGGAAACGATGAATGCATTATGTGAAATGAAACTTGCCAACAATACTTTTTTATTGGTATCTTCGCGTTTGACCACAAAATCCCCTGATGTTTTTCTTTTTTCCTAAAATCTCCAACAAAGAATATTCTTTACATGCTATATTTTATAGGACAAGAACTAAAATCTATGTCCTCCCTCAATTATAGGAGACCACATCGTGCAATAGAAAACAATCAAACATAGCACTCAAAGTTAAAATTATATACTATCATTCGAGGTAAATATACTAGTTTAAATAAATTAAATTAATTAATTAACGAACTATCCATAACCATATTACGTCGAACTGGAAATAATGACTCTTTAATGAATATTTTGATATCAGAAACCAATCAGGCGATATCAAACACACAGCCGCGGCGCTAGTTTCAACGTTTTTTTAGAGAATTCATTAAAATAACACGTGAAGATGAAAAAAGGGAACAATAAAGTACTCAATCAAAGCAGCACGAACTTGGCCACAACACTGCCGTGCACTGATAGGATCGTGCAGTGGTGCTAACAGCTCTAATGCATTTCCATTAATTTAAGCAGATTACAGGAACAGGAGCAGACTATATCTATATACAGCGCCATATGCCTTTATGTATTTCTCGTTTCAATACATTATGTAACACCTACACAATATACATGTATGGTCTGTGTTTATCTCACGATGATGACTATGTGATTATTGAGGTAAATAGTGACAATTATACTGTGGGTATAATTAAACTTGATTGACAGCTTTCGTCCTAGGTAAACGACAACCTTTTCTAAAACTTGAGGAGTTTTGTTACTTCAAAGCACAACTGTTTCTGAAGCTGCGATTTGCCAGATTGAAACGTTTGAGTCAGCAATTTTAATGTGCGACGTTGTTTTTCAAATGATATCTTGATAGGTTCGTAAAGCCGTTGGTCTCGGCTGTCATTTGTAGATCTTGGAAGCCGACCCCAATATAGAGTTGGGAAATGGCTAGGCAGATGATGATGATGATGATGATATTGATCGGTTCGCCTTTGACCACATCTCAGGGCTATTCTAATGGTAAGCTTGCGTAACAGTAACCTAATAATTTTTGACTCGTTCTCGTAAAATACCAGCAAGTTTTTATTCCTCATGAATGTACGTTTTCCTCTCAACAAAAAATCCACGTCCACATACCACTCAACAGCTTTTAAATTAATTAAGATCCTTTTCCAATATTTACACAAACATCAGAGCCCGTGGGGGCGCAAAATTAAACATACTTCAGACGAGGCGAATTGAATCGCGTCTGGTTTGTAGCACAGACAGAATTTATTATTACCTACCCTCACTGCCGTGGACCGGGCGAGGTACGTTGATAACCAACCCGCTGTTAATTGCTGCAATCCGATTAGTATGTGCTGAATGGTTCGGTATATTTCGAGTGCTGTGCTGTTGCGAATCTAGCGATTTTATTCTCGTAATGTGGATATTGTTAGCTGATTTTTTTCTAAAATATACTAACATTGTATTGTTTCAACAATTTAACATTACATTTAAAAGAGCACATACCCACACTGTAACATCGAACAGCTTCAAACACAAAGAGCCAAGAAATAAACTCGCGCGTGAACGCTTATTTTTCGCCCACAACGGCACTTTAGATAATCCAGATTCGAGACTCAGCTTCCATTTAAAAACGGGCCCCAATCTGTAGACTGTGTTACGTTGGGCCCTAATTACGGACAGACGGTTGAGCAGGCAAACGAAATTCTTTGTCCTCTTTACACTGTGCCCGTGGTTTTTGACGTAGCTAATTATTATTTTTAACGCGTAGGTTGAGGGCGGGCGGAGGCTGTGCGGGGGCGGGCGGCGCGGGGCGAGGGGGTTTAGTTGTCGGTGACGCTGCGACAGGCTGCGGCGGATAGCTTTTGGCGTTTATCGGATGAACACACGCATTTCACGGTCTACCACTCAAAAGCTGACCAAACAAACCTTCATTAGATAGGAACCTTTATTAACAAACAATTAAAAAGAACAAGATAACAACGAGTTCCATCCCAATATGCAAAACCTATTGTAATCCGGAAATGAAAGGAAAAACAGTCTGTTTGTCACCCAAAGGTGCGAGGTGACGACTTTGTGTGAGAGGCCTGGGTTTAGCTCCTGACTGATGATGATAATGACGCTTATACTTACTCGTATGGCGGTAAAAACTTTTTCACAAAAGAATACAACCGACTTCCAAATAAAAAGCACAACAATGTACAAATTAACTTTAATTTTGACAGTCGGTGTTTCTCATGTGGTTTCTTCGTTTTTTGACACCGACTTTCAAAATTGAATACAACGGATTTCCAAATAAAAACCACGACAAAGTACACAATAACTTTATTATTTTGTCTTCTAATCTTTGTTGATTATTTAGAAGTCGGTTGTATTTTTTTGTAAAAAAGTTACAAAAAATAGCTACTCCCCAAAAAATCCAACCAGTCCATATCTATTCAGTTGAATGGCCAAACAACGCTTGCTGAAGACCATCACCCGTTAGTAATGGACTTCAGCAAGCGTTGCTTAAATCGACCCGTGTCTCTGTTACTACTTAGCCTTAAACCTTAACTAACAGTCACAAAAACTTCTTAACAGTTTGTCAACAACGTGTGTTCTAAAAATCTCTGAAAAATTAAAATATTTTTAACGATGTATGCAGACTTCATTATTACATAAAGAATGCGAGTCAAAGGTAAGAAAAGCTTTTTCCAGTCAGGTCACATTACCCTCAAAGGAGAATTATGCATAAGATAATATACATAAACGTCCGTCTAGCCATCTCGAGCCTTAGGCCTATTTTACACTGAATGGTTTCTAATCGACACGCACTGTTGGGAAAAAATCTTACTACAATATAATTTTTACTGAGGGCCTAGTACGAATGTTTTTGACGTATAGTTACGGAACGTAAAATTTTACTATAACTATAATATTCGTTTTGCACATAATATTTATTTTATTTTGAAACTATATTCATAGTATGAGACAAATTGTGTCGCATAAAATTAAACCAAAATATTATGGGGTTGTAGTTTTTATATTTATAATTTACCTACGTTAACGATACTGTATCGTTACTATACGTCAAAATCTTCGTGCTAAGCCCTCTGTTCTTATTGTAACACAAGCGCTAACGCTGAGCATCAGCTCTTAGGTTCGATTCCTAGGTCGGGTAGAGTGTTATTGGAAAGTTCTCAGCAGTCCGAGGTCGAGACTTGTGCCCGGTTTATGGCAAAATGTTTGTCCCTGACCCTCTCATCATCTACCTAGCCTTTTCCCAACTATATTGGGGTCGGCTCCCAGTCAAACTTAATTTCAGCTAAATACCAGTGCTTTACATGAAGCGGCTACCTACCAGACCTCCAAAACCTATTAACTGGGTAACACCGTAACTTCTTGGCAAAACTGGTGTCAGATTTTCTGGTTTCTGACAATCAGTAACGACTGCCAAAGATCTAAGAATGACAGCCGGGTTCAATGGTTTACCTTTCAGGGACTGCAGGCGCGATTTTACGTAGGTAATTATTTTAAAAATGAGCAATGCCATAAGGTGGGTAGTGAACCCACTCTTAAACCTTCCAACATCCTTAGCTAAGTTGAGTGAGCCTTCAGAAATGCCTGGAATAATATGCAGCCCACGTTGCTACATTTTACAAATTAACATTGGTGAAGGTTTCCATAGAAACGAGATGATTTAATAAGGTTTTTAATATGGGTACGTAGTACGTATACGTAGTACGTACGTAGCAATTTTCGCTGAGGGTCAGACGATGGTAGACATAATATTTAAACGAAAAGTTGTATGATTCTACAAAACGCTGGAATTTCATCGTCATTTGTTATTCACTAACTGTCTCCGGATTAACCATTGTATCATCATCATGACCTACAGCAGGCCACTGCTGGATACAAGCTTCTTCAATCGCAAATCATAGAAATGAAATAAAAAATAACATTCCTCGAGTAGGATTGCAAAATCACTTTAAGGTCTATTTAAAGCTTTTGATGACGACACACAGGTGTCAAAAATATCGTGTAATAAAAATCAGGATACCATCCGGATTAACTTTTTGAGGAAAGGACCAGAACCGGATTGGGTAAACCCATCCGTGTTCCTCCAAATGCCTTTAACGTTCCAGGGCCGTGGTTACTCTTTCGAACAAATTCCGTAACATCTAAGTACATAATGTTTGCACTTACAATTTCACATTCATACCGATCTACATCAAGTCACCCAGCTGCTCTCAGCCACCCTGCGAAGACCAAACCTTAACATATGAGACGCTCATACAATGGAAGGGAGTGCAATCCTCAATTAAACTATCTATGGTATCTTTGACACATCTCTTAAAGTAATCCACATTCATCCACTACCGTCGTCGAACATAGGCACCTCGTTAGACGATACGACTTTCCACCTCGCAGCTTCCCTTCGCTAAGGCGCATCCTGCTCTTCTCCTCATCGCTGTCACTGCGGCGAAGCTTTCAACAGTCTCGGGCACCACGACCTGTCATGCAGGCGAAGTGCTGGTCGTATAGCGCGGCAGCCAACATCAACGGCATTATCCGACGCGCTCTTGTTGCCGTCGGCGTTC
This sequence comes from Melanchra persicariae, assembly GCA_947386135.1. Taxonomy (NCBI): domain Eukaryota; kingdom Metazoa; phylum Arthropoda; class Insecta; order Lepidoptera; family Noctuidae; genus Melanchra; species Melanchra persicariae. The sequence goes on along the minus strand of OX376653.1, from coordinate 5,597,050 downwards.
CAGCCGTACTAGAACTGAGTGGCCTGGCACGCGACGATGGCAAGCGACCGGACGGTATATCATTATTTCCGTGGAAGATGGGTAGGCCTTTAGTGTGGGACGCTACTTGTATCGATACTCTTGCGCCATCCCATCTTCCTAGCTCGTCGTGCTGTGCTGGTGCTGCCGCTGTGGCTGCTGAGAACCTCAAACGGCGGAAATATAATAACCTAGTTGGCAATTATATTTTCGAGCCGTTTGGGGTTAAAACTCTTGGACCGTGTGGTCCGAGTGCTCATGCGTTATTCAAAGAACTCGCTAAACGCTTAGTTGACACTTTGCGTGACCCAAGAGCTGGCGTTTACCTCGGACAGAGGATAAGCATTGCCATACAACGTGGCAATGCCGCCAGTCTTTTGGGATCACTTCCAGTCGACAGCGATGCGGACGAATTTTTGACGGCATATTTTAGTTTCTTTTTTAAATTTAAGTGTATATAGGTAAATTAATATGGTGAAATAAAACTTTAAAAAATCAACACATTCATACTCAAAACATTCTTTGAATAATGATCATCATTCAGACAATATATATATATGTACAACGTGTAACAGAAATTAAACAATCTATGCTTGTATATTTCTTGTAGCAAACAAATGTATAGAAACCTCAACAATGAATAGAACCATTTATTACTTATTCTGATACTATCAATACGATCATAAATGCGTCGCAGTCTGGGAGAGGGCGACGTAGACGATTTTTATGACAACATATAGGTTATGACGTAACATATACTATCACGACGCGGCATTTTAATTCATTTTGCAGTTCATTTTTATGACTTTCAAGATTTAATGTTCAGCATCTATCTTTCATCGAATTTCATAAAGAAAATACCATGAATTCTTTGGAAATATTGGAAAATTTCCAATCCTTTCTTATAAAATATTCTTTTAAAACAAAGAATGTTATTATTAGATATTTATTGTAAGCTCTTGTTTCTTGGAAGTAATTTATCGGGGCATGAAGGAGCTGTAGCTTCGTTGGTACAACGTTGTGCACCGTGCCTTAGCCGTCCGTGCCTAATAGGATTACTTTTGAGGAGCAGACATAGACGTATCATAAGATAAATAGCGTTCTGTACGGGGACCATAATGGAGGTACCTGCTGCCTTCATGTTGCTCTTGGTACAATTTAACATAGTATATAAGCTTTGGTATTGACTTAAACTGAAGAAGTCGATGCCACAATGTTTAATGACGAAGAATATTTTTTTGTCATACCTATATTTAAAATTTATTGTTGAATATTTAGAATGAATGTTAAATGTTAAGGTGTTGATTCATGTTTTTAACTGTACCTCCACGAACAAATGATGCTGGTAACAACTAAGTACGCGAATGTATAAAAAGTATAAATAGGTACGTTTTCCCAAACACGGGATAAGTATTGCAAACTTTTCCCAGCATAAGGAGCCACTCGATACCTCGTTCTCATGCAGAAACTTTTATATTTACTTTGACTCCATAACGACTTCGCAATAAAAACTCCGGCAGAATTTCCATTTCCCTCTAACCATTAGGTATGAACACAAATGGGGGCTCTTCACTTTCTTCCGGGTACTTACAATGAATAAATAACTTAAATATAAATGGAATTACGACCCGCTATTGAAATGGTGCTCTTCATTTATAAAATCTCATCTCTTTATTAAGGACACGACCGCCGTCTGTTAATAATCGGCTTATATCCTTCCCCCGTGGGTGGATGCAGTGGTGGCTTGGGGGCTTGGGGCACGGGGACTACCCCCGAACATTAAGCATACTTCACACAGCACTCCTGAGCCTCGAGTGAAGATAATCTGACACTAGACTGTCTGCGATGTTTCAAACACAATGTTTGCGGTTGTATGTGATTTTGGAAGGTTTTACACAGCTTGAAACTTTCATGAGTGATCGTTATCTCAAGTTGTTGTGTTGATTTAGTTTTGTTGCCTGCTTTATTTAGATATATTACCTTTCAAAACTTTTTCTCGATTGAACGTAATTTCGTAGACGCTCTACGAAAACTGCTACGAGATGCTACGAAATCGTAGCCATATTAAGAACCGTATCAAATCATCTCGTTTCTATGGAAACCTCCTCAAAGAGCATTTTTAATGTAGTTGTGCAAATAAAATGTAATTACAGTTGGTATACAGCCTCAGTTTACTATATAGTAGGTAGGTAGGCGGGAGTATGTACCGAGCGCGATGACGCGTCCGACTCGCAGATACAGCACGTTGCTTATTACGTTTAATTTATTGCTTCAACTCTTCGCATAGTTCATGATTAAGTTTAGCTACAGATTTCTGTGCTGGAATTTCACGGTGTGACGCTGTGGCAATCCTGGAGATAATTAAGTCGACATGTTTTTTTTAACGAGACTGATCTTGAAACGGTTTGCATGTGGTGAGGATATATTCTAAGGTAGTATCTCTCCCAACTATAACAATATTAAAGGGTAACGCCGTAAAGCCTTATCCGAAGAATAAAGTCCCAATGGTCATCGGTTTGGAAAAGAGAATCTATTGTACAAAAAGAGACCGGGATTTATGCCCCAGAGTACGTCTACAAGAGACAATTCATGTCATGTGTTCACGACTCTATGACGCATGCGTTTCATGGGTAACAGATGCGCGGTTATCTCAAATTATTTTATTTTACCATAATTATAAAAATAAAGGACGCATAACAGAAAACTGATAGAAAATGCAATTACCTACGTTATAGTAAAATAAATAAACATAATAAATCCTAACGAGAAGACAGGCATAATCAATCATAATTTCTTTGTACTTCCTCATTATTCATAACGACCGTCAAAAGCTAACTTTTCGGTAGAAATTCAGACTTTGTATATAAAAGTGAGACAAATCACATAATTTTTTTCCTCCCAACCAGCGTACTAGTTTACGCCAGCGTCGTTTTATTCGAGAATATAATAGGACACCTCTTACAGAAGTCTGTAGAATATTATAATTAAAAGTTGTCTATGTCGTCGGTAGCGAGCATCCTATATTTTGCTTTTATTTGCTCACATCTATCTGTATATTAGATTCCGGCTGTCGCTATGGCGACGCAGCTCGAGCCCGCCCGGGACCCGCCGCCCTGGGAAGCCAGGACGTGCCACTAATTCACCTGTCTCACGCACACAGCCGCACCACGCACACAGCCACGCCACGCACACTCGCCAGCCGCCTCACCTGGCTGGAGCGAGTACACCGACAACATTACACGCTTGTATGCACACGGCACAACCTTGCAACTGCGTACTGCCCATCATAACCGACCTTATTCTGACAGGCGGAAAGTCGAATGTGCGGCGTCGCTACAACGTCAGTGGCGTAGCTTTTCATTTCGGCATACAATATAGTATAGTAGAGTGACATTGAGGATGCGAGGTGCGGCGGCCCGGGCAGAGCTCGGGAAACACTCGTTAAACCCGTCCGCATCGAACTGTAACTGCATCGGAAGCGAAGCAGTCACCTTAGGGATTGCATCGGCGACCGGTGCTCGCGATTTCTGCCGCTTTTAGGCATTTCGTTTGCCGCTAGTTTCCGGCCTCGGTAGAAGCTTTCCAATGTGGAAATTCGATTCGAATGAGTTTACGAGTCGTCGCGCTTCGTGTTGAGAGCAGCAGCTGAAATTTCTTGTGCAGGTTGGTGGAAACTTCCTTTATACGCTCGACTTGCTATGAATGTAGTTATCGGGAAATGTTAAGACGGTTGTTGGCAAACATTGGCGCTGTTCCAAGCCGCTGTTACCTAAGAATACATCGGCGAAGTATTTGTGCGGCGATCGCGTGGAGCCCGTGCCTCGTAGACCTAGTGATTTCACGTAGAATTTAAAATAATAATGTGATTCAAATATGAATAGCTTAATTTAATTAGAATGTGTTTTTAATCATAGTTTTAGATTTTTTAAGTGATATTTTAAAGTTAGAATTATTTTAAGTGATATTTTAACGTTAGTGTTTAGTTATAATTACTTTAGATTTATTTTAAGTGAACTGAATTATTTAAGTAATTTTAAGAACAAGGTAAGTGCCTGATGTCATTGTATAAATTTATTAGTGCGCTCTAAATACTTAAACAATAAATTAAACATTTAATACAACTTCTACTCTACAATTCCGCGCAAATATTTTCACACATAGAGCCTTTGTCTCTAAAAGGTACGGAGCGTATTACAAAAACGTGGGGAGTTGGGGAGTAAGTAGTACAGTCATTAACTGTACAAGTTGGTCTTAATGGTCGTTTTAGTGCCGCCGGGTACCCAGTGGCCACCCGGAGGCTGTTCGCACGTAATTATATAATTACACTCTAATTTTTCTGGTTAGGGAAAGACGGGAATCGTAATGGAAATAATTTATTACATTGTGACTGTATTGGAACTTGCGGAAGATACGTTTTTATTAAATTAGCTAACTCGACACTCACTGACCGATTTATTCTACTTGAAGTGATTATGTTTTTCCTACTCCTTCGCTGTTATTTTCTGATTATTTTCGTTTTGGGATCCAAGACAGTTGAATCGTTTCTCCGGGACTCGTCGAGCTTCATTGATTTCATTTCTGATGGTCGCCACTTTTGATTCTGGCTTTCAAGAGTTTCAGTGGTTTGGGAATGTGTGGCGCGCTTGTCACTGTCCTATTCGAATGAATACGAAAATCTCGTGGAAAAATAAACAGTTAAAAACAAACGTTCCGAATTTTCCAATTCGCAACATTTTTTCGTTCCCTGTTCCTTAGTCGAAGTATAACTAACATTAAAAAATAACTGCTGCTGAAACCATACTTCTCAACGAGAGGAGATCGATTAAATTCATAATGGAAAAAAAACAAATTTTGTAACTTGATTCTTAATAAAAAGTTATTCCTCTTTGTTAGTTTTATTGTTATACTTAGTTTGTACTTGTACTACTGAATCAATGACATTCAACTTAAACAATAAATGAATGAGTAACTAATGACAATTAATAAAATAGCGAAAAGTTACGGAATCTAAATACATAAATAGTAGGATAGTAGAGGTATTTCTTTTGTTATCAATGGGGTAGAAATAAGTACTTTAGACTCCGTATATTTTATTTGAATACTTTACTGATTATGAACACCCGAAGACTTGCCGGCTGAAGATTAGACACCGCCACAATACCGCTACCTATTAACTACGACACTAAGAATTTCAGTGTCGTTTTGCCGAATTTCCTAATCATCACAATAAAGTGATAATCAGAAAATTCCCGTGATCCTGTGGAACAGCTTCGTGGTTTCAACTAGCTGTTTCACGCGACTGATGCCTTACGACTTCGCATCGGGAGAAGAAAGAAGAGCTCCTGAGATATATTTAGATTTGAGATGATATTAGAATGTGTTTTACCACCATATCTTGATTATACTGAATTAAAATAAAAACGGTTTTTCCGATGTTTTGTTTAATTTCTTTTAATTATTTGCTCAAAACACTCAGACGGCCAATTCTACTAATTTTAAAGCAAAGTTCGCATTCCGATTCGCACAGTCACACTCGACAGTCGCAATCTGTCAAAAAGCCTAAATTTCCATAAATTTTTGACAGATTGCGACTTTTGATGTTGCTTGAAAATTAGTAGAATTGGTACTCTGTTCATTAACATCATTCTAGGGTCAAATTAAAACAAAATATAGGAAACGAGTAAACCTACCTATAGCAATTTTCACTATACAATATGTAAATTGATAGATAGTATCAATATCTAATTTGCTATGGTGCACTATAGCAAATTACAATTGCAGCCAAAGAATTATTAGGGTGTAATAATAGGCGGTGCTATCGCTAAAAGACATGTTATACAGCAAATCTTTGAATGTATTTTTAAAGATAAAGATGAGAACATTATGTAGGGTAATTTTCAATTAGGTGGTCTCTTATACAGCAAATATTTTTCATCAAGTACGACGGAAAGCTAACCCCAACATGGTTAGGCTCTAATTAATCGATAAATCAAATGTCATATTTCATTAATCAACTAATTACATACAGCATGCCGGATAATTGTAAACTCCGTAAGATTGTAGATTTGTAGTTAATATTTTTTAGATTAATGTGACCATTTCATTTTGAATACAACAAATCCTATTCAAATTCAATAGTTTCCTATAAATCCGTGCCTTACGTACTTAACATATACACACACAAAATAGCTACTTTCACTCAAAAAAAACAATCTCAATTTAATTAGAATGTATGCGTTCCCTTTTGCGCTTTATTATCTAGCCAAATCCAAAGACTATGGCGTACCGATCAAAATAAGTCAAAAAAATAGAAAACAATACATGTTTCTACAAAAATCAGGATGCAAGATAAAATGTATTTTTCACCAAAACAAATCTTATGGCTACAATCTTAAATTTGAACGTATTTTCATAAAATCTTCAATTTGCATTAAATAGACTTGGTTATTTATTACATTTACGAATTAAGACAATATCTTTTAGCGCAAATAAACTTGTATTGCTGTGAATAACTTGTGGAATAGCCGAAACCGTAGATGTCGATAATTTAGTTTAGTTTCACAGAGATATAACTTAGTTCGGCTTACTAGTTTCTTTTCATTTAATTTAGCTCCGCGATTACTCACTGAAGCCTATGCCTGTGTAAAAAAAAATTGCTTAGCCAGACAATTGCAATTTAATAAGCAGCGCGCTAAAATCTATACCAACACAATAACTAACACTGCCGAAAGAATACAACGCAGAAGAACAGAACCCTGTCTCACCCGCTAATCGAAACAGAATTCAGCATCCTCTTAAGAGACCACAAGAGCAATGAGATCACGTAGATCTCGAGCGATGTAAATAATTCATGCACGTGATGTGCCACTCTCCTGGGGACATACATTAAATTCGGATGGCACAAAATTAAATACAGTCATTCAGTGCCACGTTTGGCGGAGCATACTTTACTACATCAGAGAGCCAAGCACTAACGTTTTGACGCATGGTAACGTTACAGTATCGTTAAGGTAAATGAATTTTGAGTATAAAAAACTACAACTCCATAGTATTTTGGTTTAATTTTATGCGACATACACAATTTGAATCATACAAAAATATAATTATAGTATCCAATTCAAATAAATAGTATGTTCGAGACGGGTATTATAATATTAAAATTAACTTGCATTAACGAGTTACTATACGTCAACACATTCGTGCTAGACCCTCTGTAGTATCTATGTACTCGTATGTACATTTTCGTGACCTTTGACCGGTAGAATTATTTTTAAAAATTATACGATTTTGCAATGGACTTGTCATATACATATATGTAGTATGCTAATGCTTAAATTCAGATAAACACAGCGAGAAATCTTCACTAAGATTTATTTCGAAAATAGGCATTTTGTCTTATTTTCCTGGGCTATAGTATCGGTAGTGAAGGGTACAGGGGCACCTGTCAGGGTTGCGGATTTCGTTCGAAAGAGTTACCGCGGCCCTGGAAAGCAAAGGGCACTAGGAGGAGCACGGATGGGTTTTAGTCAGTAAGAGTTTGACACTCCCTTCCGCTCCGCACAGAGCGGGAAGAGTTATTTGATGATTTCCCATACCTACATAAAAAAGGGTAGAGGGGCAAAACAAGAGATATCACAAAAATCAGTTTTTGTGTAATATATATTTTATTTTTTGAAAGTGTATGGACTTTCATTTACGTATCTAAGGTATTACTAATAGGAGCTCAAGTTGAGCTCACTGAGATTATTTTTTAGTACAAAGAAACCTTGGTTATTATTTAAGCCAATAAATAAATGTCAAACGAATTGTGTATGACATTCCTTGTTTTTCCCCTGTACCCTTAAATGGTTTGTGAAAAGGCATCTAACTTGTAACTGTTTCGAAAATATGTGAGTAGCCTGAGTAGTCTCTTACATCAAGGTTTCAAAATCTGAAAAACAGAGACTATAAATATTTAAATTGAAAGCGTCTTGGAATGATTGAAAGCTATACCATGACACTTAAAAGTGATAACGTACAAAACGTGCCGGAGAAAATTCGTGTCATTGCAAATAACTTCACTCAATTTTTTTTCTTAACAGTCATCTGGTAGTTATGTACCTTATTCTAATAAGTAATGAATCATTTAGTTTTTTTCGAAATGATTGAGCTGAGTGCTCTTTAAGCTGCAACTTATTTCAATCATTCATTTTTTTAAATGTTGTATTTAACTTTGGACGTTTTTAACGTTCAAGTCTTTGATTGCTATCCCATGAATATATCATTACAACTTGAATAATATAATCATAGGATGCACCTACTTAACCATTATTTGATTCGAAATGTTGTCCATGGAATTACTTCAACGGTTATCTACATAGAGATCGTGCAACTTCATCTTTTTGACTAATAGACGTCTTGACAATCTAAAAGTGCTAATTATTTGAATTTGAGTTTAAGGGACTATTTGTGCTACCAAATAGTTCCAAAACGAAATAAGGCCGTAATATAAGCACTTACGACGTTGTTCCCCACACTGCCTGAACAGAGAACACTGATAATTAAGAACAGTCGGAGTTACCCTTAACGGTCTGTTTACTGCCTTCTGTAGTTCGTTGCTGCGCTTCGCTGCTTGCACTTTGCCCACGAACACGATTATGTATGACCGTCTGAAATTGCGGTCTTGATATCCATTGGTCCTATAATTATTTAATTGTGTGGTTGCCCGTTCTCATATCTATAAGGATCTCTAATTTTGCGAATTAATTTAGCACAATACTTTTTAGTAAAGAAGGAACGGAATTTTAAGTCCATAGTGTTAGTACCCAGACAGTCCACTTTTAAATTATCTGATGAATAGAAAGAAATCTTAGCGTAGCGGTTTTATACTTTGAACTCATCTTCTCTCACATCTGCCATTTAACTTCGCGCATAAAAACAAAAAGTTTTATTATCTTTATCACACATTAGTGACCGATAGATAATGCCTAAGGCATTATGTCCATTTTGTACCTCTGCACATGAAGTCTCAATAAATAAACAAATATGGAATCTTGAACCGCTCCATATTCATTACTTATTTTCGGACTACATCCGACACGAACAAAAAAAAAAAAACATCATCTCAATTCTGTTAACTTTACAAGGATCAACGCTTTGAAAATTTCTTAGAATACTTTACCGTAACTAACCGTGGCCATTTGACTTCAACAGTACAACCACGTTGATTAAAAATGCAGAAAGTGCGAATAGAACTCTCCAGTCCTATAACACTCCCTTGAGAAACTCTAACGTACGTCTCTTTCAATTCAGACCAAGGAAGGTGTTACATTTTGAAAAAGTTTTTTTTTTGCATAAAAAGAGAAGATACATTTTATATTTGTGCTTATTGTTATAAGATTTGAAATGAAATAGTAGAAGTTAAGTCATTCTATGCATCATTTATTCGTGTCCGATTTGATCAAAACCTTAAGTTTCGTTAGAAAACACCGTCGCCTATGTTCCTAACTTATTGGGTAATTCTAAAACTGTGTGATTATTTCAAAGAGTATTTTAGCCAATATACGAGCATGGAAAAGCACTTTATTTGTTTGCAACTCAATTATGTCACCAAGACTGTTTCAAATAAAGTTTCGCTACGTAAAAGTAGAGTTATGCAATGCCTTATGGAACAGTTAAACGGTCGAGAGGTTTCGAGAGGCGTAATAAAGCCTTCTTTCAAATTATTCATTAGTGTAGAGGTCTGCACATTTACGGATTTTATAAAATCTTTGCACGTACACCACCCTCACTCTTGACCGACTTTATATTACTTGAGGCTTTCATTTCTTTGGGAAATAGCTTTTCCTACATATGTATATATTTTTTATAAAAATCGTACAGTAATTCATAAAATAACAAGACTTCTGCCCGATGGGATTTTGCAATGATATGATGAACTACTGAACAGTAATGTAAACTGTCATCCCTCTGTTTAACCCAAATAAAGTCACAGGCCTTTTAAAAGGACTTAGAAACTGATGAAATCTACGTTTATGTTTCTTTCATATTCTTTCAATTATTGACAGAATTAATCGACCTTTTAAGAGCCCCATCGCTGTATCTTGCTTAACCCCTTTAAAAGATTAATTTAAAATAATCATTAGTACTCACATTTGTAATAAGAATGAAACACTTTTGACAGGTTTTAATGCTTCTAGCAGGTTTGTCGCGTTGTTTGTCAGTGAATATTTTTATTGTGTAGATGTTTTCTCTATAATAAGTGGTTATAATTAATGACTGTTTTAAAATATTTGAGCCCACATTTTTAACACAAACGGGCTCCGTAGTTAAATTTTACAAAATCACTTGTAGTTCAGGGTTCTTGTAGTTTTATAGTTCTAGACCCAGCGGTACAGGCTGGGCGTTGTCCGTTAGTAAATAAATTTAAGAATTGTATCAAGTAGAAGTTTGAAATGAAATATGTTGCCAAGCTATAATATTTTAAGGAAAATTAATTTAACGACGTTTACCCTTAATATAAAATGGGCGAACCCTGGCAGCAGCCGGAATTAATCGCGACAGACAGGAGATGAAATAAAAAGGTTTTTAAGAACCCTAATAAAATTGTCCTTGTTTGTAAAAAAACATTAAATTGTCGACAGCTGTTTTGTGTTAAATATTTAGATGGTGTAATTTATTTCTTTGATACATAAAAAACGTGCCTTTGGCCGCGACATTATTCCCGTGAATTTCGAGAATAGGTAGAATATTAAGCTTTTCTCATTGTTTTCTTATTGGAAAGTGCCAAACTAAGCCCATAACTGTCTGTTGAAGAGTATTTTAGTCGCAATCAGTCAAAAATGTATGGAAACTGAGGCTTTTTTAACCGATTGCGACCGAGGTGCGATTTTTGTCCATACACATTAATATATTCGTCTAGTCACTGATTCACTTGACTTAGAGATGTGAAACGTCGTGCAGCTCCAGCTACAGCTGAGTCATGATCCCTCTATTGTGAACGAGCGTTTTCACGCCAGTCCTAGCTATGATTGATTCCTAAGTTTATTGCCCAAAATGTTTTCTTCAGAGGTCCTTTACCGAGGGGAAAATTGAGATAAATATGCAATATGTTGCAGGCGTGGACGTTTATCTAAACTATTGTTTGTTCAATTTAAATAAAAAGTAAAATAAGTTTATCTATCATATGAAAAGGTTTTTTCAATTATCTACGAGTTTTTGTTATATTAAGCTAGTCTAAAATTTTACGTCGGATGACATTAGACAGTCTTTTTAGTTGAAAAACTGTTTAAAAATTCCACTAGATATAAAAGATTAGATTATAAGCTAATAGTATCCCAATCAGAAAAGCTTGTTTGCTCATTAACAGTGCCTACGAGTGAGCTCTAATTGTTGCGTATAACATAATTTGGCAACATTTCTGCAAACGTTAAAGATATATTATATTCTCAATTCTCTCGCAGTCGACAAAAGCTATTTCTATCAATTTGGATTGTATTCTATGTCCGAGGTATCCCGGCGGGCTTCACGACTCTATTCAATTGTCGTGTGTATGTAATTAAACGATAGTATGGTCGTTGGCGAGTCTCGGAGGAGCGAGTAACGAGCTGCCGCCGCCGCCGCCCCCGGCACCGCTCGCCAGCATTGTTGCTTCATTCTCAATTCCACTTGGTACAGCCTGATTGTGTAGCGGTTATGTAAGAACAAAGAACAATGTATGTAACAAGTTCATTCGTAATGTACCTACTCTATTTTGCTCACAATATGTTGTAGGGAAAATGTGTAGAGCTTTTCTTTTAAAGTGAAAATTGAGCTTTAACCATACTTTCCGTAGTCTCCTATTAGTATTTTGCATACGCCCTGTTTGCACGAAATAAAAGCGCATCGCAAGTTCTTTGTTGAGAAAATTCAAATTTTGAGCTACCTATGTCTGCAGGCAGGAGGGAGCTGTGCCCGGGGCCCAATAAGAATAACGTTGATAGAGAGGCCGTAATGAAGAGCACTCAAAGGCGGCATCGGTCGGTCGCGAGCCCGGCCGAGCCTCATCGGCGATGCACCGAACAACCCTTAATTGAATAGCCCGGCCGGGGGCTAATCAGGGCTCAGCTGAGCGGTGCAGGCGCGGGCGGGTGGTGGGGCGGGGCGCGCGGTGGAGGCGGCGGGAGGACGCCGGAGCCACGCGGGCTGGCCGCGCCCCCTGCGCGCGCCGCTCTGCCCGGGAGCTCATTCAAGTAGCGAGCGCGCCCCGTGCCAGCCGCCACCCTCAGGTATGTCCATTTTGCTTTTGGTGTTTGAACGTAACGTACCTATCGCGCGCGCTCCGCGAGTGTCAGTCGTGCAGTGAGTGAACCGTGCCGCTGCCGCGTCGCTCCCGAGCCGCCGCCACCGCCGCCATCAGCACAAGGTAGGTCGCATGAAGCACCGCCACGCATTCAAGCCTGTGCCTACACACGAATTTACGCGTTTTTAAATTAAATGTGCCTCCGTTAACTTCTTCCGACACTTGGTTTCCGTGACGCGAATAAATTAGAAGTGAAAAACTACCGGCGTTTTACTTTTGAAAAGCAATAAAATTTAAATTATACGACGTTCAACGGTTCCTACTTCTGATTGGAATATTTTAAATCATCAAAATTATTTTTATTTTTCCACTATCGGCAAAAAAATTATTTAACTTCGATCAAATCACATCATCGTCGGAAGTCGTGTAATGATCCAGGCCCTTCGGTCTCAGCTCGCCGCGATTTAAACTAACGGTCACTTTGCTTCCTGTGTCGCATGTCTCGCAGAATGTCTGCTTTAAATGTTCTACGTTTATCTGAATTTTAATTAAGTCGTAAAAGATGGCTGCATTTATAAGTACTATAAATTCTTTTTAAATTGAATCATCTTTCATGTTTGGAAAATTTATAATTATGCCAACTCGACAAGTAATTAAAATTCAGAATTGATGTCGTATCTAAATGTTGTATTACAATAGTATTTCTTCACATCTGGAAGTTTTCGGCCTGCGTTATCGACGTCTTCATCTCGTTTCGTTTCGATGACGTAGCTCGTCCATATGGGAGGCTGGAGATGAATCTACAAGGACGGCCGACTTCTGAGTTCATCTCACATTTCTTCGATCTTCGTTGTATTTCCCCCCCGTCCCCTTTCTGGCTTATCTTCGTTGATTGAGGTTTCGTTCTTGTCTCTTTAGCCCTCGAAGAGTTCCAGTATATCCAGATGCAGCTGAACATCGTTTTACCACGTTGTCTTTCTTCATATAGCTAAATGCATAATAATATCTCTGTGTGCAGCGCGAGCGATTGCATACCTACTCATTATGTTGTAAAGCTCGCGCTGTGCGTATATTTCAGTAAAAGTCACAGATTAAATCTGTACATCTCATTTTCCTTCCTTTGACTAGCCTTTTCGCAATTATTGTAAAGTCTGTTCAGTCTCCTCTCTCATCTTGAAATTCAGAAGCTGAGCTTATTTATCTATCTTTACACCTGTATTCCCCGAAGAGTTGGGAACAGGGCGGGGATATGGTACGCCCACATCAACATCGCAGTAAGAAACTGTCGAGGAAACATGTTCTAAGATCGAACAAACGTCTACCGCATTACAAAGCGGCTCCCTTTATTTTCATCCCTCGGATATCTCTAGAGAATTTCTGCAAATGTCGGCAAAGCGGAACCCTCTGTAGGCTGTCGTTATAGGCGTAGGGTTGTCGAGATGTCGGGAGGGTTTGAGATGGCTGTAACTGAGGGCGAAGACTTTCACTGGCGCCGCCACTTCACCTTGTCGGCTGGCACTGCGCCAGCCTCCCGGCACCCCCCCGCACGCCCCGCACCCGTGCCGCCTCGGCTTACGCTACGAACAACGCATTTTATGCTAAACTTCACGTAGCTGCTGTATTTTATTACATCAGTTTTTTATATCCACCTTTACCGTGAAGGTATATGAAAGTGTCATTATCGGACAAAAACCTGTACGCAATTACATTAAATTACATTTTAATTCCACCGTCATTACTGGACGTACACAAAGTTTGTCATCTAATGGAATTAGTCTAATTGGTCGTATAGGACTCGGAAGGTAAAATTGTCGTTGGATGCAAAATTGACGAAGGTTGCTCACTAAAACTTAAAGTCTTATTTTGTGACTTAAAAAAGCGATTTTTTTATCTGGCACTCGTAATCAAGAAAGCGATTATTAAAAAAGTAAAATTCTCAAACTTATCATTTTATCTGAAAACGTGATAATTCTACTAATCATTGATGCCCACGAACGTAGAGGGCAATAAATCGCGCCAGGTAATAATATCGATAAAAGCTCGTAGCGCGTAGTACCGTAGCGCCGTAGCTCGTAGCAGTCGCTACGAACACCGCGCCGTAGACGCCCGCCCCGCCGGAGTAGCAGCCTAGACCGCGCTAGATTACCACCGGTGCAATAAAATAAATCATAATAATTAACAATATAAAATAAAGTTAACATAAATAATTGGAATAATAAATTATGATAATTCTAATTTAATAAAATAAAATAAATCTTTTGACTAAAATTATAAATTCACGGGAGATATAATTTTTTGAAATAGTTTTTGATGTGATAAAAACTAAATACTTTGAAAACTTTGAAAAAAATCTTGAACAAGAAGCAAACGCCTGTTGAAACCTGAATGAACATTGGCCACGTGTGAGACATAAAAGACTTTTGGAAATAATTAAAAAAGTTAAAACATTGAATAATTGCTTGGATGTCTTTGAAGATGGCAACAATTGGTACGTATGACAATGATGGCAACATTTTTTTTATTTATTAGATTTTATACGACTGTAGACTTCCATTGGGACAATCCTTTGAAATAAAACGGCGAAAACATTCAACAAATGCCTAAAAAAAAAATACAAGGCTATGAAACATAATGATACCTCTAATCAGTATGAGTATTACCGACATCTTACAATTATATTACAATCAACGTGAAACTCTGTACGTTCGGATGATTGATATCTATGAATCACGCCTCAACGGATGAACGAATTTGGATAAAATTTTGAGTTCGGGTAGATTATGACCTGGATTAGGACATATGACACATTTTATATCGATGGTTCGTGCCCATGGGATACTTTCCGACCTTCACGAGAGCGAAGCTGCTGGGAGAAACTTGTCACATTATTTATATTATTTTCCCTACATACGTCTGAAACACCCTTATTTGGAATAGACACGATATTCTATATTTCGTTAACAGGTTTTATTGTAAGAAATACTTAAAACTTCGAGCCTTCGGAACGACCGATACAAGATTTACAAGACTTAGTAATTATAACATTCGGTACAGTAGTACGAAACTCTATTGATAAACGTCCCGTTCATCGATGCCGACACTAGATAGTCAAGTTATCGGTAACTCGGCATTCTGGTTACCTTTACAAATAAATAGTTATAAAAGATAGCGACGGGTACATCCAGAGCTAGTGCTTTTATTAATGGTAAAAGTGCTTTGCACACGTAAAACCAAGATAAATTTATATTTTAGAATACCAGCTTACAATGAATACTTCATATATCAATGCATCTGAAAAGTAAATAACTAGAATTCGGATCACCTGGAAATCTTTGCAGTCGAAAAATAAATAAAGCTATTACTTATTGGTATTGTCAAACACAAGATTTTTTTCTCGTCGATAAGGTTTATCCAATTATTTTATTTACCATAAGTAACTTAGCTTTTCAATGACATTACTCAGTTAATTTGAACGTTCCAAATATCTGTTAATATCTATTAGATGAAAATTCTAAATATTGACTGACAGACGACGCACAGTCTGAAGTGCTAGGAAAAGAAAAATGAAATGCACAATAGTGCCTTACCTAACGAGGGTGGGCCAGCATTCAGCAAAAAAAGGAACTGTTTGAAAATTAATTCCCTGAAGGGGTTTTAGAGGAGGAATTGTATCAGCACACGGCCGTTTTAGCACAATCATTTTGGTACCATTGTTATTGCCAATGTACAAATAACATTCGCGCCGAAGAGATTAATTTTATTAAAAACGAACCACGTGTTCGAAGACCTTAGTAAAATTTTATTTATTTAAAGCGTTGAAGAGTTACGTTAGTCCGGTTAAGCAGTTTACAAGTTTACTTATAAAATAAGTTTAAACAAAACCATAATCAACGGAAAGTAGATTTTAAAATTACTCTCAAAAGAATTTACGCTTTTTATTTGAAACATGCGTCTGCGCAGGTTTATAAAACACGAAGAAAATTACTTTTCATTTGTTTTTTTTTTATATCTCATGTATCGGCTTTGTCTGCATGAATGTGGAAATTATCCTACGGAGACGTAGTACCGGAATAAGAAGTTTCCGGTATCCGAGTCTAGGCCACAGTCTGCATCTGTTCCAAATTGAGGCGTGATGGTTAAACAAACACAACTGAATGAATAATTATTTATTATTTTCTGTCAAAGAACTGACGGGCATAAAAGTTGTGAACTTAAATTAGAAATGTTAAGCAATACTATCAGGTAGTACCTAAAATACCAATATTAAGAAGATAAACCATTAAACTAAAGGCAAAGGAAAGAAAAAAAACGGAAGGAACTAAAATTAGGCTCTGCATTATGCAATGCCAAGAGGAATTGTGGGACCTGCAGTTCAGTGGTCGGCTCAAACATGACCCGCGACTTCGTACGCGCATATCCCGTGTTCCCGTCTTGTTCCCGTATAGCCTACTAGCTACCACCCGCGGCTTCGCCTGCGTGATTATCGAAAATTATCCCAAGGGAACATACTCCCGGGATAAAAAGTATCATATGTGTTATTCCAGACTATAAACTACCTCTGTGCCAAATTCGATTAAGATCCATTCAGTAGTTTTGGCGTGATTGAGTAACAAACATACATCCATACAACCATTCATCCAAAAATCCAAACTTTCGAATTTATAATATTAGTATACATAACCTTTCTCATGAATCGTATACAAAAATAATTTTCCGAATGCGACTGGGAGTTCCAGAGATTAGCATGTTCATACAAAAAACACTTCAGCTTTATTATATTACTACTATAGACAACTAGCTTTAGCCGCGACTTCGTACGCGCATATCAAGTATGAGTATATTTTGCGATCCATTCTCATAACTACCAAATATATATAAAAAAATCATCAAAATCGATCGGGCCGTTTCGGAGCAGTGGACCACAAACACCGTGACACGAGATTTTAATATATATAAAAGATATATAGTAAAGAAGAATAGATTAATAGGACTATGAAATCAAATACAAAAAACAACGACAGCTGATCAACATAGGTAGTACAAAGCGATCGATGGCAGATACACGATAGTACCACGAGGGGTGACCGCCTTATCAGCATTATCATCGCTTATCTATCGCCGACACACCGATTAGATACCACCCCGTTTGCACTTAAACTGCTGTTAATTCGATAGCGGGTGACTCAGATTGAAACTTTACTACAAGGCTCGTTTGACACCTGCTTTACATACTAAAGTTTACATTAAATATGTTTTAGGGCTTAAGGAGAAAGTAGTTTTCAAGGTGAAAAGATTAATCACGAAAGGCAACGTGCAAAAATTAATAGACAAAGGCTGTTAATTGCTTACTTTAAACTCAGTAACTGAAATAACTTTTATACCTTCTCTGACACGCAAAATACGCGCTTAGTCGTGGAGTTGCGGAAACCAGCCCGATTTACAATACAATACCTTCTCTGACTTGGGCATGACAAAGTGCCAAAAGGAGTGGATATTTCAAATATTAAACATGTTAACTGGAAGAAAGCTTTACATATGAATGGTTTTGTTTTATGTTTTGTGGACAATTAAATGAAAAAGCCAAACAATGCCGTATAAATTTTAGGACTTTAGAACTCACTCGTACAACAGAAGAGCACAACGAATACTTCGAAATAATTTTAAATTGAAAGTAAAATTGGAAACACTTTTTGTATTTTAAGCGGTGAAGGTTTTTATAATTTATCATTGGGCAACATTAAATAAAAATAAAATACTCCCAACTAAAATCACAGATATGTCAGTTAACCTAATAATCAAAACATAACATTTTCATACAAACATTTAAAATATTCATGAGATTAGTAAACCAAAACACGACATCGCCGTGCAGCCGGCTCGCACGTAGCGTGACGTCACAGCGCACGCGCTGCCCGCGACATATGCGCGGACCTATCAATTTGATCCGCGCCCGCGCACAGCTGCGTACAACGACCCCTATAGACCCCAGTTCAATAGCCCAACGGTTGGTCGACTAAAAAAACACCCCATATTTTGGATGATTAATCCAACTTACCCAACCCTCTTTATCTAGGATTAAAACTCTCATGCATTATTCGCACGCGCAACCTATCTGCATATGTAATAGAGTGTATTAAAACACAGCTATTGTGTTGTATGCTAGACATATGCGCGCGGACTGCGATGCGTGTAATCCGAAAACCGGTTCTGATGTAAATTAATCGTAATTATTATTTTACATTGCCGAAATTTTACATCTATGTAATTTATAAAAGGGGCAATACCTTCATATTGCAAACAACAAATAAAAATACTCACTCTTTTATTTTTTTAAATCTAACTTTCGTTTTCACATAGGTACATACACGTTCGTTCCAATAGAGTAGTTGAGTTGTAAATCGATACGCTCACGTGATTACATCCAAATTCAATCAAAGCTATAATTTCACACTTCGGCTCGACATGGGGAGCCATAACGACGCCCATTAACGGTTCTGTCGCCTATTTAATAATAATAATAATACCCACAGAAGTCGGTCACAAAAAGTCTCGGATCGGCAAACAATCGAATAGGAACAATGGAAGTCGTGAATCAAACAATCGATCCATCGAATCCGAAAGTCGTCGCGACAGCTGCGCGGGGCGGCCCTCTATGGAAGTTATGACAGGGCCCCATCTCCCACGGTCCCCATGCTCCCTTGCCGTCCAAATTTCACGACTAACATTAGAATAGTCCACAGACCAGTTTTGGAAAGTTTTTAGACCCCACTAACTTGTTTTGTGGTATAGTCCAACAGTTTTTGAAAGTTAACATTTTATTTGAATAGCGAATGTGCCTGCGTATGTCGGAGTTTTTTATGACAAAGGTTGGCCTTTCATTTAAGTTACACTAGGTTTTATGTGTACTTGTCTCAAGTTTATATCGGACAGTGAAGAAGCCATAACAAGTCGTGTCAGCTACTCTACTTGTTCAATAGGGTTTGGTAAACGGAGCATGAGAATTGATCGTAGCGTTTGAAGGCTCATTGACTTTGACTTGACTACCATTTGGTCATTCAAAGGTGTTGGTACATAGTATGTCGACGTAATTCTCTCAAAAATGAACCTTACTTTATGATACATTGAAGTATAGTTCCGTTGTCATTAAAATAAGTATGTTTGAAAAATTTTTATATACTCTTTCTTTTATGTTGCTACTTGCGAAATAAAAGCTTACTTATGTATCGTGTTGCATGTTCAGTGTTTAGAAATAGCTTTTAAATGAAGACGTTTAACTTAACGGCACCAAAGATACCGCGGTATTTAGCATGTGTCAGCGCATGACTAATATCTTCGCGACCCCTTCAACGTAGCTAAATATGATATTGTGAAAGTCGTTACCGTGATTACTTTTATTTATAAGCATTACCACGAAACTTGGAGGGTTGGTAGAGTGTTACTCTATAGAAGGCTTGCCATGGACACGGCAAAGGAATTCCCCCGTATGTGTTTATGAAAATAGTCTCCTAGCGACCAGCTAAGTGCCTCGATTGTCTTTTTATCAGTACAATCAACACACGGGTTAATGAATATTTATATCGAGGTCCGCATTATGTACTTGAAGGCTTATACTACCTTCTAACTACGTGCATTATGTTAACCGGACTGAATGAATCACAGGAATGAATGGCATATATCATCGACCAACGTTTATGTTCGTTCATGGATTTGCTCACGTGATGGTGACAGGATAGTTCGACTAATTTTTGTACTCTGCAATCGTCATGACAAAACTATTTTTCTTTTCCGAGTATAAAGGTTTTCTTAACCATCAGATACATGTGAGGAAAAGTTTTGAGGAGTTTTGATGATTATAAGAATAGAGGAAGATCAAATAAACAACGAATGGTTGTGTGAAGGATGAAATCAAAAGAAAGAAGGCGAATATTATTATTACTATATTAAGATGACGACAAATAGAGAGATATGGAGAAAGCAGAAGTGCTGCGACGACGCGTCAAATATTGAGATAAGGAAATGAGTATGACTGACCTCCATTCATTTCTAGAGACAAACAACACTGCTTGACAATAAAAAGATTAACCTTTAATTTTAAAAAATCTAAAAATAAACTTCAAATGTTTAATTTTGTCCCACACGACACGACAAAGCGTCCATTCCATACATTGTCCTTATTAGGCTTCATTGTCGTCATCATTACATACAAACGCACTTACAGGATCACACAAATACTCATCCATCACATACATCAACCGGTCATCTGTCCCTAAACTCAGCTCCATCCTCCTATTAGTTTCAAATATTAATTACTTTATCCCAAAAAAGGTCCAGATACACTCTATTGAAAAGGACCCTCATATCGAATTGCCACCCAATAAAATGGGTCCCATCTATTTTTAATACGGGATTGTACAGAACCCTTCTTTTGTTAAAAACCGGACGACCTTAGCACACTTTAGACATTTTTTTTAATGTTAATAATAACGGTTTGGGAGCGAAGGGGTGAAGTCGCGTGGCGCCGGGACGTTGAACTCCACCTTTCGATTTTAGAGTACGCCGAGTACATCAAATTTTAATCGGTTAATGGATGCTCAAGGATGACACGATGCGATTGTCACGTAATGGAATATGTAATTGAAACATTCAGCGATCACCAGTTTATTAATCATTCAGTTGATTAGTACCCTATTCCGACGACGGAGCGATATCGGTTCCATGTCGTATCATAAGGATTTGTGTCGTCTTTCTACTCATTTAAAATTTTGGAGGAATTTATAATTTACAGATGTAAAGTATTTTCGACCTACACCAATAGTAAATTCAATTGAAGCCAAACAAATGTGTCCGTGGCCTCAACTGTGTGTATCGTTACGAATACTTAATCGATTTTATAAACGTAATGTTCTTACCACTGAAACATAGGATTTTTTTCCGTATTTTCTCGAAACCCTAAACGAGACAATGAGTTAGGGCTCTGAGCTGGATCAAAACTTATCTCGCAAACCCGAAGATTCAAACTCCCAACGAGCTAATGAGAATAGACTCCATTATCTTCATACCGAAAGCTATTATGCAATCCTGAAAAAAAAACACACGAGTAAACCCGTGAACGGAACTTACTCACCGACCAAATTGAAACACAAAACTAATCATTTAAACCAAAATACACTTCTACATCATTACCAAAGAAACTCCGCAAAGAAAATAAAGAAGTCAACAATTCCGTGGTTATAAATGACGGCTACAATTTTCACAGGCTATTTCCCCGTCAGTCTAGCGGGTGTACGGTTATACGACTAAAAAGCTATAGAGGTAAATAAGGCGTCGCCGCTGAGTGGTGATTACACCGTCGTGTCATTTAACAGACGCAGCGAGGGTTGTGAGAGGGAAGCCCCTCCGACACTTCCGCTCACGATGACGTCGATAAGTACCCCGTGCTCGCAGCTCGGGCCTGCTCGGTACTACATAGATCATTGTCCTCAACTGTTTCATTAGGGTTTAAGATTTATGTGGAATAAAATTATAAACAAGTCATAAAAATAGTAATGTCTACATAGTTGCTACATAGCAATCATCATCTTTCTGCCCTTGTCTTCTGTTACTTGGATCCGGCGCAATACGTTTTCTACTTCCAGTTTTGCACAGAAGTACGAGTATATGTTGTTAACACAAGCTTTGGGAAAGCTATGTATAGACTTCACCCATTGCTGGTCAAAAACTGCCCTTTTTTTACGCCTATCCCAACGCATTCTATTATATTTTTACGAGTTTCCTAAACTCTCCTATAATATATAATTCTGGAACTAAGCTTATAACATCTTTATAACTACTACTAATTTAAAAAATATAAAACAAACACGCAGCCAGGCCGATTTCGAACTTGACAAATTCTGTCGTAAGCGTTTTATGAATAAGTCCGTAAGCAGGTGGCAGGGGGTGGCAGGTTGTCCAATGTTTACATTCCTTCACCATGGAGAGTGCAGTACCATTACTCAGGTCGACCACGACCACCGACCACGGGCCGTTTCCGTGGGGGAACGGCGATCAATCACAACCTCTATTAGTACTGTTACTCGTGAAACCGCCCACCTTTCTCAACTTTTTATGTTTTTATTGCCTTCGTTCGAAGGGTGCTGTTTTGATTGTGAAAAAATAAATTGAGTTTTCTTTTACTCAATGTTTTCTTGAGGTTGTTTGCTTTGAATATTCTAGTTAGGTAGGTATGTCCAATCTATCACCGCAATATGTCAGGGTTCTAATCTTTTATCCTTCTGTCCCAGAACTTGCCATTTTTCGTACTGTCAAAACAAAATCACTAATCAACCCCATATTTAAGAGATAATGGGGTTGATTAGTGATATTTTTTTTGATGATCCCAATTGCCTTTTATCGATGTCGTACTCTGATATATTCCACC
This sequence comes from Melanchra persicariae, assembly GCA_947386135.1. Taxonomy (NCBI): domain Eukaryota; kingdom Metazoa; phylum Arthropoda; class Insecta; order Lepidoptera; family Noctuidae; genus Melanchra; species Melanchra persicariae. The sequence goes on along the minus strand of OX376653.1, from coordinate 5,574,356 downwards.
AATCACCAACCTCCTTAAAACCATAGTTGTTGACAGTACACATTTACAGATACAAATCAGTTCAAGGCCTCCCAAGTGATTGATGTGCCAGCTCGTATTCGCTTGCCTCCGAATGACGTCCCTGGCCAGGCGTGAGCGCGCCGCGGTTGGCACCGCCAGTTGAGCCGTACTCATCCGTAACAACTTTCACTCCCCCTTCTTTTATGAGCTAGCCTAATAGCTTATAGTCACATTACATTTCAGCCCAATGTTTCTGGTTTCTTTAAGCGATTTTTTTGGAGTCACACTTTTCTTCAATATCAGTTGGTTCGGTCATAATTTTTTGCGCCTTCTTCGTCTGCAGTTGTGTCTATCGTCTAACATCTGCTTATATAAACTTTGACTCTGTGACGTGTGGTCGGAGAATCCTCTCTTTTTTAAGTGAGGATGAGGGAATGATGAATGAATGGGGTGTTTGGGGACATGCTTCCAAGCATTAAGTGCTGTTTTTTTCATTCCCGTCGATATTTGATCAAACAAGCGACCCCAACTTTCAATTTCACACAAATGTCAAATTCATCATTTCCTTCGTCCGGTATATTCAAAGTGAATGGTAAAACATTCATGGACCTAAGAATTCAATCAGAATTCAATTTTTGAACGTCAATCTTGTGACGACGTCAACCTGAACGCGGGGAGGTCGTGTTAGCATATTGAAACGTAATAACGTTTCAATATGCTAACACGACCTCCGAGGTGGTGAAATTGAATGCAGCTTTGATGTCTTTCAGCTGGTAATTGATATGTCATTTGTAACCTTAACGTGGGGGTTTGTAACTAAAACCTGTTGAGGATAAAAGTGGTCACAGTTTTGTCAAAATTAGCTTCATCATCGTTGTTTTATTTTTATTAAATTAGCCTTTTGCATCTGCAGTATTGCCCTTTTTGGTCTCAATTAAGACATTGACATCAATAGTTTCGTCACCATATTTTTAGGTTACTCTGTTAACATCTTCTGATCTCCCATTTGCCCTAATGTTTGTATTTAGATTTTGTTCATACATTTTATAATTAAAATTTGTGTTTTACCTTATAAAATTATATCATCACGTGAAACTCCTTAACATTTTCCTCTGTTCTTGTAGCTTAGAAACTCTTTCTTTTTCAACTTCATTTCAGAAACATTTTTAACTCCCCAATCCTGTACCGTTTTGTACGAGTACTTCACAGCAGTAAAGTGAATGACCAGCAAGTTGAGATGTTATCAGTCGATCGATATGTGATTCATGACACGAATGCTATCACAATATAATGTGCGTGCTATTTTTGTGTAGGTTTCTCTCCTTAGAGAAACAATGGTTCCCATGCGATATTACCTTTAGTGCAACTATAACTGTAGGTTTAGGTTTTTAAAATATGATATCTTTATTGTGGACCGTTGATTATGTTGTAGTTACTTAAAAGCAAGAAAAAAACGAGGACCCTTGTTGTTGATGTAAGTAGATTTCTTTGAATAATATTTTGTGCATATTAAGTCTTCAAGTATATTTTCTAATAATAGCCTTATCAAACTTTGTTTTTCATAATTAGAATAACTTCTAATAAACTTGTTCCTTTTGTCCTTTTTAACGCCTGTCAGTTTTGTGATAGCAATTTGTTCAGTATGCGTAATGCTCTTAACGTATATAGTTGTGTTTCTTTTGCACTTTCTTTGTATCAATAATTAATCACTGTTACCTTAGTTTTTTATTGGAATTAAAAATACCAAGATATTATGCTTACTCCTGTAGTAATTTTGCTGAAAGAATGTAATGAAATAAGCAGATTTTTTTTGAGTGCTTTGCAGTATTTTTGCTTTTAGTGTTAAACTCGCAGCAAGATAATTACACCATGTATGGACACAAAAAAGAGTTTGAGTCAGACTCATAGACTACAATATAATATAGGGGTTAGACTGATTACTATGAATGATGATAATAATTGCATCCAGTGTAGTAGCCTGGGACGTAGGGTTGCACGCGTGTCGCACCCCTGTTGGCGATACAAAAGGGTGGCAGCTGCATCTCTGCCGCCATTGTGCGTACAATGCACCCTCGATCTATGCGTGTTGCGATTGCGCACGAAATGCAACAACTAAGTGTCTTTTTCGTACTGAATCGAAAATGTGTATCAAAATATTAAAGTAATCCAGAAAAAAACGTAGATGTTGATTTAGATCGAAGAAAGAAAAAAACAAAACGAGTTTATTTGTACCAAGATCAAGTATACGATAAAAAATTGTGATTCGACAACTTTTAAATATTGTTTTCATGAAACGATATTGTTGTCTATTCACAAATTATAGTTGTTTAGACTGTTATGGTGTGGTGTTGTGGTAAGATTAGTAGATAATGAGTACAATAACCACGAGACAACTAACGAACAAAACGAAAGAATGCTCAGCTCTTTTGGCGTCAAACATAAAACGTCGAACTTGAACCAATTCCGATTTTTCCAAGATTCTTATCATTTGGAGTGGAACTAATGGTCGTAATTTGTTTACTGAATAATATTTACGTCATATCTGTGACTGTGAACCCCTCCCCTTATTGGCCCAGATTTCATAAACCCCCCAGAAACTCGTTACGACTGGGGGATGTTTAATGAGTTCGCCTCGGGGGGTTGTCGTTAAGCTGGTAAAAGGTCATGGACAAGGTCAAATAATATGAAACACACATTATAATTTTATTATAAGATCTCCATATGTAATAGAGACAATTGGAAACATTATTTCGTCTGAGTAATTCTATACCTAGTCTTCTCCATACCTAAACTATCTATCTAAAAATGCAAGTATAAAACCTGCTGCCTCTTAATATGGTTTTATTCGTAATGTTTATATTTTTCCAGTTTCAGAGATTATGCACACATTTTATATTGCATCATTATTGTGCGCCTGAATGAAATGCATTGCAACGTATTTGCAGAACATTTCCTGAAGGCACTTAAAACTAAACGATTTGTCTTCAAAAGCCGTTCGTTAACAACTTCAAGAAAGCAGTCTTCTGAAAATATTAGAAGTAAGAAGAACGAGAAGACAGCAGTCCTCCTCCTCGCGTTCACTGCGTTGCCGTTATGTGTTTATTTTATATCATAAGGCACGCGGTGAATGCCAAGAGAGGACTCATTCGTCGTGCTTACAGAAGAAAGGCGATACTTAAGACCAGAAGCAGAAGAATTAAGAAGAATGCTTATTAGTGATTGTATTATGTGTTTATTGTGTTACATTAGGTATAGCTTGATACTGTGTGTATTGTGTTACATAATGGCTTGATTATGTTTGATGATTCGTGTACCTGTTTTATTCCCTCTTTCAGATGCAGTAACTGTCTCCAATATATTTTTAAAGCAGTGATTAAATGCGATCACTTTTTCCCAACTATATTTGGTTCGGCTTCCAGTCAAACCAGATCCAGCTGAATACCAGTATTTTTCGTGGAGCGGCTGCCTACCAGATCTCTACAACCCAATAACTGGGTAGCACGGTGGTTCTTGATAAGACTGGAGTCAGATTTACTGGTTTGTGACAATCCGTAACGACTTCCAAAGTTCTACAAATGATAGCGGGGACTAACCGCTTAACGTGCTTTCCGAGCCACGGAGGAAACTATCTCATGGTATAATTTTAGAATTAAATAATATAGTTCTTCAGGGATAATATTGTTATTAAATAATATACCCGAAGTCGCGAAAAAAAATCAGCTTTTCTATACATTTTCTTGAGTTATGCACACATAAATTAATGGGGCAATCGAGTTTTTGTTTTTTGCGATTTCGTTGTTGGTCCTATAGCCCAACAACACCACACCACACAACACCTTCTTTAATTGATCATATTCCTCACAGAAAGAACGGTATAATCGGGAGACGCAATGGTGAAAAGAAATTAAATGAATCAAAAAAGAGATGTACCCTAAACTTATGGCCAAGGCTGGTATCAGTAAAGATGAGTTCATTTATTAAAATACCATGGAATATCTTCTCCTCAAGAAACGACTAAATTGAACCGTGAAATGAACACTAAAATTGTTTGATTTTTAGCTGTAGTTAAACGTGACACTCCATCTTAATTATCCATATATTGTAGGTAGCAAATGGAGATCACCTATACAAAAAAATATTATACCTAAACAAAAAAGTGACAAGTAGTCATGATCCTATACCACCATATCTGTTTATCCCCATTTCCAATAGAACAGAATAATTTATTTGTCAAACATTATTTGCATAAAAAGATCTTTAAATTAGATAGTACGCTATGTTTTGCCATTAATGACATACTTATTCTAATTCAGAGTCAATTTCATTTCATGTCAAAAAAGTATATAATACAACAAATAAATTAAAAAAAACACAGAAAACAGTAAAGAATTAAAATTATGTCAACATTACATAATTACATCGATTTGTAAAATCAGGCGTTATTAAAGTAGATACTCGTAGGTACTTACTCGTAAAATCTGAAGACGTTCACATTTTCAAAGACAACACAATCTAGGTCAGTGTTTCATTGTTTTGCTATACTTATGCGGAGTTGCATAATTTACATACTTCTACTTAATTTACACGGGCCTGAATTCGATCTGGTACAAATAACAAGTTATGTATTGGATGGCAATCACCTAAATATACAATACGATTTGATGAAGGGTAGAGATTTGGGGGATGACTGTCTAATTAATATATGAGCTGAAGCTTTAAATTAATAAAAGAACATTTATTTTACGCCATTTGTATTCGCGTTCGCGTGGAAAATTATTCCACGCGAACGTAGATACTTCCTACCGGGATAAAATGAATCCTATACTCAAATCCAGGTCGTGGTTATCCAGTATTCCCATCTAAATACGTTTAATTGTTGAGAGGTGACTAGCGGTTTAGCTCTCGTGGCTTATCCCAGCGATTTAGCTCTCGTGGCCTATCTCAACGGTTTAGCTCTCGTGGGCTATCCCAACGGTTTAGCTCTCGTGGCCTATCCCAGCGGTTTAGCTCTCGTGGCCTATCCCAACGGTTTAGCTCTCGTGGCCTATCCCAACGGTTTAGCTCTCGTGGCCTATCCCAACGGTTTAGCTCTCGTGGCCTATCCCAGCGGTTTAGCTCTCGTGGCCTATCCCAACGGTTTAGCTCTCGTGGCCTATCCCAACGGTTTGGCTCTCGTGGCCTATCCCAGCGGTTTAGCTCTCGTGGCCTATCCCAACGGTTTAGCTCTCGTGGCCTATCCCAACGGTTTAGCTCTCGTGGCCTATCCCAACGGTTTAGCTCTCGTGGCCTATCCCAGCGGTTTAGCTCTCGTGGCCTATCCCAACGGTTTAGTTCTCGTGGCCTATCCCAGCGGTTTAGCTCTCGTGGCCTATCCCAACGGTTTATCTCTCGTGACCTATCCCAGCGGTTATGTCTCGTGGCCTATCCCAGAGAAACCATGTATTTTTTCAGCATAGAAAAAGCTTCCAGCACTTAGCAATAGAGTAATGTATTCTCCTAGTGAACAAATTTTCGTAATCGTACGAAACTCTTGTTATTAGTGTCCGCCCGAAAAAGGATTTTCAGCCGAAACCGAAACCGAACAGGACCTACGTTTCTGATCTCAGTTTCGGCCGAAACCGAAACATATACAGGGTTATTTGTTAAACACCAACAACCCCTTTCAGTGGGTGAAAGTACTCATGATTACCTTTGGTCGGTCTTTAGTTATTACCTAATTAATTCAAACCATTTTATCTCTTTATAAGAGTATAATATTTTTAACGGAGCAGAGTCATTTCATTGCTTTACCGATGATAAGCCGGAACAGTGAAGGGTTTTAGTATAACGATTGATTGTCCAGTTTTACACATGTCATTAGGTATCTTTGAAGGTAGACCCCAAAGTGAACCCTAAAAACAACTACTTAGCTTTTGTTATCCAACGTGACAATTATTCTATACTATTGTATGTATATTCAAAGAGATAACACAAAAAATACGTTCTCATGAAACGGGTTTTGCTTTGCCATGGCAACAAAGCATAACCTCAAAATCGAAACGTAGAACTTCCTAGTCTAGAGGAGATTAAACTTAATAAAATAATGGCTTATTTTAATTAAAAATTACATCATGCTGATATGCCCAAGAGAGGTAGGCAGTGATGTAACTATAGCGCCTACATACCTGAATACCCACATATAAGTTATTTTACTACCTTTGGAAAAGGGTGCGAATCTTATTGCCATCAAGAAGCCACAAATTGAGATTCTCTTCTCATTTCTTCCACATAATGCTGAATGGTCTTTGGGCTTCTTAAACACGCGACTTTTTCCGGTCCTAGGCTGCTATTGAAAAATTCTCTGGAAATACCCCCCAGATTTCTGAAGTATCTAATCATTTAAAGTTAAGTATTAGTCAAGCTGTACTATCACACGAGAGAGTCCGTCCCAATTGTATGACCCACGTCCAGAAGAATCCATTTCTGAATCAATCTCTTGATCCAGCCGCCTAACGAGATCCTCCATATAAGTTCTTGTCAATATTAACTTTATCTTGTAAATAAATCAAACTTTTCCGTCTTTCTTACATGGGACGTACTCGCAACGAAGTGATCTCAGCCCTGCTTCCCTTAGAGCTGAGTAATCAGATTTTCCACGAGTTGCTCGAGATTCCTTTTAAACATGTCATCGGCTATAATGACTGTTATTATGATATCATTTCAGAGCAATTTGATGCCACAGCAATTTGACTCGGCGACGTTTTTAGGTCAATACTGAATACCTATCCATTGTTGTAAAAAAGCCGAAGTAGGTAGTTACGTTCATACTCACAGCCAGTCGAAAGGTTACGTAGAGGTTCAATGTTTATTCGATAGGTTGCCTCAACTTTTTGATTTATTTTCAATAAACATCGACCGGTTGCCTCAGCAACACAAATTGGTAAAGAGATTTGCTTTGCACGTCTCAACCAGAACCTTACTACCCCAAACAACCAATATGTCAAGTCCTATGTGCCAAGTTCTTAAATACTGAAAAAGGATGTAATGTCTCTTTGTCCAGGGGTGAATTCAAGACCACTCTTTGTAGGTAGTACCACTGAGAAATCACCTTTACCATTGAAATCTGAAAGTCTAAAATCCATTACCTAATCACAAACATTTTGACAGCTACAATATATTATGTTTAGTACGAGTAGGTGTGTTGAAAAACGTCGTTTGATACACGTGAGCATTTGCTATTGCAGACTCTTGCCTCCATAGTCTAGGCGACGTTTAAGGGGCAAACCCAAAACAAAATCCATATTTTATTATTTACCTGGAACATAAATAATTTAAGCGATTGCTTAGTGACATGTCGATATATCCTCAAGAAATGCGTGCACATATGTTTCGCGTGTGTGTTCTGAGGTCGCACAGTGATAGCACAGCTGTGGTTGTATCCAAAGACAATGTGTTAGCCGTTCTTACGTCTGTGCCGCTGTCGATTGTATTACAATGTATGTAGTTACTGCATGAATCGTTTGGTATAGGTAAATAAATACGTGCTCAAAGGGAAACTTGATAGCCAATTCATTAATGGTACTTATACGAGTCAAAGTTCATACTGCATCTGAGCGTCATAAGGAAATGAAATGGTATTATAGAAGGGAAACAGTTTGCATCAATTTAGAAATAAAGCGTAGCCCTTTTACTGCACCTTCACCGCTAACTTTCCAGCCGTAGGCTTCCCGATAGAGCACTATAATGTAAGAAATTGAAGAGACAATGCGAGATCTGGTACCACTTAAATTTTCCCGAATCTCGTCTACTACAGAAAGAGTCGATGGGACTATCCCTTTTGAAACTGAACTAAAAGAGAAACTACCGTTAACATTATACGCAAATTATTATAGTCAATGTGTTCATTATCATTGTAGAGAATGCCAAAAATAAATTCTTATATAAAATACAACTTGACACCTTAACAACAACAGTATGTAGTTCAAGTATTTAAAACAATTATGCAAGCAGTTTAGATACAAAGATAATGAAAATACCACAGAGGAGTTTTAATTACCATTTTATATGAACGTTTTGACTCAATCAATCACCTCCAGTGAATGCGAAATAACTTTAAATAAAAAATATCAACCTTCCGACAAACCCAAATCAGGTAATATTTTCTGAAAAATGCTATCTGGTTTTTCTGAGTTAAGTAGACTAGAAAAATATCTTAATACTTAGGTAATCATATCTTGGAAGGAAAAGACGCATGTATTTTCCATCGTCATCCACGCCTCCAGCTGTATTTGTCTTTTCTGATTTTCAGAACTTATACCTACTGTAGACAAGGATAATTAATTTATGTATTATTCCTCAAGTCCTAAAGTTCTGTTAAAAACCAGAGAACAGTAGGTACAAAATGAAACAATAATTGTACATTTGATCGACTACCAACAAAATGTTTTGTCTTTTTACCTATGTCCCAGTTATTTAAGACAAGTGCATTTGCTTACAATTTTTATTCAATTTGTAGCCTCAAGGTAAGTAATTGGTGCTAAACTGCTTTATCCGCGAGAAGGCTACATAATTCCGTGTCAGTAATTGTTACTATAATATATACAAAGATACCAACGGTCACGTTTGCTACGTGACCCAAGTTCAATCAGTATGCAATACAATCTTGTCTCATTGTGCAATTCTATGTTTGGACCCTGGACCGGCTCGCTCCCAGTGATCAAGAAGAAAAATAAACAGTCCAGAGTCTGGCATTATGTAGTTTCTTTACGTTTCATGTTTTGAGAAATCTGACAACCTGCCATGACATGGAGTATCGTGTAAAAGGGCAATGGAGCGTTCACATTCACCGAAAACTGTCAAAAACTCTCCTAATTCCCAACATTTTTTACATTAATTGTCTTGCTGAGATGATATTGCGACTGGAATTTGTACAAGAATTTGTCTGCTGAGGAACAATTCTACTAATTTTGAACCAACATTCGCATTTGCATCTCAGTAGCAATCTGTCAATAATGTAGGGAATTTGAAGATTTTTGACACTTTGCGACTGATACGCGAATGCAAACATCATTTACCTAGCCTTTTTCCCAACTATATTGGGGTCGGCTACCAGTCAAACCGGATTCAGCTGAATACCAGTATTTTACGTGGAGCGGCTGCCTACCAGATCTCCACAACCCATTGACTGAGTAACACGGTACTTCTTGGCAAGACTGACCAAAGACCAAAGATCTCCAAATGACAGCCGGGACCAACGGATTAACGTGCTTTCCGAGGCACGGAGGAGTCTCAGTATGTTAAGATGGCCACCCATCCACAGACTGTTATAATTTAGCCACGAGCTCCTCCACGAGATATGCGAAAATATCTCGAATCAGATTTTTGATAGGCTGCAGTCGTTTCTTGTTATTATTACGATGCATTCGGTATGACTGGAAGCTGACCCTCACTTAGTTAGAAACGGCGAGGTACAATGATGATGACATTACTCATGGGTACATATAAATTGCTGTTTACGTTTTTACCCGTACAAGTACTTCGGGATTGTCCGTTTGAGTCCGGAACGAGTTGGGGAATCCCGAGGCATAAACTCGGGCAAAAACAAAAAAAATAAAATTATTATTACACGCACTGTAGCTGTTAATAATAATTCATTCGTTATCGGCGAGTTTTTTTGCGTTTATTTAGGTATAGAGCAAACTGCCTAAACAGAAATAATCGACGTAGAATTAATAAAATGCCCATTGTTGTAACTAATCCAAAAAATCTCAACACCCATGATATTATTGTGTTGTGAATTCTATTTTTTAAGTTACGATATCACGCGTTACTTTGCGGAAATTCATGTCACATAGTATGTACATATGCATGTAGGATCGACTATCGATTGACGTATTCGACATATAAACGATATGCAATGTCAATCATTGCTTTTTCTTCAGCCTTATTGTATAGACGTCATTATTCAACAACAACAAAAGATTTTCTATTCAGTTTGCACATAATATATTCATAACGTCAAATATGACTAAAACCAATTAATACTAATCATACTATTTCTCCCACAGTAAATCATTGTCACTACAGCATCTGAATATTTAAGTACTTAGATTTATGTAAGCTAAAAGCATAAACTTATTTAATGACTGTCTAAAATATGTTTATACAATAAAGTATTAAGAATCAGCCAATATCTTCTAACAGAATGTTTGAACAAGATGGACAATGAAGAAGCAAGACTGAAGGCGTTCAAGTTTTTTCATCGAAATCGTGACAATTGTTGCAGATTACTACAGAGTAAATAGACTATGACAACACTATTGATAAGTTTTTGTTGACAATAAAAACGATGAACTATTGACTTTACTGAAACACGACGATTTTCAGCTGAACAAAGCCGCTAAGGTTAGGAACTGTTATCTGTGTAAATAAAAGATAAAAACAGGGGATGAAACTATGGAGTCTCTTGCTTTTTTATCTACTGGAATCCTGAATTTGAAACATGGCAATTCATTCTGTCAGTGGTAGCGTGGCGAAGGCGATTGTCAATGCACACGCCGTGCGAAGCCAAAGAAAAAAAAACAAAAAGGCGATTGTCAAAACGACAAACTGAAAGGATTGACAAACGCCTGTCGGAATGTCACGTGATCAATCCCTTATTTAATAGCATTTCGACAATCACATTGCTGATATAATGGCTCTTTGTGTTCTTCTTCTTCGTGTCGCTGGCACGACAGTTGTTCAGATTTGGGTAGCCCAAAACATTGCCACCTCCACAGCATCGTTGGTAGCAGCTCACAGGTCACTTAGGCTGCATGTCTTGTGGCACAGAGGGCAAGATAGTTGGTGGAGCATGGTCAGTGACTCGGCTCCACATCCATAGTTGATGTGTCACGGTAGCCCCACTTAGCGAGGTTCAAATTACATTTTCCTACTTACGTTCTGAGGCGGTTCAGGGACTTCCAAGTGGACCAAGGAAGGTTAGACCCTGCGGGAAGATGTTCGCCTGGTCTTTGTTTTGAGCCTCTGTTGGTATGTTGGAGATTTCGCATCACTAAGTCCTTTGACTGCGATGCTTTTCTTTTACTGTTGTAGCTCTCTAGTGGTTACCAAAAATCTGAAAAACAGGTTCTAAACGTTTGGGTCAAAACCCTGATACCTCCAGCCCCGACATGTGAAAATTCCCAAAAGAAATTAAACCTTATGTAATGGTAAATAAACACTAAATTCGCGATTAATTCGGCGCACACCGGTGTGTTGCCGGTGCTTGAGCGGTCCGCTCCGGCCCCGACATGTGAAAATTCCCAAATAAAATATAGATCTTATGTAATGGTGAATAAACACTACATTCGCGATTAATTCGGCGCACACCGGTGTGTTGCCGGTGCTTGAGCGGTTCTGTACAAAGTGTAATCAGCTGTGTTTGAATGAATGGGACAGTCGATTTATTTTTTGTCGCGATTTCTGTATTGGTCCCATAGTGAAAGTTGTTCATAATGATGAGTACAATGAACCCCTTAAGAGGTATTGCGTTTATTCTGTTACAAGTTGTATATAGCTCACAATCCATAGAATGATGTTATCAGAAACTCAATCTATGTTGCGGGAACTTTGTTTCGTACTAAACCCTAAAAACTACAAGAAACCCAAATTGCGGCTCTGCTTACTAACAAATTGGAGAATTCGATTCAGTCGTATCCACAGTAAGTTTATCGAATGGGAGAATTTGTTACGTCGTAAGTTTCGCTTAGGAGAGTTTCCCTAAGGAAAATATAGTTTGTATTTTTGTTTGTAGGAAGGAAAATACTAGGTTTTCTCCGTTTTCCGGTTATGGGAAGTAACTGTGTACCTATAACTTTGTTTATATTCGTGTAAGTGACCTTTTTAAATTATAATAAAACAGCGATAAATCATTATGAGTCATCATGAATCACCACTGCCCATACTGTGATAAGATTAATAGGTATTATTATAATAAAATTAATTGACACATTATTACTGATTGGAGATTGGTGACGTCTTTGAGACAAATATTTTGTATTTATCTGATAAGATAATGTCGTCCTGTTATCCTGTATTAGACTAAGTTTGAAAAAATATCGGCTAAGAATACCTACAACTTTATCGTCAAAAAAAGTGATATTTTGGGATAGTCCATATTTAACTTAAGTGGTCGTCAAAAAAAGTGTCTTTAAAGAAAAATAATTACCTACTAACACAAAATATAATAGGTATTGATGGTACTATCCCAATAAGTTATTAGGTATCCTCCCCTTATCCCGCTTGCACATAATTATATTTTTATTAGATTTTAATAATAATGTAATTTAATAATAATCTGTATTAATTTGCGAATCAATTGAGTTCCCATACCAAAAGAAGAATATTTCAAACTATCTTGTTTACCTACAAACTATCTCACAATTTCCAGCTGCTTTCAGCTTGTTGCAGCTTTCAAAGCAGCTGTCTGTAAAGGAAGGTGGCAGTTTTCACAGCGTATTCTCACGCCATGAGAGTGGACGGCGAGGGAAGGCTACCAACCTGTTACCACTCCGACTTGTTGCTGACAATACATGCAACACGTTAGTACCAGGGCTGACCCTTCAAACAGTTCACGAGTAACCACACCACCCTATAAAGTACTGTGTTGGACGTCTGGTAAAACTTGAACTAGACTACCAAGAAAAGGCAAAATTAAAAAAAAACAACGTTGGCGGTGTCCTTCAGGGCACAGTGAACTAAAACTTCAAAGTTAAGATTCAAATAATTAAATTATATTTCTCTGAATAAAATTGTTTTTTAAGTCTTCCAATTTTCCCTAATACCAAAACATTTACCTACAAAAACCGACAAAAAGGTTAAGTATTAATAAAAGTGAGTCTTGAGCAAGAAATCATCGACCCGTTAAGGTACCTAAGTCACTTTTATCATTAGGTAATGACCTCAGTCATCTACTGAGAATCCAAGTAAACATTATCCAAGTTAACGTGTGTATGTGTGTGTGCATGTACCTAAGTCTTAGTGTTTATCAGTACCTGCGGCACTCGTGGCATATCAGCTCAGACAATAACACCGCTATAAAGAAATGCGACTGATATATTTATCTTATCTCCACACACTCGCCAAAACGTGTCTGTACGTAGATTCACTATCTACATGGGTACTTATATACCGCTAACAAAGGTATCTAACGCCATGATTGTTGGATGATTCTAATTACCTATTTACTAACTTGAATATCTGCTTGCATTATTCGTCATAAGATTAGGGGAAAAACATAAGAACCGAACTGCATATCTAATTATCATGAGACATTGCTATGACAGGGGATTATGCAAATAATTATGATCGAATGACAACTTTATCGATAAATTCTTTTTATCTTTTTGGATTTTTATCAGTCTAGAGGTTTGTCAGAAAGAGTTCAGACTTTTTTATTAATATTGATATGCTGACGTTTGACCACAATCTCACCTGACGGAAAGCGATGAGGTGGTCGACGATGGAGCACACTGGCCTAGAAGTAACCTATTCACCACTAAACAAACGTTTCTTTAACATAGGCGCCACGGACAGCCCACTCTGCAGAGGCTGCTTTGACACCGAAGAATCAGCCGCCCACGTCATCCTGGAATGCGAGGCCGTGGTTACCTAACGTGAACAAATCCTCGGAACGGTGAGGTCGCTTCGCGCAGCCAGTGAAGCCCCCAGGAAACTTCTGTGCTTCTGGGCGGAACGAAAGGCTGACTAACCTAGCCAGCACACCTACGCACAACGGACCAAATGGGAGTCTAAGTGCGGAAAATGGAGTCCCTACTCTACTCTACTCTACTCTCTACTAACCTATTCACTCTTTATAGGTACCTACTAACAAGACCCCCAAGTTATAGCTAGCAGCCAGCAGGAAACAGACTCCGGCAGGGAATTCTACTCCTGAGCTGTACGTACAATGAAACTATCCCAAAACTTTTTGTGCATATGGGAGGCATGTCCACCATGTATCGTTTGCGCATCGCCGCACGTCTTTGCAAGGAATGCAGTATTTTTCATACGTTTGATGCATCTCAAGCCATCTTGTAACAGACCATCCTTCTTCGTGTCACTCGCATGGCAGCGTCATATTAAATGTTGGCCCAAATCTCCACCACTTCGACAAACGGTAGCAGCGCAGCTTTGGGTTTTCAAGCACAGAGGGCCGAGTAGGTGGGACAAAGCTGCTGCCAGTCCGACGATTTAGCCCCACTTTGCGAGCTTGGAGTTGCATCTTCCTACTTGGATTCAAACCGACCACTGAGCAGTAGTCTATTTTTAGAGGAAGCTTCACGTGGTGGATATACGCAGTATGTATACCTAAGGTATATAAATAGCTGATGTGGACAGTTGATGCTCGCAACAGATGCAATCAAACAATTAATTAAGAGGACAACTGTGACACTGACGATATGTAACATGTGCATTGAATAAAACATTTCTTCAAAGCTTAATTTGTTAATTTTTTCTCAATGAAGATTAATTTAACTTGCTCAATATCAATCAATCATAAAAGAGGGCTTAGACAATAGGCCTGTCAGTGATAATAGCCAAAAGTTCAAAATGCTCTGGTTTGTCAAAAATGTCATGTGGTCAGCCCGAGACATTGTCGACGTGTGACATGCGCTACCGAAATGTTATGTGGTCAGACCGAGATGTTGTCGTCGTTTGTCATGCGCTACTGAAATGTCATGTGGTCAGACCGAGACGTTGTCGACGTTTGACACGCGCTACCGAAATGTCATGTGGTCAGACCGAGACGTTGTCGACGTTTGACACGCGCTACCGAAATGTCATGTGGTCAGACCGACACGTTGTCGACTTTTGACATGCGCTACCGAAATGTCATGTGGTCAGTCCGAGACGTTATCGACGTTTGACATGCGCTACCGAGATGTCATGTGGTCAGTCCGAGACGTTGTCGACGTTTGATAACGGCTATCGCTGATACAATGTTACTTTGTTTAGAGTGTTTCTATTGATATTAAAGTAGCCAGTTTGTGTGTAAACTTCAATAAGGACAAATCATAACATATTTTGTAAGTAAAGAATAAATTCAAAAAGTCATTCGTTTTGGACCATTAAATATTACTTCATTCTAGCCATCGCTTTATTTTTACTCCCAACAAAAGTTTGTAGACCACATTGTCTCTAAAACAAAGCAGACTTCTTTAAGCTATAGTCGTTAGGTATCTAATTAAGTATTTATCCATAATTATTATCACGTAATACCCCTTTTTGACTATAAAACTGGAAAGCAATCATTAGGTACAATCTAAACGTAATTATTTTAAAAAACCTAACATCCTACATTTAATAATTATTTAATCTCCCGGACACAAGGAAAACGGGGCCCGGGTGATGATGTCAGGGTACAATCATAGTCATCACGTTATATTGCCTCAGCTGTGGGTATCCTGGTTAAACCTAGAAACGGAACGTTTTGGAGAATGAGTAATGTTGATTAAAGTACTTTTAAAGAGTTGGTAGCCTGGAGGTATAGCTGAAGTTACTAGGTAGGTTACCCACTGTAAGCATATCACCCCAATGTAACGGAAAGTCGTCATATTTTAAATATTTATTCTGCACATATAGAGAACAACTTACTTTGAGGAATTCAGACAATTCCCAAAAAAACACCCTCCATAATATTAATTTTGATCGGCTGATGATAATCTTGTCGGTACGGAAAATCCAATTTTGTTCTTTTTTTTATTTTATCATAACTAAAACTCCACAGATGTAATGGGTTTGTTGGGATTCGATATCTAATGTCCATAAAACAGAAAAAACTGATATCTTCATTATTATAATAGTTTAAGCAAACAGTATAAAATAAAGTCGCTGCCTGCCTCTGTCTGTTACTCCGCTTACTTCTAAACCACGCAACTGATTTTGATACGGTTTTTATTAATTGAAAGAACAATAAACGAAGAATGTGTGTCTATATAATTTGCACCCGTGTGAAGATGGGGCGAGTCGCTTATCTATTATTTGTAAGTAGGTAAAGCACGCTGGCTATGGAGTCTTTTTTTATACACATCGTGTCTGCGGAGTTTCACTAGCTAATTAAAATTATGCGACGAATCTGTATTTCACAATGGTGATGATGACTACCCTCCCCTCCTCCTTTGCAAAGCCCTCTCACATCTTCACCAATGTCAAAAGACACATCCCATATTGAAGGAGATGACCCAATGAGCGCGTAAAAATTAACGACTCGGTTAAACTTAGAATGTTACAAAACTAGAAACTATTAATGCAATGTGATTATTTTATTGCCCATTTGAGAAATTAGCCGATGAGTGGTACCGTAGGTAGGTATAGTTTGTAACCGGTCTCAGTTTGACGATTAACTTAAATTCGATGGACTCATTGTTTTAGCGTTCAAGGTATGTCTAGGATCGATGTACCGATTAATTGAGTTAAACTGTTTCAGTGAGATTATCCATACTTATAATATTATAAATTATGAAAGTACATGTGTGTCTGAACCAGTTTTGATTAATTTTGGGATACTTATTTAAACACCAATCGCCAACCCGCCTACCAAGCGTGGCGATTATGAAAAACCCCCCCATATTGGGGGAGGCCTATAGACCAACAGTGGACGTCTTTCGGCTGATATGATGATGATGTTGATAGACTGGACCTTGGAGTAGGACTTACGATATTTCTTACCCCGAGAGGAATTTCCATTGGGATGATTTCTGACTGAAACGCGAGTGAAGCCACTGGCAGAAACTAGTAAAAATATACGTCAAATTGTTACGTTTACATTCATTGCATAAATAACTAGATTTATTGGTACTTTGACGTTCGCACAGATTATGGTAATTTATGGTTGAGTTAATCGGTAGCACAATTATTACAAGGAACATAAAAATTGCTCGTTAAACGAAGTTTTGTATCGGAAGAAAACTTTCTAGGCGTTTATTACATGGATATGTCACGGCCTTTATGTACATTACGTGGACATTATGGATATTACCTCTTTCACCACAAGCAGACGGTTATTAAAACCGGTTCTAACTGAATTTTGCATACATTTTTGCTTGGATATCTGTTTACTAAACAACTGTTAAATGTGATTTTGGTCTGAAGACTTAAGAATGCCATACATGCTGCATACACGAAACATATTGGCATTGGGAACAATATGTACGGTGAAGTAAAAGTCTGTCTGGTGTAAAAATCTCCATTAATATTAAACTTCATTGATATAATTTAGATGGCAGGCTCGCATGATCCATCAAGCAGAATGACTCTCACTCGCGTGAACATTGACTATTTATTGCAGTTTTTAACATCTTTGGGGTATCGTTTAACGTTTCTAACTATTAGATTAATGAGACACTAGCTTGGCCAGCGACTTCACTTACATAAAAGTTGAAATTATAATTGCAAAAAATCGAAAGTCATAGATTGCACTTCTCCAAAGTGCAATCTACCTTTACAAGAAAATTCCTCATGATTGGTTCAGTATTTTATGCGTGTAAACATAGCAAACAGAGTAGCAGACAGAGTTACTTTATAGATAACATCTGGTTATCGGCAGATGTAGCGTTGTTCACAATGCAGCTTTGCTTTTAGTGCTATAAAAAGACCTACACTGAAACTGGCCAGTAGGTACACTATGAGTAGCCAAAAAGTAGGTACCTATAAGTACATATATATGTTTACAGGTACCTACATAGGTACAGTATTATCATAAGCGTGGACATAAAGTTCGTGTTCAGTTATGACGGTGTCGCATAGTTTGTCCTATTTAGCAACACCCGGGAGACTTCCAACGCGGTATAAACCGGGATGACTCATTAAAACGTTGGCGCACTTTTATCTCCGGGGAATTTCTCCTTTGTTACACACGCCAGCGTTTTGGCTACTATTCAACTATCTCACGAAAAAAACACCAAGTGCTCCGTATGTGCTCTAAAAGGAAAAGATTGAGAAGCAAGTAGTGACACTGAATTCAGTTTTATTCAACTGAATCATGAAGTAAAACTGAGTTTCGTGAAAATTTTCCATAATCAGATAAATTGCAACTATCGAAACATTATCAACTTTATAGGTACATAGTTACAACTGCGTACGTTAATGCTTAGATATTTCTAGTGAGATACTTTATTTACATCCATGAACTAGTGATAAAATAGGACAATGTATTGTACCTACATTTTCGCTCGGAGTGTCATTAGCTAATTCATATTAAATCGTTTATATCATCAATTCTACAATAAGCTGCACTTACCGGTGTAATTAGTAGGTATCTACTTCATTTTGCTTTATTGTGAATATTATACCAAGTAATTTATTTAATTTGGAGTACAATGACTCACAGTATTAAATTAACATTACACTACGTCGGCGCGCTGACAAATAAATAAATGTACGATTGACACGAGTGACGTATTCAATAAATAGTTAGCCACTAGCTGCTATGTACATACATACATAACTGGTTTTAAAGATAAAACCAGGTTTCCTCGTCAGTGTTACACGGCCGGACAAAGGCAGGATCTAGATAATTAGTTGCGGACAAAAATAGTAGTCGCAGTCGGGCCCTGGGCCAGGTGACGTCAGCGCGCCAGGGCCGGCGGCGGGGCAAGACGGGCCCCGCGCCAGTGTCGCGCGCGCCGTCCGCCCGCTCGCACGCCACCTGCCGAGCCTGACTCCGCGCCACCAGCCGCCGCCGCCGCCTCCTCGCCTCCTCGCCCCCCGGTCCCGGTGCCTACGCGATCCTGAACCACACGCTCACTGTAAGTACTCACTGTGACCTTATTATATTTATGTTACATACGTGTTGAAAGCTATTGTCTAACTGCAACGATGCAACGCGATAACATCCGATGCAGATTTCACTTCGGCCTACTACTGCGCTAGGGTATATTAACTATTTTACGACTGCATTTTTTTTATTTCCATTTTATATTAATTGAATTTACTAATTAATGGGGCCTAGGTTATATCGGTACAGAGAAGCGAGTCAACCTTGGCGCATCGTGCAATGCAGCGGGGACCTTGCAAGTCACGCGTCAGAGTAACCTCGACTCACGCCGTACTCGCGCCGCTACTATGAGTTCCATCGGTACTATCGCAATATCTTGGTTAATCGACGCGGAGCGAGTTCCACTGCTTGCCGTACAGGCGCAGAAACGGAAATTCTCATACGAAACGGGCGATGGATATGACTCATACAGTTTAGAACGGATTCTGATTATTATCTCGGTGAGGCAACATGTTGATAGACGCGCTATGGAACTAACACAAACAGCTGACTGCTGACGACGTGTTTCTTTTTTTGACAGATAAAAAATATGACGCGGTCATTCAAGGACGGTCGACCACTGTCGAGAGGTATTTCCCGTTTTCGAACTGTCAATGTGACACGCAAATGGCGATGTAACGACTATATTAATAAAAGCATTTAATGTACGAAAGATGTGGTTAACTTGTGGACATACTCGTTCATACAAATGGGTAATTAAGTGATATTGCGGCATTAACGCGTTGGCAAGGGGCCTCAATGTTCCCGAGTTATCGCGTCGGAAAAACACGCCATACTTTATCGCGTTTTGCTCGCTATCAGCTCGGCGGAGCTACGAACTGTATTGTACTGTACAGTCGATACTCTTCAAGGGGCTCAATACGGCTATAGTCGACTCGTGTACGACTAGCTCTACTCTTACAGAACTATTAAGTCACCATCTTTGTAATATCACACTTAACACACTGATCCATAAAAATATAACGGAGTAACTGTACGCTAAAAGTAAAGGTGATCTCGAAATTGAAAGTGCCCAAGTTTCGTGAACCACTTTTCTTTAAAACTTGTCCTGTCTGGTTTCCGGGGCCTTGCTCGATCCTTAACTGTCCAGTCAGTCATAAATTGTACCCCAAATATTGGAAATCGTTTATTGAACGACAAGATAAATAAGACCTAAGTAAAGTGGTTTTAAAATGGTTGACACATTGCAATGCGTAGGAATATGGGTACTGACTTCATCATAATTGACTAAGTCAACCTGAAGCTTGGTACCGATGCGACGCGACGGTCGGACTACCTCAAGATTTCAATGATAATATTTATTCAACGTTACCTTCTAGAACGTCTTTAGACATATTTTTTTCACCTCGAGTTGGCATTGATCGTGGTCCACAAAACCGGTAAGGCTGCGGTTACCCTTCGCTCCGCACTCAAACATGCTCGACCATCGACTACCTTATTAAAACCTCATTCGTTAATTACAATTACCTACATTTTAATTCCGACACATTTGCCTACGTACTAAATATCACTGACGCATAATACCACTTGTCAGTGAATAATAAACATTATTTGGAAACTTAAAATACTCGTATATTAATAGCTCTCTATCTCAGTTAATATTCCACTAATTGAACATCTTCGCTGCCCAAATTATACTTTGTTTTGATATGATTGTTATGACTAAAATTGATATCAAAACGTGTTGTTACGAATAATAGAAATCTTGTCAATTTAAGTTACTTTATGTTATTATTATTCGTTTTTCAGAGTGCAATGGTCAGAAGATACGAAAGAATGAGTGGACGCCAGTCCTGGAATGAAGACGACATGGCCAAGGCTGTCGCAGCCGTAGTTTCAGGTAAGATGGGTTACAAGCTGGCCGCCAGGACCTTCCACATACCGCGCTCCACGCTGCAGAGGCGCGCCAGCAAGATCCGGTACCAGCAACCTGACGACCCCAAGCCTTTAATGGGCCACTACCGCAGGGTGTTCACAGATAGTCAAGAGAAGGACTTGGTTGGATACATCAAAAGTATGGAGAAATATTTTATGGGAGTCTCAAGGCGAGATATTCGAGAATTAGCCTTCCAATACGCAGAAGACCACAATCTGAATCATCCATTCGACGTCAACACCAGAATGGCAGGCGAAGACTGGGTCAGGAACTTCCTGAAGAGGAATCCTGAACTCCTGGACAAGTCAGACCACGAGTGCGCCATGGAGCCCGTGAACTTTGACCAGTTCTATCACTTCATGTGTCAGCTATCATGATGACTCGCTGCTAAGTACGTTAAAACTAGTTGTAAGTAAAAAGGTCAAGTTCGCCCCCGAGAGAGCCTCAACACAAGTTTGGCGTGTGTGAATCCAACCTGTGTATACTGTATGGCCACTCTTGTTATCATTCATATTAATATGCTGTACAAGGAATTGCTCAATAACACATATTCGTATCAAAAATGCTAACCACATCAAGGCTTTAGGCAATTCGTATCCACAAGTTGGAACATTGTAGTACAGAATGTGCCCGTGTTTACTGACACTAGGCAATCATTTAGTTCTCACCTAGTGTTAATAAAAACTGGCACAAGACCTTAAATTGACACCTTTTTTAAATTTATACAAACAAAATTGTAGCAAAAGATAGGACAAGAGAGCCAAGCTCAAACATGCGATGTTACCTTTGATATTTTTCTTTATTTGGTTAGATATTTAACTTTGTTAATATTCTGGATCGGGTCGTAGTCACGGTCCTGCACTTATTGAGTACTTACGAAGTCTGTAGTTGTATCTGATTTATAGTTTAAACTTTGTTATTTAATGGTACTAAAAGATAACTTGCTAAATTAAGGGCTGTGATAACAGAGAAAGGTGTATTTTTATGGAACATATCTATTGAGGTGATGTTATTTACAAAGACGGTATCTGATATTTTAAATTTAAAAATGCTTATTACAAAATGTGACATGAATGCTGAGTATTGGTTGTAAAAATGTTCCGTAACTTGGTTTCTACCGGCGAGGTGCGGTAGCGGTGCTCTGATTAGCAATATTTCCTTTGTGTGCAATAATATAGCAGTACTTAGTGCACATAAAACTATGCAGCACGTTACACGAGAAACGTCAAATAACATGTTTCAGCGGAGGCATGCTGCGCGTGCGCCGTTTGGCGTGCGTGTGCCAAACTATTACGAACTCAAGACTGTAAGAGACAATCGTCATTAATATACTGCTCCCATAAAGTATGAGGCATTATTAGAACAGAGTTTCTAAGGGTAATCCATGTGATTGTTTAAATCAGACGCTATAATGGAACACCTACTTTCCAACCTAAAACATTTGACATGCAGATTACATTTCCGCAAATTGTACGAAAAGAAAAACATGTACGTTAACAATTCACGGAATACGCGAGTGAATCCGCAAGCGAAGCAAACATTCCCATTAGCTGAGTTTGACGTACCTACTCGCGGCGCGCATAGCGCAGCGTTGCCAGTTACGGAACATTTACCCCTAATGAATGCTGATAACGAACGCGTCAGCATTCAGCATTGCGAGCTCAACCCGACTCACTACACGCGCCACCCGGCGCCGGCGCTGCCTGCGTCATCATTCATGGAAACTTTAAACATGGTATAGGGATGGGATGGCTTATTCGTGGGATTCTGGCTTCTAATTTTATTTAGCCCGTAGTTCAAACTATGTTAATATTTCGTCCAAATCAACGCTATTTTTCTATCGACATTATCTAATCCCACGGTACCAAATTAGTTATATTATATTATTGTCGTTACCTGATTCAAGTTTTGATCTCTTTAACTTAGTTCAAAATAGCAAAATGTTTATTTATTTAGATCTCGAAATATTAAATATTGTTGGTTTTTATTCAAAGAAATTTTAACATTTGAAAACATTACCTGTATGCCAAACTATGTTGTTATTTTGAGATTTATTTTTAATTATAATAATATATTCCTATGTACTTAGTTAAAAAAATTGTGATTATAAATTGAAATATTTAATAAAGAAAATTTTAAGTACCTATCCACGTTATAATTCTTTCGCAAAGACCCTATTCCAATTCTACAAATTATTAAACAACGTTCGCATTCACATCTTATCTGTCGCAATCTGTCAATAACACCTTTAATTTCTCTACATTTTAACAGATTGAACCGAGATACGAATAGCCTCAGAAGATATATATTGTAATCTAGCAAGGGTCCCTGCACCTTCATTGACATGAGAATGACGCAACCCATGCGGTGGCTCGTACCAAGTCGTGATTAGCTAATAGTTTGATAAAATAAACGGCTGCTGAAATCAAACAATACTGAGAAAATCAATATAATTAGTTCCAGTACTCCGTTGGTGAAGAGCCAAATCGATGCGATTTTGAGAAGTGACTTAAACTTCTCAAAATCGCATCGATTTGGCTGAATGATGATGTTTAAGATCTCGTTTTGTTGCAAGAGAAGATTTAATGGACCTATAGTTGGCGCCAAATAAGCTGGCAATAGCGGCCATTGAGCCACCTAAATTTATTGACATTCTTAATTTCAAAATCAGAAAAAAAGACATAAAGCTGTCCTGAATCTACATCTATCGAGATCCTTTACATTTTCTGGTAATGAAAAACCATTCACTAATTATTTTTCGGGTACCTATGAAGAGATATAAGGGAAAGGTCAATGCCCGCTATTGCCACCTTATTTGGCGCCAACTATATAATGTTAGTCAATAATACAATGCAAAATTTATTATATATACAATGCGAAGTGATGGAGCCTATAGAAATATTTTTGGGATGCATGAAGGAGCCTCCTCGTGTAGCGCAATTTGTTCCATCAGACACTCAACTGAACCGTGCGCTCGGTGCATCCTGGACAGTTTCACCTAACACCTTATAAGACTGGCCAATCCTTCCCTTGCGGTGGTAGGGCTAACGCCCGCCTGGTTCGCGACCACCCTCCCACCGGAGTTCGGCGTCAAGCAGCCTGCTGTGTTTCGTCGACGCGTGAAAGTACCAGTGCCTCAGGGCATCTTCTGGGCACGCTCGCATTCATCATGGACCTCATCTATCGCTTTCCATCAGGCGTGATCGAGGTCAAGAGCTAGCCCATTCATAAATAAAAAAAAAAAAAATTAAAATCCCTACGATCTCTACTAATCCCTACAAATATTATAAATTCGAAAGTAACTCTGTCTGTTACGCTTTCACGCTAAAACGGCATTGATAAAATTTCAATGGGACCAATCGAGAAGTATGTAATCCTTTCACATGAAATGAGAACTTTTCAAGTCGGTTCTTAAATCGAGAAGATATGAGGTAATGAACACAAAAAAAATACAACCGAATTGAGAACCTCCTACTTTTCTTGAAGTCGGTTAAAAATAATAATAACGACGTGATAGAGTAAAGAATTCATCATATAACTAAAAATTACCATTGTGCAAGATACACGTCTGTCAAGCGAATTTAGGGTTCAATCAATCAAACACGCTGGAAAACGGTCAAGTATATTTCTAGACTCAAATTAACAGTGTTCCTGTCAGGACAGATCTGTTTCTTCTGGACACTAATCCCTCATTACACCATACATATAATACTAGCAGACAATGAACTAAAAACAAACAGAATTATCAATTTAGTCCTTTTTTGTTTCAAAATCTTGTGGTGATACAGTCAAAACTCACCGTGAAAGACAAAAATCAACTGCCATTAGTATTGCCATCTAAAATGTTTAGTGTCTACGTAGCATGTACTTACCGTAGTAAGTACATGCTACGTAGACACTACCTACCTATCTATCTTTCTATCGTTATGGAAAATCAAAAACTTATTTGCCAATATTCAACAACATACTCGTACATGTTCAGCTATATTGATGTGTTTGTGAAAATAACAATTTAATTACTTGGTATAAGCAACCTACCTTCATACCGTGAAAAACTGAGTAAAAAAAAATAGATTTTCAGCGCATAAACTGATTAAAAAAGCACTTCAATCTCTTAACGAACTGCGATTACAAACTCAATCACGTTGTACGTACGGCTTTTACTTAAAAACCGTAATATATTTAAAGTGAAGGTAGGACTTGAGTCTCCGTCTAATACTGAGTAAACAGGTCACTGCATTTAGCTGGGCTGCGCTGAAAAATGCTGGGCTAGGCAAGGCTACGCTGGGCTGCGCTGCGCTGAGTGCAAGAGTGAGGTGTCCGGAAGGCGTGTCGTCGAGAGAGTGCTATACTCTCAGGGTATTAATGTGACAGGCTAATGTCGACGTTGGTATCTTAAGTAGGTAAGTACACTGTCAGCACTAAGTGTTAACAGGAACTACTTAGTTGATGACGTGCGAGCATCTTGTGCTACAAAACTGTAGTGTTATTCTGTAAACATCTCGCCGTGTAAACATAGATGAAGTAAGCTGAAACTGACCCGTCATTCCATCTGCTAAAATACTATCGATTGAGAGCTCACTTTACGTAAGGCTGCCGTCAGACGGACTGCACCGCAGCAAATGCACGTAGTCGGATTATTCAACTGCATGTAGTTGCATCTGATGGCGTGGCAGTCTAACGTTCTTTAACGACTCTATGTACTCGGAATAGGATTCACTATCCAACTTAAACTTTCGACGCGACCGACGCGCGTTCTGTTCCTGGACTAACTGCACACTAACTATATGCGGTTAGCGATGGACAGCGTGCGTCAACACTACACGACTGTAGCCGACCGCGTCAAGTTGAAGCCACGACTTTATGCAGTTAATATCGACTCCACACGACTGCAGCCGACCGTGTGAAGTTGATATCACGACTGTACGAAGTCAAACATATGACTGCATGCATTTGAATATATCGACTACGTGCAGTTGCTACGGTGCAGTCCGTCTGATTATAGCCTAAGCTTTCACAGTGACATTTTTACAGAATAGACTGACAGGTAATTTATAGAATAGAGCTGTAAACAAAAATTCAGCACATTTTTCATACCGTCTATGTAATTCCTACTTTGTTTTATTTTGATTTCATAATAATTCTACCTGTAAAGTTTATACTTTGCCATGACAGATCCAAGTTAAAATGACACTGATGCGCGTCACTAAACTCTTTTGTTCACCACATGGCGCTGGCCGAATAGTCGTCATCGGTTCATTTGCCAAAGAAAAAGTAAATTAAAAAATAAAAAAACTCCCGATAACAAACTCCAAAAAGTAAAGCATAAATCATGCATTGATTCTTTTATTTTAATATAGGTTCCTACTTACGAATATTTTGGCCCAAGAATCGTCGCCGTTGAGTTTTAGCTCGGGTGTTTTTAAAATGTTTATTTTAATTGTTAGTTTACGCTGTTTATACTTTATTTACCTGTTAGGTACTAATAGAAACCTTACACTCACCTAAACGGCACTACATCGTAGGTAAACCGAAATATCAAATCGATTGAACGAATGAAAGTAGCTTAGCATCTCTCACGAATGTATTCACTCTTCTTCTGTCTTGTATTTTGTTTGTTTATCTATCGTTTGAGTTTTATTGCAAGATCCACTAATGTATGTATGTTGTTTTGTGGCAATTAAATAATTTTTCTTTTTTTTTTCATCATTTACTCATTTCTCTTTTCTGTTTCATCATCAGACCCCACAATGTATTGATGTATTTATAACCCATTCATTGAGACCACTTAAATAGACCCAAACACGACACGTCTGCTGTAAGTGAGGAGTTGAGTATCCTGCAAATTCCAGGCCATGCTTCAGCACCAGGTCAAGATTACTAATCTACCTATAATCTGTTCATCGAAACCATTCCAGTGAGCCCAAACGATAGCTCTGCCGTAACTAAGTGAGAGGTTGGGTATTCTGCATCAGGTCATGCTGCAGCATCAGGTCAATGTTACCATGTTCTTGTGATATCATTGAAGTAACAGAATACCAAATTTCGAATCTATTAAACCAATTTAATAAAAGTCGCACCATCCTTTCATCAACTTCAAAAGAACTGATGATCTTCAAACGGCTGAAACGATTTTCTTGAATCATAGATATTATGAACACTCACGAATTCACGATTAAATTACATTTCAAACAAAAAAAAATCGCAACCAAATTGTTTCACCCGTTTAAGAGCTATGGTGCCACAGACAGACACTAACACCCCTCATTTTGGTCGGGGGTTAAAAAAACTGTTTTGTTTTGTAACGCTCACAAACAAAGTGCTGGATAACCTGCCGGTCGATTCTGTCGACATCTCACGGTGTTCACTTAGGCGGAGTGAACGACAATTGAGCTGCCATTCCATCTTATTTGTATGGTTTGACAACTCACCCGTCGTGCACCCCGCCCTAGTGTTCACTTCGACATGTTAACAGAATCGCACTGCTGTAATTAATGACTCTGTAATGATAGCTTTCCTTGATAAACCTTTCGATCCATATATTAGGTCCTTACCTATGAAATTGGCGTTTTGTCGTACTGGCCACTTTGATCTCAAATATCTCCTCTTTGGTTTCAATTTTAAATTTATACAGCTATTTACTCATGCTTTTTTGTTTGGAAAACCGTAATTCATTAGTTTTTTCCTCTTTTGGGTTTTTCTTTGCGCTAGTCAGTTTACAAAATGGAAAACTTGAAAAATCGCGTTATTTACGAGTACGAGTTCCATCGTGGCGCCAGTGCTGCAGAAACGGCTCGAAGGATAAATGATGTGTATGGCGAGGGTGTCGCAAAAGAAAACACAGTGCGTTTTTGGTTCCAACGTTTTCGTTCTGGAAATTTCGACCTGCAGAACAAGCCCCGTGGACGGCCGGAGACCAAAGTTGGTAATAATGAATTGAAGGCTATTGTGGAAGCGGATCCATCGCAAACCACGTCCGAGTTAGCTGCAACTGCGGTGTTAGTGATAAAACTATTTTAATCCACTTGAAGCAAATTGGGAAGGTGAAAAAGCTTGAAAGGTGGGTACCTCATGAATTAAGTGCAGCAAACCGACAAACGCGCCTCGATTGCTGCGTTACATTACTCAACCGGCACAATAATGATGGGATTTTAAATCAAATTATTACCTGTGATGAAAAGTGGATTCTGTACAATAATCGGAAACGCTCATCGCAATGGCTGAACCCTGGTGAACCAGCCAAATCCTACCCCAAGCTAAAATTGACTCAAAAAAAAATACTTGTGAGCGTTTGGTGGATTAGCGCCGGTGTCGTTCACTACAGCTTCCTTAAATCTGGCCAGACGATTACGGCGGCTGTCTATTATCAGCAACTACAAACCATGATGGAAAAGCTAGCTGCTAAACAGCCGAGGCTGGTCAATCGCTCTAGGCCACTGCTTCTTCAGGACAACGCTAGACCACACACTGCACAACAGACGGCTACCAAATTAGAGGAACTTCAATTGGAATGTCTAAGACATCCACCGTACTCCCCAGACCTTGCTCCAACAGATAACCATTTGTTTCGAAATTTGGATAACTTCTTGCAAGGGAAAAAAATCAACTCCAATGGGGCAGTCCAAAGCGCCTTCAAATTTATTGATTCCCGTCCGAATGGTTTTTTTAGTAAGGGATCATTGACCTACCTATGAGATGGCAAAAGTGCATTGCAGATAGCAATGGCACATACTTTAATTAAATAAATATATTATATTAAATAAACGAGTTTATGTTCCTCCCTTACAAAACGCCAATTTCATATGTAATGACCTAATATTTGTTAATAAAGTTAAACATTATGTAAGTAACTAAACTTCATAAAATCATTAAAACTTATCAAAATCATAAAATGAAACATGTTCAATAAGTTTTTTATTTTTCACTTTTTAGTGCTACCCCCAAGAATTCTAAACAGTCCATTTGATATAGGAATGAACGAAACGAAATATGACGGAGTTATACTCGAACACACATTAAAAAAAATATGGGATTAATTAAATGTTTAGCAATTATAAAATTTGGTGAGCCACAAAAAAAAACAGCATTTAAATAATTTGGTGCCGATACAAAGATTTTGTTGCAATTAAAAAATCAGGCAGCAATCCTTGTTCCGCAAATAATTTTGATAAAGGTCAAAAATCATAAATAGGCAGCTTACAATAACATGAGTTTGCATAATAAACATTCAGTCCGCAAAATAACTACTTTATCAGTAAGATTTCATGATTGATCAGCAGATAAAACATGTCTATAAGCAAATTAGGTTATTTATGGAACTTATTTTTGGAACTTATATAAAAAAGGTTAATTATTAAAAAAATGTTTAGGTTAGGTTAGAACTGTGACCTCCTACGCACGAGCCGAGCGAGCAAAGCGAGCGGTACCGCGGTAGCGTCCGGCGAGTGCCAGAAACGACTAGATTAATATAGAAAGAAATATGAAAAAACTGAACTAGTTAGACGAGATTAATTATTTAAAAAAAAGCCTGTAACTACAAAAAATACGAAAAGAATATCAAAATGAATTTTTTTGCTTATCCTCTGAGTGCTTACCAAAATTGTATTAAACAGGAGCTCATTGCAGCTTATATAATGAAAATGCTGTACAAAAATAATTACAGCCATCCAGAATGACATAAATTGTTGATTGATTTTGGAATGTTTGCTGGCCATGAGTTGCTGATCAATTAGCTATTTCTGCTCACAGATTATATTTTTCTGCTCACAAAAATACGAATACTATGCTAACCATTTAAATAACACCCAAAAAATATAAACATCGAGAACCTCCACCTTTTTAAGTCGGCTTAACATAAAAATTACATAAAAAACAAGACAAAACCAAACCCCAAAAAGATTTTTTGTAACTATTTTAAACTAATGGTCCTTCAGCTTGTCCCATTCATACTTAAAGACCTCTAGAGATGTTAGTTCTAACTATAAATACAGTACATGTTGTCCGCTGTCGAGTACACGAGTACACAAGTACACGCTGCCGCTCTGGTTGTGTGCACTAATGATGTCGCCTTCATATTGCTCGCTTTACAATATAAACGTTAGAGTGTATAACGATGTTGATTAAACTTCACATGACCGTCTGGCTTGAAGGGTGGAGAGGTGAATCTTCGTGTACTCTTGTAGGTCGAATGTTTTACGTAGTTTGAGATGAAAAGTTCGTAGAAACACGTGGGCTCTGTGGACCTTTCAAGAGTAGAAGCTACGCGAAATATTGAGCTTGGTAACGATAGATGTTGTTAGAATGACAAATTTTATATAAGCATCTACTTTTATCAATCTTACTTAGGTTAGTAGGTAGGTACTTACTCGTAGTATTTAAGTAGGTACTACATTTTATATTTTCTGAATTCGTTGCTAAAGTAACGTTCACATTTTTCCTGACAACTTCTTTTAAAAGCATAAGTCTAAAATCAATATCAAAACACTCTCCGGAGAGCGGAAACTGCGAAAGAATAAGAAAAAATCCCGTCTAGAAAAGTAAGAGGAAAACTCAATACGTAGTACCTACTGAGAGTGGAGCGTGGGCGTGACGCCTCCCACGCAAAAAGAAAAAAGGAGCAGACTCGAGGAATAACTGGAAATGATTATTTTAAAAAGGAATAACTAAGTACAAGTGTAGCGTTTCCCTTTGAAAACTGCATTCGCCTACGGAACACACACACAAGACGTCGCTCGCACACTTTGCTATAACGTTTCCTCCAGTGTGCACTGAGGCCAAACGTATTTTATTATTTGGTTTATAGTTGTTTGAAAGCCAATTTACGAGACCGAGGCGGCGACGCGGGAAAAGCAAAAACAACGTTTGAAAGGCTCCGTCTAAAGAAAATATCCTTTTCAAGATACCCATTAGGGGAACGACGAGAGAAAAACATCTTATAGCTATTATGGTACCGACTTCCTGTTAACTTTCATGTTTAAAAGCTTTTGATTAGCTCTGTGTAGATGAAATTATTATTGCTTCCGGTTTCAAGGGAAATTGGATTTAAACTCTCGCGAGGTGTAGCGAAGGAGCTATTTCAGGTCGAAACGCCAACGTCTCACTTCATTTTCCAACATAAACATAAACTCTCATAAACGCATTAGACAATTTAACTTAGGAGCTACTGAAAACGAGTTGAAAGTCATTCAAAGAAAAACTTCAAGTATAGGTATCATCAATCAAGCAATGAATGCAGAACACGAGGGACGCAACACTTCAAGAAAAATAAGATTCATTGATCATTAATGTGCATTATGCTACGCTCAGCGCTCAGCTCCCGCCACGCCCCACACTTTTTATTTGAAATTACGTGAGAAGAAAGCGCCGCTGCTGCATTTATCAAACGCTGTCAACACAACACGAGTTTTAAAGGAAATAAAAGCTCGTTCGTGCAATTTATTGAGAGCAACTTTCCTATATTTTTCTATTGTTCTCTTCTAGAACACTTCAAATATAATTTCTTTATCTGAACTTCGCTTTAATATTTCAACTGAATGGAAAAATTCGACAGACAATTGGATTTTATTCGTAGCTTTGGTGCCAAAGGTTTATTGCCAGCTCGCTTTTCCAGTACATCGATAATAAAGAAAGTAAAAAACTTGGGCTCAGTCAAAGCTTTATGTGGAGAAGTTGGGAGTTTCGCCGCGATCCCGCGCCGATATTTTATCTCACCGGCTTTGTAGTTGATCCGAGTTTGAGGTAGGTTTTTCTGAGTATTGTTCTATACTTTATCTGATTGATTTGTTGAGTCTGATAGAAGGATTTATTAAGTTGAGGTAAGTCACAAAGGTACGTTCTTAAATGCATTGTATTTAGTTACAAAAGTAGGTTAGGGTTCTGCCAGAGTTGCGGAATTTGTTCGAAAGAGTCACGCAGCCCTGGAACGCAAAGGGTATGAGGAGAAACACGGATGGGTTTTAGTCAGTTAAGTAGGAGTCTGACACTCCCTTCCGCTCCACCTAGAGCGGAAGAAGTAATTTGATGATTTCCCCATCCATAAAAAAAGTTAGGGATCTCTGTTTAATCACAAAGGAAACAGGAAAGCGTTTGATTATTCGGTATGAACATTCTGATTCTGTCTGATACACAATTCCGTCTTTACCATAAGGGCACAAGGGGCACGTGCCCAGGGCCCCGTTTCACTGCGGCGGCCCCCAAATTATATTACAGGTTCTTCACCATAGGAAACGGCCAATTCGAACCCTGCACTGGCTTCTCATGAACTTCTGTCAAACCAATCCCAGGCGGGATATAACAATTTTCGATCACGGTCGTAACATGAAATCTTTGAAAATTTAGGAGCTCGCTACGCACGCTCGATGTAGAAAGTTTTTCTGCATAATTCAACAAATTAACTTCCTGTTTCTTTGACTTATCAAAAGTAAATTTAACTTATCCTAGACTGGCTGCAAAATTTTTCGAACACGCTTCAGTAGCTCTTGACTATAGTTTTCAATATACTTTGTTTCGACAGCATAATTTATCAGAGGAGTAAAAATTTCAGAGATCGCTTCGCTCGTGTAATGAAATATTTGCTTTTCAAGTTTTTTTCATAATTAAACTACTTAATTGTTTGTTTGCCAAATAGAAAATCTACCTATCCGAGAATGGGTGATAAGAACTCGCTTTACTCGCTCTTGGATCCATAGTTTTCAAAATTCTTTGCTTCGACAGCTCAAGCTATCCGAGGAGTAAAAATTTTCAAGCTCACTTCGCTTGCTCTATCATACTTTATCTTTTTAGAACATTACCATTACATACTAACAGCGAAGTTGGTTTTTGGACGCGTTCAAAAAGAGCTGGCACTCAGCCTAATTTGAATAAATGACTTTTGACTTTGACTTGGACTGGATAGTACGGTTACGTGGTTATACCTACGAAAGTCAACTACCTGTGCTCCGATTCTTTCCTGGCAGGTTTTCAGTTTTCCAAAAGAGCCCCGGACTCAGATGTGCCCAGCGGCCTCTGTATGG
Organism: Melanchra persicariae; assembly: GCA_947386135.1. Taxonomy (NCBI): domain Eukaryota; kingdom Metazoa; phylum Arthropoda; class Insecta; order Lepidoptera; family Noctuidae; genus Melanchra; species Melanchra persicariae. Next base: position 5,541,673 of record OX376653.1, on the reverse strand, counting down.
GATAAGACGGCCCTGCTAATACAGATTGATTGTGTTACACAACTAATGTTAAAACAATAGTTAACTATTTATCAGAATATGGGTCCTAAAAGGGGCCAAACATACTTTTTTATCAGTCGAGACCTTTCTCTCGTCGAGGCATTTCTTTGACAAGATTTCTCAAGTACCTACTGTAAGAAGAGGAGTAAAAATTTCAGAGATCGCTTCGCTCGTGTAATGAAATATTTGCTTTTCAAGTTTTTTTCATAATTAAACTACTTAATTGTTTGTTTGCCAAATAGAAAATCTACCTATCCGAGAATGGGTGATAAGAACTCGCTTTACTCGCTCTTGGATCCATAGTTTTCAAAATTCTTTGCTTCGACAGCTCAAGCTATCCGAGGAGTAAAAATTTTCAAGCTCACTTCGCTTGCTCTATCATACTTTATCTTTTTAGAACATTACCATTACATACTAACAGCGAAGTTGGTTTTTGGACGCGTTCAAAAAGAGCTGGCACTCAGCCTAATTTGAATAAATGACTTTTGACTTTGACTTGGACTGGATAGTACGGTTACGTGGTTATACCTACGAAAGTCAACTACCTGTGCTCCGATTCTTTCCTGGCAGGTTTTCAGTTTTCCAAAAGAGCCCCGGACTCAGATGTGCCCAGCGGCCTCTGTATGGGATAAGACGGCCCTGCTAATACAGATTGATTGTGTTACACAACTAATGTTAAAACAATAGTTAACTATTTATCAGAATATGGGTCCTAAAAGGGGCCAAACATACTTTTTTATCAGTCGAGACCTTTCTCTCGTCGAGGCATTTCTTTGACAAGATTTCTCAAGTACCTACTGTAAGAAGACGTACAAAATGTCTTTACGGACACAAAATTGGATATTCCCATTAACGTAATGCGCAGACATCTTCAAAGGAGTGGCTTCGAGAAAAGCGTACAAAGCCGAAGTTCTTATTCAGCTGCAGAATAGAACTCCTCAAACAAGTCTTCAGCATGCTTTGAGGACTCTATGGGTTGTTTACTTAAAAATTGTAAGGCAATCCAATTATATTGATGTTTGGTTCTCAAAGGAGCTGAGAGCAACATGGCGGCGGGAAGCGGGTTCCGTACTTCGAGAGCTCGCCGTCGAACTAACAAGAAGCCCGGCTTTTTATTTACGTTACCCTCTATTACGACTGCAGACTTCAGATGAATGGTATGTCAGAGTTTTTCGTTCCCTGTCAAAGGCAATGAAATGGATTCGCAAATAGACGCCCTGGATGTTAGCGTTCGATGTATTTATGTTTATATAAAAGTATCTGTATTCGGAGCACACAGTAGTGTCGTAAAGAAGCGTCCGCGTCGCCCCAGATCGGAGGCACAGGAGGAGTGCTCGTATTCGCGCTCCCTTCGTTCGGAATTATATCTCTAGCATAGTGTTTTAAGTATACCTACATATTTCTGAACTCTAGAGTGTCTTATCTATAACATTACTTCCTTGAAGTACCTACATTCTTTTAGGTAGCCACATATACAAACAACCAGTATTGTTGAAAGTGATAGAAATAAAAGTTAATCTGAGTTTATTACGGTGGCTGAAGACTGCCCACTGCACAGTGCACACAGATGATTTCATATTTTCTATACTTAAGTTTGCGGAATACTACATAAGGATTCAATTAGTCGTTTTCAAAAAAAGCTTTACGTGGTAACAATTAGCGACGGCAACTGGCTTAAAAGCCTTATAGTCGATTATCGGGCTTTTCTTGCCTTTATGAGGCATTTCTGTCTTGTAATTCATTAGCAATATTTCATCAGAACATTCAAAACAAGTTTTAATAAGTATGTGACTACATACATTGAATAATGAATTACGCCATAGCTCTTTTGTTTTTCATATCAGAGTTGATCCTGTTAAAAAACCTTGTTCATTTTCAACGAGTGCTTTCACCCCCATATATTGCAAATGGATTAAAAGTCCCCCCACAGTAGACTCGCAAAAAAAAGCAACTTTCCAATATGCACAAACCTTTAGGCCGCCATCATTGCAACCATATCTATCTAGAATATAGCATTCAAATTATACGCAGGGTATAGATTGGGAGAGTGGGGGTGTGGACAGCCAGACGGACAGACAGCTGGGGGAAGGGGAGGAGGGGGTGCAGGGTTCCATGCGGACCCTTTGAGCAACACGCTAAAGTACCTAATATGGTTAATTATAGAACAACATAACGCAATGTTGATAGCTGCATCCGACTGATGTTTGTGTTATAACTATGCGTATTTTTGACACGTTTGAATAAAACAAACTAATGTTTAAGAGGTATTTTTAGAGCAAACTTGACAGTTAGGGATCGCACAAGACGCACAATCTGAAAGGAGGAAAAAAAAATCCGTCGAATTGAGAACCTCCTCTTTTTTGGAAATCGGTTAAAAACGGAGAACTTTAGCCAGCAGTGTGATATATGGTTACTACAAAAATTAATTGTGGGAGGTAGTCTCTCTAACGAAACGTTTTCGGAAATTATTTCACTGATGCAAAACCAAAGTACAATACTACTATTTTTTTAATGTCCCTCGGCAATCATCGCATTTCCGAATACAAACGAATGCTAGTTTCCATGTCCATCAATTATTAAATTTATCGTGTATTATAATTTGAATTCAGAACTAAGTACTTTATTGTTATTTTGTTTTAAATTTCGTGTGAAATAACAATAATCATAAATCAATGAATCAATCAAATATTTATTTATCAGAATATGGTACAATAGGTGGTATGGCGTAAAAATATTTATGAATAAAAAATATGAACAAAGCAAAGTGAGATAGAGAATACAAAATGAATTTATATTATTTAACTAGCACTTCGCCCGCGACTTCGTCCGCGTGGATTTAGTATGTACTCCACAAACTTCAACGCCCACCCCCTTATAAACGTTAGTTTTGGAAAATTAAGTACAACGATTTTCATTAATTGCATTTATTACTTAGCCATTTCTACTTATTCTATGGTCTCAGGTTCAACGCAACTGTTCACCCCGTTCACCCCGTCAGGAGTTGATTATGCAAAAATGGTTAGGTACATCTGTTTCAATAATCCCATTTTTAGTTCGTTCATAGCATTCCGACGTAAATTAAAGCAAGCAATAATGTCCTCCCCTAAAAACTTGCTACAACCCCTGCTTCACCTCTTATTATGTATGTAGTTTATTTGAGAAAAATCCAAACATTTGTTACTCTTATTTTTTTATCGAAATCATTTTCAACTTCATCGGACCAAAAGCATTGTTATGATTCTCCCCAGTTCGCTCAAGCCGCGACATTTTTCTTACTCCGAGCATGTTTATTACCGTCGTAACTTTTGAACGAAAGGTCCGATTTGAATAATTTAAAGCGTGATTTACACGGACATAATCAACCTTAATTATCAAACCATTTAAATGGATAAGGATTAATATCATGATACCGAAATCACCATTTTTTCATATCACCAAGGATTTGCTTGAATAATTTTAACAAAAAGCGGTCATGGTGACTTAACCATAATAGTTAGACATATGGTACTGCGGACTTTTTTGTAGACATTGATGACCTCTATAAAATTGAAGTACATTACTTTGCTCTATTGTTAATAGATTCCGCAGCGCACGCGATATAAGGATTTTTTCTCACACCTTGGGTTACATTATCGAAGTTTTCATACGGATCCCTAACTTTTTTGAAAATATTCTATAGCCTATGTCCATCACCGATAATGTACGATTCTACTGGTGAAAGAATTTTTCAAATCGGTCCAGTAGTTGCGGAGCCTATTCATTTCAAACAAACAAAGAAATCTTTCCTCTTTATAATATAAATAAGAATTGTAATTGTATTAGTTTGAAATTATCATGATTACATATGAATAAAATTGTATTCAATTGAAATTATAATCATTAATAAAAATTGTATATGTCAGTAACGACTTATCCTCTAAATATTCCTGAACACTGTAGTATTTTTTTTCTAGTAGTATTCTGAACATTACTTGGTAGATAGATGGTTATAAATAATAATTGCCATGCAGTACTTATTTCTTTTAAATAACATTAATTTCATTTGGGGAAGTTTCAATTTGTCTTTGTGTCGTGTTCTACTACTATTTATTTTGTAATTGCTCTTTTCGAATAAATGTTTTTTTCAAATGCATATTTCAAAAATTTAAAGACAGGGCAAAGATAGTACTTTCAGTTTTTTAAACAATGGCTTACAGTTATCTAAAAAGTGGGCTTCACATATTGCCCGGATGTATTTTTTTTGTCCCTTAAAAACTCTTTGCACGTCCACTGAGTTACCCCAAAGCATGGTAAGCAACCATTGCGGTATTCAAATTAATAGGTTGTCTTATACTTTTCAGGACATACACAAAGGTGATGTATTTTTTTTTGTGTTTGTTACCTCATATCTCCGTCATTTATGAACCGATTTGAAAAATTCTTGTTTTACGTGAAAGGATATACTCCACGATTGGTCCCATTTAAATTTTATCAAAATCGGTTAAGCAATTTGGTTTTTAAATCCAAATAGCTGGAAAAAATATGTGGAAAAATCATCCATGTATACGAAATTGCGTATTTTTGCTTTCCTGTGACTTTCCAGTGGTGTTAGTAGGTGTGGGGTACCCACCAAAAAGTTAAAAATAAAAAGCTTTTTCACAAAAAAAACGACTTCCAAAAAAAAAACACTACAAAGTACAAAATAACTTTAATTTCGGAAGTCGGTGTCAATTAACTAAGAAGCAACCAAACACCGACTACCGAAATTAAAGTTATTTTTTTACTTTGTAGTTCGTTTTTTGGAAGTCGGATTTTTTTTGACTATTTTTTCTATATGTGGTTTCCAACTGCAATTTTTGTCCACGGTTATACCTAAGAATACACATTCATCAACAGTGGTTAAGGGGTAATTGTTGTACTGAATATCTAGACTATCTGTTTGTGTTGAGTGCTTGGAATTTTATTATATTGGTTTTTGACATGTTTATTTTTAAATTATTTTTATCTAGCCATTTGATTGTCTTGTCTAATGCTTTAACAATTAGTTTTTCTGAATCTTTGTTATCGTCGCTTTTATTAATCAATAAACTACAAACCCTGAGTGACATTTGTGCTACTTTTCATCCCGAAAAAATGCACGGTTCGGATGTGATAAGGTGTCGAAGCATTCCATGAAGTAAAAAACTGGAAAGAAAACAAGAAACTACACGAGTAAGATTGAGATTTAATATCTGCCGAACCATTGATATTAATTAGTACCGTCCGACTTACGTTAAGTGCCCGACCAAAGCTTCGGCTTCGACTTCGGCCACTTTCGGCCAAACCTTCAGCTTCGGCCAAAATGACCCGAAGTTTTAGCCGAAGCCGATTGTTTCTCATATATTTCACATTATTTAAATGTTATATCGGCCGCACTTTTGGCCAGTATACTACAATTATCTCTCAGGAACTTACGGATCTCATCACAAATGAAGATCTGATCTGATGAAGATGATGTACCGTTATCTATTATTTTTGAAGTTACAGGTAGTTTGTATCTACTCTGCATGATTTTATGATTACCGTTTTATATTACCTATAGGTACAGTCAACCTTAATTTTTTTAAATCATTTAAATGATAAAATTTAGCCTATATTGAACTGAATTTCTTAGGGTCCTTTTCCTGTGATGCGTATTTTCGCCCGCGCGCGGTTCTGGTCCGCATGCAGGCTGCCCGCATCCTACCATTTCATACATGTTTTACCTACCATGCGGACAGCACGTGCGCGGACCAGCAGTGCGATTCTGCAGTGCGATTCTGTAAACATGTCGAAGTGAACACTTGGGCAGGGCGCACGACAGGTGAGTTGTCAAACCATACAAATAAGATGGAATAACAGCTCTATTGTCGTTCACTCCGCCAAGGTGAAAACCGTGAGATGTCGACAGAATCGACCGGCTGTAAGCATGTCGAAGTGAACACTTGCGGCGGGTTGCATGATGGGTGAGTTTTCAAACCATACAAATAAGATGGAATGATAGCTCTATTGTCGTTCACTCCACCTAGGTGTACACCGTGAGATGTCGACAGAATCGACCGGCAAATTCACGCGCGGGCGCGCAGCCCGCGTGTTGCTAACCGGATGCGGGCGGCGTTCTTCTACCTTCAGTCTTGTTTTTTATGTGACGCGGCTCGCACGCATGATCATAGTACGCACGAGTTTAGTCACTGGTGACACGCACGACACTGCAGCGGCAAACGAAATCTTTGTCCTGTGTGTGGCCAGGAGCGTGTTATCACCCGCATGCGGACCAGATCCGCGTGCAGGCGAAAATACGCATGACAGGAAAAGGGCCCTAAAGCCTCGTTTCCACTAGGCAACATTTGACGCGCAACACGTGACGTCCAACATGTTCAGCAACGTTGCACAACAACGCGCGACGTTGCCAGCAGGCGCGTAACAGTGACAATGTTACTAAATAAAAGTTGCTCGTTGCCGTTAAACATGAAGCGCAACATGTTGTGCATCATGTCGCGCGTCAATTGTTGCCTAGTGGATACGCGGCTTCAGGGTTTTTGAGCCTTCGGCTTCGGACTTTCGATCGGACACTAGATACAGCCTATCAATATACGTGCTGGACTAAGGCCAAGCTAATCAGCCTCGTCACGATTGTGTCCATACAATACACCTAGATAATCTAGGTATATCCATGTGAGAATAATATTAAAAAACCCATCATCGCAAACACAATTAAGCATTTACAGTGCATATTTCTCTGGTGTAAGTTCTTTATCTTATGCATGGGTGACTTTTATTTAACTTGTAAAGTTGCCATATCATAGACAAAAGTAGTTAGGCGGCCATTAGCAAGTGCAAGTCCGGTTGTTACAGCAAGCCTCCTTGGCGAGCGGCCAGAACATGATGGGATACAGAAAAATATCTCACGTTGTTACTGTTCCTTGAAACAAAGGCTGAATAAATCAACAAACTAACTTATCCGGGGTTTTTTTGACCAAAGAATTAGCATTGCCATTCAACGTAGCAATGCTACCAGTAGCGTTCCGGACACTTTTCCTATTGACAGTGATTTACGATTTCTTTTTATACGCGTTTGTACATAATTATATAACATAATGTCTTAAGATACATTATTTTGTTAGAATTTTTAAAGATTTAGTTACATTTTGTTGTAAATAAATCATGCTAATTACGCCTGACAAAAATAAAAATAAAACTTTAAAAATGAAATAATGTTATAGATAAATGACATAAGAAATACGGTGTGTGTTTCTTATAACTCGTTTGTTATACAAATTCTTCTTCTCTAAACTGGTTTCGCTTATTACTAAATACTTCCATATGACGATGAAAAGTATTCTTTTTAATTGTTTTTTTTTTCAACGTAAATAGTTTTTATTTTTTCATCAAAATAAGCCAGTAGTTTTTTGACCGTACCATTAAAATATTTTCCTTCTTAGGATTTTTTAAATGAATGTTCGACTTACTTTAAAATAAAGGTACTTAAATGTTTTGAGTTGGTGTATTTTAGGTAACCAATAAATGTACATAACTAACTTAACTATTTATATCTACTAAACCTTACTATATACAAACTAGACTAATAATTGCAAAATTATGTACAAACGTAAAATTAAATAAATTAAAATAAATAATAAAGATAAGCACAAGTTGTCACTGTTCCTTCAAACCAATGTACGTACCTCACTATCAAAATACATCTATGAATACTTTTAGACATATTTTCTAAATGGTTTGGCTTATTGGAGTCGGCTTCCTGTTTCCCTAACCAGATGGAAATGAAAAACTAAATTAACCGTCAATACATTTAGAGGTAATATGTTCTAAATCAAATCCAAAGCTAAAACAATTCTATCAAGAAGCATTTCAGTCACACCTGGGGCTCTAGACAAGTGACGTTCTGTCAACGGTAGCGTGGCGCCAGCGATTGTCAATACGTCAAAAATGTATGGGATTGACAGATGCTATCGAAATGTCACGTGACCAAATTCCTACATTTTGGCATTTCGACAGTCACATTCGCTAATTGATTGGCACGTTGTCTAGGGCCTCTGGTCACACCAGTCGAATCGTCAAACTGTCGTCCATCAGAAAAACTGCATTTTTTAAAAAGTAAAGTGCTGGTTCATTGTTTGACGAGACGAAGGCAACACATTTCAAATTCTTGAAACGTTGAAAAATATGCATGAATTCTACCTCTAGGGTTATTATTTTTAATGTTATTTTCAAAGCAGCAACCATACAACGGTAGTATAATTTGTATTCGAGAGCAAAATACAGGAGAATTCAAATATAAAGAAGAGACGGCTCTGCGAGGTTTATAATGAGACAAGATGGCGCTCGCTGTTACTGACAGTTTCAAGTGCGTTGTATAGTTTGTCCCATAGGTATATTTGTTGAAAGTTGGTTTCTTTATTTACTGTACATCTGATAACAATCACAGGATAAACATTAACATTGTTAATTTATTTATTTTAGGTATACTTAATTGCACACGATATTATATCTGCAAAAAAGGTAACTTATGACTAAAAAGTATATACAATGGGCGGCCTTATCTTAATCCGCGATCTTTGTAATTATTTAGTGGTACATTAATGTTACTTTGTAATAAGTAATTACTTTTATTGTGAGAGAGTACCTATGAAACTAATTTTACTGGTTTACGAATTTATCAAACCCTGTTTTTGAGTATCCCAAAGTTTGGCAGGTTTTCAGACCGAACTATTCAGTGTTTGACAAATATTAAACCTCACACTCAATTCAGAAACAGATATTATCTCAAACACTTAAAAATATACGTAGGTATTCTATACGCGTTAAAGAAAAAAACAAAAGAAAATTAAGTTACGCTCATATATCAAGCTAACACAGTTTATGAATGGCCGAAACAGCCTACAAGCTAAGAATGATTGAACACCAATGATTGAAGAATCTAATTAATTAAAAGAAGTACATATAACCTAACTGTTATCTCCATAACAAGGTATAAGGTCAGTCGACCACCGCCTACGCAGACATTATCTAAGTCTTAGTAACAGTTTACCGTTAATCCTTATTGACGACTATTACAACTTGCGTGGGCACAAAACCGTACGTCATACGAAACAATGTTCGATAAATAATTCAAATATGGACTATGTTGCTTTGGTTCTGAGGGCCTCAAAAATTAGTAAAGTGCAGCATTGTTTTGCATTATTTAAGTCCTCCCAATCATTATTGATTTTCTTCGATCATAACATAAATCACAAATCCCGATCCGATAGTTTAATTCGCCGTCATTGAACATCCCACCAATTTGCCCTGCCTGGGTCTGTTTCCTGATAGCTACATGGGGGTCTTTAAGTCAAAAGTGGATAGGTCTCTTCTATGCTTCTTCTTCGTCGACTAAAATCATCGCTTACAATCCAATGAAATAGTAGACAAAGTGGAACCTATTAATAATTATAATATTATAAAAAATTTCACTGATGGACATAAACCTTGCTTGAACGCGGTTCCTTACCTTCTCAAATCCATTTTCATGGTATTGCAAAATCTATATCAGCCTACAAAATAAAAAGACTAATGGGGTACCTCATAGATCAAAGCTTTATTAGATATTTCTCCGACAATTCCGCTGCAACAAATGTATACAAGTCGAATATAGAACCTCCTCCTTTTTGAAGTCGGTTAAAAAACAGAAAATAAAACCGGCCAAGTGCAAGTCGGAGTTTGTTGTATGGCCATCCGCCCCCCGTATATATTTGTTTTATTCTGTTTTTTAGTATTTTATAGCAGTTATAGCGGCAACTGAAATACATCATCTGTGAAAATTTCAACTGTCTAACTATCACAGTTCATGAGATAAAGCCTGGTGACAGATGGAGGACGGACGGAATAGGGTCCCGTTTTTACCCTTTGGGCACGGAACCCTAAAAACAGAACAGGTAGGTATACCTATGTGAACAGAATAAACGCATAACAGTTAGTAGGTACAAAAAATATTATGCAAAACTAGGTATAATACTGCAATCAAAATGAGCGGTGACGCGGTACGGCTTTTCATAAAAACTTTCAAATCTTTATTTTTCGAAATTAATGAACCGATTTTAATAAAACTTGGTATGCGTACGCTAGATATCTAGGTCTAAATAGTTATCAGAAAAAAAAATTGGAAAAGTGTTCAGGGAGAAGGATATAGTGATTTTTCACTTTCTATAGAAAACTTAAAATCGCTCTCTCTCTCCCTCTAAAATCTTTATCGCTAAATTTTTCGTTAAACGCTCTTAACATTATGCTTAGGTCCTAGATCCCAGAGGGCTGCCAAGCGCTGGTGTTTCCACGTACATGTACGAAAAATATTACTCAAAAATCTATTTCTGCCCTAGGTTATCAAAAACGTGCTGGTTACGGCGAACTAAAATGCCTTGTAATAAATAAATGCTGCCACGTTCGCTATTGGTGACTGGAACAATATCTTCATTTGCAGAAACACAAATATTGTGGAGGACGGCACACACACTGATAAAACAATACAAGTGTTAATTTGGTCTGCTATTTTCTGCTCAAACATGCAAATCTTATTTTCCACATCCGCAACGCGCAGCCGCTCAATTACGTTTCTTGTTGATAGATGAGCTCTATTGTACCTTATTCTGGTTGTGTTTGCGCCGCTGTCCCCAATCAGTATGCATGTTATGTTGCCATCCTGTTACTGCATACACCACCTACTATGTATTCGAACATATGCGTGACTCGTGTACTGATCCACACACAATGTCGTTAATTATCATGCGAGGACTATCTGGATTGACAGGAAACTAACCCTTGGGGTTGCGAGAAGCTTCTCCGTGTATATTGGTTGAGGATTTTGATTGGGATATGTGTGAAATCAATGTCAAAACTCACCTGGGAAGGCAGCAACCCGGTAAAAAATCTTATTTTTCTTCAATCGCAAGAACGAACTCTAAAATGTAAAGAAGAATTAGGTATATCAGAAATATTGTATGAAAAATAATATTGCACACTGGAAAAGGAAACCAAATTGCATCAGCAAATAAAGTGGAAATTCATGACAAGTATGGTCAGTGACTGGTAAATGCTTTGGCAAATCTACTATTATCTCAACAATTTCAGTATTTTCCAGCAAAAAACCAAATGCTGCTGCCATGGTGCTGTATTTTGATTAACTCACTTGAAAATGTCTAGTAGCGTAAAATCACAAAGGTACAAACAGAAAACTGGATTGCGGCTGGAATTAGAAAGCTAGCACTTTCGAACCTCATTGGTAAAGTAATAAATAAAAATATTTACGTACCTACATATATTATAATTTATTCTTTTCCTTCTTGATTCTTGTTGTTCCTTGTTAATTCTATCAGCACCCCGTAAATAACGTCGCGATAAATAATTCTATGGCGAATCGTATAGATACTTGAGATTTATTCTTCAAAATTCCTTTCTTTTAAGAAATTATATTGTTAATTTCAGCTTCGTTTCCAGCCAATGGGGTTGGCAACTGTCAAAGTGGCGCTAGCATAGCTTTAACCAAAATATAAGAATTTTCTATGAACATTTTGAATAACTAATTATTTTCACAATTCCGAAAATCTGTGAAGAACCCTTTTGTAAGGAAATAGGTGCGCATCAGTTTCCTAAAGATTCAGCAGTGACAAAAAAGTGGCTAAAAGCCATAAGGAGACAAAACTTCAAGCCGGATAAAATTCGAGGTTATGTCGTAAACATTTTTGGAAACAGATTACCATAAAACTAGTTTTTATACAGGTACGTCACATTAATTGTATTCTAAAAACATTCGGCATCGTAATAAAAATGTGTTCTTTATCCTTTTTGGTTGTTTCAAGGCATTGAAAACAAGCACCGTTACCTGAAAAAATCAGCAGTCCCAACATTGTTTCCCTGGACCACTAAAACTCTTTCTCAAGAAGCTCAAGCTCGAGAAGAGCAGTTATCAAACCGAAATATTAGAAAAGCACTTTTTGAAGAGATAGACACATCAGCTGTGCAAACTACCAGTTCAGAAGATTTGACTCTTCCCGACAATGTTTATCCCGACAATATTTCTACCCAAGATGATGATTGAACGCAGCTCATTGATTACTTTGTGAGATGAAGGCGATATTGTGATGGTGTCATGGCTGATAGAGGATTTAATTTAATGTCCAGGACTTGTTTGCAGTGAAAAATGTGTCAATTAATATACCTGATTTCTTGAAAGGCAGATCACATTTGCCAGGTTTTGTATTAAAGTGTGCGTGATCAGAAACTTGAAAGTCAAAGAGTACACATAGAAAGATTAATAGGCTTAACAAAAACTTGTAAAATTTTGCAGACACCTTAGTCTCATTTTATGTGGCATCCGAAATATTTTTTATATGATTACTGTTGTGTAATTTTAGAGTAAGGATTGTAAATAATAAAAAGAAATTCAAATAGTTACCTATGTTTATTAGTTTTATTGTCACACCCTAATAAAATAACAAATAATACACTAAAGAAAACAAGAACAAAAAAATCTGAAAATCTTATTACAGGTATCGTAACCTACCTACAGCCTATTTATAATAATTAATATGTTTTTTTAATTAGTATTGCTGATAATGTCCCGATACATGTTAGAGTGGGGAGGATCATCGTGCCTTTGAGTTCCTGTGTTTCCAAAGTAAACATTCCGGTCATACAGCTCTAATCTGTAAACAAAACAAGAGTTCATTCTTGATAGAAAAAACTTAAAAAGCACTTACTCGAAAGCTTATATTTTCGATAAAACGTTTTGTATCAAAGTACATTAGGTAAACGAGAACCAAGCTAGCAATCACCCTTTCAAAATCATGTATTTAGAAGGGAAAATTTGTGATTTATGGTTATAAGGTTATACCTGTTGACTAGGTCTGCTTTCCTTCCTCGTAAAGATGCACCTCGTTTCTTCAATTCAGCTTTCAACCCACTTATCCGCCATGTCGAATACATGTTTCGTTCACAACAGTTCTTTCAATATTATAAAAAAACGCACTCAACAAGCAAAGCCAAAACACAACACAAACTTGACAGGTGAAAGCTATGCTAGCGCCATCTACCTAAAGTTTTCACTGGCCAACCCCATTATGTTTCATGGTACCATGAGTTTGACATTTAATTGTTCACGACAAAAATAAATCTTATGCATTTTCCTTAAATGAGGTTCGATTTGTTGATGAAGGAAACTGGCCAGCGAGGATGAAAAAAAATCTAATTTCGTAATTTTTTTATTTTCAATTACATTTTTCTTTAAAATTACTGGCTATCCAAAAATTTTTTCTGCAAGAAAGGCCAGTAGTTTTACATAAATACTACTATAAATATTACTAAAAAGGTTACATATAATTTTGTGAGAATGGTCTCAGCCCTTCTCAGCCATCACAGCAGAAAGTATGTTATTTTTAAATTTCATGTTTTCCGAACATAGATTCAACAAAGACAATTGAGTGCCATCTTTTATAACAAACAGTGGGCTAGCCATCGCTCACGTGCTGAAAGATAGACTTTCTAGTCGTACCGTAGCCTCATCCATCACTTGGTGTCCTCCCATTCCTAGTATTAAATAACACGTAGGTGGCCCGAGGGAAAAGTAATTAAAGAACCATTTCCGCACTTCCTTTGTTACTTAGAGATATTAATTTTTATCATCTTGAAGCGAAGTTCTGATGAAAAATGTAACGTGCTATGTTTTCTTAATGAATTTTCATACAACAGTAGATATCATTTTTGTTATGGATAGGTATTTTGTGAAATCAGAACATGTAATTTGATTTATAGCTATGTTTTGAAAACTTATAATACGGAAAACCAACTAGTTAAGTTGCGGGTCCGTTTAAATGAAATATAAATCCGTCGGGTCCCTGTAGATGATAATAGCAACCAAGATTCAAAATGACTTGTGGAGGATACATCTAAATAAAAAAGAACATAGTAAGTACCTAAATTGAATGCGATAAATATTAACTTTTACTCTGAACAATCTGTCTGAAGTCTGAAGTTAAGTTGGTGCAAGCTATTGCCTTTAAACACTGATAAATGATCATTGGTATCGATCGGTATCGGTATCGCTACACGAGATCGAAATTATTACATTGATATTCTTACGATTCTTCTGGATCCACACAAAATAGGTCGGCTGTCCAGATCCGAGCTACGGTCCGCCACTTGGTGACCCCTGTCCTATATTATACAGATTAATTGATATATGTCTTTGGGCCAAATTCATACATCATATCTAGACTTTAATATGAAAATACAGCTTTTGAAATTTATTTTCACATCAGTTTTAAATGCAAGTGTGTTACTTTCATTGCAATTCAAACCCCATAAGTCAAATTATGTACCTACAAGTCAAGAGCATATGGAATAACATACACCAGACATAAAATATGCATTCTCTCTCCAATTTAAGAGACACATTGCAACCCTTTCCAGCCATTACAAGATTGTAGGGAAACACGGGAAAAATATCCCGTAATGTTCACTGTCTCCTACATCTGCCGGCAGGTAAATCCAATTTGCCCCCATGTCACCTCGGCAGGTATTACTGGGATACACAAAAAGTGGCACAAGACTTGTGACCACGGCGCCGACGGCGACGCCGCGCCGCATCGCCCCGGTGTTAAGCCGCATCCGGACCGGACATCCGATAAAAAATTGAAAAGTCACTAGATTTCATCTTTATATAAAATTCATACCTGCCACGCCCTGTTTCCGTTGCTGTTTATTTTTATTTTCTTTTCCTCTGAGTAAGCTTCTCCGATATTTTTATTTTTGCTTCATTCGGAACTCTTAGTTTTTCAAGTCTTTTTTTGCATGAAACTGTAAGCTGGCTTCACTGAAAGACACGTTTTATGAATAAGTTTTTCTTCAAACTAAAATTTTCATTAAATGATGCTATCAGGGTGCAAAACGACTTGCAGGTGACTAGAGAATTTTGTAGCACGTAATTTCGAGACTTCTAAATCAAAAATCAAAATAATATATCTATAGATTCGGAATTCAAGTAAAATTTTGTTCCCTGTTTAGTTTATTGGGAGCAGGCTCGGCCCCTTTCACTTAGGACTAAAACATAACAGGTGAGATGTGGAAGCACTGCGTAAGGTACCTACCACTTCATCTACTTCCTTAGGGAAAACAAGCGCGATGTTTTGCTGTTTGTTGAAGTTTTGTTATCATCACGGAATATTCTACTATAGACGCGTATCACCCCCCGGGAGTTACTTGCCCATAATCCTGTTTTCCCCATACAGTGTTGTACGAATTACGTCATTAGGTGACCCCTAATGACGTAATACGTTCTCCGAGTTTCTGACAGGGACATCTATAAATCTGTTTTTGACGACCGACTATATTGACGAAGAAAATGACGCAAGTCGCGCAGATGCTTCGCGTACTGACATTGCGTCAAGTAATACCATAGACATATAAATAGTAATACTGACACTACGCAAAGTTATACTTACGAGTGAGTCAGTAACATTTTATTTAAATTATTGAATTCATATTTATGACAGTAAAATAACCTAATTAGAATAATGTACTAGCAGATATAAGGGGGGAAGAACTGAGCGCGCGTCAAAAAGTTTGTCCGCATCGCTGTCAATGGGAAAAGTGATCCTGGCTGGCAGCACTGCTACGTTAAATGGCATGCATTGCGTTGTGCGAAAAAAGGCCAGCTCTCTGGTCACGTGTATATAACTACTTGACCTTATTATTTCAGAAAAGATGCACAGTTTATCTCATATTGAGTACGTTTATTTTCGGCGGCAACTGGACGCGGAAAACTAAATCGCAGTCAGTTCATTTTAAACATAAAGTGAACTGCTATTATATGCTGATCAATGACAATTTCATGTAATTAGGGATAGGTACTAAAGTCAATGTTCAACTATCGGATTTTTTATTGTTTTGTAATAAGGTGCTAATTAATCGTGTACTGTACCTAGATCAACAAGCCAACATTACTCGGATCACGGTTTTTGCTTGTAACTACCGGTAAGAGCAATTATGTGCGTGTGTGAATGAATAAATAAAGAAATAAATAACGAATGACGACTGTACAAATACTAGCAGAAAATATTTAGGTAATATAGCCCAGAAATTAGAGCAATATGTAACTGTATCGACAGAGCTACAATGACGCAACTCTCACCAAAAATAGGCTGCCTCGTCTGATCCCCAGGGTGTCGTAGAGGTAACCTCGAGGGTACTACCAAACGGCTGTCTATTCACTGGTAAAATAAAACAGCGCAGATTTATCTCTTTTGGAGGTTTCAGATAACTTGGCATTACGTCATGAATGAAGAACGACCGACCTTTTTTGGTTTTCACAAGTTTTTAAAATAATAATCGTATTTAGAACTTTCCAGTTCAAACAAAGAAGACACTGAGAATAATAATGTACAAAATTGCTATTCTATTTCCAACCAGTCCAATTCCTGGAAGCCAGAATCAAGAGTGGCAAACACCAGAAAAGTGACAAGGCAATCAAGCTCGACAAGTCCCGGAGAAATGATTCTTGTCAACTGTCTTAGACCTACAACGAAATGTGAAAAGGACAGCGGAGGAGCAAGTCAGGTAGTAAAGGAGGCGTAATTTTCATCTACATGAAGTTAAATATTAATTTCACATAACTTTATCCCGCCTTACAACTGACACTCCTACACCCCACTCAATCATATTTGTACCAAAAACCGCGTGAATATTACAAGTTTGACACCGACATGACACTGGGGGAAACTTGGAAGTTACAAACTCTCACACAAATAAATCGTCCTCCTTTGTAATATAGTGATTAATCAAGGTAAGGGTACAAGTATTTTGGGTTAATATGGTACATTATTTTGGAGTCTACTTTCAATATTGCATTGTGAAATATCTGTATATTTGTTTATTACACTTCAACGGCATATCAATTTATTCAGTAATTACTAATAACAAGACTAATAATCGTGAAATTATGTAAAAACATGTATAAAAACAACATAAATCGTTGAGCATCAAAAAATTCATCCACATCGCTGTCAATGACAAAAGTGCCCAGAACACTAGCAGCATTGCCGCGTTGAATGGCAATGCTGATTCTTTGGCCGAAGAAAGCCCATTAATTACTAAATAAATTGGTACCAACTACACTTAAGTTCTGTAAAGATAGTAAATTTTAAATATTGAATTAAACAAATAAATATTTGACTTCGGTGGACACCATTTAAATAAAAATAAATTCCTTCTAATCCATTCAGCCTGTACGATTCTCTCTACAACTATGGTTTAAATTAACTCTAGATTTGATACTTCAACGGCTGCGAGTAGTATAATAATTCATAGGTTTAATTAAGACCTAGGATACTTATGTGCCGATACTATATTTTCTCAGTTATCCGACGCTATGATGCATCACAAAAACAGAACAAAATCAGCGCCTCTAACGATGGATAATGTAACTATTTTACGATATTTTCAATAATGTTTGACCATAATTATCATGAAGTAGCCGTGTTTAGTTGTTGATAACTTCAAAAGCTGAGTTATTTATTGATCTGGGAAACCAAATCATGACGTAGGCAGCGTGTATTTTCCATTTCATGAAATTCAACCATTTCTTGAAATGGTTGGCCACGTCATGAAGTGATCAATCCTACGATATGGCCACGACATACATACATACTACACGTGAAGCAAAAACTTTGTACCCCTTTTTACGAAAATTACGCGGACGGAGGAGTACCTATGAAATTTGGCACACTTAAAGTTTATAACAATAAGGAGAAGGAGTGCAGTAAGCTATATATATATTTTTTAATGCTAAAAAAATACATGAAATTAAGAAAAATGATAGTCGATTTTCGACACCTGGGCGACCACTAGTGATCATAAACCATCATCGTTGTCATTATTGAACTCATCCAGTTCCGAACACGATGCTTTTATAATCTTGGCAAACCACGTTGGTCGTGTTTGGCAAACTTTTAGTTTTGGCAAACCACGTTGGTAAGTTTGGCGAACCATTGGATAATGTTTGGCAGAACATTGGGATCATTGGCCGTGCTTTATGAACTAGTAATGGCCATTCATAACCACATTGACGTAATCTGTTAGTCACCTTTTAGGACAAAGCCGTACATAGTCTTCGATGTAGGGGACAGCATGATATATCAGTAAGGGAAGTGTATTATGACTTTACAAAAAAACACCTTATAATAATAATAATATGTAGGAGGTTCCTCTCTCTGGAGCCCTGACCCGTAGCTTGGACCCTATTCCCGATATCCGCGGTGGGCTACTATTTTTTACATTTTTAAATATTTTTATATCTTTGTATTTTAATATTTAAAAATGTATTTTATATGTATGTACCATGAATAAAGGAAATAATATGTACCTACATTATGGGCAAACAAATTATTTTTATTTCTATGCCTGAAGTACCCGAAGTATTAGGTAGAGGTTTAGCAACATTAATGCCCGGTTTTTATCGATCGTTTATCTGTCCGTTAACGCTTATTTGTCATAACATATTATGACCGATATATTTTAGTCCCATGTAATAGGCCAGTCATTTAAAACATCTTCATCATCATCATCATCATATCAGCCGAAAGACGTCCACTGCTGGACATAGAACATCTTAGGTCGCAATAAATAGCACTGTTCTGATTGTTGGGATGTTATTAGGATAGATGCCAGTAGCGGACACCCAATTTTACAACTTCGAAAGACCAGGGGCCTAACCACCAACTCTTAAAGCAGTATTACTGCAATATTACTTCCAGCGGAAAAGAAACGGAGCTATACAGGACGTATAGCTCCGTCTCTTTCCCACTGGAAGTAATATCATAGTAATACTGCTTTAAGAGTTGGTGGTTTAGGCCCTGTACTACTGCGTGGTGTTCGATAAACTTCAACATTTTCAGTCATTTTTCAGATTCTGGCTATAATCTTCTAAACGGTGAACTCTACGTAAAAAGTCAATCAGTACACTGTAAAAGTTGTCTAAAGTTGCAATAATTAGAGTGCAAATACAGGTTAACTTGTTTAATAGGTATTGAGGTACTTACATCACTTCAAACCTGAACCATTTTTCCCAAAAGTTCTAAATTGTAGTGTATATAATGAAGTCCTGCGAATTGCAGGACTTTCGAAAAGGATATGAAAGATAGCTCATAAGAAAATTATTATTGTCATGTAACATGAAATCAAGTACAAGTAATAAAAACGGATTTTATGAATCTTTAATATATCAAATATTTTGGGAGCGTTTACGCCGTACGGTATTTCATACAAACTTTCAAGTCCTTATTTTTTTAAATTAATGAACTGATTTTAATTAAACTTCCTACGCAGGATGCATAGGTCTAAAAAGTTAAAAAAAAAAAACATTTTCTTTAATGTCTTCTTTTCTTTTTTTTTTAATTATTGATATGCAAGCGCTTGACCACTATCTCACCTGATGGTAAGCGACGATGTGGTCGAAGATGGAGCACGTTTGCCTAAAAGTAACCTACCTTCTTTAAAAAAAGCTTTTAGAAAAGGTAGTTGGAAATCTCCGTTTCTAAGGAAAATTTAAAATCGGTCGAATATAGCTGTAACACTATTTTTCGAAAGTATTCTTGTAGTTGAAGGTGATCTTTTTAAAATATGATAAACGTTACAAGATGACGGGACCTCAGCTGACTTCTGCGGTAGCAATACACGGCACAATTTAAATTAATATTGTCAATAAACAAAGAGAATGGTCATCTATAGGGAGATACCCCAATGCTCAATATTCCTATGATATATACCGTTAGAAAGAGCTTTTCTAGAACAAAATTTGCTACTTATTCGACTTTTGTCTATATTAGTAGTTCGTTCGTTCGAGTTAATGACTTGAACGGATAACTAATTTTTAAAAGAGCTTTTAAGAAGAAATTTTGCTATTAACATAACTTTCTCTAATTTTAGGTTTATTACCCTATTATATCCTCGGTTCATGGCACTGATAAATTAATCAGGAATATCCTAGGTTCCACACTGATTGATTTTGATGTGCCGTGCTTCACCGAGGTTGTGAATGCCTGGAGACTCGCTTGCCCGAATGAAAATCCACCCGACAACCTATCATACCAGAGACGGTGGGATGAACCGCTCTGCAAAGAAACTCAGAAGAACCTAATTGCCACTTCTTCTACTGCTGCGGAGCGTGCGCGCCTGCTGGCTGTGTGTGAGTGGGAGTCGGGCCTCTGGCTTCACGCACTACCGTCATCGAACATAGGCACCTTGTTAGACGATACGATTTTCCGCCTCGCCGCTTCCCTTCGCTTAGGCGCATCCTGCTGTTCTTCTCATCGCTGCCACAGCGGCGAAGCTGTCAACACTTCAACAGTCTTGGGCACCACGGCCTGTCATGCAGGCGAAGTGCTGGTCGCATAGCGCAGCACGCAAACATCAACGACATTATCCGACGCGCTCTTGTTGCCGTCGGCGTTCCTGCCGTACTAGAACCCAGTGGCCTGGCACGCGACGATGGCAAGCGACCGGACGGTACTCGTATGTCATTTTTCCGTGGAAGATGGGTTGGCCTTTAGTGTAGGATGCTACTTGTGTCGATACTCTTGCGCCATCCCATCTTCCTAACTCGTCGTGCTGTGCTGGTGCTGCCACTGCAGCTGCTGAGAACCTCAAACGAGTAAGTGTTTTTTTTATTTTACTGTTTGTCAATAAGTTGATAAATTAATCCCCCATTTTAGGTTTGCAGATAATAAATATGACCTAAATATGTGAAAAATTGGACACCAAACTTAAGGTTTTCGTTCAGCTCACAATAAGTTACACCAGTAAAAAGAGCTAGCCAAAAAGAACATTCTATATTCTTTTAGTTCAGTGAGTCTTTTACCGTGAAAACGTTTTCATAAAGGTAGATAGATAGATAGATTCCTACTAAGGTAGAGATGAACCGCTTTTGACGTCACCAAAAAGATCATATATCTCATGTTTCATGAGTTGCATCGCCAAGTGTGGTACATATTCTGAAAATATATTGATTCCGACATCATTGAGCAGAGAGATTCAAAAACTTGCCTCAATATTCACCAAACAAGCGACCAAAGAATGAATCTATAATTTCACAACGATATTTTTTTTTTGCATAAAACGTCTAATAAGAACACTTCAATGTCTACATGACGTCGTATAAATATTTTAGAAGACGTCATGTAGACATTGAAGTGTTCTTAGACGTTTTATGTAAAAAAAAAATACGGTAGAGTCACGATACTGCCTACAACGATATTAAGCCAAAACTATAATTTCGAACTTTTTGGATAATAATTGCTATTTTTGATGCGGTTACACTCAATTTGTAGCAAATTTTGTCTACTTAAAAGTATACTGATTGACTTCCTCCGTGGAATGCACCGTTTAAAAGAATTAAGCCTAAATCCTAAAAAAACCGGCCAAGTGCGAGTCGGACTCCGATCGGATCTATAAATAAACGGCAACTATATCACGTTTGTCGTGTGTGAGCACTTATACTATTTTATTCTGTTTTTAGTATTCGTTGTTATAGCGGCAACAGAAATACATCATCTGTAAAAATTTCAACTGTCTAGCTATCACGGTTTATGAGATACAGCCTGGCGACAGACTGACGGACAGCGGAGTCTTAGTAATAGGGTCCCGTTTTTACCCTTTGGGTACGGAACCCTGAAAATGACCGAAAATTAAGAAATTTTCCGAGCACCACGCTGTTATGTGTGTGTGTCTTTCGAAGTTGAAAAATTGGGTGGTCACTACTACTACTAGCATTCTGTCCTAACAACATCCCAAAAAATCAGGACAGTGCAATTTATTGCGACCTAACGCGTTTAATCTGTCTACGATGGGTGGCCTAATAAGTGGGCGGAGTCTTTTGCCATCAACCATGTTCAATACTGTACTAAAATAATATGCTTTTAAACCTGTATGAGCGAGAGCACACATCCATACAACTCAAACATTCACAACATAATTGTATACAGCGTAAACACTGAAATAAAATCACAGCCTCCATGTTGGTTCCGCCCCTCCCCGTACAAAATATATCTAGGTAGGCTATAGAGCTGCGTCTGGGCGAGCTGTCTGAAATTAATCAGAGAGCGTTGCAGGAAGTCGGCTCGATCAAAGGGCACTAACGAACAAAGGAAGCGATCGGGCGTGGGCATACATGTCGCTGTGCCGCCATTGTTACAGTTCGCAGCCAACTGATATTCAATAATAAATGGAAACTTAGTTTTTGGGTATGAATGAGGTGTGGAGCGCTGAAAGTTGGGAGGCGAGTTGGTACTTGACGTAATCTGATCAAGATCAATAGGCATTTTAGAGTTATTATTTGTTTAATTGAATATAGCGTCAAACGAGGTTGCGTGATCTGGTGTCTTTTGACGTGAGATCTAAACCAATACTATAAAAAAGTTAAATTTTTCACTTTTACGATTGTATACGTATAGGTATGTAGGTATATGATCCGGTTTCGAAAATTGTAATACGGTTTTTTTACACTGAAAACAAGGATAAACTGAATGACGAATGGTCATGGAAAACAATGGCAGATTTCTCTTTAAGATGATAGAAGTTATATTCGGAATAAGAATGCCACGTGGCATGTCGACGGTTAAGTATCAATATAATAATAACTTCAGGATCATAATTTTAAAGGACGCGAAAAAAAATGTTTCATTTCTATAGTTTTTAACATTTTTCTCAAAAAAGACATATTTAAAAAAAAGTAGGAGTCGCTTGTGATTGTGATAATGATTTCGGTCAAACAGTTCAGGTTAAGGGTATACATGTAGATAGAAGTTAAAATAAAGTGAAAATCGCTAAAATGTTAGTTATAAGCTTGATACCTACTTCACCGTCGATGTGTAGGTTTCGTTATTGTGGGGGATTTTCGTAAAGTAGAACATAAACTCAAGTAGGGAATATTAATTTTCGCGTGGCATAAATGTACCTTTTTCGCATGGCTGTTATAGGGTGAGAGATTAATTCTATGAGGT
Organism: Melanchra persicariae; assembly: GCA_947386135.1. NCBI lineage: Eukaryota > Metazoa > Arthropoda > Insecta > Lepidoptera > Noctuidae > Melanchra > Melanchra persicariae. The sequence continues at coordinate 5,518,598 of OX376653.1, read as the reverse complement.
AACAAGCACAAAAAAACTCCTCCTTTTTTTAAATCGGTTAAAATGGAAGGGCTAAACAGCCATCAACACAATTTACATTTGCCCGAGTAACTTCCTCAAAGAAGCTAATTTTTCATTTTTACTATGTATCTGTTAAATATTTATTAATTGCCTGTTACAACCTACTCCAGGGTGATGAAGTAGTTTATTTTTTATTTTATATCTTCGGTCGTCATGATTAGCATTTTAATTATATACGGCATACCAGCAGTCAACACAGCCTTTCTAAATACAAATAGCTCGTATTATTCATACTCCGTGGAGACTACACTCTCATCTGTAACTCACAAGCTCGTATCATATTCCAATACATCAGAGTGGCGCGGCGTTATGATCACATTCTCCTCGCGAGATCACGCACCTGTGAGCAAAACGTCAGCCTTACAACCCAGACGGAAAATATCTTTAACGCAAACTACCGCGTTTCGGGTTTGTTTTGTACCTGCATTATTCATGCCCATTATCTATGCTCAAATCGGAGGCTGTCTAATTCGCTAGAGCAATTAATAAATCATGCAATAAAAGCTTTGTTTCACGGATCTGTTTCTGAAGTTACTATTTTTGTTTTGTTATAAGTACCATGACTGTTACTACGTAATGTAATATTTCATCTCACTAAACCTACTTTTCCCTATTTCCAACTTTCTTTGACTTTCAACGAAAAGTGCTTCGTAATCATCTGTGGATTCGTATTTATAAAGGTAATAAAAGACCCCAAACACCCTCGCTGTACACCTACGCGACGCTAGCCGCAATTTCAAACAAAAATATTTACAGAAGCCCGTGTCAAACATACGCATACGAAAAAAGGTAATTACAAAAAAAAATATAAGAGCCTTCGTCAAAACAAACAAAGGCGCAAAGCGAAAAATATTTGAATTTGAATTCTATCATTCGATATTTAAATCCAGCAGCGACGGTGCGGTTGGGGCGGGTGGAGAGAAGTTTCCCCGGGCGAGGGCGGGGGTGAGGCTGGTGCGCGGGCGGGGGCGCGGGCGGGGGTGCGGGCGGGCCGCGGGGGCGGGCGGGACGCGGGGCCGGGTAATTAGGCGGCCCGGCGGAGGCTGTATTGATCGGCGCGTCTCCTAGCAACGCGCGAGATGGCAGCACAGCGGCCTCGCACCGGGAACAAGTTTTTTGTTCAAGCTCGCTCTAGGTGAGACCATTTTGATGTAATCTCCGCGGAGATGATTCAATTCGATTCAGCACTGTACGTATTCGGCGGAGATTATGACGCTATTAGTCTCGTTGTAGGGGTTTTACGCTGATTCACCATAATGACGGGAAATCTGGCTTAATTTTATATTAGACCTTTGTTTGAGGTTTTGCTTTGAGGGGGAGGTATAAAGGTTTATGATTGTCTCGACCGCATTTCTGATGAGCTAACAGGAGCAGCGTTTATGTACATAATTAAGATCGCAGTAATAATAAACAGCGATGATCCTCGGCGAGGGCTCGCAGGCACGTCTGCTGAAGGCTCTCACACTGCTGAACTTACTAAGTTCCGCTAAGACTTGGGACAGGCGATGGCGAACCACTTCTAACTTTGCCGCAAGGCGCAACCACAGAACAGTGGTTGTGTCAGAGGAACTATTAATTTATGTGGTTAAAATCGATACAAAGGGGAAGTTTCTGAAGGGCAGTTCTAGGAACAGGCCTTTGAAAGTATTGGAAGACACGTGTTAGGAATCTTGTTCATGGTCATCAACGTGTCATGAAGAACAAGTAACGATGAGTCTTGTGCGAGAAAATATCAGGAAACAGAATATTGTCAAAAATACTTGTAGTAGTAGTCACTTGCCACGTTATCTCTCCGCCAGCCTGGGATAACTGCCTCAGGCATGAAGTCCGCCATTGTACCTGTGTTCCATGAACTTTATATTAATTAAATCATCGTCTAGGAATAGGTGCTGAAGACTCGTGACTAAATTATAACAGCCGTACAGGCCGATCTTCAAGGTTATGCAACGCTTGCCGAGGTTGGTCTGTGGATGGGTGATCATCTTAACACTCCTCCCTGGCTCGGAAAGCTCGTTAAGCCGTTGGTCCCGGCTGTTTTTGTAGATCTTTGGCAGTCGTTACGGATTGTCAGAAGCCAAAAAATCTGACACCAGTCTTGTCAAGAAGTACGGCAGCTGATCCACGTAAAATACTGGTATTCAGCTGAGTCCGGTTTGACTGGAAGCCGACCTCAATAAAGTTGAGAAAAGGCTAGGCAGATGATCGTCTAGGAATAGGTCACTAAAGATATAAAGAAGAGGTTATCAAAGGCTTTATCCTTGAAAGAAATATTCAAAAGCAGCATGCCCGTAAGCCTGAAAACCAAAGTGTTGAACTCCTGTTTACTGCCATGCTTAACATATGCCTGCCAAACATGGAAGTACAACCAAAACGTTAGAAATAAAATAATAACGTGTCAGCGAGGAATAGAGCGCAGTATGTTGAACATAAGAAAATTGCAAAAAATCCGACACACTTAAAATCAGGAAAATTACCAAAGCTACTGACGCACTACTACACGCTCTATCATTGAAATGGAAGTGGGCTGGACACGTATCTCGTCTTCAAGATCAAAGATGGACGAAAAGGGTGACCATATGGAAGGGCCCACATGGTAAAAGAAGAAAGGGGAGACCTTACGCTAGATGGGAAGACGATATCATAAAGACAGTTGGTCCCAAATGGCATCAAATAGCCCAATCCAGGGAAGACTGGAAAGCTTTGGAGGAGGCCTTTACCCGCAGAGGGGTTCTTGCAGATTAGCTGAAAACTCAAATAAAAAAAAAAAAAAAAAAAACAATTTATACAAAAAAAAAATGTTATACCTGCTAAGAAATATAAGGCTTTTTATTTTATTTATTTTTATTTATTTATTTCATGCATCTGTGGCCCAAACAAAATACAATACATAAATATTAAAAAAACTATACTAATACATACAAAAATAATAACTTATAAACTAGGACACACGAAGTGAAGGCGTCGAATTACGATAATAATATTATGCTCTTCTCAATATCATTTATTAGGGACAACACGAGGGCGATGACAAAGAGATTTTACGCAACAACAGTTTTAATTAGGCGATAACTTTTGTAGGTATAACCTATCCAGTTCAGAGTATCAGATAATAATTGCTTCTAAGTAATCGAAAAAAATCCACGAGTATTGACAATCGTCACAAAACAGATTATTTAATCTCGTCTGTTTTATTCTGAACCAATCTCGGAAACTGCTGAACTGAATAAGTTTTCATGAGGATGTACACAGGATAAAAAAATATAAAAACAACGCGTCGCACTCCGGGAGTGCCGGCAGAAGTGAAAACTTGGACATGCACTTTGTTAAATTTCCATAGTTTTAAACACCTCCCTCCGTCTTACGAATTTTCAATCAGGTCACGTGTCCTGAAGCGAGTTTAACATTTTTTACCCATCCCAAAAAGTGCACAACGCCGCTAAAGAAGTTTTCACTTCAAAAATACGAGACCAGTTTGCAGGAAACGACATATCTATTTCCAAATAGAACAACCCAAAAGTTGGGACACGTGAGACACTAATATTATACAGTTACGTTCGACCGAAAGTATTTTTCCATCAGATATCAGACATTTTCCGACATTCATTTCATACTCAAAGTATCTATTCGATCCTCGAAAGCGAATACTTGAGCCGACGTACAACACAAAGACATTCTACAAAATGTTGCATATTTTTCAGGAAAATGTAATAATGTGCAGTTCTAGAATACGACGCTAGAGGGCACTGCGAACTCGTGTTTATGAGCAAAGTACGCCCCTCATTTCTCAGACACGTTTGAAATTGCTAGAACCTAGAAGTAATTGAAAACGACGGGCTTTGTAGTTTGAAAAACGTGCACTTTTCCTTAGCCTTCCCCGTTAGCTTGGCTGGAGATTTCTTTATTAGTTTTCTTAGGAATAAATTGAAAAGGTAATATAATAGGAGCAAGCGAGTTTGACTATATTACAACCGAGAATTTTGTAAACAACCATGTTCTTGCTAGCATCTACGAAATATTGCGCTACGTGGCATTTACACAATTTTAATTTAACATAACTACTCATAGAAACTCTAATATGATCCTGTGAATATGAATGGAATATGATCCTTGTTTCTATTACCAGATCAGGCAAAGTGTTATTGGGTTTTCCGACCTGGAATTTCACTATGACGGCCCGGAGTTAGGAACCGTCCTTAGGTCATCACCTAGGGACAGTTCCTAACTCCGGGCCGTCATTGTCATCACAATTGTCCGCCTCCTATAACATGGTACCTAAACATGAAATGTGGGTTTGCTAAAAGTACCGACTTAATATTCGTAGTCTTTTTTTTGTTGGATGTGAAATCATCAAATGACTCTTTCCGCTCTAGGCGGAGCGGAAAGGAGTGTCAGACTCTACTGCCTAAAACCCTCTCGTGTCTCTCCAAATACCCTTTTAGTTTTTGGGCCGCGGTGACTCTTTCGAACAATTTTAAATTCCGCAACCCTAGCAGGTACTGACCCCCTAACGGACTCCGTCAATTATGCTGACATCTGTTTGAGGCGCGCGTGGAACACAACGACCCGGGACCCTGGGCCTTATCGGACGGCGAGCCACCCATCGCTCGCCCTGCGACTCCCGACGCCCGGGGCGTCTTCTTCTGTTACGGCGGCTGGGGCGTGAGGTTTGCCTCTCCCTTACGCGGGCCGCCTCCTCCTTCGCTTGCATTCCTCCTTTGCAAAAGGAGGTGACTGCTTCCCATGCTCCCTAGTTGCGGAGCATGGAGTGAACCAGGGCCGGACGCGAGAGGTCGCCGCCGCCGATCTCCTCGATGAGGACACGGTGGTGGTCCGCCCAGGGCAGACCTCCATCGTATGCTCCACCGTGTCCTCTGCTTACCCTCTGATGAATTCAGGCGTAAGATTATGAGTCTTAATCAAATCGTTACCAGAGATCTAATCACATAAATCCTTACAAAATCTTTCCACTGCCAATCTCGAGCAAAATTTTCCTACCACGACACACGGAAACTCGGATTAAACATACGTACCATATACATAATATAAATATGCATAGATAGAAGCTTTAATACGAACGAGGAACTTGATTAGAAAAGTTAAATTACCTGACGAAGCCACAAGACGGCTGCCGGGAAAAGATGGAACATCCTACAGATATGAAGACTATTTTGTAGCAAAGAGTTCCACATATAAAACTAGCAACCTATTTGTGTATGCTCCAGGTGATTCTACCGCTAACATCGAGAGAAGGACTATCATAAATAGGTTTCTCAGTGAGAAAAAATATCAGGGCTGGTCGAAAGATACGCTATTTTAAATAAAGAGGTTACTATTTTTTCCATTCTAACAGGGATTAGGTAATACACTTGCTATTGACGTTCATCTTATCCAAGCGACACATTTCTTTTTCGACACCCACGCGATCAAAGTCAGCATAGCTACTATTACATAAAGTGTTTCTACCTACGTTTCCTCAGATTTATTCAAATATTCAACTAGTCCGGAACGAAAAATAAATGGTCTTTATAATTCTTTATTGCAACTCATTTACATTTGAATGGCCACTGAGCATACTTTAGATAATTGGGCCCGAATTACTTTAACGACACATTAACCCGAGAACCCTTTGTTACGAAACCCTAATTCTGCAGGAATATCTTGAGAGGCTTGAATGAGAATGAGATATGTAAGTTCAACAATTCGCCGACGCAAGTTTAATAATTATTAAACTTGCATCGGCATAATCTAGTTAAAAAGCCTACGCTTCGTAGCTTCGCTACGAGTGGCTACGAAGATACGTCTAACTTCGTAGCACTGCTACGGATTGCTACAACAATGTACCGAAACTTGCAATTTCGTCAACAAGCGAATGTTAATACAATTGCAGTGTACTCCGCTCGCGCTTGTTTGCTGAGAGTCTTGAATTTATTTATTCGCGACACAATATCTGGAGCTACGTCGTATTTTAAATCACTTGGGACGTACGCTAACTTCCTGTAATAGTGTCCTTCTGCTGGCTTTTACTGGATTTACATATTGTGTTTTTGCTTTTATTTGCGATAAATTGAAACTTATTTAACTAAACTAAACTAAATTTTCGTTCTAAAATGATCTTAGAAGAAAAACCTAGTCTGCTACTTCGAACTGTGGATAGTAACGGCCAGAATAGCCAATTTCGTACGAATTCAATGGCCCATCTACCTCAAATGGTAATAATTGAGTCGCTTTCGATGCAAACGGCGTAGTCATAGTCTACGGCGTAGCAGGATGCTACGAGACGTAGCCGAGGTCTACGAAAACACTGCGGCATGGAGCTTCAAACTGTTTACCCAAAAAAAGAATGCGGAAATAATTCAAAAGCCTTTACCCACAAACTCATCATAAATAACGTTTACGTATCTAAGAAAAGCGCACGAATAAAGAAAAATATCTTACATTACATTAAATTCGTGTGCAAACCCGCTCGTCATCGCGGGGCGCGATGCCGGGACATGTCCTCGGCAGATTTATCACCCGTCCCGGGGGCCTGGGCCCCTGGGTCCCCGATAACGGTGAGACAAGCCCGGGGGACCGCGCTGCGTCACGGCTCACAAAAAATACCCCTTTCAGTCAAAGTTGCATGTTTGTACTATTTATTACGCAGGTATTACGTTTGAATCGTGCGCATCATTCAAGCTTTTATAAAGATTACAGTCTCGAGCGATCCCGACTACCCTTGAGTCCTCATATTAAATATTTATCTAAATGTCGCTGTTCCGTGGTTGTTAGCCGTGTTAGCTCGGATTTCTATTTTCGTTTCTAAAGGTTCCGGATAGATAAGGATCTTTTTACAACACTGACATTATTATTAGGGTTTTTTTCAAATACGGACAGTGTACTTCCAAAATACATATCCCACCAATATTTTTTTTATTTATTCTTCTGCTCACTTTCATGTGAAGTTAAAAAGTTGTCAGAATAAAAATCACGAAAAAAATATAAAACTCACTACATAAATAGGTAAGTAGCTCAAGATTGTGTGATGTACTTGTATGGTAGAAGAAGACATTCTGCGTTGACCCCAAATAAGTTGGGATACACGAGGACAATGTCTAAACATCTGTCAAATTGATTACAAGAGGTAGAACCGAAGGAAATTATTTTGAGGGCAGAGTGCCAGTTCTACAAAATTTTAAGCAACGTTCACATGTCGGTTCGACCTGTCACAAATGTATGGAAATTGAGGTTTTTTTGACAGATTGCGACTCTGACTGAGATGCAAATGAAAACGTTGCTTAAAAATGAGTAGTAGTGGTAAAGTCAAAGTCAAAGTCAAAACGTTTATTTCAATTAGGCCATTAAACGGCACTTTTTAACGTCATCATTTACATTTAAAATAATATAAAGTGACTCTACTGTCCGTTCGCAAGGGTAGATTCTTATGGAGAAGAACGGACAAGAAACTCCTTAGTTACTCTTTTCAAATCAATGTTTTACAATATTTTGAGTACAAAAATTAATTTTAATAAATGTGAAGTCGATGCACCTAGAGTATACTATAGGATCAAAGTATTGCCAGCAGAGGTAAACATTTCCATTTTCTTAATAAGTGCATGGTACTCACATATTTACAAATTTTGGAACCAATAATAAAACAGAGTGTGTTAACAGAAAAATAAAAACTCTTTTACATCTGTAAAGTAAATACATAAATTGACCAGTTTGATTTTGCCTACACTACACCCTTGATTGTCCTATGGAGCAGGACCAGCATGTTTCCAAGCATTCTTATCTTGAATTTAATCCTCCAACTTAGGTAGTAGGTCCTCAGAGAACCAATTCACTGTAAAAAAAGCCTCAATTTCCATACATTTTTGACAAGTGACAAGACGAGATTTGGCATTTACGAGTAGGATTCTGAATTGACTATTTTTAGTTAAGAACATGTGAAACCAAACTCAACAACTGAGGAACTAAAAAAGAGTGTGCGCGGATGGCCAAATCTGAAATCTATGAGGAATATCGAAAAACACTAAAAGGAGTCTTGAGTCCGATTTTGATGAAAACTAAAACAGCATAATTGAATTTTTGAAAAATCGGTTTTTAGGAATGGAACCGGTTGATTTTGAAAAAAAAACACCCTGTATTATTACACCATCTGAAAGTGTCGCTAATAAGGATCTAATTCTGGGAAGTAATAATAACACATGGCAAACTAAAGCTGACAAAAAATTCAACATATGTAATATTTCATAAATACTTACCCCAGATTTCTGATATCTTTATATTTGGGATTGAGTATTTTTCAAGCTCTACTTTAGCCTGAAAACCTGCAGTGTGATTCTGTAAACCCCTCACTATGAAAGCTTAAGTGAAGTGAACATTAAGCGAGTTGTCAATCCATACAAACAACATGGAATGACAGTTCACTTCACGCTCACTCCGCCTGTTTGTGAATGTTGACAGAATAGACCGGCTGTCATACTTTGGCATTAAAGTTGGGTTTGACACGTCAATCACTCGAATTGGGATGATTCCTGGTTAAAAAATATTTGATTCTATTTAGTCCGTCAGTCAGATTATCGAAAAATATTGGACACGTATTTTTTTGCTTTATCAAATCAATAAAAAATTACGATGACGATGACGACGACGATGACGATGACGATGACGATGACGATGACGATGACGATGACGATGACGATGACGATGACGATGACGATGACGATGACGATGACGATGACGATGACGATGACGATGACGATGACGATGACGATGACGATGACGATGACGATGACGATGACGATGACGATGACGATGACGATGACGATGACGATGACGATGACGATGACGATGACGATGACGATGACGATGACGATGACGATGACGATGACGATGACGATGACGATGACGATGACGATGACGATGACAATGACGATGACGATGACGATGACGATGACGATGACAATGACGATGACGATGACGATGACGATGACGATGACGATGACGATGACGATGACGATGACGATGACTGATGACGTCACGTGTACGTAAAAACATTTATGTGAACATACATTTATGTGACGTCACACAAGTTTTCAACGTACTGTATCGTTTTATTATTTTTGTTAACGTGAAAGAATAAAAATTACGTGGCTAATATTTTTTGAAAATTTAACTGACAGACTAATTAGATTTTTTTAGTCATCTACCCTATTTAAGAGTCAGTTTATATGTGGAAAATCGTAAATGTCTTCTCTACTTATACGAGTATGTATGTATGTAGCTATGTATGTCAAGACAATAAAGATTGGCCATAAAACTGTGCGCTAAATCTGTAGAAGCGGGAGCAGCAGAATAGGGGTAATAAGTTAAGTTACGTACATCCTTTGTCTAGTTTAGCTAACGGTAATGTTTCTAAGAGTTTGTTCTAGCTCGAAATATGTCCTTTGGTCTTTATTTTTCTGGTCCATTCCGAAGTATTGAATCTTTTTTGCTCGTTTTGCCTGTTTTTAGACATCTATGTGCGAGCCAGGACGCGTTTTCAAAACCCTTTGGTTTCGCATGGGTGAAATTTATTAACATCAAATATAAATCTGTTGCGTGGCTTAGAAGCGGAAAAACAAATAGAGGCAGATTCCCTTTTCTTTTCAGAACAATTTTTTTATCGTTAGGTATGTCGTTTCTTAACCTCGATCTCGCCTAAGGAAACAGACGAATGATATCAAGAAGATGCTCACTCTTATTTTGAAGACTGAAAGGGTTATAGACTAACATAGTTTTAAGTTTTTCTAGGTAGGTACTATTCTAAAACGTAGGTAGAGGTCATGGAGGAAAGCTTTTTTCATGTATTTTTTTTTTCATGCATTAACCTTTTAAGCTCTTGGCTAAATATCAATTGCCGTGCCCCTAGCACGCGGCTACAAATCGATAAAATAATACCTACAATAAATAAGGAGGAGCAATCGTTGTATCGATAATATAAATATAAATAATAGCTCTATTTAATAATAGTTGTAGTTGTACCACGCAGTTAATAGGACGAAAATAGGACGAAAAAATCATGCATGTTCTCTGTCGCTGAAATACGACACGAGCGGTGGGGACACAGAAATATTTGTCGCATATCGCAGACACAAGCGGTCAAAAGGTTAACGGCACATGTGTGAGTACTGTGTACCTTCAAGTTAAACTATAGTTTTTGGGTAAGACTTTAATGTGCCCTGGCTGTTGGGAGTGTCATGCTCACTCAAAAGTCTCTCTGATGGTGCAGTTTGAGTTTCATTCATCATTTGGCTCCGTCAGCTGGGACTCAACTGTCACGGTTTGTTTTAATTGTTAGTATTTTGAATTGTTCCTTTTTTGCTTTTGTCGTGCACGTCTTTCTACATCGTTCTCACATACCTATGAATAATTTCAACAAGAACAATGTAACCACAACTTTGTAACAATTAATTGATTTAAAAGAGTGTCCGTGGAGTTTCTTGTACGTTCTTCTCCATAGAGATCTACGCTTTAGAACGTGCAAATAGCTTCACCTCTTTGACTGACCGACCTTGACAATTCAAAAGTGCCTGTAAATGGTTTAATTGAAATAAATGCTTTGACTTTTTGGCCTCAGGATGTGGTATTCCTAGTTTGCAGACAAGTGACACCAAAAAAAAACCGACTTAAAAAAAACACTACAAAGTACAAAATAATTTTAATTTCGGAAGTCGGTGTTTGGTTGCTTCTTAGTTAATTGACACCGACCGAAATTAAAATTATTTTGTACTTTGTAGTGTTTTTTTTTGAAGTCGGTTTTTTTTTGTGAAAATGTTTTTTATTTTTTACTTTTTAGTGGTACCCCACACCTAAGAACACCACTGGAAAGTTACAGGAAAGCAATAATACGCAATTTCGTATACATGGATGATTTTTCCACATATTTTTTCCAGCTATTTGGATTTAAAAACCAAATTGCTTAACCGATTTTGATAAAATTTAAATGGGACCAATCGAGAAGTATATCCTGTCACATAAAACAAGATTTTTTCAAATTGGTTCATAAATGACGGAGATATGAGGTAAAAAACACAAAAAAAAAATCGAATTACGGTCGAATTGAGAACCTCCTCCTTTTTTGGAAGTCGGTTAAAAACATGATACTAACATAGTTTTAATTTTTTATTTAGGTACTAACACAATAAAATTGTTATACCTAATATCTCATCACAATAGTGAAACAATTGCGTAACATCTCCGGTAGATGTGACGTTAAGTTAGTTCTTTGTAACCTGAAAATAAAATATGGTTTTTATTATTTATTATTATTAAAACGCAGACACCAATTTTATCTATTGACCAAATTTAACATCAATTAATCAACTATAGCCTAATAACAGTTTCTGAGCAGACTTCGAGGAACCTTGAACAAGTCATTGTTGTAATAGTTTCATTTTCTATGTCAACCCAGCAGCCGCTGAACTTTGGGTCACGTCATCAGTTTCCAGCGATCTTCAAGGTGAACACAAAGTTAGCCAAGACATGAACAATACGTTGTTATTGAGGTGTATCATAACACAGTTGTAAGGCTTCTTTTCAAAGTTTTGCCTACTATTACTGTGGTTCATGGCTCAGATTCGGTCATGATCAAGGATAAACGTCTGACAAACATTTCATAGAGTTATGGATTGATAAATTTTACTCTCAAGTATTTATTTCAATACTCAATTTTTTTATTGCGTTCCACAATGTAGGCTTAGGTGGTAAACTTTTTTTTTAAACAATCGTGGACCCTGTCGGGCACAGCAAAGTAAGATTAGAGAGGACTTATCATTTAAGTATCTTATAATCTAGCTTATTCTAAAAACATAGAAAAAGCTACATTATACACGACAATTATTATTTCGGGGTGATACTTCCATAAACCAACCTTTCTAATTTAAAAGCCAACCACGCTAATAAAAGCGTGTTAAAAATAAATCAGGCCACACGACCCTCAAGACATTTCACCGTATAAGTACTGTCGTAAAAGCATAAAGAAAAAACATATTTCCTTTATTCTTGAACAAAAAACTGGCTGGTAGATTAGGTTCACCTCCATAAATCCCCGTCTCGATGGTAAAGAGTATAACGTGCAAGAGAAAATATTCAATCAAGTTTATGGTATCAATTCTTCGGAGGCAGCGGGCGGTGCTTTATCTCGGCAGCTTCGGCCTCCTCGGGTGATCTCGGCGCTCTCGGGTGGTCTCGGCGCTTTCGGACAACGGTTTCAGGGCTCATTTGGCTCACTGTAATAGAAGGGCTCCGCCGAAACCATGAGAAATATCACGAAATTGTGATTTCCGCGAATAAAGCTTCATGCTTTGAATACTGCGTGTTTTAAATTGTGGAGTTTTTGGTTGTGAGGTTCTGTGTGGGAGGAAGAAATGAGTTTTATACTTTTTAGGAGGTGCTTTGGAACCAGTTTTTTGCAGCTATGAAGTGTTATGGTTCTTGCGAAACGTACAAAAACGATTATCCTTCCATGAAATGTCTGACTAAAATCCTCAATATCTGGTCAAAACCAATGTGAAAAATGTTTAGACAGAATACGAAAAGATATCTTTATTCAGTTTCTTTGCTTGTCTTCAAACGTATCTTATGCTAAATTCAACTTTTTGCTTTTTGTAACTAACTAGGTAATCGTTATCTCTCTCTCAGACTCTCTACTAACAGATAGAGTATACAATTTAAAATACACTTTATCCATGTATCTTATATCGTTTGCTACAGAGCACATACTAAGTGCCAACTCTCACAGAATTAACCTCTCCTACAAAGGCCAGCTCAAAGCTCACATTCACTGCATTCTTCAAATTATTCGCCCATCGCGCCGGATAGCGGAGATTCACACTCCAGCAGACAAAGGACAGCCCTCGAGAGTCGAGAGAATTCGATAATGTATCCCAACTACCAACACACGTATAGAGCTGTAGTTACACGAGGAAGCATTGAATTTAAAGAGAGAAAATCGAAAACATCGAAAAAGAAAATCTACATGTTAGATAAAGGAAGCTGTATACAACGCCCAATCAGCGCTCGATCTGTTTAAAGATTATTCCCGAACACGCTCGTAATACCAGACATCAAAGCTTCATGAACGTTTATAACTACAAAATCAATATAGCACACCTAGACAGCCAGCAGCGCTCAGTACCTACATAAGATTATTGATTTTCCATCCCGGGAATAGTCGGGAGCTGGCCATGCAATATAAATATTGCGAACATCCCTATTCAAATATTAACTGAGTATAACGCATGTGTGGACTATGTACTACCTACCTACCTCGCGGCCCGACTGTAGGTAACCATTGGCAACCGCCGGCGGGAGCTTGCATCAGCTCTGCCCGGGCCGAGCCCCACATACAACCAATTACAGCTATAAACCTGATATAAATACGGTCCATAATCGCTTGTTAAATGGTGCAGCCAACGTTTGTAGGTGAATTGCATCTCTCTGCCACCTGATTCTCGGTCTCTTCCCAGGGGGGGGCCGCGGCCCGGACTCAACCACAGCACGGTGAAATCAGTGCGTCAATATTCATTTTAATTCTAACATTACACTTCCATCAAAATCTCGAATAGCATTATTTCAAGCATTAATGTCAATTGAATTAGTCGTTACAAAGTTTTCACATTAGAATATTGGACATCGGTAACATACAACTTAGCAATTCAAATACCGTTTGCCACATAACGTTAACAGTAAACAAAGGGCTCGCGACTACACATTAGCATATATTACGCATGTTGTACATGTATATAGATAACAACTACGTACATTTACATCATTTATTCATTAGTGACACAATATCCAGGTGCACCACATCATAATACAAAATCGTTTTGGGAAAAGGTTAACACGCCAAACAGTTTTTTTTTTCTATTTTTATCCTCGCGTTTGGCCACAAACTCACCTGATGGAAAACGAAGATGTGGTCGACGATGGAGCACGCTTACATCTAAAAGTAACCTATTCAGTCTTAACTTAAAGACCCTCAGGTTGTAGCTATCAGGAAATCTGAGTCTGACCACAATATTTTACTATTAAAAAAGCTTTTTAAAATCTCACTGCAGTTGTTGCACTACATCTGCAGACAGACTGTGACGGCAGCCATGACGTTTGAACAGCCCTCGTCGCTTTGTACGCCCCAAATAAGTATATTCAGTGTGCATATGGCATGTCGACGAGTAATTACATCGAAAGTAGACACCTAACGTACACACACGTACAGATACATACGTATCAAAGGGATTTAATATTGGATTCGTTAATTAATGCTACCTTTGTGATAGGCATTCCGCATTCGACAGGCGGACAGCCAGACAGGGGGACGGACACTAATTAAGGGATTTCGAAAATGGTTTCGTTTTGTCTGGGGCCCGACGGCTTTGATATGTCCGTAATGAACAATTTGATGGTTGTATACTGAGCTAAGTATAGATGCAATCATGTCGAATATTGAATAGCTAGAATTTCACAAAGGGTTGCCTCCCCTCTGTTTATTAATAAAGCAAGTCTGGAGAGGTACTTCACAGTGGAATTTAGCAGAGATAAATCCGTGTGTGCTATGATTAATTTGGAATATTGCAATTTTGATCAATCAGTTTTTGGTTCGCGAGTCAGAGGAATTCTGGGATTTTGATTACGCGAATGCTCTTCTTAATGACTTTGTAACTGAACTGATTAATATTTATTACTTTTTAACCGACTTCCCAAAAAGGAGCAGGTTCTCAATTCGACTGTATTTTTTATTTTTTTTTGTGTTTGTTACCTCATATATCCGTCATTTATGAACCGATTTGAAAAATTCTTGTTTTATGTGAAAGGATATACTTCTCGATTGGTCTCGGTTTAGCAGTTTGGGTGTTTTTAAATCCAAATAGCTGGAAAAAATATGTGGAAAAATAATACGAAATTGCATTTTTTTGCTTTACTGTGACTTTCCAGTGGTTTTTTATGTGTGGTGTAAGTGAAAAATAAAAAACTTTTTCACAAAAAAATACCGACTTCCAAAAAAAACACTACAAAGTACAAAATAACTTTAATTTCGGAAGTCGGTGTCAAATAACGAAGAAGCAACCAAAAACACCGACTTCCGAAATTAAAGTTATTTTGTACTTTGTAGTGTTTTTTTTTTTGAAGTCGGTTTTTTTTGTGAAAAAGTTTTGTTTATAAGGAAACAATTTCCGTCTATGTCACTAGCTGGCTACTTTTTTAGTTATCTCTACTTTCTTGATTCTATGTACAAGAATGGCGTAAAAAGTGGAAATCAGAGAAATGGTGACTCTTTCTCCAACATCGAACTATGTATCCTTCAAAATAAGGAATATGAGGCAACTTTCAGAGTATGCTTACTGGTCCTACAACTAATGAATCCACAATTTATTTTGCGATAAAATTTACGGTTTAGAACTAGAATAGATACTGTCAAAGCCAACAGTTTTTTGTCGCATTTGTGCACTTTATAGCCATTTTGGACTGGTATCAAAATGCAGAACAATTTATCAAATTCGTGGATCATAGGCATCGTCATGTTTTACGAGCTCCTATATTTCATGAGAGCTGACACATGGTACGCCGGCAACATAACGTATGACTTGTGGCGGCTCGGGACAACTACTATCGTAATATCACACTATAGTGCTGAAAACTACGGTTGTTATAATGGAGTTATTAAAATGTGACCATTTTTGTGTTCTGAGACGTTCCAACATGAAAAAAAAACCGAGAGTTACAGATTCTTCGTGGGCTTTTTTTAAAAAATAGGGGTATTGTCACACGTAGGTACCTATCTGTCTGTTACGCTTTCTCGCTAATACGGCTCAACGGATCGTCATGAAATTTGGCAGATATATAGCCTGGGATATGGAGAAGGACATAGGCTACTTTTTTACGCGATAACCGACATCCACGCGGGCTGAGCCGCGGGCCAAAGCTTGTCTTAAATTCAGTAACCTACAACAAAGGTGAATTTAATTCCACCAGACACCTTAGCAGAGTATTACCCGACCACACTTCATCTTATGGTACCCAAATCAAAACAAACTCAACAAACAAAAAAAGGTAAAAACCAATTTTCAAAACATAATAACATGCACTATCCACAGTAAAATAAAGCTCGCGTCAGACATGACACGGGAGGAGGTGGCTAGCTCGCAGCCCGGGCGGGGAGGTGATGCAGGGCGGGCGGAGGGGCACGCTGGATATTCTATCGAACTACTACCTATATCAGCGAGTTATATACTCGGACATGTTGGAAATCCTGGAACCGGAGAGCTATGTAATTATTATGGAGGTAAATTGAAGCTGGCGTACCTACCTACCTATGTAGATACGTGTGTAGGTAGCAATTTGTCGAGGGAGTAATTATGATCGAATTCAATTATCGGCTTCTACCAACATTACGTTTACCCTTTGTGAGGCGTGATTTACCAATTAGTACCTACATGAACAGTAATTATGACCGTGTTAATGCATACTTACGGGCGATTTTGGCAAAAATACCTTGAGTGACCACATTTTTGGCACAGCAGAAGTTGGTACCATAGTGTAATAAGTAGTACCAAAGATAAAAAGTCGACCATCCAAGCATCTTAAGTCGTGGTCACATTACTGTGTTGTGTCGTGTGGTGGCGCCTTCTGAAGCTCACGTGAACGTGTGAACACGTGTGAACAAAACTCACGTGGTGTGACGTAGGCTTGATAAATTCGACTGATTGATGTATAATCCCTGAAACTGTTATGTGAACCTTGCCAGCTGACGACCAAAAGAAGAATTAACTTATCTCGAACACAGATTATAGGTACCTACGTCCACACTTCCACTGCCACACAACAGCTGTGTCCCGACGATAGGATAATGTCATAACCGAACACATGCCGTGTTATCTTGTGTCCAACCTCTCAAGCTGACAGTAGGTATTTACTGAAACTGACCGCTGGATTCAGTTGAGGTACTTATTCAGTTGATTGAGACAAGACGCATTGAATCCGCCTTGTGACCTTTATGTACAAAAAGTTCGAAACAATAATAAATAGTAAGCACCTGGTGATAATTAACAAGCTGTGGAAATTTTGACACCTATAGTTGAGACTTCATGAATTTTTTGATGAAATTGGAAATTAAATAAAACAATTTCAATTTTTAAAATTCGAGTAAAAGAGCACTACCTATCCTTTCAACTGTGATAGTTATATATATGTACTTATTTATATTTAATATATATTTATCATATCTATATAAGTATATAAAGTATAGTATTGGGCATAATTATATTATGCAAGTATATTTTCGTATTTTATTTGATTCTTTAGTTTAAGGCTTCACTTTTCTTCTTCTGTTGTTCTTACACACTATTGTCTACATTTCTTATTCATTTCTCCTTTCGCAGGTCTGCTGGAAGAAATTTCGTTAGAAATAAGCAGTTCCTTTGTACTTCTTTTAAACTATAATGTTATCTTTTATTATATTTCTGTGTGTACATAAATAATAAAATAAATAAATAAATATTTGTTGTTCACGGGCGCCGCGAGGGGGGTGCAAAGGGCTGCACTTGCACGCCCCTGACTTTCAATATAATTTAGAAATCATTCAAAAGTATAAAAAATATCTTCATAAGTCGCTCATACAACGCACCTACGCCATTGATGAAAAAAAACGTATCCGATAAAACGGACCAGTAAAACGGAGACCATGTGTACGGGCACTTACTAGATAAAAAAAAACTAGCCTCTTCAAAGGACTAGCCTCTTCAAAGGGGTTTGGTTTTTTTCGGATGGGAAATCACAAGATGCACCCCCCTGAAATTAGTCCCGCCTGCGCCCATGTCATTGTTCAATTCTAGTGTCAATGTTTTACTAACACGGCTGACGGTGGCAGATTTATCCATATCGGAATTCGGAACCAATGCCATTTTAAATAAACATAGAATAGAAGATGTACTTATTTGCTCCAAAAAATGCCACGATTAGGAAACAATACGAGGCTTCCAATTTACATTTTATAATTTTTGATTTTTACAAAACTTTTTGTAGTGTAGGTAGAAAGTACAAATCGTAAATTCAATAATAAGATAATATTTGGAACGTGTACAGTAGCATGTATAATGTAGTACATATGTAAAATGTAGTGTTCATGTAATTTAGCTTCATGCTGACTTGTTGGCCGCTCGCCGAGGAAAACAATAAAATTGTCTGCTGCCGACGTTTTGTGTTTAAACCGCACAAAACGTTATAAATAGCACAGAATTACCGGCTGTACAATTTAAAATATTGTAGCAAAAGTGTTTGTAAAGTTTCCTGAGATTATAAAGGATCCAATAAAAATAGGTGGACTTTTACCACAGCGCTCAGTAGGTCTAACCAAAGATATCCAAGCAAAAAAAAACACTGATTAAAATGATTTTATGCATTGGGTAACCAACATTTATAAGTGTATTTTTGTTCGCTGATTATTTTAATTGTAGGTATCTAATGCGATTTTCTTATATTTTTTTTTTACCATTGTCCTTATTTTGGTGGTCTGAATGATTCCTAAAAGTTTGTCCACCTACTTTAATGGGACCTTATATATTATGTAGGTACTTAGAGTCAAATTTCAAAAAGTTCATATTCAGGCTCCCCTGGCCAAAATTAAGAGTTCACAATAGACCGCAACCTGAGAGTGTGTAGATTTTGACTCCTACAAAATAAAAATAAAAATTAAATATTTTGACAACATACATAAGTAGGTACCTAACACGGATTAATTATTGTATCTGCGCAGAGGGTCGAATTTGCAGTTTTAGGAGAGACCATAGATGTAGAGACGCATCATTTTGGGTTTTTAATTGATCACCAACATTAAGAAACTACACAAGAGTTTTAGCACCAGCAAAACTAAGTACTAATTACTACGCACTACCCAAGAACACAAATAGGTGTCTATCATCCGGGCAGCCGGTAATGCTCGCCACTACACAATGCCTCGCAATTTCCTAGACTCCAAACATAATTACAAGTAGATAGTACAACAGAGTTGCGTCAGCGGAACATGTTTGTGAGCGAGCCATTCACAGGAATGAGGTCAAACCCTCCACTCACGTAATCCCGTCGGAAGCTGCGTCCATCATATCTTGTCGCCCACATTGAGGACCAGAGCCGCGCACGCCTCAATAAATAGCCAATGAGATTCACGATGATTCATCGAAATCACATTGCCTCAGCTCTCTTCCTAATAAGATTGTTATCGAAGCAGAAATAAGTCATTTCACAAAGTGTGTATAAAAAAATATGTTACGGCACAAGAATGTTCCTAAAATCTTTTACTCTATAAACTAAACTGTTCACACAAAGCTCTCGTAGCACAAGATACGGCGGCGAGCGCAGCAAACGAGCACGAAGTTAGAACAACAAAAGCTCCGCATGTAACGTCGCTGAAAGTGGCATTAAAGGAAATAATTAAAAACCTTGTTAGTCTTAGCTGCGAGCAATAAGAGAGCGGAGAGAGCTGGCAAAGGAACGCTGAGCGAACAAAATAAAGCACAAGCACGCCGGGCGCTGGGGCGGGCTGGCGGGCGGCGTCTGAAACCTGTATAAATGCAGCACATTTCCAGGCGTCTACCTCTTTATTGCCTGCCCGAGCCGCGCGAGACAAAAGGACTAAAACAGCGCCTCGGGAATATTAATAAGAATTTATCTCACGCCACCGTAAGTATCTGCAGCCCGCCTTCATTTTAAAATTCATAAAGCTACGATGCACGTTCCACAAAGAGAATGCTAGGTACGAAAACGATTTCGTTTTAAATGCAATTTACTTATTCATCGCTAAGTAATCCTGACCCGCAAAGAAATGTTTAAGCTCGTACTGAGCAAACAGTTTTATGGGTAGAGAAAGTTTGCTCGGCCTCGCTCCCTGGACGTGGCGAGGATAGCAGCGAGCCGGGTGCCGCCGGGTGCTGCCGGGGCCCGGGCCCCCGGGGGCCTCGCGCCCCACATTACAATGCTGCGTCGCTGCTCCTACTTGTAATGCGGGATCGTGCCACCAACTTATTTGGGTAATCGTTGGATCCACACATTTTGAACCCGTAACACAAACCTATATTTTTGCGCATCTTCGCTGTCTTTATCGCAATCGAAATGGTAACTCTTCTTCATATTTCTATCTCACCGGTTTTGCTAAATCATTTCAACAGGACTTGCACATAGCTTTGTAAATCAATTTCGTTCAGATGGGTTCATGGTTCATGGGCTCTGCAAAAACATGAATATATGTATTAAAGTTTGAAGGTCTTCATCATAAACTCCTGTAACAATAATTACACCTTTCTGGTAACCTGAATACTAGGACCTTTAGTTGACTGCACAAAGCATTGCATCAAATCCGTCCAGAGACCACCACACATATTCAGACTCCCCTGCCTACAATAACCCAGCCGAAAATACCAACTAATTTAAATAATATTCACGCTTCGTAAGTGAAATGTGAATTCAGATGAAAACAATGCAGACGAGCAGCCGACGCGCGACGCGACGTGAACGCACCCGATTCGTAATGGTGGCGTCACGCGGTCTGCCAAGATGGCGGCCACGCTCCCTGGAAATGTTCCACCATTATTTGCGGGCTCTCCCGCTACTCCGTGCAAGCTCCACGGTTCGCCTTCGGGAAATACATGTTATTCAGGAATAACCAATAAATACTCGGTATAATTATGCCTCTTTTTTAATTGGGTCTAAAATCTTACTAAAAATCGACAAGAATTCTGAGGTAGCGTTGTACAACATTGAAGTAACATAAAACCATTAATAAGCCTCTTACCCTATCCGTCTAAGTCAACATCGGTGTTCTCGGAGATGCGGCGGGGTGGTAGCAGGAGGGGGACTCGGGGTTCGTTGCCGTGGCAACGCACGGGGGCGCGGACCCGAATTTTATCGATTCGGTACAGACAGCAGCCGGGTGAGCTTTCGCCTACACTAACACGATTCAACGCCCGTGTTTGCAGATCTCAGAGGTTTATAAGAGCTTTGACATTTGGAAACACATACGCTGTTTCGATGTCTCTCGATCCATACGGGTTGAACTTAGTCCCGCATAAACCGCAAATTACTGTTGTACGTGCTTT
Source organism: Melanchra persicariae (assembly GCA_947386135.1). Lineage (NCBI taxonomy): Eukaryota > Metazoa > Arthropoda > Insecta > Lepidoptera > Noctuidae > Melanchra > Melanchra persicariae. Next base: position 5,497,431 of record OX376653.1, on the reverse strand, counting down.
TTGAGATAAAAGCGTTTAGTACCTACATAGGAATTTTAGGATATCATTAAGAACATCTATATCCATTTCGAGTCGAATCGCAGACTTTTGTGGGTAGTTCAAGTTAGGAGTTAGTCTTATTAACAAAATGTACCTTCCTACCCATGTAATTATTACGAGGGTGCCCCCTTTTAGGTTTCTATACCAAAATAGATACCTATCTTTAGATATATACCCATGAAATTATTTTTAAAATCATTTAACTCTGTTATGAAAGTCATGACAACAGCCTAACGTACCTACCTAAACTAAATGCGATTAAGTACATCTTATATTTTTTATCACTTTTGTGGATAAGTATACATTTACATAGCACAATAACTAGCTAACTCCTGGTTCAGAATCAAGACAGAAAATAGTTTAAGGCAAGTGTGTTTTTTATGTTTATTTAATAAATAAACAAGATTTGAAAGACCAATAAGTCGATTGGTACCAATTCTCAAAACTTAAGTAGTTACGTACCTACTTGCGTCAATTTATATCCACATCATAGCTATCCAAATAGTAAAGCACCTATGTAAGTCCATAATATAGGTAGGAAAGAGTGGTCATGGTAGGTGTGTACCTACCTACGGAGCAATAAATTAAAACAATGATTAAGCAATAACTTCCTTCCATTTTATCATACAAACGACGTGGATAACGGCACAATCCGTTTCACCCTAAACAACAATTTGGCAAAAATGGGAGCAGTAGTTACTTCGCAGCGAAAACACGTCTCCCGAAGCGATTTTTGAGTAGGGATAAAAAGGAAAGCGGGGTTGCAAAGGGTTCTCCACACGAGATATGAACTAGTGCACCCTTCTCGCCACCACCCCTATCAATTGTTACCAGTTGCGCATATTTTTACCCGCAGAAACAACCCGGTGGGAGCTGAGACAGCGTTTGCGTTAAATCACTCGAGAATATTCGCCGTCTTGAGTTATGTAACGCTTGGTGCTTATTTGAATAAATATTTATTAGTTTTACGGTTGCACATGATGGCACTTAACTTGAATTGTAGGTTTTGCTAAGATAACTTTATGGCGTGCTCACATTTTTCTCATATTCCATTCCACAAAAGCGTCTACAAAATGTGTTTGATTTATGGTGCTTTGCGTGAAGGTGCGAAATTGCGAATGATGGCATTTGTTCCACTAACTATTACAAGTTTGTACCTACCAGAAGCCTGTATAGTAGACACCTCAAAAGTGAACTGTTATTGTCTAGTCCTAGCGTCAATTTAATATAGTTTATTGATTTGTATAAGAATAGAATAGCAACCTATCCAGGAGGCCAATACTATAAACTCGTACATCTAGATGGACAGTCAGCCTGTTAAGGCCTGTTTACTATGTTTAGTGTGACGGTCAAGTTTAAACAAATCTACGCTATACAAAGAAAAGCACAGTTAAGTTCTGGGTTAAACAAAATGTAAGAAACGCTTTTGTGTTAAGAGCTAGCCAGGGAGTGAGTGGTTGGCCTGAATATGCCAATCTTCGGATGAAACAGAAAATAACGTGTAACACTAACTCCTCAAAATGTTAAACTCTATGTAATCTTGTGGGTTTCAATCTTAGTGATGAAATTCTCAAAACTTGAACAAGCCTCTTAAAGTTTCTGCGAAGAAACATTGAACAAGACTCTGATAAGCCGAGCAAGGAATGAGGGCCACTAACTGAAACAATAAACGAACAATTGTCAATCCAGGCTAAAAGGATTCGCGAAATCGAAGGAGAACAAAATTAAGATTAAGAAAATCTTATGATAAAATATTATATCGATTATGTTAACAAATTAACAATATTAACAAATAAACTAAACTAACAAACTAAAATGTAGCATCAAAAAACTCGTCCTTAACGCTGTCAGCTGGTAATGTGCCCTGCCCAAGAGACTGGTGGCACTGCCACGTTGAATGGCAATGCCTCTGGCCAAAGTAAAAGCCAGCTCTTGGGTCACGGGAAGTGTCAACCAGCCGTTTCGAATTTCTTTGAAAAGGCTGTGAGCTCAAGGGCTCCACAGCCCGAGGGTTTCAACCCAAAATGACTCGAAAATATAGTTATCAATAAGGTCACTATATTTACGCAGCTTGAGGTTTTCCGCAGCCGCAGCGGCAGTGCCAGCACAGCACGATGAACTAGGAAGATGGGATGGCGCAAGAGTATCAGCACAGGTTGCGTCCCACACTATAAGGGTAAGCCCTACCCATCTTCCAAGGAAACATAGACATGCCGTCAAATCTTTTGACATCGTCACGTGGAACGCCGACGGTGACGAGAGCTCGTTGGATAATGTCGTTTATATTAGCGTGTCGCGCAAAACGGCCCAGACTGCGGCTACAAGCAAAGCCGTGGTGCCCGAGGCTGATGACAACCTCACCACAGTGACAGCGATGAGAACCACATGGGGCCTTACCTACGAGAAAAATCGAACGTAGGTAAGCCAGCAAACAACAATCAAAAGAAAACGAGGCCGTGAGAATACGAGAAAAAAATCAGTTTTTCCAGTCGACTTCCGTAGGCATCCACAAAAAGTATCGCAGGGTCCGATTAACACAGTATCCTTGAAGATGTCGCTCGCAAAAAGGGGCATAAGGGGACAAAAGGCCCTGGAACATTTCTCATTGAGGCGAAGGGCGGCGAGCGGTCGTGGGGTGCTCCCCTCCCGCGCCGCCCCGCGACACCCGCCGCGTGCCCACGTAGCAGTCTCCAGCCACGGTGTCCATAATTTATGCTTTCGAGCGGACCACGAAAAATAAATGAGCATCAGTAACAAGAGGAAATGGAAAAGTAACTTACATCTTTGTGAAGAACTGTCTATGTGCCCATGTCTTTTGTATCAGCAAATTAATTTAGACATTTTTGGTTGATGCCTTTCGCAGATCGCTTCCAAGGAGATCTCGTGGGAGTGACTTTCCTTTTATTTTAGCAGACTTAACTATCTTTTTGTTAACTTGCTGGTCACAATTTTGTTTTTTAAATATCATACCTTTTTATACTTGGCACTTTAGGGACCTTTTCTTTCTTTTTTTTGCGAGGGAAATCATCAAATGACTTCCCAGGGCCAGTGTCAGGATTGTTTGAAAGAGTTATCGCGGCACTGGAACGCAAATAGCAATTGAAGGATCATGGGTGGGTAATTTGATGATTTGCTATAATTCCCATCCATAAAAAAAACTCATTCGACCCTGTTTTAGTTTCAAAATAATAACTTAATCCTGGGTTTTAGGTATCTGAATATGTCACCGGACTATTACAAACACCGTAAGTTTATAATAAATCGCGTAAGATTATAAACTCTCTTCCCGAATACCAAATTAGGATGGGATTTATTGTTTTCGAAATAATCTGCTGTTCATAATATTCGAGATTAGAAATTATTAGAACAATGAAAGTTCAAAATAGTAGTATCAGTTTTTTTATTAAAATTAAAAAAAAAAATTAAGAAAAATTGACGGGATGTCATAATTAATTAATCTAGGCAATAATTCCTTAAAAAAAATTAAGGCACACAAATGCTTTGTATTACGTACATAATATTAGCTATTTATAATCACAATCACACAATCGTAACTTACATTACTACAAGTCTTAAACATTAATTTGTAGTATTTATAGATAACTAGAAAATTTTATGAATATTAAAGTAAAAGTTCGCCATTAATCCACAAAGGCAGACAATAGGGTATTTAACTACTATAAAAAATCTGCATGAATGAATGAATTTGCCAAAAAAATTACTAAAATCGGTGGAAAAACCGAGAAGCTTCCAGGCTTTTGTACAGGACGGCGCAAAACTATAGCGTGACTTGCGAATGACGTCACACGCGATTAGTGATGTCTTTTATCATGGATGTTAAAACGCTCACATCTCCAATATTTTTTAGTAATGATTGCATTTGTTTTTTCTCTAGGTTTTGTGACATATAACATAATAAAAAAAGCCAGTCAAAAACCCTATTGCCTAAGTACTTCAAACGGTGTGTTTGCATTTCGTCGGTTATATTAAAATGCGCCGTTGTAATAGGCGACCCTATTATGTTAAGCATCTTATCTTTCAAATACCCGTTTTGACTCATTTGGTGTCTTAACAGTTTCATTTTTTAGAGAAAGCAATCGAGTTTACTTCTGAATTTAGGCTCTTTCTAAAATTATTTGCAGCCTTCATTATTATTACATATTCCAAATGCGAATTAAAAATGATTGTGAATGTGAAATCACCATAAAGCAGACATGCATACATTTCGGTAGTTTTTATCGACATGACATACACCTATTATCCCCTGCGATGTTCGCTTTTCACAGTACCTGTTCATAGTATTTATCATGCATTACGGTTTTTTTTATTTGTTCATGCAAATGCTTGCAATTGCATGCTTATTGATCACGGAGTTATAGACTACATTCGAATTTTCATCGAAATGGCGATTGTTGTCACATTAAAAAAATGCTCTCAAGGCACAATACACCTTAAAATAATCTTAATTACATTAATCACTGATAGCGAAGTTCCGTGACAGCTCTCTTTAAGAATCTGCTCAGATGCATGAACTCCTGGTCTATGACAGCATTGAACCATAGCTTATTGTCTGCATCTCTATGGTCTATGGCATTCAACTGTATGTAAGTATATGGGGCGAAAGCTATGCTATTTCTTATGCTTAGTTTAGCATCAACATCAGGCATTAATGACCGGAGTTTGCCGACGAGCTGTGGATGCAATTTGTTGAAAACGAAGCCAGTGTTTCTAGCGGTGAGCAGTTCTTCGGCGTACACACAGTTGATGAGGTCAGAGGTGTATGCTTCTAGGACTTGCATTTGATTTTCGAACGTACTGCTATCTGTCATGATTGTGTTTGATTTTGTCATTGTTGAAAATATTCTTTTGTACCTGTAAATAAATAAAAGTCTTATATATTTATAATTTATGCACTGTGACCGTTGAGCAAGCTCCACACAATGAATGCCCGCAGACGGTCGGCACCGCCAAGGCGCTGTACCGTTTGCCCAGCAGTGGGACAGTAGACTAATATTTTTGTATCTATCTCTTTCAGTGGCTAATAAACATACTTTACTAGACAGAGATAGGAGACGCGATGGCAAACGGTACACGCCCACATCGAAGTACTTAGCGTTCCCAAGTAATCATTCTCGTTGTTTGCAAAGTCTGAGAAACAGACTGGGTTGGAGCAACGGGAACATGCGAAACAGCGCGAATTAATTTGATTCGTTTGTACGAGGTTCCAGTTACCCTGTAGGTATACTGTGCAATTACAACACAAAGAGTTGTAAAGGGCAGACGATTCTGCTTGACATACTTGATTTAAAAACCAATAACATTGTTCAGCATCATGCTTATTTTCCCCAAAGGAGAATTAAGAGACCCAGATTTGTGTGCATGTTTAAGCACCATGTTATAGAGGTTGCCCTCAACCTTATCGGACATATTATGCGTTCATCTAAGCATACACTACAGCACTACTGTATAAAAGCGTTGTATGCAGAGCACCAATAATTTATAACAATATCCCTATCTGTGTCAAAAAACTAAATACAGACCAGTTTAAGAAAACCTTTAAAAAAATACTGACAGAAAAAGCCTACTATGATATTAATGAATTTTTAAATGACAAATCGCTCTGATATACTGACTGAATCTATAATATTTATTTTGAATCGCATGAATATTTACCAATTGTTTTTTTTATTTATAATTTAATACGCTCAAGCCCAACATGTGAAAATTCCCTAATATAAAGTGAATCTTATGTAATAGGTAAATAAACATTAAATTCGCGATTAATTCGCGACACACCGGTGTGTTGCCGGGGCCGGACAGGTTAATGTTAATTGTTATTTTTTTTTTTTAGATTATTTAACATTGTATTTAAATTATTTATTTTATTTTTTGTTTTTTGAAATTTTATGGTCTTCCGACCAAATTTGTACACCAGCCATGGTCAAACATGTTGTGCCAAAGAATAACCTGTAACACCTATAATAAACATTATACCATCCATGTATATTATCTACACATGTTTTTGCAAATAAATGAATCTTATCTTATCTTATCTTATCTTATCATAATCTGAAAACGGTAAAGACAACACCAGCAAGATACTTCAAAGCAAAGGAAGCTGTTGGAGGCAGCAGACTTGGAAACGTGTCGTAAGTGGTCAACCCCTAGGTTGAGCATATTCCCATCAATGGACACAAATGCAGAATCTGGTCTGCCAATAAAATCCAACAGCTTTCTGCCCAACCCAGGGATCGTGTCCAGGACCTCACACTAAACAGTAGCGCTTGCGATTTGGGTTCAATTGACTACCGAAGTAGGTAACAGGATTTATTTGTCGTGTTGCTGTTGAACGAATGTATTCAAAATTTTTGTGGCCCAATTTTTTGTCATTTTTACAGCCTTATTGGGGAACAGCGCTGAGGCCACATTTACTACATATAACTTTGGGATACGAAGGGTTAGGATAGGAGATGGAGCCTAGTTTCTGACATAGCTCGCCAAGTCGCCATCTACACTTTGCAGCAGATCCGTCGAGGTAGACCCGTTTTGGCGCCATCTACACCGTCACGTTCGAACTAAGTCACAAAAATCCTGAATCGCGCAAGCAAAGTTTCGCGTAACTACAACTGATAACAATCTTTGTGTCTTCCTTTTTCAATGAAGGATATGCAGAAATTTTTATCCCGCTCTGCATAACCCTATATCTTTAACTACTTCCATGCTATAAATCCTTTATAAAAGTTTCTGAAACAGCTTATTGCCAACACTAAAGCCGAATTTACATTACGAAACTAGTTTCATGCATGTTGAAATTAATTTCATAACACTACTTTCAGTACCTGTGAAACTAGTTTCATTAAAAATAATAGTGTCGTGAAACCCACAGTATGTCTGTGTTCATGGCTCCGCTAACATCTAAGCTTAATTTTGCATTGCAAAATGTTGTCATACAAATTTTATTTTATAAAATTAAGAAAAGGTTGTCTCGAAAGAAAAGATGTTGGTGGATTCGAGTCTGGCTAGCAAGAAAGCAAGCACTACTAAAAACATACGTCCTATCAACGCCGGCGCTTTCGTGACACTAGTTTCACGTCGCGTTTATACGATGACATTAGTTGCATGACACTAGTTTTATCCAAAAATCGCGCGCAACACGAAACTGTTTCAGTGTCGTGAAATCGATGCATGCATTGTAAAACTTGACGTTTACACGTGAAATTGTTGGTGACATTAATGTCACGGAACTACTTTCATGCCACTAGTTTCGTAATGTAAATCCAGCTTTAAACACCTAGTGTCATAGTAACCATAATAGCATCCGAACGAGTGTTATTATAATGTTGTACTAAAATTAATTACGTAACTCCTTCGCTTTTTTGAAATGGGATCGAAAAGCAAAGGAATCACGAAACAGCCACATTCTCACCACTCAATTCGTGATCTCTTTATGAATTGAAAAAAAGAACATTGTCATGCACGCGCGTTTCACTACCAAAGCGTCGTAATTTAAAAAAAATGTCATTCGAATTCACGTCGTGTCCCGACATTTTTTTTGTTCGATTTTAGTATTGCAAAAAAATTATTAATACGTTGTTTACAAAAATGAGTGATTCTAACTTTGATAACACATCACCACATACCTATTTATAATGGAGAAATAATAAGTCTAGCCACACTTTTATTTTATTAGCCACGTGATCAAACTTCTCATTTTATAACTAAACAACGGGAAAATGTGATAGCCTCTAATAAACTAATTCGTCTTTTTTACAACGCCAACTAAATATTCTAAGGAAAACGTCAAGTAAAGATCAACAATTATATTAACTTGTCCTTTTTATTTATACATTGCCACCTAATTACTAACTCAGCCACGGAATTTATATCTCATCACCATTTTACAGCGAGTTCGGGATTTGGGGCACCCCGACTCGGACAGGTTAGGTTAGAAGGGGATGGCGCCATCCCCTTCGTGGTTATTTTTTTTTATGATAGTAATGAAATAGAAGCTAATAGAATATATTTTTTGATGTCATTTAATAGTATTTTAGAAGTTTACTGCTTGAATGCATGTTAAAAATTTAGATGCTGAAAAATAACCACCATGCTTGCATAGAAGATAACTAGTGGCTAAGATAGTATCATTCAGACGTTCGTTAATTGTGGCTGACTTAGTAATTTAGAAGGCAATGTAGATTTTTAGAGGCAAATATTGCTATTAAAAAGATGTCTGTTTAATTAGCAGCCTTTATAATGCAGCAAAGGACTTTTCTAACGAATTATTACCAGAAAAGTCAGGAAAACAATATGAAAAGGCGTAAGTACCAAGATTTCATGAATTAGAAAAGAACCTTTCATAGAGGATTCATATCATGGGTGTAGATAAAGTCTTGTATGCAACTGTGCATAATTAGGTATTAAAACACTCATGTGATAAGCCCACTGAGGTGTAGTAGTACTACCTGTAGTATAAGGTCTATGACCCTATCCATATGAATGTATCTTCTATTAATATATTAACACACTTATACTCCTTTAGTCAGTAATTAAAGGTAATCGTTTGAGAACAGTTGTTTTGACTTCCGTTCGAAGACGGTTTTAACAAGATTGGATAAGATAATAATCATTTTTGAGAAGAAAGATGAATACTCACAGTATGAGGAGTGCAGCGACACTGTCCAGCAAGGCGGCGGAGGGCGCCAGTAGCGGCAGCGCCAGCGCCAGGCGCGGCGCCAGGCCGGCCGCCGTCGCCGCCCCGCGAGCCTCGCCGCGCGCGCGGGACACGCTGCTGTGCACCGCGCTGTGCAGTGCGATCATGTTCTCTGTGCACACCATCATAAAATAATTGTTCTATAATATAATGTTTCTTACTTAAAGGCGGCACTGTTTAGCATCTAGACGCCGCATAACAAGACAGGTTTTTAGCAACTCTATGCAGAGACCTGTGTAATATACGAGGTCTGCACTCAAATCTCGCCGCAGTCCATCACCGCCTGGAGACTGAGAAACCAGCGCTCCTATTCCTTTCCGAGACGCAGATCAGATGTCCGTCAGACGTGTCGTATCTGACTTACCCAGGGTTTACTCTAGAGCACCATTTCAAACCACGCGCTGGTGCATGTATGTACGCCCGGGACGACATCTGCTATCGGCGTCTCCGCAACCTTGAGGACACCAGGTTCTAAACGCTTTGGCTTCTAATGGACACGGGCCTGGATAAGACTATCTACGCCTGTGTCTAGCGGTCGCACAGCGGTGATTTGGAGGCAACTGGGCTCACAAAACACCTCAGTGAGGCGGCGGATGCGGCTCAGCAATTACTGACTGCCCAATTGGTGTTACTGGGGGACTTCAACGCCCACCATCAGGAGTGGGTCTTCCCATACCAGTGCACAGACCATGCTGGGCGGGAGACGCGAATGCTAGCGTTAAATCTCCCCACCAACCGTGTCTCCACGTTGCCGTCGTGGTGGGGCTTGCGTGTCTCAGTGATCTTGGGGGCTTTGCCGGTAGAGCCACTCATGCCGGAAGGTCCCAAGTGAGAGACCAGACCAAGAGAGACACAAGAGGGGCACACCGTTCGGAGACTTGAGCAGTGTTCGGGTCCTCGGACGGTGTGCGTCTCATTGGCTTGCTCGCTGCTCTCTGGTACGCGTCTGATCATCAGATGTGACTGTGAGGGGCAGCGAGCAAGCAGTGAAAGAGAGGGAGAGAGGAGGGGAGAAAGGGACCGCACCCTCAAAAAGGAAATTATGGATAGAGACACTGCTAAAGAGAAACTACCCCAGGGCGGTCCGGACTGCATAGCAGCCCGGGAATCCGCCACGCCTCGCGCGTCAAGCCCCTCGTATTCTGGGGGGGGCAACAGTGCTCTCTATTCTCCGCTTGCCAAGTGCAACAGTGGCCGAGGAGGCCCCCGATCCAAGCCGTCCTTTCAGGACTTGATCGGGTTTAGTTTTAGTTCGCCCGACAAAGCGTCGGTCGGACGGAGCGCGGGCAGAGGCTCGCTTGAGCGTCACGCAGGTGCAGAGTCGGAGTCCGAGTTGGACTCCGACGACCTGGTGACTGTGAGCTCGGCGAGCTCTGGACCCGAGGGGGCAGGGACTGCAGCGGAGGACTCTAGGTCCTTCCGCAAGCGGCCTAGACCGGAGGACGACCGGGGGTCGTCCTGCAGCGAGGAGGTGGCCTCGGCCCGAAAAATTCCCACCAGTAGGCGGGGTAAGGGCCGAGAGGGAGGCAAGGGGAGATTGCCCGCCTCCAAGGTGGCTGGCCAGCGAGCCGCGGAGCTCGTCTCTGACGGACGACCCCCCGGAGAGGGCGGTCGCAGGGCTAATGGTTCGGAGTCCTCCGGCGGGGAGCCGGATGACCGGAGGGCCGGGTTTGTGGAGGTGGTGGAGGCCGCGCTTCGCGATGTGGCCTTGAAGAGGAAACTTTCCTCAAAGAACAAGGCCATAAGCGAGGCGATGGCCTCCATCCAGGCGGCAGCGGAGGCTAACCGAGGTGGGCCTCCAGCGGACGAGCTGTCCAAGCTGCGGGCGGAGGTCGCCCGCTTGGCTGCCGCCACCGAGCGTCTCCAGAGGGAGAACGCGGGGCTCCGAGCAGACCTGGCCAGGCTCCAGGGAGCCGGCCCACAGGGGGCGCCTAAAGGGGGGCGCAAGGAGGACAGCCAGCCCGTGCCGCAGGAGGGCCAGGTGCTGGACCTTGTGCGGCAGGAGATGGCTGCCTTCCAGGCGCGGTTCTCCGTCCTGGAGGGCATCGTCCTGCACCCCCCGTTAGCGGCGAGTGGGAAGGCTCCAGGCCGGAAAAAGGCGGCGTCGTACGCGGCCGCCGTGGCTGCCACACCGGGGTCGTCCGGCCAGGACAAAGGGTCTGGGCCGGCACCCGCGAAGCCGGTGTCGGGAAAACCGGACCCGGCCCCGGGAAGGAAGAGGAAGGGTGGGGTGGCTGCACGGACGGCGAAGGCTCCTGCGCCAGCCGTGCAGCAGCTCCCCCCGGCTTTCTCGCCTTCTGAACCTCCCCCGGCTCAAGCCGAATGGCAAGTGGCCGGGGAGAAGAAGAAGGCAGGAAAGGCAGCCAGGGCGGCAAAGAGGCGGGAGAGAAGGCGGCGGCAGAGGGCACGAGGCGTCGCGGCTGCGCTCCGCGCCCCGAAGACCGCGGCTGCGCTCCGCGCCCCGAAGACCGCGGCTGTAGTATTAACGCTGCAGCCGGACGCGGTGAAGAGGGGCGTGACGTATGCCAACACGCTCACCAAGGCCAAGGAGGCCATCAACCTCGGTGAGCTTGGCATCGTCGGGGGTCTCCGGCTCAGGGTCACCATGACCGGGGCCAGGATGCTCGAGATCCCTGGAGCAGACAGCGGTCCGGCCGCGGACGCTCTAGCCGAAAGCCTTAGGGCGTCCTTGGGCGCGGATGACGTCCGAGTGTCCAGGCCCACGAAGTGCATAGACATGCGCATTTTGGGCCTGGACGACTCCGTCACGGAGGGGGAGGTGTTGGCCGCCGTCGTCAGGACGGGGGGGTGTTCTACAGAGGAGGTGAAGGTGGGCACCATCCGTCCTGACAACACGGGCATGCGAACCGTAGTAGTGAGCTGCCCCGTGCCGGCGGCCAAGAAAGTCTCGGAGGGCCGAAGGCTCTTGGTGGGCTGGGTCTCCGCGCAGGTGAAACTGCTGGAGCCCAGACCTCTGAGGTGCTTCCGTTGCCAGGTTGGCAACCACGTCGGGGCACTCTGCACCTCGGAGGTGGACCGCAGTGACCACTGCTTCCGCTGTGGTCAGCCCGGTCACAGGGCCGGTTCGTGCGACGCCGCGCCGCACTGCTTCGCATGTGCGGCAGCTGGCAAGCCGGCCGATCACTGGGGTGGGGGCAAAGCCTGCGGTCCACCCGCCAGGGCCGGGTCGAGGAGAAAACCCTCCTCCACCGCCGCCGCCGCCGTCGCTTCCGCCGCAGCCGCCGCCACCGTCGCCGCCGCTGCTACTGCCCGGGAGGGGGCCGAAATGAAGTGCCAGTAATGGCCCCATTTCGCCTCCTCCAGACGAACGTTAGTCGCTGCGCCTCTCAGGAACTGACGCTCCTGAGCAAGGCACAGTGACTGACGCCTGCGGACAGCGAGCAATGGGTAGCTCGCTGTCCGATCAGGTCAGGCCAGAGTCGACGGCGCGTTTCACTCCGAACGCGCCGGAAAGAGCAGTCAGCAACGAAGACGGGGCCCGCCAGGGCCAGAGCCTGCCAGGGTTGCGGAATATGTTCGAAAGAGTTACCGCGGCCCTGGGAAGAAAGGCACTAGGAGGACTAAAGGGTGGGTTTTAGTCAGTAAAAGTCTGACACTCCCTGCCGCTCCACCCAGAGCGGGAGGGGTCATTTGATGATTTCCCATCCTCGAAAAAAAAAAAAAAAAAAAAAAGCGTTAAATCTCACCCGGCTGGTCCAGGGGACAACGAGGGTGCCGGATGTTGATTCGCACACAGCCAATTGCTTGGACCTTCTGCTGACAACAGATCCAGACCGCTACTCGGTGTCGATTTCATCACCACTAGGTAGTTCCGACCATTATCTGATGTAGTCTGTGTCCGTCTACTCCCCGCCCAATCCTAACCAATGGTAATGGTATGGCGATACAGGTCAGCAGATTGGGATGGCATGCGATCTTTCTTCGCATATCCTTGGCAGCCTACTTGCTTTTCTTCGACTGACGCTTCGTCGTGCGCGAACGCCGTGACCGATATGTTGCGGCAGGAAATGGAGTACTTCATTCCGTTCTCTGACGTAACAATATCTGGCGTGGCTCGTCCATGGTTTGGTGCCGATTGCAATCGCGCTGATGCGGCGTACCTATCATGGGTCGACGCTCGTACGCGCAAAGCAAATGACGAGAGTCAGAAGAAGAGGGCCTTCAACAGGGCTGCCAAGTCCTGCAAGAAGGTGTTGCGAAGGGCACGGTTTGACCACATAAGCCGAATTGGGAACTAACGTGCTTCTTACCCAGCAGGTAGTAAGGCGTTTTGGTCCCTGGCGAACTTCTGCCGCCCCTCACTACCACCACTGCTGAGACCCGACGGGTAGCGACCCGTTGCTTTGTCCTCAGCGGAGTGGACCAGCAGGTCAGGTGCCAGACCCTGTCGACGGCCTTCGAGATGTCAAGGGAGACCGCAAGTGCTTCCCCGTGTGTCTCGATGGCCTCGAGTGGGGTGATGTCAATCTGGTCAGGTTCAATGCTGCTAAAACCCAGGAGTGTCTTTTTTCCGCTAAAAGGAGCCAATTTCACTCAGCTCCATCTTTCCAAAGTGTAACCGTGCCGATAACCGACCAACTTGACATTCTTGGTGTTACGTTAACATCTACCCTCAATTTTGGTCCATTCGCTGCCAAATTGTTAGGGATACTAGCAAAGGTGCGACAGTTCTTCACGCCGGAACAGCTGCTCAAACTTTATCAAGCGCAAATTCGATCGTGTATGGAGTGCGACCTCTCATCTTTGGGACGGATATGCCAGATACCAGCTTGATGCCCTTGAGTCAATTGAGAAACGAGCCAAGGGGATCATCGGCAATGAAAGGCTCGTCGAATCGAAGCTACAAAGTCATGAGCATCGACGCCGAGTTGCTAGCCTGTCGGTTTTCTATCGGTTGCATTTTGGGGTGTGTGCGATGGAATTGCAGTTTCATTCCGCCAAGCCCATTCCATCATCGGACCCGCAGACGTATGGCGATGCGCCACCGGTACATGGTGGACATCCCACCCACACGCATCGTTTTGGGAAAACATTCATTGTGCGTACAGCAAGGAGTGGAATTCCCGGCCAGAGTCTGTGTTTCCTGATAGCTACAACCCGGATGTCGTTAAGTCAAGAGTGAATAGTTTACTTTTAGGCAAGCGAGCTTCCATCTTCGGCCACATCATCGCTTACCCTCAGGTGAGATAGTGGTCAAGCGCGTGCTTATCAATAATAAAAATAAAATAAAGACAATTCCTGTATTTTCAAAAAACTCGCATTACGATTCCATTCAAAGGACATAAGTATGACCAAAGGTATCGTAAACGGAGCAAAAGATGAAAACGACTGTTGTAATCATATTGCTACTTTAATTACAAAACTACAAAATCGAATATTTTGTCATCCTTCTAAACAGAGAGGAAGTAAATAGTACTTAAGGCCACCACCTGTCAAGGGTAACAAAAGAGTTACCGCGGCCCTAGAACGCATAGTGCATTTGGGGGAACACGGATGGGTTTTACTCAGTAATAGTCTGACACTCCCTTCTGCTCTGACCAGAATGGGCGGAGTCATTTGACGATTACCTAACCTTAAAAAAGGCTAAGGCACAACTAAGAGCGCTTGCATATTTGTCTAGGTTACAGCAGAGAGTTCCACTTTCTCATACCTGTGCTAGCTGGTATAATTTGTTTTAATGAAACATCTATATTTATATGAAAATGAATCTCTATTTCCCTTGGTCACGTCATGACTTGAGAACTACTTCACCGATTCAATTCATCTTGCATTTGATAGCCCAGTTCTTGAGAAAAGTTTTAGGGTATTAAACATCACGCTACGACCCTTAGAAGGCGAGCAGCGGGTAAAATCGCAGGGCAAAGCTAGTCTAAAATAAAATGTCTCAGTCGATGGTTCTCACATACAAAACAGTTTATTACAACCTTTTTTTTCAGTTTATATCCGGCTTTTTTACTCTTACATACCTGGATCAACTTGCAGTAGTTTGTTGCACATGTCGCTGATAGCCGTTGCGACCTTAGGCAGGACTAGAGTGTAACTCTCTCGCGTTGGAGACGTGCCCATGAAGTGCAGGCGAGTCCTGGTGCCGGCGAATACCTGATTATATCAGAACGTTCCATGATAGATGTATGTAAGTTAAAGCTCCCGGTCAACCACTTTTCAACCCTATTGCTAAAGACATAAATGCGAAAACTAGTCGGCAATTGCCAAAGATCTATTTCAATTATGAAAAAAACAGCAAATCCGGTTGAACAAATGAGAGTCTGTCAAGATGAAGACGAATCATCCCGCTAAATTTCGAGCAAAAAAGCGGCACGGCCGTACCATCGTCATTTACGTCATCAAGAATAGTTTCAACGATTCCGAAATATGAGCGTCATATATTACCGCGGCAATTTTCCTGTTGACCGCATTTCAACCCTTAATTCCTTAGCAATAACGTTGAAAGTGATCGACCGGAAATTTTCGGACGTACTCATCTCCTTATTCTCCTTAGTTTTCGTTCAACATTATTTGGACAATCATAAGTGACACATACTCAGCGCTCTCTTGCGGCGATGTTTCTAGCAAGCAACCCCATTGAAGTTTCACTAAGGTTAACCTCAGATTTCTGCATACACGATTTAAATTGAGTATTAAAATTTGTCAAACATTACTTTAGCCTAAAAACGTTTCAAACTTTGTCATCAAAGAAATTGTGTTCTGTAATGGCTTTACTCTACATACTTGTTATGTCGCTACTTGCGACCCCCTATATTCTTAAGAAAATTACTAACACCGCATTCCGTTGTGCACCGTGAGATTCGCCTTCAGCAATCCGATGGCGTGGGATCGAAGACTGCAATAGCAGTGATTTATGTTGATTTACGGCAGCTTTCTATAATATATCTCAATCCCAATCTTGATCCCGATCCTTGTCTGTAACCAATCAAAGGTGAGGATTGTGTGGTGAAGGACACAAACTCGGCCGTTGATTGGTTACAGACAAGGATCGGGATCAAGATTGGGATTGAGATATATTATAGAAAGCGGCCGTTAGTGTATTAGTGAATCACTCTTGTTTCTCACATCGAACAATATTGTCGCGCATCTTAGTTTTACCGATCTAATTTTAATAATACCATTAATTAAATTAAATCGGTTTTTTTTTTATTAGAGATGGTTTTGCTCTTGACTCTAGTCAATGTCAGAGGTTTTATTTAAATCCTCGACTGCAGCCGGACGTAATTTACTCAATTCAGAAACCAACCATCTAAACAAATACACATTGTCGGTTTATGACGTGCAAGTAGCAATTACTCTTCTTTGTGATTGTTAGAGAATCGAGAGATTTGAATAATAGAGTTGTGCAACTATTTTTGTGTCTATCTATCCATACTTACCAAATTAGAATACATGTTGTTGAGGCTCTTGAGTATAGCGCACTGTTCTATGGGCTGCGCTCGATGGTATATCTTCGCAAGTGGCTCCACCACGCACATTACGTGCTCCGGACTGTCTATGCTCACCCATTGAACCAGCTCTAAGATCTGGCAAAAAACAATGATCGTAAATTAACTATGGCTTGGGCTAAACTCACAACCTACTAGGATCCTTCTAAGCGGTATGCCACATCAGACAGCAGTTTCAGACAGGGATGTCAGGATGAGCTGGACTTCTTGGCATCCAGATTTGCAACCTTTCAGAGAGTGGTGGAAGGAGAGTATAGAAGCCATCACCACCTAAAATATTGCTGTTTTAACTCTATTTGTTACATGGTAAATTTTATTCTTAATTCCTTAGTCAAATTTTTATGCTCCTATCTGGTAGGCAGGATTTGACGTGGTGGCTTCTAAATTAGCGTCGGCTCTTTCTCTCTTACCTCAGCAAAGAAATCCTTCTCGTTCCACAACGGCAGGTATTGCGCCAGGAACCTGGTGATGACAGGTATGCCCTGCATCAGGGTGTTCTGCAGTATCGTCAGCCGGTGCAGCAGGTCCTGTTTCTCTAAGTAGCTGTATGGAGATATGTTCAGGAAGCCTGTGAAGTAATGTCAATAGCTTTACATAAATTCTCGATTTTTGTCATAGTGGGAACAATATTCATTCATGCAAATGTGCACACTGTGTGACCGACAGATTAAAAAACATGATGATCTGTGATTGCTTCCATCACAAACAATCAAACAACAGCAGTACGATTCTGTAAATATGTTGTGTGAAGTGAAAGCTTGGGTGAAGTGATCACGAAGTGAGCTGTCAATCCATGTAATGACAGGTCACTTCGTGATCACTTCACCCAAACCTTCATGTCTGCATGTTTACAGAATCGACTGGCAGGTATGATTACCTCATCCTGAAAGGATTCTCTGAACACTGGTTTTGTGTCTGGTGGGCCCGATGGTTGTTGTCAGGCTGTTGTAAGAACCGTGTGGAAAACTCTGCTTTCGTGATATAGGATTTGTGTGACTGCAGGTCAAATGCACAGTTCCTATGTGTCGGTATAGACGTCGCTACAGCCACATAAAGCTCCTTTCCATACTCACAGCTGTTGAGCAGATGATGCAGGTCATGCGACAGGAAAGCCTGCTCGGTGGGCGACGCCACCGCTAACAGAGCCACGCCGGTTGCGTTGCACAGCAGAGCGCGCAAGCGAGCCGGACGTGATGTGGAGCTTTGGATACTGCACTGAAGGACTGATACTGGGCTGTGGATGATATCAATGGGATTATGTTAGTTTAGTTTATGGATCTATAATAATGAAGATTGTGCCTACTACTATCTCCGGCGTACCCCGGAAATTTGCGACGGTGCATTGTATCCAGAGGGCGCCACAGTACACGCAATGTGGTGAATAGTCACTTTATGGCTGTTCCAGTCTTGAAACCAACCACATACTTAATAAATTACAGTGACAGCAACACCTACAGCCCGTCACCACTTAAAAATAGAATAGCAGGGCCCCATAGTCTTAGGAAGGGGAAGCCATGATTCTAACAGCATTATGCTGACTTACTTGTTAAATAAGTTCGTCCAGTAACTTACTCTGTGAAGTCAAGGAAATTCTTCTGCGGCTCCTTGTCTGCATACTGCTTCGAGCCAATACTGCAGAACTCCATGTTAGGCACCAACGGGTCTGCTTTCTTATTTCTTCCACTCAGCTGTAATTTTCAGGATATTTAAAGAATAAAGATGAATAGGTAGGTAGTGAGAGGAATCATGTCTAGGAATGAAATGCCGCATTGTAAACTAGCCTATGCTATTGGGTCTGCCCGGGTGATAGTCAGATATTATAGCAAGGGAACATGCTACCAGGGTAAAAAGTATTGCGTCCTAATCCAGGATATGGTCTACCCGTGTGCCAAACTACATGCAAATTTGTAAAGATGTCAAAGTCAAAGATCTTTATTGTGAGACAGTGGTTACAGAGACTTGTTATTCAAATTATTAAAGGTAACAAACAGAAAGACAGAGTTACTTTCGCATTTATAATATCAATGCCAGAAGTAAGTATCAATTATTAACGTAAGGGACATATCTGCATTATTGGTAAATGCCACTTATATTAATTTCAGTAAAGTCTATTTTGGCATTTTGGGTACCTAAATGTTCCTAATGTGAACTGATACTTCATGTATGGATATTTCCCACATAGACAATTAGACCTTGGCATTTCATGATGTGCAAGGAACCGTAAACCATAAGGTGAAGTAGATTTAATTAGCTAACACACTAAACTGTTTTCAGGCACCACAAAATATAACACTGGCATGCTACCAACCCAACTTGTAAACACTAAATAAAATGGTAAATGGTATTTGTTTAAGTCCATAAATAATAGTACTTACAGAATTGATAGGATTAATCCATGTTAGATGATGTTTCTCCCTACGCATTGTGTTCCTGTTTTCCTAAAACAAACAAATACTTTAGACAAATTGTCTATGACTAAACCTTTCCTTAATTTTCTTTTTCAAGTTATTATTCTTCTTACCTGGTTCCTTCTAAATCTAGCAAGGACGTTTTGGTTGATCTTCTTGAAAGCGCTGTGGACGGAGATAGCTGGTACATCTTCTGGCACACATTCTGGTTTGTATGACTTGAACAGCCCTAGGAGGACCTGTAGCTGCCTATACATATTCTGTAATACAAGTTTAATTTTCAATCAACTAATATTGTATAGGATAAATTCTTCTTTTTAAGCTTTAAAAGTCTGCTCTATGAACTTTAAAAAAGACTGTTTCTAAGTTCCTTACATTGAAGTCTTTTTATAGGATGACCAAACTCAAGATGTACTATTATGTCACTACAAGTACATATAGTATGAAACATCTTTTTACATGCATGGTAACCACATTAATTAATGGCCTATCATATCAAAATCCAGAATACTTTCCAGATCCATTAAAGCCATGTCTCAGAAAAAGTCCCTCTGTAAGGCAGGAAACATTGCAGCAGGCACAGACCAGATGATGGAATTCTTTGCCCTGCAGCAGAACAATACGACAATACAGGCATTTTGTAATAATGATTTAATTACCTTTTTAGCCTCTCTTTTCTTAGCATAGTCAAGTATCTCAATAACTCTCCTTCTTGTTACATCAATAGGCTTAGTCAGGGTGTATACTAGTTTCATAGCATGCGGCGTCTGTAAAAATTCATACATAATTTTATGTTGAAGATAGTCTGAAACCCAATGAGCATACTCAACGGGAACTCTGAAATATTACAATGGAGGCACATGATTACAGCACAGTTGACATATTATCCTTGTTAATATTGCAATACCGCAAAACTACACTTTGCTATAAGACCTAATTTTCGATGTTATTTTATTCAAAGTTAGGCTTCATACCAACGTTGTATCACCTGCCCAGCCTTTTCCCAACTATATTGGGGTTGGCTCCCAGTCAATCCAGAATCAGCTGAATACCAATATTTTAGGTGGAGCGGCTGCCTACCAGACCTCCACAACTCATTGATTTTATTGAAAATTAGACCTTATAGCAAAGTGTAGTCTTGCGATATTGCAGTTTCACTGACAATATGCAATTGAATTGGATAGAAGAACGGTGGTTCTTCGGAAATAAGCACTTACTGAGAGACCTGTGTTCAATTCAATTCAATTTTTAAAGATTATGGCTCCATCAACAAATATTTGATGATTTTGCTTATGAACCTAATAGTTAAAATTAAATATAAGAAGCTTGTTTCAGATATTTACCAGAACTTCATGCGTCAAACCAACATAGAAAACATCATATCCTGTGTCCAAGGTTTCCATATCAATGCAGTCACATTCCATTGCGGCTGGAATAGTTAGAGAAAATTTATTTGAAATGTGTTGTTTCTTGTTTTGAACAATAAAATAATACACAGTTTTCATGAGAAAGATGCTGAAATGACTGAAATAATAAGTAGGTAATCACACGTAAAGGGTGAAACTATTACTAGCTACTTTTTTTACCTGTTAGCCAGTCAAGTAAAAATCCAATTCGTGAAAAAGTTGACTGGTCATCATAATTAGAAAGTATCCAGCTCAGAGCGTATTCCACGGTTCTGTCCTCCACACTGTCTGAGGGCACAATGCAAGCACCCAAGCTGGTCCATTTTGTTATAGCTGTAAATAAAAAAAGCACACAGCTTTAGATACACCAACGGATCAACAATGTCCGTTTTGCCACGATAAGCTTTATTATGGTTACTCACGAATAGATAAATTTAACCAAACTTTGAATAAAGTATGGAAATCATTGTACTGCAAGCCACTTGTATCAACTGCATAGGCCAATTCATCAATTTTGTTTTGAAACAAATCTTTGTCAAACCCCTTCTTAAGTGATTTTATGTAATCAATTATCTCGTCCACGTCGGCCATAGTAAATGAATAAATTGAGGTATTGTTTTTCAAGAATCAAAATATTTTTCCACTGTTCAATGAAATTCAAACTCAAAAAACGTTGACTATTGTTGACATTATGACAGACGCTTGCACAACAACGTAAATACAAAAAAAATACCGAAACCACAGATTACTACTGTGCCAGAACCAGAACGGCTACAATGTTATATTAGTACCATGAATCGAAAAACATCGTACTCCTCTTTCACGCAAAATAACGTACGTCAAAAAAAGATGGCGAACAAAACAACATGGGATTAAGAACGTAATTTATTAAAAAAAAGTCGATGGAACGGAATCTTTTTTTGAACTGGCAAATATTAGTATTGTGTACTTCATTATTTGATTTCATTTCTTGTAAATTCAGACGATACGTGCTAAATTGCAGTAGAATTATTATTTTGTCATGAGCATTTTCCGAAAAGTTTTAACTTTTTTTGACGGCACGACACGACAAGGCTTGTTTTATTTTATTAATGCTGTTTACGGAGATTGTTTGTAACACCAAATTGTTAATTGAAATCACAATCAAATAACTACAAGCTATTTATTAAGAACCATAAAAAAAGTCATTGTGTTACATATATTGATTTGTGCAAATCGTAATTGAAACTGTAATCAGTTTGGAAATTTCTATCACTTTAAACAATATTTTTAAAATATGTCATTTTTTACTAACCTTGTAAACGAGAACTGAACGCGTCCATGTCTATGGTACAAACACCAAATGTTACAACTGGAAAAAGCTTTCCCAAAGAGAAGGGACATTTATTCGGACTACCAATAATGTAAAAGGAACGAAGCGAATAATTGCGCGCGATACGTGCTCAATAGGTTGATTGGTAATTGAGTGCTATCTATCAAATGGGATATTCTAAAGCAAATTTGCAACGAGTTTGATTTTTAAGATAGATAGACGTTCTACAAATCTTGACGATGTAAATAAAGCCCTACAGCAGGTCCAAAATTGGTTCACTGCTAATAATTTAGTATTAAATGGGAAAAAAACTAAGTGTATTAGATTTGCTTTACCGAATATCAAAAGTAATAATTGCGATATTGTATTGAACAAAGAGAAACTTGAATTCGTCGAAAACGCGGTTTTCCTGGGGATCACGCTTGACTCAAGGCTGCAATGGGGTCCTCATTTAACATCTCTTGCGGGACGGCTAAGTTCAGCAGCATATGCTGTCAGAAAAATCCGTCAATTTACTGATATAGATACCGCGAGGCTGGTCTATTTTAGTTACTTTCATAGTATCATGTCTTACGGTATCTTGTTGTGGGGACGTGCTGCAGACATCGAATCTATATTTATTCTGCAGAAAAGAGCCATCAGAGCCATATATAATCTGGGTCGGCGCGATTCCCTAAGGGAACTGTTTAAAGATATTAACATCATGACGGTACCTTGTCAATACATATACGAAAATATAATGTATGTTCGGAAAAATCTCCATCTTTTTAGTAAGATTAGTGACAGGCATAATTTTAATACTAGAAATAAGAACAAATTAGATCAACCCCGATTCAGATTGGCTAAAGTACACACTTCTTTTATGGGGTACTGTGTTAAATTTTATAATAAAATACCATATGATATTCTCGGACTGAATGAGAGAAAATTTAAAACATGCATTAAACGCACACTATGTAGACAGGCATATTATAAACTGGAAGATTATATCCTTGATAAAAATGCTTGGCTAAATGCCGGTCCTGCTCCACAGCCTCAGCCGCTTGGTTCCACTAGTTAGGATTTTATATATGGAGGAGATGCTCACCCTTTTTTATTTTACTTTTTACGTTTAATAATAATAATATTCCACATTTCTATAATGTTTGGAATACACTTTTACTTTTCTGTTCTTACCAATTGATATTTATAGTTTTATATAAAGTAGAAGCATTTTTTATTTTGGAATCCTGTAAATGTGAGGACCATGGAGCCTTTTTATGTTAATAGATGGTTTTCTTGTTTGACATGAATGAGCAGGGGCAGTTGAGGGTTTGTCATGCTCACTCGAATGTCTCGCTGATGGTGGCGCGTGTATCGGATCATTCGGTTCCCTTCAAAATGGTTGAGCTGAATGGTGCTGATGCACGCGTCATGTTCGTGAACGGGCGCCATCAGTGGAGACTGGTCATCTCTTAGCTGTCGCTGGCTTATTTCAATAGTTTATTTGATACTTAGAATTCTTTTTTTTTTCTCTTCCTTTACATTGTTCTCACATATAGAAGCAACAAAGATAATGTAACCAGGATTATTGTAAATCATAAAATGGTTTAAAAGAGTGTCCGTGGAGTTTCTTGCACGTTCTTCTCCATAGAGATCTACGCTTTGGAACGTGTAAATAGCTTCATGTTTTTGACTGACTGACTCTGACAATTCAAAAGTACCTGTAAATGGTTTATTTGAAATAAATGCTTTGACTTTGACTTTGACTTTGACTTTGACTTTTGACCCCGGCAACTTGATGGGACCAAAGGAGATAGAATCTTAGTGGCATAGGTACCGCGATTTTTTCCTAAATCGCGGTTCACGATAAAATGAGTAAATATGGGTAAAGAGTACTTAATTAAAACAAAAAAATAGCCGTCACGGGACGCCCGGCAGATGTAAAACATCTATTTTATTTTTTTTAGTCAGTGGTCCGCGTTCCAACCAGCCGATGGCAGGGGGATGGGGCTATATTAGTCTATGAATGGGGCAACAACATAAATCTTACAAGAATAATAAAATTCTGCGCGCTTACCTCAACTATGTCGTTCCATTACCGTAACCAGCACAGTAACACTTTAATCGTTTATTTCTCTATAAATCTCTTAGACAACTTAATTAAAATCATACATAATTACAATAAGAATTACCTAAACTAAAAATATTAGGAACACTTAAACATCAAATTCCAACGTCTATATGCATTCGTGCTTATATCCATTAGGTTAAATTCAATTTCCCGGCTTGATTTATCCATGTATTCAAATAAAACACATTTTTAGGCAAGTAAGTGGTTTTCACGTACTATTATTTTTAATTTTCTCCAATAAGTGCAACGATTTTCATTAACTACTTAGCCATTTTTGTTTATTCTGTGGCCCCAGGAAGCCCTAGACTCTAGACAGTGTGCCATTCAATTAACGAATGCGATTGTCGAAATCCCAAAATGTAGGAATTTGATCACGTGACATTTCGATAGCATCTGTCAACCCACTTTTTGACGTAAGTATTGACAGAATCTCACTTGTCTTGTGCCCAGGGTCAGCGCAACTGTTCACCCCGTTTACCCCGTCAGGAGTTGATTATGCGAAAGATGTTACATCTGTTTCAATTATCCCACTTTTAGTATATTCATAGCATTCCGACGTAAATTGAAGCAAGTAATAATGTTTTTTCTTATTCAAGATATTAAATCAGGGTGTGGATTGCTCACAGCTTTTGTCATCAATAAATATTAATACGCCCCGGTCATCAGCTAGACTTCATAATTATAAGCCTTTTGCTTCTAGTGGCCGCAAAACCAAGTATGGGAGTAACGCCCCCCTTTCCTATATTCTCGGAAGGTGTAATGAAATTTTTCACGATTGCGACCTCGACATATTTTCGGGCAGCCTCACTCAGTTTAAAAGAGCTGTGCTTAATAAAATGTAATTATTGCTTAATTATGTACTTTTATTTTTGTTGCGTGTGTTCTTTGTTGTTTTGTGGTTGTTATTTTATTTTATGTAATTCAATCTTATATAATTTGATTCAAACTCTTTTAATTTAATTTATTTTATTTAATCTTAATCTTAATCAATCTTATTTAATTTAATTCAATCTTATTTTTTATTTTTTTTAATTCAATCTTAATTAATTTAATTCAATTTAATTTCAAGTGTAAAACATTATTGACATTATTGTTAATATTTCGAATTGCATTGATATCCACCATTGTTTGAATTTATCATTGTATTGAGTGAGATACACAAAATGCTGTGCTTACCTTTAATTTAGATGCATGCAATGCTATTTTACTTGTAAATAATCGTGTAATGTCTTTGTGTGTATTTAGTTGGTTTGCCTAAATAAATAAATAAATAAATGTCCTCCCCTAAAAACTTTATCACCACTCCTTCACCCCTTAATATGTAGTTTATTTTCGAAAAATCCAAACATTTGTTATTCTTATTTTTTTTATCGAAAACATTTAAATACCGTGTCTCAATTTCATCGGACCAAGCATAATAATGATAAGATTCTCCCCAGTTCGCTCAAGTTGCTGTTTTACTTAGAGCATGTTTATACCAGTCGTAACTTTTAAACGACAGGTCACACGGACATAATCAACCTTAATTATCATACCATTTAAATGGATAAGGATTAAATATCATGATACCAAAATCACTATTTTTGCATTGCACCCGGGTTTTGATGGAATATATTAAACATAAAGCGGTCTTGGTGACTTAACCATAATAATAAAATAAAATTGTTTATTTATAAAATAGGGCACATTTACAATAAATATTCACAAATTTTAAAGTACACGGTTGCTTATTTATAATAGTTAGATGTATGGTAAAAGTGACTTTTTTGTAGATATTGATGTCCTCTTTAAAACTGTAGTAAATCACTTTGCTCTATTGTCAATGGTTTCCGCAGCGAACGCGTTAAAAGGATTTTTTTTTGTATTTTTTCACACCTTGGGTCACACTATCGAAGTTTTAATAAGGATCCCTAACTTTTTTGAAAATTTCTATAACCTATGTTCATCAGGGATAATGTAGGATTTTAATGTTGAAAGATTTTTAAAGAAATAAACAAACAATTATTTCCCCTTTATAATATTATTATTAGTGTGTGAAGTGTAGATGTATTTTTAAAAATAGCTAGGTTTTGTATGTTTCAATACTAACAAATCTGTAAGTAAACAAAACTTCAAATAATTCTGTTTCAGTAAACACACAAATTATAATGTATATATGTGAAAACAAGTTCAGAATTTTTTACAGTTTTAAAAATTTCTTTTCGTAATCACACTGTGGCTCTTGGGTCGATTTGTGCTGCCACCGGTCGTGCACGTTCCCTTAACCTCTTCCATCCTAACGGATCCTACAGCATGAAAAATACACTTTTAATGAAATACATTGTTCACACATGGCGACTTTACCTCCAAATATCTCGTCAACGTGACACTTTAGGGTACCATGTTGCAAACGTTTTTTTTATTTATTTAAGTATCCTCTATGTTTCATCAAGCGCCGCATCGGATCCGTTTGGATTTTTTACAAGAGTAGCATAAGAAATCTTTATAGCCTGAACTTTGTGACGCGACGCTTAATGTTCAAAGTATTGTTATGGGTATCCGCAATTGAGAGTTTTTAATCGTGAATTCGTGAGGTAACTTCAACAAATCTCAAAATTTTGATTTTTCGTAAACTACCCAACTTAGCCAAGTCAGCAGGATCAAAATTGTTGAACATAAGCTCTAGAACATCCATTGGTAACGAACAAGTACAGTCGCCAGCACATTAAGCCACAACAATCTGTCAAATTTCTTTAATAGATTTTCAACTTTATCGCTACAACATTAGGTTCAATGTTGATTGGGAAAATTTTACAGTTTTGGGTAGCCTGATGTGCTGGAGTTTGTACATTGTTTCGTGTTAGTCATAAGAAAAAGAATCGACAACTTTTTCAACTATGTATTCTTAAATCTGCATTTCACGCACACACACACACGTATGTCCCCACAGTGTCACACAGCCCACAGAGGGGCAGGATTTGCCCACCCTGACTTGAGGCTAAGAAATTACCTATGTCTAACTAGTCACACAATTGATTACTCATTTAGTAAAAGAGAACTGAGTTAGTTAAATAATAGTAATACTTTTATTACAGACTAAGTCCATAGGGTTAACAATGAACTAAAAAAGTAGTGATCTGTACAGACATATACAACAAAAACATGCAGCTACACTTTAAAGAAATAACAGTTCTACCTTTAAAACAAGCGCTTCTTATTTCACTTGCATAGCCCAAAACAACATAATAATATTATGGACACATACATAGTAAAATCGTGGTTACCGCCACAATGGTAACTGATGAGCGTTTTGGGAGACTGTATTCAGGTTAGTTTTTGACTTTTAAAAAGTGCTGATTTTTTAAACTGAGCTACAGTTTTAACAAATAATTTTCGATTGAATGAATTTTGGAAACCGGACCTTTGCAAAACCAAAGTTCAGAAAGAAAATATTTTCAAACAGATTAGGACGGTACTAAAATG
Organism: Melanchra persicariae; assembly: GCA_947386135.1. Taxonomy (NCBI): domain Eukaryota; kingdom Metazoa; phylum Arthropoda; class Insecta; order Lepidoptera; family Noctuidae; genus Melanchra; species Melanchra persicariae. The sequence continues at coordinate 5,470,506 of OX376653.1, read as the reverse complement.
TCCGATTTTTTCTGCATAAGCGAACAAGGAAACTGATATTTATATGAAGTTGTTAAAAAAAACCTGTCACCGCCTCCGACAGTTTTTTCTTTTGTACTATCACACATGCAAAAGCACGGGAGGAGGAGGTGGTTTTAACTAAAGCCCTTAGTTTAGCTACTCTAAGTCCCCAACGAGCTTTTTCTACGAATGAAATTCCTGTTACTTGTAGTTTCCTTGCTTTTGCTAATGCAAGCCAGCTGACGTTGCAACTCGCGCACACCATTCTGTTGCTCTTATCCCAAAAAAAAAATTGCTGGAGCGTGAACTCGAGAACAAGATTTCACCAGTTTGAAAATTAAAAAGTAAGACTGTGACAATGTCGAACATTCGACATTGGCACAAAGTCTTACTTTTGAAATTTTACTTTTAAAAATTGTAATTACAGTACTTTTTAAACTTTTCTTTTTTCTAAGAGAAGCATTCCCTTGGTTCGAAAAGTGACAAGGTCGGACAAGGATCGAACAGAGGCCTAAAAGACAGACACGCCAGGACAAATCCGGACGGACCAATCTATTGCAATACAATGTTCATACAAGATTCCAACAATTTAAATTAAGTTTATCGTGGACTTTTGGATCACAATAGTGGTATCACTAAACATCATAGACTAGACGCTTTATATTTTCGCTTCTCTTATTTGAAGTGTCAAAATGAACGAATTGTCGTTTGAAGTAAACAGTATGGATATTTGCCAATTGACTATTTTATAAAATATGTTCAAAATCATATAAATCAAGAGTTAACTTTTAGTGTTTAATAAAAGCCGTCTAAAATGTGGCCCATGCTCCTAAATATGACGCGCGACGAATGTCGCCTCACGCTCCGTAGACTCGGTATAAATTTAGTCCTATAAATGGCTTTCATTTTCCCTCCTATGGTTTTCTTAAATTATACTCAACGCGTCGTAGCTAATTTGTTGTCAATCGTATAACATATATCTTTAGAAACTCATAGTATATTCATTTGTTTCTAGAATTGGAAGCCTACTCGAATATGATCAGTGTGTTTAGAGCACAAGGAGCATTGGAAGACAACAGAAAAAAGCTACTGGAAGAACTGCGCGCCGTTTTGCATATAAGCAATGATCGGCATAGTGCTGAGGCGCGCCGCGTGTCTAATGATGAGTTATTAGCTACAATTGCTGATCAGTAAGTTGATATTTAATATTTTCAGTGTAGGGTTGTTGATTTATTTTTAAACACTGTTACACAAAGTCAAAGATGGCTGAGAGTAACTGAAAGTCAATGGTATTAACATATTGTTCTTGTTTATGAGTATTTCTAATGCATTGAGTGCATAATAATCCTACAAGATTGTTTCAAAACTTGTTATTTATAAACTTCTTTTTGTGTATTCTGTTGTACATTATTGAATCTCAGCCTTGTGGATCTATGTTTGGTTTGACAATGTGGGTTGACCACTGCTTTTTCTTAAGTTTATGTGTAATAAAAGTATTAGAAAGTAATTTTTGTTAATATAAAATTTTGACAGATAACCTATTCATCTGAAATGTCAAGTTATTATTTTTAATAATTTCTTTTTCAAACTCATTAAAAAGTTTTGTGAATTACATTTGATGTAAAAAGTTATAAGTATGCTTTTTTCATGTATTTTATTTAATTGCATCAATTAAAGATTTACATATTACAAATATGTTAAAAGTTCTCAGAATAAATATTTAATATATTAATGGCTTGTAAAATACTAATGAGGTTCAATAAGTTGATAATATAAAAATGCAGAATTACATAAATTATTCATTTTTAGTTTTATCAAACTGTAAACATTGAGTGAAATCTCTGATAGGTTTATATTAATTTATGTTATTATTACTTCAACAAATAGGTTATCAGGTCCAAACACAGGTTTAGCATGGATCAGCGAGGGTCGGAGGCGGGTGCCCCTCATGCCACGAGGGATTGCACAGACCATGTACACAGAAATTGCAGATAAGGCTGCTGAAGCCGCTGCTGCAGAGAATAAGGAGATTCAGAAGAGACTTGAAGCTGAGAAGCTGATAGCCCCGATGTCCAATGAGGAGGAAATGCCAGATGCTGAGGGCCATATGGCTGAGAGCGCCCTCACATCTAATGATACCATGGATGAGACCATGTACCCTCCCATAGCAATGGAAGATCAGTCAACTAAAGTGAGTTTTGTTCTAACCACTTTTTTTTCTTGTTAGAACTATTCAAAGTAATATTCAAAGAATTCCTTAATCTTTATTCAATAGACTTACATCTGGGTTCTTACATCTTACATAACATCTAAAAACTGTACAGTATAATAAGATTAATAAGTCATAAAAGTTTGAGTTAGGTCATAATAACAGTGCTTGGTAACAGAAAAAATGCAGAATTTTTAAGTCTGTGAAAATTGTTGTTTTCAATGGATCATTTGTTATAAGTTTCTGATGGCATGCAATTTGCTAACAAACTATCTTTATAAAAAAGTTAACAATTTAGTACTTATAATATTGTTTTAATGTTGTGGGAAAATGTAAATAGACAAACCTTCCCTTTCTCATATAGAATTTCATAAGTAAGAAGCTATTAATCTATTCACATTCATGTAATTATATATTACTTTTAAACTTTTCTTTTAGATTTGGGAAACAGAACTTGTGAGTCGAAAGCGGAAAATTCCAGAGAGTGGAGCAATACCAGACGAAGCCAGCACTCCTATCAAAAATATGAGGAACATACCTGTCAATACCAACCAAAAACATTTGAATCTGTCACAGATTTATTCCAAGTTCTCACAACCAGCCACAAGTGAGTTGGCCTACATTATAATATTATTTGTTGCTTCATGAACAGAAAAATGTTGTTGAGATACCTACAAAGCTTTCTATTAATAACCAACAGAAGTTTTCCAGTATTTTGTTTAACAATAAAATATTTCTGCACAGGTAAACCATCAGGGCAGTCCAAACATTCATATAATCAAGTAAGCAAAGTGTCAACCAGTAAACCGAGTCAAAGCCACGGCCCGCGCTCAACGCCGCATAAGAGCAGGTCACATAAAAGTACTAAGGGTGCACAAGTTGTATCTAAATCGCAAATGAAAAAACAAGAACTGCCACCTTCTCCTAACAAACAGTACAATCCAACCTCTATGCAGATGGAGTATTCAGGCCCTCCTAACACCTTCCAAGCTAGTTATGCTCAATCTATATTAGGTAATAAAACAAAACCCGACTACTTGGACGAAATAAAGCCTAAAGTGTTGTCTTCCCCGGGAATGGTGACGGACTCGCCGACCATGCAGCTACTCACGCAGCCCGCGACCGTGCCGCACGAGCTCGAGGTGTCGGAGAACGCGCACCCCGATGACCCCGCGTCCCTACAAGCTCAGAGCACTCCCGTCACTCACAAACATACAATATCCGGGAAACCTTGCCAACTTATCATAAAGAATCGCGGTGAAATAAGCACAGACAAAAAAGTACAAATGTCTGACCTCAAGTTATTACAGAAGCCCTCTGAGGGGATAAAGCTATTATCTAACAGGCAAGTAGTTGTCGCACCTAGTTCAGCTCAGAAAGCATTGAACACGCCGGGCAAACTAGTGACCACTAAAGTGATCGGTTCGATACCAAAATCGCGTAATACGAGCACGCCCCTTATGTCAGAAAAAATGATTGTTGTCTCGAAACCTTCGTCGGAAAATAGAAATATGCCCAACTCAAAAGTAATAATAACATCCGCCGTCAGCACGCCGCACAGGGACGCCCACCCAACTAGTACAAACAGCATATCTAACAAATTAACAGAAACACTTACACCTAAGGGCATTCCTGCCACTGACCTCAAAGTATCAGCTAAAGCAGTCGTTTTGAATCCTAAATCAGTACAAAAAATGGTCATGTTACCGGCAAAAGCTCGAACGAAACCGGGAAACGACGGACAGATACCCCTAATTCATTTCAAGGGTATACCAACTGCCATGAAGTTAGTACCAGTGAGTTCCCAACCTATTACACAAGTTCCGAAAGCGCCTGCTTTGACTGTAATGTCTAAACCTTCAACAGTTAGCTCAATCCCATCGAATGCCAAAATCGTTGGCGTGGAGACAATTAAAACCGCGAACTTAGCGGATATAGTACCAGTCAAGGGTTTAGCACCCGTGACAACTCCTAAAATTTCCAATCCGATTGTTCGACCATCTAGCGCAAAAGGCAGCGTTATAGTAGTACAAAAGGGCACACCGATAGGCAAAGCTTTAACATTCGCTAAAAATGGGAGCGACATGTCTAAAGTAATAATGGGTAAAAATGTTAATCAACTACTGCAAGCGAGCAAGCAAGCTGACCAAGCCGAAGCAGGCAAGTGTGCGGGCAATGTTATTGTATTAGAGTTGAACAACGAACAGTCTGGTCGCACTACTACCATGTCAGAGATATTAGACAGTCGCGCGAGTAACGTACCTCGCATTTCCGACGAGGGCAAGTTGTCTCAAATTACCCCAGATACACCAGTATTGTTTCAAAACCAAATGACAGACGAAACTTGCAATGCAAGCAGCTTAGATTCTACTGTTGGAAGCATAGGAGAAATACCTATAGAAGAGGGGGGTCTAGCATTAATCGAAAAAGATGAAGGCAAATCCAATTTCACTAAAGAATCAGAAGGCGTCAAAGATTCGTCGAGCGTCACTGACTGGGAGATGGAACTTGACACAGTCTCGAGAAAGGGCAAAGACGAGGACAAGTTAAATTCCCTACACCTAGACCTGGGCATGTCCAGTGACAGCGACAGTGAGTACATGTCCACCAGTCACAAGTCTAAAACGAAACATTCATCACAGGAGAGCATGCAACGGGCAACACCAAGCGGTAATCTTTACATTTGATTCCACCTTTATTTTTATTTTTGTTTGTTCTTCTGATTAATTTGTAAGAATACCTAAATATTTGTTCAGGTGAGAGCAGCGAAGTGTACAGCAGTTCGAGCGCAATGACCCTCGCGACCAGAACGTTACTCAGCCAGCTGCAAGACGAAGGGTCGTCGAGTAACGATTCGTCGTTCGCTCTTAAAACTAAAAAAGAAAAACTAAAAGAGATCGATTCTAAACTGGATAAATCAGAGTCCGAAGCACTTACGAAAGCGAAAGAGAAACTTTCCGAAAAAGTTAGAGAAGCTCAATCACAGCAGAAGAGAATAGACATTTATAGCACTGCAATCACCACTACCGATATAAACCTAGACTCGTTCTCGTATCTGGACGAGGGCGACATGATGGCAGCGGACGACGTGTTCGCCACGGTGGAGGCGAAGGCGCGCGAGGCGAGGCGAGCCGACACGCTCGACGACCAACTAAGCCGATTGTTAGGCGAAGACTCGGCTAACTCGACTGACTCACAAACTGTAAGTGAAAGTATGCCTTTAAATAAATAAATGAGCAATAAAAGTAGGTTAAATAAAATGACGGAGCCTGTGGAAGATATCTTAAATAAAATGTAATGAACTTAGAGTAAGCGCGGACATAAAATGTGAAGTGAAAAGTGGTGACATTGTCGGTCTCGAGGGAGGCGTGATCATAGTGCTGTTTTGTTTGTTCTGTTAAAATATACAGTTTTTTAAAGGTGTTTGTATACTATCTGCGTATTACATATTTCCCTTCATAATAAAGAGGCTAGCAGATTGAAAAAACAGCTCAGTAGTAGTTTGGGGATATTTAAATAATCTCATCTGCAAATACATCATGTTAGATCTTAAAATCAGCAGTTAAGTTTTTATTTCTAAATAATATAAACAGTTTTCAATTGTTACCATTGAAACACTACAACTACTCAATAAAACAATAATTATCTTTATAATAATATTCAGTAGGTTTGGTTTACACATACTCAAGTAAAAGTTTTGAAATAAAACATAGTCATGAATAATATATAACCTTTTTATTCATGTAAATTCATACAAGTTTGCATTTGCTTAGCTACATACACAATCAAGGTAACTTAAATCACAGTACCTAACTACGATTATATTGCTTTCATGTGCATATAACTGCAATAAATTAGCTGCATTAAAAAGTGCATATAAGTTAATTATAAGATTATGCAATGACAATGCATAGCGTGTAGTACAATTTCAGGCCGTATAAAATGGCACAAGGAGTTATTGAAAAAAAAATCGGCGTTGTAGACTCATGCTCCGGTGTCACTAAAGAGAATAGTGAGTTTCTTTGGTAATATCATATTGTCAAGTAATTGTGTGGTTGTTTGGTTTTAAAACGATTATTATTAAAAATAAAACATGGGACAAGCATTACCACATTCACGTTAAGTTTTCTGCTTGGTCCCGCAAATATTTTACTGTGGAATGTAATTTAAAGTATAGATTTAGTTTACCAAGGCAACTTTCTCATGGACTACCTACGTTATTAGAGCGCACAAATTGTTTCTAGATTTTTAGTTCTTGATAATGAATTTTTATTATTTTGTTATGTTACTTACCAATATTATTCTAAATGCAATAACTGCAAACGGCCTCTTAATTAGTTTTAATTTGAATCTTTATGAGTGTTTATAGAAGATTGGTATTATCTATCTGATGTGGAAGTTCAGGGCAGAGCCACAGCAACAATGTTACATTAAGTATATACCAGCTACTTACTACATACTGATATATCTTACATACTTACTTAAATAATATATAGATTTGTTTATAAACATTTCCTTTTAGGTTTTCATACATAAAGTCCTGTAATATTTAATCACATTATTTATTTTACGAGTTTTTCACAGTTGTTATTATTCTAATATAATCTACCTAGGGTGCGATAACAATTTCTAAATATGTATAGCAAACATAGCAATAATTTTATTTTCATAATAACATGGTAAGGAATCTAAAGGTGTACATAATATTGTAAAAAAAAAACAGTTTTATAGCATAATGAATAGCCCAGTGTAGAGTATTAGATTTAAATGATCACACAATGAGGAGTAGGGTGCAAGACATCAACATTTTGTTTAGAATGTTGTAATATTCTAATAGACACTAATTACATTCTGTTAAAAACGATCTAATTAGACGTCAACCTTCTATTGCCTACATGTGTACCAGTTGATATTCCTATGTCAAAGTAGTTGTCTAAAATCCATTTTCGGTATATCTAAGACCCGTTTTGCTAAAGAGCATCAAGTATTCGAAGTGTTTCAAGCATCGTTTTGCAAAACAAATTCAAATTACCTAACCTACTTACCTTACCTAATCATAATCTTTTCAAAACAGCTATAATGGATATTATACTTAGTTCAGTTGGTAATAGAATTTTGGGTCAGTTAAATAGGATGGTAAAACTGCATCGACGCTCTGTTCGATATTTAAACACGATGAAGCAAAAAAATACAGATTTTCTAACTCATATTTCATACTTGAAGTACGTACAACATTTTCATGCCCTTTTTTATGGATGGAAAATCATCAAATGACTCCTGCCGCTCTGGGTGGAGCGGGAGTGTCAGACTCTTACTGACTAAAACCCATCCGTGCTCCTCGTAGTGCCTTCCTGCCCTTTTTTTATGGATGGAAAATCATCAAATGACTCCTGCCGCTCTGGGTGGAGCGGGAGGGACAGACTCTTACTGACTAAACCCATCCATGCTCCTCGTAGTGCCTTTTGCTTTCCAGGGCCGCGGTAACTCTTTCGATAAAATCCGCAACATCTTCCTGCCCTTATCCCATGTTACTTGGGGTCGGCGCAACACGTTTTCTTCTTACACTCTGTCCTATCACCTCTCACTATCTTTCCATCTTTTCTTTGGCCTCCCTCCCATCCATACACATTAATATACGTGAAGTACGTACAATAAGTTTAAAAGATCCATTTTTTTTTTCATTACAGTGTTGAGATCTCGATACCCCAATTACCACCAACGAAGTTTCGCCATGTAATGTTATTTGACTTTGTATTCTCGGTTGCAATGTATGAAAATGTGACAGTCTAACAACACATAAAACTATCTCAACAATTAAAATAGGCCTAATGTCCATACTATTGTTTCTAAACTATTACTAAATTGCTATTGATTTCTAACCAATCATGAGTTACTTACCGACGCAAAGAGCGTGGATGCGGCGCACTGGTCGAGGCTGACTGCCGCGAGGAAGACAGGCAGGAAGGAAAGTAGTCTATCTAGATAAATTTTCAGGTTGTCTTTAAAATGGTGGTGCTACATGATACTTACGTTTCTTTTAATCAGGACAATTGACGTATAAGCTATAGAAAAGGTTTGTGATTGTGTAATTTACACAAGTCGAATTAAGTATAGGTTTATTAGGTTTAAATGTGACGCTTACAAAAATAAGTCTACTTATATTTTGGAGTTTCTAAAGCTTTACCCCCTCAACATTCTTCCACTAAAGTAATGAGCATCATACGATCATTGTAGACATAAGCCACGCCCTCACTGACAACAGAAGAGCCCGAGCAGACTGGGACCTTCGAGATAAATGGAACCTCGACACCTGAGGTGTGTATATTAATGGTACATATTTCTTGCTTTAAAAAGAATGTATGTACATTCTAAAGAAATTGTGCCATGGGTAGCAATTAGTTCGTTCTATGACAAATTTGTAAATATTATAATGTTAATGTTTATTATTTTTATTAAAAAAAATATCATTGACAAGTGTCAACTAATAAAAATGTATTAGTATATTTTGTATCATAATAATGTACGAGAAAGCATTTTTGGATGACTATGTATGTCCTACAATAAACTGATTTAGTTTAGCGAAATGTTAATAGGTCGATATTGGATGCAGGTGAATATGTTTAAGATTGTTACCACGATGCAATAAAATTGTGGATATAATGTGTTCCCTTTATGTATAATGTTTCTTTAAGAATCATTAATTGTATAATATAAATTATTGTTAAATGCCATGGCAATGTTAACGATTGACCTGCATCAGTTTATTTTGTAAAAAACATAGAATAAGATGTTTTATTTGTTTCGTCAGCTGTAAATATTTTGCGTAGAAATACCTAGTACCGTCGTAGAATCAAAAAAGTTGATACAATTTTCTGTGTTTTTTCGCAAGTTTATTTTTATCTACTTATTTTAATGAATAAATTTTTAATCAAACTTATGAAGTTTTTAATACCTACTACACAAGGTAGATTTGATCAGGGAAACGGTACATACAGGTACCTTAACCATTGTAGTTGTGAATTGCATTCTGATTTTTTAAATGGTAGTCACTAGTCAGGTAGAAAATTGTCAAACACGTCTAACGTTTATTCTTTATGATGCCAATCGATGCTGTTTAGCTTTACTTTTATACAGCTAAAGGTTTCTGGATCAACTGAGGTTAGACAGACTACTGGAAAGCCCAATAAAAATATTCTCCTGTCTTTATACATTTCGTAAAAAACTGACTGTTCTTCTACTATCTTAGTTGGACCAGAAGGGTCTTTGTACTCCACACTAACTGCATTGATGAGGTCATAAATACTACTACACAAAACTTAAAAGACACGATCTTATAAGAACATATTGCTATTTTAGCTACATGGTTAAGGTACCCTTTTAATGTCCCGTCTCAACAATCCACCCTGTATATTCTTATCTACACTCCGCTTACAATATAAAAAACATAATCTTCATTCATCATCATGTTACTTGCAAAAGCAAATAATAATAACAAAAAGTTTGAAGGTACAATAAAAAAAACGAAAATCCGTAAAAAGTTAACCTCTTATTCATAAACGTCTTATAGAATATCTATTTTTTAAACGTATTACACATCTTTGTAACAAGGACATGTAGAATTAATATAAGATTTTTATGCATAAGGGGGATTTTTTGATTTTTAATTTTAGAAAATAAAGTGTACATGACATACAAAAGTATATGATAAAAGCTATTTAAAAAAATAATCAATAAAAACAAGCTGGTTTTATAAATACTGTGTTCTTTCGGTACATCAGAGTAGAATCTCGTAGTGATATATGATTTGGCCGTCCGTGTACCTGAAATGCTAAAAGTAAAAAAAAAATGTAGGTATAAATACTTCACACTACTAATGCGCAATGCTGCTGCAACTCATGATCATCTCATATGAATTTCTTTTGAGAGAATGTCTATGGCAATCTGATTTGGGTGTCTTTATCGCTGTCAGGTTTAAAAAGTTCTGATAATTACCTAAAATGTTTGATATGCTCCTGCTTAAGATGACACTTTGTGCATTGCCTCCGCGACGTAATCCACGTTCTTTGAAGAGATGCCAGCGACTGAAATACGGCCGTCCTTGGTTAGGTAGATGTGGAATTCCTTAGTCAGACGCTCGACCTGGAAACAGAACAACGAAATTAATAGGGTGGGACCTGGAACCAGTACAACAAAATTAATAGGGTGGATTCTATGAGGTAACCTAAAAATATGGGCACAGGACTAAGTATTTCGTTGAGAATTATCGTGGGTAAGATCGATCATTATAGAATTTAAGGGAAAAGTTTTTGCGATTTGTGGATTTTCTAGTACTCTAACCTCAGCTTGTCCAAAATACTTTTCTGATCCTTATTAGAAACTGAATCGATGGGGAGTTTTGTGTAAATTGCCCATTTCTTGCTAAGAGTAATTATTTTTTCGAAATCTGTGAAATTACTAAAAAAATGAGAATAGTCTCGTTGAATGTTTTGCTGTAGGCGTTGTAGCTACATCTGTTAACCTGCCCTGTCTCGGAAATCCATCCTGCATATGAATGGTAGCTGTAATCGTATTACTGAACATTCGAAGGTAAACAACAGATGCAGTTCTGTCGTAATTTTAGATTTGTTAGTGTTTTGAGTTCGGTATTTGAGAACTTGAACAGTTGTTTTTTAAATTATCATATAGGTGAAATGTTTTTGCTTATAAATACTTTAATGAGAGTACAGTTCTCGTCAAATAACTGCCCCTCTGAAATTAGCCATTTGCAAAGATCGCGCAGGTGCAGTCACGTAGACGGGAGATAGCGGGACGCAAGCATGCATCGAACGTGAACGTAAGACTGAGACATAAAATCACGCCGCCATAATCCCCGCCCCCATATCTCTTGCGCATGCGCAGTTGCAGTTTGTTCGACTACTATGCAGCCACTCGTAGCCAACTTCAGAGGGGCACAGTTATTTGACGCGAACTGAAACTTGGATTTGTTTTTTTAAATTAAATGTAGATATGTTTTTTTTTTAGGAACTTAGCGGGTACGTATAGAGTAAAATATCGGAATTGAATTTAAGATCAATTATCTCAGGTATTGACGAACATTTAAATAATAGATCATGTCAAACTAAAACTATTAACCAGTCAGTAAGATAGTAGCGTGTGTGAAGAAAACGTGCAGCGCCGACCCCAAGTAACATGAAGCAAGGGCATGTCCGTGACTACCGCAGGAGCATGAACGCCAACCGCTTCCATTTTTGGTAAATAATTGGTACTCAACTGGTACCAGTTAGTACCTACTCGAACAACAAAATTGGTACCTCAGTTTTCGAGAAAATCGACTTTGAAGGTGGTGGACATAGCAAGGGCTAGAAGATGAATAATGATTTTGTTAACGAGTCATGTCTCGTCAAGAGTTTACTTGTGTGCGAATTTTAACCTAACACAGACTGAAGACTGGATAATAAAAGCAAGAGTGAAGAGGTATCTTCTGGGCACGCTCGATCAGAGACCTCATCTATCGCTTTCCAACAGGCGTGATCGAGGTCAAGAGCAAGCCGATTCCTCAATAAAAAAAATTATATAATTTTTTTAGACCCAAAGCAGTACTATCAAGTGCTTGATTAAGAAACTACACACATACTACTTCTGGACATGACTCGTACTAGGTATTAGGAGATTCCTCTGTCTAGTCTGACCGCCAGTAACATGGACTTTGTTCCCAATATTGATACAATTTTCTATATTTTATGTTTCAATGGATAAAGGATATTAATTAGGCTTGTAGTACATACCTGGTCGGGTTTAAGTCCAGTATAGCAGAACATGCCGATCTGGTCAGTGATGTGGTTCCATTGCTGTTTGTTGCCGCGACCCTCGATACCTTCACGCAGCTTCTTGCGCATACCGATGATACGGTCAGCCATTTCTTTGACATCAGTCAACCTGTGAACACGTAGACATTTTTGCTAAGAATTTTTATGTGGGTAGTGTGTGAGGGAGATAGAGCTAACTAAGTTAAGTAACTTACCACATCTTGTTAAGTTCCGGGCTGTTGAGGATCTCGGAGACGATGCGTGATCCGTTGATGGCGGGGTTAGAGTAAATTGTACGGATCATGATCTTGACCTGGGACATCATCTTGTCGGCGGTTTCCTGGTCTCCACACAGGAAGGTGAGCGCACCCACACGCTCGCCGTATAAGCCTGGAATATTCAGAGAAATCTCATTTTACTAAATTTAATTTGATGTCACGATGCCATTTAACAGATTTCGGCCACAGCGAGCGTTCCTGAGCTTCTCATGGTGCCATGTCAATCAAAATAAAAAAAACATTTATTTGCGCTAATAAGTTGTGCACATGTGATTTGCAATAGGGTAATTTAAAATTTTAATTTACCCTTTGGCCGAAAAACTTCGAGCACAGAGCAGATATGCTATAAAACCATTGACGAATGATAAATTATACCTAGAGCTGTTGTTACCTACTTATCGTGATAGCCAGTAAATAAAAATGTAATACTTAACTAATAAGGCTAACACAGGATCTTAAATCTAGTTCGAAAGTCAATGTACAAAAATAATTTTGGGACTACCTAAATAACTAGAAAATAATAGTAATAATAGTTTAGTAAGTACTTATTTTATTAATCAGTATTAAGCTTAGGAGGACTCGCTGTAAAATTGAGTTTAGCTACCAACTGCACTAGACAGATATCTCCCTCTCATAAGCATCTGCCTAGCATTTCTTTTCTATGTTGGGGTCAGCCTAATCTCCAGTACAATCGAAATAAAAATCCCCATCAAGCGAATACAATAGTTACCTAGGTACACCCCTATATTTCCCCGGAAAAACGCGTTGCTTTAAAACGCGCTGTGATATTTCCGCTTTACGATAATCCCGGCCGGAATATTTTGAATTACGATACAAACAAGAAAAACACAATATCCAGTAAATTCCACACTATTTTCTAAAAAAAATCCCATGAGGGTAAACGACAATCGACCCAATTGACGTCATAATTATAAAAAACTCGGATAAGATAACAAGGTCAGACCTATAAACACGCGGTTCATCTTTCACAAACAAGTATTGTCTGACGTCACAACAACTGAGTGCTTGACGACCGATCAATAAGCTACCGGTATTGCATCGTTTTTATTAACAGAACCTAATCAGAATGTTCGTAACAATGTAGATTACGCTATGGAATATTAACTTTTACAAATTGATTATGAACTGAAGTGAGATCATATAGGTTGGTAGTTGATAACTTTTCGGATGCGTTAGGGGCGTGTAATAGGGTATTTTACTGAAAAAATCTAATTAGTCCGTCAGATATTGGACACGTAAACAAAAAAGGAAGACGATACAGTGCGTTGAAAACACGCGTGACGTCACTTTGCTGGTAAAAATTGATCACAGTAACGTCACGCGTGTTTTCGCACATATTTTGAGGAGCAATTCCCTTATTTTTAAGGAGCATTCGCATCGCACAAACTGTTAAAACACGTCTAATTTCTCTACACTTTTTTTTACCAAGTAGGTATTTGATAGTCATTGTCGCTGAAATGATGCTGGCCTTCCAGTTTTTTTTAACCGACTTCTAAAAAAGGAGGAGGTTCTCAATTCGGATGTTTGTATTTTTTTTTTTATGTTTGTTCGGGCATAACTCCGTCGCTTGCTAACCGATTTGAAAAATTCTTTTTTTGTTGGAAAGGGTATACTTTCCAAATGGTCCCATTTAAATTTTATCAAAATCGGTTCAGCAGTTTGGTTTTTAAATCCAAATATCTGGAAAAAATATGTGGAAAAATCATTCATTTACACGAAATTGTGTATTTTTGCTTTCCTGTGACTATCCAGTGGTGTTGTTAGGTGTGGGGTACCACTAAAAAGTGAAAAATAATAAACTTTTTCACAAAAAAAAGAAACCGACTTCCAAAAAACACTATAAAGTTCAAAATAACTTTAATTTCGGAAGTCGGTGTCAAATAACGAAAAAGCAACCAAAAACACCGACTTCCGAAATTAAAGTTATTTTGAACTTTATAGTGTTTTTTGGAAGTCGGTTTCTTTTTTTTTCTGATCATTTTAGGAGCACTCTTGCCGTTCAGGCCGGACTAATGAAAGAGGATTCCCAATTTACAGGTCAGAATTTAATTTAAAAATAAGCAAGTATGTGGATAAATGAAATGGTTTTGTGGTTCAGGTTTTAAAATGTTATTTATGGTTAATTGCCTTCCCCTTATAGTGTACCCACTATTTTTTCATAAGTTAAATATCGGAATGGAAAAATGGTATCTTTACTGATACTGACGATACTGTAATCCGGTACTTACCTACTTAATATCTTACAACTATCTTTGTGATACATCATAAACATTGCGTCACGACAATATAATATTGGAGAACCATCCGATAACCAACATAATTCATCAATGTCGAGTGCACCGTTTCTGCAAGTTTATCTAGCACTTCGAGCAAAATATGTCTCTCCTAACAAATTAGTTACAGACTGTTCTTTCCTTACAGTTGACTCTGGAACAGTTTAGGGGTGTCTCAATCTGTATCCATCTATACTAATATTATAAAGAGGTAAAATTTGTAAGTTTGTATGTACGGGGTAATCTCTGGAACTAATTATCCAATTCTAAAAATTTTTTCACTGGTAGAAAGCTACATTATTCCTGAGTGCTATAGGCTATAAATTATTTTTATAACATGTATATTAGCCGAGCTATCACAACTTTAGTCTAGCAAGTCGGAAAGAAATACCTCAATAAAATAGAATTATTTGCATGCATGTATGTGTAGGGTAGGTAGGTAGGTAGCCAGTTGACGGCGAAGCCGCGGGAGACAGCTAGTAGTGAATAATTGTCACGGCGGAACCCATAGCCGACAAAATTAACATTCCCATGTACAAAAGCTCCAATGTCTGGAGCATCGACGCCGAGTTGCTAGCCTGTCGGTTTTCTAACGGCTGCATTTTGGGGAGTGTGCGACGGAATTGCATAGTTTGATTCCGCCAAGCCCGTTCCATCATCGGACCACAAGACGTACGGCGATGCGCCACCGGTACATGGTGGACATCCCACCCACACGCACAAAACGTTTTGGGAACACATTCATTGTGCGTACAGCTAAGGAGTGGAATTCCCTGCCAGAGTCTGTGTTTCCTGATAGCTACAACCTGGGAGACTTTAAGTCAAGAGTGAATAGGTTACTTCTAGGCAAGCGTGCTCCATCTTAGACCACATCATCGCTTACCATCAGGTGAGATAGTGGTCAAGCGCGTGCCTATCAATAATAATAAAAAATAAAAAAAAAGATATTAGCCAACATGTACCTACAGTTACGAGCACAAATATCTAACCTTGTGGACTTCAGAATCCTTCAACCCTAATACATGGACACACTTACCCATATTCTTGGCAAAACTCTGTGCTAACATCAACTGATGACCTTCCTTTTCGAAGAGACGTACGGCAAAAGCATCATTGTCAACGCTGCCGGTGGCGAATCCTTGGTACGCCATGTCGAAGAATGGGAACACCTTCTTGTCTTTGATGACCTGTGAATTTCAGAAGAAATTTGGTACACAGGCTTTTACTAGCGCGACTGCTGAGCATGAGGGGGAGACAGTTTTAGATTGGATTCTCAGTTCGGGCAAGTATTTTTGGGTATTTCCAGCCCGGAATTTGGAAGTTCTCTATCCGATACCCCCGTGCTTCGGGAAGTTATTTAGGCCTTTGGTGCTATCCTGAGCCTGATCTTTCTCCGGTTGCCTCAGAATGCCGTCCGAATGTAGAGGGCAAACATCGTTATTTGCGCACACGTTGTGTTCTATAAAATCGCCCGTGTCCGGCTGTCTCCGCTGATATTGGCCGCTGTGACCGAGGAGGAATTTATTGCAAATAATTACCTTTGATAGCTGCTTCCATTCCTCCGGCTTAGGGTCGACTCCGGTGGGATTGTGGGCGCACGCATGCAGAAGGATGATGGAGCCTTCTGGCATTTTCTAAAATATTAATTTAAAAAAACATAATATATCTACTTTATCTCCATGAATCTAGAGGTAATCATAAGATCGTTGCTAGTTATAACTGTATACATGTGTTATTTACTATTTACAAGTAGGCACATATAATAACAAGGTACCACATTGATATGCCTACATAAGAGTACCTAATACACTTGCTTCTGTTAGCCTACATACTCAGGGTCGGTCCTGACTTACTGACTATACCTACCTAGGTATTGTTGTACAAATAACAACGATAAGGCCATGCTATAATGAGTTAATTTCCATTGTTTTCGATTGTTGCCCCTGTAAAACTAGCTATTAATAAATCGATCTTGTGAGAAGAATGATGATGTCTAGCTATGTCTTTTGGACCCATAAAGGGGCCATTTTGATTTTTCCTCTCGGTTATGTTTCAAATATAAGGTGCGAAAATTTCATTTTTATTAAAGACTAGTTTTTTTCCCGACTTCTTACGCGTATATAAATCGATCTTGTGAGAAGAATGATGATGTCTAGCTATGTCTTTTAGACCCATAAAGGGGCCATTTTGATTTTTCCTCTCGGTTATGTTTCAAATATAAGGTGCGAAAATTTCATTTTTATTAAAGACTAGTTTTTTTCCCGACTTCTTACGCGTATATCCCTATAGCCTTCCTCATGAATGTGGCTATCATATACAAAAAGAATTTTCAAAATCGGTTCAGTAGATCCAGAGATTAGGTACCCCTTAGAACTTCAGAAACTTTACCTCTTTAAAATATTAGTATAGATAGGTCAAACATGCTTATGATCACGCGTGTGTTTCGTGTACTACCGCCTTTATCGTATTATCTAACGAGAAACAGTAAATATTTTTTTGCTATAAGTACTCATTCCAGTTTTATCTAGTTGTAATAAATACGATAATGTGAGTTTAAAATACCTATAACTGCTGACAAGTATAGTCGAGTTCTTTTACCTCAGTAGGCTTGCTTCTACTTAGGCCCGGCGCCCACTGGCGACGCGGCGCGGCAAAGGATTTTTGCAATACAGATGATTTCGAATCTTATTTAACACTGTTAACGCTCACATTTCATTGATACGTCACAGCCTGCTTTGGCATCCTTCGGCATGTTCTGGCATATCGTCGCATCGCGAAATTTGAATGCTCAGCATGATAAAATAAGATCTCAAGTCATTTGCGCTTTCTAAAATCCCTTGCCGTGCCGCGTCGCCAGTGGGCGCCGGGCCTTAAGCAGACTTATACCTACTGGGACAAATAAATTAGTAAGCGAAACTCCAGAGACGTGATGGGAGATGGGATATATGTGAAAAATCTAAACAATTTGAAGTAACCATACCATCAGCGGCCATTGACCCCATACTTAGCTGTAGTTCTGTAGTCATTGGATATCAATACCCATCATGACTGGAGTTTCGCTAGCTAATTTAAAAGCGATAAACACCTATAAAGTTAGTCTGTTTTCTAACTACACCTAATTTCATGCAGAAAGTGTAATAATAGAAATGCCAACAAGACAAGAAGTGCACACTATTTAGAGACCTTGTGTTAATTTTAACATTCCACAGTTTCTTGTCAGGTGTAGACATTTTTTATTGGCAGCTTTACAGTTAAAATTCTGCATGAAAAAAAAAACGCTTCCACTTTCCTTAGTGTTGCTTTCCTTTGTATATGATAAAGCGTTAATAATAATAAATAAAAAAACGCCTCCACTTTCCTTAGTGTTGCTTTCCTTTGTATATGATAAAGCGTTAATAATAATAAATAAAAAAACGCCTCCACTTTCCTTAGTGTTGCTTTCCTTTGTATATGATAAAGCGTTAATAATAATAAATAAAAAAACGCCTCCACTTTCCTTAGTGTTGCTTTCCTTTGTATATGATAAAGCGTTAATAATAATAAATATAAAAACGCCTCCACATTCCTTAGTGTTGCTTATTTTTAATTTTGTTTATGATAAAACGTTGATTATAACAAAAAATAATTAATTGAATATTATTTTTCAATATCTTTTGTTCAATGGGGCCAATGAAACAATTAAGAATTAATATTATAAATATTAATAATTAATATTATTCAATTTACAGGCTGAATAACCAGACCATTATGGGCCATTATTATGGCATGGCTTTATAACTGATCAAAACCATTTGTATTATTAGCTGAACCTGTAACTTATGTTATGAATAACTAGATTTTGCTGCTTTTTCCACAATTATTCCACTGGATGAATATTATAACCATATAGATTCTTTGAAGTTTGTTTTTAGATGAAGAACCATGGCTTTAGTTAGTACTTTAGGTACTTGGTAGTAACAGAATATTTTTGCCTGACAAACTTATAAAACAAATATTTTGTAAAAAATAATAAAATCACTTACACAGATATCTTCACATGCTCCATTGAGGTCAAAGCCGTGTGTCTTAGGGTCGTAGTAACGGTACTTCTTGTGTGGCAAGCTGATCATGTTGCAGATCTGGGGATGGTTGCCCCACGTTGGGTTGGGGAACCACACCTCCTGCTTGCCACCATAGTGTTTTGTTACAAACTCTAGCCCTAGGCGTAGTGCCCCCGTACCAGATAGTGTCTACGAAGGAAAAGTAAGTAAATTAAGATTGCTAGTAATCTAATATTGATATATTTATTTTATATGATAACTAGCGCGTGCTTGTCGGTTATCGCGTAAAAAGTAGCATGTCCTTCTCCATATCCCAGGCTATATATCTGCCAAATTTCATGACGATCCGTTTTAGCGTGAAAGCGTAACAGACAGTCAGACAGAGTTACTTTCGCAATTGTAAAATAGGAATATTTCATGGCTCAAAGTTTTTACTTGGTAGTATGTCAATTTCAAGATGAAATAACAGGAATAACTCACCTGTACAGTGCAGTTTGTCTTATCTTTTAGGGCTTGGCTATTATCACCAAACGCAAGCTTGGCTACAGCGTTGGTGAAGGTCGCCTCACCCGAAATTGGAGCATACTCGTGGTTCATGCATTTTTTGAAGATGATTTCTTCTGCCTGTTGTAGAAAACGAGTAAACGTAATACACAATCTTTATCTACTAGCTGTAATCAATGACTTTGTCTGCATTACGGTAAAAAATGATGCTACTGGATCATACCAGATCAAAGTTTGTGTATTCCAAAATTTTATTCATTCTAGGATGCAGCTGAATTTATACCAGTTCATAAAACCTATTGTTTCTAACTGTATATCATTCAGATACTTTTGTCTTTGATTGCATTTTCTCTGATCACATTTGCATGTCAATCTTGACCAGAGATAGTGCAAGATAACAAAGTTTGAAAGAAAAGAGGGTAGGTTTTTGATTAGCAGTGGGATATAAACTAAAAAGTAGCTTTATTTGGATAAAATGTGTTTTTTGTCAATTTTTTTCTTTTTTTTTTTGTTAAACAGTATTGGAAAGTTTAACCATGTACCAGGTAAAACTGGGTGGATAGAAATGCAGGGGTGAATAAATATAAAACATTGATTGGAATTTTCAAGTTGTTTAAATATTGTATGCAGCAATGAAGAACTCGAATTTCTTAATATTTTTAAATCCCAATGAAAGTTTCGTTTTCATTCACCCCTGCATTTCTAGTGTTGTACTTCGTAGCACGACCATGAACGCATTCATTATAACTTTAGATGGTAATAAAATCCTTTAAATTTGTACTATTTTATACCAATTCTTATTACATGCAAATTAGGCATGCACCCGTTTCATCAACTTCTATGCCAGCTGGAATTTTAGCATGGTCGTGCTGGGAAGGAATCTTGCCAGCAGGACCTGAATATCTGCGATGTTTGAGAGGTATAAATGTGTAATTAGTGGTATAAAATAGTACAAATTAAAAGGAATTTATTAGCATCTAAAATTATAATGAATGCGTTCATGGTTGTGCTTAAGTACAACACCAAATCTATCCACGCATTTCACAGTACCCACATTTTGGTAATTTATCTTAAGTGTACAGATTAACTTTACTTTAAAAAGAAATCTATTGATATGACACATTTTTTATCTCTTTGCCACACATGAGTGAAGAATGTCACAGATATCTTGCTTGATACTTGACAACGAAGTGTCATAAATTTATAATAATAGTTAGATAATATTATATTAGATAATAATGCTGACCTTTCTCACTGACGGCAGTATATGGGGTTTGCCGGCATCGTCTCTGTACGCACCAACACCAAGGTTGACCTTCTTAGGGTCTGTGTCCCTCTTGTAAGCCTCAGAGATACCAAGGATCACATCAGGAGGGCCCATAGGCACAGAGCCCCAAAACGTGCTGCAAAAATGATTTATCCATTGTGAATGTACAAATTTTTTTTTATTTTATTTATGAATGAGCTAGCTCTTGACCTCGATCACGCCTGATGAAAAGCGATAGATGAGGTCCATGATGAAGCGAGCGTGCCCAGAAGATGCCTTGAGGCACTGGTACTCCCACGCGTCGACGAAACACAGCAGGCTGCTTGACGCCGAACTCCGGTGGGAGGGTGGTCGCGAACCAGGCGGTCGTTAGCCCTACCACCAAAGGAAGGATTGGCCAGTCTTATAAGGTGTTAGGTGAGACTGTCCAGGATGCGCCGAGCGCTCGGTTCAGTTGAGTGTGAGATGGAACAAATTGCGCTACACGAGGAGGCTCCTTCATGCATCCCAAAATGCATTTCCCATTATTTATATTAGGCAGTTCTTACAGGAATCTTATAACAATAATTAGAATCCACAACTTTGACACTGATAGTGTGTTCATTGTATATATTGAAAGCATAAGTTATAATATTATATTCTGAAAAAATACCTTATCAATTAAAAGTTACAAAACCATAAGAATGTAATATAGCTAAAATTGGATATAATATCCAATTTTAGCTATATTATATTCTTAGTTATGGTTTTGTAACTTTTGCAAAAAAACATGCAGATATTTTAATGAATGAATTATTATTATTAGTTTTGAAATAAAACACATTGTTACGTAAATAACCAAATTGCCGGTACATTACCTGTTTGCCCTTGTGGCAATGTTAAAGAAATCTACATTATTTCTGAGCACTTGCACTGATAATTTTGCTAAAACGTGCGGCATTTTAAAACGGTCCTAAACTTGCGGTGACTGCTGCGCGAATGAATGATTTGATTAGGGTACAAAGAGGTTTGCAAAGGCTTGTAATTCGGATTCCAACACCGCAACACAGCCGGCCGCGCAGCAGCCCGATTTGACAGATAGGGAGTTGCCAGACGTGACTTTTGATTTCTCCCCAAACTTAAAATCATTTAACTTCTGTGTTCTGAATGAACAATATTTTCTTTTCAAAAAGTGTGAGCTACTGGCAAGGCACCTGTCATACCTCTGGTTTAACCCTTATTGCAAATGTCCCTAAGTGCTGCTGACCACTAGGTACTTATAATCTGTTTGGCCGAATAATTCGTGATTTCACTGAACCATTGTTTAGAGGTGCTTATAATGGTATACCTCTTTTAAATTTAGATACAATTTTTTTTTATATAGTTGTAGACTGTGCCTCCTGTCTGTGTCAACTTTTGCCTATTGCTTTTTTGGGTTCCGTACCCAAAGGTTAAAAACGGGACCCTATTACTTTTTTTTTATTTACTATTATTGATAGGCACGCGCTTGACCACTATCTCACCTGATGATAAGCGATGATGTGGTCGAGCACGCTTGCCTAGAAGTAACCTATTCACTCTTGACTTAAAGACTCCCAGGTTGTAGCTATCAGGAAACACAGACTATGGAAGGGAATTCCACTCCTTAGCTGAACACACAATGAATGTGTTCCCAAAACGTTTTGTGCGTGTGGGTGGGATGTCCACATTGTCCACCATGTACCGAGGGCGCATCGCCGTACGTCTTGTGGTCTTACGTTGCAACGGGCTTGGCGGAATCAAACTATGCAATTCCGTTGCACACTCCCCAAAATGCAACCGATAGAAAACCGACAGGCTAGCAACTCGGCGTCGATGTTCGAGACTTTGGAGCTTCGACTCGACGAGCCTATCGTTGTCGATGATCCTCTTGGCTCATTTCTCAATTGATTCAAGGGCATCAAGCTGTTATCTGGCAGATCGTGTATGGAATACTGTTCTCATCTTTGGGATGGCCCAAAGATGAGAATAGTACTCTGTACTCTGAACTTGCGCTTGATAAAGTTTAAGCAGCTGTTCCAGCGTGAAATACTGTTGCATCTTTGCTAGGACTTCCAAATTTTTGGCAGCCACTTGAGCCTTTGCCTCTATGAATGGGCAAAGTTGAGGGTAAATGTTAACTCCGCTAAGACTCCGCTGTCCGTCTGTCTGTCACCAGGTCCGTGTATCTCATCAAATCTCATGTACCGTAATAGCTAGACAGTTGAAATTTTCACAGATGATGTATTTCTGTTGCCACTATAACAACAATTACTAAAAACGGATAAATTAAATTAATTTAAGTGGGGCTCCTAACAACAAACGTGATTTTTTATAGATAATGGTACGGAACCCTTCGTGCGCGAGTCTGACTCGCAATTGGCCGGTTTTTACCTTATACGAGGGAATAATGTTTATTCTGACAACATTACTTTTAACAAACGTCATATTATTTGCAGGAGGTGTCCTACGAGCAAAAGCGTGGAATTTAGTCGGATTGTACCATATCCACTCAACCGTCCAAGGTGAGTGAAGTCCCCAAAAAAAATCTTGCTTAAATTGTCCATGGGGAGTACAGTCACCGAACGACGTCGTTCAGTTTATACGTGTACAGCGCTAAAGACAGGTGTTATTCGTACGTTAGAAAATAACTAGATGGCGATATATGAAATTTGTCATCCGAGGCAGTGAATTTTATTCTGTGTAATGGCAACAATCATTTAGAAAAAAAAAATTAAAGTGACAGTGCGTCTTTCTTGTTATTGTGCGATTATTGTGTGTGGAGCTCCAAGCAAAATGTGGTAAGTTTTCTGTTTTTATACCTTATTTCTATTGTTATTGTACATCAAATTAAACGTAAAGATATTTTCTTTACGAAATATGCATTACTACGACAATTTCAAAACGTTTACATGGAATAATTTAGCTGGAAAAGTTATATGATCACTACGCGAACATCGTTTGATGATTCCATATTGTTTACAATTTATTGTAATTGGTTGTTTGTGTTAAATAAATGCTAAATATAACATAATTCTTCATTAATGGCACGTTAATAGCCATTTACAAACGAAATATATTGAGATGGGGTCTAGAAATGATTAAAATGTAACGCGTTATTCATGATTTTAGTGTTGGTGAGTGGAGTCCCCATGGACAGCTCAACTTACAACGTAAATAATGGTTTGTTCACACTAAGCGTTTGATGATAAGTTTGGGAATGTTAAAAATATAAATAAAATATAAATATAAATAAAAAAATAAAAATATATATAATTAGATAATATACAGGTATATACATAATACACGTAAATGTGTTCAATAAACTTGCCGAATATTAATATTTGTTTCATTAAAATAACCTCGTCGTGTGCGCACGCCATTAGCCGGGCGGCCATATTGTCACATTTTTATGTCGCCCGAGGCCCGGGGACCTTTTGAGAAGTACTTGGCTTTGTTTATTTTTTCATGACAGAAAACTAGGTAAATATTTATCAAATTTGGTGTCATTTTAAAGGGGATATCATGTACTATTATAATAAAAAAAATAATTGCTAGTAACTATTATACTTTTCTTGTAAGACTCGAAATAAAAAATAAAAACGATATTTTTTTGATTTCCCCAGCTTTAAACTTTATTTTCATCGTTTATTATTACTTAGAGTAATTTACTTGTAATTAAATTAAATTCTGGATTCTTTGAGCTTTCCGTGAGTATTTTTTATTCGAATGTAGCTATAGCAGTTTTTCAGTAGTAATAGTTTTTGTTAAGAGAGTCGCGCGCGGTCGTAAAAATGAAAGTGACATTTCATGCGCGGACAGGTGGGGCGGAAAATCGCCGCGCTGCTTGGACGGTTGAGTGGATATTTTGCCAACCAATGTCACGAAAGGTCATCATGTTGTGTTCAAAATGGAGATTTGATTTGACAAACCGATGTTTGATAATTTACCGTTTATTTATTTATCCTGGGTCATCGCATCGAATTATTACCTACTGAATATTCCCTAAATAATCGAACCAAAGCCCAGCTATTTATTTATAATTACTAATTAGAAACTGGTGACCCGCCCTTACTTTTCACTAACAACTAACTAGTACTAACCTACCTAAGGTTGCGACCACGACCACAACTGGTCGTGGTCACAACCTTGGTCGCAGAAGCTACGGTTGGGCTGCGGCAAAGTTTGCGGCCACGACCACGACTGGTCGTAATGCGGCCATTTGTCGAGCTGCTGCATTTGTTGTTCTGAGCTCGAACAGTATGGACATAGAAATTGTGTGTCTGTAAGGAAATACATGATGTGGAAAAGACGTAATAGGAAAAGACGTTATTGGATACATCCTGTGTCGGAAAGGACGCCGCGAATGGCTGGCCGCGGCCGGGCCGCATTCGCGGTCACAGATCTAGTGCGCGAGCGCTCATAGCAAACTATACGTAAGTTGGTCGCAACGACCAGTCGTGCCGAACCGGTGTGCGGCCAGTTGCGCGATGTTCATATGGTTTTTTTAGTTAATCTGGTCGTTGCGGCCACTGTTCGTGGTCATGGCCGGTGCCTAATAGTTGACCGTGTGGGGAGGACCTTTTGTATTTGACAAACGATTTCCAACTATATAATAATAGAGTAACGTTTGCTGCGTAAAAATGAATTTTTAGGGACGTATTCTCGTATCATGATTTTATCAACTTGGAAAAAGGTTTTTGATTTTTTTTATTTCAAAACCATGATTGTTATATTTCTTGAGTATAATACAGAATACTCAATGATTTTGTTTTTTTTTTCACATTTTGTAGTTTCTCCTCAAAGTTAACCAATCAACTTATGTATACCCTCACATTTTTAAGAATAGCACCCCCAAACCTAAATGTCAAAATTATTATGACGTTTTCTTTTCGCTGAAAGAATTAGTGTCGAATAATCGTGTTTATTTAGTAATTCTGCTTCAAAACGTTAAAATATGGCTGCTGAAATTAAGCCTGCTCCAAGGACGCCCAACGATAGGTTTTCTACAACAAAGAAACCAGCTCTTTTGAGTAAATTGGAAGGTTGCACCGACGATGTAAATGCAGCGGTCGTTATACCTGGCGAGGACGGTGTAATTAGCGTTTGTGATGATAAGTAAGAGTACTGACTCATATTTCGCACATTGTTTGATAACAGAGCTCTTTTATCTGTATGATTTTTCGAAAAACATGTTCCTCTTGTACCCTCATAGAACTGTCAACGTATTTGAAATCACCCCCTACGTGGGCTGTAAATTAGTGTAAATACTGTGTACCTTCCAGTTAATTAACTAATAGCTTTAAATAGATGTGTATCAGCTATGTGAGTGTTTCAATTTGTGGCAAATTGAAATGAGTAATAATCTATTGTTGTTATTAAAATGGTTTTTCTTGTTTTTGTTGCCATTGTAATTTGGACTCACATATGTACCTACCTATACCATTCTCATACATTAAAATTGTAAACTAATACAGATGGTTTATATCAAATTTGAAAAATAAATGGACAGATAGCTTCATTGATTATGAGATAAGAATTCATTGCATGATAGAACTAGAATATATGACTTTAATCAGTTTAAGTCATCTACACTTCTACACTAATATTATAAAGAGGAAAGATTTGTTTGTTTGTTTGAAATGAATAGGCTCCGAAACTACTAGACCGATTTGAAAAATTCTTTCACCAGTAGAATTGTACATTATCGATGATGGACATAGGCTATAGAATATTTTCAATAAAGTTAGGGATCCGTATGAAAACTTCGATAATGTAACCCAAGGTGTGAGAAAAAATCCTTATATCGCGTACGCTGCGGAATCTATTGACAATAGAGCAAAGTGATGTACTACAGTTTTATAGAGGTCATCAATGTCTACAAAAAAGTCCACGATACCATATGTCTAACTATTATGGTTAAGTCACCATGACCGCTTTTTGTTCAAATTATTCAAGCAAATCCTTGGTGATTTGAAAAAATGGTGATTTCGGTATCATGATATCAGTCCTTATGCATTTAAATGGTTTGATAATTAAGGTTGATTATTTCCGTGTAAATTACACTTTAAGTTATTCAAATCGGACCTTTCGTTCAAAAGTTACGACGGTAATAAACATGCTCGGAGTAAGAAAAATGTCGCGGCTTGAGCGAACTGGGAAGAATCATATCAATGCTTGGTCCGATGAAGTTGAAAATGATTTCGATAAAACAATAAGAATAACAAATGTTTGGATTTTTCGCAAATAAACTACAAACCTACATAATAAGGAGTGAAGCAGGGGTGATTAAGTTTTTAGGGGAGGACATAATTGCTTGCTTTAATTTACGTCGGGATGCTATGAACAAACTAAAAATGGGATTATTGAAACAGATGTACCTAACAATTTTTGCATAATCAACTCCTGACGGGGTGAACGGGGTGAACAGTTGCACTGAACCTGAGACCATAGAATAAGTAGAAATGGCTAAGTAATAAATGTAAATTAATGAAAATCGTTGAGCTTAATTTTCCAAAACTAACCTTTATAAGGGGGTATAGGGGGCGTTGAAGTTTGTGGAGTACCTAATAAAAACGCGCGGACGAAGTCGCGGGCGAAGTGCTAGTAGATAAATAAAAGGAAACCTTTTGCCTGTACACTTTTATAGGCTCTCTAAGAAAACATAGGCCCTAATCGCAACAATAATTACAGGACAGTGCGAGTATGGCTGAAGCGAGACTCAGGACAGTACTGGCCATCTATTTGTCAATACATGCCATCTGGTTGCACTTCGATGTTCTACACACCAGAGACAAGGCAGCTATTCATTGGTCAGGAGAACGGCACAGTTTCAGAGTTCACACTGGCGACAGATTGTAATAGAATAAACCCTGTGAGTATTTTTTAACCTATGAACATGATGTATGTTGGGCTGTTGTCTACAACTCCACGTCTAAGCACATATTTTATGTATAGCTGGGAGATGTGTGTCATTTGATGCAGCCCAGTTCCTTAAGGAAGGCCAGCAACACCCAGGTGTTATTGACTATTTATGAGTTTCTGAAGTACTTTGCCCTGTATTCAGCAACTACTGGGCAGCTTAGGATCAGATGAGTTGCTGTCTTGTTCTCTTCTTGCAGGCTCTGCAGAGTGGGCTGTCTGTAACTCTGATGGCAGAGGTGCTTATTATTTTTGTATCATATTCGCAAAACACCTTTCTACATAAAAATCAAGTTTTATGTCTAAATATGTGTCAATTTAAAAACTTTTGTCTGGTAAAAGAAAAACTTAAAAGATGTTTCAAACTTTCTAAGAACACAAAATTAAATTGATCAATTACACAACATTATAAAATTATCAAAAGGACAATCTATTCATTCAAGTTTAAGATAAGATTTATTTGAAGAATTTGTCATTTAACAAAAATGTTGTATAGTATGATGACTTCAACTGAAACAGCTGCGATTTTAATAAAAAACGTTGGAAGTTTTTAACTTTCAGGTTCATGGAACATTGACGCAACAAAAGAAAAGTATTATTGCGTAAAACCATAAATCTCAAAAATTGCAAAATGTTCTAACATTTCATTACAATGTCACAGTATAAAAGTCAAATTGTATTTTTTTTTGTAGATTGCTTATTTGTGTCCAATTTTGTAGGGCACGGAAATGCTGTGCAAGCGGCGACGAGTGTCGCCATAACTACATTCGAGCCCGCGTTATTTGCGCTGAGCCCAAATTTCGATTATCACAGTCTGAACCAGTGGTTATCACACTTTTCCGATCAAGGCCCATATTGGATAATCTGAGGTTGATTGGTGGTGGTTGACACAGCCAACCAATTGATATATTTTTATGAGCTGTGAAAACGCGAAACCGGTGAAGTCGTGTCTTCTTGAGTCATTGTCTACGAAAATTGTTTGGTTACATCGCGGGCCGCACGTATATCGTCCGCGGGCCGCAGTTTGACGACCACTGCCTGGTCTGAACTGTCACAGGCATTCAGTTCCTTTGAGTAAATAGTGACACTCTTTGACACAGTGGTAGGTTGTACGGAAAGTTTTGCTAGCAGTAGCTACTGAGGCATCTCATCGCTTTGGCGATAATTTAATAGGTACTTTGATTCTCAGGCTCGTGAGTACTTAGCGCACACAGCACGCGTGACTGCGGTCAACTTCTCGTTGAGTTGCGAATGGGTGCTCTCCGTGAGTCGAGACAAGCTGTTCGCGTACCACTGCAGTGAGACCGGTCGTAGAATCGGCGGGTACTCCTTCGAGGCATGGTGCACGTCTTTGCAGTATCCTTTTATTATTATTTGTAAGATCAATATTTAAACGTGGTATAAATGTAAGATGATTAAAATTATGATGTGCCTTTTATAAGGTAAGGAAATCTCAACTAATGAAACAAATGCCATATCTTCTTATTAATAAAGTGACAACCAAGAGGTTCAACTTTCTGATCTGACCTATAAACACAACACAACAGTTTTGGCAGCATTGCAGGCGTTTTGTTTACATTGTTGTTCCTCGTAAAAATTGAGTCTATGGAGTGATTGCACTTCCATAATTGTACTTATTTTACTACATTCCAACGTTTTAGATTATGTTGTACCGCTAAACTGTTGATTCGGCTGTCTGCGGGGCCTATTTAAGTCGATAAACGGAAGTCCTTCCGGTACATACCAATAGATTTAAATAATTAAAAATGAAAAAGCTAACAAATATATGAGAAGCCATTTAGAGATAAATACAATGAATATCCTGAACGTATCCCGCCAGATTCGACTCGCAGTCGAAATATGCGTTTGTTGGGGACTACAGCGGTCAGATAACGATGCTGAAGTTAGATAATAATTGCGCCACTCTCGTTACTACGCTCAAAGGTCATACTGGGTGAGTATAACCCTATAGCTTTAGTTTTAAGAACCAAACTTTGTTAGGTAGCGCCTGCAATCTGCAAGCGGATCCTGAGTCCAGGGTTTTGGTTGGTATGTTTAGTTACCCATATCCAGGTGGACTAAAATAGAGTAGGTAATTAAATTAAAGACATTTGAACTCCACCACACTGTTTTTTCGTAATAGTTACAACAGAAATTGTACAGTCAGCTGAATAAAAATAGTGTAAATTATTTTTTACACTCTTTACTGTGAATTTGATCTGATAATCATTTTCATATCGTTCGATTTATATCGAATACGAACGAATTATA
This sequence comes from Melanchra persicariae, assembly GCA_947386135.1. Taxonomy (NCBI): domain Eukaryota; kingdom Metazoa; phylum Arthropoda; class Insecta; order Lepidoptera; family Noctuidae; genus Melanchra; species Melanchra persicariae. The sequence goes on along the minus strand of OX376653.1, from coordinate 5,440,919 downwards.
GACGTGGGCAAAGGCTGCCTGACTCAAATGAGTTTGGTCGGGTCACATCGGTCACATGCATAATGTCTGCTGGGTAAAAGTCCGTAAAAGTCTACAGAAACAATGGTGAGATGGTCTGAACGCACACCGCGAAGGCCGATTTAAGACGATGCATAAAAAAATTGTCTGAATAGGTAATTCGTAGACATGATGAAGCTTTAATTAACCCAGCATAAAAACTACTAAGTATTTAAGTCGGGCTGATGTCCGCAAGTCCACGTCTAAGCACGTATTTTGCGTACGGGTGGGACAAATATGTCATTCGATCCACCCCATATTTTACCATAAATTCCTACTAACTCTACTATTAATTTGAATGATTTTATTTTTGCAGTTCCGTGAGGGTCCTGAACTGGGCTCCTCTGCCCCAGCTATTGTTCAGCGGTTCGTTCGATCAGACGATAATAGTGTGGGATATAGGCGGTCAAAAGGGCACAGCGTACGAGCTACAAGGCCACAGGTAATTATGATATTTTGTTTACCAGCTACCTCTATTCATTGTTCGTGGTGTCATGTTTCTTTCAGAGAACAGATTAACTAATACAATGAAAAGTTACCACGTCTGCAAATTCATTATACATATAACAATGCCTACACATTTATTTTGGATTTACTACGGATTATACGAAACTTATTAACCATGTATATAAATTTACTTATGCTTTTCATGTTCTTAATAATCCGTGACAGGCAGATTAGGGATACAAATGATGCAGCAATTGGTTATTTTAAAGTCTGACGAAATCATACAAACGTTTTGTTTTGATACAAAATACAAAAATACAAAATCATTTATTTGCATAAATGCTCTTATTGTTGCGTTTTCATTCAAATTCATGGTGGTATTTACGTTGAATTTAATATTTATTATAGATCACACCATTACCCAATTTTTACCTGAATAACTCATAAATCAACTATTCATTATCGTTTTAAAAGTTGCTGGCAAATAATTACATTATAAATGCGAGGAACGTGGAGGAAAACATGGAGTGCGTGTCCATTTCAGTCAAAGGCCGCCTACGCAGTCGACGCTATGTTTTTTAGAAGTCTTCCGTTTTTTTTTTTATTTTTTTATTAGTGATGGGTTTGCTCTTGACTCTAGTCAATGTCAGATATGACAGAGACAAAGTCTACGATGGAGCGAGCTTACCCAGAAGGAGCCTGTTCACTCTAACTTTGAAGAGATTGGGGCTGTAAGCTTTTGGAAACACAGACGCAGGCAGAGAGTTCCACTCCTTTGCTGTGCGCATTATAAAAGACGTTTGGAAACGCTTAGTGCGAATTGGTGGAATAGCTACAAGGTAGGGATGGTAAGATGCAGTGCGTCTGGATGTCCGATGGTAGAAGGGGGCCGGTGGGATGAGGTCTTGGAGTTCTTGGGCACACTCACCGAAGTAAAATCTGTAGAAGACCGATAAGCAGGCAACCTTACGGCGATGAGCCAAGCTATGTAGCTTGGCATCCACCAGTTTTGCGTCACCGATGAGCCTCTTAGCTCTGCGTTCCACCGAGTCAAGCGCGGCAAGCTGATACTTAGCTGAGCCATCCCAAAGGTGGCTACAATACTCCATGCAGGATCGGACTTGTGCTTTGTAAAGGGTTAAAAGCTGTCCAGGCCTGAAGTATCGCTTCACCCTATTTAGGATGCCCAGCTTTTTGGCCGCAATTTGGGCTTTGTACTCGATGGTGGCGCCGAAGTTGAGACTGGATGTCAACTCCATGCCTAGGAGCTCGAGCCGATCAGTAACGGGAACAGATGCACCCCGAAAAGTAGGAGTTTGGTCAAAGCGACACCTTTTTGCGGTAAAAAGACACGCCTGTGTTTTGGTGGCGTTAAAAGTGACCAGATTGTCATCAGCCCACTGGGAGACAACGCTTAAGGTCAAATTTGTCCGCTCTACCATGGCCTCTCTCAAGGAACGGACTTCATCCCCGCCAGTTGTTGCGCAGGACAAGTATCTCTCTGAAACCGTACTGTCATCTGCGTACCCAACAAGACCAGGCTGAAGTAGGTCATTGATGTGTAGTAGGAAAAGAGTTGCAGAGAGAACAGACCCCTGAGGAACTCCGGCATCAATAGCCATGAGGTCAGAGGAGCAGCCGTCAACGACTACTCGGATCGACCGTTCACTTAGGAAGTCTGATATCCAGCTACAAAAACCAGCTGGATTGCCATAAGCAGGAAGCTCGTTGAGTAGACCTGCGTGCCAGACCCTGTCAAAAGCCGTTCGTTCCTCCCAAGACGCAAAACGTAATTTCTATGGCTGCCATTACACGTTTAATCTGGATCGCGATCGATCTTGGTGTGATTGAAACGACACGGTCAAACAAGATCACATCAGTCCACTGTTCGCTACCGTCAGATGAACACGCGTTTACAACCACAAAATGGATTTTGATAAAAGAAAATATTGATGTAGTAATAATTATTGCTTTTGCTGTGACGAAACTCGTTACGAGGAAACGTTGGTTCAAACCATTGTTATAAGAGGAACATCTACACTCATCTGAACTTGTTGGATTAATTCATAGTACTGAAGAGTCTTTGACGTGGATTAGATGGTAGTTGCGGGGGCATCATGTCACTGTCGTGGCTATATCATAGAATTGGCCATTTCATGATGTGGCCGAAAATTTCATGAAATGGACAGCGTTAACTAGCGTTAACTCTTTTTTATTTTTATATATGAATGGGCTATCTCTTGACCGCGATCACGCCTGATGGAAAGCGATAGATGAGGTCCATGATGAAGCGAGCGTGCCCAGAAGATGCCTTGAGGCACTGGTACTCCCACGCGTCGACGACAAACACAGCAGGCTGCTTGACGCCGAACTCCGGTGGGAGGGTGGTCGCGAACCAGGCGGGTGTCAGCCTTACACCGCAAGAGAAGGATTGGCCAGTCTTAGAAGGTGTTAGGTGAAACTGTCCAGGATGCGCCGAGCGCTAGATTGGGGACTCTATCGTCCACTCTGCACGGTCCCTAGAGTTGTAGTGATATCCCAGTGCACCCGGATATCGCTGATAGAGGAGGTAGCTCAGGCAAAGAAGAGGGAGCCCAGAAGTGGGCCACGCTGGGTGGGTCGCGAATGTCATGCGTAGCAGTTCTCGCGGCCCATCTCTCCGGATGACGTGGCATGCGCTAGGCATTTTCTTAGCCCAAAAAAAAAAAAAGGATGCGCCGAGCGCTCGGTTCAGTTGGGTATCTGATGGAACAAATTGCGCTACACGAGAAGGCCCATGCATCCCAAAAATCGTTTAAATGTCAACTTTTGATGATATATCAATCCGCGTTTGGCCATATCATGAAATGCCTGGCCACATCATGAAATGACAACTTCAAATCTTACTTCTTGCTTCATGATATGGCTTTCTTCCTTCAGCTGGCGCATTATTTTGAATATTAGCTTTTTTTATCGGAATTGTCCACCGCCATGATCCATCACAAAAAAGAACGATATCAGCGCCTCTGTTCAAACTAATATTTGACCATATTGTGAAGTAGCCGTGTGTAGTTGTTGATATCGACAAACGCTGAGTTATTCATTGATCTGGTGAGACCACACCATGGTGTGGGCAGCGCGAATTTTCCATTTAATTCCATGAAATTCAACCATTTCATAAAATGGTCGCCCATAATTATCATGAAGTAATCAATTCTATGATGCAGCCACGACATCATAGAAAAAATATAATTTACGTCAGCCAGGGTTCGCGAACGAACGTTGACTGACGTAAATTGCCAAAATTTCGCATTAGACGCGAAATCGAATCGAATCTAGATCGCGATCATGGATTTAACAAAAAAAAAACCGACTACTAAAAAAACCACTACAAAGTACAAAATATCTTTAATTTCGGTAGTTGGTGTTTTTGGTTGCTTCTTAGTTATTTGACACCGACTTCCGAAATTAAAGTTATTTTGTACGTGGTAGTGTTTTTTTGGTAGTCTGTTTTTTTTGTGAAAAAGTTTCATTATTTTTCACTTTTTAGTGGTACCCCTTACCCAACAACACCACTAGAAAGCCACAGGAAAGCAAAAATACGCAATTTCGTAGGTATACATGATATGATTTTTCCACATATTTTTTCCAGCTATTTGGATTTAAAAACCAAACTGCTTAACCGATTTTGATAAAATTTAAATGGGACCAATCGAGAACTATATCCTTTTACATAAAACAAGAATTTTTCAAATCGGTTCATAAATGACGGAGATATGAGATAACAAACACAAAAAAAAAAACAATCGAATTGGGAACCTCCTCCTTTTTTGGAAGTCGGTTAAAAAAATCTAGATATTTGTGATCCGTCAATCTAGTAGATCGCGATCCATGGACCGCGATCATGGATTTAAAAAAAAAACTAGATATTTGTGATCCGATCTTGCGATCCGTCAATCTTAACACATGGCACGTTCAATCTGGATCGCGATCAATGATCACGATCACGGATCGCGATCCAGATTGAACGTAATGTAATGGAAAATGTAATGGCAGCCTATCGTTAAGCCACTGTGTATATAGTTGCGGAATTTGTTCGAAAGAGTCACCGCGGCCCTGGAATGCAAAGGGCATAAGGAGGAACACGGATGGGTTTTAGTCAGTAAGAGTCTGACAGTTTGAAAATTTCCCATCCTTAAAAAATAAATAGCCAGTACCTATGTAAGTAAACTGGCATTAATACAAAGAATCTCATATCTTCCAGCAACAAGGTCACAGGGCTATGGTACGTGGGCAGCTGCGAGCGGCTGGTGTCGGCGGGCGAGGACGGCGCGCTGGGCGTGTGGGAGATGGGCGTGCGGCGCCGCGAGACGCCGGCGTGGAAGGAGTCCGACCTGTGCCAGCTGTGCCGCGCGCCCTTCATCTGGAACGTGCGCGCCATGATGGAGAAGAAACAGCTTGGTCAGTTTTAAAGACCGCAAAACAAAAAAAATTACCTGTCACACAAAATCCTATAATATGCTATCAAAGTTCTCGGCAATTTTTGAAGATATATAATAGCCCGACAACAACCATTGAGCACTTGCCCATCAGACACAACACTCTGGTCGGAGGATCCTCTATTTTTTTTTATGAAGGTTGTGGCATAAACAATTCCACCTCTTTTTATTATAACTTCTATAGACCAGCTTTTAGCAAAAAAGTGTACAAGTCGGGTCTAACGAAGCCACCTAACCTTGCAGGTCTCCGCCAGCACCACTGCCGCTGGTGCGGCGCGGCGGTGTGCGCGACGTGCTCGCCGCACCGGCTGCCGCTGCCGGTCATGGGCTTCGAGTTCCCGCAGCGCGTCTGCACAGGCTGCTACGAAATCTTGAGGCATGAGCCGTGAGTACCTATCTGAACAAATAAGCAGTTACACTACAACAAGCTATCTGACCCAGTCATGGCGTCTCTATCGGTAAAGAAATGTGATAGATCCTGTCAATTTTCATAGTGATTTCAGTGATTTCATTTAAATTTATGCCCCCGATCGGATAAGTTTGCTGCTACGCTTCGGTTATCTCTCTTCGTGTTTCAGAATTATAGACTTGAAACAATCCATATTTTCAGTCGCGAATCCCTGGCGTCGTTCCACGACATGAAGCACGCGGTGTCGTCGCTGTACATGGACGAGGCGACGGGCCGCATGTGCACGGCCGGCAAGGACCGCGTCATCAAGGTGTGGGACGTGGGCGTGCTGCTGGCGCCCGCGCCCAAGCCGTCCACCGCCGACCAGTAGCCGGCCGCGACTGAACGCGAAGCTGAACAATAACATCATGTATGTCGCTTTACTTACTAACCACACATGGGAATTTGAAATTGGAACGTTTTGGAGGTCACATGTGTTCTTCAGCCAGTATTTTGCGTTAGAACATGACAAAAAGGATTTGAATATTTTAAATAAACAAAAGACATTCGAAACTTAAAACGTTAACCTCAAGTTTTTTTAACATTAGACATGTGCGTTATTGATTCAGCTTCAAAAGTCGTGTATTGTAAATGAGAATCAAATTGAAATTAATGGATGTACTTCATAGGGCTGTTTGCATTAATGTTATAGTCGTTAAAATATTATTATTTAATGTGTATCTAATATATTTGTTGTTGATAGTCCAACGAAAGTTTTGCTTTCTACCACTTTTCGTGAGGTAAGACTGAGACTTTCCTTTCTGAAAATATGGTGTGTCGTTTATTATGGGTAGTAAAATATATAATTTGTGTCATCATATTATTGTATAAATTATATAAAAATAATGAGACGAAGATCTCAGAACTATTTTATATGTGTGATCAAAAATAAATCGTCTATATAATCTGGAACTTTCACACGTTGGTGTACATAAGTCTGTCGATTGCTTTGATTGTTTACATCGAATTATTTTCAGTCATAAATTTAGAAGGTTCATAGTCAATCATTCTTTGTAACTTCACAGTATGGAACTAACGTTCTTAGGCTAGTGTTGTGTGACTGAAAATTAGTGGATTGATAATTGTCTGCGTACGAAGTCTGCGCGCGCATACGTTTCACCGTTGTTACATGTTACAGCCCGTTCGCATTCCACAACCCTTCGTTACTTTACATCATCGCGAATAAAAACCGATCCGTTTTTAGTCATTATTTGTCGGTTAATAGAACGGGTCGTAGGTGGTTTGGCGGTTGAAATACTGGTCGTTTTGCAAACGGGCTGCTATACAGCATTCACATGATCTATCTTTATTAAAAACACGTGTTTTTCACGTGTATTTTAATAACACATTTAGAGCTACTCTAGTCTATACTAATTAAGCTTTCTCTGTACATCGAAATTTTTAAATTAAAACAACAATGAATTCATATTCATATTCATTCAATTGGCCATGCTATAGTAACTGGCCGCTCATAACAAAAGAGGTAGAAACAAGGTAATTCACAAAAAATATTCCAGTATCTGATACAGGAATATTTTCTGTCCTTAACATTCATGGGCTTGCTTCCATTACCTTGTTTCTACCTCTTTTGTTATGAGTGGCCAGTTACTATAGCGTGGCGAATTACTATAGCAGTTACCTTATACAAAATATTTCTTTTGTCACTTATATTTTATTCTTCATTAATGTCTCGCAGCTCAAATACACTATATTTATCGATCATATTATGTCTGTTGCTTGAAAATAAAGGTAGGCTTATGTGGATGTTTCATCATGTAACGATAGATCTCAGTTTCCATCAAGGGTATATTATATTTAGACGTATTTACGAAAAAAGCGAGTGATCCTTGAAGCCTTAATATAATGATTCAGTGTCTACATCTACCCATTACCGGACTCACCTAATATGCTTATGAAACCGTCGTTTCTGTAACTTCTAAATAAGTTGGAAGGGTCAAATCACACCGATTCGAATACTACCCGCGGCATTTAAAATTCGAATTTATTCGAGTGTTGTCACTGAAATGCGTACCTTCTGCCGATGCATATAAAGTTCTAAATTGTACCGTTATTAAAAAAAAAACATAACCCTGTCTTTGCTGTCCCGGTGTTGGTGAGCTGAACATAAATCGTTTCTTCACAGATTACATAAATCTGTGGCAACTGTCGTTGGGATGTAGATACTCTTGAAGAAAACTCCATGTATTGTTAGAACTCATGCAAGTATTTTGTGTTATACGTTTAGCTATTACACTATACTAGTTTTGTATAACTTAAAATAATATTTACTGTTTATTTCAACAAAATTATAATTCCAATTTATTAAATTTTAATTCCAAACTTGGCATTGCTAAGACAATGCTGCTTTCAAGGCTTGTATTTTAAATCAAAAAGTTCTTAATTATAAACATTATTTTAACTAACATTATTTTGATATTGTGACATATTGTAATGGAGCAAATTTTAAATTATATTTATTAAGAATAGTTTGGTTTAATATTTTCTAAATATATTTTCATAAATTGAGCTTTAATGCTTTGCTTTTATTAAGTATGTTTACGAAGTACGGAGATCGTTTTGATCATTCGAACTGTACCTGTTTAAAGAACACTATTGAATCTGACAATAAATATATTATATGATCTACCCCATATAAAATAGTGATGTGCACTGTCATCATTTATCGACACTATTATTGTATAGAAAAACGATCGATCTAATCGGGAACTTTATAGGAAAAGGTGCTTTTACTTACGTCAAGTCACCTTGTCTAGGTATGTTTTCATTGATTTGCAATCTTTTCAACGAGCAATAGAGCTATTTTTCTGTCAGCTAAGTGCTCCGCTTTCTAAGGAATCGATTGGCCGCGCCCACTGTTTTTACCAAGTTACTGTTGATATCATGTTAACTTTTCTTTTTAAAAATCGAGCAAGTGAATCTTTACATTTTCGGCGTGGACCAATTGAACATTTATATTTAAAAAAAAAATCCTTGTATAAACGTAGTTATTCGATTGTAAAGTGTGTCCGAGTAGGTCAGGAAATTGTTTAATAAATCTGTAATTGAGTGTTGTATAAAAATGTATAAACAAATTTAGTGGTATTCGCTGGTGTCTTGAGGTACCTAGAGAATTGTAGTCGAGGTTGTGGAGTGCGGGTTTTTGACGGAAAAATACTTCCCAGCTCTCTCCCCCTCCGCATCAATAGATTTGAATACAGAATTCGAGACACTTATCAAATTACGCAAAACCAAACTCTATGTTATTGATTACAAAGTTCAAATTGCATTGTAAGCCGTACCTTTTTTATAGGGCCTTTTTAATGCTGGTAACCTAAAATTCAACTTAAAGTACATTATGTTAAAGTCGATACTTGAGTGAGTGGCGATGGATTTGAAATTATCTCGAATAATGAATTCAAGTATAAGACAGTCTCACAATTAAGGCGCCAGCTTATAAATTATATACACGAAAATTTAAACTTAAAACGTTTATTAAATACGTAACATTATATTATATACTATGTACATTATTAAGACATGCTTTCCTAGTTATGAATAATGCCAAAATTGTTTAAATATTTGTATTGAACGTTTTTAACGAATCCTGCACGTTATTTATAATATATTGGGCTAGTTTTCTTTAATCAAAATATTCCTTTTCACAGCTTAGTATATTGTAATGGTAATATTTGTCATATCAAAAGGCTCGAAACATTACCAAACCAGTGTAAAAATATAATCTAAATCTACTTCAATATGACAAGTACTATCATTAACTGTTTCGTGAAGGTTCGCTAATCATTTGTATTTATTTAAGTTCGAGGAAATATTATCTATACTAATAATATTATAAATAAATAAATTAACTATTCTTTTATGTCGTTAAAAGAGATTTTATTTTTCTATTCTTGGAGCTTATTATTCATTTTGTAAAGTAATACTGTAAGATATAGTCAATGTGTAATTACTATTAGAAGTATTTAGGTCGCTTGGAAGTTTCTATGCCAATAAAAAGTAAGAAGTAATTGTGTCTTATTATGAAATAGGAGGTAGATGAGCGGATCGGGATGTTAAAGTTAGTAGTATGCGCTAAGAGCGGTGTCCTTGTTGCTTAGAGTTCACAGCCTCGCAATAAATAGAGTAATCAGGTACGTCGTGAGTGTCTCCCAGGCGCGCGTGCGGCCGGGCGGCCCGCGGGCGGCAGTCAGTCCTCGCTCGCGGGCCGCCGCTCAGCCCGGGCACGAGTACTGGGGCTGCGGCACGCACACCTGTCCGTTGAACGTCTGCTCCAGCGGACACGACAGGTGGGTCCTGGTGCCGCCGACGCAGAAGTAGTACCGCTTGCACTCGGTGCCCTGCTGCACGTAGAAGCCGTCCCGCTCGCAGCGAGCGCCCGCGTGCTCCACCGAGCCGGCCGGCGCGCCGCCGCACGCGGACTGAGCCGCCTTCACGCACGCGCGCCCGTCGAACATCTTGCCGCCTAGGCACGACAGCGTCACGAGACGGTCTCCGCGCTCGCAGTAGAAGTACCTGCAATTCAAATGTTTTGGCTAAGCTTTCCTTCAGGACATGAGATAAAAAGTACATAAGTAAAAACATCTGAGTGAAACCGGTGGCTACCTACCTTCGACATCCTGATTCAATCTCAGCGTGGTAACCGTTGGAGAGACCTTCGCACGAGTAGTCCTCCCGCAGACACAGGCCGGGCCGCGCCGGCACGCACGTCTCTCCGTCGAACACGCGGCCGGTCGGGCACGCGTAGATGGACTTGTCACCGCGCACGCACTCGTAGTACCCGCGGCAGCCCGTGTCGGCAGCGCGGTACCGCCCGTCCGGCCGCCCGTAGCACGACTCGCGCTCCAGGCTCGGGCATAGGTACTGCGCGCGCGGCGAGCAGCGCACCCCGTCGAACACGCGTCCTGGAGGACATGCCAGCGTCGTGCGCAACAGACCCTCGCAGTGGAAGTACCGGGTACAGTTTGTATCGAGGTCTTGATATGTGCCACTCGGAAGTCCTTCGCACTCGACCGACACCGCTGGACCGTCGCATAGGAAATCTTCGGCAGGTGAACATCCGCTGCCATCGAACACGAGTCCCGGCGCGCACGAGCCGCGCTTGACGACGCGCTCGCGCCGGCACTCGTACCAGGAGGTGCAGTCGTGCCAGTCGCGGTGCAGCCCGTCGTGCCGGTTGAAGCACGGGCTGAGCGCGGGCGGCGGGCACGACGCGCGCGCCGCCGGCTCGCACGCGCCGCTCGCGAACAGCAGCCCCGGCTCGCACACACCGCGCCGGATCACGCGCTGCGCCTCGCACACGAAGTACTCGCGGCAGCTGGTGGTGCGGTCCGCGTATGCTCCGTCGGGCACGTCGCGGCACAGAGACGAGCACGCCTCGTCGGAACAGAAGTCGGCGTCGCCGGCCGGCAGCGGCACGGCGGCGGCGCGGGGCGGCGGGCACGGCGCGCTGCACGCCGCGCACGACTCTAGCGCTCGCAGCTCTCCGCCGCGACAGCGCAGCACGCGCCGGCACTCGTGCGACGCGTCGGGGTAGGCGCCGTCGGGCAGGCCGGCGCACACGGGCTCGAAGCAGGTGCCGGCGCCGCGCGTGCACGCTTGTCTCTCCAGGTCGAACCAGGCGCCCGTGGGGCATGCGCGCTCCAGCGCCGTGCCGTTCTCACAGCGGTAGTACTGGCGGCACGCCGTGCCGGGGCTAGCGTACGCGAGTGTGTCTCCGGGCGCGCAGTGGCGCCGCACGCAAGGCCGGCGCACGCGCGGGACACACGCACCCTCAGCTTCGCTGAACACGCGCCCCGAGGGGCAGGAGTACTGACCGATCACGGCACCACTGCTGCACTTCACATATTTCTGGCAGTCTTGATCATAGTCTGTGTGAAGACCGTCCCTGTGACACTCAAAACTCTGGACACCTGAAACAATTGGAACAAAATGTTAATTAAACATGGACTTCCATCAGATTACATGGATCTGATTACAGAGATTTAATCAGAACGCCCGTCTGATAAAAAAACTGATATTTCTACGGCGTTCGAAATGATTCCATTAATATAATAACTAGCAGCAAAAAAGTAAACACTAGTCGACGACCCCTTTGATGTTGCGTATCGTGAATATATCAAAATAGTACTCACTGCCGATACGCGCGAGAACAGCGAGCGCGCAGAGCGCTGTGGCGGCGGCGCAGGCGGGTGCGCGCGCAGACATGTCGGCTGCGACTGGCGCGCGCTGTGTCACTGTGACACTGTGAGTGTGTGGCGCTGTGTCACTGTGAGAGTGTGGCGCTGTGTCACTGTGTGTGGCGCTGGGCGCGAGGGTTCCTTGACATTCGCACGCCCCCGCTGTAACTTGATCCCTGCGGTGGCCCGGATGCAGCCTCCGTCTTAGCAATCTAGACACGCCTTGTTTATCGAGCGCCCGATGCTCGATGCTCGAGTGAAAATGACCGCAGATGAAGCGCGTTGTCCTTGAACTATGTCTTCTTATGTAACGACGATGAAAAATATTCGATGAATGAACAGGACAGCCGCAATGGACTTATTAGCGCATTTAGAAGTTTGGATTCTTGTTGATTTTGAAGCAGTTGAAGTACAGCGAGATATTGAATCTCATACATGTTTTTTCTGCCTTTATGATGCGGTGATGCGAATAATATAACTAAACATAAATAACTGGAAGGACACCTTTGCTACATGACCTCTTACAATGTCTTGTTTACAAGGCCATAAATCGTATCTACAATTTATTACTGAACGAATGAGTTGCTGTTCTGCCGTTGTACCCGTGGGAAATTATTATAAAAACATGTAGGTAAGCAAAAACATGCACAGATCGTGTCGAAACGTAATAAATACTTAGTAGTGAGCCGGAATCTCCGAGAATCCGCATAGGCATACGAATGAGATTCTACTGACATAGATTGTATGATAATGGTGTACCTAATAATAAATATATGCGGTTCAGTATAATGTTCAGCCAACTTTCTAAATACTTTGCCAATACTCGGAAGTTCAAGAACTGTGAATAGACCCCTGCTCTACTTCTTGTCTAGAGTCTATGATACAATTCATCACTCTAGAAAAAAGTAAATAATTGTAAAATGTTGAGCGATTTTTTGCAATAGGTACTAATACCAGAGGGGGGCGTACGGGGGAAACCATATTGCTCATTGACTACTGTTCAAAGTGCATGTCGACTAGGTCCAAGAGTCAAACCCCAAGTATGTGGAAAAATTCAGTCTCTAGGCGTTTCGCATTCATCTGTTCCACACTAGGTACATCCGTTTAGTTGTATCTATGCTATACCTGTCATCAGATTAGAGCCAGTTCACAGTAAGTTGTGACTTAAAGGTAACGTAACTCCGAGGAATGTGCGGAATGTGAACTACGCGTGTGACTCTGCCAGTTGTCCGCAGTGGGGGGCGGTCGGCATTCCTCTAAGGTGCCTTACACACGAGTCATACCGCTCGTGGATGTGGCACGTGGTAGAGACGAGCGAGTCGTGACTTGACCGCGGTTCCGTTAGCGAATTATCATACATAGAACGAACATCGTACGGTAACATAACCGCGGGGCTCTTAAAATTCAAGAACACAAAGCTGAGGCTTAGTAATAGGGTTCCGTTGGACACCCATCTGGTACGGAACCCTTGAAAGACCTAAACTCTTGCAATTTTTCAGCAATAATGATAAAAAAAATCGCAGCTATAAACCGCCGTGTGTACAGTCCCTACCCTAATCGATTACCTTTCGATCTTTCGATCATTATCTCGGATCCAGCCTCAATTACAATAAACATAGCCTCGGGCTCAGTTCCGTATCGCTTTGCTTAGCGTTCCATAGACAATGTTATTTGCAATCGTGATTATGCAGCATTACTTGACAATATCCTTCCTCATATTTCCTGTCGCTTGTCTTTCTTTTATTTGAATAAATTAGTTGATTGGAAGGTGGCCAATAGGTACCTACCTATGTCAGATAGAAAGGCACATTTTAAAGCTCTATCTACACAGTTCCAGGACCTTCTTAGAGCGTCCAAGCATATCCCTGAAGTCCCAAAGAATAAGGCTTACTTTTAACCAGAGAAAAAAGCTAGATATTTTTGGCTTGACCTTGACCTAAACCATATTCTCTTCGTTCTTTACTTTATAACAACGAGAGTAGTAGTGGTCTAGTAGTAACAACACAGCTTTCGAGTTGTAGGTCGTGGGTTCGACCCGGGCAGGCGCTTTACTTTTCGTAATGTAAAAATAAAAAAGTTGTTCATAATAATGAGTACAATGACCCCTTAAGATGAATTGCGTTTATTCTGTTACACATTGTATACAACTGCTGACTGCTGAACATTACGGTATTTCTCGTTGTTTCTTCGTTTTATGACACCGACTTCCCAAATTAAATACGAAATTTCAATTTACTTCATGCCATTTGACAAATAATTTTTGATCAAATTTCCCTTTACATGCCAATTTTATAAAACTGTTTGATCCAACCTGTTTGATCAAATTACTTGAACGTGTGTGCGGTGTATGGCCCGCATAAGAGTCTGACACTCCCTTCCGCTCCGCCCAGAGCGGAAGGAGTCATTTGATGATTTCCTATCCTTAAAAAAAAGGTACGATGCTTTTTTTTCAGTCATTCATTGACGAGACAGATTCACAATATGTAAAAGAAACCGTGAGACACGCAAAATGTAATTGTCTTTAATGGAGCATTGTAATTGACGCTGAAAAGACAGAAGATATTAGATAATCGCATACGACGTTGAATAGGGATTTCAGTTTAATCATTCCTGTTCGTTATTTCACGTCCGCGTATTTCTTCAAAAGGCTCTTTAATTGCTGCAAACCACTGAGTGTTAAATAAATAATAATTGTTTGCTGAAGATTTGGATGGGAATTCCGAGTGTGGGAAAACCTATATTTCTGGTAAAACACTACGGTTTGAACTTTTGGTCGGTCATTGATGTTACTTATAGTATTTACTAGCACTAAGTAGTTACCTATCAATCTATCGGCAAGTATAGAGCAAGCTTTTATATAAGTAAAGATTTTTAAAAAATACCAAGACACTGCGAGTTTAGAAAAAAGATTATACTGTTACTAGATACATTATTATGTATTTTTTTATTTAAATATCCAAAGGAATTCCTTAATTTATAATTTTATGAGCCTAATGTTAATGTGAGGTATGCGAAACCGTTTGAAAAAGTGCGTATTTTAGATGATATGCGGATGTTCGATCTGTTGTAGAAGAGATGGGGAATTTATTCTTATAATGTCTCCAGTTGAGTAAATACTAGCTGACCGAACAGACGTTGCTTGCCGTGTAGGTACATTAACTGACCGAACAGACGTTGCCTGTCTTGTAGGCACATTCATACCCACTTTCTGTATGCATACAAACATCCCACAAAAAAAATCCTCCACTTCCGCTTTTTCCATTTCCCGAGACGATAGGTTATGTTCGAGTGGGATGACAGGAGCGAGAGTAAGCGAGCAAAGCGAGCGAACTAAGCTCCCGTCATTCATACATGCGTGGTTCGTTCAAACCCCGCAAACAAATAGGAGCCTCGGCTTTGCCGTCGAGGTTAGGTTAGGTTAGGCGTTAGGTTACGTGGGGATCGTGCCATCCATGGCCCTGTACGGGGCCCCAGTGTTGGCGGCTGATCTGACGGCCCGTAGTATCGCAGTGTTGCGAGCACCGCAGAGGGCGATGGCCGTTAGAGGCATCAGAGGGTATCGCACGATCTCTTACGAGGCGCCTTGCGCACTGGCCGGATCCCCGCCTTGGGACCTGGAAGCGAGAGCCCTCGCGTCACTGCATGGGTGACGAGAGGAAGCGCGGACGCGGGGCGAGGTACTGGTGCAGCGGCAGATCATGCTGCGCCGGTCCGAACTCCGTCAGGTCTTGATGGCGGGGTGGCGGGACAGGCTTCTGCGCCCTCTCATCGACGGTCCGGCCGGTGCTCGACGACTGGCTCGATAGGAGGCACGGCTCCCTGTTATTCAGGGCGACGCAGGTACTCTCGGGGCATGGATGCTTTGGGAAGTTCCTGCATCGCATAGGCAGGGAGCCAGACGCTCGGTGTCATCACTGCGTCCATTGTCGGGAGGACACGGCGCGGCATACGCCGTGCCCTCGTTTCGGAAGTGGGAAGCGACCTGTCGCTGCCGGCTGCGATTCGTTCCATGGTTGGCAGTGCAGCGTCGTGGGACGCGGTGATCTCCTTCTGTGAGAATGTCATATCGCAGAAGGAGGCTGCGGAAAGGGAGAGGGAGATCTCGAGTGCTCTCCCGGCCCGCAGCAGGCGCACCGGGCGTCTGAGGAGGGCATACGCTGCCCTCCTTCGGTCCCCCTAACTGGGTCCCAGGGACGGGGGACTCGGGGACGTCCGCCGCCCTCCCCCTTCAATTCGGACCCGAGGTGATGGCGTGTTTTGTTCCACGCGCACCCCTCTTATATGTCGTAGGGGGAGATAAACACCTCACTCCCCCTATTTGACGAGACGGGGCCTGCAGAGGCAAGCCGGCACCAGTCGGGGGCTGCGTTGAAGATTGCTTAAGTGCTCCCGTAGCCCCCGGTGCAAGTGAACACGGGGTGGTTTTAGTCAGTAGGAGTTTCACAGACCCCTTCGTCCGCCCCGGGACGGAGGACATCCATGAGGATAAACCCCATAAAAAAAAAAAAGGTTAGACGTTAGGTTTGACGTGCAGGTCATTTCATAAAGTCGCCAACCATTATGTGTGAAGAATGAATCATTGTGTTCAAGAGTATGAAGTATCATACTCTTACATGTAACTTGCAGACACATTCCTAACTGTTAATTTTAGAAGGTACCATAATTTATGGTCAATATTTGACACCTGGCCAAATAATAAATACATAAGTATTATCTAGGTACCTAAGTTCCGCGTTCCGGAATGGTGAATGAATGGTCTGTCGTACAAACTGTCGTTTGTACGACAGACAAGTCTGTAATTTAAGTGATAAATGACCGATACCTATAGCGTGTGACTCAACCAAGGAGTTCCGTTCTGAAATAGGTCTACGGCGGCTAGAGAAAGATCATGCAATAACAAACGAAATTACGTAAGATAATTACATCCTGGACCAAACCCCAGGCTTGTGAAACAGGCAGGTTTATAAGTTATAATTAACACGTCGAGATTGGTCGAATTATGGCGGATCTCGCGTTTTTGTGCGCATTCTCAAAGCACAATTAATAATCCCTTGATGGACCGAGTTATCAAGTACCGCGCTCTTGACGCTAACTCACCGCTCGCTGTAACAAACTAAACCTACCCATCCGGGTTAAATTCGGCGGTAAAAGCGTTTAAGGTCATTCAAATATCATGGCATTTATCTATTGATCCTGTTTATACCAACAAAGAAGCTTCAACTAGGTAACTATGTATAACAATGCAAAACAAAAATATAATTTTAACTGCGACTTAACGACCGTTCCAGTCACGAAAAAAATATTGATATTTGGTAAAGAACCTATTCAAATTATTATAGCCGAATAAATCACTGGTATAAGAAAACACACATTACCATTATGAGAATACTTACCTAATCTTGATGATCTTTAAAAAACTTCGATAAGTTTTGTAAACTAATTAGGAACTCCGGCTTCCAGTGATACGATCCGCGATAATTTGCACATTTAGACGTAAAATGACAAAACTTTGGTCATTATAATTATATTTGAATTACATTTGCTAGCGGGGGGTGCAATGCTGAAGGTCATTTAAGACAGTTCGGACCGACAAGATTTGTGAGCGATTTAATTTATTTTTATTCTCACCAAACTAACATCCGCCGAATATCTACTTATTATAAATAAAATATGCCTGTCTGTCGTACGTTTAGTTATGATAATGCGACTGATATGATAATCAGAACTGCCAATGGTAGGTATAACTTGTAATTTTTGCTGTAGCTAAAATTATGATAATGTTGAATATGTTAAAACTCCAGAAAAATGGCCTTTTGAATGGTTGGAAGGTTACTCTAGGCAAGTGTGCTCCATCGTCTGCCACATCACCGCTTTCCATCAGGTTAGATTGCGGTCAAACACGGGCCTTTCAATAAAATAATATAAAAACAATACTCACTGAGGCTGCTGAAGGAGATTAGGTACACTCAGCCTATGGAACATACCTACATTATGGAGCCCTTTATTCGGATTGAACCTGAATGAGAACCTCATGCGGGGCAACTATGTATGTAATTTTGTTCGTCTAAGTAATTCAGTCCAAGTTAATAATTGGGAAAGAGCGAGATATGCCCCAACACAAGTATTATCAATTACTTACTGGGGATGTCTCATTTACAATCCATGTAACTGCTTTTGGGACAAATAAACATTTTTTCATTTTTCAAGTAGATAGTATCTTATACATTGCCTTCACAACACATGGACTCACTCAAAAGACGCCAAGCCTAAGTGGAATACAACGGCCTGAAGACAAGTGGAAAATTTACGCCAAATATGTCTCGCTTTCTCTGACCACAAAACCTGCAAATCTAAGCCATGCTGAGTTGCTGACTGAAAATGATTGTGAAGTTTTGGACCAAACAAATTGAAATTATCCTGGGTGCCATTGAGTCCCAAAATAGATGAGAAGGACTAGAGTTGGCTTCACTATGGCAGGAAATCTGTGAAATCAATGTTAAATAAAATAGACGTCTGTCCTTTTCTGCCAAGTTACCTACCCGGCAGAGATAACGAAACGTCAATAAAAACAAACAAAATGCTAATCATTTAATTAAAAGTCTTTAAAATGGAAAACTGAGCAACCCATCTGTTCGAAATCGGATGAAATACCAAGGTCGATTGGGTAATTAGCAAATAATGAAAAAGGAAATGTTCTAATTAGGTACAAGATCGGAGATTCTCGTGTTTGTTTTTTTCTATTCTATAAGGCAGTCAATGTTTATCTAGCAGAGGTGTTTTGCAACATTGATGCTAGACCTCTACAATAAATTATAACCATCATTTAAATCACGTGTTGCTTGTTATTAACTTCAAGGGTTTAGGTAAATTACTTACAATAAGATTTCCTCAAGCATACCTACCAATGCAATTAATCATCATATTTATTGAAAAAGTCGTCCGTTAGAGATGATCCGCATTGCTCAGATGTACCTACTGGCCTTTTTATTATTTACATAATAATTAATTAGGTAAACGTGTAAGTCGTATTTATTCTGTCTAATAAGTTTATTCTTAGGTAGGTAGTTTTAATTCAAGTGATTCACTTCGCGCTTCCGTAGTGTATTGCAACCGAGCCGGATATGTTCACGTCACTGTCAATAAAAAGCAAATAATAAAATGGCGGTTTTTGGCGGGAGCTCTAGTCACAGTGGGGGACAATATCAAGTACCTATCTTTGTAGGTATTTATATTTTACTCGTTTTAATATAATTAGGAGCTCACTGCTAGCCGGAACTTGAGCAACGACGCGCGACTGCCAGCTGTTTTAAGGCGTGTGCACATGTGCAACAAGAAATTAATTAACTATTTTAGGAACAAAATAATTTGAATATCATTAAGCTACATCCACATAGTGAATACATACTTTGGTCAACATGTTAGCGGTAGGAGTGTCCAATCAAGTGATGATTAATTGTTTCTACTAAATCTGATCCAAATTGGATTATCCCCATTAAGCTGGTATAACCTCGATAAATTAAGTTAGAAGGCATAAAATGACAGCTCGGTTTTTAATAATTGATTATGCGGTTAAAAATTGGGTATTCGAATTAATTTTAGATACTTACAAATTAATTTTTAGATCAATTTAATTTAGTCAAAGGAATCCTTTACGACGTTTGAATGAGACGCATATTGTGAAGTGAATTTCACGTCAATACTAGGTACTTACCGTACCTACGTGGAATATTATAGTGTGAGCCAGATACAGTTCGTTTACCAGTCAAATCAGGCATTCAGGCATCCCTTCTTGTACCTATCTGCTGGGCCAATACTGAGGGGTAGGACAGAAAGCGGCATTCGATCGACTCTTAGTCTCCGGCTAAAGGTTGATAGTTGTAGGATCATGTCTGGCTCTAGTCAATGGGTATCTAGGAGCTGCCTATTTGCCCACCACGGAAATTCATGAGACAAGCAAGATTTATAAAATTTTAGACAGTTGGAACAATTTATTGTTTGACGCACAATCTCCAATTAAATCGGTATTGGAGTACGTATGTATTTGGAGTAGCTATGGCCATACAAGGAAGCTAGCTCGTTTGAATGACGTATGAAACAGAAAATTATATTGTCTTCGGCACAAAAAAAATCTTATGACATTTGGTTATCCTAATTTTCTTGTGTTTTTTAGTTTCAAACATGGCTATTTTATTTTGGCAAACTATAGGTAGGTAATGTGTAATGTATCTCTTTAAAATATTTTTGTTTTTTATAGGTAGTACCTAGTACTACCTACTTGAGCGAATTTGTGACAAAAAATTTAACATAATTTTCTTACCCAAGGCTAGATTTGTGTGACATGTTCTGCAAAAAAAAACATTTCTTGGAAGCTTGTGAGGCTGTTAATAATTAGCAGAACGAAAAATTTCCAGACAAACGCGTAGGGTAATTTGAAACACACGAAGACGACCGCCACGGCTACCGGCACACCCCAATTCTGTGAATTCTGGTTGGTTATACCGCCAGGCTATTTTTTTTTAATATTGAGGAATCCAGTATTTGTAGAAGTTATCCACCTAGCTCTTAATCTATCCGTCCCCTTCCTATCTACCTTTGTTTTATCTCACAGCTTCTGGTTATGTTTTTGCTTACTCTTTCATTGTGCTTTTCTGATTAATTTCGTTTCAGGATCGAAAACAGTTGAATTGTTTCTCCGGGACTCGATAAGCTTCAGTGCCTTAGCACTTAATTTTTCTGGTGACCGCAGGCTTAGGTATCAACGTACGATTACCTTGTGAGTGTATTATGTACTTAAGTAAAAGTCACACCATTAGGTACACATTATAATAAGTAACACAAAGTACCTAATGTTATAAATACTAGATGCATGCTCTTGACACTGTTGTGTGGCCTCAGCCTAATAATACTATCAAACTCGTTGATTATTATTATTGCATTTAAATATGCATTAACTTATCTAACGTTTTTTTTTAAGTTTGTTGTGATTAATCCACAAAATGACGCCGTGAACCCAAGACGTGAGACATGTTTTTTCAAAAAGGTGCCCAGTTTTTACTCATTTTAAATTCGACCAAAATTTATATCCTTAATATATGAGTTATTAGAAAAGCTAAAAAAAAACATTTAAGTATCATATTATTTTATTGTTGTGTTGAGTTTTAGTGTATTTTGTAATATCCGGATACGATTGACGACATAATAAGCGTTGATTTCGTCACAAAGGTGAACTGTTAAAACTTTAGAATTATACACAATAGGTATTGTACTAGCTTTTGCCCGCGGCGTCGTACGCGAATGTCCCGTTTTGTCCCGTTCACTTAGATATTTCATGAAATCCTCTCTTAGTGATCCCCTACACGCCCCAAGGAACCCACATTTCGGCTGTGCGTTGTCTGTCAGTCAGTCACTCAGTAACGGAAGACCTACGACCAATTTTTGGTAATGTTTATAACTGGCACATTATGTCGTCACTGGAAAGATACGATTAGCCTCAATATTGCGCGAGACCGTTGCAGTTTTCTTGTGTTGTTTAGAATCTATTGAAGAAAACCATGGAAACGGGTACGGTATTAAGACTGAATACACTCAAAAATACCCTACAGATCGCAAATTTAATATTGATGGTAGAGGAATAAAGTTTTTATGAAAATAAAAGAAGCCTTGGAGAGTTGGAAAAATCAGGAAAAACTGCTGTGTGTCTGAAGCTAAGATTTTTGTAATCGTTCAGTACTTCCAGAGATTTTTTCGACCTACAAATATACTTTCTACAACAGTAAATTTTGGCGAATGGGCAAACTTTGTCATTGCAGCCAAGGCCCAAGCCCACGGCGTAGCCGTTACGGAGCCAACTGTGGCCAACGGACTGAAAAGACAAATGCCAACGTGTATGAACTGACGTTTTTCAACACACTTATTCAAAATGTGAAGGCTGCCCGGCGACCAGCCTGATATTATAAATCAAATAAATTGAACAGGTGCGAACTGGCCGGGCGCGCTTTTCCACACTAGTGCGATATACAATTAATTGCCTGCCTATAAGCGATGGGGTAGGAGTCGACTAGGTAAGTGTGTTGAAACCTCATTGCATTTAGGTATAGGTACTTAAGCAGCTGATAGACTTGAGCGTTTACTTGTAATGAGCATTCTTCATTCATTCAATTTTCTTTTGTTCAAAATTAACATGAACGTTTTAGCGAGCATTCTGCTTTTTGCCGAGCCGAGCAATGTTGTCATTGTTGTTTGACATATTTGCGAAAAATTTTTTTTTTGACGAGCATTAATTTACAAGAGCGTTCGCTAGAATGATCGTGAAAATGTTCGTAACGATGTTTGGCTCAATGCTCGGATCTGTTCGTTGTTCAGTTCGACAAATTTAAAAATGAATGCTCGGTGTTCTGGTACAAGTGAATGCTCGAGTCTATTAGCACCATTGGATGAACATAAAGCTCGCAGATGTTATTTCAGTAGCATTGCTGAAAAATTTTAAAGTCTACCCTGTACCGTTTACCGCTCTACCTCTACGTAGTTATGGGAATAGTTTTATGATCTGAATTCTGAGGAAGCTTTTATAGCTTAAATACTTCATGGTTAAGTTAGGTTATCGTTGATATGCAAATCATAATCGGCATATCTAAGTAGCACATTGGTACTAGCAATATCAATTGATGGGAAAATGATAGTCAATGAATAATATGAATGCTGTGCATTAGTAAATACAGGATGACTTTTAAATAATTGGAAATCTTATAGGAAATGAAAGTTGTTACAAATCTCTGTATTAGGTGTTAGGTAAAATTACATAGCAGATACACTGTATTATAACCTGGGATACCCTAAATAGACTCCGCATTTTTTCGGTTCGGCCGCAGGATGGCTCCAATCTTCAGTGTTTGTTTGGCATCTCTCCGCAATTCATGGCACACCTTTCGTCTTGCGCTGTATGTATGCTGTTTCCTGTACCTACACGTGAGGACATTATGACTGCGTCAGCGAATGGTTTTACCAAAGCTGAGAGAAAAGTGCTGAGCGTAATATTTAAAAACTGTATTTTCCATCGATACGCAAACAAGAAAGTGTATTGTGCAAATACATATAATTTTATTCTCACAAATAATACAATTACAATAGCAAAAACATAATCAAATTCGATACATTTGTGAAAAAAGAATCAGCTGGTTAGATTTCTTAATCTCGTGTATCTCGGTAACATTTTTGGTCCCATAGTTAAAGTAAGTATTTTTATATTCATGACAACTTTACCTTTTGAAAGAGTATTATTTTATTTTATTAATAATTAAATTAAAAACCTATTTAATTTTAATAATATAGCCTGCATAATTTTAAAACACCCTTTATATTATTCAAATAGAACGTTAAAAGGTTCCGTTTTGATGATAAAATTTCAATGTTAATTCTCATGACCTCAAATAGCGGATGATACACTTCGGTATGTATAAAAAAATCATAGGTACCGGTTTCTTTATAATTATGTCTACACAAACAATTAATAATTATAATTTATGGTTGAATCTTGTGTTTACATGTGAAGACGTTTATGTTATTTTACAAATTAATTAATTCGCGATACCTACGTCCTGTTCCGTAGCTTTCAATTTATTTTTTGTCTCATCAATTTTCAATATGTTGTTTATTTAATTTTTTAAGTTGTTGTTTACGAAAAATACACAAAGTTATTTGTAGTTTCAATGACAGCTTTAATCAAAAACATAAGAAAAACAAAGTACCCATTGTAAAAAAGTAATGCTATTATAGTGTAAAAATCGCTAGCTGGGGAATTTTACACTACAATGGCATGGTTCTAAGTTAGATTAGGCTTTACTGTTTTGTAAGCAGTTAATAGCCCTTTTTTTTTAAGCATGGGAAATCATCAAATGACCCCTTCCGCTCTGGGTGGAGCGGCAGGGAGTGTCAGACTTTTACTGACTAAAACCCATGCTGCTATTGCCTTTTAAAGAGTTACCGCGGCCCTGGAATGCCAGGGCCGCGGTAACTCTTTCGAACAAATTCCGCAACCAGTTAATAGTCCTTGCGTGTTAGCTTGCTAGTGGTCATTCCTAAAAAAAAAGATAGATGACATTCGTGTCATAGCTTTTTTTCGAAAAATTGTTTTGATGCCGCCGCGCCGTGACAAATAATGGCTCTTACGAAGTGTTTGAAATGTGTCTGTTTCCTTTAACATAGGACACCTACCTACCTACTACGGACGACATAATGGACTTACTCATCAGGATAAGTCGTGTTTACACAAGTGATACTTTGCGAGTCGGACTCGCGCATGAAGTGTTCCGTCCGTATCATCGTACAAGATTTAAATCATATTTTTTGTTCGTATGGCTGCAAGAAATACACACTGAAAATTACAACTGTCTACCTATTACGGTTCATGAGACACAGCTCGCTGAAAGACAGACGGACGGACAGACGGACGGACGAACTGACGGACAGCGGAGGCTTAGTAATAGGGTCCTGATGGCCTTGGGGTACGGATCCCTAAAAAGTTACATAGGACAGTGCTAAAGTGTCTACATCACATTGGACAGTTTTTCTGGCCAACTAGCTCTTTTACCGCTGCTTCGCTCCCGTCGCCTTATCCACAGGAGTCCGTGCAATTAATACTAATATCATAAAGCTGAAGAGTTTGTCTGTTTGGTTAAACGCGCTTATCTCTGGAAACACTGGTTCGAATTGAAAAAATAACATATAACATCACGATAGTGGGGCTAAAGGATTCTGATCCTTTAGCCCCTCTATCGTGATGTTATATGTTATTTTTTTTCATCAATGAAAAATGTGATACAGACGACGTTGCGCGGTGGGTCAGCTAGTTTCCGTGATAAAAGTAGCCTACGATATTCAGCTATAGTGTCTTTCACCCGGCCAGGTCTCGGCCTTCACGAGATTAACTCCAACAAACTATACTATATCTTTATAATTTTAGCAGGGTCGTCTTAAGCATATTCTACGCCGGGACGCGTAGTTAAACTGCGCCCCCGTTGTACATCTCGTTGGATTTTCTTTTGACCATTCAAAAGCAGCAGTTGATTCAGTTCATTCAGAGTCACTTATAGTTGTCAGGTTTGATGTGATAGTAGGGTTAATTAGTAGGTTCTATCAATAGGTACACATGGCAGCCGGTTTGCGCCCCCGTGGACTTCGCGCCCGCGTTATTTGCATCCCTTGCACCCCCGGGTATAGACGGGCCTGAATAGAAAGAAAAAGGACGTATCTACAGAAAGAAAAAGACCTTAAGTTATTTTCTTAACGTCGGAAATCGGTTACTTCGTTTTGTGTAGATGCGTCCTTTTTTCTTATGACGGCAGTAGGTATAGCTCGCTCACTGAAGACTAAACAAACACTAGGTTTATGTATAAATATATATAACGTAGTTACATACCACTAGTCTTTAATTTTCCAAGAAAAACTGGAACTAATCAAAACAACTTATTAAATAATCAGCAACACACAATAATTGTGACATTGGCGACGCAGAATGAGTAATGACACCCATAAATATTTATTGGTACAATTAATTTGAAGCAACTCGACAACAAGCAGTCGCAGTTGCAATCATGAATGAATCTGTTTCTATTAATTGCACGTGAACTTGAACTTTATTAATAGCTGTACCTATTACTTGTAGGACTGTTGTTACAATGTAACTTAATGCCTTGGACATGAATAGGTATATGATAAACGGTATCTAAGTTAATAGCGTTAGTTTTAAATGCAGGTACACAGATACCTACTTTGAGTTTGCTTTACGTTTTTTTGGCTAACAAGCTTCGGCTTAAGCTTTTGCCCGCGACTTCGTACGCGCATTCCGTTTTTCTCGTTCCCGTGGGAATTTCGGGAAATCCTCTCTTAGTGCTCCCCTTACACTCCCCAAGGAAACTACATGCCAAATGTCAGCTGTCTACGGCCAGTAGTTTCGGCTGTGCGTTGTCTGTCGGTCACTCAATAACGGAAGAGTTTTATACAAGTATATTTTTTATTTTCGCCTATATTTCTGCGGCTTAGGCGTTGAAAGAGTAGCAAATAAACTCATTTCCGTATTTACAATTAGACTATGATGTATCAAATGAAACACGGTCCTTGGTCAGTCGGTATTCAAAATCTTTTGCCTGATATTGACCCTACTGACTAAGTGCCTCGAAAAACACCAGCTTTCCTACATTCAAGAGTTTCCCCAAGTCGGACTCGAGCGGAACGGGTTCTGAAATAATTATAATGTTTATAACTACTTGTTTAAAAACCATGGAGTTATTGTAGGGTTTCATCTTATAAGGTAAGGAAAATTGGCTTGGTAGTTTCAATTCAAGAGAAGGGAGCGACCATACTCAAAATTTCGTTACATATTAAAGTTTCGGCGTCAGAGTTTTGGTCATACATAGAAGTTCATATTCAATTTGTGTTACTTTCAACTTGACTAGTTCTCTGGCCAATAACTTCATTGCGAATTCTATCCACCAGAGAAAACCCGAGCTTTGCTCTCTCCTGCACGCTGAGCAACTTTAAAATGGACCAGACTTATGGTGAGTGTCCACGTTACGGCTCCATAAATCATTACGGGTAGGGCGCACTGATTATAGACCCTATGGTCTAAAGGGATTGAGGGATCGACGATACAAAGATATCACACAGCTTCCCGAATGCCGCCCAAGCGAATTCTTCAGGAGTTACTTGGTAGATGATAATTAGCATAAAGAATACGTACAGTTCTCGTCAAATAACTTTGCCCCTCTGAAGTTAGCCATTTGCATAGATCGCGCAGGTGCAGTCACGTAGACGGGAGCAAGCGGGACGCAAGCATGCATCGAACGTAAACGTAAGACAGACATAAAATCGCGCCCCGCCCCATGTCTCTTACGCAGTTGCAGTGTGTTCGTAATTTTGACTACTACGCAGCCACTCGACACAACTTCAGAGGGGCAAAGTTATTTGACGAGAACTGTAGTAAGAGTATCACCTTTTTACCAAAAGTAAGAATAAACACTATGTATAGCAACTAAACAGTTACGATAGCATACTATTTAGTTGTGGGAAATATGCTACGATAGTATACTCCAAGATGATGAGCCGTCAAGCTTCGGCATTGTTACGTTCAAGTTCAAGAGGTCAAGTACTGTCGACATAAGCACCTCGTGACGAAGCTCGCTTTGAGGCAGCTAAAAGGAATTATATTACAGATGCCAACGTCGTAATCAATTTAATATTGAAGAGATTGTGAGACCATCATCTATAGATTTTATAGCAGGTATCATTAGCAAAGATATTCGTTTTTAACCGACTTCCAAAAAAGGAGGAGGTTCTCAATTCGATTGTATTTTTTGTTTGTTACCTTATGTACCTCCGTCATTTATGAACTGATTTGAAAAATTATTTATGTGAAAGGATATACTTCTCGATTGGTCCCATTTATATTTTATCAAAATCGGTCTAGCATTTGGTTTTTAAATCCAAATAGCTGGAAAAAATATGTGCAAAAATCATCCATTTATACGAAATTGCGGTTTTCTTGCTTTCCTGTGACTTTCCAGTGGTGTGGTTAGGTATGGGGTACCACTAAAAAGTGAAAAATATTTTTTTTTTCACAAAAAAAACCGTATTTTTTTTGGAAGTCGGTTTATTTTTTGTGAAAAAGTTTTTTTAATAATAGAAATATCTCGATGGTCAATAGCAGCCAAAGAGAGATTTCATCCGTCTTTTTAGAGGTCAACTGCCAACTTTCATTAATGTTTTAATCATAAAGACTATTTAGTATTTCATTATGATTCAAAATGTTGATGCTAATGTCCTTCTTTTATATTTGCGTCGTTTATTCGAGTTTTAGTGTCGTGTTTTATCAATATTATATTTTACATAATGTTAAATACCTGTTTATTTATGTGTTATACCTGTTTCGGAGTCATTACGGCCGCCGGGCGGTCTGCCTCTCGACTGTATTTATGACGTAACTTGATACGCGAAATATTTTCGGGGTCCTGTGCTAATAATGTGGTCGCCTAATCCTTGTTGGTTTTAGTTCCAAATTCTATGGAATTGTGTTGTAAACGCTAGCGTTTGTCACTAAGGAAGTATCTTTAGGTCTGAGTTTACGGAACCCATCAAAAAACGTCTAACGTTCTAACAAACTCCTTCAGAATGTCATAACGACAGTAATTTGTAGGACTAGATCATATTACATTATTTATTAGTAGAACTACACAAAATTTGATATTTTTAGCATGAAAAGTGTCTACATATTTTTAGATAATATCGATGTGATTGTATTAAAAATGGAGTTTGTAATGTGACGTAGTAATTATCACTAGACAGTTTACACAGCAACGAACGCTTCTAAAATTCCGTACTATTAAATTTTTATTTGCCATATGGCTGATAAGTACTCCAAAGTCCACAGACTGTTTAATGTTTGTTGAGAATCCCACTAATGTTTTCTATTTTATAGATCACACCTGCAGTGCGATTCTCTAAACATGTCGAATTTGGGTGAAGTGATCACGAAGTGAGCTGTCGATCCATGTAATCAAGATGGAAAGACAGGTCACTTCGTGATTCTTCACTTCGACATGTTTACAGAATCGACCGACTGCAGACTCTCTCTCGCAACTAGGCTAGATGTGACAACGATGAGACAATAATTTTCCACATAAATTTTTACAGCTACGCATAATATTAATATCTTTTCCTTTCTTCTTCTACTTCTTTCCAACCACTGCTACCAGAATCTAGGGCGAAGAGAAACCAGAAAAGTGCGAAAAAAATGAAGCTCGGCTAGAGGGCTGGATCGAACAAAAGTACCCTCAAAAACAGTAAAGTAAATATAGGTCCGATAATATCCGGTATATAAATATACCGGACACAGGAAGGAGCAATTCCACAGGCGTAACCAGACGTTTAAATGACACTGGAAAACTGGAAAGAAGCCCAGTTCATTTCGGTAAGTTTTTAGTACCTATTGTCAAACGAATTGAGGATGAATTAAAAGATATCGACCTCTGTACCTAAATAACAAAGTTCAACAGGCACTACGAGGAGCACGGATGGGTTTTAGTCAGTAAGAGTCTGACACTCCTTCCCGCTCCACCCAGAGCGGCAGGAGTCATGTGATGATTTCCCATCTATAAAAAAAAGGGTAATAGTATATTCAGAGCTGCAGAACACACATCATCATCTGCCTTTTCCCAACTATATTGGGGTCGGCTTCCAGTCAAACCGGATTCAGCTGAATACCTGTATTTTACGTGGAACGGCTGCCTACCAGACCTCCACAACCCATTAACTGGGTAACACGGTAGTCGTTGCCAAGAACCTATTTGGTCTGTCAGTCTGTGTTGGCATCTCTGGAGTCAGATTTTTTCAGAGTTGCAGAACACATTTCATAATAAATTGTCTTTGAACACGACAATTGACACAAAACATGTGAATTATTGATTTTCAAAATAGATCATAAATATTTTTTTTTATATATTCACAATAGATCATCACACATTTTTTATTGCTAAACGTTCTTGACGTCATTGTATCTATAATAAAGATAAACGTACTAATAGATGAAAGTTTTAAGACATTAAACTTTAAAATTATAGTTTTTATTAGGTATCTTTGTTGTATAAGATCCGGCTTGAAATTATCCGGAAAAGAAACGGAGTTATTGAGTCGAAACGAGACCGTAGACTGCGTGGTGACCGATGCACGATGGACGCCTAGAACCTCGATGGGTCCACAACCTTAAAGGGCAGAACAAAGACTACAATAGTATACTGGCTAAGAGGGGCAGAAGAGGATTGGCTATGGCAGTGGTTGGGGTGTGTATGTCAAATTCAAATATTTATTGCATTCATGGGACAATAGAGATGATTCCTGGTTAAAATGTATTTGATTATATTTAGTCCGTCAGTTAGATTATCGAAAAATATTGGACACGTATTTTTTGCGTAATCAAATCAATAAAAAAAGACGAAGACAAAACGCAACAAAGATCAGGAGTGGGGGGGCTCGTGACGTCACGTGTACGTAAAAAG
Source organism: Melanchra persicariae (assembly GCA_947386135.1). Lineage (NCBI taxonomy): Eukaryota > Metazoa > Arthropoda > Insecta > Lepidoptera > Noctuidae > Melanchra > Melanchra persicariae. The sequence goes on along the minus strand of OX376653.1, from coordinate 5,411,251 downwards.
TGTACATACAAGTGACGTCACACAAGATTTCAACGTACTGGGGCCTAACCACCAACTCTTAGAGCAGTATTACTTCAATATTACTTCCAGTGGGAAAGAGACGGAGCTATACAGGACGTATAGCTCCATCTCTTTCCCACTGGAAGTAATGTTAAAGTAATACTGCTTTAAGAGTTGGTGGTTTAGGCCCTGTATCGTTTTCATTTTTTGTTTGCATGAAAAAAGGAAAAATACGTGTCGAATATTTTTTGGAAATCTATCTGACTGACTTATTAGATTTTTTTAGTCATCTACCCTATTATCTGTAGATAATACAATTTGTATATTATAAGTACATCCATCAATTGACATCCATACACTTGGTCCTGTATACTTAGGCGATAATATTCTGTAAGCCTGTAAGGGTGCAGTTGCTTAGTAGTGAACTGAATGGAGGAGTTGTATATTTAATCGATCCTTTCAGTAATCCGTAAAATCTTTTTGATAAATTTGCTCGTTAAATGAGCCAATTTTGGGTGTATCCGGGCAGCATTAAAAGAGAATCAAATGCTTGGAGCAAAAAAACTTTTCATCACCGTATTGCAAAAAAGTTTGATTATGGAAATGTTTTAATAAAGGTAGGTAATGGATTCGGGCAATGAATCATCCCTATAAAAATACCTGAATTAAAAAAAATGGTACTTACGTAAGTATTTTATAAGTATTAAAACTTAGGTAAAACATTCTATTAACTACCTGTTATACAACAGAACAGATACAAGATAATCCTCTCTTTTTTGTTGCTTTGTAAACACGTATTCGTCATCATCATACAAATAAAAGGCTTCCACAAAATTGAATGAAGGCTGTATTCTTGTGATACGTGGCTCCATCTGTGGCTAAAGCATGGAACTAAGTTGACCTGAGATCAAAGACTGATCAAGTATAACAAGGTGTTCAGAAATTGGAATATTGTGTTCTAAGGTGTAATATTCAATTATGCGTTTAACATTTTCATTAAGTCGCATAACTTTACTTAAAATAGTTTACAGTTGGCCTTAATCTAACTTGAACCATGTCTTGTGACTTGAACGATTAGCTAAAGTCAACTGAAGAACGTCAGTAGTTCCAGCCATTTTCTCCAGATGGCGACACCACGTCGGCAAAGCAGATTAAGGCTTTTACGCCTATCGTTATAGCGAAACACGAGCACTTACAACACTAAAATAATATTTTATGACAGTTTCAGGGCATATGCAGTAATTGAGAGGTGTTTTTGTAAAGGTATGTCGGAGTAGTGATGAAAAGATATTATAAGGAGGTTGTATAAAACATGGCGACGGTCTCTGTCGATAAAGCAGGTCGCCGGTCGGCGAGCCGTCGACGGGCGACACGCAAGCGCAACAGGTAGGTTAAGATTCACGGTCCGTCGCATTTGCTGGTCCTATGCGCACGACGCGGCCCTCGCATACAGCACCCCAACCGCGACCGACGAAATGTACGGCCATCATCGGTGATCAGTGAAGTGCTCGTATCTTAGTGATAGTTTACAACAAGTGCTTGTGTCTCTGTGATATGACGAGGACCAGCTCCGGAGCCTGAACGAGCACCACTCAGCGGATCTTAACGGTAAATTTCGTCAAACGTGACAATATGACCTGAGTGTTTACTAGTCAGGTGATGGTGCATAAATATACATTCGACATGTGAATAATTTTGATGAGCATTGATTAATTGAATTGAACACAGTCGCACGCGCAGTGTTCCACTTCGGACGCGAGAACTCGCTGGATTTCTTCCACGTAGCCCGTAGCGGTGTTTACACGTGAATTATGACACCTGTAGCGGATGAGTTCGTGTTGCCGACACTATTTTAACATTTAATAAGTTTTCTTTAAAGAAAGTTTTGTTAGTTTAGGATTGTTAGCTGGTACACCATGGAAGTCTGCTTTACCGTTGCAAAAGAAAGTAGGATCAGCAAATATGTAGGCAAAATTATTTTCGCTGTTCAATCGATTAGAGCGCACGAGAATCTTATTGGATTATAATTGACTCTTAAATTATGAGTCGCGTTAATTAAAAGTGGGTAATTGTCATTTTATGCGTTCAAGAACATTCATTAATGAACCGTGTGCATTTGTAGAACAGTCTTGGTATTCCACGATTTGTATGCAACCGTTAGGAGAGCTACCTGCATCCCAAAATATGTGGGTAGAACGAGAACTGGTCATTTCAAATATGATGAAATTCATAGCTGAATCTTGCGAGATCCGAAAAATCCTGTTTCAGAGACGTGTATTCGTCTGACATTTTAAAAGCGAAATCCAGTTTTGACAGACCTTATACAGTTTTTAATGCTACCCACGATATAAAATGAAAATGAAACTTGTCGCATAATTATGGCAGTCAAATACTTTTTATACGACGTGCTGTCGATAAACGCTCTCCTAAAGCAAACAATGGGGCATTAAGTTCCCATAGAAAGTTGTAAACAATATTGATCTCTAATGTGCATTGATTGTCACAAATCGAGGGCATAGCAACAATACAAGCACTGGTAAATTATGTAAACAAATCGGGTTTTCAACATATTCTGACAGAAACATTGTGTTGGTAAATCCGGATTCGTCATCGGTTATTGACCGTTATTTGAATTGTGTCTTTGCTAAGATCCAGGATATATTTTTCATAGATGGTCATACAAAATCGACCAGTTCAGTACCTAGCGTTTATGCTTTACAAATAGGTACTCGTATCCCCTTCGTATTTTTTGCCTGTTCGTGATGTTTACGAACGTTTATGAAATCTGATCAAAATTTATACATAGGTACAAATAAACACGAATACAAATCGAATACAGTAAATGGACTAGCGCTCATAAGGTTTGTATTGGCAAGCAAACTGATTCGAAAACGTTTTATTCTTCAGTAACCGGGCGTAAAAATCTTTTCAAGAAAGGGTTTTTTTTTTTTGTTTTTTTTTTAAAGTAAACTTGGCTTAGTAAGGTAAGCCAATTAATGTAAAAGGATACGATGGGGCTGACATGTCTTTGATAAAAGCCCCCAAACAAAGATAGATAAAAAAAAAGAAAAGGGTTTTTGTATGCATAAAGGAAAACGTCATTCTGAAAGGTCATACGTAATATCAGTTTAACTCGTTTGATGTTATAAAAACCTGTCTTTTAATGACTGATGATTGATGAAACATGATTAAATTTTATGATTAGTGAAAAAGATAAGGAAAATACATTTGATAAAAGCATTTAGAAGAGAAGGCAACCGATAAAGCTAGCTGGAAAAATATGGGGGAGGCCTTTGTCCAGCAGTGGGATAACAAAAACTAACAAAAAGAACAAAAAAGGCTTTATCAGATGATTTTCAATGAATGAAACAGAATGTTTAAAGGCAAGGCGTTTTCTACTCAGTATCACCTACGGAATTACGATTAGTCCCTAACCCGAACGAAGAAGTACTGTCAAATCGTGTTGTCATTCATTCTTAGTTCGGGTTCGGGACTAATCGTAAGTCCGTAGGTGATACGGAGTAGAAAACGCCCGACACTAAGGCCAAAACTTCGGACTTCGGGCTTAGAGAGTAGACCCCCTGAATAGTTCTAAAGACAAGGAAAGACATTGTATTACGATGTTTATTGTCATTTCAAATAATTTATTAGCATTAAAAAGCTACTCTCGAAGATTTCTCCTATAACAGCTTTTCACGTAAGATCACTTACATAACTCTGTATACTAACATTTGCAAGTCTGAGCTGTGAATTACATATAAATAGTTAAGTTTAGCACGTATGTGGAAAACGTGATACAACTATTTATCTTTATTTGTTCATCGGGATTTCTTTCACGTAGAACTTTGTCGTTTTCCTCTCGTAACAAACATATTATAACGGTTATGTTACTTCGTTGAGATTGTAAAGATAAAACATTTGGTTGCTCTTAACGCTAGCTGCCCATATCTCCCGGGTGCGCCAGAGTCCCAACAGAGCTAAATACCATCACTCTTGGAGGAACTTTTACGTACGTAAGTACATCAAATATCTTGAAACCTTATGCTCTACGATCAGAACACAAACACCTTGCGACGGCGTCATGTTACAACTCGAGCACGAGTTCGAAGAAATAAAACATTATGATAATATTATCATGATAAATGACTCGTTTATGACTAATAAGAAACGTCGGCGACGCGGCTTGCTAGACGGAGTAGGCTACGTTGCAAATAGCTTATTCGGAGTGTTGGACCAACGATTTGCAGAAAAATATGAGAAGGATATTGACCGTTTAAAGCATAATGAAAACCATTTATACAACCTCTGGAAAAACCAAATGTCGGTCGTAGAAGCCGAATTTAATCTCATGAAAAGAATGGAGAATACCATAAACAAACATCACAAAATAATAAATCAAAAGCTTAATTATCTCCAAGATTCTTATAAAAATCTTTCTCAGCAAGTGCAAAACATAACCATCATCACAGACTTAATAACCTCGGCTTTTACTGCCAACAACTTGCTGTATACCCTTCGACGAATCCAGGACTCGATTTTAGATACTGTAACGGATATTTATAATGGAAAATTAGATTTTCATTTGATATCTCCTAAGCAACTGAGATCAGAGTTAAGCATAATATCAGCACAAATATCTGGAGACTTGGTAGTTCCCGTCGACAACTTCAATCTTAAAGATCTTTACAGCTTGCTCAAAGTAAGAGCCAAATATTCTGGCAAATACCTAATTATAGAAATAAAAATACCCCTAATTGAAAGGGATCTTTACGAGGTATTCCATCTTATCCCGGTTCCACGCATGGTGAAAGGTAACATGATGATGAAGGTCGAAACTGTCTCTGAATTGGCAGCCATCAACATGAGAAAGGATTCGTATTTGACTATCACAGACGCGGATCTGCAGTCATGCGTATTAAAAAACCCTGTGACTATTCTGTGTCACATCAAAAGGCCTATTCACCATATGAAAGATGATCATAGCCTTTGTGAAACGATCCCAGGCACAAGAACTTGCAAAACTAAAACTACCGCGTGCAAGAATGACTGGAGAGAGTTAACATCAGAAAACAAATATTATTATTTATGCTGCAATGAATGTAACGTCAAACTGCTGTGTGAAAATCAAGTTAACGCAGCTAGGTTATCAGATGCTGGTCTGTTGCGTGTTGGGGAAGGCTGTTTAGTAAAAACAGAAGATTTTATGGTGTATTCAAACAAAAGATTGTCTAGTAAAATTGGCACAACGACAAAGATTATCTCGCCAGAAATATCACCAATAAATCATATTATAAATATCACTATGCCAGAAATCTCATACGAGCTTAATCCTAATAACTCAGACAACCTCAAGCAATTTGAAGCTATTAAGAGAAGTCTTGAGATCATGAAGCAGAGTGAACCCCTGAGCTCCAATATCTCATACCACGACGTCCATCAGTATACTGCTATATACCTGATCATAGTGGGGATCTTGTTATTGGTGGCAGCCTACTGTTTTATACGTTGGCGGCAAAGGCAACATAAAGGAAATCATCCAACTTCTACAGCAGAGCGGTCGACTGCTTCTTCGGCGACAGCGTTGCCATCTCCACGCACCGTTACGGAAAGTGTTGTGATTGAGTGTAGTGATATTAGGGAACAAAGGCAATCTATTAGTAAACCTGTAAAAAGTGATCATAAGCGACTGGCTTTATCTAGTGAGTGCATACAAAAAAAGGAAGATAGAGGTTCTTCACCGATATTTCGCGTGTTTTCTCTTCCTGACCTGCATTGTAGCGACTCGGTTTAATTATGTAGTGTTGTTTTTATCTCATCTTTTAACATAACTAACCCTACATAACTATTTTAGTATTATTTGAACATTGTTTTCACCTTGTTAGTTTTAATTTCATTCCCCATTTACCTATAACTACTTACTAACCTCATCTTTTCCTCCCTCGGGAGCATGTTCGGGTCAATCACCGAACAATAATAAACACGTCAGCGTAATTGCGACACCGCGCTCTATGCCTTGAATATTTTGTGTATTACAAGTAAAAAAGTAGTCAGTACGTTGTCGGATAGCGTATCGGGCGCGACTCAATCTCATCTCATTCACCTCATTAGTTTCTAGTTGTTATCCCATTTGTATTACTGAAATATACCTATCTTTATAATCTTTAATCTTAGTTTATCTTAATCTTACCCCAACCCCGAACAAAAACATTAATTCGCTGATAGACGCAGAGCCAGATCACTGTGTCTAAAAACATGGGAAAAGAGTTCTTAACATAACCAATGTGAGGTTAGGGGAAATTACTAGAACCATAATGCCGTGAAATAACTTGATTCGGTGACATTCAAATTTCAATGTATGGAAATTGAGGCTTTTTTGACAGATTGCGACTGGGATGAGAATGCGAACGTTGCTCTCAAGCACCGGCAACACACCGGTGTGCGCCGAATTAATCGCGAATTTAATATTTATTACCAATTACATAAGGTTTAATTTTTTTTTGGGAATTTTCACATGTCGGGGCTGGAGCGGAGGTATTAGTTGAATTGGCGCTCAGGTCACTGCGATCTCTGAATGTTAGAATCGATTTATTTTTAGGGTCCCCGTGCTTCCTCTTTCCTTGTGTCACGCTCTACGCCCCCAAAAGGAGCGAACCGATTAAGAATCCCTGTCAGGGGTCAAATTGGGCATAAAAGTGTTTATGCAAGTTCGTCATTATTTTAATTCCTATCCGGCTCACGCTTTGTCTTAGCCATAAAACTAAAACTATACTTGTTTTCAGCAATAATTTCCATTTGCGTGATTATAAACAACTCAAGACAAGTACTATTTGTAGTAATTCATTCCTTGAGGAAGGAAAGCAAGGCCGTTAATATTAATTTATGACTGATTGTTCTAAATAATTGCGTACAAAACCGTTTATTACATTAATTGTCGCCACAAACCTGTAAATTTGTGGACAAACATGATTTAGATGTGAGGATATAAAGTGCTACCATTTTAAATTGAGTACATATTCAAGTAACTCCTTAATTAATTTTGAGTATTAATGTGTAAAATTTAGGTATGTATCTACAGTTTTTACTTGGATTGGACAAGCACAGTTAAAAATATTATTTCTTTTTTTAAGTCGATAAAATTAGTAGTTTCTGAAACTTCCAGCTATGGCATACAGACGAATCACACTAGAATCCTACTAGCATTTTAGTACGGAATTCTAAAAAATAATGTGAGGGTCATTTGTATTTCGTTTATGACGTAACGCCCTTATAAAAGACATCAACGACTCTGCGACCGACGCGGCGACGTTAGATTTATATCTAAGGGCGAATTTCACCAATGAAACTGAACGCGATCAGCGTATAAACCACGTTTATGAGCTGTCAGAGACATTATTTTTCTATGGAATATTGACACTGACAGCTCTTGAACGCAGTTTAGATGTACTGATCGCGTTCAGTTTCATTGGTGAAATCCGCCCTAAGTCTTGTTTCTTTAAGTTTCTAATTTATTTTATTTATGTTAAGTGTTATGTTTTGAAAAATGGTAGTAATCAATAATAATAGCAATACTTTTTGTTACGAATACTTCATCCAAATAATCATACGTTCTGATGAAATGGTTTGCAATTTTTATTTGAATTTGTTATTATTTTACATCGTATTGCTTTCAAATTGTTTTTTTATACACCAAAACGTGTTATAAATATGTTAGTTTCTCTTTTTGCATTTATAATTCTCACGATTTATCGAAATGTTTTATCTTTTATTAATTAAAATTATCAGTTAAGATGGCTATCAAATGCTAAACATTTTAAATACCTTTTATTTTTATTATCTACTATACTAAGCTTTTGAACAAAATAATGATGGGTTATAAATATAACGTAATTATTGACTGTTACATGTTGAATGCTTTTTACTATTTAATAGTATGCATGAGCAAGCAAAAGAGTTTTCAAATTACTACTCCATTGAAAAAAGCCTATTATTTTTATTTACACATTGGCAAAGTTACCCTTTATAGAACCACAGATAAAAATAAGTCCTACTACCTTCAGATAAAGCGGATATCTCCGTGACAATTATTAAATTGATACAGTGTTCACTTAAAGCAAAACAAGTAAAATTTGCAAAAATAAAATTTATGTTGGAACCTATCACGATCGCGGTCAACAACGCACAGCGATTATTTTCTTTTGTAAAGTTGTGCTTATCGTGTGACACGATAATGAACTTTTTGACGTATGTTATAAAGTTCAAGATTGCACCTGTTGGGTGGTGTGTTTAATTATAACTGGCGCGTAGCATTACATCGGTTGAACTTCGCATTTCGGTTGAGAACGCTGCGCCGGCGCCCGTGACCAACACTGAACTTGCTCGTATTTAATATTGAAATGGTTTTTTTTATTATTTTAATATTTACTTTTCTGTGCAGTTTTTAATTGTATGAAGTTAATTGTAAAGTTCGTTATTTTATTTTCTGGTACAGTACCTCTCTTTTTTTCCTGACTGTTAAAAAACTTCAATTTCATTTCTGTTGTTAATTATTTGCGTGCAAAAGTACAATTCATATTTTAGAAAAAAAAAACAATGTACTTTATCTTCTCTTTAATTCCACCAACCCATTTTTGCTACACAAGGGCAGCCTTTTTGTACCCAGCATAATAAAATCATGATAAATCTTACAAGGCTTCTAATGGCAAATTATTCCCATAAAGGGTAGAACTCGTAAAAGGCAACTGTCCTCTCCTCCTCCTTTACGATTGCCGCTGGAACACGCTTTCTTTTTTTCGTCAGACTTATTGGCTTTTTATTTCAGAAATGTCCAGTAATTCTTAGAATTTATTGATGGGAGCAGCTTTTAGATAAATATCGGAGCGTATGATGAATTTGACACATGAATGGAAGGAGTTCGGACAGCATGTAACCTCGGCGGTTGATTGATTCTCACATTGTGCGCATGATTAAGATGAAGTCATCTGATTTGCTACTTATTTGAGCTGCCCACGCATTAAGATTTAAGGATGTCAGTTTAGATAATCTTTAGCTGTGAAAAATGAATTTAGAGAAGAGACCTCGCAATAACAATATGATGATACGAAAAGCTTACAAGACATTTGATGTTTAGATATTTACATATCCTCTACATAAATTTTGTTTTCACAAATCAGAAGATCAATTCTCATACATAAAATGTGTTCAAATTCATGTCACAATATCATCTCGGCGTCATTCAATGTCAAATCTTGATAACAATCTAGGAAAATTAGAGATTTTTTTGACAGTTTGCAACTGCGATGGAAGCGCGACCGCTCTAAATACGCGAATTGTCCATAAAATATAGGAGTACCTAAACAAATATTTGTATCAACAAAGATAGATCGATGTAGCAAATTTTCTTGAGTCCCCCCTACTCTTTTCTACTTCGTTTGGGTACTTCTGCCACAACAACAAATAAAAAACTAGTGATCTACGTGTAGCCCACTTTGCTAAAAAGTTATCAAAAAATAGCTGTCAAAACGGGCCTACCCGTTTTGACAGCAGGATACGACATTACTTTACTAGTGAGTGCGAAAGAGATTTATTTCATGTCTCTTTCATACTTTCTAGTAAAGTAATGTTGTATCCTGCTGTCAAAACAGGCCTTATTTTTTGACAACGAAAACGTTGACCTCCAAATTCTAAATTCCTTCGTCCTTAGAAAGTCATAAAGCATTCGTCATTCGATAGCTCAGCCCTGTTCACACTCCACAGGAAACAGTAGCAACTCACCGTACCTGCAGGAATGTCGTTTGGAAATGTCCTAATTTACAAACAGAGGACGAAACGTGACTGGCATCATAAGAAGGTTTTTGTTTATATTGTGTCGACTTTCACTAGAACACCGTCGCCAGTCGGCAGGACGAAAGGACTACCATTTGTTTTGTTAACCGCTTCGTCTCGACGAGACTTGGATCAGGGCCTAAACCACCAACTCTTAAAGCAGTATTACTTCAGAGGCGGAGCTATACGTACTGTATAGCTCCGTCTCTTTCCCACTGGAAGTAATATTAAAGTAATACTGCTTTAAGAGTTGGTGGTTAGGCCCCAGGAGTTTGCTATAATGCAGCTTGTCATGCGAAATTGTTGTAATATTTTTTGACATGGTTTTTTGGTCAGGGTTCTGACATACCACATTTCCTGTAAAAAATAATCCAATTATTTAATTCAACATGCATTCATCAAAATAGTACCTACATTCAAATTACGTTCAATCTTTTTGAGATAAGATTATGTGCGGTATCGATCTAATTAATTCTCACAGGGCTTTCTCAGGTAGTGGACCCATACGTAAGCCAACGGTATCTATATAAGACTTTGAGAATGTTTTTTAACTGTAGAGAACTTTTCTTTTCTAAATTACCTATATGGCTATTTCCTATAATTTATACATTTTGTACCTAGAATATCAACTTTATCTCTATGAAGGTCTAATGCAGAAGGATTTGCTTAGTTATTTTTGATCTTATTAAGTCTATATTGATTTTTATCATCTGTTTGGCGTAGCTTGGATTAGGAGTTTGGTTTTAATGCAGGTATTTTTTGTACATCATTTTCTGAATTGCTATTTTATTTTGAATGTGTTTGTCTTGGCCCAGTATTTAGGAGTTTATCAGATGTATCCCTGAGTACAAAAAGTATTATATGAATATCTACTTTGTTGATTATTTTGGACATAATGTTTCTCGTAAGTCGTAGAATTGACTTACTCTAACATCTAACGGCCGCTTTCTATAATATATCTCAATCCCAATCTTGATCCCTCTCTCCGTAACCAATCAACGGCCGAGTTTGTGTCCTTCACCACACAATCCTCACCTTTGATTGGTTACAGACAAGGATCGGGATCAAGATTGGGATTGAGATATATTATAGAAAGCGGCCGTAAGTAAGTAATACGTTTAAAATCTCAACAACAGTATTATGTTATTCCAAGAACATTATGTAATTCTAATTTTATTATTAGTGTAACACGAAGTCACTTGGAAGCCGTAACAGTGTCTGCTCAATAACCATCTAATGCAGTAATCGATAAGCTGATTCTAAGTCGAGCGTTCACACACCGGTTCTGAACCGGGAATATGTTTTAAGTCACAGAGATATGCTTACCTACGTAACAAATTACAATATTTTCTCTAAAAAGCACTTCTTCTAAATTAAGAATATGACATTGTTCATGTTTGACTTATGAGTCATGACATGACAGTAGGACGTTAATTCTTCTTGTCCTTAAGATATCACGAGACAGAAATGAATAGCCATCGTCTACGTATGTCGTCTATGTATGGCTTTATACGGGAGGTAATAAAAACCTACAAGAAAAATGAAAAAAAAAATGGCTATATAATATAGCCCGCGGTAGGATCACAACTGTTTGAAAAGGAACATAATGAAAAAAGTTAACAGGATCATAATAACTCAGTCAACAGGATTTTCTACAAAACAAATAAAGAGTGAACATTGAGCTGATCCATAAGAGGGGTGAGCTAATAACTTGGCTTTACAACTTTTCAAAACGAGTTTCTACAGTCTTTGTTTTTCTCCACGTACATGTGAAATTATGAGTCGTGTCGTGCTCAATATTTGTTACAAAATACTTCTTGTATGAGGACAGCACAAATATTCTGCAGTGAGCTTGTACATTCTTAAGCGATAATTAGCTCGCCTCGTCTGGATGTGATGCTCCAATATAACAAGACCTTCACTTTCAGTGTACTTTTGCGTCGTCACCTGTCACGACTACTGATGCGGGAGGCAGGGGGTGTCATACCTGGCTGGTCCTCTGTGACACGCCAGTGACGTGTCCACAGAGCTCCATAGAGTCACGTTGCGTCGTTGTTGACACAAACCATTCTCTTTATTTTACGAGGTGATAAAAAATGTTCGCAGTGACGCTATCGTGAGGACACAGTGTACTGACTTCTTACTATGTATCTCTGTCGTTAGTAAATTGCCATCGTTCTGCGTCTGAGTGACTGACGTGCTGAGCATAGTTAATCCTTTGAAATGTTTTCACGCCTCGACGTTCTTTGCAATCGATTAGTTGAGAATAATGTTAATATGCATAATGCAAGTAAAAAGTTCTCAATTTGAAAACTAAGGCTTCCCAATGTGCACATTTTAGTATGCAAACCACGTTCAAATGAAAGCGAGAATAAGTAAAAAAAATAAGGATTAAGTAATGCCTGATTTGTAAACGGGTCTTGCTTACAAAACAAAGTGTGTGTCCCGCGGTTCCGGTCGTAAAGTCGGTGAACTTGTTGAGAAAAACATCCAATTATGTTGAAGATATTTTTTGTGTGCGACCACGTAAGAATGTGGGTCAGATGATGTGCGTCGAATACAAACGTTATGGCGCGGCGCTGCGCGGCCATTGTGTCGCATATCAAGCACTTTCCTATGCGCCCGCGCCTGTAAAAAGCGAAGTTCGGTCACTTGTCTGATCGACAAGCGGGGTTCTGTTTTCGGAGATGCGGGTCGCATTTTGAATTTTTGTTTTGCGATCGGTCGTTATTGGTAACGTACGAACGCCTTTGCCGCGGATTCGAACAATCGTTTCGTCAACTCAGACCAACAAAAAAAGGTAGACGGCGCACTGCGAACATCAAAGATGAAGCCATCTTTTTATCTATGTGTGTCTCGAAGGGTTGCCATTTTTTATTTTTTTTCCCTATAACTTGGGAAATAATATTTTATGGGCAAGCTAATATTGTGCAAGTCAGCACAAGTAAGATATTGTTGAGTATGGTATTGTAACTTAATTTTTTAGAAAGATCTATACCTAAAAACAATTTTTTTACATAACACACACCTACATTCAATTATATAAGTTAAGTTATAAAAAGTTGTCGAAGCGTAACAAGCGTAAGTCATTATGTACATTGTTTTAAAATAAAATAGGTAATTATATTTTTAATCAACTTTAATAAATTAAAAAAGACCACCATAACAAAATCACTGACTAAAGAAAAAGTAGGTAATATCAAGATAAAACATAACAACAGAACAATGACGTGTAAATGTTATGTTTAACATGCTTACAAAATAAATATTATTTATCATGAACAAATACAAGTCTTTTTCAACACATTTGCTCAAAAAAATGCATTTACGAAGACTGTATACATTATTCGAAAGTTAAATATAACGCACCACACAATGGAACGTGCGGTAAAACCGTACCGCATACTCCGTTGAATAGCGCCGTACGTATTCTTTACAGTTTTTTTTTAAATAACTTATAGGAGTATAAATAAGTACGAGAATAAAATATAAGCTGAATGATTGCACCTACTTGGAAGCGCTTTTGCACAATACGTTTTTCTCAATTTAATACTAAAGTGAAAATGAGACGAAAAATGTAGTTCCATTTGCAAAATCGCGCTATCTTCATACTACAAACGTCAAAGATTGTTGCGACTTTCCGACTATCTAAAAACAAAAAGTTTTTTTCATTACCTATTGTACTGTTTTCTCGCAAATGTGTTGAAAAACTTCAAATCTAAAATATTTTATACATTAAAAAAAAGAAAATAGGAATATAACTCGAAGAAAGAAATCATATAATATATTTGTTTAATCGAATGGGGAAATATTAAATCGTATTATGGCAACCCTCACACTTAATGTCACTGCTTCTGTTTGTTGACGTTTTTGTTCCAAGTAACCTAAAATTCATAGTTAATTTATAATAAAAACGATGTTATTTCAAGTACTTACAAGTGAAAAGTGATTCCGTGAGACTTTTTATGTGATTTGCTATTGTTTTTACAAATTTTTACTACACAGGAAGGCATAATTATATTTTTCTATTAATGTTTTCTAGACGACGGCTCGTGACGTAGGTACTAAGAGCGATGAGCATGGTTTTAGTGTAGGTGTGTGGGTGAGCTTGTGTATTTACTTGAAGGAGCACGGCTTTGTGGCTTCACTTTTGATGTTCGCGGTGCGCTGTCCACCTTTTTTTGTTGGTCTGAGTTCGTCAATTCGTTTTTCAAGCAGTCTGATGCAGTTTGTGGCCTCAGATCTGTAATTGAACTGCATCAGACTGCTTGAAAAGCGACTTGTTTGGAAATTTTTAGTCGTTTTTAGCAGTCGGGTTTTTTTACAGCCATTTTTTTATTTCCTTTATTTTTGAATTTAAAATTTATACGCCTATGTTACTACCACAAGTCTGACGAATTCAACGACGCCTCATATGTCAAAATCCGTCCAGCCGTTTAGGCTGTGGGCGTGCCAAAGAAATGAACATACATACATACATACGCTCGAAAAACATTACCCTACTTCTGACGCAGTCGGGTAAAAAAATAAAGGATATTTAGCCATAAATCCTTATCAACGGCTTGACCATAGGCTCCTTCTAGTTTGAGTTCGATAGAATGAACCAGTTAATTCCAAGATAGACTAGATACTAGGAATGAATCGAGACTAGTATCTCGATGACTGAAAGCATGATTGATGTTGATACTAAATCGCGAATACATGGAAATCATGCGCATACGCGGCACGCGACTATTCACTGACTATAATGAATAACATTAGCTGTACGCACGTGAGTTGCTTGATCTAGTTCTTGTAGGAAAACTCTTTATTTAAAACAGTTGAGATTGTTATTACAGTAATTAGAATGTATGCGTAGTATGGTAGGCTTTGGTTAAAGTTTAGAGTTACAAACTCTAAACTTTAACCAAAGCCTACAATGGGTACTAAACCCATCAAAGTCATCAAAGTTCAGAGTTGATGACTGAAAATACACAATTAAACAACGTATACTAGGACTTGTATGTATACAAACGTGTCATCCAATCCAGTCCGGAATGGATGACACGGTCGGCGCAGTAGTTAAGCGATTGACTGCTGCGCTGCGTGTCGCGGGTTCGATTCCCGCACGGAACAAATATTTGTATGGCCTACAGATAGTTGTTTCGGGTCTGGCTGTTTGTGTATGTGAGTTTATGTGTTTGTGAACGCACCCACGATACAGGAGAAATACTTAGTGTGGGGCAACGTTTTATAAAAAAAATTAAATGGAGAAGATTGGAAAAACGATGCAATAAAAATGAAAAGTAAAAAAGAGAAGTGAAGTAGGTATACAAACTACATTAGAAAATTTAGAAGTCTGGGGTTTGAAAATTAAGTAACTCTAACCAGAGATAAATGAATGGCAAATGATAAATAAAAATTCAAGTTAAATAAAGATACTTCGCTGAAAGAAAACAGTTAACATGACCTACATTAACATTAGCAGTTTGTACCTATGCCTAGTTTGTTTGTCATAAAAGTGGGTTCTGGTATTAATTTTTTCTCGAAGTGTGCAATCCTTGATTGTTTCAGGACAATGGGCATTGTCATTAACGTGTTGTTCATCTTTTTTAGGGTTCTGTACCCAAAGGATAAAAACGGGACTCTATCACTAAGACTCCGCTGTCCGCCTGTCTGTCACCAGGCTGTATTTCATGAACCGTGATAGCTAGACAGTTGAAATTTTCACAGATTTTTTTTTCACGAACAAATGTGATTTTTTGTCATCAAATGACTCCTTCCGCTCTGGGTGGAGCGGGAGGGAGTGTCAGACTCTTACTGACTAAAACCCATCCATGCTCCTCCTAATGCCCTTTGCGTTTCAGGGCCGCGGTGACTCTTTCGAACAAATTCTGCAACCCTGGCAGGCTCTGGCCCTAGGTGCATACTTTCTCCTTTGCTCTCATTTCTTACAGTCCGATAAAACGGCAATCCGATCCGGCTTTTCGTGCGTTCCAAGGCACCAGGGAATTATTTAATAATACTTATAAAGTAACTAGACATTTTTGCAGCAGTTTTAGTACAATTTGCTTAATTGTTGCTTGGTTCTGTCATCATCTCAATGTTATCTTCATAAACGTGAGACTGTGCAAATTAAGATGATTATAATATGTTCTTAATTAAGTCCCTGCAGTAATGAGAGATTCTCTTATCATAATGTGATAAGATTTCGAAAAAATTGGGTTATCATTTAATATTCATTAAATAGAGAAGTTCCGCGAAGGTGTACTTACAACGCAGGAAAAAGGACCAGTTTATGAAATTAAATATAGAGATGTAGGTATGCATTCGAATAAAACTTTCTCGTTTCACTAAATAGTTTACGATATCGATAAGTATAAACACTGATGGGACTATGAACGTGATTTTAAGATTGTGAGAGATTTGCATAAATATTACATTCTTCTTTGGCACATTAACTGTTTCGTAACATCCTGTACTTCGCTCAGAGTGGCAATTCTACTAATTTTTAAATAACGTTCGAATGTCATTTGCAATCAAAACTGACATGCGAACTCGAACGTTCGTTGCTTAAAAAATGTCCTCTGGTAGGAAACTAGAACAAATTGACATGTATTTCAAATTGTAGCTTTGTAGTTGCCATATAAATGATTTCATAAAATTAAAGTAGTTTTACGCCAAATCAATCTAAAAGAATTCGATAGATTTGGTAAGTTTGGTAAGTATCACGTTACTAAAAAATGTTACATTCAGGAAGTTAAATATTGCCAATGTAAGTACAGTTTCAAAGTGTAGAATTTCGTATTTAATTATTATTTCTACCGTTACATTAACAAATGATCAGGTAACGGTTTCTCGATTTTGAAAGGAAGCTACACCAAATTAGCACTTTGCTCATAAGAATTTATGCGTTTATGCAAAATAGTGGTCTCTTAATATGAAACTAGTCCTAATCATTTTCCAGATGTTGGTTCAAAAAACCCCAGACTTGTCTATCTTTAACTCTTCATTCATGAACCTATGTTAACATCATTATTTGTGGTTTCGTATCTTGATTTTGACATTCATAATTCTCAAAATAAGTATAGTAACTCCATTACGGTGAAAATTTATAATTATGTTGTTACAGGGTGGTAGTTAGAGGCTTTTTGGTAAGTCGAAAATTGATCTTGCAACGTTATCGATTTTACCGATTTCATTCATCTTTTTGGATTTGATAGCCCTGTTCTTGAGGAAGCTTTTAGGGTATTTAACATCACG
The DNA here is from genome assembly GCA_947386135.1 of Melanchra persicariae. Taxonomy (NCBI): domain Eukaryota; kingdom Metazoa; phylum Arthropoda; class Insecta; order Lepidoptera; family Noctuidae; genus Melanchra; species Melanchra persicariae. The sequence goes on along the minus strand of OX376653.1, from coordinate 5,394,187 downwards.
CTATGACTCTTAGAAGCCGAGCAGCGGGTAAAACCCCGGGGCACAGCAAGTCACAAATATAAATTATTACCTGTAGTTGTAAATCCAACTTAGGTACACATTCCGTTCATTACCAGCTGCTTCCGATCAAATCGCCAACCCTACCCTTATCGTCATCTGACCAATCAACAGTGACGTCATAGCGCACCGGGGTTCGGCCCGGTCGACCCGCGCCGATCGATGGTCGGCGCAAGCGCACGCATGAATGAGCGCGCTTCCCAGAGGCGGCGACAGGAAGCGGTGCCCAGTCGCGCGTGATGCGTACGCCTCCCGACGACTGCGTGCGCAAGCGCCGCTGTTTACATAATAACGACACTTTTGCGACAACTACGCAACTTGTACTAGTAATTTGTAGTTGATTGTGTTGTTTTCGATACGTAACTGGTAACTGGGTCTTGCTTGCTTTCCGATTGTGTTTGAAATAGATTTGGATTTGTGAGACATTTCATTAGGTGTTCGGTACTATAACAATGGATGGATGTTTGATTCAATTTAATTGGCGTGACGCGTGAACCAACTCACGGTAAAATCCGTAGTTCTGTATTTATCCATTAACTTTACCCATTCGTTGCATCAACCTTATACTAATAAACCTATTGTAACTGTATCCTACCAGGGTTGCGGATTTTGTTCGAAAGAGTTACCGCGGCCCTGGAACGTAAAAGGCACTAGGAGGAGCATGGGTGGGTTTTAGTCAGTAGAAGTCTGACACTCCCTGCCGCTCCACCCAGAGCGGGAGGGGTCATTTGATGATTTCCCATCCACAAAAAAAAAAAAATTGTAACTGTATGTCTGCATCCATTGTTATTCAGTTAACAAACGGTAGGTAGGTATTGCAGATTGCAGTTTTAGTAAACAACTCGAGTACCTAATAACTTAACTGGCTATGGAACTATTTCCAACCCAACTTACTGCTTACCTTATTTTGTCCAGGCAAGTTAACTTTCCAATAATTCTTAACTCTGACTTTTTATCTTTAACGTGTAGGGTAACCATGTCAGACTTAATAAAACAAAATTAAACATATCTAACCAAATTTTTCAAAAATACTTATTTATTTTTAAACGTTATTTCTGAGTGACAATGTTTTATTTTGACAAAATAAATAAATTTTACCTATTCATTAAATAGTCAAACAAACATTTTTGAGAAAACATTACTTTCCTAGCTTTTATATACCTACTTAAACGTATTTTCGTTTTTTTACCATGTTATGAGAAATTTTTAATTTTGGGTAATTTTTTTATTTTTTTGTGGTGAGAAATAAATATATTATGATTATTATTTATTATCAGAAGACATAATATCAAATACACGATTCAAGAAAAAATACTGAGTTAGGTATTTTTACAAGGTTCAAAGCTAATTTGACTAGCCTAATTTGACTGGTAGAGAATGCCTTGTTGCATTAAGTCCGCCCATGTACCACTTTTGTACATAAAGTTTAAATAAATAAACATAAGTCTTTTCTGAAATGCTGGTCATTTTTAAAATGACCAGCATTTCAGAAGACAGCCTTGACACAATCATCATTCCAAAAATCTCACTTGCAATACGGACTTTCGATTTATCCGATCCATTTGAAATCTAGGCACACTAGGTCAACGTCCGCTGTAAAGCTAGTTGTACACATATTTGGACGTATAGTTTAGTACGTAGTATAGTATTTAATAAGCCAGTCGTTTACAAACGGCCGGGCGCTCACCCGCGACCGGCAGGTGGCGGGTCACGGCCCTCCCGCGAGGCGAGGAGTGCCCACAGAGGCACGGAGGTAAACATCACGCATGTACCTGTACATAACTACAGTGGCTATGCAATAGAACGTTTGCAAAGTCATGTATTATTTACTTGAACGGTCGTGAACCACGCTTTATGCGTATTTTGAATAAATGATTTTGTGTTATATGAAGTGACAGCTCTTTACATAAGTTGATAGACCTGTATGGCAAGAATAGATACTTTGCCAAGTTAACAAGTCTCATTCCTAATGCGTGTTTGACTAACTATATGCTTTTGCTAAATTATTAAAAAAATCCGTATGTTCTAATTTAAGTTACAAATTATTCAAACATGAAAAGTTTATCGTCAAATTATTGCACGATAGGAAAGTGACCATTTAAAACGCAAAAAAATGCATGCATGTTCCCTGTTGGAAATAATATATTTTGACACTAACATAACTTCATGCCTTCGAAGGGTAAGGCAGAGGACGGGTGTACTAATATTTTGTACGCAGAAGATACCTTAACATCGTATCTGCTAATCTGGATCAAACTGCGATCATTTGACTGCACATACGCAGATAGCCGTGCACGTCGCGGACGTATTGCGACCCGCACTGAACTGTAGCGTGCTGCATGCCACAGCTGCCACTTACTACGGGTATTTCAGCTATAAGAAAATACATTTAAGTTATATATGTGTTTTGTTTCAAAACCTCGTTTAGCGGTGGTTCTTACACATGTTTTATTAAAATTGGTTCAGCCGTTTGAAGATCATCAGCTCTTTTCTAGTTGATTTAGAGATGTGACCAACTTCCACGGATCTATTCGATTCGATTTTTAATTTTTTTATTGGTATTCTATTACTTGATGTTACGTTTTCGCAACATAACTAAGCATAATATGTATTTTTTTCGGGGGTTTTTTAAATTTATTTTTTATAATTAATATTTGTAGTGATAGTCATAGATACATAGGTGAAATACGTCAACATTAAATTTTGAATAGGTAGGTACTTCTTCCTATTCTTTTAAGTACGCCAAAAATTCGCAGCCTTGTAACCAACAATATTATATAATTAGTTATTTTTCCATATTATATCATTGCTCGTAGCAGCATAAATCTCGCATAGCAACCAGCAATGACAATCATATTCAATAGAGACCTACTTATAACAAATACCTAGTTCTACTATTGTAGCTTTGTGTTAGTATGAGCTAACTGCACTATCTAAGTGTGTCAAACACAATGAAACTCAAAACGCACTGTCATGTCTCTTCATCGAAGTCTTTCAAATGTAGGTAACGTATTCAATGAGTCGTAAAGTTTAACTGTAAGTCATAATTTTACTACCACATTAAAATTGCTCTTTTATTAGTTGATAATTCTCACTTAAACATTAAAAGTAAGTGTAATTATAAAGTATAAATAGAATGCTTTGATCGTAGACGGCCACAGAAGCGTAGTACCGGCGTAGCTCAACGTAGATACTACGCCGGTGCTACGCTTATAAGGCACCAGTAGGTAAGGTAGGTACCAGTCGGCATGACTTTTTCCTAAATTTTCAACAATCATTCTCATATTTTAGGCAATTAACACAGGACCATAATACAATTTGACACCTAAACACTCCGTCAACAAAATTGGTGAAAACTGTAGACGGCTAAGAAACGTAGCACCGGCGTAACTTAACGTAGATACTACGCCGGTGCTACGCTTATAAGGCCGTCTGCTAGTCAATAATTTTATGTAAAACTCTTCCGTGACTGTGTGGTGACTGAATGACAGACAACACACAGCCGGAACTACTAGTCGTAGAAAGCTGAAATTTGGCATGTAGATTCCTTGGGGAGTATACGGGGGGGGGGCACTAAGAGGATTTCCTGAAATTTCTACGGGAACGGGGAAAAATGCGATATGCGCGTAAGAAGTCCCGGGAAAAAGCTATTCAAAGTCAAAGTCAAAGTCAAAGTCAAAGCATTTATTTCAAATAAACCAATCACAGGTACTTTTGAATTGTCAAAGTCAGTCAGTCAAAAACATGAAGCTATTTGCACGTTCCAAAGCGTAGATCTCTATGGAGAAGAACGTACAAGAAACTCCATGGACACTCTTTTAAACCATTTATGTTTTACAAAAATCCTGGTTACATCATTACTTGTTGCATCTATATGTGAGAACAATGCAAAGAAAGGAAAAAAATAAAAGTATTCCAAGTATCCAATAAGTATTAAATATAGAAATAAGCCAGTGACAGCTAAGATATGACCAGTCTCCACTGACGGCGCCCGTTCACGAACATGACGCGTGCATCAGCACCATTCAGCTCAACCATTTTGAAGGGAACCGAATGATCAAATACACGCGCCACCATCAGCGAGACATTCTAGCGAGCATGACACACCCTCAACTGCCCCTGCTCACTCATGTCAAACAAGGAAACCATCTATATTATTAACAGTATAGGCTCCATGGTCCTCACATTTACAGGATTTTAAAATAAAAAATGCTTCTACTTTATATAAAACTATGTATATCAATTTTCAAAAACGGAAAAAGAAAAGTAGTATTTAAAACATAACATAAGAAAAGTGGAAATTTTTATTAGTCTACACAAAGAAGGGTGAGCATCTCTTCCAAATATCTTAACTAGAGGAACCAAGCGGCTGAGACTGTGGAGCAGGACCGGCATTTAGCCAAGCATTTTTATCAAGTATATAATCTTCAAGTTTATAATATGCTTGTTTACATAGTGTGCGTTTTATGCATGTTTTAAATTTTCTCTCATTCAGTTCTAGAATTTCAAGAGGTATTTTGTTATAAAATTTAACACAGTACCCCATAAAAGAAGTGTGTACTTTTGCCAATCTGAATCGGGGTTGATCTAATTTGTTCCTATTTCTAGTATTAAAATTGTGCCTATCACTAATCTTACTAAAAAGATGAAGATTTTTCCGAACATACATTATGTTTTCGTATATGTATTGACAAGGTACCGTCATGATGTTAATATCTTTAAACAGTTCTCTTAGGGAATCGCACCGACCCAGATTATATATGGCTCTGATGGCTCTTTTCTGCAGAATAAATATAGACTCAATATCTGCAGCTCGTCCCCATAATAAGATACCGTAAGACATGATACTATGAAAGTAACTAAAATAGACCAGCCTCGCGGTATCTATATCAGTAAATTGACGGATTTTTCTGACAGCATATGCTGCTGAACTTAGCCGTCCCGCAAGAGATGTTAAATGAGGACCCCATTGTAGCCTTGAGTCCAGTGTGATGCCCAGAAAAACTGTGTTTTCGACGAATTCAAGTTTCTCTTTGTTCAATACTATGTCGCAATGATTACTTTTGACATTCGGTAAAGCAAATCTGATACACTTAGTTTTCTTTTCATTTAATACTAAATTATTAGCAGTGAACCAATTTTGGACCTGCTGTAGGGCGTTATTTACGTCGTCCAGATTTGTAGAACGTCTATCTATCTTAAAAATTAAGGATGTATCGTCAGCAAATAACACCATTTGTGGTTGATTTTTTAAAAGATGGAGAAGATCATTTATGTATACTAAAAAGAGGAAAGGACCCAATATTGAGCCTTGTGGAACCCCCATTTTGACTTTTAAACCCCTTGATTTAACACCGTTTATTTGAACTTGCTGCTGTCTGTCATTTAAATAAGACTTCAGTAAGCTGAGTGCAAGTTTACCTAGTCCGTAATGTTCTAGCTTTAGGAGCAAGGTTTCGTGATTTACGCAGTCAAATGCCTTGGAGAGGTCACAAAAGATTCCTATGGCATCTTGCGCCTCTTCCCACGTTGTATAAATGTGTTTCAACAACGTGACACCAGCGTCAGTCGTACAGCGACCTTTGGTGAAACCATACTGTTGATCGTGTAAGATCCTATTGATATTAAAATGAATGAGCATTTGATTGAGCATTACTTTTTCAAAAACCTTGCTGAAAACCGGTAACACGGAAACAGGTCTATAATTATTGGTGTCTTTACTGTCACCGGATTTAAAAAGTGGTATAACCTTACTGTATTTCATTACATCTGGAAAGACACCTTGGTCCACACATAAATTGAATATTAAAGCCAAGTATGGTGCTATGGTCTCAATTATGGACGTGCACACTTTCATAGACATTCCCCATAAGTCTTCGGTCAATTTGATTTTGATTTGCCGGAAAGCTTTGATAACTGCCATAGGGTTGATATGTTTGAATTGGAATTCAACCGTACAACCTGAAACGTTTGCTTTTAATAAATTAAGTGAGACCTCGGGTGAAGAATTTAAAGCTTCAGTAGTTTTTGATGGTATTTCGGAGAAAAAATTTACAAATTCTTGAGCTACTTCTAAATTAGAGCTTATGGCACCATGTGCAGTCTCCAGTAAAAAATCAGCATTTCGTACTTTATTCCTACTCGTTTCATTATTGATAACTTTCCAAACTGTCTTTATTTTATTATCTGCCGATTTGATCTTGTTGCTAATGTAGAGGGCTTTTGCTACCTTGCAAGTATTTCTGAAAACTTTAGAATATCTGTTTACATACTTATTAAAGGATTCGGTGTTAATGAAAGGCTTAAGGCCATATAACTCATATAGCCTTTCCCTACTTATCCTAATACCTTTAGTCGCCCAGTCACTAAATATAAACTTAGGGAAAGTTTCTTTAGACTTCTTTTCAAAAGTTGTGTTAAATTCCTGTAGTACTACTGAAAAGAAATTATTATAAAATTTATTTGCATCCTCAATATTATGGTCTAGAACATTTAACTTATTTTGTAAGGTACCATTGAATCTAGCTAGTTTGCCTGTTGTAATTGGCCTATATTGTATTTGAATTTTTTGCAATGCAGCTTTAAACTCAAATGTTACCAATTGTCCACTATGATCCGACGGGAGGTAATTAACTATGGCTTTATCTAAATAATCACAATCGCAGAATACATTATCGATACAGGTTGAAGAAGTTGATGTTACCCTAGTAGGTTCAGTAAAAACATTAGACAAATTAAATGATTTAAAAAGGCTTAAAAATCTGCTGCTGTTCGAATTGCTTTCTAAAATATTAATATTAAAATCTCCACAAATAATCGCGGATTTGTTACCTGCTGCAAGTTTCGCAAGGATATCCTCCATTGTTGATTCAAATAAAGCAAAGTTTTGAGGGTTTGGGGGTCTGTACACGCACACTATTACATGCTTATCCAGCTCAACACAGGACAGTTCAATGCAATGCTCCACTGATAAGCTGACAATGTCATTACGTTGCTTAAATTTTAAGCATTTTTTAACAAGGATGAGGGAACCACCGCGCAACATAGATTTGCGGTTAAAACAACTGCCCACACTATAATTTTCATAATTAATTAGCATCTGGTAATCTTTCAACCAATGTTCACTAAAACAAACAATGTCAAACATTGTTTTTTCTAAAAACATTTCAATTTCTAATATTTTGGAAGAGATACCTTGAATATTTTGATGAAATAATTTCAAGGTTTGCTGCTGACCCCCTTTTTGACATCTAGTTACTAGAGAGCAAGAAGATACTTTGTTATTGGTAGACATAACTATTCTGTTACCGGTATCCTCTGTTGTCTTACGTACTAGTTTAAATTATTATCCAGAGTTTGGCCCAAGACTTCAATATCATCACTTGGCAGTGAGTTACAACTACTTGTAGACCCCACATAAGTAAATGAATCTTCCATAGTGATACATGGAACCTCCTTCGTACAATTTGTATAAGAATTTATAGCAATAGTGCTACAGTTATTTAGGCTCGCCACCTATTATAAATAATATAAAATATTATATATATATTATATATATATTATAAATACATACCTATTATAAAATAAAGCTGAATAAGTAGGATGTAAATTGAGTAAATTAGAAAATCATAAATATATAAATGAACAAGATACACATCGTCTAACCAATTCATTTAAGATACCTAGGGACAAAATTGTTATGGTAATGATTTATTGAACAAAGTAAGTCAATGATTTGTGTCAACCTGTTGTATCGTAGGTTTACTTTGAATCATTAAGTGATTAATGTCAATGACTTGATTGCTATGGACGCACCTATGTAAATGATTTTTGCGCACACGCATAATAAAACTTACAATGCCAAATTATGTTGGCTTTAAATGGTATATTACGGCCGTTATCAATGATTATAATAAATATGTAAATATACTTGATATTTCTGCACAAACAGTCGACCTGGTCATATTCAATGCAAGTTTATCCATCTATTGATCGACAAACCACTTGAGTTTTTATGTAGGTAATTTATTGTCAATAAACCGATATCTGCTGATATCAATAGTACGATAAACAAAACAGAAAAGTATGTAGTTAAATGCACGCTTTTTTGCATTACAAATAGAGTTGGCGTGATTTGTTATAAATCTAGAATCCTATGCCTAATTGCAACTTCGAAACGTAAACTATCAACTAGCCATGTAGGTACCACTATTTTTCATAGAGTTTAAATAAATAAATAAAAAACTAGTGCAGCCAGACCCTTAGTTAGTAAAACCGGAAAAGCACTTTACAGGACATTCCGTGTCGCAAAATGTCACTAACTGTTAAATTTTCTTTTCATTTTTGGCCAATCTATCAGTAAAAACCGACTCGTTTCAGCCTAAAAATGCCTGATAGCCCCACATCATAAGTGCATTGCCATATTGTTTACTCACTAAATTATTATGCCATCGGTACACAACTACGTAAAACGCACTCGCCATCGCTATCTCAGATCGGCTTGCGTCCCCTTTCCGTTACATAGCGGTCTGTCTCGCTTGTGATGTGACAAATATGGTACTCGCATGTCACACCACTATTTTGCTTTAGTTTCTGAGAAAACTCTATGATAACTGGATTCTAGTTTGCTGAAGTATGTATGAAGTAAATGGACGGTGTTCTAGGATGTGACGTTATGTGATTTTTGTGGTTCCTGGTGGATTGCAGTGTGTGTGTAACAGCCGAGTAATCAGTGGCTTAATATACCTAAATTCATAGAATGGAAATCTTAACCATAAGGATGCCTCGATGATTGCAATACCTACATCCTACTTTGCAGCAGCCTTTCGTTTTTACAGCTAACGCTTAATTTTTAGTCAAGTAGAGGTCCTCTTAATATTTTTAAGAAGTCTATAGGTAGGTACTTAGCTTGTTTAATTATCTTTTGCTTATTTTTCGATTATGAGATTGACATCAAATTTTATTCGAACTTTGCGCCATTGAGCCCAATGGTGCCAGCGTATGCGTCATGTTCGTGAACGGGCGCCGTCAGCTGAGACTGGTCATCTCGCGGCTGCCATGTTTTATTTTAATTATTTCTTTGAATTGTTTCTTTTTTACTCCGGACTCTTTTATCCTGCACGTCTTTGACATCGTTCTCACATATATGTATAATTTCAATATGAATTATGTAACCATAATTTTGTAACAAAATATTATTTTTAAAAGAGTGTCCGTGAGTTTCTTGCACGTTCTTCTCCATCGAGATCTACGCTTTGGAACGTGCAAATAGCTTCATCTTTTTGACCAGCCGGCCTTGACAATTCAAAAGTACCTGTAAATGGTCTAATTGAAATAAGTGCTTTGACTTTGACTTTGTGAAACGCATCTGGTGGAATAAGGTTAGGCGGCTTTTCGTTCGCATAAAAAAAGACAAGTCTTTATTCAAATTAGGTTGAGAATCAGTACTTTTAGAACGTCAAAATTTAGATAAAGACAGTCCTCCAAAAATTTTATTCGTCACTCAAACAGGGCCTTATTTTGTTTGGATTAATTTTAAGTTTCACGAGATCTCGCGGTACGTCGACTCCATCGACAATGCAATTGCCGACCAATTCGTAAAATGGTCTGAAATGAATCAACATAACACAAAAAGCCTTACTCAACTAGTAGGTACATCCTTGAACCCATGATCTAGTTGAGGAAAAAATCAGCATCAATAGCGAAGCTTAGCGTCACTCAGTAGGTATTGTGCGCGAGATGAACGGCCCGCAGATAAAGGACTTCCGCCGTTTAGTTCCGCCGCTCACTTACACGTGCGCTTACGTTTCTAAACAAGAAGCAGTAGGTGAAGTACAAACAAACATTGTGAAACAATTTTTACAAGCTTGATGAGCTCCTTTCGTGAACAGCGGCCTTACCATGACGTGTTAAAGCGTGAGTCTTTCGATCGAGAAGGAGGGATGGAGCTATACACCCTATATAGCTCCATCCCTCCTTCTCGCTCGAACGACTCACGCTTTAACACGTCATGGTAGGGCCGCAGTGGTCTGAGTGCCAATTCTACAAATTACAAGTTCGCATTCGCATGTCAGTCGCAATCTGTCAAAAATGTATGGACATTAAGGCTTTTTTGACAGATTGCGACGGAGATGTGATTGCGAACGTTGTTTTAAAAAAAAGTAGAATTGGCCTTAAGAGGGCCAATTATACTAATTTTTAAACAACTTTCATCTCAGAGTTGTTTTTTTTCGACATGGCACGTGTTCTTTTTATATATAAAAGTTTCATGCACACATGATGAGATTATAAGCATTGTGGGGTTTTGATTTCTTCATAGTCAAAGACAGAAAATTATGAAAATAAACCGTTTTGGTACACATAACTATGGGTGGCTCGCTGGGACCAGAGCCGTACCATGATATGTTAAAACGTCAGTCGTTCGAGCGAGAAAGAGGGATGGAGCTATACAACCTATATAGCTCCATCCCTCTTTCTCGCTCGAGCGACTCACGTTTTAACACGTCATGGTAGGACCGCAGGCCCGGGTCGACGGCGTGTTGTGTTCCACTCTCGCCTCAAAGAGATGTCAGCATAGAAGACGGAGCCCGCTAGGGCCAGTGCCTGCCAGGGTTGTTCGAAAGAGTCACCGTGTCCCTGGAACGCAAAGGGAATTTGGAGGAACACGGGTGGGTGACGGAACACTTTTCACTGTAGGTTTAACATCGGAGGTCAAAGAATGAGAGTTTGAGTATTTCAGGAATCCATATTTTATGGAACGTTGAATTGACAAGGGTCCTTGATAAGTGCCGCCACCGGTCAGAGTCAATAAAACCTTTAAAGAGGTCCCGATGAAAAAGGATCTCTACAGTACCTACCTCACACACATCTAACATCTATCAATCAACACATGGACACAACTAAAAATCTGTGCCCTAGCTATTGAGTGAATGTCAACTCACATGAATGAAAGGAACAGCTGCGAGACCGCTTCATTCTTTTAGTGTATGAACTGGTCCTTTTATGCATAAATCTATTCAGTGGTCGAACTATTACGCGGGAACATGCGCGCACGCACAATAACAAGCTGCACCGGTGTGGAGCACGATCCGCGTATTATAAAGTCATCTTAGCTCTTAAAGTGGTGTTATTAAGACATATGAGACGTGTTCGCTGTGTCAATAGATGTTTTTTCGCTGTTGCTTGATTTGAATTTAGGTACTTGATTGTTTCCGTTGTGAGTTTTACATTTGATTGTTATGTATTTGGCGGTTTCTCCCTTCGTAACTGTACTTTCCGATAGAATAAGAATATAGTCGGTCCCTTTTGCCTTTTTGATGGAAAATCATCAAATGACTCCTTCCGCTCTAGGTGGAGCGGGAGGGAGTGTCAGACTCTTACTGACTAAAACCCATCCTTGTTCCTCCTAATGCCCGTTGCGTTCCAGTGCCGCGGTGACTCTTTGAACTAATTCCGCAACTTTATGAAGCCTACGTTTGAGGCTGCTGACTCATCAAAGTTACTCACATAATACTCCTGTAGGTATCATTGGTATAGGTAAAGGTTGATTGGTAGAAAGTGCCTTGTGAAATTAACCCCCGATTCTGAAAAAAAATCGACCCATCACAAGTCAAGTGCGATTAGATGATTCAAACAATCACAGCTAGATAACGCGCGATTGACATATTGTCACAATAATTTTGTGATCATTTTCATTCGAGAAACTGGGCATAAATCTATTCTAGTGTGTCATTTACAGATTATACACGTTTCGAATTTTAACTTTGGCAACTTGATTAAGCGTTTATTTATAAGGAGGTTGGATTATGGCCATAAAGAAAATTGGGTTTAAACTAAATCATGCAAAACTCGTGTAGGTATGTCTGGTACAATCTATCTGCATTTGCAGTTATGTAAATGCAGCATTTCCCAATACGCATTGAAATTAAAACTTAGTTATGTTGCACACGTCCATTTATGTGAATATGTTACAATAAATTCGTTGTAAGGAGGTTGCAACTCGCAATTACGACATGGAGAAATCGAATTGTATCAGGAAATTGGGCATCAATCACCAGTCCACGAGTTACCTAACTATTGTTGTTTTAACTTTATTTTCTGACAATTTTTTCAGAACCTCTAGTTTCTGTTAGCTACTGTTAGTGAAGTAGGTATGTCATGTAAGATTGATGATTGCTGAACGAAAATACAAGCTAATCAAATCATTTTTAGTAATGTTTGTTAAACCTTGTAAAAAGACATTTAGAAAAACTTGTAACAAGCCCAGGTTGGGTATCATATTACTAGTTTGAACGAATACCTGAGTAATATATCTGAGTTTACATTTGAATGGAAGTCAGGTCGGAAAATATATGAGATTATGTTTTTTTACCTACACTTAGATGTTCATGTAGGTATTATAAGTTAACTAAAGGCCAGATGGCCAATTCTACTCATTTTAAGCAATGATTGATGAGTAGAATTGCACCCTTAGGTCTTCTTTTTCGTGTGGGTAGTACCTATAAGGTCTAACGACCCCACACACCCTATTGCCAGTTTCTAAACCGCCTCTAGGGCCTCTGACTTGATACCCTCTAAATGAAAAAGCTTTTAACGCTCTCAATGTTCAAACCATCCTACGATTAACCGTGCAGCCTCCCAGTCTAGGACTAAGGAACGCCTCTGAAATTCAAAGGCATAAAACTGAATGCATTTCCACGGGGCGCAGTTAACAATGCAGCATGCTAATAACTGAACAATGGAGCACTTCACACCTGCTGCGATTAGGGTTACTGCGTTTATAAACATTGCTCCAATACATCGTCGTGTATTCATTCATCTTGTATTTTATTTTATGAAGCAATTTTTTTTCTTGTGATTGTCTGGCCTGCGGTTTTAGCCGCAATAATTTTATTTTTTAACATGTTACTAACTATAGATTGTGTAATAACATGTTTATTCTTTAAGTTTAATTAATAAGATCAGATAAGAACATTATTATCTGCATTTTTTCTTTTTATGGATGGAAAATCATCAAATAACTTCTTCCGCTCTGGGTGGAGCGAAAGGGAGTGTCAGACTCTTACTGACTAAAACCCATCCGTGTTCCAACTTATGCCCTTTGCGTTCCAGGGCCGCGGTGACTCTTGCGAACAAATTCCGCAACCCTGGCAAGAACAGATGAAATTCTACTTAGTCAACCTAAGAACCACTCGTGGTAAACAGTGTCCTGCGCAGTGGTGAATCATGAGCTAATCATCTTAAAATCTAAGCTTTTCAGTAGCCCCGACGAGTGAAGCAGCCCTAACATATTGTTTCCAATTACTCAGGACATGTTTGTCGTGGCAAGCCCTATTGACTCCGTTTTTTCACACCACTTAATTAACAGAGCTTTGCATTCAATACCCCTAAAGAAAAAGCCCTTTTTATAAAAGAAGTTGAACAAGCTTTTAGAAGGGCTTTATGCTGTTTTAAAATCTTTTAATTAGAGGATTCTTGGTAATTGGAAAAAGCTGTTTTAAAACTGAGAAAGAGATCGTTGATTTAATTCGATTTATCAATTGATGAACTGTTCTTTTATCAATATCCCTTTGCAAACGTTTCCTTTTCTTATTGTATCTAAGAAGCACGAAACGCAACTTTTACTTTGTAATTTTTGGTTGATGTATGACTTGTATATCACAACCGGTTGATTGTGAAATATACATCAAGTCGATGTAATATGTCAGCTGTCGCAACCAACTGGTTTAATCAGCCGTTTAATGAACGGCCTAGCCTTTTCATCGAACGGCGCCATTTACAATGATAAACAGAGTTCATGTTCACAAAGGTGAGCTCAATTCAAACATTAATTATAAAAACTGAATTACCAGTTAAGTACACCGACTTGCCTACGAGCTACGTTACCCTACTTTAAACCGGTCGAGTATAGCCTCCACCTCAATGAGCTGCAGCACAAGTACTTAGAACAATGCGCTCAATAACTCCATAACAACAATCAGCGACACACAATGGAGGATCATTTCGAAAAACAATCCCATCCGCGTGACTGAATGAATGGTGAGAGATAACGCACTTGGAGGTGGGCACGCCATTATTAGACGGCTTCCTTTGATATTGGAGTTAAGTTATAACAATTTATATAGGTTTGCCTAATTATCTCATCATGATTATCATCATCATATCAGCCGAAAGACGTCCACTGCTGGACATGGGCCTCCCCCAGATGAGGGGGGAGGGTTGCCATTATCGATCGCCACGCTTGGCAGGCGGGGCGATCGCAGGGTAGCTGTTGCAATATACCTACAGAGAATGCTGCTGCCCATTCTCTGGTGAGTCCCTTAGTCGCCTCTTACAACACCCACGGGAAGTGATGGGAATAATTTATTGTATTATTTAATTACATAAAAAGTCCTGTGGGCCGGTTTTTGAAATGAGAATTTGAATTTAGAACGTTCCAAACCAAGCTACTAATGCAAAAAATTTACAAAGGTTTCAGTATTAAGTATATAATAGTTTGACAATTACTCAACTTCAAATTAATTTTTGATACAAGGCAATTTTTTATTGATTGACAATCTTGATGATGGGATGACAATACCTATAAGTGAGATGAACATGAGATCAACCCGTGAAAATAGCTGCTGTTCTCTTTATTTTGTTAAGTTTACTTTATTTACATAAACAAATATCATTTTGTTTTTTAGAGGTAAAAGATGTTCTCATTTGTAAATGCTTTTACCCCCTGAAAGATTTCCAAAGAACTGAACCATGTATTTAAATAATTCAAAGATAATTGTAGAAATACATTGTCTCGAATTTAATTGCACTGTTCGAAATAGTCGGTCTTTTAAAGAAGGACCAAAAGAAAAATCTATGAAATATAGAGTTTTTGATTATGGGTTTCTGTCCCTTTGCTGTATGACTGTCTTTATTTTTAGTACCAGTGACACAGCTCCTGTTATTAAAAAACTCACTGCAAAAATGGCTGCAATAATATTACTGCAATTACTCTGTCCCTTGCCATTTACATAGCACTTCATTTTCTTTTTAAGACAATTTTATTAATGGTCGAGTTGAACTGTAGTGTTCAATGCATTATTTTGTTTATTCAGTAAAATACATGTTAATTAAGTAGTCCGCACCAGCACCGGAAGCAGGGTCCAAGCTACCGTTGGTTAGAGCTTCAGAGAAAGGGTCCTCACAATCCGGCCTATATCTAGGCGGACTGTCTTATGTATCTGCCCCTTTTTGTGCAACGTCTGTTTCGACAAATGTATGCCGTATCTGGGGGCACGACAGTGCTCCCGCCAAGACGAGGCAACAGAAGCGCAAGGCACGACCTAATGTCCGTGAATACCGCCACCCCACCAATGGCATGATATATCTCGTAAACTACTGGAGTACTATTTTTTTCTTGTAAGGTATTAATATATTGTCGCAGCCAACTAGCTAAATCAGCTGTTTCATTAAAAGCCTCGCCTATTCATTGAACGGCGCCGTTTAATCAGCGACATAAGTGACAAGTCATCAAACTGAAATATAAAAATACTGAACAAAAGATCACATAGTTCGCTGAAAAATCGGCGCGTTTAAATGCCACCAATTAAACAGCTGATTAAGCTAATATTATGGGTTGCGACATATACATATTTAGTACAGTAAATAGGGAATATTACTGAAACCAAAAAATATTGGAAACGTATTTTTTTTCTTTTTTCACGTAAACAAAAAATTAAAATGATACACGCGTGACGTCACTATGATGGTAGCTTAGAATAATAACGCCTAGAAACCTAGTACGAGCATCAAAAGTGAAGCTACTCAGACTACTCCATATATGGAGTACTAGGCGCAGCGAGCCGAAAAATTACCCATAATACAGTAGTCACTAACGGGGGGCCGACCGCCGACCAGTCTTTCATGGGTGTCATTTTCGTGATTTCTGGGGTCGCTAAAACCGATTATGGGGTCAAAATCGAAATCCAAGATGGCGCCGACGAAATTTGATCGGCACCGGGGGTCTGTACTCTGCTTTTAAAAGTAATTGTTCAAGTTTACACTTCTGTCCGCACTCCCGGAGTGCCACTGCATTTTTTTTACCGGGTTAGTTTCATCGAACAAGCAAACATCTAACACGTTTTCTAGCGAATAGCAATGATGCCGATTCTTTTGTTCACCACCTAAACTAAAATAAGAATTTTGCTATCTCTTACTGCAGACCACGAAAGAAGCAGACAAGTGATATGACTCCATAATCGATTTTAGCGACCCCAGAAACCATAAAAATGACACCCATGACGAAAAGTTAGCAAATTTCGTCGCCGCAATCTTGGATTTCGATTTTGACCCCATAATCGATTTTAGCGACCCCAGAAACCATAAAAATGACACCCTGACGAAAAGTTAGCAAATTTCGTCACCGCCATCTTGGATTTCGATTTTGATGACCCTATAATCGGTTTTAGCGACCCCAGAAACCATGGCTTATTACAATAAGGACGTACCGACAAGTTACGTACGTAACATTTTTTGTATGTTGATCTATGATTAGTCCATTTTTCCCGATTTTAGGGAAAGCAACATATTTTTACGTCTGTGTGCGTGTCTGTGGCTGTAATTACATACTGCTCACTCACACATAAGTACTAAAGTTGCTTCATTTTTCAGTAGGGAGCGTGTATGAGACTTTCCTTCTAGGCGTTATTATTCTAAGGATGGTAGGTTCATTGCCATTGATTACCAGAAGTGATGTCACGCATGTTTCTCGCTACCCCGCTCCCATAGTCACAGATATGACGAATCAGGAATGCTGGCTGCCCATTTATTGCAAAATATGTTGAAACCCTTTTGTTATTCCCAAATAAATATCTTTCGGGTATTCTTAAAAACATATAAAAAAACCGGCCAACAGCGAGTCGAACTCGCGCACGGAATGTTCCGTATCATTTCATCATTATCTATAAAAATCACGTTTGTTGTATGGGAGCCCCACTTAAATATTTATTTTATTCTGTTTTTAGTGTTTGTTGTTATAGCGGCATCAGAAATACATCATCTGTGAAAATTTCAACTGTCTAGCTATCACGGTTCATGAGATATAGCCTAGTGACAGACGGACGGACGCGACGGATGGACGGATGCACGTACGGGCGGACGGACAGCGGAGCCTTAGTAATAGGGTCCCGTTTTACCCTTTGGGTACGGAACCCTTAAAAACATTGAGTAATTAAAATAAGAAAACTAATTGAATTTATCAAAGTGGCATGATAACCTAACTAACCTATGCCAAAGGTTAACCTAACCAAAGTAATTAAAAAAAAATTGGTAGCATGTTAATTTGGTGTTTTGTTGCGTACATACAAGATTATACGTATTTCATGAAGGACAGGAATTTCCATATATTTTGCAATAACAGGAATATAAAAAGGCCGACAGCATTCCTGAATTGAATCATATTCTTTGGTTGGCTTTGGGAACAACGTTACATCTTAAAGTTTCATGTGAGTAGTTTTGTTCAGTATTTATTTGAGCTTTTTGTTATTTTTTCTTGCTATTGTGTATATGATAATATTAACCCAATTATTAGTAACTCATGGATTTAAAATTTGGGCATCTAAATTTCGTTAAAGTACGTTTTTAGATTAATTTTTAGCTTGACTTATGGTCAAATAAATAACTATTAGTTAATAACGAACAAAAAATTGATCGAGAAACGTATTTTAACTTAATTAGGGTCCTTTTAGGTCGCTCTGTATTGAAAATCGGAACCCTAGGATCACTCGGTTGTCTGTCTGGGTGTCAGTCCGTCTGTCACAGCCGATTTTCTCCGAATCTGCTAGACCGATTTAGTTTAAATTTGGTACACATATAATCTTCTGTGACCCAAACACGGAAACGAAGCGAAAATAAATAAAAATCCAACATACATACAGAACCTACATATTAGATTATGGCGGTCGGCTTGCGACCCCTGAAGACTGTGCCCGGGTGTATAATTTTTGATTAGGGCTACCTTCGATTTTGATTTTTAGACTCCGAAAACCAAGAAAATTACACCAATTTTGAAAATTACGTTAGGGTTATCCACTAACAAAGGCCTTGGCTAGTTTGGCACCGCGCTTTGGGCGCAAAGCGCAATGCCAAACTAGCCTCCTCCTCCGTTCTTTGGTTAGCTCGAGTCGGAGTCCGTAGACTCGAATAACGAGAACAATAATGTAGAAACTCGAACTCGTAGAATATGACATCTCTGTTATTTAAGGTTCGGTTTGAGATTTACAGTGTTAAAGTAAGAAGCGCTGTTTGTAATTTGTGGGGGCGCCTACCTTGATTAGGTGGAAGTTTTTTCATTTGTGTTTGCTTAAAGTTATAATTGTGTCACTATGCCTGCGGCCTACAATATTGCTGATATAGGTCTGTAATATTCGGCCCCCCGCCCCTAAAGGTTGCGCCCCTGACAGCCGCCCGCTTTGCCAACGCTTAGCTATGACGCTATTTAAGGCTGTAGTATGCCCCTTTATCGGCGCTTGTGGTGGTCTTGCTGAAGGGAGCGTGACTATCGCCGAACCACCTTCAAAGTAATTTTTTTCAAAAACAATTAAAAATTTTATTAAATTAAATTATAAAAATTAAATTTTATTAAAAAAATTCAAAAACTATATACACCAATCTTGGTGTTCGAGTACTAATTAGTACCAATTGAGTACTAATTATTAACCAAATGTGGAAACGATTGGCGAGTCACGAACATCACTACCTTTTTTCGAAGCGTTTCGTCGTATTTTGTACCCTTATAGATTCGGTCTGACAAGTGCTAGAAAGTTCAGATTCTCAGGATATGATGTCAATAGAGTTCTTACTTATTAAACATGGCAAGTTTTGAAATGTACCTATACGGTAACATAATGTACCATCACTCTTACGAAACGGCCAAGCCACTCATTTTGGCTAAGGTGTATGGTTTGCAGAGAACTTGACTAGGATTCACGCAGAACGCTGTATGCTATGATGGGAGTTAGAGAGTGTTAGGTTTAGGGCGCGTAGAGTTAAGAGCTTGGATGCTATTTCTAGCTATCACCTACATTCTGGTATCTTATCATTAGTGGTGTTAAAACATCAAGTGTATAAAAAGGACTTCATTTATTTTCAGACTTTAGTATTGAAGCCGCCGCGCGCCGTATTAGTCACTCGCAGGAAAGCCTTGGTTTAAATTTGTATAGCACTTAAAGAACTTGTTTATTTTTATGTTAAAAACTTTACGAGAAATTCACATGTACATGTCGCAGCCAACTAGCTGAATCAGCCGTTTCATTAAAAGTCTAGCCTTTTCTATGAACTGCGCCATTTAATCAGCGACATAAGTGACATGGGCAAGTCATCAAATGATATTGAACAAAAGATGTCACTTAGGTTGCTGAAAAATCGGCGCATTTAAATGAAAAGGCTAGGCAACCAATAAAACGGCTGATTAAGCTAATTGGCTGCGACATACATAGGTGTTTATTATTCTGAATGGGTAATCCATTTGTGGGTAAAACTGTCTCATGGTCTTCTGAGGCAAAATTCAATAACAATTACCAATTACCAACATGTCTTGTGGCATATTGGTTCACACAATATTGTAGTATTCTGAGGAGCTATTGAATAAGTTAGATACAAAAACACAATCTATAAATAGTTGTGACTAAAACTTCCTTGAGGTTGAAGAAGCACGATGTTCTTAAAATGACGTAACTTTACGTGATTCGCTGCATACAGAATCATTGAAGATTCACTCAGTCAATTGATTTTAAATCGGTCTGCCAAGCCTTTTTACAACTATGTTGGGGCCGTTCAAGTATTACGTACGCAGATTTTTTTACATTTTTAACCCCTCTCCCCGTCCTCCTTGTCAGCGATAGTAAGCAAAACTTCTACTCCCCCTCATAAGCTTACGTTAACATTGGTGTAGGCGCAGTAGGTAGGTACTTCCTTAGCCACTGCATGAGAGCCAATATGCAACAATAAACTATTTTGGCAATACTCTGAAATTATATAAGAATTTAGGAAATAGGAAGGGAAGGAAGGGAACGGAGTAATGAGGGAAATAAATGTTGCTGACGTAATCACCATTCAGCCCCCATGTCATCAAAAATTTGTGTAAACTAAGCTTTGTACAGGGCGTAATATCAGCTGGTAGAATGGGTGCAGACGCTTGGCTGTATGCAATTTGAATTAAGAACATCATAGGAGCTCGCTCGAGAAAATAGTTTTTAATGAATAAATGTTATAAATCGACTATAGATGGGTATTTATTAAGTGTTATTCTAATCCTTTAATACAATCCTGATCCGTCCTTATCCAATTATTCTTACAATATTATGTCTTCGAAAGTACAGCAACGATATGAAGAAATTCGAGAATAACATACAGTGTATACGTAGTAAGCAGAATACATTTCTTCTTTCTGGCACCAGAGAGCGTTGTAAGTACTATACCGCCAATTTAGCTGATAGCTGAGGTTCCAAATTTAAATCACATAATTGACCGGCGGATTATAATGAAATTCAACATTATTGCCTGGCTGTGCATTCGGTCAATATTGACTCACTTTAGGTTAGGTTTGCATGACATAATTTGACATTTTCGATCGGGTGTTCTAAAAATAACATTTAGAAGACTGGAGTCACTTTCTACGAGATGTATGTTAGCGACAAGATGAAGATACTGAGAATTTCTCGGGTTATTACTACATAACTAATTGACTTCAAACAATGGTGTTATGAATACTGCCCTTTTGTCCGTTGTCTTGTCGTGTATTTTCAATTGAATAAGAGTAGGTATTGCATAATATCATTATCTGAAGGTACGACAATCTTGATAGGTACTCGCTCACTAATTTATTCAATACAGAAATTGTTACATATGTGCAAGAAGTCGGATGGAGATTTTCACAAAAACTTAAGGGACTGGAACTGAGCGTTTACGCGGTACGGCATTTCATACAAACTTTCAAGTCCATAATTTTCGAAATGAATGAACCGATTTTAATGAAACTTGCTATGCACACGCTAGAAGATGAAAGATAGTGATTTTTCACTTTCTATAGAAAACTTAAAATCTTTTCTTCTGGAACTCTTTTTCTAAAATGTTCTCTACTAACTATTTAGACCTGCACTAGCGTATACAGGCTAAAAAGTTTCATCAAAATCGATTCATTAATTTCGGAAAATAAGGACTTGAAAGTTTGTATGAAATGCCGTAGGGCGTAAACGATCTATTTCTTCTTCATCTCCTTCTCGCGATCTTAGAATCTCATCCATCCATAAGATGAATAATTAAGGTTTTTTTTATTGTTTCAGATCGTGCCGGTGACCACATGCCGCCGTCATCATGGTGATCGTTACCAGGGTATGTATTTGTCACATATGAGTACTATGATAAACGACGGCCTATGATTATTAAGAGCAAATAAGTGCCATTTTTTGGCTTAATACTACTCGTAGTACTACAATAAACGAATGCTTATGAACTTTAAAAGCAAATCAGTGCAATGTTTTGCTTTTCATAAAAGTCCTTCGGGCGATCCGGTTCGAAGGACCAATATTTCTTCACTAATATTGCTAGATCAGCTGGAGGTTTAGTGATTCATTATTTCTTCCCGATTTACCTGGGGTTGATAATTTTTTAAAGCCTCTATGAATAATTTAACCACGCAGAATAAATACCATACCTAGTTAAGTTTTTCTCAATGTAAACAAACGTGACTTAAGTACTCACCTTGCTTGCTAAGTATGGTGTTTAAGTCGAAATCTTTAGAAAGCCTGTCGAAGATAGCTTCCAGTTGTGTGGCTCACACATAAAATTATGGGTATTCTCGAGCAAACCGGATACCGCTGAGATGTCGAGACGCCATCAATTTTACCGCGGGCTTGGAGTTCAAGGCTTGATACTTGACATGAATGGCTTGTGATAATGATTTGTATTGTCATGAGGCAGTGTCTTTTTTACCAGCAGTGATTTTGTTGGTGGTTAGATTGGCCCTTTTTTTTTTTTGAGGATGGGTAATCATCAAATGACCCCTTCCGCTCTGGGTGGAGCGGCAGGGAGTGTCAGACTTTTACTGACTAAAACCCACCCTTTGTCCTCCTTGCCTTTCCTTCCAGGGCCGCGGTAACTCTTTCGAACAAAATCCGCGATATTTCGTAATTTTGTACGGGAACATAAATAGCAAAAAGGTTACAGTATTCAATATCTAACCATTTCACATTTTGGAAATAACCGTAGTTAAATTGCATACGTATTCAGTGAGTATGTGAAATGTTTATTATAAGTTGCAAATGGTTCATAACTTTCAGTCGCATTACATTTCTAAACTAAAATTAAAAACGGTTTGACGCAGCAGACATTGAATGAATCGCTAAATTTTTTTTCGTAACAGACTGAATTGAACATGAAATTCAATAATTGGCAATTTTAATGTGATTGCTTGTAAAAAGAGGTTAGCTGTCAAAAGCTGCAACTTCCGCGAGTAAAATAAAAAAAAATGGATTGTCGGCACCGTGGACGGTGACGCAGTGTGAGCTACCTACTTGTGCCCAAAGCGGTACATTCTCGCCGAGTTCCGATCAGTGCGTTTGGCAACACATTCCGTCAGCCCGCCACAGAATCCAGCACTGAGGGCGTTCACCCCGCTGACCAATACATACATGCATACACACTATACATATACACTCACACATAGCGAAGTCAAACTATAAACTTCTCATTTTCGAAAACGTCAAATTGAGAATTTCTAATGATTCGATACGGTCAACGAAGTAACTTATTCATGGGTGTGACAACGAATCACAAATTATTTGATTTATGATAGTCATTTGACACTATAGGGCTACAATATGCAATAAAAATTGCTACATCCGCTAATGCAAATTGAATCGATAATTAATTCGAATCAAATTAAAATATTTGCTTCTGATTCAGTTCCTGTTCGTCCAATTCGATCAAAACTTTATGATACATAAACATGGCGCCACAAGCCATGTTGTCGAAACTAGATCCAACTTAGTTAATATTTTATGGATGAAACGTCAAATTATTCAAATCTCGTAAAAGGAATTATTGCTAAAATATTCAAGTCTGGTTTCACTGGCGAGTTGAATATGGTTTAAAACAGTCTGTTTTGATCCCAGACAAATCACTTTCTGCGAATGTCAACAACTAAGAACTAATATTAGCTACATATTATGCAAAAGATCATCTCTTCAAGAGGATGCACAAATAGTTCACAGCGGCCTTGACTTTGTTGTGATCAATATATACGTACCTAGATATATTTAAAATCTTGTTAGATCAAATAAAAACAGCATTGCGAAATCACCTACATAATATACATGTGCAAGCCTATGTCAGACAGTGAGCAGAAATGGGCGAGGCGAGCTGGTCAACTTCCAAAACGAGAGGGAGAGAAACTAGAACCGACGGATTTCAAAACTAACTCGAATGATATCGACTCGAGTAATCTGTTTATTGTCCCAATAAATTATCAAGGAATTGCATAATTGATTACTAACGTAGATTATTTAATGTTTTGGTCCTTCCGTCATTTAAAGTCTGTGGAACTTTTGATCCGGATTTGACGCTATCGCGTTTTTATGATTTAGTATGATTTTGTGTATAACCAAATGTGACAGCTGCGTTCAAACTTTTATTGTTGACTACATTTTCGTCATCTGAATCGTTCCCAGACTTGATTAGCAATTAGGTACCTATCTACTTATTATATAAAATTGTCAATGTAGGTACGATTTTATGTGAAGAGAAATATTGTATAGAAGAGTTTTCAGGCTTCGTTTCAAGTCGTTATTTCAGTTAACGCTTCCATATCGTAACTGCAATTTACACGATGTTTTATAATTCCTACGAGTAAATATAAGTACACGTCTTGAAGTATTTGTTAAACGATAAATGTTGCTGTTAGATAGATACTTATACTTAACTGTACATCTATTGATAACATCGCGCATCGGAATGACGTTGCAGATTCTTCGAACGCAACAATTATCTTGCAATGTCTTTTAATACATTACATTTTTATGTTTTCTTGAAGTCATCTATAAAAATAACTATAACTTATAGGGGCAGCTTAAAACTTGGTAGAGTGCAAAAGACATTTTAATTCAAATGTCTAAATAGTATCATCATCTGCATGGCCTTTTCCCATCTATATTGGGGTCGGCTCCTAGTCAAACTTCACCAACGAAACTGAACGCGATTAGCAAATAAACCACGATTATGAGCTGTCATTGTCATTATTTTTCTATGGAATATTGACACTGACAGCTCTTGAACGCAGTTTAGATGTACTGATCGCGTTCAGTTTCATTGGTGAAATTCGCTCTCAATAGTATAAAACTGTCTATTCTAACTTCTTTTAAACCGTGCAACAGATTTTATTACAGAAAAAGATATTTAAGAGATTTATTAAGATAAACGAGGAAGTTTTGTAAAACTGCTCCCTTGAGAAGCAGGGGCGGATCGCTAGTGTACACATATTAAATCGTCACTAGGCACAGCAAGTCGCTGAAAATCATGAAAACGTGTTGATCTCGAGCTCGACAACATTTCAATAATATTGTTTCAGGATATTCACCTCCCTATTGTTAATGACTCAACATCGAATGTTGATCTCTGTGTTAGATATCACGTTTAATTTTATCCAAACCCAATCCAGTTTTAAAAAGCCAGACAGTTTGTATATATATGTAAATCAGACATGTAAGAGTTCATATTTATATACTTGTAAATGTCAAGTTTTCTTTAATTTCTGCTTAATATTAACATTCAAATCTCACTTTCTTCTAACAAGCGAAGACCATACATTATTTAGAAAGCAATATAATTTAATAAACCGGTACAGAAAGTGTATCCTAAACAAGAACATGCTGTATTCACATTAACATTCGACACGTTGGGTTTGTTGAATTGCTAATCATGTAGGTTTAACGATTGTAAAATAATATTTGAATTTGGATACAATAAGAGACTCTTAAATGAAGAATAGCTCCATCCCATTACTTCCCGTGAGTTTCGTAAGAGGCGACTAAGGGACACACCAGAGGATGGGCAGCAGCATTCTCTGTGGGTACATTGCTACAGCTACACTACGATCGCCAACTCGCCTGCCAAGCCTGGCGATTATGGCAAACCCTCTTATTTGGGGGAGGATCATGTCCAGCAGTCGTCCACTGCTGGACATGATGATGATGATGATGATGATGATGAAGAGACTAGATTGGTCCCACAAAAGAGCAGAGACCTCTATTTATAGCATCGGGCATCGACACACGACACTATGACTTCAGAATTTGCGTACAATTAAGCATTAACACAAATCTGTACCCGCGACAAATTCACAAAAGCACGAAAACGCGAAAAAAAGAATCTACTGTTCAGTTCCGACAGTTTGTTTTGGTTTGACTCTCTTTTCAGGTTTCGAATGATTTCTGTTAGCATGCTCTTGTATTTAGTTATATTTTTCAGTAGAAATATAACTTCAAATATTTTTATAAGAGAATGCTTCGGTGTTAAGCATCGCCTCGGATGTGTGTTAGTCCGAGTCTCCTCACGATTTTCTATGCAAGTATTTAAGGCTAGGTTATCCGGAAAAACGTTGTTTTGCATTGTGTAAAATTGTGTTTTATTCGTAAACAACACGGATTTAAATTTTGAAAAAAATATATTACATATTTCACACTTCGATCTTGCGATTTCGGCCGTGCAATACACGATTACTTGCACTTTACTGCATCCAATTAAATCGCAAAGACAAGTCAAAATCAAGATGTAATTATCATTTCATTTGAGTTATATAAAGTTTTGAGTAATAAAACTTATACCACAATAAAGGTCGTAAAAAATGTGATATAAATCGGCCGTCATAATGTGAAATATGAAAACATGAAGACAAAATCAAGTGATTTTGTCTTTTCATGAGCGCGCCCCGTGTCATTTAGTCCCGAGCGGAACGTGTTGGAGGTCGGACGTGTGCCAAATTTTTGCGATCCCGCCACCCCCGCTAAGTTCTGTTACTGGCTAAGCCTAAATTGATTACCGCTCTAGCACTGCCGGCACACAAGTGTGCCGCGAATTTAATGTTTATGTTTATTTACGTAAGATTTATTTTTTATTTTGGAATTTTCACGTGTCGAGTGGTTAAATAATAATACTTGTATACAATTTAGTGTTCAAACAGTTGTAATATAGTTAGTTTTTATTAGATGTAGCTATAATTTTGTAAAAAAAAATGGGGGAAAAAAAAGTTGTCATCAACGGCTCTTCGTTGCAGCGGTGACTAGGTACTTTATAAACTTTGGCTGAATAAACAAAAAGGTATATAGGTATATCCATAATTTACTTTACTAACTAGGTAAGTACCGACACGGAACCGATAAATTTACACACCGCGAACATGTGTGTAAACAGTTTAATTTAAACCTTATTTCAATACGCATAAAGACGTGCGCTTTAGTGGTTTAGTTTTCGCGCGTAATAGATTTACCAACCGCATCAAGTATGTAAAACAATTGAATTTGAACCCTATTTCAGAGTGCATAAAGCCACCTCGCGCGCACATGATACAATGATTTACTGTTTTCAAATGTCAAATAGGTAGTTCACCCCGCTACGTTAGTCTTGATGGTTTCGGAGAGTTTGTATAAGTCTTATAATATTTGTTATTTATTAGAAATGTCCGTTTTCACTTATCTTACTCCTAAACAAATGCAAAAATAATAGCTCGTATTTCCTACATGAGAGTTGAATATCGGTGCAATAATGTTATGGTGTTCATGTAGAGAAGAAATATAAGTGTAGTTATACGCTAGGTGGGTACCTACTCACAGCCACCACAACACAACAAATAATAATATTTATGGTGTCTGCAACGTTTGTGTAGGTCTCGTCTATGCCAAACAATACGCGCAGCGCACTCGTGAGTCGCGTGCCATAGTGTAAAAGTGTTACAGTATGACCATTTCCTATGAAAATATTATAATAACATACTTTTGGTAACGTTTAGGCTACCGGACCAGCTCATTTATGCGCTGTACACTAGAGTCCATCCTCTTACTAATTACTAACAATGTATCAAGTTATGACAAGACATATAAAAAACTATGTGGTCAGTTTGGATAGTTTTTCCAATCCAATGCGTTACTTTATCGGTGTTTATTGGCAAGAGGAAAAATGTATAGAAATTATAAATTACACACACTAAACTGTTTTTAATTGACTATTGTATTGTATATTATTAACCGACTTCCAAAAATGAAGAGGTTCTCAAATCGACTGTTTTTTTTTGTTGTATGTTTGCTCAGCGATATTTTCGCCAATTGTCAATCGATTTTGATGATTCTATTTTTTTTTGGAAGTGTATCTTCCCGGACTGATCCCATTTCAATTTGGTGAAGATCTGATGAAGAACTTCGGAGACAGGTAACGGAACTCTTCATTCCCGTAGGAATTCCCGTTCCCGTATAGCCGTACAGCCTTCCCCATGAATGTAACTATCATAAATTCATAATCATAATACAAAAAAGAATTTCTTGCACCGCGTCGCACGCAGTCACGCAGGCTCGACGCGTTCTCGTTTGGTGGCCGCGTCTCGCGCACCGCCCGTTCGATTTAATAATATTGTTGAATTATTTTAATTTTACATTATCTCCTAAACGGTGAGTACAAATAACATGCTGTAAAAGACAAAGTTTATCTTCATAAAATTATCTTGATGATGAAGTAAATTTCGCTAGTAAGGATTAATATGCCTGCCTAATACCACTCGGGCCCAACATGTGAAAATTCCCTAATATAAAGTAAATCTTATGTATATGTAAATAAACATTAAATTCGCGATTAATTCGCGACACACCGGTGTGTCGCCGGGGCTGGACAGGTTAATGCTGAAAAACCACCTTTAATTTTTAAATAAATTATTTGACATGAAATGCCTTAGTGTGGCATATTTATAAGAGATAGATATAGGTGTAACGTCGCGGACTTTTTTTTAGATCGAATGAAAAACAATATCTTTGTAGTACATGGTACTTACGTATAATTAGCTATTACCACAGCGCACTTAGCGCACTTCCACTTTATAATATTATTTAGTATAGATTTGAATAAAGTAGTATCTCATTCTCATTATTGTAACACCATAAAATACATAAAGAAATTAAACACACACCATATTACAATTCTATCCTATTTATTTATAACGGTTTGCTATCTATGTTTCTGTGTACGTGCGTCTGTGTGCCTGTGTATCTGTCTTTGGCACTGTAGCTCCGTTATCTTTATTGAACAGGGATATTTTGTAAGTTTTTAAAATTTTACTTGTTAATTACCAACAAATCAAAATCAAAATTTGCGTTACAGGGCAATAGAACATGCAGAAGGGCGTGACTTGTCTCCAAAATAATACTCATTTATTGGGGTTACCCCCGACGGTATAGTTGGGAACGACACCATTGTTGAAATTAAATGTCCAATAACGGCATTTAGAAAAGGGAAATGCTGCTATTGAAGAAAGTAAAATACATATATTTAAATTCGATAGAATAAAACATACCAGGGTTATAAACAAAAAAAGTAATTGGTATTACCAAGTGCAGGGTCAACTTCATGTAACAGAAAGGAACCAATGCATTTTTGGAATATGGTTCGGTGAAAACTAGTAGTAGAAAATATTTCAAGAGATGACGAATTTTGGCGGGTGCATATGGAGAAAAAAATTATAGATTTTTATTTGAAATGTATATTGCCAGAGATTGTGGATCCGTGCCAAAATCGCGGTATGCCAATACGAGACATAATATTGAAAGAAAACAAAGAAAATGTTAATGATAAGCCTGTGCAGCCAGGTCCAAGCAAATCCAAGGACCATATTCCGTGTCAATCTACTCAGCTAGGTCCATGCAAACCGAGACAGCTACAGTTCAACGAATTTTAGCCAGTTGCATTGGTAACTTTTATTATGTTAACTATTTGATTAAAAAATATAAAAACGTTTTTGTTTTTTTTTAAATAGCATCTAGGCAAATTCCAAACCATTTATACTTCTAAGCTTTCTTGAATTATAATATTCAAGAATTGTAACATAATTTTCCTAAAGTAAGTGTGCCTACCTACTACTTGATTTTTACGAAGGTATCGCACCAAAGCCAAATAGCGCGCGACGCGTATTTTTGTATCGTACTCGTATTCATAATTTTCGTGTCAGTCAGATTTTAAATCCACCATATACTCTAAAATAAATAAGTATTATTACTGATTTTTAATGATTAGTAATTGGATTCAAGTTTGTACAATACGTACTTAATCCATCTATAACCTTAAAAAATACTTAATAGAAAAATAAAACAAAATAAACTTATACTAATCAATTCAAGTTGATCTACTGCATTACTTTATCCTGTGACGGAACTTAGTACCTACCCGAGTCCGTGAACTCATGAGCGAGCGGTGCGCTTGGTGCGCGCGTCTCCCGCGCATCGTAACTTATTACGTATTGCTACTCCTTGCGGGGCCTGGGGTAAGCGTTAGATGCCTACGCGCTCAAGTCAGGCTCGCCTTAAGTCAATCAATGGTATACTCTAGCTAAAGGAAAACAAGAGAGGTAGCAGGCGGTATATTCTATCTGAGTAGAAGAGCTTGTGTCATCAACAAACTGTTGCTTCCGTTTGCTTTGCTTTGTTTTGCGTATCAATTGAATATTTCGCAACTACCGTTCTTAGTAAGATCTAACTAGTTTATTCTGTATTTGTGTAGTTACATAGAGGTAGGTGGAACTGGGTAGAAAGTTCAGTAAACTTTGAAAAGGTAGGGTCCTCCTGCACGGTCTACTCTATATAGGGTACAATTATATAAGTAACTAAAAATATTCACAGAGCACATTTCCTAAGTTACAAACTTACAATCAAAGCAAATCGTCAACTATATAACTTTTCTCAAAGAAATTCATATCAACGTCAGTCAATGAACGAATCTTTCGACACGTCTATGAATCAAGTTGAACTTAATGAACGAATGGTAACTGGTGATTGATAAATAACAATAATAAATCTAACCACTGAATGCCCCGAGAGAATCGCGGTCACTTTCTGATAAAACTATCGATCGGCACTTCTTACAGAGGTTATGTCGAATTGAAATTATTATTTTATGCTATATTTTCTACTGTGATGTGTTGCCATGGAAACCATAGAAACCCTTTACTTTGAGGTGAATACCATGATTATTATCTAAGTTAATCTGTGTTGTTGTTATTTAAAGTGTGCAGTAGGTAAGTATCCAGTTAATATGTACCTATAGCAAATAGTAGGAACTACTTAAGAGGCTATAATAAAAATACTAAGTTTATGATTCAGTCAACTTAGTCATCATATTCCATTCACTTGTTTGAATCATGCGCATTTTAACATAATACCGTTCTACCAGATTGCAATAAAATTGTGCCCTTGCAAGGAAAACGCATTTTCTCAAAGAGTTGAAGGTAGAACGCGCCTAGACCATTAAATTTACTGGGTTCTATTCGAGTTTCACTTTCAATTCGAACTTTGACGATATCGTTTATCACTACTATTAACACATACCAGAATAAAATTGACCTAAGTACATTGTAACAACTGCATTTCTTCTGATAAATATTTTATAGTTTAGTATAGTCAAAGAACCTGCTTTATCCAACTATGTTGGCGTCAGCTTCCAGCCCCAGCCTATGAGCTTGTCAAAACTGTATACCAACATTATAAAGGCCTATTCAAACCTAAGCGGTATTCGCTGCCGCTGTGGGTAGAGGTACATACCGCACGGGTTTCGCTTAAGTATTTTAGTATCAAGTTCCGCGGCTAGAGCGGAATAGCTGGTGCTATAGTACCGGTTAGGTATTGTTACGCTTACTGGGCGAAACTCGAACTCGGTATTCTACCCACAAGGATAGCGAAATCCGCTTTGGTGTGAATAGTTATATTACCGCATACCCACTCGGTTTTCCCTACCGCAGACGGTAAGGAATACCGCTTAGGTTTGAATAGGCCTTAAAAGTGAATGACAGAAACGGAGATACTCGCTATAGAGTAGCACATGTAATAATGTGTCCCCCACCTTACCCTATGTTTCACAATTAATAAGTGACATTTAGAAGGTAACCTTAGCCGACCCCAATAGTTGGGAAAAGGCTAGGCAGATGAGAAGGTAGCCTAAGTATTTTGTAATGATGTAATGTTGTCCCAAATTAAAAGAATCGGATAATAAGCCATGATTATTTCCCAAAAAAAGAATGGAACATCAAAATCAAGACATTATAGCTCCACGTAACAATCTCATAGTCAATTAAGTAATAAAAAAAACCGGCCTAGTGCGTCCGACTCCCACACAAAGGGTTCCGTACCATTATCTATAAAAAAACGGCAAAAATCACGTTTGTTGTACGGGAATCCCACTTAAATATTTGTCTTATTCTGTTTTTATCATTTGTTGTTATATTAGCAACAGAAATTCATCATCTGTGAAAATTTCAACTGTAACTATCACGGTTCATGAGATGCAACCTGGTGACAGACAGACAGACGGATAGCGGAGTTTTAGTAATAGGGTCCCGTTTTTACCCTTTGGGTACGGAACCCTAAAAAGATGTACATTTAAAAGTAAGCATTATAATTAATTAAGATAGTAATCGCGGAGTATTGACGCGCGCAACAGGGACGCGCCCGACTTTCTATAACTTTATACTGACTGACACACGGCAGACACCATTGTTTTTATATTAGTTCCGGCTCTAGTGGATTACAAGTTATATGTTGCTGGCTTTTACTCGCAAGCGTTGTAATTATGTATTTATATGTTTTATAAGCTAGTCAGAAGATTATAGCTATCACAAGATCTGTCAAATCCGTAGAAGATATAAGAATCACTGCGTTTCGGGAGGCTATGCACAGAATTTGGGATTTATCTTTCTCGAGAGGTCCCGAATATCATGTGAAAATATTACTTTGTTTGTTAGGTATTGTTCATAAACAACCTGAATAAATCAATCAACAGTATTTTACTGGGCTACTTACGAAATACTGGTGGCTTGTTCCGTGACAGTCAAAGACTACAATAGTATACTGGCTAGTGACAGTGAATAAATGACATCGATACTACACTACGGATATTCTACTTTAGTGGTAAATAAATCAATGTCAGATTACTATGTTTAATTCAGATAATTGGAAGCGGACTTCCTTTTGATGAGATTATTGCAGTTGCTTTAAATTGACCGAAGGATTAATCAATATTATCACTTTAATAAAATTTGGCTTGATTTATTTAATATTTTTATGGACGCAATTTGTGTCTGACAGGTTTTTATGAATCTTGAAATTTGTGTTTACATAGTTACATGCAAAACAATGTCACCGATAAGACACTACATATGTACTTGATTAAATTAAGGTCTGGTTATCCTTGTAAAAATCGTGCTTACCTTCGTTTCTAAAACAATGCGCAAGCTATTAGTTATAATAATAATAACTTCATTTTATTCAGGTAAATTACACCCATTTTATCAAATTCAGCCAAATAATTAAAATAACATCAAATTAAATAAAATTACGGAAAGATAATACATTAAATAAAAACAAAGTCAAACAATTGAATTAAATACTAGAATTTAAAATCAATGCATTAAAATAAAATAAATCAGTCACATTCAAAATAAATAAATTACATTATAACAAAATAAAAATAAAAGTTGTGATCAAAATCAAAAGGTCATGTATTAAAATTAGGATGAGAGCCAGCACTTTTTGAACGTCAGGTTTACATAGACATTCCCCCAAAACGTTACTACGTTTACTTGTCAGACACAGTGTACTTATAAAATACAGTGCTAAAAAGTGTCAGATTTCTACATAAAAATAAAGCTACGTAAAAAAAAATAATAAATTACATCTAAGCTCTGATAGATAAATACTAGTTTTTATAGTAGGTACCTAAACATGAAGTGGCGGTACTTAAAAACAGGAACCAGATGTAACATAGAAATCAATCTCACGAAAGCTGTTTGATGACATTAAAGACAGTTAATGGCTAAAAAACCTGCTTATGAAACGACTTTTTTTTCACAAAAAAAAACATAGGTATTCTACCTATTAGGATCTGTAGCAAAAGCGATTAGGCATTATAAAAAGTGGTTCGATTGGTTTCTGCCCCATCTACAGCCAAATTGGGATCATTTGTCGTCCATCACTACTTCGCCCGAAAAGGAGAACTATCGTAAACCTGATTTTCCATATTAAGATTAGTCGCGAATAATAATATCGTCTGATTTCGTCTGAGATGAAAGATCGGAGTTATCAACAGGATGATAGGTATGATTTCTTAGGAATAGTCGATTTCTACCTCGAAATCGAGTATTTTATTGAATAAAGTTTTACCTGGGCTAGGGAGTTTTGACAACGAGTAGGTACCGTGGTTACTCGTGCCATGCTCGTGCCCAAGCTGCACCACCCAGAGTGGCAGGAGTCATCTGATGATTTCCCATCCATAATAAAAAAAGCTAGCGAAACTGCAAAGCTGGTTTCCTCAAAACTTCAGATCTTCTATCTTTCGGTCGTCAAAGGCTCAAAGAAGTAGCATATTTACTCTTTGGACAAGAGAGCCATGGTCAGGGGCCCTACCATGACGTGTTAAAGCGTGAGTAGTTCGAGCGAAAAGGAGAGATGGAGCTATACACCCTATATAGCTCCATCCCTCCTTCTCGCTCGAACTACTCACGCTTTAACACGTCATGGTAGGGCCGCAGGGCCCGCAAAAACCAACCCTAGCAATCTGCTGTATTTCCTTGAAAAAAGAACTACCACACTTGTGTCCTCCCGTATCTACTTGTCTGTCAAAGGAAAATCGAACCTATCCGAAGCAGGGTGCATACATTTTCGAGCAAGCTTCGCTCGGAAAAAAACCTTAAGGTTTTTTTTTTCTTCGAATATCATTGCCAGGAAGTATAGAGAAAGGAAAACATATTTTCTAGAATTTTAGGGCTGGAGAGTTTCCCCGCATTTCGTCATGCGTGACAAACTCGCCAAATGCACCCACTTTTAAATGCCAACTCATTTTTATTTGGTGATTTATTATTTTATTAGGGAACGATGTTGGACGCGACTGTATGCGAATAGATTGTGATTTAGTTTTAAGTGCTCTGTTTAGCTATTTGGCCCGAGGTGCCAAATCATAAATACGCCACTGACTCAATCCCTTGTGTGGGTCAAATTGTTACGAGTATGTTATTTTTTATGCTATGCGTCTCTTCACAAGCCAGGCAATTCTAGCAACAATGCCCACAATACTAATCAAATTTTCTGTAATTTCCAGGGCGATTACATATGGATCGAGCCGGTGTCTGGTCGGGAGTTCGACGTGGCAATCGGCGCACGCGTCCTCGCGGCCGAGGGCCGGCGGATCCGGGTGCGCGACGACGACGGCCACGAGCAATGGCTGCCCCCCGAGCGGCGGATCAAGGCCATGCACGCCACCTCCGTGCACGGCGTCGAGGACATGATATCACTCGGCGACCTGCACGAAGCCGGCATCCTCAGGAATCTACTTATAAGATACAATGAGAATCTCATTTATGTAAGTACGGACTTTCTTCCATAAGGTGTTCCCCAACCGGGATCATTCGCCTGTAATATTACGTTAAAGCGTCAGTGATTTGTGCAACCTGGAATTATAATATCTCTAACATTTTGATAAAACTTGTAACGTTAAAGCCAATCGGACAATGTGAAAACAAATAATTCAGCTACAGGCAAATGCCCAAAATCGAATCTGAAATATTACATTACAGGCGAATGCTTCCGGTTAACCGCCTTTAACTGCAGTGCGAGTGATACATGTAAACGTGAAAACTTAGGCGAAGTGATCGACAAGCTGTCAAACCATACAAACAAGATGGAATGACAGCTAACTTGTCGTTCATTACACCTAAGTGTACACGTTGAGATGTCGACAGAAAAGACCGGGTGGAATGTGGCTGGAATGTATCCACACACTCCAGCCAGTCTATTCCAGGCTTAGATATAAGAAAAGAGACAGACTATAGAAAATATGCACTAAGATACACGAAAGCTGTAGGGAAACCAGCACGATTAAAAAATACAATAACAGACCGCGTTTCGTATTCCGGCCTCGCCGCCGAGGTCCATCGCGACGACCCATTCAAAATCCTCCCCGTCTTTTGCCTAACGAGCCAGCCTGCGTCGCTGAGCCGCCATTAGTCTTAAATCCCACAAATAATATCATGACCCAGCCTGACCCTTGCTGTCCCGAACTGACGCCGCTAAGCCGAGGTCTTATCCCACAGGGGATGCCCTAGTTTACTTGCTAGTGATCATTCGTAGAAAAAAATGCTCCGTTTTGTGAAATGAAATTGTTTTTAAAAATTGCAAGTCTTGTAGGATATTAGAAATAATTTTAAATGTCATCATATTTTACAAACCGGCTGGAGTCAGTATTACTTAATTGACTTCCACTGAGAAGCAATGCCGAAATAAACTTAGGGGCCTAATTTGGTGTGAAAGTTGATAATTATGGTCAAGAAGGAAGATAATACTCAGAGGACGGCTATCAGAAATACATAACTTTACGAAGAATAGGGCAGGAAGAAGTCTGATGATGATGAAATTTTCTTCTGCCTTCTCTTGTCTCACTTTACTTGGAGTTGATGCGGTTTAAATGTTTTTCTATTTCTTATATGAGCCGCCATGTTGTTTCATTTCACTCATTCAGTATGGACCTTTTCAGTATTTTTATATTATGCTATTGTGTTATAATAGTATGCAAATGAGGTATATTGCAACACCTGTGAGTTGTTTACCTTACTATCGTAAATATGGTTGGCTTTCTGTACGTTACCCACTTCATAAAATTGGTATGATCTCGACAATCAACTAAACATTCAACTGAACATTACTTGCGTGTTTAGTTGACCTTGGATTAATTGATCCCTGATGAAAAATTAATTATTGAAATATTGAACCAATTCTTGTCCAAACTTAATGCTTTTTGATCAAGAGCAAAAAGCTGCGATGACTCAATAAATTATATCGTTTTTTAGAGAATGTTCATTTATCGTTTTATTGGTCTGACTGGGAAAAATATTTAAATCCGGTTCCAAGCAAGGACAAGCGCCACAGGTCAAGAATTTATCAAAATAGAGAGGCAGTCCATATCTTAATTTCGTTAAAAAACTGCCTTCACTTGACCTACGGTCTAAGAAGAAAAAACTAAAATGAAGAGAAATCGAATAATCCTGTGATTGTTAGGTGACACCAGCAATTTATCTATTTAAATTGGATGTCTGTATTTATTTACCGATTAACATATTCGTTTAAGTTAACAGAATAATTATGTCATTGGAAACTTTCATTTTCGTTCAAAATTGCTTCTGTATTAGATTCGATAATATTCATAATTTTATTAGGTATTTCTAAAAATACGTTAGCTGCTACTGAATTGTATTCGTATAAAGGTACCTAGGAACTAGACTGAAAGAGACTATCACCCGGTTTTGACATTGTAACACGATCTTAACTCTAGATTGACAATTCAGAAACGGATGAGAGATGATGTAACAGAAGGGAGTATTTCCCATCTGTCCTCGAATGTACAGACATTCGAGGACAGCTAGGAAATACTACCTTCTCTGTTATATTCTGAATGAGGACAAATGGGAATTTTTGTGTCATCCGTCGACGAAAATTCCCATTTGTTCCCATTCGGGGACAGATAGGAATACTCCAACAGAAGCAATTGAACATCTGCTGTTGGCTTTTTGCGGGCACTAAAGTTACTAAATGGGTAAAACTAATAACAACGTTAAAATTTTCAGACCTACACCGGCTCAATATTAGTAGCCGTGAACCCGTACCAAATACTGCCGATCTACACGGCAGACCAGATTAAGCTATACAAGGAGAGGAAGATCGGAGAGCTGCCTCCGCACATCTTCGCGATAGGGGACAATGCGTACGCGCACATGCGGCGGTACAAGCAGGACCAATGCATCGTCATCAGTGGGGAATCCGGCGCAGGGAAGACGGAATCCACGAAGTTGATACTTCAGTACTTGGCCGCGATCAGTGGGAAGCATTCTTGGATTGAACAGCAGGTTGGTGTTTGTTTTGATTCTGAAGTACCTATATTTTATTGGGAATTCGAATATAAGATGGAGTCGGTCGAGAGTTCTTCAAACGTTCTTCAACACAGAATCTACTTTACATACAATGCTTCACTCATAAGCTCTGGTAGTAGTTGCGGCTTGCGCAACTATGGTTGTCTAGAACAGGCGTTGTTGAAATATGTGACAGAGAACTTTTTCAGCTTTCCACGTCTCCTGGCAAAAATGATTCCGATTGGACACCTATGTCCAGCTGTGGACCGCCATTAGAATGGCCCTTTTGTGGACTCCTGTTGTCCTTGTTTGAACCCATACAAATAAGTTTCTGGT
The DNA here is from genome assembly GCA_947386135.1 of Melanchra persicariae. Taxonomy (NCBI): domain Eukaryota; kingdom Metazoa; phylum Arthropoda; class Insecta; order Lepidoptera; family Noctuidae; genus Melanchra; species Melanchra persicariae. The sequence goes on along the minus strand of OX376653.1, from coordinate 5,356,629 downwards.
TTTCTGTATTGAGCAAATTATCATATGCATTTGTCAGAAAACCGGAAATGTCCAACAAAGTGTACTTTTAAATTACTTGTTTCTTAATAAAAAAAAAATCGTTTCACATGATTTACATAATATAAGATTAAAATCTACAATTAGAACACATGTTTCGGACATCATTCATTCGGATTAGCTACTGAAATATGGCCGCGGGGAATTACAAGGGTCCATAATATGTTAAATTATAATCTCATCGTCAATTATATTGGTCAGATGTATGTCTGTGATGTCTTTTTTATGGATGGAAAATCATCACATGACTCCTTCCGCTCTGGGTGGAGCGGGAGGGAGTGTCAGACTCTTACTGACTAAAACCCATCCATGCTCCTCGTAGTGCCCTTTGCGTTCCAGGGCCGCGGTGACTCTCGAACTAAATCCGCAAGCCTGGCACGATGTCTGTGATGTCTAGCCTAATAGACTTGATACTTCTAGTAGTGGGCGTAGTTTATTTTATCTTAGTTAAGACGATGGTCAGCAAAAGAAATGGATAAGCATGTGATTAAGTTTAATAACAACACACTTTTTCTTTTTGCCATGGTTATAGATAGAAACTGTAAATATGTCACCGGATAATTGTCTCCGTAAGATTGTAATAAATCTTGTTTAGATTATAATTTCTTGATTGTGACAAAATCGTTTTACAATAAATCCCATGCAAATTCAATAGTTTCCAAACTCTCTTAACTCTCGTTTCCAAACGTCTTATTCAGAAAAAATAGTTACATTTACACGCGACATTTTACAATCTTACGGCGTTTGCAATTTTCCGGTGACATACTAATAGCTCAGTGAGCAAATTTTTCGTCCACTAAGCAAAAAAATATATCTTTAATCAATACCCCATTCCTTCTTCAGATTCTAGAAGCAAATCCCATCCTGGAAGCTTTCGGCAATGCGAAGACTGTGAGGAACGACAACTCCTCGCGGTTCGGCAAGTACATCGACATCCACTTCAACAATGGCGGGGTCATCGAGGGCGCCAAGATCGAGCAGTACCTTCTAGAAAAGTCTAGAATAGTCTCCCAGGGAGCCGAGGAGAGGAACTACCACGTGTTTTACTGCCTGCTGGCAGGACTGTCCAAAGAAGAAAAGAAGAAGTTGGAACTGACTGATCCGTCTGAGTATAGATATTTGTCTGGGGTAAGTTTACATAGTAGAATTCGTAGAAATTACTTGATATTCACAAGAGAAAAGCGATATCAATGTATAACTAGGAACCTAAAGAATTTTAAATTAAGTAATTAGTTTCCTACATAATAAAGGTTTTTGTCTAGGGCGAATCAATAGATTTATTATCGCCCCACTGTTTTCAACTGACACTAAAACTCCAACTCCATCGGAGCTTGTCATAAATTGAAGTTATTGCATTTGTTTGCTCATCTCCCGAGTAAGAAAACGTCAATTAGAAATTCACGGCATGTGAAAATACTACGTAGTACTAAAGCAATATGGCTTAAACTCTATAGAACAACATTATCTAAATTTGGGTGACAAAAGTCACCTTGCGCCCTTTACAAGTAATAAATTTGGGTGACGTTGAAATTTTCGTGCTCATGTTGATGTTGGAGTTCGAGTTGAGTTGGAGTTTACGTTTTGGAATATGAGCCTATTTATTTCCATTCATAGTGCCTACTATTTGTTGTAATAAATATGCTGACTACATCAGATATATAATACCCATATTTATAGTGTAATATCATGTTTTTTAGATACCTAATAATCGTGTATAAATAATAGAATTACAAAGATCGGTATCTCCTTCCGTCAAAATAAGATATAATTTAAATGTAAGATATGGCTTAAGTACCTAACGTGGATTTCCTTTCCAGGGTGGAAGCCTCACTTGTGAGGGCAGAGACGATGCTGCCGAATTTGCAGATATACGATCAGCTATGAAGGTTTTATTATTCACTGAACCGGAAATATGGGAAATATTGAAACTGCTAGCTGCCGTCTTACACACTGGTAACATCAAATATGAAGCAACAGTCGTCGACAACTTAGATGCTACTGAAATCATAGAACAAGCTAACGTAAGGAGAGTAGCGACCCTGCTCGGTGTACCCATGCAGTCGCTCATAGACGCGCTTACTAGAAAAACACTATTTGCCCATGGAGAAACTGTCATATCAACCCTCAGCAAAACCCAGTCCGTTGACATTAGAGACGCCTTTGTCAAAGGCATCTACGGACGACTATTCGTCACTATAGTCAAAAAGATCAACGCTGCAATCTACAGACCAAAGTCGACAATGCGAACAGCCATTGGCGTCCTAGACATATTCGGTTTCGAAAATTTCGATCAAAACAGCTTCGAACAGTTCTGTATCAACTTTGCTAACGAGAACTTACAGCAGTTCTTCGTTAGGCATATATTCAAACTGGAACAGGAAGAGTATAACCATGAAGGAATCAACTGGCAGCATATCGAATTCGTTGACAATCAAGATGCCCTGGATTTGATTGCGCTGAAACAACTGAATATTATGGCTTTAATTGACGAAGAGTCGAAGTTTCCAAAGGGTACTGACCAAACTATGTTAGCTAAGCTGCACAAGACCCATGGTCTGCATAGAAACTACCTCAAGCCAAAGTCAGATATAAACACCAGCTTTGGACTCAACCACTTCGCTGGGATAGTGTTCTACGATACTAGAGGTTTCCTCGAGAAGAACCGAGACACGTTTAGCGCTGATTTATTGCAATTAATCCATATTTCTACGAACAAGTTCCTGCAGCATATCTTCCAGGATGATATCGCGATGGGATCTGAAACGCGGAAACGAACTCCGACGCTTTCCACGCAGTTCAAGAAGTCTCTCGACTTGTTGATGAGAACATTAGGGACATGCCAGCCGTTCTTCATACGTTGTATAAAACCAAATGAATTCAAGAAACCAATGCTGTTTGACCGTGGTCTTTGCTGCAGGCAGCTCAGGTACTCTGGTATGATGGAGACGATCAGAATCAGGAGGGCTGGGTATCCCATCAGACATAGCTTCAAAGAGTTTGTTGAGAGATACCGCTTTTTGATTTCTGGCGTTCCACCAGCCCATAAGACTGACTGTCGTTCAGCTACCGCGAAGATCTGTGCAACTGTCCTTGGCAAGTCTGACTACCAGCTGGGCCACACCAAAGTTTTTTTGAAGGACGCTCATGATTTATTCCTGGAGCAGGAAAGAGACAGAGTGCTCACTAGGAAGATATTGATCCTCCAGAGGTCTATTCGAGGGTGGGTGTACCGCAGACGGTTCTTGAAGATGCGGGCTGCGGCCATTTTGATTCAGCGTCACTGGCGAGGCAAGCTGCAGAGAATTCGGTACAATAAGATGAAGGTGGGATATGCGAGACTGCAAGCCCTAATTAGAGCACGAGTCTTAGCTCATCGGTTCAGACATCTTCGTGGACACATTGTGTCACTACAAGTAAGTCCAGATTATTATAATGTATTCAATAGGGTATTTTACTGAAAAAATCTAATTAGTCCGTCAGATAGATTTCCAAAACTATCTGACGGACTAATTACACGTATTTTTTCTTTTTTCACGAAAACAAATACATAAAGACGATACAATGCGTGGAAAACACGCGTGACGTCACTATGATGGTACATTTTTTACCAGCAATTTGACGTCACACGTGTTTTCAACGCACTGTATTGTCTTCATTTTTTGTCAATTGTTTTTGGAAATCTATCTGACGGACTAATTATATTTTTTCAGTAAAATACCCTATTCTGAAACCAAAAGTTAGTCTGTTTTTGAGAAAACTGAGAACTACTGTAAACTGTTCAGAGGATTGACACAAAATACTGAGAATACAGTTTTTTATGTTTTCTTATAGAAACCAAAACCATTAATACCTAATTTACCTGGAAATCAAAAACGACATTTTCCAAAAATAACTTATTCCCCGTATTTTACATATCGTCTATGGCGAGACGATCATGATCGTGATCAATATTCCTACCCCAAATTATTACTGAGGGCTTAGTGCGAGTTTTGTAACGATCGCGTTAACGTAATCGTACGCGTATGTCGAATTGTATAGAAAAAAAACAGGTTGTCCGTGAGTGTCACCAGACGGCGCTTATTCAGTTTCAATACAAATTGACGTTTACGCTAACGCGACCGAGAACGTTACAAAACTCGCACTAAGCCCACTGATGACTATGATCAAAAGCGAGGAAGTGTGAGAATGCCTTTTCTACAATTTTCTTCTATCACATGATCCTCAGTAACCCTTTTCTGCACCCACAGGCGGCAGCCCGAGGCTACCTAGTCCGTCGCTCCTACGGGCACAAGATGTGGGCCATCGTGAAGATCCAGTCGCACGCGCGGCGCCTGCTGTGCATGCGGCGCTATCGGCGCATGCGCGGCGAGGCACTCGCGCACTCCGAGGCGCTGCGCCTGCGACGCCAGGAGGAGCTGCGCTTGCACACGCAGGGCAACACCCGGGCTAAGGAGATCGCTGAGCATAACTATCGGGTAAGTGAGCTTGATAGTTGTGGGATATCGTCGTTATCAATATTAATAATATTACTTATTCGTAGTCGTCTGAAAGTTTCTGAAATCGAGCATTGATTTATTTCAATAACAATATAATTAGTGGATCATTTGGGTTCCGTTACACTTTCAGAAATTAATTGTATGTTTTATACAATGTTCTCTACTGTAATGTAAATATTTTCCGACGTGAATGGCACATTGAACCCTCAATGTCACTGAAAATTTTCAAATCTATTTCCATCATTTCCGAATTGAACCGTTTTAATTTGAGTTCACGTATAAGTAGGTATTGTTCAAGTACAATGTCAGATTTAAACGTTACTATCAGATAAATCTTATTTATGTTTGTTTTAAATTAAAAATGTCGATGACCGAGTCGGCGAACTTCAAACAGGAAAATAAATGCAAACTTTCTTATAAACAAAGTGATGCAATTTTAGTTTTTCGATTAGATAGCTGAATTGTTGTTTTGTGTAGTAAATAATGCATATTCACGATTAATAATTAGCAAGATGTTAGTTTAATAGATTAATTATTTTTACACTATCAAGATCTGTTATTCAAAATAGATAAATTATCCACTTAGTTTAATTAATAACTATCTGATTTTGACTAATCTGATTAGAACCAAAACTTAGCTGTTATAATTCCAGGTCTAAATAGTTAGTGGAGAAAATTTTCTAAAAAGTGTTTAGAAGGAGAGAGATCGATTTTAAGTTTTCTATAGAAAGTGAAAAATCACTATCTTTCCCCCTGAACTCTTTTTCGAAAATGTTCTCTACTAACTATTTAGACCTGTTCATCTAGCGTATGCATACCAAGTTTAATTAAAATCGCTTCATTCATTTCGAAAAATAAGGACTTGAAAGTTTTTATGGGCGTAAATGCTCTTAAACCTGTTAGGCCCCCTTGTACAAACCACAGTTATCTATCAACTCCGAGTTAGTTTCTAACCCGGGGCCATTATGTATTGAATAGTTGTTATTTAACTTACTATTAACTCGAGGTTAAAAGATAACAGACTGTGGTTTATGCAAGTTGGCCTAATAGGTTCAATAATAACCGTCAATTAAATATTTATGTTTAGGTTATCGTACATTTGATCTGTACAAAATGTAAAATCTATGCTTCGTCTGCATAATTCATTATGTATGTAGGAAATTATATAAGATTATCTAATCCTAAACTAATCACTGTGTTAAACACCGAATCGATAGATTAGCGCGTGAAATATAATAATACAGTGGGTTGTCAAATATACAAAAAATCAAACACGCGTGAGTAGAACTCGCGCCATAACAGCCGCTTTCTATAATATATCTCAATCCCAATCTTGATCCCGATCCTTGTCTGTAACCAATCAACGGCCGAGTTTGTGTCCTTCACCACACAATCCTCACCTTTGATTGGTTACAGACAAGGATCGGGATCAAGATTGGGATTGAGATATATTATAGAAAGCGGCCGTTAATCGACAAAATCACGTGGCACTTATAGGCATGAGTACTCTTAGTTCCTTTTTACGGTTCCGTACCCAAAGGGTAAAAACGGGACCCTATTACTAAGATTGCGCTGTCTGTTTGTCTGTGTGTCTGTCACCAGGATGTATGTCATGAACCGTGATAGTTAGACAATTGAAATTTTCACATCTGATGTATTTCTTTTGCCGCTTTATCAACAAACACTAAAAACAGGATAAATAAATATTTAAGTGGGTGGGAAATACGTGACTTTTTTTCCGTTTTTTATAGATCATGGCACGGAACCCTTTGTGCTCGAGACCGACTTGCACTTGGCCGGTTTTTAAAATTAAATTTATATTTTTGTTGATATAAATGTATAGAAGCGTCACGATGCAAAACATATAGGAAGGACAGGGCGCGGATACGAGGCTTACTCGTCTGCGCCCTATTGTAAAACATACAGAAAGGACGGGGCACGGACGCGAGCGTACCATGGTTGGGCGAGAACGGGGGTGCGGGGGGGTGGGCGCATGTGCCGGGACTCGCGCGTCGCTGTCACACATAATTCCACCACCACAATTAATCACGTCACATCCGTGGCCGTGCCTCGTCTTTTCTATATGTTTTAAAAAGTCGCGACGGCGCCCCGTCTGTGCCCTATCCGCACCCCATCCTTACGTCTTTTCTGTGTGTCCAGCGACGAAAGTGACTAAGTCCGAAAACAGAATTACTTTTTAATTTTTAACAACTTGCTTAAAAATAATTTCAAAACAAAAGAGATTCTTTAAAAAAACCTACTATAGATATATTTCAATTCTCGCGATACGAGTTACATCAATCCTTATCGTCTAAGATCAATAGATAGATAGTAATAAAAAATTAATAATAAATCAAAACTAATATGCCGCTATTGTTTTATCGGCATAGATAAAATCATAATGATTGACTTTACTTAACATTTCTAAGTTCATTTAGATAGTTACGGTCAGCGCACGCTGCATTTTTAAAAATAAATATTTAAAAAAATACTTCTTATAGTTTAAGCTGTATATTTTATTAGTATAATGTAGTTCTGTGACAATGACAAATAGTGAATATAATAAAAAAGTTAAAGAATTATGTTTGAGTCCATTATTGTGCCTGCCGAATATTGACGAAAGCATATCGCATATGGCCCTTTGGTATCTTCTACGTTACCGGGTAAGTTAGACACCATACTCATCTAATCCAACAGTATACTGAGGTTACATTATTTGTTAGGATGTTTATATTTGTAGTAATACCAACCGGATTTCAAAAAATCTTATAAGTTACTTTTAATATTAGAAAAATCTATAGTTCCTGTAGGATAGGTTACGGAAGCGAAGGCGTGAGTACAATTTATTAGAATGTATTAATGTCAAAATTTAAAAAAAAAATTGTAACATCGAGTTTCAAAGGAACTCAAACACCCTAATCGTGTCCTTGACAATTTGTAGAACGTGCTACGCACTGTACTACGCACATGGCTACGGCGTAGCGCGTAGACGCATCCTGCTACGATCGCTACCCTACAGGATTTTTAAAAATCTTTCCTATTGTGTATTATTCCAGTCTGTATATTTGTTTGAGTAGAATTTACATTCTCTATTTCATCAGTTTTTCTTGCGAGTCTTAATTAATGTCAATGTTCGATAAAAAAAAAAACGATTGAGAGCAAAGTTTAATAAACAATCTCATATTTGCATAGTGGCAATTAAGTAATGTGGCAATTCCATCTTGCGCTGCGATTGGTTCCTACACCTCAGTGTGTTATACAATTAGAAAACAAACTATCTGTTTGAGATAATTGACTCCCCATTTGAAAATAAATAATATTTGTTGTTGACACATTCAATTATTCACATCATCACTGTTTACAAACCCACTAATGGAGAAAGACATACTCTCGACCAGCCAGCCACAATAACATGCCAAACTAGAAATGAAATTCCGCAACTAATTACGAAGGGTAATGAGGTGCTAACACAAGTGTTATATTAATGACGGCAGTGGCTTTGCGTAATTGAACGATATCGTCCAATCAATCAAGCGTGTGCCTTGCGCAAGCGCAGCCAGTCTGCAACCTGTTCGTCTGCCGTGCTCGGCTAGGCTGCGGACGTATTCTGTAACGCAGTTGCTTTGTAATGGCAATTGGGCTTGACTTCGGATGGTCAAAGCAAGTCATTAGGTATCAGCTAGGCTGAGGACGTATTCTGTTACGAAGTTGAATTCGTAATGCCATAAAAATTTGGCTTTAAAATTCGGTTGGTCAACGCAAGTTATTGGGAATGTCATGCTAATTTAGTTGTTGAACGCTTCTTTTGGCATTGAGTTTGATCACTGATCGCGTTTGTAGTGGACCGTGTTATATGTGCTTTTGTTTTCTTGTAGTGTGTCGATGACAATCTGTGAGTTTGTGTCAGCCCAAAACTGATCTAGGAGTTAAGTGTTATCATCAAAATGTGTTTCTTGCTGAAAACGTTCGTGAACAAAATCGTGCTTACCTTCGTATAGTAACTGCATCACATTCCGAACACAACTGTGTTACACAATAACCCTGCAGGTTAACGTAACCCGCAAGCTGCCGATGCCCGTCGTAATACTGAAGTAATGTGTAGTAACCCTCTAAGTTAAACAGTCGTGTGGTCGTGCCCAGTGGTCGGCGCATCATGATGAACTTGTGGTTCGAGAAGTTTTGCAACCATGTCGTACTTGATACCAACTATGTTGACATGTCGTATGTGGGTGATTTTATTGTAAGTTGGTATTGTTATCTATATTTGTGTATGTTGTTATGAAGGGGAGACGGATAGATAGTAGTGCATTGTACACATAGTTTATTATTGATATCAAAAGCGATAAGAGACTAGATTATCGTACCTAGAATTGAACATCTGAATTTAGATCTAGTCACGGAAATAGAGAAATGAATGTTACGATAGTTAAGCACAATAATAAAGGCAGATAGGTACGTGAGATGATTTGAAATTCTTGATGAAGTGTTTACGTCAGGTGGGCTCAGTAGTACAATGGAATCGAAAATAACCAATGGTTGTTTATTTTAAAGAATCTTGTAAACATCGATATTTGTCAAATGCGACGAATCAGATACCCAAGCAAAAATATTCAAATTATATTTATTTTATTTTTGCAGGAGCGCATGTACGAATTGGAAAGGCGTGAAGCAGAACTGGCCCTGGAAGAGAAGAAGCAGTTGGAAGCAAAGAGGACGTTACTCCAAGAGGCGGCGAGGAAGCAGGACGAGCCTGTGGATGACAGTAAGCTGGTGGAAGCCATGTTCGACTTCCTGCCTGACTCCAGCAGTGAGGCGCCTGCCCCGAAGGATACCTCGGTCTTCAGTGATCTGCCGCAGCCTAGGGCTGATCAACAAGAGGTAATTTACTCTACTGACTATAGAAAATTGAATGAAATTACTTTCATAGAAGTTAAGACACAAAAATAAAATTTGTGCTTAGGCATTTTTTTTTTCATAAATGTAAGTTCAAGACCACAATATTGTGCAAGACGATGCAAGTGAATACACACCATTATAAGCAGTTGTTGCGTTCCTTTAAAACTTAGGAGTGTTTACTTTTCGCTTGACAATTTCCTTACCAAAAACCAAGCAATGACAGGCAATAAATAATTTGGACAGTGATTACCTAGGAAGAGAATGATAGAAATATAGAATCAGCAAAAAAAAAAGAACAAAATCGGAAACACAAAGAACTGAATTGCAGAAAACGTTATCCGCCAATATTTCATCAAAATATGTTAATTACGTAGCTCATAAGGTCCACGTCAATGCACTCTTGTTTAGTATGTCTGATTTATATCAAATCTTCCACGTACGCATTGATATTCATCGTTTCAAAGTTCACTCCAGTCTAGATACTTCATTCATTCCTTATCGATATTGATGGTTCTGTAGTCGCCATTATCTTCTTACATCAGTCCAGCCGATCGCATCTGTCAACATCTCACAGTGTAAAGTAAGGTGGAGTGAGCGTGAAGTGAACTGTCATTCCATTTAGTTTGAATGGATTGACAGTCCACTTTATGTTCACTTCACCTGAGCTTTCACAGTGAGATATGTTTACAGAATCTCATTGCTGTATTCTTTGTTATTGGCATTTCACCAAGAAAAACGACATTTTTCCTTTCAACTTTTCGATCACTGGCGTCATTTTTAAACGTATCTGCAGATTTTACTTTTAAATTGGTGTTGACTTCTTCTTCCTCATTATGATCTTCATCTGTATTCACAGCATCTGTTCAAGATTTTTACTAGTTGTTAGTATTCTTAAGCATACGATTGATACTCAACATTACTGTTATTCAAATCATGTTCACTTTTGTGATGCCGTTGGAGACATTGATTGCATATAGTTTTATTAACAATCAATCAGTAGGAATAATTTGTGTCCATTCTAAAACCTCTCGGTATTCACAGATGGTAACACCGATGCAAACCACATCAGAAGACGAGGAAGACTTGTCGGAGTTCAAGTTCCAGAAGTTCGCAGCTACTTATTTCCAAGGAAACGTCACTCATCAATACTCGAGGAAGCCACTGAAGCATCCATTATTGCCTTTGCATACGCAAGGAGACCAACTGGTAAGAATTAATTACATTATAAACTATTATTAATCGATAGAAAATAATATAAATGCATTGCTAAATGACGATCAAGTAAAGCAATATTACGATAGTAATTTTTTTGATAGAATGCTAAAATAATTTCGCAATTATTTTAATCGTCAGATCAATTTAAGTAGAAATGTTACTGTTATTACGCAACTGAAATCTAATTCAAAACTCATTACAGGCGGCGCAAGCGCTATGGGTCACAATACTGCGGTTCACTGGGGACCTACCGGAGCCAAGGTACCACACAATGGACCGGGACAACACCTCAGTCATGTCCAAAGTCACAGCTACTCTCGGCAGGAACTTCATCAGGTCCAAGGAGTTCCAAGAAGCTCAGATGATGGGTGTGGACCCTGACGCTTATTTGAACAAACAGAAGCCGAGGTCCATCAGACACAAACTTGTGTCACTAACGCTGAAAAGGAAGAACAAGCTAGGAGAAGATGTGAGGAGGAAGTTGCAGGTTGGTTTCACTTCTTAATAGTTTCCTTTGTTACTGTATTTTTGGTTGGCAAATTCTAATGAACCTTATGTTTTCCTTTCCAGGATGAGGAGTACACAGCAGACAGCTATCAGTCGTGGCTAGAATCTCGCCCAACATCAAATCTAGAAAAATTACATTTCATCATTGGGCACGGTATTCTACGGGCTGAATTGAGAGACGAAATATATTGTCAGATCTGTAAGCAGCTGACTAACAATCCTTCGAAGTCCTCCCATGCCAGAGGATGGATTTTACTTTCGTTGTGTGTTGGATGCTTTGCTCCTAGTGAAAAGTTTGTCAATTACCTGCGAGCTTTCATCAGAGAGGGTCCTCCCGGCTATGCTCCATACTGTGAAGATCGCTTGAAGCGCACGTTTAACAATGGAACCAGAAACCAACCGCCATCGTGGTTAGAACTTCAAGCAACAAAATCGAAAAAGCCTATAATGTTACCCATAACGTTCATGGATGGCAATACGAAGACCTTACTAGCGGACTCGGCAACAACTGCGAGAGAACTGTGTAATCAGCTATCTGATAAAATTGGCCTGAAAGACCAATTCGGTTTCTCGCTATACATTGCTTTGTTCGATAAGGTCAGTTCCCTCGGTAGTGGAGGAGATCACGTTATGGATGCAATATCACAATGTGAACAATATGCTAAAGAACAAGGTGCTCAAGAAAGAAACGCGCCATGGAGGTTGTTCTTCAGGAAAGAAATATTTGCTCCATGGCACGATCCTACAGAGGATCAAGTGGCTACTAATCTTATTTACCAACAAGTGGTCCGAGGTGTTAAGTTCGGTGAATATAGATGTGATAAAGAAGAAGATTTAGCTATGATAGCCGCTCAACAGTATTACATCGAGTACGGCCAAGACATGAACACCGAACGACTGTATACGTTACTGCCAAATTACATACCGGATTACTGTCTAACTGGTGTTGAAAAAGCAGTTGATCGGTGGGGTGCTCTCGTGGTGCAAGCGTATAAAAAGAGTTATTATGTAAAAGAAAAAGTTCCTGCTTATAGAGTGAAAGAAGACGTAGTGAGTTATGCAAAGTTCAAGTGGCCTCTTTTATTCTCTAGATTCTATGAAGCTTATAGAAACTCTGGACCAAATCTACCCAAAAATGATGTTATAATAGCAGTGAATTGGACCGGTGTTTATGTTGTGGATGATCAAGAACAAGTGTTGTTAGAGTTGTCGTTCCCTGAAATAACTACTGTTTCCAGTCAGAAAACGAACAAAGTGTTCACACAAACCTTCAGTCTATCGACAGTTCGTGGTGAAGAGTTCACATTCCAAAGTCCTAACGCTGAAGACATTCGAGATCTCGTAGTATACTTCCTGGAAGGCCTGAAGAAGCGATCCAAATTCGTAATAGCTCTACAAGATTACAAAGCACCTGGTGAAGGCTCTAGTTTCTTAACATTCAACAAAGGAGATCTTATAATTTTAGAAGAAGACAGTACGGGGGAATCTGTATTGAACAATGGTTGGTGCATCGGTCGCTGTGAGAGGACAATGGAAAGGGGCGACTTCCCGGCCGAAACCGTCTATGTGCTGCCAGCACTGACTAAACCACCTCCAGATATATTGACTCTGTTCTGTCAAGAAGGAGCCTCCCATGGCCGCAGAGCACCTACTGCCACATACAACGGAACAGAAATAAAAGACAAGCCGCACACTTTGTTAGAATATGCTATGGACCATTTCCGGTTGCCACCGAAACGCACTGTATCCAAGGCACTTACACTTTCCACTGCCAAGAGGGGAGGATCTGAGGAACTTTGGCGACACTCGAGAGAGCCGGTAAAACAGCCTTTGTTAAAGAAACTGCAAGCAAAAGAAGAACTAGCTGAAGAGGCATGTTTCGCGTTCACAGCCATCCTCAAGTACATGGGCGATTTACCTTCGAAACGTCCTCGCATTGGCAATGAGTACACAGATCACATTTTCGACGGTCCACTAAAACACGAGATATTGCGGGACGAGATATACTGTCAAGTCATGAAACAGCTGACTGATAATCGAAACAGAATGTCGGAAGAACGAGGCTGGGAGCTAATGTGGTTGGCCACGGGTTTGTTTGCATGTAGTCAAGGGTTGCTTAGAGAATTAACACTGTTCTTGAGGACTAGGAGATATCCAATAGCCCAAGACTCCCTCCAAAGACTTCAAAAGACTTTAAGGAATGGGCAGAGGAAGTATCCGCCCCATCAGGTGGAGGTGGAAGCTATACAGCATAAGACTACTCAGATATTCCATAAGGTTTACTTCCCTGATGACACAGATGAAGCATTTGAAGTAGACTCGTCTACCAGGGCAAAGGACTTCTGTCAAAATATAGCTCAGAGACTGAATCTCAGATCTAGTGAAGGCTTTAGTTTATTCGTTAAGATAGCTGATAAGGTGATATCGGTCCCTGAGGGCGATTTCTTCTTCGACTTTGTGCGCCACCTGACGGACTGGATCAAGAAAGCGCGGCCTACGCGCGATGGCATCACTCCGCAGTTCACCTATCAGGTAAGATCACAAACAATAAGTTTGGACCAGTATGTAGCCATGACAAAGTTCAAAAACTTGAGGGCCAATTCTACTATTTTTAAGCAACGTCCGCATTCGCATCTCAGTCGCAATCTGTCAAAAAAGTATGGAAATTGAGGCCTTTTTGACAGTCTGCGCCTGACATGAATGCGAACATTGTTTTGAAATTAGTAGAATTGCCCCTCTGATCTTCCATATTTAATACTGTATTATTTTATTTTCGCTTGACTTTGCGATACGTATAGACGCAATGCAAAAGGCTGCCTAGGCTATGCTCATGAAGTCATGACTCAATACCAACTTGTTGGACCATGTATTTACACATATAGGACTGCAAATTACATGTGAAATGTTAAATAAATTTTCTCCCTTACCTCCATTTCCTCAGGTGTTCTTCATGAAGAAGCTGTGGACGAACACGGTGCCTGGCAAGGACCGGGCGGCGGACGTGATCTTCCACTTCCACCAGGAGCTGCCGAAGCTGCTGCGCGGGTACCACCGCTGTGGGAGGGACGAGGCCGCGCGGCTGGCTGCACTGGCCTACCGCGCGCGTTTCGGGGATAACAAGCAGGAGTTGCAGGCGATACCGTACGTAGTTTGTTTAAATTATAGGTATTTTCAGATAGTTATTCCAAATTATGTGGAGGACTTATGAATGTGGAAACGGAATATAAGAATGAGCGAAAGGGATGAATGTATCAGGAGTGAGAGGGATAGAGAGTATGTAAGCAAGATGGCGTAAAAATATGAAACGACGAAGACGTGTGGTTGACTTTTTGCCTTAAAATAAATTGAGTTAGTTGATAAAATCGCTCACAATGGGCCTCATCAGAAGGCTTAAAGTCACCCAAAGGGCAATGGAGAGGGCAATGCTCGGAGTTTCCTTGCGTGATCGAATCAGGAATGATGATATCCGCAAGAGAACCAAGGTTACCGACATAGCCCGAAGGATCGCCAAATTGAAGTGGCAGTGGGCAGGGCACATTGCTCGCAGAACAGATGGTCGATGGGGCCGAAAAGTTTTGGAGTGGCGACCGCGTACCGGAAGACGCAGCGTTGGAAGGCCTCCCACAAGGTGGACCGATGACCTGGTGAGGGTCGCGGGTAACCGATGGATGCGAGACGCACAGGACCGGATGTTGTGGCGACACTTGGGGGAGGCCTATGTCCAGCAGTGGACGTCTTTCGGCTGATATGATGATGATGATGATGATGAGTTGATAAAACCAGTTATTTTACTCTGAGCCCACAATCCCACATGTATGTGGTTTATGAATTCCATATTTAAATTCGCTCATTGCATATTAATTGCAGCTAACGTTTTTTTTAACAGAATTAGGTTGGTTGGTTGGATTTTTTTTTTTGATTCTGATTCTGATTCTGATTCAGTTACATAAACTTAAGTTCGACATTATCTCTATCTATTTTTATCGTCATGCTAAATTGTTAGAAATAAAGCACTCAACATCTATTAAATCAATGCCCTGCCTTTTATTGAAAGATTTGCATCAACATTTTAGCAAAACTTTAATCTAAATAAATTAAAATTAATTATTTTTTTCCAGACAAATGCTTCGCGAGCTGATTCCAGCTGATCTTATAAAGCTGCAGAGTTCTGCTGACTGGAAGCGAGCTATCGTGGCGTCATACAATACGGACGCTGGCATGACACCTGAAGACGCCAAGATCACCTTCCTGAAGGTCATCTACCGCTGGCCCACGTTTGGGTCCGCCTTCTTTGAGGTCAAGCAGACCACGGAACCAAATTATCCTGAACTGTTGCTGATCGCTATCAATAAACATGGAGTTAGCTTGATACATCCGCAGTCGAAGGTGAGAATTTTCAGATATTTCTTGCAATTGCGATGTTTTTTCGCTATTTGTGTCTATTAGATTGATGGCACGATTAGCGCTGTGGTTGAGCGATCGACTGCTGCGCTGTGTGTCGCCGGTTAGATTCCCGCACGGAACAAATATTAGTCTGGCCTACAGATAGTTGTTCCGGTACTGCCTGTTTGTGTATGTGAGTTTATATATTTGTAAATGCACCCACAATACAGGAGAAATTCCTAGTGTGGGGCAACGTTTTTTTAAAAGAAAAGAAAGAACAGAACAGATACTGGTGGCAGGCATAATTATGCCTGCCACCAGTATCTGTTCTGTCGGCCGGCTGTTGCCGGCTAATTAGCCGCAAAAGTATTTACAGCCAGATTACTCATTTATATTTAAATGTTGCAGTTGCCCGTTGTACCATATTTTATGAAACAGTTTTTTCGGCATCTTCCCTAATTTTTCAGTATTTAACTTTCGAGCCTAGGTATATTTTAATACATACATAATAGGTAGGGTAGAAAATTATTATTTTTAGTACTTACTTACCTAAATACATGTTTTTTAAAACTTATCATTCTCTCTCTCTATTCCAGGACATCTTAGTAACGCACCCATTTACGAGAATATCAAACTGGTCGTCAGGCAACACTTACTTCCACATGACGATCGGCAACCTAGTGCGGGGGTCCAAGTTGCTGTGTGAGACCTCCTTGGGGTACAAGATGGACGACCTGCTGACGTCATACATCTCGCTCATGCTCACCAACATGAACAAGCAGCGTTCCGTACGCGTCAAGTAACCCTGCGGTAGCATGACAGCTGTCATCGTAGTCAAACAATGCGAATATAGACACAATTATTTTTTATCCGCTTACCGTTAAGTTCGCACGCTTCCCAGCGGTTTATTTAACTAAACATAGGATTTAGCATTTAAATGCAGTCAGAACGAATGCTTATTTTTAATAGTTTTGTGTATAGTATGTCCGGTATATCTTTGTCTTAAGGTGCTGCTTGCAAGATAAAAAGTAACAGTAGTTGGATTACAATTTTTAGTTCCTTACTTTGCCACCGATCAAGATATACTGGGCGCAATGTATCTCCATCGCAATGCGCTATAACATTGTAGATAAAATTGATGCACAATTGTTGTGGTCGCATTTTAGTTACATTCGTGTCAAACAAAATATATACTGTAGACTAAATGTATCCGTCCATACGATCGAAATATAATATCTAGATAATAAACGATGTTACTGGTATTCCAAATCCGATCTGTTATAGTTATTAAGTACAACGACCTAAGTTTAGGTATTTGTTCTTCTATGTTCTCTCCAGTGGAAATGGCTAACTGAAATACGTATATTCTAAAATCTAGAAATAGGATCTATTTTTATTTATTAAAATTTCTTTTCATTGGAAAATATTTTTTCATTTTTTTTTGTCATATTTATTGGTTTTAAACTTTTAATACTAAATATAACGGTTGTAGAAAAGATCTGTTACAATATTTATAAAGGGTGTTCGGTAACGTAACATGGTATGAAATTATCTAGCATCGCATTGCCTTAACAAGTGCCTAGCTTGAGCGCTAAACGCAGGAAAAAGGAATTTGTATTCAAAGTTCAGGAACTAGTTATATATACTCGTGAATTAGTTTTAGCACTGTTTATATTACCGGAATATAATAAAATAATTAACAGTGATTTGATGTAAATCAACGCACTAGACACCCGCAGTATTGTTTGAATTCTATCGAGTAAATTCGGCTTAAAATAGAGATATTATCATGTAACATTACCAAGGATTGACAGGCCGATAAAATGAAATATCGATAAAAGTCAAGCAATACACAGACGTCCACGTCGTATTGAGTTTAGATGTTTATATATTTATAAAAATAACCGTTTAGCATAACGTCTATATAAAATATATTGATAACATCAATGTATTTATCTAATAGGTAAAGGAATTTATTTCTAAGTTTTGTGTAAAATTGTCAGTTTCATGCCATGAGTCCGGTGACAATTAAATTATGTTTGTTTTATTAATTAATATCGCTTTAAAGTAAAAGTTGCATTTGTGAGTGGTTGTAAACATGAGTCACAATGATATTTTCAGCGTTTTATTTTATTCAAATACCAACCTATCTACCTCCCCTGAAGAGCCCCTAGACGTATATCAATTAAGCGATCTTAAATGATTGCTATTTACGCCAAAAACATAATTATTTTGTTTTTTTGCGTAGCATATAGTAATCCGCATAATATGTTTAGATTGCCAAAATATCTACGTACAAACTCAGGTTGCTTGGAATTTGTTGAAAAGAGTCACCGCGGCCCTGGAACGCAAAGGGCGTTTGGAGGAACACGGATGGGTTTTAGTCGGTAAGAGTCTTCATCCTTCTCAGGGCACGGATAGAGTATCCACTTGGAGTAAAATCTACTCTATCAAACCATTGTCATCCGGAAACGTCCCCAGAAAACTAGCAGCTAGCAACATTGAATGGCAATATAAAGGCGCCGCGCCATGGCCGCTCTCATAGCTTTGCATGGATTAGCTTACTCTGCCCCACTAGGCGCTCCACTAGTGGGGTAGAATAGACAGGCCACATCTTTAGAGTGTATTCTGCCCCACTTACCTATTCATTTCAGTGGACCAGAATACACTCGAATGAAGTCTTAGTATATTTTGTCCAACTAGGGCTGACCTCTATATTATATTTTAGTCTGTGCTGACAGTGTTCGAATCAATAATACACGTATACAGGGTGAATTTAGGCATCGTGGGGGGCCTTCGGCTCCGGGTCACCATGACTGGGGCCCGGATGCTGGAGATCCCCGGGGCAGCCAGCGGCCCAACCGCGGACGCTCTAGCCGAAAGGCTTAGGGCGTCCCTAAGCGCGGACGATGCCCGAGTGTCCAGGCCCACCAAGCGCATCGACATGCGCATCTTGGGCCTGGACGACTCCGTCACGGAGGCGGAGGTGGTGGCCGCCGTCGTTAGGACGGGGGGGTGCTCAGCAGAGGAGGTGAAGGCGGGCACCCTACGTCCTGACAACACGGGCACGCGCACCATTGTGGTGAGCTGCCCCGTGTCGGCGGCCAAAACCATCACGGAGGGCCGAAGGTTTTTGGTGGGTTGGGTTTCCGCGCAGGTCAAACTGCTGGAACCCCGACCTCTGAGGTGCTTCCGGTGCCAAGTGGGCCACCATGTGGGAGCACAATGCACCTCGGAGGTGGACCGCAGCGGTCTTTGTTTCCGCTGCGGTCAGCCCGGTCACAGGGCCGGCTCTTGCGTCGCCGCGCCGCACTGCGTAGTCTGTGCGGCAGCTGGCAAGCCGGCCGACCACTGGGCTGGGGGTAGGGCCTGCGCCCCACCCACCAAAGCCGGAAACAGGAGGAAGCCCTCCGCCACCGCCGTCTCTGCCGCGACCGCCGCCGCTGCCGCCGCTTCTTCTACCGCCATTGCCGGTTCCACTGCGGCTGCTGCTACTGCAGCAGCCGCAGTAGAGCCCCTACAAAGGGCTCCGGAGGGGGCTGAAATGGAGTGCCAGTAATGGCCCCATTTCACCCCCTCCTGTTGAACGTCAGCCACTGCGCCGCCCAGGAACTGATGCTCCTGAGCATGGCGCAGTGACTGATGCCTGTGGACGGCGAGCAATGGGTAGCTCGCCGTCCGATCAGAACAGGCCCGGGTTGACGGCGCGCTGTGTTCTACGCGCGCCGAGCCAGCGGACGTCAGCATGGGTCGGGGCCCGTTAGGGCCAGAGCCTACCAGGGTTGCGGATTTGTTCGAAAGAGTTACCGCGGCCCTGGGAAGAAAGGCACTAGGAGGACTAAAGGGTGGGTTTTAGTCAGTAAAAGTCTGACACTCCCTGCCGCTCCACCCAGAGCGGGAGGGGTCATTTGATGATTTCCCATCCTATAAAAAAAAAAAAAAAAAAAAAAAAAAAAAAAAAAAAAAAAAGGGTGAATTTTTAAAATGTGCGTGGATGGTCAAATCTGAAACTATGAGGATTGCGAAAAACAGTGTAAGGAATCTCGAGCCCGATTTTGATGAAAACTAAAACTGCATTTTTTGGAGTTGTGTTAAATCGGTATTCCTAGCCAGGAATAGAACCGGTTGATTTTGAAAAAGTATTATTACACCATTCGAATGTGTCGTAACTAAGGATCAAATTCTAGGAAGTCACAAAACATGGTAAACTAAAAAAACTGATTAAACCTACCTGGGTTTTTTTTTTCAAAATCAACCGATTCGTAAGCGTCAGGACCCCTGGACCAAGAGAGATATTTGATGTTTAGAAAATACCAAAATTCACTACCTTTTTGGTACTATTTGGTACCTATCTTCAAATATTTAGTACCTCAACTGATAGCGAAAAAACACGTAAAGAAAGTGGTCAGTCATTCTGACATCAGGATGTCTGGACCATTTTTTTTTTTTCATAGTTCGAGACAACGTACCTAATTTATCTCTTTGTAAATATTTACTACCTTTTTAGTACCTCAACATATATTTTTTTCAAATTTTTTTGGCATTCCAGAAAAATGTTACATACAGAAATGCGGATTTATTATTTGAAAATAATTGTAAACACTTAAATGTTTACCGCGAAGATGAGCTTTGGCGAGCTTTTGTTTAAAAGCGTGCAAAAAAGTAATTAAAAATATGGTGTTTCGTTTAAAATGACTGTATTCGTTCTAAGCGGTAAACACTATAGCATAGCATGGGCTGAAAGCAAAAGCTAAACAGTCTCCCTAACTACCATGTCCGTCTTTATGATTCTCGTCTCCTGGTAGTTTATGAGACTATTTCGCTCTTGATTTCAGCCCATCTCCGAGATTCTGCTTCTTTCACAGTCTCAGTAGCCTTAGTGCGACCTAGAGAGCGATGCCCTAAGACGACGCGTAAGGACGACACCCATAGGACGACGCCTTGGTACGATACTTTAATAGGACGTCTTAGAACGACGCCTTGGTGTGACGCCTTACAACGATACCCTTGTTACAACGCCTAGGTACGACGCCTTAGGGCGACAGCTTGTTACAACGCCTTAGGACGACGCCTTAGAACGACGCCTTACAACGACCTCTAGGACGACGCCTTAGGGTGAAGCTCTAGATTCTAGGGCCTAGAACGACGTCTTCCAAACTCGCCTTAGAACGACGCTTTGGTACGACACCTTTGTATGACACCATAAGACGAGGTTTAGAACGACGCCATAAGACGACGCTTTAGAACGACTCCCTAGGACGACGACTTGTTACGACGCCTAGGTATGATGCCTTGGGACGACGCCATAGAACAACGTCTTAAGAAGACGCCTTAGAACGATGCCTAAGGACGACGCCTTAGAGTAACGCCTAAAAACGACTTCTTAGAAGGACGCCTTGGTACGACACCTTAGAACGCTGCGTCAGGACGACACCTTAGGAAAGTTAGGACGACGCATAGGTACGACGCCTTAGAGCGACGTCTTAGAATGACACCTAAGGACGACGCCATAAGACGAGGTTTAGAACGACGCCATAAGACGATGCTTTAGAGCGACGACTTAGAACGACTCACTAGGACGACGACTTGTTACGACGCCTAGGTATGACACCTTAGAGCGATGCCTTATAGTATGGAGCCTTGGTACGACGCCATAGAACAACGTCTTAAGACGACGCCTTAGGACGATGTCTAAGGACGACGCCTTAAAACGACGCCTTAGAGGGACGCTTAAGAACGGCTTCTTAGAACGACGCCTTGGTACGGCGCCAAAGAACAATACGTCAGGACGACGCCTTGGAACGACGCCCTAGAGCAACACCTTAGAATGACACAACGAATCATTTGGGCGACACCTTAGAACAACGCTTTAGAATGACGCCTTAGAACGACGCCTTAGGACGAGGCCTTAAGACATAGCCTTAGAGCGACGTCTTAGGACGACGCTTTGGAGCGACGCCTTAGAGCGATACCTAAGGATGACGACGCCTCAAGGCGACACCTTAGAGCGATGCCTATAAGGACGACACCTTAGACTAGAGCGCCGCCTAAAAACGACTCCTTAGAACGACGCCTTAGAGCGACGCCTTAGAACGACGCCTTAGAGCGACGCCTTAGAACGACGCCTTAGTACGATGCCTTTGGACGAAGTTCAAGTCACCGCCATAGAACGAAGCATTTGGGCGACACCTTAGAACAACGCTTTAAACGACGTCTTAGAACGTCGCCTCAGAACGACACCTTCGAATGACGCCTTATAACGAAGCCTAACGACAACGCCTTAGAATGACGCCTTATAACGAAGCCTAACGACAACGCCTTAGAACGACGCCTTATAACAAAGCCTAACGACAACGCCTTAGAATGACGTCTTATAACGAAGCCTAACAACGACGCCCTAGGACGATACCTTGGTGTGACGCCTACAACGACGCCTTAAAACGTGGCATCTTAAACGCCTACTTGGGGGCAAATGGATACCTATACTTAGGTACTCACAACAATTTGCTTACAATGGTAAGATGGCTTAGCTAGTCAAGTATCTCGCCAGCCAAGAATGAGTTCAATGACCTTCGAGAGTTCTTTTGCCAGGTGAACCATGTTGTTGGATCTTCAGGAGAGAAAATCTATGAAACAGTCTGAAATTGACAAGAGCCAAGGACAATAGAATGAGTCCTTAGAGCGTTCTATTGCCGTGTTCCATTAGTGTTGGATTTCCTGTAAAGAAAATTTAAGAAGCAGCCTAAATCAAATCCTACTATCCTACTGATATTATATATGCGAAAGTTTGTGAGGATGGATGGATGTATGTTTGTTACTCTTTGACGCAAAAACTACTGAATGGATCTTGATGAAATTCGGCACAGAGGTAGATTATAGTCTGGAATAACACATAGGAATTTTTATCCCGGCGAGTATGTACTCTCGGGATAAAAAGTTCCTATAATAATTTTCAAGATTCACGCAGGCGGAGCCGCGGGTGGCAGCTAGTATTAACATAAATGGGGAACGTAAAGCCATTTTCCACGAGGGAACGACAAATCATTAACGAAGTGGGTTTATAAAAAGTTAATGTTAGACTTTAATCTTTTTCTTCATCATGCAATTTAAAATGTAGAGGAAAATTCAGCAAAATGTCCAATCATGTCACAAGACTCACTAGCAATTTTGATAATCACGCAATTACACCGTAGCTTAGCGTAGTTCAGAAAAGTTTGTTAATTCTAACATTAAGCGTTATTTTACCAAAAACTGTTAAAAACATGATTCTGAATGAACAAGAACAATTAAAGTAAAAGCAGCAGACTATTAGAAAAACTGTTAATTAGAACAAACAAAAAATATATATCCGCAATAAAGTCGTGAGAGTCTCCCACGGCAGCGCGGCCTATTCACGGAGTAAAGGAATAATGATGCCTCTATTGTGGCACCAGCAGGAAGTCATTTATCTAACATCAAGAATATGAGTGTTTAGAGCAATTTCGTGTCTGATTTCTCATCCTAAAGTGTGCAATTTTGGTGACTCGCCTGTGGTAGGTACCTACCTACAACGAGAAATGTCAAACAACTCAACCGGAGACTAAGTATTCTTTGATTGCTTGTTCTATAAGTTTCTAGAGATTTATAAATGCTATGTTTTGTAATATACAATTTGATATGTTACTTTCACAATACGAGTGCAAAACTCGATACACAAAAGACATCGATTTCAAGAAATTAGCCATTTAATTTAAAAATTGAAGAAGTCATCAAGTAGATTTATTGGTAACACTAGGTAACTCTAATGATAGTCCTATCAGGAAAAGGGAATGACTTCAATTGAACAACATCACACTATACACTATTTTGACACTCAGGTAGATAAAGGAAGTTAGTGATGAGAGAGATAAGTACTTAGGTACAGCAGGTACCCATAGTATCGTAAAGCGAAATCAGACTCAGGGCATACTACAAGCAACTGAAATCTCTGGTGGCAAGTTCCATGTTCACAGAAAATGTCGCATACTTTAACCGCTGCGGCCCCGACATGTGAAAATTCCCAAAAAAAAAAAATCTTTAATAGGTAAATAAACATTAAATTCGCGATTAATTCGCGACACACCGGTGTGTCGCCGGGAATTCAATATTAATAATAGAATGAAAGACCAGACAATTTTATGGAACAACTTAAAAAATATCGTACCTACTACCAAATTAACATACCTATTGAGAATCTTCCTACTTATAAATAATCATTTTCTGAGCGTTCCGGTTGCCAGGAACGCTCTGCACCGTCTGCAATGTTGTGCAACGTAATTTCTTTGAGTCTCATCGATTCAGGGATGAAAGCGTCACATTCGGATAACAACTTAGTAACCGGAAGACAAATTTTGAGATTTTTTTGCGAGCTTAAATAAAAGGTAAAGGTAAGAGATAAGGAGACTCTAAATATGATTTTGCTAACACTCCCACATACACTTAAAGCCATCACCGATATTGTGAACGTTCCCTGAAATCTGGAAAATTGCAATCATTCTGATGATTGCAATTTCCCACATTTAGTAATGGTCTGCCATTACCCAAAAAAGCGAATCCAACGAACCTGCACGATCTCAGGTCCAGATCAATTTGCATTCTGCCTTGCTTATCCAAAATTGCTGAGAAGGCTGTGTGCCAGCAGTTGTCAGAATTTAGAAATTCATTTTAATTGCTACAGTCAGGCCTTCGTACACAGCGTGGCCCTGCTATGGCTCTTTTGGATGTTACGGATAACATTTGGTACAGGACGATTCAACCACGGACTCTTTGGTTCAGCGAGGGAGGGATGACTAGACAAGAAGTGGTGACGGCTTTGAGGCTCCGATCCAGACACATACCGCTCAATAGTTTCGGATTCATGATGCGCTAAGTTGATTCTCCCAATTGCGTTGTCTGTGGAGTTATAGAAGACGTTCATCATATCCGTGATGGAGTGTGATCGTGTTGGAGTCCAAAGACGTCAAGCTTTTGTCAATAGCTTTATTGAAGGCTTCTATAATAGCGTTCTCGCCTCACCACTATCGGATGAGGCTAGAATACTTTCTCATATTATTATTATGGGTATAAGGTTGCGGGTAGGTTAATACTTGGACAGATAATTTGTGTTCAATCATCGGAGTGACATATTCTCTAAAGAAAAAACCCAGTAAATAAAGATTAAAAAAAACATTTTATCTATCTATCGTTTACTATGACAGTGCCCGAGTAGGTACAGTTAATTTTAGGATAGATAGTAAAAATCAAGGGAATGAAATGGTTCTATCATTTAAAATCAAGAGCAAGTTCAACGACCAAAAAGAGGAAATCAAATCACTTAAATGAGAAGCGGGCCACAAGTTAGATTTTACGCAAAACACAAAGTATTTTAGCCTATTCCGTCCCACAAGGGGAAAGGCTCCCATGGGCCTCCCTTTCTTCCTTTCATTCTTCCCGGGGTTTGGGCTAGTGTGGACCGATCCTGTCGATAGGCGTCAAGCTCGTCTCGCCACGCCATGTTCGCCTGGGTCTGCTGCGATGCCGCCGGACATTTTCTGGTACCCACATTGTGGTTGCATCGTTCGACATACGGTAGACGTGTCCGACCCAGTCCCATTTAGGTAAGCTTGGCTGCTTTTTGGGTAAAATCGGCAATTTGTGTTTTCGAGCGCAGTATTGTGTTTCTAACGCAGTCCGTTAATCTGACTCCCAGAATGCTGCGCTCCATTGCTTGCTGGCAAATCTCAAGGCTTGAACCTCTGCTGAGCTGTCAAAGACCAGGTTTGAGCGCCATATGTAAGGATAGGGAGAATGCACAAATCCATCAATTTGCGTTTATGGCAAATTGGAAGGTCTCCTTTCATGAGAGCCTTCATCGACCAATAGCTCTTCCAGGCGTTTCCGGTGCGGCGAGCAACTTATTTTTATTAGTAATACTTATTAAACGTTTTTCGACAACTACGAGTAGGTACCTACCTATGTGTAAGAAATAAGAAAGAGATTCCGCCCCCAAAAGAAAGAAAGATAGCAAGCTGCATAGAAAGGGCTAAAATAGAAAATGACTATTTGAGATCAAAACTCCTGATAATTTAATGATTTCAAGCTAACGACCTGGCCACGTTTTACTGTAGCCACAGTGAGACCGATAAACTCCTGGTACACTCTAAACAGTCTTCCCACACAAGTCCGCCGCAGTAGAGACTCTTCGGATGGTTCCGATCTTCAGTTTTTATGCTGCGTCTCTCAGCAGTCCATGGCCCACCTTTTATCCTGTGCCGCATGACCTGTCACCTGTCGATGTGAAGACATAACGATTGCATCAGTGAATGACAGTGCCGAAACTGAATATTGGTCTAAACAAACGATCTAACGATTGAAATGAAAACAACTATGTTCATCGTCAAACGCTTAGAAGAGAGATGCAAGAATCATTTATCTATCTGGCCAAGTGGCCACCGTACCTACCTACCTTACGCAGTCCGGTAAATAACTTTTCGCCTCCAAGAGCATACTTACGAAGCAATTTTCTTTAAAAAGTCTTACAACTACAACGTTACAACTTTATTACCTTTTCTATAATGATCAGAACAATAGGCGCATACCTACCGGCAATCAATGCGCCATCAAAGAAATTACCTTTCCGCCATACAAGTTAATAAGGCAGTTAATGAAATAGCTCAAATTATAACCACAACAAACATCTATTTTATCAGGAAATGTTCTGTTAGTAGCACAAAGCTATAACAAAATAAATTCTCTACTTGCTGAGCCACATGTCCAGCAAAGGGTTTTTTTTTGTGGCTCATCTCTCTTAAGCAAGTCAAAAAACTTAATTTAGAAGCAACCGTGGATATCTTGACTTGATGCGGTTCAATTCTAATGACCGCAACGACCAATCATATTGGCGTGATCACTGCCACGTTTGGGATATTGATTACTACGAAGCAGGCAGTAGAACCAGCAGATTCTCTTGTGGTAACCGGGTACCGGAAGATGCAGTGTTCACAGGCTGAAGGTGAAGTAAGACAAGCTGGACGGATGACTTGGTGAGGGCCGTGGAAGTTCTCGCTGAATGCAAAAAGCATAGTAGGTACCTTATCAGTCGATATGGCGACGGTCGGTCGAGGCCATAGAGTAGGTACTGGTGGAGGCCCATGTTCTGCAGTGGACGTTCTTCAGCTGAAATTATGATGTTGATGACACATGAGGACACTACCGACTCTTTGATTTAAAAGAAAACTCATCGGTATTTTAATAAACAGGTGACATTGTTTTTTGTAGAAGGTAGCTGTAAAACCTGGAATTATAGTATCTACTGATCCAAATATGTACGAATATTCTTTTCGAAAGATTTTCAAATTCTATTGACTTTAGCTGGTTCCTGTGTGGTCATAGTGGTGTCAATACTAAATGTTATAAATGCGAAAGTTACTCTGTTTGTCTTGTCTGTTTCGCTTTCACGCTAAAACGACTGAACTGAATTTCATGACGACCCGTCATGAAATTTGGCAGATATATACGGGATTTGGCGGATATATAGGATACCTACGGAGAAGGACATATAGGCTACTTTTTTACGCGATAATCGATATACACGCGGGCGGAGCCGCGGGCAAAAGCTAGTGTCTAATATTTAATAGTTTATTGATAAAATACATTTAATAGTTTATTGATAAGATACATTTCTTGTTCCTTGTTTCCTGAGCGTGATTTGTTTGTAGTCGGGTTCTGTTTAAATTTATTTTATGCGATAAAGATAGTACCTAAAAATCATTACCGAACCATTGTAATAATGTTCATAAAACATTAGACTAAGGTTTCCTACAGTTGTAAATACAAAGCAGTCACTTCCGTACGCCATGCATCATGTTTGCGTCACATGAACATAATTGCAGCAGATGAGATGATCTCTCATTCAACGCGGAGGAAACGGCCTTAATCACGGCTCAGGATTCTAATCTGTTGACTGTGGGATGACTTCACAGTGGCAGGAAAGAATGCATCGATGGCGAAGAAATGAAAATCCATCATGTTCGAGCAGGCATAGCAATCTAATACCAATGATACATGTCTGATATCTCTGTAGGTAGGTAGTGCTTGCAGGGCCAGCCATGTCTATATTTGAGTATAAATAATTGCCAGGCTACACAGCTACGTGTGGAACCTTTAGAAAGGCGCCCGGACTTGGGGAATATGACCAGAAAGTGTGGGAGTCTTATCTCACAAAAACCTACCCGGTGGGCAGCATCAACACAGAAAATAGGCACGGCGTCCTCTTAAAAGATCACTTCGGAACACCCTGTCTGCAACGGCTGTATGTATAATAATATGGACTCATCCCTGGGAGACTGTTAGGTACCCTTATCCCTTTTTTTACCTTTTCTATAACTTATTTTTGATGTAGGTACATAATGAAGAGGGCCATATAGTGAGGAGCTTGTAGCTAAAAAATAACAGCCGCATAGTTCGATCTTCAAGGTTAAGCAACGCTTGCCGAGCTCGGTCTGTGGATGGGTGACCATCTTAACATACCGACACTCCTCCGTGTCTCGGAAAGTAGGTACGTAAAGCCGTTGGTCCCGGCTGTCATTTATAGGTAGATCTTTGGCAGTCGTTACGGATTGATAGAAGCCAGAAAATCTGACTCGTCTTGGCAAGAAGTACCGTGTTAATGGGTTGTGGAGGTCTGGTAGGCAGCCGCTCCACATAAAATACTGGTATTCAGTTAAATCCGGTTTGACTGGAAGCCGACCCCAACATAGTTGGGAATAGGCTAGGCAGATGATGATGAATGAAGAGTGCCTATTCTACTTATCTGTCTAACCTTAAAGATTAAGTATCTTTAAACTGACAGCCATACACGAGAGGTGGTTTGTGGAAATTCAAAGATCTGAAATCGTAATCGCCACGCAGACATGATGGTAATTGCAGTGACGAGGGTATTTCAAATAAGTATCACTAATAGGTAACTAAGGAGATGACCATACATAGATATCCGATTTCCGAGGAGGTGACTTCTGTAGGCACTGGACATTTTAGCAAACAAGTTGTTCCGGTTGTCCTGTTCGAACTTTCATCGGTAAAAATAAGGTGGAACCGGTGTAAGGTAAAGAACCGTAGGTAAGGTAGGCATGACAAAAATGCTGGCATTCAGCTAAACTAATCTGATTGTTAGCCGCCTTTTGGCACAGTTTCAGTATCTACAGCAATTAAACTGAGACGTCACAAGCCACGGCACAACTTTTTGTTCGCGAAACAATGGGCGTTTTCGTCGAACTAAATGCTCCACCCACAGCTCTGAATGGCCAACGCGGAAAAAACAAACAAATTACAGAAAATTACATTCAGAACCACCACATTCATGTTTTAACCGAAAAGTCGAGTTCAATTTACACTAAAGTTTAAGAAAATATGTTTTAATGATATCAATCTTGTTTTTGTCGTACCTATTTTTAGTTAATTGCGTCCTTTGAAGCACTTTCAGAACAACAATCATGTTTGAATTTTTCTAAACAATTGAAAATAAAACTAAAATTATAATTGCTTCTATAAAATTCGTGTTTCCTGGCCACAGTTCCCACGGACGGAGATGACATGTTGGAAAACATTGGAGCACCAGCGCCGTTCCACATTTCCCACACTCTGCATATCTTGGCACCATAGATCAACCTGGTAGAATGTAAAAACGTAGACAATGATTCAATTGTGTGCACACAGATTTCTCACAGTCCCGCAAAGATATAATCGTCATACGGTTAATTGGTGCAGGTAAATGACCAACCGATGTTCCGGTTCACCGTATGGTCAAAAAGGATGTTGATAAGGGAAAACCTGTTTTGTGTTTCCCCAGATAATCGAGCAGGATGTCTGAGCCCTGATTTCTTCAACACAATGACATTTTTTTGCAAGCACGAATGAATTGTTACGTGCATGTGCTGTAACGTCATAATTTCTTATGCACGTCACCGATTGGGAAATAATGTCGGCAGACACGCGAGCGACGCATTGCCTGTGCCAGCGGCGCGAAGAAATTTTATAGTTTGTATGCGTAAACGTAAACTGAAGATATTTGCTTTTCCAGGTGTGACGAAACATGTACTTAATATGCGAATAACAGTTTATGCAGTAGGTACTAATTGATTTGGGTTTTTGTCTGATTACTGTTTATTTTTAAGATTTTGTAGTGGAATATGCTACTGAATATTTGTCACAAAATGACACAGGTAAGGAGGACATCCCCAAGAATTAAATAATTATTTAAGTACCTAGGTATTATTTTATTGGTAGTTGTTAGCAAGTACAAACTAAAAAGGAGCCATTAAATTAAAATAGAACAAAAGAATAATTAATTGAATTACTAAGATCCTGCAATAATTCAAGTTATGATTAAGATAATTTACTGGTGATAAAAGTTAGCATCTGTACCTACTAGCAACAGTAGCAATTAAGACGCGGAAACGAACAGGACATGGGTAAACCCGGTGATTATTGAAACAGTATCTATCATTAGGGTTATGTCATGAGTTTTTTCATGATTTTCCACGTTAACGAGCGATCTGCGCCATCATTATTAAGTAAACGATCTTCTGTTACGTGTCACCGCCGTCACCCATTGCGTGGCTGTAAGTAATTGCGAATACTTGGAACTGAATTCTCACCATCACCATGTCAATCAGTGACGGCTAGTTTCTATGACCAGAATAGCGCTCGACGCTCGAGCTCACAACTCAGACAGATCCTATAGATCGAAGATCAATTGACTCAATTACCTTCCAATTACCCTATGTTATATTGTAGTCTGTGCTTCCAATTTATAGTGTGACAGTCGAACTTCCCGAAGCGAGCACATGTCATAAATATTATCCAGTTTATTACAGTGAATCTCGGCAGCGAACAATGGCGGAATGGGTATAAACTTGTGATAATTATCTGAGGTCAAACCCAGCGTTGCAGAACGGTATGTAGGGGAAACCACTTGTTATTATCATGTGAAGACTTTTTGAAGACGTTCCCACAGACTTCGGTCGAGGCACTGATTCCTCGATTAACACTGATTCATAAGTAGATAATTACACTTGACCCCCGCATTTTAATTAAAACAATGAGAATTAAACCAATGAGATCCGCTTTGCGCAAAACAATTCGACTGTGAGAAATGTAATTTTAATGACCCAAGATTGTTGGCTTTGAATCTTAATCACATAGGGTGGTTCTAATAAAAAACTTTGTTATTTAAATTCAATTTTATTAAAAAATATTTACTCATATTTCAGAATCACTGCTCCGAATATCATCAACGTTTTTACACTCGGTTCTCAATATCGTTCCCGAGCAGTCACCACTTAAATATGACCATTTCCAAATATAGAAATACCAATTGTAAAATGATAAAAAGGAGTAAACAGTTTTTTAAATGACAAAACATTTTTCACTTATCGTTTTACAAAATTGACGACATTTTACTGTCTATTCATCGCGTTTAATACTAATTTCCTTGTAATACTGTAACTTTACCAATTCCATAAGATTATTCAACGTTTTGCTACAAAAATATTGATATTTTTTGTACTTCTTATTACACTTTCCACATGGAATGTTCGAAATCACACGTTTTTATTAAAAATACACATCAAATCCGTTTTCAAAACAATACAGTTTCAAAAGAAAATTATATTGGCATAAAATAAATAGAATTTTTATAATTTCAGTTTTTATCATTTAATTTTATTATTAGGAGTTCTGTACGTCGAACGCAAAAACTTGCATGCGACGTGTGTTGGACATATAATAAAATCTGATGCCTGCGTACAAAGTCGTACGATCGCGTCGGGTCGCATCGCGTTCGGTGTGCAGAGCTCATACTGTTCTATGGACTAACTCTAGCTACTAATCTACATGTATTGTTCGTTTAAAATCTCCGTAAATATACATACGTACAGTGACAGGGCTACGTGTCTTTAATTATTATCGTCAACGTGTAGTGATTAGACAAATTGTGCACACACATTGAGACTGATTGACACATTCACAGAAGCAAATAAAGTAATAGGTATACAAAGTGTAACAGAATAAACGCAATACCTCTTAAGGGGTCATTGTACTCATCATTATGAACAACTTTTACTATGGAACCAACCCCGAAAAAAAAATCAGCTGTACCTATATTTTGTAGAGTTATGCGCGCATATAAATGTATGGGGCAGTCGATTTTTTTTCCCGATTTCGGTGTTGGTGAGTACAATGACCCCTTATGAGGTATTGCGTTTATTCTGTTACACGTTGTATAAAAACTAAAATAATGTATAAGAGAAAAATACTATATCAATTATTCTGAGATATAAGGACTTATTTGGCTCTTCTCTAACTCGATTGTAATAAAGTAATCTAGGATATCTACTTAGTTTATACAAACCAATTATATTAAAATCAC
The DNA here is from genome assembly GCA_947386135.1 of Melanchra persicariae. Classification (NCBI taxonomy): domain Eukaryota; kingdom Metazoa; phylum Arthropoda; class Insecta; order Lepidoptera; family Noctuidae; genus Melanchra; species Melanchra persicariae. Next base: position 5,324,652 of record OX376653.1, on the reverse strand, counting down.
TCTTAAAATCAATCTCGTAGCGTTCATTTTCCTTTACCCAAACGTATTAAACTTAACGTTAATTAGAATAGTATTATAGTATAAACGCAATGACTTGTCATGGATATTACAACTATTTGGCCCCAAAGAAAAAATCTAAGAGCAGAGAGATCTCTTGTATGACAATGACAATGAACAAACTATTTTAATATTGTTGTATATTAAATGCCGGAGTTAGGAACTACCCCCTGTATACACTATCATAGTAAAGAAACCTTTGAAAAACTAGTATTTTTATGAGCTCTGTAGGCAATTATTGCATAAACTTTAATCGTATTGTGCAATAAGCACTTTTAAAGGCGAAGTGAAATAATTACTTAAGAAATTGTGTGAAAACATAATTACGGACTAGGAGTTACCTACTGGTAAGTAAAGATAGAAATATCATAGTAAAGAATACTGGTCAGCGAGTTGAAAAAAGCGCATACATCTGAAGTAATACTTAAATATCTCAAGATTGCCTTGCAAGTGCTGAAGATACGTATTTAGAAATTGGTACACATTATAACATTTGAGCGATAGAAAATTCTATTTTCTCCTTCCAAGCATACATAGCACACATAACTACGGCAAGTACTGTTGCAAATATCGATTTTATAACAACGGACTTGTTAGCCCACTTTCAACCCGCCGACCGTGAGAAAACGAGAATTAATTTACAGGGTGAAGTAGTTTCAAAGTTATGGCTCTACTTGTCTCTTCATTCTTACAATAAAAGTTTCAATTATATACCTAAAAGTAAAATTAATTTCATTTTTCTAGCTGCTATCGACATATTCACCAATCACACCAGCAGAGCCATGTCTTAGCATTTATCACAAATCCCACTGCCACCAAGTACCTAACTGTTGTCACAACTTGCTTTATTGCTGAATTTTAAACCTTAATCATAGTTTTGGTGTCATAATCTCGTAGATATACAAACATATACTTTAAGATATATTTAGGCACACATGAATCGTGCTCTATCCTGCGCCCGCGGTCCAGCTCAAGCCAAGCGATAGACTCGCGAACTGGCACTTTCATTATTAATAAAGCTTTCTATAATCTATAGACCATAACATGATCTTTAAAACGTATCTCTCAAATTATTATAATGAGCTCTGATACCCATCACTAGAGTCACATGTCCACACGAGAGATTGTTACATTTGTCTGACGTCAATAAGAAATCAGTCACAAAAGTAAATTGTTTAATATTGCACAAGCTAATGAGCTACACATTTTCTATTGTACATTTCCCCCTCCTGAAGATACCGCCTTAATAAGCAGGTCGTGTCACTGACGCAACACGCATGCGCGAATAAAATATTTACGCCATTTGCAACAGCATATTGATTTGAACGACTTAAAAATACATGATTTTCAAAAATATTACCTATTCGTCCATAGTCTGTAGCATACTCCGCCAGAGATCACGCTATGATGAATAGACATTAGGCACTATCGAAATTATACAATTGTAAATTGTCTATGAATCACTCACCAAAAAGTCTCGTCAAGAGTCACGAGTTGTCTATGAGACGGCTTCGTTCTTTGGAGTCACATTTAACACAGTTTTTGAGTTGCCACATGGGTTTTATAACTGCAGGCTTTCGTCTTCGAGCCTGCAGTCCATGGGCTATTGGAGGGTGTTGTCGGGTAGCCGGTGCGTGTGCGCGTCGTGGTGCCAGCCCGGGCCGGCGTCGGGCCGCATGACGTCATCCACGGGCGCACAGCCGGCCCGCGGCCCGGGCTCCGGCGTGTACGTGAACGTCAGGCCCGTCGCGTATATGATGCCGTCGTTCCTCACCAGCGACACCGGTACCTGAAATGGAAGAGAAGACTATTGAATTGATTATTACAATGTTACGATAATTATCCATACCGGTCAAAGCTCGACTATTCATTAGAAAGTAGGATACTGTCAGTAAGCTGTCCTAAGCAAAGCCTTAATTGGTGGTATAGTAGGCGCCAGATAAATTAAGAATAACGGTCATTGACCTTTCCTTAATATCTTTTCGTAGATACCCCCGGACAGTAAATTATGAATCGTTTTTCATTACTAGAACATAGATGTCGATTCAGGACGGCTTTATGTCATTATTTCTGTTTTTGAAATTAATTGTGTCAATAAATGTAGGCGGGTCAATGACCGTTAATCTTCATTTATCTGGCGCATACTATAGCAGTGTGTTTTTCAATGCCTCCGCCGTTTTCTGACACAAGTTATTTCCTTTGTCATCCACGAAAAGAGAAGAGGTTGTTGTCGCATTTACAAAAAAAAAAAACGAAGTTTCCCAGGAAAACGGTTGTTCTAATTTCAGAAACAAATCCATGACGGAGACGTATCGCAGTAGTGGCATATAATATTAAAGTAGGGGGGTCACGTTACCGCTTTATGACTAAAGTATCTATTTCCAGGCAGACATCAATTATTCAAGTCTCCTTCAAACGGCTCTGTTATTAAATCGATCTGATCGAAGGGTACAATTCTACGTATTTCCATTCCTCGAACTGAAAATGGAAATTCATTTTATGTTACGAATGTTGCATGCAAATTCACGTAAAAATATGAATATCGCGGTTTAAATGATAACGATGTTTTCCTGGTTGACATTATCTATCTTCTTCCTATAGATAAAAAATGAATCCCTATTTCCCTTGGGCACGCCATGACTTGAGAACGACTTTGGCGATTTCAATCATTTTTTTTGCATTTGATAACCCGGTTCTTGGGGAAGGGTTTAATTAATGTATTTGACATCAAGCTATGGCCCATAGAAGCCGAGCAGCGGGTAACACCTCGGAGCACATCTAGTGTTTAAATAAAGTACACTGAAAAATAATCTAGATAGACAGTACTAGTAGCCAGATGTTCTAGACTCGTATACTTAGAACAATCGTCTTCGAGTACAATTATAAGTAGCGTAATAACTTAGTTATTGTTTGTATATCATGTCAATTGTTTTCTAATCGTCAGTTGTTAGACACAGGTGCGTTCTTTCGGCGACATATCATAACATGTTTATTTTGTCTGGTCTGCGACCGAGTTCTCACGATAAAATTATATTTAAAGTGTTTAACTAGTAAACGCTTCCATCGCGATGGCCACTTCCTGACAGAGGAGATTATTGGAATAGGGTGCTGGTAAACTGTTTGTAATCAAAAATATACAATTGTTTGAAAGGAGGAGATTGGTAGGTCCTCTAAATCATACACATGCAGAAATTGTAGTTTTTGATACCGGCTTCCGAAATTATAATTTTATTTGTTTTATTTTTATTGTAAAGTTTTATAGAGGCAAGTTCCACCAAAAACATTTTAAGATTCTTAATACCTACCTACACAATTTTAACGAAAAAGTCAATGTTATTGATTGAAAAGTTCCAGTTGAGGGTTTAACCTTTGGGAAGGCTAGTCAACATTATCTACCCACTTTCTACATAAATACAACTCGTCATTGTAAGTTTTGTGCCCACAAAGAGTGGGCGGCGAACACACAAAGGTCCTTCGGCTACTATTTCAAATATACGGAAACAAGATTTAATTCAGCTTCATTATTATTTTCAACATCACGGTTCTTTTCGCCGAAGGCTTAGGCAGAGGTAAAGGTACACCTTTACATTACACCTACTTTTCACCACATAAGTAGGTATGTTTAATTCCCATTTAATAGGGGGTCAGCCAATAATTGGCTGACCCCAATATAGATGGCAGCTAATATCAAGATATATACAATTCTTTCATTACTGTGTGACTAAGTGACTGACAGACAACGCAGAGCCGAAACTACTGGTCGTAGAATGCTGTAATTTGGCATGTAGCTTCCTTGTAGAGTGTAGGGGAGCACAAAGAGAGGATTTCCCGAAATTCCTACGGGAACGGGGAAAAAGCTAGTACGAAATAAAAAAGTTTTCAAATTCAAATTACCTGTGTCGGCTGCCGCACCCATAGCCACTGTCCTCTGAACTGCGAGATGTCAGGCACGACGCACAGCATAGATTCAGCGCAGCGGTACATGGTCTCTGCTTCCACGTCGCCGAACCATACTTGCAACGATGGCGTGAAGTTGTCGCCAGCCAGCTCCAGCATGGCCACGTCACCGCCACCGTTGAGGTTTAGAGAGTGGACTAGCGGCACCGGTGTCACGGGAGACCTGGGCGAAAGAAGGTTTGTTATGGATTTCACAAAGTATTTCGAACTTGTTCCTGGTTGGATTTGAAGGCTCGTAAACATGGGCGCGGGCCAAAAGGTCCCAGCAAAGTAAAGATGTGTTGATATCGCTGGTGGAAAATTGTTTAAGACAGGTGCTGGGGCAAAGGCTGGTAAGGGTCAGTTTAAATGCCAATAATAAAGGGTGGCTATATAAACGGATGAAACAGTTAAAAAAGGACTCAAATTTTGGAAGTCCGTAAATATTTTTTTGAAAGTACATGTGTTTGGAAATAAGGCTACCGAAATTAAAAAGGACACACATTTTGGAAGTCCGTAAATATTTTTTTGATAGTACATGTGTTTGGAAATAAGGCTACCGAAACTTCGATTCCAAAAATAATGTTAGTAATGGAACATGGAGAGTGGATTGCGAATAAACGAAAAATACTTAAACCCGGTACGGTGTACCCGTCAAACAATTAACATCTATGTTAACAAATAAACAAATAATTGTGATTATTGTGAAAAAAATATTGAGGCCCCCAAATTATTCTAGAATTCTGCAAAAATCTGCATGGGTTTCAGAGGGCATCGAATTACATCAAGAATCGGGACGAGGGACCAATCTATAGACTTCAGATGATAACGCAATCGCAATAAAAACGCGTATGTTTGAAGAGTATCAAATAAAATTAAAACAGCCACATAATTTTTTATTTTCATAATAATCATTGTCATTTATTTATTTGTTAATATTTAACAAATAAATAAATGACTATGATTATTATGAAAAAAAAATTGAGGCCCCCAAATTATTCTAGAATCCTGCAAAAATCTACATGGGCTTCAGAGGGCATCGAATTACATCAAGAATCGGCACGAGGGACCAATCTATAGACTTCAGATGATAACGCAATCGTAATAAAAATGCGTTATGTTTGGAGAGTATCATATAAAATTAGGGTGCGACAAAATTGCAGGGGTGGCAAAAAATATCAGGGGTGACCTCTACTCGATCGATTACTTGTTTGGAAGTTTTAAAAGGATTTACTAGATTGATGTGTCCGTAGCCTCGGACTGTTTGTCACATGTGGCTAGCAGTGTAACAGGCTGGCGGCAGCTACGTCACATCTATCGCTTATGTTCGCTGACAGCTGGTACCGCAGTTCCCAGAGTATCAAACGTTACTGTTATGATGAGCGTGCGAATTTTCTTTATGTTTTCCTATAAATATTGCTACTGTTTTAATGTCGGCAATTTAGGAGTGTTTTGACAGCACCGGTTAAATATATCAGTTTAGTTTATGTTTATCGTGCAAGGTGGTAGCGGTTCTCAGGGTGTCAAAAGCGATATTCGCACGTTCCTCATAATATCTGAATTTTGATGTACGTGCGACTTTTCAGTTTTTCTTTTTTTAGTGCTTAATTGAACGTTGACGGTATCTAAATACGTATCAGGTAAAAAGCTCTAGTTTAACGTGAGAGGTTTTGCGGCGCAGTTTTCAGACGTTTTGTGCTGATCACGCTTTTTTTTTATCAATCGTGACGCTTTTCTACTAAAAAAAAAAGAAACAAGAAGTTGGTGACTTATAGCACAGCTTATAGGTACAGTTTCAAAAAGATAATTATGATCGCAGTAGCGACTCTATGGTTAATTAGTAAGTTATTAGTTATCACTATTTCTACACAAAATAATTTGTTTATGGGGTCAAAAGATTACTTAGTACTTCAGCTGACTCTCCGCAACTTATGTCGAAGATGAATCTGTTATAAAAAATCACGAGATTATGAAAATGATTTGCAAGTAATAGAGATTACGTGTTGGTACCAGTTTTTGACCTTAAATCAGGAAACTTTTCACATTTCACGTCAAAAAAATTGTTAGTAGTGTTTTTGATTAGGTACACGGCACTAAAATCCGATTATGATAGGTAGGTCAATTGTTCCCCATTTACATTTCAAATAGAAGAAATAATTGGCACTAGAAAATAGAGCTTACTGCTTGTCTAGATAGATGCTATACCTATTTTTCCTTGACTTTTTTTTATCTATACTAATATTATAAAGAGGAAAGATTTGTATGTGAGTATGTTTGTTATGAATAAACTCAAAAACTACTGTGCCGATTTCAAAAATTCTTTCACCATTGGAAAGCTACATTATTCGGGAGTAACATAGGCTATATTTTATCCACGTATTCCCACGGGAACGGGAACTACGCGGGTGAAACTGCGGCGTGCTGCTAGTTTTATATAAAAAAAACAAAATAAAGTATTTTAAATGTTTTTAATATTTTTTATTTTTATTTAAAATACAAAATATTAATTACAAAATACAGTCAGGTGTTAGGTTAGGTTAGTCTTTTTGCTTCCGAAAGCTATCGAGCGCTGTTTTCTGCACAACACACCCGTTAATAAGTTTGCTAAATGTATAATGTTCAAATATACCTCAGCAACGACAAATTACATTTTTAAGAAGTAATTGAATTACAATTGTATTTCAATTTCATATTTTAATTTAATTACAAGTAATTCAAATACTGCCTAACCCTGTTTGTAGTCTATCTAAAGTGGATGCTCCGACACGCCGTCCATACATTTAAGGTCGACAGGTAGAGAATGCCTTATTGCACTAAATTTGCCTTTGTACCACTACTGTGCATTAAGTTTAAATAGATAAATAAATAAAATTTGACATACCTGACAGGCCCCATTCCTTCATAAAACTGATATTCAGCCTTATCAGTGGAGATAATGGTCCAGCAAGCTCCGTCATTGATCATCTCTTTATTGGGTTCCTTAGGGCATGGCGTGGCTTGGAACTGGATTATTCTTTCTTGTGAGAGGCATAGATACATGCGTTCCGTGTCCTTCATGTAGAACGCACACTTGTGGAGTTGGGATACAGGATCATCTGCTTCTAATAGGGCCATTTGCTTGTCCACCTGTGGGATTATGGGTTTATTAGAAAACTTTACTGGGATAAATTGTAAATTACATTATACATATTTTCATTTGGAGTATGTCGTTTTTTTTTAATCTCAGAAGTAAGGAAAAATAACGAAACAATCAGGGGAATCATAACATCAACAATCACCAATTTGTTCACTACATTGGTAGCATGGCACGGTATTTGCCAGGTTTGGCTTTATGGCAATGTTTTCACTGGACTTACGGGAGTTAGTTTTCTCAGGGATTTTCAAATTATGCTAAAATATTTTTTTGCACAGGATATCTTATACAGTACAAACTAGCTTTTGCCTGCGGTTCCGCCCGCGTGGATGTCTGTTATCGTGTAAAAAATTAGCCTAGATGTCCTGCTCCATATCCCAGGCTATGTATGCTGGCAAATTTCATGACAATCCGTTCAGCCATTTTAGTGTGAAAGCGTGACAGACAGACAGTTACTTTCGCATTTATAATATTAAAGTAGGGATTAATAAATGTGTATAAATGAGATATGTTATCTTTACTAGTTGGATGTTCCTCTTTTCTTTTATGCTTGGCATGTTTTAATGGGATGTGGAAATTAACCACCTCTAATTTTTTTTCTATGATTTCAAAACTGGATTACATAAACAAAATGAATATAAATAAATATTAAGGACCAGGAAACTACCAAATACAACTTTACTTATTATAGAAAAAAAAAGCAGTGTTGTTAGTGATATGATAACGTAAACATACATAAATAGGTATCTAGTGATAAGAATGATATTTGTGGTAACAAATGCCTACTTGTGGTGAGATGATGGTGTGATGTGAAACTGGTTCTAATCAAATTCACATGACTATGCTAACCATTTAGAAAATGGTGAAGAAATGACTTGGTTAGAGCCGGAGAATTATGTTATGGTTTTAGGTAGTGAAGTTATGTTTAAATGGTCCTAAACATTAATTGGAGTATGTGTTCTTACCTTTCTTATAATTAGTCTGGGTAGTGCCATGCCTGTGACTGAGCATACAAGCTTTACAGTAGACCCATAGTGAACATAACCATCTCTCACAGCAAACTCTTCTGACTCACTCTCATTGTCATCCAGGAGATGTATAGTAAACGCTCCCCACTGCGTGGAGGATGCATGGAAGTTGCCATTCTCTACATGGAGGTACCTCGTTGATACAGTTTGTGACCTCAACCTGTTAAATAGAGCTACTTTTGTTCCACTTGCAATACACAAGTCTGCATTCTTCAATGATTGCTTCTTTTTGGAGGGCTTTGATATCACTTTTATTCTCTTACTATTGAAAATACCAATGTCATGGCCATTACCATAGAACATTTTAACGGAGAGCATGAAATGCTTTCTCTTATCAGAGTCAGATATGTACAGAGTCTTGGCTGCGCAGTACTGCTTGCCATTGTTGAGGTCCAGCTGCTGCATGTCCTGGTCTGAGTTGCCAATACCTATGAAAGCGCACAACTGAGCTGCCTGCTCCGTCTCGCCCTCCCGCAGCATGCGCTCGCGCCTCAGTCGCCAGCCGTCTCCGAACAAATATATGCAGGGTGGCGGGCAGAAGAACCTTTTCTCGTTTCCATAAGACTTCTGAGCGACTTTCGCGTGCAGGATGACCACGACCATGTCGGAACGATCGCGCAGGTAGCGCTCCATGGCCTCGCGCGTGAGGCGGCGCTCGTCCGGGCGGTAGGCGCCGGCGCCGGGTCCGGCGGCGCCTGCGTAGCGCGGGAACAGCGCCGCGTGCTGCGCCGGCGGCGACGCGCCGCCTGCCAGCGCGCCCGCGCCCGCCCCGCCGAACTGGTGCGGCATGCTCGCCACGGCTGCCTTCACCTTGCTGCCGCCCGCATAGCGCGCACCCGACTTCGGGTCGCGCAGGATGATGCTCTCGTGTCCCTAGCTGGCGTCACTTCTCCAGTGGCTCATCGCCGGCAGTCCAGTGAGCGGTTCAAGCGTCCTCCCAGGTCCTTGATCGGAGGACGCGCGCCCACTAGGTAGGTTCAGCCGAGATGCCGTCGTCCCAGGGTCCGATTATCTCGCAGATCGATACACTTTTGTATTATTCACGCCCCTCGTCAGTTAATTACGCTGGGAACTAGCACACATTTCATTCGAGACACCTGTTCGACGACGATATTTTCGGATGGGACGGGACGACTTTACGTTGAATGCCACTCGCGACCGGGGGACGCTCGTCCTTGTCCTTGGCCCGGCAGGTTCCTATTTTATGATTTTATTTTATGAAAAGTTGACGAAACTTCTGTTTATTCGAGTATAAATACGACAACGCCAGATGCACGAGCTGTCAAAGATTAACCATAGACACGGAGCTGTTTGCAGGCGTGTTGTCGACTACACGCGCGCGAATCGACAGAATCGAGTCGAGTCGATGAGGGATCGGTCGACCCGCGACGCGCCGACTGACAGACGGCCGGTCATAGGATGTGGGGTTACGCATGGGGCGTGAGAAAATAAAGTGTGGGAAAGAGTGGGCGTTCGCGGCGTAGTAAAACATTTGATATGTTGTAGTGAACCCAACACATATTTACGAACGCAGTGCGCCAGTAGCAATTGCTTCGTTTTGTAGATGTGTGCGTAGCCGCAGCGGGGTACATTGAGCTCACGGAGCGAAATAGTTGCGATGTGTGAGGAAGAGACCGACGATTGACCGGAGATCTCGTGGGAAACGACCTTTGTTATGTACACTGTTATATACATTAGTATAAACAAAAAATCTGGAATTTAATCGCACGCGATGGGAGTCACTGGACTGTGGAGACTAATAGAGCCAGCCGGCAAGCCCGTACCAGTTGAGACGCTGGAGAACAAAGTGCTCGCTGTCGGTAAGACGACGATCCAGTGTCCATTATACGCTGCTAACTAAGCAATGCATTGTAGTTTACCAAATTAACATTGTTTTCATCTTCATTAGACATATCAATATGGTTGCATCAGATGGTGAAAGGTTATCAAGATGCGAAAGGGGCTCCTCTACCAAATGCACATCTCATGGGACTGTTCCAACGTCTCTGCAAGCTTTTATACTTTAGAATTAAGCCAGTTTTTGTATTTGATGGAGCTTTTCCAGAGTTGAAAAAGGAAACAATTGTAAGTTTTGCTTTGAATGTTTACTTTTGCAAGCATAAATAACCTCATGTCATTGTTATCACTCAATATTTGAATTACATTTTAGGCTAAGCGACAAGACAGTAAAGCAAAGTACAACTCAGAGTCTGAAAGAATAAAAAGGGAACTTGCTCTCCTGCTGAGTAAGAAAACAGCTGTGAGTAGTTTATTGGGTAAAGAAATATCACCAAAGAAAAGTGGACATACGTCTACTGACACTGATGACCTATTTAAACTGCCAGCTTTGCCTCAGAAAGAAGATGAAAGTGAATCAGAGTAAGTTAAAGTAGGAAATATCATTGCTTTAAAACTTTTTTTCAGTCCAAACAGGTTAGAACATGTTCAGACTTAACAGTTAAGTAACATGTTGGAACTTGTTCCAGCCCTGACATGTGAAAATTCCCAAATAAAAAATAAATCTTATGTAATTGGTAAATAAACATTAAATTCGCGATTAATTCGGCGCACACCGGTGTGTTGCCGGTGCTTGAGCGGTGTGAAGACCAAGTGGTAAATATGACCAATCTGTCTGTTAGAAATATTACTAAATACACATGAAAATAACTAATTTGGTTTCAGATCTGAAGATGAATCAAACACAAGTGGCTCCAGTATTGATGTGCATTCCATTGATATACAATCAGAAGGCTTTAAGAATTTGGGAGTCAAGGAAAAGTATGATGTACTTATAGAATTAAAGGAGACAAGGAAACAGAATTCATGGGGAAGACTTAATGAGCTGCCTAAAAACAGTGACACCTTTTCTGACTTCCAAGTAATTCTTTCTTCCAACTGTTTTAGCATTGCTGAGCCTTACTTTCACATGATGCATATAAGAACTACTTTTCAATCCATCAAATATAGCACAATAAAATAATAGTTGTCACCCTAAAACTACAAATACCTACCTATTTGATTGCTTTGTTTCAGATGCAAAGGCTACTAAAGAGAAGAAAGGTACAAGAATGCCTTGAAGAAACGGAAAAAGAAATGGGTGATACAGGAATGTCTTTAAATGATTTGGAATCCCTTCTGAATGAAGAAGGCATTGACACCAAAATGGAGGCAATACCCACCCGACGCATAGCTTCTAATGTCTCTACAAGATTTTTACTCATTAAAGATGTCAAAAAAGCTTTGGAAGATGCAAAAAAGAGAAGTGAGATGCAAAACAATCCAACAACTAGCAAAGTTAAAGAAATTATTGAAGAGGAAGACAAACCAACAACTAGTAAAATTATAGAACTAACAGATGTGACGGAGGAAACACCAAAAAAGGTTGATGAATTAGAGGATGATTTACAAAAAGCAATTCAAATGTCACTAGAGTGTGTTGAAGAATCCAGTGAAACAAAACACAACACAAGTGTCGCATCCAAAACTGATGAGTCCTGGACATCATGCATGACAGACACAGATTATTCTAATACTGATTCTGAGGAAGATGATGGCTTTGAACCACCAGATATGACTTGCGCCAAATCTTATATCATGCAGTACAGTGATTTCACACACAGAGCAATTGATAAAATTGTAACAGACAGAAAAAAAATTAGAAAGAAACATAAAATACCAAAAGTGGATAAGATAATAGAAGAAATTAATAAAGAGAAGTCAGTTATTGTTGATAATGTAGAACTTTCATCTAGTGATGATGATGATGATGATTGTATTGAAGTTGAAGGTAATGCATTATCTGATAGTAGTGAAGAAAATGAAAGAGTAACTGTTGTTGCTGAATCCAAGCCATCTTCAGAAGATCTTGAGACAGATCAAGATATAGATTTAACTCAAGCCTCTGTAATCTGTGTTGAAAATACAGTGCCGGATGTAATAGACCTTGATTCTAGCATGGAAGAAGTAGAGAATGTAACTGAAAATGTTTCACCAGTTAAAATAAAGCAAGAAAATGGTTCCAGTGATGAGTTTGAAGAAGTTTCTAACACTGCAAATAAAGATGAAACTGATTCTAGTGAAAATGAGTTTGAAGAAGTACCTGAAGAAGAAACTAAGCCTATTAAGCCTGTTGTAGAACTTACGTTAAATATGGGTGATGCACCCGACGATGATATATTCGCAGATATATTTGAAGAAAAAAAGGTAGTTTTAACAGAAAATAAAAAAGCAATAAATGATTTAAAGACTGATGAAGCAATAAAAGATACAAAGGAAGAAGTATCATTCATAAAGGCTGCTTCTGATGATATAAGACCCGATAAAGCATTCAAAATACCAGAGGTGCCTGTGTATAAAGCAAATAATCGAGTTATTGTACAAAATACAAAAAAAACGGAAAGGGAAAGTATCCTGGATGTTGTGTCATCTCAGGAAGTAGTTGATAAAGCTCAAGTAGAAAATTTAGTAGACATCATTGATCAAGAAAGCCCAGAAGTTTCTAGCACAGGTGACAATCCAGAAGAAAGAAGTTCAGATAAAATGGAAGTTGACAACAATTTATCAGAAGAACCAGAAGTTGTAAAGGATAACAAGCAAGATCAAAGTAATAGAGAACGATCTCGCGACCTAACAAAGCCTACCGAACCGTCAAAAGAAGTCCTAACTACAGAACAACTAAATACAATGGTGGAAGAAATGCAAAATGAAGAGCAAAATTTAATGCAAGAAAAAGGGCGATTGGATCGTATAGGTCGTAACATTACAGAGCAAATGACCAAGGAAGCTCAAGAGCTGCTTCAAATATTTGGTATCCCGTACATTGTCGCTCCTATGGAGGCTGAAGCTCAATGCGCGTTCCTCGAAAGTGTGAATTTAACTGATGGAACCATAACAGATGATAGTGATATCTGGCTCTTTGGCGGCAGGACCGTGTATAAGAATTTCTTCAACCAAAAGAAGCATGTTTTACAGTTTTTGGCTGACAGAATTGAAACTTCTTTTAGTAAGTACAATTGAAGCAATATCATTTTAAAACTAGAAAACGAGCATTCAAGATTATGGCGTTCTTTTGCACAAAATGATACTTAACATTAAATACAATTTCCAGATTTAAATAGGGAACAACTAATTCTTCTGGCTCTGCTAGTTGGTAGCGACTACACGACTGGAGTAAGTGGTGTAGGGCCTGTTACCGCCTTGGAAATACTAGCCTCATTCCCGTTCAATAGAAGGCAGCTCCTTAGCGAAAGTACAAAGCAAGCTCGATATGCTCAAATAGTGAAAGGATTGCAAGAGTTCAAGCAGTGGGTCAGAGCAGGAAAGAGGACAGACAACACTAGTCTTAAGAAAAAGCTCAAGAATGTTGCTCTTACTGAGGACTTTCCTAGTGCGCGGGTAAGTAAATGTTTTTACAATGTTCTATCCATTTCTTTAGTCATCATTTTCTAGGTGGCAGTTATAAACATTTAATTTCTCAGGTGGTTCAAGCATACTTGGAACCGAACATAGAAAAAAGCGAAGACAAATTCACTTGGGGAGAGTTAGACATCACAATATTGCGAGATTATACTAAAGCTAAGTTTGGTTGGTCCCAAAGCAAATTAGATGAAATATTAAAACCAGTATTAAAACGAATGCAAGATCGCAAAACCCAAAGATCTGTGCAAGACTTTTTCAAGAGGAAGGTCGAATTCCAATCACTGGAGGAACAGATGAGTAAAAGAGTCAAAGCAGCAGTACAAAGAATGGGTCCCGAAGGACCTCTCGCATTGGAACCTGAGAAGACTGAAGAGAATAAGCCTGCAGCTACTAAAAGAAAGGCCACGAAAAGTAATAATTCTAAAAGTACAAGCAAAGCAGGTCCATCTGCTGCCAAGCAGCGAAAGAGTGATGAAGCAAGTGTACTTATAAATCAAGGTGTAAAAGTAATATCACAGATGAAAGATGGCAAATCAGAGTTGGAAATCAAAATACCGAAATCCGATCGCTTCCAGGAGATTATTCCACAGAGAGAGAAAGATAAAAAGAGTTTATTGGAAAATAAAATGAAAGCAATAGAACTATTCAGAAAAACGAAACTCGATCAGAAAAGAAAACATGTTAGAAGGAAAGCATTACAGCCGAAAGAAAAGGCGGAACTTTCAGAAAGTGATAGCGATTAATTTATTTTTAAAACGTAAGTACAATAAAATGAAAGTCATTTTAAAATAGTTTTTTTTTTTTATTATTTACATTCAACTGTTTCAATTAACTAAGCACAGTTTTAAAAATAATGATAAAATAAAGTTACAATATTTTAAATTGCATAATATGCACACAATACATAGTATTTTATGGTTCTAAAACGATAATAATGTCATCGTATGGAAGTTGAGAATATAAGCCCTTTGTGGTTTAAATTTGGGTACCGAGACTTGGCACTAATTTAAATAACATTCTTATATTTAAAACGGCACAATTTTTCTGCGTTGAAGCTGGAAATGCAATTTTTTTAACACACCAGTTAATTAATAAACGTCAATTATCTTTTTGGTTGAAGTTTAATGTTAATACTTAGGTATTTATTCCTATCCAGGACCACACGATAACACAGGAGAGAAAATAGATCAGAAGTATTCATTATCCCTAATAATTTTTATTAAAAAATGCTAAATCTCACTTATTTTAATTGCAAATGATGATACATGGTTAAAATATCATCGAATCACTTAGTCGTACATCACATTATTTTATTTTTCTTTGATATTGTATAGGGCACGTTTAAGTACTATCATAGTATATATATCGATTCTTCTAATCAGAGACAATTCACGGCTTTTTCTATCGCTAATATTCTTGTGCAGGGTGATAATCATTATTAGCTGATTTAAAACAATAAACAAAAGATTTAAGCTTCGATTTCCATTCACAAAAAAAAAAACTTACAAAGCTAGCGACTAAAGGCGCATACATATTGAAGAAAGTTTTAATGTTTTTCCTAGATGTGAAAAATGAACTTGCATTAAAGTGATACTAGAGATTTCAGTCAATATGTATACGACCTAATGTTTTAAATTAATATCTAAATAATAAACAAACAATTAAAAAGATGCTCAGGAGACGTATCAATTTTATAGCGTTATAAAGTTTTATACAATGAATCACATTGTGTACAGCAGTCTCACTCGTGGCTGCCACACTACTCCACATGTTCTGCTGGCACCTGGCTCGCCTGACGCCCATTGCAATGCTACACAAGTCATGTCTATGATTTGTTATTGAAAATTGTTACAACATCCTCCTAATTCGTCGTCACTTATAGACCACCACGCGTTCCACGAGACATATCAATATAAACAAATGGACTAGGCGGAAGTTTTACACAACAAATTAGCGTATTTTTCAGAAAAACAACGCTTTGGTGTAACAACTCGGCTTAATTTTTACCCGACTACGGTAGAGGAAGGGATAAGAATGTTGATAAGTTTGTCACCTCATTACTCTACTGAACCGAATTGAGGTGTCCTTGGATTTGCTTTGATCCAGAGTTTGTCGATACTATGTGACGTTACAGGGAGTCTGATATCACAACAGTGGAATTTATAAGTACCCTCTAATTTAGTACAACTAGCGCCATCTACCGCGCCTAATACTTCAAATTGGAATATTTTCTTGTGTCATCCTTTTCAATAATATTTCCCGCAGTCGAGTTTCAGTTATTTATAAATTTTTACATAACAATAGTGCCCCAACGTCGACGGATTCGTCAATACCGCTGTACCAACACTCAATACTTAACCTAACACCGCGATTAGTCTACTTTAACGACACTGTAGATCTTTCTAACGAACCAGAAGCAGGCCATGAATCCAATGGCTCCTGTGAGGAGGAAGAACAAGAAGACCATGATGAAGGTGTACCCGAAGTAGAGGAAGGTGGAGGCGGCGTCTTCGATGTTGAGCTTGGTGACGAAGTAGTGGCAGCAGTAGATGAACAGGTAGCCGGCCGTGGAGCCCGAGCTCAGGAAGGCGCGCCACCACCAGTGATAGTCCTCGGCGCACAGGTGGAAGTAGCACAACAGGATCGTGGTCTCCGAGCACGTGATCACCAGGATCACGAACACGAGGAACAGGAAACCGAACATGTAGTACATCTGGAATTGATAATGATATTCTTTTCAGTTCTGGTCTAAGTTTATCTATTAATAAATTAATGGCAAGTTAATGTAATTTTCTAGTATAACAAAACAACTTGCTGATATTAAAACTGTCCATATTCTGAACATATTAAAAAAAAGTTTTAAAAATCGATTTGTCGCTTTAGTTTTCTCAGTAAAAACTGAGTAAAACTTTCCAAACTACCTTCAAAATGATTAATCAACAAAACAACATACTTGACTGGACCAAAGCGAGTTGAGGATGAAGAAGAGTTGGATGAAGATGCAGCCGAAGGGCAGCACGCCGCCCATGACGATGCCGGGCACGGGCTGCGTGTACAGCGACTGCTCGGGGATCTGCCGCGGGATCTGGTTCGTGCGCACCGGGTGGTCTAAGATCTGGAAAATGTTATAGGAATATGGTAACAAATGTTTTAAGAATATGATAAATTAAGAACAACAAATTGCCACTGTTTGGAAAGGTTTATTGTGAATTTACAGTTCTGGTGGGTGTGATCCCTTATTTCTGATCATAATCAACCATGAGGCGTTCAGTTTTGGTTGGATATCATTATGCATGTTTCCTCATGATTACTTCCTTCATCTTTTTATTGCACAAAGTAAAGAGCATATCTGCCTATGTAATAAGATATTGATACCCATCACGAATGTCAAGTTACGCCTTTCGACCCTGTATTTTTGACAGCTGCCATCTTAGATTAACTGTGTACTGGCATAAAACTGAAATTTCTATGAGCTCACCCTCTTCCTAAATCCGAAGTAAGCGCCGATAAACGTGAGTGGTACGGAGACCCCGAACCAGAGAGCCAGCAGAGCCACCAGGGTCGAGAACGGCACCGATGCGGAAGAGCCCTTGCCCCACAGCACCAGGTTCATTATGAAGAACAAGCCAAATACCACGCTGGAAAATAAAGGTATGAAATAGAATGTAGATGAAGCCAAGCATGAACACCACCAAAACTGGCAGATTTGGATATCATGTCACAGCACAAAAATTTAAAAAGGGAAGTTGATGGTAGAGATAAAACGGAAGTCCGGCTTGATTTGTAAGTAGTAGAATATTGTAGTATTTGGCAGATATACAGTTCCGTAGGAACTTTTGGTAATCCTCTTAGTGCTCTCCTGCACTCCCCAAGGAACCTGCCAAATTTCAGCTTTCCACGACCAGTAGTTTCGGCTGTGCGTTGCGCGTCTGTCAGTCACTCAATCACACAGTAACGGATTACGTTACAGCCGCACAGGTAATCTCCAAAGTTAAGCAAAGCTCGCCGTGGTCTATCGATGGGTGGCAATCCATAACATTCCGAAAACCACCCGTGCATCGCAAAGCACGATGATAAAAGGCTAGGCAGATGATAATAAAGAAAAACCTTCATAAGCCTCGTCTTACTTACATAGCGATCATCATCTCGTGAATACCCGATCATTTAATATCATTTGTATGGCAAACCAGATCGATTTAACGCGACGATCACGTATTCGTGCGACTATCGTTTTATATTAGGACAACGCCGTAGAAAAAAATCATTATTTAAATTATTTACATCAGAACTCACCCAGGGCACACCATTGAAGTCAGCAGTATATTGCTCTTCCACCGCCTCCCTCCGAAGCTCTTGTAGATCCTGGCGCTGACGTACCCCGCGGCGGCGCCCAGCAGCACCCAGGCGACCAGCGCACACGTCATCAGCGCGCCGCGGTTCGCCGGCGACAGGAAGCCCAGGCAAGCGAATGCTAGGGTTACCAGGGTCATGCCGAACACCTGGAACGTGAGTGTAAGGTGTGAAGTGGGTTGACGCTACAGTATACGGACGTGAGACAGCTATACAATGGCGGCAGCCGAAATATATTTTTACTAAATACAATAACTGGCTTGAACACAAATAGAGATAGACATAGATAACGCAAGTATCACGATTTGTATGAAAACCAAGCCTGCCATTTTTTGACTACCTACCTACTATGACTTCAACACAAGCACTATTAGGTGATGGGAAAATCAAAACGATTCAAAGACGTCGCCACGTGTAGCACCTAACTGACCTAACCACATAACTGACACCTAACTGTCGTCCGACTAGCATACACCGATGCGAATTGAGCGCGAAAGTGGCGGCTTACGATTTTTGATCGTAAGCTGGGCACCGAAACGGGCACGCGAAGTAGTTGCTCTTGGGTTATCTATGTCTAATATATCTGTGGGCTTGAAGGTTAAGCTTGGACTCGTCTTGTTGGAAGGCATTATTATTATTTTTTTTAATAAATAGTAAACACGGCTTTCCTCTTTTAAATTGCAAAATAACAAATAAAATTCAGCCTTTCTCTTGCGGTCTTACCTGAGATCCAGACCCAAGGAACACAGCTAGCAACATACCACGGCGCGGAGGACGGAATACGTCACCATGAACCAACTTCCAACCGAACTCCTCCTGAAATGCAACATGCTAGTTAATCGAATTTACATCACAAGCATGATTGATCGTAAGCTAGGCGGGCTTTGTAAGTTTTCCTTATTGCGTGTACAGGAAGGCCCAATATCAAATAAAACATAATGTTGCAGTTGTCAAGTCACAACCTAGGGCCAAAGTCTTAGGAATGATGGCTGGTGCCTTGTGTTGCACATAGAGATTATAAACTCGAATTTTGATGCTCCACGTAAAATACGGTATTCAGCTGAATCCGGTTTCACTGGGAGCCGACCCCAATTTACTTGGAAGGCTAGGCAGATGATGGGGATTATTGTAATGTTTTAAATTTTTCGAGAGATTATCTCTTCATATTTTACAAACTTACGGTGTTCGCAATAATCATGAATAATTCAGTGAAATACCTAAATTTCATAATAGTGATACATATGCTAGTAATATTCGTCGACATTTCTTACCTGTGCGTCTTCTCCACATTCCATCTGATTGTATCTGGCAATATCTTTGTACAAAGTCCTCAGCAGGATCATAGCAACCATGCCACTGAGGAACAGCACAATCACCAAAGAGTTTAGAATGGAGAACCATTGTATGTTGGTCTGGGGCATAGACTCTAGAATGTAGTCCCATCGAGAGGACCACTTGATTGTGTTATTTTTTTTAAAGGTGACGCTGTAGGTGTATGTGACGTTGAAGGTTTTGCCTGATGAGAGTTCAGTCGGTATTTGTAGTTCGTTCATGGGGACACTGCACTTGGGGTTCCTCGGGTCGGTATGTCGAATGCTGGCTGGTTTGATCTGGAAATAAAAACCTTCGAGTTAAAAATGCCTTCATAAACTCTTCTGATAAATAATTTAGTACTAAGCATAGAAGAAAGAGAAACTTCTATTCTAAGAAAGGAATTATCATGTCTGAGCTAGGCAATTAAAAACAGTACCACTAAAATTATGGTGCAACACAATACCTTAGCAGATATAATCCTGCCGCCATTTTCACCCAAGTTTACGCCCAAATCCTCTTCACTGCCAGTGTGGTATGTGATCTCAATATCGACGTGGTTGAAAAGGTAGTAAGCGCCCATACGACTCGAGTGGCCATTCACTATCGGTGTGCATGTGTCCTAGAATTAAATTAATTGTATGTAATGTTCTTAACATGATAAAATAGACAATCTGTATCATGTTTTCTGAGTTTTGCTAGAAAGTAGGTAAAAGTCGTTAACGGTTTTATGTCGCAAATGTGAGTTTTATCATTTTATGCGAAGAGGAATAGTTGCGTTTAGCTAAATTAAAAGCAATCGTTTTATAGCCTGTATTGAAATGTTTAAGTAGGTAGGTACTCATACTTCATAATATTTATCCCCGTTTGATAACCGTATTGCTTTAGGTAATAAAAACTTATGCAAAATGCCTGTTTCCTCACACTCACACAATCTCATACATTTTTAATTTTTCGCCCTTCGCATCGCTGAAAGAATCCACATCATCACTTCGTTTAGAGACTTTTGTAGGTAGGTAGTTGTTTCGCAGTAGCCGTCAATGCCCAGGTTACGCGGTAAACATTCACAGATTATCCATTTTCACATTTAAATGTGCATCGCATGGCTACCTTAATAGTAGTTTATGCAACGACCATATAAAAGGGGTTATTAAAACACGTGTGATAATAGCATCACACGAGTGTTTTAATACCTAATTATATGCCGTTGCATACACTATTTTCTCTTCACTCATACAGTTGAAATAAAATAAGTGGAAAAATAGTTTATTCCAATATGGCGGATATTCTCATTGCGTATTCGAATGGCTGCGCAGCGCTCGCATCCTTATACAAAGATAAAAGCTGGCTCATTGACTTAAGCCCGCGCCAATAAATTAAAAAGTAAAAGTGTGCTATAAAAATTAAAAAGTTATTTTATCCTCTTCACGGTCCAGTTGTTTAAAAATCGAAGGGAAATTTTGAACTGTAATGGTTTTTTTTTTAAATTTTACCTATCCACAAAAAAAGTACGTTCTTATGCATTCGTTTTTGAACTCATATTTGGAACATTACGTTGTGAGTGTAGATAAAAGTTATTTATGGCTTGCTTCATTATGTACTTACATAGATGGATAAAGGTATTGTATTATACGCCCGACCAGTTTCGACTAAACTTTCTTCTTGGTTTCGTAGTCCCTAAGATTAACAGCATATTAGTTTGTATGTACTGTCAGCTACAAAAATCGCTTAACACTTTTTTTTGTAAGTAATAATACTTTGTGCAAAATATTTTGTTAATATTGGACCAGGAGTATCACTACTATACTATCGCTACTATATGAAATGCCAAAATGGCAGATATTGAAACATTTTATGTAAATTTAGATTATGTATGCTTGTTAATCAATTTTTTTCGCTTAGTACCACCTCTGAGAAAATTGACCATCCACGTGATCTTTTCACTACTTACTAATTTTCATTTCTTATTTGTACATAATTATTAAATTTTAAATACCTACTTTAACTAAGTAAAGTCTAAAATATGACTTCAAAAAATTCCTCCGCATCGCCATCGTCATCGACGTGGCAATAGTTAACCTCTGTCCAGTGTCTAGGCTTTTGGTCACGCGAATTGTCAACTAGGCGTTGGGATCTTTTCTTTTGGATGTATTAAATACATTATTTTTTGTGACTATGAAGAGCCTATTGAATCAAGTGAATCATAACAATTATCTATTATTCTCAGGGTTTTACATAAGCACACAGAATTAGTTCTGATAACATATAACCGCATAACATCAGTTATTATTAGATGCCTATGAAAACCAAATTAAGTACTAGTGACGCGGCGGATGTTCATTATCTATCCTTACATTCATGATATTAACTTTTAACATGGATACTAACATTTTACAGTAGATTTTTACGATATTTTCTGTTTAAATTTAGTCGGTTTAATTTCAAGTACGAATGTGCCCTTCGATTGTTATATAAAAGTACCCTGAAGTCCAAATGAACGATGGATGGGATTAAAAGATGAAAATGCGACAGGGAGTAACTTCCAAACATCTATGAGTGACACTTGAGATGAAGATTAATATATTAGAAATTTAGAACTATAAATAGAAGAACGAATAAAAATAGGTATAGGTAGGGAAACTAACGGTGGTGTATAACGCGAAGTGTTTGACGAAGGTGGCCCGCTTCGCCTGAACATAACCCACGTACAGATATCGAGCTAGCTGTGAATGGTTGGTCGCTATGTCTATACGCAGCTTTAGGCTACGCGGACGCATGACTAAAAGCTCATTCACATTTGTCACTTCTTATTTTCGTCTTTGAGAACTCATTAACAGTGATCGGATAATCGGGCGCTTATAACCTAAACTTCTTCCCGTGAAAGAATAATATGGACATTCCTTTCTAAATAAATAAGTAATCCCGGGTTCCCGGGATTGAACAATTTTGTAAAAACAACTATATACAAACTTAATGAAATTAGGTATAGCAGTGGTTATTTTGATTTAGTATCTTTATTTTATTCAAAACAAATGGAATACTTATAAAAATTAGAATTAAAAGTTCCATTAGAATCGGCTTTTTAAATTAAAAAAAATACAATGAGAGTTCACAACGAGTTCTAACTTTATTTTGTATGCGGGCATTTTTAGCAATCTCAGGAATTTCGAACGATTCTGGGATCCGGGATTCTGAAAAGCATGTCCGTATTATACTTTCCTGGGAATAGAAGTGAAGTTTAGGTATATTAGCGCCCGATTATCCAATCACTGCTCATTGGTGATAACTGATAAGTGTGCTCATTACTTTATATTTTTGTTTCATACAAAGTACCTATACCTACACCAAAGATGATGAGAAATATTTATTGCCTACTAATCGACCGATGATACATACTGAATCATGCAAGTCTGTCCATTTCTAACCACAGATTATAACTGGAAGAAGAGAAGATCACCCTGAATGATTTCAATCTGTTTGACCTTCGATAAACGTCAGAAGTGGTGTAGTGTGACGTCGAAAAGACTGATAGGGTAATGTATTTTTGAGCTATTCTTAATTCGAACAAGTCGTATTTGTATTTGGTTTGCTTTGCTTATTACTAGGTATGTGTGGTAAATAAAATTTAAATCTAATTACTGAGTTTAAACCCGCCTTTACAGATAGACAATTTATTTATTTAAACTTTATGTACATGGGCGGACTTAATGCTACAAGGCATTCTCTACCAGTAAACCTCAACTGGCGATGCATTCGTGTTGATGATTCAACCAACAGTGAAAGGTTTGTTTGCACACCCTTTTACTTATTACTCATTTAGATATAATCATAATGGCATTAATTTAGAAATTATCTGTATTGATTAAGTACTATCAATACATTACAAAATAACTGTACGGAAATTAAATTATCAAGAACATCATCCTCAGAATTCTTCGACGAACATGCGTTCAAAAAAAACTTTGAAATATTATTAACGGCGATAAAACAAAGCGGTTCTAATAATGGTACTAATTGACAAATAATGTTGTTGATAAAATTAAATATCTCCATTTATCAAATCGCGCTATAACGTATTTAAATTTACTATGATTGTATTATAACACATGGAGAGTATGCTGACTCATTGTTGTAGACAATAGATGAATCAGGAATATAATTTATTTACATCTGGTGTTATACCTACTTAATACAATAAAGTCTGGCTATTTTTACGTATGCAGCAGGCGCGATCTCAGCCACGTGGTATAAGCATGTTACTAAAATAGACCTACATAGTATGGTTCGGGTCTAGAATTCTAGATGTTTGTAAATACTTATAAAGAAGACGTTTTGAAAAGGTGAAGAAAGGTTTAAAATGGGCATTTTGTTAAGTCAATAACTGGCAAAGCCATAATTTTGGTGATTATCAAAAACAAGTTTTCTGATTAATTGACCCTTTACCCTCCTTCTGGGGTAGCCGGGGAAAACAATACCTAAACGACATTACTATTAACTTATCGAGCCTTAACTTGATTTATGACTATGAGATAATTATATATCTGTTGCTAATATACAGTGTACAACAGTTAGAATTGTAAAGAAGCACTGTTTGTATGCCAAACAACTGGACATTCTTCAAAATCCTATATCCATAACAACCATGATGTAAACACATTCAATTGACATAATATTGTAGTCACCTACTTCATTATTAACCTTATAAAAGTTAAATCAATAAACATACAAAGTTAAGAGGCCAATGGCATCATTATTTACTATAGGTAATGTACTAGTGATGTGCCGGATATCCGTATCCGTATCTGCGTATATCCGAGGGAGAAGAGAGATCCGTATCCGTTACTTTTTTGGCGGATCTTTAACATGTACTTGCGTACATGTATTCTTTGAAAAAAGATTGTTAAATTCTCTTTTTAACCGACTTCGAAATAATTATGTTTGTTAACTCATAACTCTGTCATTTATGAACCGATTTGATTTTTTTTTCTATGTGAAAGTATGTACTTCCCGATTGATCCCGTTTAAATTTCATCGAAATCGGTTCAGTAGTTTTTTTTTAATTCAAATAGCTGGAAAAAATATGTCACCCAAGTAAACGAAATTGCGTATTTTGCTTTCTTGTGACTTTCCGTGTGTGTTGTTAGGTGTGGGGTGCCACTAAACAGTGAAAAATAAAAAACTCATTTACAAAAACAATACAACCGACTTCCAAATAAAAAAAAACACTACAAAGTACTTACAGAATAAGTTTAATTTGGGAAGTCGGTGTTTTTGGTTGTTTCTTCGTAATTTAAAACCGACTTCCGAAATTAAAGTTATTTGTAAGTACTTTGTAGTGTTTTTTGTTTTGAAGACAGTTGTATTTTTTTTGTAAAAGAGTTTTTTACCGTTTGTAAAGATGTTCACGGCTGTGATATTTCGTCGGTACTCTTCTTAGCCTTGTCTTCTTTCAAGAATTAATCAACATTCTTGAGGATGTTTTCTCTGCAGATGATTTTTTAAGGAAGTTGTGCCTTTGCCCTTACGAGAATACTTTCAGTCACAAATTTAAAGGTACAGATACCTTTAAATTACAATGATACATGCTAATAAGTGTTGTTTCTTGGCTTTAAATATAGTTTCTTTATAATATACATATGTTTATTTCAATTTTTAAAGGTTTTATTTTATTAAACCTAGGTTTGGGACCTAGGTTTTATAAGTGCTAGCCTAGGTGAAATAAAATACTTTGATCTTGAATAAATCAAAACATTTAAACCTTATTAATTCCCTACAATAATAGAACCAAAAGAAAATAACGTAGGTACCTACTTACCTAAATTAGAAAATTTAAATAATGTGTTTCATGTTTTTATGCTCTAAGTGTACGATGCGTAAAGCCATCCCCACACTACCGTCGAGGGCTCAACAAACACAAACTTTATCTATGCTGCCTAGTGTCACACTAAACTATAAACAAAACAAAAGTAAGACCCGCGTAATGCAAGTCGAAACATGTCCTGTCACGCAAAGTGTTAGGCCCGATTTCCACCAAAGCAGAGAGGAGAGGAGATGTGTTGAATAAACCAATCCGATTTCGTTATTTCCACATCTCTTCTCCGCTTAGCCTATCGGATTGGTTTATTCAACACATTTCCTCTCCTCTCTGCTTTGTGGGAACCGGGCCTTAAGTGGTGCCAACTATCGTTTCAAGGTCACACGCACCGACACCGATTGAGTAAGAAAGTTAAGATCCGTGTCCGCGGATCTTGACACTAAATATCCGTATACATTTTTAACGATCCGGCACATCACTAGTATTTACTATCATAAGTGGCAAACCAAGTCAAAGATTGTGGGACTTTTTCGGTCCCTACCGAGGACTAACCTGCACTAGCAGGAACAGAGTTCTTTGCAAAGGAAGAGGGCAGTCTTTGCCCTGCAGTGGGTCAATATTTAGATAGATTGATTATTGGTAACACTGCATTTTATATTAATTTTTTGTATTGTTTATATAAAATTATTAATAGGTACAACTATTTACTGTCAGCTACTGTTTGTTAAGGCTACAAAAGTAATTGTGACCTTATTACTTTTGTAGCCTTAACTGTTTTAAAACATTAAAACATTCTTACCGTGCCAAGCTGCAATGTAAAATAAAATAAATAATAAAGGGGAAAAAAAGAAAATATGATCTATGGATAACTAAAAGCAAATTAACCATTAAAACTGAAAGCGATCAGCATATCGCTCATTTGCTACAAGGTCGATTACAAAATTGATGATTATTTAGTTAATAACCGAGTTGTGTTGAAAAAATTGCACTCAATTTACTGTAAAAACTTCATTTCTCGAAGCTCTACATGTAGTAAGAGAGAGAGAGCAGATATATTCACAGCGAAATTAACAGTAAAAGAAGCTCAATTTTTTCAACACGAATGTATTATTAATTAACAAATAAATATCAATTTTTACTTATGTTGACTTTGTAGCAAATGAGCGATATTTACATCACCTTCAATTTGATTGGTGGAATACCCCTTATTTGTTATCTAAAGATACACAGCTGACAAAATAGTCAATAAGGTTAATTAAACCACACTTATGCTCTATTCCATGTGCAACTATTACTTACAGTTTCGCAATGGCATATGGCCCGGTGACGATGATGCTGTTGGTGAACAGAAAATGATAAAACTTGTCAGTTTTATAGCAATTTTGACAGGTTCATTTTCAGTCACCAGCTCAACTTGTTGCACTCAACGGATGGTAATTTTGATGTTGTTATGTTTTTACTATTTTTTTTTTAAATTGAAGAATGGGGTTGCTCTTGACCTCACTATTTCATCTGAATTCAAATTTCATGATATTCTGTGTGTGCAATTTTAAAATAATGTAATTATTGACTATCCGCACATGTTGGAATTAAATTTTAGTGCAGAGAGTAATTGAAATTTATTTAAAAATCAATTGCCGTGCATAAATCTTACTAAAACTCGAAAATGGCTCAAACTATTGCATTTTTTTTATGTTGCCTCAATACTGATGTGTTTTATGAAAATAAAGTGTTATAATTATCAAATCAATATTTTAGATGGTATGAAGTCCACTAGTTCGTCAGACATCTAGTACAATTATAATAATTTGAATTAGGTATTTGAGGCGTATGTGGGCGATCTTCATTGTTTTAACATAGACATTTTTAAAGCCTTTTATTCTGGCATTTGTTATTTCAATCTACCAGTGACAACACATGTTTTATTGCTAAGTTTAGCAAAACTTTTATAGGAAAAAAGCATTAATTAGATAGGTACATGATTCTATTCTATTCTATAATACATTCCACTGGTCATGCTCATAAACCAACAGAAATAACCCAAATGCTACAAACAATAATAATTAAATGATTTTTCCTTTACTATCAAAGAATAAAATGCACCTATTTCACAAAAAGTGGTGATAAGAGTTTAATACACAGTGAATAAAGTTGACCTTTTCAATCAGAATTAATCTTTATGAACTACAAATCAATAGGTAGGCAAAGGTGTATGGTGTTGTGTGCTCTATGCCTCTCCGAATGGTTTTGGAGGTAATTTGTAAAAAGCTTTCACTTTCTATGTTGTTATATTGATCCAACTAATTGACCGCTTAAATTTTTTACTCATACATGACTAATTGAATTATCT
The DNA here is from genome assembly GCA_947386135.1 of Melanchra persicariae. NCBI lineage: Eukaryota > Metazoa > Arthropoda > Insecta > Lepidoptera > Noctuidae > Melanchra > Melanchra persicariae. The sequence goes on along the minus strand of OX376653.1, from coordinate 5,297,254 downwards.
TATAAGATTATAAATAAATAGAGAAAGTTTGTGAAACTCGACAAATGTATGAAGTAAATAAAATTGGTGTCCAACTGTGAATCAATGACTTTTATCTCTGTTTCTGTTAGGTGTTTTTTTTTTTTAATAAATAAAGTAGACTTACAATGTCTTTGCGCACTTGACAACCCATGGGGAATCCAGTGCTGCAGTAGGTCTTCCCTCCCTCATTTACCAAGTAACACCAAGTCACGGGCATGTTGTCCAAGATCCAATGGTGCTGGTAAGAGAGTGCCATGCCCATCTTCAGGAGATTCAACCGTTTGATAGAATCTGTATCGGAGCCCCTGTATGTCTTTGTACAGACAGCTTTACACTCAACATTTTTGAGGAATTCGAGCTTGTAGGGACTTGGTCGTATTCGTTCGCCAAAGACAACTTGACCAAGATTCTCCACTGGTGACTGACTCTCATCAGTAGTACAGAAGTCAAAGTGGTGATACTCAAATGGAATCACTGATTCTTCTGTGTTCAGTCTATTTACATACAGCGGAATTTCAGTCTGAAAAATACAAAAAATTAATTAACGAATCGTTAATTGCTTTTTGGATGATAATTGAAAACGTTATCGTGTTTCAAAGGCGCTGTGAAATGGCTATATCATCAGCGGAAGTACTTCACTGTGCTGTAACTATGCAAGCTATGATAACATTTATATCCTATTTACAATTTACAATCAAATACTTGAAATGAGTCGTAAGAATGTAAGCATTGTGGTTTCGACGTATTGTATGGGATGTCGGCTCACGATAATAATGATTATACACAGGAGTCCTTCAAAAAATAATGTTTGCTTACCTTGCACGACTTGCTAGTGTCATCACTGGCTATACAATAGTTTACAGGAGCTAAACCCGGCAAATAAAACGCACAAATAGGCGTCAAAAGCAGCAATGCGCAAACCACATACAACGACATGACGTGATGTTATTACACGACTTCCGTTGCTAAAGAACTATGCAAATACAGTTATTTATTATAGTTGTGAAGTTAAAAACTACATAATCATATTTATTAAGAACACTTTCCTAATTATGGGACGTTTACAAAAATATTCCTATTTTATTTCGTTGAATAATTCCCTTGCCTGCGCACTCTAGGAAACGTCACCACTGCCAGTGTTGTTGTAAAATAAAATTTAAAAAAAAACGCAGTGTTGTCAAAGTAGGATTGTAGCGATGAGATTCTCGTTGTTTTACTAATGGGTGAATAAGTAAATAAATAAATAAAAACCAATGTAGATTTTAGGGCTTAACGAGATGAGATCAATCAAACAGCGTTTTCTAGAACTCCTTTCTGTTAGAAAATAGAAAGAAACATTTTTTCATTTCATCCATAGACTAACACATGGCTTGCATTCTCGTTTTGTTACAGTTTCAATTAACTGCTTTGAGCTCTGTGGGGTCAGCAACTCACCCATAGACATATAATTCTATCTCAATGAATTCAGCAGACCAAGCTACCAAGCCAATATCCAATCAACCCTCTGATTTACTGTTTAAGCTGTTTACATTAATCACAATTTTAAGGTTGTGGTGTGTGTACCTATATTATATTTGCAGTATTACTGGATTTCTCCTAATAAGATCGGTTACTTTTAGGACAAACGTATTTATTTTCAAAACAGCTCTTTGCTCATTCCAAGAGAATGGTACCTAACATCTAACGACGACACGGTTGGCGCCAAAGACTACAATAGTATACTGGCTGTTGGCGCAGTGGTTGAGTGCTGCGTCGTGGGTTCAATTCCCGTACGGAATAAATATTTGTATGGCCTACAGATAGTTGTTCCGGGTCTGGCGGGTATTGTGATTAGTGTATGTTTGTAAGCGCACCCACGATACAGTAGAAATTCCTAGTGTGGGATAACGTAAAAAACATTAATAACTTTCATTATTTATTAAAGTTCAATTTCATCGTACAAAACAGTAGGTACCAAATATAAGTAAAGAATAAGCGTTTAGTAAGGTCTTCGAGTTGACTACTTCAGGGGCAACTGACGTCGTCGCGGCAAGTTTTTTTCTGAATCCACTAGGCTTCCAGTGTCATCGTTGAGTGGTATGCCTCGGGCGAAGGCTGAGATGAGGCCGAGGGAGGCAGCCGGCTTGTCTGCGGGCACCATGTGACCCGCACCACGGATCATCACCTCCGTGAGGTTGGCGGCTACTCGATAGTATCTGGAAAAGTATTGGTATTAAGAGTTTTTTTGGACTAATAGTGGTACGATAATGTACCTATAGGGTGGAACATTATGGGTAGGTAGGTACTACACTCTACAAGGTAGAATGAGGAATGTTCTGAGTACGAATTTTTACCTGTAAATAACTTACTCGAGTACCAAAAAACCGGCCAAGTGTCAGTCAGACTGTCACACAAAGGGTTCCGTAAGTAGTATCTACGGAACCCTGCGTGTAGATACCATAAACCGAAAAAAAAATACGTTTCTTTTATGGGAAAGCCCAATTAAATTAAATATTAAGTGGGCCCCCCTTTAATTTTTATTATTTTTTGTTATAGCGGCAATAGAAATACGCCCTCTGTGAAAATTTTAACTGTCTACCTATTACGGTCCTCAGCTCGCTGACAGAAAGACGGACGAATGGACAGCGGAGGCTTAGTAATAGATAGGGTTCCGTTGGTTACACTTTCGGTACGGAACCCTAAAAATGGATTGCGTGAAAGATGATATTCTTGGAAAGAAGCTCTATTGAGGTGAGGGCAAACAGAAGATGTAAATATTATATTGTATATGATAGAGGATGTATGCAGTAGCGTAGCAAGGGGGGGCGGGGGTGCGGCCCGCTCCTTGTGACACCTGTTTAGGGGTGACACCCGACCGTTCGTTACTGTTTTTTGTCAATGTCGGGTGTCACCCCTAAACCCCTAAAAAAATGTGTTTTTGTATATTGATGAAAATAAAATCAATAGTAGGTATCCGAGGCGAGGTGCACAAATTGCGAGATTTTGTTTGCAAGTGTGATGTAAGAACATTCCTACAAAAAAAAAATCTACAGCACAGATGAAACAACCCCGCCTTCCGAAAAAAGGCAAAACCCGTAATTATTTGGGGGGGACATGATTAAATTGGGTTACAGCACCGCACTGGGTGTCATCCATGCTAGCTACGCCACTGGATGTACGTAAGGTGTAATATGGTTATTGGTTACCTAAGAAAAGTCTTAAATACTTTTTTGTACTAAACTTACCCAGCTAACTTCCCGTCATGATACCAGGGAGATCGCTTAGCTTTCGCAAATTCTGATGATCCTGAGAATGATAGCGAATCGTACGTGTTCACCGACGGATGGTAGGCCACTATGATGTCCAAGTGACCACTGGGAACAAAGAATTTGAATATTAGTAAATACGCAGGCAAGATGAGCTCGTGGCTAAATTATAATAACAGTTGCACGGGTCGACGTCGAGTTGCCGAGGTTGTTCCGTGAATAAGTGAAAATTCATTACATTTCGAGTTTCTCCCATGCCTCGGAAAGCACTAAAAGCCGTTGGATTTTTCATTTGAACATCTTTGACAGTCGTTATGGGTGGTCAGAAGCCAGAAAATCTGAAATTGAGGTCAGATAGGTCATCGCTCCATGTTAAATAGGTAATCGTATTGAGCTGCATCCAGGAACGGGAAACGGGATGTCGATCCCAACATAGTCGAGAACAGGCTAGGTAGGTAAGCATATGGACATATTATTATAATAGATAGCCTTAGCAACAAAATCACAACAGAGGCGTTAACTAAGTGGTCGACCAAATAAATTGGTTTTATCACAATTTATAGGCAGCTTATCTGAATTACGTAAAACCCAAATGGAACTTTACTTTTTTATCAATTTATGAAGCGCTCATAAAATGCGTTCATTTATGTAAATTACCAAATAGTTAGTGAATCGGGAAAAGAAATTACTGGAGTTATGAACACATTGAGATGTGCCTCACATTTCCAATTTTTACTCAAATTCCAATAGATATCGAAGAACTTGGCGTTTTAGTTAAACTATAGTTAGAGTATTATATGAATTCCGTCGTTCTCGAGGGTATGGAGAAAAAGGGAATGGAGAAAATGGACTATGATATCTTTGGACGTCTGGAGTGGATAAAGAAATGTTCATAGGCTGATTTTTGCAGTTCTGAGAAACAAGCCCCAGCACGAGCAAGATTCACAAGTGGGATGGTAGGCTCTATCGATTTATTACTAGACAAAAAATGAAAAGACAACTCGTGGCAATCACGGTCGAAAAACCGTGAGTAGGATGGTGAATCGTGTCATCTCGCTTCCGCGTTGCATAACCGCAACTGGCACAAAATATTGACGTTATTACTACGGTTCTAGGCACTTCGCAATACAACACTTACTTGTAAAGCATAACCTTGTAGTTCTCCAGTAGTTCTTCGAGCCACATCTTAGCGCTTCCCATGAAGTCAGGCACCAGCTTCCTGTACACAACTCCTATAGACGTAAAGTTGGTGTTGCCAACATGAAGCGCCTTTCGGACCTCAGTCCTCTGGATGTAGTCCATGTAGGCTCCATCTAGCTCAATGTCGTCTTGCAGGTAGTTGTAGAGATTTGACAGGTGTGATCGAGATATGAATAGTTGGAGGAGATAGTTGTAGTACTGAAACGAAGAGAAATTAGATTCAAATGAGAATTAACTTCCAGGTTTTCTTAGCGTGCTTCTTTTAAGTACCTAGCTCTTAGTTGTAGACCATATACATATTACAAAGGTACAGGTACGTTGCCAATATTGCCATAGATCCCAAAATATACTTGAATTGTTTCAGATCTATCTAAACTAGTGTTATTATGAGGTAACATAGTTCTTTTGCTAAAAATATTTTCTGGAAGCACTGATCCGATTGCGAAAACTCTCTGGCAAAAAAGCTACAACTATCGCTGAATTAACGGTTCCAGTTCAGAACACGGGAAAAATAGCTAGCCACAGATAAAGGTACCTACAGCATAAGCTTTCACCATCTCTCCATTGTTGATGAACTGTGTGACAGCCGTCTCCAGATGGTTCATAGAGTTGGCCACACTGTCGTCCACTAAGCCAACCTCACGAACGAAGTAACTGTACCTCTGCAGTGACAGGGGATCGATGAAACCGTTGCCGATGGCTAGACCCTGTGAAAAGGAACATGGTTTAGAGATCCTTCTTTTTATTTTTTAAAGTTCGCAATACATCGTTGACACTTGCTTGTATCATCTTCAACTGTTGGAAAAAAAAAATTGTACTATTTTTAACTAACATGATGTCTGCTTGCCATTGACCGGATATAGTGGCTCACATTTACTGAGGGAAACCAACACTCAGCATTGCGTGGATACGAGAAAGAAGAGGAAGGAAGAGAGAGAGTTCGTCTCGATACGAGAAAAGAAGATGAAGCAAACATTTAAATTCAAATGTGTTTGGTTCCATTGAAATTTTGACGCCACAAATTGGCCGGTTATTGGTCCGTCTAGACTCAAGTGAACTCACACGACACAACGTGGGCGTGCCGTGTTTTCGGAGTTTACTCCATATGAAACGATTTTTATATTTAGCCCGCGGTATGAAAGAGAATATGCATGTATGTATGTAGGTATATATACAAAGTATACTCAGCTTATTTTATTGGAATGATGTAAATAATATTTTGGACGTAGCGGAACAGAGAGTAAATTCCCGAATACCTCCGTTGAAAAGGGAGCATCCTCCGACCGGACGGTTGTTGGTGTCTGGTGGGCAACTGCCCGACAGTTGATGTGCGGGCTTTGCATATGTTCTAATCGCACGGTAAACTCTGATATCGCTATTTAGGATTTTGTCAAGTTAGTTCGCAGCTGTCGAGATAGATGGCGCTGCGAGTCTCATTTGTTGTGATGTTGATTCTCCTGCGCTGATTTTTTGTGGCGGCATCAATGCCGCTACAATATGGATAAATATTTCTATATACTTTGATTATTTTTTAAGATGCTTTCATTTACCGTCTTTTTACATAATCTACACAATAATAGTTTTTAAGGAGTAAACACCAGTCGTGCGTCGGAGCTGACACACACACTTTTTTTTGTGTGGGGAATGCGTATTAGCAAACGTTGGGATGGCCCTATCCTTTATCGATGGCTATAGTTTATTAAGTCGTTATAGTTTTCACTTCCTCTACCTAATACCTTACCTGTAGGTTAATAGGCTCTTTTTCATGCTTGTGCCAGAGGATCTGCACTCCCAGTGAAGGTATGTGTTTCCCGGCGTAAGACTCTCCTGCGATAGTCAGAGGAGCTTTCCGGAGTTCAGGGAATATTGTTAGGAACTGCTGTAAAGCTTCGTACAGGTTCTCTCCGATCTGTAAATATGTAAGAATTGATTTATTTGTTTTGCTATGTGAAACCAGACTCCTCAATGCCTCGGAAAGCACGTTAAGCCGTTGGTCCCGGCTGTCATTTGTAGATCTTTGGCAGTCGTTACGGATTGTCCGAAGCCAGAAAATCTGACACCAGTGTTGCCAAGAAGTACCGTGTTACCAAGTTAATGGGTTGTGGAGGTCTGGTAGGCAGCCACTCCACGTAAAATACTGGAATTCAGCTGAATCCGGTTTGACTGGGAGCCGACCCTAATATAGTTGGGAAAAGGCTAGGCAGATGATGATGCTATGTGAAACCAGAAGTATCGCAGATGAATTGCCAATGTAGTCATCCCAAAGACAAAGTTGAAAAGTCTCATCTCATAATATGCACGTCAATCCTACGTGAAGACGCAATAGAAAGTATATTACAAATTGAATGACGAATGCCAAGAACAATAGCATAATTACCTACCGTGGTTTGGTTAGTGGCGTATCCTCTGTCGTCATCAGTGAAACTGAAGCCAGTTCCTACAGGGTTGTCGATGAACAGCAAGGAGTGGTTCTTACCCCAGGAGTGCTGGATTTCTGTACAAAAAAATCAAAGATTTGTAAAAGAAACAAGCGCTGTTTTGTTATCAATTCTGCCCTCGGAAGCCAGAAAGTGGTATCTCAATATTTTTGAATTATAATATTAGGTGTAGGTGACAGATAGTCACTTGTAGTTTGCAAAGCATTTATGGTTGGGTGACTTATTGGGCTCTAGCATTGCGCTACTCTGCGATGAGATGACGGTAGTTATCACCGTTATGCTAGGTACAGGAAAATGATACTGATTATCATCACCTCCAATGTGATAAAAGGAAGTCGGCTGATTCTGACTAGCTGCTGGACAAAGGCCTGTTCTAACTCAGTGGACTACCAACATTTTTTCGATGCTTTTACTACCACAGCATACCTTTGAATTTGCTCTAAAAAGTCGTAAGTACCACCATCTCTTCACGTGATCCTCACCTTCTAAATTATTGTCCGTACTGACGAAGAACGGTCCGATCTCAGTGAACAGTCCGTAGAGTGAAGAGGCGCCAGGCCCTCCTTGAAGCCAGATGATCCAAGGAGTGTCCTCCACTGATTTGCCCGACACGGGGAAGTACCAGAACCATAAATTGGCATTGTACTCTTTGTTCACCTGTTGAGGAAATTGTGAAGCGTTTGATAGGGTGAAAAATTGAAATGTCATCATCATCATCATCACCCTGTATCTCAATTTATTTGGGTTCGGCGCAGCATATCTTTTTCTTTCACACAGTTCTATTGGCCATTTCGTTTGCCATTTAGGTAAGCAGTTGAACACTATTTTTCGAGATATCATCATCATCATCATCATCATCATAGAAGTCAAAAGACGTCCACTGCTGGACATAGGCCTCCCCCAAAAAGGAGGTTTGCCATAATCAATGTTGCAATGTACCTACAGAGAATAAATTCTACTGCCCATTCTCTAGTGAGTCCCTTAGTCGCCTCTTACGAAACCCACGGGAAGTGGTGGGAGATGCGAGATACTGCTACTTCGAGATACTGCTTAGATGAAACTCGGTAAGGCTAAGTATCAAGTTATCGCTCCTCCGCTAACTTCTTCTATACTACGCAACAGATTATGATGCGGGTTCCATGAATAGAAAGAGCCATAAACGAAGAAGGATTATGCATTATTTCCACTCGTGCAAAGCCGGGGTGGGTCGCTGTATTTTTTTAAAGAGGTAGGTAGAGATGTAGTATACCTACCCAGATCTCATACTTGTCAAGTATTATTTAAATTGCCCACTGCAATATGTATAGTACATAATGGCATAGATAGAGACTCCTACTGTCTCGTTGGTCCAGTGATCGCAAGCGCTGTTAAGAAGGAGGTTGTTTAAAAAATAGTAGAAATTGCCCTCTGGAGTTTAGATTAGTAAATAGATAGAATATTTGTAGAAGTAGTAGGGTGTAACAATGGGCGCTGACATGGTTGGCGCAGTGGTTGAGCGATTGGCTGCTGCTCTGCGTGTCACGACACGCAGGTTCGATTCCAGCACGGAACAAATATTTGTATGGCCTACAGGTAGTTGTTCCGGTAATGGCTGTTTGTGTATGTGAGTTTGTATGTTTGCAAACGCACCCACGATACAGGAGAAACTGCTAAGGTGGGGCGACGTTTAAAAAAAAATACTAATGTAGGTACTAATTTACTAAAATTTAGTAATCTTCATAATAATACATATTATAAACGCGAAAATTTGGATGGATGGATGTTTGTTAGGTACTCAATCACGTCAGAACGGCTGAACGGATCTTGATGAAATTTGGCACAGCTGTAGATTATAGTCTGGAATCTTTTTATCCCGGGAGTAGTATGTTCCCTTGAGATAATTTTCGACATCCACGCGGGCGGTGCGGAAGGAGACATTTGATGATTTCTGATCCATAAAAAAATCTGTTCAGAATAAGATAAGTAAGTACCTATTACATTTTACAAGTATACGTGACAATACTACATTTTTTTAAAATTAACAAAATTTTCAGTACCTATGTTAACTAGGCTAAAGTACAATGTGCTGACCGTAGGTACCTACATCTTGGCGGGGCAAACCTAGAAACATAATACAGTTTTTTTTTCCCAATGGAAATAAAAATCATGAAATGAAAACATTGGAAAGATGCTTATAAGTCAAATGTTAAATTCATTTGAATAAATGACTTTTAACTTGACTTTGATACTAGTACTAAACCCACAAAAATAGTCTATTTCTAGATTTATCAATGTTAATGTTACCAACGTACAAAAAACAAGCACTCACAGTCAAATATCCAGCATAACTGTCCATATCAGGTAACAAGTACTCCGGATCGACATACGCTGCTTTCCTAGCTTCTTCAAGCTTCTTCTCTTCAATGTACGGGGTCAGAAGTAGTGGCGACCCAGCGTCAAATGTGGCTCTCGCTCGACCAATCTTATAGGTCCGTTCCATGAAGGTCAGGATAGGTTCGGGAGCCTCTCCTGGTGGGAGATCCGGTAGGGGGGATCGGTCTCCGCTGCTAACAGCTGCTATTGCTTGACTTGCGCATCTGTATAGAAGGGGTTTTTAGTTTTTGTGATTATTGCGCTGTTTTGCGCAATTTATTGGTTAGGAATGGAGAGGTATCCTTTCTAAAGATGCCACGAGCGTGGGAATTGTAGAATAAAGACATACCTACACAGGTTATACGTTACTCTGGATAACTAAGTGCCACCTACATTATTTATTTATTTATTAACTATGGATGACTTACAGCTAAAACAAACAGAATAAAAATTATGCTGGGCGCCAGATAAACTTGCAATAAAGTACACAGTACCATTCCGTATTAAAAGGGATATTACGGAAAGGTCAATGTACTTTATTGCATAGATACCCGAACAATTAATTATGAACCGTTTTTCATTACTAGAGAATGTAAAGGATCACGATAGAAATCGATTCAGCCACAGCACACACACAGCGACAGCTTTAGGTCTTTTTTCTGTTTTTGATATTTTGAAAGTCAATAAATGGATGTGGGTCAATGACCATTATTGCACATTATCTGGTGCCAACCATAGTCTGTGAGACTGACAGGCAATTAAAAGTCATCACTTCTAAAAAACAGATTGGAAAGAAAGAGTGTGAACAACACAACACAGCTGCCAAAAATAAAGAAAAAAAAAACAGTTAAAACATCAAGCTTAAACTTAACTAATTATAGGTAAGTACCTAGGTTCCTAATTAAATAGGTAGGTACCTAGGTATAAAGGTACGGTAAGGTAAGGTACGTACACCTTTATACCTCTTAGCTGGATGTAGTATACCTGGGATGGGATTGGATCGGATCCAAGAAGTAAGTAGCTTCAAAAATAAAAATGTAGGGAAATTGAGGCTTTTCTGACAGTTTGAGAGTGATACGCGAATGCGAAATTTGTTTAAAAATGAGTAAAATTGGCTCTCTTGGTATTCAACCGGGGTAAAGGTCTGTCACAGTGCAGCCTGTCACTAATATGACGTAGATGGAACGACTCTGTTACGTTAATCCCTCATTGATTTATCGTCAAGTGAATTACGTCGTGAATGTATAGTCATCAAATTGTAGAAACCAGAAGGAAAAGTTGGCAAAGACAATATGTTATGCATAAGAGCCGATTTTCCTCATTTGCCTTTTGTTGAGGTTGATGGTTAAAACAATAATTTCTCGATTGACGACATTAAAGGTGCGTAGGTACTAAAGATTTCCTTCCTATAGTTTCGTCATCATCACGGAAGTTATGAATGAATAAGTGCAAACTTAATTAACTTCATCTGCTATGGTGTAACTCCATATAATACTAATCAAATCAAGTTAATTATCAAGTTTTAAGCCAACTTTAAAAAAAGAGAGAAACAGTTTGGATGTGATTTTGGAATCCCTAATTTAAAATAAAAATAAAAAAGAAAAGAAAAACCCGTCACCATAGACGACCTCTCCCGCCAAAAGCCCGAATTAAAAAAAGAACTTACGTCAACAACACAAATGTCAAAAGTACGTCCATTTTGTTTGGTCACTATCAGCCGAGGGTGCTTCCCGCTTCGTCTTCCACAGCGGAATGGGCCCGCGTCCTAGCCTCGGGAACTTTGTATAGTCAGCCAGTTTTCAACGTGCACTTGCGTCTTGAACTTGGATTTATCTCGATCTTTTATACAGGGTGCTCCGTTTTGTTTGTTTACGGATGATTGGGTATTTTAATATTTTTTATTGGTACCTAAAATTTATTATGATTGAACAGTGGAATAAACCAGTACCGCTAACCCAGGGAGCTAGTTTCAAAACAACTGAATCACAATCAGGAAAAACTAATGAGATTCCTGATTAATTTAATTAGCAACTAGTATTGTTTTATTTTTTAATTTTTTCAATGATTAAAATTGATTAGCTGTACAAAAGTAGTTTCGTAATTAAATAAATAAAATAAATGAAAGGTTTTTTTCAAAACTTAATTCAAGTAAGTATCTAGGTTAAATAAAAAAGACATTTTTATTTTACCTGGGTACTTGAATTAAGTTTTGAAAAACATTAAATCTAAGGTCCAGTTTCTGAGATGATAGCTAAGTATCGCAAAATTAATGTGACAAATTTTCTAAGACACGTTAAACGATTTTTAACAGCCAATCACGTCACTTGACTCGTATTTAATTTGTGAAGCATCAATACCTAAGTATATTTTTTCCCAGATATCTTAAAAAACTTTAGTAATAAACTCAAGAAAAAATCATTATGTACTTAATGAATCTAATAGGTACCTAACCTATTCCCAACTGAGCTGTTTCTTGCCTACGTTACACTTGTTTACGTAGTTTCGTAATTAAATAAACAAAATAAAATCAATGTCGGTTCATTTTCTCTATCCAGATGCGAAATATAGTCAACAATGAGAAATTCTGGCAATAAAGTGGTTAGGTACGTTTACGGTAAATATTGGTAGATTAACTTATTAGTAGGTTTACTTTTTTTCGTCGTGCTCTAAGACTGTAGGTAGCTTAATTCCTTACGAAAAATAAAATTTAATCAAAAATTATTTGAGATGTTATTGTTCCGTGTGCCTCTCTGCACCCCCTGTATACCGCGAGGTAAGGCGCGGGGTACCAATGACCTGCTTAGCATAAACGCGCTCCCACGCTCAGATATTCGCGATAGATTCTTGCACGCTCTTAAAAGTGATTTGCTCTATATTTAGGATGTTCGTAGTAAAACAAACATCGATGCGATACATTTAAATACGTGAATGTAATACTTAATTGCATATTACGATGTGCGTGATTCGACTTAACAGATAACTGATTTTCCCACGCTCGTAAAACCGGACCGCGGCATCAGATTTGCGGGTTTTTTTCCCAACTATTAATTTTGAACGCGATTTCTTTGTAAAAAATACATTAAGTTTATTAAGCCTATGTTAATGTGGTTGAAACTTTATGGGGCAGGCTTCTCCGTGAGATTCTGGTTGAGTCATCGACATTTCTGTTCGGTCTATAAGGAGGCGATCGGCGGCCACGGTCAAGAGCAAATGGTGGCCTTGTCATTAACACTATGTAAATGTTGTACCACCTACCTTGTATTATCTAATGCTAATTAGTACCTAATGTTGTCAGCCTGTGAATTAAGAATCACAGCATTACGATGCCCTATTAAAACTAAGTAGTTACCTATACCCAGGCAATCTCTGTTACATCATCCAAAGCAGATAGATAATTATCTTATCGTAGGTAGATAAAACTAGTCGATGTTTTCCAATACACTAATACTAACCTTTATCTACGATGCAATCTGGGTAAAATTATTGAAAAAGCATGTTTGAAGGTAAGTTATACCTGAAAGTACCTACTGATCCGATTACAAACATTCTTCCACTGATGGCGAGGAGGGATCCGCGTCACAATTCTTTTTGCAACATAAAGTGTAGCCCACTTTATGTTGCAAAATGAATTGTGACTCGGATAAAATCGCGAGCCGAAGTCAAAATTAAATTCAGAACTTATTATTGATCATTTAAATGACTGAAAACCGGAAAACTACGAGCACCTACCAACTTCACTATCGATTTTGTTGCTAGTAACACGTAAAGTCTTCGTTTATGATATTGATGCAGATTTTTTATTATGAAGACGATTAAAATATCATTAATCAGCTAGTTAAAGTTGCAAGACCGGCTGTTTGTAGAAGTGCCGATGGTGAGTGGAGCACACGAGTGGAGATTAGGAAGACAATCAATATGCCCAATGGACCCAGATAGTGGATAATTATAAATCTGCCTTTTTCCAATTATATTGAGGTGGGCTGCCAGTCTAACCCGATGCAGTCAAGTACCAGCATTTTCCCATGTGCTTTCTGAGGCACCGAGGTATCTCGGTATGTTAAGATGGATCGACATCGGCAAACATTGCTAAACTTCGAAGATCTACCCGTGCGGCTTTTATTATGCAGCCACGAAATCCCCCGCCTTCCCACTCCCCCCGCTTGGTGGACAGAAGACCTTAAAAAAGTGGCTGGGACAGACTGGATGCGGAAACCTGAGGTCCATGTGTTTTCGAACTACTTGGGAGAGGTGTCTTAGATATCGGTCAGTGGACTGGCAGAGTTGATTGGTTGATGACACTGTAAGAGTATTGAGCGTCTGGCATTATGACTATTTCCGCAAGCTACACAGCGAAGATCGTAATTCGCAGAACAGATAGTCGATAGCGTTGAAAAGTCCTAAGCTAAATGGCCACTGGAAGCCACAGCGTTGGAAGGCATCCCACAAGGTGGACCGATGCGAGACGCATAGGACAAGTCGTTGTCCAGCGAAGTAAGATGTATCTGTACTGTTAGGGATCTACACGCACTAGATGCGATCACTGGACTGTTACAAAACATTCACGTTTGCCACTCTACAAAAAGAAAAGTTGGACACCCCATTGATGAGTTCAGAAGCAATGAACGAAATCTACGATTATATTGAAGGAATTAATAACTGCTAATTCTTTATGGACGATTTGTTGGAACAGATTACGGGACAACCAGCTACTGCGAAAACCAACAAAGCCAGAATAGAGGATAAATATGGGGAAAAAATAATTTTCAGTAGAATTTGCACAAACAAACTGTCGTCTGCGTGCGTGCAACTAGTGAAAAAATTCTGAACGACTCGTGGTACACGTCAAGGTTTACAGCAGTGCGATTCTGTATACACGTCGAAGTGAAAGCTTGGGTGAAGTGATCACGAAGTGAGCTGACAACTATAGCTCATGCCCTTATTGCTGCTGTTCGCCCTCGATGTTTCATATCTCCTATGTTGTCTAGAATCATTCTACTCTTCACCGAAAATTTGGATCCATGAACTTGGTGGATCTTCTTTCGAAGTTGGGATTCAGTGCCTCTTACGCTCAGTAGCTAGAGCTCTCCACCATCCACCACATGGAAGAACCTATTCCAATAGGAACGTTTATTCAATTTTTTTTGTAATGCCGACTTCATTGTATCCATCTCTCTCGATGGCTGCAAAACCTTCCACAGTATGGGACGTATAAAATTTGTTACACCTGCCAACTCTCTTCATACATCCACAAAAATGTCAAAAGGTTGAAATCCGCTCGTCCCCAGGAAGAAGTGGGCCAGCTGGGAGTTCTGGAGGTGCAAACCTTTGAGGGTATGGGAATCATTGCAGCAAATTTATCATAGAAGACTTCAGCTTGCTGAAGCTCATCCACTCTGACATATTCACCCTCCTACCAACCTTCAAGATCTCCTGTGGATGAGTGGTAAGTGGCTCCAGGAGGTGGAACTACCTATCTATAATTCCAGAATGTTATGCAATTGACGAATAAATTAAAACAACAACAACTTCGGTAACTTTTCTTCCATTTATCAATCGCCATCAAATGATTACAGCACTATACGCACAGCGCTATGCTTTAAAAATAGTTAGAAGGAGGAGCCACAGTTGTTTTCGTAACATTCGACCAGCCTTTCCATTCTCAACACCATATATTTTGCCGATGCGCGACTGGGTGTGGGGTGCGATGCGGCTGCTGGAAAGAAGAATTCCTTCTTTGCCTGCTCCAGTGTTTGCGGTGTATGATCCGGCTCTTTCGCAGTCACCGTCGCGTCGACGATGATATATTTTAGTTTTAGAAGATAATAAAGAATTTTATTTTTAGGATTGTAAGTGCAATTCTTAAAGAAAGTATATTTTTTTATTGCCCTAGCGAAAAGTGTACAATTTTTTTTGGTCTTAATTTCATGTAGATTAAGTACATAATTTTATTGTGTTTTATAAGAACATTTTATTACTGTGAGCCACCGTTTACGAGTTTTTACATTTACAAGGGACATTTACACCCCACCAGGTGTAAAGGTCCCTTTTTTGGAAGGTGGGGGTGAAACTATTGGGTGGTAACCCGATAGTTTCACCCCCACCTTCCAGTAGGTACTTTTAGTATGTTGTATAAAACACCATTCCCTACACCTAGGTACGCCAAAATTCGCATATAATATGTACACGAATTATTTCTCCTACTTTTCCTTCCTTGGGTGGAAGTATGCAAGGAAACAGATGAAAAGGAAAAATCGCTTCTTTAGATACCTAACAATGAATTAAACTAACGACTTTTCCGCGTATTCGTCATAAATTTTCAACGCAGTCGATATAAGTAATTGTTGATGCGGCAAAACGATGTAGTTCAAGCCCATAACGAGACTGGTTTGCAACGGAGCCGGTCATGGAGCGAGCTATTCTTTTGGTCTTACTTGCAGGGTTCAGGTAAGTGCTTGCGGTACCTACCTTATGGTAGTAGTGGTTGAGTGGTTTATAGTAGTGGTAGATCCTTAGATTTAAATGGAAAACAACGAATTGTCAGCAATGTTCTTCTCGGTTGCTGTTCATATGTTTTAAATAAAGATTGCTTTGTGTTTTGTAAAAGTAAAATCGTTGTTCTTTTTTTTAAGTATTGTCTTTCTTTTTTTTTGTTTAGAAAATCCATCCATACTAATATTGCGAAAGAAACTGTCTGTCAGTCTGTTTGTAACTGCTTGACGTCTTAACGGCTGATCGGATTTGGACTAAACTCAGGAATTGCATACAGGATACTTTCTGGGACGAATTTCAGGACTACCGACTTGAATAATATTTTCCCAAAATATGAAAACTTTAATATTAAATTCTTCAAAGGATTTTAGACTGGTAACTCATTTTCCTCGGTTTCAGTAACTAGTTAACCCATTCATTTTCAGCTGTACTTTTGGCAATATCACATTGCCAGAAGAGAACGACTGCGCCGACTGCTTAATTTTATCGCCTTACATTCAAAATGGAAAGGGATCACTAGCAAGAGAGCTAGCTGAAGTCAATTCATCACATTTCGTCGGACTGAAAAGCTATTCAGGTTTCATAACAGTGAATGAAGAATATAATTCGAATCTGTTCTTTTGGTTCTTCCCTGCTGCTACCAACCTGACAGAAACACCGCTAATAATTTGGCTGCAAGGAGGACCTGGGTTCTCGTCTATGAAAGGACTGTTTGACATCGTTGGACCAATCAAAATAGAGGATGGAAAAGGTACCTAAGCACATGTATTTTATGATTCATTTTGAAGTAGGTAGGGTGAGCAAGCGGTGGGTGCGCTTGCACATCAAGTTACGCTATAAAATCGTACTGCTTTCCGCCCACGCGAGCGTAGCATAGCAAGGTTGACTCATAATAATAAAGCACGCACTAGCAGTAGCCTGCGACTTTGTTAGCATAATTTCGACTCCACGATTGATCGTGACAGGATAATTTTCTACTATCTTGGCAAATATTTCACTTGAGCCTCAGGTAGGTCTTTCCTAATCTACATAGCTACAACATAAAAAAAAAAACAAAACGTAAACGCTCTAACTATATCTTATATTTGCGCTAGACCCTTCAAACTCAACATAATTCAATTTCGTATTAATTCCAAATACCTACTTGTTTTACTGCTACAATGTACCGTGCGTGAATAATATTCGTCGCTAATTGATTTGCTGTAACTTTTATTATCGTTGTAATGCGCACTTGAATTCGCACTGTGTCACGGTTAACTATTTGATTACATTCCCCGTCATCTTGGCGAATCTAAAGCCTATGTATCAGCTATCCGCAGCCTATTTACGAAGGTATATACAAAATGTATATAATCGGCCTTGCAACCGTATTCATTGCGTATGATTTACGATGTCAAGCATACATTTTTTTTTTTATTTGAAACAAACTTATTTGGAATTTAATTAATAATGATGATGGTTTTATAGGGTGAATGTTGATGATGATGTTATATGATATTCAACATTTTAAAATAAAGCATATCGATACCAAATGAACCTCAAGAACAATGTTATGTTTCTGTATTTCTATCAATTTATGCGGATAGTTTTTACGGTCTGTCTGCCTTCTAAACAATAGATGTTTTTTTTTAACATCGTGCTATGTGTTCTAATGCCCTGGGAGTGCTTAAATAATGCGGGAGCCAATTTCAATCTCGGCCAGACGGAAAATCGTTTCCTGCTCCCCTCATGGAAAGTTATTAATTGTACTTACTCATCATTATGAACAACTTTTACTATGGAACCAACCAAGCTGTTCAGTACATTTCAAAATCCATCCAAAGGTTGTCTTTGAAAGATCGCTTGTAGCGATAAGGCCGCCAATTGTGTCACCCTATGTAACGTTTTCTTCATCTATCTTTTCTGTTATTATATGGTGTAGCTACATAATAAAGAGTATTCTATTCTATTTTGTCGAGTTATGCGCACACAAATGCATGGGGCAGTCGATATTTTTTCGCGATTTCCGTGTTGGTTCCATAGTGAGAGTTGTTCATAATGATGAATACAATGACCCCTTAAGAGGTATTGCGTTTATTCTGTTACAGGTTGTATACCTAATTATATTACAATGTTCCTCAACTTGACAAATGGTAATTTTTCAGTGGTTCCAAGAAACGTGTCATGGGCGGATCACTCCATGCTGTTCCTTGACAATCCTGTGGGAGCTGGCTTCAGTTTCACAGATGACGAAAGAGGATACCCTGACAACGAGGATGACGTGAGTAAATTAAATAATAGGACATACCTGTCGCATGCTGCAGAAGCATAGAAACGATAGATTGATGTGTCAAAGGTTTTATGCGAGAAATATTGAATAAGCACGAAATATAGGTTTAAGAGTGTTAAGGGGAAAGGGAATTTGGAAGAAGGAAACACTTTTTTACAAAAAAATGTTTTGGTTGTTTATTTCACTTTTTGATACCGGTTTCCGAAATTAAAGGTATTTTATACACTGTAGTGTTTTTTTGGAAGTCGGTGTATGCATTTTTTTGTGAATAAGTTTTTATTTTAATTTTTAGTGGTGAAACCCTACAACTAAATTAACCTTGTTCCCATAATGAGTGTTTGCGCTATTTGCCGTTAAGGAGTTACTTTGTGTGCCTTCACAGTCTAAGTCCAGACCAGCTCATAGTTACATGTATCTACTTTTCTTTGGGATTGACATAAACTTAACAATATTTTACTTTACTAGATTTTATTGATTTCAAGTTGAGGAGGTCACTGGTTTATCTTTGAAGTTTAACGACCAATGCAAATGCAATATAGTTAGGTATAACTAAACCCAACGCAAAAAATATGCATCTGCGTACCCCTTCACAGCGTACCGGCGTGATGTTATGTTATGAACTGGTGTAAACAATAAACAGACATGCGATTTCAGCAATCCCTGGAGATTTGCTATTAATTATTGAAGAGTTCCGTTGCCTACCTCCGAAGTTCTCCATCAAATATTCATCAAATTACATACAATGGGACCAGTCCAGGAAAAATACTCTTCCAAATCGGTTGACAATTGGCGCTTAACAAACATTTTTTTTTGGATCCCATCATCTTCTCCTGACCTATACCTTCCATCATCCGATCAGCAACTTGTGATGATGATAACCAGGCAAAAATATCTGAATTGCGTTAGAAAGTATATCAAAAATATTATGTGCCTTTAAAATTTGAGCGTTGCCCTCGATTTCCCTGAGATCCCATCATCAGATTCTGACTTGGTGACAACGGGATCGCCTAAGGAGTATAGGTATTCGAATAAAAAAGAAGAAGAATTTTGAAAATTGGTCTTCAATTGGCGGAGAAATGACATTATATAAAATATATTTATACAAACAGTCAAACATAGAACCTCCTCCTATTTGATGTCGGTTTAAAACATACTACGCCGAATCCAAATAAATATGTAAATGCATATTTATTTGGATTCGGCGTAGTATGTTTTGTTATGTTTTGTCACAAGAGCAGGAAGATGATTTCGCATGCTGGTGAAATACAGGATATTGTTAATCCTTGCTAGATAATAAGAGTACCTACTTTCCATCATCTAGTGGTTATCTAGTTTTTTTCCTCCTTCTGTACCTAATTTTGTATTTCTTTGTGCGTTCAGCCTTCTAAGAATGGGCTTATTGAATAGCTCAATTAAAATTACAATATTTTTTTCATTACTCACGTCGTGAGAGGTAATTACCTACTTAAATATCTAACAATCTTTCAACTATGTTCCTAATCGTGACTAAGAATGGATAGTGATAATAATCTTCTTCCATGAGTAGTTTTGCAATTAGTTTTTACAGTAGCCATTTAGAAATAGTTGTTCTACCTAAGTGTGAAATGTGGCGTTAAGATGTTATCTATGCAAATATTTTCCTATTGCTCTAAGGTCATCAAAATCTTTATGGACCGATGGGAATGTAAATAAACCAGTTGAAGAAGCATCCCGTATGGTAAATGTATTATATGCGATGCGATTTGCGAAAGGTCAGGGTGCAATGGCCTGTTAACTGTAGAATGAACTGTTTTTAAGTCGTGATTTTGAAATGCGAATATATTGATAGCCAGTATTTTAAGGATTTTATTCGAATCGATCTGCCTGACTTCTCCCAAATGTTGGGGTTGGCCTTTGGGCTAACTGGATGCAGCTGAGGACTATATTTTACATGGAATGACTGCGTATCTGACGCTCAACCATTAACTGGGTATTACGATACCTCTCTTGGCAAAGACTGGTTTCAGATTTTCTGACTATTTTTATTCGAATATTATTTAATACCTACCTAACACTGTACAAGATAAAGTAAACGACCACCTACTACTTTTACGATATACTTATAGTTACTTACCAATATGTAGGTATATGGTGTTAAAAAATCAACTGCAAGAAATTTAAGGAGTTGTTTAGAATAAAACATAAAAATTAATCACGAAAACAACTTTTTATAATATACCTATATCAATCCATTTCAAAGATATGCAATATTTTCATTACGCACAAATTTTTTGAGTATGCGCACTGAACTCCGCGTTAGGCCCGGTTTCCACCAAAGCAGAGAGGAGAGGAGATGTGTTGAATAAACCAATCCGATTTCGTTATTTCCACATCTCTTCTCCGCTTAGCTTATCGGATTTGTTTATTCAACACATCTCCTCTCCTCTCTGCTTTGGTGGAAACCAGGCCTTAGGCCGCCGCCCGCAGCCGCCGCCGCCCGTGCCGCGTAAGTGCAGCCCCGCAGTACAGTGCACATAAAAATATTTTGCTAAATTATTTTATAGTGTGAAAAATAAAATACCGAGCATGTACACGAAATTCTTGCAATTTATATTTTAACACCTTTTAATACAGTTACCGTTACAGGTTACCTGAAGGTATGTATGTTTTATCGTGTATCTCTAGATGTGGAGGTCAAATAGGTAGACGCTCCATGTATGCTGCACATTGTTAACCCGACCCTAACATAGTTAGGGCTAGACAGAGAGTCATATAAAAGCAGCAGTAACATCCCATTTTCATACTAGCAACTTTTAATTTCGTTTGGTAGTGCTACGTCAACTTTTGTTGACCGAATATTAAAATAATATCAAAACTAGCATGATACTAAAGAAAATAAATATTTTAAATTAAGTTAGGTACCATACAGCAACATCCCATACTATTACCATAATGTAACGTAAAATAAAAAGTCGCCTAAATGTTCCTGGCTTTGCTTTTACATACATGACTTCCTCACGAAAGTGGTATTGAAGCTTCTTTTACAGATTATCTGTCGTTATACAAGACTAGGCAGGCAAAAGATCATACGACAAAAACCAAACTGCACCAACTAACGCTTGGTTATACCTCCTTCTTCTTCTTAGTTTCACGTTTCCACGCTTTCTGTACCATTATGTAGATCATCATCATCATTTTAGACCGGAAACAGTCACTTATGAAATCAAAATCAAAGTCATTTATTCAAATTAGTGCTAGCACTTTTTGAACGTCAAAGTTCTATAAAAGATAGTCCCCCAAAAACGTCCGCCCGTCACCACTTCCTAGTGTTTTAGCTGGGAAGAAGAAGTGGCGCAACAAACTCCCCAGCAACACAAATCTGTCTGTTAAGTTTTCAAAACTTGAATTAATACAGTAAGTCTGCAAAGCAGTTTACAATAATGAATGACACAAAAAAATTTAATATCCACTAACTAAATCAAATTAACTGACTCTTGTTAGCTAGCACACTCCGTTATGCCATAAAAAAGACAAATTCAAGCATTAACATATAAATGTGTAAAACCTCCCCTTTTTTCTGTCATACCTACATCCCGGTTCTCTGGGTCCATCATCAAGATGTTTCCCGCGATTTTTACGATATCTTTAACTTCCTATCGGACGGTTCTGGTTTCTTTGGCCAACCTTGGCTACGACCTTATTGTTTTTTCAGTAGTTATTTAAGTGTAATGTTAATAATTGCAGGTCGGCGAACAAATGCTGGAGTTTCTAAAGCAGTTCTTGGAGATGTTCCCAGAGCTGCGATCAGCACCTCTGTTTGTAGCTGGGGAGTCGTATGCGGGGAAGTACGTTCCTGCCTTGGCAATACAGATTCACAGGCACAACATGGATAAACCACAGGATCTTATCAACATGAAGGTAACGTATTAATTTTAATAAGTACCTGATTCTCAGGAACATGTGTAGGGAACTTTTTTTATTGTTGGCTCGAGTTTGAACGCCTGATGGAAAGCGATGATGTGTTCGACGATGGGGCACGCTTGCCTAGAAGTAACCTAGTCACTCTTGACATAAAGATCCTCAGGTTGTATTTGTAGCTATCAGGGAACATAGACTCTGGGAGGGAATTCCACTCCTTGGCGTTACGCACCATGAAAATATTTCCAAAACATTTTATGGGTATCGGTAGGAAGTTTAATAAGTAGCCAGCTTCTCAAAAACATGTGTATAAGTCCTTCGTGCCCATAACTTGAACCTTTAATCTTTTTGAAAAAACTGACAGCCTCGTTGGTTGAAGGCCTGCTGTGCGCGGCGGGGTCCTAATCGTCGATCCTCGGGTCGGGCAAATTGTAATTGGGGTTTCCCAGTAGGATTTATGAGTGTCTTAGTATGAATACGGAGTCTTATATTGTGTCTTATTGTTAACCAATGGCTTAAAAGGTCCCTATTGCCCTCGGAGGGTCATAAACATGTTGGGAAAATGTGGGCGTGCTAAACGCTTCTCCATATTTATTCCTTTGGGCAGACAGACAATACAAATTCATTTTTTTTTTTATTGGTTAGGTAGATTATAGACGTACAGTGCTACACCATAACACTCTGTATAAACTTTTTTTTTGTTCTAGGGTATCGCAATCGGCAACGGTCTAGTGGAGCTCCGAGACATGATGCACTACAGTACTCTGTGTGAGGTGCTGGGCATCCTGGAAGGTAACCAGGTCGACCACGTGGCACTGCTTGAAGAACAGGTCGTCAAGCTTATTGACAGCAAGAGGATGGTCGATGCTGCTAATGTAAGTACTTGAAAGACATAAATACCTACCTAGGTTCTCAGATAAGTTAAAGTACCGTAAGAATTTGGTTTAATTTTATAATGATACCAAAGGTTTTGAGTATGAAGGTGAGATCACTAGAGTAAGGATCAAAGAAAAGATAGGATCATGGATTGGATTTGGAAGAAGACATTCTGAACCGGTCGCAAGTAATTTGGGTTACGGGAGAAAGATGAGTAACCGAAAATGGTAGATTTATGTCGAGCGCTCTCTGGGATTGCCAACTACATAATCTGTAAGATCGCTAGATGTCTATTAAGCCTGGGCTCCCAAGACTCGACATAGTTAACGATCGCATAACGACCGAATTCAGTCGTTAAGTCTTAAGGCCCATACACTGTCCAACTTGAACGCGATCAACGATCAAAATCAATGATCTGCGGCCCTACCATGACGTGTTAAAGAATGAGTCGTTCGAGCGAGAAGGAGGGATGGAGCTATACTCCCTATATAGCTCCATCCCTCCAGGGTAGGCCCCCTGATCTGTGGATCGCGTTCAAGATTGACAGTGTACAGGCCGCTTTAGGAGTTATCAACCGTATTCAGTCGCGTCTATCGGTAGCTATGTCGAGACTTCCCGCCCTGTTTACCATATAGATATTATTAAATTTAATTTTTCTTCGTACCAGAAATTCAACGAAACAATAGAATACATTAAAAAACAAAGCGGCGTCAGCATATACAACTTCGTGGAGGACTCTTCGGCAGCAGCACCGGAATTCGAAGCGTACATCACCAGGAGTGACGTCAGAGAACTGATCCATGTGGGGAACATCACCTTCAACTATAACAACCAGCTAGTCTATGAGAAGATGTTGCCAGACATCGCTAATACTACCAAGCCGTTCATTGAGGAGTTGTTGGAGCATTATGGTGTTTTGAGCTACAGGTAAACCTTCAGAGTGAAAAAAAAAGAACCCATTGTAATTATAAACAGTGACGTTCATTTGAATAACATTCTATAAAAATAGAATGTTATTCCCGATCACCATAAGGAGTTTAGTCCCACACTCCATTTTGAACGCCGAATTGGATTAGAAGGAAATTGTTGTTACATTTATGCAAGTTTTACTTTACGACATAAAGTTCTGTCTGTTTTCCGGAATCTCATTTATGGTGTAAAGCGTGCAGCCTTTTCTTGTTTATTTTAAGGACAAGGACTGTTATTGTCCTTAAAATAAACACGAAATGAATCACATGTCCTTGAAGGACATCTGATCCATTTCTCAGAACTCAGACAAGGCTTAAAAATAATTTGTCATTATACTCATTTACAGCGGCCAACTGGATGTGATCCTGGCATACAGTTCGTCGAAGCACATGTACGGAACAATGAAGTGGTCGCGCCGCGAGTCCTACATACAAGCTCCAAGGCGGCGCCTGCGCAGGTTCGCCAACGGATCCGTTGTTGGGTGAGAAATATCAATACTTGATTTGTATAACATCACCCATATCCTTATACTATTTGGTTGATATCCCTTTGAAGCCTATGATTCCTTCAGTTTTCTCCTTTCACCTCTCTTTACACCTCCAGTGATCAGTTGATCACTATAATAATCTTTATCTAAGCACCTTTATCTCGCTTACTTGTTCAGACACAAATTCCTTCCTATTTCTAAATCAGCCGGCCTATTCTATTAATATCTCACTGTGAAAACATAGGTGAAGTGAGCTGTCATTTACCGGAGACGTTACACGACACACAAATTGACACTAGGTACAGACTCACTTCACCAATTTTTTTTACGATGACATGTTTTCAGAATAAAACTACTGAAAAGCTTTAAAAAGTTTAATACCTCTTTTAATTGAAATTGGAGGTCTTTATCACAGTCAAAGTCAACAAGTCCTTATACTTTGCAGGTACAAAAAGGCAGGTGGAAATTTCGTCGAAATACTAATTCGAGGCGCTGGACACATGGTGCCACTTGACCAACCAGAGGTAGCAAAGTTCATGATAGACAGTTTCATTCAGGAATTCAAATAAACGTTAATTTATGTACACAATATGTTTTATTTTCTATTCCTTACAAATATTACACGATATTTACAACTTTTTGTTTTAAAATTATAAGGCACTGAGGGATGGTAAAGCCTTGGCACTCTTGGCAGAAATATTATCGACTAGGTAGTTCATACAAAAGTCACTTTATAATTTGTAATTTAATAATTTATTAGTTGCTAAAGTAATGTCATGGTGTGTATTCTGTACTTCGATTTCGTATCCAATAAAAAAATAGTTCTTCACATACAAAGTAAATACATGCTGAGATCTGGAGACGGAAGATAAACTCGGTTCCTATGAACATTTTAATCATACAAAATCGGTTTCACCCCACTCGGTTTGATTTGCTATGTTCGAATCTTAGAGATTTGATTAAATCAATGCAAAGCAAGTACAGTACAACTACTTTCTTAATATCCCTCGGCGAAATAATGCTAATTTCCATGTCCATAAATTATTAGATTTATCGTGTTTATTCATTTGAATTCACAACGAAGTAAGCACCTACTTTATCGTTGTTTTGTTTTGATTTCCTCGGATATATATAACAATAAAATACCTACTTAGTTCTGAATTCAAATGATTATACACGATTAATCTAATAATTGATGGACATGGAAATTTGCATTCGTTTGTATTCGGAAATATGATGCCGGCCCCACCAACCGTGTCTCCACGTTGCCGTCGTGGTGGGGCTTGCGTGTCTCAGTGATCTTGGGGGCTTTGCCAGTAGAGCCACTCATGCCGGGAGGTCCCAAGTGAGAGACCAGACCAAGAGAGACACAAGAGGGGCACACCGTTCGGAGACTTGAGCAGTGTTCGGGTCCTCGGACGGTGTGCGTCTCATTGGCTTGCTCGCTGCTCTCTGGTACGCGTCTGATCATCAGACGTGACTGTGAGGGCAGCGAGCAAGCAGTGAGAGAGAGGGAGAGAGAAGGGGAGAAAGGGACCGCACCCTCAAAAAGGAAAGCATGGACAGTACTGAAAGAGATAACGTACCCCAGGGCGGTCCGGACTGCACAGCAGTCCGGGAATCCGCCACGCCTCGCGCGTCAAGCCCCTCGTATTCTGGGGGGGGCAACAGTGCTGTCCACATTCCGCATGCCAAGGGCATCAGTGGCCGAGGAGGCCCCCGATCCAAGCCGTCCTTTGAGGACATGATCGGGTTCAACTTTGGCTCGCCCGACAAAGCGTCGGTCGGGCGGAGCGCGGCAAGAGGCGCGCTATATTGGAGGAGGGGCTCGCCTGAGCGTCACCCGGGTGCAGAGTCGGAGTCCGAGTTGGACTCCGACGACCTGGTGACAGTTAGCTCGGCGAGCTCTGGACCCGAGGGGGCAGGGACTGCAGCGGAGGACTCGAGGTCCTTCCGCAAGCGGCCTAGGCCGGAAGACGACCGGGGGTCGTCTTGCAGCGAAGAGGTGGCCTCGGCCCGGAAGATCCCCACCAGCAGGCGGGGTAAGGGCCGAGAGGGAGGCAAGGGCAGAGTCCTTGCCTCCAAGGATGCTGGACGACCCCCCGAAGATGGCGGTCGTGGGGCTCATGTCCATGAGTCCTCCGGCGGTGAGCCGGATGACCGGAGGGCCGGGTTTGCGGAGGTGGTGGAGGCCGCGCTTCGCGATGTGGCCTTGAAGAGGAAGCTTTCCTCTAAGAACAAGGCCATAAGCGAGGCGATGGCCTCCATTCTGGAGGCAGCGGAGGCTACCAAAGGTGGGCCTCCGCCGGACGAGATGTCCGAGCTGCGGGCGGAGGTCGCCCGCTTCCCAAGTAGCAAAAACGTTGTATAATATTAGAACTATACAACTAACAGACATGTAAGGGCTTTTTAACAGTTTTGCAGCAACTAAACAGTTGTAAAGTAGTATTCAGTACGACGCATTAGTTATAAATAATCTAAATCGTATTAATGTGTCTGTTAAACGTCATCTCAATCATTTTATATGACGGTCATACAACGTTAAGTCGAGTATACGTTTCAGTCATAAAATAGTGATGAGTCGCCATGTTTTGTAAATTAAGAACCTTTAATTCAACACTTAAAAAACAAACAGTTATGTAATGATTTTATAGTTAACTATTATAAAATCGTCATACTGGGTCTTATAATTCCACCTTTAAGTAACTTTAAGGTTGAAGCGTTATTCTTATATGACTAATATAAGTCAATTGATTATTTAAGCAATAATTAGAATCTTTTATATAACTCATTCGCCTTCGCATTCGTTCCCTCGCGGTTTTTTTTAAATCTTAATTTTAGATAAGGATTTCAAAAAGTGGAAAAGAATTAAACGAAGTGGTGGTTTTAGAAGAAAAGTAAATAAAAATTATCAATTATTATTGTTAAATACAGCAACGATACCTACATTTAATCTGGAAGAAACTGTGCCCAGCCAAGCAGAAATCGGTAAAAATATGAAAGTGGTTCCGTAAATGTTTCAACATTTAATGCGGTAAATGCTGGATCCAGTCAGGACTGGTGTTTTTGTTTTGTTGTACATTTTTGTTCCGCTCATGTTCTTTTACCAGAAGGCACACAAGATAGTGAAAGTATGTTTTTCTATAAAAAGCTCCTTTATTAGATTCATTCGTAAGTTTATATTAACGAAATCTTTTTTTTTTGTAGACGAATTAAATAATTCCGATTTCTTTAAAGAAGACAACTCCATGGAAATGAGTAACGAAAGTTATGAAGAACTTGATAAAGATGATCAATTCCGGCAAGATTTAAAAAAATGGGCAATCAGTTGTAATGTTCCTCATGATACAATAAAAAATATCTTTTAAGTATTAGGTACATTTTTTTTACATCCATTATTTTTTTATTACATAGCACTTCTGTGATAACTGAAAATGTGTGTTATTATTCCATGGCCATTTTATTTGCTTTAGCAACTCGAAGTCTTTTGAAATGATGTCCCTGTAAGAAATACAGAAGTATTCTCATGAATACATACAAAGGTTTTTCTATTTTCCAACATAACTCTAATTGCAACCGTCATGGAGGACGCCATAAGTCGTACAAAAACATGTATAAGACCAATAGTTATAAACAGGTCTAAATGCAGTCGCCCAATGTCTATTGGCAATATGGCGGAAACGATGAATACCAATTTATGTATTTTATTTTTATAAACAATATTG
This sequence comes from Melanchra persicariae, assembly GCA_947386135.1. Classification (NCBI taxonomy): domain Eukaryota; kingdom Metazoa; phylum Arthropoda; class Insecta; order Lepidoptera; family Noctuidae; genus Melanchra; species Melanchra persicariae. Next base: position 5,269,286 of record OX376653.1, on the reverse strand, counting down.
AAACACTAACATTATGAAGGCCCATTAAAATATTAAAGAAATAACCAAACATATCATCGAAAATTTTAAATTCCCAAGTATAAGTCACCGCTCTTTATCTTCCATCACAGTCAACTTTCTTAACATTAAATTAATAAATAATAATGATTATTAAAACATTTGACTTAACTTTTTATAAATTTTATCGCAACACAATAAATTGTTGTCACACAAGTGATCTAGCTTGCACCATTGACCAACCACCGGCATAACAAAACATCTATACGATGATTTAGTTTTGTAAGAGTATTACTGAAACTATTACAAGCCTTTCTAGATAAACTTTCAACGTCTACGTGATTTTTACTCAACTTTATTGTCGCTGGAGCGACTGCAAAACGACCCTAACACGATTTAAATGTTATATAATCTGCGCCCAAACCCGCGTTATATTTACGTACAAAAAACTATTATAAAACCATTTTCATATGGCTGAAAGTTATATAAAAAACGTTACTGTACTATTTATATGACATTATTTTGCTACTTGGGTTGGCTGCCGCCACGGAGCGTCTCCGAAAGGAGAACGAGGGGCTCCGCGCAGACCTGGCCAGGCTCCGGGGAGCCGGCCCACAGGGGGCGCCGCAAGGGGGGCGCAAGAAGGACATCCAGCCCGTGCCGCAGGAGAGCCAGGTGCTGGACCTCGTGCGGCAGGAGATGGCGGCCTTCCAGGCGCGGTTCTCCGTCCTGGAGGGCATCGTCCTGCGCCCCCCGTTAGCGGCGAGTGGGAAGGCCCCCCAAGGCCAGAAAAAGGCGTCATATGCGGCCAACGTGGCTGCCACACCGGGGTCTTCCGGCCAGGACAAAGGGTCCGGGCCGGCGCCGCGAAGCCGGTGCCGGGAAAACCGGACCCGGCGGCCCCGGGAAGGAAGAGGAAGGGTGGGGTTGCTGCGCGGACGGCGAAGGCTCCTGCGCCGTCTGAGCAGCAGCTCCCCCCGGCTTCCTCGCCTTCAGCTCCTCCCCCGGCTCAAGCCGAATGTCAAGTGGCCGGGGAGAAGAGGAAGGCGGGAAAGGCAGCCAGGGCGGCCAAGAGGCGGGAGAGGAAGCGGCGGCAAAAGGCGCGAAGCGTCGCGGCTGCGCTGCGCCCCCCGAGGACCGCGGCTGTAGTTCTTACGCTGCAGCCGGACGCGGCGAAGAGGGGCGTGACGTACGCGGACGTGCTCACCAAGGCGAAGGAGGCAGTGAACCTTGGTGAGCTGGGCATCGTGGGGGGCCTTCGGCTCCGGGTCACCATGACTGGGGCCCGGATGCTGGAGATCCCCGGGGCAGCCAGCGGCCCAACTGCGGACGCTCTAGCCGAAAGGCTCAGGGCGTCCCTAAGCGCGGACGATGCCCGAGTGTCCAGGCCCACCAAGCGCATCGACATGCGCATCTTGGGCCTGGACGACTCCGTCACGGAGGCGGAGGTGGTGGCCGCCGTCGTTAGGACGGGGGGGTGCTCAGCAGAGGAGGTGAAGGCGGGCACCCTACGTCCTGACAACACGGGCACGCGCACCATTGTGGTGAGCTGCCCCGTGTCGGCGGCCAAAACCATCACGGAGGGCCGAAGGTTTTTGGTGGGTTGGGTTTCCGCGCAGGTCAAACTGCTGGAACCCCGACCTCTGAGGTGCTTCCGGTGCCAAGTGGGCCACCATGTGGGAGCACAATGCACCTCGGAGGTGGACCGCAGCGGTCTTTGTTTCCGCTGCGGTCAGCCCGGTCACAGGGCCGGCTCTTGCGTCGCCGCGCCGCACTGCGTAGTCTTTGCGGCAGCTGGCAAGCCGGCCGACCACTGGGCTGGGGGTAGGGCCTGCGCCCCACCCACCAAAGCCGGAAACAGGAGGAAGCCCTCCGCCACCGCCGTCTCTGCCGCGACCGCCGCCGCTGCCGCCGCTTCTTCTGCCGCCATTGCCGGTTCCACTGCGGCTGCTGCTACTGCGGCAGCCGCAGTAGAGCCCCTACAAAGGGCTCCGGAGGGGGCTGAAATGGAGTGCCAGTAATGGCCCCATTTCACCCCCTCCTGTTGAACGTCAGCCACTGCGCCGCCCAGGAACTGATGCTCCTGAGCATGGCGCAGTGACTGATGCCTGTGGACGGCGAGCAATGGGTAGCTCGCCGTCCGATCAGAACAGGCCCGGGTTGACGGCGCGCTGTGTTCTACGCGCGCCGAGCCAGCGGACGTCAGCATGGGTCGGGGCCCGTTAGGGCCAGAGCCTACCAGGGTTGCGGATTTGTTCGAAAGAGTTACCGCGGCCCTGGGAAGAAAGGCACTAGGAGGACTAAAGGGTGGGTTTTAGTCAGTAAAAGTCTGACACTCCCTGCCGCTCCACCCAGAGCGGGAGGGGTCATTTGATGATTTCCCATTAAGAAAATAGTTGTACTGTCCCATCTTATTAGTTATCCATCTAGAAATCATTTTCACGCTAATTTTTTTTATTATTTTCGTCTTACGACTTTGCTTGAAGATATCATCAGTACGGGTATATAACTGTGTGAGCCTGAAGATCTGTCATACAGGTCCTGAACCTAGTTCAGACTCCAGCTCTCACAAAGGTTCTAGCATAAGGCAAAATTTAAAAAAAAAACTGTTACAATGTACCTTTATGAGAGAAATAAACTATATTATTATTATTATATTATTATTATTATAACTAACAGGAACCGAGTCTACCAACGTCCAAAACACTACGCACAACCGCTCAAAAATTTCTTGCAACCTGAGTAATAACAGTTCTGAACACTTCCACTTAGAACATCCACTTAGAACATAGTTGAAGTAAAACTGGTCTCATCAACGTTGTTATACAGATAGGCATCTGTCCTTCTCTTCCACCTTAGACCATAGACCACGCCACAGGCTATCGCTAAAAGCAGTAGAACATTCAGGACTATGCTCACGACCATCACAGCTTGAGTACCAGAAGGTGGATCCCCAGGAACTTGAAGTATGGTCTTCGAAATCCCTTCGGTATCATCGTCGATGTACGCAGCAGTATCTTGGGCCAACACATGGTAGTTAGGTGGTAGAGGCAGGTCTTGACCCCTGATGAAGTAGGAGATCAGTGCCAGGGTCTCTGCTGGTTTGTCCATGGGGACTAAATGGCCTGCACCTCGGACTAGGACTTCGGTTAGACTGCCACCGCTTTTGACGTATCTGGAAATATAAAAAAGTCGATTAGTTACGAAAATAAGCCAGTTCATGTAAAATATTAACGGTGTAGGTACCTTACGTACCCACCTACTTTTATCTTTTTCCCCTTTTATGTTTAATCGTCTGTTTATCTACGATTGACTGTAACAAATAATAGTAGATGATACGTGCTACGGCCTTGTCGATGGAAAGTTATTTGGTGTTATCGCTATTAAAGCATGATATACCACGTCATACCCCTCTAATCGGCTTGTTCAGTTGGCGTTGCCTCCCTCCTCCTATTAATATACCTAATGAATCAATCGACCTAGCCTTTTTCAAACTATGTTAAGGTCAGCTTCAGCTGGATTACCAGATCGACTGCCTATCTGTTCTCCAGAACTCAGTAACTGACTGGGGTACTCTCCCTGTAGCGGAATTTGTTCGAAAGATTCACCTCGGCCCTGGAACGCAAAGTGCAGTTGGAGGAACACGGATGGGTTTTGGTCAGTGAGAGTCTGACACTCCCTTCCGCTCCGCCCAGAGCGGAAGGAGTCATAAAAAAGGGCAGTCTCGCTACGGCTGGTATTATGCCAGTTAGAAATGATTGCCATACATTTCCAAATTAGGCCTAAATATGTGATTGTTAAATGTCATTGATATTTTCACAAGCTTCCCAGTAGGAGCGTGCCCTCAGCCTTTTCGGACATATTATGCGTTCATCCAAGCATAATCTGGAAAGGCTCATGATATTGGGCCGGGTCGAAGGAAGACGCGCTCAAGGTAGAACACCGGCAAGATGGTCCGACGCTATTAAGAAGGCAGTTAGACGCAGCATGTACAGAGCGGTCCACATTACAGAAGACCGCATGGCTTGGAGACGCGTCGTATGTGGTCGCGATCCTCAGCAGTGAGGAAACGACGAAAAAGAAGAAGAAGGAACAGCAATGTTCCAATTAACTTGGAATGAGCTTCCAGTCTAATCGGATGCAGCTGAATACCAGTATTTTACATGGAGTGACTGCCTTATCTGACCTATACAACTTAGTAACTGGGTAAGACTGGTGTCAGAATTTCTGACTATCTGCTTGTCAAACATCTTCAAATGACAACCGGCGCCAAAGGCTTAAGGAAGAGTCTCGGGGTGTAATTGATCATCACCCATCTACGGACAGACCTCTCTCTAACATCTCTTGTACGGCTGTTCCACGAGTCACAAGCTCCTTTGGATAATAAATCATTTTCGATGGTATTAACTTACCCAGCAACCCTATTGTCGTGCATCCAGGGAGTCCGCGCTGCGCTCAGGAACTGCTCCCGCTTGTTCCAGTGCCAGTGCTTCCTGCGAGCCTTAGCGTTGGGCACGCACGGAGCTGTCAGGTCCATTTGACCACTGGAACACAAACAGAAAGATATCGTTGTTAGGTACTATGACAAGGAACGCTATTAAAGGATAAATCAACTTGTGTAAATTGGATTGTCCTCTGAAATGGAGCAGTTGTTTGGAACCAATAAAGTTCTTATTCATCTAAGCATCATATATTATGGACAGACCTGTAACTGTTGCTTAGTTTAAACTTAGTAAGGCTCCGGGATAAAGGCAATGAAGTAAAAAGAAATAACAATGTCCTGGTTCTTAAAGTTTCTGAAGTGGCGTCCGCGAACCGGAAGAAGAAGTGATGGAAGGCCTCCTAAAAGCCGACCGATGACCTGGTGAAAGCCGCGGGAATCCGTTTGATGCGAGGAGCACAGAACCGGTAGATGTGGCGACAAGGCCTCCCCTAAGTGGGGAGGCCTATGTCCAGCAGTGGACGTCTTTTAACTGAAATGTTGATGAACAATGTACTTACCAATAAATGAGTATCCTATAATGATTCAGCAGCATCTCGACCTTCGACCTGACTTCACTCAAGAAGTCAGCTGTAAGCTTCTTATGAGAAGTTCCATTGTGGAAGGTGAACTCAATGCTGCCGACATGCAATGCCTCGCTGACTTCGGGTTTTCGAATGTAGCTGACGAAGTCATCCAGGTGGTTTATCTCGTCAACGAGGATATTGAAGGTCTGTCGCTGCATCGACATGTCATCTAACCTGTTTAGAAGTCGTTCGCGAAGCTGCAAAATAATTAAAATAACATAAATATTAAGTTTCTCTTCCACAAGGGTGCCTGACAAAATAACATAATATTGCATAGATTATTCCTTTGTGAGAGATTGGGGATCTGTCACTACCCTTCCATATTCAAATTGAAGAGTATATCTGTTTATTGGAGTTTGGTGGACAGTCAATCAATTTATGAAGTCAGGTCCATAGCTGATCAAAACTTGAACCTGTCTGAATTTGCGGATATAGTGGAATTACTGTATCCGCAATTCGCTAACGGTGAAACTAAATCGAATTTAGTCATTAGCATGGCACCATTAGGAAAATTAGTATTTGGAGATGGGTCAATAATGTGCCAAAAAGTACAATTCGATGCAAACGGGGAAAGTTTCTCATTGCAGTCGGAGCGGAATTCACCCGAGGCGAATTTCTTTCACCGACTTCGATTTTTGTGGGAATTGACGGGCGACCAGCCTCCCGCGATAAATACTATCAATTACAGCGGACGCAGACCAGTGACTTATCCGTACTACTTAGAAAAACACTTCATTGTGTGTCTAAAAGCGTTTGTGCAGTAGTCAGTTTTTATTGAAAATATATTTTTTCCTCCAAATCTAATGTTTGATTTATGCAAACCCAGGGGATTAACCACTAACTCTTAAAGCAGTATTACTTCAATATTACTTCCGGTGGGAAAGAGACGAAGCTATACAGGACGAATAGCTTTATCTCTTTCCCACTGTAAGTAATATTAAAGTAATACTGCTTTAAGAGTTGGTGGTTTAGGCCCAGGTTTGATCATAAAGACAGGATCACTGGTTTTATCCTCCATTTGATAATTATGAGTAAATTTATATTTTCTACTTACTTCTGTCGCAGACTCTGTGTCCTCGCCAAGTATGGCTTTGTTGTAGGCATCCTGCAGCGGCTTGACGGCCTGCACGCCCTGGCTGTCCACCAGGCCCCACTGGTAGTAGATAGAGCTGTAGTCCGCTATGCTGTCGCGGCTCAGCACTGGGTTGCCTATTATAATGCCCTGGAATTGAAAATTGAAAGAGTTATCACTGGTCCTTAGGAATGGAGAATGGACAACTAATTATGTGGACCGGCCCCAAAGTCATAAGACAAAAAGTAAAGAAATATAGCCTCGTGTATTTTTACTTGTATTTACATAAAGTTTTAGTAAATAAATGAATAAACACCAACGGATACCATTCGAAGAAAAACTGCTTACAAAAATTTGCCAACGTCAATCTCGAGACTAGCCAAGCAAGCAGGAGATATTTGATTGGGGTCAAACATGAACTCCCACTTCCCTTAATCTCTTAGTTCGATAACTAATCATCAATCATCCAATATTTCTCTAGAAATATTAATAGCCGACGCTTGGCTTCGCCCATGAGCGCCGGCAGGACTATTTTCAGGGGGGTGCATCTTCACACAGAGATAGAACTAAAGAAGACGAAGCAAGGCCGAGCGAAGGGAACTCGAAGTACCTACCTCGCCTCGGATTTCGTGGTTCCGTACCCAAAGGGTAAAAACGGGACCCTATTACTAAGACTTCGCTGTCCGTCCATCCGTCCGTCTGTCACCAGACTGTATCTCATGAACCGTGATAGTTAGACCGTTGAAATTATCACAGATGATGTAATTATGTTGCCGCTATGACAACAAATACTAAAAACCAGAATAAATGAATATTTAAGGGGACTCCCATACAACAAACGTTACTTTTTGCCGTTGTTTATAAATAATGGTACGGAACCCTTCGTGCGCGAGTCCGACTCGCATTTGGCCAGTTTTAAGAAATGTTTGAATGGCTTATGGCTATGCTTATGGCTATGGCTTCGCTTATGTACTTATAATTCGGAAATTATCCCAAGAGAACATAGCCGCTAAAAAGTATCCTATTCCCCATTCCAGAACAGACAGAATGGACTACCAGTTTGCCAAGTTTCATCCAAATCCGCTCAGCCGTGTAAACAAAAAAAAACTCACTATCGCATTTATAATAATATATAATCAATTCGGAAGTGCAAATAAAGGTATTCCGTGTACAGGAAACGAATACAAACACTTTCCCATATTTGTTAACTGACAAAGCCTTCATACATCGGAACGCCGGAAATACACGAGTTGTCTCCGTGTGTTATAGTTATTATTAAATGTGTAATAATAAGTTGTTTTATATTTGCTCGGTCGAATATATGTTTTTATGGTAGCTGTGCAGATTGCCTTCATATTAACCGATTTCAAAATAGGAGGTTATCAATTCGACCCGCAAGTATGTAATAAGTATTGCCAGAATTGCACAGTTTTTGTATAATGTTGTCTATACCACCTTCTAAATATGTGTGCCAACTTTCATAAGTGTGAATGGTTGTATGTTTGTCCACGCATATTTCAAAAACTATAAGTCGGTTTGCAAAAATTCGGTTGTCGAATGTCCGTTTTGGTAAAAATTATAAATTGGACGGGCATTTGTTAATAAGTGACGAAAAAAGCGAGTTATACCGACTAATGTTGATCTTAACCAGTGTAACAGGTTTACATCATTTTTCGTTTTCCATCATTTTAGCTTCAAGTGGCTACCGTGTGTTTGCTGTCATTGATAGACGAGTAAAAGTCAAGTAGCGAGCGATAAAAATTAAATAAAATCTTAGTAGGAAATGTTAGTTATGTAACAGTTTTTTCCAGATTTGTGCGTTACTTCTATGTATCACGGGAAGTGCTGGGGCGGCTGCTGAGGATGCAAAAAATCTCAGACGGCGCAAATACAACAACCTTATTGGGAATTATGTATTTGAGCCGTTTGGGGTTGAAATACAAGGGCCTTGGGGCCGTTTGGAGTCCGAGTGCTCATCGAGTTTTTCGCGAAATCAGCAAGCAGTTAGTCGACTCTTCACGTGACTAGAGGGCTGGCCTTTTCTTTGGCCAACAAATCAGCATTGCCATTCAACGTGTCAATGCATGGCGGCCAGTGTTCTGGGCACTTTTCCCGTTGACAGCGATGTGGACGAATTTTTCGAAGCCCTTTGAGTTCCTCCCCTCCCCCCTTTTTACTACGCTTGTACATTTATACTAGCTTGTATATTGTACCAGGGGCACTATACTATTTTATCTCAAAACCATCATGGATCTGGTGTGGGAGGGAAACGGAGCTATACCAGACGTATAGCACCATCCCTTTTTCAAAACGTATTCATGATTATGTGGTAGTCGATATTTTCTTATTAAAAGAACATTCCGCGTGCGTATTGGTGACGTTCTTTCTACGGCCCGTACTGTTCTCAGCGGTGTTCCACAGGGATCGGCGCTTGGTCCACTAAAATACCCTTTGGATTTGATTATTCGCAGTCCGCAGATGATACAAAGTTTTTTGGGAACCCCAGGTCCAGTGGAGATATCCAAGATGACCTAAACTCCATATGCGAATGGACTCATGACTGGTAGTTAACTCTGGATGTTGATAAATTAACCATTTTACATATAGGGAGAAACAATCCTCCAAAAAGTTATTATCTCGGGCTTTAAAACTGTCTGGTTGACCATCACAACCCAGTTTCAATAAGGGACACGATAGCACACCGCCTGGCAAGAATGGTGGTCATAATTTCTGGCTTGTAACAACCCGTGTAAAGTAACCGTGGAGTTGCCTTTTTTTATTCAGGAATGGGCTTGTTCTTGACCTCGATCACGCCTGATGGAAATCGATAGATGAGATCTATGATAGAGCGAGCCCAGAATATGCCTGTTTACTCTTGCTTTGAAGGCAGACGGATTATATGTGGAAGGGAAGACAGACGCTGGCAGAGAGTTCCACACTTTGGCTGTGTGCATAATAAATGTGGAGGAGAAGCGCTCAGTTCGACTGGTTGGGGGATATCGACCAAGTTCGGATGGTACCCAGCAGTACGTCTGGTATTCCGGTGGTAAAAGGGCGATGGTGGGATCAGGTCGTGCTTGCCGGTTCATCACCACAGGAAACGACCAATTGTCCAAAACTAGCATGATGTTTCATCAGTGCCCGTGCAGACCTATTTTAAATGGGAAATAAAATTTTGAACTTTTGACCTTACGTATCTTTGATATACAATCGGAAGGTCAATCACAATAATTTTGTGCAAAATCAAGGACAATTTCACGACTGCCAACCTTAAAATCATTGCTAACATGACCTTGTCAATTAGTTGTCACATTTATCAGTTGGTATCATTTGCGTCAATTGACTCATGATGAGATTGCTTTGCTGTTTAGTTTCCGTTATTTAAATGAGGTGTCAGTGTATTTAACCTCTGTTTAATGGCATTTTAAAATGTATAAGCAGACTAATTTAGAGCCATGACAGTTTATATTGGACATACATTTAATAATGGAGGAGCTGAGTTGAGTGACGCATAACATCACGTCATTCATTTCTTGAAGGGGTATGCAAAGCTGTTAGTAGGTAGATACTAGAGCAGTAGAGCGGTATACGGATGGGTTTAAGCCAGTAAACGACTGCGCTAACTGACTAAAACCCATCCGTGTTCCGAACCGAAACCGAATGTGTCTACTTAATAAAAAAATATGTTGATAATTATCGTCGTACCTTTAGGTTCACATCCAGTATACCAATGTCCCGGTCCTGTTCGAGTATCTTCACGCCGAGGGCGGGGAGGTAGCGGCCTGCGTACGACTCTCCCGCGATGTAGAGCGGAGCTTTGCTGACCTCCGGGAAGACCAGCCGGAACTGCCTCAGAGCACTGTATAGGTGGCTTGAACACTGAAACATAAAACATACAATGTATATCATTTGCATGAAATTACGGTTACGCAGAGGTGTACCTCTTGCCTTTAGGGAATAATAATAATAATAATAATATCTTGGGACAATCAACACACCGCCATCTGATCCCAAACTAGGCAGAGCCTGTACTATGGCAACCAGACAACTGATAAACATACTTATATATTTCTAAATACATACATATGATAGATAAATAACACACCCAGATACAGAACAAATAATGTGCAGGAACTTTATGCAGAACAGAAATGTCATTGTCAAGTATACTAAACCTATAAGTTACGAACTTGCAACGCTAGATGGCACAGTCTACTTCGTGCACGTTCCCCTACTAAACGGAGCTTGCAGGAACCACATATAGGTGGTAGCACAGAAGCGTCAATGTCAAGTATTCTTATTAAGATGGGAAATCATCCAATGACTCCTGCCGCTCTGGGTGGAGCGGGAGGGAGTGTCAGACTCTTACTGACTAAAACCCGTCCGTGCTCCTCCTAGTGCCCTTTGCGTTCCAGCAGGGTCGCAGTGACTCTTTCGAACAAAATCCGCAACCCTGGCAGGCTCTGACCCTAACGGGCCCCGCCTACTATGCTGACAAAGTATTCGCAAATAAAGTTTCGAATATGCAACACTAGATGGCATAGTCAACGCCCTATATCACACAAACAGGTCATAATTCGTCCGTTAAAAATTAAACTTATCCAAAGGTTGTCTATAAAAGATGGATTTTAGCGATAAGGCGAATACCGATTTGTTACACGTTACACCCTTTTATTCTGAAACTCCTAATGTAATTTTTGTATGGTCACAGTATACATATGGTATGGTGCACAAATCCATCAAGCTAGTCCAGAAGGGGTTTTAATAATATAATAATTGGGTTTGTTATGACTAAAAATCTTGATACAGACCTACGGTCAGGCTTCATCAACGGGGCATTATTTATGCACAAGTATAGAAACAAAGAAATAAAATGTATAGGTACGTATAGAAAAATCCATATTAAATACCGAGTGACTGATGATAATCCCAAAAAAACTATGGAAATGTTAGCAGTTATGGTGAGTAAAATTATGATTCAATTTATTTAATTGCATTCTAACCTGTTCCATCGCAAGCGCACGTGCCCAAAAAATTTCTTGGTAGGACCGATTAGGTATATTTCTGTTGTGAATTCGTGATTCTCACGTCTCTTCGTGATGTAGGAAAATCTAGGTGTTTTGCTTTGTAAAAATTCCAAGTTCGTGATACTCTATGCTTAATTACCTGCCTACTGTTGCTATTGTTTAGATTAGGTAGGTACGAGTACTACAATATGCTAATAAGTAAACAAAGACTAATGAATACCGTACTATAGTACCTACATACAAACTAATAATAATAGTACAAACGCGTATGAAAAGAACTCATTGGATATTATTTAAAAAAATAATCCACGTCGCTTTCAATGGGAAACGAGCTTAAAACACTGCCAACATTGCCACGTTGAATGGCATTTTTTCAACCCCATAGACGGCTCAAACGTATACCCTTTTTATGGATTGGAAATCATCAAATGACCCCTTCCGCTCTGGGTGGAGCAGAAGGGAGTGTCATCTAGTGTCAAAATTCTACTGACTAAAACTCATCCGGGCTCCTCCCAGTGCCCGTTGCGTTCCTTGAAAAAGTTGATCTTTGAAAAGTTGATGGTTGTTATCCCCTGACTGTAAAAAGTATAGCTAGTTACATTTATTGCCTCTCGTGCCGCTAGTAGTTTTTGCCTCTCTCTGACAGTTTGTAATACTGAAAATATAACGCTCCGCGTAATCTACATTTACTAGTTTTATTTCTACAGGTTATGGGCCCAGTTACTAACGGGCCCCGTCTACTATGCTTACATCTCTTTGAGGCGCGCGTGGAACACAACGCGCCGTCGTCCCGGGTCTGGCTTTGATAGGACGGCGAGCCAACTTATAACACCCTACAAGGTTATATTTGTTCCGTTTGAGATTTTCTACATCTACATCAGCAGAACAGCCCGCTGTGCTAAGAAGTGCATCCAACACCAAAGGCCTACCCAACTTCATCATGGTCATACCCAAATTCACAACGAAACAGAGAATCTAAACTAATAGTAGGTAAGTAGGTCTTTAAAGTCAAATATATACCACTCAATGTCTTTTGTCTGTACTGTAATTTTCAGTATATTCCAATGTATTCTGTGACTGTAATGAATGACAACCATCGAACCTATTTCTAAAATCTGACACCGACACACCCACATTTCATAGGAGTCGAACGCCCTTCAATTCTGACCATAGACGTAGACGTCATTACATAGGTTATATTTATACTAAATAAATATGATTTATTTGCGTTTCTCGAGTGTCAAAACCCATCAATATTCAAGTAGTTGATAAAACAAAAGCTCCGTTCAACAGCATTACAAACTTTAATACACACACAGAAGTTTTCAGACACTACGCTTCATTGAGCTCCTTGAATAAACGAAAGTGTACCTACACTTGTACAGCCAGCTACAAATTGCACTAAGTTTTAGGTACCTACATAAATAACTTATAAATAAAGGAACCTAGATAACTGGGATAGCTTCAGGAAATCTAGGTTTTTCTGACACTTATTTTTAAGTACCTACCCAGTTTCCCAAATAACCAGGTTTAAAATAATGATGTCTCATTAACAGGGCCCTGGGAAAAACAGTAGTTAAAAACAGTATTAAAAATTATTTGTCTTTTACTTCACAGGCAATTGAGGTCAACATATTATATATAGATCAAAAACGAATCTGTAAATAAGGTGTAGTTACTCAGAAACAGAGGAATTTCAATGCAAGTGACGGAAGAGGTTTCTCACATATTCAAGGCAAAAATAAATGTATTATTATTACACAAAATGAGGGTTTCCTGAAATGACGTACACCAGGTGGCAGCACTGAGTCGTCAGGTCCAAGCATACGCTAGGTTATGTTTCCGACATGAGTTAAATTTAATTTACTCAAACATAAAGTCAAGAGCTTTTCAGCGTGTCTGTATTTTAATTAAAAATTCTGAGACTTTTCTGAATATTATGAGGGTTATACTTTCGTCGCTGACCAGCCGGTCAATTCTATCGACCCTTCACCGTGTACGCTTAGGTGGAGTGAACTACAAGTGAGCTGTCAATCCATCTTGTTTGTATGGTTTGACAGCTCACTTTTCGTTCACTTCGCCTAAGTTTTCTCTTCGACATGTTTACAGAATCGCACTGCAGGAATAAAAATTGTTTTATGCAACTGATCCTACCTATAAAGAAATCTTGTGCACGATTTGTTTGAAGACAATAAACTTGATTATAAATTAACGTCATTTATATGATAATTTTATAATTATAATTATAATAGTTCTAATCATTTATTTATGTACATGCGACTCGCGACAGAACTTGTATAAACTGGCCAAAAGGTTTTGATAGCAACTAATTATTATGTAAGTACTAAGAGTAGGTATGTATACCTACTAATAAACCTGAATTTATAATGCATAAAGCTAAAACCGCTTTATAAGACATATCATTTGAATAACTACCACTTTTATATGCCGACGTGACCGATAACCATAACTTTTATGAGTCTATTTTTTCCATAAAATATGCATAAAATTGTACCGCAAGCCACATAATTTTATGACCGATTAACAGATAGAATGGGCGCCATTATCCATATATGGTTTATTTGGACCTTTTGGCTTTTGAATAACATTGCCAGAGGGCGTTGTTAAACGTTTTTGTGAAATTATCTAGGTTGGTAGTTGGTACTCGGCAAAATAGTAATTTGGATAGGGGATTGGACTAAGCTATATGCTTGCAATCTTGTCCACTGCGTTAGTTACTAGTGTTTGAGGTTCTTACCGTGGCCATGTCCTGTATGAAGCCGTCAGGGCTGTCAGTAAAGCTGAACCCAGCGCCAATAGGGTTATCGATGAAGAGGAGCGAATGATCCTTCCCCCATGATGATTTGCGCACTGAAATCAGAATTGATTGGTTCAAGTTTTTTTTCATTCCACAACTACACGGACACGTTTTTAAATCAAAGTTATTACAACAATCTCTTTTTAATTTGTTTCCAACTTCTGCTTAGTCAACAGACACATGTAATAAAAAACTATTTATTTTTAAGTTACAAAGACCCATAGATAAATATCTTAACCTAAGTATACCTACATAGTATATAAAACTTAAAACTATGTTAGATTCACTTGGTTGCAATGCGTTCCGGTGGTACTTGTCCGCGAAAGCGGTGGAATACCACATCCTGTGGCCAAAAGCTTTCCTCCGTCACCTGATGCAGGTAGCATAATGGTATGCGCACCACAATCGCCTTGTTGATAGTACCTACTCCAAAAAGTTAGGAACTTAGTATTACTAAGTACCTAACGTTTTCGTCTTGTCGATCTGACATCAATTTTAATAACAACCAAAATAAGTATTTACCTTCATAAAATATTTTGTCGACATCTAGTAAAACAAGGTGTTTTGTTTGCACATCAATTGTGCCTACACTACGTTTTTTTTTTATTATTTGCTATGTCATTTTGACTGCATGAAGTACGAGACCCTTGACTTTTGAAACAAGCTCTTAAAAGTGTGTTGCTTGTCCTTCACAAGTTTGGCATTTGCGGTTTACCTACGTTGATTAATGTTTTTTTTACGATTGTTTTAAATTCTGATGGTTTTCAACTTGATGGTCATTTGTGGCTGTTTCGGCTTGAAACGAACGGGCTCCGCGCTGAGAAACACTTTCAAAAAGAAAATGGTCCTTCGGTGTATTTGTGTTTACAACCCCCTCAAGATACGAACAATAACAATAACTAATGCCTGTGTACAATTTTAATAAGTAAGGATAATATATCCGAAAAAAACAATGAGGGTTTTCAGTAAATATCACGCCACCATTTCGCGCCACTTGGGCGAGAGGTCCTCGTATTTGAAAACGCCATTTTGACGGAAACATGACGTTGACGTCGCTTTCTTCAAAAAACTTAATTAAGCATATTGTCTGACAGGTAAATAGCCGTCAAATTCTGACCTCGGTTGTAACACCAATCAATCAAATTACTGTTCCCATCTCAAGCTGCTGTGCCGCTAATTTCTTCAGTATTTTACATCATAATTATTGTATTTTGTTATTTGTAACAATAGTTCGTGGTATTTAATCAAAACCGGTTGACAACCGAAATACATTTTATTCTTTAGCTTGATCTGACCCTTGGAAACCGGTAATAAGCCAGAAATTCACCTTGAATTGTTGTCATGTAAGTACCGAGAATTTGTGACACGAAAGTGTGTTGGAATTTATTGAAAGCGATCGTGTGAGGAAACTGCATCATTTTGGGCTTTGTTCCCGGGGCTATTTTACAGAACCTTGAATGAAGCTTTCCGGAATAAAAAAAAACCAACTTCCAAAAAAAAAACTACAATATTCAAAATAAATCTAATTTAGGAAGTCGGTGTTTTTGGTTGTTTCTTCGAAATTTAACACCGACTTCCGAAATTAGAGTTATTTTGAATTTTGTAGTGTTTTTGGAAGTCGGTGTTTTTTGTGAAAAAGTTTTTTATTTTTAACTTTTTAGTGGTGACCCACACTTAACAACATCTATTTCGTATACCTACATGGATGATTGTTCCACATATCTTTTCCAGCTATTTGGATTTAAAAACCAAACTACTGAACCGATTTTGATAAAATTTCAATGGGACCAATCGAGAAGTAGGTATATCCTTTCACATGAAACAAGAATTTTTCAAATCGGCGATCGACGAAGATAATATATGAGGTAAAAAAACACAAAAAAATACAACCGAATCGAGACCCTCCTCCTTTTTTTTAAATCGGTTAAAAACCAGTTTAAGGCATTTAGCGTAAAATAAGTTTTGTATCAGTTAGGTAAGATTTAAAAAAATGGGTTAGTTCTTTAGATATTAAAACCACAAGAACAAACTATTTTACTCTTTCTTATTTCGTTCAGAAATCATAAGTATGATCAGTACAGTTGAGGATTCTTTTGTGCATTTTCCTTAAACATTTTTTTTTCGGAGAATTACTCATCTAGAAAACATAGGCATAGTCCTGAATTACTGATGTATCGCGGACATCGCGGTAGAGCCAGCAAAAATGATGCAGTAAGTAGGTATAGGTACCGGGCTGCGTATTGCCAAACTGTATACTGACCCAGACCGGGGTTGCTCTGAGTTCTATCGCAGTTTGCCTTTGTAGTTGAAGAGCAAACTGTATACCTATTCAGAGAGTGTTTGAATCAATATACATTTTGCTTTAAAATACTAGAGCAAAATACATACAAGTCCAGACATCCATACTTTCCATAACAGAACCATATTTCTGGGTGGTTTAAAAAAAATAACCACGAAGGTGATGTCGGGGTCTGTTCGCTCGCTTCTAACCTAACCTGTCCGAGTCGGGGTGCCCCAAGTCCCGCAACAAATCGCTCGCAACAAATTGGAGTAAAATGCATACATTCTCAGATTGCTCTGAGCTCGTATGTAATTTGCTCCAATTTGTTGCGAGCAAAATGCATACCTTCCCAGATTGCTCTGAGCTCGTATGCACTTTGCTCCAATTTATTTGTGATTTTAATGAACACGATGTAGTTCAGTACAGACTACGGGTGTCTGGGTCAGTATACAGTTTGGCAATACGCTACCGGGCTAGACCTAATCTTTATGTACAATAGCTCGATCAACAAAGCTGGCATTCTAATTTCGATACTTGCTTTATGATGAAGGATGAAATGTCATACATCACAGAACGTTTATTTTACCTTCCACTTCACACTAAACGTTATTTAATGGAGCAGTTTGTTACACATAAGTGCACTAACACCGATCCATATAACTTATTGTATTCAAACTACTTGCATACTGTATTCATTTATTCTATGCGACCAATAACTGCGCTTACAGTTTATTTAATCTTGAATTCAGGGATTCCCACGCAGCGGTTTCTGAGTAGGTACCGACCGGTGCATTGTCAAAATTCACGGATACACTTAAAAGTTTTTTGTTTTTATAATATATGGAATGTATGTGTTTGGTAGGTAAAGAAAAAAATAGTCCACACCGTTTTGAAATTAATTTCTAAATATGAATATTTATCATAACTACCTATCTAAACCAATTCAAAAATAATTTGAAAAAGTTGCTAACATATGAATTAGGCATTTGCTGCGGCAATACTGCCTTATTCCAAAATAAAAACATTCCCAATATAATGTTCTTGTAATAAATAGAGAAATAGTGAATGAAAAAACAAGGAAAATATATTATATCGAGAGCGTCATCTGATTCAGGAAGTAAGAAACTCAGTTGTTATGAAGTGAGATGAGTCGACGCTTGCATAAACTAGGACTCGATAATAAGCCTCATTATATCTATCGTACTTAGTAGGTTAGCAGGCACCCAGTTGATCGACTTCTTTTACATTTATTATTGCCTGGCATTGCTAAACGCAGAGTGAGAGAAAACTTAAAAAAGGATCTAAGGGAGGCGGCCTTTGCTAACAGTGGGACATTATTATTATTATATAATATACATTCCTATTTACATGCAAAAAATAGTAGGTATATCTCAAGTGGAGGGATAAATAAGATGGAAGGGATAAACTGTCACTTTCAAATAATTTATGAAATGCTCCTGTAGGTAATCATAATCGCAATACGAGTAAGTGCTCCTCCTCCACATTTATTATGCTCATAACCAAGATGTAGGACTCTCTACCAGCATCTATGTTCTCACAAGCTCTGACCCGTCAATCTGTTAAACAGAATGAAGAGGCACATTCTGGACTCACTAGCTCCATCGTAGACCTCTTCCATCATTAACCAGGCGAGGCGAGAAAAAAAATAACCACGAAGGGGATGGCTGGGTCTGTGTTCGCTTGCTTCGCTCGCTCACTAGACCCCGCCATCCCCTTCTAACCTAACCTGTCCGAGTCTCTTGCATCCTAACAATATTTGGTGAGTAGGTATTTTTCCATTTTGGTTAGCATTTAAATAGTATGTACCTAAGTACTCTACCACAGTGTAGTCTTTTTAACCCAAAAGTTGACTGGTAGAGAATGCCTTGTTGCATTAAGTCCGCCCATGTACCACTATTGTACCTACATAAAATTTAAATAAATAAATAAATAATAAATAAAAGTCGAAGTATACAGTAGAGCCATACCGGTAACACATACCTACAATAAGTAAGTACTAGGTATCTACCTACATAGACGAGACTAAAAGAGGCCTAAAATTCAAACAAATATGACCAAAACGGAACTGACGTCATTGCTTTGAGAGTGCCGCCAGAAATTGGGTTAACCTTAATTTGTCCCACTTTTAACCCGTGCAAAGCAGAATTCAGTCTAATGATTATCAGGCTTATTCATAAAAACTTTTTAACCATTTCTTAGGTATAATACCTACTGTCTAAGAGATTCTAAATTCAAATTCTCCAAAATTTTGAATAAAGAATCTGCTTATCAGTATTTTAGCTTAGTAGTGGATGAACAATTTTTATGAATACGGCTGTTAGACTTTACTCATTGGAACGTTAGTAAAGTAAAGTTACCTTTGTGACACATGAAGTATCGGGGCTCCCCTAATCCCGAATTAATTCTAACTCGAAAAGAGCACTTGGTGAAGGTCATGATCTTGAATGGTGAGGTTACCAAACTAGTTTGCACATAATACTGTCGTAACAAAAAGTTATTATTCCATCCTATTATATTATCAGGATCAAGGCAAACATCTAAAAAACATAGCATACTAACCCTCCCCTCTCCACAAATTAAAATGTCAATTCGATTGGCAATCACGCAACAATGGCTGAGCGGATTTGGTTGAACCTTGGCAGTGGCACACGAATCATGACCTCTAGAGAACATAGGACACTGTTAATTTCATCAGTATGGTCTCGAGGGATAATTTTCAACATTCCCACAGGCGAAGGCGCAGACAAAAGTTAATATAATAATAAAATCAGACTCCAGTCTGTCTGATCGATCGCTTGCGATCCTAGATCGCAAGCGCATAATATGAAGTCGAGGGGTCAACTTCCCAGGCGAGTTATATGACCGGTAATTTGATTATTGTTTTAGGAAGTCGCAGTTGCCATCCTGGATTAAGATTCGCACCCTCATGTGTGGCCAGCTGTCGTCATCGTGGGAAAGTTTTGTGCGAAGATTATTAGGTACGATATTTCTGTTAACGTCGTTTATTTTTAAACTAGCGTTTGCTCGCGACTTCGTTAGTGCATATCCCGTTTTTTTCCCGCGCGTAGGAATTTCGAGAAATCCTTAGTGCTCCACTACACTCCCTAAGGAACCTCCTTACGTAATTTCAGCTTTTTACGACCAGAAGTTTCGGCTGTGCGTTGTCTGTCAGTCATTCACTCAGTAACGGAAGAATTTTAATGTTTATTGATTGATAGAGTAAGTAATAATACGTTTAGCTTTATCATGCTTAAAACCCTGTCTGTTGTATTTCAATAAAGTACCAACGGAAGGAAGCATTGCATTATTGATTTATTGCTTCTATGCTGTCACGCACTATCATAGGGTTACCCACACATAGGGTTACTCTATTTAAAAGTATAGATTACCCAAAATCGACTAAACGTGCAAGATATTACCAACAAAATTCTATTGTTGATCATATTGATTTATCAAAATGTCAAGAAGATTAGTTGTTTTTTTGGAGCTGCCTACGGAGATGACGATCTTCGTCTTTATTAATGTGTCTAATCTTTATGTATTTATTCAATAGATTCAAATTCCGGCCAAATAAACGTCCTTTTCCGTGAATGTTATAAATAAATACATCGCTTAGTCAATTAATTATAAATAGTCAAAATTTATACTTACATTTTAGCTCATTATTGGAGTATTCAAAAGGTCCTATTTCATCGAAAAGACCTGCGAGACTTGTAGAACCTGGACCTCCTTGTAACCACAAAATCCACGGAGTATCCGGTGTATAGTTTTCCGCGGGAAAATACCAGAAGAAAAGGTTTGAGTTGAGCTTCTCATCGACTGTGAAGAATCCGGAGTAACTAGTTCTGTTCAAGAATAGTTTTGAATCTACTAGAGACAGATTTCTTGCTTGTTCTACGAAGTTCTTCTTGATTAGTTGTGTGAGGATTAACGCTGGTGTCCTTGCCAAAGATGATGATAAACTGGAACAAAATAAATGATTGCACACATTACCAATTTCACGCACGATTATCGTTAAAGCTTTGACTGTTAGAAAAAAGGGTTACCCGTTTAAATGTTAACCAGCAAAATCATGATGACATTGGAATTAAAACTAATTTACTCGATTCTTCCTATATCCAATCATATTTTATTGGTACAATTATTTATTTATTTACAGCGTAATCTGAATATTTAATTAAGAGTGGTCGTGGTATTAGACCGGTTTTTGACGGCCCTGAGCGTATAGGGTCAACACCATTGTTTGATAGTTATCGTTTAAGTACAAATGCAGTTACTTCCTTGGCACGCATGGTGAAAACATAAATAAAGCGTGATCTGAGTCCTAATGAGTAGGTAAAGTGTAGGTACCTCCTGACAGTTCTTAAGTACAGCCAGCATCAAAAGGATAGGTAATTATAGTGAAATGAAGGTAGATACAAAAAAAAGAGAGAGAGAGAGAATTTGCGAAAACTGATCAAAGAAAATAAGCTGAAGATTATCAAAAATCCATGAATTTACGATTGATGCTTATTAAAAAGTGATCTAATCTATGTCAGTTCTTTAGGCACTGTCGGAGAAGTTTATGTAAAAATTACAGGTAAGTAAAATAAAACGATGTCTCTAAATAGCACACTTTTTTAGAAATCATCATGATGGTACGGAACCCTCGGTGCGCGAGTCCGATTCGCTCTTAACCGGTTTTCTTAATAATGCAACTAATTAGCCAATTTACTACAGAATTTACGGTCTGATTATTAAAATACATGAAATATTATTGTGAAAGATTGGTTTTTTTTTATAAAGTGCAGCAAATATCTGATATCGTTAAAGTTATAAACAACACTAAGTTATATTTGCATTCTCTTATCACTGTATCACAAATTGCGCGGGAAACTATCATAAATATCAAGGATAGATCGAAATAGATCTAGATTTATCTTGGCAACAATGAATCAATCAGTTTAAATAATTTACAAGTGCAACGACATCGAACGAGTGTGCTCTGAGTGAAGTGCCACTGTTGTATCTATAACAAATCCTGCTGCAAGCTTGCAGATAAAATTGTAATACATTACAGTGCAAACCTTCATCATAACCAGCTTTATAAAAATAATTAAGAAGTCGCAGAAAAATTATCCTTATCCTCTTACCTCGATAGTAATAAAAATCCAATAAACACTTTCATTTTGCACCACAACAAAAACGTCAAGTTTATGTCAAAAAACTTTTATTTGTATAAAGAACGTGTTCTTTTTTTAAAATGAATGGAACGGCGACCACGCGCGACGCCTTCGAGTTCCCTGACCGGACTGACTCCAACACGAGTAACGTGACCCCCGCCAACCAGAGAAATTGCACAACTTTGCCTGCTAAGTGACGTTCTTATAAACTACATAATATCGCACGTTGATGCAGTCTGTTCCAAAGTTATGACCTCAAGTCGATTAAATCACGCTTTCTGAAAAATGCCACATATCATTTTTAGGGTTCCGTACCCAAAGGGTGAAACGGAATCCTCTCACTAAGACTCCGCTGTCCATCCATCTGTCCGTCTGTCTGTCCGTCTGTCAGGCTGTGTCTCATGAACCGTGATGGCTAGACAGTTGAAATTTTCACAGATGATGTAGCTATTTCTGTTGCCGCTATAACAACAAGTATTAAAAAAGAAACCGACTTCCAAAAAACACTACAAAGTTCAAAATAAATTTAATTTCGGAAGTCGGTGTTTTTGCTTCTTCGTTATTTGACACTGACTATATTATAGTTATTTTGAACTTTGTAGTGTTTTTTGGAAGTCGATTTCTTTTTTTGTGAAAAAGTTTTTTATTTTTCACTTTTTAGTGGTACCCCACACCTAACAACACCACTGGAAAGTCACAGGAAAGCAAAAATACGCAATTTCGTATACATGGATAATTTTTCAAATATTTTTTCCAGCAATTTGGATTTAAAAACCAAACTACTGAACCGATTTTGATAAAATTTCAATGGGACCATTTGGGAAGTATACCCTTTCCTACAAAAAAAGAATTTTTCAAAACGGTTTGCAAGCGACGGAGTTATGCCCGAACAAACATAAAAAAAAAAAATACAAACATCCGAGTTGAGAACCTCCTCCTTTTTTAAAAGTCGGTTAAAACAGAATAAATAAATATTTAAGTGGGCTCCCATACAACAAACGTGATTTTTTTGACGTTTTTAGGGTTCCGTAGCCAAATGGTAAAAAACGGAACCCTTATAGATTCTTCATGTCTGTCTGTCTGTCCGTCGAGTCCGTCCGCATGTCACAGCCACTTTTTTCCGAAACTATAAGAACTACACTGTTGTAACTTGGTAAGTAGATGTATTCTGTGAACTGCATTAGGATTTTCACACAAAAATAGAAAAAAAAACAAAAAAAATGAGGGTTCCCCATACTTAGAAGTAGAACTGAAATTTAAAATTATTATTTTTTAATCAAACCCATACGTGTGGGGTATCTTTGGATAGGTCTTAAAAATGGTATTAAGGTTTCTAATATTACTTTTTTCTAAACTGAATAGTTTGCACGAGAGACACTTCCAAAGTGGTAAAATGTGTCCCCCCCCTGTAACTTCTAAAATAAGAGAATGATGAAATTAAAAAAAATATAATGTGATGTACATAACCATGTAAACTTCCTCAGAAAATTGGTTTGAACGAGATCTAGTCATTAGTTTTTTTTTTAATACGTCATAAATCGTAAACCACACACACTTACCTTTTACTTGCTGCTACGGAACCCTTCATGGGCGAGTCCGACTCGCACTTGGCCAGTTTTTTTTGCTTTCCACGTTCGCTCGCATTTGTCTTTTTTTTTTTGCTTTCCTACCAAATGTATTGAGGTCAAAATGCAAAATGGGAAAGCCTTAAAAAATCAATGAGACTAGTTCAATTTTACTACATTACTCAACTATTCATTTTAAAAAATCGCAGTTGAGGTCCTCTGAAAACAAAATTCCAGTTTGTAAGAATACATAGGTAGGTAGTGAATTTTCAAATACGTAATAAAGTAAATGGGCAATTAAATTAATTTAATAATATCATTATTATGAGAACAAAAACCACATAAATAATAGGCGTTGTTTAGAGTTTACAACATTAATTAAAAAGTAAAGGGTTACCAGCACAATAACTTCATTTAATTAAACAAATTATTATTCATAAAGCTGAAGAAAGAGGTAATAATACTTCCGGCTAACGCAATCTTAATGGCCACTCTTTGGTTTGTACTTCGTACATAAAATATGAAAAGAAAATATTAGTTCATTCATACCTACCGATTTTGTGGCAAATAAAATTAAAAATTCTGTTACACAGAATTTCTAATATTAATTGTTGCTTTTGCTCTACTTGAAATCATTTAAAGTCAAACATACTTTAATTTAAAGTCAAATCTATAATAACGGTGTATCAGGATGGGCAGCGGAGCGGTCTTTGTGATAGTCATCCATCATGGGCGTGTTATAGAAGAAACGTTGATATAGTAGCACGTTTGTGATTCATAACAATCACTCGTTTTATTCGATTACATTTGTAAACAAAATATACGGTAAAACATAAGATGAAACTAGGTTACGAGCCAATAGGTTAGCACGCGTGCACTTCATACGCTGTTTGTCAAAAGAATGCCAGCTGTCACGGCGTAGACGCAAACTTGCTACCCTATTCGGGGTTACCCGCTCATATTTTATAAATCACCATATATTTTCGACCAATTGAAATAAATCACCATTTTAATATTGAATTTTTAACAATAATTACTGTTCAACAAAATAACACAATCAGTCTCTCATCTTAAATCTTGGATTAACTTTTTATTTAGGTGCGCCGTCATATATAATTATGTAATGTCACACTCATTTTCACCAAAAATATATTTTCCAGAGGTCGAATCGGGCGAACTTATCGGGCCCATTTAGTTTGCCGAAAACCCTCCCGCCCGATCATATAAACTGAATTTTATCTAAATGATTACCTAGTTTAATGTACCTAGGAGGTATGAACCATTTCGTTTTGTATTTTGCAAAACACAAGGTGGCTGAACTTGAAGAGATTTAAATAAAATGCATTTTTTGTAATCATTATTTGTTTAACATAAAGTAATTCAGAGAAACAGACAATGCGGTTCCCACGACTGTGTAGGTTTCTGACAAGCGATAGAAAGCTAAATCATTGCAGTAATTAACACAATGTAAGGATTATGAACAATGCAATGTAGGTAGTTTAAGATTTCGTTCAGAGATTTCTTAATGTTTACTTTTATTCTCATTGTCTAAAACAATCGGACAACTGTGTTTCGGTCTCTTTCCAGAGATAAATAGAGTCAGCAACGAATTTTATGTTTGTTAGTTAGGTCATTCACATTTAGTTAGGGCTCTCAAAGACACGAGTGACGCTAGGGTGAGACGAGAGAGATTTTTTTTATGCTATCTGGCGCTTTTCCCGTCTTGGGTGAAGCCGCCCCCTCTTGCCCTTCCACTCCTTCAATCTTTTTGTTAATTTCAATCTTTTGTTTTTTTGTTGTAATTCTCGAACTTTTCGCATTGGGTAACATTGCAATCGGCTAACTGTTATAAAAGATTTACCTTGTCGAAAGGGTTTCAAAACCCTAGTAAGTATTTGGAAGTCGGTTGTATTTTTGTAAAAAAAAGTTTTAATTTTACTTTTTAATTTTTTCATCATTCGTGCCACGGAAAAGTCACAGGAAAGCAGAAAACGCAATTTCATTTACTTGCGTGACCGATACTGAACCGATTTTGATGAAATTTCTATGGGATCAATCGGAAAGTAGGTCGGTCGGTTTATAAATAAATGAGTTATGTGGTAACATAAAAAATACAACCGAATTGAGCACCTCCTCCATTTTTATAACCGACTTCAAAAAAGGAGGAGGTTCTCAATTCGACGGATTTTTTTTGTGTGTTTGCTCAGCGATATTTTCACCAATTTGGATTATTCTTTTTTTTTGTTTGGAAGAGTATTTTTTCGGACTGGTCCCATTCCTATTTGGTCAAGATCTGATGAAGAACTTCGAAGGTAGGCTACGGAACAACCAAACTACTGAACCGATTTTGGTGAAATTTCTGTGGGACTAATCGGAAAGTATATCCTTTCTCATAAAAAAATATATTTTCAAATCAATTTATAAATTACTGAGTTATTTATGAGATAAAAAATATCTGAATTGAGAACCTCCATCTTTTTTTGAAGTCAGTTAAAATTCAACCATCAAATCACAGGAGCTAACTCGTGTTTGATAATTAGTCAGAAAAAAAATCCACAAACTGGAACTAAGTCTGTATTATTTATAACAGAAATCTAAGTCAGTAGGTAATAATTACAGAGCTAGCTAAAATTCCACATTCGTAATTAAGCAATTCGTAACATATGTAGGTACTAGGTGTACGAGTACGTAGGTTATTACACGTTACATTTTTTATCATAATAGTTACTACGTAGCTAGGTATGACCGTAGGTAGACAATATACCTGCCAGGGTTGCGGGATTTGTTCGAAAGAGTCACCGCGGCCCTGGAACGCAAAGGGCAGTAGAAGGAACACGGATAGGTTTTAGTCAGTAAGAGTCTGACACTCTCTTGTGCTCCACCCAGAGCGGAAGAAGTCATTTGATGATTTCCCATCCTTAAAAAAAAGGTAGACAATATCGACGTGCACCAAAGACTGGTTATATACTCTATGGCGTGCACTAATCAGCTTGCACTGGATTCTATAAAAAAACTCACCGTGTAAACTTGGTGAAGTGAACATAAAATGAGCTGTCAATCCATAGGTATAAACATAATGGAATGACAGTTCACTTCACGCTCAAAAGTTAAATTGTCAACTGTCAACGCATCAGACACATTAAAAAACAATGGCGTCATAGCTAAATTAGGTGTCGCGACAAGTCTAGAGGTTTAGCCTTGTTAATAAAAATGCAATAAATTCAAAAAACAACACAAACACTATTCCAATAATATCAAACTAAGGAAAGAACGTATTTTTCTTATTAATTAACTAAATTACTATCAAATTAAATTAGAAAACTGTAAGAATATTTATGAGATTGACACACGCCTTTTTAATGGCTGTGAAATCATCAAATGAGCCCTTCCGCTATGGGTGGAGCGGGAGGGAGTGTCAGACTCTTACTGACTAAAACCCATCCGTGCTCCTCCTATTGCCCTTTGCTTTCCAGGGCCGCGGTAACTTTTTCGAACAAAATCCGCGACACACACAACGCCTACAGTCTGAAATTCAGGTAATAAAGGAGTCACTACACTTTCTTTATAATAATTAGGTAATATCTCAGAATCAAATAAAGGAACATAATTCTTGCTACAAATGAATTAGTGGATGTATACAACAAACATACAGATAACCAGCTAGACCCTCAGACTAATAATTTGTTATTTGCAACGGGAATACAATCTTGACACTCTCCAACTACAGTCAACGGTGGACCTGTCCCAGTCAGGAAGTGCTCGGAATTGTATTCCCAATACAAATGAACCAAGGTTCATCGCACGTAGAACAGTTATGGGCACGCCACTATTGCGGCCGTATTGTCCCCTCTTTGAGGAGTGGCTGGAGAGGTGACACGGCGTCCTCACCTTCCGCCTGACGCAGGTACTCACCGGACACGGTTGTTTCGGGTGATACCTGTTTTGAATTCGGCGGGAGGACACGTCTGAGGGTTTTCACTGTGAGGATCGTCCGGAGGACACGGTGGAGCATACGGTGGAGGTCTGCCCTGCTTGAGCGGAGCACTGCTGTGTCCTCGTCGAGGCGATCGGCGGCGGCGACCTCTCGCGTCCGGCCCTGGTTCAATCCATGGTCCAGAGCGAGGAGATATGGGAAGCCGTCACCTCCTTCTGTGAACCAGTAATGCTAGGAGGAGGCGGGCCGCGTGAAGGAGGGAAAACCCTCACGCCCCAGCCGCCGCAATATAAGGAGACGCACCAGGCGTCGGGAGTCGCAAGACGATTTCCGGCCACCGTAGGCGCGGGTCTGCGGACAGCCAACATTGGTTGGCTCGCCATCCGATCAAACGGGGAAAAAGACGGGGCGTTGTCTTCCACGCGCGCCTCAAAGAGATAATAATAAAATAATAATAATAAAATAGACACAGATGACAGCATAGTAGACGGGCCCCGTTAGGGCCAGAGCCTGCCAGGGTTACGTATTGTGAGTCCGTTCCGTACCATCCCCTTAATTATTATTATTATTTTTTTATGTGAATATTTATTACCAAAATATATTCTGTGAATATTTCAAGCGGCTACCTGTTGCCGTTATCAATATCGAGCAAAAACGAGCAAAAAAATCACGTTTGTTATATGGGAGCCCGGGGTTAAATATATTTTTTTTCTGTTTTTAGTATTTGTTGTTATAGCGGCAACAGAAATACTTACTTACATCATCTGTGAAAATTTCAACTGTCTAACTATCACGGTTCATGAGATACAGCCTGGTGACAGACGGACGGATAGCGGAGTCTTAGTAATAGGGTCCCGTTTTTACCCTTTGGGTACGGAACCCTTAAAAGTATTATCTTTACAGGAAAACCCAATATATATTTTTTTACCTACTAAGTACAACGCACGCGTGTGACGTGTGTACTTGGCATACGTGACACTGCGACCCAAAGTCAAACCAAATTCTACGAATAAATTCTCAATTAACGGTTTAATTGATTGATAAGTTTAAGGTGGGAACTGACCGAGAGCGCTTGGCGCGTGGAGGCGGACTTATCTAATACTAAAAGGCGTACTCTTTGTCTACTACTCAACCGTTGAGATCAAATCAATGTGCGTAAGCTTTTAAATTTCGAATAGATAGAAGTCCCATGAATGTGTAATTGTGTAGTCAGTCATATGAAATCGTATGCAATTATCAAGTCAAAAGACCGTCTTAACTTTTATTTCTCAATATCTAGTTCGGTTTTAAGAATACATAGAAGTGAATTTTTAGAATTGCTTGTTATCGAAAAAGGAAAACTGTACTTTTAGGTCGCGTATTTGGATAGCGGCATTAAAGATACAACTTCCCGATTTAAGTTCATCATAACAGCCGAAAGACGTCCACTGCTGGACATAGGCCTCCCCCAAGCGTTGCCACAACAACCGGTCCTGTGCGTCTCGCATCCATCGGTTACCCGCGATCCTCACCAGGTCATCGGTCCACCTTGTGGGAGGCCTTCCAACGCTGCGTCTTCCGGTACGCGGTCGCCACTCCAAAACTTTTCGGCCCCATCGACCATCTGTTCTGCGAGCAATGTGCCCTGCCCACTTGGTAGTGGGCCAAGGATCGACAAATTGAAGTGGTCTTCAATTTGGCGATCCTTCGGGCTATGTCGGTAACCTTGGTTCTCTTGCGGATATCATCATTCCTGATTCGATCATTCAAGGAAACTCCGAGCATTGCCCTCTCCATTGCCCTTTGGGTGACTTTAAGCCTTCTGATGAGGCTTTAAGTTATGATGTGCATAAAATGTATGAAAGAAGGTAATGAATTTGATGTACCCTTTTTCAGTTCCAAATACTGTAACGTGTTCGCGGAGGGTCTCGGGCGCTTCACGGGCGGCGCAGTGAGCATACAGCGAGCCGGTGCCGCGGTGGAGCGCGTGTTGTACCATTTCGTGCGCGACGGAGTTCTCACCCCGCGCGTTGGAGCGTTCCGACTGGGCTACGCCGCCGCCGATAGTTCCAGTGGTAAAGAAGGATGGTAGCATTCGTATCTGTGCCGATTATGGACTGACCTTCAACAAAGTAATAGAAATTAACCGTTATCCGCTGCCTAGGGCTGCCTAGGTTGGTAAATTTGTTATTTCGTCTCCGAGGGGGTGAATAATACTGTAAAACCGATTCGTCTCAAGCGTACGCGCAATTTGAGCTCGATGACACAAAAAAATATACGGTGATAAAGACCCATAAAGGATTATATTATGTAAAACAGATTAGTATATAATTCTAAAAATACACGTGCATTTTAACCCGACGGGTATTTTTCAAAGGCGAATAAAACAATTACTTATTTATTATAATAATATATTTATGGCGATTTTTTTTTTATGAATGGAATTCATCAAATGACACCTGCCGCTCTGGGTGGAGCGGGAGGGAGTGTCAGACTCTAACTGACTAAAACCCATCCGTGCTCCTCGTAGTGCCTTTTACTTTCCAAGGTCGCGGTAACTCTTTGGAACAAAATCCGCAACATGGGGATAAATGAAATGGCTGCTTCAGGACTACAGCGGTGGGCGGTACTACTACCGGGATACAATTGCGCCTGCCACGTAAGAATAATTCCTCTGCTAAGCCAAAAAAGAAAGTACGTACCTATGTTAACGGCGTAGAAAATGTCTTACCCGTCACCAGCAGCGATATCAAGCAAGTGATATCCAAGGATTTAGATACTTACTTGGTAGGGTGATGTTATACTGACATTCAGGTTGGCCGT
This sequence comes from Melanchra persicariae, assembly GCA_947386135.1. NCBI lineage: Eukaryota > Metazoa > Arthropoda > Insecta > Lepidoptera > Noctuidae > Melanchra > Melanchra persicariae. The sequence continues at coordinate 5,239,540 of OX376653.1, read as the reverse complement.
CAGTTTGTCCTAGTAGTGATGAGATTTAACCATTCTTTGCTAGGAGAAACGAATTAAATGTAAAATGTGGATGCATAATGTGGGGCTATTGTAAGATAATCCCGCATGCATTAATGGCAAATATTACAACGATTTCATAGCAGTCATATGGGTTTCGTAAATATGAAAAGTTTGGCTAGGAGTTATGATCTGGTGGCCTAACATCGATAAAGATATCGAGGAGTTAGATAAAAGCTGTGAGACATGTGCGGGCGGAAGCAAGCGCGCCCCCGCGAGCTACTATATATTCAACCATGGCCGTTGAAAAATAAATGGGAAGTCTACTTCACATTGATTTTTTGGGCCCAGTCCGAGGTATGACATTTCTGGTATTGATAGATTCGTCTTCAAAATGGTTAGAAATAAAAAATGTATTAGTGACGTTGGTTGTAAGACTTGAGTAAGAGAACCTAATGCTCCCAGTCTGTGTCCACCTTAATACGCACATCGTACAAAACTTCAAGCGAATTTCAGCCGTATCAGTGTATCAACGAGCCGGGATCAAATAGTTCAAGTAATGATAATGTATGGCCAGGGATATTGCAACGGTCTTAGTAGTTCGCAAGCCATGTATCAACACTACAGCACGTTCTAGTTACTAGGGCTAATCAAATAATTTATAATGAAGCAAGTGATCTGTATTCTAGTTTTGTGCTTCGTGAGGTAAGTTTTTGTTTAATTTTTTTTTTTCGCGATAATTTTACTGCTAAAAAATATGATGACTGACTTAATTTCAAAAATCCTAAATTAAATAACGTACTTAAACTAAATTGTAAATAATGATAATTAGACGAAAATAACCCTTTCATAAATATTTTTTAAATAAATATAACATAAGTATTCCACTGAAACGCATTACCTACCTAACATAATAATATAATATGCATAATATTAATTATGCTGAGGCTACAAGTGTGCGTAATTCATAATCCGCCATTAATTTCTCTTTGATTCAGGATAAATTCCTTCAGTTCTTAATGTGGGAACCGTCTACAGGATGTTCTTTAAGTGCGTGGTCATTTTAAGGGTGGTGTTCTGTATCTGCTACAGTAAAGAAACATCAAAATAAAAATAAAAAATTACTTATAAAACGACTCGATCCGACGTCATAATAGTTGTTTATACAACGTTCATATAGAGAGGTTATTAAAACACGAGTATGATAATAGTATCACACGAGTGTTTTAATACCTAATTATATGCCGTTGCACACACTATTTTATCTTCACTCATACAGTTGAAATGAAACAAAAGTGGATAAATAGTTGATTCTAAACTCACAGCCACAGAAAAAATATGTGGTATGGCGGGTATTCTCATGAAACTGAAAAGGTTTACCAACAGTCGATTGGTCTTTGGCCTCTCTCTGGCCTGGTCAACATTATGTTTAAACCATTAACTTTTCATCTAAAGGACTTTTCATCCACGAACGTTTCGCCAACATAATTGCGTACCTAACTATTTTTCTACATGTCAATGAGCCCATCCGCACCAATAATTTAAAAAGAAAAAGTGTGCAAATTAAAAAGTTAGATATAATAGGATGCAGTAGTTTGAAAATCGAAGGAAAATTTTGAACTATTATGGTTTTTTTTATTTTACCTATCCACGAAAAAAAAGTTGGTAGTGTTTTTATAATTGTTTTTGAATTCATATTTGGAACATTACGTCGTGAGTGAAGATAAAAATACTAAAATAAACGCCAGTAACTGCATCAGTCGATGAAGTTGCTATAATTATGTTAACTGTATACCGGTTTAGGCCGTCTTATTGATCAGCTAGTTTTTCAAACCTCTACAGCGCTTGTCGTCCACATTTATAATGCGCATAGTCAAAGTGTGGAGCTCTCTGCCAGCGTCGGTGTTACCTACCACATATAACCCGGTCTGCCTTCAAAGCAAGAGTGAACATCTTCTGGGCACGCTCGCTCCATCATAGACCTCATCTATCGCTTTACATCAGGCGTCATTGAGGTCAAGAGCAAGCCCATTCCTCAATTAAAAAAATTGCTTTCGGCCGATGGGCAAAATGTCGCTACTAAGGTTCAAATTCTGGGAAGTATATAATACATGGCAAACTAATGGAAAGTTCTCAATTTTAACAAAATCGCTTTTTTAAATTTCTGACTAAACCTACCTACCTACCTAGACCATAACTGGTATTTTTCCAAAAATCCAATGATGCAGTTGTAAATTCTCGGGTCCGATGTTGATGAATACTAAAATGGCATCAAAGATTTTTGATAAATGTCATAGGGGACTATATTTCTTGTCACCAAAATTTATATTTGTCATCAAGTTGCATCACCTAATAAATAGATCTATCGCCACGAAGTATTTTCGTTCTCAGATATATAAAAAGTGTCGCCAGGTATGAATTACCAAATTAATGCCAATATGTATGTAAAATAAGAGATGGATTATCAATAAAATCGTAGTTCATTCCTTGGATGAAACTTTGTTCTCAAAATAATAGGTTTATTCCTTTAACTTCGTACTCAGAGAGGTATATCTGTCACCAAATATTCGAACATAGGGCACAGGGAGCTTAGGGCACCCCGACTCGGACAGGTTAGGTTAGAAGGGGATGGCGGGGTCAAGTGAGCGAGCGTAGCGAGCGAACAGACCCCGCCATTACCTTCGTGGTTATTTTTTTTAATCCACCCAGTAATATGGTTTACTTCCCGTTTTATAATAAATCCCAACCTATTTATTTGATACTTGATAATATATCCCGAGGATTACATGTGATTTATTATGGAATTGCTTTTTACAATTATTTGGCAACTACATTTTGGTGACAGATCCACTATTTTGAGGACAAACCCTATTATTAAAGAAATTCAAAACGAATAAAATTGGCGATAGCTTAAATCATACCCAATGTCATTTACCTACTTTATTTTTTGTTTTTAATTGAAAAGTATTTTATTGTAAGTGAGCTCTTACCTTTACTTTGCCATGTGTTATTATCAGTGAGCGTATAATCGGGTGCTTATATACTTCGTCCCCGCATTTCCCGTTTTTTCCCGTTCTCGTAGGAATTATAGGAAATCTTCTTAGCGCTCCCCTAATTTGGGATATGTAGCTTCCCTACTCTCCGTTGTAGGGAAGCTACAGGCTAAATTTCAGCTTTCTACGACCAGTAGTTTCGGCTGTTCGTTGTCTGTCAGACAATCAGTCAGTAACGAAAGAATTTTATATATGTCGCAACCAACTGTCTGAATCAGCCGTTTAATTGGCTGCCTAGCCTTTTCATTTAAATGCGCCATTTTTACAGCGACCTAAGTGACATCTTTTGGTCAATATCGTTTGATGACTTGCCCATGTCACTTAGGCTTTTAATGAAACGGCTGATTAAGCTAGTTGGCTGCGACATAAGTGATGATTTAATTTTTATTATTAGCGTCACTTTACTTACTTAATCAACTCATTAGTAATACAATGCCACCATTGTTTTTCAGTGTATTTGGCAGAGTCGCAAACCCAGTTAAAAACCAACAAAGTTCTATAAACGTTAAGGTTGTAGTAAAATTCGTTAGCGGTAACACAGTTGACAAGAACCTCATTAATAAAAACAATAACACTATTACTAAGTGCGACACACGTAAAGATGTATCAGACAACTCGGTAGATGCAAATCACACTGAAACAAGCAGTAGTGAAGCTTGTGGAGCAAACGTTAAAGTTGACAATGGCACAGCTTTGATATTGACTCCCTATCTGAACGAAGGACGGATAAGGGATGCGAAGAAAGCTGCCAGAGTGGATGAAAAGCATTTCTTGGGATTCAAGAGCTACTCTGGCTTCTTGACAGTGAACGAGACGTACAATTCCAACCTATTCTTCTGGTACTTCCCGGTGTTGAACAAGCCAGTGGACGCGAGTCCATGGATCATCTGGCTTCAAGGAGGGCCAGGAGCCTCCAGTATGACTGGGCTCTTTGACGAGATTGGACCCTTCACCTTTGTAAATGATACTTTGAAACGTAAGTGTTTATGATCAATAGCATTGATAGAATATTGCACGTTAAAAATAATGGCGTCATCACGAAGTCTGTCGACCTTATGGTATTTTCAGACTAATTCCTGGGAGGAACTTTTATCCGAATGGCATTGCAGGTGGGGAAATTACTAATATATATTTACTCGTTTTTGCAATTGTTTAACAGGCAACGCCTGTCATCCGCAATCTGATCTGATTGAGATGTAGTATTTTCACTTAGGTACCCACAAAATATCCATCAACAAATGCATTCGCACAGTTGCAACGAGTAGATTCTTGGAGTGCCCAATTTTGTTACAAGCAAAGTGTTACTAGCAGAAATAAATCTTAGTTTCGATACTAAAACGAGCGATTTACACACCAAATGATACGAAGAAAAACCGTATTTTTCTTACCGAGTGACCACACGACCATAATCATAAGGAACATATTGAGCTTATCTTAGTATTTACGATGTAATTACTAAACATAAAAACATGTAAAGCAATGGATTGCAAGAATTCTTTACTTATAACGTCTGCATTTAATCAGGCAAAAAAACAAGTAAGTATTATTAGCAATCTGCGTTAGCAATGATAGAATTAATTGTTTGTATTGTTGCTAAAGTGCGAGGAAGAGTAAAAGTAAACATATTTCAAGATGTCCCATTCTTAAAAAACGGTCCTGAAGATATCTAATTGCACGTGCTCTCCCAGTTACTTCACCCTGTACTGCCGTGAGCCCTTTGTGTAATGCGCTCATTCAATATAACCTGTATAATGAATGACACAGTAAATTCCAGGAAACCCATACACCTGGCTTCACAACCACTCCCTGCTGTTCATCGACAATCCTGTCGGGACAGGGTACAGCTTCACTGATCATGTCGAGGGATATACCACCAATATGGCTACGGTAAGATAAGTTGACTTTTGGCTCTTCTTGTAGTTCTGATTTTATTTTTCGCCCCAAAGGACTAAACGGTCCTTTAGCCAAAAACAAGGTAAAACTGATGGTGCTGTCTTTGTCTGACGTTTTGCTGATCTGGACCTATTTGGCGCAGCCGCAAGGCACACAATGTTATTGTTTTCAAATGAAGTCAAATAAAAATGTTTTCTTTCTTTTCTTTTATGTATAATTTTACACGAACATTTACTTTCCAGTACGCCAGCCACCTCTATATAGCCCTGAAGCAGTTCCTCCAAATATTTCCTGAGCTGAGAACAGCCCCGCTGTACTTGGCCGGAGAGTCGTACGCTGGCAAGTACGTGCCAGCCATGGCTATGGAGATACACAAGAGGAAGGGGGGACTTGGTTCTGATATTAACCTACAGGTAAATAAATGAGACCTTTCTAGTCCCACGGTGACACTTGGCTTGTGATGATCGCATTGTATTGTATTGCAATTTGTGCTACTACCACGGCGACTTTACGTTAACAAGGAGTAATCATGACGACACGGCTGGCGCAGTGGTTGAGCGATCGACGGGAACAAATGCTTGTATGGCCTGCAGTTGTTCCTAGTCTGGTTGTTTGTGTATGTGAGTATATAATAATATGTTTGTAAGCGCACCCACGATACAGGAGAAATTACTAGAGTGGGGCAACGTAAGTCATTCTAAAAAGAAAGATACACAAGCTAATTTTGGTTTGTCGTTATTTTCGTCATAAGTAGGTAGATGCTTCAGGACTCCCGGGCCATTGTTGTTACGCAGTGGGAGCCAGAGGAAGGCCTAGGAAACGCTGGCTTGACGATGTAGAGGAGTTCATGATGGATTAGTCGGAGAAGAGTGTAAGGTTATGGAAGAGACCTTTGTCCAGCTGTGGGACAATATGGTTGATAAAAAAATCATTTTCGTACCACTAGGGCTTATACATAGAGCCAGGAAGTACCTAGGAAAAAAAATCTAGCGTTACGGACTTTTATTATAATCTCATAAAATAATTATTTATTTCTGTCTAGGGTCTAATAATCGGCAACGCATATGTGGACCCTGAGATCTTATCGCACATAGCACGGCCGTTCTACTACTTTGGTCTATTGGAAAAGATGCAGATTGATACCGTGAAGCCGCTCATCGACTCGTTCCAGGCAGACATCAAGGCTAATAGGAGTCTTGAGGCTAAAAACGTAAGTTTACGTTAATTATCTGCAGATGCATTTGTTTTTATTTCTGACCGCAACGGTGGGGCTTAACCCCGCTGAGGGTAGGTTTTAGCAAAGTAGATACTAAAAATCACAGATCTATATAGACTTAAATAACGCAAGTATCACGATCTGTATGAAAACCTGGCGTGCCATTTTTTGACTACCTACTATAACGGCAACACAAGCACTATGAGGTGATGGGAAAATCAAAACGATTCAAAGACGTCGCCACGTGTAGCACCTAACTGACCTAACCACATAACTGACGTCCGACTAATGTACACCGATGCAAATTTAGCGCGAAAGAACGCCGCCAGCGTACGATTTTTGATCGTATGCTGGGCACCGAAACCAGCACGCGAAGTAGTTGCTCTTGCGTTATCTATGTCTATCTATATATGTGCTAAAAATTCATAAAACATTTTATTTTTCTTATGACAACAGAAGCGTCTTTGGATTACTTTTCGCAAATTCCTCAATGACTTTGTTAGTTTGTGGTTGGATTTCCGGTAACGAGATGGGCAGACGACATCGTGGGAACCTGCATAGTTTGGCACAGGGGTGTGGAAGTTAGCTCAGGGAAAGGTTTATGCTTAGATCATTAATCAGGGCAGGAACTTTCTATACAGTACCTATACGTTTTCAGAACTTAGCAGCACATTCAAGCGCGTAATCTTCTCTAGTAAAGAGAAAAAGAGCAAGTCTGGGTACAACTGAATGCTGGACCTGGCTTTTAACCAGACCTTCCATTTAACATAATATCAACTCCACAGAAATGGAGCAATCTGCTCATAATCCTCCTTTCCATGACCTACCAAAATCATGCCTACAACTTCCTGAAAGACGACCTCCTCGTGGGGCATTACGTCAAGTTCCTGAAGTCTTCGGAAGTCAAGAGGGCCATCCATGTCGGGGACATCAACTTCAGAAAGCTGAACATGACCGTTAACGCTGCGCTGGCTCCTGACTTCCTCAGCAATGCGAAGCCAATGTTTGAAAGGCTGTTGGAGCATTATAAGGTGTTGGCGTATTGGTGAGTGTTTTTGGTTATTATTTTTGCCTTTAAATGGGAAAGTCGTGGTTCAATAATGACAGCTGTACGGATCTTCGAGGTTAAGCAGCAATTGCCGAGGTCAGTCAGTGGATGAGTGAACAGCCATAACACGCCGAGCACGTTAAGCTCAGTCAGAAGCTAGTTAATCTGACACCAGTCTTACCGTATTACCCAGTTATGGGGTTCTGGAGGTCAGATACCTAGAGACAGACAGTCGTTTCATGTAAGATACTGCAAGTTGCATCTGGTTAGACTAGAAGCCGACCTCAACATAGTTTAGGAAAGTCTTGATCTCGGTCCTCCATCCTCAATTGTTTGCTGGATGCCGACTGACGGCGTGACGACTTAACTTGACGGATTCCCTTCATTTGTGCCGTCGGCTTTGGTATATGTCAACGACGATGCAGAAATTAGTTTCTATTGAAACGTAAAAGTTAGTTTGTATAATTGACACGTAACTAGCCGTTTACGTGTCAATTATACAAACTAACTTTTACGTTTCAATCATCATCAAAGGATTTTTAATTAAACTTTATGTACAATAGTGGTACATAAAGCTAATGCGGACTTAATGGAACAAAGCATTATCTGATCTACCAGTCAACTTTTAGATTAAGAAGACTACAATGTGCTAGGTAAACCATGTCCTAAAACGTGTCCCCTGTGGAAGATATTTTGCGCAGCTTGTAAAACTAAATTGTGTATTTTATCAAAATCGATTTTGCAGTTGGACAGATACAAATACAAGGACTTCCATTCAGTGTTCAATGCCACTCGATAAAAAGACATTTCGGTTAAAATAATAAAACTTATTAAGAACTAGCAACAGACAATATTAGGTATCTAATTTTTTATGATAATTATCCCGTTACTATTGGAAAAAATCCACTTAAGTACTTTCGAGAAGATATTCGACCCATACAATGAATTGCAAATTAAAACCATTCTCTGTTCTCAGTGATGATTAAGATAACACAGAGAGTGGACATAGAAGTTTCCTAGCAACTGGCAACGTGTTTCAACATTACTTATAATAAAATATTCCTAGATGCAGGGTTGGGCAGTATTTGAATTTCTTGTAATTAAAATACGTAATTGAAATACAAATACGTCTGGTTTTTGTATTTCATTACTTCTTTGTTAAATGTTATTTGTAATTGGTATTTCAAATACCTGATGCTGAGGTATTTTGTAGTTAGTAAGTATTTCAAATACTAGGCTTCAAAATACATTTGAATATAAATACGTCGTTTAGCAGTTCTGCAGAAAACAGCGCTCGATAGCTTTCGTAAGAAAAAAGGCTAACCTAACACATGACTGTAGGTATTGTGTTAAGAATATTTTGTGTTTTTAATAAAAATAGTTAAAATACTGTATCTTCTATTTTATATTTCAAATACACGACTCAAAAATATTTTGTATTTCATACTTCAAATATATGCGAGATAGTATTTTGTAATTTGTATTTTAATTAAAGTAAAGCATATATTTTGCCCAGCACTGTCTACATGCATTCACTCTTACACCTAATGTGCTTTAGGATCTTGAGGTCGGTCGTCTTAAAAAATGTATCTTATTTCTAAATTAACTTTAATTCTGTGAGTTCTAACAACCCTAAAACTACTAAAGGTAGGTATTTACGATAGGTAATCATTAATTCAATGAAAAATACTTTTTATACATAATTCCATGAGCAAAAAAATCAAACGTTTTGAAAACTCGAGGCAAATATGGCACGTAAACTCTGATATAAATGTGTAGAACGTGTAACAGAATAAACGCAATAGGTAACTCGTGTTCATCATTATGAACAACTTTCACTATCACCGTTCTACTTTTAAGATACCTACTAATGTAATTTTTAAAATTAAATCTGCAACAAGTAACAGAATAAACGCAATACCTATTCAGGGATCATTGTACCTACTCATCATTCAATCAACTTTCACTATGGGACCAAAACCGAAAACGTGAAAAAAAAATTAGCTGTTCATTACAGTCGATTTTTTTTTCGCGATTTCCGTGCTGGTTCCATAGTGAAAGTTGTTCCCTGAAGAGGTATTGCGTTTATTCTGTTACTTGTTGTAGATTTAATTTTAAAAATTACATTAGAATCTTAAAAAATAGAAGGGTAATATTATAGTGATCACAAATCATCATCATTAATTCGTCGTTAGATAGAATATAAGCTAGATAGAATAGACTATCTGATGCGGTGATTTTTCGAGATTCATTTGGCCTTTCAAATATGAGTTCATGCAATAAACAACGTTTTTTGTTTAATTTGCATGTGACCTAGAGTCCGGAAAGCGATATAAGATATGTATCAGTATCACATACAGCCTTTGTTCCTACGTTTTTGTTTGGCGCACTGCGCTGCAAGGCTAACTGTGGCCTTTCAGATTTATTTTTGGCTCTAGTAGGTATACTAGGTACTATTTTTGTTTCGAGTAATTTATTACCTACTTCATAAATATAGATGTTAGATACAGTCTGTAGTCTATACCAAACTAGTTAGATACATGATGTTTGACACATCGGCGCACAAACGGATATCATAGATTCAGTACATGATTCTGGATTGAGTGATTGAATTTTTCGCCGGATAAAAAAATATCAAATGGTGATTTTTATCTATCCCAATGACATTTTAGTCAAAAAATGATGAATTCACTGCAAAATGGTCGTTTTTATCCTGCCAGCCGACTTATGCAAGCAAGCCCCTCTATTATAAAATAAAATAAATCAACTTTGTACTTTATTCCATACTTAGAAGTCTGGAAGCTTGATAACCAACACTGAAATAACGAAAAATATAGGTAAGCTTCAATAAAGTTTTTTATAATGATGACATTAATTCCGACGATACCTTTTTTTTAAGTTATTAGTTATCATTAGGTACTGTACCCTGTATGTCCTTCTTTTTGCAGTGGTCAACTGGATCAGATGCTGCCGTGCGTGTCCACATCAGAGAACTACCGCACGTGGAATTGGAACGCTTCCGAGGAGTTCGTCAACGCTACTCGGTTTCCTTACATCTTCAACAACAAACTCGCTGGGTAAGACACCTTGTCTTAGAATATGTTTATGTCTTTCTTGCATGTTTAGCAGATTTCACCCAAAGGGCAATTGAAAGGGCTAAGCTCATGGGTTAGGTATGGAGTTTCATACAGAGAACAGAAATGATAAGTTTCGCAGGGGACCAAGGTAATATTGCCTGATGAATGCATGGGTCGGATTAGGTAAATCCGAATATTTATTTAATATAGACGCTGGCCTGTTACCGATATTATTTATCATATGTGGATTTGGTAGGAAATATTCCGTTCCGTTTCTGTGTATGACGTTCCGTTTCTGATACAGGATTGTGGAACGGTGGATTACATTTCGTTTTTTATGGACAAACGGTACTAAAAGTCAACGTGAATACTTTTGTTTTTAACTTCTATTATAGTGATCAAAATTACCCTTCATAGCCTACTTAAAGAGTGCGCCTGCACAATGTAGGTAGGTATTAGGTAAGTAATGATGGTGCAGCGCAGAATCTTAAAATGCCGTATATTAGACATTCTCACAGGCTTAGGACTGTCATCTTGTGTAGATTCACAAAAAAGGCGTATTTCGACGTATATTCGTTACGATAATACATCGCTAGAGCACTAAATAGTCCAGTGGTATTCTACACAGATGGCGCTGGCGGCAGTGCTAATTAAACTTAAAACTTAACCCCCACATTTTAAGGTACGGAATATCTTCTGTGTGTGACTGTTTACGATTACTTTGTGACATACCTAATCCTCGACGCTTTGGATTAGGTACGGACTCGCATCGAAAAATACCTAATCCAATATTTATGCCTCACGTCTCCCAAACTTGCTTGGTAATTGGTCCAATGGTGGTGTAAAGGTTGTCGCTCTTCGAGTCCAGTTTCTTTTATTAATGATTATTATTATAAATAATGGGTTTTGTACTAAGTAGGCCTACATTGCTAGCAGTAAATAGGTCTGGAAGGTTCTGGAGTAGTTTGCGCGTAGGTACTACTGAAAAAAGCAGAGTTGAAACTGTTCTAACTGGGTACAACGATGACCTGGTGAGGCTGCGGAAGCACGGGACTGCTCGATGGTGGAGGTTGTTGTTGAGGATGTTAATGAAATGAGATTATTGGTTCGGCTACAAGTAGGTATACCTACCTACCGAAGTTACTACCGATTGAAAGCCTACTTAGGAAAGTCGTAATATTTATAAGCACTAGTAGTACCTAGTCGTTTACAGAAATACAACATTTAACCGATCATTTTAAAGTTAAAAGTACTTACCTACTTATCGAAATGACGACCGATTTGCACTCGTCGATCTGAGTCACGACTTTGAACATATTCGAACTATATTTCCAACTAACCCAATAAATAACATTCTATTACCTGTGTAAAAAGGGGAAAAAACAATTTTTCACAAAAACTGCTAAAAATTCAAGTTTCAAAAATAAAAACTGAGTACCTACCTACTTAGGCACGTGTCTCCCTGTGACTTTGTGAATACTTGAATAATTTATCTAGATTTATATCTGCGGTTTTTATAACATCCTATGATCCTGATATACTTAACCAGTTTTATTAGTCTCATAAAAATAAAATATAATAATTCTATTTTCAGCCAGCATCTTCAAAGCGGCTTAAAAGTAGCATAAATCAAAATCAAAATCAAAAGTCATTTATTCAAATTAGGCTGAGAGCCAGCACTTTTTGAACGTCAAATTTTACATAAAGACAGTCCCCCAAAACGCCCACCCGTCACCACTTCCTAGTGTTTTAGCTGGGAAGAAGTGGCGCAACAAACTCCCCAGCAACACATCTGTCTGTTACGTTTTAAGAACTTCAATTAAACAATAGTACGCAAGGTATTTTAAGACAGGAACAAAAATAAATATGTATCCAACAACATGGAAATCATAAAATCAAATATTATTTACCTACAACATGTTAGCTAGCACACTCCATTATACGAGTACCATTAAAAAAAACGGGCAATGGTAGAATTTCGCGATAGAACTGTGACTCGAACCACAAGTGATAAACCAATAATTTTTAAACATTGTAACGAGTAGAATAAGTCAATAAGTAAATTAAGTCAATAAGTAAAAGACGGATTGACATTCAGTCTAATATAAAAAAAAATTATATGAACTCATTTAACATAATTTGTCTTTCTCTAATCCAAGGTCTAATCTATCTCTGTACCAAATTTCATCCAAATCCGTTCAGCCGTAGACGTGAAGAGATTACAGATAGATAGAGTTGCTTTCGGCCTTCATTCGTAGACCTTTGACAGGTACCAGTAATTTACCAGTAGTGAAATTCTTCTTCTTTATTTTTGTTAATAATTTCCTGTGAGTCGCAGATATACATATTTTGTTTATTTCTTCTTTTTTTTTCTTTGAGTAACCAGCTGGTGCAGAATTGTGGAGATCAGAGAAGCAGTAAATCCTTTTTCCTTTTTTTTCTTAATGATACTTGCTCCTGTTTAGGCCACTTTACTCATATACCTACGTAAGATACAAAAACAAGGTCTAATCTAGTTCTTCCACCCAGGTACTACAAGACCGGCGGTCGTCTGACAGAGGTGGTGATCCGCGGCGCTGGTCACTTAGCGCCGCTGGACAAGCCGGCCCCCACTCAGAACCTGGTGGCGCGCTGGACCCACGACCAGCCTCTCAGCCGAAAGTTCGGCTTCCTGGTAGACTCCAGCATCCAGGACTTTATCCATAGGAATATTAATAATTTAACGATTTACCTCTGATTTTTTTAAATAAATATTTTTATCAGTTAGGTACCTTTGTTTTATTGTTTACCTAGTGTAACAAATTAATCATTGATTTGTTATTCTTATTGTGTGTTTGAATTGGTTATTTGTTTTCTCTGCTTCATTTTATAATACGCTATCATTTCTAGGGATAAAATAAAGAGAGCTTTTTGCTCTAAAAAGTGAGACAAAATTGCCAAATCAGATTTTGCCTTTTGGTGGGAAATGCGGAACAGAGTGTAACGTCCCGCAAACCTCCTTTGAAAAGGGAGGATCCTCCGACCAGACGGTTGTTGTGTCCGGTGGGCAACTGCCCGATAGTTGATATTCGGACTTTTGTTTGAGTTCAAATCACACGGAAAACTGATACCGGGTTGCAGGATTACGTTCAGTAGTTCGTTATATTGCTGGCGGTATAGATGGCGCTGCGTTACTATTTGTTTCGGTACCAACAAATTTCGCTTCGTTGGTTTTTCTTGTGGCAGCATTGATGCTGCTACAGCCTCTGTATGAAATTATTTTTATTAACCAAACCTTTAGATGTAGTCCTACGCGTTTTGGTTTTATGACTTGATTCGTCTTTTATTTTTTTATTGAGATTTTGAGTGGGTAGCTTAACAGTTAAGAGATGAAGCTATTTGCACGTTCAAAAGCGTAGAGATCTACGCTTTTGAGAGCTGGAGAAGAACGTGCAAGAAACTCCACGGACACTGTTTTAAATAATTTTTTCTTAACAATTTTATGGTTAGGTATATCATTCTTGTTGAAATTATACATACATAATAATTGGACCATTGTTGTCAAATTAATTAAATAAATTATTATTATTATTATTATAATATGTTGTTTGAGAACGATGTAAAAAATTGCACGTAAAAGCGTCCGGATTAAAAAAACAACAATTTAAATAAGAAATCATTCAAAATAAACCGTGGCAGCTGCCGGCGTCCGTTCACGAATATGACGCACGCGCTAGCACCATAAATCAGATAACAGTTTTCGTTGCAGGAGCAGGGCCTTAGCATCTCTTGTAAATGTAGGAGGACACGGACATGGCGAAAGAAAACCCGATTATGCAAATACATAATAGGTACCTACATATAAGATTGATCGAACGCGATTGTGTCACTCGCGCAAAATGATAAAGTAGAGACCAGTTCACACGGTTAGTTACTAGGTATCTACAACTACGTAGTTACACGCGTTTTACATATTTATCACAAAGAGTCAGCATGCGATTCAGTGAGTAATCGGAAACTTCGCTTGCTTGCGTCAGGTATTCATGACAGGTACCGATAACTAAGAGCCTTAGTACCTAGACTTGCTACTTTTTGTAACAACGATATCAGCGCTTTTCGGTCACTTAATATATTTTTCACACCACCTGATCGAAAACGTCAAATTAAATGTCATGTCAACCTAACCTAAAGTGAGTCATTTTTGGCCGGTGGCACTGCCGGGCAATAATATTGTACTGGATTTCATTATAACCCGCTGATCAATAATGTGATTTAAATTTGGAACCTCATCTGTCTGCTCAATTGGCGGTATATTAGGTACTTACAACGCCTTCTGTCTCTGTCTCTCTCTTTCTGTTCCAGAAAGAGGAAAGATATTCTCGATACTCTTACTACTTAGGGATGACATTCTCGAATTTCTACAAAATCATAAGGATTGAAGACAATATTATAAGAATAATTGGTTATGTACGGATTATTGTATAAAAGGATAAGAATAACACTTAAAACCCATTTATAGTCGATTTATTAATTTAAAAACTATTTTCTCGAGCATCTCCTATGACGTTCTAAATTCAAATTGCATACAGCCAAGCGTCCGAACCCATTCTACCAGCTGATATAAAGCTCTGTATAAAGCTTTGTGTACACATAAATTGTATTAGGTTGCTAACATTAGGCCTGCACATATTTACTTACCCACAGAGAAGTAAAAAAAAAAACGAAAATCGAGTTGGTCGTGGCCGCTATGTGGTAGGTACCTATACCGAGTGGAACGCAAAAAAGGCGCGGATATTGCAAATCCGTATGGTATTAAAACTAACTTTTTTAAGTAGTTATACAGTATAGTTCTAAATACATATCTCTACTTAGTGTTTGTAAATTTAAAATATTTTGTTTTTCGTGTTATGGCTTCTTATTTTCTCACAGGAGGTGTGAAAAGTAGAGTATCCTCCTCGGGGATAAAGGTGTCTTTGCCTTGGGCTAGCTTGAATCCCTCGCTGCATTCAGGATTCTTGTATTAACTCCCTCGCTTCGCTCGTGAGTTAAACTCTAAACTCCCTCGCTACGCTCGGGAGTTAACTCCCGAATCCTTCATTGCGTTCGAGATTCAATATGACGCCCGTGACACAAGACACTGCTTTATCCCCTGGGTGCATAATCTACTATTTTTAGAAATTGTCAATTTCATTATTGCACCCGAACGCCCGTGAACGAATGTGAAAGTCGACGGGGTCGGAAGGTTCTGGAGTGGCGACCGCGTACCGGAAGACACAGCGTTGGAAGGCCCCTCCCACAAGGTAGACCGCCAACCTGGTGAAGGCCATGGAAATATCGCTGGATGCGAGACGTATCTACAAGACCAGTCCGCACATTGATAAAAAGAGTGACACTAACCAAAAAAGCTGTTTTTTCAGTATAGTAGAAGTATTTGAAGTTTACTAAAGAGTAAGGACTAGTTTTGCACCAGAAATAATAAAAAAATATATCATGACAATCATAGAGCCAACGATAATCAAATGGTGTTTTTGAAAAAAAAATTGTTTCTTCGCGCGCTAAGAGATGGCACGAAATGACGAAATGATGATGGCAGAAAAACATCATTTTTCGAATAGTGACGGTCTACGTCCAGCAGTGCTGAAATGATGATGATGAGGAACCAAACGTACGCCGAAAAAAGCATGTCTGTACCTGATTTTATACAGCTAAGGTAAGTAGGTAGTTATTTTTAATGTGTCTAAGGCAGGCAAGCACGATGACAACACGTGACGATGTATTTAGATCCCACGTGCACCTATCTAAACCACAGACCGCAGGGTCATAAATATTGCAGCAATGTGTAAATAATGACAAGTCGACAATGTTTACAAAACATAAGAATTTCCTTTGGTTTCGATTTTGTTGCCTATCCCTCAGAAACAGTATTTTTTATGTATGGAAATTGGCTACGGCACTAAGAATTTTTTGAGAATGGTTTGGGACCTTTTTCTTGCGACCGGTGTAATCTGTGTCATTATCGCAGAGCCTCACCAATATGATTCTCAGATTCGCACGGTGCATTGTCCGCGGTAAAACCTAATACCTACACATAAGATTCTTAAGAATTCAAATTCAAGCATGGACTCCTCTAGTGGCAATCAACAACCAGTGTCACCGGTGTTTTTGACAGGTTGCGACTGAAATCCCTCCATCTCAGTCCCAATCTGTCAAAAATACCCCTAATTTTCCTATATTTTGACAGATTTTGACTGAGATGCGAATGCGAACGTTTCGCAGCCAGAACTACTTTTTTTTAGCTGCCTACACTACATACAACCTACCAACAGTAAGCAATGCGTTTTATCCAAAAGCTGCTATATCCAGGCTTTTACTTTACAGGTAATCTACGTATGGCAATGACTCTTACTGAAAAAAATCCATTCGTGTCTTATTCAGTAAGAGTCTGACACATGGACTGTCACGTTTTGCGCCTGAGCCCTTTCCTTGGGCTCTAGACAAGTGACATTCTGTCAACGGTAGCGCGGCGAAGGCGATTGTCAATACGTCAAAAATGTATGGGATTGACAGATGCTATCGAAATGTCACGTGATCAAATTCCTACATTTTGGCATTTCGACAGTCGCATTCGCTAATTGAATGGCACATTGTCTAGGGCCTCTTATCTCATTTGAACGACCTGAAACTATACATTCCATAGTCATATACTTATTATAAATTCGAAAGTAACTCAGTCCATCGGTCTGATTGGTGCCTCTTCACGTTTTATGGTTTTAACGAGTAGATCTTTTATCCCGGGCGTATGTTCCCTTGGCATAATTGGCGAAACACGACGCCGTCATTTTGTGTGCAGTAGTTTATAGTTTAAATTTATTGTAATATGTATTATTTTATTTATAGTTATTGTTTTTATGTACTTACATGTATTTTATGGGCCCTGATGCCTAAAATAAAAGATTAAATAAATAAAATAATAGTAGGTATTACAAGTTTTATCTTTGACGCCGATATAACAATCGACAGGCAAATGTAAAAAACTCAAAATCCTTTATTTCAAATAGACCAAAGGGCCAACCAATTCTACTAATTTATTGACAGATTGCAACTGACATGCGAATGCGAACGTTGCTTAAAAATTAGTAGAATTGGCGGTCTGATTACAGGCACTTTTGAATGGGGTTGGCAACAGTCAAAGTGGCGCTAGCATAGCTTTAACTAAAATATAAGAATTTTCTATGAAAATTTTGTATAACTAATTATTTTCACAATTCCAAAGATCTGTGAAGAACCCTTTTGTAAGGAAATAGGTGCGCATCAGTTTCCTAAAGATTCAGCAATGACAAAAAGTGGCTAAAAGCCATAAGGAGACAAAACTTCAAGCCGGAAAAAATTCGAGGTTATGTCGTAAATATTTTTGGAAACAGATTACCATAAAACTAGTTTTTATACAAGTACGTCACATTAATTGTATTCTAAAAATATTCGGCATCATAATAAAGATGTGCTCTTTATCATTTTTGGTTGTTTCAAGGCATTGAAAACAAGCACCGTTACCTGAAAAAATTAGCAATCCCAACATTGTTTCCCTGGACTACTAAAACTCTTTCTCAAGAAGCTCAAGCTTGAAAAGAGCAGTTATCAAACCGAAATATTAGAAAAGCACTCTTAGAAGAGCTAGACACATCAGTTGTGCAAACTACCAGTTCAGAAGATTTGACTCTTCGCGATAATGTATATATTTCTACCCAAGATGATGATTGAACGCAGCTCATTGATTAATTTGTGTGATGAAGGTGATATTGTGATGGTGTCATGGCTGATAGAGGATTTAATTTAATGTTCAGGACTTGTTTGCAGTGAAAAATGTGTCAATTAATATACCTGCTTTCTTGAAAGGCAGATCACAGTTGCCAGGTTTTGTATTAAAGCGCGCGTGATCAGAAACTTGCAAGTCAAAGAGTACACATAGAAAGATTAATAGGCTTAACAAAAACTTATAAAATTTTGCAGACACCTTTAGTCTCATTTTATGTGGCATCCGAAATATTTTTATATGATTAATGTTGTGTAATTGTAGAGTAAGGATTGTAAATAATAAAAATAAATTCAAATAGTTATGTTTATTAGTTTTATTTTCACACCCTAATAAAATAACAAATAATACACTAAAGAAAACAAGAACAAAAAAATCTGAAAATCTTATTACAGGTATCCTAACCTACCTACAGCCTATTTATAATTAATATGTTTTTTTAATTAATTAGTAATTTTGGTACTATATTTACTTAACATAATTGTTTAAGTTATCAACTTTTTCTAACATCTCAGAAATAAAGTCCTCATCTCTTATAGGGCCTTAAATGTATAAACAATCAAATTATAGAATGATCTATTAGTACAGTATAGCTGACCCAGTATTGCTGATGATGTCCTGATACATGCTAGAGTGAGGAGGATCATCGTGCCTTTGAGTTCCTGTGTTTCTAAGTAAACATTCCGGTCATACAGCTCTAATCTGTAAACAAAACAAGAGTTCAGTCTTGATAGAAAAAACTTAAAAAGCACTAGCTTGAAAGCTTATATTTTCGATAAAACGTTTTGTATCAAAGTACATTAGGTAAACGAGAACCAAGCTAGCAATCACTCTTTCAAAATCATGTATTTAGAAGGGAAAATTTGTGATTTATGGTTATAAGGTTATACCTGTCGACTAGGTCTGCTTTCCTTCCTCGTAAAGATGCACCTCGTTTCTTCAATTCAGCTTTCAACCCACTTATCCGCCATGTCGAATACATGTTTCGTTCACAACAGTTCTTTCAATATTATAAAAAAAACGCACTCAACAAGTAAAGCCAAAACACAACACAAACTTGACAGGTGAAAGCTATGCTAGCGCCATCTACCTAAAGCTTTCACCGGCCAACCCCATTGTCAAGGTCTGTCAATCAAGTATAGTGACAGAAAAAATTTGGCCACAGAGTACATTACCTTTATATAAGATTTTGGCATTCACGGTCATTTTTTTTTAATTTACCCCGAAGGGTAGGCTAGGTCTTTTGACCATATTGCCTACTCTTACATAGGTATATTTCATATTTTTGTGTTGCATTAGAAAGTGGGTGTAATACATTCTAATGTTTGCTGGAGTATTTGGCAGCAAATATATCGAGTCAGCCTTCTCGGCAATCTTCGCTGTGGTTGTCATACTACAATAAAATTCACAGCTCCACTTTACCGAGATCGCGTCTGTTTCAATGATTTCACATATGGGCCCGTTGCGTAGACACTTGAGACATAAAACTACACCAATTATACACCACAATATCCACTAGGAATCAATTTGCGAATAATTAAAAACAGCCACTAAACTGCACTTGTTAAAATCCCGCCAAAAACTCTCGGTCAATTTTAATAGTCATGACAACGACAATATTGTGAAAAATAACTCTCTTTTCGGTTTCCTCTAAATAGTATTTTATTGTACTGATTTACTAGCTATTACGTTTCCTAATTAAATTGAGGTCTATACAAGCTAATAAAAAACACGTATTAATTTACAAGAGGGATAAAAAGGGCAGAGGAAGAACTCACATGGTATCAAAAAAGTCAACGGGAAAAGTGCCACTGCTGGACACTGGAAGCATCAGCAATGCCACGTTGATGGTAATGCTGTTTCTTTAGACGAAGAAAAGACCAGTCTTCTGGTCACGGGAAAAAATACTAGGTAACTGCTACTGATTTTTAAAAACTCGATGAGCACTGGGATCCCATGGCCCTGGTGTTTCAATCCCAAGCTGCTCGAACATACATCCCAACCCACCAAGAGCCTTTGTTATTACCTATCAGGGTGTGTGGGACCCCAGCACAGCCCCCTGTACTTAATAGATGGGATGACACAAGGGTGTTAACACATGTTGCGTCTCACTCCAAAGGCCTACCCAACTTCCAGGTCCTATTATTCATCCTGGCTTATTAGGGTCATCCCGTCTGGTCTCTCCCATCGTCATGCGTCAAGCCATTGGGTTCTAAAGCAGCAGGCACCCCGCTAACTCCTCAACAAATGCCTGTAGCCAGACTAGCCAGAGGCCCGGCTCCCATTCACCCACAGTCAGCAGGAAGGCACGCTCAGCAGTGCTGGTTGACGTATTTAAGAGGTATTACGTACCAACCTGCAGAGCGGCTTATCCCACTATCTCTTGGAAAGATGGGTTCTTGCGCAACGCCGTATCCAGGCAAGTCACTTTCCAAACACTCACTGCATCTGTAAAGCACAGCACTTCAAAGTTAACCAGTGGAGGAGCTAAAATTCTTGTGGTTAACTTTTCAGTGCAGCGAACCGAAGACAGGTAGGTAGGCTTAAACTAGCAATTTTGCGGACGCCGAGCCCGCCAAAACGCATAGGTAATATGGCTTGCCGCCACACTCGGTTATCCAAAAAATTAAGATTGATTAGTACACATTAAAGCCGAATGTAAATCAATTTCAGTGAGTCTTTCCGAAATATCAATAAAATTATCAATTTTTCCGTTAATGAACGGTGAAAAACTTTCTTTAAAATAGTGAAACCTAGAAGACGTAGTGAAAGTTTTCGAAAAATCACTGGTGCTACTGCTTTAAATTTCTGAATATTAAATAATGTCTGTCGGTAATGTTAGAAAAAAAAATGACAGGCTTTGGAGACTGCCGGTAGAAGTGAAATCTAAAGTGTTATTGTATTATCTGTGCATGGGAGGCGTGCGGTTACGATGACACGAGTTTCACGCTTTTTGTCCATTCAAAAAGTACACATATATACACAGTATACATACATATAGCTCATGGAAAGCGTTCGGTGACGATGACGCGAGTTCCATGATTTTTATTCACCTAAAAAGTGCTCAACGCGCTCAAAGAAGTTTTCACTTCAAAAATCACATTTGATTTATTTCAAGGTCGAAGCATTGAAACTGCTTCTTCAGGAATTGAGCGTAGCGCGAAACGCAAACAGCGTAGGACTAGATATAAAGCTTTCGTTAAATATTTTCTTACAGACCCTGTAGTGGCATCAATTGGATTAAGCAATTGTGTCTCACCTTTTAGGGCAGGGCTCTCTTCATTTTGTTTCTAGAAACGATAGCGTATTATAAAAACAAGCAGAGAAAAAAGAGAGAGAAAGGAGACAAATAACAGAATCAAAACACACTGAATAACAAATCAATGATTAATTTGTTACATGAGACAAAAAAAACAAAGGTGTAACAGATAACAATATTTATTAAGTAAATGAAATTAAAAAATAATCAGAGGTAGATTGAGAGAGGCATTGAATTGTTATGGATAAAGTCCTGTATGAAGGAGCCTTCCAGCAAGCCGAACCTTCGGCTGAGAGGCTGGTCGTGGGTCCAGCGCGCCACCAGGTTCTGAGTGGGAGCCGGCTTGTCCAGCGGCACCATGTGACCTGCGCCGCGGATCAAAACCTCTGTCAGACGACCGCCGGTCTTGTGGTACCTGGGTGGAGGAACTAGATTAGACCTTGGTTTGTGGATGGAAAATTTGAGAACCACAACATCGCTTATCATCTTACGTACTTATATGATCAAAGTGGTTAAACGGGAGCATTTATCTTTAAGAAAAAAAAAGACAAAGTAGTCTTAATATGAATTTAACCAGTACTTATTTAATAAGGATTCATTGACTCTCTGATCTCCACAAGTCTACACCAGGTTACTTTAAAGAAGAAATAAAGAAAATATATTTATTTGCGACTCGCACAGGACTGTAGCGATAGCAGCATCGATACCGCCCCAAAAAAACTAACGTAGCAAAATCTACATCGCTACAATAAGCGCAACGCCATCTATCCCGCCAGCTGCGAACTTACTGAACGAAATCCTACATCGCGGTATAAGAGTTTCCGTGCAATTTGAGCATATATATGTCGTAGGATAATTTGATACTTCGAATCTTCGCGGAAATCCTAGGGGTTTTGCGAAAACGCGGATAATTAGACATACGCGAAAAATTATCAAATCTTACTGGACAAAGTCAGGATTTTTGCGAAAATACTCACTCACAGATCCTCCCATTTTTGAAAAGGTTTGCAAGACTTAACTCTCTGTACCGCATACCTCTAAAGGACAACTAACAAAAAGAAAGAAGAAGAATTTCTGGTACCTACACTACTGAAAAACTACTGGTAAGTATTGTCGAAGGTCTACGAATGAAGACCGAAACCATCGCATTCGTGCAAGGGATGGGGGATTAAAGGGATGATCACCCATCCACATACTGTCCGCAGTTGGTTCGTTAAAACTTATTATTTGTTATCCATATCTATCTTCTATTTACATGTACAACAAGTAATAGAATAAACGCAATATCTGAACATTGTAATCATCATTATGAAGAAGTTTAGGGAACTATTAGACCAGCCCCGAAATCGCTAAAAAATATCAGCTGCTCAGTACCTACATTTTGTTGAGTTAGGCGCACAGAAATGTATGCGGCATTTCTGTGCGCCTAACTCAACAAAATGCAGTCGATTTGTTTTTTTCGCGATTTCAGTTTATGGCCTATTTTAAACCCCGTAAGATTGTAAAATATCGTGTGAAATTGTAAACTACTTTTTCTAAATAAGGCACGGGTATATTAGAAACTATTGAATTCGGATGGGATTTATTGTATAAAAACGTTTTTTTCGTAATTTATCGAGAAATTATATTCTAATCAAGATTTATTACAATCTTACGAAGTCTGCAATTTTCCGGTGACATATACTGGGTAATTTTTTTTCCAGTGTGCAAACTTTAAGAACCACTTCTGCCCACGTAAATGAACAACTTTCCCCAAGAAAGCCATAGTCAATTCCTAAAAAAAAATTTGAACTTCCCATACAAAATTGTCATCAACTGACCACAATTTGTATGGGAGACTCAATTTTTTTTTAATATGAAAACTAGCTTTTTCCCGCGGCTCCACCCTCGTTGATATCGGTCATCGCGAAACTAGCCTATGTCCTTCTTCGTATCCCAGGCTTATCTGCCAAATTTCATGACGATCGTCATGAAATTTGGCAGATATATAGCATGGGATACGGAGACGGACCATTCCCAAGCAAGGCCCCTGCGAAACTTTTCATTTCTGTTCTCTGTATGAAACTAGCCCATGAGCTTTTTTTTTTTTTGTGCATGGGAAATCATCAAATGACCCCTCCCGCTCTGGGTGGAGCGGCAGGGAGTGTCAGACTTCTACTGACTAAAACCCACCCATGCTCTTCTTAGTGCCTTTTACGTTCCAGGGCCGCGGTAACTCTTTCGAACAAATCCACAACCCTGGTAGGCACTGGCTAGCCCATGAGCTTAGCCCTCTCTATTGCCCTTTGGGTGAAATCTGCTAAACAGGTAAGAAAGACATAAACATATTCTAAGACAAGGTGTCTTACCCAGCGAGTTTGTTGTTGAAGATGTAAGGAAACCGAGTAGCGTTGACGAACTCCTCGGAAGCGTTCCATTTCCACGTGCGGTAGTTCTCTGATGTGGACACGCACGGCAGCATCTGATCCAGTTGACCACTGTAGAAAGAAAGACAGACCGTTTTTGAAAGAGTTCTTCAAAATTACGTAAGTGGAGTATTCCGCCCAGTAACTGTACAAGAATTAATTGAAATAACTAAAAAAAACAGAAAAGGGATCACGTCATCTTTATAAACAACTTTCTTGAAGCTTAATTTTTTGCCATTTCGTATTGGTTATCCAGCTGTTTTAGATTTCTACCGAATAAAGTACCTAGGTACAGCGGTTACAATAGAAGAGCTTGCCAATGCATATGCCAAAAAGCCGGCTGGCAAAATGAAATGAAATTAATATATTATTTTTTTACTAAATATGTCATTACGATAAATAAGAATTACCATGATTAATGCAATTTAAAGTTGAAACTGCAGATTATGTTTTGAATCCGACGATTAATTCAATCTCTGGAGGATCCAGAAACATGTACCTACTGAATCCATAGGTAATATCCGTTTGTGCGCCGATGTGTCAAACATCCTGTATCTAACATCTATATAATTACGAAGTACTAAGTTAAGTACTCTAAACAAAAATAGTAGTGGGTATACTAGGGCCAAAATTAAATCTGAAAGGCCACTGTTAGCCTTGCAGAGCAGTGCGCCAAACAAAACGTAGAAACAATAAGTCTGGTCTCTGGTCTGATACTGATACATATCATCCCCTCAGCTGTTGAGAATGCCGCTGCGGGTTTTCCTTAAGCTCAGCTGTTAAGAATGCCGCTGCGGCTTTTCCTTAAGCTCAGCTGTTAAGAATGCCGCTGCAGCTTTTCCTTAAGCTCAGCTGTTAAGAATGCCGCTGCGGCTTTTCCTTAAGCTCAGCTGTTAAGAATGCCGCTGCGGCTTTTCCTTAAGCTCAGGTGTTAAGAATGCCGCTGCAGCTTTTCCTTAAGCTCAGCTGTTAAGAATGCCGCTGCAGCTTTTCCTTAAGCTCAGCTGTTAAGAATGCCGCTGCAGCTTTTCCTTAAGCTCAGCTGTTAAGAATGCCGCTGCAGCTTTTCCTTAAGCTCAGCTGTTAAGAATGCCGCTGCGGCTTTTCCTTAAGCTCAGCTGTTAAGAATGCCGCTGCAGCTTTTCCTTAAGCTCAGCTGTTAAGAATGCCGCTGCAGCTTTTCCTTAAGCTCAGCTGTTAAGAATGCCGCTGCAGCTTTTCCTTAAGCTCAGCTGTTAAGAATGCCGCTGCAGCTTTTCCTTAAGCTCAGCTGTTAAGAATGCCGCTGCAGCTTTTCCTTAAGCTCAGCTGTTAAGAATGCCGCTGCAGCTTTTCCTTAAGCTCAGCTGTTAAGAATGCCGCTGCGGCTTTTCCTTAAGCTCAGCTGTTAAGAATGCCGCTGCGGCTTTTCCTTAAGCTCAGCTGTTAAGAATGCCACTGCGGCTTTATCTTGCTCTAACTTGCACAGAGTCTAAGAGAGTAAGAGATATTTTTTTTCACTTTACAGTAACTTTTTTACTGAACCATGTTAAAACCATATTATTAAATCCATAGGTACATAACCAGTTAGGTAATTTAATGCAATTTCAAAAATTGCATTAAATTACCTAACATAAAGCAAGCATTAAAGTACATAACCAGTTAGGTAATTTAATGCAATTTCAAAAATTGCATTAAATTACCTAACTGGTTATGTACCTACAATAAAGAATACCTACTTATTTATATTTCTGCACATGGTGGTACATATCGGTGTTTAAGTGCTATATTTGCATCGAGTTTTCAAAAAGTCTGCTTTTTTTGCTCATGGAAATATAATAGTTTTCTGATAGTAATGCGATAAATTGGTTTTTAATAACGTGTAAGCCTTTAAGCATGTTAGCCCAAGACGAAGTCGAGGGGTAACCATAGTCACGAGTTTGTAAATACCAATTTCCGCACGTGTGCCATACAACATTTTTCAATACAATTGCGAGAAAACAGTAGGTACAACAGGTTCATAATAAAACAAACTTTTTGTATTTTTTATGGAAATTAAAAAAAAAACGTAAAGGATACGCACGGCACTATAAAACGGAGTAGGTACCTACTTATGCGGTAAAATTGGTACTTAAGTGAGAGTTTCTATTTTACCGCTGTGTGGTGCGTAATTTTTAACTTTCGAACAATGTGTACAGGCTTCGTAAATGCATATTTAAACAAATATGTTGAAAAAAGGATTTTTGATTGAATTATCTATTGATTACCTACCGATCTTCTTAAATAGTTTTAGAGTTGTTAGAACTCACAGAATTAAAGTTAATTTAGAGATAGGAGACATTATTAAAGAAGCCGGTTGCTGTGGTGACACTTGGGGGAGGCCTATGTCCAGCAGTAGACGTCTTTCGGCTGATATGATGATGATGATGATGATTAAAGAAGACCTCAACAAGATCCTATTGCACATTAGGTAGGCACCTAACTATAAAAAGAGTGTATGCATGTAGGAATACCTATTATATTATTAGGTATATGCTGAAACACGTTGCCAGTTGCTAGGAAGCTCTATGTCTACTCTCTGTGTCATCTCATCATCACAGAGAACAACGAATTGTTTTAATTGTACCTATGGGTCGAATATCTACTCGAAAGTAAGTGGAGTTTTACCGTAATGGGATAAATATCTTAAAAATATGAATTAATATTGTGTCTTGTTAGTTCACAATAGGCTTTATTATTTTAACCGAAATGTCCTATTTATCGAATTGCATTGAACACTGAATGGAAGTCCTTGTATTTGTATCTGTCCAACTGCAAAATCGATTTTATAAAAAACTTAATTTAGTTTTACAAACTGCGCAAAATATCTTCCACAGGGGATACTTCTTAAGACATGTTTTCTACCCCACATTGTAGTCTTTTTAATCTAAAAATTGACTGGTAGATCAGATAATGCTTTGTTGCATTAAGTCCGCAGTAGCTATCACTATTGTACATAAAGTTTAAATAGAAAAATCCTTTGTTCAGCCGTTTACGTGTGAATTATTCCAACAAACTTTTACGTGTCAATAGACACTATTTTGTGCATCGTCCGTTGAGATATAGGTAACAAAGCCAAAGACCGACAGCACAAATGAGGGGAATCCGTCAAGTTTAGTCGTCACGGCGTCAGTCGGAGTGCAGCAAACAATTGAGGATGGAGGACCGAGATAAAGACTTTTCTAAACTATGTTGAGGTCGGCTACCAGTCTAATCAGATGCACCTTGCAGTATCTTACATGAAACGACTGTCTGTCTCTAGGTATCTGACCTCCAGAACCTCATAACTGGATAATACGGCAAGACTGGTGTCAGATTTACTGGCTGCGGACTATTTGTAACGACTGTCGGCCGACACGCGACCAACAGCTTAACGTGCTC
Organism: Melanchra persicariae; assembly: GCA_947386135.1. NCBI lineage: Eukaryota > Metazoa > Arthropoda > Insecta > Lepidoptera > Noctuidae > Melanchra > Melanchra persicariae. Next base: position 5,212,404 of record OX376653.1, on the reverse strand, counting down.
GGTGTGTTATGGCTGTTCACTCATCCACTGACTGACCTCGGCAATTGCTGCTTAACCTCGAAGATCCGTACAGCTGTCATTATTGAGTCACGAGCTCCCCATTTAAAGGCAAAAATAATAACCAAAACTACTCACCAATACGCCAACACCTTATAATGCTCCAGCAGTCTTTCAAATATTGGCTTCGCATTGCTGAGGAAGTCAGGAGCCAGCTGAACGTTAACGGTCATGTTCACCCATCCGAAGTTGATGTCCCCGACATGGATGGCCCTCTTGACTTCCGATGTCTTCAGGAACTTGACGTACTTCCCCACTGGGAGGTCGTCTTTCAGAAAGTTGTAGGCATGCTTTTGGTGAGTCATGAAGAGGAGGACTGTGATCAAGCTGTTCCATTTCTGTGGAGTGATGTTATGTTAGTTGGTAGGTTTGGTTAAGAGCCCGGGTTAAAATCCAGGATTCAGTTGTGCCCAGACTTGCTCATGTGTTGTTCTAACTAGAGAAGATTACGCACTTGAATCAGCTTCTTAGTTCTAAAAACGTAGGTATACTTTATAGAAAATTCCTGCCCCAAATTAATGATCTAAGTATAAACCACTCTTTCCCTGAGCTAACTTTCACGCCCCCGTGCCAAACTATGCAGGTTCCAGCGATGTTAGTAAATTTTCCTGCCCATGTCGCGGTTCAGGTTCAGGGTCACGAATTCTCAAAATGTCCAATCTTTGAACCTAACCTCAAAACACTTTTAAGTGCCTAAAAGGCGTAGTCGGAGACTCGCTTCGCGGTGCTCAAGGGTTTAAAAAATAACCAAGAAGGGGATGGCGGGGTCTTTTAGACCCCGCCATCACTTCTAAACTAACATGTTCGAGTCGGGGTGCCCAAAGTCCCGAGCTCACCTCGCTCACTCTTGCATCCTAAGTTCTCCAAGTAACAGTAGTAACATTGCCTTTTGTACATACATAATTCCCCTTCCCCCCGGACCGCCGTAAGGTGTAGACGGGTTTCTCAGTGTTATTCGCATTTTATTTATACAAATTTAAAGAAATCAAGTAAAATTTAATAAATTCAAAATAATAGGAGTGCATAAATCGCCGAGAGGTTGCAAAATCGCTTACAACGTCGCGAACGGGTGAGGAAATACTCCTGCAACCGTGCGAGCCTGGTACCTGTGCTGTCTACTCCACCCTCAACGCGTAATTATAGTAAGAAATTTGCAACTACCAATAATCACTAATTACTGCGCGTACGCACCTCCTTTGGTATCGTACTGGTCCCGCCCCAACATCGAGCGATTGGAGACAAGGATCCGTCTAGACCCCGCCCGTCGACGTGCGCTCCACTAATCACCACCTTCACCACATTGCTGACCCTGCCTGCGCTGTTTGAAGTGTCGTCTCCACCTAAGCTGTGACAATCTATGCTGTCCTAGTACTTCACCACAATCAGAAGTGAAACCTGTTACTATGCCTATCAATAGGACACCTCCTCCATCATCTGTCGCGACTTCACTCGACGTGGAGACGGAAACACCCATACTAGTTCATAAGCAAAGTTGTGAAAAGACACGGACTATGCTGGAATCCCCATTACAGCATTGTGAATCAGCACCTGATCTCCATGACCTTACTTCAAATGTCACAGAGCGACAGAAGAGTAAAAAAAGAAAGTATGATGGGGATGTTACTAGCATCTCGTCGATGATTCAGAAAATGTTCTCAACCTTTTCCCGCGATCAGGAGAAGCGTTTCCATGAGCTCCAGTGCACAATCAACAATCTCACGGAACAAAATAACGAGTTAAGAAACTGTGTGAATATGATGTCTGCTAAGTACGATGAGTTTCTGATGAAAATCAATAGCCTTGAATCGGAACGTAAAGATGACAAAAAGATGATCAGACAACTGGAAGATAAACTTGAAGCCCTGGAGCGGAAGTCGCGTTCATCCAGAGTTGAACTTCGTAATATTCCAAAACAAGTTGGCGAAACTAAAAATGATTTGTGTGAAATTGTCGGTAGTCTTGGAAAAATATTAGATGTCAACATTGAATGTTTGGGTATAAGAGACATTTATAGGATTAATTCAAAAGATAATACAAATCCAATTATTATTGATTTTACCACCGTGTTACTTAAGGATAAATTTATCAAGAGCGTGAAACAATTTAATAAATCCAACACAAAAGAAAGAAAACTTAACACTACCCACCTAAACCTTAAATATAAAAAAATACCGATTTACGTGTCTGAAACGCTGACTCATAGATCTCATAGACTCTACTATCTGGCTAGGACATTTCAGAAGACTCATGGTTACACGTTTTGTTGGACCGCCAATGGTATAATTTATTTAAAGAAAAACCCGGATTCAGTTCAGATACGTATTTCTTCTGAGTTGGATATTGATAATTTAAGGAACGCTAAATGACTAAATGAAATTGTTTGCCATTTTTATACACCATATGAATTATGCATGCATGTTATTTTTTTATTGATTTTATTCTGTATTTACACAAACCGCAATAAACACATACTCAAACTATACACTCGTCTACCTTTTAACTCAAACAATAATAACACAAATACAAATCTTCACAGTTACTGTTTTAGACGTTTACCTATCTCATTACCACAAACAATCTGTATTTATCAAGCACTTATTATTAGTACAATCTTAAATTTATATCTCCCTCAGATATTTATATTTGTAATATTTATGCCTCTTAGTGAAATTCGATCATAATTCGCAATTATCAATAAATAATGAATTAGATGACTTGGCTGTGGCTGACTCACTTACTTGTAATATTGAAGATTGCTCCAGATTAATCTTTAAGGACAACTCACCGATGAATGTTTTTGTGCAAAATATAAGAAGTGTTGGTCGAAATTTCTCAGGATTTCAAACCCTAATAAAAAGATCTGAAATTGAATGGGATGTGATTGTTTTCACTGAGTCTTGGATCTCTCGATCACCGATTATTCCACTAATGAGTGGTTATCAGTTCGCATACATAAATACCTTCTTGCAGTTAATAACCATGGCAATCGAGATCAAAAGTCTTCGTTAGTTAAAGTTATTAATAATTATAATACTAGGTCAATGACTGCGGGTAAATTTGTTGTTCCTAGAGTCAATAATTATTACGGGGACAGAACTTTAAAAAAACGTATTCCATACCTACTCAACAGTTTACCCGCCGACATTGTCATGGAAACAAAAAAGAAATTGTTTAAGCGTAAATTACTTAAGCACTACCTTAATTGTTTGCATTAGGTGCCTACTTACCTGCCTACAGTTCTAATTTGAAGCACTTGCGTAATTATGTACCTACCTAAGTAAGCGAGTATGATTGATCCCGCAGTCAAACTGTATGTGCAGTTTTGCGGGAGTGTGCGTAGCTTATAAGTCTACTCTGTATTTTTTTTAATAATAAATAAATAAATAAATAAATAAATAAATAACACAAACTAACAGGACGCAAAACGAGGGCGTTATAGTGTATTATAAATCTACCCTCACCTTTAAGATTTTTGAACCTTCGTTGGCAGATGCTAATTGTCTAATTATCATTATTAATTCACAAACAGTGATACTGTGTATTTATCGCCCACCGGGTGAAAGAAATGTCTGCAAATTCCTTGAATCACTAAACAATACTTTACTTACATTATCGTCATACAAAAACATTCTACTTACTGGCGATATTAATATAGACATATCGCCATCCCCTTCAGATACAAGGGCTGAAACTTACCTTAATCTATTAGCATCTCATGGTATGTTGCCTGCTTATGATATCCCTACCCACAATCACACTTGCCTTGACCACGTAATTGTCAAAACAAAACTTTCCGTGAAATGTGTTATTGCCCATACTACCCTCACCGATCACTATAGTGTAATTATAAGTCTTTCACACATAAGCTCCTCACACCGTCAATTAAAAACTATAAAACGTATAGATTATCAGTCCCTGGATGAAAAAATGAAATCAATTGATTTCGACAATATCTACGCCTTAGGCAGTGCGAATGAGGCTGTTTCTTTGTTTCTCGGGACTCTTAATTCTTTAATTATCACCTGTACTAAAACCATAACAGTCTCGAGACGAAAGCGTATAATTAAGCCGTGGATTACTCCTGGACTTTTACGATGTATGCGAAACCGGGACAATCTTCATCTAAAGTCCAAAAAACATCCAAATGACGAGATTGCTAAAATTACCTACACTCGCTACCGTAATTTTTGTAATAACATTTTAAAGAAAGTCAAGCAGGAGTATGATAAAGCGGAACTCGCTAAATGTGAAGGCAACACCAAAAAAATGTGGGACACTATTAAAACAATCACATACACCACAAAACATATAACCCCACCTATGGACCTGATTGATATGAAACAGCCCAAAAACTCGGTAAATAAGATAAATCGTTTTTTTGTGGAGATAGGAGTATCCTTGGTGGGATCTCTGCCAGGGTTTGATCCGGTCTTCTACTTAACTTCTTCTATGCCGCCTTGTCCCTTCTCGTTTGTGCTTTTACCCACGGATGAGAATGAGATAAGAATCATCATGGCATCTCTCAAAACAAATCGTGCAGTGAGGTGTGATGATGTTCCTAGTGAATTAATTAAAAAATATTCAAATGTATTATCCTATCCCATCGCGTTTATTTGTAACACTTGTCTCTCTACAGGGGTATTTCCGTCTCAACTCAAAAAATCACTAGTTCACCCAATCCACAAGAGTGGTAGCAGAGATTGTGTCAATAATTACCGCCCAATATCTATTCTGCCTACTCTATCTAAGATTCTGGAAAAAGTTATTAACAAGCAACTAGTTGATTACTTGGAAAGGAAAAACATATTATCCGAAAATCAATATGGTTTTCGTAGAGGTAAATCAACTAATGACGCCATACATCGACTAACTGACACTGTTATTGCTAAGCTAGATGATAAAAAGAAAGTCCTTACAATTTTCCTTGATTTGGCGAAGGCTTTTGACACGGTCTCTGCGCCGCTCTTGTTAAGGAAAATGGAACGTCTTGGAATACGTGGCGAACAGCTAAAATTATTCGAAAGCTATCTCAAAGGAAGAACTCAGCGTGTTGTGGTCGATGAGTGGTTGAGCGATGACTGTGACGTCACTATCGGAATACCCCAGGGGAGTATTTTAGGGCCCACCCTCTTCTTAATCTTCATCAACGACCTCTGTCAGTTAAAACTCATCAATGGTAACATTATCACATTTGCTGATGACACGGCTCTTCTGTTCTATGGTGATACTTGGGAGGAAGTGTTCTACTTTGCACAGCTGGGTTTCTCACTAGTAATGAGCTGGTTAAAAAACAACCTACTTACACTTAATACAGACAAGACTAAATACATGACATTTTCATTAACAAACACTCATCACATACATAACTCCTTACTGAACATAAAGGCTCACTCGTGCAATAATGGTTCTTCCAACTCATGTACATGCCCAAAACTCCAAAACGTGGACTCAATAAAGTATCTTGGTGTTACCATAGATAAAAACCTAAATTTTAAATCTCACATCGATCTGTTGTCGAAGAGAGTCAGAAAGCTCATCTTCATCTTCAAAAGCCTACGACGTGTTGCCGATGCGAGAGTCCTTAAAACCGTTTACTTTGCACTATGTCAATGCATACTAAATTACTGCATAACTATATGGGGTGGTGCCCCCAAATCATATATGTTGAAAATCGAGAGGGCACAGAGAGCAGTGCTCAAGGTGGCTCATGCTTTACCATTCTTTTACTCTACCACTGAACTCTATGATAGTTGCAAGGTTCTCACTGTTCGAAAACTGTTTATCCTGCAAATAATATTAAGGAAACATGCTGAACTTAAGTATAAACCTGATTTAAATGCTCATAAAAGAATAAAAAGCAATGTGTGCTTAACCAAGCGGTGTAAAAGTAGTCTCTCGCACCGCAACTACTGCTTCCTCGGCAGTTATTTATATAATAAAATTAACTCCTGCATAAAAATTTACGACCTTCCAAAGACTAAGTGCAAGCAAGCCCTTACCACGTTCTTACTTAATCATGACTACGACAGCACCGAAAGTCTATTAATTATTACAAGATAAATCACCACACTGAAACGACCTCCACACCTCACTTTACGATCTCCACACCACACCATTACTATCTCCATACCACACCATAACGACATCTACACCACACCATAACGACCTCCACAACACACCATAACGACCTCCACACCTCACTTTACAATGTCCACACCACACCATAACTACCTCCACACTACACCATAACGACCTCCACACCTCACTTTACGACCTCCACACCACACCATAACGACCCCCACACCACACCATAACGACCTCCACACCACACCATAACGACCTCCACACCACTCCATAACGACCTCCACACCACACCATAACGACCTCTGCACCACACCATAACGACCTCTACACCACACAACAAATTAATTTTTAAGAATTTTAGTATTCTAAACTTTTCCTTTTTTAAATAACCCGACCGCTTCAGGAGGGTATTATTATTATTATGTATTTTTGTACCTACTTGTTTTCCAAAGGTCTTATTGTTTTTTGCTTTAATATTGTAACAAGAACACTGTTTGCGGGGGGGGCCTGGTAATCTGTGTGACAGGATTTCCTAGTGCAGATACCAGTCTCCCACAAAGGAATATTTTTCTATTTATTAAAATAATATTAGTTTGTAAGGCACCTTTGTGGAAGTGAAATTAAATGTTTATTATTATTATTATTATTATTATAATAATGATCAGTTTCATTATTGAACATTCTGCGAACTGGACATTCTACGAATTGGGCGTTTTAAGAATTGGACATTTTGTGATTTGGACATTTTGACACCGTTTTGGTCATTTTGAAAATTGGACATTCCTGACCTGAACCCATCTCGCTACCGGATATCTAACCAACACTCCTCCTTCTAAATGAAAAGAGGCTTTTTTTATTTTTGGGGAATGACAAACTAGTACCGTCATCATCATCATATAAGCCGAAAGCCGTCCACTGCTGGACATAGGCCTCCCCCAAGTGTCGCAACAACAACCGGTCCTATGCGTCTCGCATCCATCGGTTACCAGCCGTCCGACCCTTTTTTTTTTTTTTTTTTTTTTTTTATAGGATGGGAAATCATCAAATGACCCCTCCCGCTCTGGGTGGAGCGGCAGGGAGTGTCAGACTTTTACTGACTACAACCCACCCTTTGGTCCTCCTAGTGCCTTTCTTCCCAGGGCCGCGGTAACTCTTTCGAACATATTCCGCAACCCTGGCAGGCTCTGGCCCTGGCGGGCCCCGTCTCCGTTGCTGACTGCTTTTTCCGGCGCGTTCGGAGTGAAACGCGCCGTCGACTCTGGCCTGACCTGATCGGACAGCGAGCTACCCATTGCTCGCTGTCCGCAGGCGTCAGTCACTGCGCCTTGCTCAGGAGCGTCAGTTCCTGAGAGGCGCAGCGACTAACGTTCGTCTGGAGGAGGCGAAATGGGGCCATTACTGGCACTCCATTTCAGCCCCCTCCCGAGCAGTGGCAGCGGCGGCGACGGTGGCGGCGGCTGCGGCGGAAGCGACGGCGGCGGCGGCGGCGGCGGCGGTGGAGGAGGGTTTTCTCCTCGACCCGGCCCTGGCGGGTGGACCGCAGGCTTTGCCCCCAGCCCAGTGATCGGCCGGCTTGCCAGCTGCCGCACATGCGAAGCAGTGCGGCGCGGCGTCGCACGAGCCGGCCCTGTGACCGGGCTGACCACAGCGGAAGCAGTGGTCGCTGCGGTCCACCTCCGAGGTGCAGAGTGCTCCGACGTGGTTGCCAACCTGGCAACGGAAGCACCTCAGAGGTCTGGGCTCCAGCAGTTTCACCTGCGCGGAGACCCAGCCCACCAAGAGCCTTCGGCCCTCCGAAACTTTCTTGGCCGCCGACACGGGGCAGCTCACCACTACGGTTCGCATGCCCGTGTTGTCAGGACGGATGGTGCCCACCTTCACCTCCTCTGTAGAGCACCCCCCCGTCCTGACGACGGCGGCCAACACCTCCCCCTCCGTGACGGAGTCGTCCAGGCCCAAAATGCGCATGTCTATGCACTTCGTGGGCCTGGACACTCGGACGTCATCCGCGCCCAAGGACGCCCTAAGCCTTTCGGCTAGAGCGTCCGCGGCCGGACCGCTGTCTGCTCCAGGGATCTCGAGCATCCTGGCCCCGGTCATGGTGACCCTGAGCCGGAGACCCCCGACGATGCCAAGCTCACCGAGGTTGATGGCCTCCTTGGCTTTGGTGAGCGTGTTGGCATACGTCACGCCCCTCTTCACCGCGTCCGGCTGCAGCGTTATCACTACAGCGGCGGTCTTCGGGGCGCGGAGCGCAGCCGCGACGCCTCGCGCTCTCTGCCGCCGCCTTCTCTCCCGCCTCTTTGCCGCCCTGGCTGCCTTTCCCGCCCTCTTCTTCTCCCCGGCCACTTGCCATTCGGCTTGAGCCGGGGGAGGTTCAGAAGGCGAGAAAGCCGGGGGGAGCTGCTGCACGGCTGGCGCAGGAGCCTTCGCCGTCCGTGCAGCCACCCCACCCTTCCTCTTCCTTCCCGGGGCCGGGTCCGGTTTTCCCGACACCGGCTTCGCGGGTGCCGGCCCGGACCCTTTGTCCTGGCCGGACGACCCCGGTGTGGCAGCCACGGCGGCCGCATATGTCCCCGCCTTTTTCCGGCCTGGGGGGGCCTTCCCACTCGCCGCACTCGCTAGCGGGGGGCGCAGGACGATGCCCTCCAGGACGGAGAACCGCGCCTGGAAGGCAGCCATCTCCTGCCGCACCAGGTCCAGCACCTGGCTCTCCTGCGGCACGGGACAGCTGTCCTCTCTGCGCCCCCTTTGAGGCGCCCCCTGTGGGCCGGCTCCCCGGAGCCTGGCCAGGTCTGCGCGGAGCCCCTCGTTCTCCTTCTGGAGACGCTCCGTGGCGGCAGCCAAGCGAGCGACCTCCGCCCGCAGCTTGGACATCTCGTCTCGCGGAGGCCCACCTTGGTTAGCCTCCGCTGCCGCCAGAATGGAGGCCATCGCCTCGCTTATGGCCTTGTTCTTTGAGGAAAGCTTCCTCTTCAAGGCCACATCGCGAAGCGCGGCCTCCACCACCTCCGCAAACCCGGCCCTCCGGTTATCCGGCTCACCGCCGGAGGGCTCCGAACCAGGAGCCCCGCGACCGCCCTCTCCGGGGGGTCGTCCGTCAGCGACGAGCTCCTCGGCTTGCTGGCCAGCCACCTTGGAGGCGGGCAATCTCCCCTTGCCTCCCTCTCGGCCCTTACCCCGTCTACTGGTGGGGATTTTTCGGGCCGAGGCCACCTCCTCGCTGCAGGACGACCCCCGGTCGTCCTCCGGTCTAGGCCGCTTGCGGAAGAACCTAGAGTCCTCCGCTGCAGTCCCTGCCCCCTCGGGTCCAGAGCTCGCCGAGCTTACAGTCACCAGGTCGTCGGAGTCCAACTCGGACTCCGACTCTGCACCCGCGCGACGCTCAAGCGAGCCTCTGCCCGCGCTCCGTCCGACCGACGCTTTGTTAAGCGAACTAAAACTAAACCCGATCAAGTCCTGAAAGGACGGCTTGGATCGGGGGCCTCCTCGGCCACTGTTGCACTTGGCAAGCGGAGAATAAAGAGCACTGTTGCCCCCCCCAGAATACGAGGGGCTTGACGCGTAAAGCGTGGCGGATTCCCTTTCTGCTATGCAGTCCGGACCGCCCTGGGGTACAACTTCTCTTTCAGTGCCTTTATCCATAGTTTCCTTTTTGAGGGTGCGGTCCCTTTCTCCCCTCCTTTCTCCCACTCTCTCACTGCTTGCTCGCTGCCCTCACAGTCACGTCTGATGATCAGACGCGTACCAGAGAGCAGCGAGCAAGCCAATGAGACGCACACCATCCGAGGACCCGAACACTGCTCAAGTCTCCGAACGGTGTGCCCCTCTTGTGTCTCTCTTGGTCTGGTCTCTCACTTGGGACCTTCCGGCATGAGTGGCTCTACCGGCAAAGCCCCCAAGATCATTGAGACACGCAAGCCCCACCACGACGGCAACGTGGAGACACGGTTGGTGGGGAGCCGTCCGACCCTCACCAGGTCATCGGTCCATCTTGTGGGAGTACCGTCACTTTCACAATTTCCAAATAAGCATGCAGTTAGACACTTGCGGATCCAGGGGTACGGGTCTCAAGACAGGGGGGCTTGAGCCCTTGCGTACCCCAAAAGACCGAGATATTCTTGGTAGTCTACAACCTATCGACTTCATTGAGGAGTTTACGAAAAGTATTCCAAAGACTTGTTATATCCTAAGCAAAATAAAATTGTTTGTGCATTTTTAGTATCTACTTTGCTTAAACCTACTCTCGCGGGGTCAGCCCCCCCCCAGCCCACATTCCTGGATCCACCACTGCAGTTAGAATTCAAAACAAATACATCAGAATTAAGGGTATGAACATAACTTACGTTTTTAGCCTCAAGACTCCTATCAGCCTTGATTGCTGCCTGGAACGAGTCCATGAGCGGCTTCACGGATTCAATCTGCTTCTTATCCAATAGACCGAAGTAGTAGAATGGCCATGCTACCTGCGATATCATCTGGGGGTCCACATATGCGTTGCCGATTATTAGACCCTAGAAAAAATAAAAAATCCTTTAATGAGATTATACCAAAAGTCCGTGACCACTAGATATTTTTTCCTAGGAACTACCTGGCTCTATGTATAAGCCCAAGCGGTACGAAAATGTTTTTTTTTTATCAACTATATTGTCCCACAGCTGGACAAAGGTCTCTCCAATAATTTTCCACTCTTCCAGGTCTTCTCCGACTAATCCATCATGAACTCCTCTACATCGTCAAGCCAGTGTTTCCTAGGCCTTCCTCTGGCTTCCACTGCATAACAGCAATGGCCCGCGAGTCTTGAAGCAACTACATATACCTGTGAGTTACAAACCAAAATTAGCTTCTGTAGATTATGAATATGAATGATTACCTAATCCTTGTGACTGTTTACGTAAAGTCGCCATGGCAGTAGCACAAATTGCAATACAATGCGATCATCACAAGCCAAGTGTCACCGTGGGACTAGAAAGGTCTCATTTATTTACCTGTAGGTTAATATCAGAACCAAGTCTCCCCTTCCTCTTGTGTATCTCCATAGCCATGGCTGGCACGTACTTGCCAGCGTACGACTCTCCGGCCAAGTACAGCGGGGCTGTTCTCAGCTCAGGAAACATTAGGAGGAACTGTTTCAGGGCTATATAGAGGTGGCTGGCGTACTGGAAAGTAAATGTTCGTGTAAAATTCTACATAAAAGAAAAGAAAAAGTAGTAGACTTCATTTGAAAACAATAACATTGTGTGCCTTGCGGCTGCACCAAATAGGTCCAGATCAGCAAAATGTCCATCAGATTCAGGAACGTTCGCGGAGGCTCGCACAGATGGTTTCCATGCCATCATGCAAAAGACAGCGGCTTCCTTACTCAGCGCTTGCATGGTAGTGACAACAACATCCTGAAAATGATAGCTGCCAGACCAGACTGTCCCTTTCAGAGACACTGGGTGGGGACAGTCATAGGTAAACTTAAATAATATATTTTTTTAAATAAACTAACAATACTAACCTACTTATTTAAGCACCATTGTTACTAACACCAATATACAAACTGAATTATGGACCTTATAGTCTGAATTAAAGTTTTATTTAATTAAATTTTTCCCATGTTTCTGGCTAAAGGACCCGGTCCTTTGGGGCGAAAAATAAAATCATAACTACAAGAAAAGGCAAAAGTCCAACTTATCTTACCGTAGCCATATTGGTGGTATATCCCTCGACATGATCGGTGAAGCTGTACCCTGACCCGACTGGGTTGTCGATGAACAGCAGGGAGTGGTTGTGAAGCCACGTGTACGGGTTCCCTGAAATGTACTATGTCATAATAAGGTTATATTCTCCTGAATTTTTAAACAGTGCGTGCATGGCCAAATTCGAAACTATGAGGAATATAGAAAAACACTGAAAGGAGTCTCGAGTCCGATTTACAAAAACTAAAACTGCATCAATGAATTTTTGATTGGATTTTTTATTCGAATTTTACTGTAAAATTCGAATGGAACCGGTTGATTTTGAAAAAAAACACCCTGTAATATTACACCATCCAAAAGAATCGCTAATAAGGATCAAACGCTCATTTTTAACAAAATGCTTTTTTAATTTTCAAAAAAAAAAATTACAACTGACAAATTTTCAAAAATCTATAAGTGCACTTTTAGTAATCATCAACATCGGGCCCTAGTTTCTACAATATTGCATCATAGAATTTTTGAAAAAAATCATTTACGTTTTAAATACTTATTGTGGGTTTATTAAGAAATGTCAAAGTAATATGTTAAAAAATTAACGCTTTCTATGTGTAATTTATTCCCAGAATTTGATCCATATTAGCGACACTTTCAGATGGTGTAATAACTAAATTCTAAATACATGGTGTGTTTTTTTCAAACTCAACGGGTGCGATTCCTGTCTAGGAATATCGCTTCTTTAAAAATGTAATGATGCAGTTTTAGTTTTCCTCAAAATCGAGCTCGAGACTCCTTTCAGTATTTTTAGATATTCCTCATAGTTTCGAATTTGGCCAACCACGCACCCTTGAAAAATTCACCCTGTAGATAAGTACCTAAATGAGCGAATCACAAAAAGGGTGATGTAATGGGAGAGCAAGTGCAATTAGGTATCTTCCAGTACCTTTTTTAACTACTACTAAAAAATTGAGAGTTCCTTCAATTGCCCTTTGCGTTCCACGGCTGCGGTAACATTCATTCAAACAAGCCCGCATTCCCCGGCCTTCACCAATTTATTTTTCCTTATGTTGACTATGCTGATACTGATAGATACTGTCATTCTTTATGACGCACACAAATCTAGGGGCAATAGCTTTTATCTCGGGAAGGTCCCGTACAGTCATACCATTTGCATACACACAACAATCTTGAGTTTTTCTATTATTTGTAGCAACACATCACAACTCAGAACCGATGACCTTAAGCAACAATACAAACAATTAAATACACTTCTATCATTGCTAACCTACCAACTACCTAACTAGAATGCTAATATACTTTCGTTTTTTTTTGGCAAATGCAGACTATAACGAGCAATTTATCGCTCGTTTTAGTATTGAAGCTAAGATTTTTCTTCTAGGACATTCCCACTTTGCTTGGAACAAAATTGAACACTCCAAGAATCTACTCGGCGCGACTTCGCGAATGCATTTACATGGTATTTTGTGGGCAATAAAAAATGCTGCGTCTAAATCAGATCGGATTGTGGATGACAGGCGTTGCGTGTAAAATTGCAATAACGAGTAAGAAAGTACCTATGCCAACGGATCTAGAGAAAAATTGTAGCTAGGTACTTCATAGGACGGAACGATGACGATTTGCGAGAAATCCAAAATTCTATAATAACCAATATAACTCACAACAGAGTGTATGCAAAGAAGTTTAATAAAACCGATAGTCCGATACACAATCGTTCTAACTTGACCCCCGTGAACTGTGATTGTAAGCTAAAATACCTACTCTAATAAATAAACGTAGGTAACATTGAGTAAATCTTAATTACCCACAAGCCAGTCTCAGATAAAGTACAGCAGAAAGATTGAGACAATGAATAAACAAACATTCAAGCGATTAGCACAAGAATAACTAATTGCGAGAATATCTAATATCACTGAAAAACATAATACGCAAGAAACCTTTGGTTTATTAGGAATGTCTCCTAAAAAGACCATAACGTCGACAGACTTCATGAAGACGCCATTATTTTTTACGTGCAATATTATATAAATGCTATTGATGATAAACACTTACGTTTCAAAGTTTCATTTATAACGGTGAAGGGTCCAATCTCGTCAAAGAGCCCAATCATACTGGAGGCTCCTGGCCCTCCTTGAAGCCAGATGATCCATGGACTCGCGTTCACTGGCTTGTTCAACACCGGGAAGTACCAGAAGAATAGGTTCGAATTGTAAGTCTCGTTCACTGTCAAGAAGCCAGAGTAGCTCTTGAATCCCAAGAAATGCTTTGCATCCACTCTGGCAGCTTTCTTCGCATCCCTTATCCGCCCTTCTTTCAGATATGGAGTCAATATCAAAGCTGTGCCATTGTCAACATTAACATTTGCTTCACTAGCTTCACTACTGCTTGTTCCAATGTGATTTGCATCTACCGAGTTGTCTGATACATCTTTGCGTGTGTTGTACGTTTTCTTAGTAATAGTATTATTGTTTTCATTAATGAGGTTTTCGTCAACTGCCTTGCCGCTATCGGGTTTTACTACAGCCGTATCGTTAATAGGACTTTGTTGGGTTTTAACTGGTTTAACGTTAGCTATTACATTACTAATATCATCTTGTTGTTCAATTTCAGCGACTCTGCCAAATACACTGGAAAAAAATGGTGGCATTGTATTACCTACTATAAGTACATTTCAATCTACTCATTGGATCGCAGATCTGTGATAGTTTTAGGTAAGATTTGTATAAATAAATAAATACTAATGAGTTGATTAAGTAAAGTGACGCTAATTATAACATTTCAATCATCAATAGGTATATTCCACGTGCAACAGAATAAACGCAATACCTCTTAAGGGGTTATTGTACTCATATTTATGAACAACTTTTACTATGGGACCAACCCCGAAATCGCGAAAAAAAAATCTGCTCTTCAGTACATTTTGTCGAGTTATGCGCACAGAAATGTATGGGGCAGTCGATTTGTTTTTCGCGATTTCTATGTTGGTTCCATAGTGAAAGTTGTTCATAATCTATACATATAATACATGTAATAAAACAGTAACGAAAGAAAAACTGTACATTGAGAATTTTCGAGAAAAAATAAGTGGCTTTTGATAGAAAAACGTAACTGATGACGAAAAGTGACTTTTTAGAATTTTTGTCTGTTTGTCTGTTTGTATGTGTGTATGGTAGGGCTTCACGCCAAAACTACTGGATAGATTGAATTGAAATTCAGCAAAAATGTTCTTTGTAAACCAAGGAATACTTTAGGCTACATACTATCACGCCGTATGTTATGGGAGTTAAGAAATATTGATTTTAAATGGTTTTTGTTCGTAATTGAATGCACAAAATAATTGAATGCACAAAATGACATGTTAGTTAGTTACAAAACCATTTAGATAATTTTTACACATAAACCTTTTTTTTTTTTTTTTTATTTATGAATGGGCTAGCTCTTGACCTCTATCACGCCTGATGGAAAGCGATAGATGAGGTCCATGATGAAAGCGAACCTGATAGGAATTGTAGCAATCTAGAAGAAATCAACTTATTATTTGCATAATTCAGATACCCGTAATGCCATCTGTTGACCGAAAAAAGTACTAACTGTCAAAAGCATGATAATTACACCAAAATATATTTTTTAGTTACTTATGGTACTTTTAAAACGTCATAAACAGTGATTATTATGCATTTGATGTATAACATAAAAAAAAGATTTGGTCTGATTGCTCCACTGACGTTATTTTAATTATTTTTTGAACGGTTAATTCTCTCCACTCAACCTGTAAAGCACCCTGGTTGCTTCTGTACACTTGGACGAAGCTAGGCCGGCAAACTTAGCCAGGACACCTACGCACAACGGAGTCCATACTCTACTCTATTCGTTGCGGGTTTTTTTTATGGATGGGAAATCATCAAAATGATTTCTTCCGCTCTGGGTAGACTGCAAGGGAGTGTCAGACCCTTACTGACTAAAACCCATCTGTGTTTCTCCGTATGATCTTTGCGTTCCAGGGTCACGGTGACTCTTTCGAACAAATTCCGCAACCCTAGCAGGCTCTGGCCCTAACGGCCCCGTCTACTTAGCTGACATCTCTTGGAGGTGCGTATGGAACACAACGCTTCGTCGACCCGGACCAGTGGCGCTATATAGGGTGTATAGCTCTATCCCTCCTTCTCGCTCGAACGACTCACGCTTTAACACGTCATGGTCGCTGGTTGTTATCGGGCCGCGAGCCACCCAACGCTCGCCGTCCGCGTCCCGTGCCTACGGTGGCCGAGAATCGCCCTGCGACTCCTAACGCCCGGGGTGTCTTCTTCTGTTTCGGCGGCTAAGGCGTGACGTTTGCCTCTCCTTCACGCGGCCCGCCCCTTCCTTTACTAGTATTACTGTTTTGCAAAAGGAGGTGACGGCTTCCCACGCCTCCGCGCTCTGGACCATGGAGTGAACCAGAGCCGGTAGCGAGAGGTCACTGATCGCCTCAATGAGGACACGACAGTGCTCCGCCCAAGCACCTTCACCGTATGCTACGCCGTGTCCTCTGCGGGGGTTGACTTCTCTTCTGGTTGGTTTTCCCATGGACAAATTTATGTAGCTATATCGCGTGTTAAAAAAACTTAGCAAATCATTATTCACAGTCCAACTTCGCTCACTGCTGAGCATAGGCCTCTCTTTTCGTGTGCCAATCCCCACGTTCCTGTGCCAGCCTCATCCAGGTTCTACCCACGATGGCAACAATATCGACCGCCCATCTCGCCGCCGGTCGACCAATACTTTTTCTTCCAGTCCTCCGACGCCACTCAGTCACTGCCTTACTGAACCTATCATCACTTGGGTTCTAATCCAACAAGCGATCTGTTTGCGGATGAATGGACGAAAATTTTATTGGCATGTCAGAAGTACTGTGAGAGGGATGCATGAAAGAGTTGTTAACCTTTTTATTTTTATTCTTCTCTGTTTTGATGTATTGATTTGAGTATATTTGTGTTTTTCTTAGTTTTTGTCCTTTTTCTTATTAATAATACAACTAACAAAAGACGGAAAGGAATTGAGTGACAAAGAGTGTGCGGAATGTTTGGCTTTCTACTTTCATTCGGTGTATAACAAGGTGCGCCCGGCACTGGACCCCGCGGAGGCGGAATGTGCGGCTGGCGCGAGCGCAAGCGCAGCACACGTGCACGTTGGCCAGCTCGACCTGCGCGAGCTGCGCGCCGCGCTTCGCCGCCTCAAACCCAAGTATTCGGCGGGACCAGACGGGATACCACCTTATATAGTAAAAGACTGTAGCGTGGTGTTTGAAAAGCCATTACTGCACATTTTAAATTTGTTTTTAAAGTTTTGTCAATATCCCAACCAATGGAAAATTACTAGAGTGATTCCAGTCCCGAAGGGAGGTACGGGAACTGATGTCAGTGGCTACCGACCGGTGGCCGTTCTGTCGGCGTTTGCTAAGGTGTTTGAGTCGGTATTGCACAAGTGTATATCTGATCAAGTAACTTCTCGCCTGACCGACGCTCAGCATGGTTTCCGAACTGGTCGGAGTACGGGGAGTAACTTGTTGTCTTTTATGACATACCTGACCCCTGTTGTTGACGCTGGGGGGCAAGTCGACACTGCGTACTTTGACTTTCGGAAGGCGTTCGACAGCGTCGACAACGATGTGCTGTTGGCTAAGTTTGCGGCATTTGGTTTCACACCGCACCTGCTGCAATTCTTTGCGGACTATCTTGGAGATCGCCGGCAGTACGTCGAATATGGTGGATACGTCTCTAAGCCTTATTTTACGTTTTCGGGGGTGAGTCAGGGTAGCAATGTCGGTCCATTAGGCTTCATTCTGATGGTCAATGATCTCCCGAAAGTCGTAAAGGAAGCGAGGTGTTTGCTGTTCGCAGATGACCTCAAGTTGTTCCTGGCGGTAGAAAATACTTCGGACTGTGAACGGCTTCAACAGGATATTGATAGGGTAGTGCAGTGGAGTGTAGATAATAAGTTAGGTTTTAACGTTTCCAAATGCGGTATGATGAGCTACACTCGCGTGCGGGAACCTCTGCTGCATCAGTATGAGATGGAAGCCGCGGTTATGTCACGAGTCACGCATGTGCGGGACCTGGGTGTGAAGATGGTTCCGGATTTAAGGTTCCGTGAGCATATCTTAGACATATGCGGCAAGTCCTTCCAAAATCTTGGATTTATACTTCGACAGTGCAAAGACTTTCAGAATACGGCAGTGGTTAGAATTCTGTACAATGCGCTGGTACGGAGCCGTATTGAAACGAGTGCTATCATTTGGAATCCTCATGAGGCTAAATACAGTGTCATGGTGGAAAGAATCCAAAACAAATTCACTCGTTTTTTGTTTTTAAGCAGTACGGTGTCTATCCCTTCTTCCCGCTCATGTACCCAAGTCTCTACGTAATGGGTATGGTAGGGTACAGCAGGCTAGCGGTGCGAAGGGACGTTGCTCTGTGTAGCTTCGTGTTTCGGGTGCTGCGCGGCTGGTTACACCACCCCGATCTGTTGGCGGAGCTGAGGCTGCGCGTGCCGCCCGGATGCGGGTGCGCGCGTCGCACCACGCCTTCGCTACTGGAGCCATCCTCTAGGACCAATCTTAATAAGTTTGCCCCCTTATCACGCGCCATAAGATTGTTAAATATTATTTCGGGGGAGGTGGATATATTTCACTGCAGCCTGATGAAGTTCACAGAAGTAGCATTGAGGTGTATTGAAAACATTTAGGTGATTTTAATTGTATTTTAATTGTCTTTTAATTGTATTTAATGTTTAATTGTTATTTTATTGAATTTCAGTTCTATATTTATTGTATATGTATATTTTTTTATTATAATTATTGTATTTGTCCGGCCCCGGCGACACACCGGTGTGTCGCGAATTAATCGCGAATTTAATGTTTATTTACATATACATAAGATTTACTTTATATTAGGGAATTTTCACATGTTGGGCCCGAGTGGTTAACTGTATCTTTGTAGTGGTAACATCGCATTGGCGTTATAGCTGTTAAGGTGTTATTCACGATATTTTTATAACGTATGTATGTATCTCCAACAATTATTCATTTCCAGATTTGAATCGCTGAAGGTGTTTGCCATAACCTTCGTCTTGGTTATATTCATCCCAAGACCACAAAGTCAAACCACAAAGTCATCTGCTAATCTTAAGTGAGACAGTTGGGCAGAAAATTGACGAACCGGCAACACACCGGTGTGTGGTTTGACTTTGTGCGCCGAATTAATCGCGAATTTAATGTTTATTACCAATTACATAAGGTTTATTTTTTTTTTGGGAATTTTCACATGTCGGGGCTGGAGCGGTTAATACCGCTATAGTCCCAATCTATACCCACATTTTTAACGACATCTTCTAGGACTGCTGTGAATAGTTTCGACGAAATGAAAGAAGCATTATCATTACAACGTTTCTCACGAAAAATTATTTGAACAGAAGAGGTGATACTCGACGGCGCGTTGTGTTCCACGCGCGTCACAAAAAGATGTCAGCATAAAGACGAGGCCCGCTAGGGCCAGTGCCTGCCAGGGTTGCGGTATTTGTTCGAAAGAGTCACCGCGGCCCTGGAACGCAAAGGGCATTAGGAGGAACACAGATGGGTTTTAGTCAGTAAGAGTATGACACTCCCTTCCATTCCGCCCAGAGCGAAAGGAGTCATTTGATGTTTTCCCATACATAAAAAAAGAGGCAAGCAATGATAGACATTGACTGTTCGTATTAGATTTACGAACACATTGATCTTACCTAGCCACATCATTTTACAATACATACACGCGAACGAAGTCGCGGGCAGCAGCTAGTGATGAATAAAATACCTCCTGTATTACGTTTATTCTGTTACACGTTATGTAAAAAATCCGTTATATCCGTTATCCGTCCAGACAACGCACTGCTGAAACTACTGGTCGTAGAAAGCTGAAATTTGGCATGTAGCTTCCCTTGACTCCGTAGGGGAGCACTAAGAGTTGGATTTCCCGAAATTCCTACGGGAACGGGATATGCTAGTACAAGTCGCGGGCAAAAGCTAGTAGTAGATAAAACATCAGGATATCCTATTGTCTAGTGAGAACTATCCAAGTATTGGTACCATTATCGGCCCTTGGTTCATATCCGACTCGAAGGACCAAATATTTCTGTCAGGGTTACGGATTCTGTTCGAAAGAGTTACCGCGGCCCTGGAAAGCAAAGGGCACTAAGAGGAGCACTAGGAGGTCTGCCGACGGCGAGCGTTGGGTGGCTCGCCGTCCACCCAGAGCGGCAGGAGTCAAATTTGGTGAATTCCCATCCATCAAAAAAGGACCAAATATTTTGGGTCTTTGAAATTATGATAGAGAAAATCCTGAGTTTCCGTATAACCTTTTAGTTCAAATACAGATTCGATGCCACCAACTGCATCAGACTGCTTAAAAAGTGACTTTTTTGGACTAATTTAGTCGTTTTATGAGGTCGGGTCGAGTCGTTTTAAAAGTCAATATTTTTTTAGTTTGATGTTTCTTTACTGAATAGCAGATACAGAACACCACCCTTAAATATGACCACGCACTTTAAGAACGACCTGTAGACGGTTCCCACAATGCTAAATCAAAGAGAAATTAATAGCGCATTATTTCATCAATTAATACTTGTAGCCTCCGCATAATTAGTTATGCATATTATTATAATATGTTAGGTACTGAATGCGTTTCAGTGGAGTAGGTATATAGTAGATTATATAATATCTTTACCTATTTATTTAAAAAATATTTATTTTTGTTTAATTATCATTTACAATTAAGTTTAAAGTACGTAATTTAATTTAGTATCCAATTCAACCCTTTAGTATATTTAACCTAATCTAAGCTAACCCGAAAAAAATATTTTTTTAAACAAAAACTTACCTCACGAAGCACAAAACTAGAACACAGATCACATGCTTCATTATAACTTATTTGAATAGCCCTAATAACTAGAACGTGTTGTATCGTGTTGATACATGGCTTGCGAAGTACTAAGACCGTTTGCGACATCCCTGGCCATACATTATCATTACTTGAACTATTTGATCCCGGCTCGTTGATACACTGATACGGCTGAATTTCGCTTGTATAAATTGTGTACGATGTGCCTGTTAAGGTGGACACAGACTGGGAGCATTTGGTTCTCTTACACAAGCCTTAGGTACAACCAAAGTCATTAATACAATTTCTAATAGGTTCAATTTCTGTTTGGATGTTATGCCCGACGCATTGTTCCGAACTTCTAAAAGCCAGAATTTAAAATGGTGAACATTTATGTAACCACGCCGGCGCACTCTGGTTCGTGTAGAACAAACCAGCTGGACAAAAACAACTTCAATTCCTAGTAGTTAATTACTAATATGAACTCATTAGCCCTATACATTAAGGAATACACCTATTAAGTTTCGCAACTACCCTCATTACGACCGTCACTAAGGTAAGTATTTAAAGAATTGATAATTCAAAGTGCATTTTTACATGATTCTCACAAGTATCTAGTAGTATTTAGTAAAAAAAATATTGCGAAATATTTGCACAACTAATTTTTTTCTTTTTTTTTCATAAAACAGTTTTCACCTTCTCAAAAATGGTTTTTTTCGAAGAATGACTAAAACACCCAAAAGAAACACGGAATGAGGAGCTGTTTCGGTTTATATCTTTGAGACATGATTTTGATGGCGTTACGGAGCAGTCCCTGAGAGATGTCAAGGTCATCATCTCAAAATATTCGTCAAAATTAGCTAAAAAGTGGAGCAGCTGTGGAAGAAATCGAGAGCGGTTCCTAGAGAAGAATTCGACGTGGCTGAAGGGAGTTGATATATCTTTCGATGTGTCCGTTTCTTTATGTATGCCAAGTACATCTACAGGACCGGGACCTGGAAAACCCAAACCAAAACCCGGGTTCGGTTACACTAATGACGGAAAGACAGCGCGAAGATTTTTTGAAAATCCCGAGGCAAGTGCCGATATTACAGGGTTAGATCTTTCACTTATACAAAAATTTGGCAGACTGCTTCGTGCTTTATCATCGGGATATGATATAAATATTGAAAAATTTGAAACCTTTGCTCAAGAAACCAGACAACTTAACGTAAATCTCTGTCCATGGTATAAATATGCCCGCGACTGTTCACAAAATACTTCAGCACAGTGGTGATGTAATTAAATCATCACTTCTGCCTATCGGCCAGCTTTCTCCGGAAGAAATTAGGTTCGTTCCCTACCGAAGTCCTAGATTTAATAGTTCAACCCAGATGTTAAGAACAAAATGTTAATATAGTTTCTAGTTTCCATAGTTCTGACACTCATGATCATGACTATTCAATGGATGATTCATCTGATGACAGTGATGATATTGAGTGATAGGTTTAGTTATTAAGTATTTTTATCTACACTCACAACGTAATGTTCCAAATATGAGTTCAAAAACGAATGCATAAATACATACTTTTTTTTCGTGGATAGGTAAAATTTAAAAAAAAAACCATTACAGTTCAACATTTTCCTTCGATTTTTAAACAACTGCATCATAAAATAACTTTTTAATTTTTATAGGACACTTTTTCTTTTTAATTTTTGGCGCGGGCTCATTGACTTAAGTCAATGAGCCATCTTTTATCTTTGTCTATGTTTGAGCGCGCTGCGCAGTCATTCGAATACGCAATGAGAATATCCGCCATATTGGAATTAACTATTTTTCCACTTATTTTATTTCAACTGTATGTGAAGTGTATGTAAGTGTAAGTGTAAGTGAAGATAAAATAGTGTATGCAACGGCATATAATTAGGTATTAAAACACTCGTGTGATGCTATTATCACACTCGGCTACGCCTCGTGTGATAAACCCACACTCGTGTTTTAATAACCCTTTTTATATGGTCGTTGCATAAACTACTATTATATATCTGTTATTAGATTTTAAAGTTATATTTATAGATAAATTATTTGAAAAAATATTTAGTTTTTATTTGACTATACCTGCTCAAACGACCAATGGTCCTCAAAAAAGTATTAAAACCTTCATATCTATGCTATCCGAAAAAACGTTGTTTTTGTTGTCTATATACATATAATAAAATCGTAGATTTGCCGTGTCTGTACATTGAATATTTTCGCATAAAAATAACTGAGAAATGTTAGGAAAAAGGTATAAAACGCAAAAATGCCATTTTTTAAATTTTTGTCTGTTTGTCTGTTTGTCCATTTGTTTGTGGCAAAACCACTGATTGGATTCGAAAGTTAAGTTATTAAAAATATTAAGTGTTAACCCGAGTAACATTTAGCGTATATTTCATCAAAATCGACCCACAAAATCGAAAGATATTGAATTTTTAATTTTAGTAAGGAACTTCATACAGCGCTAAGCGTTGCGGTGACCGACTATTAGGCGCCATCTATTGAGAAAGATAAAATGCAGGTAAGCATGAAAATAACATCAAAACAAATTGTTGAGTTAATTGTGAAACTTTTAATAAGTAGTAAAATAAAAGTGAACATTTTAATACCATATCGTTACTTATTGTTATATATGGGCTCCTTATTTACCGTCTCTATTCGCCAAATATTTTGTCAGTTTACCAAATGGTCGATAGATGGCGTTGCACTGATGACGCGTTCAAAACAAATTGTTGAGTTATTTGTGAAACTTTTAATAAGTAGTAAAATAAAAGTGAAAATTTTAATATCATAACGTTACTTATTGTTATATATGGGCTCCTTATTTACCGTCTTCATTCGGCCAAACATTTTGTCAGTTTACCAAATGGTCGATAGATGGCGTTGCACTGATGACGCGTTTTTCTGAATCACGGTGTTAAGATTTTCCGTCAGAGTATCACTCTCACACGATTTTTAACAGCATTGTCGTCCGTTAGGATATTCGGTCGCATGAAAGGTTTTTCAAGTCTTTGATAGGGTTTCGAGTCCAAAATAGAAAAAAGAAATCTCTGATTTGTTCGGATTGTTGTTGTCGCCTTGGACGTCGGACTTGGTCGGTCTTGAACAATTCTGGTTCTTGCGTCGTAACAGTGCTGAACTGGACGGTTCGACTTCGACTGGCGAATCCAGGCTTGTGGGGTTCCGTACCAAAGTGCTAACGGGACTCTACTACTAAGCCTGCGCGATAGATTTAAATTTGAAAGGTTGAACGGTTCGATTTGTGAATAAAGGCTATTCTATTACCGATTATTAGGGTACCGTATGCACGGTGACGGGACCCTATTACTAAGCCTCCGCGATCAATTGTGATTCGTGTAAAGTATCGGACGCAAATCGAGTTGTGTCGCCTTGGACGTCGGAAAAGAATGGCCGTGGAGTTTCTTGCGCGTTCTTTTCCATAGAGATCTACGCTTCGGAACGTAGCTTCATGTTTTTGACTAACTGACCTTAACAATTCAAAAGTGTATGTAAACGGTTTATTTGGACAAAATGATTTTCATCTTGAATCTTTCCCAAGGTACCTACAAGAACTAAAATAGTAGGCTAGCATAGATCTAAGCCCACGCGGACGACGTCGCGGGCACAGCTAGTTATGAATAAAAATCGAAACAAATAATTTTGTCCAGCTAGCTTATTCTACGCGAACCATACGGCGGCGTGCGAGGTTACATAAATGTTCACCACTTTAGACAATGAAGACAGACCGACAAGTGCCAGGGAAATGATACCTACCACCATACCACACTTGAAAACACATAGAAACAGAACATTGGACGACTAGGAAATAACATTTAGCTACATAGGTAAGTCCAGCAATCCCGACGTGTGAGCTGTTATACAGATGCCAGTAATATAAAGTTGGTATGGTAAAAACGCTTGAATGCAGTTTATTCTATAAGTTTCCACAAGGTATGCATTTGCATAGTAAACGAAAAAACTCCGGATGTAACCTGTCATTAACTGGTTACCCGTATCTTATCTAAAGGGACAAATGTAAGTACTTTCATCACTTAGTATACTTGTTAAGACGGTCTAAAGTTAACTTGAAAATTGCATGCGATTTATATGACTGACTAGACTACACGTACACACATTCATGGGGCATTTAAGTTCTATCTATTCGAACTTTAAGGGACTTGTTACAAAGCGCTTCGGGCGCGCGATGACGAAAATGTATTCCGTTCCTTTGACGCCATACATTTTATCTTGCCAGCTCCCTGTCCCTAAGTCCCTAAAAGATTACGCACACAACATTAATGTGATCCCAAAGATTGGGACGGGAGATCTTGGCGCGTGGAGGCGGACATAAATTAATACTAAATGGTAGTATTAATTTATGTTCGCCTCCACGCGCAAAGCGCTCCCGGTCTGTTCCCACCTTAAACTTATCAATGAAACAGTTCATTGAGAATTTATTTGTAGAATTAGGTTTGACATTGGGTGGCAGTCTCACGTGTGCCAAGTACACATGTCATACTGCGATTTACTAGTCAGCAAAATATTGGGTTTTTCTGTACCTAAGAAATAATACTTCAAGTAACATTTTGAGCGATAAAACTGGTATTTGATATGCTTGTAAAATCGGAATCATGAAAATCACGTTGACGATCAAGAAAATTAGTTAGTTCGATTACTTTTGAAAACACTTCCCAGTAAATTGAAAACATCTCAATGTCACAAATACAAAAATAAGCCTCGTCGTTCCTTGGCGACTTGCGAGCATAGATTTAAATAGTAAATATAGGGCCGTTAGAACATTGGCTCATACGCAAAGAAACGGCATTTTGAATGTCTCGCGCACACAACCGTTCCCGAAGATTGCCGACTGCGTGGCGTGGGCTAATTTGTGGCATCAGGAAAACACGTGCGTTCCCCTTTACCGTGTGTACTGTAGACATTGTCTACAGTACACACGGTAAAGGGGAACGCGCGTGAATTAATAATTCAAAACAAGTTTTTTGTATCAGAACCAAATCAAATCTGTTTATTCATTGGTAGCTGTGCTAACAGCATACATACTATACATAATTAATATTATTCAGTCTATGACTACATACTGACAATGGATGTTAGATGATTAATTAGTACTAAAAATGCACATACATTTACTGCTTAACATTAAATATTCTCTAAATAAATTATTACTTAGGTAAATAATTAAATTTTGTTGATAAAAATGTCTCAAGAGTTACATTTGAAATGTTCCTTTTGAAGCTACATGTTATTTAGGTACTTATTGAGTATTACAACATTCACTTATAAATTTATCGTTTTGGATTTAATAACTGTTGCTTGCCCAACCTCACCTAAAAGTAATCTCCGTTTTAATTTATTAAGAGTCAAGTTAACAAAATAATTAATTAGATTTCACAAACGAACAATGTAATAAACGGTTCAAAATAGATTTACCTTAAATTATTTTATAGCTAATTTGAATAGACAATATTGTTTTGTCAACTGCGTGAGTTAAGCCGGGTTTACTTTATTGTCGTATAGCGACGCATTCTGACGCTTTTGATTGGCTACAAAACTCGTTGCAATATGACGTAGGTACGCCTGGATAGATTCGTTTGATTGGTACCATCAAACGGGGTGAATAGGGACGGAGGGATGAATAGAAACAAAACTTTGGTTCCAAAAAAAACAAAGGTTCTACACTTTAATATCATGATATTGGTGGTCTAAGAAATCAACTTAATTTTATATCAATTAATTTCATAAAATTGGAGAACGCAAATGCTGCAAAGAAGATGAATAACGTATTGATAACGTAAATATATCCTTCAAGGTTTTGTGCCGATTCACCCCTGCGTTCCTATTGACCCCGTTTTTAGGTACGTGTATTCCGCGCCACGAGCTACGAAACAATACAACATAAAAGCCCGTCAATATCAAATTCAAATCTTATACGTGCGGCTCACTGAACTTAAATCACTTTAGTAAGTAGGTAAAGCTACGTTTAAAACGAGTAGCTATAACAATAAAAAACCCTACTCATTATTAATAAATATTTTAAAATAATACAAAATATCACAAAAATGTTACAAAATATTGCAATTTTAGACTTAAAGACCCACATGCGCAACAAATCATTTTATATATTTATTTATTGATCATATGTCACCCAAAATTGCAGACTCCGTAAAATTGTAATAAATCTTTATTAGATTATAATTTCTTGAAATATTATGAAATATTCGTTTTTTACATATACAATCAATACCAACCATACTATTCGTGTCTTATTAAGAAAAAATTATTTACAATTAACGCGATATTTTACAATCTTACGGCGTTTGCAATTTTACGGTGACACATAGGTACACTGTTAGGTAACTTAACATTACATAAAAAATATTCTAGTGCTGCAACAATACATACAACCACAACATTACCATTTAAAACATTGTGTAAACATGAGATTAATTGAGATAAACTAATTAAAATCATCATTATAATTGGTTTATCTATTATTTCTTAGTTTACCATTATCAAATAGACAATATGATGTTATGTTTAGCGTTAAATAAAAAGGAGAGATGACACTTTTTAAACAGCTCTTAATTATTGTTATATTAGGCGGTAAAATAATAGTATAGTAGTTTTAAATATAATGGTTTACGTCACCTGTTTCTAGTAGATCTGAGTTCAGTTTATGGTGAAAACCTATCAGTGCAACTGCCGCGCTGGAGATAGGGTCGGTGAGCGTGTTTTGCTGCAGAACAACATGCTGCTCCTGTCGCTAGCGCGGCAGAACTAGCTTTATCTATTTGACTGACAGACCTTCGGTCCTAGACAATGTGCCATTCAATTAGTGAACGCGACTGTCGAAATGCCAAAATGTAGGAATTTGATCACGTGACATTTCGATAGCATCTGTCAATCCCATACATTTTTGACGTATTGACAATCGCCTTCGCCACGCTACCGTTGACAGAATGTCACTTGTCTAGAGCCCAAGGAAAGGTGACAAAACCTCGCTGAATAACTATAGACCCAGATGACAGCACACTTGTCGTTTGGAGCCCCTTGACAATTCAAAAGTGCATGTAACTGGTCTATTAGAATTATAGGAATTTGTATTGTATTAATTGTATTTAATGAGTGCCGATTCCTGTGCGAGAAACTTCCTCTTGCACAAAGTTCTTACGATATAAGCAAAACTACACCTCTCGAATTCACATGCCTCAGGCGATTGTTCTGGTTTCATGCACATACTGCATTATAGGAAGAATTCACATCATCCTGAACTTTCTGAACATAGAAGAAGGAAAGAAGAAAGAAAATGCGTTTATTCCGCCAGAAATCATCTGCCTAGCCTTTTCCCAACTATATTGGGGTCGGCTCCCAGTCAATCCGGATTCAGCTGAATACCAGTATTTTACGTGGAGCGGCTGCCTACCAGACCTCCACAACCCAATAACTGGGTAACACGGTACTTCTTGGTAAAACTGATGTCAGATTTTCTGGCTACTGACAATCCGTAACGACTGCCAAAGATCTACAAATGACAACCGGGACCAACGGCTTAACGTGCTTTCCGAGGCACGGAGGAGTCTCGGTATGTTAATATGGTCACCCATCCACAGACCAACCTCGGCAAGCGTTGCTTAACTTTGAAGATTGGTCCGTGCGGCTGTTACAACTCCGCCAGAAATGACGCACAAAAATAACATAAGATTAAGGGAACATAGAGCTCTTCGATTTCTACGGCCAGTGCTCTATCAGCAATTGATACGTGCAGCCAACCTCGAGGATATCTTCGTCGACTTTCGACACTAGTCGGACGTTAGTTAGGTGCCACACTTTACGGCGTCTTTGAATCGATTTGATTTTCCCATCACCTAATAGTGGTTGTGTGTGTCATCATCATAGTAGGTACCTACCTAGTCAAAAAATGGCACGCTTGGTTTTCATACAGATCGTGATACTTGCGTTATCTATGTCTATCTGTGGCTCTAAAAATAGATACTTAATATACTTAAATATGTAAAAAAAACTTATTCAAGTTACACTTTGTCTATAATTAGTCACTAAATAATCCTTAATGTCAGCCATGACAGTTGTGAGTCGCGCTATCTCTGTGTGTATCATCTCTAATGTGTTTATTATTTTACCGGTGCTGAATACTTTTTCTCGTTCTATCGAGAGAAAAGCTGATGCTTTATCCTCGGCATCTGTCGAAATAAGACACAATAGTTATTTATGATATTAGTGCGGTAAGTTGGTTTTTACAAACGAGTAGACGAATGTAAGCACGAGACGAAGTCGAGGGCTTACCATAGTCACGAGTTTGTAAAAACCAAATCCGCACGTGTGTCATACAACGTTTTTCGACACATTTGCGAGAAAACATTACAATAAGTAATGAAACAAACTTTTTGTCTCTAGAAATCAGTCGGAAAGTCGCAACAATCTTTGACGTTTCTAATATGAAAATGGCGCGAATTTGCAAAGGGCGCCACATGCGCGTGGTGAAAATTAGAACCACATACTTTATTTTTTTTATTTATCTTCTCTCATTTTCTCTATAATATTAAAATGAGACAAACGTATACAGCAAAAGCGCTTCCAAGGAGGTTCGATCATTCAGCTTGTTTATTCTCGTGATGTGAAACTCCTTGGTGGAATTCTTATTAATTTTTATGAAAATTAAAAAAAAACCGTAAAGAATACGCACGGCGCTATACAACGGAGTTTGCGGTAAAATATGTAATTAGGTGAGAGTACCTACTTTGCCGCACGCTCCATTGTGTGGTGCATAATTTTTAACTTTCGAACAATGCATACAGGCTTCGTAAATGCATTTTTTGAGCAAATGTGTTGAAAAATATATTACGAGATACTACATTTATTACATTTTGTCACGAATCTAATTACCAATAATGTAAAGAATTACAAGTACTCCCACAATTTGTTATACCATCCTACTACCACCCATAACCTTTAAACTTCGAAAACGTATGTGTAGTATTATTCTGGTTATATTACTTATACAGCGCGTAAGGGACATCGAAAACGAATACCATGGATCCAGAACATGATTCTGGACCGCGTTGGAATTTTTCGTCGGCTTTTTCCTCATTTTTTCATATTTTTCAGGCGTTTTTTTTTACTTTAGACTGTTCATAATCGTTATTCTTACCCAACCCAATGTGATTTTTTTATAAAAAAATAGTTAAATCACTATTTTCACTAAAAAACAATGTAAATAAAGCTAGAATTAGGCATCTGCTCAGCTGTTTTGTTGCAAAAGGTTAACGCAACCTGCCTAATAGCAAAACACTAACTAACCCATGTGTGTGTAGCGTCTAACATACCGTCTAGAAAAGACATTTTTCATGTGTGGTCTGTAAACCGATCATTAGCGAGATTAATGACTTCTACAATTTGGTTAATAGCATTAAGTGTAGCCTTTTCGTGAAGTTTGCGTTACGATGTCCCTAACACCCTGTATATATATTATATTTATATAATAGTATTGGCTGTAATTTTTTATTTAATGATTGTAAGACCATAAGGACAAGGATTCCCTCAAGTCCTTCCAAAAACTCTTGCTATAACCTTACTAATAAGCGTCTTCAGTTTTTAACTCTACCCCCTGTACAGTTAAAAGCTAAAAACTGGACCGCTGACCTGAATCCGCCGCCCCGACTTGCTCGAGGCAGCTCGGGCCGTTGAGTCTGTACTCTTAAAGGTAGTCAAATCATTACTTTTTTACACAAAAGTATGTTTATTTAATAATTCCTTAAATAAGGCCTTCCTGGGGGAACTGGGGTGGATCGAATGAAACATTTGTCCCACCTGCACGCAAAATACGTGCTTAGTTGGAGTTGCAGAAACCAGCCCGATATACATATTCTTAAAATAGGGTTATTTTTACGACGACCGACCATCGACACCATCGAATATCAGAAAACTAAAATTACCTGAATCAATACAATTTTCATTCTTCGTGACAAGTACTTCTGGTTTGTTTTCCAGCGGACTGCACGACCTGGCTTCGTCCATGTCATAGTTGACTGATTGTTGCTTCCTACGCCTTTTGGAAGATCTTGACCCATCTCCTTCAAATTAACAAAGTTCAGATAAGCACTTTCCACCAGATAAAACCAAAAGTTGACCAGCAGATTAAATAATAAAATTTAAGTTAACCTGGGGCCTATTTCATAAAGCTTGACAAGTCGACAATTTGTCAGAAATTACGACATTTGTCGGATTGACACGACAATTCCCGTTTCATAAAACTTGACATATTTATAATTGTAGACAGGAATACAGTGGTAAATTGTCACTGTTTCTTGTTTGTTTCTTATAACAATTGTCATTACAAGTCTTGTATAAAACACCTGTCGGTGACAGGTAAATGAATGTCGGTGATAGGTTAGGACGTTAGGTTATAGGTTAGGTGGTAGGCTAGTACATCTCAAGTGCATTGCGGTATCCACTTGAGATGTACTAGCACATTCAGGTTCAGGAGTTGTTATAATCTCATCCAATGTAACGCACTTAATAGCTGTCGCACAGGTTCAAGAGCTTGATTTCTCTTAGTTGGGTGTTGCAATTGGCCTCCTATTTTAGTAAAAATATATTCTACGGACACTTTACTGATACGGAATATTTCGTTGAATGTAATGTCGGTGATTTCTAAAGAAAAGTTAATTCTCTCTCTAAATTCTCTCCTTAGCATATTTTGTCCTAAATAATAATCATCACTGTCACTACTATTATCACTGCTAGAATTTAACATTTTTACATAAGTAGTGTTTTCTCCGTGACTTGACACTTGTCATTAATTCCGACACAGGCCAAGGGTGCCTATCAAAAATGTACGACAATTCGACAAGTTTACAATTCCTTATTGACAATTATGTGTTTCATAAACGACAACTGTCAGAAAGTCCTCTACAATTTGTCGAATTTTCATTGTCACCTGTAAATTTTTATGAAACACTAAATTGTCGACTTGTCGTGACAATTTGACAAATATGTCGGATTTTCCGATTACCAATAAATCAGACCAAAAGATTTATGAAACGTACAATTGTCGTGTTGTCGACTTGTCACCTGTCACCTGTCACTGACAATTGTAAGCTTTATGAAACGGGGCCCTGAACTTTTATAGGGGTGGTAGAATGAAATTATTAAGATATTTATAGTCCTTAAACAAAACAAACACTGCAAAGCATGAGCAATAACAAATATCAAAAGCCATTTACCTATTGAAATAAAGCTGAGAATCAGAACTTTTGAACGACAAAATATATGTACGTAAATACAATCCCCCATGCCCAAAACGCCCCTCTGTCACCACCTCCTAGTGTTTTAGCTGTAATGAAGTGGCGCAACAAACTCCCCAGCAACACATTTTGTCTGTCAAGTTTGAAGAACTTGAGTTTGTACAACAATGTAGGTAGGTATGTATTTATATACATTTTATACAATAAAATAATATTAAAAGCTATGTGTTACCTAGCCATTGTGCCAACAATGTAGAAAAAAAACCATTGATAAATAAATGGGCAAATTCCTTCTCCCTTTGACAGTACCTTTAAAATTTCCACTTGCGTTGTCTACACGAGGTTTTCTTTCAGGTGGGCTGCTTGGACCAGCTTCATTTTGATACGGCTGACGTCTCTTGCGACTTTTAGTAGGTGGTTCTACATCTTCTGTGTCATTATTTAAAAAAATAATGAAATAAAATCAATTAAAATTGATAAAACTTAAGATTATTATATTATTGGCCTAATTGAGAACTCACCGAAGTACTGGTTGATTGGGCTGTCCTCATTGTTGTCTGTATAATTTTGTATGGCTTCATCCAAACCCTGAAATATAATCAGAAATATGGAAATATATCTAATTTTTTAGCTTTGAATGAATCAATACATTAATCTCAAACATTATTTTTAATAGTATACTAGTTACAGTTGTTTTCTTACTGCTTTTGTTGCATGATGAAATAAATCATATTCATTGGTTTACGGGCCTATCACAATACCATGTTGCTACAAGTTTCAGAAGCATTAGAATTACTTTTCACAGAATGCTACCCCACAGTAAAAGACAGAGTGGCTGACCACAGGAAACTGTAATCAAGATAATGTATCAGGTACTTACTTCCTCAGATAATGGATCATTCATGATGACCACATCCTCCACAGCACTCTCTCCTATAAGAGTCATAATATTTTCTTCCATTGCTGACAATGGCAACATGCCTTCAGGTAGTGGTCTGTCACCGTCCTTGGAGGCTTTCAGCTCTAGGGCGCGTCTCCTGACTCGGTACTTCCAGTCACACCAATACTGGAAATTGAAATGGGTGACATTATAATCTTTTTCAAACAATATTTTTTATATGTTATTTGGCGGCAAACTAGCCAAGTGGTAACAGGAGCTTGTGGCTAATTAATAATAGCCGCATGATTCGATCTTCGAGGTTAAGCAGCTCTTGCTGAGGACAGTATATAGATGAGTAAACCCATTACATACTGAGACTCCTCCATGTCTTGGAAGGCACATTAAGCTGCCATGTGACATCTTCGATGGCTGTTACGGATAGTTAGAAAATCTGACATCAGTCTAGCCAAGGAGTATCATTTTACACAGTTGCTGGGTTGTGGAGGTCAGGTAGGCAATAGGGAATATGCATGATAAAATATAAATATAACTACACAGTTTAACTCAAAATATACAAAAATATAATACTAACAGAGAAAATAAAACCAATGAGATATAACTATTTTAAATAAATATATCTGTCCCTCTCGTGAAAACGCTGTTTTGTATGGCAGCTGTATAGGCGTCATGGACTTTAATGTTAAAGTCCATACCGGACTTCTCATTCTAATTGTAAACTTTGAACCTTTCTAACTACATCGCAGATAAAGTTATTTTAAAATTATTTCATAAGTGCTAATTAGTATTTCAATTTGTAAATAAAAAAAAATGCATGCATATTCCCTATCGCTCTATGTAAAATAGTAGTACTCAGCTGCATCCAGTTTGACTGAAAACTGACCCCATAATATTTGGGGAAAAGCTAGGCAGATTATATGGTGCAAACAAGTCATTGTGAGTACAATAATTCCTTTGCATGCTTAAAATTACACTGTTACTGGCATCCTTCATGCTGGAACATAGCAAAGTTGCATGATAGCTGCAAAAATTACCCACATGGTAGTATGTAGTAAGAACATTCTTTGACAAGCCCTATTTCGAAGAACTATTTCAAGTACTACGGACCTTAACTTTCTATAGATATGTGTTTCTTACCTTAGACCAACCCTTTCCATCTTTAATGGCTCCGTCTTTAATGCCATTCAGCTTCTTAGCACACAAGTTCCAGACTTTTACGGTGTGAAACTTGCCACGTCT
The DNA here is from genome assembly GCA_947386135.1 of Melanchra persicariae. Lineage (NCBI taxonomy): Eukaryota > Metazoa > Arthropoda > Insecta > Lepidoptera > Noctuidae > Melanchra > Melanchra persicariae. The sequence continues at coordinate 5,178,238 of OX376653.1, read as the reverse complement.
GTGTCTGCCCCTAGTGAGGCCCTTGGCCAAGTCTTCATGTTCTTTGAGGAACTCTAGCAGAGCTGTCAACTGGTCATAGCTTACTTGTTTTCTTTTGCCTTCTTAAAGAAAAAAACTTAAGTTCTTAATTAAAAATTGCACTAGGTACTAACAAAAGTTAGTTTATAGAAAAGGTTATTGATTTTTGTTTTATAAACATCTGAATTTAATTCATAAAATAAAAGTATGGCGGTTGAGACATATATAACCAAATGTTTTTAATTTATATGGAAGTATTATTTTTTAAATTTTATTATGACATAATTAAACAATACCTATTATAAGTTAGTAATTATGTTACCTTGTAAATAAATTATGGCAATTTTATTTTTCTCTGACCGACAGTTGTCAATGATTTTACTAAGTACCGGGATCTATCCGAACAAACGATCAAAACACTTGCCTGCATCCATTTTGAACAGCACTTATTTCGTCTTTGTTGAAGCAGTTATCATTGAAGCTTTCCTTACGACAAAAAAACTTTCAAACTTCTATTATTAGTAACCTTCTTACGCAGTTTTGTTATCGCATTTTTACTAAGTTTTTACTCATGGTATCGGTTTAGAACCATCTCGTTCAACTTATCGGGCTGCAAGATAATCGACACTTCCCTCCTCAGCCTCACAATCCACACTGTTTTACCGACAAAATGTAGAATGGAGAAATGCGCGCGCAGTATTCGATATAATTTGTACCCTTCAGCGCTTTAAATCATGAAATTCTGAGTAATTATTTGTAGGCATGTGTTTCATTTTTAATATTTGTAAACAATACAACGAACGACGGAACGAATACAAAAAAATGACAGGTGACCACAGTATTGCCACAAAAAAAAAAAGATAGGTAATTAGATGACATGATGACATTACTAATTTTCATCAGAAGCAAAATTGTTTGGATACGAATAGGTAGTTAATATTGTTTTCGTTCGTTTTCGACTGCAGGATCTTTTGTGAACGCATAAAAGTATCATTTAACTTCTTCAAAGTATAAATACTAAAAAAAGCGCTTTTCTGCTGAGCTTTCAGGCGCTTTACTGCAATGTCATCAAAGCAAATATTTACTTCCCGCCCAAATTCATGAATAACCGGACAAATTGAAAATACCACTTTCAATAACTAGTTTGCAAACATTACTCGGCATTTTCACTTGGCCGCATATAAATCTTTCAGCTCGTTAAATTGACAAGTGATACATATCGACGTAAGTTTCCGGTTTCATCAATCTTTCTTTAGCTCAATTGGTAATAAAATGGTGATAAAATTTTGATTATTTTAATATAATACAATTTAAAATGGTGTTTGGAAGTTTTAAATTCCTGCGGAGGGTAAGTTTCGCTTTAATTTTCCTTATTTTTCAGTTCAATATATTTTGTAAGCAGCAATGTCAAGCTAAGTAATTGTTTCGTTGTTTGTTTTGGTACTAAATCCTTGTAAAAAGTATTTTTCTCGATTATTAATTATTGTGAATAACTTATTTGTTGAAAAGAAATCTGTGATTATTAAAAATCGGTCGCCCTTTTTGCCATTGGTGCTCTCGTTAGAGGGACATTTTATCGATTTTATGATAACAGAGGTATCTACGTACCTCCTACACCGGCCGGGCCCCGAATTAGTTGGTGGTTAGGCAGTTCAATTAAGCAAAGTAATTTGCTATGATTTTTGATGCGCTAGTAGGTACCTACTACTCACCTCTTATTCAATTCTCTAGGTACCTACTTAAGTAGGTAGGTACATAAAGTTGTGTCTTCCTATAGATACTTTCCAATTACCTACCTAAATGTTTGATCGGGTTCTGGATGTTGCACTCAAAGGAAAATTTTATGCATAAACAATCCAGAGTCCGGCCGCAGATGAATGCGATTTATAGGATAGGCATAGGTTTAATGCAGAACAAAATATACGTCGACTTCAGTGTGTGGGACGAACGTCTGGCTTCATGGCTTCTGCCGCCGCGTCTTGCTTGGTATCGATACAAGATTCGTCAGAAGAGACATTTGACACATTTCATTTTCAAAGCATGTTTGATGCTGATGCCACACAACACTTATGCTGATGCCTCTAGTATAAATCAACTTCAACGATGCCAGTACCAGTGTGGATGGGTGTTACCATGAATCATCGAGTGGGCTTGCTTAGTGCTCGTTTGCTGTTAGTAAAATTGTCACGCAATACGTACGATCCGACAGATGCAATAGGTACCTACCTACAATAGTAGGGTCATAGCGCCGGTTTGAAAAAATAGCATTACAAAACAAGAGTTAGATTTTCCTACTGTGTACAGTTGAATCGTTTCTGCGGGACTCGTCGAGCTTCATTGACTCGGCGGTTTTCTGGTGGTCGCCACTGTTGATTCTGGCTTTCAGGAGTTGCAGTGGTTTGGGAATGCGTGGCGGGCTTGTCCCACAAAAAAAAATCATAATAAGTCCTACTGGGGTTGCCATCCGTACCTACAATTTTTTTTAGAACTGTGCCCCACAGTAGGAATTTCTCCTGTATCGTGGGTGCGTTTAAAAACATATAAACTCGCATACACAAACAGCCAGACCCGCAACAACTATTTTTAGGCCGTACAAATATTTGTTCCGTGCGGGAATCGAACCCGCGACACGCAGCGCAGCGGTCGATCGCTCAACCACTGCGCCAACCGTGCCGACAATCACTATATTATATACCTAGTATTTTACTTACTTTTTAGTCCATGTTACTGCTATATATTTTAGAAAAATAATATAGTACCTAAGCAAAATGCCTACTATATTTTCAGCGCTTCTCAAATACATTAGTCAAAAAAGAAAATTAACGAGCTTGCTGCGCGCGCATTTTTCGTTCTCATATTTCTCATACCATTCAGCGTAACTTCAGATAAGTCTACAACTTTTTTTTTTTTTTAACGATGGGAAATCATCAAATGACCCTTTCCGCTCTGGGTGGAGCGGGAGGGAGTCTCAGACTCTTACTGACTAAAACCCATCCATTCTCCTCCTAGTGCCTTTTGCGTTCCAGGGCCGCGGTAACTCTTTCGAACATATTCCGCAACCCTGGCAGGCTCTGGCCTTGGCGGGCGGGCCCCGTCTCCATTGCTGACTGCTCTTTCCAGCGCGCGTGGAACGAAACGCGCCATCGACTCGGGCTTGTTCTGATCGGACAGCGAGCTACCTATTGCTCGCCGTCCGCAGGCGTCAATCACTGCGCCATGCTCAGGAGCATCAGTTCCTGAGAGGCGCAGCGACTAACGTTCGCCTGGAGGAGGCAAAATGGGGCCGTTATAGGCACTCTTTTTCAGCCCCTTCCCTAAGTCTACAACTTGACTCCTACTTCTTTAAGAAAGTTAAAAAATGTGTCCAAAGCGGGTAGCTAGAATATTCGAGCTCGCTTTGCTCGCTCTATATTATATCTTTAAAAAAAAAAAGTCAACTTTTTGTTGTTTTTGGTTGTTTCCTTAAGCTTTTCTGAATACCTGTCCTAGACCACAAAACCAAATGTCCTTTTCAATTACTTCTTAAAAATGTAAGTAATTGGTATTTCCAATACCTATAAACATCTAGCAATCTTATCGATGCGTTCTACACTGGATAGCTTTCGTAAGCAAAAAGGCTAACTTAACCTAACACCTGACGACCTGACTGTAATTTAAATAAAAATAATAAAAATATAATTAAATTAAAATATGTATTTTGTATTTTATATTTCAAATAAGTAAGTAGTACACGACTTAAAAGTATTTTGTATTTCGTATTTTAAATACATACGAGATGGTATTTTTTAATTTGTATTTTAATTAAAGCAAAGCATGTATTTTGTCCAGCTTTGTTCATACTTACCTACTTGCTGTTAGTATTGTTCCTGTGACAAGTGCCAAGCAAGAATACCTAATTAAATTTCAGTCCTCATTTCAATTAAAAAAGTGTTTTCATTTCCTTGCGGGATAATTTCCTTCTAAATTAAATGACGTACCTAGGTACATAAGTAAATGAGCATCTTTATTGAGAAACATAATTCCCGCGATTCAGAGGAGAGGATTTAACTTAATTTTCCAATACTCTTAATGGCCAGCCAGGATTGAGATTTAAACAGGGTCGTTGTCGGTGCTAAGATAAAATTCTTTGTTCTGTGTTACAAGTTCTGGAGGAATGAAACGAATATCGTTCTTCTCATATTCTTCGCGAATTTCGTGCATCGGAAAGCGTGTTCTTTGTCGATTGTCATTCGTTCGTAGACAGAGGGCCGAATGGCCAATTATTATTCTACTAATACAACGTTCGCATTGGCATGTCAATCGCAAACTGTCAAAAAGCCTAAATTTCCATAAATTTTTGACAGATTGCGACTGAGATCCGAATGCGAACATTGCTTAGAAAATAGTAGAACTTGAATTGGCACTCAGTTGTCACGAGGAGGTACCGAATCGAAGTCAATAGAATAGAAAATCGAGTCAGAAGCACGAATGTCTGACAATCAAGGGATATCATGTCAACCAATAGCGGAACACGTCCTACCTACTGGAACTAGACTGGTAGGTAATATTGATGGCTGATATAGTTGGAAAAAGGCTGAGCAGATGTATTTTATTTTAGAATACCTACCTACTTAGGTATCTAAATGAGCATAGCATGGACCCATGTCCATGCTTAACTGCTGCGATTCTATGAACATGATGAAGTGAATACTTATGCGAAGTGAACGACAAGTGAGCTGTCAAACCATACAAAATAGATGTAATGACAGCTCACTTGTCGTTCACCCCACCTAAGTGTACACGGTGAAATGTCGGCAGAATAGACCGGCTGTGTGTCTCCTGATGTCAGCCTCCTTAATTAGTCAAATGGCGCTCATAATTTCAATACTATATTATAAAAGGCTGACTGTCCAGGACGTGCCAAACACACATACTCTAGACATATTTAATTAAACGCAAATAGGAGGCATAGAATGCAAGTCCAGTACAAACCAATCCCTCTTGGCCCAAACATTGGCTCCAATACAGCCATCGTTATTGTTCCGAACTACAAGCAGGCCAAGTTTATTTGAACAGTCGCTTAAACGCCTCCGCGGCGTCCGCGTGTTTCGTTGACCGGAAAATTCCTTCCGATATTTTTCTTGTTTGCGTTGCCGCCATAAATTCAATTTTAGAACGAACGGTTTTTAAAATGTGATTGTTATTTTTGTGAATAAATATGGAAATTAAAGTTGACGTGGTAAGTTTTTTTTTAAATTGAATCTCGGTGCAGATTCAGTAGATTCTTCCAGTATAATTGGTGCAGTTTGTCCTTTGAAACAACAGAAATAACCTGACCACCCATAAAAAATAGTAAAATATTCAAATCCAAAATTATGTAGTTAAATTATGAGTTATTTTGAGCAGTAAAACGAGCTAATAAAAATATTTCTTGACCTCGTATAAAGTAGGTACCTACTTACCTACCCAAAATAGGTAAATTGTTTTCATGTGCTTTCTCAATGATTATTTGTATCAAGTATCAAATGATAAATTATATTTATTTTGTAAGTAGGTTAAACATAACACTTTTACACGTCAATGTTTTTTGGGATGAGGCCGGTGTTTCCTAACTGACTACCCTGAGAAGAAACACCGAAACAAACTCAGAGGTCACAATCTCTTTTGAAATCCATACATATTGTACTGGTCAAAGCATACGAGAACAGGTGGCCGTTGTAGTCGAGTAGCTCTACTTAGGAACAATAAGGAGCTCAACGAATCGACGGACACTGCCAAAGAAAGGACATTTGGCCGCAAAAGTACTCAAACTGCCAGCAGTTTGAGTACTTTTGCGGCCAAATCATCATTCTTCCATTCTTTCATTCTTCCATTCTTCATTCTTCCATTCTTTTTTGTCCTCGTTTTAAACATTTCGAAGAAGAGAAAAAAAAAGAAGAAAATAACCCACATAGTCCCATATTCACAAAATCAGTAAATACTAATAAAAATATAGATATATATTAATTTATAAAGTAAATATTCATGTCAAAATAAAAATAGAATCCCTAATATTACAAATGTGAAAGTAAAATTGTTTGTTACGCTTTCACGCTGATACGGCTGAACGGATGGTCATGAAATTTGGCAGATATATAGCCTGGGATATAGAAAAGGACATAGGCTACTTATTGACACGATAACCAACATCCACGCGGGCGGAGCCGTGGGCAAAAGCTAGTACTTATTAAAGTAAACATTCATGTCAAAAGTATACAAACGAGACGAACGAAAAGTATACAACAGACCTTTAAAAAAATGTCAATGTCATTCAATTAAGCTTATCTATTTCCACGTCCAGTTATATTTTCTCGGTAGTAGGTGCCACCGGATAATTGCAGACTCCCTAAGATTGTAATAAATCTTGATAATATCGCTAACCAGCGAGGGTTGCGACGCGTATCGTACGCGAATCTCTTGCCCGTGACGCGCGTTGCTCGTCCTCGACGAGCGCGCACAACGTATGATTATAATTTCTCGATATAATTTGAAAAATCGTTTTGGATACAATAAATCCCATCCAAATTTAATAGTTTCCAATATATCCGTGTCTTATTATTGTTTAATTATTAGGACTATTACTATACCTATACACACTTAAATAAAAAACTCTTAACTAAAACTAAAAATAATCTAAAACATGGCGTCGAAAAATTCCTCCGCATCGCAGGCCACTGGCAATGTACCCAAAAGGCTGGCAGCATTGCCACGTTGTATGGCAATGCTTATCCTTTGTCCGAGGTAAAAGCCAGCCCTAGGGTCACGCGAAGTGTCAACTAAGCGTCTTGACAGATCTTTAAACAAGTAATGAGCACTCGGACCCCACGACCCGAGAGTTTCAACCCCAAACGGCTCGAAAATATAACTACTAATGTCTTATTTAGAAAAATTAGTTTACAATTTCACGCGATATTTTACAATCTTACGGCGTTTGCCATTTTGCGCACTCATTTCGATGTAAGCAAAGTTATCCCAAAACACCAACGGATTGAGGCCTTCGACAGACCGCAGCAGCTATGGACCAGGGGGTCTACTCTCTATGCCCGAAGTCCGTAGTGTTGGCCAGTGTCGGGCGACACCCATGTTATCGGATTATTGCAAGCTTCGTCAGATTACAACATATAAGAGATTACAAACTTGCACACTGATGTTTGCAATTGAAATAAATTGTGGATCTGTGCTTTGATTGGCCGCCAGTTAATATCCGTCCAGAATTTCACAGCCAGACACTGGGAGAAAATAAATTATCGAATTTTCATTCCGAGTATAATTGTGGAACAAATGCTATTTTGTAATCTTACGGAGTTTTCAATAACACGGCGACAAACACATTAACATGTAAATGCTTTCTGAGTACATTTTAAGATGGTTTTTAGTTTTGGCTCGGTCGATTATTCGTTCAGGTAATTAATTAATAAGTGTAGGTGCAATCTATCCATCGTCGCAAGCTTACCATAATAATTATTTACATGCCTTAGGGACCTGCAGTCTGTTGCTTTTTTTGTCGTCTGGTTGGGCAGTCGTAGTACCTTTTATACCTACTCGTGTTTTTTTGTGCATTTCCACATTTGTGTTCTAGAATTATTATAGCTGTTGATAATTTAAAAAATCGTTTCATATTCTTAGCCCACATATTTCGTTATAAGTTATCATTCAGGCGAGCGTGTGCATTTCTAAATAAAAAAAAATAATTAAAAAAGGTTTTTCGAAATTATCTCGAGTTAGAATGTACAAGAGGCGTTTTTATAAGCAACGAAAAGTAGAATGACACAACTACAACTAGCATTTAACTAGGGGTAGTTAACTAGTTAAATCAAATTAAAGAACTTCAATTTCGTTGCTTCACTATTTAAGGTCTTTACAACAGCATTGTGCACTTGCAATTCCAATTAACGTAGCATTTGTTTTACTACCAACTAGAAAATTATAAACACGTTTGGTATACTCAAAGTAAAGTAACAAACACATATCTACATGCGAATCTACTAATTCAAATTCCGGTATTACAGATGACTTCGCTAGTACCGCACCCAGTCTTCAATTACTTTAAATAGCTATCTACTTGCTGTATTTTAGATCAGTATTTCCCACAGTGGCTAAAACCACTCCCTTTTATTTATCCAAGTATGCTTATCTATCATTAATTTTAATATTAGGGCTGGTGTAGTGAAATGTAATTTTTAATCCGGAAGTATTACCATTGTCGGTGAATTAACATCACAAGGTTAATTATTAAGCCCCAGTTTCTAGAACGAAAATTATAACAGAATTATTGCGACAAATTATTAAGCGGGCGTTATCTTGCTGTGATTGGTTCAATGAGTTTAACAGCCAATCGCATCGCTTGACATGCAATTAATTTGTGACTGTTCTGTAGTCTTTTTTTTAGAAACCGGGGATTTGTTTGACAAACGATGTCTACGCTGTGGCTTCAATCAAGAATGAAGTTCCCAATCTATATAAGGCTTCTTGTCTGTTAGGTCTTTTAATTAAGATATCGTAATGGTTCCTTTTTTTATTGATGGGAAATCATCAAATGACTCCTTCCGCTCTGGGTGGAGCGGAAGGGAGTGTCACTGACTAAAACCCGTCCGTGTTCCTCCTTATGCCCTTTGCGTTCCAGAGCCGCGGTGACTCTCTCGAACAAATTCCGCACCAGCATCTTGGAGCTTGTATTTTTCGTAGGACGTGGTGGGTATATTCTTCGTTTTGTAGTCTTTGCAAACAGGGCACATTAAAATTGGCAATGCAAAACGATGCCCAGCATGGAGGGTTGCAATATGAAGATTAAAACTCTCATCCTACTTGTCCCTAGCACTCGAGTCCTAGTAGGTAGTCCTTAGTACTTATAAGCTCCTGTCGATACAATCAATTATGATAAACATGACACAAATCATATTATGAAGTTGAAGGGATGAAATTTTTATTACCAGTGATCACCCATTACAGACAACGAGGATTCTGCAAAATTCAAAACCAAAAATGTACAAACAGCTCTCAAAATTTTGAAAACAACAAAAATAAAAGACCCGTATTATGGAGATCTGGGCCCGATATGGGTGTCAATGAAGCGAGGCCATCGAGCCGCCGCCATTATCCTCCGAACAACTCACTGTGATTTGAATACAAAAAAGCCGTTAAGTGCTTTCTTACTGCGCCAGTAAACAATGAAATATTGTGGCCATCCGACCGACACTTCGTAATGAATTGATGAACATATTGATAGCTTTATTGTATAGGAACTGGATCCAGACGTCTTAATGGCGCGAATTTATCTGATATAGTCCGGCCTTTGTATGAGTACGTCCTAATCATAATATTGTTGAAGCGGTCATAAATTATGATGATCATACAGAATATAAATCGATATCTAAACGGTATTGACAAAGTTTTCCATGAATTTGTGTCTCCAGTACGTGCAATATCCGTAAAATTTATATTTTGCGGTAATTATACTCAAGAAAACAAAAGCACATGAAAAACAAAACAGCTGCAAACTTTATTAATCCAATATCAAAATGGTCGTTTCATGGCACAATGGATAACGACGAAATGACCGCTTACCAAACTTAAAGATAACACTCATTGCCAAGAATATGGCATAAGGAGTGGACGAAGTTTATGGGTTATCACTTTTACGAGTGCAGTAAAATGGACGTTAAACGCTGCCATAGCCCGTTGTATATCAATCACAAAATTAGGAGAAATTAATTGTTCTACTGTACTGATCAAACAGAATAGTGCTTGACCTGGATTGTATCCAGTGGCGGCGTTTTCTATGACGTCACGAAGTCAAGCATCACAAGGCATTACTATTGAAGTGAAGTATAAATGGTGCCACCGGAAGGTAATATTTATACACATGTCGATTGTTGACATACGAGGGAAAAGTTCATGTGTGTCTACGATGGTGCAGTTGCAAGTTATTACCTTTGTAGTCGCAATTCACTCTATGATGTGTTTTATACCCATATGAGTGACCTTTCAGTAAACAGAACATAACTGGTTCAGAGAAGTGGCTCAAGGCATCGCGAAATCGGCTAATTCAATGTGGTTTATTTTATTTCATCTCAAACCATACCAGACCTGGGCTTTAAATAAATAAACTTATGAGGAAGACATACCTATCGAGTTCGGATTGACATCTCTACACTTTTCAGATTGCTTAACTTTCAGCGCTCTGCTCTATTCGCGTGAAAATACAACTTAATATTTCATTTTGTTGCTTACAGCACACGGTTCACCCGTCGTCAGTAAAACAGGTGGAAAAGCCTCCGATAGCCAAAGAAACATGTGGCTCGTGGTGCACTCCCGATGCCACACCGGCCCACAATACGTGAGTAAAATGCAAAGTACCCACTATGACACATCCGTCCATGTAAGATAAGAGGAAACTGATGTTATGCTAATATTGATTTCTTATTGCTCTATTGATTTCAGATTGACACAAACAAACTCGAATATTGAAACTAAAACTGAACTCCAAGAAGACGCACAGAATCAAGAAAGGTAAGAAGACATCATTGTTTATGTAAAATAACCATAGTCATGTGTCACCCTTAGGTATGTTAAAAAGTAATGAATTGATGGGCACTTATTTACAGTTCAATCAAAGTTAAACTAACCAAATAATATGTTTCCAACCTCAATTACCTCAAATGACTGATAATTTCAAACTACCCACAAATTGCTTTTGGGCAATCACTTAGAAAATTGTTTAATTGTAAAATCCCAGCTTGTAGTACTAAGTGATTCTGTGAAAATTTCAGCATAGTAAGTCAGCTGCAAAAAGTCCGACTCTTCTCACCTAGTCCTCCCCCCGCTTATAAATCCGACAATGACATAACAGAAGCAGATACGGAACTGAAAGAATTCAAGCAGTCAAAATCTGAGGATAATTCACCAGAACCGTAAGTTTATAAAGAAAAACAGTTGTTTTGAAGTAAAAAAAAATGTTTGGGCTGTTAGTTCAACTTCTTTTTATTTTTCTAGGCCACCAGTTTCGGAAGAAAAACTTGACGCAATAATCGAAACCCCGCAAAGTCCTGTACCAGTTTCGCCATCGCGTCAACAAAAATGCAAAGGTTTATCTCGATTGTCTGCGTTCTGCGACCCTTTCATGCCTATAGATCCCCAGGGTGAGTAATTATGCGCTATTGAAGTAAATTCTTTTCAATTGCTGTAATTGCCGGTCCATGTTGGGCGCCAATTAAGTGCTACGACGATTGTTATAGAACTATTAGAGTTTATTCTCGAGTAACAGGCAAGAAACTAAGGGGCGAGTCTAAGTAATTGATTTAAATAAATACTAACGAAGACAATTTACTAGGTAGGTACTTATCGTATTCAACTCGCCCCCTTTGGGGTTTCCAAAGGGGGCGAGTTGAAAACAATAAGTCTACACTAATATTATAAAGAGGAAGGATTTGTTTGTTTGTTTGTTTGTTTGAAATGAATAGGCTCCGAAAATACTGGACCGATTTGAAAAATTCTTTCACCAGTAGAATCCTACATTATCGGCGATGGTCATAGGCTATAGAATATTTTCATAAAAGTTAGGGATCCGTATGAAAACTTCGATAATGTGACCTAAGGTGTGAGAAAAAATCCTTATATCGCGTACGCTGCGGAATCTATTGACAATAGAGCAAAGTGATGAACTACAGTTTTATAGAAGTCATCAATATCTACAAAAAAGTCCGCGATACCATATGTCTAACTATTATGGATAAGTCACCATGACCGCTTTTTGTTAATATTAGTCAAGCAAATTCCATGGTGAAATAAAAAATGGTAATTATAGTACCATGATATTAATCCTTATCCATTGAAATGGTTTGATAATTAAGGTTGATTATGTCCGTGTAAATTACACTTTAAATCATTCAAATCGGACCTTTCGTTCAAAAGTTACGACGGTAATAAACATGCTCGGAGTAAGAAAATGTCGCGGTTTGAGCGAACTGGGGAGAATCGTATCAATGCTTGGTCCGATGAAGTTGAAACACCACGGCATTTAAATGTTTTCGATAAAACAATAATAACAAATGTTTGGATTATTCGAAAATCAACTAGGTACATACATAATAAGGGGTGAAGCGGGGGTGAATTAGTTTTTAGGGGAGGAAATTATAGCTTGCTTCAATTTACGTCGGAATTCTATGAACAAACTAAAAGTGGGATAATTGAAACAGATCATGTACCTAACAATTTTTACATAATCAACCCCTGACGGGCTGAACGTCGCAATTGTTCACCCCCCGGTGAACAATTGCGCTGAACCAATAATGAGAATCGTTGTGCTTAATTTTCCGAAACTAACCTTTATAAGGGGATATGTATAGGGGCGTCGCAGTTTGTGGAGTACCTACTATCCCCACGCGGACGAAGTCGCGGGCGAAGTGCTAGTATTTAATATATTTAATCTGTGCCATTATTTCGTAAAATTGAATATTGCTGTATTGCCTTGCATTATTTAGAGCGATAGCTCGTTTACTAATCAGAAAGGTGCTTGGGTTTTTGATATTAGAGACTTGTGAGATGACACATACAAAACGCGCTTATGCACGATTTTATCAGGTATTATTTTGATTATAGGTCGCCGATACATCAGCTGGCTCCTCCTAGTAACCTTCTGCTACAGTTACAACGCGTGGTGCGTCGCTCTTCGCGCCACCTTCCCTTACCAGACTCCTGAGAACACGCCATATTGGATGGTGGCTGACTACCTGTGCGATGTCGTATACGTCTTGGATGCGGCATTTGTGAAGCCCAGGCTTATGTTCTTGAATGAAGGATTCTGGGTCGATGATCCTAGCGAGACCAGGAAAAATTATAGGAGGAAGTCGCAGTATAAGGTTAGAATTAATTTCTATTTAATAAACCAATATGTATAGTTATAATTTGTTGTAACTCAATCAGAAACGTAAATATTAAATTAAAACCCGAGTAACGTCAAATTTTATCACTTTGGTAGGCGCCAGATAAACTTGTTATAAATTACATTGACCTTTCCCTAATATCCCTTCGTAGATAACCGAACAATAAATTATGATCCGTTTTTCATTACTTAACTAAAGGATCACGATAGACGCCGATTTAGGACAGTTTTTTCTTTATTTCTGTTTTTGATATTAAGAAAGTCAATAAATATATGTTGGTCAATGACCATTATTGCACATTTATCAGGTGTGTAGGTGTACCATATTTACAAACTTAAATTAATCTGTGACCAATAATATATTTCCAACTAGTCTTATAGTATTTTTATTGTCTTGACAACTAATGACATGTATGTGGAATTTTCAGTTCGACATGATCTCCCTACTTCCTCTGGATTTTTTGTACATCTACTTTGGCACCCAGAAAGTTATCCTTCGCATACCCAGACTGCTAAAACTGCAGACATTTTGGGAGTTCCACCAGGCTATGGACAGAGTGCTTGCTTCACCGTACGTTGTAAGTATAAAATGTATTATGATGATTTATATGTCTCTCACTCATTATCTATCATTTGTAGATCTTCGACAGTCGTTTAGGATTGTCAGAAGCCAAAAAAATTTACACCAGTTGACAAGGAGTAGAATGTTACCGAGTTACTGGGTTGTAGAGATCGGATAGGAAGTCCCTCCATATAAAATCCTGGTACTCAGTTGCATCCGGTTAGTGTGTAGTTGGAAAAGGGCTAGGCAGATAGATAGATGATGTTGATGATAAGATATGATCGTTTGTGATAAGCTTTGAATAAGTCTGTTTCAACTTTCTTCCACAGGTACGAATCGGTAAAACCCTTTTCTACATCTTCTACTTGATCCATCTCAATGCTTGTGCATATTATGCGATGAGTGACTACATAGGCCTCGGCACGAATGGCTGGGTCTACGACAACCAAGGCTCTGCCTACATCCGTTGCTTCTACTTCGCCACAAAGACTGCCACCTCTATCGGCAAGAATCCAAAGCCAGAGAATACTATTGAGTATTTGTTCATGACGGCTGCCTGGCTGATGGGCGTTTTTGTTTTTGCTTTGCTGATTGGACAGATAAGGGATATAATAGCCACCGCTACGCGGGCCAAAGTAAGTACTAACCGTATAATTTAATCTAAATCTAAACTAATTTTATAAAGCGGAAAGATTTATTTGTTTGTTACGATTTGGCTCAGAAACTACTCAACCGATTTTAAAAATTATTTCACCATTAGTAAGCTCCATTATTAACTTAAAACATAGGCTATATTTTATTTTCGAAAAAAATATAAATCCCTACGAAAATTGCAATAATCAAACCCAAAGAAGCAAAATGTTGCCTAATAAATTCATTATTGCGACATCGATTGTATCACGCAATATCCGAATAATATCACTATTTGAATACAGACGGAGTACCGCCAGACCCTGGACGGCAGTAGCCGCTACCTCCGTCGCCTGAACATGCCAGTCTCACTGCAGCGAAGAGTCGCTTCGTGGTTTAATTATACTTGGAGTCGACAACGATGTTTTGGTGAGTCACCATTTAAAAATGTTCATCGCGTGCTTTTTAATAATACTATTGGGTCTATTATAAAATTGAAGTAATGTGAAACTAGTCACTTTGAACGGTGCTTATTACGGATTTGCAATCTAGCTGTGTTATTTTTTTATTAACGTTGGGCGTCAATTTTATAATCGATTTTGACTAACGTTGGGCGCCAAATTTTCTCGACTTCTACCCATGCTGAGTGCCCGGTAATATTGACACTGAGCCACGTTGGGCACCAATATGAACGATAATAATCCATGTTGGACACCAATATGAACGATAATAATCCACGTTGTGCACCAATATTAACGATATTGACCCACGTCGGGAGCCAAATTTTTAACGACATTGACCCACGCTGGGCGCCAAGTATTATCAACATTTATTCACGTTGGGTGCCAATAATTATCGGCATTGAACCACCATGGACGCCAAAATTATTTACATTAACCCAGAAAGAATTAGGGTGCCAAAAAATTATCCAAAACATTAAAACTTTTCTTTCTTTTCGTTGCAGATGAACCCAGAATTTTGAACTCATTGCCATTTAATATGAAACGGGATGTAGCTCTTGAAGTCCACATGACAACACTTAGCAAAGTGAGTGCATTTGATATGAAGATTTCTTCTGCATTTTGCAAAAAACTTGTAATGTTAAAGTTGTAGACTGTAATTGTGATATTCTTCTCTACATATTAATTATTTAGTACATTTAAAATCTGCAAATAGTTAATCAGATTTAAACGAATAGTCTGTCAACGATACAAACTATCGCAAAACAAAAGCATATAACGAAGAAAACTAAACGTGTTCTTGAAATATGGTTTCAGGTACAACTGTTCCGCGACTGTTCCGCCTCTCTGCTACGCGACCTGGTGCTCCAGCTGCGTCCCGTGTGCTTCCTCCCGGGAGACGTGGTGGTCCGGCGCGGTGATGTCGGTCACCAAATGTACATAATCTCTTCGGGCGAGTGTTGCGTATGTATTCTATTGATTATTTTCTAAATACCACAATTTAGACTGCATAGCAATGATTTTTTCCGAGAAACCATTACTCTCGTAACACCTGTTTTTTGTTAGGATTCCTATTACTAGGTTTTGTAATCGGGTCCCGTTGGTTACCCTTTTCTGTCTTGTCTTGTGTATTTTGTTAATAATGAGCTCTTTTCTTTAGTTTGTCATGTGTCGCTACTAAGGATCAAATTCTGGGAAGTAATGTTCCCAGAATTTGATCCTTAATAGCGACTCTTTCGAATGGTGTGATAATACAGTGTATTTTTTTCAAAATCATCCGGTTCGATGGCTGGCTAGGAATACCGATTTTTCAAAAATCTAATGATGCAGTATTAGTTTTCAACAAAATCGTGTTTTTCATCAAAAGTGTTTTTCGATATATTAACGATGTCAACGATATAAAAAAATAAAAGGGACATGATTTTTTAAAGTGTGCATGGACGGCCAATTCCAAAATTATGAGAATTTTGGATTTGGCCGTCCACGTACACTAAAAAATCATGTCCCTTTTATTTTTTTAAATAAATACAGGATTTATGTAAAAATTAATGGGGACGTTTTTTGGAGTTTTCTGCTTGATTTTAACGCCATTATAGTGAATAGTAATAATGGCGATGGTACGGAACCCTTTATGTGCGAGTTTGACTGGCGTTTGGCTAGTTATTTTTTTCTAGTTCAAAAGTATCCAAAACTAATTTATATTTTAAATGTATTTACTTCTTGTACACCTACCACAATGCATCTTTTTAACCCAAACTGTTAACTGATAGAGAATGCCTTGATGTATTAAGTCCTAGTTACCTAGTATGTACTCTGATCGCTGAAATGAACCTTTTTAGTACCTACAGCCGTGAGACACGAGTTGTTGGCATATTACCATTTTTTGTAAATTCTATGGACCGTACGTGTTTCGTGCATGTGCTAAATAAATTCTGTTCTCTCTTTCTTTCTTTTTATAATGTACATAAACTTTAATTAAGAGAAACCGAACTAATGTAACTTTCGGACCATATATTTTCAGGTAATGACACTAGATGAGAAAGAAGTTTTGGCGACGCTGCGAGAGGGGTCAGTTTTCGGTGAGATTAGTCTACTGGGAATTGAAGGGCTACGACGACGCACTGCTACTGTAAGGTACATATAAATAGAAAATCATTTCATAAATCATAAATCATTTATTTATTTGCAAACATGGGTAAAAAATATACAATGATGGTTTTTTTTTTTAGTAATAGAGTTCTCCATGTTTAACCATCACATGGGTATGCAAATATAGTAAAATAATAAATAACAAAACACAGAATAAAATTTGTCAGTCACAATGTCATGAATCAATTACAATAATATTTACATGTCACACAGAAATAAAAATAAAATAAAAAGTCAATAACAAATTAAATTACGAACAAATATAAATTAAATTACAAAAAAAATATAGAATTAACTCGAAATAATTCAAATAATTCATGATTAAACACTATATAGTTCTGTTAAAAATAATATCCCATAGTCGAATTTAAAATTAATACTGTAAATCTTATTCAAAATAATTAATTGACAATTCATAAAGTTGCTGGTTTGTCCCCAATATGATAAATCGGATGTAGCAGGCCTTTAGCATCTTTCATTTAAATAGTCATTAATATGATAGTAGCATTTCTCAACTAAATATTCGTGCAGTTTTTTTTTAAATTGATCGTTTTTTTTTAATTTCAATTATGTGTAGCTTATAGATTTTGGGTGCCATAACAAGAAAATTTTTATTAAAAATAGCTTTTTTTATGTGGTATTGTGCATATTTTATGTTTGTGGCGTAAACTTTTTGGGTGATAGTATAAGTGTATATTTGTCTTAACATAGCTTGCTACTTCGTATATGTAGAGAGAGGGAAGTGTGAGTATCTGAAGCTTTTGGAAATGTGGCTTACAACTGTCTGTACTTTGTATGCCACATATTGCCCTTATACATATTGCCCTTATACATTTCTTCTGCGCTTTGAACACCATTTCCCTATCGGGCGAGTTCCCCCAAAATATAAGTCCGTATCGCAATGTTGATGATACATATCCGTGGTACGCCATTAATAATGTTGACCGATTTGTAATTTTCCTTAAGTTATAAAGGGCATATGAACACTGGCTAAGTTTTAAAACATTATTATTTTATTTTATTGGCGCCCAGCACGGGCCTACTGGTTAATTTAGTAGAGTGAAAACACTATGAAATGCATTAAATAATAAAAATAAATAACAATTTTCATTGAAGCAATCGATTTCAATACACCTTTTGCTAGTCTCGAAAGAGACTCTGTGATTCTGGGCGCCAAAATGTTAATTTATGATGATAATACCTATATGATTTTGGCTTCAATAAAGAATTGCTCTGATAATGAGCGTAAATCACTGACAAAATGGTCCAAATCAATTTAAAGAGTTACCTGCATAGACTCGAAATGAAGAAGACTGAAAAAATAACTTGTACAAGTAATTAACACGTTTCCTTTTCCAAATTCCTCAGATCCCGTGGCTACGCTAGCTTATTCGCCCTTTCCCGAAACGACCTCGAAGCTGCACTCAAACATCACAAGCAAGCGGCCCAAGTACTACGCATTAGAGCCGACCAAATAATCCGAGAGAACGCTGCCCGACAAGCGGAACAGCGCTTGATCAGACTCGAAGCGAAGAAAAGCGTTAGTATTCATGAGGACGAAAATACAGTGAAGAGGAGGATGTCTAATACTTCAAGCGCTTCGAATTTAACGCTGGAAGGGAGGCGACAACGCTCGGCTAGTGCGATGTCTAGGAGGAGACTGTCCGCTGTCTCTGAAACTGGCGGTCAAGGAGGCAAAACAAAAAGGGATGAGGTATAATGTTTTCTTCGTACTATATTTGTAGTTATTTTACATGTTTATTTACCCAACAATTGTAAATAAAAAACAAAGGGTTGCACTCCGGAACCCGTGTTGCAGAAGTGAAAACTTGAACATTAACGTAGTGCATTTTCGAATATTTTGGAATGGTTAGGAAATAATTTTGCACGAATTGCTTTATTTATCAGTATAAAAGTACTATCATTGATGTGCTTAAATACAATATTCATTTATTGCGCTATCGTACACAAACATGACAATTTATATTACATATTATTATTACATTATCCGTCTTACGAATTTTCGATCAGATCACGTGTCCTTTACCCATCCCAAAAAGTGCACAACGGTGCTAAAGAAATGTTCACTTCAAAACTTTGTTCTATTCTTTTATAAATTACTGTGATGGCAAACAAATATCTAACTACCCACTTAAATAAAATCTTTTACTTACAGGCTGCTACTTTGGCGGTAACCTGTGACAGAGCTCGAACCCCTCTACCAACGATTGTACTATCCGGGGATTGAAATAACAACCCCTGAACCACAGAACGAATTTATTAAGGATCTCTAAAATTACAGTCGGTAATAGAAAAGACTAAAAAGTGTGCATTATGGAGGAAACTTTTGGATGGAATAAATTTTTATAAGTCAATCTTGAGAAGAAAAGTGATTTGTCTAATGTCTTGAATATTATATATTATGGTATACGACATAATCCTGTATTATAAATACACAAGAAAATGTATTTTGAATAATATATACTCGTGTATCCTTTTGGTGGATCTTTATATGAGAAATTCATATTAAATTCTTGATGTACCTTTTCTGATATTCTGTTGATAGAACTTCAAGTATTATACGCATTTATATTAAGAACTATCTCTAAATATTAAAATAACTTATTAATCCTTTTAAAACATTAGAAAATAATTATTTCAAAATATTGACGTTTAATGTATGAGTAAGCTCAATCTGTACTTCGTAGAACTTATAGGTGTTATTTTTGTAATTTATTTATTTTAGAAATAGACATTATTTGATGTGCATATCTCAACGGCATACATGTATTGATGTGTTGTTTTAATTAAAGATTATACTAGCTACACGTTTCTGCTTTTATTTTTTTGTCATACACATATTCCATTGTGACCATGATGGGCCTCCGTAGAAGGCTACACTATGCGGAGTTTCCTTGCGTGATTGAATTAGAAATGAAGATATCTAACGGAGAACCTATGAACTGACATAGCCTCAGAATCGCCAAACTTGAGTGGCAGTGGGCAGAGCATATTGCTCGCAGAACAGATTGTTGATCGGGTTTCAGAGCGACGACGCTCCAGCCGGTCGATTCTGTCGACATCTCACGATGTAGGTACACCTAGGCGGAGTGAACGACAAGTGAGCTGTCATTCCATCTAATTTGTATGGTTTCACAAGTCACCCGTCGTGCGCCCTGCTCAGTGTTCACTTCGACATGTTTACAACAGTGCGATTGTGTAAACATGTCGAAGTGAACACTTGGGCGTTCACTCCGCCTAGGTAAACACCGAAGAGATGTCGACAGAATCGACCGGCAGAATGACACTGCAGAACCCTATCGAAAATCTGTTCTGCCTTGCAACGCTTCGTCATTCGGTACGCGGACGGCGTAAGGCCACCCACAAGGTGGACCGATGGGGCCTATGCCACGCAATTAACGTCTTTCGTAATGATGATGATATATTCCATAACTTCGGGAAATGGTCAAATGTGTAGGTATAACAATCAACTCTTAAGTAGACCTTAACAATATTAAACATAAAAACAGCTGCGACTATAGTCAGCAATGACTTAACAATAGGAAGTCTTAGTCTAAAATCAACTTATTACTAAATCAATCGGTACCCACCCACCCGTATGATCCGCTCCCTTGAATGACAATGGTAATAAATAAAACGTCACTGATTCTGTTCCGATTCGTTTAGGTTTAATAGTGCTTTCTAACCCAGAAACGTCACAGTCACCACTATAATTACTCAGCACACCCGGAAGTCACCGTACCTTACCCTGTATTTTTTACTTTCCTTTGAACCAATCATTAAGTTAAAATCTTTGCGACACTGATTAAGTCTATTATGTCGGCCTTGCGTGCATCAAACGCGGTGACAAGAAAACCTTTTACAAACTGAAAAACTCACCTGGTGTATGGAATTTTGAACCCTATGGCCGTGTCATACGGTTAATTTGAAAGCTCTCAAAGCTTTGTGTAAAGTTAATAGAAAGTTACGAATGTCGGTGCAGTTTTTCAGTATTGCTCGACATTTTTTATTTTACTTTGGTTAGGTACCTACTAAGGATTATAATCAACGTAAAGCTAGTCAGATTTCAGACTAGGCCAGTGCCAAGTCTGAAAACACACAGCAACAGAAAAGTCGAAAAATAAAATTATGAACTAAGTACCTGAGTTCAAAACAACGGGAATCGAAGACATGGATGACTCGAACCACATTTTCAAATCACATTTGTGACTGCCAAAGGGCAATTGAGTAGTGTCGAAGCAGTAATTGAAAATTGATTGTATGTCGATTGGTGAAACTACCATGTCGATTGGTGAATTGATTCCAACACATTTCCTGATTTAACGTTTACAATTGACGGGGGATTCGATGCACTTTGAAAGACTGACCAGTGAATAAAGCGATTCATAACCAACATGCAGTTTAGTGCTAAAGTTTTGAGTTTTCCCACTTCTGCTTTTATGGACGTAAATATATAAGCTTTTGAAACTACAGGAAAGCTTGATGATTTACACCCAAATTAAAGGTAAAGTATTAGAGTAGGTTCACATCTAGTCCAATTAAGTTATAGTTTTAATTTTTTCCCGATATACTAAATACCTAATAATGTTCAACCAATAAAACTTCCAGTCGTAATGTAGGTATATATTTTCCGTTCACCGCATAATTTTATTCACTGAAATCAAAACTTTTCATAAGTAAACCCCGTAGCGAACAGATTACAGGCTTCATTATTGACGTTGCGTGCGCTCACTCATTTGTTTATTGAAATAAACACGGGCAGGTACCTCGTAATGTAGCAAAAAATAAACAAAGACCTCATTTTGGGAAAACTTCACAAATTACGTTTTCATTGTTTAGCTCAAACGGTGGATTTGAAACGTTTGGAAAAAGTTATCGGATTAGAGTTTGGGGCGTTTTACAGTTTGCTACTATCTTTTTACCATTACGCTTGAAGAGGATCTTTAATTGATTTAAAAGGGGAGGTTACTGTGGACTGAAAGACAATAATAGCGTGGATAGAAATGTGAACCAATCTAGATTTTCTGAAATGATAAGAAAAGCACGAAAAGCCCCTATATACAACGTGTAACAGAATAAACGCAATACCTAGCCTAAGGGGTCATTGTACTCATCATTATGAACAACTTTTACAATGGGACCAAACGTGTTGGTCCTATAATGAAAGTTGTTCATTATGATGAGTACAATGAGCCCTTAAGAGGTATTGCGTTTATTCTGTTACACGTTGTAGAATGGAAACGAGGTGCATATTTGTTTAGGTGCCTATAATAGCTACACCTATAACACCTACATATTTATTGATTTAGATTTTAAAGTACCTACTGCTCTACAACCCAGCGGCATTCCCGCATCGTCTGAGTGGAGGGGGACTGGGAGATCGGCACAGCCTTTGCGTCCAGTCCCTCTCCGACGTTCGCCAGCCTAGTCAAACTAGAATTTAACGAAGTAATAATTACATAGGTGAAATTTAGGCTTAATCAAAATCATTTTAATTAATAACAACCGGTTATATCTGTTCTGCTTCAGACCAAAATTCTCAAAAAATGGATATTAAAACAGTGTTTCAAAAGTTTAAAGAAGTACCTAGAAAATAAATTAAAAATAGTAAGAAATGATAACGGAAAAGAATATTGTAATACTGTACCAGTCAATAAACGTTGTTAAATTTTTCTTTGTCGAGTTATTAATTTCTAAGATTTTTAAATGAATACTAAATCGTACCATCGCGAGCTCTCCAGTATCGTGCAGTGTAAACAACCCTTTCATTAGGGGTAAGTCGAACCCGATCAACTAGTGGCTCAGTCTGCACCCTGCTGTGACTCGCTGAGGTTCAACCTGAGCGGTTTACTAGCTGTGGAATTTGCTACAGAAATAATAATCGTGTGATTGTGTACCTACTAATTAATTAGTCATCAGAAGTGGGTGAATGATTTGGTAGTGAGTGGATAAGGAGGACACAAAGGTAAAATAGATTTAGATACATAAAATACGTTTTGTATTATAAACTAGGTATACCTATTGGAATAATAAAAGAGATTAATCAAAATGATCATAATTAAGACCTAATTCAAACGTCAAATATGAAACTGAACTGAAGCTATAGATTGACCAACCAGCCTTGGACTGCCAAGTGGAGTACTAACATAAAATACATGGGCCGATGAGGAAAAATGGAACAGCTGATGTAATTCTGTTGCGCTATAACAACAACTACTAAAAACAGAAAAATAATAATATTTATGTGGGGCTCCCATACAACAAACGTGAGTTTTTTTCCGTAATTTTACAGACAGAAAAGGTACTTAATTGATTCTGTGAACGAAACGTTCGAGCGAAACGAAAGCTAAGTTTTAGGTCTGAAACTGAAATGCTAATAGAGTCCATAATGTCGCAGCTAACTGGCTTAATCAGCCGTTTAATTGGCTGCCTAGCCTTTTCATTGAACGGCGCTGTTACATCAACGGCCTAAATGACACCCAGTCAATGCGCCTAATTTTGGGAATTCTAAATTCAAACAACGATCAGTTTCAACATTCTAACCTCGACGACGGAGCCCACCGCGCGGGTCTCCTATTTCTGTCTGCAGGGTTTAAAGGAACCTAACATGAATGGCCAGTTTGGATGCCCTAAGCTCCTTGTGTTCCGCTACATGGCTAGGCAATTTATTAAACGCTATTAAACCAACTACCAAGTTATTTGCTTAGCTGTTCTATTAAATGCCGGGATGTCACTTAAGCCGCTGATTAAACGGTGCCGTTCAATGAAATGGCTAGGCAGCCAATCAAAAGGTTGATTAAGCTAGATGGCTTGCGACTTGCGACACCTAACATTATGCGTGTAAATAAGCAAGCCAACGATTAATCCGAAGCGGGGTGGCATGAACCACCATTACTACAACATAATTTTAGGTCACAAACAAATATAAATTCTTTTCTGACTAAACCTAACCGTAGCAGTCTGATTGATGGTCGAGATAACCTTCCAAAACCTACAATACAATAAAGACAAAAACAAATGACAGAGCTCATCACATCGCTATCAATTTAAGGTGAATGGATGAATGCTCTCACTGCCATTTTGTCGCTAGATGGCGACACATCCACAATTTCGAACATTTTCAATTTTTACACTTAACATAGAAAGTTTTAATAGACAACTTTATTATAGGCTATACCTAGGGCATTAACTTGATTTTTTTAGATAATCACTATGCTTGTTAACTGCTACCATACAAAGATTACAGCAGAATAAAGATTTAGCCGCATGAATTTACTCTTTACACACACATGCAAAGTAAATAGTAGTAACTTTCGACCCTACTAGATGTCGTTTTATTCAAAAATGGTTGGAAATTAAAATGTCCAGAGGACCAAATTGTTATATTCCAATCTATTTCTTATTAATATAACCTTAGCAATGATTATCATCACGCTATACTTTCGGGAAGCTGAGCAGCTAAAAACCTTGACATAAATAAGGTCGGCTATTTGAAACAATTATCAACCGTACAAATAGACTGTCGGTTTAGAGACTGCCTTTCATTAGGCTTGGTGTGGGTTCAAATCTCAATAGTTGTATTTATTTTTGAATTATTTTTTATCTTTCTTTATCCTTACCAAACCTAATATTTTCAAATATTAATAATAATATAATTATTGGTCTATGCATATTTTTGTTTCTAGGCTCGATATCCTATCGGATTTGGTGGTAAAAAGGTATCCCTTTTCACCATAACAAATTATTCAGATAAATTATTTTGGGTAATAAACATTGCATGTTACGCTCTAACATCGCAATCAGTAAACATGGGCTCGGCGTACGACTATGCACCGAAACTCACACATCTGTGATCAGTGTCATCACAGTCGCAACCTACTGTTACCGATAGACAAGGATAGAGATAGGAGACGGCGCTGTCGTGCGAGCGAAATCGCGTTAGCTGCCGAATGTTGACGAATGTTTACGATTATGAATGACATGGCATGTGGTAGCGTTAGCAAATAAAATAAAAAACATTAATTATTTTGAGGTAGTTAAAAAAGAAATTAATATTGTTCGCTCGATCGCGCAAGGTTACTAAAGCTTTACTTCTGCCTTTGTTTTCGGAAAATAACAAGCCACTTTTGTCTCCTTAATTCATCTTTAGGAAACCTGAATAAAAAAGAGCCTTAAGTATCACCATTATGCATTTATGTATAAATAAATAAAGAATATGGCTGCACATGACGTGCAGTTTGGGAGTTACGAGGAAGCCTTGAAATCATAACCGTTTGCTTTGCCACAGTCGCGTAATAAAGATAACTAAATATAGTGAAGTAGTGATTCTGCACCAACAATTAGGTACTAAAAACTAGACTTTGTCTTATAAAACATTTTTTTTAAATAAGTACCTGTTGCGTAAAACATAACTGTTATCAATTATTTATAAAATTGACTTGAATTTAAATAATCATGGTTGGTAAAACAATAATAATAAAAAACTATTAATATGTTTGAAGAAATTTGTGTTGCTAACCTTACGCAACCTCGGTCTGGTACTAGTCGTCGCGCGTTGTTTACAAAATCTCTCAACAACTCGCGAATTGTGCGTATCGTGTCTCTCACGCATGTTTTTAATATCTATCTCGCTCTCACAAACATGGCGAAGCAAACGATAAAATATTTTTGTTATTTTCAACAAATTAACATTTTTGGCTGTATTTACGAGTGGTGTGTCTTATTTTTATTCCTAGTATTATTAAAACACTGTTGAGCTGCAAAGATTAAAGATTTTATTACAGATTTTTGGTTTCCTATGTTTAGGTAGGTACTACTTGATACAGAAAGTCAAGTGAAGTCAATTTTTTTTCAAGTCTATGGAGTGAAGGTAGTTCAATTTACACGATAATTAGCAATAAGTACTACTAATTAATAACAATTTCCGAGATACTGATAAAAGCTAACATGTGGGTAGAACTAGGTAAGTATATTTATTCATAGTACCTACCTAAACAAAAAATCTCTAATAAAATTCTTTGCCTTAAAAATCTAGAAAAAATATAGGTATGTTTAGGTATCAAATAGGTACTAAATTTTTGTAAAGGCGAATTGAAATTTTTGAGCCTTTACGTGGAGATCCTAAATGTCGGCAGTCCATCCTGACATC
Organism: Melanchra persicariae; assembly: GCA_947386135.1. Taxonomy (NCBI): domain Eukaryota; kingdom Metazoa; phylum Arthropoda; class Insecta; order Lepidoptera; family Noctuidae; genus Melanchra; species Melanchra persicariae. Next base: position 5,152,352 of record OX376653.1, on the reverse strand, counting down.
AGAATGACTGCCCATTTTTTAAATTCATTTTCTCAGTTATTAATTAGGTACCAATTATTTAAACAAAGATATCAAATAGTAGCAAATAGGTATTAGATCTTAGTAATATTTTTAAGCTGATCGGTCATTTTGGCCAATCATTCTGAAGGTCACATCAATGATTTTCCGTGCGCGACTGAGTGCCAACTGAGTAGGACCGCTTGCTGTGACTAAGTCCCGTATCTAATGGTAATAAAGGTATATTGTACCTACACAGGTTGTTGTAATGTGACTGAACCTAAATAGTACCTAACGTGTAAATAAATTGTGACGTGTAGGTACTAAATAAATAAAAGATTATTTATGCAATTATTCGTCGCGATCTAAGAATGTTTTCTTTAGGTGATACAGTCGTAACATTCAGTGATTAGTGTGATTACTGGCGTTCTTTGGTGGAATGGTTTTAGATGGCAAAGCAAAGGGTTGTTATCAGCTTAGAATATCTTGGTATTAGTTGGTTAGAGTAGGTACCTACCTATGTAAGTACTCGTATGTGTCACCGGATAATTCCAAACATCGTAAGATTGTAATAAATGTTGTTTATGTTTTAGACTATAATCTATGATTATGTTGAGAACAGATAATGGATTGTGGAGGTCTGGTAGGCAGCCGCACCACGTAAAATACTGGTATTCAGCTGAATCCGGTTTGACTGGAAGCCAATCCCAGTAGGTATAGTTGGGAAAGGGCTAGGCAGATGATGTGTTGAGAAGAAATAATTTCGAATACACTGAATCACACCCAAATTCAATAGTTTCAATACTTGTCTTATCTAGAAGAAATTATAAGTAAGTAGGTACTTGTAAATATACAATCTTACGCGACTTATAATATTACAATCATGCGATACAAATGTAAAAAAATACATCATCTGTGAAAATGTCAACTGTGTAGCTATCACGGTCCGTGAAATACAGTCTGGTGACAGACAGAGACGGACAGACAGACATACGGACCGACAGACGGACGACCATTGCGTAGGTAGCTAGGAAAAAAATAGGTAGTTTGCCTACGCTGATCGCCTGATTTAGGTATAGGTACCCTAAGTATACCTACATGAACTTCTTTTCTCTGATTTGATTCAACCCAAACCAATGAATTAGTACTTAACCGTGTCAGAAAATGTTTTATCAGTACCTACTTACATACAGTGGAAAGATTTTTAAATCTTTAGGTAGGTAGGCACTATTTATTTAAAGTAGATAAGTAATACAATAATAACATTAGTATTGTATCTGTGTGAACCAAAGGCAGATCGCAGATAATTGTTTTCACTTTCTAGCATTATTTCTCATTCCCTAAAAAAAAACATTTCATCAATCATAAAATATAAAATCCGCGGGCAAACCCGCGCGCCGGCGCTAACTTGCTAGAAACACAATTTTGACACACAATCACGCATGGACTGGAATTTGGCAACACGCGTTGTTGCCAAATTGCGTCTTGAATGGCAACGTCGCATCGCCGCGTCCGTCACTCGATAACCTTGGCGCTTGTTCGAATTTTCGAACAGCGCCATCTACTTAAAATGTTCACCGCACGTAAACTCGTAACATAACAGCAATGAACTTTTTCTCGGTGGTTCTATAAATTTCTGTCAGATGGCGCGATTCAGGTCACTCACACATGTAAAGATTTTTCGTTTTTTATTGGGTCTAATTCTCATAGAAAGACTGTTTTTTTTCTAAATTTTGGGCGATAGGCGATCACAATACATTATAAAATCTCATTATACTTGCTTTATTCTGCAGAAACTGTTTATTTACGGAGATTACAGCTCCTGAAAAATGTATGGCGAGGTCTCTTTAGGGATCCCCCTTAAATCAAAACGACATTCTGCCTACATTTCAGTAGTAAATAATTCGCTATCTTCACAAGATATCTAATTCGATCCGGTCGAGTTTACCAACGGACGTCGTGAGCCGATTTACAGGGCAAATAATGGTTAATTTCATTATTTTTGTGGTCGTAAAAGAGCCCTATCGTGCGCTCGCGTGTTTCACGATCCTAGATATCATACGGCTATGATAACGCATGGTGAAATACCTCGTAAACGCTACCAATGTTAATATTTGAGCTAATGAGATACTTCCGAAAGGTATGAACTTAAATTGTTCCACAAACGAAAATAGCGTTCAATTCCATATTTGAGATTATGATCCAAACAGCGGGAAACCTAACAGTTTTCTGCCATCATAACGAATTATTTTATTTAAATGGATTCTTTCATATGATCCTTATGTCTTGCAGTTGCTCTAACCACCTCTGATGCAAGACAAGACTTCCAAAAGCAATAGGTACCTATGCACAGTCAGTTTGCCAAATTTCAAGACAGAATAATTAATGCATCAGAACTATCACTCCCAAACCTAATTAATAACCCATCAACAATCCTACAACTGTACAATTGCATAGCCTTCCCCTGCATTATGATATAACATGCCGTGTACCGCCTAGCTGCCAAGCTTGCATGAATAATGTCCACGATAATGAGCCAACCGATGCCAAAGTTATGAGCCACTGCCTTGCCTTCTAGTACATAACAACGATCATGATCGTTGGTACACAATATTTATGGAACCGTTGCATAATCACGGAGCTAATATTTGTCAATCAGGTTATTGGGAAAATTAAAAACGTTTTTCGAAACATAAAACTGCCCAAATAATGAAAAATAAGAATTCGAAATGACATATCTATTACGCCGCGCGTCATTTGTGAGCACCTCCAGATTAAATAAACTGGAGGAAATGGACTGGATCAAATTAACTTTGGCGTTCAATTTATTGAAAAGCAGCACCCAAACTAAAACAGAACAATAATTACTTGTCATATTTGAAAAAGGTATTCCAATGATGCAGAGTGTTTATGGAACACCGAATACTATTTATACGTCTCTGTCAATTACTCAACAACTCAGTGCCAATTCTACTAATTTTTAAGCAAAGTTCGAATTCGCATGTCAGTTGCAATCTGTGTGACAGATCGCACGCTTAAAAAATAGTAGATTGGCACTCTGATGTGGATGAATAACATATGAATTAGTACACTGAATTCGGACCTAGGATATCCCTCTTGACTTTCAATACCTATAGTACTATTATACGGGCCAAACCGCTGGCAAAAGTTAATGTTTTATATTGTTTGTAAACAATTATTTATAAGTTCAAAACATAATCTGATAGCAAAGCATAATAAATATCAGTAGAGCCACGCAAACGAAGCTCCTGGCAAAGTTTAAAATGCCAGGGTAGCGAACGGAATGCAAGCTGAATGAAGCAATAGATTACAAAATTAACTTTTGCAAAAAAACGTTCATAATGCTACTTTTGGTAGCGGAGTAATTTTACCTTGACGGGTAAAGTGGGAGATGTCACGCCAGTTAGCTTTAAAAAAGGCAAATTAGCAATTTATCGGAATGCCGAAAGACTACGCCATGTTTTTTTGCAGCGTTTATACCTAAACGCTGTAAGCTTGACGTTCGAAATTTATTTTTAGGGATTATCAAAGTTATTGCAACTCTGTAACTTAGACTTGTACTTACTACTTATTGTAAAACTGAAAACTTTTAACACTGAAAAATCTGTGACATAAATTGCATTGTGATTTATACACTTTAAAATTGTTTTAAGTAGGTATAGGTACCAAAGTTAAGTTAAGTAAAGAAGGCCGCCCATTGTGTACCTAGGTACCTTGCAACTTATGTTTTCTTCATCCATCTTTTGCGTAACATAACATGGTGTAGGTATATAATAAATAGTACTTTATTGTTTAAATTCTATTATCCTAAAATCTAATGTTAGTACCTACTTAGCAAACCACACTTTCCGTCTTCTAGATCAGAAACCAAAACCTACACAGAACTAAGATCAACAAAAATACAAACCAATACCGTTTCGTTTCCGTCTTATAAAAAAGTAAAATTAATGCACCCTTTCACCAATGAGTTTGGTAAATGGCAAAAATGACATTGAACGGGAGATCCCGATAACTGCGGAGAGTAATAGGCCACCATCACGGAAGCGATTACAATTGAACGACAGGCGGCGTGGGGCCACGAAAACGGTGAGTGGCATTCAGCCGTCATAAGGGCGAAAGCGGTATCTCAGTGAACGTGAGTTTCGAGAAAATTGAGGTCTTGTACCTAAATATAGTTTTCATTTAAACTGAGATAGGTAGGTATAGAAAACTGATGATGATGTGGTCGATTACGGTGACGACAATGAAAAAACAAAACTAAAAAAAAAGTTTTATTTTTAGAACACGCGCAGTAGGTACATACCTACATAATAAGATAGCTTTACATTCGCAGTGTGTCTCGCAGCTTAGTCAAAAAGATCGACTACAGCGGTAATGATACCAGAGTGCCAATGATGATGATGGCAGTCGCAATCTGCCAAAAATGTAGGGAAATAAGGCTGTTTTGACTGTTTGCGACTGCCATGCGAATGCAAACGATGTTTACAAATTAGTAGAATAAGCTGCCAGACATCTAAGTATGATTTTTTAATTCTACAGCTTTAATTCGGTACCGCAGCCAGCAATGGAACAGACAACCGCTCATTTCGACGCCCAACGCTTGAAATTATCAGATTAGAACCGAACACAAATAGAGGGCAAAAATAGTACGATTTATGATATTAAGGTCTGCTGTGGCAGCAGATCATCCGTCATTGTCCGGGCTCGGTAACTGAGCCAATATTTGCCTAATACATTACAGGAAGGTAGGCTGAAGCGAAAATATTTACCAAGTACTTTAGGGGGATAATTTAATCATTTTTTGGTAACTGGATCGGCTTGCTTTGGCTACTAATAATACATAATTTATTAGCTATGTGTGTATGTGTGTTATGGCATTATGGCGATGAAAAAGGAATCTGAGGAATCACTTATTCACAAGTTGTAAATTTCAAAAAAATAATCATACGTCTCATACCTTGTTTACCATTTAAAAGGTATTTCGGAATAAATATTGCATTAACATTATTATCAATGTTTTTTTTTACCCGATTGCGCGACGCAAGGTAGGGTAATGTGTTCATCAGCCTATGTATGTATGTATCTTTGTTACTTTGTGGCACTATAGGGACCAAACGTGGGCCGATTTTGATTATTCTTACGTCAATTGATGTGCTACTAAAGACAAAACCGTAATCAAAATACAATATGGCTACAAACAGACGCGATATTGTGAAAGATAAAAAAAAAGAAAGTAGACGACCTATATTAAGAGGGGTATCAAAATAAAGGGTTCGAAGAGGCGATTCCAAAAATATAACCCACTAAAATGAATATAATTAAAAATAATATTTTCAAAAAACCCGACTAAAAAACAACTACAAAGTTCCAATCAAGTCACTTTTCACTGCTTGAAAAGTGACTTGTTTGGAACATTTTAGTTATTTTTTACCGTCGGGTTTTTGAAAATATATTTTTTTTTTTAATTATTTACAGGGGCCGCTGTTTTCAAAACTTGTAATAAACAATGGGTCGCGGCAAAGAACCGGAGCTGCCCATCACCAACCCCGTGGAGGCGAAGAAACATCGTGATGAAGCCACCGGCCATATCAAGAACGGCAACTACGATCGGGGGCTCAATTCACTAGCTAAGGTAGACAATATTTAGATGACATTAAATTAAATGAACTTCTAATAAATTATTCCATAGTAGAATTATTATAAGAGTACTTGTTTCTCCGTTACTTTACGTTATAAACTTATTATGCTTTAGTGTTTTCTGAATTCTCGATTACCCGATCTCGTTCCTACGCAGTTACGCTACGCTATGCCGACAGCTACGGGCTACGGCGTAGCGGAGGCTACCGCTACGCCATATACCGTAACACAATTTGCATGTAGCCCTCTCTGACTATTCTATATAGTCTGTTTCAAGCAATGACTTTCAGAATTTTTACGAATTCCTACTGTCGATCTTACTACGCCGACAGCTAAGCGGGTTACGGCGTAGCGGGTACGATGTAACCGCTACGACGGATGGTGTAGCAGTGTAGCACGCTAGCACGTAGCCTTGTAACATGTGTCGTAGCAATCGAAGCACTAATAGTGGTTGTCCCCACGACTTTGAACTCTAAATAAAAAAAGTCTATCACACCAACATTTGTCTGCATAGACATTGTTGCACAGACAAAATTCTATAAGTAGATATTTATGAAAGTCTGTATCGTGTGAACGGTCCACAAACAACATTTACAGCTTTTTTGACATTAGACAATACAACACAACGCGCCGCCGGCCGCACCGCTATGTCCCTACATTTTAAATCCGTAATATCTTCGGAAATATTCATTTAGATTAAATGCTGTATAGTGTCATATTGATCTTTATTAAATGGACAATGTATTTAAGGTACTGCTTAAAATCACTTCGTAAGTAAGCCATTTTTTCGCGTAAAATGTAAAGGATAAAAAATGGTTACTTATTATGGGTTATCATATACCATCGCGAACTTTTTGTTGACCTTTTTAAGGTGTACAATACTGTAGTATGTACATTATTTTGATTTATCTCGTGGGGTTCAGCCAGCGTTTGCAATGTTTGTCTCATTTTAATATTATAGAGAAAATGAGAGAAGATAAATAAAAAAAAGAAAATATGTAGTTCTAATTTTCACCATGCGCATGTGGCGCCCTTTGCAAATTCGCGCCATTTTCATAGTAGAAACGTCAAAGATTGTTGCGACTTTCCGACTGATTTCTAAACTTCTAAAGACAAAAAGTTTGTTTCATTACTTATCTTATTGTAATGTTTTCTCGCAAATGTGTCGAAAAACGTTGTATGACACACGTGCGGATTTGGTTTTTACAAACTCGTGACTATGGTAAGCCCTCGACTTCGTCTCGTGCTTACATTCGTCTACTCGTTTGTAAAAACCAACTTACCGCACTAATATCATAAATAACTATTATTTACGACATCACATTAGAAACCTTTAAATTTATCAGTGTTTCTCTACAATATTATGAATGTATTATACATATAAACCTTCCTCTTGAATCACTCTATCTATTAAAAAAACCGCTTCAAAATCTGTTGTCTGTGTAGTTTTAAAGATTTAAGCATACATAGGGACGGACAGACAGCGCGGCGACTTTGTTTTATACTATTATATGTTGTTGTAGTGATAAAACAAAGTCGCTTCCCGCGCCTGTACGCTTAGATCTTTTAAACTGCGCAACGGATTTTAATGCGGTTTTAACTAGCATTTAGAGAATTTCTTCTGGTAGGTATATGTATAATACATTTTAATTAAAATTACCAATAGCGTAGAAAAGTCGATGTTATGCCAAGTGTCCAATAAACAATTTTCGGGCGCACATCAGTAAATATTACCCATGCGAAGCCGGGACGGGTCGCTAGTATTAGATACAGCTGTTGCTTATTCCCGCGATTTCGTCCGCATCTGCTTTATTATTTGCTGCATTATTTCATTGGTTTTATTTTTTGCCTAAAAAAAAGCTCGATTAAGTTTGTTACGGAAGTATGTATAAGATTATTTCTATGAAATTCAAAATTAGTTTTAAACGTGTTCACATGTTCTCTTTGTTGTGGCTTACCAGGAAGCTAGAGAAAAAAAAGTAGGTAGGTAGTGCCTAAATGTTTTCAGCAGTTAGGATATTACGGAAATCACGAGTAAGCTTAATTAAACAATCTAATCGTTGTTTAATGAAGCCATAAAGGTTTCCATAGAGAGCTGTACATATGAACCTACCTAAGTGTAAGTAAGGTAGACCAACGGCGATATATTTACTACCTACTTTCTTGTTATCTTATTAAGATGCCATCGGTTCTAAAAACTACCCAAGATAGACATAAACTGAATCTGAACTATCTAAAGTAAATCTGCATCAGCAAACACTGCAAATGTTTACCAAAACCCATGCCATCGCTGTGCGACACAGCCGCCCCTCAGACCGGCCCATACACCACTAGTGTGTCAGAAGTGGGTGCGAAAACACATTCAGTCGCCATGACGACGACAGCCGGGGCGTCGATACTGACGCCTGTCCACACACCTACACATTACGTAACACCAGTAGAAGTTAACATCCAGAATCCCCGATGGATTTCGACAACGCAAAAGCCCAAGCCCACTCCATCTTTGGACCTACAAAAGACGCAGAGTTCCTACAAAGCTTCGTCCGAGTAGGCATCGGGGATGAGGAGGAAGAAACCCCGGTCCAAAAGGCTTCCATCAGCAAGCGAGCGCCACAATCCGCTGACAAAGGACGCGAACAGAACATTGAAGATGAGAAGGTTACTGTTAGAGAGAGACAGGAATCGGTTAAGCCGAAGAAAAAATGGAAGAGGAAGCCGAAAAGAGAGAGAAGGAGACGAGAGGAGGAACTATACACTGATAAGGACCGTGCAGCAGCCGTGGTGATGGGTTCCAAGGACATCAAGCAGTCGCTCAACTTGAAGGATAAGGCGGAAAGGAGCAGTGCCTTGCAGCTACCTGTTGAAGCGGATGCTGGAACGTTGCTAGCGCTGGCTCGAGCTGAGATGATGAGGGAGCGATATCGTACTGCTGTTTTGTTTGTCAATAAGGTATTTGGAGGTTTTCGTTTGCGTGTTATCGTTTTTTTTATTTAGGATTAGGTATTCGTATTTATTTAGGTGTTGTCAGTTACCTAAATGTACAGGGAGATTTATTTAGATGGGTCAGTGTGCAAGAGACTAAAACTTAGATGGATCAGTGTGCAAAAGGAAACATATCGCCAATTTGTTATTTTTTTAATTCCTGGAAAAATAACGGCTTTTTACCTACCGGGGTTTTAAAACTAGTTCTTAAACCTGTTTTTACAGCCTGAACTGTCTCACTCCTAAATAAAGGCTTCCCCACATTCCTTCCATTTCTCTCTTTTTAACCGACTTCCAAAAAAGGAGGTTCTCAATTCGACAGAATTTTTTTTTTGACCTTCCTCACGCCATTTCAATAGAAAGCCATACAAGGTGTCCCACCATCTTATCCTCGGCCATACACCATGATCCTCATTCTAAAACCTCTCTTCTTTCCCAGGCCATCGAACTAGCTCCTGACGAAAAAGCAGCATACGTCGCGCGCAGTAAATGCTACCTCCTGCTAGGGGAGCCTCGCTCAGCCTTGGTGGACGCCGAGGCAGCCCTGAGGCTTGACCCTAAGAACGCGAAGGCTCTGCTACGTAAGGCCGAAGCTCTGTACTACTGCGGAGAGTTCGAGATGAGCCTCGTGCACTACCATCGAGGGTTGCGGGCCAGACCTGATCTGAATGATTTTAGACTTGGAGTGCAGAAAGCCCAGGTGAGTAACCATACAATTTACCTACTTTATAGTCGGTGGCCAGAGATAAGTATCGATTTTTCTTAACAGGTGAACTTCTAACCTTATATTTAGCAGTTAGGAGGTGAGAGGTGGGTAGGTGCGCATTTTACTTCACTGTTTATCTAGAATCAACTATATGATAGTGAAGATTTTTACCCGACTGCCCCAGAAGGAGGGCGTTTTTTTTTTTAATTACTATACCCACAATGTGTAACAGAATAAACGCAATACCTCTTAAGGGGCCATTGTACTCATCATTATGAACAGCTTTTATTATGGCACCAAACACAAAGTCGCGAAAAAAGAAATCAGCTGTGTACATTTTCTCAAGGTGCGCACATAGAAATGTATGGAGCAGGCAATTTCAGTGTTTGTCCCATAATAAAAGTCGGTCATAATGATGAGTACAACAAAACCTTATGAGGTATTGCGTTTATTCTGTTACACGTTGTATAATGTTAAAGTAGATTCCATATATCCATGTTCTAAACAGCAGCCAAGCCAAGCCAAGGCAGGGGGCTGAAATGGAGTGCCAGTAATGGCCCCATTTCACCCCCTCCTGTTGAACGTCAGCCACTGCGCCGCCCAGGAACTGATGCTCCTGAGCATGGCGCAGTGACTGATGCCTGTGGACGGCGAGCAATGGGTAGCTCGCCGTCCGATCAGAACAGGCCCGGGTTGACGGCGCGCTGTGTTCTACGCGCGCCAAGCCAGCAGTCGTCAGCATGGGTCGGGGCCCGTTAAGGCCAGAGCCTACCAGGGTTGCGGATTTGTTCGAAAGAGTTACCGTGGCCCTGGAACGTAAAGGCACTAAGAGGAGCATGGGTGGGTTTTAGTCAGTAGAAGTCTGACACTCCCTGCCGCTCCACCCAGAGCGGGAGGGGTCATTTGATGATTTCCCATCCAGAGAAAAAAAAAAAAAAAAAAAAAAAAAAAAAGCCAAGCCAAGGCAACAAATGTCAAAGGAAACACTGACTCACGGCGGTAGCAATTGAAGTTGGACATTAGTAGAGCCTGCAACAAGTGACTGATTTACCTATATACTAATCTATCGTTTATTTTTTAGGAAGCTATAGAAAACACGATCGGGTCAGTCAAAGTGGTGAAGAAAACATCGAAGAACAAGAGATCAAAGTCCGCCAGACCAGTTTTAGGGCAGTTGAATTCAGACAAAATCTACCTTGAAAACTTACTGAAGAATCCGGACCTGGCCATAGCAGATAAGAAGAACGACATTGTCATGAGACAAGCGGAAGAAGCAATACGTTTTCTGGAGAATCGTGAAGAGTTCTGGAGGCAGCAACAAACTACTACGTAACCGCTTATACCCTAAAAATAAATGGAGTTAGTTTATCATTTGTTATTATGTAGGTAAAACATTAGTACCTAGAAACTAGACAGCACTAAAATAAAACAGTATGGATAATAACGTTTCTCTTTCTCTACGAAATTTATAAATCAAGCAGTAAAAACAATTTGGATAATGGGGGATCATGGATTCATGCAACATTCAGTGCGTGTGTGGTGCTTCTGATCAAATTATGACCCATTATCTGGAACGTCCCAAATGCCCATCCACCGCACCTTTGAGGATGTGTACAACGGCAACGCCTCGAATGTACAATAAACGTGGCCACTTATCTACTGCTCGTAAACAGTGGGCGTGTAGCGGAATTAATACCGCCAAAAAAAGCGCAACGTAGCAAAATCTACATCGCAACAACAAGACCCGCAACGCCATCTATCCCGACAGCTGCGAACTAACAACGAAATTCTGAATCGCGATATCAGAGTTTACCGTGCGATTCGAACAGATACAACAGCCCGAATATCAACTATCGGGCAGTGGCCCACCGGACACAACAACGTCCGGTCGGAGGATCCTCCCTTTTCAACGGAAGTATGCGGGACTTTACTCTCTGTTCCGCTATCTCCAAAGGTACCATGTTAGAACTTCCGTCAATACGAACCCAAACAGAGGATCCTAATTTATAATATTATTAATGCGAAAGTTTGTTAGTTTATATACAGGGTGTTAGGGACATCGTAACGCAAACTTCACGAAAAGGCTACACTTAATGCCATTAACCAAATTGTAGAAATCATTAATCTCGCTAATGATCGGTTTACAGACGACACATGAAAAATGTCTTTTCGTAGTTAGTGTTTTGCTATTAGGCAGGATGCGTTGACGTTTTGCAACAAACCGTTCCCACTAAAAAGTTGAAAATAAATATTTGAATTGCTTTAAAGAAACATAATTTAAAAGTAAACTTATTTGACATTAATATTTTGCAAATATTTAAAATTTATTACTTCTTTTTGGAGCCGGTGCCAGCAGCTTTATTGTTGGAACTTGATAAGTATCTAGTTATATTTAATATCCCGTGCCATTGTTTTTTGATCCACAATGTCAAAATTTAAAAACAGATGCATAAAGACAATGCTAAAAATGTCAAAGTACTTACTTAAAAAGTGGCTGGAATTTTATTATAAGTATATTTTTTTCGTTTAAAAGAAATTATTGTGCATATTGGTTAAATTTTTTCGAATTTAGTCTAGTCCGTAATCGTCTTTTAATTAATATGTGTATGCAATTGGTATCTTGGTAGTTTTATAGTTAAGTTAGAGGTAGTTTTTCTAGGAATTATTGCCTATTCGTATTTCCTTGCTTTGGCTGGCACCGACTCCAAAAAGAAGTAATAAATTTTAAATATTTGCAAAATATTGATGTCAAATAAGTTTACTTTTAAATTATGTTTCTTTAAAGCAATTCAAATATTTATTTACAACTTTTTAGTGGGAACGGTTTTTGTTTGTTTTTTTTTTGAAGGCGGTTTTTTTTTTGTAATTTTTTTTTTTATTTCTCGCCGGTTAGTGTTTTTTTATTAAAATGAAGGCAACGAAGTTAATATCGTTCCTACATTGAACTTCAACTGGCTAATCATAGATGAAATTTCCATGGTTTCCTATGAAAATCTAAGAATAATTCACCTGAGGCTTCAATAATACAAGAACAATGAAAAATTATTCGGTGGAGTCAATATTTTGGCGCGGAAACGTGTGCAATTGTGCATACTACGAAGAATACAATTTTAGTAAATAATAGAACCATTTTTTAGAAATATTGTAAGCATACGCCTATAATATTTCAGAAGTTGTTTTGATGACACATGATGCTATCATCAAAACTAGATTTTTGACGGTGGGATGGCCTTATAGCGAGAGTGCATCTTATGACAATCATCTCACCTTAACACTGCTAGAATTCATTGTTTTATTATGAAGTTCCCATGCCTACCTTCTACCTTCCGGTTCCATCATCAGAACAGTCTGATAGTACCTTATAGCCAAAGTGCATCTCATGACAATTCTAATAAGCCCAAACATGGCTGGGATACATTGATTAATTACGCAGTTCCGGTGCCTACCATCCAGCTCCATCATCATCAGATCAGTTCGATGATACCATTCTCAACATAACTATTCAGAATCATTTGTTTATTTGCATTGTCATAGTTGCATTGTGATATTTATGCGAGTGTCAAGTTCCGTTGGCCACTGGTTTCTGATCTTCTCCACCAGTTCCACTTCATCAAATGTTACTTTTTGACTGTAGATGCTTAAGTTCTCGATGAAAATACCAAAATAACTATATGGTTGCCTATAATATTTGAGGAGTTCCCTCGATTTCTCATAGATTCCATCATCAGAACTGGATTTTGAAAAAAATGGGACCAATCTGGAAGCATATCAAGCAAGGGGAAAAAAAAATTTTGCAAATCGGTTCATGAACGACGGAGTTCTGAGGTAACAAACATAAAAAATAAAAATATAAAAAAAAAAAAAAAAAAAAAATACAACCGAATTGAGAACCTCCTCCTTTTTTGAAGTCGGTTAAAAACAGCTGAGCAGATGCCTAATTCTAGCTTTATTTACATTGCTTTTTTAGTGAAAGTAGTGAATTAACCATTTTTTTATAAAAAATCACATTGGGTTGGGTAAGAATAACGATTATGAACAGTCTAAAGTAAAAAAAACGCCTGAAAAAAATGAAAAAATTAGGAAAAAGCCGACGAAAAATTCCAACGCGGGGGGGTCCAGAATCATGTCCTGGATCCATGGTATTCGTTTGTGCGTCGATGTCCCTTACACGCTGTATACCTAACGTATTCACGCCTAAATCAACGAACCGATTTTGATGAATATTGAAACAGAAATCGATGGGACCCTGGCGGATCCAGGGGATCAACCAAAAAAAAAAGACCGTTATATCTTTGGTCTTCTACAACCTGACAAAAGTCATTAAGGAATTTCCGAAAAGTAGGTAATCCAAGGAGACTTGAAATGCTTGTTAGTGAGTCTTGAAAGTGGAAAGTGTTTACTGTGCTAAAACCTACCCCAGCGGATTGAAGCCCCCCCCTAAACGGCAATCCTGGATCCGCTTCTGGTTATAGCTAGTAAGTAATATTTAATTATGGTTGTCGCCAGATAAATTTACAATGAAGGACATCTCTTCATAAGTACCCGAAAAATAAATTATGAATGGTTGTTAATTACTAGAAAATGTAAATGATCTCGATAGAGTAGATTCAGTACAGGTTGTGTCTATTTTCCAACAATTGCAGCAATGGAGCTCGTAGCTAAATAATAACAGCCGCGCGGCTCGATCTTCAAGGTAAAGCAACGTTTACCTAGGTCGGTCTGTGGATGGGTGATCTTAACATATCGAGATTCCGCCGTGTTAAGCCGTTGGTCCCGGCTGTCATTTGGAGATCTTTGGCAGTCGTTACGGATTATCAGAAGTCCAAAAATCTGACACCAGTCTTGCCAAGAAGTAGCGTGTTACCCAGTTAATGGGTTGTGGAGGTCTGGTAGGCAGCCGCTCCACGTAAAATACTGGTATTCAGCTGAATCCGGTTTAACTGGGAGCCGACCTCAATATAGTTGGGAAAAGGCCAGGCAGATGATGAGAGCAGCTGCAATACACTGCCCACTCTTGACTCAGTCAGTGTAGTTACTGATAGTTTCGTTGGCGTGGTCACGGGTTCAATTCCTGGTCAGAGTCAAAACATTTATAGCTATGGACAAGAAGATGTGGTAGTTCCAGTTTCGAATTTTATTGAGGCATCGTGGCACTGCTATTTAAATCGATTCAATCTAAAACGCATGCTTAAATTAAATTAGTTAGTGAAACTCCGCAGACATAATTATCGATCTCATGACGATAGCACAAAAAAAAACTAAACCCATTTTATCATTAATAGATTTTATAGCGCTTATAGCTCCGACCTCCCAAGCTGGGGAGACTTCCAGAACGGCCATTTATAAACCCAAGTTTTGAACCAGTGATCGACTATTTCTGATATTTGGAGACTAATTTCGAAAAAAATTTTGTGTTATAAAAATTTAAATCCCTGATGGCGGCTAAGCCAGTGTCAGGGACTCTGCTTGCGGCCGCATAGATTTTATGTCCCCAATTTATAATTAACATTTTCAACAGGGTTGTCAAAAGTTCAACACTTCGCCGAGCAGGTGTAAGACGCTGTCTCAGAACGTGGGCAAGCCAGTCCTTCAACAATATTTGAAGCAAATCATCTCGAAACGGTGTTAGTGAACGTGTTAAACAGTAGTTCTCAGCTTTGTGGAAGACTATTGTCAGCATGAGAATAAAATCAGATATTATTCCTGTTTGAAAATCAGTAACAAGGGTATTCTAATCGTTCACTATTAAAAACAATAATTAGCAAGATGAATATTGAAGGATGTAGCAGCTTCAGAAAATAAATAAAACAAGTCCTTATTAAAAGAAATAACATTTTATTTGTTCCGACGGCTTCGATCTGATCGCCAAACTAAAGTATGAAATCGTTCCTCAGCGACGAGCACACTGCGCGACACACATCTACCACATAAAAATAAAATCGTTCACTCTATGACCCGAACAGACAATAGTAATGTCACTCCTATTTACAATTATTTACACACAACATGGATCACATAAAAACTATCTCAATATCGGAGATTTATACAGTTCAATGTAACATAATTTCATATCAGCTTACTTTATAATTTCACGACAAACTCATGTTTGGTTTTGTTCCGTAACTGTGGTTGCAAGCAACTATCACTAAGGTACTTAAACAATCTAATAGTCAGTATTCTTGAAAATATACAGGGTGTTTTAGAAATGCAAGGCCATATTTAAGGGTGGTGGTCTTTATCTGCTATGCAGTAAAGAAACAATATCAACATAATAAATACGGATTCTTAAAAAAAAACCGTACTTCATATAACCAAGCACTGATTCAGTTGGTGGCATCAAATCTGCGATTAAACCAAAAAAACGCCGCTATCTACGATTGCTTGAAATAGTTTTTTTTTTTCACTTTCCATTCGTTTTTTTGTCGTCAGGTTTTTTTAAACAAATTAATATTTTTTTTATTTGTTATTTTTCCTTTAATCTAAGTAAGTACAGCAAATAAAGAACACCACCCTTAAATATGACCACTCACTTTTGGAACACTGTAATTCTGCACCGCGAAAGCACTTACAGCTAGCGGAAGCTATTCAAGCTTTTTATTCTCTGTTCGCTACGAATAGCAGAATTGTGTCAGGTAGTAGGAAAATCTTATCGTCATCATACAGTGATCATTCTAAAATACGTCGTATTATCATTGGCTAGTAGATCAATTTAAACGATTTTTCAATAATCAGAAGGCTTTTGTCTGAGAAAGAATGTGTCAGTTTTAGAAAATGTGTCAAACTGCCATTTATCCATTTAAAGTTATCTCTAGTCACTGAAAAATCAGTCCATACCGCCTAGGATATAACATTTATGAGTGACAGCAATTACTGAAATACATATTCCTCTATCACATCCAGATATTCCATAAATTGAGGTGAACAGAGCATACTTGATCAGCTGCTTCAAAAGGAACTGAAATTTGAATTGATCTATAATTCCAAATAAAATATTCCCTATTATATTTATCTAGCAATATGAAAATGTTCTATAGAATTCAGTCTACTGAAACAAGCTGTGTATTGTATTTGTAAAAGAGATGACCAACGCAATCACAACAGTTACATTATATCGTGAAATCGAGTCAACTTTCGTCATTTCAATAAAATCAGTTTCTCAACTATCAGACTGACAAAACACAGCAGCATACAACTGTTTATTATATTTAATAAAATCTATTTATAATACTGTGTACTTAAACCGTTGCAGTTCATATTCGAGTTGCGATCGTGTAGTAGCAAAACTCCAGAGATCATAGTACAATTTAATCATAAATACTTTCTCTTGCATTAATCCCGTGAACATATATTAAAAATCATGTCTAAGAACATAGAATCGTCTAAATTTATAATACAGTTTAACACTAAAGAGGAGTTTCTTAAAACACTAATAGAGCTATGGACTTAAAAAGCTATATTTACAATTTAGTTCAGTTGTTATTTTTCTATGCAGTACATACTTTCGAAACTAGAAGTCAATTTCATCAAACAGTAGGTACCTTTATCCTATCTTTCTTCATCTTTTGTACCGCAAATTTTTCATTCACAATCACTGGAAAACTTAACGTTCGTCATACAATATATAGCAATCTCATGCAAGTGGCATAATCATAACGGATATAAATCGAGTGCGAATTAAGTCCTCACTAAAGAAATAGTGGTTTTAATTTAACTATTGTGTCATCAGTTCATTTGACGCTGAATCTAAAAGTACATTCACTGCCTTTAAAGTGCACGAACCGAAAATTGGGTGCACTTTTAAACTTATTGATCGGTTTTAAAGTAGTCAATGTATCACAGTCACTTGGTTGAACTTTCGCGTTGTTACGCGATGTTGTCGCGCTATGACACTGCCAGATCAGTTTATGAAAGTGATACACCCGCAGTGAGTGGTTTAGTTTCTGCCAGAAGCGTCACCAGCTCTAGGGTTTCGGCCGTCTAGCGGCCTTCCTGCGCTAGTCAACTTCTTCAGCTGGTCGGTTGTACACCGGGCCGAACTTGGCCATGTATTTCTTGACGAACATCTTTGCTTTTGAACGCACTGAGTCGGTTACTACTAGCTCATCGACAGAGCGACAGTGTTTCAGTTCTTTTAGCATCACGAAGTGTGTTAGCTGGGGACAAAAGTGTTTATCCTTTAGTACAAACGACACAAATAATTGTAAAACTCAAATTACAGAAAAGGGCAGACGCTCTAAGGCTCAATTTACATTACCGAACGGAAGCGTCAATCTGAAACTTAACCACAGCAAATTCACCCTTATCTCCGCAACGTAATGCACATATTTCTTTTGAGTTAAAAAGAAGACCCGCGAATTCGACGGAAATCGCGCGTCTAAGCGGAAGAAATATCTCAGAAGAAATATGTTTATTACGGTGTATGGGTGAATTTCCTATGTAAAGTTTCAGACTGGCGCTTCCGTTCTGCGGCGGTGAAAATTGAGCCTTACTGTAATTTTTAATCATTACCGAATGAAATAACAAAAACAAATTGGTTAATCGGACAGTTTTCACAGATATTTAAAAAAAATAAGATTATTTGTCCAATTTGACGAACTATAGCAACTTCACCTTCAGTCTTTGGTGGTAAATTACTGAATAATATAGCAGTAACCTGAAGTGCACAGGGATTTCAAAGACCTTCTTTTGTTATAAAAGCCCTTAACTTGAACATGGGCACATAGACGGCCATTACCAAGACACGAACAAAACCCTCGAAAAAGTAAAAAGTATAGACCACAGCTCACCTTTCTAGCCAGATGTTTAAAATCAGCCGTGCACGTGATCCTCGCAGCCGGCGCTTCAGGATGCCTGTACGGGTTCAGATGCTGCACCATGACCCTCGCCATGCTACACCGGAACTGCTCTTTGATCTTCCTCGCCGTCTCCTCAGTACTCAAGACATTGGTATTATCCGCCGCCGCTGGTGACGCTGGTATCACCACTACAGGCGATGGGGAATCTTCGATTTCAAGGGGCTTTTCAATCGGTTTTTCTATTGGAACTGGGACGGGCGCTGGTGCCGGTTCCTCGGTTGAGGAGTCATCCGAATCAGTTTCAGAGTCGACTAGCTCCACCATTTGCTGTAGTAAAGATTGTTTGGGTTAGAAATTGGACTTTTAAAAAAGGCTGGATGATGACTACGAAACAATACAGGGAAAGTCGTTTTGGAAAGCTGTTCTGAACTACTTACTTAGTCTAACAATATAGTCTACATTCTGATCAAAACAGTAGTATCACAAAGAAGCCACCATAAAGTTGCCCGAGTTGATAAAATTTTAATTGCATTTGCAAGTCTTTCAACAGGCTACATAAAATTAAAAAATAAACAACAACAACCAACGCTAAGTTTCTACGTTTGATTTGTCGAAGGCGTTTATAATATAGTAGTCTTCCAGACAAGACTGATGAACAAAGAGAGTCAATGGACAATTGACTCTCATTTAGTCTTTCTAATCTTCTAAACGCCTGCAACAACTATACCTTTTTCTTCTCAGCTTCTTGTTTCTTCTCTAGTTCTTTTTTCTTCTCCAACAGTACTTTCCTTTCCATCTCTAACTTTTTCTCCAACTCTTTCGCAGCTTTCTTCTCTATCTCTATCTGTTTCTTTAACTCATTCTCCTTCTCTAACGCTTTCTGCTTTTCTAACTC
Source organism: Melanchra persicariae (assembly GCA_947386135.1). Lineage (NCBI taxonomy): Eukaryota > Metazoa > Arthropoda > Insecta > Lepidoptera > Noctuidae > Melanchra > Melanchra persicariae. Next base: position 5,133,319 of record OX376653.1, on the reverse strand, counting down.
TTTTTCTTTCTCTTTCTCTTTCTCCCTTTCTTTATCCGTGTCCTTTTTGGTTAGCATTAACAATAAAATACGACGGAAGGTAAATCAAGCAAGAAATTTTAGCATAAAAATTAACTACTTCAGAATATACAGTTGAAATGAATTTACTAACGACCTAACTTTGACTTCTATACGAGAAATATGCTCCATATTTTCAGCCATAGAAAGTCAGTATACAATGTGTAACAGAATAAATACCTCATAAGGGGTCATTGTACTCATCATTATGAAAGACTTTTACTATGGGGGCCAACCCCGAAATCGCGAAAAAATAAATCAGCTGTTCAGTACATTTTGTCGAGTATGCGCGCACAGAAATGTCAGGCAGTCGATATTTTTTTCGTTATTTCTGTGTTGGCCCCATAGTGAAAGTCGTTCATAATGATGAGTACAATGACTCCCCCTAAGAGGTATTGCGTTTATTCTGTTACAAGTTGTATAGACTTAGACCTTCTAAAAATGATTTATAGTAATAGACAAAAAAGCTAACAGAATAAATAATGACAAAAGGTTAAAACAGGAAGATCTGCTCTCTCCTAAACTGTTTACTAGCTACGGACCAGTTAACATTAATCTCTTTGTTAGTATAACACGGAATCAAGGTATAGCAATAGTTTCCCTATGTCTTGATAGTTTGACATGGCTTTAGTTTACTCCTATTGTAAGGTCAAATTAAAAAGATCACATTTTTTTAACAATCCTTTTGTCACCCGACCCTAACTAACACACACGAAGTTGTAAGAACTATTGTTTAGAGAAGATACTTCACACAACTAAATAGTATTACGAGGGCTGATCCAAAAGTAATGATAATTAGGTATTACATACAGCAATGAAAATGTTTTTTATTGTGTTTGGAATATAGTACCTTTACAAACTCACCGTAAAAAGATACAATTACATAGATCAACATTAGCATGACAATAAATAATTTGGATGAGAGCAGTCACAGTGATTTCAGAAACCATGGACAAATATTTTGAGAAAGCCGAAACCGCAGTAGCAAAGTATGAAAAAAAAAACACATTGACTCTTTGAAAATACTAGAGGTTTTCGCTCCTCTAAATGCATCGGTTGCATCTGGGGCATGCAGTAGCTAATCAAAAACTCCATGGCAGATGAACACATTGAAGTCCACGCACGGCAGACCCATCAACGTCCGTTTCCGAGGAGAACGACAAAAAGTTCAAGATGTTGTTTTGGCAGACCGACCAGTGACCATCAGACATTTAGCGGAGATCACAGGGGGGTCTCATATGGTAGCATTCAATGGATCTTTGCAAACAAATTGCATGTGAAAAAAGTTTGCAAAAATGTTCTATGTCGAACAAAAAAAATCGAGGCGACTCGACATTTAAATTTGAAGAGGATTTTTTACTATCTGTTCTTCAGAAATAGCTCCCCCCTTGCAGGGGCAAGATATTGAAGAAGAGTTGGTGGTGACTGCTTTTTAGCTGTTATTAGAGAGGTTTCGAAAATGTATTTTTTGGAGGGTACTTAGCGTTTAAAGTTATAATAGGGAACCATTTTTTTTTTTAACCTGTTTTTTAATACTTAATAAATTTACTATCATGACTTTTGGATCCTCGTACACACGAAAACCAACTTTAAATATAAGGCACTAACCTTCAAATCCAGCATGCTGCCTTTGATCCGCCGCTGCGACTTGTTGGCGGCGAGTAAGCGAACCTTCTGAAGTAACTTCTCTCGTCGACGACGTAGCTTCTCTTTTGTTTGCTTGTACCGTTTCACTTCTAGTCTGCCGGCTAGCTTGTCTTCTTCTGTTCGAGGCTGTAAAGGGTGCGAGATAGTGATTTTAGTGCCTACAAACTTGAAACTGGGTGCTTTTGCAATAACTTGAGGTGTAGACGAACAATAGTGGATAGCTATTTTTTTTATTTTACGCTAGCAAAAAGGCCCGGCGTCACACAGATGCAAAATTTATTTACACCAAACTTTCCCTGTTTATCGCTCCTATTAGTGAAAACCGTATAAAAAGACGTTGTATGGTTTAAAAGCAAGACTGAGGCAGACAGCGACGAACTTAGATATTTATTTTACACTAGCTGTCCCGCGCAACTTCGTCTGCGCCACATTTTTCATTTATGTTCCACTCCTATTGGTCGTAGCGTGCTGTTATATAGCCGTTATAAGGGCTATCCAACACTACTAAAAGATTTTTTCAATTCGAACCAGCAGTGCGATTCTGTAAACATGTCGAAGTGAACACTTGGGCGGGGTGCACGACGGGTGACTTGTGAAACCATACAAATAAGATGGAATGACAGGTCACTTGTCGTTCACTCCGCCTAGGTGTACCTACATCGTGAGATGTCGACAGAATCGACCGGCTGTAGCTCCTGAGATAAGCTCGTTCTAAATTATTTTTAAGTGTGCAAAAACTACGTCGCTGAAAAAAAAGTGTTACGTTGTTTAGATGATACCAAGAATGTACCTAAACGAAATTCTTGCATTTGATTTTTTTACATTTTGTACAATCGAACACTTCGAACAATGCAACAAGAACAAGACATATTAGATTGTAGCAATTGTGTCAGTACTATTTGTATTGAATTCTGGTACCCAAGGAAAGATTTAAATTGCGTTACGGGTACCAGTATTCTCACGCTAGTTTAAGATAAGATGAGCCGACTCCAGTACTAAAAGTCGAGGAAAAAGACATTTGAGAAACTTACGCTAATAGGTCTTTCAGAGACGAGTCCAGGTCTTCGTTTCCTTGGCTTTATGCTGACCAGCGCATGGTCAGGAATCAATCCGTTGTGACTGTCTTCTTTTATTACTGTAAACATACACAATCAATCGTGATAAAATAAGATAGACTGATCCATCGGATCTTTTTTATATTGATTAGATTTAAAGACAGGAGAAATAGTATGAAACAAGCACTATTCCTTGTAAACTTTTCTCCGATGCATTTAACAAAAATCTTCAAATAAAAGGAAAAATTCTAAACAATATAAAAAAAAACAATTGTAAAAAATAACGTACAGTCGCGAAATGAAAAGGTTGCCCTTTACTATGCTATATTTTATCAAATGTCAGTTTGATATAAGAACAAATGTCATATCAAACGTTCCAAACATTTCCGTTCCGCGAGCGTACGGACAATATTCTACAAATACATACAATCAGTGCCCCCACCTTCGTATATGCCGTTGACTCCCTCCACCACCTTCCCTTTAGTCTGCCGTCGAACGAGCGGACTGTCCAGGCCCGAGGACGGTGGCTCTTCTTCCTCCTCTGATGAACTCTCTTCTGTATAAACAGAATGATAGTTAAAACAGTGTCACTCCAATGACAGCACCTTTTTACGTCCGAGCAATAACTATCAATTCCAGGGTTAGAAGTCTCGACATAGTTACCGATCGCCTACCGACTGAATTCGGTCGATAAGTCCTTAGGCACCTCGCGCACTAGACCGCAACGAGAAACGTTCAACGTTTCTTTAGTTAATCTGGTGGTTGCGGCCACTGGTCGTGGTCGTCTAGTGCGCGAGGTGCCTAAGGCCGCCCCCTGTACACGATTCGACGAACTCGATCGCGATCCACTACCGAAATCAATAATCTTGATTTCGGTAGTGGATCGCGTTAGAGATTTACTATGTACGGCCGCCTTAGGACTTAAGTAGCCTGTAAGAGATCGCGGAATGCGATAAGACCAGGGGTCTACTCTCTAAGCCTGAAGTCTTAGTTTCGGCTTTAGTGTCGGGCGTTTTGTCGGGCGTTTTCTACTCCGTATCACCGACGGATTTACGATTAGTCCCGAACCCGAACTAAGAATGACAGAACGATTTGACAATCAATCAATCATCAAGATCAATAATTTATTGAAATAAACGTATTTGATTTGATTTGAAGATGGAAATCATGTTTTACGTCTATTTTCATTACAGCCTAGATTCGAGTAGGTAGTTAGTAGTTGCATACCTTCTGTTATTTGAATCTGACAAACATTCAAATGAATAGGGGCAGCTAAAATTGCACCCATTTAAGTTTAGATTCAAAACAAAGAATAGCAGTTTCCATCAATTAATCTTTCTTGGCGTTAAACATTTCAAGAGTTCAACTTAAAACCATCCCCTGTTTGTATTTTGTTAAAAATCTCTTTCCTTTTGTTCACCTTGAATTATTACTTCCCAGAATTTGATCCTTAGTAGCAACACTTTCGGATGGTGTAATAATAAAGGGTGTTATTTTTTTTTTGTTTTGCCTGAAAAACTAATCAGGAAACTGTACGTGTGCGGCCAACCTTAACGCACCGTGTGGCAGTGCCACCCCTCTTACTTTTCAGATAATTTCATACATATTCTGTTCAATTTTTCAATTTATTCAGTAAGTTGCGACTATTCAAACATTGTGAAAGAAGCCTTGAGAATAAGCCTTTATTTCCACAAAAAAAGGGGGTAAAAGGTGGCTAAAGGATGATTTCCATAATTATGCGGAAATGGCAAGATTTTGCATACTTTTCCTAATATTACTATTCCACACGAATTATCACGAAGTTTCTTACTTCTCCGGTTTTAAGTCAGTAAGTATAAGGTAAGTAATAAAAAAGGCATCTTTAATAATTACTCCACGGAAAGAAATACGGATACGTACCAGGCTCCAAGGGTATAGGCGGCGGTATCCACTGTGGCTGCCGCAGCTTCACGTGGTAGTAGTACGTGCGACCGCGGGCGTCCGTAGTGCTGCGCCATAGAGACGGTAACACTATCTCTTTTGGTTCCTCTGTTGATCCCGCCTGGAAAGTGGAAAGATTCTTTTTGAAAAACAATGAACAAGGCTGCGACATATATGCGAAGGTTTGGATGTTTGTTACTTAATCACGCCACAACGGTTCAACGGATCTGTTTAATAGTTTCTAGATGGTGTGTGTGTGTAATAGTTTCTGGTTGGTGATCACTGCCACTTGCCTAGTCTGTACTTGTCTGCAATACCAGAGACATAGACAATGCGTTGCAATTCCAGACAAAACGCTAAAATTTCTCATGTACCTCCCATGTTTGTGTAAATTATTATTGCACCGATTTCCATGTCTAGAAACGTACGGTTCGCTACACACTTAAGCGGGCCGGTACAATGGGTTCGGCAGTATTTGTTGGACGAGAAGGCCGGCCCAAATCATGCCGATCGGATAAAACCGACTGGCATCGCCAGGCGGCCATTTTCCCGAACATTCACCTACATATATCGATTTTGATGCCCGGCTCTGCCGATTAATGCCGGCCCATTTATGTGTTTAGCGCCCCTATCACTTCAATGCTGATTGGTGTTGATGTCAAATATCGGGATTTCTTCCTGAGCTCTTATCACAGCTCAATACTTATTACTAAATGATATGTAATAAACGTGGTTATTTTTCTCAATACATTAATTTACACCACATAATTATAAAAAACATAACATTTGTTGTAATTGCCTTGTCAATAAATAAATAAAAATAATTAGTCTAAAACCTTTAAAGGTTTATGTAACAAAGTGTGAGTTACTTGGTCGGGTGTGGGTAGGTGCGAGAAGGGCGGCTGCCCCGGCGCCACCTGCTGCCCGAACATGAAGCCGCCCATCGGGAACCCGGGCATGCCCATCATGCTGCGGAAGACATTACATTCATTATTACAAAAATACTGCTCAAATGCAAGACAGACTTGCACACGTACGACGCTTCCTCAATAAACCGAATAAACGGACAGACAGACGGATAGCGGAAGCTTAGTAATACTTTCCCTGTCTGGGTTCCGTTCGTAATGCTTCGGGTACGGAACCAGAGAAGCGTGTTTCTTGTTTGAAATCACACAGACAAGCTATATTTAGATATGACTGACTTGGGCTGCGGCATGCAGAAGGGCGGACAGAAGGACGCGGGCGGGAAGTCGTGCGGCAACCAGTCCGCCGGCAGCTCGGGCAGCAGGCCCGCCATCATCATGCCCGGCAGCTGCGACATGCCGCCCAGGCCGCCCATGCCGCCCAGGCCGCCCATGTTGGCCATGTTGCCCAGCATGTTGGGCCCGCCTTGGACCATACCACCCGGAAACATTTGCTGTAACAAAATTTAAATATAAGCCATTGTTCACGTTATCGTTAAGGAAGCTCAATTTGAAATGGATATGCATAGAATAGGACTATCGATGGATTGTCATCTTCTGAAGGGCGGGGGAAGTCTCTGGATACAGGAGTCATGGGACTGGTAGTTGGGAGTACGTTACTCCAGCTGGAAAGTGGCTCCTAGAGTGATATAAGTGAAACGTATAATTAGTGCGTAATTTGCTGTAAATGTGCGCCACATAAAAAATTGTGCATCTTGTCGTTTTGGAAAAAAACGATTCCTGCTGGAGTAACTTTGTTCCAGCAGGAAAATTCTAAACGAATGATCTGAGAAAGAAAAATTGTGCACGGGCAAAGAGCTTATATTTGTGCAAAAGTGTGTGCCGAAAATATAATTTGTGCGTCTTCACGTTTTCGAGCTATTGCATTTTCTGCAGGAGTAATGTTGTGCAGAATCGTGTATTTCTTAAACCATTGTATGTGCGCCTATAGAAAAAACATACACGAGTAGCTCTTTATTTGTGAGAGAATTAGATTTGAGAAAATATTTATAATTTTCAAGTAATTGCCCGGACGCTATTCCAGACCGTGGTGCGGAGAGGCGGCGTGATAAGCGCGCCGTTCGCGGCGCGGCGAGGAGGTTTATTTTTCAATTTCGGAAGATCGTTCTTTCCCTATGCGGTTCCAATATGGAATAACGTCGGTCGTCTCCAATTCGTGCGCGTCTGAATTCGTGAAACTGTTATATACGTAGTTTTTTTTATAAGGTTTCATAATTTCTTGTAAGCGAACCAACCATTACGAATTTTTCTTTAAGGAAACGAACTATCAGTTTTAAAAAACGTGTTGCAACCGTGTTATAAATCTGCTCAAATTAGTCCGAACAAGTTTAATTAATAATTCACATTAACGTAATGATTTCCATGCCATAGGTTGTATATGTTTTAAATTAAGCCAGATACTTTCAAATTTTTTTTTTTATCATATGCTATTGTTTACTTTTTTTTTTCTAATTTTGTGTTAATAATTTAATTTAGGTTTTTTTTTAGTATTAACAAAATTATACGTATTCTGCGTAAAGATGGTGTTCTACATTTTTTTTCTATACGCTACAATATATTCGCTAAAAACTGTATTAGGTCCTTCTTGACGCTTATAATAACCATAGTTACAAAAGTGTACAAACGCGCTATTGAATAATATTACTAAAAGTCAAAACGACGGTAACATAAAAATAATGGGTTTAGTAAAAAGTATATAGTAAAAATAATCAGCTTGGAATGTTTCGCATTAAGTAGATATAAACTAAAATAAAAGACATGTAAAACGACGGCTGGTTATCCGACAAAATTTGAATGACCGCAAAAACTATGTCTGCTGGAATAGCGTTATTCCAGCAGGAATAGTTTTTTTCCAAAACGACAAGCAATTTTTTTTTTGTATTTTCATTACGTATTCATTTATTTTTTTATAAATTGTTACAGACGAAATGAGTTACAACGGCTACAATTTAAGTTTACAACAAAAATAACACATTGGTGCACATTTACAGCAGATTACACACTAACTATATGTTACACAGGTTACACTCATATTACTCTACGAGCCACTTTGCAGCCGGAGTAACGTACTGGGTAGTTGTGGCGATGAACCTTTCGATTGAATGCAGGCATGGAGTATTTAGTAAGATGTATATTTGCTGCCTTGGAAATGAAGCGGCGCCGCTCCTCCTTGCTCAGCGGCGGCACGGCGGCCAGGACGCGCTCGCTCAGTCTGGGAGCCAGTAACAGTATACCACACCCACCTGTGAGAAGCCGTCAGCTTGCGGCCAGTAGGCGGGCCAGGCGTGCTGCGCGCGGTCCCGCTGGCGCCGCGACTCGTCGGCGGCGGCCGCGGCCTCCGCGAAGGCGCGGCGCCGCTCCTCCTTGCTCAGCGGCGGCACGGCGGCCAGGACGCGCTCGCTCAGTCTGGGAGCCAGTAACAGTATACCACACCCACCTGTGAGAAGCCGTCAGCTTGCGGCCAGTAGGCGGGCCAGGCGTGCTGCGCGCGGTCCCGCTGGCGCCGCGACTCGTCGGCGGCGGCCGCGGCCTCCGCGAAGGCGCGGCGCCGCTCCTCCTTGCTCAGCGGCGGCACGGCGGCCAGGACGCGCTCGCTCAGTCTGGGAGCCAGTAACAGTATACCACACCCACCTGTGAGAAGCCGTCAGCTTGCGGCCAGTAGGCGGGCCAGGCGTGCTGCGCGCGGTCCCGCTGGCGCCGCGACTCGTCGGCGGCGGCCGCGGCCTCCGCGAAGGCGCGGCGCCGCTCCTCCTTGCTCAGCGGCGGCACGGCGGCCAGGACGCGCTCGCTCAGTCTGGGAGCCAGTAACAGTATACCACACCCACCTGTGAGAAGCCGTCAGCTTGCGGCCAGTAGGCGGGCCAGGCGTGCTGCGCGCGGTCCCGCTGGCGCCGCGACTCGTCGGCGGCGGCCGCGGCCTCCGCGAAGGCGCGGCGCCGCTCCTCCTTGCTCAGCGGCGGCACGGCGGCCAGGACGCGCTCGCTCAGTCTGGGAGCCAGTAACAGTATACCACACCCACCTGTGAGAAGCCGTCAGCTTGCGGCCAGTAGGCGGGCCAGGCGTGCTGCGCGCGGTCCCGCTGGCGCCGCGACTCGTCGGCGGCGGCCGCGGCCTCCGCGAAGGCGCGGCGCCGCTCCTCCTTGCTCAGCGGCGGCACGGCGGCCAGGACGCGCTCGCTCAGTCTGGGACATACAATACTCTGTGTAGTGCTCTCTACTGGTAGAACAGCTGTCTAACTGGACACAGGACTCATACAACACAGTGTAATACAGTCAATGTTCGAGAAAAAGCTCCTCAAACATCGAGACATCGAACAGCCATATTCTGAAGGTTGCTTAAATGAATGCAATAAAAATTCCCACGCGATTTTCGTCTCCCGAGTTTACGAAAATTATCGAGAAAAATAGGTACCCAAAAAACTTACAACTTTCAGTTTTTTTTTTTCAAATACGCAACTTCGCAACAAACACCCAATCCAGTCTTACCTAATACTCCTCCTGCCTCCCTCTGGACTGCTCCTTCTTTTCCTCCTATCGCGATCATCTCTGTCTCGATCCCTGTCACGGTCTCTCTCCCTTTCTCGATACCTATCGCGGTCTCTGTCCCGGTCGGGCCGGTCGGGTCTGTCGGGCCGGTCGGGTCGGTCAGGTCGCTCGGGTCGGTCGGGTCGGTCGCGTTCGGTGCGGTCCCTGTCCCGCTCCCGCTCGCGCTCGCGCTCCTTGTCCCGCTCGCGCTCACGTTCGCGCTCGCGCTCGTCCCTGCGCTCGCGGTCACGTTCTTCGCGTCGCTCACGATCTCGGTCGCGCGCGCCGCTCGAGTCGGCCGCTCGCCTCTCGACATTCGCTTGTCTTTCATGCTCTTTCATCTGCTGTATTCTTTCTTTTTTCGGTATTTTGAATACTTCCTGTAAGAAAATAATTTGTTTGATAATTGCAGAAAATAATAACGTTACCGGTCATTATTTACTATACGATACATCCTTGCTTCCATCTTGCTAACTAGCTAATATTTCCATCTGAGCACGAAAAAATATCCATAAAAATACTTTCTTCCTAATCATAAAAATAAGTCAATGATCCTTACCTTCAAACTGGACCATCGTTCTAGGAGTTGGTTCGACAGATCCTTTATCTTTTCCAATATGCTTGCATTTTCTTTCGCCTTCTCTGGACTCGACAGATTCTCTAGGCTGTCTCTGATAGAAAGGTCTACAGGTAAACCTGTGGAAAAACATGAAAATATTGTTCTATAAATCAGGATGCGTCATGTTTGAAACAGGAAGAGCCTCGATATCAACTTTTTCCCTGGCTATCTTTGTAACGCAGCATCAAAAAAAATATATATTCACTAGTGGACTTGGCATAGACAATATTTATGCATATTTGCTTCTAGCAGACACACATATGTGCAGACACACACATTTCTGTCTCTTAAAATACAGGTATACCCTAGTTTAAGAGACAGGGTAACGTATATTGTAAACAGATGTACCATGTATTTACGACATCATCATGTTCTGCCATACAATGTAGAAACATAACTTTGTATTTCTAGCTTGTAACTAGTGTAAGTTTTTGTTTTCTAACCATCTGTACCATCTTGATCAATAAACAATTATTATTATTATTATTATTATAATGATCATTCCACCAATTACACCAAATTCAAAAGCACACACAACTAAAATGCTGGGATTCCTAAAGAAGGTCAAGCGATCCTTTACACCAGGACAGCTTCTGAATTTATGTAAAAGCTCCTCCTATATTGTCTACCACCTATAACCGTCAGCCTTCATAGCAAGAGTCAACAAGTTTCTTCTGGACTCGCTCGCTCCATCAACATCCATCGCATACCAGTAGGAGAGAAAGAGATCAAGAGTGTGCTCACAAGAAATTAAAAAAAATATCTCGCCCTGAATGAATACTTTCATCACAGACTTAACATACGATTGATACGTAATTCTTACCGGTAGCTTCATCAATGAATACTGTGTCAGGTGTAGGCTGTGGCATGTCGGCTGCGCTGAGCCATCGCTCCACGATGGTGAAGAAGCGACTCTCTTGCACCATTGTCTTGTTGGGGATAGGTAGCCGGTCCACTGTCTGTAGCATTTCTAGCCTGTGAAAGTGAAATAATATTTTTAATATTTATTTATTGCTTAGGTTTCAACTGTAGGTAGATTTGAACATGTCCTAGAATTAGGAGACACCATACTTCAGCATCAGTTCAGCTTGGAATTCTACCAGTTTTGTGAATAAGTGGTTCACAGTCCCATGAACCACATGTCGACAGTGAAGTGCCAATACCACATAACAGACATTTCTCGAGAAATTCACTTTTTATCGTTTTGAATTTAAAGGCGTTATTTGCATATTTTAGTGAAATCTCCTAGGTGTATTTTTAATTGCAACCGCATTATTATAATCCTATATTAATAAATATATTACTTAAAATAACTTATCAAGAAATAAAACGTTTTTCGTTTTGGTGTTATTAGCACTTCGCCGTCGATGTGGTCTTCGCTGATTGTTTAACCGTTGTCTGGTGTGCGGTCAGTAAAGCTGTCATAGTTACTTGAAGTCGAGCGGCGCGTCGCTGCACCAGGGCGCCAGCAGGCGCAGGCCGCGGTAGTCCAGGAACAGCCTGCGGCAGGGCAGGTCGGCGTCGCGCAGCAGGCGCAGCAGCGCCGTCTGCGCGCGCCGGCTCTTGGCGCGCACCACGGTCCGGGACAGGCGCAGGGTGTGGCTCTGGTTCTTCACGCCGGTACGGCCCAGGGCCTCCAGGTCTTCCTCGATCTAGATTCATAATGAATGACATGAGATAAGCACAAGAATAAAATAAAATAAAAATGAATTAAAGCAATAAAATTCACTCAATCAACCAGTGTACAGAAAAACCACAATTTTATTGTACTGATCTAAGATTACAGAAAATTTAGGAGGCAAATTAATTTCTACAATGCTAGCAAATGTAAATGTTTTCACACAATATCTGATCTAATTTAGCCTCGTCTTGTAAGTGCTTAGCTTACTACAGGAGTAATACAGTTATCTTGATCAGAATATTCTCAAAAATTTATGTTAAAAAGCTATAGCAAGACAACTCACATCAGCATCTTGCACCAAGTCGGGTGCCTTCGGCTTGTAAGTGCGGTCCTTTTTGGGTCGTCGAATGCGCGGCCGAGGTTGTTCCGTTGGAGTAGCATGCGATTCCTCTGAAGACTCTGTCGTACCGGACTTAGATGTGGAGACATCCTCCTCCTCCTGAGATAGTTGCACAGTTGTATGTTAGTATTATTGTCGTGCTATTTCTAGCCATAATATATTTAAAATAGTTCATAGTGCTTTATTATATAACTCAAATCACAATTCATCATGCATTTTATTTTATTTTTTGATTTGCTTTTCCTTGCTTTGCAATGGAAGTGTCGAAAATGTTTTCGATAACAAACTCAAAACAAAGCATGCATTACATAAGTTTGCCCAGAAATTAAAACAATTTGTCAATTACATATCATATTTTCTGAAAACAGCACAAAATCTGTTTCATTTCCTTGAAGTCTTGTATCCAAAATTATCAAAAATGTGACAATGATGGTTTTAAGATATACATAAACACATATACCTTCAAAACAGCATTGTATGATCACTCACTCCTTCATTTCCACATGCGAAAAAGCAGTCCCAAAATAAAAAGATAAACATATATACCCGAGGTGCGCGTACCTCGTCATCTTCATCGTCAGAGTCGGGCTCGCCCCCGATCCAACCTCGGCAGTTGTCGGCGCCGCAGTAGCAACGCTGAGCCACCTTTCTGCACGTAAACAACACATGTCTGTTACCCACCAATCACCAATACAGCATTACGGCATTACACCCGCTGGAACCATAAGTCCGGATTGTCAGATAGAATACAGTTGGGTCTGAATGGAGGACATTCACAGCTAGGACTAAGGAGTGTTGAATTGATTGAATGACCTTTTTGTTGAATTTATTATGTGACACTACATTTATGGAACAACTAACTACTGTTGGTTAATGTTTATGGTTCTAAACACGTATTTATATTTGTAAAATGTATTGCAATAGTGCAGTATGTATTTGATTTCTTCTAAAGTTTTGAATGGGATATTGATTCTACAAAAAGAAGAATCTGATGAACTAGGTAAATTCGTCCAGATTGACCTAGTTTCGTAGATTCTCTCTAAAAATAGAAGATCAATAACAGACTTTCTTTGTTGCAAGACTTTGGACGTGCCTCAACATAATGCTGAGTAGGTATTTATAGCAAACATTTCAAAGTTTTTAATCTCATTAACAACTTTGAAATCGTAACATTATGAGTATGATTTCTTGTCATACAACGTGAATCAACTTAGTGGATGTACTTACAAACTAAAAGTCAATATCGTTCACAGTGACCGCCTATGTTAGAGATAATAATTATATAAGTACTTAAATGTTACGCTCAAAGATCTAAAACGCTCAGTGTGCGAAAACTCACAACGCGTTGGGGCTTGATGTAATCACATCGCGAAAAAACGCTAGGTTTGAGGGAACTTAGGACACCCTGACACGGATAGGTTAGGTTCATAAGCCTCGCGCAGCGAGGCTCCGTCGTACTTAGGTTTAAGGTGACCGATAATATCAGAGTATTTCGTGATGTGGATACATCAGTTAGGGCTCAGAACACGTCATGGCATTTCTTCATTTCCACAACGCGTTGTGGACTTGTGGCCGATTTCTTAATGGTGGGTCCACACGACACCGACTTTGAATTCTGAACAAAAGTGTCGGTGTGTTTGATTTTTTTTATTCAGAGTTCAAAGTCTGCACATACATAAATATGTAAGTCTGTATCGTGTGAACGCACAATATGTGCCACAACGCGAAATTAGCGATGAGGAATTTTGGAACAAGCCGCTGCGCGTTGTGAGCTGTTTTTTCGCTCAATGAGCATTTTTAGGTGTTTGTACGTAATACATATAATGACTTTGAAGGTTGTGCCATGTAGTGAAACAAACTATAACACTGGTCAAATTAAGTCTCTATATTCTAAATCTCATAAGGAAAACACACCTAGAACCCAGTAGAAGTGATATAATTATGACCATCACTTAGCGCCAAAAGCATACGTCGACATGCGTTGTCGCACGCTCTTGATGATGGCAAATCGTATAGGGCATTTTAAAAAGTAATAATCTGCATGTGTGTATGTTTTTTACCCAACTACAGCAAAGCAAAAGGAGGGTTATTTTGACCAGTATGTATGTTTTGTACAGTGTGCATAAATAATAATGTGCTTATGAGCTGCAGTAGCTTGAATAACAAACTTATTAAAAAAGGCGACTTACCCAAACCTCTGGAACTGATAATCAAACGTCAACTCCTCCCCTAGTACAATATCCCTTTTACTGAAGAACCCTATCCTCAGTTCTCCGTTCACAGTCCATTTCTGGGTCTCAGCGTTGGGATCACAGGAATGGTTGATGAACCGTGATATGTTGCCTTTGAGCGTCGCGTCGATGACCGTGTCACCTTTTAGTGACATGAAGTAGTGATGTAAGTTGTTTTCATCGGAGTATGCTTGAGCGCGCTTGTAGAACTGTTCATAGTCGAGGACTTCGCCTACATATTCTAGTAGAAATTCGCCCCTGGAAGATTATTGTTTGATTAGCATAGGGATTTGAAGTGTTGTTCAAGCTTAAAGTAAAAATATAAACAAGTAAGCAAGGTTTTGTCGTATTTGAGACAGAATTTGGGCTTTGAAATAATTTTCATAACAATTATTTTTCATTAATTTTAATTGCTTTCTTATTTGTTTTCATAAAAAAAGCTAAACAAAAAAATAAAACTTTTTTTTTATTTTATTGAGGAATGAGCTTGCTCAGTGCTTGCTTGCCGCTTAGCACTGGCCTAACTAGTCTTAGGCTAAATTTACAAATTTGCAGAATGGTCTTACAGGTAGCACTGGCTAAAACTATATTTTAGTTATTTCACTAGCCTTCCGAAAACAGTTATGGCAAATTGACATAGCTCCTAATGATTTCAGATCCCAGTTCTTATGTAATTTCTCAGTAACAGAATGTGTGAAATAGAGTTGTGTTAGTATATTGTATGTATGCATACCTGCTAGCTTAGGCAATGGCCTTATATACAGTAAGTTGAGTAAATTTTTCCTGTTAGTAGGTACATTTCCAACATACAATTGATTTTATTCATAGTTTGCAACAGGCAGTTACTTTAAAAAAATCATATACTTGTCTGTTAATGGAGTGTCTCTGGGATTAACCAAACAGTTAACCCGGAAACAGCACTATGCAATACAAGTCTGTCAATTAATATGTTAGTTAGTTAGTCTAGGCTAACTAGATAATTTGTTTATATTTGAGCAAATCACCCTTCATGTAACAGAACATTGTTGCACAGTTCAATACCTACATCATAAAACATTGAATCATTATTTGCTTTTGATAAACCATAGTCATATTGTAACTTCCTTGTTGAGTTCAATTTATGATAACTGGATAATTTAGTTTGTAAGTAAGTATTGGCAATTAGCGTATCTGGTACCATAAATTCGCGAGGCATTATTTGAAAGAAATAGTGTTTTGTATGTACAAGTGTTTAAGTAAAAAAAAATATGATACCTACAAAGGTATTTGTTATGAGCACAGTAGTTTGTGTTGCTTATTTTAATGTAAAGGCTAAATAATTCCATTGCTGATTATTTTTCCTACACTAAAAAAAGCTTTTTTTAAAGCAAAAACTTAACTTATTATTTGCAATCAACAATACAAATATTTTCGCTGATGCATTAACTTGGAAATACTTAATAAAAGTAAATCTAGGTAATACTTACATCGGTATATCAGCACTAGCCTCAACACCACAGCCCTTCTTATCAGCATAGAAAACCTTAAGAGGAGCCATTTCCTTCGACTGGAACCTTCTGTTGGTACAGCGATCCCCTACTGGACAGCGGGAGTTACTGGAAACATAATATTATAGAATAGCATCCACAATCATAGATAGACATTTCATTGGATACCAGTATTACTTGAAATATGACAGTACTTTGAAATTGGAACAGAATAGTGAGAAAGTAGTACCATTCAATCATGAGCAGCCTGTTGAGACAGTCCTCCCCACAAGCCAGCTCCCCTCGCTCCAGCTCCTCTTTGGTCATAAAACAGTCACAAATCATCTTCTTGGTCTCCTTACTAATCATTCTGTCACACAAATACTCATTCTCATCCAAATGTTGATACTGGTTCATCCTCTCTTCAATGATCCTGTCATAATCCTCTTTGCTCAGAGGAGTAACATTTTGTTCTTCTTCTTGGAGGTTAGGACTTTCTGCTACTGGAGGTAAACGCTGAGGCAGGCTGGGACTAGCTAATGGTGAGTTGGCGGGAGAGCTGGCACCCATCTCCAGCTCACTAGACCTACGCCAGCGAGACTTCACCTTCACTGGCATCTCAGAAGGCACAGGAAATGAAGGAGAGTTGGGCATAGTACTTGGCAGGGATTCACATGCCTTTTCCTGACTATCAGATCCAAGTTCCTCAAGTTTCAGCTTAGTCTGTGTAATCAAAGCCTTCTTCAATGGTGTCTTGACCAAACCATAGCCTTTTGTCTTCTGTTTCAGGTTACTAATCGTCTTAATTCTACTGGACCGCCTCACACCAGTGGGTGATGATTCAGCCGAGTCATTTGAATTATTTTGGTTTTGTTCAGTGACTCGAGATGAGTTGCTGTCATCTGACAATGTGGAGCTTGGTGTTAGACTGGGGTCCGGTCTTGTTAGAGCCTCAGTGAAGTTTTCTTTAAATGGTAAGTCAGGTGTTGAACAAGGTGGGGTTCTCATTTCATTAACCTCAGAACAATCCATAGGAGGGTCTTGTTCCATTGCAGATTTCAGGTTCAACTTTTCAAAATGCTCCTGGAAATCACTGTTTTGAGATATATCCTTAACATCTTCGTTGTCAATCGGTTCATGTTGCTGTGGACTATCAATCTTGATGTTATAATAAAGCTCTGGGTGGCCATCCTCCACTATCTGCACAATTGTGATGACTTCATCATCATCTCCAGTAAAATCTATTTGTTCTTCCTCCAATGGAATGATTTCATTCTGAATTTCCTCTGGTTTTGATTCTTTTGATGAATCATCAATAATTTGACAATCATCTTTATTCTCAGGTGTTTCTTCAGCAATAGAACTAAGCTTCGAGTCTTCTGTTAAATCAATGGTATTAAACTCTATGGGCTTCTCATTTACTTCTTCTCTATTCAATATTGGCATTTCACTATTAGATGATAGATCACACAGTGCAGGTACAGGTGATATGTCTCTACAATTGCTCTGCATATTTGTTGTACTGTCCAATGGGCTAAAATGTGCCGCACTGTTAGTATCAGACTGTGTATCTTGTGCAGCATTTGAATCTGACTCAGAGCTTGCACATGGATCAACCACCCTTATTTCTACACTACTATTTGTTTCACTGTCACTACCAATATCATATTTTCTTGTAAATGTCTCATCATTATTGAAGAGGCACCGATATTTACCAAATTTCTTATGCAATGCTACGATTGGGACCTGGCAGGGTTTAGTAAGAGGAAGCTCTGATGGTTGTGATGTCTCTGGAGCTTGGGGCTCAGGTGCAGTCGAGGCACCGGGGGGCGCAGTCTCTGTGTCTTGCTGATTGGCGTCGGAAGTGGACGCCTCAACGGAGCCGGAGGCTTCGCCGTCGGCAGACGATGCAGCATCCGCCTGCTGCTTGGTGCGTCGGGTTGTACGACGCGTTGCCGTGGTTTTTGTTCCTGCCTTCTTTCTTTTCGCCATTGTACTATTTTAAAGCAACAACATACAACCTAAAAATGAAATATATTCACTTTACAGATACTCTGAACACAGTTGGGCATAGTGACCTCTTTCGATCGTTGTTGTTTCTCGTTACTGTCAATGCCACATGGTTTTAACAAAAAAAAGCAGATTTATAATTCTTGTTAATGAATTTCCCTACACCAACTATATTATTTGACCACTTGGGATGCTTGTTTTGAGTCTCCAATGAATTGATGCAATGAAGCCACCGGTCGGTTGGTTGGTTGGTGTTGATGGTCAGCAATAACATTTCATGATAAAATCTGACTACATACCATTACTTTTTGGATCTAATTGTATTTCTTGCGTTTACTGAAATACTACTAATTATGCAAAACTATTATACTCTCTCACAGTTTAAGTGAAACATTATTTTTAAGCAAAATTACATTTTTCACTCATTTTAGTTCATTGCTTTTTTTTGTTGAGTGAGGAGGGCTGCGACATAGACAATCCAATGAATTCAATCAAGCAAGATAGTATAGTTGCTTGCACATTTTAAAGCCGTAACACACGCTCGGATCTCGTTCGGTGGACTAACTCCGCCGACCGGAGACCCGACGACCGGATGGAACTTGCTTCACGTATGCTTTCTAGTGCACTGCACACTGTGGGTTGTCATCATGTCGTTGGACACAAAAATCATGCAACGTTACAACAACCACGTAAAAGATTGGATTGTAAACGTTTGCTTCCGAGCATCTCGGTTACAATAATAAAGCACGTGAGATGTATCCCACAACCAAGGAAAATCCTTGTTTAATATGATAGCCGTAACACAGCACACGCTCGGATTCGGTACGGGTGGACCACGGATTTTGGTATGCTTCCGAACCATATCCAGCCGTGTGTAGAGTAGTCCGCCGAACATTAATCGTATTAATATTGAGTCTGCCACGGTTCACTTTTTTGCATATCGGATATGGTCCGCTCCGTACCAAATCCGGACGTGTGTACGGGTTGGCCGTACTAAGGCACGGCAGTGCTCCGCCCAAGCAGAACAGACCTACACCGAATGCTCCACCGTATCCTCGGGGTGATCCACGCAGTGCAGCACACCCAGGCGTGCCCTCCCGCCGAATCCGAAACAGGTTTCTCCCGAACCACATGGTTGGTTCGGTGAGTACTTGCGTCAGGCGGAAGTTGAAAACGATGTGGCACCTCTCTAGCCACTCCTCAAAGAGGGGGGGCTTATCGCCAGAATATGGCGTGCGTGCCCAAGACCTCTAACTTGCGCCATCTCATGTTCCAAGTACGACGGGCTGTACCGGCACTGTCACTGCAGCTGCTCAGGCACTCAAGCGGTACAAACACTCTTTTAGCAACTACAGTTTCGAACCGTGTGGTGTCGACTTTGCTTCTGCCTTTTCCTAACTATATTAGGGTCGGCTTACTGTCAAATTGATTTCAGCTGTATTTCACGTGGACTGACTGCCTATCTGACCTCCACTTTCCAGTTACTGGGTTCTAACAATCCGTACCTACTATCAAAGACCTACAAATAATAACAGCCGGGACCTACGGCTTAACATGCTTTCGCACCGTGGAGTCTCGGTATGACCCATCCACAGACTAGGCTCGGTAAGCTTTGGTTAACCTTGAAGATCAACCCACGCAGCTTTTATTATTTAGCCACGAGCTCTTATGAAACCAATGCGCTTTATAATTTTGGACCTAGTTGTACATTGAATATAAGCGTCGGACGAGTTGGGAATGTGTCGAAATAAAGCATGAGACGAGTTAGGAAAGCGACTACAAAGTGACGTATTAGTGAATGAGATGTATTAGGGATAGCGACGAAATAACTAATGTGACGAATTAACATCACAACCAAAATTTAATGTGGTGTCTGAAACTTAACTGTTATTTTTGCCGCTACCACCGTAATTTTTGTGTTCAACGACATGATGACAATCCGCGGTGTGCAATTGAAGGCGTACGTGAAGCAAAATAATGCCATCCGGTTGTAAGTGGAGTTAGTCCGCCGATCCTGATCCGGTCGTGTCATCGTGTCGTGGTCGTAGCGGGATCGAATTTTGTAGGCGGAGTTAGTCCGCCGTACCAAATCCGAGCGTGTGTTTCTGCTATAATTAAAAAACTTCATCGCGTGCGGAAACGATGTACTCCATGATGTAGGTACCTAAAATGAGCGTTCGCGCGGCTTCTTGGCGTTCCGAATACGACTAGTCGTAGTAAGTACGGCCCAACCGTACACACATCCGGATTTGGTACGGAGAAGACCATATCCGGACCGCGGCGGACTCAATTGGTGTGTGTGGTCGCACTCCTCCGAAACGGCTTGACCGATTTTTATAAATTTTTTCATGTATATTTGGTAGGTATGAGAATAGGTCGTAAAGTTTCATGTTTGATATACGCGTACGAAGTCGTGGGCAAAAACTAGTAGTAAACTGTAGGGAACAAAAAGCAATGTATAAAACTGTTCATTTCAAATTGTTTCTCCTGCTGTTTTTTGAATCTAAATTAGGTTTGCTTTTTTATAAAACTGTTGCAAACTTGCATTCCCAAAACAGGAGTCATAGAATGAATCTATCGACATTAATTGATTACAATGATATGATGTGATACGAAAAGCAGCGGTATTTGGGTAAAGAACGCGGAGCCGTGGAGTGGCATGTTAACAATGGTATCGAGCTTGGTAGTCTCAAACTTGTCTCACTCACATATTTTTAGGCGATTCTTTTTTTCATTTTTGAACGCAACTTATTGACGATTCAAACACGTCACACTTACGTCAAATTTTGCTAGCTGTCAAAAATCTAACCAAGCTAGCTGAAAAGGTAGCGGAAAGGAATACTGAAAATTTGAATTAAGTATTCTATTAGGAATACTTTCTGTAATTCCTTAGTTCTATTCTATTAAGATATATAAGATATATTGCAAAAATGGCCGAAACTCCAGAGGTAATTTAGAGACCTACTTCATTTACTTTTTCTCGTTCGTTATGAACTTAAATCTCGGAGACACGTCACGTTTATGTTTTTCAATTTCTAACGTGAAGTATTTCTTTGTATACTTTCATTCTTTCAATAGGCTTGGAGCATACTGTTGATGAGTGCTCATAAAAATTATTCATTAGACGGACCAATAATTTTATTAAGCGCAACGTTTATTTCAGACCGTGAAGATCAATAAGTGGGATGGTGCTGCCGCTAAAAATGCTATCGATGATGCTATCAGAGAGGTGACAATCATTTGGTATTTATTTTATCAAAACTGCAGCATTGCCAAGAGTTCCTGAATAAATATTGTTGATATTTGATTACAGGTTCTAACAGGAGATCTGAAATGTAAAGAGAGCTTCGCCCTCATCGATGGACGGCTCTTCCTCTGTGCGCTGGCTGTTGGTGTGGCTCTCTATGCTTTGCTTTGGGATTACTTGTACCCATTCCCCCAGTCAAGGTATGTATTTACTTATTCTTCTTTAATTTATTTATGCTTAAATATGTGTTTCCCTCCAACAAAAAAAATAAGAAGAAGTTGTCATAAAGAAATAATCTAATTTCATATTTGATCATAAGGCTAGTGTTAACTTTATCCTTATTTTTTCTCTTTAACCTAGACAAAAGTTCTTAAAGGTTAAGTTTATTTACTTCTTCCTACGAAGTGTGTTGGCTCTGCCACTATATACACATAGGGAGGGGTGTAGTCTGAAGAATGCCACTTGCTATGATCCTTGTGTATGTGGCCTACAACTAATAGTAAACTGCAAAAGGCAGTTTATTATTTCATACCTTCACACAAATAATCATCAGTTGTTTAATTATTGCAGACTGGTCCTCATCATTTGTGTGTCCTCGTACTTCATACTGATGGGTATCCTCACTCTCTACACCACATTCAAAGAGAAGGGAGTGTTTGTTGTAGCCAAGGAAAAGACTGGAAACAACAACAGGGTCTGGGAAGCCAGCTCCTATGTTAAGAAGTAAGTTTAAAACATTTTTCCAAATTACTAGAAACCCTAAAACGGGTAGCAGAGCATATAAAAGCTCTGTCTGCATGACTTACTTGCGAAACAAGTTAGCGTAAAATCGCGGCAGCGATTTTCGCTTAGCTTTGAAGAGTAGGAGTAGGTACCTAATTACCGCATACCCACTCAACTTTCCCTGTACCGTTCGGAGTAGCGAATACCGCATATGTCTGAATAGCTTTTATTGTTAAATCGTAGGGGTGTTAAACTCCATGTGGGAGTTCAATGCACCTCGGAGGTGGACCGCAGCGGTCTCTGTTTCCGCTGTGGTCAGCCTGGTCACAGGGCCGGCTCCTGTAACGCCGCGCCGCGCTGCGTAGCATGTGCGGCTGCTGGCAAGCCGGCCGACCCCTGGGCTGGGGGCAGGGCCTGCGCCCCACCCACCAAAGCCGGAAGCAGGAGGAAGCCCTCCGCCACCGCCGTCTCCGCCGCGGCCGCCGCCACCGCCACTGCCGCCGCTTCTGCCGCCATCGCCGGTTCCACCGCGGCTGCTGCTAATGCAACAGCCGCGGTAGAGCCCCCACAAAGGGCTACGGAGGGGGCGGAAATGGAGTGCCAATAATGGCCCCATTTCACTCCCTCCTGTTGAACGTCAGCCACTGCGCCGCCCAGGAACTGATGCTCCTGAGCATGGCGCAGTGACTGATGCCTGTGGACGGCGAGCAATGGGTAGCTCGCCATCCGATCAGAATAGGCCCGGGTCGACGGCGCGCTGTGTTCCACGCGCGCCAAATCAGCAGCCGTCAGCATAAGATGGGGCCCGTTAGGGCCAGAGCCTGTCAGGGTTGCGGATTTTGTTCGAAAGAGTTACCGCGGCCCTGGAACGCAAAAGCCACTAGGAGGAGCATGGAAAAAAAAGGGGTGTTAAACTGATGAACTGCAATGAGGCGCCTGCACCTGCGCCAATTTATCTCTAGCAGCCACGTCTCTAAAATGAGAAATCTTGCCTCGCTTGCTATTGAAATGCGATTTTACGCGCTCAGAAATTACGTTTAAGCATCGCAAGCACGTTGAGCGAAACACACAATTGCGGTAAATAGCCATGTGATTCTCACCTGCCAGTCAATTCTGTAAGTATCTCGCAGTGGAAACTAAGGTGGAGTGAAGTGTCATTAATTTCATCTTACTTGTTATTCATGATATGTAGCTCGTATCTTGTCTACCTACCACACCTAAATTTACACGGTGCGATTTTTACAGAATTGGTCGCCTAGTAGTTTCTTTATTTGTTAAAAATATTAAATCCATTATTTTTCCAACAGGCACGATGACAAGTACAGCCTAATCCTGGTTATGCGCGACGCGTCCGGCAAGTCCCGCGAAGCCTCCATCACCAAGTCCTTCGCCAACTTCATCGACACCAACGGAACCATCGTGCAAACCCTCGTCATCAACGAGATCACCAAACTGTACAACTCCCTCTCCTCTGAAAAGAAAGAGAAGTGATCGCTTGTCTCTCTCGCACAAATGTTATAAGGTCTGACATTATTGTAATACTTTACTCTTAATAAACTAATGTCTTTAAACATTGTTGTTTATGTCTCGTCTGTTTGGTTTCCCCAGGTTATTTTGAATGTTGAAAATAGGTCTCGAGTCTCAACCCAGACTGTTTTGAGAGTGGGCCTGATATAAAAGAGTTGTTATTTCAGGATGACCCCATATTGTCATTCAGGTATGTATGTTGGTTGTGTCAATTAGAGCAGGGCTCGGAAACCGGTTAATTTTCCAAACCGGTTTTGGTCATTGACCCCGAACCAGAAACGATTGCGGTTTAGGTTTCGGTTACCGATATTTTAACCGGTTAATGGAAGAACCGTTTTTTCACAAATTCCGATTCTGTTGAGCGAAATTAACCGGTTAATTTGAGTTTCGACGGTATAAACGAGTTCTACCTACGACACTCTCTTACACCTACAATAACAACGCTCTCGCTCTATTACAAAAAGTACAAAAACTTATTGTATTCGACCACGTTGCTGGCGGAGTACGTTTTGTGAGACGTGTGTGTAACAAAACACTTGAATTTCATGAATTGCGTTGTTATATAAGGTGTACATTGTGATTGACTGACGTAAAAAAAAAAATATTATTATCAAATGAAAGACTTACGGGATAGTCAACCATTTTTTACAGAAGCTGAAAAGGATACAATTTCTCATTCTAATGCAGAGAATGGTAGGTAAAAAAACAGTGCAAGTTAAACATAACTTTTTCATTCGTATTCGTACTATGAAATCAACTTTGTACAATCTACCTTGTGTTCTAGATAATGAAGATTCTCGGTCTTTGATATCATTAAAGAAGCGTTACAGAAATGTAGTTGATTCAGGTGCAGTAACAATAGACTGTACTGATTAACGAAGTTCAAAAAAGGAGGTCCTGTATTCGACCCGTACCTATGTGTGTACCTTGTTTGTCCGCGATTTTCTCGAACACTACTGATCCGAATTGGATGGGGTTTTCGTTATTCAAACGCATATTTTTCAAGGAAGGTTATCATTAGGATCTGATGAATATTTTCAGAGATAGACAGTGGAACTCTTCAATATTGTTTGGAGTTTGATACTACTATTGTATGTGTGCTGGGTTGGAGGACACTCACTTTGTGCAATAAAACTCTTGTTCACTTGAAACTATTCACTGACTTACATAATAACGTGATGATCTGAACTGAACTGAATGCTCAAAATGTTCTAGGTCTTTAATACAATCACGTGGTTGGAAGTAGCAGCAAGGCAGCAACAACAAAGATTCACAATATTCAAACTTATAACCACAGGTTATTATTTACACTAATAATTGTTCATGATTGATCATTGCAATGATGATAGGGCTGTCCTGCACATTCCTCCCGCCGTTCGACGTCCGCCGCTGACGTCGCAGTTGCAGAACACGGTGCAGGATCGCCGCTCCCGATGGGTAGCACTACTATCTTCTTCACTGGACGTCGCAGTGTTCCTCCTTTCATGCTCACGTCCACCGTGCGCACAACTCCATCTGGGCCGGGGAAAGTAGCACAGATGCGTCCTCTGTTCCACATGTTCCATGGGAGGTTGCCGTCTACGATGAGTACTAGATCGCCGACCTTGGTTATTGCCTTTGGTGTGCGGCTCTCTGCGGTTTTGTAGTTCTGGAAGGTGTTCTTTAAGCCATCTGGCCCAAAGTATATCGACGAGTTCCTGAGCCGCGCGCCAACTGGCTCGTAGATGCAGGTCGCTGTTATTGAATTCTCCTGGTGCCGCGATGTAACCTGGACCTCCCAAAATAAAGTGATTGGGTGTCAAGGCTTCAGGAACTTCAAGGTTCACAGACACGTGGGTAAGTGGACGGCTGTTCACGGTGTGTTCGGCTTAGATGAGTAACGTGTGGAGCACTTCTTCACTCGGGAATCGCTCGTTCAAAGTGGTGGCGAGTGCTGTCTTCACGGATCTCACCATGGGTTCCCAGGCGCCTCCCATGAAAGGTGCACCTGGTGGGATGAATCACCAGTCGATCATCTTTCTCAAGGCTTCTGCTGTAACTGCGAAGATGGCGGTTCGTAGCTCCTTCTCGGCGCCGTGAAAGTTCGTCCCGTTATCGCACCACAGTTGCACTGGGCATCCTCGGCGCGCTATCATACGTCGCAATGCCATGACTGCCGAATCTGTATTGAGCGATGTCACAAGATCAAGATGAATGGCTCGCGTCGTGAGGCATGACTGTGAATAAGGCGACATATCTTTTTTGGTGACTTAGTCCCGATGTGATGGTCAACGGCCTGAAGTAATCCAAACCGCCGAAGGTGAATGGTCTCTGCTGGTGTGCTAAGCGACAGGAAGGGAGATGGGATGTCATCGGTTGTGGTGGAGTGGCTGCTTTTATACGGCATCGTATGCATCTGCTGATGATGTTCTTGACGGTCGGTCGCAGACGGAGCACCAAATGTTGCTGACGACATTCGTTGACTATTGTCTCGACGTCTGCGTGATGTAATTGGCGGAGGACATGTTCGATCCACAATCGTGCTGCAAGATGATCTCCATTCAGTACTATCGGTTTCTTTAGCCGTTCTGTGACGTCTGCCATGGCGGTTATTCTGCTCTTCAGGCGAATCTCTCCCTCTGTGAGTTCAATGCACAGGGCGTGCAGGCGACTTTTTCGTGGTATGGGTCTCTCGTTCTTTAGAGCTTCCATCTCTTCTTGAAAGGCTTGCTCTTGTGAAGCTTGCAGGATTAGACTTTCGGCGCTATGCAGAAGTTCAGCGGTGAGAGGAAGGTGATTGTTCGTGTTCGTGGTTTTCTCGCCTCTCTTGTGTTTTGGTTGGCAATGTCTGTTTGTTCTTTTTCCAATCAGTTCAATCCATTTGGTTCTTTTGTAATTGATGTTCTGTCCTGATTGGCGACGGAGTTGCAGGAACTGTAGAACTCGTGCTGTTGCTCGTAGGTACCTTTCCCAGGGTGAGAATCTGTTTACGTCTGGTATAGCTTCTTTGATCTGTTCGTTCTTGTCTTCTTCAATCAAGCTAAAGGTTCTCTCTTCTCCTGTGATTATGACATGATTCTTCTCGTCAGCTGGCCACGTTTCCGGGGGACCCAGAAGGAATTCTGGACCGTTGATCCTGCGATGCTCTTGACTGTAGTTCTCTGGTACCTCTCTTGTTGCGTCGTCTGCTGGGTTCAATTTGGTTGGGAGCCAGTGCCATTCGTTAGTGGAGCTATGTTGTTCGATTGCCGCTATGCGATGAGCGACATACGGTTTGTAGGATCTGGAACCGTTTCTGATCCATGAAAGCGTGGTTCTGCTGTCGGTCCAGAATGCACACTGGCGTTCACTCGTGTATTTGTGTCGCGCATAGGCGTTCGCCAAGTGCTGTTCCACGTCGCCAAACTTCTTGAAGTATTTGTTTAGCCCTGATGGTTACTGGTGATACAAGTCCCAATGGATCAAATAGGGAAATTACTATTCTAAGAGCTTCTCTCTTAGTAGGCGTGTCGTTCTATAAGCTGCTCTGGGGTATACGATAACAGATTCAAATTGAATGCAAGCGAGTCTTCCGTATATTAGACCGAGGACTCGTTCTATCTCGATGTTGTCTTCCAGCTTAATTGTGTCTTCGGTCTTAGTAACATCCCTTAGCGCTTTAAGAAGAGCGGTAGAGAGATATGACCATTTCTTGAGTTCGAAATGTGCTTTCCTGTGGATGTCCTCCCCGAACACTTCCGTAATATTGTAATCTGCCACGAAACTACGACTTGATTCAATTTAACATAACGATAGTATACAACATACGGCGCCTGGTTAGCATCACTGCACTTTACAAGTCTTTTGTATGGTAAAACTAAATACATACTAAACTAGTGAAAATGACTTGAATTTGTTAAGTTAATTTTACCATACCTGCAATATTTGATAAACATTAAAACTTTCTTGATGTATTGGTTACAGCCTTCCATCAAACACTTTGATTTTTTTGTCTCTGGGTATACAACCCAGAACATATAATATATTTTTCAACACATTTGATAAAAAAAACTTTAAAAAAAAGCTGTTGAAAAAAAATATAGAATTGAAACTAAAATAAAAGCTTGTCGCGATAATTTCAATTTGTAATTAAAATTTTATAATTAGGTAGGCACCAACTAAACTTGTAAGCAATTCATAATGTTTGTAATTAAATAAAAGTGCCGTGAATGCTTAAAATGTGGATCTTTAACCTTGAATAACTTTTTTGCACACATAGGATTTATCGGGTTTGAAATTTATTGCAGTACCTAGTTGATCTGTCAGAATGTTTCTTAATTTAAATTTCATTTGACTGAATATGTAGAAATTTCTTCTAGGCATCTCGCGACAAGCTTTTATTATAATTTCAATTCTGTAAAGTCATAAATGAATGTGGTTAATGTGATTTAAAATTTTATTTTGATCTTTTTAGGGCACTTAAATAAAAGCTTTTTTAAAAGTTTTTTTATCATTATTTTATGTTATATTTTTAGTTTCAATCGATAGTTATCGATCAATACGAAAGTAAATCTATAAAACGGAGAGTCCTTCAACAGAAAAACTTATGGAACGGGGAAAACTATTACCCCTGGATGTGGCATCTATTTCATGGTGGGCCTACCAACTGCCTATCATAAACGAATGCGTATACAAAATTTCAAGTCCCAGCAATTGAATATTGAGGAGTTGCATAGTTCAAAGACAACCCTGGACGTGGCATCTATTTCATGGTGGGCCTACCAACTGCCTATCATAAACGAATGCGTATTCAAAATTTTAGGTCCCAGCAGTTGAATATTGAGGAGTTCCATAGTTGCAGCATCATCAGGTCACGTTTATGGTTAACATGCATTGTCA
Organism: Melanchra persicariae; assembly: GCA_947386135.1. Lineage (NCBI taxonomy): Eukaryota > Metazoa > Arthropoda > Insecta > Lepidoptera > Noctuidae > Melanchra > Melanchra persicariae. The sequence goes on along the minus strand of OX376653.1, from coordinate 5,105,432 downwards.
TCGGTTCTGGACCAGCATGCAAAATTTCAGCTCAATCGGATACCGGGAAGTGGGTCAAATTAAACTTGCAAGATTTGTAAACATACATACAAGTCAAGTTAAATAAAAGCTTTTGATAATAATTAATAAAAAATGCATTTACGAAGCCTGTATACATTGTTCGAAAGTTAAAATTTACACACTAAGCAATGGAATGTGTGGTAAAATATGTACTTAGGTATACTTTACAGCTTTTTAATTTCCATAAAAAATAAATATGAATATCACCAAGGAGTTTCACAATCCTAGAATAAACAAGCTGAATGATCGAACCTCTTTAGAAGCGCTTTTGCTCAATACGTTTGTCTCACTTTAATACTAAAGAAAAAATGAGAGAAGAAAAATAAAAATAAATAAATGAAAGATGTACTTCCAATTTTCACCACGCAATTGTTTGCAAATTCGCGCCATTTTCATATTAAATTAGAAACGTCAAAGATTGTTGCGACTTTCCGACTGATATCTATAAAAAAAGATGGTTTCATTACCTATTGTACTTTTCTCTCGCAAATGTATTAAAAAACGTTGTATGACATACGTGCAGAAATTGGTTTTTACAAACTCGTGACTATGATAAGCCCTTGACTTCGTCTCGGGCTTACATTCGTCTACTCATTTGTAAAAACCAACTTACCGCACAAATATCATAAATAACTATTATTCTTCTTCTTTCTTCCCATGGTTAATGTTAGTATAATGTCTATGTTATGTAAAACACGAATTAAATAGCGGCCGCACGACATTTGTATCTGCGGCGATTCGGCAAACGACGAAAGAAAACAAACACGCACAAAAGTAAGCGCGCGAGAATGTGACAAACGGCAGCGGCAGGCTTGCGTCTGAGTAAAACCGGTTTATTCAGGTTAGCGTGGGTTTTCAAATTCTATTCTCTGCATTAACCGGTAACCAAAATTATTAAGGTTGTGTTGAAACCGTTTTTGTTATTAACCGGTTAATCGATGAACGGTATTATAACGGTTTTTTGAACAATATTAACCGGTATTTCTAAACCGGTTCCGAGCCCTGAATTAGAGTACCATAATGTTGTTTTGTACAGTCGGCTCTTGTTTTGTAGTGTTTGCTGTAGATACTAGATGGCGCTACTCACCTACACTACACTACACTGTAAATAGCTAGTGCATGCAAACATTGAAAAGAAGTCACTCATTCAAAATACATAAACAAGATGCTAGTTTAACAAATACTTGGTTAGTTTTTGCCTTATTCTTTAAAATATCAATCCGCTTCATCCTAAACATGCTGGAATCAAAACAACTTACTGCGCGACTGTAAAGAGTTTGTTAGTTCCGTCATCTAACGTCAGATGTCTCTACTGCGCTTCACGGTGCCAAAATAAGTAGAGCATCGAATACTGCGGAATTTCCTTGAACTATTTACGGGAACGACATAGAGTTGCTTATCAGACGGTTTCAGCCGTAGCGTCCTCACTATGGGCTCTCTTATTTTCGTTGCATTTTCCGCGTTTTAGGCGTGGAGTTGTGTTGTGGGTTTCAATGTCAGGAGAACAATGACTCACGCTCACGCCTGACGGCACGGAGCGAGATCGAATGCGCCACGGTCAGTCAGTAGGTCGGTCGGAACCGCTGGTGCGTCGTGGGTGCTCACTCGCGATTAGCTAATATGTACTAGAATTAAGTAGCATTAGTGCAAATAGTTTATTGTAACTAAAAAGTTGAATTAAACAGTGATGTGAAATTGAAACAATAAGTGATATTATCGCTCAAATTTTATACTGTAATAAATACGAAGATTTTCAAGCGCCTTACTAACTAAATTTACCTAAAATAGATTACATGTTTTCATCTTAGTTTTCCTTGGACTTAAAATTATTTAAGGTAAGCTGGACTATTAAAATAACATCAAGTATTTCCCTATAAACGTGTTTTATGTTAGAAATATAGCAAAATAAGTTGGGATATTCATTCGATTTATGCAACGCTGCAGTAGAGCTTACAAATGGCAAGTCAACATAGGATTTTTTATTCTTTGTCCCTAAGACGTTATTAGGAAAACCTAGACGCGGTGGATCAATATTTTTCGGCGTCGTCACTTGGGACTTGTGTTGTAAATCAATAGGCTGCTTGCTGCTCAAAGCTTAGTGGAGTGGAAACCGGCAACGTCATGACATCATCGTAGCGACCTGAACCAAGGACTACCATATTATGACCTACTGGTTACTACGTATTATCTGTAGGTACAACTTTTTTTTTTATCAGTGACCAAAACTGTTTCGTCTACTGTAATAATTTCCGCATACGTTTATTATTTTTTTGTTGATGGTACTTAACTAAATTATTTTATTGTTGTTTGAATATGTTGTTGTAACTGCTGGGAATTATAATTTCTTGTTTAGTTACGCTGGTGTAACAAAAACATATATTTTTAATTGGATGCAAGTACCTACTTAGCTGTGGAATGAAGCTAAATATAGTGTTCTATTATAGTAGCGAATTCAATTTTTAAACAGTAGCTGATTTCATTTAAATAAGTAGTAAAATTATTTAATAACAATTATTTAATGACATTTTTAAGCAGGCAACCTTTATGTATATTTAAAACACTGCATGTTCTCGGTGAGTGTTAGTCACCTGACTGCACGTGTTAACTAGGTATTAAACCATACGACAAAGATAATTTCACAAGACGATGCTATTTTAGTCCTGGCTTCAGTATCAACGCGTGGCATACATGCCACACTAAACCACTGTGTGCACACAGTGCAAAATACAGTAACACAGATCGTGACCGACCTTGAAATGCCGGCCCAATTGCAAAAGCGTTGGGTTCAGCGGTCATTCACCCCTGTCAGCTGGGCTTTTCGCTCCCCCATCTATTCGCGTCGAGCAGGTGTTACGGCTGTTACGTATTCCCTTTAACAAACAATTCTAACGTCACTTTTCTGCCGTTTTCACGATGTTACGTGATAGTATAGCATGCGTACAACGTGAAATGAAGCTCGTCGCGTTGACTCAAATAAAATTGGAACTGAATTCGGCGGGTATCGAACCCTTGCCAACATTTTAACCACACTGTCTCCCACATGTGCTGTAATGATTGCGTGAAAAAATGCGATTGTTTCAACTATTTGAATACTTTTCATTCTATAATGACTAGTAGATTATGCTCACCTACTTTGGAAGAATGAAATGTAGTGTTCAGTGATAGGTACCTATTATCATCCCCAAAAAACAGGGTATATTTTTTGTGCCAATAAATTGTTAGTTTATATTTCTAAACAGAAAAAAAACAGGAAAATATCCAAATTATCCTTACTGAGGAGTTTACGTACCTATCTGATACATGATTTACCTGCGTATTTACCATATCGCAAATATCGATAATTAAGTATAATGTGTTTTATTGTAATTATTACATTTTCCGCAAAAACTAAATAGAACTCAGACATTCTATTATTCTACTGTATTTTGTTTTCAATGAACTACTTCGTTGCGCAACTTCTATCTGATCTAGCGGTGACCCGATGAGATTTCTTATATAACAATTTTGCTTGGTAATTTTCTTACTGTTATGTGAACCAAATAGGTACTGTGGCAAACCTAAAAAAGACAAAACAACGTCTTCCAAAAAATACTGAACCCTAACTAGGTACTTAACTACTAGGCATTATTTAGGTAAAATAATATGAAAAAAGAAATGCTCATATGTAATAAAAATAAGGATGTGAAACTAATCAACTCCAAAAAAGATATTCATAAAGTAATAGAAATGATAGATCAAACAAAAAAAAAAATTTGCACTCTTCTTCAATTTCCGTGCTCCACTACTCGTTACTCTATTGTTTTTAATTTCCTCTATGTTACATCGTTACATAAACACACGACAGAGATAAACTGATAAAGCAAACACGTGTTTGACCTTGCTAAGCTTTATCACTCGGTGCAGCAACAGATAGACAGTCGGAAGATAATCAATTTAATTAGGAGCTGCTAATAACGGCAGCAGTAATAATAAAACTGTACTTTATGAGTATGACCATTATGAACGTAAACGAAGCAAAAAGAGCTTGTAAGGATAGTAACAAATGGCTCTACGTAGTATCTGACTACCCCTGGAGGGGAGCAGGCATGAATTTATTTATGTGAATTTATTGTAATAATGGATTTGTCAGCTCAACTGATTTAGAAGCCAATAAAGTTACTGCAACTAATGAAGTGAAGAAATTTTATGGAAAGCGGTTCCTTGTTAATGCTGGTTGCACTAACGATTGCGCTGAAATGTAATAAGGAACAAAAACAAGAAGCAATAACTACTAGAGGAACAGTCAGAAGAAGGGGTTTACAATTCGTTTGTTAAGCTCAGGATGGCAATTACCTTTTTAAAATACTAAAACTATTCTAAAACTATTTTAAAATCGCAATTCTGAATCCAGGTAGCAAAAGTACTTTACATTCTACAAATTCATGGAACCAATAAATCTACTCACGAAATTGCCTATAAATGCTTAGATAAAGTATCCGAAGAATTTAATCACGATACATTACGATGTTAACGTAAAATCTATTAATAGTCAGAGTTATCAATGCTTTTATTATCGTTTATCATAATCATATTCTTATGATTCTTATGTCGTATTGTTATAGTGTAAAATATACGACGATAGTTACAAGACTCTACATTTCAGTAGCGTCTTGTCAAACAAGACACGTTGAGTGATTAAAATTAGAATTTAAGTTTTACGAGAGACGCTTTAAAAATCTCATGAAATAATCCAAAGGCCTTGGGTACGTCATGCTTGTCGATTGTGTTTTTTTTCCGGCTACACTAAAAAAAACAGACTAGCGCTACTAGCGAATGCGTCTGACAGGATCCATTAGATGCTATTTGGTTTAAAATATTTATTTCAGGCAGAAAGAAAAGCTTAAAAATTTAAAATTAATATGTAAAACAGTAAAACATTACTGACGTTATGAAACGCGTAATATTCTTTATGTGTATGGTAGTAGGCGCAAACAGACCAAGTTCATAGAAAGAGTTCCCCAAGGATCTATCCTAAGCCCTTTCCCATTTTGCTGTTATGTATGAAACGAGTAGAACATTTTAATATTGGTTCAATTACCGCTCAGGGGCCTAACCACCAACTCTTAAAGTAGTATTACTTCAATATTACTTCCAGTGGAAAAGAGACGGAGTTATACGTCCTGTATAGCTCCGTCTCTTTCCCACTGAAAGTAATATTGAAGTAATACTGCTTTAAGAGTTGGTGGTCTAGGCCCTGAAAGTCTATTTCCAATAAATCCCTAGTGCTTACCTGCTTACTCGTGCAGAGATAAATACTAGTTTAAAATAAATAACACGATTTCAATCAAATCGGTTTATTCCCTAACCCAGCGAACTACTTCAGTGAAAGCAAGGATTTCCCCAACCAAAGCATAATCTTTTGCGAATCGTCCTAGGCCATATAAATTAACGTTCTATTTCTAGTATATAAGTACTACAACAAGATTACTACATCCTGTCGTTGTCTCCAGTCGTCTAGGCGTGAAACGTCGTAATTCTGTTGTTCGTTGTCCGTGATTATAAAATATTGCTTTGATGTTCTTTAAGATCGTTTCTTGTCATAAATAATTGTGCGACCGTCACCGTGTTGTTATCTGCCTGGCACGCGCCATATGTAAGTCGGTTAGTTCCTGCTTTTGTAGCTACAAATATTCGGGAGATAAGCAAGTAAGTTTTGTATGTTTCGTCATTTTTATCAGTAAAGAAAGAGTTCAAGTTCGAGAGTTGCTTTAAGTGCATAGTTCCTGTATCTTAAACGACTGTTGTACGTAAAGATAAAACTAAGGTCAATGAATAACTGGCAGACTGGGCGTTCACAGGTAATTTTCTAATATTGGCTTAAGACCAAGTCTATTTTAAAGGACCAGCTTGGCAATATCTAGCAAAGGTAAACAAATAGCTCGTGTTTTTACATAGATGACCACCAATATTGTGTTGTATCTTATATATTTTACTTATACCAACAATACAAAACATACCAGGAAACGATAAATGCTTTCAATCAATGCTGCTGTAAATACTACACTTTCGTTTCTACCTTTTCACGAGAAAGGCGGTATCTGAGATTCCTACACTGTGAATTGCTCTACTCGTTCCGTTTCTAATTAGTAAAAAATGTAGGTACTTATTTTTACCTTTGATAATGATGATTCTACATTGCTGTTATCTATCCGGACATAGAACTGTGCCTAATAAGTATTACAAAAGTAGCAAAGGTTGTATATTTATCTAATACAAACTTTCCGCGTTCCACTAAGGCTCTTCTGTTTTACCAATCCAGAGCATCAGTTTTCTGCTATCCCTGCCTGCGACTAGGTATCTTCTGTTTTATTAGAGCATAAGTCTTCCCTAATTTCTGCTTTTTTTTCTCCTCCTTTCTTTTCATACAACTCTTGGGAATATTCACTAGGTATTAATGTAAACAACTAATCATAGTCTACTAAAGTGCCATACGCTAGTCTCATGGCTACAAGGTCTCCATTAAAATTCAGGCCTCGCGGTTGTCCCCATTCAATGCTGATACAAACAAGCGTAACCTGCGTAATTTTACACTATAAATAAAAGGGAAAACCTATAATACTGGAGTGTTTTCAAGGAAAAACAAAGCGTCAAGCGTTTCAAGACTGTTGACTTTTCAAGTAATAAAGTTGAGTGTTTCAAGAATCGCTGTAACATCGATTTGATACACCTAGGTAGGCTAGGTATCGAGTAGAAAGGTGTGAAGCCGTCGTATTGTTTTGATTGAGCGTGATGAACTGGCAGCTAATAAACTAATATAGGTAAAAAATGGGACCCTGTTACTAAGACTCTGCTGTCCGTCTGTCTGTCACCAAAACAAACAAATAAATCTTTCTTCTTTATAATATTAGTGTAGATAGTACGAAACCCTTCTTGCGCGAATTCGAACTCGCACTTGGCCGGTTTTTTTATAATAGACATGGCTACGACATGTCATGAGAATGATAATTATGATTGGAATGAACGTGCATTTTTCACACATTTTTTATCAGTCAAAATGATAGATCGATCGTTTATAAAAAAAACATATTTTATCGTATAACAGCTAAAACTAGTTGATATCTATTAAAATCCAAATCGGTCTGGTTCGATCTAGACATTGAAGATATATAGTATATTCTATACAAGCCTGGCACAAGCAGAATGGCTCGCTTGGATAATGCATTCAAACGGATAACTACTGCAATCAGCGCAGGAAACGGATCCTTTATCCGCACTCGCATATAGGCAACCACTAGCATATAAGCAAAACTATGCATCTAGGTGTTTATACTGGTGATCTTATGCAGTTACTAAGTGTGATAACTTGATAAGTATTACGTATTATATACTACCTATGGCGTCATGTTTTATGTATGGTTATGTTTCGTTAAAGGTCATTTGATAAGACATGATCACATGAATCATGGAAAAATGAGAACGTAAAAAATATGAATGGTATAATGACTCGGTACTTCTTTAAGTGCTGATGTAACTTTAGATCTACTGTTGCGGCCGTGTGCAATGTGGAAAGACGTAAATCACTCTACAAATGTATTGACTGGGGCTCCAGTCAAGGAGATAGGTAGGTACGTAATGACCTCTCTGCCCTAATAAACCCTAAAATTATAGGTTCTCAGATTATAACTGGGAGTTGGGTCAATCGATTTCAATGCAATTGCAATAAGTAGACTACCAACGGTTATAAAGTAGAAATACACCTGACCTCGAAAAGAAAACAATAGTAGATTATGCACCGAGGGGATAAAGCAGTATCCTATGTCACGGGCGTCATATAGGCGAGAGCGGGGCGAGGGAGTTTAGAGTTTAACTCATGAGCGAAGCGAGGGAATTAATAATACGAAGGGGTTAATACAATAATCCTGAATGCAGCGAGGGATTCAAGCTAGCCCAAGGCAAATACACCTTTATCCCTGAGGAGCATACCTACTCTCTCTCCGATCCTTTATTGTGATCGGGATTCAAGATGATGCCCATGACATAAGACATTGCTTTATCCTCTCTGTGCATAATCTACTACTTATTTTATTTAACCAGAAATCTAATATTGAAAAAAAAGGTACGTAACTCTGAAACAGCCTCAGATGTTTAATAAGTTAGCTAAATCACAGTTTTTTCCAGTTAATCATTATTTATTTTGGAAGTTTCTTATCATTCAGTAATCGGTCATTTGCTCCCCATTTGTGTTTCTTTAAGGCTTTTGTTAGGGTGCGCAAACTCCACGCAAGTTTGCACTCCGCGTTGGCGCCCATGCACACGGCAACATAACTTCAATCAACTTGTCTTTTATTAGGATCATTAGTAATAGACGACATTACTATCTGATAAGCTACGTATCGTGTATCGATATTATCACGGGCGAAGCGGCGTGGTAGTGTGAGTAGTCACAGACGCTGCGCTTTCCACGCGTGATCGCTCCGTGATAGATTACTATCAATATCGTCTAACACATGCCTCATTGTGACATACCATATAATTATAAACATGGTATCTTAATCTGGTGTTAGTAGTGGAAAATTTGCAGCTTTTCCGGAACATCCCTTGTAGGCATGTCATTTTTACAACCTGCCTAAGTGAAAATTGGTTGACTGAAAAAGATTTGATGTACAAAATGTCTGTCGTTATTACACGCTTTTTTTACCGATGAGGTGACTGTGAACCTACACTGTATGTATGACGTTTAGGTACGCAGATTTTGTCAGTGAAAATATTACCTAACTGAACTCTTGAGCTAACCTATCACCGTCTAAAATGGGTTCTAATTCACAAGTGTATCAGGGGCGTCGCTTGCGATGTCAGTGTGTTTAGGGAATGCAATCCCGACTCGAGATCGTAAAGTCGAGATCCCTCGGGATTAGAAATGTCAATCCCGCGGGATCCCGAAATTTGCGGGATCTCGTCTAGTTCAAAAAAAAAAAATCACATTACTGAATACGATGAAAACTGCTTATTTGTGATAGTGAGGTTAATTAAAACAAATAATTATTTGAAAGAAAACAAAAGCCTTTATCCTTTTAATATTACTAACTAAATAATTAACAGTTTTACTAACATGAACATAATCAAAACAAAAGTAGGTATAGTATAGCTCAAGGAGATTAAAAAGTCGATACGGGTGATTTTGAAAGTAACTTCTTAAAAAACAAAGTGTATCAAGAGTACTATCTGCTAACTGGCATCTAATATCCGTTGCAATGTAGCCAGCAGCTGAGAATGCCCTCTCCGACTCAACACTGGTTGGCAACAGCGTGACTAAGCAATTATATGCAAACTGCAAAAATCTCCCCCTTGTTCCTCCACACTCAAATAAATCCATTTCTTTTTTATTACTCACTCTAATTTATCTAAGCTTGTGGATCTGGATACACGTGTAAAAGGACTTTTAGACGCTCGCAGAGTTTCTTCTAATTCCTCTTGAAGTGAAGTATTAGTTTGTGTAGCAGTAGCACTTAAATAATTTAAATCCTCTGCAATCATAGAATGTGGCAAGTCATCTTCGTTTAATACTGTCGTATTAATCTCTACTTGGCTTAGTTCTTCACGATGTAATCGTGTGATAATATTTTTAATTTCTTATGAGATATTTACTTGGCAATTGGAAAGTCTCGTTGCCTTTCCATTGCTCCAAATCATCTTGATAGATTTTTCAAATATTCAGCGCACCGCTCGCGCCCCGAGCGGATGTGTCGCCAATCCAATTCCGTCAATCTCGAACGGGATCTCGTTATATTATGCTTTGGGATTGATCCCGAAAAATTACACGGGATCTCGCGAGATCGGAATTCCGCGAGATCGGGATTGCATTCCCTAAGTGTGTTACAATACCATAGCCCATGTACCACACACACCCATTAATTGATCAACAACGATGGTGGTTATCAATGGATCTAGATCGAATGCATCTTTAGTACTTAAAATCCAAGGCCATCTCAGGTTGTCTATTATTATTAAATAAATAAGAAGAAAAAGAAAGAAGAAAGAGAAAGTTCTTATCTACACTAATATTAGAAAGAGGAATGATTTGTTTGTTTGAATTGAATAGGATCCGAAACTACAGAACCGATTTGAAAAATTATTTCACCATTAGAATCCTACATTATCTCTGATGGACATAGGCCATAGAATATTTTCAAAAAGTTAGGGATCCCTATGAAAACTTCTATAATGTAACCCAAGGTGTGAAAAAATTATCAAAAGAAATCTTTATTTATTGCGTACGCTGCGGAAACTATTGACAATAGAGCAAAGTGATGTACTACAGTTTTATAGAGAACATCAATATCTACAAAAAAATCCGCAATACCATATGTCTAACTATTATGGTTGATGTTTGTAGAGTAGGTACCTACTAAATCCGCGCGGACGAAGTCGCAGGCAAAGTGCTAGTGAGAAATAAAGTCCTTTACACCTAAATATGCTAAATCTGCGACTCTAGGTAGGTACCATTTAATTTAATTTGATAATAATATTTATCGATGGCATCTACCCACGCTGTTTGAGTGGGTGTGGTAGCACCTTACCCAGTAACAAGATGTTACGCAAAAATGATGAAATAAGTTAAAATCCTTTGCAAAGACGTATGACGTAAAACGTATAAGATAACGATTATTTCCGACTTTGATTAATGATAACCTATGAGTACGTAGGTAGACGTAATTCCAGACGCCACCAATATTTAAACACTACCGATTTTGTCCAGTTTCACGCATAGGCTTTGCATTAGTAAAATCTGCAGTATTTTTAACGCTAATTAAACTAATATTACTAAACTAAACACTAACTACTAATACCATACTATTCACACTCACTGATAAGTACTGATAAATATAGTTAACAGTGAGTGCGAACAGTCCGACTTTTTAATTTCCATTACCAATGTCAATTTTGTGTAAAAATATTGTAATAATTATGAGGTAGATTTCAGATTAAATTATAGGTAAATTCCCTACTCATCTTCAAGTGAGCAATAAATTAAATTATTAATTTATTTCAACGACGACGATATTCGGGCATGGAGTACCGAGTAGGTTCTACTTGCGTGGAAACATCGACCCCTCCTCCTCCAAATTGTAATTGTCACATTACACTCCAGTAGCTTATCCACAGTACCTACATACATTTACAAGCGTGGCTATATATATCAGCCGGTCTATTCTACAGTGCGATTCTGTAAACATGCAGTGCGATTCTGTAAACCTTTTTTTTATGGATGGTACCTATATCATCAAATGACTCAGGTCCTGCCACTCTGGGTGGAGCGGGAGGGAGTGTCAGAGTCATATCTACTGACTAAAACCCATCCGTGCTCCTCGTAGTGCCCTTTGCTTTCCAGGGCCGCGGTAACTCTTCCGAACAAAATCCGCTACCCTGGCCGATTCTGTAAACCTGCAGTGCGATTATGTAAACATGTCGAAGTGAAGGCTTGGGTGAAGTGATCACGAAGTGGACTGTCAATCCATGTAATAAAAATGGTTTGACCGCCCCACCTTGTTTATATGGATTACCAGATCGCTTCATTTTCACTTCACCTAAGATTACACTCTCATGTAGCCTCCGTGGTCGAGTGGTTTAGGCGTTTGCTTTGGGACCCGGTGGTCGTGGGTTCGATTCCCACTTATACTTCCCACAGCATACTTTGTAAAGTTGTTTCCAGTTTGGCTAGGACATTGCAGGCCTGAATCACCTTATTGTCTGATAAAAAAAGATAATTCCGAGCTTCGGAAGGCCGGTGGTCCCGGCCGCCAAATTAGGCGGTCGTCAAATAAACCATGTCAGAGGCCCTGAGGTGGTTTAGAAACTGTGACACTAGGGTGTGTGGGGTACTACACGGTGAGATGTTTACACAATCGCAGTGCAGTAAGTACTGCACGAAATCACTAGGTATAACCAACCTTGAAACGCCCTCTGCAGTCAAATCGCGGTAATATAAAATAATATCTACATAGCGTGTAGCGTGTCCGTGTTGTTATTTCAACAACTGTAATAGAAGGCCATGTTAATTACTATCAAATGATGGTGTTACATAAACACTTCGCTATTGTATTGTCTGTTTATATGTTTATTGAGACATATAGGTATGCAGCCATGCATGGATCGTATTTCAGTAAAGTTAAGTGAGCAATTTTCTTAGAAATCTTTTTTGTTACAGATGGAAACATGTACCTAGTCTAGCCTAAAGTCTAAGAGCTATATAACCATCTCAAATGATAAAGATAATTAGAGAAAAATGGGAGGCTTGATTTATAAAAAAAAAAATTACGGCGTTGGCAAACTAGCCTAAACATGATTCATTACTTCATTATAATAGGGAAAAGCTTACATAGCAATATTGTCAACAGCAAACAGAATAATTACCTAGGTATTTATTATCCTTATTGTTTTATGTGATAAAATAAACTAAAATCAAAACATTGATAATGTGGCATTTACCTACCTATATAAAAAAGTAGGCACTATTCGGATATATTTTCCTGAATAGGAACTTCCATTGTCCTTAGGTATCTGTTACCATGGGTGCATTTGCGGATTTTGTTCGAAAGAGTTACCGCGGCCCTGGAAAGCAAAGGGCACTAGGAGGAGCACGGATGGGTTTTATTCAGTAAGAGTCTAACACTCCCTTCCGCTCCGCCCAGAGCGGAAGGAGTCACTTGATGATTTCCCATCCATAAAAAAAAACATGAGTGCATGCTCTGGTTAAAAGGGTATACAAATTCAGTACATTTTTGGACCCCTTCCCCCCAGTGAACGCTATAGCAGCGCCCGTGACTGCTACCTCCCTAATCGCATCATTCTAGTATTACCTTTTCTTCTTGCAGAATAATGTCTCGCAGAAGATTGCTGATTGGAGGCGCGGCGGGAGTCGCAGGCGCAGCGCTGACCGCGTGGGCAGTGGCCGCCGATGACTCACACGTGGTACGTACCGAGGAAACCCGGCATTATCGCTCCCCCTGATAACGTAGCAGCGCAGCTTTTATTTTCGCCGGTTTTAATATTAGCCGTGTGTAGCGACCGACAGATTCGGATTAGGTATGTGGAGATAAGATTGCCAGTGGAACTATTTTTGGTTGCTTTGACAACAGTTTTGTCCTTCAAGGTAGCAGGTTAATGATGAAAAGTTAAATTAAAACTAAAACAGTTTTAAAATGTTGTAAGCCAGCTACACATTAGTTAGACCTATAGCATGAGGCTATGCTTTTAATAAAATATGTGTAAGTATAGGGGTAGTATAGGGGCAAGCTATCTAAATCATAGCCTCTGGCCCATCCTCTTAATTCAACTAAAATAAAGAGAGGGGGGCATTATTTATAGAATAAAATAAATAAACAAATATCTTGGGACAACTCACACAAAACAAGACAGCAAGAAACACAAAAGGACAACGCTACAATAGAGGGGTGTGTAGATGTAGAGCTGTAAATGTCTGGAGTAAAGAATTTTTGGAGACCTCTGTAGCCATAAAAATAAGCTTAAAACTCGTACCTTTCGCTTACAGGAATGGTACAGACCCTCAACGGTAAAAGCAACAACAGCGCGCAAGAAGCGACCTCTTCCGACGCGCGACCATCAAGTGGCTTCTCTACAAGCAGGACACACCTTCGACATCCTCATCGTTGGTGGGGGTGCCACTGGCGTAGGATGTGCGCTAGATGCGTGTACAAGAGGTAAGCGACTATAACCCTTATTTACTAGGAAATAAGAGCGTGAGAAGCGACCATCAAGTGGCTTCCTGGTAAACTGGTCAGAACTTCGACATCTTCATCTTTGGTGGAAGCGCCACTGACGTAGTATGCGCGCTGGATGACAGTGGTAAGCAACTATAACCCTTATCTACTATGAGATAAAAGCGTAAGTAGCTACCATCATGTTGCTTCCTTGCAAGTACATAGGATATAGCTGTGATAACTGATATCCTTTTCGTTGCTAGAGATCCGCTGGTATAGGATGCGAGCGCTAGGTAAGCAACTATAGCCCTTACCTACCACAAGATAAGATCGAGCCTAACACGTGTCTGTTAGATTGTTCACCTTGCTAGCCGGGCCATTTATGACATCCGGATCGAAGCAGGAGGGTCTTATGAAAATTGGATCAATCAATCATGAATTATGAGTGCCGTAGATATTAACACGCATCCTTATATTTCCTTATGAACGTTTGAGGCACTACCGAAGAATTTAAACCATTCTGATTACGGCACGTAAATGAGATATGAACTTTTATTTGTAGTTAGGCAGTTGTACGAGCCGTAATCGGTAATGATAATGGTTTAATTTATTAGCGGACCGACAGTGACTATATACTATTAAGCATTACGAGGTAGATCGTTAAATTAAGTAGATCGGCCGTTAAATTTTATTTATGACAGTATCGATTAGTATCATTATGTTGCACAATAGAGCTGTAGGTACGCACTTGTTTTTACGACAGTTTTATCAAGCAGTAGAAATCAGAAATCATACCATTGTCAAAGAATGAAATTGAATAAGGCTTATAGTCATTTACAGTACTATCTTACAATGATTTTTTTTTTTAAATAATAAATTCATCGTCAATAATTTAATCAGCGATCTTCCAGCAGACTTGACTAACAAAATTAGGCTTCGACAGACTAACACCCGATTTCCAAAACGAAAATCAACATTGAACTTTGATGAGACATTGATGTTAGTTCCAAAAATGAACGTAGCCTATAATGCCAGAATTTTATGTTTTGAAGTTTGTACTCACCCGTATGTTATTATGATATTATTATAATTTCAAATATTTTGGCACATTTCAAATGTAGTCTAATATACCTACTAATTTAATATTAATGTTTGTATGCCAACTACTGTGACAGGACACAGAGACTCATTACCCTGCAATTGTTCTACCTTTTTTACCTGTATACACAAATAAACGTATATGATTTGATTTGATAAAACCTTACATGGTTTTTATAGAGAGTAGGCCGCTGCAAATACAACTTGGCAAAATGGGTTTTCACTGATCCACTAGACACCAAATGTGAGTGCGGTGCTCCCGTCCAAAACTGGTGGAGTACCCCAAGTGCCCTGACACATGCAGCTGCATCATTAAGGGCCTTATGAGTGCCACAGATGAGCGTGGAACTATAAGCGTGGCCACCTACTGGGCACAAAATGTTTAAGGGTCGCCATCGACTCGAAAAGAGAGTTGAGACTGGTCAATCATTATGGACGCGAGTAGGTGGGTGATCAGTTTTTGAGGGGCGTCTCTGGGTGTCGCATTGTATGACTACTTTTATTATCTTGGGTTCTGCCTGTAAGTAAAAATACTTGTATGTGTAAATAAATAAATAAAATAAAAGAAGGAGAATAGAGAACTGGAAAATTTACACTAAATCTTATGTAGAAACACTTAGTAAAAACAAACCGCTACTTTATAGAGAACCTCTAAATCAATCTAACCCACCTTAATTTCAGGTCTCCGCACAGCCCTGGTGGAAGCTGACGACTTCGCCAGCGGCACATCAAGCCGCAGCACCAAGCTCATCCATGGAGGAGTACGCTACCTTCAGAAGGCCATCATGCAGCTGGACTACGACCAGTACAAGATGGTGAAGGAGGCCTTACATGAGAGAGCTAATATGTTGGAGGTGGCGCCACATTTGACACGACCCTTGCCTATTTTGCTGCCCGTTTATAAGTAAGTTGGTGGTTAATACATTTTTTCTACTAAATAGTTTTAGTATTTCCGTGCTTCCGATACGACGCTAAGCCGAGGGAATATGCATGAAAAAAATATTTGTTATCTACACACAACTATTCTTAAAACATACAAAAATATAATACTAACAGTGAAAATAGAATCAAAATTGGTCGACAAACCAACGCGATATAACTATTAACAAAATATCTGCCCCTCTCGCGAAAACGATGTTTTGTATGGCAGGTGTCATGGACTTTGACATCAGAGTCTACAACGTGTAACAGAATAAACGCAATACCTCTTAAGGGATCATTGTACTCATCATTATGAACAACTTTTACTATGGGGACTCCGAAATCGCGAAAAAAAAAAACAAGCAGTTCGGTACAATTTGTCGAGTTATGCGCACAGAAATGTATGGGGCAGTCGATTTTTTTTTCGCGATTTCAGTGTTGGTCCCGTAGTGAAAGTTGTTCATAATGATGAGTACAATGATCCCTTAAGAGGTATTGCGTTTATTCTGTTACACGTTGTATATCGGACTTCTCTTTCTAAGTGTCAATCACTCAGTATTTTAAATGGGTTGTGGAGGTCCGATAGTTGGTCCTGGTCTTGTTAAATACTGGTATTCAACTGCACCCGGTAAGACACCGAGCCCAAAACCCAAAAAAGGTGAGCCAAATGATGATGATATTACATTCAGTAATTTTGAAAGTAATGATAAGAATCTGAAGAAAATTTAAATAGATGAATGACCAAAAAAAGTACCCAAAGTTCTCGACGACACAGTTGGCGCAGCGGTTGAGCGATTGACTGCTGCGCTGTGTGTCGCAGGTTCGATTCCCGCACGAAACAAAATTATTTGTATGGCTTACAGATAGTTGTTCCGGGTCTGGCTGTTTGTGCATGTGAGTTTAAATGTCTGTGAACACCCACGATACATAAGAAATTCCTAGTGTGGGGCAACGTTTCTTTTAAAAAAAATCGAAACATGTTAATACACACACATTAGCTAATTAAGTGATTAGCACTTAATTAGCTAATGTGTTGTTAAACTGTCCAACGTAATGACCAACCCTGCGAAGCTGTTAATTAATCAAATAGATTGTAAAGCAATAGTCATAAAAGTGAAGTTACAATACACTAGGGCACAATTATAATTGACCTGTGTAATCTACCTGAAACATTGTTGTTTCCACAGGTTGTTTTATTCCTTGGCCATTGGAACAACATTGTATTAAGATCGCATGATATTTATGTAGCGCCGATTTAAAATCATGTGTGGATATTAATATGCAATTGATTCGGTATTGTTTAAATAACTTGGCACTGTATTGTGCATTATTATGGTCTCATATTTGACTCGCCGGATTTGGGGTTGCTTTGTTTACAAGCAATAGGTACTTTGGCACTGATTTTGTTTATCAAAGTATTGGGCCGTGTGTGTACAGGGCTCTCCCATTAATTCCATCACGTACATTTTAATCCATAGAAATATAATATTTATATGCTTAGAGATTATGCGGGCCAAAGGCATGACCTAGACGCGGATTTTATGCGTCTCAGACTTGACCGCATAAAGTCTGTCGTCTGCGTTACCGTTTGTTTTTCGAAAGTAATGGAGCTTCACTATGGGACCAACACTGAAATCTCGAAACAATAATCGACAGCCCCATACATTTTTGTGCGCATACTCGACAAAATGAAGGTACCTACTGAACAGCTGATTTTTTTTTGCGATTTGAGGTTTGGTCCCATAGTAAAAGTTGTTCATAATAATGAGTACAATGACCCCTTAAGAGGTATTGCGTTTATTCTGTAACACGTTGTATAATAAATCGATATTTCTTTCTATAATTTCCAGATGGTGGCAAGTCCCCTACTACTGGTTTGGTATCAAGATGTACGACGTGGTGGCGGGCGACAGAAACGTCAAGAGTTCCTACTACCTGTCTAAGAAGAATACCCTCGAACTGTTTCCCATGTTGAAGTCTGACAACCTGTGTGGAGGCATCGTGTATTATGATGGTGAGTCTCAGCCATAGATTTAATAAACAAGTTTTTTATATTTCTATGGACTCAGCCATAGATTTAGGCTAAGTCCTGGCTAAGTTGATCCACTCAGTGTGAATCACTTGCAGTTGCAACAAAGTAAATATATTATAAGGTTGATCCACACAATGAGGGCCGTGCCTGGGATTTGTTAGTTTCAGAGATTACTTTCAACAAGCATACTGATTAACCCTCGTCTTCGAGAGGGTTAAAACTGGGGGTTGATTTGAAAAAAAAGGCTGGTTGGTTGGTTCTCCAGAAACTTGGGACACTTTGGCCCAAGTCTAATTTTATTACTTGTACTGATTACACCCGTAACTTAACAGAACTAGAACTCAACTCACAAAAAAATATTCTTCCTGGACCCTTATACTATCGGCGGAAAATCTTAACACCGCGATCTAGAAAATGACCCAAAATGCACAACGCCATCTAGTGACAAATATAGTACTAATTTTTACTAGACCGCGGTGTTTTCCGCTACACTTGCTGTTTGGTTAAACATTCCGCCCACCAAGGACATTTTGTGCAACATTATGTCCTTCCAAAGTTAAATGTTACACAGTTATTTATATTATGCAAATCAAAAAGTTGCAATAACCCATATACATCAAACTTAAACTTAAGCAATGCTTACAATAATCGTAATACTTTAAACAAAACACTAACAAACAAAACTTAAAATTAACACATTATCTGCTAAAGAATATTCTTAGCCAATAGGCAATACACACAGCTTTGATGTTGGCCTTTTAAATGTAGAATTACTACTACGAAGTGTGACTACTCGTGTAAGATTGTCTAACCCCGGATGCTTTTCAACCACCCTGCCAAGAAGCCACCGACAAGGAGGTAAATTATCCTCTTTAATTAACACTACATCCCCTACGTTGGGTTCCGGGGTTTGATTAGACCATTTATAACGATGCAAAAGAGTAGTCAAATATTCGCTAGACCAGCGACGCCAGAAGTGTTGCGTCATCTGTTGCACTAAATGCCACCTCTTCAGACTAGAAATATTTGCATCTTCATAGTTACGATCCGGTGCGTTAACAATTGGTTCCCCCACAAGAAAATGCCCTGGCGTTAATGCATCAAAAGTGTTCGAATCGGTCAGCCTACACAAGGGACGTGAGTTCAAGCATGCTTCTACTTGGCTTAATAAGTTGGACATCTCTTCAAAAGTTAAAGTTGAGCTTCCTATTACCCTATTTAAATGTTTCTTGCATGACTTTATTCCAGCCTCCCATAGTCCGCCAAAGTTCGGAGTATGTGGTGGAATGAAATGCCATGTAGTACCCTCACTAGCCAAGGTTGCAGCAATATCCTTAGCTATACCTGAATTTTCAGAGCGAAGTAATATATCTAATTCCCTAGAAGCACCCTGAAAATTTGTCCCGTTATCACTCCATATATCCTTGCAGTGACCTCGTCTTGCCACAAACCTTTTAAAAGCGGCAAGAAACCCCTTTGTTGTTAGGTCACTAACGACCTCAATGTGGACAGCTTTAGTCGCCATGCAGACAAATAAACAAATATATCCCTTATATGCATGGTGACCCCTTCCTTTTGATGTCCTCAAATTGATAGGACCAGCGTAATCTACCCCGCTGCTTTTGAACGGCCTATTTGGTATAACCCGTGCAGGTGGTAATTGACCCATCATTTGAGGTTTTGTAGAAGCTGCATAACGTAAACAAACTACACATTTTCGCACGTATGCAGTAACCAACCGTTTAGCACCCTGAATATAATATTTTGTGCTTAAGTAGTTAAGCATTAGTTGGGGACCGCCATGAAGATTCCTATAATGCGCGTCGGCAATTAAAAGACTGGTAAAATGAGTATTACTTGGAATCAACATTGGATTTTTACTATCCCTGTCAAGATTGGAACGTTCCAATCTACCGCCCACCCTCAGGATATTAACAGAATCGAGGTAAAGATTTAAAGACTTAAACAAATTTCTTTTAGGCTTTTCCTTTCTCAGATCCAGAATTACCGCTTCGAAATTTTGACCTTGACATACCTTTATGCATGTCTCCAAGGCTAATCTCATTTCCTCTGCAGTTATAAAATTATGTTTCATTCTTTCCGCTTTCGGTTTTCTCAACTCTATAGGACGTCTTAAATATGCTACTATTCTAACGAGTTTGGTAAGTGATGAATATTTATCCCAAATAAAGTTATCCTCTGATGCTACATGTACCTTTATTTCCTCTATATTTGTTGGTACCACCTTGCGTTTGTTGAGTATAATAATTTTATCCTTCAGGAACCCCGGACCTTCTAACCACAACTTAAAGTTTACTAATTCTGACGCATAAAGACCACGTGATGCGCAATCAGCAGGATTGATTTTTGACATAACATGATTCCATTGTTGTGGTTCACTTATGCACAAAATTTCAGAAACGCGATTGGCCACGAATGTTTTCCATTTGTTAGGATGACTATTTAACCACGCTAATACAATCTCTGAGTCGGTCCAGTAGTACAAATTAAGTTTACCTATTCCCATCAATTCTGAGACTTCGGATAAGAGTTTTGCTAAAAGCACTGCACCGCACAACTCTAATCGAGGCACAGAAATCGTTTTTATAGGAGCAACTTTGGTTTTCGCCGTAAGCAAAGTGACATGTATCTTACCTTCAGCATCGACAACCCGTGCATACACTACCGCAGCATATGCTGATTTAGACGCGTCGCAAAATCCGTGTAAGTCAATCTGCTTGTCACCGTGCTTCATGTTTAACCATCGAGGTATTGAAAACTCCGTTAAACTTTGCAACTCTTGTCGGTAAGTACACCACTCTTTTCTTATTTCATATGGAATTTCCTCATCCCAACTAATCCCAGAAACCCATAATTTTTGAATTAACATTTTTGCTACAATGATTACGGGAGCGACCCATCCCAAAGGGTCAAATAGTCTTGCTATATCTGATAATACCTTTCTTTTCGTTACAGGTTCCTGTAGTGGAGGCAACTTAACAGAATACTGGAAGGTGTCGCAGTTTCGGTTCCAGGTAAGTCCCAACGTTTTAAATACCTCATCTTGTTTTATATTGATTTCTCTTTCTATACCATCTTGATCCATGAACGATTGTTTTTCCCCGATCATTCTCTCCAGTAATTCACTGCTGTTACTTGACCATTTTTGTAAAGTGAATCCTGCTTTTGCTAACAACTCGTTCATTTGATTAAAGATTTGTATGCCTTCTTCTATCGAGTCACAACCAGTCATGAGATCATCCATGTAATAATCTTTAAGTACCCTTTCAGCTGCACGTGGATATTTGACTCCTTCATCGTACGCTACTTGCTGCATCGATCGAACTGCTAAGAAAGGCGCTGAAGAGGTACCAAAAGTAACGGTAAGTAACTTATAATCCTTTAATGAAGATTGTTTGCTGTCTCTCCAAACGATGCGTTGGAAATCGGTATGATGGTCGGCCACGCGCACCATTCGGTACATTTTGATAATGTCTGAAACGAGGCAGATGTGGTGAGTTCTCCAACGAATCAATAAATGACGCAAATCTGGTTGCAGCCTCGGACCAATTAGTAGGTCATCGTTGAGCGATATTCCATTTTTTCCTTTGCAGGAAGCATCGTAGACAACCCGAACCTTGGTTGTATCTTTATCGTTACGTATCACCGCATGATGAGGCAAATACACTGCATGTTGATTTTGTTCTTCTGATTTGGTTATTTGTCTCATGTGTCCCAGTTGCAAGTATTCATCTATGACTTCTTGATATTTTATCTTTAAATCTGTGTCTTTACTGAGTTTAGCTTCTAATGCGTAAAACCTGTTAATTGCTGCCTTTCTTGTATCGCCATATTGACAGCTCGGATCTTGACTTCTAAATGGTAAGTTTACTACATAACGACCGTCACCATCTCTTATAGTTGTAGTTTTAAATATTTCTTCACATCGTAGTTCTTCTTCGCTAAGAATATGATTTTTAATTTGATTTGGTTCCTTTTCTAATTCCCAGAACTTTTTCAGGATTTCGTCATCACCAAGGCGAGTATGCATTACGGTGATCTTTGATGAAAATTGAGCAGCAGCAGCTACAGTACCTGATAAAATCCATCCTAAGGAGGTTGACTGAGCCACAGTGTTACCATCAGGAGCCTTCCTTAACCCGTTTTGTAAAATCTGACTATAAACTTCTGACCCGAACAACATATCCACTTTATCCGGTCTATGATATCTAGGATCTGCTAATTTCATGTCGCTAGCTTGAACCCAATCTAAATATACCGTTTCCCTACCAGGTAATAATGATGTTATAGATTTGAGAACATATGCCTTGACTACAAATTCAAATGATGGATCGACCCTGGACTGAATTTTAACCTCAACCACCGAATTCAAGAATAATTTGGCATGAACGTCTATACCAGTTATTAAACCTTTAGCTGGTTTTTTCTGTAACCCTAAACTCTGTACCGCATGTTCTGTGACAAAAGACGCTTGAGAGCCTTGGTCTAACAGAGCCCTGATTGTAAACATAACCCCGTTTTTCGATACAGCCCTCACTAGGGCCGTGGCGAGTAAGACTTGGCTATTCGCTATACCTTTCGAAAAACAAGTTACTACGTTATTTTCAGATTCTACTCCGACTGTGTTTGTCCGTTCATTCATAAAAGAATCTCCCTTGCCTTCTACTGACTCCTGCTCACCTTTAGGGTGCAACAAGGAGTGATGTCTCCGCTTACATATTTGACAAGAAGCTGTGCACCTGCAAATTCTGGCAGAGTGGTTGTGCCCCAGACAATTAAAACATAAATTGTGATCCTGCACAAACTTACGCCGAATATCCACATCCTGGTTAACAAATTGCTTGCAATTTCTTATTTTATGCTCGTTACTATTACAACACGGACAAACAATAGTGGCATTGGCCGCAGTGTGAAAGACCTTTGCCTTACTTAAATTTACATTATTTCTAATTGGCTTAGTTCCTAAGAATTCAAATGCCCTATAACGGCTTGTTAAAAACTCTTTGAACTGTTCAAAAGTAGGCAACTTATCTGAATCTGTATTACTAGCTACCTTTAGTTCCCAATCCCGTCTACTGTCTTGATCTAATTTTAATGTTAAAATATGGATGATTAAAATATCCCAAGAAGTTACATCAATATCCAAATTAGTTAGTGCATTTAAACAGTCTGATGTTGTATCCATTAATTCCTTTAAAGCACTAGCTGACTCTTGCGCTATGTTCTTTTGACTGAGTAATCTTGTTAAGATACAATGAGATAAATATTTTTTATTGTTGTATCTGGTCTCCAACTGAGCCCAGCATTTTTCATAGTTTAGTTCTGAAATTGGTATATGACGAAGGAGCTGCTCGGCTTCCCCAGCCAAATAACCCTTTAAGTAATGCAACTTTTGAACATTATCAATATTTCCGTTCTTATGAATTGCTGACACAAATAGATCGCGAAACGTCGGCCATTCTGTATACTTCCCGGAAAATGTCGGGATTGTTATTCTAGGCAATTTTATAGAGACGCCTTTATGGTCAGACATATTATTTGAAGCATTGAAAGATGACCCCGCACCCGGAGAAACATCAGTACTTTTAACTTTACATAATGCAGTTTTTAAGTCACATTTAAAATCCAAATATAATTCCTCAGTATTAAAATATACTTCGTTCACAGTGTATGGTGAAGATGTCAACTCCTTACGTTCAAAGTCTTTAATAATTAGTGTATGTGTTAACTTAAATTGCGCCCACAATTCTTCAATATTTTCTAACCTGGTTTCTAAATATGGTATAGTAATTCTATCCTTCGGCGACTTTTTAAAATTAACTTTAGCTTTCGACAATCGAGCGTAAATATCATCTTGCACCTTAATATGCGATTGCAAAGACATTTTGAATTTGTTCCAAAAAAAATTACAAGTCGATGTAAACAAAGAAATTTTTCTAAGTACTAATTATTTCTTAAAATTTTACAAGTTCCAAAAACCTTCAAAATATTTTGCAAGTCAACGTAAACAAAAAACTTTTTTTATTTTTTTTTTTATTTAAGTTGTAAAAGTTTCGAAAATTTTACAAGTGTTTGGCACTTTAAAATCGACAAAAAAATCGGGCATAGGCTCCCCGTCTAAACACAATTTGGCTTAATTTAGTCTAAGTCCCAATTTCTACTCGAAACTTTAAAGTTAAAATCTTCTAAGCAATAAAGTTCACTTTTGCTTGGCATAAAAGAAGTCACAAAGTACTCACGATTTTTGGCACTATCACTCACTTCCTTACGACCCTAGTCGTCTGCAGCTTGCTTGCTGCTGATTTCTAGTTGTTCCCAACGCCCACACCTGGGGGGCGCAGTCCTCGGCTTCTGGGCTGCCACTTCCACTTCGGATGTCCAGGAACTCGCTGAACTTGCTGCGAAGGCCCGTGCTGCTGCAGGCGGAGCGCTTCAGTGGCGGCCCACCACTGCTTTCTACGCTTGGTATCCAGAACGCAATAGTTTACTGCGCTCTGATCCGGCTCGAAGGACCATGATTAACCCTCGTCTTCGAGAGGGTTAAAACTGGGGGTTGATTTGAAAAAAAAGGCTGGTTGGTTGGTTCTCCAGAAACTTGGGACACTTTGGCCCAAGTCTAATTTTATTACTTGTACTGATTACACCCGTAACTTAACAGAACTAGAACTCAACTCACAAAAAAATATTCTTCCTGGACCCTTATACTATCGGCGGAAAATCTTAACACCGCGATCTAGAAAATGACCCAAAATGCACAACGCCATCTAGTGACAAATATAGTACTAATTTTTACTAGACCGCGGTGTTTTCCGCTACACTTGCTGTTTGGTTAAACACATACAAACAATTGTATCATTAGTTGTTCGACGATAACAAGTTGGATTCCAACATTCTATGGATCCATCATTAAACGGCTTACTTTTGAGTCATTAACTCTGCAATAAAGAATTGAAGATTAATTATGTTGTTTACTCATTTTTTTAACTTATTTAATACAAATTTAGAATATTTCTTAAAAAATACAAAAAAACATTACACTTCTTATTCGTAGTTCCTGTAAGTATAATATTACATAACATAGGCATATAATCAATATTAGTAGTAGGTATAATAAATTAACTAGTAACTAAGTAAACAAGGAAGTATAATTATAAATACTTTGCGGCTTGACTTATATCACGTTGAAGATTAAACGACTTTATCGCTCAGCTTCAAATGTAAATAGTCGTACGAAGTCACTTGGAAAATTGCATCGAGTGGAGCTAGGAATATTTTAGGAAAAGATTTGACATTGGAATAATTATCTATCTAATAATATTATAAAGAGGTAAAGTTTGTAAGTTTGTGTGGTTGTACAGTTCTCGTCAAATAACATTGCCCCTCTGAAGTTAGTCATTTGCAAAGATCGCGCAGGTGCAGTCACGTACACGGGAGCAAGCGGGACGCAAGCATGCATCGAACGTAAACGTAAGACTGAGACATAAAATCGCGCCCCGCCCCCATGTCTCTTACGCATGCGCAGTTGCAGTGTGTTCGTAATTTTGACTACTACGCAGCCACTCGACACAACTTCAGAGGGGCAAAGTTATTTGACGAGAACTGTAGGAGGTAATCTCTGGATCTACTGAACCGATTTTGAAAATTCGTTTTGTATATTATAGCCACATTCATGAAGAAGGATATAAGCTATACGAGAACGGGAAACAGAGGGATATATGCGTACGAAGTCGTGGATACAAGCTAGTGTAGTTAGTTTAGAGTTATAAATGACTATAATGGGCTCAGAATTAAATCATAAAATTCTATTTAATTATAGTGTATACTATCCATATTGCGAGAAAATTGTGCGTTAATTTTTATATTCATTTAATGGATACGTATTCCTGAATAATAATAATAATCAATCTAGAATTGTATCATATGTATTGTATAACTCGATAGATTTGTATAAAATTTCGCTGTCATAGTCATAGCAATATTTTTTATGCAAATCTAATAATAATAAGTTTATTGCATACAATAAAGTGGTAAAATAAACTCTGAATTTCAGTTTACTTTTTACAAACACTTAAAAATATTTCAGTAATAGAATGCTACACTTTTGCTGTGTGTACAACTTCCATCCCAAAAAAAAAAAGTATGGTTCTTGTGGAAACCGCGGGAAAAATCTGGTTATTTATATTCCTGAATGGTAACTTTAATCCAATATTTCCCTACCCATAGGCCAACAAGACGACGCTCGTATGAACCTCGCGATAGCTTTAACCGCTGCCCGCCACGGCGCCACCATCGCCAACCACGTCAGCGTCACCAAGCTCTACAAGACGGCTGGCAAGCTCAGCGGGGCTAGGCTAAAGGTAACTTCAACTACAGTTCTCGTCAAATAACTTTGCCCCTCTGAAGTTAGCCATTTGCAAAGATCGCTTGGTGCAGTCACGTAGCCGGGAGCAAGCGGGACGCAAGCATGCATCGAACGTAAACGTAACACTGAGACATAAAATCGCGCCGCCATAATCCCCGCCCCCATGTCTCTTGCGCATGCGCAGTTGCTGTTTGTTCATAATTTTGACTACTACGCAGCCACTCGTAGCCAACTTCAGAGGGGCACAGTTATTTGACGAGAACTGTACTGTACTATAAGGTTAAATGAGATCGTAAGGGAATATGGGACCCTCGCTACGATCTTGGTTGACTTTACAACGTGTAACAGAATAAACGCAATACCTATTAAGGGGTCATTGTACTCATCATTATGAACAAATTTTACTATGGGACTAACCCCGGAATCGCGAAAAAAATCAGCTGTTCAGTATATGTTGTCAAGTTACGCGTACAGAAATGTAAGCAGCAGTCGATTTTTTTCTCGATTTCAGTGTTGGCCCCATAGTAAAACTTGTTCATAATGATGAGTACAATGACCCCTTAAGAGGTATTGCGTTTATTCTGTTACACGTTTTATAACGTGGCAACAAATTCACAATAAGCTTTGCATTGGGTTCATCGCATTAGTAGGGAATCTCTTTAACAGTCTCCAGCAATGGGTTCATCAATGAGCATTGCTCAACCAGTGATAGCGCAAATGCCCAATCTTTTTAATTACTCCAAGACTTGGCAGGATGCGTAATGGCATATGAACCATTTCAGCACTCTGAGCTCCTCTCTTTCTCTTCAAATTTTCGTTGTAATACGAATTACGATTAGTGAAAAGTAAAGAATATTAAATATTAATTCTAACTTTCTAACTGTTCCCAGGACGAACTAACCGGCAAGGAATGGGACATCAAAGCCAAGTGCATCATCAACGCCACCGGGCCCTTCACCGACAGCATCCGCAAGATGGACGACTCCACCGTCAAGGACATCTGCTGCCCCTCGTCCGGAGTGCACATCGTGTTGCCTGGATACTACAGGTAATGTAATCCGTACTCTGAGAAATGTAAGAGAATATTGAAGGAACCCTTAAAAAACGGCGAAGTGCGAGTGGGCCTCGCACACAAAGGATTCCATACAAACTGAAAAAAAAAATGGTTTGTGGATTTTTTTAAATTTAATTTATAGCGGCATAGAAATACAGACTCTGTTTACGTCTATTACGGTTAATAATGTTATTAGCGCCAGGATGCAAGGTGGTGCACATTTCACTTACCTAACTTTCAATAATACATACGAAAATATGAAGTATACAACGTATAACAAAATGATTATGAATCATCATTATGAACAACTTTTTCTATATGACCAAAACCGAGATCGCGAAAAAAAAACAGCTGTTCAGTACATTTTGTCGAGTTAGGCGCACATAAATGTATGGGGCAGTCGATTTTTTTTCGCAACTTCAGTGTTGGTCCTGTCGTAAAAGTTGTTCATAATGATGATTCATAATCATTTTGTTACACGTTGTATATTTGACAAGCGGTTTGAAAAGGGAACGTAGCAAATCCGAGGCGAGGTAGGTTATTCGAGCTCCCTTCGCTCCGCCTTGCACCCGTGTTCTATAGTTTCTTTTTTTTATTGAGGAATGGGCTAGCTCTTGACCTCAATCACGTTTGATGGAAAGCGATGGATCTATGATAGAGCGAGCGTGCCCAAAAGATGCCTTAGGACACTAGTACTTAGTTCTATCTGTGTGTGAATGGGCTAAAGAAAACCTATTCTAATCTATTCGAGGTGTGGTTTTGAAGATGCACCCCCTGAAAATAGTCCTGCCCGCACCCATGTCGCTGACAGACAGACGGACGGACAGCCGCGGAGGCTTAGTAATAGCATGCATTCCCACGTTGGCACCCTTCGGGTACAGAAACTTCAAGCCTGGGTCTCGTGATCTGATAGAGCAGGATTAACTAATTTTATAATCAGTTATCTGAGGGCCAATTATTCTACAAATTGTTAAGCAACGTTCGCATTCACATCTCTGTCGCAATCTGTCAAAAAAGCCTTAATTTCGAAATTAAAAACGATCGACGTTCGAAACTTCCGGAGCAACCCAAAAGTCACAGCCGCTGATAGAAGCTAGTCTTTGAAGACCAAAGAAATTGGGATACGGACAAGATATTGATGAAATCTTTTTATTTTTCACACAAGTATAACACGATAATTCTGTGATAAAAAAGCGTCTGTTGTACGGTCATGTGTTTTACAACACTGAAGGTCGGTAATGAGGTGTACTATTAATAGTCGAGGCTATTAGTCGGTAACGATGGACGAGATTCTATTTAAAACTAATAGCTGGGCCATTCTACTTTTTAGTGCCTAAAATGGAGATGAAAATTTATGAACACTTTTACAAAATTGCAGATGTCTCGAAATATTTCCTAGCAGTGTTACGTTAGTTCTCGCAACCGAGCCTCAATATTTGCTTCATTTACATCAAAAACATTTGCTTCCATTCCGGAACACATGAGTCTCTCGGAATCTACTGTAGTCTTAGGATGCAAGCGACCCGCCACACTATTTGAACCCTTCTAACTACCTGCTTGCAGTCCGGAACACATGGGTCTCCTGGACCCCGCCACGTCCGACGGGCGTGTCATCTTCTTCCTCCCCTGGCTGAAGGGCACCATCGCCGGCACCACCGACCTGCCCTGCAAGGTCACGCACAACCCCAAGCCCACTGAAGACGAGATCCTCTTCATCCTCACTGAGGTTAAGAACTATTTGAACCCGGATGTTGAAGGTTTGTATTTAATAGTGACTGGTAAATTGAGACTTGAAAATGTTCAGCTAGTTACAAAATATGAAATTTAGTGAAATTTCTACAACAGACATCATCATTCTCTTTCCATTTCCTTTATATGCGAACGGCATGTCTGTAAGTCATTCACTCGTGACTTAAAGACTGTTGCGCTGTTCTTATGGTTAGGTACTGTACTTCTAGGCAAGTGCTACATCGTCGACCACATCATAGCTTACCACCAGGTCAGATGGTATCACAATGGACGTGTACACAATATCCCGTTCCTCCATTCCAGTACGTCGCGGCGACGTGCTGTCGGCGTGGTCGGGCATCCGGCCGCTGGTGTCGGACCCCAACAAGCCCGACACGCAGTCGCTGGCGCGCAACCACATCGTGCACGTGTCGCCGGCCGGGCTCGTCACCATCGCGGGCGGCAAGTGGACCACCTACCGCGCCATGGCCGCCGAGACCATCGACGCCGCTATCGAGAGTGAGTCCAAATAACTTCTCATGCTGCCAGAATTACCTCAAAAGAATAAGAAGCTTCACGTAGTTTGGGTGCCAGCTGCCCAGGGCGGGATTAAATTTCTCCGCCCCATAAAAGGGCCCCACAACGCTACGCCACTGGTTTCACGTTGAACGTAAGCGCCCGATAGAGTTACAATTCGAAAACACTTACACATATTGAGTTAAATATTTTCTTTTCGTTACAGTCTATCATGAGTATTTGATTTTTCCAAAATAAGAGAAAATAATGCAGTAAGTACGTAGAACAAACGAATGTTTCGCGCCCCCCGAATCGTAAACTTCTGGAGTGTCAGACAGACAGACAAATTAATGTTTATGATCCCATTACTCAGGCTTTAGTGCCAATTTATTGGCCAATCGTTACAATTGAGAATCGTCAAGATTGCTTGATGGTTCACATTCTTAGATCGACCAACCTTGACAGAGGTACCACGCCCTAAACATTGTGTGTCGCACATTCCAGGCGCCAACCTGAAGCCTCTGTACAAGGAGTGCCAGACCGACGGCTTCCTCATAGAGGGCGCGCACGGGTGGACGCCCACCATGTACATTAGATTAGTACAGGACTTCGGCCTGGAAATGGAAGTGAGTATTGCTTCTAAGTTATTATATTCGATGTGTCATTTCTGCGAAATTGTTAATTCCTTGTTGGTAAAATAACGAGTGAATTCCATAATCCATTTGAAGACCTTAAACTTTCTAGGGAAAATATGTTTATTATTTATTGATTGTTTTATTTCTCCATCTTACATGAACACCAGAACAGGATTTTTAACGATACTTTTTTTTTCCGTTGGCAGTCGCTACGTCCCCGCAAGGGGACGTGGCGAGCGGTCACAGGGCTGGGCCCCCTGCCCGCGGGGGCACCCCTCGGCCCGTACCGACGGGCCCGTCATTTTGGTGCTCCTAGTGAGCGGAGCTTCATCGGGCGTGCGCCTACTCGAAAACGAATAGCAACGCACGCCCGTGTGTTTAGATGCGTGTTTACCGCAGGCGCGCCACGGCGACTAACGAGCAAGCTCTGTGTCGCCTCTTTTAACGATACTGTGTCAGAAGCACTGTTGATATAGCGCCAAAACTTAACTTTATTAAATTTGTCCGAAATATTTGTCTAAAAAATTATACTTTAGAATTACTATCATTTTCTATTTGTAAAAATCGACGGGCGTAAGTGTTCCACATCATAGTCCTACAAACATGGCTAACGTGTTCCAGGTAGCACAACACTTAGCCAAGTCATACGGAGACCGAGCGTTCGCGGTGGCTAAGATGGCGGCCATGACCGGCAAGAGATGGCCCATCATCGGCAAGAAAGTCCACCCCGAGTTCCCCTACATTGATGCCGAAATTAGGTAAGCATGTTGTTGATTTTAGAAATATTAGTGACTGAAACATTTACTTATCTAGTTTAATGTGCCTATAAAATAATTCGTTGATTTCCTCCATTTGACATTGACTGACTGTACTACTTTTAGAAAGCGTGAAGAATCTATGATAGGGTCTAAATTCCCTTTATAAATATAATTATTTAGCCATATAATAACCATATTCTGTTGGTAACCTAAGGACCACAAATTCAAATAAAACATTTTATTAATGAAGCGTCGAATAGTAATAGTCTTACTTACGTCGCTTCGTGAACCCTCTAAAAATGGTTTTAATTGGCATGTGTGGCACAGGTACGGCGTGCGCGAGTACGCGCGCACGGCGGTGGACATGATCGCGCGGCGCCTGCGCCTCGCCTTCCTCAACGTGCAGGCGGCGGCCGAGGCGCTGCCCACCATCGTCGACATCATGGCCGAGGAGCTCAACTGGAGCGACGCGGAGAAGAAGGTATTGTGTCTCCTGTAATACACGTGCGTAGTGCATGTGAGCTTACGATCTCCCTGATTCTCTCTTTGATGCGAAAAAACTATCGAGATTCTACGCTACAATGTCTCCTGTATCGCGAAAACGCTAGCGGTGCAAGTACGATGAACTGTGTATGAAATTGCATTGGTTCATATTTCAGCAGAATCCAAAAATAATAGAAAATGACAGATTCATAGTAAATTAGTCCAAGGACGCATTGTGTTAGTTTGTGACGTCATAAAACATTTAACCACTACCTATCTATCTATCTATTGGGTTTGGTTTCCGCACTTAGTCCTGCTGTGGACCATTGTGCGTAAACACCACTATACCACTTCTATAACATTCTTCATCAATATTCCAGAAACAAATCAAAGAAGCCGGCGACTTCCTGGCCAACGAGATGGGTCAGATGGTGAACCGCGCGTCCCGCGACAAGATCCCCATCAACCTCAGCAAGGACGAGATCCAGACCTACATCAAGCGCTTCCAGATCATCGACAAGGACAGGAAGGGCTTCGTCTCCATCAACGATATCAGGAGGAGTCTGAAGGTATGGCTGGCGGAATGTGGGTAAGAGTTTGAAGAGATGAGAAATAAGTCTTTTAGGTTTTTTCGGATTATCCCAAAAAAGAAGGGCCGACATGGCCCTTTGTTTATCTATGACGTTTGGAGGAGCATAGACTATTTTTCCTATACTCTAATATGTGTCCCACTGCTGGACATAGATTTTTACTACAAAAAAAAAGAAAAAAAAAACATTTTGTCTCATCGAATTTTTTTTCATTTTGTCTCGTCTAATAATAAAGTTCTATCACTTTATTGTCTATGAACTATTTTAAGAAGCTGCAAAAAGGAGAGATTTAATGGTAAAATTGGTCCATATAAAAACTGGGAACAAAAATGCTTAATGGGTTTGATTCCCAGATCATTCTGGCACAGTGGCGTTATCATGTTGAACGATTATTGGACCGAGGGTTGCCCCAAACATCATTCGAAAAACCGAACTGTGGGAGTATACCTCACACCCAACAAGGAACCACTCTAAAAACTAATTTATAGTAATAACCAAAAACCTTTTCCTAAACTTCCAACCAATTCTAGAGCATGGGTCTGAAGCCTAGCGATGCGGAAATAAGCGCCATCTTGTCAGAGATCGACGTCACGTATAACGGGCAGTTGGAATTACAGGATTACCTGCAGGTAGAGAGTACATACGGGTATACTGGGTGGAGTCATCCATGCTGCCGTCCACGTGTTACGGGTTATAGAAATTAACTATGGGGTTGCCGCTTTTGAAGTTATGCACATATTTTTTTAAGAAAGTTGGTTAAATATTTGATTAATAACACTAGTAATTGATTCAATCTATATTCTAATTATATTGGTTCGTTTAATTTTGACCATGTTCAACAGCTAAATTGTTAGCAGTTTGCTGTTATTATATTTGTATGACGTGCCAATGCCATCGTGATTCCGTTGTGAAAATGGGATGGTGCTATGCGTCTTGTTTAGCTCCATCTCCCTCCCACACCGAAACCATGATGGTGTGGTGTGCCAGGGATATGAAATGTAAAATATAGAGAGAGAATCTATTGAAAACTTTTGTATGAAATAAGTGCATAATTTCAATGCCTACAATTATGTCCATAAGTTGCACAGAATCTTTGTCATAGGCACCTAATTGATAATTAAAATGATTACCCATTTATTTTCATTCCCAGCTTATACTCACGGGTTAATTTCAGCATAGCCTAAGTAGTTCTGGACCCCTTCCCTGTGTGTTTTGCTAAGTTCAGAAATAAGCTCTACCTGAATCCGTCACTAATTGGGCAATCTGGAAGCATACCCGTGCATATTACATGTCTCATTGAAGTTTTTTAATTTACATAAAATAGGCTTCAAATTATTATTATTTTTAGACCATAAACTAACCTATGCCAAAGATTCAGCGCAAGCTATTCACGTGTCATGTCCACGCTTGTTGACGTCCACATGTCGCATGGTCCACAGAACTACGGCGAGGAGGTGACCGGGGAACAGTTGCACGAAATACTGAAAGAGATCGACACTAACATGAACGGACAAGTCGAACTCGACGAGTACTTGCAGGTCTATATCGCGTTATTGTCATTGTACTACTTTTTATTATTGTTCTTTGGTCTTTTTATGTTAAGGCGGCACTACACGTTTTTTTTGTTGTTTATTAATTAAGAAACAAAACAAAATTTAAACAGAAACATGATTATAGCTACGTGATTTAGCCATTGTAAAATGAACTTTATCTGTAAGGTGTAGGGTGTATTTTACATTGGTAAAATTAACGCGTATATGTAGAAAAAATGAGCGAAGGGTAGTGCCGCTTTTATGCCTGTTTTTCTACTATTTTCTGTCTGAGTTTTTCTGCTTGGCTTAATGGAATGCCAGTTTTTATGTTGTGTATTTTATTTATTCCAAAATGGTTTGACCATAGTAGTAGAGTTCCGTGTGTAAGCTAGGTAGTATATTTGCAGTATTGTTATATGTCGATGTTCTTATGATGTGCTGTAATGTTTCAGAAGTGTTACATAATACATAAACTGTTAATCAGTAATCCGTGTACATATAGCCTCAGTAATATAATCACATCTATTATTTCATCCAACTTAAGGTCGATAAATTCAGCAAATAGTTCTTAGATAATGTATCTTTACATTCTATCTTCAAGTAGGTCAGAAGAAATAGTACCGTTTAGTTGGCAGCATACCAGCAACATTGCCGCCAACTTTCAAACAGGCGCCCAATTTGTCTACGAAATAAATAAGTATTGCAAATTAACATGATTCATTGATTCCCATATTTCAAGCTTTAGAACCATAGTCATACAGTATACAAATAATCTCATTATTTATCACAGGGTATTAATTATTTAGAGTAGATGTCATGTAAGATGGTAGATTTAAATAGATATACGTTTATAATATTTATTATTATGTATTTTATCTGTTTTGCTTTTGCTTGCATTTATACACCAACATACCAGGGTTATTAATTTTATGTTTTCATCAACATTTTTCATGATTATTTTATGTTTGCTTTTATTGTTGAATAATTTTGCTTTTCTAATAATTTAGAATAAGAATGAGAACAGGTAAGTAAGAAGGTAAGTGAGTGGAAAATATGTTTTGTTTATTTACGTTAAGGTACTCTAACTGAACTCCCTATGAATAATTAATATGAATTATTTATCCCACATCGCTAACATTATAAAATATGACTGCCTGCCTACTAACTACCTTTTATACACATTCAAATTCTTAATCATAGTCTCTTAGGCCTGTTTTCTTATTTACCCAGGAATATTTTAGAATTTTTGACAGTTTTTTTCTATGCAAAAACTGACAGACATTAACTTTATTTCATGAATATCTGAGGCATCGCATACAGAGACGCAAATATTCGATCGTCGGAGTCGTTATAATTGTTCGGCAAAAACGATCGCGTCGTCGCCCCGACAGTGGACGCCTTACGATTAAACGCAACGACACGGTTGACGCAGTGGTTGAGCAATTGACTGCTGCGCTGCGTGTCCCGGGTTCGATTCCCGCACGGAACAAATATTTGTATGGCCTACAGATAGTTGTTCCGGGTCTGGCTGTTTGTGTACGTGAATTTATATGTTTGTAAACGCACCCACGATACAGGAAAAAATCCTAGTGTGGGGCAACGTTTAAAAAAAATATTCCTGCGAAAATAACTTTCTTTTATTACGACGCCTAACGGTATGACTAGTCCCTTAATCATGTCAAACGATTCTCACCCTTATTGTAACGCGCAGATGATGTCAGCTATCAAGTCGGGCCACGTAGCGTACTCCCGGTTCGCACGCATGGCGGAGATGGAGGAGGAACACCACGAACAGGAGATGCTGAAGAAACAGATCTCGGTCGAGAGGAGCGGCGGTGGCTTGTAGACGTCATGTAACGGTGAGAACGCAGCTGCATGTCTTTCTTTATAGGAGACTGTCCCACCCTAGCTTTACCCAGGCTAAGCCATGTGTATCTGTAATAATGTAATGTACCTTTCGAATATTGAAATGATTTTTAGGGTTCTGTACCAAAGGGTAAAACGGGACCTTATTACTAAGACTCCGCTGTCTGTCCGTCTGTCACCAAGCTGTATCTCATGAACCGTGATAGCTAGACAGTTGAAATTTTCATAAATGATGTATTTCTGTTGCCTCTATAACAACAAATAATATATTAAACAGAATTGATTTTTTATAGATAATCGTACGGAATCCCTCGTGCGCGAGTCCGACTCGCACTTGGCCGGTTTTTTCAAATAAGTTGCAAAATTCTCTCTCTCTTTCTAACACACATTAGGTATACCTAGACGAAATGTTGACTGTACAGATAAATATTGAATAAGGTGTGCACCGGTGCTTTATTCGATTCCAGAGGTTGCGAGTATATTTAGAATAGTTAGCGAAAGTCAGATACGAACGTCTTTCCCAGAATTAAGGTAAATAGTGAAATATTTATTTATTTATTAAAACTTTATGCACTAGTAAAACACTGTACAAAGGCGGACTTAATGCCATAGGCATTTTCTACCAGTAGACCTTTGGGTGGTGCAGAGACAACATGGCAGGTGCAACTTAAAGGAAAAACAGAGAGAAAAAAATACGATCATACATACATACATAAAATTAACAAAGGTATTAAGAAAAACGAATCCAACGAGTTAACGATGTGATGATTCTACCAACTTCTTGCGAATATGCTCACGTGCCTTCACTTTAAAGGACAACCGACTGGTTGCCGTCCTGATGGAAATAGATGCTCAATAAAATTTACACGGCTCTAGTCTAATCTAATTTAGCCCGTTAAGTCCCACTGCTGAGCAAAGGCCTCCCTCTCCCTTTTCGACACACGGCTCTATTAAATGGAAACAGTGTATCTGTTAATTCCCGATTGTTTTTTTAAGGATGCGAAATCATCAAACGACTTCTTCCGCTCTGGGCGGAGTGGAAGGGAGTGTCAGACTCTTACTGACTAAAACCCATCCGTGTTCCTCCTAATGCCCTTATTTTTTTTATGGATGGGAAATCATCAAATGACGCCTTCCTCTCTGGGTGGAGCGGGAGGGAGTGTCAGACTCGCCCTTCCATGCTCCTCCTAGTGCCTTTTGCGTTCCAGGGCCGCGGTAACTCTTTTGAACAAAATCCGCAACCCCGGCAGGCTCTGGCCCTAACAGCTCCTAATGCCCTTTGCGTTCCAGGGCCATGTAACAAGAAAAGTTCAGATAGTCCTATCGTAATAATATTACTCTTTCTGATTACAGGTACCGAAATCATCGCAACAAAGTAGGCGCTAACTAAGACACAAGTATTATTTCTCAAATCTATAGTACAATTTATTGCGATTTCTAAACATACCTACCCACAATGTTAAAATTTGACACCAATCTATCAATTTACATAAAATATAATTACGTCCATAATAATATTTATTCTTGTAGATAAACGTAAGTAAAGAAAATTTAATGGAAAGATGATTTTTTATATCATTTATTTTTTTTAGTTTGACAAAAAACATGTTACGACATTTTGAGCCTTGTTCCTTAGTTCTAAGATATGGATTTGATAATTGTGATTATTTTAATTTTAAGACGTTTATTTATTCGATTTTTTGTTATGAAACATTCAATCATACCGTCGGAATGCGATTTTTATACCTATAATTTGTTACAATTTTATTTATTGCGGATATTTTGTATGTGTTAAGCTCTAGCTCTATTGCAAAGTAAAATGAGACCTAGTCAATTATAAATTAGGTTTAAATTGGTGCAATCAACGAAAATAAAGTTAAAAAATATGCAGAGATTTATTCTAAAGCAAATATTGTCTATTATGTTTTTTTTTTATAAATCGCTGGAGCTTAGCCTTCTCAAGACACTTGTTAATTATGCCTGGGCTTCATTTACGCAAATATTTGCGGGTTAAACCTTCAGATACGGAATCTCCGGAGTGTGGGCCAGACGTTAGATATTACACTACACATAGAATGCATAACACTATGTTCTATCGAACGATAGGTACAATTTACAATGTATTTTAAAGTTCTTGATGTGTTTATTGTGCAAATAAATTGATTTTGAATCACAATGTATTGTTTTTATTTATTGTCAGTCCGTAGGGAAAAGAACAAAGACAGTAGGAAGAGATACTTCGTTTCCTTTTCTCACTTATTGCAGTATGCCATCTTCTTTTGGGTCTTGTTGTAGTTATTTAATTCAACTTATAATCCCTCTTCAACGCAAAAGGTACCTAGGTAGTAAGTACCGTATCAATATTTTAATTCTCAAGATAAAACATAAAATACAGGTACACTAAATAACTGGTGAATAAGGATGTTCCTGGGTATTTTTTGCTTTATTAAATAATAAAAAAAAGGATAAAACGCATTTGTTCAGGAGTGGGTTGGTTTGCGGACAAAGGTGTGACATTACACATCACGCGAAATTTCCCTTCTTTTATCGTCTTCATTTTTAGGATTACGTACCCGAAGGCTTAACCAACGGGACCCTATTACTAAGCCTCTGCTGTCCGTCCGTCCGTCTGTCTCTCAGCGGGCTGTATCACACGAAACGTAATATCATAACAGTAGAAATTGTTAAAATTCACAGTGTGTGTTTCTGTTGCCGCTGTAACAACACATAATAAAAATAAATTTAAAAATAAAGGGGGCTCCTCTACTGGAAACGTGTTTTTTTGGCGTTTTTTGCTCGATCTTAATGCTCACATAATTTGTATAACTATATTCGCTAAAAAAAAAACCTGATACCTACGAAGGTGCGGAACCCTTCATGCGCGAGTCCGACTTGCACTCGGCCGGTTTTTTGTTAGTACATTTGTAGGTACCTATATGTTAAAAGAAAAAAAATATGTCAAATATTTTTTGGGCTAAGTGACACGTGCAAAATAGTTATGTAGTTTCTTTTAGGAATCTGGTTCCCCAAACACTTCTACCTACCCACTCGAAAAACAGAAGCGTGATGTTAAGTGAAACAAAAGTCGAAAAAAAGACTACCCAGTCTGGGTAGAAACTAACTAAACTTCGGTGAGTGTTCCCAAGAACTCCACGACCTCATCCCACCGGCCCCTTCTACCATCGGACATCTAGATGCACTGCGAGTAACCATCCCTACCTTGTGGCCATTCCACCAATTCACACTAAGCGTTTCCAAACGTCTTTTATAATGCGCACAGCAAAGGAGTAGAACTCTCTACGTTCCCGAACGCATTCAACACTAATCTCTTCAAAGTTAGAGTGAACAGGCTTCTTCTGGGTCAAAGACTACAATAGTTGTTCTGGGTATAAGCTCACTCCATCGTCGAAACAAGAGCAAAACCATCTCAAATTAAAAAATGCCCGGTTTCTGAGGTACTTCATCGGTCGTTTATCTGTCCGTTAACCACTTACCAACCACTAGCGTTATTAATTACAAATAGCGTTAACGGACAGATAAACAACCGATAAAACTCAGAAACTGTGTAGCAGTAGCAGTAGTTAACTAGTGCTAATATAGTACATTGAGTACTACATTAGCACTAGTTAACTACTACTACCTAGGCTACTTTTATGCCCCGATTAAAACATCACTATGAATAGGTAATACCACTATACCTACCTTGCCATGAATCAATATTAGTAAAGATAGTCGACTGATTTATACATATCTAGCCAGCATATACAAGGTGATAAATCAAGGCACCTCAAAAGAAATATTTGCTCTGCGAAAATCGCCCTCAGTGCAGACATAAAGGCTGCGGAATGTATCAACGTAGATAATTGTTACCACTGATGTGTTGACTGTCGCAATTATTGTGATCAAAGGCTAGCAAACAAAAAACGAGATTATCGCTAAGTCCACGGTTCGATTCTCGGGTCGGTTCAAAGTCAAATAAGATTTTTATCACTCTAGAATCGCAAGTTATTAAATTCCTTATTTTGCATTTCATGGTTTTAAAACCCACTTGCTACACATATTGGGTAATCATGGGTCTAGTTCATAATATCGACAGTCACTACATCGACGGTCGCTGTATCGAACACGTTCCATCGACAGGTACAGTTCGCGTCAAATAACTGTACCCCTCTGAAGTTAGCCATTTGCAAAGATCGCGCAGGTGCAGTCACGTAGACGGGAGCAAGCATGCATCGAACGTAAACGAGCGACTGAGACATAATAATATAATCGCGCCGCCATAATCCCCGCCCCGCGCATGCGCAGTTGCAGTTTGTTCGTAATTTTGACTAAGTACTACGTAGCCACTCGTAGCCAACTTCAGAGGGGCACAGTTATTTGACGCGAACTGTACTCCACATACTATTACCATGTAGTGGACCGTCGATGTAGTGACTGTCGATATTATGAACTAGACCAGCAGTGCGATTCTGTAAACATGTCGAAGTGAACAACCGGGCGGGGCGCACGACGGGTGAGTTGTCAAACCATACAAATAAGATGGAATGACAGCTCTATTGTCGTTCACTCCGCCTAGCTGAACACCGTGAGATGTCGACAGAATCGACCGGCTGTTCATAATAGTAATACGGCATATTCCATCGCTGATAAAAGCCCCGGGAGTATGAATGAAATAATCTCATACGTTGATTAAAAATAATGTACCCTAAGCGCTAACATCCAAAACAAAAATACTAACACAAATTGAAGGGTAACTTACCGCTTGATGTTCAGAAAACAAACCCGAATCATAAACAAATATCTAGAAGAATTGAATGAATGAACGAAACTCTATAAATCATTCACATTCAATCAAAACAATCATCGTGAACTTGTTCTTTCATTGACATGAATATGAATATATCTAATGACGTCACGCGATAAGTACTACCCGTGTATCGATCCGAAAATCAATACACTTTTATAGAACGACCGGACGAGACTTTTCATTATACGAGGAAATGGTTAAGTTATAGTTGTGTTTCAAATGCGATGTTTTGCTTTAGTGAATCATGTTGATTCCCTTAAAATAATACGTTTGGGAATCACGTGGGCTTGTGGGAAAAGAGTTGTTGGAAATTTGGCGGGAAAAAGTTCCTCTGCCTCGGGCGCGGCGTAGGGCGGCGGTTACGCCCCCGCGGCCGATGTCGCGGGCGGGCGGTGGGTGGGCGCGTCTCTTCCGCGTTCTTATGAATTTTTAACTTGGGAACCAGGGGAAACATTACAAGGGGGTCTCTTGGCTTTCGTTATGCTATGAAGAAGTGTTCGACGACGTATTTTTTAATTAGGTAAGAACTTTTTTTTTATAGGGATTCGGACTGAGTGAAAGTAACTTCGGTACTTCTAAGAAATTGTTTAAATTACGGAAAACTTTTTACCTTAAGGGTTCTTTGTTTTACTTTTTAAACTGGCCTTAGTGGATTTCTTGGTAATCGAAAAGTTCTCGGAACTCAACACGTGACTTTTAATTTTATGATTATACCGTACTTACATAAGTAGGTACGTGTATCAAATTCTTGATTTATACAGAGTGCGACTCGTCTACAAGGAGGAGTGAAAGTAGAAGTTTTATGATTTGCGAAGGATGAATGTCCAGACAGTTTTTTTTTCTATCCTATTGATACGATCGTTGTCAATGTGGCGAAGCAGTCGACCGCCTCGGACACCATGGCCTGTCCTGCAGTAGGAGCGCTGGTCGGTTGTCACCGGGTGCCAGCTGTTTTAGAACCTAATGGCATGGCACGCGACGATGGGAAGAGGCCAGATGGGATGACAATAATGCCTTGGAAGGTGGGTATATGCCTTTGGTGTGGGATGCAACATGTGTCGACACCCTTGCGCCATTCCATCTTAGCACGGCGGGCTGCGCTGGAGCGGCTGCTGGGTGCAGAAAATCTTAAACGGCGCAAATATAACAACCTTATTGGGAGTTATATATTTGAGCAGTTTGGGGTTGAATTTTTAGGCCCATGATCGATGATTTAGGTCCGAGTGCTCACCGAGTCTTTCGGGACATCAGCAAAAAACTTGTCGACTGTTCACGTGACCAGAGGGCTGGGCTTTTCTGTGGCCAAAGAATCAGCATTGCCATTCAACGCGGCAATACTGCCAGCGTTCTGGGCACTTTTGTCATTGACAGCGATGTGGATGATTTTTTTTTATGCCCAATGATTTATTTTAAATATTTTTTATGTCAGTATGTTCGGGCATATCTCCGTCATACCTAGGTATATAAACGGATTTTTAAAATACCTAAGTACTTTTTTTGTTCGAAAGGCGTTTATTCCGAAATGGTCCCATTTTAATTTCGAGATAGATAAATAAATTGATATGGACAGGTTGAAATGTTTGGAATGTTAGGGGTAACATAACAGCACTAAAAAGTGAAAAATAATAGTAGTTTATGCAACGACCATATAAAAAGGGTTATTAAAACACGAGTGTGGGTTTATCACACTAGGCGTAGCCGAGTGTCATAATAGCATCACACGAGTGTTTTAATACCTAATTATATGCCGTTGCATACACTATTTTATCTTCACTCATACAGTTGAAATAAAATAATTGGAAAAATAGTTAATTCCAATATGGCGGATATTCTCATTGCGTATTCGAATGACTGCGCAGCGCGCTCAAACATAGACAAAGATAAAAGCTGGCTCATTGACTTAAGTCAATGAACCCGCGCCAAAAATTAAAAAGAAAAAGTGTGCTATAAAAATTAAAAAGTTATTTTATGATGCAGTTGTTTAAAAATCGAAGGAAAATGTTGAACTGTAATGGTTTTTTTTTTAAATTTTACCTATCCACGAAAAAAAGTATGCATTTATGCATTCGTTTTTGAACTCATATTTGGAACATTACGTTGTGAGTGTAGATAAAAGAACTTTTTTACATTTTGGAAGTCGGTTGTATTTTTTTGTAAAAAGTTTTTTTTGAAAGAAAAGTTTTTACACCTTAAGCAACGTAGGTAAGTGGCCCTACGAAAACAACTAAAAAAAATACGTGTCGGTATAGTAAAAATTTGCATACCATCACATCAATGCATACTTAACTCTCAGTTCACGTCAGTCATAAATAAAGCAGTATATAGTTGGAACCACATCATAATTTTCCTCATTTCAAAGCAAATACTCATCGGCGTTCAAAAACACACGCACCGTGGACCGTGATTAATGGGCCCGTACATTGAACCAGCGCCGAGTGGGTGGGGAGTGTCGCCCACTCGCGTTTTTGCGCTTACTCTCCTAACGCTACTTATGGTGAAGCTTTGAGGAAGTCACTCAAACATTTTGTGTGCTAATTACTGAGATGCAGCATACTTCGTGAGAGCTAGGGCGTGTCAGGTCGCGGGGCGGGTGGCGCGGGCGGTCCGAAACGCCCACCGTCACTTCCGCTTCCGTATGCATAAACCCTACTGTTCCTTAACTGGAGTTAAAGGGTCCACCTAACACTCATATATCTAAAGCACTTGTTCCTATAGAACGAATGATGTAAGGTAACTGTAGTTACGACTTACAGACTTATACGCAATGGTGGATGTACTTCGATCCTTGTTCTATCTCAGTTGAGCGAGATTTATAGAGCCTGTATTGATCTTGGTTATTTTTAGGTCTCTACGTAAGTGCAAAAAATATTGGCTTTAAGGAAACTATAAGGGTTATTTTTTCAAAGTTTATGCCTCATTTTGAAAGTAAGCAAAGTGTATTACGTAAGTAATCGACGTAACGACCACTTCGAATATTCAGGAATCAGAGTAGGGTGCTGAAAGAAAATGAAATGTTAAAGGTCGCCGAATTAACACAAATAAGTACTTTAACCGATGCTGCATTAGTAAATTAGTAATTCTGGTTTGGAAGCGAGTTTAACGGTAGATAGCACAACTACCTGTGCATTACAGTTTAGTGAATATTGCTCTCGGTAACAGTTTAGACAAATTATACTCGTAACTACTACACAAGTCGATATTCCAGGTAAAGCAATACCTGCGCTGTCCAGGGGTGAATGACCATCAGTTACATATCAAGGCCCGTCCGAGCCTTGATAAGCACGCTATACAGTTGGCCCCGGCTGTCACGCGTACATAGACGCTTGGCAGACATCTTGCCAAGGGTTATTGTATTACCCAGTTACCAGTTGTGGATGTCAGATATCCAGTCGCCTGTTGTAACAGTAATAGTGGTATTCAGTCGGATGGGCTTAACAACTGTCCGGATAACAACTCTATCCCCGAGATTAGTCAGACACCGATAACTTTCGCATTCCGAATTGATATCAAATTTTTAGACTGTTGACTAGAGAAATCAGTAAAAATAAGCCCTTATGGATGACAGGCGTGCAGAGGATGCTTCCTGTTTAGCTTCGTATAAAAATAAAACATCAACACTAATTTGTTTGACAAACGTAATAGTTTTAGCCCTTTCGCACCAATAAAAAATCCGTTCACTAGTAAGTTACGAGAAGCTGTCTTTAGGAGGATCACTTTAGCAATATTATGAGAGAGAGAGAGAGAGAAATAGATAATGTCGGTATTTTTATTTATTTTTAGCCTATTCCGTCCCACTACAGGGCAAAGGCCTTCCTTTCTACTTTCCATTCTTCCCGGCTCTGGGCTAGTGTTGACCAATCCTGTC
The DNA here is from genome assembly GCA_947386135.1 of Melanchra persicariae. Lineage (NCBI taxonomy): Eukaryota > Metazoa > Arthropoda > Insecta > Lepidoptera > Noctuidae > Melanchra > Melanchra persicariae. Next base: position 5,061,407 of record OX376653.1, on the reverse strand, counting down.
GATAGGCGTCAAGCTCGTCCCGCCATCTTCGCCTGGGTCTGCCGCGATGCCGCCGGACATTTTCTGGGACCCACATTGTGATTGCTTTAGCCCACGAATCGTTTGACATGCGGCAGACGTGTCCGGCCCAGTCTCATTTACTCTTTGCTGCTTTTTGAGTGACGTCGGCGATTTGTGTTTTGGAGCGCAGCACTGTGTTTCTAACGCGGTCCGTTAATCTGATGACATTTACTACCTACTTACATCAGAGATAAATAGCTTTTTTAGATGAAATAAACTGCTGAATTGTTTACAAATTGAAAAACGTTTCAGTAGTTAGTCGGTGAGGTGTTGTTGGTAGTCGGTTTATGTGCAGACCACAAGAACGTGCTCTATGGGACTTTTCGTGGTTTGCGCTATAAGCTGTGACGATTCAGAGAAATAGCAGAATTACCGCAAATTAACCAAGATAGCCTTAAATAAATTTTGGTTAACCATATCTGCATTTGAATAACATGCGTTTGCTGTAAACACTCGCACTTCTGTATTATATGCATTTGCGCGTTGACATGGGCGTTGTCAGGATTTGGGAGGAGGGGGGAGGAGCAAAACATATAATCATCCTAAATACGAAACACATAAAAAAAAATCTAGTAAAAGCAACAAGCACATGACTATGCTTTTTAGTAATGATAGGTTTTAGTTAAGCGTCCTGCTTGTGATCTTCTAAGATCCAGGCGATCATTTATGACCATCGTAGCTCATCGTGTACTAACTCGTTTTATTGGCTTACTCAATGTATTTGGCACACGATTGATAACTTCACCTTTGAACAGATAACTAGTGATATGATAATACACTCGGTCTTCTTTGATCATGTTAACAATGAACTGTTATGAAACAATGATTGTAGTGTCGATCTACACTTATGTTATGTTATGAGCTGGACCATACCTACCCTACACTCGGAATTCAAAAACAATTTAAGTAACGTTCAAATAGTAGCCAAGGTTCTTCAATAGCAATTAACTTTGTTAGAGTGGTCAGAAGTATCCCTAAAATTAAATAATAATAGCAGTACTGACCGACAAAGGGAAAACTGCAGGGCATGGGCGTTGCTATGGAGGAGCGAAGGGGCACTAACTTCCCCTAACGGATGGACCAAAAACGAAATCTAACGTATTCACTCCGAAATTAATTGGTCTCTTTGTTAGCCCTCTTTGATAATGACCATGGCTTGGACTCGGGAATAATAAGTATTTTACAATTTTTTTGGAGGAGTAAGGATTAAAAATGTAAATGACTTTGAACATCCAGGAATTAAAATACTTAGGCACTTACGCTGTAAAAGCTGAATGTGCAAAAAAAAACCAAGAAAAGTTCTGTAAAAGTTTTTTCGATGAGGTTGATGTTTGATGTCTAGAGATACTGTGTCTCTGTCCCAGTATCTCGATATCGGCGAGTACCTATGATGTCTTATTTTTGTGTAATTGAGTGAAAAAGAAGAGGGCCATCTGATGTAATTGTTGTGAATTTCTTAACTTTGATTAGGTATAACAGACTGTTTCCTAAGAAAAACTTGAAGCTAGTTTAATCAAAATGAGTAAGGTAAACATAACATGCAAGTCTTAGTGACTTTAATACAAACCATACGGACTCGTTGGAACCGGAGAGGAAGCGATTAATCTTGATTACTATCTTTTGGATTAAGTTACTCGCGCTTGAACTTGTTTTAATCTGCGTTTTGTAATGTCGCAAATGTGGTATACTTATGCACATTTAGGTAGGTACTGTATCTGGGTGCGAGTTTTAAAGTAAGCTATAAAAATTACCACGAGTAAGTATTGTGGTTTATGGATTTTCAGAGCAGTACAAAAATCTATTCCTGTTGCATCGTCTTGTACCTGCTCTATCATCTATAAGTCATGTTACTCTAAAACGAATTAGCAGTAACTCATTGCCCGAATACTCGCATACTAATTACCTGCTCTGGAGCACATTTACCCGAACCGAACAATGAACCGAAAACAATGAACGCCGATGATTTCATCAACACAATTCATCGACTAATTAAAATCGTTATACGCAAACAGCATCACGTCACTCCGCTACCGCATGCCGCGCCACGCCGACGAGGTACACCCATAATAGATTTTACTACATATAAGAACGGCATATAAGCATAAACACGCCAAACGCATTTTAATCCTTATAATGTTTAGTGAAGGCACAAAATACAACGCCTGCATAATAGAAACTGCGTACTTGCGTATGCATACTCGACATCTACTTGTATAGAAGTTTAAGCTTTAAGTGATGTAGTTTTAGGTTTGAAATGGTCCGTTAGTTATGCGAAATAATTAAGACGGGGACACACGCTCTCTCGGGGCGGCTTGCTCATTCGTGCATAATGGACTCAGGCAAAGCGACGCGACTGACGCTTGACAAAACGTGGTCCGACTTTCACTCTCACTTCAAACCAGTCTAAACCTATAAATAATGGGGTCGCTATATCTGCCGGCGTAGAAATTTGGAAATGCAATTAGTCATCTTCTAATGGAGTAGGTACTTTGGTAATGCCAATTTATTATTGGTGTTAGGAATATTGACCTAGTAACGAAAAGTTATAAAATACAAGACGAACGACTGTGACGTTCAACTGTCACAGAATTAATTTTTCTAGCTGTTTTCCTCCTTATAGGCGTAGCTAATTACAGTAATTATTAATAGCGTAGCGTAGCTACGTTGGTTCTAAAATGCTGGGATCTGGGATCTAAAAGGAATACTTACCAGTCTATGTAAGAAAATATGTCTGAGATACTTTCAAGTTTTTTTTGGTGTTTTAACGTTTAAAGAATACAAATCAATGTCAGTAGTCTCGGATCGGATTTGGATCATACACACATGTCGCCAAGTGCCTTTGCAAATTGTATCATTACGTATTAAATTCTTCCAATAACCATACAATGGGTGAACTCGATCCAACACTGATAAGAGTTTCTCAGACACGAGTGTGTTATAATCTAGTATACGGTAGGGAGTCAAGTGAACAAAGAATCGTAAGTGCAACGGCGTATGCTTATCGTTTGTTTACAGGCCACGTCTTGTTAGACGATGCGGCTAGCGCGCCGACCGGCACGACATGTGTGCATTTTTTGCCCGCCCAAGGAGGCCGCGGGCGCGAGGTTATACACCCATTATTACGTCCTTCCTACTTTCAATTATTATTATCGGGCGGCGGCGCCGCACCCGCGACGGGGAGGAGGAGAGAGGCGCAGCTGCTGCCTACCAATAATCAAGAAATGTCTCGGTTAGAGTGAGACGGAGATAATCCCGGATAAGTCGAAAAATCAACTTAAGTTAAGTTTTAAACACCCATATGTTGATTGAGGCCGGAAAAAGTCAACTTGATGAATTATACGATGTCTGTAGAAACTTCCGAACCCTTGAGAGTCTGATACATTTGATAAAAATGTAAATAAACGATATAAATCCGAACGCGATAGGAGGCGGATCTCCGAGAATTGCCGAGCGCGCTCGGCGCCACTTGCCAGTTCGCTCGCCACAGTTTGGCGGCCGGTCGTGAGGATGGTGCTTTCTGTGTGTGAACAAAGGAAAATAATTGTTTGCAAGTGTAAAGTAGATGATGTCGTCTGAGCCCACAAAAGTGAAGGTGGAATACTTAAACGAGGACAAAACTAGCAAGGTAATGAGTGCAAAGTGAAAGGATGCAGTGTTATTGTGTAACAGATCGGACGCCAGCGGGCAGCGGTCTCGTGTCGGTCGGTGCAGGGGGAGGGCGGGGCGAGTGCGGCCCCGGCCGTGTGGGGCCCGCCAGGCCACACGCAGGAGGTTGTGACCGTGTTGCTAGTAACTCCCTTGCCGAAATAGCATCAGCGTCCTCCTCCAGTGTCTCATACAACTAATTCCCACCCATTTCTAATGCAACTACAAAAAAAAATGTCCGATACTGTGGTGTCCTCGTTTGCTGCTGGGTTCGTAAATCAAAGCCAAACACTCGTTTCACCAAGGAGCGCATACACGTCCGCACCGGCCGGCGGTTGGGCAAGCAATGCCCTGACGTGCATGCGCCGCTTGTACTTTATTAATACGTCACACCTCTTCCTTTACATAAGAGTTTAAAGAAACAAATATAATAACTGATTAATTATTTTAACTTAATTATCAAATAGTTAATTAGTTCTCCACATTCTATAATTTCTAACAAGGTAAAATTTATCTTCCACTGAATACTTATTATACAATTTAACAGAGTTATTTATCTATTCTTTTGCTTCTATCGAATCCCTTTTATCCTCTGAATCATCTGTTTGATAATAATTTTTCCCCTATTTCCAGGTATATACCATACTTTTTCCTTTTTCCTTCAATTGCTTTCCAAACTGTCTATTATAAAAGTCTAAGTCAAAACGTTCATTTCAATAAGGCCATCAAACGGCTCTTTTGAACGTCATCATTTACATCCAAATACTATGTATACAAAATAAGGTGACTCTACTGTCCGTTCGCAAAGGTAGATTCTTATGGAGAAGAACGGACAAGAAACTCCATAGTTACTCTTTTCAAATAAATGTTTTACAATATTTTGAATACACACATTAACTTTGATATATGTGAGGTTGATGCACCTAGAGTATACTGCTTATAGAAATCAAAGTATTACCAGCAGAGGTAAACTTTTTCATTTTCTTAATAAGTACATGGTACTCACATATTTACAAATATTGGATCCATTAATAAAACAGTGTGTGAGTTAATAGAAAAATAAAAACTCAAAAAAAAGAAAGAGTATATCTATAAAGTTAATACATAAATTGACCAGTTTGATTTTGTCTACACTACACCCTTGGTTGTTCTATGCAGCAGCCAATGGCGTAGTCATTTATACCGTAGCGCCATGATTCCACGACACTGCCATCCGTGACTAGCACCCATTCTCGAGTGTAGTACAATATCCAGTCATGGGGGCTTTGTGCACAGCGCTCCCCGCACAACATTACTCAACGGAAAGATATCCGATCTAACAAAATAAATTTCTGAAATGCATACTCACTCATGAAAATTCCGTTATAATCTGTGCACCAACACAGACCAGAATCGCAACAACAATTTGAAAATATCTAGCACGATATGTGCTACAACATATGAAGCGCTGTGTACTTGGTGCACAGACAGAATTTGTACCAACGATTCCTTGGAGACCCATCGCCTCATGTTATTCATGAGGTGCGGTCAAGAGTTTAGTAAACAAGCCATCAGACTTGGTTTCATTATCACTGTCATCAACTATGTCATCTAAGTCTCGAGGCAGTGATCGGGGGTCTTTCTCACACGATCATGGAGGTATTTATACATTCGCTTAGAGTCAAGCGCCCTTATTCGGGGTATACCCAGGTCCATCTCCTTGATAATTCTTAAATGAACCTTTGAATTTAGGATTTTAATTAATCCAGTTTCACTCTTAGTTTACTAATAACACGAAATCGTTCACGGATATTTTTTTTTAACTTCTGTGCAATCTAATTGAGCTTTACCTTATACCACACAGCGTTTAAAACTCTCTATTGGAATCTCACGGACCTCATCTAATCGACTTTAGAATCTACATCACTAAACATCAATAATAACGGTCTCGCAATTTCTACAGATGCCGCCTTTTACGCAATATATTGCACCTATTGCGTCTTGTTACGATTTGCTATCGTTAATCTCTACGGTAATTGTCTAAAAACTTTTCATGGGACAGAGCTACTCCATGTCACTCTAATGTCGTTCAGTCGGTAAACCTTTGACAGACCGACAGTGGCTGTAAATGGTTTCATTGAAACAAATGTTTTGGGTTTGATCCGCGATTAGCTAGTATTCATGATTACCAAGTCTAAGCACCAATAATAGTCATCGAAATCACATTAATTTGAACAAAGAAAATAAGAACCTCTGACTCTACGTGTAAAATTGTACGTGATTTTACATTAGACTTTACATTCGATTCTACATTCGACTTTACATTTGACGCTTTTCAGTGTTTTGGTCGATAATATACTCCTCTTTATTATGAAATTGACCTTTTCCGGCATGATTTCTCAAGCTTAATAAAATCGTTAAAATGTTTCTACTTCCTCATGTTTTCTTTTTCTGTTAGAAAATATAAATTTCGTTAATCCGACTTTGTTTCGAACTTAAGGAACTGTCTCATTTCTTTAGAGCTAATGCATAGACATCGACACCTTCCCCTTCTTCAGCATGAACGTTGACTATAATCTACCCGGAAGACTATAGTCAACTTCTTGTTTGTAGTGCTATTCCCCCAACGTAGTAGAGAGTAGCTCGTTTCTTAGCAGGATTGTCGATGATGACAGGCAATGTGTTAAATTCAAGAGCCCTCTTCCATTTCTCCCTGCGAGTGTCGATAATTATGTCTGATCATCTTCGCAATCAGGAAGTTTGGAAGTGTGGATGACGCATGAGTCATTTTGGGTTTTAATAAAATTGACTCTTACTTTTGCGTGGCTTTTTACTGAAAATCATTAACAGAAACACACAACTGCGTAGCCCTAATATAAAGATGCAAGTACTCTTTACGTGGCCCTTTGTGTGTTATTTACTCTTTGTGTGGCCCTTTGTGTGTTATTTACTCTTTGCGTGGCCCTTTGTATGTTATTTACTCTTTGCGTGGCCCTTTGTGAGTTATTTACTCTTTGCATGGCCCTTTGTGAGTTATTTACTCTTTGCGTGGCCCTTTGTGTGTTATTTACTCTTTGCGTGGCCCTTTGTGAGTTATTTACTCTTTGCGTGGCCTTTTTTGAGTTATTTACTCTTTGCGTGGCCCTTTGTGAGTTATTCACTCTTTGCGTGGCCCTCTGTGAGTTATTTACCCTTTGCGTGGCTTTCTAAGTCATCACTGGTTTAGCCCTTTCCCAACTAAAGATGGGTTAGTACCGATATTTATCAGTATTGGCCAATAAGACTATATTAGTCTAGAAATATTATAATATTTTAACTAACATTTATATCAGTAATATTTAACTAATACTTATTAATACGTATCACTTCACGAATGTCAGAATGATTGAGTAAGTCTAATCCCACCGATCCGTGTCAAGTGAGTGGAATCCCAGATTATGATAAAGATTATTGTGCATGTTAGTAATCTGTGGATTATGTGAATATTAAATATTAGCATATATATTAGTTCGTCGGATTACTGATACGTGAATCCATGCAATATTACTAATCTCTTAACTTATACCAATATGTTCGTTACACTCCTATTTCCAACTACATCGGGGTCGGCTTTCAGCCAAACCGGATTCAGCCGAATACTAGGATTCTACGTGGAGCGGCTGCCCACCAGACCTCCACAACTCATTAACTGGCTAGGTAATACGGTACTTCATGGCAAGACCGGTGTCAGACCTTTCGGCCTCCAACAATTCGTAACGTAACTGCCAAAGGTCTACAAATGACAGCCGGGCCCAATGGCTTAACGTGCTTTCCGAGGCACGGAGTAGTCTCGGTATGTTAAGATCCACAGACCAACCTCGACAAGCGTTGCTTTACCTTGAAGATTGGCCCGTGCGGCTGTTATAATTTAGCCACGAGCTCCTTGCTCCTTTAGGTAAACCTTTAATAAAATTATGATTCTCTCAATATAAATTGTGCTAGTATACTATTAGACAAGTTCCTAATCGCTAAATCTTACCATTGCCCGTTTTTTTAATGGTACTCGTATAATGGAGTGTGCTAGCTAACATGTTGTAAATACTATTTAAGTTTATGATTTCCATGTTATTGGATACATATTTATTTTTGTTCCTGTGTCTTAAAATACTTTGCGTACTATCGTTTAATTCAAGTTCTTAAAACGTAACAGACAGATGTGTTGCTGGGGAGTTTGTTGCGCCACTTCTTTTTCCCAGCTAAAACACTAGGAAGTGGTGACGGGTGGGCGTTTTGGGGCACTGTCTTTATGTATGTAAAATTTGACATTCAAAAAGTGCTGGCTCTCAGCCTAATTTGAATAAATGACTTTTGATTTTGATTTTAATTTCAATATTGTGATGTAATTATCGTTAATAATATAATAAAAGTAGCCATGAAAATAATACATCTTTCATACCTTGTCCAAACCCAATTTAATTGTTAAAAAACGTAAATAATTGTAAATGTGTGTAACAAGTAAAAACATTTTTTTATTTATTTTATTTTAAATGTGGGTAGGTATGATATATTTTTAGTGGGCTGTAAATACGCTACTCGACATTATGTCAATGTATAAGTGGACTAAGATAAAACTATGAGTTTTATATGTGTGTGCCAAATAAACTCATTTTCTTTCTTTCTTGGAACAACCTTCGCATTGCAAGGGTTCTGCCGGTGGTAAATTGGACATTTTGAGCGACCTGAAACAATGTCAATTTACCTTTGTATTGCACCCTTGGCGCCATTGATTTGCCTTTGTATTGCACCCTTGGCGCCATTGGATAAGGTGTTTCGTATTTTATTTATGCTTTCAGTAAAATACAGATTACTGGTCCTAAATTTCCTCATAATATTGTTATTAGCAATCTGTAACCCAATCTTTTTTTTTTTGTATTTGTGATGGGTTTGCTCTTGACTCTAGTCAATGTCAGATATGACAGAGACAACTTCTACGATGGAGCGAGCCAGAAGGAGCCTGTTCACTCGAACTTTTTTTTTCCCAAAATTACTATCTGAAATGTGTATACCATGTTCTCACACTGCACAATCCTAGATAAGTCCTAGATATATTTTACCACGATGACTGTATAACGAATAAACTACAATATATGTCTAATTTACACATTATTATGTCCCTGAATTGAATTTTATTACTTTTTTTTTTAATTTTTGTAGCTAGATGCGGCGTAAATGGACAATAATAGAATGAGTATTACAGTAGCTTAGCATGGGTGTCAGCCGCCCCCTTGTTTAGGTTTTGAAGGGGCCGCCCGGGGCGGGTCGCCCCTCGCCCCTACTACGCTACGCCACTGGAGTGATATAAATCTTTATTACGCGAAGTAGATATGGGTTATGCCGGTGACATTTATTACATTAGGTTTAGTGATATTTAATGTTGCTAAAACTTCAAAACGACAAAGGAATCAATCAATTGATCCATGTAATTTGCATTTTTTATGGATATATATGCCCTTGGCAAAATTACACCTTAATGCTCCTTGGCACCTTGATTCACCTTGGAAAAATACTGCTTTGTGCTCCTTGGCACCTTATTGCACCTTGGCAACATACACTAATACACTTTTGGTACATTTGTTATGATAGCATATTGTATTACCTACCTATATCAATAAGTAGTACATGTACCTATTGCGCTGATTGATTGCATTGACTTATCTGCTTTAATATTACTAACGACATTTGCTTTAGGTACCTCAACCTTAAAACATCATTTAACTTAAGAGAACGCGATGAATAGTGAGGAATCATAATTTTGCATTGAAAATTCTTATTACCTACGTAGGTATTTAAATAAATAATGTCACTGGATAAATTACATTAACGTGGACTTACACGGTATTTCTTATTACAATTTCTACTAATAGGTACCTACGTCGAAATTATCTTCACAAGATATAAGAAGACTGTTACCACCGAGTAGGTACTTATTTTAAAATTTTAATTTTAACTTATTTTAGAAATATCCACGGCTATAGTCAAGAATATAACAATAATTATGGTATTCATTGCTTTTTTTCATGACAATGATAATAATAACCTATCATTGATCGATCAGACAAATAACACTGTATTTGTTATTTGTAATGTCTAGTCATTTGTTTTAATAGTACTTGGACAGATAGATACATATACCACTTAATCGATAGCACCATAAAACCGTGAGGTTGTTATTAGTGTATCATTTTTTTTTTTTTTTTTTTTTTTTTTTTTTCGTGCACGTGAGTTCATCTCCCTCCTTTTTCATATAGCAGCATAATTTACCACTTACTTGAGGCTCGTCGCCACTGTGGTGTCCTCGTTTGCTGCTGGGTTCGTAAATCAAAGCCAAACACTCGTTTCACCAAGGAGCGCATACACGTCCGCACCGGCCGGCGGTTGGGCAAGCAATGCCCTGACGTGCATGCGCCGCTTGTACTTTATTAATACGTCACAGATACTAAAAAAAGTAATTCATCATAAAAGAATCAATCACAAAAAGCCAATTTATACATTGAAATTTCGTAGTTTCTACAGGTAGCCATTTTAAATTTAGTAATTAAAACCTGTTTCATGCTAATCAAAGTAGTAAAGTAAAAGGAAACTTGCGTACAAACCTAAAATTAACGTGTTCGATATGTTACTGTGATAGCCTACTTAGCAGCTGCATAAAAATCAGTCACGCGATTTGAGGTGGGTGGATCAAAGGGCGGCGGCGGCCTTGCCTGCGACGACTCCCGACACTTGTTAGGAAAAGGCGTGTCGACTCACAACTATTACGAATAAACTTTACGAACAGTTGCAACTTCAAACTCATGTTACACTCTCCTCCTCCGAGCACATAAAAGTAAATGGAAGAAATCCAGTCCGAGAAAAAAAAACTTTGAAAACAGAACTGTCAAAATAACAAACTATGAAAATTGAATGAGATTGAACATTTTGTCTATGCAGATATATTTTTTTGTTTGTTTACTGATCTGATCAATCCTTTTCTTTTTAAATTTTTGACAGACATAGGCATGACTCATGATGACAGAATTTTTGACTGACAGAAATACAAAATGAAAGAAAAACAAACTGATTCCTTATTTATTTTTTAATTAATTTTGTGGAATGCTAACATCAAATCTATATGAGGTAAGCATTGTGATCGTACGTAGTTCGTAAGTGTTATTTTTATACTTAGATAGATACCTACCAACGTATAATATTGTCATCAAAAGGGTTCGATCGGCGCCGGTGCTCCCTTTGATAAAGGGGCCCGAGGCGACGTCGCTGACATTTTCCCCCTTTTATTCCGTCCTCGATAGCTTTGTGCGCAACGCGACCGACCTTCGATACTATTACGCGTAAGTATAGAAAATGCCATATTACACCCATTCGGATGTTCATTTTTCTCAACGAAAATCAGGTATAAATCTTTACAGGTTTTATTTATCGTTCCTTTAATTTTTTGTGTTTACTTTGGATAAATTGCAGTTGTCTTACTTTAGGTATGTGAATCATAAATTCAAATATGTAATTTACATCATCATCATATCAGCCGAAAGACGTCCACTGCTGGACATAAGCCTTCCCCAAGTGTCGCCACACTATGTAATTATTTTGAGGATATTTTCCATGAGATTGTTTGTCTCTATAATATAAAATTGCAAAAAATAAATCCATATCTTGGCTTTAATGATGACCTTCTGATTAAAGTCCTATATGAGAGGTTTGCTACTAAACCCTGATTTATTATACCTAAGTACCTAATCTGTACCACTTGGGGGAGGCCTATGTCCAGCAGTGGATGTCTTTCGGCTGATATGATGATGATGATGACCTAATCTGTGTGAAGAATAAAATTAGTAAGCAAAATAATCAAGATTGTCATATTTAAATGGTAGGCAATTTGATTTACAAATAATCAAAGTCAAATAATAAATCAAAAATTGAACAGCCTTATCATTAATGATACAAACTTGTTTTCCTGAAACGCAATAATTAATGAAAAACTGACCATAGTTCTACTTTTCCCTAACATTTCAATTTTAAATTATACACCAAAAGATTAACTTTACTAAAATAAATGAAGAATATCAACTAAAAAAATAAGTCTTCTTTTACTTCACTGTAATATTACCTATGTATTTTTTACGAGTATAAAATGGTTTTCAAAGGCATTGAATTTAAATTAATTGTTGAAGCCAGTTGTGAGTAATGTATGTTTTTATGTTAATTATTAATCCTCAAGTGACAAGGCAATGTCATATTTTTTTTTTTTTTTTTTTTTTTTTTTGTTCTATTATCTGCGATCAGTCTTCTAACTATAAGCAGATTTGTTGCAGGTGTAGTTGGGCGTTTGGCAGGTTCTTTCCAGCGGCAGAACCCCCATCGTATTTTTACCATCGCGCCTCCAAGTCTTGGATATTCTGGCGCTTAAGTCGTCTGGGATAGGTAATATGTGTTAGTACTGAAGCGAGTTCATTTGGGTGGTTTTCAAGCCGGGTTCTGTAGTTGGAGGCAGCCAATGCCACCTCCTCCTTTACCGTTCTAATGTTCAGTGCCTCGTGCAGTTCAGCGTTAGTTACGAACCATGGTATGTTTGAAATGGTTCGCAGTATGCCATTTTGTAGCCTTTGAACAATTGATATGCTTGTGTTGCATGCGCTTCCCCACAATTGGATGCCATATGTCCATATTGGTTTCAAAATGGTTTTGTAGATGAGGAGCTTGTTGTCAAGTGAGAGTTTGGAGTTGCGTGCCATCAACCAGTACATATTCCTGTATCGAATGTTTAGTTCATCTCGTTTGGTTTTGATGTGTTTCTTCCAAGTCAATCTCCGATCCAGGTGCAATCCAAGATATCGGACTGTCTCATTGTGGGGGAGGGTGTTATCTCCTAATTTTACTGGGGGACAGTTCCCTTTCCTGAGAGTGAAGGTAATGTGCACAGACTTGGGGGCACTTGCTTTAATACGCCACTTTCGGAGCCATTCGTCCACCTCGCACAGACTCATTTGCAGAATGTTTGAGGCTATTTGTGGATCTGTGTTACTTGCCATTATTGCGGTATCATCGGCAAACGTAGCTGTGGTGACTCCAGGCATTTCTGGTAGGTCGGCGGTGAATATACAGTACAGGACTGGCCCAAGGACAGATCCTTGTGGCACCCCCGCCATTATATCGTAGATTTTTGAAGTGTCTCCATCTTCCCGAACTTGGAAAATACGGTCAGATAGGTAAGATGCCAATAGCAGGTAAAAACTGTGAGGCAGTGCCTTTTTTATTTTGCACAGCAGGCCCTTGTGCCAGACTCTGTCGAATGCTTGTTGTACATCCAGGAACACCGCTGAGCAATACTCTTTTGTTTCCAGGGAGTTGCGTATTTTTTCACACACACGATGCACTTGCTCAATGGTCGAGTGTTGTTGCCTAAAGCCAAATTGATGCCGGGGGATGACTCCATTCTCAGTCAGTATTGGTGTGATTCTGCTTAGGAGTATCTTTTCAAATGCTTTAGACAGAGTTGGGAGTAGACTAATTGGTCTGTAGGATGTGGCGTCTTCCGGAGGCTTTCCAGCTTTATGTATCATAGTGGCAACTGACACTTTCCAGATACTCGGATAATGTTGCACTCGAAGTATACCATTGAATAGGGTGCTAAGAAACACTATGGCTTTCCTGGGAAGTTCAATAAGAACCTCTTTGGTAATTAGGTCGAAGCCGGGGGCTTTTTTGCTTTGAAGTCTTTTTATGGTTTTAATTAGCTCGCTCACTTTTACTGGTTTAGGCGGTGGTGATAATTGAAGGTCTTGCTGCAAGGTATTGTCGATTTCGTTTTCGAACTCTGCACAAGTGCTTTCATTAGGTTGGAAAACGTTTGCTAGGTGATTTGCAAAAGCATCAGCTTTTTCTTTGCCAGTTTTTGCCCACCCACTGCCATTGGTTCTTATTGCAGCCTTGAATTGCTGGGGTCTATTGAGAGCCTTTGTGTATTTCCATAGGGAGTAGTCCGTTGATGTTGTTGCGGTTAGTCCTTCTAGCTTGGTCTGGAGTGCAACATTATCCGCATCATCCAACATGTCCTTCAGGTCTTTTATAGCTTTATTAAGGGCGGTTTTGTCGCTGCTGTGTCTCGACTGGTGCCATACCCTTCGTAGTCTTCTCTTTTCTATCACCTTGAGTTTTATTTCAAGGGGCATGTTTCTACTATTATGCTGTTCCTTTTCGTCTGCAACGGCAATGTCATATGTAAAACATACTTCATTATATCTAAGTAATGTTTAAGTAACTAAATGTTTCTCAATTTAAATTAGAAAAAGGAAGTTTCACTGCACAAAACTCCAATTGCAAATGCATCCAGGAAATACAATTGAGATGGACTTATAGCATTATGCATGCATGCCCAAAACAAAACTTATTATGTCTGTTCTATCAAATAAATTAAATGAAATTGATAATTCAGAATTATGGTAATGATAAATTGATAATTTGGAATTACATGTTTCAGCCTTGTAGGTACCCTTTGTACGCTTTGTGAGACAAGCCAGCCTAATCAATAATGTCTTCATACTAACTTTCTAATGGTTTACTAGGAGTCTAACTTAGCTAGTATACTCAATCCTTCAAGTTTACTAGCTAAGACAGGTACCTATTAAAATAATAGACCATAATCTCTTATTTAAATACTTTTGCATAAATGATTTGTTTTATCTAGGTGCGGACAATTTCCTCGCCACAGCCTTATATGTATTCAAAGCATTTTGTTTGTTAAATAATTGAGAATTTTAAGAGAATGGGTTCAGGTTATGTGGACCAATAATAATCTTCAAAAAAGAGCTTGCAAATTAGTGGCAGATTGCTAAGGATCTACTTATCAACCCGTGATGGGTGCTGTCTTTGTTAATCAATGGACAGTTTTAGGCGGAGTTTCTCATTAGAAATGTTTAATTTGTTATGTGGGATAACTAATATTTAAAGAGTGAGTGGCAACCACAAGACAAGCTGACGATTAAAATCCATCAGTGGTCAACTGTTGGTTTATTATGAGAAGTTTTTTAAATAAATATGTGCAGTGTTATATGTAAGTACATGTAAATTGGGCTCCACAACTCCACTTCAAAGGACGTTTTTTACAAATATGTCATTTGATCCACCCTAGCTCCTTAAGGAAGGCCAGCAACACTTTGGTGTGTTGTCTTTTCTTCATTGTTCCCTCACAAGACCAGACACGACGCATCTCCAAGTCATGTGGTCTTCCCTACCTACATGTTATCTCCAACAGCCTTATTTATTGCATTGGTCCACCTTGCCAGTTTGTATGCAGTGTTTAAAGCATGTTGCTTTGACAGGAAGGCAACGGGACACAGTCGCCGTTAGCGCTCCTGGCGGCGACGTGCAGCCGGCTGGGCGCCGCCACCATGGGTCCCGAGCAGCAGCAGGACAACAAGGACCAACAACAGCATTTCAGTTAGTAATATTTAAGTTATTTGATTCTGCTAGTAGTTTGGTCTGCATGACAATATCAACAATAGACCGTTTGATAGACTTTCGCATTTATAATAATAGAATGGATTGGTTAGCAAACAACTGCGAATCCACTTATTTTTCTGCTTGAATGTATTTTTGAAATCTTGTGTTGATCTGATAGATAAATTGACATGGAAGTCAATAAATTGAATTGCCTTTCAGAAAAGAAAGGATTACCAATCATGTTATGAAGTTAATGTAATCAATTGATGTATTCTATTATATTGATTCTCTTGATGAAGGAGACTTTCCCAGGATCTTGAAATGATAATCAATTCAAGTATACTGATATGCCTGAAGTAGGCACACTTTGTGTAACACCACCCAAGAGAAAATTAAACCTATATTTTTAACTCCAGGTCCACAGCAACAACAGCAACAAGCTCAGCAACAGCAAGCGCAACAGCAACAAGCGCAGCAACAGGCTCAGCAACAGGCCCAGCAACAAGCTCAGCAACAGGCACAACAACAGGCGCAACTAATACAGCAACAAGTACAGGGAGACGCAGCTACAATAGCCGCGATACAGCAACAGTACTTGCAACAGCAGCAGCAACAGCCGCAGTTAAGGGTTATTAGTTCTGCTGTGGTTCAACAGTTAAGAGCTCAAGGGTTATCGGTAAGTTTTATTACTTAAATCTTCTAAAGTAACAGTTGATAAAGAGACAAAATTTATGACTTTCATTTTGGACAACAAAGAATATTATTACATACTTATTAACTCAAAAAATCTTGTTTTTTGCCAAACTTACTTTTAATAAGGCCTTTAATTAATAGTGCCGTAACTGCTGTTTCTAAAACAAGCTGTTTTTTTTTGTTTTCAGGGCAATGAGCTATCAGCAGCCATTGTGAATGCTGCAAACACAGTTCCAAATGGCATTCAAGTACAACAACCACAGGTGATTGATCAATATTTTATAATGCACACGAGAAGTTCACATAATCTACCAATGATTATGACTCTGTGTGATCTCTTCACAGTGTATAATCTACGTTTTTCTATGTTATCTAATTATTATCCCATATTTAGTTACGCTTATGAGGATTTCACTAGCAATTATGGCAGTCTCTTCATAAATTAAGGTATTTTATTTTTTAGGTGATATCAATGCAACAGCTTCAGTCGTTGCTAGGAGGCGGCGTTGTATCGGGAGAGGGCGCAACGTATCAGAACACGCCACAGCAACTGTTGCAAATACATCCACAATTGTTACAAGTAAGTATTTTACATTACTTGGGGTTAGGCTAGCCTTAAATATTTGTATCAGCGTCTTCTGAAAACTTATTTTTAATCAATACTTGTGTAACTAAACGGATCATCAGATCTTTTTGCAAGACCTAATTTGCAATATATAGATGGATCCAATAAAGCATGTGTACTTCTGCGAAGAAGTCAGTGTTCAAAATGAGAGTGGTCCTTTAGTTTGCCATGTGTTATTTGATCCGTGTAATAATATAGGGTGTTTTTTTTTCAAAATCAACTGGTTAATACCGAGACTCCTTTCAGTGTTTTTCACTAATCCTCATACTTTCGGATTTCGCCATCCACGCACACTTAAGAAATCTGTAATGTTTCCTGAAATAGCCGGTCTAATTACGAAATAGCCAATTGTATGATTTGGCTACGACTCATTTCGTTGCTTTAATTAAGTTGTAACCAAGTTAAAAGCTTTTCGACTTTTTACATGTAACTAATTTTAAAAGTGTTCAGTCACTTTTAAAATTAGTTACATGTAAAAAGTCATATATGCATCAGGAAAATATATGAAACTCTGATAAGAAGTAAGAGCCCGAATTATGTTATAATGGAAAGGGACAGCCCATACATCAGTCTCGGGAGAGATACATTTAAAATTTACTGATAAACCATACTTCTTTTGATGACTTTCTTGCTTATTTCTCACAAATTACAATTTTTCAGTTAGGTCACATGGTAACTTATAAATCAATCAATAATTCTTGGACTAACGCAGAAGCAGATCACTGGAGTTTTTATCAAAAAGCCTTATCGACAGTCGCTACTGCTCATCACAGGTAATAACCACGTGTTTTTTGCCATTGCAGCAACAACAAGGTGTATATGGCGGTTGCTTGGTGGGCGGGGTGGGCGGCGTGGCCCCCATGCAGGCCGTCACCGTGGACGGGCAGGACGCTCTGTTCATACCCGCGCAACATGCACAGGTAACCAACACAGTCATTTTAATAATCTTGCACGAAATGTTTCAGATAAACAAATATATTATGTTGAAATTGATAAAAAAAATTACGGTCAAAAAACCCGACCGCTAAAAACGACTAGCGGTCGGGTTTTTTGACAGTCATTTTTTTTATTTCCGAAATTTTAGTGAGTTACATTTTTTTTTATTTGCGGGCGCCATTTTGGAAATTTATATAGCCACTACCACAATTCTGACGAATTCAACGACACCTCATATGTCAAAATCCGTCCAGCCGTATTTGGGTGCAGGGCGTGCCGAATACATATATACATACATACGCTCGAAAAACATTACCCTCCTTCTGACGCAGTCGGGTAAAATATAATTTATATAAGTATTTTTTTTTCTGTTTATTTTTGTTGTAGTGTAGATTAGAGTAGGCTAATAAGTTGTTTTTTTTATAGGTATTTCTAAATATTTTGTTTTTATATATAGGGAACCATATATGGAATTAATTATTATTAGATTTTATTATAAATACCTACTAGTTATTGATAGTGTGACGGCTGATAGGACAGAATGAAAGAAAAAAACGTGTTGCGCCGACCCCAAGTAACGTGGGATAAGGGCAGGAAGATGATGATTATAAGTACCTACTACTAGTTTTAAAGTTTTCAATTGTAATGTATTTAAAAGTTAATTTTAAGACCGCGCTATCGCATTACGTATACACCTGTAATGATAGTTGTAAGGGAGATTTTAATAAATAAATAAGTATTCTTTCGTATGACCACAATATAGCCATTTATTAGGACTGTAGGTAATACTGACATCTGGTGACCTCTAACGCTTCATACAAATCGACGGTTCTAAACCGATGCAGTTTGAGCGTAGTAAGCGCCACGCGACCTTCAATTTCAATCGATCTGCGTGTACCTTACCTTCATCTATTTTTATCGAAACTTAGCTCGTCACGAATGAGCCTCCAAATAATAGCAACCGGTGGCCAGCGATAAGCAGGCCTTTAGGTTTTGTATGGATAATTGGCTGACACGTGTGTCGCAATATGTCCGAAGCATTCTGGGCTCAGCAGAGTCTCCAATCCATCTTGAAATACACTATGTTCACCGGCTGGTCGTTTCATCATGGCATTTATTATACTTCAAATAACTTGCGTATCACCCGCTATTACTACACATCACTAAACCCATTGTGATTAACAAATATTAATTTGAAACTATGCACACAAACATACAGTACAACTATTTTCTTAATGTCCCTCGGCAATCATCGCATTTCCGAATACAAACGAATGCTAATTTCCATGTCCATCAATTATTAGATTTATCGTGTAAGTATAATGATTTGTTTTGATTTTCGTGTGAAATATATAACAATAAAGTACTTTTCCCATTTGCAACTTTTCCAAATGAACGATACACGACTAATTGATAATTTAACGAACCACGCCATTCCGGCGTGATTTGCACCGCCTCACATTTGAGCGCGTTAACGGTTTCTGGTTTGTACTTTCTGTGCGTGAGACTAAACTTATCTGCCTAGCTTTTTCCCACTATGTTTAGGTCAGCTTCGAGTCTTAACAGGATGCAGCTGAATACCAGTATTATATACTTGAGACAATGTGTTTTAAAAATGACTTCCTTTTCCAGAACTTCTCAGGCATGGGTCAAGTGAGTCTGGTCAATGGCCAGCTAGTGAGGACGCCCGTCCTGCCCGCTGGCTTCCTTCAGAACGTCATGCATTTACCTACCGGTATGTACCTACTTAGAATAAAATAATTTTAAAAAATAACTCATTGAACCTCTTTATTATAACCTTAGTATTGCAGGAGATGAAAATTTTAAACCTGTACTTTAATGCCAAGACAGCGACTTCGCTCGCTTTCAAGTTTTACTTTCTCAAACCGTCTCCAGGGTCCATAGCATTATAGTGTACTTTTGAATACATTTTTTGTTTTTGTTTTCAAGATTAAAAAAAAAAATTGCTATAACACGATATTGTTCCATACATTATTCAAATTTTTTTTTCCACATGACTTACAGCGTAACGTTCATAGTAAAAGTTATTCATTAGTAGTTGGACTTTCATTTGGCACAGGTTTCGTAACTGGCCGCCGATAGGACAAAAAGCCCATTGTTCTTTGACAACTGAAACAATTATTCAAAATAAATATAATGTAAGTAATTAAATGTTATGAAAAAAAAATTACTAATAAAAATATTCATCTCCTGCAAACAAGTACTTGGAAAGAGAGGTATAACAATCGCTTATTTAGTTATGATTATAGGTACAAGTACAGTACTTTTGCCTTAAAATCGCACATCGAGCTTTAGAAAGATACCTAATACCACAAAAGTATCAGTGACATCACAACTGTTTAGTTTTGTTGTGTATTGACTCAAAACTACAAAGCTAAACAGTTTCTATAACTTGATGTGTCTTGTTTAAGGCGGGGAACCGTACAATAGGTTTTTTTCATAAGCTTTGGTCTCACTAAATCTCACAGTCAGCTTCGGGATTGCTTTGGGATTAACTTTCCATTCAAAGGCTTTGCTTTCAGACTAAAATATTCATTAATTTCTGTCTCTACCAAAATTCTGACTAAATGTTTCGATATTTTTCATGTGGTAGTCTGTAGAATTGATGTGAAATAGAAAAAAAAGTACTTACTTATTTCAATAAGGAAAAAAATGTAAGTATTTTATTAACGAAAAAAAAAGTAGCAAACGCATGTATCGAAAAAAAAGTAGGTATTCTATATTAGTTGATGTTAAATTAGAAAAAAAAATAGATAGGTATATTTTATTTTATAATAATGAATTACTATGATTTTGGCTGACCTATTTAGATTTAGGGCCGATTTTTCATAGACAACATTTTCTTGAGGAATACAAATGGCGCTTTGACAGCTACTGTTTAGAGAATATGTCAAAAATTTATTCCTCAGTAAAAGATAATCCAACTATTGAAAAATCAGTCCTTAGCATTGAAACGTTTACATGACCTCATACTCTTTAAAACATTGAAAAACAATGTCGGGTTCTGACTTTGTGCAAGACATCACACTAGTCACCACATCGCATGCCCTCAGCTTCTAACGTACTACTCTCATACTAATCTGTGTTTTTCCGCCCCCCTCCCCCACCGCTAACAGAGCAGCAGGCGACCGTCACTATCCCGGGCACTAATCTTACCATTCCCATAAGCGCTTTGACCGGGAACCAATCGATGATCACGATCCCCGGCACGAACATATCGTTGCCGGGCCTTCAGGCCAATCAAGCGATATCCATTCCGTGTAGCTCTGCGGGCATCACCTCTGTGGACAAGCAAGGCAACGAGAAAGACGACAAGGCGGGCGAGGCCAGCCCCAACGGACAAGGTTGGTGCCTCGCTCACGTCTGGAGAATATTTTAAACTGCATTTTTTGGATCGCGATTTCTATTCGTGTTTTACTGGTAAAAGCTGTGTGGATATACGCTCGCGTAAGTCCAATATCTTCTTAGCTTAAAATTAGGGTTCATTCTAATTAATTCATTTATTTTAACTTCATGCACATAGGTACAAGGGGGGAACGAATACCCTCGATATTAGACTAATCAGGCTTATTCATTAAAGATGGTTAGATAAACCATAATTATAATTAGTTTAAATACTGATTAGCGGATTCAAAATTAAACTCGTGTGGCGTCATGGGATACTACACTTTAAACATAAGTGTAGGATGCCGTGACGTCACGTGAGTTTTCAACGCACTGTATCATCCCTTATTTTTGTTTACGTTTAAAAAGGAAAAAATACATGTCCAGTATTTTTTGGAAATCTACCCTATTATTTTTCTGTCATCACAAAATGTGGTTTTTAGGGTTCCGTACCCAAAAGGTAAAAACGGTACCCCATTACTAAGACTCCGCTGTCCATATTTTTAATTATTTTTTTTTATTATTGATAGGCACGCGCTTGATCACTATCTCACCTGATGGTAAGCGATGATGTGGTCGAAGATGGAGCACGCTTGCTTAGAAGTAACCTATTCACTCTTGATTTAAAGACTCCCAGGTTGTAACTATAAGGAAACACAGACTCTGGTTGGGAATTCCACTCCTTAGCTGTACGCACAATTAATGTGTTCCCAAAACGTTTTGTGCGTGTGGGTATGATGTCCACCATGTACCGGTGGCGCATCGCCCTACGTCTTGTGGTCTGATGATGGAACGGGGCCGTCTGTCTGTCACAAGGCTGTATCTCGTGAAACGCGATAGCTAGACAGTTAAAATTTTCACAGATGATGTATTTCTGTTGCGGCTATAACAAAAAATACTAAAAACAGAATAAAATAAATATTTAAGTGGGGCTCCCATCCCCACAACAAACGTGTTTTTTTTTGCCGTTTTTTTATAGATAATGGTGCGGAACCCTTCGTGCGCGAGTCCAACTCGCACTTGTTTTTTCTCACGGGTAAATCCACGCAGCTTTTGTCAGTAATACATAGTATTGGAGCTTGGTAAGTCTCCTCTTGATTTATGAATGTCAGAGTAAGATGTTGAAGTGCAATTGTATTTTAAACCGGGTTTATTAAATGCTCTCCACACATCATCCTCTAATATTTCGACTCCCAAGCTTTCATTAAATCTTGCAATTACATTAATTTTGCTTTTTGTGTATAATTTCTCATGCACTGTCGCCGTCATTAGATCACATATTAACATTAATAATTCGATATAGCATACCAAATATTGCATTGTGTATATTTAGATGCAGCAACCGTAGAAAAAAAAATCTTAAGAAGCTTTATGGTTGAATTCTTAGGGCGATGTTACAATTCAAAGGGAAAGATTCAAGGGGAAAGATCAAACAATCTATGATTGCCATATTACTTCTTGCAGAACCCCTCAATTTTGCGTTCGGGTTCAAATAAATTGCTTAACCTGCATTATTCCTCCTCTGAATAACATCGCTCTACACAATCACACAAAATTGTTCTGGAAACTGAAGTGAATCATTTACAAGTACCTACTACATATTACAAGATGGAAGCAAATGTTTGATTTCAGTGCCAGAATTTCTTATAACCTAGTATTTTCTACACGAAATCTAGGGCACATTATGAATTGCACAGAAAATTAGAAAGCTTTGTTCTACAAGAAGTTTTGCACATTCTGTTTATATTCGTTACACGATGACAAAAGATTTTGCTAACATGTTCTTAAAAAGTTGTCTTTGGTTGTCGATTATAAAAAAAGGGATTTGATATACAAAGCGGACAGAGCGCTGACAAGATAAAATGTATGGCGTCTAAGGAACGAAATATACTTAGCGTCGCGGGTGCGCGGACAAACTCCAAACATATCGCCAACGCGCACCGCCGCACGCCCGGAGCGCTTTTTATATCAAGTCCCTAAGGGCGAGATAACGAAAACCTATCGACTCAAAAATAAGGCACACGAACTACTACGGATTGCCACCATATCAAAACTGTTACAATACACGAAACGTTATCGTTTTGAGATATGACATTTTAGAAAGACAAATCTCAGTCACAAATTGGATACTATTGTATGAAGCAAGTTATTTCTTGAGTGCGTGAGCTTCTGTACATTTCTATTTTTCGTCCTAGATGACTGACAAAGGCGACGACGCGAAATGAGCCAATAGGTATAGAAATATCAAAGTCTACCGATCACTTTATTTTCTGTTCTGATTTTCTAGCCCCCGTAGTTATCATCCCTTAACAAAGATACCCCAAAAGGCATAACCTAAACAAACTAACAATAATTTTATTGCCAGGTGAGATTAGGGGGCTCACTGATCGTAGATTCTGAATCTAAGTATTTACATCTGAAGCGCAGAAAAAGTTGCCATTCTCTTGATCTGTATTTTCCCTCACATCTCATGCGTAAACTAACAATACGCCGGATAAAGCGTTATTTGTTCGGCAAAACCGAAAGATGCTCTCTGACGGCGCGACGACGCGTTCGGGTTTTTTTTTCGGGCCGAACAAATGTTCGCGTCGACCGAGTTTATTGAAATGGTTACAAGCCCCAACTACGTAATTTTCTATACCGTCAAGTCGCATTTGTCACTCATCTAAAACAACACCTGTAAAGCAATCTCTTAACCTAATTCATCGACATAGGCGGCGGCGGCGGCATCGCAGTCCGCGGCGGGGTGGGCGGCATGGGCGTGGTGCCTGTACAAGTGCCCGTGAGCATGGCCAACGGACACACGGTGTACCAGACCGTGCATCTGCCCGTACACGCGCCGCAACACCTGCAGATTATACCGCAGTTGCAGCAGGTAAGGGAAAACTGATGAACTAATTAAGTGTGAACTTATTTTAACTTTTTATGGTCCCGAACGTCCGAATGGAAATAGGCAAGTCGATCTCTGTCTGATCGTTGGTCAAACTCCGAATCTACGGAACCGATTCAGTTTGGTACATAATATGAACTATGACCCAAACACAGACGCGTAACGTAAATAAATGAATATTCTCTTTCTTTTGGGGTACAAAAAATTTGATTTCACCATTTTCATGTGGATATCTTCAATTCTCAATTCTTTATTGCGTACCATATAATGTATATAGTTGGTAAGGAAATACTTATAT
Organism: Melanchra persicariae; assembly: GCA_947386135.1. Classification (NCBI taxonomy): domain Eukaryota; kingdom Metazoa; phylum Arthropoda; class Insecta; order Lepidoptera; family Noctuidae; genus Melanchra; species Melanchra persicariae. The sequence continues at coordinate 5,037,404 of OX376653.1, read as the reverse complement.
TACTGACAATTATGGACCCTGTCGGGCACAGCATAGATCAAGTAGGAGAGATGAGGAACACTGGGTGTTTAATGTGATCAATTTTATTATTAGTTAAGTAATTGGTGAGTTATAGGTACTGTTTTATTAATACAGAATTAAAATTTATTTAAGTAGTAACATTGTAAAAACCATTTATCTTCATGGATGTCATCCCTCCGTCAGACTCCGTCTAGGGACATCCCCTGGAGGGATATGTCGGATGTTCTACACACTAAAACCCCATGGTTATTACTACCACCATGAGTCGGAGGCCAGGGATATACTCGTACCCTCTACGAAATGTACCAATCAAATGACTTAAAAATACCTTCACCAATATAAGATCCGGCTCTTTCTGAAAGTGTCATAAAAGGCGAAAAAACGATTATACTCATACAATAGGTTAATTGGTGATAAACAACAACGTTCCTGATGACTGTCAAATATAGCAGTCGTCCAGAACTCAAATCATGTGTGTTGTTTTTGTGGCAATTAAATACTTTTTCTTTCTTTCTTCAAATTATTAATGTATTGATTCGTAATCGAAGGAGACCCAACATTTATTTTTTTGTATAGATGCAAGGACAACCTCAAATGGCAAGTGTACTTACACCATCGGGGCAGATTCAACAGATACAGATAGCGTCTCTAGCTAATGTGCAGGTAAATTATATTCTTCATTATTTATTCACTATAGACCTAATTTCACTCTTGAACACTTCTACAAAACCAAAAAATAATGTGCTACTGCTTGCACTAAAGAAATCCCATGCATATTCAGTGTGACTTGTACAATATTGTGACACCGGGTTATTGCAAACGCCGTCAGTTTATGTTTATTATAAATCTTGTGTGATCGTCAACTCTTTCTTCTCAATAAGAAACGGATGTAATGGAAACTATTGATGTATTTTATTAGTAATATATATATATTATTTCTTTATTATTTCCAAAATAAAATTATATTTTAAATCTTTTTTATTTGTTGTACACCTACCACAGTGTAGTCTTTTTGACCCAAAGGTTGACTGGTAGAGAATGCCTTGTTGCATTAAGTCCGCCCATGTAACACTATTGTACATAGAGTTTAAATAAATAAAAATAAATAAATATTGACTTTGGATGGGAATTCAATAGTTTCCTAATTGGAGTCAAAATTATTTGTTCCCAAAATACCGAGAGTTTATAAGTAATCTGATAAAGATCTATTACAATCTTGCGGCGTTTCAAATAATCCGGTCACATACACATTCAGTAAAGTAACAATTATGGCTCTTTTCAACATACACACATCGTATTGAAAACGTGTCTAATTCGCCTCTTTAGGATACTACAGTGAATGAATAATAAAATTATTACTTCCACTACTTGGATATTATAGATTTTTATCATAATGGTTCCATTCGCATGGGTCTGTAGTTTTTGACGCGTTATTCAAGTATACTCGAACACTTTCGAGATCCACTAACATTCAGTTTTGATAACACTGTAGTATGCTAAAGTCGTTAGAAAAGCCAAGTCCCTCTATGCGTCTAAAGTTACGGCACATACACATGTGGCGCATAGTCAATGGACCACTGTACTCTTTTCTATGGAAGGTTATACAATGCATCTAATGCAGGTGTCTAAAACATGCGCAAGTAATGCTACGACTTCAAATGGCAAAATGCTTTTAATACGATTACTGTCGATTACCTTTGATGAAAGCGACTGGAGTCTTTCGAGTTTTTATTGAATTTAGGCAGGGATTGACCCTCGACGATGTCCTGTACCTAAATAGGTCGTTAGTAGAGCGATTTATTTTGTTCCACTAACGAGCTGGTTTTGGTTATTTGATATTTCGATGAGTCTGGCTAACACGATACCCCTTGGCGAGACTGCTGTCCGATTTACTGGCTTATCTTAAGTTTCTTATCTCTCGGCTAGTATTACCCCCGCGACTTCGTCTGCGCAGATTTGGTACAAAAAATATTCCCCCTTCATCCCCTTTGAGGTTAAATTTTCTAAAATCCTTTGTTACTTGTTCACCTACATCATGAAAGGAAGCCTTGTGCATATTTCATGTTGATATGCCAGTCAGTTTCTCTTTAGTATACAACGTGTAACAGAATAAACGCAATACCTCTTATGGGCTCATTGTACTCATCAGTATGAACAAAGAATTAAATGTAAGGCGCACATTTATGTTACACGTTGTAGAATAGTCATAACATCATTATTTTTCATAATACGTATAAGTGTAATAAGTGCTGTAAATACAAGCCGGGTGTTGGTTTGGTAGCAGGGCGGCGGCGGGCAGAACGGAGGAGCTGGCCAGTCTCCCGCCACCATCACACTTCAGGTGAGACCTAGCTCTATATGCTGATTTGATGGTGTTATTCTAGAAGGAAGGGTACAGTTGTACCAGTGGTACCTGCCATGCTATTCCGTAAACATCTAATCGTGAAACTTAGGTGAAGTGGACTGTCAATCCTCGCTTCATGCATTGCCACTAGTGAAAGACAGCTCAATTCAAGTACCAATGTTTTCACGCTAGGATAATGAGAGAATAGGCAGTTATGGCTATTGTCCTTTTGGTGTAATGCTGGCAAAATTATTATTATAGTTTTGCATGTTTATTTTTAGTACTACTAACGAAATAATTTAAGTTAATTTATTGGTTTATTATTTAATGATTTATACATATAGATTTTCAAGCATCTTAAAATTTACTTCATAAATTGTGGTATAATTATTCAGTATCTACGGGATAATTTGCCAATCAGTCTCAATTTAATTACTTGAATAAAAAAAACCAAGCTAATAATTTGCATATTTTTAAGCTCATAAAAATAGCAACTGAATACATACCAAAACAAAGTTCAAAGCTATTTTATAAAAACCTAATTTTGACAGTCCACAAAAAAGGGTGTAAGGATCTTACACCGTTACTTTTTGTCTCATCTTTCTGTACTAGTGGGATAAAGATGGGTTAAACTGGTACCTGAAAGGAGTGCACAGTTTTTATCAATGAATATTTTTACCGCGTTTTTATCACAGGATTTAGTTAACTTTCGTCAAATACAGTTACAATCCATGCTTGCTCATTGCTATTCAGATTATGTTTTTCTCCTATTATTAAGATTATTAATTTTGTGGTGAATGTTTACTAATTATGTAGCAGACAGCAGTGGGATCAATAATTGAAAAAGAAGAGGGCCAAGCCCGTGGCAGGGTCCCATGTTTGTTTGCCCTTTGAAGTGATTTTCTGAAAACACTTAAAATAAATCTGATTAATTAATTTAAATTGACGCTGAATTTACCAATCACACTAACCCATATTACTGTAAATAAGTAGACCACCCATATCTAAAAATCTTAATATTATCTATCACGCTGCTTGGATACGGATAAAGGCGGTTTCAAACCCCATGCAAGCTGACGGCAACATGCAGCAATCCCAGGCCATCATTACAGGCACCGGTCAACAAGTCACCGTCATTCCAGCTTCGAGCAATGTACGTTGCGAACCTTGTACAGGTATTGCGTTCGGCAATCTTCGGCTCCCCGCACGAATATTCCCGAAGCGTAACCGTTATTGTTGTTCGTCATGACGTCGCTTCTGTAGACTGTGTCATTGTGAGTCTGCGCGACATTTTGTGGGTTATACTCGCGATTGTTTTTTGTGAGATTAAATAGTACCTATTTAAATACAGGTTTGTTCGATTTTATAGGGCTGTTTATTAAGTGTTTTTTTAATATTATCATAGTAAACTCTGAAAATCATTGCGTGTTAAATCTATCCGGGCGGATTCTGTAAGTACCTACCTATAGTAATTGACAGATTTACCTAACATGTCATTTCCTTCATTTCATATTAGGACTAACCCGATGATGGATTACCTCAACAGATGACGTACTTATTTTATAATATTTTTATTTGTAAACAGCGTTTAAGTTATGTTATGTTGTCATCCATGAATATTTTATAATGAAAACATAACCTCTTTGTTTCTCGGCGGCTTGAAACTCGTTCGAATTAGTTTGTGTTGTTTCTTAATTGGTTATTTGGCTGTAATTGGAGTGTATTTGCAGATGCCAACGTTGGGTGTTGGCGGATTGGGTGGCGCGGTGCAGTTGGTACCGGCTTTGGGATTACCTGGAGTGCAATTGGCCCAGCTTCAGCAGGCACAGCCTCAAACTGCACAACCTCTCATAGGTAAGATGTTTAAATTTTATTACAAGTGTTTTTGAGATACCCTTTAGCATAGGCAGGGTTTTTCTTTATAAAATAAATTGTCTCTTTAATGTTTGTTTACCTGATGGTTTACTAAGTAATTAATAGGTAGGTATATAAAATTCCCGTGTAACAGTATAAGTTGCCATACTCCTCCGAAACGGCTTGACAGATTCTTATGAAGTTTTATATGTATATTCGGTAGGTCTGAGAATCGGTCGTAATCTATTTTTAATACCCCCCTTTTTTACGAGTAGGTTTAGGGTAGGTGTAGGATAGGATAGTGAAAAATGTGACGCAGACGAAGTTGCGCGGTTCAGCTAGTATTGTTATAAAATTCTTTAGATATCATAATACTGTTGTATAATGATCAACATTAAACTTCTTGTTCTGCAGACAATAGCTTTTAGGGTTTCATACCCAAAGGGTAAAATTACTAAGACTACGGGACCCTATTACTAAGACTCCGCTGTCCTTCTGTCTGTCAGTCACCAGGCTGTATCTCATGAACCGTGATAGCTATACAGTTGAAATTTTCACAGATGATGTATAAATTCTGTTGCCACTATAACAACAAATTTTAATACTAAAAACAGAATAAAATAAATATTTAAGTGGCGCTCCCAAACAACAAATTTTAAAATTGTTTTTATAATGGTTTATTTTAATGATTTGTTATTTAAATTGTTATTGATTTTTATTTTTTACTCCGGATACCTCAGTGCATTTCTTTCTACATCGTTCTCACATATATGTTTGTATAATTTCAACAGGAATGATGTAACCATAAAATTGTTAAGAAAAATGATTTAAAAGAGTGTCCGTGGAGTTTCTTGCACGTTCTTTTCCATAGAGATCTACGCTTTGGAACGTGCAAATAGCTTCATCTTTTTGACTGACCGACCTTGACAATTCAAAAGTGCTTGTAAATGGTTTGGCGGCTATTTTGTCTTTCTATTGTGCGAGGGACTACTTGTGTGTCGTGGCATGTCCGGTGAAGAAGTTACTGGAAGCGTAGACAGCCTATTTCGGACGTCTGCCTAACGTACTGATCGGTACTCAGCGATGGTACTTAGTTTCAAATTCTTTTCATTTCTTTCTCCAGGTCAACAGATCCAGCAAGACCCTAATGAACCAGGCAAGTGGCAAGTCATCAACGTGAATAATTCAAGCGGTAACGGCAGCGCGGCCAGCACGCCGCAGCCTATCGAATGCGAGGCCGCCAAGCTGCGGCCCTCCAGCCCCAACGGGGGCAAGCGACTCATGAAGAGAGTCGCTTGCACGTGCCCCAACTGCGACCAGGGCGAGAAGTGAGTACTGTATTCCTTGTGTCAGAGCGTACAAGCTGCGACCTCTAGCCCCAGCCAGCCGGGCAAGCGGCTCATGAAGAGAGTCGTTTGCACCGTCCCAACTGCGACCAATGCGAGAAGTGAGTACTGTATTCCTTGTGTCAGAGCGTACAAGCTGCGACCTCTAGCCCCAGCCAGCCGGGCAAGCGGCTCATGAAGAGAGTCGTTTGCACCGTCCCAACTGCGACCAATGCGAGAAGTGAGTACTGTATTCCTTGTGTCAGAGTGTACAAGCTGCGACCTCTAGCCCCAGCCAGCCGGGCAAGCGGCTCATGAAGAGAGTCGTTTGCACCGTCCCAACTGCGACAAATGCGAGAAGTGAGTACTGTATTCCTTGTGTCAGAGTGTACAAGCTGCGACCTCTAGCCCCAGCCAGCCGGGAAAGCGGCTCATGAAGAGAGTCGTTTGCACCTGCCCCAACTGCGACCAGGGTGAGAAGTGAGTACTGTATTCCTTGTGTCAGAGTGTACAAGCTGCGACCTCTAGCCCCAGCCAGGCGGGCAAGCGGCTCATGAAGAGTCGTTTGCACCGTCCCAACTGCGACAAATGCGAGAAGTGAGTACTGTATTCCTTGTGTCAGAGTGTACAAGCTGCGACCTCTAGCCCCAGCCAGCCGGGAAAGCGGCTCATGAAGAGAGTCGTTTGCACCTGCCCCAACTGCGACCAGGGTGAGAAGTGAGTACTGTATTCCTTGTGTCAGAGTGTACAAGCTGCGACCTCTAGCCCCAGCCAGCCAGGAAAGCGGCTCATGAAGAGAGTCGTTTGCACCTGCCCCTACTGCGACCAGTGTGAGAAGTGAGTACTGTATTCCTTGTGTCAGAGTGTACAAGCTGCGACCTCTAGCCCCAGCCAGGCGGGCAAGCGGCTCATGAAGAGAGTCGTTTGCACCGTCCCAACTGCGGCAAATGCGAGAAGTGAGTACTGTATTCCTTGTGTCAGAGTGTACAAGCTGCGACCTCTAGCCCCAGCCAGCCGGGAAAGCGGCTCATGAAGAGAGTCGTTTGCACCTGCCCCTACTGCGACCAGGGTGAGAAGTGAGTACTGTATTCCTTGTGTCAGAGTGTACAAGCTGCGACCTCTAGCCCCAGCCAGCCGGGCAAGCGGCTCATGAAGAGAGTCGTTTGCACCGTCCCAACTGCGACAAATGCGAGAAGTGAGTACTGTATTCCTTGTGTCAGAGTGTACAAGCTGCGACCTCTAGCCCCAGCCAGCCAGGCAAGCGGCTCATGAAGAGAGTCGTTTGCACCGTCCCAACTGCGACAAATGCGAGAAGTGAGTACTGTATTCCTTGTGTCAGAGTGTACAAGCTGCGACCTCTAGCCCCAGCCAGCCGGGAAAGCGGCTCATGAAGAGAGTCGTTTGCACCTGCCCCAACTGCGACCAGGGTGAGAAGTGAGTACTGTATTCCTTGTGTCAGAGTGTACAAGCTGCGACCTCTAGCCCCAGCCAGGCGGGCAAGCGGCTCATGAAGAGTCGTTTGCACCGTCCCAACTGCGACAAATGCGAGAAGTGAGTACTGTATTCCTTGTGTCAGAGTGTACAAGCTGCCTCTAGCCCCAGCCAGCCGGGAAAGCGGCTCATGAAGAGAGTCGTTTGCACCTGCCCCTACTGCGACCAGGGTGAGAAGTGAGTACTGTATTCCTTGTGTCAGAGTGTACAAGCTGCGACCTCTAGCCCCAGCCAGGCGGGCAAGCGGCTCATGAAGAGAGTCGCTTGCATCGGGCCAAACTGCGATCGAATGGAGAAGTGAGTACTGTACAACTTGTGTCAGAGCGTACAAGCTGCGGCCGCGGTAACTCTTTCGAACAATTCCGCAACCCTGGCAGGCTCTGGCCCTAGCGGACCCCGCCCATTAAGCTGAAATCTCATTGAGGTGCGTGTGGAATACAACTCGCCGTCGACCCGGGCCTGTTCCGTATCGGACGGCTTCCCTAACCAGGTATTTTCAGGCGAAAATTATTACGCTAGGAAACATGGTGTTAGAGATATTTACGATTTTATGGTCGGTGTAGCGTCAGCGCAGCAGAAGCCAATCGACATAATAAGTTACGGGCACTATATTTATTAATCTGAAAGCCTTTCAAATCACAAATCTCGGTCGTTTTGCTAGTCGTAAAAGACTTTTTGGCTCTACCTTTGAATTCTGAAATATTTTTAGGGTCCCGTACCCAAAGGGTAAAACGGGACCCTATTACTAAGACTCCGCTGTCCGTCTGTCTGTCACCAGGCTGCATCTCATGAACCGTGATAGCTAGACAGTTTAAATTCTCACAGATGATGTAGGTATTTCTGTTGCCACTATGACAACACATACTAAAAACAATAAAATAAATATTTAAGTGGGGCTGCCATACAACAAACGTAATTTTTTTTTTGCCGTTTTTTTATAGATAATGGTACGGAACCCGTCTAAGGGGATTTTTACGTTATTTAAATCCTGTTTGCAGCATTTGGGATCTCCAATTTTATTGAATTTTGTTTGATATAATATAAAATAAAGTTGCTTTCTTAGACAACCAATATGAAATTAAAGTGAAAAACCTTAACAAAGTTTTGTTTCTATTCACCCCTCCGTCCCTATTCACCCCGTTTGACGGTACTTGTTCGTTCTCTTTTCGCCACGTTATAACGGACTTCTAAACTTCTTTGACGACTACCGCATGTCAGTAATGCATTAATTCTCGTTCCAGCCGCCTGGTGGACCGCAAGAAGCAGCACGTGTGTCACATCGCGGGCTGCAACAAGGTGTACGGCAAGACGTCGCACCTGCGCGCGCACCTGCGCTGGCACTCGGGCGAGAGGCCCTTCCTTTGTAACTGGTTGTTCTGTGGCAAGAGGTAAATCGAACCATCCTCTTTTAAGCTTGTACATTAGGGTGGTCCTTATTCTTAACAAAAACAAACTATTATTTCATGGGGCACCACATAATTTGAATATGTACTTTAAGCAACTAATTATAACAGTTTTTTTTTGAGAATAGGGAATATGCATGCAATTTTTTATTTGCAAAATTTAATCGTTTTTAGCTCTATAAACAATTATTAAATATTTTGAAAATACCTTCATCAGCGGTGAAGTTATAAAGCTTCAAAGTTGACAGTGAGATAGAGAAGTCCGATACAAACTCTGACGTCAAAGTTCATGACGCCTATACAGCTGCCATAGAAAGCGAGAGCTTTCGCAACTGGGACAGATATATTTGTATAAAATAGTTCTATCTCGTTGTTTTCTCGACAAATTTTGTTAAAATAGTTCTATCTCGTTGTTTTCTCGATCAATTTTGTTTTCACTGTATATAATGAATGTTTTTTTCATGCATAGAAAGTACCATGCTTCATTTAAAAATACTGGTACTCATTTGCATCCGTTTAAATTGGGAGCCGTCTCCGAAATAGCTGGAAAAAGTCCAGACAGCTTGATTCATGCATTAGATGTGGTTTGGTGACTGCGAAAATAATTTCAAAGACAAAGACAGACATTTTTTCGAAATATTTTCTCCTACTACTTACTTACCTGCTGCAAATTGCGTAGACCCACGTCTCATACAATAAATAAATAAAACCGTTGTCTCTTGCAAGTTAATGATTCCACCAATTATTAACCTTCCCATTTAATTATGAATTTAATTATTTGTTTAAATTTATTAAACTAGAATCATTACTGTCACAAAATTTGCATGCCGAAGTTAGTAGGCAAAATATGAAGAACTGTTGTGTATGTGTGATAACATCTGTAAAATACCATATTTCAGGCAAATAAATGAATGTTCTATCTATTGCCTTCAGGTTCACGCGATCGGACGAGCTGCAGCGGCACCGGCGCACGCACACGGGGGAGAAGAGGTTCGAGTGTCCCGAGTGCCGGAAGAGGTTCATGCGCTCCGACCATCTCGCCAAGCATGTGCGGATACACACCAAGAATAGAATTACGGTGAGTTTGATGCCTATATCACCGTAGCAAACAACGTAAGATATCAACCCATCTTGATTACATTATAAACTATCTATATATTGTGAACAGATCATTTCGAATATTTCAAGCCTGTAATATATTCGTGTCATGTCAAGAAGAAAGAGTTTACAATCTTACGGTGTTTGCAATAATACGTTGAAATCTAAATAAAATTATGGGGCTCTCCCTTCAGTGTTTACTGTACACCCATATTCCATCAAATATTTTAAGCTCCATATATATGTATACCGCAGACAGTTTGAATTTTTATAATCAACTGCTTCGTAGGCCTTAAAATCGTATGGATTGGAATAGATCCTTTAAGTAATACTAATAGTGTGAATACGTGAGGTGGGCACCGGTCCGGTCCAGCGAGCGCTTCCGGGGTGGGTTGTTTGCGCAGGCTTCACTGCAGTCAGCAAATGCTTGCACTCTTCAAAGTCTTGCTTCAGCTTCAATAAAGCTAGAAAATGGTCAACGATGAGCTTTTTGGGGAATTCAAAACTAACAAAAATGATCTCTTTTTCTAGGAGGTAGCAACATCAACGCAATCATTGTACTCAGACTCCGGCGACGACAGCTGCGACGAGAAGATGATGCTCACCATAGAGACGGTCCACGAAGGAGACGGCGAGGACAAGATGGTGCTCCGCCCCAGTCCCAAGATGGAGCCCGACCACATCGACAGCTAGGACTCGAGCAGCGACGAATAGAACCGTCGCTGTACAATCGTCTACGTCACCAACCCCATATGGTGCATCATATAAAGACTTGAGTGACACAAACTATAGAAAACTGCACCTTATTTGCTGAGGACGAAGGGTAGTTTTCCAGTGCGCGTTAGTGTATATTCTGCCTTTTGGTGCCGCATCCCTGTGGGAATGCGTGTTAGTAGGTAAGGTGTCTCAGTAGTGTTTTGTTTTTTATATGATTAGCGAAACAAAAGTTAAAGTCTAGCCATAGAGTTGGGGCCTATCCGGGATAAAACATCGATGGTTGGACGGTACGTTGTTACGGTTTTATTACGATTACGATTAATTGTCAAAGTCTGAGTGACAAAAACTGTTAAGATCGTTTCCGCGGCAGGCTTATTCATACAAACTTTTAAGCCCCATAGCTTGTAAATGTATGAACTGATTTTAATGTCACAAGATTCTTCCCAAGTAGTAAAAAGATGCTAGAGAGATCATTAGATTAAGGACTTGAAATTTTGTATGAAATACTAGGCCGCGAAAATGGTATCTAAGGGCGCCTTCAAATTAGCCGAAAAGAGCCGCGCGGTGGCAGCGCGGCTGCAGCGCTGACGCCGCGCTGCAACCGCTAGGTTCGAGCATCATAGTGTTGTACATTTAGTTTTACGATGGACTCTGACGACGAAACTTTTATTTTTTAGCCCAGAAGGAGAATAAATTGTCATGGCAAATAACGAAAATATAAATTAAGTAGTCGTATTAACAATATATTATACGTACTTATATTGCTTAAATTTTTCACTTGGAGTCTTGATAGTGAAGTTCTCAATTAATATATTGCATATTTCTTCCCAAGCCTTTTTCTTTTCGTCTGAATCCGAATCCCATATTGCTGGACGACTCTCAACCTCATCGATAAATTCTTCAACCTGATTTTCGTTCATGTTTAGACCTGAACAAAAACTACGTGCGCATCGTCACTAGTCGATCGATGACGTGATGCGCGGCCGCAGCGCGGGTGTAGCGCTACAGTCGCGCGTTTTTTATTTATATGGATTAACAAAGCAGCGCGGCGGCAGCGCTGCAGCCGCGCTGCCACCGCGCGGCACTTTGCGGCAAATTTGAAGGCGCCCTAAGACTTGCTTACCGTTATTCTGTCGATGCTTTGTCCGTCTTAAATTACCGCTTAATTTATTAACTTCAATGCTGCATTAAAAGACAAATGTAGACGCTTTTTAAAATATCGTACGTACCTATTACTTTTAAAGTGAAAAATTAAAATTATGGTTGTAATTAAATTTTGATACTAAGGTGTTAAGTCCCAATATATTTTTTTAAGCCTGTTTATTAAAGCAAACGAGTGTAATACTGTAATTAAAACCTTTTCTAGCAATATTAACACTACTTGAATGTTCGGTGTTACGTTTTTGTAATTATGTAGTGTTGGAGGATATTTATTGAGCATTATATGTACTTTGGAACCGCCTGTTCGAAATAACTTTTGAATAAGCCTAAAAATAAACTGAAAATATTTTTTTTTGGTAAACAGATCCTCCAGGACTTTCGTTTGGTGCGGTGTCTAGAGGCTAAATAAAGTCGATGCTAAATAAATGCATACAGACGAATACAGAAACTCCTCCTTTTTTGAAGTCGCACAAGTGTCGTAACGTGTCCGTGCCCCGTCCGGGCCACGTACACGTTACGTCACGGGCACGGCCCTGTCTAATATAATTCATCCCTATGTATGTAAATGTATGTAAATCGAACTGGTTTCCGCGACTCCACGACTAAGCTCGTATTTTGCGTGCAGAATTCATCCCTAAAGAGTAGAAGCAAACAAACTTCAGTAACGTGTAAATTCTGAAGAACTTTGTAAATGGAACAGTTCCATCGAATATGTTTTTACCGTGTTCTAGTAGCTGTTTATTCGTAGAGAAAATATTTATGTGTAGATTGTGAAAGCACGTAAGTTATATCAGTGAAATAGGAAATAGTCCATTAATAATTTATTGAATTTAATGCTTTTTTCCACATAGTTAATTGTACAAAACAGTAGATATTTTCTTTGGTCAGTTTTAGTTGCAGTCATAGCGTAAGATACATTTAATATACTTACACATACATTAGTACTTATAATGAAATAGTTATTTATATAACACTGAATATAATGTTCGTAGTGCTTTAGTAGTGTCAAACGATAAAACACATTTTGGCTAATTTTATGCCAAAAATATGTCTAAGGTAATCAATGTTTTCTATGAATTTAAGTTGCCTTGATGAATTGTTGAGAGAAAATGTTTGTAATGAAATTGTGTCATATTTCGAGATAAAATTATAGCGATTGGTCTGTGATCAAAATTTGTACAGTTGGTATAGTAAAATAATTGTTATTTTTTTCTGTTAACGCTATGTACTTACTTGTAAATTGTAAATATAATGTAAGAGCAAACTTAAAATAACTACTAAAAGTGCCCGTTTTTAACTCATGCTACGCGACACATAAGTGTCGGATTTTGAACTCTCGGCGCTGAGCGAAGCGTTTAAAATCCAACACCGCGCTTTTATTCAGGTTTATGTATTCGTTTATGTGTCAAATAGTGTAAGTGAAAATGAACATTATATATTTTTGTATATACTCTACAAAGGATTAATGCCATAACATAGCTTTCTAAAAGTCATTCCAGAGGGGATTATATTAACTGTAAAAATAGAGCACATAATGCTCTATTTTATATGTACTCATCTCTTTTATCTTTATACTCAGTATCTTAGATTCTCTTACTCTTATCTTTCAGTATCTTAGGTAAAACAGCAGTAAACAGATCTATTACTTTAGAATAATCAATTAACCACTCAGACCGAGAATTTAATATAATTATGGAATCTGGAACTAGATTTTCTACTGAAAAGCCGTTCAAGTATTTGAATAGGTTAATTTAAGCTATTGTAATTGGTTGGAGGGGAGGAAAACAGCCAATTCTATCATGCTATTCCACATATTTAACGTTGTAGATGAACATTGCTACCATATTTAAATAGAACAATGTAGGGGATCAGTTTGTAGATTTCGTCTTAGTATTCCACCTATTTATACATGCAATACATTATCATTATCAATAGTTCCGAGGGTGCACTTGCGACATTAAATCAAGTATCATCTTTTTCATACTTGTTCTTCGAATCACTTCTGTGAAGTTTGGCTAGATCATTTAATCAGACTGTAACGATAAGAAGAACAAATGATTATTGTTTCGAAGTTAAATAATAAGAAATTGATGAAAATCATATGTGGGCTCTTATCAAATTCATAAATCCAGGCAAATGAGAAAAAAACAATCATGTATTTTTATAAGGGAATATCTCTAAACTTTTATACAACCTCAGTCAGTGGCGTTTGTCCACGTTTTGGTCAATCGACAATGTCCGCAGTTGTACAAAAATCGAGGCAGATGCTGGGTCCAATGTCACTGCTCATCACTCTCTGTAAATATTGAGTAAATTATTCTCCCTTCTCTATATTTTGTAAGGTGTAAATAATTTTAACGTTGAACTGGTTCAGTAAAATATTTTTTACTTTATTTGAGGTGTTTTTTATTGTGTCTAGTGAGCTAAATCGTAGAGTTAATGTCTCCAATAGAACTAAGTACAGTTCGCGTCAAATAACTTTGCCCCTCTGAAGTTAGCTATTTGCAAAGATCGCGCAGGTGCAGTCACGTAGACGGGAGCAAGCGGGACGCAAGCATGCATCGAACGTAAACGTAAGACTGAGACATAAAATCGCGCCGCCATAATCCCCGCCCCCATGTCTTGCGCATGCGCAGTTGCAGTTTGTTCGTTATTTTGACTACTACGCAGCCACTCGTAGCCAGCTTCAGAGGGGCACAGTTATTTGACGCGAATTGTAAGGACCAATCTTAGAAAATGAAACCCTCGTTTCATGTGTCACTCATAGAGATGGACAAGCAACGGGGTTTAAAACCGATCGTTAAAACCCATCGTAACCTTTCTAATCCTTGTACCGGTCGTTGTGGCGAGGCTTGGGAAGCCAGTATTTTCAGTATTGGACGACTTTCAACTGAAATTATGATGGTAATGAATCATTCTAGATATTTATGTCCGTGACTACCGCCGGACCACCAACGCTAATCGCTTCCATAATTTGGTAAATAATTAGTACTCGAATAACAAACTTAGCAGTTTTCGAGAAAATCGACTTTGAAGGTGGTCCGGCTGGATCAAAGGGCCATCCAGCTGACCTGGGGATACCGCACGGTCTCTGTCAAGACGGCGAGCCTCCTTGCCGGATTACCGCCATGGGATCTGGGGGTCGAGTCTGCTATTGCAATCGTGTCTCAATGACCGGTCAATGATCGATTTTTGACGTATAACGTCAAACTTAAGACACATTTCCCATACAAAAACTGTCAAAGTTGTCAAATATTCGATCAATGACCGGTCATTGAGACACGATTGCATTAGCAGACTCGAGCCCCTTTTTTTTTTTTTTTTTTTTTTTGGATGGGAAATCATCAAATGACCCCTCCCGCTCTGGGTTGAGCGGCAGGGAGTGTCAGACTTCTACTGACTAAAACCCACCCATGCTCCTCTTAGTGCCTTTTACGTTCCAGGGCCGCGGTAACTCTTTCGAACAAATCCGCAACCCTGGTAGGCACTGGCCCTAACGGGCCCCTACTCCTATGCTGACATCTCTTTGAGGCGCGCGTGGAACACAACGCGCCGTCGGCTTGGGTCTGGCTTTAATCGGACAGCGAGCCACCCAACGCTCGCCGTCCGCAGACCCGCACCTACGGTGGCCGGGAATCGCCCAGCGACTCCCGACGCCCGATGCGTCTCCCTATGCCGCGGCGGCTGGGGCGTGAGGGTTGTCTCTCCCTCACGCGGCCCGCCTCCTCCTTCACTAGCATTACTGCTTCGCAGAAGGAGGTGACGGCTTCCCATGCCTCCTCGCTCCGGACCATGGATTGAACCAGGGCCGGACGCGAGAGGTCGCCGCCGCCGATCGCCTCGACGAGGACACGGCGCTGCTCCGCCCATGCGGGGCAGGCCTCCACCGTATGCTCCACCGTGTCCTCCGGGCGATCCTCGCAGTGAAAACACCCGGGCGTTTCCTCCCGCCGAATCCGAAACAGGTACCTACCGAAACAACCATGTCCGGTGAGTACCTGCGTCAGGCGGAAGGTGAGGACGCCGTGGCGCCTCTCCAGCCACTCCTCAAAGAGGGGCACTATCGCCACAATTGTGGCGTGCCCTGCACTGGGTTGCGACAGTCGCTGATTCCATACCGCCATGGTATCTTGCCGGAGCTCCGTCCGCCGCGCAGCAATATGCCGCGGCAGCAGAGTTTCGCCCCGGCGTTGCGCCTCCATGCGCCACGTGTAAACGTGCGCGAGGTCTTTCGCCTCCAGATCCCATGGCGGCAATCCAGCAAGGAGGCTCGCCGCCTCGCGGGAGACCGTGCGGTATCCCCGGACAAGCCGGATGGCCATGACCCTTTGGGACGCGTTCAGCTTTTGGGCTGGACGCTTCCTCAGGTCCAGTGCCCACACTGGGGCCCCATAAAGGGCCATGGATCGCACGATCCCCGCATAGAGCCTCCGGCAGGAGGCGTTTGGACCCCCCAGATTGGGCAGAAGCCGCTTGAAGGCAGCCCCGGCCCGCTCCAGTCTGGGAGCCAAACGTCGGAAGTGCTCGACGAAGTTCCACCGGCTATCGAGAACGAGTCCCAGATACTTGATCGTCGACCCGACGCCGATGTGAACCCCTCCTACCGTGATTTGGCTTTGAGGAGTTGCTTGAGAGGTGCCACGGCGTCCTCACCTTCCGCCTAGCTGCTCACCGGACACGGTTGTTTCGGGAGGTACCTGTTTCAGATTCAGCGGAAGGAAACGTATGTACGGGTTTTTTCATTGTGAGGATCGCCCGGAGGACACGGTGGAGCATACGGTGGAGGTCTGCCCTGCTTGCTTGGGCGGAGCACCGCCGTGACCGTGCTCGTAGATAATGCACCGAGAGGATACAGCACTGTCTTTTGTCACGGTGCCTTTTGAATCCCGAGCATTAAAAAAAAAACTTTTTCACAAAAAGAGAACAGACTTCCAAAAAAACACTACAAAGTCCAAAATAACTTTAATTTCGGGAGCCGGTGTCAAATAACGAAGAACATAACATATAACATATAGGGCTAGTAAACTGCTGGCTGTTACGTATGACGAATCCTAGGGACTTAATTGTATGCTTTACTGGTCATGTGATCAATGAGCGCCTCGAACGTGAATTTTTCGTCCAGAATCACAACCAAATCCCTTACATGTGATGCTCGCGAAACAATATCGTCACTGATACTTTCAATGGGACCAATCGAGAAGTATATCAATTCACATGAAACAAGAATTTTTTAAATCGGTTGGCAAGCGACGGAGTTAATGCACGAACAAACATAAAACAAAAAATATAAACATCCGAATTGAGAACCTCCTCCTTTTTTAGACGTCGGTTAAAAAGGATTTAAGAGTTACCTATCTCCCGAGCGGAGCGACGTAGTAGAGTTTAACTCACGTGGCTTCGTTCGTGAGTCAATATTATAATTTTGAATGCAACGAATTCAAGCTAGCCCAAGGCAAAAACACCTTTATCCTTTAGGTAGGTATCTGCTTTTCACAGTTACTGCGAGATAATTGAAAGCAAGCCACGTGGCCTCAAAGAGATGTCGGCATAGTAGACGGGGTCCGTTAGGGCCAGAGCCTGCCAGGGTTGCGGATTATGGAGGAGCACGGATGGGTTTTAGTCAGTAAGAGTCTGACACTCCCGCTCCGCCCAGAGTGGGAGGAGTCATTTAATGATTTCCCATCCAAAAAAAAAGCAAGCCACGTGGCCGACCACCATCTCGTGGGAAACGTTTTCATATGAATGTATTTTCGTATTATTTGAGGTTCCAAATTCCCACTGGGCGGCTAGGTTGCAGCTGGCTAAGTTAGCATGACATACTTACAAATTGAGTTTTTCGAGCTGGTTGTGTGAAAATATATCTTTATTATTAGGTAGGTATATGAATTCTGAGTGAGCTTAGGTAGCTACCTACTCAATAACTTGAGCTATAGGTACTTAAAAGAAATGTAAGAATCCTGCGATCCTTACAATCGTAACCATTAGACAGTTTGATGCGCTGCCTGCGCCGCACTATGGGACCAATCGGTGTTTTCCATCTCAAAAATCGATAACTCTGTTGTTTTGTGATTTTTCTCCTTGAATTTTTTTTTGCGTATTTCTGAATATCTAGGCAATAAAAGAAATTAAACATCAACATTTTAAAAATTATATATTTTTAGTAAAAAAATTACAAAGTTACAGTTATACGAAATTTCATGCAAAAAATTATACAGTAACATTAAAATAGCAGTAAAAGTTACACTTTTGCTTAAAATAAGTTTAAAACTTAATTATTATTATTAAACAAACATTACATGATAAAAAAATTAAAAATTTTAGCGCTTATACTATTCATCACCTTTTATTTCTAACAATTCTTTAACTTCGTCAAACAATTCTTTGGATATTAGAAAACTTGGTTTATTCAAGCTAGATATATAAGGATCAGATGTATATAATAAAATATGCAGAACGTCTTCGTTTGTTGCTGATCTGGAACACTTCCTAGCGTGATGTAACCTATATTTCTTGTAATCTTTATTTCGGGCTTCCTGGGCATCTTCGGATAATTGTCCTATAGGCTAAACTGCATAATGCTCTATTATTTTAGCACCATGTATAAGTACTTTATGGACCGAAGATGGCATGTAGTACCAGTTATATTTGCTTACATATAATTGCGCGGTAATCAATGTATACCTACTGGCCGAATTTTTCTGCGTTTATGGGGTATCCCGATGACATAGTTTGAAGAATTACATATAATCTCTTAATCAATTCTTCATCAATTCCGGTTATCTCTGCAGAACATTGGTAATTTTGGAAAAATCTCCTTGCCGTATTTCCGTCATTGCTGTTACCGGAACCTTGACGTGGTTTATCAATGTGCAAACCAAGCACTTCTCGGAAACGCTTTTGGACATATTTTTTCTTGTCTTCTTTAAGTTGCTTGTTTTCTGGAGTTGTTGCAGACCATTTCTCAAAACCTAAATTGTAAGAAATATGGAGGATCATTTCCATAAATCTTATCCATGCGTGTAGTGTCGACAATCCGTATTTAAACGCATTTTCATTCTCAACTCTCGTTGTAACTTTTAAAAGATCATTCATTTGTCTGGGAGCATCAAAATATAACACTTAAATATAATATTTTATAATAAAAAAGAAGAACGTAATTTTCGGAGATTTTTTTATTTTCCCCTGATTGGCATTATTGCTTCTAAATCACCCTTGCGCAAAAAACGCGCAAGTTTTTATTCAATCCTCATATTACTGAATAGGTAAGGTATCTACTAGAGTGATTAACTTGACACCGGCAGCTTTCGGCAACAATGAAAACTCCAATTGAAATAAACAAAAACGAAATTTTATTTACTTCACTAAAAAATATAAAATAAAATAAAACGAAAATATTTTTGTACAAAAACCGAACGTGGTTGGAAAGTGTACATTCTAAGCTTTCTTATGATGTATAACACTAACATACTTCCTTGGAAAACTTCCGAATAATTTTGTGTTGAACTTCCTTAACGCTAATTTAATTGGCACGAAAATATTTATACCCAATGTTTGAGGTTCAGTTTATAAACGTAAAACTAAGTTTTTTTTTTTTTTTGAGATTTATTCGTAAGTTCCATCCTTTAAGAGTATTAAACCCTAAAAAAATCTATGAATATACGACTTTCGCCAAAACCATTTTCGAGATGGAAAATACGGTTTGGTCCCATAGTGCGCCGGCGCAGGATGTCACAAAACACCGCGGTTACCGTCAAGCGCTTGTCCCGAACATCCGTTGAAAAACTAACCTGTTCAAATTAAAGCATCTTGGCCACGATAACTCGCGTCGGTCGGGTCGTCGGCCGCCATTTTCCGTGTCGCTACGAGTCTAATAGCCACCATTACCTCTGCGTGAAATCGTGATGTCGACCGCTGCCCACAAAACTTAATGCTCCATTTTTATCTTTTTTGTTTCACAGTTTTGTTTAGACAGCGGCATATCCGCTGGTATGTATCCGATTACACGATGCTGTCTGCTGAGCGATCTGTGTCTTACAGCTATTGTGGGATGCGTTGAAGGAGAGAATTTATAGCAATTCAATGCAATTATCACTCTTGAACAATTCATCCGTTGTAGTGAGAAGATACTGTCAACATTGGGGTCTAAAGCAGCCGGTCTATTCCGACAGCATCTCATCGTGTAAACTTAGGTGGAGTGAGCATGAAGTGAACTGTCATTCCATCTTCTTTGTATGGATTTACAACTCACTTCATGTTCACTACATACCTAAGTTAACAAGGTTGCAGAATTGCACTGCTGTATCGGAAATGTTTAGTCTCTTCCTAACTGTAGTATCCGTAGGTATCCGTAAGCCGCACTTTTCGTTTAGGTACCTACTTATGTTACTGCCTATGCAATAACTTATCGCAAAACCTGAAAATCAAACAGTAAAATTATTGATTTTGAATTCTCTCCTTGCAACTAAGCAATCTCGCTCCTTCTACCTTTATCTCATTACAGTCGCGTGGAAAGATGCTTGATAAATTGAACAGTATGGTGGCAAGATTTACCGTTGATAGTGAATGTAAAAGCCGCGGTGCAAGAAAGCAAGACAAAGCTACGCGCTTGGCTGGCTCGTCACGCCAACTGGCCAAGCTTCTAATGAAAGACGCGATAAATTTTAATTATATCTAGCTGACTAATTACTGAGGCTGCTATACGATGCGTTGTAGTAAAAATGCTATTATGCACAGTTCGTCATAAGTCATTGACTAGTTATGCACAATTTCATCGGATATTATGCATAGCTGCCATCGTTTCATGGACACTGGACATCGAGTGCCGGCCGCTTGTTACCTGCTCGCTGATACCGGCGAAACATTGAATTATTCGTAATTGTATGCTAATTCGTGTAGTCTATAATCACCTTTACGTGTTTGGAATCAACTTCATGGTGGATTAATGGAAGTCTTAATCAGGGAAACTTGTTTAATTTGATCCCAAGTTTCAATCTAGTCCTAAATCGTGTCAGGCTTGGGTAGTGCTAAATCTTTGGAGCAACTTTCACCGAAGTTAATTACAGGAACAAAACAAGTATAACAAATTATAATTTTATGGTTTGCGTCCCAAATACGGTGATTTACCTATACTCTTAAGTCTCAGCAAAATCCGTTATTCCGACCACCAGTTGGCAGCGAGATTACTTCCTAAGGCGCACTTTACTCGGGGATCGTTCAACTTGGTAATTTTATTATGATGTCATTCGTGGTAATGGGCGACTCGAGCGAGCACTCCCGTTTAGCACGCCATGTCTTGTCTTGCTACGAAAACTTCGTAGACTAACAGAAATAATCATTTGTTTCATTCAATGAGAGAAATACCTACTTTGGGTAGGTGGTCCTACCTATCAAAGATCTTTGTACCCATCATTTGTCAAATATTTACCTCTACAAAGAAAGAAAGAAAAGAAAAAGAAGAAAGAAAGAAAGTTGTTGCCTCTTCACGTTTTAACGGCTGAACAGACTTGCATGAGATAATATGGCACTCGAGTAGTCTATGTCCCGGAATAGGACATATCCCTAGGTGTTTCCTATTCCAGGACACAGACTAAAAATAAAAAAATATCACGTGGGAACATAAACCAGAATCTAAAGTAACCTTATTACTTTAGATTATTTTATAAATTTGGGAAATGACATTTTTAGATCAATATTCACTAATCTAACGTAACTGCATTGACTCAATAAATTCAACCGGATTCCGGATTGTTACGCGTTTCCCGAGGATCAGACATAGAAACACAAACCTATTTACCATTGAACTGTGCTGTTTAGCATAACAGCGTTTGTGTGACCTCTACTCGGAACATTATGCTAAGCAGTCTGGAAGCAGGCTGGTTCTATTTGGATTAGAGCTGGGATTCTAATCGGAGCGCTGTAGATATTGTAATGGTGCAAGCTTAGTTCAGATGAAGACGAGGATATAACTGAGGTGCTCTTGATAGCTGCACTATGAACTTAGTCATTCATCGATCTTAGTCGATCATTTTGTAATGCGAATAAATAGACATTGATTTGACTTGAGGACCAATTCTAATAATTTTTAAACAACGTTCGCATTTGGATGTCAATCGCAAACTGTCAAAAAAACCCTCCATTTTTTTTGGCCCTCTGAATGATATATGCTCGTTCAGCCGCTGTATTTGATTACCTGTTGATCATTGTGGAAATTGATATGTAATTTATTCAACAAAATTTCATTGTGACGTCATGTGCTGAAACGACGTTTTCATAATGTTAGCTTTAAGACATGGTGTGGCCAGCCAAATATATCGCAGGCATGAAATAGGTGTAATCTAAATAATAAAAGCAATATTATTAACTTAGGTATGTGGTTTGTTGTCCTGAATAAAAAAAATGTAAGTAGCTACCTAAGTATTCCATGTAACAAGAAACACTTGCTCAGTACACAAACTGCCACATGGACCCTTGATCCTTGATCTTTCAAAGAGCCACGTGTCCCAACGGTTTGACGTTACAGCTGATGACCCCAACTATGTACCCTTACGTCAGCTCTTTACTCGTCATAAAGGTCACTGGAGCGTCCAGAGCAGGGGTGCTCAATCCCTCGATCGCGATCAACTAGCCGATCCGGACACCGTTTCAATTCGATCTCTGTTATTCCCAAAAAGTAAAAAATCGAATAAAATTATGGTTATCACTCAATATAGGCACAACGATTAGGTATCTGTAGTGTTGTAATTTTGACACACACACGTTGACCTTTTTTGGCAATTTGAACTCTATGAGGCAGGTGTTTCCTAGCTGACAACTTTGAGAAGTAACACCAAAACATACTCATACGTCAAGTCTGAGCATCCCTGGTGTAGAGGCAGTTCCCAGGCAGCAGGTGCGGACACTCCACCTGCGAGCCGGTGTCATGCACCCCGCTCGGCGCGGCGCGGCTGCGCGGGCGCACGGTGGCTGCGCGAGTCGCTCGCGCGTGGCAGGTCGACGCTCCGCCGCGACCGTCCTAAAGCCTATTGTTATTCATTTTAATTACGAAGATCCTTGTTTTATTGTCTTTTTTGGTAATGAAGGATGTTTGGGTATTTTGAGTGGTTAAACAGTGGGTGTTTTATGGAGCTTCCTTTTAATATTAATACTAGTGTGTGTCCGTGTATACATGCTGCCTGCCGCGACTCCGCGCTTAATACATACTTCCCCTTTTAATATAGATAGTCTATGACGTGTTATTCTTATGTATGAGCTATATTACTGTAGTACTAGTACGTGGAAGTTTCATCAAAATCCGTACAGTAGTTTTTGCGTGAAAGAGTAATAAACATCCTTACAAACTCACACTTAGGTATTACGATAGGTTAAAGTGGGATAGGATTATCGTACATTCATCGTGTTCCATATGGTAATTTAGCTGTGGTACCTTCACTTCCTGGGTATCCCATTGAAGTCTGAATACTGTTGAACATCTTATCCTATGGGAGTGTATTCTTTGGCAAACTGAATGCAATTTTATGCTAAATAGTATTCAGGTTACATCTGCAGTGGTTTACTATACGGACCTTGTAGAAACCCCTAGTATTAGTGTTAATGGATAATCCGTGGTGCTAGATGTCCCTTGGTGCCTATTTGGCCTAGCTCTGTTCTGTCTCCTTCTTGATAAGGAGGGAAGTGAAAATTGTTACTTCTCCGCTGTTATTTTCTGATTAATTTTGTTGCGTGAACCAAGACAGTTGAATCATTTCTCCGGGACTCGTTAAGCTTCATTGACTCGGCGTTTTTCTGGTGGTCGCCACTTGATTCTGGCTTTCAGGAGTTGCATTGGTTTGGGAATGTGTGGCGGGTTACTGTTGAACATTTTCCACATTACGAGTGTGGTAAATCTGTCCTTAGAACGAGAGGTTCCGACATCGCTAACCAAAACCACCACGTGCTTGTGCACATCGCATTGTTTTGTTTTACAGGCCCTTGAGTCAATTGAGAAACGAGCCAAGAGGATCATCGGCAATGATAAGTTCGTCGAGTTGAAGTTCCAGTCTTGAGCATCGACGTCGAGTTGCTAGTCTGTCGAGTTTCTATCCGTTGCATTTTAGGGAGTGTGCAACGGAAATGCATAGTTTAATTCCCCCAAGT
This sequence comes from Melanchra persicariae, assembly GCA_947386135.1. Taxonomy (NCBI): domain Eukaryota; kingdom Metazoa; phylum Arthropoda; class Insecta; order Lepidoptera; family Noctuidae; genus Melanchra; species Melanchra persicariae. The sequence continues at coordinate 5,013,858 of OX376653.1, read as the reverse complement.
CCGTTCCTTCATTGGACCCCAAGACGTACGGCGATGCGCCACCGGTACATGGTGGACATCATGGTGGACAATGGACATCCCTCCCACCCACGCGCACAAAACGTTTTGGGAACATTCATTGTGTACAGCTAAGGAGTGGAATTCCCTGCCAGAGTCTGTGTTTCCTGATACAACCCGGGAGCCTTTGAGGTGGAAACGCCAGGGTAGCCCGCGAAATTCAAAATTTCTTACGTTTTTTGCAATTTGCAGGTCAGTGTCAGGTTGCATCTTGGTCAAAATATGATTCGCGGCCGTAGCAAAAATGTGTTCATAGAATTATAAACATTAAAATCATCAGTAGAACTCTTTCAGTTAGAATTGATGACAAATGTAGGTACTATTTCATGAAATCATAACATTTGGCATTCATTCTAACTGAGAAAGTTGTACTGATGATTTTATCTTCTGTTGTTTGCCTATTTCATTGACACGTCCTGTAGCCTAAACGGCTGGATACCTAGTTTTTAACAAACGAGGTATCATTTGATTTGTCTTAAGTGCCGAAGGGACAAAATACTTTATGAATTAAAATCAAAACCAAAGTGCCCGCTGCTGTTAGGTAAGCAGTCGTATTTTTCAGGACACGGTGTCAAGTGGGGTATCAAAATAATGGGCTCGGCTACGTAGACGATTCCAGAAAATTCATTCACTAAAAAATTTAGGAAATTGATAACCGATAATACCTGAAAGCGGATGAATATGTTTTTCAATGAAGTAAAGTAACAAGATGCGCATTACCTTTAGAGTTACATTCAAGTCAAGTATAGGAAAATATTACAGAAAACTAGGCAAATTAAATATCCTGGTTGATGCTTTGATGGTTTGCTGACTTCACAAAGTTGTACATCACACTGCGGGATATTTCCTCCGACTGATTTATACAATTGCACAGTCCATGTGCTGCACACACATATAGCTTCTCATTCGATGTGATGTCAAGGTATAATTTGAGATTTTTATATGAATAGCTGCCTGTACGCTATCTGTTACTTACAGGTGTTTGTGTAAATTCTTTTTTATTATTAACTAGCTTTTTCCCGCGGCTCCGCCCGTGTGGATGTCGGTTATCGCGTAAAAAATTGTCCTTCTCCGTATCCCAGGCTATATATTTGCCAAATTTCGTGACGATCCGTTCAGGCGTTTTAGCGTGAAGGGTAACAGACAGACAGAGTTACTTTTTCATTTTTAATATTAGTAGGGTAGGGATTGGCTCGAGCCTAACCACTATCTTACTTCATTGTAAGCGATGACTATGGTCGACGATGCAGCACGCTTGTCTGGAAGTAACCAATTTAGTTTTGAGATAGAGACCGAGGTTCCACTCCTTAGCTGTAGCCACATTAAAAATATTTAACTCACTTAATTTTTAAATTACTTTTGAATCATGATATAAAATAAGAACTTACGGGTACCTTGCCCTTGAGGCGGTTTAAAAACTGACGCTAGGGTGTGTGGGGTCGTTAGACCTTCCTGCCTAGACGTTAAGAAGATGAACACGGGAACCATAGATCTTAGTTCTAATTCTACTAATTTTAAAAAAGCCTCATTTTTCACACATTTTTGACAGATTGCGACTGACATGCGAATGCAAACATTGTTTTAAAATTAGTTTAATTTGGCCCTCTAGCCCCGCGGGAACTGACAGTTGTTTCGATGTCATAATAATACGAAACAATCATTTAACTCAATTACGTCCAAGTACGTAAGACCCTACTCTCACTCCCTACCATAACCAAAGATGGTTCGACAAACCAGTTTCGTTCAGTTAACTGGCAGCATCATAAAGGTTACTACTAATTACTGTTACGCGAGGGTGCATAATATGCGGCTGCGCACGCCTAGTCGTGACGCTTGAAGACACCAGCGAGCGCCCCCTATAGGTTGTTGGCATTTACTGACAGCTCCACAAATGGCATTACTTTTTCTACATCCTATTTACTGCTAATATTGAATGTTTTAGTTGATTAAGTATGGGGTGGCCAACTCGGACTTATTTTGGGGTTTAAACCCATTTAAGTATCTATACAAAAATTTTATGACCTTTTAAGCAGCAAAAAGGTGAAAATTTGGCAGACGTTAGTTAGTCTCTATTAAAAATGTTAAAGCTTGAAGAATATTCATGAGAAAATTATTTTTTTTTTAACTTACTTAGTTGTACCTACCTACAGTGGAGTTGGCCACCCTGTTATTCTTCGAACACTGATAAAGTGACACTTATGTTAATAACCTCACTGACGTACCAGGTATGTTTAGCTGCAGCTTTACGTCGGAACTTCGGAAGTAAAAGGCTCTATCTACATGATAATAAATAAAGGATGCGCTGGCAACCCATCAACTGACAGCTCATAATTTGCAGGTTTTTTTTTGTGGCAAGATATGCTTATTGATATATTTTGAATGAAAAATCACATGGCACCTGCATTCATAACCTTTCGTGCCCAGGATGCTTAGGAGAGAGCCCTGTACAGTGTCTCCAGGGATATAGCAGGCGTTGCACAGAAGGTGCAAGGTTTCAGGGTTCTAAAAGGTCAAGAAGCTCCTATGTGCTGATGGTAATCACCGGTGTAGTTTTAGTGACGTAAAAACCCCGCACTTCCTGGCCTTTAAAGAACAAAAAGGTATCACCCCGTAAACCAACGACAAGAAAGCTTGTTAGTGGTACAATTAATGAGGATAAAGGACTATTTTAGTTAGTGGTGTATTTATGCGCTTTAATCTGACTTCCAGATAACTTTTGGAGAATATTGCAGTACTTAGTTCTTTAGCAACAACAGCGTCCGCAACAATGGGAGTCATATCACCATCATCCGAAAGACGTCCACTGCTGGACATAGGCCTCCCCCAAGTGTCGCCACAACAACCGGTCCTGTGCGTCTCGCATCCATCGGCTACCCGCGACCCTCACCAGGACCTCAAAGTGGTGTTGAGATTAAATAACATGACATCACGCCTGTATACGAAGGGTTAGTTAGGCAAAGGTGAACCTACAGAACAGGAAAATCTTTAATTTTTGTGAAAATACCTACTAAGTAGCTTTTTTCCGTCGCTCTGATCTCATCGCCGATACCAAAGAAACCGTGGATCTTCTGGATTAAAAAGTGTAGTGCTCAGTGAAAGTGCAGCTTTCCATTAGTGAAAGAACTTCCAGAGGGTTAGGTACCTCTCCTACGAGTACGAACAAACTTAAAAATTAAAATTTGACCGCTTCTTAAAATGAGTTTAGATTTTACAGTACAACAACGTTGTACGCAATGTAACCAGTGACATCATGGAAAAATAGAAACGGTCGCATTTTAATTTTGAAATATTCCTCAAGTAACATTGAACCGTGTACCGCCAAGCCTTGCATCACCCTGCTTCAAGTAATTTGAACAATCGCAAGGAAACATTCTTCATACAGCTACACATTTATGTTTTAATTACAATCCGGTTTGAACGTATCCTTAATCCACTAAAATGAATAATAATGTATCATAAAGTCAGCGTGTGCGCCCATGACGAGCGCGGTCATCAACCGCGCAGACACTCCACGAACGAAAATTTTATCAAGAATAGCTTCTGTTGGTATTTGTCTTGTATAAAAACTACGAAAAAGTTGTTTATAGTTAGAAACTGAAAAAACACGACATTTGCGTCTCGTTTGCGAATAATTTGGGAGAATAAATTGCGTAGCATTCAGGTGGATCGAAGCTTAGGCTTCCATAATTGTGTAACGACTTCCTTATACTCAGAATAAATGTCAAAGAAAACAAAACACCTCGATCAATGCAGATAGACATAACGTAAACTATGTTGAGATTAACAACCGTTGAAATAATGGTAAACGAATCGAATGAATTGTGAAACATTTAGGCATTGTTGTAAGATAATGATAACGCAGAAAAAATAGACATCATGTGGGTATCGCATGCAGTTTATCTTACAGCCAATTTGCGTTTGATCACATTTAATAGATTCTTTGAACTCTGTAAGCTATTACAGACACAAACCAAAATGGTGGCTTAGAAGAGTATAAGTAACTTCAAAAGAATAAAAGCTAAAACGTGGTCGAAACGGGAGCACATTACGGTGCAATTATTGTCCAAATTGTGCCACTAACATCAAAGCCCTTTGTGGAAAGAAGTGTTACTAACCATTGGGATTACCGACAAATTTCTATGCGTTTAGCTGTCGCTTGATGGAGGCAATTTATTTGTGGCCGTCGGAGTACGCAAGACACAACATCAGCTGCCCTTACTGGCACAAAACTTCACTCTTATCACCAGAACTTAGGGCTTATAATCCTGTAAAATCTACCAGTTCCACACGTAAATAAATTACGTTTTAGAAGCAATTTTGCCGACACGAGTTTTCGTGATTTCGTAAGCGGTTGCTTTTATTCGTTTTGACTTTTTCTTCAGATTGTCAAAAAAACTGTCGTTGAGGTCTTCGCCCGCTCCGTGGAGCGTAACGGGCAGCCAAAACCTCGTCCGAGGCACTTCGACGAGATTATCTTTGGAAAATTAAAATTATGAAGCATGTAAACGAGATGGTTGATGCGTGCTACGTTCTGGCACATTCTTTACTTTGAAATGTTTTAAATTAGGTAGTTTTATAGATGGTTTCCTGAAATTCTTTCACGTGGATGTATTTAGTGAAATGTTCTTAGTACTGTTAAATTAGATAGCTACGAAACAGATAGTTACTTTAAGACGTATAAAATATAAGTAATTGCTTGTGGTCATGCAGGCAATATAATTCCTCTGATAATCCAATTCTATACATAATTGCTTCTGGAGAAATTCCTCAACTATTAAATAGAAAGTCAAAATATACACAATAATAACAGTCTACACATTCAGCTTTGAATAAGCAATTCGAAAAATAAATTGGAATTGAATACCCATTACTACTGGGCCTGTTTCAAATATTGAATTTTGTGGGCAGATGGTGTGATTGGTCATTGGTATTTGGTCACAAAGCCATAGTCTTTGTCTACGGGTGAGTGGCCTCGAAAGCTGTGGAAGCCATGGTTTGACATGCACCAATAATGACGATTTCTTTTCCTTTAATTGTTTGTTGTTAATCAAAGAGCGTGGCGAAAAGTATGGTGATGGTTATATGGGCTATTTGAAGACTTCCTTCTATTGAAAAAGTTGACCTAGCGGAATCGTGACCAAGCCCCGGGTACTTTCAATTGTAGAGCATATTAAACAGTCTTCGGTCTTAGTAATGTAGGTAGGCTAGATTTTATATTTTTCGCCATCAAAATCGACATACTCCGCCCACAGCAGTCCACAGCTGTCAATATACAGCTGTGGACTAATCTCCAATCATATTACATCGTCAACGATTCAACTGCTACCAGTAACGCTGTCGAAATTGTTACTCCCACTAACCTGTGCGTCTTCACCAATTCGTTGACACCAATTATCATTAATTTTATGACTTTTGTGCATCATAGTGTGGCAGAATTAACGTGTTTTCTTTCTTTCAATAAAGAGCAGGCTGACCCTATGGGGTCATCCCAGCTCATCGGTTCTACGGCTGATATGGCATTGGTGGCAATGTTAATGTTGTCACTCCAGTGTTCTGTTGGCCAACTACTTTGGTTCCCTGCCGGATCACTTCATCAATTTTTTAGTATACTAAACCATACAAGTTTCCATAACATTGTTTGTAATTAACAGTTTCTTTGTAATTAACACAGTATACCTCCATTGTAAACTACAGTTTTATCAAGATCAATTTGTTGTATTTGAGAAAGTAGTCTACAGCACCCGTTGTAAAAGAAAATCTGTTGTTTTATGTATAAAATATGGAGGTATCGTTACGCTTTTCCCATATATAATTATGTTGAAGCGTAAATTAACTATGATAACCAGTAATTTGGTAGTTATCGCTTGCTTATGCGCACCAGCTCTGCCCGAACTGCCCAAACATGCCTAGAAAGGCTAGATAGAAAAATTCGTTGGTTTGCTCATCTTTGTAATCTCGCAAGAACAGTTAATGCCTGGAGAAGCTAGCCACGTCTGTATAAATTTCACTGCGTACCTACCTAGCATAGTTGCGTACCCGTTGTGGGTTTTTCTCAGGCCAACAAATTGTTTGCTTTTTTTTTTAAAGATGGGAAATCATGAAATTACTTCTTCCGCTCTGGGTGGAGCGGGGGGAGTGTCAGACTCTTACTGGCTAAAACCCATCCGTGTTCCCTTTGCGTTCCAGGGCCGCGGTAACTCATTCGAACAAATTCCGCAACCCTGGCAGGAAATTGTTTGCCTAGTGTAGCAATTAGACATAGCTTCAATGTATTTTATAGTGATCTGTGTATTCAAGTTAATCGAAAGGGTACTTATACCGGTTGGGGTACGCCAGTTAAGTAATTGGATTGTTAGAAACGAGATTTTGAAAACTTTAGGATGATGCGATTTTGGTTAGCTATAAAACTAAATTGTAATCGGAGGTACTAGTTCAGGGACCGATTTTCTACGCAGGTGTCAACCGATTGTGGGTAGTCAGCGATGTGAAACGCCAGAGACAATTGCCGAACCACAATCACAGTTGCGTGGCGATGAGTCGATGACAGGCCCTTTTCACACTGTCCAATTATCTACTAAGTTTGAACAAAAGAAGATTTTACTACGCACCAGAGGGCGGAAATAAAGCGAAGACATAACGATTGTCAAAAAGTCCATATCGTCTAAAAAACGTCGAAAGTCTAAAATGTTCGGGATTGACATGCGCTAACGAAATATCACGTCACGTGGTTATTACCAAACATTTTTGACTATACGGGGCAATTCTCGCATCACTTCCCGTGGGTGTCGTAAGAGGCGATTATGGGACTCACCAGAGAATAGGCAGCAGCATTCTCTGTAGGTACATTGCTACAGCTACACTGCGATCGCCAACCCAGGCGGGGCGTTTGGCAAACCCCGCCATTTGGGGGAGGCCTATGTCCAACAGTGGACGTTTTTCGGCTGATATGATGATGATGATGATGGGGCAATTCTAGTATTTGAAGAACGTCGAAGATTTCCGAAGATTTCTCTATACTTTTTCAAGCTTTTGACATTTATTTGCAAAATCTTTAAATTCAAGAACTGGCCTTCTGTCAATTGGAATCCGTAAATAGTAGGTACTAAACAAAGTTGCTGCCTGCGTCTGTCTGTTTTTCCGCTTACTTCTTCTAAATCGTGCAACGGACTTTGATACAGTTTCCACTAACAGAAAAAACGATAAACGAAGCCTACAGCCCCTGGATTCATCGACGTGCGATGAGTTTTATTTAAAGGAATGTCAAGAACAATAATGGTTCTAGACATTTTTTTTTAATGGGCTTGCTCTTGACCTCGATCACGCCTGATGGAAAGCGATAGATGAGGTCCATGATGAAGCGAACGAGCCCAGAAGATGCCTTGAGGCACTGGTACTCCCACGCGTCGACGAAACATAGCAGGCTGCTTGACGCCGAACTCGAATGAAATTTCTTAATTATTTTTTTATTCTAATTCAATACATTTTAAGATCCCAGTTTTACCGTCGCGTTGTTGCCTACATTATGATAAAAAATTATACTGTTTGCTCTACCTAATTGTTATACTTCGTAAATATTCGTCCCAAATCGAACTGCTGGAATCGATTGAAATCATAATCTCTAATCGTTTCTTTGAAAATCTGTATCATGGGTCATCGATTCACTTAATAGGATATGCAATATTGAATGATCATAGTTCCTATACAAGGAAAACGTTAGATAAAATTATAATACAGATGAAAAAGTAGGTTTTCTATTATTAATTTCTTGGCCTCAGGCTATCAAACCTTTTTTTAATTTGATTCGTTCAGTATATGCTGTTTTTAGGGTTCCCTACAGGAAAAAAATATTGAAGGTAAAACAGCAGATTATACGATCACTTTTACCCTTCCGGCTGTTGGAAAGAGTCACCGCGGCCCTGGAACGCAAAGGGCATTAGGAGGAACACGGATGGGTTTTAGTCAGAAAGAGTGTGACACTCCCTCCCGCTCCACCCAGAGCGGAAGGAGTCATTTGATGATTTCCCAACGTTAAAAAAAACCCCCCTCCTCCCTCCCTGGTTTCTTGAATTGATTGTCAAACTAATGCTTCGGGGCCGTTCAACAGGATTGTAGTCATTATCTACCCAGGGGGGTTAAAAAAGTACTACAATCCCCTTTGTCAGCGAAAGTAAGCCCCCCTTTGATGCTTACGTAATACTTGAACGGTCCCTTATTGTTAAAGTTTGACGTTTCCATTCCACATAGAAGACCCAGACAGAACTATTAGAGTTCAACAAGCTCTCAACGTCGTATTTACAATTCAATATGTCGTTAACGTTCAAAATAGTAAAATGTCGTAACAAATTATGATAATCAAAGTCCAATTATTCCCTTTGAATCCTTAAAATCAGCCAGGAACGTACTAACGAATTTAATTCTATTAATTATTCAAAAATACATCCTGTTACGTATAAATTCCCCCGTGTACCTACAGCTTATAAATTAACCGAATAATGCCGAATAACACCGTGTAGGCCAAGCCCATTAGTACCCGGGCAACATTTAAGCAATCCGCGGGGCGTGAAGCACTGTATCGCAGATCATAACCAGGGTTGCCAGATTAAAATACTCGCATGTTGCAAACCGTTTATGCTATGCAAGATTTTATTTATTTTATACAGTTGGTTAGTTTGTAAGAGATAAGTTTTTTTTATTTGTTTTGGGGAAAGTTTTATACTTACCGTTGTTCACTTGAGGAAATATTAAAGTATTGGCATGTTACTCTTAGTACCTAAAACACCAGGAATGGAACAACAATTCTGGAGTCGGCCTAGATTCGTACTATTGTTACTTACCAGCTCCTGCCCTTGACTTCGACTGCGTGGACTGGAGATCGGGATATGTGCAGTAGTAGGTTATACAACGTGTAACAGTATAAACGCAATACCTGAAAAGGGGTCATTGTACTCATCATTAAGAACAACTTTTACTAAGGGACTAAACACTGAAAAAGCGAAAACAAAATAAAATCGACTTCCCCATACATTTATGTGCACATGAATCGACAAAATGTACTGAACAGCTGTTTTTATCGCGATTCCGGGGTTGGTCTCATAGTAAAAGTTGTTCACAATCGTGAGTATGTCCCTTTTTAACCGACTTCCCAAAAAGGAGGTCGTTCTCAATTCGACTGTACTGTTTTTTTTTTTTTTTTTTGGTTGTTACCTCATTTCTCCGTCATTTATGAACCGATTTGAAAAATTCTTGTTTTATGTGAAAGGATATACTTCTCGATTTGTCTCATTTAAATTTTATCAAAATCGGTTCAGCAGTTTGGTTTTTAAATCCAAATAGCTGGAAAAAATATGTGGAAAAATCATACGAAATTGCATATTTTTCCTTTCCTGTGACTTTTCAGTGGTGTTTTGGTTAGACTAAATAGTGAAAAATAAAAACTTTTTCACAAACAAAAAACCGACTTCCAAAAAAAACACTACAAAGTACAAAATAACTTTAATTTCGGAAGTCGGTGTCAAAAAACGAAGAAGCAACCAAAAACACCAACTTCCGAAATTAAAGTTATTTTGTACTTTGTAGTGTTTTTTTTGGAAGTCGGTTTTTTTTTGTGAAAAAGTTTTTTTAAGGTATTGCGTTTATTCTGTTACACGTTGTATACAGTATGTGTGCCAAACATCCAAATACGTTCAGTACCTAGTGTAGCAAACATCTACCCCTCACAAACATTCTCATTTATTAATAGTAGGATCTAGGTAACCCTATTAATGGTAATGTAACACCAAGGGTTCAAACATTGAATGTTGAGGTCATTTAAATATATTTGGATAAGAATTTCTAAGCAGGGCAACGAATTGGTGCTTTAGGAATTTGGTTTGTAAGGTACTTATGGCGATTGTAAATTAATTAATTTTTAAAAAAAGCTAAATTCATAAAGTGAAAGACAATTTTTTTTCAATCGTTCGATAACTTTGAAGCTAGTCAATGCCAATGCAAGAATAATGGACAATGTGTCCGGTTTAACTTTTTTTTTAATTTTCCATTCTAAGTTAAAGACGCCTAACTTATAGTTAGTTCAAACGCCCATACTTATTACTAGGAAGGCCAAAAGTTCAAAATGTCTAGTTCTTCTAAGGAAACAGGTGACCTTCAAAGTGGAAATATTAAAACAAAATACAGTTGAAAAGTTGTTGATGACACCAAGTACCAAGTATAGTACCTATTCTGAAGGAAAATATGCAGACATGCGAGTTTATTTTTAACGATTCTATTTATTACGTAAAACAACCAGTTTTAGCACATTTCATGTAGTGAAGAATTTTCCTAGAATAAAAGGGGAGTTTTAATAATTTTGTAGACCATTTAAAACTGGATTATTTGCATATAAGTTAGCACCAGTATTTAGGAATGTCTTCTTGAAATAAACTTACTAGCCTTTTTTAGTTAATATTGCGGTTCAGGATGTTTAATACTATTTTAACAAAGTTTATCTTAAATCTTTAGGACACTCTACCTATACCCTTACCATTTGCTGTCTATGGTTCACTTATTATTCGTCTTTTGGGAGGAGTTAAAAATAAAAGCTAACTGAGTAGGTAAATTCGGATTATTCTATTTTTATATATGGCAAGCAAAGCAAACATCAGAATTGAGAACCTCCTCCTTCTTTAGAAGTCGGTTAAAAAAGAAAGGTCAATGTAGGTGAGGTACTGTCACGAGTCAATAAAAAAGGGCTTATCCGCGTAGTATAAAGAATTTATTCCTATTCGTTTGCTATTGGAAATGCGATGATTGTCATGGGACATTAAGAAAATAGTTATACTGTAAGTATTCCAAGCTATTCTCGTTTAATGGATGGATTTGAAAAGCAATTACCAATATTGTGTCAACCAATAACCGTCCGGTATATTAAAGTATTTTCAGTAATTCTGCTGTTAATGTCCATGACATTTTATGTTTGGCTAAAAGCACTAGCAGCCAAAGACACATGTTATTTGACAAGATATAAAAGTAAATAAGCTATAAGAGACTGAAGTCGTTCATGTTTTTATGACAGTTTTCATTATATTTACTGGCACATTAGCAACTTCTCTGAGTTACACTCTACCAATTATTGGCAAATTGCTAACGGTAATATATTTTCAGGAGAGTTTATAAAAACATTGGCTGTTTCCGCTATCGTTAAGGAATTTTAGTTATTAAGTTTAAAATTTGTATGCATGTCAGCTGTGACAATTAATACTTTGTCTTTATATTTCTTTTTCTTATTGACTCGCACGCATTTTCCGGAAGTTTTTCTGCCAAACAGCGGCCCTACCATGACGTGTTAAAGCGTGAGTAGTTCGAGCGAGAAGGAGGGATGGAGCCTATAGAGCTCGCGAGCTCGGGAGCCCCAGGTATTTTTCTCTGGAGCATTATTTTTATGAATATTTTAGGAAATATGTAATGGTTTCGACGACAAGAAATAGTCAACTTGTTATTACATCATATTTCGTTTTCAAAGCATTACAGAACAGTTTCTCAATCGTAGGCATCTCTTAACGAGTATGAGATGGAAACGGAGAGTAGTAGGTAGGTCTATGGTAGAGTTGCCCTTCCATTATTTTCGATTCGATAGTCAAAACAAAGTCGGTCGCCGTAAGTGCGTTTTCGTAATTTAGATGTAATCAGTGTATTATCTCGCTAGATGAGTGGATATGCGCACGTCACGCTCGGCTTCGTTCGGCTGCGTTCGGCTCCGTATGCGCACGCGTTCATTATTGTAGCACTGAGGTTCTCAAGGTGTTCTGATTAGGATTTTAGAAGCTGTCTTGTGTCATTCAACATTTGTTTTATGAAAATATTTAACGTCTTTTAACCAAACCAACGTAGCTAGGAACCGATTAGACTAGACTGTCTGTACATGGGTCGATGTATTAATGCTCACATGAGTATTGATACCTCGATTCATGGGTCAGGCAGGGGGCGAGTAGGTTAAAATCGTATAACTAACACTAATTATAAGTTATTATACTACTAACAAATTGGATCTTAGTTATCTGAAATGAATGTTTATTATTATTATTATATGAAACTGTTTCAGGTTGCTTTGCATTTGAAATATCAAATTCATATTTTACTGTAAGATTTCTTCAGATTTGCTCGATCAGTCAACTCAGGTTTATCGTAATCTACAGCTGGTCATTCCTCAGACCTTGCGAATTCGGTGTCCCTCTAAATTTGAAGTAGCTTTTGAAAAAAATAGTCCATCATTGAATACTTTCTCCATAACTTAAAACTTAAAACACGTTTATTCTGCCACATATGATGACATAGACGCACACACAAAAACATAAAACGGAAAGAAAAAAAAAATCAATTTAGCTAAATAAAAACACCTGTTTCACTATCCTGCGATGTCAGGACCGGACCAGACCGGACCGGACCATATATTTCGTATTTTTTTTGTGTTTTATTTAGCTTTAAGTTTGAGAACCATTGTGATGAGCATAGCCGGAACACACATTGTACCGTCCATTTTATGAAGCAACTCTTAGGAAAATAATGCTACAAAGTAGCAGAGTAGACTCTAACTTCAGAAATTGCTAAAAGGTTGCCGGTCTCTTAGCTGTCACTGGCTTATTTCAATTATTTATACTTATTTGATACTAATAATTCTTTTTTTTTCTCTTTATTTACATTGTTCTCACATGTAGAAGCAGCAAAGATAATGTAACCAGGATTATTGTGAATTATAAAATGGTTCAAAAGAGTGTCCGTGGAGTTTCTTGCACGTTCTTCTCCATAGAGATCTACGCCTTGGAACGTGCAAATAGCTTCATGTTTTTGACTGACTGACTCTGACAATTCAAAAGTACCTGTAAATGGTTTATTTGAAATAAATGCTTTGACTTTGACTTTGACTCTGAATTGAATATAGGGAGTTAAGAAAATGTCAAAATTCTACTTTAACGTCAGTTATTTAAATGTGGCCGGATAATTGCAACCGACGTCGCCGTAAGATTTTAAAAAGATTTATTACAATCTTACGGAGGTAACTATCCTGTGACTTATATATGCCATAATTGACAGTTAGTCAAACACTCTACTTCAAACGCTTAATTTAGAAATCGGGTGTTAGTCAGTTTGTAATTTCCGCGTTTTCTGATTAAAACCGACCCTTTGGAGAGGTTTCTGAATCGAGAATATGGAGTTCAAAAAACTTGGAAATCCGGGTTTTCATACAAACTTTCAAGTCCTTATTTTTCGAAATGGATGAACGGATTTTAATGAAACTTGGTATGCATACGCCAGATATCCAGGTCTCAAGTCAGTCAATCAGTAGTTAGTAGAGAACTTTTACGTAAAAGAGTTCAGGGAGAAAGATATTGCTCTCTCTTCTTCTCCCATACTTACCGACCTCAGCACCTAGCTTAGTAAAAGAAGCTCTTGGAACTATAACCATAATAATTTAAAACATATGTAATAAATAACATGGCCGTCAAGCGCGCATTCGACTTGTTACACTTAAGTCAAGATAACATCACTCAGCGTCCGTTGTGGAGAAATTACTGTTAATGAAGATTTACGCTCCATATACTTCACTGTTACATTAGCGGAGAACGTTATCGTAGCATATGTTTTGAATATACTAGGTGATGTTTTTCCCCAGTGCGCAAACTTTAAGAAGCACTTCTGCCCATGTAAATGAACGACTTTCCCCAAGAAAAACATAATCAATTCCTTAAATAAAATGAAAGGGTTGCTTTAAATGAAACGCCTGATTAAGCTAGTTGGCTGTGACAAATATATATTGATTAGCAGGGGCGTAGCCGTATCAATTATACGAGGCCCCCGAACTACAGGGGGATGTATTGAAGAAAAAAATAAATAAAATATTGTCTGCAACCTCAAAACATTCATCATTTCATCAATCTTAGTAATAAGAGGCCCACTCCACGTAAAATACTGGTATTCAGCTGAATCCGGTTTGACTGGAAGCCAACCCCAATAAAGTTGGGAAAAGGCTAGGCAGATGATGAATGGATGGATGATGAATGGTAAGAGCTACAGTTTTATGCTAGTAGCGCAAACGTAAAACAAAACAACCCTGCATTTGTGGTCATTTTCGCTGCCGGGTAAAAAGGGGGCCCCCAAAAAACGTTTGATACATGGCCCCTTGGAGTCTAGCTACGCCACTGTTGATTATGTAGTTAGCCTGTGTTTTCCCATAGCTGAGCAAAGGCCTCCCCCATATTCTTCCAGCTAACTCTATACAAACTGCCACACCAGCTTTTTTTAAGTTGCAATATTCTATCTTTCTTATCATGAATATTCTGATGTACGTACGATAAAGTATGTATATCAATCAAGTAGGTATGTCTAGTATTATATGTGTATAGTATTTTTTTAGCTCAGTTTTCCTACATCGTCGATGATATAAAATAGGTACTGAGGGCTTAGTGTGAGTTTTTAACGTACTCGATTGCGTTAACGTAATCGTTCACTTATGTCTAATTGTATAGAAAAAAGCAGGTCGTCCGTGAGTGTCACCAGACGGCGCTTATTCAGTTTCAATACAAATTGACGTTTACGATAACGCGATCGAGAACATTAAAAAACTCACACTAAGGCCACTGCCAGCGCATTAAGTATAGCAAATATTTTTATCAAACAGAAAAAGAAACGTCACGTTTTGTAAGACATGCTCATTATTGCCACCAATTGAAACATTCTCAACTATCCATGCACACATCTTTATAATTCCCAGCAATCTTGTATGGCAGTTGGACGTTCCTTCCAATATCACGCATAGATCTATCATCCATCATCACATTTTAAGCTTTCAACACATTACCGATCGCATTTCCCGCCACATACCATATGTAATGGCGATGGCGACCGCCGCTAGATCACTGCGCCGGCGCATTCCGCGCGCCGCATTGACGCGGGAAGCGGTCAATCTGTCATCACGCTCGATATGGATCGATCATAGCCACATTGTTGTGGGGCACACTAATAAAGTGCCTTCGTTGCCTTGTTACTATGGGTGTAATTTCCGCATTTTTGTCTTCGTTTCCACTTACTTCAAAAGATTTTGAAATCGTTTGAGGCGATTGAGTTGGGCGTATGAAACAATGGCTGAAAAGCATTTTTGAAATCAATATTAAGTTTTGAAATCATAATTAAATTTAGAAAAATACAGTCAAGCTACATCTTACTAAACAAGTAATTAATCGAGGATTACAAACACATTTGTGGTACATTTCTCCATTAGTCAAAGAGAGACAAAGCTTTACAATTTTTATTTTAAACTTTGAGACGTAAACATGGGATACCTAGGTAGACACGGATTGCTGAATTAGTCTTGTCAATCAATTAGAAAAGAAAAATAGTCAATTTACTTTTATTTGACAGTTAGACAGTTAAATAAAACATTTATTTAATGCAAGTAAAGAAAACACAGCACACAAACGAGGTTTTGTTACCAGTTTCATTTGATTCGAAAGTTCTCCATGCTCGATTTTTAAGCACTGAATATTCTTCTACTTATAGTTCGGATCTGTCTAATTCTATTTTATGTCAAACCAAAACGTGTCTGAATCCAGTAAAAATTAATAGGTATCGCAACACAATATAAAAAAGTTATTCTAAATATTTCTAAATTAACATCGTATCATCTCAATTCGCGTCGAATCGATCTGTGTCCGACTATTCGATTCTCAATCGATTCGTTGAGGAGTCGAGCCGGCCAAGCCATCTGTAGTTCAACGAACTTTCTGAATACCTAGCTCCTAAGTTTTTTGCTGACAACTTTTGTGGTATTACGAAAGTTTCGATTAAGTCAATATTTTTATGGGATATTATAGGGTCAATAGGTGTAATCACATTGTAAGTGCGTAATGAGTTTTTTTATATTGTGCTTCGGGAAAAAATAATCTGTTTGGTTTTCGTCGTGTTCGATGTGTTATGTTATGAGCGTAACAAATGTGAGAGGTTTTTTGTAAAGTATCAGTCACTTGTCTTATTAGCAAGTTGGCGTGTTAGTTTTATATAATCCTACTAGTTTTTAAGATGTCGGTTATCGCGTACAAAAGTAGTATGTCCTTCTCCATATCCCAGGTTATGTATCTGCCATATTTCATGACGATTCGTTCACCCGTTCTAGCGTGAAAGTGTAACAGACAGACAGAGTTACTTTCGCATTCATAATATTAGTAGGGAAGTGGGGATGATTCACGACCTTCAAGAAGGATTTGTAAAATTACTCAAAACTAGCAGAATAGGTATACCTAACGTGACTATAAACGTATAGTCACGTTAGGTATACCTATTCTGCTAGTTTTGAGTCAAAGTCGAAAAAAGGAATAGTCCCGTTCAAAACGGAACGCCGTTTTGAACGGGACTATTCCTTTTTTCGCTACTTCGTCCCGGTGTCCCCGTAAAAAGCTCTCACATAACTAATCAGTCTTACTCTAAAATTGTCGAACTATCGTAAAATACCATGTGAAAATATAATGTGATTCGCGACCTTCCAAAGTTATCCTAGAAAATTAAGAACGCAGAATCTGTATTGACAAAAGCTATCAATATTGGAGGTCGAAAAAAAAAAACTAACGTCGCAAATTGTAAATTGACGATCGATGTCCCGTTTTGAAATTTAAAAAAAAAATATGGTCACGTTAGGTAGGTATAGGTACCTACAGAATACGACGAAAATTAAAAACAAGTTCACCGTAACTTTTAAAACTTTCAAATGTTAAATTAATGCTTTTTTTCACGCTTTCATCGCTATTTCAGATGTCTACGCTAAGTACCTACGCTACGCGTGAGATATCTTCGTGTTCACGGCCTACGAACATTAAACGTCCGTAGATGAATAAGCACGCTTGACGTCACGTCACTGGTAGATGAACCATCATCCAGGGTTGCGGATTTTGTTCGAAAGAGTCACCGCGGCCATGGAACGCAAAGGGCATTTGGAGCACGGATGGGTTTTAGTATGTAAGATTCTGACACTCCCCCTCCCACTCCACCCAGAGCGGAAGGGGTCATTTGATGATTTACCATCGTTAACAATAAAAGATGTACCATCATGATGATGTTACGCGTGTTTTTAATGCACTGTATCGTCATTTTTATTAACGTAAAAAAAGAAAAATACGTGTCCAATATTTTTTGGAAATTTATCTAACTAATTTGATATTTTTCAGTATTTAACTGAAAAAAATATCAAATTAGTTAGATACTCGTAGATTTAGAACCTATTGTTTGCATATTAGTTAGGTACCTACGACTTACGATTCCCATTTCGTAGGTAGGTACATATAGTGTAAATGAAGTCGGATTGATTGACTACCTTTTCACGGTTAATGAAGCGAACGCTAAAACTTCTCCATTAATTACTTATGATGATGCTACTTATAACCAATATTATTGCCCTCAAAGAAAGGCCAAATCACCATTTGTACCGGAAACAACTGCAACTTCTTATCTTTACCGCCGATAAAATAAGAACCCTACCTAATCCCTATCTCGTCAAATTGCAATAATATTAATTCAGATTTGTGGTAGTTGTAAATTTTATACAAGCATACATATAAAATTGATCGAATACACTTTTGAATGTAGATCTTTTGGCGGTTTTAACGGAATTCATCATCGTCGCGTAACTGTAAGCGCAATTCCGCAGGCGCAACGGTCGCCATTTTGTTTCACATTTTTTGGGAAATTTAAATGGTGTACATTTTTCTGAACTGTGAATGTCCTTGCTTTTTTAATTATAATTAGTAACGGTAAGTCGACTAGCTTATGAATTCTTAGAACAACAGTAGCTTTGCAGTTTGATTAAAACTTATTAAAACAAAAAGTTTTAATAAGTTTTCGAAAAACTATTGTTCAATCATGCGTTAATCGCAATAAAATAGTTAATAGTTTTATAGTTCATGTCGTTCAGGCTATTGCTGAAACTCAACCTTACAAAGTAAGAATTTTCCAGTGGGCTATCATGATTTCTAAAACAATTCACTTTTCTGCTTCAAATCAAACTACTTTAAAATAAATTGATAGAAAACGCGTGTGAATATCGTCTGTTGCCTAATAAGAAACGTTTCAATATCGCCATAATATCATTTTGATATCGTCCACTAAGATTGGGCTGAGATCGACTCACGCGCAGCCGTGGGACCCTGCGCGTAATTTGTCGCCACACATTTGAAAGTTTGTGAGAACTTCTAAGTAGATCTGTGTCCTGTAATAGATTTGGCTTGAGAAAGTGTTCTACCGAAGTTAAGCAAAGGTTTTATTTAGTACCTTTTTGTGATGAACGAAACTTTCATGTTTTATTAATTCATTAATATTGCACACAATGTAAACACAGTTACAGACACTGCTTAGCTGAATGAGTACCTAGATGGAGAGGCTGGACGCCTATGTCCAGCAGTGGACGTCTTTCGGCTGATATGATGATGATGATGATGATTATTACCCTGTTAGGGCGCAGCAATGAACTTATGACTAATAACGTAATAACAAAATAATTATCTTTATATACAGGGTGTACCAGAAGTGCGTGGTCATACATTCAGGAAAAAATTACAAAACAAAATAATAAAACCTTTCTCAAAAAATTCGACCTGAAAAAATGACTAAAAACAACGGGTTGCACTCCGGGAGTGCCGGCAGAAGTGAAAACTTGAACATTAATGTTGTGCATTTTTGAACATTTTTTAAATGGTAAGGGAATAATCTCGCACGAATTGCTTAAGTTATCAGTATAAAACTACTACCATTTATGTAGTTAAATACAATATTCGTTTATTGCGCTATCGTACACAAACATGAGAATCTATATTACATTATCTGTCTTACGAATTTTCGATCAGGGCACGTGTCCTGACGGTCACGTGTCCTGACGCCAGTTTAACATTTTTTACCCATCCCAAAAAGTGCACAACGCCGCTAAAGAAGTTTTCACTTCAACGTCTTACGAATTTTCGATCAGGTCCCGTGTCCTGACGCGAGTTTAACATCTTTTACCGATTCCAAAAAGTGCACAACGCCGCTTAAGAAGTTTTCAATTCAAAAATCAATAAAAGTAATTTACCAACATTACCAAGTAGTTGTTCTCGTATATTGAATTCCATACTAGTTCTGATTTAGTGGAATAGTAGTAAACAGTACCGTTTAGGTACCTAGCTAATGATTTAAACAGATTACTGCATTCGTTCCAAAATACATATAAGGAATTGGCATTCTAATTAAAGTAAGTAGAAGAGCCTGTCATTAAGAAGATATAGCTTTTGGTTTGAAGATCAGCGTTCAGTTATAATGGATTGGATAAGTCACCGTCAAATTGCAAACACCTTAAGTTTGTTATAAATGATGCGACTTTGTTGACAAAATATATTGTCAACAGATCATTTCAAATACTAAATTCCATCCAAATTCGCTAGTTTACCTTTATCAGTGACTTATCGATCAGAAAGAGATTGCAATCTCACACGATTTATTTATTTATTTATCTATCAGTTCTTGTACACACATTTAACAAATAGATAAGAAAATGGAGACAGAAAATAAGGAGGTACAAAGGTGACGCTTATTTCTAATGAAATCTCTTCCAGCATACCTGCGAAAGGAAATTCGAATAAAAGAGATGTAGACACCGTGTGTAAAAGTTAAAACAAAACAATACACTTTAAAATACATAAAATACTACAAAAAAAAAAAGATATGATACTAATACATATTAAGTAATATTATAAGATAAATAATAATACATACCGAGTCTATCAAACTATGACTATGCTTTTATTATTAACTTATGGTAATAATAGATTAAAATTTTATTAGTAAGTAACAAACTATTATTGTATATGTCGTAGGATAATTTGATACTTCGAATCTTCGCGGAAATCCTAGGGGTTTTGCGAAAACGCGGATAATTAGACATAGGCGAAAAATTATCAATTAGGGCACCCCGACTCGGACAGGTTAGGTTAGAAGGGGATGGCGGGGTCAAGTGAGCGAGCGTAGCGAGCGAACAGACCCCGCCATCACCTTCGTGGTTATTTTTTTTTTCGCAAAAATCCAGACTTTGTCCAGTAAGATTTGATAATTTTTCGCCTATGTCTAATTATCCGCGTTTTCGCAAAACCCCTAGGATTTCCGCGAAGATTCGAAGTATCAAATTATTCTACGACATATATATTATGTTACGGCTAAAGGTGGGTGTGAACATAAACTTAAGATTAGCCGGCTAACCTTAGGTTTATCCGGCTACAACTAGTTCTAACCTAACCTCAAAACACTTTAAAATTACTATTTCTGTGTGGTTTAAAAAAAAAATAACCACCGAGTCGGGGTGCCCAATAACCGGATAAACTTAGGTTTATGTTCACACCCACCTTTAGCCGTAACATATGCACTTAAATTAAAAACTCTTAACTTACTAAAAATAATGTAAAATATGGCGTCGAAAAATTCCTCCGCATCGCTGGCCACTGGTAATGTGCCCAAAAGGCTGGCGGTATTACCACGTTGTATGGCAATGCTTATCCTTTGTTTTTTTTTTGCGATTTCTGGATTGGTCTCATTGTAAAAGTTGTTCATAATGATGAGTTAAAGTATTGCGTTAGTTCTGTAACACGTTGTATATTACGAGAACAAAAGTAGGTATTCAGATAGAGTTATTTTCTTACATGTTATGTACAAAAAGTATAAAAAACAAATTGATCATTGGGCATCAAAAAACTCATCCACATCGCTGTCAATGACAAAAGTGCCCAGAACACTGGCAGCATTGCCACGTTGAATTTTTAGTCTAGTTTGTTATGTAGAATAATTTAGTGACTAGATAAAAACATAGCTACAAATGTCATGTACTGTCTTTCTTACTTCTTGTTTTTCCGGGATCAATCACCTGACAACATTTCGCTACTTCGCAAGGTTTAAGTTCAAACATAATCTATGCACTGTTTTTCTGTCATTGCACGATCATAATATAAGTTTTTTTTACACTCTTAATAATTATATGTATTAGAATACAGTGGTAATAAGAGGAAGTGAGTAATTTAGTATTTAACAAGTGTGGAACTATGGGAGATGCTACTGCTTGTATTGTATTGTTTAATAGCGTGAGTGACTGAAGATGGCGTGGATTAGACTTCGCATTCCATCAGCAATTGGCTAAGGTACCACAGGGTTGTCATAAAGAAAACACTCTTGGATTAAACGAAGTAAAAAAACGTAGGCTGAATTTGAGAGAAATTAATTCTTATGGCGTTTTCAAAAATTGTCTTCTATTAAAATGGACACAAGACGGGAGTGGATGGTTTGTACTTGAAGCTAACAATGGCGGATGATTTGTTGACGATATTTAAAGCCGTGTTGCAAATACAAAATCCTCTCGAGATTACCAGTCTTACTAGTTTTTTGGGTGAATTGCTCGCATACAACCAAAAATACGATAGGTACTTACATGATAATTCCCTTTCTGTATACGACTTACGACTTGCAGCTTTATAAGTTTCTTCATTCGAATTTGAGTAGTAGAAACCCACAAGTTAGTTAGGCAGAGAAAGCCTAGGGGGCCTTGGTGCAAATTTGTTCGAAAGGACGCAAAAGGCATTAGGAGGAACACGGATAGGTTTCAGACAGTAAGAGTCTGACACGTCCTAAGTCATTTGATGATTTCTCACCCTTAAAAAAGGGGTCTAGGTAAGCTGTAAACTTATGAGTTATGAGCTCTTTATTAAAATTTTCTATAAAGAACCTAAATTGTGAATCTAATATATTATTAGTATTCAACTTATACTTGTTTTTTTTTTTAATAAGGCTGACTTTTTTCTATCTTACAAAATCCTGCCTCTGGCAGCCCTACAGAAGTCCGGCGTTGCGTAAGTGACATTCCTGTGAAGGTGTTTTTTGGTGGGCACGGACGCTGAGCGGAACGGATCACTGGTATTCCCATCTGGAGCAGAGGCGACGTGATAAAGAAACTAATGAAGTATTCTCTGCTGGAATCTGGAGCTGTAGGCTTCCGGTGTAGGTGTTGATCTTGATCACGTTTTGTTTTGAATTAAGCGTTGTGTGTTTATGGTATGCAGTTGTCAAATGAGGGGTGATTGTAGTGGTATCAAGGCTTTTGGGAGTATTTTTTTTTAATCTTATGTTTTAATGAAGCTCTAGGTACCGACCGGTATTGTGTCTCATTCGGTAGGGCTTGCCATGTTCGTCTGTTGGTGTTCTCGTGTCGCCAATGTTATTTAGATCTTTGGCTATTTAAGAACAAATGTTTAAACGCTTGACAGCTGCTATTAAATTTAATTACAACGGTTGAAATCTATTCGAAAACTACAAAAATACTATTAATTAATGAATCATAACACAAGATTAAACAAATACAAAAAAGAAAACAAACACAGAGCATTTTTAAAATCGAAACAAAAAAAAAGTAAGAAAATAAAAAAAAAGTTTACAACTCTTTCATGAAATGCCAATAAAATATTAATGCTTAATTAGGTTGAATGAATGTTCAACCAATCGAAGCACTTGCATTTAATTAATTTTCAGGAACCGGGTGTTACACACTGGTGCTCAAAGATTTCACCAAAACTATGGAGTTACTATCTTCTGCCAGCGACCACAGGCGTGTAAATCTGAAATTATCTCGAGGTATGTTGTCTCTTATTTCCTTACCCCGGACATAGTGTACCCCCGTGTGCCAGGGTTTTTTTTTTTTTGAGGATGGGAAATCATCAAATGACTCCTCCCGCTCTAGGTGGAGCGGCAGGGAGTGTCAGACTTTTACTGACTAAAACCCACCCATAGTCCTCCTAGTGCCTTTCTTTCCAGGGCCGCGGTAACTCTTTCGAACATATTCCGCAACCCTGGCAGGGTGTGCCAGGGTTGCGGAATTAGTTCGAAAGAGTAACCACGGCCCTAGAACGCAAAGGGCGTTTGGAGGAACACGAATGGGTTTTAATCAGTAAGGGTCGGACACTCCCTTACGCTCCGCCCAGAGCAGCAGAAGTCATTAGATGATCAAATCCTTAAAAAAAGACCTGATTCTCAAGTTTCTTCCAAATCAATTCAGCTGTTAAGATGTAAAGTGGTAACAAACATACGTGCAAAGTTACTTTCGCATTTTTATGAAGAGCGTGTGCGCCGTATAACGTTTCATACAAACTTTCAAGTCCTTATTCTTCAAAATGAATGAACCGATTTTAACGAAACTTGGTATGCATACGCTAGATATCCAGGTCTAAATAGTTATCAGAAAACATTTGTGAAAAAGAGTTCTGCGGGAAGGATATAGTTATTTTTCACTTTCTATGGTAAACTTAAAATCGCTCTCTCTCTGCCTACGAAATCTTTTTCAAAAATGTTTTCTGATAACTATTTAGACCTGGATATCTAGCGTATGCATATCAAGTTTCGTTAAAATCAGTTTATTCATTTCGAAGAAAAAGGATTTGAATGTTTGTATGAAAAGCCGTACCGCGTAAACGCTCTTAATAGGATAAGGATTTGAATTTTCGCTGATCTCATCCATCATCTCATCCAAATTGCAATTGCAAAAATCAAAATTAAAACTCCCAGGGCAAAAACAGCGAAGAATTTCCCTAACATAATTCGGAGCTAAGCTAACAATCTCCTAAACAGCGTTCCGGCAAGATCAAGTAAATGTCTCCCGTTCCTCGGCGGATCCGTGCAGCCGTGGGAACGTCCCAATGTCGGCTTTCTGGCAATTAATCCCGAACTGAGACCAGTTTAGTTTTATTTCGATGGCTGACACTTTGGACTGTAGGGCTGGCAGTAAGTTTTGGAACCTTGTTTATTTATTCTAGTTTTACATAGGTACAGTAGTGGTACATATGCAGAATTAATCCGAAAAGGCATTCTCTATCAGTCTACCTTTTGCATAAAACTATTTCACTGAGGTAAGATATTCTGAGCCTTAAGATTTTTGTATTGAAACAGTAATGGAGTTTTTAACTCTATTTAAAGGCTTCTTGGTAAAGGCGTTGACTTTGCTGAATTTTGTCATTATGAAAACGATTATTTGTCTAATTTATAGTTATTTTTCCCAGGTTAACTGTTAATCTCAGCTCAGTACACAAGAAAAAAAATCTGCAGATTATTTTTTCTTGTCTACTGAGCTGTTATCGATTAAAAATAAGCCAAGACACAGCGGCAAAACACGTATTTTTACGGAGCGTTCGCATTCGAATCGCAAACTGTCTAAAACACCCTTAATTTCCCAACACTGACCAGTGGCCCTACCATGACGTGTTAAAGCGTGAGTCGTTCGAGCGAGAAGGAGGGATGCGTTTAGTCGACATTTGACAGATTCTACTTTTGACATCATAGTCTACTATTGACAGATTCTACATATGACAGATTCTACATATGACAGATTCTACGTATGACAGATTCTACATATGACAGATTCTACATATGACAGATTCTACATATGACAGATTCTACGTATGACAGATTCTGTATTTGACAGATTTTTCCCAACTTTGAAAGTACCTATTAGGTCAATACTAGCAAGTCGGAGCCCCGCTTCGCGGGGCTCAAGGGTTTGCAAGAAAAATAACAACGAAGGGTATGGCGGGGTCAGTTCGCTCGCTTCGCTCGCTCACTAGACCCCGCCATCCCCTTCTAACCTAACCTGTCCGAGTCGGGGTTGACCTAATAGGTACTTTCAAAGTTGGGATTTTAAACTTTGATCTTCTGAACTGTTGACTTACTAAGCTGTTGAGATTCTGAAGTGTTGAGATTTTGAATCGTTGGTCTTACGGTGTTGATGTTTTAACTGTTGATATTATGACTGTTGATCTTGCGTATGTATCCGCTAACAAATTATGCTTATCAATAAATATAGTGATTACTATTTAGCACTTTTTCAAAATCTGTCAAATACAGAATCTGTCATACGTAGAATCTGTCATATGTAGAATCTGTCATATGTAGAATCTGTCATATGTAGAATCTGTCATACGTAGAATCTGTCACATGTAGAATCTGTCATATGTAGAATCTGTCAATAGTAGACTATGATGTCAAAAGTAGAATCTGTCAAATGTCGACTAAACGGAGGGATGGAGCTATACACCCTATATATCTCCATCCCTCCTTCTCGCTCGAACGACTCACGCTTTAAGGGTGCGTTTCCACTGAGGCGGAGCGGAGCAGAGCGTGCCACGATTCACCAATCACAAGGCCTGAAATTCACATCTCTTTTCCACTCCGCTTGGTTGATTGGTGAATCGCGGCACGCTCTGCTCCGCTCCGCCTCAGTGGAAACGCACCCTTACACGTCATGGTAGGGCCGCAGTTTTTGATATTGAATCGCTGAGATGATATTATTGACATTTGAAGTTGAACACTTTGTTTTTTTCAGTGTGTGTGATGTAATATTTTTGTCTTCTGCACAACCCTACCACCAAACGGTGTGACTTTTGCGCTACAACACCTTCGTTGGCATAACAACGTGCGACACATAGCTCATTACTCGGAAAAGTATAATTATTATCGTGCAATATTATTACATCTGTTCGGCCGGACGGGATCAAAGTATCATGGCGGCCGTCGCGGCCCTTTGACGCAGGTAAGATACACAGGGTGTTATGATTATGATATATGTAAGTATAGTTAAAATTGTGTGTGTGGTGTTAAAATATTTTTTTTTAAATTTTATCAACTGCGTTTTAGGCTGTCTATTTTGCAGCCACACTGCGATCGCCAACCCGCCTGCCAAGCGTGGCGATTATGGCAAACCCCCATTTGGGGGAGGCCTATGTCCAACAGTCATCATCATCTTGACAGCTGAAAGAGGTCCTCTTTCAGCTGTTAAGACGATGATGATGACTTTGCACATAATGATGATGAGTACCTACTATTTTTAAGGGTGTAGTTGAGGGGATAGGTGGTGTTGGCCTAGTGGTAGCAGATCCCACTTACGAGTTGTATGTTGTGGATTCTAATCAAAGCAGGTTGCTTCACTACCACCTCAGCGACACCATCGTGAAGAAACCTGCAGGACCTAACATAGTTAAACCAAAACTTAGACATTGGGCTTTTTTAAGTGAAAACTTCTTTAGCGGCGTTGTGCACTTTTTGGGATGGGTAAAAAATGTTAAACTCGCGTCAGGACACGTGACCGTCAGGACACGTAACCTGATCTAAAATTCGTAAAACGGATAATGTAATATGTTATATAAATTGTCATGTTTGTGTACGATAGCGCATTATATGAAAATTGTATTTAACCACATCAATGATAGTACTTTTATACTGATAAATAAAGCAATTTGTGTGAAATTATTCCCTAACCATTCCAAAATATTCAAAAATGCACAACGTTAATGTTCAAGTTTTCACTTCTGCCGGCAACGGAGTGCAGCCCGTTGTTTTTTTTTGGATGGGAAATCATCAAATAACTTCTCCCGCTCTGGGTGGATCGGAGGGAGTCAGGTTTTTACTGATTAAAACCCACCCTTGTTCCTCCAACCAATTGCACTTTGCGTTGCAGGACCGCGAGAACTCTTTCGAACAATTCCGCAACCTCGCACTGGGCCTGGAGAGGAGTTGCCCGTGACTTACGCGCATATCCCGTTTTTCCCCTTCTCATAGGAATTTCCCGTTCCCGTATAGCCTATAGCCTTCCCCATGAATGTGGCCATCATATACGAAAAAAAAAACTAAATCTGACGGGTAGTTCCAGAGATTAGCGCGTTCAAACAAACAAACTTTATTCTTCAGCTTTATTATATTAGTACCTATATATTATGATTTTTATTGCTACTGTTGAAATTGGGTAAAATGCTTACGTGATTGTTACTCGACTTGTAATATGTGTGATCGGGATCAATTGAAAGAGAAAAGTGCGAAATTATCATATACATCATACCAATGCATTGCAAGTGACACATCATTGCAAAATTGAACTGAAAACAATGAATAATGGCCGTGGTAGGTACTTTATTTTTAAAAAATTCTGACCTCATGGTTCCTGAATCATCTTTGCACAAATATAGTTAATTTTCTTTAGGTACCAGAATCGAAAAATTTATGGCACATATCACTTGAGGCACTAATTGTGTTTTCAAACAAATGCAATAGAATATCTGGCCTAGTACAACGTTATTTTCGATTCCACGAACTCTTTTCAAGGTGGGACAAAATAGTAATCGAGTGTTTTTCTGTGGGAAACAATTATAGACTGAGATTTGAAGAGAATGATAAGAAGCGATAGCTCCCATGACAATGGATTGAATACTAAATACTATTAGAGACCATTATTTGAATGATTGATTAGTTAACTTGGAATATCCTTCTATACAGGGTGTCCCAGAAATGCGTGGTCATATTTAAGGTAGCTTATCTTACTAATCCTACTATCCTATCCTATCCTACTTCCTACTATAATATTATAAATGCGAAAGTTTTTGGGGATGGATGGATGTATGTATGTTTGTCACGCAAAAACTACTGAATGTATCTGGATGAAATTTAGCACAGAGGTAGATTACCTATAGTCTGGAAAAACACATAGGATACTTTTTATCTCGGGAGTATGTTCCCTTGGGATTATTATCGATAATCACGCGGGCGGAGCCGCGGGCAGCAGCTAGTATACAATAAAATAAGAAAAAGATAGCAAAACAAAAAAAAATACTTTTTGCGAAAAATTCGACCACAAAAGATGACTTAAAAATTTGGAACAGATCAACTTTTCAAGTAGTCTGAAGCAGTTGGTGACATCAAATCTGTGACTGAACTCAAGTAAATGCCACTGACTATTACAAACTGCTTGAAAAGTAATTTGTTCGGAACTATTTAGTATTTTTTTTTGTTTTGCTATTTTTTCCTTTATGTATATCAGCTACCCAATATTACACTTAAATAATTATGACCACGCACTTCAGGAACACCCCGTATATGAGAATAGATTTCGGTCTGTAGTACAGACTCTGTACTGAGGCTATTCGTCGTTAGGTTACATTTTGCCGTCGCATTCGCTCCCCGAAAAAGAAAAGGAACATGGTTTGTTTGTTTGTTTTATCAAAATAAGGAGAAATCTCATCATACAAAACGCAAATCGTTGACGTGGCTTATAAAGCTGTCTTGCTTAAATAAGACTGGGATGGACAATGGGACATCTCTGCCGTGCGCCAAACAAGCGCTGGGCCCTAAGAACTGGTGTAGAACACTAAACAAGAGACGACACGAGAAAAGCGAGATGCGCAACTGTAAGAAATCTCTTGCTAAGTTTGCATAGATAGGTGACGTGCATGAGTACCCTTGTTCTTGACTCATAGCATCGATGGAGTACCAATGAAACGCATCGTACATAGAGAATGAAGTTAAAACTTTTAACTTAATTCTCTATACAACGTGTAACAGAATAAACGCAATACCTCTTAGGGGGTCATTGTACTCTTAATTATGGAAAACTTTTAGTATGACCAAGAAGTAATCGCGAAAAAAAATTCAGCTGTTACCTGTCCAGAACATTTTGTCGAGTTATGCGCACAGAAATGTATGGAGCAGTCGATATGTTTTTAGCAATTTCAGTGATGGTCCCATAGAAAAAGTTTATTTATATATACTTTATTGTACACCAAAATATAGACGCATAAAGAAAACCTTAAACTAAAAAAAAATTACAATTGGCGGCCTTATCGCATTCCGCGATCTCTTGCAGGCAACCTGGTATGGAAAGAGAATAGCCTGGACATGAAATGGGGCTGCATTTGGTGCAGATATAAAGTTTAACAATTGTAGTGTACAAATATAAGTAGCAAGTAATTAAGAGAAATACGAAATACACAAATACATACATACTTAAAAAAGAAGCAGGAAAATATACTTTTAACTACAGTGACATCACAGTGACAAGTAGTACGTTTATTCTGTTAAACGTTTTATAAGATGCGTTTCCATTGAACGCACTTCCCCATGAGAAAAAATGGTTACTCCGTATTACTTTTCAGATTGTAACAAGAAAGCTAATGATTTTAAAACAGCTTTAATTCTTACGCGATTCAAAAAACTAGAACATTCGCAGTATATAGCGACTGTTACTGATCCAACATCACAGTTTTCAGTCCACGGTGCATCGACCGCACGATTTTATCTTTTACGCTACATTTTGAAGCTTAAAGAGTTTCGGCACGGATTGAAATTTTAATCAGTTTTTCAACTCGTGACGCCAAGCCTTTTTTGTTCTGGTTACTTTAGTGGCACTTGTGAACATTTTATTTGGTACTAATTGAAGTACACAATTTGGGTCAGTCTTGAGTAATTTAAGCAATATATTCGGTGGTTATCGATAACATTAATTGTGCATTTAGTTTCCTTCTCTTTGTTATCGAAAAGGGTATAAGTTTCGTT
Organism: Melanchra persicariae; assembly: GCA_947386135.1. NCBI lineage: Eukaryota > Metazoa > Arthropoda > Insecta > Lepidoptera > Noctuidae > Melanchra > Melanchra persicariae. The sequence continues at coordinate 4,984,419 of OX376653.1, read as the reverse complement.
TGAGTGTCCTTTGTAGCCTAAATGGTTTATGTTGTTCAGTTGTTTTCAATTACAGATAATGTAATCTGCTAGATAAAGTTATCGTAGTTCTTGGAATCCAGGGGGATTACAAGCGATCACATTCCGAAGTCATCGTGAGATGTAATAGAAAAACAGGAAATAAGTAAGACCTGAGTTTCGGCTGAATTTTTCAAAGCATTTTTTTGAAAACTTTCCTATAAGCGAGCTTTGTAGTTTCACCAATATTAGAACTATCAAACGTAGATGTATGATGGGCTGCTGGGTGGCGCTCAAGAATTTAATTTTAAAAAGGCGTTATAAGCTTTTAGTTGACGAATTAGGAAAAGCAAGACTACACAAAATTCTTCTCTGCAGGAAAAGTTATACAAAGCATTTTCAGGATCGATTTCCAATCTGACTGGTAGTTCTATAGAAACACACAAACACACAGTTCTATAGGAAATAGGAGATGCTGGGCTGGTCGGCATCTGAAACGGAAGAGGTGATACAGTCAGGGCACTGAATCCCCCACTTCCTATTTACTTAATTTTGAGGGGTCTGACCTAGGGTCAGGTTATGCAAGGAATTAACTGTACGTACATTTTTTTCTTTTTTTCTCTTTTCTTTCTTTTCTTTCTTTTCTTTCTTTTCTTTCTTTTCTTTCTTTTCTTTCTTTTCTTTCATTTCTTTCTTTTCTTTTTTTCTTTTACTTTAAAAGTGTGTCTAAGTTAGGAACAGGCGTCCGCAACTAACTTCTAAGCAAGACCTTTGCCTTGCTCTGTAGTCAGTTTTCAGACTCAAAATGTAAACAAATGCATACGATCTCAATGTACAAGGAAAGCGATTCACTTTTATCTCCAATTCAGTTTGTTTGGGCCGGGACCCGTGAGTTCTTAACGAGTGTGACTACGAAGTTGCAGCGGGGTCGCCGGGTCAACAGGCCCCCGTTCGCAACATCGTCAATTTACTAAGAAATGCGAGATTCTCGTTTTATTATTTCATGCTTATTCCGTAATGAGGATGGGAACTGTTCAGAATGTAGTGATAGTTGTAACTAAACTTTTTGGTAGTCGTATTTCGAAAAGTGTTGAAAAGTAAATGCCGTCATTGACAGCATGGCTGAGTTGTGCGATTTGACACTGCATTTACAGTATTTAGCGATCCCACGCTTGTCTTCAATTTTCTTCTAAACAAATCTGTCGGTCTCAATCCTGTTCCATGGAGTTTTTTGCACTTTCTTCTCCATTGAGATCTACGCTTTGGAACGTGCAAATAGCTTCACCTCTATGACTCACCGACCTTGACAATTTAAATACTCTGAGTTTTTGAGTTTTGAATAATTCTTGTTTAAGGGATATTTATTGATATTTGTTGCTATTGTAAATGTTATGTTAGGTATCTAGAAGAAGTATAATTATGAAACTTTAACCTGATAATTAAATCAGATTATGAAATAGTTGACTTTTATTTGAGGAATGGATATGGCGATGGCAGTTTGAAAATATGTCAAAGGCTAAGACTAATTTTTCAATCGTCAGCTGATAACTTTCATTTAAATAATAATCATGACCGTTTGACATATTTTCAAACCGCCATATTTATTCTCAAGTATCTACTCAATTAATTTGCCAATCCTACCTTTGACTTTGAGTCAAACTTATTCCGCCACAGAAGCACTTTCATGGAACCCTCGAACAATACCATTACCAATAACAATATAAAGAAGCCGGTTACAAAACCTACTAACAACCTAATTGTCCACGTTGCATCACCGGAGTTCATTCACATGCGCCGGCGCACTTGTTAGAAACCGTCCGATTCGCGCCGATTCGGCACATTGCGCCGATGTTTTCACGAACTGCGATGTGTCACGATATGTGCTCTCATTTTGATTGGCAGCGCCTGCAACCAATTTTAAGACTGTTATTTTGGGATTAGAAAATTGGCTAGACATTCTATCAGGGATGGCGTGGTGATAGCGATTGTCAAAAAGTAAAAAATAGGGTAAAACCGGGATAGATGCCCCAGTGCCACAATTGCAATTTCTCTAGTTTCGCGAATGAATCGCGTGCTATTTTATTTATCTATCGAGAGACTTTCCAACTACCACTAACTGGACCGTGTCTCATGTCTCTGTGCGACTGCATGGGAAGGCAAAGTGCGATCAAAGTTTTTTCGGGATAGATGCCCTGTTTCTCAACGAGTCTTCTATGTTAAACGTGATTTATGTGGACCAGGCAACTATCCCATATATGGGATAAATGTCCCAAAATGTAGAGGTCCGCAAAAATCGCTAATACTCTGGAAATTTCAAACATTATGTTTTTTACTTTTCATAAATTTGTAGATTAAACAATAAAGTATTTGCCTGCTTGCTTGCAAGTAGTTTTAAATATTAATAGTAGCAAATACAATATTTTGATTTTTGTACTGCGAGATACAAAATTATTGGCCAATCCCTTAAATTGTGAGATTTCGATGATCGCATCCGCTGGTAGAATGGTATTTTGTTTAATGCTTCAGATGGTGAGTTTGAGCGACGTCCTTTGCAAGAAAATCCTATTTACGTCCTTTTTCTTCAAATGGTTGATCTGTGGATGGGGAAATTCCTCCGTGCCTTGAAAAGCATGTTAAGCCTTTGGTCATTTCTCTGTCATTTGTAGATCTTTAGCAGTCGTTAGGGATTGTCAGAAGAAAATCTGACACCAGTCTTGCCAAGAACTACCGTGTTACCCAGTTAATGGATTGTGGTGGTCTGGTAGGCAGCCGCTTTACGTAAAATACTGGTAGGTATTCAACTTAATCTGGTTTGACTGGGAGCCGACCCCAACATAGTTGGGAAAAGGCTATGTAGATGATTCTTCAGATGATTCTGAAGTTTTATTTAGCGCGACGTCTCACAGTTACAGCCCAGTCTTAGGTACGGATATAAAATCTAAACTCTCCGATTTCGTTGCTTGAGGGAAAGTCAGGGTTCTAAACTAAAGTACACGTTAATTTTCCACGCTAAATTGGAAATTTAGAGTCATCTCATCCCACGCCGTCTGAGTTAGTGGAGGGAACAGGTTCAAATGCATGTGGGCGTGCGTTTGTCTATGGATATACACACATCTTGTGTTGATTGATATTGAACTTTCAACAAGATTTCATGGCTGTCTGTGTGTTTATCGAATAAACTATTGTTTTTAGTTGGTTTGTAGAGGCTTACAGGGATCTTGTCTCACTTCCTTGTGGATTTAGGTATTAAAGGACCGTTGCCATACCTTGCAGTGTATCAGTGTATCTGAGATTGGTGTGTGATGAGATTTTATCCCAATCTTTTGATGCTTATGTGGTAACTGAGATTAACTACAGTCATGTCACGCATACCTGCCATGTTTTGTCTTTACACGCCCAGAAGAAAACTGGTAAAGAAGGCCTTATTACAGTTATTTTTTTTTACTTGAGCATAAAGTTTTAGTACATAAAGTACTTAATAAAAAAAAAATGAACACAGTGTTGTTTTCTTAAGTACCTATGTAGGTATATGAACTTATATTGTCAACTATTATTCAATGTTGCTCTGCCAGCCATTCACCATTCCGTAGTTACCTAATTAAACCTTTAATTCAATTTATAAAATTCTAAGCCTCATCAAAAAGCACTCATCGAGGGCCTCTTGTACCGAATTAATTACCACTTCATACTTCCTTCAATTAGTACCGAATAATATTAATTACTCGTACCGTTAGCAGGGATCATCCAACTACGGCGTATGTGGTCTTGGTGTGTGGCACTCGCTTGGTGATTTACGGCAACCATAAAAGCTATAGATAGATAGATAGGTAGATAGATAGATATACATAGATAGATAGATTCATTTTTTTGCCTGAAATATGGTTTCTACAGTTTTTATTATATAAGTACACAAAAGTTCTTCATATTCCGCCAACTTAATTCAGCATGCAAATTTTGTGACAATAGTGACTCTAGTTTAATGAAAAACTAATAGTAATAAGGTATTATGAGCAATGACTAAGGAGTAAAAAGTAGATGAAATGAAACTCGTTTAACGCATGGTAGTTGAATTCATCTTGAAGTATAAAAGACAATCCACACATACACATTATAATGCACATCCTACACAGAAGCTGGATCTTTGTTTGCGCACAATAACAATAATTACTTCGATCCCAGGGAAGTGTCAATAACCCCCAGGTTTTCAAGGAACAGATGCCCTAGAAAATGATTAATTCAATTAGCAAATGCGACTGTCGAAATGCCAAAATGTAGGATTTTGATCACGTGGCATTTCGATAGCATCTGTCAATTCCATACATTTTCGACGTATCAATCGCCTTCGTTGACAGAATCTCACTTGTCTCGAGCCGGATAGTCTTAGGCCCATAGGCATTCTAAAACGTAAACTCCAACTCAACTCGAACTTCATCGGAGCTTGTCATAAATTGAAGTTTTTGCATTTATTTGCTCATCTCTCAAGTACGAAAACGTCACTAATAGACAAGCTTTCATGGACATTTTCGAGCTCATGTTGGAGTTGAGTTGGAGTTTACGCTTTGGAATATGGGCCTTAGTCTAGAGTATTTGTCCATCTATTTTATATAAAAGCGAAAAGTTTCATTTTTTCAGCGAGCGAGTGTTGATTGTCGAAATCCCACAATAGAAGTGATTGATCACTTGACATTTCGACAGCATTTTGATAATCACATACATTTTTGATGTTTTGACAATCGCCTTCGTCAAGCTACTACTTATAGAATTTGCCTTGTGTAGAGCCATGGCTGTGCCTAGAACGTGGACTGTTTCCGTAGGTACAGGAAGTAAGTCCAAAAATAATATTTAAGCGAAAGATTGGATGTTTGTTACTCAATGACGTCTGAACGGCTGAACGAATCTTGATGTAATTTGGCACAGAGGTAGATTATAGTCTGGAATAACACATAGGATACTTTTATAATTTTTAACATTCACGCGGGGCGGAGCCGCGAGCGGCAGCTTGTGATAAATAATTAGTTGTATAAATCCCTATGTTTATTTTATCTGGACCAACCTTAGAACACATAACATTTACAAGTGAAAGGAAATTATCATAATGATTGATCTGAATGAGTAACACAAAAACTATATTATTATAACAGTCAGGATGTCCTCCAGTCCGTGGCGAGGCAATCTGTCCGTTTCTTGGATAAAGAAGAAATTCTTCTTAGGTCTTGGACACACGTTTGAAGTCCAGGCCCCGCTTCCTACCCTTAATGTTCCAGCAAGAAAGCTTATCAGTATAGTTTGGCATTTACAAAGTTCTGAACCTATTTTTTTATTTAATTTTTTTTAAGATTGGGATGTCATCAAATGACTTCTACCGCTCTGGGCGGAGCAGAAGGGAGTGTCAGACTCTTACTGACTAAAACCCATCCGTGTTCCTCCTTATTTGCGTTCTAGGGCCGCGTTGACTGTTTCGAACAAATTCCGCAAACCTGTCAGGTTTATTAGTAGGTACCTACCTGCATTGTCATCATCTGCCTAGCCGTTTCCCAACCAAATTGGGGTCGGCTCCCAGTCAAACCGGATTCAGCTGAATACCAGTATTTTACGTGGAGCAGCTGCTTACCAGACCTCCAAAACCCATTAACTGGGTAACACGGTACTTCTTGGCCAGACTGGTGTCAGATTTTCCGGCTTCTGACAATCCGTAACGACTGCCAAAGATCTACAAATGACAGCCGGGAACAACTGCTGATCGTGCTTTCCGAGGCATGGAGGAGTCTCAGTGTGTTAATATGGTCACCCATCCACAGACCTACCTTGGCAAGCGTTGCTTAACCTTGAAGATTGGTCCGTACGGCTGTTATAATTTAGCCACGAGCTCCTCCTACCTACCTGCGTTTTGTATGTCTAAATAAACTACTTTCTTTCTTTCATTCGAAAACAAAAACAATAAAAATCGTCTGATGAGTGAGGAGAGGAAACAGAGCATGTAGGTTTTTCATTCTACGAGTAAGTCTTCGTAAACAAAAATGCGCATAAAGGTAACATTCCCGTAAATACCCCAGTTAATGTTCTGTAGAGCACCGTTATCATTACAGAAACTACCAAAGCATGACCAGGTAGTATTAATATACCAGGTAGAATAGTTGTCTAAAATCATAAAGACGCGGATATTAATCGTGGTGGTCCTTCTGCTTATGCTAGGCGCCAGACAAATTTGCAATAAAGTTCATTGACCATTCCCTGATATCTCTTCGTAGGTACCCGAAAAACAAATTATGATTATGATCCGTTTTTCATTACTAGAAAATGTAAAAGATCACGATAGATGTCGTCTCACGACAGCTTTATGTCTTTCTTTCCGTTTACGAAATTAAAATATCAATAAATGTAGATGGGTCAATAACTGCTTTTGCAAATTTATTTGGCGCATAACATAGGAATGAGAAGAGGTTTCTGCAGTAGGATTTACCTATTGGGTGATAGTAGATCTAGAGAAGAGGGCCCCCAGTGGCATGGGACAAAGTTATTAATATTAAGAAGAATCGAAGATAATGAACCTGTATTTTTAGTAAATCAAAGTAAGTTTTATATTTTTAAATACCTAGTGGACGTGCCATTTCAAAAAATACCGGCCAAGTGTGAGCCGGATTCTCACACGAAGGGTGAAAAAACAAAAAAAAAACATTTCTTGTATGGCCCTCTTTAATTTTTAATTTGATTATGTGTTATAGCGGCAACAGAAATACAGACCCTGTGAACATTTCAACTATCTACCTATTACGGTTCCCGCTATAAAACACGCTGATAGACAGGCAGACGGACGGACGGACGGACAGCGGAGGATTAGTAATAGGTTTCTCGTGGTTACCTTTTGGGTACAGAACCTCTTTCTAAAAGTGTCATTCTGTCAACATTCTGCTACTTTATACAGCAAGCAGAAATTCTGCTTGCTGTATAAAGTAAGTACCTTACTTTATCGAATGTTCTAGAAAATTAGCGTAGCGTTAAATACCTGAATGATTTCATAAGTCACAAGAAATTGGTAGGAAATCCTGTACTATTGCTGTTAGAAACAACTGTATCAATATTTAAATATGAGTTTTGCTGGAGTTTTCCACCACAAAATGACTATTTCAGTTGAATCAAAATTAGTATAAGACAAATAATATTGCGGTCAGTAATGTGAAATGGATAGCAAGGTCTTTGGCCCTACCTTGACGTGTTAAAACCTCATGTCAAACGTCGTCAGTCGTTCGAGCGAGAAAGAGGGATGGAGCTATATAGGGTGTATAGCTCCATCCCTCTTTCTCGCTCGAACGACTGACGCTTTAACACGTCATGGTACGGCCCCAGCGCCCCCAGCATTCGTAAAACTCAAGCACCGAAGAATACCTCGGACTCCGAAATATAAAACCAATCCACATCAATAAAGATCTAATCAGCACTTTAACCAACAAAAGTCTTTTAAAGTTTTGTTTATTAAAATACCATATATGCGACGCGACGGCAAAAAATGCTAATTCCTAGTTACGGATTGGGTAATGGCGGCCATAGATCACCGACCATAGAGCATAGAGCTGCGGCCATTTTATTTATGTAATTAAACATGTGCAAGCACCGTGAAGCTTAGATCGTTCACCGGAGCTGCGGATACAATGAAAAAATTATATAGTAAGTATAACTTGCTTGTGTCCGCAACAGACTTGAACTGTGAAGGTACAAAGTATAATTCCCAATTTGGCTCGCTAAGTTTGTGTGTTGTCTTAGTATAGTCATCAACGGTTAATGAAGCAGTAGTATTATATATATAGTTTATCAACTTTTTATTGGTATTTAATAGAGACAGCACTAATAATAAAAACCATATATCCTAACTAAGAGATGGCGTCAAAAAATTCATCCGCATCGCTGTCGACTGGAAGTGTGCCCAAAAGACTGGCGGCATTGCCACGTTGTATATCCTTTGTCCAAGGTAAAAGCCAGCCCTTGGGTCACGCGAAGTGTCAACTAAGCGTTTAGCAAGTTCTTTAAATAACGCATGAGCACTCGGACTTTTGATTTTATATACATATTTATTATGTAGATTAAACAGTTCAATACTGGACTAAGGCTTCTCTCAAATTTTTTCAAAATTTACCACATCGAACCGGCCATGGCCGTTCCATCAGCCGTCAGTTTTACGAAATTCGTAATAGGAAACTGGAAAATATTTTTATGCCTGCAATTTCATCCTCAATTTTGCAGCTAGATATAGCCAGGTGATGCAGAGACCCAAACGTTAAACATAATCATAACTCTTAGTAAGTTCAACCAAGGATGTTTACTCATCGCAATGACAACTTCTCTTCCAAACGACGAATGAGTTTTACTACAAACCTATTGATTTTATTTATTTATTAATATGGCACTCCAACGAATAGTTCACACAAACATTTACAACAAATTGATCTCATAGTTTTTAATAATATTATCTACAATGAACTCTTCACTTAAATATGTGCACAGAACTTACACACTTGATATTTAATATAAATTAATTGAATTGATTGATTAATTGAATCGATAAAGAAAAAAACAAAATAAAATAAAGATTAAACTGTTTAAAACTTTATTATAATACAACGTCCTGTAAGTGTCAATAATTTAGTGAACATAAAATCGAGCACATTTCCCTGCGAACGATTGACTCATTATCATAGTTTATGCGTCCGACCGACTGTTACCGCGTCCTGGGCTACGCGTGCGCTTAAAGGAGGTTGCATGTTTGAAGGAAAACGTTTGAAGCGGAGTCGAAAGTGTAGGTTTGAATTGAAATGTGTTTTGTGTATTAGTATTATACACTACATATTATGTAACATTGGTGTCAATAAACGAATCGCGTTAGAAACACTATAGTGCGCTCCAAAACACACATCGTTGACGTGGCTCAGAAGGCTGCCCAGCTTAAATGGGACTGGGCTGGACATGTCTGCCGCATGCCCATCGAGAGGTGGGCTCACAAAACACAAAATTGGTGCCCTGAAATCGGAGACGGGGCCGCGGCAAACCTCGAAGGAGATGGCGATACGACTTGGATGTCTTCCTTGGAAATTGACCAGAAGAGGCACAGAACCGGGAACGGTGGAAAGAATGGAAGGAGACCTTTGCCCAGCAGTGGGACAGTTCGGGCTAAATATAATAAAAATTATATGTCCTAAAATTACGAGTGTGTTGCTCGAAGGGCTGGACAGATGTTAAATTGACATGTCCGAGCTTATTTCCATAAACTGGGCACGAGTACAAATATTAGTATCACGATTAATGTCACGCGGCACTTATTAGTTCCTTCTCTACACTTCGTGCTACTTGACCGACTACCATAATAAAGACTGATAACAGACTTCACCACAATAGGAGCTGATACCTCTGTTGACACGAGAGAAGAATACAAATTCCCTATTAGCTTTTACGATACCCGCTGGTCAAAGGGCATGTCGGAAACATTAATATTTATAGCTGTAATATTTTCTTTCTGGAACAGAAGATCTGGGAATCGTGTCAGATTGTAGCTTATTGTGTGCGTAGCTGGAGTGGTATTCCCTGCTGGAGTCTGTGTCTCTCTGATAACTACTTCTATGCAAGCATGCTCCATCGTCGACCACTTCATTTCACGAAAGATTATGGTCAGCTCGCGTTTGAACAAAATTCTTTACCAATTAATAAAAACATGGTGTCTTATAAAACCTAAAGAAGGTTTTCTAGTACATAGTTTGGTGCTATTGACTTTAAGATCATACCATTTAATTACCACTTAGACATTAATATCCCTTATTAAGCTATTGAAGACCATAAACTGTGTTTTATGGTAGAAGTGTAATATGAAAGGTTTCACGGATAAACAGTGGGCTGTGTGAAACGCTCGATCTCAGAAGTTTGAACGGATGTCTGTGGTGATTGATTAAATGAGAAGAGACCAGAGAACTATTTTTTAACAAGAGGCCCTAAACAATGTGCCATTCAATTAGCGAATGCGACTGTCGAAATGCCAAAATGTAGGAATTTGGTCACGTGACATTTCGATAGCATCTGTCAATCCCATACATTTTTGACTTATTGACAATCGCCTGCGCCACGCTACCGTTGACAGAATGTCACTTGTCTAGAGCCCAAGGTCGCTTGTTAAGAAAGTTCTTTGGTCTCTATTTTTTCCCTACTCCTCCACTGATATTTTCTTAAAGTTTGAATATTTTCTCAAGGACTCGTCGAGCTTCATTGACTCCACGTTTTTCTGATGGTCGCCACTGTTGATTCTGGCTTTCAGGAGTTACATTGGCTTGGGAATGTGTGGCGGGCTGGTCTCTAGGAAATATTTTGGGTACAAAAGCGGATACATAAACTGACTGAATGAATCGTATCTGCATTTTAAATAAATTATCAGCCATGTCCCACTGCAGAACTGTCGAGATACAAATTGGTTTTAAATTCGTGAGAGCAAGAGGTCTGTAATCCACGTCAGCCTATTACGAGGTGGTTGATGTCGCATTTCATTGAATTTTAGCAACTAGGCCCTCGTTGCCAAAATTAGTTACATACCCTAGTTACTAGGACATGCCCTAGGCCATAGAGGTTTGAATGCGATGAGTACATGAAGAAGAAACATCCTAGCCATGTAATTTGCTGTAAAATTTCAATATTGAGCCGTGACATAAGTCAACCCTTACAAAGTAGAGAAAAATACTAAATGGGGAAAAGACTCTGAAGTAAAGCTATAATCTGAGTCACAGCGACTGCTCTCAAGTCGTAAAAGTACTTCAGACATAATTACACTAATAAGCCAATTATAATCAGGCTATTAGAGCATCCAGCGGAAGCAAGAAATATGGTTCTGTAACTTGGTTTTACAATTGCGATAGTTCTGTCCTCGGTCCTAATGTTAGGTTTGAACTACTAATAAAATAATTTACTGACTATTAGAAAGTTCGTTATAATAATATATCTAGCGGTTTTTTAATTATTATTGCGGTATTTTTATTTCTGTACTCAATGATACTTAGATTTCTTTTTTTGTCTCTACCCGAAGGCTACAGATAGCCTTCGAAAGAAAGAAAGTCCTTTCGGCAGCTCTGGCTTGTGCCGAAAGGACTGGTCTTATATGTCGCAGCCAACTAGCTTAATCAGCCGTTTAATTGGTGGCCTAGCCTTTTCATTTAAATGCGCCGATTTTTCAGCGACTGAAGTGACATTTTTTTTTCAATATCGTTTAATTACTCGCCCATGTCACTTATGTCGCTGATTAAAAGGTCGCAGTTCGATGAAAAAACTAGGTTTCTAATGAAACGGCTGATTAAGCTAGTTGGCTGCGACATTTACATATTAGAAAACTACAAGTTTTGTGTTAAAGGGAGAAGTACGGTTTTTAGTTGAGGATATTGAACAGTCTTCGATAAAAGAAGTGACAAAAGACATTCCTTCTGTGAATTCCATCTCTTAGAAGCAAAGGCAGTCTGATGAAAAACAGCTGTTTTATTGTCCTGTTTACGTCGAATAAAAACAGTCTTAGTGTCCTTTTAACCGTTTTGCGCGGGGCTTGCACGTTGCGCTCGGCGCGTGTGGGGGACAGCTGCGCACGCGCAGATGCGCCCACGCGTGCGCGCCGCCCGCACATCCCACCCGTAGGACCGTCGGTCGCACATAGCCTCACGGATTATTGATATAATAAAGCCTTTTGACACAATAACGAGGGTTGTGAGAAGATCTACTTCTAAAATGGCTACAAGAACCTATAAGGAATTTAGAATAAGAACTAGGAAGTCGTAAACATTATAGCTTTGGTAAAAGATATTAGAAGACTATCCAAAACCATTTAATTCGTCGTAAATGGCAATGAAAGATGTTGAGACAAGATCGACTTGAGGTTGGTTAGGAGGAGGCTGGTGGATGTTGGTGGTTTCGTGGAAATTAACGATAAACTTCAACGGGCATGATGCCGCCGCTGTCTTGATTTCATTGATCCAGCTTCTATGGCCTGAATTATACAGAAAAGGCGTGGTGAAGACGCGGCGCAGGCGAGCGGCTTGCCTGCGCCGCGCCGTTTGTGTATAATTCACGACGTGTCGCCTACCTACATTTTTTATTAAAACTTTTTGAAGCGGCATCGTGCCTTACGCCTTGCCTGCGCCCCGTCTTCACCACGCCTTTTTTGTATAACTCAGGCCTGATACAACAAGCAGTATTATACAGCGTGAAAAGTTTAGTGAGTTCTGGGGGGATAGTACACTAGATATACCTAGCGATTATATTTTAAAGTGACGATTATTTCCTTTGAGTAAAAATTGGTTACATCAGTTTTTATATATTTATGTAACTACGAAGAAGGAAGCAAGAAGTGAGCCACAGTTCTCTTCCAAGCACACTTCACCAAGTTTTCATGGAGTGATTTTTACTAAATAGGTCGGCTGTTTAGCTTGCAGGGTTTAGCTTGCAGGGCTTGATATAGGTAACAAATGGGGGAGATGACTAAAAAATTTAAGTCCATCAGATAGATTTCCAAAAAATATTGGACACGTATTTTTTCTTAAAAAAAGGAAGATGATGATACAGTGCGTTGAAAACTCGTGTAGAAGTGACGTCACAAGCCCCCACTCCCAGTCTTTGATGCGTTTTATATTCGTCATTTTTTATTGATGTTATAAAGCAAAAATACGTATCCAAAATTTTTCGATAATCTAACTGACGGACTAGATATACTATAGATTTTTTTTTGTACTCTGGAGTCAACCCTATTATTTTGCATCGACTGAATCTTCTGTAACGTCACTATTCTTGGTACCAATAGGGACCCGGATTATTGATATCACAAAGCCGTTCCCATTTAACTGAATGCATAACAGAGTTAAGAGTAATTTATAGTACCTTCTTTGTTAATTCTGTCAATATATCACGATTCTGCACTCCTTCGGTGATTTCTGAGGCTCACGAATAATGTAATTTGTGTGAGTTTAGAATGAAAATGTACGTATCGGTTTACAAAGGATTAGAGTTAAATTTGTATGTAAGCTTTTGAACTTTGTAGGTCGCAATGGTGATAGGAAGCTCTTTAGTTATCTGTTGCACGGTTTTCGAGATGTCATTAAACTACTCAGGTTACATGGTATTGTGATTAAAGTGAAATAGTAACAAAGATTGTACTGCTATTATTAAGAATAGTTTCTATGCTTTGTAGAATATCAAATTGTTTTTCTGAGAAGGATTTTATTTTTCCTGCTGATTTCAATCATAATAATGGTTATAACACAGTATAGTATACTGTACATTGTCTTTGTTTTATAATAGACATGTCGCAGTCAATTAGCTTAATCAGCCGTTTTCTTGGTGGCCTAGCCTTTTCATTTAAATGCGCCAATTTTTCAACATCTTTTGTTCAATATCGTTTAATAATAATAATTATAAATCTTTATTTAAGGCAAAAATTACCCATAAATGTGTTAGTATTGACTTATAAACTATGTTAGTATATTAACCACTATGTTACATAACCTATCTTCTGGGCACATGTGACAGGAATACGTGTTTTCGACACAAGTGTCCCATCAGGTGTCCCTCAGTTTTACTGGCAACAACGCATAAGAGACCGTTACCGCTGCCACGCACACGACGCAACAGGGGTGCTGATCTCTTGCGCATGATCGCAAAGAAATCGTCTGTATCTGTATGCGTTGCCGCAAACATACCTGATGCGAAAAAAAAAAAAAAAAAATTTTTATTTTTTTTAGATACGACTTTCTTTTTTTTAGAAATAGAAAGAAAGTATATCCTAGCCGCCTGTTTCTTTGTAGTTTTAAAAACCTACAAATAAAAATCAAGTTCTAAATATCAGCTGTTAGTAATACAACCTCGTTATATTGTCCTACAACTGAACGTTGGAATTCAGTCGCCGGCGCAGCCCGGGAGGCAGATGTGTGATTCCGGGACTCGATCGCTGGAACACTCGCTCGGGGCCCCACCTCCTGCTTACTGCGCGCAAGGTGTTGCTAACATTGTGTTGCAGGGTTCATTGGGCATACATTCCGTTTATTGCTGGTCAAAGTCACTTTGTGGTTAAAATTTATGGTTGACTTTGAGAAGCGAACTAGAGGAACTTCGAAATTGCGGTATTATTTAAAGCTCAAAAATAAAATACACATAGTTACAAGTTTTATTTACCTATCCCTTTTACAAAAACACAGTCAAAAGTTGTGTATTTTTAAGTTATTTATAAAATTATACGGAACTCTTAATGAACTTCAACACAGTTTTATTATCAATGACAAACAACTGATATTCTCACTATAGCCGTCAAAAAATAAAAGGCTCGTTTTGACAGCAGGATACAACAAATTGATTTATTTCATGTCTCTTTCATACTTACTAGTAAAGTAATGTTGTATCCTGCTGTCAAAACGGGCCTTATATTTTTTGTCAACTTTATACAAAGACATTATGAACACAGTTGTATGTCAGTGTTGTTATCTCAAAAAACTATTACATCGAGTGTTACCTTAATTAATTCAGAACAGCTGATCAACGCTCAAGTTGGAATAAAAATTGCAATAAATATCTATTTACTTCTATCTTATTTCTTGGTAGTAAATGTTTTTAATTTTTTGTTTGATCATAAATTGTTACATGTGCTCAGTTAGAAATACAAAATTGATAAAAATACTAGCATATGTTTTGAATATGCAGATGGTAATAAGAATCATAAAAACATCCAAGAAGTCGTTAAGGACTGCCGTCTCATCGGCATATGAGAGTAAAACAATTGAGAGTGCACCTGTGTTTCCGTACAGTTCTCGTCAAATAACTGTGCCCCTCTGAAGTTGGCTACGAGTGGCTGCGTAGTAGTCAAAATTACGAACAAACTGCAACTGCGCATGCGCAAGAGACACGGGGCGGGGATTATGGCGGCGCGATTTTATGTCTCAGTCGCTCGTTTACGTTCGATGCATGCTTGCGTCCCACTTGCTCCCGTCAACGTGACTGCACCTGCGCGATCTTTGCAAATGGCTAACTTCAGTGGGGCAAAGTTATTTGACGAGAACTGTAGTACACACTTTTGCACTATCTTAATATCTCCTGCTGGTTAATCTCTGCTCAGATTGGCCATTGTGACCAAAATTCGGTCGGGAGGATTATGAATACCACTTAGATACAACCTAGGACCCCTCGGTCAGCTGCCATGTTTGCGTCCACCAGACCGACAGAGCACAAAAACTTGCCGATGATCTTTAAGAAGAACAATATTTTGATTAAGACGCTGTGATCACCAAAAACTCGGTCACTCTCAGACTATATAGAAAAGAAAGAGAAGCGCGACGACACAATGCTTGCAATTTATTGCCAAATATGAAGCATTTTATCGATTTACTCAAAAATTAGTTGAGTTATTAAAAATCTAAAACAACAATGTTTTTAACCGACTTCTTTAAAAGGAGGAGGTTCTCAATTCGGATGTTTGTATTTTTTTTTCTTTTATGTTTGTTCGCGCATAACTCCGTCGCTTGCAAACCGATTTGAAAAATTCTTTTTTGTTGGAAAGGGTATACTTCCCAAATGGTCCCATTGAAATTTTATCAAAATCGGTTCAGTATTTTGGTTTTTAAAACCAAATAGCCGGAAAAAATATGTGGAAAAATCATCCATGTATACGAAATTGCGTATTTTTGCTTTCCTGTGACTTTCCAGTGGTGTTATTAGGTGTGGGGTACCACTAAAAAGTGAAAAATAAAAATACTTAAAAAAAACCGACTTCCAAAAAAACACAACAAAGTTCAAAATAACTTTAATTTCGGAAGTCGGTGTCAAATAATGAAGAAGCAACCAAAAACACCGACTTCCGAAATTAAAGTTATTTTGAACTTTGTAGTGTTTTTTTGGAAGTCGGTTTTTTTTTGTAAAAAAAGTTTTTAGCATTAAGATTTCATTCATTATTTGGTATAAATTTTACCGGCATAAGTAGGCAAGTAAAACGGGTTTTTTTTTTCTAAGGTCAAAGTTAGAGGTAACTTTGACGATAATTTTTTTCGAGGATTTTATTTTTAAACATGTTTCGGAAACAACAGTGTTCTTTGAAATATAGTTAAAAAAAAATCTGCAGCTTCAAAATTTCGTTAGGAAACCAGCAATTTTTCAGTTTTTTCTGATCACAGCGCCTTAAAACAGCCACAATAAAGTCCAAGTTACTGTACATACAGTAGAATCAAACTGACAGTTTCGCACACCGTTTTCTGTGATATGATGACGCACGGTACGATTTCTCGAGTTCTTGACGTGTGACATTTGATTGTGGCGCTCGTTTAGTTCCCACGGAAGAGGCATACACGACGACACAGTCTCATTATCGCTTTACATTTGTCTATGTTTGTACAATGTGGGTACATTTCGGATGTATAGCTATCGTTTGATATTGTTGACAATCTTCTTAATAATGTCACCGGGTTATTGCAAACGCCGTTAGTTTATAATAAGTCGCGTGAGATTGTAAACTCTTTCTACTCAATTAGATCTTTTTAGGGTTTCGAACATCCGTATGGAAAAGCAGAACCCTTTTATAGGATCAGTCGTGTGTCTGTCTCTCCATATGAAATTTGTGAACATGGACGCGTAAAGAAAATAATAGAATTTTGAAAATAAGGTCACTTTTCTGGCGACAAATTAGAAATTTAAATAATAAAAAATTTCATCGACTACGCGTATCTCGAACAAATGAAAAGTACTTATCTTAAGTATTTTTTTGGTCTCAAAAGTATTTTATTTCATCATTTTAAAATTTTCCATTCCGAAGTTATTTTTGAAAAATATATCGGTAAAATAACAGGAAAATCTTTAAGAAGTCTATGGATTCAAAGTAACAATATAGTTGGGAAAAGGGATTTAGAATTGCTTGGCTCTGTGTGAGCCTTACTAAAGTGAACTAGTCTTGTTGTGAACTTGGGTTCTAAACAAGTGACATTCTACCTGTTATAGCGATTATCAGAATTGTATGAGAAAAAAATTGTATCGACAATTTGACAAACGCTGTTACGTGAACGTGGTCAATCCTTACATTAATCGCCTGGATACAGAATTTTCTTTTTCTTGACTTCGCCTCTTGTCAACTAAACCGATTTCGACTTAGGAGACAAAAGGCTTGGTCCGCAAGAAATAGACTATTTGTAACCCAACTAAAAGAGTAAAGAGTAGCTAATGTTTTTTCCAGCATTTGCATAAGCACTAGAAAAATATTGAAAAAATTGTAAGCAGTAATAAACAACATGACTTATTCCTTTTCTGTATACGTTACGAACACGCCATCCGTTCACGCTAACTGCTTTTATGAAGTTTGTGTTGTACTCATAAACATGGTTCTGCTAAAGTCGCTAACCTTCTTGATTACTCTGAATTTTTTAAATAATATTCTCGAGTTCAAGAAAGAAAGAAAAAGACTTTATTTGCACCAAGCTCTGATTCATTTGCTTTTTTCTCAACGTATAATACGTGTACCTAACAGAATAAACGCAATACCCCATAAGGGGTCATTGTACTCGTCATTATGAACAACTTTTACTATGGGGCCAACACAGAAATCGTGAAAAAAAAAGCTGAATTTTTTCGCGATTTCAACTTTGGTCCCATAGTGAAAGTTGTTTATAATGATGAATACTATGACCCCTTAAGAGGTATTGCGTTTATTCTGTTACACGTTGTATTGTTTTTCTGCAAGACATTAGTAGCCGTAGCCTTCAACTCTCCCCGGTGTGTTGGCTTCTCCGGGCAATGTTCTGACAATGCCTGTCAAATCGTCGCACCAGCAATGGAAGGGTTGAAAATCTAAAGGGTCTCAGTGCCAATTTTATTATTTCTAATAAAAAAGTGAAGTGAAAATATATTGCACTTTATGCTTGTCTATTTTATCTTTGTGTGTTAAAATATGTAAACAAAATAAGCACTTGGGTCTTATTGAATTCTATAGGGTTTGGCACATACATAGATTGTGGTTTCTTTTTAGGGTACCCAAAGGGTAAAAACGGGACCCTATTACTAAGACTCCGTCTGTCTGTCTGTCTGTCCATCTGTCTGTCCGTCTGTCTGTCCGTCTATCTGTCCGTCTGTCTATCCGTCTGTCTGTCCGTCTGTCTGTCCGTCTGTCTGTCTGTCTGTCTGTCACCAGGTTGCATCTCATCAACCGTAATAGCTAGACGGTTGAAATTTTCATAGATGATGTATTTCTGTTGCCGATATATCTAACAACAAATACTAAAAACAGAATAAAATACATATTCAAGTGGGGCTCCCATTTTTTATAGATAATGAGTGCGGATCTGTGCACGAGTTCGACTCGCACTTGGTCAGTTTTTTATAAAATAGATTTTATAATAGTTGTCACCTAGACTATTTACATTTTTAACCCTTATATTGAATTGACAATTGATATTGGAAAAAAACCGACATTTCTTAAATTTTCCGTTATTAACGACGATGACACATAAACGGCGTCAGTGAATCATTTTGTTATCATTGTAGTGCGAATGTGCAAGTGACACTGTGTGCATGTCTGTTTATACGACAAATAATGAAAAATGCTGAATATTTCCGAGTCAGACGAATTTGTTTATTAATTTTATGAAGAATATTAATTGTTCTGCTGAGATGCACCTGAAGAACCACCTGAAGGAAAAATAAGGTACGTTGTATTATCTTTTAATTGAGCGTTCGATTAGAAAAAGTCAAATTAAAAAAAAAAAAGTTGACCACAAGTAGTTATCGAAAGACTAAAATAGTATACTGGTAAGTTATCGCTGATATATTTTGTCTAAAGTCTACGTATAACACGGACTGCAATACTGTAACTTGCAAGCACATTTCAAATGCTATGAATGTTAGAAAACTGATCGGTCATTATAACACTCTAGTTTATTTATTTAAACAAACGTACAAATCCTTACAGGCTAGACCCAACGCAATATTGTAGCGCAATTAAAATTTAAGTTCCATTGCTTTATTTCTCTTTTTCTCCAAAACCAGCCAGTTTCAGGGAGAATCACTAGTCAATCTAATCATACTACTGATTGAGATCGTTAAAGGTATCCATTTCCAGACAAAGTTCCACGTATGATCTAATATAATTTGTATAAACTGGAGCAATAAATGTAATTTTATATATAAATGACGTCAACCTTTATTTATTGACAAGTGTGAAAGTGCATAAATTCTGCCTTCAATATGCCAGTCGGTCGATTCTGTAATAAAACTCACGTGATTTAAAAACCAAACTACTGAACCGATTTTGATGAAATTTCTATGGGACCAATCGGGAAGTATAATTATGCTTTCACATGAAATAAGAATTCTTCAACTCAGTTAATAAATTAGATATGAGGTAGGTAAAAAACAATCGAATTGAGAATGTCCTCCTTTTTTGGAAGTCGGTTAAAAATTACACATGCCACTTTGTTTTTGAACCGCCACCGACGGTGAAATGATGATCAAGACAGTCATAACTTCCACAAAACAAAAACTTAATTCCAACGCAAAAACAATCACACTCATAGAAGCAAAATAATTAATGCAGGCTTGTACGCAAGTTTTATTTTCCCCTCATCTCTATCTTTGTCCCGGAGGCTGCGAGTAGTTTTTATGCAACTCCGGACGGGCCACATCCTGTGTCCCCGGTTCATTGATATCGCGGCGATGGCCAGCGACGGTATTGTAGCACCGAATGAAAAACTAGCCGACTCGGAAATGCGGATATAAGAGTAAGAGGAAATTGGTTCTGAATGAGATGTACGGGATTATGTTGCTAGTATAGTCAATGCAAATGAGCTTCAATAACTTGAACGTGAATGAAGGATTTTGTGTGTTAGTCACACTGATCTCATATAAGTTACATTGACCGATAACGATAAGGAAATGGCATCAAAAAGGTATTGTTAGATTAAATATTAGATTCAAATGTTGAAATAGACAGTAAACGGCTTCGGAATCGCTTCCTTAATTTAGAATTGCGAAATAAGTACGAATGAAATATCCAAAGCCCATGTTATTTTCTTAAGACCTTAGCACTTAAATAAAAGTGCGTAAAATTCAGCGTTGAGTCGCCGTTATCAGCAGGTGACGTGACGTGTTGTGCTATCGTCGCCTGCGCACCTCATGTGGCGTTTATCGCTTCCCTGAACACGACTAAGTGAATTTGATGTAAGTCCTAACACTGTTTGCACCTAGGAGCGACGTTCTGCGGGTTTTGCCTGATAAACTCCAGCTGTGACAAAATATTTTTAACTTATGAACATTTTGTTTCTTCGTGTTGTTTGTATATTTTGCTGGCTCTGTGGCGTGGAATGCGCAGTAAATAGTGGTACTTTACGAGGTGTGAAACCAAGCATAACGATGATGTACTGCATGGAACATTCTTTGATATTTCGTGTTCAACTATAATCCCCGGTGGACTGTATGGATTTCTGGCTTGCTTTTTCGAATTTTGTGCTGAGACAAGCTGAGTGATGGCATTTTGTGAGATCATATCTGTCACCTTTCAAGTAATGCTTCGAATGAACCTTTATTTTGCTAAAGATCAAGAATATGTCAATAAAATTAAATAAGTAAAAAAACTGGTGTATCTAGAATTCTAGAGCATAGAGATCCTTAGCAGATAGCGATTATGGAAATATTCTCATAGTTTCGTTCCTCACCATACCTACTGCAGTGTGTTTGGCGTTACAGCTGTTCTGTTGTTTGAATATAGTCAAGTTTGGCTGGAAAAACTATTTACAGTGCTATTAACAACAATGGCATCTTGTCTTCACAATAATTTCCTCCAAATGCTCGTCTCTTTAAGAAAGTGAAAGACGAAGATGATTCCGAAAATGTCACTTCACAACTTTTATTTAAGTAAAGAGATGTTTAGCCTACTTTGGTTAAGTTCTCGAGTTTAAATAAAAATAATAAATAAGTTCAAGTCGATTAGCGGTAAGTAGGACGTGGTGTCGTAATTATGGGACAAAATGGTTGAGGTCACCTACACACACGCAGTGTCAACGCAAAAAACGAAAGATGATGAGAATTTAATGGCTGTGTACCTACTAGCATTTGGATCACAAGGGATTAATGGAAATTTGATTTACAGCAACTGCTTTAAGCAGTTTCACCGTTAAGGACATCGAACAGAAGACACTTCAATCAATTGGAATTGGAGCGGCTATTGACAGGGTGACATTGTTGAACGTTAATGCGGACGAAATCACGAAAAGATTTGATTATAGCGCCAATGGATAGCCCGTTATCATATCAGCTACAGGTAGAACCGATAAGAATGAATAACGGGCGGCGTCCACCGGCGGCCGTTTACAAATAACACAGGAACCGATTTGTAAATAAATTTTACGTAACCAAATCACTGTTATGAACAAAATGGACGGCGAAACCGGCTTCGGATGTCCCCTCGGTGTTAAAGCATTGTTTGTGTTTACAAGTACTTCGACAATTAGTTGAGCAATCATTCTTTCCGATTGTGCAAATTCAGCAGGTGACCGAGCGTCGCCGTCGCCGCGTGTGTCAACAATTTATTTGGGCTTCACTTAATCGTTTACTGTTACCTATTTGGATTTTAACGTCCATTTTTAACGTCATCCTTAAATTAAGGTACTCCAGTAAGGAGAACAACGGCCATGTGCGAGTCGATCGCATCATCGGTCCCTCGTAAATCATAATTTTGATCGACGGGGTTGGCATTTCGGCGCGTGAGTCAGGTGTTGCGAGTAAACAGTCGCAACTCGCAGGGGCTGGCCGGTCGGGGGCTCGCCGACCCTCGTCGATATATGGAGCGGACCAGTGGCGCGAACATTCGCGGCACGTCCTTTGTTGGCCGTTTTGTTTTGGAGTACCATCCGGTTCCTGGTGGTGGGGCGGGGGGGACAGGTGGGCGCAGGTAGCGCGCGCGGCGGCAGTCAGTCCACCTCGGCGCGTCGGGCTGCGCGAGCGCCTTGCCCGTTCATAAATACTATCTAATATGGAAATGGCCAGTCATTCCGCGACAGGTGCGCGCCCGCGGCGTTCGTGCACGTGTGCTGTTAGTGAGTGCGCCAGCGTTGCCACCGCACCACCGCAGCACTGCACCACTGCCTCATGAGCGAAGGTAAGTTTTCCACACTAACTTCGTGAAAAATCCACGCGTACTTAGAAACTGGCAGCCGCTTTTTGTAGTTTCTATAATAACAGCGTCGGCTGCTCTCGCGCATCTGCCGTTCCGTTTCGGTGCAGCTGTTGGCCGGTGAATAGGTAGGTATTATCTTTTTTATTCGACGAAGCTGTCGTGACGTTATGTTGAATGAGCTCGCCCTTTCAGCAACATCTAAGGGCTCTCTTTAACACAATTAGTGGAGTGTAGAAGTCGGGCGCGTTCACACGGTCGCGGCGTTTCGCGTGTTTCTGTTACCTGAGTAAATATTGGTTCGATAACGTCCGCGAGTGCGTGCGTGTACACTACTGTTATCGATTCCACACATGCGTCACTTCGATGGTTATCTTTGGCGGATCTGGGTCATTGTTCTTTTGTAATTCGTGCACTGTTGTTTCATAATGTTGCACTGCACGCCGTTTCTTACATCTGTACCTAACGCTCTAGAATCGTTAAAACTAAAGTTTTCTGTTGACTGTACCCAGTTGCCATGCGAGTCAACAGAAAAACTTATCTTTGTGTCTATTTATTTAAAGTTTGGAATTGTTTCGTCATTGTCATTACCAACTATGTAGCAAAAAGTAACAAATACTCGGATACTTGAACGTGCGGGCAAAAACCTATTTGTCAAGTGTCGCAACAAAACCGGTAAGAAGTACAATTAAAGTAAAATATTTATTTATACAGAGCTACTAACTGAACAATGCTAACACAATGAAATTTATTCTTGTCGAAACTCATAAAAGTTTAAAAAATATGGATAGTTTCAAAGTGTTGGAGACCATTTAGAAAATATTTATGGAGAATCGATACAGGTGTTAAAATTCGGTTTTGAATCGTAGCAAATCGATTAGAACGTGTACGGGAACGAATCACCAAAATAACCCGAAGTGAATGGGAGGTAACCATGGCAACGGTGGAGTGGGCGGCGGTGCAGGCTCTTATCGATATGTAGATTTTTATAAAGCTTTATGGAAATTAAACGAAGGCTCAAATTCGATTAAGGAAACGACTTGTGGGGTTTACTTAACTTTGAAAGTTCAAATATTATCCCGTTATTCGATGGAAAAGGTAAAGACCAAATAATTTTGATGGTTCATGTCTGCTTTACCTGTATGTAGTAACGATTTTAACACTCGTTCTTGTATCCCCAATTTCCTTAATATTAAATTTAAATCTGAACACGTGTTCTGCTTGCTTCATCGTATAAATGTGTATTTATAACATCCAACATTTTTCGTTCTTCACCATCATCTTGTGAGTCTTTTCATCATTAAACTTTTCTAAAGAAAAGTCACATCGTCTAGCCTTTTTAACTAATTTCTCCACCCTCTGCCACCGTCTGTTATCATAATCTAACTGCCCTTATTCCATGTCACTTGAGGTCGGCGCAACCCGTTTTCTTCTATACAATACTAAAATGTATTAATTGGCAAACACTGTAGAGAATCCATTAAGAAGCAAACACGTTTCTTTTCCTGTCGTTTTGGTCTGCTGCTTTGACTGCTTATCTTGATATTTCTTCTAAAAATATCCTCGTGGCAAGGAATTTAGGATAAAAAAATGTCAAGCACTGGTGCTTTTGTGAATAATTGAATTAGTAGTGAGAATAATTAAAAATTTGCAAGGAATAAGGAGGAATTCTCATTGAGCATGGCTTAAAAAAAACACAATAAGTAGATGAATTAATCGAAATTTTTTGAAAGTACATAATTTTATTTGCATTACCTAATGACTTCACAAAGAATTCATAGAAACTTGCTTATTACGAATTTATTGTTTCCACCACATTCAACTTTCCGCTCCGTTACTTACTATTCCAAAAACATTCGGCCTTGCAGCTTGAGGAAACTTTGAACCCGTGAATTTCCATTGCCAAGGTCAATAGCTTCATTCCACCTTCAACATATACACATTCTTTAAACCAAACAGCATTAATGAGGTATTACTTAATTATGAATGATTAATATCGCCCACAATTCGAATTTGTCTGTGAATGTCGAATATTTTTTTAAGTTCCCTCTCTAGTTTGTGAGTTTTGGATTAATATTTATGGTCTCTGCCATCAACACTTAGTTTATTAGCTATAGAAATGTTACTGTTATCGTTTACTTAAATTTAATTTCAGTTCCAGAGATTGAGCGTTAAATATTTGAAAGTAAAATATTTAACGCTCAATCTCTGGAACTGAAATAAAATTTAGATTACAAAATCTCAATGGCTTAAGCTACCTAATCGAACAAATTTTATTCAAAAAAAGAATGAAATCACAAAAAAATGTAGCCAATAGGAACATGAGCAGTTTAATAGAGCTAGCCAATCGGCAGCACGTCGCGTTGCGGCATCCGAGCCGAGATTTCTAATCGTCGGCGTCACGCGCTGCGTCTCCCGGCCGGAACGAATTGTCCGGAGATAACCATCAAGCTGTGTTGCCAGTTGCCACAACTAATTGGAAGAAAATATCACCGAAATCAGATCAGAAAATTAAGTACCTCAAGTAATATCATTAGCTTCTTGAGAAGATGTACTCTACTCTGATTTCAAAGACGGACTTTTCATGACACAACTACTCCTCCACCTCGATTTAAAGATTCATCGGCTGACGAACTAAACAGTGATCTTCTGAAGCAAAATGTATCGTGGAAATGTAAAAAAATAATCAACGCCTTTTGATATTATGATCCCAAAAGTCTGAGTTTATTAAAAAGATATGACAACCCAGTTGAGCATAAAAACGTTTAGTAGTTTGCGACAAATCGAACCGTGCCGTGACGAAGCGCGATGACTTGTCTATCTCACTGTTGTGGCCATGATCGAGAGCCTCCTGTGAACTTGAATGCCTATTTATAAAGTACCGACAGAAAAATAGATACAGAGCTTAATAAATTGAATACTAATAATAATTTGATTGCAGAGAAATTTAATAAAAATAGTGATAAATGATAATCAGTAGAATACGACAACATTAAACACAAAGTAGGCGAAGAAAGTAATGAGACGGGAAATGAACTAATAAGAGACGTGTCTGTCCTCGCTGCTCGCAAGCGTCGCGTTCCGTTCTCATAACCTTTCGACGAGACTAATGTGCCTCCCAAGATCACTGTCAGTTCCATAATGCCTTCAGCCGCATCAATGATGAATGTCGACAAAAAACACCAATTAGAACAATACAATTGAATAAAACTCCATTCGTAAAGTGATCTATCGACTCTTTTTTACCGACACGCATTAAATAGTCATTAGCTTCAGATTTGGAACTATTAATTAATTCAATCTGTAGCAGATTCGCGTTAGAATCGAGTTTCATGTGTTCGCATTGTTGCTGGAAATATGACGAATCTAGACTGTTCGTTGAGAAGTCGGAGCATGAAATTGTGTGCACGAGGCGTATCGGCAATTTGCGTCAGTTTTTTTTTATCACAGTCACGACAGGCCGGATTCCTCGTGAAGCGGCCAATCGCCGGCTAGAGACGATGTAATTGGGAGAAACTACTCGGCCACCACAAATGCTTGAGATTCATTCTCGGCCAGTTGACGGAGACCTCTGAAAAATCATCCAAATGTGTCCGAGGCGTCTTAATCCGGCCATCTCCAAGAGGCGTGGAAGTTCAGATATAGATAGTTGATCCATAATGACATGCTCGTTGTTCGGCCTGTTGCAACACATAGTGTTGTTCCGGCCCTTTTGTCTGCCGATGATTGTTTGAGCGATAGCCGATATTTCCTTGGCGGATATTGCGTTCTCCACTTTCGCGGGTAACAATTATATTTTTGATAGAGACCTATTCAGCCGAGACTATTGTTGGATTGGGCATATGTGTTCTAAATTCGGTCATTACTTATATCTCATCATCTGTAATGATAGCAATTGTGGATTGGTTATGAAAGTACTTTGTGAAATGGTCATTGATGCAACATTCCTCGTTCGTTCCTGGGTATTAGAGTCATAATTAAAACTAAATATAAAATGCTGGTCGGTCACTTTAACTTATTTGTTGAGAAGATGTTGAGTAGTTTCTTGTTTAGTTGAATTATCACCGATTTTATCACTCAATATTTATGATGAGGAAAACTGCCCAGCCACGACCAAGAACGACCCAGGCACAATTTTGGTATTTATTGATGAGTATAAAGCAGTGGACGTGAAGAGTAAGTACTTAGAATAAAAATATAGGAACTTACAATGCTAAATTAATTTAATTTTTTCTTGTCTTTTATCTTTATTTTTATAAAAGAGTATGATTATAAGCGTTCAGTTCCGTAGGTATATGTACCATTAGACAAAAGTATAAAAATAAAGCGATCATAAAAATAATAAATGGAAGATTCAAGTAAAAATTTATGAAATAAAAAATGTTCATACAATTAATTAATTTCGATAGACGATCTCAGTTTGCCTGTGTTGCACTTTCTAATCACGCTAACAATGAAATGGCCGCTTTTGCCGCCATATTTTATTATAACGTAACAAAGTGGAACGCCTGTAGTCGTAAACGTTAGCAATGAAATTAATTAGAAATCCTCCAATCCACGTTATTTCTTTATAAAACGCTCTTCAGGTATTGCATGACGCACTGTAAATTGGACGGTTATTAAAAAAATAAAACTCAATCAAGACTATTATTACATTTATTTTTCAGTAATAAACGAGTGACAATTGCAATAGTAGTACTTCAAACTATTGACACTTCCTGTCATTAAAGAAATGATTCGATATACAACAATCGAGGAAAAGAAGTCAAAATGTCAAAATTCGAATCATAAATAATTTTCTTTTTTTTCTTTTAAACCCAGTTCGCTTATTATGTATGACAAAACCGGACAAAACGTGCAAACAACATAAACTTCGTTTTGTTTGTATTACTAGACAAATGAATTAATTACACATTCTTCTGCAGGTCTAATGATAAATTATGCCTAAGATATTGTTCAAACGGATGCGATAAATCTTACGAAACTATGTATTTATTGCTATTGGTTGTTTGATTAAGGTAATTAATATGAATGTTATCTTATCGGCCGGTTGCCGTGTTGGAAGGATAAATCGTTTTATATCCTATCCAGTTTACAGTTTCTAACGTATCAAGGTTTCTCTTTGTATTAAAGATTTTGAATAATGCTTTTTTATCTTTCTTTAAAAACATTTAAAAAAAACTTCATCATAATATTGAAAAAATTAAAGTGCATATTTGCAAGATTATGAGTTTAATCTTGATTGATAGACACACTTTCGGGAATTGGACACTCCAATTCTTTTCCAAGTACGAATCCAAGGTAGGTACAGCGGTACCCAAATGATACAATGTTTCTTCTAAGAAGTCGATAATAATTCTTGATTAATATATAAGATTGATTCTTCAATGATTTCGATATCTTAAATTCCACGAACGATCCGAAATCCTTGTAATTTAAGGTCATCTTCTTTCTTAATCTTTACATTACCTACAGACAAAATAAAAGAATGTACCACAATACAGAATTATGACTCTTGACAATATTAAAAAAATTTGCGACTCTAAAGGAATACTGAAACATGATCAAACGTGTCTGAATCCATTCTCAATAATCTTCTCGTAATTCGTCCGCAATGAGACGAAGTAAACGTCATACCTATACCTAATGGTAGGCCAGACATAACGGCGACGTCGACAGTCGGTAGAACCTTACGAACCATTATAATCTAAATCCTTTTACATTGATATGATAAATAAAGAAGCAACACAATCATTAGAATGATCGATTCGGAATCACCGTGACGATTGCCAATTTCCAAATTATCTACTAAAATAAAATACCCAAAACGTACAAGTCCTTCCGCCATTTTTGAAACACGCAACAATTCCTTGCAATATCTAAATTAAATACTCACGTCTAAATTAGTAACTTTACTATATTTCCAAGAACCGAAGAAAAGGCTCGCGACGCGCACATAGCATAATAGACTCGTAAAATTTTCTTCGGCCGTATGTTAAGTTGTTCCACTATCAGTAACTTTGTATTCGTCGCCCGCAACAGTGGCGTCTGTGTGGTATGTGGTGCAAATGTTTCAGAGCCTGTAGGTGGCCTTATTAATGGCAGGTTGTAAATGGGTTGCTGTTTGTTACTCAGGAGTTAAGTGGTTTGTAGTTTATAGGGCGTAGGAACTTAGATTAAATTTAGCTACGTACATATGTGTTGATAAAGCAAGTAATAGTTTTGTAGTTCACATCAAAGGTAAGAGGTAAGAGTCGATTTCGCTCCTGTAACTAGTTTTACTGCTGTCAGTTACAGTTGATTAATTCTATGAATCCATTCATAAAAAATAAAACAACGAAGCAATGACTCCTCATTATCCTCTCAAAGATATAAATGACAAAGGAAACACTATTTCAGCTCATAACCGCAGGCACTAAACCAACATTTATCTCTATTACGTCAAGTTAGTTCAAACAAATTCCCACAGAGATGTAACTCCAGATACAAGATGACTCCAGTCAGCGACAGGTGTAGAAGCGAGTTAGTGACCCGCGGTAGACGCGTAGGACGAACTCACTCGACACCGGCTACTAATGACGCGGCTATCAGATTGTGTTTACTGCCTAGTAAATACAGGGTAACTGCTACTCTTGAAACTGTACTTGTAAACGTAGAAGGTTTACAAGGAGACGTTAATGTTGTACATGTGGACTTGAATGATTTAAATGTAGAAAACGACGATATATTTGTAGACGTAAAAGATTCACAGGTAAATGTTGAGACTTTACAAGTTAACATAGACGTTTTTCATGTAGACATGTAAAATTTATTTCCAGAATGTTTGTTTCACAGAACCAGGCAAGTGAATGCTTGTTGATTAAGTATACAATAATGTATAAAATCGTTCGTTCTTTGGTTTAAGTAGTCCCCAAATAATTAAAACCTCGTTTGCCAAAAACATTACGGCACTGCAAGCGTAGGACGCTAGCTAGCTATCGGCTACTGTATTCTCTCTAGAGATTTGACCGTGGGTAGAACTAACTACTGTTGGAACTGTACACCTAATGGGGGTAGAACTGGCTTTGTAATTACGACCTCAGCTATAGTAGGTGGCAATGTGGTTTTCGTTGAAATCGACTGCAGTCTCTGCAGGTGGTGAATTTTAATTTGAAACCGTTATACTATTATGCACTGTTGACTTGGCTTCAATTTTAGCTTAGCTGTCTTTAATAAATATGTATCTTTACATTTTTGTTGAGTTTTCTTTAGTTTGTTGCTTCTATCCAATGTCTAAATTTTATCGCTTACTGCTATTTTTTTAAATCCACGTCTAGGTTACTTTAATTGCTTCTTTATCGATGTTTGTTTCTAAGATTCATTTCAAAGTACATATTGTCCACTTTTATTTTCCCAACACTTCAAATGCCACATTTGGAGAAGGCAATAAATATATTTTCTATAGGTATTATGGGAAAATATAAGGAATGTCTTGGCTGCTGTCGAGCTGCGGAAGTAGGCTCAAATGAGGGAAACAGGTTGCAAAGGAGTTCCCAAGCGAAAGATTATACATGGCTAATACATACATACGTTCTATAGCGATTCAAGCAGTTATAACTAATTTCCTTGCCGCTAGGTTTCTATTGAGGCGCATGTGGCTAATCTAACTAACTAATGTTTTATATGCAAAATTTGGGATTTTGTAGATGTTTGTTACTTACAGTGAAACCGCTGAAGGGATGTAAATGATGCATGTTACAAATATATTATGTAGTCCTGAGGCTCTAGACAAGTGAAATTCTGTCGGTGTTAGCGTGGTAGCCGCATGAATCGATCTTCAAGGTTAAGCAACGCTTGCCGAGGTTGGTCTGTGGATGGGTGACCATCTTAACATATCGAGATTCCTTCGTGCCTCGGAAAGCACGCTAAGCCATTTGGTCCCGGCTGTCATTTGTAGATCTTTAACAGTCGTTACGGATTGTCAGAAGCCAGAATATCTGACACCAGTCTTTTCAAGAAGTACCGTGTTACCCAGTTAATGGTTTGTGGAGGTCTTGTAGGTAGCCGCTCCTCGTAAAGTACTGGTATTCAGCTGAATCCGGTTTAACTGGGAGCCGACCCCAATATAGTTGGGAAAAGGCTATGCAGATGATGATGATGTATTTCAAATTTGTATTTAAAAAAAAGTAATGTATTTAATTGACAAACGATGTAGAAATGACAACTAATAAATCCTTTTTCTTTTGGCTTTTCGACAATAGCATCGCATTTTGGTTTACATTTGAAACGTTTGATAGAACTTAGTTTAAGTCGAGGAAACAGCTCATATTATTCAGCGTACAGTTACTTGACATTAATTTGATCATGCAGCACATATTTTCTTTTTTACTTTCTTCACATTTTAAACAAGCTCACGTATTATAAAATTAGCCATTAGCCAACTTGACCTGATTCCCATGGCTGTGACTACAGGAACTATGTCGGCATTGTCCATTGAGGCGTGCCGAGTGCATTCTTTGCTATAAATATTGACAATTATTGTGTATCAATCGTATAATAGTATTATGCGAGTATTGTACGTTAGAGTTTGCTCACGGTATGGCAGGGCACAGATTCCGGCTGCTCAGAATAATGAATAAGAAATGGAGGCCATATCTTTAGGACTGATATCTTCAAATGTTGATTGGCTACAAGACTTGGATAAACACGGTCGATTCGAGCGATTTTAGTTATTTTTATGATCTTTTTGGACATAAATGAAATAAGTTTAAAAGCTAAGTTACACTATACGAGAAATAATGGTCTTGCTAATTTATAAGCAACTAATAAAACTTGTATAGGCCGTGGAAGTCCGATGAAGATACGAGAAGAACTGGACAAGTCAATGTTGCGACGCATGGGGGAGGTTATTGTCCAGTAGTCCGATTCTTTAAACATAATATCTCCGTGTAACCTTAGGTTATCGAAGTGTGCTGTCAATCAATACAAACAAGATGGAATGACAGCCGGTCGATTCTGTAAACATGTCGAAGTGAAGGCTGATCACGAAGTGAGCTGTCATTCCATAGCTTAATTACATGGTTTGACAGCTCATTTTGTGATCACTTCGACCAAGCCTTCACTTCGACATGTTCACAGAATCGCACTGCAGTTCACTTCATGCTCATTCCAGCTAAGTTAATACGGTGAGATGCTGCCAGAACAGACCGGCCACTGAGGAGGTCTTTTGACAGTAATGATGATGAGTATGCAGCAATATACGAACTATAAACCACTTCACTTAAAGACAGCGCCATACAGATGATTCCGTGCTTCGGAAGGCACGTAGAAGCCGGTGGTCCCGGCCGCCAAATGGCGGTCGTCAAACTATGTCAGAGGGCCCTCAAGGCGGTTTAGAAACTCTGACACTAGGGTGTGTGGGGTCATTAGACCTTACCACCCACCCAAAGAAGAAGAAGAAGCACCTTACACAGTTATAACATCTTCATTCAAAGATCAAAAGGAAAACTACTTCATTTTCAATTCAACTCTAATACATCGTTGAATGAAACAACCTCGTCACGTCGTTCGATTCAAATCGAGTATCGTACCTAATACAGATGTATCGCTCCGTTTGACATTCACCGATGACATCGTATTAAAAGTTTAACCGACCGATCGAGACCAAGATAGTGATTTACGAACGCACGCGGTCGTTATTCGCGTTTATCGATACGACCTGACTAAAGCTAGTAGGCGATTGGAGATTGCTAATCGACTTTTAGTGGAGCCGGTCATTCTGTGATGTCTAAACGCGGTGTATATTCAGAGAATTTATGGCGTATAGTAATGTAAGTAGCTGAATATATCGATTTTGTTGTGGTTTAGTTCAATTTAGATTTTAAAAGCTGCCGCGTTGACTTTGCTAGTCTAAAAATAAATGCTTGAAAAACAAAAGTTCAAATCATCTGCCTAGCCTTTTCCCAATTATATTAGGGTCGGCTCCCAGTCAATCAAACCGGATTCAGCTGAATACCAGTATTTTACGTGGAGCGGCTGCCTACCAGACCTCCACAACCCACTAACTGGGTAACACGGTACTTCATGGCAAGAATGGTGTCAGATTTTCTGGCTTCTGACAATCCGTAACGACTGCCAAAGATCTACAAATGACAGCCGGGACCAACGGCTTAACGTGCTTTCCGAGGCACGGAAACAAAAGTTCAAATATGTGCGATATATTCATTAAAATTTCATACTACCCATTGCACTGAAATTGCTAGAAATGTAAAAAAAAAATAAGTTTTGGGAATTCCAAGTAAACAAATTCTCTGTAGGTACTTGAGAAGCAAGTCTTGTTTAGAGTTACAGAAAAGATTTCCATGTATAATTTTTCAGCCAATTTAAATTATTTCAAAGTATAATTTCCCCGTTTTTACTCCCGTAAGCCGGGTATACGGCTCCGGAACGGTTATCATTGCCGTGCAACCGTTTTATTTAACGGGCGGGTAAGTGCGCGGGCGCAGACGTATGGCGCACGAGCTAATTGTAATTACACTTACATTTGTAACTTGTTTTAACAAGTTTATGTTTGAAAGTAACGTGGAAAATAATAAAGTGATCGTTTGGGGCGGACCCATTGGCTAAAGATGTCTTAGCTCTGTGGCCATTTTGTACCTATGTGGTTAGTAAGTAAATGACTTTCGTGTTTGACAACACGGTTGGCGCAGTGGTTGAGCGATTGGCTGCTACGACGCGTGTCGCGGGTTCGATTCCCGCACGGAACAAAATATTTGCATGGCCTACAGATAGTTGATCCGGGTCTGGCTGTTTATGTATGTGAGGTTATAAGTTTGTAAACGCACAAACGACACAGGAGAAATTCCTAGTGTGGGGCAAAGCTTTTTAGAAAAAAAAATACAGGCAAACTTGGCATTTACAGCATTCTCCTCGCACATATGTAAAGCGCATGTGATGCTACTGGTATTCACTAACGTCCACTGCTGCACATAGGCCTCCCCTAAATGGGGGGGGGGGGTTGCCATAGTCGCCACGCTTGGCAGGCGGGTTGGCGATCGCAGTGTAGCAGTAGTAATGTACCTACAGAGAATGCTGCTGCCCATTCTCTGGTGAGTCCCTTAGTTGCCTCTTACGACACCAATTGTCATGTAATGTCATAAAAATATTATAGTCAAACGAGTGACAAAGCAAGGGCTTAAACGGTAGAACAGCTACTGAAGCTAATATAGGTATTAAAGAGTTAATTTTGTCGGGAAATATTTATATTTACGTTTGTTTTGCATACTATAATGGTAGGATTACGATCAACATCATACTCGTACCTACTTACGTCGTTTTCAATGATATTACGTGGATAAAGTTATAGTACTAGGTATAGTCACCCACGGGAATATAGCGACTAAGGGACTCACTAGAGAATGGGCAGCAGCATTCTCTGTACATTGCAACAGCTACACTGCGATCGCCAACCTGCCTGCCAAGCGTGGCGACTATGGCAACCCCCCCCCCCATTTGGGGGAGGCCTGTGTCCAACAGTGGACGTCTTTCGACTGATATGACGTTAAGGCAGTAAGGTCTAACGACCCCACACACCCTAGTGTCGGTAGTTTCTAAACCGCCTCAAAGGCCTCTGACATGGTTTAATTGACGACCTTCCAGTAGTATATTATGCTACGTATACGCTCAAACCATCTAGTAAAATTCATAGATTACACTCGGGTACTACGAATTTATCGAACACTTTGCTTTTATAACTTTACTTAGACTTTCATGTAAATATAAACTTTACTACTAGTACCTACCATTCGATCAAGACTTTATTGAGATAATTGTGATTAAGCTGAGGGCCCTAAAGGATATGACGATGGAAGCGCCCTATCCGTTAGTGAAGCTTTAAATCAAATGAGTATTTATTAGCAAGCTCTTAAAGAACAATTTTCATAAACCAAGATAGCTAGTTATCGTCTTTTGTTAAGCCTACTGAAATAAGTGCAAGTAAAACCGGAGAGATATTATTCGTTCAATAAAGGTTCAATACATTCAGCGAATGCACATCATCGACATCCTCACTCAATTTGAAATACTCGTAAGTACCTATGTCATTTTATTACTATACAGTGGTACTAATCAAATTCTATACAAACCTACGGTTGCAGTTAATCGTCGAGACTTTGAAAGTACAAAATGAGCGTGGTTATAAAATTTTTAATTATGATAGGTACAGCTATCATAAAATTTATAACATAATTTCCGAATAAACCATAAAAGTAACAAGAATGTTACGTAGGCCTGACCACTGACGTTTCCTTGATAAAAGATCGCCACAACATGCGTCATTATGGTTGACAAACATACAGACATAGCACTTACAAAGACATTTAGCGTTACTTTAGCAATAAACCTACCTGTAGGTACTCAACACTATAATGAGATTATATTCAGTTTTCTACGTCGTGATTCAAAGTGAAATCCGACGAAATTGCGAAGACAGTTGCCTATGTAGCTAGATTTCAACAACAGTGGTCGTTTCCACATGGTCGGGTTACTTCTCTGGGCGGACGGAAACGAGCTAGGTCTCACGACGTTATACAATACTTCAGTTGAATCCAAACAGGTTCTTTTTAGCTTACATTAAACATGGTTGGAAGTTAATCGGTTTTTTTTTTCTACGAAAATGTCTCGCTTTGTACGATTGAAGGACACACATAATTATAAAATAAATCCAAATAGCCTGAACTACAGTATATACTGTGCCTTAAGCGTGGTCAAAGAAAAGTTGAGTTTCTTATGTATATTTCGCAGTTTTGGAAAGTTTTAGGGAACAAACGATTACAAAAATTTGCAACACCACACAACATGGTGTAACTGTTCCACCCATTGGTTCCGTCAATACTTACTGTATCCATCTGTATTTTAAAATGTCTAATAAACTTTTCATTCGGGCCCGGTCGACGGAGCCGCGCTCGCGGGGCTTCTATTTCTGGGTGGTTTAAAAAATGACCACGAAGAAGATGGAGATCCTCTTCTAACCTAACCTGTCCGAGTCGGGGTGCCCCAAGTCCCGAGTTTGTCAAATTTTTAATAAATTGTAAAGCATAACTATGCTTTACAATTTATTGTAAATTAAAATACAGATGGTGGCATTGAGTTACAGTGTTACTACCGTCATCCCTCTTTCAAATAAGCCATCGCATTCCAGGATGACGAGGGCGGCTGATTCCTCGTGGGATGTCCGTTGCACCCATTTTAAAGAGATGTTTGTTTAGGGGGCAATGGCTCATAATGGTCATGGTTGAAGCTTGTAAAAATTTAAACAAATGATACTTTTGAACTTTGTCTGATTATGTCGAGAACTTATGTTCTCGATCGATCGTTCTACGATGCCGAGGGGTCTGCTGATATTATTATCAGCAGACCCCTCGGCATCGTAGATACTACAGCTCTAACTACTTTCCATCATGTCGGCCATTTGCGTCTAAGATACCTGCAGACGGTAAAATGTGTCTCATTTATAGGTTTACTAATCCTCAATGTCACAGTCTAGGTTATGTTCAGGTTTTAGTATAAAGATTCAGATTTATCCTTCATCGTTAAAATACAGCGTTAACGAAGTCATTTGTGAAGTGAAATTATGGTGGGTGTCTTAAATATCCATTAATTTGTCCAGCAGCAGTGTATAGCATGGGTATAAGGTAATAAACATTGAAAGTGTAGTCTTGGCAGAATAGGCTGCAGATTACCTTTGTCTATGCTTGTAATAGAGAAATGCTTGTAGCCTTTGGGTATTTGCACCATAGACTATTGTTTCTGGCTTTCCGCTGCTTCTTTAGCCGTAAAGTAGGAAACATTTAGTCCTTTTTGATAAGTATTGCTTATTGGACCTACGAATTTGTTTTTGCTTTATCTTCTGGTTCTGTCTCCCTCTGAATTAACTGTATCAAAATCCAATACGCGAGCTCATGAGGGTTGGCGCATATCACATGTCTTTGAATTTTTGTTTAATACTATACCTATCGGTTTTTATTGTTTAATAATAATATATCGAAATAAGTATGTCTTTAGGTACCTACATAATGTCTCTGGCTGATTAATACATAACGTCTATTAAACTCAGAATGTTTTATAGACCGTTCAAAAATGGCGGTAGTACGTATTACAATAGGACTTTTATAGCTTTTAGCTGCTTTATTAGAGTTTAAATTTAGTTAATATGCAATTTTCGAAGTAATTTTCAAGTTAATAGATGTTGGTGAAGTTAATTGATATTACGATGCAAGCAACCGTTAAAAATGATTTAAGACTATGATTTTTTGAAATATGAATTGATCTAACCGAAGAATCTGATAGTTTGTTTGTCCTCGCTACTCAATAAAACACAAATGAAAAATCTTTCTCTATAACAAGCATCCAAATAATATTATAATACCCAAAATTGTACCCACACATAAGTAGACAACTCGTGACGACCAAAACTAAATTGTACAGGCACAGAGTGAATCTCAATTATAAAGGAATCATGCGCAGTCATAGTATCCATTGGGAGTACCGTTATGCCAATGACAGGGCGAGACTGACCGTGTGTACGTTTTTGAATTTAGAAAAAGAAATAAAAGATGGTTGTTTGTTTAGTGCCAAGGCTTTTAAGTTTTGAAGTAGGATTTATTGGGTGTAACTGGCCAGTGTGTCAATAAGAAGATTTGATCTTGTGTTAACTTGACAGTCATTTATTTTAAAGCAAGTTGAAGTTGTTTAGGTATAGCTGTACAAGGGCACTTTGGTCCGTGGTTAAAAATAAAACGCCATCTTGTTTTTTCAAAACGATTCCGCTGTCAATTTCACAAATTTTGTAAAATACATTTGTACTTTTGACAATGTTAGTCAAGCTCTAAAATAATCTGATAGGACCTACTATTCGCCGAAAGTGTTTTAATGGTTCGCAGTTATAGATATTCGTATGTCAGTAGGTACCAGAAGGGTGAGTTTTAAATCTATCGGTTGCACTTCCGTATGGAAACAGCTTTATGCCCGTGACGTGACTACTTTAGATAGAGTTGGCTCATATCTTCTAATTGCTATCTTCAAATATGTTACACCTAGCATCAGGTCTTAACCTGGTTGAATAAGTATCTCGTCCCCTGGCTCATAGTAATTATAAACACCTTTTGTAAATTCAAGTCCTACGCCATTTTACTATCCAGTTAATAATAGAACTGTAAATTAACAGATAAATCATTTAGGTACGGTAGAAGTGTCATTTTGATTGGAAACTGTCACAAACATTTAGACGTCACCTAATTTTATGAATCTTAATGTTTATTTGACATTTATTTAATGAATGCTGCTGTCACAACAATTTTAGCCATTCAATGGTTTAGCCAGTCACCAGACTAAGATATTAGGCGCGCAAATGTTAATTACTACTAAAACCGTAATAGAATCGGAATGAACCTAATTTGCGTAGTGGTAGGATAATCTATCAATACATAAAAACGAGTTTGGCAGTCGTAACGGATTGTCAGAAGCCAGAAAAATTGACACCAGTCTTTCCAAGTAGTGCCGTGTTAACCAGTTAATGGGTTATGGAGGTCTGGTAGGCCGCTCCGCTTAAAATAGCTGAATCCAGTTTGACTGGGAGCCAACCCCGATATACTTGGGAAAAGACTAGGCAGATGATGACATAAAAACGAGTTTGTGTTTTTATTTTGAGAATTGCCCTCTTAGCGGTTCTAACATGCCAGGGTTGCAGAATTTTTTCGAAAGAGTCACCGCGGCCCTAAGCTGGAACGCTTTTGCGTTACAGGGCCAATACCCTTTGGCATTAGGAGGAGCACGGATGGGTTTTAGTCAGTAAGAGTCTGACACTCCCTCCGCCTCCCGCTCCACCCAGAGCGGAAAAGGTCATTTGATGATTTCCCATAAATAAAAAAACCCGTTCTAACAGGAGATTGCAGTTTCTATGCGAATTGGAAACGTTGGTGTAGTCTGATCGAGATTCGAGATAAATATAATAAAGCTCAAATGAAACTAGTCCAGTACCCCAGTATTTGGACCATGTCCTCATAAAAACATACATGTCGCTGTTTGCATGTACACTTATACTATACATAAACACATAACAGGTCGCTGTTTGCATGTGCACATATACTATACATAATCACTGCAATTTGACTAACAAAGCTAGACCCACTTTGCTGGTCACAAAATATTTCCGTAGTACAATTATTTATTCATTATTCGACGGCCCGCGGTGGCCACATTTTATGTCATTAAGGACAGCAAAATCGGTTTTTTCGGACGATATAAAGTCATCTCAGGAAACCTTCAGGCGTTCAAATTAGAGCACCGAGGTATTCTCACTGGTTCTTGTGAATAATTTCCGGATGGAGCTAGCTGTGAAAGAAAAAAAGTATAGTGGTTTAAGAAGAGAAAGAAAATCAGGTTTAACATGAAAAAAACAATTTTATCCTTTTTCTCTCGTGTCATCAAGATTAGAGAAGTACACGAAGATTTAATACGGATGATTCCTGGTTAAAAATATATATGATTCTATTTAGTCCGTCAGTTAGATTATCGAAAAATATTGGACAATATAATAAAAAAATATGAAGATAAAACGCAACAAAGATCAGGAGTGGGGGCTAGTGACGTCACGTGTACGTAAAAAGTGTACATACAAGTGACGTCACTCAAGTTTTCAACATACTGTATCTTTATCATTTTTTGTTTAAGTGAAAAAAGAAAAAATACTTGTCTAATATTTTTTGGAAATCTATCTGACGGACTAATTAGGTTTTTTTAGTCATCTACCCTATTCTTTATGACAATTATATCAGGAAATCATTGGCCAGGGGCTCGATTCTGCTATTGCAATCGTGTCTCAATGACCGGTCAGTGATCGAATATTTGACAACTTTGACAGTTTTTGTATGGGAAATGTGTCAAAAGTTTGACGTTATACGTCAAAAATCGATCATTGACCGGTCATTGAGACACGATTGCAATAGCAGAATCGACCCCCTGGAATTATGGCTGTGTCCTTTGCCATCGTTCTTTGAGCATCGTCACTTGTAGACGTTTAGGCTCTACAATTAATTAATAATAAAACCAGTGATGTTCCAAGATTAATCAGATAGCAGATCTTATAACCTTTGTGTATTCCTTACTCCCTCCCTATTAATTGATAATAATTGTTGGTCCCGCTACCATTCACCACCAGGTACATTAACTGGCCACTTTCCCACGTCCATCTGACGTAACCCTATGCTAATCTACCCTCACAATAGATGTTATCCGTATCTCCAATAATTGCCTTAATAAGCGCCGTATAATCATAATCAAAGAGAATTACAGGCGTATTGAAAAGTGATGTTTTTATTGTGGTATTGTACGGGAACGTCACAGAGTATAGAATTCTAGCGGCGGCAGTATGTGTGCTGAGCACAAATTTCGACTGTCATGGCTATAGTCAGAATCGCCGTCAGTGGCTGACAAATTGTATGAGTACAGGGTGCCTTACAGACACGTTAAACCCTTAGTCCCGGCTGTCAGTCACAGAGCTTTGACAGTAGTCAGAAGACCGAAATTCTAACACCAGTCTTTATGGGGTACTTAGTCAAGTTTGACTCAAGTCTTCCTGGGGTACTTTTCTCAGTTACAGGGGTTGTGGTCTGATAGGTATTTCTTCCATGTACAATACTGGTATTCACGTACATCCAACTTGACTGTAAGCTAACTCTAGTATAGTTGGGAAAATACTGTATTATTTCTAGTGCTGTATTTTTTTCTGTATGTCTTTCCTAAGGTTGCAGCTGCCATGTTTTGTCTCTGTACCACCCTAAGGTCATCTTGATAATTCTTAAGGCATTTCAAGGCATTCAGTAACTACGTCACTGGCCACGGAGGCGTCTCCGTGGTCTATGGTCCAGCTACTACGGTTGCCAATCAACTCTTGTATATCGATGACGTTAGTGTTATTGAGCGGTGTACAATAGATTTGTAATTGTTTTCAAATGAGTCGTGTGAATTTTGGTGTGTAATGTATGAAACAATTGCTTGTTACCGAAAATGAAGCGTACGGTTATGCGTTGTAGGATGCGTCATGTTGTTCGATGATAGTCGGTTATATTATAAGTTTACCAATTGTGTGATATTGTGATTTGAATATTTGTTTAAAGCGTAGGTAATCATAATAATATATTTTACTAGCTGTCTACACCTACCCTACACATAGTTTACGACCTAAACTCAAACCTACTGAATATACACACAAAATTTCATAAGAATCGGTCAAGCCGTTTCGGAGGAGTTTTGTTACAAACACTGTGACACGAGAATTATTGTATATTTGATTATTATATTATTGCCTTCGCGATATACAAACGTCAATGATCATTGTAGTTAGCTTCCGATAAATCATGAATTCATAAATCATCAAAAACGTCCGTCATAGTTAAACACAAATAGTTTGAAACGTCAATAAAATTCAAATTCATCATAATTATACCTACCTCAGAATAACGTGGGAGACAAAGTGAGGCTCGGTAAAAACTGAACTGCTCGGTCGGTGACGCCATCTGCTGACGGATCAGTGAGGCTTCCGGTCAATGACCCGGCCCCACCACTTCCCCTAATTATCCTATCCCCTCCACCGCATCTAGCCTTGCTGCGGTTTTAGTCGATTTTCATGAAAAAACATACCTACGAACAAACGAAACTAGCTAAAATTTAAGCCTTTTTTAGCTCATTTATTTTTCTTTATGATATAAGTACGAACGGAGATTAGCGTATTAGAATCGATTTATCGAAAGCAAATTTTTTTGAGGTATTTATGATTCTTATGCAATTAGATATCAATTTCATTATGGATTTTAAAATGGCAATGGCCGAATCACTCATTTGCAAAGGTCATTGCTAATTTTGGTCTGCATGAAACCTTAATAAACATTTTAAAAATGTAAATTAAGACAAAAAATACCTACTTATATCAGTCAAAATACACGAGCACATATAAGTCGGTGCAGTTATAAAGATACAACAACGCTCGCGTCACTTCAATTCATTTCCCATGGCATCTTGGCGTGAGAAAGATTTCTATCCTCCGTCGCCATTCATTTTTGTGCAAAAAGCTGGCCGTGTTCGGAAGCCACAGAAAGGTCACACGAGAACTCGCGCCTTTTTAAATAAAAAAAAAGAATTGGTGCGAAACTCTCTGGCGTTTCCCGGTTGCCAGTGTTTTTTTTTATTTTGCTCCTCGGGACTCGGAAATGCAGTTACAGCTGAGGTACCTATTTGATTTGTATTGTTTTTGAGGAGAGCATTTTAAATGATTTGTTTATATTTTGTTTATAAGCTATAAGTTCAATGAGGAGAAAATCCTGTTAAAGGTAGGGAAAACCTTTATTTTATTTAAATGTTTTTTCGAAAAACAAGTCCCTGTTTTCTAGTTTTCTATCTATCTATTGGTTGGGTTCTATGATAAATAGTTGTAGGTATTTACTTTAAAGCATAAATTACCTAATCAGCATTGGAAACTGCAGTTTATTAATGACTTAATCAAAATCAATAACTTACCGTAAATCTTGAAGAGAAAATCATATCCGTAATTTAGAACAGACAATCCTGTTCTAAATTACGGATATGATTTTCTGGATCAAGTATAGAATTTACGATCCAAATATCGTAGTTAGAAAACAGTTAGGTTATAATACAATGCGTTATCAGTTATAAGGATCGTAGTGTGCCTCGGGACAAAGGTTTGAAAGCGGCGCAGGCGCAGGCGTAGATTTATTGAATGGAAGCGATCGTAATGAACTGCTGATTTGTTAGGGAAAATATGTATTAGGCTTTAATGTGGCTATTTGGTTATATTTATTAACTAGTCTGCTACTTTATTTACTACTTCATGATATTAGTACCTTGTGACGGGTTGATTAATAGTAGAGTTTGCAAACGGCAGCCATTTTATTGTAACAAGTGTTTTACAGGTTTGTCATTTGCTAGAAGTGTTAAAATAACTATAGATAATTTTGTAGCGTAGCGTTTCTTGTAGATTTTAATAGCGCTTGGCGTAGCGTTTTATGCAGTGTTTGACGTAGCGGTGAACGTTAAGTTTGGCGTAGCGTTTGTTTAGCGTAGCTGCACATTTCGTTTCTTCATCGCAAATGCTACCAAAATGTGACAACTTCTTTTAGATTTGCCACAATCAAGTAAAAATGCGACTGTATCTTACGCCACCACTGAAATCTCTTCAAAATCAAAATAAAGGTTATCCAAACCCTCAATGCTACACCAAGACAGTTCATAATAAAGCTGGCAGATATCAGACGAGCACAATAGGAGTGAGGTGGCGAGCCCATCACAATGGCGGCCTACCAGCAGTCAGGCTGCGCGCGCGCCGATAATGGACCGATAAATAACTATTTTGAATTAATGACGTTTAACTCGCGGTTTTGCGCCTTTGTTTTGCTGGGAAATTTTAGAAAATATTGTTGGTATGGTAGTGTTTTGTTCTATGGTATGCCATATGATGTTAGA
Organism: Melanchra persicariae; assembly: GCA_947386135.1. Taxonomy (NCBI): domain Eukaryota; kingdom Metazoa; phylum Arthropoda; class Insecta; order Lepidoptera; family Noctuidae; genus Melanchra; species Melanchra persicariae. The sequence goes on along the minus strand of OX376653.1, from coordinate 4,941,779 downwards.
AGTAGAGAATTTTCATGTAAGAAGTTCGTTTGGTTATCGTCAATTGCATTTATGGTCTCTTTATGAGACTAGCCAAACTGTGATCAAAACATGATTTAGTGTGTATCATGAATTCATGATATGACACAATCAATTACTATTGCAGACTATTTATCATACCAAAACTCCTATAATTTTGGTGTGAGTCATGAAGTCATGAATGACAGTCGGTCGAAACATATTCACTTATGAAGAATTTCTTTTGAAGAAACTACACATAAAACACCATTCCTATGTTAGTATTTTAATTAATTCTAATAAGAGAAACATTACGACACTAGTAACTGTTAGCTAAACACAGTCCATGACCATCATTTTAAGTTATTTACGACATAACGCTCAAATTAGCATTCTCTGTGATTGCTACTACAATAATAAATAAAAAACTTCGATCTCACTTACAATGTTAAAGTTTTTCTATTGCTGTTGAAATTTACATAACCATTTGAGTGGATTTATAAAACAATGAACGTTTTACTTAAATATTTACATAAAGACGCGTGGCGTTGGTACATAAGTACTGATATGTAGTAAGTTTAAAGACTTTGATTTCTAGTATAAGTATGGATTTCTGTACTAGGTATCTGTTTAATGGGCTAACTTGACTACAAATCCGTAATTTGATTTTCGAAAACATAAATAGAAAAATACCTAACTAATAAAACATTTTCTTTTGTTTCAGAATAATGGGATTTCCAACATCATGACAAAGTGTACACAAATTCCGGATTATTTAGGTAAGTTTCTAACAAGTTTTTCAAGTCTTAATGTGGACTGTGATGCATTTGAAATAGAAACACGTCATCCAAACTCATTACATGGATGCGGGCCCCAAAAACATTTTTTTGTCATCGCGCTGGCCAGCAACAATAAAAATAGTTGTCATACGTACAATTTGAAATGAGAACACAGAATTGCTGACGATTTAGATTTAAAATATACCTATTTGAAATTGTCGATGTCTGCTCTACATTTTTGACGTGTCATCAAAAGTAAGCGTGAGTAAAATTTAGCACATTAATTAGGTAGGTACCTATTGAAAATTTCAATTCTCAATAAAAGAACAAAAAAAAAAAAAACAAAAAAAGAACAAAAAAAACATGTGCTCAGTATTAACAAACTAGATGCCAAAATAATAAAGTGAGTACCTTTGTCTTATGCCTTGTTGTGTCTCAAAAGTCTGGTTAACTAAACCGTCAATATAAAAATCGCCTGGACATGAAGTTTCCAAAAAAATATTCTGACCCCCACTTAAATCCATTCCATGTCCAACACACCGATTCAAGTTTTTAACCAAAAAATGCTCAATAGACGAATAATGCTTCGCCAAGAATGATAATCGAGGGACATGGTAATTGCCGTGACGTGTATCCGAACGTACCTAGTCGTCACGCAACGATGACTGCCCCCTACCACGACACTTTCAAGTTACATTCCGAAACGATTCCGTTCCCTTCTGCGCTGTACATTGTAGAGGTCAGTCGTGTGTTCAAGTGCATAGTGTTAACTTGTGCCGCAATGGATTGAGAACTCGGTTCTACAGAGTTTATGTGAACTAAGTGCGGGCTACGGTAGTCTAATCGAAGTCCAAGGTCTCAGGTGTGCTGTTTATTTCGGTTTATGTAGGTAAGTAATTTTGGAAGAGTTTTAGAATATTTTATGAATCTAGGTAATTTTAATACCTACTCTCTCATACATAAATATACGTGGATTAAATGTTAGTAAGGTAAATATTTTAGTATTAAACTTAGCGCTTTATGTTAACTGTAAAAGTAGATGGTTTAATTTAAATTGATTGGAAAAGGGCTCTAGAAGTCATTAAATTAATTTTAATATCCTACCAACGAGGTGGGCTGATTTGCAGTTAATTTGCAATAACACTTATTACTTCATGTTAGTGTACCTACATATTTGCAATGAAAATGTAACGTCGTCGTGTAAAAAACAATGGTTGTATGTTTAAGTACAATTTAGTAACTTGTAGGTACGTACCTACCTATTCTTTTTAATTACCCTTGTTTCTATTGTCTTTCATCTGACATTTAGTATGTATATACAGATAGAAATACATAGAAATATCTATGGTTATTGTGCAACGCCATTAGAAGAAGAGCTAACGATGTACATAAATATACATAAATATTCACAATTTTACATCAATAATTACATGTCACCAATTAAAATGCACAGTGGGCGCATATTTCTAACACTCACTGGTCAAAGTTCGATTATTTTATTTTAAGTTAATTAAGCAATAAATTGTAAAATGTCAATTGGCATATTTTTTAGGTTTTCTAACAAAAAATATTTCGTAATGGCGATTGCGTAAATTAAAATAAGAATAATTTATAATTATAACCGACTCAGCATGCCTACATGCAAAAGAAGAATCGTTTTTTTACTACATTCCGGATTTATAAAAAGTCAACTTAAACCCGATAGTAATAGGTTCACCCCTATTAGCTACATGGGGTAATAGGTCCATCTCTGTCTAACCCTTAAGGAAATATATTTAGGATTTTATTTAAAACAAAATCTCTAGTTTATCATTTTACTTTTTATAATTCTTGCATAAGTTTCACCACGACCAAAATCTAATTGACAAGCCAAACGAAACATTTTAAACCTAAAGGCAAGCAGAAAGACTCATATTTGAATATTTGGCAGGTAATAATAAAAAAAATACCAAAGAGGTTATACAACACCAAACCTTAAGTTAATAAGGAAAGCTTAAAAGTAAGTTAATATCATCGGCCGTTCGAACCCGGTTGCCATCGACATTCGATATTTGAATCCCGTTCTCGGATTTGCGCGCGTGAGGTCGATGGCTCATCTATAAATGCCTTTTATCTGTATTATTTTAGAAAGGAAGCCCTTTAAGTATGAGTTATAAATATTCTTATAATATTGTATTGTAATACTCTTTTGCTCTATAAGAATTTCGTGAATCTATACTGAAGAATTTATGTGTGCTCGCTAATCTCTGGAACTACCTGTTGGATTTGAAAATATGTTTGCGTTTGATAGCCCAATTTTTGAGACAGGCTATATGTTATTTAACATTACGCTATTTCCCCTAGGAGGCGAACAAAAAGAACCAAAAATGAAGTAAGTATTTGTGGTGACGGGTGAAATCAAGAGCACAGAATTAAAATAATAAGAATTTTGAGAATGGTATGGCTCCCGTTAGTAAACATAATTTGGACAAGTTAACAGTTCTGACGATTACGGGGAGCCATTTTATCGGCTTTCTACATTAATATTGAAAACGTTAGGTACATTTATTACCAATTATTATTTGTCTTTAAAAGGGACCTGCTGTACCAGCACTATATTTATGTAGAAATATCGTATTAAAATATTAAACGAAGTGTCGATTTCGACATTTTGTATCGATAAAATCGTTAATTTCGCACCTCACTGAATCTGTTACGATGCACGGATTATTAAATTAAAAGTTAAAAGTGCGAAAATTTTCACACCGAACAGCTTATTGATCTTACGAAACTTTAAACAGCTCAAGTGTAAAGACTGGTATTTTTTATCTTATTAACTTTTGTAAACACAAAATATTAAATTAAAACACTAATTGTTACTTAGAATAACAGTTATGATTCAATTAACAGGATACTTAAGCTTCTCGAGTCACAATCAATTAAAAGTCAATTTCGAGCGCACAGCCGAAATAATTGATGGCTATTAACAAGTTGTGCTCTGAAACCAATCATTGGATCGTAGCTGGTCACACCCATCACACAAATAGGGTGCCTCTATTAATCAGTCTTATTACACTCGTAGTAAAACATTAATATTCAGTTGATAGCGACAGCTACCAGTTTCTGCTGGTTTTTGCCCAGTTTCCCTAGTTTTTCCCCAGTGTGTGACATGCAGCCTGTTATGTGTGTCACTGCAGCGTGGCTAACAGTTAGCTCAACGAGTTCTTGTGTGTTTTCTAGTTATCGACTCGACGTTAATTGTGTTTATCAATGTAACATAGAAAGTTTTTAAGACCTTGAACTGTTTAGTTCACTGGGGACAGTTGCATGAATGAATTTGCAGAAAGTGTGATATTAATGTGTTTTGTGAATATGCTATTTTATGTAGCTAAGGTATAAATAATTCGTAAGAATTCCGCTCCCCTTTAAAATCTAGTTTGATTCGGAAGCTGAACCATTACTCATGCTTCTATTAAAATAATTGTTAGAGTACAAAAAATAACCGGTCACCATAAAAAATAATAAAAAGACTACACTTAGTTCAATGCCAAATGCGTATTATAATGATAAATATTCAATGGTCAACCTTGAAAGACCCTTTTATGACCTTAGCAACCCGCTCTATGGACACATTCACACGTGCATGGAGACCATATTTCATGTTAAACATCCAAAGAGGTTAGCATATTTAACAAAAAGGTTTTCGCTAAAGATCAGCTGCAGCATCTAACCTACAGGATGCGCAGATCCGTTATAAAATAAAAAGGGAAAAAAGACACGTTCATTGTGGGCACGTGAGCGCCGGGTGGGGGGCGACATGTGCTTGCGCAGGTGCGCGCGCACCCGTCCGCCAACTGCTCCCGAGTTTCGCCCTTTACCTTAAAGGTCGCAGGTAATGCCCTGTACTACAACTGAGGAAGAACATTGCATAATATTAAAATTTGTTCGTACTTAGCCCAAAACTCTCACAAGGGTCGTTGGACACCTTTCTCGTATCGACTTTTATTATCTAAAGTCTAAACCTTAGTGGTTTTTTGGTTGTTATTTAAATTAATAATATTGTATTCTTTCGTATTAACGAAAAATATCTAAGTATCGTAACTCTATATCACATTTACGAGAGAAAGCTGCACTTGTAAGTATCTACTAATACTTAACAACTGCATAAGTATAAAGTTTACTACTCGCCGAAGGCTAACATAGTTCGTAATAGGGACTGACAGTTAACACGGCTGTTTGCTTAGAAAGTATATTAATAATGCGATAAACTTGAATGAGAACTATTTAGTTTGCAGTCATTGATATGCGTTGGATGCATTCTAAACATTTGCTTTACAGAATAAAGTGAAGTGCGGCAAACGGTTTGTGATGTTGATTGTCAATATTGAACGTGTGAGATGTGACGTTACAGCTGACGGTCACTCTTACGTAACCGGCGTCTTATTAGGAGGAGTGATCTAAAAGGGAAAAGATTTTTCCACTACGATGTTCTCGAACATAACAATCATCAACATAAATAGCTTCATTATTTTGATCTTTAGCGTAGGTAAGAATACAAAATCGGGTAAAATCCAAACGTATATTAAAGCGCAAGAATTTGTGAAGAAATAAGCCACGGTTACTACGGTCAAGGAAAAGAGGATCCATCAAATATTCCAATTCAAGTAAAATAATCAATTTTACACAAACTCTAGCACAAATAAGATGACTAAGGAAAACTACACATAGTAAATAAAACAGACAATGATATATTTGAGATTGTGGAGAAGGAAAATCATAAGATATATTCACTTGTTCAGTACACAGTAAATTGCTGGAGAACGTGACAAGATTGGCAATTACAGTGCGCTTGGACCACCTTTAAGAGTCGATTGACAATTAGCAATATTAATTGCGTTAGAAATGTTAGTTACCATAGCAATACAATCTAATTGACAAGCTTGAACAATTCCCTCTACTTTCCGTTTGAGTGATTGTTGTCGGATAATTGAAACAATATAGTAGTACCTTAGTGTCGTCAATTGAAATTGATTCTCGCGTTGTTACAAATTTTTTATTTGGCTATCCACATAATGTAGTGTCTATTGTATTGTTTGCTTATAATGGGAAGTCAGTGCAAGCTTAAATTATTATTAATTTAAGCTTGCATATGCATATGCATTAATATTATTAATAATTATTAAAATTGAAATTACTCTATAAAATGGGATAATTGCTATAGACTATGGATTTTATGGAAATGGAACTCTTGAAAGACTCAGCCATAAGCAAATTAATTAGAGTATTTTTAGTCCAATACAAAGCAACAAGACAAAAGCCATACTAAAAAACAAAAATGCACCTCCAGAATAATTCCAAATTATTCAGAGTTATTAGAACAAGAATTCGTTAATGTGGGAACAGAGTTGGATATTTTAGGAATGCCGAGAGAATCTCCCACATAAAGCCAGATACAATAGTTTTATTGTTATGCAATTATGCACCGCTAGGATATTTGGGCTAAATACCGAGCATTCTGCCCGTTCGTGGATGCAAATGTTTGTTCAGTGAATCGACCACAAAGCCGTATTTGCTTTCCAATTCTGTTTGCCGTCCACGATTTGTACTACTCGTAATACAAATGTATGTTTTGCTTACAATACATCAAATACCATTCTTATATGCAAGACATACGGTTGAAGTTTCAGTGATATGTAAATTTTATGATTTTGTTGCGGCTTGTCTAAACTTTACAAAATAGTTAGCACTTTCATCCGCTGTATCTTTTTAGTCGCCGATGTTTGAATTGGATTTTTGATTGTTGAATCAGGAACGGAATTTTTCTTTTCATTCATTTAGTATTCCATATAAGATCATTAATGTATTGTTACTAGCAAGAGTTTATTTGTTTACTAACCAAATTAATTAATCTTAGATTTCCTTACCAACCAAAGATCATTTAACACTGTTATTTGAAATTGGATCGATTACAATGCCAACATAGTGGACAAACCGAGATTCGATCTCCATAAACGAGAAAATAATAGACTAAGGCATGACTAATAACTCTATTTATAGAACATATTTACTTCCTCTGTTGAATACAATACGTTCTGAGAATTTTGACTGCCTGAATTTTGACTCTAGAATTATTTTTGCATCATTTTTTATTTATTGATTACTATTTGTGCCAGTGTCACGAAGTACATAGATGTATACTATTGTCAATGCTAATTAGATGCTGAAGATGAAATTTTTCATGGGTGGTTTCTTTTTTTCATGAACTTTATCTAATTATGACATACCACGTACTACTAAACTGTTCACTGAGCTTTTGTCTTTCATGTGAGAAACGATTTCAAATAATTCATGTGCTAAATGATACACTAGTGGATCAATGCTTTTTTACTTAAATAATTAAATAAAAAATCTAATATAACGAATAAATTCCAATGAGTATTGGTTTCATGTATCATGATACGTTGTGAGAAAAATATACAATGGGGAGAGCTATGCCCTGGTGCGTTCGAGAAACCGTGGGATATCGTATCATAAAAGAACACTAATGTCGATTAAGGACTTTCATTGTTATTACAGATATTTATGAACTAGAGAGAACTCATAAGATTGTACAAGCAATGTTTGAATAGAATTGGAAAAATAAAGCCTTTCCCATTTGAAAAACAATACCTGAGTCATTATATTATTGTTTTTCATGCTGTCCATTGCCCGCTGTTTGACAATAGACATTATAAATCTCTTTTGTAAAACAGCGCACCAATCAATTCATTTAGAATTAGATTTTTTTATACTAATTTTTTAAGCCACATAGAAGAAGAACTTTTGTGTTGTCTTTGATGTCGTCCTCGAGCGTTCTCTTAAAGTTTATGCTTGCTGTGGCACTCACTATGCATCTTACATTGTTTCAAAACTATTATAAGTCAGTATATAAGGCACTCTAAATGACTAAATGCATATTAAATGCTAAACGTATTTAGAGCATCATTCTTTCTCGGTCGGCAAACGTTTGACCGAACGATGATTTAAATTGGTTTAGTATAAAATGTATTTAGTTCTGCGATGCGAGTGGGCCTTAGATATCAAATTCTTATTCCCATTGATACATCGATTGTTTAAACCCGATCAATCGGTACGCGTGATGATATTCGGTAATAGCGTACTATTATGTAAATCGATATCGGTCGCGGTCGCCACTGGTTTCCACAGCCATTTGCATTTGTAGGTGACACGAAACGCGTAATTGGCTGGTTGTTATGTCTCGAACTTGTTGAACAAAAAAGAATTTTATGTAATTGGTATGTTCGGTGTTGTATAACCGGTATAGTTTCGATGCCTAACTGGATTTGGTTTTTAATTGTCGTTGGAACTAAAGGCAGAAGATTTTTAATATCTGCTTTTGTGTTTTGCAACTTATACGTTTTAATTTTTACCTACACAAAACAGGCATATCAACTTTCTTTGGTCCAGTTGTGTAAATACATAATTATTACAATATTTGTCAGTTTATGGCAGTAAAATAGAGATCAAAGTTACTGCAATCAATTAATTCTAGGTATTAAATACCTGTAAAAATATTCACATCAAGAAAAACAATAGCGTGATACTGATAAGTCATAGAGAGGCCAACGAACTCTAAGCGGTTAGTGTCCAAAACAATATTTCATAAATATTTATAACTGAAAAGTTCACACAATTAGTCACTCCAAAATGAATTAACATTTGTAATTATATTTTAAATAGGATCATAGTGAATGAACTTCTGATGGAATTTATTGATGATAGCGTGGGGAGAAATGAAGAATAACAGACTTACTGCTACGTCATCTGAAGTAATATTCAACTAATTAAATTAGATGTTCGTCATTCTTCTGCTAACAATGCTCTCGAATTAATCTGTGAAGTAAAAGAAAGCTTACAGTGTGGATACTATTGTAGATGGTGCAAGTAATAAAAGTAATCAAATCTTTTAATAAACAATAGCGTTAGTAAAATTCTTCTTTTAAAGGATTGGCTTCACCTTTGTCAATATTTTAAACAATATTTTCAAAAATCAAAATGAAAAAACGTTTTTTTCAAATTAGGCTGAGAGCGCCAGCACTTTCTGGTCGTCAATGTCGTCATATTTTTACAAAACATTCCCCAAAACGGACGCCCGTCACCACTTCCTATTGTTTTAGAACGGAAGAAGTGGCAATATATATCGAATCTCGAACTTCTTATCGCTCCTGAATAGGGTAAATAACTAAAAGAATCTGATTAGTCCGTCAGATAAATTTCCAAAAAATATTAGACACGTATTTTTTCTTTTTTCATTTAAACAAAAAATGGAAACGATAAAGTGCGTTGAAAACTCGCGTGACGTCACATGTAAGTACAGTTTTTACCGACACGTGACACAAGCCTATACTCCTGATCTTTGATGCGTTTTATCTTCGACTTTTTTATTGATTTGAGGCCCTTGAGGCGGTTTAGAAACTCTGACACTAGGGTGTGTGGGGTCTTTAGACCTTACTACCCTCACGAAGAAGAAGAAGATTGATTTGATAAAGCAAAAAAATGTCCCATATTTTTTTAACCGACTTCCAAAAAAGGAGGAGGTTCTCAATTCGACAGATTTTTTTTTGTATGTTTTCAGCGATATTTTCGCCAATTGTCAACCGATTTTGATGATTCTTTTTTTTGTTTGGAAGAGTATCTTCCCGGACTGGTCCCATTTCAATTTGGTGAAGATCTGATGCAGAACTTTGGACATAGGTAACGGAACTCTTCAATAAATGATAGCAAACCTTTCGGGATTGCTGAAATCGCATGTCTGTTTATTGTTTACACCAGTTCATAACATATATCATCACGCCGGTACGCTTTGAAGGGGTATGCAGATGTGTACGATTCAACCATGGTTTTGGGGTTATCTATTCAGGAATAACTTTATTGTTTATGAACCGATCTTGATGATTCTTTTTGCGTTGGGTTTAGTTAAAGCTAACCACTAAAAAGTGAAAAATAAAAAACTTTTTTACAAAAAAAAAAAACAACCGACTTCAAAACAAAAAAACACTACAAAGTATAAAATAACTATAATTTCGGAAGTAAAAAAGTTTTTTCGATAATATGACTGACGGACTATCTAACTTGCGGAGAATCATATATTTTTTAACCAGGAAACATCCATTTCAGTTCAGATACCGATTAGCAGTTATTGATAGCTGGAGAGTTGATGTTACGTGATAATTATCTTCAGCAGCATCTCATTGGTTCTTGATCAAAATGACTGCGATTTTCTATTGGGAAATGTTCGTTAGTTAATATTTCTTCCTCTGCTTGAGGATAAGGATTATCAGAACCAATACGTAATTATTGATTTCTCTATATTTATGCACCTAATTAAATAAGAAGATAGATATCTATGCAGGCGCTGTAGCTATAACATTTTGCGTAAGACCGGTTATATTAAAAGCATATTATTACGCCATGTTTTTATCCACTTCGCTACAACTAATTTAAGCATAGCCGTCCATAGTTTAGAACTAAGCAGTTGCTAAAGACACATCGGTGAGGAAATAAACAATGGAACACTAATTACAATCATAAATATAAAGCACTAATGACCATTATAAGTCACACTTATACAGCAGTACATCCTACATAAGGCTCCTAAACAGAGACAGTCGACCATGAACCTAGTCGTGTGAACGAACTCATTTAGGAGTCAAAATGCTCTCTCAATCGCGTTTGCGCGCTCGTTCGTCTATGGACGTGACTACCAGGGCCGAACTCGGACGTGCGAGGTGCATGCCGGATGCATGCTAAATGATGACGTTGCTGCCGTATTTAATGTCCCCTGACGGGAGAAAGGACAGGCCCATATTAAACTGTGTGCATTGAAAATCGATATGCAAGTTGGATAGATAAATCTGTGAAATGGAGGTGGCGGTAAAACAGAAATCGATATGCAAGTTAGGAAGATAGAGCAATGCAGTGATTTGATTAACATTGATGGTTATCAATAGAATCCGGGCGTTTCATCTCATGTAAAGAAGGTCCGATAACATAGCAGCCTGGTCACTGTGTGGCAAGTAGTGTTTGACGTAAATAAACAAAAGCACAGTATTTTCCTTTTTTTTATAAAATTGCATTCAATAAACAGTAAACCTTTCCCGATCCAAACCTGTTCTTTCTGTCAACACATCACTTTAGAACCACATCAAAGATGGATGTAAGTAATGCACCTCTTACCAATTCAAATCCGGCCCTGTGCATGCAGTCCTTGCGTGCTAGCCGTAGTATTTTCTCGCCTAGCGTCGTATATCCGCGTCCGACACTGATCGTACATCTTCGGCTGGTCTCGAAGTACTTCGGACGAGACTTGGCACGCACACACCAGGCCTGACCCCGCCAGGCCGTGAACCAGCCCCTTGTACTATAAACCATTAGTGCAGCACTGCGCTCATTTGACAAATGATCAAAACCATTTATCAACTTTTGTGAAGACGTTATAAAAGCTCTGATTATTTCACAATAAATGGACAGCGACGCTGCTGCTGTCATCCATAACTATTCAAGAACCATTTAACGCCTCATCCGAATAAGTAAAGCGTTTATAATTTCACATTTCCAATTTAAATGAATGCTATAAATGTATTGTAATTGTATACTTAATTTTGGTCGCCAGCGCGGATGTGGTCGTAACATCCTGCTTGTATATTGATCTCAGGATACCTCATTCAGTAAATAATAACAAGCCTTAATTGACGTTGTTGAGATAAATAAATAATAAGACAGCGAATAAAACGTTTTACTGGTATATTCTTAAATTGGTTGTAAAATTTCAATTTTGCTTATTGCAAGCCTGTGATTATGAATTTATTATTTTACCTTTGTCGTTGGTTCTTTAAATTTTCCTAATGATATTTTCAAAAATATATCTTGTTAATTCGAAGTGGTTGTGCAATTATTTCTTTACTTTTTTATTGACTATTATATCCATTATCAGTTATCAAATTATGAACTGTCCAGTTTCACATCACCACAATTGGCCGGACAAGTCCTTAGGGCATATCTAAAGCGGTTACATTCAAATATCAGAAATTGGAAACAGAACGGCGAACGTTCTAATCATTCATCGTTTTGGTACGTTTCCCATAGAGTTGCAACACCGACCATAAAATATAGACCGCCTCCGAGCAACATCGTGACCGCATTCACACGCTTCGGGAAGATTACCTCCAAGTGGTTTCAAGACTTTCGAGCCAAGTGATTGATTGTCAGAATACGCGCGGAACTACAAATGAACGGATTATACTTTTGTTTTGCCGTGTGTGTTTTGTCTGGGATGACAGCTGTCACAATGACGTTTAATTTTTTTTATTTTGATTGTGGAATTATATTGTCCCGTACCTTGTTCTAGAATGAAGGTTAGATTCATGAGTGAGTAATCTTTAGCCAGAAGCGGTAGGATTTCAAAATTTTGTTTAACTCTTATAATAGGGCGTGCTGGCTTTCTCCCCTTGCTCCTTCCAATGGAGATAATTAAACCTTTTTAATATGTAGTAAATACTGTAACTGTCTACTTCGATTAAGCCATCAGCCATAATTTTGCAGTAACCCAGCAGGGGGCTGACAACGCGCATAAATCATTTTAAAACAAGACGCGCAGCTGTGTATATTATAGTAATAATCGTATTGTTTTAAGTTTTCTCAACATTATATTGCTAATCGGAATAATCTGTGCAGTATAATTAAGGTTTCATGAGTGTAGGTTTTATTCAACACCTACATACGAGGGATTGAGTTTTTGTTTGTTTGTCATGTACAGTATGGGCGTTGGGGTTTCTTTAATAAAAGGATAGATCAATGAACTTTGTTGACTGGAAGATTGGTTCATTAGGTAGTCAAGAATATCCTCTACGCATATATAGTACCTACCTTCTAATGTATTTTTCCCATGGGGTGGGTAGAAACTACGTAAACGCCACTTATTACAATATCTTACTCGATTTAAAACAGAGGGCTTGGTTCGAGTTTTTAAATAAATCGATCGCGTTGAAGTAAATGTTCGTTTATGTTGTTATGTCAGAACGTGTGGAATCAAAGAGGTTTTTTTATTATTATTGATTAGCACGCGCTTGACCACTATCTCACCTGATGGTTAGGTGAGGTTTTCGTTATCGCATATCATACGGTGCATATTCAGTTTAAGGCCACAGTAGTTTTATCTCCAAGACAGAAAACATTGATAAAATAAACCGACTTACCCAAAACTCAATGATTAATTTATTATTACCCTAGCTTTACTATAAATTGACAGACAGCCATAATTTGTCGAAAAAATACTCCCGGCCAATTTCAATCGTCGAGTGATTGATTGCAGAAAAATTACATAAAATTCTTCGAAGTCGGTTTATATCAAGATGGTGCCGATCAAGATACTTCTCACAATTTGTGACATTAAGCCCGAATCAATGTGTTATCGACTTCGGCAGATGTTTAATTAATAAAGTAATTGGCGTATGCATGTACCGTAAGCTATTTAAGAGAAGTGTTGATCTTAGATTGCAAGAACAAGATAGTCATGTCGATGTTTGTCAGTTTCATGGCGCGTCCTGTTGCGTGATTTCTTCGTCTTCCTAGTCATATTAACAGAATTAATAACTTTAACGCCACTTAGATTAATCTTGTCGTTAGAAGTTGAAATCATTTAGTGCAAAATCGTGTGCCTATATTTTAAAAGCAACTTTTAAAATATAGGCTTTCTAAAAATCAAAAGACAAGCAATATATTACCCGATTCTAACATTCGAAACATCTGTCACAACATTAATTCAAATGTCAGATTAAATCAAGAAAACGACGATTCCATAATTAAAAGAACATAAAGGCAGCGTTGACAAATTAATCCTAGCACCTCATACATCAACTCAACAGCGTCGTTCTATTAGCGAGTTCTTATCCATCACTAACTAATCCGAGCATTAAACATGGCGGGTCCATATATCGGATAGGTTCACGACCTTGATTTGCATTAGAGGTAGGCAGCGCGATGCGTGTACGCATGCCGTCGCCGCGTCGGTCAGTCACGCTGCCGCTGACAGGTGTGTTGTGATAGCACCAATCGTGGACTAATGAGCTGATGTGTGGAACAGGCGTTGGTATTTTATTTGAGAACTTAATCCGATGGCGATTACATTGGGCTTTGATTTTATTAATGTTTTTTTGTAGTGAAAGCACGTGCCAGTTTATTTCATTAGGTAAAAATTTAAAAGTTATTTTATGATGCAGTACGAGTCTGTACGAGTAGTTGTTTGAAAATCGATGGAAAATGTAGATCGTTTTTTTTTTAATTTTACCTACCTATCCACAAAAAAAAAGTACGTGTTCATACAATCGTTTTTGAATTCATATTTGGAACATTACGTTGTGAGTGTAGATAAATGTATGTTTGATGTAGAGGTCTACGACAGTTATTTCCATAAAATGAGAGTATACGAGTAATTTCTATAAAAAAGATAAAAGTGTAACGCTAGATCATCCGCTGCATTTACTCGTGTACAATAAAAGAGATATTGCATTTATGACATCGACTTTCTTTTTCCGTCTACAAGCAATCATTGTACGCAAAAGTTGATGGATATCGGAGAAAATTTTCAACTAATTTCGTGCAGTGAAAGTCTAATCGAATCCAATCGTTTCGTAATCGGGAAATTTCGAATTGTGCACGTGATTTTGCTCAAACACCGACTCTAAATGATCAATGTAGAAACGAAAGTGGATAGAGATGTGAATACAAAGTTGTAGTAAAATATCGATAAGACTTGTTGAAGTGTCAAGTCAGGCCGCGAAATGGAAATTAGATGACAGCAATTTGACATTCGCTTGACACTGAATAGTGTTGTGTGTTGAATATTGCGAATTCAAATTAAAACATTAATCATTCGCTGTGTAGGTATAAATTGTAGGGAAAATCCACATATCATTACTATAACCAAAGCTTGCTTTGTCTTCATTAAAACTAAATTTAGCTAAGAGTCAAGAGTGAATAGGTTCTACTTCTAGGAAATCGTGCTCCATCGTCGTCACCACTTTCCATCAGATAAGATTGAGTCTAAACGCGAACGTATCAACAAAAAGAAACTTATTTACTTGCAGTCCTACTCCTGGTAGAGAGGTCGTGGTCATGGATCGTCTGATAGCTGCATTTGGTAGCGGTTTTTGCAGAACTTCGTCATGTGCTGTGCACTGCGTAAAAAATCAGTTAGGGAACACTTCGTAGACGATTTGATGAGGTCTGTCGTTCATCATCACCAGCCGAAAGACGTCCACTGCTGGACATATGCCTCCCCCAAGTGTCGCCACAACAACCGGTCTCGTCTCGCATCCATCGGCTACCAACGACCCTCACTAGGTCATCGGTCCATCTTGTCTTGTGTCTTGAAGTCTGTCCACTTGGAACAAAATATTGAATATGAAAATTGATCTAACAAAGTTTTTTCTTTTGTTTCAGAATATGCAAATGTTTTGGTATCATTATCATTTGAAAACATCCTACAAAACACGAAGAAAAGTGTTTTCTATCCTGCCTAGAACGAAAATTAGTAAGTACATATATTTTTAAGTTAAAACTATTCGAATACCTATATCTGTAGTGTCGATGTCGCCTACAAGAGTGTCGTCATTCGGGCGAGTTCATGACCCGCGCATTTTTATGTGCCTGCGCTCCTATACGTGAATACGTGGGAATATCCATTAAGGCTCCTTCAGACAAGCGCGACACAACAGTGCAACAACCTTTTTAAAGAAATTGTAATACGACTCCATAACGCCAAATAAATGCTTCGACTAGACAAAGTCAATTCATTTATCCAATAAGACCATTCAAAGGTTAACGCCAAAATGTATAGTACCAAAACTAAAACGACTCTGGTGGTCCATTCGCAAAGGTAAATTCTTATGGAAAAGGATAGACAAGAAACTCCATAGTTGCTGGTATTAATACCAAATGTGCAGGTGCTGGTAGACTTGAGCATTCACTTGTAACAAAACATCGAGCATAAATGTTAAAACGACGAGTTTTAACATTTGTCGAACTGAACAACGAACCGAGTCAAGCTTAGAGCCAAACATCGCTACGATCGTTCTAGCGAACGCTCTAGTATTTACTAGAGCGTTCGCTAGAATACTCGTCAAAAATTTATTCTTCACGAAGAGTCAAAAATTACTCGGGTCAGCCAAAAGCTCGAAGCAAACGTACTGTCGTTTCGATAGAATCCTCGCTAGAACGCTCGATAGAATGCTCCCTAAAACACTCCTGTTTATTTTAACATTCGCCAGAATGCTCATTATGCTTGTCGCATCGCGCCTGTCTACCGTTGCCTTTACACTAATGTTACCATATTCCTGGAAACTGTTGTGTAGGTACTTGTGATCAAGTAACTGAGGTTTAATTTCACACGGAGGCGATGTCTTCCGTAGTTATTATTTGCTGTGTTGTCTGTAACTTTATCATGTCTGTCTACTGCTGTTACTTATGATTATAATAGTATTTATAATTATTATTATCAACATCAACAAAAGGTAATAAAACTACGTAAGCGTCGATTGCTATTACTATTATTATATTTTTTATAATATATACTAGCTTTCACCCGCGACTTCGTACTGTTTTTTCCCGTTCACGTAGGAATTTCGAGAAATCCTCTCTTATTGCTCCCCTATACTCCTCAAGGAGCTACATTTCAGCTTACTACGACCAGTAGCTTCGGCTGTGCGTTGTCTGTTAGTCAATCAGTCACTCAGTAACGGAACCTTTTTTATTTAGGTGTATTGATTGAAATCAACGGAATACTTTTCGATATCGTAGCAAGGGTTAGACAAACAAACAGGTACCTACCTTACCTATAAACATAATCTATTGAGCGGTGGTGAGATTTGCAAGATTTTCCTCTAATTAACTTTTCCATTCGTTGAGTACTTCAAATAGGTATTCAACTTTTCGGTACAAGTATAGATAAACATACAGACCGTGCAGTAACCAACCAGCCTTCTTGGACAAAGATGGCGCCAACTTTTTGAACTAAAATGGCGCTCCCGCGCTTTATACGTTCCTCAAATGATGCCCTTATTTATCGTTTTTGCACATAATAAAGTTGTTTGTTAGCTAATACCAACAGTGGTAAAATGGCAAACGCAGCGAAGTAATGAGCGTTAATTTTATTACAAACTCGCTGCTGCCCGCGGCACCCGTATATAAAAGTATTTTCATGGGTGTTATTTTTTGCATGGAACTTTTTTCTAAAATAAGAGTAGCCTAACTTACTTCTTATTACATCAGCTAGCCAGTGATAGCCGTTTCGGATATTAGCCGGACCAAAAAACAGACAGGCAAAAAAAATGTTATAAGTATTGTACCACACTTTCATATGCGTTTAGTGAAAAGCTACTATTTTGATATGACAAACAGACACTTTGATTTTATAGTTTTATCACAATACCGTTAGGCGTAGGTACCTAGTTGAGTTGTAAAATTGCAATCGACTCTGTTTTCTCATTAGTTACCGTTTTATGCGTGGCGCGTGACTGAGATCGATTGATGTTTGTATAACTAATTAGTAGCTGTAAGAATTGGTTCTACAACTTATGAATGTTATAAACAATAGTACCTAACGTTGGAGTTTTATGATTGTGGGTAATTATGGTTCAACAAATCTATCAATGATTCTGCTGCTTGAGAATTTGCAGGAAATTATGGGTAATCAACTGATCATATCTTTTTCGTTTATTTTAAACTTACCGATACTTTTGTAAAATTACATGAAAATTCGTTATTTATAAGCTGTTTGACCCTTAGTATTGAATAGGCCAAACTTATTAAAAAATCTATTCCCGTTGGCATCGTTACAAAGCCATCGATCACAAACAAATCCGTGGGACATCATTACCATCCGTCAATTCCAATTTCAAATCATAATGACAGTTATTCCGGTGTTGCCATAAGCGCGTACTTCCAAACAAGACGTATTCAATTTTTACCGTTTGCAATAAAGGTCAGGTCAATCAAATAAAAAGCCGTGGGCACACCAATTACTCGCCTACGCGTAAATTTTGTAATTTCGATGATAATCATGCAGCCGTGTGAATATTTGTAATGATGGGAGAAGAATGTCGTGTTCTATTATTGTCCAATACCGTCAAAATCCTTTTGGAAAAGCCCAGTGTCTAATATCTTTTGGCACATGAAAGACAATGAAATAGAATCCGTTCGTATCTTTAGGATATGTCTAGATGATAAGTGTTTGTAGTCGTAAAACCCTATGACTAACATTTGTGAATACTAACACCAAATAATAAGTTTTAATGCTACTAACGTGATGTCTAACATTATCATAAAGTATTTACTAACAGACTGACTTACACTAACACTTTAAAAATGAGGTACAATTCCGCGTCAACGCACTAACAAGTAAATGTTAACTTATTGAATACACAGCTTGTTATATTATACCATAAGTTACTTAGTTTAGATTGCCCATATCTGCCACTTACTTAAGTACTTAAGTTTAACATTTCTTCCGCCTTAAACAGCTTACTAACATCTTAGTTTGAAACAACATGATAATAAATCAGGTTGTACCTACTCCAGCTTCTTTTGGTATTTGCTTACAAAGCTTTCAGATTATTTAATAAACTTCGTTCTCAAGACTAACAAGGTAGTTATATACATTGATTAAGTGCGGAAAAGGGTAATAGTTTGATAGACAGACCTGCTAACGTAGTTGTGTTAGTCAAATCAAAATGGCAGTTTCCCAGGGAATAGGTTGCACAAAAGAGAACGGTGTGATTGACACATTTCAAATTCGATTGTAGTTCCAAATTCGAATTATCCAGTAAGGATAGGTCTTATACATAGACAACTGGATTATGTTTTCCCCGTTTGATTATCAAGTGAATACGATAAGAAGAGTGAAAAAGAAGATAATTATGATGAGGTCAATCATTGTCTTTTTCAAGAACTCTGATTGGTCTACGTCACAGGATGTGAGTGTTACCTTCGTCACCACGATCTACAGAAAAGAGTTCGGGTATTGGTCACACATTTTTTACACAGATTAGTCCATTTTTATAGCAGTAATGCTCAGTCCAGGTATCTATAATGAATGTGATATGCAATGATATGGGATAGGCATAGATATTTTTTCGTTTTCGAAAAGGACCTCTTCAGATTCCGCATGGCCAGTTATCTCATGAATTTTTATTTCATGTTCGCCTTTTAAATAAAGCTTGGTATAGGCTGTTAAGCTGTACCAAGCTTTATTTTTAGTGATAGTGATGTGACTCAACAGGTAAATCTAGTATCGATAGTCGGTACCGGACTGTCGGGCGTTCGAAATTGGTTGTTCCGTTTGGAAACGGGTCGTCCTGTCGCACCGGACCGGTACCGGTACCTATACCGGTCGGCTTGTCGGCTTGTCTCCAAGTTCATGGCTTCCGGAGCTGGCTTTCGTACAGGCATGCCTTGCTTGTAAGTGAATATGATGTAGGTTAATAGGTTTAAAACATGGTAAAGTTTAGCCGCTATCTATTCCTTAGTCATAAATGGCAGTTGATGATTGATTTTGATGGAGAAATCATGGGAAACTAATAAAATGTGTGTAATTGTTAGGTATTTAACAGTTGGTAATGAATAATTTTATTGCTTCTATTGATTAATAACTGTTCTGAAAAGCCAAACTAACAGCTATTCTAATAAATAGAGGTACTTAGTAACGTCGTTAATCGTCGAAATGGCCAATAACCTATCAATTTTCCATTATATGAGAAAGTAGGTAAAGGAAGTTCCTTGTTTACTTGTTCGATTGTTTGTCGACTATTGTAACTTTAAAGCAAACGTTGATCAATGTAACGGTTAATTTTGCACATCACTTTTATGAGTGACGTCTATTTATAAAAGATGAAAGCAACCGATAAGACTTAAAGTTTATTTTAAATTAATTGTGGGTTAAAATAAAATGTGAACGAGGTACATTTATGATCTGTAGATAATCAGTAATGTGTATGTTAGCGGTTATTCTCACGCCTTCGTCGAGGGGCCATTACCATTACGTGCATTCGGCCATTCGGCCAATGTGTTCCCCAAAACGATAATGTTTCAGTTCATTAGTGCCCCACATTACGCGTGAAGTGTGTTAGTTTTATTGTTTTATTGCGGTTCATGTGGCAGCTTTGGTATCTTTGCATGTGACAGGAACACACTCAAATCTTTTAGCGGGAGTTCTTTTTTGCAAAATTGATCGAGAATGCTTTTTCTTAATGGCAGAGGTATCAATGTTACAGCCATAAAAGTCATGAAAAATTTAAAGCAAAGCTAAAGAATGCAAATTTGTCAGTTCGAAAAGCAGATAAAGGCAAACAAATGTAAGAATAACTGGGTGGGTTTTACATGTCGTAGGCAGCGACATACGCCCACATAGCGCACGGTTCGCCTGTCACGCTGTCTACGGACAATTATCCGGTTGCGTCAGAAAAATATCGACGCAGCGGCCACCTCTGACCTCTTGTCGCTTAGTGACGTCGCTATGCGCTAGTGACTTATGTCAGACGCCATGTTTTTTCAAGTTATTGAGGGATGGTCTGGAAATTGTGAGAACACGTGTTGTTTTGTAAAATTGACAATTGAATTACGGAAATAACTTGCACGCTCAGCAGCAGTACCAGATATGGCCAAAAGGTTATTCTGAACATCTCTGCAGAGTGGCTCGTCCCACCGTCTCTGGGATGATGGGTAGTCGGGTGGATACTGTTGCAATCATCAAATGTTAGTTAGGTACTTAGTTCTCTCAAAACTCTTACATTTTTATTTGGTTCCAATATTCTTCCTCATATTTTGAAATTATTACTTTTAAAAATTATAACATAATACATAGAAAAATGGCAGCCACCCATACTTACATTGTTTTAGCTAAGATTAAATTCTTAAAATATCTTGTGCAACTCAGCGTCACCTTCTGAATTAGTTTGTGCAAGAGTTTTTGTTCGAGAAGGCCGAGATTAATTGATATTCAGTCATACTCATGAACTTTTGTAGGTTATGTCTATGGTAGCTTTTTTATTCAAATTCGAGGAAGTAAAAGGGTAATTTCGTTTAGTATTTTCCTTTCTTAGTTATTTCAGCAGGAAATGTCTTGTAAAATACTCTTTGGTAGACCATACCTTAGGTATCCAATAGGTTTCGAAATATCATCAACTTAACAACCATTCAACAGTCGTTAATAAACAAGCTAAATTATTTTTAGATTTAGGATACTAGGCTTTTTGCCAGTCATTAATAGAAAGAAATTAATTTGTTTTTACACCATAGTATTTTTACATACCTGCAAAAGCTACTATTACATACCTGCAAAGGAACACTGAAATAAACTGTCCCTACTGTTATTTTTTTACTCCGTATAATTAGGATAACAAAATAAAACTAATTACAATACAATAATAATGTACCTACCTACTTACTGTCATTTGGCAGAGTAGTGAAAAAATCAAATAACTTTTCTTTTAAATATTTTTTTTATTGCTTTGAAAAAACGTAAACAAATATTGGAATTCCTTTCGTATAAGTATAAGTCACTTTTAAACGCTCAAATTTAAGTCAGTTAAGATTTCCGCCATTATCATTATGATGGCGAAATATAGGTACATTCATCTAAGGGTTCGAATACAGAACCTATTTTGAAGCCGGTTTTAAAAGACAAAAAGAGCCTCTGGATACGAACCATAATAATGTCATCACCAATACACTTGTAGGTAATTAATTATGACATGCAGCCAATGATTCACACGTATTGTAGAGTTGATGTCATCAAACTGATTATGTAGGTGTCAAGCGCAGATATCACCAACAAATCATTCAGTTAGCTTGCTTGATGGATAACTAAAGTTATTTATGAGTTTTAATACTAGAAGAACCCCGTGACTTCGTTTGCATGAACTTTGTTAAATTTCTTAGGAACATAAATAAAAAAAAAATGAATTAAGTACAATAATTAAGTCCTGACATTTTGATGATTCTGTATTGAATTGCACAGCGGGCTGCTAACTTGATATCTAAGCACGTTTTTTTGTGTACGGTGCACATACATACGTAAAATTAAAAACAGATGAATCTTTGAGAAACAAACGAAAAGAACAACGTCATTTGTTTGTCAAATGATTTGCGTTGCCTGTCAAAGAGGCAGTAGACACTAAAATTCTTGACAGATCAAAAGGAGGAATATTATATTACCAGCTTTTGCCCGCGACTTCGCAAGCGTAGGAATTTCGGGAAATCCTATATTAGTACTGCCCTACACTCCCTGAGGAACGTACATGACAAAATTCAGCTTTCTACGACCAGTAATTTCGGCTGTGCGTTGTCTGTCAGTCACTCAGTAATGGAAGAGTTTTATATATTATATTGATTGATAAATGTAAAAGCTGGTTTGGTAAATGTTTGTTGTTGAAAAGTTTTCATACCTACCAGTAGGGCGTTCCCTTGGGATAATTTTTACCTTCGTGAACTCAAAGCTAGTGACAAAACCTAAAATATTAAATACATAAACACAAGTATTTCTCAAGCCTTGGACATGAAAACTAATTTCAATGTTAATACATTCATAAACAGATGATTGATGGCCCATTACGTAAGATGGTACTGGTATGGTAATCAAGCTCAAGTGGCCACTTCCTTACCTCAGGCACTGTTGGGGAAGAGAAAATCATTTCCATGATCTATGGTTTCCGGGTCAACAAGCAGTTGCCATGTCAAATGTGTACATGTTTGTCTATGGATTTGTGGGAATTTTTAGTGGTGTTTAATTGTGGCACCTCTAAATTGTAGAATAGATTCTAAACTGTCGTTTTGCGAGTTGAAAGTTTAACATTGGAATGGATGAAGTTTTCGTTCTAAGAAATTATTTTTATATAAACTCGATAAATTTATATTATCAAGTTTATATAAAAAATAATTTATATAAAAACTAAGTAAGTAAGTACCTAGATATACAAGATGAAAATTGCTTGTGAAATACTTGTCCTAAAAAATTAAAATGATTGACTGTTTGAATCAATGTTTTTAAAAGATTTTGTGGATTTAAGGCACATTTGCTCAGATAGTTAACAAGTGCTATAATTAACAAGTTTAGGTACTATTGTTGTCCAAATAAAACCAAACAAAGCCATAATACCATTTATCAAAAATGTTAAGGAAAACATTAAAATAGAATGTGTTATTAATGCGGTACAACATTTAAAACGAATGACATAACTCATGTACGGGCCGTTATCTATTCAATTACATTTATTACTAATTACGTATAGCCATTTACATGGACGATTTATGAAAACCGATCGGCGAAGTTACGAGGGCGAACTGCGCCGGTCGGGAGAGCCGCCATTTTGTGAAAAGGGTTCCGTTGGTAATTATGATGTTGCATAATTTAGCTACATTTGCTTCTACAAACAGCTTCGCCTACCTGAAAGAAGGAAATTACCTCAAAAAAGGGGTTCTATGTCATCATCTGCCTAGCCTTTTCCCAACTATATTGGGGTCGCTCCCAGTCAAACCGGATTCAGCTGAATACCAGTATTTTACGTGGAGCGGCTGCCTACCAGACCTCCACAACCCATTAACTGGGTAACACGGTACTTCTTGGCAAGACAGGTGTCAAAGTTGTTGGCAAAGATCTACAAATGACAGCCGGGACAAACGGCTTAACGTGCTTTCCGAGGCACGATGGAATCTCGGTATGTTAATATGGTCACCTATCCACAGACCAACCTCGGCAAGCGTTGCTTAACCTTGAAGATTGGTCTGTGCGGCTGTTATAATTTAGCCACGAGCTTAAAAAAAGGTGTCCTATGTACGAGTAATATTACAGTTGGTCTATTCTGTCAATATCTCACAGTGTTAACTTAGTTGGATTGTGCATGAAGTGAACTGTCATTGCATCTTGTTGTATTGATTGACAGCTTTTTTCATCATTTTCTTTTTTTTTATTTTCATCATTGCGTGATCGAATAAGGAATGATGATATCCGCAAGAGAACTAAGGTTACCGACATAGCCCGAACATACAACACACGACATAGGCAGTGGGCAGGGCACATTGCTCGCAGAACAGATGGTCGATGGGGCCGAAAAGTTTTGGAGTGGCGACCGCGTACCGGAAGACGCAGCGTTGGAAGGCCTCCCACAAGGTGGACCGATGACCTGGTGAGGGTCGCGGGTAACCGATGGATGCGTGACGCACAGGACCGGCTGTTGTGGCAACACTTGGGGAGGCCTATGTCCAGCAGTGGACGTCTTTCGGCTGATATGATGATGATGATGATTGACAGCTCACTTCACGTTCCCTTCACCGAAGTTTACACGGTGAGAAGTTTACATAATCGCAGCAACACATAGCCATCATTATCCGTTTCATTAAAATCTTGCAGGAATAGTTCGTTAGGCTAACAGATTTACATACTGCCAGAATGTTAAAGTTAGACAATCAATATTTTCGCCATAAAAATGATTTTAAAGAATTTATTATAGCTTAATTTTCTTGTTACAGGATATGTAATTATATTATTGTATTTCATAATTATAAATATTTTAATAGACATTATTATTGTCAGAAACTAATAGGAAGTGTGTCCTGAGTTCATTATCCTTCACCTGTAGCATGTTTTGAGCAATACACAATAAATTAATTCCGACACTCCGATCATTATCAGGTGTAAACATTTCCATATTAATGACAAGCAAAACACAAATGGATGCAAATAAAGAAACATTTTATCAATCTAGTAGTGAAAACTTTCACCCATCAAATAAAGCTTTGGAATCTGTTTAAAAAATCAATAATCATAAATATTTTATAGAAGCAATAATTCCCACGGCAGTGATATTTTACACACTTGTAGAAGTTGTATGTAAAATTTTGTAGATAGCCGACGAAAAGTTTCCTCCGTGTCTCGACTATTTATTTGTTCCGATATCAATAAAGTAGGATTATGTTAATATGTGTATCGTAAAAATACTTTATTTAAACCGGTTATTTACCGGTGTAGTATGTACCTAGGTACCTATAAATATTTTGGAATGTCGTCAATTTAATTGACTCAAGAGGAACTACTTAATATAGTGTATTTTTATAAGCTGATAGCTCATTTCTAAAAATATTTTTACTTTTCTATGATCATTCAGATTTGTTGAGGAGCTGTTTTCTTCCTATGCTTGTATATATTACAAACATTAAACTAACTCTTTAGAGAAAACGTACCTACCCACGTGATTTTAGCCCATAAGTAAAATTAAAATGAATGTTGTTTTCCCAATTCATCATCCCAAACAGCGGATTACATCCAAATAATATTCACTCTTATTTCATGCCCCAACAGGGTTGACTCTCGTATCCACTCGTATTTAACGCAAAGGAACCCCAATCCGACTCGTTTTGCGTCCGGGAGGGAAACGAACTCGTTGAACCTGTCGCGTCGCGTCAAACCACTGAGTAATAACCTGCGGACGCCACCTGACAATGTCATTTGTTTATAATAATAATTCTGGCCTGCAATTGTCCCACACAGGGGAGCATAGAAATAGCCTTTAATTAAAAAGGGCAAGGGTGCCCCGGGATTATACATTTTATACACATATGGTGCATAGTGTATATAATGTACTACAGACATACCCTGGACATTCAATTGGACTTGACAGTATTTTTACCACTACCTACTCTAAAAAATAACTCAGGCCGAATGCTTCTTCTCATATAGATAGCATGTATTATCTACTGCTTAGTTCACGAAATTTTCCATCGACAAAAACTCATATCCATCACGATATTTGTGTTTTGTTTTTTTCACAGTTATCGCACAGTTTCTGGGGGTCTACTCTCCAAGCCCGTAGTTTCGGCCTTAGTGTTGGGCGTTTTCTACTCCATAACACCTACGGACTCACGATTAGTCCCGAACCCGAACTAAGAACAACTGCCAAATCGTGTTGTCATTCACTCTTAGTTCGGGTTCGGGACTAATCTAATCGTGGGTGATACGGAGTAGAAAACGCCCGACACTAAGGCCGAAACTACGGACTTCGGGCTTAGAGAGTAGATCCCCTGTTACCGGACCTAGCAAACAATATACCGATTTTTGGAAATCGGATCTTAGTCTACAGAGCGCTTGCCAAGACCTAAATACGAGCTTTATAATGTGATTTGATATTACACTGTTCTTAAGTTACAACAGTTTTACCTCATTAATACCTTCACTTATACTTTTTATGATGTGCCCATGGTACTTGCCGCACCCTAAATGATTTACTGTATAAGAATATTATTCAGAGCTGATAACTTCAGCTGAGATGTAGTCTATGAAAATATAGTCGAAGCGGGATCAGAAGTTTTTGACTTTCTATCGAAGGCAGGACTTATGTGTTAGCTAGGTACCTACAGGCTACAGCTTGATGTTTAGACTAGATTTTATATTTTCAGTTGGTAGTTTCTATTAAAGTTAATCAATTCACCTAATTAGAATTTAAACAAAGCATTCTTAACAAATTAGTAAAACATTTCCGAGCGTATTTAACTGACCATGAACCGTTCGTCAGCCGTTTCCTTTGCCACTTAAAAAAAATAATTATTCCCCAAGAAGGTAAATTTTATTAAAATGACGCCACGTTCCGCAAATTGCTTGTAATTAAAACGTTCACATGTTGACAAAGTTGACTGCAGTCCTTGATCTTGATAATGTGAATAATTTATCTGTCCGAAATTCGTTCATTCGTAGTACCTAACATGTGGCAGGTAGTGAGTCATGCCCTCTCGCGTCGTCGCTCATGATTCGCTAAACCGGTCGGCTCCACGAAGCCACGCAAACGAACACACCCGATGCGGCAATTAATTCTTTTTTAATTAATTTGATGTAATGGCACAAAAAAACACCGACCTTGTTAAGTGCCTTGTTCGATTTTGCTTTTTATTTGCTCAAAAGTTAATGTTATTTATAACAAATTATATAGTTAACTCGAGCTGTCGATAACACCTCCGTTGTTGACTGTTAATTTGATATTGACAGGGACAGTGATCTTAATTTCTTAAGTAAGTTTTCATTAAACGTTGGCGACAGAGCGAGTTTGTCAAGTAATATGATGAGTTAATAATATACATGATTAACTGTTCTTGTTTCTTTAAAGATGAAAAAAAAAACTGCAACCGTTTATGAAACGTCGTCAATCTGTCATAGGTTATTAATGTTAAGTTTTTTTGGTTTCTTATTGGCTTGTTGGACCTACGTAGTATAAATCATCGCGATTTAATTCTGACTGACGACTATTACAAGTATGTGGACAAGGAGTGACAACGAAACACGCCGTGAGTGTATTTGTTTATTCATTTTGTATCTTCGTTGATTGGTTTCAAATACAACGACTTTTAAAATATTTGTTCCTTCTTTTTGAAACTTTAAGATAAGCTCTTTTTTTGGCAAAACGTACAAAATGTTACCCAAGTTGTAGAGGTTATTTATTAATGTTTTCTAACATTCTTGATTTGCAAAAACGTTCACAAAGAACCACAAAATAATTTACGATCGAACAAGAATTTATTTACAAATTAAAACAACCTCTTAGCTCCCAAAATCGATAAAACTAATCGACTTACAACATTAAATACATTCTTGCTGCTTATATCACAAGTTCACAAACAAAGTCAATAGCGAATGGGAGCAATAAATCTATTCGGAACCATTATGTCATCGGCATAGTGCTGGGGCCGTTGCCACTCGTACTCTATGAATATTCAAACCTGTTTCATACAACCTGTGGAACTCGTCCCGCCTAGCTGCGCGCGCGCCGGACGCTCGACGGAGTTCCGTGGATGCGACGCGAGAAAACACACGATGGGAGTTGTTTGGACAAGTGCAACCAAAATATTTATTTACTGTTTTGTCTAGTTTAATTTTTCAAAAAAAATATCCATTACAAAGATAAAGATTTTTACACAAAAGTCAACTAGAATTTTAGGAGTCTGGTTCCTGATAGCTACAACATGGGGGTCTGTCAAGTCAAGAATGAACAGCAGTGCGATTCTGTAAATAAGTCGAAGTTAATGAATGATGGGAAATCATCAAATGACTCCTTCCGCTCTGGGTGGAGCGGGATCTGTCAGACTCTTACCCCATCCGTGCTCCTCATCCACGTTCCAGGGCCGCGGTGACTCTTTCGAACAAAATCCGCAACTTTTAAGTACCTACACTAAAGTCAATACGATAACGACAATGCGATTCGTGATAATGGATTAAAATAACTTAAATACTTTAAGTTAACAAAACACTTTACCACACACAGTTAGGCAGTGTTAACAGCAAAGTAATTTATTGGAATATCGATCGGTAAGACTTAAAAAACTTTTATTAGTGTCGTATATCTAAAGGCCCCCATAAACGAAACGATTTATCGTTAACTTAACTGTAACGAAGAATTATATTTAAATGGGAATGTTTGTATTTACTTTGACATCAGTTTATACTTTAAATGATAGTGTGACAGGGCTACCTTTTACGATTTTTTGACAGTCAGATCTTTATTGTCAGTCAAGACCAATTTCTTGAAAAAAACTTTCAAAACTGCTACAAATTACGATTATTACAAAGTGAAAGTTTTCCCATGTAGGCAATATCGGCAAAATGCAAATATGTACATAGCCAATGTTACTAAATAACCAATATTAACATGAATATAGGCTTTTCAGACAGTCGTTTCAAATCCATTAGAGAATATCAACCTAGGACCAACTACTAGGTTGATATTCTCGTTCGCTTCACCGAAATCGTTGAATTTAGTTCGATATTCGAAATAGCACGGAATACTGTCGATGGCGAGGCGACTCCCACGGCATAGACTTGGAATTGCTGGGGAGTCACGAACGCGTCTAAATAGACCTTAAGGCCTAGATTATGTTTGGTTTCATTAGGGACGCGATACACTATGAGGTTGAACTAGGAGAAATAATTACAATGTAAGTCTTGTTTTTTCTTGTCAAACTTTAAAACTTTTAATACGATGCTGTACCTGTTCATCGCATAAAATGCTGTTTTTAACAGCTTATAGCATCATCATCATAATCATCATACCAGCCGAAAGACGTCCACTGCTGGACATAGGCCTACCCAAAATGGGAGGGGGGCGGTGCCATAATTGCCACGCTTGGCAGGCGGGTTTGCGATCGCAGTGAAGCTATTGCAATGTAGCTACAGAGAATGCTGCTGCCCATTCTCTGGTGAGTCCCTTAGTCGCCTCTTACGACACCCACGGGAAGTGATGAGATGGTGCTGTTCTTTTACGTCCGACACAACTTATAGCAGTTTGTTTTAAATTGTTTATACTATGTGATTGTTCCAAGTCCCGTTGCTATCAGCACCTAAGGTACCATGATAACCAATTCATTTACAACATTATTTTCCATAAACCTTATTGTCTACTTACACTCCAGTTTAACAGAATTCTCTTAGCCCTAATTTCCGTTAATGTAACCTAAGCCTAACCACACACGGCCATGAAGCCATGTGTTAAGAAAGCTCACTCCGTAACCGTGCCATGTACGGCAAATTGAATACATTATAATCTCCTTAATGCCCATTAATGCCCCTAGTCTCCTGGTACCAATGTTGTTTTACTTATACAACTGAAAATTCCTTTAACTGTATTTTTGCACGATTCTGTACAACGTTTATGGGGATTAGTGCCTATTTGCTGAGTATTGGACATTGGTCGAACATTTTGTTTTGATTTCTATGTAATGCTCTCTTTTTTACCTTCATATTCATTTTATCCCTAACAAAGTCCATTGATCTCTTTAGTATTCCCACCCCTCTACTTTCTTTGCTTAGGCAAAATATTATGATCATGGATTCCTGGTTTATTTTAATAAAGTGTCGATTAAATAATACTAAATCATACAAGACGAAGAAGAAAATCGATTTAATGAAAAGCTTCGATTAATTTCAACTCGATATGGACAGTTTATGACTCGCCTGCTTTAATTAAACCTGTCTTATTTTTGCTCCTCATGATTTATAGGACCCTGGTACATTCTGTGTGAGATAACATTTGCATGGTGGAATGATATTAAACACTGAAAGGAAGGGGAACGGGGAGGCTGCCCGGCTGTGTTTAAAGTATACCTAACCTTTTTAAATTAGACATGATGATATAACATATTTATTTATTTTTTGTATCCTTCTAAGGATTACAAATCCATCAATACATACTTAGAAACTGCGTCTGCAAAATAAATAAATAGTTGTTCCGAGTAATATTTTTCAATCAATGCTCATAACTATTAGCCGCGGGACATGTACCAACATAAAGCTGAATTATGAATGACCAGCTCCTTAGTTCCTGGTGTTTAACGATTTGCTCCTGGTCGCTCTGGGGCCCTAGTATCCCCTTAAGGGCAGAGCACCGACTGTAGGTCTCATTAGCGTTTAACGATGATTTGTGAAGTTCATAATTTATACTTCTACTGTAGTTTATTTTAAGTTTGATTTTCTTGCCGCTTTGTTTTGTAATGAAATGTAGGAAGTATGTACAATTGGGAATTCGAAAACAAAATTACTAAAACAATATGTTTTAATAGGTTTTGAAATGATGGTCGATGGGGCCGAAAAGTTCTGGAGTGGCGACCGCGTACCGGAAGACGCAGCGTTGGAAGGCCTTCCACAAGGTGGACCGATGACCTGGTGAGGGTTGCGGGTAACCGATGGATGCGAGACGCACAGGACCGGTTGTTGTGGCGACACTTGGGGGAGGCCTATGTCCAGCAGTGGACGTCTTTCGGTTGATATGATGATGATGATGATGAGGTTTTGAAATTGACTCTAGGAGTTGTTTCTTTGTAGATAATAATTACAGTGTGTGAGGCGAATTCCTAGATAGTAAAAAAAATCCATCGAGGTTTCAAAATATCCATAAGCACGACCGTTTAAAAAAAGTCAATAAACAATCCAGTTACATTTTATGTCACAAACGGATGCGCTGGCGTAGCGTAGGCCGGGAGCTGGACGCCCGCGGGGTCCGCTCGAATTAATTAGTTCCACCGGCACACGGCAGCGTTTGGGACGCCCACCCATCCTGTTGTGCCTTTTGACGGGATTACAACAATCTATTGCAGTATGAAAATTCTGATCTTCTCATATTTATAAATGTTTTGTTGGTACGGAATAGGAGTCATTAAAAATGCTGCATCATAGACAGCATTTCAATCAGTTGTAACAATGTTGTTGTTATTGTTAAAAAATCTTAAAGCTCTTTTAATATGTTGGTGTTGCTTGCAAATGTGATATTTGTGAAAAGATACAAGGTGTGTCTCACACAAGTATGCACTGAGCGACTGACATAAGCAAGTAAAATGTTTTGAAAACAGCACGAAATTAACGAAACAACGGTATCAAAGACCGCATCATCGAGGACAGGGCAAAACTGCATAATTGTGGAGGAAACTGTACTCAGACGAGAGGTCACGAACAAGAAGAAATAAACAAAAGACAGAGGAGGAAAGAGGAACGGTATTTCGTAATTGGTTTTAGGTACAAGATTCAATCTTAATATTTTTGGAGATTTGGCATTAACGTTTGCTGATAAGATGGATAGCCCTTTCAAAAAACCTTTTTGAATACTGGGCAGGTGTGCTGCTTGGGAATATAGTTTGTGCAAATAGGTAATCGTTAGATCCTTTGTTTTAAAAAGGAACCAACTACTAACACCAATTTACCGTGTTTTCAAGTACCAGTAGGTAGTGTGTTACTAACAACTTATTAATGTATTTTGTACGTGTATTTGTTTTTAAGTTGTTAGAATAGACCTGTTGCTGAGATAAACATAATTGAATTGTTATTAACTTCAAGTGTTATAATGTTTCCTAAAAAAAAGTGCTCAGCTCCTAGGCTACTAACAAAATATTTTAGAAATTAATACTTCAATATTCATGATAGTCTATCATACAAAAAAAATCATAGTGCAAAAGCTATTTCACAGCCAAGATTCTCTCTATAATCCCGGAGATGGGCACATCCTAACGGTTTGCAAACTTTACCGTTTTACAATAATTTACATGTAGATTTGTATTATGAATTTCATCATACCTATTTCCAACATGTGTAATTCGAAACGCACCTTACTGATACGATAAGAGACCGAGTGTACATAACAGAAATTAATAATAATAGGTTAACTTGGCAAGATTTAGCTGCAGTTAGTACGCAAAAAAATAAAGACGAAAAATTTGATGAAGATCTTAGATCTCTGCAGAGGTCAAAACTTAAAGGATATACTAGAATCTGAGACATAATTTTGTAGAAGGCCTTGAGCCTTTGTATTATCAAAAAGGCGCTACAGTGATGACAAAGATATCACAAATGGATGACAGTAAGGTCAGATTTTCATAACTTTTTTGTTTTTTTTAATCGACTGCAAGTGTGTGCTTCCAAGCAGTTCCTTAGACCTTCTGCGTCTATCTATAACATGCCATATGCATGTGTGCGAGGCTCCCTCCCGCAGCGCGTGCGCACAATTTCGCCTCAAGTTTATTACCAAACACTGCGAATAATTTAACAGACATATCAGGAAACGGGGTGGTTTACAATGCAAATATTTTAGCGTCGTGACAACCGCTGTCGCGAGCGGTTAAATCCGTAATGAGATAAATCTATTGTTGGGTTACATTTGCCGGTATTAGGAGACACCGTGCAATTTATGTTGTTGTTGTTGTTGTTGATGATTGTCGTACTTGTGTGTGCATCTATTTGGAGAGGCTGTTGAAATTACTGTTGTAGATTTATAGCCTTTGCTTTACGGTGACGAGTTTCTTCGTTTTTTTTCCTTTTCCAATGTATGAACTCAGTTCATTATTAAAATAATGTTGTACAACTGTTTCTAGATCCTTTAGTCCCGTCTTAGAGATTCAATAAAGATGTGTCACACTTTTATCGTCACTGTTATGAATGATCCACACAGTGAATGATATGATATACATAGATACCTAAGCTGTTTTATCTGATACACCGAGATTTATCACCGTCCGCTTAACGATAAGATAAAGCGTTTATTTATTGCCATAGATCTATTTATAACGATCGGAGACAACCCGCTACGGACAATGCAAATTCGCACTTAGTTATTGCTATTCAATTCACTGCCAATTTTCTTTTCCCAGCGCTTGTTAGTCCCGCAACAATTTTGCATCTCGCTACAGTCGTTTGCGTTCGCATTTCGTGTTACTCTGGGTTGTAGTGTAACGCAAACGTGTCGGTGTGTGTTAGGGACTCGGGGTTGCGGTTCGTGAGTCTATCCTCGTAAGCAGAGCATTAAATCTCAGCATGACTGTTACCCGCACAGTATATCGGGTGTACTCTGTGGAGCGAGGAGCCAATCCGCTGGGAAATGCAACCACGATTCCCATGGAATCGATTTAAATTGCTTTAATCGATATCGTTTGTTTTAATTGGAGAGATATATAATTGTTGATGATCGATTCGAGCTTAGAATAAATTAATGATGGTGTAAGCTAATTTGTATTTTAAAAGGAAATACTTGGTCTCACTAGAAGGCGAGCTTTGCTAATATCGTACGATAATCAATTTCCTTACCAAGGCATGTTTGCTTAGAGGTTATCGAGGATTCCTCTATAAAATCGATGTATGTCGTTAAGCGAGCCATCTTCAGTAATTGAAAATTTTATCTAATGACATTCTCATTTCAAATCTGGATTAAAGTAGTGTTTAGCACTTTCCATATTAGTTTAATAATTTCTCGTTTATGTGCCACCACCATTTCTTAACTTATTAAGTTTTAATTTGTGTGTGGAGGCTCGCGGGAGGAACACGGTTTATTTGCATTTCTTCGTTAGATAGATCTCGGCCGATGTTGTCAGCGGAAATAGAGGCGTATTATTAAATAAATATAGTGAAGAGAGAAGCCCAATTACAGGCCACAGAGATGCATCGTCAGGTACCGGCACGGACTGCACTGATTTATTTAATTCCGAGCAGATTTTATTGATAAGTTGCCGGAGCAAAATGTACTGACATGGCCAATATTCAGTAGTCGAACAAAATACAGACAAGGTAACAGTACTAACGGTATCTGGTGATTCTGGTGCAGTGCATTGTTCTTATCTTTCCATTAATTAATCCAATAACTCACAGCTTAGATTTGAACTAAAGATTTGATTGTTCAACACTGATAAGGATAGCATTTCAATTGATTACTCGAAATCCATAAATCCAATTTCTTACTTACTGCTAAGTGTTTTGACATTCTCACGTCACTAACCGCTCCCACTGATTAAACGTAACTATTTATAAAGTGCCTAGATTTATTAACTTAAACAGCGATGACTTGGGATTAACTACTAAGATGGAAAGCGTCATTAACTGAAGTTAATATCTGCTAATCAATATCAAAATTTGTGCCCACTAGAAGGAAGCAAGCATATAAATCTAGATGAGTAATGGTCCTCACAGTCTCAGATCTTGATTCAATTTGGATCCGACATGACTCAGTAGATATAAAACTTTCTGTTCGCGTGTCGGTATTTTAAGTATCGACAATTTCATCTATCGTCTTTTGCATCGGTTTTCTAAGAAAACACTTGGCGATATTTTTACGTGCATGGTTTATTTGATAAATATCGGTTTTATGTAGTATTAAACGGTTATCTCGGATTCTTTAAAGTATATTGGGTTATATATAAGGTCAAGAAAAGGGTAAGGGCTTGATATTTTTTTTTGAACTTTTATGGAATGGGACTTGTCAACATTGCCATTTTCTAGAATATTTCTTCCTAATCCATGTAACAATCACATCTACCAACTTTCAGTAATTAAAGAATAAGGTTCGTTCAAAGGAATTCAAAATCACAGCAAATACATATTTCCACAACATTTTTCTCGATATAAAGCTAATCAAAATACATAAAACTATTTCAAATCGATGAATCCATCATTGGCATCTTTCTAATTGCTAAACTGAATCACACAAGTAAAACAGATGTGTACTAGCTTACTGTATGTAACTTGCAGCGACACTTGTACCATTCATTAATTTTAATTGCAAGCTGCGCGCGCGCCGGATAACATCTCTTAGGGCATGTACACGAAGGATGGACGCGGTACAACTTAGTAATGTGATTTTACTGTTATGGGATGTGCATGGTCGCTATGCAAATATGTCATGGTTTGTTAACATAAGTTTTGTATCATTTGGTTTTGGGTTCAATTTCTGGTGACTTCAATTTTAAGATCTCGCAGGTGATCTTTTGTTTTTTCTCAGTTTCTGTCGCCTGTGTAATATATTTTCGACGATAAAATTATTAGTCCAATAATTATTGAGACCTACTATTTTTGCGTTTTCTTAATGAAAGTGTAATAGATTGATGCTATTTTTGTTATTTCAAGTATACTTTCTAGGTAGATCTCTACAGACACATCAGTCATTATTTCTATGCCAACTTCCTTTTTGTCATTGTTTCTCTTTCCGACCAGTCCAGTTTATTAATCAATTCCTAGTATGGAACTATGAAATCTTAAATTTCTTGCCGGTGTATGTCTGCATGAGTCCTTAACACAACCGCAGAATTGCAAGCTACCGCGCACAATGCACTCAACGATCGTAAATAAAACTGTTAACGTGATTTTATTGAGAACTGTCTATAACTACCAACTAGAAGCCACGAATGATTGTTTGCAATATTATGTTATTGGCTTTGCACAGCTTGCAGCTTGTTCAACTTTGATTGAACAGTTTACGGCTTAAGAATAAACTTATGATAGCCAAGTAATTCAGTTTTGAAATAGTACATGATTGAGCAGTATATCAAAACTTCGATATTAAAGTCTCAGAGAGTGCAAGTCTTTTAAAAAATTGTCTTGATATCGAATAAAAGGATCTAAAGAGTTGGTATTTGCTGGCTTATCATAACATCAGCCATGTTTGTTGGATGCCAAATTGATCCAGACAAAACACTGAAGTTGTTAAACCAAATGATTTGCTGTTTTTATAGAGATATGTGATCTCCAATACAAGATTTTAGTTTAGATAAAAACAGACACTGATAATAAAAGTAACAGTCCTAACACATATAACATTGAATTTGATTTTAAAACTGAACACGCTTTTTATTTGCAAACGTCTGAATTGAAAGGTGTAATCAAAACAAATGAAGTAGCCTTCGAGATTAATAATGAGATATAAGGCTAAGAGGTTTTTTGAAGATGTTTTGATTAAAGATTATGAGTTATTTAGTTTACTATCATAATCTGCGAACTAGGTTTGCTTACGGTAAAAGATGTTATTTAGAAAATGTGTGAATTTTGCTTCTACACTTTATGTCCAGTTGAAATAAGATTTAACGAGCAGGCCACCACATAATATTTAAAGGATTATGTTTTAGTTAAATATTGTAATTATATGTTCTACGGAAGAAGAAAGAAATTGGATATCAAGAAGAATGAAGATAGAAGAATTGAAGCGAAGAACTCGCACCATGCACAGGCAATGGCACTGGAAGAATTCACGGGTTATATTGTAATAGTCCCGTGGTCTCTTAGTGGCATCACTGGTGCTGGGCGATACCACTGTACCCATATACCCATAACAAGAAAGAAGTTATACAGAAGATAGAAGACTGGGAAGAAGAAAAGAGAATATTGGGAAGATTTCATTGGTTTAGCTCGATTTAAATTTGTATGTTGTCATGTTTGCGATTTCGTTATTATTAATTCTGTTAAGAGCGTTTACGCCCTACGGCTTTTCATACAAACTTTGAAGTCCTTATTTTTCGAAATGAATGAATCGATTTTATTGAAACTTAGTATGCATACGCCATCAAAGCAGGTCTAAAAAGTTAGTTGAGAACATTTTCGAGAAAGACTTCAGGATGAAAGATAGAGATATTTTTCAGATTCTATAGAAAACTTAAAATCGCTCTCTCTCTCCCTCTAATCTCTTTTTCGAAAATGTTCTCAACTAACTTTTTAGACCTGATTGGATGGCGTATGCATACCAAGTTTCATTAAAATCGTAACGCTCTTAATGTTTCTATATCGCTCTGTTATGGGTGTTGTGTTCTTTCGCACCTGAGATCCTACATGCATTTTACCATTTGTTTCATGAAATTATAATTTATATTTAGCTACTTTTTCTGAATTATGTGCGACAATTTTCATAAACAGTAGAACAACATTGTGTCGTTCTAGCATTGGCATGATAATTGATTTTCAGCTAGGTGATTTGTTGTCAACTGACTTAATTTTATTGTAACCAGAAGTAAGAGTTTTCACTGTATTGTGCCTATATTTTGTACTGGCTGTGCAGCAACTTCGTTCGCGTGGTAGTCGAAGAAAAAATTACATTATGTTATATAGCCTATGACCTTCCTCGACAAATAGGCTATCCAACACTAAAATAACAATTCGAAGCAGTTCCTGAGATGTACGCGTTCAAACAAACACACAAACTCTTCGCCATATAATATTAGAATAGATAGTAAAAGTAAAATTTATTACTTATATTTGGTAATATTCTTAGCTATTTTGAAATTAGTCTTTACATTGTATATTTAATCGAGAAAGTCGTTACTTACAGATAATGTTATAAAAGCTTGAAATATTATACACTTCACAGTTTGATACCCTCGCCCACGAACAGCAGCTGGACAAAATCGTAAGTTTCGCTAAACTTATCGTACCAGTAAAATTATAGAGATAATAATCAGGTTAGTCCTATGATACTAATTTACTTGGTTATTATATCCCGTAGCCACTTTATTTACTGTTCAATTTTCGGATTGATTTAGAGTTCATTAATTTTGGCTCAGCTGGTTATTTATTTATTATACAGGGTGTTACAGAAGAACGTGCTCATATTTAATAATGATGTTGGGTAGCTGAGATACAAGGAACAAACGAATAACAAAATAAAGGTGACAAAAAAAGTAACGGTTGCCAAAAACGATAAAAAAATTTCAAACAAATTACTTTTCAAGAAGTTTGTAACGGTTGGTAGCATTTTACTTCACTTTAATCACAGATTTGATGTCACCAACAGCATCAGACTGCTTGAAAAAAGCCATTTTATCGCAAATTTTTATCGTTCATTGTGGTCGATTTTTTTCAAACGTTTATAAAAACAAGTGTCTTCAGAATTCATCAATAACAATTGAAGTTAGTTGTGCCTTCTTTATCTAGGACTAAGGACATCATCTTGGCCCTCTCTCTAACCAAGAGCTGGACCTTTTTATGGATGGGAAATCATCAAATGACTCTTTCCGCTCTGGGTGGAGCGGGAGGGAGTGTCATACTCTTACTGAATAAAAACCATCCGTGCTCCTCGTAGTGCCTTTTGCTTTCCAGGGTGGCGGTAACTCTTTCGAAAAAAATCCGCAACCCTGGCAGGCTCTGGCCCTAACGGGCCCCAAAAGCTGGTCCTTAGTCCAACATTTAAAATAAGTGGGTCTAACATTCCAAGTAAAACGTTGCTGCTAACAACAAAACGCTGATGCTTATCTCCGCTGTCGCCTCCACCTTAAAACCAATAATTGCGGTTTGTTCAGATTTCTTCAATTTATCTTACCCAAGAGCCATGGTTGAGCTCTCGTCTGAATGTAGAAAGCGTTATGATGAAGCCACTTTTTCTCTATTCTTAAGTATAGCGATTGTGCCGTTTTTTGCTGTAAAACTAGAGCACGTTTTTGTACTTTCCAGTTTAGTTGGTTGATTGTTTGTGGTTAAATGATTTGTAGTAAGTAGCTGCAGTATCTCTCGCTCTTCATAGTTAGATGTTTTTTATTTTTGTTTGTAAAGTTTAGCGATGTCTTTTTATTGTGTTGATAATGGTTTTTGAGTAGCGATACTACTGAAACTTCCATTTTCGGGCACATAGATAGATTATAGTCTGGAATTGCACATAGGCTATTTTGCCCGAAAGTGTGTTCCTGTTGTTTTTCCCTTGGGATAATTTCTGAAGCCGCTGGCGGAAGCTAGAAAATCAATAAAAACAGTTGCCACGTTGTTTTGGGTCTTTACATACATGAGTTCTATGAACTACGGTATTATGATGAATTTTAATAAAGCTGAAGAGTTTGTTTGTTTGAACGCGCTAATCTCTGGAACTGCCAGTCGGATTTGGAAAATATTTTTTGTATATGATAGCCACATTAATGAGGAAGGCTATAGGCTATACGGGAATGGAAAAAAAACGGGATTTGCACGTATGAAGTCGCAGGCAAAAGCTAGTTCAAGAATAAAGAGAAAAGTCTGATTTTGAGTCACTATGTACCGTAACGATTTCACTCGATACTTTTTTCGACATTTACCTACCAAAGCTTAACGACGACACTCTAAACAGTCACTCGATTTTTTCGCTGACTCGTTCACTTTTTGTGTGTCAGAGAAATCGATACCTAAAAAGATCTTTCTTAAGATCAACACGATCCAATGATACGGTTGATTTTTGTGCGCCGGCGCCGTTACACTTTGCTTTGTTAACTGCGGTTAACTAGAACGTTCAGTTTTTTTTTATTCTATCGTGCGCAACTGTGCACCCGATTTCTTTTGTGTGCAAAAATTGCGGGTAGCTACAGTCTAATTCTCAATCAGAGAGTTAATGGATATGTAAGCGTCGTCTGTTTCCGACGAAAATATAATTTTGATGTTTATCTTTCTCTTGCCCAGTTGTATCGTATATTTAGAATAGAATAGAATACTCTTTATTATGTACACCATATAAGTTACAGAAAATATATATGAAGAAAACATTACATAGGGTGACACAATGGGCGGACTTATCGCTAAAAGCGATCTTTTAAAGACAACCTTTGGATAGATTTTGAAGAGAGAAGGAAAGACAGTACTGTAGGTAGTCTTATGTGTACTATTAATATATACAATAAATATATAAATAAATATATATACAATAACAATTATGAAGTAAACAGCAGAGAAACCAAGTAAAGACGATTAAAGAGAGAGGTAGTGGTTTTTAGCCATAGTTTTAAAAGTAGACAAAGATTGAGCACGCCGTACGGACACGGGCAAGGCATTCCATAACCGCACCGCTCGAATGGTAAAAGAATTATCGTAGAAGCTGGTGAAATGCATCGGCATCTCTAGTCTCAAGTTTTCCGATGACCTAAGATATATATTATGTGTGTCATGAAGGAACTTGAAACGTTCTTTAAGATACGAGGGGGTTGTAGGATTGAACAGAATACTGTAGAGTAGAGATAAAATATGAGAATCCCGGCGAAGTCGTATCGGAAGCCACTTGAGCTTTGTACGAAAATCGGAAATGTGATCATATTTGCGCAGGCCAAATATGAATCTTATGCAAAGGTTTTGAAGACGCTCAAGTTTATCTAGTTGTGCCTGAGTGAGATCGAGATAACTGACATCGGCATAGT
The DNA here is from genome assembly GCA_947386135.1 of Melanchra persicariae. Classification (NCBI taxonomy): domain Eukaryota; kingdom Metazoa; phylum Arthropoda; class Insecta; order Lepidoptera; family Noctuidae; genus Melanchra; species Melanchra persicariae. Next base: position 4,901,562 of record OX376653.1, on the reverse strand, counting down.
CAAGGATAGGAAGTATTTAGTGCTCATAGTGATTATTTGAATGCGAATTACAATCATAAATAATCTCGCGAAAAAGTTTATGAAATTAATCATTTATATTGTTTTAGTAATAGGCTCACTTTTGATTCTCTTACCGAATTCTAAGAAATGATGTAGTCGACGATAGCAAGTTTACCTTTAAGTAACATATTCACTCTTGACTTCAATTTCAATAATTTGTCATTTGCTTCGATAATCATAAATCAATGACTATATGTTTTTTTAACAAAGAGCCACTTCAACTTTTTAGAGGTATTTTAATAATAGTTAATTGTAATGATTTTTCTTTTTTCACGCAAACAAAAAATGAAGACACTATAAAAGTTAAAGCGGCACCGCGAACTCTAACAAACTATGTCTAAATTCTGAAGTCACCATAAACAATAATTTTATCACCAACAATAATTCAGTAAACACATACAATTCATCACTAAAGCTTATTAAACTATTAATATTATGTAACGTGTGTCTAGGGTACAGTCAAGGAAACAAATAAGTAAGTAGGCAGCAACGTCTTACTCCATGTTGAGCATAATGCTGAGACTGAGAGGCTTTATCTCAAGCTCGGACATGTGAAAATTCCAAATTATACAATACATCTTGCATCTTCAGCCGCCATAATAGCAGACACAATAGTAAAACAATGGCGCATCGACTCCAAGAGTCGTCTTTACAGTTAAGAGGTTAGTAATAATATAGATCAAAATCGCGAATACCTGGTGGCACACCGGTGTGTCGCCTGGGCTGGAGCGGTTCTTTTCATATTTTTTATGAATTTGTCTTGCGTTCAAAATGTTTTCTAAGCTGCATCAAAATGAATGTCTAAATCAAGCGCGCTGCTGAATTTTAGAGGCATAAGTAAAAAGTTTAAAACCGAAATAGGGCATCACTTTTTCCTGCATCTTGTAAAGAAAGAGCACGCGCCAGATGGCTGGCATATTTGCCATATTGAGGTTGCAATTATTTCTCCCTTTTATGACCAGGCCACCATGAAATTGTAGTTTTATGAGTTTACTGATTGCGAAATTAGCTAAAAAAACCGTGGTCATTATGCAAAAAAATGTAACGATGAGGAAACTGATTCTACATAGTACTTATATGTATGTTTAAGTGTTACCTCCAAACACGCACACCTAACGCTTTTACCGACTGTACAATCCTGCATACAACCTCTAGAGTACGAAACAACATCCTGACATTGTATGGCGCGCATAAATCGTGTGGTATGTCCGCGTGACACCAACATACCCATGTTCTCTATAAGGAGATAGATAAGCAGCACTGAGGTTAGGAGACGGCCCGCGATTGCGATGAGGCAACCAATTGCTCAGGGTGGTGGTATAAGCAACTTACAAGTGCCTTTGGTGAGGTTTCCCACGAGTGTAAGGAAGTTTAAGGCAGCTTGCATAGTTTTACAGCTGTGGTTTACTTAGAATTTAGTCATGACAAGGATTAACCTAATGTTTGAGAGTTAATCTTTATTCATCTCTAAAAAGCAATTCCATAATAAATCACATGTAATCCTCGGGATATATTATCAAGTATCAAATAAATAGGTTGGGATTTATTATAAAACGGGAAGTAAACCATATTACTGGGTGGATTAAAAAAAATAACCACGAAGGTGATGGCGGGGTCTGTTCGCTCGCTACGCTCGCTCACTTGACCCCGCCATCCCCTTCTAACCTAACCTGTCCGAGTCGGGGTGCCCTAAGCTCCCTGTGCCCTATGTTCGAATATTTGGTGACAGATATACCTTTCTGAGTACGAAGTTAAAGGAATAAACCTATTATTTTGAGAACAAAGTTTTATCCAAGGAATGAACTACGATTTTATTGATAATCCATCTCTTATTTTACATACATATTGGCATTAATTTGGTAATTCATACCTGGCGACACTTTTTATATATCTGAGAACGAAAATACTTCGTGGCGATAGATCTATTTATTAGGTGATGCAACTTGATGACAAATATAAATTTTGGTGACAAGAAATATAGTCCCCGTTGTAAATTACATTTGAAAATTTTGGGATGCATGAAGGAGCCTCCTCGTGTAGCGCAATTTGTTCCATCAAACACTCAACTGAACCGAGCGCTCGGCGCATCCTGGACAGTCTCACCTAACACCTTATAAGACTGACCAATCCTTCCCTTGCGGTGGTAGGGCTAACACCCGCTTGGTTCGCGACCACCCTCCCACCGGAGTTCGGCGTCAAGCAGCCTGCTGTGTTTCGTCGACGCGTGGAAGTACCAGTGCCTCAGGGCATCTTCTGGGCACGCTCGCTTTCATCATGGACTTCATATATCGCTTTCCATCAGGCGTGATCGAGGTCAAGAGCTAGCCCATTCATAAATAAAAAAAAAAAAAATGCTTATTGTTTTGTTAAATTTCTAGCATCGTCATCATCAGTTGGATCGTCAATCGCTGCTCAAGATGTATCGTAGTGTTTCAGACTTCTAAACCGAATAAAAATATTAAATACCAGAAGCCGTCAACCGTCTAACGGACTACCATCTTCGTGAATGGTCAGATAATACAAAAGATAAAAAGTCAAGCAGCAGAATAAATTCTTCCATAGTTCTTTAGACAGCTTTAAGAATCGCCTACGTCATTTCCCCATTCACGTATTTCTTAAACCAACACAGCCTTGCCTTTGCCACAATAGATAAAACAAAACACAAATGCTATTAGTTTACCCTTAATAAGTACAATCACCGACAACAGTAAGGACAATTGACGTATCGGGCGACACGTAGAAAGTCGTAAGCGGTAGTGGGCACTAGAGGTGGGCCCGACTATCGACTTTCGCGAACGCCCCTATCGATCAGCGTTTTATCGATCGTCGAGACACGTGTTAACAAGTAGGCCTGCACTTGGGACGTTTGACAAGGCGTTATTTATTGTCTTCGTCGAAGAACTTAGACAGTGTTGTTTATTAACAGATAGCTTTGCTTGAGTTGAAGATCGTGTTCGACTGTTTGTTTTCTATGCTTATTGTTTCATTTAGGGTCTGGAGTTATCGTCTGAAAAAAAGGAGATTTATGTCTTTATGTTTTCCGACTTTGGAATGTACGACCTGCTACTCGTATCTAGGGAAATGAGTATGTACCGTTTGCCTTTGTTGCTGGGACGGGTATTACTACATAAGTTTTAGTCACCATCTATAATCTAGATATTACTTTAATACAAACTGTCATGCCCCTGTACAGATGCCCTGGTCTGGTGGCCCCGTTAACACTTTCTGAATAAATAGATAATAATTTTTAAGGAACAGATTATTTTAAAGTAACTTTCATATAGGCAGCAAAGTTTACTCCTGACATTGGAACTTACAATACATGATCGCGTAGATAATAATAAATCACTACATTTCCTGTTAGGTACTAATTCAGAAGGTATAGAAACCACAAACGGCTTGCATAAGAGTAGGCACGTGAACAAGGTGTGCTAATAACCTATTACAATCTCGACTACCATCGCATTCCTAGCTCCCAATATGCTCATGTTACGCGAAGGTGGTATCCAATCCATCCGCCAGGGGCCTCACCCTGTAAGGCACCAGAACATTACCTACCATATCAATCGAGCACTGTAATTTTCTCTCCAAAATAAGCACAGTATCCTTTCGCGAGCAATCCCTGAGGTCCACAATTGGAACTCTCGTGGGAGTTACTAATATAGAACACAATGAAGAGTGGTTTGCGATCGGATGTGAGGACCAAAGGTTATTACCGGAACCACGTTTGATGCTTCTTTCACTTTTTTACGCAACTGTACCTAGTAAGAATGTCAAAGGGCGATACATCGTACAGGAGTAGGATGAACGTCGATTTTAACAGGCTTTATTTTTAATTTTTTATTTTCATTTCGGTAAGAGATGTGTTTTGATACGTTTGTGTAAGTAAAGTTTACCTTGCTTAAATGCTTGTAAGTTATTCTTTAATTGATACCTAATATATGTACCTATATCAAAAATAAAAATCCGAGTACTCATTTTCGATTGCTAAATCAAAAATAACTTGTCATGTGGCTACCTACATTTTTAAATTAGGTACGATTTGCTTGTAATGCAACTGATTATTAAGTTGTATTGTATAAAACTGTTGATTCATAACCGGGTTACAGCTGAACCACAAGACCGTTAGTCAGAATTCCAGGCTGACAAACTTTAACATTATATATGTACCTAAGACTGTCGCTACTATTGAGTGGGTGGTCCAATCCTAAGCGTGTGGTCTTGAATACGAACCAGCTATTGATGACGTGTAATAAATACAACTATAGCTTTTTCCTACGGTTTCGTTCCCTTTCTCTCAGGGACTAGTTTTTCGGGTTAATTAGTAGCTTTGAGTGGGTACTGTATTCGAGAAGAGCTTTCTATCAGAGAACCATTTTTCGTCATCGGATCAGAACTTTCAGGGATTACGTAGTGTTACAAAAACCATACCATGACCATGGTTATACTGGTGGACAGGTTTGATTTAGTAAGCACGCAAGAATTTATTTAAAAAAAAGTATTTCAAACAAAGACCATTAATTGGTCCTTAGTACTCTGTCTACAAGGTGTAACTGTTTTATGTTCTTGTAACGGGATTTGAGGCAGACCCGACCTCATATCTCCAAAACTGCAATGGAGGATGTCTGCAAGGATAACCTTGAAAGACATCCTCCATTGCAGTCTAACTAAGCACCAATTTCAACGGCGAGTACAACTTGTTAAACTTCTACCCCTTGTTAAACATTCACCACACAACATAGTACGAGTATACCAACCTAAAACAAATAGACAAACTTACCTCCTGCAAAGCACGCACTAATTACACTATCAGCACGGCGGCAGGCACCTGTGCACCGTATGACGTCACTTCCGCAGGCACCCGCGGTCTCTTATCTGCAAAATTAGCATTTCCCGCCGGCCTTCCTGTTCGAGCGCTTGTAATGTGAATAACTGCAGGCTGTACTACTGTTCTGCCACGGTGGAACTATGAATTTGCTTATGTTAGTTCATCGACAAGACCTGAGAACTGTTCATCTGCACTTGGTTGGTATAACAATGTATGGAACTCTTTGATTGCAGATCTCATCATTGTCTCCTACCACCATCTTTGTTTCTTATCAGCTTTCAAAGCAACAGGTCATCTTCTGAGGCTGCTAGCTCTAAAAAAAAAACGTTGGTTCAGCGTCGTATTGAAGGGTGAAGGGTGTGTGCATGATGATCAAAATGTTTGCGACTCATGGTGGTTTAAAAATATATGTTGAAACACTGAAAACCTATCAAGTGCGCGTTATGCCACAGTGGAGGGTTCTGTAGTTACCGGTTTCGCAAACATGCATATTTTCGTTGACGTTTTTTTGGGTTTTATTTTCGAGCTCCATTTAATTATGAACGAACCTGAAAACCATGAAAATTGCATCGATGACGAAAGACTCCCCAAATCTGGTAAAACTTGAAAAAGTAAGTTGAGATGAAAGAAACTGTACAAAAACTTATTTTAAATTGTTTTTAATGGCCACTGCCATCCGCCAGTCGGTCTATCACAATGCTACCTATATTTTTTCCGTAACAGATAGTAAGCTTACGAAATACGTGTTACTATGCCGTCCGTCAGGTGTTCTTAGCGATACTTTTGCCAACCTAAGTGTTCATGTATTTCAAATGCCAAGCATGACATTACGGCTGACATACAGATGTTCCTTTGTTTATGACCACGTGCGTGAATCGTGAAGATAATACAAATAGTTAAGATTAACCTTGTTGTAAGCAATAAAACAATAGCAGTTTTACATTTTTTTTATTAATCAGTAATATAATGATTTATAACAAAATCATAAAGTTCCTGGCGAGTGGGGCAAGAATCTAGTTGGAAACCTTCGAAAATTAACTTCAGCATAAAAAAGGTGTGTAAGTCACCGGATAATTGCAAACTCCGTAAGAATATAAAATATCTTGAGAGATTGTAAACTATCTACTTTTTAAATTGCTGAGCAACTTTTTGAAATTTTAATCGAGATTATTTAGCTTCAGCCTAACTGAATGCAGACATTGAAACGACACTCTTTACACTTTGCTACACACTTCATTATAAATCTCAAAAACTACTGAACCGATTTTAATGAAATTTGTACTATTCCCTAAGTTGGACTATGCCTAGTCCAACTAAAATTATTTTTGCAATACAACTTATAGTTTTTGAAATATGCGTGGACAAACATACAAACATTCATACGTACAAATATACATAGACTTATGGAACTACTTTTTTTACAAACAAAAAAGCTTAAACACTAATAAAATAAGTAAGTTAAGTACCTATATAACATACTAGCACTTCGCCCGCGACTTCGTCCGCGCGGATTTAGTAGGTACTCCACAAACTTCAACGCCCCCTATACCCCCTTATAAAGGTTAGTTTTGGAAAATTAAGCACAACGATTTTCATTAATTTACATTTATTACATAGCCATTTCTACTTATTCTATGGTCTCAGGTTCAGCGCAACTGTTCACCCCGTTCACCCCGTCAGGAGTTGATTATGCAAAAATTGTTAGGTACATCTGTTTCAATAATCCCATTTTTAGTTTGTTCATAGCATCCCGACGTAAATTAAAGCAAGCAATAATGTCCTCCCCTAAAATCTTAATCACCCCTGCTTCACCCCTTATTATGTAGGTATGTAGTTTATTTGCGAAAACTCCAAACATTTGTTATTCTTATTGTTTTATCGAAATCATTTTCAACTTCATCGGACCAAGCATTGATATGATTCTTCCCAGTTCGCTCAAGCCGCGACATTTTTCTTACACCGAGCATGTTTATTACCGTCGTAACTTTTGAACGAAAGGTCCGATTTGAATAATTTAAAGTGTAATTTACACGGAAATAATCAACCTTAATTATCAAACCATTTAAATGGATAAGGATTGATATCATGATACCGAAATCACCATTTTTTCAAATCACCAAGGATTTGCTTGAATAATTTGAACAAAAAGCGGTCATGGTGACTTAACCATAATAGTTAGACATATGGTCTCGCGGACTTTTTTGTAGACATTGATGACCTCTATAAAACTGTAGTACATCACTTTGCTCTATTGTCAATAGATTCCGCAGCGTACGCGATATAAGGATTTTTTCTCACACCTTGGGTTACTTTATCGAAGTTTTCATACGGATCCCTAACTTTTTTGAAAATATTCTATAGCCTATGTCCATCATCGATAATGTACAATTCTACTGGTGAAAGAATTTTTCAAATTGGTCCAGTAGTTTCGGAGCCTATTCATTTCAAACAAACAAACAAACAAACAAACAAACAAACAAATCTTTCCTCTTTATAATATTATTATTATTATTATTAGTGTAGATTCTATTTCATAGAATATTAGTTTTGTTACTAATATACTGGATAACTTTTTTTCCAGTGCGCAAACTTTGAGAACCACTTCTGCCCATGTAAATGAACAACTTTCCCCAAGAAAGCCATAGTCAATTCCTAAAAAAAAATTTGAACTTCCCATACAAAATTGTCATCAACTGACCACAATTTGTATGGGAGACTCAATTTTTTTTTTAGGAATTGTCTATGGCTTTCTTGGGGAAAGTTGTTCATTTACATGGGCAGAAGTGGTTCTTAAAGTTTGCGCACTGGAAAAAAAATTACCCAGTGTATTATTACTGAGAGGCACAAACGTACTTGTCCTGAAAAATGTTCTCATATCGCTGGACAAAAGTAATTTAAACCTAACTTTACATCGACGAGTCCGACAGCGTCCCACCCCAATTTTATTTCCTTCGTTACTGTCATACTGTATGCTAGTGCGCAGTCAGGACGTACTCGTGTCAAATCGCTTCATATTCCCGCCAATAACGTAAGTACGCCATTTCAGTTGCTCCCGGACAATAAAATTATTTTATATTATCGGTGGTTGCATTTTTCTAGTGTAATTCGTAGTTTTATTATTGTTGTTTGGTTCTAACAGAGGTAGTAAGTGAATTAGCTTCACTGACTGTTATTTAATTTATCCTAGATATTATGCATTTTTTCTAATTTAAAAAAATCAATCGGTGTCTTATATCTAATATCGTTGTTTTGATTCATGATCAACGCACAGTTTTGTCACATCGGTGGATTGCTTTATCATATCGGTAGATCATTTTATCATCTCGGTGAGTCGTTTTATTATATCGGTAGATCCCGTGTAATGATACGGGATCTATCGATATGATAATCGTTAAGTATACAAAGGAACAATGGAACATACAAACACATACATTATATACATACATATATACCTACATACAAACATTCATACATACATACATACATACATACTTACCTACATAGACTGCCAAAATCATACTTAATAAAAAAAGAAAAGAAGAAAGTAAATATAATAAAATAGGGATATAATTTCAAAAAATATATTTTAATTGGATTTCTAAGAACTCAGTTCTCTTTGGATGTGATCTACTTACATAAGACCCTCAGTTCAGGTCTTCAGTTCTAAGTCACCCTTGTAAAAATATATAGGTAGTCCTTTTTGATGTTCAAAGGTGGATAGATTATGATATCGCTGGGTATGTACATCATTTCGGTGGATAAACTTGTCATATCGGTGTTCAGAAAAAATAATCGGTGCCGGTTTGTCACATCGGTGGAAACCAGAATTCAAACTGAATTTTCTCCTTAGTCTTAAATGATACGTTGATGATATTAAATTAGGGGATATTTAATAACCTAAAGATCACATAAAACCTGAAAAATATACATAAAAATATATAATTGAAAAAGTTCACCGATATGATAAAAAAAATCGCATTTGTTGAAATTCACTCGGGAAAACTTCTTTCGTTTATAAAAAAATGGAAAACTAAAATGAAACTTACTAATTTCTTTCAACATACATATTTATTGACCGACTTTGCAGGCATCGGGGAAAAAGCATGTCAAAAAATCGATGCAGAGATCGTCATACGTGTTTCATATCAGCTTTTTTGACACAATATAGTTTTCTCGTGTTCTTTCTGATCCAGTCGTAGTAGAATCCGGTGTCTGTGTACACTACCAGGCTCCTGCTGACGTCAGGTATCTTGTAGGAAACAAGGCCGATCTGAATGTAGCCACGCACCACCAACGCGCTGCCGGAGTCACCTCTAGGAATGAGAAAATACACGTTAGGAACGTATAAGCATTTGATAATAATAATAATAATAAAATTTATTCGGTTCGATAACACATTGTACAATAAAGCGATATATAAGAGTCTTAAGTGCTAGGTTTCATCAAATGATGCCCTTTTCGTTGCGATATTTTTGATTGAATTTTTTTTAGTACTTTCAACGGAATTTTGTTTATAGTTACAATGCTGTGTGAATGTCCAGTGCACTTTGATGCAAGTAAATAACTTTTTCATTGCAGTCTAGACGCCGAGGGCCGAGATTGCGATGACAGATGGGCTTTTGTCGTGTGTGTAAAACGACATTTACTAACTCACTTACTCTAAAAAGAAGTTTGATAAACATAGCATTATACAGCAGTAACAAAACAAATTTATCTTTTACTGTTGCTTTTTGACAAGCAGATTTTTGATTCGAGTTAGTTTTTGAAGGAGAGGCATGCTGCTAAACAGCCAAAAAACAATAAAAACGTTTTTTTTTGTATTTAGTACTTACACAAATTATATAATTTTTTGAAATTAAAAATTTGATAAATCAATTTATTAACCCAGTTTAACTATTAACAAAACTAGAAGATAATTTTTGATAAAATTGGTATGCCATATTTCAATTACTGATGGATGATCGAGAGGTATTTCAGAAATAATTGCGCATTTTTTGGTTTGTTTGTTTGTTTGTTAATTCTGGTATACGATTGCGGAATATTAATATTTTAAGTGACCATTGTGTACGAGTACGTGTACTACGTGCAACAAACCACGCGAAAATAAAATAATTTTGGACACATTTATTGGCCCATGATGGTTAGCCAGTATGTCATTTTTGCTTTAAGTCTTTTCGTGCCTCGTTTGATCCGGTCAGTGTAGACTATCATGATTTTGCCATACTTGTAACTCTTCAAGAAGCAGATGCCGATCTGAATGTAGTTATCCACAACCAAGGCGCTGCCGGAGTCACCTCTAGGAACAAAAAAGAAATAATACAATATGCGAATAAAAATTTTCCAAGTGCACAATCTTGCACACCCTAATTTGTCATCAATAATGCTTGTAGTTCCCGCACCATTTGGAAGCAGACGACTTTACCTTCGGAATAAATAATTCTAAAAAATTCTAATTAATGCACAGTATTACGGCCTGTTATTTTAATAAAGTTAATTATTTCACTTTTTCCAATAGGTCAAATAGCATATTGAATAAAAAACCGAAAATATATTAAAATCAGAGATCACTTTGTGGTGATTTTCCATTTAGTAAACTTTATAAGTGCTTATGTATTAAAATTTACATAGCCCATGTCACCTTAAGTATTTTTACGAATCTTTTGATACCCCATTCATCAAACACGGCTTAGCAGTTAAGGCGCTATGGTGGAACATACATACAAATAGTAACATAGACAGCTAAAATCATAACCGTTCCTTTTGGCTTTGCAGTGCTAAATAAAAGGTGCCTTTGGACAAGATAGACTAATATCCATATTCAGATTGCTTTTGTGGGTGTTACCTACGTATGATATGATAGCAAGAAGAATTTCACGTTGAAGCCAGCACGGATGACTGTCAGAGTATCCGTGCTGGCTTCTGCAAATATGGTGGACGCATAAAAACGTCTAATTTTGAAGATGTATTGTTTAAGCAGAAGTTTGCAATGCCGCGGGCACACTTCCAGTCGACAGCGATGCGGATGAATTTTTTGATAACATGCTTTAGAGGTTACCTTAGTTAGGATTTCTTATTATTATTTTTAGTGTATATAGTTAGTTAAATGTTTCCTAATAAAAACCTACATAATTATAATTTACAATATTAAAATTTTGGACATTGTTCTTGCTAATTACATTAAATTACGATTGGCAGTTTTGCTTTAGGCCCGATTAAACGTCAGCGTCTGACGAACGAGCCTTAAGACCTAAGTCTTGTCCGTTAGATTGTCGGGCTGCACAGAAAAGAGTGTGATATGACACAAAAACTTAGAAGTTTATAGTAAAATGTTACCAATTTAATGTTAAACTGACGACACGGTTGGCGCAGTGGTTGAGCGATTGAATGCTGCGCTGCGTGTCGCGGGTTCGATTCCTCGCACGGAACAAATATGTGTATGGCCTATGAATAGTTGTTCCGGGTCTGGCTGTTTGTGTACGTATATTAATATGTTTGTAAACGCACCCACGATACAGGAGAAATTCCTAGTGTGGGGCAACGTTTTAAAAAAAAAATCGTCTAAAAATTGTTGAGGAAAAAAAATCTAAAATGAAAAGAACAGTTAAGTTAACTTTTTAACAACTTTTACCAACGTACGTAAGGTAAGTTAGATATAATACACATTTTTTAAGTTACTTTTACCAACGTACGTAGGTAAGTTACACATATTTTTTTAACAACTTTTATCTACGTATGGTAGGTAAGTTATAAATATTTCAATGATTTTTAACAACAGAGTTGGAGTTAAGTTGTCCACTCATTTGTATCGAGTTGTTTTTTTTAAACCATGATTTGGATTAAACAAAACTCTGGAACATATTTAAGTTCAAAATCGAATCTGAAATGTTACATTACAGGCGAATGCTCGCCAAATCAGGGAGGCAGTACAATAATGTAATGCTCATAATCTAATCTGAAACATTACAGGCAAACGCTCCAGGTGAGGGAGCACTTTTAGAATAAGACTTTTTTCGAATAAATTATTTATAAAAAGCTTTTAATTCGAAATATACATGTTTTGTCGTTACGCATACAAATATTCAAACAATTGTTAATAACAATACTGAATGTTACATTAATGCTATATCTCACTATCATTAATTGCTTACTAACTACTACTTTAAGATATATGGTATATTTAACTCCAGTCGTTACAAAATAATATTAAATTAAAAAAATCTAGAATGTCACATAATTTTATTTCAATACATACATAGGTATGTTTTTGGTTCGCTAACAAACGAACGAAAGCAAACTTCCTGCTAAATCTAACCTAGGCCAGAAACCCGCTTAAGTCTGGCTGACACAGTAATATTTTTTTGAGGTTTTTTTAATCCAGTCGTAGTGGTAACCGATATCGGTGTAAATCGTCAGAGTACTGGCAGCAGAGAGCAACTTGAAGGATGTGATGCCAATCTGGATGTAGCCTCTCACTGTCAGAGCGCCGCCCGAGTCACCGCTATTAAAAAAAAAACAGAAATAAACATAAAGTCTTGGTCGTTGCACTTCTCGTCGCGCCAAAACCAACAACGATTTCCTATTATTATATTTTATAAGCATTGTAAAAATAGTTTAGAATAGCAGTAATGATTTTGGCAAACAACCGGGAAAATTTTAATAAGTAGACAGTTCTAGTTCTCCGGGATGAAATAATTGAAAAAGCGGAAACTGTACTTGTTAACATAAAAACCCATACACTTAAACATTGAATGAACAAATATAGCGTTCTGTCACTCTTTATTAAATACTGCAAGAGTTTGTTGGTCAGTACCTAGTGCCCAACCGAACCGCGTGCGCAGTAAAGAAGTAAGAGTACTATTGTACTCCATTGTGTAGGGAGGGGAATTTTAGGATGCGACCAGCGGGGTACTTTCGTCATTATTAAGGAAAGTGCGCATACGCATCTCAGTCGCAATAAAAAACCTCAAATATTCCTTCATTTTGACTGATTGCGATGCAAATAAGATGCAACGAAGGGGTGAATAAAAAGTGTTTCCGCAGGTAGGTAAGCCTTTTCAAAGTTGAGCAGAATATTATACAGCAGACATTAAATCCAGTAAAGTGTAATTACGTTTATTAATTTTTCACTTACTCAGAAGGGAAGGAATTGCTCTTTTTGCTGGTCGCACAAAGCGTTCCTGCGGGGAACTGCGGATACGACTTTTTGCATTTCGCTTGTTTCCATACATATTGCTCGACGTATCGAAGAATTTCCGAATTTTTTCCTTCCTGGAATTATTTTTAAATGAATTATATCTATTAGTGTCAATGGAGTCGCAAAAAACATCAGCATTTTACGCGTGCTTATATCATTCGTTTTCATCTTTCAATAGTTTCACTACATCTTCCATCAAGCGCTTGCCTCACAAAAGATGCGGTTGAAAATGAAAGCCCGCTAGTGTAAATCTAAAAAGTACTCACTTTGTAGACTCCCCAACCGGCTATGTGTGCCGTCTCAAAGTAAGGAGGCCGTTTCAACAACGCCACTCGCCGAACGTTAACGCCGAATTTTAAATCTTTCTTTAGTCGTATAAGTGCTATATCATTTAAGAAATTCCGCATACTATACTCTTCGTGGGTATAGACGCTGTGGACACTATACACGGAACCTTTGTGAAAGTTGCTGTGGCCCACCCTAACGGCCATTTCGTTTGTATTGAAACAAACGTTCACGCAATGCGCCGCAGTCAACAATATCCTCTGGTTGAGGATAGAAGACCCGCAGATAAATGCTTGTTGTTTGTTGGTGCAACTGACACTCAAGAACGCGGAATGTGCAAACTCCTTTATATTCGCCACTTCGCCCTCAGCAATTAAAGTTTCTTTTTTATTACATTTGATAAGCCCTAACCACAAACTAATTAAGAAAAAATAATATTTCATTTTGTAACATTTAAATATAACACACGTAGGAATTGCATTTGCCTTGACGAAGTAAACTCGCGTCTATTGCCTAAAATAATAAAGCCGTTAAATCTAGTTAATTGACAAATGAAAATCAATTAATAAAACGAATTTGATGGCCACCAACCATCATTATTTTTAATTGAGTTACCTATGCGGTATAGTATACCGCATAGGTACCGACATCGATACCGGGTATACAAAAATACATTAAATAGGTAGCTCTTTATCGAAAAATGTCCGAACGTTCACCATATTTTAATTAGTTTGCACACTTTTGTATAAAATCAAATTCTAATAACTTACAAGACATTTATTATGAGTCGCAGAGTTAAAATTAAAAAAAAAACCATTACAGTTCAACATTTTCCTTCGATTTTTAAACAACTGCATCATAAAATTACTTTTAATTTTTACACACTTACTTTTTAATTTAATGACTCTATTTTTCTACATTTTGTCAATGAGCCCATAATCGACAAAATGTAGAAAAATAGTGTCATTATTTAAGGATGCGCGCGCTAAATTTCCCGCCATTCCACATTACTTATTGCGTAGTTGTGAACTTTTGAGTTTGGAATACATGCGTAACTCATTTTTCTACTTTTATTTTATATCAACTGTACGAGTGAAGCTAAAATAGTGTATGCAACGGCAAATAATTAGGTATCAAAACACTCGTGTGAATTCCCACGAGGCGAAGCTGAGTGTGACAATAGTATCACATGAGTGTTCTAATGACCCCTTTTATATGATCGTTGCATAAACTACTATTTAAGGTCAGAGTTGGAGTTAAGTTGTCCACTCTCGAGTTGTTTTTCTTAATTATGATTTGGAATAAAGCAAAAATTCTGGAACATGTTGAAGATAAACAGATTTATAAGAAAGAGCGATATGGTCTGTAAATAAAGTAAGTAAAAAAATGATAGACTATTTTCAGGTTTTGTTATACCTACGTCTTTCGCCGCCGTACGGCATTTCATACAAACTTTCAAGTCCTTATTTTTCGAAATGAGTTTTTATTTTAATGGAACTGGGTATGCATACGCCAGATATCCGGGTCTAAATTAGTAAAGAACATTTTCGAAAAAGAGTTCAGAGCCTAAGGTATACCTTAACCTAACTTTTGTACGTTCATCATGGTATAAATTTCAACACGCAAGAGGAGCCGCTGGCCAAAGCTAGTGGCGGATAATCTTTCACAGAATAGATTCGTCCGCACAAGTGAGTCGAAACTAAAGTGCGTAAAAGTGCTCCTTCACTTGGAGCATTCGCCTGTAATGTAACGTTACAGAGTCGAGCATTACATCAATGAGGGAAGAGAACCGGGCATTACAGTGCGCAACTTGATGATACAATGTGTAATATTTTTATACAACTTTTAATTGAGCGCACCACTTGTAATTGAGTGCGTTGCGGACACGCAGCACGTCCCACTTAGTGTTTAGTGGTATTGTATTGTAATGTAATGTTTGAGCATTACATTACAATACCATTCGTCGCATCTAAAATGTTACATTACAGGCGAATGCTCGTCAAGTCAGGGAGACAGTACTATAATGTAATGCCCAAAATCCAATCTGAAATGTTACATTACAGGCGAGTACTCGTCAAGTCCCAGGCAGTACTTATAATGTTATGCTCAAAATCGAATCTGAAATGTTACATTACAGGCGAGTACTCGCCAAGTCAGGGAGGTAGTACTATAATGTTATGCTCAAAATAGAATCTAAAATGTTACGTTACAGGTGAATACTCGGCATGTCAGGGAAGCAGTAATGTAATGTAATGCTCAAAATCGAATCTGAAATGTTACATTACAGGCGAACGCTCCAGGTGAGGGAGCACCTTTAGAATAAGACTATTTTTAAATAAAATCTTTCTAAAAAGCTCTTAATTCGAAATATACATGTATCGTCATTGGGCATACAAATATTAAAACAATAATTAATAAAAATATTGAGTGTTACATTTAGGCTATATTTCACCATCATTAATTGTGTACTACTTACTACTTGACGATATACGGTATGTTTAACTCCAGTCTTGACAGAATAAAAAAAAATAAAAAAATCTAGAATGTCACATAATTTTATTTCAATACATACCATAGGTATATTTTTGGTGTACTAACAAACTAACCAAAGCAAACTTCCCTGCTAAAACTAACCTAGGCCAGAAAACCGCTTATGCCTTGTTTTTTTTTTTTTTTTTTTTTTTTTTTTTTGAGACAATAAAGTTTTTTCATGTTCTTTCTGATCCAGCCATAGTGGTAACCTATGTCGGTGTAAATCATCATGGGACTGTCAGGAGCGAACTTGAAGGATGCGATGCCAATCTGGATGTAGCCTCTCACTGTCAGAGCGCCGCCCGAGTCACCGCTATTAAAAAAAAAAACAGAAAAATACATTAAGTCTTGGACTCTTGGTCGTTGCACTTCTCGTCGCGCCAAAACCGACAACGCTTTCCCATTATTCTACAAGCATTGTAAAAATAGGTTAGAATGGAAGTAATGATTTTGGCAAAAAATCAGGAAAATTTTAGTAAGAAAACAGTTCGCAGGTTCTTCAGGAGTAAGACAGGGAGACGTCATCTCTCCGAAACTGTTTACGAACGCGTTGGAGGACGTTTTCAAGACGCTTGATTGGAAAGGACGGCATAAATATCAACCGTCAGTCCATCTCGCACCTCCGGTTTGCGAATGACATTGTCATCATGGCAGAATCTCTGCAGGAGCTGGAAGGGATGCTGAACGGTCTGAGCGATTCTTCAAGGCGGGTGGATCTCGGGATGAATCTGGACAAAACCAAAGTCATGTACAATGGTCATGTCAACCCGAGACCTGTAATCGTAAATGGCGCTACCCTCGAGGTTGTGCAAGAATACATATATCTAGGCCAAATTATTCAAATGGGGCGGCACAACTTTGAGAAGGATGTGACCATAAGAATTCGTTTGGGCTGTGCGGCATTCGGGAAGCTTCGTGATGTTTTTGAATCGTCGATCCCACAATCCCTTAAGACCAGGGTTTATAACTAGTGCGTCCTACCCGTAATGACTTACAAAGCCGAAACGTGAACACTCACTATGGTGAGTGTCCACGTTTCCACGACCTGTGGGTCTGGTTCACAAATTCAAGGTTGCTCAGGGTGCAATGGAGAGAGCAATGCTCGGGGTTTCTCTGGTGGATAGAATTTGCAACGAAATCATTCGCAAGAGAACTAAAGTCACCGACATTGCGCGAAGAATCAGCCTGCTGAAATGTAAGTGGGCCGGCCATGTCTGCAGACGGAGAGTCGGTCGATGGAGCAGACATGTGTTAGAGTGGAGACCGCGTATGGTCAAACGTAGTGTGGGACGCCCTGCGGCACGATGGATCGATGATTTGAAGAAGGTGGCTGGTAGCGGATAGATACGGACTGCTCAAGACCGGAATGGTTGGCGCTCTTTGGGGGAAGCTTATGTTCAGCAGTGGACGGCAATTGACTGACATGATGAGACAGTTCTAGTTCTCCGGGAAATGAAATAATTGAAAAAGCAGAAACTGTACTGGCATACATAAAAACCCATACACTTAACTTTGAATGAAAAAAATTAGCGTTCTGTTACTCTTTATTAAAATACTGCAAGAGTTTGTTGGTCAGTACTTAGTGCCTAACCGAAACGCATGCGCAGTAAAGAAGTAAGAGTACAATAGTTTTAATCTATATATACATATAATAAAATCGTAGATTTTTTGTCTGTACATTGAATATTTTCGCTTAAAAATAACTGAGAAATGTTAGGAAAAAGGGATAAAACGCAAATATGCCATTTCTGAAATTTTAGTCTGTTTGTCGGTTTATCTGTTTGTCTGTTTGTCCATATGTTTGAGTCAGCATCACGCAAAAACCACTGATTGGATTTGAAAGCTAAGTTCTTAAAAATATTAAGTTTTAACCCGAGTAACATTTAGCGTTTATTTCATCAAAGTCGACCCACAAAATCAAAAGAAGTTCTTACTAAAATTAAAAATATTTAATTTTTAATTTTAGTAAGAAACTTCATACAGCGCTAAGCGTTGCGGTGACCGACTCTTAGGCGCCATCTATACTCAATACTTTATTGCATTCCATAATGTGTACATGTAACAGTTGGTATGTTAAAACATCGAATCAATTATGGACCCTGTCGGGCACAGCAAAGTTAATTTTTTAATAGGAGAGAAGATGAAGGCGTTTTTGTTAGGAAAAAAGTAAAAAAATATTAAACTAAAATATTATCATTAAAATAATTATATTATTTGTTTTTATGGTATTTCATTTTTTTGTGTATTTTTATATTATATTTATATTGCACAAACTACATTAACTTACTATTATATTACTAAGTGTTATTTATGTAATAGGTATTATGTAAAAATCGTTTTTATTGTTGTTGAAATTTATCGTTAAAATATTCGTCAATGGTGTAGTAGCTTTTGGTTATTAGAAATTGTTTTAATTTATTGGTAAAGATATTATTTTTATTTATATTTTTGATGTATTCCGGTAACTTATTGTAAATTTTAATGGACATAACAAATGTACCAGAAGAGTGCATTTTTAATCGTGAAGTGGGTATGTTTAATCTGCTTTCATGTCTAAGTGCAATTTTTGTTTGGATATATCCTCTTTTCGTATAGAATTGCGGATATTTTCGTACAAATTTACAAATTTCAAGTATGTGGAGGGAGGGCAGGGTTAATATTTTTAGGTCTTTAAAGTGAGGTTTACAGGCGTCTGTATCTTTGATATTTATTAAAATTTTAATCATTTTTTTCTGTATAGTGAATAACGAAGGCGCGTCTGTACTATTTCCCCACAAAATATATATCTATTGAGAAAGATAAAATGCAGGTAAGCATGAAAATAACCTCAAAACAAATTGTTGAGTTATTTGTGAATCTTTTAATAAGTAGTAAAATAAAAGTGTAAGTTTTTATACCTTGACGTTACTTATTGTTACATATGGGCTCCTTATTTAACGTCTGCCTATGCCAAATATTTTGTCAGGTTACCAAATGATCGACAGATGGCGTTGCATCGATGACGCGTTTTTCTGAATCGCGGTGTTAAGATTTTCCGTCAGATTATGACTCTCACACGATTTTCAGCATCATTGTTGTTCGCTAGGGATCTAGAACGTTCGGTCTCATAAAAACTTACAAGTCTCTGATGGGTCTCAAGTCCAAATTCGTAAAAATCTCTGATTTGTTCAGGTTCATTAATTAGGGTTCCGACTACCGTACCCAAACGGTAAAACGGGACCCTATTACTAAGGCTCCGTTGTCCGTCCGTCACCAGGCTGTATCTCATGAACCGTGATAGCTAGACAGTTGAAATTTTCAATGATGATGTATTTTTGTTGCCGCTATAATAACAAATACTAAAACCGGAATAAAATAAATATTTAAGTGGGGCTTCAATACAACAAACGTGATTTTTTTGCCGTTTTTTATAGTTATTAGTACGGAACCCTTCGTGCGCGAGTTCGACTTGCACTTAGCCGGTTTTTTGCTGTCGGTCTTGAACAATTCTGGTTCTGCGTAGCAGTACTGAACTGGACGGTTCGACTTGCGAATCAGGCCTGCAGGGTTCCGTACCAAAGTCCAAAGATAACGAACCTATCTAAGGTAAGAAGACTAACGAATACACTCTAATAACATTGTTGAGTTATTTGTGGAAAAAGAGAAAAGTATTATGTTAATTAATATCTTTTCGTTATTTATCATTACATTATGTGTAGACTTCTTTGTCCAAACGAATATTTTAACAGTTCAACTTTATTCCTAAACTAGCACTTCGCCCGCGACTTCGTCCGCGTGGATTTAGTAGGTAGGTACTCCACAAACTTCAACGCCCCCTATAAAATGTTTGTTTTGGAAAATTAAGCACAACGATTTTCATTAATAACTTAGCCATTTCTACTTATTCTACGGTCTCAGGAGGCCCTCGACAATGTATCATTTAATTAGCGAATGCGACTGTCGAAATGCCAAAATGTAGGAATTTGGTCACGTGACATTTCGATAGCATCTGTCAAACCTATACATTTTTGACGTATTGACAATCGCGTACGCCACGCCACCGAATCTCACTTGTCTCGAGCCCAGGTTCAGCGCAACTGTTCACCCCGTTCAACCCGTCAGGGGTTGATTATGCAAAAATTGTTAGGTACCTACATCATCTGTTTCAATTATCCCGCTTTTAGTTTGTTCATAGCATTCCGACGTAAATTGAAGCAAGCAATGATGTCCTCCCCTAAAATCTTAATCACCCCTGCTTCACTCCTTATTATGTTTGTAGTTTATTTTCGAAAAATCCAAACATTTGTTATTCTTGTTGTTTTATCGAAATCATTTAAATGCCGTGGTGTTTCAACTTCATCGGACCAAGTATTGATACGATTCTCACCGGTTCGCTCAAGCCGCGACAATTTTCTTACTCCGAGCATGTTTATTACCGTCGTAACTTTTGAACGAAAGGTCCGATTTGAACAATTTAAGTGTTATTTACACGGACATAATCAACCGTGATTATCGAACAATTTAAATGGATAAGAATTAATATCATGATACTAAAATCAACATTTTTTATTTCACCTGTAATTTGCTTGAATAATATGAACAAAAAGCGGTCATGGTGACTTATCCATAATAGTTAGACATATGGTATCGCGAACTTTTTTGTAGATATTGATGACCGCTATAAAACTGTAGTACATCACTTTGCTCTATTGTCAATTGATTCCGCAGCGTACGCGATATAAGGATTTTTTTGGAATTTTCTCACACCTTGGGTAACATTATCGAAGTTTTCATATGGATCCCTAACTTGTTTGAAAATATTCTATAGCCTATGTCCATCACCGATAATGTAGGATTCTACTGGTGAAATTTTTTTTTTAAATCGGTCCAGTAGTTTCGGAGCCTATTCATTTCAAACAAACAAATCTTTCCTCTTTATAATATTATTATTATTATCTCCTTTATTCATGTATATACCTATCGTTTACATTTTTAAATATTTCTATAAAAACAATTAAAAAAAACATTTAAAAATATAAAAAATAGTAGTCCGCCGGTGTCGGAAGCAGGGTCCAAGCTACCAGTGATTAGGGTCTTCAGAGAAAGGAACCTCCTTACAATACGAGGCGTATCGAGGAGTATAACTGCCTTCTGTATCAGTCCCTTTATCCAACTGCGCAACGCCAGCTTCGACAGATGGTCGTCGAAGCTTTTGGCCATCAGGCCATTGGCCGTAACGACCATCGGCACAATGACAGCCGAGTCCACATTCCACATGTCGACATCCACGTGCGCGAAGTCAAGATACTTGATTTGTTTCTCTTTCTCAGCTTTCACGAGGTTATCGTCATGTGTAATGGTAACATCGATTATCATTGTGCGGCGCGCTAATCGGTCTATCACCACTGTATCGGGCTTATTAGCGATGATAGTCCTATCAGTGATGATAGACCGATCCCAGTACAACGTGACATGGTCATTTTCGAGAACTGGGTCGGGCACATACTTGTAATACGGTACCTCAGAATCCACAAGATTGTCAAGTATTTCAAAGCAAGTTGCTGGTGAATAATCTTGGCCACTTGGTTATGCCTGTGCAAGTACTCGCCGTTAGCCAGGCGAGAACAACCAGAGATAATATGTCTGACGGTGGCATGCCCGACACACGTCAACCGTCCCGTCCTTCATAATATGCCTCCGGTAGTTGTTCGTCAAGATAACTTCGTCAATAATTGCACATACAAAACCTTCAGTTTCTCCGAAGAGATCACCGAAACGTAGCCAGGCTACGGACGCTAGGAAATCTACATCGGGCCCATAAAGAGCCCGATAGAAGCGTCCGTGAAGCTCCTTGCCTTTCCATACCTCCTTGCGGTCATCGGTAGTAAGTATCACAGGTTTGTGCCAGTTCTCTTTAGCCATGGATAACGGGGTGAGTCCCTTGTCCACTGCGATCACATCTCGGTGCATACCCACATCGACTTTGAGAAAATATTCTCTGAGACTGCACATCTCGCGGTTGTGAAGAGTCTTAGCATTTAAAAAGCCTCGACCTCCACACTTCCGCGGGATGTACAGTCTCATATTATTATTATTATTATTAAGTGTAGATATAATGGTGTTGTTCATTTGATGTAATTTATTGAAAGAAAGAAAGAGGTTTTCCTAATATTAGTTGTTTGCTTAGCTCGACTTTTAATTGTATTCAGTAACTTGATTGACAGTTCAAAAGACAATGTTTAATAGTGTTTATCGTGTTTTTAAGACAGTTATATAAATATATACTTATACATTTTAAGTTTCATAAAAGTGTACTATGTTACAGCTTGGCAAAAAAGAGTATGATGTGGTGACAAGTGGTACTAAATATTTTACTAAATGGAAACCTATGATATCGACACTACTTGACTGACAAGTGTTAGATTATGAATAACGTTTATTGTTCCACATTTATTTTTAACGATGTGATTAAATTCTCTTACTGATTTTCCATATTATGGTGCGTTAAGTGAGATAGTGGCCCCCTCATTTTTCCAAACTCTTTTTTGCCAAGCTGTATCTAAGTTCATTCAATGCTCATTCCTACATCAACTTTTTTTTGGCATACTTAATCTGAATCCTTCAACTGTGCACGATTATTTAGCAAAACTTAAAAAATCAAAACAAAACTTTGTTTTCATTTCGTATAACCACAAGTTTCGCGAGTTTTTGAGTAATTATGTGTAAAATTGTATTTAAATCTGATGATGGTTTTGGGCACATTCAACGATTTTTCGAAATCATCATCGAAACAAAAAATAACGTATAACGATTCACTGGAGCGATTAATTCAGTACCTACTAAAAATGTCATCTCCTGCCTAGCTTATTTCACCAACTATGCTGGGGTTGGTTTCCAGTCAAACTAGATTCAGCTAAATACCATAGTTCTAGGTACGTTAAGCGACTTCCTGTTTGACCTTCACAACCTAATAACTGGGATACACGTTAGGTACCTCTTGGCGAGACTGGTGTCAGATTTTCTAGCTTCTGGCAATTCGTAACATCTGCCAAAGACCTACAAATGACAGCCGGACCAACGACTTATCATGTTATCCGAGGCACGAAGGAATATCGGTATGTTAAAATGGTTACCCATCCACAGGCCGACCTCGGCAAGCATTGCTTAACCTTAATATTGACCCGTGCTGCTGCTGTTACTATTAAGTCACGAGCATCCACGCGAACGAAGTCGCGGGCACAGCTAGTAAATAATAATAATCTCTCAATACTTTGGTTGGTAGGGGAATTCAGAAGGTTTTAGGATGCGGCCAGTGGGGTACTTTTGCGAATTTCGTCATTATTAAGGAACGTGCGCATACGCATTTCAGTCGCAATAAACAAACCTCAAATTTTCTTTCATTTTGACTGATTGTGATGCAAATTCCGATCAGAAGATAAGGTGAAGAAAAAGTGTCTCCGCAGGTAGGTGGGCCGTTTCAAGGTTGAGCAGAATATTATACAGCAGTCATTAAATCCAATTAAGTAATCACTATTAATATTTTTACTTACACAGAAGATTTTTTATTTTTGCTGGTCGCACAAAGTATTCCAGCGGGTAAGCGCGAACTCCAATTTCTGCATTTCTCTTGTTCCCATACATATTGCTCGACGTATCGAAGAATTTCCGAATTTTTTCCTTCCTGGAATTATTTTTAAATGAATTATATTTATTAGTGTCAATGAAGAGTGCAAAAAAACATCAGCATTTTACGCGTGCTTATGTCATTCGTTTTCATCTTTCAATAGTTTCACTACATCTTCCATCAAGCGCTTGCCTCACAAAAGATGCGGTTGAAGACGAAATCCCGCTAGTGTAAATGTAAAAAGTACTCACTTTGTAGTCTCCCCAACCGGCTATGTGTGCCTTCTCAAAGTAAGGAGGCTGTTTCAACAACGCTACTCGCTGAACTTTAGCGCTGAATTTCAAATCTCGTTTTAGCCGTAAAAGTACTATGTCATTTTCAAAAGTCCAATAAATATAATCTACGTGAGGATAGGCCCTGTGGACACTATAAATGGACCCTTTTTTAAAGTTGCTGTGGCCCACCTTGACAACCATTTGGTGTGAATCGAAACAAAGGTCCACGCAATGCGCCGCAGTCAACAATATCCTCTGGTTGAGGATAGAAGACCCGCAGAAACCTGATACTTCTTCGATGGGGCATCTGACAAACATGTACGCGGAATGAGCAAACTCCTTTATATTCGCCACTTCGCCCTTAACCATGAACGTTTCGTTTTTATTACATTTGATAAGCCCTAACCACAAAATAATTAAGAAAAAATAATATTTCATTTTGTAACATTTAAATATAACACACGTAGGTATCGATTTGCTTTGACGAAGCAAACTCGCGTCTATCGCTTTAAATATTAAAGCCGTTAAATCTAGTTAATAGTTCCATTAAACACAATTTTTAATTGACAAATGAAAATCAATTAAAAAACGATTTGATGGCCACCAACCACCATTATTTTTAATTGAGTTACCTATGCGGTATAAAAAAATACATTAAATAGCTCTTTATCGAAAAATTTCCAAACGTTCATTACATTTTAACCGACTTCTAAAAAAGGAGGAGGTTCTCAATTCGGATGTATGTATTTTTCTTTTTTTATGTTTGTTCGCGCATAACTCCGTCGCTTGCCAACCGATTTGAAAAATTCTTTTTTTGTTGGAAAGGGTACTTTCCAAATGGTCCCGTTTAAATTTTATCAAAATCGGTTCAGTATTTATATATTTATTTAAAACTTCATGCACACAAATGTACAGAGGCGGACTTAATGCCTTAGGCATTTTCTACCAGTCAACCTTTGGGTGATGCAGTGACAAATAGTTGTAGGTGCAATGTGGAAAAGAAAAAAAACAGAAACGCGATTTAATATAAACTATACATACCATACAATACTATACTACAATAAATACTCCAATGAATAACACAAATAATGAGTAAAAAAAAATAATAAATTAGCGCTGTGACGATACTACTGCCAACTTCTTACGAATGTGCTCGCGAACCTTAACTTTAAAGGTCAACCGGTTGGTTGCCATCCTGATTTCCTGGGGTAGCGCATTCCACAGACAAATAGATTGAATGAAGAAAGAACAGTGAATGAAGTCAGAACGGTGAGAGTGGACAATGAAGAAGACGGTTATGCAATGGGTGAAGATTTCTGTTGTGGTTGGCGCAAATGTATTGAAAGTGCGGGGTTGAAATGAAAACAAGATAGTTAGCGCCCTCAGCTCTCTGCGCAAAAAATATGTGGCAAAATCATCCATGTATACGAAATTGCGTATTTTTGCTTTCCCGTGACTTTCCAGTGGTGTTGTTAGGTGTCCGTACCATTAAAAAGTGAAAAATAAAAAACTTTTTCACAAAAAAAAAAGAAACCGACTTCATCAAGAATAATTATTAGAAGAATCAATAATCTTCTAACTTAAAATAATCAAGACGCTTGGTTGACACTTCACGTGACACAGGGGCTGGCTTTTACCTTGGACAAAGGTTAAGCATTGCCATACAACGTGGCAATGCTGCCAGCCTTTTGGGCACATTATCAGTGGCCAGTGATGAGTTTTAATTAGTTAGGAGTTTTCACTTAATTATGTGAGAGATTGTTGCGCCACATCTTCTTCACAGCTGCAACACTAAGAACTAGTATCTAGGGAACTTTACTTTTAAAAGAAAGATTTTGTAAGTTTTAGTGCCCTCAGTAGGTGTGGGATATTTTTTATGGTTTAATCATCTTCCGCTCTGGGTGCGGTCATATTGCACCGCATCTTTAAAAAATACTGGGCCACCACTATCTGACAGATACACACTTATAGTGGCCCAGTATTTAAATAAACTAAAAAAAATGTGAAATTGAAAGATTTTCTGTAATTTTTTAATTGACTAATTAAGCACATCAAAAGATCATTTAGAAATTATAGTATCCAAAATACTATGTTGACTTTTTTAAATTTATATTGAGATAACATAATGTATTTTTCTTCAGATTTCTTCTTCTTTCTTTCTTGATTTCTCTCTTTAATTATAAGTGAAAAGGACTCATACAGGACATCTGACAATGAATTGGCTCCAAATTAGTGAATATGTATGAAAAAAATATTTATCCTTTTTATCTACACAGTTTTTCTCAAAATTTACAAAAGTATAATAATAACAGTGAAAATAGAATCAAAATTGATCGAGAAACCAACGAGAAAACAACAAAAGAAAACAACTTATTACCTATACTCCATCCGAGTGGGTAGTTAAGTAGATAAATTGAAGAGTACAACTGTAACGTATCATGACAACTGAATAGACTGGTATTACGTTTAGCCGGGTAACCCTGTCACGTGGTTTTTTTTGTTTACCTTCAGTTAACTACCCACTCGGATGGAGTATAGGTAATAAGTTGTTTTCTTTTGTTGTTTTCTCGTTGGTTTCTCGTTAAATTTTGATTATATTTTCACTGTTATTATTATATTTTTGTAAATTTATTATAGGTAGTAAATCATTACTACCTATAATAAATTTACAAAAATATAATAATAACAGTGAAAATATACTCATGATCACATGAGTAGGTTAAAATAAACGAAGCCATGATTGCAGGAGAGAGGGGATAATTAGCCGTAACCAATCGACCAGAACAGCAAGGAGATATTAAAAAATTGTGTCAAACGACGATAAGTATAACATTTGTATCCAATTTTATAACTAATGAATTCTCTCGAGGGGAACGCCCAGAAAATGCTTTAAATAGACAGAAACTATTTAACTTGATTTTCGTTCAATTAATCTTACTTTTTATATTGAAAGATAGTGTTTATTTGACATTGGCAGTGACATTCAGCCAAACAGGAATCGTCAAATAATAAATCGTCAAACTATTTAATAGAATTAGTGCACAGTTATCATTAATTTAATATAACCTATGTGTACCATAAGTCTAATTAAAATAATACATGCGTGTCAATATGAATGAAAATCAAATTATTTTCAATAGAAAACGTATCGTAGGCTGTATGAATCGCATGTCCTGTGCCTTATTGACAGTTTGACATTAGTGCAGTTTTTCGATTGTTTGTTTACTTCACTTGACTCTTGGTTTTACGACTCTTGAGTTACATGCGGATTGCTTTTTATGATATTTATAACGACGACTGTGGCCATTTTTAATGGATTTTGATTTTACTTCTTCATACGATACCCATTTTTGAATCACACGGATTTAGATGGGACCCCCATCTAAATCCGTGTGATTCAAAAATGGGTTTTGGCATTAACACCGACTCGGCTTTTTGAAAACGGTCTTTTTAACCTGCTTTAAAACGCTGTTGTATTGTTTTGGACTTGTGCCCCGTTTAAATATGCATGGAAACCTACACTGTGCTAATTGTTATCTCGACATTGCAAGGATGAGACGTAACCTCTTATCAATGCAAAATGATGAAGTACGTTGTTTAATGCAGGCATGGATAGTACCACAAGCTGTAAGTATTGAGATTCCATAGTTTTAGTTATGATTAATGATGAATAAAACATTTAAATGCTTTTTGTTATTTTATTATTGCATAAATTAATCCTAAACCTAGACTTAACCAATATTTTAGAATAAAAGTTTGAAAACGAATTCCTTCATTCCTTCCTAGTTTTTTGATAATTATTGAAATTGTAATGGGTATCCTACTATTTGAAGAACAATTTGGCGCATATTTAACTGTTGTTCATCTCAGGAATTTTTTATATGGCTTGTCCCCTTTACAAGAAATCCATTTTTTTTTTATTGAGGAATGGACTTGCTCTTGAGTCTTGACCTCAATCTCGTCTGATGGAAAGCGATAGACGAAGTCTATGATGGAGCGAGCGTGCCCAGAAGATACCTGTTCACTCTTGCTTTGAAGGCAAAAATATCAATTTCTTTGGGGCACCCAAGTGCCCCGCATGTTTAATCGTGCGACTTTTAGGTGCGCGTGAAAGAAAGACACAGGCTGAGAAGGCTGCTCAACAGAGCCACATGATTGCCCGGAGTCTGGAACCGATATAAAACGATCCGTAGAATTTATCAAAAACCAATACGTCTCAGAGGAAAGACCGGATGGAGGCGTTTCAAAACAACGTTAAGAAAAACAACCAGGCAATGAGGGTCAAAACTTGTCTCACCGCCGAGACAGATCTTTCAATAGGATGCCTTAAAACACCAGACAACTACCTACACAACTAACGCTGAAGAAACCAGCGAATTACTTCTCACCACCCCACTTCCCAGGCTGCCGGATTGCGACTCAACAGAGTTGGGAACCGCATAGTGAAAGGGCTACGAGCAACCTAGATTGGTATAAGAACTCTTCAGGGTTCAGGGGCTAGCGTACACTCCCTAGATCTCAACATTATCTTTGACTAGGCGAACACAGCTCAGTATCCCAATGCAAGTGTGACGCCCGAACACAAGCCGCAACAGCCGTAAAGCATTTAGGGATACCTACACAACAACGCAATTACATTTGTATCTGATAGTCTGGCTGTGCTCAAAGCCCTAGAGAACAAAGAAACTAACAGCAAACTAATCTTTGATTGTCACCTCGCCCTGGAGAGTATATCGCTGTCTAACATCATTACCCTCCAGTGGATCAAGGGGCACAGTGTATCCCTAGGCAATGACACCGCAGAAGAACATGCAAAGAGAGGTTCCGAGATGGTAGTGCTAGGCCTGTACTCACACCTTCCCCTACCTTTCTCACAGTTTCTTACATGGATTCGCCAGAGAACAACTTAACTACTTCATAACAACAAATGGTCAGGGGTTACAGTCTGCAAGTAGTCAAAAATGGCAATGCCAAGTCTACATCCGCAACTAACAAAACGACTACTCAGCTTAAGTAGAAATAACCTTAGTACGGACCGAATGGGCGTCTAACGGCCGTTTTCTATAATATATCTCAATCCCAATCTTGATCCCGATCCTTGTCTGTAACCAATCAAAGGTGAGGATT
This sequence comes from Melanchra persicariae, assembly GCA_947386135.1. Taxonomy (NCBI): domain Eukaryota; kingdom Metazoa; phylum Arthropoda; class Insecta; order Lepidoptera; family Noctuidae; genus Melanchra; species Melanchra persicariae. The sequence continues at coordinate 4,872,658 of OX376653.1, read as the reverse complement.
GTGTCGTGAAGGACACAAACTCGGCCGTTGATTGGTTACAGACAAGGATCGGGATCAAGATTGGGATTGAGATATGTTATAGAAAGCGGCCGTAAGTGCGGAAAATGGAGTTCCTACTCTACTCTAGGTGCGCGTGGAATGGAGTGATAACGATCGTAGGTCTTGTATCATAGTTTTTGTATCCATAGAACATGAGAACACTGCACTCGGTCCCTTTCTTCTTATACCTGCTGCCACTGATACAGATAGGGTGTCTCAACCGGAGCAAACTTCCACGCAATGTGCCGCCACCGCGCCGTCAGCATTATTGTCTTGTTGACGAATGACGTCAGGCAGCGCCAGTAAACGTCCCCTCTTAAGATTCCCTTTTGAGACACATAACTTGCAAAAACGCAGAATGTGGGATGTCAAAACTGACTTACTTAGTTAATTAAACGAATTATTGTGAGCCGTTATTTTAAAATTCAATAGTGCAATCTTATTTGGCCATTCTTTGAGTGTCGACCAGCAGTGCGATTCTGTAAACATGTCGAGGTGAACACCCGGGCGGCGCGCACGACGGGTGAGTTGTCAAACCATACAAATAAGATGGAATGACAGCTCTTCACTTCGCCTAGGTGTACACCGTGAGATGTCGATAAAATCGACCGGCAGTGTTCTGTCTACATCTCACCGTGTTAAGATAGGTGAAGTGAGCTGTTACCTATGAAACAACAGCTTGAAGTGGAATGACAGTTCGCATCAGTTAAGTTTTCACTCTTACTGGCTAGGGAAGGCCTTGCTGTGTCTGCTACTCGAACAGATTATGCCTTCCGGGAAATAAACACATCCAGTCCAATTGAGAACCACCTCCTTTTTTTGAAGTCGGGCAAAAATTTACATGGTGAAAAATTTCTAGTAAGGTTTTCCTTTAATGCCTTGTCAAACAAAAGCTGAGTTTGACACCTATTAAAAGTCACATTAGCGGTGAGGTATAGAAGACAGAGTGAACACTAGACACGATCCCATTTTTGTTATCCCTATGGCGTACTGACACACTGTCACGACTGGCACAGAAGTACAAACAGTAGGTACGTCGCTATCAGCAGTATACCTGTGGTTGACGAATGATGTAGCTCCACATACCTTCCAAAAACACAAATTTGTGGGTGATATCATCCTCATCTGCGCATCTTAACCATTCAATAATGAAAATTCTCCGACACATTTGAGCATGGTAAAGCAAGTATTTTCTACGATTTCTCACATTTCAAGTGCACAAACCTCAGTAAGTCTGGTTGAGGTCTTTGAGCTTCGAACCGAAACAAACTCGATTTAAAGAAATCAACTTCCCATACATTAAACTGAACAAATTGCAAGAATTTCAAGAATTGCTGAGCAAAGTTTTTCGTAACGAGTCTCCTCTTTTACTTTTCTTTATATTGTGTTGTATAATATCTTCTTGCCGTGCATAATCTTCTGATTTAGCGTTTGTGCTGTTAATTTGATAAGGGTAAGATAAAGTCCAAGCAACAGAAGAACACTGACTCCTAAGACACAGGGTATCCTAGTTTAGGAGGCAGGGTTTAATAAATTTGTACACCTTTCACAAATTGTGTAACACGAGCTAGATATCTTAAGCATATTGTAAGGTATTTGTTCAATAAATATATTATTATTATTATATTATAGTCTGCACAATAATCACTTTTTAGGTAAATGCGTTTACCCCGATCCGTGTTAGAATAGAATATATTTTATTGTAAAACATGAGTACGTATACATCAAATAATATGCGTATGGTCTTAAAATAACATGTAGATCTGCATGTTTTAAAACAACTTATTTTTGGTTTAGGGAGAAACAATTGAGTCTACACAGCAAACTGTGAAATTAATAACTTAACCGCTGCGGCCCCGACATGTGAAAATTCCCAAAAAAAAGTAAATCTTATGTAATAGGTAAATAAACATTAAATTCGCGATTAATTCGCGACACACCGGTGTGTCGCCGGGGCCGGAGCGGTTAATAATAAATAAATAAAAGTATTGTTTTTACAGATTTGGGTGTGAAAATGTCGTAAAAGTATGAATTAATTTAGTTAATTGCGGTCATTTAAAAATTCCGATATGGTATAATAGCATTTGGCTATGAGATATTTTTTTAAATGTATTTTAAATAGAGCAGTAGGCATTTGTCTATTGTCTTGTGTTCCGAGATATTTGGACGCAAGTTCTATTTTCGCCTCCAAATACCGTGTATATGTAATAAATATACCTATTTTAGATACGCGACACAATATTTTGAACATTTTTTGTGGTGTCCTCTAACTATACCTGGCACTATTTATGTGCACCGCAACTTAGAGGAAAATTATAATGGCTATGGACGACTAACGGCCGCTTTCTATAATATATCTCAATCCCAATCTTGATCCCGATCCTTGTCTGTAACCAATCAAAGGTGAGGATTGTGTGGTGAAGGACACAAACTCGGCCGTTGATTGGTTACAGACAAGGATCGGGATCAAGATTGGGATTGAGATACATTATAGAAAGCGGCCGTAAGCCAATTTAAATTGATGACAGTCTCTCATAAATACTGACGTCTATTTTAAAAACGTTCTTGTCTTTAATTTCTTACCCACTGCAGTAAGAATTTCCGTTTTGGCTTCTCGCGCAAAACCGGCCTTCGGTCAGATTCTTTATCATTTTCTTACATTTTGCGGCTCTCCACACGTATTGATCGATATAGTAAAGGTAATCCGATGATATTGTCGGCCCGGAATCCTGTGAATAATATATGAGATATTTAACCTCTTACAGCTTTAGTTAAATTCTTTTCGTTTGTCAAAATAGTGAACGGAGATACAATTAAATATCGTGACGTTTTAAAATAACTCACTGTTATCGCACCCCAGCCCGCTACTAGTGCCATCTCATAGTAGGGTGGGTTCCTCATTAACGCCACTCGTCTAGTTTTATAATTCAGTTCTACATCCGTTTGGAGTCGCAGTAGCGCTATGTCATGAAGTCCATTGCTTCTTGTAAAGTTTTTGTGTCCATAGATGACGTGAATTGTAGACTGGGTCCCTTTCTCCGTATGCTTGTGGCCCACTGACACAGATAGGTTGTCTCGACTATAGCAGTCGTCCACGCAATGTGCCGCGGTGAGAACTATCCTCTGGTTGACGATAGATGCCCCACAGGACCATTGAACATCCCCTCTTTGGAAGCATGCAACTCGCAAAAACGCAGAATGAGGAAAATCTGTTATAACCGCTTCTCTACCTTCCACCGCAGTAGGGTGATATCGGGGGACCTGGATCAAGTAGATCCAGGTACCCCCAATTTCACAATAATTAGTTTATGCATTCATTGATTACATCAATACAGAGTTTTATAATCTAAGTATGATTATTTTAATATTATAAGTAGTAACAAATCGACACAGATACCAAATAGACATACGATACCTTCATTCGAACTAATATAATTATGGAGCTCATTGTGAGCGAGCATTGTTTTATACATTTATAATTAATGTTTGCTTACTTAGCAATTTGTTTTCAATAACATTTCATATTTGTTAATGATATTCTAATTAGAATGTAGATTTTATGTGAGAAGTTTAAACTTTAAACTGCTGAAATGAAACTAAAATTTTCTTGTAATAGGTATATTAATAATTATTTATTAGTTCGTATTTCGTTATAATTAATATCTCTACGTGGTATAAAACTTCCTATTACAATTGATAATTTATTATATTCATTAAAGTCAATCATTTACACATGTCCTTAGTTTCAAGTATATAATATTATTTTAGATAGCAAAAATTAGTTACTTGATCTTTTCAATGCAACTATGATCTCATGAATAGACGAGCATTGTTGCTACACGATATTGATAACACAATATTTGCTTTAATGACTAACAGATTTTTTTTAATGAAAATAATTTGCTGAATTATTTATTACATTAAAATAATGTGAATATGCTCAGATTCTTAGAGATGATTTAATTTTACAGCTTCTGTAATGAAACTATGTTATTGCAATGAATAAGCAAGTATTTGTTAGTTCATATCATTACAAATTAAATAAACAAAATAATTACAATTAATTAAACTAAATAATTAGGAATTAACGGACGCAGTAGGTGATCCAGGTGCTTGTAGGTGATCCGTTCTTCTTTTTACAAGGATTGATAAAAAGTACCTATTGTTTAAATATGACACGTAAGTAGATGTTATCAGTGTAAATGCTCTTTATAATATGCCGAACACATTATTTCAGCCTGCACTGGCACATAGAATTACTTTCAAATTGGTTTGCATCATAAATTTCGATTCGTAAAACTTTAGTGCCACCGGTCGTAACCGTTTTGTATATTAACTCCTTATTATTAGTTGTATTTGTATATGGAACACATTGAACACAACAGGTTCTATCATTAACGGAGGTGAAGTTGGTGAATAAACCCAACTCAGTTCCTGAAACTGAATACATTAGGTATTTTTATTTTCACTGGTATAATAAATTCTAAAATATTATTATTATGTTTAAAAGTAAAACATTTTGTAAGATTAGGTACTTACAGACATTGTAGAATTTATCACTAGCACACTAAAAGAATGGAAGAACAGAAGTGAATTTTTTTCTTATTTTACCTCGATTTACATATTAAATATTTTATTGTTGATAGAGTTCAAAATAAAGTAATGCTGAGTTGAATATATTTATGTATATTGAATAGATTTATTACGATCCCTGGCTGCAACATGCTATACTATACATTATCCTAAGTGTTTTTATTTGAATGCTGTGAAATGAACTGATTATGTTGACAAATCAAGACGTCTATTTTTTAAACAATCAAAAATATAAAACTATGCGATAAAATTGATACATCTACAAAACAAGACTGACTCGTGGATGAATTGAACCTATGACCTCCGTTTCTCCGATGTGCTCGGCGGCGCTCTTACCCACTGAGCTAACGAGTCTTGTTGATTGTGTATATAAGAGGCATCGTGCATCACAGCAATTCACTCTAAGCATTGCATTGCATGGGTTAAGTTTTAAATTTATATCCTAAATAAATAACTCAATTTATTGATATTATCTATAATGTTTCACTCAGCGAGATTTTGATTAAGATGGGATTCGTAAAATGATTTTCAAGAATGCTAAGGCTGAGATAATATACTCGTATATTCAAGATATGCACCCAGGGAAAAAAGTATCGAACACAGGTGAATTAAAACATCGGGATAGTGATATAACCCAAACAGAAGATTTATTTAAACAGATGTTGGAAGATTCAGTGAGATCTAACATGAAAAATACTCACTTAATTACACTCAAAAGCGAACATGGTGAGGATCTTCGCACATTCGTCGAAATTATTATCATGAAAAATCGGTTGTGAGTTCGTCAAAGAGTAGTGGGAGTAGTCTATCGACAACAACAGCAGATTTATTCCATCAGGCGACTGGTGAGTGATACAGCACATGAGTTAGTTTGCAGGTACATTATAGGATATTGATTGCTACCAGATGCAACCAGGAAATGAAATTTGTTTCATATAAATTGTGTCACCATCACTGACGCGAGAGCAAGTAATCCAGAACCTAGATACACTCAAACATCAATAATATATCAAAGAAACAAAAATATAAAATGGTTCTAAATTGGAGGAGGAAACATTATATTGATACCAGATTCTGCCTGATGATGAAATTGCTTTTATTTAATTCGTGCGTCATTGTTTCAGAACACAAATAAAAACAAAAAAAATAACTCTTTTTTTTTGTTTTATTTAATAAAACACTGACACCTTAGACACCAATCATACAGCAGTGCGATTCTGAAGTGCGATTCTGCAGTGGGATTCTGTAAACATGTCGTAGTGAACACTTGGGCGCTGCGCACGACGGGTGAGGTGTCAAATCATACAAATAAAATGGAATGACAGCGCTCTTGTCATTCACTCCGCCTAGGTGAACAACGTGAAATGTCGACAGAATCGACCGGCTGTTCTGTTTAAACTCAAGAAGTGTCGATTTGTTACTAAAATATTTAATAATCATACTTAGATAATAAAACTCTGTATTGATGTAATGAATGAATGAATGAATAAAATAATTATTGTGAAATTTACCTGGATCTACCTGATCCAGGTCCCCCAATTTTACTCACCGCAAAACATAGACATTTGATTGTGCGAATCAAAGTAAACACATATATAAATATTACACAATAATAATTCATTTTGAACCAACTCAGACATGTACCGATCGGCTTTGAAGAACTAAACTTATGCTTATCGCTCAATGCTGCCATTAAATGGATCATTAACTGTCTGAAACGCAGTTTTTAATGGGTAGATTAAAACCTTTAGTTAATTAAACGGATAGTACTAGTAGTGGACCATGCGCTTTTAACTTTTCAAGTGGTATTAGGTCGGGTTGTGGTCTATTGATCCACGCAACAAACCAAATCAATTAATGATCTTCGGCCCTACATTTATGTTTGCTTAATTCTACATTATACTGAATGGCTAGTTACTTAAAATAAATAATAAAACTGTAATTTCTGTATTGGTAAGGATAGGTACTGGTTTGTTGAATTGTATAATATGTTTATGGTTTTTAATTTGTGATTCTTTGTAAAACTTGCTAAACGCTTAGTTGACATTTCACGCGACCCAAGGGCTGGCTTTTACCTCGGACAGAGGGTAAGCATTGCCATACAACAACGTGGCCATGCTGCCAGTCTTTTGAGTTCACTTTCAGTCGACAGCGATGCGGACGAATTTTTTGACGCCATATTTTTGTTAAGAGTTTTGACTTTTATTTTAAGTGTCTATAGTTAAATTAGTATTATATTATAAAAAAATGAAATTCTAAAGGCTTAAAGTCACCCAAAGGGCAATGGAGAGGGCAATGCTCGGAGTTTCCTTGCGTGATCGAATCAGGAATGATGATATCCGCAAGAGAACCAAGGTTACCGACATAGCCCGAAGGATCGCCAAATTGAAGTGGCAGTGGGCAGGGCACATTGCACGCAGAACAGATGGTCGATGGGGCCGAAAAGTTTTGAAGTGGCGACCGCGTAACGGAAGACGCAGTGTTGGAAGGCCTCCCACAAGGTGGACCGATGACCTGGTTAGGGTCGCGGGTAACCGATGGATGCGAGACGCACAGGACCGGTGGTTGTGGCGACACTTGGGGGAGGCCTATGTCCAGCAGTGGACGTCTTTCGGCTGATATGATGATGGTGATATGATGAAATTCTAAAGGAAATCTTGAAAACTTTATGCGCAGTGGTATAAAGTTTTCATCTTGCACTGGCAAGAAGTCTTTGTAAATCTTTTTTGTAATTTTTTAAAGAAAACCAAACGTTCTTTTACAATTATCACACTCTGTTATCTTATTTTTTTGTATTACTTCGGTTAATTTCCGCAGCTAGTCTCATTGTAATAGTTGTTTGTAATAATGAGTATACAATAATCACTTTTTAGGTTTCGCTGCCAAGATAATAAACGCAAGTTCAATAATTTTACAAAGGGCTCCGGAGGGGGCTGAAATGGAGTGCCAATAATGGCCCCATTTCACCCTCCTGTTGAACGTCAGCCACTGCGCCGCCCAAGAACTGATGCTCCTGAGCATGGCGCAGTGACTGATGCCTGTGGACGGCGAGCAATGGGTAGCTCGCCGTCCGATCAGAATAGGCCCGGGTTGACGGCGCGCTGTGTTCTACGCGCGCCAAACCAGCAGCAGTCCGCGTGGGTCGGGGCCCGTTAGGGCCAGAGCCTGCCAGGGTTGCGGAATATGATCGAAAGAGTTACCGCGGCCCTGGAAAGAAAGGCACTGGGAGGACAAAGGGTGGGTTTTAGTTAGTAAAAGTCTGACACTCCCTGCCGCTCCACCCAAAGCGGGAGGAGTCATTTGATGATTTCCCATACTCCAATAAAAAAAAAAGTTCAATAATTTTACCTACCTCAAACTATCTTGGACATGCGACACAATATTTCGAACATATTTTTTAAGTGTCCTTAGATATAACCACTTTGTTTATACCCATTCCTGGCACTATCTTTGTGAACCGCAACTGAGGTCCTTGAAAACCCAACTTTGAAAATCATAATGGCTATCGATGACTTGGCTAATTTAAATTGATGACAGTCTTCAAAACAAATACTGACGTCTATTTCTCACCGTTTTTTTTTGGATAGTCAATAAATTACTCCCTCCGCTCTCAGCGGAGCGGAAGGGAGTGTCAGACTCATACTGACTAAACCCACTATTCGTAAACGCAAAGAACATTTTAGAGATATTGTAAAGTTCCTTTAAAATGTCTTTTGCGTTCCAGGTGGTAACTCTTTCGAATAATTTCGCAACCCTGGTAGAGTCTATTTCTTACCTATAAGCGTAAGATGAATTGCCTCTGTCGCTCGCGCATAGCAGCCCTTTGTGTAATTTAACCATTTTCTTACATAATTTTGTCCTCAACACGTATTGATCAACATATTTCAGATAATTCATTATTTTATCCGGCCTGGCATCCTGTGAATATTGTATGAAATATTTAATTTTAATTACAATGTACACATAAGTGTACAAAAGTGGTACATGGGCGGACTTAAGGCAAGGCATTCTCTACTTTGGGTTAAAAAGACTACACTTTGGTAGGTGTACAACAAATAAATAAGATTTAAAATACAATTTTGTTTTGGAAGTAATATTATAATCAAATATAATACCTACTAAAAATACATAGGTATACAGGCTGTTTCAGAAAGGTGTGGTCATATTTAAGGGTGATGTTGGGTAGCTGATATACATTAAGGAAAAAATGTCAAAATAAAAAAAAAATGTTTTTTTTTAAATCGACCACAAAAAATAACGACTTAAAAGTTACGAAGAAATGATTTTTCAAACACTTGGTGGCATTTACTTTAGTTCAATCACAATTTGATGTCACCAACTGCATCAGACTGCTTGAAAAGTCATTTCTTCGGAAGTTTCGTCGTTTTCAACGGTCGAATTATTTGAAAAAAATCTCATTTTTTATGTTTTGACATTTTTTTGTTACCCAACATCACCCTTAAATAGGCTTAAATATGACCACACTTTTTTGGAACAGCCTGTATACCTATGTATTTTTAGTAGGTATTATATTTGATTATAATATTACTTCCAAAACAAAATTGTATTTTAAATCTTATTTATTTGTTGTACACCTACCAAAGTGTAGTCTACAAAGAACAGCGTATACAGGACGCTAATATAATAAACCAATATATAATATTATGTTTTATAATAATATCTCAAAGAACTCATAAAAATTTATGACGAAGTGCATAGTCATAAACCCGATGTTTTTAATACAAGTAAACTATATAAGTAGTGCTACGTAATATGTGGACTTAATGTGTAAGTTGCTTGCCTTCAATAAATGGACATACAATTGAATATTATGATTAACTAATGACAAAGAACTCACTTTAACCCACCAGCCTGCTACTTGTGCTTTCTCGAAATAAGGTGGGTTTCTCATAAACGCCACTCGTCGTACGCGATCGTTCAGTTCTAAATCCGTTTTGAGGTTCAGTAGTGCTATGTCATTCATTAATATATTTTCAGTGTAATTATGGTGTATACACAATACTCTAACACTAGACCTGGACCCTTTCTTCATATTACATCGGCCCACTAATACGAACATCTTGGTTCGACGAGAGGTACCTTTCACGCAATGCGCAGCCGTCAGCAGTGTCCTCTGGTTGACGATAGATGACCCGCAGGTCCAGTCCTCTTTTTTTTGGTCCATAACTACCAAATACGCAGAATGTGGAAAATCTTTTATATTCGCATATCTAACGCTTTCTTGTAAACATGCTGTGTCACATTTGATCGCACATATCAAACTCAATATTATAAAATATTGTTTCATTTTGAATAAACTTACACGTACCAATCGGCTTTGACAAACTACACACGTTTTAAGGCAATTAAATGGATCATTAAGTCTTTGAAACGCGTTTTGGTAAATTAAAATCCTTAGTTAATTACATGGGTAATGGAAGCAATGCGCTGACCATTATTACTCTGTGACAAATCACATCAACATCACAACACGGTCCTCAAGAGGAAGAGTTTTGGCCGAAGGGTGTAGTTTACCGACGTTTTCGCGGCAGGCTACGCGGCACCGCGCAGCGTAATTCGACGTTGTCACTTCGTGTCTTCGTTTATAATCATCATCTTCCTGCCCTTATCCCATGTTACTTGGGGTCGGCGCAACACGTTTCTTTCTTCCATTCTGACCTATCAGCCGTCACACTATCACTAACTCCCTTTTCTTTCATATCGCTCCTCACACAATCCATCCATCTTTTCTTTGGCCTTCCTCTTCCTCTCCATCCATCCACATTTATATTCATAACCCTTTTAGTTACATGCGCTTCATCCCTCTTCTTCACGTGACCATAAGCGGTTACCTTTCAAATTTTCCGTCACTGGCGCCACTTTTAAACTACCTACTACTTAATATAATAAGTTATTATTTTTGTATGTATTAGTATAGTTTTTTATATTTATGTATTGTATTTTGTATGGGCGACAAATGCCTGAAACAAATAAATAACAATAAGAATAAATCGAAGGTGAGTGATGTATTCGTCACATAATATGTTAATATGTAGCCTTAGCTAATTACTATATTGGTGACATTTTCGTAAATGTATAAATGAGCTCACCCCACTGTAACGTCGGTCTTTGCACGGACACAACATCAATTTTTTTAAACCTTTTTTAAATTTTAATTTAACTCTTTTATTTGATCTTTTATTTTTTTTTATCTATCTGTATTCAGCAATTTGCGTCTATTTTTGAGTAGAACAAACAATTGTGCTTTCTTTTTAACCGACTCCAATAAAAGGAGGAGGTTCTCTATTCGATTGATATATTTTTTATTTGATGAAGGTACATGTAATGTTTTGTAAGTGTAATTTAATTCAGTTTGGCTTAGTCGTTTTCATTAAGTGTTAATGTCCGAAACGCATTTTCATAATGAGTTGATTAAAATCCTTAGTTAATTACACTCAAGCCGACCAACTTTGGCAATTTAATTATTATGAATAATCATTTTTTCTTTATTGCTATTATCTTTGTAATATGTAAACACCATGTGTAACTTAACTGTCAATGATTTATTGATTTACAGCTACTGTGTAAAACAGTAGTTCTGTTAGTCTTGATGCATACTGAGAAAATTAATACTTAGTGTTTTCAGAAAGCGTAATAGTTATTTATGATATTAGTGCGGTAAGTTGGTTTTTACAAACGAGTAGACGAATGTAAGCACGAGACGAAGTCGAGGGCTTACCATAGTCACGAGTTTGTAAAAACCAAATCCGCACGTGTGTCATACAACGTTTTTCGACACATTTGCGAGAAAACATTACAATAAGTACCTAATGAAACAAACTTCTTGTCTCTAGAAATCAGTCGGAAAGTCGCAACAATCTTTGACGTTTCTAATATGAAAATGGCGCGAATTTGCAAAGGGCGCCACATGCGCGTGGTGAAAATTAGAACCACATACTTTATTTCTTTATTTATCTTCTCTCATTTTCTCTATAATATTAAAATGAGACAAACGTATACAGCAAAAGCGCTTCCAAGGAGGTTCGATTATTTAGCTTATTTATTTTCGTGATGTGAAACTCCTTGGTGGAATTCTTATTAATTTTTATGGAAATTAAAAAAAAACCGTAAAGAATACGCACGGCGCTATACAACGGAGTTTGCGGTAAAATATGTACTTAGGTGAGAGTACCTACTTTGCCGCACGCTCCATTGTGTGGTGCATAATTTTTAACTTTCGAACAATGCATACAGGCTTCGTAAATGCATTTTTTGAGCAAATGTGTTGAAAAAGATATTACCGTTGCGAATAGACGAGTATCAATATTATTAATATGTAAACCGTAAACGAGACGTTTCAAAAGTAACTAAGCTCCGGCGCGCTTATTATTCAAAACTTTTTATTTTTAAGTAATACAGTCTGATGGCATATCATCAGAAAATTAGTGGACAAAAATAACTTCCACTAACTGCATCAGATTGTCACCTGATTGTCTGATAAAAAGATGATTCCGTGCTTCGGAAGGCACGTGTAATAACCGGTGGTCCCGGCCACCAAATGGCGGTCGTCAAACCATGTCCCTTGAGACGGTATAGAAACTCTTTCTTTTGTCTCTTTTTAACCGACTTCTAAAAAAGGAGGAGGTTCTCAATTCGGATGTTTATATTTTTTTTTTTTTTATGTTTGTTCGGGCATAACTCCGTCGCTTGCCAACCGATTTGAAAAATTGGTCCAAATGGTCCCATTGAATTTTTATCAAAATCGGATCAGTAGTTTGGTTTTTAAATCCAAATAGCTGGAAAAAATATGTGGAAAAATCATCCATGTATACGAAATTGCGTATTTTTGCTTTCCTGTGACTTTCCAGTGGTATTGTTAGGTGTGGGGTACCACTAAAAAGTGAAAAATAAAAAAGTTTTTTCACAAAAAAAAGAAACCGACTTCCAAAAAATAACTTTAATTTCGGAAGTCGGTGTCAAATAACAAAGGAGCAACCAAAAACACCGACTTCCGAAATTAAAGTTATTTTGAACTTTGTAGTGTTTTTTGGAAGTCGGTTTCTTTTTTTTGTGAAAAAGTTTTTTTAAAAAAAAACGTTGCCCCACACTAGGAATTTCTTCTGTATCGTGGGGCGCGGCGTGTGGGGTCGTTGGACCTTACTGCCCACACGACAAGAAGAAGAAGACGATTATATTAGGTACTTCACGCCGGAACAGCTGCTCAAACTTTATCAAGCGCAAGTTCGATCGTGTATGGAGTACTGCTCGCATCTTTGGGATGGATCTGCCAGATACCAGCTTGATGCCCTTGAGTCAATAGAGAAACGAGCCAAGAGGATCATCGGCAATGATAGGCTCGTCGAGTCGAAGCTCCAAAGTCTCGAGCATCGACGCCGAGTTGCTAGCCTGTCGGTTTTCTATCGGTTGCATTTTGGAGAGTGTGCAACGGAATTGCATAGTTTGATTCCGCCTAGCCCGTTCCATCATCGGACCACAAGACGTACGGCGATGCGCCACCGGTACATGGTGGACATCCCACCCACACGCACAAAGCGTTTTGGGAATACATTCATTGTGCGTACCGCTAAGGAGTGGAATTCCCTGCCGGAGTCTGTGTTTCCTGATAGCTACAACCTGGGAGTCTTTAAGTCAAGAGTGAATAGGTTACTTCTAGGCAAGCGTGCTCCATCTTCGACCACATCGTCGCTTACCATCAGGTGAGATAGTGGTCAAGCGCGTGCCTATCAATAATAAAAAAAAAAAAAAAAATATATTCAAAAAGATCTTGTTGGGATCTTTCTTTCAATCTATTTTTATGGTTCCAGGTTATATAGGATCACTCGTATTTCTGTCTGGCAGGCTGTCTGTCACCAAACTGATGTGGCAGTGGGCACGGCACATTGCTCGCAGAACAGATGGTCGATGGCGCCGAAAAGTTCTGGAGTGGCGAACGCGTACCGGAAGACGCAGCGTTGGAAGCCTCCCACTAGGTGGACCGATAACCTAGTGAGGGTCGCGGGTAGCCGATGGATGCGAGACGCACAGGACCAATTGTTGTGGCGACACTTGGGGGAGGCCTATGTTCAGCAGTGGACGTCTTTCGGCTGATGATGATAAGGCTGTCTGTCTTTCTATGAACTTTGAACTTTCGTGACTCAAACACGGACACATGACGAATATAAATACGTTTTGTAATATCTTTTTAGGGGACTAGTTAGAAAATTAAAAGAAAAAACGGGTCAGGGGTCTACTCTCTAAGCCCGAAGTCCGTAGTTTCAGCCCTAGTGTCAGGCGTTTTCTACTACGTATCACCTACGGGGCCCTAGACAATCTACGATTCAATTAGCGAATGCGACTGTCGAAATGCCAAAATGTAGGGATTTGATCACTTGCCAATCGCCTTCGCTACGCTAACGTTGATAGAATGTCACTTGTCTAGAGCCCACGGTGTTAGAATGAATGACAACACGATTTTACAGTTGTTCTTAGTTCAAGTTCGGGACTAATCGTAAGTCCGTGGGTGACATGCAGTAGAAAACGCCCGACATTCAGGCCGTAACAACGGACTTCGGACTTCGGGCTTAGAGAGTAGACGCCCTGGGTCTGATCGGATGGCGAGCCAGCCAACGCTTACCGTCCGCAAGGACTGCGGGACTGCGACTCCCGACGCCTGGGGCGTCATCTTCTGTTGCCGCAATCGGGATGGGGCGTGAGGTTTGCTTCTCCCTAACGCGGCCCGCCTCCTCCTTCACTAGCACTACTGCTCCGCAGAAGGAGGTAACGGTTTTCCATGCTTCACATGTATGTGAATTTTAAATATAAAAAATTACAACCTTAAATTTTATGCTACCGCAATTGTTATCGTACAAAAATATGAATATAGTAATCCAATTCAAATAAATAATGTGTGCGAAACAAGTATTATAATTATAGTAAAATTTTAAATTATGATACACGTCAAAAACATTCGTGTCAGGCCCAAAGATGGAGCGATGGCGGTTATTTATGAGATAAAGAACTCTTTTAACATTTAACATTTCTCTTAATAGTATGAAACTAACGCTCAAAAGTAGATTTATCACCTAATTAAAACTTAACTTTTTTATCACTTTGCATACTTTTTAAAACTGATAGTGATGTTTCAGTGAACTCATGTTCAGATACAAAAAAAAATAATTATATAATGTATTTGTAACGCGTCTTCCCATAATAGGAGTTTATTGTACTTATTTTTACCAATAAATCACACTGTCGGCACTATAGGTCTGTTGTATTGGTTGTAAGGAACCAATCACTGTCTTAAGAATTTTATTGTTTAAGACTGTTTGATGCCAAAATAAAAAATAACATAAAAAACTCTTTCGCGACCCAGGTTCATTTTCTACGAAACATGAATCGTATCATTTTTAATACTTATTCAAAAGTGCTTTTTAACTTCATCGTCACGAGAACCAATTTTAAGGACCGATAAGGGTCCGAGTGCTCATGCGTTTTTTTTTTATTTTTTTTATTAGTGATGGGTTTGCTCTTGACTCTAGTCAATGTCATTTAAAGAACTTTGTAAATGCTTAGTTGACACTTCGCGTGATCCAAGGGCTGGCTTTTACTTCGGACAGAGGATAAGCATTGCCATGCAACGTGGCAATGCCGCCAGTCTTTTGGGCTCACTTCCTTTCGACAGCGATGCGGATGAATTTTTTGACGCCTTTTAGTTATGAGTTTTCCTTTTGTATTTTATTTTAAGTGTATATAGTTAAATTAGTATTATATTGTAAATAAAATTAAAATTTTAAGGAAATAAAAACAAATGAAAACAAACCGTAAAATACGTGGAATTTAAGTTTAAATCAATTTGCAATATACTGGAACCAATTGGTTCCATCCGGACGTAAGTCTGGGCTATTTGAAAAAGATTTTTTTTCGACTTTGACCATGTTACCCGACATATTTGGATGTAAATTCTCATTATAGATCTTTGCCTAAGACCTGAATTATACAGAAAAGGCGTGGTGAAGACACGGCGCAGGCGAGGCGTAAGGCACGATGCCGCTTCAAAAAGATTCAATGCAAAATGTAGGTAGGCGACACGTCGTGAATTATACACAAACGGCGGCGGCGCGGCGCATGCTCGCCGCTCGCCTGCGCCGCGTCGTTACCACGCCTTTTCTGTATAGGCCTAAGAAACGCAGCACCATATTTCGAACGTTTCAGTTTGTTCTGACACTATCATTAAACACCAAAAAACTTTCTTACCCACTAGAGTAAGCCTGGATTCTGCTGGTCGCGCAAAACATGCCTGCTTGCAGATGAACAACCTTCTTTTTACATTCTTTTCGCTTCAACACATATTGATCGACATAATAAAGATCATTAGTTTTTTGTGGCGGCGGTATTTCCTGTAAATGTAATACAAAATATTTATCTTTCGTTTGTCAATATTGAATGGAGACAAAACATATTAGTTAAATTATAATACCATAAACCATAAAAATTACTCACTTTAACTAGACCCCAGCCTGCTACTTGTGCATTCTCAAAGTAAGGTGGGTTTTTCATTAACGCCACTCGTTGAACGTGAACGTTCAGATTTAAATCCCTTTTTAGTACCAGTAGCGCTATGTCATTAACAATCCGATATCTACTATAGTTTACGTGTTTATAGACGGTGTGAACACTATACTGGATCCCTTTCCTCTTGTTACTGTTGCCCACTGATACAGACAGCCTGTCTTGGGTTAAGCATTTCTCCACGCAATGCGCCGCCGTCAGCATTATCCTCTGATTAACAATGGATGCCCCGCAGGCCGAGGATACGTCATTTTTTTTTAAACAACTAACTCTACAAAACGCAGAATGTGGGAAATCTTCTATCCAAGCTTTTTCACCTCCCACTACTAAAAATTGGATTTCACATTTGATCACATGTATCAAACACAATATTACAAAATAATGTTTCATTTTGAACAAACATAGACATGTACCAATCGGCTTTGACAAACTACACTTACGTTTTAATTAAATGGGTCATTAAGTGTTCTGTGTCATTAAGTGTTTGAAACGCATGTGCTTAGTGGGTAGATTAAAATCCTTTGTTAATTAACTGGATTTACAGACAGTGATTATTTTGAAATTCAATAGTGCAATATGCGTCTGCTCATTGCACTATCTTTTTGTAGAGTAAATGTATTTATTAATTTTAAAACAACTACCTACTTAAACACATAAAACTTATAGATACTAAATAAAAACTAGTAGAAAATATACACGCGGAGTAAAAGGGAGGGAAAGAACTCATAGGGTATCGAAAAATTCATCCACATCGCTGTCAACGGGAAAAGTGCCGCATTGCCACGTTGAATGGCAATGCTGATTCGTTGGCTTGCCCTAATACGGCGCTGCCCGAGAACCCATCTTCCCAGAGTCAATGGGACGAGCCGCTCTGCGTGTTGGTACGGAATAACCTCTTAAATACGTCAACCAACACTGCTGAGTGTGCCCGCCTGCTGGCTGTGGGTGAATGGGAGTCGGGCCTCTGGCTACAGGCATTACCGTCACCTAATATAGGTACTATGTTGCTACATGTTTGCGTCTGGGTGCTCCTAGCGGCGCTTCACATCGCTGTCAATGTGGTGAAGCAGTCGACTGCCTCGGACACCATCGCCTTTCCTGCAGTAGAAGCGCGGGCCGGATACCACGGCACGCCAGCAGAGCCCGGCGGATGATGTCATTAGACATCATCCGCCGGGCTCTTGTCACCGCCGGGGTGCCAGCTGCAACATGTGTCGACACCCTTGCGCCATCCCATGTTCTTAGCACGGCGGGTTGTACGGCTGCTGCGGGTGCAGAAAATCTCAAACGACGCAAATACAACAACCTTATTGAGAATTATGTATTTGAGCCGTTTGGGGTTGAAAACACTAGCCATGGGGTCCGAGTGCTCATCGAATTTTTCGCAAAATCGGCAAGCAGTTAGTCGACTCTTCACGTGACCAGAGGTCTGGCCTTTTCTTTGGCCAACGAATCAGCATTGCCATTCAACGTGGCAATGCGGCCATTGCACTATTGAATTGATTAAAAAAAGTTTACTAGTATTCATCGCAAATCGAAGGCGACTGATGTCCTCGTCACATAGGTACCTATCTGTTAATGTCCAGCCTTAGCTAATTACCGACTCGGTGACGTTTTCGCAAATAAATAGATGAACTCAGCGTACTTACTACTGACTTTTCAGTATCTGGTTTGTTCTGGCTTCGTCTAACATGTGCGCCGGAAGGTTCGCGATGACTCTTGATGTATTGTAGACATGGCTCAGAAGTGGGATGGGACATTTTTCTTAAATAGGCATTTTCGTCCTTCTTAAAGAGGAATATCACCTCTTCTCCAGGCCTGTCGCGTTTTTCCCTCGAGTTCATACTCGTACTTCATACAGAATCAAACAGCTGCTGAAGGGTTTTAAGGATTTTAGGACTTCTTTTCTAGCAACGATTTGCGCGCGAGTCCGACTTGCACTTTGCCGGTATTAAATGCTTATAATCATTTAATACCGATGATTGATATCTAATTTGTTGCCACACGTATCGTTTTCGGCATTAAAAAGTGCATTTTAGTGGGCTGATTGAAATAAACGATTTTTTTTAGACCTTTGCCCATGTCACCGAGATATTTTGATGTAAGTTCTCATTTAAGAACTTTGCCTCTGAATATCTTCGAAACGCAGCACCATATTTCGATCAGTTAGTGTAGGTGTCCTCTGACTTCTCTGGCACTGTCATTCTCATTATGCACAGCAACTTTGAGGAAAAAGCACCACTTTGAAAAACCAACCAAATGTATCAAATTTACTTTACCAAATGTTAGAAGTAGCGAATGTGACATCTTATTGAATGGACAAAAACTGGAATTTATTGATCAGACGGTTTTCCTAGGAATCACTTTAGACGAGAAATTGGAATGAGGACCCCACATAACATCTCTTGCGGGGCGGCTAAGCTCAGCTACTTATGCTGTTAGAAAGATAAGACAGAAACCGCGCGTTTGGTATATTTTAGTTACTTTCACAGCATTATGTCGTACGGTATTTTGCTGTGGGGTCGGGCTGCTGACATTGAATCCATATTTGTTTTGCAAAAGCGAGCTGTCAGAGCCATTTATAAACTTAGTCGCCGGGATTCTCTGAGGGAACTTTTAAAAAGGTTTATATTATGACGGTCCCTTGTCAATTTATTTATGAAAATATTATACACTACGAGTTTTTTTTTTTTTAACTCACACACTATTTTAATATTATTAAATAATGGTTTCAATATTTAAAATATGTGGGTACCATGTACTTATTAAGAAAATGAATAAATCTACCTCTGCTGGTAATACTTTATATCTATAAGTAGAATACTGTAGGTGCATCGACCTCACATAGTTATAATTAATTTTTGTAAACCAAATATTGTAAAACATTTATTTGAAAAGAGTAAATATGGAGTTTCTTTTCCGTTCTTCTCCATAAGAACCTACCTTTGCGAACGAACTGTAGAGTTACTTTATATTATTTTAAATGTAAATGATGACGTTCAAAAGTGCCGTTTAATGGCCTAATTGAAATAAACGTTTTGACTTTGACTTTGAATTAATGATAAAATAAAACTTCTGTTTTACTTCTTACCCACTGGAGTAAGTAGATTGTTTTTTGTTGGCCGCGCACAATGTGCCTTTGGGCAGAACACCGATCACTTTCTCACATTTTTTTCGATTCCACACGATTTGATCTACATAATGAAGTAATGTTGTTGTTTTTTCCGTCGGTGTTTCCTGTAAATAGGATATATTTTATATAGGAAAATATTTGATCTCTTTTTTTTGATAATTTCATAAATTTGTGTTAGTGAATGGAGACAAATATTATAGACTTTATCCATCGTAGACTTTGTCTCTGTCATATCTGACATTGACTAGAGTCAAGGGGAAACCCATCACCAATAAAAAAAAAAAAAACAAAATACTTTTGATTTTTTTTTTTTGCTAGCCTGCTTTTGCGTCCCACTGCTGAGCAAAGGCCTCCCCTTTCTCCTTCCAAACCTCTCTGTCTTGGGCGATCTCTGGCCAAGCTTTCCCCACAAACATGACTTTTGGTTCAATTATAATAATTTTACGCCATAAAGATAACTCACTTGAACTAGACCCCAGCCAGCTATATACGCCTTCTCTTTGTAAGGTGGATTTCTAAAAAACGCCACTCGTTTAATGTGATCGTTATATTTTAAATCCGTTTTTAGTCTCAGTAGCGCTATGTCATTATACAGTTCATGTGCATCATAGTTAATGTGGGCATAGATCATCTTAATAGAAGAACGGGCCCCTTTCTTCATATTCGAGTGGCCCACTGAAACAGACATTTTGTCTGATTTGATGCAACCATGCACGCAATGCGCCGCCGTCAGCATTATTCTCTGGTTGACGATAGATGCACCACAATTCCAGAAGATTGCAGCTGTTTTGAAGCACCATGCGCTCAGCACCGCAGAATGTGGAAAATCTTGTATCTGCGCTCTTTCACCCACTACTAAAAATTCTATGTCACATTTAATAATACGTATCAAACTCAATATTACAAAGTAATATACTCGTATTATCATTTTGAAAAAACTTGGACGAGTACCTATCGATCGACTTTGAAAAACTATACTTATGTTTATCGCTTATAAGGCAATGAAACGGGTCATTACGTCTCTGAAACGCATTTGGGTAAATTAAAATCCTTAGTTAATGAAATGGATGGTGTGCTGACCATTACTGCTATTATCGTCGCAAATCGAAGGTGAACCACATATATTATGTACAATTAAAATTTACTGTTTAATTTTACTTTTAATTATAATCTATCTCTAATTTGCATCTATTTTTGAGCAGAACAAACAATTATTTTTGTGCTTTGTTTTTAACCGACTTGAAAAAAAGGAGGAGGATCTCAATTCGGTTGGTATATTTTTTACTTTATGCATATTTAAGTAGGTTAGTTCAAGTTGGGTTCGGTTTTTTTATGTTGTGTAGTAGTGTAAGAGCGGATTTCACCAATGAAACTGAACGCGATCAGTACATCTAAACTGCGTTCAAGAGCTGTCAGTGTAAATATTCCATAGAAAAATAATGACAATGACAGCTCATAAACTCAGTTTATTCGCTGATCGCGTTCAGCAAAGACTACAATAGTATACTGGCGTTCAGTTTCATTGGTGAAATTGGCCCTAAGTGTAATTTAATTCGGTTGATGTATTTTTTCTTAGACGATGACGTCGTCCAACTAAGAAAAATGACATCAGTATAACATAGTAATTTTCACGAAACTTTATTTTTGTAATACAAAATAATATTGTTTGTATATCTGCGGCATTTCCCCACAACAGCATGCCATATGACATCACACTATGAAAGCGATAGATATGTCGCAGCCAACTAGCTTAATCAGCCGTTTCATTAATAGCCTAGGTTTTTCATTGAATTACGCCGTTTAATAAGCGACGTAAATATCACTTACGTCGCTTATTAAACGACGTAATTGACATGCGTAATGGGCATGTCATCGAACGATATTGAACAAAAGATGTCACTGAGGTCGCTATAAAATCGGCGCATTTTAATGAAAAGTCTAGGCTTTTAATGAAACGGCTGATTAAGTTAACTGGCTGCGACAGATATATAAAAAAATATACAAAAAATAAAAGGCCCGTATCCTGCTGTCAAAATGTGCCTTTTATTTTTTGACAACTATATAATGTTTGCTTACTATTATTTTTTAATTTTTTGTGAAAAAAATACGACCGACTTCCAAATAAAAACCACTGCAAAGTACAAAACAACTTTAATTTTGACCGAAAAACCGGCCAAATGCGAATCGAGACACGGTTCCGTACCATACACCGAAAAATAACACGTTTCTTGTGTAGAATATAATTAGATTTTTATTATTTGTTGTTATAGCGGCAATAAACACTGAAAATGTCAACTGTCTGCCTATAAGATACACCCCGCCGACAGACAGACGGACGGATGGTTGCTTAGTATAATGTTCCGTTGCTTACCCTTCGTGTAGGTACCTACGGAACCCTGAACCCGGAACCAGACTTACATCAATATTCGCACAGTTGATGAATAATAATTATATTGCGCCAATGTATTTATAACTCGCACAGTTTTCCATGATTGCTAATATTTGTAAATTATGTGAGCTGGTTAACTTACCTGTCAAGGATTTATTGATTTCCACCTACTGTGTATAATCGTAGTAGGTACTGTTAGTCTTGATGCATCGTCCCCACTTCATCATCTGCCCAGCCTTTTCCCAACTTTATTGGGGTCGGCTCCCAGTCAAGCCGGATTCAGCTGAATACCAGTATTTTATGAGGAATGGCGGCCTACCTGACCTCCACAACCCATTAACTGGGTAACACGGTACTTCTTGGCAAGACTGGTGTCAGATTATCTGGCTGATGACAATCCGTAACGACTGCCAAAGACCTCCAAATGATAGCCGGGACCAACGGCATAACATGCTTACCGAGGCACGGAGGAGTCTCGCTATGTTAAGATGATCACCCATCTACAGACTGGCCTCTACAAGCGTTGTTTAACCTTGAAGATCGACCCTTGCGTGCGGCTGTTATTATTCAGCCACAAGCTCCTCACTCACATCGTCCTCACTTATACAATAAATTAGTTAGCAGAAAAGGCCCACAACTGTCGTGGCGATATGTCTCCTTCTTGAGGAGTGGCTAGGGAGGCGCCACGGCGTCCTCACCTTCCACCTGTCGCAGGTACTCACCGACCACAGTTGTTTCGGGAGGTATCTGTTTCGGATTCAGCGGGAGGATACGCCCGGGATTCACACCATTGTGTGGATCTCCCAGAGGACACGGTGGAGCATATGGTAGAGGTCTGCCCTGAGGCGATCGCGGCGGCGACCGCTCGCGTCCGGCCTTGGTTCAATCCATGGTCCGGAGCGAGAGGACGTGAGAAGCAGTCACCTCCTTCTGCGAAGCAGTTATGTAAGCGAAGGAGAAGACGGGCCGCGTAAGGGAGAGACGAACCTCACGCCCCAGCCGCCGCAGCAGAAGTAGACGGGCGTCAGGAGTTGCAGCTCACCATCTGATAAAGATCAGCGGCCCTACCATGACGTGTTAAAGCGTGAGTAGTTCGAGCGAGAAGGAGGGACGGAGCTATACACCCTATACAACTCCATCCCTCCTTCTCGCTCGAACGACTCACGCTTTAACACGACATGGTAGGGCCCCAGGCCCGGGTCGACGGCGAGTTATGTTTCATGCGCGGCTAAAAGAGATGTTCTATTCTATTCTATTCAAAGAGATGTCAGCATAGTTGATTGAACCCGCTAAGGCCAGTGCCTGCCAGGTTTGCGAAATTGTTCGAAACGTACGAGCGGGGGGAAATATTACTTTTAATTTTTTATAGGTCTAGGATATTTCTCGGGATCCCAAACCTTTGGAATTCGTGCAAGGGGCCGAAGTCAACCCGCATTTCTGTATGCACTGTAACTACACCCAAGGACACGGTTGGTGCAGGACAAACTTTGGGTTATAGTAGGCTAATTACCTTATGCTATGAAAGAACTGCCGGTCGATTCTGTCGACATCTCACGGTGTTCACCTAGGCGGAGTGAACGACAAGAGCGCTGTCATTCCACATTATTTGTATTGTTTGACAACTCACCCGTCGTGCGCCCCGCCCAAGTGTTCACTTCGACATGCTTACAGAATCGCACTGCTGTTAGCCCTTTCCGAAACGATTGCTAATAAAAAGTAATGTACTGCCAAGGGGGCAACACATCCTGAGTAGCTGGAAGAGTAGTGAGTTTTTCGAAAACACTTCTTATTTTGAAATATCGCCATGTTTATAACCCTTTTTGTATAAAATTGAGGAATAATCGTGTTATTTTCAATATGAGTTCCAACGCGGAATCTATGCGTTCTAAACAACACGCTATATCAATGACGTGTACGAAACGGTCACCGCTAACGGTCGCACTATGCGTTATTGTTTGAACATCTGTCGACAAACTTTACCTCCCATATCAATCGCACTAATGGCGTCTCTATGCCTTTCTGCTGGCGAATTCGCGTGTCGAGTGTGGCACCGATCCGCAAATGCAAAGCAAGTTGACATCACCCTCAATGAGACTTGTCGAATAATATCGGGATGCCTAAAGCCGACTCTGCTTAACAAATTTTACCTGATAACTGATATTGCACCTCTAGTAGTACAAAGGGATGCCGCATGCACGGTTGAGAAAAATAACCCGGAATCCGATTCCCGACATCCCCTCTACGAACACTCAAAAGTCCCGGGTTGACTTAAGGAAGCGTTTACAGATGGGTAGTCAAATCATTACTTTTTTACACAAAAGTATGTTTATTAAATAAAATGCTTTGCATTCTTAAAATGTTTTTCCCATGAATTGTTGATAGAAGTGCATGGTACGATTCTGAACTATAAATATAATTTTAGATGGGTACAGTTTCTCAATAAATGTTCGAAGTGTTTTTTTTTACTTCGGTACATTTATTGAGAAAATGTGAAAAACATTTTAAGAATGCAAAGCATTTTATTTAATAAACACACTTTTGTGTAAAAAACTGATTTGACTACCCATCTGTAAAAGCGTCCTTAAGAGCCAGAAGGGTTTTCTTCGCTGCACACAGGCTATTCAAGACCAACCTCCTAAAGTAAGACACAAGTTGTGAGAAAAACAGCACAAACCATTATCCGACTTTCTGAAAACTCAGGAACACATGCCACCGTGGACGTGAACTACAGTGACCTAATGAATGCCACAGGTGCCGCTATAGGTAAGCGTGGTCACCTACTGGGCCACGAAAATGTCACCATCGACTCGAAAAAACACAAAACTCGCCTTCGTTGTTTTTCGGGCACACGCATTGATCGATCTGAAAATTATTCGTTTCATCTTCCGGACATATCTTCTATAAATATTAGATTTATATTTAAAATAGTTTATCTCTTAATAATATAGTAGACTCCATTCATTTGCCAATAGTGAGTGGAGACAAAATATCTACTTTCTGTTAAATTATAATAATTTAACGACGCGACGTAAAAATAACTCACTTGCAATAGACCTCAGCCTGCTACTCGCTTTCTAATAGTGAGGTGGGTTTCTCATAATTGCCACTCGTCGAATGAGATAGTTCAGTTTTAAATTCGTTTTTAGTCCCAGTCATCATTATATCAGCCGAACGACTGCTGGACATAGGTCTCCCCCAAGTGTCGCCACAACAACCGGTCCTGTGCGTATCGCATCCGTCGGCTAGCAGCGACCCTCACCAGGTCATCAGTTTAGTCCCAGTAGCGCTATGTCTTTTACCATTTCATGTTTGTCAAAGTGTATGAGTTAACACACTAGATTCACTCCCTTCCATGTTGTTCTTGTGGCCCTCTGTAACAGATAGCTTCTCTTAAAAAGGCAACGTTGCACACAATTTTCGCATCTGTGAAAATTTCAACTGACTAGCTGTAACGGTTCATGAGATACATCCTGCTGACAGACGGACGGACGGACGGACGGCGAAGTCTTGGTAATAGGGTTCCGTTTTTACCCTTTGGGTACAGAACCAAAACGCAGAATGTGGGAAAACTCTTATCCACGCTTTTATATCAGCCAATACTATTAAATTATTTATGCGACATTTGGTCAAACTCAGCATTACAAAATAGACTTATTAATTTTGAACGCACGTGGATGCGCATTACGTTTGATGGCGAGAGGCGCTCTTTTACACAAGAATGACCCACATTATGTTACATACTTACCTACATAACTATACAATACTATATCGTTATGGTTTCCTATTTAATGTATTTACTTCTTTACAATCCTGTATAATGTTTTTTTTTTAATTTTGTCTTAAGTGATTCTTTATTAATTTTTACTTTTTCTCTTAATAAATCTATTTTGTTAAACACTTTAGGTACCAAATACTTAGATTGTTCTCTTACCATAATAATTTGTTGTCTTTGGTTGAACCAGTTTGTTCTCTCAAACCCTACGTGTGTTGTATTTGTTTTTGACATTCTCTGTGCTATTACTACTATTATCATCGGCAAATCGTAGGTGTGTGCTGACTCGTTTTCCGGCTAAGCAGGTGATAAGCTTTGTGTGTTACAAGTTAACACACAAAGCTTATCACCTAGTGATCAATCAGAAAAAAAAAATTACTCTTTTAGCTCTAACCAGTTACTGACATGGTGACGTGTTTATAAAAGAAACACTGCATCACCTTGATGTACCAATAGTAGGACAGAATTATTCAATAACCAGTCATTCACTAAAATTACTACCCACCTGAATGGTGATGTTTTTGTTGTGCCTTAAATAAATTTATTTGTGATTTTAACTGAAATTAAAACTACTATTAAAATTGAAACTACTTACTTAAATCACAGAATCATGCAACAATATTATTTCGAGCTAAACTAACTTAGGTACAGTTGGAACTTGTCTGCCTAAGAAAACATTAGTATCTAATTCTGTTAAATAACAGTGAATTATTTTATTACTTGGCCATTTCATGATGTCGCCGAGGTTAGTTAAGTAAGGTTTGAGGGAACTTAGGGCACCCCGACTCGGATAGGTTAGGTTTGAAAGGGAAGTGGGGAAGTAAAGTGAGCGAGCGAAGCGAGTGGACTTAGTTCCCATCATACCATTCATATAAGGTTCCTTTAATCCCTGCAGACAGAATTAAACGACGGAGCCCCGCCCAGTAGGGCTCCGTCGTCGAAGTTAAGATTGAAGTTACCATTTAATGAAGGGGCCAGACATTTCATTAAATGGCTCGGTCTGTTCTATTCTATGAAACGGCCAATTCTACAATATGACCACGACATTTGAATGCATAAACGATCATTAATTATTGTTTTTTTAAGAAGTTGCAAGCTTCTCAAATTCTGCCAAAAGATTATGGAATTCAATCCTCACGTTAATTAGTATCTTAAGGATTGAAAATATTATTATAATTGAAAACTGAAGTCAAAGATGATAAATAATTTAAAATATAAATTGAAAAAATTGAAGATTTAATAAATAATAGACGTCTCACCAAAGAAAACATCCAATGTCTCTCACGTCAATCAAAAAGCCTTTAACTCAAGGGACATCTTCAAGGTCTTCGGATGTGTGAGGAGAGGTGTAACATCCCCCGGACTTCAATGGGACTCGGAACTCGAGCCTTCTCAAAAGTAAACTTATTAGCTAAAATCATTCTTACTTGTCAGGACGCATACTGTTTTCTTTTGATTCGGCGCAGATAGTAATAGTGCCTACGGGCTTGCAATAATTGTTCTTCATCACGTTTTGATCTGGACTGAAGATGAACTGCCACTTGAGTCCCCATTTTCTGGCAGCATTAAATAAGGATAGTAAAAAAAAAATTCTATATACTTTATAATTATTATTAATTATGACTAATGCAAATTAAAAATAACTGCAGCCAAGGAAACTACTACGTGAACCAATTGTAGGTCCAAGTAGTAGTTTCTTTGGCCGCAGTTATTTTAATGCAGTTGGAAAGGCCTTAACTTACTTAGTCTTTTTTCATTATTAAAATTGTTAAATAATGTTTGGTTTTATTAATTAACCTATTTCAAGAAAGTAGGCTGAATTTACTCACATCAGTAACTTCCCAACCAGCCAGCTTCGCTTTTCCACCTTATGGTGGAAACTTACATAAAAGATACCCTTTTTACGGTAGAGCCAAATTGTAAAGGCGTGCTTAGCTTCAGTAGGGCTATATCGTCGGCAAATGAATCATATGTATAGTCGATATATGTACACGGTAATAATGAATGGTAGTAGCTAATCCTTTGTCTTTATTTATTATTTGTCTGTATCCCACAGAAGCAGATAAGGTGCCTTGAAAGAACATCCTGCAACACAGTGCGCTGTCCTGCGTCAGTCCAACCTTCTGATTCACAATGGACCTACCACAGATCCAGTCCTCACGTATTACTGTTTTAGTTTCGACAGTTTCATAGAAATCATACACTTAACAAACATAATCACAGAATAAGGAAATTCGTTGGTGTCTGCAGCTTTTCCACTAACTACGAACGGTTCTATCTGGCATTCGATTACTCGAAACTAAAATATGTCTTATTTCAGCCATTGTCTTAACAGTCACTCGTTCTGTTAAACAAATATGTTTTCCGAAAGTTTTCTTATCATTTAATCAGACATTTCAACGGGTCGTAATTATTTTATGAATTAATTAAGTTTAAACTTAACGATTATGTAGGTAGATGTTAAATGTAATAGCAGCGGTTCCGTATGTTTAAAGTGTTTTAGGTAGCCGACTTTTGGAAGAGCGAGTCCTACTAGCAATTTGCCGACTTTGCTTCAGAAAAAGTCAGAAAGGATGCGATAGTTCGGTTAAAATCAAATCAAAAGTTTTTGGTGAGCTTTTCTTAATTCAAATGGTTAATTTTTTTTGCAAATTATTGCCTGCTCTGTAGGGTTTTTACAATATTTCATATGTTTATAAGTTAAGCCGAAAATTAAACGTCGCCAACTCTGAAAATTGTATTCTTCACTTTAACTTGCCGCCATATTCTTCTTTCCAAGAAGATAATAAAGGATAACTGAATGTTTCAATTCCTTATTTGTAGAGAATATAACGTCATAGAGGAGCTCGTGGTTAATAATTAAGCAATGCTTGCCGAGGTCGGTCTGTGGATGGGTGACCATCTTAACATACCGAGACTCCTCCGTACCTCGGCCATTGGCACCGGCAGTCATTTGTAGATCTTTGGCAGTCGGTACGGATTGGCATAAGCCAGAAAATCTGACTCCAGTCTTGTCAAGAAGTATTACGTCCCCAGTTACTGGGTTGTGGAGGTCTGATATGCAGTCGCTCCATCTAAAATACTATTATCCAGCTGAAACCGGTTTGACTGGAAGCTGACCTCATTATAGTTGAGAAAAAGATAAGCAGATGATGAGAGAATATTGCATCACGGACTATTGCAGTCCGTCCGTCGCTTTTTCATTTTGTGTTTTTTTAAACCCAACATAAGTAAAAAAAAATCTAAATTATATTTATAAACCTTGTCTTTAGACCCGCCGACTCATCAATCTTAGATTTGGTTAAATAGTTAGATAATTTTACTTCTTACTTGCTCGAATAGGCACGTGTATCTCCACTGCTGGCGCAGAAAGTACCTCTGGGAACTGTACTGACCACAGCTCTGCAAGATGCACTCTTCCACACGTACTGCTGAATGAACGTCAGCTCATTACCCAATTGTTCCGTTTTTTCCTGCAGGTATTAAATAAGCAGTATTTTAGGTAGGTACCGATGTTCGTAATAGGGTAATTTACTGAAAAAAAAATATTAAGTACGTCAGCTAGATAACCAAAAATTATAAGACACGTAGTTTTTGTTCACGTATCCGTAAATTTAAATGATGCAGTGCGCTTCCGTGAAGACACGCGATGATACAGTTTTAACAAACAAGAGATGTCATCAGTCCCAACTCCTGAACTTTGATGTGCCTTATCATTGTAAACTTTTAGCGATTCGAAAAAGCAAACGTTTAAAATCTAATGGACAAACTAAAATAACTATTATTTGACTATGTAGGAAAATACCCTATTTTTATCATGATATTTTACGATGCGAAACCATTTCCTCTTTTATTAACTATTATTTGCTTCGAACACATTTGTTATGAACATGACACTTCTGGCAATCACAGTGTAGATTTCTAAAGGAAGACTTCTGAGTCTTTTGCTCTTCGGAACGGAGCCTTTTCTCGAAAATTAACTCAAGTTTAGCCGGCTAATCTTATAGTACATTACTGAGCGGCCAGCAAAAGAGGCATTGAGGGACGAACGTACTACATACCTACGTAAGTCCATCAATGCCGAGTTGTGGCCAAGGCTTGTATAGCACTTTTATATTTAGAACATTTGTAGCAATGAAAACAGGGTGTGAAAACAGGGTGGACGTGTTAAAGCGTGAGTAGTTCGAGCGAGAAGGAGGGATGGAGCTATATAGGGTGTATAGCTCCATCCCTCCTTCTCGCTCGAACTACTCACGCTTTAACGTCATGGTAGGGCCGCAGTATTTTTTCCTTGATATTAGAGAATATCTCTTTCATAAATTGTCGTGTCTCTTTCAATACAACCAATTTATTCATGAAATTGGCAAACATAACATTAAAAAAGTTTGCGAAACTAAGAATTAAAAATTTTCAATTATTTTATTTCAATAGAACAAAAAATGTTGTTGTTGTTGTTAAAAAATATATGATTCTATTAAATCCGTCAGTTAGATTATCGAAAATATTGGACACGTATTTATCGCTTTATCAATTTTTTTTATCAGATCAGGAGTGGGGGGGGGGCTCGTGACGTCATGTGTATGTTAAAACTGTACTTACAAGTAACGTCACACGAGTTTTCAAAGCACTGTATCGTTTAAATTTTTTGTTTACATGAAAAAAGAAAAAAAACGTGTCTAATATTTTTGGAAATCTGTCTGACGGGCTAATTAGATTTTTTTAGTCATCTAGCCCATTAAGGCTTCCCATTGGACGCCAACTTGTCCCAAATATTATTTCAATAATTTACTATAGAGTCTCAACACCAAAAAGGGCCTTTTCATCCCACTTCTTCTCTAACGCCTTCTAGAGTAGTCGGGGAAAAATAATTTCGGGGTAATATTTCAGAAAACAATACAGAACTCTTAGAAGAAGATGAAAAAATTTACTCACGTTTATCATTCCCCAACCAGCGATTGCCCCTAATTCAAAGTAAGGTGGATTCTGCATTACAGCTATCCTCTTAATATTCTTTCCAAACCGTAAATTATGTTTAACCCTCAGTAGCGCTATATCCTGGGTCGTTGTGTAGACATTAAATTCATCATGTATAATAACATTGCGAATCCGAGTTATAAAACCTTGATGAATATTCCTGTGGCCCACTGACACTGTGAAGTTGCTTTCCTTTGTACATGCATATACGCAATGAGCTGCAGACAGTGCAATTTTTTCATTCAGAATGGATCCGCCACAGATCCAGGAGATTTTTTCAGTTTTCCCAACAGTTTCAGTTTCACGAATACAACTAATATGTATATACATGGAATGAGGGAATTTTTTAATGTTTGCAATTTTTCCTCCAACTATGAACGGTTCCATCGCGCATTCGATGATGCTTGTCAAACTCGTGAAAACTAGAATTAGTTTTGCTCCGAGCATTTTATAATGTCCCGTTTTCCGTCATAGATAAAGTCAACTGCGAGTGCGTTGTGTATCCTTATCACTTAATTAGCCAGTGCATTAGGTCGTTATTGTTTTATGAATTAATAAAATTTTCTTGTGGCAGATAAATCAGCACTAAAACTGGCATAAAAACGCTATTTGTGTTTTTGGTAACGTTGAATTAGTACCAGTCAATCTGAACCTCTAGGCGGACTGACATGCTACCAGCGATAGTCAACGATTGTAGAAAAGATAAAACTTTTTTACAAAAAAAAACCCGACCGCTAAAAACGACTAAAAAGTTCCAAACAAGTCGCTTTTCAAGCAGTTATTATTTTTTCTCTACATTTTTGTTTTTTATTTTGAAAATTTATATAGCCTATGTCACTACCACAATTCTGACGAATTCAACGACACCTCAAATGTCAAAATCCGTCCAGCCGTTTAGACTGTAGGGCGTGCTAAAGAAATGGACATACATACAAACATACATAATTATGTACTTTGGAACTTCTTAGTGGTTTTAAGCGGTCGGGTTTTTTGACATTTTTTTTCATTTTGCGCAAAAAATATCATCAAGATCGCTTCATAAATAATAATGTTATGCCCGAATAGATAATTGAAGAGTTCCGTTACCTATCTCCGAAGTCCTTCATCAGATCTTCACCAAATTGAAATGGGACCAGTCCGGGAAAATACTCTTCCAAACAAAAAGAATCATCAAAATAGGTGGACACTTTGGCGGGAATTTTGCTCCCATCTCCAATCGCGCAGGAAAAACCGACCAGTTATGGCAATAAAAAACTATTTCATATTCAAATCAAAATCTTTTATTTGAAATAGACCATTTACAGGCACTCTTGAATTGTCAAGGTCTGTTAAGCTAGTTCTGCCGCGCTCGCGACAAGAGCAGTACGTTGTTCTGCAGCAAAACACACTCTCCGATCCTATTTCTAGCGCGGCGATTGCACGTTCGTTCATTATTTTACATACCTATTTTTTCGGATTTTCATGCTAGGTTAGGAAAATGATTACCATACCTTATTCCTTTTAACCATTCGTGCTGTATCCGTAAAACGAGGCGGTGCAATAGGTTGATGAATAATTAGTTATAAGGACAAGACAAAATTAAAATTTCAACTAAGTCTCCGATAGAAACTCACTTGCTTGCATATTTCCAGTAGATGTCAGGACTTACCTATCCTATTTATTTAATACTAACACTTCGCCCGCGACTTCGCCCGCGCGCATTCAGTACCACCACACACTCCACAAACTTCAACGCACCCTCTACCACAGTTTTGGAAAATTAAGCGCAACGATTTTTATTAATATTACTCAGCCATTTCTGCTACTGATTATGTTGTCTCAGGATCAGTGCAACTGTTCATCCCGTTCAACTCGCCAGGGGTTGATTATGCAAATATTATTATTGTTAGATCTGTTTCAATAATTTTTAGTTTGTTCGCACCAATATTCACGTAAATTGAAGCAAGAAATATAATGTCCTCCCCTAAAAACTTAACCACCCCCTTTTCGCCCCTTAAGGGGTTTTATTTAAAAAAAAAAAACATTGGTTATTGTTATTTATTTTCTGACCAGTTCGTAAGTAACGACGGCGGTTTGAGCTGTGTTTGAAACCATAGCTCAAACCGCCGTCGTTACTTTTAAACGAAAAGTCCGATTTGAATAATTTAAAGTATAATTTACATGGATATAATCAACCTTAACTAACAAACCATTTAAACGGATAAGGATTAATATTTTGATACCAAAATCACAATTTTTCCATTCGACCCGGGTTTCGATTGAAAAATTTGAATAAATAGCGGTCATGGTGACTTAACCATAATAGTTAGACATATACCCTCGTGACTTTTTTATAGGAAATAATAAGTTCTTTAAATGATTAAAGAACAATATTTTTATGTATCATCAATAGTTTATTTAGCGCACGTTTGGCTACTTTGGGTTTTGGTATTGCAATTTTCGTACGGATCTATTTTTTTCGAAATAAAAAATATGTTTTAAGTTCTTTTTTTTTAAAAAAAAACGTTGCCCCACTCTAAGAATTTCTCCTGTATCGTGGGTGCGTTTACAAACATAGAAACTCACATACACAAACAGCCGGACCCGGAACAACTATCTGCAGGCCATACAATTATTTTTAAATTATTTGTTCCGTGCGGGAATCGAACCCGCGACATGCAGCGCAGCAGTCACTAAGCGTTTCAAAACGTCTTTTATAATGCGCACAGCAAAAGACTGGAACTCTCTGCCTGCGTGTGTGTTTCCAAATGCCTACAACCCTAATCTCTTTAAAGTTAGAGTGAACAGGCTCCTTCTGGGTAAGCTCGTACCATCGTAGACTAGTCAAGAGCAAACCCATCTCTAATCAAAAAAAAACTTTTCACAAAAAAAAAACCGACTTCCAAAAAAAACACTACAAAGTACAAAATAACTTTAATTTCGGTAGTCGGTGTTAGGTTGCTTCTTAGTTATTTGACACCGACTTCCGAAATTAAAGTTATTTTGAACTTTGTAGTGTTTTTTTTGGAAGTCGGTTTTTTTTGTGAAAAAGTTTTTATTTTTCACTTTTTAGTGGTACCCCCCACACCTAACAACACCACTGGAAAGTCACAGGAAAGCAAAAATACGCAATTTCGTAAATATCGATGATTTTTCCACATATTTTTTTCCAGCTATTTGTATTTAAAAACCAAACTGCTTAACCGATTTTGATAAAATTTAAATGGGACCAATCGAGAAGTATATCCTTTCACATAATACAAGAATTTCTCAAATCGATTCATAAATGACGGAGATATGAGGTAACAAACACAAAAAAAAAAAAAAAACAGTCGAATTGATAACCTCCTCCTTTTTGGGAAGTCGGTTAAAAAAGGCAATCCCTCAACCACTGCGCTAACCGTGTCATCTCAAGTTAATACTCGTAATGTAGTAGCTTTCTGAAGGCGAAAGAATTTTTCAAATCGTTTGAGTCGTTTTTGAGCCAAATCGTTACAAACAAATTTATCTTTCCTCTTTATAATATTCGTTTAGATTAGTTGAGATATCGTTTCGGTAGTATAAATTTAGAAAAGCAGTAGGAGACAGGTGACGATTTTGTACGATTTTTCTACATTTCCTGCTATAAGTATTTAACAGAACCTGACGCGAAAATGTGTCAATTAGGTTTTTTCCTGAAAAAAATATTTAGTCGGTCAGTTTAAGTACTTAAAAATATTAGCTAGGTACTTTTTCTTTTGTGACAGATACATTGCGTTAAATGTTCGCGTGACGCCACGCATTGGTACACTTTTTTACCAACAAGAGATGTCATCAGCCCCAACTCCTTGACTTCGATGCGCTTTATCGTTGTTAATTTGAAAGGCTAAAAAATTGTGTCCAATATTTTTTGCACACTGATTTTCAAAACTTATAAATGGCTTGCCAAATACAATTTTTATTTTTTCATCCAGGAAAAAACCTGGTAGTAGTACCCCTTGCTCATTTTTTTTTTTTTTTTTGCTTCAACTTACCGTGTAGAATAATCATCATTTTTCCCGCTGCTTGCACAGAAAGTGCCATTTGGCTCTTGCTTTAAGTACTTCTGGCAGTGGTTTTCGGACATCACAAATTGATCGACGTATTTCAGTAGATTTGTCTTTTCCGTTTCTATTTCCTGTAAATAATAATAATAATAATAATAAATATCTTGGGACAACTCACACACGGCCATCTGATCCCAAGCTAAGCAGAGCTTGTGTTATGGTAACCAGACAACGTTTATGTAAATGTTTACCATTCATAAATTCAAATGTTGACATTGCAATTCTCCTTCTCATCGTGTGGGCAGCAAGGTCTAACGACCCCACACACCCTAGTGTCAGAGTTTCTAAACCACCTCAAGGGCCTCTGACATAGTTTGACAACCGCCATTTGGCAGCCGGGACCACCGGCTTACACGTGCCTTACGAAGCACGGAATCATCTTTTTATCAGACAATCAGGTGATTCAAGCCTGCAATGTCCTAGCCAAACTGAAAACAACTTTACAAAGTACCTATGCTTTCCGTGGGAATCGAACCCACGACCACCGTGGTCAAGTGGTTTAGGCGTTTGCCTTGTGATTCTTGCAATGACTGGTTCAACTTTTTGAGTTGTTTTTAAAATTGGTTTATAAAACTGTAACACAACAACAAGAGTTATTAAAGAAAAAGTGTGAATTGTAAACCTAGCCGCAGGCGTGGCTTATAGTATATAAACTAGTATTTAAAACTTTTGTGTTATAATCATAAGAAACACCAAAACATTCCAATCGCTGTGCTCGCGAACGCATGCACGTTTTGCAAATGAATGATCGTCGCATAACAAAAGCTAGCGAACGAATGTTACAAAAATTAAAACTAACTAAACGAAGCGAATGCTCGCGAAAAGTAACGAGATACTTATTTAGTTAAGAGTTCTAATGTCGCATAACATAAAGGAGTTGGAACCGCTTTCATATAATCTTGGGCCTAGATGTATAAGGAAGAGAGTGTTGTCAATCAATAGATTATATATATTATTATCAACCAATCTCTAAAACGGAACAATGCCCGAAAAAAAGTTTTTACTAACAAATACACTGGCCGGTATCATCAACCTATCTTTTTTAAATATCATTGTCAGGAGTTATATATGTCGTGTCATAAATAAGTTCTGTCATTATGATTTGTCAGTGTTCATCAACAACAATTACATATTCCCGCCGACAAACTGTTACGCAGTTTGGTGGGTGTATTTAAAATGTATTTGTGTTTATCCTGAATCAACGATTTATTATTATTATAAAATTCTGTCAACCAAACTGCTGTTTGACATAAAACAATAAACCTTTCTGAAGAATACATTTCAGTCATTAAACTGCTAAGAAAGCAACATTGTTGCAGGTTATACGTGATCTAAACTGTTTTTTTAGATAACTCGTCTTCTAGACTGTTAATTGTGCATTTTTTTTGTATTTTGAAATAGAAAATAATAACTATTTTTTAAACCATATCTCAACTCTTTACATTTGGGCCCATTAGTTTCCGTCTCCTTTCACATGAATCATCACATACGTATATGTGGGATGTTAAATTCAGTACGCATCAAAATTATAAATGAGAAAGAATCATCAAAATATAATATAATCAACAAAATTATAAAGAATCAAAATTATGAATGATAAAAGAAGATTCCTAGCAACGAAGCGTCTTTATTTGGATCTACCACATACCCCCCCTACATAATATATAGTATAAAGCTTCGTCCAAAACAATCATCGCGCGAATACGCGATCTTCGCGTTATATTGTGTGTTCCGGGTTTTTAACGCGACAATCGCAAATTCGCGCGATGATCGTTTTCTATAAAATGACGCCTCTAAGGTACAGCTCACACTGCTATGCGACGTGGACACGACAATGCTTAAAGCATCACAAAACGCATTGCGACGCCGGAGGCGCTTGGTAAAGTCGCTGACAGGACGTATTCAAAATCGCAAGTCGCACTACGTGCTTAGGAGGCTCTTGCAGATTGCGTCTACCATGTTTACCATATTCGTAATCTCTCACTGAAATGATTTTTTAAGCATCAAAGTTCCACAACGTGTCACAGAATAAACGCAATAACTTGACAACCCAATTAGACTACTGTATGGAAAGTCTAACTCTAAACAAAATCTGTTACCTCACTATACGTTTGAGCGAACTACATTTAAATTCAGTCGTGCATTTAAGTAGGCTTTAGAAGGGTACCGCTTATTTAGTATAAGTTTATTTCCAAAACAAACCGCTCAAATAACATAACGTCTCTTTCATCTAACAACACTTGACATAATTTTCACTTTATATAATGTTCAATTTGTTTAAAAACATTTCCAGTTGCGTTCGTTTAGTATATCCCTATTTACTTTAGAGTTGTTTTTATTTATGTATTTACTTACAACACGGATAGATTCGGTTTGAATGTGAAGACAGGAGCTAAAGTGAGCGAACAAAGCGAGCACACCCATGATGCCATACTATATATACTGCAGGCTATACATACTGCAGGCAGAAATAGGAGTCTTCATCAACTATCTTTTCTTGGTGTAAATAATTATAAATTCGGCTTAAAGTACAGTTTTCAGGTATTGCGTTTATTCTGTTACACGTTGTGTAAAAAGATCATAAGTTCAAATAAATCTTAAACAATACGAGCATTATAACTTTTAATCATTTGTTTAAGCGTATTTTATATCAAATGATGATTGCATGATATTCAGTTAAATCATAAGATGTTATAACAATAGATGATAAGAACAAACTCTGCATTGAGGCTTAAATATCTATTCATTTGTTATGATGCGGTGATTTTATTGCATGGATAAGTTTCAGAAAAGTTTACATAATCATGTATTTAATGACGAAAATCGATTCAGAACACACTACTTTTGGGTCTTGCGTTTATTTTGTTACACGTTGTTTCGTGTATCACTGTCGTAACGCAAAACGCACTTCGTCTCAATTCTGTAAACTGACCCTAAATCTAAAACTTTCTTACATCAGTAAGTCCCCAGCCAGCTATCCGTGCCTTCTCAAAGTAGGGCGGCTTTTTCATCAACACCACTCTCTTCACAGTTTCGCTGAATTTAATTACAGTATTTAGCAGCACTAGAGCAATGTCATTGGTCGACTGTTGCGCGTTATAATCCTCATGTATCATGTAGCTGTAGACGGTGGACCCCAACCCCTGATCACTGTGGGAGTGCCCCACGGACATACTGATGGAGCTGTTTTGGCCACATCCGAACAAACAGTGCGCTGCTGTCAGCATCACCACTTGATTCACAATCGAACCTCCGCAGATCCAAGAACTGTCTGTATCTTCTTCGAAGCAACGAACACTCATAAAAGCAGAATGAGGAAAGCGAGTTATACGAGCGAATTTCCCACCAACTACGAAGGGCTCCATTTTACACTTAACGAAACATATCAGGCACATGATTCCGATAAATCTTGCTTCTAGCATACTGGCTGATTTTGTGACGGTTGGTCGTTCTGACTGCATACATACTGTTATCAATTAATTAACAATATGTTCGATCGTTGCCTACTGCAATTAGGTTAGTTTTCCAGACGATTAAAATTTCAGTACTGATGTAATCAGCGTGCCAATTCTAGTAATTTTTAAACGTAACGATCGCATTCGTATGTCAGTTGCAAACTGTCAAAAAACCTTAATTGCCCTATATTTTTACAGATCGCAACTGAGATGAGAATGCGAATTTTGCTAAAAAATTGTAGAATTAACCCTCTGTATTGAATGTCACATTCGTCCTCGCTGGGGTGAGTACGTTCGCGTCCTTTTTTTATGGATGGGAGATCATCAAATGACGTCTTCCGCTCTGGTTGGAGCGGAAGGGAGAGTCAGACTCTTACTGACTAAAACTCATCCGTGTTCCTCCTTATGCCTTTAACTTTCCAGGGCCGCGGTCACTCTTTCGAACAAATTCCGCAACCCTGGCAGGTTCTGGCCTTAGTGGACTCCGTCTACTTTGCTGACATCTATTTGAGGCGCGCGTGGAACACAACGCGTCGTCGACCCGGGTCTGGTTGTGATCGGACAGCGAACCACCCAACGCTTGCTGTCTGCAGGCCCGCGCCTACGGCGGCCGGGAATCGCCTTGCGACTCCCGCGGTTGCTGGGGCGTCAGGTTTGCCTTTCCCTCACGCGGCCCGTCTCCACCTTCACTAAAATTACTGCTTGGCAAAAGGAGTTGATGGCATCACATGCCTCCTCGCTCCGGAAGAGATCGCCGCCGCGGTACGTTCGCGTCCTACGACCTCAATCTCACACTCTCCTGGGGCCTAACCACCAACTCTTAAAGCAGTATTACTTCAATATCACTTCCAGTGGGAAAGAGACGGAGTTATACAGGACGTATAGCTCCATCTCTTTCCCACTGGAAGTAATATTAAAGTAATACTGCTTTAAGAGTTGGTGGTTTAGGCCCAGATCTATATGTATGGTTATACTGAAAATACAACAAGGTATGAATAACAACAGACAAGGGACAATAACAATGACAATAAAAAACTCTAGATTCTGCTCAGTCAAGTGAATAAAGTGGCTCAAGACTAAAAACATCATAATTTAGAATCCACAATTATTTTTAGTATTATCCTAGATCTAGGTAGCAGCTAACGGTGGTCGGTAGTCGGTGGTTATTGGAGATTTTATGATATAGCTTAGATTTATAACACGGGGTATCGAGTGGCCCCAGGCCGAACCTATAAGTGCCATACTTAAAGTAAACACCCTTCTAATAACTTAATACCACGCTTTACTTAAAGCACGCGGGTTCTCTTTATACTACAGAATAAATCTGGTGTATTGATGGCAGGAAATAATACGGAAATGGTGTGCTTTTATTTGTAAGTGATAGCCGCAGTGCTATTTGTGAATGGACTGTTGGTGTAAAAGAACTAATACCGGTTAAAATATTGTCTAACAGCGATCAATCTGTGTTTCTTAGTAAAATGGGACGGATTTTCGAGTAGAGGTATAATATATAAATATAATTTTTTGGTATGACCACTTGGAGATCTAGCACGCTAGGGCTATCAACTGGTTATCCTGACTATCCTGTGGTGACCTCAAAGGAATTTAAGGAACACAGCCAGGGCTAAAAGCTACTAATTTACTTTTTCTGATGACCGCTCGACACATAGAAAAGACGTAAGACGGGGACAGGGCGCAGAAAGGGCACAGACGGGGCGCCGTCGCGAAAAAAACCTGTGGGGTATGGCGGACCTCGGCTTACCGGCGTCATTTTGGGGAGGGCAGCAAGGGACAAGCTGGGTCAAATATTATTTGGGGGATTTAAAGCTAATGGCTCGCGACGCGGGCTGGTTCGTTAGGCAAAAGACGGGAAGTGTTTTGACAAGGGCGTCGCGATGGGCCTCGTCAGCGAGGCCGGAAAACGGAACGCGGTCTGTTTTTGGTCTTTCGAAGAGTGCTGGTTAACCTACTGCTTTTCTGGATCAGTGATGGGGAGGTATATTATCTAATTTAATCGAATATTGTACAACTTTAATAAGGTTACTAATAGATGAGGCACTGAGGCACACGATTTTCAATCACAAGTTATTTGCTTCCTAACGAACAATTTACCGATACATGTATAACATGAAATATTGCAAAAACAAGACCAGTATTTTCTACAATCTCACAAATAAATCATTTTATCCCTAAACGAGCAAAAACAACAACACTGTCATCAGAAAGCGTCTAAACACGATTTAGTAGAAAATAATCCAAAATAACGAAACTGCTAGCGAACGACGAAGCGTGGGGAATGAACCTGCCAACTTTACCCGCTGCTGCGCTACCATCGTTCACAGGCACGATTAAAATAAACAGTAAACAGCACATACAAAATGCCTCGACAATTCGAGAAACAGATGAAGTTGTATCAAAACTAGCTTTTGCCCGCGGCTCCACCCGCGTGGATGTCGCTTATCGCATAAAAAACTAACCCATGTCCTTTTCCATATCCCAGGCTATATATCTGCCAAATTTCATGACGATCCGTTCAGCAGTTTTAGCGTAACAGACAGACAGAGTTACTTTCGCATTTATAATATTAGTATGGCAGTAGGGATTGCCGGAATATGGTAAATATATTTTCTTTTCTTCCTTGTTAAAGATTAATTTACTTCTTTTTTTCTTGAATTCTTCACCATCTCGTATTTGGTCCGCTTCGTGGATTACGGCCCACGCTAAGAACTAAGAACCCTCATACAGAGGACTGTATGAGGGTTCTTAGCCAGAAAATCTGACACCAGTCTTGCCAAGAAGTACCGTGTTACCCAGTAAATGGGTTGTGGAGTATGGTATTCAGCTGAATCCGGTTTGACTGGAAGCCGACCCCAATATAGTCAGGCAGATGGTGATACCTCAGACCAACAAAAAAAGGTAGACAGCGCACCGCGAACATCAAAAGTGAAGCCACAAAACCGTGCTCCTTCAAGTAAATACACAAGCTCACCCACACACCTACACTAAAACCATGCTCATCGCTCTTAGTACTTCACGAGCCGTCGTCTAGAAAACATTAATAGAAAAATATAATTATGCCTTCCTGTGTAGTAAAAATTTGTAAAAACAATAGCAAATCACATAAAAAGTATCACGGAATCACTTTTCACTTGTAAGAACTTGAAATAACATCGTTTTTATTATAAATTAACTATGAATTTTAGGTTACTTCGAACAAAAACGTCAACAAACGAAAGCAGTGACATTAAGTGTGAGGGTTGCCATTATACGATTTAATATTTCCCCATTCGATTAAAGAAATATATATATGATTTCTTTCTTCGAGTTATGTTCCTATTTTCTTTTTTTTTAATGTATAAAATATTTTAGATTTGAAGTTTTTCAACACATTTGCGAGAAAACAGTACAATAGGTAATGAAAAAAAACTTTTAGTTTTTAGATAGTCAGAAAGTTGCAACAATCTTTGACGTTTGTAGTATGAAAATAGCGCGAATGTGCAAATGGAACTACATCTTTCGTCTCATTTTCTCTTTAGTATTAAATTGAGACAAACGTATTGTGCAAAAGCGCTTCCAAGTAGGTTCAATCATTCAGCTTATATTTTATTCTCATACTTATTTATACTCTTATAAGAAAATTAAAAAAAAAACTGTAAAGGATACGTACGGCGCTATTCAACGGAGTATGCGGTAAAATATGTACTTAGGTGAGAGTACCTATTTTACCGCACGTTCCATTGTGTGTTGCGTTATATTTAACTTGTGAATAATATATACAATCTTCGTAAATGCATTTTTTTGAGCAAATGTGTTGAAAAAGACTTTATTTGTTCATGATAAATAATATTTATTTTGTAAGCATGTTAACATAACATTTACACGTTATTGTTTCGTTTGTTATGTTTTATCTTGATATTACCTACTTTTTCTTTAGTCAGTGATTTTGTTATGGTGGTCTTTTTTAATTTATTAAAGTTGATTTAAAATGTAATTACCTATTTTATTTTGAAACAATTTACATAATGACTTACGCTTGTTACGCTTCGACAACCTTTTAAAACTTAACTAGTTTACATAATTGAATGTAGGTATGTGTGATGTAAAAATTTGTTTTTTAGGATAGATCTTTCTAAAAAACTAAGTTACAATACCATACTCAACAATATCTTACTTGTGCTGACTTGCACAAAATTAGCTTACCCATAAAATATTATTTCCCAAGTATTAGGGAAAAAAAATAAAAAATGGCAACCCTTCGAGACACACATAGATAAAAAGATGGCTTCATCTTTGATATTCGCAGTGCGCCGTCTACCTTTTTTTGTTGGTCTGAGGGTGATACAAACAAATCTCATTTTACGTTATTCAATGACTGTTGAAGATTGAAGACATGCTTTCACAACTTAATATAAATATTATACTATGTTGGCTCTACAATGTAGATATTGAAAAAAAAAATCGAAAACAGATCTTTAAATTGTATTAACTTGTAATTACAAGTTAATACAATTTAAACATCAGCATGCTAATTCTACTCATTTTTAAAATTCGTTCGCATTCGCGTCTCTCAGTCACAAACTGTCAAAAAAGCCTCAATTTTCAAACAAATTGCGACTGTCATTGCGTTGCTTAAAATTACTGGAATTGGCCCTCAGTTTTTGAAATACAAAAATGCGATACTTACAGATTGCCTTTTCCAAAATTTATTGTATGATAAATATGACGTTACAGTTTCAAACGACAATAAATCGAGTTGCTACGTAGTTGC
Organism: Melanchra persicariae; assembly: GCA_947386135.1. Lineage (NCBI taxonomy): Eukaryota > Metazoa > Arthropoda > Insecta > Lepidoptera > Noctuidae > Melanchra > Melanchra persicariae. The sequence goes on along the minus strand of OX376653.1, from coordinate 4,829,903 downwards.
ACTGTTAGTAGTCGAGCACAAAGAAAAAGTACTGCAATTGGTGGGACCGTTACTTGAGAGAAGAGCGGAATAACTGTAGCGTTCCGGTTCCTAGCGTTCTATTGCAAGCTTTGATTGCCTCAGCTTGCTCCGAAGCCGAGGCTTAGAAGCTATTGTTTTCAACCACAAAACGTTGAGATAACGCTCACACGCTTCAAAACGATATCTCCCGAGTCTAAACGGCCGAATAATTGCCTAGATTTGAATATTTCATGGAGAATATCGGAACAGTTTAGAATTTTTATTTTACAGCTTGATCTCTGACCTGAATGAAACTGTTTTAAGATAGTTTTAGTCACGAATGTTTGGAATAAGAGACTGTTTTGCAGTATTATTAAGGTGACTTTCATTTAGTGGTTTAGTAGCTATGTCTTTACGGGGACGATCGACTGTGCTGTTTTTTGCTAATCAGTCTTGTAGTAGTAGAAGTAATAAAACTGGCGCTTTAGATTTTTTTCTGAAACTGTACTAACACCTACTAATAGAACATCTTGGATATTCTACTCAATGTCAGAACTAGAACTAAAATATAGAAGATGTTCCGCATTTCCTCCAATTTTTCGCCCCAACTTTAATTTATAAAGAGATAGAATAGTTATAGAGAATTCGGAAAAATCAAATGCAAAAAATTTATTTAGGAAAATCTTTTGTTTTTTTTTTTGAGGATGGGAAATCATCAAATGACCCCTCCCGCTCTGGGTGGAGCGGCAGGGAGTGTCAGACTTTTACTGACTAAAACCCACCCTTAGTCCTCCTAGTGCCTTTCTTTACAGGGCCGCGGTAACTCTTTCGAACATATTCCGCAACCCTGGCAAAATCTCTTGCTTGCATGCTTAATATGGATGAAGGCTCATCCCTATTATAACTGTTCAGAAAATGTACACTTCTGTTGGAAACATGGTCAAAAGAAACGTTACTATGAAGTCAAAGTACTATGAATGAATGTGTAGGTACTTATATTCCAAGATTTGAAGATTCGAGAAATGTATTTTTACAAATAAATCCGCTATTGGAAATTAAACAACAGCGTAATGACTTTGATTGACATTTTGGGAATAAGCTTCAATTGTCCATTGTTGGGATTCATTAGCGGCACGCACGACTAAACCCTTGCAATACACTGTCATTTGTTGTGTTTTTTTTTAATGTCAGTACTTACTAATATTAATCGTAACTTGTACAAAGAATTTTTAAGTTTTAGATACTCGATTAAAGATAAATTGTATTCAGCGGGAGCGCGGAGCTGCTCGACCTAGTTGCGTCGGCTGGCACTTACTTACTGATGTGCTTCTCATCGTTCACAACAAACGCAAACAACACAAATACAAATTACAAATTTAGAATTACTACGTTATTTAATATATTTTCAATTTTCTAAATTGAACTAATAAATCAATTTTAATACTACGAGCACAACGCATGTAAAGTAAAAAATAACGGCAAAATAGTTATTTTACTAACAAAAGAACGCGCGCAGCAGCAAACTGCTGCGCGCGTTCTTTTTCTTTTGTAAAAGAGAAAAGCAGATCGTTCGCGCTCTTAGTAGTTTGCTACTAAGAGAACGAATGATCTGCCTTTCTCTCAGTCAGCTCCCGTCTCGAAACATTGATTCGGGAGCTGGTGAACTAAAAGAGTCAACTAGTCCGCCAAGGAGCCGCGAACTAGTGAACTAAACGAGCGAACTAGTTTGCCAAGGAGCCGCGATCTAAAATGAGCGCTCCCAGGCGCGAGAACCTACTATGCGCAAGTCTTAGAATCGAGATGATTAACTTTTGGAGAGGCCTGCAATGTCTAGCAGTAGACTGATGACGATAATGAATATCATATATTTACTTTTGTGAACCATTTTATGGGGTGTTGTGGCGTTTTATGGCGCACACCGGTGTGTTGCCGGGGCTTGAGCGGTTAAGCTATTCCTCTGCCAGACTTATCTGCTTCTACTAACTTATGCAGTAGCGTAAACTATCTGATCCTCCTTAAATGTGCCATTTATATTCTTTTCCTCAAGACTTTCTGTTCATACAAACATATTTTAACGTTTTGTAACATTCTCGTACAATGCAAGTCCTACATCATCGCGTAGGCATCTTTCAATTAGAATCCAAAGTACAATAACTCATCAAAATTAGTTCACAATAATAATAGTGTGTTGTTCTCGTAAATCCTTCTAAGTTTCAACGAGTAAGTTATTGACGCCACTCACTTTCAAGATGTTGCCTCATACAAATTGTTGTGAGAATCCATCGGCGTCCATATTGGGATGAAAGCTGCGATGTAGGAAGATGCTGAATATGGCTGTGAAGAAACTATGATGTCTCATTTGAATAATGATAAAACTAAAGGACAGGCTTGGAATTCTGCAGAACAAATATTAAGTACATATAGCGGAATCAATACCGCCACAAAAAGCAAAACATAGCAAGAATCTACATTGCAACAATGAGACTCGCAGCGCCATCTATCTCGACAGCTGCGAACTAACAACAAAATCCTAAATCGCGATATCAGAGTTTACCGTGCGATTAGAACATATAACACTCCGAATATCAACTATCGGGCAGTTGTCCACCGGACACAACATCCGTCCGGTCGGAGGATCCTCCCTTTTCAACGGAGGTATGCGGGACTTTACTCTCCATACCGCATGCCTCCATATACATAGAGAAACTTGATTTCGAAGATGCCTATTGGTTTTTCCGTGGATCAAAAATTGATTACAATGAATTATGGGAATCTTGTATGCCACGCCATAAGAATAAATATAGTTACCAATATATTTCATTTAATCGTATGGAGTTGGTTTAAAAGTAATGGAATCCTTTTCTTTTTCGACAGCATGCTGAACTATGGAGTGAGTACTATTGGGTACTAAGACAAAACAAAACAAAAGTACTGGCGCGGTACGACAACAAGCGCCGCAGAAACGACGAAAGAAAGCATTAACACAGATGATAAACTACCTCTCTACCTTATTTACTCGAGCAAAGTTAGTCCTAACAATTTTTTTAGTCCACAACAGTCCAGTTTCCTGACTCGGTTGTGTAAGAACGGGGTGGGGCGACCATGATTTGTGTCCCGCGGCCGATCCCGCTTTCGCGAACACACGCCGATCTTGTCAGCGGGACTTACGAGCTCAAGAACAAGCCACAGTGTTTATTAGAATTATTAGATTATTGCCTAGAAACTTGTGTTTGTTGTGATAATAAAGTGGTTTTCTAATATCTTTGTTTTGAGTGTTAGAAAGGTCGCATAGAGAAGCTTGTTTTACTGTCACTACAATTTAGATCGCTGTAAAAGCCGTCATTATTAAGTAAGTTTTCGTCCTGATTATGTTGCTTTTTACTAAGTATAGTTTTGTTTGATTAGTTATTTATATTACGAAAGCAGAATATTTTCTTATGACGCTGTTTTGGATCTCGTTGTTCTTTGTACAGAGTAACGCTTAATTAAAGAACCAGCGAAAAACTTACAGGAACTAAGAGCTCGAATGACAAGTTATTCAAGTAGGTAACACAAGTCACAACGCATAAACCGGTATTTATATCACCGGATTGTAAAATATCGCCTGAAATTGTAAACTCATTTTTTCAATAGGGCACGGATATATTGGAAACTATTGAATTTGGATGGCATTTGTTGTAAGTATTCAAAATGATATGCTCACATTTTATACTAAAATTATAATCTAAAAAAGATTTATTACAATCTTACGGAGTCTACCAGTCAATATTTGGGTTAAAAAGACGACACAGTGTGCTCCGATTTTTCAGTGACCTAAGTGACATCTTTTGTTCAATATCGTTTAATGACTTGCCCATGTCACTTATGTCGCTGATTAAAAGCCGCAGTTCAACGAAAAGGCTAGGCTTTTAATGAGACGGCGGATTTAACTATTTGGCTGTGGCACGTACAACAAAAAAAAAAATATTTTTCGGAAGAATTATTTTTGTTCATACATTATTTTATTTGTTCATCTTCCCACTCACAGATCAAGCTATAGATATATATATCTATATTTCCTTTATCCCACAAATCATGTTTTCCTACAACTGCTGCCCAAATCCACTCAGAATATTCAATGTTTACAGCATCGTATAAATCGCTAGTTTACAATTCAAGTGTTGTGCGTAAAGAGGGGGAATTTTCTTGATACGTACCGGGTGACGTAACAAGGCGTGCGCGGACGCCGCAAGACTAGCGGGCGCCATGTTGCGACAGATTTATATCTGGCGCAATGCCCCTTATTTAGCACTACATCATAGTAATGTTGTAAAACTATAGAGGAAGGCTTGCTTGTTAGCGCTTTCCAGATTCAGTCGATAAGGTGATAGGGATGTTTCCTGAGTAAAAAAATATGATTCTATTTAGTCCGTCAGTTAGATTAGATTTTTTACCAAATCAATAAAAAAATACGAAGATAAAACACATCAAAGTTCACACTAGTTTACAACTAACTGTACCGTCTTCATTACGTGAAAAGCTTTTAAAAAAAAGAAAAGATACGTGTCAAATATTTTTTTTGACGGAGTAACCATAGACTAATATAAATGGAGTAACATCCCTATTCTTGAAACTTGATCGTAGGTTGTGTTCAGACTAAGTGAAAGTAAGTGTTTCTCTTAGTGAAAACGATTGCTAAAAAGTCCTAAATGTAGTAGATCGACATGCGCTGCCGAAATGTCATATGTCAGCTTCTACATTTTGGAATTTTGACAGTTGTTTTCGCTCATGGAATGTCAATGGGTCTAGAGCCCAAGGAAGCTAAATACCTACTCGTAGTACCTATTCAAAGGTAATAAGATTTTTGGGTACGCTGGCTGTAATACTGCTACTTACCAGTTTTTTTGGGCTACTTACTAAAGGTAGCCCAAAACCTGCTTTGTATGTCACCGGAAAATGGCAAACTCCGTAAGATTATAAAATATCTTGAGAGATTGTAAATTCTCGATAAATTGTCAACTGAACATTTGGAATATCTACTTTTTTACGCATCAAAATTTGATCTCTCGAAGTCATTCCGAGAAATTGTGCAATGGCAAGTCACGAAACGTTAAGTATTTATAGAATTTCAACCCCATGTCCCGCTAATTGGCTAGGCAATAAAATCCGCTAAATTCTAGAACCGTAAACTGATTGGTTGCCAACATGTCGTCAGTTTATATCGGATCACAATTTCTCTGAATAACTTCGATTATTATGAAATTTTGATAAGTAGGTATATTTTAATAATCAAATAAAATTGCATTGTTTATTGATAAAAGGAACCTTCTCATCTTTATTTCAGTATTAGAATCAACTAGGAAGGGGAACATTCTGCAAAAGTCAAACATTTGCTTCATAAACACAAGACAGTTGGGCGCCTTTCGCGACAAACTCAAGACGTGGAGCGTTATGTAATATTTATGTAGGTTTTCACACCACCTGATCGAAAACGTCAAATTATATGTCATGCTAACCTAACCTAAAGTGAGTCATTTTTGGCCGGTGGCACTGCCGGGCAATAATATTGTACTGGATTTCATTATAACCCGCTGGTCAATAATGTGATTTAAATTTGGAACCTCATCTGTCTGCTCAATTGGCGGTATTAGGTACTCACAACGCCTTCTGTCTCTGTCTCTCTCTTTGTGTTCCAGAAAGAAGAAAGATATTCTCGATACTCTTACTACTTAGGGATGATATTCTCGAATTTCTACAAAATCATAAGGATTGACCAGGGTCCAGGATTGAAGACAATATTATAAGAATAATTGGTTATGTACGGATTATTGTATAAAAGGATAAGAATAACACTTAAAACCCATTTATAGTCGATTTATTCATTTAAAAACTATTTTCTCGAGCATCTCCTATGACGTTCTAAATTCAAATTGCATACAGCCAAGCGTCCGAACCCATTCTACCTAGCTGATATAAAGCTCTGTATAAAGCTTTGTGTACACATAAATTGTATTAGGTTGCTAACATTAGGCCTGCACATATTTACTTACCCACAGAGAATTAAAAAAAAAAAACGAAAATCGAGTTGGTCGTGGCCGCTATGTGCCGTGGTAGGTATACCGAGTGGAACGCAAAAAAGGCGCGGATGTTGCAAATCCGTATGGTATTAAAACTAACTTTTTTTAAGTAGGTATACAGTATAGTTCTAAATACATTATCTCTACTTAGTGTTTGTAAATTTAAAATATTTTGTTTTTCGTGTTATGGCTTCTTATTTTCTCACAGGAGGTGTGAAAAGTAGAGTATCCTCCTCGGGGATAAAGGTGTCTTTGCCTTGGGCTAGCTTGAATCCCTCGCTGCATTCAGGATTCTTGTATTAACTCCCTCGCTTCGCTCGTGAGTTAAACTCTAAACTCCCTCGCTACGCTCGGGAGTTAACTCCCGAATCCTTCATTGCGTTCGAGATTCAATATGACGCCCGTGACACAAGACACTGCTTTATCCCCTGGGTGCATAATCTACTATTACGTACCTACCTTAGTAGTCAGTATAATTTATCTGACAGGCTGAGTTTGTTTCAGGTGTCATAAAAAGGTCGCAATTCCACATCACGTTTAACTATCCCATTTGATAGTAAAATATAATTAAATTTTTCATATTATGGTAAAACCGGGATAGATGCCACACTTTGAGGAATAATTTTATATTTCCCAGTACAAAAATCAAAATATTTTATTTGCAAAACTGGCAAGTACTTTGGTTTTTTATCTACAAATTTATGAAAAGTTATAAACATAATCTTTTACATATCCAGAGTATTAGCGGATTTTGGGACATCTATCCCATATATGGGATAGTTGCCTACTCCATATAAATCACGTTTAGGATAGACTACCCGCTGAGAAACAGGGCATCTATCCCGAAAAAACTTTGATCGCACTTTGCCGTCCCATGCAATCACACAGAGACATGAGACACGCTCCACTTAGTGGTAGTTGAAAAGTCCCTCGATAGATAAACAATAAAGTACGCGATTCATCTGCGAAACCAGAGAAATTGCAATTGGAGCACCTATACCACTGGGGCATCTATCTCGGCTTTACCCTACATTTTTCAGAAAGAGTCTGACACTCCCTTCCGCTCTGCCCAGAGCGGAAGAAGTCATTTAAGGATTTCCAAAATGATTTGTTATTAGAAGAAGGAATGAATGACAACCATTTTGTCCCTATACCACTAAAACTAATTAAAATTACTGCAACACCAATCTTTGAAGTTTTCCTATTCCTTAATTTAATATCGTGGCGTTGCAGTATCTGAGCCCGGTGGATCTGGCATTATGTATGGATTTGCAGATAGGTGATAAGCACAGTTGCGCTCGCGCCGATCTGAGCCCACTTTTCATATTGCCCACAGCCACAGCGCAGCGATAGGCTTTGTGGAACTGTAACTTAAGAGGTCAGTTGGATAAAGAAAGAATGAATATTTATAGGAATCGTATGTGATTTTGGAAAGAAAGAAATTTTATTGATGTTTTTCGGTTCATTCCTTAGGTATTTATTACCTAATTGTACCCGAGAGCATGCAATTGTAGGTTTTCAACAAAAAATACTATACCATAAACTATATTTTGGCAGATTTTAGAAGCAAACTAGGTACACACATCAGCCTAAACTATTAAAAATGCGAAAATAAAATTGTTAGCTCTTCACAAGACTCTTCTCTTCAAGACCGAGCGGATTTTGATGAAACTTGGCTCACGGGTAGACCATGTCTTGGGTTAGGATATAGAGGGTTACGGCACAGAGAGTAAAGTCCCGCAAACCTCCATAGCAAAAGCGACGATCTTCCGACCAGGCGGTTGTTGTGACTGGTGGGCAACTGCCCGATAGTTGATATTCGGACTGTTGTGTATGTTGAAATCGCACGGAAAACTGATACCACGATGAAGGATTTCGTTAAGTTAGTTCGCAGCTGGCGAGATAGATGGCGTCGCGGTTCTTTTTGTTGCGATGTAGATTTTGTTACGTTGGTTGTTGTTGTGTTGTTGCCGCTACAAGGACGTAGGATATTTTTATCCCGGGAGTATGTTCCCAGAGCATAATTTCTGGCTTATACCCGGGCCAAGTCGCGGGCGGCAGCTAGTTTTGTATAAAACGGTATACCGATTAATAACGGAACAAAATAAATTAATAATAAATACCTCTGATTGACTAATTTATCGCGGTTTACACTCGTCAAAGCTCCGCAATTCGCATACATTTGCTGAAAATGCCACGAATTCCGTAACATTTGCTTTAGCAAGCCGCCAATTATATTTATAAAGGTAGCATTCACACCTCATGGTGGAATGTTTACGTGTTTTATTTATCAATCTGTCAATGATTTACTTATTAGTTGCATACCTACTGCGGTAGTTGGATTTAAGAGCCTTTACGCGGTATGGCTTTTCGTACAAACTTTCAAATCCTTATTTTTCGAAATGAATGAACCGATTTTAATAAAACTTGGTATGCTTAGGCTAGATATCTAGGTCTAAATAGTTATCAGAAAAAAAAACGAAAAAGAGTTCAGGGGGAAGGATATAGTGATTTTTCACTTCGTATAGAAAACTTAAAATCGCTCTCTCTCTCCCTCTAAAATCTTTTTCAAAAATGTTTTCTGATAACTATTTAGACCTGGATATCTAGCGTATGCATACCAAGTTTCATTAAAATCACTTCATTCATTTCGAAAATCAAGGATTTGAAAGTTTGTATGAAAAGCCGTACCGCGTAAACGCTGTTAACCACTTATACTTAATCACCCTATTCGTCATCATCATCATCATCATCATCATCGCCATCATCATCATCATATCAGCCGAAAGACGTCCACCACTGGACATAGGCCTCCCCCAAATGGGGAGTTTGCCATAATCGCCACGCTTGGCATGCGGGTTGACGATCACAGTGTAGCTGTAGCAATGTACCTACAGAGAATGCTGCTGCCCATCTCTGGTGAGTCCCTTAAATTGTGGTTCGTTCATCATATAATGCTTTATGTATTCTTCTGTAGCAGGTAGGACCTAATTATGCTACTATACGGACTAATAATTAAATGGATTGTATTCAATAGAATCGTCAAATGTAAACTTGCAAAACTGCTAGTGCTGCGCGATTTTGTCAAGACATGCTTCGAGAAAATGTAGAATAGGAATTAAATATTGCAAGATTCTAGTACAGGAAACGAACTTTTTGATGAAACGATGGCTAACGGGGCTCACGAAATCTTTATTAAAATTAAAGTTTTGATATATTTTATTTTATTGCAATTCAGTTCCAGCTATGGTCATCAATGTCGGAAAACTTAGTGAAGCGCTATTAACGGTTATATTATGAAAATATAAAAAACATAGTATTACCCAACAACAAGAAACTTAAGAAATAAGCAGCAGTGCGATTCTGTAAAATGTCGAAGTGACAACTTAGGCGAAGTGAACGACAACGGATTTTCTTTCACGTTAGAAATTTAAAAAATATTAATGTCTCTGTAATCTAGAGATCATAAGGAACAAATCAATATGAGTTTCATTACTATACAGTTGATACAGGGGGATATCATCAGATCAGACAGCGTGAGGGTCTGTCCTCAAAAGCAAAAACATGAACTCCGTTCCTTCCCACTTACTTCCCTTGGTACATTTTGGTTATTCAATAATCAACTATCGTACTTAAGAACATGACTACTGAGTGTAAGTTTGTAAATAACAATTTAAGGATTTTTCAGTCAGAGTCATCTTAACTGGTTTACAACTGTACTAAAGAATTCATACTAAATCGTTGAGTTATTTTAAACCTCCGTTGTGTTATGCCATTCTTAAATATCATGATAAGATTTGAGAATCATAATATGTTAATATTTTTTATTTTCGTCAAGACATCTAGGCAAGCGTGTTCTATGTTCCATTATCGACCACATTAACACTTTCCATTAGGTCAGATAGTGGTCAAACGGAAGCCAAAAAAAAAATATTACTTAATTAACATCCCATGGTATATTCCCACAATCTCATAATTCATTAAACTTCTCATTGTAATCGCCTCTCTTAATCTCTTAAGATCAGATTACATTACCAGAGTACATATTGTAATCAACCACTAATAAGTTTTGTAGGATAAGGCTATTATCATGGTGGTCTGCCCCATAGCCTAAACGAAACACGGCCTCTTTAATAGAGAATGTTATCTGTTGTGGGCGTTCAAGTAGACATGGTACCTATTGTTTATTTTCGTAAATTGTTTTTAAACTTTCGGGGAAGGGATTCTGTGTCTAAGAGCTTTTGCATTTCTCTCCGTTTCTGAACTTATTTTTTTAAATATTTAGACATGTTAAAAATAATTATTCGATCCAAACCCTTTGCGAGTTTTTTTCAATTGAATGTTTACCAGATCGTAACCTCGATGTCGTCTGATGGAAAAGGATGGAAACAGTGGGCAGTACATGTGGAAAACATGTTGCACTTTGGTATAAATGAGGAGAGATGAACAATAATCGGGTCGACGAACTGTGCATCGGCGAACCACCGAAAAGTGAAACGTTCAGTCGGCGAAACGTTCATCGGAGAATCGTGTATCGGACAAGCGTTTCACAATCCACTAACTATGTCATGTAATTAAAGTTGCCAGCTTATGAAAAGAATTGGGTTTAGATACAAGCTTCTGCCTGAATTTCAGAATTGGGATGAAGGATGGAGATGATAATAAAAAAATAATCCTTCTGCAGTGAAAAGTGAATAAAACAGTTGCTAGTCCCGAAAATTTTACTCCTTCATGATTCTGACTTCTAGGTGGTGCACAAGAGAGTGCTCTTACTGACTAAAACCCATCCGTGTTCCTCCTTATGATGCCCTTTGCATTCCAGGGCCGCGGTCCCTGACCCTGTCGAACAAAATCCTCAACCCTGGCAGGCTCTGACCCTAACGGGCCCCGTCTACTTTGCTGGTATCTCTTTGAGGCGCGCGTGGAACACAGCGCGCCTTCGGCCCGAGACTGGGTCTGATCGGACAGCGAGCCACTCATTGCTCGCCAACCGCACATACTTCTTCGTGATTCTATAAGACATTGTCGCCTTTATTTAGATGATTTGATGTCTATAATTATGTTAAAATGTTATTGCACCACTGACTATTTTTAGTAGAATTAAAATATTAATTTTCTAAACCAATCAATAAGCATCAAAATCCTTTGAAGTAGGGAAAAAGAAAAGGAAAATTATGTATTCTCGAAATGTGTGACTGTAATTTCGACATAACAAAACAAAACTCAGGTGGTGGTGTCAAAGTTCATCGATGACCGATGTGTAAAGAAGAACCAGGTAAGCCGTCCAGCTTCTGCTGCAAGTCTGCCATGTCTTCTGCTTATTTCAATTGTGAAAATGTACCTACTCGCCATTTATGTCAAACCCGCGTCCATTCCGTTGTCTCAAAGCAGTCTGTCCATTCGAAAGCCTTCTCATAAAGTCAGCGATGAATGCCAATGCATTGGATGAAACAGCTACCAATTTGTTACCTGTTTGCTGCCTAAAACTGATCACCTTCTTGTCATGATTTTTTATTAGAAATCTCCAAATAAAATTTAGGGTTCGTTGAATCTCGTGAGTTTGGGGGAAATTCGTTACCCAAAAAATAGGGGCGTTTTTCAATTTTATTAGATTAGAACTTCTTCAATTGTATTCGAAATTTCGACTAGTTATAATAACCGAAGTTAATGCAATGTCTTCAAAACTTTTCAAAACAAAATGGCGGCTTTTATACTGCAAAACTCTGGCCTTACATCGAAATGGTGGCATAACCAAGATGAAAACATTCGATTTAGCCACGTAGTATATGACACGAATAATTTTATTATTTATTTTATTATTTTGAACATTTATTTTATTCAATCTTTAAAAAGGTTATAAATAAGAGTGCTGATATCGATATAGACAACCCTCACGCTCCAGCCGCCGCAACATAGAAAGACGCCCCGGGCGTCGCGTCGGGAGTCGCTGGTCGATTCCCGGCCACCGTAGGCGCGGGTCTGCGGACGGCGAGCGTTGGGTGGCTCGCCGTCCGATCAAAGCCAGGCCCGGGTCGACGGCGCGTTGTGTTCCACGCGCCCCTCAAAGAGATGTCAGCAAAGTAGACGGGGCCTGTTAGGGCCAGAGCCTGCCAGGGTTGCGGATTTTGTTCGAAACAGTTACCGCGGCCCTGGAAAGCAAAGGGCACTACGAGGAGCACTGATGGGTTTTAGTCAGTAAGAGTCTGACACTCCCTTCCACTCCGCCCAGAGCGGGAGGAGTCATTTGATGATTTCCCATCCAAAAAAAAGGCACGCCTTTCAAAATATCAGGAATTATTAAAATTATTTTTACATAATCTCTTAAAATCGTACTACACCCTCTGCGACACATTAACAAAGGTTATAAGCTGTACTTATTACAGCAAAAGAAACTTTACCGAATAGCGTAGGTAATCAAAACTCTGATTTATCAAAACTACAATTTATTTTCTGTTTCAGAAACAATTGTAGTACCTCGAACTATCTCTCATCAGAATATTTGATTCAAAAACACTTTATTCAGTCCATAACTTCGTCCAACACGATTGCGGTTTAATAATATAAAATCAAGTCAATCTTAGTGCAGTTAAATTGACGTTTTCTCTCGTGGTTTCAAATGCCAAATGAAACCGATGCCGATTACCGTTCTAGTCGCATGAGTCATATGCCAACTTACTTATTGAAAATATACCTCATATTGAAAACGGGATGTTAATGTACTGCCAGTAAGTCTGACTCCAGTCTTGTAAAGAACTACTGTGTTACCCAGTTAACGGGTTGTGGAGGTCTGGTAGGCAGCCATTCCATGTAAAATACTGATATTTAGGTCAATCCGGTTTGACTGGAAGCCGACCTCAATATAGTTGGGAAAAGGCTAGGCAGATGATGTGTAGATAGAATATTTTGCGGGAACACTCAAAGAAATAAAATAGGGAAAAATGCTAGGCAGATGATGATGATTATGATTGAAAACGGAATGTCAGAATCAGAATTCTATGCTGTCAGACGTCACGCTATCACTAACTCCTTCATTCATATCGCTCCTCACACAATCCATCCATCTTTTTTTTTGGCCTCCCTCTCCATCTACATCACATTTAAATTCATAACTCTTTTAGTTACATGCGTTTTCATCTATCCTCTTTATATGACCATACCAGGACAAGCGGTTACCTTTCAACGTTTCCGTCACTGGCGCCACTTTAAAACTACCTCTAATGTACTAGTCATTTCTCACTTTATCCATTCTCGTTACTCCACACATCCATCTCAACATTCTCATTTCCGAAATTTAATAAAAAAATTAACTCAACTGTAAATATTTGACAATTTTATTTGTTTGTGCGGTTGTCCCAAAATTAAATAGGACCAGTGTCTTTGGTCTCAAGTTGCGATTACATTAAAAGTAATAAATTTATAATAGTGTACATGTTTTCAATTGGTTTAAAGGCCTGTTTGAAACACAATATTACACATTTTACGACTTATTCGGCGCGAGCTCTAACGTTGGCACATTTTTGACCCACATTTTATTGATGATGCAGAAATTACTTCAGTCCACGTTTTGTACGAAAACAAAATAATCATGTGCTGTACTTTAAATTGAGGGTAACACATGCGAATTTGTAGGCGACTAACCTTTGTACCTAAGAGTAAGTAAAAATATATTTAGCAAAAGTACAAGTTCCAGTTTCAAGCACGAGTTTCATAAGTTTTACTGTATTAATGTCGCAGTAAGATAGATGAAGCCGTAATATAGTTATATCCCTAGGGATATAATTATATACCGTAACATAGTTATACGAAAGCGATTCTTTACTATCTCACTAGGAATATAGTTATAAAACCAAGTTTAGTGATATACTTATATTACTAGATTAAGTTTAGTGAAATAGCTGTAAGAAGCATTCAGTGCTATGTAATTTTAGATGTCATGATTCCTCTTCTTGTCTGAACAAAAAATAAAAAATAATAGGTCTTTACCTATGAAATTGCCGTTTTGTATGAAAAAATTTAAACGATTTTTTTTCATGTATTTTTTATTTGTATTAATCGAAGTAATCACCCATGCAATCAATGCATCTTTGCCAACGCAGTGGCAGTTTATTGATGCCCTTCTTAAAGAAATCAGCCGGACGGGAGGCAACAAATTCTTCAAAGTCATTTTGTACTGCCTCTCGGGTATTGAATTTTTTTCCCGCCAAGAAGTTATCCAAATTCTGGAAAAAGTAGTAGTCTGTAGGCGCAAGGTCTGGTGAGTAGGGCGGATGACGGAGGGCTTCCAACCCCAGTTCTTCCAACTTGGAGACCGTCTGCTGTGCAGTATGAGGTCGCGCGTTGTCGTGCAGGAGCAGCGAAGACGAGCGATTGACCAATGCTGGTTGGAGATGTGCCAGCTTCTCCATCATTGTGTTCAGTTCTTCACAGTACACATCTGCAGTAATGCTCACCCCGTTTGGTAAGAAGCTGTGATGAATCACACCGGCGCTAGACCACCAAACAGTGACCATCACTTTTCTAGGGGTAAGTTTTCGTTTAGGGCATTGTTTAGGTGCTGAACCAGGAGCCAACCAACTTGCTGAGCGCTTACGGTTATCAAACAGAATCCATTTTTCATCGCAGGTAACAATGCGGTTCAAAATTCCTTCAATATTCGTAATATTGTTGCTACTACAAGAATGACTAGGTATTAGGTCAGAGTCCTTTAAAGTAGTAAAATTGTGTATCTTGAAGAATAGTTTCTTACCATTGATTGATACAGTTCTTTCTTAGGTTTGAAATCTTATAAGCTTCCTGGTCTGTATTCAAGATCCGCCTCTAACATACATTCTACACCAAAGAAATGGCATTTAACCACAGGTACATTAGCCTGCAACTATCTCTAGCAGGTGCGCCAACATTCTCCAGCTCCAGTTAAGATAAATGCCACCATTAAACTAGTCGCCGCGACACTATCATTCCTTCCACTACTCGAGTAAATGAATATCGATTCATATCAACATCGATCTTATAGAGTAATCGATGAACGGTAAAAACTGAATGAAGATCATAGAGCATTTGAGTCGGAAATGGCAGTGTCTGGTTGGGTTTCTCTAGTTGAGTGATTAATCGTTGCCTTAGTATGAGTTTTTTAATGTTCTCGATTGCGTTAGCGTAAACGTCAATTTGTATTGAAACTGAATAAGCACCGTCTGGTGACGGTCACGGGCAACCTGTTTTTTTCTAAACAATTTGACATACGCGAACGTTTACTTAAACGCGATCGAGTACGTAAAAAAAACTCACACTAAGCCCTCGAAGGCCTAGCACGAATGTTTTGACGTATAGTAACGTTAACGTAAGTGAATTTTGAATATAAAAAAACTACAACCCCATAGGTTTAATTTTATGCGACATAGATACACAATTTGTATCATATATAAATATGAATATTAGTATACAATTTAAATAAATATTATGTGCAAAACGAGTATTAAAGTTATAGTTACTTTACGAATTCGCCGTTGACCCGGGCCTGGTTCTGATCAGACAGCAAGCCATACAACGCTCGCTGTTGCAAAGCCCGCGCCTACGGTGGCCGAGAATCGCCCTGCCACTCCCAACGCCCGGGACGTCTTCATCTGTTACGGCGGCTGGGGAGTGAGCGGCCCGGCTTTTCCTTCCCTAGCCTTACTGCTTCGCAGAAGGAGGTGACGGCATCTCATGCCTCCTCGCGGACCATGGAGTGATCCAGGGCTTGTAGCGAGTGGTAGTGAACGAGGATATTGCGGTGCTCCGCCCAAGCAGGGCTGGCTAGGTGCAGGGTTGCACTTCCACACGGTGGAGCATACGATGGAGGTCTACTCCACCGTATGCTCCACCGTGTGGAAGTGCAACCCTTGCATTTATTTTGTGGGCTTAAGACGCCATGTTCCTTCCACCCAAAATCACTCATTAATAAAATCCACACCATTTTCAGCAGCACAATCTACCTGCAAAATAATCGATATAATATCGTAAGGATCGATTCTAGCCGTGCATGTAGGATAAGACGTGTGGTATTAGGTGCCCTCGTAAATATGGCGGCTCATTACGTTGCCCTAACGAGAGCCAGACCGCACGTGCTACGATATATTAACATGGCTGATGCTCACACCGAAGTGCGCGTTCAGCCGTCATCACGGTGAGATTATTACAGAATAGCTCTATTTTTAATTAAGAAGTTTAGTTGAGTGTTTGTACTGAGCTCGTGGTTTCAGGGTCGAACTTAGAGGTTAAGGTACCTACGCTCTCAGAGGTCGGTCGGAGAATGGGTGCCTCGGAAAGCACAGTAAGCTGTTGGTCCTGACTGTCATTGAATATCTTTGACAATCGTTACGGGTAGTCAGAAGCCAGAAAATCTGACACCAGATAGGGAGTTCGCTCCATGTAAAATACTGGTATTCAGCTGAATCCGGTTAGACTGGAAGCCGAACCCAACATTGTTGGGAAAGACTAAGGAGAATCATTGATTTGAGTGTTCGACGTTATTTGACGAAATAATTTATAACTTTGGTAGGTATTCATTCCCTACGGGTACAGCTTGTTGTTCGCGAATTTAAATATTCAAGCTTTGTCTGAACAAATAAACGAATTTATAATCTCTTGCACCGTGAATAGAGCAGCTTACCTAAAGCTCGCGGCTAAATAAAAACACCCGCACTGGTCGATCCCCTTGACGAGATCGGTACAATATGAAGTCTTATAATCCTCTATCGTGATTTACGTAATTGCTCCCTTCAAACAAAGGATGACTAAACAATTGGAGGTATTAGATCGAGAAGGTAATTGAAAATAAGCAATAGATAGTTGCTGCAGCATCATTTATTTGTCAAAGTTGTTGAAGACACAAACGATGAAGTAATTGTCATTTTAAAAACTTACAAACGTCAGTGTCACTCTTGCCGTTTTCCTATTATTAGAGTCGGCGAAAAATCAAATAAAATACGCCCGAAAACATAGCCTTTCTTTGGCAGTCGAGTAAAAAGTTTACGAACAGTTTCACATCAGATAGTCGATTCTGTAAACATCGCACTGTGGAAACAAAGGTGGACTGAGTTTGAAATCAACCGTCGGCGTCGTTTTATTTATTTATTTATTACTTTAATGTACACCAAATTAAAAAAAAAACATAGGAAATCTTAAACTAAAAAACATACAATTGGCGGCCTTATCGCATTCCGCGATCTCTTCCAAGCAACCTGGAAGCCTGAACCTGTTTTACCTTGATTAGACGGATTGACTAAATTCTCATTGTCACAACTTGATAAAATCTCACTGTCATAGCTTCGGTGAAGTTGTGACAGAAGATTTTATGGAGTGTCATACTCTTACTGACTAAAACCCAACCGTACTCCTCTTAGTGCCCTTTGCTTTCCAGGGCCGCAGAAACTCTTTCGAACAAAATCCGCAACCCTGGACTACATAGGGTCTAGCACGAATGTTTTTGACGTATAGTAACGAAACGTACAATTTTACAATAACTATAAATACTCGAGTTGGACTTGTGTCGATTTTTTTAAATTAATTCAAAATTCAATAACGTTAACGATCGATGCTACGTTACCATACGTCAAAACATTCGTGCTCGACAGTTTTACGTTCTCCCTTCCTTACGCTTCGGTGTAACACGCGGCTTATTTAAGCGCACCCTGCCTTGAACGAGTACACACGCAATTGTGGTTAGCACCGGTAATTATTGATTTTCTTCTGGGCAACATTCCCATAGTAATAGGGGAAATGTCGGTGTTGCCAGCCTGTTGCGATGTAGTTGCTTTCATTAAATAGTTATGATGTGACGTTTCTTGTTGCAAGTAGGTATTGGAACCGCAAGTACCTAGTACCTTGTACTTGTGGAGTTTAGGATATGGCTTTGTATCTATTTAGATTCAATCGGGATTAGAAAACAATTTCTTCGCTGGGATTGTAGAGCTCATTATACTTTTGAAGGGGCTCGAGACAAGTGAGATTCTGTCAACGGTAGCGTGGCGAAGGCGATTGTCAATACGTCAAAAATGTATGGGATTGACAGATGCTATCGAAATGTCACGTGACCAAATCCCTACATTTTGGCATTTCGACAGTCGCCTTCGCTAATTGAATGGCACATTGTCTAGGGTCTCTTATCTCAATTGAAATGGCTTCGAACTTATGTCATCTTCCATATCTCTCTATTGTTCATCATCACAGTCAATGCATCATTTCTTTGGCTTTACCCTACCTACTCTTATAGCCATCCACATTCATACGAACACTTTCCTAACAATATTACCTTAATATTCCGCATAGATTCTAGAACTGGATAATGGTAATTTAAAAAAAACCGGCCGAGTACGAGTCGGACTCGCGCACGAAGGGTTCCGTACCCTTTCCGTACCCGTTCCCATAAATATTTGTTTTATATAAATTTAATTAAGTATTTATTTTTAAAGTGAATAAATAATTATATATAAATAGTAACTATATAAATAAGTAACTTATTATTCTGGGAATATTTCAAGCGTCTACCTGTTTCTGTTATCAATATCGAGCAAAAAAATCACATTTGTTGTATGGGAGCCCCCTTAAATATTTATTTTATTCTATTTTATAGTATTTGTTGTTATATCGGCAACAGAAATAATTCATCTGTGAAAATTTCAACTGTCTAACTATCACAGTTCATGAGATACAGCCTGGTGCCAGACGGACGGACGGAGGGACAGTGAAGTCTTAGTAATAGGGTCTCGTTTTTATCCTTTGGGTACGGAACCCTAAAAATGGTCAGATCATCCCTTCTAACTTCATTCATTGAGTCTTTAAATAGGATTAAGTACATCAAAACATATGAAAAATCAAGTACCTAGTAGTTATAGTAATTTTGGTCGTACACAAATTCGGACTGTTCTCTGGAAAAAATGTTTTTAATGAGTGATGTGTCATTCATAGTTTAGAGTAGGTGCAGGAACGTCATTGCCTTACGGTAATGTAACTAAATACCATAATCGACTGAACTTATCATTGTGGTTAATGAAGTAATGACCTGTAGACCTACATCATTCATGTGGTCATCATATAATAATATGATGACCACATGAATGATGTGACCGACATATAGGTATGTCGCAGCCAAATCATATAACACGCCGTATTGAAAAATACCGCTGTATTGTAATGCGGCTACCTCATGTTCAGCCGGATTTCAATTCGGCTGTAATAAAGTACGCCGCATTGAATGAGCACTTCGCGTTAATGCGAAATATCGTTTAATGACTTGCCTAGCCAAGTAGCGGAACAGGGCACAGGGAGCTTAGGGCAACCCGACACGGATAGGTTAGGTTCGAATGGTATGACGGGGGCTAGAGTGAGCGAGCGAACTTAGCTCCCGTCAGGCCGTCATGCCATTCATGTTAGGTTCCTTTAAATCGGCTCCACCGTCCAAGTTTAAATGTTGAACAGGGCACAGGGAGCTTAGGGCAACCCGACACGGATAGGTTAGATTCGAATGGTATGACGGGGGCTAGAGTGAGCGAGCGAACTTAGCTCCCGTCAAGCCGTCATGCCATTCATGTTAGGTTCCTTTAAATCGGCTCCACCGTCGAAGTTTAAATGTTGAACAGGGCACAGGGAGCTTAGGGCAACCCGACACGGATAGATTAGATTCGAATAATATGACGGGGGCTAGAGTGAGCGAGCGAACTTAGCTTTCGTCAGGCCGTCATGCCATTCATGTTAGGTTCCTTTAAATCGGCTCCACCGTCGAAGTTTAAATGTTGAACAGGGCACAGGGAGCTTAGGGCAACCCGACACGGATAGGTTAGATTCGAATGGTATGACGGGGGCTAGAGTGAGCGAGCGAACTTAGCTCCCGTCAGGCCGTCATGCCATTCATGTTAGGTTCCTTTAAATCGGCTCCACCGTCGAAGTTTAAATGTTGAAATTTATTGTTACTTGAATTTAGAATTCCAAAAAATGACACGCTTTCCCTATTCTGAAAACAGCCTAAGCATCTGCCAGCCCGTTCATTAAAATGTTGTTTATTAGACGCATTGGTTGTTATACAATATGGAGAAAAATGACGCAGCCATATTGTATAAGTAACCAAAAAGCTAAACGTTGGACGCCGCTTTGTAAATCGTTTCGCCACCATAATGCGGCTGAACGTGATGTAGCCGCATTACATTACATCGGCGTGTGTTATACGATACGGCCGCGACATATACAATACATATTTATATAGATTCATGATTCATCTTTTCATAGCATGATAGCATACCATATTATGTTGTTTACTTCATTTAATACTCAAATGTTCCAAAGTCTTGTTTTCAACGAGTTAACGACAAAAGGAGGGCTGTAGCACTAATTGTATTTATTTAGAGTGGATATTTCTCAAAAGCGATCGATAATCTTAGAGACGTCTTCACAAAGACACGCCCCTCATTATACTGTCTACAATCATGGGTCTAGTTCATAATATCAACAGTCGCCGTATCGAAAATGTTCCATCGACGGGTTAATGAATCGACAGTACCCCAAATCGATGGTACACTTCATCGACAGTACAGCGCGTTTGTCCAGCGTAGGCGTTCGATAAACGTATGCGCAGCGCAGACGCCACGACAACGCGGCGCAGGCGTCGCGTTTTTATGTTTCCTCTGGAGTCAATTAAACGCTGCGCTGACGCGGCGCTAAAGCGGCGCAGATGTCACACAATTGCGTTGTCGTTTCGGAAATATCATTAACAAAATGGATTCTGACGAGGAAACTCTATTGATGGCTTTGCATTTAAAAAGAAAATTATTGCGAAAACGTGAAAATAAAAAATAATAGGATATGTGAGAACCCATTACCAGGATTGTACATGACTCCGCAGTAACGCGGCGCATTCATTTACCCTTGCACTGACGCCGCGACAACGCGACTCCTGCGCCGCGTAGTCGCGGCGTCTGCGCTGCGCATACGTTCATCGAACGCCTACGCTGAACAAACGCTAGTGTGAAGGCGCTCTAAATCGACAGTACACTACATCGACAGTACACCATATCGATAGGACGTTGTATCGACAGTACACCATATCATTATTACGTTGTATCGACAGTACACCATATCATTATTACGTTGTATCGACGGTACACCATATCATTATTACGTTGTATCGACAGTACACCATTTCGATAATACGTTGTATCGATAGTACACCATATCGATGGTAGGCGGCATCGACTGCCCGACCCGAGCTAGATTTAAATAAATAAAAAACATAAGCTTTTTTAAAGTTTTTAATCACAATTAACAATTTGTTAAAGTACATTGCTTGTTTTTGATGTAACAAATCAAAATCAAATCAAATCAATTGATTTGATTTGTTAAAGTACATTGCTTGTTTTTGATGTAACCCACCTAATAATGGTTGAAAAATCATAAATTCGTATTCAGTACCCTTAGTTATTACTTGACTTATTAGTGAAGACCAAAGCGAACTCGCCACGCGGTCGGCTATATTCGGAAACGGTCGTGTGCGGTAGTAATTACTTTTATGGAAAAAGCATACATAAGCAAACGTTACTATACTTATTCTTTGTAAAGGACAAGGCAGAGATGGACATCCTTTTCCATCAATATCGACTTCTTGCAAAACTGCACTCAGCCCAATTTACTAAACAAAGCGCGAATGACAGCCCGACGCAGTCATTAGGTAAATGACCACCTACTCGCTTCATAACGAGGGTATGACAGTGTTGCCATCATCAGCACAGTGGGTAGCCACTGGCCACTATTAGCTTAGCCATTAGTCACTGGCCAGTCATTGGCCACCCACTGACGACCGTTTAGTCCAATCTTATGCGTCATTGGGATAATTTTATGGAGTGTTACGTTACGTTTGATGAGGTCCTTTTGTATAATTATCTTTGATGAAGGAAGAAGGGAATTGAAATCATGCAATATCTTGCAGCTAAACAAATTTTCACGTTTCAATCAATGTTTGTTCTTTATTTATTAATTTAGGGAAAACAAATAATTGTACAACCTGTGCAAAATTAAAAAATTACAACAAATTAAAAGTAGGCTAATGTACAATCCACGACGTTTCCACAGATTACTTAGCTTAAAGATACAGTGTAGATGTCGCAGCCAATTAGCTTAATCAGCCGTTTCATTAAAAACCTAGTCTTTTCATTAAACTGCGCCAATTAATTAGCGACATAAGTGACATGGGCGCATCAAACGATATTGAACAAAAGATGTCACTTAGGTCGCTGAAAAATCGGCGCATTCAAATGACAAGGCTAGGCCACCAATTAAACGGCTGATTAAGCTAATTGGCTGCAACATAGACACAAAATTTCAAATTACAACAACATTAATAATAATAATTAAACAACGTTAAGAAGAGACAAAAAACAAATTAATTACTTATGCTCTTGCTCATTATGTGGTGCAATGAAGTTAAATGAAAATAAATCAATACAATCTTAAGTGCATGATAACGCGACGTTGAGTTATTTCGACAATTTGGAGATCAGTTCTATGCAATATTGTACGGATATACCTATATATTATCAATTATTGTTTTTCAATCCAATTTATTTCGAGTGAGAAGACATACGAGTAGGTACGTAACTCGTATGCCTACTTTTATACATATTTGTCTGCCGGCAGTTCAGGAGGTCTGCACCCTTTTTGCCAAGACATATCGTTTTTAACCGACTTCAAAAAAAGTAGGATGTTCTCAATTCAGTTGTATTTTTTTTATATATTATATGTTGCCTCATTACTCCATCATTTATGGACTGATTTGAAAAAATCTTCTTTTATACAAAAGGATTACTTTTCGATTGGTCCCATATAAATGTTATCAAAATCGGTTTATTGGTTACGAATGATGAAATTTTTATGAACTAAAAAGCATAAAAGAATCTTTTTTTACAAAAAAATAGTAAGAAGTCGGTGTTTTAGGTTGTCGTTTTTTGACACCGAAATATAGTTATTTATGATATTAGTGCGGTAAGTTGGTTTTTACAAACGAGTAGACGAATGTAAGCACGAGACGAAGTCGAGGGCTTACCATAGTTACGAGTTTGTAAAAACCAAATCCGCACGTGTGTCATACAACGTTTTTCGACACATTTGCGAGAAAACAGTACAATAGGTAAGTAATGAAATAAAAAAAATTGTCTTTAGAAATCAGTAGGAAAGTCGCAACAATCTTTGACGTTTCTAATAATATGAAAATGGCGCGAATTTGCAAAGGGCGCCACATGCGCGTGGTGAAAATTAGAACCAAGTCTTTCATTTATTTTTATTTATCTTCTCTCATTTTCTCTTTAATATTAAAACGAGACAAACGTATACAGCAAAAGCACTTCCAAGGAGGTTCGAATCGGTTCGATCATTAAGCTTATATAATTCTCGTGATGTGAAACTCCTTGGTGGAATTCTTATTAATTTTTATGGAAATTAAAAAAAAACCGTAAAGAATACGCACGGCGCTATACAACGGAGTTAGCGGTAAAATATGTACTTAAGTGAGAGTACCTACTTTGCCGCACGCTCCATTGTGTGGTGCATAATTTTGAACTTTCGAACGATGCATACAGGCTTCGTAAATGCATTTTTTGAGCAAATGTGTTGAAAAAGTTATTATTTTTATATTTTTTAGTGTTTTTTAATTAAAAATCGGTTGTCATTTTTCACAAAGTGTAGCTAGCTTTTGGACTCGTACCTACTATTTAGTTTACTTCATATTAAAAAGATAAGATGTTAATTATTACTAGAAAATAAACATGCTATAATACACCTGCCCCAACAATTTATTGTTCTTACAACTACACACTATAAAGCCACGTTCGTGCGGTCACACATGTCACATATGACATTAAAAGTCTACCGTTGATTCATAGCAGAACAAAAATAGCTGACATTATGCACTAGCTACAACTACTTCCCCACTTGACTCCGTCATAAAACTGTCATAAAACAATTGTACCCATCACAAGCCTGGGCTTAAGAGCGTTTACGCGGTACGGCTTTTCATACAAACTTTCAAATACTTATTTTTCGAAATTAATGAACCGATTTTAATAAAACTTGGTATGCGTACGCTAGATATCTAGGTCTAAATAGTTGTCAGAAAACATTTTCGAAAAAGAGTTCAGGGGCCTAACCACCAATTCTTAAAGCAGTATTACTTCAATATTACTTCCAGTGGGAAAGAGACGGAGCTATATAGGACATATAGCTACGGAGCTATATGACCTCTTTCCCACTGGAAGTGTGGTTTAGGCCCAGGGGTAAGGATATAGTGATTTTTCACTTTCTATAGAAAACTTAAAATCGCTCTCTCTCTCTCTCTGAAATCTTTTTCAAAAATGTTTTCCGATAACTATTTAGACCTGGATATCTAGCGTATGCATACCAGGTTTCGTTAAAATCGGTTCATTCATTTTGAAGAATAAGGACTTGAAAGTTTGTATGAAATGACATACGGCGTACACGCTCTTAAAGGGCACGTAAGCGTGATTTGAACTTAATAGTCAATTACAAAGGCGTATTGCACCTGTTTCCACGAGGCGGGACGGACCATAGAGCGTGACGGTCACCCACCCGAGACCAAGTGAAGGAGCTAACATTAAATAGATACCAAATTGCTGTTTTGATTCTGAAGTTATGTTGCGTTTGCGACGCTGAGTTCTTAGAAAGTTGTGTAAATTATGTTTTGTTCTTTAGCTACACTTGTGTATTGTTTGAGGGATTATTTTGGTTGAGTCATCTATCATCATCATCATATCAGCCGAAAGTCGTTCACTGCTGGACATGGGATTCCCCCAAATGGGGGGGGGGGGTTGCCATAATCACCACGCTCGGCAGGCGGGTTGGCGATCGCAGTTATCTATACTCATTGATTCTCTCAACGCCGGCTGTCGCTGAAAACCAGCGCTGTGGCTCTGTCTCGCACATGAGTTCCAGCATTATGCTGAGCGATGGATGTTTTGCGCCAATGTGACGCATATCTTCCCAACTTGCATAACTTTTGTAATTTTATTTATTTTTGGTATGTGTCATGCTTGGCACAACTAAAGTCCTTTCTTCTATACTAATATTATTAAGAGGTAAAGTTTGTAAGTTTGTGAGGTTGTAGGGGGTAATCTCTGGATCTACAGAACCCATTTTGAAATTTTTTTTTGTTTATGATTGTCACATTCATGAGGAAGGCTATAGGCTATACGGGACCGGGAAACAACGGGATATACGCGTACGAAGTCGCGGGTAAAAGCTATGGAAGATAAAATGATATGATGTTGGCTATAACAGCGAGCATGAACGTTTTATTACGTTACAATAATTATGTTCTAGACTGTACAGTTCTCGTCAAATAACTTTGCCCCTCTGAAGTTAGCCATTTGCATAGATCGCGCAGGTGCAGTCACGTAGACGGGAGCAAGCGGGACGCAAGCATGCATCGAACGTAAACGAGCGACTGAGACATAAAATCGCGCCGCCATAAACCCGCCCCCATGTCTCTTGCGCATGCGCAGTTGTAGTTCGAACGTGACTGCCACATATCTTGTTGATTAGGAAATAAATTTGATTTCATCTGTAATAAAGCGGCAGTAAAAGTTAAATCAACATCATAAAAATTATCTACCGAATAGTATATTGGCTACCGAAAGCACTCACAGAAATAAGGTTTATACCTCGATCAGGACTTCATAAAGGCTTGATTGAGATCCTTAATTTATTGTTCCATTGCCAAAAAAAAATCAAAGACTATAAAACAACAGGAAATGAGTCTCGTTTACTAAAACCTAAGTAACTGATGGCACTGATAATTTGATGGTATCATTAAAAGTGCATTTATTTTAGAACCTTCTGTATTATTTTAACGTTAAACCGATAATATCGCAAATATCCCTGTTGTTAGGGCCAACAAAGTTGCTTAAAATCTAATATTAAGACCCAAATACACATGGTTGTACCTATTGTAACTTGCACAAAAGTGTGCAAGTAGCTTGCATGCCATTGTGTCAAAACAAGATTGATCAGCAGTGCGATTCTGTAAACATCGCAAGGTGAAGTGAACATGAAGCGAGTTGTCAGTCCATACAAACAAGATGGAATGACAGTTTACTTCATGCTCAGTCAACCTAAGTTTGATTCATGTATCTGGCATGTGTAACTAAGGCATGCCAGTTACTCGCACCATTTTTTGCAAGTGACAGACATGGTGTGTCGTAATGGCCCTAAAGCAGTCGGCCCTAGATCGGAGGAATATGGTGTAAAAACCGGTCAAGTGCGAGTCGGACTATCACACAAAGGGTTTTGTACCATAAACCAAAAAAATACATTACTTGAATGGTATAAAATTATTACTTAAATTATTAATTATTTTCTGTTATATCAGCAATAGAATTACATACTCTGTGAAAATTTCAACTGTCTATTTATTGCGGTTCTTGAGATACAGCCCGCTGACGAACGGATGGACGGACGGACAGCGAAGGCTTAGTAATAGGGTTCCCTTTGGGTACGGAACCCTAAAAAAGGAGACAAAATACACTCAGCATTGGGTGAATACCTACGAATTGGGAAAGAATAGAACTTGGTGTTTAATTTGTTTCTATCGTTCAATATTGAAGTTTTTAACATCATGATTTTTTTTTCACATTGTTTTAATCTAGTCATCTAGTAGGTATTACAATGAAATAAATATTTTATTATTATAATAATGTTATTAATGTCTAATAAAATTGGTGCAGAGAAAACACCCAATACCTAAGTGATAACGACTTATTGTCCCATACCTTATTCGTATTAGTATGTCCCAATGTTAACCGACTTCAAACAATGAGGAGGTTCTGTATTTGACTGAAATTTGTGTGTTGCCTTCTGAAACCTAATAATATTCGTAACTTAATTATAAAGACACAAAACACTACATATAGTAGATTAATTTGTAAGATTTATTACTGGGAATTCCAGAAATCTGTTAATTAAGTTTAGTATAGGTACATAAACGGTAAACAAAAACTCGCAAGATAGTCATACTAATATTTATAGAGCTCGTCAATTATACATGATAGCAATTACAGCGGTCATTTACCTAGTATTTATGAATATTGCAAAGATAGCAGGATATTGTGCTGACTATAATCGTTAGACTTGGTGAGTGAGTTTATGTATCTCCAAGAAAACAATACAGGTTAAGTCCAAGTCCACACTTTCATTTTACTGTGAATTTGGTGGAAGTTTGGAATTCTGGACCAGAAAGTGTTTGGATTGATTCTTCTTTTTGATTTACCACAATCGAGATAAGCGAAACTGGGTTTATAAAACGCTCATCTTTAAGCCCTTAGAGTAGATCCAGGGGGTCTGCACTCGAAGGCCTTAGTGTCAGGCATTTAGTCCCGAACCCGAACTAAGAACAAACACGCCCGACACTATGGCCGAAACTTTGGACTTCGGGCTTAGAGAGTAGACCCCCTGATCGCGCTAGATTCACATGTGATACGAAATGACTTTTGTCAGCCTTTTTCAATACATTCTCGACAAGCCAATTTCTTGCAGTACAAATACCTGAGACACCTGCATTGGGTATTGTAAACCATTGGTTTAGCCATGTGGTTCTCAAGGGGCCAGAGTTAAGCTGATACTTACCGCCTACAATACTAAAAACCACACCCATTTCAAATCTAAATCCTCAAAAGCCTCGAAATCACTTTTCATTCATCTTTAATGTTAACGAGACCCCCATAAAGCTACCTGCTAGCTTGGTATCTCATAAGAATCACTGAATGGTGTCTTGGCTACGAGGTGGATGGCCTGACAACCGGAGCGGAGCGGAGGGCGCCACGGTCCGCCGCTTGCGCCGCGGTAATGACACTGGATCTTGGGCCAATCATATCTCACGACTCAGGTTATTAATTCAAGCAGGTTGGATGGAAAATTTTATGATATTTTTTTTGATGGACATCTGTGAACATTTTCAAGGGAATATAGGTTTCTGGTTAGTGTGATGGACAGCTAAAGAAAGTTAGAGAGAGTCTGTGATTAATTTGGTGAGTTAAATCCAAAGCTATCAAAAGTAAACAAACAGGTCATTCCGTTAATAGAACCGCTGCACATCATCATGTTTTAAAGCATTAAATCTCCATTCGCGAAATGATTACTTACCTATAAATGATGAATTATGATGAAACTTGATATGATGATGATAGAAGGTGAACGGTGACAGTAGACGAAGAAAATTGGATGTTAGAAATTCACAGGAGGGGTATTAGCAACTAATTATAATTCTTCAATTCCAAGAACAAAAAATAAAGTTCTAAATAAGTTGACACGTTCACAGTTGGTAACAATACAACAATGGTTTCTGTTCAAATTCTACGTAAAATGACTAAGTGTTTCCTTGATGACAACTTTGTCATGATGAGACTGATGTTCAAAGGGGGATTCAAACTAAACTCAGTAAGTAGCTGTTTTCGATTATTTTGAGAAAACTTTGTCAAGAATGAAAGTTGGTTCACGAATAGTTAGTAAAATGAAAAGGTGGAAAAACAGCTACACAAAATCATAGCTATAACTGAGTTGTTGTAAAAGGCTTGAGATTGGGCAAAAGAGATATTCACATGACCGAAATCTGTTTGAAAAGAATGGAGCCACATAATCATCTTCCTTTCCTTGTATCATGTGACTTGAGATCGTCACAACCGTTTTTATCTTCACCATTTGACTCCTTTTTGTTTCACATCGTTTCTCATCATCATCCATCTTTTCTTTGGCTTCCCTCTCCCTTTCTATCTATACAAATTTGTATTCTTAGGTCTTTTAAATCTCATGCATTTTATCCCTCTTCATCATAATATGCATGCGAAGACTCTCTGCGGAGATTCTCTTTTCACTTTTCATTCATTGGTGCCACTTTCAAACTTCCTGTCACGATGAAGGACGATGCCACATACAGGTGGATAAATGCTGAATATGAAAGATGAATTATCTACACAGTTTAAGTTCAATTTGTAACTTCCTATCAGTCTTTGTGCGTACAGCTAAGGACTGGAATTCCTTGCCGGAGTCTGTGTTTTCTTATAGCTGCAACCTTTTCTTTTAATCAAGGGTGAATGGGTTTGTCACGGAGGCGGAGGTGGTGGCCGCCGTCGTTAGGACGGGGGGGTGCTCAGCAGAGGAGGTGAAGGCGGGCACCCTACGTCCTGACAACACGGGCATGCGCACTATTGTGGTGAGCTGTCCCGTGTCGGCGGCCAAGACCATCTCGGAGGGCCGTAGGTTTTTGGTGGGTTGGGTTTCCGCGCAGGTCAAACTGCTGGAACCCCGACCTCTGAGGTGCTTCCGGTGCCAGGTGGGCCACCATGTAGGAGCTCAATGCACCTCGGAGGTGGACCGCAGCGGTCTTTGTTTCCGCTGCGGTCAGCCCGGTCACAGGGCCGGCTCTTGCGTCGCCGCGCCGCACTGCGTAGTCTGTGCGGCAGCTGGCAAGCCGGCCGACCACTGGGCTGGGGGTAGGGCCTGCGCCCCACCCGCCAAAGCCGTAAATCGGAGAAAGCCCTCCGCCACCGCCGTCTCTGCCGCGACCGCCGCCGCCGCCGCCGCCGCTTCCTCCGCCGCCAAAGCCGGTTCCACTGCGGCTGCTGCTACTGCAGCAGCCGCAGTAGAGCCCCTACAACGGGCTCCGGAGGGGGCTGAAATGGAGTGCCAGTAATGGCCCCATTTCACCCCCTCCTGCTGAACGTCAGCCACTGCGCCGCCCAGGAACTGATGCTCCTGAGCATGGCGCAGTGGCTGATGCCTGTGGACGGCGAGCAATGGGTAGCTCGCCGCCCGATCAGAACAGGGCCGGGTTGACGGCGCGCTGTGTTCTACGCGCGCCAAGCCAGCAGTCGTCAGCATGGGTCGGGGCCCGTTAGGGCCAGAGCCTACCAGGGTTGCGGATTTGTTCGAAAGAGTTACCGCGGCCCTGGGAAGAAAGGCACTAGGAGGACTAAAGGGTGGGTTTTAGTCAGTAAAAGTCTGACACTCCCTGCCGCTCCACCCAGAGCGGGAGGGGTCATTTGATGATTTCCCATCCTAGGAAAAAAAAAAAAAAAAAAAAAAAGGGTGAATGGGTTACTTTTAGGCAAGCTTGCTTCATCTTCGACCACGTCATCGTTTTCCATCTAAATAGACTGTAGTCGAACGCCTATCAATATAAAAAAAAACATAATGAAGTGCCTTATAGGCCCTCACGACACTTCCTACAAACCAGTTGTTAATAAAAATAATCGTGACGAACATGCTGTTTGAATATTACAATGACAATGTACCCAAGTATCGTATTCGTAGTGAATTCCGATAATTGCAGGCCAGTGATCGCTGTGTCTGCTCATTGAACGAGTATCTGTGAAGATAGACGCAGGTCTGGACGAATCGCGCAAATAAACTAGGACACAGTTTGTGAAGGGCGAGGAGTAATATTCAGGTAATCTTTCTCATGTTTTAATTCGTCGGTTGAAGTATTGTGCTGCAATGAGATGAGTAGTGTTAAGGAACAATGTGTCTTAAGGTACAATGTATCAGATTCAGATTTCAAGAGCAGTGTGTCATTTCAAATCTAGTCTTAGTCACACTTGAATTTAGCTGCTCATCTGTGGCATAATAATCCACCACTGCTTTGTCATCACAACTGTCATAAAAAACAGGAAGACCCTTGTTAATTTCCAATAACTTCGGGTCTGTTCTAACAAGCCTTGTTAACAACTAACCCCAATTACTTCACACCTTTCGATAAATCGATCACCTGTCAAATTACAAATCCATTACAAAAATTGCTCAACCGCTGTGAACGGCCCTCGATACTTAGTCGATTGATCTATGACACCTGTGCCCAGTAGTAACAAGCGAATCGGTATCAAAAGTGTTCAGCAGTTCATCGGGAGTACCAGAGCGTAACTAGAGGGTACACGGTCTGATGCGCCCGCGCAAGCTGCGGCAATCGGGCGATCAAACAACGCTCTATAAATGACATTTATGAAAATGTAGGTAATTAAAAATAACGCTTGCCCGGTTCTTGTAATGAGATCGTTGTTCTGAAGTCGTATGCAAAATGTGAGAGCATATATTTTAAAAGATATAACAATGGGATGGGCAGTGTCTGCAGCAATGCCTGGTGGGAGTGGTGATGGAATCAAAGACAATTCTTTACTCGAATACTCTGTGTTGTACCATCTCTTAAAAATATTTGCAATCGAATTACTTTCGAGCATGATCTTCACCTATCAGGGTGATAAATGTAGTAACAATCGCTGTTTATTTATTTTTTTTAATATCACTAACAGCCGCCCGCGGCTCGTCGTCGATGTCGAAAATTATTCCACTCCCGGTATAAAAAATCTACCTCTGTGCCAAATTTCATCAAGATCCGTTCAGCCGTTCTGACGTGATTGAGTAACAAACAACAAACATCCAAAATTTCGCATTTTCAATAAGGGATATTTTTAAATGCACATCTGTATAATTTTAATGCATACCAGAACAAATAATGCTGTGCAAAAAATCCCAATTGATTAGAAAACATGTCTTACAAAAAAAAACTAAAAAAATCATCCAAAACGAGATGACCTTTTTATCGAATTCACACCAAAAATGTGGTTCATACATCGGATTTATGATTTATAAAACAAAATAACGAATTGTTTATCAAAAATACTAACTTGCACTCTAAATTGCACTTCCCTGAAATAGCAGGTGGTTATCATGGTTACAATAGTAGCCGCTCATTGGGCACCCCGACTCGGACAGGTTAGGTTAGAAGGGGATGGCGGGGTCAAGTGAGCGAGCGAAGCGAGCGAACAGACCCCGCCATCCCCTTCGTGGTTATTTTTTTTTAAACCACCCAGAAATATCATTAGCCAAATATTCGTTCAGTAAAATAGTTCTGCAAATACCATTAAACAGTATATCTAAAATGATTTATTTAGTGTGCATAATTTGTGTGCAAGTCAGTATTTTTGATTTAACTTTGAAATATTTTGTTCGAAAAAAGGGAAAATACAGATATCGATTTAATTACATGCCTTTTAATATTAGTACGTTATAGATAGAATTTAATTAAAATATGTATCTCAATTAGTCCGTCAGATAGATTTCCAAAAAAATATTTGACACGTATTTTACACACGTAAAAAGAAGTTCACTCGTGAACCCTGAAAACAAAACACTGTTTTGGGAAGTCGTTTAAAAACCGTTAATTTGTAATATTATTTTTTAGGGAAAATGTTTTATAAAATAACTTTTCATTGTAAAAAAAATTATACCTTATTGAAAGACTTATTCACAGACAAGTGTAATATACACTTGTCTGTGAATAAGTCTTTCAATAAGGTATAATTTTTGATTTTATAATTAGAACTTTACGATATGAGAGTGCCTAGATAAAATACATAGGTGCACAAGACCTACTTTTCGTTATGTAATCGGCATTGGGACAATTAATCCAATCTTATGATGACTTGTCTTATGCTAAGCAGAGTATCTAGTGCAGTAATAAGGAAGCGACAATTGAATTAGAGACAAAGTGACCGGTCTATGTTTAGGGCTGTCAGATACAAGTCTGAATATGTTAGAAAATATTTTCAAAATCGCAAGTTTTTTAAATCACCTATGAGAGGCAAGCAACTTTCGCATTTTCATCTCAGTTGCAATCTGTAAAAAAAAAACAATCTGTGATCTGTGAAAATTAGTAGAAATTGGCACTCAAATCAAAGTTTACACTGAAAAGTCACAGGTATTTAAAGTTATTTACAAATTCACATCAGAAGCACCACATTTTATGTTACCAGGAAAACAATTGAGCAAACAAAAATTCAATTTTGCACAATAACAAATGATGATGCTCGATAAAATCGTAGCTACAGCGATTTAAACAAAGAGATGACCCTAATTAGTATTATCTCTGTCAATAGAACAATAATGTGTGTCATGTTAGGTCGTAGGTCGCGTAATCTACACATTGTCGTTGACCGGAGCGCACGGGAGTCTCCCGCGCAGACTAACACTGCGTCTGCGCATAATCTGAAACATTTTACAAGCTTCTTCCAAAATTAGACAGTTATTCGAAACCTTCGATCCAAGCGCTCCTTTTTTGATTTGTCGTTTGTTTTTTTTTTCATTAAAGTGTAAAGCTGTTTAGCTTTGTTGGTTTTTGTCAAAGAGGTTTTATAATATTGTGTGGATGTGGAACTTTTTGGCGCGTAATAAGCAGGTGGCCGCGATGTTGGGGTTGCTGTCGGTGGCGGCTGTGGTGGCGATCATATTGACTACCAAGGGAGGCAGTAATGCTGCCGAAGACATCGGGTTGGAGGAGACTGAGGACATCAGCCCGGCTAGTCACGTCTTCTCAACACATAAGTGAGTTATGTTGTTAATTACGAGTGCATTCTTATGCTTTGCGTCAGTTGCATTAATGATTTTCACTAACTTGTTTTTCCCAAGTTCAGTAGATAAGAGTAGGTATCAATAAACCTTTGTAATATTTATAGTTATGTAGTACCTACTTAACAGACTGTTAGGTCATCCTTTGTTAGTCTAATGCATGAAATCCTAGATCGTTCATAAGAAGTTAAAGTAGCTAAATGCGGAATATTGAAGTGCAAAGAGCATCTTATGTGATTTTGACATAACTCTCTATGAAAGACCGGTAAAACAATATCTAACTCCTGTAAGATTTTTGTTCGCAATAATCTTTAAACCACTTTCTTAGCGCCTGCGGGAATGATTAAGAAGCATCTCACATTACCAATTGCCTAGGCGTTTTTGATTTCATGAACTCAATGTTTCCCAATACACTTTCCATTAGAGCAGGAAAAGAAGGAAACCGGGTTTCTTTAAAATACTTACCCAATTGTCAAAATATAATTTATGTATGTAGTTATCGATGTGTAGTTCTTCATTAGCCTGTGGGGTCATACTGCTGGGCAAAGACCTCATGTCTTTTAGACACCCTTTTCTTGCGCCACCTCGAACCAGGCTTATTGGAGAGCGTCCAGGTTATCTCGCCCCCACTTTCTGGGCGGGTCTTGGCGTACCCATTGCGTGGAGAAATTTACCTAGCGATCGCCATGAGTGTGGCCGACGTTACCCGCCCAGTGCCTGACAGCATTTTTACTCACGTCTCAAATTCTAGTTTTAGTTTTTTTATTATTATTATTGATAGGCACGCGCTTGACCACTATCTCACCTGATGTTAAGCGATGATGTGGTCGAAGATGGAGCACGCTTGCCTAGAAATAACCTATTCACTCGTGACTACGAGTAGAAGACTCCCGGGTTGTAGCTATCAGGAAACACAGACGCTGGTAGGAAATCCCACTCCTTAGCTGTACGCACAATGAATGTGTTCCCAAAACGTTTAGTGCGTGTGGGTGGGATGTCCACCATGTACCGGTGGCGCATCGCCGTACGTCTTTTGGAGCGCAGCGTGCCGTAATCTGTTAACGCAAAACGCGTAAATTTTCAATCTCTCTATCTACTAAATAAAAAGGTAATATTTCCCCTGATCTCCTTTATTATATTCCAGCCTACCATCGAACGACAAATTTATGCCATCAATTGGGAACGGCCACATAGCTACGAACATCTTTAGCGACACAGTCTACATGAATGGCCTGTACAATGGTCAAGCTGGCTACAGCCACCGCGCCAGGATCCCAGCATGGGCCAACATAAGACTCAACTCCACCATAACCCACGCCCCCTATAGCCCGGTATATAGCCTGGATACTAAGGAAGGAGTATTCAAAGTGAGGGTAGATAGAGAAAGGTCGGTGGTGACGCAGCGGATTTACGCGCATAGATTCTACACGAGAGCTATAGTGAATCAGATTCAAGTGGACTCTAAGACGCATTACGGTATGTTTATCCTCGAGTTGCTATGAACTTTTGTTAAGGCACACCATAAGAAAGTTTGGATAATGCCACTGTCATTTTATCAGGCGCATTCGAAAAGTCATACCTAAATGTTTGTCATATTTCAGACCCAAACTTCATCTACCAAGAAATCTGGATTGCAATCAAATTGATGCCAGGAGAAGAAAGCAAAGACATAGCCTTTCAGGATCCTGTGCCAGAAATCATTAACGGCAGAACAATTTGGAGTACCTGTGGGCAGACGAAGGAATCCGAAGACCTAAATTACCAGCCGTTACCAGTGGATGTGTGTGCTTACTGGACGTCTGTTCCTGATCATCTGGTGGTCCCTCAACATGGATCCAGAGTCTTCACGTTCGTAATGACGGCTGATAAGAACAAGACGATCGCGAGGCAGGAGCTAGTCAAAGGTTATTCTTGTGGCTTAATTAATTTTATGATGTCTCCTCGTTAAGGAAGATTCTTGAGTAACTGACGTAATAATTGTGGTTAGTGTTCATTGGGATGTCACTAAAGAGGTAGTTCTAAATTCTTCTGTTCGAATGGCCTGACACCCACGAAGTTGCAGCGGCAATTCAGAATGGCGCAATTTATGTTAATGATGTTTGCTGATGACGACATTATACTGAATGTAAAAAATAAAGGAGTGTATAAGCCTTATTGTTATAACACTTATAACCCAGGAACAGTTTTAATTCTGGATCTCAATCTCGAACTTGCACGACAGGTTTTTTAAATAATTTCCATTCTTTTAAATTAAGATCTGGTATCCTCGTATGGTAAAGTTACACGCTTCCATAGTCTTGCAGGAGGATGGCGAGGAGTTATACAAGAAGCACGTGGAAGAATGGCAGAAGCTGTACCAGCAGGGCAGTGTCGATATTGAAGGAAACCTGGAGCTGGTGAGTGGCATCATTTAATTTCCCTGTGTTTCTTAAATGCGTAGGCGTAGTGAGAATTAGAAGAATAAGATTTAGAATAAATTGTTAAGCATAAACAACGTTTAACAAAGTCAGGACTTAAGGCACCCCGACTCGGACAGGTCGATGGAGCCGGCTCCGTCGACCGGGCCCGAATGAAAAATTTATTAGACATTTTAAGCTTTAAACCGGTTACTGTGTTACTTGTCGGGATAATAAATTTCTCCCATAGGGTAACACAACATTCTGGAGGTAACTGAACAGGAACAAACGTGTTATAGCAATGACCATCAATCAGCCTAATACTTGAATTATTGTGTTTCAGGGTAAAATAGTGAAGGGCATATGGTACTACTTCCTGAGTTCCCTACCCTCTCAGGAGTCGTTCCAACCTCTAGACCGGTACTACGGACTCAGCCCCACCGGTTTAGCTAGAGGGGGTACATTTGAGGATTACGAGGGTAAGACAATTTTACTGTTAACCGTTCGAGCACTGACATGTGAAAATTCCCAAATAACAAAGAAATCTTACGTAATAAATAATAAACATTAAATTCGCGATAAACTCGCGGCAAACCGATGTGCCCGGCAGTGCTCGAGCGGTGGGTGTTAAAAACCTGCACGATGTTTAAATGCTGTTCTATTTAAATCACGATATTAATGTTTGCTGTTTATTTTTTTGTTTTCTTTGTATAATTTCTTAAAGTTCCAGTATTTCTTCCAAGCAATTACAATTAATCCATTCATTTTGTTTGTATATTCAACTGGGATATCTCCTGGCCTCTCATTCAGAATCACAAACCTCGCTGTACTTTTATTGCATTCGAAACACAACTCACACAGACGATGAATTTGCATGAGTCGTGTCGTGTCTAGCACCTATATTTATCAGCATTTTGCATAATTTCAGGCCACAACTTCTGGGACACTGAAACCTGGATGTTTCCTTCAATCTTGCTGCTGTATCCTCAATATGCCAACAAACTCCTGCAGTACCGACTGGATACAGCATACGTAGCTGCAGAACTGGCTAAGTACACAGGAAATAAAGGATATAGGTAAGCTTGTAACCTACTGCAGATTCTAATCTAGACAAGCAACTGTTGGCACTGTGATTTGCTTTGATTTCCATTTAAAATGATTTCCGACGACGACAACGATGAGACGTGAGACTGCATGCCTTGATGAAAATCTTACGACAAGTAATATCAAATTTAATATGGCACAAAACTAACAATACCCTAACTAAAACCAAGCTGAATAGAATACTAAATATTCTTTTTGTCATGAATTATTCAAGGTTCCCATGGGAGAGTGCTTACACTGGAGTAGAGGTGACGCAGCCGTGCTGTCCAGATGTGGCAATCTTCGAGCAGCATATCAGCGGATGTATCTCCTTTGCCATTAGGCAGTATCTTGCTACCACCAGGGACGAGGAATGGCTGAAGGTAAAACGAACGAATATTGGCCACAACAGTGATTCAAAAGGGCTTATGTTTAACTTACCACCAGATATAGTACCTAACATTTAGGAGAGAAAAATAGTAAATGATCACCAAAATTAAACATGCATTTTAATTTAAAATAATAACCAAAATTTTAACGTCTCGCTATCCTATTTAAGCAAAATGACTCCAAATAAATCATTGTTAACCCAAAAGTAATAAATGATCACCAAAATCATACCAGCATTTTAATGTAAAATTAAAATCAAAGTTTTTACATCTTGCTATCCTGTTTAAGCAAACTAATGTCAAACAAATCATTGTTAATCCAAAACTTTTAAGTAAATATAAAGCTTTATTTTAATTTATAAGCTTTCTTTAATTTTTATTGGCAGCTATTGTTTGGTGTTTGGAGTTAAAAAAGTGTGAAATAAATAACTTTTTCCAAAAAAATATTCGAGAAGTAGCGCTACTATACAATTTCAGGTGCAGTCGTGACTAAAATAGCTAGTACTATTGTAATTTTAGACTTCATTTTTCTGGTGTCAAATATATATTTTTGGTAAAAGAACTAAGGGTATCAAAGCATTTTATGGTGGTCATTATATTTAATCCCATTCAAAAGCTATACATTCAGCATAGATCTCTATTCATTGTTCTCACAACATTCAAATCAGCCTAGCTTTATTAATAATGTGTTGTGTTTGCGTGTATGTGTGTGGCATGAAAAAGACGTCCTTGTGATGCTTTAAAATAACGATAATGGCGGTTGATAGACGATTGGAAATTATGAAAAAATAACTTTTCTAGCATGGTGGTTGTGACATCGTGACAAATATTGCCGACTTCTGGGCATCTCGAGCTGTGATCAACTACGACTCGGGCCTATACGATATATCCAGTAAGTTTCCTAACAAACAAACAACGAAACCAACAATGTTTACTTTTAATGGCTTAAAACAAAAAATATTTAAATTTCAGATGTGATGGGCCCTGACGAAGATCACAGGAATGTCAACAACTCAATATTCACCAACGTCGTCGCTGGATACTCCCTATATTTGGCACAGTACGTGAATAACTCGACAATCTTCACTACAAACATATAAGCTCACTCCTGGGGGTGGGCATACATTCCTTTTGCTTTGTTTAGGTCATAAACGAAGAACATCAATGATAAGATCTGTGTATGTAATTAATATCTAATTCTCTTCCAGATGTCCTTCCTACCAGTCCTCGTGGAATACTTACTGACTCTAAATAAGTAGATATATAGGACTCTTGGCGACTAAAACTAACCACATAGGGACCAACCTCAGTTAACAAAGATCAAGTGCCTATGGATCATAAAATATTCACTCATAAAAGATAGACTTACATAAAACCCATTTTTTTGTCAATTCCAGATACGTATCCTGCCTCTGCAAGTCATACTACATGGCCAAGGATCCTGACCACTGGGCTGACATCGCCTGGAGTCTGACCCTGCCGTATGACGAGGAATTTGACTACCACCCGCAGTTCTCGGGATACGAACG
Organism: Melanchra persicariae; assembly: GCA_947386135.1. Taxonomy (NCBI): domain Eukaryota; kingdom Metazoa; phylum Arthropoda; class Insecta; order Lepidoptera; family Noctuidae; genus Melanchra; species Melanchra persicariae. The sequence continues at coordinate 4,791,027 of OX376653.1, read as the reverse complement.
AGGAGACAAGATCAAACAGGCTGATGCTGTGCTACTAGGGTTCCCGCTGCAGTATGCTATGAATAGGTAAGTTCTTGGGGCTGCTAATACTCGTATACTCTTTATTAAAGAAGAACTCGAATAGCTGGAACATCTATCAAGTTTCTTATGGGAATTAATTTCCTGCCATGAGTGTCATAAAATCGTCGGGACCTTATGTCGTATGATATAATTATATCGCTGATTGATACTTTTTATCTAAAGAGGACAAAATACGAGAGATAGTATATGACACTCGATCAAGAGCATCTCCGATGGATTCTCAAAGTAAAGGAAGAAAGGCGACAAAATCATTTTTTTGCAATTATTTATTCCTCTCTGAGTGTTGTTGGTGATGACGATTAAGGATTCCTCTGTTGATTTTTTTTTATTTTTTTTATTAGTGATGGGTTTGCTCTTGACTCTAGTCAATGTTAGATATGACAGAGACAAAGTTAAATTTAAAATCTGAACGACATCCTTTCTAGTTCCACTCGACTTAACGACCTGATGTACTACGAATCCATGACCCGAGAGAATGGTCCAGCCATGACATGGAGCATGCACACCATCGGCCACCTGCTAGTGGACGACGTCATTAAAGCTGACTCCATATTCAACATGAGCTATGAAGGATTTGTAAGGGAACCCTTTAAGGTAAGGAATCCTTTTGTTTTAAGACGACACGGTTGGCGCAGTGGTTGAGCGATTGACTGCTGCGCTGCGTGTCGCGGGTTCGATTGCCACACGGAACAAATATTTGTCTGGCCTACAGATAGTTGTTCCTGGTGTGGCTTTTTGTGTATATGAGTTTTATATGTTTGGAAACGCACCCACGATACAGAAGATATTCCTAGGGGGGCAGCGTTTTAAAAAAAAAGAAAACTGCTACCTGTAGTAGAGCAATGGAAGTCGACACACGCACAATAACGACTTAGGAGAAATACCAGTATAGGTTTGGTAAGCACAGAGGCGTCATGACGGTATTATTCTTCATGTTTCAGGTATGGAGTGAGCTCCGTCGTCCTGACTCGGGAGCTGTTAACTTCTTCACCGGTATGGGAGGCTTCCTTCAGACGCTGATATTTGGTTACGCTGGAGTCAGCATTCATTTGGACCGATTAGAGATCAACAAACCTCGATTGCCGCCGAATGCTACCAAGTTCACGATTAGAGGTAGGCAACCAATTGTTGTAGGTAGAAACGAAACAATACAGCAAAACAACGTGTGTACAAATTTCTCTGATAGTGTTCGACAGAGAAGGAGGCGGGCCACGTGAGGGAGACGCAAACCCCACGCCCCAGCCGCCGCAACAGAAGGAGACGCCCCGGGCGTCGGGAGTCACAAGGCAATTCCCGGCCATCGTAGGCGCGGGCCTGCGAACGGCCAGCGTTTTGCGATTTGAGGCTCCCCGTCCGATCAGAACCGGGTCCGGGCCCTGGAACGCAAAGGGCATTTGCAGGATAGGGTTGTAGTCAACAAGGATGGGTTTTAGTCAGTAAGAGTTTGACACTCCCTTCCTTCGAGACATTTGTTGACTTCGCATCCTTAAAAAAAAGGGTTCGCCAGAGAGCAAAATGTGTTTTTGCCATGTGTACAGACAGACCTACTTGTCTATAACACGTCACTTTTTAGTGCAGTACTGTGGACATTTTCAGAAGGCATTCCAAGTTCATGGCCAATACAATTATATACCTAAATGGATATAAATATCGGATAAAGATATTTTCTAGGTGAATATTATAACCTGAACAATTTTGTTTTCAGGTATCAAATACCTCGGAGCAAACCTTACGCTAGAAATATCAGCAAACAGCACGAAACTGAGTGTGACCTCTCTGGACGATAACTGGCGATTAGTACTGAATGATGGCAAATACAACATCACATTAGCACCCGGTATAACAGGTGAGATATTGTCACAAATAGATTGATGCTTAGAGGTCGTCTGTAAGATTTTCTGAGTGTTGAGAGGTTATTTTTAAAGCAGTAACTAATAATACAAAATCATTTTGAGGAGAATTTTGCTAACCGATTAGCAGGAGAAAAGAAGAGTGAAGAAAATTGGGAATGTAATTGATTAGAAAAGACTAGGACTGATTGGAAGAGACTGTAGGTTTGTGTGGCTCCGTTTGAGTGAAGAAGGCTGAGAATTGAATGAGAAAACTTATGCTAAACTAAAGACTTTTGTTAACATCTTCCAACCGGACATGCCTGTGGCGGCCGTAATATAAATATTAAATTCTCCAGCCACGGCTTATTAAAAACTTACATGCGACTACACACTAAGGGCGCCCCCTGTGGGGTTCGGAACTCGGCTTAAGGCGTCGCGCGTCGCTGGGGGGAGGACAGCTAGGGACGGGCTGGATCGAACAAGGAGGCAGGTTTTAAGCGGTGAATGCAGGGCTCAAGTAAATGGTTTAAATCGAAAATACTGTACCTATGGTTGAAGGGAGAAACACAAACTCACTCGTGTTTGCTCGTAGATCCTTACCTCCTAGCTATAAAAGGCATCACAGCATCAAACTGAAGGAGAATAAAGTACTGTAGCATGCTGCTTATTCTTCAATCCAAATACTACGTATAAGATATAGGTACCTACTGGTCTTTCTGCGATTGATTTGTGACTACTTTTGTTATCTTGAGTCCCTACCTTCTGTTAAAACCATGTGGGAATTAAAAATAAATAAATATATTACATAAATAAAATATCTTTCAATTCCAGTGATACTGCCCGGATCCGGACCATTCACGATACATTCAGAACCGTGGAAAGAATGCAAGCTGCCGACCGACATCATCGGACAAAACTATCTCAGGCCAATTAACACGTAGATAGTAATTTAATTTATTGGAATTCGTAGGATCTCTTAAATTGTATACGAAAGAAAGTCAAAATTGTATCCGAGGGCTTAGTGCGAATTTTTTAACGTACTCGATCGCGTTAACGTAAACGTTCGCGAATGTCAAATTGTACCTACTGCAGTGTGGTCACTACATAATTCCTCAAATCACTCCAAGAAATAGGTGGAGGTTTTAAATGTCTTGTTATTTTTTCTGTTTGAAACGCGAAACTCCTTGATTATTTTTTCAAATCACGTTCAGTAGATTTATTTGAATGCTATTCGAATTTTTTTGACAAAGAAAAAGGTAGACATTTGTTCTGAGACTTGTGTTATGTCAGCGACCAGGAAATCATGTTTTATTCAGAGGAATAATAAATAAAAATTATGTGGTGATAGTTTTAGCCAGTTGAGCTTAAAGCCATGGTACATATGTCCATGCACAACTTGTGAACAACTCTTGAAGCCGGATTACCGGTTTTATGGTCTGGTGATTGTAAATTGCTGATTAAGCGGGCGAGGTTCCCAGTCTGCCACCCCAGAAGCCAGTAGCAGGGAAGGCTATATCCCCAGAGGATACTGCGGGAGAGGCGCCCCATTGCCGTCGTCAGGAGGACGACGGGGAGGTTTACCTAAAAATATTCACCCGAATATATTTTTTTCTTTTTTCAAATACCACTTTTGGGTTGACGTCGGTTCTCTACTTCGGGAGTGAAAAGACATTTTTCGTACGCATTTAAAACTAATGTAATAACGTTTCTTTTTTTTCCTTGTGAGCGAACAAATCATTACGAGTTTCTAATCCTTTAGGAAACCGGCCTTATCGGGTTTAAAATAAAACGAGTTGCAACCGTATTTTTTAAATCCGCGATATTCGGTCTAATAAATTTATTAACGTTCTCAAATTAAAAAAAATGTAATGATTTTCGTAATGTAAGATAGATCCTTGTTTTTTAAGATTAACGGTCACGACAACACACGATACCTATTTTTTGTACTTTTATATACTAGTTTTCCTATTTTTTTATTTTCATCAAATTTAGTATTTTTTTCTTTTACCAAAATTACACGTATTTGAAGCATAATGAGTGTTTCATTTCTTTGACATCATTATGCTACAGTACCTATAGAATAAAAGTTTTCCGTTATCATCACCAGCAGGCACTTATTCAATTTCAATACAAACGTTTACGTTAACGCGATCGATAAGGCCACTGCGGCCCTACCATGACGTGTTAAAGCGTGTTCGAGCGAGGAGGGATGTAGCTATATAGGGTGTATAGCTCCATCCCTCCTTCTCGCTCGAACTACTCACGCTTTAACACGTCATCGTAGGGCCGCTGGTCTCTGCGGTCAAATCAATACCTCCTACTAATATAAACCATGGTAAAACTAATGTTAAGTGCTTTTTCTATCACCATTCAAAGGGCGTCTGTACGAAGACAGCTGGTAGTAGTTTTTTTGTCTTGCCCGGGATAGGTACAACAGCCGGTCTAATTATTCTATCGACATCTCACCGTGTGTACTATGTAATGTGAATACACTCACCAAACAGTTACTTAACGCAAAACCACTGCTCACTTTTTCACTTTTCACGTTTTCTAACTGTTCTGTATCTGCTCGACGTTCCGTATGTCACTTTATGGATCCAGCAGAATACCTACCAGCGAGCGTCAGGTACATTTGCCTGGCACATGCTGAGCTGGACTCCCATTTGGTGCAGCTTGGAGACACGCACCGCCATATATAAAAGTACTCTGTGCGCACCGCATAAGATTATATTTTTTTTTTCTCCTTGTCAATTTCAAATATATTTATGTAGGAAGGTACTTTGGCACTTCTGCCACAGATTTCCATACAGACCTACTCAAATCATAGAGCTCTGTTTTTTTTTCTCTAGGTATTGTTTGTTTGTTTGTTATTTTAAATATTTGCTTAGACTACTTCGTATTATTTTTCATAATTTGTGTAACTCTTTTGTGTGCCGTGTTTCTTTACTTGCATCAAACAAATGTTTTATCTATCTATCTAGTACACATACGTAGGTATGTGGAGTGAACAGGAGTGAACGACAAGAGAGCTGTCATTCTATCTTGTTTTTATGGTTTGACAGCCCACTTGTCACTTCACCTAAGTTTTCACTTCGACATGTCTACGGAAGCGCACTGCTGGCTAGTTTATCAAGCATAGCAATCCTGTACTATACTAGGTACCTATAATACTGTGCTTGGTGAATTAAAATTAATGCTAACAAGTTACAAGCCAACCGATACAATCTTCGTCGGCCATAATTATGAATGAAATAGCTCACAAGCCAGTATAGTAAAATCAGTAGAAAGGAACGCCAATAGCTCAAAATATAGAATCCCATCCTATTAAACTGATACGCTAGCTTGTAGGCGACATTAATACACCACAAAAAATCAACGCAGCAGAATCAACAAATGAGACTCTTAGCGCCATCTATCTCGACAGCTGCGAACTAACTGACAAAATCCTAAATCGCGATATCAGAGTTTACCGTGCGATTAGAACATATGCAAAGCCCGAATATCAACTCTAGGGCAGTTGCCCACCAGACACAAATAACCGTCTGGTCGGAGGATCCTCCCTTTTCAACGAAGGTATGCGGGACTTTACTCTCTGTTCCGCTACCTTCCAAACTGGTGACCCTCGACATTGGACGTCAGCAGCCTTCGTGCAGCTATCTCATCATGACGTCATCATCATCAGCCTTCTCCTCATCGTGACCTCAAGCTTTCGAGCAGCGAGTCATACAGCCAGCTAGTACCCTCGGCTTCTACGGGTATCCTGACCACCAGCATGCAGCGGACGCGCAACTAAACAACTTGTAAGCAAATAACTTTAGCGTCGTGTTCTAGCTAGTGTTGGCACACTAGCTTACGCCCTTAAGCTAATGTATGAGATAGCGTATCCCTGGCATTAATTAAGTATTAATAATGTGAGTACTCGTTTCGCATATAATATTTATTTGAATTGGATACTTACCATAGGTATTCATATTTATATGATACAAATTGTATGTCGCATAAAATTAAACCGGTATTTCGGTTTAATTATGTAATTGTTATTTACATTCAAAATTCACTTACGTTAACGATACTGCAGTGCGATTCTGTAAACATGTCGAAGTGAACACTTGGGCGGGAACACGACGGGTGAGTTTTCAAACCATACAATAAGATGGAATGACAGCTCTATAGTCGTTCACTCCGCCTAGGTGAACACCGTGAGATGTCGACAGAATCGACTGGCTGCAAACATGTCGAAGTGAACACTTGGGCAGGGCGCACGACGGGTGAGTTGTCAAACCATACAAATAAGATGGAATGACAGCTCTATTGTCGTTCACTCCGCCTAGGTGAACACCGTGAGATGTCGACAGAATCGACCGGCTGTAAACATGTCGAAGTGAACACTTGGGCAGGGCGCACGACAGGTGAGTTGTCAAACCATACAAATAAGATGGAATGACAGCTCTATAGTCGTTCACTCCGCCTAGGTGAACACCGTGAGATGTCGACACAATCGACCGGCTGAACGTTACTATAGGTACGTCAAAATATTCGTGCTACCCTCAAGTGCTTCGTATTTTTCTTATGTATCTAAATGTATTGAAACCATGACACACTTGTTTTAGAACATATTACCATACCTAGTTACCATTAGATAATGTTTTAACCAGCACTCATCAAGTAGGTTCGAGATTTTTTTGTTTTAGCAAGTTCAAACATTTGTGTAAATATGTTAACAATTCTAATTTATCATTAACTTAATTTGGAATTAAAGAATAAAATTAATTTGACTTTTCTTTCAACAATACTGAGTTACTTTTTATTTCAGAGTTATTAATGGAATAAGTTCTAGCTTTTGCCTGCGACTTCGTTCGCATATCCCGTTCCCGTAGGAATTTTCCGTGGCTCATGAATGTGGCCACTGGTACCTAGTTCCAGAGATTAGTGCGTTCAAACAAACTCTTCAGCTTTATTAAATTAGTATACTTAGATAGTATATTATAGTACTTATAGATTTGTTAAAAATGTCGCAGCCAATTAGCATAATCAGCCATTTAATTGGTTGCCTAGCCTTTTCATTCATACGTGCGGATTTTTCAGCGACCTAAGTGACATCTTTTGTTCAATATCGTTTAACGACTTGCCCGTGTCACTTATGTCGCTGATTAAAAGGCACAGTTCAATGAAAAGGCTAGACTTTTAATGAAACGGCGGATTCAGCTAGTTGGCTGCGACATAAACATCGTGTTAGCTAATAGCTCGGTTAGTGCGTATCCTTGATAACTCTAGTTTACGCAATTAAGCTTCAGGATTCATGATATGAACATTTTGAAAAAAATAAGCTTAGCTTTATGTCCCACAAGAAATGAAACAATACAAGTGAACTTCAAACGCAAAAATGTATTTTCAAATAAATTCCAAATGGAAGGTAGGTATTGCATTTCTATCTAAAATAATATTATTATAATTTACAAATTTTTTATAAAATAATTACCATTTTTAATTATGATCTCGTTTTATTTTAATGAATAATACGATAATTAACACTTTACACACTTGTTCTAATAGCTAAGTACTTACTTAATTTATTATAGGTACACATTTTAATTAATAATTATTATAGGTTTTTTTTATTTATGCCAATATAGACTTTATTGTTATACAATAAAGGTTATCATGGCGTTTTATTAGCACCATTATTGAGTAAAAATATGGAAGAAAAGAAGAGAATTAATATTGATTGATAAGCATAGTAAATAAAATATTTAACAGATACGAAGGTCGCTACAGCAATATTTGTTAAAAGACTTAAAAGGAATTAAAAGAGAAAGAGGCTCGTGGCTACGGAATACCGATTTATCAAAAATCCAATGATACAGTTTTAGTTTTCATCAAAATCGGGCTCGAGACTCCTTTCAGTGTTTTTCGCTAATGCTCATAATTTTTGATTTGGCCATCCACGCACACTTTAAAAATTCCCCCTGTAGGTATACTTTATCATATAGCTATCTTTTCATAGTACTTATCAAATGATATCACTTCACACCTTTGACCCGAAAAAAAAATGATAATGGAAACTGAAAAATCGCTTTTACAGTGATAAGAATTGAATTCAAATACATTCATGTATTGTTTGCAATGAAACCTATGATGTAGCGACCTCTTTATGATAAAAATATACCTAGTACGTATTACAGTGTTACATCATCTGTATCAGAAAATCAAAGGTACTAAAATAAAAAGTATGTCTGAAGCATAGAAGGAAACTGCAGATTTTGCAAAATGAACATTGATAATAACAAGTGAAGTCAAGAATGATTACTTTTATTTTTTCGGTAGGTACCTACTGCTGATGTAACATTTGATAGGCGAAAAAATATCTAGGTAGCTCAATGATTGCAGTTTAAAAAAGCTTCATGATGAGAAATATTAATCAGCCTTGTTTTTTATAACTCGCTAACCATTATTCAGTTTAAATACTGATTAGTAGATTCGAAATTCAAATTCTCTTCGAATCGAGAATTTGCTACTTAATCAGTTTTCAACCTTATCATTATGGTAAGAATGTTCTCAAAAACAGGGCGAAATGTGACAAAACTATTTTTGACTATGAATGAGTTGTCACTTAAGTTCTTAAAACACTAAAATAAATAAATGTTAAGATTAAATAGATATGACACACGTAATCTGAATAAAAGTACCAGAGCGACAATATTATAGAAATATAACTAACATAAAATAAAAGAATACAATATAATACTATGATTGAATATAATATTGTTTACATGAAACTTGTTACACTATCGATAGCTATTCTCATTAGCAAGTATAAATAATTAATTATTAAAATTCGAAAGCAAGGTGATAAACATGATAAAAATTCTTATCATTATACCTACGTCATTAATTGTTATCAAACATTTAATTAAGCCTACATCAGAGCTTATCACAGGGAGCTTTGGAATATCATTGTGGAATGTTAATAAACTATATTTTAGTTAATTATGTCTCCCTTTAACCTAATGAACGCCGAAATTATTGATTTAAACCATGTTTCCATTGATACCTTATCTGAAACCTAATTAAAATGATTTTGCGAAATACAAAAAAAAAATAATATCGCATTGTGATTTTGGTATCACCATACATTTTTTTTCTAGGCACTGGGTATAAATATAAAAGCCTTTACTTATTATAAAATCAGTTGGTTATTTATTTTGTCGAGTTATATGATCGAATACTGAATATTGAATACGTGATACTTATAAAAATCAGGCAGTAGGTATTTTCATTTGACATACTTATTACGCCAGCGTTCATAGGGTTAACTTGGTAAAAGAATAAAGTCTATACAAACATTAATATCTCTAGTTGCAATATTAATTTTTTAAAAACTAAAATTATGTTCAAATGCACCTTCATGAATTCAGTTTTAGAATCTTCAAAATAATAACATAATGAAATTAAGAATAATTTTTTAGGAAAGTATACTAGAAAATTTACTAAGATAAAAGTAAACATTATCAGCCGTATTTACTAATAAAATCTTTTTAACCACATGCTTTTTAAATACTCATTATTTATTTACTTGAGAAAAACAAACCAGTGTACAGTGTGTATTACAATTAGCAGATACTCCATAGACAATTTAAATAAAGAATCTAATCAGTATTTAAACTAAGGATACATTAGGGATCGATTTTTTTTTATGAAAAATGGCCTACGTTTGAAGAGGCCTATGTTCAGACTGCCGTCATCATAAGAAAAAAGGACGTATCGACACAAAATAAGTAACCAATGTCAAACCTTAAGTAATGTTCTTAAAGGCGGAAATCAGTTGTTGCTTTTGTGTAGATAGACGTCCTTTTTTCTTATGAAAGCAAAGCATTAAACCACTTTTGGCTGTGGATAATGATAATGATGATTTTTATAATGACTAACAATTTTATACATCTTCAATTTACAATGCTGAATTCAACTTGCAGAATATTTCTAGTCTGTACTTATTCCCTTAAAATTTAAAACATTTTACCACGTAGTTAGCCCAAGAGCCCGTGTACAAAACAGCTTTAGTACTGTTTTTCGCAAACATAGTTTCACTACAAGAGCTCCTGTCCTTTTAAAACAATTCAACGTCATTAGAATAACAAAATTAATATCTCGTAGAATTGTTTGCATAGAATAGCATGCAGCGCTTAACAAAACTAATTATAACTTTCTAAATTAACAGTTGTGCTTGCGCTCACCAAAATTCCGTGATAAGAGGGATTTTATCACTAAAACTAATATTATCCTTTAACTTTAGTCCCTTAGTATCGGGACTAATTAGTGAGGGGAATAATGAGTCTATTATAGTCCTAAAGTAGGGACTAGATCTTAAATTATGCATGATTCATTACCTCCAACAATTCGTTATAATATTTATACTTTACTCTTGTACTTTTTAAGTTATAAAAGTATGCAACATTATCATATTTTTTAAACTAAGGTTTACCTTTGGGTTAGTAAAAATGCCTTACTTATTATATTATTAAAAGCATTTTTATGTTACATATATCTATCTATGTTTTCTACGTATTCACTTGGCTGTGTCAACATGGACTACAAATAATGCCGACCATTTCTGTGTATGTCATAACTTCATCAAAATTCGCGCCAAAAAACATTAAAAATCGAAACAGACGGTTACTTCGAAGTCATTGAATGTATTTTATTGCTTAAGATAGGTATTCCTGATAATACTCTTATCAGACTTTCGGAATCTACCGACTGACGATATACGTGCTGTATTTGAATTAATAAAATCTGTATCGTTAAATGATATTTTTTGAAGATGACAACGAATTTATCAGTCACTAGGATAACTGCATTAATCAACAGTGCTAATTCTTCTAATTCTAAAGCAACGTTCGTATTTGTATGTCAGTTGCAATCTGTCAAATGTGTACAGCATTTTTTGGCAGATTGCGACTGACATACGAATGAGAACATTGCTTAAAAATTAGTAGAATTGGCCCACTAATCTCATGTAAAACATAAATAGTTGTTCATTTTTTTTCAACAAAGTCAATGCATGTGACAGTACCCTAATTGTGTTTACATATTTTTATAACTTACATACCCTGCTTAAAAAACCTAGTTTATTTTATTCGGGCGTATTTTATCGACCGGGGCAAGAGCGTGACAGATTAACCGGACAATCAAATAACTGAGTGACACACATTTAACTGAGCCAAAGCAGAAAAACCAGATAAACTTTTCCACGGCTCGTCACTTTTGACTTCATCACATAAAAGTTATTTTATACTTAAACTATGTAATGTACTTTCTCTAATTCCAACAGTAGGTTAATTAGTCTACTTACTAAACATTATGATTTAAGTTTCCATTTTTGGAGAAGTACCGTCAAACGGGGTGAATAGGAACGGAGGGGTAAATAGAAACAAAACTTTGATAAGGTTTTTCACTTTAATATTGGCTGTCTAAGAAAACATCTTTATTTTATTTATATCAATTCAATAAAATCGGAGACCGCAAATTCTCCAAACAAGATTTAAAAAACGTAAAAATGCCCTTCAAAGTATTGTGCTGATTCACCCCAGCATTTCTATTCACCCCGTTTGTAGGTAAGCTGTAACGTAACTAAATAATCTTATAAGATATTCACTCATTTTTTTTTCAAAAACTACCTTTTTACATATGAGAACCTAATTATTGTACTCAGATATTGCAGTTATTATAAAACTACCTCTGATTCAACAGACACAGAGGAAAACAAAGAACTAACCTAAGAAAAACTAACTAACTACACCGAACGAAAATGGAGACTGACCTCATAATAAAGTAGACTAGTCACACTAAGTATTGATAGTCGCAGGTCAATCCTACGCTGTCACCCCGTGTCGGCATTTAGCTCCAAAAGCTTAGGCAAATTCTGCAAACTCTCAAAAACGAATCCTACCCGAGATCGAAACCCACAATGTTGTCTAAATCGTAGTTGAATATCCTGTAGTCGTGTTTGTACAACTTGTACAGCCGCCTGATGAGAGGCAGGTCCAGTTGGGAGAAGTACCTGTGGAGCTTCTCGGCAGTTCCTGAGGTGTGGTCCAGACGAGGGAACTGGATGTGCGAGGCGTTGATCGTGTGTAAGGCTAGCAGAGAATCGTCTAGCAGGGTCTCGTATTTACCTGGAAGTAAGGGAAATCGTGTGTGAGAATAACACAAAAATTTCATGCCTTTCGTAACATTAAAATGACTCGAAGAAACTATCAGTGAGAGGGCTTCTGCAAATTTTTAAACAAAGCATGTCAGTTGCAAACTGTCAAAAAAACCTTAATTTTCATAAATTTTTGACAGATTTGACACAGAAGCGAATGTAAACGTTGCTTGAAAATTAGTAGAATTGCCACTCAGATAGCCAGTTAGTGTTTTACGGCCAAAATTAATAATATATCCGTAATCTACGATATAAATCGATCGCAGATATATACCAATCTATGGATCGATCTCCAATCCTAGTGCCAATATCGAAAAAACACAATCCATCTCTTGCTCAATCCGCAGATATCCGGAAATCCATTCCCTCTTGATCATTTCGTTTTATGCAAAATCCATGAGTATTCATCGTTAATTTATATATAATATAAAATAACTATGCATAAACAGGCTTTATAATTTATTGTAGGATTTCTTCTATTATCGACACATCTATTTACTTTAGATTTTAGGACGATTAACATCGAAACGTCGAGTTTAAAATGGTGATAAATTCTAATGTTTCGGTTAAAATGGAACGTAACGCAAAAGGACCGGGACGCGATCTTTTGTCTGTGGTAGCTTGGCGGGTGTTTGTTTTTTATTTACAAGTGCAATTGATTTGACGCCGTGCTTGCCGCCAATATTACATTTCTTTGTTTGCTTGTTAGTTTATATGTTAGATTTTGACTGATACGATAGAAAATATAGAAATTAACTGCAGTTTTCGATAACCTAAACCTAAATGTAAAGTCAGCATCATCCAGACTCTGCATGTAGTTCACCCTTTTAATTCTCCTTGAAATAGCGCGTCGGCATCGTAACTCTTCACCCGCTTCACTATCTGTACCTACTGTCCCAATCTGATAACTGTGCCAACACTGTCACTATCACTGCTGGAGAATATCGACACTGCCGTTTTTACAAACCAAATCCGTAAAACCAATGCTAAATCTGAGGAATTTCTAAGATTGCGATTGAGATTGTTTACACCGATCAAAGAAAACGTCAAATTCAATGGATAGGTTATTAACACGCACAAACTGTCATTTACGAACAGACGTCAATCTATAATCCGTGATCCGTCCTCTCAGAGATAGCTTGGTTTTAAAGATCGCGATTTCAATCCACGGATAGCTTTTTGACACACTATATTATATATCTGGATTTTATTTTCGATCTTCAATCCAAAGATTTTGGATTAGATCGATTATTAATTTCGGGTGTTAGCAGACAGCCTCTAGATCCCAGATCTCAGAACACTTTGAAAGATTGGAGTAATTGGGGACAGTCTACTATATTATATTTTTATAGTTACAACAGAGCTGACCCACAGCGGAAAGGCGATATAATCATCAAAACAAATACCGACATCATCTGTTAATCATCTGCTAAAGCTATCATAGTACAAGGTTCAGTTAATTAAACGTTTGGTTATAGTCCGTGACTAGCTTAATATATGGACAATATGCCAACAATACGCAGTCACAGTCTAATGATAAAGTACATATATGCTGTGATCAACTTGATGACATAGTTTCAAGGTTTCTAGTAGCTGGTGGAGTTGGACACAGCGTATGCAGTTAGGCACATGTATTGGGCCTGGTTTACTTAAAAAAATATGCATAAGAAGACGCTGATAGTCTGGATAGCGGACATTGAATTGTCCCGTAAAGTTTCGTCAAATTATTAGATAATCTAGCTGGTATGCATCTTCTTAGAGTCAAGTATAACAAAGATCAAGATAAAGAAGCTTCGCCAGAGTCAGAATTCAAACCAAGTAAACGGAATCGTTTGTTGATAATTGGCATTGAAATCATTCATTAGACCAATGCCATTGTTATAAAACCTAATCTTTTGTTTGTCAAGGAAAACCAAAACGTCTAAAAATACACCTAAAATGATAGGCCAGATAGATAAAGGCACAAATATGGCCGGATGTAGCGTCAAGAGTTCTCCGTTATTATAATAAGCGGAATTCTGAGTATGCTACTCAGAATTCCGCTTCTACGAAAATAAAGCTAAGCAATGAAACAAGCGGGTTCGTGGCAGGACCTGAAGAATAAATAATGGTCTGATCGTGTTTGGGTCGTTCATAATTTTTAAAGTCTTCGGACGAGTTATTTAAATATTTTGAGATAATGGCCTGAAAGATCGAGCGATTTTTAACCGACTTCAAAAAAAGGAGGTTATCGATTTTACACTATGTAATATTGTCGGAAATGCACAGTTTTTGTTAATGGTAAACTATACTAGCTTCTAAATAAGTGTGCCAAATTTCATAAGATATTTGTCCACGCATATCTCAAAAACTACAAGTCGAATTGCAACAAAACTCTGTTTTAGTTAAGACTAGGTCCAACTTAGCAAACAATGCAAGTTTCATCAAAATCAGTTCAGTAGTTTTTGAGATAGAGTTACGAGTAAATATGTATCAGTCACTAGGAAAACGTATCGTTGCCTTAACAGCTTAATTCTGAAACATGTCATTAAGCATGTTGTTTCAATGTTTGCATGCAGTTAGCAATCTCGACGGAAATATTCAAATAGTGGCTCAGTAATTTAAACAAATAATAATAATCGTTCAATGGTAACATACTCTGACACTAGGGTGTGTGAGGTCGTTAGACCTTACTGCCCACACGATAAAGAAAGAATGGCAACATACAAACGGTTCGTCACTTCATTTATTATAATAGATAATGATGGAGGGATAAGTACTTATAATGTACTTTTAAAGTATTTAGTTTCAGTTTAAACTGAAATTAAAAAAAAAAATTAAACCGACTTCGAAACTGAAATTTATTTATTTAATAACTAGCAAGGGAGGAATAAACGTTTAAGCAAATATTAATAAAAAGCTGCTTGTGGTACTACTAGGCCTACTTCTGCTGGAAAATGATTGATTGCCCTTTTCATTACTTACCAGCCTTTTGATAACTGTATTGAATCGTCTTTGAATCTAATAAAATCTGACCGAATTTTCAGCTTTTTACCATTCTGAATTTCAAATCTATGCTAATAAAATTGTTCGATTCTATTGTCAAGAAACAATTTGGTCAAGACCATCTATGCGATAAAACTAAAATAAAAACCGAGTCTCACTTCTTGCGCTCATTATAAACGTGTATGCTCTAATTAAAATTGTAGCAACTTTTAAAAAAGATAACAAAATTATTTATTTTAATAACCAACACTTTTGAAGCCGCTGACTTTGTTCTACCGCTACAATTCTATCCTTTTCTGTCTAATGCAAAACACATGTAGCCTTCCTTTTCTGTCTGGCAATGGCTTCCCGAAATACTTAGGCATTCAACAAGCTGCGACTGCCTAAAAATGTTCCTAGAATCGTGACACGTGATACGGACGTCAAAAATATTCGGCCTAGTTACTAAACACAGGAATAATGTACAATGGAAAACCGAGCCAACGGCATATTTTGTTTTAGTTAAAGATCTTAAAAAAAACTGTTTCTAAGGAGCCTTGACTTTTGTTGAAGATAATAATGACGCAAGTTCCTTTTTTTGTGTCTGCTAATGCCTCTTCCAAATGTCTTGAGAATTGATTACTATACCATCAACGGGCTATGGCCTGGTGTTTTTGCTAAGAAAACCTTAGCTGGGCAGGCCGTACTTCATTAAATGCTACAGCTTTTATACTACCAGCTTCATTCTTGACTTAGACCGTTACAGTAACATTAGATTTGCCCTGTCGTCTGCAATCACATTTCTTTCGGTGGATGGTATGAAGAGAAATAAGAATCTTTCTTTCTTTTTCTTTTAAAAAAACGTTGCCCCAAACTAGGAATTTCTCCTGTAGGTATCGTGGGTGCATTTACAAACTCACATACACAAACAGCCAGACCCGGAACAACTATCTGTAGGCAATGTTTTATCTATCTATCTTATCTATCTATCTATACAATAATTTGAATGGCATGTGCATCCTGTTTTGTTCTCAGAACGGAATAACTATTAAACAAGGCCCACTACCATTAATCATACCGTCATACGGCACTTGTTGTAGCCAATATTGAAGATCAAATAAACGGACAGCATCTTATTACGTTAGTTGAAGCGAGAGGACGTAGAATAGTCAACATAATTACGAGTGATGACGTCGATGGCGTGGTTGCTGTAATTATACAAAGTTCAAGGCAAAGTTAACCTGTATTTACTTCGTCGTACTGTCAGTCATTGGCTGTCGTTAGAGGTCTAAGGTGAGAGACGTACGAGATACATATTCTATGTAAGGTTGATTTCGTGAAAGAAGTTCTTGATGCACGAGGGTTTCGTGCATCAAGAACACTTCAAGAACATGAACGTATGTGCTATTATATCGACTTCTAGGTAGTTTTATTGTCTTATTCTCTGCTTACCAGTTTTAAAGTACGTAACCTAGTACCTGTTAAATGAATCGTTAGATGCGTTTGAAATCAGTGTGCTTCGACCAAATCATCGCTTGCCATTTGGTGAGATAGTGGTCAAGCGCGTCCATCAATAATAAACAAAGAAAAAAAAATGTCGGTCGTATTTTTGCGTTCAAAAGTGATCCATAGTTTGTAACATCTCTAGGCGAAAATGATATAAGAATAATTTCTTGTAGGTACAGGTAATAAATGTACCTACGCAAAAAACTTCTGTATGTTTATTTGAATCGAGTAGGCAAAGCAAAAACATTGGACGTGCAGATTTATTTGAAATCATTAGAGATCCATTGAACATTCTCGTAAATTTAACAGAAATCAAAGTGTCAATAGTCTTCATGTTGTAAAAGCAGGAAATACGGGGCAGCCAGATTAATTAATAGACATCATCAACACTAAAATAGCTGAGAAAGGCGGTAAAACGAGCACGATAGAAGATTAAAGAACGATCAACAGAAGCCTTCATCCATCGTGCTTACACAGAAAACTAAAAATCATTTCTTTTTTTTCCGTTCTTCAATATAAATAATGAGGTTAACAGATTTACTTTTTGTAAGATTCTCTAACACGTTTCTTTTGATGTAGAAGACGATTATTCTAAGAACGAAGGAACGGATTCAGAAACAAACAAAATGGTTAGGATTCCGTCCCATAACTTTAGACCAATGACAAAACGAACCAATAAAAACAAATTTTAAATGTAGATCCAAACCGGTAAGCCAACTGTTTAAATCCTGGAAAGTTCGTTTGCAAATGGAAGTAAATACCACTTTATGCAATAAGTCATTAGAATACGGATGAAATTCAACATGTAATGACGTAGTTTCACAGACAACATAATTAATAACAGAAGCATTGAACCACGGAACCCAAAAAGGAGGCATCGTTAATATTCATTTGATATATTAGACTATGACGCAACAACCATGAGCAGGTTCCGATGAAGGCACAAAAAATAGTAAGCGGATAAAAACCTTATGTTTGATAACTGCTAGCTCCGGATGGAGATTTGATCAGCTGTACAAGATTAAAGACTTGATGTATAATATTGATTTAGTGTTGATTACAAATAAAAGGAATAAATACTCGTATATCGAGACATCTGGGATTTTTTGCATTGAAAATAAATGTTATCTTGATTTATAGAGAGATGACAGAATGCACAACACAATATACAGTTACAATAAATCCGACAAATTACATGCACGTCAACTTCGCTAACGTAGAGAAACGAATTTACGAAAAAGAATGAGCGTAACACAAAAATTACATGAATGGTAAAAATGTTTTATAATATTTAAAGAATAGATAGACTTATGTTTATTAGGCTCTCTTTGAAGTCAGCCTAAAGCTTGACGTAACCACAGAAGTGACTAATAACTGTCAAAGGGTGGTCAAGGCCTGAACGTGTGTAGGTGGCTTAGATCTGATAGCAGTGTCCAAGGAGGCTGTAACTGAGTCATTTATAGAAGAACAAGGTGCATTAGCTTGTGTCACTTGTGTCGAAATTCAGAACTGTCGAAGTAAAAAGGTAAGTATGGTAGTTATAAGGAAATTTGTAGCATGTGTTGCCGCCCAACGCCTAGTTGCCCAATTAGGGCGCCTTCAAATTAGCCGAAAAGCGCCGCGGGGCGGCAGCGCGGCTGTAGCGCTGCCGCCGCGCTGCTACCGCTAGGTTCGAGCATCATAGTGTTGTACATTTAGTATTACGATGGACTCTGACGACGAAACTTTTATTTTTTAGCCCAGAAGGAGAATTGTCATGGCAAACAACGAAAATATAAATTAAGTAGTCGTATTAACGTTATACGTACTTATAATGCTTAATTTTTTCACTTGGAGTCTTGTTTGTGAAGTTCTCAATTATTATATTGCATATTTCTTCCCAAGCCTTTTTCTTTTCGTCTGAATCCGAATCCCATATTGCTGGACGACTCTCAACCTCATCGATAAATTCTTCAACCTGATTTTCGTTCATGTTTAGACCTGAACAAAAACTACGTGCGCATCGTCACTAGTCGATCGATGACGTGATGCGCGGCCGCAGCGCGGGTGAAGCGCTGCAGTCGCGCGTTTTTTATTTATATGGATTAACAAAGCAGCTCGGTGGCAGCGCTGCAGCCGCGCTGCCACCGCGCGGCACTTTGCGGCAAATTTGAAGGCTCCCTTAGACGAGATGATATTCGATAGGTAATAAAACTCGAAAGGCAAATTGGAATTGAAGTTTCTGACAATTCCCCAAACGTATGTATTTCTCGACTATCGTAAATGTCTATCATGTCTTCTTGAGGCCGATCGTCAATCGCAGTTTAAGAAATCTTTACATTGCTGAAGCCTATTTTTGTTTTACGTTTGTCGCATAATCATCTTGTTATTTATATTTTAATAGTGTAGGTACGTAAGATTTTTTGTTTAAATTATCAAGTCAAAGTGTATGTTTTTTTTCCTGCGTCATATCTAAATTAGTCTCATGTTGATTGTGTTCTTACACGAAAACCAAAACAAAATCTGTTGGCTTTAATACCTTTACTCCCTAAGCTAATGTTACTTCATCAAATTATTGCCAAAATAAATATTTCAGCCGCAGTTACGGTTCATGGTCGAAACCCTATGACTATTCATTAAATAATTATGTACAATTGTACATAATGGACAGAGTTCCCTCACTATGTTTACGTTTAGCAGTTGAATGGAGTGATAAACTATGTACAATATGTGCCTCGAAATGATAATGATGTAATAACACTTTGAAATTTTCTCATACCACCCGATATTCATTGGTTAAAGAGTATGCTACTACGGCAGGCGCCAGATGAACTTGCAATCAATTACATTGACCTTTCCCTAATATCCCTTCGTAGATACCCGAACAATAAATTATACACCGCTTTTCATTACAAGAAAACGTAAAGGATCACGAATTCACGATACAAGTCCATTCAGAACAGGTTTATTTCTGTTTTTGATCATAAGGAAGTCAATAAATGTATGTGGGTCAATGACCGTTATTGCACATTTATCTGGTGTCTACCATATTAAAAGATAGACGTGTGCGGGGCTGATCTTACGCAAATAATTTATAGAATCCTCAGACCAACAAAAAAAGGTAGACAGCGCACCGCGAACATCAAAAGTGAAGCCACAAAACCGTGCTCCTTCAAGTAAATACACAAGCTCACCCACACACCTACACTAAAACCATGCTCATCGCTCTTAGTACGTCATGAGCCGTCGTCTAGAAAACATTAATAGAAAAACATAATTATGCCTTCCTGTGTAATAAAAATTTGTAAAAACAATAGCAAATCACATAAAAGTCTCACAGAATCACTTTTCACTTGTGAGTACTTGAAATAACATCGTTTTTATTATAAATTAACTACGAATTTTAGGCTACTTGGAACAAAAACGTCAACAAACGAAAGCAGTGACATTAAGTGTGAGGGTTGCCATAATACGATTTAATAATTCCCATTCGTTTAAACAAATATATATGATTTCTTTCTTCGAGTTATATTCTTATTTTCTTTTTTTTTAATGTATAAAATATTTTAGATTTGAAGTTTTTCAACACATTTGCGAGAAAACAGTACAATAGGTAATGAAAAAATCTTTTTGTTTTTAGATAGTCGGAAAGTCGCAACAATCTTTGACGTTTGTAGTATGAAAATAGCGCGAATTTGCAAATGGAACTACATATTTCGTCTCTTTTCCTCTCATTAAATTGAGACGAAAGTATTGTGCAAAAGCGCTTCCAAGTAGGTTCAATCATTCAGCTTATATTTTATTCTCGTACTTATATAAGTAAATTAAAAAAAAAACTGTAAAGGATACGTACGGCGCTATTCAACGGAGTATGCGGTAAAATATGTACTTAGGTGAGAGTACCTATTTTACCGCACGTTCCATTGTGTGGTGCGTTATATTTAACATTTGAATAATGTATACAGTCTTCGTAAATGCATTTTTTTGAGCAAATGTGTTGAAAAAGACTTAATTTGTTCATGATAAATAATATTTATTTTGTAAGCATGTTAAACATAACATTTACACGTCATTGTTCCGTTGTTATGTTTTATCTTGATATTAACTTCTTTTTCTTTAGTCAGTGATTTTGTTATGGTGGTCATTTTTAATTTATTAAAGTTGATTAAAGATATGATTACCTTTTTTATTTTAAAACAATTTACATAATGACTTACGCATGTTACGCTTCGACAACCTTTTATAACTTATCTTACATAATTGAATGTAGGAATGTGATGTAAAAAATTGTTTTTAGGTATAGATCTTTCTAAAAAATTAAGTTACAATACCATACTCAACAATATCTTACTTGTGCTGACTTGCACAACATTACACCCATAAAATATTATTTCCCAAGTTATAGGGAAAAAAAATAAAAAACGGCAACCCTTCGAGACACACATAGATAAAAAGATGGCTTCATCTTTGATGTTCGCAGTGCGCCGTCTACCTTTTTTTGTTGGTCTGAGATAGAATCTTATCATTTATAGAATCAATGTACGAGTACAAAGCAACTCAGATGCTTTTGAGTTGAGGCCCATCTAGAGTTTACTTAAATTGAGAAATAGTATAAGATAGATATGAGTGATGATACTTTTACAAAAACTTTTGGCCAATATCCTAACTTTAGCCAACAATAAAAGCGCTTCAAGAACAAGTAAACAATGTAGGCGTTCTTAATTGCTTGCTAGACTAATAAACAACAAACAATGGAAACTCAAAAAAATAACCATTACATTATTTGAAGAACTAAAAATGATTTTTTATAATAACGCGACGGCCAGTCTCTCTCAGAAGCAAGTCTATTGTTAAGTAAGATATAGAACTTGAACTCGTACAAAAGACTGATGTGAACGAACCAGTCGTGCTAACCTTGACAGTTGATCCGAGGTTCGTAATTCGCTGTCCCCAATTTGTTTTTAATATATTCAATCGCGTGATATCAAGTATCAAAAAGTTTGCATGTTCTTTCTCATTTTTGCTCCGTTCCCACCACATCATGAAAGGATTTGAGAAATCGATATCCATTTTGCGATTTTCAATCTCGCTATAGTTCATCTACATCACAATTTTGAATGTGTTTGTTGTCTGTGGTGCTCTATTATGTTAAACTTTTTAAACGTCTAGTAAATCCTTTAATATCATGTCAGTCCGTATTAGTGTTGTTATTTCTGTAACCTTTAGTTACTCATGTTATTGTATGCGTGAGTTTAGTTACATTACAATGACAAAATTGGCATTGTAATGTCATTTCGGTGCGCTATCGTGAGATTTAGAGTTATAGTTAGGCCATTTCGAGGATATAATGTACGATTTGAGAACGGCCGTCAAAACTGCCATTTTATTATGCATTTGCTGTGCATAATTGCTTTTAGTGCATATGTCACCGGAAAATTGCACTCCGTAAGATTGTAATCAATCTTTGTTAGATTATAGTTTATTGTTATATTAAGAAAAAATAGTCCAGAATTAACGCGGATTTAATCCCAAGGGAACATTCTCACGGGACAAAAAGTATCCTATGCCCTTATCCAGACCATAATCTACGTGTACGCCATTTTTTTGAGGAGGCACGGAAAGTAGTCACCTCCTTCTGGGAAGCTGTAGGAAATGCTAGCGAAGGAGGAGGCGAACCTCACGCCTCAGCCAGGAACAGAAAAAGATGCCCCGGGCGTCGGGCGGGAGTTGCAGTCTGCAGGGCGATACCCGGCTAGCGTAGACGCAGGCCTGCGGACGGCAAGCGTTGGGTCACAGTATTTTTATCGCGGTTAGATGGCTAGTCATCCGATAAGAACCAGGCCCGGTCGACGGCGCGTTGTGTTCCACCCGCACCTCAAAGAGATGTCAGCAAAGTAAACGGGGCCCGCTAGGGCCAGTGCAAGTCCAACTCTGGTTTGCGTTCGCCTGTCCGCAAAATGGTCGAGTCCTACAATAGGACTTTTGAACATATAAAAAGACATTTTTGCATGTCCTCTCAAGCAAAACCCGATGTGGCCAAAAGACTTAGACTTATGGAGCCATCATGAATTTTTAGTTTTCCTTAGTTTCATATTTTTCCTTCTCTGGGTGGAGCAGGATGGAGTGTCAGACTCTTACTGACTAAAACCCATCCGTGCTGTACATCCTAGTGCCCTTTGCTTTCCAGGACCGCGGTGACTCTTCAAATAAATTCC
Organism: Melanchra persicariae; assembly: GCA_947386135.1. Taxonomy (NCBI): domain Eukaryota; kingdom Metazoa; phylum Arthropoda; class Insecta; order Lepidoptera; family Noctuidae; genus Melanchra; species Melanchra persicariae. Next base: position 4,768,249 of record OX376653.1, on the reverse strand, counting down.
GCAACCCTGGCAGGTTGCAGAATTTGTCTGAAGAGTCACCGCGGCTATGGAACGAAAGGGCATTTGGAGGAACACGGATGGGTTTTAGTCAGTAAGAGTCTGACACTCCCTTCCGTTCCGCCCAGAGTGGAAGGAGTTATTTGATGATTTCTTATCGTTACAGAAAAACCGGTTACGTGCGAGTCGGACTCGCGCACGAAGGGTTCCGTACCATTATCTATAAAAAAAAATCAAGTTTGCTGTATGAGCCCCACTTAAATTTATTTTTTATTTTGGAATTTTCAGTGCTTATGCATATGTCAGTGCTCGAGCGGGTATTTGTTGTTATAGCGGCAACAGAAATACATCATCTGTGAAAATTTCAACTGTCTAACAATCACGGTTCATGAGATACAGCCTGTCGACAGACGGACCAATGGACGGACAGCGGAATCTTAGTAATAGGGTCCCGTTTATCAAAGGATAAAACGGGACCCTATTACTAAGATTCCGCATATTTTATGGTTCCGTCCCAAAGGGATACGGAATCATAAAAAATTATGTGGGGTTAAAACAAGGTTCCTAACAATAGAAGCATTTGATAATTGGATTGTTTTGAAAAATGCATAAAATTATACTTAGTTAAAATATTTTTGCTATTGCAGCTATTAATAACGGATACTTAATTAAAATAACTGGTAATAGGAAGCGGAACGATTGAATCTATTTAGTTTTGCATATCTTTTATTTTTAGATCTAGATAACAACCAAAGTAATGAAGTGTCGTTAGTTTAATTTTAAAATAGTTTATTTAAATTTTTTCTCTAGAGTTTACAACTTATAGCAATACCAAAAATGATAATATGCAAAATAAGATGGATACAATACATAATTTGAATTTAATAAGGTGTAGAGTTATTTATTACTGCAAATTACAGGCTTAGAAAGACTTCAATATAATTTTTTCGTTCATAATTATAGAGCAGTCTCCAGATTATCTTACCTACATTATCATGGTTGAAAATGAGCTATTCTTCAAGTTTAATAGATATATAGAGGAGTTTTGTTTGTAGTTTAAAAAAAACCGGTGCAAGTGAAACGTGGTGATGGTTTTAGTTAATCAAGAGAAGCTTCAATTCTGCTGATTACAGTTTATAGTGTACTGTTAGACGCTTTATATTATTGCGGTTTGGAAACAGTACCTATCTACCTGTAATGTTACGCTTATGAGCGTTTACGACGTACGGCATTTCATATAACTTTCAAGTTTTATTTTTCGAAATGAATGAACCGATTTTAGTTAAACTTCCTACGCATAAGCAGGATATATTGTATAGATCTAAAAAGTTAACAGAGAACATTTTCTTAATTTTTTTTTAATTTTTGTTTTTATTGAATGATAACTTATCAATGGATCTAGTTTTAAAAAGTAAATTCATGTTTCATAAACAATGTGAATGTTTGCATGCCGAATGGTAAAATATGGCTGAGCTTTTGATATATCATAACAACAATTGTGTATTACCCATATTTGCAAAATAAAATTCTATTCTATTCTATAGGTAGGTAAGTATACATACTTATAGCTAAAACATACAAAGTCGCGATATGCAATTGAAAAAAGAATAAGCCAGAACTTTTCGCAACTTTTGACCAGCTGTCAAACACACGTCACTGTCAGTTGCGTCACTTTCGGTAATACATATTTGTATGCGGTGACACATCAATTGTAAAACTAAATACATTTAACCAAGGTTATTCCTATTCTTAGGCCAGTTGCAGACCAAAAGAGCTTAGCTATTTTAGTTAAAATCGCATAGCTTTGGTAATTTTTAATAGCTTTTTATAAATAGTTTGAGGTCTGCACGCAAGTATGAAAAATAACCTCTAATGAAGCAAAGCTTGCATAAAGTTAGCTTAGCTTATGGTTAGCAACCGGCTTTGTTTTCCACAGTAGGTAATCACAGAACAGAACTTGCTCGCAGAACAGATGGTCGATGGGGCCGAAAAGTTCTGGAGTAGCGACCGCTTACCAGAAGACGCAGCGTTGGAAGGCCTCACACTATATGGACCGATGATTTGATGAGGGTCGCGGGTAGCCGATGGATGCGAAACGCAAAGGACCGGTTGTTGTGGCGACAAATGAGGTAGGCCTATGTCCAGCAGTGCAAGTCTTTCGGCTGATATGATGATGATCTAAGAACATCATGCACATTGGGATGCGGGCCAATAAAGATGTATGGATCAAGAAGACATGTTGCGTCGACCCCAAATGAATTGGGGTATCCAAGGATAGGAGGATGATGAGTATTCGTCATATTGGAGGACTGTGCATAGATAAATAAACAAGTGTCGATGATAGTCATTTCCCCAAAGCGATAGCTTCAATGCATCAAGTCCTATTGTTATAGGTAATGACTAATGAGTCGTTTAGGAACAATTACGATCTTTGACCCATGATAAAGAATTGCTGTTCTTCAAAAAGGCGTGAACATATCAATTAGATTACTTGTTATTTAACATTATATAGCAAAAATATTACACTCAACAGCGTGGCAAATTAAAAAAGAATGTATTTCGAAATATCGGGCGATCATGTTTGCCCAATAAAACTTCTCTATTTAAGACACCACTTATGAATTCACACATTTGTGTCCAATCAGGAATCGTGACTATTCATGACGCAACGTAATATAACGGAACATACACAATTTGCTCGCATGTGTAGGTAAAACTAACTTATCAAACTTATTGTTAGGTACTACATAAACTTTAAATTCCATTGATTCCATATTCGGTTAATGAGGATTATCGCGTTTAAATTCGCCGCTGGAGGCGCTATAGTGTAGTGTGAGGTCTTCGAAATATCAACAACTGTTGGTGGTTTTTTTTTCTTGTTTTTTTATAAAAATGTTAATTACTTATGTGCGTCACTTTCACGTGAATAAACGGTTTTTCTTTCTTTTCTTATTGTTGGTTTGGCTTTTGACAAGAGTTTATTTACTAATTTGTTGTGATATTAAGTGCGGTTTTCGATGGAAATTTGTAAAAATATTGACACGGCTTGTTCTCTTGCTTTTAGAACAATGTAGTACCTACGTATGTATGTACATAGACTGCATTCGGTTATTCATTTAAATTATATAACAGGTAATCATGATCAACAAAAAAAAAATCTACATTATACACTTCGTTTAGTATTCATTCCGGCTAATAACGAATACCTTGAAACTAAAACATCGGAGGAAGACAGGAAATCCTTTCTTATTAGTTTCAAGTTCATATGTTACATGGCCAATTATTTTGGTCCACACATTATGAAAACGAAACAATAACCAAATTAATGCACCCATCAGTAATCTCATAACAGGTCAGAAATTGTTAAAGGTACATTGCCATCTCTATTAAAGAATGAAAAAAAAATAAAGATGGGTAAATACCGATATTTATCAGTAGGTATTAGCTAAAGAAATATTATAATATATTAACTAATATTTGAGGATCAGTGATATTTAACTTATACCTAATAATACGTATCACTTCACGAATGTCAGAGTGATTGAGTGAATCCGATCCCGCCGATCCGTGCCAAGTGAATGGAATCCCAGATTATGAACATGTCAGTAATCTGTGGGATTATGTGAATATTAAATATTAGAATATGACAGTTCGTCGGATTACTAACACGTGAATCCTTAGAATATTACTAATCTCATAAATAATACTAATATATTCGTCACACTCCTAAAAAAAATCCGATAGTAAACAGGAACAGCACTGAATCTAACGAGCCGTTTGCCAACTATTTTGCAGTCGGCTGCTGGTCCATAAGCATTTGATTATATGGTGCGCCCTCACTTGGAGCATTTGCCTGTAATATAACATCATGTTTGCGGGGAAAGCTTGGCCAGAGATCGCCCAAGACAGAGAGGTTTGGAAGGAGAAGGGGGAGGCCTTTGCTCAGCAGCGGGACACAAAAGTAGGCTAGGAAAAAAAAAAAAAAACATCAGAACCGAGCATTACAGTGTAACAGTACGATTTTTCTGACATTTATTTTGACTGCAGCCACGTAATTTCTGCCTGACGACTTTATATAAAATTCCATTTTTGTCAATCAACACGGACGGCATCAATAGAATATTCGGCAACCATTAGTGAGACTTTACGACCACAAGGTTATGATCATAATTATTGATTTGAAGAACTGGTTGCTGGTGTAACCAAACGCAACACATCGGGTACAAAAAGTAGTGGCCATGGTAATGTTACTTACTAGAGACTGAATTTATCTAAATCTAGCTCGGAGCCCGGCTTTGCTCATTATGGTGCAGTTATTTTCCGTATTCGGGAATGAAAAGTTTACCTTAGTGCGTGGACTGTCAGAAAACGCGTATTATGCTTTGGCCCAGATACAAATATTTTGTTCATCTATACTATCTATCTTCATAACTATAATAATTATTATAAATGCGAAAGTGAGTTTGTTTGTCTGTATATTACGCTTTCACGCTAAAACAGTTGAACGGATCGTCATGAAATTTGGCAGATATGGACATAGGCTACGTTTTCACGCGATAACCGACATCTACTAAAATAAAATTAAAAATGTTTATTATAAAAATTAAACAATAATAAAAATAAAAATTAAAAATGTTTATTATATTTATTATTATCTACGCGGGCAGAGCTGCGGGCAAAAGCTAGTAGGTAACATTATAAATACGAAAGTTTGTATGTTTGTTACTGAATCACGTTAGAACGGCTGAATGGATATTGATAAAAGTCACAGAAGTAGATTATAGTCTGAAATAACAGATAGGAAACTTTTATTCCCGGAGTATGTTCCCATAGGAAAATTTTCTACATTCTCGCGGGTGGAGACGCAGGCGGCAGCTAGTTTAAAATAAGGTTAAGGTTTTGGATATCGTTATATTCGTATGTGACCAACACAAGATAGAAGAGATAACAATATCAAAAATAACCTACAGAGCTGTCTGTTATTTTGTATTATGGGGTCAAAGATGACCCAAAACAGAGCACTGAATGTGATAAGTGCCTAAGCAGCCAACTGACTTAATCAGCCGTTTGATTGGCTACCTAGCCTTTTCATTTCAATGCGCCGTTTTTTCAGCGACCTAAGTGACATCTTTTGGTCAATATCGTTTCATGACTTGCCCATGTCACTTATGTCGCTGATTAACCGGCGCAATTCAATGATAAGGCTAGGATTTTAATGAAACGGCTGACTAAGCTAGTTGGCTGCGACATTATCATTTGAATAACAATTTCTACGTGGACATGATTTAATGGTTTACTGTATTATGAATGTGAATAATGATTTTTTTTTTTCAAATTCTGATAATACTACTTGCCACATGCAAATCTGGGATAAATAAAAAATATCATGCGTTCGAATTATTGAACAAAGCTACATCGAAAAAAAAAAAAAAAAAACTCAAAAACAAATAAGATCAAACATCTATTTGTAAACCAGTAAACACTACCTATACGTAGTTTCTAAATAAACATTTGTAAATGCTTTAATCTTGTAATATCATGATTTGTACCGATATCCTGTTTACGCTAAGAATTAGGAGAACTGCTGTTACACGGTCCAATCTTATGTTTACTCATTGTGTTGATGTTATTTCCTATAAATAGTCGTGTAGTAGGTAGGACCCACTTACGAACAGAGATTTACAGTGTAGTATTTACAGCATACGCGATTACTCAATTCAGGTTGTCGATAATACTGTATCTATAGACACTTGGGACTAATTACTCTGTTTCCCAACCTGGGATCCCTTTTTTTTGGTGAAATCCTCATAGATATGTCGCAGCCAATTAGCTTAATCAGCCGTTTAATTGGTTGCCTAACTTTTTCATTTAAATGTGCCGGTTTTCAGCGACCAACGACCCAACAGTTCCTACCGTTACCATGAGTCGGGGGCCTGGAATACCATACAATTAACGCGCACCCCCGACTGGTAGCAGCCCGCCATCATTGCTAGCGGGCTCCATCTGTAAGTGTCGCCGCACACGAGCCACTCGCCACAGCCACAAACGCCGCCACTAGAAGCTAGAAGCGGCCACAAAAGTAGCTGAAGCGCGCGACAGCCACATGTAGCCGGTGGTCGACACTTGCGGTCGGTGGCTGCTTCTTTTTTAACCCATACGCGCAGTATCATAATGGACTCTGACGACGAAGGTTTAGGGTGGGGAATCGCGCGAGTGGCGTGTGGCGGCTTTTTGTGTCGGCGTTTAGTGGTCGGTGCGGGCCACAAGAAGCAAGCTGCGACGATTTGTAGCGTGTGGCCGCCACCGGCGCCAACCGTGTGCGGCGAGTCCATATAAAATGTATGAAAATTACAGGAAATATGCCAGTGGCGGCGTTTTGTGGTTGTGGCCGGTGGCCCGTGTGCGGGAGCCCTTAGTATAGAGCGAATCTGCCTTACTAAAATACATGTCTCAGATGTCTGTAATAATTTAAATTCGTTCCTTTTCTTTTAAGGAGCACAGCTGGGCAAAATACATGCTTTGCTTCAATTAAAGTACAAATTACAAAATACTATCTCGCATGTATTTAAAATACGGTACGGTTAGTTTGCTTACGAAAGCTATCGAGCGCTGTTTTCTTCAGAACGCACCCATTAATAAACTTTCCAAATTAATGTATTTATGTTCAAATGTATTTTGAAGCAATAAGTAGATATTTGAAATACTAACTGCAAAATACCTCAGCGTCAGGCATTTGATATACCAATTACAAACTAATTTTTTAAATGTAATTGAAATACCAAATACGTATTTGCATTTCAATTAAGTACCTGGTCTTGTATTTTAATTACAAGTTATTCAAATACTGCCCAGCCCTGTTATGGAGTTTGTGACGATATTACTATCTATAATCCCTAGAAGGTTGAATAATATGGAGATTGGGAAAGACTGGATATTTGTGTGACCAACTGTCTGTTAGACAAATCCTATGTTTATTTTGACACGAGACACAGATGATTCTATGCATAGATTTGTAAATAAAACCGGTTTATGGTATTTACGTCACTTACTAAGTATATTGTTATGTTTTTTTTTTACAAACGAAGACACAACTTACGATTACTTATGAAGCCATATCTGATAAAAAGAATGATGCTCACCGGTGGCGATGGCGGTAAAAAGATAACTATAAACATATCTTACAATATCTATGATTCAGCTTTTTACCCACAAAGATAAATAATCAAATATGTGTCAACGATTAGTCGAATTTTTGACGAAACATCGTGAAGGGTACAGGAAAACCCGGGTAATACCTCAAAGGACGTTAATGGCAAATATATACTTGGATACATTTTAACATCAGAAAATAGGTAAATGTTTGTTTACAAAGACGACAGCCCTCTATTCACCGCAAATACCGGTCTGATAAACTAGTAGAATCCTAGACTTTATAAGAATCTGGTTTCTAATACTAGGAAGCAGAAGCAAGCCAACTTACTTCGACAAAATTATCAGACACCTGTGCAAAAGATACAATTTTTTTTATCAAATACCAATACAGTCGATACATGACTTATCAGTTTCAGAAATCTATAGTTATAATTATTAATCTATTGCTTCAATAACCTGTTTGTAAAGTTGCTATTTTAAATACTAATGACGCAACTTCGTAGACACAATAATTATGTGTCATTAAACAAATTGGAATTACATACGAGGTCTAGCAGTATACTCCGGTTCATTGGATTGATCAATTGCTATTTACAACACATTTCATGCCATACAATAACCAGAAGTATTCGGAATCAAATCTTGTTGGATACCTGCTAGTTTACATTTTTTTCTATGTCATGTATAAATTCAAGGTCATAAAACGTAACAGATGTGTTGTTGGGGAGTTTGTTGCGCCACTGCTTTTTCCCAGCTGAGAAGTGGTGACGGGCGGGCGTATGTCAAATTTGACGTTCAAAAAGTGATGGCTATCAGCCTAATTTAAAATAAATGACATTTGACTTTGGTAAGTCTCCACTACCTATCTGTTTGTCTGGAAAAAATCGTTAAAATGAGATAAGAGCTCGAATTATTTACCTAATTTAAGCAGCATAACCGATTAACAAATGTACAAACTCTCAGGGGATATAAATAATGTGTAAGATAACTTGATAACATTGTCAGATTTTAGAGGGCTTTGATAACCTCTTGACTTGAATTGGACCAAAATGGAAACAATATTTCGTCATTTTCAAAGAGTGCTAACACGTAAATGACAATAGTTACTATCACTATCTTTACCCTTAATTTTGTTCTCTAGGTATATGTCCTTTCCAGTAAAATCAATTTTTATCAAAGTTTCTTTGTTCTCCTCTTAAATCCACATTCATACACAAACTCCTTGTGTCATTTTCCACATTCCACAAAAATTGTCAAACGGCCTCGAAAATTGCGATATATTCGGAAGTTAAAGCCAAACCTTGGATTTACAAACAATATTTTGTTGTAATAGAAGAGTTTCTTCCTTTACAATATTCTTCCCCAGTGTCTCGCAAATTAAAACACATGGTAAGTATTAAATACAGCTAACGTCTTAAACATTTGTCCCACGTGGAGCCTCTAATCATAGCCACTCCTATGGGGTCGCAGACATCCGTTTCGCACGCACGTCTAACAGCTTCCTCTACTGGTCAATAAGTTTGTGTCTTGTTTGCCACAAACCGCAAATATTATGTTTTTGCTTAGTCAAGGTTGTATTGAAATAAAGATCATTGTTCAGTGTTTTTAGAGTGCATTTAAAATAGGTAGTACCTGTGATTTTTGTAACACTTCCTACTCCTTGATTCTTTCTTTTCGACTAAGAAAACTTCGGAAGCAGTGGTAAGTTTTACTAGGTCTAAGAGTATGTTATTCAAACGACCACAGCCGTTTGAAATCACTGAAGAGTTTGCAAGCCAGTCAACGATTAGCTCACAATTTAATTTCCACAAGCATCACATCCACCGACGTTCAGCACGCAATTCCAACTTACGTAGGACTTGTCTCCTCGTCTCCTTGATTGAAATATATTTGCCAATCTACTTTAATTACTATTCCACCGACAAGCGAAGTAAGTCAACTGATAATATCTACTATTACCTCATTCACTTTGAACGGTATTAACTGTAAATAAATTGTGTCAATTTATGGCGTGTTCACTGATTCATTCAAAAGTCGAACGTTTTCAATTTCAATTGATTCTAATTTAGTTAGTTGCTATTCATAATGAACATTTTGTCAATAGGTTAGTCCGCGATTGGGTAGGGCACAGACGATTTATGCTATTGCTGTCTGTGAATTTACAAACACATAAGTACTACTTTCGGCTTGGGTTTTTATTTTTAATGTTTTACGTAGTCGCGCTATATTAATTTATGTAGGGGTATGTGGTAGACCCAAATAGAGACTCTTCGTTGCTATTGCTAGAAACCTTCTTTTATTTTTTAAAACTTCTTAACTTCGTAAATTAAGTCTTCCTCCTTTCGTCGTAAAAATGTCAGTCCTCTTTCCCTTTCACACACATGCTCTCTCGTTCACTCATCGCTGCGTTCATACATTTATCACTCATTTATAATTTTGATGCGTTCTCAATTTAACATCCCACATTTATGATATACCTACGCATATCCATGATACTAATATTATCCCTACTAATATTATAAATGCGAAAGTAACTCGTGTCTGTTACGCTTTCATGCTAAAACGGCTGAACAGATCTTCATGAAATTTGGCAGATATACAGCCTGGTATATGGAGAAGTTCATAGGCTACTTTTTTACGCAATAACCACATCCACGCGGGCGGAGCCGCGTAGAAAACGTAGTATACTTTTATTTATATCTTAATATCATAAATGCGAAAGAAACTGTCTGTCTGTTACCTTTGCACGTCTAAACGGCTGTACGTATTTGGATCAAACTTGGCACACGGGTAGACCAAGTCCTGGAATAGGACATAGGATACTTTTCATCCTGGGAGTATGTTCCCTTGGGATAATTTTCAACTGACGCGGGCAGAGCCGCGGGCAGCAGCCAATTCAATATAAAATCATATATTTTAGTAGCGGAAAATCCTTATCAATACAAGTAATCATAGAACCCTTTAACTCAAAGACCCCGAACCACTGCTTTGGCTTATCACAGTACTAAATTACCTACCTACTTGTATTACAACTGCATTAAGATTATTTATAATTCAAAACAAAATAATAATGGTAGATATAATACTAATTATGATTATCTGACTCCTGTCAGTAGTTCAATTACATTACTAAGATCAAAATAATCGGAAACACAGTCTGCGTGTGCGCACGGAAAATTTTGTAAATGGAATAAATAAATAAATAGGTACTGACTTAAAAAATCAAATAATACATTGGGAGCCTACGATGTCTAATCAACAGCTGAGCAATAGCTTTAGATATATTTAGATAAATATAATAAGATTAAACTTATCAATGTATCTTACAATGCACGTACATTCAAATCCACCTGTCTACGTCAACTCGTGTCACATGGCAAATGACGTATTTCTTCTACAGACTATTTCTTTACAAAAGATCTTAACAATTTTGGTATTCCTACATGAAGACCACACATTACATCCTACTTCCTACTAATCCCACTTATTTTATAAATGCGAAAGTTTGTGAGGATGTATGTGTGTTTGTTACTCTTTCACGCAAAAACTAGGTACTGAATGGATCTTGATGAAATTTGGCACAGAGGTAGATTATCGTACTACTTTTTATCCCGGCAGTATGTTCCCTTGGAATATTTTCGACATTCACCCGGGCGGAGCCGCGGGCGGCAGCTAGTAATACATATTTCAGTACCAATACACTATTTATTTATTTATTAATTAACAAGGCACACCAACAACTTAATAAATCTTCTTTCTTGATATGAGAATGTGTTAAATAAGAAAAACACGTTGCGAGAAAACTTTGCGTTCCAGGGGGTCTACTCTCTAAGCCCAAAGTCCGCCCAAGTAGCAAAATGTGGCCCTGTAATTATCCTAGGAGCACGTATTTTTTAATCCTATAGAAATCCTGTAAACGTTTATAGAGCCGCATTTGGGCGCAGTTTATAGGACTATTACGCCCTATAGTCGCTTTGTTATAATCCGGTAAAGTGCTATTTGATTTTATAATTACTTATTAAGTGCTTTAACAAAATATAGTTGTCCTATAAAAATCCGGTAAATGCATCTAAAAAGAGCGATTGGTCCTCTTATGATCTGGCGCGTGCCGCTACTGGAGTAGTTGATCCTACAGTGATCAGCGTAATACCATTAGTAGATTCATTCAGTCGATCATTCGTTCTTGCTGTGCCGGTGCGTGAGATTGAATACATTTTATTTTCAAAAGAGTAAAGTCACATTATAATAATGTCAGTCATTATAATAATGTCAGTCATTATAATAAAGTAACTTTTGCCATGTTACTGTTTTGTAAAGAGTGCCTACTCAACTTGCGAAAATCATTTTATTGATGAAGTGTTAGATGATAATAAACTTATTCTTCATGCGCCTTCAAAATTTATCATTTTCATTATTTTTTAATTCATTAATAAATTAATAAATACCTATCCGACATAGGGTCGAAACACGTGCCATTACATTGCATTTATCAGAACCTTTATATGACTTTTTAATCAAAGTTAAGACGCTTACATGACATACCTACGCCACCATACTTAAGTTTTAGGGTTCTGTGGGTATTACTCTAATAATAGCAAATGTAGAACACATTTAAGTAGAATCTTACTTATAAAAATCAGAGGCTATGCTAGCTTGGTGCTAAAAATCCGTTAAGGGTCACGACTAAGATAAATTTGCTCTATAATATCTTTACCTTTAGCAGCTATATCTGTGGCATTTATAGGAAGTGCATGTCTTATAGAAGAATGAAACAAGACGTTCACAAGATAAAACGATCTTACTAAATGCGATTATCGGATCAAAAGTCACACTTTGCTAATTACTTTTATAATTTGCAATTATAAGACTGAACCTGACTGACCGCTCTAGTAAGAGTCGTGTAAAATAATCGTATTAACATTTATAAAACTAAATGATAGGGTCGAAAGTACTTGTAGTGCAAATCATCTTAGAAGATGCTTTGGCAGGACCAGTGGCTTGAGTTAATGCGTCTACTAGATTTCTATAAGACGTGTAATCTTATAAGTCAATTGCTATAGGAGAATTTTGCTACATGGGCGTAGTGTCGACCTTAGTGTCGGGCGTTTTCTACTCGAAATCACCTACGAACTTGCGATTAGTCCCGAACCCGAACTAAGAATGAATGACAACACGATTTGATAGTTCGGGTTCGGGACTAATCGTAAGTCTGTAGGTGATACGGAGTAAAAAACGCCCGACACTAAGGTCGACACTACGGACTTCGGGCTTAGAGAGTAGACCCCAGGGCCGCGGTGACTCTTTCGAACAAGATCTGCAACACTTCGAAAGACTAGTAACATTAAACATATTCTTGAAGCTTGAATTTTTGTACGTTTGAAGGAAGATTATACTTCATTCCCAAGCGCATGACGTAAGCCTCAAAAGTTCATATTTTCCTGGAGACTGACTTAAAATTAATAATCAAGGATAAGCTTCACATACGTTGTGATTCTGATAGTCAAATTAATGTTCCATTCATGCGTTTTCCGCTTACCTACCTAATCTAATAAACTTTACAAGTAGGTAATCAGAATCTCTAGGAACATGTGTATGTAGAATTGTAGACCTAGATTAAAACTCGTTTACTGCATAAATTGACGAGTATATGAATGATACCAATGATAGCGAAGCATTGTTAGCATATGGCATTGAAATCCCTAAAGTATGAAGCAGACTCAAGAGACGTACCTATTGTGTTTATTTAGATATGTGAGTCTGTCAGAAGATAGGAACACTAAGCATCATGTACCCAAAGGGTAAAAACGGGACCCTATTACTAGGACTCCGCCGTCTGTCTTTTTTTATTTATGAATGGGCTAGCTCTTGACCTCGATCACACCTGATGGAAAGCGATAGATGAGGTCCATGATGAAGCGAGCGTGCCCAAGAAGATGCCTTGAGGCACTGGTCGACGAAACACAGCAGGCTGTTTGACGCCGAACTCCGGTGGCAGGGTGGTCTGTCTGTCACCAGGCTGTATCTCATGAACCGTGATAGCTAGACAGTTGAAATTTTCACAGATGATGTATTTCTGTTGCCGCTACAACAAAAACAACAACAGCATAAAATAAATATTTAAGTGGGGCTCCCATACAGTAAACGTGATTTTTTTGCCGTTTTTATAGATAATGGTACGGAACCCTTCGTGCGTGTGACAAACGTTTCTGTCAAAAACAGAAGCAAACTCTTTGAATGACCACTGAACTACTGGATTTGGGGGCTAGATTTTTGAATAAGATTAGTTTATTTCAATATTTTCTACAACGGAGGCTCGTGCAAGCCCATGAAGACGCTCAAAGATTTTGATCAACAGTCGCTTTGCGGTTTGGGAATCGTCGAACCGAACAAACTGGTTCTTTTTGCTGTCCTAAAAATATCATTTAAGGCTGATCAGTAAAAATCTGTCTCTCTCGGACTGTATAGAAAAGAAAGAGAAGCACAACGACACAATGCTTGCAATTTATTGCCAAATATGAAGCATTTTATCGATTTACTCAAAACAAAGTAGAGCTATTAAAAATCAAAAACAACAATGTTTTGTAATAAGATTAAATTCATTATTTGGCATATTTTTTTTCTTTTTAAGTTGCCTAGTTATAGGGGATTTTTTCTAAGGTCAAAGTAAAAAAAGAGGTACGAATTTGAGAATCATTTCAATCGAGTATTTTATTTTTAAACATGTTTTGGAAACAACAGTGCTCTTTGAAATACCTATAGTTATAATTAACATATATTTTTTCTGCAGCTTGAAACTACACAGATTTGGCTAAAATTACGTTATAAAACCAGCAATGTTTCAGTTTTTGCTGTTCACAGTGCCTTAACAGCAAACTCGGCATTTATTTTTTGCAACACGCAAACCACTTAAAAATAGAAATTAATAACTATAAGTACAAGGACCATGACGCATGTGTCAAATAATAAATTTAGGCCAATGAAAACGTGCTGCGCATCTACTGCAGTTAATTTGATGTTACTGCAATTTTGTCAACGTTTCATAGGTACTCGAATAACACCCATGCTCGATTTTAAATTTGCAGCAGTAACGTTTTTGCCAAATGTGTAATTGGTAAGTAAGATTCATTCACATTCAGCAAACGAAATTGTATTAATCCTAAAATACAGTATGTTATGTTCATGTAGTCAAATGACTAATTCAACTGATCCTAGCGGCAAAAATGGCGCTCATGTCGTCTATGACAATATGTCATAAATTTATTTAAACAGCAAACTATGCACTATTAAATTGGGGTCTGCGTCCATCTCGGTGGCACTGTCTAATAATAAAATTATTGACAGCGATTCGCAGAAACATATCCTAACATAATCGAATTACAACGTAATGTAAGTAAGTAGAAACTGCGTTGGATGCTGGCACCTGAGCCTTCTTATTAAATCAAGAGAGAAGTCTGTACCGGAAACCTGAGCTTTTATTATTGCTACAGATACAGAAGCCTGAGAAAGAATATTTGTTTGGTAAGTATGTGCTCAGGTTTCAAGTTGAGTGACATGGGGTAAAACGTTGAGCAAAGCGAAAAACACAAAATTATTAAACCATTATTTTGGCAACGTAGTACAGTCAGCGTCAATAATATCGGGTCGAACAGACAGTTCAAAATTATCTAAATAACTATGAAAATTAAATATTAACACAATGATACAAGGTAGGTATGTTTCAGAATGAAGACAGTTTACACGACAACTGTCATTCCGACAATAACTTTATAAAATTGAGATAAACTTCAATTTTCTTCGTTGTTGAGATAATTTTGAACAGCATGTTCGTCCCAATTTCTTTGATGGTGACTGTACATAATTACACGGACCGCAGGACAGAAAAATAAGTGACAGTCTGGTAAAAACCAAACCATGAGTTACAAGATATCTGCGCACATATTGCAACAGATCCAACATGTTACTTGCAAGACTGCCAGGCATTTATTTTATGCCCACATTTCACCAAATTTTGCTTGCCCATAAACAGTGCCATAAGCAAATGAAACCGCAAATTGTATACTGTGGCAGCCTCAAGTCACACTCAAGTGATTGACACGTTTATAAACACAACTCGTTAAGGAAAGCTCTTCACGTATCAAATTATTTCATACTCTTGAAAAAACTATAATCTCTAAGCATTTGAACTCAGTAATAGTGGTTATGGAACATCGTTATAGGTCGTTACCCTCAATGGCGTGAACCCTCAAAGGTTAAATGTTAATGCCATGAGCTCTAAGCTCGCTAGACTCACTAGTGCTTGCGGTATGATATTATGAACACATTCTAATTATCACACGGTGCCCATCGATGTAATTCAATTACTAAAGACGCATATACCTAGTACAAACTGGTGATATTTTATCCAAACTGAGTTTAAGGTAACCTTTGGGAAACCTTTAAATGGGACTGATATCATCAGAAGCTGTCCTTACAAATTTTAATAAAATATTTTATTAATGGTGTGGGTCGCAGGTAGCCGATGCATGCGAGACGCACAGGATCGGTTATTTTGGCGAAACTTTGTGGAGGCCTATGACCAGCAGGGGACGTCTTTCGGCTGATATGATTTATTAATCACTTACCAACTAAAGTGTACTTGATAAGGCAGGGATGGCACAGATTGGTGATGGGCTGCCAATGTTCGTTGTTCACAACATCGGCCATCTCCTCGGAGCGGTTGGTGAGGAAGAGCGCAAACTCCTTGAAAGTGACGTCATGGCCGAGCTCCAGGGATTCATTCGAAGGGTTCTCGCGGTATGCCTTGATGATGCGTCTTCCTACACGATCCTGTGAAAAGAGAAATTGATTAGTAAGGATTACATTACAATAATGAATACAGAGTTACAAAAAAGTCCGGGCCAGGCCGGGCCGGAGCCGGAGCGGAGCCCGTCCGTGCTGCACGATTATATTTATCATTATAGGGATCGTGCAACAACCGTGGTATAGACGAGCGTCGTCCGGCGGGCCCGGGCGGGATGCACTGTGTAATATAAACTGCTTCATACAAAATGTACCATGTAACGTTTCAAATCCGTGCCCAGTCCGGGCCACGTACACGTTACGCCCCGGGCACGGCCCGGTCTAATATAATTCATCCCTAAAACAGATGTATTTTCTTCTGGGATATGATTACCAAGTCTCTTCCAAAACAAAATATATGAACAAGTAAGATGGTTCTAACAACTCAAAAATAAACAGTTTACAAAATAATTTCTGAGCGTAAAAAACTAATTACGCTTTTCACAGACAAAATATTTGAAACATAAGGAAAAAATACACATTACATTTTTTTTGTCTGCTTTTTGCGTTTCTTACGTCTGGCAATACGTTGGTAATAGTTTAATTAATACAAAAGGCTGCCTAGATATAGACATTACACATGATCTCGTCAACTAGGTTCACGGATACTTTATAGCAACCATTATCAATGACCAAACGTCAAAAGTCAACGAGCTTTAATGACGACCGAATTATTATCAATTCGTACAAAAACAACTGCAAGGCCGGGTGGAATATTTGAGAAGGTAATCGAAACAGTCGACATTCGTAAACTTTTGGATTATCCATGTTTTATTTTTATGGTGGTGGGTTTTTTCTTGGTGGACATTTATCACCCATACGCACAAAACGATTTGGAAATTCCCTGCCGGAGTCTGTTTTTCCTGATAGCTACAAACTGAGGGTCTCTAAGTCAAGTGTCAATAGGTTACGTCTTCGCGTTCCATCAGGTGAGATTGTGTTCCGTACCATTATCAATAAACAAAAACGCCAATAAAATCACGTTTGTTGTATGGGAGCCCCACTTAAATTTTTATTTTATTCTGTTTTTAATATTTTGTTGTTATAGCAGTTATAGAAATTACATCATCTGTGAAAACTTCAACTGTCTAGCTATCACGGTTCATGAGATACAGCCTGGTGACAGACAGACGGACAGCGGAGTCTTAGTAATTGGGTCTCGTTTTAACCTTTGGGTACGGAACTCTAAAAAAAGAAGTTAGTAGTATTCGGTAACATCATGACACCGGCCACAGGCCAGTGATGTAAGTATTGAGTTTCCTCAAAAACCACATCAATGCAAGTTTCAGAGGGCATTATGCCAGAAGCAGGCTAGAAACAAAATGACTGCTGATCGCACTATGAAGGAATAATATTGGTGACCATTTCTCTTCTAGAATAGGAAAAAGAATAAAGATGACTACTCTTCTGAGGCTCTGATAAAAGGTACCATTCATGGGAACACAGTGATCCTTTCCAGTAACAAGTAGTGCAAATAGCTTCATCTTTTTGACTGACCGACCTTGACAATTCAGAAGTGCCTGTGAATGGTTTATTTGAAATAAATTATTTGAATTTGAATTTTGAATAACATGTTAAATGTTTAGAAGAACAGGAACATAGACACTGGGAACGGGCAAAACATGACGTGCAAGATTCCTATGTTGCCTTTTTAAATGTGCTTTTGTACAAGATGACCAAGTAGTGCGCCCCAAAAACTAATTAACCAAGTTTTTTGTATCAGCTGCGTTTTGTACGTTAACACCAGAGTCCTCGTTAGATATTTTAAAACCAATCCCGCGAGTGTTACAAGAGTAAATAAAGTTAGACAGACGTTAATAGATCATTAGAAGGCCTACACCGAATCCAAAAGTAAACTGATGTGTTTATTAGTCGAGAAGAGAAATAAACAATACTAATTATCATTTTAATTTAAAAATAAAACTTCCAGTAGTATCTGTGGTTTTAAGCGGACGTTACTATCAGTTGATGTTTTGTTTCAAACATTGATGCGTTAATTTATTTGTTACTTTGGACTTGGTAACTTCGACTATAACAAATGATGCATAGGTATACCTATTAGCCGGCACACATTCCCAAACCAATGCAACTCCTGAAAGCCAGAATCAGCAGTGGCGACCATTAGATAAACGCAGAGTCAATTTTAAGCTTGACGAGTCCCCGAGTCGAGTGTGGTATACCTACTAGACAGTGTTTTCGAAAGCATCTACAAAAGTGCCAATGTTTTAAGCAGTTTTTGGGTTGTTGCTTTAGGATATCTACTTTTAGCAACAGCCCAGGGGGCCTACCACAACCTCTTAAAACAATATTATTTTAATATTACTTTGTAATTTCTGTTGTTGCATTTTCAACTCTCGGCGCTGATCCGAGAGTTGAAAATGCAACAACAGAAATTACAAAGTAATATTAAAATAATATTGTTTTAAGAGGTTGTGGTAGGCCCCGGGCCCCAAGTCTGCTATTTTTATAAATTCGTCATTCCAACACGATCCCATTGTCATTTTGCTATAGGTAAGTTCGTAATCTGCTAAATTCATAATGGTCGATCATTGGTCGGTCATTGGTCATTATCTACGAGATTACCATTATATGCCAATTCTTTAAATGGAGTGTCAGTGGTTGACCATTGGAAAGTCATAATGACGCTTTATTAGTAGATTACCAAACTTGTCAACATCAATAATAATTATGAAATCAATGATAGACCATTCTGACACTACTGTAATAGTAGACTTGAGGCCCTGCGTAGTGAATCGAGTGTCGATATCATCGAGAAGGAGGGATAGAGCCATATAGGGTGTATAGCTCCATCCCTCCTTCTCGATCGAACGAATCACGCTTTAACACGTCAAGGTAGGGCCGCTAGGGTTTGAAACAGCTCGTACGCTGCATGAAAAGGAATAGAAAAAAACTGGATGATACCACTAAGTATATTATCTATCGAAATCGTCTCAACACCAACCTTTGGTTGTAAGTTCAAACTATCATGACATGTCAGCACGAAAAAGAAGCATTGCCTTAGGGTTAATAAATATTTTTAATGTTTCGAATGCTGTTCTAAAATCAGTCATTGTAGGTACTATGAATAGAGCCACGGATTGATTTGCGTGGCTATATCCATAATTTACTTCGAATTCCTTACGTAATCCAGGCTGAGAAAAATCTAAATCCAAAACACGTTTTATGATTAAACAAAAAAGTCTTACGTACGTCTGTTTTAAAGACATATTTTAATTGGCGGTGGGTTTTATTATTTCATTCGGCAATTAAGAAGTTGACATAACTACTTCATTTTAATTCGGCTTCGGTCCCATAGATCTTTTTTTTCAGATGGCAAATCATCAAATAAAGCGCCATTCATTTATTAAAGTATAACACCATATTTGCTAGTTTTTGACCCTCTCCTTACCACCACATATAAGAAAAAAATGAGAATAGGCTCCCTAAACAGTCTTACGTAATAAATGAATGGCCCCTAACTTCTTTCGTTCTGGTTGGAGCGAAACAGTGTCAGACTTACTGACTTAAACTATCTGTGCTAAAACCCACCCTCGTCTACCTTCGAATGCCCTTTTGCGTTCCAGGACCGCGGTAACATTTTCGAACAATTCCGCATCCCTAGCAGGAATTCCGGAAACCCCGTCCCCATGGCGAAGTAGAATAGCTACGTAATCTCGTAATGTAGTGAATTGGTTTCAATGTATTGGTTGTTATCATTCCGAGCATGTTTTACGTTTTTGATTAATGAAGACTGTAGGGAATATGAAGCTATGTGTGATCCCTGATGATGTGGTGTTGTTGCTATATTGAGTGGGTAGGTGTATAAAGAAGGTTATTTTTTATCAGATTTATGCTCCTTGAGTTAATTAGGTAAAAACCTCATTTCAGGAAATAAATTTTCTACTTGTGTGTGTTTTTGGCTTCTTTTGTTTTATTTGTACTAACATGTGTATTTGGGTAGTATTTTGTATTTTTCTAATGTGTTTGTTATGAACTTCTATGGTGTATTTGGTACTTATCAGAAACAAGGTACTGGTGGTCAGGGCTCCTGAGCTTTTTAAAATACGCAACACAGGTTTGCAACTAGCTAAATTATGGTCTTAATAATTTTAAAATTCAATGCTTATCTACAAACTTCTTTAATTTATCAAAATATATTGTACCAGTAGACATTTTGATATATTTAAGTAATGTGATATCACTGAATTGCGTGTCAAGTGATATTGATATGATTTTGTATTATTATTTATTTTAATCAGTGTGCATGACTCGTGGAGGAGAGAAAGTGTAGTCAGTTACTGTTAATTTAATAGGTGGCGGAAAGAAAGCGTGCATCCATTTTGTGCATCTTGCATTACAAAGATAGTTATAATATAAGCAGTGATTGGATAAATAATCTTAACAAAAAATCTTAATTTTCAAAACAAGACAGCCAAGCAACAATCAATACTAATATATTAAACTCTGTAGGCCGAGTAGGTATTCTACATGTTAGTAAACAAATACATTGGTACATGTAATAGGAACTATTTAGTCTGCACTTACATGACCTATTTCAATTTCATACATTATGATACTTACTTACCTAATCAAAAACCTTCTTATTAAATTAATATAGTTTTAAACTCACCTGAAAATATTTAGCACTGGGAGCAACTCCCTCTAGCTTATTCCTAAAAGCTGATAGCAGCCTTTCAAAAGGATTCCTGACTATTATCATCTTGTGGTAGTTCTCCAACATGTAATCTCTTTCCGGCCGGCTGACTGTGCTCATGTTCCGGAACATTCCAGGAGTATGGGCAATACTGGCCGTTATGGACAACACATCTGTGTCGTTCCATTTGCCAGCCAGTATCATGAGGATCCGCTTCCAGTTAGTACAGGCCACCTTTAAAAAAGTTATTAATTTTTGAAAATAGAAGTAAGTTTAGAGGAATAAAGCAAGAAGTTAAAGTGGAGTGATACCTTATTCTAAATTGAAATATTACCACCCACAACATGTAGTTTCTTTTTTTTCAGTAGTTTCTTGATGGACAAAAACATAATAGCTACTAAGTACTTACCAATTATCAACTTGACTTTTTGTAGTCTTTTCAAAGTAGGTAAGTAGTCATGTAAGTAAGTAGGTATTTTTATCAGTATAATATACTTAAGTGGATTTTGTGTTAACATATTGTGGAATTCAGTAGGCTTGAATATTATAATGTAGATATTATTAATCATCTTATAAAATATTATATTATGTTATGTAAATGGCAACAAAACCCTATTTATTGATAAGCACATGACAAACTTATGTAACCTACCAAAAAGAAGGTCAAATACCTACTCAAGTCAGCTGCATCACTGTCTAAAATGTTGCGAAATCAAGATCATCTTGAGGAAGTCATTAATTATAATGTCAGTAAGTTATTAAAATCAATGACAAGCTGTAAATATTACAAGAATTATGTCATGGACATCTTCCAAAAACGATAGGTATGTGGTAAGCTTGTGGCAATATTATTTAGGAATAATAAGACATGTGCAGGTACGAAAATCCGGTTTACCTTGAAAAACTCACCTTTGGCACATAGCAGTACAGAAGTTTGTGTTCCTCATCTATCAGGATATGCTCCAGTTGATTCGCAGGAAGCTCATCCAACCCGTACTTCGGGGGAAATCTTCGGCAAGTCTCCTGAATCAACTCTTGCCGCGCCAAGTTCAAGGACTGGGTCAACTCCAAAGAATGCTCACTCACATCATTATTATTCACGTCGCCACTAACCAAAAATAAGTTCAGTAACAACACTATTTCCACCTTCAAAACACCCATCTTCCACATTTTCACATCACACAATAAAACAAAACTTTTTAAACTTTCTTTCGGTAACCTATGTTTTTAATGTAGGGCACGTCGCTGTACGCATTGCTGTCTTAGAAAGTATCTATACAATGAATGGTCAAAGCGAATTTAATCAAGTTTTTAGTGATAACAACAATTTTGATTAATTTATATTGTTAGTGTAAAATTGTTTTGTATCGAAGTAAATAACGTCAGAGCACGCGCATAAAACACGTCCACCACGAGTCGCGTTGACAGAAACACTGAATGAGATTGAATGAATGAAATGAATAATGATATTTAAAATAATATTGAAACACTTGAACGAAGAATGGAATGAACCCTGAACTTTGCATTTACAACAAGAACTGGAATGAAATTATTATAAAAGTGTTGGGAAAACGAATTTGGTTATATTAGTTTGGATGCAATATTTTTGGTGTGTACTACAGGTACCTACCTACCCAAATAATTTATTAAGTACATTTTTATAAAGCTTGTCAAATCGCTTTTATTTATTTTACGTTATCATGCAGGTTTGCGATGAATCTGATTGGTTGACCTCTTTATTTAAATGAACTATAAATAATACAACCCTCGTTGATTAATGTTATTTATTACAAAATAACATAATACTAAGTCATTTCTTTCTAACAACATTCGAAACAAAAAAAGTAGGTACCTACCTACTGATTAATTACTAACATATTATAATAATTAAGTATATTTAGAAAGAAAATTAGCTCAAATTGTCTTCTTATATTTATTTTGATAAGTAGGTATGTAAATCCAAGCAGCATTTTTTTTTAAGAATTAACACCATCATTTAAATAAGGGAACAAGGTAGGTACCTACTTACTTAAGAAGACTGATAATATTGATTTTGTTAATCGAATGAAGATATGTATTGTCCAATTGAAGTGTTTCTAATCAAGTTACACGATTAACATTAAAATGGTGTCTTGATGTTTAGCAATATGCCAAGTATTAGGTATTGTAGAAAAATATCTGATTTAAAAAATTTTGTCGTTGATTTTTGAAATCTAATACCTTACCATTAAATATAAGTAGGTACCTACCTACTACCGTTTGGATCTAACTTTAGAATCAACCAAATTCAATTTAACGTAGGTAATTTAGTCAACTATTATATTAAGTAGGTACTACTGTAGTAAATAATCTACTAATTAGTCGTTAGTTTTTCCGGTATGTTACTCTGAAAATAAAATAAAAAGCCATTATAGGTACATTTCTACATTAAGGATTAAACCACTTTAGTAGGACCTTTAAATCTCGTAGAAGAATGTAGACAAAGTAAAGGGTACCTAGTTAATTATCACATACCAATTTTGGTTTTGTAGGTACTCACTCTTAAATGTTGAATATAGCAGACTTGATGATATTGGCGTATTAAAGCAAACGCCTCTTCTGCCACGGGTAATTGATGATGCTGCCAAGCCAAAACCGCAAGACACGCCCAGAGCGTCTCGTCTTCAACGGTGCGACAGAGCTAAAATATTTTATTAGATCGCCTTAATACGATGTGGTATGAAAATAACTTTAATCATCCTAACGCGTCCTCATCCGAACTATTACAAATACAAAAGTGAGTTCGTAAATCGCTGAATCGATTTTGATTCAGAGATAAATGAGATCCTGGAGACAGTTTTTGCAAAAACAGAGCGTATTTTTTTTGGAAAAAAAAATAAAAGCTAGCGCTAGCGAAGCCGCGGGCAAAAGTTAGTTTTTCATATTTAAGTAGGTACTCACCTGGAGTGCTGGCTGCCACATATTCGCAACAACGTGTTTCAGTAACTTTTCAGGGAATGCAGCAATAGACAAATGTAATATTGAACCATTGCCGCGGCATATATGAGCTACACCATCTTCAATACTCAGAATTGTCGGATTTCTACCTAGGTCTCTAAAAACAATAAAAATGGGTTTAATTAGTTTTATGAGAAGAAAGCCGCTGCAAACACAACTTGGCGAAATGGGTTTTATAGACCCCTCGGTGTCAGATACCTACCCAATGTAGGTGAGTGCGGTTCTTCTGTTCAGAACATGAGCCACAGTTAGATTTAGGGTATTAATGCTACCGAAGCTGCAATTAACGTACCTAGCTACCTACTGGGCCCAACAATCTAAGGAATTAGTCCATCAACTCTTATAGAAGAAGATGAACATTCGGTCAATGGTTTCTTCTAGCTGTTGTTAATAAAGTTATAGGTACTTATATACTGACACGACATCTTTGCTGACGGTGGTGAGGGCAAGCCAGTCTGGTTGCATGGCTGCCCGTGGACAACACCAGGCTACCACGGAGCTAGCTCGTAATCCTACCAGCAGCTCTGTCTCACAGCTCCAGCATATACTTAAAATTTGCGATCCTGAAAATTTCAATCGTCAAATACCTACTAAGTACTAGAAGTTACTAAATACTACTAGTTGACGTAGAAACGCTTACCCTGATTAATTTAATTAATCGCATGCCTGCATAGCTGTGTCCAGGATGAGAATCGGGTAAAAACGTTCCTAATTCTATATTATCATAAATAATATATATCCCACGAGTTATAAAATCGTAGGTCTTATCCAATATATCGTTTGATACTTAAAAGAAAACAAATATGCTCTGTTTTTATATGGGTATTTCAATTTTCTGGATATCTCACCATTAAAAACATTTCATTCTGTTTTTTTGCATTACCAGATTCTAAAAGTGTAATTCCCCAAAACTCAACGTCGTCGTTAAGTAATCAGCTAAAATAGGTAACATAGATATAAGGTCAACCGGGGCAATTGCGTTTGAAATCAATTTAATCTGTTTGAAAACCAAGCTCTCCTGCTATCTGATTTTGTTTATTTTGAATATAATCATAAGGTATAGTTTCAATATAATTATGGCATTGTACCGCACAAATTCAAAATATCGACCATATTAAAAACGACATGTTTTTTGTCAATTAGTGCTGCGCGAGGTGAGTGATCAAAATCCTTATTAATCCATATTTTTTCTCGGTTTTCCGTTTTTATTATGAAATGTACGTAAGTAAATATTATATTATACCCTAACCAATAGTTATTTCTACTGAAATCGTTTTACTTGTGAAGAAATGATAATTAAATAATTTAGCTTAGGTTTGGATTTTTGGGGTACCTAAATACGTCTACTGTTTCTAGGTTATTGCGTCTAGGTGCATGACGCATTTGTCCCATTACCAGAGATCTTAAACCTTTTTTTGAGGTTTTCATTTTTGTATTTAGTAGATTTTACATATATTGCTTTGTTTATCGATTTGTCTTTCTTCATTTTTTTACTTTTTATGAGAAATTTAGCTATTGTTTACCTATAAACAACTATAGAATACGATCACAATGTTATACTGAGACAAACTAATATCGATAAATTTTTAGACGGAAATTAATACTTTATTACATAGAGATAAAAACTTACCTGGCCATGGTTAAAACACATTTTATCTGGTCAGAAAAAATAGTCACATTTTCCCAGTTTTTATGACATCGCTTTTGATATAATTTTTAACAATATACCTACTGAAAGTTTTGTGTACAAAACTTTAAATGAAGCAAAACATATTATTTATTTCAGTCTTCAAACGTTTACAGGTTTAAAAAATATTTAATGAAGACGCGCCAATAGTGGGAAATGCGTCTAAAATTCCTCTTTTAAATAAAAAGTATAGTTACTTAGGTACCTACTCGTATTTACTGTAACTAATCATTATCTACTTATTGTTTCACAAAGATAGTTTTGAAACACATTCATAATAATGTTTTTATATAAAATTGTGTGATACGATTTTTTAAACGCGTGGAATGTATTTATATGACGCAATTGCCCCGGTTAACCTTAAAAAGAATTATTTTGGGCATTACAAGTTGATCTTTTCTCTATATATATTTTTATTAAAGTTATGCAATAAGCAAATAAGAAGCACTGAGTTGATACTATAATAACGTCTATGTTAAAGTTATTGGACAGTAAAATAATGTTTAGGTATACATTTTTAACATCGATTGTCTTGATACTAGCCTGGGGTTGAATTAAACCCGAGAATCCTTCCTATATTTTTCTTCTCCATGAACCAATTAATATAACTGAATATCAGAAAAAAACAATTGACTTACCTAATTTAACAAACTTGGGCTTGCTATCCTTTACAGTAACGACGTACAAGTCCCTGTTATAGTCCAACAAAGCCAGTTGTCTTTCATTGATGGGCCCTGTTTGGCTTAGTGCAATGCTGGATACAGTCATTTTGTGGGTCAGTTTCGTTACAGTGTTATCTGCTGAGCTTCTAACTATCAAGCCGGTGGGCAGGTCGAAGACGTGGATCACTGATAAAGAAAAATTACGAAAACATTGTAAGACTTAAAAAGTAAACAAATGAAACCCTGCTAGTGAAAATAAAACTGTGTTGGGGCGACTGGGCCTTGTATAGAATAGGTCAAAACTTACGTTTTTTGTCACTCTGGTCGATAGCAGCCAAAGCATCAGGTCCCAGCGATACTGCGGCACGCCCTAGAGATTCGGGTCGAGCACCCCAACGGGGACTTGCCAATAGACGACCCATATAACTGTATACCGACAGTCCAGCTCTTTCTACAATGCAGATGCATCTGAAAATACAAGGACACAAGAGTGTAGCAGCAAGAACTACTACGAAGAAAAAATAACAAAAAAAAATATTGAAAAGGCAAGATTCTTTTTTTGCTCAAACGTGTATACATACAAGACTAAAAATTC
Source organism: Melanchra persicariae (assembly GCA_947386135.1). Lineage (NCBI taxonomy): Eukaryota > Metazoa > Arthropoda > Insecta > Lepidoptera > Noctuidae > Melanchra > Melanchra persicariae. Next base: position 4,741,667 of record OX376653.1, on the reverse strand, counting down.
TGAAACGTATTAATTGTAGTTGAAACTAAAAGTCCTTTTGTTTGGCTTTTTTCAGTAATAACACTAATAACTAATAAGTTGAGATAGAAAATTGTGTGTGAAATCTTAAATCAACCTTTCAGCAAGCAAGATCATGCTGATAGTCCCTTCTTTGAGGTCGAACGTAACCGGTGTATTCCATGATGAAAGCTTATGTATAAAACACTGCTTCACCGTTGCGATGACCATGTGGTTGAAACCCAGAGCAATTTGTATAACTCTGTCCGGATAGTCCAGTTGGTCACTCTGATCACTTATGATGTCTCTTATAGCGATTACTTTCCGACCTACTTGGTTGCAAGCGTAGTTCTTCCACGTATATTCTCTGAAAGTTATTACTTAAACATTATTTACGCCACAGGCATTTAAAAGACTATCCTAAAAATGGCATTTATTCACCGATCAATGATATGAGCGAACAAAACATGTCCATTAGCACACGCAGCTGCCAATTGCGTACCATCAGAAGACCAGGCAACGTTGTAGATGCTACCCGTTGACGGTCGGTCGAGACAGTGAGACCACTGGAATCAATAGACAAACATTACATCTGGAATTTAAAGTCACATGCAAAAGAGACTTGAGGTACGAAAGCCGGAGTTAATTAATGAAAGATTCGGTGAAACTTACACCATTAGAGTTGCACAGGCGTATGAGATTGTAGCTACCTACGACGAACATGTCACCAGCAGGAGACCAGCTGACGCTTGTAATAGGCTGGTCATGCTTGACGCTCACTGATATTTGCTGACCAAACGTGTCCCAAATCTGAAAAAAGACACCACACAATAATACAATAAAATATAATAAGCCTCTACAGAAGTAAATTTGGATTACCTTAGAATATCCGTCTTCAGAACCAGAGAGAATTAAGTTGTTATTGGCATTCCAAGCGATACATAAGATAAGGCCTTCATGTGCTTTCCACTGCAATTGATAAGTATCAAAGAATTATTAAACCAGTCATAACACTCATTCAAGCTATAGCCATTTCCAAAATAGGTAAATATGACATAATAGGTTGGGGAAAAAGTTTCTTCGCATTTTTTAAGAAAATTCAAAACATTTTTTAATATAGTTTATTTACATTTTACTAAAGTATGTAGTTACCATTTTGTTCGATAACTTTTTGCCATCTTGTAGGTAGGGACATGATCCCATTGCTATAGAAATTTTGGGACTTCTGATAGAAATACCGCGACAAGTGGTTTTGGCAGTCATCTCGTGATGTTAACCTGACACTGCTTAAAGAATTGTGAAGAGACCGAAACAGGTGGAAATCTGAAAGTGCAAGGTCAGGACTATACGGCGGATGCATTAGCACCTCCCAGCCAAACTATCTTAATTTTTGCTGAGTGGTTAAAGATGTGTGAGGTCTAGCGTTATCATGACGAAAAACCACACCCCTTCTGTTGATTAATTCCGGCCGCTTTCTCTCAACTTCTTGCTTTAATCTCATCAGTTGTTCGCAGTAGAGTTCAGAATCGATGGTCCTGCCTAGTGGTAACAGCTCATAATGAATAATGCCCTTCCAATCCCACCACACACACAGCATCACCTTGTTGCGAGTTAACCCGGGTTTCGCCACAGTTTGTGAAGCCTGACCGGCCTTTGACCACGACCTTTTTCGCACGTTCTTGTCGTACGTAATCCACTTTTCATCACCAGTTATCAGCTTCTTCAAAAATGGTTCGGTTTCATTACGTCGTAATAAAGAATCACAAATGAGTACACGGTTCATTAGGTTTCTTTCAGTGAGCTCGTGAGGTACCCAAATATCGAGCTTTTTTGTGTACCCAGTTTTTTTCAAATGCGCCAAAACAGTTTTGTGGTCGGTTTCCAGTTCTTCAGCTACGTCGTAACTACTGATATGCCGTTCTTGCTCCACTTTTTCAAAAATGGCATCAATTTTATCCGTAATAGGGCGACCAGAGCGACGTGCATCTTTGACATCAAAATTTCCGGATTGAAAACGCTTAAACCAAATTTGTGCTACTCTCACAGACACTGCACTAGGTCCATAAACATCGCAAATTTTTTTCGCGGCTTGCGTTGCATTTTTACCTTTTTTGTAGTAAAATATTAAAATGTATCGAATTTCTTCATTAGATTCACTCATCTTGACAGTACGAAAAAAAAATGAAAATCACACATTTTCCTAATTTGAATTTAGAATTATGTTCTTTAAAATTTAAACTTTCAATGATACCAAAACCAGCTAGATATAAATAGTATAGCCAAAGAGATTTTATTGCAAGTTCATACATACTATAATGCGAAAAGAGTTTTTCCCCAACCTAATATATTATACTAGCTTTTGCCATGACTCCATCCTTGTTGATGTCTGTTATCGCGAAAAAAGTAGCCTATTTCCTTCCCCATATCTCAGGCTATATATCTGCAGAATTTTATGACGATCCGTTCAGCCGTTTTAGCGTGAAAGCGTAACAGACCGAGTTACTTTCGTATCTATAATATTAAGTAGGTATTGAGGGTTTTCGTATAAAACGTAACAAAATATTCCACTATTCAACCTGATTGCGATTTAACCAACTATTGTGGGTGGGAATTTCTGATAAAAACTCAAATTAAATAACAATATTTTTAAAGGAAGAAACGGTTCCTGTATACTTACTTTCGTGATCTTATTACTGGAATTCAGTTGTTTTATAACGAGTGAATTTCCCTTCGTGTGTAAGATAGCACTGCTATCTGGACTCCATACGGCGCTAAAACAAGGCACATCGGATTGAACTATCGTCGATCGCAGAAGCCCGTTTCGAGACCATACTTTGACAAATCCGTCTTCACCGGCTGGAAATTATTTAATAAAAAAACTAGAAGAACTTATTGCATACAGATGTAAGATATTGTTTCATAGTGATTTTTTAAGTTTTTACCCGTTAGGAGTCCCGCTCCATCAGGACTCCACTGTGCTATGAGACAAGCTCCCTGATGTGCGTTCACTGATTTCTCTATACGTCCATTGTGATTTACAATGTGGAACCTACAAAAATGTATTGAATTAAACATATGCATAGAATAGGCATTGGTAGGCACTATAAGGTGCATTCGATTCATTCAGTGAGTAGATAAGTACCTACTTATTGAATTCTATGAAAAAAAATCCTAATACCTAAGGACCCGTCGAAGCAGGTAGGTAGTATAAATTGTACACTATCTAGCTATCTAGGTATATAAAACTTAACACTCACTTGCCATCTGCTGTCGAAATCAGAATCACATCGTGTTGATGTTTATTTCCTCCAACATTGATTTTCGGAAAAAGATGCATGTCATTCGGGTAGAAATCATCGGGGAATGTTGTAACTACTATACATTCGCTGTTTACAAGGTTCCATTTCAAAAGTTTATGATCATCTCTGCAAAAAGTTTTAGTTATGCTGAAGGTAATCATTTACGAGCATGTAGGTACAGAGAAAATAATACAGACACCTTTCGAAAATGTTCAGCTGCACTTGGTAGATCACGGTCGGTCAAAGACTACTGCGATCGATTTACCATGATAATAATTATTGAGAAAATAAAAGTTCCAAAGCAGACAGTAGGGACTATTACATCATCCAGTATTTAGTTCCTTCCAGTCACACGTCACATCCCTATTTCGGTCGGTGAATTAAACTTACCCACATGAAAATACGTCTTCGGTATTATTCCAATTTACGCAAACAACAACACCAGTATGCTTCGGTTCTTTGAAAGTTGATATTTTTAATTTCATGATTATTCGATTTCAATTCAATTGTGTTTACAGTTTTGTTGTGAAATTATTTTCTAAACTGATGCCATGGCAACGCAACAAAAACAAATTTTCGCGCTGCCCAGGGGTGCGTTTAAGGAAGGTAAGACCGCACTAGGCGGAACTGTGCTGCAGCGGAGCGACGCGACACTTTTTGATGAAGTTCGGTATACCGCACTAGAACTGCAGCGGCGCGACAGTTTTGTCCCTTAGGGCTTATTTTTCTATAGTCATAACTTTTATCTGAGGAATAAAAATGGTGGTTTGACAGCTTGTCTATAGAAAATAGTTAGTTTTATTCCTCAAGTTAGTTAGTTGTCAGGTCAATAATAATTATTCAAAATAAAATTTAAGGTAAGACCCCACTAAGCGGAACTGCGCTGTAGCGGAGCGACGCGATACTTCGGTCAGTGGGTCATCTTAGGCACCGCACTACGCAGCAGCGGAACTGCGCTGCGCGACACTGCGCGACAAAGTTAGGTAACTAAGCAAAACTGACTAAACGTCAAAAACCCCGTTCAAGCACACCGCGAGGCGAAAAATTAAACTGACTAAAATCTGTCCCGTTCTCGGACGTCCACTGGTATAAATATTTTCGCCTGGCTAGGATGAATTTTAGCGACCTTTTTAGGTCGCTAAATTTTATCCTGCTGTCAGATTGACAGCTGTTTGTTGTCATATTTGCTCGATTCGCGCCGTATGATTGAGGATACGTACTCATCATGAAATGAATATTATTGTATTGTGCGTGGATCATGGATGAAATAATGATGCTAATTGTTGTAAACGAAAGGGGCAGAATGATTGACAGATTGAACGACAGCATTGATAAAAACCTTTGACTCCGTTCAGCGAACCCTCGCTAGTATAATTTTTATCCGGCGATTTCACCGTCTTACTTAAACGCACCCCAGCGTGCGCAAGACAGACTTTTTACTAAAAATGAGACTTTCATAATGATATTTATTAAAAAAAAGAAGAAAATGTTTATTTTTTCAGATCAGACGAAATTAGTTGAGAAACTAGAATACCATGTATTTATTTGGACGATATTCGAAGCATCATCGTTGTTCTACTTTTCTGAACGAAAATTATTTTGACAGCGAGACAAATAGAAATGTCATCGAAAATCAATGTCTGTCTGATTCCGAGAATGACAGTTCGAGTTCATGTTCATCCTCACATGTTCATATTTAGCGAATCCTACATTTTGTGAAAATAACTCTTGAAAAAGTATAAAATATTTACCGGAGTTAAATTGAAAAAACGAAACAATGTCGGACGTGCCAGACCTTAGTAGTGACGAGGACAATTTCGAGGACGACGACTGGCAGGAAATGGAAACTAACGACACTACGGTAACATGCTTATTTTGTCCTAACGTATTATCCAATATAGAAGAAGGTATCGCGCATTGCAAGTCTGTCCATAAGTTTGATTTGAACGAACTCAAATTGAAGTTCAATATGGATTGCTATTCATACATAAAGCTAATAAACTACATCAGAACGCACAAACCTACGTCTGAGGTTATAACCAACATCAACAAGGCGCTTTGGGAGGACGAGAAATACTTTCAGCCTGTGGTGCAGGACGAGTGGCTCATGTACGACTTTGATGCTCTTACTGACAAGCCCATTACACCAAAAACTTACCATGCTAATGTTGAGAATGGCTTGGTAACACTGTCAGAAGGACATTTCACTGAACTTCAAAGGACAATACAGTTTTTAACACAACAACTTGGTGAGAGTGCCACACTTCTGAAGAATGCAAAGGCAGACATAAAAACGATGCAGGATTCAATGCAAAACTTGGTGGAAGGGGGAAAATTAAACAAAAGTAATGATGAGCCCACCAATAAGTTAAATTGTGTGGCAAGTGTACCTCTGGAGATGGACGATGGCTACTTCAGTACTTATGCTCATTTTGGTATCCATTATGACATGCTTTCAGATAAAATCCGCACAGAATCTTATAGAGATGCGATTTTGAAGAACAAGGAAACATTGAAAGATAAAATTGTCTTAGATCTTGGATGTGGTACCGGTATCTTATCAATGTTTTGTGCAACAGCCGGAGCTAAGCAGGTTTATGCATTAGATCAGTCGGAAATTATATACCATGCAATGGATATTGTAAGAGAGAATAATTTACAGGATGTGATTAAATTAGTTAAAGGCAGACTCGAGGACACCAAGTTAAATGAAAAAGTTGACATTATTGTCTCTGAATGGATGGGATACTTTCTACTATTTGAAGGCATGTTAGACAGTGTTATTTATGCAAGGGATCACTGCCTTAAACCTGGTGGACTGCTGTTACCTAATAGATGTAATATAAGCCTTGTTGCTAACGGTGATGTAGAGACGCACAAGAAACTAATTGATTATTGGTCAGATGTCTATGGATACAAAATGAATTGCATGAAATCTGAAGTTGTACGGGAAGCAAGTATTGACGTAGTTGGATCAAAAAATATTATTTCAGAAGCTTGTGTTGTTAAAGACATAGACATTAATACATGTAAAATAGATGTCATGGATTTCACATCTGAATTTAAACTTCCTATTGTAAAAGATGGTGCTTTGACGTCAATTGTTGGTTATTTTGATACTTTTTTTGACCTGCCAAATGCAATAGAGTTTTCAACTGGACCTCATAAAACACCAACTCATTGGAAGCAAACGGTTTTCTATTTCAGAGATTGTAAGGAGGTAAAGAAAGGAGATGTTATTGAGGGTACAATAATTTGCAGTAGACAAAAAACTGATGTCCGAGGTTTGTCTATTCAGATCAATATATTTGGAAAGAGCTATAAATATATTTTAAGTTAAACTACATGTGATACTTTTTAGAAAGTTTATTGCATTTTGTAAGTGTCAATGTAAACTATAATTAACTGCTTGATGTGCCTTTTATAATTGTTATATTGCAAATATGATTTGCATTGTAATTCTGCTGTACTACTAAGTAATAAGTATAACATGTTCATATGTAGCTAAGAGATAGCATTAAATATGCCAGAATAGTTTGTAAAAATATGGAGGAGCTTGTGGCTAAAAATAAAAGCTGCATGGATCGACCTTCAAGGTTAAGTAACGCTAGCCAAGTTCGGTCTGTGGATGGATGACCATCTTAATATGCCGAGACTCCTCCATTCATCGAAAAGCACGTTAAGCTGTTGGTCCAGATTTGTAGATCTTTAGTAGTCGTTACGGATTGTCAGAACCCAGAAAATCTGACTCCAGTCTAGCCAAGAAGTATCTACTGTGTTACCCAGTTAATGGGTTGTGGAGGTCTGATAGGCAGCCGCTCCACGTAAAATACTGGTATTCAGCTGAATCGGGTTTGACAGGAAGCCAACCCCAGTATAGTTGGGTATAGGCTAGGCAGATGACGAGTTTGTAAAAATATCACTAGTTTTTTTTTATCATCTACTTTTAGGAAACTGAGATACTCACCAGCGAGTCAGTGTGTTCATCATTTATATCATACACATCAATTATCAGACATCTCACGCAAATTATGCCAAGTAGTGGAAGTTTGAAATCTTCAAAATTAATTAAATGAAAATTAATGCTTTTTATGTCTCAACATCTTATACAGAATTTGTTAAGGAGCTTGTATAAATCTGTAATTAATGATGCTGATTTTAAAATGTGTATTTGATTAAACATTCTGTTGATATTTTATTTTATAGTCGATTTATAATGCTCGAATATGCCAAGTGCCAAAATAATGACAACTGCTTAAAAGGAAGGCAATGCTAATATACCTACATAAATAATCTGCTAATTTAAAAAAAGTTTTTTGATCTGTAGTAAGGCCTGAAACTGCGTTAAGCGGGCGCCCGCGACGGGCAACCGTCGCGTGTCTACGCGCGTGGACACGCGGGTGGGCTCCGTGGCTACGCGACGGTCCCCGTCGCGGGGACCCGTCGCGGAGACCGATTTACGCAGTGTCGCTAGTTCAATTTTAACGGTGTGCTTGTATAGTCGTGTCGATGGAGAACTTAATATATTATTACGTAGCAAAACGACGACTAGCAAAAAAAAAACGACAGCCAGTAAGCCCGTTTATTGAATCTAGGTTGTTGTGCGGGGAATTTGTTGTAAAGTTCAGTAAATTAAGAGAAAATGATAACTCATTTTACAAATATTTTAAAGTTTCGGTACAGGTCTACGACGAATTATTTTCGAAACTGGAACCATATTTGAAGATCAAAAATTTAAAAGTAAAATCTGTATCAGTCATATCACCAATGGAAAGGCTTGCAATAACATTGCGGTAAGTAAAAAATTATAATTTGTTCTTCATCATCTTTATTTTTGCTTAAGTATACTAATTAACATTATTTTTTTGCTCATTAATCACAATTATAATCACAGGTTTTTACTCGTACATTCTTACTGTTATTATTACCTACTAATTAGCATTATTTCTTTGCTCTTAAATCACTTTTATAATCACAGTTTTTGCATGTAGGTACATTATTTACTATTACTAATTAACATTATTGCAGCAGTCTAGGGCAGTCTTAATAATATTCTCGAAGTCTTCATTCTCATATAATTCTAATTAATCTTCTATTGTATTTGTGTTTTGAGTTTCTGTTCTGATATTAAGTGATCTTAAATCAATCGTGCTACTTGTATTTTGCGTTTCTGATAAATCCATAGTAATTGATGGTAAATCATCCAGAGTAAATACTGTTTCTTTTTCGATGTCAATCAAAGCTTCTAACACTTTGGTTCGAAATAATAATTTTTTAAATGTATTAAATTGTTTGACTGTTGGAATTAAAGATTAAAAAAAATTCAAGTCTTCGTCATCAGCATCAATATTGTTAACAATTCTTTTTCAAAAGGAGTTGGTGATGATTGGCGTTTACGTTTTCGTGATGATTCTGGTTCTGTATTATTATTTGTACGTTCAAGATTTGAATTTCCGGAACTGGTGCTGGGTACTGAGATGTTATTATTTGCATTTGTAGATGAGTCTTGATCTTCACTCTGATTTTCTATAGATTCATCTGCTTCATTACTTGAGTTTGAATCTAAAAAGGTTAACATTTCAAAATAAATGTATTTCTTGCCTGGTTTAGCACCTGAACCTGATTTTTGTTTTTTTTTACTTGCTTTCACTTTCATGTATGTGTCCCTTGCAGTTTTCCATCGTGATTGCACTTTTATGACTGAAACAATAAAAAAAAATTACAGGTACGTGACAAGCGGACATACTTTCGTGGACCTACATCTGGCGTATCAGGCAGGAATAACCACAATCAGAAAAATAGTGAAAGAAGTATGTCAAATTATAAATGAAAGATTGAAGGAAGACTGCATGCCATTGTTTTCCCTTGCGCGTTGGGAAGAGATAGCAGAAGGTTTTTTGACGCAAGCTAATTTTCCCAACTGTATTGGTGCAATAGACGGGAAACATATACGTATTATAAGACCTCCTCACAGCGGTTCACTTTACTACAATTATAAGCATTATTATTCTATTGTTCTACTTGCAATGTGTAACGCAAATTATGAGTTTACCTACATAAATGTGGGGGTACAGGGTAAAGAATCTGATTCTGCAATTTTCAACCAAAGCCGCTTATTCCAACAAATGAATGATAATTTATTGGATATACCTCCTGCTAAAGCGTTACCCGTGCTACACAACAATAAATCAACCAACACTGCAGCAACCGTACCAATACCTTACGTTGTTGTAGGAGATGAAGCATTTGGGTTGTCTAGCCATGTCATGCGGCCATATGCTCGAGCTCTCAATTTGGACCATAAGAAAAAAATATTTAATTACAGATTAACAAGAGCGCGACGTTATATTGAATCAACTTTTGGTATCATGACTAATAAGTTTCGTATACTTCATCGTCCTTTAAACGTTTCAAAAGAGAACGCCATTTGTTTTGTCAAAGCGATATGTATTCTGCATAATTTTATTAGATCTAAACAAGATGACAATTTTGTCGACGATGTTGTCATTACACCACGCCATATTCGGGACGTCGACTATGGGTTTGGGAACACCCAAAGAGATGCGTATACAATACGCGATAAATTCGCTGATTATTTCGTCACAGATGGTAAGGTGTCGTGGCAAGATCGCAGTATTTTTTGAGACGTCTTCCAGCCTCACTGTATGAAGTAAAGGCACACTTGTTCATCTATCCTTTACTTTAGGTATATTAGTGGACCAAACTAAACAGGGATGATAGATATCGAACGCTAGAATTATAGTAATTATTATTGTGTCAATAATAATTACTATAATTCTAGCTTAATCTCAAGTAACCTTGTATAATAAGTATCAATACCTACCCGTAGATTTATTATAATTACACATTGAAAACACAAATAGTATGTAAGTACTTACTTATCTCAAATATATTAGTAAAAAAATGTTTACCTGTTGTTTTTTTTTCCGCCTCGCTGAAATTTTCAAAATTTTCAAACAATTCTTTGCAAATTTCTACCCATGCCGCTGTTCGGGCGTCTCGGTCTTTATACAGTTCATTCGCCTGGTCCCATATGGCAGGGTGACACTGCACTTCCACAATTACCCTCTCTGTATCGAAAGACATTGTCCTTGATTTTCTCCGAACGTGCGTGCGACCCGTATCACCTAGCGTTATTAACTGAACAAGCCCGTGCGTGTTCCCGCTGGCGGGGACCGCGCGTGCCCCCGCGACGGGTTCCGTCGCACGGAGGCGGGCCCCGTTGCGTGGGTGCGGGGCGCGCCTCCCCGTGACGGACACCCGCGCTGGTCCCCGCGACGGAGCACTTTTGTATGAAACCGCGCGGGTCAACCATTGGTTTAGGCCTAAACCAATGGTTGAAACTTACGGACACTTTTAAATGTCTTTAATTAATGTGCGTTTTTCAATCAATATTTCACCAATGGCCAAGCAAACACCACGCGAGCCTTACAGTATTCGCATCTGATGTGTAACATCTGACAGTTTACCTTAGTAATAAGAAACTTAACAATATTAAAGTTATGGTAGTTGTATTATATTTAAATACCTACAATTTTCATTAAGTAGGTATAAATAATTATTTATTTATTTTTACTTTGTGATTACTTACGTAGGTATTATTATTTGTTACGAAAAATCATTTGAAATAATATCATTCTGATTTTTATTCCGAAAGATGTCAGATGGCGGCAAAATGCTACGACCGCGCGCGCTAATCGGTCAAATAGCGCGCGCTGCCCCGGCTTCCCGTTACACACTTCCGTCCCTTTTCCCGAAATCACTCCCACAGATTGCAGGAAAGCGAGGGGGGGGGGGTTCATAAAATGCATAAAAAAAAACTAATCTTAACTAAATTCTTATCACAATTTTAACCATTTGTTGGCTAACTACAGGTCAAATAACTCGCCCTAATCTTTCATTGTGCTAGTTAAGGCTATCTTTTATACTTACTTCTATTTCTTAGATAGATATATAAGAGCATGCATCATGTAATAGTTATTAAATTAATTATTTAAGGGTATTAAAGTAAACATTACGTCTACGAAAATCTTTATTTTATTTTACATATAATTTACACATAACTAAAAGGTGTTTAAATCTATTTACACATGTAGAAAAAGACTGTCAAGTTGATAAAAAACCATTTGATTTTGAGATTTCATTTTATTAGAGAGAAAATGCAGTTTCATACAAAGATCTTTGTGTTGTTTACATAAAATTGTTGTGACTTTTTAAGATAAAACATTTATTATTATACATTCGCATACTTACAATATATAATATGTATATATAGAAAATTATCTTTAGCAATTGCATTTTAATTTTTTTTTTTTATCATGTGGGATATAATAATAGAAAAGTTTAGGATTCTTACTTTGGTTTTATAGATATAACACTTCTTTACTGTACATTTAATATTACTGTGAATGAGTTTGTATGTTTTAATTGAATGTTGTGCTTGTGAAATACTATCTATGATATTTTATAGAAGCGGGATGTGTGAAAATATTTGACGATTTTGGGTAGGTAAGATTTTTTTTTAATTTAATAATTTTTTTATATCTTTAAATGTAGCAGTGTAAGTAGGTTCAGGTTTTTACATAGCTTAATTACATTGACAATTGAACTATCAAACACATTCGGAATGTTGTAATGTCACATTAAAAAGCAACATTTTGTACAAAAATGGTTTCTAAAGACAGAGATTACATTATCAAGGATGCCTATTTAGGTACTGCTCCAAGCTATGATACAGAAACAACAATTAATATTCATGTACATAAGGCTCAGTATGCTAATGTCTACAATTTTATAAAGCTATATCCCCAATCTGAATGGCATTACTAGACTACATTTTAAATTAAGTAGGTATGTACCTATATTGAATATCCTTAATATTTAGTACCTATGAACTATTAATAGGTACACTAAATGCACAATATACAGAATTTAATAAATCTCTAATAATTAAAATAGATGATAAATATATATAAAAAAATCTATTGTTAAATTTGTCTACAATAAGCGTCACCAGTAGGATTATAAATCTATCCTTACCATCCCCAGAATCAAATAGGGACCTAATTTATCATGATTATGGATTATTTTGATTTGATATTCAATGAGAATGGTCCCACGTACCTACCAGGAAAACTAGGCCTTGGAAATATATTCGAAATATTACTGAATTTACATTCATCTTGTATGGTTACAAAAACTCCTATTTTATGCAGATTCAGTTCAGATTTTAGATGAAATTTGGCATCTGTGAGTAAACACTTGGCCTAAAATCCTTTAATATCTTTGTAATAATAAATTCAATGTTTAATTCCGTTCGTCAATAGATACTCTAATTGAAGGACGGTACATTTACTTTGGGTCCTCCACAAAAGCTTGTTATGTTCACGTCTAAGCCTAGCTATGAATTCCTGTTCGTCCTCTGGCTGTGACGCCTTTGCTTCTCAGTCTAATAGATCTAATAGGTAGTTGATGTTCACAGAAAGCTGTTCGACTCCATTTGACTTGAGCACGAGCTTTTTAAATCCAGTAAATATTTGAGGTTCTCTACTTTTTCCTTAGCTATGTTACATAAACAAAGACAAAAATCTTAATTTGTATCATGAAGATTTACTAATGTACTATCTACCTATTTACTACAATTTGAAATGGCGTTATCATTTAGAAAATAATTTCATATTAAATAACATTTGGTCAAGAATATCAAGACTCCAATTTAATCGGAAACATTAAAATTAATAAGCGTATTCATCATATTATGGGTTAAATTTAACACTAATATTTAGCTACATTTAAGTTACAGTTAAGTGTTTGATTGAAGAGAAGTGCACATATTGTGTTTATGATTAATGTTGTTTGCTCCGTCACCAGCATTTGATAGTTACTTACAGATACATTTAGCTCTTAACAACTATATTTGAAATGAGTTCAGTACAGTTTACACATTAATTATTTCAATTATGAGTAGAAAATAGTGTTATCTATCGATACATCTTCAAATATACAGCCAAGACCCTATTGCGAGTAATTTACTACAAGGGTTCTTCAGGGAACAGTTCTGGGACCACATACCCTAAACTTAATTAATATTGTTATTTGTCCTCGCAATGGAATCTTGGTAACGAGATATCTTCAAAGCCTTAGACTTAATATTTAGGCTAGGCTAAAATCTTAGCAGCGAATAATAATGAATAATTTACACTACTACTGGCGTTACCGCTGAGCGGTATGTCGCCTGTTCGAATTAGCTCACTATGTTGTCTTCCACATAGAGAATCTTTATACATCCAGGCTTTTTGCATTGTGCTTCAAAGTCGTATATTTGTGCGATACACACAACAATTTTATTTTAATAAATTAGCAACGTATAATTTAGCTGGCACACGTATGTATGTCACCGGAAAATTGCAAACGCTGTAAGATTGTAAAATATCGCGTGAAATTGTAAACTATTTTTTCATGATGAGACACGAATATATTGGAAACTGTTGAATTTGGATGGCATTTACTGTATACAAAACGATTTTTTCTATATCGAGAAAAAATAATCTAATAAAGATTTATTACAATCTTATGGATTCTGCAATTTACCGATTACATGTATATCATATGGTATGCTTTAGCTTTTCTTCAACAATGAATAGTACATGTTGCAACACCTAGATCTAACGCTATTTACAAATGAGGCTAAATATTATTCCTCTGTTGTCGGTGGGACGCTGTTGTTCTCCTCCTCCTGCTTAGCTCGAGCCTCAGCATCTGGAAAGTATTGTTAAAATTGGTTAGTCGTTATTTATATATTTAGAGCAAAGGTTAAATATAGCTAAAAACACGAATGACATTTTAAAGGTACAGCTTGGCAAAAAAGAGTGATGTGGTGACAAGTGGAACTAAATATTTTACTATGGTACCAGATAAATATAGAATAACGGTCATTGACCCGCCTACATTTATTGACACACTTAATTTCGAAAACAGAAATAATGACATAAAGCTATCCTGAATCGACATCTATTTTGATCCTTACTGTTCTATTAATGAAAAACGATTCATAATTTACTGTCCGAGGGTACCTAGGTACCTACGAAGAGATATTAAGGAAAGGTAAATGACCGTTATTCTTCAATGTCGACACTACTTGGCCGACAAGTGTTAGATTTTGAGTAACGTTTATTGTTCCACATTTATTTTTAACGATTTGATTAAATTCTCATTCTGATTTCCCATATTATGGTGCGTTAAGTGAGATAGTGGCGCCCTCATTTTTTCCAAACTTTTTTTTGCCAAGCTATACAATTTTTAAAGTGTGGGTGCATGGCCAAATGCGAATCTATGAGGATTAGCGAAAAACACTGAAAGGAGTCTCGAGCCCGATTTTGATGAAAACTAAAACTGCATCATTCGATTTTTACATCATTCGAAAGTTTCGCTAACAAGGATCAAATTCTGAGAAGTAGGTAATAACATTTTGTCTTAAAAAAAGTTGCCCCACACTAGGAATTTCTCCTGTATCGTGGGTGCGTTTACAAACACATAAACTCACATAAACAAACAGCCAGACTCGGAACAACTATCTGTAGACCATACAAATATTTGTTCCGTGCGGGAATTGAACCCGCGATACGCAGCGCAGCAGTCAATCGCTCAATCACTGCGCCAACTGTGCCGTCTAGTTGTTCTGGTACTAGGTAGGTGAAGTCTGGTACCAGAAGTGTTTTTTAGGTGGCCTTTTGAGGAAAATGCCACACAGATTTGTGTGGACCTGTCCAGACAGTGCAAGCAATTTTTTTAAATGAAAAAATACGTCAAGAAATATTTTTTTCTGCTATAAGTTTTCGAGATTTGACCGTCGTTGCATAAAATTAGAAATAACTGCTTTGATTTATTTTTGTAATTTTCGTTTTAGTACAAAAAATACACAAAAATAGTTACCCTTAGCAGCTTGCTCTTTCCATATCTTCTTGTTGTCGCTGAGGCACGCGACCCACGGCTTCCTGATCTTGAATTTGTTGCTGTTTTCATTTCCTGAAGTAGAAAGAAGTTATTATTAGTAGGTTTTTTAGGTAGGTAAGTTAGTTTGGCTGACGTAAATTTATATTTTTTTGGATCCATTTTTTATATTCTGTTTTATCTTTATTTGGTTTTTGAACTAGTCTATGGTGGAACTAAAACAATGGTGTGGTAGTCTTGTATTGTAAAAGCTTCATAAATATCGTTTGTCCAAATCCAGGACTGATTATTTGACTCAGGTTGATTAAAGTGGATAGAATAATATTTATATAATTAATAATATTAATATTAGTTCCATGTTGGTACCACTATTGTACATAAAGTTTAAATAAATAAATGAAATACCGTTTGTCACTGGAAAAATATTTCAGTAGTCGGATAATTTTTAACTAAAGAATAAATATGGCTAATTGGCATATTTTCTATACCAAAGTTGTCATACCGACATTTTTATTAGAGGTAAAAGTTATCTCTGACCGAAGGAGCGTGAGGCAGTGCAGTTTTAGTCAGCATGAGTCTGACAGACCCTGCATCCACCTCAGGGCACCTTCGCCTTGGAGTGGACGCACTCCATCCTCATGTGTATTCTCACATCCTTGAGGATTGCCACACGTTACCACGAAGCTAAAAGTTATCTGACAATTGAAAAATAGGCCCTAAATACAGGATTGGTTATACTTACTGTCCTTCATACCTGTGCTCTCTTCATTGATAGGCTCAGCTGAACTCGTGGAGTTCTTGTTGCTGGAATGTAGAGGTCCCAATATGCATTCGAGCATATCGGCACACACGCCCATGCTGGGTTCCACGATGAACTCGATGAAACCGATCTGAGACTCTGCTACCAGAGTGTTGTTTCTGTCGCACAAGGGACTGAATGGGATCCCTAGGTCCCTCTCCTTGTCGCCCTGGAGGAAGAACTCTTCCAGGAGGCTCATTGTCCACCTGTGATGCAGGTCCCATCTCTGAAACAGTTTGATAACAGGATTAACTCTTGTTTCATTTAATGATTAGGTAACTGCTCTCAGTTATTATATATGTAGATACATGCAAGTTTAATTATAGGTTGTAAATACTTGCAAAAAAGGTAAATCAAGCCGATGTATGAATCTTTTTGTAAACCTCATTTCTTAGGATAAAAGGGTGGCTTTGCAGTTTCCTTGACAAAGTTCTATGTTTGGTCTTAGGAATGCCAGGTCCTTAAACCGGAAAGCTAAACTGAACTGCCGTATTGCAAAGCCAAAGATATCGACAAAGAGTTAGGAATTCTGATCTGACGATCCGGATTAACCCTTCAACACACCCTGTGCTGTAACTCGGGTCGTAAATGTTTCATAAGGTTCAATTTTCAAATAAAAATCGATGACATAACGATTTTGAATTGACTCTCCAGTTTATTGGCCACTTTGTATGAGCCGTCCTATAAACTGTTAAATAGGGTGACGTAAAATGTATACTTAAAGCAAAAAAGAAATTGTTGCTAAACATCAAAAGACCCCATGTCTACCTTTATCTGCACGCCTGGCAAACCATAAAGGTTGCTGTCACTTGCTGTAAAGGACGCTTTTAAAGATTATTGAGTGAGTCTTAGAACAGATTATTTTATACTTTCCATTGGTATCTTTCACATGATACCATTAAATTGAAGCTATTTGGCCTAGTTATATAGTTTTGTGTACAAAGTATGTGTTTCATTTTTTTTTTGACAGTATAAAAGACGAAAAATAACATAAATTTTGAGGGTGTTTTTGATGTTATTTTGAGTAACGTAAGTAGGTATGCACAATTGACTTTATTTCGTCCTGGTAAGCGCCCATCCCCGTTTAGCCGTTATTTTCATGTTATCTGTTAGATCTGCTTCTGCTTCTTTGCTCAAAACTGTCTTCTTTCCTTGCTTATTTGTGTTTAAATTGTGATTTTTCCTCCATAACGATTTATTAATTTTAAAATTCATTTCAGCTTCTCTGCATGATATATGACCCTTTCTTACTTTATCTACCGCTTCTTGCAGCTTTGGGTCACTATGACTTTAGTGTTTTGGCATATATTTGCGAGGCATCTTGATGATCAATTAATATTAACTGTCTTAATATTACACTACACACTGTCTTATATTTTGCCACATGCGCGTCTCATTTTTTACCCGTCAAATATCGTAAGTTTCCTGATAAACGACTGCATGTATAGTAAAACTGCCACCCTCCTGCGCAAGTACGGCTCACAAGGTATGCCGGGGGCGCGGGAGTGGGCCGCGCACGTTTGAAAGAGAGGATGTAAACGGAAAGTTCGTAGTGCCGAATGTAAAGTTTTCGCGCCAATTTTTTTGGTACTTAACAAAATGTTTTCTAAAATGTTCAACCTAATGAGTAACAAGTTAAAAAATTTGTGCCTTAAAAGAGTACACATAAAGCTTATTTTTGAATTCAATAAGGTTCTTTTTAAGTCTTTTTCTACGGAATTACAATCATGTCTTATTTTTATCCGAAATGTTGGGTGTCTTATATTTACCCCGCCTGACCCTAGATTTTCTTACTACACCAAAAGCTCACCTTTGCAGGATGCGAAATATCACAGCAGTGTAGAATGAGAGAAGCTGCCTTCGACTTGTCCACGGTAGGCTCTGCGAGTGTCAGCAGTGACCTCATATTCTTCAGCTGCTGGAAGTGGAACGACATGTCAGTGGCCAGCACCATATCTATGACCAGGGTCCGGAACTCTCGGAACTCTTCTCTGGATAAGTTCTGGAGTAGGTTGCACTCTTCGTCACGCATCAACCTGGAAATTTAAGATATTTTTTGGGTAAATGTGAGGTTCGGATATTTTATGGGCTGCTTCTATGCAGACGCAAAAAGTCATGTCTATGAACAGCCGAGGTCATGTCGTTGACCAAAAATCTATTTGGTGAAGCCATTTGCTACCTATCGATATTATATTTACGCATTCGTTATTTTAGCTGGGAGTGCTAAGTCAAATCATTTATTTCAATTTGACCATTAAAATGCACTTTTGAATGTCTAGCTGTAAAGGTAGGCCTACAGTAAAAAAAAGGAAGTGGCTCTACTAGTTCGCAAAGGTAGATTCTTATGAAGAAGAACGGACAAAAACTCGCTTTTCAAATAAAAGTTTTACAAAATTTAGTCGGTAATTAATTATGTGAAGAAGATGGACATGTTACGTGTGTAGATTTGTGTAGGAATGCCGCGGTTGCAGAAAGAATCTTTTAGTGTTGACTACTTATTCATCTAGGGGCCTACTCTCTAAGCCCGAAGTCCGTAGTTTAGGCCTTAGGTACTGTCAGGCGTTTTCTACACCGTATCCTACGGACTGAGTCCCGAACCCAAACTGAGAATGAATAACAACACGATTTGACAGTTGTTCTTAGTTCGGGTTCGGGACTAATCGTAAGTCCGTAGCCGTCCGTAGGTGAAACGGAGTAAGTAGAAAACGCCCGGCACTAAGGCCGAAACTACGGACTTCGGGCTTAGAGAGTAGACCCCTTGATCCATCAGACATAAAATAAACTAATTTAGCTATAAGGATTTGAATAAACATTGGAGATTAATCCTCATCGCTCACAACAAATTTACTTAGGACAGCAAATTCGATCGTTTCTAACTATGTCAATGTTATAATTGCACCATAAAAATGTAAATTTATAGGCACCGGTGTCCTAATTACATGAAATTGCCAGTTGTGTGTGGTTCTGACGGTACAACTAGTCGTTACGGGCTATAAACGTTATGGAACATTAAAGTTACGACTGGTTTCAAATTGATTTGCCGATCATATTGGTGATAAAATTTTGACTTACGACGAAACACAATCGTCGTTTAAAAGCTTATAAATATCCATCTAAGTACCTACTCCTTCTAACCACATTGTTTAGGTTTTCAATTATAGGTATCGATGCTCCTCCGTTCAGGATGATCACGTAGGTACCTACCACTAAATGGAGCGAAAAATGAAATCGCTACGATGAATGTTAAAATATTTTCAACAGGTTCTATTTTTAGAACCTGTTGAAAATATTAAAAGCTTTTGCTTTTCAGAGCAAATCAGTAAAGAATATTAAATATCTACTTTTATTTATATTATAATTTTTCTGCTCCAGGAGTGGGAAAAGTCTTAACTTTTCAAAATTATTATCAGGAATAACATCCTTTTTTTGAAGTTGGTTAAAAAAGGTGACCTGTCTGAGTTTACCTACTTGGTGGAAACTGTGCGACACTTCGTTTGTTTTCCAGTGACGAGATTTAAGTTCTAGCAGAGAGAACTTTGTAGGCTGCAGTGCGATTCTGTAAAAATGTCGAAGTGAACACCCGGGCGGGGCGCACGACGGGTGAGTTGTCAAACCATACAAATAAGATGGAATGACAACTCTATTGTCGTTCACTCCGCCTAAGTGAACACCGTCAGTTGTCGACAGAAACGACCGGCTGATTACGTTAATCAACCCTATAATATTGCTTTTCCGAGAAGTATCTATATAGACTTATTAACAACAAGGTTACGAGTTCATTATCTCTCATACCGAGGTGAAACCCTTATTTGACTGGACTATAATGCAAGTTACAAAACGAGCATTCGTGCAGTCAGTAGGTACGTGGAAACAAGCACGAACATGCGCATGTTACATGCGTAGGTATGTTTTGTTTTTCACGGTTTTTAACATAACATTTGGTTTAATGTAAACACGATTTTAATTTTAATTTTTGTTTTCAATTTTAATTTTTGTTTTAATTTTAAATTTTGATTATAATTTTTGATTTAATTATTGATTTTAATGTTTGATTTTAATTCAAATTTTGATTATGAAAATTATTGTTTTTTACTCAAAGTTTTGTTCTTTCGTTTTGAATTATATTTTTTGTATCAGCACTAAGAGTATAAAATCTTGTTAAAACTTAGATATACATACGTTATGAATCTATTTTTTATGTAAATGCTGTGTACGCGTGTAAGAGAAAAAATCACCATAACATTTAATCCAGTTATATTGAAATAGCACACGAATGTATTTCCACAAATCTGATCCTAACCCCTAAACTAAGCCTGGACCTGTATTTTAGGGTTTTAACTATGTCAATGTCTCTAGTGAATACGTCGTTGGTGTAGGTACCTTTTAAATAAATAAATAAATAAACATGCTCGCTGCGAATGTTACATTACGGCCCGTAAGCCCGGTTTCCACTAAAGCAGAGAGGAGCGTAGACGAGAGATGTGTTTGAATAAACCAATCCGATTTCGTTCGCGGCGAAGAGATGTGGAAATAACGAAATCGGATTGGTTTATTCAAACACATCTCCTCTCGTCTCCGCTCTTCTCTGATTAGGTGGAAACCGGGCCTTACACCGGTCAGTACCCAGCTTTAGAGTGCAACATTAGAGTTTGTTTTTAAACATGACTACCGACTTTTAGCTGAAAAAACTATAACTAGACACATTTTTAAAACTATATCGACACCTCTGGGCTCAAAGGTCGTAAAGGACAAAATGCAACTTTTCAGGAGAAGTAAAAAACGAAAAAAAAAATCGTATTTTTACTCTAACTTTTTTGCTTCTTGAGCTATTTAAATGAAACTTTGGAAAAGTGCTTAGAATTCATAGTACTCTCTTGGGCAGTATTACAATTTTACCCTAATGCTTTATTTATCGAGATAGATTTCCTTTACGACCACAAATTTAAAAATAAATGTCCTTTACCCCCCTAAAATTTTCATCTTATGATTTTAGCTTAGGGCGTAAATCTACTTTACTGTGCAAAATTAATCAAAGTAAGGAAATAATGGACAAGTGCAATATTTTTTAGGTTCTAAAGGATCACCCGCTAAGGTATTCTAAAAGGATTAATTGATAATTAAACTTAATTATTAAATGGATCACGTAATTTTTTAATATATTTATGTGTATACTACTATATTTTCTTTATTAATCATGAAATAACATAATCATACAAATAAAACGTATATTTGTGAAATCAAATTGAGATCGTTTATTTGTACTTACATAATTGAACACAAAGCTCTAAATCTTTAAAAATAAAAAATAATATTTTGGTTATTCACATAGTTTTTCTTGCTTGCCTTTTCTCTACTCTCTTCTTTATTCTTTTAATTAGTTTCACTTCTTTAATCAACTTTATAGAGACGAGACGAGAAGAGACCGAAACAGGTGGAAATCTGAAGTGCAAGGTCAGGACTATACGGTGGATGCATTAACACATCCCGCCAAACTCTCTTAATTTTTTCTGAGTGGCTAAAGATGTGTGAGGTCTAGCGTTATCATGATGAAAAACCACACCCCTTCTTTTGATTAATTCCGGCCGCTTTCTCTCAACTTCTTGCTTTAATCTCATCAGTTGTTCGCAGTAGAGTTCAGAATCGATGGTCTTGCCTGGTGGTAACAGCTCATATTGAATAATGCCCTTCCAATCCCACCACACACACAGCATCACCTTGTTGCGAGTTAACCCGGGTTTCGCCACAGTCTGTGAAGCCTGACCGGCCTTTGACCACGACCTTTTTCTCTCGTTCTTGACGTACGTGATCCACTTTTCATCACCAGTTATCAGCTTCTTCAAAAATGGTTCGGTTTCATTACGTCGTAATAAAGAATCACAAATTAGGCCACGCTTCATTAGGTTTCTTTCAGTGAGCTCGTGAGGTACCCAAATATCGAGCTTTCTTGTATACCCAGTTTTTTTCAAATGCGCTAAAACTGTTTTGTAGTCAATTCCCAGTTCTTCAGCTACATCGTAACTACTTATATGCCGATCTTGCTCCACTTTTTCAAAAATGGACTCCATTTTTTCCGTAATAGGGCGACCTGAGCGACGTGCATCTTTGACATCAAAATTTCCAGATTGAAAACGCTTAAACCAAATGTGTGCTACTCTCACAGACACTGCACTAGGCCCATAAACATCGCAATTTTTTTTCGCGGCTTGCATTGCATTTTTACCTTTTTCGTAGTAAAATTTTAAAATGTATCGAATTTCTTCATTAGATTCACTCATCTTGACAGTACGAAAAACAAATGAAAATCACACATTTTCCTAATTTGAATTATGTTATTTAAAATTTAAACTTTCAATGATGCCAAAACCAGCCAGATACAAATAGTATAGCCAAAGAGATTTTATTACAAGTTCATACATATTATAATGCGAAAAGACTATTTCCCCAACCTGATATGTATAGACTAGTTATTTACAACCTAGCCAACACAGGAGGTTATTTGAATATAAGTAAAGTATAACGAGTACCTATTAGAAACATTTTAATAAGGTACCTAGGTGTTGAAAGTTTAAATCGAATTTGAAAATTGAAATCAAATTCTATGGTAATGAAGTGGATACCTAAACTTGAAAATCTTGTAATTTCGATTCGAATCGTTATCATACATTTCACAAAATTGTGAGTTATACATATTTATAGTTTTGTGTAAATGATTTCATTTTTATTAAGTTAGGTAGTAAGTTTAGATTAAATTCGTTGTTTTTTGAATATTCTAGGATTTATGGGATAATTCCTCACTTACGTTTATATACGCCCTTAGTGGAAGCAAATAATTAAAATGAAACTAGGTCGTAAAGGACACTTGTATTTTTTTATTTTAAATTGTAAGGGTGTACAGGACAATTTGCAAAGACGATGTCCTTTACATCGAGATTTTTGAGGTGAATTATATTAACCACCTAAGGTGGTATAAGACAATTGATATTTTCTATGTATTTTACACCCAAAAGTTGTTTTATACTTTGCTTTACTACTAAAATGAGTTCACTCTGGTAACTAAGTGGTATTTACATCCATATTTTCACGATAAACTATGTTTAACGTCTCAAATTATGTGGGTCGTAAAGGCATTTTTTTTGCGAATTTCGTAAAACGGAATATACAGATCGATAGAGAATTAAAAACTGAGTAAAACAGTATCAAAAAATCATTTTCGCCCAAATGTCCTTTACGACCTTTGAGCCCAGAGGTATCGATATCTCTTTTTACTAAAAACACTGAAGACACGAATATGACTAGGAGTGTGACGAATAAATTAGGTACCTACTATTTGTTAAGAGATTAGTAATATTCTATGGATTCACATCGTTAGTAATCCGACGAACTGTCATATGCTAATATTTAGTATTCACATAATCCGTATATTACTTAACATTACCTACATAATCTATGAATTCACATATTTAAGTAATACGACGAACTGTCCTATGATATGAACACTAATCTAATATGGAAGTGATACGTAATATTAGGTCTTAGTTGAATATAACTGATCCTCAAATATTAGTTAAGATATTCTAGGTAATATTTCTAGACTAATATTATATTCATATTAGCTAAAACTGAAAAATATCGGGATTAACCATCTATACATATGACTAAAAGCCTGCAAGTGGATGTAGTTAGGTATGCGACCAAAAACACAAGCGACACCTAGTAGTATACATTGAAAGTCTATTTACCACGGTTCCAGTTCAAGCCATTGGTTACGTGAGTCGGGTACTAGGTACGATGGTGTTTTTCACAATGATTGGCAGTAATTGACAGTAGCGACGTGCTATGAATTTTGAGCGAGTTGAAGAAATGTCTCTACTATATTTCACCGTCAGTCTAGCTAACTGACGAGTTAATCTATGAGGGTATGTGTTATTTATCTGTCGGTTATTTCCTTGAGATATTTCTTTGTCGGCGTTGTGTGGAGTGGAAGTTTCGTAAGCAAGGAAACAGCCAATCGATAATAATTATTTGACTTCTAATTATTTGACTTTTAATTATTTGACTTTTAATTTCGAGTTTAATTTTAACTAGCACGTAGGTAGAAACTACCGCCTGTTTTTAAATAATTTAAAACAATTTCATTAACTTATCAAAATTTTAATGGACATTTTGCTTTGGTTTATTTAAACGACGGCCCAAAAAAAGGAATGTTATGTTTTCAGGGTTCAAGTATGTTTGTACCTATGTATGTTTCTGAGTATCTTTATTCCATCATAACTTCTAAACGGCCCAAACAGAATTTCAAATAACTAATCAAAATATTAGGTAATGGAAATGTTGCTTTTTTTGTAATTTTGCAAAATTGTTATTTTGACCTCATTCGTTAAGGTAAGTATATTATATTGTAGTCAGTGTTCGTTATTGCCAGTGCTAGTGGCCACGACTCTGTTAGAAAATCATTTTATGGTGCATCAGATGCACCATAAAATGATTTAATCTGTAGCTTTTCAGGTTTTTGACTAAATTAATTGTTCCTCTAAAGGACACTCCGGTGTTACAGGCCGTGATGTACCATTCGCAGTGAGCATGTTATGATACGCCGCGTCCTAAAATCCGAGTAACATGCGCGTGTTCGTGCTGACCGCACGAATGCTCGTTTTGTAACATGTTACATAACACCGGTCAGTTCCCAGTTTTAAATACACCAAAAATACACCAACATTCAAGGATTAGGCTGTGTGTTGTCCGTGAGTCAGGAAGTCGATGAACCATTTATATTGTTCATCGAGTACATATCTACTTATAGGTATCTAGATAGAAAATTGTAGTGGTCCCTTTGTAATTTAGTGTAAGGTCAGGAGTGACGTCACGCGCCGCGCGCCGCCCTGATTGATGGATGGCCGCTATGATCGGATCGTAAACAGTCTATACGGATTAACCCTTCCGTGATGTTCGGGAAATTAGACCCTTAATGTTAAGCTGCTAGCGCAGTGGTGAGAGTAGGTACAATCAATTTATTCCCAGTCCGAATGAAGCCAATCAGTCTCTACCATAAACGAGGAAAGGAGGGGTTTGGAAATATAATTCACAGCCGTGCGATGCCGGGCGTGTCGCTAATGTACCTACCGATAAATACACAACTTTGCATTTTTTTTTAATGCGATAATTTGGTCGAAATGGAGCACGCTTGTCTTTTTTTATGGATAAGAAATCATTAAATGACTTCTTCCGCTCTGGGAGGAGAGGAAGGTGTTCCAGGGCCGCGGTGACTCTTTCAAACAAATTCCGAAACGAGCACGCTTACCCAGAAGTAACCTATTCACTCTTGACTTAAAGACTCCCAGGTTCTAGCTATCAGGTAACACAGACTCTGGCAGGGAATTCCACTTCTTAGCTGTACGCACAATTTATGTGTTCCCAAAACGTTTTATGCGTGTGGGTGAGATATCCACCATGTACGGGTAGCACATCGCCGTGCTTCTTGTGGTCCGATGATGGAACGGCCTTGGCGGAATTAAACTACCACAGAGAAAATTTTCTCACTGAGGTGAATATAGAACTTCCTCGTTGCGATATTCCTTGTTAAGCCAATGTTCTACCTGCACAAATTGTTTTACAGTTTCGGGTAGACAAATAAACAACAGTTAGCACACACTATAATTTATTAACAATGTCCCCGAGGAGTGCATTTGTTTAATTAAAACCTACCCAATTAATTATCTAGCATAGTCTCGCAGTTAGTGCCAGCGGTAATATAAAACGGTTAGATAAGCCTGTAATCCTCAAAGGGATGGAGCCTAGTTTATGTACACAGTTAACCTCTATTTTCACGGCATATTTGGACGTTTTCTAGATCTTTCTCGCCTAGCAACTCCCCTTTGACCTTTGCAAGGCCATCCCTATACCTACCTCGTATTCTGTGCTACTACTAGTGAAGAAGGGAGAAGTCGCATTTCACTTTCAGCGATAAGGCCGCCCATTGTGTCACCATATGTAATGTCTTCTTCATCTATATTTTCTGTAACTTATATGGTGTACATAATAAAGAGTATTCTATACAATTATGTTTACGAACTTGTAAAACTTCGTTATCATCATGTTCCTGATGTTTCTAAAGATAACAATAACTGGTACCTATGTAAGAATGGTTACATTGATGACTGAGATTGGTTGAGGATCAATTATTAGTATTGAAAAGGATAATACTTCATACTAAAGGAAGGAAATTGTACAAACATTTCACATTGGTAATTGAAAACATAGGTAGCATTTATAGCTAAGTATGTTTTCAATTTCTAGTAGGTATATTAAACGAATTGAAATTAATATCATGTTACATATACAATCTATATTAAACGTTATGTCTGATATAATTGTACCACGCTTGAGAGGCGCGAACCAATACGCTGGGATTAATCGGAATTCAAAGTATCGATGTCGCAGCCAATTAGCTTAATCAGCCCCTTAATAGGTTGCCTAGCCTTTTCATTTAAATGTGCCGATTTTTTAACGACTAAAGGGACAACTTTTGTTCAATATCGTTTAATGACTTGCCCATGACACTTAACGGCGTAATTGACATGCGTAATGGGCATGTCATCGAACGATATTGAACAAAAGATGTTACTGAGGTCGCTGATTAAACGGCACAGTTCAACGAAAAGGCTAGACTTTTAATGAAACGGCTGATTCAGCTAGATGGCTGCGGCATCGATATTACAGGTTATTAATCATTACGGTAGGTACCTAAGTACATGTTTATGTATTGATGTCTGACTGACTCTGAAGCTCAAGTACCTACAATCACATTATGAAGTAATAAAATAATAAATAAAATAACCTTTATTTCGCAAAAATTAACAACCTTGCACAACTTTTTAACATTTTTAAGGTACTTACTTAGTAGGGTTGATACGGAACTGATTCAACCTGCTCCCCGTACTAGTATGAACTGTATTACGGTGGAACAGTTTCCTCGAACACCGCGCACTTAACTATAATGTACTTAAGTATTTGATATTTGTGACAAAATCATACATTTTGGAAATACATGGTTCAACAAGGAAAGTACAGCAGAAGTGATCTCAGGGTAAACATAAAATATTGTAATTGATTTTCTGTCTTAGTGTTGGTAGTAGAAGTCATCTTTTATTTTATTATTTTCATTAAAATCGTCGGCCGGCCTTTCAGACGTCACGTCATGTTATCAACACAACGAGCGTCGTTTGAAAACGTGACCGAATATACACTTCTGGACACATCTATTGGCCCACCTTGTATTTTCAGTTTCGTTTGGTCCTAGCTAAAATTTTATATTAGGTCGAGCAAAAAGTTTTTATGCAGTTTTGAACCTGGCACATTCACAATTTCATTCAATAGTCTTTTTTTGAATTTCGAACACAGAATTTAAAGAAACAAAAGACAATTTGGAGCCTGTTTGTTGATATCAAACAATCGAATACTAAGAAAACTTGGTTTTATTGGTTTACTTGGATTTAATTCTTGAAAAAGTGATTGATATCTTTGGTTTTGCAACAAACATTACTTATTCTTAACATTAAGGTGAGGTTCTATCAATAATCTATGGATACTTCACCTGAAGTCGCCGCCCAAGCTGTGGCACTTATTCAGGCCGGACACAGCCAAAGAAACGTGAGTGCTCAACTTAATTTAAGTCGATCTGCGGTCCGAAATGTTTATCGGAGGTACCTAGAGACTGGCGGCTTTGTTCGTCGCCAAGGAAGGCCACGATCTCGGGTCACAACTGAAAGGCAGGATCGATTCATCGTGACGACCAGCTTGAGAAATCGTCACCTTACCTCCATTGAGATACAAAACCAACTTCGCGACTTCCACGGAGTATCTGTGAGCGCTCGAACTGTTCGGAGAAGGTTAAAAGAACGCGATATGGTACCACACAAGCCAGCTAATGGGCCCAAACTAACGCGAGCCCACCGAACAGCGCGCCTTCATTTCGCACGCAGTCATTTAAATTGGACACAGCAAGATTGGAGCAGTGAACTCTTTTCTGATGAGTCTAAAATTGTGTTACATGGCAATGATGGAAGGAAGAAGGTCTACCGACGTAAGGGAGAGCGTTTCGCACAATGCTGCTTTGAAGAGAGGGTTGCTTATGGCGGTGGTTCATGGACTGTCTGGGGCGGTATATCCGCGAGCGGCAAAACTCAACTTGAGGTTGTTACAGGACCACGGCTGCCAACATTAAATGCTGAAAGGTACATTCGTGAGTGCTTAGAACCTCACGTGATACTATACGCGGACTATGTGGGCCCAAATTTCCTTTTTATGCATGATAATGCAAGAGCCCATGCGGCCGGCATCTTCGGGATGTGAACATCACAGTTATGGACTGGCCAGCCAGAAGCCCAGACATGAACCCCATTGAGCACATGTGGGACGAGCTAAAAAGACGTGTTAGGGCTCGTCAGCCAGTTGCCCAGACGATGCAGGAGTTGAAAACTGCCATAGAAGAGGAATGGGAGATGATCCCTCAAAATTTCATAGAGCGGTTGATAAACTCTATGCCTAATCGTATGAGAGCTGTGGTAGATGCCCATGGAGGCAACACGCGTTATTAAATTGAACCTTTATTTGATAAAACATGTTTTTTATTCAAAAATCAATTGCCTTTAACAAGGCGCATATCCGACTTGTTAGGCGTAGCTCCATGTCGTATGGTATTCTGAATTCAAATTTAAAACAATACGATCGAAAAAGATGGTAAAATGTATCAGGTTTAAAACTGCATCAACAGTTTTTGTTCAATCTAGCAATCATATTTCGGTAGGGGCCATCGAAACCTAAACTCTAAGGTGGGCCAATAGATGTGTCCAGAAATGTATTAGCATAGCAATGTTTTTTTTATTTTAAGTTGGCAACAACTACTAGTACTTATTTATTATCATGTATTTTTGGTGTACCTATGCTTTGTTGGTTGTCCTTAAATAAAAAAAAAACAATGTTGACTTAGTTGTTGTTGTTTTAGTTTTATAATGCGCACAGCAAAGGAGTAAAACTCTCTGCCTGCGTCTGTGTTTCCAAAAGCTTACAGCCCTAATCTCTTCAAAGTTAGAGTGAACAGGCTCCTTCTGGGTAAGCTCGCTCCATCGTAGACTTTGTCTCTGTCATATCTGACATTGACTAGAGTCAAGAGCAAACCCATCACTAATAAAAAAAAAGGTATTTTCAAAATCATCTTGTCTTCCAATTGTATATTTTTCATTATTACTTTTTAGTATTTTTATTAACATTACTGTCATTCCATCTAGTGATGAATGGATTAAAAGCTCGGATTAAATGTCCTCAGTCTTCCTAGTGGAAAATATTTTTTGCTTTGTTGTTGCAATTGCGTGTGCTTTCTTTCATCAGTGCATCATGCAGTACCTATATCATTACGCCTAGAACTACGTCTTCATTTTTATCGTCCTGAGCCCCTAGACAATGTGCCATTCGATAAGCGAATGCGACTGTTGAAATGCCAAAATGTAGGAATTTGATGACGTGACATTTCGATAGCATCTGTCAATCCCATACATTTTTGACGTATTGACAATCGCCTTCGCCACGCTACCGCTGACAGAATGTCACTTGTCTAGAGCCCCTGGTATTTGTCATCTAAATTATTATAAAATCAAACTGCGGCTACCTTTTTGCATTCCAAAAAACAAATTCAACTGTTTTACTTACTATTTTAAAAACAAACTGCTAATTTAAATTCTTTTAGCAAAGTTTGCATTCGCCTTTCAGTTGCAATCTGTTTAAAACCCTGTTATTTCCCTACATTTTTGGCAATGCTTAATAATTAATTGAGTGTCCCTCAGATTCGCTTGATATTTCTTTTGATGCATTGTATGTTTTTTCTTGACACCTATTGTCATAATAACATCATAATTATACTCTTTTACACAGATTAGTAGGTACGTACTTACACTAATAAAATTGTATGGTTCTATTTTGAAAGTCACCTTCAGCATGTGGTGGAATTAATTTATCCTTTTGGACGCCTTTGCACTTTGTGACAAACGAAAGCTTACCCTTTACGCCAAAGACATAAATATGTGACAAAAAGTAGGTACTTACAGTGTATTTCTGGCTTGACGTGGGAGAATCGTCAATGCATTTATGTTCTGGCGTTCAAAAGATTGGACCGGCTGGCCACAGCATGGTCTAATGATGTCTAATGATTGAGAAGCTATTACCTTCGTCCCACTTTCTAATCTGCATAATTAAAGTGAACTTTGTGGCGGCTTTGCAGTTTTTTTTTTGAGGGTGATTAATCTGGATTGCACGTACCACCCATTTATTTGCTACATTGTTAACCCAAGGAGTGGTATTTCAAATAACTATTATATTTTTTTATTACTCTGCATTTAAATGCCCTAAAGGTAAATCGTTACCAACATTCAATACGTTATCTGATCAAAATCTTTCAAAACCATTCCCTGTTGTTTACGCTTGCCTTGTAGATAAACACAGAATAAAAAATTTGCATAAAGTCGAGCTGATGTCATCGTTCATCAATCACGCTACGTCGTCGGAAGATAAAGTATCCTATTTCTATGAAAATAGCCTGCGATAAGTACTTTGTAAGCATACTGAAGGTTCCATGAGTGTATCGTTCCTTTTTGTTTGGCATCTGGAACTTAAAAGATGTATTGTTTGCGGGAATAGCAGCTGTTTAATGAAATAATTGTATTCTAACGTCTAGTAGTAGACGACTAGATGTCTTTCTTATGACATAATGATGATCATAATGATTGTACGGCATATGTATTAAATCTATCAATTATAATTGATAATAGCACTATAGTCGACATTGGCCCTGTTGCCAAAACGATTAGGGATAAAAAATGATTAGGGAAATCAATAATATTTCGCGTTACGGACGTTTCTTTCTCGCAGTAAAACTGTTCGATGTCGTTGCGAAGGGCATTAAAAGAATATCGTCCAAGAATATTTAAAAGAAGAAATATGCATCCAAATCATACCGTTAATTTTTTATTCAATTCGACAGGTTTAGGATTTTGAGAATTTTCTTATTACTGTTATATATTTGGAGCAATTTTAGAGTCTGACTCTACATTTATTGAGTCCCTTTTGAATTTTGACCGACGATGGAACAAACGATCGATTGGAATATCGCCATAGTTACATATCATCGCGGTTGAAAATCATTACCAGTCTTATCAGGGGACAGCTCGTAAGAAAAATGAGAGTATTTTAATGCCAGTTCTAAAATCTAAGTAGGTGATTCTGCTACCTTATGTATTGCCGATAGGCCCAAAAGTAATAATAAACGTTGCAATATTTATAGCAATCCGCGTAAACATACTAAACATTTTACGCGGCTTTTTACTAAATACTGGTCTTTACGAGTGATAAACTGATAATGCTTTATTTTTATAGCATACTGCCCATCACGTTTCGGGTAATACACGTTGAAGGCACACTTCGAGTGAAAAAAATAGCTACATTCATGTCTCGGGGGAAATTATATCACATTATGACGCATTTTCAGCTTTGAAGCGAGAATCTTTTATTAGCTCAGAATTTCCATCATTATCTATAATACTTTTGCCTTTCATATTTCTTCTTCTGGGGATTGTTGAGCATGTATCGTATTGAAAGTCGACGTCATTATAAACCAATGAATGGCTTGTTATCTGGTTGTCAGTTTGACATCATTAGGGCAGAATAGGGCATTCTTCTTTTGGAATGTGAATGCATAAAAGCTTTCTGTATTATAAATTCAACCTTTATTAACCGACGAAAAAACGGAGGACGTTCTCAAGTCGACGAGTATATTTCTTTATTAGGGTTCCGTACCCAACCTTAAAACGGTAAAACGGGACCCTAATACTAAGACTTCGCTGTTCGTACGTCCGTCCGTCACCATAGGTCGTATCTCATGGACTGTGATAGCCAGACAGTTGAAATTTTCACAGATGAATAAAATAAAATAAATATTTAAGTGGGCCGTTTATATAAATAATGGTACGAAACCCTCCGTGCGCGAGTCCGACTCGCACTTGGCCGGTTTTTCATGCATGACCACGCATAAGTTTTTACAGAGTAGTCCGACTTTAATAATTCTTTTTTTATTGAATAGGTATACCTCAAAGTTGGTCTCATATAAATTTGGAAAAAAATCCTACCCTGAGGTTGGGAAAAAAGGAATCATTTATTGTTCACTCACAGATTTTAATGCTGAGTTGTGTATTACAAAAATTATAAAATAAAAAAAATATTTTTGTTAAAAAGTTTTTTGAAAAAATTATCCTCGTGAATAGTGATCAGGTCAATCTTCAATGTTAAACAACACTCGCCGAGTTTGGTCCGCGGATGGAGACTAAGCTTGTTAAAACGTTGATCTTGGCTGTCACTTGTAGATCTTTGAGAGTCGTTACGGGTAGACAGAATCCAGAAAGAATGAGTTATCGTGTGTGTCAAGTTCAGCCTGACAGACGCCTCATGTTCAGAGAACACGTTTAATCCAGAAGAAGTAAGTAACACTTTCAAAGGGGTGGATTGAAACGAGAACAAAGTATTTAAATTGCTTTTGGAAACTCAACAATTCGATGACTGCACAGTATTGCACGGTTCTTGCAAGAAAAACAATATTTCCTTTGAAATAAACGTCTAAAAAGATATCGAAGAGATGAACGCGTTTGTATTTGATTAAAATGTAAATCGTCGGCGGGATCCATCGCACAATACTCAGCGAAAGGGGTTTTAGTTTTCTGTTTTAATATACAGAGCCTTGGGTAAGTTCGCGTACCTATATGAAATGGTACCGTGAGTTATGGACTATATTTCTTTTACCTTATTCGTTGTTTTGTCTACCTGAATTAGATTTTATGAATTATCATTAGTAGTTGGTGGTTTTTGCGAAATTTGTTCGAAAGAGTCACCGCGGCGGATCCATAAAAAAAGGTTGGTGGTTTCCATCTTGTGATGTTCCTAAGTATATCATCTCTCTCTAGTGAAAAGTTCTGCTGGTGGTCAGTTTATTTTTATCTTTTCGTTTATTTTCTATTTAATTTGTCATTATTCTTACAAAGAAAATACCTACTATAAGTATTTACTGTCGACCCGTACTTTCTGTCTCGATTGAAAAAATCAAGATTAATTCATTATTAATTTCGAAATAGTCTTCTTATTTTTTTTTCTTGAATATGGAATGTGACAGTTAATGATTACGTGTCACATTCCATCACCGAAGGATTAACTTTTACGTCATATTAAAGATCAAATCCTTACCTGAAAGCAGCACTTATATGATGGTTCTCAAGCACGGCCCTATCGTTGTAAAGCAAAGCCGTGTCGGATCCCGACATGACGTGGAAATTGTTGGTTGTGCCCGTGTGCTCGTAGTCATGGACCACGGCTGCTACCAGCGTCGCGAAGATTTCCAGGTCTGATAGCCAATTCTGTGGAGAAAAACAGTGGACTTATTGGGTGTAGGACTTGTTCTATTGATTGTTACTCGGCCGATTTTCGCTCTAATTCTTGATGATTTGAGGATTATACAAATGTCATATAATATATGTCGAGCGAGGACACTTACGCGAAAACCACCTGAGCGAAAGACACTTGTGCGCTGAAGTCATATTCATGAGTATGTCTATGTATCATTTTAACTCCATGTACCGATATAAATATAAAAATTCTTTATAGCAATAAAAATATATTTTCTACTAGGTTTTCCCGCGGCTCCGCCCGCGTGGTTGTAGGTTATCGCGTAAAAAAGTCTTCTTCTTTCTTTTCCATATCCCAGGCTCTTCCAAATTTCATGACGATCCGTTCAGCCCTTTTAGCGTGAAAGCGTAACAGACAGACAGTTACTTTCGCATTTATAATATTAGTAAGAAGGGATTTTCTGGTTTTGGGTAAATCCACAGTTTTCGAGTGAACTTACTCTGTCTGCAATACAGTCCGGCTTTTATGACTTTTAATTTCTATTCCATTATCTGTGTTTAGTTGCATTTTAAGTGTTAAAGCTAAGTTTGTTCGTAAGAGCTAGTGATATTAAATTTCACACACTTAATATCACGCCTCGGTTAACTAAACAGCTAAGCAGAGGTGGATAGAGACATTATTTGTGCAGAAAGATAATACAAAACGTTAAAAATGTAATGTAAATTGAAGAAGTTGAGAATAATTAGCTTAGAGAGTTAGAAATTGGGTCAAAATAACGCCGGAACCAACAGTTTGTTCTTCGTGAAAGTTTATGAGATAATTTTGTAACTTTGTTTACAATTAACTACTTATGGGTTTGGTTAAAGTTGCTATGGGGCATTAACTCCATTCTCATTAAACTAGTTAAATTAGTTTTGGTTTCGCCTAGACTACTATAGTCTTGTTACTTGTAATTTAGCTTCTTAACTGCAATTACAAGTTTGGCCACAGATACAGATAGACATAGATAACGCAAGTATCACGATCTGTATGAAAACCAAGCGTGCCATTTTTTGACTACCTAATATGAAGCACTATAAGTGATGGGAAAATCAAATCGATTCAAAAACTGACTTAACCACCTAACTGACACCTAACTGACGTCCGAGTAGCGTACACCGATGCAGACTGAGCGCGAAAGTGGCGGCTTACGATTTTTGTACGTAAGCTGGGCACCGAAACGGGCATTATCTATGTCTATCTATACCTGTTTTCTTGTGTGCTCATAATACTTCTAACTTTTAATCTGATCAGTAGGTTGAAAAAAGTGAGGCACAACTACTGAACTGAGATGATAACTTTGAATTCAGTCATTTGGCGACCAATACCACTATTATAAAACATGTACCTACTGGATGTTATTGGTTTCTAAGGTTTGTTGTGATGTTAAGCCAAGAAAAAACTTCATGAGTTTGGTTGGCTTCCAAGATTTGGTTCAATGATTGCATTCTCATTTATCAGTCACAACGCAACTACAAACTTAAAGTTACTAAAAATGCAGAGGTAAAAAGAGCAGTGGCAGGAAGTTTCTATATTCAGTAAATATTTATTTAATGATCTTTCTTACCATCAGCCCAGTCTGACACAGCATGTAGTGGACTGTTTGCGCGACGTCAGCAGCATGCAGGTTATTGTGGTAAGGGTTGTGGAACTTGCAGTAGCCTTCCTCTATCCTGTTGAGGAAGTTCTCCAGCGTCGTCGGCGGGACCTGGTGGAAAGAGTTAAAGTTATTGTGTATGAAATATCTGCCGATGTTGCTTTTGAGAACGATTAATTTTTGTAATATTTTTTACTATGATTCAATCCCTCCATGCTTTTTTTTTAACGATGGGAAATCATCAAATGACTCCTTCCGCTCTAGGCGGAGCGGGAGGGAGTGCAATAATCTTACTGACTAAAACCCATCAGTGTTCCTCCAAATTAA
This sequence comes from Melanchra persicariae, assembly GCA_947386135.1. Taxonomy (NCBI): domain Eukaryota; kingdom Metazoa; phylum Arthropoda; class Insecta; order Lepidoptera; family Noctuidae; genus Melanchra; species Melanchra persicariae. The sequence continues at coordinate 4,706,206 of OX376653.1, read as the reverse complement.
TGCCCTTTGCGTTCCAGGGCCGCGGTGACTCTTTCGAACAAAAACGCAACCTTGACAGGTCGTTAGAGTCGAGGCCCCCTAGTGGGCCGATCGACTCGGGCCTGGTTATGATCGGACAGCGAGCCACCCAACGCTCGCCGTTCGCAGGCCCGAGCCTAAGGTGGCCGGGAATCGCCCTGCGACTCCCGACGCCCGGGGCGTCGTCTGTTGTGGCGGCTGGGGCATCCAACCATGCTAAGTGTAATAAGGAAATCTTGTTGCCATTAGTGTCTCAATTACTTACAATATTTTTGTATTTCTTTCTATCTTTAATTTCAGTTCTATTTATAGTTTTTTTGCCTGAAAGACAAGACATGCCATTAGTAAGTATTACATCGCGGACCGACTCCTGTGCATCCAGCTTACAGATTTTGCAGGCTTTTAGGCGTTGACTTTGCACTTGAAACGATGCATGTTTTCGGGACCCCCTGTACCCTGACATTATTTATGTGATTATCTCAGTTTGCTTAGTTATTGTTTGTGGCAGACTAGGCAATCGCGTTTAACGGAATATTTTTCGCCACTGAGGCTTTTATCGCCATTCTTATATCAACGCCTAGTTTTAATACAATCGATTTTAAATTAAAACTTGTTGATGCACAAAACAAAATAAAAAAAATAGGCGATCATACTTATTTCTAAAGAAATTTCTTCCAGCTGACCTGCGACGGAATATTCCTAAAATAAAAAAAGCCAATTTTAAAATTGGCTTTTCCTAACGCGCCAACGATGCATGAAATTGGGCGAGAACAAATTAGTTTACATCTAAAAATCAGGGTGGATCGGTAACATAATTATAATGGGTAATGCAATTCTATGGACCTGGCTTGCTCGAAAATTCCTCTGGTCAATATAATACTGTACTGTACTCTAATACTGTATGTAGGTACGTACCTAATGTTGAAATAGAATAAAATTTTCTAATACAGGTCTTTTCAGGCAAATTAAAATCCCGAAATCCAATTTTACCGTAACTGTTACTCGAGTTACAGTAAGCCTATACAAATAAAAGACTCACTTGCAAGAAGTTGCATACTGGAGTTTACAACACTATCCTTTAAACTTTCAACGTTCGGAAATCCCATTTCAATTCAATCATGCAGAACTGCCGCGAACGTAGGAAAAAGTACCTTCCTAAGTTTTCTACGACATCCTCCACTTGCCTTGGTCTGATGTAGAAATTCAAATACTTCGAGTATTCTATTAGGAAGCCGTTCGAGATGATATTGCAAATCATTATATCAAATTTCGGACATAGAATTAATTTAAATTTGTGTGTATTTGTGCTAAAATATCTTTGAACTAATAAACTCCCCTGAGGAAATCCTCAATTTACTTAATATTATATTATACTAGCTGCCGCCCGCGGCACCGGGGCACATTCACGCGGGGTGAATGTCAAAAATTATCCCAAAGGAACATACTGCCGGGATAAAAAGTATCCTATGTCTCACTCCAGACTATAATACAGGGAGTTAGGGACATCGTAACGCAAACTTCACGAAAAGGCTACACTTAATGCCATTAACCAAATTGTAGAAGTCATTAATCTCGCTAATGATCGGTTTACAGACCACACATGAAAAAAATATTTTCTAGACGGTATGTTAGACGCTACACACACGTGGGTTAGTTAGTGTTTTGCTATTAGGCAGGATGCGTTGTCCTTTTGCAACAAAACAGCTGAGCAGATGCCTAACCCTAGTTTTATTTACATTGTTTTTTTTTAGTGAAAGTAGTGATTTAACTATTTTTTTTATAAAAAATCACATTGGGTTGGGTAAGAATAACGATTATGAACAGTCTAAAGTAAAAAAAACGCCTGAAAAAAAAGAAAAATGAGGAAAAAGCCGACGAAAAATTCCAACGCGGGGGGGTCCAGAATCATACTGCCGCTGCATACCTCTGTGCCAAATTTCATTAATATCCATTCAGTAGTTTTTGCGTGAAAGAATAAAAAACATCCTTACATACAAACTTACGCGTTTATAATATTAGTCAGGATTAGCAGCAAACCCGTGGCCTCGAAATTAAGGATATTTGAATAACAAAAGCAGTTGACAACAATGATACCTACTGTAATAAAAATCCTCGGGGATTCTTCGAAACATTGTACACAGCAATAACTGTTTATAAGCCGTTGTCAGAAGGGTTTTCCCTTGTTATAATTTTATTAAATTTTCCGCCCCACAAAAGAATAATATGTATACCTACTTGTATAGCCTACCTACGTCAAAACGCGTATTCTAAAACTTTTCAAGATTACGTTGAGAGCCTATTAAAAGTTCCACCAAGACTTGCCTTGGTGTTTTTTTTCCGAAATCACAGTTTTAATATTAAAATAATGTAGCGAGGTGAAACTTTGAGTATTTTATTTTTAGAAAAGTCATTTCTTTACCTGAATTACGAATATTTTTAACAAAATAATTATTTGTCAGGCCTACAAAATTTTAGTTACGCACATTGTACTGATGTAGGAACTGCAAAGAAATCACAGATAATACACTAAAGGAATGACTTAATCAAAACAATCAGTCAAAAACGAGTCGTACTTGCGCGATAAAGAATTCATAAGGAAGCATAATTATTTTTATAACATGATATTTTCAAACCAAAAATGTAGTTAATAATAAATCACATTGTTAAGAACTAAGTATAACTACCCAAAGGCCACCGAAACATGGAACCTTTTAGAGTGACGGCAAGTACCCTGATACTTCCCTAAAGATACTAATTTATTAGCCTTTTTTGAATAAAAACTTTCAATTATTTAGCAGCTTGCATAAGTTTAGCCAGAATTGGGGAAACTTTTTTTTTAGGTGAGTAGGTATTACAACGCTCTTCGTGTTCAGTTCAATAACGCGTTTAGGATGCTGGTGGGGCTGCCTCGATTCTGTGGTGCATCAGAAATGTTCGCTGATGCGCATGTTGATCAGGGTGTGGGGTAGCTCCAACAGTATTTCAAGTCGCCTTGACTGTTATTACGTGGGTCGCTGTTGTGCAATCTCGCATGGGGTGCCTCTGCGGTGATCAACTAATTATTTATTTTTTTAGTATTCTTTGTTTTGTTGTTCTTTGTTTAGTGTCAGTACCTACTAACACCGATAAGTTTCACTAACTGCTTTTGAGTCTCGTTACTTGATTAAAGATTATTCTATTTGTATTAATCTTCGTTCCGCGTCAGGATTTGGGTAACAGATATGTGTAATCGGTAAAGTAGATTCGAAGTGCATTAGCTGTGACGGACAGACGCACGTGTGGTCCAATACAGGAGCTGTTTTTCATTCGTACGCTCAGACCCCTAAAAAGGAAAAATAGGATAGGGATGTGACTGGCTACTCCAATTGAATTCACTTAAGTATTTGAATCTTTTGAGCCTCTTTCTTCAAATTAATCAAAAGATAAATGAGAGAACTGAAGGCAAACATCTCCGGGAGTAACAAACCGACAAATTGGATTAATGTCTGCCAAAAGGAATGTTAATTTAACTTATCGACGTTTCACGAAGTAGATTTGGCCCAATTGATTTTCCAAATGCTTTTGCTCGAGTTCATCTGGCTTAGAATTCATTATCGTTCTACATTAGCTAGCTATCTTATTCAAATTGCTGGATTATGTCCAATGATCTCTTTTTTTCACATTCTATAAGAATTTTGACTCGCTGAAGTTTTGCTCAAAGTAGGCAGAGTAAGTACAAACATAAATACAATGGCAACTGATCTCTCATAAAGGAAACCATGAGTCTTTTATTTTCACCACATTATTCTTATGGCAAAGGGAACCGGAAGGGTTGCGGAAGACCGTTATTATCTGAAGCCGACAAATGCAGATGACAGAGTTACAAGACAAAAATGTTTATGAATTTCGTTTTGCGAAGAGTCAAATTATTTTAAGAAATTTTAAGAAAAAGTTTAGATACTATAAGAACATACGAGTATCTTTCCTGTAATGTATGATCAGAAATCGATCATATACCAGGGTGATTTTTTTAAAGTATGCGTGGATGGCCAAATCTGAAACTATGAGGAATATCGAAAAACACTGAAAGGAGTCTCGAGCCCGATTTTCGTCAAAACTAAAACTGCATCATTGGATTTTTGAAAAATCACAAAAAAAACACATTCTGTATTATTACACCATTTCAATAAGTGTCACTAATAAGGACCAAATTCTGGGAAGTAATGACATGTAGCAAACTAAAGGAAACCGTTCATTTTTTAGTTTTTTGTTGCCTCTTGCTGTGTGGTTAATAACAAAAACAGAATAAACGCAATACCTCTTAATTTTATTGTACTCATCATTATGAACAACTTTTACTATGGGACCAAACCCGAAATCGCGGAAAATCAGCTGTTCAGTACATTTTGTCGACATAAATGTAAGGGGCAGTCGATTTTTTTTTCTTGACTCTATTGCGTTTATTCTGTTACACGTATTATAATAGTTTGAGATGTTATTTACCTTAAACTTGTGTATCATGCCGTATCTGTTCAGGAGTTCGTAACCGAGGTACTTGACTGGCGCACCCCCTGATGCCTCGTGCAGCGCAAAGACGTCGAAGGACCATTCGTCCAGCGTCTGAAACAAAAAAGTTTGGTGTAGATTTACCGCCAGTGCTCTGGTTCTGCAATGCTATAAAATATTTATCATTTAAATAGGTTGAAATAGTTTTGCAAATAGTACGTTCTTATGCAATTTCTACATCTACCGGGGTTGCGGAATTTGTTTGAAAGTCACCACTGCCCTGGAACGCAAAGAGCATAAGAAGGAACACGGATGGGTTTTAATCAGTAAGAGTCTGACCCTTCCGCTCCACCTAAAGCGGAAGAAGTTATTTGATGATTATATCCATAAAAAAATACGATAAAAAAAATGTATTTTTTTATATTTTCCGTTTTTCTGCTTTGCTTTGTTACAGTATAAATTGTCCATGTTAATGTTTAGGTTTCCATACTTCTGCTTTCTGTATGATGGAAGGAAACCAAGGAGCCTGCTCAGGAGCATCAGTTCCTGGGCGGCGCAGTGGCTGACGTTCAATAGGAGGGGGTGAAATGGGGCCATTATTGGTACTCCATCTCCGCCCCCTCCGGAGCCCTTTGTGGGGGCTCTACCGCGGCTGTTGCATTAGCAGCAGCCGCGGTGGAACCGGCGATGGCGGCAGAAGCGGCGGCAGTGGCGGCGGACTTCATTTAAGAAGCGCTCCGGGCGCGCGGCGACGAATATGTATGGAGATGGGCCGAGCGCCCGCGACGTTAAGTATATTTCGTCTCTTTGACGCCATACAGTTTATCTTATCAACGCCCTATCCACGCGCTCTGTCCGCTTTGTATATCATGTCCCATATACGACAGCCTAACCAGGTAAGATCTGGGCACTACAAACCATAACCGGTGGCACTACAACAGGCCGAATATAGGCACAAATAGAGAGAAATCGTCAAAAAGTTGAATTGGGCACACCACGTCGACGAAAAAGGAAGTGCAATATAAATAGTTTTTTTTTTAACTTTGCCCCACACTAGGAATTTCTCTTCTATCGTGGGTGCGTTTACAAACATATGAACTCACATACACAAACAGCCAGACCCGGAACAACTATCTGTAGGCCATAAAAATATTTGTCCCGTGCGGGAATTGAACCCGAGACACGTAGCGCACTAGTCAATCAAATAGAAATATTGAAAGTTGAACCGAATACCAAGCTGAGTTTAATACCAATAGATTATTTTACATACACAACTACAACATATACTATTCATACTATACGCAAATTTAGAGTGCAGCAACGTTTGTTCACTGTGAGAGTAGACAATTCTTTTTCGTCGTAAGAGAGCAAAAATGTTCGTTTCAAAATAGACATACAACGTTGAGCTAGCAAATGTTTTGTAAAATTCTTGAAATTCTCTAGCTCTTTTGCTAAGCTCACAAAATAAGTTTCTCGGTATCCCGCGTGTCGTTTGGTTTTTAGGGTTCCGTACCCAAAAACGGGACCCTATTACTAAGACTCCGCTGTCCGTCTGTCTGTCAGTCTGTCTGTCTGTCACCAGGCTGTATCTCATAAACAGTGATAGCTAGACAGTTAAAATTTTCACAGATAATGTATTTCTGTTGCCGCTATAACAAAAAGTACTAAAGACAGAATAAAATAAATATTTAAGTGGCAAAAAGATCACGTTTGTTGTATGGGAGCCCCCATACAACAAACGTGATCTTTTTGCCGTTTTATAGATAATGGTACGGAACCCTTCGTGCGCGAGTCCAACTCGCACTTGGCCGGTTTTTATAATTAGTTAGTTATTTTTATAGTTTCGGATCACTTTAGTACAGTGCTACTGTTCATAAAGTACCTACCTACTGGAAAATCATTTGTTACCAAAGCATAACAAAAATCTTTACTACGTCGGATGGGTCACTCTATAAATTCCACTACAATAGACTGCGCACTCTCCTGCCTGTAATTCACTGAATCAAGATAAATGTGTTCGTGTACAAATTAATCTTACTCTTAGTATAGAGTTAATTTGTTCAATCCTTAGTCATTTGATAGTGAAGTGAATATTTGATATCTGAGCAAGATTTGTGACACCGTTAAGTCCATTTATTTATATACAATATGAAGGGGTCATTTTGAACAACGTTGTGAAAATTGTTCATAATTATGAGTACAATGACCCCTTAACAGGTATTGCGTTTATTCTGTTACACGTTGTATATGTATATGTCGCAGCCAACTTGCTTAATCAGCCGTTTCATTAAAAGCCTAGTATTTTCATAGATCTGTGCCGTTTAATCAGCGACATAAGTGACATTGGCAAGTCATTAAACGATTTTGAACAGAAGATGTCACTTTTGTCGCTGAAAAATCGGCGCATTTAAATGAAATGACTAGGCTACCAATTACCAATTACCAATTATATATTATTTTTTTATATGTAAGTATTCTGTAGAGGTTTTACTTGTGCTACTGCAGTGCGATTCTGCTGTGCGATTCTGTAAACATGTCGAAGTGGAACACTTAGGCGGGCTGCACGACGGGTGAGTTGTCAAACCATACAAATAAGATGGAATGACAGCTCAATTGTCGTTCACTCCGCCTAGGTGATGTCGACAGAATCGACCGGCTGTAAACATGTCGAAGTGAACACCCGGGCGGGGCGCACGACGGGTGAGTTGTCAAACCATACAAATAAGATGGAATGACAGCTTTATTGTCGTTCACTCCGCCTAGGTGAACACCGTGAGATGTCGACAGAATCGACCGGCTGATTGTTTCGATTTGAGAAACGAACGCGGCGCGAGATTATTATTGTAATTTAAAATATTTTGGCACATTTCAAATGTAATTATATACCTACTAATTTAATTTAATATTAACGTTTGTTTGCTAACTACTGTGGCAGGACACAGAGACTCATTACCCTGTAATTGTTCCACCTTTGTACACAAATAAACGTATTTGCTTTGATTTCATTTGAGAACCTGCGCAGTCAGCGTCATTTTATTTCAAGATGTTTGTCGGATATTATGCCCACAGGTCGCTAATTGCTCGCAGAACAGATGGTCGATGGGGCCGAAAAGTTTTGGAGTGGCGACCGCGTACCGGAAGACGCAGCGTTGGAAGGCCTCCCACAAGGTGGACCGATGACCTGGTGAGGGTCGCGGGTAACCGATGGATGCGAGACGCACAGGACCGGTTGTTGTGGCGACGCTTGGGGGAGGCCTATGTCCAGCAGTGGACGTCTTTCGGCTGATATGATGATGATGATGATGATGAGGTCGCTAATATGGTATGGTGCCAATACAGTAAAGAGTTTGTTATCTATTTAGTTCTAGTATTAGGTAAACTTTCACATTCAATAATATACAAACAAGGATTTAGTTATTTTAAAACAACAGCACTTTACCATTTCTATTAGTAGATTTTCACCTATTTCAGTTCCAAAGTGTCACAGCGGATTTGTGATGCAAACAAAACTAACTTTGAATCGAGCGTTTATATAAATGGAATACACTTATATATTCTATTCGTATTTCTGGACTTTGTTTATAAACCGTTTTAGAAAAAAGCCTAATTATAGGTATATATGTCGCAGCCAACTAGCTGAATCCGCCGTTTCATTAAAAGTCTAGCCTTTTCATTGAATTGTACCGTTAAAACAGCGACTCATGTGACAAGGTCAAGTCATCAAATGATATTGAACAAAAGATGTTACTTAGGTCGCTGAAAAATCGGCACATTTAAATGAAAAGGCTAGGCAACCAATTAAACGGCTGATTAAGCTAATTGGCTGCGACATATACCCTGAATTATAGATTATACACATTATAACATTAATACCTTGCGTAACCGACAAACTAATACTTTATAGGATTCGGTAGAGAAGGATTTCAGGGTCAATGAATCCGTGAGTTGAGTGCCCACTGACTCCAAAATCTCCCCTCGCTCTTAAAATGAATGTAAAAAATACAATTGAAATTTTAATTCTTTCAAAACTCCAGTTCAATTAAAATCTACAGTGCTTACTATTTATATCGTAAATTCATTCAATTTGAATAGTATAAGACGTCACCTCAAGGAAGAGACGGTGGTAGTGGGGTCGGATGCAGTGCTGGAAGAAGAAGTCGCTTGAATAACTATATAATATATTTATGCATTAATTATAAGTTAAAAAAACCGGAATAGTTTTGTAAGTAGAGTGTGACTTTACGCGTACGTAGACGTATCGGAATAGTACCTATAACCATTCCGGTAATAGAATTTTGTTTTTTTTTCTGAGTGATGTTCATAAGCACCGGATACTACTCTGATGAAAAAATATTTTTAGGTGAAAAAATGTTCCTCCAAACAGTTTTTTATAAGCCCTGACTGGAGGCTTTAACATTTATAAAGCCACAAATACAAGCAGACGACAACCTCTTAGGTTGACCTGCGAGAAGCCACTCATAAAAAAACCCCCATGCAGCGATTCCGGGTTTCATAGCTATGTCGTGCTAGCTGCTGACTGACCATCCTGTTCCGTGATCCATTTCGACCGGCGTGCTCCAGTACCTAATTTATTTTATGCCGCCGATATACTTTCCTCGGTCAGCAGCGATTTCCATCGAGTTGCTGAGCGAGAGGTTTATATCCAGGTGTCTTTTTTAGTCCTGGGGGTCTACACTCTGAGCTTGAAATCCGTTGTTTCGGCCTTAGTATCTGGCTTTTTCTACTCCGTATCACCTACGAACTTACGATTAGTCCCGAACCCGAACTAAGACTGAATGACAACACGATTTGACAGCTGTGTTTACAACTGTCAAATATGAGTAGTAAAAAGTGTTATTCAATTTTGGAGATTTTGAGAAACCTTATCTCTGTTATACCTGACTCGGTTACGCGGTCCACCTACCATGGTAATTGACATCCTTAAGCTTGTTAATTTCGTTACTGCACAATTTACTATCAAAGCGTTATAAATAGAAATTCATAGAATTCAGGCGAGGTGCTGCCGACTCGTATTCTAAAGGTTACTGGGTTACTAGGTTACCCCCAGCTTTCCTATGTACAGTCCCCAGGCGTGAATGTGACATATTCAGTTTTGGAAAGAGATTGCCACACGGCTTCGAGTGACAGAAAAGACGCTTTATCAAGCTTTTTCATTCACTCGATGTAATAAACAACTAATATTTTGCAAATGTTCTAAGCAAATCAAATATAAATTCTAAGCTATTAAAATAGATAATTAAAATGTCAGCCTCATACTGCTTCTAATTAATTAATAAATGAAATGATTGTTGTGTGAATGAAAGAAATGTCAAAGGTTATAACAATTTAGTTAGGTTCATTGTTTATTTTGCTTGCTACTATTTTCGGTTTGAGTCACTTAATTTTTGCCATAACAACAGAAATACATGTATAATCAGCAAACATTTAGAAATTAGCTATCCTCTCTGTGTTTTTCACTTTGTTTTCCATCTCACTCATCTCAGTTTTGCATAATCTTTATAATCATAATCTTTATAAAAAACGTAACGAGGAAAAACCATAATATTCTTTTCAAAAAGTTCCAACATCCTGGTGCGGTTTTTATAAGCGGAGTTAAAGTGAAAATTGGGTCACGCAGCAAAAAGGCCGCTCTCTGAACGTGTCACTCACAAAATGTTGAAAGCAGAGCTTCATTACTGTACAAAGTGTTGGAACCCTCAAAATCAAGTCATGGCTTTAACATTTTTAGTTACAGCTTTTGTGAAAAGTAGCATAAAGTGCCATTTTCAAAAATTGACTGATGCGAGGGATTCTCGTAACTCACTTAGTTTTTAGTCCAATAGTTCATTGGATAAGGTATTTGGTTACGAAATAATACCTAATTTATTGAAATAAAGCTTTCGTTTTGAACTGGCGTGTGAAAACTCGTGAAATCGAAACTCAGTAGCTACATAAGTGAGGGGTAATATTAGTTGTAAAAAAATAAATACAACCATGTTTTCTTTGGACATGTTTTTTGGCCGGACACGTCTGCCGCATGTCATACGATTCATGGGCTAAAGCAACCACAATGTGGGTCCCAGAAAATGTCCGGCGGCATCGCGGCAGACCCAGGCGAAGATGGCGGGACGAGCTTGACGCCTACCGACAGGATTGGTCCACACTAGCTCAGAGCCGGGAAGAATGAAAGGAAGAAAGGGAGGCCTTTGCAATGCAGTGGGACGGAATAGGCTGGAAATAAATAAATAATGCTTTCTCTACACAGCAGGCAAACACAGAAAATGAAAAAATATCTTCTATGAAATAATTTTGATCCCTTAAGGAAATAGTCCACTGTCAGCTAAAAAGACACAACACCATCGATAATCAACTTATCGCTTTTAGCTAAACCAACATTCTCATTGAGGGAAGCTTCCAGAACTAATTGGATTGTTCAGAAACACTCTTGCGGTATCCAAACGTTCTAATTGTTCACTTCGATTCCCAAGTATAACTTCAACAGACAAATTCAACGCGTGGTTATTAATTTAGTTTCGAGTTTTTGAATAAACTGTAAGTACGTGGTTCAATATTTGTGAAGGAATTTATTTGATTTTCCTTTGAAGGGAACATCGGTATATTTAAACTAGAGATAGAAATTCAAGCTGTTTTCTTAGACTGTGTACCAGGCACAGATATATATATAGATCTGTGGTACCAGGCCTAAAACATCGAATTTCGTATTGTAGGTAGTATCGTGTTTCGGGTTGCCAGTTCCTTTAACCGAAAGCTGAGTAGATCGGCCAGTAAAATCGGGAAATTGGTAAAGATTAGGTAAAAAGATTTGAAAGGCACTTGTTTGAAACATTTCGTTTCTTCGTTATGTAAATGGACATCATGATTGGGTTCTTTGATCCTTTCAAAAACGCCTTTACTTCCTTTATTAAACTAATAAAATGAAGCCTGTTGTGTCGTTGAAGGTAAATTCAAAGTTGTTGTATAAATTATATAATGTATGTTGTATAATTTAAATAATTTAAGTTGTATCATTTAAGTTTTATAAATTAAAAACCTAAAATCAAGCCACTGTTTTTGTTTTTATTTTTTAAATCAATCAGATTTAAAAAATAAAAACAAAAACAGTGGCTTGACCCTCTTGAACTTTCTGCTCCTGCTAGGTATTGTTCCTGTTCCATAGAGGTATGTAGAGTAGAGTAGAGTTTAAGAAAGCTCACAGATCTGTTAGTTTTTTTCGATTTCCCAAACATTTGAAGTGATTATAGTTTGTGTCTTTCTAAAATAGATATTCTTTAATGTTGTTCCGTCTTATGCGTCTTATTTAGACTGAGTCAGACTCAGTCTTCTTTATTGTGCAATAAAAAGAAAATGAAACAAAGACTTACCTTAAGAACTCTAATGACATCTTGAGGGAACTGCATAAGCGCAGTACTGGTGACCCTCCTGTAGATCCTGTCCACGAAGATGCCAGCCCTGATCGCGTGAGCCACCGACCGGAACTTGGGCTTCTCGTCTGACTTCCGCTTTGCCGTCGCCAGCTGCCGCGTGAAGGTGGAAGCCAGCCACTCCCGGACTTCAGGAGGAACGGCATCCGGCTGGACCTCTGACAGCTCATCATCTTCGTCAGCCAGCCGCCTGTGCACAACACAAAGGAAAATTAGATTCTGGAAAATGTTTAGTAATCAAGCTAATTTTTATAGCTCAAGCTTCACGTCCAACAATTTTATTAGCTCCATTATTGTCACGTCCGTATTAGCTCCATTTACCATCGAAAGCTGCGAAGCTGTTAGGACAACGTTTTGTGACAATCAGTCCGGCTGTTCATATGCTGTAATAAGTATCCTCCGCTGCGGTTCCTTTATATACGCCTTTCTTTAATTTTGGTACAATAATATCAGTCGGAGCTATAAATTTTCAGCAAAAATAATATAACTTTAAAAGTATTTCGTTGCTAACATCAAAAACTTCGGATAATTAAAACAAATTACCTTCTCATCCTATTGTATTATCTTGTTAACAAACTTACATCATTCTTAAAATTACTTGCTTCAAGATTTTTAACTTTTCGTATCATACAACTATATCTAAGCAAACTTTATTAATCTAATTAATATTTACTTTTCTATGAAATGCTGTACATTGTTAGACTATCAAAGTTATATAATCTTAATTAACTCACTAACAGCTACAGCTATTTGTATTGCTATCTTGTTAGTATGAGTGTAAAAAATTAATAAATTGCTTGATTTTAACTACTTATGTAAAGTTATCAAAGTAAAAAGGTGATTTTCTTTGCAGGATCTTAAACAGTACAAAATTTGCATGATAAAAATACGGTGTATACAAAATCCCACCCACAAGATTCCAAATCAGGCATATTTTAGTGAATAAAAAATATGTATAAGATAGGTAATCCTTTGCGTGAGGCTTTGTAGAACAATATGTCAGATTTTTATCCAGAACTTTCGTGACATCTGTTTTGTAGATAAGTTGAAATAAAAATAAAAGGTCCTGAAATTGAGAAAAGTATTTTTTTCCAAGTATTGGTGTTTGGATACCAATATGTAACTTTGTTCAAATCAAACCAAGTGTGATGAAGTAGACTTTGGAGCATGCTACTTTGGGTACACTAGCTAAGGATATCGGATACCTATGTCTCATGCAGCGTGCTCAAGAATTCGTTATGCTGTTACATTGCTTTCCATTGGAACATTGTTTGCCACATTGATGAAGTACTTGGTAATATTGAAGAAGAAATTAGTTCCTACATATATAAGACTTTTAAATTATTACATCGTAAAATAAATAATGACCCTCTTTTACCTCGAGCACTTGTTTCTATGGAAAATGAAGCATAAAGTGGCTCACAATTAAAGCACACCCAGTCCATTTTTTAATTAGAGGTTTTATTATAATAAAAAAACCACCCAAACGAAAGCCTTCTATTAGATTAGCGTCGAGGGTTTCGTTTTTAACGCAATTAAAAGAGGTAGAGATTCTATTCGCATGTCTGATGAGTACAGTGGCACCTAAAAGTATCTTGCGGTGAATAAGAATATTATTATCCATGTTACTTAGCATCTTAATTAATAACATATTCAAAGCGCTTTACGCCTCACATCGGGGTATATCATAAACCATTTTAGTCACAAGCTTTGAAACAATGGAAAGCAATACAGTACACAAACAGCCACACGACAAAACAAGCGAATCTCTGGGGATGCTCAAGGTTAATTCGGGGTCGTATTGTCATTACTACTTGAATGAAACCGGAATATACTCGATGGAAATGTTCGAATATTTTGATGGAGAAATATTGAATTTTGATGATAAATTCTGGTTTGATTCAAGCGTTGTGAGTGGCATAAAAAGTGATAACATCGACACACCTAAACACCAGGGTTGGGGCCGACTGCTGACGCGCCACTGCCGGTCTAAAATAAAACACGCCGTCATTGGGACAGAGTCAGGGATCACACAAGGAAAGGAATAATCGCGAACGACTTGCTTGTGGGATAACTAGGTATTCATCATTTTAATTGCAGTGAATAATAATTAAAAATATTAAAAGATTTCTCATGTGTTAAACTAGGCTAAAAGTAGAATTAAAATGATGAAACCACAGCAATATGGTTTTTATAAAACAAAGACACCTGCAAAATTTACAATACACACATGTAAAAATCAAAAAGTCATAAAATATGAAACAAGCTAGTCGAAAAAATACCTAGAATAAAGAATCTTAAATGTTTTTATAAAATATTTGGAAGCGGTGGTAGCAGCTCTAAATAAAATAACACGTTTAATTACATAAACTAATCGTAAAAAGTTTTAAGTGTAAAGGTTAAAACCATATGTATGATAAAGAAAATAAAATATCTCATAAAAAAAAAGAAAAGCTTAATGAAATGACGCTACACAGGGGTCACCAAGACCAGACACAAGAATGAATTGTGAACATGCCTAGGGAAAGGACAAACACAGACGGAGCTGAAGACTGGGACGATCACAAAGACGAGTCACACAGGGTCCAAACGGCACACGGGACTAAGTTCCAGAGCTAATCTAAACGTAATCTAGACGCAGATAAAATGCTATTCTACCTGGGAACAAGTTACGCTTTACCTACTTTGAGAAAATTTGTAGTACTGAAGCAAAATATCAAAAATAAGAAGTAATAAGTATCACGTAACTTGTTCACCGAAATTCGTGTACAAAGAAACAAGTAACCTATAAACTTGAAAGTACCAATCTGGATACAAATCCAAACTGATAAAAATAGCAAATGATAGAGGAAACACTAAACTAATAGGAGGACAGGTAACTGAGAGAGTATTATAAACTGAAGCTTAAACAGAACAGAAAGACCTAATCGCACAGATTGGACAGAAGGGAGGCGCGACTACTTGGCCATTTGCGGCGGTGTTGTAACGGTATTAACTTTGCTTCGTTTGGTTTCTCTACTGAGCACCTCGCCCAGCACGGGGTGCGCAGGCGGCGCATGTGGAGCGTCGACTGCTGCGCACGCGGCTGCTCCGCCACTCTCCTATCCCTGCGTTAGACATAATCACTGGCGGCGCGACGACACATCCGCTCACATCCATTGTTATAAACACCCTAGAATTGTCAGCTTTGGAGACAATCGTCGCGAATATGATCTTTAATGAATTTTCAAACAAATCTTCAAAAGCTTGGTCTTCAAATAAATAAAGCGTTTCAGGTATCGGAGCGTTTTCGTTTAGACTGAAAATTTTAATAAATTACGAAGTCGATAACAACATTTCCTTGGTTTCAAGTTAATTTTATTTGAATCGAAGATTTGTAAGGATTCGTTTCAAGCGAGAACGTTAAACATGTTGAAACCTTTAAAGTTTCATTTGATTCCTAGTTTATAAACCAGGCCAAACTAAATTAAGTTTGTGTCTTCTTATAAATACTTATCATTTTATAACGTATTTTTCTGTGCAAAATTCTGTGAAAAGTTAATTTGAATGTAAAGCTCGGGACATCTATGCAAAATATTACATTCATATGCAAATTGTCGCACTGTGCTACCATAATATCATTAGTTGTGCGAAATTGTTAGTCTGTGAAAGTAATCACCTATTCTGAAGGAAATCTTTGCACATAAGAATTTTATTCCTGTTACCGAAGACATTCTTTGAATAAATTTTCAGATATAAAAAATGAGGTCATTTCCTTGGTCAAATTATTGACTACTACACTGTTTTTTTATGATCCCCAATACGCGTTTATAATCTGTAAAGTTATTTTTTTCAAGTTATCTTACGGAAGATAAAAATTGGAACAGAAATTATTCAAATATTTTATCATTAGTTGTGCGAAAGTGTTAGTCTGTGAAAGTAATCACCTATTCTGAAGGAAATCTTTGCTCATAAGAATTTTATTCCTGTTACCGAAGACATTCTTTGAATAAATTTTCAGATATAAAAAATGAGGTCATTTCCTTGGTCAAATTATTGACTACTACACTGTTTTTTATGATCCCCATTACAGGTTTATAATCTGTAAAGTAATTTTTTCAAGTTATCTGACGGAAGATAAAAATTGGAACAGAATTTATTCAAATATTTTAACAAAACAATTATGTAAAAACCAATTGTTAACAATAATAAATAAACGAACAATCCATTCCTGTTCACAGCTCTGCCTGTTCTTCTCTCAAGTTAATACAATCGGCAAACAGTGCTTGTACAACTTCGAGGTGTTGCTAAATAGTTCCCGAAGTCTGTATTTCGTTATCGATCTTAATTGCTCTTCTAGTGTTGTCAGTTCATATTATTGTGGCTGTGTGTGAACACACAGAAACGTAATATATCCTTATAGACCTTAAGAACTTTACTAAAGCTACTGCTGTAGAAGTAGATTTCTAGATCTAACTGTTTTTTTATTTCTTTCTTTTTTCTTAAAAAAAATCGTTGCCCCACACCAGGAATTTCTCCTGTATCGTGGTTGCGTTTACACACATTTATAAACTCACATACATAAATAGCCAGACCCGGAATTACTATCTCTAGGGCATACCAATATTTGTTCCGTGCGGGAATCGAACCCGCGACACGCAGCGCAGCAGTCAATCGCTCAAGCACTGCGCTATTTGTATCAGTATTGAACCATATTTGAAAGTTTGATACTCTAGTGGTACTCGTATGCATCGTGTAACATGGCAGTTTATTGGCAGGGATGCTTCGTTGCACTCATGCACAAATTCAATATGACTACGTTACACATCGTGTCTGGGGAGCGCAGGTCTAGAATTTATAATTCGATTTTCTTGCTTGCCTTGTTCAGGCAGAATTTGTACTTTAGTTATGTTAGTCTTAACATTGTAAAACATTTTCATCTTAACATACATGTGTTTATGTCAAGAAGTCTATGATTCATAAAAACATGATTCGTTTTGAAAAAAACCAGTTCTGCAAAGTCTAATGAATCACAACATGTACTGCACAAAACAGCTTTCACAAAAAACTTTGTCTAACAGTGAACTCCAAAAAAACTGCCTAAATTGACTGAAATTCTAACAAAACCCAGAAATTTACTCAGCGGGCAGTAAATGACAATTGAAAAACTCGCATTGCTCACGTACTCAAACAAAGCTAGGTAAATGAAAATTTCTAGGGACTGGCGAGGCATTGCAAACAAATGGTATGGCACTCGCTGTAGTGCTTTTTCAGTTTTATTTGGTAGTGAGCGGAAAATGATTCTACCATTTATGTGTCGGCAGCTGTCAGGTAGTTTGGACGTCGTTCGTTTTCAGATAAAATGTTGTTTTATCTGCAGGATTGCAGTAATTGTTATGTTTATCTCATCGCTTCGATGTTGTTCTTATTCGGAATTATCTTCTTGACTGTGGATAGTTTGAATTTTATTTCTCTTGATATTTAATGCTTGTGGAAGACCTAAACGAGGGTGTCATGTTCAATTCTTCGATTTTGTTCCACTGGTAAAAGTATCGAAGGTCGTTTAATTGTTTACTGAAACTCCAATTACTATAGTAGGTATATCATTTCAGAGTTAGGAATTAAATAAACCGATACTGCAATTATTAACTAGGTATGTATAATTACCGGCTCACAATATCAGTAACGTTAGCCGTATTTATCGTTGTTATCGAACTAAATTATTGCAAAAGCGGGCATCACATGACCAAAATTGAGCAATTTGATCGTACAGAGGTAGAGGACTAAATTGATTCCAATTTCCCGTTATTGTGAGAATTTCCAATTTTCTCTACAAGGTAGGTAGGTCGAGTTGAGTTATAAGATCCCGGTGTTTGACAAATTACTTCTGACAAAGTCGTCTTCAGACATGTTATCATAGGCAAAAAGAAAACAAATCCTTATACATATGTATATAATTATGTCGTCGCTACATCCTAGAATTTGGCCATTTCATGATGTTGCCGACCATTTCAATGAAATGGCCATCTCAAACCTAACTTTGACGACGGAAAACCTACGCGGTGCTCCTATTTCTGTCAGCAGGATTTAAAGGAACCTAACATGTATGGGTCATCCCATTAGAACGTCACCTATCCATATCTGGGGGCCTACCACAACCTCTTAAAACAATATTACTTTAATATTACTTTGCGTTCCGCTCTGTTGGATTTTCAACGCTCGGATCAGCGCCGAAAGTTGAAAATGCAACAACAGAAATTACAAAGTAATATTAAAATAATATTGTTTTAAGAGGTTGTGGTAGGCCTCCAGGGTTGCATAATTTCCCTCAAACCTCACCTCATTCTCATTGAAAGAAATGGCCAATACTGCGACATGGTCCCGATATTTTCAACGCGAAAGAAATATTATAATCAGGCAGTAAAAGCTTAATATGAAGTCAGATAAAAGTAAGATAATTTTTTGTTTTCTTATTTTGCAATTTTCTCGCAAAACAAGGTACTACAAGCTAGAAATGAAATCCTTTTGTTTTGTGTACACTGGTTTAAAAATAATAGATTAGAACATGTCAGATTTAACAAGGGTAGGTTTTTAGGAATCCAGTTGATAAGTGGGCCAACATTTGCTGGGTCTTGTTTTGCTTTGCAATTTCGTTCTGAGTGATTCTCGCTTTTTGTTGGGGCTTTATCTTTCACATCCAGTTTCCTTTGTCTTTTTAAACCGACTTCCAAAAAAGAAGGAGGTTCTCAATTCGATTGTATTTTTTTTTTTGTTTTTTTTTTTTGTGTTTGTTACCTCATATCTCCGTCATTTATGAACCGATTTGAAAAATTCTTGTTTTATGTGAAAGGATATACTTCTCGATTGGTTCCATTTAAATTTTATCGAAATCGTTTAAGCAATTTGGTTTTTAAATCTAAATAGCTGCCAAAAATTTGTGGAAAAATCATCCATGTATACGAAATTGCGTATTTTTGCTTTCCTGTGACTTTCCAGTGATGTTGTTAGGGTACCACTAAAAAGTGAAAGATAAAAAACTTTTTCACAAAAAAAACCGACTTCAAAAAAACACTATCAAGTACAAAATAACTTTAATTTCGGAAGTCGGTGTCAATTAACTAAGAAGCAACCAAACACCGACTACCGAAATTAAAGTTGTTTTGTACTTTGTAGTGTTTTTTTAAGTCGGTTTTTTTTTTATTTCTTGTATATATGACAACAATGGCCAACCCGTTTTGACACTAATATAATAATTATTGAAAAAATATAAACTCTTGGCACCTGAGTAATTAAAATACGTAGATATGCAGGCACACGTTTCCAGGGACTATAAAATATGAATATTGGAATTGAATCATTAAAAGCTTTAACAGTTAATATTTAAACACTCGGAGCGGAGAGATTTAAAATAGTAACTTCATGAATATACTTTAATTAATTTAACTTCGCCGTTTATGTTTAAGAGCGTTTACACGGTACGGCTTTTCAAGAGAAAGATTTCAGAAGGAGAGAGAGAGCGATTTTAAGTTTTCTATAGAAAGTGAAAAATCACTATATCCTTCCCCCTGAACTCTTTTTCAAAAATGTTTTCTGATAACTATTTAGACCTCGATATCTAGCGTACACATACCAAGTTTCGTTAAAATCGGTTCATTCATTTTGAAGAATAAGGACTTGAAAGTTTGTATGAAATGACATATGGCGTACACGCTCTTAAGCTCTATATTTTAAGACGTAATTCATTTCTATCGTATTTGAGACCTAAGTTTAAGATTTATTAAGCATATTTCTTTGCGATTTGTTTCCTCTGTCTTTTTCGGCAAATTATTTCGGGCAACTGAAACTGAAACTGGAAAGTCATAACTGTTCTACGACAAAAAAAAAAAAATTCTAGGTTTCACTAAAAACGTTTATATAACACTTACGACCAGCTCCGGTCTAGAAAATATTATAATTTAAAATAAGATGTCTCCACAGTTAAAGTTTAAGTACCGATTAAAAATAAAACGGTTCCAGCAATATCTATACTTTTCGTTCCATTTACCTGAGTCGTAACGTTATAAAAATATCATTACGTTTTCTCCCTATTGTAACTGCCAGTTATAACTACCCTTTATGTAAGCTCACCGAATGGATCTTTATATATTTATACAGTTACGAACCGTTACCATTTTTACGGCCGGTAACGTTTTTATAACGTTTCGTTCTCTCAGGTTTTTATTACTGCTTGTAAATGTTCTGTTAGTTTAGTTATGTAGAGGGTGCTACTGAAGTAATCAATTTCTCTGGAAGACTGTTATTTGTGTTATGACAAGCTGCTGAAATATCAGCAATATGTGTGTTTATTATTTGATTTTATTCTGTGCCTTTATTATGAAGACGTACTGCACTAACTCCAAATGAATGTGTATACTCTTACGGTGTGCAGGTGCCTCTTGCATTGTCGTCAACCTGTACGTTTACAAAGTGGCCAAAATGCTACACTAGCGTCCAAAGAAACTGCATCAGTGAGGAAGAGAAAAGCAAGAAATAGCCAGTTCACTTATTCATACAATATCATTTATCTCTGTAAACGGAATTTATGCAATATTATACCTGAGACATTTCTATGGTAGGCGTCAGATAAACTTGCAATAAAGTACATTGACCTTTCTCTAATATCCCTTCGTAGATACCCGAACAAAAATTATGAACCGTTTTTCATTACTAGAGAACGTAAAGGATAACGATAGGAGTCGATTCAGGATAGCTTTATGTCATTATTTCTGTTTTTGATATTAAGAAAGTCAATTAATGAATGTGGGTTATTGACCGTTATTGCACATTTATCCGGTGACATTCAGAGAGAAGTCATTTATTTACCTGTCGCTATGTTTCAAAGTACCTGAATAGTTTAGCAACATTTTTTTAAGTTGTTGCTGATAGGGATGCTAAAACATGATAAATATATGCTAAACTTATATTTTTTTCGCATCTCTGTTGTCTACAGTGAGCATTTGTCATGATTTAATATTACTTCATGTAACGTAAAGTCTCCTCTCTTCATCAAAACATCTCAAATCCTCGTGTAACTCAATAGTTTTACCGACAAAAATATCGGCTCCATCCTATAATACTTCTACATTTTTTTTAAACCCATCATGTAAATAAGGAAAAACAAAACCCAACCGCCACTCAGCCACAACGAAACCTGATAGAAAGCATAAATCGGAAACCACAATTTTCAATCGGAGACCGTCGACGTCACGCGTCGTCGCCTGCTGTCAACCGTCGCGTCGGTCGCATCGCATGACGTCATCCTGTCTGCGCGACTGAGCTAGAAGCTCCGTGTGTCCGTTGAAATATGATTCTTTCTTTTTTTGTTTGCCTAGTACTTGATGGATGGAAACATGATATTATTAATGTTACTTTTATATGTTTTCTTAGTGGGTGGTTAATCTTTTCTTCACTCAAAAATCTTTGTTTTTTCTTAATTAAAGTAACGTTGCCTTGATAGGTTTATCAAAAGCAACAACAAGCGTGCTCTTGCGCTTTCCGTCAGATGAGATTTTGGTCAAACGCGTGCCGATCTTGTTAAATCAACCTACGACATGATTGCGACAACTCTCAGGAATATTTTCTTATTTCAGGCTTACGAAGTGAGTTTGTCAAAATCGAGTTTTAGTTTTGGTGTTATAGTCCAGACGATTTAACGGTGCTTTGGGATCCTTTCAGCAATAGGAAATATGTATTTGAAGTTGTTCGGTTAGCCAGTAGGTACTTATTATGCCCAAGAATGGTATAAAACCGTAAACTTTCCTTGTTTGGCACTTACTAAATTTAATTTGGGGGGTCTTCGAATTGCAATTTATCTACTAAATAGTCGCTGTTCGTTGGCTTTTGAAACAATTTCGTTCATCATCATCATCATTTCAGCCAAAAGACATCCACTGGTGGACATGGGCCTCCCAGCCAGATGGGGGTTGCCATAATTGCCACGCTTGGCAGGCGGGTTGGTGGTCGCAGTGAAGCTGTAGCAATGTACCTATAGATAATGCTGCTGTCCATTCGCTGGTGATTCTCTTAGTCGCCTCTTACGACACCCACGGGAAGTGATGGGATGGTGCTATTCTTTTATGTCCGACACCATACGGAACCGACACCATACGGGACAACTCGGTATAATTTTCTGGATGCTGGTTCTTTTGGTCGCTATGTGATCACGTTTTTACATCAGTCAAGTGAGCGGTACTTTAAAATCCAACCAATTCCCATTCGTTTGTTACTTTTTTTTATTGAGGAATGGGCTAGTTGATGACCTCGATCCCGCCTGATGGAAAACGATAGATGAGGTCTATGATGGAGCGAGCGTGCCCAGAAGATGCCTGTTCACTCTTGCTTTGAAGGGAGACGGGTTTCCTTAAAAGGATACAGCTTTAATGCCTTCATGTATAGAATAGAAAATGGCACTAACAATTTGTGGTTAGCCATTTCGTCAAATTCACGATAGAGTATCTCTAATGACAAAAACAATTTGGTGATTAAAGAAAAGCTCTCAAACTATTTTGGAAATGGAACGTATTGCATGTATTTATGATCAGCTGGAAATATCTTCTAAGTTCACTTAATCTGCACATAAATAATTCATAATTTTAGTCAGTATTGTACTAAAATTAAGAGAAACGGAGGCAGTCTGGCTTATTTATTTAAGGCGCTGGTAATTTATACAAAGGGGTTAACTCCCGAGCCGGTTCAAGGCAGGAATATTTCATAGCTATTGATTTATAAGCACTGTTACAGTTGTGTTTCCGAGGAGTACGCGAAATTCAGTGTGTTTATTAATTTCAGAGGTGGCTTGCTACTCCAGATTGTTTCGATCTAGGTTACTGTCTGTTACTGCCGTATAATCGCAGTACTTGTAAAATTATCAAACAATCTTAGTTTTCTCTTTGTTCCTTTTGTATCGACGGTATTTATAATTATACTGTTGCCAGTCGCAAAGTGTCAAAAACACCACTAATTTTCCTACATTATAATGACAACTTTTTGCCAAACTTGTGTCCTGACTTTGAACGCCTTTCAAGTACGAGAATTGAACCACTGACGATCAAGGGTGGTGAATAGATATTCGGGACACACCTGCAAATGGAACCTTGTCTGAACAGAAATACGGCACTCGCACTGGGTGTCGGATGGATTGACAATATCCTATTTCACCAAATTATGTTTGCTATGACCTACATGGGTTCGCAATCGATTCACTGCTTTCACAGAGATACTTATGCAAAGGAACATGTTATATTAAAGCACCTATGAAAAAAAACCGGTCAAGAACGAGTCGGACTCGCGCACCGAAGTTTTTGTATCATCATGCAGATTTCTGAAAGAATGTGCTATTTATAGACATCGTTTTATTTTTCCTGAAATCTTTACATAAACATAAATCACATAGAATAATTTCAGATTTTTCACTATGCAAACTTCGAAAATAAGGGGGACGGGGGACAAAAGTCGAAAACTATGTGGCCTAGAAAAAAAGAAAAATGTTTGAGAATGTGCAAATCTTTTTTATTTGCAAAAAAGATTGGGCAAATGCCATCTAAAACTTTTCCAAATTTAAAGTTGATAACTTAGTTATTGATATATCCAGCTGTGACAGACGGACAGACAGACTGAGTCGCTCCATAAGCGCTCCTTTTTAGAATTTTGGTACGGAACCCTAAAAGCAAATGCGTAAACGAATGTTTTTATTTCAAATATATTTCAACTGTGCTCAATGCACGAAGGGCGGTGCCACTCCACCTCTATCGAATATTGAAACTGTATCGTCCTCGGCCTTTTTTCGCGGAAAATGGACATGGGACAATACAAACAGTGTGTATGTGTAACACAATAATGTTTTTACACCTTTTTTATTAGGCCAAGGTTCTCTATACGGCTCAGTAAATTGATTTGAGAGGAATTGTGTTGTCATTCGTTTTTAGGGTTCCGTACCTCATAAAACGGAAACCTTAATATAGGATCACTTTGTTGTCCCGTTGTCTGTCCGTCTGTCAAGACTGTTTTTCTCAGGAACGCTTGGAGAAATAAAGTTGAAATTAATATCAAATACTCAGGTCTGTTGTCCCTTGGAACAGTGAAAAAATCAAAGTTTTAAGTCAAACTAATCTAAAGATAAAAGTGCCAATTCAACGTTCACATTCGCATGTCAGTCGCAATATGTCAAAAATGTATGAAAATTAAGGCTTTTTTGACAGTTTGCCATTGACATGCGAATGCGCACGTTGTGTAAAAATTAGTAGATTATTGGCTCTAGGGCGTTTATGGCGCTTATTTTGACGCTCACATTGGGAATCAAAACCTATAGGGTACTTCCCGTTGACCTAAAATCAGATCTGAAAATTGGGAATTTGTAGTTTTTATCGTAAGTATAAAATTATATTTTTTGCGATTACTTAAAATTTCGGTTGAAAAATTACTGTGACGTACATTGATGTATTGTATCAGAGAACATTTTTTTAACAACATTTTTGTTTGTCCTTTAATCTTACCTGCTATATGTTAGTCAGAGTAATGAGAGTGCTTTCATAGTTTATAAATTTTCGTAGGTAATAAAGCCCCGGTGCGCTAGTGTGACTGGTACTTGTCTGGTTTTTTTAATTGCCTTTGATATAAGTTCGCTCGACTAGGAGTTGTATTTTAGTCAGGATTATAGAAATAATGCCCGCTGCCCTCGAGTATAGTTTTTCTATCCCAAACTAATAGACGACGCTTTATGTCATTGAATCGCACCAGCATTGGTCTAGTTTTAGGGCATAGATCTACCAGGCATAAATATTCTAATTTAATGTCATTAATCTTGAGTAGTTTGGCAATCATGTGATGAAACGAGTCGCACAAGTTTTCACTGGGTTTTAGTGAAACAGCAAGATATCCATAGAATCGCAGTCATGACTGTCCAGATTAAATTAAAAGACTTTAATGTTTTAAAAGAGTGAGAGAGCTTTGCAGAAAAAAGTTCGCAGTGAAATCATTGGCAAGAGATCTTTAAATATTCTCATTCTTTATTGCACACAAAAACATACAGATACAAATGTAAAACTCGCTATGTACCAACAAAAAAGCCGAGCTATATTAGCTAACTAGCACATTATATGGTAGAAAAGCTTATTTGATTCAATAAGAAAGCAATAAAATTACCTTCATAAGTATAACCCACGTAAACAAGAACTATCATAGACGACGTTTTGTGTAATTTTTAGTCCAAATATTTCTCCTCTCAATACTTAGAGAGACTTGATTAACCACAAACAAGTCATTTAAAAGTTCACCTCTGCAATGCAAATTATGTAGCCTCTATTGCCTCTATGCTGAACGTATTTCATAACGCCTTTTGATACCGCTGTTGCTCTATATTGCCTCTACATAAAGCCGCGTAGAGCCGCACATTTCATTTGGTAGAGTCGACGCTCGCATGAATGTAACGTATGCTAGGTCGTTTTAATTGTATTTTTTTTTTGTTTTTGATAGTTTTAGTATCGTGGCATATGTTGGTAACGTGCCGTTTTGTTATTTGAAATAGGAAACTGTATTTCATGTTTTACATACAGAGGGAAATCCTACTAATTTTTCTTTCTCAAAAATGTATGAAAAATTAGTTTTTTTTTTAAATAAGTAGGTTTTACTTAAACTGTATTTTGTGTCACATTTATTGTCGGACTCGGTGTACATCATCATCTGCCTACCTTTTTCCCAACTATATTGGGGTCGGCTTCCAGTCAAACCTGATTCAGCTGAATACCAGTATTTATTGAAATAAGAAATTTTTAAATAATTGTTTTTAGCTAATTGAAGCCTATTTAAGAATTTCTTATTTCTATTCTTTTAAGATTTTCTTTACACTTATTTAAGAATTTCTCGTTGGTCTAGTGCTTGCAAGCTCTACGAGTGAGCATGAGGTCATGGGTTCGATTCACAGGTCGGGGTCACACAAGTATTGGGTCTTCCACCGAATATTTCTCAGTAACAGTCCGGAGTCAAGAAGATTTGTGCCTGGTTGATGGATGACAAATAAGTTCGCCCCCTTTGATCGGAATGAAATCTGCAGTTATGTGCGTGTACCATGAGTATAATACACTTCTGCCAAAACCTTCGGAGAATGTGTAATGACTTAATTCATTGAAACATATTTGACATTTTAAATTATATAGGGTTAAAAGCGTATGATAAGGTTAACAAATTAGTCTAGATTAGCCTGGTTATGTAATAAATTCCTGTCTAAAGTGTAAGTTCGTGTATAATAACAGCGTTTGTTCGTGTATTATGTACGTATTACAAAATTGTAAGCTGTAATGTAAATAAACCTTTGACAATTACGCGTTTAAATACGTCTCGAAAATTCTCTTCTAATGAGCAAATATGCTTAGAGGCCTAAAAGCAATATTTGTCTTTATTAATATTATACATGCGAAGATTCCTTTGGCAGTGTTAACATATTATTATATTTTCAGACAATATTAGATTTTGTTGTAAATTAAACGGAATTTCGATATACTATTATTAGGACGTCTCGCATCCAACGGTTACCCGCAGGACCGGTTGTTGTGGCGACACTTGGGGGAGGCCTATGTCCAGCAGTGGACATCTTTCGGCTGATATGATGATGATGATGATGATTATTAGGACTTTTATTAAACACCAAGTTGTTTGCGATTGACAAGCGAATGCGAAATATGTTTAAAAAATAGTAGAATTGGCCCTCAGAGAGAACAACACAATTTCTTTAGTAAGGCGTAGCTATACTCTGGTAGATAAAAGAAGGCAATTTTAGATCAATTTAAACAGACTTGGAGACATTTGAACATCATGTCGTATAATATCTTCGGGAAACACTTGAAAAAGAAATTCGTGGTAAAAAAAATAACTTTGTCAAGTCAAGTCATTATTTTATTTCCTACATTTTAGTGACTTTTGAAAATTTATATAGCCTATGTCACTACCACAATTTTGACGAATTCAACGACACCTCAAATGTCAAAATCCGTCCAGCCGTTTGGGCTGTAGGGCGTGCCAAAGAAATAGAATACATACAAACATACATACACACCCTTGAAAAACATTTCCCTTTTTCGATTTAAGTTAGAAAGAAGTAGTTGGTACCTAAGTTTATCTCCCAATAGACTGCCGTGCAAACGAAACAGACTGCAATATTTTGCTTCAAAATAACCAGATTGTACATCAAAATTAACGCATAACATTTAAAAGGTTAACCCTTTAAATGTTACGCGTAAAATTTTTCAAGGTCAATGGAACAAACCGTTTTGTCTCCCTAATGACTGCAATATTTTGCTTAAAAATAACCAGATTGTACATCAAAATTTCTAAGTAAAAACACGAAGAAGTCTAAAAGCTTTGCAAGTTCAATTAACCTTTTAAATGTTATGCGTTAAATTTTTCAAGGTCAATGGAACAAACCATTTTGTCTCCCTAATGACTGCAATATTTTGCTTCAAAATAACCAGATTGTACATCAAAATTTCTAAGTTAAAACACAAAGATGTCTAAAAGCTTTGCAAGTTCAATTAACCTTTTAAATGTTATGCGTTAAATTTTTCAAGGTCAATGGAACAAACCATTTTGTCCCCCTAATTAACCTGAGTCGCTTGTTTTCGTGATTAGGGACACTAATTGGCTCCTCCCTTTACGGGTTCATTAAGAGATCTTTTTGGCGCCTTTTATGGGTTTATTTAAATGAAATGTTTTGCTACAAGTGACATCACTGGATTTAGAATCAGGAGAATAGGTTATAAAAGATTGAGTCATACCTAATTTATTTTAGACTGACAAATATTTTTCTTTTTAATCTAGTTTTGTTCAGGGGCTTTTTCAAAGATATGTTAGCTCGGTGGCCCGTCGTCCCATCAAAGCATAGCCAAACCAAATCTTTCGATCAAAGCCAGGCCCGGGTCGTCGGCAACGTTGTGTTCCACGCGCGCCTCAAAGAGATGTCTGCATAGTAGACTGGGCCCGTTAGGCCCAGAGCCTGCCAGGGTTGCGGAACAACGAAAGAGTTACCGCAGCTCTGGAAAGTAAAGGGCACTAGGAGGAGTACGGATGGGTTTTAGTCAGTAAGAGTCTGACACTCCCTCCCGCTCCATCCAGAGCGGAAGGAGTCAATTGATGATTTACCATCCATAAAAAAGGGGCCATGCTAATCTTCTCTGTATCCTTCCAATTTTACTATATGTACTGCCGAAGCAATTACAAATAAAGAATTCTGAAGATTTTCATTTTTCAACTATACCTACTTGAAACTTTCAAGTTCGAGCTCCCTTTTGAAACAGTAATACATTGGAAACGGTTTTATGAAAAGTTATAAAAGTATCGTTAAATATAATGTC
Source organism: Melanchra persicariae (assembly GCA_947386135.1). Taxonomy (NCBI): domain Eukaryota; kingdom Metazoa; phylum Arthropoda; class Insecta; order Lepidoptera; family Noctuidae; genus Melanchra; species Melanchra persicariae. The sequence goes on along the minus strand of OX376653.1, from coordinate 4,677,903 downwards.
CTATCTTCTTGTCTTCATTTTCAAAATTTAAGCACGATGCAATTTCTGAAAATGCATCGATAATAAAAATGAAGCAATATTTTAAAGATATCTGGCCAGAAAAGTGATAGGAAGCCATTTTCTGGATAAATAGCCCATTTGTCGCTGGAGTGGACTCTCGATAAGAGCTAGCAATATTGGCGCCGACCACTTTAGATATTGCAAGGAACATTCATTCCAATATCCGAAAGTAGTCAAAGTCGCATTTTGTAATACATCTTGATGTCACAAATCGTGCATAAATTTTATTTGGTATTGAAAAGGTAGCTTGTGGCTACATAGTTACAGCTGCACGAGTCGATCTTCAGGGTTAAGCAACGCTTGCCAAGGTCGGTCTTTCGATGGGTGACCATCTTAACATCCCGAGACTCCTCCGTGCCTCGGAAAAGCACGTTAAGCCGTTGATCCCGGCTGTCATTTGTAGATCTATGGCAGTCGTTACGGATTGTCAGAAGCCACAAAATCTAACTCCAGTCTTGCCAAAAAGTACCGTGGGTTGTGGAGGTCTGGTAGACAGCTGCTTCACGTAAAATACTTGTATTCAGCTAAATCTGGTTTGACTGGAAGCCGACCCCATATTGGGGCCGGAGTTGGGAAAAGGCTGGGCAGATGATGACTGAAAAGGTAAACATAATCAGAAATACTCATGTCTCATATATCGTTATGGAATATTAAAAGAGATGGTTGAACAAAAAAAAGCAATGCTAAAGCCTAGCCTAAAAATGTAACATAATTTTCAAAGCAGTCGTTTATGTAAGTAACATTAAACTTATTGGATAAGAAATAAGTCTTATAAATATTTTTTTTTAAATAGCTCATAATACGGAAGGTACAACAGGACAACACGCTTTTTACGTTAGAAGCTACTTTTCTAAAACAGACGAAAACGCTCCGACACTTCAAAATAGAAATACTCGGGGTGACAGAAACGGTATTTCAAAGCAAACGCTCCCACAACGAAAAATGAATTCTATGTGTTGTGTGTCATGAATACAATTTATGAACACGACGTAAAATATAGGAACAGCTACACAAATCTGAAACATACAAGTTATGAGATTTTTTCAGTCTATACAATTTATTTGTTGAGACAAACTACGCTTCGTAGGATAACTTGCAACTGTGAGAATGTCAAGCTGAACATTGATGATAATTAAACATTTTACCGTAGATTTATCTTCGACCCGGCTGAGTTTTATAGAACTCACTTAAGTAAACAATTTTAATGATCCGGTAGCAATGGTGGAGTTGGATTTATTAAGTTGAACAATCTTGTTTACTTTATTATTTTATGTTGAACAGTTGATTTTAACTAAAACATCTTGAAGTCCTCATGAGCTGAAAACAATGGTAATAAATTACCCGTCGCCTTTTGTAGTATTGTAACATTTCTCAAAAAGCCTATAAATCCGAAGTCATTCCAGCCTTAACGTATAACTCATTATTTATTTATTATCAAACAATTATTTAAACAATATATACAAAAAATAAAAACTGAAAATCCTAACTATGTTAACCCTTAAATATGGCGTCAAAAATTCATCCGCATCGCTGTTGACTGGAAATGTGCCCAAAAGATTGGCGGCATTGCCACATTGTATGGCAGTGCTTATCCTTTGTCCAAGGTAAAAGCCAGCCCTTGGGTCTGTTATGTTTCCAACCCATAAACATAACAAACAGTGTAACGAACTACTAACAAATGATTCAGTTACAAGTTTCCTTCAGCTACTATTTAAAAAAATAAATTAAAAAACCGAAGCGTAGTCTTCCTCAACATGAACCCCACCAACCAGTTACTACTAAAACCCATAAAGCAAGATACATACTTGGTTTCGTCAATGTAGACAGCTTCGAGAACTTTCGCCGCATATTGCAGGTTCTTTTGTAAAGTCTCTGCAGATATTTCACCCCTATTCAATTGTCTTAGGAGATAGCGTAATCTGTGAACAAAGAGAGAATGGAATTAATTACAGGAAATTCATTATGAGGTACATTTTATTGTTGGAGTGGGGTTAATATGGCTGTGTTTCGTCGTGTTGAGTTATTTGCTGTGTCCGATGTGGTTTGTGTTTCTGTTTTGCATTTTGTTTTTATTTTCCCACAACTGATTTGACTATTTACTAAATATTAAGCGCCGTACATTTCACACAAACTTTCAAGTCCTTATTTTTGGAAATGAATGAACCGATTTTAATGAATCTTAAAATAGTAAGTAGAGAACATTTTCGAAAAAGAGTTAAGGGGGAGAGAGAGAGAGCGATTTTAAGTTTTTTATAGAAAGTACCCTGAACTCTTTTTCGAAAATGTTCTTTACTAACTAAACGCTCAATTTAATTGAAATAAACTAGTTTCTAAGTTAAAACGTGGGTGGCAAATAAGTCAAGTTTTCTGGATGCAACAATAACGATAGATGTTTTAACATCTGGAATCGTGTATCCTTTTCTGCCCATGATATATAACTGTCTGCTCCTTTCAGGATATAAATGAATCCAGTAATGGATCTGTCATGTACCATATCGGTAGAACCAAAAAAAACAGTCGAAACGAAAAGTTGGAGGCAAAATCGATTCTATTCTATTTTTAACAGACTTCAAAAAAAGGAGAAAGTTCTCAGTTCGATTGTATTCCTGTAGAAAGGAATTAAATTCTTCAAACGAAACAGTTGATTAGGAGGCAAAATCATATCAATAACAGAAATATCAATTAACGTAAGCGATATTTTAAAATTTTTGATAAATGCCACTTTAATTAATCCCTGTAAGGTTAATTTTGGCATTTTGTGTAAAAGTCCCTTACGTTAACTAATACCTCAGATATCGATATACTGGGTATTTTTTTTTCCAGTGCGCAAACTTTGAGAACCACTTCTGCCCATGTAAATGAACAACTTTCCTCAAGAAAGCCATAGTCAATTCCTAAAAAAAAAATTGAGTCTCCCATACAAGTTGTGGTCAGTTGATGACAATTTTATTTTGTATGGGAAGTTCAAATTTTTTTTTCGATTGACTATGGCTTTGTTGTTAAAGTTGTTCATTTACATGGGCAGAAGTGGTTCTCAAAGTTTGCGCACTGGAAAAAAAGTTATCCAGTATATCAGCTAGACGAATTAAAAAAGTCATACGTTCAGAATTCCTGTATTATCGAGTTCCAAGCATGTTATTATCAAAGGAAATGCAATTCAAACATCTAAACTTCCTTACTAATCTCAGCCAATTGTCTGTGGGCGTCAAAAGGTCCCTTAATATTGGTTCACACTACCCAACATAAATTGGATTGCCTCCCTAATGCTTTACACGCACTAATCTGAGATTTCCGATATCTAATATTGCTCTTTTATTCGATTCCCACTCGGAAGCGACGGGAACGACGATATTAACGATAGAAGTGAAGTCATAGCTAGTTGAAATACAACGTGTAACAGAATAAACGCAATACCTCTTAACGAGTCATTGTTCTCATCATTATGAACAACTTTCACTATGGGACCAACACTGAAATCGCGAAAAAAGAACTTGGACTGCCCCATACATTTCTTTGCAAATATCTGGTAGAAGACTGTTTGATGACGATGCAGATAAACACTATTTTCATATGAAGCACATAGTTTTGACACTTCATCATCATCATATCAGCCGAAAGACGTCCTCTGCTGGACATAGACCTCCCGAAGTGTCGCCACAACAGCCCTCACCAAGATACTTAAGTATATGAAATGCAGCCTTTAATGGAATATTAAATGGTACTCTTGAAAAATAAGATATACGAGGAATCAAATACACGATTCAAGAAAAAAGTCTTTATTTTGAAAGGTTCAAATCTAATTTGACTGGCCTAACAAACAAACTGTACCGGATAGAAATCAAGGTATGCTTCCCATCCCATATTATTAATACCAACTTTGCAAAGCACAATAACAGACAGATAATAAAAAAGAAAACTGTTCTTATTTGAAATAGTAAAGAACTTAAAAAAGCTTGGCATAGCATCGAAGAAAAAAAAGAAAATATTTGTTTAAGTATCGTTTCTCGCAAGTTATAAGGTCGTTTGAAACTCAACAGGTAACTCATTTCTCGTAGATAATTCTTATTTCCCTGGGATGGGAAGGTTAAGTGCCTCATGTTTTGCTTTTATTTTCAGATTTTATTGGAAGCTCCAGCAATATTATTAAATGCCTGCTTGACTATACCTATATGAAGGACATTATTGAGTTTGGATTCAATGGCAGCTGCATCTGATTGATTTCTATTGATTTAAGTATTATTATTCGTGTTTTCATTTCCTTATTCTTAAGCTGATTGAACTCACAAAAATGTACAGTTTATGTAAAAAGGGGGAGCTTATCCCAGAATTGGGTTCACTAACAGCAAACCTCAGAACGATAGAGATATTTACAAATTAGTGAATATGCCAAATGCAACGCATGTAAATGCAAAAAAATAAAATGACAATGTTTTGTTGCATCTGGCAATTCACTCATTTGTAAATATTATTTCTATCGCACTGAGGTTTGCTGTTAGTGAATGCGATTCAGCCGAATACCAGTTTTTTACGTGGAGCGGCTGCTTATCAGACCTCCACAACCCATAGTTGGATAACACGGTACTTCTTGGTAAGACTGCTGTCAGATTTTCTGGCTTCTGACAATCCGTTACAACTGCTAAAGATCTAAAAATGACGTCCAGGACCAACGGCTTACCGTGCTTTCCGAAGCATGGAGAAGTCTCGGTATGTAAAGATGGTCACCCATCCACAGACCAACCTCGACAAGTGTTGCTTAACCTTGAAAATCGGCCCATGCGGCTGTTATTATTTAGCCACGTGCTCCTCGATGCACATACTTTATGATTTTCTTTTCTCTTTGATTGCGGTTTTTACTTTTCATAACTTCGCTGAGAGACCTATTTCCATGTGTTGGCTATCCTTCTTATAATTTCCTTATGCATAGTATCTTTTGTACTATAAACTGTCCTAGATATACATTATTTTGTATTACCTAATTCACCATCTATGCTTCGATACTATACACATGATCACGGAAACCAGAAATGACATGTGTGTAAAGAACATTGTTAAGTTTTGGATCGATATCAGCTGTATCATACCTATTGAGTGATTCAGCATGCTCAGCTGAACCCATACAAAAGATCCTATTGTGTTTAGGTCCAATATCGTCTGTATCAGAATTGGTGATTATATTAGATCTGTATCATATTGGGTCGTTCAAGCATGCTTAGGTTCAAACGCCACGTAGCTCAAGCCTAATTTTGTGTTGACGGCTATTCTATGCCTCCATTATCATACAAAATTCTCAGAGGGCGACGATGCGTATTTGAGGTTAATCTAACAGCATGATGTGATAGCATGAATAAACCGATAATGATATTGATATTTAGTATTCATTTGTCTAGCGACGTGATTAGCGTATCGAGCGCTACCTTAGACAGAATTACATAATTTATAAATACGCTCTTCGATCTCAACGTATCGCTGAAAGTAGAAAAAATACCAAACTAGCAATCACTCGGCTCACAAGCCCTTAAAACGATTATTATTCAGAAAACCACTGAACTGCGGCGAGCCTGTGATAAGCGAAACGATGCACCTATTGGTAGAAGCGAGAGAGGAAAAATAAAACACGGGAAGCGCAATCGAAATTCAAAAGAATGAAGTGGACTCGTGTCGGCACCCCCAGGTATTATTAAAAAGACGGATAAAACCGTTATACGTTTAATTTGAATGTCCGACAATGCCATCGGCATGGTGAAGAGGTTTTTCTGTCCAAGAAAATGGTGAGTGAGTGGAGAATTTAGTAAATGTACCGTTAAGTAAGAAATGTTTTTTTTAATAAAAGAAAATTTTCTGGTAGTATTTGAAATTAGTGATTTAATAGATTAGGACTCGAAAAGGAGACACTGCCAAAAAACTAGTTCTGGAAGTCATTTCAATAGAACGACGCGAGCGTCAAAGATATGACGTGATGAACTATGAAAATTCCAGAAGAGCATGTCCATGTTTACGAGATCCCCGAATAACATGACCTTGTTGGTACTTTAGGAAAAAACGACCTCTTTTTTTTGGTTGGCAACACTGGTGACAGGTCGTGAAAAAACGACCTCGTCGAAGAATTATTTTAAAATATTAATTTATTGTGTATAATTATGTGTTAAATCTATTCTTTACCTTAAAATCAATGTAATAAGTATCATTCAGTGTTTGTGCCGTGTTTTTGAAATGATAACGTCCATAAATTGATAATTGGATAAATGTTCTACCGGCTGTCAAAGTTTGGATTACGGATTTGAATTCTTCAAACCCGGGGAGTATTTTGTTTTATATTATAGCTTAAGATAACTATATTTACACACTATTCAACACCTGTAAACACTGCTCAGAGTTCTGAGCTACGTCCAAAACACACCGGCACCGTTTATGTCTCCTTTTGCTTGACAAATTGTGGAAGCAGAATCGACGACTAGAACACTCGCCACAGACCTAATTTGCACTACAATATTACTGCACACACTTATAATTAAAATTTAACTATATATGCTTCATTAAAACTTGTTACTGCTGTTACCTCTTGCTCAACAAATAAAAACTATTTTCCTTCTCAAGTTCAATAAATAATATTTATCTACCAATTAAGTACCTAGTCAGTCTAATAGGTGCCTGGGTGTGCCCTATTTTGCATAATAATAAGTATATGTAATAGTAAATTGGAAAATTCTATAAAATCTTACAAACTTTTTCTAGTTACCTACCCTCACAAAGTAAAAGTTAAATCATCATAAGGCAACGAAAAGCAAAAAAAAAAACTCAATAATTATTAGCTTTCCAAGCCTATTTATCAGCCAACCTCATTTCTCATACCAGTTCCACTAAACTGTACTAGCTTACTCATTCTGTTTTTGTTTTTCCCTACTTTTCCAACTTTTCTTTAATTTTCTATACTTTTGGTTCTCACCGTTTCTATATTCTATTTTCAGTAACCAATTTTGAAACCATGCCTGTGATGACCCGTAAGGCTGCCGCTCAGGATATGGAGCTGAAATTGAGAACGGCCCTCGAGGAACTTAGAGAATCGAAACACCTGTGTCAGCAAATGCTACAGGAGAGAGAAGAAAGTGAGGGGGAAATCGAGAACATAGTCCTTAAGAACACATGCCTTAAGCGGGAGCTGGTGGACCTCAGTCAGCAATACCAAGATGTTGCTGATGAGCGCGACCAACTGCGGGTGATCACGGATGGCTTTAAGAACTGTAGCAATTTATATGAGGAGGCTTTATGTAAAGTTAGGGATCTAGAAGATGAATTGGCTCATGCTAATGGTCTTATTCTCAAATTACAGAAGGAAAAGGAATGTGCTCAGGTTAGGGAAACTACTCATTTATACAATGAGTTAGTATTACATTCTAATTGTAATCCACCTTCCTTAATAACAATAGATCTAACTGAAGATTCTTTGTTAAAACACAACAATAATCTTAAATTTAGTCAGAATAAAATAAAAAAATATGCAAGACTGAATAAAATCATTAAAAAATGCAATAAATTCAAAAAACAACAAAAACACTTTTCCAAAAATATACAATTGAGGAAAGAACGTGTTACTCTCATCAATAAATTGAGTAATTACCAAATTAAGTTAGAAGATAGTATAAATATTTATGAAATTGATACTCAACGCTTACAGTCTGAAATTCAAAATCTTGAGTATAAATTAAAGTCTCTTTATAGTAAATATGTAAGTTCTAAAAACCAAATTAAGGAACATATCCTTGCTACAAACGAGTTAGTCGACAGAGTAGACTTGCTGACTCTTAGCAACACCAAGTGCACCTGTCAGAAAATCCTCCAGCCTGTGGTAACGGAGGACCCATCCCAGGCTATGGGTACTCAGGATTGTATCCCCTTCCAAAACATTTCTGATATTGAGCAAGATTCATCTCAAGTGGTACTTTCATCAAATAGTAGTTCCTCTTCCACTTGTAGTAGCAAGGTTTGTTTACAGTCAATAATGTTTTCAGACAGTATAGGAAGAGGGTTAGGGAAATTGGTTAGAAACAGTCTTCCTTTTCCTTCTCAAAACTTTTGTACACCTCAGTCTTCTTACCAACGCATACTAGCATCTATATCTGAGAATAAATATGATATGAATTCTATAATAACTATAATTGTAGGAAATAGTTCAAACCTAACAAATGATGGTATCACAGATAGTATCACTGAACTTTTGAAGATTAATTGTAGAAAGATAATTTTGTGTGCTTTTCCATACTTTGAGCACTTATCATATAGGCAAAATAATTACATACACAAGCTAAATATGCATATGCAATTTTTAGTAAGTCACCATAGTGACAAGCTTTTATTTTTTGACATCAACAATTTTGTTGATAAACTTAAGTCGACAAGGAATACCGTGTATCTGCCCATTAGTTTTAGACGTCAAATAGCGAGGCTATTAGCTTTTAATATTAACTCAGACATAATTAGTATGTCGAAGTACTCAAGTATTAGCACCACAGTTAGTAGTAGTACTAATGCCTTGGTTGCTAGCTCAAACAATTTAAACTAGGCAATAAGACAACAGATGGTACCATATGCAATTTAGCTCAACTTATCAACAACAAGGTATCTTCTAGCACTAATATAAATGGAGCTAATCAGAAATCCTTTACTTTATACCTTCAAAACATACAAGGCTTTTCTTCGAAGCAATTGGAATTTGAATTATTTTTAGAAAAATCAATGTTTGACATTGTTTGTATTACTGAGCATTGGTTAAAGGATTCTGAAATGTTAATTAATTATGATAATTACAGTTTGGGCAGTTGTTTTAACCGAAAATCAATGCTGCGTGGGGGTTCACTTATTTTAATAAAACGGTGTATAAAATTTAAAACTCGAAAAGATATAATTGAACTGTCGGTTGAACATAACATTGAACTGTCCTGTGTTGAGCTAGATAAGCATGTCATAGTGTGCGTTTACAGACCCCCTAATTATCAAAACTATTCTGTTTTTGAGTCAGTGATGGAAGATGTTTTGACAAAACTTGCAACTGGTAATAAACTTTTGATTGTCTGTGGAGATTTCAATATAAATATTTTAGAAAGTAATTCAGATAGCAGTCGCTTTTTAAATCTCTTTAAGTCATTCAATTTATCAAATGTGTTCATAGAACCAACCCGATCAACGGCAACGACTGCTACATGCATTGATAATGTTTTTTGTTGCTGCAACTACTTAAAAAAAGCCATTGTAAATTGTGTCCCTTCTGATCACAGTGGGCTAACGGTAACTTTTGAGTCTACCATACCATTACAAAAAGTGCAGATACAAACAAGACCAATAACAGCCGGTAAATTAAACAAATTTAACAGCACTTTAGGCAGCAAGTTAAGTAGTCAGGGCTTCACAATGAACAATGGTAATATTTTATATAAAGATTTTTTTTCTGTTGTCCAAACTGAGTTCAATAACACTTTTAAAAAAATAACTAAAACTATTTGCCCTAAGTTTTTATTTAGTGACTGGGCGACTAAAGGACTCAGAAAAAGTCGAGATAGACTTTATGAACTATATGGCCTTAAGCCTTATATTAACACTGAAACTTTTAATAAGTATGTAGCTACCTACTCAAAAATTTATAAAAATACTTGTAAGGTAGCTAAGGCTTTTTACATAAGCAATAAGGTGAAAACAGCAGACAATAAAATAAAGACTGTTTGGAAAATTATAAATAATGAAACAAACAGGAACAAAAGACATAACACTGATTACACATTGGAGACCACTCAGGGTCTTATTAGCGATAACCAACAAGTTGCTCAAGAATTTGTAAATTTCTTTACCAGTATTCCAATTAAAACTACTGAAGCCTTGAATTCGTCACCTTCGCTTGCTTTTGATTTGTTACAGGCAAATGTTTCAGCCTGCCCGACTGAATTTAATTTCAAGCATATAAACCCCATAACAGTAATGAAAGCTTTCAAACAAATCAAGGTTAAATTGACCGAGGATTTATGGGGATTGTCTATCAAAGTGTGTACCTCAATTATTGAAACTATAGCGCCTTACTTAGCTTTAATATTTAATTTGTGTGTCGATCAAGGTGTCTTTCCGGACCTAATGAAATTCAGTAAGGTGATACCACTTTTCAAATCCGGGGATAGTAAAGACACAAACAATTATAGACCAGTATCCGTGTTGCCAGTGTTCAGCAAGGTATTTGAAAAAGTGATGCTTAATCAGATGCTTTATCATTTTAACACCAATAACATCTTGCATGATAAACAGTATGGTTTCACCAGAGGACGTTGCACGACTGACGCTGGTGTTACCTTATTGAAGCACATCTTTAATGCGTGGGAAGAGGCACAAGATGCCATAGGCATCTTCTGTGACCTATCTAAGGCGTTTGATTGTGTAAATCACGAAACATTACTTCTGAAACTTGGGCATTACGGGCTGGGCAAAACAGCTTTAAGCCTTGTTAAATCTTATTTAAATGATAGACAGCAGTTAGTTCAAGTAAACGGTGTCAATTCGTCGGGATTAAATGTGAAAATGGGGGTTCCCCAGGGCTCAATTTTAAGTCCTTTTTTATTTTTAGTATATATAAATGATTTACCCCATTTATTGCAACAAAAACTTGATATGGTGTTGTTTGCCGACGATACCTCTTTGATTTTTAAGATAAATAGACGAACCAATAATCTTGACGTCATAAATAACGCCCTAATGCAAGTCCAAAATTGGTTTACTGCCAATAATTTAGTTCTAAATGAAAAGAAAACGAAATGCATAAGATTTGCCTTACCAAATGTCAGAGGCAGTGATTGTGACATAGTATTGAACGGGGAAAAACTTGAATTCGTCGATAAAACGGTTTTCCTGGGAATTACTCTTGACTCAAGGCTACAATGGGGTCCTCATTTAACATCTCTTGCAGGACGGCTAAGTTCAGCAGCATATGCTGTCAGGAAAATCCGCCAATTTACGGATGTAGATACCGCGAGACTGGTCTATTTTAGTTACTTTCACAGTATCATGTCTTACGGTATACTACTATGGGGACGGGCTGCAGACATCGAGTCTATTTTTATTCTGCAGAAAAGAGCCATTAAAGCCGTATACAAACTCGGCCGGCGCGATTCTTTAAGGGAACTGTTTAAGAATATTAACATCATGACGGTACCTTGTCAATACATTTACGAAAACATCATGTATGTTAGAAAGAATTTACATCTTTTTAGTAAAAGAGGCGACAGACATAATTATGGTACTCGAAATAGGGACCAATTAGTTCAACCAGGTTTCAGACTGGCTAAAGTAGCCTCATCTTTTATGGGGTACTGTTTAAAATGTTATAATAAAATTCCTCCCCATATATTAGAACTAAATGAGACTAAATTTAAATCTTGTATTAAACGCACACTATGCAGGCAAGCATATTATAAGTTAGGGGAGTATATTGAAGATAAAAATGCTTGGCTCAATGCTGGTCCTGCTCCACAGCCACTAGGGCGCACAAAGTAATCTGTTAGTATTTGGAAATATTGTTGGACCGGATGAAGATTGTAAGAATGCAATATTTTTTTTTTTTTTTATTGTATAGACTCAATTTATTTAGCATTATATAATTTCATGCATTAACGGCACATATTGTGAGTACTATGTAGGTCCCTCAAATTTAAACTATAATGATCATTTTGGGTAGGTCTTTGACTTGAATGTACCCTGGCGATTGGGGATGTCATGCTCACTCAAAAGTCTGGCTGATGGTGGCGTTTGCGTTGGATCATTTGGCTCCCTTAAAAATGGTCGAGCCGAATGGTGCTAGCGTATGCGTCATGTTCGTGAACGGGCGCCGTCAGCTGAGACTGGTCATCTCTCGGTTGCCATGGTCTATTTTAATTATTTCTTTGAATTGTTTCTTTTTTATTCCGGACTATCCTGCACGTTTTTTACATCGTTCTCACATATATGTATAATTTCAATATGAATGATGTAACCATAATTTTGTAACAAAAACTTATTTTTAAAAGAGTGTCCGTGGAGTTTCTTGCACGTTCTTCTCCATAGAGATCTACGCTTTGGGACGTGCAAATAGCTTCATCTTTTTTTTTGACCGACCGACCTTGACAATTCAAAAGTGCCTGTAAATGGTCTAATTGAAATAAATGCTTTGACTTTGACTTTGAAAATGTATCATTTTAGGAATACTGGTCTATCTTATAAGAATCTACTTATGAGTTCTTTTATCACATGTAATCAGTCTTTAAAAATCCCCTTTCATGTATTGGAAATCATCAAGTGGCCCCTTCCGCTCTGGGTGGAGCGGGAAGGAGTGTCAGATTCTTACTGACTAAAACCCATCCGTGCTCCTCCTATAGTATGCGCCAGATAAATGAAGAATAACTGTCATTGACCCACCTACATTTATTGACACACTTAATTTCAAAAACAGAAATAATGACATAAAGCTATCCTGAATCGACATCTATCGTGATCCTTACTGTTCTAGTAATGAAAAACGATTTATAATTTACTGTCCGGGGGTACCTACGTAGAGATATTAAGGAAGGGTCAATGACCGTTAGTCTTCATTTATCTGGCGCCTACTACAGTGCCATTTGCGTTCCAGGGCCGCGGTAACTCTTTCGAATAAAATCCGCCACCCTGGCAGGCTCTGGCCCTAACAGGCCCATCTACTATGATGACATCTCTTTGAGGCGCGCGTGGAACACAACGAGCCGTCTACCCGGGCCTGGATTTGATCGGACGGCGAGCCACCCAATGCTCGCCGTCCGCAGGCCCGTTTATTGACCCCCACTAATATTATAAATGCGAAATTAACTTTGTCTGTTTTACTATTACGCTTTCACGCGAAAACTGCTGAACGGCCTGGGATATGGAGAAGGACATAGGCTACATTTTTACGCGAAAACCGACATTCACGCGGGCGGAGCCGCGGGCAAAAACTAGTTTTCAAATAAATGTCCAAAAATCGATCAGAGAACTAAAGTATAATAAGATGGAACGGGTAACGAGTTTTATAAATATATTTATTTTAGTTGGATGGGACATTTGTCTCAAGAGAGTTGGATACCCTTGTCTAGACACGGCCGCTAGGGGCCACTGATTGATGACGATATCGCACACACTAAAGGGTGATAAATAAATTTTACACTTCTTATCGTTTTAGAGAAAGAGTGTTTAATTTATCTTTGTTTCGTTGGATCATAATCATCATCATCATCATCATATCAGCCGAACCACGTCCACTGCTGGACATAGGCCTCCCCAAGTGTCGCCACAACAACCGGTCCCGTGCGACTCGCATCCATCGGCTACCCGCGACCCTCACCAAGTCATCGGTCCACCTTGTGGGAGGCCTAATAACGAAGGATTATTAGCTGTAGCTTCACGTAAATCAACAACAGCTGACAGGATTTCAACGTTTGGCACATAGTAACACTAAGCGTGGTGAATATCTTTCAGACATTGGAATTATTAGATTGTACATTATGTATTAAGTTAGGCCGCATACACACGGGATTCGTCAAAAAACACGACAAGTCATGACGGATAGACGTTCACATTGCAGGAATCGTGTTTTTAGACGATTCGTTTTTTTTTTTGACGGCGGCCATGTTTTAAATGCCTGAACACAGGCATTTAAAACATGGCCACGTGACACGCATCACGAATCATGAAAAATGAAGGACAGGTCTTAAATCACGTATCGTCTTTTAAAAATCGTCGTTCGTCAAAAAACATGGGTCGTGATTTTTTTGTGAAGGATCCCCCCCCGCCCCGTCCGCTTGCGTACATTACATTCGTTTGACTTGTGAATATTATGTCCAAAATAACAAAAAATACGAATCATTCTCGTGTGAATATACGAGTATAAGACCTTATTGTTTATTTCTGAAGAATTGGCATCGTTATTCTTTTGTTAGGCATCGAAAAACGTTAAGTAACTATGATTGTTTTTCTTTTGTTTTTTTTTTTTGTAATATTGTTAGAAACATGGTGAAACAAATACGTGTCTATTTATTTTCAGTGATGTTAATTTAAAGAGTTTCACACTTTTTTTCTGAATTTCTTTTGGCATGCGGAAATGTCTTTAACTGTATACATACATTATAATAAGCTTTTACCTTTTGTACCTGTACGATATCTGACAAATTCTATAGTATTGTACTTCCACTTAAGATTTATAAAACTGACCTTATCATAGAGATATCATTAACATTCAGAGATGATCTCTCACTTATAATTTCTCCTAATAGAATTTCTTCGAAACTCAAAGCTTTGGGTTTCGGAGAAATTCTATGATATCTTGCTTCAATTTTAATTTCGGAGAAAAAGCTACCAACCATGAAACAGTTTTCCTAGGATTGAAATGAAACCGTGTCTACATGTGTCAAATAAAGCCGAAGATATTTCAGACTTAAAATCTAAAGAAACACTACGTATCTATGTATTTATGATTGTATTTTTTTCCTCTATTTGTCTTTCTTTTAAGTTTGCACCTGCCATGTAATCTCTGCGCAACCCTAAGGTCGACTGTACAATGTTTTTACTAGTGCATAAAGTTCAAATAAATGAAAGATGTAAATGTTGAACAGGTCCTAATTATAAAAGTAAATAGAAGGCGTTGAAGAATACTGGAGCTTGTGTGGGGTATGTTTTGAATTAACATGCACGACTCGAATTTGCTTCAAGCACGGTTAAAGTTCTGAATTATGTATTTACATGCATCTTCAGCGCATTTATCTCATCACGTGAGAAGAATCAAGCTTAATATTATTGAAAGCAGAATATAAGATAGTTTTTGGCGTATAAACGATTTTAAGCTTCATTGGATCTCGAAATAGGTTTTAGAAACACTAGTTTAATTAATGATCATCTTTGACGTAAATGAAGTTTAAGATAAAAAAAAAAACTAAATATACTACCAAAACTTATTTTTTTTGTTATTTTATTTTTAAATATCTTTATTTATCATAAAAATCAACAAAATGCACTCATGTATTTTTAAAATTAACACTTATAATAACTATGACACAATGAGGTTAACCGTTCGCCTTTCAAAGTAATAAAAAAATAATTTTAAAGAACTCATAACAACAAACTTAACTCATAACAATATATGAAAACGATTAATTTAATGAAAATATAAGAAGCTTCTATTGTTTTCCTTTGTTTTCTCCGATGTTTAAAAGAAACCATAATAATAATAATTGAACAAGTTGTTATTCAAAGTCTAGAAAACTTTTCAAATCGCCTAAAGAATAATGTTAAAAAAATCTCTTGATAAAAGAAAATTGTTGTAGCATTTTGAGCAAAGAAAATGTTTTAAAAGGCTTTCCGAGTCTCATATTTCATTCAGGGGTAGCATCGTTGGAACATGCGATCGATTCTCAGCTCTGAGTGGTAACGATTCCATTGTCTTCTACTTTAACAAATTTATTGCTCTCCACGTTTATTGGCCTGTTTTACTTTATTATCATTGAAGGTCTTACAAAGAAATCTGTTTATATCAGCTCCTATGTTTTTCTCCTCTTTGATTTTTGTATGTAATTCTTTTTTTATCTTAATCTGTGCATTATGTTGATGTTGAATGTTGATGTTGGTGTATTTGTCACCGGATAATTGCCAACTCCGTAAGATTGTAATAAATCTGTTTTAGATTATATTGTGAGTATATAATTTTGGGTACGTATTTGAATATCGAAGATTAAAATACCTACTGTTAAAATATCGATGTTCAAAACATCGAAAATGGAAATATCGAACGACCAAACCGAAAATTAAAATAACAAAAGTTTATATTATCGAATGGTTAAATATCCTACGTCCAATATATCTAAAATCTAAATATCTACAAAAGTTACATCGAAAGATCCAAATATCGAAATACAGATTATCGAATTTCCTAAATATCGAAGTACAAAGTATCGAACGTCCTAAATATCGATGGGTACATACACTTCTGGACACATCTATTGGCCCACCTTGTATTTTCAGTTTCGTTTGGTCCTAGCTAAAATTTTATATTAGGTCGAGCAAAAAGTTTTTATGCAGTTTTGAACCTGGCAAATTCACAATTTCATTCAATAGTCTTTTTTTGAATTTCGAACACAGAATTTAAAGAAACAAAAGACAATTTGGAGCCTGTTTGTTGATATCAAACAATCGAATACTAAGAAAACTTGGTTTTATTGGTTTACTTGGATTTAATTCTTGAAAAAGTGATTGATATCTTTGGTTTTGCAACAAACATTACTTATTCTTAACATTAAGGTGAGGTTCTATCAATAATCTATGGATACTTCACCTGAAGTCGCCGCCCAAGCTGTGGCACTTATTCAGGCCGGACACAGCCAAAGAAACGTGAGTGCTCAACTTAATTTAAGTCGATCTGCGGTCCGAAATGTTTATCGGAGGTACCTAGAGACTGGCGGCTTTGTTCGTCGCCAAGGAAGGCCACGATCTCGGGTCACAACTGAAAGGCAGGATCGATTCATCGTGACGACCAGCTTGAGAAATCGTCACCTTACCTCCATTGAGATACAAAACCAACTTCGCGACTTCCACGGAGTATCTGTGAGCGCTCGAACTGTTCGGAGAAGGTTAAAAGAACGCGATATGGTACCACACAAGCCAGCTAATGGACCCAAACTAACGCGAGCCCACCGAACAGCGCGCCTTCATTTCGCACGCAGTCATTTAAATTGGACACAGCAAGATTGGAGCCGTGTACTCTTTTCTGATGAGTCTAAAATTGTGTTACATGGCAATGATGGAAGGAAGAAGGTCTACCGACGTAAGGGAGAGCGTTTCGCACAATGCTGCTTTGAAGAGAGGGTTGCTTATGGCGGTGGCTCATGGACTGTCTGGGGCGGTATATCCGCGAGCGGCAAAACTCAACTTGAGGTTGTTACAGGACCACGGCTGCCAACATTAAATGCTGAAAGGTACATTCTTGAGTGCTTAGAACCTCACGTGATACCATACGCGGACTATGTGGGCCCAAATTTCCTTTTTATGCATGATAATGCAAGAGCCCATGCGGCCGGCATCGTCAGGGAATATCTTCGGGATGTGAACATCACAGTTATGGAATGGCCAGCCAGAAGCCCAGACATGAACCCCATTGAGCACATGTGGGACGAGCTAAAAAGACGTGTTAGGGCTCGTCAGCCAGTTGCCCAGACGATGCAGGAGTTGAAAACTGCCATAGAAGAGGAATGGGAGATGATCCCTCAAAATTTCATAGAGCGGTTGATAAACTCTATGCCTAATCGTATGAGAGCTGTGGTAGATGCCCATGGAGGCCAGACGCGTTATTAAATTAAACCTTTATTTGATAAAACATGTTTTTTATTCAAAAATCAATTGCCTTTAACAAGGCGCATATCCGACTTGTTAGGCGTAGCTCCATGTCGTATGGTATTCTGAATTCAAATTTAAAACAATACGATCGAAAAAGATGGTAAAATGTATCAGGTTTAAAACTGCATCAACAGTTTTTGTTCAATCTAGCAATCATATTTCGGTAGGGGCCATCGAAACCTAAACTCTAAGGTGGGCCAATAAATGTGTCCAGAAGTGTATATTATTTGAACATCGAAAATTAATATACCTACGTGTAAAAATGGGTAAATTTTCAACATTTAATACATTCATTAATTCATCCTAAAAATACGTAAAAGTTAAAATATCGAACAAATTTTGATATAAGTAGTATGAGTGGAAAAGGTTGCTTCTGCTACGTCTCCGGCGCTACGGGAAGTGCAACCACTTCGCCCTTGCGTAACAAAGGATAGGCACCCATGTTCACCTCCGCAGCTTGCCGTGCCTTTGCGCCTCCGGATTTTTATATACACTCTAGGGGTAACAGCCAAAAGTAAATTCGGGGTGCCCCAATTCGGTTTTGGAACAATTTCGACCTATTTTATCCTTGAAAATCAGTGTCCAGTGTACAAGCATAGGTCAATCGTGAAGGTATTATTTAGGTCTTTAAATTAAAATATTTTCTTGAAAGTCAATATGTTGTGCTACTAAAGTTAGTGACAGAAACGTATCGCTGCAAAACCGACTCCACGTAGTCTTGTCTGCCCTACCCCTAGAGTGTAGCTAATTTAGAATCACGTAGGCGCGGAGGGGCGAGGCAGCCCGCGAGCTGAGGAGCAGGTGGTTTTAGCACCCGCCACCGCAGCTGAGGCTGGCCGGCGAAGGCGGCTGTTTCTCCGTTAAGGATTTTTTGAATTTCAATTAAATTTACTTTTGTTTCCTTCATTAACTCTGATGTTAAACGGTAAAAACCAATATATATTTTAGAACATATTTCATTAACATGGTGATGAAAGGATTCAGCACTATTTTGAGTGCGCGGTATCGTACATTGGTGATTTTGACACCAATAGTTTGGACTATACTTTTTTTGTTGGTTATTTTTGCCAATGACGTCAAATTTCAAATTCAAATTTCAAATATCTTTATTTCCTTTTAAGATCAACAAAAATGCACTTACCCTAACATACATTAAAACTTGATTACAACTGACGACACTTTATGAGGCTAACACTTCGCCTTTCAAAGTTTGTAATAGATTACTTAGAGTTAGAACTGATTACAACATAACATAACACTCAATCATAAGTAACAATGTAATGAACGCAATTTATTAAGCAGTTATAATATTGCTTTTTTCTTGTGGGTATGACAACAAGAAATAACG
Organism: Melanchra persicariae; assembly: GCA_947386135.1. NCBI lineage: Eukaryota > Metazoa > Arthropoda > Insecta > Lepidoptera > Noctuidae > Melanchra > Melanchra persicariae. Next base: position 4,659,104 of record OX376653.1, on the reverse strand, counting down.
TAGTTTTCACCAAACCATTGTGCAATTCTGAGACTGTCATTTGAAAGACTTTTTATTAAATCGTTTAAATACATAACTACATTATCATGGTTAATGTATCTTAACGCTAAAAGACCTTTTCCTAGTTGAATTTATTGTCGGTATTATATTTTGAAGCCAATCCATGTTTTTGGATTTTACGATACAATATTTGTTTCAGATGAAAAAAACATCCTTTCAAAGTAATAGACTCGAAATTTGTTTATCGAACCATGAATTGTATATAATATTGTTGGAATACCTGTGGTACGATTTTAAAAGTACCATTCATTATCCAGTAATTTGCTTCAATCAGATATTTCATTAACTCCTTTGTACTAAATAGTACAACCCTTTTATTTTGAGCAAAAATTCATTGTTTAATGACAAAATTAGCTTCATTGAGCATTGTCAATTCGAAATCTATATCAAAGTCGAACTCTGTGGGTTCCATAGGTATTTTTAGTTATTTTTTTTTCTCTCGAATAATCATCTGCCTTAAGGATTCTTTGGTCGGTAACTTCGTTGCAATAGCGGCACTGGTAGGTGCAATATGATTTTGTAATATTTGACAAGTTTTAACGGTAGGTTGTTCTGTCGTTTTACTTTTTAAATTATCAATGTTAGCAGTGGTTAGCAGCAACACTCACTCTCATAGGGTTCCCTTCATGATTATGTTCGCCACTGCACGATATCAATGTTGCACAATGTACCTACTTCCGTAAAAGTGTTGGTTATTAATCTTGATTTGCACTTAAATAAACGGTTTATTTTATATTCACAATCCCAATATATTTTATCATGGCTTCGTCGATTTTTCGTATAAGTAAAACCATTTAGTTTCACTTTAAATCCACCTTGTGGAGTCTTTAACTGCCTATTTAATGTTTTCGGTATTTTAACTAGTAGGTATTTTTAACGTAGATATTATGAACTTAGATGTATTAAATGTTAATATTTTGATCTTAGGCATAATGTCATTCGATGTTTTGAATCATTCGAAATTTCAATCACTCGGCATTTCATTCTTCGACGTTTTAAGCGTAGGTATAACAATTTTCGACATTTTGATACAATCGATATTTAAATTTTCTATATTCAAATACGTACCCATAATTTTGAATACAACAAATCCCATCCAAATTCAATAATTTCCAATGTATCAGTGCCTTATTGACAAAAATGAGTTAACTGTTTATTTCACGCGATATATTACAATCTTACGGCACCTGCAATTACCGTTAAAATCACGTCTTTTGCCCTTATAATATTTTGGCGATTTAGTTTTATACATTTCTTTTTTTGATAAAGCCTGAAACAAGCCTGAAACATATTGCGACTGAGAGCCTCAATAAATCCAAAATCTTTTTGTTTTTTTTTTGTACTCTCATTGTGCGTCTCGACGACTCCGGTACGGAATTCCCTGTCGGAGTCGAGACGCGAGACGTCTTTGTTTCCTATCAGCTGGGGCTCTTGTGAGTCAAGAGTGAGCAGGTTACTTCTAAAAAGCGAGCTCCATTCTCGAACACATTGTCGCTTTCCATTAGGTGAAATTGTAGTCAAACGCGAAATATAAATACCAAATAAAAAAATGTTTATCATTAGGGCAAAATGATGATTATATATTACTTTTCAGTAGTTAAGCATTAATAAATAAATTCTAAAACACCGCTTTGCTCGTATTTAGATGAATTTGGCAGTTAGTAACTTATACCACCTAAAATGGAAGACTAGGTTCGTAGTAATTAGTAAGTTAGGAATTCTATGAATACCAATGTCTGGAACTGTCAACCGAAAATTGATTAAAGTTAAGCTTGAATTGTATACTACCTGAATAACATTATATTGCAAATAACAGAAAGATAAATAAATAATGTTAAAGATAAAAAATATAAAGGCTTGTTTTTAATAAAGATTTATATTTCGAGTAAATTATTCAATTCATTGTTACGAGTGAAAGAATCAGGCCATAAACATCAATATCTACGAGTATCTTGTTTAGCTTCCAATTCTATGAATGGAAGCAATATTTTAAAATTAAGTTAAATATGCAGTAAATTTTATATCAACATTTGTTTTCAAAATATATAAAAAAACCGGCCAAGTGCGAGTAGGACTCGTGTTTTTTATATAAACGGCGAAAAAATCACTTTTGTTATATGGGAGCCCCACTTAAGTATTTATTTTATTCTGTTTTTATTTTTTCAACTGTCTAGCTATCACGGTTCATGAGATACAGCCTGGTGATAGAGAGACGGACAGCGGAATCTTAGTAATAGGGTCTCGTTTTACCCTTTGGGTACGGAACCTTAAAAAAGACGGTAGAGAGGAGAGGAAGACATGAGTGGACTTCAATAATTTAAGACATAAATTTCTGATTTCTATATCGGTGCTCTTAACAAAAACTCTTAACTTAAACTTATTTCTATATTCTACTATTTTTTCTTCAGCTTCTTAGGTGAACTTCTTCACATTCAGCAGTATTGAAAAAAACCTGGCACAGTTTCTTGGCAGCACCTTTACTCGAAAAATTATTCGTTGTAATCGGTCAGGCAGAAATATTTACGTTTCTACAACACCTGTCTAAATGGTGTGGAATGTGTGGCAACTTTTTTGCAGGTTCCGAAAGGTTTGTGCAGCCCTAGGGACAAACCTGTTCAGGGTTGAAAAATATTGTGAAGCTGAGGTACAGCAGGCTATATACCCAGCCAGCCGTAGTATCAGCACGTAGACGATTACTGTATTTTTTTTATCCTTAACCATTTTTATATTTTCTAAGAATTAATTTTCAAATGACTCCTTTCGCTCTGGGTGGATCAGAAGGGAGTGTCAGACTCTTACTGACTGAAACACATCCGTGTTCCTCCAAACGCCCTTTGCGTTCCAGGGCCGTGGTGACTCTTTCGAACAAATTCCGCAACCCTGGCAGTGCTCTTAACTCTTACGCTTAGGAGTCCAGACAATACCATAACATTAATAATAGAAGAATGAAAGTCGCTTAAGAGTGGATCTTGTACATGTGAATTTAGGTCGTGTATTTGTCCTGCGGTATTTACAAAAAAATCTGTTTTTTCTTCTAGTTTAAGCTAAAAATCTAGTAGTACTGACAAATGTTTGCAAGCCAAAAATTCAGATACTTGCAATAATTTTAGTTACAGCGAACTGAACTTCAGATATCATAATGTGATACAGTATTTTCCATTCTACATCTCAGTACGAATACACGGATCTTTTATAAGGAACAAGACCTCATTATTTTTAACAACCACCTACAGCATAAGGTAGCTGCTTATACCGCCCAGAATCTAATATCATCGAAATAATATCTAATACTGCTTCACTTACGTCTTATCTATACACAGATGTGGACTAACTAGTAATATCTATTGTAACAGTACCACTGAGCCGTTCACAATCACGTTACATCCAGTCGTTTGATCTGTGATGACCAATATCTGCCATTGTTTGCAGCTCAGAGGATTCGCTGTTGTACCTAGGTATGAATGAATTGGATGATATTGGTTAGTGTAAAGGAACAGTGAACTATTGTTAGGTAATACGTGTAACAGAATAAACGCAAAACCTGAAAAGTGATTATTGTACTATGGAGGTATGCGGTACAGAGAGCAAAGTCCCGCAAACCTCCATTGAAAAGGGAGGATCCTCCGACCGGACGGTTGTTGCGTCCGGTGGGCAACTGCCCGATAGTTGATATTCGGGCTGTTGTATATGTTTAAATCGCACAGAAAACTGATATCGCGATTTAGGACTTCGCCAAGCTGGTTCGCAGCTGTCGGGATAGATGGCGTTGCAGGTCTTATTGCTGCGATGTCGATCTTGCTACGTTGATTTTTTGTGGCGGTATTGAGGCCGCTACATCATCATTTATGAACTAATTTTACTATGAGCAACCACAAAATCTCGAAATAAATCAGCTGTTCAGTACATTTTGTCGAGTTATGCACCCAAAAGGACATATATGGGGCTGTCGAATTTTTTTCAGGATTGGTTCGATAGTTAAATTTGGGCTTTACAGATAAATTGTACCATAACTGTAACATCTCTCTGAGGCTAACTAGAAAATTAATATCATATGAGAGGCGAAAAAAAACAAATATGTTGAGTATATCAAGAATATAAAGCAAAAAAAATTAGACCAAGGTTTGCTAGCCCACGCAATTCCCAACTTCTTTATATAAATACGTTCAAGATGTCACGAGCCGTGTTTTGAGGTCAAGTCCTTGTAATGGTTCAGTAATGCTGCTTTGCAAAAATTCTGGATTGTTCTGTGGGGAGTTTTCTACGAGAGGTTGAATAAATTCTTATCAGACTAAATTGTGTAAAGTTCAAGGCGTGAATTAAGTTTTACAAATTATTGGAGATGTCACCGGGATATTTCAAACGCCGCAATTTATGATATATCGCGTGAAATTGTAAACTCATTTTTCTCGATAAGACGAGGATAATTTGGAAACGATTGAATTTTGAAGGGATTCAATGAATTTAAAAGCATCGTTGATAAAATATCAAGAGTTTATAAACTAATAAAGATTTATTGCAACCTTCCTGAATTTGCAATTATCCGGTGATCGGCATTATAAGTTACTATGATTATGACGTTATTAAAATTACTTTTAAATTTGCCAGCAAATCCATGAAAGCCAGGCATTTTGTGATAAGCGTTAACGTCAGTGAGTTTGGCAAAATGATTTAGCTGTCATGTCAAAATATCTAAAACTCTGAATTCTTCATTTACTTGTTAAGCCACATTAACGTTTCTACTAATTTATCTCAATTAGTATTCTACATGAGCCTTACCTCACATTTTCAGGCATAAATGTTTCATTTTTATACCTTTCATTGACATAACTGATGAACTGTGACAACACTGTGACCACGATATTCCGGACGCTTTACAATACCTCTAAATACCTATATGTTTTATTTTTTTTTTTATGGATGGGAAATCATTAAATGACTTCTTCCGCTCTGGATGGAGCAGAAGGGAGTGTCAGACTCTTATTGACTAAAACCCATCCGTGTTCCTCCTAATTCCCTTTGCGTTCCGTAGCTCTTTCGAACAAATTTCGCAACTGACACTGATCAAAACTACTAAATTGCTTCTACAAGTGAAAACAGAACACTCCTATCCCAGTTTCGTAAAACGAAATGTTCTGGAAAGAACTATCCAACAATATCCATTCAGTGTGCTTTCCAAGCTGTTTAAAAGCAATCCGGTTTACGTACCGATTCCCTGCGATACCGGACGAAATCATCCGGAATAATTGACCTTATTGCCATGACAATTGGACGGAAATATCCGAGTGTACCGCAAATTTTATTTTGCCAATTGTAAAAGGGATCCGAACAGTATTAAGAAGGTCACGATTCTAGTGTTATTGGATTATGAAAGTGAATTTTAGATGCGTGGTTGTAGTTGAAAGTTTTGGCGTTATAAGGGAGTCATGGTGCAGAAATATTGTCGCTCTCAGTGAGCTAGCGCAGCGTGTTTTCCTTTTTTGAAAATACAAGGGTGCATTTTAAAGTGACTGTGGATGGCCAAATCCGAAACTATGAGGAATATCGAAAAACACTGAAAGGAGTCTCGAACCCGATTTTGATGAAATATAAAACTGCATTTTAGGTTTTTTGAAAAATCGGTATTCCTAGCTAGGAATCGAACCGGTTGATTTGAAAAAAAAAAAACAATCTGTAAGTAATTTTTACTACACCATCCGAAAGTGTCGTTACTAAAGATCAAATCCTGGAAACTTATAATACATGGAAAAGTAAAGAGTTGCCAGTGATGACCTATGGACTCGAAACGTGGTCGCTCACAATGGGCCTCATCAGAAGGCTTAAAGTCACCCAAAGGGCAATGGAGAGGGCAATGCTCGGAGTTTCCTTGCGTGATCGAATCAGGAATGATGATATCCGCAAGAGAACCAAGGTTACCGACATAGCCCGAAGGATCGCCAAATTGAAGTGGCAGTGGGCAGGGCACATTGCTCGCAGAACAGATGGTCGATGGGGCCGAAAAGTTTTGGAGTGGCGACCGCGTACCGGAAGACGCAGCGTTGGAAGGCCTCCCACAAGGTGGACCGATGACCTGGTGAGGGTCGCGGGTGACCGATGGATGCGAGACGCACAAGACCGGTTGTTGTGGCGACACTTGGGGGAGGCCTATATCCAGCAGTGGACGTCTTTCGGCTGATATGATGATGATGATGATGATGATGATGAATGAATGAAATTCACTTTCGCATCACAATATTAGTAAGGATGGAAAGACATTTCTTTATGATTTCTTTGGGTCTACTATAATATCACGTTTATGTGCAGTCATAAATATTTCTAAGTCCCTGACGTCTAAACCTAGAACTAGGTTGTGACAAATAAATGTAATCTCAGAAGAACAAAGTTGGTTTCAAATGTCTTTCATTAACTCTGTCGGGATTAAACTATAAATTATACTGAGTACCTACCTATCTCCCCGAGGCAGTGGCAGTCTTGTGATTAAAAGGAGATTTTATGATTAAGCTTGACCTCTGGTATTTCATTTCATGATGTGATGACACTCTGTTTTTTTTTAAATAAGTCTCCAAACAGCTGAGGAGCTCGTGGCCAAATAATAACAGCAACGCTTGCTGTGGTCGGTCTGTGGATGGGTGACCATCTTAACATACCGAGATTCCTCCGTGCCTTGGCAAGCACGATGGGTTGCGGATTTTGTTGGAAAAATTCACCGCGGCCCTGCAACGAAAAGGGCACTAGGAGGAGCACGGATGGGTTTTAGTCAGTAAGAGTCTCACACTCCATCCCGCTCCACCCAGAGAAAAAAAAATGAAACTAATGAAAACGAAAAATTCATGATGGCTCCATTAGTATCCTTTTGGCCACATCGGGTTTTGCCTGAGAGGACATGTAATTATGTCTTTATATACATATGTAAAAAAGTCCTATTGTAGGACTCGACCATTTTGCGGACAGGCGAACGCAAACTAGAGTTGGACTTGCAATGAGTGGTTGGTTTGACGACACGGTTGGCGCAGTGGTCGAGCGATTGGCTGCTGAGCTGCGTGTCGCGGGTTCGATTCCCGCACGTAGCAAATATTTATATGGCCAACAGATAGTTGTTCCGGGGCTGTTTGTGTACCTATGTGAGTTTGTAAACGCACCCACGATACAGGAGAAATTCCTAGTGTGGGGCAACGTTTAAAAAAAAATATGAGTAGGTTATGGCGTAGACTGTGCTCAAGTTATCCCAAGCTCCAATTCTCGTGTATCTTGGATTTTTTTGATCATGAGTGATGGCAGCTGCCTTGAAGAAATCCGCCGTCGGACTGGTACGGCCAAAAGTGCAATGAACAATCTGGGAAAAAATTGGAAAAACCGAGGAACCGCATCCGCAGGAACTCAAAAGACGATTGGTCCATGTACTGGTTTTCGTAATCTTTTTGTATGGAGCAAAAACATGGTGCATCAAAAGTCACGAAAGCAGAAAGATCGACGAGTTTGGCGAAGACTTCTTCGTATACCATGAATCGCCATGAGAACGAATGACACCCTAATGGTAGAAGTCAACATTACCAAACGGCTTCCTCCCAGGAGCGAACCCTCAGTCTTTTCGGACATATTATGTGTCCATCCAAGCATAGTCTGGAAATGCTCATAATATTGGGCCGGGTAAGGTAGAACACCAACAAGATGATCCGACGCCATAAAGAAAGCTGTTGGAGGCAGCATGTACAGAGCGGTCTACATTGCAGTAGACCGCATGGCTTGGAGACGTGTCGTATTTGGTCGCGATCCTCAGCAGTGAGAGAATGTCGAAGAAGATGAATCTTAGAGTATCATCACAACGTTAATTCGTTGGATTCGTTTCTTCTTAATAACTTTGTTTATGTGTATGTATGTGTCTATGTATTTATGATTGTATTATTTTTTTTCCTATCTATGTTTGTCTTTCCTTAAAACTGCACCTGCCATGTTTTCTCTGCACTACCCTAAGGTTAAGGTCCGCCTTTGTACAGTGTTTTTTACTTGTACATAAAGCTTTAATAAATAAAAATAAAATAAATAAAGAATAGCTGGAAAACCCGAGTAGCATATGTTCTAGTTTACGAACTATCAGTCAGAACTCGGTTATTGCTATACCATATAATTTTGATGGCCGTGCGACTAATATAAAGGCAGCCAATGTATTGGGTTGCATTAAAATAATCATAACGACTAAAATCAAGTTATAAACATCCAAAATGTGATTATCAAACATACACCTCAACCTTATTTATTTTATTATGTATAGAAGATGTGATTCTCTTTCACAATAAGCAGAAGAACTGGACTATTGAGTTCGACTAATGTAAAGGCAGCCAATTTATTGGGTTGCAATTTTAAACTACCATAACGTCTATAAACATGTTATAGACATACAGAATGTGATTCTGAAACAGACACTTCAATATTATTTATTTTTATGTACAGAAGATGTGATTCTCTTTCACAATACCATTTACAAAGCAATAGAACTGGATATAATGAGGTTTCTACATATTGACAGTAGTAAATGACAATAGTAGTAGAGTAATAATGACAGTAGTGGATCTAGTTCAGATATAAATTTGGCTGATTAAAGCTTCCTCTCTCCTACTATATTTTTAATTCTTTTGCTGTGCCCGACAGGGTCCATAATGATCACATTTTTTTTTTAACTTACCACCTAAGTACACATTGTGGAATGCAAATAAAGTATTGAGTATTGAGTATTGAGTATATATGAAACCCGAAATTCAAAGCTATAAATTAAACAAATAATATACCTCGTAATTAAGTAGAACGATGTCTGAAACTTAATAAAACCGTATGTAAAATTCTTCATAAACTTGCTCTCGTTGCTATGTGCCAAAGTTATTTGACAAAGATCTTAAAGCCCGTATATTAAAGACATCGTGGTTATTCAAAGTATAAAAGGCTTACAAAGTTTGCAGTCATCCTAAGCTAACACAAGTGTGTATCCGGGTGACTTGTGCGTCTACTTTCGAAGTAGTACTACCAATTTATTATGTTACAGCTTTTACCCGCGACTTCGTTCGTGTATATCCCGTTGTTGCCCGTTCCCGTTGGAATTTCACGTTCCCGTATATCTTATAGTCTTCCTCAGGAATGTGGCTATCATATACAAAAAAAAACAATATCGGTTCAGCAGATCCAGAGATTAGCGCGTTCAAACAAACAAACTCTTCAGCTTTATTATATTAGTATGGATATTTTGTCTTTGAGTTTCTTAAAGCGCGCCTGATACACCGGTGTGTCAGCCGATTCACGCGTTTTTAAACTCTATTATTACTATAACGCAAGGTATTTTATAGGATGTTGACGTTTGACAGTTCAATCCCGCACCGGTGACGATTAGAGTATAACGTCGTCAGGGTACTCGTATATATGACGCAGCCAATTAGCTTAATCAGCCGTTTCATTAAAAGCCTAGCTTTTTCATTGAACTGCGCCGTTTAATCAGCGACTTATGTGATACGGGCAAGTCATTAAGCGATATAGAACAAAACATGTCACTTAGGTTGCTGAAAAATCAGCGCATTTAAATGAAAAGGCTAGGCCACCAATTAAACGGCTGATTAAGCTAATTGGCTGCGACATATATAACGTTGATAGGATATTGGAGAACGGACATCGCTCTCATTCACGGATGGTGAGAACGTTATGTTACGTTAGTTTAGATTTCTTGAAAGTTGAGTTTTAGATTATATTGATGGTGAAATTATTGCACTGTCATTATAAACGACAGGCCTGCCCTCAACGTGGCCATATCGACCAGGAGCTGCGCCTCGAGCATGTAGTCGATGCGTACGCTTATGTATGGCGAAAAATAATTTACTGTTAAAACGTATGATAAAAAAACATATTTTTATTCAATTTAACTTAGGATCTATGACATTTTGTCCATAAGTGAGCCAAAAACAACTCAAAACCTATGTCAAATACATAATTATGCAAATATCTCGTAGCATCGCCATTTCGACCGAAATCTTTTGCTGATTACGTCAAGACATAACATACAACACACATACACATAAGCTATTTGTTCATAAGTGCAGGGTTCTGGACAAAGTGACATTCCATCGGCGATACCGTTTGTAGAAATGCTAAAATGTTTGACATTGACCACGTGACATTCCGGTAACCCATGTCAATTTTAATATTGTAACTTTTTGACAATCATTTACAAAATCAAAGTCATTTATTGAAATTAGGCTGATAGACAATTAGCCAGCCACTTTTCAACTTCAGTTTTACATAAATATAGTCCCCCCGTCACCACTTCCTAGTGGTTTGGCTGGGAAGAAGTGTCGCAACGTACTCCCCAGCAAGTTCTAGCAAATATAATGCCATTTTGTCTGCAGGCTCTATGCACATTGTGTCTTAGATTAAAACTGAATGCCTGAAAAAACTTTTCACATTGATAAAAAAATCAGGCAACATATTTATCAAATAAAGTAAAATGTGTTACCTACCTAAGGGCGGCCTTGTCGCACGCGTCGGGCGTATCAACGGCGGGCAAGTGTTCGGTGTCCAAGTCCAGGGAGTCAAGTTGTTCGTCAGTGGGTGTTGGACAACTTTCAGCCTTACTGCGGCTGGAGGAGCGGCGCACGATTGTTAGTGCACCTTGTTCTGTTGACAAAGAGGTATGGTTATAATAAGGTCTGAAATCGAATGACATTTCTACACTATTATAAAACAGCAATGTTTTGGAGATTTATCTTTTATGCAAACATGGCACGGGTTAAACTGATGAATTATAAATCATAGATCTTTAAGTTTTGCTCACTACCTACGGCAAAACATCCATTTATTTTATGACTGTGACTTTATTTTTATTAGGTAAAAATATTCACCAAAACATCGATGTTTCACAGAAACAAGTAAATTACATTCAAGAAGTGACACATTCGATATTAACATTAGAGATTCTAAACTAAAATCATTCACATTTCATTCACATGCAGATATTTTGTATTAAACAATACCTACTTATTAAACTTTATGCAACTATTCTATACATTCGAACAAGTAAAGTGACATGCACCTCATTCCATACTACTTAAAAAAATAACATAAGAAATAAGTATAAAATAAGCCTAAGTAAGGTATGGTGATTGTCTATGAGTCGCCCCTTTTTAGCGTTATAAGATGGAAATTCTAAATCAATTATTTTAACTTTTATAAATTTCCATTAAATCGCGATCACGACGAATTTCGAACTCTATACAAATTAATTACGTAATATAGTTTGTAAAAGTCTCGAACATTTTGTACTAAAACATAATGGAAATAGAAGCCATAGCAGCATAGAAATTAACTTGGCGCTAATTAATTAAGTTCTCGTATTTAAACGATCTCAACGTAACCTAGAAATTCTGACATAAAATTAATTAACCTTTAGTAAATTAGTATTTTCTCAATACATATAAATGAACTTGTGAATTATACCATCACCATGCAAACCTGCGAATATTAAACCGTTTCGAATGCACCCTTATGAATCCCATAAACTGAATAAGCCGCCATTTTAAATCCGGCATTCGAAACTTGAATCCCGATCATTGATTCCGCGGAATTGGTCAGTTTATTTTACGGGGTTTACACAATGGCACGTGCGATTTTCGTATTCCGAACGTGCGTTTGTTAGCTGCCAGTATACATGCGATAATTTTATTTTTTATTCCCTTAAAAACCGGAATCCATAGGATTTGATTACACGAGGTCGTGGAACCGCGAATGCATGCAGATGTATGCGAGAATGCAGTTTTTTTGAAGCGCAATTTGTTAGTATGTTAATAAAAATAGATTTCCATGTTAATTTGTTATTTGTAAACGTTCTCTATTTTTGAAATGATATACTTACGATTTTCTATTAGACTTCCGTGCTGACCTGAGGAAAGAAAATGACAATGAAAAGATGTTTTTTGTACCCATTAGTGACTACTGTGAAGGAGTAATTATGTTACCCTGTTACAAAGGAAGAGAAGTGATTTTCTTTTAAATTCCTACTATTTTCTGTACGGGTTAATTGGGTTTGCTGATGCCAAGAAAGTTTAGAATCTCCTGAGACTTGTCGAGTGGCGTTTGTGTCACGTTTAGAGCTTCATCTTTACTATAGAAACCTGGGAAAAACTGTGCTGGATTGTTTGGCAAAAAAACGCATCACTTAGCTCTAAGACTATGTGAATATGTATAAAGGCATTTCAGTATGTTTATTTCGTGGGTCTCACGGGCCAGGGGCCGTACCATGACGTGTTAAAAGACGACGTTTTAACACGTCATGGTAGGCCCGCAGGAGTTTGAAACGAACGTCTTTAAGAATTTAGAGTTACTAATCCGATTATTATGTTAGTTTACTTAAACGACGTTCCATCAAGCACGTGTGATATGAGCAGGAATCATCACTTACTGACACTATTATTTTTCTAGTTTTATCACAATTTCTCAAAACAATGTGGTTTTCTTGATCGATTCGACAAGACGGTGTTACGTCAAGTTGACATCTGTCAGATTCGTTTTCAATTCAACCAGGGAAATATCTTCGTCTCAAGACGAAAGGTAGCGTCACAGACTATAATATAAATGGTAGGTAGCGTCTTAACCAGACGCACAATAATAATGACCATAAGCGAAGTACGTTTAACATAATATTTATAAGTACGTATCCCAACCATCATTAGTCGCCTATTTCTTGGCCTCAAAATTCACTTGATATAAATTTCAAAGATCGTATCTGTGATTCTGTCTGTTGACGCCCTTGTAACCATGGCAACGGGAGCGAGCCCAGAATTGCATTGCCGGCGGTAGACAAATTGAAATTGTAATTTTATTGCACACTGAATATTATTTTCAGAGAAATGCTTCTACTTTGTAATGTTTTCCATGATTTGGAGACGGTGTCTGAAGGAAATGGGTTTTATGGAAATTCTGGTAGAGGGGTTGGTGTTTTTATTAAAAATAATAATGGCAGAAATGTAAATCTGTTTTTTCTGCTGCAAGGAATGGTATACTTGTGCAGAAAATTTGGAACGCGGACTGATTATAATTGTTAAATAGATAATTATGATTTTTCCAATGTTGGGTCATAAACTTATTACTTTGTTATAATTATTTTGACATTGGACCAAGTATAAAATGATTATTATGTATTAATTTTATTCTTGTGTCCACTTTAATTGTATTTTTTGGAGAGCTAAGATCTTAAAGAAAAACCGGCCAAGTGCGTGTCGAGCCACGCGCGGTGTAGGGTTCTGTAGTTGCACGTCACAATTGCCGATTTAGAATGTTAATTTTTGTTTGATTCTAAGAAATAAAACAAAACCTTTAAATAATGTCTTAGACCAATAAAAAATAACTTAAATTAAAAATACACGAAACTTACAACAAACTAAAATATAGCATCAAAAAATCCGTCCTCAACGCTGTCAGCTGGGGCTCGAGTCTGCTATTGCAATCGTGTCTCAATGACCGGTCATTGATCGAATATTTGACAACTTTGACAGTTTTTGTATGGGAAATGTGTCATAAGTTTGACGTTATACGTCAAAAATATATCATTGACCGGTCATTGAGACACAATTGCAATAGCAGACTCGACCCCCTGGTAATGTGCCCAAGAGACTGGTGGCATTGTCACGTTGAATGGCAAAGAATATAATAATAACAAAATGTATAATTTATAATATATAATTTCCAAGAATATATTACTTGAGTTCACGGTTTAAAAGTTAAAAACGTCTAAAAATAGCAGTGAACAAACTTTATCTAACTAATTTTCAATGGATTTTGTACGAAATTTTCCTTCTCCAAAGTGCATTTTCTATGTTGGTCGACTATAAGTCTATAACTCATTAACTTATGTACTTACTTAGCTATGATATCTTTCCTTTTAATTAAATTCGTTATATATTAATGCTACTACCATGAACTTTTTCATGTCTCCAAAAACAACCGTTTAGCTGGCAGAGGGGGGGGGGGACATACACACTTGACTCTTACAAAAGTTTTCAGTTTTAATTGTTCGCAAACGGATCCTTGAATTGAGAAATGGTTGTCACACACCCTCAATATTTTGAAACCTGACCTATCCAACGACACCACACCATGAGATAAACCACCACTTTATGTGTTGGGGGGTTTCCTAAATTTTTTTTTCAAGATTATATTGTACTAATTAGTCGACGTGATTAATTATGTATACCCATTCAAAAATCCAACTTTCTAGCGCTAATCGTCTCTGAGCTAAACTAAGGACAGACAGACAAGGTGAAACTATATGGATTCCTTGTTGTCTACGGAACCCTAAAAATTGCATTCAATTTGATATCAAATTCGTTCGTTCAATTCGTTATTGCTTTTAGCGACAGTAGAAAAGCATTTCTCAAGAATATTATAAACTGCAGACAATTCTGTTTTCTTTCAGATATATTTCACGACTTGCATGGAGACAAAGACTCGTCTATATTTGAACTCAAAATTGCTTTTCAATAAGGACGTCAATTCAGGGAAGATAGTCGTTTTTTTTATTTTATTTGAGATGGGTTTGCTCGTAACTCTAGTCTAGAACAGAGGTGACACAGACAAAGTCGACGATGGAGTGAGCTTACCCGATGGAGTGAGTGTCGTTTTTTTTTTTTTTTTAGGTATGACCACTAGCAAGTTAACACTTGAGATATCAACTGCTTAACCGGACTAAAGTGAGTGTCGCTTTTTTTACCTTCTTTACCTCCGTTTTTTTATAGATAATGGTACGGAACCCTTCGTGCGCGAGTCCGACTCGCACTTGGCCGGTTTTTAAGAGTTGTGATGGTGATGCATGAGGCGTCTATACAATCTGTAACAGAATAAACGCAATACCTCTTAAGGGGTCATTGTACTCATCATTATGAACAGCTTTCACTATGGGACCAACACTGAAATCGCGAAAAAAAATCGACTGCCCCATACATTCCTGTGCGCATAACTCGACAAAATGTACTTAACAGCGGATTTTTTTCGCGAACTCGGGGTTGGCCCCATAGTGAAAGTTGTTCATGATAATGAGTACAATGACCCCTCAAGAGGTATTGCGTTTATTCTGTTACACGTTGTATATCACATACGTCATTGCTTTTAATAGGGCCTTAAACGCAGAAAAAATTGATTCGTTGATGCCCGTTACCTGCATAAGTAACTTCTACTTTCTTCTACGTACTTCTACACAAAGATGGATTATTAATAGAACAATTGACGATAAAATAACGGAAATAATAAAACAATCTCCATCTTAACTCCATCACAAACTGAAAGAAGAGTTTCCTCAGTCCATCACAAAGAAATAGGCAATCTTTGTAACAAATAACTTATTTGTAGGAGTTATATGAAGGGCATTCGTCTGATACGAGAATTGTTCTACCGCGCCAAATATTTTATTTGATGTGTTGCTGGCCTGTGTTCATAAACTTGAATAATTAGTGTGTGTGCGTGCAAGAATAACTTATACAAGATTTCTTGGGCTTAATGAAAATTTAATGTAAGTCATGTTCACAAGAAGCCGTTTTACCCGACTACGGCGAAGCCAAAAGGAAGGGTTTTGATTTTTATGAGGCTTAAGTGTCGCTTTATTTAGATTTTTAACTTGGTTTGATTTTTTAAATTGTTAAATGTTGCTCAATACAGCCATGAAAATGGCATTAATAGGTAATTATAATATTCAGATCAATCAGGGGTTCAATCTTTAATATTTTTTCCTTAATTTACCTACTTAGATCAGTGTAACGTCGTGGCCACCGCAAACCTAACTACGACGACGGAACCCCGCACCTATTTCTGTTTGCAGGGTTTCAAGGAACCTAACATGAATGGTATGACGTGAGCTAAGTTCGCCCGCTTCTTTCGCTCACTCTGACTCCCGTCATCCCATTCGAACTTAACTATCCGAGTCGGGATGCCCCTTAGTTCCCTCAAACCTTACATATGCTAACCTCGGCCACGTCATGAAATGGCCAATAAATTCTACGATATGACCTGGACATATACATTGTATATTCTTATTATCTCGTTTAAAACTTTAATTATCGTTGACTTGGACTCGTGAAACAAAAAGGAATCATAATCCATTTTCCTGACAATTGCTTTATCTATAATACTATAGAAAGTATCCAACTACCCGCCAAATGGGGTTATCGACACATCAGTCGCCACACTTCAGTGGAGAAGCAATCTTGTTCAGAATAACGGAAATAACTCCGATACTTTTGTGCGATTGCGTAACAGAAATAGGAAGATAGTGAACTCTTTTGTTTTGTTTGTTTCTAAGGGATGAATCGTATCTCTATATAACTGTCAGAAAGCCGGGTGTATGGTTTCCAAAAAAAAAAAAATACCACACCAAAGTACGAGAAATGTTCGTAATTGAAACATTTGCATAAATATACGAGATCTATCTTACCATTAATGGGGTATTTTGCTCAAAACTTTTTTTTATATTCATTAAAATATATAGAAAAGACAAGACAGTATTTTTTTTTTCTTTAAAAATACGTAGTTATGTCCGTTATAAATCTATGATAAACAGAGACAGTTCGGATTGAGTGTGACGTCATTTGCCATTCACACCGTTCCGTTCCGAAGTTCGAAGAACTATTCTAGTG
This sequence comes from Melanchra persicariae, assembly GCA_947386135.1. Classification (NCBI taxonomy): domain Eukaryota; kingdom Metazoa; phylum Arthropoda; class Insecta; order Lepidoptera; family Noctuidae; genus Melanchra; species Melanchra persicariae. The sequence goes on along the minus strand of OX376653.1, from coordinate 4,642,395 downwards.
ATATATAGTAATAAATTCTTTTAGATTTTCATAGTTGTCAAATACTTATGATTTTTAAGATAAGCAGGTTTGAACGGAGGTGACTTCCGTAAAACAAACCAGCATAATACAAACTAAGATTTTGAACAAATTTTTCACAGAGACTGAGTCTCTGTGTGGAATAAAGAACTATGGAGTTTTTTTTTGTTATTGATAGGCACGCGCTTGACCACTACCTTACGGCAAGCGTTGCTTAAGGACGCTGTTACAGATGATAGATGTGCATAGTACGATTTTGAACTATAAATATAATTTTAGATAGGTCCATTTTCTCAATAATATAGGTTCATTTATTGAGAAACTGTACCTATCTAAAATTAGAGATCGGCCCATGCGGCTGTTATAATTTAGCCACGAGCTAATAAAGAACGAAACACACATCGCATCCATATATTTTATAAAGGCTCGTTTGCCCCTTAAATGACTTTTCAAACACCCCCTATTTTGACGAAAAGCTTACCTTTCACGTTTGGGCAGTAAACCGGTCGTTAAAACAGGTTTGTTTTGAGTGCTAAGCTTTTAACAACCTCGTTTACGTGAAAACGAGCCGCACACGAACCGGAGTTAACAAAAAAATCATGGATTTATCCGTGTCCGGCTTTTATGTCATCAATAACTTTTGCTTGTCACATGTGATTTGATTTCACGCCGAATTTATTCCTTAAAATTCCTGTAACGAATTTATTTTAACAATCGTTCTGTTGATTTAGATAGATAGTAAATTGGTCCACTGCAGCACTGTTGGGAGACTCCTTCGTACCTAAGTTTTGATAAAAGAGCCTTCAGAAGAAACGATCCCTAATAACCTGGTCAGTTAATCTCGAAGACAGGATAATTTCACAGACGCTTGACCGATTCGTACCTACAAACGGGGTGAATAGTAATGCCTCCTGCATTCCTATTCATCCCGTTTAATCGGCATAAAACTTTATAGGGAATTTTTACGTTATTTAAATCTTGTTTGCTGCATTTGCGGTCTCCAATTTTATTAAATTGATAAAATAAAATTGCTTTCTTAGTCAGGCAATATTATGTTATTAAAGTGAAAAACCTTATTAAAGTTTTGTTTCTATTCACCCCTCCGTTTCTATTCACCCCGATTGACGGCATTTAGACACGAAAGAAAAAGAAGTAAGTATAAGTAGGGAGGGATCTTTGTCCTAACTTATGCTGCATGCTGCTATGTTTCTGTTACAATGGAACGGCATTCAAGTTCTTTAGGAAATGAAAACGACATGGATAATGATAGGCAGCCGCTACACACATTTCTGCCATTCTTTCTAAAGAAACAAAACTATTTACTCAAGACAAACAGAATCACATAGACAAATATAAATATTTGCAAGATTTTACAGAGCGTAAGAGAATAATTAACAAGAATAAAACATTCACACACAACTCATGCAACACAACAAAGAGACTGTTAATTTTAATCAATACAGAATTTTAAAACGACATACACAGAGCATAGACAAAGGGAAAACTGATTATACGAGAACAATCATAAGAAAGAGAAAACAATTAAGATTCACCTGGTAGAAGAAATCAAGGGAAGAATTAAAAAAATAATTGTAAAAATAAAGCTGTTTAAAAAATAGAGACAAAAGACAACAACTAGCTAACAGTAAATAGCATGAAAATATTTTTGGGAGCAAAAATAAAATAGAACTTTTTTTGCAGAATAAAATATTTAAAAAAAAATGAAGAACATAATACTTAAGCAATTCTACTTTTAAATCAGATCCATTCAAAACACGCATGTTCTGATGGGATGTTTTATTGTTTTCCTTTATTTATTGCAGCCGTAAACACTACGGCTGTAGAATAAACAATGTATTGAAATGTAGAACAGTCAGTTAACATCTGGGTTGCCAGTGTTATTTGCCTGTTAATTGTGAGTATTCGAAATGTAGCGAAGTGTAGCGTTAAAATACATTGTGTTCGAGAATGTTTAATGTTGATGTAGTTAATGTTTTAGTTTGTTGATAATTTTATTTGAATGTCATTTTTACTTTAGTACATTATGCTGTGATATTATAAGTGCGTGTTAGTTTTGAAGACGTCTATTTTTATTTTGCGACAGTATGTGACAGTTTTTGACTATCAGAAATGAATTGCACAAGCTGATTGAATGAAATAGTAATGACCAGTATATAACATTAATAAATGTATGCAAAAACTGTTTTTAGGTTACTGTGTGGTGTCGGTTGGGTATTGAAACATCCGAGAAATCAGAGGGCCAATTCTACAATTTTTTAAGCAACGTTTGCATTTGCATGTCAGTCGCAATCTGTCAAAAAACCTCAATTACCATACATTTTTGACAGATTGCGACTGACACGTGGATGTGAACGTTTAAAAAATAGTAGAATTAGCCCTCAGAGCGGTAGGGAGAGTAGAGTAGACTTTAAACCAAGAAATACGCTAAAAACTACAGAGTTGCAAGCAATTCTGAATAATAAATAATTTATAAAACTACAAATTTTTAAAAATAATAAGTATGTGAAGAAGTGGAAAATAATATAAAAATTTGAGGTAAAGTTACAAGTAGGTGTTTTATGAAAAGAAGGTATACCTAATGTCCTAGTCATAACAAAAAAATAACGTAAAAAGTATAACTTGAAAGGTTTTTTACAAAATGGCCCAAATTATCCACATTTTTTGACTGAATAATATACATGGCATTTACACATAAGTAGATAAAACGTTTAAATATAATTTCAAAATGTGCCATCAATGGCCATTGTGTAGAGGAATTGTAAATAAATCTTTTAGCAAGCGTGAAGTGTTGAATGCGCGGGAGTCGAAAAACAAACGACGACAGACGAAACGTGCACGAGATGTGGCGGCTGTGGCGATAGATTATTTTGAATAATGAATTTAAATAGTTCAATATCCGATTTACTACTTCAGGGGCTCTAGACAAAGAGGCATCTTTCAGCAATAATGATCATTAAAATCCAACAATAGTTTGGGGTTGAACAAATTACCAATTGGGATCAAAATGCCAATCCCATATATTCCACTCTTTTGATCTCCAACGGAATATAATGAATTCTATATTTCGATTTGATTAAACGCATCATTATCATCATTATAATGTATCCTATGATTAACGTAATTCCAACAATTTTTTTTTACTGACTTTAAATAATTACTCAAACCCCTTTTAATACGAAGTAAAATTTGGCACGGAACTCCAGAATTTGTCGATGTTTTTTGAGTTCCTTTGCCACAAACTACCATCCAGAATGTTTGGTCACGTGCAAGGAAAAATTAACATTTCTGAACACGTTTCTTCTTCGTATTTAATTAACAAATCGGTTAACTAACTTCTGTGAAACGGTTAATTTCAACCCAGTTGGAAACCCAGATCCTTAGTTTGCAGTAGTCCAAACGGTGTTACGAGAAAATTAAATAAAAAATCTTGTTTCGCTTATGCAGATCATGAAAATGGTCGGTTTTATTAAAAAAATTACATATTTCTGCGTACACAAGCTTTAAGAATAGAAAATGTGAAAACGAAAACATACACATTTTGTAAGATTTTTTTAAACTCTCGCTTTGTAGTCATTGCCTTCGGCTTTAGGCTACATTACTCATCATTAAATAAATAAATGTAATACTTGGTTCTCCGGCCACTCCCGGGTTCCTAAGCTATCATTATTATTACTTTTATCACAGAACTGTACATAGGCGTATTGAATTCCATTGCTGCCTAACTTTTAGTTTTTTGCCCTATCGCCACAACCGCCACAGTTGTAAGACCGAGCTTACTGGGAGGGGTGCCGTTGCGGGGCGCGGGAGGCGGCGGGGGTCTCGGCGGCGCCTCGTCCCGAGGTGCGCCCGCGCCTCCCGGTGGACTCGCCACTGCAACATCAACCAACAGCTTATGAAAGAAGAAGATGATACATTTAGTTGAGAGGTGTGCCTACGAAGCGTTAGTGTGACGTCCACCAGGCGACCAGTCTTTACCGACCATTTTAATAAAGGCCTTCACACACGGGACGGAATGGCAAAGGACTTTTCCACTGGTCAGCACACATTAGCCGCTTAAATACCGTAGGTTTCCGGCGGCCCACCAAGACTTGCCACGGCATCCTGTCGCGGGATCCCTTAGCGCGCTCTCAAATTCCGAATCGGTTTTAAACATTGGCATTTATATCGTATTCCTAATAAATAAGTTTGAATATCCTTTGGTAAAAATTTAAATCATCTACCATTCCGTCTCGGTGTGCGAAGCCTAATTCATGACAAACGTATTAATCGAAAGACGTCAGTAGGCTTAACTGCATGCAGACATACGGTGGGTTGCTGCAAAGTTTAATATTATCTTCATGATAAAATCGGATGCTTAGGTCGCCTTGTGTACAAAAGTGGTAACAATTTCTACTACAGCGAAACTACAAGTTCCTCATGGATATGATGATGCAGCGCGTGAGTGCAATTCGCCTTCTTCGGGTAGGATTTAGTATTTATACTTCTTGTGACGGGTGGATGGCCAGTTTACTACGATCGGCTTTGTGTACGAGTAGTTCTTATAAGTAAATAAACACAAAAAAGAGTTTCACTCTCTTTGAGATATTGGTTTCCAAATCAGAGTTCTACAGGTATCAGAGTACCAATTCTACTAATTTTTAAGCAACAATCGTGATCGCATGCCAGTCGCAATCTGTCGAAAACTTATGGAAATTGACGCTTTTTTAACAGATTGCGAATTAGAATTAGCACTCTGGCACACGATATTAAACATTAAACAGCTTTATTCATAAAAACTTTATAACCATTATTTAGCTAAAATACCGATAAGCAGACTCTTTAGAATTGATTGGAGAATTTGAATCTCTTAAACAGTGTTTAAGAGATTCAAATTAAACTCTGTTTTATTAGTAAGATTTGTAAATATGTGAGTACCATGTTCTATGATCCTATAAGTAGTATACTCTAGGTGCATCGACCTCACATATATTAAAATTAATTTTTGTACTCAAAATATTGTAAATCATTGATTTGAAAAGAGTAACTAAGGAGTTTCTTGTCCGTTCTTCTCCATAAGAATGTACCCTTGCGAACGGACAGTAGAGTCACTTTATATTATTTTTAATGTAAATGATGACGTTCAAAAGTGCCGTTTAATGGCCTAATTGAAATAAACGTTTTGACTTTGACTTTGACTTTGACAGTTTTTATTTTAACTAAGTAATGGATGAAAAGTTTCATGATTTTATGGGTGTTAGAATTTATTTATGTCTTCGAAGAAATTGGCTATTTTTATTCGATGCTGTATTGTTTTTGCTTTTTGAATAAACCAAAAGTTTAGCTACTGAATACTTTTATGCTGAACTAGATGGGCTGCCGGGTATGTTTGCTAGTACAATATCTTTGTCTAGTAAAAGTGGTTTCTGGAACAACATTCAGACTCTTGAGAAACTTTATAAATACCTCAGCCATTTTTGATAGCTAAAATAACATTTTTCTGATCGTCTTCTGAGTAATTTCAGGATTCATTTCAAAATTTTATTTACTGTTATATTAATTTTTATAATTTAAATTAAGTCCGAGAACATAGTTTTTTTATTTACTTCTGAATATAGCTCAAATTTCAAAACTTCTCGGAATGAAGCGCCTTATCCATAGTCCTAACTGTAAAAGTGATTTCAGAGCCCAGACATGATTGATAGGTACTGGGATCTGATTGCGGTATTACGAGATGTTGTGGTTACAATAAATGGTGCTGTCATGCACAGATAACTGATTAGATGTAACGTTTGTATGTTAATCCCCTTTCGGTATGGCTCAGTTCTGTGACTTTGTCTATGGCCCATATTCCATAACGTAAACTCCAACTCAACTCGAACTCCAACGCCAACATGAGTACAAAAATGTCAATGCAAGCTTGTCTAATTGACGTTTTCGTACTCGAGGGATGAGTAAACAAATGCAAAAACTTCAATTTATGACAAGCTCTCATGGAGTTGGGGTTCGAGTTGAGTTGGAGTTTACGTTTTGGAATATGGGCCTATGTCGCTGTACGTTTGTGTCTGCCCCGATTAAATGTTTTCTATTCTATTCTATTTAATTTTCAGGTTAATGACAGCACAAGTGAAATATAAATAGGCGCTAGGGCTTACTAGCCCTAGCGCCTATTTTATTTTTCGAACAAAATCCGCAACCCTAGCAGAAGGTACTCCTCCTGCTAGGGTTGCGGATTTTGTTCGAAAGAATTACCGCGTTACCGCGGCCCTGGAAAGCAGAGGGTACTACGAGGAGCGCAGGTGGGTTTTAGTCAGTAAGAGTGACACTCCCTTCCGCTCCGCCCACAGCAGTAGGGAGTCATTTAATGATTTCCCATCCAAAAAAAGGGCTAGTACCTGCCGAGGTTGCGAAATCGTTTGAAAGAGTTACCGTGGCCTTGGAACGCAAAGGGCATTTGAAAGAACACGAGTAGGTTTTAGTCAGTAAGAGTCTGAAACTCCGTTCCACCCCACCCAGAGTAGAAAAAGTCATCACACTTTTTTAATTAAAGTGTGAACGAAAAATTAGGCCCTCGCCTAGATAGTGGTTTATAAAAAACCCCAGAGCAATAAAGCGCAAAAGAAAATGGATTATTTTAATTCGCAAACACTTTCTTTCTGTTCGCTAAAAGACACTAATCTTAATGTTACTTTGTTTAAGTTAGTGTTTTTCAATTTCCAGGTTATTTTCCTTCTATTTTACCTAAAATTTGTTTCAATTGAGTTGAATATTTATTTAGCTTTTGGTGTTACAGGGCGTAATATAAAGCTGGGTACTGACTAATGTTACAGGCCGTAATGTAAAATTCGCAGTGAGCATGTTACGTTACGCCGTGTTCTAAAATTCGTGGAAAACAAAACACAAACGCACATGTTCGTGCTCGTTTCCACGTACTGACTGCACGAATGCTCGCTTTGTAACATGGTACATACGCCCCGTAACATTGGTCAGTACCCAACTTTACATGTTACAAAGCAAGCATTCGTGGAAACGAGCACGAACATGATGCGTATGTGTTTTGTTTTACACGGATTTTAGGACACGATATAATATGACATGCTCGCTGCGAATGTTACATTACGGTTCGTATGGCCCAGTTTCCACCAAAGCATCTCTGCTTTGGCGGACACTGGGCCATCCTCTGGTCATCAACTGGGCGTCTCCGCTCCTCTCGGAGTGAAGAAGAGAGGAGATGTGTTTGAATAAACCAATCCGAAAAGCTAAGCGGAAAAGAGATGTGGAAACAACGAAATCGGCTTGGTTTCTTTAAACACATCTCCTCTCATCTCCTCACCTTTCTGCTTTGGTGGAAACTGGGCCTTACACCAGTCAGTACCCAGCTTTACAGTCAAAATGAAAGTGCCAAGTGCTGACAAGATCATGCCTAAACTTTCCCAAAATCCTAAGAAGGTATATATCGTTTCTTCGGATCAATTAGTGTTATCCCAGTAACGCCTAAATTAATCTGCCTGTAGGTACTGATATACCCAATTTTTTAAATATCGGGAATCATCAAAGAACTCCTCCTGCTTTTACTGTCAGAATATTTCAATTGCCCTGTGCGTTTCAGGGTCGCGACAATTCTTTCGACCTCTTAAAACTACTGAAGTCCCGCGCTAATCACTGAACAATACGGTACTTATCTCTAAGTTATTCTGCATAAAATTTCGTACTGCGTCGCCCTACTTCACTCTAACTTAGTTAACTTCAGTGTACACTTTCAATCACACAGGATTGTTTGCTGTGAGCTTTCTGCATAATTGAAGGTGGAAGCAGGCTTAAGTTATATAAGAGTTATGTATTCCTGAATTTTTAAAGCTAACTTGAGCTTGTTTCATGTTTTCAAGATGTTACGAAGACGTTCAAGTTACCTACATACTTTTATTCTCATAAGTGTAAATTTTTTAAGATTGTTTTTTTTTTTCTATCTTAATCTTAATAAATCTAATCTGTTTTTGGTTAAATTCATAAAGGTAAAAAATAATTTTAAAAAAAGCACGATACAAACAAATTTTTGGCCACTATAAACTGCAAGATATTGAAAGCTGTACCGGTACCAAAACTGACGAATCACCGTGTAAGCCGCTTACCCTGCTTCGCCGAAACGATATATGTACATACAATTAAATTCTGAGCTCGCTAATGACTGGACTTGTACGATTCGTAAGCTGGATTAAAAAAAAAATCCGATATATCTAGTACACCGAAACCACCTATACTGCCGTGCTAAACGCAAAGGCAGTCTCAGTAAAACAGAGTTTCGTATAGTTTTCTTTATAAACTGAGATAGGGAAAACTTTTTTTAAGAGTTTTTATACGTTTTATAAAAGATACCGCTATTTAGCTTAGTTCATTGGATGCATATTTGTTTAAGCTATCCGGTGATGTAAAAATTTACTTAATTTTAATTCTCGCCCCGGGGAAATCCGGACGGAAGGTAGCCCTAGCCATGTCTGACTTAATTATAAAAAATAAAAATATTTACTTTTCTTGACGACATATCTGTAAAAGAGAAAACGTTTAATTCTCACAAAATAAATTTTGCTCATTTTATACATTTGTATTAGATATATTTTTAGTTTCCGAGCTTTTATTTCAAAAACGCGTTTTTCATTTTTTTTTACCATAGCCTGGTTATGGAAAATGTTAATTTTTAGAAGAGCTGAGACTAAAAGTACACGATTCAAAAACTGAGTTAGGAATTTTTGCAAGGTTAGAAGGTAATTTGCTTGGCCTACTAGGTCTTACATAAATCAGCTAGTTATGTAGGTAATCAGTTCTTATACATGAATTTGAATAGATAAATGTTTGTCAAGGGGGGAATACGATGTTTAAAAACCCATATTAGGGAAATATCACTTAGGAAATATTCAAACTAATGTGAAAAAGATTGTGATTCAAATTAAATGTTCATGATCTTTGTTGATGACTTTTACTCAATATATTTAATAGCCAATATGACGTGAAAAGTACCTAATGATTCGTTAATTAAAAACTTTTCAAATATTAGGAGACAAAAGCCCTCATTCAAATAAATATAAAAAACCTATGCATTTTTTTGTTAAGCAAAATATAAATTTAAATAAATCACACTAGAACAAACAGAATTGAGCTTCATTGAAATGACACATCTTTATCGAATACCCACAATCCAATGTCAATACTGGACAGCATTCAATTAACTTCATTCCAAATCACAAAGCTTTGCAAACAGAATTCCGTCAATGCCTTGTTTGCTGTATACCTGAGTTTCAGTTCATCTGTGCCTTTGAATCTACCGTCATAATTAATGTACCTCACTTTGCCAGCATGGTTTCGGAAGAGAAACATTGAACTGAGCATTCCGAATTTCGAAACTGGTAACTTTGTTGACAGTCGAAGTAAACCAGAATTCCGATACCTTTGCCAAATGATTGGACTAGAATTTTAAATTAGGAGTGCTATAATTTTATTATGGGTGTGAAATCATCATATATCTTCTTCCGCTCTAGGTTGACTTTTTTATTATTATTGATAGGGACGCGCTTGACCACTATCTCACCTGATGGTAAGCGATGATGTGGTCGAAGATGGAGCACGCTTGACCCACCACGCTTGGCTTCACTCTTGACTTAAAGATTCCCAGGTTGAAACCCATCCGTGTTTCTTCTTGTGCCTTTTGTGTTCCAGGGCCGCGGTGATACTTATCAACAAATTCTACTGCATGGTAAATAGGTAGACATGAATGTTTTGTGTCATAGTCAAATTCTGATCGTCTTTTTAAACATTTATTATTGTAGGTATTATTATGAGTGCATTGAATTTACTTGAAAATATTATAGTAAAGCGCTACCAAGTTTTGTCAAATATCTGGATCACTTTACAATCATAAAACATTTTGTTATTTGACCTTATACATTTTCACCATTCTTTTCGTCTCTATTCATGCAACTTTTATATATCTCTTTTATCCATACTGCTTTATTCATAGTTATCAGACACGAGTATAGCGGATAGTGAAATATTAAAGCTTGCAAATTCCAAATCTATATTAATATTAGGATCACCAAATTGATCGTGCATAAACAAGTAGCGTCAACGAATTTCAATTACTTTAACGAATGATAAATGTGCTAATGCTGTAATCATATGATTAACTGGGGGTGTGGTGGTAGCTAATTCTGATAATCTGTGGTAGGCGCCAAATAAACTTGCAATAGCGGGAATTGACCCACCTAAATTTTTGACATTGTTAATTCCAAAGCGGAAAAAAAGACGTAAAGCTGTCCTGAATCGACATCTATGGAGATCCTATACATTTTCTAGTAATGAACATCATAATTTTATTGTTCGGGTACCTATAAAGAGCTGTCAGGGAAAGGTTGTCCTTTATTACGATCTACAATTATTGTTATAACTTGTGTAAAAATGGACTCCTGGCCGAGATAGGTAATCTCGGCCAGGAGTCCATAGCACAGGGTATCCTGGATTCCTGACTCCCACAAACCTTTGTACCTCCAATATTTGTAACATCTCTATAATGTAATTGTACTTTGTGGGAGAAAAAATAAATCTTTATATTTATTATTTATTTATTGCAAATTTATCTGGCGTCTACTCTAGTTATAGATAGATGAAATAGTTTATCAGTATAAAAACATTGCGAATATTAAGTAATTCTGTGAAACTAATTATTGTGAAACTGCGAAACATACCGATTTCAAATTATTTTTGTTATGATTTTGATAAGTATTTTTAAAAATATTTCAATATTTGCCATAGTTTCACTTTTGTGTTGCTGGTATTAATTATTTTATGAATTTAGTAAATCTTGCAACTCCCGATGTCATTATTTTATGAATTAAGTAAATCTTGCAACTTCCGATGTAATTATTTTATGAATTAAGTAAATCTTGCAATTTCCGATAATTCTAATTAGAGATTGCAATAATCCCCTCATAATTGAGTGCAATTCTTTGAGTTCAGTAGTTAACATTTAAATATACGTTATGATCATGGTTTTCCCACAAAATGAAGTATTATTATCAACATTAACATTTCCCATCTGCCATCGACAGGCTGCTTGTTGCACAAAACCGCGATCAGCCATTTCAATTTCCTCCTCACTACCGGTGGTTTTCAATATTTGTTCGATGACAGCTTTGTTCTTGTGAAAACTTTGAAAGTCGTATTATTTTAACGTCGCAACTTTCAACGAATATAATAGAACTTTTATATTCCGGCTAATATTCTTTGTTTTCTGTAATGTTGTTTTTGATTGGCTTCGTTTTTCTCTCTTTTATCTACTGTATTACCATTCAATTTATTTCAATTTCCTTTTTGCTGTCATGGACATTTTATATTTTTTTAGGTCCATCAATTTTTAACTTTCTAAGCCCGAAGTCCGTAGTTTCGGCCTTAGGGTTGGGCGTTTTCTACTCCGTATCACCTACTTACGATTATTCCCGAACCCGAACTAAGAACAACTATCAAATCGTGTTGTCATTGATTCTAGAGAGTAGACCCCCTGGTTTACAGTAACGGATCTTCATTATAAAATTCAAAACCCCTTTACCAAATAAAATTATATCTACATCCTCTCAAACCAGATACGTAGTACATAATTTTTCACAAGGACTATCCAGTATAAATTACTTTGTTAAACTGCTGCTGTTGGCGGTCTGGTGTCGTATGAGCACACATTTATAACATGCCCTGACACATTCATCACGACTCTTGAACAACGTTGTTTTTCAAAATGGCGAACATAACTTATTTAGCTTTTCAGAAAAAATATATGCCTTTATATTTGATGCATAGTTTGCCTTATTGTAGATATATTCAAAATTTCGTAGAATCGTCGTGCGTGGAAATGGCAAAATAATTTTCGTAGAAGTCTTACTATTCCTATATCATTACTGAATAAATAAATAGTACGGCATGAATTTGATTTGAACGATCAAAATAATAATGAATGTTAACAAAGGCTGGATGAGACAACCAGTCTGGAATTTCGCAAATAATTAGCAAAGAAATATTTATCACATCGACATGTTGACTACTTAATTATTGCTGGCTAATATTTTTTATTTTTTTATTATTATTTTTAAATTAATGCGGAGAGCAAAATATTTGAATTTTGCTTTTCATGTTTTATGGATGATAATATCAGTGTTATGTAATAAACGTCGACTCCAAATCAAATGCTTTTTTTCTCTATTTGCTACATCATTTCTGTAGACCAATCTTACAAACCTACATTTATTTCTTCTCATTTTCAGCCAGTTTCATTCTACAAACCCTTTTGATGTTACTCACGAATTTAATACAGCCATAAATATCAGATGTTTACCTGTAACAAAGAATTAAAAACATAAGTAAAACAATCAATCACAATTTAAAATAGTAAAAATGTACCTACATAATGTTTTATTGTAAAAAGCGTAACTTGTAAGTTATGCTTACATACAACTTTTATTCCTGGAATGATAAATACAATACTTATATATTTATTTACTCTTTTGCTACATCACATGTCTTTAAAATAATTAATGTTAATTTCTGAGTGTTAATAACTTTATCTAATACTAATATTATAAAGAGGTAAAGTTTGTGAGGTTGTAGGGGGTAATCTCTGGATCAACTGAACCGATTTTGAAAATTCTTTTTGTATATGATAGCCACATTCATAAGCAAAGCTTATAGGCTATACGGAAACGAGAAACAACGGGATATAAGCGTACGAAGTCGCGGGAAAAAGCTAGTTTATAATAATGTGTGTTTCTTAAAATAAATTCCATAACGTTTTAATCAAACTGTTTTTCCAATTCGTTATGAATCAAATGGAAAATAATATTGAAAGTGTTAAAGACCAATTGCTTCTCGAAGACAAAAATAAATGGATGTAAGCTGCGGCTTTTCTGTTGTAAGCTGATTGTAATTCGAAAGCACTGAAAAGACTTGGAACTCAGTTCTTAACAATGATATAATACAGAGGGTCTAGAATAGGGGCACGAATGTTTTGACGAATTGTAATGTAACAGTACCTACCGTAAATGTGAGTGAGTTTTACCAATAAAATACTCGTTTCGCAGATTATATTTATTTGAATTAGATTGAATTGAATTCATATTTTTGGATAAAAATTGTGCCATGTCGCATAAAATTAGGTAAACCAGAATAATACGGGATTGCAGTTTTTTTTAATTTAAAATTCACTTACGGTAACGACACGTTACTACACCATACACACGTCAAAACATTTGCGCTAGGCCTTTAGAAGTAAATACTTGAGCGTCGTGTATTTTGAGCGCATTTGTGCGTTGTAATTTTTATTTTAAGTAAATACTAAAAAGTATGTGTTGCTATAGAATTTGAACTGTCATATTTTTATTTAGGTGGCTTACCAATTTTTTTTTCACTTATTCTACTTACGAGTACTTATTACAATCCAGCATTCTGGCCTTTTCGGAAATTTTATTATTTCCTCTAATTCTAAATTCAAATATAGTTCATTGATAGTTTTATTATCAACGTTTATACTAAACACGGGTCTCCATAATTCCCAATAAGGACACTACATTAATAAGTTTATCTTCCGGTTAAGCAGTTAAAAGCCCTTGCGTGTTAACTGGCTGTGGAATTCCTAAAAAAAAAACATTATACTGTGGAACAACCTGCTAATACTGTATTAATTCACGAAAAATCATTAACAACCGCCGGTTTCCGAGAGGACCTTCCGGGAAGGCTTAGCTTCTTATCCCATGTCACGCGTCAATCCCCAAAACTGCCAATATTTATTAATTTTGTTCATTCTGTATTTTTCTGGATAAGATAATGAGGATGTTTATGGAACTGAAAAGGTATTTTTAGCGATTCGATAGTTTTTGTTTTTATAATATTATTTCCGGGCACTTCGTGTTGTGAATAAAAAACCGGCCAAGTGCGAGTCGGACTCTCACATGAAGGGTTCCGTACCATAACCGAAAAAACACGTTTCTTGTGTGGGAGCCCCCTTAAATTTTAATACTTACATATAATTTAATTTTTATTATTTGTTATTGTAGCGGCAATAGAAATACACACTGTGAACAACAACTGTCTATCTATTACGAATCTTGAGATATAGCCCGCTGACAGACGGACGGACGGATGGACAGCGGAGGCGTAATAAGTTTCCGTTGGTTACCATTTGGGTACGGAACCCTAAAAATACTTGTATTGAAAACCCCGACCGCAAAACCTACTATACAGTTCCAAACGAATCACTTTTTAAACAGTCTTATGCAGTTGGTGGCATTAATTTTAGTTTAATCATTTGTTTGATGGTTACAAAGAAATGTGATTCGTTTGGAACGTTTTTTCTTTCCAGAACGACCTCATCTGACCTTTAAGTCTGGCATCCGTCGGTAACATACAAAACTCCAATAATATTCCTCGAACCTTTTTCTTCAAAAAGCCCATTACATCATGAATACATTCGACATAAATATTCCAACATATTTGTCGCAGCAGCATTCAGCTAAAACATATTTACTTATTGACACAAATGTTTCACGAGAGTTATTTATGTTCAGCAAATGATTAGAACAAGTATCCCAGGGTTGAAGGAAAATAAATTACATAAGTATATTGAATAGCAGTTTATGGTGACGAACATTGTTAGTTTCAAGGGAATTTGGGTGCAGTGGTCTTTTTAATTATAGTTGGTATCTCAAACTGTTAAGGTACGTTTCATTGTTTCGTGTTTATTTTGGGAAAGACTGGGCGAGATTTTTGAACCGTAGTTAACTCAACCAATGGTTGATATTGTGATAAAAGTCGCTAAAATGCGTTTTTCCATCAACAATATTGTTCAAGCTAAATATTTATCGAAAAAAAATACTTGAGAGCTTTCGATTAATTAGTGAAGGAATTGTAATATTTTTTTTTTTAAGTTATACGCACGACTTACAACTAGGTATAGCAAAAAGTGTCGTTACAACTTTTGGTCTTAATTTTTTCCGTCTAGCCCCCTTTCGCAACGCGCGATAAGGAACTTCGTTCCAATAAGTTAGGTGTCCATCATGTTTAACCATTGGATCAACACAAAAAACTCGTCCTTAGTGGTACAATGTGTTATAGGGTACAGCTTCCCTTAGAAAAAATGCGTTAAAATAATTAACTTATTTATAACAATGAAACTAATTAACGAAGTTAGTAGAAAGCTGTAACTTTCCATGTAATAAATTGAACGATCAAGGTTGGTAATCAACGCGAAGGAGAACGCAATCGTGTCGAGTCACGTGCTCAGCTGATAAGCGTGCGACGACGCGACGTTCAAAGTTCATCGTGTACCTACATACCTATGCCGCAAGTAGCACCACAGTAAACCTATTAACCTTACTTATGGTACTATTTGTGGCGATATAATATGCAGATAGTATGGAAAGGTTAAGAATACTGGGAGGTAGGTAATTATCTACTGTATACTATCTATACTAATATTATAAAGAATTTAAGTTTGTGTTGGTGTAGGGGGTAATCTCTGGATCTACTGAACCGATTTTGAAAATTCTTTTTTATATTATAGCCACATTCATGAGAAAGGCTATATATAGGCTATACGGGAACGGGAAATTCCAACGGAATATACGCGTACGAAGTCGCGGGTAAAAGCTAGTCAGTTAATATAAATCTCTTGCGTTACTTAGTGACTGATAGACAATACACAGCTGAAACTACTGGTCGTAGAAAGCTGAAATTTGGCACGTAGGTTCCATGGGGAGTAGTGTAGAGAGGATTTCCCGGAATTTCTACGGTAACGGAAAAAACGGTATGTGCGCGTACGAAGTCGCGGGCAATAGCTAATAAATCTATATAGCTGTATCTTATATGTAATTGTAGCTGTAGCAGTGTGCTTTGTAGCTGGAGTGTTAATACTCGCCTGGCTACATCAAATTAATTAGATTTAACACGCTCTGACTGACTTGTTATGCTCGTGGCAATATTATAACAACCGCACGGATCATCTTCAAGGTTTAGCAACGTTTACCGAGGTCAGTCTGTGGATGGGTGACCATCTTAACATAACGAGACTCCTCCGTGCCTCGGAAAGCACGCTAAGCCGTTAGTCTCGACTGTCATTTGTGGTTCTTTGGCAGTCGTTACAGATTGTCAGAAGCCAGAAATTTCTGACACTGGTTTTGCCAAGAACTACCGTGTTACCCAGTTACTGGTCTGTGGAGGTCAGATCGCTTCACAAAATATAGTGGTATTCAGCTAAATCTAGTTTGACTGGAAGCCAATCCAGATATGTAGTTGGAAAAAGGCTAGGCAGATGATGATATTATGACCTTTTTATTAAAACCTGTTTCCAGTAAGTTCTACAACGAATCCCAGTATTAAGTTGAGCTATAGGATAAACAGAAACACAACAAAGTATAGTTTTTACAAGTCCAGATAGAAAACCAAATCCTAGTTTACGTGGCTGAGACGCGGATTGCTCTGGCACTATAAAAATGCCAATAAAAGGATTGTAGTGCAGCCAAGTTATGGGAGAAAGCGGTTTGTATAATGGAACTTGGAACTTCTTTGCACACAAAGAAAGCTGGATAGAATATACTTTATTGTACAACCTCCTTAAGTCTCTTCTTGCATGAGGAAGTTGTCTGGTGGACATAGATGTGTATCTGTTGACACGTGATACAAAAATCTACAATAAAGTAAAAAAATCAACGGCCTATCTCTCTTTGGTGTCGTCCCAATATGACACCTAGCATAATCAATCTTAGGGCCAATTCTACTAATTTTTAAGCAACTTTCATGTTATGCATGCATGTCAGTCGCAAACTGTCAAAAAAGCCCCAATTTCCCTAAAATTATGACAGATAGCGACAGAATGGCTCTCTGTGCGTTTGTTCGTGTGCAGTAGTTAAAAGTTTTTTCTATAAAACATGTATAATTTAATAGTTGTTGTTTTTATACTTATATATGTAGTGTGTTTTATGGCTTACTTTCACCTGAAATAAAGAATAAATAATAATAATAATAGTCGACACAAGTTCAAAAAAGCGACTAAGTATTTCATTGTATGTAGAAATACGTATAAAATCGACCTTACCATTTAATGCTACCATAATTTTATTTTAAATGTTACATAAATGTTTATGGCCAAGTACAATTATTATGGACTCAATTAGGGTTCACCAACTTTGTTGAGCCCGAAACAAATCGCTGGTCCCTTAGACCATAATATTCCTTGCTTCTCGGTTTGCGAGCCATTCCCTTGAGTTTTGAACTAAGCTTTACGAGTAGGGGGCCGCGTTATACCAATAAGATTTACGTTAGCGGCAAACCCGAGATGCCTTCCAAGGGCTTACACTTCAAAACATCGGTGTTATTTCTCATATACGACCTTGTGTAGATTTCAATTTAGGTAGACTGGCTGGGTGTTTTGTAACAGATCCTACATCTTACTTAGAAATTTTTAACCACTTCCAAAAAACGAGGTGGTTCTCAATTCGATTGATTTTTTTTATTTATTTAATTTGGATTACTAGAGTAAGAGCCGGATAGTTGCCACAGTCTTTAAAATTACTTTATATATCCCAGTACAAATAGCAAAACATTTTATTTGTAGGGTTATTAGGTAGGTACTATTGTTTATCATCTTCAATTTTGTGAAAGTAAAAAACATTATCTTTGATATTTCCAGAGTACTGGCGAGTTTTGCGGACCTCTAAATTTTATGACATACAGGAAAGTTTTGCGGGATAAAAGTCCTCTTTCTTAGGGGGGTTCCCCTAAGAAAGAGGACTTTTATCCCGCAAAAACTTTGATCGCACCTTGCCTTCCCATGCAATCACACATACACTGCCACACGGTCAACTTAGTGGTTGCACAGTCTTTCGATTGATAAATAAAATAACCTGTGATTCATCTGCGAAACTAGAGTAATTAAAATCGAGGCAGCTATAGCTCTAGGCAACTATCCTGGTTTTACCCTATTGATGGTATGTGTTAAATAACGGCGTTTTATTGTTATTTTACTTTATTTGCGCCCTCTATAGCGCAAGAAGAGTTGTTTACGACTTTTATGTGCACGTTCACGACCGTCTGATACTCATAAGTTAAAAGTAAAATTGTCCAGAGGCCCTAGACAATGTGCCATTCAATTAGCGAATGCGACTGCCGAAATGTCAAAATGTAGGAAGTGATCACGTGACATTTTGATGGCATCTGCCAATTCCATACATTTTTGACGTATTGACAATCGGCTTCGTCACGTTACCGTTGACAGAATCTCACTTGTCTCGAGCCCCAGTAGGCTCATCAAAATTATTTTCCCCACACACATAGCCAAAGATTTGAAAAAAGAATTCAGATAATTAGTTTTTTTTTAAAACTTCATGTAGGTTTTCATTTTGGCTGTTCTTTGATGTAGGCGATCAACTCGTCACATATTATATAGGTACTCAAACGTCCGGCGATAAAAACAAAACTAGACCTAATTATTGTACGTTGAGAGTCGAAAAAAATCTGCTGGCGTGAACAGTCAACATCTCTCTTCCGTAAGAAAGACGTAACCACCATTAAGGGCCGTCTTATCACTGATCTTGATAGCACAGATCTCGGCCGCATCAGGTTATAAAAGGGGCGGGCGGTGGACCCCTCGTAAATTTATCTCGATGCCTTGTTATCGACACCGGTCTCCGTTGAGCGGAGTGATAATATAGAACACTGATTGATGGGAGAGATACGTTAAAGAAGCTGGGTTGCGTACTTGCTTCGTAGTTTTTATGATGAGGAGCACAAATGTTATGGTTTTTGAGATGTTTTGTACTTGTCGGATTTGGCGGTGCTGGTCGATACGAAGTACTACACCAGTGTTTCTGAAAATACTTTCATAAATGTCTATAAAGAAGTTTTTGTGGAATTAAGTTGAAGAAGGATTTTAAACGTTTATTCAAATAAATATTTTATATAATTATGTACATATTATGATTAGCCTTTTCCCAATTATATTGGGATCGGCTCCCGGTCAAACCGGGTTCAGCTGAAACCACCAGAGTTATTACCTAGAGTGGCTGCCTACCAGATCTTCACAACCCATTAACTGGGCAACACGGTAGGTACTTGTTGGCAAGACTAGTGTTAGATTTTTTGGCTTCTGACCATCCGTAAAAGCTGCCAAAAATATATTATACAAATGACATCCGGGACAAACGGCTTAACGTGCTTTCTGAGACACAGAAGAATCTCGATATGTTAAGATGGTCACCCGTCTACAGACCAACCTCGGCAAGCGTTGCTTAACCTTGAAGATCGATCGGTGCGGCTGTTATTATTTAGCCACGAGCTCCTCTGCCTATCTGTCTGTAGATTAGGTAGTATATAGCAATATAAAGAGATAAGAGTATACTTTGAAAGCTATTAAGCTTTCAAAATATTGTAAAGCGTTAAAATAAACTCCCCAAACAGGTTTCTAAAGACAACCATTTTACCTTAAGATAATCGCAACAAAATCTTTTTCATACCTAAATAAAGGCCGTGACAACAAGGGTTCCGCAAAACATTTTTTCTCAAGCCTAAAATAGACATCGTAGCAGGCGCCATTTTCGTCCATTACCACCGCAATTTGTTCTATCTGTTCTCTTTATCCTAAGGTATATCTAGTTAATCTTCACCTACCTACATAATTCAGGCCCTATTAGCGCTTTCTGAAAAAAGGTAAATGTTACTTGTGAGGAATGTTTCCATGCAAAAAAATATACGATGCAAAATAAATTATTTGGTCACACGTAAAAGTTTCCAAAACTTTATTGACGTTTTTTCATTACGTAGGTACAGAAAAACTTATTTTAGACATGTTTTATATTATACGTAACTGCAGAAGTGTGACAGTATTAACAAACTTCTTATAATTTTAGTACTAGCTTTTTCCCGCGACTTCGTATGCGGATATAACGTTTTTCGAATTCCCGTAGGAATTTCGACCCATGCAACCTACATTCCAAATTTTAGCTTTCAACGACCAGTAGTTTCGGCTGTGCATTGTCTGTCAGTCAGTCAGTCAACCCAGTAAGGGAAGATTTTTATACTATGTATTGATAAGAAGCTAAATATATATTATGTTCAAATGTACAAGCGGGATAATGAGGGAAGGGGAAAACTCATAGGGTATCGATTCTTCCATGTGGAAGAATCGATACCCTATGAGTTTTCCCCTGTTTACGGGAAAAGTGATCTGAAGGTAGGCCCTCGAGGCTAAACTTTGGAGCACCTTCCAACACTGTGTCTCAAAATTTAATTTAATTTGAGAGTAACAAAACCAAACTCCACATCTATCATCATATATCATACCTAGTATTAAGGCACGATGCATTTCGGAAATGCAGAGCTCGAGCACCAAATTCCAAATTCGAGCAAGAGCCATCTAAATAAGTGGATTAGTAGTTGCTATGGTAACTGTGCGTTTGTGGCTCGAATCTGCTGCAATACGTAGCTCTAAATACAAACATTGAATAATTAATACCCTCATGAGTTTATCGACGTGTCTGAAGACGCAGTGATTAGTCGCATCTTGGAAATGATTCATAATGACACTTAAGTGAGTGCGGTTTCAGCAAGACGGTAGTGTTTATTATGTACCTATTGAAGATTGGATAACACTGCTTTTATTAAGATAGTCAAAGCTTTATGACATGACAAGTAGATTTTTTTTTTATTGGGAAAGGCCCACCACACCACATTCCCAAGCCACTGCAACTTCTGAAAGCCAGAATCAACATTGGCGACCACCAGAAAAAAACGCCGAGTCAATGAAGCTCGACGAGTCCCAGAGAAATGATTCAACTGTCTTGGATCCCGCAACGAAATTAATCAGAAAGTAACAGCGGAGGAGTAGAAAAAAAAAATTACAAGTAGAATAAAGAAGTTCTTTGTATAATCTTGATTCTAAGGTTTCAGACATTATAATTATTTCATTGGTCCTAATCAAACCAAACAATTGCGATCCAAATATTAATTAGAAATTGTTATCACAAATGGTTGTTTACTCAAATCTCTAGTTAGGGTCAGATTAAATTAGAATTTCTAAAGTTTAATACATAAACTAACCGGTCTTAATCTTTATTGGATGAAAGAATTGAAACTGGGAGAGATTATAATTACATATTTCGAAAGTTCAGTCTGTTTTGAAGTGATGTTGTATCAAAAGGGCCTGAAAAAAAGTTTTTATGGAAATATTGTTATCGTTTACTTCATAAAATTCTTTAGCAAATAAAGTACATAGATCAATGATAAAAACTACTGATGCGCTGCTGCCTGAAATCTGAAAGGCAACACAAAAATGCGACCTTTTACTAAATCCTGCGGAATTTGTTCAAAAGAGTCACCGCGGCCCTGGGCCTAAACCACCAACTCTTAAAGCAAAATTACTTTAATATTACTTCCAGTGGGAAAGAGACGGAGCTATACGTCCTGTATAGCTCCGTCTCTTTCTGGAAGTAATATTGGAGTAAAGGGCATTTGGAGGAACACGGATAGGTTTTAGTTAGTAAGAGTCTGACACTCCTATCCACTCCGTCCAGAGCGGACATCGTCAGTTGATGATTTTCCATCCTATAAAAAAATAATAAAAATTACCTTTAATCTTTTTTTTTATTGAGGAAAGGGCTTGCTCTTGACCTCGATCACGCCTGATGGAAAGCGATAGATGAGGTCTATGATGGAGCGAGCGTGCCCAGAAGATGCCTGTTCACTCTTGCTTTGAAGGCAGGGTTATATGTGCAAGGGAACACATAAATTAAACGAAACAATCTAACTATCATTTACCGATTAGTACCAAAAAAACAGCGCAAGCACTATCGAGTGTTTGCGCGATTTTTAGACCTGGGGGTCGAGTCTGCTATTGCAATCGTGTCTCAATGACCGGTCAATGATCGATTTTTGACGTATAACGTCAAACTTATGACACATTTCCCATACAAAAACTGTCAAAGTTGTCAAATATTCGATCACTGACCGGTCATTGAGACACGATTGCAATAGCAGACTCGAGCCCCTGTAATGTTGTTGCATGACGCGTCCATCTCTAATACGTCATTGCCTTAGATGCTTTGCATTGGCGTTATCTACGAAAACATACGTTTTAATAAATTGTGTGCGTCACGTCAAATGATTTAGTGCTTTTTTATCCGACTGCGCCCCAAAACTATTCAAAAAATTAAATGGTAAATGGGTTGTGAAGGTCTGGTAGGCAGCTGCTCCACGTAAAATACTGGTATCCAGCTGAATCTGGCTTGACTGGGAGTCGACCCCAATATAGTTGGGAAAAGGCCAGGCAGATGGTGAATTGTCTAAATCGTATTTCAGTACTACTACCGCATTTATCCCAGATTTCCTAACACTTGGACGTCAAGCTTGATCCCATCATGCCCACTTATCACTTACGTAGCTTGCTGAGGCAATTTCCTCACTTCTTAAACGTCTATCAGCGTCGTCGACGTCAGACGGTTCTCCGTCTCGATCTCACGGCTCCACCCGATGGTTTTATTAGCTGTTGGTAATATTGATAGCCGCTAGAACGACTGTTTATTAACAATTGTACCTTTGTGTAATGTTTATTAATTATTGTAGTACCTAACTCCCGTTTGGTTGTATAATCATTTTATAATTTAGATAAATTATTTGAATCGCACCTTTGGTCTACTCCATAGGAGCTGTGCAATTTTCGGGTTAAAAAGAAAGTCTTTGGCACCCAGCAATAAAGTGGCTCCCTAACATTAAAAATCAAACCTTTTCAGAGTATAACTTAAAATAAAAGCAAGCAATTTTTACCTACGTATAATTTTATAAGTCAAAGAAATTATAAAATATACCGAAATAATACCCTAGTAGTAGTAGTAGTATAATAATATAATTAAAGATCATTTAAGTAACACGTGTACACGCAGGCTGATGTGTAAATTAAAATATATAAGACCTGTCACCTTATTTCATAAGAAAAAATACGCAAATACTGGTATCTAGCTGAATCCGGTTTGACCGGGAGCCGCCCCAATTAAGTTGAGAGAAGGCTAGGCAGATGATGACTGATTAAAAAAAAAAAAATTGTTATCATACATTTTTTTTTTATTAATTTTGAATGTATTTCTTTCTACCAATTATTAATTAGAAATTATAATTAGAATATTTATACGCTGTTAACGGCAAGACATAGCGCTCATTAAATTTTATTAATATTGATATCTTTTGTGTACCTATGCTCCAGAAATGAAAATATTTGAATTTGACTTTATTTCATAAAAATCCTAATTCTAACTAATATAATATATATACCTGAAATATACTACCGGAATCTATTTTGATGAATTTTGGTACAGTCATTTTATTTTGCGAAAATCTAGCCGCGGGCAAAAGTCAGTATAAAATATTTTTTCTTATTGAAAATGTAAACTGAAATGTAACACAATATTTTAATATCGTTTTCGCTGTTCTGTTAACGCATGAGTTTGTTCGGAATATCAATTGAAAAAATTCTTTTATGTTTATTTTCTGTTTAAAATTTTTGAAGCGTATTTGTTTTCGTTTTATTTCAAATATTTCATAAATATAGCAGTAATCATCATCATCATCATATCAGCCGAAAGACGTCCACTGCTGGACATATGCCTCCCCCAAGTGTCGCCACAACAACCGGTCCTGTGCGTCTCGCATCCATCGGTTACCCGCGATCCTCACCAGGTCATCGGTACACCATCTGGGAGGCCTTCCAACGCTGCGTCTTCCGGTACGCGGTCGCCACTCCAAAACTTTTCGGCCCCATCGACCATCTGTTCTGCGAGCAATGTGCCCTGCCCACTGCCACTTCAATTTGGCGATCCTTCGGGCTATGTCAATAACCTTGGTTCTCTTGCGGATATCGTCATTCCTGATTCGATCACTCTCCATTGCCCTTTGGGTGACTTTAAGCCTTCTGATGAGGCCCACGCAATTCGTTACTTCGTTAGTCGCATTCACTACTTGAATGGCACATTGTCTAGGGCCTCTTATGGCTGTACCCAGTACTGCACCACCTTAATAGTACGAAGACATAGACGACTGGTCTGTAATGGGTAGAGTCAAGAGTTGGACGAAGTTTTTTTCTCTGCATGTGAGTAACCACAAATAATGAGGAGCAAAGCTGTGGGAAGAACATTATCCACGTAAGTGCTAAAAGCTGCCGTATGTTTTCTGTAGTATGTAATTAAGTCCAAGGTATGATCTCCTTATTACTGTACTATAATATCAAACTTAAAAGCTCGTTTATTCAGTAATAGTATGTGGTTAACAACAGGTTCATCTTCAACCCTTTTGGGGATTACCTTTAGGCAAATGTTATACGAGGAATTATCGGTCAACGAAGTCCTTGAATTTGCAATCCGATCCCATATTTCATAGATGAGCTGAGTATAATCAAGTGTCAATCATTGAACCCTTTGTGGTTGGAACTCGTTACAAAGTAGAATAAACAAGAGCATGTCGCTTCAATGTATCATGTCCGGCTAAATTAAGTTGAGTGTCACATTAATTGCGTTTACGTGACGAAGGATGTCTCTTTATTGTGGTTGCTTTATATTTAAATAGGTTGTGTAATTCGTAGAGCTCGTTGATGAATAATAACTGCTGCATGGGTTTATCTTCGAATTCTTCAGAAGCCAGAAAATCTGACACCACTCTGTCGAGTCGTTTTACCCAGTTACTAGCCAGATAGGCAGTGGCACCATGTAAAATGACTGGAAGCCGACCCAAATATAGTTGGGAAAAGACAAGGCAGTTTTTTTTTATATACAAATACTACATGTACACAAATGTAGGTACAGAGGCGGACTTAATGCGTTAGGCATTTTCTACCAGTCAACCTTTGGGTGATGCAGAGATAACACGCGGTTGGAACGAAGTTCGGGGATATTTTGTCGGAGATATTTAGAATCGTGTCATCCTATGAATAACCGTCTACACTAAAGAAAGGGTCGTGACAAAAATTCGTGACAGAAAAATCTTACACTTTTTTTTGGCCTAGCCTCAAGCGAAAAAAAGTGTAATATTTTTCCGTCACGGATTTTCGTCACGACCCTTTCTTTAGTGTAGATGGTTATTAAACACATCCGCTAAGTTCGTGCCGTGCGATAAGGAACTTCGTTTCAATATATTAGTATTATAAATTATAAATACAACACAATTATATAACATTTACTCAAATAAATAAACGAAAACACGAATATGCGAACAGACAGATTGACCGTTTTAATATTGTTGCAGAATCAGTTTATAATTACGGAAAATTATGTAGTTTTTGAATGCGGGATTATTAAAATATTAATTATTGAAGGCTTTTACGGACGTTTACAGTTCAGTAAATAAACCAATATATTCAATATTTTGGATGGATTAAACCATTGTTAAGTATGTTTTAAAAGGCTTTTCATTTCCATTTTACTTGAAAACGAGTAAATAATATACTGATTTTTAATGGTAATTAATCTTCACTGGTTTTTATTCAAAGTCGTTCGGACAAATTATCTGTATATGATGGGGGCTGACACATTCGTTGGCAAAATATTTATTTTGTCCCACAAATAATGATGAATTATATATGTCGCAGCCAATTAGCTTAATCAGCCGTTTAATTGGTTGCCTAGCCTTTTCAATTAAATGTGCCAATTTTTCAGCGACCTAATTGACATCTTTTGTTCAATATCGTTTAATGACTTGATCGTGTCACTTATGTCGCTGATTAAACAGCACAGTTCAATGAAAAGGCTAGACTTTTAGTGAAACGGCGGATTCAGTTAGTTGGCTGCGACATATACGTTATGTTTCCTGTTCTGCAACGTTTGGGGATTTTGCAAAATAGGGATATGCATGAAATAACTAAATGTTTATTAATTATCTAACCAGTTTATCGAAATATAAAATAGTTACAACAAGTGAAAACTGAATCAAAATGATCTTCAAACAAAGGAGACAATAATTATTATTAACAAATATATCTGTCCCTCTCCAGCTGTATGGGCGTCATAAACTTTGGCGTCAGAGACCACGTCGGACTTCTCTTTCTAATTGTCAACTTTGAAGCTTTATATCTTCATCGCAGATAATATATTTTAAAAATCTTTCACTATTGTTTGCTAGAGCTAAATAAGGATTTTATTTAGCAAAAAAATATGCATTGAAATAAAGATTCTTTAAACCTTAATTATTTGAATTTGGAGATTTCGGTCAACTGTTTTACTGTCTACATGTTATTGTCCAGTTGGAAGAAAACAATTCTCATCCAGCAAATCCAGCCATGTGTATTTTTTGGCTACGTTAGCGCTACGCGCGGTGCTACCCGATCCGGCCTGCTACGATCGCATGGCCTCCATAATACCTCTAGAGAATATATTCTCTAGAGGTATTATGGAGGCCATGCGATCGTAGCACTTTTTCTGCTGCTACGGCGTAGCACCGCGCGTAGCGCTAACGTAGCCAAAAAATACACATGGCTGGATTTGCTGGATGAGAATTGTTTTTTTCCACCTGGACAATAACATGTAGACAGTAAAACAGTTGACCGAAATCTCCAAATTCAAATAATTTAAGTTTAAATAATCTTAATTTCTCACAAGAACTTAACATACTTACATAAAACTTCGTCTAGTGACAAGCAAATAAAGAATTATACAGAAAAAAATATTTACAAACAAAGCTAAAGTGGAAATACAACTCAAACAAGATTGAAAACACAGCTTGCCAAACAAACAGATGTTCAGAGTTTATTATACCAAAAGTTGGTTAGTTGACTACCTAGCTAATTAGTTTTAATAAGCTATCATTGCTACAGAGCTTATAAAATAATGCAGGAACACTACATCAAATGAAAACACTTTACACACCACTTGAGTCCATCAAAGTCCTCCACACCATCATACAAGATCCATTTCCTTAGTAATTGACGTCCACTATCAGAGTAATCAATGACACATTGCACATCAAAGGTGATTAGCCGGTAATGGCTCTTAAGCTGTTAACGGAAAGCCTACAGATATGTACGTTTATATACGTTTATGATGTTTGTGACATAGTATGTAGGTGAAGGTTGCAGTGTACAAATATGAAGGAATGGGATTATTATTAATTAAGAATTATCAATCAGAGGGCCTAGTACGAATGTTTTGACGTATAGTAACGCTAACGTAAGTGAGTTTTGAATATAAAAAAACACACGCACAAAATGTTTTGAGAACACAGATGATTTAACAAGATATCGATGAATGTCATGTCATCATGTTGTCTCATGTTAACAAGTTCAACTGACGAGACCAAACGCCAGAGGTCCAGGCTGCATGTGCTAGAGATGGCAAATTACTTGGTACTCCTGACTGGTGAAAGTTGCATTAGATTACCGAAAATAAGGATTAGGCAAAAAGTCTTTATTGTTCTTTAATTGTTTTTAACGTGAGTCAAACCCATTCAAAAAGTACCTACTATTAAAAAACCAAATAATAAGAACTTAATTTCCACACTCAAATACCATATCAACATAAAGTTCGATAAAATAGTGTGACCAAAATTGATAACTCAACGAAACCAGGTCTTTTAATAATTGCATTGAATTTCCTTGTATCCACCAGGGATCGAAAACGTGATTTTAGGCATGTATCAACGAAAACCAATTTTCATAGTTCATTTCATGGTCGGTTAAAAAAAACAAAAGCTGATAACTGAAACGATTCAGTGACGTAGTTTTAAAACTTCCTTCGGGTTTTGGACCCCGGAGTTTCGTATTAAAAATAAAATCCCTGAGTCCAAGCTCGGTTGATTAAACGGGAATAATGTCACTGTTTGAAACAAGATGAGGTTGTTAACTTGAAAGTTTTTCATGTAAGTTTCTTTTTGGCTTTTTAAAGTGCGCTTCTGTAGTTTTTTAGCTGCAGTTTACAGTTTTTAATGACAAGGATTAAACTCGTAGTACACAAGTTAGTAAAATTAAATATTTATAATTCAATTTGTCTTAGTTGGATTCTCTTGTAGAGTGTTCGTGGTTGGGCAGATGAGGTACAAACATAGATATTCAGTGGTTCGTAACGTTTCCCGAGGACTGTTCTCTCAGTGATGAGCTTCCATTTCTGCCGGTTGGTCCCGTTACGAGTTCACTGGACCAGGGTGGAATCTGTAGTTATGTATCAAGACAGTCCAGCGAGTTGTTGATCGACTTCATTCACTCTTGCCTTCCACCTGGCCCTGAATCACCAGTCTCTCCATCGAGTTCTCATTTCTGCAAATATCTCCAAAGAACTTCAGTATTCGTATTTTCACAGTGGACGAAAGTCAGTCTTTGTCATCAAAGAGCTTCGTAGCTCTTTGATGATGGAGACATTAGTGCGAAACGCCGTCCACGGGATCTTCAGGAGGCGTCTTCAGCACCACATCTCTAGTGCGTCGATTTTACTGAGTCTCAGTGACATCAATCTGACCTTCGTCTTCTTGATAATTCTCCTATCCTTTCAAACCTTTCCCAGCCGTTCTACTGCCGACCTAGTGATGGCGCTCCGTCGTCTGATCTCGTCTCTACTCTCTCCTAATCTCGTCGCTACACTCTCCTGTACTGGAGATGATAAAGCCGAGATAGATATAGCTCTGTACAACTTATAATTCAATCGTTGTTACTCAGGTAAACTCCCAAACATGCAACAACATCTTCATCATCTCAGCCGAAAGACGTCCACTGCTGGACATAGCCCTCCCCTAAGTGTTGCCACAACAACCGGTCCTGTGCGTCTCGCATCCATCGGCTACCAGCGACCCTCACCAGGTCATCGGTCTATCTTGTGGGAGGCCTTCCAACGTTGCGTCTTCCGGTATACGGTCGCCACTCCAGAACTTTTCGACCCCATCGACCATCTGTTCTGCGAGCAATGTGCCCTGCCCACTGGCACATCAGTTTGGCGATCTTTCGGGCTATGTCGGTTTCCTTGGTTCTCTTGCGAATATCATCATTCCTGATTCGATCACGCAAGGAAACTCCGAGCATTGCCCTCTCCATTGCTCTGAGGGTGACTTTAAGCCTTCTGATGAGGCCCATTGTGAGCGACCACGTTTCGGATCCATATATGTTATCACTGGCAAAACGCACTGGTCATAGACTTTTGTCTCAAAACCCGAACCCATCACTGAAAACCGCATCAAAATCGGACTAGTAATTTTGGAGATAAATGGCAACATTGGTTTGCACAAACAAACGTCCTCACACCCCAAACACATATACCATGTCCCGTTGTGGGTAAAAATGTCATTATATCCTTTGTATCACATTGATGTTTTTGCTAATTACCTACCTATCGAACACATTAGTAATGAGTAGTTCTATGGCCACTGAAGTACATCTGTCGGTACTATTGTGCTCTAAATCCATTAGGGTATTAAATGCACCTAGCATAATAATAGCACGGCTTTGAGATCTGCCTTCAATTACTTAGCCTTTATCTCATTATGACGTCATATTATTAGCCAGCAAACGTCAATCGCAGTACAGCGTGGAATCTTTGTAATCGTGTTTAAATCGTTCGGCAGGTATAAGGTACGAGTATTTTACTGAAAATATCTAATTAGTCCGTCAGATAGATTTCAAAAAATTATTTGACACGTATTTTTTACTTGCGTTGAAAACACACGGTAAATTTAAAATTGTACCATTGTAGTGACGTCACGCGTGTTTTCAACAAAAAAAAAATACGTGTCCACTATTTTTTGTTTTTGGAACAGGGTTATCAGAAATATTGCTCATGGCAGATATAATATTGCCCAGTCAGTGTATTGTCTTTTTCTAAATTGTGTTAAAGAGTAAGTGTTCTTGCGATTAACTTTATAAGTATCACCGGGTTATTGGAAAAGCCATTATTTCATAATATATCGCCTAAAATTATAAACTTATTTTTCTGAATATGACAGCAATATATTGGAAACTATTGAATTTGGATCATAACATATTGCGAGTTTATTATCCAATAAAATATTACGGTGTTTATAAACATCCGGTGACATAAGCATATTATGATTTCGCATTCGGTTTGTGTCACATTGGTGAGATTTTTTCAGTTTTTAATGAGTTTTATTTAATAACACTACATTTTCTGATGATTTGTTATCATTTCCTGGTTGTTGGCTAAACTTGTTTTTTATTTTTTATTTTAGTGCTTAGCAGTTGAAAAGCTACCTACTGTTTATTCATTTGGCACAATAGCTATGCCACCTACAACACGCGGAAGCGTTGCGGCTGGCTATTCTTAGCTAGGTAACCCTCCAATAAAAATAAAACTTAAACACCCCTCATTAAAGTTGGAAACCGCTTGGCTCAACTGCAATACTTGTGTACGTTTATTGCGACCAAACCACAATACATTGGATGCTTCCTACGTACTGTTGGAACAATATAAGATAATATCCGTTTGTGCCATTTCCATAATGCAAGTAGGTACCTACAATGGGATATACAGTAGTAGCCTTGGTAAAGGGAATGAGACGCTGATACTATATTGTTCCTTCCATTGAGTTTCTATAGCTAAGTTTGCTGTATTTAATTGTATTTCAAATGGGCAATACTGCATACATTAATCTAGTTCTGTTAACAATCGGCCTGATGATAGTATCTGATTTTCAAGCAACGGGACTTCGAGTTTGAACGAAGAACCTATACCACTTTTATGTACTAGGGAAGCCAAAATACGAAGGTATATAGTCAGCTGTGGGATAAAAAAACAACATGAAAAGTCGTCAAACTATATGAAGTAACCGAGCTATTTCTTGCATCAATGTTTTAGTGTATGAATAGAAGCCTTTCCTTGCAATGGTAAAAAACTACAAAGTACATAGGTGCCACGTGGTGCGTTGCGTTGCGTTGCGGTGCGTCGACAATGTTACATACAAATTCAAATTACATGCGTCAATAACAACGTGGCATGTCATTATGATTTATATGCAAAATAGTCGACGCAACGTAACGCGACGCAACACAACGCGACGCACCTCGTGGCAAGCCCCTCTTAGGGTAATTTTACGAGTTTTTCTACAGCCTGTTTTTTATTTCGTTTATTAGTTATTCTGGTTTTTATTTAGCTTATCTCTAAAAAAATCTCACAGAAACAAAAACAATAATTATTTATGGATTCAATGGTAACATGAAAGTCAAATTAAAATTAATTTACGGTCGTGAATGATGCAACATTCTAAAGTAACCTGACCTAAATGTAAAAGTTTTATTGAGCTTTGAATTTGACATTTCTGGAAAAGAAATCATCATTCACTTATTTCATGCTTTTACTTTAACAAACACGGCTAGCCACCAGTAACATAATTTAAAGATGTTGATGAAATTAAAGATCACATACTGATGTCATAGAACTCTAGACATACTTACATCTGAAATGGAGTGCCAATAACGGCCCCATTTTGCCTCCTCCAGACCCATATGCGGAAGGGGTCATTTGGTGATTTTCCATTCTTAAAAAAAAAGACATACTTACATGATCATCTTCCATTTGTCCTCGATTTACGTCCAAGAGAATGATTGCAGAAAACTATACTAAACACATAAAAAGACCACAATGTCTTGAAATGTTGCAAAAATATATTGTCTATAGTAAGTAAAGTAAATGTTTTAATGAACGTGTCAAGATGGAATAGAGCCCACATGTGGATGTCAAATGTACAGTCGATTACAGAACGTTTAATCAATTAAATGGAGCCGACGCGTTGTTTTGCTAACAGCGCTTGAGACAGATGTTAACAAAACTGTTTTATTAGGTTAAAAAGGTAACTATTTAGGTACCTACTTGTTTATCATCTTTCTAGGTTTCTTTATTTTATGCGTAAATAACACTAAGAACAATGCCTTACTGGATATCAGAAGATTTTTTTAAATCAAAAAAAAAAATAAACGAAGTAGTTTATCAAACAGTCAACGAACGTGATAAAACATTGAATCTCGAGCTTGTCTACGTTAACATACCAAAAATATATAAAAATATAAAATTCTCTTCTATACAATTTAATAACAATCTCTACAAGTTATGAACACATTCACTTTTGAACGCGACAGTACCGGCGCGCCCTCTCGTAAGTGATGTGACGATATTATAGGGAGTGTCTACGATATTACAGCGTTACAGGCCATTCGTTTTTCTACACGACTGTACCCTGCTAAGCTGACATTGTGGTTGTAATCGCTATGTTTATGAAAATGGCGATGATTTGATCTTTTTATATTGTGTTGAAAGCATACACGATATTTTCGTGCGATGATAGTTTGATAATTTGAATACACTTTTATTTACATACAAAAATAAACATTTCGCTTTGTGACGGAGCGGATCTAAAACTGTTCAGGGAGTAATTTATCTTTTTCTGTAAAAAACTTAAAATCGCTCTCTTTCTTCTTTTTAACTCTTTTTCTAAAATGTTCCCTACTTAATAGATAATAGATAATAGATAATAGACCTGGATAGCGTATGCTTTTCTACAAGTCAAGTTTCATTAAAATCGGTTTATTCATTTTTGAAAGTTTTTGAAAGTTCGTACGTCGTAAACGCTATTAAGAGGTATTGAGTTTATTCTAACACGTTGTATATGTCACAGTCATCGAGCTGAATCCGCCGTTTCATTAAAAGTCTAGCCTTTTCATTAAACTGTGCCGTTTAATCAGCGACATAAGTGACATGGGCAAGTCATTAATCGATATTAAACATAAGATGTAACTTAGGTCGCTGAAAAATGGGCACATTTAAATGAAAAGGCTAGGCAACCAATTAAACGGCTGATTAAGCTAATTGGCTGCGACATATACACAATTTGAAAAGTAACATGCATATTACAACTGTCTAAAGGTCACTTCGCCAGAAGGCCACAAGATCTACAAGATTGGTTGCTCTGACTAAAGCGTATTGACAAGAATAGATCTTATAATACGTCTACCGATATTCCGAAATAATTGGATTTTGGTCTGGCTGGATGGCAGTAGCTCTGTATAGAATATTGGAATTCTGCCGCATGTGGATACTGAAAGCAGGCCTCAACATAATAGGTGATGGTTAGGCTCTGCGGGAGACGGCTGCATCAAACTAGTTACAAGACTGTTATGAATGAAATGACTAATCGCCGAATGCAGGTGTTCTGATTGTTTACTATAAGGCGAATCGAAGCAGATGATTTTTATTACTACGTTAAATCAATCTTGCAAAAATATATGTAGCAGGCCATGGTGTTTCCTACCAGGGTTGGGGAATTCCTGCCAGGGTTGCGGAATTTCTGCCAGGATTGCGGAATTTGTTTGAAAGAGTCACCACGGCCCCGGAGCGCAAAGGGCATTAGGAGGAGCACGGATGGGTTTTTAGTCAGTAAGAGTCTGACACTCCCCTTCGCTCCGTCCAGAGCGGAAAGAGTCATTTGATGATTTCCCATCCATAAAAAGCCATGGTGATTTTGAAAGATCCTCTTTTCTTTTTTGGATCTAAACCCTTAATTTGCATTGTAAAACTTAATGGACTGCAACAAGAGCCAGGTTTCGGGTGTGTTTCCAACACACCCGAAACCTGGCTCTTGTATCCATAATTAAAAGCCGTCGTCATTGGATTTCATTGAAGCGTAACACATGTACAAATCAAGGTACTGAAAGTGACAACTAACGTTCACGAGTATCATAAATCATGAACTGAGGGCCAATAAAGTTCTACTAATTTTTAGACAACGTTCGTGTCAGATTTTTTTGACAGTTTACAACTGACATCCGAATGGATGACAGTTGTAAACAGTCAAAAAAATCTCGGCACCCTGATTGTTCAGTATTTGTTGTTGGTTATTCTAGAATTATCTCTCTGGTCTATAATTTTCCTGAACGTATGTTGATTCTTAAGATAAAGTATCACGATTTTTAACCGACTTCTAAAAAAGGAGGAGGTTCTCAATTCGGATGCTGTTTTTTTAATGTTTGTTCGCGCATAACTCCGTCGCTTGCCAACCGATTTGAAAAACTTTTTCACAAAAAAAAGGAACCGACTTCCAAAAAAAACTACAAAGTTCAAAATAACTTTAATTTCGGAAGTCGGTGTCAAATAACGAAGAAGCGCCCAAAAACACCGACTTCTGAAATTTAAGTTATTTTGAACTTAGTAGTTTTTTTTGGAAGTCGGTTTCTTTTTTTTGTGAAAAAGTTTTTTATGTCTATATTTGTTAGTAAGTACTTCATATTACTGATCTAATTCAGTTGGCAATAACTTAGTATGTAGTACAGATTGGACCCATCGACCCACTTTGCCAGGTTTAATTACTTCGTCTAAACTCATTACGGGACTCTTACCTGCGTTTGTAGGGGCTTGGTTTAGGAGATGGCACGGATGAGATCTTTTATAGAATCATGTGGTTTTATTTGTTGGTATCGTAAACTGTGGAATGACGCAATACAGGAAATTGTGTCAGTGGTATTTGGCGTGTATTCATTTGTTTTCTGCTGAGTGTTAGCAAGAATAAACGCAATACCTGGGGTCATTGTCAACAAAATGAACTGAAATCGCGAAAAAATATTGACTGCCCCATACATTTCTGTGCGCATAACTCGACAAAATGTACTGAACTGCTGAGTTTTTTTTCGCGGTTTCGGGGTTGGTCCCGTAGTAGCAGTTGTTCATAATGATTAGTATAGTGACCCCTTTTTACAGGTATTGCGTTATTTCTGTTACTAAATTGTGTCAGAAGTAAATTGGTGTGCATAAATTGTGTCAGAGGTATTGGCGTGTATTAATTTGTTTTCTACTGAGTGTTAGCAAGAATTATACTACGGGTTACCGAATATAAAATAAAATAAAATAAAATGCGGACGTACAAAATAAATACCTCTGCAACCCTAAAAAAGCAAAAAGTGAATTAAAAAAGCATTTTTTGCAAATTAAACATTATGAGTATATACTTTAGTTTGATATACTTACTCGTACTACCATCTTCATTTGTGCTAATGTGCAAAATTTGCATTTGGATTTGTACTTAATTTTTTTTTTTTTTTTATCTCTAATGTAAAACTTACAAATTTCTCACCTGTTTTTTAGTAGAAATTGTATTGGAAATAATTATTCCGAACTCACTAACCATACATAAGCCATCTAAGGCTTCTGTGGTTTTTAGCACATATATTGTAAATCAGTGATAAATATTTTGAACATTAATAAAAAAAAAAAATAAAAACGCAATACTGCAGGTATTGCGTTTATTCTGTTACACGTTGTATAAATAAGATGAGCAGCATAGTTTGCCCTCTCAATAAGGTTGAAAGGCAGCTTACAGTACTGTACAAGGAAGGTAATTAAGGAGGTTCATAAGCTTAGAGCATTCAAAGGAGAGGAGAGCATTAGAATTCAAAGGAGGAAATCCATCAAAGTATCCAATATATTAACCTGTTGTAACGGAACTTAACCCAGAGAGACGCTTGACATTGACACTCAACCTTGGTTGTTCCATTCCGACATAACATTAATAAAAGAGAATATTTTTTCCATCACTCCTTTTGCATGAGTGAAATTCCCATTAAGATGGTATCTGGGCTTGAATGATTTGGCAGAATGTAATTGAAAACAAACGGAATATTATAAATGAATGTTGTTTACGGGTCATGGAACGCGTTTGGCTGACTTTTAAAGACATACCCATGCGTATTGTCTGTAATTGTCCCTTTTCACATAAAACACCACTAACTTAAGAGGTCGCTATTCTAATAATTATGAACTACTCCTACTATGGATACATTCCTGAGGGCCAATTCTACTAATTTAGAAACGACGTTCACATTCGCATGTCAGTCGCAAAACTGTCGATAAAGCCTTAATTTTCATACATTTTTGGCAGTTTGCAATTGAGATGCGACTGCGGTAGTTGTTTGTATCATGAATCAACTGTTTCATACTTTTTGTTGATTTATATACCTATCTAGCGGTATCGTTAACCTAAGTGAATTTTGATTGGGTGGCTCGCGGCGTTGTGTTCCACGCGCGCCTCAAAGAGATGTCAGCATAGGAGTAGGTAGCCCTTTAGGGCCGGTGCCTGCCAGGGTTGCGGATTTTGTTCGAAAGAGTTACCGCGGCCCTGGAACGTAAAAGGCACTAGGAGGAGCATGGATGGGTTTTAGTCAGTAAAAGTCTGACACTCCCTGCCGCTCCACCCAGAGCGGAAGGGGTCATTTGATGATTTCCCAGCCAAAAAAAGTGAATTTTGATTATAAAAAACTACAACCCTATACTATTTTGGTTTAATTTAATGCGACATACACAAATTGTATCATACAAAAATATGACTATAGAATCCAATTCAAATAAATATTGTATGCGAAACGCGCATTATAACAGTAAAATTCACTCACATTAACGATACTGTCACTTTACTTTACGTCAAAACATTCGTGCTAGACCCTCTGTTCATATTTTTTTAGACGGAATTTTTTGTTTGCCTTTTCGCCAGTATACAGAATCGGTTAATTAAAGGATCGTAGCCCCTAAAGTACCACTCGTGGAGTAAACAAGTGATATAATCCTACTGCATATGTTAACAATAATCATAAGCCCTTATTATCCAATCAATCAGCGAACAGTTATCAATGTATTTTGTAAAAGCTTCTCGATTGTTGTTTTTCAATCACCATTAAAATAATTGTTCGGTTCGATTTCAAACAATGGGTCGTTCAAGTAATTTATTTTCGTATACATCAATATTTTCATTGGCAGGTTCAAAAACACTTGTAGGTTAAAGGCTCCCACAGACAATGCGACAATGCGTGTTGTAGATTTTTTATAATCATTTTAATATCATATTAGCCGAAAGACGTCCACTGCTGGACATAGGCCTCCCCCAAATGGGGGGGGGGGTTGCCATAATCGCCACGCTTGGTAGGCGGGTTGGCGATCGCAGTGAAGCTGTTGCAATGTACCTACAGAGAATGCTGCTGCCCATTCTCGGGTGAGTCCCTTAGTCGCCTCTCACTTATTTATTCTTTTACGTCCAACACCATACGGAACATCGGATTTTTTATAAAGTTATAACACATTCTATGTAAACCCGCTGTCGCATTGTAGCCCGATTGTCTCTGCCTGTCTGCGAGAGTCTTAGAGCATTTGTTTATTTATTTATTTTTTTCAAAGCTATTAAACTTGCAGCTAATTTTAAACAGCGATTAGTTTTAATTAAAGATGCATTGATAATAGTTAGGTACTGATGATACACTCATTTGCAATATTGCACTTTAAATGTTAATACAATCAATATGACAAGGATGGCGAGATCAAGAAGTGTACGAGTAGGTGAAGGTTCCATTGTGGATTAAAGATGAGCTAAGCTAATTGTCATTTTTCTACCTGATATTAAATTAAAATGGAAACTGATAACCACCTGGATCATCATAATCATTGTAATTTGCTTAGTTGATAGTATTTATTTAGATGACCCATTGATTACATTTTTGAAAAAATCTTTGTATCGCAGAGTATTAAGTCAACCTTTTCAGTTCAGCAACCAAATATGCTAAGGCAAATTACGCATGCTTTTTTGTGTTCGCAGGTGTTACAAATTTAGTGGCGTAGTTAGCATGGGTGTGGTGGTGAGGTGAGGTGAGTGTCACTCCAAGAATGAAAACTGTAAAATTAATAAAAAGTCGATACAAGAAAAGTTTGTTTTTATTTAACTTATAAACATGATAATTATAATATGTATATGTCATTCTATACTTTTTATCAGTGCTGTTCGAAAGTTGGTTATGGCAAAAGATGACTAAGAGTAAAATTGATATGCTCTAAAAATAGTTATGATAGAATTCTAAGCGCAATTATTTCCCTTAGTAAATAATTCTAAAAGAGAAGATAGTACCTAAAGAAACGTAAAATCATAAACAGCAGGCATAAAGTTCTGTTCGGGTTTTCTCTTACTACTTGACTTTCCTTAGTGCACTTTTTTTCTTTTAATATTTCATTCCAAAAAAAAAAGTTGGAAAAGAAATTAATGTGATCATACACAGCGGGCATAATTTTCTGTGCAGCCACCGACTCTTCATAGCTACGCCATTGTACAAATGACAGAAGTTTGAAACAACTTTGCGTACAGTTGTTAATAAACTCGTGTGAACAAAGCGGCAGACATACTCAATACTGTGACATATCAACATAGAACTACTTATATTAATTCCATAAAGCACCTCAAAGAAAACGCCAAGTTATACGAAAAATACCTATCTACACTCAACAGCGCTGAACCGCTTTCCAGCGCTCTTCATTAATCTTGCATACAAAGTGCAAAGGGGTGAGTGACGTCAGATTGTTGAGATAACGCCATCTCTTGACGACAACTTTTAATTACTGCGACAGAACAAAAGACTTCGTGGAAATTCATTTGAAGTTTAAATTAAAATTGACGGGTGTATTAGGTAGGTACCATTATTAGCGTGTGGGAGTTATGAATGTGTTTGTTCATTAGGATGGTTGAGAGTAAATACCTAACAAAATGTTCAGTTATTGATTTTATTTATCTATTCGGACAGCAAATTTCATGCCAATTTTCAGTAAGACTAGATGATAAAGCAGTGAATGCCTAAAGAATCGTGTTTTCAACGCTCTCTCAGCGCCGAGGGCTAAAAACCTAGCAGTGGGCATAATATTTGTCTTTGTATTGTTGTTCTTGTTGGCTTCTTCTTCATCGTTCCCTCACTACTGAGAATCGCGATCACCCCAAACGATACGGCTGTAACATATGCGGTCTTCTGCATTGTAAATCGCATCTTCTGCATCTTCTGCCTTGAGCGCATTTTCGTTCAATCCTGCCCAGTATCAGCAGCCATTCAAGACTGCTTAGAACCCAAACACACACATACTACAACGTGTAACAGAATAAACGCAATATCTCTTAAGAAGTCATTGTACTCATTATTATGAACAACTTTTATCAAATCAAACGGAAAAAAATCGACTTAAAAGATATTGCGTTTATTCTGGGGCTCGATTCTGCTATTGCAATCGTGTCTCAATGACCGGTCAGTGATCGAATATTTGACAACTTTGACAGTTTTTGTATGGGAAATGTGTCAAAAGTTTGACGTTATACGTCAAAAATCGATCATTGACCGGTCATTGAGACACGATTGCAATAGCAGAATCGACCCCCTGTACATGATAATATCCGAACAGTCTCGGTTATGTCGATTTCCTCGAATATGACTCATTCGTTCTCATAATGGCAATAATATTTAGGCGTTCAGGTATGCTATCCGTTACGTCTTCATTCGTTTGAAACTAGTCTGAAATTTTCTAGAAACAAAAACTTCATAATTACAATACAGTTGACTCGATGCCTAGATACCAGCATTGGTATACCTACTGTAAAATGCTGTAATTAACGAAAATGTTCGTATCACAAAATGTTAGGTACCTGTTTCCATTCTACCCTTTATTCACCCTTTTCCTCGGTAATTTTTAATGACTTCCCCAGAAAGTAATGTGTTATTTAAATGCCTGTGTTTTGTTGTTTGACGTAAACAGCCATTTTGTTTTTGCACAGTTTGGTAGAGTAAAATCAAAGACATACTCTATGAGTAAAATATAAGACGAGATTTTCAAAAGTTACAGAACCGTTTACCATATTGTGTGGCTTTCTTGAATTGGGTGTATTAGTGACAAAAGATCCGGTTGGGGGTTAAACGTGAATAATAGGTAAGTACCTACACACATATACAATGTCACAAATATATAATTATAGTCTGAGGTGATTTACAGAGTCAGGATGTAGTGACAATGTACTTTATTCGTACTATGCTGAAGAAAGTAATTGGTAATGAGATTAACATTGATTGTAACAATGACATAGCTGAAAACCACCACCCACCAACCACTTTTTCTGCCCTCATAATGTCTGATTCTAATGGGACACCTAAATCCCGATTCTACAGGTATATTTCAATCCATAGGTAATATTTTTTGTGGGTCAAAGGTAGGAAAAGAATGCTTCTGTTTTGTGTGACAGATTATTCGCTGTTATGTTATCCTTCTTATAAAAAGCAAAATATTTGAAGGGATTATGGACGTCCTCTTTTAACCGACTTCAAAAAAGGAGGTGGTTATGAATTAGGATGTTGTTTTTTTTAGGTGTTTCCGGGCATAACTCCGTCATAATTGTATAGACGGATTTGTAAAATTCTTGTTTTGTTCTAAAGAGGTTTGTTCCTAAATGGTCCCATTTAAACTTAAAGATCTTATTTAAAACTTCGTTGATAGACAATAATTGAATAGATATGGTTTGGTTGGATTTTTTTGGGGTACCAGCAATAATAAGTAAAAAATAAATAATATTTTTCCAAAAAAATACAAACATTTTGCAAATCAAAACCACTTCAAAGTAGAAAATAGCTTTAACTTTTGAAGTCGTTGCCAAAATACGAAGAAACCACACCAAAAACACAGACTTCCAATTATTTAAGTTATTTTGTACTTTCTGGTGGTTTTTATTTGGACGTGTTGGTTGTATTTTTTTTTGTAAAAATGTTTTTTATTACATGCATTTTAAGTTTACCGTAATACGAACTGGAACCGCAATGTCTCAAGGTTAATGCCACACAAACTCGTACAGTCCGTGTGGTTATTAATTAAATTCCTCCTGAACCAAACCCCGAACTCTTTCGTAAAAGCCAGCAACCAAAAAATATGAACAAAGGCACGAACACCTCGCCAAAGGTCTAATAGCAACAGTCGTATCCAATTTTAATTATCGCCGAACACAAAAGCGTTCAGCAACCGTCAACCCAATACCGGCCTGTATTCCGTCACCAAAAATCAAATGGACAAAAAGCGGAGCAGATGAATTAATTCTACAAACCAGGGGTGCTCAAACCGACGATCGTGAAAATATTCCGAGTCAATCTCGGTAATTCACAAAGGTAAAAAATCTAACTAACGAAAATGATCAGTAATAAAATAACCAACTAGTTAATCTATTTTGGGTTTATCGTTTTTCTGCCGTAGTAGAACAGCCCCCAGACAAAAGGACATTTATCGACAGTGACTGTCATCTAATATCAATTGGATCACCATGTCTACCAATTTCTCCCATGTCACGTGGTCAATCCCTTTTTTTTTAAGGATGGGAAATCATCAAATGTTCAAATGTCTCCTTTCGCTCTGGGCGGAGTGGAAGGGAGTTTCAGACTCTTACTGACTAAAACCTTTCCGTGTTCCTCCTGATGCCCATTGCGTTCCAAGGCCGCGATGACTCTTTGTTTAAATTTGGGTGACGCAAAACATTACCACTTCCACGGCATCGTTGGTGGCAGCACATATGCCACTTCGGCTTCATGTTTTGAGGCACAATCAATCAATCAAAAGTCATTTATTCAAATTAGGCTGAGTGCCAGCACTTTTTGAACGTCAAAGTTCTACGTAAAGATAGTCCCCCGTAACGCCCGCTCGACACCACTTTCTCGTATTTTAGCTGGGAAGAAGAAACGCTCGAGCATGCAGAGAGGGTAAGATAGAAGGTGGAGCATGGTTTGTGACTCGGCTCCACATCTACACCCTGCAAGCGATCCGTCACGGTAGCCTATTTTGCGAGGGTATCTATCTAAATATTTTGAGGCCGAGTGACGATACCAAAAGTCAGGGCATCCCTGCTACAAACAGTCCATAACAACCGGGACATAATACGTCCGCGTAATGGACGCAAATCTAATATGTACCGAGGGCGCCACACGTCCGACGCTTGTAGTACGTGATGTGGGTGCGAATGCTGTTACATATGTGTGGTGGGGTGTACGTCTTGGTTTTAGGACGTTGTGTATTGAGTTGGCTTTTTGGGTTGTTGGGGTTATTGTTTCCGACACACGTTTCAAAGATGGTGAGTTATCATTCCTACATTATTTTCCTGTAGATTCCTTCATAGGCCGTAGCGCTATGTAGAAATGATGTTAAGAGAGTGATTTTTCACTTTCTGAAGAAAACCTAAAATATCCTTCTCTCTCCCTCGAAAGTCTTTTTCGAAAACATTTACTACTAACTATTTCGACCTAGATATCTAGCGTATAAAAATAAAATAAAAATAAAAAGCCCTTTATTTCATGCATAATTAAGAAAGTAAATATAGGTACAAAAAGATAAAATTAAATATAAGTTTACCATTTTGATTTTTATAATAAGTAATAAGTTTTTAAATTTATTTAATTTGAATATGAATTTAAAACAGCGTATATACCAAGTTTCATTAAAATCGGTTCATTCATTTCGAAAAATACGGGCTTGAAAGTTTATATGAAATGCCGTACGGCGTTATCGCTCTTAATGCTTTTAGAATTTGATACTATTCAACAATACACGATAGATCCTCTGGCGCTAGTGTTTATGAATTACAAGCAAACAATAAAAGTACAAAGTCGTTGTAAAGTAGAGATACACAAAGACCCGGCATTGCATACACCTGTAAAGCACACAATTTAAAATACAACTGGCTCATAATAACCTTGATATGTATTAACGTTAGAAAACATAATACCTACACAATATGAAAATACACCGGCGAATATCCCTTGAGGATATTTAGCAGATATCCCTAGTAAACACGCTCATCAAAGCGGTATATCTCAATATGTATTGAAATGTTATTTATTAACTTTGCCTCATGAAACTTACATTCCAAATATAATATAATACACGTACAGAGTCCCTAAAGAGTACCTAGATAAGGTTGTGTTACATATTTATGGACATCGGTATTTGTGGAGAAAATAATGAAAAAATATATGATATGATAAGTTGTTTCACTTTTCTTTGGCAAAGGGACATGAGAATCATACAAGTATTTTTGTTTTTTTTAACAAGAAAGTTTCTGAATGTGTAAAGAAGACGGCTACATATTAGGCAAATCATACTCACTTTGCAAAATGGTTAAAAATAATACAGGCATGTAAAAAAACTAGATGTGATTGGTACATTTTGGCCGTCTGCACTGAGATATACCGAAACAAACTCAGTCTCTTTTAATGTTCATTTGACAATTTTGACTGGCCTGTTGGTCTAGTGGTTAGTGACCCTGACTGCAAAGCCGGAGGTCGTGGGTTCGATTCCCACCCAGGACAAACATTGTGTGATGAGCATTATTGTTTGTTCTGTGTCTGGGTGTAATTTATCTATAATATGTATGTATTTATAAATTATATAAGTATGTATATCAGTTGTCTGGTTACCATAACACAAGCTCTACTTAGCTTGGGATCAGATGGCCGTGTGTGAGTTGTCCCAAGATATTATTATTATTATTATATTAAGTTGTAATGATCATTGCATGCTATATGAGAACCAAGTTAAGCTTTGGGGTGGTCTATCGAGGAAAGTACCACACAGTTTTTAGTGGACCTCTCCAGACAGTGCACATTTGTCAGTATGTAGCTCAAGAGCTCAACTCAGAACGCTAGCAGCTGAACAATGTAACGAATAATGCAAATATTGAAAATAACAATTTAGGTTTTGATGGGATCATACTCGTGGAAGCTTACAGGGCAACCGGTGTTAGTCGGGTTTGTTGGAATTTGTTTGAAAGAGTCACCGCGGCCCTGGAACGTAAAGGGTATTGAGAATCACGGATGGCTTTTAGTCAGTAAGAGTCTGACACTCCCTCCCGCTCCACCCAGAGTGGAAGAAATCATCATTATGGCTCCCATAATGATGATTTCTCATCACTAAAAAAAAAGGTTTTTTAGGGGTCATACTCATAGAAGCTTACGGGTAAACTTGTTTATAAAATGATAAAAAAACCAAGCATCCATCCACCATACCAGCAGCTGATATCGTGGATGGACTGCTCTTGCATAAAACAAAAATGATAAAGCC
This sequence comes from Melanchra persicariae, assembly GCA_947386135.1. Taxonomy (NCBI): domain Eukaryota; kingdom Metazoa; phylum Arthropoda; class Insecta; order Lepidoptera; family Noctuidae; genus Melanchra; species Melanchra persicariae. Next base: position 4,598,476 of record OX376653.1, on the reverse strand, counting down.
ATTTGTTCTAAAAGTTAACTTAAAATAATCCACCCAAAGTAACAACCAAAAAATAAAGAAAACAATTACTTAGGGCTCAACAAATAATTATAAACGGCAAAAATAAGGAGAAAGTTTAAGACCGAATTAAACTTTCGCATAATTTTTTCCGTTTATATACCGATAGCTTCGGGCAACAATGCGGATAGACCAACTTTTATTATCCCCTGGGGATTGACCATTGTAATTTACGCAGCAATTGGATTTGTTCTGCCGCTGTTATAATAATTATTAAGGATAAGGTGTGGGTGAAATTGAAATTGATTTTGGGATGATGCTGATTTTTCGTTTCGATGTTGATACACATAGGTCGTTGTTTAGTGAACCCAGTTTATCATTATATCTGCTAAGTTAAGCTGAAATTAATTTATCGAACCGTCAGAAAGTCTTCCACTTGGACACGCGTTGCCGTGGCCGATCTGAAAACTTTAAACTGACTCCGCACTCGTCAGCCGGAGCAAAGACAATATCCACAGGTGGGGATTTCGAACTGTTTTGATCTACAGTATTTTTTGCGGTATCTCTCCGCAGACCATGGCCCACTTTTCATCGAGCGCCGCATGACCTGTTACCTGTTCATGTGAGGACCTAATAACTGTGGCAGTGGACGGATTGACGTGGCTGGATACTGGGCCAGGCAAAGCTACTTAAGAATACTCCATTTTTGTCATCAACATGCTAAGATGAAGAAAACGCTACCAGGGTTGCGGATTTTGTTCGAAAGAGTTACCGCGGCCCTGGAACGTAAAAGGCACTAGGAAGAGCATGGGTCGGTTTTAGTCAGTAGAAGTCTGACACTCCCTGCCGCTCCACCCAGAGCGGGAAGGGTCATTTGATGATTTCCCATCCACAAAAAAAAAAAAGATGAAGAAAACGCTGCGCTCCATGATAGTTGGTAGATATCAGTGCACTAGCAGTAAGGGTAAGCCATTTGGACTCGGTTCTCTATAAAAAAAATACAGCAAAAGATGTCCCAGAATGTCGAAATATAGACAATTATTAAAAAACACTAGATTATTAAAATACAACAATAATTGAATTAACAACAACATAACATTTGGACTTATGCACTTACAACTACTAAGTTCTAGACGACAACAACATGAAACAGAGTGGACAACAGTAAAAACGAACTGCGAGTGAATACAACACAAAGTAACAGCAAAGTTTGGATGAGTTGAACAACCTCCGCGTCCTTCAAAGGAACTAAAATGCAGTTGTAATAATAACAAGTAAAACTACAGTCTGCATTTAGACGAAAAAACTTCGGGAAAGATATTACATGAAACTATTTGATAGCATAGATGACTCAGTAGCTATTATTTCGGAACTATTTTATGCAGTTTTGATTTAAGTAAAGATATTGACGGGTAAGCTGAGTACCAGTATTTTAAAAGCGAGCGCATTCGTTGAAGCGACTACCTATCCCATCACTTCCCGTGGGTGTCGTAAGAGGCGACTAAGGGACTCACCAGAGAATGGGCAGCAGTATTCTCTGTAGCTACATTGCAAAAGCTGCACTGCGATCGCCAACCCGTCTGCCAAGCGTGACGATTATGGCAACCCCTCCCCCATCTGAGGGAGGCCCATGTCCAGCAATGGACGTCTTTCGGCTGATATGATGACTACCTATCTGGCTTCCACAAAGTAGTAACTGGGTAACACGATCATCATCGTTGATCATCCACAGCCCGATCTCACCCACTGCTGATCACAGGCCTCTCTTTTCATGTGCCAATCCCCATGTTCTTTCACCAGCCTCATCCAGGTTCTACCCGCGTATGCAACAATGTCGTCTGCCCATCTCGCTGCCAGAAGATCCACACTTCTTCTTCTAGACCGCAGACGCCACTCGATCACTGCCTTACTCCGCCTATCAACGGATTTTAATGTAGTTTTCATCAAAAGACAGAATAATTCAAGGTTTATATGTATAATTCGTTCCGAAATTCCTACGGGAATGGGAAAAATGTAAAATCCGTGTACGATATCGCAAGCAGCAAAAACTAGTATTTATTAAACGCTAAAATAGTAACCTAATTAAAACTCACGCTAGAAAATAGTGCAATATTGGTTAATGACTTTAGTACTAAAAGTCGGTTAATTGCAGCAACCATCGTAGAAATATCCATTAAACCATTACATTTTTAACGACTCTTACTTTACGATTAGCCGTTGTCATTTTTATTATCTCTAGCTTTTATCTATTTTTATCACTATAGAAACCGGAAGTATATTTTTCTATTGTTAAAAGTTATCGATGATAAAACCGTATTAATAAAAGTAGTCAGAGAAATTACTTCTTTTACTACCACATACATATTTTGAAAAACATTTATAAAACAGGCTAATAGCTTCATCTTTTTGACCGACCGATCTTGACAATTCAACAGTGCCTGTAAAGGTCTTATTGAAACAAATGCTTTGTTGTTTTTAGTTTTGATCTACATCTAAGTACTTAGAATAGATCTCTATTCTAAGTACAATAATTGAAATCGTTACCAAAATAAAAAATTAAATTGACCAAAAACAAGTTGCTTTAGGTATATTTATTGATCTGCTATAGATATTGATGATTAAAAAAGCCTTTGATACCATCAGTCATGACAAATTATTACAAAAACTGGATCTCACCGGTGTTACAGCCAAAGCACTTGAAAATTTTAAATCATATATGGAGAACCGTAAACGTAGTAAAAATAGGTAAATATGAAAGCAATTCCTGTGACCTGAATTTTGGCGTTCCCCAGGGATCAATATTGGGCCCCCTAATGTTCCTTATTTATATTAACAGTATCAGTGAATTGGGTCTCAAAGGAGACATCTCCCTCTATGCAAGTCTCTTTTACTTTGGAGACCCAGTCGAAGCTATAATAGCCGACGCTCAGAATGATCGTAATTTGTTAAATGAGTGGTTTCAGTCAAATCTTTTAACTATTAATATTTAAAAAAACAAATTATGTAGGTAATGTTTGCAGCAAAAAATAAAAAATAAATGATAATTTCGAACTTAAAATAGACGGCCAACTACTAGAACGAAAACCTAAAGAAAAATATCTCAGACTTATCTTAGATAGTAACCTAACTTGGAAGTCGCACCTAGAAAAAATTAAACTTAAACTAACTCAAATCATAACAAATTGCATCCCGCGAAAAGTGCGATATCTTATCTATAATTCTCTGGTTAAGCCTCATATCGACTACGTCATTGAAATCTGGGGTACTGCAGCGAAGATAGATCCAATTCAACGAGTTCAGATTAAATTAATTAAAATTTCATTCAACTAAATTCCGAATACCACCTGAAAAGATATAATGAGGAAACAAAAATAATGAAAACAAACGTACATATACTACACACATGTATTCTAATACGTAAAATATTAAATAAGGAAATCCATTCCAATATAAGATTTGTAACAAAACAACAAACACGAAAGATTAACTTAAGACGTGCTTGTTACTTAGTGTCCCGCCCTCCTCGAACTTACTATGGAAGAAGAAATTTGGTGTTTGAGGGTGTTACAATTTATAATAAATTACCATCAGCCATAAAAAAAGAACAAATTATGCCCGGTTCAAAAAGCTACTAAAAACTCACACAATTAATACATAAGAACAAATAAGGGATGTTTTATAAACCATGTATGTACCCAAAATATATAAATAGAACAATAAACTAAAATAAAATAGTCTTATAAAAATAATCTTGCTAAAAATACAAGCGTATGCCATCAAAATTCGTAGATCCATGTTGTGGTTATTTGTTTACCTAATTTTTTTTTGTTTTATTATTTTCTATACCTACGTACATCTGTGCGCGCTAATTAGAAATCTTAGTTTTAGATATTGTTTCTCAGTAAGTGATTTGCATAAAATTCTATAAGAAAAATAAAGTTGTTCTTAAACCGATAAATTAGCCTGTACAGATGGTTAGGTTTATACAGTTCCAACATATCATCTGATTAAAAAGACAAAAACATTCAATTGTTAAAAGAAAACTTCACCCAATTATGCCTAATAAGTTCCCATACAAAATAACTCCATAACACGACTACAATGGCCAAGCTAAAATAAACACCGGACGCAGACACTTTGTTTATTTTTAATTTTCACATGAATACCTGTGAAACCATTTCAATCATGTCACCTGAAAAAATAGTACAACCGAAATAAAAGCTGTGACAAACAGTCATGACAAATGGCTGTCGATATAGCAGTCCGTGGATTGACGGATTTGCCAAGCCTTTGGCAGTCCCCGTACAGTAAATGGCCGCTCTAAAAAATAAGGAAACAGATTGCAGACTTTATCCATCAGCTTTCAAAGTGGTTTCGAGATTGCAATACGATCGACTATTTTGAACGTTTGATTTTTTTGTGCCTTAAAAACTAGTATTATGAACTGGTATTTTGTTATGATTTTAAGACACGTTGTAGAAGGAGTAGTTCGGCTACTTTTATTTTACAAAAAGGATTTGGGTTCCAAGGAAAAAATCTATAAAAATACACGTACGCGGGTGAAGTCGCGGGTTGAAGCTAATATTTAGTAGTAGAGGAACTAAATTGTAGGATGGAAGGAAACAGTACGAAATAGGCGTCGAAGTAAGAAATGATAGAAAAGATTTATATTGCTCTAGGGAAGGAAATGTGGCAATAAATCGGAAGAGAGTTTATCATTTCCTTAGAAATGTTTATTTGAAGTGCCGTGGACTGTCAAGGATGAGCGTAAGGTGCTTATCGTTGTTATTTTTCTCTATATTTTTATTGTTTTTTGTGTTCCTTTTTTAACGGATTTAGAGGAACGAAGAAGTCTTTATAGCGCTAATTGAAACGTCCAATTTTGAAAATGGACCTCTAAGTCATTGCTCAAACAAGTCAAACCAGTATAGTTTTCTATACACCCATGCTTAACCCTTCCGGGAAAACAGCCACATTGTTATGTTGTATGTTAAACAAAAAAGTCTGAAACCCTTCAGCTTTAGGAATGCCAACATTATTTTAATAAAAATAATGTGTGCAATCAACCGTGCCTGTTGTTTGATGTTCGATACCAGACGCGTCGAGCCGTACGGAACCCTGTGCCGACACCTCCAAACGACGCTACCGGCAATTAATTAAGTTCGATGACTATACAACGTGTGACATAATAAACGCAATACCTTGTAAGGGGTCATTGTACTCATCATTAAGAACAATTTTTACTATGGAGCCAACCCAAAAATCGCAAAACACCGACCTGGGGCTCGAGACAAGTGACATTCTGTCAGCGGTAGCGTGGCGAAGGCGATTGTCACTACGTCTAAAATGTATGGGATTGACAGATGCTATCGAAATGTCACGTGATCAAATTCCTACATTTTGGCATTTCGACAGCGACGCATTCGCTAATTGAATGACACATTGTATAGGGCTTTTTTTTTTTTAAAGATGGGAAATCATCAAATGACTCCTGCCGCTCTGGGTGGAGCGGGAGGGAGTGTCAGACTCTTACTGACTAAAACCCATCCATGTTTCTCCTAGTGCCTTTTGCGTTCCGGGGCCGCGGTAACTCTTTCGAACAAAATCCGAAGCCCTGGCATTCTCTGGCCCTAACGGGCCCCTACTCCTATATTTCTCCCGTCGGCTTGGGCCTGGCTTTGATCGGACGGCGAGCCACCCAACTCTCGCCATCCGCAGACCCGCACCTACGGTGGCCGGGAATCGCCCAGCCACTCCCGACGCCCGGTGCGTCTCCCTATGCCGCGGCGGCTGGGGCGTGAGGGTTGTCTCTCCCTCACGCGGCCCGCCTCCTCCTTCACTAGCATTACTGCTTCACAGAAGGAGGTTTTTTTTTTTGTGGTTAGGACGCCATCTTGCCAGCCCGCCTTCTTGTCGATGTTCCTTCACTATAGTGACATTACCTACTCATAACATCCTTCTTATTAGAAAAAGTTAAATTATTATAATTTTACAGCTTGGGACAGTTTACAAAAATTGACTCAACTCTTAACAATAACTTTTGACAACAAGTTAGATTATCGAAAAATATTGGACACGTATTTTTTTGCTCTATTAAATCAAAAGACCAAGATAAAACGCATCAAAGATTCGGAGTGGGAGCTTGTGACGTTACGTTAGGTAAAAAGTGTACTTACAAGTGACGTCACATGTGTTTTCAACGCACTGTATCCTTTGTTTACGTGAAAATAGAAAAAATACCTGTCTAATATTTTTTGGAAATCTATCTGACGGACTAGTAAGATTTTTTACTCATCTATCCTATTGCCGATAACAGATAAATTCAATTAAGCCAAACAATAATTAGTACAAGTACTGGAATATTATTCCGCCTATTACTTCGCCAGGCAACATGTAACACATGTCTAAAATGAATATTACCACACAAAATAAATTAACAATAGATCAGAAACCGTTCAATCACTCCATTGTACTTCCATTCAGCTAGGAACAATACGTTTAATGTTTTATTAAACACACAGGTTTCGAAATCAATGCTGGTTAAAACCTGATTGTGTTTTAATTAAATGGACAAAGTAGCCGACGGTTTATTGTCAAGTGGCAGGCCGCCAATTGTTGACAATGCACTCCGGTTCCGTTTGTGATGGATGTTGATAAAATATGGCGAATAATTTTACGGGCAGAATCAACACAAATCACGTTACTTGCTTTTAGACGGTTCTGTAATACAATTATTTACTCTATAAATAAAGTAGGTAATGTTTTCTAGTACTAAATCGGGCTAGAAAAATATAAAAAGTTATTTAAATTCAATATAAAGGTACCTGAAGCTATTTGACTGCGACTGATTAAAAACTTTTTTAAAAAACAATATAAACGATTTCCAAATAAAACCACAAAAAAAATATTTGGAAGTCGGTGTCAAAAAACGCAGACACCACAACAGAAACACCGATTTGGAAGTCGTTTGCATTTTTTTGTAATATTGCTTTTTTTTCACTTTTTAGTGTGTGTTGTCTATCTCCGAAGTTCTTTAACAGATCTATGAAAAAATGGAACCATTTCGAAATAAACCTATTTCAAACAAAAACATAAGTCCTATATTGAAGTCGGTTAAAAATAGTCCTAAGCAAGCTATTAAAAAAGATTCATCAGTTCACAAAGTTTCTATAAGGATGTTTAGAAGAGCTATGTCTCCTCTTTAAATAATTTATCACTAAACTCGCATCAATATTGACTGGTTACGATTCCCTCCTAATTTTTTTCTAACTCTCTGCAAAACATCGAAGCTAAGCTGAGCGAGGTTCATATTTATAAACTAAAAAATTGCTCAATAATCTGAAAATGTTTTCTTCAACGATCTTTTATGTAAAATAAAAACGTGCTTCACAGATCCTGATATTAAAGCGACTAGACGTCTATATGACGATCTTCAAGGATTTAAAAAAGTGTTCAGTTCATCGTAATGTTTTTTAAAGAAGGAAAAAAGTAAGATCTTGGATCTCTTCCATTTTGATTAAACTAGAATTGTCTTTGAGTAAAGAATGCTCATGATTGAGCATCATAGAAAATAAGAAGAGGTAACCGAGCCAAAGTTATCCTTACGTCCTAATTAATATACCTATATTAAAAATACGAAACTCTGTCTGTTACGCTTTTACACTAAAACGGCTGAACGGAACGTCATGAAATTTGGCGCAACATGGCAGATATATAGCCTGTGATATAGAGAAGGACATAAACTACTTTTCACGCGATAACCGACATAAAGATACAAAGACACAGTTCAAATTAAATTACCAAGGGAAAGTCTCATCGCTATAAAATCATGTTTTGCTAGACAAAAAGAAAATAAAAACGCTGAAGGGCTTATCAATCTAATCTAGAACGTCTGCGCCAAACAATGGCGTCGGCGACGGATTAAATAACAAAGGGCCACTGTTATCATGACTGAACTGAACGCTTGGATACGGCTCAAAGAGAACACGGCACTATTCTCAAATCGTTGGGGTATCAAATGGATAATGTTTCGGCTTAGCAGTTTGTTCCTGTGATAATGGAAGACACGTGTATGCCGCCCTCAGTTTGTTCTCAATGTGTTCGAAAGAGTCACCGTGGCCCTGGAACGCAAAGGGCATTTGGAGGAACACGAGTGGGTTTTAGTCAGTAAGATTCTGTCAGTCAAAAAAAAACAATAATGCCCTGATATTCTGATATGTGGTGTTGGGTTGCAACGGACTTGTAGGATAAAAAATAACAGTTCAAGTGCACGTTGGATAAGCCTCTTACGACTTTTAAATTCAATTTTAAACACAAAGCAATTTTAGTCAACTTGTGCCATGAACTACTAAATTAATTTAACGTTAAAGTGTTTTTAAATTGTTATGTCTCTGTAATCTCCAAACGATGAAGACAATCGTTTGAATTAGAAGTCTCGATGATTTAAATTAAAATCTTTTAACGCTAAAGAAATTCAATAATTTGTCATTTGAAATGTACGTTAAGACTTCAATTTCACCATTACCATGTCGGTCAGCCTCTTATCTTTTATTTAATTAGCATTAACCTCAATCATTATCCACAACAAGATCAAATAACTACAAAGGCTAACTGCCTATTACTGGCCATAAACAATCATTCATTATCCATGCACAGGAAAATCATCGTCGATGTAATGAGCAACCATGACAAGATAATGTGACACTTCTAGTGAGGTCGCCGGCATGTAATTTTTGTGCTAGGTTCTCTCATGCATGTGAATTTAATGCTGTCCTTGGCATTTTCCCGGTTCAAGTACCTATGTGTAGATGACACTGGTTGTTGATGTCCGAGCTAGCATAGTGTTTTGTTGCATATCTATTCTGTGTTTATTATATTAATAAAAGATGCTCACGAGAAAATAACAAATAAAATTAATTTGGTGACTTAAAAAAAATCTTAATTTTTTTTGGAGATCAGCGTTGTATTGACTTGTCAGTTCTAAAATATTTACATGAAACGAAATGTTTTGACAGAAGTTAGCACCCAAAAAAAATCAGTTTAGTATCTCAATTTTCAAGCTTGACTCGTATCGTATAGGTAGGTGTAGTATAAGTAGGTACATAAATATGTGTTACCACAAAGGATCATAATTAATTGCTAGACCGTTGCGTATCCGGTTAGGAGAATCACAGGAAAATTCAAATAACACTGATATAGTCGTAATGCTAAGTAAAGGTTTCAACTTGCCATGTAAAGACATAGCAAGTTGAACCCTTCACATAGCATTACGACTTCCAATATGGCCCTTTATCAGTTAATATTATGTCATTTCCCCAAACCTTTAACAATTCTCACAATTTTTAGAAAGAAAAGATCTCACTTCATTATTATTCGAGTCTCGTAGCCGAAAAAGCGGAGTCTTTTAAGATTTTGAACAATTCCTTTAATAGGCGTGATGGCATGAAAACATTGTGGCGAATGAAAAACTTTCTTTTGCAAAAGAAAAATAAAGAATGAACTCTGCTTTTATGAACTCTGATTCTTTTTTAAATGACATGGACGACAAGAAAGCCTTATTAAAACCTCGGATCTGTACTCATACCATTTTTTTCTTGTCTGTGGTTCAGTAAAACATGGCAAATTCAAATGTGGAATTGCTTATGGCTGCTGGTATTCTCGTCTACCAGACACAACCGCGATCATGAGTGGAATATTTTGTTTGATTAAAATCAGTGTTATTTTTGCAATAAAATTCAAACAGCCTGTTTCTACTAATCATTTCATAATTATTTTTTTTAAGTAACAGTAGACGACATGTTTGCAATAAGCTTAGCATTAAATGTGTTCGAATATTTTTGTAGTGCAAACGAGTCTGACTGCCATGTTAAAAAAGTTTTCATGCAAAAAGACAAAAATATGAAATCACCAGTGACTGTCGTGACTGATTCACTACAAGTACAACGTATAATAAGAACCTATTATTATGATGGCAGGTACCTTTTGTAGTACTTCGGCGGTGGAGTTTGGGCACGTTTCCCTCATAAAGTGCTCTTTAGGGACTGTGGGTTAATAAGGGTCGGTGTGCTGAATTAAAAGGTTGGTAGATGGTGCCTTGATGTTTGCTCGATAAAAATTATATTGTGAGACTTGATATTTTTGTAGTAATTTTGTAGAGATTGTTTTAATATTGACTATAAGTGTGAGTATGGTTCCATTGAATACTTTGCTTGAAATCGAGCAAAATTTTTTTTATGGATGGTAAATCATCAAATGACTCCTCCCGCTCTGGGTGGAGCAGAAGGGAGTGTCAGACTCTTACTGACTAAAACCCATCCGTGTTCTTCCTACTGCCTTTGCGTTCCAGGGCCGCGGTGACTCTTTCGAATAAATCTTTCGAATAAATTCCGTAGGGCAGGCTCTGGTCCTAGCGGGCTCCGTCCTCTACGCTGACATCTCTTTCAGGTGCGCATGGCACACAACGCGCCGTCAACTCGGGAATGGTCTGATCGGGCGGCAAGCTACACTGCGCCAAACTCAGGAGCAACTGGTCCTGAGCGGTGCAGTGGCTGATATCTGCCTGGAGGAGGCGAAATGGGTGAGGTTATTGGCACTCCATTTCAGCCCCCGCCTGAGCCCCCTGTGGGGCCCCACCGCAGCAGTTGCAGTAGCAAATCTAGTCTACAATTACTTTTGAGAATTTTCTTTTCATCGATTTTAATCTAAGTCGAATAAAATTGGCTAGGATTTTTATTTTTTATAGAGTAAACTCTGTGAAGTTCTTCCAACTTATTTTCTCATCCATGATTGCATTATAAAATACATTAAGCAGTTAAGTACTATCCTAATTTACTAATCCTATATATGATGGACAGTCCACGGCCCCAGAGGCACAATATCATGAAACACGACAGATCAATAAATTATTCACATAATTTACTGAAATAATTCCAAAACATAAATTGGGCTACAAGTTTCAGTGAGGCAATTTAAACTTCAATATTGAAGCACGTAACATATCAATGCGCAGTGGGAAATGAAATGTTATGATTACATTGTTGTATTTTTGTAAGTATATAGATTTTTGATGGGGTGAAAATTATATTTTTTATCGTGTTTTGTTAGAGAAATGGGAACTGCAGAGCGATTCTGTAAGCATGTCGAAATGAAGACTTGGGTGAAGTGACAACGAAGTGAGCAGTCGGTTGATTTTGTCGACATCTCAAGGTGTTCACTTAGGCGGAGTGAACGACAACTGAGCTGTAATTCCATCTTATTTGTATGGTTTGACAACTCACCCGTCGGGCATCCCGCCATAATGTCGACATGTTTACAGAATCGCACTGCTGTCAATGCTGTCTGCTATGTAATTAAGATGGAATGACAGCTCACCTCGTGATCACTTCACCCAAGCCTTCACTTCGACATGTTTACAGAATCGACCGACTGGATATTTGGATGTGAACAGTAGAGAAGATACTATTTTATAAGCGCTAATTGGTGAACAATAGTTTATAATAATATTATTATTATATTTAACCCGAATTGTCCCACTGCTGGGCAAAAGCCTCCTTACATACCTTCCACCGTTCGTGGTTCTGTGCCACTGTTTGCCAATTTCTAAGGAAGAAATCCAAGTCGTCCCGCCACCTTCTCTACGGTCTACTGCGGCCCCGTCGCGCAACCAAGACACCAATTTAGTGTTTTATAGGCTCATAATTCAAAATCAGAAATAAAAAATCCGAAGTTTTTAAAGAACACTAGTTTCGTATTGACATGGGTAATTGTCAACATTTTCAATTTATTAGGCTTCCAGAAATTCAAATGTCATCGTATTTTTTCAACCACTTTAAAAATTTTACGAGCTCTTGTAATTCAGTTTTATGAAAGATTTAAGTATCAGAATTTAAAATAAATTTTCCACTATCATGATGGAAAATATTCTTTCTGAAAATATTCCGTTGAAACTTCAAGCTGTAACTAAACGGCATGAAGTGAGAACACTCAAGCGGAGGCATCCAACACGAATGAAAACAAAATAAAAAATGTATTAAAGTATTTTTTCCTTTGAATTTTTCACGTAGCTTTTTGTTAGGGATGGTTTAACTTGGACTTCGCTGTTTGATAATGATACATTAAATGTTTAATGACTCTTTGTCTGACACCAGTCTCGCCAAGGGTACCGTGTTGCCCCATTACTGGGGTATGAAGGTCAGAAAAGCTTTCGCTACATGTAAAATACTGCTATTCCCGATCCCAAGAGAGTTTAGAAAAGGTTAGGCAGGTTCTTTGAAATGGTTACTATTGTTCTCATAAGTTGTTTATTTTTCAACAGCTCGGTATGTTCCTCAAAGCAGACTTTTGGCCGAAGGGTGTCGTGTATCGACGTTTCCGCGGCCAGCTGCGCGACACCAGTCAGCGAAACACGACGCCGTCATTTTGTGTGCAGTAGTTGTTTGTTTAAATTTATTATAATATGTATAATTTGATTTATAGTTATTTTTTAATGTACATGTATTTTATTTTATGAGCCGAACTAGATGCCTGAAGTAAAAGATTAAATTAAATTAATTTCTCAACAATACAATACATTGCGTAGAAAATAATAAGTAAAAGAGAAACAAATACCATAAAAAATTGTAACAGGTTTGAGTAACTTAAGCTGTGTCTGTATTACTTTTATTTTCTATTACGTTTTTAACCGACTTCAAAAAAAGGCGTAGGTTATCAATTCGGTAGTATTTTTTTTATGTCTGTTACCTCACAGCTCCATCATTTATGCATCGATTTGATTTTTTTTATACGAAAGGATAATACTTTCCGATTGGTCCCATAGAAATTTCATCAAAATCAGTTCAGTAGTTTGGTTTTTAAATCAAAATAGCTGGAAAAAATATGTCATGTCATATAAATAAACGAAATTGCGCATTTTGCTTTTCTGTTTCCACTTCCACCTCAATTTAGTTTTCTCTTATTCTCCCCTTCCCTAATCTCGAAATTGAACTAACCTAGTTTAAAGTTTATTTTTAATGTATAAAGTGCACATTACCTACCGGTTCAGCCAATTAAAATGTGTAATGGACGGATGGATGACTCCCGTAACACAGGTTTTCCTAGCATGGGAGTCATTGATCATGTTTTTGTACCATGTCATTTTGTTTCCTAAATTAGTGTCACCTGTAATAGTGTACTTTTTGTCAAATAAAATTATTATTATTATATTATTATTATTCTCTTTATTCATTATTATACATATATTTTACATTTTTAAATATTTCTATAAAAACAATACAAAAAAAACATTTAAAAATATAAAAAATAGTAGTCCGCCGGTGTCGGGAGCGAGGTCCAAGCTACCGGTGGTTAGGGCTTCAGAGAAAGGAACCTCCTCACAATACGAGCCGTATCGAGGAGTACTGCCTTCTGTATCAGGCCCTTTATCCAACTGCGCAACGCCAGCTTCGACAGATGGTCGTCGAAGCTTTTGGCCATCAGACCATTGGCCGTAACGACCATCGGCACAATGACAGCCGAGTCCACATTCCACATGTCGACAACCTCGTGCGCTAAGTCAAGATACTTGATTTGTTTTTCTTTCTCAGCTTTCACGAGGTTCTCGTCATGTGGAATGGTAACATCGATTATCATTGTGCGGCGCGCTAATCGGTCTATCACCACTATATCGGGCTTATTAGCGACGATAGTCCTATCAGTGATGATAGACCGATCCCAGTACAACGTGACATGGTCATTTTCGAGAACTGGGTCGGGCACATACTTGTAATACGGTACCTCAGAATCAACAAGTTGGTATTTCAAAGCAAGTTGCTGGTGAATAATCCTGGCCACTTGGTTATGCCTGTGCAAGTACTCGCCGTTAGCCAGACGAGAACAACCAGAGATAATATGTCTGATGGACTCACCCGGACGGTGACATGCCCGACACACGTCAACCGTCCCGTCCTTCATAATATGCCTCCGGTAGTTGTTCGTCAAGATAACTTCGTCCATAATTGCACAAACAAAACCTTCAGTTTCTCCGAAGAGATCACCGAAACGTAGCCAGGCCACGGACGCTGAGAAATCTACATCGGACCCATAGAGAGCCCGATAGAAGCGCCCGTGAAGCTCCTTGCCTTTCCATACCTCCTTGCGGTCATCTGTAGTAAGTATCACAGGTTTGCGCCAGTTCTCTTTAGCCATGGACAACGGGGTGAGTCCCTTGTCCACTGCGACCACATCTCGGTGCATACCCACATCGACTTTGAGAAAATATTCTCTGAGACTGCACATCTCGCGGTTGTGGAGAGTCTTAGCATTTAAAAAGCCTCGACCTCCACACTTCCGCGGGATGTACAGTCTCATCACCGACGATCGTGGGTGATGCATCCGGTTTGCAGTCAGCAGTGTACGGACCCTCCTATCCAGGGCGTCGAGTTCAGTTTGAGTCCATTTGAGTATGCCGAAAGAGTACATTAATACCGGCATGACCCAACCGTTGAAGGCGCGTACCTTATTTCCGCCCGACAAAAGGCTGTTCAAAACCTTTTTTAGGCGGCCAAAGAAGCGCTCCTTCAGCGATTGTTTCATGTCAGTACCGTTAATGCCCAACGCTTCCGACATACCCAAATACTTATAGGTTTCGGTCGAGCTGAGGGATCTAACCTGTATGGAATCCGAGAGTTGGATTCCCTCAGATTCCATAATCTCCCCTTTCTTTACATGCATGACTGCACATTTGTCCACACCAAATTCCATCCTGATGGCACTACTGAAGTTTTCAGTTACCTTCAGTAGCTCCATCAGTCGCAAATTGTTGGGGGCAAATAGTTTCAGATCATCCATGTAAAGGAGGTGAGATATGGCTTGACCACCTCTTCTCAACCGATAGCCTAGGCCTGAATCCTCCAGCAGTGTGCTAAGAGGATTCAGAGCTAAGCAAAACCAAAGTGGACTCAAACTGTCGCCCTGGAATATTCCCCGTTTAATCCATACAGGCTCATCATTCCCTTGAATCGGTCGACATCCTGGATATTGAAGGACCGTTTTCCATTGCCTCATACATGACTCAAGGAAGGCGCGTAGAGTTGCATCTATTTTGTACAACTCCAGCACCCTCATGAGCCATGTATGTGGCACAGAGTCATAGGCCTTCTTGTAATCTATCCAACATGTCGACAGATCCTTACGGGATCGACGAACCTGTTGGCTTATGGCCATGTCTATGAGGAGTAGCTCCTTAGTGCCGCGGGACCCTTTCCTACATCCATTCTGAGAAGCGGACATAATTGAGTTTTTCTCAATGTGATCATTAATTTTCACTCTCAAAATGGATGTAAGAAGTTTATAGACCGTGGACAAACAAGTAATCGGTCTATAATTCTTGGGTTCCGCGGGACTACCTGTCTTATGGAGCAGGTGGGTAATGCCAGTTGTTAGAAACTGTGGTAGCGACCCAGACTCTAAGGATGATTGGAATTGAGATGCCAGGAGTGCGTGTGAGCTGCTATACCATTTGAGCCAGAAGTTATGCAGTCCGTCCGGTCCTGGAGATTTCCAGTTTGGTAACGGACGGACTGCTTTGGCTACATCCAATGGGGTGATGTTAATAAGTTCCATTGGTGGTATAGCTTCACACACGCGCTCGACATCGCGCATCCAACCACCTTCGGCATGACAGACGGGCACCGACCAGATGTTTCGCCAGAATGTACTCGTGGCGATATCATCCGGGCGGCACACGTCTGTCACACTTTGTTCAGGTCGCTCCCAAGCTCTATACACCCACCTCTCATCGCTCTGGAACATACGATTCTGCAAGTATCGGTTAACCCGCCGCTTATACCGCCGAATACGGTTTGCCCATGCACAAACTTTCTGCTTCAGGAAGTCGATGCGCTCTGTGACACGGGACGTGTATTCTCAAGGGCTGATTCCAGTCCCCGAAAACGCCCGCCTCACAAAGCGCATCACACGTGGCCGGGTATTGCCCTCCCTGAAGCAGTATAGTTTGCCGATGAGTGCCCTAGCCTCATCGATACGCCGCTCGATCCTGCACTGCCAGGCTGGTACAGCAGGTTTTGGTCGTATAGCCTCATCACAATTTGGAAATTTGACGTTTGCTATACGACATGCCGCAACAGCCCCGCAATACAGGATTGAGTGCGTATCAACGAGGTTCTCGCTGCTTTCGAAGATATTCTGAAGCAGCGAGTCCAAGGCACACACCAGCGCCCTATTCTTTTTGTGCATAGGTAACCGTGGTAATCGGGGCCTAAGTTCGGTTGGAGTTGATCTATACTCGCGAAGCGCATCCTCCAGCGCGCTCCTCAGTCGATCGTTGCACTGGCTACTTACCGTGACAACCCTATCATCTACCCCATCACTATCATTATTGGGCCGCGGTGTGATTGCGCCACTGGCTGGCGCCTGTACCGCGGTCTGTGTCGGGGTCGAGACGATAAGGTTGTTCAGTACCTCTGAGCGCAGCCTATCAAGCGCGGCATCGTCCAACGTGCGACTACGTTGGATGACTCGCACTTGATCCGACAATCGTTGGGCCGAGACGTTGACAGTCGGTTCCAGGTCCTGAAACAGAGACAGCATCCTGACACGGTACGCAGTGAGGTTAGTTCCCCCCTCTGTAGACCCGTAATATGCGCGCATGACGTTTTCGTTCATGGACTGCGTCCATCTCATGCGCTGCACACAACCACCGGTAGCGGGGACCCGGCTCGGGGCCGGTTGGCCCCTAGGTCCCAAGCCTCTCGGTGGCCGGCCTCTCCCCTGCCGACGCACAGGTGTTGGCGACGTCGGCGGGGAGAAATACTCGTCGCTGGAGCTCGACGCGACTGCAGCCGCCGGTGACACTGATGATCCGATGTCCGGCGGCGGCGAGGCGGAGCTGAGCGACGAGCCCGGGGGTGGATGGCGTGCGCGAAGGGCAGCTGCTCTTGTTAGCATTATTCAAAGCATTATTTCGTTCTTTTCTTATTTGGGGTGATTTCTATTGTGACATATGTCATATGTCGGTCGCATTTTCTGATTTCTTTTTCTTCATCTTCATCTAAATGGTTTGCTTTTTGGATTTTTTAGTTTCTATTGCGTATTTAATTGTTTCTTAGATGTTTATTTTGCAAAATTGTGGATGTGTGAGACCGAATAGTATTATTTAAAGATAAAATTAGGAGAACGAAAATTAAGCTTGATCAGACAGCTAGAGTTGCCAGCTTATTATTATTATTATTACTTCCAGTGGTGGTTACGGATTACGAAAAATGCTATAACTAATGCTATAGCTGATGCTATAGCTGGTGCTATAGCTTATGCTATATTTAATGATATAGCTATAGCTGATGCTATAGCTGATGCTATAGCTGATGCTATAGCTGATGCTATAGCTGATGCTATAACTAATGCTATAGAAAATGTTATAGCTAATGCTAATAAAAAGCGAAAAATAAAAAAAAAAACATTTTTCTTAAAAGGTTTTTTTTTGCAAGTGTTATAAAAATAGCTTCAATTAATTGCCTTGTCGGTGTAGCGTAATAGTAGTAATCTGTTTTGATCTAGATATAAAAATAACCCAAAGTACTTTTTCTGATACGATATTTATGACGCACGAGAATACGCGAATAAACACTTTAGCTGAGACATCCTTTAGAGTGCAAAGACCTCAATCGATAAGTATGTTGTCAGGAAGCGAGTGCACGCCAATCTCTTCGAATGGTACTCGTAGGTGTAGACGCCAGTCTACGCCAGTATATTAAACTTATGTATTTTTAGCTCATATGGCAATTGTTAAGGCCATATTTTGATTTTCATTTCTTCGGGAAAAGTAGTTCAACTCGAAGTAGCTTACGTAACGTGTCTTTAATGGGTCTAAATTAGGTTGATCCCTCTTGATTTCTAGAGATTAATCTTGAAAATTATTCGTGGTATCCTAGCTCTTGATGCCTTTCTCAACCTTCCAGGCTTCCAGCAGATCCAGCGTGTCCGTTGAGCAGGCTGTTACATGTACATAGGTCAATAAAGCTGGTGTTCAATTTTGTTCCATCTGATCGTATCGAAGGTAGGAATATTTTTTTTTGGATATGTCCACTTGCAGATCTAGCACGCTAGGGCTATCAACTGCTTAACCGGACTATCCTGTGGTGACCTCAAATGAAGGCCTCTGACTCCAGTCTTGACAAGAAGTATCGGGTTAACCAGTTAAGTAATGGGTTGTGGAAGTGTGGTTGCCTACCAGACCTCCACAACCCATTAACTGGATAACTGCTCCACGTAAAATACTGGTATTCAGCTGAATCCGGTTTGACTGAAAGCCGACTCCAATAAAGTTGGGAAAAAGGCTAGGCAGATGATGTCACCGCGATATTATTTATGAGCTTCGAACACTGTGTCACATCAAGTTCAAGATGTCACTTTGCCAATGCTCTCATAACAAAACCACTACCCCAATACCGCTGAAGGCATCATTATTCATGTTGTTATCGTGTGCCTACCTGAACTCAATTGAGTTCAGTTCAGGTCAGTGCTCAGCCCACACTTGACCTTAAATCGGTTTACACGATTACAGTTCCGCCACATTGGGTCAGTGAGGAATTCTCTCGAGATTGTTGACAAATAGTCGTAGGAAATTGAAGGCAAGTTTAGCTTTTAACCGCTCCGGCCCCGGCGACACACCGGTGTGTCGCGAATTAATCGCGAATTTAATGTTTATTTACATATACATAAGATTTACTTTATATTAGGGAATTTTCACATGTTGGGCCCGAGTGGTAGCGTTGTGATTTACAGTCAACTGAAGGAAAAGTATAAGCCTTAAATGATTGTTTTAGTAGTAGACAGAAGCATATTGTCGCTGTACATTTATTGTATATTTATTGACTTTCTTATAATCAAAAACAGCAATAGAGACAAGTCCTGAATCGACATCTATCGTGTTCTTTACGTTTTCTAGTAACGTCAAACGGTTCATAATTTATTGTTCGAGTATCTACGAAGGGATATTACGAAAAGGTGGATGTACTTTATTGCAAGTTTTTCTGGCGGCTACCATAGAACAGTTCAGACATCTTTTTATAGGGTTCCGTACCCAAAGGGTAAGACTCCGCTATCCGTCTGTATGTCACCAGGCTGAATCTCATGAACCGTGAGTTTTATTTCTTGTTCTAACCTTATCGTCCGTTTTAAAGCAGAAAAATGTGTTTTCCTGCAAAATTTATCGAGTCTTAAATCTATGTTTATTCCGATTTCATAAGTTTTTCTGCTTTGACACGATAGAACTATTTTTTGTCGCGTTAATTACCTTACAAAGAAGTGCTACGGTTTTTAAGGGTCTTCACGCGCTTCTCGCGTATACGCACGATTTTGAGACGAAATCGGCCATTCTGCCCAATAAAATGAGACGCTAACTTGCGTAAACTACGATTAGCGTGAACACGATTTAGTAAAAACTAACTTGCTAAATATTACGTTTGCTATGTACAAACTTTATTAAACACCAGCATAAACTATTGCCAAGAACTCCCAACGTTCAACCTAACTACCTTTAGGTACATCTTCACAGCTTCATTCCCTCCGTCAATGTTTACCCAAATTCGTCTTGCAAGAGCAAGGAAAATCGGGACTCAGCCTTACAAAACAACGGGGAATATTCCGACAGCGTTTCTCTCACATTTGACGCGAATAAAGTTCGAGTATTGAATGAGCTGAATAAATAATATGTTGAGTAAACATGGGTGAAGTTGTATTGTATGTGTTCTTCATCTTTCTTGTTCAAGTTGTGTTATGTAGGTAATTGTTTAAACATCGTGCAAACTCATACCAAGTCCGTGCATTACTCAACGTTTTTAAGTTTATTCGAGCAAGATCGAACGTACATACCGTTATAACTTGGGACTTATTGCTCAAAACCAAACCAAAATATTTTATAAGCTAAATTTATGTGGTTTTGGCAATTTATGTTTGACTAGCTGCCGACCGCGTGAATGTCGAAAATTATCCCAAAGGAATATACTCCAGAGATAAAAAGTGTCCTATGTGTTATTCTAGACTATAATAATCTACCTCTGAGCGACACTTCATCAAGATCCCTTCAGCCGTTCTGACGTCATCTATCCAAACATTGAAACTTACGAATTTATAATATTATATAATAATATTTAATAAAACTAAAGTTTAGAAACTCTGACACTAGGGTGTGTGGGTCACCTTACTGCCCACACGATACAAGAAAGAAAAGAAAATAATAATATAAGTATAAAAAATCTTCTAATCTAATCTAACCAAAGTGAAATAACTGTTCACTTCATGTTCACTTTCCCTAAGTTTAGTGATAAGATGTTTGCAGAATAGACCGTCTGATCACTCCTGTAATCCCCAGCAGAGTAGGCAGAAACACATTAAACACAGAATTCACCAGTTAAATGTAAAGTATGTAAAGCCAAAAACTGGGCACAAAATCTGCAGGCTTACGAATATCAACATTTCGGACATTAAAAAGGGCAGCTTTATTTATTATATTGATACGGTTGGATGCTTAACGCTCCGTAGATTTTCATCAAACTATGTAGGTACTTTTGTTTACCTGTTATTCAGAATAATTATATTGCACACCTAGATCTAATGGGAGCGAACTCAATAATTGAGACTTTTTAGTCATGCACACCATCAAATTTTCTATCTCAATACCTACCCACCAATAAAACAGATTTAAACATATCGCCGCTACTCAAAACTACATGGCTAAATTCACCAGCACATAGCATAGAGAAATAACTACAAAAAAAACAATTTTCAGCACCAAAACGTTTAGCGTTTTAGTGATAAAACGCAAGATTCCTACAATACATTTCTTCTAGCTGCATAAAACATAAATCTATACAGGAAACACTAGCAGTGCACAGGGAGAGGTTTTCGGCGACTGGGAACGCAATTAACTGGGACCGCGGTCCCAGTTGCCCGATCCTTATTTGAAACACACAGTAACCAGTAGTTCGCCTTTTCTAAAAAAGTGCTTTTTTGAGTGAACCCTGTTTAGATTTAGGTGTGCGATATGCTCCGTTATTATGAGCATTCTGAGAAATAATATGTGATGATAAAAAGAGTGATAAGACTTAGTCAAGTGCATAAAGAGCCGTGATGAAAAATACTGAGAAAGCTCTTTTGTAAGTCGGTTCATGAATAGGAGTTTAATTAACGTTGGGTGGATAGAAATACCGCTTTATTTTGAAATAAAAAAGAACACAGGTACTTTAAAGCGGCTAGGACTTTCAGAGGAGGTGCTCAATTCTCAAAATTGTTTATGAGTATTTTAGTATCGGGTATTTGGTTTACTTTTGGTCAATGGAACTACAACTTTTTATTTTATAAGTCGGTAAACAGCAAAATGGTTGCATTAACAAGTTTGTAGCATTTCATCAGAAATGTCTGAATCTGAAAAGACATTTTTTGTGAAATAAACTTACATGTTTTCAACAGAGTACAGAGGAACAAAATCTGTCGAATAATAATAAGTCTGGTAAAAATAATAACCAAAGTATTTAACCTAGCTTGCTTGCAACAATGATTTTTACTTTTTGTATTAATTTAAATTTCATATTTCTTCAAGATATAAAAACCATAATAGCGTGGCATCTAGAGATAGTAAATTACATTTACTCTCAATTTCTCATCTCGTCGGTCCGCAGATGCGACAGTTTCTTGCACGAAGTTTGTCGAGAACTTACGAGGTAAATGATGACCTGCAATTACTTGGACCACTCATCTTCACGTGCAGTTTTTATGCTGTAATAAACTGTAGTAGTAGTGTGATAAAATTAAGTCTTTGCGAATGTGTCCAGTAATATCTATGTCGCGTCATGGGTGGCCGAGACGCGAAGCTCCGGGACTTCTTCACAATCCAATATAGTTTTGGATATGGACACTGTTGCAGGTACTCGAACGAACGATAATTTAAATTAAAATAACTTTATTCAGACCAACAGTTTAGACAGGAAACAGACAACGTGCGTGGTTGGGCATTCAGCCGAGACTGCCTGAGCGCTAGAGCGACCACCTCTAGCCCCACCCGTACTCGCTGTCCCCTCTACCGACGATCGTGTCCAAGCGGTAGGCGCGCTTGCGTTTCCGATCACGTGATTATAAGGTTTCGAAACAATTTGTTAGATGGCGCTGTCCGTAGTCCCACAGTAGCGCCATCATTCTACGACATTTATTTATTAATACGTGAAGAGAAAACATTGTTCTGCTTTTTATGCATAGCCATGACGCGCACGAGATAATATAAGGCATTGTTAAAGATTATAACGATGCAGTGCAAAAAGCTAATGTTTATTTTTATTCATTAAACAATTCTAAAACTTTGTGCTGCTACTGTGGTCGTAGCTATCAGACATGGCCTCATTTGCAAAGTTTTTTGGGATATTAATAATGTTGTACAAGAAAAATACTAACAAAATCAGAAGAAATAGAAGTAGTAGACAAGTTCCATAATCTAGGGAACACTTTTCCATTGTTAAGGAATATGTTCGAAGGAGTCACCACGGTCCTGGAACGCAAAGGGCATTAGTAGGAACACGGATGGGTTTTAGTCAGTAAAAATCTGACAGTCACCCAGAGCGGAAGGAGTCCTTTGATGATTTCCCATTCATAAAAAAAATTTACAAAAAAAAACCGCCTTCAAAAAAAAACCGTTCCCACTAAAAAGTCGAAAATAAATATTTGAATTGCTTTAAAGAAACGTAATTTAAAAGTAAACTTATTTGACATTAATATTTTGCAAATATTTAAAATTTATTACTTCTTTTTGGAGCCGGTGCCAGCAGCTTTATTGTTGGAACTTGATAAGTATCTAGTTATATTTAATATCCCGTGCCTTTGTTTTTTGATCCACAATGACAAAATTTAAAAACAGATGCATAAAGACAATGCTAAAAATGTCAAAGTACTTACTTAAAAAGTGGCTAGAATTTTTTTATAAGTATATCTTTTTCGTTTAAAAGAAATTATTGTGCATTTTGGTTAATTTTTTTCGAATTTAGTCTAGTCCGTATTCGTCTTTTAATTAATATGTGTATGCAATTGGTATCTTGGTAGTTTTATAGTTAAGTTAGAGGTAGTTTTTCTAGGAATTATTGCCTATTCGTATTTCCTTGCTTTGGCTGGCACCGACTCCAAAAAGAAGTAATAAATTTTAAATATTTGCAAAATATTAATGTCAAATAAGTTTACTTTTAAATTACGTTTCTTTAAAGCAATTCAAATATTTATTTTCGACTTTTTAGTGGGAACGGTTTTTGTTTGTTTTTTTTGAAGGCGGTTTTTTTTTTGTAAAAATTTTTTTTATTTCTCGCCGGTTAGTGTTTTTTTTTATTAAAATGAAGGCAACGAAGTTAACATCGTTCCTACATTGAATATTCTTATGAAAAAGGTACCATGTCGTAAATATTGTACACTGTTTTTTTTTAAACGTTTTATTCCCGTGAAGGGATGATACGCCGCATAAAATACCTACTATCGATGTGTCTATTTCAAATAAAAAAAATGTCCTTTGTTACAAATTCGAATTAGTTCTCGCCTTACGAAAAACCGAAAAACTAGCAGTACTCAGTAGGCATTTTTCTCACCTTAACACTGCTAGAATTCATTGTTTTATTATGAAGTTCCCATGCCTACCTTCTACCTTCCGGTTCCATCATCAGAACAGTCTCATAGTATAGTTGTTTTATCTCACGAGTGCGGGCGAGCCATAGTTGTGTAGGTAAATGTACGTGCACATTGTCTTAGTGTGCGTAACCTTGAGAGCGACTGACACAAGCTCACGCACACTAAGACAATGTGCACGTACATTTACCTCAACTATGGCTCGCCCGCACTCGTGAGATAAAAAAACTATACCTTATAGCCAAAGTGCATCTCATGACAATTCTAATAAGCCCAAACACGGCTGGGATACATTGATTAATTACGCAGTTCCGGTGCCTACCATCCAGCTCCATCATCATCAGATCAGTTCGATGATACCATTGTCAACATAACTATTCAGAATCATTTGTTTATTTGCATTGTCATAGTTGCATTGTGATATTTATGCGAGTGTCAAGTTCCGTTGGCCACTGGTTTCTGATCTTCTCCACCAGTTCCACTTCATCAAATGTTACTTTTTGACTGTAGATGCTTAAGTTCTCGATGAAAATACCAAAATAACTATATGGTTGCCTATAATATTTGAGGAGTTCCCTCGATTTCTCATAGATTCCATCATCAGAACTGGATTTTGAAAAAAATGGGACCAATCTGGAAGCATATCAAGCAAGGGGAAAAAAAAATTTTGCAAATCGGTTCATGAACGACGGAGTTCTGAGGTAACAAACATAAAAAAAAAAAAAAAAAAAAAAAAAAATACAACCGAATTGAGAACCTCCTCCTTTTTTTGAAGTCGGTTAAAAAAAGGAACACTTTTACTGATGGCATACCGGCTAAACAAAGTATTTGGCACTGATATGGTCAGTACTAAGGTCGAGCAGTATTAAGAAAATTATAATTGTGCCCTGAAAGTTTAATGTCCACACAAAAGCGTTAATTTTCATTGATCAAAATGTTGTTCTTTAATTAATGTAGTTCATAAATAAGCGGTGTTCCATCAAAAGTCTGATTTCATTTTAAATTATATAAAGCATTAATTATTCTTAAGATTACGACCACTTGACACAAGAGTCATTCTATTCATCTCTGCTCTAAACTGTCTTTGAGCAATTATGAAAATTTTATATCTCGAGTAATTTTCGTGTCGTCTTGTTAATAAACAAACGTTAATTTGGTTTTGTTTTCGCGACATCTGACTTTAAAAATGTTTTTATGTTTTCTTAATATAAAAACATTTTTAAAGTCAGATTTCGCAGTCTATCAAAATATTTAGGATTCACTAAACAAAGAACTTAAGATTTGTTTTTTGTTTGTGTTTGATAGTATCATAGTTTTATGCGAATTTAAAAGGTTTGATTTCGAGGCCATAAATTATTGCTTTATTCAACGTGTAACAGAATAAACGCATTAAGTCTTAAGGGGTCACTGTACCCGATCAGAACAGGCCCGGGTTGACGGCGCGCTGTGTTCTACGCGCGCCAAGCCAGCAGTCGTCAGCATGGGTCGGGGCCCGTTAGGGCCAGAGCCTACCAGGGTTGCGGATTTGTTCGAAAGAGTTACCGCGGCCCTGGGAAGAAAGGCACTAGGAGGATTAAAGGGTGGGTTTTAGTCAGTAAAAGTCTGACACTCCCTGCCGCTCCACCCAGAGCGGGAGGGGTCATTTGATGATTTCCCATCCTAGGAAAAAAAAAAAAAAAAAAAGGGGTCACTGTACTCATCATTATGAATACCTTTAGTGAAAGTTCGAGTTCGGGTTTAATGTGAGATTTTTTCGCGATTTCAGTGTTTCTCATAATAATTAGACAAACACTGAAGTCGCGAAAAAATAATCGTTTTTTTTTTTTTTTTTTAAACGTTGCCCCACACTAGGAATTTCTCCTGTATCGTGGGTGCGTTTACAAACTTATAAACTCACATACACAAACAGCCAGAACCGGAACAACTATCTGTAGGCTTTACAAATATTTGTCCCATGCGGGAATCGAACCCGCAACACGCAGCGCAGCAGTCAATCGCTCAACCACTGCGCCAACCGTGTCGTCAATATAATAATAATGTCGTCATACATTTAAGTGAGC
Organism: Melanchra persicariae; assembly: GCA_947386135.1. Lineage (NCBI taxonomy): Eukaryota > Metazoa > Arthropoda > Insecta > Lepidoptera > Noctuidae > Melanchra > Melanchra persicariae. The sequence goes on along the minus strand of OX376653.1, from coordinate 4,572,773 downwards.
ATAACTCGTTTTACAACTGATTTATTTTTAGCGATTTTGAGGTAATCTCATACTATAATTGGTCATAATGAGTACAATGAGCCCTTAAGAGGTATTGCGTTTCTTCTGTTACACGTTATATGAGGACTATAGTAACAGAAAATACTTAATTACTGAAATCTACAGAAAATTCTGTACATATAAAATTGTGTTACCTCGAAAAACAGTATAATGTGCGCGGGTTAAAAGTCAGTTGACTACATAGCTACCTAAGTCGCTAGACACACAGAAAAGACGTAAAACGAGGACCAGGCGCGGACAGGGCATAGACGAGGCGCCCGCGCCGTCGCGAATTTTTAAAACATATAGAAAAGACGAGGCACGGACGTAACGTGCTTAATTGTGGTGGTGCAATTGTGTGTGACAGCGACGCGTGAGTCCCGGCACCCGTGCCCACACCCCCGCACCCCCGTTCACGCTCGTCCCTCGTCCGCTCGTGCCCGTGCCCCTTCCTTTCTGTATGTTTTACAAAAAGGCGCAGACGAGTAAACGTCTTGTTTGCGCTCTGTCCTTCCTATATGTTATGCATCTCGACGCTTCTATACATTTTGTATGACAGGGACGCAGAAGAGACATGTCCGCGCCCCGTCCTCGTCTCACGTCTTTTCTGTGTGTATCGTTAATGAATTGCTATTTTCCGCTAAACAATTATTGATATGGACATTATGTTAAGATCCAGTGTTAGTTTAAATTTTATATGTATTCATAAATGTGTGGTCATTATGCATAACAACATGAATTATGGTAAGCACCAGATAAACTTGCAATGAAGTACATTAACCTTTCCCTAATATCCATTCGCAGATAACCGAACAATAAATTTATAAACCGTTAATTGAAAAAATTGGGTGGCAATAAAATCAAGTAAGATAAAAATTCCCAACAGGGAATCTATTCCAACATCAGACGTAGTGCTATATCGCAGAAGGTAAATATTCAATTAGGTCTTAATTTAATTAAAACTACGTTAACGTATCGGAAAGCAGTTCTATGGTTCTTAATAAAGCCGGCGATATTACCTGGACTAATTAATTGAACGCGTGTAATAACGCCTGGCAACCATAGTTACCATTCGTCAACCATACGAGGTTGTAATGTATTTCCACTTTTATATATTTACTGCAGTAAGTTTGGTTCATAGATATATTAATAAGGTTCCCGCAGATAGTTGCGATGCGACACTGCGATAACGATTTTTCAATGACATTGTTCCGATTCGAATGATTCCAATGTAAATGGGATGTCGATGTCGCTGTCGCGTTGTCGCCGAAGTTTCACTTTGTGCCTGACTGTGGGAGCCTTTAATGAGACAGTGCAGTTAGATAACATGGGCGTGTTTTAATTATTTTAACAACTGACTTTAAAAATGAGTAATGAAGTGAATTCTGCTTCAAGCCTATAATAGTATAGTATAGCGAGCCTATACTACCTCTTGCTGATAAATTAATTAATTTATCATTTCCTTTCAGTTCGTCTGTGTAACGTATCATGTTAGTTGTAAGAAAAGTGACAAAGATCGTCTTGGAGAAATGAGTAAGTTACCTAATTGGTCTATTTGTTTAAAAACAGCTTCGACGTATGGCATATCTGAAAAAAGGTTAAAATCAACCCTTTTTTCTACATTTACTGTAAGATTAAAGATGTAACTGCTTCCAAAATTGTTCAACAAAATTGCGAGTACAATCATGAGCGGTAAAGACTCATAAACTACCAGGAAACCAAAATCGCGAAGAAGTAAAATTACGTAGGCTAATTACTACTATTACGACATGCTATTTATTTACATTTTTAGCTAAATAAGATAACACATTTTTAATTTCTGTCTGGATCCAATTCTGAAAATACGCTTAGTTGATACTTCGCGTGACCCTAGGGCTGACTTTTACCTCGGAAAAAGGATAAGCATTGCCATACAACGTGGCAATGCTGCCAGCCTTTTGGGTACATTATCAGTGGAATGCGAAGCGGAGGAGTTTTTCGACGCCATGTTTTAGATTAATTTTAATTTTAGTTAAGAGTATTTTATTTAAGTGTGTTTGTAGTAATAGTCCTAATAATTATACAATAAAATAAAATTGATATTCTGAAACAAAAACAGACATTTACAGATAGAAGGTAGTACAAAAAATATGGAATAATATATACTACTGAACCATGTGTATACTTTTTGCAAAGTTATTATAATTTAAATAAATTTATTATTTTTAACCGTCGGCATGCCTGGTGGCAAAATGTTACTCGGTATGCCTGGTGGGGTCCGTCAGACCCGAATTTAAAATTACTATTTCTCGTACTAGTTGTGATAATTGGTGTATCTAAATATACTTAAAGCTATACTAGGGATATATTGTAGAGGTAAAAATGCCAAAAAAATAAGAATCCACCTTGTTAACTAAAATAAAAAATTAGTAAAACTGGGCACATTTTTAGCAAAAAAGCAGGCCTTTTTTATACTTAAGTAGGTGAAAACAAAAGATAACTAAACTTCGGGAAATAGAAGGCCTAAAACAAAGACTCTAAATATTAATAAAACAATCAGTCTTTGCGACTCCTATCTACAGGTGTAAGCAGAGGTGTAAGGTATAACCTCTGAATTTGACACCGGCGCTCGGGGTTTTTTTGTGTTTATTCACCATCGCAGCTGACTCCGGATTGAAGTAGTGGCCATAAGGCCTTGATTGGTTGATAATGCTCAGCTACTGAGAATTGTGGCGCAGAAACATCAGATTTTAATTAACTACAACGGTTAAAATAACAGGGTCGGTCTGACAGACCCTACCAGGCATGCCGAGGGTTAAAAAGGTGCTATTTTAAATAAAAATAACACTGTTCTTGCAAAAATGTTTTAGTGTCGCTCATAAGGGATTTGGGTGGCACGGGTGATTCGAAATCCTCATCTTCAGAAGACAGTGATGATAATATTTCGATGAATAGTCGAGGTAAGACATAATTAAACAATGACAAATATTTAAACATATACACAACATAAAATTATTTTGCTAGTTTAGCTTGAATAACACTGAATATTCAATTCAATTCATCTATTTCAAATAGCGATCATCCATACATTTTTATATTGATCCATATTGATTGTATCAAAATAAAAGTCTTATTGGTGTAATATAGCAAAAGTATTCTTCTTACAGAAATCAAAAAGTACTTTAAGGAGATGGGTAAGTTCTATAACAATCCCTACTATTTAAAAATATAATTTTCAAGTAAGTATTTTATCCCTTTTTTTAATGGATGGGAAATCATCAAATGACTCACACTCCCTCCCGCTCCACCCAGAGCGGGAGGGAGTGTCAGACTCTTACTGACTAAAACCCATCCGTGACTCTCCTAATGCCCTTTGCGTTCCAGGGCCGCGGTGAGTCTTTCGAACAAATTCCGCAACCCTGAAAAGTGTTCCCCAGATTATGGAAATTGTCTACTACTTTTGTTTTTTTTCTGATTTTGTTAGTATCGTCCTTGTACAACATTATAAGTAGCCCAAAAAACTTTGCAAATAAGGCCATTTCTGATAGCTACAACCACAGTAGCAGCACAAAGCTTAAGAATTGTTAAATGAATAAAAAAATAAACTTTAGCTTTCTATTATTCTCTAGCTAGCTTCATATTATTCTTTATCGATAGGATACAGTCAAAGCCGTGTCACTTACACGACGTGAAAACAAAAGGAAGGCCTGACTGAAAATGCAATTTTGGATTTTCAGCGCTTCAACTTTCTGCCAGTTGAAAATTTAACAGCGAGAGCGTTTACGCAGTAGGTACGGCATTTCATACAAACTTTCAAGTCCTTATTTTTCGAAACAAATGAACCGATTTTAATGAAATGGTATGCATACGCTATCCAGGTCCAAATAGTTAGTAGAGAACATTTTCGAAAAAGAGTTAAGAGTGAAAAATCACTTGAAAGTTTGTATGAAATGCCGTACTGCGTAAACGCTATTAACTCTTCCAGTCACTTCATCAAATTTTTCATAGTGGTAATGGTTATGGTTTGTTGACATGTGAAAATTAAAATTTTGAGTTTTTTTTTTGTAAGTTGTAAGGTACTCTTAAATGTTTCCCTGTGTTAATTAAAACGGGCATTAATGTAATTAACTATTATTATTCGAAACGGCTACTACATTTACCTACGATGTGGTATTCATTTGTGCTTTTTCCGACCACCACAGTAGTCGACGAAAAGGGTAGATGACTAAAAAATATAATTTTTGTCCGTCAGGTAAATATTGAAAAATGTTTTACACGTATGTTTTCTTTTTTCACGGAAATAAAAAATTAAGATGATACAGTGCGTTGAAAACTCGTGTAACGTCGCATTTCAGTACACTTTTTAGCGGAAAGTGACGTCACAAGCGAGGTCACTCCTCGATCCATCACGATCTTTGATGCTTATCTTCATCAATTTTTATTGATTTGATAAAACAAAAAAAGTCAAAGTCAAAGTCAAAGCATTTATTTCAATTAGACCATTTACAGGCACTTTTGAATTGTCAAGGTCGGTCGGTCAAAAAAAAGATGAAGCTATTTGCACGTTCCAAAGCGTAGATCTCTATGGAGAAGAACGTGCAAGAAACTCCACGGAAAAATACTTACTAGTCCAATTTTTTTCGATAATCTAACTGACGGACTAAATAGAATCATATTTTTTTACTCAGAACTCATTCCTATTGTGCCGATTAATCAATAAATTATTTTTTAGCCAAAGAGGAAGAAAAGTTTTACAAGAAAGCTATGCGTAAGTCACATTCATATTTAAAAAAATAATATTTTAACACAGTAAATATAAATACAGGTTTCAGTTAATCCATGTACGATTTTATTTTAGGGCATCAAATTAGTACTGAAGGTACGATTGAAATCAATAATATTGTTAAAGTATTTTCAAATTGATGGTTCTTTAAACGCGTCTTATTTGAATGTTTCAGAAAAAAACGAACTAAAATATTACGAAGACATGCTGAAAAACATTAAAGCCTTAAATTGTGAGTTGCAATTAATTGAATGTAGATTTTGTGGAATGGACAATAAAAGTCGTAGCTTATTGTAAACTGTCCTGAGGGCTTAGTGTGAGTTTTTTAACGTACTCGATCGCGTTAACGTAAACGTTCGCTTATGTCAAATTGTATAGAAAAAAACAGGTTGTCCGTGAGTGTCACCAGACGGCACTTATTCAGTTTCAATATAAATTGACGTTTACGCTAAAGCGATTAAGAACGTTAAAAAACTCGCATTAAGGCCACTGAGGGGCTAGCACGAATGTTTTTGACGTAAATTAAAATAATGTAAAATTTTACTAAAACTACCGTCAAACGGGGTAAATAGGAACGGAGGGGTGAATGGAAACAAAACTTTTATGAGTTTTTTTTGCCATTCACCCCTTTATTGGTAGTCTAAGAGACCAACTTTATTTTATTTGTATCAATTCAATAAAATTGGAGACCGCAAATGCTGCAAACAAGATTTAAATAACGTAAAATCCCCTTCAAAATTTTGTCTCGATTCACCCCTGCATTCCTGTTCACCCCGTTTGTAGGTAAGTATAATACTCGTTTCGCACATAACATTTATTTGAATTGGATACTATGTTAAGATTTTTACATGATATAAATTGTGTATGTCGCATAAAATTAAACCAAAATACTAATTGTAGTTTTTTTAATTAAAATACTATAAGTTTACTATAGGTACGTCAAAACATTCGTGCTATGCCCTTTGTATGCTTAGAAGTTTGAATGCGAATGTGACAAGTAGAAAACTAAATGTACATAAAAACCTTATAAGTACATATAAATTAAACACTGGGGATATGACGCAATTTCCGAATATCACTGAATTGTTCCAGAAGTTCGTGGTCATATTTAAGGGTGGTTTTCTATAGCTGTTTGCTATATTTATCAGTATAAAAGTACTATCATTTATGTGGTTAAATACAATATGCATTTATTGCACTATCAAACACAAACTTGACAATTTACATTACATATTACATTAGCCGTCTTACAAAGTTTCGATCAGGTCACGTGTCCTGACGCGAGTTTAACATTTTTCACCCATCCCAAAAAGTGCACAAAGCCGCTAAAGAAGTTTTCACTTAAAAAAAATACTTCAAGCTGTTTGATACAGTTGGTGGCGTCTATTTTAGTTCAATCACAGATTCAATGACACCAGCTTTATCTGACTGCTTGAAAAGTGTTATTTTTACGTTTTTCGAGGTAGGGTTTTTGAAAAAAACTGATACCACATACATAACTTTTTAAATCTCTTTTTTTTTTCAGCCGGCATTTAACGACGTAACCAGTATTTGAAATAAAGATACTTAGTGTTTTTTTTTACTGTTTAATTTACCCCTCAACTAAACGCCTTAACATTATTTATGCTGAAATGATGCGTATTCTGAAATGAAACTTACTTGCTAAGAAACCAAATTTGAAAAAAAAATCCGTCCATGAGAACTCAAAACACTGAGCAGCCTAAACTTCGCTACGAACGTAGTGGTATATAGAGTAGGCTTGCCTAAGAGTAAACTGTTCCTTATTGATATAAAGACCCTCGTTGTAGCGATCAGGAAACGGACTACGGCCGGGAATTCCACTCCTTAGCTCAATGAGACTATACATAAGTGATATTGATGGGGACTTCAGGTAGAATCCACCTAGATATAGGGTTCTAGACTCATGCGGTTACGCCCGCACGAGTCGATACCAGGATATTTGTTAATTACAACAGAAATAACGCAAATAAATGTGTTATTTTTACTTGTTTTTATAAATGTTTGTCAATGAGGCGTACAAGGAAGAATATCTATCTACATAAATAAAAATGAATCGCCGAAATGTATGTATGTACGCGCATAACTTTAGAACGACTATACCGATTTGAATAATTCTTTTTTTGTTCGTTTTGTCAGAATACAGGTAAGGTTTAAAAAAACAAAAGCAAAAAGGAAATGGGTGCGTAGGGTAGGTAGAGTAGGTAGATAGTCAGTTGACGGGACACAGCCAAGCGTTAGTATAGTGTGTATTCGCTATAAAATACTGGCCTGTAACGTGTTTTGACAATGATATAATAAAAAGAAGGAAGGGCCTGTTACCTTCCTGGAATCATTTATCCGTCTGTCAGGCAGAAACATCGCTGTATATGGGTGTTAAGTTACTACACCAATTCGTCAATCGTTGATGACATTGTCGATTCAAAACCCGTCACGTCGGTTGATTATGGTGGTGTGACGATCGACCGTGACTGAAACACATCCTACCATCGTTTGATTGGAGTGAATATTGGCGTAGCACACTTACAATAGCAATTCCATTGATTTTGGCTGTTTAACAACATTCATTAATAAGATGTTTACATTTTCAAACAGAAGACTTTTCAGGCGTAAGAAGCAATGTATTAGGAATTTCCTTCAAAATTTGAATTGATATTTTAATTGAGACTGAAAGTGTGTTACTCAATTGGGATGCTGATGTAAGTTAGCTGCTAATTTATCTAAAAGCAATCTCCAACCTCTTAATCCAATTAAAACAACGTGAAATTATCGGAACGCTGTTAATAATTAGCTTGGTTTTAATTAATTGGTCGGTATGTACGAGTGAGATAACGGTCGTCAATCTATCATCCACACTTGTCTCTACAAACAGTGATTGGCGGAAAATGTATTTTCATGTATTTATATTTGCTTTTGTAAGTTTTAAAAAGTTTAGTTGCAAACGCATTGTTTTTCTATGGATCGTCAAATATCCGCTTCCGCTCTTGGTGGAGCGGGCAGGGAGTGTATAACTCATACTTACTAAAACCCATCCGTGCTCCTCCTAGTGCCCTTTGCGTTCCAGGGCAGCGGCGATTTTTTCGAACAACATCCGCAACCTGGGAGTTTTAGACGCTGGCGTGTCGATTTGGACTCATTCTTAACTAATTGGCTGTAGAAGGCAACCTGATAAAGTAAGCTAGAATACTGAGGACGCTTTTGGTCAACAGTGGGAAAATAGTATAATTTAAAAAAAGTTTTAACCTGAAGTTATAACGTTATTTGTCTTATCTTATAATTAACTATCTTTTGCCCGCGACTTTGTCCGCACATATCCTGTTTTTTTCGTTCCCGTAAAATATTCGGAAAATTCTCTCTTAGTTCTCCCCTACACTCCCCAAGGAACCTACATGTCAAATGTTGTTTGTCAGTCATTCAGTCACTCCGTAACGGAAGATAATTGCAGATTCCGTAAGATTGTAATACATCTTTATTTGATCATAATTTCTCGATATGTTATGAAAAAATCGTTTTGTATACATTAAGTCCTTTGTATAGTCCTATCCAAATTCAATAGTTGCCAATTTATCCGTGTCTTATTAAGAAAAAAATGTTTACAATTTCACGTGATATTTTACAATTTCACGGCGTTTGCAATTTTCCGGTGTCATACATAATTATATTGATTAGTATTTTTCCACGGATTTGCATAGCAATTTAGTGGGCTATCTTAGGAACCAGACAGCTAAGCTATATGAAACTCGGAAAGGTAAAATTATACAAAATAACAATAATGATTTACTTCGTTAAATAAAACAACTTGTTTCAGCTTGTGTTAACAAAAGAGATTTGTAACGCCAAAGCTAAGCAGATATCGAATATATATAAAATATGTAAGTATATCTGAAGCCTAATACACCTACGTAAATTTACTGTATGACACAAATCAGAAAATTAAAATATTGTTCAATGCCCCTGTTGAACTTATTTTCTAACTCCATTGCATTAGATCCTCTTTTAAGAAAAAAAAAAATTGATGAACAAAAATATGAATAGTTTCTTAAGTAAAATGTAAGAAAGTAAATAAAAAAGACTTATCTGTAAATTATTTCATGAAATGTTAACTTACAGTGGAATACGTGCAAGCAAGCCCTGAAGATGATTCTGGAGTTCAAGGTAACATTACATTGTATTGTCTAAATGAAAGTGAATGTCGTTGTGTTTTTAGTGCTAAATACTTCCCTTTGGGTCAAAGCACATGGACGCTCTTTTATATCCATCGAAATGTCGATACCTGAAGTATCATTTAACGTAAGGGACATTTACCCAAAATGTCAAAATAAACCTTACAGCGATTACTTCAAGTGTCATTTATCAAAAATTCAAAAATGTCGCTTACGTTTATTGATATTTCTGGTATCGATGTGTGCATTATCTTTTGGATATAAGGGTCAATATGGTATCTATATTTTTAGATTTACCTACGCTTCAACTTTGCGTTAGACCTAGGTACAATCTGATTTATTATGCTTTGGTAGAGGTATTATCCTTGTGTCCAGGGTTGCGGAATTTGTACGAAAGAGTTACCGCGACCCTGCTGGAACGCAAAGGGTATTTGGTAGAACACGGATGGGTTTTAGTCATTAAGGAGTCATTTGATGACTTCCCGTCCTTAAAAAAATGTTTGTGTGTCACCCTATGTAATGTTTTCTCCATCTATATTTTCTGTAAGTTACTTGATGTACTTAATAAAGAGCAGGTATTCTATTAGGTATATAATGTTTAATAAAAAAAATGATAAGGAATGTAATTCTTGCCTTACAGAAGTTGTAAATATCAAGAGAAATTATGGTACGTAAATCTGAACTGTACCATTTATAATATATTTTGACGTAATTCTTGTTTTAATGGTAACAATAATAATTAATTAATGGGTCTGTATATAAATAATTAACCGAATGTTTTTTACTATTGCAGCCATGTTAGGGGGAAATGAATATAAACAAAGTAAGATGCTATTGAAGTAGATTCTTTGTATTAAGTACTTAAGTAATTGTAATGATTTGTTCTGATACTAATATTCTTTTGAATTTAACACGGTTTTTAAATTAGCTTATATAAGAGAGAGACACTTATTCCGTTCGAAATGACAATGAAACGATTTTTTGAAGTGAAAACTTCTTTAGCGGCGTTGTGCACTTTTTGGGATGGGTAAAAAATTATAAACTTGAGTCAGGACACGTGACTTGATCGAATATTCGTAAGACGGATAATGTACTATGTAATATAAATTGTCATGTTTGTGTACGATAGCGCAATAAATGAATATTGTATTTAACCACATAAATGATAGTACTTTTATACTGATAAATAAAGAAATTCGTGCGAAATTATTCCCAAACCATTCCAAAATATTCAAAAATGCACAACGTTAATGTTCAAGTTTTCACTTCTGCCGGCACTCCCGGAGTGCAAACCCGTTGCTTTCTTTTGGTAACAAGTATAATTTTAGTTAAACCTCCAACTGTTTTAAGTTTATTTTTTTGCGATTAGATCCTACAGTGAAAAGACAACGAGGTAAGACAGTTTAATTTACCTATTCATTTAGACAGGTACGACGCAACTGCGTGAAACGATGCGAAAATGCGTTTTCTTAGAAATTACTCTTCGGTTGCACGTTGTTTTGTAGCGCCTGGCCGTAGCAGCCTTTATAAAAAGTGGTTTGTCGACCGTTCCAAACTAGGTATTTATATTGTAATCTGGACTGTTTTTATTTCAGACCATGATTTCGATGACGATTTATTACAACGACTTCTTAAAAAGATTGGTGAACTTAACCGTGAGTTTATTGCAAAAATATCCTATACCGCAACGATTATGTTTAAGTTTCAAAAGGACGAATCGGTCAATTCAAACATAACCGTTCCAGCCCCTGCGACACACCGGTGTGTAGCGTATTTATCGCGAATTTACTAATTATTTACTGTTACGTAAGATTTATTTTTTATTTGGAAATTTTCACATGTCCCCTGACATGGTCCACCTGGAGCGTATGGAATGTCTGTAAATTTAGTTTTTTGCCGCACATTACCTCCCTTTACTCCCGCTGTCATGAGGTTTGATTCTATCTCTATATTTTGTGTTAAAATCCCTACTTCCCTAATAATATTATAAATGAGAAAGTAACTCTGTCTGTCTGTTACGCTTTCACGCTAAAGCGGCTGAACGGATCGTCATGAAATTTGGCAGATATATAGCCCGGGATATGGAAAATGACATAGGCTACTCTTTTACATCCACGCGGACGGACACGTGGGCAAAAGCTAGTTTTAAATAATCCTATATCTTGTCGTCGTAATTTCTTCTATTCATCTTAAATCCAAGGTAAATATCATCAGTGCCAAGCAAACTATATTTTAAAGACCTTCATTTAGTTCAACATCAAAGAAATCTGTTACATTTAGCCGAAACTTTTGGAGTTTCGCCAGGGGTGTGCTGTGCTGGTAGCATTTGAATACTACCCTCGTTTTATTTGCATAAAGCTTTGGCATTATAAGAGGTGTTCCTTGAAATCTTATGGAAAATAAAAAGTAAATATTATAGCTAGGTTTCTTACAAAAATAATTTTAGAAAGTAAAAGAAATGGAAAAATACATTTTCATTGGTTTCTCTGAGTTACTAATTGTTCGGTTTTCAGATAAATGGAAGACTCAAGGTGCAAGTAAATAGTATTAATTTTCTTTAGAGCTTTTTTAATAATATTATTGATATTGTAATATCAAAAATTTTTCTCTGCAACAGGAAGGGAAGATCTTCAAAATTTCCAAAACATTTAAGTAAAATAGATCGACATGCAGCTAGTGAATATTTTCAAATGAATTTAATAAATGTGTGTAAAGGTGTGACTTGAAACATTTCATGAAATAAAGTAAAAATAAATAATGTATCTTGACAGAACCTCTATACAACGTGTAACAGAATAAACGCAATACCTCTTAAGGGGTCATTGTACTCATCATTATGAACAACTTTCACTATGGGACCCACACTGAAATCGCGAAAAAAAATCGACAGCTCCATACATTTCTGTAAGCATAACTCAACAAAATGTACTGAACAGCTGATTTTTTTGCTAAACCTACCTGATAACCTGAAAAAAGAAGCAAAACTCTGCAAAACCTGAACTTTTCTAAAACTCAAAGTTTCATATTAATAGCCAGAGACTAGTATTTCATCATCCCTGTGTGACTTGTTTAGAGTTGGAACTTTAAGAATAATTCCTTGGAAACTGTTTAAAAAGGATTTATTTATTTTGTTACACCAACTGCAGATGTCAGTTTCTACACTTTGACACTCTTTCTACTACTTTTTTGATGAATGAGCCGGTCCGATATCGTTTCTACTTTTCTGCAGTGCAATTCTGTGATATTCGCTTTGAACTTCATTTAAGCGCCCAGTGCAGTCGATCAACTTGTTTTTCAGTATTACAATGGCGATAGCAATAAAATCAAAATTATGACAAAAACTTGAACTGTGTTTATTAATTATTTGACATTAAAATCCTTGGTTTCAATCAGTCTGCCGCCAAAACTAGAACCTATCTTTAAAACATTAAATATACGTATCACAATCCCAAGTCTATGGTAGTATGTACACTGATTCAGGCAACCTCTTAGTCATAGCCCTAATTGAGTACCCCGAGTACCTTTTTACAAGTCTACAACATTATATAGACGACATTAAAGTAAAAAGGGTCTAGGCTGACTGTCCACTAAAGTGGAGAGGAGCGGAGCGAAGTCGTGACAATATAAAGCAATGGAATTAAAACCTCCGCTCCGCTTCAGTAGACAGGGATTTAGGAACGAGATAAAAAAAATCATACAAAACCGCGAAGTGGAGCGAGGCAGCGGATCGGAGAAGCGTAGCGGGGAAGAGAAGCGAGGAAGCGGGAAAAACCGGTCGCCCGCTCAAATTACTCGTCGAGTGAACTCGCTAACTAGCTCTTCTCAACCGCAATACTCCCGCTCTCCGCTCCGCTACCTCGCTCTGCGGCAATGCACAGGCAGTCTAAGTCTGAAGTAAGTTACCTGAAACCTTTTTTGTCCTTAGGGGTCTTTTTTGTCCCACAAACAGGCTAGCAACGAACTAAACTGTTTTGTTATATAAAGTCTTAACGACCAACTTTTTTCCAATCTAATTATTTAGTCGTGGAAACGTACAACTGTTTTAGCAATTCGTACATAAATGGTAGACAAGGACAAAAAAATGGTAAAGGGTTTAAGGTTATTCGTACAACTTGGGAGAGCAACTATTGGACAAGGTTGGTGATAATATTGCAATTTCAACTGACATCTACGACGGCTTTGTCAAGATTTTAAGGAGATTCAATCTAATAGTAGCAGATGCAAACCATCGAGAGGAAATTCTCAAAAAATCGCAGATACATGACATCTACTCGTTTAATAAATTACCTACCGCTCCATCTCACATAATGAAGGCTTATGTCCCGGCAGTGAAAATCTCATAGGCTGATTATGCTCATGCAAACTTGCATTGCTGTCATTTAATATGAACTGTCTTAAACAAACATTCCTAAATATGACGGCTGTCTACGCAAGCCGTAAAATCCAGAGTCACGTATAAAAAGGACTGAAGTTAATTTGAGCCGAGTATACACAAGTTGGGGTCTCCGTTTCGTTATTTACAAGATTTGTAATAATGTTTGGACGTGGCAGTGTTATGAATTGAAGCAAATAAGATAGTACACCCTTTTTGAGTTCTTTCGAAGTGGCCTTTTCTTCTCGAAGGCAATTCGTAACACATCATCTACCATCATCTGCCTAGCCTTTTCCAAACTTTATTGGGGTCGGCTCCCAGTCAAACCGGATTCAGCTGAATACCAACATTTTACGTGAAGCGGCTGCCTATCAGACCTCCACAACACATTAACTGGGTAACACGTTGATCACTTAAAAAATATATAACATTAAATTAAATCCAGTGGAAAATAATTTTAACTATAACATATTTACAAAAGCGCAAAATAACGAGCATGTTTCATTCGCGAAGTCAGCAATATTTACGTTCGTTAATAAAAGTGTTGATATGAGATCATTAAAAGGAATCCGACACCACACAATAATCGTAATTACTATCATAAAAGCAATCAATTAACTCTAATTAATTGGATGTATAAGGTTTCACGAGAACACAATATTTCACAGGTTTTCTATATTGTTATTCGTTTAAAATGTTTTTGAAGATGGTGAAATAGGGTGAACGCTTCTGTATTCTAAAATAGCCATAAGGGCCAGTTCACACTTAGACTGACCGTCTTTTTAAATGGAAGCAAGCGGCTGACAATCGGCAGATTCATCCACACTACATCCGATCCCCTCTAAAAACCCAGATCCGTTCTTTTTCTCGGATCCGTCTGAATGTTAACAGTTTCACATACAATATATCCGTCTGTTTAGACGAACCGTGAAAACAGACGGTCCGTCTAAGTGGGAACGGGCCCTAAGTTTTTATTATAAAGCGTGTTCGAGGAGAATTTAGATTGACGTAGGTACAGAATGTACGGATGACTGCTCAATGATGGACGATTAATCCCTCAACCCGTCTAAATATGTATTAACAAAGGAAGAAACAAACAAATATAAAACAGTATACTTGAAAAACAATAGTTGTTAACTGGCGATCGATAAAAAACGGCGCCAAATACATATTTCAAGAAAGAAAATAATTTAAATACGTTGAGTTTCAGCCGAAAGAAACTGGACAAAGTCTTCCCTCAAAGCCTCGCCACATTGAAGGTATAATATACCCACTACAATTTCACTACAAATATTATTATGAAATCAGGTCGCCTTTAACTTGAACGCCATAAACTCAAAAACTGGGAAGAAAGAGATAGAACTCTCTGCCTCACCTGCGTCTGTGTTTCCAAACGCATTCAACCCCTTATCTCTTCAAAGTAAGAGTGAACAGGCTTCTTCTGGGTAAGCTCACTCCATCCTCGACTTTGTCTCTGTCATCTCTGACCTAGACTAAAGTCAAAAGCAAACCCATCTAAAATAATAAAAAAAAAAACTACGGATCTTTTTATACGGTTTTCACCAATGAATGGAGTGCTACATGTGGATGGTTTAAGTCATTAAAGTTTTTGTGTAATTAACTAGGATTTAAAGATACTAGGCTGAAAATCAGGACTTTTTGAATGTCAAAGTTTACATCAAGACAGTCCCCCAAATTGCCACCCGTCACCACTTCCTAGTGTTTTAGCTGGGAAGCACTCAGAACCGCACGTTTCAATCGATTTAGATTTGTACACCGCTCAGCTTTAGAACGAAGGATATCCCCAGAGGCAGGGTATCGTATAAAACAGCCACTCCTTTAAAATTCTATATCGTTTTCATGGAAATCTGAAAGTAGCGGAAGATATTGGAACGTCCTCCAATTTATGAAGATCCGCTGGGAGAAATTCATGAAAAATACAATTTATTTTTAATAAGTTTTTTTTGCTTCTTTTATTGTTCTCGGAATTTATTAAGGACAATCCTGAATTTGACGTTGTTTGTCTCCAATAAATACATCGTAAGTGGGTTACTGGTTACATTTGAGTATCATTGTAAATTAACAAGCTTAGCCATTAAAAATAAGCCCTTATTATAAAATACAGTTGCAATTTGAAGTTTCCTGAGTGAAAGAACTGGTGATTCAAGATAATGAATGCGTGTTTGTGTTGTATCACCTCGGGAAACTAGAAAAAGTTGGATGACTTACATAGACACACAGGTGTCGAGAAAAAAAAAAGATTTATAACAATAGGATTAAGATAGGTTATATCACTTAAGTTAAGAAAATATTTGTATACAGGTTGTACCAAACCAGCAATAAAGGCTTATTTTATTTTTATTTATTATGTACCTCATGTAAAAATGTACCCTCCAAAAGTTAATCCCTGCTTCCCCTTAACTGCGGTTACAACATTGTTGATGACAGCTGAAATCCAGAGTTAATTTGAAACAAAATTCGGTAGAAATGTACCCCATCAGAAGCAATTTATTTTTTACAAAACTTTCTAATTTAACATCTTTTGTAGCGGAAACGAGGAGCTCGTGGCTAAATTAAAACAGCCGCACGGACCAATCTTCAAGGTTAAGCAACGCTTGCCGAGGTTGGTCTGTGGATGGGTGACCATATTAACATACCGAGACTCCTCCGTGCCTCGGAAAGCACGTTAGGTCCCGGCTGTCATTTGTAGATCTTTGGCAGTCGTTACGGATTGTCAGAAGCCAGAGAATCTGACACCAGACTTGCCAAGAAGTACCGTGTTACCCAGTTCATGGGTTGTGGAGGTCTGGTAGGAGGTGAGAGGTACGTGGAGCGGCTGTCCACGTAAAATACTGGTATTCAGCTGAATCCGGTTTGACTGGGAGCCGACCCCAATTTGTTTGGGAAAAGGTTAGGCAGATGATGTAGCGGAAACGATGTTGTCTTATACGTTTTTAAATGTCGACCCATGGTGTGATTCACCATCTTTAATAGGCAAAAGAGATGATGAATTATGCCCGCTATTGACCTAGCACAAAATATAAAAATAAGGGTTTTATTCGACAGGTTCACAACTAATATTAAATTCCTACAGTTAGCTACTAACATAAAAACAACAACTCAATAAATAATAAATCTCGGTACATTTTTCCAGAACATTCACCTCAAACCAAGTCTTAGCTTTAAATAGGTCCTGATAGCCGCTTTGTCTATCTTGGTTTTAATAAAGAACATAGCTAGGAGTCTCATTACATGTCTGTCGGAACAAGTCGCCAGCTGTTGCGACTAGCATCGCAATATAAATAAAAGGTTATAAGAAGCAGGGGAGATGCAGAATACCTGACGAAGACTGACTTATTCGTAGTAATGATCGAACCTATGGATGATCTGAAGATGCGTTGTCTAAGCTGTGTGAAAAGCATAAGACCGGTCGGTGTGGAGACGTTTTTGGGAGGCCTATGCCCATCAGTGGAAGTCTTTCAGCTGAAATGATGATGACCTGAAATTGATTGAAAAGAAACAATTTTGTTCCCTAGACAGCCCTAGCATTTCCCGCGACTTCGCCCCCTCAGCCTTTTCAGTAGCAACCGTGCGTATTTTTTTTGGAGAATACGAGCCTATGAAACGAGTTTATTTATACGACAAACCCAAACGTGTCGTCAACAGTCCAGGCAAACGGTTGGCAGAGTTACTTAACTTCAACTGTCTTCTTACGTATTTTCGTGGTCCTCTCAAGGTGCAAGGGATATTCAGATTCTAGAGAACACGTGTTTCTTAAAAAGACGTTCTCTGAAACATTATTGAACGTCTCTCAGTCACTAGAAAATTCACTAAAGAATGGCTGCCTATTTGGACGTATACGGTATACGTCCAAATAGGCCTAAACTTTGAGGTATACGGTATACCTCAAAGTTTACATTAAAATTTTACATTGGGCCACGGTGATATTATGTTATGCCTTAGTATAAATTGGAAATACTGTTTATCTTTTACTATGGCGAACTTACAAGTTTCATCAGCTTTTCTAGTGCCTATTGTATTATTAAGTTAGTTATTATTACGTGCTCAGACCCAGTAGAAATACACTAAATACTGTTTATTTAATTTAAATTCTGCCTCCAGCTACCGACGATAAATAATTATAGAAACTGAATATTGAATCGCTGAGCTGAAAATAGAAAGTAATTATTGGAATTTTCCTTGGGGCTATGGAAACTTCTAGGCCATAAATCAGCTTATATTGAAATAACAGAAATTAGAATTGATGGCTTTTAAGACTTTTGATTTATAAGTACTATTTAGTAAAAATATTATCTTGCAAATTATCTTCTAAACAAACATAGTGGGCGTTTAAGTTATTTGACAAGAGATCTGTTTACTAAATATATTTTGCTGCTTCATTTACGTCAGGCGCTACACTTTGACTAATAATCACGACATTCAAATTTATTAACAACTTAAAATTGCAAATATTAATACGTTATCCGAACTATTTTCAATAAAAAAACGACCTTGTTTACAACACAATACGGGAGCATACATAAATCGCATCAATTTTACATCTATCATGAGCACACCCACTCCATATTCCATCAATGACAATTTTACGGCCAAGTACCGCCGCCATGTTTTATTCAAACTGACAACATCAACGGGCGGTGGTTGCAGGGTTCCGTGACTTCAACCGGGAAGCTAGAAACGACCGTCGAAAAATATGGGTTAAATGTCGTCCTTGTGGAGTGAAAAGTTGCTAAAACATTCAGCATCGAATTGCGTCATTATTTCTGTACCTAATCATCATCATCATCATATCAGCCAAAAGACGTCCACTGCTGGACATAGGCCTCCCCCATTATTTGTAAAATACTTTATTTGTTCTGTATCTGGGTGTGTAATTTATCTATAATATGTATGTATATTTAGAAATATATAAGTATGTTTATCAGTTGTCTGGTTGCCATAGTACAGGCTCTGCCTAGTTTGGGATCAGATGGCGGTGTGTTGATTGTCCCAAGATATTATTATTATTACTTTGTAATCCTTTTTCACAATAAAACTAGCAACTTTGGATTTAACATGTGAAATGTAATATTCTGGATACAATAAGTGCTCATGCCGTAATAAAATCAAAAACCAAACA
This sequence comes from Melanchra persicariae, assembly GCA_947386135.1. Lineage (NCBI taxonomy): Eukaryota > Metazoa > Arthropoda > Insecta > Lepidoptera > Noctuidae > Melanchra > Melanchra persicariae. The sequence continues at coordinate 4,554,279 of OX376653.1, read as the reverse complement.
GCTGGTTTATCGCTTTTTATCATCGATGTGCCAAGCACTCGCTGGAACTCTTTATTTATTAAAATCCACTTCAACTTAGTGACTTTCTGCTCAGGGACAGTACAGGGTTCTGTACTCGACCGCGGCGAGACAAGTTGTCAAACGGTAGAAAAAGGGTTAAATATTTTCCGTTTGAATTGACATGATGGCTTTCTGAAAGGTGTTAAGTTAATCAATTGGATTTATGTGATGCCATGTCTGAATGAGGGTAGAATTTTGTCATAAATAGATAGAGCCAGTGAGTCAGGAAAATGTAACTGATGGTGATAAATAGGGTGACGCTAAAAAACGATAAGGTTTACAATTTTATTAGAAGGTGATGTAAAAACCTGTTAAGTGCGAGACAGACTCGCGTGCAAAGGGTCCTAAACGAAGAATATTTTTATAACATATGTTACTTTAAAATCATAGACCTCTTATAGGTTTTCCTGTAATCTAAGGTAAAGACTTATTTTTCTGTATTTTTTTTTTCAAAATTTTATGCTCAGTACCTAGTTTCGGAAATCGGAGGCCAATTTTCATTTGTTTTCTTTAATAACTTCTAATGGAATACATTAAAATATTGAAACATATTTTGAGACCCTATGATGAACCCTTTGATTACCATACGTCACACGGTACAATTGAAAAAACTTTTTTTTTAGTTTTTACTTGCCACTCAAAAAGTGACCTCTTTTTGAAAATTTATTTATTTTCGTTACGCGTCTATGTCTATGTTTGGGATACAGAAGAGTATATGTGTACCAAATTTCAATCAAATTGGTCCAGTAGATTTGGAGAAAATCGGCTGTGGCAGACGGACAGACAGACAACCTATAAGGGTTCCGTTTTTCCTTAAAGAGGTTCGGAGCCCTAATAATAAAATTAATGTTGTTAATGTAACAAAAGATAATGAACGTCGATTTCGTTGTTGTAACAGTGTGAAATACTTTTAAAAACATTCTAACAACTTCTTCGATATGTTGTCATGCAGTGCAGACGCAGTGCTTCGTTTTTCCATCTGTGAGTGTTATTATGACTACGGTACAAAATCCCAGTACCTATATATAATGATCATTGTACCTGATTTAACAGGCATTGTTCTTGCATTGTAACTATTTAAATACCGCTGTAATGTTTTGAAGTTAAGAGGTAACAGGATATCCAATGAGTAATACGATTTAATTGTGATTGCTACTAGCGACCTGCCTCAGCTTTGCCCTAGTGCAAAACCTATACACGAAATCGCAAAAAAAATCAGCAGTCGATTATTTTTCTCGATTAATTTGTTGTTCCCAAAATAAAATTTGTTCATAATGTTGAGTACAATGACCCCTTAAGAGGTATTGCGTTTATTGTGTTACACATTGTTTATCGACATCATTTTCCTGCTAGCCCGAAAAATAATAGACAATTGGAAAATGAAAAGGAATCAAGTTCACTGTGACATTAGCGTTTTTTTTAGCTATCTAAAAAACAATTGTGTTAAGATACTTTATCCCTTGTCTATCGTCCAGACATAATTTAGCTTCGCAGAACCTTTTTTCCAAATTAAATGAAAGTATAACAACGATTCATGAGAACACAAACTTCTTATGTAATCTTGTTAGCATATCAAACATAATAATAGCTTCATCAAAAACTTATTAAGCAACGGTGAGAATATAACCTAGCGTTTCAGATGTTGAGCTTGAGTTCATCGAGGAGCTAGGGCTGTCGCAGTTCTGCCAGGGTTGCGGAATTATTAGAAAGAGTTAGCGGCCCTGGAGGCCAAGACAAAAAACTTTTCTGTAGCGTTTGTAGGCGACATTAATACCGCCACAAAAAAATCAAGGTGGCAGAATCCACAAATGAGACTCGCAGCGCCATCTATCTCGACAGCTGCGAACTAACTGGACAAAATCCTAAATCGCGATATCAAAGTTTACCGTGCGATTAGAACATTTATGCAAAGCCCGAATATCAACTGTAGGGCAGTTGCCCACCAGACACTACACCCGTCTAGTAGGAGGATCCTCCCTTTTCAACGGAGGTATGCGGGACTTTACTCTCTGTTCCGCTACCTTCTAAACGTTAACGTCAGACGCTGATGACAAAATGTAAGGGAATGACATTAGGTGTCGAAAGGAAACATCATCACCTAATGTCATTCCAATACATTTTGTAGTGAGGGTCTGACGTTAATGCTACAGAAAAGTTTTTGGTCTAGGCCTGCTGCAACGCAAAGGGCATGAAGGAACACAGGTGGGTTTCAGTCAGAAAGAGTCTGACATGCCCCTCCCGCTCCGCTTAGAACGGGAAGAGTTATTTGCTTATTTCCCATCCATAAAAAGGGCTGTCGCAGTTTAAATGGAGAAGATTTTCTGGGAAAAAGATTTATTTTGGAAAACTTTTGAGCAGGAATAGCTGCTACAAAGTTTATGAGTCCGCAACGTTGAATGCAAGTGAATTTAAAGAAATTAAATTGTTAAAGATACGACATACACACGTCAAGCGTGTGTATGTCGTATCTTTAACAATTAAATGAATGAATTGCTGAAAAGAGGTAATTAGCTGTTTTTTGGACATAGGCCTCCCCCAAGTGTCGCCACAACAACCTGTCATGTGCGTCTCGAATCCATCGGCTACCAGCTAGCCTCACCAGGTCATCAGTCCATCTTGTGGGAGGCCTTCCAATGCTGCGTCTTCCGGTACACGGTCGCCACTCCAGAACTTTTCAGCCCCATAGACCATCGGTTTTTCGGTCCCTCTAACTCAATCCATATATGTATAAGTGTCTGTTATTAGGATGGGAATAAATAGGCTTTTTGTTTCCATAATATGAAATATCTATACAATATAAAAATATATTACTTTAAAAAATGGTAGGTACTTCTAAAATCAGAAAAAACAATAGTTGTCAACCCTAGTTGCACCTAAAACCTGTTCGAGAGCTTAAAGCTGAGCTTAATACTACCTGCTGTATGTCTTATGTAAATTAAATAGCTATAAGTACGGAACTCTTTGAAATACCTGCTGTGCTCTAGATACCGCTAATTAATTGGAGATTATAAGGTATCAGTATCAGTCTGCAGCCGGCAGCATAAATAAAACACTTGGTGGTATTCAAAATGAATGGTAGTGTAATAATATAATGGTAGTTTTGAATTTACTACAAAATCGTTGGGTATATTTCGGGAAGCTTTTATGGAGTAGTTTCTATATATATAATATAAATTGTAGGTACTACTGAGTGTAAAAAATATTGGTATTGGCTGGTTTATGAGGTAAAAAAACATACCCTTACCCATCTTCTGGAGCACTCGTGTAAGTACTTATGAAACCAATATTATAAGGTAGCGTTTTGTGTAACGTTTTTAACACAAAACTTTCTGTAGGTACGTTATTTTATTATCATCATGCTCAAATCGCTTCAACAAATCACTGCACCGTGAGGAAATCGGAACGTTCTGAAATCAAAACTCAGAAGACATGTGACCTCTTCTCAGAAATTGGGCCTGTGTCTGTGCTGTGGGACCATTATAGGCTGATAATGCTATTGTTCATAAAACAATTGAATATTTATTGTCAGAACGTATTTAATTCATAGTTACAACGACAGCCAACTATTTTTTTTTCAATTCCGATCCTGGTTGCACGAGTTTTCAATAATCCCTTTCCAATGTCTGAACTTTCGACCAAAGCCTTCAGGCGAGGTCCAAATCTCTAGTCCGGCCGCTTACGGCACTTTTATTAATTTCCGATGATTATTTATTACCTACTCTTAAACTTTAATAATAATTAAAAATTAACAAGCTGCTTAGATCAAGTTTTCTCTTAATTTTAATTATTTTCACAGACCGAAATTTTTGACTATTAAGTCAATAATTTCGGGCTGTGAAAATAATTTAGTTAGTTAATAATAGTCTTGTTTAAGTTCGCTTGAACTAAACGGTAACCACCATAAATAACTGAGACAGCTTAAAGAAAGCAAAAAAAAAAGAAACAAAAAATTAAATTTGTTTGGCACATAATATTATATATTATAAGAAACACGCACGTTTACTAAAAAAACATCTTTCAAAGAGCAGTTCTTTTTGCAGTGGAACAAATAAATAATATCAGAATACTTATCTAGCAAGTTACATAATTCATGAAACTCTCTTTAGCAACGCACCCAGAAAACGTTTCATGTCTGAATGCAATGCAATAACAAGGGTTTCCTTAAAAAAATATAACAATTTCCACACAAAACAAATTTTTAGAACCGTTAATAAACTTCGCGGAAATATTATAATTGCTTCAATTAGAACTAGCGTAAACTAATTCAACTCGACGAATAACTAAATGTATCCGCGAAACAGTTAACTTATTACAATCGTTCAACGTTTAAATGGCGCATTGCACCTCCCTTGCGAATAAGTTTGAAAATAAATAGGACTTCATTATGATCATTATCATATCAGCCGGAAGACGTCCACTGCTGGACATAGGCCTCCTCCAGATGGGGTGGAGGTCATTTTTAAATTTACCGATGTATAGCTATAGAAGATAGAACGTCACTGTATCTAGAAATGAGTTCACACTCATAAAGAGTCGTAAATTATACCGGCCATATAAATTGTAGCTTTTGCCCGCGACTTCGTACGCGTATACCCCGGTTTTTAACCCGTTCCCATAACCCGTGCCTATAGCCTTCCTTATGAATGTCTATCATACATAAAAAGAATTTTCAAAATCGGTTCAGTAAATCTAGAGATTACCCCCTACAACCTCACAAACTATATCTCTTTATAACATGAGTATAGATGGTACATCCATATTTAAAAAAAAAGGTAAAGTTTGTGAGATATTAGCAGTTTATCATCGTAGATGAAAAGTGGCCTTTATAAAGTGTAGTGGGCGCTTGGTGAAGTTGCCTAGTATTATTCCGCAACCAACAACTGCTGCCGGTTGCCTCGTTCCCGCAATGCGACTCCTGTGGGAGTTTGTCGACATGCAAATATCGGTTTGACTGCATTGGAATCCTTCGTGTGTTGCGGCGTCATTTTACGTTGTTGAAGCCAATAGCGTGTTTGTTTTGGAGACTTATATTGATGCTTTAGAAAATATCATGTTCTGGGCACGCTCGCTCCATCATAGACCTCATCAATCGCTTTCCATTAGGCGTTATCGTGGTCAAGAGCAAGCCCATTCCTCAATATAAATTAATATTGTTTAAAAAAATGTGGTATTTCAATGTTTTACAATAGTAAATGTAAAATTGATTCACAAAACAATAACAATAAATGCAGTCAAGTCCTATTAAAGTGTTCGTTATTTAAAAAAAAATAGCTAATAGAAACCCCCAGCATAGCTTTCTAGGTACCTACATTATTTTAACTAGGTACCACAATGTCTAGACATATTTCCAGGAGAAAACTTCTCCACGTTCTTTTTTTATCAGGTTTTATAATGAGTTCAGTGCTCCATAAAGAAAAACATTTTGCAAATCCCCCGGTTCAGTTTTTCAACTTGCAATGGTCGAGTGCTAAATTATTCGAGGAGAAGCAAGTTATGGGGATTTATGAAAATTAATATTTTCGTGCTAACGTCCGAAGCAACAGTATTTCATGCACCGTGTTAACTCATGTTATGAGTTAAATGAATTTGCCAGTTAGAATTAGTTAGATTTAAGCTGTTTTAGGAACTTTTAAGGGTTGATAAATAAAAGTAATGGGATGCATGAAGGAGCCTCCTCGTGTAGTGGAATTTGTTCCATCAGTCACTCAACTGAACCTAGCGCTCGGGGCATCCTGGACAGTCTCACCTAACACCTTGTAAGACTGGCCAATCCTTCCCTTGCGGTGGAAAGGGTAACGCCCGCCTGGTTCGCGACTTCATTCCCACCGTAGTCCAGTTTCAAGCAGGCTGCTGTGTTTCGCCGACGCGTGGGAGTGCCTCAAGGCATCTTCTGGGCGCACTCGCTCCATCATAGACCTCATCCATCGCTTTCCATCAGGCGTGATCGAGGTCAAGAGTTAGCCCGTTAATCAATAAAAAAAAGTTAGCGGTAATATGTTCAAAGTAATGCGCTAATTTCTGGAACTACAGCCACATTTATGAGGAAGGGATATACGGGAACGGGAAAAACGGAATTTGCGCGTACGCAGTCGTGGACAAGAGCCTGTACCTACTATGATTAACCCATTTCATAGGACAATTGGCTATATGGTGTAAAGGGTCTCTGTATATCCTTTTATGGAATACAGTCGTGATTATATATGCACGTTGGCATAAAAAAGAAAGATGTATTCTTTTTTTGTTACAAATTAATAGGGATGATTCCTGAGTAAAAAAAATATGATTATAATTAATTAGTAAGTTGTATTATGGAAAAATATTGGATACGTATTTTTTGCTTTATCAAATCAATAAAAATTGACGGAGATAAAACGCATCAAAGATCAGGAGTGGGGGCTTCTGACGTCACTTTTATGTTTCAAGTGTACCAAAGCGTGACGTCACGCGAGTGTTCAACGCAGTGTATCGTCCGGGCGTCCTAATTATTTGTTTACGTGAAAAAATACGTGTCCATTATTTTTTGGAAATCTGTCTGACGGAATAATTAGATTTTTTTAGTCATCTATCCTATTGTAACGTCCTTCGGCTTTATACCATAACGAATGGAAAGAAAGAAAATAAAGAAAATGCGTTTATTCCGCCAGAAATGGCGCACAAAAATAACACAAAATAAAAAGAAAAAAATGAATGAGGAATGGGTGGGGTGGTATGCACAGGAGGGATAATTTCTTAGGCAGGTACACATACACACATTTTACCAATTATTTTAAGTAGATATAGGAAAAATTAACTTTTAAAATAACAATTCTCCTACTTTGAAAACGTGGTCATTCAAATAGGAAACTCATATCGATGACAAACAAATCAGGTTTTTGGCATTTATCAATTCATTCACAATCCCTACTAATATTATATTACAAGTATGTGAAAGTAACTCTGTCTGTCTGTCTGTCTGTCTGTTACGCTTTCACGCTAAAACGGATGAACGGATCGTCATGAAATTTAGCAGATATATAGCCTGGGATATGGAGAAGGACATATAAGGCTACTTTCTACGCGATAACCGACATCCACGTGGGCGGAGCCGCGGGCAAAAAATAGTTGAGCTATGATTAAAATGCGAACGTTTCTTGAAATACAAAACGCTCCTCAGAAGTCTAGTTAATGCAAGATTGTATTTCAACTTTGTACTGACTGATTAAACAGTTCTACGAAACTAAATTTGCCTTTAACACCTACTAGGCATTACGTAATATGAATCAGTAATATCTCATTACCGAACTTCTTGAATTATTGATTGATGTTTATGTCTGCTAGAGCTCAGTAGCTTCTAATTTCTAATTATAATATAATTGAAGTTTGACAAATTTAGATACGTTTGACACTCTTTAGATTGTTGTTTAATGACTTTCCTAAGAGCGATTAAAGAGCGTAATACTGTTTTTAGATGAGATTGAGATAATCCGAAATTATCTAAAACTAGCTGTCCCCCGCGGTCGTCGTCAACTGGCTACCTACCCTACCAACTTTTTTTCTTTTTAAACCTTTCCTCTATTCTGAAAAACCAAACAAAAAAAGAATTATTCAAATCGGTACAGTCGTTCTCGAGTTATGCGCGTACATACCTACATTTCGGCGATTCATTTTATCTAGGTATATAGATTGTTACCAGTAAACTTCAAAGATTTTCCCATATTGCAGGCATACCTACATAAAACTAAAGCTGTTTTCTTTAACAATGACGTAAGCTTATCTGCCAACAATGCAAAGTTTTCCTGGCCTACTTTCAGGGTAGACTTTGCTTTCAAGAGGCAGTCGTTCGTCGACAAGTGATCAACGTGTCCGTCCGGTTTTACCCAGCTGCCCCAGAGAGAGAGAGAGGGAGAGGTAATGTTTTTGCCGTCTGTGATTGTGCAAGTTTCTGAGTAACTGGTTTTGACATTATGAATTTTTTTTATCATGTACATAAGATACCGTCGAAAGGGGTGACCCCTTAAGAGGTATTGTGTTTATTCTGTTACACGTTGTATTATTTTTTGTCAGCCACTCTGCAAACACCTCAGGCCTCCTTGTCTCTTCATCAATTGTGCTTGAGACAGTTTTTGAGTCCATTATTGAATACTAGCACTTCGCCCGCGACTTCGTCCGCGTGGGAATAGTAGGTACTCCACAAACTGCGACGCCCCTATACATATCCCCTTATAACGGTTAGTTTTGGAAAATTAAGCACAACGATACTCATAATTGGTTCAGCGCAACTGTTCACCCCGTTCAGCCCGTCAGGGGTTGATTATGCAAAAATTGTTAGGTACATGATCTGTTTCAATTATCCCACTTTTAGTTTGTTCATAGAATTCCGACGTAAATTGAAGCAAGCTATAATTTCCTCCCCTAAAAACTTATTCGCCCCTGCTTCACCCCTTATTATGTATGTACCTAGTTGATTTTCGAAAAATCCAAACATTTGTTATTCTTATTGTTTTATCGAAAACATTTAAATGCCGTGGGGTTTCAACTTCATCGGACCAAGCATTGATACGATTCTCCCCAGTTCGCTCAAGCCGCGACATTTTTCTTACTCCGAGCATGTTTATTACCGTCGTAACTTTTGAACGAAAGGTACGATTTGAATGATTTAAAGTGTAATTTACACGGACATAATCAACCTTAATTATCAAACCATTTAAATGGATAAGGATTAATATCATGGTACTATAATCACCATTTTTAATTTCACCATGGGATTTGCTTGACTAATATTAACAAAAAGCGGTCATGGTGACTTATCCATAATAGTTAGACATATGGTATCGCGGACTTTTTTGTAGATATTGATGACTTCTATAAAACTGTAGTACATCACTTTGCTCTATTGTCAATAGATTCCGCAGCGTACGCGATATAAGGATTTTTTCTCACACCTTGGGTCACATTATCGAAGTTTTCATACGGATCCCTAACTTTTTTTAAAATATTCTATAGCCTATGACCATCATCGATAATGTAGGATTCTACTGGTGAAAGAATTTTTCAAATCGGTCCAGTAGTTTCGGAGCCTATTCATTTCAAACAAACAAACAAACAAACAAACAAATCTTTCCTCTTTATAATATTAGTATAGATAGTATAGATGGGAGTCACTGCACGCCAATATTATTAGTGTAAATTCGAATCATTGGTCAAAGACATAGTCCTTCAATAGATCTACTTTAAGCACCCAAGTCATAGCCCAGCAGGTTACATGTTCTGCAATACTGTCGTCATAAGAACAAAGGACATATCTACATATAACGAAGTAACCGATTAGCGACATTAAGAAAAATAATTTAAGGTCTGATATCGGTTCCTTCGTTTTGTGTCCATTAGTCCTTTTTTCTTATGACGGCAGAATAGTCCTGCTCCAACTGTGAATCATAGTTTACTTTTGGAAAGTAAAGTCAAAGTCCGGTCTGAATCTTGCCTACAGTTTAGTGACTTTATTATTCCACGTGAAACATGTAAGGAAAATTTGTAAGAAGTATTTGTTGTACCTGAAATCACAAAACTGCAATAAGTCTTTGTTTTATTTTCGGAATTTTTCCTCTAGCGCTTCGTTCTCGGAAGAGTATTAAGTAGCGTTGACGAAAAACTTATATTTCAGCGGAACAATGATGAAGAAGAATATTGTAATTATTTATTTATTCTGAAGCACAATGCCAAAGGAAACGCTTCCCAGAAATTGCTGCAGCCAAGTTCCACTTTAAAGCTTAGTATGTTCCTAAATAAGAAAATGTAAGCTCGTAGTTGTCTGTCGGGGCCCGCTAGGGCCAGTGCTTGCCAGGGTTCCGAAATTTGTTCGAAAGAGTCACCGCGGCCCTGGAACGCAAAAGGCATTTGGAGGAACACGATTGTGTTTTTAGTCAGTAAGAGTCTGACACTCCCTCCCACTCCACCCAGAGCGGAAGAGGCATCTGATTTATCAAAAATTTCCAATTGTTCAAAAAGATAGCTTATAGTTGTATGTAAGTTTCCATTTTCTTACTTGGGCACCTACTTCTGACGGTATAAATTAGTTTCAAGATTTTTGATTCAGACTTGTCACTGCACTTACCAAATCACTTCTTGACACAGAGTCAGTGATTCACATAGTGTGACACAGAAATTAAATGTTGATAGTTTTGATACGCCACTAAATTAAACATTCAAGTTCATGCCTTCACTATGTTTTCGAGGGCATAATTCATGCCCTCAAAAAAATAGTATGCATAATCAAACTGAAAACGTTTGCATCAACGATAAACCAGAAAATTGCTATGCTATAAGAAACATTTGGCAAAAGTTGCTGCGCTTCAGTATGCTTTTATAGGTTCTCCATTTTTATTTGGGCGGTCCCGTTCAGTAGCTGCTCTCGGGAGCATTATGTAAGGCTGTCGTCAAACGGCTGCGTCAGGAGTGCACTTAGCGACGAGGCATCTTATTTCTGTTAATAGCTCCAGTGACTTGCCGAGCACTTCTGATTACGCGGCCATTTTGTTTTAATTTCGAATTAAGAATTCTGTCTGTTGTTCTTGCGTTTGCTGTTTTTGGCTTGAGAAAGTTGTGGCGTCACTTTTGTTATACTGCTAACGTTTAGAAGAAATTTTAAGCGGTTATATTTTTGTCAAGCTGGAATTTTGTGGAAACATGCTGCCAACTTACTCGACAGTGTTCGCAATAGAATTTTTTTTCAATCAACTTGGGATTTATTCACCAAGAAAAAGTTCCCTTTCCTCTCAGTGATTCTAAAATTATATCAGATCGTATGAAGTTTAAAGTTTTCTCCTAATTATACTCAGGCCCCGAGATTATTACTTTGTCTTATCCTTGTTATATTTGTAGCTTTACCCTCAATCTTCTCAGAGAGTAAATTAAATTTAAAAATCTCAAAGCAAGAAATTAAACATTATCTGAGCTTACTTCAAATCTTTTTTTCCTCTGAAGTGACAGGGCTGTATCTCAGGTTTCGCTGCAAATCTTGCTTATTTACTTCACCGTGAGGGTTGAAACAAAAGAGCGTATAAACGTCTTCCTAATGAGGGCTCGAAAATCCGTAAACATCCCCTCGGCGAAGCGTTGACGGGCTGTTGTCAGGGCGCTATGGAGGTACATTGTTATGTAAAAGTAAGTATCTACATTAGGACGTTGATTTGTATGAACTTGAGGCTATATATAAGCTCCTTTGAGGATATTTGACAAGATTAGTAGATAAGTGTGTTTATGAAGAGGTATTTAATATCAGGGGTAATATAATAATAATAATAATAATAATAATAAGCCTTTATTTCCGAACTTTTGATTTTACACATTTAAAACAAGTAATTAAAATCTACACTAAGTTACAAAAGGTCTCTCAGTTCGGTGTGCCTTATGGCAAAGGCCTCCTCCAACTCTTTCCACTGCTTTCTGTCTGCCGCCACTCTTGTCCAGAGCGGACCTAAAGTCATTTTAAGGTCATCCTCCCATCTTCTCTTTTTACGACCTCTACTCCTAATGGCATCTCTTGGGTACCAGATTGTCACCTGTTTGCTCCATTTCTCCTTTCTACACCTGAGCATATGTCCAGTCCACGTCCATTTAAGTTATATCAGGGGTAGACAGATATAAATCCCTACTACCATACTTTATTTATATTATAAATGCGAAAGTTACTCTGTCTGTCTGTCTGTCTGTTCTCTTTCACGCTAAAACGGCTGAGCGGATCGTCATGAAATTTGGCAGATATATAGCCTGAGATATGGAAAAGGACATAGGCAAATTTTTTACGCGATAACCGACATCCACTCGGGCGGAGCCACTGGCAAAAGCTAGTATATGTATGGGTAAAAGGTATATGATTTCAAAAGTCTCCACCCGCTTTTTACATTTAAGTTTACCGGCCAAATTATCTTAAACATCACAAAACCGATTTACTAAACCCCAATATATCGACTATTTGAAAAACTTGAAAGGGTTTTTTAGGAGTAACAAAGCACATTACGTCGCTAATCCAATTTGTTCGAAGACCTGTGAAGATGAAGGCCTGAAAATACAAAAGGGCCGAAAAGACATTAGAAAATATATTATTTTATCCCAGTATTATCGATGGCAGAACTTTCTTTGTGAAATCGTTCGCAAATTCGTCCCTTGGGGGGAAAATGGAATTTTTCGTACCGCACAAAAGAGGCCGATAAATTGAATTTTTATTCGCAAAATTCCCAAAAATTCGCCGTTCGGCGGCGAGAATTTATCGTGCGCATTGGATTACGTTCGTACAGAATTAACGAACTGGTTAAAATTGAAAACACTTATAGAAAAACAACTGCGAGAAAATAAATTAACAGAAACAATATGTTGTGTAATTAAAGCGAAAATTGAAAATGTCGCGTCAATACCTGACCACTGCCTTTCCAAGTAATTACAAAGTATTTAAATTTTCATCTGAAGTTTTAATAAAAATAATAAATGAAAAAAGGTTGGTCACAGCTCACTGCTGTTTTTTATAGATTAACCGCTCCAGCACTGACATGTGAAAAGTCCCAAATAAAAAATAATAATAGTAAATAAACATTAAATTCGCGATAAATTCGCGGCACACCGGTGTGCCGGGTGCAGTGCTCAAGCGGTTAATCAAATAGCAGTAACTGCACTATGACCAAATTATGAAATATTGAATCAGTCATTATATTTCCTGTTTCAAAGCATTTTAAAGGTTTCAATAGGTTTTGTTTATAATTCTAGTAACCCAATAACAATAGGTACTTTGAATTCCATTTCACAATAGAATGATCAATCATTCGATTTTACTGGGATATACTACCAGGAACCAACGGGTACCTATCATGTTCTCGCCGCAACTCGTAACTCTAAACTGCTTCAAATACTTATCAATTACAAATAATAAATTTTACTGAAGTGTCTGTTTGCAATATCAATATAAAAGCTTTTTACTAAATACATATTATGGAAGTATAAACGAAACATAACAAAAATATTTTTTTTAGCCTGTCTGTCTTTTTATTCTAGAAATTCTCCGAAACGGCTGCACCGATTTTTACAGGACTTTCATAGGCAGATAGTAGGCTTTTAATAAAAACTGGTATAATTTTGTATAGAAATAGAAACATTTCACGCGGTCAAAGCCTATAAAATCATCCCGTTTTCCGCTGTCGTCTTTCCTTACTCTGCTTTGTCAACAAACTCGCAACAAACGTGATTTTTCAGAACCCTTTGTGCGCGAGTGCGACTCGCACTTGACCAGTTTTTCACATCACCCTTAAATATGACCACGTATTTTTGGAACATTCTGTATACTAGAAAAATGAAAACAATCCTGGTCCATTTCTTAATAAATACAAGCAAGAGCATCGTAATTGAAAACATCCCGAGGTCACGTGGGCTAAGTAATTATTTTCTACTTGTTAACCCTTCCGTGCTCACAAGTGTGTCGGACGGAATCTTACCGAGATGAGGGGTTAACAGGAGGAAATAAGCATCGTGTGTAATGAGCGTGTTTTCCTGTACAGGGTTATTGGGTGTTAGGTGTTTTTGTAATTAATGAAATATAGGCGATTTCGAAGGTAGAAAAACGTGTGTTGTGAAGCTTAGAAGATGTTTATGGCCAGCAGTGGATTGCAGCTGAGTTGATTAAAGCGCCAAAATAAGCACAAAATTGTGTTCTAGAAATTGAACATATGAAGAAAATTAAAATTTTCGACAGACGTTTTCAAAATTCAGTGTACGTACTTCTAGCACTGATAAGCGCTGTGTGTAGTTATTTTTACTGACAACGTAACTTTGACGAGCGTATAAGCAAGTTCGACCGTGACCGCATCGAACGGTGAGTCTTTTTCATTTTGCTTAGTTCTAGCAGGACTTTATCAAAAAAAAATATAAAACCTGCTCATTTTTAACAAGGTTAGGTATAAAGTTTAATAACTTGAAGCGAAATTTTCAAAGAATTCTAAAGTTGGAATATCGGGGAGCTACAGCTTTAATATTTATTGTGACGGAGATGCGGTAAACTTTCTCGTCCATCGGACAGATCAAATGTTAGTGCACCGATATTGCGTTATAATAAAAATTATGACAAAAATAATATAATATTTTGATCCCTTATGGCCAAATCGGATGTATACAACTTTGTTATGGCACCATTTCAAATTACGCCCAAGTTTTGCAGTTTTTTGGTATCCATATTACAGTGAAGGAGCTGCAGTTTTGTATTGGATAGTTTTTAAAGTCATGGTTGCTGAATTAAATTAAGTAATTTAATTGATTCAATTCGTGTTCGGTATAGTGTCGGACGTAAAAGAATAGCACAATCCCATCACTTCCCGTGGGTGTCGTAAGAGGTGACTAATGGACTCACCAGAGAATGGGCAGCAGCATTCTCTGTAGGTACATTGCTACAGCTGTTATTAAATTATCACAGCCAGGATATTAAATTATCTAATTTAAACGCGGTAGGTACGGTTACCCAGTTAATGGGTTGTGCAGGTCTGGTAGGCAGCCGCTCCACGTAAAATACTGGTACTCAGCTGAATCATGTTGGACTGGGAGCCGATCCCAATATAGTTGGGAAAAGGCTAGGCAGATGATGATGATGAAACGCGGTAGGTAAGGGGCATGAAGTGGTATCGTGGTGTTGAGGGCTGCCAAGCCCTCAGCAGGCACATATTATCCAAACAAACGGTTGTAAATGGCATGAATAACGTAATAATAAATACACACGCAACCTTCTATTCTTAAGCTCCTAATGTAATTTTTGTATTGTGTACAATAAAGAGTATTTCTATTTTATGTATACGTAATTTTTTTTAAAGAATTATATCGTTAAAACAAGGTCCTAGACATGAAGTTTTTACGAATTAAACAAGTGCAACATTTAAGCCTAAACTCTTATCGGTGATCATAATGTGATCATTCAATTTATTGAAGCCTGAAAGCTTAAAAAAAAACAAAGCAAAATCATATTCAAAGGAAATTATTTGAAAGGATCCTATGAAATATTAAAACTGTGGGTCACGCGTAAACTTAATCTTTAAAGGAAGATCAGAGTACCTCATAAAATATTAATGGAGTCTACAGGCAACAAGATTTATAGGCTACAGTGATTTTGGGCACTAACAAATATGTACAGATTTTATTTCGACGAAGTTTAGAAAATTGGATTTAATTTTTGTAGAAGATTTGATGATAATATAAGATTTGACGGTGAGGGGCAATTCAGATGTTAATTTAAATACGAAATAACTATATTAAATATTATTGATGATGGTAATATTGAAGAAAATATTTTTTTTTAATATAAATGTAGGATAAAAAGCTCTTTTTCTCTTAATAATTGTAATTATCACGGATATGTATACGTGGTATTAATATCGATGTTATAATAAAAGATCTCATAGTTTTATACGTATCCAACTATGTATCTGGTTTATTTTAAATGGTATTTACTTTATTCAACTAAAATGGTATGTTTTAGTGTATTAAACGAAATAAATTTACCAAAATGCAAATTTTCGGATCAACACAACGAAACTAAACTGATTGTATTGCAAAATTTTACCCCAAAACCAGCCCACTAGTTATTCTTTAGACGATTCTAGAGCTTCTTTGCATTTACTCAAAATATGTTATTCCATGTTTTAGTAATAAGTTTTCTTTCGAACTTAAACAAAAACGATGTTTACTTACGACGACATATCTGATTTGGCTGCTTACCTGTAAAAGAATAAAAAAACAATATAAGCATAAAAATCATGTTTTAGCAGTAACCCTTAAAATACACAAAAATTGAATGATTTCTCATAATTTGGTAGACTACAAATATTATAAGTATGTAGACATCTCACACATGCACATAAAATTACAGTAACAATTCCCAATATAGATAAAACAGAACATATTTCAAATAACTACCGGCATTCACTGATCCCAGAGCTATAATAAATGAAGAAGGCACTATTACGTCTGGTGATTCTAGAACTGCACTAAACGAAGAAGAAATAACCATTGTTACAATAGCTGATGACAGGGCTTACGATTTGACAGACATCATAACAATATACAATGACTTTGTTTTAGAAACTCCATTGCACAACAATGGATTTTCAAATGCGAATCAAATATAAATAATAGATTATTTCCAAACAGCAACGGTCATCTCTACTGATATAAAGGCACAGCTCTTAATCGTCTCAATTCAGTTCTGAAAAATGGAGTGATAGTTTATTATAACCGTTTATTTCTAAAAACTTCTAATTCCAATGGTCAACGTGATTTTGAAAAAAAAAACGTGTACTTGAGTTTTTTCTAAATCAAAGTCAATAAAGATAGTGCCAGTATCCTGCAGGTAAGGCTTCCAAATATCTTAATGATACAAGTAAATTAAATAACTAGTGTATATCATGAACTAAGTATTTATTTAATGTACGAGTATTCAAATTCATGTTCTCAGTGGAAAGAAAACCTATTTGAATTTAGCGATTCAGATGAAAGACTGTAAGCTTTTCGGGCACGCATACATTTTCCGCAGTGCTTATTAAGTTTCACTTTGTTACTATGTGTCTAACCACAGCCTAGGCGCGTTTTCAGCCTGTCAGCCATTAATTAATTCCATTATCCGCGAACGTTGCTGCATTCTCTTCACAAAATGCAAGTGCTTTAAATTCAAAATTATCTTTTGTAAAATGTTTACTGAAATGAAGTGAATTGTACGTTAGTCTGTATTTAGCTAGTACCAGAGATTTCAAATTGTTGAGGGCAGATTTTTCAACAAGCAGACAACGTTAAATTGAGGAATAAAAATGGCGGTTTGACAGCTGTTGTAGTTATACAAAATATGTTAAACCATCAAATTCATTCTTCAGGTAAAAATTATTTGCCTATTGAAACATCAACCCACATTCTAACATTCCATTTTTGGCCTTTTACGAGGAATAACTTCAATATCGTATTTTTCGTCTTTCGCTAGAAGTGAACATATGGAGATGTGACAATCTTATAATAACAACAGTTATATTGTTGGACCCATTGTATCACTGAAACCGTCACAAAAAATGTTTCATGTTTTCTTTATCAGCCCGAGAAACTAACTACATTGTAAGAGATCAAGTTCTATTCACAATATTATCACAATTTAGCTATTGATTTCGCACTGATGGTAGCTAAATATTATGATCGGAAGTCATTCATTGTTTCTTGTTTATCAAACCGAGTTTTCCTGACTAGACTTTGAAATTTAGTTTCATTTGGAGCCACACTGTCAGTACTATTCAACCAAGAAATACGTTCTAAAACCATTACGTCAAATCTTCGTTTTCATTTTGTTAATTTTCGAAAAACTTCACCATGAATTACTGGCTGGGTAATTTTTTTATTAGTGTCTTCATTATTTTCTTTGTTAATTTGATTATTATTTGTAAATTTGTGCAAACGACTCTTTAATAATATTATAATTTGTTGTATCTTTGCTCATCTTGGTCTACTCAACTTTTCTGAAGTTATTTTTGGTTAGTTTAGCTTGCGCACATTTTCCATCTTATATTTTGGTTTTACGACCACCAATTTTACAACGTTCCTAAAAAATTGTGCCTGAACCTTAATTTTTGTTCCAGTTATGTGGCAGTTACTAGTTATCGGCACCATAGCGGTGGTGGCACAAGGAAGATATGAAAATATAAACGTAAGGCAGGACTGGTGGGAGACTGCAGTGTTCTACCAGATCTATCCTAGATCCTTCATGGACAGCGATGGTGATGGCGTTGGAGATATAAATGGTGAGTTTCTTCTATATGTAAAATATTACCTAATGATAATAGGAATCCTCCAGACCGAATTCGTCTATGGTGATCACGAAACAAACACAATCTTTCAAAGAAAAATGTATATTCACTTAATCGTTATAAACTTTTTCATCACGTAGCCTTATTAAATAAAAGAATTATTGGCACACCGTTTCAGTTTGTTTTTGTTTATCGTATTTATTTCATCTGCCTTCATTAATCTAACTGACATTCAGTCCTAGCTTGTTATCTACCCAGAATAATACAGCACGCAAAGGTTTGGGAATAAATTATCACCTTTACTTTTACCTTGTACGGGTGAAATAAGGATTTATATGTTAACGTCTTAATGTGGACGCGACAGGGGCCTTTGTCTCAAAGACCCTTCTGTGGAATTGAAAAATAGCGGTGATTTGGCAACAAAACCGGAATGGTAGTTTTTTAAATGTGGGTGATGATTATAATCACTGGGAACTTTATGTTTTCAGGAATAACATCAAGGCTAGAATATCTAAAGGAATTAGGAGTGGACGCCACATGGCTGTCGCCGATTTTTAAATCTCCGAATAACGATTTTGGTTATGATATCGCCGACTATTATGCCATCAATCCTGAGTACGGAACTATGGAAGACTTTGAACAACTTCTAAAAAAAGCTGGTGAATTAAGTGAGTACAAAATTATTATTCATTGAAATTATTGTAAATCTATGCATAACCCACAAACGAAATTTTCTTTAACGAAATTCGATAGCACGGCGGATCGGTTATTTGAACTTTCTTAATAAAATTTCCCTTTACAATTTATATTCGAAAGGGCCTGCCTGTTTGTATAATTTGAACAATTTATTCTGGTGTTGTTTTTCCTCGATTGTAATTATTTCTGATTGGATGGTTCGAGAAATTCAGGAGTGGTTTTACAATTGTAGTTTAGAGTGGTTATATTCTGTAGATTTTTGTCTTTTGTGTCGAAACTGAGATGGGTTCGCAAAGATTTGAACAATTGAAATGTTTTCCAATACTCAAGATGCTTAGATAGAAAATGTAATAGAATCAATACATAAGGATGATAATTATAACACAAATAATTTCAAGCTATTGGTAATTTCAGCTTATAATTGGTATCTTAACTAGAGATTCATAAGAGAGTAACGAGCCGTGGTATAAATACATAAACTTGTAATTTATGTACACCCTCCATATTTACTATTTAATCAAGTTATTTCATGTTTAACACAAGCTATAGCTGTCTTAATAACTGTTTCACTTACTAATTAATCTAGTCAAGTAATATCTCATGCCTCCATTGGACGGTCTAATATTCATTCCAGATATAAAGGTAATTCTAGACTTCGTGCCAAACCACTCAAGTAATGAGAGCGATTGGTTCATTAAGTCATCGAATAGAGACGAGTATTACAGCGACTGGTATATTTGGGAAAACGGACACATGAATGATCGTGGTCAGAAAAGTCCGCCTAATAATTGGGTAAGAAAATGAATGAGTTAAGTGTAATCTCGCTTTTCATGGTGGCCATACAAACTATGGTTGACCAGAACGTGTATTATAAGATCTGTACATTTTTTTTTCATACTATATTGTGGTCAACCAAGGTAAGCTCCTGCATCGGAATAGCGCTCCGGTGCCGTATTGTGTATTGCTTACAAAAGATTTTAGTATTAACCCCAAATTCTTTATTTTTTATTACCTTCCTACTTTTCTTTCTTTAGATCTTATGAGTCCTTCTTTTTTTACTGAGCTTCCATTGTTTTTCATGTCATGATAGTGGTGTTAACCATCTTTCGTGTTTTTTTTAAATCGTTAAGAACCTGTAATATTATTTATTTTTATCATATCACTGTTGTTACATTTTCCAGGTCAGTTTATTCAGAAAAAGTGCCTGGTCTTATATGCCGTCCCGTGATCAGTACTACCTTCACCAATTCGGTCCCAGCCAGCCTGATTTCAATTATAGAAATCCTGTTGTTGTTGAAGAAATGAAGGTGAGTCCATACAAACTAATGATGCAAAACTGCATTTCCACCTGCAAGTAACTCGTATGCAATTTCAATTTCATTGCTGGGCACGATCATACTTCATGAAATCATACTTCGGTAGTCCGCAATGTAATTGCTTTTTTTAACGATGGCAAATCATCAAATAACTCTCCGCTCTGGGTGGAATGTATGAATCTTACTGACTAAAACCCATCCGTGTTCCTCCATTATGCCCTTTGCGTTCCAGGGCCAAAGGACTCTTTCGAACAAATTTCGCAACATGCGAGATGCTTGCAGGTTGAAATGAGAACTTACACGAAAAATAGGTTGTCTAAACTAACTTGAAGAATATGTGTAACAGTATTCCAAAAGTACTATCATTTTTAATGAAAAATTTCAACCTTCGATTCACAAAACTATTTACACACGTGAACCATTTAGCTGCAAAGTTTGGTTACTGTCTACATTTGTTTTGTTAATTCACAAGGCAATATTATAAACAGATAGTTACTACAGACGTTTTCTAAATAAAGATTCAGATTTGTAAATAGGTACTATTATTTTGTGACTCGGCAACATGTAATGAAGATTAATGTTTTCGTGGTTCACGGCTTTCTGTAATGGTACTTAAATATTTGAAAAACCTTTGTACATACAAGATATAAAATGTGTTACTGGAGATATAAAACTAAACAGGTTGCTACCTGAAGGATTAGTGTTGAGTTCTATGGTCACTCGCCTAAGTGATGACAGCTTTTGATCACTTATGCCGTTTGAAATTAAATCTACCTCTTTGAACGCTTTCAAGTAGGCCTTTAGTGCTAAATGCTCTCCTGGCTTTTTATTATTATAAAGTGGCTTTCATTAAGGTCTCATTTAAATGCTTTAGTGACAGTAAAAAAGGTTTTTTATTTCATACAGAACATCATCAAGTTTTGGCTAGAAAAGGGTGTAGCTGGCATGAAAATTAATGCTGTCAATCACCTCTTTGAAGTTGACAAAGATGTGTACGGTGGAAGGTACCCCAATGAACCGATAACTGGTAAACCTGGTATTGGACCAGATGACTATGGTTTCCTTGATCATATTTACACCAAGGACCAAGAAGAGACTTATGACATGGTAACTCAACTTCGAGATGTATTTGATGCTATCACTATCAGAGATAATTTAACGAGGTATGTTAAAAATTAATTGCCTGTTATATTATACAGGGTGTAAAAGAAGGGTGTGGCAAAACGAACACAATTTTAAAAACAATAATTATTACCTTCAGATAATAGAGAAAAGTTTTTAAAATATGACCTCACCTTTCCGATACATCCTGTATATTAAACTTATTAAGAAATAGGATACTAACATAAAAAGTAATACCACTAATAAATAGCAAGGATAAACTTTTTCCTTTCCTCCCTCGAGAAATATGTCTTCACGACATTCAAATGAATGTGTCCGTAAAAATAATGTCCAAGGAAAAGTTTTAGGCTTTTGTGAATATTTAAAATGAGACATTCGCGAGATCTTTGAAATAAGCAACAGAGTAAAACCGACAAAAAAGATGAGAATAGCCAAAACAAAATAAAGCTCTTCAATCTCCTTTGCCGATGACCGAATCATTTTTAAAGCTATTGTAATGAAAGGTTTTTTTTCATAACACATTCTCCATTTTATGCTCCCTTCCAGAGTAATGATGTCTGAGGCCAGCACAAACATCAAAAATGCAGTGAGGTATTACGGCGCAGGCAATCACGCAGGCGCTCATATACCATTCAATTTCGCTCTCATCGCGGACCTGGAAAAAGAGTCCGACGCTAGGGACATTAAGTACGCGGTAGATAGATGGTTGACGTACAAGCCATTGAGGAAGCAAGCGAACTGGGTGGTGAGTGCAACATGTATTTTTAAAATAGGAATACTTTCCCTTACTAGCCTGGTTGTTGAAACCAAACTAGATGATTACAATTCGTTCCGTCGATCATCATTTTAATAGTATCATCATCATCTTAGTATGCTTATACTGGACATGTCATTATAATTTGATCTGGAAATAAAGTGACTGGAAGTAAAAGACAGGATGACAGTACTTCTAATGAGTCTGGTTGCGAAGGTGTGCTTACAAATTGACACTTGTAAACAACTCGTGAACTTTATCAAACCGCTTCCGACCCCCAACAGTGTCGTCTAATTTTCGGATACATTTACCGTATGGGGAAAAGTGTTTCAACAGCCAACATTAATTGCTACATGTCAACAGAATAAGCCGTTTCGTTATAGCCATTTTGACTGATAACTGTTAGCCTTAGGGAATGTGCAGATTTCGTTTCTTCCACAAACATTGTAGGCGTGTCTATTTTGATATTAAAAAGGCCTTCCTTTCTACTCTTGGAACATAATAAGATAATTATTATGATCGATGTTGTTGCGAATTGAGCGCCTCGGGAATCGAGTTGTGTGTCAACTGATAATGTGTTTCTATAATGAGAAGGTCGTTGGTTGAGGTTCAGATACATACTCGTACACACACACATAGGATTGTGATGTGATCAACGATGATGAACGACCAGCTACAGGTATGCGACGAAGATTCAATAATATGCGTAGTGTAAAAAATATTATCACAAATATTAAGCCGTTGGTTCCGGCAATCATTATGAAATCTTTGGCAGTCGTTACGGATTGTCAGAAGCCAGTAAATCTGACTCCATTCTTGCCAAGAACTACCGTGTTACCCAGTTAATGGGTTGTGGAGGTCTAGCAGGCAGCCGCTCCACGTAAAATACTGGTGTTTGGCTGAATCCAGTTTGACTGGGATATTAAAAATACGTAAAAAGTTGATGCGGTTCAGACGAACTGGAAAGTGTTAACTCTCCAGACTAACATAAAATAAACAGGCATGTGTGTGGTACAATTGTATCTTCAAAAAATATCGAATTCAATGGTGATTCTTCGTTCTTTCAGTCCGGCAATCATGACAAGAGCAGAGTCGCGTCACGATTTAGGCCTGAACTGGTAGATGCCTTCAATATGCTGGTGCTCCTACTCCCTGGCATCGCTATCACTTATATGGTGAGCAGATTAAACAACTTATCCACTTACTTTCCCAGCTTTTTAGAATATGACTTCTCATTTAAAAGATTCATTACGTTTACGAACAACAAATTTTGTATAGTCAAGAGTTTATGTAAATAGGCCATTACACATTCATGTGAAAGATTAGAACAAGCTGTGACATTGTAGTCCCTTTTTGCTCTTTGAACCCTAATTACGCGTCCCCAAATCTAATAGGATCAACACACACAGTGTCTACTTAAAAAGTCTGCTACCTAAGGGCAAAATTCAAATACTCGTTATTAATGTATCATTTATTAATACTAACGCAAATTATACGTAAATATTGAAGGGCGAAGAAATAGGGATGGCAAATGGATTCGTGCCGTGGAGCGAAACGAGGGATCCTCGTGCCTGTCGTACGGACGACCCTGTTAATTTCATCGAAGTGTCCCGCGACCCTGTCAGGACCCCGTTCCAGTGGAGCAACGGAAAACACGCAGGTACCCAACCTTCTGAATATTTCTCGTTTCCACATGAATAATGCTGAGGTCAACTGACGAAAAAAAGAAATGTATCTTTAATAAATTTTATTTAAAAAGGTTACTGTTGTCAATTAACACTCTGAGGATCTATTCATTCCACGATTTGTGTCGGACTTTTGTTGATCTTTATGAACTCAAAATTCTGTTAAAACCAAATTGTGAACTGTCTAGACGATTTCTCAAGTTTTTCTTAGTAACAAAAATTCAATCTTAAGATTCAAAATCTTTGCAAGTTAAAAAAGGTTTATGTTGATATAACCTTCTTAACATGCGATTTGGAGGGTTATTCCAGAAAGAAATACATACTTTGTCTTACATATTGTGTGCGTCATCCGATTTTGAATTTAAATTAAGCACCTAAGCCTTTTGAATTAATTTTCTTAAAAAAGCTTCTTTCTTCAACTACGTCTACTTTATTTCAAAAGAAACTTAAAATGAGAATATTGTTTAAAGAGATTTGAACTACTTTTATGCAGTGCGGGTAGATCTCATAATAAGTAGACCACGCATAGGGTCTGATGAAGTGGGAGGCCTAATCTAGAAGTGGACATCTTTAAACTGAAATGATTATAGGAACAGGGAGAAAAAATCCTTCTTTCCTCCAATCAGAAGGGTGTTCTGTCCGGTGAGCAACTGCCCGATGGTGGTTATCATATGTTTAGAGAACTTTGAATGCGCGATGTAGAATTTGTGAGAAGGTCTTTTTGTAGTTCATACTTGGTGGTATAGGTGTCGCTACATAGTTATATTTTCTATAGCCTCTAAAGATACTGTTTTGTTTTCAGGATTTTCAAATGCAGACTCAACCTGGCTGCCAGTAGCTGATGGCTACGAGCAGTTGAACGTGGCTGCCCAGAGGTCCGCCGTCCGGTCCCATTACCAAGTGTACCGGGCCCTGACAACCCTTCGTATACGACCTGCCTTTAGGCTCGGCAGATACGAATCCTTGGCTCTCAATAGCGATGTGTATGCCTTTAAGAGGTTTGTTACATATTTTATATGTTTTTGAATTAAGATTTTATGTTTCATTTTTGCTACATTTGCAAGTTTCCGAATTCATTTGCTTGTTCAGTTACATGTCTCATGAAAACATCAGTTATATCTTCTTCAAGTCTTGTAATAAATGTTTTTAGCTTTTTTATCGCTTCATCCTCATGCACCCATCCCAATTCATTTGTTCTATACTTATCATAACAATACTTATTATTTTTGTTCTGCATTTCAGATGGTATAATGACGACACCTACGTCGTTGTCATGAACGTGGGCAGGGTCTATCACGTGGTCAACCTGACTGCCTTCGATCTGATCTTCGGACAATTAGAAGTTGAAGTGAGCAGCGTGCTGTCTTCTAGGACTTACAGGTATGATAAAATTCCCTTCACAGCAGATTATAAAGTATTAGAAGGCTGTTCTCTCAACATGCATGTAGAGTTGTAGAGCATGGAACTAGTTCTGGACAACCAAGGACTTTTTAACAAAGAAGTGGCAAGAAAACCTGGTCGCGTACTGAGAGTAAGTAAGTACGGTGTGGCGCGGGAAAAGAATTCGTGGAAGAACTTGTTAGAGCCCTTTGCCCAGCAGTGGCATAGTATGGACTGATACAACAATGTGGGCCACCCTAATATCTTTATGGGTAAATGTTTATTAATTAATATCTATGTTCTGCGTATATTTACTTAGCAGAGAAAAAAAATGTATTATTGATTTCATTTGAAAAGCTCAAAAGGTCTGTTTGATAGTATTCGATCGTGGAAAATTCAGTAGACAACACTTTCGTTTATTTGTAGTAATCGGTTGGTAGGTTTCCGTGAGCCTTTTATCCGCTCTTGACAAATGAAACATCGTGTAGCAACACGCAAAGAGTAAAAGGCTACATATTTGACAATATACCTACTCTTGTATACGTTGTAAATCTATACGCTGATATTTGTATTGGGTTTTCTTGCTTCTTTAAATAGAATACATATCTGTTTGCAGGGTTAGTTAAAATAATGGTTCTGGTGTGAGCAAGCTCTTGATATTTTTAAGTAGTTTTAGTAACGACAAAGGAAGTATCATGAGACCAACAATAAAAAACGGGTTTCATCTAGTTTCTTGAACGTAAAAATCTAAACCTTTGTTCCATTCAGTATGGTCGTGTCATTTCCTGTTATTATAGAATGTAGTTAATGCGCAGGTTTACTAATAAACATTTTTTGTTTGCAGTGACAGTGTCCAAGCAAACTACTTGGATTTGGCGGCAGATGAAGCTCTAGTTCTTCGGATGCAGGTCTAAAGAAACATACAATGTGTGAATACTCGTATTGGGTCTTTATCTATTAAATTGCCTTTTTTCGGGGTCACTTTGAACTATGATAACTTTGGCTGTACTTTGAAAAACTTTAAGAATATTTAAGCCGTCATTATTTAAAAAAAAAAATGTTTTTAGTATCAATGAATTTTACTTTCTTCGTTGAAATGTAGCCAAATTTATAACGGTGAACTACAAAAAAAATAAATATCGGTGCTATACGTCATTGATATTGGAGTGTCGGTTGAACTGCATAGTGTCCACGTTAGAACTCATTTTCTAAAAAAACATTTTCTTAGATTTTATACGGGTATATTTTATAACATACAGGAGATATTTAAAAAAATAATATTATCTGATTTTGAAAAAAAACGGACATGGCTTAAATAATTCGAATTTCAAATACAACCAAAGTTTTCATAGTTCAAAGTAAACCAACAATAAAAAATCGAGTATTTCATAGATAAAGACACAATACTAATATTATAATTTATTTTACTATACGTTCTTCAATTAATAAATCCCAATAAGTTACCAACTACTTTATGTGTTTTTATTTGAGTTATGATCCATCATTCCTTCACTCTTCATCGATTTTTAGGGTTCCGTACCCAAAGGGTAAAAACGGGACCCTATTACTATAACTCCGCTGTCCGTCTGTTTGTCTGTTCGTCTGTCTGTCTGACACCAGGCTGTATCTTATGAACCGTGATAGCTTGACAGTTCAAATTTTAACAGATAATGTATTTCTGTTGCCGCTATAACAACAAATACTGCAAACAGATTAAAATAAATATTTAAGTGGGGCTTCCATACAACAAACGTAATTTTTTGGCCGTTTTTTTTCCTATATTTATTTGAAAGGTCAACTAGTAAAATTCAGTATAATACCAGAACATTAGTAGGTCCATACCTACTAACTATGGTGAATTTGTCATTACAAGGCATAACAAAACCTAACAAGGCTTTGTTCCATAAAACTAAATTATGGTTTTTTAAACTCATCATTCTTAATTTCGACAACTTTAAAAAAGTTTACTGAAATGACATTCAAAAAAATATTTCTCAATAGAATTGTAAGTAACCAATAAGTCATAATAAGATTCACTTGTGATTTAAAAAGGTACCTACCTAGTAAGTGACAGTTTCTCCCTCTGCACCTTGATAGAATCTATTTATAACTTAATTTATACTTTGTATCCCTTTTTACGAAAATGTTTGGCACAGTTAAAATTTATATGGAGACCGAGTGCAGAAAACTTATATTTTTATATTAATGCTTAAAAAACCATTAAATTAATAATAAATAATGGTCGAATTTCGACTACTGAGTGACCAATAGTATAAATCAATCCAAGGTACGGTTTTGACATGAAACAAGCCAAGGGACCTAGGTATTCTTCAAGAATATTGGTCAAAAATCTTCAGAGATTTTTGTTTATGGATTGTTCCACAAACATCAATCTTTCGATGAATAAGTTTTAAAAATATGCTGTTGCTAGTTGCAGTATGATCGCATCAAGATCTTACAATCCAGAATTTTGGCTTACGTCCCTTATCTTATCTTGTCAACAGGTATACCTACATAAACTCTTTTCGATTGTGCAATGGAATTTTACTGTGATAGATCACTTCAAATCGGTAGATAAAATAACAAGCAAAAATAGATCATCTTTGCATTTGTACACCAGAAAAATGAGAAAAGTCCTATAAATACCTTTTCAATCTTCATTCTAAAAATAAATTGAACTTTTTACTTCTAACTTTTGTTACAAACAACACTTATTCAATAAGCCAGCTTGTCACTATTGACCCATAAAAGCTCAAGGGAACGTCGTTTTTCCAACAAATAAATTCTCAGCTAAGAATATTTTCAACTATCTATTCTCACAGGTATAAAACTTTGGGGATAACCTTCATTTTTCAAGGCATACAAATAAAATATTAGAATTTGAATAAAATGATAAAAGCGTTCATGAAGAAAGTATGGCAATCAAACCTAATTCTGTCAAACTTAATAATATTTGATTGACAGTCAATACGATAAGTGTTCTCCGAGGTTAGCTTATTGGCGTAAATTGCCTTATGATTAATTTTGGTTGTCATCATCATCATGTAGAAAGACGTACACTGCAGGACATAGGTAAGAATAGGCCCCTAACTGTCGCCTCAACAACCGGTCCGTGCATCTCGCATTCATCGGCTACCAGCGACCCCTCCAGGTCATTGGTCCACCTTGTGGAAGGCCTTCCAACACTGCGTCTTCCGGTACGCGGTCGCCACTCCAGAACTTTTTAACCGACTTCTAAAAAAGGAAGAGGTTCTCAATTCGGATGTTTTTAGCGGCTAATTTTGGTTTTGATGGATTCATATTTTAGGTAGTGCGAATGTGCTTTTGTATCAGTACCATTTCTGCAGCTTGAGACCCAAGTTGTACCAATCTCTGCAGGGAATTCTAACCTTCCTCAGCTGCACGCACAATTCAAATATTCCCGAAACGGTTTGTGCTTCGTTGGAAGCTCGAGTGGGATGTCCATTATGTAACGGTAAC
Organism: Melanchra persicariae; assembly: GCA_947386135.1. NCBI lineage: Eukaryota > Metazoa > Arthropoda > Insecta > Lepidoptera > Noctuidae > Melanchra > Melanchra persicariae. Next base: position 4,526,003 of record OX376653.1, on the reverse strand, counting down.
AAACTTGTATCCTAACTATCTTGATGACTGGCTGATGTAGTTTCTACAGCAGGAGCTCGCCATGTCTTAAATTGCTCGTGTCAATATGATTTTTTTTATTGAGTAATGGGCTAGCTCTTGACCTCGATCACGCCTGATGGAAAGCGATGGATGAGGTCTATGATGGAGCGAGCGTGCCCAGAAAATGCCTTAAGGCACTGGTATCCACGCGTTGACAAAACACAGCAGGCTGCTTGACGTTGGACCCCGGTGGGAGAGTGGTCGCAAACAATGCGGGTGTTAGCCCTACCACCGCAAGGGAAGGATTTGCCAGTCTCATAAGGCATTAGTTGAGACTGTCCAGGATTCACCGAGCGCTCGATGCAGTTGAGTGCCTGATGAAAAAAATTGCGCCACATGAGGAGGCTCCTTCATGCGTCTCAAAAAGATGAAAATATGCAGAATAATCATAAGATTTTCTTCCAAATCATCCAAATATATGTTATCTCATATCCCAGCTCCACGAAACTCGTGAGTGACATTGGATTTGCTGTAAGATTAATGTTATTTAGAATCTAGAGCATGCTTACTTATCATATTTCTTCTTGATAGGTAAGACCTACCACTGCGTGTGTCTGGCGTGATAATCTATCTAAAAATTTGATAGGCACTTATCTACCTCACTGGAGACCACGTCTGCTCTTAAAAATCTTATCTGATTTAAAAGTATTAGCTGGAATTTATGAAACAGGGTAGGTAAACACCTTGGGAATGAACATATACTTCCAGTGGATTTAAAAAGGCTTCTAAACACGTTGACGGATCGTTGTGGTTATGTATCTGTTAAAGATGAGCCAGAACGACAATGTATTTCCAGGAAAAGTATTATAGTTGAAGACGATGGCACAATTAAATAGAGATTCACATGGCATTATAAAACTCTAAGTTATCATAATTTTATCAAAAAAACTTTAGAACACATCGTCGCTTCCCATCAGGTGAGATTGTGGTCAAATGCTATCAATTTTAATAAAAAAAACAATATACGTAATCGGCTGCATGATTACGGCAAAATATCACTAGCTAATACAAGACTACAAATGGGTGTTTTTGGTAACGGTCATAACCAAACTGCACTGTACCTGTGTGGAGGATTATGGCCCACTTGCTCCCACGGATACGAGCCACGCGTAAACCAACCCGTATTATACTACATGTGTAAAGGATCATGGCCCACTCTCTCCCACGATGTCTCCTATCGTGGGAGAGAGTGGGCCATGATCCTTGAAATCAGCAATCGGAACATTATAGACTGATTATGCATACAACTGCAAGTTACATAATAAAAATTATCTGAGTGAGAGACACAATCGTTACTCAACATGTTTGTCTATTTAATCTCAAGATTGGTCCACATGATTCGTTTTTATCAGACCACTCAGTATCTTATTTTGATATAGATACAGATTCTATATAAATCTTTGTATTTCTTATGTTCAGTAGCAGAGTTAGCATTAAAAGGTACATAAGCTATTTAAAATGAGGGCAGTAGTGCTGCTGCCAATTTTGCTGGTAGTTTGTAGTGGAAATGTTTTGAAACATGAGGAAAAGGAACTGGATTGGTGGGAGACCACGATTTTCTACCAGATTTATCCTCGATCCTTTGCTGATAGCAATGGTGATGGAATCGGCGACCTGAATGGTAGGTTTATTATTTTTAATCCTTACTTATCAGATACCTTTTACGTAATGTTTGACTGAAAATAAAAAACAACATTTCTCCGCCAATTTTTATAGGTAATGATTTAGGTTTTTCAACTCAATTAAATAATGCAGTCAATATCTAATGATAATAAAACGACACAAAAATCAATTTTCTAAAGTCTTAATTTGAAGCAACTTAAACTTCCAGCGGTCATTTACCCCGTAATCGTGAAAAAGTGAATTTAAAATTAAGATATTTTTGGTTTATTTTTTTCACTGTGTGTACGTATTTATTTAAATGTATGGTACAAAGGCAGACTTAATGCAATACGGCATGCTCTACCAGTCAACATTTGGTTTAAAAATACTACACTATTCTCGGTGTCCAGCAAATAAATAATTAGAATAGAATAGAATAGAATAGAATTTAATGTATCTTGTAAACAGTACACCAGTAGTATAAACATTAAAACGTATTACAACTAAAGTACTTACATAGTTCATTCTCGTTTTACGTCATTCGATATTGAAACATTTTAAATTAATTATCCATGTTTATGAGTTCAAATTGTATTTAGTATGTAGTTCAACGCCTGTTTAGTCCGATTAGCTAAGTTGATTGATTGCTCCACACTGTGCCTCTAATTTCATTCAATGATCCGCATTAGCGTTAGCCCACACCTACAATAATACCTACAAGCCTGTCCCATTTCCCGAGTTGATAATTCGGCTCACTTTGAGCTACATTTCACAAATGAAAATTTGAATTTAGAGCATTGTCTAACAGTTCCTTTGGGAAGTATTCGAGTATGTTAACGACAAGGAATATTACACTATCAAGAATTTGAATTATTATGTCTTTGGCAGGTATTACATCAAAGTTGGAATATATCAAAGGACTTGGTGTAGGAGCTATCTGGCTGTCTCCTATGTTTCAATCCCCTATGTATGATTTTGGATACGATATTTCTGATTTCTATGCTGTTCATGATGAGTATGGAACTATGGAAGATTTCGAAGCTTTGGTGGAGAAGGCCAATGAACACGGTAAGTTACTTTATTTGACTACTATGTTACCAATTTTTCCGAAATAATGGCTAGTTAACACAGTGCAAGCTTGCATGGGAGTCAGCCTGCAGTGCAGTAATTTGCATCGTACGTACGATAGTAGCTGCCTAGTCTCTTGCGAGGTAAGATACGTCCATACGTATCTTACCTCGCAAGAGACTAGGCAGCTACTATCACCACGTAGACAGCTTAAGCGAACCGAGCTACTGGCATACGAGTAGACGATCCGAGTAACTGTCTGCTGTCTAGTCAGCAGTTCGAACTGTGTAAACTAGCCATAAATCAAAGTAAAAAACATGTTACATTTAAAAATGAAGTTTTTGAAAGAGAAAAGTAAAGATGTGTACTTAAATTTCAAGAAAAACTCTGAACATTAATGTGACGAAGTTACAAGTGCCTCTATTCAACTCTTAGAAATAAAGTCTGTGAATACTGGCGTTGAAATATTCTTTTTCCAACAAGTCGTCAAGTACTTACAATAAAGAAAGAAAAAAATATTCAAAGTCTGCTTTCAACAGGGATAAAAGTAGTTCTGGATCTGGTGCCGAATCATACATCTAACGAGAGCGTCTGGTTCCAAGAGGCTCTAAATGGTAATGAGAAGTATTACAATTATTTCGTCTGGGAAGACGGAGTGATCGACGAAGAGGGCAATAGGCAGCCGCCAAATAATTGGGTAAGAGTTTTAGTACAATGAAACGCTAAGATTGCCCTCTGTGGACTTAATGATTGTAATGAAGAAAGTTTATTGAGTGCCATTTTCTAAGAGAAGCTCATCCTTTGAACTTCCAATTAGATGAAATGAGGAAGGATGTTATGTTCGTGGCTAAATTACAACATCCACACGGGTCGATCTTCAAGGTTAAGCAACGCTTGCCGAGGTTAGTCTGTGGATGAGTGAACATCTTAACATAACGAGACTCCTTCGTGCCTTGGACAGTACGTTAAGCCGTTAGTCTCAGCTGCTATTTGGTCTCGTGATCTTTAGCAGTCGTCACGGATTGTCTAGCCAGAAAAATTTACAGCAGGTCTTGCCAAGAAATACCGTGTTACCCAGTCAATGGGTTGTGGAGGTCTGGTAGGCAGCCGACCCCAATATATGTAGTTGGGAAAAGGCTAGGCAGATGAGAAAGGATGTTATGGTGGGTGCCAGATAAATGTGCAATAACTGTCATGAGTCAATGACATGGTGGTCATCAAAGGCATACATATTTTGACTTTCTTAAAATATCAAAATAAAAAAAGTACATAAACCTGTCCTGTATCGACTTATATCGTCATCCTTTACGTTCTCTAGTAATGAAAAACGACTTATAATTATTTATTGTTCGGTTACCTATCTATGAAGGGGTATTAGTCGCTGGACACATAGACAAGACGTAAGATGAGGACGAGGCGCGGACAGGGTACAGAAGGGGCGCCGTCGCGACTTTTAAAAAAATATAGAAAAGCCGAGGCACGGACGTGACGTAGTTAATAAAATTGTGGTGGTGTAACAGCGACGCGCGAGTCAGGACCCGCGCTAACCACCCCGCACCCCTGTTCTCGCCTGTCCTTTGTCCGCTCGTGCCCCATCCTTTCTGTATGTATATTACAATAGGGCGCAAACGAATAACCGTCGTGTCCGCGCCCTGTCTTTTCTATGTTTTGCGTCGCGACGCCTCTATACATTTTGTTTAAAAAGGACGTGAAAGAGACATAATACGTCCGCGCCCCGTCCGTGTCTTACGTCTTTTCTGTGTGTCCAGCAGCGCCCAAGGGAAAGGTCAATGTACTTTAATGCAAGTTTATCTGGCGCCTACCATAGTGAAATGTAAATTTTGTAATGATTACACTTTTGCAAGATTCTCTCTTTGATCTAATAAAAACCATACAGTATTATTTTTGTAAACATATTTAGAAATGTTTTTCTAAAACTAACTGTACACTGTTTTTAGAGAAGCCATTTCCGCGGCAGCGCCTGGGAATACAGAGAGGAAGTTGGCAAATATTATCTGCATCAGTTCGTCGTTGGCCAGCCTGATTTGAACTACCGTAATCCTGAGGTTGTTGAAGAAATGAAGGTGCAGTATCATATACTTTCAGCACATTTCATAATGTCGGGTCTTAAATAGTACTAAATTATTATTTTTGAAGTGAAAACTCCTTTAGGCGCGTTGAGCACTCTTTGGGTGAACAAAAATCGTGAACTCGCGTCATCGTCACCAAACGCTTTGCATGAGCTATACTACTATAGCTACTGTGTATATGTGTACTTTTTCGGTGAACAAAAAGCATGAAACTCGCGTCATCGTACTTAGTTTTCACTTCTATCGGCAGTCCCCAAAGACTGACATAGATTTTTTTTATTACAGAATATTATTCGTTTCTGGCTCGGTAAAGGTGTAGCCGGGTTTAGGGTAGACGCTGTCAACTGTCTATATGAAGTCGACAAAGAACTTTTCGGAGGCAAATACCCTGACGAACCCTTCTCGGGTAATGTTAACGTCGACCCTGAATCTCACGACTACTTCAGGCATATTTACACCAAAGACCAAGAAGAAACTTACTACATGGTATACGAATGGAGAGAAGTTTTCGACGAGTTCAAAGAAAAAGATGGCTTAACTAGAGTGATGATGACTGAAGTATATGCGTCCATTCAAGATGTTGTAAGGTATTTCGGTGAAGGTGATAAGCTAGGAGCACAAATGCCATTCAACTTCGATTTAATCACCGACGTTGATGCCTTATCATCAGCCGCAGACATCAAATACGCCGTCGACAAATTCTTGACTTACAAACCTGTTGATCAGGGCGCGAACTGGGTGGTAAGTGTTGTATAACGATTTCCTCAAATGTTTTAAATAAGGAAGGAATAAGAGTAAATAGAAGGGAATATTTCGCAGGTCGGTAACCATGACAACAGCCGAATGGCAACAAGATACGGCCCGCCTTTGGTCGACGGAATCAATATGATTGTATTGTTGCTTCCTGGTGTGGGTGTAACTTATATGGTGAGATTTGTTCGTTACTGTAAGAGATCAACTTTTGCGTAATGTTGACCATTGTTTGCTACGGTCATGAAACCCAGACCACACCCTAATAACTTTGATTTGTTTGGGTACATCAAATTACACATAAACATGTGGTTTTCAAAGTTTCGTGAACTTAATAAAATATGTAATCTGAAATTAAATGTTGCGTTTGAAAATCAATTTGAGAAAAAAACGTTTTAGTACCTCCTTTTGCTTATTAGACCCAGTTTGTCTTTTTAACCGACTTCAAAAAAAGGAAGAGGTTCTCAATTTGTCTGATTTTTTATTTTTTTGGTATGTTCGTTCAGCGATATTTTATTTCTTTCTTCCAAATGTCAACTGATTTTGATGATTCTTCTTTTGTTTGGAAGAGTCTTCCCTGACTGGTCCTATTCCAATTTAGCAAAAAATTTGACTATCATTTCGGATGTCGGTGTCAAAAAACGAAGAAACAACCAAAAACACAAACTTCCGAAATTATAGTTATTATACGTTTTATATACGTTTTTGTGTCAAAGTCAGTTGTATTTTTTTGTAAAAAAGTTTTTACACAATCTAAAAACATTAGGAATTTTAATTATAATACGAATACTTTAATTCCCAGGGAGAAGAACTCGGATTAGTGGACGGCTACGTCAGCTGGGAAGACACAGTTGATCCATCTGGATGTAATACCAACGATCCTATTAACTATGTGCTATCATCTCGCGATCCGGAAAGAACACCATTTCAATGGAATGCAGACAAGAACGCTGGTAAGACACCAAATACTGTACCGTAGAATTATGGATATGAGTTTGACGACAGGAAAGACTATGGGTGCTGAAAATGACAAAAAAAACCACAGTGATTCGTCGAAAACCGTCGTCACCGTCGAAAAAGATATCACAAATGAACTGCTGTATAATTTTTCCGAGCAATAAATTCTTTGTCGTACAGTAAAATTTCGGTACGCAACGACCGACGCAGCGTTGAAAGGCCTCTCACAAGATGGACAGATGACCTGGTAAGGGTCGCTGGTAGCCGATGGATGCGAGACGCACAGGACCGGTTGTTATGGCGACACTTGGGGGAGGCCTATGTCCAGCAGTGGACGTTTTTTGGCTATGATGATGATGATGACAGTAAAATTGTGTTATGTATATACAGAACACAATTTACGCATATTACATAACTGCGAGCGTTTTTAAACTGACCACGCCATATGTAAACGGCGGAATCATACAAATTGTCAGCGTCATATTATAGTATTCATCTACATTGGCACCTATCTATGACAGTCGATCGTGTCGCGGTAAACTGAAAAGCTCATTTAAAAAAAAACACCTTCTGAACGGGACGACTATCTGTCGTCAAGATGACGGGAATACTCACTAAGCTTGAATAAATAAAATCAACACGAACTTCGTTTGTTTCCACTACGGAATGAGAAAACAGAGATGTTGAGATCACTTGTCAATTCACACTGGATCTGAATTCTATCAATGTTATCGTTGGAAGAGACGATGGCCAGCTTTTGATGATACTGAACCGTGATGTAAATCCGACTGATGAATAAATAGTGGAGGTGTTAGTTGTTTGAGAGATGGTTGAGGTTTACCATGTACATTTCGTCATTATTGTAACAGTCCGCTCAGTAAAATAACCCACAAACACTAAGAACACTGAAAATCATTTACTAAGTAAACAAAATGATTACTAAATACATAAGTATTAAATAATCATATCATATAGTAGTTAATAATTTTCGAATTAAATTCTTTCTTACGTGACCATAAATAAAAAAACGTTGCCCCACAATAGGAATTTCTCCTGTAGCGTGGGTGACATTTGAAAGTCACATACACAAACAGCCAGACCCGGAACAACTATCAGTTGTTTCGTGCGTAAATCGAATCCGCGCTCCGCAGCGCAGCAGCAGCCAAACGTGTCGTCACAAAAAATCTTCGGAATGGTCACAGGGTTCTTAATTATACAGAAGATCAAAAAGTATTCCCATAGATACCTTCTGACCACAGTAAGATACTTGTAGTACTGTGAATAATTCTAAAGAAACAGTAATATCGTAATATTAATTTCTAGGTTTTTCAACCGCTGACAAGACCTGGCTGCCAGTAGCTGAAGGTTACGAAGCCTTGAACGTGGAAGTACAGTCGGCCGCTGAGAGGTCTCACTTGAAGGTCTACCAGGCCTTAGCTGATCTGCGACAAGAGAAGGTCTTCAGATATGGACGTTACGACTCCTTGGCCATGAACAAAGATGTCTTTGTTTTCAGAAGGTAAGTAATTGGATAATTTTCTTAGCAGTATTTGATGAATATAAACCTTGCCGTAAAAAATTGAGTCTTGTGTTAGTCTAGTACAATATTTGGCGCAGTTTATTGTTCAGTTCAAAAGAAACACTGTAAATTGTAAACTATTTTATGTTATATAAGTAAACAAATACTATGTAAGCAGGGATCATAATAATCAGCATTAAGTTCAATAATGTGTCTGTATGTTTTTGCACGAACTGATGACTTACCATTTTTAAGTCTTTCCAGTAGTTTTACTTCAAATTATTTGTCCTCAACGTCATCATTTTCTCGCCTTTAACCCAATTTATTTAGAATCGACGCAGCATATATTCTTACATAATTTACACTTTTATTATTCGTTATCTCAGCATTAAACCCTTTTTTAGCCATATCTTATTTATCACCGTACACCTCTTCTTTCACATCCAATCGCTCTTGAATTTTTTTTTTGTTTTCAATTTCAGATGGTACCACGGCGAGACCTATCTAGTCATTGTCAACATGCGCGATGTAGACTACGTCATCGATCTGACGTACTTCGAAAATGTTGTCGGTGACGTCAGCGTTGTCTTAAGAAGCATCCAGTCTCCTAAGAACGAGGGGTAAGTTTTAACCACTGCCGGAACTAATGAAAATAATAGAAGCTGCCGCACGGGTCGAGCTTCTCGGTTAAGCAACGCTTGCCTAGGTCGGACTGTCGATGGGTCTTAAGTAGGTGATATTAAGATACCGAGACTGCTCCATGCTTCGGAAAACACGTTAAGCTGTTGGTCCCGGCTGTCATTGGTAAATCATTGGTAGTCGTTATGGATTGTCAGAAACCAGAAAATCTGATACCAGTTTTGCCAAGAAGTTAAGATGTCAGCTACTCGGTTGTGGAGGTCAGAATCTGGTTTTACTGTAAGCCGACCCAAATATATTTTGGAAAAGGCGAGGCATATGATAATGTTCGATGAAAACGAGGTTCTAAAAAACAACCGTGTAACTTTAATTTTGGAAGTCCGTGTTTCTGGTTCGGTTTCTTCGTTTTTTGTCACTAAAATTAAAGTAATTTTGTACTTTGTAGTGGTCTTCATTTGGAGTATTTGGAATGGTGTATTTATTTAAGTTTTATATTATTCACTTTTCAGTGCTACCCTAAAAATTTCCAATTAGTCCTTAACTATCTCAGAAGTTGTTGAAGTTGTTGTTATTGTTGTTGTTATGTTGCTGTTGTTGTTTTTTTTGTTGTCTTTTTGTTTTTTTTCATTTAACTGCACCGATCTTTCAGCGACCTAAGTGTAATCTTTGATTCAATGTCGTTGAATGACTTGGCCATTTCACTTATGTCGCTGATTAATCGGTGCAGTTTAATAAAACGGCTAGGCTTTTAATGAAAAAGCTGATTAAGCTAGTTGACTGTTCTAAACTTACAGACTAGCACTTAAAAGTAAGCTAAGTTAAACATCTACAGGTTTTTTTTTTTTTTTTTATTAGAGATGGGTTTGCTCTTGACTCTAGTCAATGTGCTGTGACATAATATAAAACATCCGATTTGATAACCTACTACTGTTTGAAGTCGGCTAAAAATTAGGTGTGGAATTACCTACTGCTTCGCTGATGCAAGTCTAGATAAGTTTTAGATGTTGATTTTGTAATAATTATTTTGGAAGCTCGTTTTATAGGAGATGAATTTGACCCTAGCTTTCATTGTTATTATTTCCTTTAGTTTCTTACCCACAAGCTAAAATGTCAAAAGTTGCCCTTTATAACTTGTTAGTAAGTTAATACTTAAAATAAACTAGAGATCCGCCTCTGCTTTTCACCGTTGCTAAGACTAGAATAAATTTAGAGATTTCTTATTTTCTCTAATTTTAATTTAAGCTTCTGGAATAAACGAAACAGATACAAAAAGTTACTATATTTTATGTAATACGCATTAGATTTCGAATAATGGCGTTTGGCTGCCAGGGTTGCGGAATTTGTTCGAAAGAGTCACCGCGGCCCTGGAACGCAAACATTTGGAGGAACAGGGATGGGTTTTATTTAATCAGCAAGAGCCTGACACCCCTTCCACTCCACATAGAGCGGAAGGAGTCATTTGATGATTTCCCATCCTTAAAAAAAAGACTGGAAGTCGTCTCCAAAATGGGAATAGTTGATGTTTAGTTTGTAATAGCGTAGTTTTAACAGAAATCTTAAACACATAATACATCCTACGCAGTTAAGTGTATGAGTAAATTTTGAAAATATTCATCTGCCTAGCCTTTTTCCCAACTGTATTGGGGTCGGCTACCAGTCAAACCGGATTCAGCTGAATACCAGTATTTTACGTGGACCGGCTGCCTACTAAACCTCCACAACCCATTAACTGGGTAACACGGTACTTCTTGGCAAGACTGGTGTCAGATTTTCTGGCTTCTAATAATCCGTAACGACTGCCAAAGATCTCCAAATGACAGCCGGGAACAACGGCAAATTTTGGAAATATTAATTTAGTTAATTTTATTTCTTAAAAAATATATTTTCTTTTACAGTGACGTGTTCAACACTTCGGCTGTACCAGTCGCTGGCTTCGAAGGACTTGTCCTGAAACTGCACTAAATAATGAAAAATGATTTTATTAATTTGGTAATGTTTGTTTTCCTGATTAAAATTAAATATTCAAACCTTGATTTTATTTCTTTATACACTTAACTATCAATGCCATGAATACTCTTTCCAGTCAGCAAATGTTTAAGATACCCTCGTTCTGATTGAATGAACAAAATAATCGTACTGAATGTTAAAAAATATGGCTGGATGAGTGGGTAACATAAGCCCAAATAGAACAAAGGAAGTACTTCCAAATAACTTCCCTTGACCTTACCTTCTCTTAATTAATTATCAATGCGTTGGTACCTATGTGTAGGAAAGTAATCAATGCACGTACCTCTTTTATAAGAGAAAAAGGTTTTGCCCTTTAGTAGTACCTACAGTTGCAGACCTGTGTTATTTATTAGCACACAGATCGACTGAATCCCAGTAATATGTCAAAATCTGTATAAACATCTGTATGTTGTATATTATTGTATTAGATTGTTTGTCAATATTAATCATGTCTTAACGGCTGAATAGATTTGAATAAAATTTGACCTGGATACACTTTATCCCGGTAGTTCGTTCCTTAGGACATACCTCATATTAGTAAAATATGTAAAAGGCTGATTATGGTAAGACCGAAAATGTATATTATGTCAACGGAAAATTGCAAATTCTTTCTTAATAAGACACCCGGGATATTATATTAGAAACCATTGAATTTGGATCGAATTTATTGTATACAAAACAATTTTTTCCTAATTCAGGGTTATTTGTAAAACACCAACAACCATTCAGTGGGTGAAAGTACTCATGATTATAAACAACTTTTTTTATGAGACCAACCCTGAAAAATCGAAAAAAAAATCTACTGTTTCATACATTTTCATCGAGTGAATATTGCATTTTGTATGAAACAGCCGATTTATTTCATGAGTACTTTCACCCACTGAAAGATTTTTGGTGTTTTACAAATAACCATGTATATCGAAATTTTAATCTAATAAAGATGTATTAAAATCGTACGGAGTCTGCATTTTTATTTTACATATTCACAGAAGGAAAATCGTAGAGATTTTTGTCCTAACTCTAAAATCTGTATTTTATTCGCTGTATTGTTACTAAAATGTTAAAGTATTCCAAAGTGAATCATAAAAATATTCGTCTAGATATAACTTATCCTTACACTATCTATTATTTACAAAGAAAATTAACAGTTTCTTTATCGTTTCCAGTCCTTAGTAACATCGAGAATAGTGGCCATTATCACAAGATATGGAACATTTCCAAAACTATGTGGTATTATGAAAGTCCAGATAAAACCCAAGTGTTTTCTGTTTATCGGCATTCTGTATCTTTATCTCAAATTTAAGATATGTTTACCTATAAAGACAGATGCTGGGCGTACTCTTCACCCAGTAGCAGATATTATGGGGTGAGTAACATTATCATTATTATTCACTTGCATAATCCCAATTTTATTTCGGGTTTACTTCATATGAAATATTCTTCCATTCTTCTCCGTTAGTCTCCATTTCAGTAGCCACCTCTTGCAAGGCGTCATCATTATTATTCACTTGCCTAATCCCAATTTTTATTTGCGGTTCATTTATTATGAAATCTTCTTGATCTTCTCCGTCAGTCTCCATCTCAGTAGCCACCTCTTGCAAGTCATATTATTTTTCACAAAGTCCATTCCGTCATTTTTTTTGTCTCCTCCTGCTCTAATTGCTAAATAACATTACAACATTGACAGATATAATATCTAAAGTATCGCTTTTCCCATGGGTGTAATGGACGATCCTTTTTCTTCGTCCTCGTTAGTAAATCAAGTTACATACAAGCGCGCTGGTAGTCAATACTTACTCCACATTTGACCTTTTTGAAGGACACCGACAAAACAGTCGGAGTATATATATTTTGGGTGTCTTCTCGACTTTTCTAACATCTGCCTCCTCTTATATTTGTTCGTTGCAAGCTTTTCATTCAGCCTCTCAACATGTCGAAACCTACATGAGCAAAACAACAAGCAAGGTGAGCAGAATAGAAATAATGTATTAGAAATACGATGAATTGTACCTACGTATTTCCTTATTATTCTTTGTAAGAATAAGACATATTAATAGTTCGTGACATCAACATGCACGGCGGACAGTGTTGCTTGCCAACTCGTAACATGATCACGTTTTGATGATATAATTTTTTCCTCTGATTATTTCACAAAATAGATAAATATCGTGTTTATGAGTGAGTTAGTGAAAGGATACAGTGATAAAGGTGTTTTCATTTATCCAATTTATGTGAGTACGATGTGCTTTTTGGATTTTGCATTGGTCACTGTCCAGTCCACCGCTTTGATTCCGTATTTATTTGTAAATTTCTAATCACCGAATATGTATTAGTTTTACTTTGAATCCTCAGTCATTGTCATACTCACTAAGTCCATTGATTTTTTCAAGAGTGAATAGGTTACTTCTAGGCTCCATCTTCGACCACATCGTCGCTTACCATCAGGTGAGATAGTGGTCAAGCGCTTGCCTATCAATAATTAAATAAATAATAAATAATTTTTTTACATCATTCCAACGATTAATATTTTTTTTCTTCTCAGGGTCAGTATGAAGAGCCTCCTAGTTTTTCCGGTGCTGTTCACACTGGCACTAAGTGGTCACTCCAATGACAAGGAAAAGGCACTTGATTGGTGGGAGACCACCATCTTCTACCAGATCTACCCAAGGTCATTTAAGGACAGCAATGGCGATGGCATTGGAGATCTGAATGGTAAGATATTTGGAAATATCTAAAGTTTAATTTGATGTCCTTATTCAAAAATAGACCCTTCAATTACTCCTAAGCATACAGTGAAGTTTTTTTGAGAATTACCATTTTGTTTTTAGGAATCACTGAAAGTCTGCAATATTTGAAAGGGCTAGGTATTGGGGCTACTTGGCTTTCCCCTATTTTCAAGTCGCCAATGTACGATTTTGGGTATGACATCGCTGATTTCTATGCCATTCAAGAAGAATACGGTACTATGGAAGATTTTGAAAATCTAATGGCAAAAGCTAAGGAATTAGGTAAGGTTCATTTTTTTAAGTTTAAATGTCATGTATTTTTTATTGGAGTACGAATTAAAGATAGCATATAACATGAAAGATTAATTAATCACGAAAATTAAATATAATCATCAATTTATTGACTCTTGGCTGAAATAATAACGACTTAAAGTAAAGAGTGGAATTAAAATGCATTTAATTTTACCAACATCGAACTCTTTTCGAGAAAAAACGAAGAAACCAACATTCAAAAAGTGACCTTTAAAGAATAAAACTGAAAACAAACTCCAGTGATATTTATGGAGTCTACAGACAAAAGTAATTTGATTATTTGCTAACAATCTGATAGACAAACAAGAAATACAAACACTATCGTTTACCGTTCTAGATATTAAAATAGTTTTGGATTTCGTACCAAACCACACGAGTAATGAAAGTGTGTGGTTTGAGGAGGCGTTGCGAGGTCACGAGAAATATTATGATTACTTTATCTGGGAGGATGGAGTGGTGGACGAAAATGGGGTTACGCATCCGCCTAATAATTGGGTAAGTTTGAAAAATATTGCAGGTCACAATAATTTCATAAAATGTAAATTATATTAGTAATAGCAGATAATTATAACAATTATACAAGCTGTTTATCTGTGAATAAATCTTGTTGGTTATTTAATTATTGATGATGCACATGAACGATTTATAAATCATATTGAATTGTGGTTAATCAAATTCATGGTAATTCATCTTATGTCACATGCAACGCTATTTAATATAACAGACAAAATCAATACAACTTAAAACAATTCAAATTAATAAAATTGTCAATCCTTAGGTCAGTGTCTTCCGTAAGAGCGCATGGGAGTACAGAGAAGAAGTCGGAAAATACTACCTTCACCAGTTCGTTATTGGTCAACCAGACCTTAACTACCGTAACCCCGATGTCGTCGAAGAAATGAAGAATGTTGTTCGCTTCTGGTTAGAAAAAGGTGTCGCAGGTTTCAGAGTTGATGCTATTGCCCATTTGTTCGAGGTTGACAAGGCAGATTTCGGTGGAAAATATCCTGATGAGCCTTTGTCTGGTCATACAGATGACCCTGATAACTACGACTATGTTTCACACATTTACACAAAAGACCTTGATGAAACTGTTGAAATGGTTTACCAATGGAGGGAAGTGTTCGATGAAATTAAGAAAAAAGATGGTTTGACTAGAGTCATGATGACTGAGGCATACTCTAGTCCTCAGATGACGATGAAGTACTTCGGTGCAGGTGATCGCAAAGGAGCCCAGATGCCTTTCAACTTTGTGCTTATTTCTGATGTGAACGGTGGTTCAAGTGCTGCGGAAATCAAGTACGCTCTTGACAAGTTCCTCACATTCAAACCTATTGAAGAACATGCCAACTGGGTGGTAAGACATTTAACTATTTTAAAAATATTTATTTAAAGGTCTTCCTGTATCCTCCTAAATGACTCATTTTATTTTTCAGGCTGGAAACCATGACAACAGTCGTGTTGCTTCAAGATTTAGCCCAGAATTAGTTGATGGTATCAACATGATTACCTTATTGATGCCTGGAATTGGTGTCACTTACATGGTAAGCAAAACTTTGCTATTAATTTCTGAATATATGTACCAATTAAATAAATAAATGTTTTTTTTAATGACGCGTGTCATGAATTTTATATTTTAGGGAGAAGAAATCGGTATGGTCGATGGTTACGTGAGCTGGGAAGATACCGTGGATCCCAGTGGCTGCAACACTGATGACCCTATCAACTACTGGATCTCATCCAGGGACCCTGAACGCACGCCTTTCCAATGGAGTGCCAATAAGAATGCAGGTATGAGCAAAGGTTATTTCTTCATATCGACAACATTACACCGACAATACAGGGGCTCCTACAGATATTTACAAAGATATAAAATCTATCCTCAATTGCAGCCGTAAAACGTGATAATATGTTCTTTTCACAGGTTTCTCAGACGGTGACAAGACCTGGCTCCCAGTAGCAGCTGGCTTTGAGAACCTGAACGTCGAAGTCCAGAGTGTTACAAAAAGTTCTCACTTGAACGTCTATAAGGTTTTATCAACACTGCGCACTGACAAGGTCTTCAGATATGGCAGATACGAATCTGTTGCATTTAATGAAGGAGTCTTTGCTTTCAGAAGGTGAGAACAAAAACTTTGCTTCGAGTTTGGGAGTGTTAAAAATAGTGATGATACTGGTTTCTCCATTTTATTTTTATCGGTCTTATCTTGACAAAAGGAATGTTGGAAAACCAACATAAACAAAATAATAAACACTTAAGATAGACCAGCATCAATTTATCTAGAGGTATTTTCGCAAGACAGATATGACGTTTCCAATACCCTACGTACGTCAATAGAACAACGTAAACATTTTGAGCTCTAAACTGAAAAGTAGAGTTCCCTATGGCATGTGTGCACGTTACACATAATAATATTAACAAACATCCAGGCTTGGAACGAATGTTTGCCGACCTCTTGTATACCTACAGGAACAGGTATATACTACTATTTATACTTATGCGGAAATTGATCCATCGTCCTTGGAAAATATTGGCATTACAATATTAACGTAAATTGGTCAACGCTATTTTCATGCATCGACAATGTTATAGGTAAGTACATTGAAATTGAGAAGCACATGAATTATTTCATTCATGTATGTCGACCGGAACATTAAAATTAATCAACTTTTCGGTGAACATTCATTTCTTTTACTAGAAAAATAATCAACGCGCTGACGTCAGGAAAGTGACATTATGTTTTGACAAATTATTATTTTCTTTTGTAAATGAAATAACCATTTGTATGCAGAAAATCCACAACCAAACTACACTTTCTGAATGATTTTATATGATACTAGCACTTCGCCCGCGACTTCGTCCGCGTGGGGATAGTAGGTACTCCACAAACTGCAACGCCCCTACACATATCCCCTTATAAAGGTTAGTTTTGGAAAATTAAGCACAACGATTCTCATTATTGGTTCAGCGCAACTGTTCACCCCGTTCAGCCCGTCAGAGGTTGATTATGCAAAAATTGTTAGGTACATGATCTGTTGCAATTATCCCACTTTTAGTTTATTCATAGAATTCTGACGTAAATTGAAGCAAGCTATAATTTCCTCCCCTAAAAACTTATTCACCCCTGCTTCACCCCTTATTATGTATGTACCTAGTTGATTTTCGAAAAATCCAAACATTTGATATTCTTATTGTTTTATCGAAAACATTTAAATGCCGTGGTGTTTCAACGTCATCGGACCAAGCATTATACGATTCTCCCCAGTTCGCTCAAGCCGCGACATTTTTCTTTCTCCGAGCATGTTTATTACCGTCGTAACTTTTGAACGAAAGGTCCGATTTGAATGATTTAAAGTGTAATTTACACGGACATAATCAACCTTAATTATCAAACCATATAAATGGATAAGGATTAATATCATGGTACTAAAATCACCATTTTTTATTTCACCATGGGATTTGCTTGACTTATATTAACAAAAAGCGGTCATGGTGACTTATCCATAATAGTTAGACATATGGTATCGCGGACTTTTATTAGATATTGATGACCTCTATAAAACTGTAGTACATCACTTTGCTCTATTGTCAATAGATTCCGCAGCGTACGCGATATAAGGATTTTTTCTCACACCTTGGGTCACATTATCGAAGTTTTCATACGGATCCCTAACTTTTTTGAAAATATTCTATAGCCTATGTCCATCTCTGATAATGTAGGATTCTACTGGTGAAAGAATTTTTCAAATCGGTCCAGTAGTTTCGGAGCCTATTCATTTCAAACAAACAAACAAACAAACAAACAAACAAACAAACAAATCTTTCCTCTTTATAATATTAGTGTAGACAGATTTTGTTTTACTTAGTAAAATGGCCGATTTTATCATAGCCACACCATAAAACGATGATTATGACCACGCTATAAAACGATGTACGTACAACAAGAAAATACGGCCTTAGAACTAGATGTCTTTGAATTGGTCAACATACAACATCGCGTGACGACAAGGTTTTCATTGGAAACGCTTACCTACTTGAATAATCTAAACGGACATTCGATAGTGGCCACCAACAAAATTGGTTTGAGAACCTTAACCAGCGATTAAATAGATGATATTGATGTTATGTACGAGCTTTTCTAAGCTTTTCTTCTTGAGTAAGGACGTGTTACGTGTATTAAATTACTTAATTTAGTAGTAGATCCTACCTCAACCACCATTGAAAGTGAGAAAAGTATGTCAATGTCATGCTTTCTATTTGCAAGACAGTTCGAAATAATAAAACCTTTGATATGTTACCTCCTTAATAGCAATGTTTCGGAGTAAAAGTCGTTACATTTTTAAATTACACAACAGATAGGAGTTTACTATGTAATTTATTTGGCCGCTAAAACACGACAGATATGAATTTTCATACAAGTTTTGCCGGCCGTTGTTCGTATGTATTTGGCCAGTACAGCAATTTCAATTTATCTCGAAGAAGGTTGTCAAAATAACGTTCAAATTTCCAAGCATGTTTGAGAAAAGAATTTTGCTGTTGGAACACACACTAAGACAAATGTGTTGGTAACTTTGAAGACACATCTTAACACGAGCGACCGTAACAAAAATATAATACAACTAGCTTCTACCAGCGGCTTCGCCCGCGTGAATATCGGAAATAGGAAGGTTTCCTGATTTGTATCGTACATTTTTTACTCAGGAAACACCTACCCTACCCTACACTACCCTACCCTACACTACCCTACCCTACCATACCCTACCCTACCATACCCTACACTACCCTACCCCACATCTACCCTACACCTACCCTATACCTACCCTACACCTACCCTACACCTACCCTACACCTACCCTAACACTTACCCTACACCTACCCTACACCTACCCTACACCTACCCTGCACCTACCCTACACCTACCCTACACCTACCTACTGTACACCTACCCTATACCTACCCTACACCTACCCTAACCAGCCCAAAAGATACCATGACATGTTTCTGGTCTCCTGGTACTTGATCTTTCTGGTCTCCTGGTACTTGTGAATCTGAAGTACTAAGGCAGTAGCGGCTCTGAGTTTCCACTTTCTCCTCAGTCTCCATTAATCCATGCCACTTACCGGGATAAAAAGTAGCCTATTTTTTATTCCAGGATATGAACTACATGTGTGCCAAATTTCATCCAAATCCCTTCAGCCGTTTTTGCCTGATTGTTACACAAACATACAAACATACAAACATACAAACATACAAACTTTCACCTTTATAATATTAGTAGGATTCACTTTTATAAAACTTGCACAAACAAAAAAGTATTACACCGAGCCCCCCATCACACATCTTTAGACTATAAACAAGATTTACAATGCTTTATTTAACTCTGACAGGTGGTATAACAAGAAAGCCTACATTGTCGTCATCAACTTCAGACAAGAAGCCTACATTATCGATCTGACCTACTTCGAAAACGTCAGCAAGAAAGTCGAAGTCGTTATTAGCAGCATCCAGTCACCCAAAACATCCAGGTAAGGAGTAACCATAATTCTGGTAACGTGGAGTCTAGCTAACAAATTCTGTTCCCCAAATTTTAACAAAATAACTGGATAGAATAAAACAGTGTTGACATAAGCCTACCCCAAGCGTAGACGAAAGTTCAGAATTCTCATATTATAGAAGTTTGAAGTTTGGGCATAATGCCAGTTTGCCAAAGGTCAACACACTCAATATTATCTTAGAATTTGGGGCGAAACCGTGAACGATGATTATCTTGTTATGTGCCAAAACTTCTTTAGTGGTTGCCTATCCTTTATAACTACTTTCTTATCCTTTGAGGTATTTTTGAATACAAATTCTGTATTTATATTATGATGTTTATTATCATTTGAATCAGATTTACCAGTCTCGTTTACATTCAAATGATCTACTGAATTCAAACGAAAACAGAAATGGCTTCTATCTTCAACAGTTTATCAGTTCGTATTTACCTCAGTAACTTTGATAACAGTTGAGCAACGAGAACTTGAGCAATGAGCATGTGAGAGCATTCGATTACTTCCAAGACAAGAGATTTGTTTCTCAAATACTTAAAGCTGAAACAATTGTTGCGTGGCCCTGACTGTTTTTTTTTTTTTTTAAATAGTTGTTGTGATAACGGCACTAACTGATATAATATTCATTTATTAGGTTATTGATTGTATCATTTCGTTCCAAAAATTTATAAAACAGAAGAGAATTAGGTACTTATTAGCAATAACCCAGACGACAGAACAGTCATATTAGAAGAAAGCTATTTGAAAACTTTTTCTTTTTAAAAGTTGCGTTTCTTTTTTTTGTTTTAAATCGTTTGAACTAAAAGTTAAGAGACGGTTAAAATCCCTTATTTGAAAATTGAAATATAAGATAATACAGTGTTTGTTTACCAGAGGTATAAGATATACGCAACAGTAATGTCACTACATTGTTCACAGTTTAACATGTAGGTACGAATTCATAATCTTAGATACAATAATACCACATAATGAAGTTGTCACGTCTTATTTTGTCTCTCTAACTCCTAATTCAATAAGACTAATCAATCAATTGGAATGATGATCAATTAATTTAGATTTCAATACAGGATTCCTTGTCAGAATTAACTGAACAGTTGTAGAGGTACAGATGCTATCTTTAAAATCACTGCTTTCTTTATTGCCATCTAGCTAGATCAAGTCCCTGAGCTCAGCTCTTGTATTTGTTTGTTTATTCCTTGCACTAATCTCAATAACCCAGTTTTCCATCTCATCTTTTCAGGGATGTTCTTCAAGCGAACGAAGTGGAAATCCTCGGCTGCGAATCTTTAGTGCTCAAAGTTGTCTAACTATCATCAACTTGATAAACTTCTATGAACTATTGAATAACAACGGTGGTCTACATTTTACTTATTTAAATATCCTGAAGATTGGACGAAGCAAGTTCTGACTGCAAAACTGGGTTACACAGCTGTAACAACTTTATAAATGTTATCAAAAGTTTGCTATTGTGTACTGAAGAGGTATTCGTTGAAATGGATTTTTTATTCATCCTATTTAGCCGAGACTGGTTATGCCAGCACTTCATACTTTTGAAAATAAAATGAAACGTCTTCACAAAATTGTTTTAACTTTTCTCTGGATAAAGGGAATGAAATTTAGGCGCCTAATGAGAAATTAATTTGCATTTATACATTAATTATGGATAAGCTGTGTAGGGTGAGGGATTAGTGTTAATTATGTAATTGCGACACGATTATGTATGTAACACT
The DNA here is from genome assembly GCA_947386135.1 of Melanchra persicariae. NCBI lineage: Eukaryota > Metazoa > Arthropoda > Insecta > Lepidoptera > Noctuidae > Melanchra > Melanchra persicariae. Next base: position 4,504,993 of record OX376653.1, on the reverse strand, counting down.
TGACTCTAATAGTGATATGTCGTTCATTATTATCTCTTGAAGTTATGAGTTAATTTGAAATCATAGAGGCACTTGAATATTAACTACATTAGATATGGGCTTGATTAGTTTCAGTATAATCTGTTCAATTTCGAAACTTAATAAAAACAGGCTACCCACCATATATCGTGGGTTCACACAAATGTAAATATAGCTTTTTCTGAAAATGTTACTGGAACGTTAATATCTCATGGAAGTTTTAAAATACCAATTATGCCGTGCTAACCGCAAAAAAGGTATCTCAAAAAAACGTAAAATTGATACATAAGAATCAGTTTTACGATTTGCCATAAGGCAGTGGATTGCTTAAAAAAATAGCGGTATATTATTTAAAAGGAATAAAAAAAAACTCTTAAAAAGTTTACCCTATCTGAATGTATAAAGAAAACCTTATTTGCAATACTTACTTTTTTCTCGTCACTAGCTTTCACTGAGATACCGCTTTTGCCCTTTTGACAGCAGAATTTTCAATTATAGGATACTAATAAATAGAAGTCACATTCGGTCATTTAAAATTAATATGTTATAGAAATCAAAATGTTCGGCTTTATGTCTGTTTCCTTGAATGCTTATGCAAGGTTTGAAATGCACGGATACGTAGGAAAAGGCACAGGAGAAAAAGCTAGCGTTCAATTACTCAAACAGAACAATGAGATTAGTCTAGTTGTAGCTAAGCATACGCAGAAGCATGGTATAAAACGTGATTTTGGAGACAATGCAACTGACGAAGGCTATGCAAAACGTCTGCATACATATAGTTTGAGTTCAAATTATCTGACGCAGAATTTACTGAACATTGCAACGCGGTAAAGATACAATATTGTTCGGTTGACCGCTGCCACCGCACTCGCTCACTGTACCGTGCAAAACATGAATTGTAAGGCTGTGTACACACTTGCCGACGTGAATACCAAACAACAGTGTTCCCTGAGAAACATTAGTGTGTACAGCAAGAGTGTTTGTTATTTAACGTGTTACTATAGAGATTGCCATTACAAACAGATATACTTAAATGTATTTGGTATACCTATTTGGTTTTTTTAATATCAGTAATATTTGGTACAAAATTGAGTTTGATATTCAAGGTCACTAATACACATTTTGATGGATAATGCTCATTAATCAAACTCATTTTACCATGGAAACGATTAAGGCATTTGTAATCGACGTTCAGTATGCAAAGACTTCCCAAGATGCCATGCTGTTCTAAACTTATTGGAGCATTTTCTAAAACGTACGTACAAAAGTAAAGGCTTCATCAGACCTAAGCGGTATTCGCTACCCAGAGTGGCAGCGGTTCAAACCTATCGCGATACTGATATCCACATGGATATCGATAAGACTATGGGTAGCGAAACTAACTTACAAAGCTATTTTAAAACGCCGCCCGACGCCGTGGCGGAACCTGTTTCGCAAAGCCAACTAATGAATACTTTTCCTGGATTGTAAGGCAACACTTTCGCCCTTTCGCCCTAGCCGCAGAACTCCACACAAAATACCGAATCTAGCAAAATGTATCGGTACTGCTCTGGGTAGCGAATACCACGTATGTCCAAACAGGCCTTAACGTAGGTACATTTATACAATGTCAAACCGCGGTGCACGGCTGTTGCTTTAGACCACATGGGGTGAAGCAAAACCGAGCCCGAGCTTCGATGCGCTGCGATTGACAGCGTATCGAGTAACATGTTTGTTTTATCGAGCCCCAGTTTCTGTTGAATTTAGCTTTATTAGTTAGTGGGAACAGTCGATTTTTGGAAAAAGTTTTTAGTATTGATCCTTGTAGAGTTTATGAGAGGCTCGTGGATAGAAATACAGTTTGTGGAGGTCGACACCGCAGGGGATGGGGCATCCTCTGAGGTGTCAACCTCTATTTGGAATACTGGCACTATGTGGAATACTGGTGGTCCGGTCGGACTGGAAACCGACTCCTACATAACTATGTAGGTGTCGGTTTTCAGATTCTTCACAACTGGGAAGGATCTAGGCAGATTTGTTGACTCGAAAGAGAGAGGGCCTAGCACAAATGTATTGACGTGTGAGTGAATTCCACTATTATAAATTATAATACTCGTTCCGCACATAATATTTATTTGAATTGGACACTACAATTATATTTTTGTATGACATAAATTGTGTATGTCGCATAATTAACCGCTCGAACACTGACATGTGAAAATTCCATAGTAAAAACAAATCTTACGTAACAGTAATAATAAACATTAAAATCGCGAAAATCCGCGGTACACCGCTGTGCCGGCAATGTTCGAGCGGTTTTAAACCAAAATACTATGGGGTTGTAGATTTTTTTTTAATTCATAATTCACTGACCTTAACGATACTTACCTTACTATACGTCAAAACATTCGTGCTTGGTCCTCTGTTTAAAGAAATGTGTCAAAATGACAAACAACAATGCCTTTGCAACACGCGGTCAATCTTGATATCTGAAGACTATTTTTTAAGCAACGCTTTTTTAACAGCTTGCGAGTGACATGCGAATACAAACCCTCACTAGCCCCTCACTAGGCACTCAGAAGTACGTGAAATATTGTGGTATGTAAAATAAGACGTATTTTTAGACGTGGAGGCTTACGTGGGACACTATTTACAGGCTGAGAGTAACGCAGAGAGAGAGAGAGAGCCATGGAGCGTTCTAGGTATGGTAGGAAAACGAATTACGGAACTCAAATGGAGCAGGGCAGAGTGCAGTAACGAAAGGTGAAGTAAGGTGGTGACCAAATGACGTCCGCGGACTAGAAGAAGTGTTAGTGGTAAGCCTGTGACATGGGCAGACGACATTATTGCCATCAGGATTAGAACCTGGATTTGGCTGGCACAAGAACGTGGGGATTGGCGCAAGAACAGAGAGGCATAATGGTCAGCAGTGGCCTGGGCAAAGTCGGGCTGTGGATGATTATGATGAACACACAAACTACTAGCTTTAAGTAACAGTAACAAACGTATTATCAGAGAGACTAAATTAACCTTGTAAATAATAATTGGCACCGTACCGCAGTTCTTAAAGGTAACCCACGAGTGTAACCCACCTTTTGATACTTAATTAAATGGTTAAACAATATAAAGCCTACCCTTTACAAGCTGTCAGAGTGTGCTTTTATATCTTTTACTAACAAGATAAAAAGGCACACAAAACTGGTAACGTGAAATTTGAGAGTAGAAATTTTGATCGAAAAGTAGACTAAAATTCCAGAAGTCGAGGGTTGGAGATTTGTTGATGCATAAGAGATTTAAGCTTAAAAGCAAACAACGTTCAACACGAATTAACCTATAAGGGGCGCACGGATGTATTAAAGAAGATCGAACATGAAATATTTTGCATTTTACCAAAAGTAGAGCATACACTAAAACTAGTGAACATGTTATAAATGTTATAATTTTGAAAATAGACATTCATAATTTTATATTGCAATGAATAAAGAATTTGTGCTTTTCAAGTATCACACACGATATACAAACCACAGAAAACTGTGATGACTCAACACATCTAAATTACCTTACCATCTAAAACCAAGGCTGTATTTAACAATACCTAAGTTTAAGCTTAACTTTGTGTCTGAATCATTATCACCATCATATCAGCCGAAAAACGTCCACTGCTGGACCAAGGCACAACAACCGGTACTGTGCGTCTCACATCCATCGGCTACCCGCAACCCTCACCAGGTCATCGGTCTACCTTGTGGGAGGCCTTCCAACGCTGCATCGTCCGGTACGCGGTCGCCACTCCAGAACGGTGCCTGGATGAAGGTAATTTAGATGTGTTGAGTTACAGTTTCCTGTGGTTTGTATATCTTGTGTGATCCTTGAAAAGCACAAATTCTTTATTCATTGCAATATAAAATTATGAATGTCTATTTTCAAAATTATAACATTTATAACATGTTCACTAGTTTTAGTGTATGCTCTAGTTTGGGTAAAATGCAAAATATTTCATGTTCGATCTTCTTTAATACATCCGTAGGTCCCTTATAGGTTAATTCGTGCTGAACGTTGTTTGCTTTTAAGCTTAAAACCTCTTATGCATCAACGAAATTCCAACCCTCGACTTCTGGAATTTTAGTTTACTTTTCGATTAACATTTCTACTGTCAAATCTCACGTTACCAGTTTTTATTGACTCGTCAGAATACAGAATAAACCAGAAACTGTCAACGCGCTCAAATACGAGTCAATGTAAACCACGCCGTAATGGCGTGGTTCATTAAATTGTCAATTAGTCAATGACCAACGCACGTGTTATAGTCAAGTGTGCTCCCCTCTGCCAGTTGAATAGTTATTTTAATTATAATTTGAGGTAATGTCATCGTGCGCAGGTAACACTACGCGAGTGGGTAAGGCGCGGGTGCAATGCACTGCGTACAAATGTGATTAAAGACTCTTTCTGGTTTGTTATATATTCTGAGGTTAACTCTTGGTTGACCGTTTAAACAACCAATCATGCTATGAAATTAATGGTTATAACTCAAATTTAAAACAATAATTAATGTTGGAACAATCTGAATGACACTAAATAACCTTGTTCCTTATACAAAGTTCTATATCACTTTCAGAAATATCAGAAACTTAACATCATATGTTAGCCAGAGTTCATATCAGTCAAAGTTCCTTAAAGTATTTGTTCTCGACAGTTCAAGAGTAATGCGTACAAACTTGGCATGAAGTCAGACAAAATGAAGGCAGTTTTGGGGTAGTTTCTAGCCAATATGTTCTGATGTAAGGTTTTGGAGTCATATAAGGGCTGTATAAAGATGAACTGGAAGAAATTTTGCTGTCGTTATTTCGTTTAATATGGCACTAGCGGTCATTGGGTAGGTAGGACATTCCTTATTTAAAAATATGGAATAAAGCCCATTTACGCTCTGAATCCTCATCTATAGTCATCATCATCATCATATCAGCCGAAAGACGTCCACTGCTGGCCTCCCTCAAAATGGGGGTTTGCCATAATTGCCACGCTTGGCAGGCGGGTTGGCGATCGCAGTAAAGCAGTTGCAATCACACCCATGGGAAGTGATGGAATTGTGCTATTCTTTATCGTCAGACACCATACGAAACATCATCATCTATGGTGCGTGAACCTTATTACTAACTGGCTGCCACGCGGCTCCGCCCGCGTGAATGTCGAAAATTATCCCAAGCGAACATACTCCCGGGATAAAAAGTATCCTTTGTGTTATTCCAGATTATAATCTACCTCTGTGCCAAATTTCATCAAGATTCATTCAGTAGTTCAATACTCAATACTCATTATTTTATTGAATTCCATATTATGTATCACAAAGATGGCATAACAAAGGATCAAAAGATCAATATGAACCCTGTCGGGCACAGCAAAATTAGGAGAGAGGAAGAGGGCTAAGTAGCAATTCAAGGATTTAAATATTATTAAATACAAATTATTTAGAAGTGTTTAATTGAATGCATATTTATGTATGAATATCCACTTAACTGTAACGACGACTCTTGGAGTCGATGCGCCATTGTTTTACTACTGTGTCTGCTATTATATCGGCTGAAGATTTATATATTATAAGGTTTATGTATATATAGGTGTGGTATATTATTTATTTTTATATAGGCATTGCATAAGAATAGTGCAGGTAATTAGTTTCGGCGTGATTGAGTAACAAACATCCATCCATACATTCATCCAGCCAAACATCTAAAGTTTCGCATTTATAATATTAGTATAGAACCTATACGATGAAAACACGATCTGTACAATTTATTTTTTGGGTTTCTATGAAAACATATTAAAGAAAGAGTATTGCCAATGACGGTATTGCCATGCTAGAACGGAACAACTATTAGCCGCATTAGGTTTTGCAATTAAGTACAAGCTAACATTAAAATCATGATTTTCATTGGGTGGTTCATAAACTTTTAAAAAGACATACCTAACTCTGAAATAACGAGGAAATAAATAAAAAAACAGCTTTATTTGTGGGAAATAAAAATATCAAATATTTGAAAGTTGGTCCCAAAATAAGAGATGTACCTAACCATGCATTCGGGAGTAGGTTCGTTCAGGTTCACCCTCTGAAAGATTGCCGATAAAATCAAAGTCAGCCTGTATATATATAAATAAATATATACAAGGGACCTGCGTGGGTTCTTGTTTATTTCAGCTTATTATATTTAAACGAAGCTATGTTTGGAATTTCTTTGAAGGATAAAATCCGAAACGTAATTATCCGGAGGGAGGAGAATCTGGTGTCAGTGACATGGCTTGTAAGAGATGGGTGTTGCTATCCCACTAATAATATAAAGATGATATTGGGTAGCTGAAATATGTACATTAATGAAAAATAGCAAAACATAAAAATAGTGAATGCTTACAAAAAAAAAACGACCACAAAAATGACTAAAAAATTACTTTTTAAGCAGTCTGATCCAGTTGGTGACATCAAATCTTTTCAATTCAATGACTTTCGTTCAAGTCTGACTAATGATTCTGATTGAAATAAAGTTAATGCCACTAAGTGTAACAAACTGCTTGAAAAGTAATTTCTACTTAGCTGTTTTATTTTTAAAACACATTTTTTTTATCATTTTATTAGCCGTTTCCTTGCCAGCCTCTAAGGCATTGTCTTTTTTTAAGGATAGGAAATCATCAAATTACTACTTCCTGGGCAGAGCGAGAGGGAGTGTCAGACTTTTACTGACTAAAACCCATCCTTGTTCCTCCTAAATGCTCTTTGCGTTCCAGGGCCACGTTGACTCTTTCGAACAAATTTCGCAAAAGCTGGTTCACTGCGATATATATTCGCACAACTTATAAAACTGCAAGTTCTTTTAAGTGCAACTATGACGAAGCACCACCTTATAAAATCAAGAATGTATCTTTATCTAGTCTCATAATCTAAAGATACTAAAGATTATTTTTATTAACACCGTAGAATGCGCTCCATAACACGAGTTATGCTATGCCAGCTTCAGATTGATAGACACACAAATATTTTAAGACATTCTACCTCCTCGTATCATGTAATATCTAACGGCTTAATAAATCACTAATAGAAGGTGCCTAGAAAAAAAATCTAGCGAACTTATGCCTGCGTACGAAAAAGGAAATACGTGTCAATTAACGCGAGATTTTTCGCGTGAAGCCCATATCGACACAGTGTGATAACATCTATACAAATTCCTTGCCAAAGCTGACACTGTGTCCGTAAATGGAAACCGAATAGTTGACTTGGTTTTGTAAGAATGTTAGGATGACGTTCCAGCTTTAGTTATTTTAATAATAAGCGTTGGATATGGATTTGATTGGTAACTTTTAATCCTGTTCTTACTGATACAACAAAACCCCAAAGAACACCCTTATGATTTACTGGTAGTTATTTGTCTATGACCGCTTCGTTGAATTGTCACAAGCGGTACTTAACTGCACTGCTGAGCATACGGTCCTGGGGTCTACTCTTTTTTGGCGTTTTCTACTCCGTATTACCTACGGACTTACGATGAGTCCCGAATCTGAACCAAGAGTGAATGACAACACGATTTGACAGTGGTTCTTAGTTCGGGTTCGGGACTAATCGTATGTTTAGAGAGTAGACCCCCTGGGGTCCCGAACCCAAACTAAGAATAACTTTGGTTGGCCCTTTAGCAAAAGTTATTCATATTGATGATACAATGACACCAACGGTATTGCGTTTATTCTGATACACGTTGTATGTATTCTGTAAAAAATGTGCGAAAAAAAAAAACTGCGATACTGTTACTAAATTATTGTGACGATAAATACTATTCTGTGAAACTCCAAATTTCTAAAGCCATGAGTGAGTGTATTTTTGAACTAATAAGCCGACCAATAACGGCTTATTAGTTCTTAAATACACTTGAAATGGGTTTTTAAGTTTGGGTGTGGCAAACCCGCGTGCAATCGTGACGCTGGAGCTGTTTCAACTTTTTCCTCCATAATCCTCAGCTGTCGCCAAACTTTAATAATTTCGAACCACTGTCAGAAGATTTAAGTTTGAGTTTTGATACAGTTTCATTCAATTGTTTTTTTTGTATTTCTAAGCTATTATTTTCTTTGTTTCGGGTTGTAAGTGGCAACGAATCATTCTATCGATTATGGTGATTTTCTATGAATATTTTATGAAGCTGCTTATCACTACGGTTTTCTGCTACCAGAAATTCAGAAGCACTCAACGAGTAGTCGTTACTGCTGAAATAATGTCACCTCGTTCAGGCCACCTCATCGTCATCATCATCACCTGCCTAGCCTTTTCCCAACTATATTGGGGTTGGCTCCCAGTCAAACCGGATTCAGCTGAATACCAGTATTTTACGTGGAGCGGCTGCTTACCAGACCTCGACAACCCATTAACTGGGTAACACGGTACATCTTGGCAAGACTGGTGTCAGATTTTCTGGCTTCTGACAATCCGTAACGACTGCCAAACATCACCAAATGACAGTCGGGACCAACGGCTTAACGTGCTTTCCGAGGCACGGAGGAGTCTCAGTATGTTAAGATGGTCACCTATCCACAGACCAACCTCGGCAAGCGTTGCTCAACCTTGGAGATCGGCCCGTGCGGCTGTTATAATTTAGCCACAAAGCTCCTCCCCTCATCGTCATCTTAATTATTATGTTCATCTGAACGGCGTCAACTACTAGCCTGGCCCTGTCCTTCTCACACCCAGCGGATTTCAGCGCAGCGTTTCAACTTATGGAAGACTTTCAACCTTTCCAAGGTTATCTGAACCACAGCCAGGGGTGCGCAAATTTAATCGTATCCCAGGCGCCGCCTCATGGTAGAGGTAGGAACTGTAGGGTATTAGTCGATAGGAGTCCGACTTAACAGACGGGGAATATCCATGAGGATTTCACCACTGAAAAAAAAAGACTTTTAAACTTGGAACGTTATTTTCGGTGTGTATTTAGTACAATAGATTGCTCGCCTCGCTAAAATGGGTAGGGGTGAAGTTTCCGATTCTATTCATCATCAACATCTCAGCCAAAAGGCGGCCACTGCTGGACATAGGCCTCCCACAAGTGGCACCACAACAACCGGTCCTGTGCGTCTCGCATCCATCGGCTACCAGCGACCCTCACCAGGTTATCGGTCCATCTTGTGGGAGGCTTTCCAACGCTGCGTCTTCCGCTACGTGGTCGCCACTCCAGAACTTTTCGCCCCATCGACCATCTGTTCTGCGAGCAATGTGCCCTGCCCACTGCCACTTCAGTTTGGCGATCCTTCGGGCTTTGTCGGTTCCCTTGTTCGTCTTGCGGATCCGATCATATTAACTCCACATTTCTCGCCTATCTTGTACTGTAGCTAGATCCTAACTCACTAACGATGTTCGACCCATCCGATACATTATTTACCTTATAAAGCGTAGTTAGATGCGATTCAAAGGCGCGTTCCGAAGTTTGCGAGAAACGGTCTTGTGCGGATCATTTGCTCCAAAAGTAGCTATGTGAAATGAGGTGTAAGGCGTTACTTGCCAGTTGTTATCGAAGTTATAAATAAGGGCAATGTTTTTCGTTTGCTATTTTTGTATTTAAGCTTTATGAGAAATGTTACACCTCATTTGATACGTATCTAATACATTTGATAAAGTAGCTGTTGTGATCTGGAGTGTGTCTGGATGTTTTTAAAATAAATAGGCTTACCTATTCATAAAAAATCGAACCATAACTACACTACATTTTTTTTAGGGTTCCGCACCCAAAGGGTAAAATCGGGACCCTATTACTAAAACTCCGCTGTCCGTCTGTCCGTCTGTCTGTCACCAGGCTGTATATCACGAACCGTGATAGCTAGACAGTTGAAAATTTCACGGATGATGTATTTCTGTTGCTGCTATAACAACAAATAACAAACAGAATAAAATAAATATTGAAGGGCTCCCATACAACAAACGTGATTTTTTATGCCGTTTTTTAAGGATAATGGAGCGGAACCCTTCGTGCGCGAGTCTGACTCGCACTTGGCCGGTTTTTTGACTTCTTTTAAGTATTCTATACAGAATTTGAATTTAGATTCTGCTAATCAATATTCAAGCTAACTAATTGCTCGTTCTTATAAATGGGGCTGAAAATTTGTAGAAATATTTAATTATTTATTGATTTGAACCCATTCAGAATTTTTTGTCGTGTAATGAATCCGTGATTAACATAAGCCTTGCTAACTAAACGACAACAATGGTGATTGAAATAAATATAGCCACAATAAGCACGTGGGTGCTTTGTGACTCCCACATATTATGGAGGCGCTAGGCTAACCCCATGACATAAAGAAAAGTATGGAGTGTAAAACTTTTTTTAGGTGGGTAATCATCAACTGACTCCTTTGGCTCTGGGTGGAGCGGAGGCGGGAGTGTCAGACTCTTACTGACTAAAACCCACCCGTGCTCCTCCAAATGCCCTTTGCGTTCCAGGGCCCCGGTGACTCTTTCGAATAAATTCCGTAACCCTGAGTGTAACCCTACATAGCAGTGCTTGTAGATATTTGTATTTTACGTCAAACTCTGTTACATTTTCACTTGTTCTATTAGCTGTCTGTCTACGGATATTGTAATAAAATTACTTACGCGTAAAGAAGTGATTTGAATTTCAAATTAAATTGTCTCCTAGAGCAATTTATTTACACTTTCTTACTTTGAAAATTCCAAAATGTTTCAGAATATCGTCTATGAAAATGAATTGGTACACAAATATTTGTTTTTTATATTGTAAATAAGTGATCTAAATACTGTAGACACAAAATATCTACCTATAGTTTAGAAAAAATGTAAGGCTTTTTGCACTTAAATTCTTTCTAGATATTTTTTTTGTGAGCAAATATAGACATAGATAATGTATAAAGTATTTTGTCCTTTCCTTTCTAGATAGCGCAACAATAATCGGAATTACAACAAGCTATACCTACAATCTCAATAATTTCGTTGCTCAAATAATCTTATCAGCGTATGTTTTGGCCGTCCAATGACCGCTACTACTTTTAACGGTCAAAAGCATCCTGCTGTCCATATTTTAAAAGTGGAATCTGTATGTTTCGATGTTTTTAAACTTGGAAACTTGGAACACGAGTTAATCACAAACCTGGCTAAAGGATATTTTTTGTACCTAAGTAATTTCTGCACTTTATGACTGCCATTTCCAGAATCATTGGTTAAGGATAGTATTAGACGATGATTCTGATGACAAAGATATAGATAGACATTTATAACGAAAGGGCAACTAATTCGCGTGCCCGATTCGGTGTCAAAATCGTAAGCCACCACTTTAGCGCTCAGTCTGCACCGGTGTATGCTAGTCAGACGTCAGTTAGGTGTCCGGGGGTCTACTCTCTAAGCCTGAAGTCCGTAGTTTCAGCCTTAGTGTCGGGCATTTTCTACTCCGTATCATCTACGGACTTACGATTAGTCCCGAACCCGAAGTAAGAATGAATGACTACACGATTTGAAAGTTGTTCTTAGTTCGGGTTTTGAGACTAATCGTAAGTCCGTAGGTGTAGAGAACGCCCGATACTAAGGCCGAAACTATGGACTTCGGACTTAGAGAGTAGACCCCCAGTTAGGTGGTTAGATCAATTAGGTGCCACACGCGGCGGCGTCGTTGAATCGATTTGATTTTCCCATTACTTAATAGTGCTTGTGTGTGACGTCATAGTAAGTAGTCAAAAAATGGCACGCTTGGTTTTCATACAGATCGTGATACTTGCGTTATTCATGTATATCTATATCTGTGGGCGCGATATAGCCAGTTTTAAGTAAATTAGGTTATGTGTATTGTGTAATGTGAGTAAAAACTTTCTTTCTTATTATGGGCTTGGACTGAAAATAAAGATTATTATTATTATTATATTCAGGTCTTAATTTTGCTTCTCTTTTATTTAAGAGAGTATACATAACCTAATACACGGGCTGAAAATTTAAGTATGTAAGAGAAAATTTAAATTGAAAAGGTAGATGATAGATGATTAATATTATTATTCTATTGGTAGTAAGATCCTGAGAGTTAATTTGCGACGTTTATGTGGGCGAAGCCGCTGACTAAACCAGAAAGGTGTAAATACTGGCGTATTTACTACTTTTAGGTTTTGAACCTCTAGAAAAACCGAACCCTCAAATGATCACTCGGTTGCCTGTCTGTCTATCCGTCTGTCACAGCCAGTTTTCTTCGAATATATCTCGACTCGCATTTGGACGGTTTTTTAATTTAGACTAGTTTTTGATCACGGATTCGGTCACGTTAAAGTAGCCCATAACCAGGGTCCCTATCTATCTTTGTGTTTAGGCGTGAAAGCGTTACAAAGAAACAAACTCAATTTTGAATTTATTATGTGTACTTTTGCCCGCGGCACCACCCGCGTAGATGTCGGTTATCGCGTAAAAAAAATGCCTATGTCCTTTTCCATATCCCAGGGTATATATCTTCCAAATATCATGACGATCTGTTCAGCCGCTTTAGCGTGAAAGAAACATACAAACAAACACACTCGCTTTCGTATTTATAATAAAATAAGTTAGGATTAAGATTGTCCTTTTATTTCACCCTGTATTTTTACCGTAAATCATTACAGAATGCAGAAGGCAAAACAAGATGGCCGCTGTGACGTGAAGCCCATTTGTCACAAGCCCTTAATAAATTATCATAATTTCGTCAATTCGACACGGTTGACGTTCATACTACTGATGTTATCTTTACAAAAATGAAGTGTGTTTTGTACAGACATTTTTGGAATTCTTGACAATTATGTTACACCTGGTAACAAAGCGGCCGTAGAAATATGAGGTTTTTGGTCTTATGGTTGTTACCGTAGATAATGTGACATAACGGTCTGTATATTTATTTTTTGTCTCCCAAGTTTACATTTTCTTTAACAATGAGGTATTTGACGGGATTTTTTATTACCTTTCTCAAAACCTAGAGAGAAAAGACAAGATAATTGCGTTTGACGGTACTCGCTAGTCACCATAGTGATTTGCGCCATCCAGTATAAACGACGTTCTGAGTGACATGGATAGAAAGAACTCCAAAAGCATGTTTGTAACTTCTTTATTTTTAACATTTGAACATTCGTTGCCAGGGTCGTGCTGTGGATGGGTGACCATTTTAACATACCGAGATTCCACCGTGCTTCGAAAAGCACGTTAAGCCGTTGGTCCCGGCTGTCATAATTATGTAGATCTTTAGGAGTTGTTACGGAATGTCAGAAGCCAAAAAATCTGACTCCAGTCTTGCCAAGAAGTACCGTGTTACCCAGTTAATGGGTTGGGGAGGTCTGGTAGGCGACCGCTCTACGTAACATATTATTAGTATTCAGCTGAATCCGGTTTGACTTGAGGCGACCCCAATTAAATTGGGAAAAGTCTAGGCAGATGAGGAAGTAACATTTAAACATTTGATTTTGCCTCTTTACTGAGTAGGCTTGAGAACCTCAACGGTTGTTACTGCCTACGTCGACAAAAATAACATCCTTCAGTCATTGGTTTAACTTGCGTGGGAGGAAAAGCAGGAAAGCTTATTTTTCCATTAAAGATCAGAGTGGGAATGTTTCAGTATGAAAATATCTGAAAAGTAATGAAATGTTTTATTCGAAAATAATATAGTATTTGCTCCTGAATATGTGCCCTAGAAATAAAATACTATACCATATTTTGTCGATGATAATATAATTTTGTTATTAGGCCTGAATAACAATTTGTCGATTCATTTTCATGAATTATCGACTAATTCGTCGGGCGGTTTCGGGCTCAGTATTTTAATACGCTTGAGACCCCTGGTCAAGTAAGATATGACGGCGCGCATATAAATTAAAAGTTAATCCAAGATTTAAGATGAGAAACTGATTGTGTTATTTTGTTGAATGGTAATTTATTGTTAAATTCAAAATTAAAATAGTGATTTATTTCAATTGGTCGAAAATATATGGTGATTTATAAAATATGAACGGGTAACCCCGAATAGGATAGCAAGTTTGCGTCTACGCCGTGACAGCTGGCATTCTTTTGACAGACAGCGTACGAACTGCACGCTTGCTAACCTATTGGCTCGTAATCTAGTTTCATCTTGTGTTTTACCGTATATTTTGTTTACAAATGTAATCGAATAAAACGAGTGACTGTTATGAATCACAAACGTGCTATTATTTCAACGTTTCTTCACGCCCATGATGGATGACTACCACAAAGACCGCTCCGCTGCTCATTTTGATACTCCGTTAGATATATGAATGTACGATTAGGAATTTTTACTGTTACTATTATAAGCTTTATTAAAGTTCCAAATAACACCCTCTACTTAGCGTCATGTGACATATAAGATAATTATGTGACAAAAGCAAAAAACCCTATTTATTGTTATACTACCTGCCGTCCGCGGCTCCGCCCGCTAGAATGTCGAAATTTAAAAAAAAATTCGTGTTTAACCGATGGTCAAAGCAAGTAATTTTACGTTCCTTATTTTAGAATTTACGATCTTGAAGAATATGGGGCTAAAAATACCTTATTTACTGGTTACGTGTCTTTCCTAAAGACTAAAAGCTCCTTCGTGTTTACTTATTTCCCATTTCACCCCGTTCCACGTATTTTCGGGCAAAACCGGAACGTGAAAAATGATGTGGCGTGCAATAATAAATTAACTAAAACCTCCGCAGAATTGCCCTGATGAATGTTTGAACTTAATCTTATTGTTCCGTAACTTATTATGGTTAATTTATTTAGATTACAAGAAAATTTCTTGAGAATTATTCATTAGTAACGTAAGTTAAGTACTCAGAAGTTACGGTAACTTTTAGAGCACATAATTATGAAACTTAACTTTGTTTAAGAGGACCTAGCTAGACAAAATGGAATTCTGTTACCGACTACGATTGTCCGAAAACCCAACCTTTATTTGGCATGCGTTACAGAAATTATAGAAATATTAGTAAAAAATAACTTTTAAATCTATGTTAGTAATCCTTTTTGGATTTTCAATGGGTCTCATCAGAAGGCTTAAAGCCTGCCAGGGTTGCGGAATATGTTCGAAAGAGTTACCGCGGCCCTGGAAAGAAAGGCAATAGGAGGACTGAGGACTACGGGTGGGTTTTAGTCAGTAAAAGTCTGACACTCCCTGCCGCTCCACCCAGAGCTGGAGGGGTCATTTGACGATTTCCCACCCTCAAAAAAAAAAAAATGGGCAATGGAGAGGGCAATGCTCGGAGTTTCCTTGCGTGATCGAATCAGGAATGACGATATCCGCAAGAGAACCAAGGTTACTGACATAACCCGGAGGATCGCCAAATTGAAGCGGCAGTGGGCAGGGCACATTGCTCGCAGAACAGATGGTCGATGGGGCCGAAAAGTTTTGGAGATGACCCGATGAAAAGGTGAGGGTTGCGGGTAGCCGATGGATGCAAGACGCAAAGGACCGGTTGTTGTGGCGGCACTTGTGGGAGGCCTATGTCCAGCAGTGGACGTTTTTCGGCTGAAATAATGATGATGATGAATCCTTTTTAAACATTTCAATTCTACAAGAAAAATGTTGTCTTGATCAAATGCCTCACCGTGGTCCTCTCATTAAACCTGTCAGCAACCATTATAAGAAGCTGTTGATGGTGCCATGCAATAATAATAAAAAAAATGTGTTCTTTCAATCTCGGAAATAAACATAACGGAATATCAGAATGGGCAGCGGTCTTTGTGATCGTCATCCATCGTGGGCGTGTTTTAGCAAGAACTTTGAAATAATAGCACGTTCGTGATTAATAACAGTCACTCGTTTTATTCGATTACACTTCTAAACAAAATATACGGTAAAACAATAGATGAAACTAAATTACGAGCCAATAGGTTAGCACGCGTGCACCTCGTACGCTGTCTGTCAAAAGAATGCCAGCTGTCACGGCGTAGGCGCAAACTTGCTACCATATTCGGGGTTACCTGCTCATATTTTAATATTCGACCAATTTAAATAAATCACTGTTTTTATACACGTTTGTACATAATTTGGTCATTTTTAGTCTAGTTTGTATATTTATAGTTAGGTTTAGTAGATATAAATAGTTAAGTTAGTTAAATATAACCATGTACCTAAATGAGAAATAAATCACTGTATTAATTTTGAATTTAACAATAATTTCTGTTCAAGAAAATATCACAATCAGTCGCTCATCTTAAATCTTGGATTATTTTTTAATTTAGCCGCGTGCCGTCAAATATCTAAATAGATAATTAAAAATAATAGAACAAAAAGGAATACAATTAAGTATAGGCAAATCTAGAACAATAAACAGTAAAACATCTGTGTCAAACATCTCATTCACTTTAATATCCTAACTTACTACCGCTCCAACTGAAAATATATTCTACCGCCAAGGCTAGCCGTAGATCGTTATTAATTGAATGCGACACCTAACGTCTGCGCTAGCGCACCGACTTACCTAACGCTAATGACACATGCCGCGAAAGATCAAAGATTAACTTCGATGGTTTAATTGAATAATTAGTTAGCTGTTTTATACCGAATGAAGTTGTAACTCATAGAGGCAGTGATGCTAACAGAGTTTATAAAAATACTGTTGTATACTTAGTTGGCAATGATTTGTGTTCTGATAATTATTGATAAACTACACACGCAAACGATGAAACGATCTAAATGTTTTCTTATTTTACTCTAGTTTTTTCCTGCGGCTTCGCTTCTGTGGAGAAATAAACCACAGGAGCGAAGCCAGGATGCAAGTAGCCCGGCAACAAAGAAGTTTTCTATCAAGGAAATAATTTTCGTAATCGGATCACAGTACCTTTTATAAACATACAACTTTACTTTTTTAGATTATTAGTTCATAGGTGTAAAAAATCAACTATTAAAGTAATTTGTTCAAAATTAGCGATTTCCTGTAGTTTGCCATTTGTGTTATTACTTCCCAAAATTTGATACTTATTAACAATACTTTCGGATGGTGTCATAATGAAGGCTGTGTTTTTTCTTTCAAAATCTACCGGTTCGATTCCTGGTTTGCAACACCAACCGATTTTTCAAAAATCCAATGATGCAATTTTAGTTTTTATCAAAATCGGGCTCGAGACTGTTTTTAGTGTTTTTTGATATTCCTCATAGTTTCTGATTTGGCCATCCACGCACACTTTAAAAATTTACCCTTTAGATATATGTTAACATGTTTCGTGATTATGTCAATTTGATTTATTATTCTAAAAAACTCCACGACTCCAGCCCCGACATGTGAAAATTCCCAAATAAAAAATAAATCTTATGTAATTGGTAAATAAACACTAAATTCGCGATTAATTCGGCGCACACCGGTGTGTTGCCGGTGCTTGAGCGGTTAAATTACTTGCAGTTGATGTTTTAATGCCTTATTTATTTTAAGGTACTTAGGTTAAAAATAAAAATTCAGCCCACCTAGTACACCGTTTACATCAGCATAAAAACAAAATATAACATTTAAAACTAAAATTAACTTTTTCACCTCAACACTCCGAGAGTTACTGAATAAGTGCATAAATTAACTCAACACTTTTCAGGCAGAAAACTTTAATTTCACCTGGCAACAAACATGGCAAAAAAAAAAGTTCTCACGTTTCAAAGTAATAAAGCAAAATTAAGCAAAACTTCAGTATGGACGAGAGAGCATTTTAAAGTACAAAAGCCGAGTAATTACTTTAATTCACATCACGAAGTTCCCGCAAATCTCGGAATTAAGTACTAAATTGTGTTTCAGTGATGTGAAAACAGTCGACGGAAGAAAAACAGCACGGTTCGGTAGTTCTAACAATTTAGTACAACGACTTTAAAATTATGTTATCGTATACACGGTCGACTTTATCGAATTTAATTGATGGGTCTAAAACTGTTCCTGACAGTCCACGCACTGAATTGACTTTGACTTTGAGTAGTCGTCAGCAGTGCTATTCTGAAAAAATATGTCGCAGCCAACTAGCTGAATCCGCCGGTTCATTAAAAGTCTAGCCTTTTCATTGTATTGTTCCGTTTAATCAGCGACATAGGTGACATGGGCAAGTTATTAAACGATGCTGAAAAATTGTAACATATAGTGAAAGGCCTATAGGCAACTAATTAAACGGCTGATTAAGCTAATTGATTGCAATAGATACACCGTAAAAACTTAAGGGAAGGGGGCGCGATGTTACATGTTACAAAGCGAGAATTCGTGCAGCAATCAGTACGTGGAAACGACCACGAACATGCGCATGTTACATGCGTATGTTTTGTTTTACACGGATTTTAGGATACGGCGTAACATAACGTGCTCGCTGCGAATGTAACATTCCGGCCTGTAGCACCGATCAGTACCTATATACATAACTTTTAACGACAATTTTGATCATATTTGCGGCTACAATATTTGATGTTAAAAAAAATACAACCGAATTGAGAACCTCCCTTTTTTAAGACGGTTTAAAATATATACAACGTGTAACAGAACAAACGTAATTCCTGTGAAGGGATTATTGCACTCATCATAATGAAAAACTTTCATATTCGCGGGCACTCAAGGGCCCATACTCGAACTCCAACTCCATCAGAGCTTGTCATAAATTGAAGTTTTTGCATTTGTTTGCTCATCTCTCGAGTACGAAAACGTCAATTAGACAAGCTTTCATCGACATTTTCGTGCTCATGTCGGAGAACGAGTTGAATTGGAGTTTAAGTTTTGAAATATGGGCCATGGTTTTACTAATACTTTAAGAATTAATACCTAAATTTTAAAATAGGTAAGTACCCATCTATCACCTACCTAATCTTGAGCGACGTCATTTTAAATTACATTCGTACAGCGAGCTGTTAGATACATGCTATTGCACTATTAAGTGGACCGGTTTAGAAATAATATGTTTGCTACCAAGCCGAACTGTTTATCTGTTGTCTTTCGTTTCAAATAGATGTTTCTAATTAAGCCAGACTCTTTTTGGCTCACCTGATATCCGGGGACCTTGTAATAGTTCTCTTTTGTACGGTTTTCTGTTTTATTAAACATTCCAAAAGAACCTTGCATTTATCTAGGGTAATTTGTGAATAAATCGACATAATTATGAAATCTATACAGGCATTGTTTCTAGAATATGAACTGTGTTTGGCAAAGTATTTAATACGCGTTTACGGACCTTTTATATAAATATCTAAGTAATGCGGCGCTTGACCGGAATGTAACCGGTCAAGCGCCGCTGGCACACCGGTGTGCCACCCGATTCACGCGTTTTAAAACGCTATTATTACTAGAACAAAGTTTATTATATCATAGGATGTTGACGTTTGACAGATCGGTCCCGCACCAGAGTAAATGAGTATTTACGACCTTTTTGCTTGGTCAACCCATTATTGATAAAAGTAAACGCTCCATATATCTAATTTCCGTATAGAAAGGCTCTGTATTACATTAACTTTAAAAGTACCGGTGCGATTCAATTCCAAAAACACCATTTATCTTCTTAATGCCCAAGAGATATAATCTACATGTGTATAGCCTCGTAACATATACAATCAATATACAGTTTGTGCCTCTCACTACTATACTATGTGCACTTTATGATGATGCGCATGACAGAATGATTTGAAGTCGCGACTACAGGGCGTTAAGGGGAACTTCTTGACGGAGTTGCAAAGGCGTGTAACTTCTAGCCGAGGTCGGTGTTTCCTCGTAACTATAACTTTAGAATCTTCAAGTCACGAATTAGTAGATCACTTCTAGGTAAGCGTGCATCACGTGCTCTATCATTGACCGCATCGTTTTTTAAATACACGTGAGATTGTGGTACCTAGAATCCTTTAGCAAAAAAAACTCAACAAAGCACCTTAAATTTTCAACAAAATCAAAAACATTCATGATTTACTTCTTTCTAAAATATGTAATCAATTTTGTATTAATGACATGCCAAAGGTCTTTGCATGTGTCAAAAACGTCATCCTTAAATGAATGTAGTATAATTGCCTATATTTAATCGTTGCAAAACTTCTAATATTTAACTTTCACGCCTCTAATATCCGTTTATCTTTGATGCAATGTCATTAATCGCTGACAACTGGTTCTACGCGGTATTCATAACATGACTTAGCTATGTGATCGTTTTGTAATGAGACTCAATTTTATGGTGAACCCACACGACACAGACTTGTGTCTGTACATACCATGATTTTGGGATAAAAAAAACTCAAAATCACACCGACATTTTGTCTGCATTGCGTGGTTGCGCAGACAAAATTATATACCTAGAAGTTTGTGGAAGTCTGTCTCACGTTGATCCACCATTAGACTGGATCGATGGTAAAGGTTTTTAAAAGCTTGACAGTCAGAACTGCAAAATGAGTAGAACTTTTGATAAAAGTTCTTCCAGTTGTTTTGGTAGAACCGTAAAACAGATTGCATCAACATCCGTTGCTTTATTCAGGAGTGGGTTCAGTCAACTTATCTAAGTTCGATCAGCTTAGCTTCGATTCTAAGCTTTAGCTTAGTTGGCAGGATTAACAGGAATACTCGATGAAACTAAAGTATTTAGTCAAAAAGAAGTTTTATAAAAACAAACGTTTTGATTTCGAGTAAAGTAGTTGTCCAAAGATATTTTTGAACATCGTGTCAAATGAGTATACCTCTTTCGACACGATGTTCAAAAATATCTTTACCTTTTTTTAACGTTCTGAATTTTTGAATCTATTGCCCTAAATGGAAATCAGTAACATCCAGCGTTCTAATTTCGAAACTCAATATCCGTTAATCTTTGGCGACCATTAAACGTTAACCGGACTATTTTAAGTGTCGAGTAATATGGACCAATGACGTCGGATCTAATAAGGGACGCAATTTTACAGCGTAATGGTCCAATTGACCGAGAGGCCGCGCCTACCATTGCACATGTATACATAAAAGCTTACTACAAGTAGAAGCGATGAAAGTTTACAAACTAAGGGCCAATTTCACCAATGAAACTGAACGCGATCAGCGAATAAACCACGTTTATGAGCTGTCAGTGTCATTATTTTTCTGCAGAATATTTACACTGACAGCTCTTGAACGCAGTTTAGAAGTACTGCGGCCCTACCATGACGTGTTAAAGCGTGAGTAGTTCGAGCGAGAAGGGGGGATGGAGCTACAGGGTGAATAGCTCCATCTCTCCTTCTCGCTCGAACTACTCACGCTTTAACACGTCATTATAGGGCCGCTGATCGCGTTCAGTTTCATTGGTGAAATCCGCTCTAAGCTGTTCATTATAAATGCGTAAGTAACTTAGTAATTCTATCTGTTTGTTACTTATTCACATCTTTACGGCTTAAAACAGACTTCGATGAAACTTAAACCATGTTTTTTTCTTTGTAAGTATTGATAGTAAACGATGATCAGGTCGAAGATGGAGCACACTTGCATAGAAGTAATATATTCAACTTATAGACTCCCAGGTTGTAGCTATCAGGAAACACAGACTCTGGCAGGGAATTCCACTCCTTAAGGTGCGATTCCATTAGGCAAGGTACTTGTATGCAAGGTGCAAATTGCATACAACTTGAACAAACCTGCATACAAGTTACAACTTGTGTGAGGTAGTTTGGACTTGTACATTTTTTAATTTAAGTGACGTGCAAATTGAACGCGCAAATGTTAGTTGCACATTTCGGATTTCGAACCAGTGACGTGTACGCGCATTTTTATCTCTCGCTGTACAAATTATAATATCGTAACATAATGGCTGTTAGGCAAGCAGCACTAACCACAGCAGAACGTCTGTCCTACTCAATTGTTGAACATATCCACTTGTATGCAAGTAAAAACTGTATGCAATTTGCACACTGTCGGAAACAATGTTTCCAATGCAAGCAGCTTGTACGTAAATGTGACGTCATACTTGCATGCAAGACTTGCCTAATGGAATCGCGGCTTTAGCTGTTCGCACAATGAATGTGTTCCCAAAATGTTTAGTGCGTGTAGGTGGGATGTCCACCATGTACCGATGGCGCAGCGCTGTAGGTCTTGTTGTCCGATGATGGAACGGGCTTGGCGAAATTAAACCATGCAATTCCGTCGCACACTCCCCAAAATTCAACCAATAGAAAACCGATAGCATGTCTCGGAATGGGATATAAGATTTTTCATTACGGGATAATGCTTGACCGAGACGAAGGACGAAGCCACTGGCAGATGGTATTGCCAAAAGTGACGTTTTGAAGTGCGATAACGTTATCGCTTGTCAATACCACACATTTTAAAGTTTTGAAAGTGCCAATTCTACAAACTCAAATATTAACGGCATCATCCGACGAGCTCTTGTCACCATCGGCGTTCCGGCTGTATTAGAACCCAATGGCGTGGCGCGCAATGATGGCAAGAGACCGGACGTTATGTCTTTATTTCTTTGGTAGATGGGTAGGCCATTAGTGTGAGACGCTACATGTACTCTTCCGCCTTATTTAACCCGGTGCTTATTTCGTCCCTTTGACGCCATACATATTATCTTGTCAGCGCCCTGTCCGCTATGTATATCAAGATCCTTAATGTATCTTTTGCAGCATAATTCTAAATTTTTTTAAACAACGTTCTCTTTGGCACTGACAAAAATGTATATAAATTTAAGCTTTTCTGACAGATTGCGACTGAAATGCGAATGCGAACGTTGTTTGAAAATTAATAGAATTGGCACTCTGATGGTACGTTGCCAGTCTGAGGTTCTAGTCAGGTTAAATTCTGCCAGTGGTAGCGTGGCAAAGGCGATTGTCAAAACGTCAAAAATGTATGGCATTGACAAATACTGTCGAAATGTCACGTTTTGGCATTTCGACAATCGCCTTCGCTAATATAATGGCGCTTTGTCTAGCTAGAGCCTCAGGTATAATAATAAAACTTCTTGATCGCTGCGGCCCCGACATGTGTAAATTCCCAAAAAAAAAAAAATCTTATGTAATAGGTAAATAAACATTAAATTCGCGATTAATTCGCGACACACCGGTGTGTCGCCGGGGCCGGAGCGGTTATACCGTAACTTGTACTTCTTTATGACCAGCTGCAGAGGTCTTATCCTTATCTTGTTGGTTTCTATCGGTTGCATTTTGGGGAGTGTGCAACAGAATTGCATAGTTTAATTCCGCCAAACCCGTTCCATCATCGGACCACAAGACGTACGGCGATGCACCACCGTTACATGGTGGATAATGTGGACATGCCACCCACACGCACAAAACGTTTTGGGAACTGAATTCCCTGTCAGTGTCTGTGTTCCCTGATAGCTACAACCCAAGACTCTTTAAGTCAAGAGTGAATAAGTTACTTCTAGGCAAGCGTACTCAATTTTCGACCAGATCATCGTTCACCATCAGGTGAGATAGTGCTCAAGCGCGTGTCTATCAATCATAAAAATTAACAAAAAACTATTCCTGTTTCCTCCCTTTTACCCAGTAACATACATAGACAACAGCTGCATCATTTGGAAACCCCCACCGCATTATAACACCTTCAAATAGTAGGTATCCAGTAGATGATGCTGTCTATGTATAGGTTAACGTCAAAAAATTAATTGGGCTTGCTTTTATTTGAATTGGCAAATTTTTTTTAGCTAGGTACACTTACATTCAAACAATTTTACTAACTACAGAAACATAAACTACCTCAGACCCAGCATAAACTACTCGATAGACGCAAAATGTATAAAAACAAATTCCTTCTCGCAACCATGGAAAAACGGGACAATTAAAAAGCAATACTGCTAAGTAAGAAAGTAATATGACCTGATGGAATCGCCAATCTACTAATGCATTTACCGACAGCTAGCCGGTCGGGATGACGTAAAGCGTTTTATAAATGACCCTTAACTCTAATAAGGCCCCCCAGTCCGTCTAATAAGGGCCACACGGGTGTGTTTCGACATGTATGTGACTCTTATTTTTTGTAGGAAAAATACTGGAAAAACAAAAAAATGGTGGCACACAACTGGATTGGCAGAGCCAGCGCTAGTTGGGCTTATAACGCAAAAAGTTGTTTTAAATGAGGCACTGTTTTGTCGAGTGAGCCTGTTTTTAACCGACTTGGAAAAGGAGGAGGTTGTCAATTCGGATTTTTTTTTAATGTATTTTCGGGCATAACTCTGACATATTATTATATGGGGTGTTCGAGAAGTGCGTTGAAATGTTTATTAAAAAAAAAACAAAAGCGACTTGAAAGTTACGGAGAAATGACTTTTCAAGCAGTCTGATACAGTTGGTGACATCAAATCTGTGATTGAATTAAAGTAAATGCCACCAACTGTAACAAGTCGCTTGAAAAGTAATTTCTTCAGCACTAACGTATAAAAAGGTCGGCCGTTTATGCCGCAAAAAACGTATATTTCGACACTCTCAAGGAAATCAAAATTTATATATTATATCCCGTTGAACTAGAGCCATGAAATTTAGTAGGAAGTAATCTTATAATACAAGTACAGAAAAAAGACAGAAAATTAGGAATTTTGGTTTTATCACACATCACTTTATCAATTTTATATTTTCATTTGAAGAATTGACCGTGACGTGTGAACATTTTTTCGACAACAAAGCTATATTTGTCCTTCTGTCTTACCTGCTATATTCTTGTCAGAGTAATGATAGTGCTTTCATAGTTTATAAATTTCCATAGGTAATAATTATACTTATTACCTATGGAAATTTAAAGACAAAGACAAAGACAAAGACAAAGAGAAAAAATAAAGACTCGATCGGAACTCTCAGTGCGCGAGTCTCACTCGCACTTGTCCGGTTTTTTTATTTATTTATAGCTTAAAATAGAAGAGCGAAGTACTCACTATACCTAGAAAAATAATGTTAAATATATAAACATATGAGAACAGGTACAACAGTACGTCAGTTTTTAAATTAATCCTCTTTGAATCGCGCCGTTTAATCCTGTCAGCTTAGTTGCATGTTATGTGTGTCACATGCCTATGTCATCATACTGTGTGCGTCTACCTTTATTTTTTTAAAGCCCTAGGATTATTTTATGAGATTTTAATCGGTACAAACTTTTTGGATAATATAACGTATTCGTTACATGATTGCCTAAAAATGAGGTAGTGTTTCCAAATGTTTATAAAGTTTGAGATCGATGACTGATACGAAGCAAAGTTTGGTTATTGTCGACGACAGATAAAGGAGACGGAACCGCTGTCATATAATCTTGGGCCTAGATGTATAAGGATGAGAGTGGTGTCAATCAATAGAAAATATATTATCAACCAATCTCTGGAAATTCTGCGTATTTTGGCAATCTGAGAGCAGAGATAGAAGAGATTTAGTATAATATTGCGCCTACATTACAACATGAAACGGAACAATGCCCAAAAAAAAGTTTTTACTAAAAAAATACACTAGCCGGTATCATCAACCTATCTTTTTTAAATATCCTTATCAGGAGGTATATATGTCATGTCATAAATAAGACTGCTGTTTGACATAAAAACAATCAACCTTTTTAAAGAATACGTCATTAAACTGCTAAGATAGCAACATTGTTGCAGGTTATTCGTGACCTAAACTGTTTTTTTAGATAACTCGTCTTCTAGACTGTGAATTGTGCATTTTTTTTTGTATTTTGAAATAGAAAATAACACTTAACTATTTTTTTGAACCATATCTCAACTCTTTACGTTTGGGCCCATTAGTTTCCGTCTCCTTTGCAATAACGGTCATGCCCTTTCCTTAATATCTTCGTAGGAACCTGGACAATAAATTATGAATCGTTTTTGATTACTAGAAAATGTCAAGAATCACGATAGATGTCGATTTAGGACAGCTCTAAGTCTTTAGTTTTGTTTTCGGAATTAAGTTTGTCAATAAGTGTAGGTGGGTCAATGACCTTTATCGCAAATTTATCGGGCTTTGTACGACATGGTACTTACGTATAATTGGCCAGTACTCTAGCGCACGGGTCTTTACCCGCGTGCGCTAGAGTAGTGGCTAATTCAGTTCTATAACGCTTTTTCTTTTGACTTACTTTACTAATATCAATATTTAAGGGTAACCAAGAGCTTCAGCGTAATGTTACAAACTCTTCAGCTTTATGATATTAAGTATAGTCTAATATAGAGAATGTGGCTAAAAGGAGCTGACTACTGTGAAGACTAGGAAGTGGTGACGGGCGTTTTCGTGGAACAGTCTTTTTTGTAACTGTGACATTAAAAAACCTTGACTAATTCAGAAGTATGAAAACACGTAGCACTGGCCCTAATTAAATTGTGATAAGGGATAGCAAATTATATGTATTTAATTATAAACTACTACAAGCCAGAGAAAACTTATTGATTAAACTGAACTTTGAACTAGAATTGCTTTAGAACGGTGAAAGTTGACGACACGACATGACATTAAACTCCCTAGTTCGATGAGAACCAACCAACAAAATTTGTACAAGTATCTCTTGCACGGAGCTTTCACACTTGTTCCCATCCATGCTAAAAATAAACACTACAAATGCGAGACCAACGATCCTGTTGCCTCGCCACCAACGTGTATGTCAAAACACTGGGGGGTCTCCATGTTCAGACTATTCATCGAGCCGTGATTTGACTTTGACAAACGCCGGCGGAACTCGTAAATCAATTGGTTTGTGTGAAAGACCATTACGTTCGAGGGGTTATTTGATGTTGTTACGGATGATCAGAACTCTTACACCAGTCCAAACCAAGGGCCCAAGGAGTATAGTTTTACAGTAACTGGGTTGTAGAATAGAATAGAATATTCATTTATTTGCTCAGAATATAGGTATTTACTAAAATGTTGAAGAATCCTTGTACATGCTACATTTTAGCACAAAATGGTAGTTTAAAAGTGGCGCCAGTTACGGAAAAGTTGAAAGGGAACCGCTTGTCTTGGTATGGTCATGTGAAGAAGAGGGATGAAACGCATGTAACTAAAAGAGTTATGAATATAAATGTGGATAGATGCAGAGGGAGAGGGAGGCCAAAGAATAGATATATATGAAAAAGGAGTTAGTGAAAGCGTGACAGCTGATAGGACAGAATGAAAGAAAAAAACGTGTTGGGCCGACCCCAAGTAACATGAGATAAGGGCAGGAAGATGATAATTTTTTCAATTTATTTCGTTGCAAAATCCATCGTTTTTCCTTGACTCGTCGAACTTCATTGCCTCTGGGGTTTTCTGGTGATCGCCACTTTTAGGAGTTGCAGTGGTTGGGACTAGTGTAGTGGGCTTTTCCCAACAAAAAGAAGGATTTCTATCAAAATCAAAGTACCTGACACAGTTAAAAATATATTGACTTTTAATCTCCACCCACCAATTAAAACCGAATATACCTTTTACCGCAAACGCCCATACGAAACCTATCACAAAAACAAATACTAAAAATATACATCCATTCATACATAAACATTTATCTTGCTATAACAAGCTATGAACCAGTCAAACTAGTTTGCAATGGGCGTTAAAACTCACGCATCGACGATCAAAAGTGTATCGGGTTTCGTAAATAGAGCAATATTGCTTACCATAATGAGTTCAAAATGTTTTCCGTTTATGACATTTACGATTTGAGTAACTAACAGGTTTGGGATGTCAAAATTCATTCAATGAATCTCAAACTGTTTAATCTACGATTTTTTTCTTTCGTCACAATGAATTAATGGAATTGTCATTGCTATCCCTGTCCTGCCCTGGATTTACTGTCAGCAAGATTTTTTTGACATAATAGTATCAACAAAATATGGTAGTTTTGGACTTGATACTCAGAAACATCTTTATATCTAGATAGGTATATCCCAGCTGACGATCATAAACAGAGAAGGTGTTAACGCAACTTCGGCAGTTAAGTCATAAATCAGAAACGAGCTTAACCTTTCTTTCAATCATCACCCACTAAAACTCAATATCGTATCGTACAGAAATTATTTTGGCACAATTTTCTCATTAAATCGCTTATCAAAATACATTTCATACAAAAATAACCTCTATACTGACGTGTACGTACGTTTTGTACTGCGCAGAGAGGCGGCGGTCTATTTATAAGAGCCGATTGTGTTCGATATTATGACAGCCGATGTCAAACACTAGAGGGGATGAACTGTGTACCGCGGACAAATGTCCGCATGTACGTACTCGCTATAATATTGTTGTTGATAAAATGAATGTCATCAGTGCAGTATGAACACGAAATTTGGAAAATGAGAAAAAAAATACAGAAAAGATTAATTACTACTAACTAGTTCAGGCTAAAGATAATACTGATGGTGACAGAGAAGAGGTAAACAGTAAAATCAATACATGGTTGGATGGAGCACCAGAGCAGGTCTTAGATGAGATACTAAGTTAATTCGATCATGCCAAGTACAACATAAACAACGTTATTGGTTAAACAGCTGAAATAGATACTACGCTTTACCCAAAGCAGAGCATAAACACGAACGAACACAAACAGGAATTCAAACGAACTCACTTTAAATTAATTCCTCAAAGCGAGTACAACTAGCTTTTAAAAGCATATAAACTCATCCTTTGAAACGATACTGAATATAATTTTGGAAATCTCGTCGGTAAACGGAACGTTCAAAACAAACAGGGGGACGCACGGTGCAAACGGTTCAAATTGTCAATCTAGCGCGGTCTGCAGCGACCTAAAATCAAGCGGCAAATGTCAACAAAAGGTCACATGCTGCCTCAAACAACAGTTTGCGGTGTGTTGTTGTCCAATGACGATGGATTTGGTCTTAAATAATGTTGATTCTGGCATGGAGGACGATGATTTCGAATTGGACAAGGTCGTAAAGTGATAAGCTGACAAAAATCTTGAAAATTAAACAATGGTATTTGTTTCGTATGGTGTCGGACGTAAAAGAATAGCACCATCCCATCCCTTCCCGTGGCTGTCGTAAGAGGCGACTAAGGGATTCACCAGAGAATGGGCAGCAGCATTCATGTAGGTACATTGCAACAGCTACTGCGATCGCCGACCTAGGCAGGTCGGCGATCGCAGTAGCTGTTGCAATGTACCTAATAATCGCCATAAACGCCATAAACGCCATAATCGCCACGCTTGGCAGGCGCCAAGCGTGGCGATTATGGCAACCACCCATTTAGGGGAGGCCTATGTCCAGCAGTGGACGTCTTTCGGCTGATAATCAAACTTTTCTATTCAAGCACTTTTAAATCAGCATTTTTACATTTATGGCTCAATCGTAAACTTCAGAAAAATCAGCTGGAGTTTGTTAATTTCTCGAATTTTATACGAGTACTTTGTTCCTTTAAATTTTATCACACATTTGGCAATATTATTTAAATATATAAAGGCTTTAAGAAAACGAATGTGAGAACGATTTTTTCTTTTACTTTTAAGCATTTATTTATTTTAGTCTTACAAAATTTGAGGATGGAAAACAGTTACACTTTCTACACCTAAATAGGTAATATTAATTCAATCCTGTCCATCTTTAACCAAGTCTAGATCAGCAAAGGAACCAGTCTTATCCACTTTCCTTTGATTACGTTCATTAATTTAATTAAGCTCGTTAAGAAATATACCTACGAAAGCGTTGGTAGTGAAGGCATCCATAATATTTAATTATAAAAAAGTATTTCGGCTGTTATTACAGATGTTGGGCTTCATTCTTTTCATGGCTCGTTTCCAATCATACGTCATTTTGTATTAAATAAAGGTGAGGCATTAATACCTGCACGATCGGTGAGTGTGTTCGACGTTCTGTCAAAAATGGTCTGATGTCGCGGTAAAAGGATTTTTTGTTTTAACTTGTCAATAGGTAGCGTGAGCTGTCATGTCATAAACGACGTGAGCACCTGAAGTGTCAGGCGCTTAGCTACTTAGTTTTTTTGCTTTGTATGTTAAAGTAAATTCACAAAACAATGTTTTTATGTTTATTTAGGTTATTGACCTTGTTACATGGGCTTTTGCTACATGTGTGTTTATTTTATATTCAGTCTGTGACTCGTTTTTCTAGACCGCAAATTTCTTTACTTATAACAGGCTTTTTTCTGGTCTGACCTTATTTCAGCCTTCCACTATTGATATTAAATTCAGTCCCGTAAAATATTAATCCAGTTGTTTTGTTCTAAATAAGTCACTCAGATAAAGTTCTTAAAAGCAGTCTTAAGAATAACTTCAGAAGTTTATTCAATTAGAAGTTGTTTGTACAGTAAATTCTTAAAGAATTTCAATAGAACTTTAATTTAAAAATGACTGATATTTATTTTAAATAAACGGCAACAAAATTTAAACGATCCGTTATTAAATATAACTAAGTTGAAACTGAAAAATCGAAGACTCATCATAATGTCATTATGTCTTATTTAAATATGCTAATGTAGCAAAAAAATATAAATAAATTCACCAAAACATATTCACGTACAAAAATTAACCTAAACCAAAGTAGTCGAACAATTGACGGTAGTAACCGTATTGACAATAACGAAGAACGATATGCAAAGGACGGCTAGCATACGTCAATCATTCACACAAACCATTAAATATTCTTCTCCGCGAATTTGGTTAAACATGCACATATCAACCCATAAATGACTTTGTGCTGTTAGACAGTGTGCACAACAGAGTCAAAGCAGTTTTGTCTTGCCAAAAGAGTTTTGTTGCGAGTGAGCGCCAACATTGTTATCATAGACAATCCTGGCTCAGGTCTGCGCACGGCCTAAGTATAGTCTTCAGTAGCATATCAGTACGAAATATCACTTCTTAACATACAATGTGTTGTTGCATTTATGTTTGACATCATTTAGTAGCATTCTACCATTGTTATGTGACACATGATATTCGTCAGCTTTGTGCTTTATTCTCGGGAACTGGCTTGGCCGGTGTATCCTTGCATCTGGGTAGACGGTATTATGACTGGAAACATTGTTTGTAAAACTTGAATTTCGCCTACTGCCATCACAAGAAAATATCTTAGAGAGAAACCTTATTAGAAATTATCTTGCTCATATGAAGGAGTATCATAGGCTAAATAAACAGGGTTATTTATAAAACACTAACAATATTTCAATGGGTGAACGTCCTCACGGTCCAACTGAATAGCCTATGTAAAAAAACATATTTCGAGGTTTGGCTCTCGCCTATTTCCTCCTCCAATATTAAACCAATTTCAAAGATATTTTATAAACTGAATAAGAAGGATATATACTGTCTTTTTTTTGGTACACTAGGCCTCTGTTGACAGCGGTTTAAATAGGGAAATTTTGAGCATTTTTTGAGGGTTCTAGTGCTTATATAAATAATGTATCAATTAAAAGGAAAACATAGGGACATACAAGTAGTTAATATTTATTAATCTTTAAAAAATCATTGCTTTATGGTCATCAACCAGAAAGAAAACAGGCGAGAGCGTTTCTATGGAAAAAAGACCACCCGCGTTTCCTCTTAACACGCGATGATGTGATTCCAGTTTATTGCTCGCGAGTGTCTTTAGATCTAGATTTTGAACCAAATTGCCAAAACTTAAACAGAAAATTGTTAAAATGTCGCTTAATTAAATAATATCTCACAATATGTGATCAAACGATAATGCTGGTGTATAATATAAATGTTAATGAGTCATCAAATTAGTTAATTAATATTCGATACTAATTGAAATTTTCATATGCTGCAGTTTAATGGATTATGTTATACGTGTTGATAATAACGTTATTGAAACTGATTTTAATTCGAAACCGCATCAATGAATACTAACGCATAAAAGTACTAAGGACTAAAGTAAATTACCTTTATTAGGATAGGATTGGATATGATGTGCTGAATCAAAGATGTTCATATATTAACATAGTTTATAAGTCTAACACATGAATGGTATGTATCTTTGCCTAAAAAAAATATGTTTGTTATTATTAACACATTTGAATAAAATATCCATTATTGGAATAGAAGATTGCCACGCTTTAAATGTGGTTTTTCTTGGTAACAAGTTCAGATTCATCAGCACCATTAATCTAAATATCGATATTTAGATTAATGGTGATGATATAGTATAATTTCAGTGTTGTTTGGGGATTGTAGTCAACAAAGACGTGTAAGGCAAGAATATTAGTGGGAAGTACAATCCCCGTATACGCCTAAGTGGTTAGGGTTCCGTACCAAAATGGTAAAAAGGAACCCTTATGGTGCGACTCAGTCTGTCTGTCTTTCCGTCTGTCACAGCTGCATATATCAAAAACTACTTATGTTATTGAATTATATTGTATTTGAATTATAACTTGAAATTTAGAATAGTTTAAGATGACGTTTGCCCAACTATTTTGCAAATAAAAAGTTTTTGTTTTTTGCAACGTACTGACCAGGGGTGTTAAAAATTCGAAGTGGGGCTACTAGGGCATGTGGGGTATGAAAGAGCGCTATTTGCATATTCTCGAAAAAAATTTCTTTTCTTGTCTTCGACTTTTGATGAAAAATTTAAAAAAATATCGTTCCCCCCTTATCTTTGAAGTTATATATGGAGCCTAACCTCAAATTATTCCATGTGATAGAAGTTTAAGTAAACACTACAGAAAAAATAAAACGATGACTCTAAATAGCACACTTTTTCAGAAATCATCATGATGGTACGGAACCATCTGTGCGCGAGTCCGACTCGCTCTTGACCGGTTTTTTTTTGTCTTTCCTGCATCTATTTGTTCAACCTTAATTGACATAATTAACCTCAATCAAAACTGTTACATCAACCAAAATTCTTCCACGATCAGTACCTATATTGTGTGACCTTTAAAACTAATTGAGCGAATGCAGTAATTTATCGAATTTAAACGACTCTGGTGCAATTAACGCGTTTTGCTGGACTTCATCTGAGTATTGTGAACTTGATTTATGGAATGTTTCTATAATTGTTCCATTGCTGCCTTTTGTTTTGAGTGAAATCATTTAGCGGAATGCTGAAATGAATAATGAATTTATTTTTGTTGTTTATTAATTTATTGGTACCAATCTGAAATATACCTTGAATCATATTTAAATGCAAATTTTATGTAGTTACTGGATATACAGTGACATTTTTGCAGACCAATACATAGTAAGTTTCGATTTCACATACAATGTACATACAAGTACAATTGCAGTACATATATTTTTGTATGAAACTAAGGACAAAGGAAGCAACCCATCACGCCAACCTACTCTAGAAGATCTGACAGCTTCGTGTGAAATGGTTGAACAGAAAGACCAAGGCATAACAATTTTCTTTCAAATATTGAATCTAAGCGTATTTACATAATTTATTCAAGAATCAAAATCAGAGATCTTCAGTAAATCATGACAATGGTAAAAAAGAAAGACAGCAGATGGAGATCATACTATGGTACTATTGTAGATGTGTGAATTCTTCCTTTTGTGAATTCTAAACACGTCTCAGCATCATTGTTGTCAAATTATAATTAGTTGTCAATTAATCCTGCCATCAAATTGAATTTGATCATTGTTATAATGTGATCTCGATAATATTCACACAGATAATATTCACACATCACGAAACCTTGAGTCACAATTTCATTAGGATCAATAATTAGGTTGTACTTCAAACTTTAGTTTGAAAGATGAGGTGGAACGTACGTGTAAGCAGCTATTCAGTCTGTCTGAGCTAAAAATAAGTGTTCTAAAACATCGGTAAGGATATAAATTAAATATATACTAGATATGTTTGATCTAGTACAAAAATATCTTGATAGTAAATTCAACTAAATAATAATGTTACATCTTCGACCTGGATAACATTACTAAGCCAGATTAATTGAAACGCAAATAAAATGTAATCCTTTTGAAACGTGATCTTTTACATCACAAGTCAAGCTTCTAACCTTTATATAAGAACATGACAGTAGATGCAGGACTGGCGTTCACGTCAAAACATTGCATTGTCTGCCATCAAGTGAAGGCGGGCCCACTACTCTATATGGCTGCTTGATTCAAATCGACGCAATTACGCCTTTGATAGATCATACATTCGTAACATCAAGCTTACGTTCGACAACAGGTTATTTGTAGATACAATTAGTGTCAAAGCTCCGTTTGAAATTGCATTTGGTGTAGACTTGATATTTGATATTGATAAAACTGTATTCCGTTCATCGCATAATCGCAACAAATTACAGTATTGACAAAAACGCCATTATGTTATTGGTGTTTCTGAAGAAATAAAGAGAAACCAATATCTATGATTCCTACGATCTTAGATAGATTTAATATGGATCTACCAGTATTCACATGTGTAATAACTTTTTCAACACATTTGCTCATAAAATGCATTTACGAAGCCTGTATACATTGTTCGAAAGTTAAAAATTACGCACCACACCATGGAACGTGCGGTTAAATAGGAACTCTCACCTAAGTACATATTTTACCGCATACTCCGATGTGAAGCGCCGTGCGTATCCTTTACGGTTTTTTTTTAATTTCCATAAAAAATATATAAGAATTCCACCAAAGAGTATCACACTATGAGAATAACTAAGCTGAATGATCGAACCTCCTTGGAAGCGGTTTTGCACAATACATTTGTCTCACTTTGATAATTACTAAAGAGAAAATGAGACGAAAGATGTACATAGTTCCATTTGCAAATTCGCGCCATTTTCATATTAGAAACGTCAAAGACGCTACGTTATTGTGACTTTCCGACTGATATCTAAAAACAATTGAGATTTTTTTATTACTTAATGGACTGTTTTGTTGCAAATGTGTAGAAAAACGTTGTATGACATACGTGCGGAAATTGGTTTTTACAAACTCGTGACTATGGTAAGCCCTCGACTTCGTCTCGGGCTTACATTCGTCGACTCGTTTGTAAAAACCAACTTACCGCACTAATATCATAAATAACTATTGCGTAGCACAGTGATGTCAAATACGGCTCAACGTACGCACAACATGGATTTAAAAGCACTTGCAGCTAGCTCCATACTTATCTCATTTTCGTCATTTCGAAAATTGTTACGAAACAGCATTCCGTACATTTTTACAAAAAACACTAATACAAACATTTTCACTTTAACGGTTCACGTTTGAAACTGCTCTATCGCAATAGATCAATAGGAGTGAGTTCATTCTCGCTACAGTTTACCCTCCAGCGGTTTGCGTCGCCTGAACCTAATTGTGTTTGACACACGATTAACAAACTTGAGATCCGTTTAATTTACTATTGAGTTTGCATATTCTATCGTAATGGTTATATTGTCAATTACATCGACTTGTTGTGCTTGTACATCAGTTTTAATTGAAGCAGGTTTATCTTTTAATTTATTAGACATAGGTTTATTTTCTATCTCATAAGAGTCGATAATGTCATGTACGAAATACAGGTTTCTGACGTCATGTTTATCTGCCTTACTTTCAGAGAGTACTTCTTTTGTTTGTATGTAACCAAACAACTATGTTTCAATGTAAGCGTGAAGGTTTCATGGGTCAAACATAAAAATAAAGAAACCATGATTCGCCACGTGTTCCATGCTGCGTTCTAAACAAAACTTTCCACAGTTTCCATCCATAGTATGTCCACAGAGACTTCACATTATTATCAGCTACGAACTGGTAAAACAAAACTACAAACACATTCGATTAGTGATACATCACAGTTATCCGATAACGCGCTATCGCTTAGTTATCACTTATCTTCATGACGTCATCGAGGTAAACGCGTAGTCGCAGACGGGAGATAGAACGCCAGATTTTGATAATCACTGACGATATGTGGGCGACGGTCGGCCGAGTTTGAGCTTACACATATTTTGGCGGAACACATAATTATTTTCCCATTACCAGTCACACATCATTTCCCTTTGAAATGTTTGTGATAAATATAACAGCAGAACTTGTTGGAAATTGGAATGAAGCTTCAAAATTTTTGCTCAAAGGTGCCTTTCAGTAGAAGCGTTTGAAGAGCGAAAATTTCCTCGCTACTTCTAGCATAGAGCCAGTTATCTCTACGCTATCGACTACCAATTATAAAATGTCACCCGACTTCCTCTGGAAAATGTGCAGCTTCCGTCCAAACTGATAAACGAAATAGCCTTTGAGACTATGTTTTATTTTAAACTGAGTCCCAATTCTACTAAATTTTAAGCAACAGTCGCATTCACATCTCAGTTCAAAAATGTATGGAAATTGAGGCTTTTTTGACAGTTTGCGACTGACATGGAAATGCGAAAAGTTGTTTAAAAATAAGTAGAATTGGCCCTCTTGTTTAAACTAGTTATACCAATAACAACCCGTTAATTAAACCATTTCTTTCACTTATAGTCACAACCACTCGTTTAGAAACCAAACCAATATATTGGTTTGGAAATGAACTGTCGCCGACCGTCGTATACAGCCAAAACTGTACATCAACAAAATCAATCTTGTGTTTTAATTCCCAAAAGACCGCTGTTTCCCGTCCCAAAGAGCTTAGAAGGATGATTATACTAATAAGTGGGCTACATCATAAGATTAAAGGCATTGTCATCGTCTAATCCTCTCTTACATCGCGTTCGTCGTCTTTACTCCAAAATGATCTAAACACGCTTCATTTCCATGGCTTTTCTTGGAGAATTCTAAGAATAAGTGAAATTTGGAACTGTGTTTTGATTTGTGCTTATGCATAATGAGAAAAGTTATAAGAAATAGCAAGTCTGAGCGTATGCATATATTAAATTTATTAAATCAAGTCAACAAAAACATCATAACAATACGGTGAAAACCTTGAAATCTTTTGAACGTAGTTACGATAGTTTAAAGTTTATTATAAACAAAAGAAAAAATAGAGTTCGCTTGACGTACATATCTATTGATTTTGATACAACTGAGTATATGTGTTTCAACCTACAGCAACGGTTTTCCTTCAGTCACAAAATGCCTATTTCATATTCTTTTACATGCCTACGCAAAGTAAATAAATAAACTGACGCAATCTTCTAGACAATTGTTTGTGCAATTGCTTACATTCCATTTAGTTCTCGCTATGAATAAAGCCTGATGGGTGAATCAAATGGAGAAAAGAAAGGCATTCCTACACTTTCGTCTATTACTAAGACTTTTAGTGTTTATATACCTATACAGTTTATAAATGGCGCAGATACATTGATACTATATTGAACTTTTTTTATCTATCTATGTACAAGATAAAAAAGACTGGCCTGAACTAACAAAGGATAGACTTGTGTGGAAAAGGCTGATGGAGGCCTTCACCCAACAATGGGACAACATAGGAAAGATACACATAAAAAAAGATTTCATATCAGAGAAAATAACCTAAAAACATGTTATAGCAATAAAAGAAAATGGTAAACCTATTTACAAAGTTCATGATCGTAATCACAAAGGAAGGAAGGAATATGGAAGGTTAGTCTAGATTTAAGAAAAAGGAGAGATAATCCTTTTTGATGTTAAAGCAGATCATAAAAAGAAACTGGCCACGACGAACAGTTAGACGGACCTTGGCTGTTAATACTCGTTTGGTCTAAGAATACCGTTCTGAGATAGATAACATAAAAAAAAAAAGTGTTTTGAATATGGAATTGAATTCGGGTTTTTTTCACATAGGTACTATTTGTTTTAGTAAAAAGTGTTAGGAAGGAGGTCAATACTGAATGTTGAATGCATGTAGGTTACATAGATAATATATAATAAGTACATGTACCGGTTAACTGTACAAGGAATTGGTGTGACATTAAGAATGAATCATTATGTTATGTAGATGAGGTGATGGTTCCATTTTTTACAACCGAGTCAAAATTTTGCAAGTAATACAAAAACTGAAGCGAAGGAGCGTAGTAGAAATAAATCGGGATCTATAAATGGAAGCAGAATTTAATGATGATCATATGAAAAATACAGAACAATAGAAAAATAGACATGCCCGTTTGATGATATACCTTCTAGAAAGGACGACAAAAGAAAAGATAACATAGGAACAAAAGTTAGGTAAAATTGACGTCCTGAAAGACACTTCATTATCCTTGGCAGCCTTATTAAACTGTGGGGCAAAGACAGGCTGATAATAGAACAGTTACAAGACTTTATTGGATGACGAGGCAATGTTGCACAATAGGCCAACGCCGGAACTTTAATTAGGATCAACTTAGCCAGTCAGAAAGTCCATTATACTGTTCAGGAGTTCGTTGCTTTTATGAAAACCTTCAATTTGGAGACCAGAATGTGGTTGATGGGGATTATGTGTAAATGTAAAACATACCTTCGTCACTGTTATTTGTAGATATCGTTTGTGGAAAGTATAAGAATTTGCTTAGTTTAGTCTTTCGATAGCTCACTATAACTGATGAGAACAGGTTGACTCACTAGAACAGGTTTATTCATTACTGTATTAAATTATTACAGATACCTAGTCACTATTTTGTGGACATTAAATTCAGTCGTTCAAATTAATACCGTGTGTTACTGTTATTTTTTTAAGTTTTATTT
The DNA here is from genome assembly GCA_947386135.1 of Melanchra persicariae. NCBI lineage: Eukaryota > Metazoa > Arthropoda > Insecta > Lepidoptera > Noctuidae > Melanchra > Melanchra persicariae. Next base: position 4,466,590 of record OX376653.1, on the reverse strand, counting down.
TTACAGCAAATTAGATACCACAGATTGCTATTCCACACGATTTACACTTTAAGCTTCAGGGATTAAACGCTGCAGAATCTGAATTGAACTAAAAACCTGTAATTCTTTACATTACATCTCTGAAAGCCTTTGCAGGGATAATAAGCTTACAAGAACATTCATCATAGCTTGAAGGGGTGCTCAAACACATTGTAAGTTCTCTTTGAAACTATATTTACCAAACGAAAATGCTAATTTGTATACACATGTATTTTTACCTTCAACATCTGGTAGTTAATAAATAAGTGCGTCAATAGATTTGAGCAGCTTCAAAAACCGCTCTGTTTTTGATAACGCCATAAATTTAATAAAGAATATGAATAAAAATAACAGTTTTAATAAGACCAGTAGCCAGTACAGAAATAAATGAAGTCACAAGATTGTAATTAAAACACGAATCAGCGCTCATTAGAAGTGCCGCTACTGTCGGACTCAAATTAATTGGTAACGTGACACGAGATAACAATCTGTTAGAAAGAACTCGTTAGGTGTGGTCGCAGCTGGTAAGAACCGACTCACCAATGACATATGAGTATCCATCTAGAGTCAGCACGCATTTCCTCGTCGCGCCTGATGCAGATCGATGTCTGTGCGTCCTTGGGGCGGCCCCCAGAGCGCGGCCACCACCAGGATCGCTATGGCACTTATGCACCAGCTCCTTATCATTAGCCACAGGAATGCCCTTGCCGTCGACAGAGCCCTGTCTGCTGCCCTCTAGCAGCACTTTTCCTCGCCTCATCATCACATCATACGCTATCTCCACACTATCTGTCACAAACACTTCGTCACTAAATCACGTCACTACGTTCACTTCACACTCGTTCACTAATCGATCATTCAAAAATTCGGATATGTTTATGTTCAACACTGTGTTATGATATGGTACAGCACTCGCGTAAATTAAGAGTATGTTTTAGACATTTTCATTGCTCGCCGACCTAAAACTAATAAACTGTGAGTTATTACTCGAAACTTTTCTTTGACGGAGGTTAATAGACAGGATTTTAATATCAAGTTGATGCTAGTTTGGAACGGTGTTCATTTACAGAGGTTTAACGAAGAAAGATTAAGTTAACCCGTGTTCAATTTGATAATATGTACGCAAGGAATGATTAACTATCACTGATTAATGATCAGCTCATATATCACAATTTACAACTATTAGATAATAATCATGCGGTAAATTGAAATCATTTAGTAGCCATTTATCACTCATAAAATTTATGATAAATGTGGTCAGATAAAAAATATAAATAGAACTCCCGGTTCAATGAAACTGGACTATTTTAATTTGATTTAATTTTTCGTTGTTTATAATATTGAGATCTTTAGCTCCGAAGACGTAGTTATCACCTGAGTGTTGATCAAACCTTGAACTCTGCGGGTATTCTTAGTGAATGATTGTCTATCATAATCAACTGTTAATTCCAACAATTCAAAAAGCTCTTTGTGCGGGTATGAAAGAATCTCTGTTGTTATAAATTAGCCGCGAATTTAGCGTCCACAAATTAACAGCGCTTGGTACTAAAACAATACGTCATATGTTGCTTACAATTTTTATATCTACGCACGCGGGAATGTTAGTTTTTAAACAGATCGTAATTTATCTGACTTCAACTAAACTGTGTAATGAATGTTTGGTACACCGCAGGTGGAAACACGGAAATCTATTTTCAAGCTACGAGTGTTGTTTTTCCGCCATGGTAACGCAACGCAGGGCGCCCATAAAATGTTGCGTCATGACCCACGGGGGTGGCCCCCCCTCTTGTAAACAGATTGTGACGCTGTCCACTGGACTATGCCAAATCGCGGCCAACAGGTGGTTTCCTTCCTAAATTCACGACAACAAACCGAACTTTGAACTCACTTTGTCTTGTACCGAAATGGGGGATTTATTTTTTTTAGATTTGAATTTAGTGTCAGTTAAATATGTTCGGACATGTTCGGACGGAGCGTTCGGAGCGCGGTGAGCGGCATGGCGGCGCTACCGAACCGCGTGGAAGCCTGCGCGCGACTGCCGCTCGCTCCACCACATGACCCGCTACAGGTAGCTCCTCATTAGTGCTAGCACTTAAACTTACAATTCTAAATCCCCGGGACATCAAGCTTTGAGCGTAGCATCTGTTTTCCTAACACCCTGAAAGTTTTCAGCTTTCAAGTTATGTGAAAATATATCCCTAAGTAACTGCCTTGAAAATTTTAGACGTGCCGACGGAGGGGAGACGGTGTGCATATAAAGTTGTGTTGTTATCGATAAACGAGCCTCATCGTTCATTCTATGTTTTCAAAGAGTGATTGGACATTTTTGTTTTCTTTGCGAGATGGAAGCTTCAATATCAGCTGTTTCTATTTACTTTCAAAACAGTGTGCTTGGATACTCAACTGTTTTCTATTCTCTATGTCATATTTCAGGGATGTTATTATTTTACATATATGCAACATACATGTGATTGAACACATATTGTTGAACTGTCTACATAATTACTGTAATGCTCTGATATCTAAGGCTTTCCTGTGGTGTCATGTTTTGTCCAAATAATATAGAAACTAAAAAACTTCTCATTTGACAGCCATGGAAATAAAATGACGAGTGTAAAACTAACATTTTACTATTTATTAGGGAACACTATTGGAGACGATCCGGTAGTTGCATATTTACATTTTTGACTTAAGCATCTTTTGAGTAGTCTTTACAAAAAAAAACTGAATTTTCCTACGAAAACAGATTACTTTGCTTAGTATTTTGTTGAAGTTAAAAATTAATGACTGCATCTATTGTGTTGGTGATAAATGACACTTTAGTAAGTAATTCTTGAAAACGATATACTTGACATTATATGAATGCCACGATTGTTTACGTACACATATTGTTTCGTATGACAACTGTTTTTTTCCAGAATGTTTATTTGCTTTGCAATACGTAGCTAATGTATTATTTACTACACACATTAAAATGAATGGATATCTTTGTATTGTTCTTAAAGAAAATAAAGAATACTTTTTACTTACATGTTTTTCATGATCATTATTATATAATCTAACTATAACTTCGCCCGCGACTTCGTTTATGCACGTACCTATAAACATATTTTACCCCTTGATAGTTGAATCTCCAAAAGATCCTCTCTTAGTGCTCACCTTCTTTTTAACGCTGGATCGGATCAAATGACTTCTTGCACTCTGGGCGAAGCGGAAGGGAGTGACAAACTCTTACTGACTAAAACCCATCCATGTTCCTCCAAATGCCCTTTGTGGTCCTAGGGCCGCGGTGACTCTTTCGAACAAATTCCGCAACCCTGGCAGGCTACCTACATTACGTTTCTAGTTTCAGTAGTTTTGGCTGTGCGTTGATATGTCAGTCATTCAGTCAGTCATATGTATATTTTGAATTTTTACTATATTTTTTATCATCTTACTAACTATAACTACACGAAATGGATAGAACAAATTTTCTTATTATCACATTTGCAAGTTGACTCTGCTTTCAACCTTTTGAAACCTTTAACCTTAACAGAATCGAACGGATTTTCCAGGAAAGAAAAGTATAGTAATATTCTGGGCATCATTAATTTGTTTCCAATGAATCTTTATCAATTTAAGAAGCTTAAAAAGGCTGACCTTTTATTCAGCCCCATTGAAATAGATATCAATTAGGTAAGTACTTCTTAAAAGGAGCCAAATTATTTGTAGCCCAAGAATAAAGTCTTAGTAAAGAAAAAAAGAATATTGTGTTAATTGGCATTATAAAAAATAGAAACACTTTAAATTTCCTAATAAATTATCAAAACGGGCCTCAGCTCAGTTTAACGCCGGATGACAACATAAGGTATAGCACCTTACTCTGATATATACGCTCGATATACGCTCGAAAACATAAACACACTTAGTATATAAGTCTACAAAAACCAACTAAAATAAAATGTTGCAACACTCACTTTAAAAACGAGTAAATATAATTTGTTGTGTGTGTGTTGTTGTTTGCGTGTGTTCATGTTATGATGACCACGATTTTTTTGGCTTTTGTGGCCGTGCACTTTATTATAGTTGTGTTGTGTCCTTGGCAATTGGCGTCCAAGACCCAGACACCAATGATGATTCATCATCATCATCATGTCAGCCGAAGTTTTCTACTGATGGACAAAGCCCTCCACCAAGTATCGCCACAACAACCGGTCCCGTGCCATCGGCTACCCGGTATCGGTGATCGAATCGAATCAGGAATGATGATGTCTTCAAGAGAACCAAAGTTACCGACATAGCCCGAAGGATCGCCAAACTGAAGTGGCAGTGGGCAGGGTACATCGCTCGCAGAATGGTGATTCGTAATTATGTACCTCATATATTTTGTAATTATGAAATAAATAAGACTATTTTACTAAATATTTCAAAATAATAGCTAAACATTTACTACATATACATATCGCCTTGTTTTAGCTTTTGTTTTGATTTAATATTGAAAATTGAATTCGTGCGATACTATTGTATCAAAGAACACGACCAATTAACTAATTGAAAACATGCAGCCTTTCCGCCAATTAAAAACAGGAACAGTAAAAATGTATTTGTACGTTTGCAGCTTCCTATTATAAAATGTCAGAGATCACTCTTGTCACTCAGTAAATTAAAAAACCTTTTTTGTCGGCTTGTTTAGAGTTTAGAAAGTGTGAAGTGAAGTGTCTTTATGCTATAATAGCTTTTGCCCGCGACTTCGTGCGCGTACGAAGTCGCGGGCGTATTCCGTTTTTTCCCATTCCCTAAGGAGTTTCGTAAAATCCTCTCATATTGCTCCCCTACACTCCCCAAGGAACATATATGCCAAATTTCAGCTTTCTACGACCAGCAGTTGGTCGGTTCGGCTGTGCGTTGTCAGTCAACGAGCCGCTCGTTGGTCGTTTCGAGAATTCCGCCCGTTGTCGGTTTTGGCGAATTCCTTTGACTGTTACGCAGTTCAGTCAGTACGCTGCCGCGACAAGTCACAGTCATCATGACTGAGAGTGTCTTGCGAATTTGTAGCTCGGATGAGCAGAGTTCGAAACGTGCATGTTACACGGATTTTAGGACAAGGCGTAACGTAACATGCTCGCTGCGAATGTTACATCACGGCCTGTAACACCGGTCAGTTCTCACCTTTAGGTGTACTCACTTGATTCCAGACAAGTTTTATCCCGCGTCTTCGCTTCAGTGCCCTATATGAACCGCGCTTTGTTCTTGTCTGGGCTAAAAAGTAAACACTCTGCAATCGTAACCATATCTTTAAAAGTTTTCATAATCCGATCTACCTACTTTCAGAACAATCTTCTTCAAACATACTGTAACATACAAACAACTACCTTTTTACCTCTACAAAATATTAGTTTACATTATTTTATTGTTTGTATAAGATTATAATAATTAATTATATCCGTCTTGTTGGGTTTTACCCGCTCTTCGATCTATTATCCTCAAGCGATTAACTATAATTTTTCTACAATAGTAAAATGCTTTGTCATCATCATAAGAGCTTACAATAGATACCAATCAATAATGGAACCGTGCAAATTCACGAGCATATTGCGTTCTTCCTACAAATAAAAAAAAGTATAACTTTTTTGTGCGGCTTCATTCCTATTGCCTATCTTACAAGAAACGTAATGTTTGTCGAGATAATATTAGACGATGACACTTTGTGATCGTACAGTATTCTATCAGTGAAATACATGTAATCGGATAAGTACTTTCAGACTATACTTAACGACAGAATATACTTAACACATACAATCATTATAAACAAAAACACACGGTCGAAACGTTTGGGAACACAATTATTGTGCGTGCCGCCCGTGCGTGCTGGGAAGTGGATCTCCCTGCCAGAGTCTGTGTTTCCTGATAGCAACAACCTGGGAGTCTCTAAGTCAAGACTGAAGGTTACTTATAGGCAAGTGCTCCATTTTCGACTGCATTACACATTACATTACATTTGTCAGCAGGATAAAAACAATTTTGTCGTTTTTTTCATAGCATTTTGTTTAGATTCAAATCATTTTGATACTTTTCTTCTTTTTCATCAAATATTTTCATTCTCCCGTCCCAAAATATACCAATTCGTAAGAAAAAGCTCAATTCTTCACGAACCTACACAGTTTGATCTCGTAACAAGACGAAGTGGGAACTAGTTAACAAGTGACGACGCAGTTCCAGTTGACCGGGTCGCTTTGTTTGGACCTTAACCTTGGACCCTACAACCCTTGAAAAGTAACGCAAAGGACTTGAAAAGTAACTCAAGGGACATGCGAGAATGTTCGCAACGATGAGTATTTGCTATAGTTCCGTCGAAAGGGATTTTTGTTTCGGAAAATGTGAAATATCATCAGGCTTTTATTTTGATATGAGGTGGAACGATGTTCTTGTCATACTAAGAAAGAATTCCGTTTAGTTATCTTTTGGTTAACTGGAACAAGAGTATGAGGAATGACACCTTTATGGTCAGAAACTAAATTTAGTTTATTACAGGAAAATGGCTCCCCAGAACGTATATATAATACGTTGGGGCAGAAAGGTTCTGAAGGTCGGTCTTCTGACATGTGATATCCTGTAAAGGACGCAGGAATCTCCTGAATGAAAGCACCGTTCGACGTGAAGATATTAAGGCGGGGTGGGGGGTATATCCAGCAGGGAATGTTTATCATTTAAATGGCTATTATGGAAAGCGCCAAAAATACTATTAAAAACAACCACTTCCTTAAAAACCGCATCCCTAAAGAATCGCAGACCGACAGGCGAAACGCGACAATACAACAATAAAAAAATACCGGCCAAGTATGAGTCGGACTTGCGCATGAAGGGTTCCTTACCATTATCTACAAAAATGGCAAAAAAATAACGTTTGTTGTATGGGAGCCCCACTTAAATATTTATTTTATTCGGTTTTTAGTATTTGCTGGTATAGCGGCAACAGAAATACATCATCTTTGAAAATTTCAACTGTCTAGCTATCACGGTTCATGAGATACAGCCTGGTGACAGACAGACCGACGGACAGCGGAGAGTCTTAGTAATAAGGTCTCGTTTTACCCTTTGGGTACGTAACCCTAAAAACTGTTCTTTGATAAATATCAGTTTGGTCTTGGCTCGCTCGCCGGTCAGTCGCTAGAATAGTTATGCTGATTGTTGTTAGACAGATCGGAATGCTTTGGCTCGATATGCCTCATTCAGATGATTAATATGGTAGCACTGAGCAAGGTGTGATATGTTGATTATTGGCAAACGCTACGGCAACAATGGGTTATTTTTGGCAAAGACTACTCTCAATTAACTTCAACATTTTGATATGATATTATATTCATGAACGAATCTATCATCATCATAATTATTATCATCATATCAGCCAAAAGAAGTTCACTGCTGGCCATACGCCTCCCCCAAGTGTCGCCACAAGTACCAGTCCCGTGCGTCTCGCATCCATTGGCTACCCGCAACCCTCACCAGGTCATCGGGAGCCCTTCCAACGCTGCGTTTTTCGGTACGCGGTCGCCACTCCAGAACTTTTCGGCTACATCGACCAATGTGCCCTGCCCACTGTCACTTTAGTTTGGTTATCCTTTGGGCTATGTCGGTAATGTTGGTTCTCTTGCATCATTCCTGATTCGATCACTCAAGGAAACTCCGAGCATTGCCCTTCGACAAACGAATCCATACAAATATTAAAAGTGCGAAAGTAACTCTGTCGGTCGGTTTTAACCTCTTTGCGCATAAACGACTGAACGGATTTTGATGAAACTTGACACATGATTAAACCATATTTATGGTTTGTAAGAGATCTTCTTCTTGGAGGAGAATGCTTGGCATAACCTGGACACAGTTCCGAACCAACGCCTCAATCCTCCAGGAACTTCGAATCAAACAGCGTCTTTCTTCCATCGTCCAATGTCGTATCCTCACTTTCTTTGGACATGTCACACGTCAAGAAGACACGTCTGTGGAGCGACTTGTAGTGCAGGGAAGGGTTGAAGGCACAAGAGCGCGCGGCAGGTCACCAATGCGTTGGACCGATCAAGTAAAAACTGCACTCAATGGTCCACTCCACGAATGCACAAGAAAAGCCACAGTACGGGAGGAATGGCGACGGATTGTGAAGCTTGCCACCACCCCTGATATGACGACCACGACCACTCTGCCAAGAGTGTGACGACGAAGAAGAAGAAGAAGAGACCACCACTTCTTCGTGTGGGTAGTAAGGTCTAACGACCCCACACACCCTTGTGTCAGAGTTTCTAAACTGCCTCAAGGGCCTCTGACATGGTTTGACGACCGCCATTTGCAAGAGATAATCTCTGGAATAAAGAATTCAATAACCAAAATTCTTTCAGTACAGAAAGCTACGTTGTGGCTAAACCGCAGGAAAAGATTTTTTCCAACTCTTGACCTCGATCTCACCTGATGGTAAGCGATGGATTAGGTTCACAATAGAACGAACAAGTCCAGAAGATGCGCAAATACTTCTAGATATGGATGCTTCTTTTTAGCTAACCAACAGTTTTACTATACATTTATACTGATTTAATGTTAAAGTAATGTTTTCCTTTGAACGAAGGGTAATAATACAATATCAAAATACAAAGTAATACCTAAGTGGATGCTTTTATTTGAAAGTACCAATATTTTTACACAGAAGCAGTTGAATGCTGAACCAAAACAGGCTATTAGTTCGACACGAACGGGCGCAGAGTTCCGCAGAACGTTTACTTAACTACCTACGCTAAAATGTTCGCAATAAAAGCCTGTACATTTTTATAAAACAACGTATTTTACACCTTTTTTCGTGTATTATAACAAAATCAACACTGAATGATGAATAAAACACTCCACATAATTTAAAGAACACCGTGTAACATAAGGCTAGGTTCACACTCGCGTTAATTGGATCAGCAGTAAGCCTTAGTTAGCGTGACGCGACGCATTTCGACTCGGCACGGCAACAATTTGTTTTATCGTTGCACAAGATAAACTCGGGGTTGTGGAAATTCCCCGCCATTTTGGATTTCCCTTTATTTTTATTTTGTTTATTTAAAATTTGTTTTGTAGTGTTTCATTTTTGGTGGGTTAGTTAAAAAAGAGCTCGTAGACACGTAGTATCAACATCGAAGTTTTATTTTTATGTTAATATAAAAATATTGGTTGTTGGTTCTGCTTCTATGACATTCGTTCTCATTTTGTCTATGTTTTTACTAACTACAGCTGTGGTCTGTGATAAAAATAGATTCGTATTATAATATTTGTACTTTTCTTTTATAAACCAATAAATGAAAACTTAACGACTACATGTACTAATATTATATTATATAATATGAAAGTCTACATGTTTGGATTTTTGATCAATCACTCACGCTTCCAGGCGGTCATTAGTAGATTTTCGGCAGTCGTTACAGATTGTCAGAAGGCAGTAAATCTGACGCCTCAGTCTTGCCAATAACTACCGTGTTACCCAGTTAATGGGTTGTGGAGGTTTGGTAGGCAGCCGCTTCACGTACTACTGGTATTCAGCTGAATCCGGGAAAAAGCGAGGCAGATGACTCACGCTTCAAGAACTGAACGGAATTGGATGATACTAAATTCACGTCCCAGGACGTGAATTAAGTGACATAATTCGTATGTTCTTTTTCACGGTACCAAAGCGTTTCCTTGAGATAGTTTCCGACTTTCACGGAGGCAGAAGCTGCTCGTTAATTGCTTTCAAGATTTAAATTTTTTGTTTGTAATCTCGTCAATAGATGTTCACCCATCCACGGACTGACTTCGGCAAGGTTTGCTTAACTTCGATGACTAAACCCTGAGACTGTTATTATTTAGCCAGGAGCTCCACATGTTACTGTATGATTTTCGGATAAAAATATAGGTTCCTGGTGCTCAAGACAGTAAAATTCTATCAGCGGTGATGATTAGTGAAAGTTAAAAACATATGGGATTGACCATGTGACATTGTAAGAACGCTTGTCAATCCCATTATCCCATACATTTGGATCCCAAGAACCTTTCTTGGAGTTTACTCCTTAAGAAACTATTTTAATATTATTTAACCCGCGGTATGAACATTTTATGAGGAGTAAAATCGAGCGTTAACTAAAAGTGAGGCGTTACGTTCCTTTGCGCAACGTATTTTGCGCACTTTTCACTTCGAGATTATGTATGTGTGTATATACAAAGTATAGGTACTCAGCTTACGTTTTCATTGGAATGATGTAAATAATATGAATAAATATTTATATATGCTTCGATTATTTTTTAAGATGCTTTCATTTGCTCTCTTTTTACATAATCTACACAATAATAGTTCTTAAGGAGTAAACTCCAGTCATGCTTTGGAGCTGACACACTCACTGTTTTTTTATCCAAGAATTATACAATATACAAATCTACATATATATAAGGTTACGTAGGATTTATATAATTGCTCAATAAGGTTCAAACAACTAAAAATCGAAGTATCTATAAATTGTTTAGTTAAACACACCGATTGAATGGTAATATCTCAAACATTAACTACAACAGTTAAGTTCCATTCAAAACAATCAGATAAAATCTAAAACTACATAATAATACCAAAACAATTGTATCCTAATAAATAATAAATAGAAAATAAATCACGTTACGAAACAATACACACTTACACGCGTGTTCCAAATATGGCTTAATGATCAATATCAACTAATCATAATAAATCAATTGAATCACAAATGTCAGATATTGTGTTCCCGTAGTATGCGTTCCGGAGCACGCGATAATGGTAATTCATAGAAATAATAGCACCAGACTAGTACTACGTCTTTTGTTATGTGGTTTTTAGGGTTCCTTATGAAGAGAAACTTGGAATCTTATAGCCTACTTAGTTTTACGCCCTGTGAATGTATGTCTGGCTGTTTTTTGCTTTTTAACCGCGTAGGTACTCACTTAACATTTTTAATTTCATGTCAGTAACTGTAAATATCAAAATCATCAGAGAAATAAATAGGGCAAATGACATAGGTACCTACTAAAGAAAATCGTAGGTCGTTTTTAAAAGTACTCGATCGCGTTAAATGTTTAAAAACGTTGATGTCAATTTGTAAAAAAATAGTTTTTCGGTTATTATCACGTTTTTTTTTTATCAACCTCGATCACGCCTGATGGAAAGCGATAGATGAGGTCCATGATGAAGCGAGCGTGCCCAGAAGATACCTTGAGGCACTGGTACTCCCACGCGTCGACGAAACACAGCAGGCTGCTTGACGCCGAACTCCGGTGGGAGAGTGGTCGCGAACCAGGCGGTGTTAGCCCTACCACCGCAAGGGAAGGATTGGCCAGTCTTATAAGGTGTTAGGTGAGACTGTCCAGGATGCACCGAGCACTCGGTTCAGTTGAGTGTCTGATGGAACAATTTGCGCTACACGAGGAGGCTCCTTCATGCACCCCAAAAATGAGCTTTTTTTGTTTCAATAATGATCAGACTTTCAGTCCTGTTGCGAAAATGACTACTGTTTGAACTGTAATTAGCATCGCAACATGGCATTTTTATATGTATGGATCACTCTCAGTTGAAGAAATCAAGAAGTTTACGATAATGCAATCAGGTACGATTAAAAACATAGGTACATTAAGTTCTGCCACACATCTAAGCCGCATTCAAGTGCTGTGCTTGTCAATATTCTACATAAATAATGACACTGACAGCTTTATACAACGTGTAACAAAATAAACGTTTAATTCCTCTTAAAGGGTCATTGTACTCATCATTATAAACAACTTTCACCATGGGACCAACACAGTACACGCAAATAAAATTCGCTAGGATGTTCAGTGTGTACATTTTATCGAGTTATGTGCATATAAATATATGAGACAGTCTATTTTTTTTTGCGTGTTCTGTGTTAGCCCCATAGTGAATTTATTCATAATGATGAGTACAATGACCCCTTATGTGTATTTTCGAATTGCTACTAAATTTTTTAGTAGCTCCATTCTGAGATTTCAGAACGGAGCAACTAAAAAATTTGCGATGATACCCTGGAAGAAATACCCTGGAAGATTTTCCGGGGTATTTCTTCCAGGGGATCATCACATTTGTACAACGTGTAACAGTAAACTATTACACGTTGTATAAATATGACGATCAGGCTCAGTTTCATTAATTAAATTCGTTCTTAGTTAAAATACCCTGGAAGATTTCAGGATGGAGCTGGTAAAATATTTAGTAGCAATTCGAAAATATAACCAGATGCCCAAGAAAATAATAGCGACAAAATTATAACCACAATTTGATTTTAACAACCTATCGTAAAACATAACTTCTTTATTGTTTTAATGCGGTAATATTTACAACCAATTATGTTATTTTTAAATTGCAATGATAAAGTATTGACGCAACTTTATTTTTATAATGTTTACGATTATCTATTATAAAATTATCTATCTATAAAATATATTGTATGCCATCACAACTGTATAATTTTTATATGTTTCTGGTTGTAAAAGTATTTTGTGTTATGTATTATGAGTTCCATAGTTGTTGTCATTAAAAATTTCCACTTCTTTGATAAGAAATATAAATTAAAACCTCTAGTGTCTAGTCACCACAGTTTCACGGGAGCATTTATATGGAATAAAACAGATAGCAAACTCTCTTAACATTATTACTTATCTTGAAATAGTACAAAATTTCACCAACTCACTTTTAATCACGCAATCATCTGAAAACAGAACCGTACCAAAAGCTTCAACAAAGCTCCGTAAACATCCTACTAGCGCCACCCTCAAACAGGCGGGGGAAAACCGAACGAACTCGAGCCTCACTTACCAATAGTGTATGTGGCGCCATCTATCTGAAACGTCGCGCTCTTGCACTTCTTGAAGATTTTGCCACTGACCACCTGTCGAGTGGCGCTGCCGTGCGTGGCAGGGTTTGAAGCGATTTCGTTCCTTGCCGCGCGCGGCGCACTTGTGTCGAACTTATTCCTCAACTCCTCGAATGATAGGTCGGACACATCAGGTGTTTTGTCACGGAACCGACGCACTTGCCCGCACAACTGACCGCCCTTGCCGGCTTGGGCCGTGTTCTTGTCCATTTTGATCACTGTTCACTATTCATCACTCGTCACAGTACACTTTGTCACTGCAAGGAAAGATAAATGTGTTAGGGAAATCTGGTAGCGTAGCAGTTTATATAGTTGGCAAATTTTCAAAAACTTTGCTGTTTTGCCAATTTTTTTTTTAGAAAAAATGCAACTATTAGATAAGTAAAATATGGTAGTTATTCATCAAAATTTACGATTAAAAATTTACTTAAGATGTAGGTGCTACATGGTACCCGGTCATATGTTAAAAAATAAATTTGGCAACTTATTCGACTTTCACAATAAAATCTGCAGTGCGTATTTTCTTATAGAATATGCTTGGCACTCCAAGTAGCCACTAATGTGAATATATCGATGAGATTTTGTTTTTAAAATAAGAACACGGATACTACCTATTTTAGAATGGCCTTCCTTTTTCTCTTCTTTTGTATTTTTCCGGCCGGTCGTTCATTAATCTATTGGATGATATTATTATCATCATAAACCTAATAAGCAGGTCAACACCTGCATATCATCATATCATGCCATCGCGCTATTGCAACCAATAGCGCGGCGCTCTTGAGGTAACGCTGATGTGAAAAATGCCTTATTTAGGTGTTTTAATACTGGGACTTATTCAAATGATCAATTCATGTTACATTATTTAACACTTTGTTTGTTACATTTCCACAATGGAGGCTAAGGTGGTAAACATTTGCCTAAATAAACATTCGTGGACCCTCGTCGGGCACAGCAAAAGGGAGATAATATATGGAGATGATGACATATCATTTATATATTCTTTGACACTGTAATAACATTTGATTTTTAATAGCTTTTTTAATTTGTTCGTAAATAGTTGGAGTTTTATTTTCTTTTCTTATTGATTTGGGTAACATATTGTATATTTTTATTGACATAACCAGAGGGCTCGTTGAATGTATCTTTATGCGGAATGTTGGTAGGTTGAGTCATATTTTGTGTGTATCTTCTTTGTATTTCTTTTCGTTTAGAGTAAGTCTTGGTGTTTGTCTAAACTGTCGGCAAACGGCTCTGTTTAAAGTTTTATTCTTAAAACGAATTAGTGTTAATCTTTATTTCTTTAATTATTATTGCAGTCGAAAAAGGCCCACCGCAGGACTTGGGCATCGATATCGCGACATATCAATAGGATCATCAGCGGATTCCCAGGGCCGCCACCAGGTCATTGGTGCGTATTCCAGTACGCGGTCACCACTCCAAAACCTATTTTATCTTTAAAGTTGCCATTGACCTCTTATTTCATCCAGGACGCTAGTAAGTCAGCTGTAGATAACTTACAAAAAGAAAATTAGCAACATTTATTTAACCTTATCAGTAAATGAAAAAATAATTTCTTAATGTGTTGCTATGCAAAAAACTGGAGAATGGCTAGACCATTTACATAAAAAACAATGAATTTGTAAATGTGTTGCTAAGCGAAAATCTCGAGAAAAAAGAAAAATAAATCTATATCTAGGTACTTTTTAATATTCCTTGAAGTCCGAATAAGGTTCGATACGAGAAAAAATTCTCAAAAAAAAATTGCACGCGAAAAGGTAAAAACCACGGGGATACAATTTAAATGCATTTAACCTTAGATGTATTTTAATTCTGAACTCCACGCTGACGAAGTCGAGGGCAAAAGCTAGTTTTTATAAAACGGCAATCATGTTGCATTAAAGATACAAACGTAATTTCGTCTCTTATTTCGGCACGATGTTTTATAGGTTATAATAATATCAAGTCAAGTTATGGCTATCAGCACGCCTGCCCAGTTTTAGGGTGCGTTTCCACTGAGGCGGAGCGGAGCAGAGCGTGCCACGATTCACCAATCACAAGGCTTGAAATTCACATCTCTTTTCCACTCCGCTTGGTTGATTGGTGAATCGCGGCACACTCTGCTCCGCTCCGCCTCAGTGGAAACGCACCCTTATTGTTACTTGAGGAAGCTATTGTTACTTAATAATACAGTTTACCTATCTATTTAATGCGTTGGTGATGTTTCTTGTGAAAAAATAAACGGAAGAGTTTGTTATTAAAAGTTCTAGATTTCACTAGCTGCACCTCTATCTGAAGAAACATTTTTTCTAACGCATTTGTTTTAGTTCTATCTTAAAAATGAAAGCTCATTAAAGCATCACATCTTATAAGCATTCATTATATAGTTATACTAAAGTATAACAATATCTAATACGTTTATACGAGCAATTCTTGAATACTCATATATAATCTGAATCTCGGAAACGGCTCCAACGATTTTCATGAAATTCAGCATGCTATGCTGCTTCGGGGGCGGTAAATTGATCTAGCTAGGCCACAATTTTAGAAAACTTCGTTTTATCCGTGTTTCCAAAAAAGGCCCTCTGACCGGTGCACGGTGTTACAAAAGAAAGAAAGAAAATAAAGAAAAATATTTCGCACAAGACAAACACGGGCTGTAATACACCATTCGCAGCGAGCATGTTACGATACGCCGTGGCCTAAACTCCGAGTATCATGTGCGTGTTCTCCACGTACGTTTTTTCCACGTACTGACATCACGAATGCTCGCTTTGTAACATGTTACTTAACGTCCTGTAACACCGGTTAGTTAGCTTTAGACCTCAACCATCGCTTATCATCAGGTGAGGTCGAGGTTTTACTTTAGATAGAACGAGCGAGCCTAGATGTTGCCAGCAGTGCGATTCTGTAAACATGTCGAAGTGAACACCCGGGCGCGGCGCACGACGGGTGAGTTGTCAAACCATACAAATGTAGCGGCATTCATGCCGCCACAAAAAATCAACGTAGCAGAATCAACATCACAACAAATGAGACTCGCAGCGCCATCTATCTCGACAGCTGCGAACTAATTGACATAATCCTAAATCGCGATATCAGAGTTTACCGTGCGATTAGAACATATGCAAAGCCCGAATATCAACTCTCGGGCAGTTGCCCACCAGACACAACCGACCGTCTGGTCGGAGGATCCTCTCTTTCCAGTGGAGGTATGTGGGACTTTACTCTCTGTTCCGCTACCTCCAAACTAACGACACTAACAACACACGCACGCAGTCACGTCGGGGTCACCAGTTTGGAGGTAGCGGAACAGAGAGTAAAGTCCCACATAAATAAGATGGAATGACAGCTCTATTGTCGTTCATTCCGCCTCGGTGAACACCGTGAGATGTCGACAGAATCGACCGGCTGTTCACTTTTGTTTTGAAAGCTTTTTTTATTGAATTTAAATAAACAAGAGTATCACCTGTCGTTCTATATCTGTGGTATCACCTCTACTTGCAGGTAAATACATGTCATTCTTGAAAACTATTTCTAAACCAAAAAAAATGGTAAATGTTTTTTTCTGATTCAAGATTCTACGCTTTTTAAGTCATTCCGCCTCTTTACTCCTATCTTAAGTATAATGCGATGATTCTGCGAATTTGTGTTAAACTAATGGATGTTTGTAAGTTTACCAAGCACTACGCTGAGCAAATGGAATGAAGATTATATTTTATATGATTACATAAGATATTATTGATGGATTGATTATGTTCTGCTTTTGAGCTGCGTGCTAAGCCAGGGTAATTAGTTAGTGTCACAATATTAATCTATCATGTTTAATGTTTCGTGTAATTACAGTAATTATGGAAAATATTTATAAATAGGTATAGACTAAGTAAAAGGAGCAGAGGAAAACTGACACGCTGGGAAGGTCCAAACTGTTTTTTAAAATTATTTTTGTTTATTTATAGACTGATTATGTTGGATACAAGACGCATAGGCCGAAATAGCTATATGCGGAAGGCCATGTCCATCAGTGGAATTGCGATTCTTCAATCGTCGGATAACTTACTATTTGGTGTGTATAATTGTGGTCCGACAGCTCCAGATAATTACTTTCTGTTTATTAAAAATAACAGCCCTTAAACGTTTTTATTCGTGTGTAAGTGTAGTGTGAAAGATCGCTATTTCGCAAAACTACCTCCTAAAACCGAATACCTTTTCAAAATACTGAACCTCACCGAAATTCGTAGACCCTCAGACAATGCTACGGTTTCCCGAAATATCGGCGTAGCAAAAATTTGGACCTCTACGTGTAGAGTCGTCGTAGCACTACGAACGCTACAAATATACTAGTCGATTTATATTTGTAGCATTCGTAGAGCTACGAATATACTCCTACAAAAATTGTAGTTGGCACAGAAAAGATAACCAGAGGTTGCATTTCAAGAAGTTTAGTGCCCATTTTATACTAAATGCCGGCTCGCCTACCTCAATTTGAGTATAGTACAGCATAAATGTTACGACCTTTTTTGCTGAGACTGCTTTTTCAGGGAAAGTGTTGGCCCAAGCTTATGAAGGTTAAATATGTAAGATTTTTATGGGGGTGTTTTAAGCGTCTGTTTTTATGGTTCAAAGTGTATTTGCAGATGTTTTGTGTAAATAAATAGGGTGCTGTCCATCTTAGTAACGATGACAATCTCCGGTCATCAAGGTTTGACAAGGTATTTAGCTGTAAGTATCTTTAACAGCACAGTGAAAACTCTTCAAATTTTCAAGCAATGTTTGCATTTGTATCTCAATTGCAACCTGTCAAAAATGTATGAAAATTAAAGCTTTTTTGACAGTTTGAGATTGACATACGAAAGCGAACGTTGTTTAAAAATTAGTAGAAATTGGCCCTCAGAGTCATCATCATCATCATCATCATATCAGCCGAAAGACGTCCACTGCTGGACATAGGCCTCCCCCAAGCGTCGCCACAACAACCGCTCCTGTGCGTCTCGCATCCATCGGTTACCCGCGACCCTCACCAGGTCATCGGTCCACCTTGTGGGAGGCCTTCCAACGCTGCGTCTTCCGGTACGCGGTCGCCACTCCAAAACTTTTCGGCCCCATCGACCATCTGTTCTGCGAGCAATGTGCCCTGCCCACTGCCACTTCAATTTGGCGATCCTTCGGGCTATGTCGGTAACCTTGGTTCTCTTGCGGATATCATCATTCCTGATTCGATCACGCAAGGAAACTCCGAGCATTGCCCTCTCCATTGCCCTTTGGGTGACTTTAAGCCTTCTGATGAGGCCCATTGTGAGCGACCACGTTTCGAGTCCATAGGTCATCACTGGCAACACGCACTAGTCATAGACTTTCGTCTTGAGACACTGTGGTATGTGAGACGAGAAGATACCGCGCAACTTCCCGAACGCCGCCCAGCCGAGTCGGATTCGACGGTTGACCTCCTTCTCGAAGTTAGCCCTACCTAGCTGGATCGTTTGTCCCAGGTAGACGTACTCATCAACAACTTCGAGTGCAGAGCCTCCAATCTTGATAGGAGTGGGTGCTACATGGGTATTTACCATGACCTTGGTTTTGTCCATGTTCATTTTAAGACCCACTCTTTCGGAAGCTCTACTGAGGTCATCGAGCATTGTACTGAGGTCCTCCGTGGTCTCAGCCATGACGACTATATCGTCGGCAAATCGAAGATGAGTGATGTACTCGCCATTGACATTAATGCCTAACCTTTATCAGTCCAAAACCTTGAAGACGTCTTCCATTGCGGCCGTGAACAGTTTCGGAGAAATTACGTCTCCCTGCCTCACACCCCGCTGCAGGAGGATAGGTTCTGATGTCTGATCCTGAAGTCGGACTGACATGGTGGCGTTTTCATACAAACATTTCAGCACCTCGATTCAGCCCTCAAAGTACGTAACGTAAAATTTGACCTAACTATAATACTTGTTTTACACATTATATTTATTTGAATCGGATACTATATTCACATTTTGTACGATACAAATTGTGTGTTGCATAAAATTAAACCAAAATACTATGGGGTTGTAGATTTTCAGTGCCCTCTGAATTCTAATGAATATTAATCTGTAGTTATGTTAACTGTTAATTTATCAATTGTATTGTTAATTACAAGGGGTGGGGGGGTATCGTAAGACGCAGCTAAGGGACTCACCAGAGAATGAGCTGCAGCATTCTCTGTAGGTACATTGCTACAGCTACATTGCGATCGCCAACCCGCCTGCCAAGCGTGGCGATTATGGCAAAAGACGTTCATTAGGAATGCCTATGTCTAGCAGTGGACGTCTTTCGGGTGATATGATGATGATGATTGTTAATTTTGTAACTTTATCTTATCATTTATATCATCATCTAATCTATATTGGTACCAAACTAATTACAGAAAGCAACATAAGAATTAACTTAACCGCGAAAAATTTCAAAAATCTTTTCAAAAAGATACAGAAAAAAATACAAAATTAAAGAGAGGGTCTATTGAAAAAGGTACAATATAATGAAAAGGAGTTTTACTTGGAAATTGCCTGTCCATTCAAACGTTTATTTCCGATAAGCCCTGAATAGAAATAAATTGGAAGTTTGGTCACGTTTAAAGCATGATTTTGTAGAATTATTAATATTAAGTGCCTATTTAGTATGCATAGTGAGTGAAATAAATTCTTAAACTTTGAGCCACTTTGAAAATTGAGGATTTTTGCTCTGAAGTTCTAGGCGTTTCCACATTGAAGTAGTCCATAACTGTAATGTACTATTTAAGAATAACATAACCAGAATGTCATTATAACTTTATTTTAATGTTCTTGTCTATTATCCTAGCTAATATAATAAACTAGCTGTGGCCTGCGGTTTTACCCGTTGCTCGGCTTCTAAATGTCGCACACGCGGGTTTAGGACTTACCGACCGAATTCGATCAGTAGACGATCGGTAACTATGTCGTGACTTGCCACCCTGGAATGCAAAGGGCCGAATGGAGGGATATAGGTGAGTTTTAGTCACTAAGAGTCTGACACTCCATGCCGCTCCACCCAGAGCGGGAAGAGTCATTTGGTGATAACCTATCCAAAAAAAATTGTACACAGTGTGGCCTTGCATTGAAATGAATGGCAGGAATAAAACTGGGCTCAACCACCAATTCAACATTTCACCCGCTGAGCTATCGCCGTATTTTTATAACCAGACACATTGTTTAGCAATAAATCCCAGAAAGTTGCACAACACAGGCTGTTAAATGAATCCGATACAGTTTTACAACCAGACCGTGTATATGAAGGTGATATGTTTACAATAGCTGTGATACATAGACTTTATTTCTGTATGTTCAATTTATATCCCCTTCTTACGACATTCGTGTACTTGCTGATCGGAATGAAAACGTTGGTACTGTATTGGAGGAAGCTTGTGAATAAATAATAACTGCCGCACGGATCGATCTTCAAGGTTAAGCAATGCTTGCCGAGGTTGATCTGTGGATGGGTGACCGCCTTAACATATCGAGATTCCTTCGTGCCTCTGAAATCATGTTAAGCCGTTGGTCCCGGCTGCCTTTTGTAGATTTTTGGCAGTGCTTACGGATTTTCATAAGCAAAAGAGCATAAGCGAAAGTGAATCTGGCTTATTTAATAGTTCGTTTCGTTTAGGTTAATATACGTTCACTAGAAAATATCTTTTGCTGATTAGAATAAGTATTTTTGAACCTTTGATAATAATACGTATTTCAATACATATACCTACCTTATCATACACATTCTTATAAGTCAAGGTATTACGCCTACATTGATACAAAATTTGATCCCTCCCTTTGATCAAAGATCCGAGATTAATTTGACATATAATAATTTCTCTTTGACGAAATTTGCACATAATGTTATGGTGTTTCCTTAGAGGTAAAAGCATTTTAATAGGGTGGGAATATGGAATGCCTTAGAAATTAATTTGACTAACAAAGATGGTGTATAGAGCCATAGAGCATATACGTGATAAGGTACTCATGAGAAAGCATGAGAAACTTTGTACCAATATCAATATGGTTAAAAATGGGGGTAGGTATTTGACATAAAGAAGATGTTTTTTTTGATGATGTATTCATTTCGATATGAATATCGAAATGCGGTATTTTTTATGCAGTAAATACTTTCTTATTGATGAAAGTGATTATTTTATTTCTTTAACTAAGCTAGTATATTGGATTTAGACATCCCTAAGATTATGCTTCGCTGCCTACTCCATGGTAAAACTTTTTGTTATATCAAAGAGAAGAAAAGAGGGTCAGTGTTTTTCGGAACATCATCCTCTAGAACTAAATGATAGTCTGAAAAAGACTCAAAATATTAACTCTCGATGAATCGATCTTTTAACAAATAGGAATGAATTAATATAAGGGCTTTTAGCTACAATAATCTTATAAGTTTGTTTTTCCTTGATTACAATCTGAATAAGATTCCGAACGTTAAAAGTTTCCCTTTCTCATATTTTTGTGATTCCAAGTCAATGAGAAGGCCTATTTTTTTTTTAATATGGAAATCATCAATTGACTCCTCCAGCTCTCGTCGGAGCGGAAGGGAGTATCAGCACTCTTACTGACTACAACCCATTCATGTTACCCTAAGGCCCTTTGTGTTCCAGGGCCGCGGTGACTCTATCGAAAAATTTCGCAGCCCTGGGAAGACCTGGCCCTAGCGGGCCCCGTTTTTTTTGCTAACATATCTTTGAGACGCGCGTTTTACTTAACGCACCGTCGACCTGGGCCTGGTTCTTATCAGACGGCGAGCCACCCAACGCTCGCCAGATGGAAAAACCCAATTCCACTTCGCTTGACCCGAGAAGCAGACCCTTATCAGGCTCAACAGTAGCGATTGCAACCTTTACACCACCGAGGCAGTCAAGACTCTTAGACTTGACTTTGAACCAATATTCTATGTCCACTTTGTTAGTTTTTGTTCACAAGACCCTTTGTATCGTGGAAAATCGTCAAATGACTCCTTCCGTTCCGGGCGCAGCGGAATGGAGTGTCAGTCTCTTGCTGACTAAAACCCATCCGTGTTTATCCTAATGCCCTTTGCGTTCCAGGGCCGCGGAGATCCTTTCGAAAAAAATCCGCAATTTATTCTGCTTCGTAAAACCCTGAGATACCCTGGATTTAGACTAGTAAAATAATAAGATACAGCCACTAGATCTTTTTCTACAGAACAGTCTAATCTTGGAAATCACTGAACCGATAAATTAAACATTAATAACAAACTACGGCGTACTTTGATCGCACCTACCTTGAATTAACTCAGAGTAAGTACCTATCACTTTGTAGACAACAGTCTGGAAATATGTAAATAACCACAAGCCGAGACTGATGGAACTTCCCGGAAATTGAGTAAAGCAATTATGATCTTTGGAAAAAGACTTTGGTAAGATTTTACCAGCAATATTTAGGGGGTATTTGCTTCGTCATCATCTACCTAGCCTTTTCCCAACTATAGGAATTAGGTTCGGCTCCCAGTCAAACCGGATTCAGCTGAATACCAGTACTTAACGTGGAGCGGCTGCCTACCAGACCTCCACAATCCATTAACTGGGTAACACGGTACTTTTTGGCAAGACTGGTGTCAGATTTTCTGGCTTCTGACAATCCGTAACGACTGCCAAAGATCTCCAAATGACAGCCGGTACCAACTGCTTGACATGATTTCCGAGGTACGGAGGAGTTTCGGTATGTTGAGATAGAGAAAATATCACTGGCTGAATGTAAGTAATGGTCTGGAAAATCCAGACAACGCAGCATGTGCACAGATGAACTGGGAATTGACACAAGTTTTGTTTTCTATAAATAACTCCCAGTGAAAACTTGGTGGAGTGAGCTGCCAATTCTCTGGTGAGTCCCTTAGTCGCCTCTAATGACACCCACAGGATGTTATGGGAAGTGCAAATAATGAGAATTTATGTTAAGTTTTCCTAGCGAAAGTTACAGTCGCCTTGTTTAACATACACACGTCTTTTTTTCTTCACTCATTTCAAATACCTAGTGTGATATAAATCCTATTATACTGCTAATAAAATCGAAATGTGGGACCTAACCTAACCAAAGACGCGAAGCAATTAGCTGGATGCCGTTATAACCTAAATAAACTAAGTAGAGGCAAATAAGTAGGCGTACTCATTAACAACAAGTAAATATATTAATTGACTCTGAATCTCGCTTGGAACACAATAATAGTAAATACATAGGTATAATAAAATTCACTCCTAAGTTCAAACGTCAATTGAAGGAAACGAAACCATGTGGAATCTCTGCAGTGATTTCAGCTGTAGAATGTGTTTACAAATTGCTGTTGAACTGTGTTACAGTTCTTCATATTGAGAAATGGAAAGTTGAAAGTGTACGTTAAGTCTCTTTTTAGTTTTTTCTTTATTGAGGAATAGGCTTGCTCTTGACCTCGATCACGCCTGATGGAAAGCGATAGATGAGATCTATGATGGAGCGAATGTGAAGATGCCTATCGGCTCTTGCTTTAAAGGCAGACGGGTTACATGTGGAAGGGAACACAGACGCTGGCAGAGAGTTCCACACTTTGGCTGATTTCAGCTATAGTTTCCAATTTTTTGCTTCAAAATAAAACTAGAGGTTCGTAGTTTACATTAAAATGGTTAATAGCAATGGTAGCTTGCCGTACGATAAGGAACAGGCCCGGGTCGATGGCGCGTTGTGTTCCACACGCACCTCAAAGAGATGTAAGCATAATGGACGGGGCCCGTTAGTGCCAGTGCCTGCCAGGGTTGTATGGAATTGTTCGAAAGAGTTTTCGCGGCCCTGAAATGCAAAAAGACATTTGCCGGAGTGAATAGTCTGACACTCCCTTCCGCTCTACCCAGAGCGGGATGAGTCATTTCAAGATTTCCTATTCAAAATTATGGTCGCAGAGCAGAAAATGATTAAGGCCTCCCCAATAAAATCCCCAATTAAGTTTTTTGTTACTAAGGTTAAGTATTATTTTAGTACTAATGAAATTTTCTAAAATTGCTTACATTTTCACTACCCCTTTAATTTTTTAAAGACAAAAGTGCTTAAGCCAATTCTGGGAATAAGTAGCTAATGGCTTAAACATCTTTAAACTTTGTTAATCTAGTTAATAAATTCTCATTAAGTCGATCTTATTCGAACACCGTAACTAAAATGTTCTCAATAAATAATATCAAATATTGTACTATGGAGGTATCTTACTAATTAGATTAGGCAAACTTCATCTTTGATTAGCACTTGGAACAAAATAACCAAGATTATGAGTACCTACTTGGAATACAAGTAGATGAATATTAAATTTAATATTAATTCAAGGTGAAGTTAGGTACTTCTTTATTATAAGACAAGATGATCATACTTTTAAGAGGGGTGGAGGGGCCTGTTGTTTAATTTTACTACATTTGCAAGTAATAAATGCTAGCTTATTGAAATAAACTGTAATGAAGCATCTATTGTGGATCAATTTAAAAAAAAATGTAGTTGTAATTTTTGTTACCTGCAACCCCAGAAAGGGACATTCTATCAGCAAAGACGACCATTATCAGTTACTGATTATAAGAGGGCCTTTTGTTTTAAGGATGGGTATCATCAAATTACTTCTTCTGCTCTGCGTGGAGCGGAAGGGAGTGTCAGACTCTTACTGACTAAAACCCAACCGTGCTCCTCGTAGTGCCCTTTGCTTTCCAGGGCCGCGGTAACTCTTTCGAACAAAATAACCCTGGCAGTAAGTAAACACACTTTACATCTCATTCACAAACCAACTCAGAGGTACACTAACGTTCACGCAAACTTATCTTATGAATCCGTCCCTGAAAGCGACGTGACATCAAGATACATTCCCAGTCCTGCTTCCCTTTGATCAGCACCCTCGGTTACAGGAATTACCTTAATCTAAGTCGTCTTTGACGGCAGCCAGCCTTAATCATACGACTGACAAGGAAACGCGAAAAAGAAAAAGAAGGAAAAGGGCTTGAAGTTTAATTTGAGAATAAAATGTTGCGTTTTATGTGGCCTCTAATCAATCTTGCGTCAATTCAATTGTTGAATCCACAGAAAACGGAACCACCAGTTTCAATGTGCCTTTGATGACACGCTAAATTTTGCATTTGAATTATTGGTAAGGGAAATTGAACCCCTTTCTGACCAAGCACATAGTGTGGAAACCGTGTAGACACCAAGAAGGTTCATCTTAGTCCGGTTAAGCAGTTAATATCCCACGTGTGTTAACTTGCTAGTGGTCATACCTAAAAAAAAAAAAAAAAAAAAAAAAAAAAAAAAAAAAAAAAAAAAAAAAAGGTTCATCACGAAGCTTAGCAGTAAGAAACGACTAAAGAATCCGGAATGAAGGGAACATGGTGACCATGTCTTGGATAAATGAAAATTGTTCTGTAAAAGGTTAGATGAAGGTACATACAATCCTAAAAACGATCAAAAAGATTGACGTGTAAAATTGTTATTTACAACAAATGAATATCATTATTTGTAAGGTATCTTACACGTCCTTTTTTTCGAAATGAATGGACTAACTAAACGACGACGAGATGACGACGAGTTATTTAAAAACGCCGCTTACGATGAGTTGGCGGTAAGGTTTTAGCTACTCGTATGTTACATATAAGCTACTTCATAATTACGTTGAAAAGTGTGCGATATTCTTAGCTCAGTAAACATAAACCCTATACAAACAATACCATGAATCACAGAAATCACTCAACTTCTCCTTAACCCAGGCCTCGCGTGCACAAACCCATTCGCGTATCAGTCGCACATGTAAACACAACCAAAACGACGCGCTTCCCTTTACTATTATTTGTGATTTTAAACGACCGTAGTGGAAGTAGTACTACTTCAGACATAGAACGATCTATTACGTCACACTCGCTCTAATGTGTGGAGGTTTTGTTTATCAGGTTGTTGAACTCTACAACTTTTACAAGTAGAACTTCTTTAGCTTGAAACTAAGCAGCAGGTATTTGTAGTTTTATTACCACAAAATACATTATTTGGCTTGATTTGTAAATGTCAAAAGTGAAATATTTAAATCATTTTAAAAACATTTTCAGTAGGCAATTTAAAACTCACTTCAAGTTAATGAAAATTAACTTTTACTAAAATTAATTTGTTTTGAATTAAGAAATCGTTATTAGTTGGTTTTTAAATTTGAAACTTTTAAATGCTTTAAGTAATGTTTAATAGCATTTAAAAGCTTCAGATTCTATTTAGAAAGCATTTCCTTGGCTTAATGCTCGAGTAATTATCCTTTGATCTGAAAAACTATTGGCAGAGCTCGTGGCTGAATAATAATAGCTTCAGGGTTCAATATTCGAGGGTAATATTGCATGTAACATGACTTCAAATCTCAACCATGGTCATGTCACATTCTACAGCAATGCGATTCTGTAAACATGTCGAAGTGAAGGCTTGGATGAAGTGATCACGAAGTGAGCTGTCAATCCATGTAATCTAGATGGAATGACAGTTCACTGTGCGCTCACTCCACCTGAGTTTTCACGGTGCGAGATATACAGAATCATTTTGAACAAGCTTTTCTCACATTCAGTCAACTAGCTATGGCCCATATTCCAAAACGTAAACTCCGACTCGACTGGAACTCCAACTCCAACGCAGCACGAAAATGTCAATGAAAACTTGTCTAATTGACGTTTTCGTAATCGAGAGATGAGCAAGCAATGACAAACTCCGATGGAGTTGGAGTTCGAGTTGAGTCGGCGTTTTGGAATATGGGCGTTTTATAATATATTCGTTCGACAAGCCAGATAAACGGAATTGTACTTATCACTATGAACAACTTTTACTATGAGACCAACATTGAAATCGCGTAAAAAAAACAACTATCCCATACATTTATGTGCGCATAACTAGACAAAATGTACTGACCAGCTGATTTTTTTCGTGATGACCCTTTTTTTCTTTTATTAGACTGGCCTGCCCCCCTAGACAAAAAACTTTTCTGTAGCGTTAACGTCAGACGCTCACGACAAAATGTATGGGAATGACATTAGGTGTGGAAAGGAAACGTCATCACCTAATGTCATCCCATACATTTTGGCGTGAGCGTCTGACGTTAACGCTACAGAAAAGTTTTTTGTCTAGGGGGGCTGTTGGTCTAGTGGTTAGTGACCCTGACTGCAAAGCCGGAGGTCGTGGGTTCGATTCCCACCCAGGACAAACTTTGTGTGATGAGCATTATTGTTTGTTCTGTGTCTGGGTGTAATTTATCTATAATATGTATGTATTTATAAATTATATAAGTATGTATATCAGTTGTCTGGTTACCATAACACAAGCTTTGCTTAGCTTGGGATCAGATGGCCGTGTGTGAGTTGTCCCAAGATATTATTATTATTATTATTATTATTATTATTTATTTTTTATGGATGGGGAAATCATCAACACACTCCTGCCGCTTTGGGTGGAGCGGGAGGGAGTGTCACAGACTCTTACTGGCTAATAAAACCCATTCATGCTCCTCCTAGTGAACTTTGCTTTCCGGGCCGCAGTAACTCTTTCGAACAAAATCCGCAACCCTGGCAGGCAATGACCCCTTAAGATGTATTGCGTTTATTCTGTTAAACGTTGTATATAACTATAAGCACTTAATACAATCCTTGTCACTTGAAACCTACTCCTAATTAGTGTCACTCTAAAACAAATAACATGATTAACAAACACTAATTGGCACAAAATGTAACTCGAGAAAGCTTCACTAAGAAAAACACCTTATTTCCTCCGACCTTCCCGATTACGTTGCCGTAATTCAGAATACTTAACCCACTCGCAGGTAAGCGCGGGCATTTCATTATAGCTGGCTTACGTGTAAAATTTATATCCCGTTGTGGAGCCCCGGGGCCGTCCAATATGGCCGCGGGATTGGGTTACCGAGGAAGGAGAAGGACGTTAAAATTATCAATTTGTGTTGGTGTTATGTTTTTATATAAGGAGGAGCTCGTGACTAAATTATAACAGCCACACGGACCAATCTTCAAGGTTAAGCAACGCTTGCCAAGGTTGGTCTGTGGATGGGTGACCATATTAACATATCGAGACTCCTCCGTGCCTCGGAAAGCACGTTAAGCCGTTGGTCTCGGCTGTCATTTGTAGATCTTTGGCAGTCGTTATGGATTGTCAGAAGCCAGAAAATCTGACACCAGTCTTGCCAAGAAGTACCGTGTTACCCAGTTCATGGGTTGTGGAGGTCTGGTAGGCAGCCGCTCCACGTAAAATACTGGTATTCAGCTGAATCCGGTTTGACTGGGAGCCGACCCCAATATGGTTGGGAAAAGGCTAGGCAGATGATGTATGTTTTTATGTAAGCATGAAAGTGAAATTATTGCACGGTGTAGGTGAAAAAACTTGTGGCGTTCCTGAAATGACCGATGATGATGATGTTCCTAATGTTCCTGTCTTGTTAATTTGAGTGTTTATTATATATTTATATTGTATGTTTAGTTTATAATAATATTTGTAAATTCTTTATTTAAATGTTTGTATTTAAATAGTACCTACCTATCAGTCGCTTTAATTCTTTTTATTGCACCTGCCACTATTCTCTGCATCACCTGAAGGTTGGCTGGTGAATGCGTACTCTGTATATTTGTGTGCTCAAAGTTTTAAATAAATAATTAAAGAAATAATTGCAGCTGTTTTTTTAGAAACTCAAGTTTAAAAAAACAGTTTTATTTCCTCAGTCAACCTGTAATCTGACCAGCTTTGATCCAACAACTTTAGGTTCGGCTTCCAGTACAACTGAAGGAAACTGAATAGGTATCACCATTGGAAAACAGTTTTTTACTGTAGAATATTTATGCTTGCAACATACGCAGGTTTCAATTTCAGTAAAAGGTTTAGGAAAGAAAACTTAAAAGACATCAAATATTATTTAGCTCGAATTCTCGGATCCCGGAACTGCGGACATCACTATCCCGGACGGTAAACGGCCGGTGACGGTGGATTATAACGCAATTTATTCCCGTCGACGTCACCTTGAAATAAACTTATTATAAATATAAATTACTTGCTTTAATCGCGACCAGCTTGTGCCTGGCAGTTTAAATATTTAAAAGTAGTTTGAAGTTATAAGTACGTACTGTCAGGCATATAAACTTTGTGATTGCCTACTTGAAATAGTGCTTAAATCAATGCAAGAATACTATTTTATGTCGGTCAGACTGTTATAATGTTGAATAGCCACAACAACCGGTCCTGTGCATCTCGCATCCATCTGTTACCCGCGACCCGCAGGTCATCGGTCCATCTTGTGGGAGAGAAACATAGCTACATAATTGCCTATTAATTTATTAGCGATGTGTCTTATATTTTAAGAAATCTGAAGATATACACAGGCCTTTACCTACATAATATGATAGGGATGATTCCTGGTCAAAAATATATGATTCTATTTAGTCCGTCAGTTAGATTATCGAAAAATATTCGACACGTATTTTTTGCGTAATCAAATCAATAAAAAAAGACGAAGATAAAACGCATCAAAGATCAGGAGTGGGGGCTTATGACGTCACGTGTAGGTAAAAAGTGTACCTACGTATGACGTCACACAAGTTTCAACGCACTGTTTCGTTTTAATTTTTTGTTTAAGTACGTGTATAAAGAAAAAATACGTGTCTAATATTTTTTGGTTATCTGACGAACTCATTTTTTTAGTCATCTACCTTATCCTTCTGTATGATAGTAGGTACCTACCCAAAAACGTCATGGTTTTCTTTATAATCTTGAGTTACTTTAGTAACTTAGTTGTACCTTAAGAAGAATATGTAAGATGTGCCGTTATGAACGATATCTCTGTAAGGGACTTAGAAAATAAAGTGAATCATGCACTGTCTGCTTTTGAACATTGGTTTTCCACTAACAATTTAAAACTCAATGTGGAGAAAACGAAATGTATGCTATTCAAATCAACCGTGAGAAATAATGATAGTATTAAAATAGCTTCATTGGGAAATAAAGTGGAAATTGTACAAAACTTAAGATTTTTAGGGATACGAATTGATGCGCTCTTAAGCTGGAAACAAGAACTGGAAGCAATCACAAATTCTCTCAGCAGTGCATGCTATGCCTTGAGAAGTTTAAGGGACGAACTAACGATTGCTCAATTACGAAATGTTTATTTTGCCTTAGTTGAGTCCAAGCTGAGGTACAGTATTAAACTATGGGGGAACAGTTATAAATACAATATGGATGCAGCCTTTGTTATGCAAAAAAGAGCCCTTAGAACTATACTTCGCATAGACCAGACTGAATCTTGTAGAGAGCATTTTGTGAAATTAAAAATTCTACCTGTACCTTGTCTCTATATTTTGGTTCTACTAAGTAGTTTTCTAAAAAACCTAGACAAATACGAGACAAAAGAAGAAAGGGAAACTAGGGTGGAAACGCGAAGGAAAGATCTGCCTAATTATTTGCAGCCAAAATTAAATGTTGTCAAACATAGCTCTAAAGTACAGTCTGTAAAACTTTTTAACAAATTGCCATTAGAACTAAAAATGATTAATAGTCCAAGAATATTTAAATTCAAATTAAACTCATTCCTATTAACGAAGTGCTACTATAGTATAGAAGAGTTTTTTAGTGACAAACATAATGCCACAGTGTAACTTGTTTATTTGTTTAAGTTTAAGTCTAATTCTTGACATGTTATTGTTTGATTTGAATGTTTGTTTTATTTTCTGACTAGGATAATTGTGTTTTTGTTTTTAATTCTAATTATGTTGTTGATATATATTTTATTTTATTTTTGACATTTTATCTATATTATTGATTAGAACTTTTATTGATTATTATTATTGTGCTAATCTGTATTCGACACAAATGTATTTTGTTAAGAATAAATGACTATGACTATGACTATGATGTCTTTACGTTACGTTACTATTCGTCAAAAACATTCGTGCATCATCACTCACAGGGCCTTTTCAAGGAAAATAAAAAGAGTAGTGGTATGTAGTAGTCATAAGTCTTCCTTTTCATAAATACCCCGCACTCTGGAATCTCTAAAAGAAACCTCAAGATTAATAATGTAGAAAAATATATCAACTGTTTTTTACACGAAGCATGCCCAATTTTTGGTGTAACACAAAAAGCTCGTTTCAGCCGCAACAGTATGTAGCTACCTAATATCTACAGATATGCGTAACCCTTTGGGAAATTATGTTCACACAATGTTGTTGTCTCCAACCTGACTGTATCATTGTTCCTACATGAACCTTTCAACAGCTTCTAAGACATGTAAATGCAAGTTTAAACCAAGGTGAAAAGTCTCATTACTTTTGTGAATATTTTTCAGACTCGCACTTTCGTCTTTCAAAGACTTTGAAACTTTTATTTAAACAATTAATCATCTTAAACCTGGTTATTTCTTTTTAAACTTTTTCAGTTTCACAATTTCCCGTCGCGTCGCTTTTCGTTTTTCTTTGGTGAAAACCCATTTATTATTTCATTAGTAACGTTTACTCGAGTTTTATCCTACTATTTGTCTTACTTCTCGGTGACGGAAGATTTCGCGAGCAAATAAGACAGTTTCATAGTTTTTACAAGCTCAAAGGAACTTGCTTTCTAAGTAAAGGGAATGTATGAATACGTGGGAGGAAGGAAAACATAAGATTTCCAATCTTTCTTTAATTTCCCTGAAGTTGAACTAAAATTAGCCCAGGGTACAGCAAAGACGGTCTGAAAATAGGTCGCTGGACACATAGAAAAGACGTAAGACGAGGACGGGGCGCGCACAGGGCACAGAAGGGGCGCCGCCGTGACTTTTTAAAACATATAAAAATGACGAGGCACAGACGAGGCACGGACGTGACGTGTTTAATTGTGGTGGTGTAATTGTGTGTGACAGCGACGCGCGAGTCCCGGCACCCGCAACCGCCCACCCGCACCCCCGTTCTCACCCGTCCCTCGTCCGCTCGCGCCCGTGCCCCATCCTTTCTATATGTTTTACAATAGGGCGCAGACGAGTAAGTGTCGTATCCGTGCCCTGTCCTTTCTATATGTTTCTCATCGCGACGCTTCAATACATTTTGTATGAAAGGGGCGCCGAAGAGACATATGTCCGCGCCCCGTCCTCATCTTACGTCTTTTCAGTGTGTCCAGCGCCTTAAGTCCAAAATACACTAGACTTGAGGCCTAAAAAAATATAGGCTTCAAATAAAGTGTTAGTTTAGTAGTTACTTTATATTCCTTACTTGTTATTTCAGAAGTTTGAATTGTTCTTGTAAGCTTTTTGTAGTTGGCTGAAAAATACTTAGTGAAAGTTCGTGAGGAGTTTAGCTAAGCCTCCTATTTCACACTTTACATGAATAATATTATCGCCCTCCCAATTCTCATCGCTGGAAAATTATGTAAGTAAACTCTAGTCTAGCTTTTGCTCGCGACTTCGTACGCACATATTCGTTTTTTTTTCCGTTGTCTTAGTGGTTTAAAACTATCTTCGCATTATTGCCTTCCTAATTAAATAATAAAAAAAAATCCCATTAACGAAACAAAACAAAAACACAAAACCAACACAAAATTGTCATCAACTGATCACAATTTGGAAGGGGGACGGAATTTTTTTTTAAGAATTGTCTATGGCTTTGTTTGGGAAAGTTTTTGATTGATATGGGCAGAAGTGGTTCTTAAAGTTTGCGCACTGGAAAAAAAATTACCCAGTATACAGAAAAGGTTACCATTGAAGTTGCAATGGTATATCATCCCAACCGAAATGGAGAAGAA
The DNA here is from genome assembly GCA_947386135.1 of Melanchra persicariae. Taxonomy (NCBI): domain Eukaryota; kingdom Metazoa; phylum Arthropoda; class Insecta; order Lepidoptera; family Noctuidae; genus Melanchra; species Melanchra persicariae. Next base: position 4,433,916 of record OX376653.1, on the reverse strand, counting down.
GCAATGTTAACAAAACTATTATTTTTCAATTTCAAATATATTTATGTAGGAAGATAGTTGGGCACTTCTGCCATAGATTGCCATACCTACTCAAATTGTAGTGCTCTGTTTTTTTTTCTATTGTTTGCTATTTCAAATATTTGCATGCACTACTTTGTATTATATTTCATAATTTATGTAACTCTTTTGTGTCCCGTGTTTCTTTGCTTGCATCAAACTAAATGTTTTATTTATATAACAATAAATCATTAATCAAAAAATCTGTAGGTACTGACATAACATTTTTAAAGGGGGTTTTTTGTCCGTTCTAAAAAATTCTATTTCGGTGCTCATCGTTATTGTCATTTCCTTCACTCGAATCAATAAAATTGACGTTACATTATATCATAACATTTATTAAACATTTATAGAGGTGTTTCTTCCATTGTCATAGCGAGTAATTAGAGTGGAGAAAGTTGTGTGCAAGCCTTGATTGTAGGCCTTTCTTTAAAAAAAACTTTGCCCCCTACACCCTACCCACCCTACACCTCCACTAGGAATTTCTCCTATATCGTGGGTGCGCTAACAAACATTTTAACTCACATAGTCAAACAGCTGGGCCAAACCAGTGACGTGTTGTAGAGTAGACTAATATGCTAATATTGAACACGGAGCTGTATAAACATGATACGTTTGGTACTCCGCATTGTATTTGTGCTTCTACAGTGTTCGGACACGATAAATTAGGTGGTTACCATAATGGTTAAGCCGTTTAGGAATAGTTATACCTAAGTGTTAGTACGTGTGGGATTATATTGTGTTTAGGTAGTCAATATTGTCTACTTTTGTTTTTAAAGTAAATATCTTACTATCTACATAGGTATATATTTTCAACAACATAGGAGTTGCTCGATATGAGATTCTTAGCAAGCCGTTTTTCGTAGACAGCTCTTTTCGTCGAATTTAGTGAGGGGTATGAGATCCCAAACCAAATTCGAGTCGTGTTTCAGAGTGAAATAACCTGCCTTTTACACACTTAGTGGTTGCTGAAAAATCTACACAGCCTTACAATAAAAAATTTATGAGAAATAATTCCCAATATCGACGAATGATTTTAACAGAATATTATAAATTGCTTAAATAAGCGATTGGAAAATACTAATCAGTTTTTGTCCTTCATTAATATCTAAGGTTCCCTTTTTTATCGAGGATGCATATTTTAACTATTAAGCACCTACTAAGTGAATCATTAACCTTAATTTTTCCTTAATGAAGTGAAAAGAAAAAGTTACGAAATAGATCCAAAAAATCACAAATCCTGTACCTAAAAACTTTGTGAAATAGTTCAATAAACTTGAAATTCACAACGTCTGATGTGACGCCAACTCATAGCGGACAGACAGACGGCCCGAGTTCTGTTTATTTTATAAAATAAACAACGCAATGTTTAGCTGAAGAAAATTTAGATTCAAATGGAGTTCAAGATCTCTGAAAATTACCTGGAAGTTTGAAATGTTTAAGGTAGTTAATTAAAATTATGTTTGTGATTGTTTTTGGGGTCTAATTGGGGAATTGGGTAAGTTGACTTTGTCCGCGAATTAACAAAAAAAATAACGAACAGCTTTCTCTTCGGATTTCTTTTAATGTTTTTTTACCTTTATTTGGTTAAACGAAATGGACACTTATCTTTTATAGTTTATTTTATTTTATTTTATTTTATTAGGGAAAACAAACAATTGTACATTTTTTTTTCTTACGTCTAAGTATACAATTAAGTAGGTTAAAGTACAATCAACAACGTTTCCACAAATTACTAGTATAATTCACTTACAAACAGTATGGATGAAAGGTGGGGCCAATCATAACATTGTACAAAATTATTAATTGGCTTTGAGTGCAGTAACCAGTTCTTTTTTAAATAAATTGTGAGACAAAGCAAATATATATCTTTTATAGTTTCTTAGAGATCTTGTGGGAACTTTAACATTTTAGGGTTGAAGGAAACAACAAGGAGAGAGATAAAAAACCGGACAAGTGCAAGTCAGCGCACCGAGGGGTCCGATCGAGTCTTAATTTTTTCCGAATACACATTACCTACGGAAGTTTATAAACTATGAAAGCACTCTCATTACTCTGACAAAAATATAGCAAGTAAGATTGAAGGATAAACTTAACTTTGCTGTTGAAAAATTATTCTCCCATATATCACCTCACGGGCAATTCTACAACAGATTTTTTTTTTTATAATTATGATAAAACTACAAATTCCCAACTTTCAGACTTTATTCTGTACTTTTCTTGCCGAATTTCATGACTTAGTCAACAGGAAGTACAAAATTAGTACGAGTAATTTATAGGTAGTAAATTTTGATTTCGTTGCGAGCGTCAAATAATGCGCCATAAACGGAACACAAAATGCCCTTATCTTTAGATGCGTTGACTTGAAAGTTTGATTTTTTCACTGTTCCTGGTGTAGCAGATCTTAGTGTTTGATGTTAATTTCAGCTTGATTTCTCCACGCGTTCCTGAGTGGAAAGTGTCTTGATAGACGAACAGACTGACCGACTGACCGACTGACCGACTGACTGACTGACAGACTGACAGACGGACATACTGACAGACTGACAGACTGGCAGACTGACAAACTGACACACTGACACACTGACACACTGACAGACTGACAGACTGACAGACTAACAGACTGACAGACTAACAGACTGACAGACTGACACACTGACAGACGGACAGACTAACTGACGGACAACAAAGTAATCTTATAAGGGTTCCGTTTTTGCCGACTGAGATACGGAACCCTAAAAAGCAAAAACTTAAAGGCAGACAACACGTCTACAGGGCAAAATTAACATAGTTTAAAAAAAAACAAAAAACAAAACCCATCTTTGGTAGTCGGGTAAAAAGAGTATCACTGGTTGGAAATTATTTTGTTCTGGTTGCCTCCAGATGCTTTAGACAGCATAGCTTCTTTTACATACTTTGTACAAACCTAGATATATCTTCTTTCTACATTATATATATGTACGACGCTACCAGAAACCGACCTAGGGCGTATGTTTATTACGTCATAATGGAATGACTTGCAAGAATTAGATACCTACTTTGCATACTCATCTTCACAATGTAACGGATCATTATCTACTGTAATTAACAATTTCAATGAACTGCATGAAATTATATCATTCATGTGACTTCACTTATCGTTCTATGAAAATAACACTAAGTTGTGGTGGTCAGAGAGGGCTGGGCAGTATATGAATTACTTGCAATTAAAATACTGAATTGAAATACAAATATGTACGTATTTGGTTTTTGAAAACACCTTTATAATGAGTATTTATTTACCAAATAACAAGTCTCTGCTTGGCGCCAACGCGTAAATATCAATCACGCTACGCTCAACACAGATACTAAACATGTGCTAAGGTTGGTGCTCAACTGTTCAAGATATTTATAGCTCAGTTATCTCTATGCTGTAGTAGGTACATGTAGGTTTAAAAAAATGCGACAAAAAATTAAAAATATTTACAGATACATCGAGCTTGGTACCTATCTAATTGAAGAAGAATTCAAATGTTAAAAAATATTAACATAACATAAAAAAAACGACGAAACACTTCGACAAAAGGTAGATAGTGCCCTTGCCCTTCGCTTACATCTTTCCTTAAGAAGTGACCTTTGTAGACGTATCTGAAGTGGACACTTCAAACCATTGAATCAAAATAACACATCAACGGAAAACGTTTACCATCTGACGTGTTCAAGATAGAGCTGAAAACAAGACTTACGTAGGTACAGGTGGATACAAAAATAATCCAACAAAATTGGTAGTGGTTTCATTGATTTTCGACAAAAGGGATGTTTTCTGAGTCAAAAAAATAGGATTCTATTTAGTCCGTCAGATAGATTTTTGACAAATATTGGACATATATAAAAATGACATATAAATATAAAAAATTACGAAGATACGTCACTGCCTACTCCTGATTTTTTAATGCGTTTTGCATTAAAAAATCAGGAGTAGGCAGTGACGACGACCACACGAGTTTTTACAAAATACAAACAAAAAACTAAAACGATACAGTGCATCTGTATCGTTTTAGTTTTTTGTATGCGTGAAAAAAGGAAAAAATACGTGTTCAATTTTTTGGAAATCTATTTGGCTATTTTTTCAGGAAACATTCCCATTAATCGTCGAAATCCGAGAACCCAAAATCTGACAACCACTCTTTAGTATCACGTTACCCAATAATTGGATTGTAGAGAAAATACTGGTGACCACTTAGTTACATTAGGTATGACAGGGAACCTTGGTATAACTGTAAAAGACTAGGTAGGTATATGTATGATGGAAAAATGTTGTGAGAGTATAGAGACAAAAACCTAGTAGATAATCTGATTGGTAATTGGCATCCTAAATATTTCAAGGTGAACGCCCGAAGTCACGGCACACCCAACATTCTACGACAACACGTGATCTCTAAATCAAATCTGGCTTCTGTTTACAATAACTGTTTATCCACTATCGAAATCCAGAGATCACTCCCAGATTCAACGTATTGACAAGAATGTACCAGTGGGTGTCCCACCCACGCTTCATCGTCCCATCCGCAAAAGAATAAAATTAATCTACCATCAATCAACACGATACAGAACAAATTATTTTCTTTCATTGCCCACGAAAGTAATTTCGTATCGTTCATGTTCGTGACTGTACTGAAGCGTTAGTATTTTCATCGAATGTTCGATAGTAATCGCTCAGTATCGGTCAGTAATCGGTCGGTATCAATTTGGTACTGCGATCGGTTTCTGCCGATATTGGCTGTTGGTAGTGTTTGTTTTGTTTTCTGGGGCTATAAATATGTATGTTGTTTTCACTGCGTCATTACTCATTATGTATAGTCAATACTTCATATTGTTGGAGATTTTCTGACATCAAATGAAAATGCGTAAAGATTACGTATACACATTGTTACTGTTTTAAGAGTTCGGTAGACAGGCGCCACGTAAATATGTGACACCGATGCTGAGACAATTTTTAAAATCAATCAATCAATCAATCAACCAATCAATCAATTTTTTTTTTCGAAATTATCAACATCGATGCGTCGATGTCACATTGTCGCGGCGCTCCTGTGGAGCCTTTATAATGCCCAGGCTGAATCGCTTACCTTTTCAATTGTAAAGTCTTGTATTTAACTTTTTAATTAGTTTTTGAATGCCTGATGTGAATACTAACCGAGTTTTAGCAATTGGAAAATAAGTCAGTTTTGACCTAAAATTATGATGCGGTCAGTGTTTTCACTAGCCACATAACATGAGAATAAATAATAATATTTATTTAAACTAAACAGCGCGATTTACCAAATAGTTCTAAAATAGATTCTAGTCCGAAGTTTACTAGTTATGACTGAAATACTATGTCATTGTATTTCAATACATTTTAGAGGAGCTCGTCGCTTAATAATAACAGACACACAATTAAGTCGATCAAAAGTTAAGCAGCGCTTGCCGAGGTCGGTCTGTGGATGGGTGACCATCTTAAAATACCAAGACTCTCTCTCACTCGTGCCTCGTAAAGCACGTTAAGCCATTGGTCCACGCTTTTGTTTAGATTTTTGGCTTTCATTACCGATTGTCAGAAGCCAGAAAGTCACCAGTCTTGCCAAGAAGTACAGTGATACCCAGATACTAGGTTCTGGAGGTGAGATAGGCAGTCACTCCACGTCAAATACTGGTATTCAGCTGGATCTGGTTTGACTGGAAGCAGACCCCATTACAGCTGGGAAAAGACTAGGTAGACGATGAGTTCAACTTGCAAAATATTTCCAAAATAGACTATTGCAGGCGTCAGATCATCTTCTGTCTAGCCTTTTCTCAACTATATTGGGGTCTTCTGCCAGTCATACCAGATTCAGCTGAATACCAGTATTTTACGTGGAGCGGCTGCCTACCAGACCTCCACAACCCATAAACTGAAAAACACGGGACTTCTAGTACATTGTCTTTTCTCTAATATCCCTTCGTAGAGACCCGAACAATAAGTTATGAACCGTTTTTCATTACTAGAGAACGTAAATGATCACGAAAGAAGTCAATTTAGAACAGTCTGTGGGTCAATGACCACTATTGCACATTTATCTGGTGTGTTCGCAATTTACTAGTTACGACCAAAATATTAAGTCATGGTATTTCAATATATTTTATAACTAACATTTGTACGACTATTGTGATATCTGACAATGGGAATACCAGCCAGCTTAATGCCCCGGTTTTGTGGTTTGAACTGAATTCCACAGCGATACGAGTTCACAGTAATCCTATTACTAAATGCATGAAATTTTTATTACGTTTTCTGCTGAACATTGTTGTGTGGTCGAAGAAAAAGTAAATAGTTTTTATTGAGAGATTGCTACAGACAAGAACAAAAGCTTTATATTTATGAAACAGCATCATGTTATAAAATACGTGTAATTTTGGTGGGGCACTGTTTTACGGACGCTTTCAGATTCAAGTTGCGTAATCAAAATTTAGCAGGTAGGTGCAAATGTGTGTGTAAATTTCCCATAATTATTTGAGACACCATCCATTAAACGCTGGTCAAACGGTGAATCACATACCGTACCTTATAAGTAGTTGACCCGCGCAACTTCGTCTGCACCACATTTTTCATAATTACTCCGCTCCTATTTCTTGTAGCGTGGTGTTAGAAAATAAACTATCCAACACTAAAATGATTTTTCAATTCAAACCAGTAGTTCCAGAGAATAGCACGTTCAACCAAACAAAAAAATCTCTTCAGATTTATAATGGCACGATTGGCGCAGTGGTTGAGCGATCGACTGCTGCGCTGCGTAGCGCGGGTTCGATCGCCGCGCGGAACAAATATTTGTATGGCCTACAGATAGTTGTTCCGGGTCTGTCTGTTAGTATAATGTGAGTTTATGTTTTTAAACGCACCTAGTGTGCGGCCACTTTTTATTTTTAAATAAATAAACACATTTTCACGCTTAGTGATTTATCAACAGCTTGATCTTTTCAACAAATTCCAATGCACCAGGTATTACGATCACTTCCCAAACTTCCTTTGACGATAAACGAATGAAAGATTCGTTCAACCCCAAACTGCTCAAGTACTTACGGAACCCCACAAAACCACGAGTTTCTTGAGAAACCTAGCACAAGTGTACTACTGGAAATCGAAGCACTCGTGCCTGAAAATGGCAGCGAAATTAAATGAGCTAATTTAGTCTCTACAATGTACCTACTATGTCTTTAATAGTCTATACTATAGAAGACACCAGATAAATGTGCAATAACGGTCATAGACAATATCAAAAACAGAAATAAAGACATAAACCTGTCCTGAATCGAATTCTATCGTGATCCTTTTCGTTCACTAGTAATGAAAAGCGGTTCATATATTATTGTTCGGGTATCTACGAAGGGATATTAGGGAAAGGTCAATGTACTTTATTGCAAGATTATCTGGCGCCTACTATGTACTATTTAGTCTATACAATGTTTCAAAATTACCAGTAAGTTTCAAGCATATTTTTTTTTATGAAGGGCTGATTTTTCAATAGTACCTAAGATAAATCTAACGAATACATATTATATCAGTTTTACATGCTTGTTTAATACATCAAAACTGCCAATTTCAAATCTTCAGATGTTAGTTATCTGAAGACTGAAAATACGATCCTTTGTTTAGCCATTTTGTTACAACGAAATTACTAAACTTAGATACAATATTGTCCTTGATTTATCCCAAAATTAATCAAATCGGGCTTACAAACGCCTCTGTATTGACAAAGATAGACGAAACCGAGTTAACCCTATTACTTGAGTTACAGAATCAATTAGCTTCGTCATAACAAGGGTTTATTTACTTGTACACAAGTGAAATATACCAGCTATAAATAGTTGTTTGTTATGTAGTGGGAGCAAATGTCAAACATAAAGTAATAACATCAGGTTTTCTAAGCAAATGGGGATCTGAGAGCCAATTCTACTATTTTAAAAATCAAAACACAGGCGAGATGAACTTACAATTTAAGTTGATTCATTCAACTGAGAATAAAACGCAATAATGCGAAAAAAATCAGCAAAATAAGTACGTGTTTTCTTTCGCCTTCTTCAAATGTTGTGTATCAGCCAGTTCCACTAACAATAATTTTCTATAACTTAGAACACAGGCGAGATGAACATCCAATTTTAGTTGATTCGTTCAACTGAGATTGAAACTCAATAATGCAGAAAAAATCGATATGCACGTGTTTTCTTTAAACTTTATGAAACAAATAATCTCTTAATCTTTCAGTCATAGAACCCACACTTTACGCCTACAATTTTCATCAGCAATCTTTTTTTTTTCTGCACGCACTTTCTCAATTTACCCAACAAAATAATCTTCCTACACACATCTATACATACACAGGTTAACACATAAGATTTATAATCCCGATCCTCAGTAAACGTGGTGATTGATACCTGCCTACTAGACTACGTCGTCATTACGTGCTCAATACGTCTTCTTCAAAGCACCTCTTCCTCTGAATAATTGCTTTGGCAAGTTAAACTCACTCGTTAAACATCATGTGATGGAGGTGATGGAACTGCTGATCATAGTGATGTGTTCGTCAATAGTTTCATTTTGTTTGTTTATTTGGTTTGTTGTAGATTTGTAGCACGTGTGGCGTGGGCTGTTTTGAAACTATGGAGATGTTATGAAACTACACTTTGTCACATAGATTTAAGGCAAGGCAGATTCTAATCCAATTTGAAGTGTCCATTGCCGAGTTATAGGAACTATAACATTAATAGCCCCACCACCTGCGCTCGCGCGTTCATTTGTCTATGACATTGACATATGATACTGAAGCACTGGGCCATTGGGCTTTGGTCACTTTTAAATTTATTTGTTATAGAATCTGTATGTATTTTTTACATTACATTTTTTCATATTTACACGTATTATAGAATCATTATTATTTTATTTGTATTTTTATATTTCTTTTTAGTATGTGTTCCATGAGTGTATCCGTGGCATCACAGACCCTATCAGAATACCAGTGTATAGTGTGTAGTGTATTTATTGTATTTTTAAATATCGCAGCATTTATTATGCTGAGATAGGGACCTTTTCGGCCTCGCACAGATTAATTTCATGGTGTTAGCTTTTGTTATTTTTATACATTTTTATTGCCTACACACTGTTAATTTTAATTTGGTTTCTTTTTTTTGTTTGTCTTGTGCAAGTCCCAAAAAAATATATTTTATTTCTTTTTAATAGTTCACGCTGACACTCAAATAAAACCTCAAGCCATTGTTTCACTGAGATAGGTAATTAGGTAGGGCGTCCTACGATCTTTTTAAACTCCTTTTATTTCGTTCATGTTTTTGAAACCGGGCCTAACCACCAACTCTTAAAGCAGTATTACTTTAATATTACTTCCAGTGGGAAAGAGACCTGTATAGCTCCGTCTCTTTCCCACTGGAAGTTATATTGAAGTAATACTGCTTTATGAGTTGGTGGTTTAGGCCGAGCGTTTCTACTTACATCGGTAATTATCGAATACAGTTCTACGATAGGTAATGACTGATTTTACAAAAGGACGTGTATTAAATTGGACTAAGTAAGATATTCAAATTCAAATAAGGCATAAAATTCACCCGGTATAAACTCTTGAAATTATAGCATTAGGCTAATAATGACTAAAATAACAACACATTATTTCAACCGCTAAAAGCCACCACGCGTCCATTTGAGGTCAAACCAAACAATAGTGCGTAAATTTTGGGTAACAGATTGCTCTCCCATTGTTACAAACTATAAACATTGTAATATAGGTTGTTACATTCCAGTTTATACAGGATAAACTAGAATATTGGTATCTTATCTTATCTATCTATTATCTATCTATTATATTTGTAAAAATGAATTCCTATTCTCCTTGGTCACGCCATGACTTAAAAACGGCTTTACCGATTTCATTCATCTTTTGCATTTGATAGCCCAGTCCTTGAGGAAGGTTTTAGGTTATTGTTAACACGCTACGACGATATTATTTTATGGTTGTGTACCTGATGGACTGCCGCCAAAATAATGGTTTTTCTTTCTGTCCACCGTACTCTTCATTTTGAATTTTGGACACTCGTGATTGATCACAGAGTACCGAGACGCCTCATTGGTTTGTCACAGCAATCCCATGCTGTGTCAACACTGACAGAATTTCTCTTTGTACTTGATTTTTATTTTTTATTAGATTTAATTTCAATACATTGCTACCTTCTCAAGTGGATACTTTAGCGTTGTTGATTTTAAGTTATTTTTTAAGTGAACATTTCTATTAGAAACACCCTAAAAAGTATGTTAATTTGAACTTTGTCGTTTATAGCAGAGAGCTTGTTGTTCCAAAATTTGATTAGTATTCGGATCGAATTCTGAATCCAAATATCGAACCCCCCATTAGAACTCAGAAAACACTATTTTAAAACTAGACGTGAAAGTGGTTGATTTTGTAAAGTACAAAACAAATTATTGCCCAAGGGCGCGGAAAACATTAGGCAGCGGCACGAAAACATCCTGTATTTATTTATTTGTTTTGCGTGACCCTACCTTGAACAAAGTGATCAAATAATTAACAAAAGCAATTAAAAGGACAGTTTAAACGAGCTCAAATAACATACAGCCGAATCAAATTTAATTCACTAGGTATTTCATGGGATAGAACATTCGCTAAATTGTACTCACAAAGAAAAACAAATAAGAATTATTGTTCTTTTTTCGATTGCTTGTAATAAAATAGTAAAAGTTGCAATTTAAATCCATGTTCAGTATCAATTAAAAATGGCCGTTTCTTTGTCCAACGAATCAGCTCTGCCATTCAACGTGGCAAAGTGGCCAGTGTTCTAGGCACTTTTCCCGTTGACAGCGATGTGGACGAATTTTTCGAAACCCTATGAGTGTTCCCCGCCCTTTTTACTCCGCTTGTATATTAGTATCTATACGTTTTATGAAAATATTTTTAAATATATATTATAAAAACTACAATAAAATTACACCTATACACATCGTATAGGTATAATTGTAGTTTTTAATATACCCAGAAAAAAAAAACAAAAAAAAAACCATTTTCAAAAATACTTTTCATTAAAAGCGGCGATCACTAATCTGTTTAGACAGATAAATGACCGTAACCTCGACTAACCTTTATTTGTCCTGTGTGTACTAAATTGTTAGTACGAACGACGAATGTTTCAGCACGCAAGATGACTGAAAGCATTCAGCAATAATAAAATTAGTTTTCACTTCAATAATATAATCTTTAGTGCGAGTGAGTACAACCCAGTGTAGTAGAATGTGTTTTTAATATAACTGTGGATTAGGTATATCGCATTGCAGCCGTTTTATTAAAAGCCTAGCCTTTTCATTTAACTGCGCCGTTTAATCAGCGACATAAGAGGCATGGGCAAATCGCGGTCGCTGAAAGATCAGCGCAGTTAAATGAAAAGACTATCGCGAATGTTTTCATTTGAACAGTATCGTTAACGTAAGTGTATTTTGAATATAAAAAATCGCTATAATATTCAGGTGGCAGGTTATTGATTGAAGCGTTATATCCCCGGGGATAAATATGACCTTGTGACGCATGATTTTATTCGTTACCATTAGATAATAGGTCTATGCGAAACACGTGTAAAAGTACTACATACCTTTCTATAGCTATATACTGCCATATACATAGGTATGTGAAAATTTGGTAGATACTATGATGCAATGTAAATTGCATGTTTTAACTAAAGTTTGTGTGAATGAACTGAGTTGGTATTCCCAGTATAGGCTGAAATTCTAAGGCCACTCTTGCAATGTCATACTACAAGGTCTTTCTTAGAATAATTTTTCGTCTCAAAAGGGATTCATTAGTGTTCTTTGTATCATAATCATATTATGTAGATAGCTACCTATAGGTACCTATTTAAAATATATTTTTTCATAATTTAAAAAAAAAAACTTTTGAAGTTATTTAAGCAATCAGATTAAAAATAATCATTCCCTCCCTTAATCCCCGAACCTATTGATCTTAAAATTTATATATATTTATATATAGATTACAGGAAAACCTATAAAAAAGTCTATAATGTTAAAATAACGTAATAAAAATGACATTCGTTTGGAACCCTTTGCAGACATGTCCAACTCTATTGGTCAATTTTCATAACAAGCCATTAACTCCTCAAACTTATAGGATACACAATAAATTTCCCACGATATCCCTTCACCCGCCATTTATTTTTTATAGAGTAAAAAAAACTGGCGCGCTTGTAAACGACAATAGGATAGAAGTCTATTCTCGGTCGACCCTAATGGGCCTTACCGATATTGGGCTCACACCAGATAAATCTTCTCGGCACTTTCCAATTTCCTCCACAATTTATCCTTTCTTTCGATGCCGATGTTATCGCGGTTTCTGAATTAATCTAAATAAGTATCTATGAGTCTTTTGAAAACTGTTTTCCGAATTCTCGATGAACGGACAAAGGCATTGAGGTTATAATTACGATGTTTTGAAAGACTTTAAATGTCACGGTGGTTTTCAGAAATGGTTTGTAAATTGGTGTTTGATTTATTATTTGATAACTTTGTGTTATTTTTTATATTAATTTCGTGTAAGATTGATGATTATTTTGTTATGACCAAGCCAATTGCATGGATACGAGGAAAAATCTGCATTGGTAGTAAATGTTACATGTAATTTCACGAGACGAAACGTAAAGCACGTTGCAGGGCCTTTAATCCATCCGAGTAGGTAGTTAACTAAAGGTAAACAAAAAAAACCACGTGACTTAGTTAACCGGCTAAACGTAATACCAGTCACTTCAGTTGCCATTATGTCTCAGTTGTACTCTTCAATTTAGCAAAGCCGGTTAACTAAGTCACGTGGTTTTTTTTGTTTACCTTTAGTTAACTACCTACTCGGATGGAGTATCATGGAACATTAATATTAGGTAGTGAATAAGAGGATGTCAATTGAATGGAACCCTGAAATTAAAATAAATTAAAATATAAATTTGATTACTAAGAACTGCCCGATCTACCATACTAGGGCAGTGTGACCTGGCGCTTAAAAATTAAGTACCCGATTTCAAAAATAGTGGGAAAAAGCATGGAAGTTAAAGAAGAAGATTAATTTGATGATTAACATTCTACTGAGTATGGTAGGCTCCATAATAAACTTGCAATAAAGTAAATTGACCTTTCCCTAATATACCTTCGTAGATACCCGAACACATTCGTAGATGCATGAACCATTTTTCATTACTAGAGAACGTAAAGGATCACGATAGAAGTCGATTCAGGACAGATTTATGTCTTTATTTCTGTTTATGATATTAAGAAATTCAAAAAATGTACGTAGGTCAACCGTTACTACACATTTATCTGGCGCCTGCCATATTGTTAGCAGCTTTACTAAATAGACACCTGAACCACCAACATTACCAACAAAATTTAGGTCACAGTTGTACAAACGACTAACACCATTTAGAACCGTAAACCAATTCGCGACGACACATATTTCTTAGTGTTACGATCCTTTATTTCCAGAAGTAATTCCAGTATGTTTATAACTTCCTTCAATACTTAAAACATGTTAATTCTGTATGGTCTATTTGTATCTGGCCCATATCTGTTTCTGTTGACTGCCCGTTGATTACGCGACCGCTGAGCACTTCTGGATTCAATTCTTAGGATGCACAAGGGGGTTTTATATTAGGCTGGCCGCATAAGTACGGTATTCTGATTTGGTTTAATTAAGAGATCTGCGTACTTGCCTTACAGACATAATGTTCAACTAACCTAACCTAACGTTCCTTTCAAAAACAAGCCGTGCGTGGTCAGAATAACGGAAAATTTACATTAACTTATCTGATTCCTTGTCGGAAAACCTGATCCGGAAACCGTACGTATGCAGCCAGCCTTAGGCGATACGATAGAGGTTTTCCGTTGGGATTTTTTTTGTAGTAGCCCAGAATTTAGACGTAAGTAAGAAGATATAGCCCCTTAGATGACCCAAGAAGCACGTTAAGCCGTTGTCGGTCCTGCCCCTGATCTCTCTTCGATCGTTTCAGTTGGCCGATTCTGTCAAAATCTCACCGTATCAACTTAGGTAGAGCGAGCATGATGTGAACTGTCATTCTATCTTCTTTGTCCTTTCATGGTGAGATGTTTTCAAAATCGCAATACTGGGAATTTAACGTCTCACCGTGTAAGCTTAGATGAAGTGAGTTGTTGATCCATGCAAATAAGATGAAATGACAGTTTACTTCATACTCACTCCACCTGTTATTTCGGTGAACTGTTGCCAGAATAGATTGGCAGAATCTCATTGCGGCAATTGCCGTCCCATTGGAATATGTGCGTGAAGAAACAGAACGAGTTGCACGGATATTTGCGCACACACTTGTGCACTTTAAACGTAATATTTATTTTGTAGATGCCTACAAATGGGGTGAATATGAATGCAGGGGTGAATCGGCACCCCCCGAAAACCGCGGCTGTAGTTCTGACGCTGCAGCCGGACGCGGCGAAGAGGGGCGTGACGTACGCGGACGTGCTCACCAAGGCGAAGGAGGCAGTGAACCTTGGTGAGCTGGGCATCGTGGGGGGCCTTCGGCTCCGGGTCACCATGACTGGGGCCCGGATGCTGGAGATCCCCGGGGCAGCCAGCGGCCCAACCGCGGACGCTCTAGCCGAAAGGCTCAGGGCGTCCCTAAGCGCGGACGATGCCCGAGTGTCCAGGCCCACCAAGCGCATCGACATGCGCATCTTGGGCCTGGACGACTCCGTCACGGAGGCGGAGGTGGTGGCCGCCGTCGTTAGGACGGGGGGGTGCTCAGCAGAGGAGGTGAAGGCGGGCACCCTACGTCCGTACAACACGGGCATGCGCACTATTGTGGTGAGCTGTCCCGTGTCGGCGGCCAAGACCATCTCGGAGGGCCGTAGGTTTTTGGTGGGTTGGGTTTCCGCGCAGGTCAAACTGCTGGAACCCCGACCTCTGAGGTGCTTCCGGTGCCAGGTGGGCCACCATGTAGGAGCACAATGCACCTCGGAGGTGGACCGCAGCGGTCTATGTTTCCGCTGCGGTCAGCCCGGTCACAGGGCCGGCTCCTGCGACGCCGCGCCGCACTGCGCAGTCTGTGCGGCAGCTGGCAAGCCGGCCGACCACTGGGCTGGGGGTAGGGCCTGCGCCCCACCCGCCAAAGCCGGAAACCGGAGAAAGCCCTCCGCCACCGCCGTCTCTGCCGCGACCGCCGCCACCGCCGCCGCTTCCTCCGCCGCCAAAGCCGGTTCCACTGCGGCTGCTGCTACTGCAACAGCCGCAGTAGAGCCCCTACAACGGGCTCCGGAGGGGACTGAAATGGAGTGCCAGTAATGGCCCCATTTCACCCCCTCCTGTTGAACGTCAGCCACTGCGCCGCCCAGGAACTGATGCTCCTGAGCATGGCGCAGTGACTGATGCCTGTGGACGGCGAGCAATGGGTAGCTCGCCGTCCGATCAGAACAGGCCCGGGTTGACGGCGCGCTGTGTTCTATGCGCGCCAAGCCAGCAGTCGTCAGCATGGGTCGGGGCCCGTTAAGGCCAGAGCCTACCAGGGTTGCGGATTTGTTCGAAAGAGTTACCGTGGCCCTGGAACGTAAAGGCACTAAGAGGAGCATGGGTGGGTTTTAGTCAGTAGAAGTCTGACACTCCCTGCCGCTCCACCCAGAGCGGGAGGGGTCATTTGATGATTTCCCATCCAATAAAAAAAAAAAAAAAAAAAAAAAAAAAAAAAAAAAAAAAAAAAGGGGTGAATCGGCACAAAACTTTGAAGGGGATTTTTGCGTTATTTAAATCTTGTTTGCAGCATTTGCAGTCTCCAATTTTACTGAATGGATATAAATAAAATAAAGTTGCTTTCTTAGACAACCAAAATTATGATATTAAAGTGAAAAACCAGATCAAAATTTTGTTTCTATTCACCCCCCCCCCCTCGTTTCCATCCACCCCTCCGTACCTATTCACCCCTCCATTCCTATTTACCCCTCCGTTCCTATTCACCCCGTTGGACGTACTTAGCGAATCTCCGAAATGACCGAAATTCGTAAGGGAGGATAATTCATTATGTATCTATGTAATCTATGTAGTGGATGTATCTGTTTCCAAACCGAGTTGAATTGGCAACTCACTGATAGATAGGTAGTGGATCTAGTTCAATGGGTATCGTCACAGCTGAATCAAATAGGGAAATGGCCATCTGTGGTGTATTGAATTTCCTTGAAAGCTGTTTGAAACTGACCAAACAGCTTTCAAGGAAATTCAATACACTCACATATACACACACTGAATACTGATTCTGTAGATGAATGGCTTTTCGATTCATCATATGGCAAAACCGTGCATGCTCGGTTCATGGGTATCGGGCATAAAAACTGTAGTAGTCGGACAAGCTTATCTAACTATAAATTTTCAGTTAAAATTAATCATCTTATCACTGATGACTGAGATAGCATGCCTTATTAACACCAACAATAAACGCCAATCAAAGGATATTCGTACTATCAGTGAGGAAACGGATTCTCTTTTTTTCTTTCCTAATGGAATCTTTATTTAATTTTTTAACTGTTGCACGCTATTTATTCGCGTGTTTGTCGGAAAGTAAAATGATGTCGCTAGGTGAGATCGTTAAGATAAGATACGCGAACAGTCAATATCTAGCATTGCTTGACCCCCCTTAGAATTAGGAATTGGGAAGAGTTTTATACAAGGCATTGGTTGTATCACCTTGTCATCTCATCTCATCTCATCAATTTTTCGTAATAAGAAACATTTTAATGATAACACGATGTTGAGAAAACGGTTATTAATACGCGAGAGTAGACGTGTAGTAATGTGCACTGGATCCTAACCTCAATTGTGATCTCTCTCTATCACTCAAAGGTTTGCTGGGAGAAAACTGAACTCTGATTGAAGCTCGCCTTTGTACATGATATGGTGTACCTACAATAAATAATTTAAAGGAATGATGCAAAGAGACGAATACACTGATACAGTTAATGCTTGTTTAGGAGCCAGAGGATTCACATTTAGTGTACTTAAAACTTCTATGTCAATAAAACTTTAGACTATTTTGACGTGATGCTCCTGAGACTGATATGTCTACTACATAGTACCACTGATGCTCTACGATACGACATTTGTATGTACTGTAATTTCCTGCCGTTAGAATCATCATCATTTCATCCGTAAACCACTGAAGGGCACCTTTAGAATCGTTTACGAAAAACTTTCCAATTCTATTCAAATACCCAAAGCTGCCAAGTTTTACAAATGGTAAAGAGGGTCCATATTTTGGCCATAGAAACCTGACATGTCGCGAAGTATATTGCTCCATACAAAATAGCGTTTTCGTTTTTTGGCAATACGCCGACGAAATGAATAAAATGATTAATATACAGACATTATGTCGTCTGTATTCTAAACGAATTATTATGAAATTGAGGGCAAATAGGACAACTGACCGCCATCGGGCCAATGGGAATTCTATGATGTCACGTATTCATTATTTTTTTATTAACGCGAGCAACTCACTTGATGGCAACGGAATTTAATGAAAGAGAGGGAGAGGTGTTGAAAAAAAGAGATAGTATGTTAAGTTGAAAAGGAAAATCATTTATAAACCAGTACCTATCGTTTATATATCACTAAAATACAATTTAAACAATCTATTCTCATTTATCATGAATCAATGTATATTGAAGCCACAGAAAGCCTAGCAATTTTTCCAAAATAAAGATATAACTGCATTTCTAAAGCGCGTCTCACAGAGAATGCAGTGGAAACCGTTTAATGTGTTCGATGTCGGTATACATACACCACAAGTTCGAATTGTATGCACAATTCGAACTTGTTGCGTTGCGTTCTACGGCAACCCACGTCGGGCGCACTATAATGCAAATGAGTTTTTCATACGTCGCTGTTTTTTTGTGAGTAGGTAGGATTTTTCCGAGTCATATAACTGACATAGGCTCAGCTTCATGTAACTGGCTACAGCTATCATATTGTTATGCGTAAGTGTTGATACCTAATTTCCGAACAAATTGCAATTTTTATGGTGATTGTATTTTAATATTTCTTTTTCAAATATATTTTTTTATATTTGTATAAATATTAAATACTAATTCATAGTAACGTATTGACGATATAGATTTGTTCATTCTGCATATTTATAACGACGCAATAAACGCAATTGACAAACGAATTATTATCTTTTGTCTTTGTATTTATTATTATATAAGTCAGGAACCAACTCAGCAACAATATTATAATTATTATTTTCTCTCAATCTGCTACTTCTCAGTAGCCTAAAAAAATAAATAACGGTGGAAGCTTTTTCCCACAAACACCTGAAATTCAATTATTACAGGTTTGTACTGATGGCTATGGAGGGTTCAGAGCCGGGCCATAAAATATTCGTGCCCCAATGAAGCTGTGCCGGCGTAATAAGGCCCGAACATTCCCGAAGATACCCGATGAAATAAGTGTAGCAACGCATCTGTGTGCCAAGTTGTTGACTATAGAGCACAGAATAGTCGCATCGGCTACGACTAGTGACGCTGTAACTAGTAAAATTCGTACCCGTGGATAATTGGCTATCATAACCATAGTCTGAGAAGGAAAAAGATAATTATATTTTGTCCGTCAGGTATATTATCAAAAAATATTTGACGCGTATTTTTTATCAAATCAATAAAAAGTGACAAAGATAAAACGCATCAAGTCACATCTGGATGCAAAGTGAAACACATTTAGGTACGTTGTTGGTACGTGGAAATTAAAAAGTAACGAATAATGGAATAAAAAGTTGAACTGTGAAAGTGACTAATGTTGGAATTTGAATTTCCTGATAGCCAAAACCCTCAGGTATGTCAACAAGTGTGAATAGCTTACTTCTAGGCAAGCGTGCTCTATCATTGAGCACATAATCGCTTTAAATATCAGGTGAGATTATGGTCAAACGCACCATATGTGGCATACGGTCAGTTTCTGGCGTCATTCACTGACACGGTTGATTTGTATGGAAAGTTCTGAGTTTTGACTTTGTTCTGAGTTTTGACTTTGTTCTGAGTTCTGGCTTTGCTTTGTTATGCTTTTGTGTGTCGTGTCTTCTATTCTTGTACAGAAGAAATGTTAAATTTATATATCTTTGCATTCTCTAGTAGTAGCCGCCATAGCATTTCAGTGCTCTGTGATGTTTACCATCACTTTGGAGGATAAGAAAAATGTCGGTGAATGAAGGGTTTTGGGAGAAAATTTATCAGTTTTCGAAGGCTTTGTAATGGCTAATGATGCATTCAAGATTAAAGATTTAAATGGAAACAATTTGAAAACGAGAATTTTGTTTGATCCGCCACCAAGTCTTTATATGCATAACTCGATCTAAAATTATGCGTAAAATAAGTCCTCAATCAAAAAAATATTATTTATTATTAAATATAATTAATAAATAATAATAATTGTTGTTAAATATAATTTTTTCATTTCAAAATCTAAAACACAACAAATTAAAGTTTTTAAAAACATCCGTTCAAGTTTATTGTAGCGAAGTGCTTCATAATTTACAAGAAAATCTAGTACAACTTTTCTTTTCAGGCTTAACTGTTCTGACCTAAATTATATTAAGCCGAGTTTATCCAATTTATATTTTTAAATTCTCTTTTATCAAAAGGATCCAAATCTTGTTAGTATAATGACCAGTTTTTAGCTCTTTAAACACATGGTGTACTTTCTTTATCCAAAATTGTTCTGAGCTTCTGCAAATTAGATCTTGTCAGGCTCCTAACTTTCTACGTTATATATTTTTTTTCTAAGGGTTGGTCTGCTTTGAATTCGGCTAACGTCCTAAATTTTTTGGTCTACAAACTCTCTAGGTCTTCAAGTCAAATTGTGCTCGTTTTGTCTCGAAAGATGAAAATTTAAGTGTGTAAAATATTACAGTTTCTTATGGTGTCTTTTTACTATATATTTTAGCGTAGATAATTTTAGTTTGGAAAAAGCTTACGTAAGTTTATGCAAGTTTTATTATGAAATATAATAAATAAGTTTAGTTACTAAACTACAAAATTAGTTATCTGTCTTTTTATTAAAAAGTTATTTTACTTACAATTAACTCAATGAAAGATGTTTTCACTATTAGAAAACTATATAATGCGTTTTCATAAACATGTCTAAGCTCCTGCCTAATTCTAAACCTAAAATAGTGGTTCTTACACTTTTTACTAAAAGAAAGTAACAAAGTGACAAAAATTTAATATATAATTTAGCCCTACCATGTGCCTTTCTTTACTTTACAAGTTATTTAGCTTATGATATGACGCCATAATGGAAGCCAGACACTGATAAATATAAAACAATATTCAACATAATAGTTATTATGTATGCAAGCAATGTATGGAATACGTGACGTTATGTGTCCGACCAATACTTTTACGTAGAAAAAGTGCCAATGAACTCAGAGCAAAAAATCTTTCCGCATCAATTTATCTTACTTATAACGAGACTTCCATTTTCCGGCTTCCTCAAGATAAAGCCCAATACATGTCTTTCACCCTTCAATTATAAACTGTAACTACAAAACAATAGGGTTGAAAATTGACAACGATCAATGCAGGGTATAATGTTGTCGGTTGGCCTATAGTTCAGTCTTCAAGCAAATCAATATAACTACCAAAGCTAGGGACGTATACTAGATATGCCTATTGTAGGCTTTCCAATAGAATTTCTATGCGGGACGCGATGCATTGTGTTTTATGACGTCATCCTATAGAAATTAGGAGGGAGCGGTTATTGAAATAAACACAGTTTGTTGTTAAAGTGTTTAAACATAAACATGAAATGTTACAGAGCTTATTCAGAAATATACGTGAGCTATGATATACAATAATAATTCCGAAGTCATCTAATGAATAAAGGATAAACAAACGACATTCGAAAAAGTAGGATTCTGGCCAGCTTCGGCATAAAACGTAAATTCTACGACAAATTAAGCTCAACTAGAATATGCATTTTCTTTTATATCTCATTCTAAAGTGACATATAATGATCTAATTGAAATAAATGATTTTGACCACCAGTGTGTACAAAATAAGGTAGGGCTAACTTCGAAAAAGAGGTCGACCGTCGGATCCAACTCAGCTGGGCTGCGTTTTGGAAATTGAGTGGTATCTTCTCGTCTCACATCCCACAGTATCTCATGACGAAAGTCTAAGACCAGTGCGTGTTGAGAGTGATGACTTATGCAATTGAAACGTGGAAAAAGAGGAGGGGAAGAACTAATAATGTATAGGGAATAGAAAAACATAATAATTTATTTGTTTTGTAGGTTAGAATTCCTTCATAAATATACCTGCTGAGGTGGTACCATGTCCTTGTAAACACAAAAGCAAGAAGCCTATTTTTGTTGAAGGACACTTCCCAAACTTACACACACAAAGAACATTCATGTTTAATTTTGCTATTCTGTTTAACTTCTGCCAGAATTTCAGACAATAACAGCTCTTATGGCATAAATAGGAAGACACCTACACATATTTGAATTTCCTATAATTTTCACACAACTTTCGCTAACTTCTGCGGATATTTTAGAGTTGAATTTGGTTATAAATTGGATGCGAAGATCGCTATCATCAGGACGAAGTTCGTCTGATATTCTTGCAAGTTAAATTCATTTTGCTAATGAGTGTGACGATGGGTACATGGGAACTGGCACATTTGTCTGATTTGACTTTCTAAGTACTGCAGTAAAATCGGCTAACCGTTTTCTAACAGCAGTGACATTATGATAACTAGTTTATACATTTTAACATATTGATGTAAGCTGAGGAGCTGTGGCTAAATAATAACATCAGCATTGATCTTCAAGGTTAAACATGGCAGTTCAGTTCGTGAATGGGTGACCATTTATCAGTGTTGGGCATTAATCAATTAATATTTTAATCTTCTTAGTAATTGATTGAACATTTAATTGCAATTAATCTGTTAGTTGCATATTACAATTAATTTATTTAAATTAACTTATGTTAATTGCAAGATACAATAAAACAAACCTGGCTTTTGTTAATAGAAACATGTGCTAGATAAAATTAAAAGTAACAATTAGTAATCATGTTTCATTGCTGCACCCAAGGTAAATGATCTTTTTTTAAATGTGTATTCTGTTGTCTACCTACGAAATAAAAAATATTATCTGATTACATATAACTTATCTTTTTATAACTCCCACAAAGAACGATTTAGCGCGGCCTGGAAGCAACGGCTTCCTGCTAACTTTGCGAGATCATCAGTCAACCAGAGCCAGAGTCCATCTTTTATTATTTTAATTTACATCATTTAAATTTGATTAAAGTTAATTGCAGCAACAATTAACGATTGATTAATTGTTAATTGAAAAACTAATTAACTATTTTTTTATTGAAACGTCACAGTTAACATTTAATCAATTGTTAATTGATATTTCACAATTAACAATAATTAATCAATTGTTATTTTTTTATTGTACCTTACAATTAAATTTTGCCCAACACTGCCATTTATTATGCCATTACTCTTCGGTACTGTCGGCTTCTTGACTGCAGGTCACTGGTAGACAAGTAAGTCGTTGGAACTTCCAGCAGAAATATAAATTGTATTTGAATTATGAATAGAAAAAAATGTATTGTTTTATACGTAAGTTCACGACTAAGGCAGAGGCCCCATATAATTACGTAGTAAAATCTTAAACGGTGTTTTATTTTATATAAATGAGTAAGTGGTGCTAGTGCAAGGCCCGCTAGTACCACAGTACCTCGAAAAGTACGTCAAGCCGTTGGTTCCACCAGTCATTTGAAGATCTTTGACTGTTGTCACGGATAGTTTGATACCTGGAAATCCTAACCCAGTCTGGTGAAGCCTCGTGTCACCTAGGCGATTGCAAGGAGTCCCCAAAATATTTGGGAAAATGCAGACTTATATTATTGATTGAACATGGCTTTTTATTTTACCTGAACTGGAATATATTTGGTATATTTTTTTTTTTTGGATGGGAAATCATCAAATGACTCCTTCCGCTGGGGGTCTACTCTCTAAGCCCGAAGTCCGTAGTTTCGGCTTTAGTGTCGGGCGTTTTCTACTCCGTATCACCTACGGATACACGATTACTCCCGAACCCGAACTAAAAATTAATGACAACACGATTTAACTGTTACCGAAACTACGGACTTCGGGCTTAGAAAGTAGACCCCCTGGTTGGAGCGGGAGGGAGTATCAGACTCTTAGTGACTTAAACCCATCCGTGCTCCTCCTGGTACCCTTTACGATCTAGGGCCGCGGTGACTCTTTCGAACAAAATCCGCAACTCAGGCAGGATATTTGGAATCTACGTAGACAATATGATAGCATCTAAGCTTTCTAGATTCCACGGCGTAGATTTTCAAAACATTTATACAGTACGATTTTTCTAAAACATGTTCATATCCAAATTGTTAACAATATGTCTGGCTGCAAGTTTACCTTTGGTCTTTATTAAACTTTTTTAATAAGACACGCTGCAGGTATGGCGAGTCCAAAAACTTTCAATTAGGTCGACAAAGTCACTGTTAAGTAGATTTTGTGCGCTATTCTCATGTGTAGTTAGGTGTCTTATCCTTTAATCAGTTTCAAATGGAGAGATAATTTTAAACTGTATAAGAAATGGTTTCTAACACAGTTGGGAATTAACTAGTAGGTAAGAAAGTAGTGGGACAGACATCATCAATTATCAGCCGAAAGACGCCCACTGCTGGACATAGGCCTCCCCCAAATGGGGGGATTTGCCATAATCGCCACGCTTGGCAAGCGGGTTGTCGATCGCAGGCTGCTGCCCATTCATATAATTATATTAACAGCAATACTGCTGAGCAGGTCTTAGGTTTGTTACCCTAATTTGAAAATATTCCGCTTGCCGCTGACTGGGATAAACAATCCTGGCGAAATTAGGGTGTACCACTACCTGCTGTTACATTGTACCCAAAAAACAATAGCTATCATTTTCATTGTTGTCGAAAGGCAAAGGTATTAATGCCAATATTTGCATTTGTAATCCGAGATAATCAACGTTTAGAACAACAAACTCTTGGTCACACGTGACAAAGTTCAAATTCCAGTGCAATCCACACTTCTTGGGGTATTTTTAATTACAATGGCTACTTAAAAATCGACTTAAAGTACCGACGGAATTCAAAAGTCTAAGCTTGAGTAACTGGCGACGGATACAAATGATCTCGAATTACAATTTCAAGTACAGGGAATTGTTTTTTCTGTCATCAACACAAAACCACTAACTTCTATAGAACTATTCATTCGACAGTAACAACATTAGTTCTGAAAACTGGAACTGAAATTACTCAGAATTCAATACTGAAACTTGTACAACTGTTAACAGTTCTTACAACTGAGTTCGGCAGTAATCGATTTAATAAAATATTCGTTCTGGCAAGCAAACGTGTTTGCAAGGAAATCAAATAAAGAGGTTTTCTAGGAGTTATAGGTTGTGTCTATAATGGAGTTTGTTCGTAGTAAACGTATCAGGTAACTTAAAGTGGTTGGAAGCATCCGACAAGCTTATTTCTTTAGCAGTCTATGTATGTATGTATGTATCATCATCATTATCACCATATCAGCCAAAAGACCTCCACTGCTGGACATAGGCCTCCCCCAAGTGTCGCCACAACAACCGGTCCTGTGCGTCTCGCATCCATCAGCTACCCGCGACCCCAATAGTAAAGGTTAATATTATAAATGCGAAAGTAACTCTGTCTGTCTGTCTGTCTGTCTGTCAGTTACGCTTTCACGCTAAAACGACTGAAGGGATAGTCATGAAATTTGGAAGATATATGTCTTCCAAATTTCATGACGTACCGTTTATATCTCAGGCTATGGAGAAGGACATAGGCTACATTTTTACGCGATAGCCCACATCTATAGTAGGCGCCAGATAAATGAAGAATAACCGTCATGGACCTTTCCTTAATATCGCTTCGTAGTTACCCCCGGACAGTAAATTATGAATCGTTTTTCATTACTAGAACAGTAAGGATCACGATAGGTGTCGATTCAGGACAGCTTTATGTCATTATTTCTGTTTTTGAAATTAAGTGTTTCAACAAATGTAGGTGGGTCAATGACCGTTTTGTTTATCTGGCGCATACTATAGTAGTAATAAAGAAGCAGTATTCATAATTTGGAAAAGGGACATGGAACCCTGTTCCAGCAGTGTTACAGAACAGTATAATAAGATAGATATAATAAATATTGTATTATTTTGAACGAAAATTACAGCAGAACTTTAACAGAAGAGCTACCAATTCTTTAGCCCACGATAAAAAAGGTGGTTCTGTAGTCAAAGCGCGTGTATATTTGAAATCAGCAATGTTGCGAATTACCTACTGTTTTAAGCCAAGTCTTTTTCATATTCATATGAAATTTTTAGGTACAACCTTCACTTGTAACTTTAGCAAAAGTTTCATAAAATAAATATTTGCTTGGTAACTACAGGTAAGTAATTTTCTTTTCAAGTTTCTTAGGCATATTAAAACTCCGGGAATGGTGCCCAATTTTTAGATACTTTTTGCGATACGAAAAATTATTTCAGGAACTTTCAAGATTCTTTACGAACAATTTTAATAAGATAATTAATGATGTTTCGTATTTTACTAACGTAGTATACTTAATGAAATTTTATTTTCATCGATCGATTTTTAATAAACTTCCCTAATTATACAAAGGGGAAATTAAACTTATGCCCGTTTGAATTAAGTTGAGCTTTGAATATTTTTAACAGCGCGTTTATATTTAGGACGAAAACGCTCTAACAGGCAGCTTGCTTGGTGCCTAGATACCAAGACTTGCCTAGTGAGTTTGACTAATATACGCTGAGCAAAAAAATAAAAAAACCCAGCCAAGTCCGAGTCGGACTCGCGCACGAAGGGTTCCATACTCATTATTTATAAAAAATTTCAACGGTCTAGCTATCACGGTTCATGAGATACAGCCTGGTGACAGACAGATGGACAGCGGAGTCGTAGTAATAGGGTCCCGTGTTTACTTTTTGGGTACGGAACCCTAAAAACCGTTTATTCATAGAAAATTCTACATGCAAATGCACCCAGTGCTGGTGGTTGCAAAAAATTGTTTCTCTTGGCTACTCGCGAGGTGAAAAGCTGGACTTTAGGCGCCGCTATCTTGGTGTCGCTTAGTGTAATTGAAGACGAGCCATAAATCTGTTGTCACTACTTTTTTCCTAATGGTGTCCGAATTGATCTAAAAATGTTTCAAATAATTAGTTGAAAGTCTGCTCGTCCACTCTCAACATTATCTAACAAAAGTCAACATCACACAAAACCTGTACTTCTACCAGAATCATTCACTATAACACCAACTTACACCCCCATACAAAAGAAGCCTAAAGTTCTCGCTCAGTCAACGCTAGCGCGCTCTAGAGCCGACAACCGGACAATTAATCTTACTTCATGACGACCGTCACTAACGTCGACGTGGACGTCGTTCTAAACGTCACTAAGAACTAACTTTCAAAGTACTGACAACAAAATAGAGAAGTAGCCAGGCTAGGTTTAATTAGTTTTAACACAGGGATCGACTCGTGTCGAGTACTGAGTAGTCAAGTGTTCGACATCGTTTGTTACTAGAGTTATCCTACTAACTAATGTCCCAGGACAAGTGACACCAGTGCAGCGAAAACATTAATAACTAAGTTAGTATTTTTTTGTTGAATATAAAAATAAAAGAGTATAACAAATCAATGTGCGTTGCCTTTTCTCAAATGTGCCTGCCGTTTAACTGAGACGATGCCTGATGAAGCAGCGCAGTGCAGGTGGATGTGTTGACGTCTGTAAGCGGGCAACTGAACCTTCTACACCACGCAGCTAACTCAGGTATTATTTCAATTAAGCAGCAGGTATATAGTAGTAGTAATAATTTATTAGTCTTTTAAAACACCGAATGTGACCTTTATTTATTTATTTTATTATATACATTATTGCACAGCACAAACATTCAAGCAGTTTAAACATGTTGTTGCCTACATACAAAACTTTTTTGCCAACAGTACATTCGGCAGAGGATGACATTCAACATTCTAACATTCTCCACAGTCGCACACAAAAGGTATTGGACAAGTATTCAGTAATACTGTTGGACTTCAGCTTGCAGGAACTGTGCACTTGAAGCCGGACTCTGAAGTCGTTTTATTACCTTTCACAATGCAGTATGTAGATTTTGTCCAGTTAAGGGGTATTACTGGGGGATTTTATGATACTGTTGATGTAGTTTTGGATTAAAAAAAAAAAAAAAAACTATATTGTAAATCCAAGATGGCCGCCGCACACTGATCAATTATTAAAAGTTAGCGTCCCATAATTATTTTTGGTCAATGTGTCGGTAGTTCGAAAAATCATTTTATTAAGACTTGAAAGTAAGTTGTTTACATTATACTAAAACATCACCGTTATGCAGATAGTAGTTTATGCCATTTCAAAGTTATCTCGAAAGCTAAATTATTATAACAAGACTGATTTATCGTTGTTTTGCGCTCCTATTCAAGTTAAGTTGGCTAAGCTATTAGTGTAAATTGTAAATTGAAAAAAATGGTGCACACGAAGGAAGGTCTGTACTTTTTATTGGTATATAAACAAAAAATAAAATAGATCAATTTACATTATAAAAAAATAAAAAATAATAAAGTACTGATATTTACTAACTTTTCTAAGTTTGAACTGTGTTACGTTTAAAAGTACAAACTAGTACATTACCATTTCGATTCTATTATATAGCAGGGACTATTGGCTATACAAAAATATACATTATTTTTCCGGTGATTGCCGGTTTCTATAGTAAAAAGTGTTTTTTTAGGTAATGGTGCCTCAAAAAAATGATGATGATTTATTCAATATTTTGTCATTACATCGACCAGTGAAGCTACTTTCAATGGACAATAAAGATAAACTACTTAGGTATATTTTGAAGACATTAGATTTATCGGAACTGCCTACTGCAAGCAGGGACAGTCTTCAAAAGGTTATTAAAACTTTTACTGTAGCAACTTCAAGATTTTGGAAAAAATGTTCCCTTAATATTATTAGATTTCGGAGTCAAAATGATAATGGCTTGATCAAATAGTAATCACTTCTGACGGGCAAGAAAGTGGACCCGGAAATCAAAAAGTAAAGAAGAACTCTGTCTCGCTGTTTCGATGAAGTTACACTCAGAAGGAAACCGCAGTGCAGCTTCACTTGTCCTAGACATATCTACCTCACCCAATAAAGAAAGACACTGCTACGCTACGCTTTATAATTATTGAATTGTACAGGTGGTATCCTATGACACCAACAGTCCATAAGGTTCTCATATACGGCAAGGATATCATCGACAACTTTTTGTTACCAATTGGTACGCTTGGAGAAACGCACAGGAAAGTCGCCACAAAGATGTCAGATTTACAAAGAGCATAACACCAGGAAGATGACCAGGAATCAAACTAATGAAGATCATCAGAATATTACCTGTAAAACAAAAACATATAATGCCAATTGGCAGGTACTTAATCTTTTACAAGAAGTCGTGTTAGATGAAAAGTTATGTAATAAAGTACAAACATAAAATATTAATTACCAAGTTAAATTATGTGAAAACGTTTTTCCGATACTATTTAATGTTATAAATATACCTTTATTTCACGATTTCAGTATTTAATAATTTCGTCCCCCTAAATTTTTGAAATTGATCACTGTGCGCCGCTGCAAAATAGCGGATTACTTATTTATATTAACACCAGAATGCAGACCCGTATTCAAGAGTTGGATTTTTTTTTTGACGTGACAACGTCTAATTAATCGATGAACGCCGGCTGCACGCACGAAAAAGGATGACTCATTGTCCCGTTACGCACATTGTCCGCTCATTGTAACGTTGTATGCAATCATTTCATCAATGTTCTGTTATGACGTTGTCACGTTAAACTATCGTCCGTAAAACGACTTTACAGACAACTATTTTTTTTTGTAATTAACCCTACGCATATTCGCTTGATGCGAAAATCATAGAACCATACGATGTGGCGACACTTGGGGAAGGGCTCTGCCCAGTAGTGGTAGTCTTTAGGCTGCAATGATAATAACAATAAGTTTTATCGATAAAAATCCTTAATTACATTAATAAATGTAGACTTACAGAAGTATGCACATTTCGTTTTGAATGATAATGGCGATAATCTTTATGAATTTCACGTAGTATTATTTTTGTTTTTAAACGCCTGTACCTATTTAGGTAATCTACCTACCTATCTACTTTAATGTGTCTAACATAGACCGTCTACCATCAAAATATACAGAACAATTTCTCTTGAACCATTCCTCATCATCATAATCATATGAGCCGAAAGTTGTCCACTGCTGGACATAGGCCTCCCCCAAGTGTCGCCACAACAACTGGCCCTGTATATCTCACAATGGATGTGAGATATACACGGCTACCAGCGACCGTCACCAGGTTATCGGTCCACCTTGTGGGAGGCCTTCCAAGTTTCCAACGCTGCGTCTTCCGATACGCGGTTGGCACTCCAGAACTTTTAGGCGCCATCGACCATTTGTTCCGTGAGCAATGTTCCACCCACTGCCACTTCAGTTAGGCGATTCTTTGGTGATACATAGTCATAATCCTCTTACTGAAGGTCCCAACACACAGATACATCCTCATAATAATGCGACAATAACGAGCTCGTCAAGGGGCGTTGAAGAGATCATTCAAAACTGGGAGACCGTTCAACTAACAAGCATTATTAAACTTATTGGGTGGGATAACTGAATGACAGAGCTTTGGGGTTGAAGATGAAACAAGCATTTTTGTGAAGAAGACTTGTTTCAAATAGGGATTAACCAATATAGCGAAAGATTCAGTTAAGTCCCCAATTGACAACATTTCATATTTTTAAGTTGCATGTACCTATTGTTTTTAAAAGAAACTAGATTTAAAAAATAAGCATTATATCCTAATTTCAGTGTTTTAAGCGAAATATCGAAAATTATTATACCTTAAAATGTCTAAAAAATTAACTCAAAGGTGATAGCGGGGTCTGAAACACCTCTTCTAACCTAACCTGTCCGAGTCGGGGTGCCCCAAGTCGCGAACTCGTAAACTTTGTTTAGTCGCCCATTCAATATAAATTTACTATGAATACTAAAAGAGTAGGAGACTGTTTATGACGGATGAATTCTTTTAGTGAGTAAGAAGAAAATGGTGGACGCTGTGACAGAAAGTCGTTCTGTGAGAAAACTTAGGGTAAATAATGACAAAAAAATGTGAACACTTTTAAACAAGGTGTTACAGATTAAATGCATATCCTGAAAAGCGATAATTTTACTCATTATTATAATCATTTTTTACTAAGGGAGAGACATGAGGAAAAAATCAACCACTATTTAGGTGGCAAAACTGACAAAATGTTCTAAACAGCAAATTTTTTCTCGGGATGTGTGGCTTGGGTCTACAATAAAAGTTGTTCGTAATAATGAGTACAGTAACCCCTTTTCCGATTTTGAGTATAATCTGTTACACCATGTATAGCTTCTCAAACTCCTTAGAAACAAGGTGTTTCAGTCCAAGCAGATGCTTAATTGCTTACTTGCCTTAAACCACTCAACCGCTAGGTATCTTTATAGGGTACATTGAACAAAGGTGTTCAAACAAGCCTGCAAGAATTCAATATAATAATACCCGATCGCCTCCCAGTTCTACGTTGGTCTAGTAGTCGCAAGACTGGCTGAGCATAAGGTACAGGGTTAAATTCATGAGTAGGTAGAGCAGTGTTAATGGCATATACATCTGGATTTTTCAATACTAACCCAAAAAGGGATAGAACCTTTGTGGCATAGCCCCCTTATTATTTCAAAGTTGCAAAATTTATATAAACGTTTAAACCAATTTAAGAACTATTACTTCAATAGAATCTATTGCATGTGATTAGTTTATTTTTAATAATTTTCATTGTTTTCACATGGGAACTTTACCGCTAAATATCTCAGCAACGTGACATTTTGGGGCACCATATTCCAAAAAAAAATGTTCAAGTTCCGCTACCCAAACATAATTATAAATATTTTATCGTGCTCCACGATTTTGAAAAAAAAAAAAACAAATGGCGGCTGAAGGTTATGCCAGCTTCCATAGAAAAATGTTCGAACTCCTTTGCACCCAGTTGATGACAAAGCTGGTGTCAGTTTATGACACGAGACCTTAACATAATGTGGTCTCTCTTCTTATCTTCTTTTTCAACGCGTGTGAATAAAAAAATTTGAAAATGGCTCGACCGGTTTGAATATTGATTAGTTTTGTTTACTTCAACCCTGAATAACAATCGAATCAATTTGATGCGATACGAATATCACCTAGCATCAGAAAATTTCAACCATTTTATTATTTCTAAAATCACATTCAGAAACTAAAACCATACATTTGAGAACCCTGCACATTATTCGTGCACAATTCACCCGGTCGCAGTGGTATCATTAAAATGTTCCATCGGTCTGCGACAATGGCTCTGTCTGCCTTTGTTCCCAGACTTTGTGGAGTTCTGATAATACAGATCATACGCTATGGGATCCTAGTTGCTTTTAGTTGGTGTGACAGAGTTGTTTTATGGTGTCAATAGTTCATAATGGTGAGGTCACAGTTGAATTTGGATTGGTTCTGTTGAGTTGATATTGTAATGAGGATAATGCAATCTATGTAAAAGTTATTATTTATAGAAGAATTATTTAACATCAAAATATATATAAACATCCGAATAGAGCAGAAAGAAGATAACCTGCTCTTTTTTGTAATCGGTTAAAAATAGCAAAAGTATTATTTGAATAAAAGGTTGCAATTTCCATTTTATTGAAGGGGGTCACTTTGAACTATCATAACTACGGTTTGACTTGGAACACATTACACAAATTAGAATAAACTTGATATTTAAACTCAACCTAACACCTGACTGTATTTTATATTTAAAATAAAAATGGTTAAAACACTTACTGTGTTTTGAATTTTATATTTCAAACACACGACTTAAAAGTATTTCGTATTTGAAATACAGTCAGGGTAGCAGTAAATACAAATTACAAAATATTTATGCGATATATTTTGTAATTTGTACATAAATTAAAGCAAAGCAAGTATTTTGCCGCAGTGTCAAGCCTTTTTCGAAATCAGTTATTTCAAAGTGTGCATTTCAATCAGCTACCCATAATCAGCTTAAATTATGTTCGTAAACAATTTTAAGTATTGAGTATTTATTTAACTCTCATTCCCTAAAGCGTGGCTTTTGACCTAGATATACTAAATGAAATATTTACGAGAAGTTTGTAATTGTCATTCTACCTGTTATGTAGTAAAGTCAGAAGTACTGAAGTAAAGTCTCCTACAAAAACCATCGTTCTATAATGTAGCCTGTTTGCCATTCCCTTGAGTATTGTGTGCACAATTAGCTACATACATCGACGCCCGGTTAGAGGGCACAGTTAAGTAATTACACCACTAGCCTAAGTGCTAACAAAATAATTGTTTTGCTACCCAATTATGGCAATTAGTAGGCTGTAGTTAAAACTGTGGCAAGTAATGACGGTTTAATAACACCTTTTAATGTAGGAAATGGGTTTTTGAAAAGTAAAACATCAACTTCTTGCCTTGCCTGACAGAAAAATACCAAAAAACTAATTCTTTTAACGGATGATCCATTTATGAAGGACTTCCATCAAAATATCATTGAGACACAGAACATTTTGTTGTTTAATAAATCAGCCTCTTTTGTGTTTGAATTTTAAACTGATACACAACTTTTGAACCGGTTGTGTAAAAATTATTGATATCATTAATGATTTTGTTAGACATGGTGATGTTAAAGAATGGTATTATATAATTAATATTCAAAACACACAATAAGCTATTGGCCTTGTCCAACATCAAATAACTATTTTATCACCAAGCGACCACCTTTCGTGGTCTACTCGGAAGTCCCTAAACTGCCTCAGAATTCAAGTAGGAAGGTTTAACTCCGAACTCGCAAAGCTGTATTGCTCAAGTTGAGGCAACTGAGGTGGAGCACCACCTCCTACCCTGCTCTCCGTGACCTAATACATGCAGCCAAAGTGACATGCCATCAACGATGCCGTGATAATGGCAAAGTTCTGGGCAAAACAAATCTGAGTTCTGCCCGCAACACGACCGACTGTCCCGCAGGAGGGATCTTTATTAATTTTTTTTTTAATAAAGATGCAAAGAAAATAGAAAAAACACAAACGTGGGATCAGGAGCGGAATTCTTTGCTAGAGCTAGGTACAACCTGGGAGTGTTGTATGTCAAGAGTGAATAGGTTACTTCTAGGCAAGCGAGCTCCATCTTCGAACACATCATCGCTTACCATAGTAGATAAGATAGATAGGTAAGATAATGATCAAACGCGTGCCTATCAGTTGAAGAAAAAGAAACCGACTTCCAAAAAACACTACAAAGTTCAAAATAACTTTAATTTCGGAAGTCGGTGTTAAATAACGAAGAAGCAACCAAAAACACCGACTTCCAAAATTAAAGTTATTTTGAACTTTGTAGTGTTTTTTGGAAGTCGGTTTCTTTTTTTTGTGAAAAAGTTTTTTATTTTTCACTTTTTAGTGGTACCTCACACCTAACAACACCACTGAAAAGTTTGGATTTAATAACCAAACTACTGAACCGATTTTGATAAAATTTCAATGGGACCATTTGGGAAGTTTACCCTTTCCAACAAAAAAAGATTTTTTTCAAATCGGTTGGCAAGCGACGGAGTTATGCCCGAACAAACATAAAAAAAAAAAAAAAATACAAACATCCGAATTGAGAACCTCCTCCTTTTTTAGAAGTTGGTTAAAAATACACAAAACACCCATCTAAGCGATTACGAAACGGAACACTTAATTTCTTTCATTTCTATTTCCAACAATACTCATTTGATGTTCCAAATATATTCACTTAGTAAGAAAAAAAGAGTATTTGTACTGAAGATAGGTCATGAGAGCGAACATGTGCGAAGTATCGTGAGTTCAAAATGTTGTATAATATGTATTACGTTCATGTATTTTGTGATGTATATGTATGTAGTGCAAAGCGATCTTGTAATGTGTATCTAGGTATACTTGTGATGTATGTAGCAAGCGTCGAGGATTTATAAGCAAGGTGTTAACAGATTCTGTTATGCAAACTTGATGGTGCATGTACTTATTTTAGATTGTGATGGAATCATGGTGAAACAGTACATAACTAAGTATTTATTTATAACAAAATAATGTTGATAGAAAGGAGGTGATAACGAAAATATATTTAAAAAAAATAAAAAAAATAAAGCACATTTTCATAAGGATAAGGATTATTGAAATCATCAATAAAACTCACTCAGTTAGAATTGATGCCAAATGTAGTATTTCATGAAACCATAACATTTGGCATCAATTCTAACTGAAGGAGTTATATTGATGATTTTAATGATTATAATTCTATAAATACATACTTGCTACGGCCGCGAATCATATTTTGACCAACATACAACCTGACACTGACCTGCAAATTGCAAAAAACGTAAGAAAATTTGTAGTTTGCTGGCTACCCTGGCGCTTCCACCTCAAGAACTAAAACAGAATTTAGGGCTACTAACGCCTATGTTAGACCAAAAACTTGTGTTAAAGTGAATAAAAAGAATGTGGGTACATAAGTATCTATTAAGTTATAGTGCCAAAGAATCCTGAAATAGAAATCCTTCACGTAGAAATAATTTTTCTTGGAAGTAGAAATAAATAAGATTTCAACAGTATCGTTACTCTTTCAAGCAATATTTACGGCAAAGGATTTGCCAAATTCAAAGCAATAATTTAATTTTATTGAGGCCATTCACTCGGAATTTCAAATTGTTAAAAGAAGGTAAATGGCCTCATTCCAAAGTATTATTTCTCACGACAAAGAAGAAGAAGTTTCACATGGTTTGTGGCCTCATTTTCTGCACACAGTACATTTATGCACACATAATTATGTAGATTCTATTCCAGTATTCAATTAACAAACAGCGAGAGGAACATCTTAAGAAAAACTAGTCGTACCAACTTTGAAAAACTTTTAAAAAGTCGCAATATCATGTCAGTGACGATCAATGTCAAAATGAAGGAATATTAAAGACGTTTTGACAGATTGCAACTGCAATGCGATAGCGAAATTTCCTTAAAAATACTAGAATTGCCCTTCAGGAAAAAACTAATAATAATCGGTATTGGAATAACATGATCAAACCTGCCACCAACACCTACAAAACCTTTTAAAACCTGACCTCCCATGACCCGACGTCCCCCAAACCTGTCTGTCACGTTTAGCAAAAATCATACAAGAGCTCGTGTTTACAAATGTCAAAATGTCATATCAACGGTTCAAAAAGTTCAGACGTATCGAGAGCGTAATGAAGGGCAAACAAAGTGGTCTAGAAATAAAAGGGTTTGAGAATTATTGACTCTCGTGAATTGAACACAATGCTAAAAAATATAAATAGGATTTATTTTCGGAATTAAGTTTTTTTTTCTTTTTTTGTGTTGTTTGCTTAGATGATTTTGTTTGACTTTTCAACTGAATTATTTTGTTTGAAAGCTAAGATAATTTTTTGACGCTTATTATCTCTGCTCAATATTTAAGGCCCAGAAAACCGTATTGTTGATCGATTTTTGTCAAGCAGAATGATATTATAGGTTTTTTGTTTCCTCGCGTGATCTAATTAGGAATTATGATATCTGCAAGAGAGCCAAAGTTACCGACATAGCCCGAAGGATCGCCAAACTAAAGTGGCAGTGGGCAGGGCACATTGCTCGCAGAAGTGATGGTCGATGGGGCCGAAAGTTCTGCGAGTGGCGACGGCGTACCGGAAGACGCAGCGTCACCTGGTGAGGGTCGCGGGTAGCCGATGCAGATGTTTTTGTGGTGACACTTCGGGGAGGCCTATATCCAGCAGTGCACGTCTTTCAGCTTATATGATGATGATGATGTGAATTATATTTAAGTAGGTACTTACCCTTGATAAATATATTAAAAGTGTTTACACTATGCAAAATGTGTTTTACGTTTTACTTCCTTGGTTTAATGCCTGGTACAGTAATTAAATAGTCATTTGGTCATGATCTGAAGACAATTTAACCAGTGTTCTTCTTTTCCAACTCTTTTGTTTTTTTATTAGGAATTATTCCGCTCGCGTTACACACTTATACGGCGCCTTCTGCGACTGGATAGGGACAGCCTGCGAATGGTGGCGGGGACCATCACCGGACACTGCTCGTCGAACAAATATTTCCACACGATAGGTATAACGAACAACCCTCTGTGCAAAGGATGCATGGGGAAGAGGAAACTGTATCGCACGTGCGCCTTGAGTGCACAGGCGTCATTGTAATACGGAGGCAAACAATAGGGATACGAATGCACTTACAGCTTTCCTGAACACACTAAGAGGACTGATCTGCTTCTGGAGGGAGGTTGGCTGGTTGGCATGACGATCGCCATGGCTCACGCACAATGGTCCAACATCAGAACTAAGTACGGAAACTATACTCGAATAGATAGAGCAAAAATGTGTTGAATGATGGAGCACGCTTAAACGTATTCACTCTTGGCTTACAGACTGATCGCGAAGATAGGTCGAGCGAAACTTTGGTTGACACAAATTTTTTTTCGAACTACTAAAAAACTGTGGCAACTTCATGTCGTTTTCGGGGTATAAACAAACAAAGAAACAAATGCCTATAACTTAGCATAATATAACGTTATCCTGCGTGTCAAGTAGGTATTAAGTTGTGATAGATTGCGTAGCATGCAGTAGACAATAAAAATATTGGGATCGAAATGTACGCGCGTTTTCACGTCGTAAATGAAAGTATGTAAATAAAAACTGTTGACGATAAAAATGGTTAGCCACCTTCAAAGGGGAGAAATTTAGCTTTTTTTATGGTATGCATCATACTTGAAGCAAATAAATTCTTTCTTCTGTTTGAGTATTTGCCACAACGCTACTGCTAATTCTTTTGCTTTAAAAGCTAAGTATTTTCGTGTACAATAGAGCATAATTAATAGATTCTTTCTACGGATATCCAACATATTACACAAAAAAGAACACACTCAGAGAGTAGGTAGGTACTTTTCACCCTCGAAAACTTTTCATCTTCCTAAACTTCCCATTCTCGAAAACTTTTACGCGATCCGAGGCACGATCACAACTACCAACAAACTACAGTATGAAGATTAGATAAATACGTACCCAAGTAGCAAAAAATTGCTATATAAATGTCATTAAAGCCAAAAAAAGATATTTTATAAAGGCCATATTAATGCTAATAAGATTGCATATGGGCACAAATTATAAGGAATAAAACCTTGTAGTGGTTTTATAGTTACCATATAATAAGCTAATCCCCCTTAAACTCGCCATGTAAAGGCATATTGTATGGCTGATTAACTATAAATAAGAAATACATTTGCTTTTATGTAACAAATTACTCTTATAACCGCTAACAAAATACGGCTATAAGAGCAATTTCTCTTATTGTAGCAAACGCAATACGAATAGTATGAAAAGTTCATGATTGTATTGTCGCGTCATTTGCCTCAATAAGTGATTTATAAAAGATATTAATTGCCTCCATTACAGCTAGACATTGACACCGCTCTTTTTTCGTATTTTGTACTGAAAGTTTATGTGGAAAAGCAGATTTGTGAGAATTGTGGGTAAGTTTTATGGCAAATTCTTAATGCGCCTCGTCAATTTTATCTTTTTTTAATTTTAAAAACTATTTTACTTTTGTGAGTTCCTGTTAATTGCTACTATAAGAAGGATTAGCAAATCAAATGTTTTTATAAATCATTTAAGTCATGTACCATTATTGTAGCAGGCTATTAGTACAAATATATTCAACCATATTGAGAGAATTTAGGGTTCAGTCTCCATTATTCTTTATAATAAAATTTTGTGAATACCTACTACCTTGCACTCTTTTTTATTCTACAGGACCCAGACAGTACCTAATATGGATGTGGACCGTTTCTTGAGAAAGGACGATTTCCACAAATTGTTTACTGAAGTGATATGGCCTTGCCAAATCAAACCTTTTATAATAAGAGAAGAATGCTTTGGATGTCACAATCAGACTAATTCGAATCTTCCATCCCACTTCATTATCACAAAAGAGAAAATAAAATATTTCGAATACATAAACACGTACTTTTTTTTCATGGATAGGTAAAATTAAAAAAAAAACCATTACAGTTCAACATTTTCATTCGATTTTTAAACAACTGCATCATAAAATAACTTTTTAATTTTTATAGCACACTTTTACTTTTTAATTTATTGGCGCGGACTCATTGACTTAAGGTGAATGCTTCAGTGTATTTATATATACCCTCTCCGTTACACCCTGTACCTGCGAAGTAATTTAGTTTTTCACTTTTTAGGTAATGATATCATCGATAAATACCTTTGATTAGAACTCTAGCTGGAGAGTCGCAAATAAACGCTCTTATTTTGACTTCTATCATCTTTTCTGTTCCTGTTTTATCAACGATTTTCAAACCGTTCACAATTTTAAAAAGATTATTTAAAGCACAATGCGTAATATTATACTCCACAGCCCAAGTAGCTATATCATCTCTGAACCCGTCCTTTTCTATGTCTCTCTTTGTGTCACTGTCACGATCATCAGATGATTCATTATCACTTTGAGTAAGATAACCTTTTAAGAAATCTTTATCGAAAGTGTCATTGTCAAAATTTTGTGAAAATATTTCTACAGAACCCATAACATTTTCTTTCACCTCTACCCTGGACAGAGTCGCTGCTGAGGATAACGAATTTGATGACTTCATAGCTTCGTACCTTTTCTTTACCTTTCTTCTATAAGAACCACTTCGCTTTAGTTTTTTCCAGTCATTTAAATCCATTTTCACAATACTGAGTCACTATTGTATTACCGATTCTAAAATGTCATGGCTGACGATAAACTTATGTAAAGGCAAAGTCAAGCATACGTATAAGAATAAAGTTCTTGTACCTGTTATATAGAAGTGCAGTCAACGCTTTATTTATTTGTAGAAGCTATGTAACTTGCCTTTTTGCAATAGCTTTTAAGCTGCATTCAAATAAACATTATAAGGGAATAGGTTTTATAATAGCCCTATTAAATTTACAAATAGTATGAGGCCAATGCGACTACAAGGCTAAATTATTATATGTCTGAAAAGCCATATTATATGCTTCTTTATGTCCAATGCTTTATACGGGACATTTAAATTGGTTATATAAACGTATGTAAGATAAGGTGATAAGACCGATATACCATATTAGCAAAAAACACTTAAAACATGCTTTTATAAAAAGAGTTGTAAAACTGATGCTGTTATAAAACATGTACAAGAGTTATTATCTTATAAATCATTCGTTATATAGCGCTTTTGCTAGTTGGGTAGTACCTACAAACGGGGTGAATAGGAATGCAGGGGTGAATTGACACAAAACTTTGTAGGGGATTTTACATTATTTTAATCACGTTTGCAGCATTTACTATGCGCACAGCCAAACTGTGGAACTCTCTACCAGCGTCTGTGTTCCCTTCCTCATATAACCCGTCTGCCTTCAAAACAAGAGTGAACAGGCAGCATAGACCTCATCTATCGCTTTCCATCAGACGTGATCGAAGTCAAGAGCAAGCACATTCCTCAATAAAAAGAAATAAAAAAATTGCGGTTTCCAATTTTATTGAATTGATTTAAATAAAACAAATAGCCAAAATTATGTTATAATTGTAAAAAATCGTATCAAAATTTTGTTTCTATTAACCCCTCCGTTCCTATTTACCCCGTTTAATGGTAGTACAACTGTACGTGAACACGCCGTAGTAATTCGTATACAACAAGTATTGATGGTTTCTGTTGTGACAAGCCTGACAAGTGCTGATAACGTATCTTGTAATCTGTTTCAATAGACAGTGACACCTGTGTTGCTAGGCAACGGTACCTATATTTGTTCATGTTTTTGTCATGAACAAGCTTTTGCAGTTCACTGCGGTACAACAGGAATTTCAGTATGATAAGACTCGCCAGTCGTAGTTAAATTTTGGGTCGACTACATTTAGATTGCCAGTGGCATACGAAGAAGTTATTGAAAATGGTTAAAAGTAGAAATAGTCAACAAGTCAACGATTTCTTCTATTCGATTTGATAGTTTTTTTTTTAATTATTGGTAGGCATGCGTTTGACCGCAATCTCACCTGATGCGAAGCAGTAATGTGGTCGAAGATGGAGCACGCTTGCCTAGAAGTAACATATTCACTCTTGATTTAAAGACTCCCAGGTTGTAGCTATCAGGAAATACACACACGCAGGGAATTCCACTCCTTAGCTGTACGCACAATGAATGTGTTCCCAAAACATTTTAGAGAATTTGGGCTCAGTATTCGGCCACGTTACTCGCAGACTCAGTTGTGGGTACTTGGTACACTACAAACTGTGTGTGTGTAATGTTCCAAACAAGCTTTACAACCAACAGTCTACCAGTAGGATATGAAAACAATAGATAACTCTGAATAAGTAATATGCCCAAAAACTGACAGCACAATACCTGAAGTATCAGTTAATGTCAGGGACATTTAGCCAAAATGAACCATACAGCGATTCCTTCAAGTGGCATTTTTCAAAAATTCTAAAATGTCGCTTACGTTATTTGATATTTCTGGTAAATTGAGCACTTCCTTTTTCAATAGCAAAATGCTTGGTGGCAGCAACGGGTGAAGATTTGGA
The DNA here is from genome assembly GCA_947386135.1 of Melanchra persicariae. Classification (NCBI taxonomy): domain Eukaryota; kingdom Metazoa; phylum Arthropoda; class Insecta; order Lepidoptera; family Noctuidae; genus Melanchra; species Melanchra persicariae. The sequence continues at coordinate 4,392,970 of OX376653.1, read as the reverse complement.
CAAAATCTGAGCATTGAGGGCCTGCATTATTATAATCTATACTAATATTATACAGAGGTAAAGATTGTGAGGTTTTAGGGGGTAATCTCTGGATCTACTGAACCGATTTTGAAAATACTTTTTGTATTTGATAGCCAGATTCACGAGGAAGGCTATAGGCTATACGAGAACGGGAAATTACAATGGGATATACACGTACGAAGTCGCGGGTAAAAGCTAGTAATGAGTATTCTGAAAGCATTGCCAGCTAAGCAGAGAAAATCTGCATAAGCCCACAAGCCCCCAAGCGTTAACTACAAACGATAATCTAATTTTAATCTCTTGCAAATTGCACCACTCCATTTACTTAGTCTAATGTATTTTGCAGTCATATTATCACGACCACTTACAACTAAACTGAACCTTATTCTAAAAGACTCAATTAAGAATTTTGCATACATTGTATAATTTCTTCAAGTGCTATTGTTCTGAACAAAAACAAAAGAAGCAATGGATATTGAAATCGAATTTGGAACGTGCGTTTCTCTAAGTAATTTCCCTTCGCGTCTCAGCTATTTCCCGCGGTAGGCACTCGACTCGACGCACGTGTGAACATAGCTAATATACGACAAGTAATCGACGGGGCTATTACCAACAGGCGGGTACATTCCGCCTTGAGCGCAAGGATGCTGAAGATAGGCTTAAAAATGGAGCTTTGAAAGCAGCGTCCACCGGGAGAAAGTCGTAAAGTAAATATTTATATCGTTTGACCACCCCACCAAGTCAATGAATGAATTCATTTTGTGCTTGTCTCTAACAAAACACTGAGTTTGGTTTTAGAATACCCACTGGTAAGAGCTACGCATTGTAAGCAAGAATTTTTAATGACATGATTTTTAAATGAGTAGAACTCGATTCCTAACGCAAAACTAAATCTAACTTACTTCATAACAATATTAATAATGATCTGAATACTTTGCCTCCTTGGCGCTACGCCACTTTGTGCAAGTGACCGTTTTAAAGCCGTGATAATTGTCAGTGGTCAGGCAGGGGCCAATAGTTCTTCACTAAAGCACCCAAACCCATAGTGTTTCATCTTTTGTTTCTATATTCTGCAATAGCCCTGCACTAACCGGGTATTGTTCTTGGGTAAACTTATATAGTGCATACTGGGATAATCGTCGGCTAGTGCACCATTTCATTTGAAATGTCTACGAGTTGGATTAGGCCCCTCGTACGCATCAAAGGACTGGGACCCCAGGGTCCCGAGATTGTCAAACACATACAAATGATGCCTGAAATCTTTGGGAGCTCTACATCTATCTTGCTCGTATTTCTGTTTTTGTGCTAAGAAAAGAAAGGGACACGCTTTCGAATTTCGGAGGGCAACAAAATAACCACATTTTTTTTCAAAAAATCTCTTCTTTTAGAGCCCGCGTCTAGACACATCTACACGCTTTTATGGGTACTCGTCTAAATAACTATGAGTGTATACCCAGTATGGCTTGGTACTTGTACTGATTGGCGATATTCCGACGTTATGAGCTGGGGATACCGATTTCAACGCAATGACACTCAACGCTCGGTGAAAATCTTAAATGGATCTAGTAAGTAATAATATTTAGATTTCATATTTTTTTTTATTTTTAGCCATAATTAGTGCAAATACGGTTTTCAAAGAAGCATACGCAGAGCTAAATGTTGATAGTTGAGTAGGGTGCGGCTTGTTGCGAAAGGAGACGGAAAGTAATGGGCCCAAATGTAAAGGGTTGAGATATGGTTTAAAAAAATAGTTATTATTTTCTATTTCAAAATACAAAAAAATTGCACAATTCACAGTCTAGAAGACGAGTTATCTAAAAAACAGTTTAGGTCACGAATAACCTGCAACAATGTTGCTTTTTTAGCAGTTTAATGACGTTTTCTTTAGAAAGTTTGATTGTTTTATGTCAAACAGCAGTTTGATTGACAGAATATTAATTGTTGTTGATGAACACTGAGAAATCATAATGACAGAACTTATTTATGACACGACGTATACCTCCTGACAAGGATATTTAAAAAAGATAGGTTGACGATACCGGCTGTATTTTTTTAGTAAAAAATTAATTTCGGCCATTGTTCCGTTTCATGTTGTAATGTAGGCGCAATATTATACTAAATCTCTTCTATCTCTACTCTCAGATTGCCAAAATCCGCAGAATTTTCAAAGATAGGTTGATAATATATATTATATTCTATTGATTGACACCACTCTCATCCTTATACATCTAGGCCCAAGATTATATGAAAGCGGTTCCGTCTCCTTTGTTCGAAAGAGTCACCGCAGCCCTGGAACGCAAAGGGTATATAAGGAGGAACACGGATGGGTTTTAGTCAGTAAGAGTCTGACATTCTTTTCCGCTCCACCCAGCGCGGAAGAAGTCATATGATGATTTCCTATCCTTAAAAAAAAGGGTGCGGCATACTGAACTATGTGTTGGAAAATTCCTGGTACGAGCCCCGATATTAATATTTGGTAAGACAATAGACAACAATCAATAAAAAAACGAAAGATCTTTTTTTATTTAATTTCCTCAGAAACAGTATCAAAGAAAATACCAAATAGTTGACTCAATTCCACCTAGTGCCTTTTCAGGAAAATTCCCAAAAATATATCAATGGAACAATAAATGGCCAACAGAACGTGTTCAATAAAGTTGATAAATAAAAATCTGACGCAGGAAATTGGAATGTTCGTATAAAATGGGAGGACATTTTCGGACCTCTCAGGGGTCACACAAGTCGGGGTAGTTATACATTTCGTACCGATAATATTATGACAGTCGAATATTTTCCAATGTGAAAATGGCTTGAAAAATCCGGCCAAGTGGAAGTTGGACTCGTGCACGAAGGATTCCGTACCATCTATAAAACACAGCAAGAATCGTCACGTTTGTTGTATGGGAGCCCCACTTAAATATTTATTTTATTCTGTTTTTAGTATTTGTTGGTTATAGCGGCAACTGAAATACATCATCTGTGAAAATTTCAACTGTCTAGCTATCACGGTTCATGAGATACAGCCTGGTGACAGACAGACGGACAGACAGTCGGACAGCGGAGTCTTAGTAATAGGGTCCCGTTTTAATCTCCCCGTTTTAATACAGAAAAGAAAACAAAAAACGGCTGTCTTTAAAAGTCACGTTTCATTTTTAATTAATTTAATTAACCATCTTTTTAAAATTGTCACTGGTTCTGAAATATATGTACCGTTAATGGATGAGAAGAGCGGTACTACCTACCTACAAGCATTATTTTGCTTAAAAGGTATTTCTTATAATTGTATTGTTACTTACATAAGTTGACGAAATAAACAATTCGTAATAATTAAATTTAACTGTATTTAACTTTTACTCGTATGGTATGAATTTAATTGTTATAGAAAACTTATTGATTGAGGATAATTATACATTAGACTATGTTTAGTTTTACTAGCTCTCTTAAAAAGTTTGTATTTCACTATACAGCTATCATTCAAACACAGCTTCGCATCTGAAATGGTTTTATAACATGTTCCATAAAAATATTGTATCGTTCTTAAATTTATTTTTACAAAAATATTGCAATTAACAATATCAATAAATCACATCACTGATTGTTGTTTCAACAAACAATATCTAGTCGTACCTATTTATTTTCCAACAAACATATTGCAACATCAATATTAATCAATGTTGCCCTAAATAAATAATCATTCATCAGTACTCGTGTCATTCAATCACAAACAAAAATATTTCCTGAAATATTATCCCACAGTGCTGATGCTAACCAAAAACTCGCATATTTATATGAAAATGCTCAGTCAATGTCACAAAAATCCTTTACCATTCGACAAATGACATGTCATATGATTCAATTCACATGAAAATAATATTCAGGTGTGACCTTTTTCAGGGAAAAAGAGATAAACAAAAAAGGCAACATCAGTCTTTTGTCCATTATTTATTTTATGTTTGGCTTTTATAACATAGATCATTTAATTTGAGTTGTCAATTTTAATGGTATATTTTCACGGTGACATAGAAATAACAGAATTTGTTTTATCAATCTTTTGGATGGATAAAAGCTACTGTCTTTTTTGTATTATGGAGGGGTTATCATCAAATGACTTTTCCGCTCCAGGCGGAGCAGAAGAGAGTGTCAGACTCTTACTGACTAAAACCCATTCGTGTTCCTAATTATGCGCTTTGCGTTCCAGGGCTGCGGTTACTCTTTCGAACAAATTCCGCAACCCTGACAAAAATCTACTACCTACACATCCACCAAAAAACTATACTTTTACCACAATATTTTTACTTACAGCTTTTGTGAAGTAACCAAATAAATTTTGGGTCCTCTAAATGCTTGGCGACATCGCAGCAGACCAACATGAATATTTCTCCTTCTGAAATGACTAGCCTCCAATGGCAGAGGACAGACGAGTATAGAAAAAAAAAGGAGGCCATTGCCCAGCGTTGGGACATTACAGGCTAATTAGACGATATATACTGACTCAACTTTATAGAAGCAACAAAGAAAATAGTCCTAGTTTATGGTTTAGGAATTAATCATAAGGGCTTTCAGAATGCCATTATTTCACACATTGTAATCAGTTATGGGGCTATTCGTTTCGAAGCAGTTATTGCCGAACATCTGGAGCTATAAAAAGTTAGTCACTTTGACGAACACTTTAGTTTCTTTATGTCCACAACATAATTTTGCACTTATTATGGTACGTATTTAGTCTACTTTGTTTCTTGTTAAACAAAACTAACTTCTTGGTTTTAGAAAATTACTTATCTACTGGTAACTTTTGTAACATTTTAAAGGGTTTGTTACTAATTGTGTACACAGAGTTAACGGAAATATAGATCATAGAAAAATTATAAATATTGCCAAATATCTATTTGGAAATATTTATCAAGGCATGTCAAAGCGAAGATTTCCTTTGCTTTGAATAAAAGATTCCGCGTATTTTAATTTAAAACTCGTCTGAACTAGTTTTATTCAGCAAAAAATGCACCTAATTCATTCATTTTAAAACGTACTAGCGGGCAGGCAATTCTAGAAACGGTCTATCTACGGAACACCTTTTCATGGAATTGCCGAATTGCTAAAATTACAAATGTGGCAAGGTGCCAAAAGGTATAAAAATAATTTAGTTTTAATTTGGTGAAAGGGTTTTTGACCTGATAAAAGGTATCCTACTTTCAACAGGTTTAATCGAAATAAATGACGTCACGATTAGCCCTATTGCGTCAGCAAATAGCTTCTTTGGCATGTGTGAGTCGTGGGTTTAATTACCACAAAATATGTTTACGTACACGACAACACTACTGAGTGTAACCCACCATACTTATAGCTCTACACATTGAGTGAGGCCGTAGGTACGTAGGGCCAGGCTTGGAAAGCTAATGAAAGAAAGTTGTCAGGGGAGAATTCATGAAAAAGTCATGGTACAAGGATAGGATGATTTTTTCGAAAGAGTTACCGCAGCCCTGGAAAGCAAAAGGCAGTACGAGGAGCATGGATGGGTTTTGGTCAGTAAGAGTCTGACACTCCCTCCCGCTTCACCCAGAGCGGCAAGAGTCATTTGATGATTAACCATACTTAAAAAAAGCTTTTAAAAGGGTAGGATGATGATGTCAGCAGATGGATACAGATTGGCGGGGGTATCTTACAATACAAACAGTATAATTTCCTAGTATGAGAAACGTTTGTAAACATAAATTGTTGCACTGTATAAACAATGTCAAAATAATGAAAACAATAATTTAATTGTAACAGTAATTATCACAAAACTCTTAATGGGTTCACGGCCGAAGTAACACGTCATTACTCACATAGCCAAAGTTTAATTGTAATTAAACGAAATAACTGCTGACGTCATTCAAAGAAATAGGTACTGCCGGAAAGGGCTTGGTCACAGGTCACTTTAAAATATTAGTTTACCATGTATAATCATTTATTTTTCCCAAATAAATACTCCCCAAGCAGGAATAGGTTGTTTTATCAGGTTTTTTCCCAAGAGAATAGTAACATGCGACGGTAACGGGTGCAGCTCATTTAGTGTAAGATTATTTGCTCTATTTTCAAAAGATATGACGCTCAAATGACATATAACTTATATAATATAATAATATAATTTAGCGTAACGCTCTTTTGACAAAATTATAATTTCGTATACAAACATTTGATGTACAAACTTTCGACATAAGTAATGCTTTTTTGGCATAATTATTTTCTAAGGCACACAAATTTTTAAACCACTTTTAGACCGCTTCTAGGCCAGATCATCCGATGTATTATATTAAATTTTGATTACCTATATCAAAGAAATATTAAACAAAATGAGCATTTTATCTTTTAGTCATTACATTAAGTGTTTAAAAATTACATCAAATGAAATTATATCATTCGTAGTTATATATTAAAAAATTGTATTCCAAACATTACACACCCGATGGTACCACGTATAGGGCCGTGTACTTTCGTATTTTGATAAGTCCGTGGTGCAATATTAGCCAGTTGGGACAGGGTTATCAGGGTAACCATTTGGTGAAATTCCATCCAAAATAAAATCCAATCGAAACACGTATTAACACAAACCTTTACAAAAATTTTAGTTCTCATAATGGTCTTTTATAGTTTCACTCCTTTGGTTCTTCGAGCCGGATTGTCAAGACCTGCATTCTTAATAACATATCTATCACTATTGAATTCATTGTCCGCCTAAAGACGAAATACACGTGTAAGATACAATTGCCGTAGACAAGCAAGGTTCATTGTCACTGGCAGGTACCTAAAGACTGCTGATGACAACCATAGACCTTTGTTTCCCCGTTCATCTTAGTCGAGTCATCTCCAGGGACGACTGTCTTAAACAGTCCAAGCTTACTTCCGACAAAGGTCGACTTCAATCTCCGGCACGGTCCCAGGAGTGTTCGAAACAATTAATTTTACTAAAACAAAAGAAGATCGACGTTTTGATCACTCAAATGTTGGACACCACTGACCTTTGGGTTTGATTTGAAGATAAGGTTTTAATTAATAGGGCGCTTTTCATGTTTTGGTAGTTAGCGTAACTGATTATATTGTATTGGAGCATAAACTTTGTTTGCAAGAATCAAAAGGATTTTATGTAGATAAAACTGGAAGTCCTTGGTTGATAACTGAATAATTTTTGTGACAGGCAACCGAAAGATTGTATTGCTCTGCAACCGATGCACTAAAAATATGTAAATCGTTCGGTGCAAGTGAGAAATTTTATTGCCAAGAGCATTGAAATAAATCTTTTTTGTTTTCTAGCTTAGATATCGTCCCACTCTAGCCCAAGATCTCCAGTTTCTCCTTAGATCGTAGATAAAGTGGATAAAATGTTTAACAGCACAGTACAAAACTGATTTGATCCGCAGCACTAAAAACTACTAAACCAATATCCCAAAAAATAAAGTAAAAATTAGACAAACCACTCTCTACGAAGCCTACTCAAATAATACCCGGGACACACGCTTTGTCATGCAGAATTGAGAGCTCCATATTGATCGACACCTCTCAACGGCGTGGGATTATGAAGCGTAGCCTAATTTGGCAGTGTCCACAAAGCAAAATTTTTGGAACCGTGGACCGCGGCCAAACGTTTGTGTTATGCGGACTGTTGGCTGAATTACGACCGTAAAATTTGGGTCGTTTTAGGTTAAATAATGTCGAGGTTTCGGTCATAGACAGGGGTATTTTTTACACTGAATGGGGTAAAGAAGTATACGGACAGGAAGATAGGTTCTATTTTGGAGATTTTGCCAATTTTTTCAAGATTTTGAATGTGATGCCAGAAACCTTATAGAATTTTTCTAAAATAACAGTCAAAGGTAATGGACCTAAACAGGTAACCAGGTGGACAGAGTGGGAGACAGTGGTGAAATTAACTTTGTTTATCAACATAAATCCCTCTGTTGTTGGGAAAAGGTCTCCCTAATAAGGTAGATTTTCACTCTCCTCTGTATTTTGACTTTCTGAAAGATAAGGTCTAAAGTGGACTCAAATGGGGTAAAAGAAGGAGATGAAAGTAGGGAGAGTTTTGAATTTTAACATGTGCCAAATATTCTCAGTTTTGAGTAACACGAGCTTTGAGCAATGTCCTAAATTGAGAGCCAGGAGTTATAAAATATTGTTTCCCTAGTTTTTAGAACAGTCACGGCATCTGGCATGATTGTGACACAAATGGTCTTCATGGAATAAGTCTTTTCATATTTTTAAAGAGAAACTTTGGCTTTGTGAATACATTAGCCACTCAAGAAAGTTTGTGGCGAGGCTAACTTTTAAACGCCAGCCGCATTTGTGGAGGGCTATTATTGCTCCCCCAAAGTAGGTATAAAGGCGTATTTTTAGGGTTCCGTACCCAAAGGGTAAAAACGGGACCCTGTTACTAGACTCCGCTGTCCGTCTGTCTGTCTTTCACCAGGCTGTATCTCATAAACTGTGATAACTAGACAGTTGAAATTTTCACAGATGATGTATTTCTATTGCCGCTATAACAACAAATACTAAAAACAGAATAAAATAAATATTTAAGTGGGGCTCCATACAACAAACGTGATTTTTTTATATATTTATAGATTGGATTTTATTAGACTTGGCCGGTTTTTTGTGTTTCTGAAAATCCTTTCAAACGATTGGCGAAATGAACGCTGATTCTACGAAAATCAGAAAAGAAAAACAGTCTTTTAAAATTGTTCATTACGTAATGGAGTTACTTGGAAAAGCTACCTTAATACTACAAAGTTATACGAAATAAACCTCAACTTAAAATACCAAGAACACGGAGTAATTAAGGGCCAATTTCACCAATGAAACTGAACGCGACCAGTACATCTAAACTGCGTTCAAGAGCTGTCAGTGTAAATATTCCATAGAAAAATAGTTACACTGACAGCTCATAAACGTGGTTTATTTGCTGATCGCGTTCAGTTTCATTGGTGAAATTGGCCCTAAGTAATGTAGGTTTCCATTTCGATCGCCACTAAAATGATAAAATAAAGTTTATGTAGGCGAAAGTGTATTAATTAAAACGAAACATTAATGAACATGTCTACACCCACAGTGGGCCTTTAATTAGCTTTGTGGATGTTTAATCATCAAATTGATAGTTCATATCGCATTGTTATACTGAACTACATAAGTATCCAAAATGACGTCATCGCCGCCATTTTCAAATGAACCAAGCATGGTAGAGAACAGCCGGTCGATTCTGTCGACATCTCACGGTGTTCACCTAGGCGGAGTGAACGACCAGTAAGCTGTCATTCCATCTTATTTGTATGGTTTGACAACTCACCTGTCGTGCGCCCTGCCCAAGTGTTCACTTCGACATGTTTACAGAATCGCACTGCTGAACTGACTATTATCGCCACAAAATCGACTAATCTACTGAAAGACAAAGCAAATGTACGGCCAATACCTGTCTCTTTTCTATAAGATCGTAGATATGTTGGTGTCGACAGCCTACGACGTGGACCAATCTGATTTTAGAAAAAGACAACAGCTACTCGCATGATCGATTTGTCTCTGTCACATTCTCCTGACCGAATTAACTTGACAGCCATTCAAGGAACGCTTAATCCAGTTCTTCATGCCTAAGGTTTAGATCTAGCATTACATACTTGGATTAGGGTCGGGCTTCCGCATATTCTAATTTAGTATGCGTCACCCGAGTTTTTCCCATTACCCAAGGAACCGAAGAGTAGATAAAGACGTCTAAGCAGTTTCTATTGGGTATGTGGGTAAGGGTAGCTCCGATGAATATGAATTGAGTGATTTGAATCTCGCACGTTCTAATTCTGTACGCGTTTTCGAAGCCCCGATGATTTTTTGGTGAAACGTAAGTAAGTAACGTAAGTTTTAATAAAGAATATTCGTATGCAAAATATTCTAACTTTTTCATTATTTCAGTATTAATTCTAAGAGACAAGAAAAAAATTGGTCTAATTTCATTTTTAATCAAATGATAACATAATTTTTATTTTAAACTACATGTAAATTAAATTTGAACAGAGTATGTTTTTCTGTTGCCATAACAACAAATAAAAAAGAATTTAAAAAGTAACTAGTACTTATTCTGTTCAACCGTGAACATAACCATCATAGTTACACGCGCCAACAACAGCGTCACAGCGTCAGCATTAAGAGCGACATACATTCGTTCCACGCGCCGGCAACACCAGCACACCGTCAGCGCTAAGAAGTGGCCTACTGAGATCTTCGCTGCATCGGCTCGATACACGCACAACACACAAGTAAACACCTATCAATGTGTATTTACCACAAAACATGTATAAAATTAAGTTAATTAATTGTAATAAATTAGTCATCAAGCTGGAGTCGAGTGTGATTCATCTCCTATACCTCCTCTTACTGTGGCCAAGACACCTTTAGCCATCATCGGTCCTATGAGTCTGTGGGATCGGCAGTAAGAAAACCATTTCCTGTGTACATTGCACGACGTACACAAACCCCTATTCCTACCCAAGTTCCGTCTGTTACCGTAGGTCACCTTGTAACAGACTTCCCTCTCGCAAGCCAACGTAACTTACGTTTGGTATGGTTTGTATGGTAGGCTAGGGCATTAGGATAACTTAACTAGGGTGCTAGGTAGGTAATTACTATAGGACTAGGATAGATAGGGTGCTAGGTAGTTACTGAAGGGCTAGGTTTATAGTCAGTAGGGTCTTAGGTTCCAACCAGACCCGATTGTCTCAAACGTAGCCACATCGTACGCACTTGGAATAACGGCCGTACTAAGCTGTAAGTCCCGGTGCGTACATATTCAATTTTGCAACCCTTCATATCCGAGTCTGACGCACTTGGCCGGTTTCATTTTTATTTTGTATTGTTATTTTCTTGACTTTGTATGTACTATGCCAATTTGAAAGCCTGTGAGGAACACTATTATTAAGTTACTAATAAACTTTAGAACACTTTTGTTTAAAATTTGACAGCCATTGTTTGAATTTTGCCTTCAGCGAAGGCTTTCAGGCAAGAAGTTATTGGTTAATTAACGAACACCGGCCTTGGGTTGATAACACTTAGTACCAAATAAAGTTTCAGCTCATTATGTAAACATAGTACACGCTTTTACACATAATTTAAATTTTTTCAAGTTCTGCTTTGAGGTAAAATCATTTCGGAAAGTAATTAAAAATAAAATCATGATTAACTAAAAAAAACCAGCCAAGTGTGAGTCGGACTCGCGCATTGAGGGTTCCGTACCATTAAGTATCTATAAAAACCGGCAAAAAAATCACGCCAAACTTAAATATTTATTTCTATTCTGTTTTTAGTATTGTTGTTATAGCGGTAAAAAAACTACATCATCAGTGAAAATTTCAGCTGTCTAGCTATCATGGTTAATGAGACCAGACGGACGGATGGACGGACGGACGGACGAACAGCAGAGTCTTAGTAATAGGGTCCCGTTTTACCCTTTGGGTAAGAAGGAACCCTAAAAATCAAATTGGCTCATTCACTGATACACTTAACCACTTGGTAGTTAGCTAGGTGCATGAAATTTTGTACAAAATTCTACTTCTATGTTTATTACGGCTAAGTATGTGAGGATTGATGTTAATCACTCTTTCACTCAAAACGCTTCTGAATGAAACATAACATTTAGCGCCTCAGATGAAAATAACACATAGGCTCTATAGCCTATTTGTTATTTTCATCTCTGAGGCGTTTAAATAAATAATTATCCCTAAAAAACTATTTTTTAAGGGCATTTATTTATTTAAAATTTATGTACAATAGTGGTACATGGGCGGACTAAATGCAACAAGGCATTCTCAACCAGTCAACCTTTGGGTTAAAAAGTTTACACTGTGGTAGGTGTACAACAAATAAATAAGATTTAAAATAGAATTTTGTTTTGGAAATAAAAAACAAATATATAATAAATATTTGGGGAAGTACTAATTTTACGAGGGTTGAGCCACGGTCGACAGCTCTCTTTTTAAAGGGAAAGATTTTTAAAGATCTAATTAGCCTCCCCCCTTAAAGGGAATAAAAGTTTGTAGTTCCATACAAACTTTTATCCCCTATAAGAGATTTAACTAGAATAGTATATGTCATATTTGTTGATGGGAAACAAATATGACATGTGCACCCGACTTGTTATCATATATTTTTCTACAAAAAGAATTCGTTATAAAGTACGATTGTGTCCTCAACACCGTTCGTTTGATCTATGGCCCGCAAGGCTCGGAGTTAGTTATCAGTACTCTTCCGTTCACAATTCGTACCTTTTCTTCTTTTTGGGCACGTATTCGTGGATTCCAAAGGCGTTTGGAATTCACGAATACGTTTATTTCGTATTTATTTTTTGAAAGATAATTGAACGGAAAGCTGCTTAATTCTTTATCATAGGCATCTACCTACCTAAATACTTCTGGTAAAAACGATACATTTAGTAGATTTGACTGGCAACAGCTGTTATTATATATTCAGCTGCATTTTTTTTTGTTCTGCCTACATGGGTTTTTCAAAAACTAATAACACACACGACGTAACAGAATAAACAAAAACCATCTTTTTTGAAGCCGGTTAAAATCAAGAGGGCGAATTTGACTAATTTTCACGCATTCGAATGTCAGTCGCAATATCGATACCAGAAGTATCAATTAACGTAAGCGACATTTTAGATTATTATAAATGCCACTTTAAACAATCGCTGTAAGGTTCACTTTGGCATTTTGGGTACATGTCCCTTACGTTAACTGATACTTCAGGTATCGAAATGTCAAAAATGTTTGGAAATTGAGGTGTTTTTGACAGTTTGCGACTGAGATACGAATGCGAACGTTGCCTGCTTAAAAATTAGTAGAATTGGCATTCTGAGGTTAGTCTTACAGTAAAAGTGGATAATAACGATGAGTACAATGACCTCTTTTCAAGTCAAGCGTTTATTCTGTAACACGTTGTATACGGGGTTATTTTTTAATGACCGGCCAAATTTTTACCGGGTGTTCTACCCATGAATATGAACAACTTTCACTATGGGACCGACTCTGAAATCACGAAAAAAAATCAGCTGTTTCATATATTTTAGTCGAGTAGGTATTGAACTTTTGTATGAAACAGCTGATTTTTTTTTCGTGAGTTCAGAGTTGGTCCCATAGTGAAAGTTGTTCATATTCATGGGTAGAACACCCTGTGAAAATTTGGCCGGTCATTAAAAAATAACCCTGTATAGTCCGCGTTGATGTGTTCTTGCATAACGCATTATAGTACATTTAAAACTATGAAAGCTACGTGTTTTCCCGTCAATGAATATCACTTCAATTTCCAGACTGAATGCACCCTAAATTACCCCCAAGTCAGTAGCTATTACAGAGCGCCATTAACTGACTACAAACACTGCATTCGAACCGCGAAATCTGTTAGTTAAATCTACGGTTTGCACGATACGGGTTGTAAACTACGCGGGTTTATGTTGCACGACTTGGGTTAAATATTGAGACTAGGTATTTAGTTCAATCTGTCTAATGTTTTGTATTTTAGCTAGGATATACCTATTTTTAGGTAAGCTCACGTTTAGTGAAATTCCTGTTAGGTTTTTCGAATTATTAATTTTATGTTTTTTTTTCATTTCAATCCTAATATTTATATACGATTCTTCCATTACTGAGTGATTAACAGACAACGCACAGTTGAAACTACTGGTCGTAGAGAGCTGAAACATGGTATGTAGGTTCCTTGGGGAATATAGGGGAGCGCTAAGAGACGATTTCTCGAAATTCCTACGGGAACAGGAAACAACGGGGATATGCACGTAAGAAGTCGCGGGCAAAAGCTAGTTATGATATAAATAATTTGCTATCTGATACAGAAGGGCTATTCTGTAAAAACTTCACCGAGAAAACTTAGTTGGGTTGGAGTGAGCTTGAAGTCAACTGTCGTTTCATTTTTATTGGACGGATTGATTCTCTTGATGCTCACTTCACCCCAAGTTATCACCGTACGGTGTTTACAACTGGCTGGCACTGCTATTTTATTGGTCCTCTCATCTTTATCACCATCTGTTTAGCCTTTTCCCAACTATACTGGGGTCAGCTTCCAGTCAAACTGGATTCAGCTGAATACCAGTATTTTACGTAGAGCGGCTGCCTAACAGACCTCCACAACCCATGAACACTTAGTGCAGTAGCACGGTACTTTTTGACAAGACTGTAGTAAGATTATTTGGCTTCTGACAATCCGTAACGACTGCAGAAGAAGTCTACAAATGACAGCCGAGACCAACGGCATAACATGCTTTCCGAGGCACGGAGGAGTCTCGGTATGATTCCCTTGATCCTTAATTAGTATTAAAATGGATAAAACAAGCTTTGACTTGCATGTCTAAGTTTGTTAATCATAAATAATCAGTAATGCATGAGCTGATTAGAAGGTTATTTTTTTTTCAGATCTACGTAGATATATACATAGATAGATTATGTAGCATTTTATTGTTCATCAACGCTTTTTCTTTCAATTTTCCATAGTCAGAGATCGAGACGCTCTGATTCCTGCTCCCATCTCCAGTTATTAAATAAGCGTACCTAAATAATACGGGAGGATACAAAAACACTCCGAAACCGCAAAACAAAGGGTAACGCTGAAATCTCGAGTGTTATATTAATAATAAAGAAATAAATAAAACCGCTTGTAGCATCACCCATTATAATACTCTCATCAGTACTCTGAAATTCATATGAATAAAACATTGGCTGTTTTAAAGCTTCCTTTGGTGAATATCTGCGTGACTGGTTTTTGTATAGGGATGAAGATAAGTAGGTTGTAATATTAGTCGTTAAAATTGAGTCTTTCTAGAAGACATTATCAAAGATTTTAGTTGGAGGATCTCTAGCTATGGGTTGGCATTTTTAATTGTTTTTATTATTGAGTAGAGGAATCCTCTTGACATCGATCACGCCTGATGGAAAGCGATGGATGAGGTCTAAGATGGAGCGAGCGTGCCCAGAAGATTCCTTGTGTCTCTGCATTATTAGTAATTTTCTTCACTCGATTAAAATCAAATTCACAGTAAGCGCTTGATTGGCATTACATAATCGGGTTATTTTCGTTATTATTGTGACTTATCCAAAAGGAGTGAAGGGAAATTTTCTTCAAGAGTTCTTAAAATATAAGCTTCAAAAAGTAAGTAAGTAAGTAAGTAAAATTTTATTTGCTTAAACATGGTGTACATGATACACGCAAGATAACAATAAAATACAGAAAAAAAAAGTTCTAACATGTTCAGCCGCATATCGTGGCGTACAAATTGGTAGGAAGAGATGGTGCATGAACCGCTCCAGCCGCGACATGTGAAAATTCCCAAATAAAAAATAAATGTTACCTAATAATAGATGGTAAAAAAACATAAAAATTCGCGATAAATTCGCGGCACACCGGTGTTCTGGCAGTGCTCGAGCGGTTAAATCGGATGTTTATATATTTTTTTAAAGGTATCTTCGGCATACCTAACTCTCTTATACATAAAATGATTTTCAACATTATTTTTATTTTTTTTTATTCGAAAGAACTTATTCCGAAATGGCCCCATTTAAATTTCGTAAAGATCTGAATTGATATGGACTGGTGGGAATGTTTGGAATATTGGGGAGTAACGTGCTGTTACTAAAACTACTTAAAATGTGAAAAAACAAAACCCTTTAGACAAAAAAAAATACATTACAAATAAGTTTTATATACAAAAAGTGTAAAAAACAAATTGATCATTGGGCATCAAAAAACTCATCCACATCGCTGTCAATGACAAAAGTGCCCAGAACACTGGCAGCATTGCCACGTTGAATGGCAATGCTGATTCTTTGGCCAAAGAAAAGCCCAGCCCTCTGGTCACGTGAACAGTCGACAAGTCGTTTGCTGATGTCCCGAAAGACTCGGTGAGCACTCGGACCCCATGGGCCTAGTGTTTCAACCCCAAACGGCTCAAATATGTAACTCCCAATAAGGTTGTTATATTTGCGCCGTTTGAGATTTTCTGCACCTGCAGCAGCCGCCCCAACGCAGCCCGCCGTGCTAAGAAGATGGGATGGCGCAAGGGTGTCGACACATGTTGCATCCCACACCAAAGGCCTACCCACCTTCCAAGGCATTATTGTCATCCCATCTGGCCTCTTCCCATCGTCACGTGCCAAGCCATTAGGTTCTAAAACAGCTGGCACCCCGGCGGTGACAAGAGCCCGACGGATGATGTCATTAATGCTGGCGTGCCGCGCTAACCGACCAGCGCTCCTACTGCAGGACAGGCCATGGTGTCCGAGGCGGTCGACTGCTTCACCGCATTGACAACGATGTGGAGCTCCGCTAGGAGCACCCAGACGCAGACACGTAGCGATCCGGAAAGTACCGTCACTCAGCATGGTACCTATGTTGGGTGACGGTAGGGCCTGTAGCCAAAGACCCGACTCCCATTCACCCACAGCCAGCAGGCGGGCACGCTCCGCAGTATTGGTGGACGTATTTATGAGGTTATTCCGTACCAACCTGCAGAGCGGCTCGTCCCATTGTCTTTGGGAAAATGGGTTATCGGGCAACGCCGTGTTCGGGCAAGCCACTTTCCAGGCGCTCACTGCATCGGTCAAGCACGGCACTTCACGGTTAACCAATGATGAATTTAAAATTCTTTTGGTTAACTTTTCAGTGCTGTGTACCGAAGACAGGAACGCCGGTAGGCTAACACTAGAAATTTTGCGGATGCCGAGCCCACCAAAACGAACGGGCAGTGTGGCTTGCAGCCACGCTCGGTCATCCAAAGCCACATTTAAAATAGATGTTAGTGTGCATTGAATGATTTGATCAATTTTGTCCAAAAATGTGACTGCTTCCATAAAGGGGAAGTGCGGAGGAAATACATAAAATTTGGGCCAAAACAGCAATATCTCATGAGGGTGAAAGCCGAATGTAAATTGATTTTGGATAGTCTTTCCGAAATATCGTTAAAATGTTTAATTTTGACGTCAATGAATGAAGAAAAACTGTCTTCCAATATTGGTGAACCTAGGAGGTGCAGAGAACTCTTTTCTAAAATTTTGATATCTGGGGCTATTGCATTGAATTTCTGAAGAGTCATTTGTCTGTCGGTGATGTCACAAATAAAAATTTCACATTTGGAGTGATTGAGGTCAAGGCCGATGGATTGGAACTGCTGCTTCAGAAATTGGAAATCTTTTAAAACGGTGTCTACGTCACCTCCTAGTGTTCCATCATCTAAATACCAGACGTTAAATTTTGAATTTAGTTTTTGTATGATTGGATGGATAGCCAAGCTGAAAATGACTGGCCCGAGAGGGTCACCTTGTTGGCATCCTACTGCTGATTCTAAAACGATATCTTTATACAATAATTTTGAAGGGTACCTGTAGCACTGCCATAAAAAGCCGTAAATCTCTGGTAATTCTTTTTTTACTTCAGCCAACAAAGTGTCCCTGTTAAAGGAGTTGAAGGCGTTTTTAACGTCAACCTTGAGGATAACCTCACTCTTACCGGAATTTAAAAAAGTTGAAAGGGCATGTACGGCAGCCTCACAGCCCCCTCTGGATCCAAAGCCAAGCTGTAGGGGCTGAAATTTATTGGATAATACTTCACTGTATAATTTACAGCAAATTTTGGCTGCCATACGCCTGTAGGTGCACCCGACGGCAATGGGACGAATGCCGCCGTCTTTCTTGCGCAGGGCACATAGGTTTGCCCCGTACAAGACATCGACGACAGCTTCGTTCACACCGCCGCAGAGCATTAGGGTAACGAGGGACGAAAGCTCCTTCAAAAGCGACTCACCAGCTTCCCCGGCGCCTGAACTTAAAAGGTCCTTCAAGTGCTGAGGAGTCAGGCCGTCGAGGCCGCCGGCGGATCCACTTCTGAAGGAGCTCACGGCTGCCATCAACTGGGAGGCTGAAATTTTGCAGAAAGAAGAATCCGGATTGGTGGTGTCGGGGGGATCTGGGAAGTTGAGGCCATCCGCAGGCGCTGGGTGTTTACTCTCCAGAGCTGAAATAGTATCTGGAGAGTAAGGCGCCACCACATCACTACTGAATAACAGCCTGGCCGCACCACTAATGTCACCTTCACTTAATTTGGATTCCACATGTGAACACACGCCTTTTTGGGGAACATTACTAAAAACTGGTAATTTTGGATCTAAAGTGTAGGTCGAATTATTACAGTTGTCTTTTATTTGGGTCGTTAATGTTTTTTTTGTAGTCAAACTTTTTTGGACATGTAGAATCCTATAAGGGAAGGTGAGTAATTCCTCCCAGGCACTTTGCGTGTTCTCCTGTGTCGCAAGACGGACGCATCGCGCTAAACTCAGCGCAACAGACCGTCTTGCACCCCGAGGAACTCTCTTTATAAGAGGTGTTGAATTTTTTAATTTTGATAGCGTTGTCCAAAGTGGTTCCAAATTAATTGATGTTTGAGATGTGGCTGGGGGGCATAAAGATACACTATGAGGCTTGTGAACCTTGCCATAGTGTATCCTCAATCCCCGTTCGCCTTTAAAAAAGCGTGCCTGGGAGCAATGGGGGCATCTCACCAGCTGGGTATCGAGGGATGTGGCAGGTTGACTCGCACAGGTTCCGGCATCGCGACCGCCGGCATTTAACATGTAGGCTACTAGATTAGACTTACCAGATAAAGTAAAACTAAAATCACTATGAAATAATAATATACAAAAAACTTTACATTTAACACAGTTTAAAGAGTTTAACACTAAAAATAAAAATATTGTTCACTTTTTACATTTTCAATTAAAACATGACACTGTCAATTATTGACTACCTTAGCGCAGTCGCCCTGGGGGCCTGGGGCGCCGCGCGCATGTAGTACAACCTTCTCGGTGGGCTGCAGACGTCGAGTATAGGCCACCTTTGACGATCAATTTATTCACAGAGTACTTTTATATTGAATTTATTTTTGGCATCCAAAGCAAAAGGGGTGTTTGAGTTGTTTGGTTTGAAAAATGGCGATGTCGGGAACTACACACGTTTTATAATTTTATTTGCTTGCACAACATACTTTCACAAAATCACAAGAAAAATGCAAATAAAAACGACTTGACCGTTGACACTTGATCTAATAATCTTGAAACGATAATAATTTCTCAATATATTAAGAAAAAATCATTTTGTGTAGGTACCCCATCCAAATTCAATAGTTTCCAATACATCCGTGTCAAATTTAATAAATAACTTGATGTTATTTTTCAAGAACAGAGAGATAGCTTTATTTTAGTCCGCCATCTTCTTCTTCTTTTCTATCATGTTTGAGTATGTACATAGGTCGGTGTTACCCTAGCTACACAGAGGTGCGACTGTACACTTTGAAACTAACGAAATTACTCAAGACCGACTTGTCGACTGTTCACGTGACCAGAGGGCTGGGCTTTTCTTTGGCCAAAGAATCAGCATTGCCATTCAACGTGGCAATGCTGCCAGTGTTCTGGGCACTTTTGTCATTGACAGCGATGTGGATGAGTTTTTTGATGCCCAATGATCAATTTGTTTTTTACACTTTTTGTATAAAATTCGCAATTTTTAGTCTAGTTTGTATATAGTTAGGTTTAGTAGATAGAAAGTGTCTTAATTGATGATTACAACATGATAGCTATTTAATCGTAATAAGTTTTAAATATCAATCCTATTTCTATTCTCAATATCGCATCTACCACTATTTGTCTCAGCATTACCCACAGGTTGACTGTTAGAGAATGCATATGGCACTAAGTCATTGTACATTTGTGAGCGAAAAGTGTTAAATAAATAAATTAGCATCTTCATTACACAATAAAGTACCTTCCTAAATCATTACAAAGTGAACAATCTTTAATGAAAACATGACAAGCCCATGTTTTTAGTACGTTCCTAGTTCAAACGTGACTTGAAACCCATGCTAACCCTATGACGAACTGATTAGCTTGATCTCAAAACCAAACAAACATGTTCACTCGAGGGCAGATTAGCAGGGACAGGTAGACCAGACTCAGGACCGCATACTAAGCAGCTCATTTGTAAAGTGATCAATGTTGTCCATGACCCTTGTCCCAACTAAGGATCTTTGAGAGTGATAGCGGTTTATGTGTAAGCCATATGTATGTAAATAAGTCTAAAGTTAGTTAGTGAGGTTTTGACTGATTTGAAGTACAAATCATCTTGTTAGATTTAGAATTTTTGGTCTCTGAATCTTAACTTTATTGTTATGTAATTATCGCACAGTTACTTATTATAGTTACATTCGTAACAACTTAAGTGTGCAAGTAAAAAAAACATAATCGCCATTGAGGTGTTTTCAGTTAGAAACTACAACTTATGACTGTAATATTTTTCACCCAAAGGTTGACCGGTAGAGAATGCCTTGTTGCATTGAGTCTGTCTACGTACCACTACAGTAGATAAAGTCGACTTCGTACGCGCAAATACGCGCGCGTTTTTTCACGTTCCCGTTAGAATTTTGGGAAATCTTCTCTTAGTGCTCTCCAATACTCCCCAGGGAACCTACATGCCAAATTTCAGCTTTCTATGACCAGTAGTTTCGGCTGTGCGTTGTCACTTTGTAACGCAAGAGTTTTATAAATATTGAGATGATTTTATAGATTCCGGAAATTCCCAAATCGGTCGGTAATGGGTAAAAAGCATTGTTTTAGAGAAAAACATGATTTGGGAAAGCAAAAACACAGAAAAACCGAACTTCTCTTTGTATACCTACTACTATAAGTACTAGCTGAAAGTAGGCTAACGTATTTATTTTCGTAATTATGCTTCACATATTTACCGTAGGACCGACTAATTACCTTCCAACGCCTATTAATATTGTTGAACGTTCTGTTTAGTACAGAATTATTAATTACTATATTCCGAGACCTAGAAAAAAAAAATCTGTTCATGAACTATATTTTTTACAAAACCTACCTTTAGCATTTTAAAATAAATCTCAATCCTCAGTAATGTAATAAATGCGAAAAATTCCGAACTAGTTACGGTTACATGCGCGAGCAAAGCCGCGGAAAATAAACTAGTTAGAAAATAAATGAAAAATAGTTTCAGCCTTCGTCAGTTTAGGTTCTTTTTAGTAAATCAGTTGGCAAATGTTTTTTGTATGTATCTACTTAAAATTCCGCGGCAGTTGGTAAGACCGAAACCTAAACCGAAGATATTTGGGGGAGGCCAAAGATAACACTGAGGTTATTGTTAAGGTCTTAGAAACCATCTCAAACGTACAGCTTTTGAGTACAAAAAAAAAAGGAATCTTATCCTAAAATCCGGCTGCATTCACTTTTTTACTTACGAAAGTTGGTCGACAGTGAGAACAAAAGGTAGAACCTGGAGTTTCTACAATGTAGTTCATTTAGATTTAGTCAGCAAACGCAGATTGCATTTGCCAAACAATACTAACTAATACTACACTGTATTTTTTAAACATGCTTTAAACTTGCCCTCTCTAGTGACCCTTAGAAAAATCTAAAAGTTTTCCCTATTTTTTTGCTCTTTTCAATTTTGATGATGTTTTTTTATTTAGATTTGTTAGACCCAGTCAGAGGCCAGGTTTAAGATATCATCAATGGCTTTCATATGATCGTCAAAAGTGCAGGTGAATGGACACTTGAGATACGCCAACCAGTATGTCACGTTCTGTGTGTGTCCTATTCTGTAAAATCTCACTGCAGAAACTTAGGTGAAGTGAGCTATCAATTCAATTTAAGAAAATCAACGAAGCAGAATCGACATCGCAACAATAAGACCCGTAACGCCATCTATTCCGACAGTTGCGAACTAACTTAACAAAATCCTGAATCGCGATGTCAGAGGTTTTCCGTGCAATTTGAACATATACAATAGTCCGAATATCAACTATCGGGCAGTTGCCCATCGGACACAACAACCGTCCGGTCGGAATTTTCCCTTTTCAACGAAGGTATGCGGGACTTTACTCTCTGTACCGCATACCTCTATAAAAGGCATTTTCTCTTCACATTGGTTGCCTTAAAATTAACATTGTTTGAGACTGGTGCCTCAATCTATGTTATCAAGGTTGGACGACACGGTTGGCGCAGTGGTTGAGTCGACTGCTGCGCTGCGTGTCACGAGTTCGATTCCCGCACGGAACAAATATTTGTATAGCCTACAGATAGTTGTTCCGGGTCTGGCTGTTTGTGTATGTGAGTTTATATGTTTGTGAAAGCACCCACGATACAGGAGAAATTCCTAGTGTGGGGCAACGTCTAAAAAAAAAGATGGAATAAAAGTTGACTCCATGCTCTCACTAAGTTTCACGGGGATCGTTTACAGAATAGAACAGTAGGTTACTCTTTACCAATCGGCATATTATTTTGCAAAATTACCCTTTTAACCGATTTATCTTTAAATTCTAGTGGTAGGTATAAAGGTTCCGAGTAGGTATGGGGGGAGAGAAAAACCTCACGCCCTAGCCACCGCAACCAAAGAAGACGCCCTTGACGTCGGGAGACGCAGGGCGATTCCGGGCCAGCGTAGGCGCGTGTCTGCGGATAGCGAACGTTGGGTGGCTCGCTGTCCGATCAGAACCAGGACCGAGTCGACAGCACGCTTTGTTCTTCTTCTGTTGGTCAGAAAGTAGACGATGCCTGTTACAGCTAGAGCCTGCCAGGGTTGCGGAATTTGTTCGAAAGAGTCACCGCAGCCCTGGAAAGCAAAGGGCACTAGGAGTAGCACGGATGAGTTTTAGTCAGCAAGAGTCTGACACTCCCTTCCGCTCCACCCAGAGCGGAAGAAGTCATTTGATGATTTCCCATCCATAAAAAAAAAAACGCTGTGGGTAGGTATTGCTTGACATTCACTACAAAGACGAATAATGGCCGGTCGCTGAAGGTAGTAATTTCTTTCACATTTCAAATACTGTTTCAGCTGAAGTAATTACTTGGACAGTCATAACTTGTTTTATGTTTAGTGCTTAGGTTGGTACTACTTAGTGCTTCAATGATGTTCTGGACTACTTTGTGACCTAAAATTGGTTTTGGTGTTACGACCAACTGTTAGCAATAAAAAGGAATATGAGTTATGCGTTGGCTTAGAAATAAAGTTTTTCAGGGCGCTTTTTCTGCATGCTGTGTGGTTGTGAAAGTGATACAACTTTGTTACTAAAACTAGCTGTTCTTCTACGACTTTGCTCCTGTTGCTATCCTGCAAAAACTGCGTATTTTTCAGAGATTAACAACCTGTTCATGCCATCAGTGGATATTTTGTGATCGGATTAGTACCTACTTCTAAAAATTGCCAAAATATATTACTACTTTTATTTCAAATGAAGATAAAATATCTAATTTTAAATGTTTACATTTAAAATGAGATATTTTATCTTCTTATTTTTTTTATGTAGATTTTATCTACATTTACATTTATACACCGCAATCAAAATGTAAATTGACACAAGATGGGTGGTTTGTGAGGGGCGTCTCTGGATGTCGCATTGTATGACTACTTTTATTATCTTGGGTTCTGCCTGTAAAAATAATTGTATGTGCAAATAAATAAATAAATAAATAAATAAAAAATACTAAAAGATACGAACCAACATTGTATTTCGAAAATGCACAACAAACATTCTAATATTGGCCTGACATTATGCACTCCAATGAAATACATAAAATATTGATACAACGTCGAAAATCTGAAAACTTCTGACGTCACTCGATAGAGTTGTTTGTAAACGCAAACGTTTTATTTATATTTTAGATATATTTAGGCATCTAATTATGATTTATAGCAGAAGAGATATAATTTTTCTTGTAGAAAAGATACCAGCTTTTTGCAAAACTCTTTCATTCATAATTTTATACCATTTTTCACTCGGAAATAATTTATGTTTATGTTTCTAGAGCTTATTTTTAATGTTCTTTTATGTTTATTTTTTAGATCTTATTTTTAATGATAAAGTGCTCAAGATCATCTTTTATTGACAATTACATACAGAACTTTTTACAATAAAAGTAAGCATAAAATGCTGTAATACTTTGAATAGCAGTGGTTGTAAACTTAGGGACACACTACAGGTGCAAACAATTTACGATATCAATTTATTCGGAGTGTTTGAAATTCCAAGTAGACCAATAGTAACTTAAAGTTGTTTACACTCGCGTTTCAGTTTAATAATGTACACAATCTCAAGATAGGTCTACACATAATACGTACTATTAAAGCGAACTGTATAAATGGTACAAACATATGCACGGACGCGTTCGTCTTCCGCAGATGTGTATGAGGCCTTATATTCGGTAATGTTAGTTAGTTCGTGGTTTGCGACATGCTCCCGGCTTAGTTACGACTTAAGGAATTCCCTTGGAGATGGCTCAGGACTATGTACTTAATAAAGCTTAATAATGAAGTTGTGATTGAGTATGGTGGGTCGATAGCTTAAGTTTTGGCAATGATGATCAGAAATACAAGATATCACACACGTTGGTAACCTGTTTCATAGCGTATTGATAGGTAGGGATGGTTTTCAAAAGAGCATAGACCAATAGAATATAGGTACCTTTACAGCAGTAAAGATATTACAAAACTAGAAAGGAAAGCAAACTTCACAAACATTTATAAAAAATCAAAGAAAACCAATAACTAAAACAGCAAAATTAAGAATCTTTCTTTGAAAAGCCGTTAAAAGCAGTCCAATCATTGGTTCCACGCAAATTGAATTTCGAAGCGCCAAAGACACCGAAAAGTATAAAAACAAATGAATACCAAGTCCCTTTTAACGCTGGGCCTTTAAAGAATGGCACTTCTGAGGACGTTAATAATCCCCCAGTTTCCAATTAGCGGTGTCTTCATTTGGAACTGAATTAACAAACCGTTGAGGAAACGAAAGGTCCCCTAGAATTGTATCATTTGAAACAGTATGAATAATTCAGTAGGTACTGTGTCTACAATGAATGAAAAATTAAATATTAATTAAGATGCTCAGGTTTGGTTAGCCCGAATAGTGTCGAAAGGGATCTGACTTTGTAAATTCAGGTCAGAAATGAAGGAACAGCTGATGTTTTAATCTTTTCTTATTTGACAACCTGTGGATTGCAGATAAAAGGGGACACTGGGCCTCTTTGTGAGCTGTCGCTGCACAACTTTTGGGTTTTACGCCGAAATTCTTCAGAAAGAGCTTTTGTGTTGGATTCAATACGTCATTTACGAAATAAATTCAAATGTAGAAAGCTAAAGTTAGTATAACATTAATTGAACACATCTTATTTCCTTGCCATTCCGGAAAAGATGGAGGAACGAACTTGACTTCTTCCGGATAGACTGGCTCTTAATGGCAGACGTGTCTGTAAAAGAGTGGTAGGCCTTTGCCCACCTCAACAGATGATATCCTCCCGCTCTGGGTGGAGCGGGAGGAGTCATTTGATGATTTCTCATCCTTAAAAAAAGACCTTTGGCCAGCCGTGGGGAATAATAGGATCATTAGTATAGATTCCATTCGAGATAGTGGTGGAGTATTCAAAACGATAATGTTTTCACATGGCAAATGCATCAGAGCTTTTACAGACCGGGATTAAAATAGTACTCGTGTGTTTTTAAATCATTTGTGACGTTGGTACTTCATTCCAAGCACGCACGTCCATTAGTGCGGGCTTTTTTTCAGCCGTGATTTTTTTTTTCTGCTGATTGAATTTCTCTTATATCGTCAATTGGGGTTAACTTTATAGCTTGATTTTTCACTATAAAATAAAAGAGTATATGAATCTATTATGAACAGAATTGGTTTTAAACGGACATTATATTTTTAAAGAATGTGCTTGATATCAATTAGTATTATGACTCAAATCGACTTCTTATTCTTATATTAGATTTGAAATGATGCCAAACAATGAAATGTGCGGTCAAAAAAAACCATGATCAGAATTTTATGATGTAGGGCATAAATATTTAAGGACGAAAATAATTCACATACTTCACAACTCGTAAAAGCATATTGAACGCAATCCAAAGTGACTGTTAATACATGCACTGCGGCTATTAATAAAATCATAACATTTTAGCACCAACTGCACTTTGCTTAAACAACATGAATGAAGAAATAAAAACCTTGAAATAAATATTGTCTCGTTGGCAAAAAACTGACCAAGATCGTTTTCAAAGCTGGACATAAATAAAACGAATGAAAGTCATGTCACCATTTCCGACATTTATACCTTTTTCTTGAAGAATAAGTATCCTTTATGGTAGGCCTTGATGTTCTATCACAGATAGCTATAACATATCTACGGATTTTATAATCACTGAAATGGATAGCAATAAAATTTTCATCCGCATTGGATGAAACTTCTGAGATTCTATCAGGTACTACGGTTATAAACAAATTATGAGGCTAATAAATGGTTCAGATACAAGATTTTAAAGGCTTAAAGGCGATGTATACGCTATTTAGCATTTTAGATATGTTAATATAGAAGAAAGGGTCAAAAGAAATAAATATAAAATGCAATAGCAGATACTGAAATCTGGAAATAAAGTTTAGAGTTTTGCAATTTCGATGTCGAGTTGATGTATGTCTAAACTGTTTTTACGAGATTACAGGTTCAGATCAAGGTTGCGGAATTTGTTCGAAAGAGTCACCGCGGACCTGGAAAGCAAAGGGTATTTGGAGAAACACGGATGGGTTTTATTCAGTAAGAATCTGACATTCCCTTCCGCTCCACTTAGAGCGAGTTATTTGATGATCCTTAAAAAAAAAGATAATTAGGTACATCATCGCAAGGTTTTTAAAGAGGAATAAATAACGGTTTGTTTGAAATAAGATACTGAAGCAAAACTGAGGAAAGAAGCTTGTGATTTAATTACAAAATGGCCTGAGAATATAACAAAAAAATATGCTTCGATATCCAATTAATTTATGTAAGAACAACAAAATAATTGCCGCTAGAAAAGTCCGTGCCGCAGCGCAATGGATCGTGAAAACTCGAAATTTTATCGAACAGTTCCGATTTTGCGTATTAATAGAAATTTGATGGTTCAGAATACGTTGTTATTCAAGAAAATATGTTTGAAGCCGAGTTTTACTTTTGTTTGAGTTTGATGAATTGGCTTCGTTCTAACCTATGTAACAAAGGAGGAATATAAACTGGAAAGTATGAAGTCTTTTGAACAAATATTTTGCCTATTTTATTAAGTAATGTGTTCAGAAACTCTATAAGAATAGGTTCTTCGTTTTGTTCGAAAGAATCACCGCGGCCCTGCAACGCATTTGAAGGAACATGGATGGGTTTTAGTCAGTAAGAGTCTGACACTCCGTTCCGCTCCGCCCAGAGCGGGAGGAGTCATCCGATGATTTACCCCATCCATAAAAAAAAATCCCCAACATTCCAAACATTCCGACCAGTCCATACCAATTTATTTATCTATCTCCGAAGATCTCTATCAGATCATTACAAAATTTTAAAGAGACCATTTCGGAATAACTTTTTTCGAGATTTAACATCCGAATTGATAACCTCCTTCATTTTTAGAGTCTAGAAACTTCTTCACTCCAATAGAATCAGTTGCCATAACAACGGAAAATGGCCCTCGATAATTAATTTCGATCAACTACAATGAGAACTACATGCTCTCATCGTCAATACGATTGAAAGCTGAAGAGAGATGGAATTGAGTTGCGGAAATCACTTAAAACACAAGACAGTCACTGTATACGAAACCAAACACAATCATCTGAAACTCATCATCATCTGCCTAGCCTTTTTCCCAACTATGTTGGGGTCGGCTACTAATCAAACCGGATTCAGCTGAAACTACTCATTAATATTTTCTCTACATAAATCCTCCTAAAACAAACCTCAAAGGCTGACTGTCTACTGAAGTTGAGAGGAGAGGAGCGGAGCGAAGCCGTGCCAATATTAAGCAAAAGAACCGCATAAAATCTCCACTCAGCTTCAGCGGACAGAGATTTGCGAAACAAAACCGGGAAGCGGAACGAGGCAGCAAGCGGGGAAGCGGAGCGAGGTGGCAGAAAAATCAAATTAGGTACTCGTCGCGTGAGCTGTGAGCTCCATACAGTGCTCAAATCAGCTCCCCACTACTTTGTTTCGCATCAATGCACAAACACAGTCCGCAACTCCGCTCCGCTGCCTTGCTCCGCGTCAATGGACAGGCAGCCAAAAACTGGCACATTACAAACACGTCCCAGTTTTTGCTCTAAAGCTAATTTAAGTCAGGAGGTACAAAGACTTGGTAGCTACCCAAGTGGTTGTGTAAATAGAGAGTCTGCGGAATTACCCAGCGTTTGCATCAAACATGAAGTGTGCTGGGAAACCGCAGGCCTCAGTAAGTACAGTCGAACAAAGGGTTAGCTGTATACAGGTAGCCGTCAACTTTAAACAATGTAGTGTGTTGTATAACCCTTTAGAAATATTTTTAGCTTATTTAACGTCTAGTTAAGTGCCTTGTTGGTTTAGAACGCTATAAATATTGAAGACCAAGAGGTCCTTGATTCGACTCTTGCGTAAAGCAAAGTTTTATTGGGGTTTTCATTCTGGAATTTCTCAGTAAAAGCGCTGAGTCAGTATTTATTTATTCAAAATTCATGCAACACACAGGTATACTCTATCAATCAACCAAGGGTGGTTGAGTAATAACATGGTGGTAGGTGCATAAAAAAATGCCAGTAGATGGCAACAGGTTAGCCCCCTAAAACAAGCGGCTTGGGTAATTTGAGTAAAAGTGATGAATTGAGAGAGTTCTATAAACATACCTTTACCATCTTTCAGGAAACATGAACGTGATTTCGTATAAGAGCACACACAGCCAAAATGAATTTGTCATAGCAGTTGATACATAAACATTATTTTCCTGTGTACGAAACTGTTTCCTCGACAGTACGTAAAAACTGAGTGCCAAGACTGATAGTTCTATATTACTCATAGATTGTCTGTCTGTAATTCCATCTTCTGAAATGTTTATGCTTTATCCGGATTCAAGGAATTTACTGTTTGGTGAAGTTAAAAATACATTTAATGATGGTAAACTACATAGTTTTAATGGCGAAATTAGTATGAGTCGTAAGCAGAGATCTTAGTGGTTTTAGTGATAAAAAGTTAATTAGCCTGTAGTCATTCGATGCAAGCTACTTTGATAGTTTACTGTTTATTTAAAACAGGCAGTTAACACAATGGTAACGTTAAGGTTGAATATCGCTTGCACGTCATTTAACGACCAAGTCTATTCTGTTTTCATGACACTGATTATATACATACATAGGTGACCTTTAAAACCCAGTATCACGTAACACTTTTTTTTTTGAACGGTCAGAAATCATCAAATGACACCTTCCGCTCTGGGCGGAGCGAAAGTGTCAGATTCTTACTGACTAAAACCCATCCATGTTTCTCCAGATGCTCTTCGCGTTCCAGGGCCGCGGTGACTCTTTCGAACAAGTTTCGCAAAGGTAACACGATACCGCTTGGCAAGACTAGTGTCAGTTTTTCTGGCTTCTGAATATTCGTAGCGACAGACAAAGACTGAGACAAACGGTTTATCATGCTTTCTGATTCTCGGAGGAATCTTGGTATGTTAAGTTGGTCACCCATACAGGGCCTGGCAGCGGCAAGCGTTGCTTTACCTTGAAGATCGATCCTTACGACTGCTATTATTTGGTCAAGAGCTCCTCTGAAATAACATTTGGATGTAAATGTAATAATTACATTTACATTGTGAAATGAGGAAAATTATGATGAGAATATTATAATAAACTAGCTTTTACCCGCGACTTTGTACGCGTATATCCATTGTTTCCCGTTCCCGTATAGCCTATAGCCTTCCTCATGAATCTGGCTATCATAGACAAAAATAATTTTCAAAATCAGTTCAGTTGATCCAGAGATTACCCCCCTACAACCTCACAAACTTTACCTCATAATATTCTCTTTTTCTCTTTTTTTTGTCTTTATTATTAGTTTTATTAATATTTTTTGTATTATTTTTCTATTATAATGATCATAATAATATTCTAATGTTCCAGTTTTCCTATAACGGTGTTCTCGCTCAGCACAAGTTTATTCAAGCATCGAGTGATCTGGGTCGTTGGAAACCTATTCATGTGAAACTCGAAGTTTGGCAAGACGTGTGCCAAAATCCATAGGTTTCCTAAAATTGGCACCATATCTCATGAGAACAAAATATGTCATATTCAGAATATGAGTAAGTAAAATAATCTGAATTCTATTACTTAGTTGTTGTAGTATTACTTGTTTTAGTTGGTACCTATCTATACTTTTGAACGGGCAATTGTTGTTATGTACGAGTATATAATCGGAATTTCGGAAACCACGGCTCCAACGATTTCCATGATAAATGGGGGCGATAAATCGATCTAGCTAGGTATAATTTTTAGAAAACGTCGTTTTATCCGTGTTTAAAATAAAAAAAAGTTCATCCATGTACTTCTGTTTAATGGGGCCTCATGAATTTGGATAAAATTTAGAACTAACAAAAACCATGGCCTGAGTTAGGAATAGGTTTAGGGTTATTTACCCGAAGGGATCAACGGGACCAATTATTAACAGAGCCGCCGCTGCCTGTCCTGTCTCTCTGCCAGCGGACTGTTTCTCATGAACCGTAATGGTTTTATCATAGAAACGACGCTCTATACCAATTTCAAATTGGTATAGAGCGTTTATTTATATTGCTGCTACAGGGTGTTCCAGAAATGCTTGGTCACATTTAAGGGTGGTGTTCTGTATCTGTCACTCTTCAAGCTGTCTGATGCAGTTAGTGGTGTTTATTTTAGTTCAATCACAGATTCGTTGCCACCGCCTGCATCAGGCTGCTTGAAAAGTGATTTTTTTCTGGACTTGTTAGTCCTTTTTCGAGGTCGGGTTTTTTTTTAAAGTCTGTAAATGTTTTTTTTGTTTTGATATTGTCTTTCTCCTCTATATCAGCTACAGGACCACCCCATAAATATGACCACGCAATTCTGGAACTGTATAACAACAAATAATAAAAGGTTGCCGGTTTCTAATACGAAACCCTTCGTTTGAGAGTACGACTCGCACTTGACCGGTTATTACAGGGATCTGTAGTAATCCAGTCCTCATTTCAACAGCCACGCGTGTGAAGGCGTTTCCAAAAACTATTTAATCAATGACAATTCTTTATCCCTTCCACATATAACCCGTCTGCCTTCAAAGCAAGAGTGAACAGGGGGCCTACCACAACCTCTTAAAACAATATTACTTTAATATTACTTTGCGTTCCGCTCTGTTGGATTTTCAACGCTCGGATCAGCGCCGAGAGTTGAAAATGCAACAACAGAAATTACAAAGTAATATTAAAATAATATTGTTTTAAGAGGTTGTGGTAGGCCTCCTGGCATCTTCTGGGCACGCTGGTTCCATCATAGACCTCATCTATCGCTTTCCATCAGGCGTGATCGAGGTCAAGAGCAAGCCCATACCTCAAAAAAAAATCTAGACCAAAGATTCCGTTTAATGCTTCTTGAAATGTCAAACTTTACTAATCAATCAACAGAAGTTTATCAAGATTTGTTTCTGAATTTATTTGATTGATTGACTTCACCAAGAAAGGAACGTATTTTTCTACTACTTACTAATTGCGCGTCTGATCAACGTTTACACCAAATGTTGTTACTCTTTCAAACCCAATACAGGGTAACTTTTATTTCATTGGTAATATTTCTGGGGATGGTATTCCAATCCTTCCCCATGAATATAAACAACACTCATTGTAGAACCAATTATTACCATAATTTCGTGAAAAAATCTACTGTTCTTTTATATTCTGTCGAGTCACATTTAATTAAACGAACAGTTTATTTTTCATTATTTCTTAAATTGTTTATAATTATATTGTATCTATGAGTCAAAGACAAACCATCAATGTACATAAAACTTGCCATAAACCTTGGGGATTCTACAGGAACGGGAACAAACGGGATATGCGCGTACGAAATCGCGGGCAAAACTTATAGTATAATAATATAATTCTAAATGTACGTTAAGAATCATCGGCAGAGGTAAACTAATTCATATTTGCTAAGTAGGGAAATGGTACTCACATACTTACAAATGTTGCAATCGTTGAAGAATTTTAATATGAGTAGGTACTATCACCTTCTGAAAAATTTCTAATGAATTTATCTAAGTCAAAATACAAAAGTCACGCTGCATACTGCATGGACCTGCGGACGGTGAGCGTTGGTTGACTCGCTGTCCGATCACAACCAGGCCCAGGTCGACGGCGCGTTGTGATCCACACGCGCCCCAAAGAGATGTCAGCAAAATGAACAGGGCCCGTTAGGGCCAGAGCCTGCCAGGGTTGCTTAATTTGTTCCAAAGAGCTACCCGCGGCCCTGAAACGCAAAGGGAATAAGGAGGAAGACGGATGGGTTTTATTCAGTAAGAGTCTGACACTCCCTCCCGCTCCACCCAGAGCGGAAGAAGTCATTTGATGATTTTCCATCCATAAAAAAACCCTGCATATCTACCTGCTTTGGTAAACTAGCACTTAGGTTAAAGTTATTGCTTCGCCCAGCATTTTGCTTTATAATCAATATCAGGCTTCAATTAACACACTCCAAATTGGCATCCATTGTGGCTCTGATTAAGTTTGTTGTCAGTTTCAAGACTGTTTATCGTTTCTTCGACTGAACGAATGACGTGATTTCTCTCGAAATGTCAATTCCAAATTATTAAGTTCTGTGGAAAGGTTTCTAACTAATCAGTGATGGATTTTTTAGAGGCAAATTGTTTTATTAATCCTTATAACTAAATATTACACATCGTGTAACATAATAAACGCAATACCTATTAATGAGTCATTGTATGTATCAGTATGAACAATATTTATTATGGGACCAACACTGGAATCGCAAAAAAAAATTGACTGCCTTATACATTTGTGCTCATAACTCGACAAAATGTACTGAACAGCCGATTTTTTTAGTAAATGTGTTATATTATGTAAATGCGAGAACATGTTCGTTTCTTTGTTTCGCTATCACGCCTCAATACTGAACCGATTTTAAATTATTTTGATACTGAGATAGATTGGACCCTGAAGTCGGTTATATACTACTTTTTGGTGGAAAATTAAATTTGAACACGAGCGAAGTGGAGAGGAAAAGTGTAATTTATAAACTAGTGCTTACTCATGAATGAATTTGAACTGATTTTCGTAATCAAATATCTACTTTCAGAGTGAGACAAACAATCAATTTCAAATTCCTTGAATACATTAAAACAATGTAGTTTTAGATAGATTTATCACAAACACTTTGGAGTTAAAGATCAGAACCCGGTTTTTTACTGCCAAGTCATGCATCCTTAATGTCGCCTTCCAGCCTGACCTTTGCGGTGGTTGCTTCCAGTCCTGTTTCTTGTCGGCTGTCCTACATAATCCGGGATTACTTCCAACGACCCTGTCAGTGGTAGTTCTGTTAGCCGTAATTTTTACTGGACATAAAAAGAAAGATTGTGTTAGTACTAAGTGAAGCGCTGATCACGAAATGTTTTGCACCATTTGTGTATTTGGCTTCTCCTTTATATGAAGCGGATTCAGAGCAATCAAGACAAGTATAGCTTATTCTTTGCATGTGTGATCTTATTTGCATGAGATGATTTCAATAATAGCTTCGCCCTCTGTCCTCTCATCATCAATAACGACAGTATGCTTGAAGACCAATAACTGTGTAGTCGATTTTTAATACCTACCACGACATACACTTTGCAGGTTATCCCTCCAAATCATTAAATTTTCATTTTCATGCTAAGCTACGTATAATTTATCTTTGTTTGACATTTTATTGTCAATGAACATCCAAAATCTATACCAGTCGTAGTTCGTTTATGTAAGGAGGTTACAATAGGATACCGACGACCTGCGACACTCGAATTCACCAGCAAGAAAACACAGATGCGACGGATATCAATAAAAATATATTCACCGGTTGTGTTAGATCCGTTTCTGAGATCCGTTTGCGGTATCTAAAAATAACCGGAGAGCTGTAAATCCCGGTTCGGTTGAACGGATTTGACTCGAGAATTTCGATTTGTAAACTTTATGATCTTTAGTTAGATGAGATTTATAGTTATTTATATCACTATTTTCACGTCTGTTTTCTACAAATACTACAGCTACTTTTTCAGGTGTCTGTTTTCGTTTGAATGTTGCAGTTTTTGGAATCAGTTTGGAAATAAATTAGTTTGTTGCGATTTAGTTAATGTTTAATGTGTGTCTTTAGGCTAATTTATGTAGCTTCGTTTGGGATCGTGATGGAGATTTAGTAGAATGAAAGAAAACGTAGTGTTTATGTTTGGGGTATTATCGTACTGGTGTTGGTAAGCGCAGGCGCCGGGCAAGTACGAAAAGTTAATACGTACTTGCCCGTGTCGTTTCTCCTGATTTTTTTTAAAATGATATCTACAAGAGCCACTGGAATTAAGTTCACTGCTTTTTGAAAACTAATTTTGCACTATCTATATTTCCATCTAAATATGAACATCTGTGAACATCTCGCCGTGAAAATTAAGGTGAAGTGAGCTGTTACTAATTCGCAATTGACAGCTCACTTTGCCAACGGTGAGGATTTTACAGAATCGGCTGGTTTACTCCACACTGAGCCTGAATACAATCCTTACTTTGAAAATGAAATTTTAAAAATGATTTTTTAAAGCTAATTCTTATTTAAGTACTAATATAACTCCATTAAGCAACCAAAATTGTAATTAAGTTTTAAATTATTATTTACGCAAGCCCTAAACGAGGCTGTTAAGATTGGTTCTGTTGATTAAATATTAAGGGACAAAAATGTAAAACAAATAATAAAAAGTTATAACCAAATTAACTTTTGGTTGATGAAAGTAACGATTCAATTATGAGTGGTAATATTTTTTTGTGATTTTGTTGCCTTAATATATTAAACATTACGTTTATTCTTAAATGGTTCATTTATTTACTTATCTGATTGAAAAATCTTTCATATACTATAACGTTGTACCACAATTTTTTTGTTTATAGCTTAAGGAGTATTTTGGAATTAATGTTATTTATTTATTTGTAAAAGAAAATTGAATACGAGAAAAGATAACTGTTTTTGTACCGTACATTTTCGCTCAAGGATATTATTAATTAAGTATGAACTTTTATAGTTTTTGCAATAATAATTGTTTCTTATATCGTATAAAAATTTTAAAAATGCTAGTAGAATTCAGTACAGGTAAGTTTTATTGGAAAAATACACATTATTTTTAGACAATCCAACAAAATCTATAAACATTTCAATAGAATTTGACACGAAAATAAATCGGGTTCTCACTAGCACACCTAACATGAAAAGAAAATTGTTCGGAGGAAGAAACGTGTAGGCTTTTTAGGGGTGAATCGAATTTTGGTTCTCCTGGGAACAGAACATGATTTATCCAATATAAAACCGAGCAAGGCAAGGAAGAAAATCTCTCATCCGCTATTATTTGGGGAACTGATAAAATATGGATATATGTAGTACCACACCTCTCTGTTTACGCCTTTTGGGAGAACAGGCGTGACATTATGTTATTTTTTATTATTATGAAATTCAGAAGCCTGTCTTGGAAAAAGCTTGGTTAAAATTCCAGCTTGAAAAGTGCCTTATTTCTATTTTTGCGAAAGACGTCCACTGCCTCCCACCCCAAGTGTCGCCACAACAACCGGTCCTGTGCGTCTCGCATCCATCGGCTACCAGTAACCCTCACCAGGTCATTGGTTCACCTTGTGGGAGGCCTTCCAAAGCTGCATCTTCCAGTACGCGGTCGCCACTCCAAAACAATAAAAATCTGTTCTACGAGTAATGTATCCTGCCCACTACCGATCGCCACTGAGTTTGGCGATCCTTCAATGTTAGACTGGCTGTGTAATTATTGATATGAAACACCTTTTCAGTATTTTTATTCTGCCTTTTATATAGCTTAATTAATGGTAAAATCGAAAATCCGTGCCTAAGCATTGAGGAAAGTCCTTCAGCCGTTTTTATGTCATGACATGAAAATCAAATACCAATTTATAACACAAACATAAAAGATAACTTTTCCCTCCAATTTATGAATACATTCAAAACAGTACAGAAGCTATTCATCAAGTAAAATTTACGATCGAATGTAACGAAAAAGTTTTTTAGAGACTTTTCCGAATATATTGAAATATTGGTTTGAATGGTTGAAGCTTGCATTTTGTAGTGCCTCGAGATATATTGCCTAAAGCTGTGGCCAGATATGGAGGGAATGACTATCTGTGAATGAATTGACATAGCTAAACCTGGTACAGCAGGCCTAGACAAAAAACTTTTCTGTCACGTTAACGTCCGACGCTCACGACAAAATGTATGGGAATGACATTAGGTGTGGAAAGGAAACGTCATCACCTAATGTCATTCCCATACATTTTGTCGTGAGCGTCGGACGTTAACGTGACAGAAAAGTTTTTTGTCTAGGCCTGCTGTACCAGGTTTAGCTATGCGACTGTTCTGCGTAGATATGTAATCTCTAAAGTGCTGAAAGGTATGTTGTTACGTACTTTAAGACATAATATACAGGTCTGTTGTGTGTGTCTATGTTTATCTTATTTGCAGTAGGAAACTAGCAGTGATTTTCTCTGCTGATTTTTTAGCATGTTTTGAACCAGAGCATGCACTTAGCATGTTTTTGACGTATAGTATTGTAACGTAAAATTTTACTAAAACTATAATACTCGTTTCGCAGATATTATTGAATTGGATAATATGTTCATATTTTCGTATGATACAAATTGTGTATGTCGCATAAAATTATACCAAAGTACTATAAGGTTTAGGCTTGTTTTACTCTACACGTCAAAACATTCGTGTTAAGCCCTCTGGTGAGTTCTGTCCGCTCAAGTCTTCTTCTCAATCTGTTTGTAGCTTTATCCATGAAGAATGGGAGTTTAAAAGTTGAAAGGATGAAATAGTATTACAAAAGTTGTTTGTGATTTTTCGTCTGAAAAATGCGTAAAAGTTAAAAGTTCAGTTAGATTTGATTTGAATGAGTTTACCAAAGAAATATTAGACTTAGGTATATATTTCGTGCTTTGTTGAAATTAATTTTTCGGAGTATTACATTATTTTAATACAGGTAGGTACCAACTATTAAAATAGTCATAAATCTGAAACGGTATTCTACTACGTAGAAGAAATATAATTGTATTAAGTCCTTCCGTTAGATTTTTAAAAAATATTGGACATGTATTTTGCCATTTTAAATCGCTAAAAAAAAATAATAAAAATAAAGCGCATCAAAGTTCAAGAGACGAGGCTGGTGACGTTACGTCGCTAGTAAAAAATGTACTATGGCATATAGTGACGTCACGCGAGTTTACAACGTCACTTTTGGTTTCGTGAAAAAAGAAAAAAAACGTGTTCAATATTTTTTTGGAAATCTATCTGACAGACTAATTAGATTTTTTCACAAGAATTTCTTATTTTTTCTTTTCTTCAAAACAATCAATGCTCGTAAACTTATAAGAAGATCTAACTAACAGTGAGAAACTATTTTGTAATAGTCTCTTTCTTCTCTCTTGGTCTTATGGTCCATAAAGTAGAGATCAGAAGTTTTTTAAATTCATGGAGCATAAATTCAAATAATATATAAAGATCCTCTGAAACATTAACAAAAATAATAATTTGCGTTTACCTACATGAAGTGGGATGAGACGAATATTGATCCATCTATCTATCAGCGACTGGCTGTCAACGTATAGTGATCGATGTACCCCCGGCATGGTAAGCAAACTCCTCCTTTGAGGCCAAGATATCGTTCGGAAAAGGCGAATGAAAGAAATTATGAAATTAGACAGAATCGTGACTGGAAATAGTGAAGGAAATTACTAGGTATGGTAATATTTCTGCATGAGTTTTGAAGTTTTATTAGTCAATTTAATTATATTGTGTTTTTGATATTACAAAAAGAAGAATTTAACTCGTTCCAAAATATTATATTTGAATGCTTTTTGGCATTTGCTCACTATTATTATGTTTAACCTACTTTTGTTATTTAGCAAATAAATATTTTCCTTGAAACCAACGGTGTGTTATTTTATTTTTCAAATATCGTAGAATGATTTGTTATTTCATTGTGTATATGTTATTTGTGTGTGATTATACTATGTTATTTGTTTTTATAACTATGCTAAGTTATTATTGTTAGTTTTCGCATATTATGTCCTAAATATTTTTATTTCTTTCTTTTAAATTAGTGAATATGCAGGATAATTGAGTTCGT
The DNA here is from genome assembly GCA_947386135.1 of Melanchra persicariae. NCBI lineage: Eukaryota > Metazoa > Arthropoda > Insecta > Lepidoptera > Noctuidae > Melanchra > Melanchra persicariae. Next base: position 4,354,674 of record OX376653.1, on the reverse strand, counting down.
TCCATGAAATGGACTATACTAGAGTTGATAGAATAAACTACTGTATTATATACACCATATAAGTTGATTTGCAATTGAAACGCTTAGAAACCGTGACGCGGTGACGACCTTCACTATTGGGAAAACGGCACATAATGTTTTCCAAAGGAAAACATATCACACCTATTTATCGCCATAAAGCTTACAGTAAATGCCTGTAGCTCAATTTATTTCAAGCCTGATTTTCGATCAGATTATCTCCAGCGACGAATTTTGAGTACAATATTAATTTCATACTCAATTAAGCTACAATGACCAATCTTCACTTTTATCAAATGGCCTCGACCGCACTACCCTTGGCAAAATGATCGCTTTGGGTAATGTTGACACAATAATACGATATTTTGTTTTTCACATTATAATTACCTAATTAAGGGGCGTGCAAAAAGTTGGTGCACGTCATAATGATAAATGTTAAAGTAGGTTGTAAATAATACTTTGACAAGTCAATTTTTTTTATCGTTTTTAATCTAGATGAGGCCGGTGTTTCCTAGCGGACCCTCAGGGTCCGCTAGGAAACACCACCGAAACAAACTCAGAGGTCAAAGTCTCTTTTGAAGTCCATACAATTAATTGTACTTGTCAAATCATAACAGAACCATGAAGGTTGATGTCTGAGGTGGTCTTTTGAGGAAAGTACCACTCAGATTTGAGTGGACCTGTCCAGACAGTGTAAGCATTTGCCAGTTATCATGTAGCTCAAACTTATAACTTTAAGGAGCTCAACGATTTGACAAACAACACCAAAGGACATTTGGTTAGGCCGCCTAAAAAAACTCAAAAACTCACTTAGGTATATGTACGTCATAGTAGTAAAGTGTTTATATGTGCGCGTTTTGGTGCAGTCAAGTAAATGACAACAATTTTATAATTGTGGGAAACTTTGTAATCAACTCAGGCCTACTTATTTATTGTTTTTAATCTCAATAAAATAGTTGGGTCATCAGACTGTTTTTCTGTTTTTTTTTATAGCCTGTTCTGTCCCACTGCTGGGAAAGCCCCCCCCAACTCCTTCCACTCCTTCCGGATGTTTTCGTCCCGAGCCACCTCGGACCAACCCTCGCAGTAGGCGTCTAGGTCGTCTCGCCACCTCTTCCTGGGTCGACCTCGGCGGCGCTACCTATGCTCAGGCACCCACTTTGTGGAAGCTTTTGCCCAGCGGTCACTATGCATGCAGCTGACGTGACCCGCCCCATCCCACTGACTGTATATGAAATAGACTATTACTTTTTGACAGTCAATGTTGTCAAATGTAAGTACTCTTGTGAAAAATTACTTTCATTCTTTTTTTTTGCCCATTCTGACACGAGATGAAACTCGCTGCTATTTTAAATAGACAAACCAGGGCGGGAAGTCTCGACATAGTTAATGATCGTATAAAGACCGAAAAACAAAAAAAAAAGTCCTGAGGCCACACGTACACAGTCAAACTTCAACGCGATCCACGATCAAAATCAATGATCAGCAAAAACTGAAAAATTGCAGGTTTCCTAACGAAATTTTAGCCAAATCTGTTTAGTTTCAAGCTGCAGAAAGAATATATGTTAACTTTAACTATATTTCAAAGAACACTGTTGTTTCCGAAACATGTTCAAAAATAAAATCCTCGATAGAAATTATCGTCAAAGTTACATCCAACTGTGACCTTAGAAAAAAAATCCCGTATTTACTACTTATTCCAAAAATCTATACCAAATAATGAATCGAATCTTAACGCAAAACTTTGTTGTTTTAGATTTTTAATAGCTGAACTTAGTTTTGAGTAAATCGATAAAATGTTTCATCATCATATCAGCCGAAAGACGTCCACTGCTGGACATAGGCCTCCCCCAAGTGTCGCCACAACAACCGGTCCTGTGCGTCTCGCATCCATCGGTTACCCGCGACCCTCACCAGGTCATCGGTCCACCTTGTGGGAGGCCTTCCAACGCTGCGTCTTCCGGTACGCGGTCGCCACTCCAAAACTTTTCGGCCCCATCGACCATCTGTTCTGCGAGCAATGTGCCCTGCCCACTGCCACTTCAATTTGGCGATTCTTCATAAAATGAAATGTTTCATATTTGGCAAGAAATTGCAAGCATTGTGTCATCGCGCATCTCTTTCTTTTCTATGCAGTCCGAGAGTGACCGAGTTTTTGCTGATTACAGCGCCTTAACGACTGAATTCGGTCGTTATGCGCTCGTTAAATATGTCGAGACTACCCGCCCTGGAGAGTTATTTTATAAACGTCACGCCATAAAATTAAGTTAAAGTGCTATGAATACATTAAATCATAGAAGAATAAAACAAACAAGCTACCTCGAACTAAGTTTCCATAAGGGGATATAGGTTTTCAGAATAGACCAGCTGATTAACGTATACACTGTCTTAGCTGAAAACCCATAAATATATGGTGGTCATTATAGAAATATGAGACAAAAAAACTTTCACAGAAACGCTTGCATGATTATGTTTGTAATTACAGCATAAACAAATGTCAGCTATTCTCACGTTTTTGCTCTCATACCAAATCAACTGCTATTGCAGTAAGTAGGTACTTATTCATTCATCTTCAAAATATTTAGAGCATTGGAAGTAATATGACACTGCCAGAATGTGCTGGAGATGCGAAGTCCCAAATAGAGAGGAATTTTATCTGGTAATGGAATTCCCTGAACCAATCCCGCAGATGCTTAGCGCTTCATAAATACGATTATTTCCATGTTTAGAGAAGTTATTACGCTGTATATAAGTTTTATGTAAATGTAGTATTTTTAACGACGGTTATGTTATTGATTCATTATACTTTTTGACATCTTTACAAATGTAGAACGTTTTTTCATTGGTGTGTCAATAGAAATAGAAATATTTAGTAGGTAAGATAATGTTAGAGAGAGTCAGACAATTAATAGACTAATTTTTATTTATTTTAAATTATGAATTTCAGACATATTTTGTAAATGATGTTTTAATCACCTACTGGTTACAAATGACTAGCATGACCACATCACTGGGTGTTCAGCTGCATACACCATTACTCCATCAGCTTCAATGGAAGCTGACCTCAAAGTCGGGGCAAGAAGAGGCAGCTGATGATGAAACACCCGCATTGGGTACCTATTCAACTCGAACACAAGGGTAAAGGCAGCAATACAACCCTTATGTAAATCGTGACTGAAAATACACCATGATTGATATGGAGGGACTCTAAAAAGTAGGTTAGGAAGGGACATACTAACTTATAAATAATTCTGTTTATGTATGACGTTGAATGATAATATTTAAACAAAGTTTGTGTAGTCTCGAAACAAAATATTCATTCTATTTTCGTTCGTGTATTGTAAATTAACGTATGCATAGGACTTGGTAATCTATGTACTGTTATTGTAAATCTCGGTTGAATATAGAATACGTAAATAATAACGAAATTCTTAAACGATTTTGTCTAAGAATATAGAATTTTAGCCGACCATTTAGCGGGCCGTTTAAATAAAATGTGTATACAATTAATTACGTAAAAGTGCAGGCCAAAAGCCTTATTTTCTTGCTCTAGCTGGCAGTTTAAACACGTTAAATAAATTAAATGATGCTCTTTTGAAACAGCAATAAACATCTATACACCATATATAACTTATCACATTACGCGAAAATATGGAAGTAGCCTGGAAAAACTTTAACCTGAAACATTTGCATGTGAAAGTCGAATAAGTTTTCACTTTTAAACAGTTAAAAACTAAATTTACTTATATAATATAATATTTTTCGTTTTTTTACATTGCCGATTAATAATACGGTACCATGTAGCATCCTAAATGAATGAACAAACTTTTAATTAATCAAAAACTTACAAATTCCAAAAACTTTTCGAAAGAAGAAAAAAATATCACAAACCTTCACATAATCCACAAAAATGCACAAAAAAATATCAGTAACAAGTTCACTATAGTACACTTGCTTGCATTTAAATACACCGCTCACACAAAATCGCGACGCTTTTACGTAACTGGGATCGCTCACGTTTCCGCGGCCCGTGCTTTCGCTAAAGCGTTATCGGCGCGTCTGGCGATTTCGCCTCACGCCGACCCCCTTACAACTACTCCTATAACTGCATTGCGCCCATACAAACCCAAAACGCTCATTATTGCTACTTAATTCTTTATCTTCGTTCATAGTTTGAAGAGTGAAACTTTGAGTGGGAAGGGTTAGTGCATTAAGCGCTTGAACCAGCTTTACCGCTGCACGTGGCTTTCATAATTGCGATTATTAAACTCGACGGAGTTACTCTAAGCGGTTTGTTATCGCCGTAACGAGTGCTGGAATAATCCGTTTCTACTAACTAACTAGTACAAGATGATCTCTGTTGATAGGCACACGTAACATTTTACCCCCTACTCCATGTAATTTTACTCTTTAATCATTGTAAAGCGTATTATACCTAATAAAGAACTCGTTTCACCTAATGGCTAAGATTTGAGTGGCGGAGTCATAACACAATATGGCTTTATTGCAGTCATTCGGCTATCCTCGCCGTTTGTGGTAATTTAATCGTTTCCCGGATTCTCCAGCGAATTAATGCCGACTTTTTTCATCCGTAAGGTTTTTCCGCTAATGAAAATTAGGGAAGTTATTTTGTTTCCGTTCGTGTTTCCGACGCAGACGATTTTAATAAACAGTCGTTTTGAAATGTCAACGGTGTTTTCAACGAGTTTTGATGTTTATAGAGTGGTTCAACTTTGCTTTGGAGAGGTGAAAATCATTAAATATTTATAGAGTGGACACGTTAGTAAGTTTGTATGCACTGATATGTATTTTATAAAGTACGTATAGAGCAAAGCAAACATAAAATGTATTAAACTAAATAGTATTGAGACAGATATTCAAACATTTTTGATAGGAAGTCTAAAGTAAATATCCCCGACATCAATAATATTTTCTGACAAGATAAAGAGAATAAGAATCATGTCAGAATCCCACCGTTTGACCCTCATATTTTTATGTCAACCCCTAACGGAATATGATAAAGACTTATTGTCGTGTTTGAAATCCTTGTATCTTGCTATAAAAGGGTATGCCAAAGGGTAATATTACATACCCGCAATGAAGTTCACACAATCTTTATCAAATTACATTGTTTAGGTAGGGTAAAAATACTCGAGTATTTTTTCTTCATGAAAGGCAAAGTTTTAAAGGCATTTTTTCTGTACCGTTAAAGGAATTCCAACATACGCGGATGTGGTATGAACTTGACACAAACATGACGTAATCTGACGTCAGATGAAAAAAAGTGACAAGATTTTAGTGTTAGACTTTGCCTCGTTTCGCATGTTCGTGTGAATTCAGCCAAACAGTACATAGTAGGTAGGTGTTTTTTTGGGAAAATCTTTGGAGGTAGCGGAACAGAGAGTAAAGTCCCGCATACCTCAATTGAAAAGGGAGGACACTTTGTAAATGTTCTAATCGCACGTTAAACTCTGATATCGCGATTTAGGATTTTGTCAAGTTAGTTCGCAGCTGTCGTGATAGATGGCGCTGCGAGTCTCATTTGTTGTGATGTTGATTCTGCTGTGCTAATTTTTTGTGGTGGCATCAATGCCGCTATACTCCCATCACTACTCCCAACCACTACAGCTACTGAGAGCCAGAAACCAATGCGGACCACCAGAATAGTACTGAGTCAGTGAAGTTCGACGAGTCCCGAGGAAAAAGATGTCCTGGATCCCACAGCCGAAGTTAATCAGAAAAGGACTGTGGTAAGAAAAACATAGTAGTAGGTTGGTGCTATACAGTTTCCTAAGCTTGCAAACACTATCCGTTTTCCTCAATTAACTTTTACCACAAGCGTGGGGAGATCTCTACCTGACAATTCCTGAACCAAATCAGCGTTAAAATCTCTTACAATTTTACGTTTTGTTAGTCTTGTTTGGTCTTAACTCATAGTCAGAACTGCCTGAATTACGACCTGTTTCATCTTTTCATGAAAAACATTGTTTATTTCATATTCAGATCTCATTACTTTAATTATTTATCTGGTAGATAACATCTAGCTCCTAAGATCTAGGCCTTACCCACAATCTAGTGCATGTCATCCATCACCCATTTAGCCAAGCCATGCTATTATGGCAATGATAAATCAACTCTATCCGTAACCAATCAAAGTACATAATTGATTGTGTGCCCTCAAACAGACTGTCTGCATTAATCGACGCAGAGCCCAGTTTGTCTTTCATCTGTAACACGATAAGGGCACAGTGAACAAACAGAATTTGGGCCTCTGCTAAGTTTTTAGACTGTCGCTTGATTGATTACATCAGGCTATTGAAGTATTTCCAAATTAATCTAGATTTACAATGTTCTTTTCGGCTTTAGAGTTATTTGGAAAACTTCGTAAATTGTGTTATTCTTTCTCTCGGTACACTGTTTCAAGGGACTTCGGTCTTAGAGAGTCTCTAAGACCGAAGTCCGTAGTTTTGGCCTCAGTGTCGGGCGTTTTCAACTCCGTATCACCTACGGACTTACTATTAGTCCCAAACCCGAACTAAGGACAATTGTCAAATCGTGTTGTCATTCATTCTTAGCAGGTTTGGGATTAATCGTAGGTCCGTAGGTGATACGGAGTTGAAAATGCCCGACACTAAGGCCGAAACTACGAACTTTGGGCTTAGAGAAGACCCCCGTGTTTTGGGTGTCGAAACTAACCTTCAAATATTTTTTGGGGGGACATCAGAGGGACTTTTTTTCTGAAGAATGATTTGTGAAATGACAGCTTCGTTTGGAGGAATTTCTTGTCCTAGTTTTTTAACACTAGGAAATATTGAAGAACTATTTCTGAAGTAACTAATAAAACAAGCCGAAAATTAGATTCTGGGACAATAGTGTTCGAAGCGGCAAGTGTTTATGTTGACAGAAGTATGTCGATACTAGATATTACCAAATGGTAGAATCCTTCATTCAGGTCACGATGTTACCAAACTGTTTGAGGATTTGTTTACAGTAAATACTACCTTCTTGGTCGAAGATCTATCTGATATAGGTGGATATTCTTTAAAACTTCCATCATTTATCCCTATAAAGTCTAATGTAACATATTCAGTAACAAAAAACAAAGCGATAATTTATTTTATTTTAGCTAATTTTACAAATAACAAACATAATCAGTAGGTACTCCTATATAGCCCTAAACGAATTTATTGATTTGTGGTGCTAATGGGCCCTGGACTAATTCCATGTTTTTACTTTGCAGGGTAAGACGATATCAGGGTCATTCTACTTTTCGATTCCTATAAAAATGTCCCTTGTACATTTAGACCATAATTTCTAACTCGTTAAGATAATATTTGAAAAACCTATTTTTTTAATTCAGAATTGCACATTTGCTCACCTGAATGATAACTTTTACAGAAATATATTATGGGCTAAGAATTAAAAAAAAAAAAATTTTTTGGTAACGCAGTGGACATTTTAGTAACTAATGAGACATTTTTTTTGTTATAAAAATCCCAGAATATTGAAGAAATTCATAATAAACATTGAGGCCCGGTTGAGATCTGACGTAACACTAAATACGAGTATTTCGAACATCTGCAATTTTGTAAAAGTGTTCATAAATGTTCATCTCCATTTAAGTCATTAAAAAGTAGAATGGCCCATCAATCAATGAGGTAGGTAGTGACTCAATAAGCTCGAGAGACAATATTAAAAGCAGCGTCGTCATAATATTTTGCTCAGCTTAGTAAAAATAATAAGGTAACCGATGGATAGAAAATGTCGGATAATGTTACATAAATATTGCAGAAGTAATATTGGCGTATCTTTATTAGATGTGATTGTTACTTGCTTTTAATTATGTCATACATCAGCTGTAAGTACATTTATTAATTATGGCAGACGTTAACAAAGCATGGACAGGTTTTGTATTCACGAAGTGAAGATAATAACACTGCGATTTCGCCTGATAGTTATGAAAGAAAATCACATTACCGGCTGGACTCAAATAAATCCAGAAAAATCGACACAAAGCATTGGATCTGTGTCATCTATTTCACGAAAAGCGTCACATAATATTTAGTAGCTACTCTATAATAACGTTATTATCACTCTCTCCTCATTCCCCTATCCTTTTTGCTATCGTAAAAGAAAAGTAGGTACCTTTCACCCCCTTATCTCAAACCGCCAATCTTTGGAGGGTAGATAAGGAACAAGTTAAATTGGAGGGTCTTGCAGACCTGCTAATCTGTGTAGGGTAATTACGAATTAATTGAGAACCAAGTTTTACAAATGTGCGAGTATGTTAATGAAAGTGAAGCGTAAAATCTTTCGTGAATTTTTAATTCAGCTTTTTGTACGCGAGCTTCTAAATATGAAGCAGAGTTTACTCTTAGAAATAAGCAGGCTATTCAGAACTCTTTTCAAAAGAAACTTAAACACAGTGAGTAAGGAACGCTATACACAAGGTGTGGTGCGGTCCGTTTACTCCATTTTGTGTTTGAATACTTACAAAATGGAGGGTTTGCTCATCAAAATACAAAACAAAAGCTCATAAAACGTGCCCGATGTGGCAAAAGTTTTTATTTTCTACTATGTAAAATGACCGCTGCAAAAAGGTCTAGTGGAAGTGACATTAACGATAAAATAAATTCTAAAATCTGTAAGATGGACATACGCTGCTGAAATCTCAATTCTAACATTTTGGACTTTTGATAATTGTAATCCCTGTTACAATGTCACTTTTTCTAGAGTCTAGCCCATATTCCGAAACGTAAACTTCAACTCAACTCGAACTCCAGCTTCATTGGAGCATCGAAACTGTCAATAAAGCTTGTCATTAATTGAAGTTTCGTGCTCGAGAGATGAGTACTAAGCAAATGCGTATACGCGCTTGCTCAGCTAAAACTCATGTCTCGAGCGAACGAAAACGTCAATTTATAACGTCAATTAGACAAGCTTTCATTGACGTTTTTGTGCTCATGTTGGAGTTGGAGTACCCATTCTGAAATATGGGCAAAAGGTCAATCAATCAATCAATCAATCAATCAGTTTATTTGTGAAACATAGGTAGGTGTTAATTTTACTCCTTACCCAAAATTTACTTCAGGAGTGCAATTCTGTAAAAATCTCACCAAGTAAGCTTAGGTGAAGTGAGGTGTCAATCCATAAAAAAGATGGAATGACATTTCACTTCACGCTCACTCCACTTAAGTTTACACAGTGAGATGTTGACAGACTAGACCGGCTGTACAAGGCGTGATCGCTCTCACTGCGTGTGATTCTGATTCAATGAACGCGCCCAAGCAGCGAAGTGAGGCGCGGAACGCTGAAAATTCGGCAATGGACAGCGCATACGTCGCGATCTCGCAGAATATTCGACAATGGACAGCACTGGGGTAATACGTCGCGATCTTGTGACAATATAAATGTATGTTAAATATAAAGTAAAAATTTAAAGAGTGTTATTTTACTCCTTGTAATCGATTAATTTCGTATTTAGTCTATGATTTTAGAAATAATATAAAAAGTCTGTGGTAATACCGTTCTCTTGTCTCTGCATCTGCTAACTGAAGCAATGTCGTAGCTTTGATAGTAAAAATAAATATGATTATCATAATTAAGACGTCCTTTTATTAACACATGTTAACACTCCTCACGGTGTATTTCTATATTCTGGACAACCTGCCACCTAAACCTTATATAAATAAATAAATAAATGACGAATACCTTATCAAAGTTTATTACATCTTCTGTTGCTTTCCTTCAGTTGGTTTCAACGATTGCTGCACTAATGAAAATACTTAAAAGATAATAGGGTTATGTTTAATTTACCTTTTAATGTCTTGCAATAAAGACTTCTACTTGAAGTAATGGGATCTGCAATTACCTGGAAAGAGCGAAATGTTTATGTTAGTTGTAAGTCAATTAATGTTAGCTTTTATTCTAATTGAAGTTTGTAGACAAACAGGTTTCTATTTAACTTAAGTCAAGTGATGCGATTGAATGTTGAAAAATAATTCAACCAGTGACAGCAATCATGCGCGTTTATTAAATTTCAGTTCGCGGAACATTAAAAACTTTTAGCAGCAGCTTGTGGAATAGTTAAAGAAAGGAAATGAGCGTGCTTTAGAACTAACTTTGAATATCAAACGCATATGCCTACCTACATACATATAATTATCATTTACGATGAAAAAAATACTCCTTGAAAATTTACAGGATGACAACTCTATTTTTTTATAAAGTTATCCTTATTGTAAGACCCAAATTGTCCTGTCATAGACACTTTAGACTTAAACTTATAATTTTTTATTAATTTCTTTTTAAAAGAGTGACTTTGAAATTTCTTGCTTAGCATAATTATGATGTACCCATGTAAATATTATGAATTTGTTAGCAATCGAACGTCCACATTTAGACAAAGGTTTACTAAATTGCGTTTCAGAATACATTATCATTATATTTCCTGAAAAAAAAATCTTTAAACAATGACACTTTAAAAAAAGAACTCATTCAAAAATCTTCGAAAAACAAAACACGAGCGCTACCTGGTCAGTGAAAATAAAGTGGGCCAGACAAATGAAAAGCGTTGAAAGCTTACCTATTTGAAACGACGTGAAAGGAATAAAATGACATGAATGAGATTGGAAATTTGTTCTGCAGGCTTTGTGTAAAGTGATTTGTTGAACAAATGTACGGGGAGCAGTATCAGATTTAGAGACAAATGGTTGCGTTAGTGTTATTGTATTATATGTTCTGAAACTCAACACTCAATATGTTATTTGCATTACACAATGTAAACTTAGGTGGTCTAGGTACATTATAACTTATACATAATTTTAGATCATTGTGGACCCTGTCCGGCACAGCAAGATAGGATAGAGGAAGGGGGCTGTTATTATAATTAATATTTGAAAAAAGTAAAATATAAATTGTTTTTCTACTACTCACTTCGACTTTGATTTTATTTATTATTTTATTAAACTAGTTGTTTATCGAAATCCATGCTAATGTAAATGCGAAAGTAACTGTGTCTTATTGTATGTTTGTAACCTTTACACCAATTAACGGCTATTTAGATATGGATAAACGAGTAGACCTGTGATTATATAATTTTTAATCCAGTAGTACCTGGTTCCTTTTGGTTAAAAAAAACGTGGGCAAAGCCGCGGTCAGGATCTAGTTAATAATGTTTTAATGTCTCGACTTTTAGAAGTCGTCGATTTTTCAGTCTGTTTAGGTATTTCTTCTCGGAGGTAGTCAATTAAGATGATATATTCCAGCAAAGTATGTGAATAATAAAATCGTTTTTTACATTATTATCCATTTCATGCTATCGTTATTGTTGAGGTTGAAGCGATAACGAATCGTAAAATTAGGGGGAATTTTACATTTCAGTCTGTATTTTCAGGATCAAAGTTATCACAAGTAAATTCAAATAAATAATAGCGTCGAAACGAATAATTTTAACAAATTTCCTTTCAGTTGATTAACTTGCCAAATAAATTGGCCACGTTCTAATTGAGTTTCAGTGGGCATTACAAAATTATAGCGTCAAATATTTTCATTCAGTTTTTGGTTATTTTTTTTTTTTTACTGGCGTCGTGTTATTTGGCGATTTTTCACCATTGACATTTTTTTGTAACCTAAAGCTGGCAGTTTTGTTTTCCCACTGCTGGGAAAAAACCTTTCCAATAATTTTATAATGAGAATAGACAGCTGACAAGTTGATTTACTGAGGAATCTATACAGCTTTTCTAGGGTTCCGTACCCAAAGGTTAAAATCGGGAACCTATTACTAAGACTCCGCTGTCCGTCTGTCTGTCACTAGGCAGTATCTCATAAACTGTGATGGCTATAGTTGTCGAAAAATCAAAGGCCCGTTTTGACAGCAGGGTACAACAATACTTTACTAGTAAGTTTGAAAGAGACATGAAATAAATCTTTTTGTAGTATCCTGCTGTCAAAACGGGCCTTTCATTTTTGACAACACTATAGACAGTTGAAATTTTCACAGATGATGTATTTCTGTTATAACAACAAATACTAAAAACAGAATAAAATAAATACTTGTGTGGGGCTTCCTTCCGTTTTTTATAGATATAGTACGGAATCTTTCGTGCGCGAGTCCGACTCGTACTTTGTTTTGATTTTTATTTTGACAGTAAAAATGGGTACTTAATCACTTCTTTTATTACCAGACTAATGTTGCTTAAGGATACCTAAAACACAAAAGTATCTCTTTACTACGGGCTATACCATTAAATGAGCCATTTAAAACAGTACTCCGATTTTAATTTTGCTTGAGCAATTTGTTAGTTCGTGGGCTTTTTCTTCTCGAATATTTATTTAGGGTATCTTTCTCTGTCCAGAACTTCTAGATTTTCTCTGGTTTTAATCATGTTTCTTTTGTGTTTTCTTAATACAAAAGAATCACTATAAGATGGAACGAAACCAATATAACTTTCGTCCGACCACTCGAGTGACCCTTTATTTCGTTCAGAAACTATGTATCTATTAAAGTCTCTGTTTCTAAAATTAAAGGGTTTTCTTGGAATGTTTCGTTAGTTAAGTAAATGAATTTTACAAAAGAAATCTTAGGTTTATTTAACTGGAAATTCTTTGCTGCAAAAACCAAAAAGGTACCTAGGTACTTGTATATTTTTTTTTTCAAAAATGGCAAGTTTGATGAAAAACTTTTATTTTGAAGTCGATTCTTGTATTTTTAATAAAAAAAGTTTTTTGTTTTTCACTTTTTGGTGGTCCACCACTTAACAACACCATTGGAAAGTCACAGGAAAGCCAAACACGCAATTTCGTTTACTTGGATGACATGTTTTCCAGCTATTTGGATTTAAAAACCAAACTACTGAATTTAATGAAATTTCAATGGAACCAATCGTTTCATAAAATACTCATTTCACATAAAAAATCGTTTCATAAAAGACGGAGATATGATGTAAAAAACATAAAAAAAAACAACCGAGAACCTCCTCCTTTTTTTTAAAGTCGGTTAAAAAGGTAATCTTATAGACGCGATAACTTTGAGTAAAAATCGCCAAAACTTCTACCTACAAGGTGTCAAAAGTCATTTAAAAGTATTAATTGCTTGATTTTGAAGAGATACTTATGATATTACAATTTGTTCCTCAAGTTCAAAGCTGTAACTTCCACGACATGAAGTTATCAAATAACAAATTAAACTTTGAACTTTTTGATAACTTCTAAAACCACTTTATAATATCCAGACATGAGCCTTGCTACATAATTATAGCTTCAATATAGATACTCGTGTAAACTCGTGTTACACTATATTGGACTAACCAACACCCATATGCCATTGTCCAATGTTGGTGGAATTGGGGAAGACTGCCGCTATCATTCCTCATGAATGTAGCTATCATATACAAAAAGATTTTTCCAAATCCGATAGGTAATTCCAGAGATTAGCGCGTACAGACAAACTCTTATAAGCTCTTTACTAGCTGCCGCCCGCGGCTCCGACCGCGTGTGTGTCGATAATCATCCCAAGAGAACATACTCCCGGTATAAAAGTATCCTGTGTGTTATCTACCTCTACGCCAAATTTCGTCAAGTTCCATTCAGTAGTTTTTGCGTGAAAGAGTAACAAACATACATCCATCCATCCTCACAGACTGTCGCATTTATATTAAGTAGGATAGGATAGAGTTTTGATTAACAGTTGCTTTTTCAGTTACCAAAGTCTTCAATATCTTGTCTCGAAAACCACTCAGTTATAACAAAATTACGTGTTTCAATAACAAACTATTTGGAGGACGATCAATCATGTCTGATAACTGAGGCGACGCCGGGATTTGCATCCCGCTATATGCATTAAATGCAGCCTCTTATCTTTGCCCAACAGATAGTTTGAGTTCATTGACACTTCGTCACTTTGGTGAATATTAAACTTGAACATCATTACTTACTCTTATGGAGAGTTTATTTTATATACGAGTTTTAGCCTGAAAGCCGTGATCAAATCTTTGTACCACGGTTATTTTTAATTGGTTTTGCCATAATGCCGTAATTGTTACTTTTAAATGAGCACTTATACAGATGAACAAAATCAGAAGAAAAAGAGTCACCGTGCCCCTGGAACGCAAAAGGTATTCGAAGGAAAACGGATAGGTTTTGGTCAGTAAGAGTCTGACACTCCATTCTGTTCTGCCCAGAGCGGGAGAAGTCATTTTATAATTTCCCATCCTTAAAAAATCTGTATTCTGTAGGCATGCATGCCTGTTCTTTTATATATATACAGGTATCGATTAAAAAACTAGGCTTATTTTACTTATTTTTCATACATTATTGACAGATTGCGACTGAAATGCAAATGTGAACGTTGCTTAAAAAATAGTTGAATAATTGGCACTATGTTTTTTAAACACTAAACTATCAACTGTCATAGCCTTCAATTTGTTGGTGTTTTCAGACCATAGACTCCAGCTTTCTCCACACTATTTTAATAATAAATCAATTATGAATAAAATAATTTAGTATGGTGTCGGACGTAACAGAATAGCACCATTCCATCACTTCCCGTGGGTGTCGTGAGAGGCGACTAAGGGACTCACCAGAGAATGGGCAGCAGCATTCTCTGTAGGTTCATTGCTACAGCTATACTGCGATCGCCAACCCGTGGCGATTATGGCAAACCCCCCCATTGTGGACATCGAGACGTCCACTGTTGGACATAGGCCTCACCCAAGGCCTATGTCCAACAGTGGACGTCTATCGGCTGATATGATGAATAAAATAATATTACAAACCAACAAACTAAGATCACAATATTTTGAACCTAACCCTCAACTGTGCCTCAACTTAAAAACGAGATCAGAATTCTTCGGGGACTTATTGCCTGAATTCATAGGCAATAAGTTCCCGAAGAATTCTGGTCTTTTAATAAAATTGGTGCTACTTTGTATATAAAAGCGAACGGGTTAAGGGAGGCAAGTAACCCCATTATTTTGTCTGCTAATTGAAAATTGTAATCAGGGGTCTTTGTCCCCAGTCGGTGTACATTTAGCAATACGAAGATATTGGATTGTGTGTCGAGCATTTGTCTTGGTTAGTGATTGCTTCATATATTTTATGATCATCGTTAGTAAATTCGTAGGACCTTTGTTGTGAGCTTAAATACAACGTGTAATAGAATAAACGCAATACCTGTTAAAGAGGTCATTGTAATCATTATTATAAACAACTTTCACTATGGGACCAACCCCGAAATTGCGAAAACAAATCAGCTGTTTAGTAAATTTTGTCGTGCTATGCGCATATTAAGTATTTGGGGAATTCAATTTTTTTTCGCGATTTCAGTGTTGGTCCCATTATGAAAGTTGTTTTGATTTAGATTAGTGTGTTTGACATAATTTTTATCATCATCATCCACAGTCAGGTTAGCATTGCTTCGATCCCTCCTCGCTTCGTATTCCTCAGTGCTAAGGGTCGTGATGTCCTCCGATGAGTGGTCAATTTCTGCTTTACAATATCTCTCCACCAGTGTCTGTCCTTGGGATTATGGAGCGCATCATGCAGCTTGATATTGAGTGTTGAACGGATTTGACCGGACTATCTAATACGGGTGTGATCTCTGGGCTGTCTGCCGACTATGTTGCCTGCATTCTTTCTTGCTGTCATTGTTTCGATAAAGAATTGAGAAAAAAAAAACATCTCAATCGTTACTTCACAAAACCATCACATAATAGTCTCTATAATTCACACAAAACCATTGGATTCAAACTAGGTTTCTGTCCCAAGCATATCTCAACATCTACATACCCAAATATAACAGACAGGCGGTATCAGAAAGTCTTTGTCTCGGCCCGTATTGTCATCTATAATTTTGTGAATGAATTATTACAACCGCAATTATAGTTCTACTGATTTATGAATTAGAACTAATTGGATATGATCAACCTTAATGTTAGCAGAAATTAGTTTTACTTGAAATTGGTAACTAGTTCACTTAAAGTGCCAGTTAGGAGAATCTAATGGCCGAAATTTAAACTTTCTTGGACCAACTGTTGTAATTTCTAAGAGTTTGTCTGTCTGTAAAACTATAATAGTACCTGTATTCTTTTTAATTGAATCAGTTTTCACTATGCAAGCTTCCGTGTCTTATTAGATTCTTAGATTCATTTGCTGTTATATGGTCGTGGGTTCGATTCCCACCCAGGACAAACTTTGTGTGATGAGCATTATTGTTTGTTCTGTGTCTGGGTGTAATTTATCTATAATATGTATGTATTTATAAATTATATACCTAAGTATGTATATCAGTTGTCTGGTTACCATAACACAAGCTCTGCTTAGCTTGGGATCAGATGGCCGTGTGTGAGTTGTCCCAAGATATTATTATATTATATTATTATATTATTCAAATAATTCTATTTTTAAATTAAGTCACGAGTAGGTACTTGGCCACTTATGAAATTTTAGAAACAAAATGGCTCGAGAGATAAACGTGTGAAGGGGACGATTATGGTTTGATTTTAAATCTTGTGTCAAATAAATAAAAATCGCTACACGTGTTTTCACATTACATACAAATTTTCCCTCAGTCAGTTTTAAATCCAACATAAAAGTGGCGATTCTATGCCAAATTATCTATGTAAAACTCTTTTAAAAATTCAGTAACAATGCCAAAGATAAGATCAACTAGTAAAAAAGCTAGACAACTTAGTTTAAAGAATAAAGTCAGATATTTTTGTTCCAAAAAATACACGTGTCAACGTTTTGTACATTATTTGAAGCACGAACAAACCGTGCATCGACGAAACGTGCTTCAAGCAATAAATGTTTCAAGTGACTTGTCTTCCAAACCAAAAGCGAACAACTGAATATCTTCATTCAAATTTATGTTCGTAGTTATTTTAATGCAAACGATCGACTGAACTGCCACGAGGCCGCGCAGTCGTCAAGTTAAGCAACGATTGGAAAGGTTGTTCCACGGATGGGTGACCACCCATTACATTGAGTCCTTCATGAAATCGAAAGATCTCGGAAAGTATGTCAAGTCGTTGCTCCCGGTTCTCATTTGAACATCTTCGTCATTGCGGTATTTAGAAGCCTGAAAAACTGACACCAGAATGATGACCAATTCTACCATTTTTTAAACAACGTTTGCATTGACATGTCAGTCGCAAACTGTCAAAAAAGCCTCATTTTCTATACATTTTTGACAGATTACGACTGAAATGCGAATGCGAACTTTGCTTAAAATTTAGTAGAATTGGTACTCAGGCTTGTGCTAAGCAGTTATTAAGCGTGCGCACGGAATTTTAGTTTTTACGGTTTTTTTGTTCGCACAGATAACAAAACTTTTTAGAGTTGTGCACGCCACTATTTGTCGGCCACGTTCCATTGTCTGCGCCATAATCTAAACATTTTATTTATTATACTTATTTCCACTCATGCATATTTTATTTTCTATTTATTTGTTTATTTCGTTTTAATTTTTTATGCTGCTCCGGACGACGTCATTTCTGTCAACGCCGGCTGTCGCTGAAAACCAGCGCTGTAGCTGTCTCGTACACGAGTCCGAGCATTATGCTGAGCGATGGCCGTTTTGCGCGGATGTGGCGCATATCTTACCAACTTGTCTAACTTAAGTACTTAATTTTGTTTATTTTTTTTTTCTGATATGCGTCATGCTTGGCGCAAACAAACTCTTTTTCTTTCTTTCTTAATTGAGTTGAGGAGGTCAGACATGCGACTGCATGGAGCGACTGCTCCTTATAATATACTGGTATAGTTACAGCTGCATTCATATAAACTGGATGGAGTTATTTCAATGCAACATACTCTATAATCTTCAATCTACATACATTATGACATTTGTACTAATACCGAAATAGATCCGTTTCCCGATTACCAGCAGACGTGATAACTGAATTGGATGTGTCTATTCAATTCCATCATGCTCATTACAGTTCGTAATCAACGGCCTATTATAGGTGAGTGCGAGATGGCACGATGGATATTGTGTCATCTGTGTCAGGGTGTTTCAGATGTCTGTGGTCTATATACATAAGGATGGTGTTCTGTAGCTGCTATAAGAGTAAAGAAACAATATCAAATAAAAAAATATTGGACTTTTTCAAAAAACCTCGAAAAACGACAAAAAAATTAAGAACACAACAGCTGGACATAGGCCTCCCCCAAGTGTCGCCACAGCAACCAGTCCTGTGCGTCTCGCATCCATCGGCTACCAACGAGCCTCACCAGGTCATCGGTCCATCTTGTGGGAGGCCTTACAACGCTGCGTCTTCCGGTACGCCGTCGCCACTCCAGAACTTTTCGGCCCCATCGACCATGTATTCTGGGAGCAATGTGCCCTGCCCACTGCCACTTCAGTTTCCTTCGGGCTATGTCGGTTACCTGATGCAGTCAGTGGCATCGAATCTGTGATTGAACTAAAATAAACACGACTAACTACATCAGACAGCTTGAAAAGTGTTTTTTTGTTACCTTTTAAGTCGTTTTTCAAGGTCGGGTTTTTTCTAAGGTAAAAAAAATGGTTTTGATATACTCATGATCCTTTGATGTCTAATTGACAAACTTACATAACTACGTCTTTAAATACATTCGAATAATGTATATGTTACGGCTAAAGGTAGGTGTGAACATAAACCTAAGTTTAGCCGGTCATTGGGCACCCCGACTCGGATAGGTTAGGTTAGAAGGGGGGGGGGGGGTTATTTTTTTTAAACCACACAGAAATAGGAACTTTAAAGTGTTTTGAGGTTAGGTTAGAACTAGTTGTAGCCGGATAAACCTAAGGTTAGCCTGGCTAATCTTAAGTTTATGTTCACACCCACCTTTAGCCGTAACATATACATTAGATTAAATATACAGTATTCGCATGTGAGTGCTTTCTAGCATGACTGCCGTTGAATCTTGTGTTCGACCCATCTATGGGAAAAATGTATGGTTTAGTTTCTTGGTAATATAACTCTTAGTGGCGTCCCTGACTTCATATTTGCTCTCGGCTAATGTAAATGCCTATTTACATGGGTTTATTTCACATTACAAAATGTGAGTGTCACTTCTGCCTATACCTTTGGGTTATACATACGGCTTGGTAGTTTATTTATTTATTATCCTAACTATTATTTTAAATAGGAAAGCAAGTTTATTTACTTTATTGTACACAAAATATAGACACATAAAGAAAACCTTTAACTGTTACCTGTTTATTATTTTTTTTCAAACATCTATATTAACGCGAGAAAGCCCTGCGTAAAAGCTATAACATAATTTTGTACACCTCACAGGAAAACATTTTATTAAAACTACTATAGTAATCGGTCTTATTGCTCTTGCAGACAATCTTTGGGACGACTTTACGAACAGATTTATGGCTGTCAGTTTACGAGCATAAAGAATCATATTAATTAGATAGACTAAGATAGACATAATACTTACTAATTTCCTATTCAACCAATTTTAAATACATAATTGCAACACCAAAGTCTCCTCACAGAATCCTTACGTCATTCTTACAAAACTGCTTCGACAGATCTTCGAAAGAAATTCTTCTAGTTCGTTTTCAGTGGATATAAAACTAAACGGAAAGATGATTCACGAAACTTTTAACAACGAATGTACCGATCCAAATCGTACCATGTTTATTCTGCGCGGAAAAGTAGTTGGAAATCGTCCAGACATAGAAAACATTGAGAAACGAGTTTGCTTGGTAAACTGAAGACCCGGATTTGTGAAGTAGGGTAGGTATGTCTTGGATGATTTTTATTTAAAAGACATTCCTAGAGCCAGAGACGTACTTTATAGTACAATATTACGTTAAAAACACATGTACCTAATAGACGGCCATCTTATTTTAATCAAACAGGCACTTAACAGTTATTTTATTATTTTTTAGGAGAAGTTACAAATTGGATATAATTATCTATCCTCTAATAGCCATTTTCTTTTCCAAGTTTTTTTAGGCATTTATCACAAGAGGATGCCTGAAACCCTACTAAAATCCTCGGAAATAAATGAACTACAGTTACGTGAATTTTCAGCTTATGATGAGGTCTAGAGAGTGAGTCTATTAGAGAAGTAATTATTAAATTAATATTCATGTTTTAAAAATAAATAAATAGTTAGAAATTGTTATTTTATTGAGATAAAAATTTTAAGTACTAACTTACCCTTTTGCAGTTAAAATTAAGATTCCTTTGTAAAATGGTTTTTGCGTAAGAGGATTTCTCCGTTAGAAGTATTACAACTCTTTAGTCATTCCTAACGCTACACTTCAGTTCAGAATTCCCACAAACTTTTCGAAGCACTACCTATAAAACTGAATATTAGGTACATCGTTCGAACTTTCATAGAATTCTGAACGAATGAACCATTTCAGACAAGTTCAGTGCTATCGTCACCCAATTGAATAGGGCCACGATTGATCAAATTTAAACCAGCTTGGGAATGTTTTCATGAACTAGCTCCACAAATAATTATGTTAGTGCAGTCCTTACTTGTTTTCTGAAACGAAGTGCGGTGAGCTGAGTTAGTTTAAAGTAATTTTGTTAGGGTAGGAATAGTACCATTTCTGATAAAGATTTTTTATCTGATTAGAACTTCATTATTTAACCTTGAATTAGAAATGATTAAGTGAGAATGATTATCTGAAGTGGCTATGGGCAGGGCACATTGCTCGCAGAACAGATGGTCGATGGGGCCGAAAAGTTCCGGAGTGACGACCGCGTATCGGAAGACGCAGTGTTGGAAGGCTCCCACAAGGTGGACCGATGACCTGTTGAGGGTCGCTGGTAGCCGATGGATGCGAGACGCATAGGACGGGTTGTTGTGGCGACACTTGGGGGAGACCTACGTCCAGCAGTGTACGTCTTTCGGCTGATATGATGATGATGAAGTTAGAGTCCAGAAAAGCAGGTGATGGATTACAGTCAGTTCTATGTATGTCGGTCGCAGATTTAGACAACCATGGAACCACCATACTGAATTTCCTCCATGCCTCGGAAAGCACGTTAGGCCGTAGGCCCCGGCTGTCACTTGTAGATCTTTGGCAATCGTTACGGTTTGTCAGAAGCCAGTAAATCTGACTCCAGTCTTGCCAAAAACTACCGTGTTACCCAGTTAATGGGTTGTGAAGGCAGCCGCTCCACGTAAAGTACTGGTATTCAGCTTAACCGGTTTGACTGGAAGCCGCCTCCAGTGTAAATGGGAAAAGGTTAGGCAGATGGCAGATGGAAGAATGTAATATGGAAAGTAAAATGTTAGGTATGCATGAATGTAAAGCCAAACTAAAGAAAGAAAGATGGATGAATTGTGGGACAGATGATGTGTCCAATAAGTCTTCATTAGGATGGCGTCTGTAGGAGCTATAATCCTTTAATAGAATAATTGAAACCAGTTCAAACAAAAAAAAATAGTTTAATTCCTGGTAGGCGGGCAAGTAGTTTTATTTGGAGTAATCATTCGTTTAACGTGGTTAATTCCAATCAATTTTGACTTTTGAGAATCGTTATCGCGAGAATATGACTTTGTCTACGTCATAAACAAATAAATGTTCACTAAGAACCATGGTAAATAACATTTAATGTGATAAACTTTTTATCACAATCCCAAAATCAAAAAAAGTCCACCTAAACGCAAACTGCGCAATCCGGACCCTGTGACCCGGAACAGCTTACATCACAGCCGGCTGAGCGCGATGAACCGATCACCGAATTTATGGACCCTTGGATTGTGAACACAAAAGATGCTCGTGTGATCTCGCCCTTAATTGCTTATTTGAAATGGGAAGTGACATTTACGATTCAGGTATTTGTTGGGCTTTGATAGGCGTGTTTTGTTTTTCTCCTTTTTATTTTTGTTTTGTTACATGGATGATAATATGATAATGGAAGCTTTTTTAAGTCTTTGCTTATTGATGTTTTCTTCTTACAATATTGGTGTTAAAAAGCACAAAGCATAAAACTTCGTGCAAGCAACGTCTACGTTTTAGGTACTAAAATAAGTGCGAGTGACTTGCTTGGAACTTTTCAGTCGTCTTTTGTAGTCAGGTTTTTTTTTAAAGAAGTCGGTTTTTATTAATTCCTATATTTTAATATAACTAATAACGGCAAATAACGGCGGTCGCCATCTTGTTCTTTTTTCAAAATTCAAATTGACATGTCTCTTCGACACCGAAGACAAATCAATTGCTCAAAATCTATCCAGCCGTTAAAAAGACAAACACATACATACAAACTTACATACTGTACATTCTCTCGAAGAACATTACCCTCCTTGGGGCATTCAGTTATAAAGCAACTAGTCACTTAGTAAATAAAATTCTTTCACGTTGAATTTGCAATATTATTCCAAAGATATTAATGCAATTATTTAAATCTAATCTTCGTTTCTCTGAATTTCAGATAGGACTGAAACCGCACAATATCCCGCCTCCGTTGCACCGACCACAGATCGAATGGTAAATGACTATGGCAGACCCACACAAACATACTGATTCTCTATTTTACTATGTACTGAAGTTTAAAGCATTTTTATTTCGATTGTTCGAGTTGTGCCGTCAAAATCCGATTCAGTTTAAGACACAATGGATTTTAATACTCGTTTCAATTAAATTGAGGATTGTAGATGAAGCTGACGAAATACGTTAGTATTCTAGTTTTAATGGAAACTAAAAAGGGCAAATAAAAAACCGACTTCCAAATTAAAAAACACTACAATTCTATTTGGAAGTCGGTGTCAAACACGAAGAAACAACCAAAAACACCGACTTTCGAATTGATGTTGGTACTGTTTTTTTATTTGGAAATCGGTCGTATTTTTTAGTGAAATTTTTTTTTAGATTAATTAAAGACAAGACATTTTCAAATTTTTTATAAAATGTACAAGCTGCACAATTTATTTTCGACATTCACTAATGCAATGTCACAGCAAAACTATGAAATTCAAAAGATTTTTCATTATCGATAAATTATTCTCCATTGTGGCCAAAAAGAAATAACGTGGAGCTCATAAATCTTGATTCGCTGTCTAGATCCAGTCAAAGGTTGAAAAACAGGCTTTATTAAATAGCTCTATTGTTGAACATTCTTTACAATGAAAAACCAAATCAGGTTTATAGCCAATAACATACTTATTGATTGTACCTTCTGAGTATTTAATGAACGCATTATGTATGTCTTTTATTAAACTGCTTATCAAGAAAAAAAATAATTCATGATTATATAATTTTATTATCAAGCATCTAAACTCCTATTATACCTAGTTAATGACATGTTTGTGAACGGTATCCTCTGATTGTCAATCTTACTAATTTTTAAGCAACGTTCAATCACAATAAGTCAGTCGAGAAAAATGGATATAGAGGCTTTTTTGACCAAATGCGACTGAGATACGAATGCGAACGTCGTTGCTTAAAAACAAGTAGAATAATTGACCCTTTGTCTTAATATCGAAAATCTTTCACCGTTACACACCTACATTATAGAAGAGTGACAATGAATCAGCAATTAATGATTGTTAAAACTTCACGTTACATGTCAGTTAGCGCACTTTTTAAACCAGTATTGTGCAACTGCACAAGAGCTTTACTGTTCTTGTTAGTTTCACAATATAATTGTACTTAATATTTTCATGCCGTTCATGGCTGAAACCTAATAGTAGTTTATACAACGATCATATAAAAGGGGTTATTAAAACACGAGTGTTTTAATACTCAATTATATGCCGTTGCATACACTATTTTATCTTCACTCAAACAGTTCAAATAAAATAAGTGGAAAAATAGGTTATTCCAATATGGCGGATATTCTCATTGCGTATTCGAATGACTGCGCAGCACGCGCATCCATAGACAATGATAAAAGCTGGCTCATTGACTTAAGGTACGCGCTTCAAGGTAGCCCGCGAAATTCCAATTGATTGACCAATGATGATTTAATGAAATACTACATTTGACATCAGTTGTAACTGAAAGAGTTGTATTTATGATTTTAAAGATTGTAATTCTATAAATACACACTTACTTGCATACTGTCAATTGCAAAAAACGTAACAAAATTTGAAGCCTCATAGCGTTTACCTTAAATCAATGGCCCCCGCCAATAAATTAAAAAGTAAGTGTGCTATAAAAATTAAAAAGTTATTTTATGATGCAGTTGTTTAAAAATCGAAGGAATATGTTGAACTGTAATGGATTTTTTGTTTAAATTTTACCTATCCACGAAAAAAAAGTACGTGCTTATGCATTCGATTTTGAACTCATATTTGGAACATTACGTTGTGAGTGTAGATAAAGTCTATTATAGACTTTTAAATAAAAAAAAATAAAAAAATATATACGAATATTCGGTTTTGAAAATTCATGCACAATTTTTTGGTGAGGTGAGTCATGCCTACAAAACGTAAGCCTATAATAATAATTAGAAAAAAAAAACGAGTTAATGATAAGCATAGCACGCGAGATTTTTATATGATACGTGAGGTGTTACGTTTTATTACTCTTTGACTATAAAAACCCCATAAAACCGTTATTACAGTGCCCATGGTATGTATCTCCGGTGATCTAAATGTCACTGGTCACATTTCCAATGACGGCCATTTTGTGGACATCGTGAAATATGACGTTAAATTGGCATCCATTTGCGGTAGCCATGTGTGGAGTATTCCAATTTCAAAATGTAAATCGGTCTACATATTTGAAAATTTTAATAAACATTCCCGGCTCTGGGCTAGTGTTGACCAATCCTGTCGATAGGCGTCAAGCTCGTCCCGCTATCTTCGCCTGGATGAAAAAATGGAAGGAAGAAAGGGAGGCATTTGAGGCAGTGAGACGGAATAGGCTAAAAATAAATAGTAAACATTACGGTCTATCCGAATGAATGACAATTTCATGATATCATGGCTTTAAGGTTTAGCTTGCGCGCACAATGAAAAAAGAGCAGTAAATATCCGATTAATGGTTTCGGAAAACTGCGTGGACAAGCATACGAGGTACACATACCTAAAATTAATGTAGATTTTTTTGACGCCCAAGTAGTTTGTCAAGCCAAACGTTCAATTCCAATATTATTGGAATTGAACGAAAAGTAGCTTATTTACTACTTACTTACTTTGCTTATTTAGTACTTTTTTTAAATCGGTTCCGTGGACTACCGTGGTAATTTTGACATAAACTTCTTTTAAAAAGTATTTTCAGCACGATGCCATCGATATCTAAAAACTAAATGAAAAGAGATCTTCAATAAGTAGCCAGAACAAACACACGTTTAATAATCGTATTCATACAATCAAACGAGACCACCAGTTGTCTACCAAGCACTTTCAATTGAAAGCCTCAACTTGATGGACGCATAAAATTTCATAGCTTTCGAATGTTATTGCGCGGGACAACGCGGGCGAGTTGTGGATGTATACGACATGCGGTATTTGTGATACCTTGTACCACCTGACGTGTTGACTACAACCACTCCGTCAAGAGTGTGACGACGAAGAAAAGGATAATTATGTTGTAAATAAATAAAATCCATTTATTTCAGGTAAAACCCCATATTCAATACAAAAAAAGAACATACATTTATCAATATGTCATCTCAATAAAAAAAACAAATTTATTACATTCAAATTAATTAATTTAACGTGGCAATGCCGACATTCTTTTGGGCACACTTCCAGTCGACAGCGATGCGGGTGAATTTTTTGACGCCATAATTTCGGGTTAACTTTGTTAGTATATTATTTAATTTAATTTTAATTATTTTTATTTTTAGTGAGTAATAGTTAGTTTAGTATTTATTAAAACAACTATTAATATCTATTCATGAATAAAATAATCAAGCAATGTGCATATTATATCATAACATAATAATATATTAATATTTGTATTTAGTTATGATATTTGTCGCTTGTTCCACAGTATCTGGGTGGCCAACTAATTGGGAAGTTACCCGATGATGGTGGGACATGGTAAGGTTATGAATGTGGACATATAATAATATTATATACCTCTTTTGTATTTTATAATAAATATATTTTATTAATTTATAAATATTATATACTTACATATAATATATACACACACACATACAAATGCACCATCACACACACACCATAGCACTGATTAAACGTTGGCAATCTTTACTATTTAGAATGTGATGGGGGCCTGGAGCTCTGAAATATAGGCCTAGGCTTAGTTCAGACTCCAGATCTCAGAAATTACAATATTTGCCATACTTTCTGTCAACCTTAATTAGCATTATTTTGTAATTTTTGTTAAGATGAATAAACATTTATTATTATTATCATCATTCCTGTTACGCACACACACGAAGAGCTCGTGGCTAAACAATAACAGCGGTTTGTGTTGCAACCGCTCAAGCACTGCCGGCACACCGATGTGCCGCGTTATTTTTGCGATTTTAATGTTTATTATTACTATTACGTAAGATATATATTACATAATTTGGAATTTTCACATGTCAGTGCGTAATATTCTATGCGTAATTCTATTAGAATAATGTTTTTAGTAAAACTTTTCATGACTGAGTAAGTCACCAACTTACTCAGTCATGAAAATAGACAGTACCAGTAGTTTGTCTTTAAACCCCTCCAGCGATGAACCAAGTTCACTATTTTTGCAAAAATTCATTATAATCCTGACTCGATCTACTTTAAGTTATGAACTAATGGGAGCTTTGTGAGCTTGGTAAAATTACGTATTCATCACAGGTTGGTAATAATACGAATATACCTTTAAATTAAAAATAAAATTAACACGACGAAGGTACATTGATGAGGAGACGTATCTACAATAAAATTCTACAAGCAGACAAATAGAACCAAGAAAGCGATTGACCCCAACCGATTATGCCAAGTGACTCCCCAAACCCTTCACGTAATAATTTACCTTAATAACCCCATAAAAAGGTAAAACATACCTTACGGTGAGCTCTGAGATTGCATAATGACTCGCTGAAGAGGGTCGAGGGTTAAATGTGTGTGAAGATTTGCAACGTGGTGGGATTTTCATGAGTTGCCAATGCTGCCAGTATTTTCAGGGTATAGGCAAAAAGTTTTTATGTGTACACGCATTTTTACAAGACGAGTTTTTGTTTTGTTTGATTTACTGCGAATATTTATGGTATACTAACTGCCGAACGCGGCTCTGCCCGCGTGAATGGCGATAATTATCCCAAGGGAACATACTCCCGGGATAAAAAGTATCCTATGTGTTGTTCCAGACTATAATCTACTTCTGTGCTAAATTTAATATCCAATCAAAATATTCAAAATTCAGAAATGTATATCATTGCTGAATGTCAGGCATTAGTTAATCTCTGGAAAATGCACGGTTTTCGTTAGATCTGCAAAATGAGTTACGACACCGGTTAGATAACACCCTCGTATTACAAAGGGCTGCTCCAGTCCACAAATGGTTCGAAGCTAAAATTGCACACAATACTCTATTATGGAACTACTATGCCGCTTAAATCGTTTAATTCTAATCCGAAGCCCATTTAGCACAACAAAGCTATTCAAACAACGTCCGCTGTACCGTAAAACCTATTTTGTTGGGCCTGCAATCGGGGTATAATGAAAATAGACAGCTGACAAGTTGATTTACTGAGGAATCTATACTGTCTTTTTAGGGTTCCGTACCCAAAGGGTAAAAACGGGACCCTATTACTAAGACTCCGCTGTCCGTCTGTCTGTCTTAACGTCTGTCTGTTTGTCTGTCACCAGGCTGTATCTCCTGAACCGTGATAGCTAGACAGTTGAAATTTTCACAGATGATGTATTTCTGTTGCCGCTATAACAAAAAGTACTAAAATAAGAATAAAATAAATATTTAAGTGGGGTTCCCATACAACAAATATGATTTTTTTGACGTTTTTTTATATAAATATAATGGTACGGAAGCCTTCTTGCGCGAGTGTGACTCGCACTTGGCCAGTTTTTTTTTTATGGATGGAAAATCATCAAATGACCCCTTCCGCTCTGGGTGGAGCGGGAGGGAGTGTCAGACTCTTCTTCTTTCTTCTGACTAAAACCCATCCGTGCTCCTCCTAGTGCTCTTTGCGTTCCAGGGCCGCGGTAACTCTTTCAAACAAAATCCGCACCTTGGCCTATACTGTCTACTAAGTGGATTTGTAAAGAAGAAGGAAACCAGGAAGAGATGGAATTCACGACTAAAAAAGCGCTCCGTAAGTAATTACAAAAAAAATGGCTCTAAATTACATACAACCCAATTCCACACACACACAGCAGTCCAGTCGAGTCCAGTCCTATTCAGTTCTTTTCTGATTAATTTCGTTGCTGGATCCAACACCGTTGAATAGTTTATCCGAGACTCATGGAAGTTCATTGACCCGGCAAGCTCAGAAATTCTTAGCAGGAAATGGTATCGACCAAACTTCGCCCTAACTGTTCGGAACACTAATGGAGCTTACATCCAACCATGAATCCAACATGCACATAAGTAAGGGCGTTGATTACAATATGCATGTTGTAAACCAACGTTAGTGTGCTCGTTCCATTTGTTCAGTTTTAACATAATTATTATTCTATACTAAAATTATAAAGAGGTAAATTTTGTGAAATTGTAGGGGGTAATCTCCGGATCTACTGAATCATTATCTGCCAAGCCTTTTCCCAACTATATTGGGGTCGGCTCCCAGTCAAACCGGATTTAGCTGAATACCAGTATTTTGCGTGGAGCGGCTGCCTACCAGACCTCCACAACCCATTTAACTGGGTAACACAGTACTTCTAGGCAAGACTAGTATCAGATTTGTTGGCTTCTGACAATCCGTAACGACTGCCAAAGATCTCGAAATGAGCCGGGACCAACGGCTTAACGTGCTTTCCGAGGCACGGAGGAGTCTCGGTATGTTAAGATGGTCACCCATCCACAGACCAACCTCGACAAGCGTTGCTTATCCTTGAAAATCGGACCGTGCGGCTGTTATCATTTTACCACGAGCTCCACTCCGGATCTGCTGAATCAACTTTGAAAATTATTTTTGTATATTTGAAGGCTATACGGGTTCGGGAAATTCCTACGGGAACGAGAAAAAACGAGATATGCGCGTACGAAGTCGCGGGCGAAGTGCTAGTAATAATAATAAATAGGGATCCGAAAAAGATCTATCTATTGTTTTTTGTTAAAAAAATGCGGATCACGATAGACGTAGATCACGATAGACCATTTTGCCTGCTTGCGGATATGGTCCACCCGCACCTTATCATTTCATGCATGATGTTCCTATAAAGCGGTCAAGACGCGCGAGGAACGTGGTTTAGGCGCGATCACGCAGCCCAGGTGCGGGCGCTAGATGTTTCACCGCCAGTGTTTGTTAACTATCACTGGTCACACGCATGGTCATAATTTGGGTGCAAAAATTTATACTGCAGCGGCGAAACAATTTTTTTTTATGATTAACGTGCTAATTTTAAACAGTTATAATAAGTGCTTATGCTTAAATACTAGTTACTAAAATCCACAATAAGGTACTCAAGCAGTATGAGTCTATACCGTATAGACCACGCCTTTACACACATACGATATTTGTACTTGACGAATTAACCTCGTGTGCAAAATATCTGTTCGTCTATACAGAAGTGTTACAGAAGTGCGTGGTCATATTTAAGGGTGATATTGGGTAGTTGATAAACATTAAAGAAAAATGTGAATAAAAAAAACGACCACATAAAACCCCTATAAAGTTCCGAAGAAATGACTTTTCAAGCAGTCTGATGCAGTAAGTAACATCAAATCTGTGATTAAATTAATGTAAATGCTACTAACAAACTGCTTGAAAAGAAATTTATATGGAACTTTTTTGTCGTTTTCTACGGTCAAATTTGAAAAAAAAAATTGTTTTTGTTCATATTTGTTAAATATTATTTGTTTATGTCTATTTTTTCCTTAATGTATATCAGCTACCCAACATCACCCTTAAATATGAACACGCTATATTGTAGACACTGCCTAAGCAAAATTGAGTTAGAAAATCTATGTTGTACTTGGATTTGACGTGCGATCGATGTCTAAGAAATTTTCCTTATATTACCTGAGGCTCCGAAGTCTGTACATGACGGTTTTCTAAGACTTATGTATAAATAAACTCTTTGTCCTATTATGTTTTCAGGCGGATTCGTTCAAGGAATACAGCTTCCCTTTTGTTATAAAATACTGGTTTGATAATATTGTTTGTAGGGTATTGTTTAGCGGTTATATTTAGGTTTTCTTGAATAACTTTGAAAGTTTTTTATTTGGTTGTTTTTTATTGCGGCTTTTAACGGAGTTTGGTGGTTGAAATTGGTTTAGCTCGTTTTTTTTAAATGGCCACCGGTAGGTTAACATGCTAGGGTTATTAACTGCTTAACCGGACGATAATTGATATAGTTCATTTTATTTTATTTCATGTTGATATAGACGATATTTAAAAAGCATTGTTCATTATTTTTATACCAGCTTGTATTTTGGCCCAAGAGATACATTTAGAATAAGTGTTTGTATATAATTTTCCGATGCGTACAAGTGGATACCGATTAATTACCTCTCGAAAATAATGTTAACTCTCGTCAGTAGTCACTCTACTTTTTACTACCTACTGATTTATTTATTTAAACTTTATGTAGGTACAATAGTGGTACATGGGCGGACTTAATGCAACAAGGCATTTTCTACCACCGTTTCTGATCCAGGTGTGTCAAGTATAACCAATACAAGGAAAAATATAATAACCAAGTCAACTTTTTATACGAGAAATAAAACAAGAAACCGTTTTACAGTTTTGTGTGTCGTCAATAAAGTTTATTTTGGTTAGATAATGATATGATTGTGCCATAAATCTGAAAACTGCTTGGTGTTCACCACCAGTAACAAATGAACTATGTTAGTATCTATTCCAAGTAGTACCTACTATTTTTTTTTATATTCCTGCATTGTGTCACGTGTGTATCACAGCGAGTGCCAAATACACATAATTATTTTCTTTCTTTCTTTTATCTAAGATTCTAATGAGAAGCGGGACAAAAGACCGGGATTTCGATATGTATGAATTGACTATCTTACAGAATGACCACGTCAAGCCAAACTTGCTTCACGGTGGAGTTCTGCCCTCCTTAGGCGGAGCACCGCCATGTCCTCGACGAGGCGGTCGGCAGCGGCGACCTCTCGCTTGCTTCCAACCCTGGTTCAATAGTCCAATCAACGGGGCTTATATGGTCCGAATAATTCTCCCGCCTATGAAATTTGGCATATGATGAAATTAGGTGATACAGATTACAGATGTACAATAATCCAACATTTTTTTTAAGAGAAGTTACGTATTTTCACCTAAACATGAAAATTGCTTATGAGGCTCTGTGAATATTTCCTCAGGCTGAAATAATTTCTGTTTACGTATGTATGTACTAGTTAGAATAAGTATGTAAAGGAATCCAACATTTTTTCGATTTCGGTGATACCCCAAATTTAACTTTTAACATTTTGCACTATAACTTCTACTGAAAAATTGCTCTGCCAATTTTTATGTTTTCATATGTCTTTATGTCCCTAAATACATAGCTTTGTTCAGTAATCCAACAGATTTTCCTTTTTAAACTTATGTTTTTTATTTTTTCTTAATTACGTGATGTGAAAAAATCCTCCGTCCATTTTCATACCTTTATTAGTCATATGATTTTATACTACAACAGATTTATCAATAATCCAACAAATTTTCCTTTAGGAAGAAGTTTTTTTTCATTTTTACTTTATTACGTCACGCGAATAATAGCTCAGGTTAATTCAATACGTGTATGAGATTATCCAATAGGCCAATGGAAATTCGGCCTAATACAAAAGTTTTTACAATCTCAATAATATAAATTCAATCGCAACATACCTTTATTAGTCATGATTTTATATTAAAACATATTTATCAATTATCCAACAAATTTTCGGACGGTCAATATTTGTTACGATATTTCACTGTTATAAGCTAGAGCGAAGGGTTGGCCATCACTTGACTGAAAATAGTATTGTAGTAATGTAGGGGAGTTTGATGGCTACCGATATTATTACAAATATTTTTCTATAAATATGCACAACGTGTGTACAGTCAACAGCACATCAAGTTACCAAAAACTGACAAATTTTCTCAATTGATTTTGAACTTAACCTTCAACATTTTAAGAGTGTGTATTCGATTCGCGAGTCGCTGGGAGGGCCCGGCACGACCCTCAAGTCTGCTATTACAATAGTGTCAGAATGGTCTACCATTGATTTCATAATTGTTGATTTTGACAAGTTTGATAATCTAATAATATAAAAGCGTCATTATGACTTTCCAATGGTCAACCACTGACCCTCCCATTGAAAGAAATGTCATAGAATGGTAATCTCGTACATAATGACAAATGACTGACAGACATATCCGGTACCTAATCTGCTAAAATTTTGACAGTTCCTTTGATCAGTGACCTACCATTAGAACGTCCTTGTGCAGTCATTGCTTTTCAAAGACATTGAATATTTAGAACCATGATTCTATTACGAGACCATTGACCGACCAATGATTGACCATTATGAATTTAGCAGATTACGAACTTATTTCAAAATGACAATGGGATCGTGTTGGAATGACGAATTTACGAAAGCAGACTTGGGGCCCAGGATCGGTAATCGATTGCGCGCGGGGATTTATAGTGTTTTTAAAATAATCGTGTAAAATAAATGAGTACATAAAAGGACTGACAAAAAACCAGGATATTTAGCAATACCTTTATTTTCTTAAAATTATTATAATGTTTATGTTTATAGTAAAACACTGTTAAAAAAAAATGGTTAAAGTTAACCGATTTTCTATATATTTTTTTAAATACTAATTAGCCATATTTTTGTAATTGAGCTATAAAGTGCGCTTTGAGACTACATATTCAGTTGGACAAACGTATAATATAAAATATTTTAGCACATTACAATGGTTGTATTCGTCCTGAAAGATAACTCTGACGTCCATTTTTGTCAAACGCTAACTGTTCTTTTTAAAAGTGTCAACAAAAAATATATTTTTCAGAGTAGTGTAGTAAATTAAAACTTAATCTTTCTAAAACCGTAATATTCTGTGAAATAATCTGCTCACATCATTACGATTTTGATCTTGAAAAATTAAAAAAACATGAAGTTTTTGTCGCGAATCGAATACACGCTCTTAAGGTTTAAAATCACTTGGAGAAAAGACAATGCCAGATCCCGCCCCAGCAATTTACAGAAAATGTAAATTAATGAAAATTAATTTAATGAATCGTGGGGTCCGAGTGCTCATTACTTGTTTAAAGATCTGTCAAGACGCTTAGTTGACACTTCGCGTGACCCTTTTTTTTTAGGATGGGAAATCATCAAATGACCCCTCCCGCTCTAGGTGGAGCGGCAGGGAGTGTCAGACTTTTACTGACTAAAACCCACCCTTAGTCCTCCTAGTGCCTTTCTTTCCAGGGTAACTTTTTCGAACATATTTCGCAACCCTGGCAGGCTCTGGCCCTGGCGGGCCCCGTCTCCGTTGCTGACTGCTCTTTCCGGGGCGTTTGGAGTGAAACGCGCCGTCGACTCTGGCCTGACCTGATCGGACAGCGAGCTACTTCGCGTGACCCTACGGCTGGCTTTTACCTGGGACAAAGGATAATCATTGCCATATGACGTGGCAATGCTGCCAGCCTTTTGGGTACATTACCAGTGGTCTGCGATGCGGAGGAATTTTTCGACGCCATATTTTAGATTATTTTTAGCTTAAGTGAAGTCTTTTATTTAAGTGTGTATTTTTATTGTTTTTCGCTACCTACATTTGCTTTTGTCAACGGTTTGTCAACAGAAAAATCTGACACCTTCTTCTCTTTCTTGCCTAGAAATTTTTATTTATTTATTTTTTATTTTGTTGCGTGTTACCCAGTTACATGGGTTGTGGAGGTCTGGTAGGCAGCCGCTCCACGTAAAATTCCGGTATTCAGCTGAATTCGGTTTGACTGGGAGCCGACCCCAATATAGTTGGGAAGAGATGATAGTGGGGCAAAGTTCTATAGTTTCTGTCCTTTGACAGTTTTGTATAACCTGATGTGCGGTTGACTGTACAACGGCGTTTAGACATTCGCTTATACCTATTTCTAAAGAATTTTTATTTCTTAAATTGTATGGATTTAAAATAAACGGACTTTGTAAACTATGCGGAAAAATGTTCAAAAAGTTAAGGAGATTTCGAGTTAAGAAAAAAAAAGTATTGTCCAAAGGTGTACCAGTTAGCTTATAATTTTTTTCAGCATCTGTGTCCACCAATACAATTTAATTAAGCTGTAGAAAACACTAATACACTTAAACATAAAATAACTCTTGGTAAAATCTCCGAAACGTGTGAAATAATACTTAATTCAAAAGATTTGCTATACCAAGGGTCAGCGCACATCTTGCGCTACCAAATGAGTGGAATTTACCCCCAGAATCTGTCAAGCCAGCTACGATGCAACGAATGCCACACGAAAGCACGTTGGCAATGTAAAAAATGCATTGAAACATTGTGCATCGAAAACGGATGTTTTAAACAATACTATGCATAAGCCCATTGGCCCTATTTGAGTTGGTATGGTGTTTTTCTAATACAAAACGAAGGTTTTTTTTCTTTATAAAATGTCTTTCTAGACTGCAATAGATGCGTTAATAAAGTTTTTTCCAGAATTTTGCTGCTAGGTTTGTATTTGGGTTCAAATGGGTTAATTTGTGCGTATTTGTGATAGAATATTAGATTTAAGAAAATATTCAAAATTTTCAATTAACCGCGCTTTTTAGTAAACCCGAAAACATATCGATGCGCCTAAATGAGAAAACGTATAAGCTCACTGAAAATTGTACCGACTTGAAAAAAGGAAGAGGTTCTCAATTCGATTGTATTTTTTTTTGTCACTTCAACAAACCCCAGTATAACATTACTTTTTTTTATTACACAGCCAACACACACAACTCGCCGTTACCTTAGACCATCGTTGCTAGCCGACGGTCGGCAATGCAATTATTGAGATTGTAAAAACTTTAGTGTTAGGCCGAATTTCCATTGGCTTATTAGAAAATCTATTAAAATACAGCGACTCATAACTTAGTACACTCATTGAATTAACCTGAGCAATTATTCACGTGACTCAATAAAGCAAAAATGAAAAAAAAATGTTCTTCCTAAAGGAAAATTTGTTGGATTATTGATAAATCTGTTTTAATATAAAATCATATGACTAATAAAGGTATAAAAATGGACGGAGGATTTTTTCACATTACGTAATTAAGCAAAAATAAAAAATACAAGTTTAAAAAGGAAAATCTTTTGGATAACTAAACAAAGCTATGTATTTAGGGACATAAAGACATATGAAAATATAAAAATTGGCAGAGCAATTTTCCGGCGGAAGTTATAATGCAAAATGTTAAAAGTTAAATTTGGGGTATCACCGAAGTCGAAAAAATGTTGGATTCCTGTACATACTTATTCTAACTAGTACATTCATACGTAAACAGAAAGTATTTCAGCCTGAGGAAATATTCACAGAGCCTCATAAGCAATTTTCATGTTTAGGTAAAATAACCTAACTTCTCGTAAAAAAAAATGTTGGATTATTGTACATCTGTAATCTGTATCACCTAATTTCATCACATGCCAAATTTCATAGGCGGGAGAATTATTCGGAAGTCTCCATACAACTAATATCCTCGTTGATTGGACTACAATCCAAAGTCCGGAGCAAGGAGGTATGGGAAGCCGTCACCTCCTTCTGCTAGTAATGGGTGTCGGGCCACCGTAGGCGCGGGCCTGACGACGGTGTGCGTTAAGTGGCTCGCCATCCGATCAGAACCAGGCCTGGATTGACGGTGCGTTGTGTTCCATGCGTGCCTCAAAGAGATGTCAGCGTTGTAGTCGGGCCCCGCCAGGGCCAGAGCCATCCAACGTTGCGGAAATTGTTCGAAAGAGTCACCGCGGCCCTGGAATGAAAAGGGCACTTGGAGGAACATGGATGGGTTTTATTCGGTAAGAGTCTGACACTCCCTTCCGCCGCGCCCAGAGCGGAAGGAGTATTTTTTTGATGATTTCGCACAATTAAAATAAAAACAAAGTAATTTCGCAGATCGGTCAATTTATTACTCGACAACTAAAAAAAAAAGCCGGCCAAGTGAGAGTCGGACTCGCGCACGAAGGGTTCCGTACCATTATCTTTAAAAAAAAATCGGCAAAAAAATCGCGTTTCTAGTATGGGAATACAAGAAACGCGATTTTTTTTGCCGATTTTTTTTTTAATTCTCGAGTAATAAATTGACCGAACTGCGAAGTTAGTTTGTTTTTCTTTAAGTGTGCGAAATCATCAAATGACTGAAATATTTAATTTATTCTGTTTTTAGTATTTGTTGTTACAGCGGCAACATAAATACATCATACTATGAAAATATAAACTATCTAGCTATCAAGGTTCATGAGATACAGCCTGATGACACAAAGATTGACATACAGACGGACAGCGAAGTCTTATTAAGGTTCCCGTTTTTACCCTTTGGGCACGGAACCCTAAAAACCACCGAACCCTCTTCTTCTATCTGCTTCAACTCTCCCGTAAAATTCTTGTTCACCTAATAAAAAGACAACGACCCATATCCAAGATAACCACGCTTATATTATGTCACAAAACTGAACCGGAGCGTTATCTGAATTCCTGTGAACATGAAGCTTACGTTTTCTGAGCGTCGGAGATTTTTCGCGACCGTTCCCTGCTTTGTGCAGATAAAGGGGCTTATTCCAAGCTGGTTGCGCTGTGGACGGAGTTAGGATTACGTTTGTGTCATATATGGAACCATGTTGGACGTTTGTTAGTCTTTTTAAGTGGCTTGTCTTTGGATGTTTGTTGAAATGTTGTTATGATTATGTTGAAAGGATTGTTATGCCAATTTGTTACTGTGCCACTGCAAGGCAAGGTACCTATATTTTTTTAAAAAATGGGCGAGCTCTTGACCTCGATCACGACTGATAGAAAGTGATAGATGAGGTCCATGATGAAGCGAACGTGCGCAGAAGATGCCTTGAGGCACTGGTAATCCCACGCGTCGACGAAACACAGCAGGCTGCTTGACGCCGAACTTCGGTGGGAGGGTGGTCGCGAACTAGGCGGGTGCTAGCCCTACCACCGCAAGGGAAGGATTGGCCAGTCTTATAAGGTGTTAGGTGAGACTGTCCAGGATGCGCCGAGCGCTCAGTTCAGTTGAGTGCCTGATGGAAAAAATTGCGCTACACGAGGAGGCTCCTTCATGCATCCCAAAAACTTGTTTTGTGTTTCTAATGCAGAGACGAGACGGGAACATTAATACCACGCTTGAAGCGAGTTTGCGAATTAGCACTTTTTACTTATCAGGTCAAGATTTCCTCACGATGTTTTCCTTAAACAATGTTAACTTATTCGTCAGTAGATATGTTCAGTCATTTAAAGGAATGTGGCCTGACTGGCAGGCGATGCACAGAGGAACTTCATGGGTGGTCTTTAAGGAGATCCAGTGAGAATGGTTTCGCGATGATTTGTGTTGGTACGATTATACGTTCAAAAAATGCTTGTAAAAAAAGTTCTTGGAAAAAATAAGGAAAATAATGGCCTCATAGGCGATGCACAGAGGAACTTCATGAGTGGTCTTTAAGGAGATCCAGTGAGAATGGTTTCGCGATGATTTGTGTTGGTACGATTATATGTTCAAAAAATGCTTGTAGAAAAAGTTCTTAGATAATAAAAAAAATGGTGATCTAAAAATCCTATACCTACCCCCTGCTAAAAGGGTAAGGAAAAAGGGTTTCACAATCAGTTGTTCATAATAAGACTAGAAATAGGGAAGAAGATTGGAAAAAAACAACACAATTAGGATTGGGTTGTAGCGATTTGGAAATCATGTTTGAAAAACACAACAAAGTATAAAATAACTGTAATTTCGAAGACGATGTTTTTTTTGTTTCTTTGTTTTTTGACACCGACTTCCGAAATTATAGTTATTTTATACTTTGTAGTGTTTTTGTTTTAAGGTCGGTTGTTTTTTTTGTAAAAAAGTTTTTTTATTTTTCATTTTTAGTGGTTAGCTTTAACTAAACCCAACGCAAAAAAAATCATCAAGATCGGTTCATAAACAATAAAGTTATTCCTGAATAGATGACCCCAAAACCGTGGTTGAATCGTACAC
The DNA here is from genome assembly GCA_947386135.1 of Melanchra persicariae. NCBI lineage: Eukaryota > Metazoa > Arthropoda > Insecta > Lepidoptera > Noctuidae > Melanchra > Melanchra persicariae. The sequence goes on along the minus strand of OX376653.1, from coordinate 4,316,441 downwards.
ATCTGCGTACCCCTTCAAAGCGTACCGGCGTGATGATATGTTATGAACTGGTGTAAACAATAAACAGACATGCGATTTCAGCAATCCCGACAGGTTTGCTATCATTTATTGAAGAGTTCCGTTACCTGTCTCCGAAGTTCTTCACCAGATCTTCACCAAATTGAAATGGGACCAGTCTGGGAAGATACTCTCCCAAGCAAAAAAAGAAGCATCAAAATCGGTTGACAATTGGCGAAACTATCGCTGAAAAAACATACAAAAAAAAAAACAAATCAGTCGAATTGAGAACCTCCTCCTTTTTTGAAAGTCGGTTAAAAACGTAGCTTTCATTGACTCAAATCATACTTTTTTACCTCATAATTACCAAGCTCAGCTAAGTCAAAACTCATCGAGAGTTTTTAATCTTCAAGAAACAATTTGTTTAAAAAAAAAAATCTTTATTTTTTGCTGTAAGCAACAGTATTTTTGAGCTAAAGCCAGGCTTTGAAGCCGCAAGTCTTCATAAACGTGCTGGATTAAGTTGTACGTTCGAGCTTCAGTAAAGAACGAACTTAATCCAAGCTGTATACTCAATGTTATTACCACTGAACCGCGATTGCAACCTATATTTTTTTCACAAATTTGATAGGTTTTTTGATTCAGAGACGCAATAAAAAAACAAACAAAAAAGATCAAATAAGCAATAGCTTAAGAGCTATTATGAGCTGTAATTTTGTATTTGGGAGTCGTTTTTTTTTTTGTGAAAAAGTTTTTTATTTTTCACTTTTTAGTGGTACTGGTGGTGGTAAAGTCACTGGAAAGCAAAAATACGTAATTTCGTATACATGGATGATTTTTCCACATTTTTTTTCAGTTCTTTGGATTTAAAAACCAAACTACTGAACCGATATTGATAAAATTGATATGCAATGGGACTAATCGAGAAGTATATCCTTTCACATACAACAAGAATTCAAATCGGTTCATAAATGACGGAGAAATGAGGTAACAAACACAAAAAAAACATACAATCGAATTGAGAACCTCCTCCTTTTTTGAAGTCGGTTAGAAATGAAAATAAAAATGTAAAGAATACACAAAATAAATGCAGGTATTTAAGAATTTTATTATATTCCCGCTCATGTTCCTATTATAATTCTCTTACTTAGTAAAAATGTTCAGTGCCAAATCAATAGCTACCGAATGCATATTGTTCTACAAATGCATTCTATTGTATTCATCGTATTTTATCGTGTCTTTGCTTTGTGATCAACACAATGAGACAAAAAGTGCGTACGTGCGTGTTGTACGTAGTGGATCATTAAAATTGTGAGTTATGCGAAAATATTCAAACAAATATGAACTGTAAGACTTGTGCAGTGAGAGCAGAAAAAAGTCTAGGAGGACTGTTCGGTTGACTTCGACCAACTTCGGCTAACGTCGGAGAGCGGTGGGATCCGGCTCAAAGACAAACTGATAAGGACCTAACTAAGGACTTTAAATTAAAAATAGCAGTGGACTGCATAAACTGAATTAAAGTCACCAGTAGGTACAATATTAGTGAAACGCGCGCGTGTCGTCTGAAGATAGTCTAGGATGAGTGTATGATGTTCGTATAATTATACTTTTTTATTTACGGTAATAGTTAGATAGACTTATAAAAATAAGCTGATATACGCTACTAATAATGCAGTGTTTAGTTTGAAGCAATAACTAAGAACAGTGCAAAGTAAGATTACACACATTTCATACCAAAATACTTCACGAAAAACCCAGAAAATTACCATATAAACAAAACGATGCCATCATTTCTCCCTTTTGATTGTTGAAACGTGAACCGCCTCGTAAGTAGATAATCTAATCCCTTATTTCAATCAAGTAAAGTAATTTGCAAGCAGACTACATAACCAACTGATTCCCATACGAAACTGAATTTGCATGAACATAAACAAAATATGTATTTCTCATATTTTTATACGATCTTGATGGTCTAAGATGGGTCTAGAAAAATATTTGGCTACGTAGCCAAAAGTGTACTAGATATATAAGTTCTATAAAATATGTGCTATTGTAATTTAAACGGAATGCGTGGCGTCCTTTTTCCTACAAGCCTTAGATCTTTTATTGCACTTCCTTTTACATAGATCCATAAAAATGCGAACAGGCTTCGAATGAACGGTCTAGAAGTTCATGAATTCCTAGACCGTTCATACGTACGCCAAACCCGAACGAGTCGTCGCGCCGACAGAAGACGCTTTCCGGATTTGCCATACAAATGAATGCGATGATCGTGTATTCTCGCGATGATCGCGCTTTCTACTAAGGTGAAGCCTAACATTGTAATGCACATTTTTTATATTACAACCTGATTGTTTTATTTAACAACTACTTATCGGAAATTAAAACTTGAAGTTTTATAAAAAAAATCACACCATCTTCTTCCCTTAGTCTTATAACTTTTTTTCCTTTTTTAGGCTTTGTTTAATGTTTTAATAAACGTAATGCAATCTACAGACAGTTAACATTCAATAATAATTTTGCACTAACAAAATACGCAAAATCCTTTCCGGAAAACCCAACACTAAAATTGTATAGAATAATACCCAGCAAAGAAAAGGCCTCTACTCATTTAAACACAGAGCTGAGCCTAAAATAACAAAATTATTAACTAAAGGGACTATTATATCGAGAATCTACGACCACAGAGGACGTAGCACATCCAGTTTTTGTTCTGTGTTCTTGGCAGTAACATCGGTTTGGCAATAAGGATGTAAGCCTGTTTTATAGCAGGACGTATATTATGATATGGTCAAGGCCTCCGGAGATCTGCAGTCATAGGGTTTAAGAAAATATAAGGAAATGCCGAAACCTATGTAGTTTATGGTAGAGATATTACTTGTACAGCGTATGCGATATTTTCAGGGTTGAAAGGAGCTGAATTTTATGAGTATTTATGTGAAAATGTACGTAGTTTATTGATCAAATTGTACCGTACCTGGTTTATAGAAATAAATTTGTCAAAACGTCACTTTAAATGCAAGTCGAGTGATGTGATTGGCTTTTGAAAATTTATTCAACCATTCGCAGTAACTCGCATTTAGCGCTTAAATATATTATTCAGAGTTTTGCATAGTCTATTAAAAACTTAATTTTTAAAAAATAAATGACGTGTCAACAAAATATCTCAACTTTTGCTTGCTAACTTCTTTCGAAGCATATTAACACGCAAAGAGAAAGCAGAGGTCAATTTTATTAAAAGTTCAAAACAAGTTCCAAGCCATTAAACAAGCTTATCTCCCATCCTTCAATACAATCTCGTACATTATGCATGGAAATCCAATACACGTCATTTTCGCTGCAACGAGTTTATGCAAAAACCCAGACGCGGCACACATGCTAAATAAACCTGACTTCTAAATATTGTTAGTATAAGTAAATATTTTGTTCGTCTTTTATAGCAAGCAAGATTGAACCATATTGAACGATTGTCTGAATGAAATGCTTGCAAATTGACGGGTTGTTGAACTAAGTTGCATAGTTTTAGTTCAATATATTTGGGATTTTATTTTATTTTGTGTTGTCTTTATTCATGTCATAATTAGGGTCTTTTTCCAATTAATGTTAAGCCAATAAGCAAAGGTCAAAATTGCGGTTGACACAGGGTTCTTAGATTAAATCTCTAAATGAGAAAACAAGAGGACATTTGCTTTACAAAAATAAGAACCCAATTATGCTGAGGTGTGTTTAAAAAATATCCTTTAACTCCCTTGCTGTTATGCCATTTATCGTAATTGGTTTACCAGACCTAGCTAAAATTGCCAACTGTAACTGTCTCTGTCTGTAACTATTTTCTAGAACTAGTCTGATACTGAAAATTACTTTCTGATCACAAACTACACTCATCATCATGTCAGCCAATTGCCATCCACTGCTAAACTTAAGCCTCCCCAAAGAGCGCCAACCATCCCGGTCGAACTACACTATTGGTGAGTATTGTACGTTGATTTGATTGTTCTTGTGGGGAAAACCAAAGGAGCAAAGTCGTGAACAAAATCAATTATGTGACTTTTTAAATGAACCAACCCTTTAGCTATTGGGCCCTATCTGTATACCAGCGCTGTGTTGTTTTTTTTTTAAATATCGCAGCATATGCTGAGATTGGGACCTTTTTGGTCTCGCACAGATTCAAGGCTTGGTGTTAACATTTGTTAGTGAATTTTTATTAGGTTACCTACTGTTAATTTAAATTAATTTTACTTTTTTGTTTGTTTTGTGCGAGTTCCAAATAAACGTTTTTCTTTCTTACTTTCTTGATTCATTTAAAATTAAGAAAACGATTTTCAAAAAGCTTTGATTTAATTTCTGCCTTTCGACATTGTATTAATGAGTTTTCTTGAACAATACAATTGGAAAAGTTCTTTGTCTAAGTTTTAATTATGAAAAAAATTAATTGAGTAGAAATATGATTTTAGGAGAGTGCCATTTTAAGTTAGTTTTTGTGGCATGAATTTGATATTAGAATTGATGTTTTAAGAATACGATAACCTAGTTTTTGTTAGGACTTGCCTGCCACTGTATTCTCGACCACTGTAACTCCTGAGAGCCTAAACCAACGAAGCTCGACTAATCCCGGAGAAACGATTCAACTGTCTTAGATCGAGCAACTAAATTAATCAAGAAAAAACAGCGTACGAAAAATATGATTCTCACTTTTCTCCTTATCAAGCAAGAGACGGAGGTAGGTAGTTTACAACCTGGGGTCAGTCCAGGTGCCAAGCACCGGGGGTTGAAAATTAAACATAGACAATAATGAAACCTAACTATTTACGTCTTTATCTGGCTAACCTTTTCCCAACTATATTGGGGTCGGCTCCCAGTCAAACTGGATTCAGCTGAATACCAGTATTTTACGTGGAGCGGCTGCCTACTAGACTTCTCTCATCATCAGCATCATATTACATCATATTTATTTTACGGGGGGAAATCCTCATGAATGTCCTCTGCTCTGGCAATCCCCGGCGTATCCTGGCCCGCCTCTGCGGGCCACCTCTCGTCAGCGGGGGGAGTGTGGTGTGTGCTCCTTCTTACCTAACGTAATTACTTTCGTCATTTTACTTAAATAATTTGAAATGTCAGATTCTAGTACTTGAACTATATAAATAACATAACTATAATCACTTTAATCTAACCTAACAGTTTTCCCAGTAGCCAGCCGAAAATTAGCGGCATTTTATCATTATAATTTATGACAAGTTCAGGTCGTAAATCTTATAGAAACATCTGAGCTAGTCCCTTCAGCGCTGAATATTTTCAAATTAATTTGAATAAAATTTTCATTGAAAAAAGGAAAATGTTTTCATGAATCACTTAGGAATAACTTTTATGGTATTATTAAAACGTTCCACTTTTTTAGTGTGCCTTTCTGACGTTTAGTTATGTTATGAATGTCAGATTATGATTCTTATTTCTGTCTTGATTTTCAGCGGACTACGGTTCTATTCATACTTTTGCTTAGTAATGGGCTTTTTTATGGATGGGAAATCATCAATTGACACACTTCCTTCCGCTCTGGGCGAAGCGGAAGGGAGTGTCAGACTCTAACTGACTAAAAAAACCCATCCGTGTTCCTCCTAATGCCCTTTGCATTCCAAGGCCATGGTGACTCTTTCGAACAAATTCCGCAACGTTTCCAGGTACTGGCCTCAGCGGACCCCGTCTTCTATGCTGACATCTTTTTGAAGCGCGCGTGGAACACAACGTGTCGTCGACCCGGGCCTGGTTCTGATCGGACAGCGTGATTTTCATTTAGATTACAAGTGTAGAGTGGGGTCAACTTTTTAATCTAATAGCTGCCGCGCTGTCTGAATTTTCACAGTTTTTGTTATGAATTACACGTAGTACACAACAATTTTGTGCGATTCATAACAAAAATTTAATGCCATGTGATCCGGGAATTTAATAACGTACTCGTATTTATGATCTGAATAATCTATGGTATGACGTCAAATCGCGTATCTTAGACAAGGTCACAAGAATACGCACGTTAATAATAAATCCTAATCACGTCCAGACCGAGAATGTACATAAAAAGAAACCTACATATTATTGTTACTAAAATTTTGTTTATGGACTTGCTCCAGTTCTATTATTTCAGGCCGAAAATGTACTGGCAGGCGGCTTGTTTAGCGTCCTAGAGCCTAGCGAGTAGCAAAGAAGAACCAACAACAACTTTATGAAATATTCGGAATTGTGCACCTGACTGGTGTCAGGATTCTTGGCTTTTGACAATCCGTAACGACTGTCAAAAATCTATAAATGCCTGGCGGGACCAACAGCTTAACGTACTTTCTGAGGAATCCCATCCCATCCACAGACTGACATCGGCAAGCTTTGCTTAACCTGGATGATCGACCCGTGTGGCTGTCCTCATTTCAATTTATCTACTCCACTTTTTACTAACAAAAGATTAGTCTCTGCTTTTCTATAATAAACAGGTATACATCTGTAACTTCACTTAAATGCTTATCTACTTTTTTCTCGCACCCACATAAATGCAACTTCGCAAAGTAAACTAAAACAATGCCAGTACAAGTAAACTGGGAAGTTTAAATCGAATAGAAACTTCATCAACACCACCGAGTTAACAGGATTGCGGAGTTAAAAGCTGGGACGTTTTCCTTCTAAAGGAATTATCAGTGTAGACAAAGACGTGATTCTCACACTTACGACTCCACGACAATTAAATGTGGGGACGAGTTGTACAGGTGAGATTTTTGGTTGCGCTTTTGGGACGTTTGTAAAAAGCCCGTCACATACGTAGCTATAATATAAGGTAAAAATTAAGTATAGAATTAAGTATAGCGTCTTAAATATAGATTTAAATAAAGATAATATATTATAGCTGGGTGGTCCCTCGAGGCGTCGACCACAGACCCATCTAAAGTAACCCAGTAACCCATCTAAAGTACTCATGATTATAAACCACTTTTATCATGAGACCAACTCTGAAATATCAAAACATAAAATCGGCTGTTTCATACAAAATGTAATATTCACCCGATGAAAATGTATGAAACCGTGGATTTTTTTTTCGATTTTTCAGGGTTCGTCTCATAATAAAAGTTGTTTATAATCATGAGTAATTTCACCCACTGAAAGGTTGTTGGTGTTTTACAAATAACCCTGTATCCTCGATCTTCGAATCTGTATATTCCTCCTTATCTATATCCTGTATCTTCGAAGATTGATGAGTTTTGGTATAGAGATTGATAAAACCCTGGAGACGTTTGAAGGATTTTTTTTTGCGAAAATCAAAATTGGCTAAAAAGTCCAGAGGCATCGCGGCAGACCCAGATGAAGATGGCGGGACGAGCTTGACGCCTATCGACAGGATTGGTCAACACTAGCCCAGAGCCGGGAAGAATGAAAGGAAGAAAGGGAGGCCTTTGCCTTGCAGTGACACGGAAGGCTCAAAATTAAATAAATTACAAGAAATATTGGCAAAAGGAGGAGGTTCTCAATTCGACACGTTCGTAAATAATCACTGTTGATTAATCATTTATTTCTTAGGACGCTTGTAACCAAAACTATCCAATATCTCTAGCAGTTTTAGACATTAGTATCGCCTTAAAATAGTGGTCGCAATAAAAAATTTGGCCTAATAACAAAACGAAGTAAGTTTATGTGGTTGTTACCTTTTGACTCCGTGTTAGGTGTTGCTTGATTTTGTTTCATGAGTGTCCGGCTCTAAAATTACTGTGATCAACAACGAGTCTAATGGTTCTTTAATATTTTAACCTACATAAAACTCAAACATAAAACTTTTGTCCGCTCATATTTCATTCATAAATCCTAAACGTACCACAGACTACATAAAAATGCTTTGACTGGCTGGAGGGTCAAAAGCCAGAGAAAATATTTTTGACAGAACACTTGCCATGTGCGCATTTTATTTATTTCGAAATGTAACCTTTACTGCATCGTTAAATGGGGACTCATTCTTTGTTTAACGTCCCCCTAAAGATTTTATTTCTACTGAAGTGTCGGATCAAAACTGTCTGACATGAAATGGTGAGAAAATAAATCTCGAGTGATATTGTGTCGAGTTCTAAGTACAAATTTCTTTTTATTTACGGGGTAAGAAATTGGACGAGTGCTCTGAGAAAATGTGCCGAGGTCAGATGACACGTGTTGAAATAGACTTTTTTTAGACTGGCAACCATGCTGTTCTTTTAAGTTTTAAACTTATTAGATTTTCCTGGAAAATCTCCAGAATTTGCTTTGTGGCGTGCGGTGGGAGTGTGTTTTGTCTTCTAGATAACGCAAAAGACAAAAAACATATTCGTAAAGTGTTTTGTAACCATCGTCTGTCCATAAAGAAGAGAAGCTCGTGGCTAAATTATGACAGCCGCATGGGCCGATCTTCCAGGTTAAGCAACGCTTGCCGAGGTTGGTCTGTGGATGGGTGACCATCTTAACATACTGATACACTTCCGTGCCTCGGAAAGCACGCTAAGCCGTTGGTGTCATTTGGAGATCTTTGGCAGTCGTTACGGATTGTCAGAAGCCAGAAAATCTGACACCAGTCTTGCCAAGAAGTGCTTACGTGTACCCAGTTAATGGGTTGTGGAGGTCTGGTAGGCAGCCGCTCCACGTAAAATACTGGTATTCAGCTGAATCCGGTTTGACTGGGAGCCATTATAGTTTGGAAAAGGCTAGGCAGATGATGGTGTCTGTCCATAAAGCTGGCTTCCCAAATAAAGGTCAGGTCATTGGAGGCTATAGACATCTGTGATAAATAACAGTTTGTCTTTTTGTTGTAAAGGGGATAGAAACTTTGTGGTATAGCCGCCGCCATTTTGATTATTCTTTTCAAAGTTGCGGCGCACGATTTAGCATGCATAAATGGGTAGAGGACATTTCAACAAAGAAAAAATGTTAGGAATATGGTGTCGTAAAGTGTTACCTACGTTCCCGAGATATTTTGAGGTAAAATCACCATGTGACAATCATTACTATCATTCTTTCTTTCCTTCTTATCGTGTGGGCAGTAAGGTCTAACGACCCCACACACCCTAGTTTCAAAGTTTCTAAACCGCCTCAAGGACCTCTGACATGGTTTATTTGACTACTGTTATGACTACTTATAATTAAAAATGACTTAATTTAGTTCATATGCATTAGATTAAATTCAAATAAAAATTCCCAGTTTGATTCTCATAAAGAAATGTTTCATCACGCACCGCGATTTTGAAAAAAAAATGGCTTCTAGAAGCTATGCCACCTCTTACAGAAAAATATTCGAAACCCTTTTGCTGGTATTTCTGTTCCAATTATTTTATAGTTAAATAATAAAATTTTATTGTTAATGGAGTAGATTAAAAATGTTTCATTGATTTAAATATTTACTTTTGATTTACGTATCTAGAAATGTTAAAATTTAGTCTCGTTTGTTTTTCGTTGACTGCACATTTGTAACTTTGCCAAGAGGTTTTGGCTGCTTCTGGAGGACAAAGTGTTATTTACTATACTGAAAGTGAAAAACACTTAAAAAACGTGCCCCCAACTCTTAAAGTTGTCATTGCAGTTCCAATGTGGCATACATTGGAACTGCAATGTTTACTGAGGTCATTGATCTTTTTTGCTACGCGCAAGCAAAAAAGATCAATGACCTCAGTAAACATTGCAGTTGAAATATTATCATTATATAATAAATGCCTTGTTACTAGAAAAGTGTTGATATAAACTTGAAAGTTTTTAAACAAAAACAGAAATCACAAGTTTACAAACATTACTGGAATTAACACTTTCAGTTTTTCTAGTTTTATAAGAAATTGGTCCTTTGATCCGATGCAACTTTCCCTTTACTGAAAAATATAAATAACACTAGAATTCAATACATTCAAATCCTCTTAAACCAAGCCGCAAAGTAAACTAGATTACATTAACATAACCTTCTCGCCCTCTCGACAGATGGCGTTGTCTTCAAGAATAATAATTATTATAAATTACCGTCTCTAGGATGCATCGAGTGCGAACCATTTACATCTTAAAGTGACACACAATTAAGCGCCTTAAGCATGAGCGTGAAAAATAGGAGCATCCTTCATGATGGTGTTACTAACAGTTACCTACTGTTATGTTTTATCAATATTTTTAAGACAGCAATTTTTTTAATTAAAAAAAAACAGAAAACGAACAAACAAAATGATAGAGCAATAAAGAACAGTCTGTTGGCGAACTATACTGGATAACTTTTTTTCCAGTGCGCAAACTTTGAGAACCACTTCTGCCCATGTAAATGAACAACTTTCCCCAAGAAAGCCATAGTCAATTCCTAAAAAAAAATTTGAACTTCCCATACAAAATTGTCATCAACTAACCACAATTTGTATGGAAGACTCAATTTTTTTTTCAGGAATTGACTATGGCTTTCTTGGGGAAAGTTGTTCATTTACATGGGCAGAAGTGGTTCTTAAAGTTTGCGCACTGGAAAAAAAATTACCCAGTATTACTACTATAGAAAACAATGTCAATTAAGTTTCTAACTGGTTCTTCTGCATAAAAAACAATCGATAGAAACCATGCACCTACCTACCTAGTTTCTGATAAAATAAAGGTGTTACCTTTTCAGTTTGCGACTAACAAAGCATTTAATATAACCTCAATGCAAAACCGTTACTTAACTTCATATTAATTAACCAGATTCATTACTTCTATATTCCGCCAAAATCGATGGCAATATATTCTGCCGTTTATTCTTTCACATAATATCTACGCATGTATCAAAAATTTTTTGATACATGCGTAGATATTATGCGGCGTTACCAAATGAAATTTCATTTACCTAAACGTAATAAGGTTTTGAAAGTAAGAAACTTTGTAGGAGGCATTTTATCATTCTGTCGGCAGTTCAACAAAACTATACATATACAGTTTCGAGAATACAAAATGCTCGTGCCTGGTAGCTGAAAAGTTTCTTGATTCAGTTTGATAGAGGCTCATCTGAAACACTTTAATCTGCTTTATAAGTTGTTAGCTTAACTCACGGGAAGTGTTTGAATTTCCAATGACATGCATGAGCAAGTTGTTGAAAGAAATAAAGCCTTGAGATAATTGTGTTATTTTCATTTTTGTGAGGGAGAATAATGACAACAAATGGTTTGTAACAGAACCTTGTTTCCGCAGGTGCCTTCTGCGACTGGATAGGGGCAGCCTACGAATGGTGGCGGGGACCATCACCGGACACTACTCACTGAATAAATATTTCCACACGAAAGTTATAACGGACAGTCCTTATGCAGAGCACGCATGGAGGATGAGGAAACGGTATCGCACATGCTCCTTGAGTGCACAGGCGTTAGCGAAATACAGAGGCAAACAATAGGGACACCTAATTCACTCACAGATATCCTGAACACACTGGACTGATCTGCTACTGAAGGGAGGTTGGCTGGTTAGAATGATGGCCGACATGACTCACGTACAATGGTCCACAGCAGGACTAAGTGCACAAACCATACCTAATAGATAGATAGATAGACCTTGTTTCATATTCGCAAATGTGGAACTGCCGCATAAGATCGTACTTTTGTAAATTATTAACTAACTTGTAACTCATCATCATCTCAGCAGACTCACACACGTCCACTTCTAGACATAAGCCTCCCCCCAGTGTCGTCATATCGACAGGTCCTATGCGCTTGACATCCAGTGAATTCTTGCAGCCTTAACCAGGTTATCGGTCTTCCTACGCGTTTTTCGATAATGTTTTTTATGTTAAAGCTAATACCAAAGATTTTTGTTTAGTACATTTATAACCCCCGACGCAAAAACGACGGGGTGTTATAAATTTGACGTGTCTGTGTGTGTGTCTGTCTGTGGCATCGTAGCTCCCGAACGGATGAACCGATTTTGATTTTGTTTTTTTTTGTTTGAAAGGTGAATTAATCGGGAGTGTTCTTAGCTATGCTTGATGAAAACCGGTCCAATGTCGGGGGTTTTTAAAATTTTCTTTTTTTTTAATTATGTTATTTTTTCGACCTCTGCTTCCTTCCTTCTTTTACATAGCCCCCATTACATATCCAGTTCAGTTGGCACACACATCCATGGTCTAAACTACTCAACCCCTTATTACCTCATCCACAGCTTCGACCTCCTAGTACTCAGTTTATAATAACCAGCTTATAATAACCTAGCAGTATAGGGCTGATAATTCACAACATGTCATGTTATTCTCAGACGTGTGTTCGCTGTACAACTGTGTGTTACAACTGAAATACTATTGTGATTATGACACTTTTATCTTATACTTGAGTGAGGTTTATTTTAAAATGTTTGTTTAAAGCTAACGTGTTGTGTTGTATTTGCCAAGAAGTACCGTGTTAACCCGTTAGTGGGTTGTGGAGGCTTAAAGGCAGGCGCTCCACGTAAGATACTGGTATTCAGCTGAATCCGGTTTTGGCTGGAAGCTGACCCCAATAACCTTGGGAAAGATGGCAGATGATAATGATGTTAGCCATCAAATGCTCATTCTTAAAGTTCGTTTTTTAATCCCAGATACTAATTTGACATCACAAGTGATAGTAGTTTGTTTTTTCAATTTAGAGTTTGACATTTGCACCTGTCAAATTAGTCTCTGGGATTAGAAAACGAACTATATGGATAGGCATTTGATGAAAAGGAATCGCGAGTCTTTTTTTACACCTGAGGCCTAATTCTACTAATTTTTAAAAGCAACGATCTCATTCGCATACTTATCAGTCGCAATCTGTCAGGAATGTAGGGTTTTAAGGCTTTTTGACAGATTGCGACTGAGAAGCAAATGCAAACGTGGATTAAAAATTAGTAGAATTGTCCCTCTGATGTTTCCGACTTGCTCTTCTTGTTCCAGACCCGAAGGAAGAAGGAAACATGTTTTTCCGATCACAAATAAAATAGAACAAGTGCAGGAAGACGATAGGATGCCCTCAAGTTAGGTGAAGCGACAATCTTTATGAAGCGAATCATGAAGATGCCTTTTTAATAATTATCTTGTAACTCAACAATGCAATCTGTAAATGAATAAACTTCGCATCAAAAGCACCATTATCACTAAATTATATGAAATTCACGTTTTACCCGTGTTGCATATTTAACAAGAAATATGGAGTAGGTAAATAAGCTCTTTCATAAACTTGTTCCATGAATCCTTTTCATTTGACACACGCATGTGTGCCGTACGCTGTATTATACCGATAAGAATTTAAAATTCATGACGCAGAAATCGTTTATTTAAAGATTTTGGTAGAAAACTTTTTTAGCTATTCATCGAAAAAAAAAGCTACTGTTGAAAATCGTATCTCACTTTCTAAATTTAAATTTCAAACCCTATCCTTACGACATCCTTACTAATATTATAAACACGAAAGTTTGTATGTTTCTTACTCTTGCATGCAAAAACTACTGAATGGATCTTGATGAAATTTGGCACAGAGGTAGATTATAGTCAGGAATAACACATAGGATACTTTTTTCCAAAAGTATGTTCCCTTGGGATAATTTTTGACATTCACGGGGCGGAGCCGCGGGCGGCAGCTAGTTTATAATACTGCAGAAAATCGAAAATATGGTATTTATTTCGAAGAATTGCCAAACTTACGCGGCAGTGTAGGGAACATTGTATGAAAGTCTTTGTTCTTTGAAGTTGACATCTTCGCGGACAAAGTCGCGGGCATCACCTAGTTTTTCATAAATCCCCTGTACGTTATATTTAAATAAACAGGTAAAATTGTGTATTAAAATCACGACAAAGACCCTATTCGACTTGTATAACATGTACAAAAGAGGCCATACTTTCATATTTTATCAGCAAAGCATTGAAGCGCCTCAACTTCGGAGCCTCGTAACGTTATCCCTCTGTAGGTTCTCATCTACATAAAGTTTCACTGGGAACTCTGCGAAGTTGCCTCGTATAATATGGAGGCTTCATTTTTAATTTAATTACCGTGTCTGTTTGTGACCCGGTTTAAATTGTTTCTGTGTGACGTTTGAACAATCTTCGCGGAGTTTGACAGCATGACTGTGATACGAGGTTGTTCGCATTTTATTTTTTTTACATGTTTTGAATATCTTTGTGTTACTTATGTAAGGTAAATTATTATTTTATGTTAATAAAAAGTGAATTTCTTATGTTCACAATCTGTGCCGACTTTTTGCTTCTTCATAATCTTATAAATCTCGTAGAGAAAGTTGTGGTTAGACATGATTCTATACTTAAATAACATATAATTATGAAGCTGAAGAGTTTGTTTGGTTGAACGTGCTAATCTCAGGAATTACTGGTTCGATTTGAAAAAATATTTTAGTGTTGGTTAGCTAGCCCATTTATCGAGGAAGGAAGAGTTAGGAAGGAGCAGAGCATTAATGAATAATTTGACGCAGACGAAGTCGCGCGGGTTGCTAGTATTAATATACAGAGGAACATTTATTGTTTGTTTGCTTATGTATGTCTGATTTCGAAAATGTATTAACTGATAGAAAGCTACACACTCGTTAGGTATCATAGACTACTTTTTATCATGAACAATGTACGGTTTCCGTGGAACATGCCAAGGGAGTACCTAAAGTCGCGAAGAAAAGCCTGGTTGAAGTCACAAAGAGCATAAGTCACCATAAAACAACCCTGGATAAACAAACTCTGTCACACACACACACATGTTCGAGTCACTTTACAGATGTTTGCTCGCATCTCTACCCGGTTTGAAAGTTCATATAATTGAGTTAGATCACATTGGAGCTGAGGTTCGAGTTGGTGAGGAATTTTTAGTTTACCTATTATTTGGGTATCAGAGAAAAAGTTTTATTGTTTTATATAGATACCTATGAGAAATTTGGAAGTTGAACCTTGTTTTCTTTATGTGTTTTTATTTGGGTATAAAAAACATATTATATTATTTTCATGATTTCATGATTCAAAGATTAAAGATAAGTAAGTGAGTAAGATTTTTTTCCAGTTAATTTGAGTTTATCATAACTTTTCTAGGACCATAATCTCGTTTAAACCTGTGAACATGGATGTAGTCGCTCTTTAAAACCCTGTCAATTTATATGTGCTACAAAGTAATAAATATTTAATTCATGATCCCACTAAATCCCCTTAGTTCATCGCTAGCCTGTTAACCCCGGCTTTCTGTGAAGCGAAACAGTGTGGTGACAGGAAAATCCCCCGGGATTCGATCTCGGGATAAAGTGTCTGAACTTGTTTATATTTATCTAGTCAGTCTCATGTGCTGGGGCAAAAGCAGACGTTATTCAATTCTGTTAGATAGGAACGGGTTTGGTTGATAACGAATCTTGCACCATTGAATTTGATTTAACGTACTCGTCTGGTAGCTTATCCTGAAATCACCAAATTGTTCATGCCACCTCAAATAGCTGCGACAGGGCAGTGCGACAAAGCAACAACGGCAACATTTCAAAGTAGTTAAGATCAATTTCTACGAAAATGGGTTTTTAATAAAAAAATGTGATTCAGAATTTGTTCATGTAATTTTTGGTGGGCAGGGCACATTGCTCGCGACCGGGTATAGGAAGATGCAGCGTTGGAAGGCCTCCTATAAGGTGGACCGATGACCTGGTGAGGGTCGTGGGTAACCGATGGATGCGAGACGCATGGGACTTGTTGTGGCCAATACCTGGGGAGGCCTATGTCCAGCAGTGGACGTCTTTCGGCTGATATGATGATGATTTATTTTTTTCATTTGACTGGCCTGTTGGTCTAGTGGTTAGTGACCCTGACTGCAAAGCCGGAGGTCGTGGGTTCGATTCCCACCCAGGACAAACTTTGTGTGATGAGCATTATTGTTTGTTCTGTGTCTGGGTGTAATTTATCTATAATATGTATGTATTTATAAATTATATAAGTATTTATATCAGTTGTCTGGTTACCATAACACAAGCTCTGCTTAGCTTGGGATCAGATGGCCGTGTGTGAGTTGTCCCAAGATATTATTATTATTTTTGGTGATGTACTGTGTGTTTTCTTATAAAATAAAAGTGCTCAAAAACTTACCCATGGCCTTACACTATTACAGATAATAGTTTTTACAGAAATATTAACTACATTAACTAAATAGAATAGCAGTTAATATGATTTACGTGTACGCAAGATGTACGTATTTAGAACGTGAGCTTTATGTGTTTGCTTTCAAAGATAATTTCTTTACCTAAACTCTTTATTTTATTCCATTCGCTAGCGATACCCTGTGTCTTATCAAATAGGTACATCGAATGATGATACGAACTTCGTCGACTTTTTCATCTACTACAAACTATTTGTACTAGCGACAAGTGGAAATAGATTTTAAAAGTCGGGTAGGTACTATTTTCGTATGCGTACAGTTTTTTTACTATTAAGGTTCCTAACTCTGAATAGTTCCAAATTTCTCCATTGTACTATGTTTGTGTTACATTTCACGGAACAAACTATCTACTATGGTGACTGGAAAGTCAACAAAGAAAAAAATCAGCATGGTTAACTGCACGAACACGATAACAGGCAAAGTAGGATATGTTTATCGGCTAAGAGGAAATGCGGGTGGTCTTTTCTCCATAGAAACACTATCGCCTGTTTTCTTTCTGGTTAATGACCAAAAAGCATTTATTTTTCAGAATAATAAATGTTATCTATTATTGTCCCTATGTTTTCCTTTTTTTAAAAAAACATTTTTATAAGCAGAACCCTCAAAAAATGCTCAAAATTGACTATTTAGACCGCTGTTAACAGAGGCCTAGTGAAAAAAGAAAAACATTTGGACACAGTACATATCGATTTTCTTCAGTTTATAAAATATCTTTTAAATTGGTTGAATATTGGAGGATGAAATATGCAAGACCCAAACCTCGAAATATGATTTTTTACTCAGGCTATTCAGTCGGATCTGCAGTGGTCCTTATCACGGCCGCGGATTTGGTTCGAAAGAGTTACCGCGGCCCTGGAACGCAAAAGGCACTAGGAGGAGTATGGGTGGGTTTTAGTCAGTAAGAGTCTGACACTCCTTTCCGCTCCACCCAGAGCGGAAGGGGTCATTTGAATGATTTCCCATCCTTAAAAAAAAAAAGTGGTCCTTATCACACAAACCGGACGCCGAGCGCTCGCCGAGCAACAGCAACAGTTTCTTCAAATGCCTAATTTTGAAAAGTCTCTCCGCCCGCGTTTCCTCTTAAAACATCAAATTCTTAAAAGTTACAAACATAGCAAAAAACTATCTTGATATTTCAATCGATTAAGGTAAACTTCATGTTTTAATCAATAAAATGATCTTACTGGGCTTTTATCATGCAGTTAACCACGCCGGCTTTGTTTTGTTGAAAAATCGACCCTAAATCGGATTGAAATTGTCCTAATTCGTAATATTTTCCGGAAGTATTTCACCTTTCCGATATTTAATAAAAGGGTAACATTAAGACAAAAGCTTCGGTTCAAGCAAAGTTTTAATGGCATTGTTTAGAAATTTATAAATTGAAGCAACAACAATCGCCGTCAGTTAATAATAATTCCATCAGCAGAGGTTTGGAGGATTTGTGATAAGTTATTCAAACAGGAGGTTTGTGGATTTGAGCCACTCAATACGCAAACATTTTTCAAATGGATTTTTCTATTGTATGAGCTCGTGGAGGTCTGGTAGGCAGCCGCTCTACGTGAAATACTGGTATTAAGCTGAATCCGATTTGACTGGGAGCCGACCCCAATATAGTTGGGAAAAGGCTAGATGATGATGAGCTCGTGGCTTGATCTTCAAAGTTCAGCAACGCTTGACGAGGTCCGATACTAGAAGAAAACAACTTGAACTCTTATTTCTTGAGAATTTGACAAACTATGCCAACTATTCAGGCTCTTAAATTACTATGTTTTTTTAAGGATGGGAAATCATCAAATGACTCCTCCCGCTCTCGATAGTGTCAAACTCTTATTGATTAAACCCCATCTGTGTTTTTTCTAATGCTCTTTGCGTTCCAGGGCCGCGGTGACTCTTTTAAACAAATTCCGTAACCCAGGCTATGAATTACACATTACTTTGTGTAACTTATATTTTAGCAGGAATCAATTGTGCCAAAAAAACAACGTAGCAGAATCTACATCGCAACAATGAGACTCGCAGCGCCGTCTATCCCAACAGCTGCGAACTAACTGAACAAAAATTCTGAATCGCGATATATCAGAGTTTACTATGCAGTTTGAACAGATACAACAGCCCGAATAACAACTATCGGGCAGTTGCCCACCGGGCACATAAACCGTCCGGTCGAAGGATCTTTCCAGAGATTGGATTCTTCCCAGCTAAAACACTAGGAAGTGGTGGCGGGTGGGCGTTTTGAGGGACTGTCTTTATGTAAAATTTGACGTTCAAAAAGTGATGGCTCTCAGCCTAATTTGAATAAATGACTTTTGATTTTGATTTGATTTTGATCCACCGTTTTCAATGATGGTTTGCGGGACTTTACACTCTGTACCGCACACCCTCTGTTATATCATCACCACTGCTTTCAAAATGGCGAAGAAAACATCGTGAGGAAACCGGCATATCCTAGGACCAAACATTCGAAGACATGTGATATCAACCAAACCGCGCTGGGCCTGCGCAGCTGTGTGGTGAATTACGGCCCGTTCCATCTCAAAGAGAGGAGGCGTGTGTCCTAGCAGTCAGAACGTTATTGGCTGATTATTGTAGAAGCTTCTTATTTGATTTCACCTGATGTAGTTCATTTTGTTCACCTCGTTATCTATAGGTTTCATGCATTATAAAAACCACAACAAAGTTCAAAATTACTTTAATCTTAGAAGTCGGTTTCAAATTATGCCCGAACAAACATAAAAAAAAATACAAACATCAGAATTGAGAACCTTCTAATCTTCCTTTTTTAGAAGTCGGTCAGAAACGAAGAAACCACACCTGAAACACTGACTTCCAAAATTAAAGTTATTTTGTACTTTGTTGTGGTTTTTTATTTGAAAGTCGGTTGTAATCTCCAAAGTTCTTCATCAGGTCTTTACAAAATATAATGGGACCATTTCGTAATAAACTTCTTTTGAATAAAAAAGAACTTTGCAAATCCGTCTTTAGAAGATGGAGTTATGCCCGAACATATATAAAAACCTCCTCCTTTTTGAAGTCGGTTAAAAACATCCGTGTTTGCTATAAACTAGACTTTATTTAAGCTCGTTTCGACACTAAAGTTCACGCTCGTTCTAAACATTAGGGCCCTTCTTAAAGTGCCTAAGACCACCATTTTGTGTTATCCATTCACGAACTTGATAACTTCTTATCCGAAAAGTTTGGCGCCGCGTTCTAGATAAATAGTAAAGTTGACCATATTTTGTTTAAATATGCCGTATGAATAAATCAAGATTATTTTAATGGGAAGACAAAATATTGTCTGTGTTTGATGACAGTAATTAATAGAAATCCAGTACAATTACCAGTGTAGATTTATGCATGAAAAAATGAACACTATGTCTATATTTTTTATGATTTAAAACAAAATTTTATCTTGACACACAAGATTTAAAAAATGCTCAAACATACACTGTACCTAACTTTTCAAAATATCAATTTATTTGTTTATTAAATCTTTATGAACAATTATAATAGTGGTACATGGGAGGACTAATTGCAACAAGGAATCAATCAAGGTATACTACCTCCAGGGATGCGGATTTTGTTCGAAAGAGTTACCGCGGCCCTGGAAAGTAAAGAGCACTATATAGGAGGAGCACGGATGGGTTTTAGTCAGTAAGAGTCTGAAACTACCTTCCGCTCTGCCCAGAGCGGGAGGAGTCATTTGACGATTTTCCAACCCATAACATAGGTATATTAGTTAGTATAAAACCTAAAACTTTAACGAAACATACCAATATAAATTAGCTCATCAAAACTTTAGTAGGCCAACAACCGGCCCACCATACCCCCGGGAGTAACGGTGGATTGGTCGCATGTCCTCAAAAATTGTTATTGTTTTGTTTTAACCCTTGTTGTGACACAAGCTAGATGACGATTCTGATTATAATACTTTTGAAGCATAAGTTACGCATGTAGCTTCAAAAACTGAATTTAAAAAGTTTTAAAACTAGGTATTTTCATAATGCAGACTAAGAGCTACTAAGGGTATATTTTAAAGGAGCATGTCACAATCGTGGCGATACGTCCCTCTTTGAAGAGTTGTTAAAGAGAGGAACCACGGTGTCCTAACTTTCTACCTGACGCAGGTGTATACGTTGGAGGTCTGTTACTAGAGGCACGGGCCTGCGATGCACCAGACCTGGGATGCTGGCGCGTTGGGTTCAACGCGCGCCTCAATGAGACGTCAGTGTTGTTGACAGGGCCAGTGCCTGCCAGGGTTGCGGAATTGTTCGAAAAAATTGTTCGACCGCAGTACTAGAACGCCAAAGGCATTTGAACGAACACAGGTAGGTTTTAGTCAATACGAGTCTGAAATTCCCTATCGCTCCACCCAGAACGAGCGGAGTCATTTGATGATCCATAAAAAGGGTACTTTTTGGAGATCGTTTCTACCCAATAGCAGTGTGAGTAGATCAGTATAAAAGTCAATTATTAAAAACATAATATACCTAATTATAGTTATCATCATCAACGAACGCAAACTTTATAAGAAGGTTTGACGTTCATGCTCTTGCGATTTCTTAAAGCTACAATTTTTATTCGTGAACACTAGCTATTTTTAAGGGCCTAAAAATATTTAGCACTAGCTTCTACCAGCGGCTTCGCCCGCGTGAAAATCGAAAATAGGGAGGTTTCTTGATTTGTATTGTAACTACACCTACTCTACACCTACCTACACCTACCCTACACCTACCCTACACCTACCCTACACCTACCCTACACCTACCCTACACCTACCCTACACCTACCCTACACCTACCCTACACCTACCCTACACCTACCCTACACCTACCCTACACCTACCCTACACCTACCCTACACCTACCCTACACCTACGCTACACCTACACTACACCTACCCTACACCTACCCTGCACCTACCCTACACCTACCCTACACCTATCCTAACCAGCCCAAAAATACTATGACATGTTTCTTGTTTCCTGGTACTTGATGTTTTTGGTCTCCTGGTACTTGTAAATCTGTAGTACTAAGGCAGCAGCGGCTCTGAATTTCCACTTCCTCCTCAGTCTTCATTGATCCATGCCACTTACCGGGATAAAAAGTAGCATATGTCTCATTCCAGGATATGAACTACATGTGTGCCAAATTTCATCCAAATCCCTTCAGCCGTTTTTGCCTGATTAAAACACAAACATACAAACATACAAACATTCACATCCTACTAATATTATAAAGGTGAATGTTTGTATGTTTGTATGTTTGTATGTTTGTATGTTTGTATGTTTGTGTTTCAATCAGGCAAAAACGGCTGAAGGGATTTGGATGAAATTTGGCACACATGTAGTTCATATCCTGGAATGAGACATATGCTACTTTTTATCCCGGTAAGTGGCATGGATCATTGAAGACTGAGGAGGAAGTGGAAATTCAGAGCCGCTGCTGCCTTAGTACTTCAGATTCACAAGTACCAGGAAACCAGAAACATCAAGTACCAGGAGACCAGAAACATGTCATAGTATTTTTTGGGCTGGATAGGGTAGGTGTAGGGTAGGTGTAGGGTAGGTGTTGGGTAGGTGTAGGGTAGGTGTAGGGCAGGTGTAGGGTAGGTGTAGGGTACATGTAGGGTAGGTGTAGGGTAGGTGTAGGGTAGGTGTAGGGTAGGTGTAGGGTAGGTGTAGGGTAGGTTTAGGGTAGGTGTAGGGTAGGTGTAGGGTAGATGTAGGGTAGGTGTAGGGTAGATGTAGGGTAGGTGTAGAGTGGGTGTAGGGTAGGTGTAGTTACAATACAAATCAAGAAACCTCCCTATTTCCGATTAACACGCGGGCGAAGCCGCTGGTAGAAGCTAGTTTATAATATTAGTAGGATTATCGTTTTCAAACACTACCAATTTCTGAATTAAACATTTGTATTTCTCATAAGAACATAGTTCACTTAATTTCAGTATTTAAACTTCAGTAATTCACAAATTCTAATTTAGCCTGCAAAACCTTTCATTATTTTGAATATTCGGTTCAAAAAATAAGCCCAACTGTGTCCACCTTGGTTTTATAGGAAAAAGTTATAGGAGCATTTAGACAAGCACAAAAATAATAAAAATGTATTGCAAAGATAAATAAATATTACAAAACAATAACTCGAAAGCATTTTTCCTTATTCCCAGGATTTGTGTAAAAGAGTTTCCGACAGGCATTGAGCAAGATAGACAGTTTAACAAATATGCGTGGATTTGCGAGGAAATGTGCGAAAAGTTTGTATATAAGATGTTCTGGAAAAAAATATATTTATTGTAGGTACTCAGGCATTTATTATACTAAGTGTCATAAAACATTTTGACGCTAAGATGTAGCTGAAAAGGTTATTAATTTTTTTTTTTGTTAGAAATGGGATATTTATTTTGCTTCTTTGCTATCTTGTTCTATCCTTGGGCGAGGAGTGAAGGGACTCCCTTCACTCCTTCCACTTTTAGTGAACCCGCGCTTTTTCTTCTAGGTGGGCTTCTGTTTTGGGCGGAGCGGAAGGGAGTGTCAGACTCTTACTGACTAAATCCCATCCGTATTCCTCCAAATGCCTTTTGCGTTCCAGGGCTGCGGTGACTTTTCGAACTAATTAATTTCTGCCTGGTTCGTCCTGCCATATCTTTTGTAAATTATTTTCATAAATATTTTGATTTCAGTCCAAAAAAAAACGAAAAGGATTCGTATTTCAGAGGATAACATGACAAGGGACTATAAAGAGTAATATTAGAAACAAGATTAGTGCACTACACTATTCCCAGATGGCGCTAGTTATCATCACGGCGCCATGACGGCCATGTGAAAATCGTCGGCAAAGGTACCAGTGATGCATGAAATGTAAGCGGCCCAAATCCGTCACTATGGAAACGCGCTTGGTAGCTGGTAAAATAAATAGTACCTACTACAAAAGTTTTATGTTTAAAAAAACCGTTTTCTTAAGCAAATCTGTAATGAATTATAACAAAATCCAATTTTATTTTTACCCGACTGTGTCGGTAATGTTTTTCAAGCGTATGTTTGTATGTATTGTATGCATGTATGTATGTATGTATGTATGTATGTATGTATGTGTATCTAATTCCATTTTTTTTTTATTATTAGTCATGGGTTTGCTCTTGACTCTAGTCAATGTCAGATATGACAGAGACAAAGTCTACGATGGAGCGAGCTTACCCAGAAGGACCCTGTTCACTCTAACTTTGAAGAGATTAGGGCTGTAACCTTTTGGAAACACAGATGCAGGCAGAGAGGCATTTCTTTGGCACGCCCTACAGCCCAAACGGCTGGACGAATTTTGACATATGAGGTGTAGTTGAATTCGTCAGAATTGTGGAAGTGACATAGCGTTTGCTGTTTTTGTCTTACTTCGAAGTATGACTCGACACGCGAGTACAAACAGTAAATAGAAAAAAGATTGGTGTAATATTATATTCCAATCATAGATGACGCTCCAAGTTTCGTTAAGGTGCCACAATGCCGACGGCCATGCGAAACTCGCCGTCAAAGGTACCAGGAATACATGAAATGTAAGCGGCTCAAGTTAATTACTATTACAACGCGCTTGATAGCTGGTAAGCAGTACCGAAAGCGTTTATTTTTCAGTCGCAGCAACTTGAAGTATGTCATACATTTTATCAGCCTTACAATTCCTCACCCCGTTTAATACGTCATATTAAATGTCCACGCGTGTTATCTTAACCAAAACATTCAGTTTATTTTTAAATTGATTCCAGATAAATCTTATGTTTTGATGGGAAAAACTTACCATGTTGGCAAAGCTAGTAAAGCGAGACTGGCTGACCCGGGTCGGTGCCAAATGTGTTGGGTTGGAAAAACTTCTTTTACCAGTGATTGGTTGGATTTCGGTATAAAAAGTATCCGTATGCAGAACATGCCAAGGTTCATCTTAATTTGTTCAGCTGGTATGACGTACACGAAAAGGTGACAAAGACAGAGTTAATTTCGATACGTTTTATTTTCCCTATCCTGCAAAACCGCTACAGTATTAATTTAGGAATCTCCTGATCGACATTCAGGTAGAACCCTTTGAAATCGTTTAAAAACGGGTTTTACTTAACTTAGGTTTTTCTGAGGCATTGCAATGCCACAGAAAACAAGTTTGTAGTACAACATCACAGCTGCAATACAAAATAAAACTATTCAGCTTAGATGCTGTTAATGTTAAGTTATTATGAAGAAAAATTTGGAATAATAACCCGCAAATACATCTAACTCTAACTTGGTGCATGGATGCCGCTGTACTGAACCTCTAAAGCCTTGCGAAAGCTTCGGCGCCCGGCGCCCGGCGGCGCGCCGCCGTACAAATTGCTGGAGCAGCAACGTCTTTCAGCCGCCGCGGCGGCTGAAAGACGTTGCTGCTCCAGCAATTTCAAAACATTCAGTTCATTTCAAAACATTCAGTTTATTTTTAAATTGATTCCAGATAAATCTTATGTTTTGATGGGAAAAACTTACCATGTTGGCAAAGCTAGTAAAGCGAGACTGGCTGACCCGGGTCGGTGCCAAATGTGTTGGGTTGGAAAAACTTCTTTTACCAGTGATTGGTTGGATTTCGGTATAAAAAGTATCCGTATGCAGAACATGCCAAGGTTCATCTTAATTTGTTCAGCTGGTATGACGTACACGAAAAGGTGACAAAGACAGAGTTAATTTCGATACGTTTTATTTTCCCTATCCTGCAAAACCGCTACAGTATTAATTTAGGAATCTCCTGATCGACATTCAGGTAGAACCCTTTGAAATCGTTTAAAAACGGGTTTTACTTAACTTAGGTTTTTCTGAGGCATTGCAATGCCACAGAAAACAAGTTTGTAGTACAACATCACAGCTGCAATACAAAATAAAACTATTCAGCTTAGATGCTGTTAATGTTAAGTTATTATGAAGAAAAATTTGGAATAATAACCCGCAAATACATCTAACTCTAACTTGGTGCATGGATGCCGCTGTACTGAACCTCTAAAGCCTTGCGAAAGCTTCGGCGCCCGGCGCCCGGCGGCGCGCCGCCGTACAAATTGCTGGAGCAGCAACGTCTTTCAGCCGCCGCGGCGGCTGAAAGACGTTGCTGCTCCAGCAATTTGTACTAGGATCTCATAATTTGAAAGAGAACGAAGTGCATTGCCTTGGCGACTTCCTGCAACCAAACTTAGTACAACGTTCTGTTATATTGTAAATATATTTAATTGAATAATTTTCACAACTATTACCTACTATTATATACACACTTAAATAAAAGATTCAACTAAAACTAAAAATAATCTAAAACATCGCGTCGAAAAATTCCTCCGCATCACAGGCCACTGGTAATGTAAAAGGCTGGCTGCATTGCCACGTTGTATGGCAATGCTTATCCTTTATCCGAGGTAAAAGCCAGCCCTAGGGTCACGCGAAGTGTCAACTAAGCGTCTTGACAGATCTTTAAATAAGTAATGAGCACTCGGACCCCACGACCCGAGAGTTTCAACCCCAATTGGCTCGAAAATATAACTACTATTTTAATTGAATTGAATGAGTAGGTATAGATGTTTCAAATAATTAAATAATTTATTAACTTACTAATTTTGTATTTACTCGGGGTTGGTCCAATAGTAAAAGGGGAAGCTGATCCCCCCTTTCAGGAATTGCGTTTATTCTGTTACACATTGTATGAATGAAATTTGTCATATGGTACATTATATTATTATACATTTGAATTAGTTTTGAGCAGCTGAAAAATAAATTATTATTAAAATGAGGGTGAAAATATGTGCCAGAACAGAGAGCAAAACGGAAACGCTAGCATACCTATAGATCTACTTTTATTACATTCATTTGTACAAAATAAAACAGCTATCCGCAAGAGAATCAAGGTTACCGACATAGCCCGAAGGATCGCCAAATTGAAGTGGCAGTGGGCAGGGCACATTGCTCGCAGAACAGATGGTCGATGGGGCCGAAAAGTTTTGGAGTGGCGACCGCGTACCGGAAGACGCAGCGTTGGAAGGCCTCCCACAAGGTGGACCGATGACCTGGGGCTCGAGTCTGCTATTGCAATCGTGTCTCAATGACCGGTTATTGGTCGAATATTTGACAACTTTGACAGTTTTTGTATGGGAAATGTGTCATAAGTTTGACGTTATACGTCAAAAATCGATCATTGACCGGTCATTGAGACACGATTGCAATAGCAGACTCGACCCCCAGGTGAGGGTCGCGGGTAACCGATGGATGCGAGACGCACAGAACCGGTTGTTGTGGCGACACTTGGGGGAGGCCTATGTCCAGCAGTGGACGTCTTTCGGCTGATATGATGATGATGATGATGAAAAGAGCTATAGATCAAACACAATAATAATAATGGTAATGGTGGTATTATTACTTTTCTTTACTGTTTATTTTTATGTTCGTTTGTTTGGTTTAAATTTTGTTTTAGGATTAGTTTTTAATTTTAATGCCTGAAATAAGCGATTATTATTTCAAGTCTATTTGATTTAATTTCCAGATCGTTTTTTTTTAGCACATCTTGTTTTGATTTATTATCTGATTAATTATTTATCTATTATGTATCTCTATTTGCACTCATTGTTAGTCGACAGTATATTTTTAGTTTTATTTGTTCCCGAGTTCAAGACTGTTTTGGGTTAATTAGATTATCTTTATGTAAATTTTTATATTAACTAATTTTAATTATGTTTTTAAATTTTTAACCATTCCGTCAATTTACTCGTAAAATGTAGCAATTCTGACCCTCAAGATACAGGCAAATGTCTAGTTTGGGGGTCACCGACCATCCTGATGAAATATATATAAGAGTATCAGAAATGTCTTCAGGATCAGCCATAGCGTTGGCGCGGGTATTTATGGGCGTAGTTTTAATCAAAGTCTTGTAAGATGTCACACAATCAATTTCTTATAATTGGTCCACCAAATAATTATAACATTAACATCTGAGTAGAATTACGAGTAACAATGAATCAAACTAATCACGAAACATTAAACGATTACACCGAATATTAGCGATTCGTCGTATTCATGGTGAACCGTCCCCGTTGCCAGACGAGAATCCCCCGTCTCCACATGGCCGCTCCACCAACCAATCGACGCTCCGCTAGACCGACCGTTGTCAGTCTTGTTCGGTAGTAATTCGATAGACGGCGCTAGTCAATACGCCGTCAACCAATCAACGCTCTGCTGGACCAACCGCTGTCAGTCTTGTTCGAAAGTAATTTCATAGATGGCGCTAGTCGATGCGCCGTCACGGCCAGACTGACCTGCGACCGTCCTCGGGCGCTTCTTGAAGTAATCCTGCAATCAAGGTTTGCAAGCATCAGCTACTTTATAAATTCCATAATCCGCTCGTCCAACCTGACAGGCTGTTTAACAAGATCCAGTATTAGGATCAGTAAATCAGTCTAAAATTAAAGTAAGAAAACATAGCTTGGTCAGCACAGGTGTGTCCTTTCAACCAACCACACAGGTATGGCCCGGTACGACACCTTTTACCAACTTCCGTGATACTCATTGAATTCTCAAAGAGGCAAGTGTGTCCTTTCAACCAACTACACAAGTATGGCCCGGTACGACACTCACAGGTGTGTCCTTTCAACCAACCACACAGGTATGGCCCGGTACGACACCTTCATGGAAAACTCAAAGAGGCAAGTGTGTCCTTTCAACCAACTACACAAGTATGGCCCGGTACGACACTCACAGGTGTGTCCTTTCAACCAACCACACAGGTATGGCCCGGTACGACACCTTCATGGAAAACTCAAAGAGGCAAGTGTGTCCTTTCAACCAACTACACAAGTATGGCCCGGTACGACACTCACAGGTGTGTCCTTTCAACCAACCACACAGGTATGGCCCGGTACGACACCTTCATGGAAAACTCAAAGAGGCAAGTGTGTCCTTTCAACCAACTACACAAGTATGGCCCGGTACGACACTCACAGGTGTGTCCTTTCAACCAACCACACAGGTATGGCCCGGTACGACACCTTCATTGAAAACTCAAAGAGACAAGTGTGTCCTTTTGTCCAGCTTTGCTTTTAATTCACATCTTATGGGTTATCATTATCAATCAGTACACAATAAAATAGGATCAATAAGATGAGACTTACCAACAGTCACAGATCATCTTGCTCAGCGTGAATTATAACTTCGTGCTCAATAATTTCGTGGGCTGAGGTGACACTGAGAGAATCTAAATCTAAATTTGCAGCAACGGTTTTAGAATCAACCTTAATAATATCTGATTCTACTGTCAATGTATCACAGCTACTTAACCTAGCAAGAGAACCTGAATTGAGTTCTATGACTCCTGGCGCCGTCTCGGCCTCCTCATAATTTACTAAACTACGTAGCCATCTCTAGCAATCTTTTGCGTCCTTGAGGTATTAGAATTGAGTTTTCTATAATCAATACCACAGAACAGATGAAGTTAATGACATTCACTGCAAATCTGAATCATGGAGGTTATTTCATCACCTCTACAACACAAGCGCGCACAGTACTCTTGTACTAACCACTATTTAATATCCACTATCAAATAAGAAACGAGACTGGCTCACCAGATGGCGTCCTCAAGGTGCCTCTCGACAGGCGCTGCTCGCAGAGGTTGACCTCGCTTGTTGCAGCTCTATCACCATTGATCTTGTCAGGAAAAACTGTGGCTAGATGACCGGGTTTGCCACAGGTGTAGCAGTATACAACCTTAGTTTTCTTCAGCGTGTGTGTTGTAGTTGTCGGTGTAGTAGCGGAGCTATCACTTTTTCTTGGTGCTCAGGGGCATCACGTCGCTGTCTGCATTCAGAAATTTGATGTCCAAGAATTCCACACCGATGACGTCTGCCGGTAAATCTTAAATCCGTCATACGGGCTTGTTTTGCTTCAGGGTCTGGAATTTCGCTCGCCTTTCTTGTCTTCTTTTAACTTGTATTCTAAATATTTGAGCCCGGGTAATGATGACATGTGCACATAACCCTCGAAGAACCAGATTGTCCTTTTGACGTAGCACTGATACGAAAAATCCCGTTATTGTTTCTTCGGCCATCTCAGTCTTCAATCATATTCCACAATGGCACAGCATACTCAGATGCCGTTTCTTTTATTCCGATTTGGAAATGCAAGATTTCATCGAAATGATCTTGAAGTAGATTTGGCTTAGAGCACCTTGCAAACAAAGTTTGGTTAACCACATTCCATTTCAATTATTTTAAGTTAAGTCTCGTAGGACATTTAGCAGCACGGCCCTTGAGTGCTCTGGTAAGTGCTAGTAATAAATCCACACCTTCGAGTGATTTTTTTTTATAAACAACAAGATCGGTAACTTCACGCCAGCCTTCTATATCCGTGTCCGAATCATCTGGGTTAAACTCTACAAGATAGTGGGTTCATTTTTGTACTCACGTTTGAACTTTGTGACATACCCAACACTCGTGTCAGTAGAGTTTCCATGCTATTTAATAATTTTATAACACTGTATTCGCCCGACATCTCTTGTCGTTGCCCGTTCTATCCCACTTCTGATATAAGAGTATCAGAAATGTCTTCAGGATCAGCCATAGCGTTGGCGCGGGTATTTATGGGCGTAGTTTTAATCAAAGTCTTGTAAGATGTCACACAATCAATTTCTTATAATTGGTCCACCAAATAATTATAACATTAACATCTGAGTAGAATTACGAGTAACAATGAATCAAACTAATCACGAAACATTAAACGATTACACCGAATATTAGCGATTCGTCGTATTCATGGTGAACCGTTCCCGTTGCCAGACGAGAATCCCCCGTCTCCACATGGCCGCTCCACCAACCAATCGACGCTCCGCTAGACCGACCGTTGTCAGTCTTGTTCGGTAGTAATTCGATAGACGGCGCTAGTCAATACGCCGTCAACCAATCAACGCTCTGCTGGACCAACCGCTGTCAGTCTTGTTCGAAAGTAATTTCATAGATGGCGCTAGTCGATGCGCCGTCATATATATTATGTGTATTAAATAAATAAATAAATAAATAAAAATAGTAGTAATAATAACATCATTGTACCGCGTAGTCGTGTCAGCCACTTCTGGACACGGCTCGTATTGTTAGAAGGTTCCTCTCTCTGAAGCCCTGACCGCCGGGTAGCTTGGACCCTGTTCCCGATACTGGTGGGGTACCTACTATTTTTTTTTTAAATATATTTTTAAGTGTTTTTTGAGCTGTATTTTTTAAGAAATATTTAAAAATGTACCAAATAAGTTAAAAAAGTTACATAAACGGAAAAATGCTTTGGATGTAGATTAAAATATAGCTTTAATAGGTTTTGGTTGGTTCATTAAGCGATATTTTAATGTTTTGCTAGCTTGTTCTGTCCTTCTTCCAATACAAAAAGCCGACCTTAACTCCATCTATTTTTCGTAAACCCGCGCTTTCTCGCTTTGTTGGCTCTGTAAATATTGAGTTTCAGTGTAGGAAAGTTAGAATTACAAACCTCCGCAAAGATATCCAAACCTAAAGTCATATTAGTTTATTCATTTTGGTGCAGATGGCGCTATACTGAAACTCGAAAGTATTTCGTAGCTTCGGCGGTGATCGAAAAGCGCTGGTGCTTCGGCTATTTCTACTAGGATCACATGGCATGAAAGAGTACGAGAAGAAAGGATATGGCCATGGAGTTATTGCTTGTTTGATAGTAAACAATACCAGCTTCAACTTCAGCTCTGCATTGTTCCAACTGGTTGTTGGAACAATGCATAGCTGAAGTTTATAATGAAATCAATTGAACTGGAATAAAACATAAACGATTCAAATGATTAATTTGCCTATTACTTTTACATCATATTTATACTATTTCTCATTTGATTTTTATTGCGTTGACAGTTCATGTTATTTGCGTAACGTATCAATTTGGCAGTCAAATTATTTGATCTTAAAGGCGGGATATACTTCTAAACAAAACTAGTAAAAAACTTCTTTAGTTTTCTTTTGGCAGTTCTGCACGTAGGTTGATGTTTGATTAGCAAGTATCATTAAATATGAATTAAGTTTCGTTTCCATTTCGAGCTAACCATTATCGAGTATGATCGAACGTTTGGTACGTTCGATCATACTTGAACGTAAAAACGTCAAACATGTGCATACGTGTTACGCACATGTTTGATCACAACTGCGACGCACAATAATCGAACGTTACAACTGTTGTTGCTAAATCTAATCTAAAACCTACAAATGGCCGGAGCCTACGGTTTAGTGTGCTTTCCGAGACACGGATTAGTCTCGGTATGCTTAGTTGCAGCGATGGTCACTCATCCACAGACCGACCTTGACAAGCGTTGCTTAACCTAAAAGATCGATCCGAGTGGCTGTTATTATGTTATTTATTATTGTTTAATTGTATTTTAATATATGACGACACGGTTGGCGCAGTGGTTGAGCAGTTGACTGCTGCGCTGCGTGTTGCGGGTTCGATTCCCGCCCGGAATAAATATTTGTATGGCCTACTGATAGTTGTTCCGGGTCTGGTTGTTTGTGTATGTGAGTTTGTATGTTTGTAAACGCACCCACGATCGATACAGAAGTAATTCCTAGTGGGGCAACGTTTAATAAAAAATATTGTAGTGTATGTCGCAGCCAACTAGCTTAATCAGCCGTTTAATTGGTTGCCTAGCCTTTTCATTATATGTGTCGATTTTTCAGCGATCTAAGTGACATCTTTCGTTCAATATCGTTTAATGACTTGCCCATGTCACTTATTTATTAATGTCGCTGATTAAACGGCGCAGTTCAATGAAAAGGCTAGTCGCTGGGTTTTGATTGGTTAAATAATAATGAGCTGTATATTTTTTGTTTAGGTAGCCTTCCTTCACTCTTTCCACCTTTCGCAAGCCAACGTTTCCTCCGTCGTTTTCGAAAAATCTATCTAGTTCGTCTCTTGTGTGGATTTTATTCATGATAATTTTGTATTCAATAATTGCACTTTTGGCAGTCCAAATAATTTCGTAAAAATGAGAAAGGTAACTCTGCAACAACTTTAGAAAAAATACTAGTGGTATACAGTATTCAGATGACGCTGTAAGTTGTCGTCGTGAAACCACGACGGCCATGCGAAACTCGCCGTCAAAGGTACCAGGAATGCATGAAATTAAAGCGGTCAAAATTCGTCACTAAGGCAATGCGCTTGGTAATGGTTTTGTTTTGTATGGCTCAAAATTATAGTTAGATAAGCAATTGACAACTGTAGTAAAGTAATACTCTGCACTTCGGTGAGTGTGTCTTAGAACTCCACGACCTCATCCTACCGGCTCCCTCCCTTCTACCATCGGACATCTAGACGCACTGCGAGTTACTCTCTGTCATCTCTGACCTAGACTAGAGTCAAGAGCAATTTCATCTCAAATAAAAAAAGAAGATAATATTTTATGGGACTACTTACATGTCACGTGATCAACACATATTTGACTTATTTTGCTGATAATTATGATGTAATTTTGTCTAGAGCCTAGCATAATGGCTGAAACAGCTATTTTGTAATCTATATGTTATGTTGAAGATAAAATAAAACCCCAATATTAACAAATATCATTCCAGGTAGCCACCACAGCCGCAAGTATGCTCTATTATTAATTTCAAATTGTAAGCATGTGGCGCCGCACGTAGAATTTTCGTAGCACTTCGTAGCAAGGACACGCATGAATCGTAGCGCCACCGTAGCGGAATGAAGCTCGTAGCAAGAATCCTATCTTCGTACAGATGGCGCTACGAAATCACAGCTGGTATTTCGTGTTTCATAGCAATGACCACAAACGAAGATTTCAGCGCTCCGAAGATACTAGGGTCACATAAACAAACAGAGATTTTCGGGAAAAGCTTTAAAGGCCGCGTAGACTGAATTTCACGATAGAGGTTAATAACCTGCGAGCGTAAATAGTTATTTATGATATTAGTGCGGTAAGTTGGTTTTAACAAACGAGTAGACGAATGTAAGCACGAGACGAAGTCGAGGGCTTACCATAGTCACGAGTTTGTAAAAATCAAATCCGCACGTGTGTCATACAACGTTTTTCGACACATTTGCGAGAAAACATTACAATAAGTAATGGAACAAACTTTTTTGTCTTTAGAAATCAGTCGGAAAGTCGCAACAATCTTTGACGTTTCTAATATAAAAATGGCGCGAATTTTCAAAGGGCGCCACATGCGCGTGGTGAAAATTAGAACCACATCTTTCATTTATTTTTATTTATCTTCTCTCATTTTCTCTTTGATATTAAAATGAACCTAAACAGCAAAAGCGCTTCCAAGGAGGTTCGATCATTCAGCTAATTTATTTTCGGGGTGTGAAACTCCTTGGTGGAATTGTTATTATTTTAAGGAAATTAAAAAAAAAACCGTAAAGAATACGCACGGCGTAACAAATACATTTTCAACACATTTGCTCAAAAAATGCATTTACGAAGCCTGTATACATTGTTCGAAAGTTAAAAATTACGGACCACACAATGGAACGTGTGATAAAATAGGTACTCTCACCTAAGTACATACTTTACTGCATACTACGTTGTATAGCGCCGTGCGTATCCTTTACGGTTTTTTTTTATTTTTCATAAAAAATATTTAAGAATTCCACCAAGGAGTTTCCCAATCCTAGAATTAATAAGCTGAATGATCCAACCTCCTTGGAAGCGCTTTCGCTAATACGTTTGTCTCACTTTAATACTAAAGAGAAAATGAGAGAAGAATAATAAAAATAAATAAATGAAAGATGTAGTTCTAATTTTCACCACGCGATTGTGGCTCCGTTTGCAAATTCGCGCCATTTTCATATTAGAAACGTCAAAGATTGTTGTGACTTTCCGACTGTTATCTAAAAACAAAAAGTTTGTTTCATTACTATTATACTGTTTTCTCGCAAATGTATTGAAAAACGTTGTATGACATACGTGCAGAAATTGGTTTTTACAAACTCTTGACTATGGTAAGCCCTCGACTTCGTCTCGGGCTTTTACATTCGTCTACTCGTTTGTAAAAACCAACTTACCGCACTTATATCATAAATAGCCACCCTTGTAATTATCGTTTATAATTACAAGGGTGGCTAAATGTATGTAAACAAGTTAATTTTGCCACCATTTCAATTTAGGGCCAAATTCGCAATTTTGTTTTGGAAAGTTTCAAAGGTCATTAATACTGTATTGATTTAAGTAATTAAATTCCTAAGCAGATTGTAACTTTTTTTCGAGTTTGAATCCCATTCTGTCGCTGGTGATTTTTTGAGAGGTTACTTTTTGAGTTGATCAAATTAGTCTATGGAGCTAAGGAAGCTAAACAAACTGGTTTTATAAGACGACGCAGCAAGCCATGCATCCTGATACAAAAGTTGAAGTTCGAGACGAAAGTTTTCTAGGCAAACTAATCGCAAGCGTTAATTGACCTCCGAAGTCACCCATCGGTTTCGACAGACCCGACAGTTTTCAACGAAGAACGAGATGGATTGTGGTGAATTTAAACACTTAAAGCAAAATGTTTGTTATTTTGCAAATGGGACCAAAAAAATATTGCGAAAATTTAATGAAATACATGACAAAGATTACAAATATCTGCTAAGGCCTGCCCTAGCTACAATAAATGGCGCTGCAAATTACAGTCACGGCGTCAGGACGGCCATGTGAAACTCGTTGGCAAAGGTATCAAGGATGCATGAAATGTAAGCGGCTCAAGGTCATCTCTATAGCAACGCACGTGGTAGCTCGTAAACAAGGAACCGAAAGTTTTACGTAGCTTTGGCCGTGGCCACAAGGCGTCGGTGATCCGGCCGTTTTTATTAGGACCACATGTTTGAAAGAGAAGGAAGTTAATCGCCATGGAAACGTGCTTGTTTGATAGTAAACAATACCTACAACCAAAGTTAGGACAACGCATAATTCATTATTGCAAAAGTTTATGATGAAATTCAGATTGATTATGAACGTTTCAAATGATTAATTCACTTGTTACTTTCACAAAACATTAGTTCACATCTATCTTATTTGATTGATTCGAAGTTTGGTTTTCTGTTGCTTCAATTTCAAATTGAGAGCGTTTACGCCACAAGGACATGCATGTATCGTAGCCATAGTATAAAGACAGGGGTAGCATTGTCGTAGCATTCATAGCGTCGTCGTAGCGGAACGAATTTCCGTAGCAAATAAGACGTATCATCATACAGATGGCGCTACGAAAATCGTAGCTCCGTAGCACGTCGTGCCATGTTCGTGTTTCATAACGACGACCGCCAACGAAGAGATCAGCGCTCCGAAGATACTAGGGTCGCATACATAAACAGAGATTGTTGGAAAAACCCTTAGAAAATGTATAAGGATATCTTATAAATAAGTTGTTTAGCCGCTACAACTATATTTTATTGTACTCATGACTAAATTTTTAAACACTTTGGATATACTTAGCTTATGCTTTTAATTGGTTCTTTTGTTTGTTTTGCTTGTCTGTTTTGTGCCGCTCCTAGGCAAAAAAAAGCCTCCACATCTTGCCATGCCCGCGTTTCTTCCAATTTTGGTAACATCTGTCTAATTTATCCCGCTATCTCTTTTAATGTCATCATCATCATCATCATCATATCAGCCGAAGGACGTCCACTGCTGGACATAGGCCTCCCCCAAGTGTCGCCACAACAACCGGTCCTGTGCGTCTCGCGTCCATCGGTTACCCGCGACCCTCACCAGGTCATCGGTCCACCTTGTGGGAGGCATTCCAACGCTGCGTCTTCCGGTACGCGGTCGCCACTCCAAAACTTTTCGTTAGCACCAGCGTTATTCACACAAAAATCAGAAATAACACCAATTTTACTAACTTTTAAGTAACGTTGTCAGTCGCTAACTGTCAAAAAAGCCTTAATTTTCAAAAATTTTTGAAAGTTTGTGATTGACATTCGAATGCGACCGTTGCTTAAAAATTAGTAGAATTGGCACTAAGATAATAATTGTAGTAAAGTGTTCTTGTATGACGCAAAAAGTTGTCGTTACGGCGACAGGACGGCCATGCAAAACTCGTCGTCAAAGGTACCAGGAATACATGACATGTAAACGGCTCAAGTTAATCACTATGGCAACGCGCTTGGTAGCTGGTAAACAATACTGAAAGAGTTGTTTTAAAATTAACCACAATAGCCTTTGCCCGCGACTTTGTATGTGCATATCCTGTTTTTTCTCGTTCCCATAGGAATGTCCCGGAAAACGGAACCGGGAAATTCCGGTCAAAAATGTCGTTTAGATTCATGTCGGTGGCATTGCCCGGACAATGTGAAGAATCACGGAAGCGCAGCAAACTATGAGCGAAACGGACATTCGCGTACTATTGCGCATAAGTGCATACACGCTCGAACGGAATGTGCTTGGCATTTCATAAAATACAATTACAACATTTCAATTAACTTTCGGGAATACAAATACAAAAATTATTAAAATGTATTCTTTTTGTAACAGCATTACGAACATTAACAAAAAAGAAAAAAGATTAGTGCAATACACTATTCCTAGATGGCGCTGCAAGTTGTCGTCACGGCTCTAAGACGCCATGCAAACTCTTCGTCAAAGGTACCAGGAATGTATGAAATATAAGTGTCCAAAGTTCATCATTATGACAAAACGCTTTTGAAAAGTTAATAATAGGTAGGTACATGTCACTTTATTGATAATTATTCTTAACATACTATTAAATGACAAAATTCAATACCTGCATTTTAGTCTTGCAATTTCTGAAAAGAAATGTGTAAGAAAAGTTCTCAGGGGTGAACTAATGGGCTATTGAATGAGTTCGGCACGGTATCAGGAGGTAAAAATATGTAATAGTTTGCTTTTCGCGGTCACGAGCCCACTAAAGTTGGCAGGAATCGCTGGCGGGGCGTATATTCTCGCCATCACTGCGCATAGGGCAAGTTAGAGTAAGGAGTTCGTAACGCCATGCTACATAATAATATGTGAATTAAATCGTTGGCATTTCATCCTTTAATGGGAGAACCAAATGAACAAAAAATAGGAAAGATTTTTAGACGTTAATCAGCTAAAATACATTTTACCGAAGGATCGCCAAGCTGAGGTGGCAGTGGGCAGGGCACATTGCTTGCAGAACAGATGGTCGATGGGGCCGAAAAGTTCTGGAGTGGCGATGTTGGAAGGCCTCCCACAAGATGGACCGATGACCTGGTTAGGGTCACTGGTAGCCGATGGATGCAAGACGCACAGGACTGGTTGTGACGACACTTGAGGGGGAGCGAGGCCTATGTCCAGTAGTGGACGTCTTTTGGCTGTGAAGATGATGATGATATTTCACCATTGACAGTCAACGTTTACAGAGCTTTGTATCTGTAAACGTTGAATTTCAGTGCGACAAAGTATTTTTTTAAAAGGTAAAACAAACAACCTCTGACTTCAATATTTAAATTCTGGTGCAGATGTCGTTATACAGAAACTTAATTTCTTGTAGCGTCACTGGCCGAAAGACGTTCGTGCTCCGGTCACTTGTACTAGGATCACATGATTCGAAAGAGTAAGTTTATCACCAGCAAGTTTATTGTTTTCTATCAAACAAGCATGTTTGATAGTAAACAATACCTGTAGCCCAACATAAGGAAACGTACTATCGCAAAGATTGTAATGAAATTTAAGATTAAATACGAGAGTTTCAACTTCCTTTAAGTACCTTTGTTTATTACTTTTACAATACTTTAGTAAACATCTTCCGTATTTGATCTTGTTTATTCACAATGCACGTATTTTTGCTAAAAGCACCAATTTGGCAGCCAAATTATTTGATTGCAAACACACTTGACAAGTCACTGCTACCCAAAGCAAGTGAAAAACATCTTTATTTTTCAGCAGATTTAAAAAAAAATAGTTCCATCATGTTGTTTTTTCAAATCAATTAAGTCATTGTCGAAGGCAGACCTCAAATAGAATGTGGCACCTGCTCACAGAATTTCGTAGCACTTCGTAGCAAGAAGATGTGTGAATCGTGGCGTCGTCGTAGCAAATGAAGCCCGTAGCAAATTATATGAGCTTTTTTCTTACAGATGGCGCTACGAAAGTCGTAGCTCGTAGCGCGCCGTGCCTTGTTCGTGTTTCATAGCGACGTCCGCGAACAAAACGATCAGCGCTCCAAAGATACTAAGGCTACATAAACAAACAGAGATTGTAGGGAAACTCTTTAAAGATCGCGTAGACCCAGTTCCGATACAAAGTATGATATTTAATATAATGTGAGCGTAATATGATGCATACGTTTATTAACCTTATAATACCGGAAATAATTCGCAAGAACGAGGTTTAAAAAATTGAATTCATCAAACTCTAAATTCTAATATTTTCGGGCCTGTTTTATTTTAATAATACCTACGGACATTAGCATCAATACGTTAACGTTAACTAATTCTTACACTTCTACTTGTCTCTGTTATAAGTTTTCGGACGCGATCGTTTTTTTGCGAATTCATGGTTGGTCTAATAGTAAAAGTTGTTCAAAATTATGAGTAAAAAAATGACCCCTTTTCAGGCATTGCGTTTAATCTGTTACACGTTGTATTTTTTGTTTTTTTCTTTATTTTTACACCATGAATTAAGTGCAGTTCATGGTAACAGACTCGCCCCTATTGCATAGAATAAACTCACTATGTTGTACTAAAACTGGGTGTTTTTTAGGAGCACTTCGGCCTTACCCTTCGTGGAATACCGGTGAGATGTTTCCATGTTTTACGTCGTCGTTGGCTAATGATATTACCTGAAAGAAAGAAAACTCTAATTAAAATCATGTCTACTTCTACCTAAATTATACGAGGATCCTATAAGGATACCGATTTTTACGGATGTTCTACGATCTTTAAGTTCTGCCATCTTTTCATTCATGGCCTGTATATGTATGTTGAGGCTCTACCAAACCACAGCTAAAAACTCATGTTTACACGCATAGATGGCGTTGTTTTTGTTGTCTAGTAGTATGAGGCCAGGCAGTGACGATGTTATGAGAAGGCTGCAAGAACTCAGTGGAAAGTACTAGGATAACATAACTGTTGCAGGTGACTTTCTGTGGCGATGAAAGTAGGGCGAAAGTTGAAATGTCACGTCATCGGCCGATGCGTGACGTTTTCACGATGACGTGTTTGTTGCGGGAAGTTCAGTTAGTCGGGAAACGGTACTAGGGCATCATAAATCAAGGGAGATGGTTTATGAAAGTCGCGAGAAAGTTTCAATAATAACATGACTTTCGTAACTTTCGATGACTGTGTAGAGAAATCTGACATATTGGAAAAGTTAGTAAAAAAACAGCTTGATGTTCAATTAATAATCTTGATTTTTATGGCTCAATACACAAAACAAAAAAAAAATCTAAAATACCTATTACAAAATTAAATTAAAATTTTAGTATTTTCAGTTTGAATATCTAAGTGTGCACATAAACTTGATTACACGTGAGGTGACATGATATTTTATGTAGCTATGAAGACTCGTGAGTGTTGCCATAGGAACTCGGCGCTTGCAGCCGAAGAATCGAAGACTGGGACCAAAAGTACTAGGGTAACACGAACCAAGAGAGGTCGAAAGCGCGCTTTTTTTCTATTTGATGAAAAAACCGTCGCCGATAATTTTATTTAATTCGAATAATAGGGAATTTTTTTATATTATAATTATCAGAAAAATTTTATCTGAAAAATGAAGCCTAGTCGGATTTCAATGTCAACCCTGTCAAACTACATTTTTTATTCCACAGAAAAAAAATCTGAAGATATTTAGTAATTGGCTACTTACTCTGTTCCGTTTATCTGGTAAAATATGAATTTGCCACTGTGTGACTAGTGCAATGACGTTTTCGTTCCGTGAGTTTCACTTCATCAGGGAAAAGTACTAGGGTGGCATAAACTGTAATAGGTAGACACTGAAAGCCTTAATAAGCTGGTAAACTTCCGACGAGCAAGCACTATGAGACGTTTCGACGTGGAAGAAACGGGGAATCGTACTAGGGTAGCATTTAACGAGAAAGATGGAGTATGAAAATCGCCCTTAAGTTTTAGTAGGTACGATTTTTTACTGACAATAAAAGGTTTTAGTAACATTCAATCGGTTGTGAAAAATGTCCTATTTGAATTAAAAATGTAACAAAAACATTATAATATGTCTCTCCAAGTACCGAACTATAAGCTCGTTAAT
The DNA here is from genome assembly GCA_947386135.1 of Melanchra persicariae. Taxonomy (NCBI): domain Eukaryota; kingdom Metazoa; phylum Arthropoda; class Insecta; order Lepidoptera; family Noctuidae; genus Melanchra; species Melanchra persicariae. The sequence goes on along the minus strand of OX376653.1, from coordinate 4,276,147 downwards.
AATAAAGCAATCATGATATTCTCATTAATGGTGCTTTATCATAATGACAGTGATAGTGATCAGACGCGTGGTGACGTCATCAATGACGTCATAGTTGCGGGACGTTTTAGCAAAGCGGGAAATTATACTAGGCTAGCATAAACTGCAAGAGGTGGGGTTTCATGAAAAGGCTTCAAAGGCGAACGCTTCGTGAGCGTGACGTTTACGGTGACGTAGAGCTTTCGGCGTTTCGATAAATTGTACTAGGATGATATAAAACGTCAAGGGTGGATGTGATGTCATGAACACTTCAGAGAAATACGTAAACAAATTGAAGGCTACATACAGGCTACAGGTTTTCTACTAGTTGTTTTATAATTTCTACTTGACTACCGAGAGAGGATATATGTTTTTATTGGATCGATAGGTATTATGTAGAATCGGTCAATCGTGGTTCGAGTGATGGTAATAATATAAGAATAACCACCAAGGTCATAAAAAATATAACTACTAATAAGCAAAAAAGTTTTTTTAAAGTTAAATACAGCCACACAAATTGGACCGATAGATGTGGTCCAAAGAATGGATCAAACAAAAAATGGATGGTAGTAAGTACCAAAAATCTTGAAGTTCCCAGATAAAGTATTTGTGATTCTGAATCCTACTAATATTATAAAGGTGAAAGTTTGTATGTTTGTATGTTTGTATGTTTGTGTTTCAATCAGGCAAAAACGGCTGAAGGGATTTGGATGAAATTTGGCACACATGTAGTTCATATCCTGGAATGAGACATATTATGCTACTTTTTATCCCGGTAAGTGGCATGGTTCAATGAAGACTGAGGAGGAAGTGGAAATTCAGAGCCGCTGCTGCCTTAGTACTACAGATGCACAAGTACCAGGAGACCAAAAACATCAAGTACCAGGAGACCAGAAACATGTCATAGTATTTTTTGGGCTGGTATAAATTATGTAGGTGTAGGGTAGGTGTAGGGTAGGTGTAGGGTAGGTGTAGGGTAGGTGTAGGGTAGGTGTAGGGTAGGTGTAGGGTAGGTGTAGGGTAGGTGTAGGGTAGGTGTAGGGTAGGTGTAGGGTAGGTGTAGGGTAGGTGTAGGGTAGGTGTAGGGTAGGTGTAGGGTAGGTGTAGGGTAGGTGTAGGGTAGGTGTAGGGTAGGTGTAGGGTAGGTGTAGGGTAGGTGTAGGGTAGGTGTAGGGTAGGTGTAGGGTAGGTGTAGGGTAGGTGTAGGGTAGGTGTAGGGTAGGTGTAGGGTAGGTGTAGGGTAGGTGTAGGGTAGGTGTAGGGTAGGTGTAGGGTAGGTGTAGGGTAGGTGTAGGGTAGGTGTAGGGTAGGTGTAGGGTAGGTGTAGGGTAGGTGTAGGGTAGGTGTAGGGTAGGTGTAGGGTAGGTGTAGGGTAGGTGTAGGGTAGGTGTAGGGTAGGTGTAGGGTAGGTGTAGGGTAGGTGTAGGGTAGGTGTAGGGTAGGTGTAGGGTAGGTGTAGGGTAGGTGTAGGGTAGGTGTAGGGTAGGTGTAGGGTAGGTGTAGGGTAGGTGTAGGGTAGGTGTAGGGTAGGTGTAGGGTAGGTGTAGGGTAGGTGTAGGGTAGGTGTAGGGTAGGTGTAGGGTAGGTGTAGGGTAGGTGTAGGGTAGGTGTAGGGTAGGTGTAGGGTAGGTGTAGGGTAGGTGTAGGGTAGGTGTAGGGTAGGTGTAGGGTAGGTGTAGGGTAGGTGTAGGGTAGGTGTAGGGTAGGTGTAGGGTAGGTGTAGGGTAGGTGTAGGGTAGGTGTAGGGTAGGTGTAGGGTAGGTGTAGGGTAGGTGTAGGGTAGGTGTAGGGTAGGTGTAGGGTAGGTGTAGGGTAGGTGTAGGGTAGGTGTAGGGTAGGTGTAGGGTAGGTGTAGGGTAGGTGTAGGGTAGGTGTAGGGTAGGTGTAGGGTAGGTGTAGGGTAGGTGTAGGGTAGGTGTAGGGTAGGTGTAGGGTAGGTGTAGGGTAGGTGTAGGGTAGGTGTAGGGTAGGTGTAGGGTAGGTGTAGGGTAGGTGTAGGGTAGGTGTAGGGTAGGTGTAGGGTAGGTGTAGGGTAGGTGTAGGGTAGGTGTAGGGTAGGTGTAGGGTAGGTGTAGGGTAGGTGTAGGGTAGGTGTAGGGTAGGTGTAGGGTAGGTGTAGGGTAGGTGTAGGGTAGGTGTAGGGTAGGTGTAGGGTAGGTGTAGGGTAGGTGTAGGGTAGGTGTAGGGTAGGTGTAGGGTAGGTGTAGGGTAGGTGTAGGGTAGGTGTAGGGTAGGTGTAGGGTAGGTGTAGGGTAGGTGTAGGGTAGGTGTAGGGTAGGTGTAGGGTAGGTGTAGGGTAGGTGTAGGGTATGTGTAGGGTAGTGTAGGGTAGGGAAGTGTAGGGTAGGGTAGTGTAGGATAGGTGTTTCCTGATTAAAAAATGTACGATACAAATCAGGAAACCTTCCTATTTCCGATATTCACGCGGGCGAAGCCGCTGGTAGAAGCTAGTAATCTTAATATACCATTTCAGAAAGCGATTTAAAAAATCCCCGAATAGCTTCGAGCTACCACGAACGTAGACGGTGCTACGACAAGCGTAGCCATGTGCTACGTTGCTACGTGCTACGGTTTTCGTAGCCGAGTGTTCCGTGACGTCGGATTAGACGTTACCACAGTCAAAAGCTTCAGGCCACGCAGAATAACATACTAAGGTCGCATAAACGACGAATGGTTTTTAAAATCACTACTCTACACTTGGAAACTCCGTTATCGTTGAAGTTACAATGTTTTGTATTTTTGAATATCTAAATAGTTAATAAATTTCTCAAAGTGGTGTTCAGTCAAAACATAAAGTGAGGCAAAAGAGAAGAATCCGGATTTCGCAATGATTTATACGAGTGTCACTTTGGCTACGAAATTCGTAGCTGTCATAATGATTAATTTACTGAATGAACTGAATAAAGACTTTCTAAACAGATGTTTTGGTTAAAACTTGTTCTTTTAAGACTCCTTTGTACTAAAACAAAACTAAATTAAGACGCTACCAGTTTCCTTACTCTCTTCTAACCATCTAAACAACTCTAAAACATCTTTTATTTGATATCTTATGTCACCGACAAATCTTCACCTGCCGAACCTGTGAAAACAACAATGAAAGGCACAACCACCTGTGGAATATTATCACACACACCATAATAGATGAGGAAACACAAGCAAAGATAGGCAATATTTTAGGTTACCTATGAGAGACAAAGATACAATCATTGACCAAAGTAAGGGTGTGAGTGAGAGCAAATGAGCTTTGAAAGCACGTGGTGGCTGGCAGCTGAAGTCTAACCTCTTCGAACATAATGCTATCCTAGTACTTTGTGTCGGAAAACTGAAGGCTGTCGTCACCACGGTAACGTCATCGTTGACGTCACGTTAGCACTTCGTAGTACTAGCCAGATTTTACCCTAGCTGGCTACGACTTTCGTAGCGTCACGGTACTACGTAAGATTAAACGCGGTTACAACTTTCGTAGCGTCACAAGACTTTCGTAGCCATGTGCTACGGGATGGAGTAGGAGAGTAGGAATCAGTATTATTTGAATAGATATCGACTTTCTTTTTTCTTATAAATTGTAGTGTAATTTTTTGTAGTGTATAGTTATTTTTATTATTATTTATATTATTAGTATTAGTGGAACTGTCACACATGAACAGCTTGCCTCCTATCCTACCGGTTTAAAGTTTTAGTATTTATGTTATTTTTTAAGTTTTTATGTCTATTTTTTTAAATATTTAAAAAAAATATACAAATAGAAAAGGATAATCTGTGAATTTTATTAACTAAGCTATTGTTGTTTTTTGGTTTTTGATTTTATTTTAAGAGTATCAATGCAAAAAAAAATGAGCAATCTTGTATAGCTTCCACCATAATCTCTGACCATAATCGTTCATAACAGACTGGCACCAAAATGATAAACTTTAGTCATAAAAACGAACCACGGACGATCCATAGTGAATAGTTGGACACCTTCATGTCAGTATCAAGTTGCAACATTGTTTCAGTCCAGCTAAGTTTGAGTGAGATGAGAGTAGCTAGCTAGTCGTCCCTGTTGCCATAGGAACTCGGTGCTTGCAGCCGAAGAATCGAAGACTGGAATCAAAAGTACTAGGGTAACACGAACCAAGAGAGGTCGATAGCGCGCTTTTTACTATTATTTGATGAAATAACCGTCGGCGATAATTTTATTTAATTCCATTAAAAGGCCAAATTTTATATTATAAATCAGATAAATTCTATCTGAAAAATAAAGCCTAAGTAAGTTATTTTATTCTTGCCAATTACTTTACATGCCTGTCAACTACATTTTTTATTCCCCAGAAAATTAAAAAGATTTTTTTCAGGGGAATAAAAAATGTAGTTGACAGGCATGTAAAGTAATTGGCAAGAATAAAATAACTTAGAATGTATTCCAAAATCCTATTTTATTTGAGCACTTTATACTGATTCTTAATTTTATTTATGCTATTTATGTTTTTCATTTATCTTATTACCTAATTTTATTGCTCATTACTAAATAGAAATAACCGTAACTAACAATTTCAAAGTACAATTTCAGCGTCCTTGAATCATCATAGCAGCTACGTCAGAGTGTACTCGTAGCAACGAAGTCGTAGTCTGCGTGCAGTCTACGCCACGTCTACGCTGTCTACGCCGGTTGACCTCGACCGTGGCGCTTGGGACCTGCGCATTCGGGTGAAAACGTACTAGGCAAGCATTAACTTAAAGGAGATGTTTGAAACAAAGTGGCTTTTGAAAAGCAACGATAGAAAAACTTTATTACAAAAAAAACAACTGATTTTCAGATAAAAACAGTACAAAATATAAAATAACTTTAATTGCGGAAGTTGGTGTTTTTGGTTGTTTCTAAGTTTTTTGACACCGACTTCCGATATTAAAGTTATTTTATAGTACCTACTTTACTCCGTTTTTATTATACGCGTTTTTAGTACTTTTATCATTTTTTGTAATTCGCAACCACCACTGAAAAGTCACAGGAAAGCAAAATAAACAATTCCGTTTAGTTGGATGACTTATATTTTTCAGCTTTTTTGATTTAAAAACCAAATTTTCTATGGGACCAATCGGAAAGTATATTCTTTCATATAAAAGAAGAATTTTTCAAATCAGTTAATACATGACAGAGTTATGAGGTAAAAACATTAAAAAAATAAAATAAAATACAACCGAATTGAGGACCTCCTCCTTTTTGGAAGTCAGTTAAAAAATGTAAAAAACTTTAATCAAATCATGAATCATGTTGCAAACTTTGAATCATGTGATCTCTTAACGATTTGTTAAAATAATTTGACAAGGTTCATACAATAATCAAAATTAAAAAAAGTAACTCGCTTTGAGTTACTTTTTTTCATGCTCCGAATGAATCTGTGTGATCCTTTCATATGATACTGAAACTACAAAATTAGATACCAAAAAATACAACCCTATGAGTACTGCAAGACCCTCCGGCGTATCTAAAGCGTTATAATATAACATGAAACTCGTTGCTACGCTCACTCTGGACGCCTGAAACTTTTCAAAAGGTTTCAGCGCTTCGGCCATGTGTACTAGGACTGCACACTATAAAGAGGTTTCGATTTCCATTAATAGCTTTCATGAAAGCACACAGACTGCACACAGATGATTTGTGCGACAACACAGGTAAAGCTTAAGTGAGAAAGAGACAGTTATAGACTGAATTGGTTGAGGGAGTAGGACGTCACATAGGGGTGATGTAGACATCCACGTGCGTCGCCTTTAGGGGCGCTACACACTTAGAGCGCTGGCACAATCGGTAAAAATACTACACATGTTGTATTTTATTCAGCTAGGTGTAGCTCGAGTAGTCAATTCGCGCTATATGCGGGTCGACACATTACTTCTCTTATAGTCACTTAAGCGTGTACCGCCCCTTTCCAATCTTATCTCGCTACTATTTGCGAGATCTTAATAAACTTTTTATCGAATTTGGCATGCGGGAAGGTACTCATCACCAACCCGCCTGCCAAGCGTGGCAATTACGGCAAACCCCATTTGGGGGAGGCCTATGTCTAGCAGTGGACGTCTTTCGGCTAATATGATGATGATGAAGGTACTCATATTTTTTATTTTTTTATAATTGGCCAACCAACAACTGTTAATACTGTACATGTTTAAATAACGTTTCTTCTATTAACTAAGGTTAGTATTACAATATCTTATAGGTTAGCACCGCATGCCCCGTAAAAGTAAAAACTAAATTTCTGCAAGTTTAAACTGCTTTGAAATGAGCACAATTAAATTAATAAAGAACTATTTAATATAAAAATTAAAATTACAAGCCTGGAATAAACCAAAAATTACAAATCAAACATTAAATATGTTTATCTAAACTATACTACCGAAGAATAAAGATACAAGTGTCGCGGCAGCAGACGCAGAACATGAATAGTCATTATTTTACTTGAAATTAATAAAATACTGATATTCAGCTGAATCTGGTTTGACTGGAAGCCGATCCCAATATAGTTCGGAAAAGGCTAGGCAGATAATGAATGAAATACCTGAGATCTTGGTCGTTCTTTGTCGTTCGGTATTTGTTTAAATCAGTTTAGATTATTTTATTTTATTGCAATTAAAAGTCCTCATAAATAAAGGAAAACTGAAAATGTAACAAGATCGAAATGTTGTTACATTTTCAGTTTTCCTTTTCCGAACGGCTGGTTTCAGTAGAGCATTGGTAAATATTGAAATTAAATTCATAGTAGCTTAAGGCACTCTTCGTAGCAACCGTGAAGCGAGCGGAATGCTATAGTGCACCGGTCATGTGTACTAGGAGAGCACGTCATGAAGAGGCAGAGAAAACTTTACTGAAAGCACACAAACAACACATTGATAAAACTTTGATTCACACATTTGTGTGAATCAAAATTTTTCGGTGTGCGATAGTGATAGGCCGAAACAAACGGGATTGAGATAGCATACAAAAAATGTGATAATGTAGACATACGCGTGCGGGTCTCAGCTTTATCAAGATAAGCACTACAAAATAACAGGTGAAAAAGCAACATACCATTATTATTAGAAGGGATCGGCAGTGGTGAAAGTGTAAGGGACGGTTTTCAAATTAAGATTTTGGAATTATCGATGTGCCAAACATTAGTTTGATGCTGAAGTTGTACAACTTTTCAACCTAAAATAGTGTAAGGTAAATGCTTAAATCACATTCATTCTGTAATGGGGATATTTAGTTACTTATTGAGTTGTACGTGACACAATGGAAAACAAAAAAAAAATGAATAAGACAGAATGGCTAAACTAAATGTTTTTTTTACCTTTAATTTTCAATAATTACGTCAAGATTAATCGTTACTACAAAACATGCTTCGTACAGCGCTACATTACGGGGCAACATTATAATTAAACCGAAGCAGAGTTTCTCGCAAAATTATTAAATTTAAATTCAAACGCAATCAAATAATTTCATCCCCACGCGAGCTCTGTAGAGGTTAAACAGGTGAAACTTTCAGCGCTCCGGTCATGTGTACTAGGAGAGCACGTTATGAAGAGGTCGTCTTCAGTGAAAACTTTCGTGAAAGCACACAGATGGCACACAGGTATGAGTTATGGTCAACACACGTAAAATTTCAAGTGGGAGGGGGGAGATAGTGATTGGTTTAAACCGTTGAGAATGAGATAGCAGGTAGATAACTAGACAACCGCGTACGTTGCTCCAATCAACACGTGTAATTAAAACAATACCGTATTTCGGTTATAAAAATGAATAATGAAATATTACTAATTTATCAAAATAATTTCGTACTTAACTTCTGTCTAACAAAGTTAAATTAGGCATTTATTACTACGGTTTATCTAAATTTTAATCAAAGTTAAGCAACGCTTGCCGAGGTTAGTCTGTGGATGGGTGACCATATTAACATAACGAGACTCCTCCGTGCCTCGGAAAGCATGTTAAGCCGTTGGTCCCGGCTGTCATTTGTAGATCTTTGTCAGTCGTTACGGATTGTCAGAAGCCAGAAAATCTGACACCAGTGTTGCCAAGAAGTACTGTGTTACCCAGTTAATGGGTTGTGGAGGTCTGGTAGGCAGCCGCTCCACGTAAAATACTGGTATTCAGCTGAATACGGTTTGACTGGGAACCGACCCCAATATAGTTGGGAAAAGGCTAGGTAAATGATGATGATCTAAATTTTAATCAAAATATGAGAGTTATTTTATTAGTCTATTTGTACAAAGTCAGTCAAATAAAAACTGTTTCATGGCTACTTGCCAGTCGTGGCGGAGAAACGCCAAAAGTTTCAGTGCTCCGGTTTATCAGAACTTAGTCACTTTGTTTCCATTTGTTTGTTTTTATCCTTTAAACATTAAATAGTCATATTTTTATCAAAGCGTTATCCCTTCGGAGGCCGTATATAAAATAAAACTTATAGTATGTTCCAGATAAATGAAGAATAACGGTCATTGACCCACCTACATTTATTGACACACTTAATTTCAAAAACAGAAATAATGACAAAGCTGTCCTGAATCGACATCTATCGTGATCCCTACTGTTCTAGTAATGAAAAACGATTCATAATTTACTGTCCAGGGGTATCTACGAAGACATATTAAGGAAAGGTCAATGACCGTTATTTTTCATTTATCTGGCGCCTACAATAGTAAATAAAATTATTTGAAAAATTTAAATAAATTCATAAACTTAACAATAAACGAAATAATTATTAAATCCTTCAATTCGATCATAAGTTCATATACTAGTTAATCATCAAGCGAAAACGGCTCAACAGATTTAGATGATGTTTGGCCCAAGGATAGTTGAGCTGAGAGTCCCGGACAGGAGCTGATAAACAATAAATGAAATGTAAAGTTTAGTCTATATTCCGATCCAAAAATATTTTAACAAACAAAAGCTTCGTTTAAATCTGCATTACAAGCTTAGCTAGTCGACAACAAATATAATACTTTACTTTACTTTACTTTACAGTTTTAGGAAAACTTACAGCTAAACATTTTCACACATGAGAGAGTAACAAAAATAAGGCCAATTATAAGTTTTCACAGATAAAAGAGAGCTTATAAACAAAAATATGTAAGAGGGTAAACAGTTTAAGTAAAAACAGTAACATATGTAAAACAAAAATACAATTGAATTGAGAAACTCCTCCTCTTTTTTTTGAAGTCGGTTAAACATGTAACTCAAACAGCGCAGATTTAATTAATAAGTTAGTTTACGCTATCAACAATATATAATATATACAATACGGATATGATTATCAGACAGATCTTCAAGATGGAATGGAAGATGATGGACTGTTTCATGGTTTCGCGACATTCGAAGCGTCCGTCAAACGTCCAAAGGCTTCAGCGCTCCGGTCATTCATACTAGGAAAGCATGTTCCGAAGAGATGAGTTTCAGTGAAAGCTCACGGACTGCACACATATATCATTGAGTAACCTCTTAAGGGTACAGAGACAGAGATATGATAAAACTGTTGAAAGGATGAGAGAGCAAATATTTGACGCGGCATCACACACACATCACTTTGGCTACTATCTCTCTCTTACTGGAAAGTTTATCTGTGTTGACATTAAATTATGACAGTGTGCTATCGGAGTACTTTCACGATAGCTTTCACTGAAATCAACCTCTTTATTATCTGCTCTCCTAGTACAAACAACTGGAGTGCTGAAGGATTGGGACGATTGACGATTGCTTTGCGAATTCAGTTATCACCACTTCGAATCTCGTTACTTTTATTCAATTTTAGACTGGAAATGTAACTAGGGTGATTTAAAGTGGATGCGGTTTAGCAAAATGCCATAGTGTACTAAAATCTATTAAAGCTTCCGCTCAAAGTAAGTTAATAAAAGAACGTAAACGCTTGATGCGACATCTATACGACTACGAGAAGACTTCGTAGTCAGCCTGTGGACTACCTATTGTAGATGGCGCTACAAACTCTGACACATAGACATAATTCTATGCTGTGACATCTTATGCAATCTCTTCTGCCATTGTTTAATGTCACGCATTAATTATTTCAAAACTTATATAACTATACAAAAGGCCGACAACACAAACAAACACCGACTCCCAAAAATAAAGTAATTTTGTACTTTGTAGTGTTTTTTTGGAAGTTGTTTTTTTTTAGTAAGTAATAAGTTTTTTTGGCATAGAATTAAAGCGGCAGTTCAATATTTGAGTTATGGTAGGTATAAAAATAAGAAACGCATGTTTGCAAACAAGTTTAGTAGTAAAAACTAAGCAGTAAACTAAATAAAATGAGTTATAAAATAATTTAAACGGGCAGTTCAATAAATACTGAGCAGTGGAATAGTTGAACTGGGCGGTTAGGCGCGTACCGTACGCGTTAACAAATCGTAAGTGGTTAGTAATAAATTTTAATGATTTGTAATCCGAATGATCACTATTCCTAATTTTTTTAATTTTTCAAAATAAACCACGAAGGATATCTTATAATTATTAATACCTTATCCTTCGTGGTTAATTTTTTTTTAGCCTTCTAACCTAACCTATCCGAGTCGGGTTACTCTGAGTCGGGGTGTTAACCATAATGCTACCGCTCACTGTGAATTGGCAAACTTATTTTCGAACTGCCCATTCCAACCGTTTTACGGCTCATTAATTTATTAAACTACTTGAGTAATTTTTGCACTGACATTGAATGATGAAATAACAGACCAATAATTTTATTACTTACTGCTTATGTTTTACTGACTCACTAATTTACTAACCGCCGAAAAATTAAATGACTGCCCATTCAATTTTTCAACTGATCATGATAACTTCTATATTGTTTAAATAACAGTTGTAAAAATTAATTCCCGTTTTTGTAAATTAAATTTAAGTTTAAACTTATGTTCCCTGCATATTGTCTAATTAACTGAAGCATTTATACGTTTAAAATAACCTCGTTGGTTTAACCGACGCAACTATTAGCTATATAGAACTCCCAGTCCAGCTGATTGATAGAAGGTTCACCTCTATGAGATGACTTTAACCTAACTGCGTGCACACTTCTTCCTACCCGTGAAATATTAGGTGTGATGGTATATAAATAGAAACCCTAAAAAGGACCAATTAAAATGAGAGTAAAAAAATAAAAATAAATATATCATAATACATAATTTATAATAGTTGTGTGCTGTTCGTGAGCTTTCACGAAAGTGTTTCACTGACTTCTTCATAACGTGCTCTCTTAGTACACATGATAGAGCTGTACAAGTTGCTCAATATTGGTCAGACAAAATTTGATAAGAGTCAATCGACACGTAAAGATGGAGTACCTACACATGATCGGAGCCCTTATTAGCAAGTCACCAGATTCTCAACTCACCAGATTCGCATTTCACCAGACTCGCAACTCACCACATTCGCAACTCATCAGATTATGTACTATCCAACACATAAATTATATGAAACGTCAAATTAAATATGTACTTACTACTATTTTAACCTCCTGACTACCTATGATTTTTATATTTAGTAGTAGCATTAATAAAGCTGAAGAGTTTGTTTCGAAGTCGCGGGCTGGTAATAACAGGTCTCGTCCTGGTGGAACCAATTGGTTCAGTAAACCGCGAATTGAATTAAACTTTCGGTAGGTAACATATATTTTTTTTATCAAGAGTCGGAGGTTTTTTTATAGGTATGGATTGGCAAACATCAAATGACTTCCGCTCGGGGTCGAGCGCAAGGGCATGTCAGACTCTTAATAACTAAAAACCATCCGCGCGCGTGGAACACAAAGCGGTGACCCGGGCCTGGACGGCGAGTCTCAACGCTCGCCGTCCGCAGGCCCGCGTCTACGGTGGCCGGGAATCGCCCTGCGACTCCTGACGCCCGGGCCGTCTTCTTCTGTTTCGACGGCTAGGGCGTGAAGTTTGCTTCTCCATCACACGGCCCGCTTCCTCTTTCACTAGCATTACTGCTTCGCAGAAGGAAGTGACGGCTTTCCATGCCTCCTCGACCAAGGATTGAACCAGGGTCGAAAGCGAGAGGTCGCCGCCGCCGATCGCCTCGACGAGGACACGGCGGTACTCCGCCCAAGCAGGGCAGACCTCCACCGTATGCTCCACCGTGTCCTCCGACCGATCCTCACAGTGATAACACCCGGACGTATTTTCAAGCTGAATCCGAAACAGAGGTAACTCCCGAAACAACCGTGTCCGGTGAGTACTTGCATCAGGTGGAAGGTATTAAGGACGCCGTGGCGCCTCTCTAGCTACTCCTCAAAGAGGGGACTCATCGCCACAATAGTGGCGTGCCCAGCACTGGGTTGCGATAGTCGCAGTCTCCATACCGCGATGGTATCTTGCCAGAGCTCCGTCCACCGCGCTGCAATTTGCCGTGACAGCGGAGTTTTGCCCCAGTGCAGCGCCTCGACACGCCACGCGTAAATGTACGCGAGAGCTCTCGCGTCCTGGTCCCATGGTGGCAATCCGATAAGGAGGCTCGCCGCCTCGCCGGAGATCGTGCGTATTTCCCCGGGCCAGCCAGGCCATGACCCTTTGGGTCGCGTTCAGGTATCGGAAGCTGCTTGAAGGTAGCCTCGGCCCGTCCCAGTCTGGGAGCCAAATGTCGGAAATGCTCGAAGTTCCATCGGCAGTCGAGAACTAGTCCCAGGTACCTGATCGTCGACCCGACGCCGATGTGAACCCCTCCTGATCTGGTTCCTCGAGACCCAATTTCGGATCCTCTCAAGGACTATCGCAATTCCGCGTGTCATTAGGTCGGCTGCCGCCTGGTGCGACCTACCCTGCGCCAGGACCAGCGTATCGTCAGCGAGGAGCGGCCCCGGAACCGAACTCTGTGGAACACCGCACGACATCTCTCCCCGGTGACCGGGGTAGATGACAGCCCTGTCCGTCAAATAGGCCTCGACCACGCGACGGAGGCAGGTCGGCATCAAACACTTTTTCACAATTCATGAATGTATTTTTAATAAAAATACATGCTTGGGGCAGTCATTTAGATATCTTCTTTGCTATAAAACGTTTTTTTTTTCAAAGCTCTGAGTTCTAATAGTTTAGAAGAAATTGCAATTCCAAAACGTGTTTTTACTTTTTTTTTGTGAATAAAGTATCTAGGTACTATTCTGTGACTTTTTGTGACTTTGTGTTTCATTGTACATTTGGTGAGTTGCGAATCTGGTGAATTGAGAATCTGGTTAGTTGCGAATCTGGTGAGTTGAGAATCTGGTGACTTGCTCATAAGCGGATCGGAGCGCTGAAGCCTTCCGTTCGTTTGGTGGTTGCTACGATGTGCTACGAATGTCTTGTAGCAGCGTAGCATCGGTTTTAATTTCATCTGTAAAAACTACATATTATTAGTTAAATTTTAATCAAATAGTGAATTATTGAGAAATAGCTGATAATTAGAATATTGTAGCTGGTTATTTAAATTATTATTGAATAAAAAAAAACCTATATAAATTAAAAAAAAAATTACTTTAATACAGAAAAAAAGAGTAAAATATGAGATAATTAGAAGGTTACTTGAAATCAAAAAGCCAAAGTTAAAATTATTTTCACACTTTTAATTTTCAGAATCCAGTCACTTTTTCACATTGATAAAAGCAATACACGTGGTCGTTTAGACTTCACTTCTATCTCACTCCCGCAACAGTTTCAACCTATCACGGTTTCTCTTTCAATTTTTACCTGTGTAGATACAAATAGTACATGTGTGCAGTCCGTGTTCATTCACGGAAGCTTTCACTGAACACGATCTCTTCGTAAACGTGCTCTCCTAGTACACATGACCGGAGCGCTGAAGCCTTTCACCCGGTTGACGGTCGTTATGAAGGACGCCTAGCAACGAATTCAGTTTCATTACTCATCTGCTGAAACGAGTGAGTTTTATTGTGGAGGATTGCTGAAATCGCGAATATGTTTATTGTTAACACCAGTTCATAACATAATATCATCATCAGTTAGGGTACATTTACGCTAACGCGATCGAAAACGTTAAAATGCTCGCACTAAGGCCACAGATGTGCGTGACCTACCCCAATCACTTGTTGCTTTCCGCAATTTTCCATGGCTACTGAAACGCAAACCACCTAAAACGTGCTCTCCTAGTACACGACACCGGAGCGCTGAAACCTCCGCCTGCTTCGATTCAGATGGATTCAGTTGCTTCCGCGGCGTGCTCGAGCACTGACGTGCGCAGAGCGGCTAACTTTCTGTCATACTTTTTTGGGCGTTAATTATCGCTATTGGCTGTTTTGTCTTTTCGATTACTTTTTACTCTTGTAAGAAAAGTTCACGGTTGGATACCGCCCACTGTGACGTTTCTGGGGGAGGCGAAGATAATTGTGTCAATATCTACACTCTTTGGAGGCCTCGGACTCGTCCCTGCTTGCGTTGGATTTGAACCTGCGGCGGTGCAAGTCTTCGAGCGCAGCGTACCTCCAAGCCAACTGCGCATTGACACTCGACTGCAATATCCTTACACTTGCTTCGCGTGTCGAGTCTATAAGCGAGGCCGATGTTCTGACGTCACCAGTTCCGCTACACGTTGCTGCAGCCTACGCTACTTGGACACTCCATCGTCTACGAAGCTTATCATCTGCTATGTGCACACAAATATCGACGCTCAGTGCTACTGATACAATCGACCTTGCGTCACATGGCCAGCACACCGCCTTAAGCAACCAGTCCTACGAATGGAAAGGCTACTTTTTTGATACACAATCCAAAAAACATTTGTGCTGCACGGAAACGCATGCGATCTGATAACCACTGACCCTGACAACCAAATTGATAAGAAAAAAATATGCTTCAACCCTGGAAAGCAGACACTGACCTTGTTTTAAAGAATCTATCCTCCGACTTTGCAGCGCTTAAAGTGAGAAATGATCAAATCAAGGCGACAAATCAAGAAATCGAAAAGTCATTGTCTCACATGAACTTCATCTACGAAGACATAAGGAGCAAACTGATTAAATTTGGAAGGAAACAGAAAGAATTGATAGACTGTATTCTTACCCTAGAACAAAAAGTAAAAAACCACCGGCATTCTTGTATTGAGATACAAAACGTACCTATGCCCGAAAATGAATCTGTTGAAGACCTTATTTCTTTGGTGTCCAAAATCGGTAAAACTATGAAATTGGACATTAAACCAGCCGACATTTGTAATGTTTATCGCATTCCAAGAAAGACGGTAGGAACCACCAGATCTGTCTTTGTCAAGTTCAATACGGTGCACTTGAAAAATGACCTTATTCTCTCCACCCGCTCCTTCAATAGACGTCGCGCACTGAATGAGATGCTGAGCACCGAAACCATCGGACTTGCGGGGAAACGGCAGCCTGTCTACATAAACGAATACATGTCTCCATCTACAAGGAAATTATTTTGCCACACCCGCGTGTTTGCGAAGGTTAACAATTATTCATTCTGCTGGTGCGCAAATGGAAAAATCTTCCTGCAAAAAGCCTTAGGTATGGAAAAAGTGCACATTGAGTCGATACTAGCCCTAAATAATTTATTGAGAGAGACAGTGACTAACCGACATAATTACGAATGTCTGTTAGGCTATTATTGATCAAGCTCAACCCGTACTTTTTCCTTCTATTTTTATCATTGTCTTAACATTTGTTATTTTACACATAATGCTAGTGTTGTAATTAAGTAATTATAGACTTTGGTAATATAAACGTGGTTTTATTAAAAGAGATTCCACAGTTACAAAAATCATTGTATCGAGTAGACATATACCACTTAAACTAGTGTTGTTGATAACCAATAAAGTAGGGTTCAATTTATTAATACAACACTCCCACCTAATTTGAACCCATTTCTTAATACTAATTAATTTTCAAAATTGACATACATTTTCTGGACATGAACTAGTTTGACAAGCTCTCATTGTAAACAAAAATATTTTAAAATAATGTTTTAGAAGTACAAATAAGATAATATACTATTTTATCTTCTGAACACCAATTCTAAAATACTGAAGCTTGTCTATAGGAAGAGCTTTAGTAAACACATCAGAAAATTTCTTTTTAGTAGACACATAATTGAAATCAATTTGTTTCTCTGCATATTTATCTTTTACAACATTATATTGTACTTCTATATTATGCTTACAACGCCTGTGCACTAAATCCACATTTTTAAACAAATTGCACTAAAATCAAACATTGAGTCTTGATTAAATTCACCAGTATCCACTAACAGTTCTTCTAAGCACATGGCCTGTTCTGCGGCAGAACAAGCAGCCATGAATTCCACTTCAGTTGTAGATAAAGCAACACTTTGCTGTCGTTGTGTTGCCCATGTCACGGCGGCTCCATTTTTGATAAACACATACCCAGTCAAAGACTTTCGTGAGGAGGTGTCCTTAGCCTAATCACCATCACAGTAGATAAGCTTCTACTAAGTTCTGTTGTGATTTTGAACAACAAAAACCATAATCTTTGGTTTCTTTTAAATACTTCAATATTTTAACATTCCAATAAGTGTGACCGATGACCTCGTGAGGGTCGCGGGTAGCCGATGGATGCGAGACGTACAGGACCGGTTGTTGTGGCGACACTTGTGAGATGACCAGCAGCGGACCTCTTTCGGCTGATAAATGATGATGATGAAGATTAACATTATGTTAACTTTATTAATCATAATCATAATCATAATCATAAATCATTTATTTGCTATTGGCAAAAGTTTTGGAAATTTAAAATACTGATTAATCCATTATGTTTTAATTATTTCTCATTCAAAAGTGAATAAGAATCTATCTTTTTGTAGTGCTAAAACGCACGTGGGTGTGACGTCATCTATCAGCTTCAAGTTTCAGGCTATACTTTGCTCCCACGCTTAGTTTGCCAGTGTGTATTAATATTACGTCTGTGTGCACACACACACGCCTGAACGCAGTGAACGCCTTCCTGAAAGCACATGGACTGCAGTCCATGTGCTTTCAGGAAGGCGTTCACTAACACCTCTTCATATCGTGTTCTCCTAGTTCACATGACCGGAGCGCTGAAGCTTCCGCACGTTTGACGGTCGCTACGAAGGGCACGTAGCTATGAGAGATTTTCATTACTTACAGTATTTTCCTTCGACAGTTCTTTTAGCTTACTTCGAACGATTTTTGTATGACTATGGCTCATCTATCGCTTTCCATCAGGCATGTTAGAGGTCAAGAGCAAGCCCATTCCTAAATTAAAAAAAAAAAAAAAATTACCTGCGTTTTTATGAGCTCAGTAAAAAATAATACAGTAAAATTAAATTGACTTTGATTAATTAGAATTTAGTTCTGTACCATATTTTTCATTAACCTTTCGAGAAATAGACATTGACTTAGTTTTTAAGCTCAGTACGCGTCATGTTTGTGCCTCAGCAGTAATAAATTTACCCTTACCACAAGAAAAATCGACTGCCCCATAAACTTACGTGTGCATTACTCGACAAAATGCACTAAGCAACAGTCGCTATTTAGTTGGTCGCATACTAAAAGTTGTTCATAATGATGAGTACAATGACCCTTTTGAGGTTGGAATGACCGCCATGACTCACGTACAATAGTCCGCAGCAGAACTAAGTGCGGAAACCATACCCAATAGATCGATTGATAGACCACTTTTGAGTTTGACCGCGTTGAATTTGTTACACGTTCTATAATAAGTTATTTTTAGGCCGTGTTAACATTATTAGCATATCTATAAACGTTGAATTCAACGAGATATTTTACTATAATATTTAACAAATTATGATGTGAAAAGATTCGATTCTCACTTGTGCAACCCTAAATTATTTGACAGATGTCAACTAAAGTTTAATGCTTTTCAAGAGCACTCAGAAACCGGCTATTACTTATACAATGGGGATAAAAATATCTGTAATCAGTATATCATAATTATAATTGTATACAAAAAATAATTTTGATCAAATACTCAATGTACGTATTATTCCTGCAGCCGGATCACATCATCATCATATCTATGATAGCCTAAACTATTATAATATCTATCAACTGGCGGCTGTAGAACACACCCCTGTCTTTCGCCCCTTCGCTAAAAAGAGACGTGAATATATATTCGTTTCCACCTGTTGAAGGGTGGGGTAAGGTACGTGGGTGTAAATCCGCAATCTCACTCACCCAACAGTTATAGCCTATCACTGTCTCTTTCACCGTCGAAGCTTTACCTGTGTTGTCATGAATTGTATCTGTGTGTAGTCTGTGTTTTTGCTATTTCGTAAAATATTACTCTCTTCATGCGTACTGTCCTAGTAGACATGACCGGAGCGCTGAAGCCTCCACCTGTTTGACGGTGTTCGCGTTCAGTGTCGTGTGGAGTTTGAGTTTTATTAAATACTACTATCTGGCCCGGCGACCTGCGCACCGCCTCAGGATTAATTTTTGCCGTGTTTTGATAATGCCATGTATCAGAGATGGCGTTACACCATACGAATTATTGTAGGTATGGAAAAAAAACCGTGATTTTTCCGATGTTTTAATAGTTATTCTGCTATTCGGGGCACTATACAACGTGTAACAGAGTAAACGCAATACCTCTTAAGGGCTCTTAAGGGGGGTTATGAACAACTTTTACTATGGTACCAACCCCAAAATCGCAAAAAAAATGAGCTGTTCAGTACATTTTGTCGAGCTATGCGCACATAAATGTATGGCACGGTCGATTATTTTTATGAGATTTTAGTGTTGGTCCCAAAGTGAAAATTGAAAATATGCAAAGCGCGCCCGTCAATCATCCGAAACCTTCAGCGCTCCGGTCGTGTGTACTAGGAGAAACCGACCCTGAGTTTTTATATATTTTACTAGTGGCCCGCTCCGGCTTCGCCCGGATTTTTTTCCATAATTTCTCATCATTTAAACCTTCCCTGGACTTTTACAAATATTTCAAAACCAAAATTAGCCAAATCGGTCCAGCCGTGCTCGAGTTTTAGCGAGACTAACGAACATCAATTCATTTTTAATATAAAAGATTTCTCATGCACATTTTCCTACTCTGGTACACCTCGGTACGGAAACGGGTTGATCCAGAGTTGGATTAGTGTTACAGGATTTAGGGATAAGGTAATAAACCTGTGCATTTGATGTACATGATGATGATGACTTGCCTAAGATTTGATTTTAATAAACTAGTGTTGTATAGAATGGTACTTGTTTCATTCCACTTATTCCCTAACTTAAATACCCCGTTTTACTGTAGCACGGTTTAGTGAGCTTCACACCCACGGACCGGGGGACAGACGGCGCCCATCGATGTATAATTGATTATTTACAAGGTGAACGGTTAGTAACTATTATCTATTTTATGTCAAGTTACATTTTGACAGAGAGAGAGTGTGAACCTTACGTTTACTTAAGTATATAAAGATCTAATAATTGAATGGTTGCTATCATTAAAGCATAATATGATTATTTTCTGCACTAAGCACAACTAGATATTTCCATAGCTACTTATTCGGTCGAGCTAGAAGTTAGCAAGCTGGTAATTAGCGAGCTATATATTAGCATTAGCGAGTCAGTCATTTAGAATTAGCAGACTATCAGATCAGTCTTTTAGCTTTAGATATTTAATCAATAACGTTAGCAGAACAAAGACCCCTTGGCATCGACTACACGTGACAAAACACGGGTAGACCACACGATAAAGTGTCCTGCGGGAAGGATGTTGATCCGGAACGAAATATAACGAACGACGTCTGTACCTGATGATTTCCTTGGACGATGGTCGGATTATTATGTGTATCTTACCACATGGGTCGGCACACTGTCCACCTCATCGGGACTATCCTCAGCACACACCAAGACGTCACGTCTATCAGCGTCCGTCTTCAGGAATTTAGGCTAGTTAAAATAGCCAGATCTAAAACAACACAACCCCTCTAATCATGAGAACCTCGAGAGGGAAACACGAACAGAAAACTACATGGATCTTACCTCGGGCACATTCAGGAATGAAACCTAACAATGAGGCAATATAGGCAGCAACTCCATCGGTCAGCGCCGGCTGCCAGCAACAGGTTCGCGTCAAAACCAAACCACTAACCTCCTTCTGCCACGAGATTAAATCGGCGCGAAGCACAACTGTTCCAGGCCTCTCGAAGATTCTCTAGCCACAGACAACTCAAATGTCTGACCATATGTTCCAATAATCCATAAAAAAATATTTTCTACCTTGATTGTGACAAAATATAATTAACAAACATATTCCCAATTCTATAATTAATTGGGCACAATAATAAACTTGAAATTAATTAATTTTACTTATTCCTTAATTTCTTACGTCTCTAGCGCCTTCTTAGCTTAACGCTGAAATTTGGAAGATGTCAATACTGATAATCATAAACTCCTAAGAGATGTCGCTAACCGACAACAATTACAATTTTGCAACGTTACAATACAAACTTGGCTGCAATGAAATACCTGTGGGGTATTTATACTAATTTAAAAATAACGTTTGCAAAGAACATGTCAGACGCAAACTGTTAAAAAAGCCAATTTCCATACTTTTTTGACAGATTGTTAATGAAAATGCGAACATTGCTTTAAAATGAGTCGATAGGCATTGTCTTAAAACAACCGTAAAAAATAGTCACAATATGAAAAAGAAAAGTGCCAATTTTATTTTATTTTTTATTATTGATAGGCACGCGCTTGACCACTATCTCACCTGATGGTAAGCGATGATATGGTCGAAGATGGAGTACGCTTTTATTATTCATGCAAATTCGCATCTCAATCACAAACTGTCAAAAATGTATGAAAATTAAGGCTTTTTTGACAGTTTGCGATTGACATGCAAATGCGAACGTAATGTAGAAAAAAAAAAGAAAGAAAGAAAGACACAAAAACAGTAATGAAAATGTATTGAAACTAAATCCGTTGCGATGCTGCTACGCAACAAACGTAACGACCGTGAAACAATCGGAAGGCTTCAGCGTTCCGGTCATGTGTACTAGGAGAATACGCTATGAAGAGGTCGTGTTTAGTGAAAGCTTGCGGGAAAGCACACTGACTGCACACAGGTACGAGTTGTATTAACACAAGGAAACCTTGTGAGAGGGAAACAGTGATATGCTGAAACTGTTGAGGGAGTGAGATGCAATGGTCTAGACATCCACGTGTGTTGCTCCTGTCAATGCCATCTCCTTGCGCGTCCTTCATAGCGACCATCAACCGGGTGAAAGGCTTCAGCGCTCCGGTCATGTGTACTAGGAGAGTACGTTATGAGGAGGTCGTGTTCAGTGCAAGCTTTCGTGAAAGCCCACGGACTGCACACATGTACGATTTGTATTTACACAGGTATAAAGGTCGATTTTAGTCGCACGGGTCGATCTTCAAGGTTAAGCAATACTTGCCGGGGTCGGTCTGTGGATGTGACCATCTTAACATATCGAGTTTCCTCCGTGCCTCGGAAAGCACGTTAAGCCGTTGATCCCGGCTGTCATTTGTAGATCTTTGGCAGTCATTACCGATTGTCAGAAGCCCGAAAATCTGACTCCAGTCTTGCCAAGAAGTACCATGTTACCCAGTTAATGGGTTGTGGAGGTCTGGTAGGCAGCCGCTCCACGTAAAATACTGGTATTCAGCTGAATCCAGTTTGACTGGAAGCCGACCCTAATAAAGTTGGGAAAAGGGTAGGCAAGCAGAGGTCGATTAAAATAATTATATATTGTTTTTCTCAGAAGGTAATACAGCAAAGTACTGAAGTTCATTTAAGGACGCGTTTACAAATGGGGGTAGTCCAATCATTACTTTGTTACACAAAAGTATGTTTATTAAATTAAATGCTTTGCATTCTTAAAATGTTTTTCCCAAGAATTGTTCATGGTACGATTCTGAACTATAAATATAATTTTAGATAGGTACAGTTTCTCAATAAATGTATCGAAGTGATTTTTTTTACTTTGGTACATTTGTTGAAAAAAAAAGGATTTTATTTAATAAACATACTTTTGTGTAAAAAAGTAATGATTTCACTACCCCCATTAGTAAACGCGTCCTTAAACTGAATTCTTTGCTACGCTGCTACGCGACGATCGTAGCGACCGTCAACCGAAGGGAAGGCTTCAGCGCTCCGTTCATGCGTACTAGGAGAATACGTTTCAGAGAGAGGTAGTTTTCAGTAAAAACTTTCATGACAGCAAACCGATTGCACACTGCACGACTTGTATCAACACAGGTAAACAGAGGAAAAGGACAGGGTAAGGCTGAAATTTTTGTAGGTCAAACGGTTAAAAATTAAATTTCTAGTCTCAGAAGATAAGTAAGTACAGTATTTTTTTTTTCAACTGAATTAGTTGCTACGTGGCTACGTGGCATTCGTAGCGACCGTCAAACGAGCATAAGGTTTCAGCGCTCTGGTCATTTGTACTAGGAAAGCACGTTATGAAGAGGTCGTATTCAGTGGAAGCTTTTGAGAAAGCACACGGACTGCACACATTCGATTTGTATATAGCGACAGCGACAAATTGACAAAGTAATATAATACAGAAAAGCAAGAATTAAAATGTTTTTAATGCTACATTTTTTCCAAATATATACCTATACGGAACTTATGATAATTATCCTCTAATCAGTTAGTTCAAGTATTTTCAAAGATAACAGCCATGAATGATTGTGAAGACCTACACATAGCAGTATGTCGCATTGAAATCCAATTAAATTTACAATGGTATAAACAAGCATAATATAACGCATTATTTGATCTAAAAAAAAATCTCTGATCAAATAAGATGCCTGATGAAGAATTCGTTCTCTGTGAAAGTTTTTATGAAAGCACACTGACAGCACACACACATGTACGACTTGTGTCAACACTGGTAAACAATGCAACAGGAAAACAAATATAGGCTAAAACTGTTGGGAAGTGAGACGCTACTGTCAATGTGGAGAAATAAACAAATTAGTAGTAATGTAAAAAAGGATGGATGAAAAAAACGTTTGTTTTTAAAACCATTTAGTTTCATGTTAAGTGTAAATGAAAACATTAAAGTATCGTATATTTACTGTATATACTTACGTTCGTAATATTTTGCTCAATTCAGTTGATAAAAGTATGCTCAAAGGTTGACCTTTTTTTTTTTTTTTTTTTTTTTTTTTTCTAGGATGGGAAATCATCAAATGACCCCTCCCGCTCTGGGTGGAGCGGCAGGGAGTGTCAGACTTTTACTGACTAAAACCCACCCTTTAGTCCTCCTAGTGCCTTTCTTCCCAGGGCCGCGGTAACTCTTTCGAACAAATCCGCAACCCTGGTAGGCTCTAGCCCTATTGGGCTCCGACCCATGCTGACGTCTGCTGGTTTGGCGCGCGTAGAACACAGCGCGCCGTCAACCCGGGCCTGTTCTGATCGGACGGCGAGCTACCCATTGCTCGCCGTCCACAGGCATCAGTCACTGCGCCATGCTCAGGAGCATCAGTTCCTGGGCGGCGCAGTGGCTGACGTTCAACAGGAGGGGGTGAAATGGGGCCATTACTGGCACTCCATTTCAGCCCCCTCCGGAGCCCTTTGTAGGGGCTCTACTGCGGCTGCTGCAGTAGCAGCAGCCGCAGTGGAACCGGCAATTGAGGTAGAAGAAGCGGCGGCAGCGGCGGCGGTCGCGGCAGAGACGGCGGTGGCGGAGGGCTTCCTCCTGTTTCCGGCTTTGGTGGGTGGAGCGCAGGCCCTACCCCCAGCCCAGTGGTCGGCCGGCTTGCCAGCTGCCGCACAGACTACGCAGTGCGGCGCGGCGACACAAGAGCCGGCCCTGTGACCGGGCTGACCGCAGCGGAAACAAAGACCGCTGCGGTCCACCTCCGAGGTGCATTGTGCTCCCACATGGTGGCCCACTTGGCACCGGAAGCACCTCAGAGGTCGGGGTTCCAGCAGTTTGACCTGCGCGGAAACCCAACCCACCAAAAACCTTCGGCCCTCCGTGATGGTTTTGGCCGCCGACACGGGGCAGCTCACCACAATGGTGCGCGTGCCCGTGTTGTCAGGACGTAGGGTGCCCGCCTTCACCTCCTCTGCTGAGCACCCCCCCGTCCTAACGACGGCGGCCACCACCTCCGCCTCCGTGACGGAGTCGTCCAGGCCCAAGATGCGCATGTCGATGCGCTTGGTGGGCCTGGACACTCGGGCATCGTCCGCGCTTAGGGACGCCCTGAGCCTTTCGGCTAGAGCGTCCGCTGTTGGGCCGCTGGCTGCCCCGGGGATCTCCAGCATCCGGGCCCCAGTCATGGTGACCCGGAGCCGAAGGCCCCCCACGATGCCTAGCTCACCAAGGTTTATCGCCTCCTTCGCCTTGGTGAGCACGTCCGCGTACGTCACGCCCCTCTTCGCCGCGTCCGGCTGCAGTGTAACCACTACAGCCGCGGTTTTCGGGGGGCGCAGCGCAGCCGCGACGCTTCGCGCCTTCTGCCGCCGCTTCCTCTCCCGCCTCTTGGCCGCCCTGGCTGCCTTTCCCGCCTTCCTCTTCTCCCCGGCCACTTGCCATTCGGCTTGAGCCGGGGGAGGAGCTGAAGGCGAGGAAGCCGGGGGGAGCTGCTGCTCAGACGGCACAGGAGCCTTCGCCGTCCGCGCAGCAACCCCACCCTTCCTCTTCCTTCCCGGGGCCGGGTCCGGTTTTCCCGGCACCGGCTTCGCGGGTGCCGGCCCGGACCCTTTGTCCTGGCCGGACGACCCCGGTGTGGCAGCCACGGCGGCCGCGTACGACGCCGCCTTCCGGCCTGTAGCCTTCCCACTCGCCGCTAACGGGGGGCGCAGAACGATGCCCTCCAGGACGGAAAACCGCGCCTGGAAGGCTGCCATCTCCTGCCGCACGAGGTCCAGCACCTGGCTCTCCTGCGGCACGGGCTGGCTGTCCTTCTTGCGCCCCCCTTGCGGCGCCCCTTGTGGGCCGGCTCCCCGGAGCCTGGCCAGGTCTGCGCGGAGCCCCTCGTTCTCCTTTCGGAGACGCTCCGTGGCGGCAGCCAAGCGGGCGACCTCCGCCCGCAGCTCGGACATCTCGTCCGGCGGAGGCCCACCTTTGGTAACCTCCGCTGCCGCCAGAATGGAGGCCATCGCCTCGCTTATGGCCTTGTTCTTAGAGGAAAGCTTCCTCTTCAAGGCCACATCGCGAAGCGCGGCCTCCACCACCTCCGCAAACCCGGCCCTCCGAACCCGCTCCTGTCCGGAGTCATTCGGCTCACCGCCGGAGGACTCCGAACCAGGAGCCCCGCGGTCGCCATCTCCGGGGGGTCCGCCAGCATTGGCTCTCTGGCCAGCCTCCTTGGAGGCAGGGACTCTGCCCTTGCCTCCGTCTCGGCCCTTACCCCGCCTACTGGTGGGGATCTTTCGGGCCGAGACCACCTCCTCGCTGCAGGACGACCCCCGGTCGTCCTCCGGTCTGGGCCGCTTCCGGAAGGACCTGGGGTCCTCTGCTGCAGTCCCTGCCCCCTCGGGTCCCGAGCCCGCCGAGCTGAAGGTCGCCAGGTCGTCAGAGTCCAACTCGGACTCCGACTCTACACCCACGCGACGCTCAAGCGAGCCCTCCTCCCAGAACAGCGCGCCTCTGCCCGCGCTATGCCCGGCCGACTCTTCGTCGGGTGGGCTAAAATTATACCCGATCAGTTCCTGAAAGGACGGTTTGGATCGGGGGCCTCCTCGGCCACTGTTGCACTTGGCAAGCGGAGAGTGGATAACACTGTTGCCCCCCCCAGAATACGAGGGGCTTGACGCGCAAGGCGTGGCGGATTCCCGGACTGGTGTGCAGTCCGAACCGCCCTGGGGTACGTATTCTCTTTCAGTGCTATCCATTTTTTCCTTTTAAAGGGTGCGGTCCCTGTCTCCCCTCCTCTCTCCCTCTCTCACTGCTTGCTCGCTGCCCTCACAGTCACGTCTGATGATCAGACGCGTACCAGAGAGCAGCGAGCAAGCCAATGAGACGCACACCGTCCGAGGACCCGAACACTGCTCAAGTCTCCGAACGGTGTGCCCCTCTTGTGTCTCTCTTGGTCTGGTCTCTCACTTGGGACCTTCCGGCATGAGTGGCTCTACCGGCAAAGCCCCCAAGATCACTGAGACACGCAAGCCCCACCACGACGGCAACGTGGAGACACGGTTGGTGGGGAAGGTTGACCTTTGTGCATACTTTTATCAACTAATAAAATCAATAATATTATATGTCAATTAATTTTTTTTTTATAATTTTGAAGACCCGCAAATAGTTTTAATCTATAATTTTTGTTTATTTCACAATTTGATTAATTATTTTTATCTACACTCACAACGTAATGTTCCAAATATGAGTTCAAAAACGAATGCATAATAAACACATACTTTTTTTTCGTGGATAGGTAAAATTAAAAAAAAAAACCATTACAGTTAAACATTTTCCTTCGAGTTTTAAACAACTGCATTATAAAATAACTTTTTAATTTTTAAAGCACACTTTTTCTTTTTAATTTTTGGCGCGAGACAAAGATAAAAGCTGGCTCATTGACTTAAGTCAATGAGCCAGCTTTTATCTTTGTCTCTGTTTGAGCGCGCTGCGCAGTCATTCGAATACGCAATGAGAATATCCGCCATATTGGAATAAACTATTCTTCCACTTATTTTATTTCAACTGTATGAGTGAAGATAAAATAGTGTATGCAACGGCATATAATTAGGTATTAAAACACTCGTGTGATGCTATTATCACACTCGGTTACGCCTCGTGTGATAAACCCAGACTCGTGTTTTAATAACCCTTTTTATATGGTCGTTGCATAAACTACTATTAGCTATGTTTTGTCAGCAACAGATAAGTTTTAAAACAATTAAACTGACTGCGTGGCTACGCGACTTTCGTAGCGACCTTTTTTTATGGATGGGAAATCATCAAATGACTCCTGCCGCTCTGGGTGGAGCGGGAGGGAGTGTCAGGCTCTTACTGTCTAAAACCCATCCATGCTCCTCGCAGTACCCTTTGCTTTCCAGGGCCAAGATAACTCTTTCGAATAAAATCCGCAACCCTGACAATCTGAAACGGAGCGCTGAAATCTTTCGTAGCGATCTTCAAGGAAGGTTTCAGCTAATTTTCACATTCAAATGTAATTTTTGTAAATGTAAATTAGTAAGTAAGAAACAATGAATAACAAAATTAAATAAAATTACAATAATAATTTCAATGTTGTTTCTTAAATAAGTGTAGTAAATTAATAGATTTTAAAATATGTAAATTCATATGAACTGATAAATAAAACTAAAATGACTAGTTTCCAACAAGCGCGTATTGTAGTCAAATTTTATAGTAATACAACAGCAGTGTAATTCTGAAGCATGTCGAAGTGATAATTTGGGCGGGGCGTACGACAGGTGAGTTGTCAAATCATACAAATAAGAAGGAATGACAGCGCTCTTGTCGTTCACTCCGCCTAGTTGAACACCGTGAGATGTCGACAGAATCGACCGGCTGAATCTGTTGCTAAGTGGCTACGCGACGTTCGTAGCTACCGCCAAATAAGCGAAAGGTTTCAGCGCTCTGTTCATGTATACTAGGAGGGCACGTTACGAAGAGTTTGATTTCAGTGAAAACCTTTGTGAAAGCATACCGATGGCACACAGGTACGAGTCATGACATACATTTTCAAATGACAGGAACAGTGATAGGCTGAAACATTTGAGGGTGTGAGATAGAAGACATATCATGCGTGAAAGAAAGCATCAGCTGGTTTAACTTCCTTTTGCAAAAAAAAATCCAAACAAACACAACTTTGTTTAATAATTAACCAAATTTTTCTTCTTTCTCATAAAGTAATAATGTTGAATGGTTCGCAGCGTTCAAAACCTTCAGCGCATCGATCATGTATACTAGGAGAGCACGTTATTAAGAGGCTAAAAATATCCAATTTTCGTTTTCATGAAAGCCTGAAAGTATACCAGCAAAACACTGTTTTAACTACTTTTATATTCACGTCTTACAACTTTTGTGTCCAACTTACTTATTATTGATTAATCAAATATTATTAAATGAAGGAAAAAATGCAAAATAAATATTTAACTGACCAATAATTCTTTATTTTACTGAATCCGTTGCTACGCGCCCTTCGTAGCGACCGTCAAGCCAGCGCAAGGTTTCAGCGCTCCGATCATTCGTAC
Organism: Melanchra persicariae; assembly: GCA_947386135.1. Taxonomy (NCBI): domain Eukaryota; kingdom Metazoa; phylum Arthropoda; class Insecta; order Lepidoptera; family Noctuidae; genus Melanchra; species Melanchra persicariae. The sequence continues at coordinate 4,248,026 of OX376653.1, read as the reverse complement.
TAGGAGAGCACGTTTTAAGAAGAGGTTGTTTTCAGTGACAGCTATTTAGGGGCGGGGGAGTGAGATAGAATGCCAATATCATCAACCACGTGGTTTACTCGTGTGTTTTCTTTTTATGTATGGGATATCATCAAGTGACTCCTCCCGCTCGGGGTGGAGCGGAAGGGTGCTCGTGCGTTAGTCCTGACAAAACTTTTTCGAAACAAACTAAAAAACTTTGATTTTATTGAACCAAATTATAGAAATGAATGTTCTTGTCTTGATTTTTTCTGTTCACTACAGTAAAATAAAATCAGGAGAAAATTAAGGTTTTCAGGAATTATAAAGCGTTTGTAAAACCAAACACCAAACATAAAATTATGAAACCTAAGTCTGAAATTGATAATAGCGACCGTCAAAACAGCGGAAAGCTTCAGCGCTCCGGTCGTGTGTACTAGGAGAGCACGCTTTAGGGATTGATATTTCAAGGGTTCACCATTTTTTTTTTTTTTTTTTTTGGATGGGAAATCATCAAATGACCCCTCCCGCTCTGGGTTTAGCGGCAGGGAGTGTCAGACTTCTACTGACTAAAACCCACCCATGCTCCTCTTAGTGTCATTTACGTTCCAGGGCCGCGGTAACTCTTTCGAACAAATCCGCAACCCTGGTAGGCACTGGCCCTAACGGGCCCCTACTCCTATGCTGACATCTCTTTGAGGCGCGCGTGGAACACAACGCGCCGTCGGCTTGGGTCTGGCTTTAATCGGACAGCGAGCCACCCAACGCTCGCCGTCCGCAGACCCGCACCTACGGTGGCCGGGAATCGCCCAGCGACTCCCGACGCCCGGTGCGTCTCCCTATGCCGCGGCGGCTGGGGCGTGAGGGTTGTCTCTCCCTCACGCGGCCCGCCTCCTCCTTCACTAGCATTACTGCTTCGCAGAAGGAGGTGACGGCTTCCCATGCCTCCTCGCTCCGGACCATGGATTGAACCAGGGCCGGACGCGAGAGGTCGCCGCCGCCGATCGCCTCGACGAGGACACGGCGCTGCTCCGCCCATGCGGGGCAGGCCTCCACCGTATGCTCCACCGTGTCCTCCGGGCGATCCTCGCAGTGAAAACACCCGGGCGTTTCCTCCCGCCGAATCCGAAACAGGTACCTACCGAAACAACCATGTCCGGTGAGTACCTGCGTCAGGCGGAAGGTGAGGACGCCGTGGCGCCTCTCCAGCCACTCAAGGGTTCACCCTTGGTCGTCAAAAATGAAAACTTTGATTTTTAGAAAAGCACACAAAATTATGTTTTTACAATTATTATCTTCAATACAGGTTTTATTTACAAAGACAAAACTTATTGTATTACATAAATTATTAAATAATTATGTATTATGTACAAGCGGAACAAAAACGTACGTAGTTCTTAAGTACTTAACAACAAAAAATATGGATCTGTGTTTTTTTTATGATGATGGTCTGAAATAAAGCTGTTTTGTAACTTCTGTTTTTATTTGTGTAAATTGGATTATTTTTTGCAAACTGTTTTACATAAAGAAGTAATGCAAGTTTGAAAGTTATTAAGAGGTTAAAATGCCCAGTAATCATGTTCATGCAAGCCTGCCTGAAAGCAGATCGACAATACACTTGTATGAGTTCATACAAACACTGGTAAACTTTTAGTGTGAGAGAGTCAGATATATGCTGACAGACTGCGCCAGTAGTAAGGCTAACCCGTCATATGCGTGCGTTTTTGTGACTAATAAAATGCATGAAAGATTTAAAAACTTTACAAAAGAAACAAACATATTTTCTAAATAACGATTCATCGATATTTACGAAATTAATTTTCCATTTTTTAAAGTAAGGTTGTATGAAGTCTAAATAATGAAATAAATTATTGCCTTTTTCAGACCGAAAAACTAAAATATTTCAAAATAATAAAACTAAATCCTAAACTACGTTGCTACGCGTATTTCACAGCGGCCGTTAAGCGGGTGAAATACTTCAGCGCTCCGTTCATTCGTACTAGGTGAGCATGTTATGGAGAGATCGTTTTCACTGAAAGCTATATCACGAAAGCACACCGATAAAACACAGTAACAAATCAGGTTAACACAGACAAACCTCAAAGCAAGATAGAGACAGAGATAGGCTGAAACTGTTGAAAGAAGGAACCAGCAATATAGAGAGATTACTTTGATGGCAAGCGCTTTTCATTCTATTTTTTTAATTATTATTCCCTTCGTTAATTTGTGGTTCATTTATTTTTAAATGAAAAAGTTGACGTGTAATTAAAATAAATAAACAATGTTCAATTCTAAAGTGACAAATATATAGCCGAGTATCAAAGTAACGAAATATATTCCGTTGCTACGCTGCTACGCGACATTCGTAGCGACCGTCAAACCGGCAAAAGTTTCAGCGCTTCGATCATGTGTACTAGGAGAGCACGTTACGAAGAAGTTTAAACGGCTTTCACGAAAGCCTGAAAGCACACCACACCACACAAAACACACTCATATGTTTTATAACAACACAGGCATACGTTCAGTGTGAAGGAAACATGCTAAAAGGGGTGAGAGAGTGAGATGGAATGATAATACCGTAAACCACGTGCATTTCTCTCGCATTTAATATAAGTAAATGTCAAAAATAAGAAACATAATTAATGGCTTTTTTATGAATTAGCTGAAAATATACGTAACATGGTTACGTGGTTGGTGGTGGTTGGTACGTGGCATGGTTTGTTTATATCAAACACACAACAATCAAAATCATTTAAATCTATTTTAGTATTTTTTTTTGTACGAGTATTTTATGTGCCCGATGCCCGTCACTGATAGACCCCTGCCCTGTCTAAACTCGCAATAACCAATATAAAAAATAATTTTCAGTTATAAGCGAATTAATGTGCTTAACTTTTTCAATCAAACAAAAAAAAAATGGTCTAGCCGTACTCAATTGAGGACCTTTTTATCAATTAACGGCCGCTTTCTATAACATATCTCAATCCCAATCTTGATCCCGATCCTTGTCTGTAACCAATCAAAGGTGAGGATTGTGTGGCGAAGGACACAAACTCGGCCGTTGATTGGTTACAGACAAGGATCGTTAGAGAGATATTTTAAAATAATCATCTCAGTATAAATAATTATTGCTGCTTATTCAGTAAAAAAAAATTATGGCCATGAAATTTAAAGAAATAAAACAATCCGTTACCACGTAGCTACGCGACATTCCTAGCAACCTGTTGGCAAAATCAAACAGGCTGTGGCTTCAGCGCTCCGGTCATGTGTACTAGGAGAGTAGGTTACAAAGAGGTCGCTTTCAGTGAAAACTTTCGTGAAAGCACACCGATGGCACACAGGCATGTATCATGTCAACATAGATAAATCATGAGAGAGGAACAGTGATAGGCTTCAACATTTGAGGGGGAGTGGGATAGCAGAAAGATGACGTCTACTTCCACGTGGTAGAAACTTTTCCATAGTCAGAGGGCAAAAGCATCAAGTGGTTGCGATAGGTCGCGTTTAATTTTCTTTTGTATGCAAAACTTTTTTCCAATAGACAATACAACTTTCACTACTTACACCACTTTTTGGTACTGGGTATTTAAGTGTAATCTATTAAAGTTGAATGCAGAAGCATTGGAATTAGACCAGAGGGCCAATTTTTAGAAACAACAAAATTGTATTTGACTTTCTGATTTTTAAGTAACATTCACCTGTTTAAATTTTAAAATGTAGGGATGAATGAAATAAAGTATTGACGAGAGAAGATTATCGAGAATTGACATGTAGAAGTGTTATTTAAGACAAAAGGGCCAATTCTACAAATTTCTAAGCAACGTTCGCATCCGCATGTCAATTGCAATCCGTCAAAAATTTATGAAAATTAAAGCTTTTAGACCGATTGCAACAAAGTCAAAGTCAAAGTCAAAGTCAAAGCATTTATTTCAATTGGACCATTTACAGGCACTTTTGAATTGTCAAGGTCGGTCGGTCAAAAAGATGAAGCTATTTGCACGTTCCAAAGCGTAGATCTCTATGGAGAAGAACGTGCAAGAAACTCCACGGACACTCTTTTAAAAATTATATTTTGTTACAAAATTATGGTTACATCATTCATATTGAAATTATACATATATGTGAGAACGATGTAAAAGACGTGCAGGATAAAAGAGTCCGGAGTAAAAAAGAAACAATTCAAAGAAATAATTAAAATAGACCATGGTAGCCGAGAGATGACCAGTCTCAGCTGACGGCGCCCGTTCACGAACATGACGCATACGCTAGCACCATTCGGCTCGACCATTTTTAAGGGAGCCAAATGATCCAACGCATACGCTACCATTTTTTTTTTTTTTTTTTTTTTTTTTTTTATTGGATGGGAAATCATCAAATGACCCCTCCCGCTCTGGGTGGAGCGGCAGGGAGTGTCAGACTTCTACTGACTAAAACCCACCCATGCTCCTCTCAGTGCCTTTACGTTCCAGGGCCGCGGTAACTCTTTCGAACAAATCCGCAACCCTGGTAGGCTCTGGCCTTAACGGGCCCCGACCCATGCTGACGACTGCTGGCTTGGCGCGCGTAGAACACAGCGCGCCGTCAACCCGGGCCTGCTCTGATCGGACGGCGAGCTACCCATTGCTCGCCGTCCACAGGCATCAGTCACTGCGCCATGCTCAGGAGCATCAGTTCCTGGGCGGCGCAGTGGCTGACGTTCAACAGGAGGGGGTGAAATGGGGCCATTACTGGCACTCCATTTCAGCCCCCTCCGGAGCCCGTTGTAGGGGCTCCACTGCGGCTGCTGCAGTAGCAGCAGCCGCAGTGGAACCGGCTTTGGTGGCGGAGGAAGCGGCGGCGGTGGCGGCGGTCGCGGCAGAGACGGCGGTGGCGGAGGGCTTTCTCCGGTTTCCGGCTTTGGTGGGTGGGGCGCAGGCCCTACCCCCAGCCCAGTGGTCGGCCGGCTTGCCAGCTGCCGCACAGACTGCGCAGTGCGGCGCGGCGTCGCAGGAGCCGGCCCTGTGACCGGGCTGACCGCAGCGGAAACATAGACCGCTGCGGTCCACCTCCGAGGTGCATTGAGCTCCTACATGGTGGCCCACCTGGCACCGGAAGCACCTCAGAGGTCGGGGTTCCAGCAGTTTGACCTGCGCGGAAACCCAACCCACCAAAAACCTACGGCCCTCCGAGATGGTCTTGGCCGCCGACACGGGACAGCTCACCACAATGGTGCGCATGCCCGTGTTGTCAGGACGTAGGGTGCCCGCCTTCACCTCCTCTGCTGAGCACCCCCCCGTCCTAACGACGGCGGCCACCACCTCCGTCTCCGTGACGGAGTCGTCCAGGCCCAAGATGCGCATGTCGATGCGCTTGGTGGGCCTGGACACTCGGGCATCGTCCGCGCTTAGGGACGCCCTAAGCCTTTCGGCTAGAGCGTCCGCGGTTGGGCCGCTGGCTGCCCCGGGGATCTTCAGCATCCGGGCCCCAGTCATGGTGACCCGGAGCCGAAGGCCCCCCACGATGCCTAGCTCACCAAGGTTTATCGCCTCCTTCGCCTTGGTGAGCACGTCCGCGTACGTCACGCCCCTCTTCGCCGCGTCCGGCTGTAGAGTAAGTACTACAGCCGCGGTTTTCGGGGGGCGGAGCGCAGCCGCGACGCTTCGCGCCTTCTGCCGCCGCTTCCTCTCCCGCCTCTTGGCCGCCCTGGCTGCCTTTCCCGCCTTCTTCTTCTCCCCGGCCACTTGCCATTCGGCTTGAGCCGGGGGAGGAGCTGAAGGCGAGGAAGCCGGGGGGAGCTGCTGCTCAGACGGCGCAGGAGCCTTCGCCGTCCGCGCAGCAACCCCACCCCTCCTCTTCTTTCCCGGGGCCGGGTCCGGTTTCCCCGGCACCGACTTCGCTGGTGCCGGCCCGGACCCTTTGTCCAGGCCGGACGACCCCGGTGTGGCAGCCGCGGCGGCCGCATAGGACGTCGCCTTTTTCTGGCCTGGGGGGGCCTTCCCGCTCGCCGCACTCGCTAGCGGGGGGCGCAGGACGATGCCCTCCAGGACGGAGAACCGCGCCTGGAAGGCAGCCAACTCCTGCCGCACCAGGTCCAGCACCTGGCCCTCCTGCGGCACGGGCCGGCCGTCCTCCCTGCGCCCCCCTTGCGGCGCCCCCTGTGGGCCGGCTCCCCGGAGCCTGGCCAGGTCTGCGCGGAGCCCCTCGTTCTCCTTACGGAGACGCTCCGTGGCGGCAGCCAAGCGGGCGACCTCCGCCCGCAGCTCGGACATCTCGTCCGGCGGAGGCCCACCTTTGGTAGCCTCCGCTGCCGCCAGAATGGAGGCCATCGCCTCGCTTATGGCCTTGTTCTTAGAGGACAATTTCCTCTTCAAGGCCACATCGCGAAGCGCGGCCTCCACTACCTCCGCAAACCCGGCCCTCCGGACCCGCTCCTGTCCGGAGTCATCCGGCTCACCGCCGGAGGACTCCGAACCAGGAGCCCTGCGACCGCCCTCTACGGGGGGTCGTCCGTCAGCGACGAGCTCCCCGGCTCGCTGACCAGCCACCTTGGAGGCGGGCAATCTCCCCTTGCCTCCCTCTCGGCCCTTGCCCCGCCTGCTGGTGGGGATCTTGCGAGCCGAGGCAACCTCCTCGCTGCCGGACGACCCCCGGTCTTCCTCTGTTCTGGGCCGCTTGCGGAAGGACCTGGAGTCCTCCGCAGCAGCCCCCGCCCCCTCGGGTCCAGAGCTCGCCGAGCTAATAGTCACCAGGTCGTCGGAGTCCAACTCGGACTCCGACTCTGCACCCAGGTGACGCTCAGGCGAGCCCCTCCTCCAATACAGCGCGCCTCTTGCCGCGCTCCGCCCGACCGACACTCTGTCGGGCGAGCCAAAACTAAAACCGATCGGGTCCTCCTCGGATGGTTCGGATCGGGGGCCTCCTCGGCCCTTGTTGCCATCGGCAAACGGTTGGTGGACAGCCCTGTTGCCCCCCCCAGAATACGAGGGGCTTGACGCACGAGGCGTGGCGGATTCTCGGACCGCTGTGCAGTCCGTACCGCCCTGGGGTAGTTTCTGTTTAGCAGAACTGTCCATTGTTGTCCTTTTAAAGGGTGCGGTCCCTATCTCCCCTCCTCTCTCCCTCTCTCTCACTGCTTGCTCGCTGCCCTCACAGTCACGTCTGATGATCAGACGCGTACCAGAGAGCAGCGAGCAAGCCAATGAGACGCACACCGTCCGAGGACCCGAACACTGCTCAAGTCTCCGAACGGTGCGCCCCTCTTGTGTCTCTCTTGGTCTGGTCTCTCACTTGGGACCTTCCGGCATGAGTGGCTCTACCGGCAAAGCCCCCAAGATCATTGAGACACGCAAGCCCCACCACGACGACAACGTGGAGACACGGTTGGTGGGGATACGCTACCATCAGCCAGACTTTTGAGTGAGCATGACATCCCCAATCGCCAGGGTACATTCAAGTCAAAGACCTACCCAAAATGATCATTATAGTTTAAATTTGAGGGACCTACATAGTACTCACACATGTGCCGTTAATGCATGAAATTATACAATGCTAAATAAATTGAGTCTATACAATAAAAAATATTGCTTTCTTACAATCTTCATCCGGTCCAACAATATTTCCAAATGCTAACAGATTACTTTGTGCGCCCTAGTGGCTGTGGAGCAGGACCAGCATTGAGCCAAGCATTTTTATCTTCAATATACCCCCCTAACTTATAATATGCTTGCCTGCATAGTGTGCGTTTAATACAAGATTTAAATTTAGTCTCATTTAATTCTAATATATGGGGAGGTATTTTGTTATAACATTTTAAACAGTACCCCATAAAAGATGAGGCTACTTTAGCCAGTCTGAAACCTGGTTGAACTAATTGGTCCCTATTTCGAGTACCATAATTATGTCTGTCGCCTCTTTTACTAAAAATATGTAAATTCTTTCTAACATACATGATGTTTTCGTAAATGTATTGACAAGGTACCGTCATGATGTTAATATTCTTAAACAGTTCCCTTAGAGAATCGCGCCGGCCGAGTTTGTATATGGCTTTAATGGCTCTTTTCTGCAGAATAAAAATAGACTCGATGTCTGCAGCCCGTCCCCATAGTAGAATACCGTAAGACATGATACTGTGAAAGTAACTAAAATAGACCAGTCTCGCGGTATCTACATCCGTAAATTGACGGATTTTCCTGACAGCATATGCTGCTGAACTTAGCCGTCCTGCAAGAGATGTTAAATGAGGACCCCATTGTAGCCTTGAGTCAAGCGTAATTCCCAGGAAAACTGTTTTATCGACGAATTCAAGTTTTTCCCCGTTCAATACTATGTCACAATCACTGCCTTTGACATTTGGTAAGGCAAATCTTATGCATTTCGTTTTCTTTTCATTTAGAACTAAATTATTGGCAGTAAACCAATTTTGGACTTGCATTAGGGCGTTATTTATGACATCGAGATTATTGGTCCGTCTATTTATCTTAAAAATCAAAGAGGTATCGTCGACAAACAACACCATATCAAGTTTTTGTTGCAATAAATGGGGCAAATCATTTATATACAGGGTGTCCCAAAACTCAACGTCAAGCCGAAACGGGGTGACAGGATTGATATAGATTGATCATAACCATCACGAGAAAAATCTGAAAAAAAATTTATCCCATGCAGTTTGAAAATTATGGGCATTTTAAGAAAAACCTAGAAATTTGATCAAACTGTACCATTTTTCGGTTATTGTGGTTATTATTTTTTATTTTTGTTCATTTGAACTTTAGAAACGTAATCCTAAATAACATTTCTAGAATCCCAATAAAAAATAATGACACAATTGCCTTAAGTTCCCGAGAATTGAGACTATTTGTTAAGCTACGAATTTAAAATTTTCAAGATTCGTCGACTTTGACAGGCCCTCCTATAAAAAAAATGTACTAGAGTGCCTTGGCAAGTAGCATTAAAAGTTGGCGCATTTAATCAGAATTCTAAAATGGTACAATACTTGTTAGTTCCATACAATAGAAAAGAGTAAAAAAATTAAAACCTCAAGTAACCCGATTTTTGCTATCAGATTTTACTCAGTTAAAATGTTTTTAATTCGCACAAGCTCTAGGTAGGTTCTTAATTTTAAGGCAAAATGATGAGAGAGATGGATAATGGGTATGTTTGCCATGAGTGAGCGAGACAGATAGTGACGCCACGCATTGAGACGGAGATGCGTCGTTTAAACGAGTGCGAATGAAACAGATAGATGCTATGGCATCTATCTGTTTCATTCGCACTAGTTTCAGCCAAGCAAATGGCTACGCTACCAGTCCGACACCAACCAGTTAGTACGTTTCGCTCATTCGTCTACTGCGCACGTTCGTATTCGCTTGTGTTGATTTAGTACTGACAACTTTGGCTTCTCTTTTTGGACTTGAATCTTTGTGAATTGGACTTGTTGATAACATACCGGCAACTTTGGCTTCTCTCTGGACTTTTGTGTTGGCATCCTTTTTATCTACCATGCCTACGCGCTACACTTCACAAGAATATGCGAACATGCACCTCATTTATGGGGAATGCAGATGCAACGCAAGTGCTGCCGCTAGACTTTATCGTGAAAGATATCCAAATTTAGAGCGCTACCCAAGAATCAAATACAGGCTGGAGGTAGACCTGTGTTTCCTTTCCAGGAAGAAGTATTGCAAGAGGTCGCACGTGACCGAAGTATTTCCGTACGTGGAATTGAAGAAAGAACGGGAATACCGAAAAGCACTGCTCATCGTATTTTACAAAGAGCCGAAATGCATCCGTTTCACGTACAACGAGTTCAAAGTCTTCTACCTCGAGATTATCAGGAAAGGATTTCTTTTTGTAGAACAATGCTACAGAGGCATAATGAGAATCCCCAATTCATCCAAAAAATTCTCTGGTCAGATGAATCGACATTTAAAAAAGATGGTTACATGAACTTGCACAATTATCACGAGTGGCATGTGGAGAATCCACATTTAATGCGAGAAGATAGATCCCAGTATCGTTTTAAAGTAAACCTGTGGACCGGAATTTTAAACGGTAAAATTATTGGGCCTATTGAACTGCCTGAGAACTTGAATGGAACTAATTACCTACATTTTTTAAGAGAAGATTTACCAACCCTGTTAGAGGAGGAGGAGGTACCACTAGCAGATCTTCGCGACATGTGGTTTCAACAAGATGGCTGCCCAGCGCATTTCGCAGTGCAAGTAAGAGATTTCCTTGACCAGGAATATCCGGGAAGGTGGATTGGACGTTCGGGCACTATCTCGTGGCCCGCCCGTTCACCAGATTTAAATCCCCTGGATTTTTTCTATTGGGGAGTTCTCAAAGAAAAAGTTTACTCAAAGCCCATTGAGAACGTAGCCGACCTGCGTGAACGCATTTCTCAAGCAGCTGAGGCGATCAACTCTCGAAGATATGCCCGACTAATAAGTAGATCTTTTTTAAGAAGATGTAGGGCTTGTATTGAGGCTGATGGTAAACAATTTGAACATTTATTTTAATAAAAAACGTTATTTCTCTATCATCTGACTTTTATTCCAACAAACCTAATTATTTTACTAATTTTACTAACTTTTTTTCACTTTGGTAAAAGTGGCGTCACTATCTGTCTCGCTCACTCATGGCGAACATACCCATTATCCATCTCTCTCATCATTTTGTCTTAAAATTAAGAACCTACCTAGAGCTTGTGTGAATTAAAAACATTTTAACTGAGTAAAATGAGATAGCAAAAATCGGGTTACTTGAGGTTTTAATTTTTTTACTCTTTTCTATTGTATGGAACTAACAAGTATTGTACCATTTTAGAATTCTGATTAAATGCGCCAACTTTTAATGCCACTTGCCAAGGCACTCTAGTACATTTTTTTTATAGGAGGGCCTGTCAAAGTCGACGAATCTTGAAAATTTTAAATTCGTAGTTTAACAAATAGTCTCAATTCTCGGAAACTTGAGGCAATTGTGTCATTATTTTTTATTGGGATTCTAGAAATGTTATTTAGGATTACGTTTCTAAAGTTCAAATGAACAAAAATAAAAAAGAATAACCACAATAACCGAAAAATGGTACAGTTTGATCAAATTTCTAGGTTTTTCTTAAAATGCCCATAATTTTTAAACTGCATGGGATAGATTTTTTTTCAGATTTTTCTCGTGATGGTTATGATCAATCCTGTCACCCCGTTTCGGCTTGACGTTGAGTTTTGGGACACCCTGTATACTAAAAATAAAAAAGGACCTAAAATTGAGCCCTGGGGAACCCCCATTTTCACATTTAATCCCGACGAATTGACACCGTTTACTTGAACTAACTGCTGTCTATCATTTAAATAAGATTTAACAAGGCTTAATGCTGTTTTGCCCAGCCCGTAATGCCCAAGTTTCAGAAGTAATGTTTCGTGATTTACACAATCAAACGCCTTAGATAGGTCACAGAAGATGCCTATGGCATCCTGTGCCTCTTCCCACGCATTAAAGATGTGCTTCAATAAGGTAACACCAGCGTCAGTCGTACAACGTCCTCTAGTGAAACCATACTGTTTATCATGCAAGATGTTATTGGTGTTAAAATGATAAAGCCAGATGTTTTATCATTTTAACACCAATAACATCTTGCAAAAAGTGATGCTTAATCAGAATTAAGCATCACTTTTTCAAATACCTTGCTGAACACTGGTAACACGGATACTGGTCTATAATTGATTGTGTCTTTACTATCCCCGGATTTGAAAAGTGGTATCACCTTACTGAATTTCATTAGGTCCGGAAAGACACCTTGATCGACACACAAATTAAATATTAAAGCTAAGTAAGGCGCTATAGTTTCAATAATTGAGGTACACACTTTGATAGACAATCCCCATAAATCCTCGGTCAATTTAACCTTGATTTGTTTGAAAGCTTTCATTACTGTTATGGGGTTTATATGCTTGAAATTAAATTCAGTCGGGCAGGCTGAAACATTTGCCTGTAACAAATCAAAAGCAAGCGAAGGTGACGAATTCAAGGCTTCAGTAGTTTTAATTGGAATACTGGTAAAGAAATTTACAAATTCTTGAGCAACTTGTTGGTTATCGCTAATAAGACCCTGAGTGGTCTCCAATGTGTAATCAGTGTTATGTCTTTTGTTCCTGTTTGTTTCATTATTTATAATTTTCCAAACAGTCTTTATTTTATTGTCTGCTGTTTTCACCTTATTGCTTATGTAAAAAGCCTTAGCCACCTTACAAGTATTTTTATAAATTTTTGAGTAGATAGCTACATACTTATTAAAAGTTTCAGTGTTAATATAAGGCTTAAGACCATATAGTTCATAAAGTCTATCTCGACTTTTTCTGAGTCCTTTAGTCGCCCAGTCACTAAATAAAAACTTAGGGCAAATAGTTTTAGTAATCTTTTTAAAAGTGTTATTGAACTCAGTTTGGACAACAGAAAAAAAATATTACCATTGTTCATTGTGAAGCCTTGACTACTTAACTTGCTGCCTAAAGTGCTGTTAAATTTGTTTAATTTACCGGCTGTTATTGGTCTTGTTTGTATCTGCACTTTTTGTAATGGTATGGTAGACTCAAAAGTTACCGTTAGCCCACTGTGATCAGAAGGGACACAATTTACAATGGCTTTTTTTAAGTAGTTGCAGCAACAAAAAACATTATCAATGCATGTAGCAGTCGTTGCCGTTGATCGGGTTGGTTCTATGAACACATTTGATAAATTGAATGACTTAAAGAGATTTAAACAACTGACATGCGAATGCGAATGTTGCTTTAAATTAGTAGAACTTGCCCTCTGATTTCAAACAAATATCATTTATTGCATGTTTCAGCCAGATACAAAAAGACGACACCAAAGTAATAGAACAGAATCCGTTGCTTCGCGTCCTTCAGAGCGACTGTCAAACAAGCGCAAGGCTTCAGCGCTCCGGTCATTCGTAAAGTGATGCACTTTTTTATCAATTTAAAGAGATATTTTAAAATAAAAACCTTAGTAAAGTACTGCTTATTCAGTCAAAAATAAAATTATAGCCCTGAAAATTAAAGAAATAAAACAATCCGTTACCACGTAGCTACGCGACATTCCTAGCAACCTGTTGGCAAAATCAAACAGGCTGTGGCTTCAGCGCTCCGGTCATGTTTACTAGGAGAGTAGGTTACAAAGAGGTCGCTTTTAGTGAAAACTTTCGTGAAAGCACACCGATGGCACACAGGCATGTATCATGTCAACATAGATAAATCATAAGAGAGGAACAGTGATAGGCTTCAACATTTGAGGGGAGTGAGATAGCAGAAAGATGACGTCAACTTCCACGTGGTATAAACTTTTCCATAGTCAGAGGGCCGAAAGCATGGTTGAGATAGGTCGCGTTTAATTTTCTTTTGTATGCAAAATTTTTTCCCAATAGACAATACAACTTACACTACTTACACTACTTTTTGGTACTGGGTATTTAAGTGCAATCTATTAAAGTTGAATGCAGAAGCATTGGAATTAGACCAGAGGGCCAATTTTTAGAAACAACAAAATTGTATAATTGACTTTCTGATTTTTAAGTAACATTCACCTGTTTAAATTTTAAAATGTAGGGATGATTGAAATAAAGTATTGACGAGAATTGACGTATAGAAGTGTTATTTAAGACAAAAGGGCCAATTCTACTAATTTTTAAGCAACATTCGCATCCGCATGTCAATTGCAATCCGTCAAAAAATTATGAAAATTAAGGCTTTCAGACCGATTGCAACTGACATGCGAATGCGAATGTTGCTTTAAATTAGTAGAATTGGCCCTCTGATTTCAAACAAATATCATTTATTGCATTTTTCAGCCGAATACAAAAAGACGATACTAAAGTAATAGAACAGAATCTGTTGCTTCGCGTCCTTCGGAGCGCCTGTCAAACAAGCGCAAGGCTTCAGCGCTCCGGTCATTTGTACTAGGAGAGCACGTTATGAAGAGGTTTTAACATTCAATAATACCTTTCATGAAAGAAAACACACCGAGAACCTACTAATGTAATTTTATATTAACACAGTAAACTTTCAGTGTGAGGAAGGCAGTCATTAGCTGATTAGTGTGAGGAAGCGAGATAGCAGAATGTCACTCACGTGATTTTCTCCCGCGTTAGTTTTCACTTTTCATTAAAGTGTGAGAAATAAAATAATTTTAACACCATCTTTGAATATTTTTTCTAGCTTATTTCACGGCCTTAAATGTATGAGAGAGCAAAAATTATACGCATTTTATGCCGCCCTTAAGTTTTAAATTTAGAACATAAATATATATCTGACGGCGCTTCGACCTTTTTAGAGTGTCAAGAAACGTCAAGAATGACAGCGGACATTTTGACAAGCGCGGGTTGACGTTTCTTCGCTCTGACGCAACTCCGGGCTCTTTTGCACGCGGCCGTCAGACGAATAAGAATTCGTTTGCATCGCGCTCAAGTAAAACGTGTTCGGTGGTGTAATGTATGTATGTATTTAGTAATAAGTTATTGTGGGTAATTTGATATTGCTCATTATCAAAGTATTGAAGGTAGTCCGTTAATGTATTTCTGAGCCAGTCAATATACTTGTGCCTGTACGTTGCTACGTCTTTTATTATATTCCCGTATCCAGAGTGCTTCCAACCCGAGAATTCTTCAGTGGCGACGAGGATAAACTGTTAAATTAATCAGAGAAGGTGTTCAGTGGTGGAATTCGCTAAAAACAAAAAAAATGTCACTCGGTAAGATTAACGAGTTCGACATACATAAGGACGATTGGAAGTTATACATCGAACGTCTTGAGCAATACTTTATAGTAAATAAAGTACCGAGTGAGTTACAAGTGCCAACATTAATCACCGTTATGGGTGCAGCTAGCTACGAGTTGCTGGTGAATTTATGTACCCCGGCGAAACCAAAGACAAAGACGTTTGAACAGATTACGTGTCTTATGGAAAAACACCTTCAGCCGAAACCGAGTGAGTTGGCTGAACGTTATAAATTTCGAAATCGCAAACAACTTACCAGTGAAAAGATATCGGATTATGTAGCCGTTTTAAAGAAAATGTCAAAAACCTGCGAGTTCGGAGGGTGGTTCGAAGAAAGTTTAAGAGACCAGTTGGTTTGCGGAATTAAAAGCGAGACCATTAGACAAAGACTGTTTGCAGAACCTAAGTTAGATTTCATGAAGGCCTATAATCTGGCCATAAGCATGGAGGCGGCAGAAAAAGATGCAGCAGCGGTAGTGGAAGGTTCTGTTAGTGCAACAAGTGAGACAAAGAGGCCGGTGGATTGTCAGCTGATGATGAGTACGCGGCGGAGCGGCGCCGGCGCCGGCAGATTGGACAGGGGCCGCGCGGCTGACCGCTCGGCGGTAGGCGAGCACGTGCAGCGCAAGCGGCCGCAAGCAGGCCGGGCGGCAACCGCGGCGTCGGCGGCGCCTGCGTCCACGGCCATGGAGCGGGAGCGACAACAGCGAGAGTGTCGAGCGTGTGGTGGGCCGCATGAGATGGCCGCCTGCAAGTTCGGGCGCTACGTATGCCGGGTGTGCAACAAGCCGGGCCATTTGCGGCGTATGTGTCCGCGACTGACACATCAGTATACAGTCGAGGCCGAGTTCGAGGAGGACGTAGTGCACAGCGAAGATAGTGACGAGGTAATAATAGTTGAACTTAATGAATTGACAGTAACGCAGTGTAAACCTATTTTTGTGTCATTAGAGGTTCAGGGGAAACTACTAAAGTTTGAGTGCGATACAGGTAGTGCTATCTCATGTATTAACGAACACACGTATAATGAGTTATTTAGTAAATTAACAATTAATAAAAGCAATATTGTTTTGAGGTATTATACGGGAGAAACCACAAAACCACTAGGGGTTATTAAACCTCAGGTCAAATATAAAGGCAAAAGTATGCCGTTAGACTTGTACGTGATAAAAAATGGTAAAACAATGTTACTCGGAAGGCAATGGATGGCAGCGTTAAGAATACAACTGCCGGTGTTAGATTATAATTCATATGTAAATAACAATAATATTTGTAATGGTGCAAATTTTGATGTAAACATATTTAGTTCCAGATACTCTAAAGTGTTCGCGGACGGTTTGGGGCGATTCACTGGTGGTAAGGTTGGCATTCACTTGCGGCCAGGCGCGCGGCCTGTGTTCATGCGCGCGCGCCCGCTTGCATACGCGCTGCGCGAGCCGGTGGAGCGCGCGCTGGACCAGCTGGTGCGGGACAACATTCTCACTCCGATCGAGCGTTCCGACTGGGCGACGCCGATAGTGCCCGTCGTAAAGAAGGACGGCACCATAAGGATTTGTGCCGATTATAAGCTCACATTAAATAAGGTAATAGAAGTCGATCGCTATCCATTACCTAGGGTTGAAGACTTACTAGTTCGTTTAAACGGTGGGGAACATTACAGTAAGATAGACCTTTCCCAAGCTTACGCTCAATTCGAACTAAATGATTCACGAAAGTACACGGTTATTAACACACATAAAGGTTTGTTTCGATATAATAGATTAGTGTATGGACTTGCGTCAAGCCCGGCCATTTTCCAGAGACGATTGGAACAGATGTTTGCAGATTTACCGCAAGTAGGCGTATTCCTCGATGACGTCATCATTACGGGGCGCACAGTGTCCGAACACATGACTAATTTATGCAAAGTTTTTGATCGATTGGAAAAGTATGGTTTGCGAGTGAGGAGGGATAAATGTTCATTCTTTGCTAAATCTGTAGTGTACTTGGGGCATGTTATCAGTAAAGATGGTGTACATACTTGTCCGGATAAAGTCAAGGCGATTATAAACACGCCGGCGCCGTCGAACATATCGGAACTGAGGGCGTTTATAGGCATGGTTATGTATTATGCTAAGTTTATAAATAATGTCAGTACAATTTTAGCCCCAATGTACAATTTATTGAGATTAGGAGTGAAATATGATTGGAGTGAAGAATGTAAGCATGCGTTTGGTAAAGTTAAAGCATTGTTAGCCAGTAGTGGGGTACTAACACACTATTCGGTCGAGTTGCCACTCGTGCTAACTACAGACGCGAGCAGCGTGGGGGTCGGCGCCGTACTGTCTCATATCACGCCGAGTGGCGAGCGGCCGATAGCTTACGCCTCGCGGTCACTTAGTGTAGCTGAGCGATCATATTCACAGATCGATCAAGAAGCGCTGGCGATAGTTTTCGGAGTCAAGAAGTATCATCAGTATTTGTACGGTCGAAAGTTTGTGCTGAAAACCGACCACAAACCATTGACTTATATTTTAGGAAATAAAGTAGGAATACCAATTATGGCTGCATCTCGTTTACAGAGATGGGCAGTACTGTTGTCCGCGTATAATTATAGCATAGAATATGTAGGATCAAAAAAAAATTGCGCCGATGCATTGTCACGGCTACCAGAAAAGACAAACTCACACTCAGATAGGAAAGACAGTACGTATGTACATTTTGTAGAAGAATTTTTACCAATCACGCATACTGATATTAAGGAAGCGACGCAAAAAGATATCCAGTTATGCAGAATAATGTCTTACGTACAGTCTGGCTGGCCAAATGAGTGTCCAGCCATGGCGGAAATGCAACCATATTTCCATAGGCGTCGCGAATTATATTCGGAATACGGATGCCTAATGTGGGGGTACAGAATGGTAATACCTTCGAAATTAAGAAATCTGGTTTTAAGACAGTTACACAGTGGGCATATGGGTATCGTGAAAATGAAAGGGCTAGCCCGAAGTTATGTCTGGTGGCCCAACATCGACGCGGATATAGAAGCAATGTGTAAGCAGTGTGAGACATGCGCCGCGGAGGCCGACGCGCCACCGCGGGCGCCGCCGCAGCCGTGGCCCTATACCGCACAACCATGGACTAGATTGCATATAGATTTCCTAGGGCCATATCAGGGAACAAAATTTTTAGTGTTGGTCGATTCTAGTTCAAAGTGGATAGAAATTTTCGAAATGAAACACACAAACGCGTTAAACGTAATTAACGTTTTAAGAGCCACATTTGCTAGATTCGGTTTACCCGAGGAGTTAGTTTCGGATCAAGGACCTCCGTTCACTAGTGCAGAGTTCGGTTCATTTCTAAAAAATAATGGCATACGCCAAAACTTCTCACCTGCCTACCACCCGGCATCAAATGGTGCGGCAGAAAACGCGGTCAAACTTTGTAAGCGGGCCATTAAAAAAGCGTATAGAGACAGTGTGGATGTGGATACTGCTTTACAAACATTCCTTTTAGCATACCGTAATTCAGTGCACAGCACTACAGGCGAGACCCCTGCGTCAATGCTACAAAGGCGCTCACTTCGTTCTCGGCTCGATCTGTTACGGGGGCAGCGGACATTAGAAAATAAGGTGCGGGAGATACAGGGGCGCAAGACAGAGAGCGAGGGACGTATGTCACGAACCCTGTGCGAAGGTGATACGGTTTGGGCGAGACAGTACGGTGCGTCAGACAAGTGGGTGAAAGGAACTGTGAGAGAGGTAGAAGGTACTCGTAGGTACGTAGTGGATAGCGGTGATGGCCGACTTCTTAAAAGGCACATTGATCAAATCAGGCGCCGTTCTCGGCTGTCTGATGTTCCTTGTCAAAGAAATGAGGATAACAAAGAACCAGGCGACCGAAGTGAGACTGTTGTGCCGTTACAAGCTGATGGATTGGTGGAGGCATCGGAGTCGAGACATTTGATTAAAGACCAGCTAGGTATTACAAAAGAGGAAGGTATGGTAGGCAAAGGTAGTACTGATCCTAAAATTAATATTGCGCCTCCGATACCTCCGGCCATTGACCCACCTAGTTGTGATACTGAGCCGACGGCGACGCCACCAGGGACGCGCTCCAAACGAATACGCAAACCGGTCGTGCGATTTGAAATTGATTAATTGTATGAGTAGCTGATCAGTCTATTATGTATGTATAGGACAATTTATTAAGTAGGTACCTATCCTAAGAATAAGAAGGGAGGTGTAATGTATGTATGTATTTAGTAATAAGTTATTGTGGGTAATTTGATATTGCTCATTATCAAAGTATTGAAGGTAGTCCGTTAATGTATTTCTGAGCCAGTCAATATACTTGTGCCTGTACGTTGCTACGTCTTTTATTATATTCCCGTATCCAGAGTGCTTCCAACCCGAGAATTCTTCAGGTGGAGCGTCGCTGTATTCTAGTTAATTAGAAAGTGCTGATTGCAATAATTCTGTTAATGTTCTGTTAAAATAATAATCGTGCACCGTTAATAATCTTCAACACGTGGTTTTAATTCTCCTCGCCCGCCTACCCACGACAGCTCGGCAGCCGCAATGAACCCAGAATTGACTGATGATGGCTACGTGCCTTTATATCTTTTAAGTATTATTTTTTCATGTCTTTTGTGTTAAACTAGCTGACCTATCACCCGACGGATGCTGTTTTATCCAAACTGAGCTCATACAAATATACAAGAGTTTAAAATCCTCTTTTAGTTTTACCTCAATTTATGGTTTTACAATTTTTTGTCCGAAAATAAAAGTCAACCAAATTGGTGAGCTGTGGCCTTAGTGCGAGTTTTTTAACATTCTCGTTCGCGTTAGCTTAAACGTCAATTAACACTATTTTTAACACAAACATGAAAGGGGAATACAATACGTATTATTACTGCTCCCTCATATAGCCGAGGCGTTAAGTATCATCATCATATCAGCCGAAAGACGTCCACTTCTGTACATGAACCATGTACCAACCAAAAAAAATATATATATTATTATTGGTCTAGCTGTACTCAAGTGATGCGCCTTTTTATCAATTTAAAGAGATATTTTAAAATAAATACCTTAGTAAAATACTGCTTATTCAGTCAAAAATAAAATTATAGCCATGAAATTTAAAGATATAAAACAATCCGTTACCACGTAGCTACGCGACATTCCTAGCAACCTGTTGGCAAAATCAAACAGGCTGTGGCTTCAGCGCTCCGGTCATGTGTACTAGGAGAGTAGGTTACAAAGAGGTCGCTTTCAGGGAAAACTTCCGTAAAAGCACACCAATGTTAAGAGTCATGTCAACATAGATACATTTTCGAGTGAGAGCGACAATGATAGGCTGAAACATTTGAGGGAGTGAGATAGCAGGAAAATACGTTATTTTCCTGCTATCTCACTCCCACAAATAGACGGGTGATAGCATCCAGTGGTTGAGATAGGTCAGGCTTTTTTTTTTACAAACCCTTTTTCGTCGCATTTCTCAGCCGATTTATTAAAATGTTTTTAAAGTTATTACATTAAATCCGTTGCAACGGGGCTACGCACTGTTTGTAGCGACCGTCAAATCAGCGGAAGGCTTCAGCGCTCTGGTCATGTGTACTAGGAGAGTACGTTACGAAGAGGTTGTTTTCTGTATCAGCAATTTAGTGAGATAGAATGCCATCGTCATCAACCACGTGCTTTCCTTCCGTGTTAGTCCTGTGAGAAAAATAAACAAAATTAAACACCATATTTTAATATAATTTATTTAGCATACTTTACGACCCATCTGGGGGAGGTCCATGTACAGCAGTGGACGTCTTTCGGCTGATATGATGATGATACTTAACGCCTCGGCTATATGAGGGAGCAGTAATAATACGTATTGTATTCCCCTTTCATGTTTGTGTTAAAAATAGAGTGAATTTACAAATATTATTATTCCTGTATTTGATGTGAATGAGCCCGTCACAAAGTCTATTTTCTCCAAACTGATTTCATTCAAATATCCACACAGATAATAGTAGTTTATGCAACGACCATATAAAAAGGGTTATTAAAACACGAGTGTGAGTTTATCACACGAGGCGTAGCCGAGTGTGATAATAGCATCACACGAGTGTTTTAATACCTAATTATATGCCGTTGCATACACTATTTTATCTTCACTCATACAGTTGAAATAAAATAAGTGGAAGAATAGTTTATTCCAATATGGCGGATATTCTCATTGCGTATTCGAATGACTGCGCAGCGCGCTCAAACATAGACAAAGATAAAAGCTGGCTCATTGACTTAAGTCAATGAGCCCGCGCCAAAAATTAAAAAGAAAAAGTGTGCTATAAAAATTAAAAAGTTATTTTATGATGCAGTTGTTTAAAAATCGAAGGAAAATGTTGAACTGTAATGGTTTTTTTTTTTAATTTTACCTATCCATGAAAAAAAAGTATGTATTTATGCATTCGTTTTTAAACTCATATTTGGAACATTACGTTGTGAGTGTAGATAAAAGCATTAAGGATTTTTTTTTATGGTTAACCTTCATTTTCCCGAATAAACGGTTTGAACAACCAAATTGGTCCTGCCGTTCTCAAGTGATGTCCTTACTAACAATCAGTGCTATGCTTTTATATCCAATGCTTTTTCAGTCACAAAGAAATTCAAAGATATAAAACTGAATTCCTACGGTAGCTACGCGACATTCGTAGCAACCATCAAACAGGCGGAAGGCTTCAGCGCTCCGATCATGTGTACCAGGAGAGCATGTTACGGAGAAGTTGTTTTCAGTGAAAACTTTCGTGAAAGCACATCGGTAGCACTCAGGTATGATTTATGTTTATATCGCAGGGCACAGCTAGTTAATTATAGTTTTTCAAGACCCTGCCAAGATAATCTACATCTCTTAGTCCTCCCCTACCGACCTCATTAAGTTTAAAATGACCAAAAAAATTATCCTGTAAAAGTGTTACAATTACATGTTTCAGCTGAAACTAAAAAGATGAGTTTTAAAGTAATAAAATAAGTCCCTTGCTCGCCGCCCCTTCATAGCGACCATCAAACAGGCGGAGGCTTCAGCGCTCCGATCATGTGTACCAGGAGAGCATGTTACGAAGAAGTTGTTTTCAGTGAAAACTTTCGTGAAAGCACATCGGTAGCACTCAGGTATGATTTATGTTGACATAGATACATTTTCGAGTGCAAAGAACAGCGATAGGCTATATAACATTTGAGGGAGTGAGATAGCAGAAAGGTGACGTAGACTTATCACGACAATGTATCGTTTTTACTGACAGTGCCATCTTCACCCAGTCAAATGAACTAAGGTGAAAGCGCCAGGGTAACCCGCAAAATTCATATTTTCTCACGTTTTTTGCAATTTGCGGGTCATTATCAGGTTGGTAGGTCAAAATGTGATTCGCGACCGTAGCAAGTACGTATTTACAGAACTGTAATCATTAAAATCATCAATACAACTCTCTTAGTTAGAATTCATGCCAAATATCATTATTTGATTGAACATTTGAGATAAATTCTAACTGAAAAAGTTGTATTGATGATTTTAAGGATTAAAATTTACGTCACTTCCTGAACACTTAAAATAGAATTCGTCACTAACATTATTCAAAAATTTACTGAAGCCCACGAACACAGACTTCACCGACACGTGAATATTGAAGAATTTTGTTCTTACTAATAAAACACAAAAAAAGCTTCCTGAACACGTAATTCGACTACGTAGGTGCCGTAACAAGCGTTTAGTTTTTTTTAAGATTTACTTTTTTTCGTGATTCTTTTTCTATATTAAGTAAGATTGTTTCATTACAAATCATTTTAAATAATTCGTTGATCTCGCCATAGGCAAGTTTTTTTCATTATTGTATATGAAAAATATTATAAATGAAAATAAATCCCTATTTCCTTCCCTTGGTCACGCCATGACTTGAGGATGACTTTACGGATTTCATTCATCTTTTTGCATTTGATAGCCCAGGGCTTGAGGAAGTTTTTGGAGTATTTAACATAACGCCATGACTCTTAGAAGCCGAGCAGCGAGAAATATCGCAGGGCATAGCTAGTTAATTATAGTTTTTCAAGATTGAAACCCTGCCAAGATAATCTACATCTCTTGGTCCTCCCCTACCGGCCTCATTTAGTTTAAAATGACCAAAAAGATTACCCAGTAAAAGTGTTATAATTACATAAATTATTGCATGTTTCAGCTGAAACTAAAAAGATGAGTTTTAAAGTAATAAAATAAGTCCCTTGCTCGCCCCTTCGTAGCGACCGTCTAGCAGGCGGAGGCTTCAGCGCTCCGATCATGTGTACCAGGAGAGCACATTATGAAGGGGTTGTTTTCAGTGACAGCTATTTAGCGGTGAAGGAGTGAGATAGCAGAGTACCAAAGTGGTGGCACACGTGCTTTTCTACCGCGTTAGTTTTGACGTTTCATGTCAAATGTATGTTAATGAGTGAAAAGTAAGAGATAATTCAAACCAATTTACATTAACAATATTTACATTTTTAAGTATTGTTTTTCATACATTGAATGTTGAACGATCCGTTACCTGATCGACCCTGATCTGAGTTCCAACCAATATCCAATAGATAAAAGCGGTTCAGGTTATGAATTCCAAAAAAAAAACATTCAATTTCTATAGATCAAATATGCTTTTTTTAGCAACCGTCAAACGATCGGAAGGCTTCAGCGCTCCGGTCATGTGTAGTAGGAGAGTAGGTTACGAAGAGGTCGCTTTCAGTGAAAACTCTCGTGAAAACAGCGATGGCACACACGTATGAGTAAGTCAACATAGATACATTTTCATGTGAGAGGGACAGTGATAGGCTGAAACATTCGAAGGAGTGAGATAGAAGAAAGATGACGTAAACTTTAACACCGTAGAAACTTTTCCGTAGTCATGGGCGAAAGCATCAAGTGGCCGAGGTAGGTCTAACTACTTCTTGCAAAACCTTTTTCAAACAAACATGATTTTTAATTCGCCAAATTGTCGAAATTAATGTTCTTATACAAAGTGTAACAGAATAAACGGAATACCTCTAAAGGGGTCATTGTACTCATCATTATTAACAAGACAACTTCACTGTGGAACCAACATTGAAATCGTGAAAATAAATCAGCTGACCCATGCGTTTATGTGCGCATAACTCGACAAAGTACTGAACAGCTGATTTATAAAAAAAAAAAAAAATTAAGGTTTTATTTCTTTAGCCGCAGAGTTGGGTGGAGTATCCTACTAATATTATAAAGGTGAAAGTTTGTATGTTTGTATGTTTGTATGTTTGTATGTTTGTGTAACAATCAGGCAAAAACGGCTGAAGGGATTTGTATGAAATTTGGCACACATGTAGTTCAAATCCTGGAATAAAAAATAGGCTACTTTTTATCCCGGTAAGTGGCATGGATTAATGGAGACTGAGGAGGAAGTGGAAACTCAGAGCCGCTGCTGCCTTAGTACTTCAGATTCACAAGTACCAGGAGATCAGAAAAATCAAGTACCAGGAGACCAGAAACATGTCATTGTGTTTTTGGGCTGGTATAATTATGTAGGTAGGGTAGGTGTAGGGAAGGTGTAGGGTAGGTGTAGGGTAGGTGTAAGGTAGGTGTAGGGTAGGTGTAGGGTAGGTGTAGGGTAGGTGTAAGGTAGGTGTAGGGTAAGTGTAAGGTAGGTGTAGGGTAGGTGTAGGGTAGGTGAAGGGTAAGTGTAGGGTAAGTGTAGTGTAGGTGTAGGGTAGATGTTTCCTGAGTAAAAAATTTACAATACAAATCAGGAAATCTTTCTATTTCCGATATTCACGCGGGCGAAGCCGCAGCTGGTAGAAGCTAGTGAATAATAATTCAATACAGTTTTTAAGTTTTCAGCATAAAGTAATGAATGAAAACCCAGTTTACGTTGCTCGGCGGCGCCCTTCGCAGCGACCGTCAAACGGGAGAAAGGCTTCAGCACTCCGATCATGTGTACTAGGACTGTACATTTTCGAAGAGGTTGATTTCAGTGAAATCTAACGTCTTTCACGTTAGATTTCACCGATAACACACATAAATAAATGTATGTCAACATGGATAAGCCTTTGCGCAAGACAGAGACAGAGATAGATTAAAACTTTTTTGGCTACATAACAACGTTGTGATAATGGTTCAGTGACCTCTTCTTACACGTGCTTTGTTTGTTCTTGTCTCGAAAAAAATTTAAAGTAAAATACTTCTTTAATAACAAGCTTTTATTAAATGCCCTAAAAAGTATAAAATAAACTTTCCTTTAAAACTTTTACTATCGACTTATAACGTCATTACACAATTTATATGATATAAAAGCTTGTCGCGAGTTTTATGTAGGTACTCGTATTTACTTAGTATAAATTAAAATCAATCAGATAAATTAATGTAATTTACTTGTGTTTCAAACAGGTTAATTTAACTGTGTAGACAGGTCTTAAATCTCGATTACTTAGTTTTTTACAATCAAGAATTGTTATTTTGAATGCTTTCATTAACTTAACGTTAAAAAATTATTTGCGAGCTCAAATGCAATATTTTTTTTTATTAAAAGTAAAGCAAAGTTCCAAAGCAATGAAAATGGATCCGTTGCTACGCGGCTACGCGACATTCGTAGCGACCGTCAAGCGGGAAAAAGGCTACAGCGCTCCGGTCATGTGTACTAGGAGAGCACGTTACGAAGAGGTCGTTTTCAGTTAAAGCTATATCGTTGATGGCACACAAATATAGTCCCCATTCACAGATAAACCTTCAAGTGGAAGGGAGATAGTCATAGGTAACTGTTGAGTACGAGCTGCAAACACCTGTTGTGGGAGGTTTGCAAAACGTGGTATCAACTCACATTTTTTTTTTTCGTTCATAAATTATTATTTCGCGATTAACTAAGAGACAAATAAAATTTAAGAGAGATTAGGAGAAGATTTTAAATATTAGAATTTAAAGACCTACTGAAAGAAATGTAACAAAAAACTATTAAAAATATACATTGTAAAATAGTAACCAAACATTATTCGATTTGACTTTATTGCTTGCATGTTCTGGCAAAAAATTACAAGCACAATAAAATAATATGAAACCGTTATCAGCAGAAAATAATATTCAGAAATTAATGAAACTCGCCGTTACTACACGTCCTTCGTAGCGAACGTCAAACCGGCGGAGGCTTCAGCGCTACGGTCATGTGTACTAGGAGAGCACAATATGAAAGAGGCTAACGTCACTGTAGCTACACTAATGGGGACTATTCAGGTTGGGTTGAGATAGGTCAGCAATATCGGAAACTCGTTTGCAGCATCGCCATTCGATCAAATACTGAAAGTCGTCGTTTGAAATACTGGTATGGATGGAATATGGATCTTTCCTTAACACTTGTGAAATGTTCCAATTTAATGTAAGCAAAAAACTATAAGTACAGAAAAAAAAACATTCTCCTTAGCTTCTGGTTTCTTTATTTTTTCAGTTACCAAAGCACCCGTCAAGTTTTTATTATTTCTAACTAAATTAACTGAAGCAGTCAACAAAAACTGAAATTATCTAAAGTTTTTTGTCTGGTTTTTAAAGTATTAAAACGTCATGTTCATAAACCTTGAATCTGGTTGTTACGCGATCTTGGCGACGACCGTCAAACGTCCGAAGATTTCAGGATTCGAGCTATTTATACTAGGAAAGGAGGAATTAAAAGATATGAACGTTTTCCGACGCGGAAAAGTGAAAGCCCTCCCTCCACATCGTGGAAAGCGCACAAGAACAAACAAAGAAGGATAGAGCTATGGTGCGAGTTAGATGCAAAAATGCGAGCGACCACTTTGTTTCATTAATTAGAGTCGCCCATAATGTCATTGTTGTGAGAGTCGTGCGGTAGTAATAACATCATCCAAAAGCATTTTAAAGTATCGTATCGTATAGTCGTATGAAAACGTAAAATAATAATTACCGTCCGTTGTGGGACAAGAATATAGGCAAAAAATTTATAACATTAATAAAAAAATGCAATTCATCAAACAAAATTAAAAAATAAGTGAACAAGATTGATTATACTAAATCACAATAATAATTCATGATGTTCATGAAGCACATTATTTTTCACAACCAATAAGTACTACAAAGTAGAACTGGAACAATGCGTAAACTCCTGCTACGCGTAGTGATATCTTCACGAACGTAGCAATCGGTCTCGTAGCCTCCACGAAGTGACGAAACAACTCAAATATGACGTAAGCAATGACGCCTCTGTCGTGACGCAATCACTGGTATGGCCTCAGCATTACGGTAGAAAGAACTAGGACAGTATAAGTTGCGAGGAAATGTCACGTTCAGATAAGGCTTTCACATGAAGCTATAGAGAAGCGAGCACGTCGGTAAGCAGCGCCATCTATAAATATTAATGTGAACTATGATGAAAAGTTTCTCAATCTTCGTAGGCTGTATTGTTTATCTCTAATTTGGTCGTATTACTAGTACTGTCCGCATTAAACTCACTCTCAAAAGTTAACAACTGTTAATATTGAAATTATGTGAAGTAGTGCTCTATAAAAAAATGCACGTGTATTTTTCTTAATGTTTTTTTAAATTTCATAGATGTTCACCACGCTCTATGGATCGCAACCACTACTGAGGCTCTGAAAGACGGATGATGAAGGTGTTTTTCATTTTACTGTCTAGTTCTGTCTAATACTGTCTATGACTCACTGTTTCCAAGTAATGTTCGGACCGATGCTATTGCTCGCCAATCTGCAGTCATGTTTGAATAGTTAAAATACCTGAAACCAAAAAGTGAACATTAGTTTTTTAAGGCCGGACTTTACTAGGACTCAAAACAGTTTTAATTTTTAGTAAATATACATAGTATGTAATTCACATCCAACAAAATAACGTTTATACATTGCGTAATTGTTCATATTTAATTATTTCATTACGAGCTCTTGTCACAGTGTAGGACGCTACTTGTGTCGATACTCTTGCGCCATTCCATCTTCCTAGCTCTTCGTGCTGCGCTGGCGCTGCCGCTGCGGCTGCGGAGAACCTCAAGCGGCGGAAATATAATAACCTTGTAGGTAGTTATATTTTCGAGCCGTTTGGGGTAGAAACTCTTGGGTCGTGGGGTCCGAGTACTCATTACTTGTTTAAAGACCTGTCAAGACGCTTAGTTGGCACTTCGCGTGACCCTAGGGCTGGCTTTTACCTCGGACAAAGGATAAGCATTGTCATACAACGTGGCAATGCTGCCAGCCTTTTGGGTACATTACCAGTGGCTTGCGATGCGGAGGAATTTTTTGACGCCATGTTTTAGATTACTTTTAGTTTTAGTTGAGTCTTTTATTTAAGTGTGTATATATAGTTTCCTATATAATAAAATATTTCATGTCGAATAACTTAGATGGTGGTGTTACAAAGTCATTTTGCCACGCGTAGTCGTGACGATGTTTCAGCGCTAGTCTGAAAAAGTACTAGGACGACATAAGTCATAGGAAATAGACTTCAGGATATTCACATACGGCTGCAGACTAATTGTCAATTCTTACAAGTTGGTTGATGAGCAAGTTTCATCAAATACGTTCATTAAACATTTGGGCTCCCCCTCAGAAGTTAGCTATTTGCAAAGATCGCGCAGGTGCAGTCACGTAGACGGGAGCAAGCGGGACGCAATCATACATCGAACGTAAACGAGCGACTGAGACATAAAATCGCGCCGCCATAATCCCCGCCCCATGTCTCTTGTGCATGCGCAGTTGCAGTTTGTTCGTAATTTTGACTACCTACTACGCAGCCACTCGTAGCCAACTTCAGAGGGGCAAAGTTATTTGACGAGAACTGTATATTTCGTTATTTTGACGCCATACATTTTATTTTGTCAGCACCCTGTCCGTGCGCCCTGTCCGCGCGCCCTGTCCGCGCGCCCTGTCCGCGCGCCCTGTCCGCGCGCCCTGTCCGCTTTGTATATCAAGTCCCTAAACGGTTGGACAGATTTTTCAAATGAGGTATCTAAGATTCGTCTTAGGTGTCATAGATTTTGAACAAAAACTTCGCGTCTTTTTGTGAGAGGTAGTCATGTCTGCTTAGCCTTTTCCCAACTATGTTGGAGCTGAATACTAATTTTTCACATAGTGTGACTGCAGCGTGCTTTCCGGAGAACGGTGGATACTCAATATGTAATTACCCATCCACGGACCGACCTTGGCAAACGAAGCTTAACTTCGTAATTAAATTTTTGCGACTTATTATTTACATTATACAACATAGTATCAAATAACCCCTTTTTTGAAGACGGTTAAAAAGTATCAAAAAACCTCTAGGATCACGCATGTCACGCATCTACTCACACATAGCTACAGCTACATAACGGCTATGGGAACATGCAATATTTTCAATTTGCTTTAATTTTGAAGAATTCATGAAAATTTCACGTTGCCCGAGAGCGATACGACGAACAGGATAGGCCAACAAGTATAACCGCACACTTAACAACTTTGTTTGACATCGGCACGCTAAAGTACACGTTGGCCGAGCCTGTTGGCCGAGAAGGCCGTTTTCTTTATAAAAATTATTAGGTCACACTCAAATTTACTCAAAATAAAACGAAACGAACGAAACGTTGACATCAGTTTAAAAAACTTCTCTATTCTACATCTACCATAAATCAATTTTAAGTATACTGGGCATTCTGTAGGAACCTGCCGAAAGTCAAAGTCAATCAATAATTTTAAACTAATAAAATATTTCTGAATTTATACGACCACATTCTGAATTTAAATTTGGAATAACATGGACAATCTGGCGCGAAATTAATTTATTTAGTTGAAACCTACTAAATAAATTAATTTCGCGCCAGATTCCTTGAAAAACCTACTTCTAACCTGTAAATTATCTACATAAGAAAGTAGTATTAATTATTATCATCAGTGCTCATTCTATTTTATGCCAACGTATTTTTTTAACTAATTTCTAAGAATCGATTTATGAAGATCACTCATTTCAATAAATCGAGTATATCAAAATTAGAAAAAAAATCGTTTAGCAAAATCGTTTGGCTACAACCCAACAAAAAAAAAAAACAATATGGTGGATGATTTTGAACAGTCCATCACATTTTACACTTTGATTTTATTTATGAAAATTAGTAAACTTGCGGGTTAAATATGAAAGAATTATTGGCGCTAACATTTGACCTATTTATCCAATTGTTTTAATTAATGCCCATACATAAGATTTTTTAAGTAGCTTATCAACAACAACATTATTAATTAGGATGTCGTATGACGTAACTCTTAGTACCTAAAGGTACTACTACCGAGCCGGCGGAGGTACGCCTGTCTAGTACCTTTAGGTACCACTACCGAACTATAAAATACGGTTAAAAGCTATAAAAAAGCTTAGTAAAAAATAATAGGCATAATAAAATTATGTTTAAAGCATGCTTGAGTCCATAATAAGCTCACTTTAAGATCACCAAAGTTTTGGATGATGACGCGTTTGCAGTCTCCTCCAACGCATGTAGATGGCGTTAGTATCGAAGTTAATCTTCAGTCGTGCACTGCGCGATCATCGTGATGCCTGACGAAGTACTAGGGAAACATAAACCTATTGGGAATTACCTTGAGAACTTTCAGTAATAAATAATGTTTGTCATGTTTTTTCTTTTCTTTTGTGTATATTATATTTTGTTGTTAGATTAGTAGTTTTTCGTATTAAATATTAATTAACTTGTTAAATTAAACTAATTAAATTGTCAACGATAATGATCAAAAATTTACTACACGAAATAGTTCACGTCAGGATGTCATCCGACCCGACACTTGAGTTTGTTTGATTATTGAATTTTGTAAAGCATTAAAAGATCTTCGTATTTGAAAATAATCGGTTGGTTGTGTGTTTGCTTATTAAACAATAAGTAGAATTTTCTAACGTAAGTGTGATTCTTATTTAATTCATTATAATTTCACCAAAGTTTTGGATGATGTCGCGTTTGAAGTTTACTCCAACGCTTGTAGGTGGCGTTAGTATCGAAGTCAAAGTTCCGTCGTGAACTGCGCGATCACCGTGATTCAGACTACGAAGTACTAGGGAAACATAAACCTACAGGGAATATCCTTCAGAATGTTTTCTGCGTAAAATTTTATAGGGCAGGCTTTTTGGTTGTCAACATTTTGACAAAAGTACCTACTTATTAAGAAGACATCAAAAGCGTATGTTTGCTTTAATTAGAGGATAGACATATCTTTAGGTACACTTAAACCAGCACAGCTCAGCTTAGCTCAATTAGGGCGAGCTTTTTGATCCCGATCATGATTTTTTTTTTCATTTCAGAAGTGAATGCAACCATGACGTAACGTTTTTTTGACATTAATAATTGATTCATCACTCAAAATAAAAACATTCTATCCCTATCAACTTCCCAGCTTTATTTTTTTTTTCTTCTCCGCAAAGTTTTTTATTGCTTTGATTAGTTTTATTCTTGAAAATGACATTCAACTATATTACAGTTGTAATTTTTGAAACTCATCAACAAGGTTTTCATACTCCAAAACAAAAAAAAAACATTTTTTTTTGCTTGTTGTCTGGTCTCACGTTTTTTCATAGTATATCTGACATTGGCAGAATTGTCAACATCGGCACCATTGCCATAAAATAGAGCTAAAAAAATTGAATAGAATAAAGCTAAAAAAAATAATTAAATAGAATCTCCTGTTTATTACATACGTGTACGCTGTCATATCTCCGTGTGAAAATATTATCATTGAATAATGACTCGTATCATCTTACTAAAAATGCTAGGAGACACTCAACAAACAATCAAATAAGTCATACGTTGTTTCGAAATGTTACAAGTTAAATCTTTCAATTATTTCGTGTTAATTTACATAAGACGTAACATATTTTTATTTAAAACTTTCAGTTTCACAGAGACAATAATTATGCTGAAAATACAGATGGACTGAGATAGCAGTAAAACCATCAGTGAACTACGTGCGTTACTAAAATAATATCATTGAATGATAAACTTTTGTCTAAAAACATACATTATTAACGCACTTTAGTTAGTATAGAAAAATAAGTTCAAAAAGTTTTCATAAATATATCTAAGTACAATTACATTTTTAATTCCAACTTTTTCTGCTAAATATTTTAACGTGTAAGTAAGGAAAAGGAAGGCTTCAGCGCTCCGGTCATACGTACTAGGAGAGCACGTTATGAAGAGGTTAATTTCAGTGAAAGCTATCGTGAAAACACCGATAGCACACATATAAAATGTTAAGCAAGAGAGAGATAGATGTAATATAGCGAAGTTGTGATAAAAGTTCGGTGACTTCTTGTAATAATTTAAATTTCAAATTAAAACCTAAAACCACCTTCAGTAAATTAATATTTACGTTTGGACAATGGACCCCTAATAGGGGGAGAGATGATATAAGACTAATATTAATATCTATCTATCTCTTAGGCTTAAATGCTTTATTTATTTTTTGAAATTTTGATAAATTGCTTTATTAAATGAATAAACTTTAGACGTAAAAAAATCAACTGTTAGTATATTTTTGATCTCGTATCTTGATGGAATGTTTTCTTGCATAAAACTGCATGGTGATAAACAATTACGCACTATTATAGCTTTTAAAATTCCTGAGTTTCAAAGTTGTGAACCGAATTCTTCGCTACATTGCATCGGTACGCGATATTGATGCTGACGGTTAAACGAGAGGAAGGCTTCAGCGTACCGGTCATGTGTACCAGGAGAGGACGCTCTAAGAGGATGAACTTTTAGTATCTACAGAAACTGTAAACAAGTATGATGAAAAGCTGTGTGAGGTAGGTCAAGGTTATTTTTTTTATATTGGCAGCAAAGATGACGTACCTACTAACTTTCTTATCACCAAAATTTTATTTAACGTGATATTCTAGGATGTTCTATAAAAAAACAAAATAAGACGGAAAAAGTTTTGAAAAGCAGTGTGGCAATGTTTATGTTAGACAACTTTTATTGATGATGGAAATTATTATTTTTTAAATATACGTAACAAGTTTGTAAATGTTGTTCATTCATGAAATTATACAACTTTGCCTGCAAGAAATTATCATCTGTAGTAAATTAAGAAAAAAGTAGATAATTTGAAAAGTAGTGAAACTAGATTTGAATACATGACATTCGTAGCGACCGTCAAACAGGTGGAGGCTTCAGCGCTTCGATCATGTGCACTAGGAGAGCACGGTATAAAGAGGTATTTTTCAGTGAAAGCTCACTGCCAGCACACAGGCACAGTTTAATATCAACACAGATAAACCTTCAAGTTTAAAATAAAGAGAGGCAGTGATAGATGTTGAGCTAATACAACAAAGTTCAAAGACCTCGTCATCCACGTGCTTTTCTTTTGTCACGCTTTCACTTACTTATAATGCCATAATTTCAATGTGAGAGAGAAGGATTTATTTATTTATTTATACAAGCATGGTTAGATAGGTGGAGTAAAACGGTAATCAGGTGGCGTCCAAGGACTGGAAGCAGAAATATTATCCATAAAGCGCGGCGGCGAGATGGGAAGACGACATATTGCCATCGCGGGTAGAACCGGTATGATGCTGGCACAAGAACGTGAGGAAGTCAAGCTGTGAATGACGGGGATGATACCGTTACTTTATTTACTCAAGTGATAAACAGTGTTTTTGTATTCCAAATAAAGTAGATATTGTAAAACTAAGTTGAATATTTAACTATTAAACTTAGCCTTTTCTCAACTGTGTCGGATTCGGCATCCAGTACATAAGGAAGGACTTTTAAAATCGATTATCCCAATCCTAGCTCATTTTATGCCAATGTTATTATACGATTTTTTTTTTAATTATAGGGTCTTTATTGAGTCGGACATAAAAGAATAGAAACATCCCATCACTTCCCGTGGGTGTCGTAAGATGCGACTAAAGTACTCACCAGAGAATGGGCAGCAGCATTCGCTGTAGCTACATTGCTACAGCTACACTGCGATCGCCAACCTGCCTGCCTGCCTGCTTGATTATGGCAACCCCCCCCCCCATTTGGGGAAGGCCTATGGCCAGCAGTGGACGTCTTTCGGCTGGTATGATGATGATTATGAGGTCAACAAACATTTGATTTGCTTGCTCCAACTAAATATTTTTTGAACACATTTGCTCAAAAAATGCATTTACGAAGACAAATTGTTCGGAAGTTAAAAATACACACCACACAATGGAAGATGCGGTAAAATGGGTACTCTCACCTAAGTACATATTTTACCGCACACTCCGTTGTATAGCGCCGTGCGTATCCTTTACGGTTTTTTTTTAATTTCCATAAAACATATTAAAGAATTCCACCAAGGAGTATCACATTACGAGAATAACTAAGCTGAATGATCAAACCTCCTTAGAAGCGCTTTTGCACAATACGTTTGTCTTACTTTGATAGTAAAGAGAAAATAAGACGAAATATGTAGTTCCATTTGCAAATTCGCGCCATTTTCATATTAGAAACGTCAAAGATTATTGCGGCTTTCCGACTGATAACTAAAAACAAAAAAAAAAAATACATATTGTACTGTTTTCTCGAAAATGTGTATAAAAACGTTGTATGACTTACGTGCGGAAATTGATATTTTCAAACTCGTGACTATTACTTATAACATTCATCTACTCGTTTGTAAAAACCAACTTACCGCACTAATATCATAAATAACTATTAATAACTAAATATTTATAGCGATGAAACTGAACCCGTTGCTACGCGGCTATGCAACATTTGTAGCGACCATAGATATATAATTCCGGTCGCTACGAATGTTGCATAGCCGCGTAGCAACGGGTTCAGTTTCATCGCTATAATATATCTATGGTAGCGACCGTCAAACAGACGAAAGGCTTCAGCGCTGCGATCATGTGTACTAGGAGAGCACGTTACGTACGAGGTCGTTTTCAGTGAAAGCTTTCATGAAAGCACACATTATTATAACACAGGTAGTGTAAGAGAAATAGTGGATATTTTTAGTAAGAGATTTTTTTTTGTTAATTCTAGGAAAAGACGATCAAAATATTGTATTATGCTTAATCATTACAAAATTAAAGAGAGTGAACCTTTTGAACAAAATGTAACATACATCCAGTAAGAATACGTTACGAAAATAGTTTTTAAACACTTTTTTTCACATTTGACTTGAATACAAACTGTTTTCAGCACACAATAATATTCAGTATTCATCTGCCAATCCATCTGAATTCAGCTAAATACCAGTATTTTACGTGGAGCGGCTGCCTGCCTACCAGACGTTCACAACCCATTAACTGGGTAACACCGTACTTCTTGGCAAGACTGGTGTCACATTTTCTGGCTTCTGACAATCCGTAACGACTGCCATAGATCTACAAATAATATTCAGAAGTTATGAAACTAATTTCATTGCTTGTCCTTCGTAGTGACCGTCAAACAAGTGGAAGGATTCAGCGCTCCGGTCATGTGTACTAGGAGAGCACACTTTATGATGATAACGTTACTCCAACCATAGGAACAAATGGGAACTATTCAAGTTGAAGTGAGGCAGGTCAGTAATCGTATCTCGGTATATAATTGGAAACTCGGTTTTTTCATCTTCAGATAGTCGGCTTCCACATAATTTTCACATTGATTTAAAATTGAATAAACAGAAAACCGACATGTTGAAATACTGGTATAGATCTTACCTAAAAAAACCCTTGTGTTTTGCATTTTAAATGTTTCAATTAAAGTTGGAAAAAAATATCAAAATACTAGAGTACATTTCTTTATTGTGGCAAAAACAAAAAAAAAATGAGACATAAAACCGCGATGCTTTATGTAGTTATGAAACTCAATTCAGGGGGTCTACTCTCTAAGCCCGAAGTCGGTAGTTTCGCCCTTAGTGTCGCTCCCGCTCCGCCCAGGGAGAAGTGATTTGATAATTTCCCATCTAAAAAGAACTGAATCCGTTAAGATTAATATTTTAAATCATTAACTTACTTATTTTTGCCAACAACGTCATGTTTACATATTCTATTACGAGCTGAGAGTAAATTCTACTCAATTTTAAGCAATGTTCGCATATACATCTATCTCGCAATCTTTCGAAAATTTTGGGTTTAGCACTATTGGCCCTCTGATTTTTCAATGTTAATAAAGCAATCATTTTTAATTGAAGAATGTATTTTATTTAGGTGGTATCACATAATAAAAATGATTAATATTTGTTATTTTTATTCCACCTTAATATTAGTGGCTCAATGGACAAAATAACTTGTCATACAATAAAAAGTTAATAATATGTGTAGAATGGCGTTATTAGCTCCTTACTCGAACGTGCTCTGTGCGCGGCGATGGCGAGAATATACGCCCCGCCAGCGATTCCCGCCAACTTTAGTGGGCTCGTGACCGCGAAAAGCAAACTACGTTTCCGCGAGACTTTTTGTGTTTTTGTCAAATTGTTTTAATGTTAACCCTGTTTGTGCCTTTTTACTAATTTACTTTTAAATCTATTACATATTTTTACCTCCTGATAACGTGCCGAACTCATTCAATAGCCCATAAATTCACCCCTGAGAACCTTTCTTACATAATTATGTTATTTTTACATACTGAGCGGGGCCGACTGTTTCGGTCCACGTACTAGAAGAGCACATTAGAAAGGAGTAAAATTTTCAGAAGCTTTAGACGACTTCGCCTGAAAGCTGAGCATTAAATTCCTATAATAATTGGTAACCAAGTTGAAAATTTTACTATACTTTAGTATTCTTTTTCCAAAATCCATGGAATGAAACTAAGTAATTTCTTTGGCAAATGAATAGTGTTTGCTTCAGGAAACAAAGTAACCAGTTATTTTAAAATAAATGTTTATTTAAAGGTAGATTTTAAAATCCATAATATCGAATAAACTTTTACAACTAGACCAGACAACTGAAACTGAAATGAGCAAAAGTTTTTATTTGCAGTAATAGATTCAAAGTACTACAACATGAATAAAACTTGAATCCGTTGCTTTGCGACGACCGTAAAGCTTCCGAAGATTTCAGGACCGACTATTTATACTAGGGATGAATAAAACAAAAGATGTGAACTTTTTCCGTCGCGGAAAAGTGAAAGCCCTTGTGGAAAGCACACAGGAACAAACAAAAAGGATACAGCTATGTGCTAAGTCTATGGTGCGAGTGAGATGGATAGCTGCGAGCGAACACGTGTAGCAGCAGTAGTAAGCAGACTCGCCCTTATCATTGTTGCGAGATACGCGCCATAGTTTTGACGTCCACAAAAATAATTCTAGTTCTGGATTTTATTGTAAGTTGTCGTGCATCTACAAAAACCGTGATTGTGGGACTAGGCAGGCTAAAAACTAATAACATTGATAATAACATCGCAATTCATTAAAAATATAAAATTGGAAAAATAAATTTAATAAATGAATACAATAATAGTATTAGATATTATTATGTTTGTTCAGGTTTTTTTTCTGCGATGTGAAAATATCTACGTAGTAATAATCAATCTCATATCTACCAACCACGAAGTTCAATGTGACGTACAACTCAAATATGACGTATGCAATGACAGAGGTTATGACGCAATCACTGGTATGGCCTCAGCAATTCGGTGGAAAGTACTAGGATAGCATACGTTACGAGGAAATGCCACGTTCAGTGAAGGCTTTCGCATGAACATAATCTAAATGGGCGAGTACTTTGGTAAATAGCGCCATCTATATACGTTGATGTGAACTAATGTGAAAAGTTTCAACTGGCTGTAATATTCTGTATCTAATAAAATGGTTTTAAATTTTAAATAAGCATGATATTGTGTAATAATGATGTTTTCTGAAAAAATCTAATTAGTCCGTCAGACAGATTTCCATTAAATATAAGACACGTATTTTTTAAATTTTCACATAAACAAAAAATTTAAACGATTAACGACACTTTTAATTAGTACTAAAACAATACCCTTCTAAGTCAACGCGCAACGCATTAAAAAATACGGTCTTTTATTGGCCCTCTGATTTTTGATGCGTTTTATCTTGATTTGATAAAACATAAAATACTTGTCCAATTTTGAGATTGCTATCATTTAGTTACCTATCTCCGAAGTTCTTCATCAGATCTTCACCAAATTGAAATGGGACCAGTCCGGGAAGATACTCTTCCAAACAAAAAAAGAATCATCAAAATCAGTTGACAATTGGCGAAAATATCGCTGAACAAACATACAAAAAAAAAAACAGTCGGTTTGAGAACCTCCTCCTTTTTTGTAAGTCGGTTAAAAGGATGCATCGGCTACTTTTTAGGGACACAAAACAGTCTGAATATTTACAGCGCGAACTCTGTTTTAAAAAAATCTAATAGAAATACATAAATGCATTGAACAGCATATTCCATTTTGTAATTTTTGAACAACATCTCGCTTAACTGGCATCTCCTTATTAAGCCTGTAAAGAGTTCCTTGTAAAAAAGGCCTTTTAAAAATACTCAAAAACCAAGTATAGGTAAAAAACATTCAGTATATGTTTCTTTATAAATGAGAACGAAATGAATTAATACGAAATTTAAATACATTTTGGTAGAATATTTGGCTGTCAAAATTTTGACTAAAATATCTTTATTTTTAAAAGGAATGTACGTTTGTTTAGTAAAAAAAGATAAACATTTTTAAGGCGCGTTTGAGCCTGGCATACTTCTCACTCAAATTAAAACCAAAAAATAAAACAAATTAAACCAAGTACTTAATTTCAAATAATAATGTTCTCAAATTTAATACCGAAGTTTTGGATAATTTCACGTTCGTAGTTCACTCTGACGCCTGTAGACGGCGCTAGTCTCGAAGTCAAAGTTCCGTCGTGCACTGCGCGATCACCGTGATAGACTACAGCGTACTAGAGAAACATAAACTTACTGGAAATATCCTTCAGAATTTTTAGTTATGAGGCTTTTCACGCTACGTTCTATGGAAGTGGCGCCACAAGCGAATATAGGAAACAATTGTCGTTATATTTGCCGGCAATGATTATTTGTGAAAAATAAATCAGAATGTCTCAGTGTCTCAAGAGCATGTGTGGCATTTGTTGATCTTTGGTAGTCGTTATGGATTTTCTGAAGCCAGAAAATCTGAGACCAGCGTTGCCAAGAAGTACCGTGTAACCCAGCTAATAGGGTGTGAAGGTCTGGTAGGCAGCCGCTCCACGTAAAAATACTGGTATTCACTTGATCCGGTTTGACTGGGAGCCGACACCAAAAAAGGAAAGGCTAAGGCAGATTATGAATCAGAATATCACATTACAAGGCACTAAAAATATCTATTAGTTTCCACACAACTCTGTCATTTGCTAGGTCTCGCCAGTCCTTTCGTTAGGAGTCGAGCTCGCCCGCCATCTGCTCGCGTCTGCTGCCAGGATGTCTTTTGGCAATTAATGGGGGTCATTCGGTGGTTCTTTTTGCCCATTTCTCGTCTGACACGTGGCAGACATGTCCGGCCCATTGCTGATAGTGTTTTTTAATTTATTGCGTGCTATATTCTTTTTACTCGTGTAGGATTTTTTCGTTCTTTATATTGTTTTTTCTTTAGATCAAAGATGAAGGAGAGTTCAAACAAAGAAATCCTCATCTCGGTGCTCCGGTCCTACGTACTAGGAGACCACGTTAGGAAGAGGTCGATTTCAGTGAAAGCTACCCTGAAATCACACCGATAGCACACATGAATATATTTATATCAACATAGATAAGCTTTTAAGCAAGAAAGAGACAGTGATATGTGGTAACAAACAACGTTGTGATAGTGGTTCATTCACCTCTTCTTACACGTGTTTTTATCTTGTCTCGCTTACGGCAAGTGATAAGGGCCACTGTTCTAATAATTTTCTGTAATTTCTGTCAATAATGTATTTGCGACCGCGTACCGGAAGACGCAGCGTTGGAAGGCCTCCCTCCCACAAGATGGACCGATGACCTGGTTATTCTTAACACACATGACCGGTTGTTATGGCGACACATGGAGGAGGTCTATGTCCAGCAGTGGACGCCTTGCGGCTGAGCTGAGATGTTGATGATGAATGTATTTGAAATTGAGGCGTTTTTGATAGAGTGCGACAGAAATGCGAATGGCGTTCCTCAAAAATTGGTAGAATTGGCACTAAGATGTTCATATTAATGAAATGGTACTAAAGAGAGTTATTTGTAATTAAAAGTTATTTAATTTTAAATGCCTTCAGCATATATATAAACACTTACGTTTGGTAGATTTTATAAAAACGTAAAACTATTATTCCGAAGAAAATGAAATGTAATTTTAAAAAGTTGTTCGATTTGCGATTGGAAGAAAAAATGGGTTAGACCCTGTTCCGTGGATAAAACTAAATCCGTTGCTATCTTAGCAACGCGACGATCGTCAAACGTCCGAAAACTTCAGTACTCAAACCACATGTACTAGGGAAGTATGAACTAACAGATATTAACATTTTCTGCCATGAAAACTCAGGTAAATCCACCCCTACCCCGAGGAAAACACACAGGAACAAACAAAAAGGATGGAGCTATACGTTACGCCTATAGTGCGAGTGAGATGCACAGTGACGGTGATGTACCTCGTGTAGTAAAGCGTACTCGCCCTTCTCGCCATTGATGTAAGAGACGCGCGATAGTAACAACGTCACCGTCGCCCAAAATTATTAGATTTTCGTAATTTGTCGTGTATGAAAACATCAGAAAGTAGTGACCCGCCGTTGTGGTACAAGCGAGGCTCAAAAAAATAACATTGATATATTTTTTTTTTTAATGTAAATGATAAAATTAATTTAGTATGTTCAATCACAATAGTGTGATTGTCAAGAATTATGTATGTGTTCAAGCAGCAACAATTATTTATTCTTCACGTGTATAGTGCAAAAGTTTCTACGTAGCTATCAATCTCGTAGCAACCACGACGTCCATTGTGACGTGTCATCTCAAATATGACGTATGCAATAACGGAAACAATGACGTAATCGCTGGTGTGGCCTCAGAGCTTCGGTGGAAAGTACTAGGGTAGCATACATTGCGAGGAAATATCACATTCAGTAAAGGCTTTCAGCGGCTATCGAAATATCGCCTATTTCGATAGCCGCTGAAAGCCTTTGCGCCACTTTGGTGAGTAGCGCTATCTACAAATGCTCACGTGAACTAATACGAAAACTCTCAACTAGAAGTTTCTTGTTCTAGGGCTGTATTATTCATCTAGTATTTTGTTGTAGTACGAGTATTGTCCGTACTATGCTCTCGCGAGATAAGTAGCAATGAAGTTAGTGCTATCCTATAAAATTCTTAAACATCTTCATTACATTTTATTAGGACGTTTCAAGTTTGATATATAGGTCACCCTCATAGATTAGATAGGTGTTCCGTATGGTGTCGTGGGGGTGTCGTAAGAGGCGACTAAAGGACTCACCAGAGAATGGGGAGTAGCATTCACTGTAGCTACATTGCAGCAGCTGCACTGCGATCGCCAACCCGCCTGCCAAGCGTGGCGATTATGGCAACCCCCCCCATTTGGGTGAGGCCTATTTCCAGTCGTGGACGTCTTTCGGATGGTATGATGAGATAGGTCACCGCGCTCTGA
Organism: Melanchra persicariae; assembly: GCA_947386135.1. Classification (NCBI taxonomy): domain Eukaryota; kingdom Metazoa; phylum Arthropoda; class Insecta; order Lepidoptera; family Noctuidae; genus Melanchra; species Melanchra persicariae. The sequence continues at coordinate 4,206,712 of OX376653.1, read as the reverse complement.
GGATCGCGATAACTGCTGAGGTACTGAGATACCGATTATGAAGAAGGTTTCTTTCATGATATCAGTACCTAACTCACTGTCGTTTTGACTCGCTGTTTTCAAACGATTGCTAACTAATATGTAGTTTTGTTTGAATTTTCAAAACACCAGAGCCAAAACGAAAACAAGTCATACAGGGAATTTTATTCGATGTTTACCATAGATATCCTACTAATATTATAAAGGTGAAAGTTTGTATGTTTGTATGTTTGTATGTTTGTATGTTTGTATGTTTGTATGTTTGTATGTTTGTATGTTTGTATGTTTGTATGTTTGTATGTTTGTATGTTTGTATGTTTGTATGTTTGTATGTTTGTATGTTTGTATGTTTGTATGTTTGTATGTTTGTATGTTTGTATTTTTGTATGTTTGTATATTTGTATGTTTGTATGTTTGTGTAACAATCAGGCAAAAAAGGCTGAAGGGATTTGGATGAAATTTGGCACACATGTAGTTCATATCCTGGAATAAAAAATAGGCTACTTTTTATCCCGGTAAGTGGCATGGATTAATGGAGACTGAGGAGGAAGTGGAAACTCAGAGCCGATGCTGCCTTAGTACTTCAGATTCACAAGTACCAGGAGACCAGAAACATGTCATAGTATTTTTGGGCTGGTATAATTATGTAGGTAGGGTGGGTGTAGGGTAGGTGTAAGGTAGGTGTAGGGTAGGTGTAAGGTAAGTGTAGGGTAGGTGTAGGGTAGGTGTAGGGTAGGTGTAGGGTAGGTGTAGGGTAGGTGTAGGGTAGGTGTAGGGTAGGTGTAGGGTAGGTGTAGGGTAGGTGTAGGGTAGGTGTAGGGTAGGTGTAGGGTAGGTGTAGGGTAGGTGTAGGATAGGTGTAAGGTAGGTGTAGGGTGGGTGTTTCCTGGGTTAAAAATGTAGAATACAAATCAGGAAACCTTGCTGTTTCCGATATTCGAGCGGGCGAAGCCGCAGCTGATAGAAGCTAGTATATAATAAACAAGATGTTTACTGGTACATAATCAAGTATTCATTATAAACCTTTAGAAACGTATTTATTTATTTATTTATTTATTTATTATACACTTTATTGTACACCAAAAGTAAAACAAAAAGGAACCTTAAAACTAAAACACATACAATAGGCGGCCTTATCGCATTACGCGATCTCTTCCAGACAACCTGGGATGGACAGTAATTGTCTGGACATGAAATGGGTTTTCATTGGCGTGAAAAAGAAAAAAAAAGAAAACCAATTCATTTATAATATAACATAATAGATACACAGATACATACATATTAAGCTAAATAATATATACATAAATATATACATATGTAAGTATACAGCAGTGCGATTCTGTAAACATGTCGAAGTGAACACCCGGGCGAGGCGCACGACGGGTGAGTTGTCAAACCATACAAATAAGATGGAATGACAGCTTACTTGTCGTTCACTCCGCCTCGGTGAACACCGTGAGATGTCGACAGAATCGACCGGCAGGTAATAAAGATAAATGACGACTATCGATAATCACAGCGACAGATAATGTTCCTTTACAAGACTTTTAAATGCAGGTAACGACTGAGCGCGTCTTACTGGGACTGGCAATGCATTCCACAGACGGGCAGCACGTACAGTAAAAGAATTATCCAAGAAAGTTGTGGAATGCATTGGCATTTTTAGTCGTAGGTTATCCGATGACCTCAGAAATCTAGTGTGAGAATCACACAGAAACTGGAAGCGTTTCTTAAGGTACAGAGGGGTAAAAGGGGAAAAAAGAACATTGTATAAAAGGGAAAGAATATGAGCATTCCGGCGAAGGCGAATTGGTAACCACTTGAGCTTCACGCGAAATTCGGAGACATGGTCATATTTGCGTAAACCGAATATGAACCTGATACAGAAATTTTGAAGCCGCTCAAGTTTATCGAGTTGTTCCTGAGTTAGGTCAAGATAGCTGGCATCAGCATAATCAAGGATGGGAAGAAGAAGTGATTGAGCAAGCGCAATCTTGGTGGCAGTAGGAAGAAAATTACGCAATCTCCTCAACGTTGCAGCAGATGCAAATAACTTGCGACTAACTTCCTGCAGTTGTAAACGTACACACACCAGTGTCAGAAAAACAGTGTTTAATTTACGTTAAATTGTTCATATTTAATTAGTTCATGTTGTTTTGTATGTGTTGTTTGGTAAATGGAAGTATTATACCAAAGTCAATCATTTTCGTCGCGTACTACGAGCCGCCGTCAGTTTCAGCGCTTCTCTGAAAAAAGTACTAGGACAACATAAACCGAAGGGAATACACTTCAGGGGATATCCTTTAAAAGCATGCATTGGCTTATTTCAGGGGAAAAGCAGTCTGATTGTACATTTATAGCGGGAACTCAGTTATATACAAAAAAATAATAAAGATATGTATATTTAGAATAATGTATTGAAGTTTTTTCCTTCGTGTACTTTTTGAAGAATATACCCCGCCCAATTTGGAACTTATTGTTGTGGCCTCAGTATAAAATTCCTTTAAAAAGAACAAAAGAAAGAGTATGTCCGAATAGAGTCGAAGACAAAGAAAAAGTGTCTGTCAAACATTATTTACAAAGCGGGTATATCGTGCCGTTGAAAACATTAAGAAGGCAAGTTTCTTTCTATGGGGTGAACGATTTTAAATTACAATGAATATTATGGTAGACGCCAGATAAAATTGCAATAAAGTACAATTGACCTTTCCGTAATTATATACCTTCGTAGATACCCGAGCTATAAAATTATCAGCCGATTTTCATTACCAGATATCGTATCGCTTTATGTCTTTTTTATATTTGGAAAGTCAATAACTGTATAGGTCAATGACCGTTATTGCACAAGCACAATAATCTGGTGTCTACTTTAGTAATTTTTCCTTGAACTCTCAACAAGGTGGACCGATGATATTGGTGAAGACTGCAGAAATCAGCTGAATTCGAGACGAACAGGACCGGTCCTGTTATGAACGTCTACGGGCTGTTATGATGATGATGATGTGAAATACTTCATGTTTACTTTATTAACAGGTATAAGATAGAAAAGTACGTTTAAACAGGTCTATGGTTTAAACCCATACAAAACTCACTTTACAAATTCACCGTTTTTTTTTTTTTTTATTAATTTTGATAGGCACGCGCTTGACCACTATCTCACCTGATGGTAAGCGACGATGTGGTCGAACCGATGTCAGTATGATATCGTGTTCACAGTTCAGTCCAACGCTTACATGTAGATGGCGTTAGTCTCGAAGTCAACGTTCCGACGTGCATCGCGCGGATACCGTGATTCAAACTACAAAGTACTAGGGAAATATAAACCTTAGGATAGAAGGATATTCCCAATATCCTTCAGTATTTTCAGTAATCGTTTGTTATGATTTTTCCTATACATTGTGTTTTCCTAGTAAGATTTCCCAGTTGTCGATATTATTTTTTATCATATAAAATAATTCGCTTCTGGCTGGCTGGATGTTATACGAAAGTTAATGTTATCTGATTCTGGAATTTAAAATGAAAGCGTTACAGTAAACATTTGGAAAAGAAAATAAACTCCATTTATTCGTGAATAAATTAAAAAAGTTATTATTAAAAAAATCCTACTATAGTGTCGATGAATATTTAAGCGATCTTTAAAACTTGAAAAATAAAGTCTTTTGCAATTTTAATTCTAATGTTAATGTTATGTCTATGTTTTTAGAATAAGTTAGATTTAGATTGTAATAAGATACTTAAATGATAAATCCTCTCCACATTTATCTTTTGCTGTGCCCGACAGGGTCCACGATTGTTACCTACCAAATAAATGTCTACCACCTAAGCCTACATTGTGGAATGCAATAAAATATTGAGTATTGAGTATTGATATTTTGAGTAGATATTTTTATTGAAGAATTGCCCCGGAACTTTATATTGAATGCAGCCCTTAGAAGAAAAGTTTGTTAAAATGACCCAAAAACCGTATGTAACGACTAGTAATTTATCTTTTTTTTCTCTAGGATTTTTTCCTGTATCGTGGGTGCGTTTACAAACATATAAATTCACGTACACAAACAGCCAGACCCGGAACAACTATCTGTAGGCCATAAAAATATTTGTTCCGTGCGGGAATCGAACCCGCGAAACGCAGCGCAGCAGTCAATCACTCAACCACTGCGCCAACCGTGTCGTTTCATACTTCAAATTAATACATTCAGAAGTTTTGGGTGATGTTCGCATTCACGTGTTTCAGACTCCAAAGTACTAGGGAAACATAAACCTACTGGAAATATCTTTTTCGACTTCAGTATTTTCAATAATAATTGTTTGTTTATTATGTCATTGTGTATTCCTAGATGTGAAATCAGTTCTTTGTTTTATCACAAATAAGACTTCGAAGTAAATTTTTAAAAGTAGGTATCAATAATACTTTAAGATATTATATAGTTTGTCTGGATGTCATCCGAACCTTGAGTTGTTTGATTATTGAAATTGAATGAGTGGTTGTAGTTGTGTTCCATTTTTACCTACATAAAAAAACATTGAAAAACGGTATGTTTTCTAAAATAATCTTCTTATTTCTTTTCATATTTCTTAAATTCCCGAAATTAAAAGAACAGAACATTTATAGCGTAATGTTTTTAAATAATTCCGCAATAAAAAGCTAGCTGCTTTATCATCTTAATTCAAACCGTATTCCCAACTGTTTTGATGCTGCGAAAGTCGTAGACCGTTGCTGCGCTACTACAAATTCCGTAGCGACAAAAGTCTTCAGCACACCGTTAAAATGTATCAGGTTACCATACAAATAAAGAAGCAAATGTTTTTCTAAGTATGGAAACATGCTCAAAAACAGTACTGACCTCATTACACACCCCAAACATTTTGAAACATTCAAGTATGTACTGATAGAGAGGGATGAAGTGATTCATTCGGCTAAGCGTGCAAGCAAGACTTGCAGTAGGGCGAAGTTAGTAAGGCTATAATGTTATGTCTCACTTTAGTGGCCCTGACCTAAGACAACGTAAACAATATCAAGGGCAGATTTTGTGTACGATTAAATATACGTTGCTTACTTACAAAGAAAAAATACAAACTAAAAATATATTCTTTTAGTCCTTCTAATGCTTTTTTGCAAAGTGACGTTTTTACTCGTAAAGTTGTAAATAAAAAATATTTAACAGTTACCTAATGCTTTACCCGTCGAAATAATTATAAAAAAAAAACATAAATTAAAATGATTTTTGAAATTTTTGCGTATTTTTCTGTCATTTGTATTTTACCTTAGCTTTTTATTTATGTAATTTTCCAGTTATCAAATTAAGCAAAAAAAGTTTCGTAGCTACTTAAGAGCGTTTACGCCGTACGGCATTTCATACAAACTTTCAAGTCCTTATTTTTCAAAATGAATGAACCGATTTTAATGAAACTTGGTATGCATACGCCATCCAACCATCTTAAAAGTTAGTTGAGAACATTTTCGAAAAAGAATTTAGAGGGAGAGAAAGAGCGATTTTAAGTTTTCTATAGAAAGTGAAAAATCTCTATCATATAGTATAACATAGGCGAAGTAAAAAAAAGACTTCAGTAGGAAAGCTACTGAACTCTTTTTTTTACTTCGCCTATGTTTCACTTCGACATGTTTATAGAATCGCAACTGCAGTAGTAAGGGAGTTTTGACTTCAGGCTGTATCGTAGCACTTGTAGCAGTACGTTCCAGTACTACGACATCGAAAGCGCCTCGTGTTGCAACTTAGCAACGAGCCCGAAATACAAACGTTTCGGCACAAACACCAAGGTAGCATGAAATGGAAAAGCTTTGCAAATATCTGGGCAATTTTTTAGGGGTAAACAAACAACCGTTTTATTTATTTATTTAAACTTTATGTAGGTACAATTGTAGTAGTACATGGGCGGACTTAATGCAACAAGGCATTCTCTACCAGTCAACCTTTCGTTTTCGAGAGATCATGAAATGCCTTCTGGAAATACAATCTTATTTCGGGTAAACGTTTAACATGAGATATCATTTTGTTCATATTCATAGAAAAAGTTGAAATAGGCGTTTTGGAGCTAAAGTAACAATTCGCTTCCCAAGACGTGACGTCATTCCAATGACGTAATAGTTGCGGGATTCTTTAAGATTCCGGTAATAGGTACTAGGACAACATACGTTAGAAGGGGCATGCTCCGACTCTCGTTCCCGCGGATTGCCACGTAGGGGTAGAAAATGGGACCCGCCCTACATTGTTTCTGTTTCACTTTGTTGCGGAATGTTAGAGGGAGAAAGGATGTATTTATCATGTGTAGGTGAATTAATAGAAGGGGTGAGACAAGGTCAGGACATTTGTCTGAGGGTGACGGAAAATCCAATCTAAGTTTTTGCCGCGCAAAATTTGTGAAGTTACGGATATTTCCAAATAACAAAACACGTAATCTTTTTCAGAAAAAAATCTATTTGAATTTTTCGAAAAATAATCGAAAATCGGCTAAACGTTAAACATAAAATATAGTTTTGTTTATATTCATAGAAAAAGTTTAAATAGGTGTTTTGGCGCCAAATAGTACTATTCGCCTCAAGTGACGTCAGTCCAATGACGTAATAGTTGTGGGATTCTTTAAGATTCCGGCAGTAGGTACTAGGAGAACATATGTTAGAAGGACATGGTTCGACTCTCGTTCCCGCGGAACGCCAGGGTAGAAAATGGACCGGCCCTACATTGTTTTTATTTCACTTTGTTGCGGATGTTAGAGGGTGATAGGATGCATGTCTCATGTGTGGGTGAATTAATGGAAGGGGTGAGACATAGTTAGGGCGTGTTTGTCTGAGGGTGACGGAAAATATCTCGGAAAACTAAGGTTTTGCCGCGAAATTGTCAAAATAGTTAAGTCACTGATAATTCTACAAAATATTTACACGTAATCTTTTGCAGAAAAAATTCAAAAATGGTTCTAATTTTTTTTTTTAATTATTTTAATTTATTTGTTCTAGAAAAGTTACATAGAAGTACACATGTCTTCTGCCAAGCTGCTGTCCAGTTTGTCGGCAGTGTTCTCGTGAATGCAGTTTTATGTTATTCAAGTACTAATTGACTACTTACTCAATTCTGCACATCGACGCAGTCAACACAAAAAAAAAAAAAATATAAACAGCACACACTGTGACTAATGATGGGCTCAAGTCGCAGGCTAGCATGAGCAACGCACGTACAAACCCAATCGGATTGCTAGAAATTTTTTATAAAATTTCTAGAGGCGCACCACGAAAAATTCATTACTGCTTGGTTATCCAAGCAGTAATGAATTTTTCGCTAATTCTAGAAAAATAATCTCTTATCGTCTAAACGTTAAACGTAATAGTTATTTGTGATATTAGTGCGGTAAGTTGTTAAAAAATAATTTATGCAAGTATGTCATACAACGTTTTTCAACATATTTGCGAGAAAACAGTACAGTATTAGGTAATAAAACAAACTTTTTGTTTTAAGATATCAGTCAGAAAGTCGCAACAATCTTTGACGTTTCTAATATGAAAATGGCGCGAATTTGCAAACGGCGTCACAATCGCGAGGTGAAAATTAGAACTACATCTTTCATTTATTAATTTTCATTATTCTTCACTAATTTTCTCTTTAGTATTAAAGTGAGAAAAACGTATTGAGCAAAAGCGCTTCCAAGGAGGATCATTCACCTTATTTATTCTAGGATTGTGAAACTCCCTATTGATATTGTTATTTAATTTATTAAGAAAATTAAAAAAAAAAAACAGAAATACCTAAGTTAATTATTTGTTTGTAATATAAAAAATATTTGTACGCCTCGTCAGGCAAAACAAGTATGGATTTTAAACCTACATTTAAGATATTGCAGGCTTCATTTGTATGTAAACGCATGTTTGATAAATAAATTATCTTTATCTTTAAGTACATATTTTTTCGCACATTCCATTGTGAGGTGCGGAAATAACTTTTCGAATAATGTATACAGGCTTCATAAATGCATTTTTAACAAATGTGTTGAAAAAATTATTTTTGTTTATATTCATAGAAAAAGTTGGAATAGGCGTTTTGGCGCCAAAGTAACTATTCGCTTCCCAAGAGTGACGTCAGTCCAATGACGTATTGGTTGCAGGATTCTTTAAGATTCCGGCAATAGGTACTAGGATAACATACGTTAGAAGGGCATGCTCTGACTCTCGTTCCCGCGGAAAGCCACGTAGGGGTAGAAAATGGACCCGCCCTACATTGTTTCTGTTTCATTTCATTGCGGAATGTTAGAGGGTGAAAGGATGTAAATCTTATGTGTGGGTGAATTAATGGATGGGGTGAGACAAGGTCAGGGCATTTTTCTGAGGGTGACGGAGTATTATACGCGTTTTCGCGCCAAAGTAACTATTCGCTTCCCAAGTGACGTCAGTCCAATGACGTAATAGATGCAGGACTCCTTAAAAATCCGGCAATGGGTACTAGGACAACATACATTAGAAGCCATGCTTCAACTTAAGTTCCCGCGGAAAGCCATGTAGGGTGGGGGGGGGGGGGTAGAAAATGGACCCGCCCTACATTGTTTCTGTTTCACTTTATTGCGGAATGTTAGAGGGTGAAAGGATGTATATCTCATGTGTGGGTGAATTGATGGAAGGGGTGAGACGAGGTCAGGGCATTTTTCTGAGGGTGACGGAATATTATAGGCATTTTGGCGCCAAAGTAACTATTTGCTTCCTAAGTGACGTCAGTCCAATGACGTAATGGTTGCGGGATTCTATAAGATTCTGGCAATAGGTACTAGGACAACATACGTTAGAAGGGGCATGCTCCGACTCTCGTTCCCACGGAAAGCCACGTAGGGGTGGAAAATGGACCCGACCTACATTGTTTCTGTTTCACTTTGTTGCGGAATGTTAGAGGGTGAAAGGAAATATACAAATGTATATTATGTCTCATGTGTTGGAAGGGGTGAGACAAGGTCAGGGTATTTGTCTAAGAAGGATGGAAAATACCCTCTCAAAAAACTAAATTTTTGCCGCGAAATTATCAAAATTGTAAAGTCACGGATATTTAGTTTTTAGTTCACAAAATATTTACACCTAATTTTCTGCAGAAAAAATCTTTGCATCTATCAAACATAGTTATGAAATTTCTAGAGGAGCACCACGTTTGACATGTTTTATGATTCTGCTTTAATTGCATAACGAATGTTTTACTCAAAACAAGATCAACAAAAAAATACCTAAATGGAAAAAAAAAACAGTGAACATTATATAATAGGGGTTTTAAATTATCTTGTACAGGAGGAAGCCATATTTATTCATTATTTTGCATTAAAATCATGACAAACATTAATAAATATAAAGCAATTTTCGAATGATTCGATCCACGAAATAAAAACTTATCATAGACCATTTTGAATAGTCAAACTGTTATAAAGAACATTTAACTAACTTTGCGTAATGCAGAAGCAGCTGAACTCACTTTCGGTTTCTATATGACGTCAACAGTGACGAAACGAGTGTCGTACGCTTCAGGTTTCATAAGAAAAGTACTAGGGTAACATAAACCGGTAAAAGCTTTCCCGTTGTTGTCTGTGGAAATCTGAAACGGCCGATGAAGAAAATACAAAATGTGTCGGAAAGCCCGCCTTCATTTGAAGTGGAAATCTTTTGTATTTATTTATCATTTATTTAATTACAACGATTATGAACCATTTATATAAGTAAGGAAACTATAAATAAAACGACAAAACTATACATAAAAATGGAATTCTTTTGTCAAACTTATAGTTGAACAGCAGAAAAACCGTGACAAAATCAGGTGATCACTGATTTTCATGACATCTTCGCGGTTGCTGTGTAACTTAATTACTACCGTTGAATTTAATTTGGCTAAAAATATTTCTTCAAGAGCTGATTTTTCAACTGTCTGATACTTTTTTACCGGAAGAAATAACACGGCTGTTTGACATATTGTCCATACAACAGCTGTTATACCTACAGTTTTATTCCTCAGTTAAAAAATATCATTCTAACTATTGAAAAATAAAAATCGGCTCTAAAAGGTTTAATTTACGTACTTTGCACTCCAAAACATGCAATGAATACTACAAAGTGTAACATGTTTCCTCAACGAGTTTGTCAAAAAAAGTATTTGCTTTGCTGTTCCCAAAGTGACGTTGCGTTGGTAATCCCAAGTTGTGAAACTATTGAAAGGTGTCGTACAAGGACAACAAAAGTCATTTTCTCATAATTGTACTTAAAAGCAGTGTTACAGTGATCTCAATGGAACGAACAAGTGAAACTTTTTTAAATGCAGCTTTCTCATGTGTAGAAAATCTTTGGCGGATGTTTACGTTTAACCCTCTGGCACGCCGCGGGCGCGCGCTTATCGCAGTATCAGAGGGTCAATTCTACTAATTTTTAAGCAACATTCGCATTTGCATTTGTAAAAAGCCTGATTATACATATTGACATGATTAAAAATAAGTATCCATATTTAAATACTGCAACGACTATCTACCGTGTGGTTTTAAAGAACATTAACTTTATTTGGCGTATATGGCCACTCTCGCACACTCCACACTCACCCTCGCTATCAATTGTGACGTCACGAGTGACGTCACGGGTGTCGTACGCTTCAGGTTTTAAAAGAAAAGTATTAGGGAAACATAAACCGGTAAGAGCTTTCCCGTTGTTGCCTTAAACGGCCGATGAAGAAAATGCAAAATGTGGCAGAAAGCCCACCTCCTTTTGCAGTGGAAATTTTGTGTTTATCATTTATTTAATTACATCGATTATGATCCAATTATATTACCTATGGATTAAATTTTATTAATTTAAAGATTAAATATACCTACAAAAACAAAGGTAATTTTTCATGAATTCCTCTTAACAGTAAGTACCAATTTCTTACATGCCGATAAAATCTTCGCCCATTCATCCGCAAACAGATCTTTGTTGGACAATTGATGGTAAACTAAATGATAATCTGATGACAAATCAGCTCTCTCTGCCTTTCCATGACATTTTCGTAGTTGCACCTAACTTAAACCTAACTTAACTTACTACCTAGAATTCAATTGTGCTTAAAAGTATTTATTTTAAGAGGCCGGTTATATTATGTGTTTACTTTTATTACACTATAAGACATCTCTCTCAAAAACTTAAAAAGTAACAGAGCAAGTTAACTTTGCTACATAAAGATGACGTCATAAACCTGGCGCTGTGCCTCGTTGTGATGACAACAACCGGAGATTTCAAAACTACGATCAAAAGCACTAGGATAGAATAAACTTGAAAGACATGGAAAATCCGCTAGCTGCCGAGCAACTAAATAAAAGCGGTACACAACTTTAAAGCTCACAGAAGTAAGGTACGAAGAAAAATGTTCTAACTTTTCACAGAGAAAGCGTCATGGTTCTACACTGTTTTTTCTGTTCCGTGGTTCTACAAAGTACATACAGAACATTTTGCCGTAACTAGATGGCGCTTCGTTCAAATTACTCGACTGTCGTTGCGAGCTTGCAGTCAACCGTGAGTGACGTCAGCGATGACGTCATCGTTGCCAAAGTCTTCAGTAATCCGGCACTAAGCACTAGGGTAGCATAAGCTGTAACGACATGTTTAAAGCTTCGTTACCCTGGAAATTCAAATATTATGACGTCATCTCAGCTGACTAAAGGCGCGGTGTGTTGGGGGAGACTCCAATATTCAATTACTAGGGTAGCATGACGCAACGGAGTAAGAGAGAACCCTGAATAGGTACTGTAGTACGATACAAGCGATTTTCATTGGAAACGTTTTGACTGTCGGCACAACTTCAGTGGACGCCATCTGACGTACGATAAACGTTTTCAAGTCCCCAAGAAAGCTTCATGATTGTTCTCGTTTGTCGCGTTGGGGGAGAATGCAATACTTTGGTACTAGGATCCCACCCGGTATAAAGAGGTAAAATAAATTCCTGAGTGAGCGGTAAGAAACCCCGTGGAGAAAGTATACCTGTACTTATTTTGAACTTTGAATTAATTCGTTGAGATTTGTTACAAAGTACACGCTTCGTAAATGCAAAATTATTATTCTATAAACCTCGATGTGTGTTCAATGGGATTTTCCATCAGATTAAAATGTCAAAATAGTAGTTTATGCAACGACCATATAAAAAGGGTTATTGAAACACGAGTGTGGGTTTATCACACGAGGCGTAGCCGAGTGTGATAATAGCATCACACGAGTGTTTTAATACCTAATTATATGCCGTTGCATACACTATTTTATCTTCACTCATACTGTTGAAATAAAATAAGTGGAAAAATAGTTAATTCCAATATGGCGGATATTCTCATTGCGTATTCGAATGACTGCGCAGCGCGCTCAAACATAGACAAAGATAAAAGCTGGCTCATTGACTTAAGTCAATGAGCCCGCGCCAAAAATTAAAAAGAAAAAGTGTGCTATAAAAATTAAAAAGTTATTTTATGATGCAGTTGTTTAAAAATCGAAGGAAAATGTTGAACTGTAATGGTTTTTTTTTTAATTTTACCTGTCTGCGAAAAAAAAGTATGTATTTATGCATTCGTTTTTGAACTCATATTTGGAACATTACGTTGTGAGTGTAGATAAAAGGTATTGAGAGATGAATCTACCCTAATAGTACCTGACCTACTTTGTAATATCTTGTTGCACCTATGTATCACAGCTGTACATAAAGTTTAAATAAACTTTCGAAGATTTGATATCGAATTATCAAGTTGTCTGATTGTGTTTCTCCTACAAAATGGCCAAGTATGAACCGGACTCATTATTAACACTCACACAGTCAATCACAGTTTTTGCATGGTTACTAAATTGTGAATAGTTATTTCTGTGAAATAAAATGTAACCAAGGTAACCTGATTTAAGAAGAAATTAATTTATTAGAAAGCTTTTATTTACTTTGCCATTATTAGTTAATCCTTAATCCATTCTACTGCAAAATTTTGGTAACATAGCAACGCAAGCGAGGATGACAACCGCGATGGGTGACCGTAGCAACGACGCGAAGAGAAATTTCAGTGACTCGGTCCAAAGTACTAAGACAGCATAACTTAAAGAAGAATCGGGTGAAGTCGAAAAGCTAGGGGGCGTTGCTACCATGTGAGGTCCACAGCAACAACGCGTAGGGGAAAACTTCAGCAGTATTGTCGATAGTATATTAGGGCAGCATAACTTGAAGGAGATGGAGAAAATTCTTGGAAACTGGGTAAAAAGCGAGGGCGGTGTGTGTCACATGTGTGTGTTGCGACGACTGTGGCCATAGCAACGACGCGTAGGGGAAACCTTCAGCGCTCCCGTCGAGAGTACTAGAGCAGCATATCTGGAAGGATATGGAGAAAATCCTTTAAAACTCGGTCCGGGTACGTCCAGGGGGGGGGGGCACATGAGTAGATAAACGAAATCCGGGGGTGTGTCGCAATAACTGCCGACCGTGGCCGTTGGCAACGAGGTGTAGGGAAAACCTTCAGCGCTCCTGAAAAAAGTACTAGAGCCGCATAACTATAAGGAGATTGCTGGAAATTCGTTATCAATGAAATGTTTGCGGGGGTGGTTCAGGGATTAGGGGAAATGGATAAGCTGTAAACGCGAAAAACTAATTCGCGCCTGGCTAATAGAGTTCTAGAAATCCCGATTAGAGCGGAAAATGTCTACTTTGCACCAGGCACACATAAGCTTAAGAGGACGTTGAAAGAATAGGAAAATTGAAAGAGAGTAGTGAGGTGAGAGAGAGGTAGGGAAAATCGCTTATTGGGCGGAGCATCGACAAAGACAACATTTGAAAGACTGAGACAAAACATAAGGGTGCCAAAATAGGGGTGTGTATTACGGGTTGTTTACTTGTCAACATTCGTCCGCCAAACACGTGGGTAAACAACAACAAAACACTGCAAGATTCTATCTAACATCTCACTGTGTAAACTTAAGTGAAGTGAACATGAAGTGAAATGTCAATCCATACAAATAAGATGGAATGACAGTTTACTTCACGCAAAACTATAATACAATCCGTGATCTGTGTGAACAAGAGTTTTTATTTTTATTTTTTGTAACTGTTTACAAAATGATAAATACTTTGTGAAAGCATTAAGAGGGCGCCGACCAAACGTCGACCGCGCAGTGGCGCCCTCATCGTTTGTTTGGTTATTTCTTTTATTTTAGAATGAAAATGCAGAAAATATGCAATTTACGTTGTGCTCCACAAGATTATACATTAATATTATTATAAACGGTAGTTTTAAATTGTTCAGTTTTATTTTAATCACTAAAACGGATAATAGTGGCCACTATTTTCCGTTTTAGTGATTAGTGATAAAAGAAATAATCAAACAAACGATGTGGGCGCCACTGCGCGGTCGACGTTTGGTCGGCGCCCTCTTAACAAAGTTTCGTTATTTCAGTCCGAAAATTCAAGAAACTCAAAGCATGTAGTAATTGAAATAAATGCTTTCAGTTTGAGTTTGTTGTAGGTACCTACTTAGATTTTATAAAATTTTCAATCTTAACAATTTATTTACATTTAACGAACTATTAAGTGTTGGCTTTTACCTCGGACAAAGGATAGGCATTGCCATATAACGTGGCAATGCTGCCAGCCTTTTGGGTACATTACCAGTGGCCTGCGATGCGGAGGACTTTTTCGACGCCATGTTTTAGATTATTTTTAGTTTTAGTTGAGTATTTTATTTAAGTGTGTGCCTAGCCTATATAGTAACAGTTGTGAAAATTTGAATAAAAAACTCATTGGGCACTTCTTTATTGCAATGAAATGCTACAAAATCCGTAGCGCGTCGTAGCTTCACCGCTACGCGGCTACGAACCTCGTAGCGACGTCTCTTGAAGAAAGTCAGTACAATACTGAAAGTTTCAGTGCGGGCGATGTCCAATAACATGATGTTCAGCTAAAACTTATATACAATGAAATATGAAAAGTTGGTCATTACCGGACATTGACTTGAAATCGTGGTAAACTGAAATTCATGAATACACAGTTTTCTCACAAGCAAGTTTTTTGTAGTTGTACTCAATTTATTTACATTGTAATTATTTATTACTTACAAATAAATACTAAAACCAACTAGACTAATAAATTCGCCAAATTATGGAAAAACGCATGTAAAAACAAAATAAATAATTGAGCAGTTCTTTATTGAAATGAAATGCTACGAAAGCCGTAGGGACTTCACTGCTACGCGGCTACGAAACTCGTAGCAACGCGGACGTCTCATGTAGAAAGCTAGTACAATACGAAAATCTGAAAATTTCAGTACGGGCGATATCCGAAAACACAACGTTCAGCTAAAACGTACTGGTACTATGAAATATGAAGTTTGTCGGCATCAAACATTGACTTGAAATCGCGGTAAACTGAAATTCATGAAAAGGAAACGCGTTATCTAACTGAAGCCATATTTTATTAGGTAAAAAATTATGTGGATAGTGAACGATATAATAAACATCATTTCGTTGAACTTTTTTTTATAATTCTTAAAATAAAAGAACAATGAGAAAAAGCTCATTGTTATTTTATTTTTTTATTTGAGATGGATTTGCTCTTGACTAGTCTATATCAGAGATAACAAAGACAAAATCGACGATGAAGTGAGCTTATCCAGAAGTGGCCAGAAGAAGCCTGTTCACTCCAAATTTGAAGAGATCTCTGATTTGGGTTTTTTTTTAGATCACAGTTTATGAAATTGAAAAAAAACGCAATATTTCAAACGTCAAATTACTATCTGGGATGAAAAATACGATTTTTGCGTATAATCTGGGCATGACGAACCGCGTTATCATAGCAGTGAGTTGACGGCTTCGCAAATTCTTCCCTGAAAAAGTACTAGGACAAGATAAATTAGAAAGAGTCTGATCTGAAAACCATTTCCCGCGAACGGAAGATTTACTTAACAAAGTTTTGAAAGAAGCGGTAGCATTTAGAGCGGATTTTTTTTCTTCAACTTTTATAGGCATTCGCATCGCAGTCGCAATCTGTCAAAAAGCCTTCATTTAGATACATTTTTGACGATTGTGACTGACATGCGAATAACGTTGCTTAAAAATTTGTAGAATTGACTCTTTTATCTTAAATAACACTTCTACACGTCAATTCTCGTTAATATCTTATTTCGTTCATCCCTACATTTTAATCCTACTAATATTATAAACTAGCTTCTACCAGCGGCTTCGCCCGCGTGAAAATTGGAAATAGGAAGGTTTCTTGATTTGTATTGTAACTACACCTACTCTACACCTACCTACACCTACTCTACACCTAACCTACACCTACCCTACACCTACCCTACACCTGCGCTACACCTACACTACACCTACCCTACACCTACCCTGCACCTACCCTACACCTACCCTACACCTATCCTAACCAGCCCAAAAAATACTATGACATGTTTCTGGTTTCCTGGTACTTGATGTTTTTGGTCTCCTGGTACTTGTAAATCTGTAGTACTAAGGCAGCAGCGGCTCTGAATTTCCACTTCCTCCTCAGTGTTCATTGATCCATGCCACTTACCGGGATAAAAAGTAGCATATGTCTCATTCCAGGATATGAACTACATGTGTGCCAAATTTCATCCAAATCCCTTCAGCCGTTTTTGCCTGATTGAAACACAAACATACAAACATACAAACATACAAACATACAAACATACAAACATACAAACATACAAACATACAAACATACAAACATACAAACATTCACATTTATAATATTAGTAGGATTTGAATGTTTGTATGTTTGTGTTTCAATCAGGCAAAAACGGCTGAAGGGATTTGGATGAAATTTGGCACACATGTAGTTCATATCCCGGAATGAGACATATGCTACTTTTTATCCCGGTAAGTGGCATGGATCAATAAAGACTGAGGAGGAAGTGGAAATTCAGAGCCGCTGCTGCCTTAGTACTTCAGATTCACAAGTACCAGGAGACCAGAAACATCAATTACCAGGAGACCAGAAACATGTCATAGTATTTTTTGGGCTGGTATAAATTATGTAGGTAGGGTATGGTAGGTGTAGGGTATGGTAGTGTAAGGTAGGGTAGTGTAGGGTAGGGTTGTGTAGGGTAGGGTAGTGTAGGGTAGGGTAGTGTAGGGTAGGGTGGTGTGGGGTAGGGTAGGGTAGGTGTTTCCTGAGTAAAAAATGTACGATACAAATCAGGAAACCTTCCTATTTTCGATATTCACGCGGGCGAAGCCGCTGGTAGAAGCTAGTAATAAATAACACAGGAATTACAGAACTTCATCACTACTTAAATAATAATTTTGTTAATACGCTACGCTATGCTTTTTTACTGTAGCAATTTAAAACAAATAAAAATTTAGAACTAAATAAAAAAATTAAGAAATTGTTTTGTTACGCTTAACAAAACCATTGGGCATTAAAATTCCTTGCGGTACCGCATGACTGAAGAAAAGCTATGCTACGCGTTGCCGAGTCGACACTTTTAGTTGCAAGTTACTAAGGCATCATAAGCTACACGAAAGTAACAAACAAAGCTTGCGAGCATTAGGAGGTACTGAAAACAAGTTTCATGACGTGTTGGAACCATGGTCCGGATTTGAAATGAACTGTTCGGCTTAAAAGTACTAGGCCATCATACTTTTAAAGAAAATACACTGAAGCTTTCCAAATTCGAATACAGATGAATTTTCGACGGTTTCGGCTGAAATGACGATAAACGAATGAACATTTTCAGTAAAATACAAATTTTATTCGAAAACGAGGTAAATAGTCATAAACGTGGTGGTTTTATTATTCAAAGTACTTTTAGGTTCGACTGAATGTTTCTTTTTATTATTTGTTATCTTTGACCGTTCACAACCGATTTTGATAATTCTTTTTTTTATTTGGAAGACTATTTTCCAGCAGTACTCCCGTTTCAATTTGGTTAAGATAAAAACTTCAGAGATCTCCCGGGATTGCTGAATCGAAGCTCTTTATTGATTACTATAGTTTAAAATCAACATGCAGGCACACACTGATGCGCTACAGGGGTACGCAGATGTATACAATTCATCCAGTTCAATCACTAGTTATGTGGAATATCTATCACCACTAAAAAGAAACTAAAAAAAATTGACAAAAAAATGTTGATTCAGTAACTACTGAACTGTATTTTGAATTTAATTGATTGATTGTGTATGATTTCTTTTCAGACTCTTAAATTATTTGAGTTACTTTAAGCGTAAAGCGGTACCTAGCGTCGAGGTCGACCGCGGCTAAGGTGGTGTGTGATCTGACATTTGGGGGTCAATAAACTTAGCCAGAGATCGCTCAGGATAAAAAGTTATGGAAGGAGAAAGGGTAGGCCTATGCCCAGCAGTAGGACACAAAATTGACAAGCAAAAAAAAAGTATAAAACATATGACTTTTGCATGCAGGGAGGGATAAAATTTGTTCAAACCCAAAAAAAAAAATGTATCGAACGCACGCAAGCATCACAAGGAGTCGAAAATACTTTTATCTACACTCACAACGTAATGTTCCAAATATGAGTTCAAAAACGAATGCATAAACACGTACTTTTTTTTCGTGGATGTTTAAAATTTAAAAAAAAACCATTACAGTTCAACATTTTCCTTCGATTTTTAAACAACTGCATCATAAAATAACTTTTTAATTTTTATAGCACACTTTTTGTTTTTAATTTTTGGCGCGGGCTCATTGACTTAAGTCAAGAGCCAGCTTTTATCTTTGTCTATGTATGAGCGCGCTGCGCAGTCATTCGAATACGCAATGAGAATATCCGCCATATTGGACTAAACTATTTTTCCACTTATTTTATTTCAACTGTATGAGTGACGATAAAATAGTGTATGCAACGGCATATAATTAGGTATTAAAACACTCGTGTGATGCTATTATCACACTCGGCTACGCCTCGTGTGATAAACCCACACTCGTGTTTTAATTACCCTTTTTATATGGTCGTTGCATAAACTACCATTATCTACACTCACAACGTAATGTTCCAAATATGAGTTCAAAAACGAATGCATAAACACGTACTTTTTTTTCGTGGACAGGTAATTTTTTTTTTTTTTGTCAATGAGCCAGCTTTTATCTTTGTCTATGGATGCGCGCGCTGCGCAATCATTCGAATACGCAATGAGAATATCCGCCATATTGGAATAAATTATTTTTCCACTTATTTTATTTCAACTGTATGAGTGAAGATAAAATAGTGTATGCAACGGCATATAATTAGGTATTAAAACACTCGTGTGTGTGATGCTCTAATCAAACTCGGTTACGCCTCGTGTGATAAACCCACACTCGTGTTTTAATAACCCGTTTTATATGGTCGTTGCATAAACTAAAGTTCTCTAAAACCTGACTACGGGGATGGTTTTTTACCATTTCACGTATACGTCACTAGTGACGTACCCAAAACGTCACTTTGCCCGTAGAAACGTGCCGAAGGTTTCAGCGCTAGGACAAAAAGTACCAGAGTGGCATAAAATGTTAGGGGTTGAGAAAATGCTCCAGGTTTGACCACGAACTGAAAACTGCTTTTCACGAAGTTTAAACTTTTAATTTTACCTGTTTATTGCCGATAAATAATAAAAAGGAAAATTAAAATAATTACGATTACGTCAGAGACGTACAACTGTTGGTGAGTTCATCTGCAGATTGTGACTTGCCATGCTACCGCCACATGAGTAGATAAACGGAACAGAGACAAAGCTTCAAACAACCGCGCGAATAGATTAGAGTTTGTAGTAAAAAAATATGCCATCATGAAAATGCCCTCGACCGCACGAAAATGACTCAGCGCTCCGGTCAAACGTACTAGGATAGCAGCAATCCAAGGGTTAACACTATTTCCGTCTCATGTTGCTCTCCTCCTCTAATACTACCCTCTACGTACGGTACCACGTTTTCCTCGTGTTTTTCTTGAATGGAGTAAGAAAGAGATGGGTACTGTCCGTTTTGTATCGTCTTTTCATTCGTGCGTAGCGACAGGGGGCTACGAGATGATGTAGTGGTGATGTCATTGTTGAGGTTTTCTAAAACAAATTAAACACTATGAGTGTAAGTTTAAAGTAAAGTAATGTTGTATTACAAGTTTTTCTTTGAATCTGCCAAGAGTAAGAAAATTTGATGATTACATTTTCAACCCACGTAGGTAATTGAATTGATAAATATGTCATTTCTAGTGGAGGGGTGTACCAGCTTCCATACATTTTTGTTCATTGTCCTTTAAGAGAACTTAGTCTTCATGCTTTAATAAATTCCAGTATTCGATTTAGTCAATAGTTTAAAGCACAATCTAGGGTTTATTAATTTATGCTTTAAATGGATTTGGTAGAAATTTATATGGTATTTTATTTATTTAGGGTACGTAGTCCATTAGAACAGGCAACACACCACGAAATTAATTTGCGAGTGAGTTTAAAACATACATTATATTTTATTATTTTAACATGGCATTGGTTTCCTGTAAGGATAGATAGTGGATCTGCCGGTCGATTCTGTCGACATCTAACGATGTACACCTGGGCGGAGTGAACGACAAGTGAGTTGTCATTCTATCTTATTTGTATGGTTTGATAACACACCCGTCGTGCACCCTGCCCAAGTGTTCACATAGACATGTTTACAAAATCGCACTGCTGGTAGCGAACTCAACTTTAAAGAAACTAAAAAATAGATTATTAATTTTATTCAATGCCCGTTGCCCAACCGTAGAAACGAAATAATACCCAAACACATTATTTATTTATTTGTAGTTAAAAACATTGTAGAAACACTTCGAAATCACGCTTCTATTCTATTCTATTCCGATTTACAACTTTTTGTTTGTAGAAAGATAAAAGTAGTCTTGCTATTCGTGCAGTGAAGTCGCACTGGTGAGGACAGCGGGAATTTCAGACACGAAAGTACTAAGGACGCATACATTGTTAGGATGTATACCCGAAAGAATCTGTGCAAGGCTTGGTAAGAATTGTTTGTTTACATTTGGTATTTGTTGTATGTAATTAAATAAAATTTAAACTATAAAAACAGGCTGTTCAAAATCTGCTAATATGTAAGAATTGCGACTAAAGCGTAAACGGTGTCAAATAAGATTTCGCTTTCCCGCTGTTTTCATTTCACGTATACGTCACTAGTGACGTAACCCTAAACGTCACGTTGCCCGTAGAAACGCGCCGCAGGTTTCAGCGCTAGGACAAAAAGTACTAGGGTGGCATAAAATGTTAGGGGTTGAGAAAACATTCAAGGATTGACCGCGAACTAAAAACTGCTTTTCACGAAGTTTAAAGTTTTAATATTACCTGTTTATTACCGACAAATAATAAAAAGGAAAATAAAATAATTACGATTACGTCAGAGACGTACAACTGTTGGTGAGTTCATCTGCAGATTGTGACTTGCCATGCTACCGCTATTTATGTAACAACGTTGCTACCGAACAAGTTGGTATAAAAAAATACCGGTTACTTTTTATTCCATAAGGAATGAAAAGGAAAATAACTACAATTTTGTTCAGCATTTCAAAGAATTAATGTGATTAGGGTAAGGGTAGGTAGTGGGACTCAACTTTCACCACTATGCGTGCTTCTGGTGAGGACAACAGGAATGCGGGAATGCGATTATTTTTCTGCTAATAATTATTTAAAGAAACTAAAACAAAGATTATTTTATTCAATGCCCGTTGTCCGAATGCGGAAACGAAATAATAACCAAACACATCAAAGTCTCGCTTTTTATCTATTCCGTTTTACAACTTCTTGTTAGTAGAAGGAAGTAATACTTGCTATTCGTGCAGTGAAGTCGCACAGGTGAAGACAGCAGGAATTTCAGACACGAAAGTAGTTAGGACGCATATATTGTTAGGATGTATACCAGAAAAACTCGGTGCATAAAGGCTTTAGTAGAAGGAAGTAATACTTGCTATTCGTGCAGTGAAGTCGCACAGGTGAAGACAGCAGGAATTTCAGACACGAAAGTACTTAGGACGCATATATTGTTAGGATGTATACCAGAAAAACTCGGTGCATAAAGGCTGGGAAGTATTTTTCGTTTACATTTGGTATTTGTTATTTGTATGCAATTATTAAAATTAAATTTAAACTATATAACAGACTGTTCAAAATCTGCAAATGTCAGAATTGCGACAAAACGTAAACGGTGTCAAAAAAGATTTCGCTTTCCCGCTGTTTTCATTTTACGTATACGTCACTAGTGACATAAAAAAGACTCGTCACGTTGCCCGTAGAAAAGCGCCGAAGGTTTCAGCGCTAGGATAAAAAGTACTAGAGTGGCATAATATGTTAGGGGTTGAGAAAACGTTCCAGGTTTGACCGCGAACTGAAAACTGCTTTTCACGAAAATTAAACTTTTAATTTTAACTGTTGATTACCGATAAATAATAAAAAGGAAAATTAAAACAATTACGAATACGTCAGAGACGCTGTTGGTGTGTTCATCTGTAGATTGTGACTTGCCATGCTACCGCTATATGTAACCAACGTTGCAACCAAACAAAACCGTAAACGGTGTCGAAAAAGATTTCGCTTTCCCGCTGTTTTCATTTTACGTATACGTCACTAGTGACGTAAAAACGAAACGTTACGTTGCCCGTAGAAACGCGCCGAAGGTTTCAGCGTTAGAACAAAAAGTACTAGGGTCGCATAAAATGTTAGGGCTTGAGAAAACGTTCCAGGTTTGACCACAAACTAAGAACTGCTTTTCACGAACTTTTTGCTTGAATAACGGTATAAATCAAGGTGTTCTGATAAATATACGAGACATGTTCCAAATTATTTCTTGCATTTAACTACATGGCCGCGTAACATTTCGTGCAGTTCAGGGGAGTAACTTTGAAATACTGTTAATATTTTAATATCCCTGGAGATTAGATATAAAATAGAGATAATAGTTATTTATGATATAAGTGCGGTAAGTTGGTTTTTACAAACGAGTAGACGTTGTGTTGTTAATTTTAGTCATATTTATGTATTGTATGCTATATTTTAAGTTTTATTCTACCTTTAACTCTTACACACGGTGTCTACATCTCTTTTATTGGACTCTCCTTTCGCAGGTATGCTGGAAGAGATTCCTTTAGAAATAAGCATCACCTTTGTACCTATTTTTCTGTTTTCTTCTTCTTATTTACTTTTTTTTTTGTTTAATGTGTGTACATAAATTGTTAAAATAAAAAAAATAAACAAATAGACGAATGTAATAATGCTTACCATAGTCACGAGTTTGTGAATACCAATTTCTGCACTTATGTCATACAACGTTTTTCTACACATTTGCGAGAAAACAGTACAATAAGTAATAAAAAAATCTTTTTGATATAAAAATGAAGCGAATTTGCAAATGGAACTACATCTCTCGTCTCATTTTCTCTTTAGTATTAAAGTGAGACAAACGTATTGTGAAAAACCGCTTCCAAAGAGGTTCGATCATTCAGCTTAGTTATTCTCATAGTGTGATACTCCTTGGTGGAATTCTTATATTTTTTATGGAAATTAAAAAAAACCGTAAAGGATACGCACGGCGCTATACATCGGAGTATGCGGTAAAATATGTACTTAGGTGAGAGTACCTATTTAACCACACGTTCCATTTGTGGTGCATAATTTTTAACTTTCGAAAAATGTATACAGGCTTCGTATATGCATTTTTTGAGCAAATGTGTTGAAAAATAATTTAACTGTTGTTTTCAGGACCGATCATGATTTTCATTCATTTCTTCATTTGACCAGTCCACAGTCCATCTGGTTCAATTTCAAGCCTTCTTCCATGGCTATTCCAGCAACAGATCTTATAGAACTCAGTGTAGCTACAGGAGCGTACCTTAATGATGAATTAGAAGAAAATATAGCTTTGAAGTATCCTGAATGTTTAGAGGAATACCTGACTGAAATCATGGTTGAAGAAAGTAAACAAGAAAATTTAACTTTGTACAACAAAACAATGAGTATGCTAAAAGACATACAAAACAATCCCAAAGGGAAAATTTGTCACCTCATAAAAGCTGAGGCAGGCAGGCAATGATACAAGAAACTCGACACAGAGCTAAAGAACATAGGTTGCAAAGCATCGGAAGCGGACCCATGTCTATACTTACTAGAGAAAAGAGGAGTTAATTAAAGTCAGTCATAATAATTATCTATGTCGACGATTTGTTAAGAGGGCGCCATGCAAACGCCGCCGGCCGCGCAGTGACATCCTCATCGTTTGTTTAGTTATTTCTTTTATTTTAGAATGAAAATGCAGAAAATAAGCACGTTAAGTTGTGCTCCACAAGATTATACGTGAGCGCAGCCGTGCTTGGAGGCGTGCAACAGCTGACTTTCGTGGCGTAAGGGCGCTCGCTCGGCTGTCGGCCGGCAGGCGAGCCGCTGTCTCCGCACCCCTCTTTCACTGCCGCCGGCGCCGTTGCCGCACGGCGATGTTGAGACGAGTGGACTCAACAATGTTATTATAAACGGTAATTTTAAATTGTTTAGTTTTATTATAATCACTAAAACGGAAAATAGTGGCCACTATTTTCCGTTTTAGTGATGATAATAAAATCTAAATTGCCTATTCGTGTCCTAGAAAGCTACAAGAAATAAAAGATCTGTTAAATACGTTTGAGTTAAAATACCTAGGTACACCTAAACGGCTAGTAGGGATAGACGTTACTTATCAGGGAGATGAAATCAAACTGAACCAGGAGAAGTTCATAGAAGACACTCTTAAAAAAATCAAAATGGAAGATTGCAAAACCACGCTCTGCTACCAATTTGGTAGCAGAGCGTGGTTATATTTTGCAAGTATGAAAAATGGCAACAACTACGAGTTATCGTAATATAAAGGGCTGAAATCCTGTTTGTACTGTCACCGTCTGAATGAAAACAAATTTATAGTCTGCGCGACATATAAAGCCGTATGGGACAAGTTAAAAGCTACTTACCAAAGCACTGGGCCTGCAAGGAAAGCTACATTATTAAAACAGTTGGTTCTAAAGCGAATGACCACAGGAGAAGATAATATACATGACCACATAAATAATTTCATGGATATCGTGGACAAACTCGCAGATATGGAAATACCTCAAAAACTGCTTAGCATAATGCTTCTCTACAGTTAGCCAACAACTTTTGAGAACTTAAGAATAGCTATCGAATCTTGAGACACCCTGCCCAATCCGGAAGATCTGAAAGTAAAGATTCTGGAAGAAAACCAAGCAAGGAGTGAAAATGCCCTCGACCGCACGAAAATGACTCAGCGCTCCGGTCAAACGTACTAGGATAGCAGCAATACAAGGGTTAACACTATTTCCGTCTCATGTTGCTGTACTCCTCTAATACTACCCTCTACGTCACGGTACTACGTTTTCCTCGTGTTTTTCTTGAATGGAGTAAGAAAGAGATGGGTACTGGTATCGTCTTTTCATTCGTGCGTAGCGACAGGGGGGGCTACGAAATTTACACTATTACTACGAGATAATGTAGTGGTGACGTCATTGTTGAGGTTTTCCAAAACAAATTAAATGCGGTGAGTGTAAGTTGAAAGTAAAGTAATGTTGTATTACAAGTTTTTCTTTGAATCTGCCAAGAGTAAGAAAATTTGATGATTCCTTTTTAACTAACTAACGAAGGTAATTGAATTGACATATTATTATGTCTTTGCTATTGGAGGGGTGTACCAGCGTCCATATATTTTTTTTGTCCTCTAAGAGAACTTGATGCTTTAATAAATTCCAGTATTTGATTTAGCCAATAGTTTAAAGCACAATCTAGGGTTTATTAATTTAAGCTTTAAATATATTTAAGATTTAAGGTAGAAATTTATATGGTATTTTATTTATTTAGGTAGGTAGGTACGTAGTCCATTAGAACAGGCAACACACCACGAAATGAATTTGCGTGTGAGTAGTATTGGAATGAGGCATTGGTTTTCGATGGTGACAGCTTTATTTACAAAGTCATCAACACGAACATCAATGAAAGGATATACAACTTCATAACAGCTGTTCAATTTAACTAACAGCGACATCTAACGTAGGGTGGTCGCAACAATAAGCTACTGCGTGTTGCTCCGCCCGCGATCTTCTAAAATCAGTCACTTTACCAACACAGGTTGTGATTCTCTTGGATACCGCTAGATGGCGACTACGTCGCTATGAAACAGATATAAACTTAAAACTTAACTGTAAACTTTTAATTTCACCTGTTTATTACCGATAAATAATAAAAAGGAAAATTAAAATAATTACGATTTTGTCAGAGACGTACACCTGTTGATGAGTTCATCTGTAGCTTGTGACTTGCCATGCTACGGCTAGATGGTAACAACGTTGCTACCAAACAAGTAGGTAGGTAGCTATAATAAATAACCAGTAACTTTTTATTCCATGAAATTTTTAGCCTTTAGGAATGAAAAAGAAAATAACTACAATTTTGTTCAGCATGTCAAAGAATTAATGTGATTTGGTAAGGGTAGATAGTGGATCTGCCGGTCGATTCTGTCGACATCTCACGATGTACACCTAGGCGGAGTGAACGACAAGTGAGCTGTCATTACATCTTATTTTTATGGTTTGATAACTCACCCGTCGTGCACCCCGCCCAAGTGTTTATACAGAATCGCACTGCTGGCTGCTGGTAGAGAACTCAACTTTCACCACTGTACGTGCTACTGGACAACAGAAATGCGGAAATGCGATTATTTTTCTGCTAATAGTTTATAGAAACTAAAATAAAGATTATTTTATTCAATGCCCGTTGCCCGACCATGGAAACGAAATAATAACCTAACACATTATAGAAATACTTCAAAGTTGCGCTTCTATTCTATTCCGATTAACAACTTTTTGTTCGTAGAAAGAAGTAAGTGGTCTGTCTGTCTTGCTATTCGCGCTGTGAAGTCACACAGGTGAGGACAGCGGGAATTTCAGACACAAAAGTACTAAGGACGCATACATTGTTAGGATGTATACTAAAAAGACTCGGTACTTAAAGGCAGTAAGTATTGTTCGTTTGCATTTGGTATGTGTTTAGTTTATCTGTATGTAATTAAAATTGCATTTAAACTATAAAAACAGACTGTTCAAAATCTGCAAATATGCGACAAAAGCGTAAAATGGTGTCAAATAAGATTTCGCTTTCCCGCTGTTTTTATTTCAAGTCGACGTCACTATTGACGTACCCGGAAACGCCACGTTGCCCGTAGAAACGCGCCGAAGGTTTCAGCGCTAGGACAAAAACTACCAGGGTGGCATAAAATGTTAGGGGTTAAGAAAACGCCTGCTGTTTTCATTTCACGTATACGTCACTAGTGACGTAACCCGAAACGTCACGTTGCCCGGGTAGAAACGCGCTGAAGGTTTCAGCGCTAGGGCAAAAAGTACTAGGGTGGTATAAAATGTTAGGGGTTGAGAAAATGATCCAGGTTTGACCGCGAACTGTAAACTGCTTTTCACGAAGTGCCCGTAGAAACGCGCCGAAGGTTTCAGCGCTGGGACCAAAAGTACTAGGGTGGCATTAAATGTTAGGGGTTGAGAAAATGTTGCAGGTTTGCCCGCGAACTGTATACTGCTTTTCACGAAGTTCTCACTTGAATAACGGTATAAATCAAGGTGTTCTGATTAATATACGAGACATTTTCCAAATTATTTCTTGCATTTGTTAACTAAATTATGTCGGGTTACATTTCGTGCAGTTCAGGGGGGGAGTAACTTTGAAAGACTGTTTAATTGTGAATCTCCCTGGAAGTTAGATTTAAAATATTGATGAAATGATTTATTGTCGTTTGAATTATTATTCCAAAAATCCTTATGCTTTTGCTGGCTTTGTTTCCTTTGCTGGCATTTAAGTTCATAAAAATACCGAGACCGTATACATCTGCAAGTTCACCTGGCACGCGTTGCCCTGGGCAACGAACTGAAAGTTTCAGCGTTCGGTTCGAAGGTACTAGGAAAGCACATGGCACTTAGAGAACATGATACGGTATCCTCGGAACAATTATGGAAATTGGCGGGAATATACTTAGTAACATTTTTTTTGTTAGCTTATGGTAAGTTTCCCACTGCTAGGCATACGCTTCCCCACATACTTCCGGGTACTCTCTTAGTAAAAAATAATATGAAAAAATTTAATGCCGTGCTTTTTAATGGTGGTGCATGAGATTTTTTAAATGAAGATAAATGAAAGTTGTCGATGAATTACCTAGTTCAAATGTGTGTAATTGAAATTTCTTATAACTCCTGCAGTATGTACAGATATAGCTGATAACGTAACAATTATCTCAAAAAAATTACAACGCTCAAAGCAAAGAAAATGTAAAAAAGATAAATAAAGAGAATAATAATAATAATAATTTATTTACCAAACACAGTTTACACGTAATTATACATTTAAGTACCTCCAAGAAATAGTTACTAACAGCTAACAGTGCCGTTTCACAAATTACTTATGGGTCCCAAACTAGGCGCAGCCTGTATCTTGGAGACCCAGACATTACACACAGTTTATTATTTGACGTGGTCTGCTAGCGCGTCATGGCAGTTTATAATACACATAAAAACAAAAAAAAAAATATGGAACAAACAACAGAAAATATACAGGTTCACAGAAGAAATGGAATTTGTAAGGAAAGAAAATGCAAAACAGTATAGGAGTGTAGTGTGCGTGTGTAGTGTGAGTGAGAGTGTGATGTGTAAGTATGAAGTGTGAATGAGGGTGTTAGTTTTAACTGTGTATGATTAGATGTTAGTTAGAGTAACGAAGTAGACTCTCTGTCTCCTCATAACTTCGGTCCACAAGCCATGTTTTTAATTTTGTTTTGGCCTCGGACTACTCACTTGGTATGGTAACAGTTTTACTAACAGCGTTAAACACTCGTATAGGAAGATGCGAAAGTCGGGTTGCAAACAGGGTTTTTGTTTTTGGAAGGGGGATTCTTTCAGGCAATTTTCTACCCATTTTACTGGAGCTTGTGCGAACTGCCTTGTCTTTAATTAGTTTTAGGAGTGACTCCAAGATGAAAAGCTGTCGCACACGTAATACCCCAGCTTCCTTGTATAGTTCATCAGTAGGAAAACGCCGCGCACAATATCATAGATGGCGCTGTAGCGCAACAACAAGTTCTTACTTCTGCAACACGTTTGAAGTTAGAACTTTTAAACCACCTAATTTATGCACCCTCGTGTAGATGGCGCTAAAAATCCGAAATATTTCAACTGCTTGCTGAGCGAACAGTGCTTTCATAAATACTTATATAATTACTTTTTATGATTTCTCAATAGATAAAAAAATACTTCTAAATACGCAAAAGAAATTATTTTTTGTAGAACAAAATTTTTTTCATATCTTTAAAATCTTAAGAATTATTTTCCCAATAGTTCGCGATTATCCTTTCATTAGCACTCGCATCGTACATATCAAAATTATCATTAGTATGTGCTGCAAATTTTTGAAACAATTTTTGAAGCTGAGCAACCCTTGGCGCCGTCTACGGAAAGCTAGGCTTCAGCGCTACGATAAAAAGTACTAGGGTAGCACAAACCGCAAGATTTTAATCGTACATTTTCAGGATCTGTATGTCTTTCAACTCTGTACTCGTGTATGAATGAAATAGTTCTTGGACGAACCAAGAACTATTTCATTCATACACGAGTTTCAAGCGGAGAACATTTTAATAAAATAAAGTTCTGCTTTTATATGTCCTACTGTATTAAATTAAATTCCTTTGCTAGCTACAGTTTAAAAGACCCTACATTTGTGGAGCTTCTACTCCGGAATAAATAAACGAATGAATAAAACATTCTTCTCTACATACATAACAAATTAGTTTATGGTATTCAAACAGATTGGTTTCGACACCCGGATGTGAGATTGAAATTGTAAATAAATTGCATTTAGAATTTATTTCATCACGTGCATGTAATACTCAGCTCTATTTGCGTTCTACATAGTTGAAAATACGTTGCTTAGTTTTTGTTAACTGTTTCGTTGGTTTAGTAGTTGCAAGCGTAACTGCAGGTTTTGGGTTCGATTCCTGGGTTAAGCAAAATCATATCTAGAATTTCTCAGTACCAACCTGGGGACTGAATTTTGGGTAGATTTATGGCAAAAGGATTCTCTCTACCAACTGGTACTTAACTCTTTCAGTCACACTTTTACATAGATAAAAAAATCATCAAATTTTGTACATTGTGGTAACAGTTATGCTTAGCAGATTGTAAAAGTGGTGGCCAGTAACGATGACCACCGTGGTTGTAGTAAATAAAAAATTAAATTGCAATCAAACAAGATGCCTATTAACTCAACTATTCCACAAGTTCAGCTAAATCACAATCATAAAATATATCTAAATAGGTGGTTAGTACAGTAACCACCACGACTGAAAGAGTTAAACGTAACAGATGGAACGTGCGTGTTTTTAACCTATTTATGGTTCATCCACATTTTGCTTAAACGTCTGTCTTGCCCAAAAATCCTAGCGTGATGGTATATTGTATTTCAGTCAAGATTTTTTTTTACTAAGAGATGAAGCAACTGCCAAGCAGAAAGTTACAATAATACCTAAGACATAATTGTTTGGAATGCGCTCCCGCTGAACATCAGGACGGCAACAAGTCGTAAGAAGTCGGTAGATTCATCACAGCGTTAATTCGTTTGTTTCGTATCTCTTAATATCGTTGTTGATTTTTGGTTATATATATCGTATCAATGTATTTATAAATGTTTTATTTTTCTCTCTGTTTGTCTTTCCTTTGTTACACCTGCCATGTTGTCTCTGCACCACCCTAAGGTTGACTGCTAGAAAATGCCAAAGGCATTAAGTCCGCCTCTGTACAGTGGTTACTAGTGCATAATGTTTTAATAAATAATAAATAAATAAACATATATTTTTTATTATTTGATGGACGAACAAATAAGTATTACTTTGGTGAAAAGTGGCTTTGATACAAAATACAAAACATAACACTTAAAAATAACACACAATATATTACATAATAAATATAATATATTGTGTGTTATTTTTAAGTGTTATGTAACCTTCAAAGACAACAAAACAATATTAAACTCTAATAGATTTCACGCATTCTAAGATTTGGTTATTTTCTTTATTCTCGGCTTTTGGACACAAATTGCATTCCTCAGACCCTATTCTCAAAGGAATGTCCATTTATGTCGCTAGGAATGTAGGATCCGTACAGATCTGAAGCAGCCTTATAAATGGGACATGCTCGATGTTCTTATGTGCTTAAAGATAAGGGTCAGATTAAGGAGATTGATTTACTAACCTATTTCTAAATATATAAAAAAACAGCCAAGTGCGAGTCGGACTTGCGCACGAAGGGTTCCATTTGTTGTATGGGAGACATCAAAATATTTTGTTTTATTTTAATTAAACTATTTATTCTTAAAGTGAATATATAACTGAATATTATGTGAATATTTCAAGCGTCTACCTGTTGCCGGTATCAATATCGAGCAAAAACGAGCAAAAAAAATCGCGTATGTGAGCCCCCTTAAATATTTATTTTATTCTGTCATAACCCGTTAGTATTTGTTGTTATAGCGGCAACTGAAATTCATCATCTGTGGAAATTTCAACTGTCTAACTATCACGGTTCATGAGATACAGCCTGGTGACAGACGGACGGACGGACGGACAGCGGAGTCTTAATATAAGGGTCCCGTTTTACCCTTTGGGTACGGAACCCTAAAAAATTAATCCTTGTTTTCTTTGGTGACACCATAACTTGAGAACGACTTGAGCGATTAAATAATTCTATAACTGGGTAACCTAACACCTTACTGAATTTGATAAATGTGTACTTTTTCTATTGCAATCTTTTTAGGATCAACTGTCTAACTATCACGGTTCATGAGATACAGCCTGATGACAGGTGGACGGATGGACGGACAGCGGAGTCTTAATATTAGGGTCCCGTTTTACCCTTTGGGTACGGTACCCTAAAAAATGAATCCTTGTTTTCTTTGGTGACACCATAACTTGAGAACGACTTGAGCGATTAAATAATTCTGTAACTGGGTAACCTAACACCTTACTGTATTTGATAAATGTGTACTTTTTCTTTTGCAATTTTTTTAGGATCTGAAAGTGCTAAAATGGTAAAGTCAGCCTGTGTGGATGTTTGGTAAACAAATCTTTGATGAAACTTTCCACGCTGATAAACCATGTCCATGATTAGGACATAGGATCATAACCCGTTAGTTCGTCTTCTTATAATAACTTCCCTGCACACAAAATTGTTGTTGTGAAGTTACGTGACAACCCGATGAAGGGTTCACACCAAAAAAAAGAAAGATGTTCAAAACTTGATCTCAAAGGATGGAAAAGGGATTAAACTCGATTTTGTGGACAGCCCCAGGGATTCTTGGAATAGTTGTTTTATGAAGTAAACGTTCAAGCTAGGTATTTCAGTACAAAATACTTCCAAAATGACAAGTTATGGCTAAGGGCGTTTTAAATAACTTATTGTCTTGGGGGTTCTTACAGACGAATGGCGATTGCTGCAGTTTACAAAGTTTCGTTCGTCTGTAAGAACCCATATTGCGATGTTTTGATTCTTGTCTTTGTTTTTTTTTGTACCTAAATACTTTCCGATGATTATTTTTTTTTTTAGCTATAAGGTGGTGAGCGTGCTCCATCTTTTACCGCATAATTGCTTACCATCAGGTCAGATAATGGTCAAACGCGAGCCTATGAATATTACAAAAACCGGCCAAGTGCGAGTCGGACTCGCGCACGAAGGGTTCCGTACCTATAAAAAAACCCCTTATAAATTAATTTATTCTGTTTTTAGTATTTTTTGTTAAAGCGGCAACAGAAATACATCATCTGTGAAAATTTCAATTGTCTAGCTATTACGGTTTATGAGATACAGCCTGGTGACACAAACGGACAGCGGAGTCTTAGTAATAGGGTCCCGTTTTTACCTTTTGGGTACGGAACCCTAAAAAGTACCTAAATAAATTGGGTTTTAAAGAATGTTAACGTACAGCACTCATACAGTTTCTGTAACATACAGTTTGAGTGTTTTGAAAAATCTATAACGAAAAATAAAAATTTACAAATTTTCAATCACGTATGTTTTTCTGTAACATACAGTTTGAGTGTTTTGAAAAATCTATAATGAAAAATAAAAATTTACAAATTTTCAATCACGTATGTTTTTCTGTAACATACAGTTTGAGTGTTTTGAAAAATCTATAACGAAAAATTAAAAATTTACAAATTGTCAATCACGTATGTTTACCGATAGGATTGCTTAAATGTATCGTATTGTACTTGACTTGCATGACGAGTCGATAATTTCCTTCCAAAAACCGGGTGTTATTTTCTCACATTTTGAGCAAGTGAAAAATTAAATTAAATCAGAGTATCCAGAAATGTACTCACCCAGTGTGAAAACTGCCGATGGAATTTAATCAGACCGAGGCTTACCTGAAAAATGAAGAGAAAAGTTGAATAAGTTTATCACAGTTTTTACTCAACATTTCTAGGAATATTCGAAGGGAAATAAGAGACAAATTTAATTCTAAAACAAACCAATACCTGACTAATTAATTTGGTTTCACTATTAATGTTTTTTTTTATAATAAAAAAAGTATTTCAAAATAAACTGTCTTTTGCCCTTACAAATTGTATACAGGGTAACTAATTTAGGAGTACTATTAAATATTTTACTGATTTAAATAATAACATACTTTCTGTGTGTAAACTGTTTTAACTTTTGACTGTGTAAAATAAAAAAAAAACATTTTTTATTGAAAGCGGTTCTTAATTTTAAAAGCTCAAATAACATTTTTTTTGCATAATAAAGATTGCTTTTGCTCTTAATTAACTACAACCTTTCATGAAAATATTTATAAAGATACCATTATATATTTTAAATAACCTTGCTCGTTATTGTTGGAAATATTTTTAAAAGACAGAAAAATAATAAAATCTCCTTCCTATTAAGAAACAAAAGGAGACACTCCATTGATTGGACTTTTCAGAAGTCACTGGGTGTTCAATTTTGATAACGAAAAGCACTTTTGTTTCAAAGTTGCAAAATGGTATATATATATAGGTACATTAATTAGATGGGTACATTAATTTTGATTGTTTCCATATTTTCCACGTTTGTGCGTGCCTTATATATTTATATGCTAATGGCTTAATGCCTGCGGGTTTTTTGGAAGGAACCCTAATCCTAAAATTACATCTTACAATAACAAACACATCCGCTATCTTCCAAGTGAAAGACACACATCTGCCAGGGTTGCGGATTTTGTTCGAAAGAGTTACCGCGGCCCTGGAAAGCAAAGGGCACTAGGAGGAGCACGGATGGGTTTTAGTCAGTAAGTTTGACACTCCCTTCCGCTCCGCCTAGAGCAGGAGTAGTCATTTGATGATATCCCATCCATAAAATAACAAAAGTGAAAGACACATCCGCTATCTTCCTGTCAAAATAGGTTCACCATTTTGGAGATCCTCAGTAAAAATTTTTTACTTTTTTTTTTTTTGTGCGGAGCCTAATCCTTTTTTTTAAAATAAAAGTAGCCTATTTCTTATAGCATTAGATATGTGCTTGTGAAAAAATTGAGTTGTGAGAATCCCCCCAAACAAACTAAATACATACATTGAAAGTTTAATATAAGCTTTTAAAATACGTCAACATTGGTCAATACTCAATACTCAATTCTTTATTGCATTCCACATGTTCATGCTTCGGTGGTAGGTTAAAATATAATGAGTTTCAATTGTGGACCCTGTTGGGCACAGCAATAGACAATAATATAAAGCATGAAAAGGACTTATAGACTAACTTATTCTTAATACAATTTATGCAGCAACAGTTGGAAAAAAAATGTTCCTTTGTAATGGCTACCTATCTTTATACTTTCGTATGGATTTAGTAAAAACTGTTATTTAAAATTACAAACCGATACTTCAATATTATTTATTTGTATAGATTATGTTTATCTACCTATCGACGGTGAAGTATCAATATCTAATAAGTAACATTTTAGCGATTTTCACTTTATTGTATATTCGTAGGTAAAATATGAAGTAGCTCGTATTTGCAAAGACATAAGGTCTTGATTTGTTCTTATTTATGAGATATTTGCTTGTAGAAATACCTAATAAGTCATCGTGCTGGATTTTTGCTTGCAATACCGAATATCTACACGTGTTGACTGTAGCGCTGTCCCTCGCTGACTAGACGAGCAAGGAAAAAATTGCCTATAGTAATTTTCTCAGATGGTTGTACGTACCAAAACCGCAACGTTGTTATGGCGAATGCATTTCTGAATTTAAGCAAGAGGAATAATGTCATTATCACTCAAAAATTTTTAGAACCTGGTCATACACAGATGGAGTGTGATTCAGTTCACAGTGCCATTGAGCGAAAACTGAAGAATAGAGAAATACACCTGCCAAGTGACTACGTCACTGTTACAAGAGAAGCACGAAGCTTAAATCCTTATGAATCAATCAAGATTGATCATGAATTTGTAAAAGATTATGCCAGTCAAGAAAATTTTATGTACAAAAGTATTAGACTGGACGTAAGGCAGGCGACCCACAAGTTGTAGACATTAGAGTTATCTATTACAACACAATGACTATCGAAGTAAAATTAGATTTTGATGCAGACTGTATGCCTCTACCTCAGAGACCTAAGATAATAAACTCTGAGAATATCAAATTATCGCCAGTTGCACTCCAAGAGGATCCCAATTTCAGCTACAAAATTTAATCATCTACAGCAGCTGAAACAAGTTCTTCCCAGAGATTGTCACGCGTTTTACGACACACTTCCTTTTGCGTAGGAAAAATACAAGTGTGTTACGTTATGATCAATAAGTTTATTTGCTTTGATTATTGTGAATGTTATCCCTTGTTCAAAGATAGAATTTACCTCTAAGTTCCTGTTTTAAATATTAATTACTAAGCATAGCTTTATTCCAAGAAAGTAAGAGATTTAGATTTTTTCTGTCGTTTAAATATTTATGCTAAGTTTTTTCAGATCTCATTATTTTAGGGAATTTGATTATTAATGTATCACATTGTACCAAGAAGACTGATTTATTGTCTTGATATCACTTGACTGATGCTGACCCCAAATAAATTGGGATAAGGGCAGGAGAATGATGATATCACTTGACTGATGCTGTGATTATGATTTTAGCTGTTTAACATAGTTTTTTTGATCTCATCTCTCTACATTATTTTTAGTTGATTAACAAAGCCAGCTTTATTAGTGCCAAGTTAAGCTATAACCAAAAGAAAGGTTGACTTTCAACTATTGTGACATCCACTAAAATTAAACTGTCTTAATTTTGTAACTGTGTAAGTTTTGTCAAACTTGTTAGTAAAACAAGTATGCCTTTTTTTTGGTGGGAAATCATCAGATGACTTCTCCCGCTCTGGGCGGAGCGGGAGGGCGTGTCAATATTTTATTGACTAAAACCCACCGTGTTCCATCACTTGGCAAACGTTTTGTCAAACTTGTTAGTAAAACAAGTATGCCTTGACATCAAAAGAAGAATTGTGTTATTTTTGTTAAATTTAATAAATACGATGTGTAAAATTTAATCCAAACTGTTTTTATTTATAAATGCAATACCTTGTTTCTACGCGATAAATACCAGGTTCTCAGTTAAATTTGAAACAATAACTTCTATCTAAATTTATATCCCTAACCTGAAATATTTGATCGAAATCATTATTACCATCACTAGCGCTTCCTACTATTTTGTTAATATAAGTAACTTTTTTATTCAAATATTAAAAACTATAAAAATTGAACGTTTTTTTCGCCTCCTGTAAAATCATGGTTTTGTACTTATTAGATATTGATATTACACCGTCGCTATCATTCATGATCATCATCTTATAATACTGGTATTCAGCTGAATCCGGTTTGACTGGCAGCTGACCCCAATATAGTTGGGGAAAGGCCAGGCAGATGATGACGATTCATGATCATCATCATTTCAGCCAAAAAACGCAATTTCAGGCAGTCTCATGCACTTGGTAACTTACATTTTAGTTCAATCACTTTAGGGTTTAATTGCATTTTTCATTGTTTCATCTTATTTCGTTATTAACTAATTATTAATATATTAACTAACTTACATTAGTTAAATTAGTTAGTTAATATATTCTAATTTAAGCGCTGAAGTGACAAGCAACATGAATTGCTTAAATATATAAATCTATACTTCGTTTGTTAAAATCTATTCTGCCGTTTAGACTACTTGGCCACAGGGCCCAGTAGTCTAAATAGATTTAGTCGTCACTAATCTAAACGTGTGTATATTTGTATTTAAATTTAGACATACCGACATGCTCTCGAAAATATATAACCATTCTTCTTGGGTAGTCGGGTCAAAAGGTCTACCCATAGCGTGACCACTGACCAGTTTTTTAAATACAGCCGATTCCCACTGCTCTAACCAAAACTCCTTTACTAAATTCTATTCAATATCTTGAGAACAAAAAAGTGTACTTTACCGAAATCCCATCCCATATTCCATAAATCTAGATTTTCGCTCTCCAAACCCGTCTGATATTAAATTCTTCATTCAACACTAAATTACAATCGACAGAATGGAGCTTAAAAATATGTTCGAGCAGATAAACTTTGGCATCTAAAATAGAATTACTATCTCTTTCTACTATAAAATTTATTGCATTTTACTTAACAGTTCAAAAATACATTGTTTTTGGTACCTATAGTATTTGCAAGACATAATGTCTAGCGTAGTTTTTAGGTTCGAACCCCTGGTTGGTCAAAATTAAGCTAGAAAATTAGGAATTAAACTAGGAAAACCTGAATCTTGAGGGATAGTATCTTAATTTTTTTTAAAATGAAATTGTGAAATTTCAGTAGCAAGTCTTTTATTCTAGAATTTGAACCTGGTTGCAGTAAATAAGTTAAATAAAATAATGATGAAAAGGTCGTCGCTTCACCTAGCCTGAGGGCGTCCACCTTACGTCTACATTTTTTTTTCTTTTGACGTTGTTTATTTTAGAATCTTTTGACATTATATTTAAAACTGTTTGACATAATATAATATTAAAATTTGTTTGACATTATATTTGAAACTGTTTAGCACATATATAGATGCTTGAAATTCATTTGAAATGTTATAGAATAATTCGCAGTTCGTATTTGCATGTAAATTGAATATGACGTGTATACGTACTATATTCAACATAGTGTAAATTGTTTTATAAATTATTGAAATAAATACCAACGGTCATCGATTCTACGGCTAATATGGCCGACCCATTGCCACTTCAGCTTGCTTATTCTGCGAGCTATGTTGACAACTTTCATTCTCTATAGATTAGCCACCGTGACCGCAATTCAGCAGGGAGATAGTGTAGATTAGAGAAATAATTTTATAGAGCTGTACACACTTTTCTACCTCTGGGGAATACAAGCGTTATCTTTAGTAGGTCGTAGGTACAAAAAGTTTCGGACACTGAATTTGGGGGTCGTTCGGGGAATTGATTGCAGGTACCGTGGTTGTGGTTACACGACCCAGTGGAACTCAATGCTGGGTCGTCTGAGGTCGGGAGTTCGGGGCACGAGATATTGGTTTGATGTAGGTACTGTCGATGTGTGTGTGTCATTATGTTGCAACGATTTGTTGAATACCCGGTTTTGAGGTACTTTTCTATTCATTTTCGTGGAGTGAGTAGGAAGATAGGAGCAACCGCGTTCCGTTTTTTTTTATATTCAAACTAATAAGAATTACTAAACAGGTAACATTGTTTGCTTGTAAACAGTTAACTGTTCCGTATGGTGTCGGACGTAAAAGAATAGCACCATCCCATCACTTCCCGTTAGTGTCGTAAGAGGCGACTAAGGGACTCACCAGCCCCACCAACCGTGTCTCCACGTTGCCGTCGTGGTGGGGCTTGCGTGTCTCAGTGATCTTGGGGGCTTTGCCGGTAGAGCCACTCATGCCGGAAGGTCCCAAGTGAGAGACCAGACCAAGAGAGACACAAGAGGGGCACACCGTTCGGAGACTTGAGCAGTGTTCGGGTCCTCGGACGGTGTGCGTCTCATTGGCTTGCTCGCTGCTCTCTGGTACGCGTCTGATCATCAGACGTGACTGTGAGGGCAGCGAGCAAGCACTGAGAGAGAAGGGGAGAAAGGGACCGCACCCTCAAAAAGGAAAATATGGACAGAACTGAGGAAAAGGAACTACCCCAGGGCGGTACGGACTGCACAGCAGTACGAGAATCCGCCACGCATTGCGCGTCAAGCCCCACGTATTCTGGGGGGGGCAACGCAGTTTCCTGTCCACCACTTGCCATTGGCAACAAGGGCCGAGGAGGCCCCCGATCCAAGCTATCCGAGGAGGACCCGATCGGTTATAGTTTTGGCTCGCCCGACAGAGTGTCGGTCGGGCGGAGCGCGGCAAAAGGCGCGCTATATTGGAGGAGGGGCTCGCTTGAGCGTCACCCGGGTGCAGAGTCGGAGTCCGAGTTGGACTCCGACGACCTGGTGACAATTAGCTCGGCGAGCTCTGGACCCGAGGGGGCGGGGGCTGCTGCGGAGGACTCCAGGTCCTTCCGCAAGCGGCCCAGAACTGAGGAAGACCGGGGGTCGTCCGGCAGCGAGGAGGTTGCCTCGGCTCGCAAGATCCCCACCAGCAGGCGGGGCAAGGGCCGAGAGGGAGGCAAGGGGAGATTGCCCGCCTCCAAGGTGGCTGGTCAGCGAGCCGGGGAGCTCGTTGCTGACGGACGACCCCCCGTAGAGGGCGGTCGCAGGGCTCCTGGTTCGGAGTCCTCCGGCGGTGAGCCGGTTGACTCCGGACAGGAGCGATTTCGGAGGGCCGGGTTTGCGGAGGTGGTGGAGGCCGCGCTTCGCGATGTGGCCTTGAAGAGGAAATTGTCCTCGAAGAACAAGGCCATAAGCGAGGCGATGGCCTCCATTCTGGCGGCAGCGGAGGCTACCAAAGGTGGGCCTCCGCCGGACGAGATGTCCGAGCTGCGGGCGGAGGTCGCCCGCTTGGCTGCCGCCACGGAGCGTCTCCGTAAGGAGAACGAGGGGCTCCGCGCAGACCTGGCCAGGCTCCGGGGAGCCGGCCCACAGGGGGCGCCGCAAGGGGGACGCAGGGACGACGGCCGGCCCGTGCCGCAGGAGGGCCAGGTGCTGGACCTGGTGCGGCAGGAGTTGGCTGCCTTCCAGGCGCGGTTCTCCGTCCTGGAGGGCATCGTCCTGCGCCCCCCGCTAGCGAGTGCGGCGAGTGGGAAGGCCGTCCCAGGCCAGAAAAAGGCGGCGTCTTATGCGGCCGCCGCGGCTGCCACACCGGGGTCGTCCGGCCTGGACAAAGGGTCCGGGCCGGCACCCGCGAAGCCGGTG
This sequence comes from Melanchra persicariae, assembly GCA_947386135.1. Classification (NCBI taxonomy): domain Eukaryota; kingdom Metazoa; phylum Arthropoda; class Insecta; order Lepidoptera; family Noctuidae; genus Melanchra; species Melanchra persicariae. The sequence continues at coordinate 4,166,314 of OX376653.1, read as the reverse complement.
CCGGGGAAACCGGACCCGGCCCCGGGAAAGAAGAGGAGGGGTGGGGTTGCTGCGCGGACGGCGAAGGCTCCTGCGCCGTCTGAGCAGCAGCTCCCCCCGGCTTCCTCGCCTTCAGCTCCTCCCCCGGCTCAAGCCGAATGGCAAGTGGACGGGAAGAAGAGGAAGGCGGGAAAGGCAGCCAGAGCGGCCAAGAGGCGAGAGAGGAGGCGGCGGCAGAAGGCGCGAAGCGTCGCGGCTGCGCTCCGCCCCCCGAAAACCGCGGCTGTAGTGCTTACGCTACAGCCGGACGCGGCGAAGAGGGGCGTGACGTACGCGGACGTGCTCACCAAGGCGAAGGAGGCGGTGAACCTTGGTGAGCTAGGCATCGTGGGGGGCCTTCGGCTCCGGGTCACCATGACTGGGGCCCGGATGCTGGAGATCCCCGGGGCAGCCAGCGGCCCAACCGCGGACGCTCTAGCCGAAAGGCTCAGGGCGTCCCTTAGCGCGGACGATGCCCGAGTGTCCAGGCCCACCAAGCGCGTCGACATGCGCATCTTGGGCCTGGACGACTCCGTCACGGAGGCGGAGGTGGTGGCCGCCGTCGTTAGGACGGGGGGGTGCTCAGCAGAGGAGGTGAAGGCGGGCACCCTACGTCCTGACAACACGGGCATGCGCACTATTGTGGTGAGCTGTCCCGTGTCGGCGGCCAAGACCATCTCGGAGGGCCGTAGGTTTTTGGTGGGTTGGGTTTCCGCGCAGGTCAAACTGCTGGAACCCCGACCTCTGAGGTGCTTCCGGTGCCAGGTGGGCCACCATGTAGGAGCTCAATGCACCTCGGAGGTGGACCGCAGCGGTCTTTGTTTCCGCTGCGGTCAGCCCGGTCACAGGGCCGGCTCTTGCGTCGCCGCGCCGCACTGCGTAGTCTGTGCGGCAGCTGGCAAGCCGGCCGACCACTGGGCTGGGGGTAGGGCCTGCGCCCCACCCGCCAAAGCCGTAAATCGGAGAAAGCCCTCCGCCACCGCCGTCTCTGCCGCGACCGCCGCCGCCGCCGCCGCCGCTTCCTCCGCCGCCAAAGCCGGTTCCACTGCGGCTGCTGCTACTGCAGCAGCCGCAGTAGAGCCCCTACAACGGGCTCCGGAGGGGGCTGAAATGGAGTGCCAGTAATGGCCCCATTTCACCCCCTCCTGCTGAACGTCAGCCACTGCGCCGCCCAGGAACTGATGCTCCTGAGCATGGCGCAGTGGCTGATGCCTGTGGACGGCGAGCAATGGGTAGCTCGCCGTCCGATCAGAACAGGCCCGGGTTGACGGCGCGCTGTGTTCTACGCGCGCCAAGCCAGCAGTCGTCAGCATGGGTCGGGGCCCGTTAGGGCCAGAGCCTACCAGGGTTGCGGATTTGTTCGAAAGAGTTACCGCGGCCCTGGGAAGAAAGGCACTAGGAGGACTAAAGGGTGGGTTTTAGTCAGTAAAAGTCTGACACTCCCTGCCGCTCCACCCAGAGCGGGAGGGGTCATTTGATGATTTCCCATCCTAGAAAAAAAAAAAAAAAAAAAAAAAAAGGGACTCACCAGAGAATGGGCAGCAGCATTCTTTGTAGGTAAATTGCAACAGCTACACTACGATAGCCCAGCGTGGTGATTATGGCAAACCCTCCCATTTGGGGGAGGCCTGTGTCCAGCAGTGGACGTTATTCGGCTGATGTGATGTGTGATGTCAAAATTTTAACTCTGCTGATCTGATTACGAAAATATTTTACATAGAAGAAATTACACTATCATTAAGATACTTTTTACTGTGGAAAAATCACAGCTCTAGTGGGATATACCACAAAAAAAATTACACGGTACAAATGTTAGTATCAATTTAAAGGGTAGATTGAATGTGTAAAGCCTTAATTTTGGCAATCAATATTTTGTGAATCTTTTTTAGCCCTATAATAAATTCTACAACATTTTTGCTGCAAAAGCAAGATACTTTCTCCTACAAATGAACTATAATTAAGTCAAGGCTAATTAATCAGGGGATCAAAAGTCGCTGCAGGTCTAAAAAGTTAACTGACCCTGTTTTGTAATCAAGCTTGAGTAATGACGTTGTGATATAAAAGCCTGAAGGTATAATTTGTCAGGATATCATTCAGCTGACACAGGAGATGCCACACGTCACGTGTGTGTTCTCATACAATTTGTTCCAGTTCCTTAATATGCTTTTATGTGGTGTGATGGAGATTATGGCCCATTTAGAGGGAGGAAGTTTCTTGGCTTTTTTGTGGGTAGTGAGCGCAATGGTGGTAATGGTCAGACGACACACTATACAGCGTGTAACAGAATAAACGCAATACCTCTTAAGGGGTCATCATTCTGAACAACTTTTACTATGGTACCAACCCCGAAATCGCGAAAAAAATAAATCAGCTGTTCCGTACATTTTGTCGAGTTATGCACACAGAAACGTATGGGGCAGTCGATTTGTTTTTCGCGATTTTAGTGTTGGCGCCATAGTGAATAGTATGTTTACATTTGAGGGTAATTTACACGGAGACTGTCAGAGGCCCTTGAGGCGGTTTAGAAACTCTGACACTAGGGTGTGTGGGGTCGCTAGACCTTACTGCCCACACGATAAAGAAAGAAAGACGGAGATTGTTACTTGCATAGTCGCCTTCTGCCGAGACAATCATCGTCTGCTAGCTTCGATCCCAACTATGTTTGGGTCGAATTTTAGCTTCACTGTATGCAGCTTATTTCCAGTAAAGACAAATAAAACTTTTGACAAGTCTGGTTGCCAGTCTTCCTGAGGCAACTTCGAGGCAAAATAATCTCTGTGTAAATGACCACCTAGGTAGTTTATGTCAAAACTGCTAAACAAGAGTTAAACTTGCGACATTTTGCTTGTCATTCCGACTTCATCTCTGATTTAATTATAACAAGCTTTTCCGCTCCTGTAACTTTGATTAAAAAAGCCTATTAAAGTGAGTATTCAAAGGTTTTCTTAGAAAAGTGCTTGAGACAATGAATTGTCGTTGTTCTTGTGTTTTATTGCTCAGACTTGACTTTTTAAAAAACATAAATGAAAAGGAGCCTGAAAGGACTGGCACTTGGTACTTTGAATATTTAGTAGGTACCTACCATGTACCTACACATTAGGAATGGGCAAGTGAAAAATATAATTATATCGATATTTATCGTATCGACCTTTTTAAACAGTATCGATAAATTATTGTGTGAAAAATATCGGTACATTGATATGTCGCCAGTTTTGGTATGATTTTATTAAATCACTAGCTGTTGCCCGCGACTTCGTTCGCGTGTATGTCGGAAAGTAAAATGATGTAGCTACGTTAGATCAATAAGATATACGAACAGTCAATATCTAGCATTGCTTGACCTCTTTTTTATGGATGGGAAAACATCAAATGACTCCTTCCGATTGGGGCGGAGTGGAAGGGAGTGTCAGACTGTTACTGACTAAAACCCATCCGTGTTCCTCTTAATGCCCGTTGCATTCCAGAGCCGCGGTGACTCTTTCGAACAAATTCCGCAACCCTGGCAGGCAGTGGCCCTAGCGGGCCCCGTCTTTTATGCTGATATCTTTTTGTGGCGCGCGTGGAACACAACACGCCGCCGTCGACCTGGGCCTGGTTCTTATCGGATGGCGAGCCACCCAACGCTTGCCATCCACAAGCCCGCGTTGCTTGACCCCTCTTAGCATTAGGAATTTGGAAGAGTGTTATGCCAGGTAATGGCTGTATCCCCCTCTTGTGTTCATGTAAGTTTTCGTGAAGAAACGTTTTTTAATGATAACTCTCCTCTCATTTCATCGAAACTATTCACAGCAGTCCTAGAAGATATCGTGAAAAGTCGGTATGGATTGGGACTATAGCGGTATTAACGTCAATTGTGTGCCTACCTGTCGCACTTAAGATTTGCAGATGACTTTGTGGTTTTCACTGAGAACTTGGATGACCCCCAGAAAATGCTTCTTTTAAGTTGGGTCTTAGGATGAATATGGCCAAGACGTTATAGCAAACACCTTCAGCGATTTAAATCCTACTGGTAAAGTTGGAAATGAATCGTTAGAGATGATTAACCGATGTTTGGCCATATCCTTTCAATTGGCAAAAAAAATAAACAAACGGAGGTATCGAGAAGAATACAGCTTGGATGGCCCGCTTTTATCAAAATGGAAGACATTCTGAAGCCTGCCAAAATTCTGCAATGTCTGAATTCGCGCCTCTATAACCAGTGTGTTTTCCTACCATGACCTACTTACTTACATGGACGCTCACACAGGAGGCTGTGTACAGACCGATAGTTTTACAGAGAGCCATGGAGCATTCCATACTTGGCAGAGGTGCGTCTTCGAGATCCGAAGACGTACGACGTATTAAAGTGGAGCTGGGCAGGACACTTGGCAAGGCACGGTGATGACTGATGCGTCCGAGGACTGGAAGAAAAAGTATTGGTCGGCCGGCGGCGAGATGGGCGGACGATATTGTTGCCATCGTGGGTAGAATCTGGATGAGGCTGGCACAGGAACGTGGGGATTGCCACACGAAAAGAGAGGCCTATGCTCAGCAGTGAGCGAAGTCGGGCTGTGGATGATGATGATGAATCACGATGTTGAAGAAAGTTGCTAAGGTTGTTAACACGCGATAGAGCTATGTAAATTGAGAAGTTATCCCCCGCAGAGGACACGGCGGAGCATACGGTGAAGGTCTGCCCTGCTTGGGCGGAGCACCGCCGTGTCCTCGTCGAGGCGATCGGCGGCGGCGACCTCTCGCTACCGGCTCTGGTTCACTCCATGGCCAGAGCGAAGAGGCAAATCTCACAAAAAATAACGGGAATAAATACGATATAAAAAAATTCAAAAATAAAAACACCTTTAAGGATTCGAACCCACACCTATTATTTCGAAAGGCAGTTTTTTAAACCGAAGGTCTATGAGTTCTGTTGACATTTATTTCAAATAGCCGATCTTATTTATGTCATGATTTTTGGCTGCTGAGCTCTCCGAAAGTATAGCGTGATGATTATTATTATTATTATTATAGCCTCTTTATTTCCTTAAAATAATTAATTTCATAAATTTACTTAAATTCAAATACATTAAATTTTTATAAACAACTTAATCAAGTACAGACATCACATTTAAGTTCTTCTATTTATCAATATTTATTTTAGTTGTCCATTATCATTATATTTATTATTTATTATTATCATTTATTTTTACTTATTATTATTTATTTAGTTTATTATTAATAACATGCATTTCAATTAAATTATTATTAAGGACCTCTTAACGAGTAAAGGCCTCCTCCATTTTTCTCCATTTTATTCTATTATTTGCCTTTACAATCCAGTCGCTACCAGCAACTTTATTTATCTCGTCCATCCATCTCTCTTTTGGTCTTCCCCTCTTCCGTTTATTTAATGGCCCTGGCCAAGTAGTTATTCTATGGGTCCACTTATCTTTGTTCATGCGTGCAATATGGCCAGCCCACTTCCATTTCAGTTTCATACAATACTCGAGAGCGTCTATAACATTTGTTGTTTTTCTAATTTCTGTATTTCTTACTTTGTCTTTCATTTTTAAGTTTAATATACTACGTTCCATGGACCTTTGACATACTTGTAGTTTGTTTTTTGTGTAGTTGTTAAAGATCCACGTTTGGCAAGCATAGGTTAGACATGGTAATATACAAGAATCCAGTACTTTTTTCTTCAGTTTAACAGGGAGGTTAGATTTTAATATCTCCTTGTTACTCCAAAATTTGTTCCATGTAGCATTTATTCGTCTTTGTAGTTCATCATGGTGTCTGGTCGAAGATAACGATATCTGCTTACCCAAGTAGATATAATCTTGAACATATTCTAGTGAGATATTGTTAACTTTAATGGGTATTGTTTGGTGGTTGGTCATGACCTTCGTTTTTGCGGTATTTAATTCCAAGCCAATTTTTCTGCTCACAGTATTTAGCTCATTTACCATTTCTTCCAGTTGAGTTGGTGTTTCCGAAAAAAGTACAATATCATCTGCAAAACGGAGGTTGGATAGACATTTTCCTTGTATGTTGATACCTTTTCTTTCCCAGTTTAGACTTTTCATAATGCTTTGCAGAACTGTTATGAAGATTCTCGGTGAGAGAGGATCACCCTGTCTGACGCCTCTACATATGTTTATTTCCGGGCCCTGTTTTTCCATTCTTACGCGACTTTTAGATTTACTATATATGTCTTTTATCAGCTCAATAGTTTCCAGTGGTACATCGCACTCGTATAAGGCTTTCCACATGCTGCTATGGGATATAGAGTCGAAGGCTTTGGCGTAATCAATAAAAGCCAGATAGAGTGGCCTATTATGCTCATTATACTTCTCTATGATCAAGTTTAGTGCGTGTATGTGATCTGTGGTAGAGAAGTTTTTTCTAAAACCCGCCTGTTCCGGTGGTTGATGTTTTTCGGTGTACATGGAGAGGCGTTCTTCTAGACATGAGGCAAATAATTTATATATATTTGGCTGAAGGCTGATGGGTCGGTAATTTCCGATGTCAGCAGGGTCTCCTTTTTTGTATAGTAAAATTATGTCGGATTTTGCCCATTCTGTTGGTATTTTCTTGTCATCTAGAATCTTATTAAACAGGTTAGTTAGAGGCGACGCTAGTAGATATTTGCCAATTTTTATTGCTTCATTTGGAAAGCCATCTGGTCCATTGCTTTTGTCAGATTTTAAACGTTCTATTTTCTTTATGACCTCATAGGTAGAAAATCTTTCGAGAGTTTTGGAGTCTCCAGCGAGAAAAGAGATTTCTTGATCCGATTCTTGAGTTGAGTACAGGTTTTTATAAAATTTTGTGGCTGTTTCTATAATTTTTGATCTAGAAAATGTTTTGTTATTTGTAGAGTCTTCTTTTAGGCATGGAATCCATTTTCTGGTCGAGTTTAGTGCTTTGAAACCTTTTTTCAGGCTCCCTGAAGATTTTAGGTGTTTTTCAATTGTTTTTATTCTGTGTTCATTTTGTTCTTTCTTTATTTGTTTATAAATATGTTTATATAGATAGCAGCGCTCTATCTTTTCTTCTTTTGTTAATATTTTTTTGTTTGTTAATTCATTTCTTCTCGTAATGAGCCTTTTAGTACCCTCTGTTATGTCCCATTTTTTTACTGTTTCTTTTTTAGTACAGTTCAAACTATCAGATATTGACACCTTGATTTTGCCATAAAAAGATTCCATGTCTTCGTTTTGTTCTAGTTTAACCGTGTTAATTTTTCTACTTAAAGTTTCGATGAACTGTTCCTTTTCTTCTATTGTGTTTAATTTACTATTGTTACTTCTATACTTGGCTCTACTTTTTTTCGGATTTGATGTTGTGATGGTACTTCGTATTAGTCGGTGATCGCTGGGATATGGTAGTCTGCTTAATATTTCTATATTTGTAATTTTATCTTTGCGGTTTGTCAATATGTAATCTATTTGGCTTTTCTTTTTCTTTGGTGAGAGCCATGTCCACATATTTTTTATATTCTTCTTGAATAGGCTGTTTGTTATTACTAGGTTATTTTCACTACAAAATTGAAACAGGGTTTCGCCTCTTTTGTCTCTCTTCCCATAGCAGTAGTTGCCCAGTGTTCTTTCTTCACCTGCTTTTCGTTGACCAACTCGAGCGTTGAAATCTCCCAGTATAATTTGGTGTTTGTTGTAATGAATTTGAGCCTGCCGGAGTTGATTGTAAAAAATATTTATTTCTTGATCGCTCGCATCAATGGTAGGTGCGTGGACTTGGACAATTGTAAGTGTTGTGCTATCGAAATTTAGGTTCAAAATACATATGCGCTCGGATATTCCAATGAAACTCTCAATATTCCTTTTATATTTCTTCTTCACAAGAAAACCTACACCATATTGACCTTTAGTTTCACCAATGTAGCAAAATATGTGATCATCATCTTCTATAATATTGTAACCTGTCCTTCTTATTTCTGCAAGGCCAATAATATCATATTTTATTTTTGATATTGCCTGTTTAAAATCAAATAGTCTTTCATTTGATAAAAGAGATCTTGCATTGTAAGTGCAGATGTAGAGTGATTGGAGTGGAGGGTTTTGGTCGTTTACCCCCGCGGTGACCAGCCGTGGTGGGGGGTTGGATTTGGTTAAGTTTCTTTGTTTTTTCTGTGTTGTTTTTTGCGCGGAGGAGGCCTCAAATTTTCATTTTTCTTTGGTATTTGTAACATATGCCATTATAGAATTTCTGTTTGTTTTGTACTTTTTCGTTGCTTGACTGTTCCTGGTTTCTTTTTGAAAATGGTTGTTTTCAGTTAGATCTTTGTTCACGGCAGAAACCTGCTCAGGGGATAATGATAACAGTCTTTTTTTGTGGCTGTCTTTGCTGTTTTCTTTTATTATAATTTTATCGTATTTTATGTATGCTATATTTCCTTTTTCTATTTCTTGTTGTTGTTGTATTTTAAGTTCTATTCTTTTTTCTAGTACCTTAGCTGGGAATTCATTTTTTAAGTATATTTCGGTTCCCTCGAGATATTGTTTGTTTTTTAATATTTATTAAAAAACAAACAATGATATTAGAAATATTAGCGTGATGATAATCATTGCATAAGTTAGACACATAAGTATCTGCAATATTGTACTCGTAATATGTTGGGGCTTCTTATAACAGTTCCTCGCTAAACTGTTTGGAAAAATGTCGAATAAAATTTTGAATGTTATTTTAGGTACACAAAAACCCATTTTATTATTATTTTGACAATATTATGCAGTAAAAATACATTTCAAAATACAAAATAAATACAAAAATAATAACAGTTGCTGGGGATCGAACCATGTGACAATTGTCGTTCAAAACAGACATTTTTGAATATTGCTCATCCCCCAAAGCACATAGATTCAAGATGAAAATCATTTTGTCCAAATAAACCGCTAACATACACTTTTGAATTGTTTAGGTCAGTTAGTCAAAAATATAAAGCTACATTCCAAAGCGTAGATCTCTATGGAAAAGAACATGCAAGAAACTCCACGGCCATTCTTTTAAATCATGAGCCCTGACATGTGAAAATTCTCAATTAAAAAATAAATCTTATGTAATGTAAATAAACATTAAATTCGCGGCACAGCGGAGTGCTAGTGTGTTTAGAAAAATACTGGTTATATTCTATTCTATTTTTGTTTATGGCAAAGTCGAACCGTCCAGTTCAGCACTGTTACGACGCAAGAACCAGAATTGTTCAAGACCGACCAAGTCCGACGTCCAAGGCGACACAACTCGATTTGCGTCCGATACTTTACACGAATCACAATTGATCGCGGAGGCTTTGTAATGGGGTCCCGTCACCGTGCGTACGGTACCCTAATAATCGGTAATAGAATAGCCATTATTTGCAAATCGAACCGTTCGACCTTTCGAATTTGAATCTATCGCGCAGGCTTAGTAATCGTACAGGCCTGGATTCCCAGTCCAGTTCAGCACTGTAACGACGCAAGAACCATAATTGTTCAAGACCGACCAAGTCCGACGTCCAAGGCGACAACAACAATCCGAACAAATCAGAGATTTCTTTTTACGATTTTGGACTCGAAACCCTGTCAAAGACTTGAAAGACCTTTTATGCGACCGAATACCCTAGCGAACGACAATGCTGTTAAGAATCGTGTGGGAGTCATACTCTGACGGAAAATCTTAACACCGTTACAGAAAAACGCGTCGTCAGTGCTACGCCATCTATCGACCATTTGGTAAACTGACAAAATATTTGGCCGAATGGAGACGGTAAATAAGGAGCCCATATATAACAATAAGTAACGTTATGGTATTAAAATGTTCACTTTTATTTTACTACTTATTAAAAGTTTCACAAATAACTCAACAATTTGTTTTGATGTTATTTTCATGCTTACCTGCATTTTATCTTTCTCAATAGATGGCGCCTAAGAGTCGGTCACCGCAACGCTTAGCGCCTGTATGAAGTTCCTTACTAAAATTAAAAATTCAATATCTTTTGATTTTGTGGGTCGATTTTGATGAAATAAACGCTATATGTTACTCGGGTTAACACTTAATATTTTTAATAACTTAACTTTCAAAACCAATCAGTGGTTTTTGCGTGATGCTGGCACAAACAATAGGACAAACAGACAAACAGACAAAAATTTCAAAAATGGCATTTTTGCGTTTTGTACCTTTTTCCTAACATTTCTCAGTTATTTTTATGCGAAAATATTCAATGTACAGACACGGCAAATCTACGATTTTATTATATGTATAGAAGATAATATTCCGAATACATTCAAAATTCTTAAAAAGTAATACACATGAAGAAAAGAGTATTTTTTAATGATCACCAACATCATCATCATATCAGCCGAAAGACGTCCACTGCTGGACATAGGCCTCCCCCAAAACCGGGCACTAGGGGCCATAATCGCAACGCTTGGCAGGCGGGTTGGCGATCGCAGAGTGGTGGTTGCAATGTATAAAGAATGCTGCTGCCTATTCTCTGATGAGTTCCTTAGTCGCCTCTTATGACACCCACGGGAAGTGATGAGATGGTGCTATTCTTTTACGTCCAACACCAAACGGAACAATTTTTAATGATGCTTGAGTTTAATCAATTATATACTTAGGTACCTTTGCGGTCAACCGCAAAGCAACAAAGCAGTGGGCAGAACACAAGCTAAATTACGTTAAATATGAAACCAGAGTTAGTAGTGTTAGAAATAGGTATATTATCAGATTTGATACAAATTTGATGTCTACATTTATTGCGATCAAAAATATCGACGACAAGTTTCGATTTTTTTTAACATTTCTGTGCGCATAACTCAACAAAATGTATGTTGTATGTATAGCTGATTTTCTTTCGCGATTTCGGAGTTGGTCCCGATTCCGTTACACGTTGTATACGATTTCAAACATTTAAGTATAATGCCCTTCAAATATATACATTTTAGTGACGTCTAAGAAGCCTGTTATGAATTTATCTCTCCACTTATTGCAGGGTACCTACTTGGAATTGAACGAGCCGACAAAACAATGCTGACTGTAATTATTTTATTTTCTTCAGACATATCATTTTAGATGAAGACCGCACGCCTACTTACGCGTATGTTAAGACATTTCCACAATGGGCCGACTAATTTACCCCAAAAGGTTTTTTACTTTTTCTGAAGAAAAACCGTGATGTTTTCTGCCCACTTTTTCTTTCTATGTAGGTAAGTATGCTTCATTTCTGTACTAATCATTTCGCTGGATCCCTATTTTCCGTGTAATTGGACAGCAATTTTACTTCCAGTGTAGTATAAAAAAGGACAGCATTGTTTTTTTTACTGAAACGTCGGAGTTACGAAAAAAATCGAATTGATAATAGGTCAACTGATACAGTGGCAGACGTGACTTCGATGAAGTAAAAAAAACGAAACGATAATAGTTGAAAAGTTTTAGGTGAAATGAAATTCGGTCAAATATTTTTCTGATTTATGATAGGTTACCCTATTTTTCACTTGTAACTTTATTGCCATTTAGCAGGACGCAATCATCAAAACAAATCCAGCTTATTCTGAAAAAAAGCGTACTTGAACTGTGGGCATTAGCCCCAAGTGCGCGAAAATACTAACTTCTATAAAAATAAACTGGTAGTCGCAAATAAAATAAAAAATACCAGCCAAATACCCCTTGTATTTGGCTGGTCTTTTTTATTACATTTCTCCATACCTGGACACAAGACAAGACGCAGATTAAAATCGTTTAAGTATAAAAATAACAAAGTTTCGAGCGTGTTTAAAAATCTATTATAATCGGAGACAGCGTGTGATGTCACTTGCAAGTCATGCCATAATGAATCCATGCAGTTCAAACATTTTGGGAGACAACGATAAAAGAACAAAGTCAAAAAAGTCAAAGTCAAAGCATTTATTTCAATTAGACCATTTACAGACGTGAAACTTTTATTTACTAATTTCAATTCGGACGACTTTAGTAACATCTTTCAAATAAATTATCTTACAAAAAATATTCATTCATTTACATTTTGATTCAAGTCAAATGACCCATTCTATCTTTAAGTATGGTGTGAAACAATCTTAACATTACAAGAACCGCGAACCTACTTGTAGTGTGTGAGCAAGCGCGGTGGCGAGTCAGTCAGTCACCAGCCGTAGCCGGGGGCACACATATCTTGTGTCTTGCATACCCTATATCCACCTTATAAGTGTGGTTTATTGGCTCCTGAGACATTAAAATACTCACAGTCAATTTCACATCCAAGTTCCTTACCCCAATTTAATTACAAGTATGAATTTTCAGATTTTTTTGCGATATCGTAATAATAACGCGGAAGCGTAATAATTTATGGAACGATGTATGGATATTAGGGGAAATTGATTTCTCCATGAGCCTGTCGTCAAACTCAGATTATAATTCATTATTAAACGTTTCATGGCGATGATCGTGATTTATGGGGTACATGGGGGATGAAGAGAAGAGGAAAGGGAGGGAGGGAAGTTAATTAGAGGGATAAGAATTTTTCTTCAGCTATCACCACGATGACACGTTTTAATTTATGACTCGGTGACTTTTTGTCGGGACTATGTCTAAGTCAAATTTTAAGTCTCTGGATACACTGAAAAGACGTAAGACGCGGACAGGGCACAGACGGGGCGCCGTCGCGACTTTTTAAAACATATAGAAAAGACAAGGCACGGACGTGACGCTGGGGGCCGCTAGAGTTCCGAAGATGAAGATGTGGTTAATTGTGGTGGTGTAATTGTGTGTGACAGCGACGCGTGAGTCTCGGCACCCGCGCCCTCCCGCCCGCACCCCCGTCCTCGTCGTCCCTTGTCCGTTCGCACCCGTGCCCCGTCCTTTCTATATGTTTTACAATAGAGCGCAGACGAGTAAGCGTCGTGTCCGCGCCCTGTCCTTCCATGTTTTGCATCGCGTCGCTTCTATACATTTTGTATGAAAGGGACGCGAAGAGACATAATTATGTCCCCTTTCCTCGTCTTACGTCTTTTCTGTGTGTTAAGCGCCTAGGAAAGGTCTCGTGGCTAGGTAGGAACAGCAAAATTAAGCAACGTGTGCCTAGTTTTTCCGGGGTTTATAAGCATTACGGTGCGGGATCGAACTGTCAAACGTCAACATCCTATAAAATACCTTGCTGTAGTAATACTAAAGTTTTAAATCGCGTGAATCAGGTGACACACCGGGGTGCCAGAAGCGTTTGACCGGTGAAATATATCAAGACTACTCCGTTTGCCGGAATTCCCATTATCGTCAGTCTTATCAATGGGTACCAGTAACTTGCTTGTGGGGGTCACACAGGCAGTTATTATAATTATCTAGCCCGAACCATCCCACTGCTAGACAAAGACTTCTTTTGATTTCTTCTGCATTTCTCGGTTTTTGTATTACCACCGTTCCCGGTTCTGTGCCATTTTTTTATTGAGGAATGGGCTTGCTCTTGACCTCGATCACGCCTGATGGAAAGTGATAGATGAGGTCTATGATGGAGCGAACGTACCCAGCAGATGCCTACACTGACGCTCAGAGGATTCTTGTCAATTCCCAAGGAAGACATTCAAGTACGGTCAGCACCAAAAGTCGATGAACAGAATTTTTCCCGTAACTCAAGTTATAAAGCGCAGGGTTTTTCTTACTGCGTTTGTGGGCAAATCTTGAGTTTCGACTTTTGTTGTTTAGTTAAAGTCAAAGTCAAAGTCAAAACGTTTATTTAAATTAGGCCATGAAACGGCACTTTTGAACGTCATCATTTACATTAAAAATAATATAAAGTGACTCTACTGTCCGTTCGCAAGGGTAGATTCTTATGGAGAAGAACGGACAAGAAACTCCATAGTTACTCTTTTCAAATCAATTTTTTACAATATTTTGAGTACAAAAAATAATTTTAATATATGTGAGGTCGATGCACCTAGAGTATACTACTTATAGGATCATAGTACATGGTACTCACATATTTACAAATCTTGGAACCATTAATAAAACAGAGTGTGTTAACAGAAAAATAAAAACTCTTTTACATTGTAAAGTTAATATATAAATTGACCAGTTTGATTTTGCCTACACTACACCCTTGATTGTCCTATGGAGCAGGATCAGCATGTTTCCAAGCATTCTTATCTTGAATGTAATCCTCCAACTTGTAATATGCTTGTTTACAATGTGTGCTTTTTACATACGTTTTAAATTTTCTTTCATTTAATTCTAGTATGTCACAAGGTATTTTGTTGTAACATGTAACACAGTACCCCATGAAAGATGTGTGTACTTTAGCTAACCTATAAAATGGTTGATCTAATTTATCTTTTTTTCTAGTATTAAAGTTATGTCGATCACTATTTTTTTTAAAAAGATGTCGATTTTTCCGAACATACATAATATTTTCATAAATGAATTAGCAAGGGACTGTCATAATATTAATCTCTTTAAAAAAATCCCTTAGAGAATCACGGCGACGCAGATTATATGACAGCTCTCTTTTGTAAAATAAATATGGATTCAATGTCAGCAGCCCGACCCCACAGCAAAATACCGTAAGACATAATGCTGTGAAAATAACTAAAATAGACCAAACGTGCGGTTTCTACGTCTGTTAACTGTCTTATCTTTCTTACAGCATAAGCAGCTGAACTTAGACGACCCGCAAGAGATGTTATATGGGGCCCCCATTGTAATTTCTCGTCTAAAGTGATTCCTAGGAAAACCGTCTGATTAATGAAGCCCAGTTTTTCTCCATTCAATATGATGTCACATTCGCTACTTTTAACATTAGGTAAAGTAAATCTAATACATTTGGTTTTTTTTTCATTTAATACCAAGTTGTTTGCCGTAAACCAATTTTGGACCTGATGAATAGAGCTATTGACGTCGTCAAGATTTTGTGAACAAGTTAGTGACCAAAGTGCACCGTAGGTTAGGAAAAACCCTGCGCTTTATAACTTGAGTTACGGGAAAAATTCTGTTCATCGGCTTTTGGTGCTGACTGTACATACGCAGTAGCTCCACGTAATATTTAAAATCAATTATGTATAAACCGCTTCAGTTATTATTAGAAATTTTCAGTAATTTAACAAAATAAACATGTTAAAAGCATGTGCTGTCATGTTGAAATAATTCGAGCTTGAGTATCAATTATTTTCTCAAAAACTTGACTTTCTCCTTTTCGACAAGTTCACAAAAAGTCACGTCAAATCCGGAACAAGTCCCTAACCTAATATTTCCCTTGTAACGTACCTACTTACCTGTTTATAACAATGACAGGCTTGTTCTTCAGGTTCGTATGAAATTATAGCTTCAGGGAGAAAAGAGAATTGCCACTCAATTTTACACTTTACCCCAACTGAGTTATGGCTGAATTTCGTTCAGCAATGAAAATTATTTGATGAGCTCCCTGATGTTCAGATTGGATCAAATGGTATGTAATTTTACAGAGAATCAATATTATGAAATTTGTGCTCTTATTTGATGAGAGTTCGAATTTTTCAAGTTACAATATAACAGTGAATCTTTACGTTTTTCTTGCTTGAAGAGTCCTTTCTACCAGAACACACTTAACATGTTTAGTGTTATCCTATCGGATGCAAAATTCTCAATTCATACAAATATTCAGTCACCTATTAATTACAAAGGGAAATCTATCGGTCCTTGAATGTCATTGGCTTTTTTATGGATGGGAAATCATCAAATGACTCCTTCCGCTCTAGGTGGAGCGGGAGGTAGTGTCAGACTCTTAATGACTTAAACCCATTCGTGCTCGTCCTAGTGTCCTTTGCGGTCCAGGGCCACGGCGACTCTTTTGAACAAAATCCGCAACCAATGTCATTGCCTAAAACTGCCAATGAATCAACATTTTGCTTCTTAATTTTATGTGCCACAATCTATAGCAACAGACACATCTCCTATCAACTCGAACACTGAGTTTAAAGTAGTAGTCAACAATTAGTAGTCGTAGACAATTGCCTTCTTTTCCGAGAAGAGGAGTTCCTTTTTCCGAAAAAGAAGACCATTTCCGTGTCACTACTGTTGATCGTTTAGAAGTTGCTTTGTCTTGATTGAGAATCCGGTCATACTTAATATAAAAAATACTGTTATCAGCACTGAAGCAGCATGTAAAATTTCAACTCTACAATAAGAGGAAGTGGTTCTAATTCAGCTTACCAGATTTGATCTAAGCAAACAAACATTACAAGTTGATTAAAAGCAGCAGTTGTGACAAAATGGTATTCATTTATTAATTTAACACTTTATGTAAGTACACACATTTAACAAATAGATAAAAAGGAAGAAACAGAAAAATAGGTACAAAGGTGATGCTTATTTCTAAAGAAATCTCTTCCAGCATACAAAAACATGTGTATGACGTCGCGCAGCTAAATTAAAAGTAAATCCAAGATTTAAGATGAGAGACTGATTGTGTTATTTGGTTGAATAGTAATTATTGTTAAATTCAAAATTAAAATGGTGATTTATTTCAATTGGTCGAATATAAATGGCGATTTATAAAATATGAGCAGGTAACCCCGAATAGGGTAGCAAGTTTGCGTCTACGCCATGACAGCTGGCATTGTTTTGACAGACAGCGTACGAAGTACACGCGTGCTAACCTATTGGCTCGTAATCTAGTTTCATCTTGTGTTTTACCGTATATTTTGTTTACAAATGTAATCGAATGAAACGAGGGACTGTTATGAATCACAAACGTGCTATTATTTCAACGTTTCTTTTATAACACGCCCATGATGGATGACTATCACAAAGACCGCTCCGCTGCCCATTCTGATATTCCGTCATGTATGAAAAGCATTCAGATAAATTAACAACAGAATGGCCCATATTTCAAAACAATAACTCCAACTCAACTCAAACTCCAACTCCATCATGAGCACAAAAATGTCAATGAAAGCTTGTCTAATTGACGTTTTCGTAATCGAGAAATGAGCAAACAAATGTTTAAACTTCAATTTATGACAAGCTCCGATGGAGTTTGGAGTTTGAGTTGAATTATTGGAGTTTACGTTTTGGAACATGGGCCAATGTAACTATCTAAAACATACGAAGCGCGATAAATAATGCGAAGCTAAATCAACAGCTAATGTAGAAATCCGTAGAATTCACGATTAGAGGGAACTAGTACACCCAAGGGATTCTCGTTCATACAGACTAACTATAAATAAATAGTTAGCGGCACATTTTAGCCTATTGAACTCCCAGGGGGCATGACCCTTCTAAATACTAAAGCGTCTTTCCTGTAAAGTTGAACAAGGAAAATCTATTTTAATCATCTAACTTAAACTAATTCAAGTTAAATAAATGACTTGGTAATAAGCTGGAAAGGTATTTTTGGAATTCCTATTTTATAAATTATTAGTTAGCAATTTAACTGGGTTAGGTACTTATTTTTATAATAATAATAATAATAATAATAACCAACTTGTTGATTCTGAGGTACCGTATTACAAGTATGTGCCCGACCCAGTTCTCGAAAATGACCATGTCACGTTGTACTGGGATCGGTCTATCATCACTGATAGGACTATCGTCGCTAATAAGCCCGATATAGTGGTGATAGACCGATTAGCGCGCCGCACAATGAAAATCGATGTTACCATTCCACATGACGAGAACCTCGTGAAAGCTGAGAAAGAAAAACAAATCAAGTATCTTGACTTAGCACACGAGGTTGTCGACATGTGGAATGTGGACTCGGCTGTCATTGTGCCGATAGTCGTTACGGCCAATGGCTTGATAGCCAAAAGCTTCGACGACCACCTGTCGAAGCTGGCGTTACGCAGTTGGGTAAAGGGCCTTATACAGAAGGCAGTACTCCTCGATACGGCTCGTATTGTGAGGAGGTTCCTTTCTCTGGAGCCCTAACCACCGGTAGCTTGGACCCAGCTCCCGACACCGGCGGACTACTATTTTTATATTTTTAAATGTTTTTTTATTGTTTTTTTTGTTATTGAAATATTTAAAAATATAAAATGTATGTTTGTAAGATGAATAAAGAGAATTATAATAATAAACATTTATTTCAAAATCAGTTCCATATTTGTTAGTAACAGTGTAACTTGTAAACTAGTGTTAGTAACATTATTATTCTAAGCGTGGGGCACGCCGATCCCGAGAATGTTTACTTGACTGCATGCAGTCGTATCCACCGCCCCCGGATCGGAGAGTCCCACCTATCCGCCAACGTTAATGAGGTATACACGGAGTTTCTTGCATGTTCTTCTCCATAGAGATCTACGCTTTGGAACGTGCAAATAGCTTCATCTTTTTGACTGACCGACCTTGACAATTCAAAAGTGCCTGTGAATGGTTTATTTAAAAAAAATAAAAAATAAAAAAAACAATAAAGTATAAAATAAATTAATTAAAATACATGAAATAAAAATGATTGTCACATCTACGAGTATATTTTACTCATCGAGAGTCATCCAATAAAACAATGGCGGCCAAGGGTTTGAGGGCCAATACTACTAATGTTTTAGCAACGTTTGCTGTCGCATCACAGTCGCAAACTGTCAAAAAAGCCTTCATTTCCATACATTTTTGACAGATTGCGAATGACATGCGAATGCTAACTTTGTTAAAAAATAGTCGGATTGGCACTCTAGACATAGCGTGACGCGCACGCGCATGGAAATTGCAAAATATGTACCTATATTGATCATGGTATATTACGACAGCGTTTGTCAATCCCATGCAGTTTTGATGGTTTGACAACCACGCTACCCGTAATAGTCATATGTCTTGCCTAGAGCCAAACTGTCGCCAAACCTCTGGTTTAGGTACATTTCCAGCACTTTTTTGCTTATGAATGTAAGTGAACTTCCTAATGGTATCTTCGCAATCACAATTGCGGTAAAATAGGCGATGTTATTTCCCAAGAGAATGAAAATTACAAAAGCTGTAACGATCGCCTCGATATCATAGTTGTTGACTTGTTGTTGTTGTCGTTGTTGTTGTTGTTGTTAAACATAGTTTATAAGTCAATACTAACACATGTACCTATGAGTAATTTCGCCTGAATAAAAAAATAATAATATTGATGTTCAATTGCGTGTACCATCTTCATTCGTTTCTTCGTCTTCTGTCTCGACTAGTTTGTGACTCCCTGTTTCGAGTATACAGGGTTATTTGTAAAACACCAACAACGTTTCAGGGGGTGAAAGTACTCATCATTATAAACAACGTTTGCTATGAGACCAACCCTGAAAAATCGAAAAAAAATCTGCCATTTCATACATTTTCATCGGGTGACTATTGCATTTTGTATGAAACAGCTGATTTAATTTTTTATATTTCAGAGTTGGTTCCATAGTAAAAGTTGTTTATAATGATGAGTACTTTCACCCCCTGAAAGGTTGCTGGTGTTTTACAAATAACCCTGTATATCAAAAACAGGGAAATATGGTTCGAAGGCAAGTAGGAGTCCTTGACCAACTAATAATTTTGTGCTTGCTCATTTTGTGGGTTGAAAACGTTTTTCATATCAGTCGAAAGAAGTCCACTGCTGTTTGATATGATGAGGATATCATCTTATCAAACAGCAGTGGACTTCTTTCGACTGATATGAAAACGTTTTTGGTGAATAGGATCTATAATACAAAATGATTCTTTAGTACATCGACAATTGGTAACGGTAATTCAAAACGAGAATTTCCCTAAATACTCGTACAATTCACAACAAAAAAAACTTCGATGTCGTTTTTTCAGTTCATTTTCCTCCGTAGCAACCTTTTCTCATACTCTTGAACATCGTAATCCGACAATAAAGACGGTTTAATTAAAGGCAGCTCGACTTTTAATCAAATCAAAACATTCATTAGGGGTGATATCTGCATGATGTTCGGTCGTTATCCCACAAATGAACTCTCTTTGACAATAACAACAAGTCATGAATATGTAACAACTTGAAAAAATCTTGAATATTTTTGTGGTAAACTGAATGATGTTGGAGCCTGCAGTTTGATAAATGAAACTATACTTTGTCGAGGAGTGTTTGATACTACTATGCTACTCCACCGGCTGTTTGACTGATTTACTAGCGTCAGTAACGATGGGCAGTAGTCGTGATCTTAGAATATTATATTTTAGTATTCTAAGATTTAGATTTTTAGTTGTTAGTAATACTTATCTACCTAGTTATGTACAATACCCTTTACTGTAACCTAACGGGGTCTAAAACGTTTGTTAGCTCTAAGCCTTTTGTTAAGATCTTGCTTATATCTTGGAATATAATACATGAATATGAATATTTTAGACTAAAATACTTTTCTTCAATTCTATAACACAGGATATGCGTAGACATGTGAATTTCATGAGGATAGATTAAACCACTGATCCGTGAAAGTGGAACAATTCACTTAGGTACGCTTTTATAAAGCGCAGGCCACAACATCACTAGTGAGCGAGCGAGCAAGCCAGCCGGTCTATTCTGTCGACATATCACTGTGGGTGGAGTGAAAAACAAGTGAGCTGTCATTCCATATTGTTTGAATGGTTTGACAGATCACTTGTTATTCACTTCGCCTAAGTTTTCACTTCGACATGTTTACAGAAACGCACTGTTGTAGTAGTAGGGGTGAGAACCGAAGTAGATGAAAAGAGGTGAAACGATGCTCGCCGGGCTCACTCGCTCGCTCGATAGCTGGTGGTGTGGCCTGCGCTTAACTTTGGTTAGGTTAGCAAAGGAAATAAAAAAACGATTTATTGGCTACGGAAGACTTGAGAGGACTTCAGGCTTTTTCGAGTTTGATAAATAGCGAGTCTGAAGAAGTGTAGGGATTTCATTTTAAGGTTATGTTGAGTGTTTCCTCTGTTTACACAAGGAAATCCTTACTTATGAAAACTGGAGGCGTTATTCTATTTTCGGTGCTCGGTACACAGTGAATTTTATGAGTAAACATTTACTTTTAACATTGGGGTTCTCACTCGACTGAGTTGGATTTTTGATGTAAAGTTTATTTGCCGAAAAAGATTCTAAATTGAGTTTTTATTGTAACCTTTTAATTATACCAATAATACTAAAAATTTAAGATTTGATTTTTAAACCCTTTCGCTTAATCTTAATCATTGAAATGCTACCAACATTAGTAAGCAAGTAAACTAGCAATTTATAGTTTTCAGTGTAGTAAAATGCAATATAGAAAAAATAACATAGCGATCAACTACATTGAATAAATTGATCGTGAGTTCGCTGCGGATTTCAGATAGAAACGATCTGTATTTTGTCATAAGTAAACTGAAAACTGTCAGTATTTTTTAAAGGAAAAACATCCTTTTAGAGAAAAATGATAATAGTTTTGGAAATAGCAGCAATATTACGGTGCAAGTTTAGTACGGGTTACAAAATTTTCTACATATAAAAATAATATTGTATTGATTTGCTTTTGTCATTCACAAAAAAACAGGCATGACGGTATGTGTATAAGAGGGTACCCTCTCATGCACACACCATCATGACTGTATTTCTTAAAAGCGTTGACAGTTCCAGGGCCGCGATGACTCTTTCGAACAAATTTTGTAACCCTGGCAGGGTCCCACAACCCTGGTAGGATTTCGCAACCCTGGCAGGAGAGATAGTGACTCGCTATTTTCGATTTTTTTTTATTGCAACCTACTTTCATTGCAGACCCTACTTATTCCTTTCTACCTACCTTAAAAATTCTTGAAAAAATATTTCACAGCGAAACATCTCCAAAAACGTGAAAACCACAAAAAAAGATAAACATGCCTAAAATCGTCTCCGCGAAATACTCGAGACGACTCAGTTGTCATACATAATGTTTCTTTTCATCGCGCCATTCCCTAAACGTGGGGAAAAATGGCGGGCTCTTTACAGACTGTTCCTCGCATAATCTTTGCTTACTCCGTGTCCATTAATCTGGTACATGGTGCTTACGATTTGAAGTCAGAAAAGCACTTTGTCTTTTTGATTTATCCTGTCACATTTTCATCACTTTGTCATGTTTTTACTCAAGGTGACGATGAAAGTATTGAAAACCGTGTTCTAAGGGCAAACAACTTATTCTTATTCTTTATTGTACACACAAAAACGTTCAAATACGAACTGAACAGAGCCTCTACCATGAGATTTCATCGAAAAATTACTCGCTAGCGTTAAACTCGCTAGCGTACTAACGTGGATCGAACAGATTTCGATAGTGCTTGCACCATGAGATTTACGGAGTCTTACGCATTCGCTAAGGTAAGCTCGATAGATCGCGTTGTCTAGCTAACTTCACTCTACTCAATATAATGCTTTACTACTTATGTTTTGTTTCTTTCTTTCTCACTAATAAGAAGAGAGAACGGCTCTTAAGCTCAAAATGTAGTTATATCGCTATGCTAAAAATGTTAAGATAGTCAATATCACAAAATAAACCGACTAAATAAAAAAGTTGACGGTTAGTGGACTACTTATGGTATTTAGTGGTTTTTTAATTTTTATTCCTTATAACATGTCATGTTTTGTTTGTTGGCGTTGTATTACAGTTGTGTGTGTGGTTTAAAAGTTTACAACAATAGATTATAATGGGTTTAGTTTTGAGATAGCTGCATACCATACCAACTTAGGTACTAAGTACCTTTAGTTCTAATGAAACTCATTGTGTTCAGACATTATTTTGACTTTATTATACTCAAACACGTGTATAATTTTAATGTAAACTTATGTTTCACACGGCAAAATGCTAGTGAGCTACGTAACTAATATCGTAAGCGTATTGTTCGATAGCTTCTGTCAAATTAGTGACTCATGGTGCCGTTTTGTATGTTGATAGCTGAAAAACGTCAGTGACCATCGAATAGATTACGTTAGGTTTTTAACCTATCGAAATCTATAGTGCTCATGGTACGAGTTTTAATTCTTTCTGTGACCGCTAGGGGCGCTGTACAGTATGTCATACAAATAATTTACAGAGACGCTAGCGAGTTTTGGCTGCATAAACTCATGGTAGAGGTACAGGACAGCTTATATACAAAGGCGAGCGTAACTCATAATTGTGTTCTCATTAACAAGCAGTTTCAACCAGATTTCGACGGGAATCGTTTATTGACTTTTAAATTGGGAAATTAGTCAAGCCTATATTTATTCGGAGAAAGAGATCTTTTATTCATTACAATTTAAACGTAATGTATAGGTAACTAACATCCCTTAAATGCAAATAATAAATCGTAACGAACTTCAAACTATCTGGTAAATTCCTTTCGAATTGCCCATTATAATTTGACACTTAAGAGAATCAAATAACATTTATTACGGGGCTCAAGTTCCTAACTTTGTTGCAAAGTCAATTGGGAAAATTCCTTCGTGAATTATTTTAGGATGTTACGCATAATCATATCATAAAATATTTTACTAAAGTAGACAAAAACAAACTTGATGTTTTTGTCTAACATAGTAAATTATTTTCAGCATGGTGTAAAGTAACTATTGGAAAAATTAAAAATAAAATAGCTACAGTGACAAAAATTCTAATATTGATAAAAAAATTACTTTCAAATATATTTTTACCATTAGAAAATATCTACTGGCTTCTCCTCCGACAGTAAGAAAATAATGTTGAAGAATCAAAAGAGGCATAATTCATAATAATTGCTTTATTGTCAGGCAATTAAGGCCCATTGATAAAATACATAATCTTATAAAATAATAAACTAATATACATATACCTACTGAAAATACCCAGACTAAACCTAGCCTATCCAGCAGAAGTTCTCAAGAATTTACTGGAACACATAAATTTTATCTCAACAAGTGAACCCAAAAGCAGAACCTAGTTTCAAACATGAGACATTTACTAAAAGATTCAACGTGTCAGACTCTCAGACATTAATTTGGATCGTGATAATTTATAGGGCCGACAGTCCTGAGACTCGAATTTGTTATTAGGGACACTTTACGAGCTACGACTATGCAAGTTTGTAAAAAAAACCGGCTAAGTGCGTGTCGGTCTCTCACACGAAGGGTTGGCATATAGGAGCCGCCTTTAATTTTTATTATTTGTTGCGGCAATAGAAATACACACTATGAAAATTACAACTGTCTACCTATTACGGTCTTTGAGATACAGCCCGCTGACAGACAGACAGCGTACGCAACGTACAGCGAAGGCTTATTATAGAGATCCGTCGGTTATTTTTCGTGTACGGAACCCTACAAAGAGAGGTAGGTATGAGATTTTTAAGCACAGAGCTTCTGAGGTTTTTTTTCTCAGCAAAACAATTACATGGGCAAAATTACAGAATGTTTTTATAAGTTTTGAGATTTAACTAATGATAAATGATACTAGAATGAAATTGACTGTTCTGAATTTATTCCATTTTTTAAAGATTCATTTCAACTTTTTTCTTTTAATCGGAATCGCAGGGCGATTCGCGGCCACCGTAGGTGCGGGTCTGCGGACGGCGAGCATTGGGTAGCCCGCCGTCCAATTATAACCAGGCCCAGATCGACGGCGCGTTGTGTGCCACGCGCACCTCAAAGAGATGTTAGTATAGTAGTTGGGGCCCGCTAGGGCCAGATCCTGCCAGGGTAGCGAAATTTGTTCGAAACAGTTACCGCGGTCCTGGAACGCAAAGAGCATTTGGAGGAACACGGATGGGTTTTAGTCACTAAGACTGACACTCCCTACCGCTCCGCCTAGGGCGGAAGGAGTCATTTGATGATATCCTAACCTTGAAAAAAAAACAGCTAGATATAAAATTATACATGATGAATGGTAACAAGGGTTGAAACTAATATTGAAGGAGAAAACAACCGTATTAATCACGCTAATATGCAACTGCATCGGTAATCATTTGCCTATGATTTCAATGAGGCATATAATAAGCTATGCTCATTCCCTTCACGCATCCCCTTGTGGAAACCTTTTATGCGATATCATGACAATATTAAATGTGTTGTTGATGTCGAGTGAGTAGGTTGTTTGCAATTTTGTTTAGAATTTGAAATACGGGACTTCGAGGTTAGAGCTTGTGGCTGAATAAAAACAATCGCACGGGTCTATCTGTGAAGTTCTATCTATCAGTCTATTGGGGTTTGGTTTCCGCACTTAGTCCTGGTGTTGGACCATCGTGCGTGACCCATGGTGGCCGTCATTCTAAGCAGCCAACCTCCCTCCAGAAGCAGATTTAGAGGGAATTCGGTGTCCCTATTGTTTGCCTCCGTATTTCGGCGACGACTGTGCCCTTCAGGCGCACGTGCGATACCGTCTCCTCCTCTTTCATGCATTCTCTGCACAGAAGACTGTCCGTTATACCTATCGTATGGAAATGTTTGTACAGTGAGCAGTGCCACGCCACCTTTCGTAAGCTGGCCCCTATCCAGTTGCAGAAGGCACCTCTAGTTAGTTTCTTTTCTGGTTCCAAGGCTGTAGGCATAGAATCTGCGAGGTTAGATGCAAAGGTGGATGGTCTATTGCATACCGAGACTGCTCCGTGCCTCGGCAAGCATGTTAAGTCGTTGGTCTCGGCTGTCACTTGATGATCAATGCCAGTCAAATCGTTTCGGATTGGCAGAAGCCAGAAAATCTGATACTACGCCAAGAGACATGCCAAGGGGTATTATGCTACCCAGTTTCTAGGTTCCGGAGGTCAGGTACTCAGTCGTTCCATGGAAAATAATAGTACTCAGCTGCAACTGGTTAGATGGAAGCCGACCCCTATCATCATCTGCCTAGCCATTTCCCAACTACGAGAATATTAAGGTCGGCTCCCATTCAAACCGGATTCAGCTAAATACGAGTATTTTACGTGGAGCGGCTGCTCCACAACCCATTAACTGAGTAACACGGTACTTCTTTATAAGACTTGTCAGATTTTCTGGCTTCTGACAATCCGTAAAGACTGCCAAAGATCTACAAATGACAGCCGGGACCAACGGCTTCACGTGCTTTCCTAGTAATTCCGAGGCATGGAGGAGTTTCGGTAAGTTAAGATGGTCACCCATCCATAGACCAACCTCGGCAAGCGTTGCTTAACCTTGACGATCGGCCCGTGCGGCTGTTATAATTTAGCTACGAGCTCCTATATTATTTGGAAATTATCTAGGCAGATTCATTGGAAAAGGAACTTAATTGTTATTGGCTCTATGTCTCTTATACGATTGTTGTCCATAATTATGTTTTATCTATTAGTTCTCCTATGGTTAAATAAAAAAAAAACTAAAAATATTGGCCTGGTCTTCTTTTACATTATTGCATGCGTTCATAAAAAATACTCCCTTAATGTTGGTGTACCTATAAAAACGATAAGTTGGCATATTTTCAACATAGTCCCATAATCTAGATAACTTCAAATCATTCACAACTAACAATTTATTCTACTTCTCAACCAGTCTTAAATAACTCTCATCTCAAGCTTTAAATATTCCCATTGAAAGTCGAAAACTCGTTCATTTATCAGCCACCATTCAATTCCACGAAATTCTATTTAGCCCAACGTGATATCAGCTTGGAATGCCGAGTTTTTTAATTCTTATCTCATTCCGTATTCCGTGGGGTTCTCGCCGCACTCAATTTAATAGAACTAGAGTATTTTATATGTACGCATAGGGTGCTTTTCTAACAGAGATGAGCGAGGTAGCTAGGCGGTGCGAATGTGTAGCGGTGCTGTGGAAACGTGTGATTATTTCCATCAAAGCTGTGCGAGAAGTTTGCGCGGAATGGGGACGAATAGCGAAGCTGAAATGGTGTACGAGTATAGCTGAGTAGTGCGGGGTGACATTCCAGGCACAATTTTCTTGCTTGTGTCGCTCGCATACATCCCTCTTTTGCATACCTTGCATAGTAATATATCTTTCGCCTTTTCGCTTCGCCACCAGAGCTGCGCTTAGCCAGGTTAGGAAAATGAAGGGATCCCTTTAGTGGATTTTTATATCTCTCACCGTCTAGCTACCTCGCACATCTTTGGTAAAAAAGCACACGTTTTCGTGTTAGTATTACTGATGCGCTTCGGGAGTACTAAGAGGCTAACGAAATGTGTGCGGTTAACTTGTGCAATTTTATGGGAAAATGTTGCAAGGTAAGATTGTAGTGGAAATGGATTTTACATTGTACTAAAAGTTACATTTTATAGTATCGGTATTTTTGCTAGGACTGGCTTTAGAACTCAAAGGATAATGCTAGAAACTGTTAGCAAAGCGTTAAGCACTTTCAGCTTAGAAAAAGTGAATTAAACGTAGAACATCAGCATTGAGTTTCTGGAATTAGAAACGCTCCTGCAAGCAGATGTGACGCGCCAATGCAAGAAGCGTTATTTTATTGAAATAGTTCTTACAGCTAAAACGATTTAGTGAATACGCGTTGTCGAGCAAATGTAGTCGTGTATTTGTTGTGTTATAAGCTGTCTACTAGAATATTCAAAGTTAAATATCTACTTAGCTTTGGGATTGACATAAACCTAACCATATCTATTAAGATTTTTATGTTGAGGAGGTCACTGGTTTATTTTTGAAGTTTAATGCCAAATGCACATTCAATATAACTGTAACTAATTCCAACGCAAACAGAATCATTAAGATTACTTAACTTTAAATCAAGAGTGAATAGGTTACTTCTAGGCAAGCGTGCTCCATCTTCGACCAGATCATCACTTATCATCAGGTAAGATAGTGGTCAAGCGCGTGCTATCAATATTAAAAGAAAAGAGAACCTCCTCCTTTCATGAAGGCGGTTATAAAAATGAATCAAAATGTACATACAAATGCCTAATTTAATCATAAGCATAGGTAGGTAAAACAAGCCATAAGTGCGTTACAAATTGAAACCCTCCCTGGTTACAATTTGTAACTGTGTTACCGTAATAATGTGTTGTAGCTATAAACATTAATATATGACACTAATTAAAAGGCACCCCTAGCACCATAATTAATTAAATGCCACTTATTGCGGGGTTGTGGTGGAGGAATGGAAGACGCGTCCAACTTGTAAGGAATTTTGATTGGGGTGTGTTGTTATTTGGTTTAATAATAGATGTTGCATGGTAATGACGTAATTTGAAACGTAGGAACCTATGTGGGTTGCGGAATTTGTTCGAAAGAGTCACCGCGGCCCTGGAACGCAAAAGGCATTAGAAGGAATACTGATGGGTTTTAGTCAGTAAGAGTCTGACACTCCCTCCCGCTCCACCCAGGGCGGAAGAACTCATTTGATGATTTCCCATCCATAACAAAGGGTACCTATCCTACCTAAAATTGAACGTTAATTTATATGTGGTTATATCGATGGTTAAAAGTCACTAAGCATCTAAGATTTTCTAAAATCGATACCTATTAGTCTACTTCACTTCATCAGGTCTGCCGGTCGATTCTGTCGACATACACCATACACCACCACAACACCTACATACACCTAGGCGGAGTGAACGACAAGCGAGCTGTCATTACATTTTACTTGTATGGTTTGACAACTCACCCGTCGTCGTGCACCCTACCCATGTGTTCACTTCGACATGTTTACAGAATCGCACTGCTGGTGTGACCGGCAGTGCGATTCTGTAAACAAGTCGAAGTGAAAACATAGGAGAAGTGACTGATTTTAAAAAGAGACCGAACGTAATAATGTTCGCTCTTCTTCATAAAAATCTAAAATGCAATTTTACAAACCATCAAAACCTCTTGGTGAATTTTCAAACGTCACTTGCGAAAAAAACAGCTCGCCAGATGAAAAGCGTTTCTGATTAGCGTTGACAAATCTGTCAATATCAATAAAACCAGGGTGAGAGGGAATTGCCTTTCGTAGGTTTGCCAACTGAGGCTTTTACCCAATAAAAAATACGGGTCAAGGCTACAAGAAATTCAGGAGGGAGAATCTAGTATTTCACATGGGATTAGCAGCCTGTTGGCGTATTTGTCAATAGAAATACCGCATTTACACATTGTGCGAATTACGAGAGGAATAATTATGGAAACGCGGTCTAAACGGCCACGCTTGTCATTCACGGCAGTACTCGCGTCACGCCTTATACATTTGGTTTTAGACATATCATCATCTGCCTAGCCTTTTCCCAACTATATTGGGATCGGCTTCCAGTCAAACCGGATTCAGCAGAATACCAGTATTTTACATGAAGCGGCTGCCTACCAGACCTCCACAACCAATTACCTGGGTAACACGGTAATTCTAGGCAAGACTGGAGTACGATTTTCTGGCTTCTGAAATTCCGTAACGACAGCCAAAGATTTACAAATGACAGCCGGACCAACGGCTTAACGTACTTTCCGAGGCACGGAGGAAACTCGGTATGTTAAGACGGTCACCCATCCACAGACCAACCTCGGCAAGCGTTGCTTAACCTTGAAGATTGACCCGTGCGGCTGTTATTATTTAGCCACGAGCTCATTTGGTTTTAGACATAGTCAGCCTATAAATCCTAAAAGAAGAAATTGCTATGATTAAGTGAGTGCTTGAGGATCGAAGAGTGATACCAGTTCAGAGAAAAACGCTGCTGGCCATCCACGCCATTCTCAAGTGAAAAAAGTAGATGTAAACATGAATATTTGGGCTGGTATCCGCAACTCTACGTACAAGTACATATTTTACGTACGGGTGGGGCAAGTAGGTCATGCAATCCATCCCAGATCCTCAAGAAAGGCCAACAAGACCCCGGTGCTACTGACTATTTACACGGAGCGAAACTGGCTTGTGGTAAAGAACTAGGAATAATGAGACGTATTTTGGCACAAAACTTTGCTTGCATTAGTAACTGTATTTCCTACAACTTTGCTTCCATGGCCTATCGCACAGAAATCGTGTTTTTTATTCCAGAACTATCTAATTATAGTTATTTTTCTTTACGTATTTTAGTGGCTGTTCCAGGAGTGCGTGGTCATATATTAGAATGCTATTGTGTAGCTGCTATACAGAAAAGATACAATATCACAATTTTGACATTTTTCAAAAACATCCTACCCGAAAAAACAAACTAAAAGTAAATAAAAAAACAGACAAAAAAAGACAAAAGAAGACAAATTTCAAGTACTCTGATGAAGTTGCTAGCATCGTATCTATGATTGAACTAAAATATACGCCAACAACTGCATCAAACTACTTCAAAATTTTAACTTTTTTGGAACTTTTCAATCGTTTTCTACGGTCGCGTTTTTTTTTTATTTATGAATGGGCCAGCTCTTGACCTCGATCACGCCTGATGGAAAGCGATAGATGAGGTCCATGATGAAGCGAGCGTGCCCAGAAGGTGCCTTGAGGCAGTGGTACTCCCACGCGTCGACGAAACACAGCAGGCTGCTTGACGCCGAACTCCGGTGGGGTGGTCGCTAACCAGGCGGGTGTTAGCCCTACCACCGCAAGGGAAGGATTGGCCAGTCTTATAAGGTGTTAGGTGAGAATGTCCAGGATCCGCCGAGCGCTTGGTTCAGTTGAGTGTCTGATGGAACAAATTGCGCTACACGAGGAGGACAAAAGTCCGTTACTTTTTTATTATTGTTTCGTTGCTATATAACAGCTACAGAACACCGCCCTTAAACATGACCATGCACGTCTGGAACACCCATAATTACCAACCTTTTTAAAACAATAGTTTATAATGTGAATCAGTCTTTCTCACAACTGCATGTGCCACAATGCTGAATTTCCCAATTATTTTCCCATATATTTTTTTACTTTTGCTCGTAAAAATATACCAGCGGTGATTGCTATTTTTCCATTTGCAAAATCAGCATACGAAATGCTGGAAGGCTAACGAATACCAAAAACCAATGAAATACGACAACATGGAGGAAAAATAAAACTGAATGCCGTTTTATTTTTACTTTATAGTCTTTGTGGACATGTATCTTTGCATGTTACATATTATACAACGTATAACGTTGTTTTTCGCGATTTCAGTTTTGGTCCCTTAATGAATGTTGTTCATAATGATGAGTACAATGACCACTTAAGAGGTATTGCGTTTATTCTGTTAAACGTTGTAGATGTTGTTTAGATAATAATTATTCAGATTGTATTTCATTTATGTAGTTATATGTAAAAAAAGAACAATATGAATAGGAAATATATGGAACACAAATGGAGCTGGACCGGACACCTGGCACGATACGGAGTAAGGCAGTGACCGAGTGGCATACGCGAACTGGAAGAAAAAGTGTAAATCATCCGCCAGCGAGATGAGTAGCCGACAATGGTAGAACCTGTATAAAGCTGGCCCAGGAACGTGGGAATTGGCACAAAAATTGAGAGGACGCAAAATACACCCTACAGCTAAGTCGTCGTCGGTTCCTATGCAAGGTTTATTATATATTATATATCCTGTACCTTGAAGAATTACACAGAGAAAAAGAAAGAAAGAAAAAGAGTTTATTTGCGCCATGCTGCATCATGTATAGGTACCATAAAAAATAGAGAGGTATTTATTATATGGTAGCTTCCCTAGTCTTGTTTAAGTGCCATGTAATCAAGGGAAGCAAGCTATGTTATTATCTTCACTTCCATACCTTATCCCACTAAAATGAGATCAGCGCAATATGTCTTCTTATATACTTCTAAATCTGTGGTTGCCTGTCAAGCCACACTTTTTTTTTAAATGACGTTAGGTACCCCCACATTAGGAATTTCTCCTGTATCGTGGGTGCGTGCGTTTACAAACATTATATAAACTCACATACACAAACCGCCAGACCCTCTGTCACACAGCATTGTGACATCAACCAAAACCAACTCTAGACACAAGCTGCTAGAATTTTCTAATTGAGAATGGAAATGTTAAATGGCAGGTTAATGGTAAGCAGTAAAGTCGCATTTCCAAATTGCACTATATGTAGTTATGTTTTTTTTCTATGGTTGACAAAACGAAGAAAAAACATTTCAGGTTTTTGTTAGGTCACCTTTAATCACTGTTTCAATTTAATTCTCTTTAAAATCCGATAACTAGTTCCGTAAAATCGAGCGTACATAGTGATTTAAATGCAAATTCCGTCAAAACTCCGTTTGAATTTCACGTTTGTAGTTTTTAAAACGTTACCTGAAATTGACTGTCTATTTTTTTAAACATTTCCATCGCTTCGTGTGTTTTGTTTAATAATTGAAAGCTTTATTTATTTTATATTAAAAAAGAAACCTTCTTACTGGAGATAGCGCAACGAGGGCAAAAAAAAACATTTGAACAAGTGAGATATCCAGTTTTCATAGACGGAGACACAGACAGACTAAGTTCATTTTTACCATTTTGACGAGACCAACTAGAGAGATGACCAGAGATCCAACTATATGACATCTTAAAACCATCTTGATTCCGGTGTGAGAGAGAAACAGCTATGCAAGCCGCGTAGTGCTGTCCCATTTTAACAACGGAATAATGACGACATTGGCACATCAGCTGTGCGCATCGCACCGTGAAAACTTAGGTGGATGGTGGTGAGCTTGAAATGAACTGTCGATTGACCTTGATTGTATGGATTGACATCACTTCATGTTCACTTCACATAAGTTTTGACGGTGAGATCATTATAGCACTCCTGGTTCACTTTAGCCCTGTATCGAAATCGCAGGAAGTCATGAGTGAGACATTTGACCTTTGAGACCTTTGCCAAGCAGTAGACTGGTATAGGTAGGAGGTAACCAGTAAACTACTGCATAGCATGTATGCATGTATAGAGGTATGCGGAACTGAGAATAAAGTCCCGTATGCCTCCGTTGAAAAGAGAGGATCCTCCGACAGGACAGTTGTTGTGTCCGGTGGGCAACTGCCCGATGGTTGATATTAAGGCTGTTGTACATGTTCAAAACTTAGATACCGCGATTCAGGATTTTTTTAAGTTAGTTCGCAGCTGGCGTCACGGTTCTTTTTGTTGCGATGTAGATTTTTGCTACGTTGGTTTTTTGGGGGGGCATTGATGCCGCTATACATGTATGTAGATTTTATATCGAAAACTTACTGCTGCTAATTGAAATAAAAATGTTTTTAACAGAAACGTACTGCACGTTTCTGATAAAAACATTTTTATTGATAGGTTTGCGTATGATCACCTAATGGTAAGCTACGGTGTGGTCGCCTAGAAGTAACTTATTTATCCTTGATAAGTCCCCCAGGTTGTTGCTATCAGGAAACACAGACTCCGACAGGGAATTTCACTCCTTAGCTATACGCACATTGAAAGTACCTATTCTCGAAACGATCAATACAAATATTCTTTTAAGTGCATAGTTTCTTTTTCTTCTTTCTAAGCTTTTGGCACGCTGTTTTACTATTCGAGATTTGAAACTTCTGATTCGTCTTAAAGTTTTTAAACTTTTCTGTAATCTTAATGACTGAATAGAATAACCAAGTATTTGATAAAATGCAGAGAAAATATTGATGTTTTCGTAGATATAACAGTTTGAAGCTTTATCCTTAGCGTCTTCCTAGATTATCTTAAATCATATATTATATTCCATTCTAAACACAAAGTATATGTTATAAGAATTAAGAATCTGCTAAACAGTATAAATTTAAACATGTTTTATAAATAAGCCTGCATTTGTTTAGACTATCTTTTTCCACGTCTTTGCGCCCTTAATGCAGGCTAAGTATTTTAAAAAAAGTGCATTTTTCCGCAATAAAAGTAACCCTATGACGCTTATTGATAGACTTACTTTCTACTAGTCAAAGAATTTTATCAGCGAGTCAGTATTTTCAGAGATTACTCTATACAAAAATACAAACAAATAAAGAATTTTAGTTCTTAATTACATTTATTACTTTAGACACAATACCTACCTACAGGTAGTACAGTTCAAGCGAACACAAAATGCGAATTAAGCCATACATTATTTCCAATAGCTACTTGAGCTCCTCTCTAATCGACCAATCCACAAATGGTACTCAAAACGACTTTGACAGTTGCATTTGAATAACAAGTACCTACGTCTGACGCCACCATGGCTCAATTAAATCAATTAACATCGTTCATTATGTTTGATTACAGCGACATGGGCTGTCGCCGCGCGTGTTGCCGCTTCATTAGCAAATAGTGTTCATTTCCACGTTTAATCTCCGTTTAATAAAGCCGGAATTAAGTGTTTGATTGCGATTATCGGTGCCACCGGCCGATTTTGGAGCTCGTGTTGTGACAGATTTTCTGATTAATTGCTTATCTTAGTGCTTTTGTATCATCGAACAATCTGAGTAGCCTTATCCCAACTTTGTGTTATGAGCTTGGGGTTCGTGACATTAAAAATAGCCGATGAAATAACCAAAATTTTAAAACATTTAAAAAAAAACAGAAATTATAAAACAAAATTAGAACTGAACACTTTAATTCGCAGTTAAAGTTTGTATCGCAAGTCCAATACTAGTTAATTCAACCCTAGAAACATCTAGAAAGTAGGTGTACATACCGGCCCCGACTGACCAGTGTCGAGAAGTTTAGAATTTTCGAGCATATTTTAAAAGTCTAGAAGGATCTTGACCCTACTAGTTCCACTACTCGATACTAGATGGCGTCAGTAGTAACTAATATTATTATGTGCCTGGCATTAATTCTGGCGCGTAACATATTATGTTTAAGCTGAATACAAGTATTTTACATGGAGCGACTGCCAATCCAACCTCCAATATCCAGTAACTGAGTAACATGGTAGCTCTTAGTAAAACTGGTGTCTGATTTTCTGGCTTCTGACTATCCGAAATGACTGTCAAAGATTTAAAAATGATAACATTGACCAATGGCTTAACGTGCTTTACGAGGCATGCGTTGAAGATCGACCCGTGTGGCTGTTGTTACTTAGCTCCTCCATTACACTTAGCAGAAAATCTGACACCAGTCTTGCCAAGAAGTACCGTGCTATTCAGTCAATGGGTTGTGGAGGTCTGGTAGGCAGCCGCTCCACGTAAAACACTGGTATTCAACTGAATCCGGTTTGACTGGGAACCGACTCCAATATAGTTGTGAAAAGGCTAGGCAGATGACAAAACACATGAACGTATAAGTAACCCTTAGTTGGACAAAATTGTAGTCCTGTCCCGTGATTGATTTTCAAAATACTCATAAGTATATTTCCCATTTCGTGACACGATTACGAGGTAATAAATAAATCTTTTACCTACCTTTCACACAAGATATATCTACAGAAACAATTTAGGAATGAAACTTGAAAGACTTCACTAAGCCTTCGCGAACTTTCGAATCCACGGATTTAGAAGAATCCTTGGATCATAAAATTCTCTAGGCTCCCGTATCGGGCCGAGCAATTGTGATCCAGAGAATGCCATTTTCCCTTTGGAATATGGATGAATTTGATCCTAATGCTGCAGATATTTGAATTGAAAATCCATTGGGTCTGAATCAATTAAATTTCAAGCTTCTGTGTAGGACGTGATAATCCTAGGATTCTTTTCATTGCACCGTCTTCTTCGTAAGTAGGTGGGCAAAGATTTGAAACGAATAAAGTAGCTTTCGTGATTACATCAGCATTCTTTGAATTTGACTTTGTTGTTTAACCCGATTCATCTTTTTAGGTGTTCCATTTTGAAAAACTTAAAAAATAAAAACCATTCAATATTTTGTTTTCTTTATCTTTTTTTATGTTTGTTCCATTCAGCCATTATGACGTTAATATCACACATTGAACACAGATACACTGTGGTCTGGATCAGAACACTTTCTTATCTCGGTGTTACAATAAGTTCCTTTTTTTATGGATGGGAAATCATCAATTGATTTCTTCTGCTCTGGGTGGAGCGTGATTACTAAGGTTCCTGCGAATTGATTTTTGACTTTGACGTGGGCAAAACCACAACCAAATGCTAGTGTAGAAAAACGCTTATTTCTATAATGTAGATTCTTTAAGTTGAAAATAGATTTGAATCTTGATTGGATTGAAATTCTCGATTTCAAGATTCAAATAGGAACCAAGGGTTCGATTGGAACTTGGATCGAATCGGTGACTAGATTATATTAAAGATATAGTTAGGTACGTATTAGAACAAAGGTAAACGACCTTTCTACTGTGGTAAAATAATTCATTTTGCTGCGGCAGTTGAAGATTGCTTCTAAAAAAAATTAGAAAGAAAGAGTGAATGAATTTTGGTATATAATAATCTATACTCTATCTATCTATCTATCAATATAGGTAGTTAGTGTTTGCAAGATATGTACTCGTATAATATATAGCAGTATTTTATATTGTCCATTTTGTTTTGTTTCGTTTTGTATTCTGACCCGCGCAACGTCGTCTGCGTCACATTTTCCATTAATCCTCCGCTCCTATTTGATCGTAGCGTGATGTCATATAGCCTTTTCCATAGCCTTCCTTGATAAATGGGCTATCCAACCTTATAATATTTTTTTAAATCGAATCAGTTGTTCCTGAAATTGACAAACAAACAAACTCTTCAGCTTTATAATGTTTTTATATATTTTTAAATAGTTGTTGTGCTAAAGTGTTAAATAAATATTTATTTATTTATTTAACACTTTATCACACAAATGTACACAGGCGGACTTAATGCCATAGGCAGTCCTAATATTATTTCCTAATTTATTAAATTCCATCGGTACTGACTGAGTGACTAACGGCCGCTTTCTAAATATATCTCAATCCCAATCTTGATCCCGATCCTTGTCTGTAACCAATCAACGGCCGAGTTTGTGTCCTTCACCACACAATCCTCACCTTTGATTGGTTACAGACAAGGATCGGGATCAAGATTGGGATTGAGATATATTATAGAAAGCGGCCGTAAATGGACCACGCACAGCCGAAAGTTATACTGATCGTAGAAAGTTGAAATTTGGCATGTAGGTTCCTTGGAGAGTGTAGGGGAGCAGAAAGAGAGAATTTCCCAAAATTCTTACAGGAACGGGGAAAACGGGATATGCACGTACAAAGTCGCGGGCAAATGCTAGTGTATAGAAAAAGGAATAGTACTATTCACTCTGTACAGCTTCATCTCTCTCTTACAACGGAATTATGATAGCAGTGACAAGTCTTAGTAGAGGGAACTGCTATCTAGAGTCCAGACTCTATGGATAGTAGTCCTTTGAATGAACCAAAGTCATCGCTTCTATAGAATTTGAATAACATTAAATTACTAATGGCATATTTGAATGAAACTTGTTACTTGAATTGCGTAAAATAATTAATATAGAGTGTAAATAGCAATGGCAAAAAAGTAAGATTTTATTTAGCTTTGCCTAAAATTTTACTCAAACAAATAAATAAATAACAAACAGGTTGTTGTTTATTTATTTGTTTGTTTTAGTCAAATTTTATTATGCCTCTAAACATGCTTGATTACGTTATTTTTGATATTATAATTTGACCTAAATAAAAACAATTTCGAAAATTCTCGCGAATTAGATCCTAAAATAAAATCCATGTAACAGAAACAATGAAAACTAAAACTAACAAAAGAATTATCGCAATAAATTCTCCAGAACGTTTGTCCCACTTCATATAAACAAGTGCAACGTTACAGCAAGATCAAAAGAGTCTGCATCTGACAGACACCAAGCGCAAAAAGGTTGCATAAAAATAAAAAAGATCTTATATACGGTGTCACCGTTTAAAAGGACGTATGTACGGTACCAGCTTTTTATAGCGCACCCCTTTTACAGAAAAATTACTCGGGGACCACATGTTACGAAAATATTTTTGAACTTAAAATTACGTATGTATGAAATAATTTCCGTTTCAGCCTTTGATGTTGGTCTTGGGAGCATTTTCGGGGATGTTCTACGATGGCCGTAACTTTTTTTTCAGGGATGCTTCGTTTTTTTTTTGGGTAATATCGGAAAATGACAGCACAGGGTGGTTTTTACGAAATACGTTTTGATGTATTAAGTCGACTTTAAGCATACGGTCTGGACTGGATTATCTTTTCACATTTTTCAAAACCAAAAGAATAGACAAGCGGCAGTAAAAATCTCAAAATATGATAAGTTGTGAACGATTTAAAATCTACGACGATCGACAGAAGCAGTACTAATTGCGTCTGACGTAACTTGCAATTCACGCCATAGTGAATTTGCGCCATCCAGCACAAACGTCGTTCTGTGTGACAAGACAAAACAAAAGCATTATGAAGTTACCAATTGTTTCTACTTAGTAGAAACAATTAGTAACTTCATAATGCTTTTGCATCCATCCTTTACCACTACACACATTTAATTTAATATTTAACCGACTTCGTAGTAACATCTATCAAATAAGTAGGTAATTCATGTAATTCATGAAGATTATTGTCAATAGTCAACATATTATACTATATTATGTTATATCAAATTAAGCCGTACTTAACCTACATCTACACAATAATGCCTTAATTTCAGCTGAAACACAAAACGAACAATTTTAGACCTTAGAGCACTTTGGTAGTATCTCTCAGAAAACGTGAACTACATCTAGACAAGTTGAGAGCAGACGGACTATCGATTAGGTTAAAGTTAGTAGTTGTAGCACCCAATGTCCGAAAACCTTTTGAAGCTTGCCAAAGTACATTAACTAGAGACTAATACGTAACAGTAATTCAAGTACTAAAATGAAAACTGTGGACTGATCACAATGTAGTTTCATTTTGAGGTATTAAACCATCAGTGTGTAAATTTTACTCATTCTTAAGTAACGTTCGCTATTCGCATGCCAATCGCAATCTGTCAAAAATGTATAGAAATTAAGGCTTTTTTGACAGTTTGCGATTGAGATGCGAATGTGGCTTAAAAAATTATAAAATTGGCCTCCTGATCATGTTCACGAAGAAATACTTCTTAAACTTTATCTACTTGTACATAGCTAATTATACAGAGTAATGGCTATATCTACTGAAAAGAAGGCTAACAGAGGTACTTAGATCGCACTGCTACTGAAAATTTCTGTTGGAAATGCCCAATAACACTTTGCCCAACCTAGGAATCGAACCCGTGGAATGCGACCACAAGACCAACGAGACAATTTACTGTAAAAAAAACGACTTCCAAATAAAACAAACACTAAAAAATACCAAATAACTTTAAATTTAAATTAGGAAGACGCAACCAAAAAGGTTGCTTCCTAATTTAATACCGACTTCAGAAATTAAAGTTATTTGGTACCTACTTTGTAGTGTTTGTTTTATTTGGAAGTCGAATTTTCTTTTTGTAAAGAGTTTTTTTTATTTTTTTAGCGATACCTCACACTTACACCACTTAACTGGAAAGTTACAGGAAAGCAAAATACGTGATTTCATATACAAGCATGACATATTTTTTTCAGTAATTTTGATTTAAAAAACAAACTACTTAACCGATTTTGATGAAAAAAATACAACCGAATTAACAACATCCTCCTTTTTTGAAGTCGGTTAAAAATAATATAAGTTTAACTAAAACACGTAGAAGTTAAGCGTCCTAGAAAATACTTTTCGTTTCAATTCTTCTCAACTCAACTGGGAAAAAAGTTCCATTCATGTTGTCTAGTTGGTACAAATTCTTCTTTTTAGCTTTGTTCCAAGCCCACTGTTAATGGCCGACTTTCTCAAAGACGATCGCAGCTTATTTATTAACAAGAGTACCTACAAATATACAATAGCGACTTTTGGGAGCGAGTGGCCTCGTTTAGATTAAAAAAAAAAGAAACGAGAACGAATCTGTTTTTAGGGTTCCGTAAATGGAAATTGATCATTCACACTTTCCCTTGTGTCCGAATTTGCTGGGCTTAAAATTTAAAAAAAAACACGAAAATAGGTTGCAGTACAAACGAATAAGAAGTCAATTACTTTTTAAATCTTTTTGCTCGCAAAACAGATGGTCGATGGGGCCGAAAAGTTTTGGAGTGGCGACCGCGTACCGGAAGACGCAGCGTTGGAAGGCCTCCCACAAGGTGGACCGATGACCTGGTGGTAGTATCCACCCATTTTGACATTCGACCATAGCCTCCCACCTGCGCTTGCGCGTTCCGTAATTTTTCTATGCGATCGACAAATGAAACTGGAGCACTGGGCCATTGAGCTTTGGTCAATTATGTGTTAGTACCTTTTTTTCACATTTAAGTTGTTTATATTTACGTTTATTACTATTTGCTAGGGTCGCGGGTAAAAGATGGATGCGAGACGCACAGGACCGGTTGCTGTGCCGACACTTGGGCCTATGTCCAGCATTGGACGTCTTTCGGCTGATATGATGATGATGATGATGATGATCTACGGAACTCTGGGCGAACCGTTTCGATCTTGGCAAGTTTTATATAAAAATTGCGTGATGTATTAACCTTTCTAAGGGGCTCATACCTGGGCCCGTTAGGGCCGATGCCTGCCAGGGTTGCGGATTTTGTTCGAAAGAATTACCGTGGCCCTGGAACGTAAAAGGGACTAGGAGGAGCATGGATGGGTCAGTAAAAGTCTGACACTCCCTGCCGCTCCAGCCCGAGCGGAAGGGGTCATATGATGATTTCCCATCCTTAAAAAAACAAGGGGCTCATACCTCTGTGATATTGAGCTCCAGCTCTAGTGGAAAAGGCTTGATATTAGCTTATCTTTTTACTGGTCATCCTCATAACAAGCCAGATAACAAAGTACAAAGCATCAAGTATTTGATTTATTTCCTTTTACAAAGCTGACAACTATATTGAAAAGTTCTTCAATAAAGCCAGACCATTTTGCAATACGATATCGACATATTGCGACGTTCCCTATATAAGATGAACGACATCGGTATACCACATCCGAACCTCAATGGCCACTGCTGTAGAGCCACAATGGGCACGCCTGAATTATTTGTGGGCCCTACAATGGTCGTGCTGGTTGGATTTCAACTGCTATTAAATGAGGCTGGTTTGGGTTCACGGGATCTTGATTTTGCTTGAGTTTACACATTGGAAATGTTAATAGCTCGATCCACATTTGGAATGCCCAAAAGTAGCACTGGCTGGAGGCCTTAAATTCTTTTGAGGTCACCACAGGATAGTCTGGTTAAGTAATAGATAGCCCTAGCGAGCTGAATCTGCGAGTCGCAACATCAAAAAAAAAAAAAAAGAATTGGAATGCCAAAATGCAGAACAAAACTTAAACAGTAATTACTTAGAAGAAAAACTTGACTAAGTAACGGCAATGCTTTAATGTTTAAAAAAAATATAAATTGTAGAGGAAGACAATATGATCTTTAAATTCAGCGACGTGATGTCGAAATTGAGAGTCATGTTTATATTTGTATGTATTAGCAACACGGCCATCTGTATTTTAAAGAGTGTTCATGGAGTTTCTCTTCCTCAATCCAAAATTCCAGTAAATTGTTTAGTTGAAATCAATGTTTTGAGTTTGTCTTAGTTAAAGCGACATTATTTAACCTTACAAGTGAAGATCAATAACCGAACCGATTCAAATTCAGCTTGGCTCCTGCAAACCACGTCTGATTTCAATATTATAGGAGTACTTACCAAGTCTGCAGTTGAACAAACATCTACCTCTACCTTGGCCACATCGTGAATGTCTGCATAATTCGTACAAGCTTAAACCTATCACTTATGAATTTCATGTTCAATGCCCAATTGGCTCTACTGGACAGGGATTAAGATGTTATGGAATCTAGATCAAGATGAGAAGTAGGTTGGATGTGTAAATTGATTGTATAATAATGTTATTAGACGTTGCTGCAGATGTATAAGGCCTGGGTCTCAACAGCGATTGCGGGATAGACAGCGACGACAGATTTACTACTACTGCTACTGCTACGTCAATGCAGACGCGCGAGCACTGCTAGATTGCGCATCGCTCAGACGCCGTTTCGTGCACCGCTGCCTTCGAGGCCAGTTCCATCTAAAGGCCTATTCAAACCTAAGCGATATTCGCCACCGTCATATAACTGTTCACACCAAAGCGGATTTCACTATCCTTGTGGGTAGAATACCGAGTTCGAGTTTCGCCCAGTAAGCGAAACAATACCTATGCGGTACTATGGCACCAGCTTTTCCGCTCTAGCCGCGGAACTTGATACTAAATACTTAAGCGAAACCCGTGCGGTGTGTACATCTATCCACAGCGGCAGCGAATACCGCTTAGGTCGCTTTAGCCGCGGAACTTGATACTGAATACCTGAGCGAAACCCGCGCGGTATGTACCTATACCAAAAGCGGCAGCGAATACCGCTTAGGTTTGAATAGGCCTTTAATCTATGCATTGAAACGCGCCGCTCCCCCCGCCGCTGCCGCCGCCCTCCCCGCTGGCTTCGTGACCGTAGCCTTAGTGTTTTGAGAAGACTGGACGAGCGAAAGATAAAGTAACAGAAGTTCGAGGAAACAAAAGATATCCTTAGCCCGAAGTTTGTCAAATGACTTATATTCTGAAAATTATTTATTCTCAGAAAATAGGTTACAGTTTTACAATTGTAACTGTTATTGTTAGATTGTTGTATTGAATGAAAGAAACGCTGGATGTGAAAGGTGGTAGGGGTAGAATGAGATGACTAATGCGGAAGTATGGAAGTAGCAGATATGTGGCGCCGCTGACCCCAAGGAAATTGGGATACCTCAGGGTAAGCGAATGATCCATGGTCGGCAGTGCAGCGTCGTGGGACGCGGTGATCTCCTTCTATGAGAATGTCCTATCGCAGGAGGCTGCGGAAAGGGAGAGGGATATCTGGAGTGCTCTCTCGGCCTGCAGCAGGTGTACCGGGCGTCGGAGGGCATACGCTGCCCTCCTTCGGCCGAATCCGAATTGATGGGGGGTGGGGGGGGCCCATTTTGACATTCGACCATAGCCTCCCACCTGCGCTTGCGCGTTCCGTAATTTTTCTATGCGATCGACAAATGAAACTGGAGCACTGGGCCATTGAGCTTTGGTCAATTATGTGTTAGTACCTTTTTTTCACATTTAAGTTGATCATATTTACGTTTATTTATAATCATTATTTTATTTGTAAGTTTAAATTTAATTTTAGTTACCAACATTTATCATAATTAAACTCTGCATAATTAAAACAAACATTTTAACGTTTTACAAATTCATGTTTTAACCACTTGGTTGCGGTGAATATTACGGAGCATGAGATGTATCATTTTGTAGTAGGTACATCGTCCATATTTAAACGATGTAATTCCGTTGTAATTAAAATGTTCTAAATTATGAATTGTTCTGTGGTTTGCGGCTTGCAGTAGTTCAAACTGTATCCTCCCGTTTCCGGTTTTCCAGAGTGCTCTTACCCGGCCGGATTAAAATTCTCGTGCTGTGTCGTCACAAGCCAGTATGTTGGAATATTAATAGAGCTTTTGGTCGTTACACCGTACAATTTCACTGACGGTAACATGCACATAGTGGGCTCAAAATAAAATGCTGTTAGATTTTTGTGAAGCGCTCATACCCAACGCGCTTTTTTTAATGATTAATTCATTTCCTCCTACAGGTTTCATAGCGTTTAATTAAAAATACTCACAATCTTTACTAATATAATAAGGCTGAAGAGTTTGTTACTACTACCAACTACCAGTCGGATTTGGAATAATTTTTGTATAATATGATGCCAAATTCATGAGGAAGGCTATAGGCTACACAGGAATGGGAAATTCCTATGGAAACGGGAAAAACAGGATACCTATGCGTTTACGATGTCGCGGGCAAAAGCAAGTCGTTTTAATAAATCAATAAACCTGCCATAATTACCAGACTTGGCACTAATTGTCGGAATTATGTCATTAGAAGAAAGGTCAATGCTGTCGTTAATTTCCCTGATAATACATTCTCTCAGTTGACATCTCTGGGCATTAGCAGATTACAAATTGTCCACTTCATAAAATGACGCTTAATTTGTAGTAAAGATCTTTGCAATACTTTTCGTAAAACTGTAGTTGCTACATTTTCCTACGCATTTAATATTAAGTATTTAATACAGTACGAGTATAATTATGTATTAGGTATGCAAAAGTGAAAGTAGAAATTCATTCTGGAACGCACTGATTTAACTTAGAATGTCTTTAACCTGCGAACCAGAAAGAGCGACTTCAAGTTCACAAAATAGTCATCTGTCACATTATAAGAAATACGAGAGGAATATGGAAACGCGGTCTAAACGGCCACGCTTGTCATTCACGGCAGTACTCGCGTCACGCCTTATACATTTGGTTTTAGACATATCATCATCTGCCTAGCCTTTTCCCAACTATACTGGGGTCGGCTACCAGTCAAACCGGATTCAGCTGAATACCAGTATTTTACGTGGAGCGGCTGCCTACCAGACCGCCACAACCCATTAACTGGGCAACACAGTACTTCTTGCTTACAGCAAGCGCTGGGTGGCTCGTCGTCCGATCAAAACCAGGCCCAGGTCGACGGTGCCTTGTGTTTCACGCGCGCCTCAAAGAGATGTCAGCATAGAAGTCGGAGCCCGCTAGGGCCAGAGCCTGCCAGGGTTGCGAAATTTGGTCGAGAGTCGACGCGGCCCTAAAACCCAAAGAGCATTTGGAGGAACA
This sequence comes from Melanchra persicariae, assembly GCA_947386135.1. Lineage (NCBI taxonomy): Eukaryota > Metazoa > Arthropoda > Insecta > Lepidoptera > Noctuidae > Melanchra > Melanchra persicariae. The sequence goes on along the minus strand of OX376653.1, from coordinate 4,121,933 downwards.
ATTTAAGGACGGATTTTAGTCAGTAAAAGTCTGACACCCTCCCGCTCCGCCCAGAGCGGAAGGAGTCACTGGCTGATTTCCCATCCTTTTAAAAAAGACTTTTATCTATGCCGTCCTCGGTCAGTGTAATTAATAAAAATAAAAAAGACGTGTGGCACTCGGAGACTGCCGCGGTAAAGCTATTGCATAGCATTTTTTATCAACTTATGTAATTATAATTATTTATTTATTTATATTATATACAACCAATGCCACCTAGAGGCGATTTGCAGAACTAAAGAGACTAGCGTGATATTTCAAAAAGTTATTAAAAGTTCTGCTATTCATCGATAGATGGCAAAACTAAAAACTAAAAAGTATCACCGCTGTGCCGGTCGGAGTGGGGGGTGTTAGGTTATTTTCGTTACGGAATTTCTGGACTCGGTCTCCACGCTCAAGGCCCGCGATAGAAGCTATGCAATAGCTTAAAAATTGCATAAATTATGCTGAACCTTTAACTATGTACTTACATCGTTTGACAGCCTTAACCCATAACGTAAACCCTGTCAGTGAAACAAATATGGCGCAGATATGCTCTGACTATTGTAGTCAGTAATTCGTGCGAGATAAAATAAAAACAAGTGATGTTCATACTTCAAAAGGGTCTGCTGGCAAATACAGATGGTGGCAGTTGTTGAATAACGGTCACATTTTTTTCCTAATGTTCTCTGTACTAACTTCTTGTTTTCCGTAATAGTATTCTAGAACCATTTCAAACATCTGGCACGTGGAGTTTTAATCTTTTTAGTATTGTATTGCCTTATAAAAATATTTATAATTTAAGCCGTAACTGAAGTTTTTACGGATCTATGAAACAGCCTGTTTCATTTTAAAGGCTAAAGGGTTTTTTCTGTAGGTAAGTAAAGTAGTACAAATGTTGGTGTTTCATTACAAGGTTAATGAGGTTTTTAGTTAGGTAGTTGGTTTAACCTTTAAAACTACTTCTTAACAAGCCATAATACTAGAAATAGGTTTTATAATAGAGCTTCAATATCATTAATGTCTTTATCATTCAGTTTGCCTCTATACCTACCTATGTGTGCGTAAAGTGTTAAATAAATAAAGAAAGAAATAAATAAATAAATCTGAATCCCATCCAAATTATGCGACTGACAGTAGAGTCACTTCATATATTATTATTTTAAATGTAAATGATGACGTTCAAAAGTGCCATTTAATGGCCTAATTTGCCATAGTACAGGCTCTGCCTAGTTTGGGATCAAATGGCGGTGTGTTGGTTGTCCCAAGATATTATTAATTGAATTAAAGGTTTTGACTTTGACTTTGACTTTGATGAAATATGTGAATATCAAAAAAAATATATATTGTGTGAAGTTAACACACGCAATCATTTTTATCATCTACATATTATTACCGACTAAGAAGAAGACCTTTATTTCTCGATTAAAATTGTAGAAAAATGCAAAAAAGAAAAAGAAAAACATTTGAATTTTAGGTTCTGGCCGCGGTTTCGCTCACATGATATTGACTTTCTTAAAAAAAAGTAGCCAATAACCGTTTTCAAAGTCGCATCTATCTCTGTACCAAAATTCATCACATTCAGTTAAGTTATTAAGGCGTGAAAGCGTATAATTGCTTTCGGTTTTGAAATTTATAAAAAAAAAAATTGTAAAATATGCGTTTGGCATGCGGAATAAATGTATGTGCAGATTTATAAATTATTCTTTCTTTCTTTCTTTTAGATCATAAAAAAAACTACAAGACCTATCAAAACAAGAAAACACAGTTTTGACAAAGTAAAAACTGAGTTAAATCCGATTATGGGTTTCATAATCGGATTTAACTCAGCCAGATTAAATTGAAAAATCATAATAAAATCTAGAGGACACTAAACAGTTATATAACATATTTGTAACACCAGTTCATCCTATCATCGGTTCGCACACGATGGATTACGGAGCGCGGAAAAAATACATGGGAAATTTTATTACGTACCCAAAATGTAAAAACGGTCCTAAGCTTCATAAGCTGAGTAAGCCTGGCACAGATATGATTGAACGTCAGAGCCCATTGGCGGCTCAGCTCCGTAAGAATTTGCTTTGGAATAACTTAGGATACGTTCCTCCTTTTATTTTATATAAATCCGTAGAAATCATCTGTTTCAGTTTATTTGAAGAAGTAGAAGGCTTATAGATCGATTTAGAATAAGCGGTATCCTATTATACGTTCTCGTTAGGACCAGAGCCCGCCAGGGTTGCGGAATTTGTTCGAAAGAGTCACCACGGCCCTGGAACGTGAAGGGCATTTAGAGGAACACGGATGGGTTTCAGTCGGTAAGAGTCTGGCACTCCTTTCCGCTCCTCCCAGAGCGAGAGGAGAGTCATTTGATGATGCCTCATCCTTACAAAAAGAAAACCTAATATACGTACCAACTGCATTACTTATTTATGCCGTAGAGTGCCCACCATTGCCTATTGTTAACTGCATCATAAGCGAAGAAGACCGTTCACTTCAATATTCGTTTGAACTGTCCTTGTTATACTTCCACTGAAAGTACTCAGGAAGGAGCCTTTTTCAAATTTACACGGACAAAAACACATGGCATTGACACTAAGAAAATTATCTGAAAGTCTCATGTACAGAAACTTATTATAATTGACAATGATTATAAGGCTGTTTATACTCTTTATGAAACCGATCTAACTTTATAGCTAGATCTAGCTATATATTTACTAGTGCAAAATTTCGTCGGCAATAAAATTGAAACAAGACAAAGTAAACAAGACATTGATGCTTGGCGAAGCAAAAAGGAATTGCGTCTTCCACTTTGAACAAAGGAGCTCCAACACTATCGAGACAAGATAACAACGACTATCACGCAGTTTCAGACAGCGAATACTCATCAAAGCAATTAAATATTAAAATTACACGTCAAATTAATAGACAATATCTATCTACTGTAATTCCGTGATACCACAAAATTTAATTCATCTCGTGAATTCCTGAAGCCTTTGAAATATAGAGTGAAACCCTGAAAAGGGCTTGTCTGGGAGCAATTTCCGGTCACAAAAATATTCATACATTCTTGGGGGCCTCTAAAACGTAGAAGGGTGCCTTTAAAGCGTACTTATAGATGCAATGAAAGCAATTCAGTTGGTAATTGGAATCTCTTATCTTCGGTAAAAGGATTGTAAGAAGCTATTTATGGCGAAAAAAGTTGTTACTAAGATGTTATTTGAGAATTTGGGTTGGGATTGTGTTATAAGGGTGAGTTCCTTTTGAACACGTAAAAACGGTCGGGCTTGCCCGCGGGCCTGGGGGTCTACTCTCTAAGCCCGAAGTCCGTAGTTTCGGCTTTAGTATCGGGTAGAATGAATTATAACACGATTTGACAGTTGTTCTTATTTCGGGTTCGGGACTAATCGTAAGTCCGTAGGTGATACGGAGCAGAAAACGCCCGACACTAAGGCCGAAACTACGGACTTCGGGCTTAGAGAGTAGACCCTCTGTTTCTGGACTATGTATGATCTCCACTGTAATATACTAACTGTAACGCTGTACACTACCGAAATTTTATTCATCGTTTTCCCGGAAAACCGGTAGTACTTCCTGAAAACCTTATATTAATAGTGAAGGAAAAACCATAAACATTTACACGCTCCATGTCGTTAACCGGTTAGTAATAAATTCCATGTGAACGATTGGCAGCAGTTCCGGATTATCTTTAACGCCAAGTTTTTCCCCGAATTGACCATTAATAAGTTTCTTTCTTCTGAACTTCCCATATAGGTAACATGGTCGTTATTCTGGTTGGTTTAACCAAAAATATTCTTTTAACTAAAGTCAAAGTCAAAGCATTTATTTCAAATAAATCATTCACAGGTACTTTTGAATTGTCAAAGTCAATCAGTCAAAAACATGAAGCTATTTGCACGTACCAAAGCGTAGATCTCTATGGAGAAGAACATACAAGAAACTCCTTAGACACTCTTTTAAACCATTTTATGTTTTACAAAGATCCTGGTTACATTGTTACTTGTTGCATCTATATGTGAGAACAATGTAAAGAAAGAAAAAAAAAAATTCTAAGTATCAAATAAATATTAAATATTGAAATAAGCCAGTGACAGCTAAGAGATGACCAGTCTCCACTGACCTGCTTATAACACTACCTCTAAACTAATTTTGATAAGTTTTGGTATAGAAACAGACATAGGAAAAAAAACATACTACACCTACTTTTTCATCCCGGGAGTACATTTCCATTCGGAGGATTAACGATTTCACGCAAGCAAAGCCGCTGGCAGTAGCATGTTATGTATAAAAGAGGAAGTATACAGTTAATGACCAGGTAAATACGAGTAAGTATTCATTTTCAATATGAGTAAAATGGATGTTCTTTATTCTATCCAGAAGGCCAATATAATTGGCACTCTGTGCTATTGCTGTCCAATGCCTAAAGGATGGTTATAAGTTGTATATCCTCACTTCCCAATTAATATTACAAATGCGAAAGTAACACTGTCTGTCTGTCTGTTATGCTTTTACGCTTAAACGGTTTAACGGATCGTCTTGAATTTTGGCAGATGGGCTATGGAGAAGGACATAGTCTACTTTTATATGCGAAAACCGACATTCACGTGGGCGGAGCCACGGGCAAAACCTAGGAGGTTGTTTGTTGTGTTGTGTTTGCCTTGTATACTAGAAACTTACAACTAAACAAAACTTATCTGAAATTCATCCAGATATTGCATCATTATTAAATCAAACCAACATCATTGTCATAATGAAAATACCGTCTACAGCACACAAAAGACAGACACCTGCTCTTCCTCATCCTTTTCACAAGAAAACTGTTCTGGACCTAGACGAGGGACGACACGGTAACATCGTTACTGCAGAGACGCTACGAATAATAGCATCATAATAAAATTAATAGAACCCATTTCTGTCCCATTTTCTCTAATACGAGTTCGTCCTAATATTTTCCCAAATACAACTGCTTCATTATTGCTTACATATTTTTTCTAGGTTGAAACGTGAGGAGAAAATATGATTCCAATGATGCAGATAAACCTCTGTTATTGGATGAATTGGGAAAGTTTTGGAGGTCAACTATTGGTTTATTGGATCGTGTTTTATATGCTTGGACAATCTGATTGGAATTGTATAATGAATAAATTATTTTGTCGATGAACTTTTATACTAAACGAATACAGAGGGCCTGGCACGAATATTTTTGACATATAGTAAAATTTTGCTGTTATTGTAATACTTGTTCTGCACATAATATTTATTTGAATTGGATACTGAAAGCAAATAAAACATTTTTATTATAAAAGAATAACAAAAAATAATAAACTAGAACTTAATTACATCGATTATTGATTTCTGTCTTTTTACATATTTAACAACAAAGTAATATTAATTTTATACGACACGTGAGTGATGCGCCCATCCGCGGAGCTGTCCTGAGCAAAAGTGAGAAAGTGAGTGACCATTGTGTCGAACGATGAATGAATTGATGACCGATTATGTTTGATCTGTCAGTTGATTTTGACAGTTCGGCTAGTTTCACATTGTTGAAGTTTCCTTATAATACTATATTAATATTTTTGTATTATACCAAAAATTAATCCAAAATACTACTGGGCTGTCTTTTTTTAACCGACTTCAAAAAAGGAGGAGTTTCTCTATTCGGTTGAATTTTTTTATATTCAAAATTCACTAACGTACTTATACGATACTGTAACGTTTATAAATCGATTTTGATAAAATTTCAATGGGACTAATCGAGAAGATAATCCTTTCACATAAAACAAGAATTTTTCAAATCGATTACGACGAAGATATGAGGTAACAAACATAAAAAAGTACAACCAAATTGAGAACCTCCTCCTTTTTTGAAGTCGGTTAAAAACATTCGTGCTAGGCCCTCTGGTCCACCGACTGCTAAATGAGACGACTGCTATACAAAAAAAACAGCTGTTCAGTACATTTTGTCGAGTAAAGCGCACATAAATGTAGGTACTGATCAGCTAAGGAGTGGAATTCCCTGCCGGGGTCTGTGTTTCCTGATAGCTACAACCTGGGAGTCTTTAAGTCAAGAGTGAATAGGTTACTTCTAGGCAAACGTGCTCCATCTTCGACCACATCGTCGCTTACCATCAGGTGAGATAGTGGTCAAGCGCTTGCCTATCAATAATAAAAAAAAAAAAAAAAAAAAAAAAAAAGCTGATTTTTTTTCGCGTTTTCGGGTTTGGTCCCATATTGAAAGTTGTTTATATTGATAAAAATGCAATGATCCCATAAGAGGTATTGCGTTTATGGCCGTTACACGTTGTGTAGTATATTAAAATTTGTCATTCAAATAAACACAACTTATTGATCAGCCTATAAACATTTTACCCCAGAACCTAGTAGGTCACAACAACATAAGTTCTTTCACCCTCTTTACATACCATTGAATATTACCGCCTTCGGTTCGATCAACTACTTTTATGACGTCATAAAAACACACAATGGACTGTGGAAATAAAAAACAGTTCTCTGAAACTTTGATTATGAGTTTGTCAAATTCCCTTGGTATGTATGTCCGGAATACGGACTACATTTTTATAACCAAACCGACCATGAGCCTGGTGTCATAAACTGTGGACTGCAAATTGAATATTCAATGGTTCGTCATTTATCGCGTTTATTTGGTTGAACAGAAGTGACCCAAAGTTATAGTGGGTATCCCGGGATGATGTCTTTTTTATTTCGAATACATGTTTAGATGATAAAGCAGTCAAGAACCAGTTGGAAATTTGAAGAATATGTTCGACAGATAAATTTGCAATAACGGTCATTGACCCACCTACATTCATTGACATACTTATTTAATTCCAAAAACAGAAAGTAAGACATAAAGCTGCCCTAAATCGACATTAATCGTGATGTACGAGTATCTAAGTAATGAAAAACGATTCATAATTTATTGTCCACCTACAAACAGATATTTTATTATGGAAAGGGCAATGTCCGTTTTTGCAAATTTATCTGGCGTTAACCATAGTGTAATTAGCACTTATGTTATACTTCGTTCAGAATGGCAAAAATTTCCTATAGCGTGACTTGCGTTTGTGGTCACACACAATAAGTGTTGCTTCTGTTTATCATAGATTTTAAAAAGCTTTCTAATCCGCCATTTGCTGAATATCTTTAGGTTTTGAGAAAAGAAAACCATATAACACCCTAGTACGTTAAAGATGAACATCAACTTAATGAAATTTGGAACATTCATTACTATCACCTAGTTAAAGATTCCTGGAAAGTTTCAAAATATTAGGTTAAATCGTTCAAGAGACACTGGGGACCAAAAAATGAAGATTTTCCTACTGACTCACTGACGGACTCATCAAAATTACACTCTACACAATCCTGCATATTAATAGACACTAGAGCATTTCAAATAAATTCACATTCCATACCATGTCCTCCTAAATACGAACATTTAATCATCCCTTTATTACCCTCTACACACAGTTATACTTGTTATACACCATTATGATTAAAATTAACTGTAGGAACATTTACTTACATCTGTCGGTATAGGGGTGTTATAAAAGTGCGTGGTCTATGAAAGACGCCAGATAAACTAGCAATAAAGTACATTAACCTTTCCCTATTATCCCTTCGTAGATACCCGAACAATAAATTATAAATCGTTTTTAGAGAACGTAAAGGATCACGATAGAAGTTGATTCAGGACAGCTTTATGTCTCTATTTCTGTTTTTGAATGTCAATAAACGCATGTGACCGTTATTGCAAATTTCTGGCGTCTTTCTAGTCTGATACAGAGGTTTCTTCAAATTTGAGATTGAGCAAAACTTTTGCCACTAACTGCTTGAAATGTGTTTTTTTGGAACTTTTAAATCGTTTTTTTTTAAAAAGTAAACAGTATGTTTTTATGTTGCCATTTATTCTTTACTGTAAATCAGATAATAATCTGTACCAGCCTGTATATTAGCATGCGCACCATCGGTCCTGTAGAAGATCGCTAATGGAAAATTTATTGTGAATGTAATATTGCGAAATTCCTGACATTCTGGGTGAATTGTCTCGATTGGGGAGCTCCTTAAATTCGGGTGGCGAGCGTACTGATAAGACGGCGCTTTGTGTAAGTTATTTGAGATAGAAATTGGTTTTTGAATAAAATAGGCTACCAGTACTTACCTAGTGTTTTGGATTATTTATAAGAGAATTGTCTTTGAACCCTTAAAAACCATGAATCTACATTTATCGTTTACTTCTTTCATAAGAACCGATTACCTTTTTATTGACAAAGATTTATAAAGGTTTTTGGTGCCAGAGTTTAAAATATCTGCCTACGAATACTAAAAAAGAGCAGAAATTATTTCATTACAAAGTCCCATAATTTTTAGCTCACCGTTTCAAAATTAACACGGAAAAGACTGCTTTGCCGTGCAGAAAACTTATTCAGTCCTATTGCAGAGCACATTACTCAAGATTAAACATTTTTTTTCTAGACTCAACGAGATAACTTCGAAACATTTCCTACGCTTTATATTTGATTTGAAAAGCGTCTTCAGCAGTTTTAAACAAACTCTACCTTTTAGTTTCAATCCAGATAATGAACTATTTCCACAAACTCGAGACTTTAATCTTTTTCCCCAACACGGTGAAACGGACGGAACAATTTGGTGTCTAAAATAAATTCAGTTGGATTTTCGGAGTATGAAATTTGATTTGGTGACCACTATGTCGCATGTACCGGCTTTAGAATTTGAAGTTAAAACTAGCAGCGATTCGAAATTAAATTTTCGGAGTTCTTTTTGTAACAACTTTGTTGGCAACTTTCAGCCATTACGAAAAAAGTGCTCGAATATAGATTACAAACTGGGTATTCGTTATATCATGGCGGTAGGATAAAATTCCGAAAGAATAAAATCGATTAAAAACAAAAATAAAAACAAAATAAGCTCACATCGGAGTCCTCATGTTTGAATTCCCCGTTAGGTAGACGCCAGAAATGTGCAATCGTGGTCATTGACCCACATACATTTATTGACTTTCTTAATATCAAAAACAGGAATAAAAACATAAAGCTGTCCTGAATCGACTTCTATCGTGAACCTATAAGTTCTTTAGTAATCAAAAACGGTTCATAATTTATTGTTCGAGTATCTACGAAGACTTGCAATGAAGTACATACATTGACCTGTCCCTAGTATCCATTAGCGAAGGGTCAATGTACTTTATTGCAAGTATATCTGGCGCCTACCATAGAGGCGTTAGTTTAGTGTGAGGTTTTCGAAATACAAGTTTATTTACTAATATCTGCCGCCTGTGGCTTTGCTCGCATGTAAATCGGAAATTATCCCAATGACCAGCGGATTTCCACCAAAATTCGCTGGATGCAAAACGTATAGGCGCAGGTGCGCTTGGCGCATCCTGGACAGTCTCACCTAACACCTAATAAGACTGGCCAATCCTATTCTTGCGGTTCGCGGCCACCGCCTCACCGGAGTTTGGTGTCAAGCAGAATGCTGTGTTTCGTCGACGCGTGGGAGTACCAGTGCCTCAAGGCAGCTTCTGGGCACGTTCGCTTCATCATGGACCTCATCTATCGCTTTCCATCAGACGTGTTTGAAGTCAAGAGCTAGCCCATTCACAAATAAAACAAACAGGACTCAACAATGTGGCGACCCTTGGGAGAGGCCTATGTCCAGTAGAGGACACCTTTCGACTGAAATGATGATGAGAACGACCACAATTTCACGTGATCAAACGTAATCGCTGATAGAATGCCAATTTATCAACCTGATTCGATGTGTATGGATATCAGGAGAAGATGCGCCTCCCTACTCACTCGCGTACGTAGCAGCACCAACAGTATACGGCAGTGCGATTCTGTAAACATGTCGAAGTGAACACTTGGGCGGGGTGCACGACGGGTGAGTGGTCAAACCATACAAATAAGATGGAATGATAGCTCACTTGTCGTTCACTCCGCACCGTGATATGTCGACAGAATCGACCTTCAGAGTATATTTGCAGATAGGTAGGAGTCCCTCATGCTGCAAAGGTGAGTGAGGCTTCATGCCGCAGTGTAGTAGTGCTACAATACTAACATTAGTTTTTAAGTAGGTATATTTTTACTTACAAAATATGAACCTTGTCTGAATTAAATGTTTATTTTTATTACTTTATGGCCATTGCAAACCACGACAAGGCTAAGTCCATTAGTACAAGAATTTTCTTTGAAACTAGTTGTATCCACAATGTGTAACAGAATAAACGTAATAGGTCTTAAGGGGTCATTGTATACATTATTATGAACAACTTTCACTGTAGGATCAACACCGAAATCGCGAAAAAAATCAGCTGTTCAGTACATTTTGTCGAGTTATGCGCACAGAAATGTATGGAGGAGTCGATTTTTTTTTCGGGATTTCAGTGTTGGTCCCATAGTAAAAGTTGTTCATAATGATGAGTACAATGACCCCTTAAGAGGTATCTGTTACACGTTGTATAGTGAAATATTATAGCATCGCTAATTTACTAAAGCCAGCCCAACACCAAAAGGGACGATTTAAATCAAATATTTACCACTGACTCGGTCTAGATTACCGCGAAACGTCGGGTACACACAGGATTCACGAAGGAATATCAAATTATACGGAGCATCAGAGATATACATCCGAATATTCCCTTTACCTTTCCTACATGTTAATGATATATACTGAAATGATGAGGAAACAGGAAACGTAATTACGGAGTTGAGGTGTTGATGGAATATGTTTTTTAATAATAAATTCTGTTAGTCAGGTGAAAGATTCTTAGGGCTAATTTCACCAATGAAACTGAACGCGATCAGCGAATAAACCACGTTTATGAGCTGTCAGTGTCATTATTTTTCTATGGAATATTGACACTGACAGCTCTTGAACGCAGTTTAGATGTGCTGATCGCGTTCAGTTTCATTGGTGAAATCCGCTCTTAGAGTGTTAAACGAGACGATGGTCGGCGTCGCCAAGAACGATATCGATATCCTACACGCGCACCACAAAGGCAAGTAAAAACGAAAATTCAACGGCCCACGCAACTTTTTAAATACCTATTAATAATACTAGTATAAATGCCAAAGTAACTCTGTCTGTCTGTCTGTCTGTTACGCTTTCACTTTAAAATGGCTGAACGGATCGTCATGCAATTTGGCAGATATATACCATGGGATATGAAGAAGGAAATAGGCTACTTTTTTACACGATAACCGACATCCACGCAGGCGAAGCCACGGGCTAAAGCTAGTATACTATATAAAGAATCACAGCTTGGGACTTTTTCGACATTATGACTGCTAGTAAATCTATTATGTATCGATAAAAACAGTTAACGATTCTCTCTATAAAGGGATCAAAGGGTTTGTATACGAAAATAAAACCAAATAAATTCACACGTGGTTTCTGTAACCAGAGTAATTTATCGCGACAATTGAAACAACGGGTGGTCAACACACCGCTGACAAATTGTAGTTTACAACGTTTTTCAGCTGAAAATAAAATTGGACACGAACGTTTTTACATTTAAATGGACACGTCGTGTGTAGGTATGTAAGTATTCGTGGGTTTTTTGTTAAAGCTATAAGTACATTTAAGGTTTCATTTATTTTATTTTTTTGTTTGTTCTCTTATAATAAGCATTACTTTCATGTTTTATGTATACGGGACTTTTTGGTCCCGAATTTGCCAATTTAGTAGTGGTAGGTATACCTAAGACAAAATAAATGACCTTCAATGTCTGAATTTAAGCATTTGAATTTATTTAAGAAAAGAAAAGTAGTCAAACAGAAAGTAGTTTTTTTTACACTAAACTTGGGTTAAAAAAATAAATTATTCTTTAGCAATAATGCAGGTTTAGCAGTTAAAATGTGGAATTTAAAGGATCGTTTGATAGGATCTTCAAAATGCTCAATTCAGAAACTCGTCCTGAAATATTAATAACTAAGCAATCACTATTTACTAATTATATTGTTATTTATAAATTAAATCATGACACTGAAACATCTTACCTATCTGGAAAATGTGAAATACCGAATGGAGTTTTTTAAATTACTTTTTCTTATAAACGAGATGCGATCAAATTTTAATTAGTAGGTAATTTATTAATTTAGATTACGTCTTAATTAGCGAAGTTGTGTTATTAATTTTGAGATCTTAATAACGTTGATGCTGGGAAAAATGGGGAAATTTTTATGGGGTTTTTAAAACATACCTACATGACATAACATAAAGCTCAGCTGTAATTCTATTTATTATATATATAACACAATTGAGACGTTAATAGCTTTTTCAGTTTTGAAATTATTTTCTTTGTCAAATCAAAACACATCATAAATTTTAAAGCTACAATGCACTGAGTACACTTTACAATTGATTGAAAACAAAAAACAAATTGAAAACAAAGGTAAAACAAGTAGAAATCTTTCACCGATGCCCCATTTACTGTTAACCTAAAAGGTCTTTAGTTATAGCTATTGGTAAAAAGCACTAAGTATGGGTAGGATGTCCACCGTCAGAGCGATTCCCGGGCACCGTATGCGCGGGCCTGTGGACGCCGATCCGATCAGGCCCGAGTCGACGGCGTGTTGTGTTGCACGCGCGCCTCAAAGAGATGTCAACATAGAAGACCGAGCCCGCTAGGGCCAGAGCCTGCCAGGGTTGCGGAATTTGTTCGAAAGAGTCACCGCGGCCGTGGAATGCAAAGGGCATTAGGAGGAACATGGATGGCATAACAAAAAAAAAACGGATGTCTACCATGTGCTGTTGGTGCATCGCCGTACGTGTTGTGTTGTCTTAAAAACAAGAACTTTTTGACACCACTGGAAAGTCACAGGGAAGAAAAAATATGCTTCGAATACGTGAATGATTTTTTCCGTATATTTGGATTTAAAAACCAAACTACTGAACCGATTTTGACAAAATTTCAATGGAACCAATCGAGAAGTATATCCTTTCATATAAATTTATAATTTTTCAAATCGGTTTATACATGACGGAGATAAGAGGTAACAAACACACAAAAAAATACAATCGAATTGAGAACCTTTTTTTGGAGTCGTATAAAAATAAGCTATACAATACAGTCTTGTAATTCTTGTGTTCTTTTTCTTTAAGTAGTCAATTACCTAGTAAGCTAATGCACTAATCCGTAATTTTGCTATTTAGGTGCTACTAAAGACTGAAGCCTTGTAAGTACGAGATAATCTTTTCACAACTTTTCACGTGACTTAACGGCTAACTACTCGAACACAAACGCAGACATTTTAAGACAAACATCAATTGCTCGAGAACGATGAAAGTCTGTGTATAAGAAATCGAAATCCCGCTCCACCCAAAGCCGATGGGGTCATTTGACGATTTCCCATTTCTATAAAGAGAAGAAAGGTCAGCTTGTAAAACTGGCAAATAAAATTGTTCACTGATAGACCAAACACAGACTACACTAGGTACTAATGATCGAGGGCCTAGACCTAGCACGAATGTTTTTGACGTTAAATTTTATAATATTATAATTCTCATTTCGCACACACTATTTATTTAAATGTTTACTACTGTCTGCTTTTAACACACTATCAATTGGAATATCCTCACTGATATTTTAAACGCGAAAGTTTGGATGTTTGTTATTCTTTCGCGCTAAAAACTAAATGAATCTTGATGAAATTTGGCACAGAGGTAGATTATAGTCTGGAATAACACATATAATACTTTTTTATCTCGGGAGTATGTTCCTTTGGGATATTTTTCGACATTCACGGGCGGCAGCTAGTACGCAATTAAACTCAGTGTGTATTTAACTATAGCATCAAGCAAAACTGCACAGTAATTTACCGTGTATCATTGTGCCATCAATGTTCTCAACATTTTATTAACCAAACCGTTTTTCCATCGTAAACCACCCGTTTTTCACAAACTCGATCACGAACAAAAAAAACAATATTTACAGCAAAAATTATAAACAGAAAAACGTTTTCACTTTGCGCTTTTTAACGTTGATTTTAACAACGTTGCGGTCAGACGCGATTAGGTTCTCCGACAAAAAATAATAAAGTGGACGTAACATTTTAAGTGGAAATCGACGGTTCGCTGATAAAGTTAAGGTTGAAATTCGTTTGGTGTAAAGTTTTTAACCTGAACACCTTTGTCACGCGTGGCCCGTAGTACTTTATCTCATTTTGCTGAAGCTTAAATTCTTCACGCTCTAATAACCCACCGTGTAACTTGGTGGAAAGAGATATAACATTCATGGTGTGGGAACATAACCTTTTGGTATTTACACAAGCTGGTATTGTGTTAACATTATTTTTACAAAGGGGTTCGTTGTCCCGCAGTTGAGGGCTAAAAATAGTGTTAGTGTGTTTAAACTACGCTTGAAAGTGTTTCAAAGTTGAGTTTCATTAACACCTGCGTAGTCGTGCTTGAGCTTTTTTATGAAAGGTTCCTTTGAGCAAAGTTCTTGAAATAGTTTCATAAGTTAAATTAAAAACAAGTTTTTAGCGAAACCGTTTTATACAACATTATCTATTTTTCTTCTTCTTTTTGTTAAAGAAGAATGACAATTTAATAACTCGACTTCTTCTTTTGTCTGTTGTGTGTGTGTTCAATATTATAAGTAGATTAAATGACTGCAAATGAAAACAAAGATAAATCGACCTAAAAATCCAATAAAATAAAAAAAAAACAAACTTGGAATTGTTTTATTGAATTACAATCTGATAAGTTTGAAAAAGTCTGCATAGTTGATTCAGAAGCCTGAATAAGAATTCAATTTTTTGCAAAGCTTATTTTGGTTGATTGAGAATGCATTTCTTTTATAAATGAGCTCAGTTTTCGGTTTCATTTGTAACCAAGATGGAATCTTTAGGGTTGCAATAGTTATATCTTAAGTAATAAGGGCGATGAACCCGGCTCAAATTTGGGTGCAAGTTGCAAGTTACTAAGGAAATACCCACTAACACTTTGCTCGACCCGGTTATTCAACCCACGACTTCATGCTCATCAGTTCTGTGTTCGACAACGAGACCATCAAGACAGAGTATATGTCGCCGCCAATTAGCTTAATCAGCCGTTTAATTGGTGGCCTAGCCTTTTAATTTAAATGCGCCGAATTTTCAGCGACCTAAGTGGCAAACCCATCTTTTGTTCAATATCGTTTAATGACTTGCCCGTGTCACTAATGTTGCTGATTAAAAGTCCCAGTTCAATGAAAAGGCTAGGCTTTTAATG
Organism: Melanchra persicariae; assembly: GCA_947386135.1. NCBI lineage: Eukaryota > Metazoa > Arthropoda > Insecta > Lepidoptera > Noctuidae > Melanchra > Melanchra persicariae. Next base: position 4,106,639 of record OX376653.1, on the reverse strand, counting down.
AAACGGCTGATTTAACTAGTTGCCTGTGACATATATAACACTCTACATACAGGATGTTCCAGAAGTGCGAGCTCATATTTAAGGGTGGTGTTAATATATCTGCTATAATCTTTATTATTATAAGTATCAATTTTTTTTTTTCAATCTGCAAAAAGTTAAGGAAAAACTCTTTCCAAGCTGTCTGATGCAGTTGGTGTTGTTTATTTTAGTTCAATCACAGATTCAATGCCACCGACTGCATCAGACTACTTAAAAAGTGTTTTTTTCACACCGGAGTGTCGCCTGATTTACGCGTTTTTAATGTTTATTATTACTATTATGCATGATTTATTATATAATTTGGAATATTCACATGCCCGGCGCTTGAGAGGATAAATACACCATGTTGTACTTACCTGGGTGATGTTAAGGAACATGTCTTCCTTACCCTTTGGAGAATACCGGAGATATGTTTTCAAATTTTACTACATCGTTTTGTGCAATTGACATTACCTGGAAGAAGGAGAACTTTAATTAAATTCTTGGTATTTTCTTGGTAACCTACAGCAACTTATTTAGATTTTCGAAATATGTGTGATAAGTTTATGTCTAACGGAGCTCGTTATCAAACATAAATTGAATTATGTCTGTTCGTAACTTAAAAAAATGCAAAAATGTTTACACGACTCTTAATCCAAAAAAAACTGACCGTCCGTTGGTTATATCTCCAAAACAGCTGGGCCAATTTTAACGGGTTTTCATTGCCAGACAACTGATGTTACAAAGTGCCTACAAATAGGCTACAAGTAGCGTAAGAGTATGTACCTACTTTGTAACATCAGTTGTAAAGCGATGAACAAAGAGTATATGGGTTCCGCGCAAAACAAAATGACGAAGTCACGGACAACGGATAACTAAAATGCCTCTTTTAATGACTCATCATCTGCCTAGCCTGTTCCCAACTATATCGGAGTCGACTTCCAGTCAAACCATATTCAGCTCTAACCACCACAGCCCAGTGTTTGGGCAACACGGCACTTCGTATCAAGACTGGTGTCAGATTTTCTCGCTTCTGACGGGACAGCCGGGACCATCGGCTTGACGTGCTTTCCGGGTCACGGAGAAGTCTCGGTATGTTAAGATGGTCACCCATCCGTAAACCGACCTCAGCGAGCGTTGAAATCGAGCCGTGCGGCTGTCATTATGTAGCCAAGAGCTCCTCTCCTCTTTTAATGACTAATATAATTAATTCAATTACATAACCGATAGCTAGGAAAATGCTTATAAAATTTCAAAAACTTGAACGACGGAAACGTATTGTGCCCTGTCGAATGGAGGCCCACAATGTGAAAGGCGGTCCATTTACAGATTGGGAGCGTCAACCGCAGCTGTGATGCAGCGCAGAAAATTACAGTAAAAGCATCCGTTTATTAAACTCAATTTGAGAGGGAAATCATTTCCTTAACATCGTTGATTATTGTGAACATGTCCGCGAAATGGCAGATTTTTGAGTTACAGTGTGTTCAATACTAATATGATGTCGACTTATTCGTTTAAGAGCATATTTATTTATCATCTGATACATTTTAACTGAAGAATTAATATGGCTGTTTGACTTATTATTAACCGACTTCAAAAAAAGGAGGACGTTCTCAATTCGGTTGTATTTTTTTTTTGTTAGGTAATTCTTACACAACACTGACTTTCGAAATTAAAGTTATTTATCACTTTTTAGTAATACCAGACACCTAACAACACTACTGGAAAGTCACAGGAAAGCAAAATACGCAATTTTGTATAATTTGTAGGTACATAGATGACATGTTTTTTTAAGCTATTTGGATTTAAAAACCAAACTACTGAACAGATTTTGATGAAATTTCAGTGGGACCAATCATAGAATAATTTTAGAAATCGAGACATTAATGACGGAGTTTTTTTTTTTCAAGAGTTCGAATTAAGAAAAAGGCATACTTAGCCTATTCATAAAAACTACTTTATTAAGGTTAGAACCAGCAGATTCTTTATTTATTATCCTCTAGCAAATCTTGTTAGTTCAATTTATTTCCGCGGGACTTCTTTCGTTGGACGGACTCTAGTCGCTCACTGGTTTAGGTCACGTGATTGCTGGTTTGCCTGCTACTATGCGCGCTCATGGTACAAATTAGCACCGACAGTTTATTTTTCATCTAAAATTGACTTGCTAAAAGAAGTTCATGGTCGGCCCCCAGACAATTTAAATTTAGAATCTGTCAATCCTATAACATGGATGGTGTTTTAACATCAACCATATCTATAGAACAGTTATGAAAGTGTATGATGATGATTTAATTTATCATCAAACATTAAATCTTTAGTCACACTAATAATAAGGTTCAAAGTCTGAACTTGGGGCTAGTTCAGACTACAGTTTTAACTTCCTTATAACCTCTTCAACACAGGATGCTCTTCAGGCTTCAGTAAATTGATTTACTGACTCCCCTACATCGTAAAGCCACAACTGAAAATTCATCAAAAGTTTTGAACAATTTTAGTAAATGTAAACCTCTCTAAAGCATATTGGGTTATTGTGTAAACAATAAACAGAGTACGTGTGACGAAATGAAATACTTCCGAGAATATTGAGATGATAAATTATTATTTGAAGGTAAATTAATTTTGAAAGTAATCATTTTGGTATTTATACATCTACGATTTCCATTGAGCTTCTGAGAATAATGATGCTTAGGTAGGTATACTTGCCATGCTAACCTTTTTGTAAAGTTCATGAAAAGAAAGAACTGTATTTATCTTTCTGCAAGAAAAGACACTCCTGAATTTCAACTTTTTGTTTATCCTACGGTCCTACTGCTGGCAATTTTTTTACGGGGGGAAGTCCTCATGGATGTCCTCCTCCCTGAGGCGGGCGGAGGGGTCTGTCAGACTCTTACTGACTAAAACTACCCCGGTGTTCCATCTCACCTACGCCGGGGATCGCGGTAACGTGCGCGAGTTCCGTAATCCCCGGCTGGTGCCGGCCCGCCTTTGCGGGCCACCTCTCGTCAGCGGGGGGAGTGAGGTGATTGACTCACCCCGTGATGTCAAAGAGGCGCGTGGAAACACCATGCGCCGCCACCTCGGGTCCGGATAAATGGGGCGATAGACATCCCCAGGCCGCCGTCCCTGGACCCAGAAAGGGGGGCCGGAAGAGGGCAACGTATCCTCCAACGCCCGGTGCGCCTGCTGCGGGCTGGGAAAGCACTTGAAATCTCTTTCTCCCTTTCCGCAGCCTCTGCGCGATAATTGTTTCCCAGAAGGAGACCACCGCGTCCCAGGACTCCGTTATCTCGACAAAATGTACTGAACAGCTGTTTTTTAACTTACACGTTGTATTGTTTATACTGTTAAAACGTGCCTGTCCTCGTAAAGGAAAAGTTTAGTGTTATGACTCCATACCAACAAATTACTTCTGTACTAAAGCAAGCCGTTAACACATGTCCGTTTAGTAATGAAGGCCTACCCTTAATAGGGCAGTCATTACCATCTCCTTAATAGACCAAACCCTTATTATTCCAGACTATCCGGCAGAATTCACATGTACCACAACCACATTACATCACAGCGACAGAAAGTGGTCAAGTAATCGTTACATGTGAATCACATGTACCTTAACCACACCACATCCCGGCGACAGAATCGGTTGCAGTGTTGTGCTAACTACTCAACATTGAAGTGATTGCGTTGTACCTAGTGATTGTAGTCAGAAAAATCGACTCCGACGCGCAGTATCGTTGCGTCAACGTTGTGGTTGCGGGGTGTCCGGCTACTAGTACCTACCTACGCGGTATCACTGATGGTTGCGATGTAGTCTGTATCGTCCACACGATTGAATGTGGTCCGTGTGAATTAAACTATATATTTTCATACAAATAGTTGTAGTTGTGGTGCGTGTGAAACAAGCCTTAGTTGTGTGAAAGAGAAAACTCTTAGAAACAGTCGTTTTCTGCATAAAAGTGGATCATTGTAGGATTTGCAAGCTCCGCTGCGGTCGTCGCGGTGTCGTCATAATTGTTTAGCTCTCTGTACAGCTAATGACTCTCTTAATTATTGGGTTTTAAGTGAGGTATTGAAGTGTATGAGATAAATTAGGATCAGTTGGGTATTGCAAAGAGGCTCCTTTGCAGAAGACTGTCATGAAGATCAGATACTGCACTGAAAAACTTGCCCACTTGCATCAAGATGCACTGTTTCTGCCAGAGTGGAGTGTATCCAGAAAAAATGACATCCAAAAAACGATTGACGAAAAGTCAAAATGTATTATTCTTATGATTGACATGTGTTACTGAAATGACACGTGGTCAATCCCATAAATGATGTTTTAATTATCGCTGTCCCCGATATAATGTCACTTTGTCTAGAGCCCAAAGCTACCTGTTTTATCATTAAATAAAAATAATAAGCGTCATTAAAAGTCATCACTTAATTCACGTCAGTTAGAGAAATGAAAGGTTGCATCACCGTCCTGCTGCGAGCGACTGCGGTAATTGCTCGTCTCGGTTACGGCTAATGATGCTCTTAATTAAAACGTAAAATGATCTGAGAAAAGTGGATTGAGTTCGCGGTTTTAATTGACCAAGGGTTAGTTGGGAGATGTATTATAAAAGTTATTTTTAGACATTTGTTATATGGCCTTTGAATGCAGAATTTTTATCCTAATTTTTTAAAAAGAGAATTTTAATTTAAAATCTACTAGTCAGTACTTAAAATAAGCACACATACAACGTGTAACAGAATAAACGCAATACATCTAAGGGGTAATTGTACTTATGACTATGAACAACTTTTACTATGGGACCAACACCGAAATCGCGAAAAAAAATCAGCCGTTAAGTACATTTTGTTGAGCTATGTGTAATTAAATGCCCCATACATTTAATTACACATAGCTTAAGTCATTTAATTTTAACTCATCAGTCGATTTTTTTACGCGATTTCAGTGTTGGTCCCATCGTGAAAGTTGTTTATAATGATGAGTACAACGACCTTATAAGAGGTGTTGCGTTTATTCTGTTACACGTTGTGTATGGTTAGATTTTTTTATGAATAAGCCTGAAATAGTACAGCGAAGATTTCAAAACCCCTTAATCCTATTCTAACTCTCTGGTTGCTAGTTTGTTGAACAAAACATAGTAGACAGATATAACCTGTAGAGCACAATTTATATTTCGGAAAAAGTCAACATTTATTATCTGTCTGCCTAGGACACAAATTCAAATAACGTTTCAGTTCGTTTAGCATTTTGATTGGCAATCATCGTTACCAGACGCAGATATCTTTACCAATTTCCGAGACTACATTTTCTAAGCAATTGGGAAGTTTCACTGTTCCTATTTTCCTAAAACTACAGTTGTTTCAACAAATCCCCAATATTGTACCAATTTCTTCTACTTTGAAACTCTAGCAAGACTGAAGAGTCCAAATAAAATCCAGCGTCTTCATCGTAAGCGTCCATGTAACGCGTCTCGGCTTTTAGTATTTTTTGCCGGATATCCGTCACTTAGATAGGCAAGCTCTTATATGGTTTACGCTTTGAAGCGCTTTCGTAAATGCTGCTACATAATGCGTCAATTTTACTACTACTTTATTGGTAGTCTTATTTCGAAGGGAATCGCTTTAAAGCGCTGTTTACGCTGTTTTAATGGTTTTGGGTTTTGTGTTTATTCTTGCAGCGTGAATGGAATTCTACCCAATATCTATGGAAGGCTATAAAAGTTTGAAGACGTCATAACATTTGGCACTCTCCTTGAACGCTGATTTTACAGCGAATCGTAAAGTTTGGCTGCAGAATCCAAATCAGCAAAGACGACTCTAAAATCTTGTCTAAAAAAACATACGTTATAAATGCTGCTAAAATGAAGAAATAAATTAAAATGTGACCACTTGATTACAAAAGAAAAACTTAGATAACCATTAATTAAATTCCATAATGAACTGTCCCAGACTTTCCTCTCATTTCATAACTTTTACGAGGAGTTTTTATTGCCTATTCAAAACTTCTTTTAGATATCACAATCTTTTACCCATCATTCTCCTGTCCTTATATACTAAATATGTACAATTTGTATACGTCATCATCTGCCTAGCCTTTTCCCACCTACCAGTCAAACCAAATTCAGCTGAATTCCAGTATTTTACGTCAAGCGGCTGCTTATTAGACCTCAACATACCATTAACTGGGTAACACGGTACCTGTTTCATCGATCTGCCACGGTCTGACTTTTGACAATCCGTAACGACTGCCAAAAATCTACAAATGACGGCTAGGACCAACGGCCTAACGGGCTTTCCGAGGCAAACAGGAAACTAGGTATGTTAAAGCGCTGGCGCTTGTAGGGGGGGGAGGGCAAGAGCGCCAGCCCTCTGTTTACCTAATTACCAGTAAAATGTTACGCAATTTCGTGATTGTGTCACGAAATAATAATTTTGTGGGTAGGTCTTTGGTAAAAGTAAAATTTATCAATATACCGCCATTACTATGTATTATATCTCCCTGCATTTGTAATGAAATTTCCTATCATCAATAATTAAATGAAAATAAAAATTGTACTGACCTTATTTCGCCATAACGTGTTGATTTCCAATTACAAAATTTTCTCTCGCATACCCCCAAAACTTTATCACAATATATCGAAATTACCCACACATTCACCACAAAACACTTTACTACGACAGGACAATAAATCCACTTAGAAACAACTAATTTCAATAAGAAACAATGACTTAACCATAAAAACTATTTGTTTACACATCACACATAAAGATAAGAACTAGAATGTAGCCGAATCATACTTTGACGACAATACGCAATATTGTCGGTAGCTTTTCGCTTTATTATGTTTATAGATTAATAAACTTGCTACACATGTGTATTTTAAACACTATTCAAGAATATGTATCATCAAAATATATAACAAACAAAATACGGCGGCCATCAGACCAAAATTATTGCACAAAAAAACTTTCGTGACTTATTCACATAATTATAACTATCACTTTTTGTTTGACATGCTGGCGTCGCGCGTCACTGAACCACAGACGCATTTTATATTTTCATTCCTTTTATAAATGATAAATGATATTTATTTTGTAAGTAGGTTAAACATAACACTTTTACACGTCAATATTTATTGGTCATTTTAAGCTAGATGAGGCCGGTGTTTCCTAGCTGACTACCCTGAGAAGAAACACCGAAACAAACTCAGAGGTCACAGTCTCTTTTGAAGTCCATACAAATTGTACTGGTCAAATCATAAAAGAACCATGTAGGCTAATGTCTGTGGTTGCCTTTTGAGGAAAGAACCACACAGATTTGAGTGGACCCGTCCAGTCAGTGCAAGCATTTGTCAGTTATTGTGGAGCTCAAACATAGAACCAAAAAAAGGAGCTCAACGAACCGACGAACATGCCAAAGAAAGGACATTTGGGTAGGCCGAAAAGTACTCAAATTGCCAGACCTCGTTAAAAATACTTCAACGAAGACGAAGTATTCCAAAGAAAAGAAAAATAAGAAGAAAATAACCCACATAGTCCCCATATTCACAAAATGAGTTAAATAATAAAAAAATTATAATACTTTACAAAGTAACTATTCATGTCAAACATAATAAATTTAAAAAAATATATATATAATACTTTACAAAGTAAGTATTCATGTCAAACATTATGATTTGAAAAAAAAAAATATAACTTTACAAAGTAAATATTCCATGTAAAAATTTACAAAAGAGATGAACGAAAAGTACAAGCAGAGCTTAAAAAAAATGACAATGTCTAAAAATTAAAAAGGTAAAATGGATAAATGTAACATTGGGCCATGTACATCATTGAAGCAACTCAATCCCAAGACTTTTTTTCTTCAAGATAGTCTTTAATTGTGTAAAAAGCTTTCTGGCATAGCTTACGTTTTATAATAATTTGAACTTATTAATACTAAGGTCTGAATATGGCTAGGGAGTTTATTATAAAAACGTATACATTGGCATCTAAATGAACTACCTATTTTCTTGAGCCTGGTTTTAAGAATGACAAAATTGTGTTTGTTCCTAGTATTTACGTTATGGATATCACTGTATCTTTTAAATAGATTAATATTTTTATGTGCATACAAAATATTTTTCGTTCGCTCTAGTGGTGTTCCCTTCAAATTATTACTAAAATTGGTCAAGTATTAGTTGACTTAACGAATGACACGGTCAGATCGTGTTGAAAGTGCAAATAAATGTAAAAAATCAACGTCCAATGGCGTGAGTTTAAAGTGACGTTTCTTACGTACCCATGAGATAAGCGCGACATTTCGGCCGTTGTTCAATAGCGTACCTATGCGGAACGCGTGACATTTGAGGGAATCCTATCATAGACCGTTCTTGGCCCTTGAAGATCGACCCGTCATTATTTAGCGACAAGCTCTTCTGTATGTTCTTTAATATGTATGTTTTACCTATATACATATACCTACATATGTAACTAGCTTTTGGTCGCGACTTCGTGCGCGCTTCTTTTACCGTTCCGATACGAATTTGCGAGAAATCCTTTCTTAGTGCTCCCCCGCGGTGTGTATTGTTTTGTTGTTTTTTAAATGACGGATAATAGAGATCTCTATTATCCGTCATTTAAAAAATCATATTAACCGAACCATGTTTTCTCCATAAAACATAATATTAACCCGCAAACAAATACAGGATAAAATTATTTAGATCACGTATCTCGCGGACAAGCCAGATAACAAAGTGGTCCCATTTGCAAAGATCTCAAGACTGAAGACAGGCTCAGATGCATAGAAACAGATCCAGTATTTAAATGTAAATACGAAACATAACATTTCATGCATAAATATGATTTCTGAACAGTTGGAATAAGTACTCTCAAGAGCATTTTATCTGGGGCACGGAATCCCGAAGGATATTGAGACAATGTATGAATTGTGACGTTTAGAATTTTATTTATAACTATAAAAATGTCTTATTTGATGGGTCCAGAGCTGATAGCGCTGTTTTATGAACCATGGTTTGTAGAAGGCTAAAAGTAGCGTCAATTTATAGACATCCTACATTTCTTAATAAAAACATTAACCATTTTAGGGTTCCGAACATCCGTAAAAAACGGAACTCTCGAAAGATCACTCGGGTTTCTATCTATCTATCACGAACAATTTTCTCCGAAAATACTGAACCGATTCTGTTGACATTTGGTACACATTTGAACTTCTGTGACCAAAACACGGACGCAATTACGTCAATAGATACATTTTGTGTTTGGGGGTAAGGAGGAAAATTTAAAAAAAAAGTTTTTCAAACTATACCGTGTCACAAATCAAATTAAAGGGCTTATTGTGAGAGATTATTTTAATTTTATTATTTTGAAATAAATAGTTTTGAAGTTATTCAGGAAATAATATCGAATACGTATATTCCCGAGTCCATAGGTCATCACTGGTAACACGCACTGGTCATAGACTTTCGTCTTGAGACACTGTGGTATGTGAGACGAGAAGATACCGCGCAACTTCCCGAACGCCGCCCAGCCGAGTCGGATTCGACGGTTGACCTCCTTCAGGGCACATTGCTCGCAGAACAGATGGTCGATGGGGCCGAAAAGTTTTGGAGTGGCGACCGCGTATCGGAAGACGCAGCGTTGGAAGGCCTCCCACAAGGTGGACCGATGACCTGGTGAGGGTCGCGGGTAACCGATGGATGCGAGACGCACAGGACCGGTTGTTGTGGCGACACTTTGGGGAGGCCTATGTCCAGCAATGGACGTCTTTCGGCTGATATGATGATGATGATGATGATGATATTCCCGAAACTACCGAGACACAGGCCCATATTCCAAAACGTAAACTGCAACTCAACTCGAACTCCAACTCCATCGGAGCTTGTCATAGATTAAATTTTTTGCATTTCCACGTAAATACTGATATTCAGCTGAATCCGGTTTGACTGGAAGCCGACCCCAATATAATTGGGAATAGGCTAGGCAGGCAGATTATAATACTTTTAAAGACATAAGTAGAGGAACTCAAGTCTGCTATTACAATAGTGTCTGAATGGTCTATCATTGATTTCATAATTGTTGATTTTAACAAGTTTGGTAATCTACTAATACAAAAGCGTCATTATGACTTTCCAATGGTCAACCACTGACACTACATTGAAAGAAATGGCATAGAATGGTAATCTCGTACATAATGACAAATGAATAACAGACGTATGCGGTAATCTGCTAAAATTTTGACAGGTCCTTCGATCAATGATCTACCATTAGAACGTTATTGTGCAATCATTGCTTTTCAAAGACATTGAATATTTAGAACCATGATTCTATTACGAGACCATTGACCGACCAATGATGGACCATTATGAATTTAGCAGATTACGAACTTATAGCAAAATGACAATGGGATCGTGTTGGAATGACGAATTTATAAAAATAGCAGACTTGGGGCCCAGTTCAAGTGATGCAATTTTAACATCAGTAATAAAATATCAGTTTAGATAGCTGTCTTGAAATGAATGCAATCTTGAAATGAATCTCGATGAAATGGTTTCCCGTTTTCACTAACAGAACGCGAAACCTAACTATAATACTAACCTATTATATTTTTTATTTTTCTATTAAAACACCGAATGTTTATTTTATCACAAATGTTGTTGTTGCCAATGTTATTATGAATAGGCACAAGCTTCACATATGAACTAACAATAATTTTTCAAACATATAGTACAGTCGTTCACACCATTGTTCCCCATAATAATATACAGGATTATTTGTAAAACACCAACAAACTTTCAGTGGGTGAAAGTGCTCATGATTATAAACAACTTTTACTATCGGACCAACTCTGAAATATCAAAAAATAAATCAACTGTTTCATACAAAATGCAGTATTCATCTGATGAAAATGTATGAAACAGCAGATTTTTTTTTCGATTTTTTAGGGTTGATCTCATAACAAAAGTTGTTTATAATCATGAGTACTTTCACCTACTGAAAGGTTGTTGGTATTTTACAAATAACCCTGTATATTAAAGATGACATTTCGGGGTGAACGGACAAACTGCAGCGTATCTCAAATTATGGAACTTTGACAAACTTTGTTCATTCGTGTCAGTGAACATTGGGATTTCGAATTACTGGAGTTAGTAACTTGATATCAAACAGCTGTCAGCTACTCAGATAGCTGTAATGAAGGATGATGGAATGGCTATTGAGGTGGAAATAATGAGTTACGTATTAAATGAGGTTATCTCAGTGGAGTAGGTATGAAGCGAGTAATATAGGATACTCATGTGTTAAACATATCGTATAAGAAGATGCTTCATTAGCCCTGTCTAGAGCTTAAGAAAAAACTTTAAAAAAAAATACAACCGACTTACACGACCTCTTCAACTTTGTAGTGGTTTTTATTTGAAAGTCGGTATTTCTGGTACAGTTTCTAATTTTTTAATACCGACTTCCAAAATTAAAATTATTTTGTACTTTGTAGTGCTTTTATTAGAAAGTCGGTTGAATTTTTTGTAAAAAAGTTTTTTGATTTTTCACTTTTTGGTGCTATATCCAAAAAATTCCAACCAGTCCATATCTATTTAACTATCTATCTCCAAAGTTTAATATATTAAACATCTGAATCGAAAACCTCCTACTTTTTGAAGTCGGTTAAAGACATACATCAGTTTGATCCGTATATTTATTTGCACCATAACACCAACTATTATGCTTTGTTGACACTTGTTTATTTATGTATCTACCCACTGTGGTTGCCACTTTTATTTTTATATCTACCCACTGTTATTGGTTTTTTGTCTTTTATTTTTGAATCTACCGACTATTATTGTTATTTTTTTATTTTGATATCTACCCACTATTGCTATCACTCCCCATATATTTATATGTTCCTACACTACGTGTTATATCGTTCAATGCATAATTTGAATGTATATATCTGTACCTCTTTTTCAAATGCCGCGAAATAAACATATTACGTTTGGACTTTTGAACGCGGGCTCATTATCAACGAATCATGACGAGTTTATTATTGCTATGGATCACCACTCAGTCGATGTAATGGCAATTAATGAGACTTGGTTGAGGGAGGGGGAAGAGGGCAGGGCGCCAGTGGTTCCTGGATATCACTTGCGACACAGACCGCGCCCGGTGGCGATACGTGGGGGCCGCGGGGGGGGAGTCGCGTTTTATGTTAAAGCTGGAATCAGCACTCAAATAAGGGCACATCCATATCATCCGCAGGTGGAACAAATGTGGATGAATATATCTGCCAAGCGGAAAAAACTACTTGTAGGAACGGCATACCGGCCTCCCTGGTTAGATATCAACATTTTCCTGGATGCGATCACGGACAGCGTGTGTGCATTGGCTCCGTATGACAATGTTATTTTATTAGGCGATTTTAATGTTAATATGCTTGACACAAACAATGGTAGAACGAAGAATCTTGTGGAATTTCTTGATTACTGTGGCATGGACCAAATCGTATCCACGCCTACGCACTTTTTGGGAGACAGTGCTACATTAATCGACGTGATCTGCACGGACGCACGGTATCGGAATGTTTCTGTGGACCACGTCGCGGAGCTGGGTCATCACTCGTTCGTCTCATGCGAAATAGTCTTTAAAAAAGAGAAGCCTTTACGTAAACGGGTTGTGTATCGCGCGTTTAGGGACATTAAAGTTGACGATTTCAGGAGAGACCTGGAGGCAATACCGTGGGACTCAATTCGCGAACTGCAGGATGTAAATGACATGGTACATTCCTTTAATTCCCACATCATTAGCCTTTTTGACGCCCACGCACCTATTAAAACCAGATTATGCAAAACCCAACCAACACCTTGGATAACAGACATTATAAAATTAATGTTTAAACTTAGAAATGACGCGCGCCTCCAATATCGTCAAACAAAACTGGAAGCACACAGACGGTACTACTTAGACCTGAAGCACCAAGCAGTAGTTGGTCTACTCAATGAGAAAAAGGCCTTTTTTACTAAATATATAAATGAAAATATTAGCGACTCTAAATCATTATGGTTCAATTTAAAAAAACATGTGCTTCCGGTAGGTAAGGACGATGGTGTGCTCCCGGAACAATTTGACGACCCAGATGGGATAAATTCAGCGTTCTTAGATGTCCCGGGCGACCCTCAAGTGAATTCTTCCCAACAAACCTTTTTTCAAAATAATAAATACGGTTCCGAAATTTTCACTTTAAAGCCAATAGACACAAAAACAGTGTTACATATCTTAAAAAACATATCCACAAATGCGCAAGGGATTGACGGTATATCGAAAGATATGTTAACTCTTACACTACCACAATCTTTAACTACAATAACCGAGATAGTAAATAGATCGATTACGTCAAACGTATTTCCTGACCTGTGGCGAAATGCGATAGTGCGTCCCCTTCCAAAAAATAATAACCCACAAAATTACAAAGACCTTCGTCCAATTAGTATTTTGCCATGTTTGTCCAAGGTGTTGGAGAGAGTAGTGTATCTGCAGGTCACTGATTTTCTCGAGGAGCATGGTATACTGCCTGAATTACAGTCAGGTTTCAGAAAGGGACGCGGAACCGCGACTGCCTTGGCGGACGTCGTAGGTAACCTTCTGGAGGCACGGGACCGTGGTGAGGGTTCCATTATGGTGCTGCTCGACTACTCGCGGGCATTTGACTCAATTAATATTGATTTACTATTGTCCAAATTAACATATTACGGTTTTGACAGCCAGACAATGAGTTGGTTTAAGAGTTATTTAACGGGTAGGTCACAACGGGTCGAGTTGCGCAGGAAAGACGGTTCCTCGGTATCTTCTTCCCCGAAATTAATCACAAGAGGAGTTCCCCAGGGATCGCTGCTCGGGCCTTTACTCTACATACTTTATAGTGCCGACCTAACTGCGTGTATTAAAAACTGCAAGTACCATGTATACGCGGATGATACTCAGTTATATGTGTCGTTCAATACTAGCCACACAACAGCCGGCGTGCGTACCCTAAATGAGGAACTAGACAGAATAGCGTCGTGGTCTATGGAGAACTCACTTGTACTGAATCCAAAAAAATCTAAGTTTATGATCATGGGAAGCAGAAATCAAATAAAGTCAATTCTTTCTGCGAAGCCCGAAGTTAAAATCTTAGGAGAAAATATTCAAAGGGTAGAAACTGCTTGCAACCTAGGGCTGGTCATGGACCCAGAACTTCGTTTTGAGGCGCATATCACTGGCGTAGTGAAAAACTGTTTTTATAGATTAAAGGTTCTGTACCGGGTGAAAGACCTTCTTAGTCTTGCAATGAGGAAGAGATTGGTGGATAGCCTGGTACTGTCCAAACTGAATTATTGTGACACTGTATACGGGCCGTGTCTTCTTTCCCGCACAGAACGTCTAATACAGCGAGTGCAAAATGCGTGTGCGCGTTACTGTTTCAATATACCCCGGAGAAATCATGTAACACCGTTTTTAAATAAACATAACATGTTAAAAATGGCTGCACGGCGGAAACTACATTTAGCGGTCTTAATGTTCGGCGTTATACAAACACACAAACCGGAATACCTTTTTAAAAAGCTTAGCTGGAGACACGAGCACTACAGCTACTCCGCCCGTTCCACGTCCAAACCGCTCTCGTTGCCTCGTCGTAGGACCACAGCTTTCAGAGGATGCTTTAAGTATGCCGCCACTCGCTGCTGGAACGATTTACCACCTCCCATAAGATCGCTGAAAACAAAACAAAGTTTTAAATACCAGTTTAAAAAAATCCTATTAGAAGAACAGAAGGTTGAACAACTTAAGTTTTATAAATAATAACAATTTAAACTTTAAAGTTACTCACTTAAGGTTCATAATCCATTGGCATCGTATCCAAGCGGTTCGAGGCGGCATCACAATCACACAGACGCGAGCGAGGGGGCTTTATTTTATTTTCTTTCTTTTGTTGTTTGTTGTCAATCATCGTTCCGCCACAAGGTAATCCCATGGCACATGACTGCACAGGACTCGTGCGCCACCTGACGTCATAACGCGCCGACCTGCAGCTGTTCAGACGACACGCAGCGCGCGCGCACGCGTACGAGTGTACGACGTCACGTAGCGTAGGCTCTCAAAATAAGGCTTACAAGGAGCGCCACGCGAGTGTGAGTGTGGGAGCGAGACCAAGCAAGACAAAACAACATGGAATGTGCCGCGTTTTGCGGGTATAACAATGTTTGTTTTTGTCAAGATAGGTACCCGTGCTTGGTCTTACTCACATAACTAAATTGTAATTTTAAGTAGTCTATTTATTTTTATCTTACTGTATTTATTTTACTGTATTTATTTTATAACTATTGTATTTTCACGTAAACGGCAGACTTTTGATTTCCGTACGTCATGTCCTAGGCAACCACTGAAAATCAGCGCCGTGCTGAGGGTCCCCCACGGCACAGCAATATGCTGAGTGGAAGCCTTTTTGCCACAACCACGACATGCATGCTTTATTTAAACTTGTTTTAAATTTCATTTTTGTTTTTTTATTGTTATTTAATTATTACCTAGTCTTTAAACTAACATAATTTAAGATCTACTAACACTATCGTTTGGGTTTTGGTGCAGGATCCACTTAGGTCATGTGTGTTGTTTTTTGTGGCAATTAAATACTTTTTCTTTCTTTCTTTTCTTTCTTTCATCATGAGTCATGACAATATACTATCCGCAATAATGATTATCCTACAGTTAAAAATACACAAGTATCGACAAGTGCTACCAAAACTTTGGTGATCCTTAGGCCCTAGACTATGTGCCATTCAAATAGCGAATGCCGAAATGCAGGAGTTTGATCACGTGACATTTCGATAGCATCTGTCAATCCCATACATTTTTGACGTATTGACAATCGCTTTCGCCACGCTACCGTTGACATAATCTCACTTGTCTCGAGCCCCTTGTTGTCTTTTACACCCTTAGTATTTTGAGTTTTTGGCAAACGTTATCAACGTTAACTTTGAATGTTTTCGTCTATTGATTTGTTCTCTAGGACTTAGTCTTATACATAGCGATTAAAAATAGCAAAATCTACACTTTCAGTAAAAAATATAAATCTTGATTGAAGAACCTTCTTAAAAACAACTGAATTACTGTACATACGACACCAATAAAAAGTCTCAAAGCAGATTTACTAGAATTTTCTCTAACTCTAATAACTAAAAAGAAAAAAAAACTGCGCCAAACACATTCGATTACCACCTAAAAATAAAAAAACCAAGTGCCGTACATAAACATCTGTAAGCCTGAACGGTGCAAACGCAACACATAAATAAAGCATTTTCATTAATTCGGAAAGCACTTAATTATTTAAGGTAATGAGAGATGTGGAGTGACCTTTTCCCAACACCAAGAAGCTTCACTCCAATTGGCTAAAAGGTCCGATTCATGTGATCCTTCGACTCGACTAAAAATGAATGGGATTCGTAGAGATGTGAAGGATATTGAAAAATAGCTAATGCTGTTTTTCTTTGCTTTTGGAGCTTTGTAAATGCCTGTTATTCGAGAAAGTTTCTTTCAAAAGTCTGGGTTACTTTCTAATTATTAGTGCCTTTTGTATGTTAATCAGTACTTTTGTGTAAAGAAGTTATTTTCTTCAAAATTATTTAATCAAAATCCTTTTTTTTGTTCACCGAACGTGTGTGGGTCACAGAAGTTCATACGAGTATGTGTACAAAATATCAGCCGAATCGGTCCTGTAGATTTAGGCCAAATTAGCTGTGACAGACGAACAGACTGACAGACACACGACTATACAGAACCCTAAAAATAATTCCAGCTTCGCGAGCTATGCTACCATTTTTTTTAAGGTTGGAAATCATGAAATGACTCCTTCCACTCTGGGCAGAGCGGAAGGGAGTGTCAGACTCATCCGCGTTCCTCTTATTGCCCTTTGTGTTCCAGGGCCGCTGTGACTCCTTTGAACAAATTCCGCCCTGGCAGGCACTGGTCTAAGCGGGCCCCGTCCTATTTGCTGATTTCTCTTCCTGCGCGCTTGGAACACAACGTGCCGTCGACTCGGGCCTGTTCAGATCAGACGGCGAGCTACCCATTGCTCACCGTCCGTAGGCATCAATCACTTTATGCTGCCGTACCTTACTAATATAATATCAGCTCTAGAGCTTTGCAAAAAATCTAGGCCCCTACAGCGGGCCAATTCCATTTGCATGTCAGTCGCAGTGGGTCAAAAAAACCTCAATTTTCATTATTTTTTTACAGATTGCGACTGACCTGATAATTTTTAAGCAACATTCGCATTTGCATGCGAATGTTGCTTAAAAATTATCAGAAATGGCACTCTCTGCTACAGACACATATATACATAGGTACCCTCATTTCGTTTAAGTATGAAGTTGTTCTAATACCTATCTGTTTACAAGTATGGAACAAGAAGAGCCGTTTGTTCCAGCTGTTGTCTTTTCAATAGCCAATAGGATCCGTATTATCCACATTAAAGATACCCTCATCTCATTTGAATATCCTCCAAAGAAAATATATATTTTTTCTTTCTTCTGTGTAGACTTCTAGAGAATCTGTGTTGTACCTATTAACATATTTATATTAGGAAACTCGTCTAGGGTGAGGGCGCTAGGGGAACCTGATGAATTATAATCAGATTGCTGTAATAACTAGTGGTAGGAAGCCATTCTTCCTACTTCCGACATACCACAACCATAATGTGTCTTGAAAAGCATTATTCCCTGGAATCCACTACAATGTGTTCGTAAGTATGGAACTTGTTAGTTTCTCAAAATCATCATGGTCTTCTTGGTGATTGATGTTCTTACGCTCCATCTATTGATATTTTATGTTTTAACAGGCGTTTCTCTCCCCCTGGTCATGCGAAGAATCAACTGATTGCTGATGTAACGAAACACTCAATGAACACTCAGACCACAGTGTTAGTGTTTCAGCCCCTACAGGCTTGAATATGTTAATATTGGGTCTTTGGGCCCTTTGCTTTCATTAGGAAGTTGCCGTTTTTATTCGGGTATTTTATAAAACGGGCAACTAACAACTTATAATAGAAAACGTCACTCTTGATAGCAATTCAAATTCATATGTTGTACCCTACTGCATACCATGTTTATCGAACAACACTGACCTATTACATTCGACCGGTACGACGCGACGGCCAAGTGTTAGGATTATGGCAACCGTCCAAGGTCGTCATGGTCACCATCTTTGGGACGTCCAACTTAGTGACCTCGTTACCTAGTGTAGAAGAAATATGGGGCTTCTGTATTTATTATATTCACTTGACCAACCATTCTAGATTTTGGCAAACGCAAAGTTTCTGAACGGAAATAATACATATATGTATTTTATCAAATTCAAAAAACGACAATGGCGGAAAAACCTATTAGATAACATGAAAGAGTCCCCATTTGTTTATCTGTTAAGTTTGGATATTAATAACCAATCACGTTTCAATGGCTGAACAGATTTGTATAAATTAAAAAGACTTTTTATTCCGATAGACATTCCTCTAGGATTGATTATGTTCGATATCCACACAGGCGAAGCCATAGGCAAAAGCTAGTTACTAACTAATTTGTGGCTACGTCAAAATATGAGTAATATTTCAATTTTCGTTCACATCCAAGTTCTGACTTCACCGAAATGGCAAAAAAATCACGAAGTTTTCTATTCCAGCCAGCGCTTTCATTGAGCGGGCACCAAAAATAGACGAAAACTACCGGATTTTGGAGCAGCTGCAACTGAAAACGGGTCTCCCGTTTTATCTATACGGAGAAGATTAGCAATTAGTTTATTGGGAGTTCTGCTAGTATTAGCACAAACGAGAACAGGTATTTGAATGAGCTTGTGTAGTTTAATGGTTGAAATTTCAGCGACTTGTTGATGGTGGCTCGGGACGAAAATATGTGGAAGGAGTTGGGGGAAGCCTTTGCCCAGAATAGCCTGGGACAGAATAGGCTCATAAAAAATCTTTACCAAATGAGGTCGTTACTGAACTTATTTTGATTTTAGATGGTTGGCTTAGTGTAAGAGGACAAAATATACTTCTCAACATAGGAGAATTAAAGAAAACAGCCTTTCGGTACCAAGAACCTGAAGTCCACACGCTTGAAGATCTAAAGATTTTCCTGTATCGTAAGTCCACTCAAGTGACGATACTGTAATCACTTGATAAATGATATTTATTTTGTAAGTAGGTTTTAAATAACAATTTTACAAGTCATTATTTTTGGTCGTTTTAAACAAGATGAGGCCGGTGTTTCCTAGCGGACTACCCTGAGAAGTAACACCGAAACAAACTCAGAGGTCAAAGTCTCTTTTAAAGTCCATACAATTGTACTGGTCAAATCATATGAGAACCATTTATGTTGATATCTGAGAGAACACCTCAAACATCAACGTAAATGGTTCTCATATGATTATGATCTTGAAACAAGAAGAGCAAAACTAAGTCCTGGAATAAAATATAAAACTCAGAAAAATATTTGAAGCGCAGAAATCCAATCGGATAGTCAAGTTGGAAGACGAACTAAAGAAATCGGATTATCTCTGTGCTCATAAGCAATAAGCTTGCATATCATTCCCACGTTCGTGCTGCAGTCTTTATATCGGATACAGTCATAAATATGTAGGAGATCAAACAGCAGTCGACTTGGAATAAATCTGGTACGTGCTTTATTAGAGGAGAAAATAAGCATTTGATTGCTACATTTTCATTATATAACAATAGAGAAACTCTATCTGGCCTGAATATTCGAAGTGAGGTATGATAATTTCTCCTTTTTCGATAATGTAATACAGTTGTTATTGGGATGACGGTTTCATTTCAACTAACTTTGGTATCACTGTAAAAATATATTTCTTTAACATCATCATTAACTACGCAGTCAGTCTATTGCTGGATAATATTATACATGCCTTCCACATTTTCTGGTTAAAAAGTGAGTTGATTAGTTTCAAAAGCAAATCTGACTATTTGCTAAGAAATAAGTTATTGGTCCGGCAGAATTGGTAATTTTGAATAGTATACATTTCATTGTCATTAGGAATCAAAACCTGCGAAATATTGATAATTCTCATTTAAAGGATAGAATGAATTCCGGTAATAGGTATTTAAAGCATGCTAAAGTAAAAAAAAAACAAATCCGCCATCTTGCGTGTTCCGCCATGTTAGATTTAGGATAACGTCAGACAGCCAACCATGTATTGTCATCCAAACTAAACGTGTATACAAACAGCTTAATCGGTTGAAGATATCTGCTTCAAAATTGAGTTGTAAGAATCCACCAGAACAAACATAGTAACATACATACATTTTATTTTAAATCTGCCATCTCTTTACCTAACCAACAATTCTCAAAAACTTAGACTCCTTTGATAATGGTCCACTTAAGATATTTCTTGATATTTTATACAAGGCTTTACAATATATGCGCCTTAAAACTCTGTATTCCTCTACCCTTATTTATCTAATTTTATCGAGAGCAGAAGCGGGCGACGCGGCGACGCATGAATAGAAGAACTTTCAAATCCCCTGACATTTTACATCACATATATTTTGAGCGCTGTAATATCTCAAGAACGTTACTTTCTTCACTTCATTTTATAAAAACCACAAACTACTAGAAACTTAACTCGAGCGCGGAGCTTTAAAAGATACCAGAAAATTGTTTGCCAATGCAAAATGTACTCTAGTTATTCGAGTTGAAGTTTTCATTGGTCTGTTAAAAAAACCTGTGTACCGATTTTTCAACGAAGCTGAAAACGTTAGAAATGCAACGTAGCGTTGGTTGGTGGAGTTAGTGAGCGTAAAATCTGTTGAAAACACAACATCAAGTTTCAGAGATACAACAGCTAGATAACTTGTCTTGATTCCCGTAACAAGAAGCATTATAATGGATAACATGCTGCCATAAATTCATTAGATGATTATTACTCTGTTAACAGTTTTGCTGATGAAGAATGAATTAATAATACAGTACGAGGTAAATTGCAAATTGAGTTAGATTTTACACCTAACAATACATCTTCAATAATATTTGAGCAAAATGCACGAACCTGGCGATGGTATCATGTAAAATAGCGAACTTACAATAACAAATCTTACAATCAAATAATCTCATTCAATGAACAGTGTGCTGCAAATAGTTTCCAAATGAAATAAAAGGTTAGAATCACATAAATCCTTTGTAATCACTTAAGATAACAATACAACATCGAGATACTGAAATTAACAGTTACAATAATGCGAAAAGGTCCCGGGGTCCAAAGGGACAATCTTAATACCTACTTTATTTTAGTGACACAAGAGGAACAACGTGCACAAGAGTCTTACGTATCTGACACATAACAAAAGTAATCCTCAGGGCCAGTTCACAACTTCGGTCGATGTGTTTTGCGACGTGATTTGTGGCAAGCGAAACGCATTCGTGACATAAAGTCACATCTTTGCCCACAAATGCTATGGGTTGTGGGCAAAGTGACATTTTATCAGCGACTAGCACTTCGCCTGCGACTTCGTAGGCGCATATCCCGTTTTTTCTCGTTCCCTTAGGGATTTCCTGTTCCCGTATAGCGTTCCTCGTGAATGTGGCTACCATATACAATAATTTTCCAAATCGGTTCAGTAGATCCAGAGATTAGTAGGGGTACAAAGTAACAAACTTCACCTCTTTAAAATATTAGTATACATTAGATAACGGTTGACCTAAATCAAAATATACATTGTGTAACCGAATAAACGCAATACCTTTTAAAGGGTCATTGGTCTCATCATTATGAATAACTTTTACTATGGGACCAACACCGAAATCACGAAAAAAATCAGCTGTTTAGTACATTTTGTCGATAAGCGCACTTAAAATAATGTACGAGGCAGTCAATTTTTTTTCGCTATTACTTGTTGGTCCCACAATAAAAGTTGTTCATTATGATGATTACTATGACCACACGAAGTATTGCGTATACCTATTCTGTTACACATGGTTTGTGTTTGACCACGTGAAATTTCGGTTGCCTTTGTCAATCGCTTACATTATCGACTTTTTGACAATTTTTATCGCTTAGAAAGTCACATTTTCTAGAGCCTATGGTAGGACTGTACAACGACCCCAACCCGCCTGTCTCAAAGGTGACTTACCAATCCACAAGTGCCATTTTAATCTAGTTCCGCGGGCCTTTTTTTTTTTTGAGGATGGGAAATCATCAAATGACCCCTCCCGCTCTGGGTGGAGTGGCAGGGAGTGTCAGACTTCTACTGACTAAAACCCACCCATGCTCCTCCTATTGCCTTTTACGTTCCAGGGCCGCGGTAACTCTTTCGAACAAAATCCGCAAACTTGGTAGGCACTGGCCCTAACGGGCCCCTACTCCTATGGTGACATCTCTTTGAGGCGCGCGTGGAACACAACGCGCCGTCGGCTTGGGCCTGGCTTTAGTCGGACGGCGAGCCACCCAACGCTCGCCGTCCGCAGACCCGCACCTACGGTGGCCGGGAAACGCCCGGTGCGTCTCCCCATAGTGTAAGTTTTTAAACGTACTTTCACGTAAGTCATTTTTCCTTCGTGCAAAGTAATATGCGCGAACTAGGGTAGATGACTATAAAAGTCTAATTAGGCCGTTAGATAGATTTCCAAAAAATATTAGAGACATATTTTTTTCACGTAAACAATAATTAGAAGCGATACAGTGCGTTGAAAACTCGTATGACGTCACGTGTAAGTAAAATTTTTCATAGACCTGATGTCACAAGTCTCCGCTCCTTCTTTAATGCGTTATATCTTCTTCTTTTTTCATTTATGTGGTAAATAAAAAAATACGTGTCCAATATTTTTCAATAATCTAACTGGCAGACAAAATAAAAATATAATCATATTTTTATTAACCAGGAATCATCCTTATTTCATTTGTTTGCTCCAAAGTCCCAGTCGCAACTTGCATGTCGCTTGAAAGCGTAGGTCGTGGTCAAAAGCTAAGGACAAATACTCGTGAGCGATTTTTCAAACAAAGATTTGTTCATCGACGATGGATTTATTGTCGTTCAACCTACAAAAGACAGTTACGTTACTGACACATCAGACAGTTGCGTCGCTTTTGTAGAGGGCCAGAAAACACCCCGAAATTGTTGAACGAGAAAAAAGATGTATTTTCGAAGAAAAATTGACTTGGTATGAAAATATGACATTAAGTTTTCATGAAGGTGTCGATATTTCAGTATTATTTTCATCATTTCTTACGTTTGAATGGTCGGAATTCATTTGTTTTTTGAATCATTTTGCTTTTCAGTTTACTATATTCCTCTCTGCTTTGCTGGAAGGGGAATATTATGAATATTTCATTTAAATAAAAAACGGCCAAATAACAGGTGTCTGAAGAATGAAATAACAAAACTTTCTCAGAGCCTAAATCCGGCTCCGGTTCTGTAATTAAGAATTTTATCAGAATTCTCTCAAATAATAAAGTTCAATGAATCCCAAAAGAATACCGTAACATTTCTGTTCGCCTAATTAACCGTAAAATACGTCTGTCTCCTAAATATCATAACCCTCATCTACGAAAAGTCTTCGGAAAGAGGGACCAAAAAATGTGAATAAAAACATAACATTTACATACTCGTAGTACGGTAGACGCACAGTTTTTATGTCAGCTGGCGTAAATTTGATATTTTTCAACGTCAGAGTAAAAACGAGGGATCATAAATTTTGTGGTAATCGATAGACCCGTTACGGCGTCATCGGGGCGGGATTTATAAAGATTTGCACCCTTCCACCGAATGGGCGAAAATTTTAAATCAATTTTAGAGGTATTTGGGTGCAGAGCTCGAAAATTCATAATCCGTGAAAATGAATGGGTGGATTTTATGTATACTGGAATATACCCAAGTGTGTATAAAAACCCTGGTATATTATTACAGGTCAGCACAGGTCGTAAAAATCCGTTTTATGTTAAGGTTGGAACAATAACAGCCCTATGGAATACCAAACAATATGCCTATCAATCTGAACTCCTCAACCCAGTTTTTGTTTCTTTTTTCGTATGGGAAATAATCAAATGACCTCCTTCCACTCTAGGCGGAGCGGAAGGGAGTGTCTTACTGACTAAAGCCTATCCGTGCTCCTCCTAGTGCCTTTTGCTTTCCAGGGCCGCGGTAACTCTTTCAAACAAAATCCGCAACCCTGGTAGGCTCTTCAACGCAGTTACTGGATCAATATCCTTGCTGGCTGGTTGGCGGTCAGATTGGTTGCTAGGTTTTCGAGCATTACAGTCAAATAATGCAAGTTCTAAACTCTTAACCTTACCCTTACCTTACCACTTCCTATTCGAAGTAACAACTGTAAACTTCTATTTCTGCATTATTGTCAGTTCGTGTTAGTTGCGGGTGGTGTACCTTATCGCCGCTCAAAGGACGTTACACACGTGTGAATTTTATTGGCGCTTTCCTTATAGATGTTGGAAAGCAGTGCTGTAATGAATGCGGCATTGAATTTTGTGTTTTCAACTTCGGTGGTAAGATTTTTATTAGTTAGTGTTAGTTCACAAAATATTTTAATGAAGCTTCGTTAGTTAATAGATTCTTAGAATTTGCAATTAAAGGAATAAATCTTAATAGATTAATTAATTTATAAATAAAAATAATAATACAAATAATATTATTTGAACCATTCAAAATATTTTTTATAAAACAAAGGAATTAAAAAAATATTATTATAGTATTAAAATTTTATCATTCTGTTTTATGAACTTAATTTTAAGAAGCTTAATTGGATCCACAGGTAGGTTACTACCCCCACCAACCGTGTCTCCACGTTGCCGTCGTGGTGGGGCTTGCGTGTCTCAGTGATCTTGGGGGCTTTGCCGGTAGAGCCACTCATGCCGGAAGGTCCCAAGTGAGAGACCAGACCAAGAGAGACACAAGAGGGGCGCACCGTTCGGAGACTTGAGCAGTGTTCGGGTCCTCGGACGGTGTGCGTCTCATTGGCTTGCTCGCTGCTCTCTGGTACGCGTCTGATCATCAGACGTGACTGTGAGGGCAGCGAGCAAGCATTGAGAGAGATGGGGAGAAAGGGACCGCACCCTCAAAAAGGAAAAAATATGGACAAGACCAACGGAATAGTATTACCCCAGGGCGGTACGGACTGCACAGCAGAACGAGAATCCGCCACGCTTGCGTCAAGCCCCACGTATTCTGGGGGGGGGCAACGTTGTCGTTTGTCCACCACTTGCCATTGGCAACAAGGGCCGAGGAGGCCCCCGATCCAAGCTATCCGAGGAGGACCCGATCGGTTTTAGTTTTGGCTCGCCCGACAGAGTGTCGGTCGGGCGGAGCGCGGGTAGAGGCGCGCTAGTTTGGAGGGAGGGCTTGCCTGAGCGTCACGCGGGTGCAGAGTCGGAGTCCGAGTTGGACTCCGACGACCTGGTGACCGTTAGCTCGGCAAGCTCTGGACCCGAGGGGGCGGGGGCTGCTGCGGAGGACTCCAGGTCCTTCCGCAAGCGGCCCAGAACAGAGGAAGACCGGGGGTCGTCCGGCAGCGAGGAGGTTGCCTCGGCTCGCAAGATCCCCACCAGCAGGCGGGGCAAGGGCCGAGAGGGAGGCAAGGGGAGATTGCCCGCCTCCAAGGTGGCTGGTCAGCGAGCCGAGGGGCTCGTCGCTGACGGACGACCCCCCGTAGAGGGCGGTCGCAGGGCTCCTGGTTCGGAGTCCTACGGCGGTGAGCCTGATGACTCCGGACAGGAGCGGGTTCGGAGGGCCGGGTTTGCGGAGGTGGTGGAGGCCGCGCTTCGCGATGTGGCCTTGAAGAGGAAACTTTCCTCAAAGAACAAGGCCATAAGCGAGGCGATGGCCTCCATTCTGGCGGCAGCGGAGGTTACCAAAGGTGGGCCTCCGCCGGACGAGATGTCCGAGCTGCGGGCGGAGGTCGCCCGCTTGGCTGCCGCCACGGAGCGTCTCCGAAAGGAGAACGAGGGGCTCCGCGCAGACCTGGCCAGGCTCCGAGGAGCCGACCCACAGGGGGCGCCTCAAAGGGGGCGCAGAGAGGACAGCCGTCCCGTGCCGCAGGAGAGCCAGGTGCTGGACCTAGTGCGGCAAGAGATGGCTGCCTTCCAGGCGCGGTTCTCCGTCCTGGAGGGCATCGTCCTGCGCCCCCCGTTAGCGGCGAGTGGGAAGGCTCCAGGCCGGAAGGCGGCGTCGTACGCGGCCGCCGCGGCTGCCACACCGGGGTCGTCCGGCCAGGACAAAGGGTCCGGGCCGGCACCCGCGAAGCCGGTGCCGGGAAAACCGGACCCGGCCCCGGGAAGGAAGAGGAAGGGTGGGGTTGCTGCGCGGACGGCGAAGGCTCCTGCGCCGTCTGAGCAGCAGCTCCCCCCGGCTTCCTCGCCTTCAGCTCCTCCCCTGGCTCAAGCCGAATGGCAAGTTGCCGGGGAGAAGAAGAAGGCGGGAAAGGCAGCCAGGGCGGCCAAGAGGCGGGAGAGGAAGCGGCGGCAGAAGGCGCGAAGCGTCGCGGCTGCGCTCCGCCCCCCGAAAACCGCGGCTGTAGTGCTCACACTACAGCCGGACGCGGCGAAGCGGGGCGTGACGTACGCGGACGTGCTCACCAAGGCGAAGGAGACGGTGAACCTTGGTGAGCTAGGCATCGTTGGGGGCCTCCGGCTCCGGGTCACCATGACTGGGGCCCGGATGCTGGAGATCTCCGGGGCAGCCAGCGGCCCAACCGCGGACGCTCTAGCCGAAAGGCTTAGGGCGTCCCTAAGCGCGGACGATGCCCGAGTGTCCAGGCCCACCAAGCGCATCGACATGCGCATCTTGGGCCTGGACGACTCCGTCACGGAGGCGGAGGTGGTGGCCGCCGTCGTTAGGACGGGGGGGTGCTCAGCAGAGGAGGTGAAGGCGGGCACCCTACGTCCTGACAACACGGGCATGCGCACCATTGTGGTGAGCTGCCCCGTGTCGGCGGCCAAAACCATATCGGAGGGCCGAAGGTTTTTGGTGGGTTGGGTTTCCGCGCAGGTCAAACTGCTGGAACCCCGACCTCTGAGGTGCTTCCGGTGCCAAGTGGGTCACCATGTGGGAGCTCAATGCACCTCGGAGGTGGACCGCAGCGGTCTTTGTTTCCGCTGCGGTCAGCCCGGTCACAGGGCCGGCTCTTGCGTCGCCGCGCCGCACTGCGTAGTCTGTGCGGCAGCTGGCAAGCCGGCCGACCACTGGGCTGGGGGTAGGGCCTGCGCCCCACCCACCAAAGCCGAAAATCGGAGAAAGCCCTCCGCCACCGCCGTCTCCGCCGCGACCGCCGCCACCGCCGCCGCTTCCTCCGCCGCCAAAGCCGGTTCCACTGCGGCTGCTGCTACTGCAACAGCCGCAGTGGAGCCCCTACAACGGGCTCCGGAGGGGGCTGAAATGGAGTGCCAGTAATGGCCCCATTTCACCCCCTCCTGTTGAACGTCAGCCTCTGCGCCGCCCAGGAACTGATGCTCCTGAGCATGGCGCAGTGACTGATGCCTGTGGACGGCGAGCAATGGGTAGCTCGCCGTCCGATCAGAACAGGCCCGGGTTGACGGCGCGCTGTGTTCTACGCGCGCCAAGCCAGCAGTCGTCAGCATGGGTCGGGGCCCGTTAGGGCCAGAGCCT
This sequence comes from Melanchra persicariae, assembly GCA_947386135.1. Lineage (NCBI taxonomy): Eukaryota > Metazoa > Arthropoda > Insecta > Lepidoptera > Noctuidae > Melanchra > Melanchra persicariae. The sequence goes on along the minus strand of OX376653.1, from coordinate 4,078,987 downwards.
ACCAGGGTTGCGGATTTGTTCGAAAGAGTTACCGCGGCCCTGGGAAGAAAGGCACTAGGAGGACTAAAGGGTGGGTTTTAGTCAGTAAAAGTCTGACACTCCCTGCCGCTCCACCCAGAGCGGGAGGGGTCATTTGATGATTTCCCATCCTAGGAAAAAAAAAAAAAAAAAAAAAAAGGTAGGTTACTACGTACAATTTTGTAGAATCTTTAAGAATTATGGTACACATACACTGAAACTGTTTTGGCACAACCAATAATTCACTGAAAAAGAAATAAGTATATCCTTAATTTTCAACGTAACGGCAAAACGGGGCGAATAGAAATGCAGGGGTGAATAGAAACCAAGGGGGTAAAGAGATTTTTCACGTTATTTAAATATTGTTAGCAGCATTTATGGACTCCAATTTTTAAAGCTGAATGCCTTCTATGATACCAATAATACGAGTTAGGTATTAAAGTGTAGAATCCGATCAAAGTTTGGTTTCTCTATTCAACCCCTGCATTTGCCCCGTTTCACGGTAGGTACCTACAAACGATTAAACCAACAACCCGGCTAATAAAATACGAAACGAGAACGTTTTTCTTCAGCAAAAAGTCTCATAAAAATGTTGTGTGCCAAGTTTTTAAAAGTTTATAAAATAAAAATATTTTTCCGTTTCCACTCGCATGTCTAAGTTCTTTGCAGGATGATCGTAACTCATCGTTAGTTACGGTTTACTTCTGTCGTAAACTGAGGGAGATAAATCATTGTATATTTTGTGATGCTTCTGTGAAGTGCAGTTGCTTGTTGCTTGACTTGGATTGGCATCAAGAAGGACAGGGTAAGATCATTAGGTGTGGTTGGGAGTGAAGATTAATGGTTTTTATTTGTTTTAGTGGGAATGATGTAATACTTAAATTTCAGTAAAAAATTGCACGCGATTATTGCAGCGAGAATAGTTACGAATTTAATTGAATAGAAAAAAAGAAGACAAACAAACTCAACAATTACAGAATCTAAGAGAAGAATATAGTCCGCTGAGCGTGTCCGTACCAAAAAGGCTACCATCTCAGCGTCAGACACCCAGTGCTCGTTTTCAGTTGAATAAATATGATACTCTTTAATATAAAAACCAACAAAGTTTTACCAAGTACTAAGAATTTTATAGCTACATAATGTTTAGTTATGTTCTCTTAAGAACATGTCAGAAACATTCGTATATCTCCAAGATTTCCTGATGAAAATCTTTCGACACACCACAAAATGAAAAACGCGAAAATTATTCGCTACCCCTGATTTGTCGCAACAAACCGAGCGAAATAGTGGAAATTCTCGCTAAAGAAGACTAATAAACATTTTGTGAGTTAAGTGTATTCTGTGTCCATAACAAATTGTGTTTACACTAGTAGCCGGGTCAAAGCACTGGAATTACGGCTATTACTGTAATATGCTATTTTTGTATCGTTAAAATTGCGTGTTTTGTTACAAATTGGATGATTACAAGGTCCATTTTCAAGGTGTCAAACGGTTTTGGCTATACTTATCTCGTAATTGGGCTTCGTTTAGATCTAAAATTATGAGAACAACGTTGTGGATGCAAAGATTTTTTTCAGTGTTGAATTTACTTTTTCTCATAATTTTAGTTACTAAAATAATAATAGAAAAATGTTTTTCGAGAGTGTATGTTTATATGCCTATTTTTTTAATAAACTTTTCTCTTCATTGGGAATTTCTCCTGCATCGTGAGTGCGTTTACAAACATATAAATTCACATGAACAAACAGCCTGCAGCAGAATTTGGTGCGGCCTGTAATTACAAGACAGATTCAACAAATGAAGTGTAATTAGATTCGCCTAAAAAAAGCTTTCAGAAATGCTCAAACTTAGATATTTACTACATCCAGAATAGTATTGTGAAAACGAAGCGTATGTCATCACTTAAAAAAATGAAAAAGCCTATGATTGATACAAAATACATTCGTTCCCCTAAAATATATAAAAAGGTTCCCAATAAAACATAAAAAGCTTTCGCTAAAGCGAGCTAAAGCTGCAGCAACAAATATTTTTCTAAACAGTTTTATTAAAATCTAGAAAATGTTTGTGTGCCGGATTTATGTAATCAGCAGTATGAAAACTTTAAAAAGTAAACCAACTGTACCTAATTCGGTGGGTGACACACGATTTCACCATCGCCTTTTTACAACTGGACCGACGTTTTTTTGTCAAAGTCAAAGTCAAAGTTAAACAGGAAGTCGTCAGGCAGGAAGACATGTTTTGAGTGCTCGCAAACATCTCTTTGCCAGCGTCTGCTTTTCTAACTCCCTATAACACGACAAAGCGCTCGTCTCGACATGAACCTCGTGCAAACCTTTCCATCAAGCTTATTCAAACTTAAGCGCAGTCTGATTGAAAAAAAAAAGAAATAAGTAGGTATATCCTTAATCTTCGGGTAAAACGATTTTCTTCTACAAAAATGGTTATTTCAAAACCCTAATCGTTTTCTCTACAGGATGTTCATGGAACGTAATACATTTTACTTGATGTGGCAATAAACAAAGATCCCAAGATAACGTTACACTCGAACGACTTTGGTCTTTAACGATAAAGTCGATATTGCTTTCAATAGCATGTTTGACAAAATATAGTGTGATCAAATAAACGTAAACAATTTTTTTTTACTTAAAAAAGGGAAACTGACTGGCTGACACATCAACGCAAAGCCGAAATTACTGGGACTAGAAACATGAAATTTAGCACAAGGCTTCTTTTTATGATGCAGTTGTGCACTACGTGTAGACAGGGCCTGTTAGGGTCAGAGCCTGCCAGTGTTGCGAAATTTGTTCGAAAACGTCACCGCTGCCCTGGAACGCAAAAGACATAAGGAGTAACACTAGTGGGTCAGTAAGAGTCTGACACTCCCTTCCGCTCCACCCAGAGCAGAAGAAGTCACTTGATGATTTCCCATCCATAAAAAACAGGTGTACACTACGTAGGGATTTTTGGAAATTCCACCTTTAAGGGGGTGAAAAGGGGTGAAGTGCTAGTCGATGAATAAGTTGCCAATTCAAAACCGGTACCTACTACTTTTATTGTTGTTCGAGAAAATGTCTTACATTTTATTTAACCAAAAAATATATTAGTACTAAAGACCTAACGTCTACTTTATCCTGAATTCATCTGACATAGCTTGCATAGGAAACCATGAAAATAATAATACAGGACATAAAAAATAATAGGTTATGAGGTGGTGAAAAACCAAAGAAACGTTGGATGTATTGTGTGAAAGACGAAATGGCTGGAAAGGACTATTGAGACAACGATTAATACCTACAGATGATCGAAAGAAGGAGAAGACATACTGCATCAACCCCAATAAGTTATGATATAAGAACAGAAAATTGAAATACTTGACGACACGGTTGGTGCAGTGGTTGAGCGATCGGCTGCTGCGCTGCGTGTCGCGGGTTCGATTCCCGCACGGAACAAATATTTGTATGGCCTACAGATAGTTGTACCGGGTCTGGCTGTTTGTGTATGTGACTTTGTATGTTTGTAAACGCACCCACGATACAGGAGAAATTCCTAGTGTGGGGCAACGTTTTTTAAAAAAAAAAAAAAAAAAAAAAAAAAAAAAAAAAAAAAAAAAAAAAAAAAAAAAAATACGATTATTAGAGATTAAATGAATGAGGTGTTAATACCTATCAAACATGATTTGGGTGAAACAGTGTAAAATTAGTTTTTGTGACTCATTCACATTATATTGTCAAAACTTTCATACCCAAACAAAGTATATTAATAAAGTTTACACTTTCCACACCCTTACTAAGCCGATTACACCCACCAAAAATAGTTAAATTTAAATTAACAAAGGATTTTCTCAACTTAAATCGCTGACATCAACTAGAATTTCCAATACAACTTCCATAACGATAGTTTACGCTCCATTGCTTGAGTTTATTGCTTTTGTCACAACTAAAGAGCCCATTGATACAGCTAGGTCCCTAGATAACATACATTCCTTTGTAAGGCTGCAAATAGTTATCGAATCCGCTCTTTTGTGTTGTTCATCTGTGCCCTTGTCGAATAGCGTTTGGGTTTCATCTGGAGTAACAAGGGTGATGGTGTATTGGAAATTATTGCTTAGTGACGTAATATAGGAAGCAGATGGTGTACCTATTAAAAGCAAAACTGCTAAGGATGATGATGATGCTATGGATGATTTTATGTTCAGGTCGGAGTACGGATTTTTTGCCCCGCTAGAACTTGTCCCTTTTAAGCTGACTTCAAAGTAACACCTGAAAGATACTAGCTGCATCTGCCTGCTCCTTCACAGAACGAACGTAATAAATAAGTAAAAATAATAGAAATTATGTGTAAGTAACAACCAATCCTAGCTTCTCTTTGTCAACTATTTCCAGATCAACTTTTAAACTGTGACAAGGAAGTTAGTAGCTAAACCTTAGTGGGATTTCATCATACACTGCGGATAGATTTCCCATGTTTTACTCTCATTTTAACAATACGTTACATAAACACGTTACACTAAGAAATAATTATTTCAAAACACGAAGGGTCGTTCAGAAGAAATAATTAAAACGAAGTTTACCCCAAGGCTCTCTCCTCGGCCCGCTAAAAATACTTTTATGAGAATATATTACCTAACGTGTTCTTCTGTAGGCAAGCTGAGTATTTTAACGCCCTTAAACATATCAGGAAAGTTGAACTACGAGTGGTTTAACTTACTGCTTGACATAATGTAAGGGGGTCACGTACTATGGTAATAACTTTAGTCCGGCTAAGTTCTGAATTGGCTGTAAAAGTAATGATTCGGACACAGACCCTCAGTTGTCCTTGATAGTTAAACAATTGAAATAAATCAAGCAAGACTGTAGTCAAATAGAGGGGAGGCACGAAATGACAGTTAAAATAAAAAGTAGTTTATATTCAAACAATTTATTTCTTTTTGTAGGAATGATAATTTCGGGTAGATAACCATTTGTTTTTTTTTTGTTCGACGATATTGTCCAATGGCTGGGTAAAGGCCACTTCCTTAAACTCTACTGCCATGGCTACTCGAACCAGCTCCCACCCTCGTACCCAAAAGCAACGGCACCGTCGAAGCCGGCCTAGAGAGAGGTGTCTAGAACCTCTCTCTAGGCCGGCTTCGACGGTGCCGTTTATTTATCAAACATCCATAATTTTCTTTTGAATAAATACATGACATGTCATGTACAATATTTCGTGGAAATTATTTTTGTCATTTAAAACGATATTTGATAGTCATTACACAGGCCCCTAGATAATTAAAAATACTGAAGTAATGCGGTATCTGTTAACACAATACATAATCTCATACTGCAAACAATTTCCTACAAGAAAAGTACGCCTTCTGCCTCAATGCACCGCGATGTCATCCGGACCCAATTTCCCCAAGAACATTAGTTAAACGAAATTCTATTAATAACTCAGCAGGTAGAACCTCATTCAAGTTATCAACAACAGGAAGAGGAGTAATTATCAGGAATTACCTACTGAAGTGAAACCCGAACCGAAGGACGGTCTTCAGTAAAATTTGCTAAGGCACTTTTAAGGTGACAGCTGTGGGTTCACGCCTCCTTGGGCAATATTTTGAAAGATTTGTTCTGTTTGTTTCCTTTGTCTATTGTTTTATTTTTTTGTGGATAGCATTTACTTCCTGATCTTTGCGGTTGGGGTGAATACGGATTTCAATGTTTAGTATACAAGTGGTTTTTAGTAAAAACTAGGCTGTGTTAGGAGTGTGTGTGTAGGAGGAGGTTCTAAAATGCGGTTCTATTTTTTTATTTTTGTTAGCTCATGACTCTGTCATTGATGAACCGATTTTAAAAATTCTTTTTTGTATGAAAGGATATAGGTACAGTCCGATTGGTTCCATAGAAATTCGTTCATTGTTTTGGTTTTTAAATAAAAAAAGATGGAAAAAATATCCAACTAAACGAAATTGCGTATTTAGCATTCCTGTGACTGTTCACTGATATTTTTAGGATACTAGTTTACGACTAAAAAGTGATGTTTTTTTTTACAAAAAAATATTACCGAATTCCAAATAGAAAAAAAACACTTTAAAGTTAATTTCGGAAGTCGTTGTTAAAAAACGAAGAACAACCAAAAACACCGACTTTCGAAATTCAAGTAATTTTGTCTGATTATTATCACTCACACACACACACAATCACAGGCTTAGTAACCTAAACTGACGTCTATAACTAGACCGCCTAACATTTTCTCGATTCACTGGGGACTTAAATAGCTCAAATAATTTCCACATAATCATTTCGAATTAAAACAATATTAAATAACTTCCATTTCAAAATTATTTCGCTGTACTCCTACCAAACTTTGGTACGACAAAATATTTATCAGAACTTTATAAATTCACACAAAGTTTTAACATAACAGTCGAGACGAGGTACTCTGTTACATACGGAGTTTATTTTAATGAAATTATACAACAATGTGTGGTCTATTACACAGTTGTATCTGCATAGTTTTCTAGCATAATATGTTTGAAAAAGTTACTAAGAGTTTTGGTATGGTATAAAGTGATAATGAAAGAAGTTTCAACACTTTCTGTCTAGGTTTCAATGATCTATTTTTGATTTATTGCCGATAATCTCATGTTTGACCATTATTTCATCTGATGGTAAGCAATGTTATGGTCAACGATGGAGCACGCTTGTCTAGAAGTGAGCTATTCAGTCTTAATTTAAAGAGTCCCAGGTCATAGCTATAAGGAAACACAAACTCAGGCAGGGAATTCCAATCCTCATCTATACGTACAACGGTCTCCTGAGGCTTACTCATAAGATATGAATGAAACTAAACAAGAGTGCCGTATTGTTTTTTTCTAAGTCTAACGAGTGAATTACACAAAAAGGTACTTCTGTCAATGCTTATCACTGATAAAATCTCACTTTGTCTATTGCTTCGACCGGTCGATTCTGTAAACATGTCAAAGTGAAGGCTGGGGTGAAGTGATAACGAAGTGAGCTGTCATTCCATCTTGATTACATGTTTACAAAATCATACTGCTGCCGCAGTTCACTTACAACCATCAATTTCTATGAAACAAAAAACAAAACCCCTAAACTTTGCACAAATCAATTAGGCACAAAGGCGTTGACAGTCACATTCGTGAAAAACTCTTTCAAGAAATGTTTATTACAAACACTTAAAAACTTTTTACGCAGCAGTCGAGGTTGACATTAAAAAGTTAAATGGTAAGCAAGCAGTGAATTTAATCCAACAGCTAACAGCAGATACTTGGATCTTCTCCAATGCATCTTAACTCCATATTGATTTTGACGGCCGAATTCGGAGAACTAAGTCGTTTTGTGATGCTAGCTGTTAGCTTACGTACCTAAATATGTTTGTGTAAAACCGTAGATGTTAATAAAAGAGAAGGTAAAGTTGTTTCTATGCTTATTTGTTATAGTTGAAGTTTTAATCAGGTTAGTAGAATTATAATATGGCCATGTCTGTTGACGGACAGACGGTCGATGGAGCAGACATATTGCGTTGGGACACCCTGCGGCACGATGGATCGATGATTTGTAGAAGGTGGCTGGCAGCGGATGAATGCGGACTGCTCGAGACAGGGATGGTTGGCGCTCTTTGGTCGAGGCTTACGTTCAGCAGTGGACTGAAATTGGCGGTTGATAGGGCACGAGAGCCTCAGCAAAATGCTGCAGACCTGTAACTAGCACTTGCATGTTTTTCATAAAAAAAACAACGAAACGGTGACAAGTCGTTTTCATAAAAATGCTGAAATAAAATGGGCTGTCGCCCAGGACTATTTGTTCTGGTGACACCTGGGGGAGGCCTATGTCCAGCAGTGAACGTATTTTGGCTGATATGATGATGATGATCTCTGTCCCATCGTTGTCACATTCTCACAATTTATCTCTAAAACAAAAAATTACAAGAAATATTGCCTAAAATAACTTCACTACCAAATCAAACTGACGGTTAATCTTCCAACATACACGGAACCATTCCACATCGGAATGTACCAACTAATTCACCAAAGCACATTCGTCGATTGTACGTAATATCACGAGTTACTCAAAACGAGTTGGCTGAATTGAGAAATGTGTTACACAGGGGAATATAGGATAGAGGCTGTTAGACATACGGGCAATATGTTCCTACTTAGACGTCTACAGCAGAAACAAATTGTATGGGTAAATTGAGTCACTGCCGCTCTTGAACGCAAAGGGCATTTGGAAAAACACGGATGGGTCAGTTAGAGTTTGACACTCCCTTGCACTCCGCTCAGAGCAAAAGGAGTAATTATATGATTGCCCAGCCTAAAAAAAATGATGCGGTACCTAATCTAAACTACTTCATATTGTAAAGAAGTTATTTATTCAAGCTTTAGGCACTAGTAACAAAAAACACTGTGCTTTAAGCATTTTCTACCAGGCGACCTTTTTTAATATGGATGGGAAATCATCACCGGACAAGGGAGTGTCAGATTCTTACTGACTAAAACCCATCCGTATTCCTCCTTATAGTTCCAGGGCCGTGGTGACTCTTTCGAACAAATTCCGCATCCCTGGCTGGACCAGTCGACCATATGGTGGTGCAGAGACAGGTCATGACTGGCAGGATTTATAACAAATGAATTTTGTTTGATGGTAACCTCTGGAAAATAAAGTTGCTTTCTTATGCCCAGTTCCTGAACCTTACCGAACGTTTATCTGTCCGTTAACCTCCAACCAACCAATTACGTTATGCCTATTAGCGTTAACAGGCAGAAAAACGACCGATAAAAACCTTAGAAACCGGGCATGAGACAACCGATAAAGTGAAAAACCTTGTCAAAGTATTGTTACTATTCTCCTCTCCGTTCCTATTTACCCCGCTTGATGGGAATACATTTTTTTTCAGTGATATTATACAACACAATCTCTTACTGCCATAGACTACTACTGTCTATGTTCGAAAATTGCATGATTCCTGGTGGAAAAACTACCGCTGTTAATTTATATGGAGAGGTTTTAGTACTGCCTAACCTTGCCTAACGTTAAAAAAAAATCGTTGGAAAAGCTGTAAGCCTTTGTTCCTGACACAAAATTAATTAAAGGGCCAATGTAGCTGAATTTACAAAATAGGCCGATTTACACCACGCTAAAAAAACTGATTGCAAAAATTGGAACACACCTGCGCCCGAAAGAAATTAGTGAACTTCCACCATGCCAATTTTTCTACTGAAAAAATATATAGAGGGAAAATGAATCTGCGATCAGTTTCACAATCCATTGAGCTGAATAATAAAACTACGGCGCGATATAGTCAAACAGAGGCATCGATTTATAGCAAAATGTACGAAAAAATCGCAATCGTGCGATTGGGTAATGGGTTGAGGTGCTTGGTTATTCTGGCTCAATGGTGAACTGAAAAATGGGTTTTAGGATAGTAAAAACTTATTATTTAAACATATTTTTATCCGACTTCTAAAAAAGGAGTAGGTTCTCAATTCGGATGTTTGTATTTTTTTTTTTAACAAATTTGAAATGGCATATAAATAAAGGCCTAGCTAGCATGCAATGGTAGGTGGGCACTGGCTGTCTTATAATATAATAGGTAACACCTGTCGTAAATGATAACTTTGAGGAGTCATAAAATTGCAATCGTAAGCTGGGTTATAACTGAAATAATAACTTCATTATGCAACGCAGACAAAGCTTTACAGCTTTTGTCATAATTTCCAATTTGAATAGCTATGGTAGGTGGCAGATAATCTTGCAATAAAGTACATTGATAATTCTCATCATGTCATCCATGTATATGAAATTGCGTATTTTGCTTTCCTATGATTTTCCACTGCGTTGTAAGGTGTGGGGTACCACTAAAAATGCTAATCATGTAGAAACATCTAACTCGCCGTGGGACGCGCCGATCAGCGGCCTTACCATGACGTGTTAAAGCGTGAGTCGTTCGAGCGAGAAGGAGGGATGGAGCTATACACCCTATATAGCTCCATCCCTCCTTCTCGCTCGAAAGACTCACGCTTTAACACGTCATGGTAGGACCGTTGGGCCCCAAGTATGCTATTTTTATAAATTCGTCATTCCAACACGATCCCATTGTCATTTTGCTATAAGTTCGTAATCTGCTAAATTCATAATGGTCGATCATTGGTCGGTCAATGGTCTCGTAATAGAATCGTAGTTCTAAATATTCAATGTCGTTGAAAAGCAATGACTGCACAATAACGTTCTAATGGTAGGTCACTGATCGAAGGAACTGTCAAAATTTTAGCAGATTACCGCGTATCATCTGTCATTCATTTGTCATTATGTACGAGATTACAATTCTATGCCATTTCTTTCAATGGAGTGTCAGTGGTTGACCATTGGAAAGTCATTATGACGCTTTTATATTAGTAGATTACCGAACTTGTCAAAATCAACAATTATGAAATCTATGATACACCATTTTGACACTATTGTAATAGCAGATTTGAGGCCCTGTCCGCCGGTCGGTTTCAAGTCTAACAGGTAGCAACTGATCACCAATTTTACATGGCGCGACTATCTATGTGACCTCTACTTGGTTATACAATACCTCAATATGGCAAGACTGGAGTCAGATTTTCTGGCTTCGAATTGACTGTTCTTAACGACTGTCAATGATCTTCTAGTGACAACCGGGACCAACGTTGTAACATGCGATCCGAGGCAAAGAAGAGTCTCGGCGTGAAAGGGATGGCCACCCATCCTCGAATTGACCTCGTCAAGCGTTGCTTAACCTCGTAGTTGAAAACGTGCATCTGTTTTTATTTAGCCACGAACTCCTCAAAAAAAAAAAAATATGTATTTTCCTATTCTTCCGACGAATTTAGAAACTAAAACACGTACAAACAAAATACCTTGAATAGGTAAACGAAGCGTTTTTGTTTCAAAATAATATAAAGTGAAACATAATAAGGTGTAATGAGCTAATAAACTCAAGATTTCGCTTTTTCTTACCTCATTAAAGCTATATTTTAGGGATAATAGGAACATTTTCCGAAATACCTATTGTTACGATGACTTTATTTTTCTTTGCGAATTTGTTCGGGAAATATCAGCTCATACATGTGTTTTAATATTATTATTATCGTCTTAATGAAGTTGTTATATACAAGACGAGGAAAGAGAAAAGAAACATCATATTTTTCATTTTTTTCGCAACATATGGCTGACAGAAATACAATATTGATCTCCACAAATGTGACGAGGTTTCTGTTTAAATAACAGACAGCTACAAAGCTTTCATTACCTTTCTGAAGAAAATGAGGTTTTCTTGGAATCAAATTCAAATCAAAGTGAAAATTCAAGTGAAAATAACGATCTCCAGTTCTATTTCCAAGAACATATGCAAAATCCTAAATCGCGATATCAGAGTTTAGAACATATGCCAAGCCCGAATATCAACTCTCGGGCAGTTGCCCACCGGACACCAACAACCGTCCGGTCGGAGGATCCTACTTTTTCAATGGAGGTATGTGGGACTTTACTCTCAGTTTCGCTACCTCCAAAAACTGTTACTTTGGTTTTTATTGTCAGTTGCGTTCTCAATAACTGGCTTTAAATGAGTTTAATTTTGATTTCCTGCATTAGAAAAAGCAGTGCAATTCTTTAAACCTCTCAGCTTGTAGGTAAGCTAGGTGAAGTAAACAGTCAATTAATACACAAACATGATGTTGTCAAAATCAAATTCAAGAGAAAATCAGCACTTTTTGAACGTCAAAATTTACATGAAGACAGTCCCCCAAATCGCCCCGCCCGTCACCACTTCCTAGTGTTTTAGCTGGGAAGAAGAAGTGGCGCAAAAAACTCCCAAGCAACACATCTGTACGTTAAGTTTGAAGAACTTGAATTTATACAATGACATAGTTAAAAGTTTTCTGTAACACTAGAAGATTACATTTAATTGAATTAAATGGCACATGCCAGCTAGCTCACTATATAATGCCAATAACTAAATCTGAAACAATAATAAAAATAAATACATAGGTACTTAATTACCACACTCACTCACTTTTGATTGTTTGAGTTTGCCTACGCAAACTCAAGCAATCAAAAGTGAGCCTACCACCTAAGTGAGCCATCTATCTCGACAAGCTGCGAACTAACTACAAAATCCTAAATCGCGATATCAAAGTTTACCGTGCGATTAGAACACAAGCAAAGCCCGAATAATCTGGGGCAGTTGCCCACCAGACACAAACAACCGTCTGGTCGGAGGATCCTCCCTTTTCAACGGAGGTATGCGGGACTTTACTCTCTGTTCCGCTACCTTCCAAAGCTACATTTTAAAAAAAGTTTATTATATCTGTCGAAATATATATGTCGCAGCCAATTAGCTTAATCAGCCATTTAATTGCTTGCCTAGCCTTTTCATTTAAATGTGCCGATTTTTCAGCGACCTAAGTGACATCATTTGTTCAATATCGTTTAATAACTTGCCCATGTCACTTATGCCGCTGATTAAACGGCACAGTTCAATGACAAGGCTAGACATTTAATGAAACGTCGGATTCAGCTAATTGGCTGCGACATATATAACTTATTAATTTTCTGCATGGGAATTGTACCGGTGAGGTTTCATTTAAATTTTCTCTAAACTAAAACTCCTAGAGGACAATTCCGCAAGCAATACAAGCAGGCGTCAAAAACACTGGCGTTTTATAGTGTTTAACCACCATAGGATCCAGCCGTCGGCTGTACTGTATCAGATATATTCACAAATTGATTTACCGTCCGCAAGAGCCCCGAGGTGAACATCGATTTTACGCCCTACTTCGCCCTCACTTAATGAACTTTGCAGTGTGATAGATAAAAAACAATAGCTTTGTAGCTTGTATTAAAAACAGACAACACAAGAAGCCTTTATAAACTAAAATTGTTTGAGCACAAAAGCATTTTGGATCCTGATTTTAACCAACAATGTCATTTAAGCCATTCTAAATGCAACCTTATTGAAAAAGCTAATAACAGTTGGTTTACAAGTTGCTAATAAGCTCTCGTTATTGATTTTAAGTTGCGCAATATCGGAACTTAACGCGATAACAGAGCCTGTCCATCTGAGGCCTTGATTGATTACTTTTTCTCTGTTTTTGTAGGTCGAATTACGAAGATGTCAATATTTAAGAATCATCTTGTTTGGGGTAAATATACGCTTGTGAGAATAGACTGGTTAGTTTTGAACTAATATCTCATTGTTTTTTATCCTACTTTTGTAATTAATAAAATATGCAGACCGACCAAAATAATGAAAACTTTACTGTAACCCAAACAAAATTTTGTTTTAATTGTTGGTATTTTGAATTGTTCCTTTTTTGCTCCGAACGCTTTTGTCTACTACATCGTTCTCACATGACATTTATAATTTTAACAAGCACAATGTAAACACAACTTTATAACAATTTATTGATTTAAAAGAGTGTCCATGGATTTTCTTGCACGTCCCCATAGAGATCTACGCTTTGGAACGTACAAATAGTTTCACCTCTGACTGACCGACCTTGGCAAATTAAAAGTGCCTGTAAATGGTTGAAATAAATGCTTGGAGTTGTTTTGAGTTTTATTTGACAAACGTAACAAAATCATTAAAGGAATCGCATCTCGAATAGCTTACGTGGTTGACTTATGCAGAAAAGCAAAAGTAAGAATTCAGGTAAGCATGCGAGCGAGCTGAGCGAGCTCCATAATTTGCACCCGCTTCGTGTATGTTACATTTTCTATGCACCATTTAAAAAGATTTTGAAGTTTGTTTGTTGACTTAAACGTAAAAGATAATAGAAGAAACAGAACAAAAGGTGACAGAGGCGAGCAATACGAGCTCGAAAATTTTAGCACTCAGCTTCGGGTCGGTTAAATTTTATAGTGTCACAAAAAATTGTTAGGGGGTGACAGGCCAGACGAATACAAATGTGCTTGTCGAATGTGCTATATAAACCACAGCACAATAATTATATTCATCACTTTTGCCATGCACATGTGTTACGTCTCAGACTATCTATACCTACTCTATCATTATTAAGCTTACTTAAAGTTACTTACCAATAGTGTTTGTTTATAGGCTCAACGAAGGATGCTAGATTCGGTTACTAGAAAAAGAAAATGCCAGCTGTCCTCTTTCCCACGCAATTTGTGAAAGTATCTTTAGTGCCTACCAATAAGACATAGATGTCTTTTTAGCTTGCGATTGACAAACGAGACCCTTTTCTATTTCTAAGGCTAAAGTTTGATACGATCATGCTTGAGTTAATGTCCGCACTATTTTACTAGTTATGTCGGTAAGCCACGAATACACGCAAGAAACATAAAAACTGTCTTACAAAAGTTGTCTGACAAAAGTGTCTTAGTAAAACAGTCGCTTAAATTAGTGCTTTCTATGTCATCACGCCACCTACCAATAAGATCTAAAACAGGGTCTTTATCGTTCGCGATTGACAAACAAGACCCTTCTGTATTTCTAGAGCTAGGCCTAAGTGTGTCACAATCATACCTGAGTTGTCGTTAGCACTATTATATCTACTGGTACTACTACTAGATTAGCCAGGAATACAACAATTGAAGTAGTAGACGAGTACAGACTACCTAGCTCGTCTTCAGACTTTTGTCTCAAGACGAAGTCTATGACCAGTGCGTGTTGCCAGTGATGACTTATGGAATCGGAACGTGATCACTCACAATGGGTCTCATCAGAAGGCACCCTAAGGGCAACGGAGAGAGCAATTCTCTATTTCCTTGCGTGATTTCAAGGTTAGGACATGGCCCGAACGATCACCAAAATTAAGTGACAGTAGGTACATTGCTCGCAGAACAGATAGTCGATTGGGCTGAAAAGTCCTGGAGTGGCGAGTGGTGGTGATCGCGTACAGGAAAACGCAGCGTTGGAAGGCTCCCACAATGTGGACCGATGACCTGTTGAGGGTCGCGGTACGGGGAAAAAGGGGACCAGCAGCTTATCGGCACACAGATAGAGGAGTCTCGACATGTAATGTTCGGTCATGCATCGGCGGACCGACCTCGATTAGTACTGCTTTACATCGACAATAAACTCGTGCGGACAAAACTAACATTTTACCAAATAATAACGTCTTTGCCACTGACATAGACAAACAGTTGTGTCTGTGGGTAAAATCAGTCTGTAGCCTATTGATTAAGATGTTACCCGATACTTGTAGCTCCGAGCAATATCAATAAACTTCGGCTTAATAACTCTTAACGGTCTCGTAGTACAGATGGCGAAAGAGATTACTTTGCAATATCTGTGTTACAGCGTCAAGAAATGAGATACATGTTGCGAACGTTGTCATCAAAATCCGAACTCGTGAGTAGAATGCAATCTGTACCTACGTCTTTTCTGTATCGTTGGTTTTCTTCATCAGATAACCTTCTAAATCCTTCTAACCTAATATAACCTTTAGAAGAATATTTTACTGTATTTTTGCTATGTTATACTAAGACTGCACTAATTGCGTGTGAGGTCATTCGCAACTCACGCCATATTTAATATGTCCATTCAGCACAAACGCATTATGTGACAAGAATACAGAAATAACTTCAAAAGTGGTACCTAGTGCTTCGTTATTTTTGCACCGATTTAAGTAACATCTTTCAAGTGAATATTCATACAAGTAGTCCATTACCCTGTTGTGGGCTCGTTCTTCAGATACTAGGGTATTATGGTACAGAATAGTTATGTATTTCCAATGTGTGATCTTGCGACAAAAAGACGAAAACAATACTACTAAAGGTAGACTTTGCTCGGAAGTCCTTAGCTGTCAGTCGGTTTGGAAGTAAGGTAAAGATCTAGCGTCTTGTAAATATCTACGATTAGTTTTAGAATTTTGCTACTTTTGATCGAATAAATAGCCACTCTACAAGATCTACAAAAACACGCCTTATGCTAATCTGTTTTGCACACCGTACGCTTTAATAAATTGCTACAAATAAGTGGGTCGTAGATTGTTAAGTAGTTAGTACTACTTGAGGTTTATGCTAGTTCGTGTAAGTTTAAATAAGCACTAGAATATATAGTGGTTATGTTAATTAACTTTTAGCTAATTTTCAGCACGGAAATGAATGTACTTAATTCAATTTCCTGTAAGCAAAATTAAATGGTACGGCTGTAATAAATGTTGCTACGGTAATAATAGAGTTTAAAAACTCGGGAATCGGGCGATACACCGGTGTGCCAACGGGCGCTTGACCGATTATAAAAACCCGGTTTCAAGTGATTATTAACACATTGTTTCAGCTGTTATGGAAGTGAAAAATGGCTAAGTGCGAGTTGGACTCACATACGGAAGATTCCATACTATAAATAGAAAGGTGAGGAAATATTAAAAGACCCCTTTAATTTTATTCTATGTCGTTGTAGTGGCAACAGAAATACAAACTTCAACTGTGTATAAATTGCGGACAGACAGTGGAGGCTTAAAAATAGGACCAATATTCGGGGTATCTACTTTTAACCCAAAAAAATCTATTCGCAATATTTCTGTTATAATAGATCCCA
This sequence comes from Melanchra persicariae, assembly GCA_947386135.1. Lineage (NCBI taxonomy): Eukaryota > Metazoa > Arthropoda > Insecta > Lepidoptera > Noctuidae > Melanchra > Melanchra persicariae. The sequence continues at coordinate 4,062,445 of OX376653.1, read as the reverse complement.
ACTTTCATCGAAGACTACATGCAGTTAACTTTTCCTATACGCCACGTACCTACGTATCATAAATAAACACACATTCAAACAGGTAGGTAACACATAGCCTTATAAACGCCAATATTTCTGATTATTCAGACCCGACTACCTCCTTAGCCTTCGGGATACATCGGGTGATTCCGGAGATACTTGTGTGCATCTTACGTCGGATATTGCTCTCCGATTGGTGCTAAAGGAAACGCTGGCTCGTTTTACTGAGCTTTGAAAAGTGAATGTGAGGTGTGAGTTTTATTTCGATTCCTTTTTCGAATTTCATGGATTTTGATACTAAATGTTTTGCTTCACAATATTTTTCTTTATAGCTTTTCCTTGGAAATTATAGTACTTAACGAAAATGGCACGAACCGATGGGCTGCGCTGGATCCAAGGGCCAATCTAAGATAGCTTTAGGATGTTTTCACATTTCATAATACGAGTATAATTTTAATAGTTATGAAAATATACGCAAACAGGAAAATGTAGCAATAAAAAATATTTAAACATAATATTAGTTAGAATTGTCTTTCATTCAGTGATGGTGAACCAAAAATACACAATTGGTTCACTTCACACTATAATATGATAATGATGACGCGACAATCGCTTACTAACATTGCAACAATCCGACTAAAGGGCTTTACACACTGACATGGCAGCGCCGGATTAAAGCCGGCTCAACTTGTTGGGTTCTAGCATCCGATAATATTCTGAGCACAAACTACAGCGCACCGGCCGGGGTGGGCCGCAGGAAAACGGTGCGGAGGCTTACAGACATGACATCCTGACACCGGCGGCGACAGGCTGACTAACCCCGCAAACGTTTCCGTAGAACATCGACAGAAAGGCGAGGCAACAAGCTTTAAATAAAATAATTTTCTCAGTTGCCATTTTAGAGGTAGCGGAACAGAGAGTAAAGTCCCGCAAACCTCCATTGAAAAGGGAGGATCCTCCGACCAGACGGTTGTTTGTGTCTGGTGGGCAACTGCCCGAGAGTTGATATTCGGGCTTTGCATATGTTCTAATCGCACGGTAAACTCTGATATCGCGATTTAGGATTTTGTCAATTAGTTCGCAGCTGTCGAGATAGATGGCGCTGCGAGTCTCATTTGTTGTGATGTTGATTCTGCTACGTTGATTTTTGTGGCGGCATGAATGCCGCTACATCACTCCCCTCCGGAGACCGGAGGTCGATAGTGGATGAGTCGTCCATACATCTTGAGATGCTTGCCAGGCCAGTGGAAGGTTGGTTCCAGTGAGTCGGAACCGGAAGTCGCAGAGTTCTCGGTGAGTCGGAACTGTCTGCGTCGCAGAGTTCACGGTGAGTCGGAACTATCTGCGGTGCCCCGATGTTGCTGCTGGCGTGACTGCTGGCGTCGACCAGGAGAGGTTCTTCAAGGCTCTTCATGTGACTGGCCGAAGGTGCAGTGTGCTTGCCATGGTGGGTCGGAGCTGTGCGACGTGCTGACGTGACTGCTGGCGTCGACCAGGAGAGGTTTTTTAAGGCTCTTCATGTGACTGGCCGAAAGTGCAGTGTGCTTGCCAAGGTCGCTGATGAGGTTGATGATAGAGGCTGAGGATGCTGACCAGGAATGCGCGTCCGCTGCATGCTGGTGGTCAGGATACCCGTAGATGCCGAGGGTTCTGGCTGGCTGTATGACTCGCTGCTCGAGAGCTTGAGGTCAGAATGAGGAGAAGTGATGATGATGATGATGATGACGTCATGATGAGGTAGCTGCACGAAGGCTGCGCTGACGTCCAATGTCGAGGGTCACCAGTTTGGAAGGTAGCGGAACAGAGAGTAAAGTCCCACATGCCTCCACTGGAAAGAGAGGATCCTCCGACCAGACGGTTGTTTGTGTCTGGTGGGCAACTGCCCGAGAGTTGATATTCGGGCTTTGCATGTGTTCTAATCGCACGGTAAACTCTGATATCGCGATTTAGGATTTTGTCAATTAGTTCGCAGCTGTCGAGATAGATGGCGCTGCGAGTCTCATTTGTTGTGATGTTGATTCTGCTACGTTGATTTTTGTGGCGGCATGAATGCCGCTACACCATGACCTGTGAAAAATTGAGCAACACATCCACCTCCAGCTATGTCCTTGCCAGCCACTCTTGAACGGATGGATAAAACTCAGCTGCACTAAGGTAAATTCAAGTATTTCGTTAAATTTCTAATCAAAAGGTGCATATTTCCACATTAAAATAAAACACAATTTGCCTATTGTTTTAAGCTATTCTCAAAAGAAATTTTCAAGTAGGTATTTCAATACAGACGTAAAAATTGATCACACCGGTGTGTGATAAATAAAATAGCTGGCCTAATACGTATCATTATCATCATCATCATATCAGCCGAAAGACGTCCACTGCTGGACTTAGGCCTACCCCAACTGGGGGCGGGGTGCCATAATCGCAACACTTGACAGGCGGGTTGGCGATCGCAGTATAGCTGTAGCAATATACCTACAGAGAATGCTGCTGCCCATTCTCTGGTGAGTCCCTTAGTCTCTCACGACACCCACGGGAAGTGATGATAATAATAATGGTGCTATTCTTTTACGTCCCATACGACACCATACGGAACCGTATCATCTGAGCCGTATCATTGCATGTAGTAGAAAAAAATGCTAGAAGCCATATTGCCCGAGGGTTTTTGAACAAACTTCGTTTATTGGACGGGAGCTTTTAAAACCCAACAGGGTTCGTTAAAAAGATCCCTGTGAGTCGTTATTCAAACTGTGAGTGTCACAACTGCTCGGTTACATACACACTTTAATTGAACCTCTACACCTATTTTTGTTTGGGGGAGATATAGGACAAGTTCTATTTTTGAACAAGTAATAGTACGTGTCAACATATTGGTTTTGTTCTGAAATATTGAAACAAATAGTGGTCAACAAACATTTCGACAATTAGTGTGTTCTTCTATCATAATGTTGAGAATGTTACAAAAGTTTGCTACTAAATTTTTTTACAAAAAAAACAAGATTGATTTGACCGGGAATATATTCTAAGCTGGGAAATTAAATCTAGGCCACAAATCAAAAAAGACAATTATTATATTAATACTACGGAATTCTTAATGATTTATGAATCACGTCTGCTGCGGTCATTGCTAGAGTGGCAGCCCAAAGCATAGTTAAGGATTAGTGAAAACTATAGTAAATGTGGATTGTTATGAGGTATAGAATTGTGGACAAGCAACTATCAATCACAAGTTGCTGAAGTAATAAGCGACCTATAGTTGTACTACACTTCTGGACACATCTATTGGCCCACCTTAGAGTTTAGGTTTCGATGGCCCCTACCGAAATATGATTGCTAGATTGAACAAAAACTGTTGATGCAGTTTTAAACCTTATACATTTTACCATCTTTTTCGATCGTATTGTTTTAAATTTGAATTCAGAATACCATACTACATGGAGCTACGCCTAACAAGTCGGATATGCGCCTTGTTAAAGGCAATTGATTTTTGAATAAAAAACATGTTTTATCAAATAAAGGTTTAATTTAATAACGCATGTTGCCTCCTTAGGCATCTACCACAGCTCTCATACGATTAGGCATAGAGTTTATCAACCGCTCTATGAAATTTTGAGGGATCATCTCCCATTCCTCTTCTATGGCAGTTTTCAACTCCTGCATCGTCTGGGCAACTGGCTGACGAGCCCTAACACGTCTTTTTAGCTCGTCCCACATGTGCTCAATGGGGTTCATGTCTGGGCTTCTGGCTGGCCAGTCCATAACTGTGATGTTCACATCCCGAAGATATTCCCTGACGATGCCGGCCGCATGGGCTCTTGCATTATCATGCATAAAAAGGAAATTTGGGCCCACATAGTCCGCGTATGGTATCACGTGAGGTTCTAAGCACTCACGAATGTACCTTTCAGCATTTAATGTTGGCAGCCGTGGTCCTGTAACAACCTCAAGTTGAGTTTTGCCGCTCGCGGATATACCGCCCCAGACAGTCCATGAGCCACCGCCATAAGCAACCCTCTCTTCAAAGCAGCATTGTGCGAAACGCTCTCCCTTACGTCGATAGACCTTCTTCCTTCCATCATTGCCATGTAACACAATTTTAGACTCATCAGAAAAGAGTACACGGCTCCAATCTTGCTGTGTCCAATTTAAATGACTGCGTGCGAAATGAAGGCGCGCTGTTCGGTGGGCTCGCGTTAGTTTGGGCCCATTAGCTGGCTTGTGTGGTACCATATCGCGTTCTTTTAACCTTCTCCGAACAGTTCGAGCGCTCACAGATACTCCGTGGAAGTCGCGAAGTTGGTTTTGTATCTCAATGGAGGTAAGATGACGATTTCTCAAGCTGGTCGTCACGATGAATCGATCCTGCCTTTCAGTTGTGACCCGAGATCGTGGCCTTCCTTGGCGACGAACAAAGCCGCCAGTCTCTAGGTACCTCCGATAAACATTTCGGACCGCAGATCGACTTAAATTAAGTTGAGCACTCACGTTTCTTTGGCTGTTTCCGGCCTGAATAAGTGCCACAGCTTGGGCGGCGACTTCAGGTGAAGTATCCATAGATTATTGATAGAACCTCACCTTAATGTTAAGAATAAGTAATGTTTGTTGCAAAACCAAAGATATCAATCATTTTTTCAAGAATTAAATCCAAGTAAACCAATAAAACCAAGTTTTCTTAGTATTCGATTGTTTGATATCAACAAACAGGCTCCAAATTGTCTTTTGTTTCTTTAAATTCTGTGTTCGAAATTCAAAAAAAGACTATTGAATGAAATTGTGAATGTGCCAGGTTCAAAACTGCATAAAAACTTTTTGCTCGACCTAATATAAAATTTTAGCTAGGACCAAACGAAACTGAAAATACAAGGTGGGCCAATAGATGTGTCCAGAAGTGTATTTCTGACGAATATTAAAACTGGGAAGATATTGTGTGTTTTAATAGACATTTTTATACCATCCCATTACTTCCCGTGGGTGTCGTAAGAGGCGACTCAGGGATTCACCAGATAATGGGCAGCAGCATTCTCTGTAGCTACATTGCTACAGCTACACTGCGATCGCCAACACGCCTGCCAAGCGTGGCGATTATGGCAAATCCCCCCATTTGGGGAAGGTCCATGTCCAACAGTGGACGTCTATCGGCTGATATGATGTTGCCAAAAATGTCTATTAAAACGCTCGGTTTTTTCTCAACAGCAAATTTTCTTCTCTTCTTTTCTTTTCTTCTTTTTCTCAAGCGATTTTGGATGTACACGGCTAAACCATGACCTGAATACTTTTTATACCGGTCGTATTTTTCCTACTAACGCTGGGGAAGACGCGGGCAGAAATTAGCAGATGGAAAGAAAGAAGAAGTGTTTCATTTTGCCAGGAAAGACACATTTTTCATTAATGCTCCTATTGGTCGTAGCGTGATGTTATATGTCGCGTGTAGCCTTCCTCGATAAATGGGCTATCCAACACAAAAATATTTTTTTAAATTTGAACCAGTATTATTAAGATTAGTACCTATAGAGAGATAGTTTTTATAGTAAAGATATTACTACGTACAAAATAATAATAACTCATAGTATCTGTACAAAATGTCCTCTTAAATAAACGGATAGTAGCTGAACACAGCGCAATAATCTTATATTGATGCCAATCTTCTTTGATATACCTAATCCTTTAGTTACATTTTACGAAACCCCGAATTCAATACAAGTCTTTGATATTTCGGATACAATAGAAAAAAGTTAGAGAAAGCATTCAATTTATGAATAACTTCCTGTAAGCCGCTTTTTATGACTTCACATATTTATATCGATAGGTACCTGAAATTTCAGTTCACGTAAGGAAAATTTACCAAAAATGCCAAAATATACCTTTTGGCAATTAACATAATTGGCATTTACCAATAATGCAGGAATGTCCCTTACGTTAATTTTAACTTTTGGCATCGATAGTTGCATATAGGAGTTTTTTTTTTTTTTAGAGGATGGGAAATCATCAAATGACCCCTCCCGCTCTGGGTGGAGCGGCAGGGAGTGTCAGACTTTTACTGACTAAAACCCACCCTTAGTCCTCCTAGTGCCTTTCTTCCCAGGGCCGCGGTAACTCTTTCGAACATATTCCGCAACCCTGGCAGGCTCTGGCCCTGGCGGGCCCCGTCTCCGTTGCTGACTGCTCTTTCCGGTTTACGTTTGGAGGGAAACGCGCCGTCGACTCTGGCCTGACCTGATCGGACAGCGAGCTACCCATTGCTCGCTGTCCGCAGGCGTCAGTCACTGCGCCTTGCTCAGGAGCGTTAGTTCCTGAGAGGCGCAGCGACTAACGTTCGTCTGGAGGAGGCGAAATGGGGCCATTACTGGCACTCCATTTCGGCCCCCTCCCGGGCAGTAGCAGCGGCGGCGACGGTGGCGGCGGCTGCGGCGGAAGCGACGGCGGCGGCGGCGGCGGTGGAGGAGGGTTTTCTCCTCGACCCGGCCCTGGCGGGTGGACCGCAGGCTTTGCCCCCAGCCCAGTGATCGGCCGGCTTGCCAGCTGCCGCACATGCGAAGCAGTGCGGCGCGGCGTCGCACGAGCCGGCCCTGTGACCGGGCTGACCACAGCGGAAGCAGTGGTCACTGCGGTCCACCTCTGAGGTGCAGAGTGCTCCGACGTGGTTGCCAACTTGGCAACGGAAGCACCTCAGAGGTCTGGGCTCCAGCAGTTTCACCTGCGCGGAGACCCAACCCACCAAGAGCCTTCGGCCCTCCGAGATTTTCTTGGCTGCCGACACGGGGCAGCTCACCACTACGGTTTGCATACCCGTGTTGTCAGGACGGATGGTGCCCACCTTCACCTCCTCTGTAGAGCACCCCCCCGTCCCGACGATTGTATATAGGGGGGTAGAACTGCTAGTTTGTTTGTTTTTTTTTATTTGTGTTTTTGTCACCGGATAATTACAAACACTGTAACTTTGAGTTTTCAATCGTAAACCTTGAGTACATTTTGAAAAGAAAACTGCTTTTACAATAATTACACATCAAAATTCGAAACTTTATAGGAGAAAATAATTATGAACGCTCGTTCATAATTATTTTCTTTGACACTAGTTGTTCTCAGTACAGTACACTGATTGTTCCATTATAAACTGGAGAACAATCAGTTTACAGTTTTATAATCTATCAGACTACAATGTTTGTTTGTTGAAGGTAATCTCTGAAGGTATTGATCCGATTACCAAATTATTTTGACTTGTCGACAGCTAGAGTAATGTTGATTGTAATTTGGCTACTTTTATCCCGAATAAATGCACAGTTCCCATGGTAGAAACCGCAGGAAAAACCTAGCTAAATTGATAAACATTAATAGCTTGCTTAGCTCACGATTGAAAGAACACGGACCTTTGAATATTTTATGCCCCGAGGGAAGGAAAATAACCAATTTACCGTTTGCTTTCTTTAATTTTCATGTCAACGAAGAAAATTGTGGGGGCATCGCACCCAACTGTCGTTATTTAAATTGTTTTATAATTTCTCTAGGTTTTTCCAACCGCTTCATTCCCGTTCATGAGCTTTACATTTTTTCAGGATAAAAAGAAGCTTAATGGTACTTCCAATAGGATTGCTTTAAGTTAATCAACGATCTTTGATAAACAAAGAATCAAACATAACAAGCAAGCTTACCTCATTCTTCCTCCTCAAGTCGTACTCCTCATTACTGAGGGTTGTGATCCCCCTTGAAAACATCTTTTCCCTGACGATGGTTCGCCATCTCTGTCTATCCTGGGCCAAGTGGAGCGCAGGAGTGTCTGCTACATGGCGCCAGTCATGTATAATAAATTACCGAGGAGTTGGAAAGAATTAAATTTGACGTTATTTAAAAAAAAACTCCGAAACTTTTTAGTAGACAAAGCGAATTATAGTGTGACGGAATTTTTAATGGAGAAAGGAATTTCTTGATTACTTTTTACGTTTATTGACTAGAAAAATATGACATTTAATTTTTATTTAATTATTATTTTAATTGTAATACGAAATGAGTTGACTGCAGAAGAATTGTGAATTTTTAATTGTAATTTATCAATATTTATATTGACATTGTTTATCTAGGAATCTGTACTTAGAATATTCAGTGTATTTTTGTACTTTTGCATGCCTTCTGGTTAAATATGACTGTTGCTAATTATACTGTTAGGTCACCGTGTTTTTACCCATATTTGCAAAAATAAATATCTTATCTTATCTTATCATCATGAAATTGAGTGCCAAGAGAAGAGCTTATCTGGTCGGACCAGCGCAAATGGCTGCGACCTCTTGGACGTTTACCATCCACCTTGCCGGTAGCCATCAATTGTTCCAGAACATCTTATATTAATTCTCATAATATGAAAAAAAAACATTGAAAGTTTTTATGTATTATGTACCTAATAAAATAACCTTCTTAATTATAGTATCCTTAATGTCCTGACATAGTCTTCAAACATAAAACAACATGCTCGTTCCAAAAAATATTATAACATAAACTACACATAAAGAACATTGGAAATAATTGGACATCAGAACAGAACATCCCCCAAGGGATGAAACTGATTGGACTTCAATTGTTAATGTGAAGAAAGCTCGTATTCTTAAAAGCTCCACAAGATTGATGACCTGAGGAAGACAGGAAGAAATGGGTCAAGTGAAATGCGATGCCTGGTCTCGTTTTTCGAGGAATTTAGTGCAAAAATCGGAAGATGAAGTCGTTTTTAACCCGACTTCCAAAAAAGGAGGAGGTTCTCAATTTGACTGATTTTTTTTTGTTTTTTTTTTGGATGTTTGTTCAGCAATATTTTCGCCAATTATCAACCGATTTTAATGATTCTTTTTTTGTTTAGAAGAATATTTTCCATTTTAATTTGGTGAAGATCTGATGAAGGAATTCGGAGATAGGCAACGGAACTCTTCAATAAATGATAGCAAATCTCCCGGGATTGCTGCAATCGCATGCCTGTTTATTGTTTACACTAGTTCATAACATAACCTCACGCCGGTAGGCTGTGAAGGGGTACGCAGATGTGTACAAGTCAATCATGGTTTTGGGGTTATCTTTTCGAGCATAACTTTATATTTTATAAACCGATCTTGACGATTCTTTTTGCGTTGAGTTTAGTTAAAACTAACCACTAAAAAGTGAAATATAAAAGGTTATTGGTCAGTGCAAAACAAAATTGTCATATTATTTAAAAAAATATGAAAAAAAGAAAAACAGAAATTATAAATGTCATTAAAATAATCATAATAAAAATGTCAAACAATCAAAAGTAAACAATAACATTGAATTAAAAGCAAACAGTTATTAGATATCAGACTGACAGTTAACAATTATAAATATACAATAACATTAAATCAAAAAATAAAAACAAAATTTAACAATTATTTAAAAGCCAAACAAAATAAGATATTAGTCACAAGAGATTGTACTAGAGGCAGCAATGGACTCTAGGTAACGAGTAGCAGAGCTCAGGAATCTCAGCTCAGCAGTTGCAAAGATATTCAATGTATCGTCAAATAACAAAATGTTGTTTATAAGGGTGAGAGCTAAATACAATGGAGTATCCTTCAAGGTGGACAAAAGTTGTTGGTGGACAAGGACAATCCACAATGACATGTTGACGATGGGCTTAACACCGGAAATGAACGCAAAATCGCCAAAAATGTCGTATATGTATCAGGAAAAAAGATGGACCCCAAATGGGGAAAAACCGCGGGGAATCGATTGATTTAGTATATACGTATAAAAAACAAATTTTAACGTCAGTTTTGTTTACTTAATCAGTTCAGTGTCTTTTAACCGATTAGTTTGTGAAAAAATAGTCAAACAACAAGTAAAACCGTGGCCTACAGCTACTCCTGTAGTACCTAAATAAACAGCAGAGCTAAACTATTGAAGTAGACGTATTACCGCTAACAGGTCCGCTATAACTTAGATGACACGACAGTTGAGTGCTCAGTCATTAGGCCGTTATGTCGCTGACGTACACGAAGATCTAAAGATAGCACCTAGAACTGCCTGTGATTTTGAAACTAAAAGGATTGTCAAGAGTCATGAAGAGAAATTGTAAGCATAATTTTCACTCCTGTAAAACTGCTCGCAAAAGTATTCAATAACAGCAAAACGCTCACGGAGGTTTTGTATATTCATGGAGTTATAGAAAATAAAACGGAAATGTTTTTTTGTAAAACAATGTTCACAAATGACAAGTCTGCAACGGTTTCCTTAAAATAAATAAGCCAGAAACATAATCATTGGACTCAAAATCCTGGCACTGACAGAATAACAGAAGAAAATTAAGAATAATTTTATTAGGTTTATTGTTTTTGTACCCATTTTTTTTTCCTTTTTTAGGGTTCTACTGAAAAAAACTACTCTACATTTACTCCGTCAGATAGATTTCCAAAAAACATTGGACATATATATTTTCTTCTTTTTTCACGTAAACCAAAAATGACGTCACTGGCGATAGCACAATTTTTACTAGCGTTGAGACGTCACCAGCCCCATCTCTTGAACTTAGATGCGCTTTATTTTTGCGATTTGAAATGGCAAAAATACCTGTGTCCAATATTTTTTGAAAATGTTACGGACGGACTTATTAGATTTTTTTATTTTCTACCTAGTAGACCTTTATTTCTACCTTTTTCAATAGCTTGAAAAATCTCAGTAACAGTACGGGGTCTGTATTTTTGCCTGGTAGACTTGCTCCTTGACAAACAGGGAACGACGTTAAACTATGGCGTTGAACTTAGTCTTCAAAGGAACAGGTACATGAGCACTCCAGCATGTGAATCATGATTTAGAGCCTTCAGGGAAAACTTCCTATTTGTACTTTACTATGTGTTTCTTGCTGTTGTGTTGTGATGTTGTTTTATTCAAATTCAAACTCGAGTTTGACAATCACAACAAATGGAAAACAATGATGTGGTCGACGATGGAGCCGGCTTGCCTCGAAGTAACCTTTTCACTCTTGACGTAAATACTCCCTGGTTGTAGAAACACAGACTCCGGCAAGAAATTCCATTCTTTAGCTGTGCGCTCATTATCATAATTTTTCCAATATCACTTCTAGACTGACTTTAGACACTAGTTCCGTGTCCCATGTCCGGAGGCATGTTAGGTGGCCGGTACATAGTTCGCGCAGACGTACGGTAGGCACCTACCTAAAAGCATCGAGTGAACACGGACACCTCACACACTTGACTAGCGCTTGTCATGGAAATTATTCTCGTATGACAGCTTGTAGGGGAAGTAACAAAGTGTCATATTTAGCAACTCAGTCAAATGTTTTTTTCTAAATTAAAATCTGTTATCGATCCTTGACCACTAGCTCATTTCTTTTCGCTTTGCCGAAGAAGATCCGTATCGTTATATTAATTTATGAAAATATCACAGAATGCAGTATTAGTAACAGAAAAGGGCACAAAATATCGTGTTTATCCTCAACTCGACACGAGTATTTTCTTCTATGTTAGATATTCATCTATGTATGAAATAATTATAACCTATAGACACCATAGAGTTACTTTAAATGTCACATAAAGGTATAGAAACTGTTAAGGCACAGCATCAAGTAGTTTTCTAAATATTTAAGAAGCATGAAATTACAAAAAAGTAGAACACAACCCATTCATTCGTCGAAACTTAATAATTCGGTTATTAATTTATAGTATCACAAGATCAAAAATCTCATGTACTAATTCTAGGTAAATTACCAGGTGGTGATTAATACAACTTCTTTTCACTCTCAGCAGCACAGCTCCAAGAATAATCCAATTTAAACTCTGCTATGTTAAGGCTCATTCATCCATAATACCGGCTTTAATTCTCAAGACTGACATTGAAAAACTTTGTGCTAATAATAGACGAATTGGCAATTAAATTAAAGAAGTTTTAAGCTTACTTTACACAATGTTTGAATACGAAACTTTTATAACTAAATCGGTTTTTGAAAGTTCCTCCAAGTTACAGTTCAATTTAAGGAAATTCAACTTACATGATTCAAGGAGCGATGGATTTTAATTTGATTGGTATAATTATGCGGGTTTTGATGACATCCAGTTTAAGATTTATTGATAAATTGATCAGTCAAAAAGGGAAGAGTTGTAAAATAATTAAGCCTTTAATTCACTTGAATTTGAATTTTGGCAACGAATAAAAAAACGCCTGAAAAATACTTTCAGATTCGCCCAATAATTTTTAAGAGTATCGAATTTATTCAAAGAACTGAAGTAGTTATTTTGTTCAATAGATTATAAGACCCAAGAACAGGTTTATTTATGAAAGACCTAGAAACTTGGATAAATCCTTGTAAAAGCCTGCAGGCACTATAGAAGGTAAACAGATTAAAAATTACTTATGCATGCCTTGCTTTCACTGTAGTACAATAGTTTGCCTTTACACAGTGACGCTATACCCTGACAGATGTTCACAGTACATTATTTAGAGTATGGCAAGTTGTTTCATTCACCTGGGCTTATGTATCCTTAGTACACAAGCCATGTACAAATCTACAAAGGTTCAAGAGAATGTTTTAGCAAGTCCCTCTTGAGACCCAACAGGATTTGGGATTTGTGTTCTCACCATAATTCGGCAATGGAGCAGACGATTTGAAATGTACCTGTAACAAATGAAAAGGTATGTGGTTAGTGACAGTTTTATTTCGTAACCACAGTAAGCTTAGGTCTACCACTAGAGGGTCAATTAAAAAAATAATAAGCAACGTTCCATTCGCATCTCAGTCGAAGTCAGTCGAAATGTTTTGAAATTAGTAGAATTGGCGATCTGATGGGCAATTCTTGTATTTTTAAAGAGCATTCGCATCGCAATTGCAAACTATCGCTAAGATGATAGTGCGACTTGAGTTTTAACGCTGATTAAGAACGAGATTTGATCTTCAGTCAGGTCACAAATTAAACACACATCATGTGCTCTGATTATGCTTAATTTAATCACTGCAGCTGACGTAAGTTTATTGTCACATTCACTTTGAGATAATTTTCATTCCAGAGACTGGGCGAATGCTCAAAGGAACTCTCTTAAATTTTCTTTAAATTATTAGGTCTTATAGACTACTCAGTAGGTACTTGTAGGTACATCTTGCCTACTACTTACCGAAGTAACTTCTTCCGGTTAAATTCAAATGAAAATCTTATTTTCGCGGAGACGAGTCCAACACCAACGCAGCAATTTGTGTCCCTAACCGTAATTTTTAAAACTGCATAATATTTTCAGTCCTCTTCAGTTTTTAATTATTTTTAAATCCCTGTCTTTTTTGAGAGTTATGCATACAGAATTTGTTTCTCATTAGTAGGAGAACTATTTTTAGTTCTTCCAAATATCGTGCAACGAGCGCTTTTAGTGTTGAGGTAAACCTGCAACATGTTTTAGATGCTAACGTCTCACGATGTTAATGTTATGGCGAATCTAAAAATTCATTTTAAATAATACACACCACTAATTTTTAATTAGTACAAAAAAATGGAGCTCTATCCGTACCCATTACTGATCATATTTGTGAAGTCAAAAAGCGAAATCCCAAAATTGTCCACGATAATTTGTCAATATTGGTAAATTCCTGATTCAATCATTCATAAAATTTCCTACTAGAAAATACTACGCGCAGTGCTTTTCCATTTCGATCGCCGTTCATAGGGCCCGGCAATGAATAGCCTGTACAATATTTCCGTAAATTGAGTGCCATTGAGGGATATAAACAAACGCTAATAACTTTGCTGTTTATGAATATTATTTATTGAGAATTTACATACATAATAACAAGACCTTCTCTATTAAGCCCTTTAATTATTTTGTACTAATTAAAAGTGATTGGTGTATACCATACCTAAGAAAGAGTAGATACTATGTATGTACTTCTGATCATGGATGCTCGGAAAGTATAAAAGCGCTTGGCATAGTTTACATCATGCCTGGTACAACAATAAGATCTGCTCTAACAGCCAAACCCAATTAAGTCGAAAATTATAAAGTTAGATTGATGACTCGTATTCCCTTTTATTTTATCACGTTTTAATATCCCTTGATATCAATTTAAAATATTTTAATTACCTAATGTTTTTGTGTATTATTTAACTTAACTTTTGTTATTTTATAATTCAATTATTTTAAATCGTATTCATTTATCTTCATGTATGTTATTTTTTTTTGCTGAACCATTTTTAATCTTAGTTTACTATATAATAGTTACAATGTACGACTCGTTTTATGAAAGTTGTGCATGGCCTGTTAGTGGCTTATTTACACAGTACCCTCGATATCACAACATTTATTTATTTATTTAGTAGGTACATGGAGGACTTACAGCTAATAAAAACAAATATAACATATTTTATTAATTTTGTAAATAAATTGTTGGTCCTTATAAACAGAAATAAACGTCTTCATCAGGGTCGGCAACCAGGCATTATTGTATAGATTTTTGCTATACTAGTCAACTGGTCTAGAGACTGTTGTTTAGTGACTAGATACAAAAATATACTTCCAGACTATCACTGAAAATTATAATTATAAATAAACACAGCAATACTTTATCTGTTTTTTTTTCAGTTCCGTATGGCGTCAGATGTTAAAAAATAGCACCATCCCATCGCTTCTCATGGGTGTCGCAAGAGGCGACTATGAGACTCACCAGAGAATAAGCAGCAGCATTATCTGTAGGTACATTGCTACATTTACACTGCAATCGCCAACCCGCCTGCTAAGCGTGGCGATGACGGCAAACCCCTCCCCATTCAGGAAAGGCCTATATCCAGCCGTGGACGTCTTTCGCCTTTTTTTTTTTTTTTTTTTTTTATTGGATGGGAAATCATCAAATGACCCCTCCCGCTCTGGGTGGAGCGGCAGGGAGTGTCAGACTTCTACTGACTAAAACCCACCCATGCTCCACTTAGTGCCTTTACGTTCCAGGGCCACGGTAACTCTTTCGAACAAATCCGCAACCCTGGTAGGCTCTGGCCTTAACGGGCCCCGACCCATGCTGACGACTGCTGGCTTGGCGCGCGTAGAACACAGCGCGCCGTCAACCCGGGCCTGTTCTGATCGGACGGCGAGCTACCCATTGCTCGCCGTCCACAGGCATCAGTCACTGCGCCATGCTCAGGAGCATCAGTTCCTGGGCGGCGCAGTGGCTGACGTTCAACAGGAGGGGGGTTAAATGGGGCCATTACTGGCACTCCATTTCAGCCCCCTCCGGAGCCCGTTGTAGGGGCTCTACTGCGGCTGTTGCAGTAGCAGCAGCCGCAGTGGAACCGGCTTTGGCGGCGGAGGAAGCGGCGGCGGTGGCGGCGGTCGCGGCAGAGACGGCGGTGGCGGATGGCTTTCTCCGGTTTCCGGCTTTGGCGGGTGGGGCGCAGGCCCTACCCCCAGCCCAGTGGTCGGCCGGCTTGCCAGCTACCGCACAGACTGCGCAGTGCGGCGCGGCGTCGCAGGAGCCGGCCCTGTGACCGGGCTGACCGCAGCGGAAACATAGACCGCTGCGGTCCACCTCCGAGTTGCATTGTGCTCCTACATGGTGGCCCACCTGGCACCGGAAGCACCTCAGAGGTCGGGGTTCCAGCAGTTTGAACTGCGCGGAAACCCAACCCACCAAAAACCTACGGCCCTCCGAGATGGACTTGGCCGCCGACACGGGACAGCTCACCACGATGGTGCGCATGCCCGTGTTGTCAGGACGTAGGGTGCCCGCCTTCACCTCCTCTGCTGAGCACCCCCCCGTCCTAACGACGGCGGCCACCACCTCCGCCTCCGTGACGGAGTCGTCCAGGCCCAAGATGCGCATGTCGATGCGCTTGGTGGGCCTGGACACTCGGGCATCGTCCGCGCTTAGGGACGCCCTGAGCCTTTCGGCTAGAGCGTCCGCGGTTGGGCCGCTGGCTGCCCCGGGGATCTCCAGCATCCGGGCCCCAGTCATGGTGACCCGGAGCCGAAGGCCCCCCACGATGCCCAGCTCACCAAGGTTCACTGCCTCCTTCGCCTTGGTGAGCACATCCGCGTACGTCACGCCCCTCTTCGCCGCGTCCGGCTGCAGCGTCAGAACTACAGCCGCGGTTTTCGGGGGGCGCAGCGCAGCCGCGACGCTTCGCGCCTTCTGCCGCCGCTTCCTCTCCCGCCTCTTGGCCGCCCTGGCTGCCTTTCCCGCCTTCTTCTTCTCCCCGGCAACTTGCCATTCGGCTTGAGCCGGGGGAGGAGCTGAAGGCGAGGAAGCCGGGGGGAGCTGCTGCTCAGACGGCGCAGGAGCCTTCGCCGTCCGCGCAGCAACCCCACCCTTTCTCTTCCTTCCCGGGGCCGGGTCCGGTTTTCCCGGCACCGGCTTCGCGGGTGCCGGCCCGGACCCTTTGTCCTGGCCGGACGACCCCGGTGTGGCAGCCGCGGCGGCCGCGTACGACGCCGCCTTCCGGCCTGGAGCCTTCCCACTCGCCGCTAACGGGGGGCGCAGGACGATGCCCTCCAGGACGGAAAACCGCGCCTGGAAGGCAGCCATCTCCTGCCGCACCAGGTCCAGCACCTGGCCCTCCTGCGGCACGGGCTGGCTGTTCTCCCTGCGTCCCCCTTCAGGCGCCCCCTGTGGGCCGGCTCCCTGGAGCCTGGCCAGGTCTGCTCGGAGCCCCGCATTCTCCCTCTGGAGGCGCTCCGTGGCGGCAGCCAAGCGGGCGACCTCCGCCCGCAGCTTGGACATCTCGTCCCGCGGAGGCCCCCCTGGGTTACCCTCCGCTGCCGCCAGAATGGAGGCCATCGCCTCGCTTATGGCCTTGTTCTTAGAGGACAATTTCCTCTTCAAGGCCACATCGCGAAGCGCGGCCTCCACTACCTCCGCAAACCCGGCCCTCCGGACCCGCTCCTGTCCGGAGTCATACGGCTCACCGCCGGAGGACTCCGAACCAGGAGCCCTGCGACCGCCCTCTACGGGGGGTCGTCCGTCAGCAACGAGCTCCCCGGCTCGCTGACCAGCCACCTTGGAGGCGGGCAATCTCCCCTTGCCTCCCTCTCGGCCCTTGCCCCGCCTGCTGGTGGGGATCTTGCGAGCCGAGGCAACCTCCTCGCTGCCGGACGACCCCCGGTCTTCCTCAGTTCTGGGCCGCTTGCGGAAGGACCTGGAGTCCTCCGCAGCAGCCCCCGCCCCCTCGGGTCCAGAGCTCGCCGAGCTAATAGTCACCAGGTCGTCGGAGTCCAACTCGGACTCCGACTCTGCACCCGGGTGACGCTCAAGCGAGCCCCTCCTCCAATATAGCGCGCCTTTTGCCGCGCTCCGCCCGACCGACACTCTGTCGGGCGAGCCAAAACTAAAACCGATCGGGTCCTCCTCGGATAGCTTGGATCGGGGGCCTCCTCGGCCCTTGTTGCCAATGGCAAGTGGTGGACAGGAAACTGCGTTGCCCCCCCCAGAATACGTGGGGCTTGACGCGCAATGCGTGGCGGATTCTCGTACTGCTGTGCAGTCCGTACCGCCCTGGGGTAGTTTCTTTTCCTCAGTTCTGTCCATATTTTCCTTTTTGAGGGTGCGGTCCCTTTCTCCCCTTCTCTTCTCTCTCCCTCTCTCACTGATTGCTCGCTGCCCTCATAGTCACGTCTGATGGTCAGACGCGTACCAGAGAGCAGCGAGCAAGCCAATGAGACGCACACCGTCCGAGGACCCGAACACTGCTCAAGTCTCCGAACGGTGTGCCCCTCTTGTGTCTCTCTTGGTCTGGTCTCTCACTTGGGACCTTCCGGCATGAGTGGCTCTACCGGCAAAGCCCCCAAGATCATTGAGACACGCAAGCCCCACCACGACGACAACGTGGAGACACGGTTGGTGGGGGACGTCTTTCGCCTAATATGATGATGATGATGAATACTTTATCTCATTCTATGATCGAATCCGAAACCTCGCACGCGCAGCAGTCGCACATGCAACAAGTATACCAGCAAAGCAATCAATATAACAGAAATAACGTTAACATAAAACCCCAAAATACTCCTAGGACCTTCTCATAACTACCCACTTTTCGTCTCTAACAACAATTTTAACAAGATCGCAAAATCCTTGTTACTCCAAATTTACACCTTTTGTAGTAAAATTACAAAGGGTATTAAAATATACATCTAGGTACAACAAGTTCATTATGCCTGGTACCTTTGTGAGGTTATTTACATTTTCATGTGTGGGGCCCCTATTCAGTTTTAGAGAGCTATTGTTTGCTCTGGGGTTGTAAAATTTAGGGGGTTTAATTTTAGGCTGACCAGTAAAAAAAACCTGCCAAGAGTCGGACTCGCGCACCAAGGGTTCCGTACCATTATCTATAAAAAACGGCAAAAAAATCACGTTTGTTGTATGGGAGCCCCCCTTAAATATTTGTTTTATTTTAATTTAAACATTTATTTTTAAAGGGATTATAACTAAATATTCTGTGAATATGTCAAGCGTCTACCTGTTGCAGTTATCAATATCGAGTAAAAACGAGCAAAAAATCACGTTTGTTGTATGGGAAAGAGTAAATATTGATTTTATTCTATTTTGTAGTATTTGTTATTATAGCGGCAACAGAAATAGGTGCATCATCTGTGAAAATTTAAATTGTCTAACTATTACGGTTCATGAGATACAGCCTGTTGACAGACGAACGGACAGACGGACGGACAGACGGACGGACGGACAGACGGACGGACGGACGAACGGACGGATGGACGGACAGCGGATTCTTAGTAATAGGGTAACGTTTTATCCTTTGGGTACAGGACCCAAAGGGTAAAACGGGACCCTATTAAGCTTACTATGCCCTAAAAATATTATTTGTCTGGTTTGTGACATATCACTGACCATTTAATATCTTGCCAAGCAGAGGGAATATTTTTAGGAAACAAATGATATTCGTTGTTTTTTCTTAGACATAATAATATATGGATGACGCAAATTATTATACAAAACTGTTGCCAAACCATTTCTATACCAAGACGTTACGCCAATACCTAAAATTATGATGCAGATACAGTAAATTATCGTCCTGTTTCTATCGCATTGCAGAGCAACGCTCTTTTTAGGGTTCCGTACCCAAAGGGTAAAAACGGGACTCTATTACTAAGACTCCGCTGTTCGTCTGTCTGTATGTCCATCTGTCTGTCTGTCACCAGGCTCTATCTCATGAACCGTGATAGCTAGACAGTTGAAATTTTCACAGATGATGTATTTCTGTTGGTGCTATAACAACAAATACTGAAAACAGAATAAAATAAATATTTAAGTGGGGCTCCCATACAACAAACGTTTTTATAGATAATGGTACGGAACCGATCGAGACCGTGTCCAACTTGCACTTGGCCTGTTTTTTTACGTATTATTTATGCTGAAAGACCTTCATGTGTGATTGGGGCCTCTCCCAAGCTTCACCATAGTCCGGTCCTGTGTTCTCTTTTCCAGGGAACCCCCGCAACCGTCTCGCCATCTCATCATTTCTGATTTGTAGCCTTCTAAATTCCACTTTAGGTGACTTTCAGCTTACTGATGAGGCCCGTTGGGAGCAAAAAAAAACCTGACAATGAAAATATTTCAGTGTTTCATGAAACCCTGGTATATACAAAATCTGGTCCTCAAGGTCCTTACACCTACGAGCCTCCGACTATTAGGACCAAAAAACAGAAAAACAGAAGCTCGAAATAGAAACATGTTTCACTCCAGGCTATTTATGTTCGCCGCAGTTATTAATTCTTTCTTTTTAATGTGATCATCCCTTGAAGGTAACAAGGGGGTTAAGTTATTTGCTGGCGGCTATTTGAGGGTTATTCTCTTTGTTTGTGTTTGACTTTAAATTGTATTGACTCGCGGGTTTGCCCGTATTTAAGTATCTTTAAATAGGAGTTGCTGTTAAGAGTGACTTTGTCGTTTTGCGTCGAACAGATAAATTTGCCAAAGGTACTGAAAGGAACTTCAGTATTTATGTTGAATGTTTGTGATGTAATTCGAGATCGCCTGAAACGCGTTTTATATAAGAATTATACCTGAGTGACAAAGACAGAGGGTGACCATAGAAAATATGGATTGTGTGATAAATGAAGTGAAAGCGTACGAAGTCACTGACAGCTGGCAATTGATAGGAAGGAAGAACAAAACGAGAGATTAATAAAAGGCTTCCAAATTGGATGTGTACCACTTTGTTTGGCCCCCATCTCAAATTTTGGCCAAATTTTGGAGTATTCTCATGTGTCCCCGAATGAAAAAAAAATCCCATTTGACCATTCGGGGACATATGGAAATACTCCCAAATTTTGTGGTTTTTTGGTCCTTATTTTAGTTAAAGAGCCGCAATTTTGTTTTAGATAGTTTTAAGGCCTACCATATTAATTTCAGTAATTTAATCCGAAAGTTCTAAAGCAGATTTTTTTAGAAAACGAAGAATTGTTTTTCGGGATTCTTGTTCCATTTCGGTGATCAAAATGAGATTTACAA
Organism: Melanchra persicariae; assembly: GCA_947386135.1. Taxonomy (NCBI): domain Eukaryota; kingdom Metazoa; phylum Arthropoda; class Insecta; order Lepidoptera; family Noctuidae; genus Melanchra; species Melanchra persicariae. The sequence continues at coordinate 4,041,990 of OX376653.1, read as the reverse complement.
AAAAACCCATGTGTTGGAAGGGAGAGCACCCTTCACTGATCCACGCAAGAAAAAAATATGCACATCGACTGACTAATCGGGTGAAGTAATTTCATCATTCTTTTTTAAAGAACCCACATGGCAGGTGCTGCTGTTACGGTGGCTGGCGATCACTACCGTTAAGCATTCCAATTTTTGGAATTTCATTATTCGTCTGTAGAGCTGAGAAAACCAATCATACCAATAAAACGGCGCCATAGGCCATGTATGTTGTGTTGTGTTCAGATTAATGAATTGATACACAAGTGGAAGTTTGGGACGAACTTTTTCTAAGCAAAATTAATCGGAGGCGTTAATGGACCAAATTCAACAGATTTCACAGATCCTGATTTTTTCCATGAAGTTATGTGGAGGGACATATGGGAGTGTATTATAAATACTAAAAGCAGAATAACATTTATTATATCGATCGTTTAGGTCGCAATAAAAATTTCACAAAATGTTTACTTAGGTATAACATACCATTTGTATTTAAAATGAATGAATGACAACACGATTTGACAGTTGTTCTTAGTTCGGGTTCGGGACTAATCGTAAGTCCGTAGGTGATACGGAGTAGAAAACGCCCGACACTGCGGACTTCGGAATTAGAGAGTAGTCCCCCTGACACTCCCTTCCGCTCCACCCAGAGCGGTAGAAATCATTTGTAGATTTCCCATCTATAAAAAAAACTTACTTTACAATACCTAGACCCTACAATTTTATTTGTTCTGAAGCAACAACAAAGTAGAGACATACTTTATTGATCACGTCCAGCGTAGTTTGCCGACCAGCATCCTAACAAGGTGCCACAATTACAGGTATCTAGTTTTATCTCAAGAGTAACCGACTTTCGAGGAAAATGAAACATAAATTGGTCAAAAAAAACATTACTAAAAGTAATGTTTTTTCTGTGTTGAAAGTGTATGGAAACATTGTGGTCCTTACCGTAAGACCAATTTGGGAGAAGTAAATAGCTTAAGAGCGTGTACGCCGTATGTCAGTTGTAACATTTTTGAAAAAGATTTCAGAGGGAGAGAGAGAGCGATTTTAAGTTATATATAGAAAGTGTTAAATCACTATATCCTTCCCCTTGAACTCTTTTTGAAAATGTTTTCTGATAACTATTTAGATCTAGATATCTAGCGTACGCATACCAAGTTTTATTAAAATCGGTTCATTAATTTCGAAAAATAAGGATTTGAAAGTTTGTATGAAAAGCCGTACCGCGTAAACGCTCTTAAGAGCGTTTACGTTTTACGGCATTTTAAACAAACTTTCATTTTTTTAAATGAATGAAACGATTTTAATGAATCTTCCTACGCACAAACAGGATACATAGGTCTAAAAAAATATCAGAGAACATTTTAAACGCTGTTTAAAATAAGTTATGATAGTGGAATAAATGCTTTTTTCTCACATCAGGAATTAATTTTAGTTTCGTTCTGACTCGTAATAATCACAAAATTTTTACGGTGAAAGTATACCTAAATTTCTGTACTTTTTTTTTAATTATAATCGTAAGCAGATGATGCAACGCATCGAGTTTTAAAGAACCCGGTTTGAGATGGGTTTTTAAAAACTTGTTACGTTCTCAAAAGTAAAAATCCGTAGGTACTACATTTCTTAAAAGTTTTAAGGACTAACAGATTCGAACTCGAAAAAGTTAGCAACAAGTGAAAAAGCCGGATCCAATCGATTAGTTCCGTCGTAAAAGACGTTTATCTTTTCCCATTATTTGACATTTCCTTAAGGAGGGCAAGTAAGGAGGCTTTGTTTTCCTCTTATTTTTTGCACAAATTAAGCTGACCAGAACCTCGGAACATTTTACCTTTTTATGGAGCTTTTTGTAGGGATTAGAAGATGTCACGATGTGCAAGCGTGTGGTATCGTATTTGTTTAGTACAGAAGGTTTCATTTTTAACCGACTTCCAAAAAAAGAGGAGGTTTTCAATTCGACTGATTTTTTTTTGTATGTTTTTTCAGCAATATTTTTGCCCATTGTCAACCGATTTTGATGATTCTTTTTTATTTGGAGGAGTATCTTCCCGGACTGGTCCCATTTCAATATGGTAAAGATCCGATGAAGAGCTTCGGAGATAAGTAACGGAACTCTTCAATAAATGATAGCAAACCTGCAGGATTGCTGAAATTGCATGTCTGTATATTGTTTACACCATCATCATCATACCAGCCGAAAGACGTCCACTGCTGGACATAGGCCTTCCCCAAATGGGGAGGGGGGGTTGCCATGATCGCCACGCTTGGCAGGCGGGTTGGCGATCCCAGTGAAGCTGTTGCAATGTAGCTACAGAGAATGCTGCTGCCTATTCTCTAGTAAGTCCCATAGTCGCCTCTTACGACACCCACGGGAAGTGATAGGATGGTACTATTCTTTTACGTCCGACATCATACGGAACAATATTTTTTACAAATCAGAATATTGTAAATTACGAAAAGTCCAAACTGAAAGACGACGCGCGGCGTGACGGAGAAGGTATGAAGAAGTTTTTACCTGCGTACCGACTTATTCAAAAATTATTTTTTAGTAAAACGAGATGAAGAACCACCTTCAAGATCCAAAAATCTTCCAATCACAATATTTCTTCTTATTTTGAGCTTTCAAAATTACTTTCTACAGCTACGACATGATTTATTTGTGAACCGTTTCGACGCCATTTTCTTTCGCAAATATACGAGAGGGGTGTCCTAAAAAAATAAACATTGACTAAGAGACTCGAGTGGAAATCGGAAATAGACACGAGAAAACCTACTGAAATAACGATTGTACTTTGTTACGAATAAATGGCTAGCATTGACTTGACCAAAAACATTGACTATTTACTTCATTGATATCTCTAATTGCAATACCTTTTTTTTTCTTAATGAGCCCATACTGTCCAACTACCGGGCAAAGGTCTGCTCCAAGTTCTACCAGGAATTCTTTTCCTTCGCCACCTAATACGATCCTTTTAATTGTAATGTTCAATTGTAATTGAACGCACTAATCTCTAGAACTATTGATTCGAATTGAAAAACTAAAAAAACTTTTTCACAAAAAAAATCGACTTCCAAAAAAACACTACAAAGTACAAAATAACTTTAATTTCGGTAGTCGGTGTTTGGTTGCTTCTTGGTTATTTGAAACCGACTTTCGAAATTAAAGTTATTTTGTACTTTGTAGTGTTTTTTTTGGAAGTCGGTTTTATTTTGTGAAAAAGTTTTTATTTCTCACTTTTTATTGGTACCCCACACCTAACAACACCACTGGAAAGTCACAGGAAAGCAAAAATACGCCATTTCACACAACAATTTTTCAAATCGGTTCATAAATGAAGGAGATATGAGGTAACAAACACAAAAAAATTATGTCGAATTGAGAACCTCCTCCTTTTTTTCCTTTTTTGGAAGTCGGTTAAAAATATTTGTTTTTGTATTTGTATTGTGTTGGATAGCCCATTTATCGAAGAAGGATAATTATATACATCACGCTACGACCAGTAGGAGCGGAGCATTAATGTCAAAGTCAAAGTCAAAGTCAAAGCATTTATTTCAAATAAACCATTTACAGGTACTTTTGAATTGTCAGAGTCAGTCAGTCAAAAACATGAAGCTATTTACACGTTCCAAAGCGTAGATCTCTATGGAGAAGAACGTGCAAGAAACTCCATGGACACTCTTTTAAACCATTTTATGATTTACAATAATCCTGGTTACATTATCTTTGTTGCTTCTATATGTGAGAACAATGTAAAGGAAGAGAAAAAAAAAAGAATTCTAAGTATCAAATAAACTATTGAAATAAGCCAGCGACAGCTAAGAGATGACCAGTCTCCACTGATGGCGCCCGTTCACGAACATGACGCGTGCATCAGCACCATTCAGCTCAACCATTTTGAAGGGAACCGAATGATCCGATACACGCGCCACCATCAGCGAGACATTCGAGTGAGCATGACAAACCCTCAACTGCCCCTGCTCATTCATGTCAAACAAGGAAACCATCTATTAACATAAAAAGGCTCCATGGTCCTCACATTTACAGGATTCCAAAATAAAAAATGCTTCTACTTTATATAAAACTATAAATATCAATTGGTAAGAACAGAAAAGTAAAAGTGTATTCCAAACATTATAGAAATGTGGAATATTATTATTATTAAACGTAAAAAGTAAAATAAAAAAGGGTGAGCATCTCCTCCATATATAAAATCCTAACTAGTGGAACCAAGCGGCTGAGGCTGTGGAGCAGGACCGGCATTTAGCCAAGCATTTTTATCTTCCAGTTTATAATATGCCTGTCTACATAGTGTGCGTTTAATGCATGTTTTAAATTTTCTCTCATTCAGTCCGAGAATATCATATGGTATTTTATTATAAAATTTAACACAGTACCCCATAAAAGAAGTGTGTACTTTAGCCAATCTGAATCGGGGTTGATCTAATTTGTTCTTATTTCTAGTATTAAAATTATGCCTGTCACTAATCTTACTAAAAAGATGGAGATTTTTCCGAACATACATTATATTTTCGTATATGTATTGACAAGGTACCGTCATGATGTTAATATCTTTAAACAGTTCCCTTAGGGAATCGCGCCGACCCAGATTATATATGGCTCTGATGGCTCTTTTCTGCAGAATAAATATAGATTCGATGTCTGCAGCACGTCCCCATAATAAGGTACCGTAAGACATGATACTATGAAAGTAACTAAAATAGACCAGCCTCGCGGTATCTATATCAGTAAATTGACGGATTTTTCTGACAGCATATGCTGCTGAACTTAGCCGTCCCGCAAGAGATGTTAAATGAGGACCCCATTGTAGCCTTGAGTCAAGCGTGATCCCCAGGAAAACCGCGTTTTCGACGAATTCAAGTTTCTCTTTGTTCAATACAATATCGCAATTATTACTTTTGACATTCGGTAAAGCAAATCTAATACACTTAGTTTTTTTCCCATTTAATACTAAATTATTAGCAGTGAACCAATTTTGGACCTGCTGTAGGGCTTTATTTACATCGTCAAGATTTGTAGAACGTCTATCTATCTTAAAAATTAAGGACATATCATCAGCAAATAATACCATTTGTGGTTGATTTTTTAAAAGATGGAGTAGATCATTAATATACACTAAAAACAGGAAAGGACCCAATATTGAGCCTTGTGGTACCCCCATTTTGACTTTTAAACCCCTTGAATTAACACCGTTTATTTGAACTTGCTGCTGTCTGTCATTTAAATAAGACTTCACTAAGCTGAGTGCAAGTTTACCTAGACCGTAATGTTCTAGTTTTAGGAGCAAGGTTTCGTGATTTACACAGTCAAATGCCTTGGAGAGGTCACAAAAGATTCCTATGGCATCTTGCGCCTCTTCCCACGCTGTATATATGTGTTTTAATAACGTGACACCAGCATCAGTCGTACAACGACCTTTGGTAAAACCATACTGTTGATCGTGTAAGATTTTATTGATGTTAAAATGAATGAGCATTTGATTGAGCATTACTTTTTCAAACACTTTGCTGAAAACCGGCAATACGGATACAGGTCTATAATTATTGGTGTCTGTGCTGTCGCCGGACTTAAAAAGTGGTATAACTTTACTGTATTTCATTATATCCGGAAAGACTCCTTGGTCCACACATAAATTAAATATTAAAGCCAAGTATGGTGCTATGGTCTCAATTATGGACGTGCACACTTTGATAGACATTCCCCATATGTCTTCGGTGAATTTGATTTTAATTTGCCGGAAAGCTTTTATAACTGTCATAGGGTTGATATGTTGGAATTGGAATTCAACCGTACAACCTGGAACGTTTGCTCTTAATAAACTAAATGAGACCTCTGGTGAAGAATTTAAAGGTTCAGTAGTTTTTGATGGTATTTCGGAGAAAAAATTTACAAATTCTTGAGCTACTTCTAGATTAGAGCTTATGGCACCATGTGCAGTCTCCAGTAAAAAATCAGTGTTTCGTACTTTATTCTTACATGTTTCATTATTAATAACTTTCCAAACTGTCTTTATTTTGTTATCTGCCGATTTGATCTTGTTGCTAATATACAGAGCTTTTGCTACCTTGCAGGTATTTCTGAAAACTTTAGAATATTTGTTTACATATTTATTGAAGGATTCCGTATTAATGAAAGGCTTAAGGCCATATAACTCATATAGTCTTTCCCTACTTATCCTAATACCTTTAGTCGCCCAGTCACTAAATATATACTTAGGGAAAGTATTTTTAGACTTCTTTTCAAAAGTTGAGTTGAATTCTTTTAGAACTACAGAAAAGAAATTATCATAAAATTTATTCGCATCCTCAATATTATGGCCCAAAAGATTTAACTTATTTTGTAAGGAACCATTGAATCTAACTAGTTTGCCTGTTGTTATTGGCCTATATTGTATTTGAATTTTTTGCAAGGCTGCTTTAAACTTAAATGTTACCAATTGACCGCTATGATCCGATGGAAGGTAATTAACTACGGCTTTATCTAAATAATCACAATCGCAGAATACATTATCAATACAGGTTGAAGAAGTAGTTGTTATCCTAGTAGGTTCCGTAAAAACATTAGACAAATTGAACGATTTAAAAAGGCTTAAAAATCTACTGCTATTTGAATTAATTTCTAAAATATTAATGTTAAAATCTCCACAAATAATCGCGGATTTATTACCTGCTGCAAGTTTCGCAAGGATATCTTCCATTGTTGATTCAAATAAAGTAAAGTTTTGAGGGTTTGGGGGTCTGTACACGCACACTATAACATGCTTATCCAGCTCAACACAGGACAGTTCAATGCAATGTTCCACTGACAAGCTGACAATGTCATTACGTTGCTTAAATTTTAAGCACTTTTTTACTAAGATGAGGGAACCACCACGCAACATAGATTTGCGGTTAAAACAACTGCCCACACTATAATTTTCATAACTAATTAGCATCTGGTAATCCTTCAACCAATGTTCACTAAAACATACAATGTCAATCATTGTTTTTTCTAAAAACATTTCAATTTCTAATATTTTGGAAGAGACACCTTGAATATTTTGATGAAATAATTTCAAGGCATGCTGCTGACCCCCTTTTTGACATATAGTTACTGGAGAGCAAGAAGATACTTTGTTGTTGGAAGGCATAACTATTCTGTTACTGGTATCTTCTGTTGTCTTATGAACTAGTTTAAATGATTATCCGGAGTTTGCCCCAAGACTTCAATATCATCACTTGGCAGTAAGTTGCAACTACTTGTAGTCCCCATGTTAACAAATGAGTCTTCCATAGTAATACATGGAACCTCCTTCGTACAATTTGTAAAAGAATTTATAGCAATAGTGTTACAGTTATTTAGGCTCACCACCTGATTCTTAGTATTATTACTAAACATTGTGGATTTAATTACAGAAGACTTCGACATACTACTTATGTCTGAGTTAATATAATAAGCTAATAGCCTTGCTATTTTATGTCTAAAACTAATTGGCAAATACACAGTATTCCTAGTCGATTTTAAATGTTCCACAAAAATATTTGTGTCAAAAAACATAAACTTGTCACTATAATGAGAAACTAAGAAATGCATATGTTTATTTAACATATGAATATAATTATTTTGTTTAATTGACAATTTATTAAAATATGGAAAAGCACACAATATTATTTTTTTACAATTAACCTTTAACATCTCAGTTAGATTGTCTGTGATATCTGTTTTTTTACATTTAAACTATTACCTATAAATACAGTTATGTTGGTTTTAGAACTATAATTATTATTGATGCCATAATATGCTTGTAAGATGAACCAGGCATACAATAATTTTGTGTAGAATAACTCAGATTGTTACTGATTAATGTACCCAAACCTCTTCCCATACTGTCCGAGAACATAACCGAATGATTACCACTATTCACAGATGAAAAATCATCAATCTCAGGCTGTTCAATTTGAGATAATTCCTGATCAAAAACAATTTTATTTTGTTCAATGACACATTCTTGAGACAAGATCTCTGCCCGGGACGGGACCTCCGTTGCTACAGGCTGGACCACACCAAGGTTTGATACTGCCTGGCAAGTACACTGACACATGACTAACTCATTGGCAGCAAGAATGTGTTCTTTTATTTGGTTCTGTGATTTTACATATTTATTGTAAAGTGAGCTCAGTGAAGCTTCAAGAACCTTTATTTCAGACTGCAAGTGTTCAGTATCAATTTCATATATTTTTTTGCTGTCTTCTAATTTAATTTCATAATTGTTTAATTTACTAATCAGGTCAACACGTTCTTTCCTGAGTTGAGTATTTTTAGAAAAGTGTTTATGTTGCTTTTTGTACTGATAACATTTTTTGATAATTCTATTTAGTTTAGCATATTTTTTTAATTTATTATGACTAGCTTTGTAACTACAGTTCTGTTTCATTATGGAATCTTCAGTAAGGTCAATCGTGACTAAGGAATGAGGGTTACAATTATTAGAATTTAGTAATTCATTAAATAAGTGGTTAGTTTCCTTAAACTGAGTACTTTGTCTTTCCTTCTGCAATTTGGTAATACAACTGTTTGCATGAATCAATTCATCCTCTAGGTCCCTAACTTTACGTAAAGCCTCCTCATACAGGTTGCTACAGTTGCTGAAACCATTTGTGATCACCCGCAGTTGGTCGCGTTCTTCAACAACATCTTGGTATTGTTGACTGAGGTCTACTAGCTCCCGTTTAAGGCATGTGTTTTTATGGACCATTTGCCTTACTTCCACCTCACTTTCCTCTCTCTCCTGCAGCATTTCTTGACATTGCTGGTTCGCAGCTTTTAGTTCCTGGAGAGCAGTTCTCAGTTTAAGCTCCATATCTTGAGCTGAAGCCTTGCGGGTCATCACAGGCATGGTTTCAGGTTTAGGTACTGAAATTAGAATAAAAGAAACTGAGAATCCAAAGGACAAATAAAAAAAAAAAGTGGGAAATGAAAGAAGTAAGTACTAAAATACTAGGAGAAATAAGCGCAGTTAAGTGGAGAACTGAAGAAGGCTGCTGAATTGGCTTTAAAAGCTTGTTATATTAAATTGTTCGCTTTTAATTGCCTTTAAATTATGGTTTTCTTAAATGTGGGTAGGATGCTAAGTTAAATTAATATAAAAAATATTTTTAAGATTTAATGCTTTTAAGATGACTATAAGTAGTATGCAAAATAACGGTCATAAGCGTTATTGTTGTTGTATATAACCGAAAAATATTAGATACCAATAACAGAAATAACAGAAATGAACTATGTGACGCAGACGAAGTTGCGCGAGTCAGCTAGTACTTAATAAAAATAAACTAAAATTTCTAAAGTAAACATGGTCTGATTTTACCAATTAGGCCATTGCCGGGTGACGTGAAAATTGGGCTCGTGAAACCTTCTTAAATGCTCTAATTTATGGCCAAATTCCAGCCCTGTAAGGCCATGCCCAAGTTTGTATGAAGTTTGGGTTTCTGCTTACATTTAACATTTATGATTTTATAATGTTACGTTGCTATTCAGTATTTGTTTTGGTGTTGCTTGCAGCTTCGAAGACTAAAATGATTATAGAAACGAGGGACATTGTAAAGCATATATATGCATCAGCTGTATGTGACAGCGCTTATACATTAATTCAAAGTAAGATCTCTCACCAAAAATAACCTATATAAAAAAAGTAAATAAAAACACTTACCAAAAACCCACGAATTTAAAAGCAGAACCACCATCAACAGTCTAAAATTAGACCAACATTTTTCTTCACAATGGGTCAAAAAGCTACCGCCCGTCGGGTCTCCACAAACATACGTGCCGTCAGCGAATGACAAAAGCGCACTCCAGGCTGGTTGCATCATTAGCAAAGGCTGGAACAACTCCACTAATTGGGCAGACCCTCCACTGAACACCGCTGGCGGGCTTTGAGCTCCTAGTTCGATTTTGGACAGGTATAAATTTAGAAAGAAGTTTAAAAGGCTTTGTGGAGTTTAGTTGGCTGGAACAGTGAGAATAGGTTTTCTAGGTAGTGTGTGCAAAGATACCACTCCTATGAAGCGGTTTGGGACAGTTTTATAACAGTATACGTTTTCGATTGTCCGCTCAAAGCTTGCTCATTCTCGTGTTCTGTGTAAAAAGAGCACTATATTCGTGACAATCTAAGAGCGAATTTCACCAATGAAACTGAACGCGATCAGTACATCTAAACTGCGTTCAAGAGCTGTCAGTGTAAATATTACATTGAAAAATAATGTCACTGACAGCTCAAAAACTTGGTTTATTCGCTGATCGCGTTCAGTTTCATTGGTGAAAGTAGCCCTTAGTAGTCGTGTTTGACAGCTGAGTAGAGAGGGACAAAATATTGCTTTAGCACTAAGTGCGAAAGAGATTTATTTTATGGCTATTTCATACTTATTACTAAAGCAATATTGTATCCTATTGTCATTACAAAGTAAATTTAATATTACAAGACGTAGGTAACCAAGCACACATATATTGATGTAGTTAATTAATGCAGGATAACCAGTGTTATTCTTATCATTCTGACATTTGGGCTCTTGCCCAGTAGTGGAGTGGGAGACATGCTAGGCTACTAATTTTTTTTTTTTGTTGTCATGACGATAGTAGAAGCTGACAAATGTTTTTTTTTTTAGTTTATAGAAACTTTCCGCAATGTCAATCATGATAGGTATAAAAACGGGTCCAATGCCTACAGTAGGCGCCTGATAAACTTGCATTAAAGTACATTGACCTTTCCCTAATATCCCTTCGTAGATACCCGAACAATAAATTATGAAGCGTTTTTCATTACTAGAGAACGTAAAGGATCACGATAAAGATCATCGATTCAGGACAGCTTTATCTTCTAGGTCTTTATTTCTGTTTTCGATATTAAGAAAGTCAATAATGTAAGTGTGTCAATGACCGTTATTGCACATTTGTGTGGTGTCTACCTTAGTTTCCTAATACCTAGCAAAAAATATATTTGAGGAACTTTTTTGTAGGGAAATTCTTGTCGAAACACTCCGTTTGCGGAGAACGGACTGTTATACCAAAGTCCTATCGACGTAAACGCCATAGTTCCTATCAATACGTTGGGGGCCTGGAATACAAGTAAATTCGCGCGAACTGAATATTTTACTATACAATCACATATTTTGCTATATAGTTTTTTACATACCGATTATTTAATTTTCATGTTACACATATTTATGTGATATCCTGCTTCTACGAAGCAACCATACTGCTCCTTTGTACAGCTGTACAATGTATCATAACAGAGTGCCAATTATTCTACAAATTTTAAAGCAACGATCGCATTCGCATTACAATCGCATTTTGACAGTTTACGACTGACATGCGAATGTTAAAGTTGTTTAAAAATTAGTAGAATTAGCCCTCAGATTACAAACTGATGTGTTAGCGATTAAACACAACAGGTAATAGGCAATTAAGCGATTGCATCGGGCGGGTACTCATTCACTTAATGCAATTACTTAAATGCTTTCAAACCGAAGGATGACGTAATCCATTCTAGGGCTCTGTTCATGCTGAACGATAAATGGACAAAAAGTAAGCCGAATAAGGTAAGGTATATCTATCGGAGATGGTTCATCTTCCTAGGTAACATCAGCCGTGATATTGGAACTACAGTGGACGGGACGTACTATGGGAAGTGTTGGTTATAGCGCAATAGAAAAATCGTTCATCTAACACCACTAGATGGCGTTGGCGTCCCGATTGTTCTATCGACTAACGTATTTCCGACATAATTAAAAGTATTTATGCAGCGGTATTTTAATAAAAAGTAGGATGTGGGAATTACGGTAAATTGATGACAAAAATTTTTCACATACAAACTAGGGCTGACTCTTATGTAAATACATAATAATAGATGCAACGCTAATACAACGTGTTCCTTTTGATATTCCATAACTGTAGGGTATTAATCGGACCATATAAGAGAATCGAATAGCATATTAATTATTTTACAATTTAACATTTTTTTTTCATTTCTCCTACAAAATAATTTGACTTTGCAACAATCGTTACCGCTATTAGAGTTTCATTTTGCTTATAGCAAAATTTTTAAAAAATATCATGAAGGGCGAAATACAAAACACAAAACACAGCTCGTTCAAAATAAATCCAATACGCACTCCAACACTCCGAGGAAAATAACTTCAAACAACTTCAAAACTTGGGAGTCCCAAAATTAATTAAACTGGCTAATTAAAAATTCAATGGTCCTAAACATAACTTAATGAATTACGATTTATCCCACCTCGGTCGTGTTTTAATTTAAAGTGCAATGATATTTCAAAGCGAATACGACTCGCCTGCGGTTGACGCTTTTAAACACGTTAATGAGAAGCTAAAATTATTATTGCAAGAGGAAAATCGACATGGATACATTTGATTAACTTTTAAAATATTATGAAACGGTGGAAAATGTTACCTGATTTTGATATTTTTATTTGTGTTCATGTTGTTTATTTACGTCTATAATTAAAAAGTCTACGCTGACCATTACTAACCCTGTAACCAACGATATTTAAAATTTGTAACATTAATAATAATCCTTTTTACATGGATCTATCTCAGCCTCGACGATAGCCATCTACGCGAGAGATATTACGTTATTGGTACCTAAAAAAGTGTTGCGCATATACAGTGTAACAGAAGTAAGTGTTCATATTTAAGGCCTGAATTATACAGAAAAGGCGTGGTGAAGACGCGGCGAAGACGCGGCGAAGACGCGGCGCAGGCGAGACATAAGGCACGATGCCGCTTCAAATAATTTCAAGCCTGCGCCGCGTCTTCACCACGCCTTTTCTGTATAATTCAGGCCTATATATATTATGGAAATAAGGAAAAATACGAAGGGGTGTGCCAAAATCGCCACGCTTGGCAGGCTGGTTGGCGATCGCAGTGTAGCTATAGTAATGTACAGAGAATGTTGTCCCTTATAATAGTCGCCTCTTACGACACCCATGTGGAGTGATGTATGTGATACGGAACGGGTCTTGCACCATTAACTTTCAAACCCCAGGTTTCTACCAAAAATCCTAAAAAATAACGCTGCCGTACACCTGTAAATCCAATCGAGGACAAAACGCTCAATCTATAAAAGTCAACTTGTCTAGTATTCTAGGACAACATGACTTCCTTCCCTTAGATTGAAGACTATAAAATAAAACATAATAAATATTAAAATTGTTTTGCAAGTTCAGTTTCACAGAATACTGTTTAAATATTGTAATGATGCTTTTAGTGGCCACAATTCCTATTCTATTGCCTACGGGGGTCATTAGCATAGTGGCCCATTTAGTTCAATCAAGTTAACCATTAAGTTTAAGTACGTTCATGAGCGTATACACTGGTGGGCTAAACAAAGTTATTTGTATCTGTTGGAATTATTTTTGAGTGCAGGGTATAGCACCAAAGGCTAAAATAACAAACCAAAGGTGAAAAAGATGCCTTATGAAACCACTTAGGTGTCAGTGTGTATGTCACGGGCAAGTTTTTTGAAGTATGCTTGCACTAACAACATCTTGGTTATTTAGATTTATTTATTTATACTTTACGCACATATATGTACAGAGGCGGACTTAATACCTTAGGCATTTTCTACCAGTCAACCTTTGGGTGATGCAGAGAATAATAGTGGTAGGTGCAATGTGGGAAACCAAAACACGATTAATATTTAAATTATGCAAAGATAAATACTGGATAACTTTTTTTCCAGTGCGCAAACTTTGAGAACCACTTCTGCCCATGTAAATGAACAACTTGCCCCAAGAAAGCAATAGTCAATTCCTAAAAAAAAATTTGATCTTCCCATACAAAATTGTCATCAACTGACCACAATTTGTATGGGAGACTCAATTTTTTTTAATACATACAATACAATACTATAGTATATACCATAATAAATAAACTAATACACGAATATACTTGAACAGTTGATGTAAACAAATGATGAGTAAAATTAGATTCAAGATTTAATAAATACTTCGACGTCTTCTAGAGCTCAAATATACAAAATATGAAAATATATCAAAACGCACCAGAAAGAAAAAGTACAGTCCGTTCAAACCCAGCCTCACAGTACAACAAAAAATTTACGACCCGCAAAACAAAAAAAAAACAATGAAACAAGACATTTTTGTTTTTCTCTCTAGAGAATGAAATTTCTTGCGTCTCAACCCTCAAGATAAAAGCAGAGGGTCCCTGAGAACGGGTTTATGAATGTACTCGGAATTTCATTACGAAATTTCGTTCAGTTCTTGTGTCATCGATGGCTTGGAAAGGACGATCAGTATTGTCGACTGCTTTTATTTATAGCCCGAGTATTAAAGAGAGAACTGGTTCTTTGTGGTAGTAGATATTTTGTATAGTTCATATAATTGTGTACTGGCTTCAGAGAAACTATAATGACTGAAGTACTTAGCCCTTGTAGCTTTTGAAATGAAAACAAAGATATGAATGAGAACTGAGTACAAAATTATGAAGAAAAGTCTTGTAGTTACTTAATTACTTACTTAACAGTTAAAATAAAAATAAATTAAAAGTAAAAAAAAACGTCTTTAAAAACAAGCTTTACTTAAATCCGCTAAAAAGAATAAAATAAACTTTTCCTTTAAAACTTTTACTATCGACATAAAACGTCGTTACACAATTTATATGATATAAAAGCTTGTCGCGAGAGTTAAGTACTCGTTTAGTAGTTTTTTACTCACAATGTACTAATTGAATACGACTAATTAAATCTCGCGACAAGTTAAATAAAAACAAGCTAAAATAAGGCGTCAAAAAATTGTCCGCATCACTCTCGACTGGAAGTGAGCCCAAACTACTTTACATACCTTAAAATATATAATTTTCATATCTTGTCTAACAAAGTAATATTCTGTATTAAACCAATCAAACAAAACTAATTCACAACACAATATTTTTTCCAGGTTATTTTACGTGTTTTTCGAAGAAATCAGACTGTAAAAATTTGAAAAATCGATGAAATAATTGTCCCTTGAAAAACTACAGATATTTTTGCTCTATTGAAATGCAATTTTTTTACAATTGACATCTAAAGCTGGTTACTGAACGGTGTAACTGGCGTAGTGTAACATTCGCATCGAGCATGTTATATTACACCGTATCCTAAAATCCGCGTAAAACAAAAAACATACGCATCATGTTCGTGCTCGTTTCCACGTACTGACTGCATGAATGCTCAGTTTTTAATGTTATACGGAGTGACACCGATCCAACTTTTGTAGGTGCTGTCACAAATAAAAATCTATTTTTCGTGTTGAAGCACCCCCCGACGTAAAAAGAGAGTTGTTATAACAATAAGTTTGACCGCTATGTGTTTCTGTGTCTATCTCTGTCTCTGACACCTTAGCTAAAGTTAACTTTAAGTTAACTTTTATAAACGCTTGCATTAAAAGGTGGCTTGCATACGTGTAGTTTTAACGCATGAAAGTTAAAAGATGAAAAGACTCAGACAGAATAAGAACAACTGTTATCATGAAAGAAAACCTGATACCGTAAAAAAACATCTGAAATTGCCTGCTAAAGAGAATCTCACAGTACCCACGTTTTAAAAAACCATGCTGGAGAGCTTTTTCCAGGTAATTCCACCCAAAAAAAAGATACGGTGCATGAAACCTGGCATTTAAAAAAGAAGCACCCCTAACTGCCCTACAATTCCGAGCCACATTGTGGACGAGTCACAAAAGACATTTCTACCACGCTTAGTAGCTCGCGGTTAATTACCACACGGTCCACGCGAGTTTAATGAGGCCAGCACTAATTAGAGCCTCCTAAGAGAAGATATTAAGGTTTTTGTATAACGAATGCTTGAGGTGTATGTTATTATTTGGCCTTTGTAAATATGGCCCAAAAAAGGCCATATCTCAGGATAAAAACCGACCAAGTGAGAGTTGGACTCGCATCCGAAGGATTCCATGAAAAACTAAAAAACACGTTTCTTCTGCGAGGGAAACCCCAATGAGGGGACTCATTGAACCCTATTACTATAGGGTTCCAAATATGGTACTTCAAACACTTTTTTTAAGGATGGGAAATCATCAAATGACTCTTTCTGCTCTGGGTGGAGCAGAAGGCAGCACGTACCAGTTGTTGTGGCGACACTTTGGGGAGGCCTATGTCCAGCAGTGGACGTCTTTCGGCTGATATGATGATGATAATGATGAATCATAGTTACAAAATTAGATACAATCCCATTAAATCTAGCTTTCCTCGTGCCTTTTTCAATTACCGGTAACTAAGTGTTCAAGATTACCTTTATAAATTTACATTTAACGAACAGCGTATGTACAAGTAACCTTAAGTAATTATTAAATAATATCTAGACTAATAATCGCGAAATTATGTACAAACTTTAAAAAAAACAAAATAAATCCGTTGGCATCAAAAAATTCCCAGAAGAAAGAATGAATGCAAGAATTGCCCAGAACACTGGCAGCATTGCCGCGTTGAATGGCAATGCTGATTCTTCGGCCAAAGAAAAGCCCAGCCCTCTGGTGAGTGTCCAAAATTTTATTTTGACACGGCAACACCTTTTTGAATAAAAAAATGTCGGCAAACATTAATCATTCGCCGAAGAACACGGAAGACGTAATCTTAAGAGCCAATCGAAGTACGACTGTTTTTCTTTGGTTTTAACCAAATTGTTTTAACCAAATTGTTTTTGTCATGAAAATTCAATTGTGGAGATTTGCTTTGTTTGGGAGTCGCTTTGGTTTCCGCGGCTATGAATTGAATTGAAAAATTGTTTGGAATTTCTATCAACTGGTGAATAGATTACGAATATTTCGGTAGCTGTTGTAACAAGCGGTAGATGGAAACTTTAAAATAGGTTGATTAATTTTAGTTAACTTGTTAGCTGTATTGGTTTACCAATTTTCATTTTGGCATCGCAGTTATAAAATTGACTGAAGCCTGAAAAATATATATATATGTGGTTTCCAAACGGGCAGATAATAATGCAACAAATATTCACTGTAACCGACTGCCCTAGAAGAAGTGTATTGTTTATATGATTAAAAGTTTTTTTTTACAAATAACTTTAATTTCGGAAGTGGAAGTTCGTTGAAATACGAAGAAACAACTAAAAACACCGACATCCGAAAAAAACAGGTTTACCTGGCCTACCATCTGCAACCCTGAGCTTCACATTCTGGCCCTCATACCGGCAATCACATTTTTCACAAATTCACTTGAGTGTTCATTAGAAAAGCCAAAATAACACCAATTTTCACACAAAACTTACTCTAATAAAATAAAATAAAATAATTTTACATAACATTTCCAATTACTGAAATGTTCCAGCACATCACAGAAGACTTTGACAGGCGACCGGAAGTATTAAATTGTCGAGTGCTTACTAACAGTAAGTACCAACTAATTGGCTGGCGAAAGTTTTATAAATAAATTAAATTTTCGTTGATTTAATAACAAAGTTATTTATGCGGCAGTGATTTTGTTTATCACATATTTTCGATAAACAAAATCACTTCGGTCTCGAAATTCTGAATACGGTAACTTGTACACTTATCCATAGGCTGTGTGTATAAAGTAGGTTGGAACAATCTCATCCACATATTATATAAAACTCTTTCGGTACGACCCAGTTAATAATAAATAATTAATATAATAAATATTATAATACATTTATTCATAAACTTTTACAAAGAGGTGTGTATAGATAGCCAAAGAAAGTAAATTTATAGTAATAAGTCTTATATATAACGGTTTGATTAGTCACGGCTAAATTAAAACTAGTATATGGCTAAATAAAATTATATAAATTACAGGTACAAGATATTTAACTAGGAATTTAAATTATATAGCAGTTAGTGGGCAACACCGTACTTCTTGGAAATACTGGTGTCAGATTTTCTGGCTTCTGATAATCCGTAACGACTGCCAGATCTAAAAATGAGTGACGGGGCAACGGCTCAGACGAGACCTCAGTATGTTAAGATTTTCACCCATCTACAGACCTCGACAAGCTAAGACTTCAAACAACTCACTTTAATCTTGAAGATTAATCCGTGAGGCTATTATTACATTGCCACAAGCTCCTCGTGGTAAGTTATACAGTACTTACCAATTCTACAACTCGAGGTTACTACGCACATCATCACATTATGATATAGGTTCATGCACTACACTAATGGCCCTAAAGATTGTGTCGCTTAGAGAGTCATAACGACGCGCTTCACTGATTGACGTCATCGCTATGTAGAAGTGTACGCAAATAGTTGTGTTTTTATATTTCATATGAATATAGATAAAAGAAAAGAGATTATGTAGCTGACCTTAATATCATGTGGAATAAAAGCTAGGAATGTCTGTGACAGGGACACGTAAGGTCAAAAACGCTCTGCAGGGTTTAGCGTCAAGACAAGTTGGAGTCTGACTCGTGCACCGCGGGTTCCGATCAAGTGTTGATTTTTTCGAGTATACATAACCTACGGAAGTTAAAAAGAATAGTAAACTATGAAATCACTTTTATTACTCTGACAAAAAATAAAGCAAGTAAGATTGAAGGACAAACTTAACATTGTTGTTGATATCCATCTTGAAAATGGAAACGGATCAAGCTTTTAGTTGTTTAGAACATTTACAGCAGATTGAGATCAGAGAAACAGAACAAATATGAAACTATTTCATCTACTTTACTTACATTTTGGTAACACTAATGTATTTATACGAGAGTCTGAATAAGCATGCCTGTAGATACTTTCAATGTTCCTCTTGAAAACTTACGAGTCCAGGTACTTATTTAGGAACATGCATATAATGTAGGATCTTGCTACGCACTTTCGTACCCTTTATACGAGGGTAAAACTCTAATGACATAATAAACCAAAAATAGCTACCAAAAATAACACCTGTTACCACCACGGACGAAAATGAGGCTCATAATTAATATTTTAAAAGCGTTTGAAACCTTTCGTACCACAGACCACGAAGAACCACAGCGGCCAGTGCTAGAGTCACTGTCAATACTATTGTCTTTCCATACAAACACAGCGTGCCACTGAGTTACCGTTTATTTATAGAAATTGATGTCTCGAGGCATGTGGTCACGCACTGTTCTCAAAGCATCGAGAAGAGACAGTCAACAGCATTTTTTATTGTATAAAAAATGTGAGGTTTTAAAATAATGATAAACAGAGAAATAACTAATTGCGTTAGACGTCACTCACCAATCTTGCCAAAGGGACTTTTTTGCACCATCCAGTACAAACGACACCGACGTTTACCACGATAAGTATAGAAGAATAACATCAAAAGCGTGTGAGTTTTCTGTTTTTCCTCCGAGTTTATTGTTTTTTTTTGGATTAATTGTACCATTCTAATAAAATATTTTAAATAAGTCTTAATTCATGTAGATTTTTGATAGACGTCCAATACCTTATTGCACAACCACGTATGTCAATTGCAATGGCATTTCTAATCGCTGGCAGTTCCGTGTTCTATGTTTCATACCCATATTTTTAAAGCAATATAAAGGCCCTCAACCACCCACATGGTTCGCTTGGAATCATGTTTATACAGCATGTCCCTAGTGAGACAATGGCTTTGAAAATATTTTGAATAAGTGATGGAGGATACGTAGAGGGCTGAGTCATCTGTGTATGTAAAACGTGACGCCTGTTATGTATTCCCTGAAGGTGGGAACAAAGGTGTACTGTTGTACAGTCTTGTTTTGTCATCGTTTAGATGTACAAGGATCACCGCATGTATCAGGGAAGGACTGAGCCCAAAATAATGTTCAAATCAGAGTGGTATCTTTTTAAGGTTGTTGCGGCATCTATACCGTCACAACCGAACTACAAGAAAATCACCACATGATCATCATCATCATCATCATATCAGCCGAAAGACGTCCACTGCTGGTCATAGGCCTCCCCCAAGTGTCGCCACAACAACCGGTCCTGTGAGTATCGCATCTGTTGTCACAAAATCTTTTATCGCGGTATCAAAGTTCTTCGCGCGATTTGATCATTTACAACTGCCCGAAAACAGGGCAGTTGCCTACAATGTCTTCATTAACGCACCCTTAAACAACAACATTTTCTGTTCTCGTTACTTTTTGAATTCATGTTTTATAAATTGACATTTTTAGTGGCTATCTCGCAATATAAATTTACAATACCTTTTAATTATGCACTAGGAGTTTTAAACGCATTGAATTGAGCTCTTGTACAATGTAGCGAGGCTTTAGTTACCCAAGAACATTAAAGTTGGCATATTTTGTAAACGCACGGCGCACCCACGATACGGAAGAAATTCCTAGTATGGGACAACGTTATTTTTTTTTAAATAAAAATAAAATGCAAAAATAGGTAGTCCATATTAGTTTGCAATATCTATAATATTTGCTACAAAGAGACGTATCTCTTCTTGGAAACTTTATAGTTCTACATGAATACAATCATATCATGAAAATGTAAGTAAAACAGAAATTTCAAACACAAGGACGGACATTGATTCGAAAGAAATTGAAATATAAATCGCTTCTTTGGAATTGTACTTATAAGTTGTAAAACTAAGGAAATGGGTTTATTTGAAACAAGCTATTTCTCATTTTTAAAACGACACATTTCTAGGGTTCCGTACGTGGATTACCAAACTGTTTCAGTACCCTGCAGGTGCACCATCTACCTACGTCACTATGACACTGCAGTCTTGCAGACTAATTAGCTGTTAAACTTTTAATAGGTATAGCGTAATGACTGCTCGTTACGAGCTAGTTAATAGGTTTTATGACCTGAATGCAGAAGTATAATGATGCTACGTGGAGGGACTTAAATTCTTAACGCTACTTTGTGAGGGACGTATTGATGTTTTTATTGTACAGTCTATTGCCCACATTGTGTCACCCACCCTAAAAACAAACGAAATTCACTTGTCTGACAAGCTCATATAAATTGAATAAACCTTATAGGTTCAGGAAAAGGGTCCAAATTCGTGTGTTTTTAGGGTTGGTCAGATAATGTTGAGAACAGACTGTACATGCCTTTGTTTAGATAAGTTAGCCTTCAGGTTCGTAGCAACAGTTTGGCTAACAGGAAATGTCATGCCAAACGATGACTTATTCTACAACGTGTAACAGAATAAACGCAATACCTGTAAGGGTTCATTGTACACATTATGAACAACTTTTACTACCTATAGGAACAACCACGAAATCGTGAAAAAAATCAGGTGTTCTATACATTTTATCGAGTTATGCGCACATGGGGATTAGGTACTATAAAGACCCCTATTCAAGTATTGCGTTTAATCTGTTACACGTTGTATATGACGCGCTAAAGCATTATGATTCCGTTATGAGAAATAGTCAGAGCTTTATAGGACGAATCGTACTATTCCTGTTTCACAACAGATTTATGCTGGCAATGATACATGGTAGTACTAATACATACATGGATAAGATAATATGTAACTTGGACAATGAAGGAATAATAATTTTGTTTTTATCTCTGGAGGCTTGTAATTAGCAATTTAGTTATATATTATTGTCATTATAATGATATTAGTCTGTAAGTCTTCCGAAAAATAAATAAATAACAAATATAATTCCTATTCAAATTAAAGTACTTTTTAACCGACATAAAAAAAGGAGGAGGTACTCAATTATGTTGTATTTTTTTTTTTTTTTTTTTTATGTTGTTACCTCAGAACTCCGTCGTTCATGAACCGATTTGCAAAATTGTTTTTCCCCTTGCTTGATATGCTTCCAGATTGGTCCCATTTTTTTTCAAAATCCAGTTCTGACGATGGAATCTATGAGAAATCGAGGGAACTCCTCAAATATTATAGGCAACCATATAGTTATTTTGGTATTTTCATCGAGAACTTAAGCATCTACAGTCAAAAAGTAACATTTGATGAAGTGGAACTGGTGGAGAAGATCAGAAACCAGTGGCCAACGGAACTTGACACTCGCATAAATATCACAATGCAACTATAACAATGCAAATAAACAAATGATTCTGAATAGTTATGTTGAGAATGGTATCATCGAACTGATCTGATGATGATGGAGCTGGATGGTAGGCACCGGAACTGCGTAATTAATCAATGTATCCCAGCCGTGTTTGGGCTTATTAGAATTGTCATGAGATGCACTTTGGCTATAAGGTACTATCAGACTGTTCTGATGATGGAACCGGAAGGTAGAAGGTAGGCATGGGAACTTCATAATAAAATAATGAATTCTAGCAGTGTTAAGGTGAGAAAAATGCCTACTGAGTACTGCTAGTTTTTCGGTTTTTCGTAAGGCGAGAACTAATTCGAATTTGTAACAAAGGACATTTTTTTTATTTGAAATAGACACATCGATAGTAGGTATTTTATGCGGCGTATCATCCCTTCACGGGAATAAAACGTTTAAAAAAAAACAGTGTACAATATTTACGACATGGTACCTTTTTCATAAGGATATTCAATGTAGGAACGATATTAACTTCGTTGCCTTCATTTTAATAAAAAAAACACTAACCGGCGAGTAATAAAAAAATATTTTACAAAAAAAAAAACCGCCTTCAAAAAAAACAAACAAAACCGTTCCCACTAAAAAGTTGAAAATAAATATTTGAATTGCTGTAAAGAAACATCATTTAAAAGTAAACTTATTTGACATTAATATTTTGCAAATATTTAAAATTTATTACTTCTTTTTGGAGTCGGTGCCAGCCAAAGCAAGGAAATACGAATAGGCAATAATTCCTAGAAAAACTACCTCTAACTTAACTATAAAACTACCAAGATACCAATTGCATACACATATTAATTAAAAGACGAATACGGACTAGACTAAATTCGAAAAAATTTTACCAATATGCACAATAATTTCTTTTAAACGAAAAAAATATACTTATAAAAAAATTCCAGCCACTTTTTAAGTAAGTACTTTGACATTTTTAGCATTGTCTTTATCTATTTATTTATTTATTTATTTATTTATTTATTTATTTATTTATTTATTTATTTATCTATAACAATATCAGGGGTTTCTTCAGGATCAGCCATAGCGTTGGCGCGGGTATTATACGGTTTCAATCAAAATCTTCTAAGTTGTCACACAATCTATTTCTTAATAAATCCTCCAAATAAATTAAAACATTAACACCTTGCTAAAATTACGAGTAAGCAATGAATCAAACTAAAACACAAAACATTTAACGATTACACCGAATATTTTAGTGATTCGTCGTATTCGTGGTGCACGGTCGCCGTTGACAGAGCAGAATCCCCTGTCCCAGCATGGCCGCTTCACCAACCAATCGACGCTCCGCTAGACCGACCGCTGTCAGTCTTGTTCGGTAGTAATTCGACAGATAGCGCTAGTCGATACGCCGCCAACCAACCAACGCTCCGGTAGACCGACCGCTGTCAGTCTTGTTCGGTAGAAATTTGATAGATGGCGCCAGTCGATGCGCCGTCACGGCCGGACTGACCTGCGACCGCCCTCGGGCGCTTCTTAAAGTAATCCTGCAATCAAGGTTTTCAAGCATCAACTACTTAACAAATTCTATAATCCGCTCGTCCAACCTGACGGGCTGTTTAACAAGATCCAGTATTAGGATCAGTAAATCTCAAAAATTAAAGCAAGAAAGCATAGCTTGGTCAGCATAGGTGTGTCCTTTCAACCAACCACCAGGTATGGCCCGGTACGACACCTTTTACCAACTTCCGTGATACTCATTGAAAGCTCGAAGAGGCAAGTGTGTCCTTTCAACCAACTACACAAGTATGGCCCGGTACGACACTCTACCAACTTCCGTGATACTCATTGAAAGCTCGAAGAGGCAAGTGTGTCCTTTCAACCAACTACACAAGTATGGCCCGGTACGACACTCTACCAACTTCCGTGATACTCATTGAAAGCTCGAAGAGGCAAGTGTGTCCTTTCAACCAACTACACAAGTATGGCCCGGTACGACACTCTACCAACTTCCGTGATACTCATTGACCGCTTAAATAGACAAGTGTGTCCTTTCAACCAACTACACAAGTATGGCCCGGTACGACACTGTCTTTTCATCATTACAACATACAAACAAGCCTGGGTCGGACGAGTGTGTCCATTCAATCAACCACACAGGTATGACCCGGTACGACACTGCCCTTTTGCCCAGCTTTACTATTGCTTCACATCTTACCAGATAACATAGTCTACACTATTCAACAAAATAGAAGCAAGTTAGATCATAAGACCTCTTACCAGCTATCTCGGATCACCCTGCTCAGCGAGAATCATACTTCGTGCTCATTAATTTCATGATCTGAGGTGACACTGACAGTATCTGAATTTGCTGTTAAGGTTTCAGAATCAGCTGTAAAGGTCTCGGATTCTGCTGTCAATGTATCACAGCTACTAAGCTTATCGAGAGAACCTGAATTGAGTTCTACGTCTCCTGGCGCCGTCTCGGCCTCCTCATCATTTATTAAACTAGTCGCTATCTCTAACAATCCCTCATGTCCTTGTGGTACTGCTCGCAAGTTCTCGTGCGCGTACTTATAAACACGATGGGAACCATTTATGTTCTTTAATTCATACCGATCATTGTCTAAAATCCCGGTTATAACAAAAGGGCCTTTGAATTTTCTATCAAGTTTGGTCTGATTTCGTTCACTATTTTTAATAAAAACAAATTCTCCCATTGAAAACGGTCGAATGACAGCACGTCCTCGATTAAACCGTTCAGCGTCTGTAGTTGCCGCTTTCATAATATTACCTGATGCTTCTTTTCGAATGTTGTCAAGATTTAAACGGTTTTCTAGATCGGGACAAGGGGAACTAATCTTTGACATTCCTAAAGATTGTGCACGAATTCCGAACATTAATTCTGTCGGAGTAAATTTTGTGACGGTAGATTTTGTGCTATTAAGAGCTAATTGGACGTTTTCTAACTCATCACGCCATACTTTGTTAGGGTCATTCTCAATTATAGTTAACAAGCTTTTAAGTGTGCGCATAACACGCTCTACTTGACCATTTGCCCTGCTTGAACCCGTGGCTATAAAGTGCAGTTCAATATTACTATGAGCGCAAAAGTCTTTAAATTCTGAGCTAGCATAGCATCGACCCTGATCAGCAATGATTCGCTTGGGTGCTCCAAAAAGGCAAGCAGCCTTTTTAAGGGCCCGAACCGCGCTAGCTGCATCAACTGACATCGTATGTACCAGCAAAACATATTTGGTAAAAGCATCGATAATTACTGAGCAGTATTCCTTACGATCGCTCTTCCCGCTCAGCTTACCGGTGAAATCTATATGAATTGTATGCCACGGCAAAGAAGTTTTGGGAATGGGATGAAGCTGAACAGGTTGAGCTCCCGACAAACCCTTAGATGCTTTGCAAATAATGCAAGAGTCAATAAACTTTCTTACACACTTGGACATTTGCGGAAACCAATATTGTTCGTATAATTTGTCTAGTGTTTTATCGCTACCTAAATGTTGAAGTTCACAATGAACATGGTTAATCAAAGTCCAGATCAAAGAACGAGGCACTACTGGAAGCCACGAAACAATCCTACTTCGAATCACCTTTCGGTAAAGAATGCCTTCCCTAACATCATATGTCTGGCCTACAGTATCAGGGAACGCATTACTGTTGTGTTTTGCTATGAGATCTTGAATCTCGTTATCGCGTTTTTGCTCTACTGATAACCATCCTTGATGCAACTCTACAAACTGGACTGTTTTGGAAGGGGGCTTTTTTGTAGAAGTCATGTCTGGTAGGGGATTCCTAGAAAGATAGTCTGCGTGTTCCATTTTATGACCATCACGGTAAATAATTTCGAAATCGTAGGCCTGTAAGAAAGCCCACCAGCGATGAACGCGAGGAGTCAGGTCGGTTTTTGATTTCGATGCTTTGAGAGAATTACAATCTGTGAATACCTTAAAGCGTCGGCCATATAGATAATGCCGGAAATGTTCTACTGCTCGTACGACCGCCAATGTCTCCAGTTCGTACGAGTGGTACCGGGATTCTATTTCTGATGTACGTCGGCTAAAGTACTCTATGACGTGTGGTAAATCATTTTTCTTTTGAATAAGAATCGCCCCATAACCATCGGAACTAGCGTCGCAATGTAGTTCGACTGGAAGTTGGGGGTCAAAAATCGTCAAGACAGGCTCTGATGTAAGTATGCGTACGACAATAGTGCGGATATCTTCATGTTTGGCATTCCATTTGATGGGTCCTTTCAGTTTGGTCAGGGGATATAATGGACCAACAATATTCGTGAAACCGTGTATAAATTTTCTGAAGTACGACGCAAGACCCAAAAATTGACGAACATGTGTAGCCGTTCTAGGCTGAGGAGCATCAACCAAAGCCTGTATTTTGCGAGAATTTGGCCGGACTTCACCGCATTGAAGAGAATATCCCAGATAATCAATTTTTTGTTTCAAAAATTTACATTTTTTAAGATTTAATGTAAAACCAGCTGCAGATAACGCCTCAAGAACTTCGCCAAGGCGGTGCAGTCCATCGGAAACAGTTTTAGAATAACAAAGTACGTCATCCATGTAAATAAGTGGTTTATTCTTTAAATGGCTAAAGGCTTTCGTTATACATCTTTGGTATACGGAAGGTGCATTGCGCAACCCAAAAGGCATCGCGAGATACTCATATTGCCCGTCGGGTGTTACGAACGCAGTTTTCTCTACTGAATCAGGATGTATAGGGATTTGATGAAAACCTGAAGCCATATCTAGAGATGAGAAGAAATAAGCGCCGCTCAACTGGTCAATCTGATCCTCTATTCGAGGTAAAGGGTAATGTTCAGGTTGGGTATTAGAATTGAGTTCTCTATAATCTATACACATCCTGTCCGTATTATCCTTCTTTTTAACTAGAAGGATAGGGCTTGCGAAAGGAGAAGAACTTTCCCGAATAACACCTGCATCAAGAAGTTCCTGAACCTTTTCTTTAACGATTTGCTTTTCCATTGGTGCCAGTCTATATGGGCGTCTCTGAACGACTTTATGCGGATTGACGAGTCTGATATTCAACTCTCCTGTTTTAACACGCCTATTAGAGACACCGTCGATAAAATAGTCGGAAAATTTACTAAGCAATCCAACAAGTGCCTCATTATCTTCACCAACTAGATCAGTGTCAACTTGAGTAAAAGTGGTTCTAGGAACACAGAGGTTGATTTCTTTCTTATAAGAAAACGTTAAATTATCATTATTAATTTCAACACCAACGCCTTTTTCTAAAATGTCCCTACCTATGATCACGGGTTCTGAGATACATGAATCAGGTACCACATGAAAAGTTAAAGGCACTGAGATTGTCCCGACTGACACGTCACTGGAAATCTGAATCATGGACTTAATTTCATCACCTCCTATACCACTAAGACAGACAGGACAATTGCTCACAGTACCGCTGAACTTACAACAAAAGCTTTCTTTTAAGAGCGAGCAAGATGATCCACTGTCAAATAAAAACGAGACTAGCTCACCAGATGACGTCCTCAAGGTGCCTCTCGATGTACGCTGCTCGCAGAGGTTGACCTCCTTTGTTGCGACTTTATTACCATTGTTCTTATCAGGACAAAATGTGGCTACATGACCCGGTTTGCCACAGGTGTAGCAGTATACAACCTTATTCTTCTCCGGCATGTTTGGTGAAGTAATCGACGCAGTAGCAAAGTTGTTACTTCTTCGAGGCGCTCCAGATTCATCTCGTCGCTTTCTGCATTCGGTAATTCGATGTCCGAGAATTCCACACCAATGACATCTGCCGGTAAATTTTGAATCCGTCAAACGGGCTCGTTTAGCGTCAGGTTCTGCAATTTCGCTCGTCTGCCCTTCTTGTCTTCTTTTTAATGAGACACTGCCAAGTACTCTAAATAGCTGAACCCGGGTAGTGACAACGTGTGCTGCTAACTCTCGACGAATCAGATTGTCCTTTTGACAAAGCACTGATACGACAAATCCCGTTATTGTTTCTTCGGGCATTTCAGTCTTCGGTATACGCTCTATCATATTCCACAATCGCACGGCAGATTCAGACGCAGTTTCTTTTACTCCGATTTGGAACCGCAATATTTCATCGAAATGATCTTGAGGTAGTTTAGGTTTAGAGAAACTTGCCAACAGGGTTTGCTTAACCACATCCCATGTTAATTCTTTTAAGTTTAGTCTCGTAAGACATTTAGCAGCACGGCCCTTGAGCGCTCTGGTAAGTGCTAGTAATAAATCCACACCTTCGAGAGATTTTTTATTAACAATCAGATCGGTAAACTCACACCAGCCTTCAATGTCTGCGTCCGAATCATCTGGGTTAAACTCTACAAGCTTAGTGGGTTCATTTGTACTCACGTTTGAAATTTGTGACATACCCAACACTCGTGTCAGTAGAGTTTCCATGTTATTTAATAATTTTATAGCACTGTTTTCGCCCGACATCTCTGGTCGTTGCCCGTCGAATCCCACTTCTGATATAACAATATCAGGGGTTTCTTCAGGATCAGCCATAGCGTTGGCGCGGGTATTATACGGTTTCAATCAAAATCTTCTAAGTTGTCACACAATCTATTTCTTAATAAATCCTCCAAATAAATTAAAACATTAACACCTTGCTAAAATTACGAGTAAGCAATGACTCAAACTAAAACACAAAACATTTAACGATTACACCGAATATTTTAGTGATTCGTCGTATTCGTGGTGCACGGTCGCCGTTGACAGAGCAGAATCCCCTGTCCCAGCATGGCCGCTTCACCAACCAATCGACGCTCCGCTAGACCGACCGCTGTCAGTCTTGTTCGGTAGTAATTCGACAGATAGCGCTAGTCGATACGCCGCCAACCAACCAACGCTCCGGTAGACCGACCGCTGTCAGTCTTGTTCGGTAGAAATTTGATAGATGGCTCCAGTCGATGCGCCGTCATATCTTTATTTCAGGTAGAACCCATAAATTTGTTAGTATTCCTTAACCTATGTTAGTATCATAGACTTTAACACACAACTAATAACTATATAATACTTAATTACGCCACCTCACGGCTACACCTGGTAACAGTGCATGCACTGCGCACAGGTGCCCCATAAGGCGTCCCTCAGTCTTACCAGCAACAATGCTCAGGAGACTGCTGTCGCCACCCCGCATCCGACGCAGTAGTGAAGCGGATTTTTTACGAATAATCGCAAAGAAGTCATCTGTACGCGCTGCTGCGAACATCCCTGATGCGCTACAGAAACGAGGTAGCGCCAGCAATATCCTAAACGCATTGTTGTATTGCACACGCAGGGCATTAAACGTCTTCTGCGTGTATCTGGTCCACAGACTGCATGTATAAAAGGTCTGGCAATAAGCCCTAAACAGAGTTATCTTGACATTGCTGTCGCATTTTGCAAATCTGCGGGCCAGCATGTTGCATCTTACGGCTAACGCCCTACGCTCCCTCTCAATATCACAGTTATCAGTGCCATCCTCTGTAACCCAGTGACCAAGGTACTTGAACTGTTTGACTCTGTTTAGAGTGGCACCACATAGCGAGACTGGTGGTACCACTTCATAAGTCTTGTTTTGTGCCCTAAAAACTAACAGCTCGCTTTTCGTGGCATTATACCTTAGTCCATGAGCTCCAGCATAGCACTCACATATATTTAACAGCTTTCTAAGAGCACTGATCGACGGACTCAGCAGCACCATATCGTCAGCATAACTGATGTTGTTGAAGGACACACCATCGATCGTGCATCCGATGCCAGTGCTGCTGAGTTCCTCGATCAGCTTATTTACATAGATGTTAAACAACTTGGGCGAGGTCAGACCCCCTTGCCTCACCCCGCACTCTAACCTGTACACATCTGAGTATGAGCCTGCCCACCTCACCTCGTTGAGTTGGTTCTCGTACCAGAACTTTAGTACATTAATTATTTCCGGCGGCAGGTTAGCTTCATTAGTTAACTTTTTCCACAAGATGTCATACGAGACAAGGTCGAAAGCACTGGATAGGTCCAGGAAGCATGCATACACAGGTGTCCTCCTCCCAGTGTAATATTGCACTGTACTCTTTAGGGTCATGATTGCAGTCTCAGTTGATAACCCATCCCTAAAACCAAATTGTCTGTCGTTAATTTTTAATTGTTTACCTAGACAACGGTCAAGTAAACAATCAAAAACTTTCGCTGTAACCGTTGCCAAGGATATCGGTCTGTAATTATTAACATCAGACATATCACCGGTCTTATTCTTAGGAACGGGCACCACAACTGCTTTCACTAGATCAGCCGGCAGATAAGAATGACTGACACATAGGTTGAATAATAAGGCAAGAACCCTTGGGAGATGCACACCTGCGTACTGCAGATGCTCAATACTTAAACTATCGTGACCAGGCGACTTACCCCTGGACATATTATTGATGACGGAAGATACGTCCCGGGCAGTGAAAAGCACACTTAGGTCATTACTGCTAATATCCGATGTTCGGTCTGCCGGACCCAGAGGTGGATCAATTTTGAAACGCTGTCGGAATAGGTTAGCTATATCGACAGACTCACTTTTACCCCCAACACTCGAAGGGAGACTAGACTCAGGATTCAGCCTTTTCGTTTCTCTCCAAAAGCTTCCAAAATTCCTCGCCGAGTGATGAGAAGCAATAATGTCCATTTTAATTTGATGCTGGTTATTTTGACACCACTTCAGCTTTGCCTTAAAAACTTTTCGCGAGTCACGCATTTGGCTATAAATAGGTCCCACACCGGGTTTACCATATTGCAACCACAGCTGAAACCTGAGTCGAGCCTCCGCATGAGCCTCTTTCACATGTTTGTTCCAACCCGTGACATACCTCCGGTTCAATGCAGTCCGACACAAACAAGTCGCCGCTGCTGACTCACTTAAAACGTCAATAACAGTTTTATACAAGCTATCTACATGTACTCTGTGCTACTGGATGTGGCACAAATTATCACAGCATTCATGAAAAACAACCGGAAAGTCAACTTCTCTCAACCTCTCATGACACAACTCATGGTACTTATTTATCTGGCTAGCTTCTCTAATCCCCCACTTAACCCTGTTACATGAGACCTTAGTGCTAACAATTTTTGGCAACAATACTTTTAAGTCGCATGTCAGCTGTACGGGTAAATGGTCTGACCAAAAAACATCATACACAATCTTAACATCTACAATAGTTTGACAGGCGGCCCTAGTGGTCTGGCTACAGTGGTCAAGCCATCTACGACAGTTATTATGAGCGTCACTAACATATGTATATATGTTATGGGTGCTTTATGCATCTGTTTTTAAATTTTGTCATTGTAGATCGAAAAACAAAGGCACGGGATATTAAATATAACTAGATACTTATCAAGTTCCAACAATAAAGCTGCTGGCACCGGCTCCAAAAAGAAGTAATAAATTTTAAATATTTGCAAAATATTAATGTCAAATAAGTTTACTTTTAAATGATGTTTCTTTAAAGCAATTCAAATATTTATTTTCAACTTTTTAGTGGGAACGGTTTTTGTTTGTTTTTTTTGATGGCGGTTTTTTAATGTACCAAATAGACATTGTCAAAAATCCTCGCTTTTTAATGTGACTACAAGTATTTTAAAATCATTACCTTTCCGAATCTAGTCATAAGTAATAATGTGAACAAATGCATTTCAAGAGTAATTGTTTAAACAGCCGGAATGTGTGGTCATGACTGTTCATTTCCAATGAAAAGTAGCTCAAACAGCGCTGTTTGTACGTACTGTTCCTGACAGGCTAATATTGTTGCAGCCAATTCTGAAGGTAGATATGAAACAGTAGCAATTTAACCTTTCAGTACTGAAACATGACCGGTGACCGATGAAAAGCCACAAGCAATTTACATAGAACTCAGAGAGTTGTGTATTGGTTTCATGAAACACAGTGAAGGGAGGTGCGGTAGCACTTTCAGGGTGCCATTCAATGTTCAGCGGATTGTTCAGTTGTATTTGCTTACATGCAACGTTTGCAAAGCAAGGTGTCGGTGATAGCGATTTGAATATTGAAAAACAATTTGAATATTGAAAAACAATGTAGGTTTTTTTCTATAAATGATTTTGACAGTACAATATTTTGTGTTCTTAGAGTACACTTTGTTAGAGCCTTACTTTCAGTTTTACCCCGCCATTGATTGTGTTAATAATTAGATTTTGCTTTTGCATTCATTATCGGAAGCCTCAATCCTTATTCTAGTTCATACTGTGTGTTCTACCTAATCTGGACTTCTGTATTTTTTAGATATCACAGTTTGGATGATTGATTACTTACAAACGGGGTTAATAGGAATGCAGGGGTCAATCGAAACAAAACTTTGAAGAGGATTTTTACGTTTTTTAATTCTTGCTTGCAGCATTTACGTTCTCCAATATTATTGAATTGATATAAATAAAAAGAAGTTGTTTCTCAGAAAACCAATGTTATAGTTTGATTTCGATTCACCCCCTCGTTCCTATTAACCCCATCTGACGGCAATTTTTGTATTTATTTAAATTTTAAGGTTGCGTATGAGTGTTTTTTCCAAAGGTTATTTTTAAACATTCACGCAAGTAAAGCCGCTGGAAAAAACTACTGTTTTATATCAATGGCTAAATTCAATCATGTTAATAAATTTTCAAGGAAGTAGTAAATGTTAGTTTTGTTACGTAACCTTTCTTATCCGCTAACCGCGGACTCGCTTACCAGCCCCAACTCCTCCACCTCCCGATGTGAGTGACATCTAATCTTGGAATGTCGATGTGCGAAGCCTACGAAGCCAACTGTTTACTTTTACTGCAGCCTGTCTCTATGTCTGCAAAGTTGTACATAGAGGTATTTTTTTTAACAGTTGTTTATGTTTGGAAGAGCTTGTGGTGTGGGTAAGTAGTAACTTTCCAAAATATACTCGAGATAGGAACATTTTTTTTGACAGGCCTGTTGGTCTAGTGGTTAGTGACCCTGACTGCAAAGCCGGAGGTCGTGGGTTCGATTCCCACCCAGGACAAACTTTGTGTGATGAGCATAATAAATTGTTTGTTCTGTGTCTGGGTTTAATTTATCTATAATATGTATGTATTTATAAATTATATAAGTATGTATATCAGTTGTCTGGTTACCATAACACAAGTTCTGCTTAGCTTGGGATCAGATGGCAGTGTGTGAGTTGTCCCAAGATATTTATTTATTTTTATTTATTTCAAAGGACATTGCGTAATCCATATAGTACTCGTAGGTGCATCGTCCTCACATATAATATTATATTAAATTAATAAATGTATACCTAATATTGTAAAACTTTAGTTTGAAAAGAGTACCGGTGGAAATTCTTGTCCATTCTTATCCATAAGAATCTAAATACTTTCACGAATGGACACTGCAGTCACTTTTTATATAAATTCTTTTAACTTTTAATATTGTCGTTCCGAAGCGCCTTTTAATGGTCTTAATTTATTATTATTTATTTATTATTAATTAACAATTTATGCAAAAAACTTATGAACTAAGCCCCACAAAACCGTTGTAATGCTTTGACTGTGGGAACTGGTGACTCTTAATACAACTATTCTTACATAAACATATAGCAGGTAGCACTTTAATATATTTCTAAATAGTGTCTTTTTAATCTCTTTTTAAATTTGTTTTTATTAGTCTCACCCCTTATGTCTGCCGGCAGACTATTCAACAGATATGGTATTCGTTTTTTTAAAGTTCTATCACCAAAGTAATTGGTCACTCTGGGTACATTGAATCTGCCAGCAGCAATAGATCGTGTATTACAATTATTAACTACATGTATACGTTAGGTTATGTTCTTGAGTGCCATGGTGGTTAACTGCTAGGAGATACTTATGTTTGTAACTAATCGGCAGAATTTTACATATTTTAAATAGTTTTCTATAATCACCTTTACAGTTATTCTTAGTTTTTTGAGTAACAAGTAAAATAAAATTAACGTTTTGACTTTGATTTTGATGAAAGAGGCATTACCTATACTAGTAGGTACTTCTTGTAGATTGTACTGTAAGAACCAACATTACTTTCAGCCAATGAACCTATTCGGGCACTGCGTTCTGCATTTGGTTATGAAGGCGTCATTGTACTATGTTGTTGAATGTCCTACGAACTGTGATCGAAAATGTGTTTGTTTAATTGTATCATGCTTGCTTTACTGCGGCCCTGGAGTTACCGCGATCCTGTAATGCAAAGGCCATTTGGTGGAACACGGATGGGTTTTAGTCAGTAAGAGTCTGGCATTCCCTCCCGCTCCGCCCAGAGCGGAAGGAGTAATTTGATGATTTCATCATCTGCCTAGCCTTTTCTCTACTATATTGAGGTCGGCTTCCAGTCAAACTGGATTCAGCTGAATACTTACCAGTATTTTACGTGTAGCGGCTGCCTACCAGACCTCCACAACCCATTAACTGGGTAACACGGTACTTCTTGGCAAGATTGGAGTCAGATTGTATGGCTTCTGACAATCCGTAACAACTGCCAAAGATCTACAAATGACAGCCGGAACCAATGGCTTAACGTGCTTTCCAAGGTATGAAAGAAACTCGATATGTTGAGGTGGTCATCCATCCACAGGCTGACCCCGGCAAGCGTTGCTTAACCTTGAAGATCGACCCGTGCGACTGTAATTATTAAGCCACGAGCTCCTCTTTGATGATTTCCCATCCAAATAAAATATGTTTGCTAGTCCTGCAAGAGTTTCTGTTAAACACACGGAAAGTCGTACTTTAAACAGCGTTTAACAGAAAGTCAGACAAAAAGATCATAAAATATTTCAAGATCATCCAGAAATGCTTGTAAGTCTACAAAAAGGTAAAATTTTCATCAAAATTTATTATGACCTCGGACATTAGTCAAAAGGGACTGACGAAAGATATAAAGCTGTCCCATAAGAAAATTATTCTTATTTTAATCCTCAAGTGGGTAATATTTTGGTATCTATTATCTTTTAGATGAATGAGGGGCGGTCCAGCCTTGAAAGCTGTCCGGCGCTTGAGTTACAAGTACCATAATGAATTATTATAAAAGATTCTGTACTTTATATTAAAAAATGAAGAAGATGATGTGTTCGTCAATTACTATAACAAAACAAAATCGTAACATGCATCTTTAATTAATTTCTGCCTACCATCTAGAAAAATGGCATGATTTTATGTATGTCTAGTTTCTACGAAGCATAAATAAGAAAAATACAGACAAGTTCAAAATTAAAAAAAACATGTCAAATCTAAAAAAATGTACACATTTTACAACCTACGCCTGTTTTACAATTTTAAATAGGTGTACCTATTTAAAACCGTAGTAACCGGATTTCATGTAGGTAAGCTGGTGGGTGAATCTCATTTTGAAATTCAGGCCGGTTCGCTCAAAGCGGCAATGAATGAATTTTAATATCGGCCCCAACACCTGAGGAAAATTTTCATTTTGCCCCTATTCCCTCCCTCGTTTCGAATTCTCTAAAAACCTTCGATAGTCGACGCCATTGTCTTCTAAGTAAGATTTTATTCGGGTTTTTAATTTCATAGACTTAGACGATCCCTTTGGGAGTTGGTAATTAAAGATTGGCAGCGCTTAAAAGAGTAATTATAAAGATAAATTTATATTTTGTGGACTTAGCTTGTGGTTTGTGGACCACGTGTTTTTTCATAACTTCTTCAATTTTGGTACAAAAATTAATTCTGTATTAATGGAGCGTAAAATTGATGGTAATGTTGTACTAAACCACCGGGATTAATAATTAAATGAAAGCTTACCCCTTGTTGGATTAATTTAAAGCTGGATTTATCCCAAGTGGTTAGAATGGGATAAAAATGTGAATAAATTGACTAACGATGATTTGGTCTTATATTTTTTAACTTGTCTCTTTTATTCGCAACTAATCTAAAATCAATAGAAAGAATGAAATGATTTTTCAAGCAGTTTGTAACAGTTGGTAGCATTTACTGTAGTTCTATCATAGATTTGATGTCACCAACGGCATCAGACTGCTTGAAAAGTAATTTCTTTGGAAGTTTTTAGTCGTTTTTACTGAACGATTTTTTAAAAAAAACTCATATTTTTATGTTTTGGCATTTTTTCTTTAATGTATATCAGCAACCCAACATCAGTTTCAAATTTGACCACACATTTCTAGAACACCCTGTATAGGTACATGACCATTAAAATTAATTGAATGCAAATAACTATTTCTTAACAAGAAGCAGAAGAATAAGAGTACCTATGTACCCCATTTCATGTGTCGTGTGGCACTTGTCTTCAACAGACTTAACTTGAAAGTACTTTAATTAAACATAAGTGCCAACTTTAATTAGTTATAATTAAATTTCGAGACATAAATCTTAACTTTATACCCCTACTAAAGGACACCTCAAATCAAGATAACCAACTTCCTAATCATAATAATAATTTAAACCCATCAGAATAATGCACGCATAAAACTAGATTGGGGTCATCAACCATACTGGATGTGTCACGAACATGGGTACTAGGGTTGTCCTGTGGAAATGCGGAATTACCTGTAGAAAATATTCCCCCGTATCCGCCTCCGAAAGTTTTTAAAAACGGAATTCTAACTGAGATGTAAAATATTGGCGGAGAAAAAACTAATGTTCATATTAGTCGATGAACTGTAGGTATTCCACTACCGCTGCCGCCGGCTGTCACTTGTAGTCCTTTGGCAAATATTGCGGTAGACAGAAGCCGGAACATCTGTCACCAGTCTTGGCAAGGAGTAGGGGGTAGAGGGGGGGAGGCTCTATATCAAATACTGTTAGTACTCAGCTGCATCGGTTAAGAATGGAAACCATCCAGATCTGGGTGTCGTAAGAGGCGACTAAGGGACGCACCAGGGAATGGGTAGCAGCATTCCCTGGACATTCGAACAGATACACTGCGATCGCCAACCCGCCTGTCAAGCGTGGTGATTGGGGGAGGCCCATGTCCAGCAGTGGACGTCTTTCGGCGGATATGATGATTCGTTTTTTCCTTCCATATACGCAAAGATCGCCTCATCCCTAGCTTCGCATCCCTAGGTACTAGGATAGTATAAATTTAGTTTTCTAGTCACGTAAGCGCACTTGGCTTTTTGCGACCAAAGTGGACCCTGCCATAACCGTCAGCTGGAGCGATTGAACGAAGGACTAGTTATGAAGGACAATGATGAAGCTTTTCAATGGTTTTCTGGTAAGCGATTGGATTATTAAACGGGAACAATCTAAAATAAAGTACATGGGGGATATCCTACCCACACGCAAAGAAAGTTTTGGGAACACATTCATTGTGCGTACAGCTAAGTAGTGGAATTCCCTGCCAGAGTCTGTGATCCTGAAAGCTACAACCTGGGAGTCTTTAAGTCAAGAGTGAAAAGGTTACTTCTAGGCAAGCGTGCTCCATCTTCGACCACATCCTCACTTACCATCAGGTGAGATAGTGGTCAAGCGTGTGGTTATCAATAGTAATTTAAAAAAAAAGTGAGAAGGCATCCTTTTCTAGGTTTATAAAATACAAAAAAAGCACTTAAAATTTTCTGAGTCTTAAAAAACCTTTACAATATTATAGTTTTTTGACTGATGAATCGAATTGCTGTTACGTCAGTCAATCTCAAATAGGTACTGGAAGGTACAGGAACTAAACTTGTAGAAACATAATACAGCTCTCCGATGGGTTATTTGTTCATCCGATCTGTACCATATACTGCGAACGGAAGGTACATATTCGTTCAACATTATTGGCGAATATAGTGTGTTTTCTTTTTTGACACTACTCAGTCATGCGGAACGGGAAATGTGTTTACTCAAAAAGTGTGTTTTACAAAAACAGTAATATCATTATATTCATTTATATTTAAGAATCAACTAAGTACACTTTTGGACAAACTGAAAACACCCCAAAAGTAAAATTCCAACGCAAATTAACTGCAGATCTGCGAAACTGCTGATGAACTACTATATTATTCTACAGAATCCGGCGCAGGCGCTAACCTTGAAACTATTCGACTTAGCTGTTCAGATATTCATAAAAGTGTTATCTCACGACAGCTGGGCGCGAACTGCCAGGGATCGCCATAAATTCTGGCAAGGCGCGCTACTTAGTAAAGTTTTTGTTCGTTATTATAAAAGTGCCTATTATGATTTTATTTCTCTGAATTTTTCTGGATGA
Organism: Melanchra persicariae; assembly: GCA_947386135.1. Lineage (NCBI taxonomy): Eukaryota > Metazoa > Arthropoda > Insecta > Lepidoptera > Noctuidae > Melanchra > Melanchra persicariae. Next base: position 4,003,759 of record OX376653.1, on the reverse strand, counting down.
AAAATTGAGTGATTTAGTTCTCGAATCTTTTGGACAGATGAAATTAATTTGTGTTCAATCAAATACCTATCAAGTATAGGTATTTGATTGAACACGAACTCGAACTCGTTTGGTAACGAATTGACGTCGATTTTTGAACGTTTTGTGTCTAAAAAGGTAGTTTGTAGTTTTAAATACACGGCTGGCATTTCATGCCTTTTTCCCGTAAATTTCAATATTCCATTTCCATCTACACTTTTGGTACGAAACCCTAACATCACTTAATTATGCAAAACCACAGCCTTTTTTTTAGGATGGGAAATCATCAATTAATTTCTTCTTCCGCTCTGTGCGGAGCGGAAGGTAGAGTCAGACTCTTACTGACTAAAACTCATCCGTGTTCCTTCTATTGCCCTTTGCGTTCCAGGGCCGCGGTGACTCTTTCGAATAGATTCCGAAACTCTGGCAGGCAAAACCACAGCCTTCAACTAAAGTTTTGTTCCCAAACTATAAACTTAACAAAACGAGTTACTTATCAAAATTGTTTTGTTAACCAAACAGAGAGATCATCCGTATTACCCACTTTATCCATTTTATTCAGACTACCCTCCAATATTTTAACATGGAAAAACCTCATTATTTACTCTTCTAAGCTTTAGGTACATCAAAGGGGATTATTCGTGATTTTGCATGAAGTGGATTTACCTATTTTATTTGCAAATATTGGTTTTTGTATCATTTTACTTATGGGCAGGAATTTCAGAGGTAAATTCGATATTTAATTAAGGTTCAAATATGAGTTCGATTGAGGTCTGTTGTAAAAACTGGCCAAGTGTGAGTCGGACTCGCGCACGAAGGGTTCCGTACCATTATCTATTTAAAAAAAAAAAGTAAAGTGTTTGTTGTATGAGAGCCGCACTTAAATATTTATATTATTCTGTTTTTAGTATGTGTTGTTATAGCGGCAACAGAAATACATCTTTTGTGAAAATTTCAACTGTCTAGCTATCACGGTTGATGAGATACAGCCTGGTGACAGACGGCCGGATGGACGGACGCACAGCGAAGTCTTAGTAATAGGGTCCTGTTTGGGTACCGAACCCTAAAAGTATTATTTGGTACGCGCAAAGGACATTTAACCAAAAAAAAAGAAATAAATAACAAACATTTATAACTGAGTAATAAAAGATGAGAGAGGAGAAGATACCAAAAAGGTTTCTATCTCAGCACTATTTAAAAAAAAAATAACGGACGATTGTTTCTGTAATGTATGGCAGCTACAGAACACCACCCTTATATAATTATGATCACGCCTTTTGGGAACACCCTGTTAAACAAAACCAAGACCATAGCGACTTTGGCACCAAAATAGCAATAAGATTGGAAAGAAGTGGTGCGCATGTTATGTATTGAATTGGTACGGACTGTGAAATGTAGTTTCGTGCTGTGCTCTTTGTATCTCTTTCTGCGTCCAACAGAAAGTGTTATGCTGCTAACTTGCTGATGAGAGCACTAACTTTGATTTGACGGCACGATTGGCGCAGTGGTTGAGTGATTCACTGCTGCACGGAACAAATACTTGTGTGTCCTACAGATAGTTGTTCCGGGTCTGGCTGTTTGTGTATGTGAATTTATATATTTTTAAACGCACCCAGCGTTTAAAAATATAGAATAGATGCAGGAGAAATACCTAGCATGGGGCAACGTTTAAAAAAAGAATCGAGCTATTAAATTCAAGAATCTCCATAGCTACTTGGTAGGTAAGTTTTAATTTTATAGCCTACTAGTGACTAGTCATTCAAACAATGTTATGTGGTAAGCAAAGGTGTAGCATAACGGTGCTAACAATGAAAACATATGGTGGCCTGTTGGTCTAGTAAGTGGTTAGTGACCCTGACTGCTAGGACGGAGGTCGTGGGTTGGATTCCCACACAGGACAAATCTTTGTGCGATGAGTACGATTATTTGTTCTGTATCTGGGTGTGTAATATCTATACATATAATAAAACTGTAGAAGACGTCAATTCTGTACATTGAATGAAAATAAAAAAAAATATTCCAGGGGTGCTTCATATAAACAGTAGAAGCCAAAAATATGTTTTTTTTTTTTTTTGTCTGTCTGTCTGTTGTTAATCTTTCACGCAAAAACCACTGGACGGATTTTGATGAAACTTTTTTTGTTGTGTAGCTATTAGTCCTCGCCAACATATAGGCTATAATTTATTTTGAAGTTCTGAATACCTGACATGGAACCTTAGCAGCCCGGCTAATCTATAAGACAAATTAATATACCGCTTTAGGAATAGTTGGTCAACATGATGAGTACTGTCTGTCGACATAAAAAAAATGAAGGTCCAGAGCACCTGATGTGGCACCCTTTCGGGGAGCTAAGCTATCGGCTATTTTAATCAATTGTCAACAGATCTCATAGTCCGTTGGTTTTAAGCCTGCCTCTCGAAACACTTGGTGTGGGTTCGAATCTCACAAGAGTTGTAATTATTTTTGAATTATTTTTATCTTATTTATTTCCTTATTTTTTTATTCCTACCAAACCTAATATTTTCAAATGTTAATAATATGTTATTGCTGTATTTTGCATATCTTTTTAGCAAGACAAGCAGAACCTATTTTTCTGTTTATATGTATTCTGTTTTGTTTGCATCACGTTAAAAAATACAAAACTAATGTAGATAACATTCATGTAAACCTGATAGGATTGTGGCAATCTAGAAGAAATCATCTTACTATCTACATGCATAGTAAGTAGAGGGAAGGATTTTTAATGATACATGCTATGCCATCTGTTGAGCGAAACTGTACTTACCGTCAACAGCATGAGAATTACACCAAAAAGTATTTTTTAATTAAAGTTTCTTTTGATACTTACCAGGCGTTACGCACTTGATGTAAAATAAAAATTGCTCCACCGACTTTGTTTTAATTTTATTTACTTTTGATAGGAACGCGTTTGACCACTATCTCACCTGATGGCAAACGACGATGTGATCGAAGATGGAGCACGCTTGCCTATAAGTAACCTACTCACTCTTGATAAGACTCCCAGGCTGTAACTATCAGGAAACACGGACTCAGTCAGGGAATTCCACGCCATGTGTTTCCAAAACGTTTTGTTCATGTGGGTGTGAGGTCCACCGTGTACCGGTGGCGTACCGCCGCACGTCTTGTGGTCCGATGATGGAACGAGCTTGGCGGAATTAAACTATGCAATTCCGTCGCACACTCCCCAAAATGCAACCGATATAAAACCGACAGGCTGAGAACTCGGCTTCGATGCTCAAGACTTTGGAGCTTCGACTCGGTGAGCCTTTCACCTCTTGGATTTCTTTCCCAGGATCACCCTCATTCCTAATTATTTTCTGTATATTTTGAAACAAAACTGTCCAATTCCCAGTCAGCTGGTGATTCGTCGTGACCAGCCTAGGGCCAGAAATTATCAGTAGCGGGTTTCACATTCCAGAGCTTCAAGGGGAACTGTGGATCCCTAGGCAATGACGCCACAGAAGAACTCGCGAAGATAGGTTTCGAGACGGTAGTGCTGAACCCGTACCCGCTCCTCCTTCTTTCTTACTTTCTCACAGTTTTGTGCATGAATTTGCCAGAGAACAACTGAACTTCGTGACAACAAATGGTCACGGGTTACAGATTGCAGTGAAAAATAGTAATGACAAGTCTATAAACGTGACTAACTAAATGACTTCTCAGCTTAAGTAAAAACGACCTCCATAATAATAGGGATTATTATTACGGATCGTTGCCCTAAAAATTTTTAACATAAGCAACACAGACAGCCTAATTTGCGGAGGTTGCTTCGACGCCGAGGAATCAGTCGGCTACATCATCCTGGCCATGACTTTCCGACGTGAAAAAATCCTCGGAACGGTGACGTGCAGGTTTCAAATCAAATCGTTTATTGCAATCCATAATGTACATATACAGGTGGTAAATATAGGTTTGTGAGTGCTAAGTGATTGAGCTGACTTTAATCTCAGATTTTCACTCCCTTGCGGCTTGAGTATTATCCGTCGTCTCTCCGCTCAACATGTGAAGCACACTGGTGGCTTTTGTACATTTGGGCGGAGCTAGGCTTGCAAACTTAGCCAAGGCAACGGAGTCTCTACCCTATCCGTTGTGGGTTTTTTTATCGATGGGAAATCATCAAATGACTTCTTCTGCTCTGGGTGGAGCAGAAGAGAATGTCAAACTCTTACTGACTAAAACACATCCGTATTCCTCCTTATGCCTTTTACGTTCCAGGCCCGTGGTGACTTTTGGAACAAATTCCGCAGCCCTGGCCACGACGCTTCGTCGACCCGGGCCTGGTAGTATTCGGACAGTGAGCCAACCTACGCTCGCCATCTACGCGCCCGCGTTTAGGGTGGCTGGGAAATGCCCTGCGACTCCCGACGCAACGCCTAGTTTGTTTTTTTCTGTTGCGGCGGCTGAGGGGGTCTATTCTCTTAAGCCCGAAGTCTGTAGTTTCGGCCTTAGTGTTGGGCGTTTTCTACTCCGTATCACCTACGGAATTACGATTGATCCCGAACTAGGAATAACTGTCAAATCGTGCTGTCATTCATTCTTATATTCTTCTCCGGACCATGGAGTGAACCAGGACCGGTAGTGAGACGTCGCCGCAGCCGATCGCCTCGACGAGGACACGGTGATGCTCCGCCTAAGCAGGGCAGATCTCCACCGTATGCTCCACCATGTCCTCTGCGGAGACTTCTCTTCTGATAGTTTCGGCATGACCATTAATCAAGCTCAGGGACAAACTATTAGTCGTGTTGGTGTGGACCTGCGGAAGTCCTGTATCTCGCACGGTCAGGCTGTATGTCGCATTGTCGCAAGTAAGCAGCGCGAAAAGCCTGTTTATACTTACTGATGAATATCACATAACAAGTAATATTGTTTACGAAGAAATTTTTTAAGTGTTAATGTTCGTTCGTTCTTCGTAATTTTGTAAGTCATGTCATAATCATGATGAGTACCTACATACATTTAGTGAGTTTGTGTACTTAATATCCTCCTAAATACGAAATGCATGCGCGAACGAAGTCGCGGGCACAGCTAGTCTATAATATGTATGTATTTAGAAATATATAAGGATGTTTATCAGTTGTCTGGTTGCCATAGTACAGGCTCTGCCTAGTTTGGGATCAGATGGCGGTGTGTTGGTTGTCCCAAGATATTATTATTATTTCCTTTATTCTTTTGTACAATACATATAAATTACATTTTTAAATATTAAAATACAAAGTTATAAAAATATTTAAAAATATAAAAAATAGTAGCCCACCAGTATCGGGAACAGGGTCCAAGCTACCGGCGGTCAGGGCTCCAGCGAGAGGAACCTCCTAACAATCCGAGCCGTGTCCAGAAGTACTGCTTTCTGAATCAAGCCCCCGATCCAGCTGCCTAACGAGAGCCTCCTGAGGTGTTGGTCGAGGCTCGTGGCTATTAAGCCGTTGGCTGACACGACTATCGGTACAATGATTGCCGAATTCACATCCCACATGTCGACAACCTCGCGAGCCAAGTCAAGATATTTTACTTGTTTATCTTTCTCGGCTTTCACGAGGTTCTCGTCATGCGGGACGGTTATATCTACAATCATTGCACGCCTCTCGATTCGGTCCACCACCACTATATCAGGCTTATTTGCAAGAATAGTCCTGTCAGTGATGATGGACCGATCCCAGTACAGTGTGATACTGCCATTATCGAGAACTGGGTCGGGCACATACCTGTAGTACGGCACCTCCGATTCCACAAGACAGTATTTCAGAGCAAGTTGCTGATGGATAATCCTGGCTACAAGGTTGTGTCTATGCAAGTACTCTCCGTTAGCAAGACGTTATTATTTTTATATTTATTCTTATCACAGAAGTTCAAGCTAACAGTTCTGGGAGAGTACAGAAACTGTGTTTCAACGATGAGAAATTGCGGATGATCTTATGACAGGCGCTTTAACTAAAATCATGCTACTATAATTTTAAAAGCAGCAGACAACTTCAACGTTTTATTATAAAATTGAGAGAACAGCTATTGCATTTTCGTGTATTTCTATTGCCGCCTTAACAACAAATAATAAAAATTAAATTAAATTAGAAATAAAAGGGGGCTCCCACACAAGAAACGTGTTTTTTTCGGTTTCTGGTACAGAACCCTTTGTGTGATAATCCGATTCGCACTTGGACGGTTTTTATATTATTTTCTTGTACTTATCGTGAATCAGGAATGATGATATCCGCAAAAGAACCAAAGTAACCGATATAGCCCGAAGAATCGCCAAACTGAAGTGACAGTGGGCAGGGCACATTGCTCGCAGAACAGAATATGGTTGATGGGGCAGAAAAGTTCTGGAGTGGCGACCGCGTACCGGAAGACGCAGCGTTTTAAGGCCTTCCAAGAAGATGGACCCATGACCTGGTGAGGGTCACTGGTACTCGATGAATGCGAGACGCACGGGACCGGTTGTTGTGAAGTCTTGCCAAGGCAAGACTGTGTATTTCATCTTACCATTGCTAAAGAATTATATCTTTCTAAGGACAAAAAATACTAGAAAATAACAAGACCTGTGAACCTTAGCATTAAAGCACTTGTGCTTTATTGTCAACGTGATATATGTCTCCTTATGTCTCCGTTCTCAAGCATTTACACGCTTTTGCATGTATTACGGAGTGTTTAGCTTGCCATGCCATTAATTTCTGCCAAGATTTACTACGCTATAAATTTTAAGCGTGCATTCACTTCTTTCAAGACAATTGTGGTTACTATGGTTAAATAAATTGGGTGGATTTCTAAAGATAAGTATGTACCTTAACATCAAAATGATTGTTAAATACTTTAATGCGGGCCATACACGTATTTGATCTAAGAGGCTGTTTCAAACAGTTTGATCAAATTGAAATAGGTACGGCATTTTTTATTCCTTCAAGTCATTTTGACGACTAATTTTTATTTATTATTTATTTAGGTATTTATTTAAACTTTATGTACAATAGTGGAACATGGGCGGACTTAATATAACAAGGCATTCTCTACCAGTCAACCTTTGGGATAAAAAGACTACACTACATTTTTGATAATTTTCCCACAGACAATCATCCCAATTCTATAAAACTGTTTGAAACAGCCTGTTTAATCAAATTACTTGAACGTGTATGACCCGCAAAAGGCGACGATCCCACCTGCAACAAGCCGCAATGTAATGCAACTATTCAAATTGCATTACACTGCCGACTACGGAGGTAAATGTGATACATGGCTCGATCGTGCCCCGCAATGCAATTAAACTTGTATGCGAGTTGTGCTAACAAAAAGACAAAACATTGGTAAGTTTCTAAACACGACGAAACATACTTCTTATCTTTGGTTTCTTCTAAAACTACACTACGATTTTGAAGAGATAGAATGGTTTGTCATCATCTGCCTAGCTTTTCCTAACTATATTGAGGTCGGCTCCCAGTCAAACCAGCTGAATACTAGTATTTTACGTGAAGCCGCGGTCTACCAGACCCCCACAACCTATTAACTTGGTAATACGGTACTTCTTGGCAAGACTGGTGTCAGATGTTTGTAAACGCTCATTTCTGGAATTACCTACTGATCCGTACGAAAATTTTGTCACTGATAAAAACCGATACTATAATTGCTGACTGCTTTAGATAACTTTTATCTTGAAAAAAAATCACGGTGTCTATGATTTTAAACACGGGACTGATGCCACGGGTAAATGCTAATAACAAATACTTTGTGGCTGTAGAAAGAAGTGGGTATAGAAGAAGGAAAGAAAATTGCATTTCTTGGCACAACCAAAAGCACCTTACTAATAGAGAATATAATATTGTGGCAAAAGGGCCTACACTTAGCGTAATGTCAGGTAGCAACACTAGGTACTACCACGTAGTGCTGATTTTGAGCTGCAGCCCACAGGCGCCAAAGCTTTACTAATTTGTGCTAAAGCGGAGAAATTCAAGTACCTGGTGACGTTAACAGTAGCGTCCCTGAAAACTTATTTCTTTTAACCATTTCTAAGTCTCTGCCAGGTGTCCCGAAAAAGTTACCTCATACAAACTTATAGAACATAAAAACTCTCAAGAATTCTCCTCACATAATATCATAACATGAAACGAGTCACGCAATTGTCATTTACTCTGAGTCCCAAGGGAGATAAAATACTTCCACTGAGAAAAGTTTTATCATTTCCTCTAAAACTGAAAGAAAGTTGACATTACAAATGTTTGTGTTTTTAAGGGCACTTAATGTTTTTAGATTTACATTATTCATTATCTTTAAAAACTCGGATAAAGCTGTAATTTAAAACTAAGGCAATGATTTAATCAACGTTTAAGGAACCTTAATTTTCATTGTAGACTCAAAAAAGTCTGATTAGTTCGTTAAGCAATCTTAGTTTTTTTTTAAGTAATTAATCGAATTTAATGGTATTTAATAGAGACAGCACTAATAATAAAAATCAAATATCCTAACTAAGTTAACCCTAAAATATGGCGTCAAAAAATTCATCCGCATCGCTGTCGACTGGAAGTGTGCCCAAAAGACTGGCGGCATTGCCACGTTGTATGGCAATGCTTATCCTTTGTCCAAGGTAAAAGCCAGCCCTTGGGTCACGCGAAGTGTCAACTTCAATTAATCGAATGAAAAAATATCGGTTGAATAATAATCGTATTTTAAAAAAGGAAAAAATGCCAACTCATAACAGCTTTGCCGCTGCAAAAAAGGAATACCTAACTGTATTTGCATTTGTGGCTATGCCAAGCTATAGTTCGTGTCATTCACAAGACCACAACATTCTTCAGTTGCTTTAAATTACTAGATACGCAATTGTAAATGTATTGATGAAATACATTTAAAACAGGAGTGTCGCCATTTTGTATCGCGAACTTGGCTGACTCACTGCCGTGCGTCTATGATCATCATTCCATCGTACTCCACTGTACGCAAGAAAATTATGTTATCGATAAACTTTTATTACAGCCTGAAATCCGTAGTTTCGACCTTAGGGTAGGGCGTTTTTTTACTCTGTATCACCTATGGACTTACGATTAGTCCCGAACCCGAACTAAGAATGAATGACAAGACGATTTGACAGTTGTTCTTAGTTCGGGTTCGGGACTTATCGTAAGTCCATAGGTGTTAAGGAGTAGAAAACGCCCGACACTAAGGTCGAAACTACGGACTTTGGGCTTAGAGAGTAGACCCACTGAACCCATACAAGAAAGAGAACAACAAGGCTGTGGTTGAATAAGCAATCAGGCATCGATGTTCCAATAGATGAAACATCGATATCTATTCAACCGGAATGTACGGACACCAATTTAAGTTGTTAAAATTATCTGTAGGTACCTTGGTACGCGTAAATTAAGTGACCTTGATTTTATAGGTCACTGTAATAGTTCAATAAAGAGGTTTTAGTTTTTTCCACAAGTTACTGGCACAGACGGGTAAAATTGGGCTGTGCGTAGATCAAACACAAAACTGAGGTCATTTTCTTTCTTCTTCTTTTTAAAAAAACGTTGCCCCACACTAGGAATTTCTCCTGACAAAAAATAAAAACAAAAAAAAAAAAAAATAATAAATAAATAAAAAAATATAAAAAAATAGAGACAAAATGGTCTCTATTTTTGATGAAACACAAAATGACCTCAGGAAAGTTTAAAAAATCAATTTCCATGAGTGCAAAACAAAGAGAAAAGTTCTAGAGTGGCGACCGCGTACCGGAAGACGCAGCGTTGGAAGGCCTCCCACAAGGTGGACCGATGACCTGGATGAGGGTCGCGGGTAGCCGAAGGATGCGAGACGCACAGGATCGGTTGTTCTGGCAATACTTGGTGGACGCCTATGTCCAGCAGTGGACGTGTTTCAGCTGGTATGATGAAGTGAAGAGAAACATAGTAGACGAGGCCCGTTAGGGCCAAAGCCTGCCAGGGTTGCGGATTTTGTTCGAAAGAGTCACCGCGGCCCTGGAACGCAAAGAGCACTAGGAGGAGCACGGATGGGTGGTCAGTAAGAGTCTGACACTCCCTCCTGCTTCACCCAGAAGAAGTCATTTGATATTTTCCCATACTCAAATTTGTGATTATTTATTAGCAGAAAATAAAGTTTTCAGAAGATTTTTAAGCCTTTTCGGCAGATGACACATTTAACACTATTTTTGTTCTTAATTTTTTTTACTTTAATCATTAAATTCAAATTAAAAGATTTTTTTTTTATATTTTATTTATCATAAGTTGAATAAACTAAATAATTTATAAATAACCCCCACTGTCCAGACATATTCATCCCATTTCTAAAATACCAACATTAAAAAAAAAGGATTAAAAAGATGTAACCTTTTGCATTGTCAAATGAGCTGATCAACTCTCTACTTTACCATTGACATGACTCAACTAAGAGCAAACCATCTCTTAATGGCACTTAATAAAATTAAGCGAAGAGAACAGTGAGTGATTGCTGGCTCATCGATCATCACTGCTTGGAAAATTTTGGGATTTATCTCGAAGTTTTCTTGAAATCTTTTGCAATGCTGCATTATCTGGACGTTTGCCATATTATTAGTAGTTCTGCTAAGATAAATGGAGCTTATGTTCGCCTTTACGTTAGACTTATCTTGTGCCTAAGTTCACTGCGTTGGTTGAGGTCACCAACATCAGGTTCGCTGTCTGTCCGGTGTAAGCTAACGATATCTACCAATATTTGTATGTGGAAAAAATAAACTTACGTTAATAAAATTCCTTCCTGTTAATTGCAGCTCAGCACATCACGATTTTTTATATACTAGAAGTTTGATAAACTTGCAGTAAAGTACCTACATCGACCCAAATATAAATAACAAGTAGTTTTTCACAACTGGATAATGTAAAAGGATATGTCGACTCAGACAGTTTTATTTCTTTATTTCCGTTTTCGAAATTAAGAATGTCAATGAATTTAGGTGGGGCAATGACAGTTAGTGCAAAATTATTTCAGAATTCAATTTATTTCTTGTCTGCCAATACACAAAAATCAGAAGAAAACTCGCTTACCGTTTATCATTTCAGAATTCTGTTAATTTCTTGTCTGCCAATTGCCAAAACAAAAACCAAAAGAAAACTCGCTTACCGTTTATATTTATTTTTTAAACCATTTAATCCCCACTGGCCAGAATCCCTTATTATCACAAGAAGAATGTAAAATGAAAGTTGAAAATGTATAGAAAATTTTTCACACTATTACAAAGAGTGCCGAGGGAAAAGCTAACACTTGGAAATTAGCATTTCCATCTAGTGTAGTACTTGGACAAATATTTGCCGCCCACTAGAGCGAAGTGGAAGATATTTTCTTTTCTGTAAAGTCGCTTTAGCTAACAGGAAAGTCGCGAGAAATGTGATAATATTATTACAAAGTAGAAAATGGCAATTAAAAAGTTGTGTGAAATTTTCTTATTACAATTTTCGATGGTCACTCATATTAGCTATATTTTGAGAGGCACACGTTGAGTTGTCATACCTAATTATATTAAGTATATTATTCGTCTTCTAAAGGTTCCGTACCTGAAGGGTAACCAATGGAAACCTATTACTAAGCCTTCGCTGTCCGTTCGTCCGTCTGTCAGCAGGCTGTATCTCAACAACCATAATAGGTAGACAGTTGAAATTTTCACAGAGTGTATACCTATTTCTATTGCTGTTATAACAACAAAGAATAAAAATTAAAGGGGCTCCCATATAATAAACGTGTATTTTTTCGGTTTATGGTACGGAACTCTGCGTGTGAGAGTCCGACTCGGGCTTTGCCGGATTTTTTTCTCAGTAGCAGCTCGGTGTCCGGATTTGCTGTCGTTACTTTAACCATTTTGTCACAAGTAGGTATTTTTTTTGGGATTCAAATTTACTACGCAACAGATGTGGATTTCATTCAACAAAAAAACGCAATCGCAAGTAATCATGTTCTTCGTCAGAAAAATATATATTTTCCACGTGTCAGTCATGTCTTCCCGCTATTCGACATTTCACATGTCGTTAGGCGGAAATTCTCCCCTAATATGACCGAGAATCGATTCCTGGATGTAACGATGTCATTTGTGTCGTATTGCATGCAGTTTTGTCGATCATAGACATATGTAAGGTACCGTTATGAAAGCAAAGTTTTACCGGCTTACACACATTTTACTAGGTACATATACTTATAACGCCTGATTTCTGGACAATGACCGTAATTGCAAATTTATCTGGCGTCGACTATAGTAAAATCACAATACAATAAGGCCACAGCGAACTTAAAATTTTATAAGGAAAGCGAACTCAACATTTCATTAATTAAACACAAATTAATTTAAAGGGGAATTTAAACTAATCTATTTCAATAAATAAACGATCTTTTCTCTTCTCTCCCTCTTAAATAAGGTTAATTGTAAACAATATTTACAATACTAAAATTCCGTTGTCTGGAAATAATTAGGTATGCCGTTGGAACACACAAAGTGCCATCATTAATCTGAACGTCGGTACACCTGGTAATTGATGATCAGATTCGAAATGAAATTTTCGACAGACAATATCCGGGAAACAATTGAAATTCTGGATATTTTGGTATGCCTACGTGCTTATTGGTGGATTGTATGTTTGAATGTTTAGAATTGGATGGGGAACGTATGTTGCATGACGGTGAAATTCTTTGCAGACGCATTATTGTTGGCTCATTAATGAACAGATGCTTGCATTGTGATATTATTTTGGGTTAATCTGAGCTGTTTAGCAACTGTTACGCAGATTTTATTTATTTGTTTAAACTTTATGTACAATAGTGGTACAAGGGCGGAATTAATGCAACAAGGCATTCACTGCCAGTCAACCAGACTACACTGTGGTAGGTGTACAACAAATAAATAAGATTTAAAATAGAATTTTGTTTTCGAATTCTCTATACAAAATTTGAATTAAACAATTGCTGCAAAAATAAAGGGTAAATTGTTCATGAATATTATAATAAACATCAAAATCGCGAAAAACCAGTGTGCCCGGCAGTGCTCGAGCGGTTAATATTATAAAGAGGTAAAGTTTGTGAGTTTGTTGGGGGTAATCTCTGGATCTACAGAACCGATTTTGAAAATTATTTTTGAAAATGATAGCCACATTTATAAAGAAGGCGACGAAAACGGGAAACAATAGGATATACGCGTACAAAGTCGCGGGTGAAAGCTAGTTAGAACTTGTGTAAAAAAAATCGATGCCATTTGATAAGACGGTACTTTTATGTTCTTTTCAAATCTCATATGTGCAAAAAATGTTTTTGTGGTCCTTCGATCCGTCTATGATTTTAAAATAAAAAGAATAATAAGCGTGATTAATTCCTGTTGAATAAAATACTACCTCAAATTACAGATCATCAAGTAAATGAGTGGCATTTGCCACTGCAATGTTCGATAGCTATACCAGAAAAATCCTTTGAGCAATCAAGGTTTACTCAAAAGCGTGAAAAAACAAACTTTTATTTTATTCCGTGCTGGTACAAATCGGTCGAAAGTAGATGTACCTGCCAGTCTAATTGTATAAGAGTTACAGACCTTTATTTAGATAAACCCTTCATAATGACAGCATTCAATTAGCTTAGCAGCAAAACTCAATCATAACCTCAACGGAATCTCTCTGAAAATTTCAATATGCTAATAGTTAAGATAACAAGAAGTAACTTTGTAAACATTGATTGATCCTTGTGTCCTAAACTAACAGTTTGGCCGTCTAACTGGCGTGCATTTTCATGATTAGGGATAGGATCGACACTCATCAATCATGGCTTGTTATATTATTGATCAACCTCTTTTGAGGGTTAACGATTTGGGACGGATTTTTGGAGGGTAGTTGCGTGCGATGGGACGAGGAGTGGGGGTAATTAGATGTCATTTATATCGGTAGAGCGATAAAGATCGGACGTGTGTGATTGGTGAGGTGTAATTAATCAATTGGAATGTTTTAAATGTTGTCGCCATGTGCTATCAAAATGTGAATAATGGAAAACCAATTTCCACTCGTAAGTTAAAAACGTATTAATTAATATTATAACTGTTTAAATTACAAAATTATAATGTTAACATAATTATGTAAAATTTAGCAATATTTAACTCTAAAATACCTACTTGTTAATTACACGTATCTAGACTATTTTAATTAAAACGAGGCAATTTCTAAAAGCATAAATTCACATTAAAATTGGACCTCATACAGTAAAACCCTACTCATAGAACAGTTGATACTGGGGAATTAAAAAGCAATTATATTTTGATTGCGAAAGGAAAATTTAAATTTATTCTGCTATTACTCCAGCGACACAATGAGATGAAAATTGAAGGAATTCTAGCAAAGTAAGATAAAATATTAATGAATTTGTTAACGGAGGACGATGGAACGCGCCATCTATAAGTTTTCACACAAACTAGGTTTTGTAGTAATTTAAATAAATTATAATATTTGCATACCGTAATAACTGACTCAGTGAATTGTCTTTTATTTTGTAACTTTTCTGTCGACGTGACACCCAGTAAAACTTTTATAAGATACATTTTTTCATTAATTTCTCAGAAACAGCTCAGTTCTTTTCAATATACCTACACTAGTGACCTTCTTGCGTCACTAGTGCATCACTCGAGAAAACAAAGACGTGGATGTGTTTATGCATTGGGTAACCAAAATGTTTAGTGTATTTTCGTTAGCTGATTTTTTTATTTCGGAATCTAATCTAATGCGTTTTGTCTTAGTATTTTTTTATCACTATCCTTGTTTTGGAGGTCTTTATGATTTCTAAAAGTTGGTCCATTTATATGAGACCTTACATACACCTTATTTGTTTATCGCTCTTTCTATTATTAGTGAAAAACCGTTTCAAAATCCGTTGCGTAGTTTATAAGATTTATGCGGAGAAACAGATAGAAGCCGACAGCAACTTTGTTGTATACTATTTAGAGAAGAGAAGAGAAGAGAGGATTATTTTTACCAGCCTGACATAAATATGTAGGTATCAAATCACCCTGCCAGGGTTACGGATTTTGTTCGAAAGAGTTACCGCGGCCCTGGAAAGCAAAGGGTACTTACTAGGAGGAGCACGGATGAGTTTTAGTCAGTTTAGTAAGAGTCTGACACTCCCTCCCGCTCCACCCAGAGCGGAAGGGGTCATTTGATGATTTCCCTTCCATGAAAAAAGGTATCAAATCACTAGCTGTTGAAATCTGTCTTTTTTACGTACTTCTATCAGTTGAGACGACGAAATTTTAGACCCTTTATTAAAATTTGTCAGAGAGCATTAGCAGGGGACGCTGGTTTTGCCATAATTAAAACGGTTATGAAAATAAATTGAACGAAATACTCTCAAGTCCCGGCAATATTAATAAAAATGCTAGAGAAATTATGCAAATGGCCGCTACCGCTCGGCATCTCGTCATAAAGATAAGTGCTAATAAAAATATATATTGCCTATATTCACACATCGTATAAGATTTTTTGTAGATTCCTTTTCTTATTAAATCTTCAAGGAAAAGATGAAGAATCTCAAAAATGTTCTGCTGTAACGAATACTGTTTTGCTTGTTGATGAACCTACTACGAATGCTGGAAACCTAAATAGGTATAGGTTCTCAATTTGGAATGAAAAAAAAAATTAAAATTTACTTCCTGAACGATTTCTTGAGTTCACTTCATTCATTAGGCACTTCTGAATAGAAGTGCCTAATGAATGAAGTGAAATAGTTAATCAAAGTATTTATCTCAAATGAAGTGCTTTGCAGTTTTTCATTTTATGCAGCAGGTATGCTTGCTGCCTGTGGTCTTTTGGTTCGCAGAGTCCACAACATTTACAGTGTAACAAAATTAATAAATAAAAATAAGTAAACGATGCTCATGGGTTTAACTTGTTAGTGTAGTGTCATTGAGTCGATGAATGAGTCTAAATTTCATTCATCAAAACGTCCCCAAAAATATCGTTCATTTCTTCTTTAGCAGTAATTGAATCCCCATAGAACTGGTTTGTGAACATTAAACTTCAAAGTTAGAAAAATAATACTAAGTAAACAATTCTGATGCACTTATCTTGTACGTGTCATTGAGTGGTTAAGACTAATTCATCAAAACCTCCCCAAAAATATCTTCCATCTTCTTTTTTGCAGTAACTCAATCCCCACCTCCATAATTCTAACAAACATGTACACAGTATAGAATGTCATCGAGTAAATTAACAAGCATTATCAGCAGTACGATCACTTGGAACTTCGATTGTTTGTGCAGCTGTACTCCTGGGGTTGGCGATAAGGGTGATATCGTGTTAAGTTCTGACGGTTAGACGTGGCCGTAATGTTTCATCGTAGATTGGTTTCTCTGCATTTATCTTGGATGCTCTCATATTATCTTTGCTTCATATATTTGCTTGCACATGTTTATTTAGGAGAAATGTCTTAACTGAGGTTTATCTTACATGTTGTAATGTGTTTTTGAATTGTTATCTACTTACGCTAATACAGCAGCTGCGTCTGTACGTTTGCATGCGTTGTGTCAAAATAAATAGGTAAATAAGTAAGATCTTTGATAACCTAAAACTGAACATTTTGTAAACTTGTCGTTGTCAAAAATTCAGCGAACAAAATTCACAAAAAAAAATCTAAATCCAAATCTCCAGCAGAAGAATAAGAACGACTTGTATTATTTATTTCACATTTTGCAAGCCAGTCGCACACTCGTCAAGAAAAGTGGAATAGCAATGAAAAATGCAGGAAAACGTCGACGTTGCAGGCGTATCGTAGTCTTGTTAATAAAACATCTTTCACTTCACATGATGCTTGTACCTCCTACATGTAGCTGTACACCTAGTACATGCAATTCGTTTTGTTGAGCTCGTAAAAGTTTTCGAGTAGACGTTTTAGCCTTATGTGCGCTTATTAATAAATTGTAAAAAAAGACTAAGACTTTTCTTTAAAATGAAGAAAAGTAAGTTTGGCAAGTGTAAGATAAAACATAATATCTAATATAACAAAGTGGATAAAGTGTAGAATATTTTGTAGGTCCTTAAAAAGGTTAAAGAATGGAACACAATTTTTGGTCAAAGCTCCATAAACTTTTTATTTACAAACGAGTTGGGTCCAAATATTTAGTAGTAGTAGCGGCTGTAGGGGAAGGGGGATCCGTATCCGATGGCTCCAAACTTGCCAAGGCCGTAGGGAGAGGCGTAAGAGATAGCAGGACCGGCGATGGCGGGAGCGGCATAGGAGAGAGCGGGAGCGGCGTAAGAGATGGCGGGAGCGGCAGCGATGAGGGCAGGGTCCTTGCGGACGACGGCGTTGAAACCACCGGTGCCGGCGGCGTAGTCCACAGTGCGGCGGGTGCCGTCAGACTCCAGCAGAGAGTACTGACCCTGCACGTTGTCGCCCACGCGGTTCTCGATCTGGTGCTTGAAGTCTCCGGTGAAGGGATCAGCCACGCCGTAGGAGAAGCTGGACAGGTCACTGGCGTTAGCGACAGCCATCAAGGCGAAGAGTGCGACGAACTGTAAAATAGGTTATTACAATTTTTGGTTCTGAGCATGATTAACAATCAATTGTACGTATTCTTCTGAGGAACATGACTTTTTACGATAGATAAGAATTTAGAAATCAACATTCTTTGCAAAAAAGTTAAAAATAATAAAAAACATATCAGAGTGCCAATTTTACTAATTTTTAAGCAACATTCGCGAATCAGTCGAATTCTGTCAAACATGTATTGAAAAAGAGGCTTTTTGACAGATTGCGACCAAGATGCGAATGCGTACGTTGCTTAAGAATTAGTAGAGTTGACCCTGTTATTTACACATGTTATATACTGACACGACATAGCAAATGACAGAGTTGTGTGGAAAAGTGAGAGGGAGGCCTTTGCCCAGCCGTGGGACAAAATAGAATAGATAGATAGATGTTATACTCTAAAAATGCCAACAAATCTTATTTTATAGTAGTGACTGACTTTAAAGTTACAAAAAGCTTTGAACATTTAGTTCAGTGCAAAAATAAAACAAATGAAATGTACTACTTACCTTCACAAACATTTTGCTGTATTGTTGTAGTGACTACGTCTGACACAAGACTGATACCAAATCTTAATTCCACACCTTTTTATATCTTCAAAAGATAATCCAGTTATGCAGAATCATTACATACCGTGCACGGATTAATAAAAAACTTTTTAACATTAAACTGTTCCTCATGTAAGACGCCAACCAACCTCCTTTAAATTAATTGCACTATTCAATATCAACAACTATTTATTTGTCACATTGATTAAAAATAATGTACGTAATGTTAATTTAGTTATTCTTTTTTACAATAATAAATTTTACAGAGGCGGACTGAATGCCGCAGGTATTGCCAAGGTAATCTGACAAAACATTTATAAAAAACGTGGTCCAATTAATAAAGCAAAAGAATGATGGTGACAGTAAAATAACATAGTTTATTATGTCATAATACGTTAAACAGATAAGTAACATGGTTTACTGAAAAAAAACATAACATCTCCCTTCCGCTCCACCCAGAGCGGGAGGAGTCATTTGATGATTTCCCATCCTTAAAAAAAAAGTAAAGTATGAATAACACACAAAAAATACCATCACGCCTGTTTATTCCGTAGAGTAGGAAGAGTTTATCTAATAAAATATACCCATAATTCAGCCATTATGAACTGAAATGAAATCTAAATAGATATATAAAAAAAAAAAAAAATATATAAACACACGTAGATAACAATAAATAATGGTACAGTTATCGGCGTATGGTAGGACTGCCATCTTTGATGAGAAGGACTGTTGTTCTAGTCTCGCACCTCGGCCACCAAGGAGGTTACGTTAAAGTTCCATGGGCGAGCCTGTTATTATTATTATTGACATACATTTAGAGGTCCTGAAACGGTAAAATCTGACACCAGTCATGCCAAGATGTACCGTGTTACTTAGTTAATGGGTTGTGAAGGTCTGGTAGGCTGCCGCTTTACGTAAAATACTGGTATTCAGCTGAAACTGGTTTGACTGGGAGCCGACCCCAATATAATTGGGAAAAGGCTAGATGATGACATACATTTAGTGGTTCGGAAGCCTTAAAATCTGACACCAGTCTTTAGCCAGTAACTGGGTTCTGGAGGTCAGATATGCTGTCACTTCATATTGTAACATACTTGCACACAGCTGTATTCAGTTAGACTGAAATTCGACCCCTATTTAGTTGAGAAAAGTTAGGAAAGAGAAACATCAAGCAAAAGAGGGGAAACTACCTACAAACGGGGTAAATATGAATGCAGGGGTGAATCGGCACAAAACATTGAAGGGGATTTTTTTCGTTATTTTAATTTTGTTTGCAGTATTTGCGGCCACCAATTTTATTAAATTGATGTAAATAATGTTGATTTCTTTGATAACCAATATTATGATATTAAAGTGAAGAACCTTATCAAATTATGATTTCTAATCACCCCTCCGTTCCTATCGTTTGACGGTGCAGTGTTAAAATCTCAGATAAACCAAAATACAAAATAACACCCTTATTTTCAACCAATCCTATTTTATATAAATAGGATTGGTTGAAAATAAGGGTGTTATTTTGTTTTTGCAAAGCTCTATTCGATCAGAGTATTTCACACTTAGATACGATATTCTATCGAGACACGACCCAATCGGATTCCTTGTTGAAATAACAATATAAACACGAAGAAATGGAACTAGACAGCGATGCAGGTCAATACTAGTGATGTTACCTGATCGAGAGCCACTCAGAGGCTGGTATTGGACTTCTATTTTAGTTTCAGGCTATTTCAGGAGGGAGCGCTCGGCTGAACGGAAAATCTTTGCTTTATTATGTTGAAAGGTAAGTAGGTACCTAATTTGTGTTAAGGTTTCGTGAAAATGTTGAAAACTGTTTGAAATATTTTATAGGTATATTTTGTAAGCCATGATATTTTATTAAATACAGTAATGCAGGATGTAATTTTGATGGACCTTTTTATGACCTTAAATTTTATAATTCCCTTAATTTTTATTTCGTTATAAATCTGAATTAATGGAGACCATAATTTAAGGAGCTTAATTTGTGGCTTGTCGATAAAAATGTCTGAAACTAGTTGTTTGATTCATAGTTTGGAATGTAAGCTACTTTGCAATTTCTCACTAAAAAGTTCTAAACGACATAAACTTTTGAATTACCAAAGGTCGGTTTGATAAAACCATGAAACTGATTGCAAAACGTAGATCTATATCTATATCCTTTTAGGTCTAAGGGACCATTATATTGACAAAATTTCAATCTTGCATGAACCACCAGCTATAAGGAGGCAATAGGATTTTTTTTGTGACTGCATACTTTTTACTAACTTCTGAATCCTGAGATCCATTTTGAGAATGATTCTTATAAAAACAATACTTTTTAATAAACTTCAAAGAAAGGAGGAGGTTACCAATAAAATACACATAAAAGAATTACTGAACGTTCACAAACAACAAAGTTATGGCAAATACAACAACACAAAAAACGTACAGACGAATAAAGAACCACCTAATTTTTAGGGTTCCGTACCCAATGGGTAAGAACCCGCTGTCGTCTGTTTGTCTGTTCGTCTGTCTTTTTTTTTTTTTTTAGCTGAGCCATCCCAAAGGTGGCTACAATACTCCATGCAGGATCGGACTTGTGCTTTGTAAAGGGTTAAAAGCTGTCCAGGCCTGAAGTAACGCTTCACCCTATTCAGAATGCCCAGCTTTTTGGCCGCAATTTGGGCTTTACACTCGATGGTGGCGCCGAAGTTGAGACTGGATGTCAACTCCATGTCTAGGAGCTCGAGCCGATCAGGAGCTTGGTCAAAACGACTCCATTTTGCGGTAAAAAGACACGCCTGTGTCTGTCTGTCACCAGGCTGTATCTCATTAACCGTGATAGCTAGACAGTTGAAATTTTCATAGATGATGTATTTCTGTGGCCGCTATAACAACAAATACTAAAAACAAAATAAAATAAATATTTAAGTGGGGCTCCCATACCACAAACGTTATTTTTTACAGTTTCTTTTATAGATAAAATGGTAAGGAACCCTTCGTGCGCGAGTCCGACTCGCACTTGGCCGGTTTTTTTAACTAGGTAGTGGAAAAAGGCAATAACTACAACTTTAACAATTCAGACCTAAAACAAAAGAAACTTTTAGTCACACAGTTTAAAATCTGCATTGGCCACTATTCATTTTTGTCTCCAGAAAATCGATACAAAAAACCCAGCAAAACACTTTGTAAGTCAATTTGAGATATCTCGCTCGGCCGCAACATATTTATATTATAAAAGTTTCTATATCCGTTGCCCAAGTAACCGTATTTTATATCAGGTCAAACTTACGGGGAAAAAGTTCCTGAAAAGTTCTCCAAACTTTTAAGAGATTATCTAAATAGTTGTCCTATATTTACATAATTATGAATGCCTGTTAGTATAGGTACCTAATGTTTATAACAAAAACGATTTCAACATTCCTTACTCCAAGTTTTCAAACGAAAAATAATATTACTATCGCAAATGTGACAAATTCTCGCTGTGCTTGATATAATGAATTATCAAGAGCGAATCACAGCGGTTATTATTTTTTAATTTTGCAATCCTTTTCTTTAGAGAAATTGCGGGTAGGACAGTCTTGGTCCTTTGAGCTACAGACGATTTCAATTCCTTCATCATGTTTATCGAAGTCATAGATCTAATATTATGAGCATCACCAAGCATCTACTTTCGTAAAAGGATGCTCATTCCGCAAAATTATAAACAATCTAAAACAAAATCTTCAATTTAGAAACTAGACTTCACCCAACCCAAGGACATCTATTTTTGTCCTATATTCAGCTTCCAACTTAAAATGGTGTCTCATAAAAAACATCGTCGCCGAAAGTTTTTTTATTTATCAGATCCAGGAGAGGAGGCAATATTGTCCCGACTGGCCGTAAAGCGCGAAGGGAACGCGAAATGGTGCAATGGGGACGAAGTTTGTGGATAAAGACAGGCTAGATTGCTAGCGGGAAAAGGTTGAACATGAGAGCATTTTAAACTATAGCACTACAACATTATAGCTCAAAAGACGTTGTCTTTGTGCATGGCCGTATAAGCCGTTAAGAACCAAGAAAGAAAAAGTTGCTCGTTAAGCCTGAGCTGAGGTATCAATCTATATCCGAAAACCAGTCAACCACCTTATTAAAACCGCTATGTAGGTATTATTTGTAATTTGCGGATTTTGTTCAAAATAGTTACCACGGCCCTGGAGACAGCCTTTCCAGGTATAATACTGGTAATCAACTGAATCTGATATCCGATATATTTGTCAAAAGGCAGGCATATTATATTTCTTTGTTTTTTTTTTATTGAGAAACGGGATTGCTCTAGACCTCGATCACGCCTGATGGAAAGCGATAGATGAGGTTGCAACGACAAACCACGAATCGCTCCGCTTACAGTGAAACCACATCTTGACAATATTGCGTTCACGATGAGTTTTGAAGAATTTCACGAATATATCTCGGAATCTGCAAAGTACTGTTTAAGAACTTCATTTCAAATAAAATTAGCTATCAAACATTACCTGATTATCCCTTGGAGAAGCGTGATAAAGTTGTATTTCATTTCGAAAGTCGTGAGACCAGTTTTTTGCAGCTTTGTGTTAGAAGGAAAAATACATTGCTTACTAGCTTTTTACAGCTTGTTTGTCAGTATCGATAAAAGTATCTTATGTTTTAATCCAGATCAACTAAAACCGATATGCCATTGAGGCGTGATTGGTTTGAACAAACATAATATAAAAATTCATCCAGACTTTCACATTTTGAATACTATCCACTGGGATATAATATACTAAAGAAATAAGATATAAGTAGGATTTTTATTGATTGTCGCTGAAGATGGTGTATGTGCAGCGTCAACCATAAAAAGTTTTGGTTCCATACAGCTACACGATCAACCATTGCGATCCTCCCTAGGATGGCTTACCATAACTTAGCCAGATTATATCAAGTATGTTGCAAATCTACCAATTAATATAAGTAAACTACCACAGTTTTATCAATAATATAAGTACTCCAAAGCATCTTAAATAAATTATCTTGACAGTACAAAAATATTGCATAAGTTAATAATATCTCACACAAAATTTCCTTCCCACATTTCATTCCAAGTTTGAACCAGTTAGGATTAAACAAGATCCGTACATAACGTCCTGGTACTCCACAAAACGTACTGTAGTCGTATTACACGAGACTTTATTGAAACCTTAATAAGGTTTTAGTACGCATGTCTCGAGACACATGAGATTTATCTGAAAGGAGTAAAAACCCGAGACATGAGGTGAGAGTTGGTCATATAAGATACGAACTTTTGAATCTAAACAAACAACACTGAGTATTGATTTCAAATGTTTGTGTTCTTTTTTTACCAGAATTTAAAGACCTGCGGCCCTACCATGACGTGTTAAAGCGTGAGTCGTTCGAACGAGAAGGAGGGATAGAGCTATATAGGGTGTATAGCTCCATCCCTTCTTCTGGCTCGAACGACTCATGCTTTAACACGTCATGATAGGGCCGTTGTTAGTAGTAAGTTTTCACGTGAGGGGGGGGCTGAAGTTAATGGGAAAATGAAACATAATATACAGGGTTATTTTAAAACACTAACAACCTTTCAGTGGGTGAAAGTACTCATGATTAGAAACAACTTTTACTATGAGACCAACTCTGAATATAAAAAAATAAATCAGCTGTTTCATACAAAATGCAATATTTACCCGATGAAAATAGCAGATAATTTTATTTTTTTTTAAATAACAAAAGTTGTTTATAATCATGAGTACTTTCACCCACTGAAAGGTTGTTAGTGTTTTACAAATAACCCTGTATAATAAATATACAGTTTAATAAACATAAATTATAACAATACTGTAGACCAAAATTTTGTAACAATGTCAACTTTGTGAAACAAAAATAATTCTGTCATAATATTTAGTGTGTAGGATCACGAGCTGACACTAGACAATGGATATACTTTTGTTATTATCAGAATCATCAAGCCTTGCAAGCACTTTTAAAATATTGTGTCTCAAGAACAAGTAGAGGTAATCACTCTGCCTAGCCCTTTGGTCGACTTTCAGGTTAACCGGATAGAGCTGAATACCAAGACCTAGTAAATAGGTAGCACCCCTGATAAGACCAGTATCAGATTTTCAAGCGTCATACTTTCTGTGACGGTCTAGAAATTACATCTGGGACCAAAGCTTAACGTGCTTTCCGAGGCACGAATCAGTTTCATTATTTAAAGGACTCTCACCCATCCACGCACGGACCCCGGTAAGCGTAAGCTTAACCATGAAGATCGATCCTTGCGGCTGCTATAAATTTATCATAATAATATTAGTTACACGTTGTTGTATATGAAATCATTGAGTCTGCCGTTTCTGAGAAGAAATTAACTTACATTGATTCAGTAGCTACATTTACCTGGAAACCAACGTCGAGTTTAATATCCTAGTGTTAGCAAAAAGATAGTCATCGTACCGGACCACAATTCGGGAGAACTGTCCTCATTTGTCGCAAAGCCGAGGGCGGGTCTTAAGGGTACACGTGCCCAGACTAACAGTATTTGTGCTAATTATAACTTGTATTTAATAAAAGCCTAATTATAGAACAATGAAGTGTCTGTGGTTAATTTAGATTATGGTTTATTTATTATGTAGGTGTTAATAACGAACCGAGATAAGTTTCATTCTGAAAGCAAACATTCCTATTTGCTTTCAAAATGAAAGTTATCTAGCGGCTAAGCTTTTGCATGATAACTTTCTTTTACAATTTAACATTCTACATAGCTTTTTTCAACTATTACTAGGGTCGGCCTCCAGTATAACCACATCTGGTTGAAAGCTGCATTCAGTACCAGTATTTGACATGGAGCAACTGCCTACCTATATATAATTTAACGTTGTTAAATTAGTAGGAAAAATATACTTACATTAAAAGTTACTAGCAAAAGCAACGTAAACTAAATACGAACTGATACCTAAAGCAGATGAACAAGAATTCACAATTAATGTCACTGTGGAGTCTAAGCAGAAAATAGGTCGAACTATAAATAGTCTTCACTCGGAGCAGAAAAATGCTGGTGATAATTTTAAACTTAACAGCAACCAGATTAAATGATACAACGAACCTTATATTTGAATAAACAATGTTCTATTCTAAGAAATTGGAGCTAAATACAAACAAATACTTGCATTCCCGCGGAGGCTTTGATTAGCATTCCTTTTACGCTCTTACGACCTCTTTGTAACAAAAGGAATGGCAAATTAATTTGTAATATTGATCTATGATTCAAGTGTGTCAACGAAATGCTTTAGAAGCAATGAAATGCTTTAAAAGCTGCCTTGTATCTTCTTTTTTGCAAATCATTTTTATTAATTTCCTGTTTATATTTACAAGACTTGCTATTTAGGTTTCATTGTCTTTTCATGTGTACTTAATTTTATTAATGGTTTAATTAAATCATGTTAAGAAATAAACACATTATTGGGTCAAATTTCTATAAACTTTTTATTTACAAACGAGTTGGGTCCAAATATTTAGTAGTAGTAGCGGCTGTAGGGGAAGGGGCCTCCGTATCCGATGGCTCCAAACTTGCCAAGGCCGTAGGGAGAGGCGTAAGAGATAGCAGGACCGGCGATGGCGGGAGCGGCATAGGAGAGAGCGGGAGCGGCGTAAGAGATGGCGGGAGCGGCAGCGATGAGGGCGGGGTCCTTGCGGACGACGGCGTTGAAACCACCGGTGCCGGCGGCGTAGTCTACAGTGCGGCGGGTGCCGTCAGACTCCAGCAGAGAGTACTGACCCTGCACGTTGTCGCCCACGCGGTTCTCGATCTGGTGCTTGAAGTCTCCGGTGAAAGGATCAGCCACGCCGTAGGAGAAGCTGGACAGGTCGCTGGCGTTGGCGACGGCCATCAAGGCGAAGAGTGCGACGAACTGGAAGTTTAAGATAATAATGATAAGAAGACCAAGATTTTATCAATTGAATTTCACTTTTAAAGCACGGTGTTCTTTTGTTTTGGGAGAATCACAATCATTTTTATTATTTTGAATACGATTACTAACTTATTGAAAACGGAAATTCTGCCAGAAATAGGCCAATCATCACCTCACCATTGGAATAACTGACAAAATTTTCGCTTTTATAGAAAATTTCAAGGCATTGTACGAATTTCATCGAATTCATAAAACGTTCGCTTTATAATATTCTCGTGGCTAATCCTGAATAATAAATTGAAAAATTTTCAAAGCTGTTAATGTAGGTACCAAATGAAGCTTTTATAAATTATGCTCAAAATCCTTTGGCATTTTGGGGATGTTGGAATTTTATCTTCTATGAAATAATTATGCACAAGAATTAGTAGTCCAAGATTTACCTTCACAAACATTTTGCTGGATTGTTGTAGTGACTACGTCTGACACAAGACTGATGCTGATTCTCGGTACCTCTACCTTTTTATATCTTCAAAATATAATCCAGTTCTGCAGAATCAGGAAGTTCACGTCCAAAACAAGGTGCTCTTGAATTGATTACGGATTGAATAAAATTCGTCTCATTACTGTTGACAGTCGCCGCACTTTCGTTCGCAATAATATCGTATAACCTTGAATTTTAAAGTTTAAGTGTAATACTATGTAATTTAAGAGTCGGTACTTTGTGTCAGTTTTTATTATTTTTAAAGGCTTTTCAATGGGTTACTGCTGTGACATAATTTTTTTCAACTTTCTTTGGGCTAATAGGTAGTAATATAATTAAATATCAAAAAATTACTATTTCTTCTGCTCTATGCTTTATTTTAATATTCTCATTTACTTTATGTTTAACAACATGTTTATTAACAGGCTGTGTTATATAATTTGTGTTGTTTTGGCATTTGAGATGTCATCAACATTGCATTGGCCTTTACAATAGCTATGACATATGCACAAATGTTGATATAATATTGGGTAGACAGTCATCTGAAATGTCTACTATCGCAGCTGCCATCATCCATCACTATTAATTTTAGCCACTAGATACAAATAACTGATGTCAATCATTCACAGTGATTGACATACTAAATTGGACTTCAAGAATTTGGCACTGTTAACAATTGTGTTGGAGTTATTGTTAGTCTTAAAATATTAGATTAAAATCCATGTTGTGTTTATACCTAAATAAATAAATCAACGTTTCAACGAGCTCTCGAATTTGTATTTTTTTTTAAATAGCAATTCTTACAAGAACAAGCTATTTAAAAAAATATTTTAGTCATAAATGTGTCTTTTTTGTTGCGATGATGATAAGTCTCACCAGAATCCTGCTAGACGCAATGTGCTGCTTGTAGGATTTTATTATAAACAAAAACCATAAAAAGCTTCACGCAGCGTTGAACCTTCCAAACGTTTTGTATTTAAGACAAGACAAACGACCAGTCCACTCAAAACAATAACCCATATCCCATTCATCTCACAGACAGACCCTCAAATTAATCACCATAAACGCAACCCTAAAACTTCGATGCAACAGTTATAGAAACGTCCCTGACAAGCAATTTATTATTCCAAAATGGTTGGTCCGACAGGAAACGTTGCTGGAATATCCACTAGTTCATTTTCATCGGTCCAACTAGTTTGATACTAACATTTTACATCTAGTTGTAACGTAGAAGTTGCATCGAGTTGTTTTAGCGAAATGAGTTTGTTGTGTTCTAAATTCGGGAGATCTGTTAGTGTCTCGTGTAGTTGTTGTGACGTCCTATAAACCTGCATGTTATTGTTGTTTGCATAGAATACGGAATAGAAGGACTGAAGATGACGTCATTGAGATGCTTGCTGCCCTAAAATGTGTGTAAATGTTTGCTGGCATAGCCTTCGCCATATAATAGGGAGCCCGTGTCAACAAAGTTAGAAGCTGACTGCCCTCAATTCAATTTCAAAATATTTATTGGAACAGTAAACACAGGACCAATTCTACTTATTTTAAATAACGTTCACATTCGCACGTCAGTCGCAATCCGTCAAAAATGCATGAAAATTGAGGCATTTTTGACAGATTGCGACTGAAATGCGAATGTGAAAGTTGCTTAAAAATTAGTAGATTATTGATACTCAGGTTTACAAAATTGTTCCTTAACAGCTACTACAACTAGTTTAAAGGTGATATTATCATGTCACTATTAGCGCCCACCTTCAAGAGCGGAATTCCAGAGAGTGACAGTTAGTGTGTTGTCCTCTATGTAACTTGTGTTGGCATGCGGAGCCGTTACTTGGGACTGGTCAATCATGGACTCGAGTTTGTGAGATCATGGATCAGTTTGTGAGGGGCGTCTCTGGATGTCGCATTGTATGACTACTTTTATTATCTTGGGTTCTGCCTGTAAAAATAATTGTATGTGTAAGTAAATTAATAAATAAATAAATAAATATAACTATAATTATATTTGGATTCGTAAAATTAGAGTAAAAAACCAACAATTGATCTAAAAATTTATGAAAAAATACCTTTATTTTATTACCATTCATCTATAGGGTGATTTTTTAAAGTGTGCGTAGATAGCCAAACCTGAAACTATGAGGAATATCGAAAAACACTAAAAGGAGTCTCGAGGCTGATTTTGATGAAAACTAAAACTGCACCATTAAAAAGTGATTTATTAAAAATGAGCGCTTTCCTTTAGTTTTCCGATTTGACCATCGACCATCCACGCACACTTTAAAAATTAACCCTGTAAATGTCGCCTCTCCATGATGCGTACTATGATTCCCTTTAAAGAAGGCCAGAATTTTCACGGGCCGTCAATTTCTATGAGTAAAGATGTGACACTCACAGACGCGCTTCAACGGTATTGTCAAAGCTTTTCATGCGGTAAGCTTTGATAACACCGTGAAGCAGCAGCCGACGATGCTTCTCCGTGGTCTATGGTTATTTGTACGTTAGGTACGGAAACTACGAAGTTTGTTACTGTGTATACGTATTTAAAAGTTGCATAGTTTTGCCATAGTTTTGCAATTTCAGAATGCACATACAGCTATAATTATTATTACAATGAGTGCAATAAAATATTTTAGTTTCAGTTATTGTTTGTTTATTTCATTTGTGAAGTACGTCGTTAATGCACATTTCATTTCGTTTAATAAAAACTTGGGAGCTAATTAAAATTCTGCGAAGCAAATATAGTTAGTACATTTTGATGCAAGGGGTAACTTTGTCATACCTACTTGTTCCATGGTCAAATTTGTAATTTGTTCAAGATTTTGTTTTGTATTATTCGTTGATTATCTTGAGATTAAGATATCGTAAGTGTAGGCACTTTTTTTGTTAAAAAAAATAATAAATATGAATCACAAAATATTTCCTAACAAGGAAACGACTTCGATCATTGTCTCAATATTGGTTGAAATCTGATGCTTCACTTAAGTGGTCTAAAACAAAACGAAGGACACTCCATCTGTTCTCGAAAGCTCCATTCTTGACGCTTAGAAATTTATAAGGCATTATGTAACAGGTCGATATTCAAGAACAGTCACTTCTGCAATGATTTATTTCAACGGTTTAAATCCTATCTTTTTAAAATTATAAATGTTTGTGAGCATGGATGTTTGATACTCCGTAAGATTGTTATAAATCTTGATTAGATTATAATTCCTCGATATATTATGAAAAAAATGATTTGTATACCTATCTACAGTAAATCCCACCCAAATTCAATAGGTTCCAAATAAATCCGTGTTTTATTTAGAAAATTTAGTTTACGATTTCATGCAATATTTTACAATCTTACGGCTTTTACCATTTTCCGGTGACATTCCTAACAGTATAATAACAATAACACATAGGCAATCATTTACAAAACAAGGAAGTACTAATTACTCGCGGGCGGCGGGGCTGCAGATTTAGTAACAGCAAAAAATGTGAATACCAACTCAATACTCAATACTACATAATACCAAGAAAGGACTCTCAGATAAAACATATTAACCACTACTTGTTGACTAGTGGCTTCACAAAAAAAAACTGGGCGAGGACATAAATATTATGAAAAAAAAAAAAAAAAATCAGGTTTCGAACCCTCAATTAAGTGAATACCAATCCTCGTTACTAAGAACTCTGAACCATCATTATAAGGGAATCCGCCAAAATGAAGCAAAGTACCTAGTTAGCAAAGTATATTATACTTAGTCTCCGACTGTTTGTTTCATAACAAGATAAAAAGTCGGTAGGCATTTTAATCTTACGTTTTCGGATTTAATAAAGTTTAAGACAGAGATTGTGCAATATACTTGTTACGAGGTACAATTTTGGTAGTTATTAAATTTTTCGTGTACATACCTGCTTGTGTAGGAAAACTAGAATTTTACATAGATCTCTATGGAGAAGAACGGGCAAGAAAATCCACGGATCTATATATATAAAAATGAAACCCGTTTTCCTTGGTCACGGCATCACGCGTGAATGGCTGGACCGATTTCACTAATTCTTTTTTTGTTGTGTTTATTATTCTCAGGAGAAGGTTCTGAAAAAATTAAAATAATTGCGCGGAAAATTAGAAAATTTAAGAATCCTTAGGGTAGGTGTAGGGTAGGTGTAGGGTAGGTGTAGGGTAGGTGTAGGGTAGGTGTAGGGTAGGTGTAGGGTAGGTGTAGGGTAGGTGTAGGGTAGGTGTAGGGTAGGTGTAGGGTAGGTGTAGGGTAGGTGTAGGGTAGGTGTAGGGTAGGTGTAGGGTAGGTGTAGGGTAGGTGTAGGGTAGGTGTAGGGTAGGTGTAGGGTAGGTGTAGGGTAGGTGTAGGGTAGGTGTAGGGTAGGTGTAGGGTAGGTGTAGGGTGGTGTAGGGTAGGTGTAGGGTAGGTGTAGGGTAGGTGTAGGGTAGGTGTAGGGTAGGTGTAGGGTAGGTAGGTAGGTAGCCAGTTGACGGGAGCGAAGCCGCGGGGGACAGCTAGTACTTTTATAAATCAGTAAATAGTTACAAAACAAATGGTAACATAGACCAGAAAATTGTAAGTGGATGTGCCTGTAACTGGCTCAAAATCACAGCAGTCCACGAAAATTGTGAAGAGTTGTGAAAAATAATGATAATATAATAAAATTGCACGGAGCTTGCCCATAACGAAGAGAAGGGAGGGAGAGATTTGTTCTACATAATTATTAGAAAGGTATAATGATAAAATAAACGATCAAAAACAAGCGCTCAATGCCTACAAGAGCATATTATATGATCAAACGAACTTCCAAGTGAAGTTCGATCATTATTATATGAGTCGCTTCATTCGAAGATATTTTTTAACCAGGTAGTCCCCTTTCCTTGCGCTAGCAACTACGCACGTCTATTTAGTTTTTTTTTTTTTTTTTATAAACTGGCAACATCGTACCCCACCTCGCCGTGTCGGTCAGTTGTAACCGTCATTATTTTAGAGATGATGCAAATCTCTTCAGGGTTCTTTAGGGTGGGTCGGGAAATTATATCTTCGAATGAAGCGACTCATATAATAATGATCGAACTTCACTTGGAAGTTCGTTTGATCATATATTATATTTCGTCGCTTCATTCTTCAGATATTTTTTAACCAGGTAGATGTTAAGAGATAATGAGATTTGCTGGTTCATTTGAATAAATTGCAAGGATTTTTCAAATGATTAATTATTTACTTTTAAGTACATAGGTACCTATTGAAAAAATAAAGAATGTTCTTTTAAGTTATGATAATAATTATGCGTTTGATTTACAATCAATTCCTTACAACTGGTTACAATTATAAGCATACTGATTCTGCAAATTCGGCTTCATTAACTTTATTAACTTTACAAAACTTGACAAACGTTTGAGAACGACTGGTCTATCCCGCGTTTCTACGTATTGTGTCAATGCACACACCTGTCGAGCTTGCAGAAGAAGTTGAGGCGTGTCATGTACTGTGTGCACTGAATATATTATATATA
Organism: Melanchra persicariae; assembly: GCA_947386135.1. Lineage (NCBI taxonomy): Eukaryota > Metazoa > Arthropoda > Insecta > Lepidoptera > Noctuidae > Melanchra > Melanchra persicariae. Next base: position 3,971,774 of record OX376653.1, on the reverse strand, counting down.
TGAATATATATATGTATTGACCCCACTTTTGATAATACCAATTTTATCCATGGACTTACGGTTTGAGCTGTGGCCGCTTTATTAGGTTTTTTTAATTGTTAGTATTAAGTTGTTTATATTTTTAGCTCTTAAGATTTTTTGTAATAAATGTGTAATCTGCGAGTACCCGGCAGCAGGGCAAATATTTTTATTTTCTAAAAGTAGGGCAGAAAAAGTACGGGTTGTTCTCTTCCTGGAGCAGAAGCCTTGATAGCGTCTGTTATCACTACTTTTTACTTCATTTGACGAGATATTGATATTCTCCAGTTTTATTAGGTTAAGAGTTTGGACTCGCTGTTCCGTACATAAAGCCAGTAAAATAACGAATCTTTTGGTCACTTGACTTAGGTCTAAATTTCGGTTCCGAGTACCATTTAGAAAAGAGATTAAAATTAATTGCGGATCCCAGGTCTGTATGTATATTTTGGCCTGCTAGGTTTAAGTTTATAGGCTCCTTTTAACAACCGCTTGATGCATTCATCAGAACCGACGTTGTTGCCCAATAGTAACGAGAGTGCGGATCTGTGGGAATTCAAAGATCCATACGAGGCGCCTTTATTGAACTCTGTTGTCAAATAAGAGATACCTTTGCTACCGTGCTCTCGAAGTATCAATTTTGGTAATTTTGCAGAACTGCCACCAGAGTTTGTATGAGACGCTATATTTTTTTTTTTGGTGTTATCAGAAAGCGACGCTAACATGAGGTCTATTGCTTCTACGGGGATATTACGTCGGAAGGCTTTTAAGAATTAAATAGAATGGGGAAAAGCGTAGAAAAAATTGTGTTTCCAATTAATTGTAATTGCATTGACAAACGACGCGTCTGGGTCAGGAAACCAGGATGCGTACAAATCACATTTTTCATTAATGCGAGAAGCGAACAAATCAATTACAGGTTGACCTAGTTTACGAATGATAGTTTTAAATGCTTGATCTGATAAGCCCCATTCTATATAGGGGTTAATTTTTCTTGATTCAATATCAGCTTCGATGTTTTGTTTGGTATTAATATAAGATGCGAATATCCATATATTCCGCTTCTCGCACCATTGCCAAATTTAATAAGCAAGATCGTTTTAGTGAGGATATTGTACTCCTCCCATTCTATTAATATAACTCAACGCTGTGTTAATGTCAACTCGTAACAATATGGAACAATTTGGTCGTTCCTTCGCGAAGTTTTTTAGTGCTAAGAAACCCAGTTGAAACCTAGTTGTAAGCTCGCAATTGTACTAACAAAATATGGATGTCTTTATTCCGAAATAAAAGATTATTATTATTATTATTAATAACTCTAAGTCATTTATATGATATTCTCTTTCCTTCCATGATTCATGAGCGCGATTACCATCAAAAAATGCTCCCCACCCTGTATTCGAAGCATCGGAAAATATTTCCAATTCAAAATCGGGGGTGTCGACGAAGTTTGAACATGTAAATATATTTTGTGACCACCAATTTAAATCGTTAAGTATGTGTCGTTCCAGGCTTATTTTAGAATTATAATCGTTATGAAATCTATTCACTAAAATGTATTTTTGGTGCTCTAGGGTTTTGGTATATAGCCACCCGTATTTGACGGCAGGGCACGCTGCTGTGAGAACGCCGATTACCTAATTGAGCGAATTCTCTTATGGTATAGGGAGGTAAACCAATAAACTTTTTAACAAGCTGCGCGATATTACGACGTTTGTCCTTAGGTAAGGAAACCGAAAGGGTTTCGTATTATAGATGAAACCTAAGAATTTGCACTCTTGTTGGGGTATTATAAATGAACTCTTTTTATAATTTATCACAAAAAACCGAGACAAGTTAACACGTAAAATTTCGATAACATTACTGAGACACTCAGTGTAGGTTTTTCCGATACATAAGATCTATGTATATGACCGATTTATGTCCCTTAAGGTAGGTTAACCTCCTTCATAATTTGTGTAAACACTAGTAGCAATGGAAATACCGTATGGCATGGTGTTAAATTCGTATGTTATGGTTTCCGGGTTTTCATTTTCGAATTGAAAACGCAAGTATTTTCTAAATGATTTTATTATTGAAACTAAAAAAGGCTTCTTTAAGATCTATTGGTGCATGGAAACCATTTTTTGGAATAAGTTTAGAGGCGGTCCTATGATCTTCCATTTTGAAGTGACATTTTTTGAAGAACTGATTAAATGATTTTTGATTTAAGATGAATTGCTTTGCACCGTCTGGCTTATATGATAAAAATATGTGAGATATAAACTGGTGTTTTATAGGTTCACAGACGTTAACCGCGCCTAGGTCTATGAGTTTGTTAATGGCGATCGCCATATCACATTTCTCTTGTTTAGACCAAAATGTTTTGGTTGTATTATGGGGTTGTAGTACTCCATCTGATAAATGGATATCGACACCTTGACTAATCCATCTAAGAACTGTCATATTAACGGTGATTTTTGCCCAGCAATCATAATAAAACTTAACTCTGACTGCATGTACCTGAGTCAATGACGTCGTGTTGGAGCAAGTTGTTTGTAGTTGATCTTCGACTGGCTGAATGCAGGGGGAGACTCGGTAGTTGGACCGTTTGTGACCCCCTCGCCCCCCCCCCTGGTTTACAATAGCCTTAGAGGCTTTAATTTTTTCTAAAAGGTAATCGTTGCAAGTCGGATAAAATTCGGCCATTTTCTTTTCCCAAAATCTAACAGATTCCGGTATGGCCGCAGAAACCATAATTATGGTTAAGCGTTGGTGCTTGAAGTAACGGGCAGTTTTTGAGTATGAGGTAATTTCTCAAAAGAATCTCCCTATTTTCTTTTGTCATAAGTACCCTTTTTTTTAGCAAAGGTACTTATATTTAATAAAATAAATGGTAAGTATTGTAGCGAGATTGTTATGAATTTTCTCGCCAAATTCCAGTGTCTCGTCTGTGATTTCGCCTAATGCCGCCAAAATATTTGGGTGGATTGGTCACAACTTCTGGGGTAGGAACCACTTCGCTCGCTGGTGGTTCTGGTGGTGATGAATCTGGTTCGAAGTCCACCAGTGTCCACATTTTCAGGGACAGAGTTTTTAAATTCTTTAAATGCTCACAATGTTTCTACATAGGTAGGTATATGTATTTTTCCTTCGTGTATGACTCTCGGTCAACCTCTAGGCTTAGATTGTTTGCGTCATGTCTAGCCATCGTGTATAACTCGCGGTTACCCTCCAGGCAGACTAATAGACGCTGTATTGCACACATTTATTTTTCCTTCGTGTATGACTCTCGGTCAACCTCCAGGCTTAGATTGTTTGCGTCATGGCTAGCCATCGTGTATAACTCGCGGTTACCCTCCAGGCAGACTTATAGACGCTGTATTGCACACATTTATTTTTCCTTCGTGTATGACTCTCGGTCAACCTCCAGGATTAGATTGTTTGCGTCATGTCTAGCCATCGTGTATAACTCGCGGTTACCCTCCAGGCAGACTTATAGACGCTGTATTGCACACATTTATTTCGTAATCCGTTCAGGGGGGTCTCTTGGACCTGTTAACATTTTTCGTAAGTTATGAGGGTAGTCACAACTTTACTCGGCAAAGAATTCGTGAGTACATAAGAACAGTTTCACACGTGATTCTAGTTCATAGAAACCATGTTTGTTCTATTTATAGCCATCGTGTTATCTCGGATAACCTCCCGGTATCATTAAACATTCGTGTTGCCATCGCGGACAACCTCCCGGTATTATTGGGTTACTTAGTAAAGTAACTTATGTATTTAGCCATTTTGTTACCATCTCGGGCAACCTCCAGGCTCCAAGCAGTATTTTAACTTTTTATTATCACTTTTCAAACACCAACAATGAGAAATATATTATGTACTTACTTGAAGTTTGTTCCGAATCTGATGACGAAAAATCTCTTATTCGACGACGATAAGCCTTCTTTTCTAACCTTCGTATTTTATTCTAGTAATGCATAATTTTACATGTGTACTGTTAAGCCGCTGTCAATTTATGTTTTATATTTTATGTGTAAAGATTTAACTTGTTGTTTTTTGAGTATTACACCTGTTTGTACAAACCGTTTGTACAACATTTGTATGCCCAGCAAGGCAGCACATAGTGAAACACTTAATTATAAATTACTCCACCAATGGTCAACATTTTATATGACAAATAAATATTTTGAATTTGAATTCAATTTTCTCTAAATATAACAATACTTGGTAAATATACTTTTAAACTTACCTACTACTTATTTAGTTTTGAAGACGTCCGTTCGTTGCTGCGCACGAAAAAAGAATGACGGTTACAACTGACCGACACGGCGAGGTGGGGTACGATGTTGCCAGTTTATAAAAAAAAAAAAAAAAACTCTAAATAGACGTGCGTAGTTGCTAGCGCAAGGAAAGGGGACTACCTGGTTAAAAAATATCTGAAGAATGAAGCGACGAAATATAAATATAATTATATATTATTGAAGCAAGGTTTTGCAACTGTTTCTTCATTACAAAGAAGCGTGACCCATGTAACATAAACATTTGTAACATAGTACATACCGGAACTCGCTCTCAAATATTCGGAATTGGAGCCTAAAGATGTTGGCTCGCTGCCCAAAACAAGTTATTTTAAAAGGATCAATAAAGTACCTTGTACCATCAGTTTGTCGAAAGCCCATATTCTTTTCTCGATTGTGGTTTTTTTAGTTCCTCGTTGGCCATGCCAAACTGCAATATCGTATGTAGGAGTGGCAATAGAAAACATTTTATCCCCATAGATTTAGGCAGCCATAGTACTCGTATTAGGTACACTAAGGCACCTCGTGCACTAGACGGCCACGACCACGACCAGTCGTGGTCGTGGTCGTAACCTTGTTCGCAGAAGTTACGGTTGGGCTGTGGACAAGTTTGCGGCCACGACCACGACTGGTCGTAAAGCGACCATTTGTCGAGCTGCTGCTGTTGTTGTTCTGAGCTCGAACAGTATGGACATAGAAATTGTGTGCCTGTACTTGATGTGGAAAAGACGTAACACATCCTGTGTTGGAAAGGACGCCGCGAATGGCTGGCCGCGGCCCAGCCGTATTCGCGGTCGCAGATCTAGTGCACGAGCGCTCATAGCAAACTATACGTAAGTTGGTCACAACGACCAGTCGTGCCGCCCGGTGCGCGGCCAGTTGGCCGTTGCGGCCAAGTGCGCGACATTCATACTATGGTTTCTTTAGTTAATCTGGTCGTTGCGGCCACTGGTCGTGGTAGTGGCCGTCTAGTGCGCGAGGTGCCTAAAACTTCACCAGTTACGTTTAAGTCTATAGGGGTCGAGCCTATCATCATCAGCAAGGCACGAATGCCTCCAGGCTGTAACTGAGAAAGTCCAGCTCGAGGGAAAAAATAAATAACACTGCCCGATTCAGAAAATAATTTGGAGCCAGTAGCTTTATTCAAACTCTTAAAGAATTTAAGAAGAAAACAATCCTATGCTAAAATTTATTGCTCTAGATGTCAGGTCGCCGCGTCGGCTTTACCATGTGATGAAGGTAATTAAGAAGTTTAAAACTTATGAACTCTAGTTGGTCAGTCTGATTTATTTTAGACTAGCAGATGCTATTCTAAAATAAATCAGACTAACTTTAACGCAGGCGGATCTGTTGACAGATGTCAACAGATCCGCCTGCGTTCAAAGTTGAACATAATTTTAAGGACACCTATCCCCGGATAAATTGTATGTGTCAATTCAAGTCATAAACTACTTAATTATGTATATGTGTTCGAATCTGTTCTCTACTTTTAGAGTAACAAACATCCATCCATTCATCTATTCATCCTCACAAAACTTTCACACATTTATAATACTAAGCAGGACTAGTAGGATTTGTGATGAGCTGGTGACTAAATAATTACAGTCGCACGGGTCGATCTACAAGGTTAAGCAACGCTTGCCGGGGTCGGTCTGTGGATGGGTGACCATCTTAACATATCGAGTTTCCTCCGTGCCTTGGAAAGCACGTTATGCCGTTGGTCCCGGCTGTCTTTTGTAGATCTTTGGCAGTCGTTACGGATTGTCAGAAGCCAGAAAATCTGACTCCAGTCTTGCCAAGAAGTACCGTGTTACCCAGTTAATGGGTTGTGGAGATCTGGCAGCCGCTCCACGTAAAATACTGGTATTCAGCTGAATCTGGTTTGACTGGGAGCCGACCCCAATATAGTTTGAAAAAGGCTAGGCAGATGAAGACTATTAGGATTAGTAGGCTTGTATTTTTAAATACCCTGCGCGATTCCTCTTTAAGGTGTACAAAAGAGTAGTCCAGTTCCTTTTTATAAGCAAAATCATTGTAACCCTCATTTAAAAACTACCCACGGAACTACTTTATCTGAATTTCATTAACATTTTAAATTCCATTGCAAAAAGTACTCTATTCTGCTCTCAATAAATATTCCGCTTAATTTAAAATGCAGAAAGGTTTTAAATCTACAGGAGCGGTATAATTTTATGTAGGTAGAAATAAAGGCTATAATATAAAAATATTGTTCTTTATTAAACAGGAAGATATACTAACATGAAGTATTATGCCAATTTTTTTTTGCGACCGCGTACCTGTATAGAGTTTAGATGCAGTGTTAGAAGGCCTCCCATAAGGTGGAACGATGACCTGGTGAGGATCGCGGGAAGCCGATGGATGCGAGATGCACAGGACTGGTTGTTGTGGCGACACTTGAGGGAGGCCTATGACCCAGTAGTGGTCGTGTTTCAGCTATGATTATGATGATGAGATAGCAACAGGCTCGCCCCTTAAAAATATCTAACTAGTAAAATGTCGGAGTATAGTATGTACGTCTCTTTTTTTAATGGCTGATAATGACTTTAATCAGTATCAGCCATTATGATGGATAAGCCATTATGACGGTTGGACGTGTCATCAAATGACTTCTTCCGCTCTGTGTGTGTGTGAGTGTCAGTCTCTTACTGACTAAAGCCCGCTCGTGTTTCTCCAAATGCCCTTTGTAAGAAAGAAAGAAAGAAAAGAAAGAAAGAAAATTGAGTTTATTGGCATTAAAACACGCAAGACCTTAAAATTAAACAAAAATACAAAACTAATAATGCCAAAAGGGCCTCAGCTCAGCATTATGCCAGATGGCAACACAAGGTATACCACCTGACGCGCGCTTTGCGTTCCAAGATAGCGGTAACTCTTTCAAACTAATTCCGCAACCCAGGCAGGCACTTGCCCTAGCGGGCCGCGTCTATTATGATGACATGACTTGTTCTTTGAGACACGCGTGGAACATAACGCGCGGTCGACTTGGGCCTGGCCCTTATCGCATGGTGAGCCACCCATCGCTCGCCGGTCGCAGGCCCGCGTCTATGGTGGGAAGGGTATCACCCATCGACTCCCGACGCCCGGGGCGTCTTCTTCCGTTGCGGCAGCTGGGGCGTGAGGTTTGCCTCCACCTTACGCGTCCCGCCACCTCCTTCGCTTGCATTACTGCTTTGCAGAAGGAGGTGACTGCTTCCCATGCCCCCTCGCTTCGGAACGTGGATTGAACCAGGGCGGACGCGAGAGGTCGCAGCCGCCGATCGCCTCTATGAAGACACGGTGGTGCTCCGCGCACGCAGAGGGCAGCCCTCCACCGTATGCTCCACCATGACCTCTGGGCGATTCACACAGTAATGACACCCGGGCGCGTCCTTCCGCCGGATCTGAAACAGGTAGCTCTCGAAACATCCGTGTCCGGTGAGTACTTGTATCAGGCGGAAGGAAATACAAGTGTCATGATGTGAAAGTCTTTGTTTACAAAAAACTATTATTTTATTATTATTATAAGGTATTTATTTTCTTGGCCTTGCCGCGGTTGGCTGTGATAAAGTTTTTCATACAGTTATAAATGAAAATTTTAAACCAATAGCTTTCGGCTAATGTACTCTGAAAATTCGATTAAAACATTATAGCCGCAGCAACAGTAACTCAAGGCTCTCCATCTAAATCATTAATAACCCAAAACAAAACTTACTCCTTTGACATAAGTTTGACAATGGCTTGTTCATGATATTACAAAGTAAGATAAGTTGTCTCTATTATCATTTGAATAGTTAGCAAGTTAGTAAACTTTGTAGCCGAATATGGTGTAGGTGTAATCTTAGGAGCTAAAATTAACGTCAGTTTGGAAGATGAACTATTGTCCCGCTTTTCAGATAGGTACTTTCTAGAAGATACCGATAGGTGTCGTGTTTTCAAACTGCTGTAAGCAAGATCTAATGATCCTTCAACAAACACCAACAACAACTACACAGGAAGTTCTTACCCACGAGAATTCGATTTTCATAAAAATATGTATTTTTAAATTGTACTTGGCAATATTATCATCATCATATCACCCGAAAGACGTCCACTGCTGGACATGGGCCTACCCCAAATGGGGGGGTGTGAAATAAACGCCACACTTGGCAGGCGGGTGTGCGATCGCAGTGTAGCTGTTGCAATGTGTACCTACAGAGAATGCTGCTGCCCATTCTCTGGTGAGTCCCCTAGTCGCCTCGTACGACACCCACGGGAAGTAATGGAATGGTGCTATTCTTTTACGTTCGACACCATACGGAAAAAATTATCAAAATCGTCATTTTACTTTTAATCTTGTTTTCTTTTTAGGGTTTCGCACCCGATGATTGACCAACGGAACCCTAATACTGAGCCTCCGCTGAACGTCCTTCTATCTTTCGGTGGGTTGTACCTTATGACTTGTAATAGGTAGACAGTTGAAATTTTCAAATTACATGAAACGTATTTTTGATTTTGGTCTTTCTTAAAAATGTAAATAAATGGAAGCATGTAAACGTGTAGTGCCAATACTTAACTATACAATATAATATTTAAAAACTGGTCAAACGCGAGTCAGAGTCATCGAGGCTTCACAATGCCGCACTTTTCGATACTAGAATAACCACTTCATTTTTGAAGTCGGTTAAAAATCTATGGAGCCTAACCTTACCTGACCTAGAATCATAAAATTTCACAAGAAACATTGTCTCCTAATGGCACGGAACCCTTCGTTTGGGAGTCTGACTCGAACTTAGCCAGTTTTATATCTAGTCTTTGACGAGACTATTCAAGCTGTTAACCACAAAACCAATTCCCTTAAAATTCTCTCCAGAAATTCCCATAACGATTCCATTTTCGGCCGCAAAATTAATCCTTTAAAACGTTTAACCCAAGAAGGTAATATTCCACAATCTTCCTAGAACTACCCATACGAGGACCATATTCTCCGTAACCTGTGAACCGTGGGTTAACTACCTAATTAAATAGTTGAACCAAAGGATGCAGGGATCGTAAACTGTGCAAGAACAGTACAGGGATCACAAATCCCCCTTAAAAGGAGTTTGATAACACTTTAAGGGGTACAGGGGTACCGGAATATCGCGACTAAGCAGTCTTTATTAAAGTTTTAAGGGTGGCAACTTCGAGTAAGGATCTGAAGGAAATGTAAGAATATCTTTGTCGAGTTGTTTCTTCGAAACGTTTTGAGATAACGAGTTTGACTTATCTATTTATCGGTTGACTGAAGTTTTGCCATTTTTGGGTAGTGGAATTAGTTGTGTTTTGGGCATTAATGCTTTGTTATAAAATGTCTAATATTCCCAACAAAAAAGTAGTATAATATTATTGTTATAACCTTTTTTTATGAATGGGAAATAATCAAATTACTTCTTCCGCTATGGGTGGAGCGGAAGGGAGTGTCAGACTCTTACTGACTAAAACCCATCCGTGTTCCCCTTATTTCCCAGGGCTGCGGTGACTCTTCCGAACAAAATCCGCAGTATTAAAATAACCTAAGATCTTGATTCTGTCTTTGGTTATTATAAGACCAATCATTTTGCAACTAAACATATTCACATAAAATGTGGAGTTTTATGTATATAACAGTCATATAAAATCCTTTACAACATTGTAGGTCATCCAATCCTAATATTACAAGAAAGTTACTTTGATCAAGATCGTATTCATACGACTGGATTCGTTGAAAGCTGAGTGCTCGAGAGTGCATTGCAATTTTTAAACCTAGCACCGAAATGCACTCGTCTAGGAAATCTGTGCCCCTGCTACCGGATGAAAGAGGGTCTGTAACAATAGAAACTAAGACGAAAGTATCAGAATGTTCAAGCTTTTATATCTGATATACGAAATGTATCATGACTTGTTTCACTTTTGCTAAGCAACACTAGATAAAGGTATTTGACTGGCCTGTTGGTCTAGTGGTTAGTGACCCTGACTGCAAAGCCGGAGGTCGTGGGTTCGATTCCCACCCAGGACAAACTTTGTGTGATGAGCATTATTGTTTGTTCTGTGTCTGGGTGTAATTTATCTATAATATGTATGTATTTATAAATTATATAAGTATGTATATCAGTTGTCTGGTTACCATAACACAAGCTCTGCTTAGCTTGGGATCAGATGGCCGTGTGTGAGTTGTCCCAAGATATTATTATTATTATTATTATTTATTTAAATGTTTGTAGAATTACAGATATTGTCTCAGTGAAGAAAGAATAAAATAAATAAATAGAGTTGATTTGTGCCAAGCATGACGCTTACCATAAAAAAAAATTCGCGTCACATCCACGCAAAACGGTCATCGCTCAGCATAATGCTGGAACTCGTGTGCGAGACAGAGCCACAGCGTTGGTTTTCAGCAACAGCGGGTCTGGCCGGGCTAGTAACGGCAGTACATCCAAAGATTCTTCGATCCGATTTCAAAAAAAAAATTTCCGATAGAAAGCTACGTATACACTCGCCTCAGCGATGGTGTGTAACTTTTTCTGGACAGCCCATGACATTCATACACTGGGCTATTTTTATACAACGGGCCCAATCTACTAATTTTGAAGCAAGTCGCAATCTGTCAAAAATGTATGAGAAATGAGTTTTTTTTAAAGATTATAACAGAAATGCGAATGCGAGATGCTTAAAAATGAGTAAAATTGGCCGTCATGAAAACAACTGTTCTGTAACCTATTACATTTTTCCTATATTATAAAAAAAAAATATAGTTCATACCTTAATCAACTCAAGAAACAGTGTACATACACTGCCTCTTGAGTAGGTATCTCGTAGTAACAATCTCTAACTTTAACGGTTGATATCTTTCTTTTAAATGCAAAAAGACTACAAAAAATAATGACCCCTTACAAAAATACAATACATAAAAATTAAATAGCCACTGTTAAAGAACTCCGGACGAAAAACAGAACAGACTTCAAACGCTCGAAGCTTTTAAGCAAAAAAACAGCTCAAACGGAATTCCGGATCCAAAAGATATCCAAAGATAAGAAAGGAAACCGGACGGATAACGTTTGAGGACTCGGGAGGAGGCTTTGAAGGTACAGCTTACACAAAAACGGGGGTCCCTTTTAAACAATCGGACCTTAGGGTCCAAATTACGTCCACTTTGGTGACGTCCAATGCGGGCCCTCGGTTGTTTATTATTTTGCGGACCTTACTGAAGTGTTTAAATTAATGAAAATGTTTTGTAGAACAGGGGTTTAACATGTGGCTGTACTTAATTAAATAAGTGAAAGTCCGGGCAGCTAACCTTCCTGGAAATCATCTGGTTTATTTTGTGTTGAAGTTGGTTATGGAATTTCTCATTGGAAACTTTTAAATTAGGGCAAAATGATTTATTCCTTTTTGTTGCTTTGCTTGATAATATACCGATAATACGATAGCTAGGTAACCTATATATTTAATTCTACAAAATTGATATAAAAGTATCAACAACAATATTATTTTTTAAAGTAGTGGCCCGCCCCGGCTTCGCCCGAATGATTTCTTTTTTTTTTTTTCGTACAAACATTGCCCTGTCAATTACAAACACAACATTAAAATTATTATTGGAATAGTTTGAGTCGTTCTCAAGTTATGGCTTGACTAAGGAAGACAGGGATTCATTTTTTATATGCAACGTGTAACAGAATAAACGCAATATTTTAAACTCAACCTTTACTATCGGTGCTGTCAATTGTGCCAATTTTTACCTAGAAATGATGCAACAAGCCCAAACAAGCATCTCTGTCAAATTCTTTCTCAAACGCAATAACTCCGTGCTCAAATATTTTTCAATATTTTTTTTAAACTGACTGTCTGTATAAAATCATAACGTTTTTTCCCGAATTTTCCCTCCCTATTCATGCCTTATGGTCAGAATGATAGAAACATACAACAGTGGCGCCATCTATAACGTCATAAATCAATGCGAAAAGATGCATTCACCCATAATACCAATAAATAATTTATAAGCTATTATTGACATCGAAGCTGATTTCTCCGAGGGATGCCACAGGGGACTTTTCTGTGTACAGACTAACTGCCTAGTTTCAGATTATTGTTCTAGTACGAGTTATAATTGGATTGACAATATGTTGGGTTAGGACGTTAAGTTATAGGTATTGGTCTTCCGTTTAAACGTTAGGTACTGTTATTGATTTTAGTTATGAGTGATTCTAAGAGATTTGGGTTATAAATGGAGTGATTTTTCTAGTTTTAATGGTATACGGTATTTAAAAAAATATCTAAGTTAGGTATACTAAAAGGGAGGCAAAATTTAATATTTGTAAGGTATTTTAGTATGTTCGTCACTTATAAATGAAATTCCCTTGGCCAAGGAGCATGCATTCCCTTTATTATAAAAAACAGGGTTTGTCAACAATTCCATTAAAACCAGAAATCATTTCTATCCCAAAAAAATTAAGCAAGGTGTGCTGAATTGGGCACGGAGCGAAATTGAGGGAAAGATAGTGAAAAACTAAAATTAAAAATATCAAAGGACCAAATTGGGCAAAAACTACCAGCCAAGTGTGAAATGCAAGCGACGAATGAACAACTATTTAAAAAGTGAGCTATTTTCTGGCTTTTAAATAGTTGTTCATTCGTCGGTGAGCTTTTTTTTGGAAATAGTTTTAAAGTTGGGAACAAAGGAAGTGTTCTCAAAGAGTCAAAAGACTGCAAGTTTGGTTGGGACTTTGATTGCCATATTCAGAGAAGTACCTACTTTCAACATTTAAAGCACGTTAAACCGTTGGTCTCGGCTGTCATTTAGAGATCTTTGGCAGTCGTTACGGATTGTCAGAACTCAAAAAATCTGACACCAGTCTTGCCGAAAAGAACCGGTCAAATGGTTCTTTTTGGGTTGTGGAGGTCTGGTAGGCAGCCGCTCCACGTAAAATACTGGTATCAGCTGAATCGGGTTTGACTGGGAGCCGACCCCAATATAGTTGGGAAAAGGCTAGGCAGTTAATAGGCTAGGGCCTAACCTAGGCTAAGCATTTAATGGGTTATATTATAATCGTACTGAAAACTATGAATGTTTATAAGGAAACTTTTCTACTCACCTTAATTCTACCTACAAGTAACCATCACCTCGTTATTTCTCTCTTAGCAACTCCTGAGCAAGTCAAACTTAGTTCTGACTCGATAAATTAAGTTATCTTGCCAACTAAATAGATTTCTGTATTGTGTAATTTGATTTCTGGATATCTAAGGTGTTCTGGTTTGACTTTGAGTCTGTATTCGAATATTTTAAAAGTAGAATATCTTTCGAATTGAAAATGTTTTATCATGATAAATGAAAGAGTCTATTTCTGTATAAATTATGACTAATGTAGAAACGTCTTTACTGTTTTCATGCCCTTGTCACATTTTAGTTGGAGTCTGCACTCGGTGCGACATAATCTTCTTCTTTCGAACTTCTCTATTAGTTGTCATCTCAGTTCCTTGTCTAGCCACTATCATCTGTTGCACAGTTGATCAACCTCTTTCTCGGTGAGACTAATTAAGGAAATCGTAAGTGATATTTAGAGAGAGAAAGAAGTTTTTTGCTTTACTAGAAATATTTATAAAAGCATGTGACTAACAAAGAAAAGAGCAACCTATTCACAGTAGTGGGCCAATACAGGCTGTAGATGACAATAATATAACGCAAACAATTACAGCACATCATTATGGAGCAAAACAACCAACATTGAACAAAAGGACCAATCCAACGCTTCAATTTAAAAAAAGAACATTCACAATTCACCGAAATGAGCCCGAAGAATAATTCCATTCATCATTTTAATTTCGACTGACCGCAATAACACAACCGGCGACCCATATCGTGGCAGTAAAAGTTTCACGACGAGCTGAAGGCACATAAAGTGAGGTTTAGTAGCAATTAGGCGATAGTTCATCAGCACTGGCCATAAAGTGAGTTAGTTCTAAGACAGGCGTTGTAAGTGACAGGCGGTTAGGAGGAGTTTGCTTTGAGGATAATGTTGAAGTTTTTTGTATTGAAGGTGGGAAGATTGAAAAAAGATGTTGAGATGTTTTGAGGTGTTGTGTGATGGTGTTGTTGTTGAGATGTTGAATATAAATATACATCGTGTTGTTCACATTATTATGAACAACTTTTGGTAATGATGGGTCCACAGGATACAGACTTCCATGAACTGTTTTGAACTGTGCAAAAAAGTAATACTGACATGTAGATGAGTGTTATATTTTTTTTTAAATTAGAGTTCATGGTCCGGACAAAAAAAAGTCTATATCGTGTAGACCCACTGTAAAGGACGAACTACGAAAACGCAAATGTTTCTCGTTATGCATGCATACAACCTGTCTATTCAGTCGACATTTCACCGTGTACACTTAGGTGTAGTGAACGACAAGTGAGCTGTCGTTCCATCTTGTTTGTATGGTTTGACAGCTCACTTGTCGTTCACTTCGCCTCAGTTCTCACTTCGATATGTTAAGAATCGCACTGCAGAAATTTTAGGACGATTTTGGTTTTGTTCCCATTGTAAGAGTATGGGATAATTCTCATATGTAGAAGTCCTTTGGGATTATTTTCAACATTCAGAAGCTAATGTTTAATACTAAAGCAATCACAAAGCATTAAAACCGTCTAACATGGGCTCTTGTTTCAAAACAAAGTTTTCTTATAAATACCGCATAATACATTACCTGTAATCGATCTTACCTGCCAATACTAATGCAGTATAGCGATCTCAAAACTAAGGAAGCAAGCTGATTTATTTACCTTACTGGGAGGAAAATCGCGTTGTAACATTAAAGTTAATGCGCCAAATAGGAGCAGTACAACCTCTTTGCAGTATTTTATACTTTAATGCAATGCTCTGGATTTTCTCTCCTCTCCATCGACAAGATTTCGTTCTTATTCAGCCTCCTTTGTCTAGTAGTCACCAGAACTACGAGCATGAATGGGTTCAATTTCCGACTCGAGTAAGAAAGAAACAAATATTTAATAAATTATTTGTTTTAATTTGTTATGAAACGGCATTATTATTTATTTTGTCTTCACTGTCAGTCAGTAGAGTAGCTATGCCATAGACAACTGGAACTCAGGAACTGTGTTGTCTGTGTTCGGTTTTCGGGTCTGTCTTTGGTGTGACCAGAGCACAGAACACATATATTAGACAAGAGAGTCGTGGCTAATGCCCGGTCCTCACATGCCTGATAGTGAAATTTGTTTAAGTTTTTTTAGGTAGTTTTATAATTTGTGCTCTTATTTTGTATCTATTTTTCTTTAAGTGCGGCATTTCGGGAAGAATAAAAGTGTTTTCTTTCTTTCTTTCTTCTTCTTTAAATAATATTTATTTGCACCAGGCATGACGCATATAATAAAACAAATTAAATGAATAAACAAGTTGAGAAAATATTCGACACATCAGGAAAAACGGCGCTAGCTCAGCAAAATTCTGGGATAAGTACTGTTGAAAAAGGTGTAAATATAGGTGATGGCTACACAGTGGCCTCCTCCGAAACGTCACAAGGGAAGTGGCTGCTCTATCCAGAAGATGTACCCACCGTAGATGGTGAAGCTGGACATTATTAGTCTATTCATGAAATCCTTTCGTTACACTACTCTTCATTAACAAGAAGAGTCGTCTAACGAAAGGATTTAATGGTAATTTTATTTCATGGGACTTGGACATGATTGTCGAATTATGAGTGCAGCACCTAGTAGGTACACTTTTGATTGGCCTTTAAGGATAAACAAGCATGATATTTTGCTGTTTGATAAAAAAAAAACATTTTACTGAATGTCCTAAAATTAGAAGAGCCCACCACACATAAAATGAGAAAAAGCGAGGAATAAGAATAAAAAATAAAGTTTTATTTGCAAGCCATAAACATAGGTAATACCTTTCTTGAGTGAACTTCTTCAGTTAATCCGCGCCCGGATCCTAGTTGCATGTCTAAATAGTGACAAATCCACTTCAGTAAATTGACCTACTTACATTTAAATGCACAGATCCGACAACGCAAGCAAACTTGATGTAAATAAAAAGTATATTATAATCGGAAATGGCATTTCAGCCATCAGGATATTCAAATTCGTTCCGCATTTATCGAAATTGCGTGATAAATAAATTTGTTTTGGCACAAACATGACTTGCGTGACATTGTTAAATTGTGCCGGATTAATAAATTATTTATTTACCTGGTTCTGGTTTATTATTTTTTTGCGATACTTGCTGTAGTTAAAAGTTCATACTGATATTGTATTGAAATGCAATTGTTGAATTTCAGATATTACCTACAACATTATAAATCTGGAGATAGTCGCACTGTCCGTTAGTCTGAAGATCGTATAACTAGCGGGTTGGAATTTGGCAGGCATTAACTTATCAGGCATTATTTCTTGTAAGAGTTCAAGTATTTCTGACCGTGAAAACGTTACATAGGCATATATTTATTTATTTATTTATTAAAACTTTATGCACTAGTAAAACACTGTACAAAGGCGGACTTAATGCCATAGGCATTTTCTACCAGTCGACCTTTGGGTGGTGCAGAGACAACATGGCAGGTGCAACTTAAGGAAAAACAGAGGGAAAAAAATACGATCATACATACATAGATACATACATACATAAAATTAACAAAGGTATTAAGAAAAACGAATTCAACGAATTAACGATGTGATGATTCAACCAACTTCTTGCGAATATGCTCACGTGCCTTCACTTTAAAGGACAACCGACTGGTTGCCGTCCTGATGGTCCGAGGGAGCGCATTCCAAAGGAAGATCGCTTGGACAAAGAAAGAGGAGCGGATAAACCCAGAGCGGTGTGAGGGACATCGTAGAAGACGGTTATTGGAAGAGCGAAGATTTTTACTGTGGGCAGAGCAAAGGAAATGAATTTGTGAAGTTAGATAAGAGGGAGACGAAGGATTATTGAGAAAAGAAAACAGACTAGTCAAGGCCCTTAGCGCTCTACGCTGACGAATGGGTAACCATTTTAATAGTGATCGATGCGCGGACACGTGATCATACTTACGGAGGTTGAAGACAAATCGAATGCAGTTATTTAGAAGACGGTCAAGTTTATTGAGGAGATCTGCATTCAGGTCGTAGTAGCACACATCACCATAGTCAATAATGGGGAAAATTAGGGACTGTACAAGCATTGCCTTTATGTGAGCTGGGAGAAGATTTTTCAGTCGATACAGCGACCGCAACGTTCCGGTAACTTTTCGACTGACACTCGAGACCTGCTTTCGCCAGTCAAGACGGGTGTCAACATGCAGACCAAGATCCTTAACATCGGAGCCAAACGGAATGACTGTGTTGTCAAAGATTAGGGGTGGTACAGTTAAGCCATTTAGCTTTCTCAAGCTATGGGGACTCCCAACTATGATGGCCTGACATTTTAAAGGGTTAACTGCCACCCCGAATCGGTCCGACCAGCTTTTAATCGATCTCAAATCCCGGTTGAGCTCCTCAATCGCATCCGATAAGTTATCAACACCAGCCTGACAATACAGCTGTAGATATATCTACGACTACCGTACCTATTATGTATAATGACTCCCAACTAACTGGAACTGAATTCCGAATTTAAAATATTTTATTTCACATATGAAAAGTCAGAAACTAGCTAGCGCACGGTTCCAACTGAGCGTTCGGGAGGCTCAGGCGCAGAATGTACCTTTCGCGAAATCCACCCCATACGCAAAACATACCTTTTTTTCTACATTAACTCTTATAAAGTGCTACAGGTATTGAAAACGCAAATAAGGGATTGATAATTTAATTTTTATTATCATTTCAAATTTCACAAAGTCGAACTAAATAATCAGCACATATAGTAGTAACCCTTTAACAGCATTACAGATTATGAAAAACCAAAACTTGTATTTCGTAATCAAATATATTATTATAATTACTACAAATAACGTAAAATATTGCAACGACGAACTTTGCATTTTCAATACCTGTAGCACTTTATAAGAGTTAGTAGTTAAAAAAAGGTATGTTTTGAGAAAGGTGCATTTTGAGAATGGTACGTTTTGCGTATGGGGTGCATTTCGCGAAAGGTACATTCTGCGACTGAGCCAGGAGATAATATTATCTACACTCATGACATGTATCCTCTATAAGAGGTTCTTTTCTAATTCATGAAATCTTGGTACTTACGCCTTTTCATATTGTTTTCCCGACTCTTCTGGTAATAATTGGTTTGAAAAGACCATTGCTGCATTAGAAATGTCTGTTGGTATGTTATCAAAGTTTGTGTCACTCATTGTTGTAAACAACAAAGTAATATTTTTTTTGAAAATGGCGGGACACGACGTGAATTCGAATAACAATTTTTTTTTAGTTACGACGCTTTGATAGTGAAACACGCCTGCATGACAATGTTCTTTTTTAAAATTCATAAAAATATCACGAATTGAGTAGTGATCCGAGAATGTGGCTGTTCGGTGATTCCTTTGCTTTTTGATCCCATTTCAAAAAAGCGAAGGAGTTGCGTAATTTTTTTATTTTTTTTTGGGATATTTTTAAATGCACATCTGTATAATTTTAATGCATACCAGAAAAAATAATGCTGTGCAAAAAATCCCAATTGATTAGAAAACATGTCTTACAAAAAAAACTAAAAAAATCATCCAAAACGAGATGACCTTTTTATCGAATTCACACCAAAAATGTGGTTCATACATCGGATTTATGATTTATAAAACAAAAATACGAATTGTTTATCAAAAATACTAACTTGCACTCTGAATTGCACTTCCCTGAAATAGCAGGTGGTTATCATGGTTACAATAGTAGCCGGTCATTGGGCACCCCGACTCGGACAGGTTAGGTTAGAAGGGGATGGCGGGGTCAAGTGAGCGAGCGAAGCGAGCGAACAGACCCCGCCATCCCCTTCGTGGTTATTTTTTTTTAAACCACCCAGAAATATCATTAGCCAAATATTCGTTCAGTAAAACAGTTCTGCAAATACCATTAAACAGTATATCTAATATGATTTATTTAGTGTGCATAATTTGTGTGCAAGTCAGTATTTTTGATTTAACTTTGAAATATTTTGTTCGAAAAAAGGGAAAATACAGATATCGATTTAATTACATGCCTTTTTTTTGTGTTGGCAATAAGCTGTTTCAGTAACTTTTTAGTGGATTTATAGCATGGAAGTAGGTAAACAATTTTAATGAAACTGAAGTTGTTGCACTATCGCATCGCGCCCGTCTGCACTTTGTTCCATTTAACATAACCCAGAAGGTGTCTGTGAATTTTCCAAACCAACTAAACTCATCTCCATAATTTCTTATAACTTAGACCAACGTACCGATACCTAAAGAAACCTTCTTAATACAGTTTGTCACGACAACTCACACCTCCGACTGTTGCCTACACGTGGCACAGCTATAAACATGTCGAATACAGAAATAACATAATAATACTTGGAAAATACCGAGAGGAACAAGTTTTGGGTATAGATTTAGATAACGTAATATAGAATGAGGTTGTTTCGTACGTCAAAGGATTTGATAAAGGTCGTAGAAAGTGCTGTTTTGAATTGTTCTGCTGTAAAGCTCACATCGAACCTCACATGAATGACTGCACGCAATACACGAAAAAAAAATGGCTTGGTTTTGGAAAAACTCATCCGTTATTCAAGCTTTGATAATCAACACACACTCAGTAATGATAAGGAATTCTATGCACATTCGGTTAACATGTTAAAAGCCATACCTACATGTATATTGATTCATGTTTTTTGCATAAACTCGTAAGTATTCACAATGCATACCTAATAATATGCATTCAAAAAGGCATCCAGGAACGGCATATTTTGTAAATCAATGTTCGGTCTCTACGCGTAAAAACTGCTTCTACCGTATTGACTGGCTTTTTTTCTAACAGTTCATGAAAGAGGCTAGATTCAGCATTGATTGCTAAATCTAGCTTATTATAATACCTACACAAGGTTTAAACAAACACTCTAGGACACATTAACCAAAATTTTGCACAAAAAAAAAAATATTTTTGTCTAAAAGTTAGCTACCTGATATAATTTGATGCACTGCATCAAATTATATCAGGTAGCTAACTTTCAGACAAAAATATTTTATAAATTATGTACAATTTATTTTACATCAAAATAGTTACAATAACATACACTGGTATGTTATTGTAACTAAATTGTACATAATTTTCTATCCATCAGTGTACTCGTAGTTCCAGAAAAAACGAAAAGAAGAAAAATAAAAAATAATGAAAAAGTCTGACCGACCACTTTACCTAGACACACGATCATTAATAAAAGACGTTCGTTCTTTGGTCGAACGATTCGCTGTCCAAGCAGCTAATTGCTCTGTCATTGAACTATTGAACCAAGAAAGTACCTTCTATCTTTTTCATCTTAAAATCGAGACTTTCGAGACCATCATGAGTGCTGGATTTGACAAAAGTAAGCTCAGAATCTCTTAGGAATTCTGGCGAATTCTTTAGATTACTGTCCGTCGATTCTGTAAACATGTCGAAGTGAAGGCTTGGGTGAAGTGATCACGAAGTGAGCTGTCAATCCATGTACCTAATCAAGATGGAATGACAGTTCACTACGTGCTAATTGTCACGGGGCTTGCTACGATAGTGTGGACAAAATTATGTGAATGTGTGTCTTTTTCTTTCACACGCCACGCGTGACAATTTCAATCGGATTTGTAGCAAATGTAGATGGCTGTCGTTACAAAAACCGTAGTCCATGCTATAGGTACACCGCATCGGTCACCTACTCTCAAGCAAATAGTTACGAGTTTCGACCACTTCTCGGCACTTCGGGTGCGGCTGCGCTGCGCTCCGGCGCGCGGCGGCCGGTCAGTAGAGGATGCAATCTACTAATACTCCGTAAACATGGCTGTGATTGAAACTATGACAAGAACGCGTGACAAAAACGGACGTGCAGGGTTACGCAGACATTTTTTGAAAATGATCCACTTTAATTCGGCTCGTGACACGTACCATACATACATGACTGTGACCACCAATATTTTGGAAGTTCGGGGTTGTATCTCACCGATATTGTATGTCGTGTCTTTTGATCGCGTGACAGATTTCGTCCGCATCAACATTACAGCAGTGCGATTCTGCAAACATGTCGAAGTGATGATCACGACGTAAGTGTAGCGGCATTCATGCCGCCACAAAAACCAACGTAGCAGAATCAACATCACAACAAATGAGACTCGCAGCGCCATCTATCTCCACAGCTGCGAACTAGCGACAAAATCCTGAATCGCGATGTCAGAGTTTACCGTGCGATTAGAACATATGCAAAGCTCGAATATCAACTCTCGGGCAGTTGCCCACCAGACACAAACAACCGTCTGGTCGGAGGATCCTCTCTTTCCAGTGGAGGTATGTGGGACTTTACTCTCTGTTCCGCTACCCCCAAACTGGTGACCCTCGACATTGAACGTCAGCGCAGCCTTCGTGCAGCTACTACATCATGACGTCATCATCACTTCCTCATCGTGACCTCAAGCTCTCGAGCAACGAGTCATACAGCCAGCCAGAACCCTCGGCTTCTACGGGCATCCTGACCACCAGCATGCAGCGGACGCGCATTCCTGATCAGCATCCTCAGCCTCTATTATCAACCTCTTCAGCGACCTTGGCAAGCACACTGCACCTTCGGCCAGTCACATGAAGAGCCTTGAAGAACCTCTCCTGGTCGACGCCAGCAGTCACGCCAGCAGCAGCATCGGGGCACCGCAGACAGTTCCAACTCACCGTGAACTCTGCGACGCAGACAGTTCCGACTCACCGAGAACTCTGCGACTTCCGGTTCCGACTCACTGGAACCAACCTTCCACTGGCCTGGCAAGCATCTCAAGATGTATGGACGACTCATCCACTATCGACCTCCGGTCTCCGGAGGGGAGTGATGTAGCGGCATTCATGCCGTCACAAAAACCAACGTAGCAGAATCAACATCACAACAAATGAGACTTGCAGCGCCATCTATCTCCATAGCTGCAAACTAGCGACAAAATCCTGAATCGCGATGTCAGAGTTTACCGTGCGATTAGAACATATGCAAAGCCCGAATATCAACTCTCGGGCAGTTGCCCACCAGACACTACATCCGTCTGGTCGGAGGATCCACCCTTTTCAAAGGAGGTTTGCGGGACTTTACTCTCTGTCCCGTACCTCCAAATAAGCATCCATGTAATCAAGATGGAATGACAGCACACTTCGTGATCACTTCACCCAGGCCTTCACTTTGATTATGTTTACAGAAGCGACCGGCAGACACGCATTGCTGACACGGTCACGAATCCATGTCACAGTAGAATGTCATAAATGTGGACTCACCTTTAGACTTGATTCGTTTGTCTGGTAACAACAAAAGACGACACCACAGTGTGTTGGAATTTTAAGTCATTTTAAAAGTAACGTAACAAACCGCACTCCTCAACTTTGATGCCTTTTATCCTTGGGCTCTAGACAAATGACATTCTGTCAACGGTAGCGTGGCAAAGGCGATTGCCAATACGTCAAAAATGGGATTGACAGATGCTATCGATATGTCACGTGATCAAATTCCTACATTTTGGCATTTCGACAGTCGCATTCGCTAAATGAATGGCACATTGTCTAGGGCCTCAGGTAACATCCCTGTGTTAGGAAGGCGTCGAATTGAATGGGCTGCAAGACTCAAGACTTCGTCACCCAGAAGGAAAGCTCTTGCCTTGAGTCACGTACGTCTCGTCCAGCAAGCTGTAGGTATGTCTCTGGGAGCTCCCGCGTATCGCGTTCTTGATCTCATGACCTAGTCGCGAACTGCACTTTTAAATGTTTATTAGGCTTCACAGGCCACCAAAAGTTCCATATAACAGATTAACACACGCAGATTCAACAAAAATCCCACATATTTAGTTTTAGTCCGATCACACGTGGAGATTGCGCAGCGCAGGATTACACTTACCCCATTGTTGATGGCGCTGAGAGCGCGACTTGAAATGAAGGTCCGTGATTGGACGAAACGTATGAGCGTTGTTCTACGCTCTGCTAGTGGTTCGAGCCTAGATTTTGAAAGAGGAATACTCGAACGTCGCTAACCCATTCGAATTCCGGTGGACATTGATGCAAATCAAAATCGGACACGATGTAATTAAGAATAAAATAACACTACGAATGATGGTTATGAAACAATCCTTTTTTACTTTTATCGATCAAGAACTCAAAATGTAAACAAACTACAATAAAAAAATCTTTCGAAAAAAAAAAGCGGAGGTACCTACATTATATCTAGGATGATACTGATATTTGCCTGAAAGGCTTCACCTACCTACGTTTGTTGAAAAGTAATTACTCGGGCAATTAAGCCGTCGATAAGCATCACGTCAGCAGATGTGAAGCAAAACAAAGGTCCCACGTATCGGTCTATCTGAGAAGCACCTCAGGTAGACCTAAATCTTAAGCGATAAAACGACGAGAGTTTTTATATAATTAACGACCGAGTTCCATTTGACAACGAGTTGAAGCGTTTTTAGGGTTCTGTAAGCCCGATTGAAATAAAAACGGCACCCATAAAGCATCACTCGTTTGTCTCTCCGTCCCTCGGTCACAACCAATTTTTGGATTTATATTGAGTTAAGAACGGCTCGGCTGACTTCATAATGAATCGAACATTTAAGGACCGATTTTGAACCGACTTCAAAAAGGAGGAGGTTATATGTTCGATTATATGTATAGTTTTATGAATGTTCACTGATTTACCATCTGTTTCAAAGAAGAATTTTGTGATTCTTAGTAGCTATTAATAAATCTGTTGGTAATTCTGTAATTCAAAAGTAAGAATGCCATAACTTCAAAGATCAATTCAACACCTCTATTTCAATGAACCCTACCACAATAAGGGTTCGACCAGGTTCCCTCCAGATTAGGTGTTAACCTTTAATCTCTGAAATTTTGAGACGGTTCTATCATTCCGTCAATGACGGAATTTGATTCAAGGGTAGAATAGGTAATTACTCAAGGCACACTGTACCTCAAGAATTTAATACTAAGCCGTATAATCTGTCCATAACTTTGATATTAGATTTTTGACAGACTTTAGGCATTTAAGTAACAATCTGATAAACTACTAGATAACTACTTGCCCAGCCACCTAGGGGGTCAGCTTTTAGCCTAACTAGATGCAGCTCCTAACTCCCCAAAGTGGACCAATATTCCTTGACACCTGAAGATGCCTGGTGAGGGTCACGGGTAGCCGATGGATGCGAGACGCACAGGACCGGTTGCTGTGGCGACACTTGGAGGAGGCCTATGTCCAGCAGTGGACGTCTTTCGGCTATGATGATGATGATAAGATGCAGTTGAGTAATAGTATATATTTTACATCGAGCGACTGCCCTTCTGGCTGCCCTCCACAACCCAGTAACGGGGTAACACAGTATGTTTTGGCAAAACTGGTGTCAGGTTTTCTGGCTTCTGACTACCCGTTATGGCTGTTAAAGATGTTTAAATGGCAGCGAGCGTTTACGGCATTTCATATAAACTTTCAAGTCTTTATTTTTCGAAATGAATGAACCTATTATAATGAAACTTGGTATGCATACGCTAAATGTCTATGTCTAAATAGTAATTATCATTTCAGCCGAAAGACGTCTAAATAGTTAGTAGAGAATATTGTCGAAAAACAGTTCAGGGGGAATTATAGAGTGATTTTTCATTTTCTATAGAAAAATTAAAATCGCTCTCTCTCTCTCCCCATAAATTCTTTTTCGAAAATGTTCTCTACTAACTATTTAGACCCAGACATTTAGCATAATGCATAATGAATTTCATTCAAATCGGTTCATTGATTTCGAAAAATAAGGTCTTGAGATTTTGAATGAAATGCCGTACCGCGTAATCGTACATGCATGTTGACGTAAACTTTAGCACATCGTGTACTTTAAAAAATTTGCAACGGGTTTCCAAAAGACTTGAACGCGACTGTGTGACACGTGCGACAAACGAGACGATTTTGGAACAAAATTCATCTCTTCACAATAAAGTAACTCTGACACGAGTTGAGCTGGAGCAGACGAGAAGGTTAAACAATGTAGGTAAAAGATTAATGATTTATTAACTTTGGATCAAGTTACTTTAAAGTTTTAAGCACATGAGCGGTACCCAAATTGAACAATTAGGCACTTTGCCTAACTTGAAATTGAATTTAATTTGTTCATGGGATGGTTTATACATTGTACAGTTGTAATGGAAAAGTGAAGCGTTTCTGAGTCAAGTTTTGAGTCGTCAACTTATGTGTTTATTTATTCGATGTATGATTAATTAGGGAGTTATTCTAGAGTCATATAACATAAAAAAATGTGTCTTTAAGTTTTGTGTGCCACGTCTCTTCAGCTGAACGGATTTATATGAATTTCGAACAAGGGAAGGGTTTTTTTTATGTATGGGAAATCATCAAATGACTCCTCCCGCTCTGGGCGGACTGGAAGGGAGTGTCAGACTCTTACTGACTAAAACCCATCCGTGCTCATCCTAGTGCCCCTTGCTTTCCAGGACCGCGGTAACTCTTTCGAACAAAATCCGCAACCCTTAGCCCAGATAAGTATATTACCTTTTACTCGGGTAGTAAGTTCTCGTAGAATAATTTTCGATACTGCCAAGGTTGCGGAATTTGTTTGAAAGAGTCACTGCGGCCCTGGAACGCAAAGGGCACTAGGATGAGCACGGATGGGTTTTAGTCAGTAAGAGTCTGACACTCCCTTCCGCTCCACCCAGAGCGAAAGACATTCGATGATTTCGCATACTTAAAAAAGGTATAATTTCGATGCTACAGCGGGTAATACCCATGGCAAAAGTCAGTGGTAAATAAATCCTCACATTAAATTATTATGAATAGAATATAATAGAATGCATTTATTTTTTAGAACATTGTACAAAGTTGTTAGGTGCATTATGTATTATGATCAAATATTCTGCCGTTTCCGGCGTACAATGGTTTGTAAAATTATGGGTCATCATGAAAATTAAATTATTATTCATTACAATTAGAATCACAAATAACTGGAATTGAACAATAGTTAAATAAATAAATAAATTAATAAATATATTGGGACAACTCACACACGGCCATCTGATCCCAAGCTAAGCAGAGCTTGTGTTATGGTAACCAGACAACTGATATACATACTTATATAATTTATTAATACATACATGTTATAGATAAATTACACCCAGACACAGAACAAACAATTATGCTCATCACACAAAGTTTGTCCTGGGTGGGAATCGAACCCACGACCTCCAGCTTTGCAGTCAGGGTCACTAACCACTAGACCAACAGGCCTCTCAGTTATACAAAAGATTAATTATTTTTTAGTTACAATAGTTATACAAGAGATTAATTAATATTATTAATTAGATATAAGTCAAAATTCAATTGAGATAAAAATGATTTGGAAACAATGTCAAATATTAATGTAAATTCACGAAATCTTCAGTCGATATGGTACTCATTCACCACAAAAAAAAAACAAATAAAAACAAAGGAATGAAATTTAATAAGTGGCTTAGCGGACTGAGATAAGCAAGGAAATAAAATCTGGCTTCTTCTACTTCGTGTCGAATAAAATCTGGCTGACTCAGCAACCACGAGATCTTTTTCCACTTCGGTTTTAAGTTGAAAACTGCTTTGCTAGGTGCAAAAACAGTATTCGAAGCAGTAATTAAAATGTTCTTTATTCGATTTTTTAGAAAACTTCCAGGTTTAAGCTTGATTTAACGGAGCTACGAATTCTCGAATGCAATGTTTAACTTGAAATCGAATTCGTGGTTCGTTGACCGTTGCGATGGTAGATATCTGAGTGCTCATTCTACTAATTATTAAGCAACGTTCGCATCATCGCATGCGCATGTCAGTTGCAATCTGTCAAAAATGTATGGAAATTAAGGTTTTTTTGACAGATTGAAACTGACATCCGATTGCGATCGTTGCTTAAAAATTTGTAGAATTGGCCTTTTGATCATCCAGATCCATTTACTGTGTGATCAACTTCGTCTATAAAGCATTTCTTGCAAATGCTCTTGGAGCTTGTAAAACGTAGTTTCCAAGTCGGACCTCATATCTATTTAAAAAATCAGCCAAGTGCGAGTCGGACTCGCGTGAAATGGGTTCTGAACGAATGTCATTTCTGTAACATGTTACTTTAAAATTATAGATGACTTTTAGGGTTTCTTGTATCCACCATGGACTTAAGAGCGTTTACGCGGTACGGCTTTTCATACAAACTTTCAAATCCTTATTTTTCGAAATTAATGAACTGATTTTAATATAACTTGGTATGCGTATGCTAGATATCTAGGTCTAAGTAGTTATCAGAAAAAAAAATCGAAAAAGAGTTCAGGGGGAAGGATATAGTGATTTTTCACTTTCTATAGAAAACTTAAAATCGCTCTCTCTCTCTCCGTCTAAATTTTTTTTCAAATATGTTCCGATAACTATTTAGACCTCGATATCTAGCGTATGCATACCAAGTTTTATTAAAATCGGTTCATTCATTTCGAAGAATCAGGACTTGAAAGTTTGTATGAAATGACATACGGCGTAAACAATTAATTATTTGAACTGCAATACAGTAAAGAGAACCAATTCTAGGTTACTTCTAGGTAGTTCCACTCAATCGAAAACCACATCTTCGCTTTTCATCAGGTGAGATTGTATTAAGTTATGCTCTCTCATATTTTTTAGACCTAATGTATCCTGCTTATACGTAGGAAGTTCCATTAAAATTGATGCATTAATTTCGAAAAATAAGGACTTAAAATTTATTTGTATGTTGTATATCAAAAAGAAAACGTAAGCTGTTGATCCCGGCTGTCTTTAATAGATCTTTGATAGTTGATATGGGTAATGGAAACTCGACATTGTGTTACCCAGTTACCAGAGATGTACGAGGATGCATAGCGAGGGATGTGTTTGTTAAAAACCAATAGATTTTTTATTATTGATAAGCACGCGCTTGACTAATATCTCAACTGATGGTAAGCGATGATGTGGTCGAAGATGGAGCACACTTGCCTAGAAGTAACCCATTTTAATCTTGACTTAAAGACTCCCAGGTTGTAGATATGGAAACACAGACTCTGGCAGGAAATTCCACTCTTTAGCTGTACGCACAGTGAATGTGTTCCCAAAACGTTTTGTGTGTGTGAGTGGGATGGGATGTCCACCATGTACCGGTGATGCATCGTCGTACGTCTTGGGGTGCGATGATGGAACGGGCTTGGCGAAATTAAACTATGCAATTTCGTTGCACAGAAAACCGACAGGCTAGCAACTCGGTGTCGATGCTCAACACTTTGGAGCTTCGACTCGATGAGCCTGTCATTGCCAATTAACCCCTTGGCTCGTTTTTCAATTGACTTCATCATCGTCATCATCATCATCATATCAGCCGAAAGACGTCCACTGCTGGACATAGGCCTCCCCCAAGCGTCGCCACAACAACCAGTTCTGTGCGTCTCGCATCCATCGGTTACCCGCGACCCTCACCAGGTCATCGGTCCACCTTGTGGGAGGCCTTCCAACGCTGCGTCTTCCGGTACGCGGTCGCCACTCCAAAACTTTTCGGCCCCATCGACCATCTGTTCTGCGAGCAATGTGCCCTGCCCACTGCCACTTCAATTTGGCGATCCTTCGGGCTATGTCGGTAACCTTGGTTCTCTTGCGGATATCATCATTCCTGATTCGATCACGCAAGGAAACTCCGAGCATTGCCCTCTCTCATAGACCCACTCTTTCGGAAGCTCTACTGAGGTCATCGAGCATTGTACTGAGGTCCTCCGTGGTCTCAGCCATGACGACTATATCGTCGGCAAATCGAAGATGAGTGATGTACTCGCCATTTACATTGATGCCTAGCCTTTTCCAGTCCAAAACCTTGAAGACAATTTTCAATTGACTTAAGGGCATCAATTTGGTATCTGGCAGATCCGTCCCAAAGATGAGAGCAATTCTTCATACACGAACAAACTGGCGCTTGATAAAGAATGACTTCATTTGTCTAGCTTCGCTCAGCGCAAGCGATACTATGGGTTGTCAACAAACACATCTCTCGCTACGCATCCTCGCACATCTCTCGTAGAAACGCACCCTTAATCTCGTGATCGCAAGCGAAGCTGCCGAACGTGGGGTCTTGATTCGATTCCAGGTCGGGCATAAAGTGTGATTGTGTTTTTCTATTGGGAATTTCTCAGAAGCAGCCTAGAGTTTGGAAGTTGTTGGTGTGACAGCCCCGTGATAAGAAAAGCACTTAAAACCGTTGGTCCTCTGCGCCTGATATTCCGAAGGTTGTGACGGTTTACCGTCCCATAAGAATTAGGGAACTTACTGAACAAAAAAAGTCTAGGCTCAAGATTTGTCGACAGGCTATGGGGAGCAGCATTATGGGTAATAAGCGAACAGATCGCGTTAGAAACACCACCCTGCGCTCCCTAACTAAAGTTATAGATATTGGGGAAAAACAGCTAGGCTAAAATGGGAGTGGGCTGGCCATGTCGCACGAATGCACCCGGAGAGGTGGGCGAGGATCGTCACTGACTGGACGCCTGAGGAAGGATGTCGTCGTCGAGGTCGACCGCGGCGAAGGTGGTGTGATGATCTCATCATGTTTGCGGGGAAAGTTTGGCCAGAGATCGCCCAAGACAGAGAGGTTTGGAAGGAGAAAGAGGAGTCCTTTGCCCAGCAGTGGGACACAAAAGTTGGCTAGCAAAAAAAAAAAATAGTTAGGGAACAGAGAGTGTACCTCTGTTGGCGTGCACTATAATATCTCAGCCTCATGCGTAATTGGCTAATCTTCGCTGAGATTAGGCATCATGACCGAAATTCGGTCGGGAGTATTATCCGAGAGCACATTGAGACCTACTATAGCCTAATTGAGTACCTAACATCTACTTTTACGTACGTTTGAGTCTAGACCTAATGACTCATTTTCAATGGCTCAGAAAAACTAGGTCTATTCCCACAGGCTATTAAACCTCATTATTATCTCGTTTCACAAGGCCCTTATTCTAACGCCATTAATTTTTATAACGTCTAATGAACGTAAAGGATTCCAATAAAGTTTGGTATAAAATACCACATTATGTAACGATCCTATAAAATTACTATTATAGTTCTGATTTACGGCTTTTCTAATCTCTCCTTTCATTGGTCGTTTGTGAAAACGAGCTTCGTTTTAGGCCGAAGCAAGTTAGGCAATATCAAAATATGGAATTGGGTAGCCTAGATGACTAAAAAAATAAAAAAAAATTAATTAGTCCGTCAAATAGATTTCTAAAAAATATTGGACGCGTATTTTTCTTTTTTCACGTAAACAAAAAATCAAGACGATGCGACCAGTGCGTCACACGAGTTTTCAACAAACTCGTGTGACGTCACATTTCAGTACCTACACTTTTTACCGGAGAGTGACGTCAGAAGCCCCCGCTCCTGATCTGTGATGCATTTTATCTTCTACAAAGTTAATTGATTTGTTATAACAAAAACTACTAATCCAATATTTTACAATAATCTAACTGACGGACTAAATAGAATCATATTTTTTCTAATCAGGAATTATCTTTATTGAGTAAAATACGTCTGAAATTAACTACGAGTATAAACTACATTTTCTCAAACATGCTTGGTTTGAGCATGACAACCTTAATCGAGATAAATGAAAATTGCTGTACTGGTCAAATACATACGAGCAGCGGCCAGCAAAAGTTGTATGAAAATCCATTTCTGTCGTGGTTCAGCGGCCAAATAAATTACATAGTAAACTCATATCTTTCGTGTAATTTAAAAATTAAATGATCTTTTACTCCGAAATATGGCATCCAAGGAGGTAATTTATCAAAGGTTTTATTTAAATTTTGAACTGGATTGCAAATAGAAAACTGTTTATTGAAAAAAAAACAAATGAACACTTTAACGCTGGGAAAAATTTTGTCGTTCGTCATTGATTTTGAAAAGTACTTGCATTTTCAAATATAAAGTCTAGGTACTTAGTTTTAATTTCAGCGCATTATTTGAGAAAAGCACTATAGGTACAATCCTTGGCCACAACTAGGCGTTGATGAACTTACGTATGTGTACCTCGGCGGGCCGAGGCGAAACGTTCATCCATCAATGCCTCTTTTGCTGACCGCTGCAGTAATGTACTATTAATCCCGTATTCTGGTTCATACGGCTTATAAAAAGAACTGCGTAGCGTTTTTTCAGCTATGGTGGATCGATGCAGTTGAGTATCAGTATTTTACCGGGAAGACTGTATATCTAACCTCCACAACCCAGTAATGGGGTAACACGATACTCCTAGGTAAGACTAGTGTCAGGTTTTCTGGCTTCCTGGCTTCGATTGACAAAGACTTTCAAATTTCAGCTGGGATCAATGGGTTTAACTGCTTACCGAGGCACTAGAGGACTCTAGGTACCTATGTAATGAATGGTCACCCATCCACAGACTGACCTCGGACAAGCGTTGCTTAGTCTCGAATATCGACCCTTGCTGCAGTTATTATTTTCATCTACAAGTTCTGGTTCGTGATATTGGTAGAATGAAAGGCTGTTTGCGTTTCATTCCACCAATATCACACATTTCAATTTATTTTCCGATACTTGGCAAAGTATGGAAAATCCTCTTGGTATTTTCTGAAGATCGTAGATATCTGTTTGAGGCGGTTACTACTTCAAACTTTGAACTGTGATGGCTACTTTCCAATACGTTACGTTGTATTCTTCACTTAAACTTATATCAGATTATAAGAACAGAATGGAACCGAATTACAGTTATCTTTGTAAACTTCATGTCTGTGCTTGTTCAACTTTTATCACCATAAATAAATAAAGTACAAATTAGGTTTTTTTTTTTCAAATTTTAAAGTTGTTTATACAAGTAAGGCTGAGGGCTAGGGCTACATTAGAACGTCAGTTTCATAAAATCAAAATCAAAAGTCATTTATTCAAATTAAGCTGAGTGCCAGCACTTTTTGAAAGTCAAACTTCTACATAAAGACGCTGGACATAAGAAGTGGCGTTACAACTTCCCAGCAACACATCTGTATGTTAAGACTGAAGAACATTATTTTATACAATAGTGTGCAAAATTTATCGACCATACACACAAAACTCATAATATTTATCTTTATTCTCATCTACATAACATTTAAAAAATGCATATAAAATCACTACTTCACAGCCAAGATTATTTCCAACATCTTTCATGGCACCATGTCGTCAAACTATTGGCATATTATATTCATATATTGAATGCGAAACAGCGTCAAAGTACTCTAATAAAAATATCTCTAAGGCAGTCTGGAGCAATCAATTTCAGTGGTACTTACAATTTTAGTGGGGTCGTTAAGGAGTTTGATGGTTGGGACAGATTGACGCACGTTCTACCCGCAGGATGACGTTACAATGAAAGTAATATAAGGAAATGCTTGGAATGCTTTTATTCTGTCAGGAAGTGTAATTGGAATTGCTATGAACTGGGCCAACGTGCCGGCACCAAGAGTATAGTATACATCAATGTTTATCAGTCACTGCATTGATCACATAAATATTTGAGAAGGGGTAATTTTATCTACTAGGTTTTTATTTCTCGCTCACTGTGGCAATCTGAGAATACATGTCACATAGCCCAAACATTACCGACTGTACTTGGGCTGGGCAGTATTAGTGGTATTAGTTCTATCTATGGAAGCATGCCTAAGCATGTTTAGTTTGGTTGGAGATAACTTTTTTACCGACTTCTAAAAAAGGAGGAGGTTCTCAATTCGGATGTTTGTATTTTTTTTTTTTTTTTTTTTATGTTTGTTCGGTCATAACTCCGTCGTTTGCCAACCGATTTGAAAAATTCTTTTTTTGTAGGAAAGAGTATACTTCCCAAATGATCCCATTGAAATTTTATCAAATTCAGTTCAGTAGTTTGGTTTTTTAAATCCAAATAGTTGGAAA
Source organism: Melanchra persicariae (assembly GCA_947386135.1). NCBI lineage: Eukaryota > Metazoa > Arthropoda > Insecta > Lepidoptera > Noctuidae > Melanchra > Melanchra persicariae. Next base: position 3,938,464 of record OX376653.1, on the reverse strand, counting down.
AAATATGTGGAAAAATCATCCATGTATACGAAATTGCGTATTTTTGCTTTCCTGTGGTGTTGTTAGGTGTGGGGTACCACTAAAAAGTGAAAAATAAAAAACTTTTTCACAAAAAAAAGAAACCGACTTCCAAAAAACACTACAAAATTCAAAATAACTTTAATTTCGGAAGTCGGTGTCAAATAATGAAGAAGCAACCAAAAACACCGACTACCGAAATTAAAGTTATTTTGAATTTTGTAGTGTTTTTCGGAAGTCGGTTTTTGTGCCTACTGTTGGCTTCTGTGAGTGAAGAGGTACACCAACTGAATACAGTATGTTTTCAGATAGAAGTATTGTTTCTATCTAGGTATACTTTCTACTAATATTATAATTGCGAAAGTTTGCCTGGAGGCCTACCACAACCTCTTAAAACAATATTATTTTAATATTACTTTGTAATTTCTGTTCTTGCATTTTCAACTCTCGGCGCTGATCCGAGCGTTGAAAATCCAACAGAGCGGAACGCAAAGTAATATTAAAGTAATATTGTTTTAAGAGGTTGTGGTAGGCCCCCTGTATGTTTGTTACTCAATCACGTCGAAACGGCTGAACGGATCTTGATGAAATTCGGTACAGTGCTAGATTATAGTCTAATAACACATAGGATACTTATTATCTCGGGAGTATGTTCCCTTGGGATAATTTTCGAAATACACGCGAGCGGAACCAGTTAATAAATAAAAACCCCGTTTTTCTGGGTCATCCCCCCCTTTCACCCCGTTTCTAAACATACCATCTTTCACACATTGTTCTCAACCCACATCGCATTCTAATTTAAATTATAGTTATTTTAGCCATTAAAATAAGCCCCATCTTGTTCAATGGTTAAATGGCAATTCTCGATGAAAGATGGTTACACAAAGAGCATAAAATAATTTCTACTTAATTTGCTTTTATCTCCCTCTAAGCGTGATCTTTAATGTGCCTAGATATTTAATGTGCATAGCTTAATTTTATGATTATGTGTTATCAGATTAATGAGCGGTGATTTAACAACATTTAGAATTAATGACTTACATTCGGTTTTGGTAAATAGCTTACCGCTGCAGGTTATGTACTAAAAATTATGTAATTAATGGTTCAGAATAATTCTTTAATTGTAAATTAAAGAGTAAGTATTCAGCCATACTGGCACAGCTGGTAACTGCATGTCATCACAACATAGATAGATACACAACAACGATAGACCAAAGTTTTATAGCCCGCGACTTCGTACGCGCATATCCCGTTTTGCCCGTTCCTGTAGGAATTTCAGGAAGTCCTCTCTTAGTGCTCCCCTTAACTCCCCGAGGGACCTATGTACAATTGTACATGCCAAATTTGTTTCTACGACAAGTAGTTTCGGCGTGCGTTGTCTATCAGTGTCGGTGTCATTTGTCTTTCTTTTCTTTTTTTTTCTTTAACGAATGAATTTTATATACAACTTGTAAAAGAATATTAATGCAATACTTCTTAAGGGGTCATTTTAATCATCATTATCAACAACTTTTGCGAAAAAAGTGAGTTATGTGCACAGAACGTCTGGAGCAGTTGATTTCTTTTCGCGATTTCAATGTTGGTTTCATAGTAAAAGTTGTTAATCATGATGAGCACAAAGACCCCTTAAAAGGTATTGAGTTTATTCTATTACAAGTTGTATTTTTCACCACATACAAAGACGATCTATATAGATTTAAGCTCAACTCAGTATTCGTAAGTACCTATACGTGACCACTTGACAAAATAAGAGACATTTCGCACATTATCGAAATTATAAAAACATAATCCTTTGTAGGTGCTGGGATTTGAACCCAGGACTTTCAGCATGCGAAGCAGACACTCTACCACTGAGTTACACCCCCAGCTGCAAGAGTCATTAAAAACAAGTATTGCTTTGTCGCACACGAGCCACATAAACCAAGTGAAAGTACTTTGGATGACCTTAAAACGCTACTGCTGCCATAATAGGCATGACTACCTTCTTAATTTAATAAAAATATGTTAGGAGCATAATTTTCACCATTTTAACGGTATGTTAAAGTGGTCACCCATCCAAAGATCGACCCGTGCGGCTTTTATTGTTTAGCCTCGAGATCCGTTCAGAGTAAAAGTAGGTATAAAACTATGCAAATAAAGTAACAAAATTGAAATCGACATATAATGCAAATTCAAACGAAAGTCATTTCAAACTCTTCAAAAAACATTTTCAAAGCTTGTCATAAATGTGAGAATATTCGCCACTATGTGTAGGACAATACACCTCCGTTTTATACTCAAACTTACGTTATATAAGTTTAATGAAACAAGTTTGATCGTTCATTTTGAGCGCTCAAGGTGAGCGACGCCTCGTGGTTCAGCTTGTTATAATTAATTAATTACCTACTGTGTAAGTACTCAGTAAAGTGGTTGGAATTTGGTTGGAGATATTTGGGACTAGTATAGGTATTTATTGGAGAATATTTTGATGAACAACGGCCGGGTTAAAATCGATAACAAAGTAACTGTTAAGTAATAAAAAAAGTGTTATCATTAAAACCCATCAGGAACGAAGCAACACCTTTTCTTTGTTGGAAAATCCGCATAGATAATTTCCATCTAGAAAACGGAGTTTTATGTCGAACTTCTACCAACTAAAACCCCACAGTTCTACCGCTACCATGAGGCAGCAATGAACAAAGCCCCGGCATTGCTAGCGGGACCCATCATGTAGTGAGACCGAACCAACGAGGAAGCTACACCAACATGTAGAACACGTGTACATTGCAGTGCAATTGCATTAGATCCTATTAGGACAAAGCAGATACTGTCTTCAATAGAACTTGAAAGAGCAGCATCCAGCAGTAAGTAATTGAAGAAAAGTAACTGCCGATCATTGTGTGCGACAAAGGTTATGAAAATACTCTAATGAAACAACACCCCCATCAGCTTTCCGTTTCTAAACTAAGAAATACTAAGTATTTGAACGCCTGAGTCAAAGTCAAAGTCAAAGACAAAGCATTTATTTCAATTAGACCATTTACAGGTACTTTTGAATTGTGAAGGTCGGTCGGTCAAAAAGATTAAGCTATTTGCACGTTCCAAAGCGTAGATCTCTATGGAGAAGAACGTACAAGAAACTCCACGGACACTCTTTTAAAAATAATATTTTGTTACAAAATTATGGTTACATCATTCATATTGAAATTATACATATATGTGAGAACGATGTAAAATACGTGCAGGATAAAAGAGTCCAGAGTAAAAAAGAAGCGATATCAAATTAACCAAGACATCGATCTAGCAAAATAATAAGCTCTAATAAAACAGACACTGAACAAGCAACTCCAATAACGTAGATCAACAATAATTAAAAGACAAATAATAACAGACACTAACAGAACAGTACCGTCCATTAGTTCACTTTCATTGCAAACAACATCCATCTTTATTAAACCCATGAAGTTTCAGGCGTTCAAACAGAAAAGTTGGGGGCAGTCAATTTTCTATAATAGTTCAGTAATGTGATCCTGAAAAGTGAAAAGTTTCGAGTTCGTTGCTATTAAAAAAGGCATGGAATTAAAAAAAAAATGTTTCAATAATCAACATCATAATATATCTATAGGTTATATTAGACATAGGCATGGAATTAAAAAAAACCGGCTAAGTGCGAGTCGGACTCGCGCAAGAAGGGTTCCGTACCATTATCTATAAAGAACGGCAAAAAAATCACGTTCAACGCCCAACTTAAATATTTATTGTATTCTGTTTCTATATTTTGTGTTAAAGCAGCAACAGCAATACATCATCTGTGAAAATTTCAACTGTCTAACTATCACGGTTCATGAGATACAGCCTGGTGACAGACAGACAGACGGACGGACAGCGGAGTCTTAGTAATAGGTTCTCGTTTCTACCCTTTAGGTACGGAACCTTAAAACATGTTTCAATACCAATCAGCATCATAATATTTTATATTTGGTCGGGCAAAAAAAAACGACTGCCCCATATATTTCTGTGCGCATAACTCGACAAACTGTATTGAACAGCTGATTCCTGTTTAAAAAGTTGTTCACAATGATGACTGATGAGTACAATGAAACCCGATTGCATTTATTCTGTAACACGTTGTATATTAATGAACTCTGTATATCCTAAACTAGTAGGTGGAGTTGTTTCACAAAATGGAATTTCATTAGTAAAATACCATGTAAGAGAATGTGTTTTCCTTTTCCCAGCGAAAATGTAAGAGATATTTGACGAACAAGTCAATTGGGCACACTTCCAGTCGACAGATGTGGATGAATTTTTCGACGCCATTTTTTAGGGTTAACTTAGTTAGGATTTTTGATTTTTATTTTTAGTGTAGGTACCTACGAGTACATAGTCAAAATTAGTTTCAAGTTGGCTGAATTTTAGTTTTTGCGTAGGTAATCTAAGTAGAACTTATGTTACATAACAACTCAGAACAGTTTTCAGTGAAAAGTCCACAAAATTAAAACAATTAAGAACATTCATTTTGCCTCTTACATTTATTTGATGGATTGATGAATTAATGTCGCAAGCCGAAGCGATATGTAAACCTCATTCGATCTGTCCCACGAGATGAATTGCACGAATAAATCTAAAGAGTCCAATTACACATAAAATGACATGGATTACTGAGTTAAGCAAAGCAATTACGTAGAACTTTTAAAAACGGTCACAATTATCTAATTCATTGTTTTATATAAACTTTTACCAATGGTAAGTTGGACCGACACATAGATACAAGGTGGACCGATGACCTGGTGAGGGTCGCGGGTAGCCGATGGCAGCGAGACGCACAGGACCAGTTGTTGTGGCGACACTTTGTGGAGGCCTATGACCAGCGTCTTTCGGCTGATAATGAAAGGTAAGTTGGCAGTCAAATAAATAAAGACGTAGCTTACTAAAATCCCCTTTTTTATGGATGGGAAATCATCAAATAACTTCTCCCGCTCTGTGCGGAGCGGAAGCGAGTGTCAGACTCTTGACTAAAACCCATTCGTGCTTCCTCCTAGTGCCCTTTGCTTTCCAGGGCCGCAGTAACTCTTTCGAACATAATCCGTAACTCTGGCAGGCTCTGGCCCTAACGGGGTCCATCTACTATGCTGACATCTCTCTGAGGCGCGTGTGGAACACAACATGCCGTCGACCCGGGCCTGGCTTTGATCGAATGGCGAGCCACCCAACGTTCGCCGTCCGCAGACCCGCGCTACTAAAATCCCCTTCAAGGTGGACCGATGACAAGTGACATTCTGTCTGTGAAGAATGCGATTGTCAAACTTCAAAAAAGTATGAGATTGACAAACGTTGTCAATCTCTTAATGTACATTGAGTATCCCTTAAGACCCCTTCCGATCTGGGTGGAGCGGGAGGGAGTGACTGACTAAAACCCATCCGTGCTCCTCCTAGTGCCTTTTGCGTTCCAGGGCCACGGTGACTCTTTCGAACAAAATCCGCAACATTACCTATCCCTTACATAATTTATATTTTGGCATTTCGACCATAGCATATCTTGATAGAATGACACTTTTGTTTAGAGCCTCTGGTGAAGGTCGCTAGTATGTGATGGAAACTATGGTCGACACCAGATAAATTTGCAATAACGGTCATTGACCCATCTTTATTTATTGAAATACTTAATACGGAAATAATAACATAAAGCTGTCCTGAATGCATCTATCGTGATACTTTACTTTTTTTAGTAGGTAATGAAAAATATTTTTTAAATTATTATTTTTTATTATTATTGATAGGCACGCGCTTGACCAGTATCTCACCTGATGGTAAGCGATGATGTAGTCGAAGATGGAGCACTCGTGCCCAGAAGTAACCTATTCACTCTTGACTTAAAGACTCTCAGGTTGTAGCTATCAGGAAACAGACTCTGACAGGGAATTCCACTCCTTAGCTGTATGCACAATGAATGTGTTCCACAAACGTTTTGTGCGTGTGAAATTGTTCGTTTACCTACGTAGCGAAATTAAGGAAAGGGCAATGAACTTTATCTGGTGCCCACCATAGCACCGGTAGATGTGGTAACGTTTGTAATGAGCCTATTTCCAGCTACTGTAGAAGATGTCTTTTGATTAAATCATTATGATTAATGATGAAGCAAAAGAACAAGACATCTGAATAAGACTAATGGAAGTGAGCAAAATCCGTCCACAAATCAAACCAGACAAATCTATAGCGATAAAAACGTGTTTAAAAAATCTTTCCCTTAAAATGTCTCTACATTTTATAACCTCGAATTATCCCAAAGCCTACTTCAGATAAATGAAGCAGAAATAGATATCTTTCCAAACAGTAGTTCCCAGATCTATATGTTAGACCGTGACCCGTGACATAAATATTTGATTCGTACGTGCTCCAGAGAGCCTCATATCTGTAACTGGTAGATATAATCCGTTTGGTTATAAACTTAGGAGAATAGGGTATAACAAGTTGTGAATGAAGATTGTGGGACTAGTGACGTCATTGTATCGTAAAAATGTTGCAACAAACTTTGTTAGCTGTGTAACTTCATATTTAAACTTATCGTCTGCATAATTTTCAATCAAACAGGAGACCGCAGTTTTTTGTGGACACTTTGAACTAAGTTTTTTATAAATTCAAGAAATTGTTTGCTTCGGTAGGTGCTAGATAAACTTGCTAGGAAGTCCATTGAGTTTCCCCTAATATCCCTTCGTAGATACCCGAACAATAAATTTTGAACTGTTTTTAATACTAGAGAATGTAAAGGGTCACGATATTAGTTGATTCAGGACAGCTCTCTTTCTGTTTTTGATATTAAGAAAGTCAATAAATGTGTGTGGGTCAATGACCGTTACTGCACATTTATCTGGTGTCTATTATAAGTTGCGGAAACCAACTACCTACTACTACCTCAGTTTGCTCGTCATTGATCTATATCGTAATTGACAATTTGCCTGACAGTCCAAACTAACCATACACTCAACACATAATAAAATGTTTCATGATATTTGAGGTTACATGCAGGAACAATATGATTAAAGGTCAAATTGCGTCGTTTTGCATAATTATTGACAGATAACCGATCCCGAATCGAGTCTACGCCACTTCCATCAATTTATAACCATTTCAAAACTAGTAATTTTCCTGTTGCCGTATACATTATCCAGACTGGGTTTGCTCTGTGATTATCTATAATGAAATGTCAACATTGATCTGCGTGATTAGATTGAACGTAGTTGGAATAAAATCGACTGTTATTTATCTTTTCAATCGATAACGTTTTTTCTAGGTCCCTCAATGAGTATAGTGTCAATACCAGGATATATGCGAAGGCTGGGTAGGTACTGTAGCACCACGCCATCAGGCCTAGAAGCTAGCTGCTACATGACTCTGTATAAAAAGAAACAAATTATTTTTTCCTTCCTAATTCAAAATGCTATTTATATTTCTGTCCCAACGACTAACATGTCTGCCAGTGACTGCAGCCAAGGAGGTTACAGTATTTACATAAATGATCAAATGATTGTCCCTTTGACCCTTTACCTCAGCATTGGAGAAACACATGGTCAAATTCTTTTTCTTCTTTCCTATCGATGATACGAATGGACATAGTACTTGGGCCCATAGGTGGATTATTTCCTCTAAAGTGCAGGTGTACGTACCTACTATGGTCTATTACTATGTCCGTTTTAAATATTTTTTCAGGCAGTACAAGATAACTACAATCTCATGGAGATTGGAGACTTTATCAAAATCACTTGCGTAAGCATGGGCTTATGCAAGTGATTTTCATAAAGTCCCCTTAGCCAGTGCTAAGGGGACTACAGTTAATAAAGCATAAAAATGGTATAAAATTCAGCGTCCGAGAGTCAAAATTAATAGCTGCCGTTATGGCGATAACAGACTGATATCGTAGGCGGCATATAAAAGATCTGAAATACCAACCAGATTGTAACCATCTTAGTAACAGAGAAACTGTTTCTATAAAGGTATGAACAGCACGTATTGTACCATTTCAAAACAATATGTGCCAGTATGGACAAGGAGACGTAGACATGCAAATTAGCACAAAATGGACGAAATCCAAGTTAATGTCAGGTAGAATGGACACGATGTTGTTAAGCTCCAGTAATGTATCTTCAAGAGAAATCTATTCTTGTGTATCAGAAGATCTATCGAAGTTGGCGACGTCGACGAGATTGTTCGAGGCTGCGAGATAATCTGTTGTATAGAGCTCGCTGCGAAAACTATCTCGCTTGTCTATTCTGAACAACCATTCTCTCAGTTGTTGCAGTTTTGGTCCCTTTTTCATCACTTTGTTAAGTCTTTTGTTGATATAGGAAACTGGATGTTTACCTGCTATCAAATCGGAGATCGAAGTTCGCCATGTTTTTCAACTGTTTCGACCTCTCTAAATTTTGTTATCATTGCTGGGTGATTTTTAAAGGAACCGGTTTTTTAAATTATTTTGGTTTCTATTATTCACGTCGAATTGGTGGGCTAACGAATAGAAAGCCTGTCAAAATATATTTAGCTTTAAATTAAATGTCATACGGCAACCCACAATTTCTATTGTAAAAGCTTTATAAACCTGTGTGCTCGACATTTTGAAACGTTAATTGATGTCATGTAAAATTATTTCAACAAAAATACTCCCTAAATTGCTTGCCTTACATACAAAATGAAATTTTTGGACAACTAGGCGCCCACGTTTAATTATTTTCCGAACGGGAAAAACCCAAAATTCCTTTTGAAAACAAGCCATGTGTTTATGTCAGAAGAGCGGAAAATTTCTACGCTAGTCTCACGAAACTCTGGATTTGAATTCCTTATCAGGAAAGCGTGCGAATGCGACCAACCTTAGTCAACTTACACACTATTACACAAACTTCATTCTGCGGCTATAATGTCGTTCTTATCGCTGACAGCAAAATCAATACAATTTAGTATACCCCAATCCATCAAAAATAACCTTTGAATAACCTTACATCAGTCAACTAAATCCTATCAATTTACCCCTCTGTCCTACAGACTGCTCTTCAGGTCAAATTGACCAGACCATCCAAAAACTTTATCCATAATTGAACTTCGAATTAAATTGATTTCAATAATTCATCTTTATTGAATTCAATGAAGAAACCAATTAATTTTAAGGCGTCCGTTGGCAGTTGAATTTAGAATAATCTCACCGAATCGCTACGGTGACGTAATGTTCTTAGAATACTTTAATATATATTTTAATCGATTTATAATTTTTGCATCGAATGAGAAAAGCACAGGACCGGCCTATGTGGTGAGGCGCTTGGGAGAAGCGTATGTTCAGAATTTATAAGTACAGCTTTATAAGCTGAAATGATGGAGGAGGTTTTTTTTATTCTTTCGAATAAAACGAAATCTATTTTGATCTAAAATAAAGTTGTCTCCTAGAGAAATGTTATTTAGAACATCATTCTCAACTACTAAAAATGTGGTTCAAGGGCGCCTTAATTATTGTAAGCTCTTGCAATTGAACATGACAGAAGACAAAAGAACTAATTAAATATTGAAAAAGCTTTATTAAGCATTATTTACATCATCATAAAAAAATACTACGGGACGCCTGCCTCCCCAGACGTGCCTACACACTCGTGACTCCCTTATGAAAAAAGGATATTGCTATTCGTTCTTTATGGCTCCATCTCTCTCACACAGCGGAATGAAGTTGGCAATTCCTGGCAGGTGTCCCGTAGTAAACTTTTATCACGAAATAAACAACATTATAAAATAAAGGTAGTACTCGATTCAATGGCGATGAACAATTTATTAAAAAAGTTAGTGGCACTTAAGCCAATGTGGATTGATTTCCAATTTCCATTCGAACCTTCCATTTTCCACATCGCTCCCGTGAAGCTGAAATTGATTGGAAAAAGTAAATTTTAATATTAATCTGAGTAACGATCTTATTACCTACAGATCACCATTAAATTAAATACATTTCCCTGGATAATTATTTTTATACTTCAAAGTACACAAACATTTTATTTGAGTTTCATTTCATGAGGCATTTTTGAAGATCAAAGCAAAAATATTCACATGGGTTTGTGGTCATTAAAATTATGAACGACAAAAGGCATTTTTTTAATAATATTAATAAGTTTAAAAATTTCAACCTATTTACTTCTTCTTCATTTAAATTCAATGCATTTAAAAGCTTGTTACAGTTAGCAGGACCACGATTTTGGTACGAATTGGTTTCGAAAAACAATATGACTAATTGACAAACACGTTACGCGTAAGCTGCTGGCAGTGATTGGATGAACCAATTTTCATTTATCAGACAATTGCCATCGGCTTGCATTTAATTTGTTACGCGTCGATTTTTTGGAGTTTACTCCTTAAGAAACGATTTTTATATTTTTAGCCCGCGGTATGAAAATTTTATAAGGAGTAAAATCGAGCGTTATCTAAAAGTGAGGCGTTACGTTCCTTTGAGCACCTTTCTCTTCGACATTATGTATGTGTGTATATACAAAGTATATCAGCTTATTATTAGGTGAAATAGTTTTTTATGTAATCCATTATTTATATAATATGCTTTGATTATTTTTTAAGATGCTTTCATTTACCCTCTTTTTAAATAATCTACACAATAATAGTTCAAAAATTCCAGTCGTGCATCGAAGCTGAGACACATTTTTTTTTCGGAACAGGCGAAAATACGGATGCACAGGAGTTGCAAACAATGACAAACTTATAATTTTGTAAGTGAACTGCTCTGATAACTAAAAAGCCAAGAAAAGGACATCCTCAAGAGTTCCCAATAAATCTCACTAGTAAATACTCCGCACGAAATAGTTTCAGGCAATTTCTCCAGGCGCTTCAAACACTTTGCAGAATTCACTTATCTCGACATATTGCAATGTACTACCTATTCACACTTCAATGTTACCTTCATTCAAGGATTCACAAAATCAAAGACAGTGTTTTTTAAATATCTGAAAGTAACCTGTTGTAGCATTGTCATTAAAACAAACATGCTTATTTGTCGTGTTACAGAACTTTTGCAATCATTTTACTAGCCGCTCAGAGTCTGGCATTGGAGACGGTTAAATACGTTGGTAGATAAACTATGGATAAACGAAGAAAATAGTAAGGGTAAGGCAGAAGAATACCCCATCAACAATTGGGTATGAATTCCTCTGCTGCTGTCTTGCCCTTCGATTTTTTTCGTTGAAAACGGACATAATTTGTTTGTTATTTATCGAGAAAAGATTGTCTTTTGCTTTATAAATGGTTATGTTAACAATAACATGACCATACCATTAAAATATGAACTATCGAAGAATTTAAAAACTTATTTTCTTAGATGATGAAATCGAAAGAAATATCTAGGTTTTCAGCAGTATCGGCGACTTGTATGACTATTACAAAGTACAGAATTAATCGTTGCTTGAAACAGGCTTAACCATTACTTAAAATTTTAGCCAGCAACCTAATAGAGTAGTAATTAAGAGATAAGAAGGAGAATGGACGTTCTGTATAACTTAGCGGTATTATTTATGACCGAAACAATTCATGAGCTCTCTCTATTGTCTCGCGAGTTCTCCACAAAGTGTAACGGACTATTTTTCCTTAGATAGAGCCACTGTGGCGGTTCTCATTTACTAAGAATTGTTAAGTTTGCGCTTTGAGAACTGACTGTTTATTTTTGTTGGGTTTTCTTCTTCAGGACTCCAGAAAAATTGTAAGGTACAAAGATAATGAAGAAATCTTATATTAGATAGCAGTTTAAAATTTGTACGCTGAAGTCTAGTTAGCCTATAAATTTTAAACAGCTGAATTGCTGGTATCCAGCAAACCAGTACTTTAAAGTTTTTGGTTTCATTAATAATGTCAGAAAATTAAATGCAATAAGCATTATGATATGAGTATTTTAGTGAGGGAAATGTACATCAAAAACAAACCAAGGCCATTATGGCCAATGAGTAAGACAATTAAATCGGATAATCTCTTTCGAACTATCTTAGCAAAATAATACACACGAAATTTCTGTTTTCAGTCCAATTCGCCCAAATGACCCATATTTTCCCCTCTATCCCCACACTAGGTATATACACACTACAGGTAGACACTAAAGGCAAGACACAATAGCGGTAATGACCCGCGACCCGCCGCCACTGATGTGTGACTGATCGATTCAATTTATCTTAGTTCATATCCCGTGAGTGTCCACCTACTGGATATGCCTTAATTTCCGATGTGTGGAACGCTTTCCTGAACACTGCCTTATTTTGAAGAATGGTATATTTAGTGGGGTTGGAGATTAGTTTTGTTTTAAATTCGAGTGAGTAGAATAGATAGATGTACTGGAAAGGTGAATTATTTTAATTGAATGTAAATTGTAGAGATTGAAAATAAGCTCTCTTTGCGTCGTTTCTCCAATGCTGGGGTTCGAAACCACATCACGTTTTCAAAACTTTTTCTTTTATTCAGTTAGTCCACTTCTTCCTACTTTTAGCGACATGCACGGCTTCTGATGTGATTCAGCGAGGCTCAGATTTGGTCAGAACAGTGCATAAGACTTCTTCTCGTCCTGGCCAATGACAATTATTACCTTTTGTATATCGTCACCAGGTTTGCGGGCTATATGGTCAGGTAACTAAAAAAAATGCATTAAGGCGCTGTCATAGCAATAACTCGGTCACTCTCGGACTGTATAGAAAAGAAAGAGAAGCGCGACGACACAATGCTTGCAATTTATTGCCAAATATGAAGCATTTTATTGATTTACTCAAAACTAGGTTGAGATAATAATAAAACAACTACGTTTTGCATTAACATTCGATTCATTATTTGTTATAAATTTTACCGGCATAATTAGGCTAGAAATACGGGTTTTTTTTTTCAAAGGTCAAAGTTAGAGGTAACTTTGACGATCATTTCTATCGAGGATTTTATTTTTAAACATGTAAAGGAAACAACAGGGTTCCTGGAAATATAGTTAAATTCAACAATTATATTTTTTCGGCAACTTGAAACAAATCAGATTTGGCTAAAATTTCGTTAGGAAAGCAGCAATTTTTCAGTTTTTGCTGCTCACAGCAGTGCCTTAAAGCTCCTGGAGTATCGATTTGTTCGCAATATTTTAAACTTCTTTAATTTGACCGTCAATTCTTCAAAGAAACACTTTATTTACTTTGATGCAATAATGAATTATTATTATGCATGTATTGTTAGTACAATTTTCGTAATTCAAGATTTGCACTTGGCCTATTTTTTTAAACAATAATGAAATGTCGTATTTACAAGAGCACCTCAACTTTACTTTATGTCACAGAAATGTTAAAACCCAAACAATACTTCATTGTTATGCGAACAATTATTTATTCAATAATGATTGAGCTGTAATTGAAGTCTTGAGTGTCGCGTGAGGTAAATTAATTCAGACACAATAGTTTACCCGCAAGTTGACCGAAGCCTAATAGGCATAATAATGTAATACAAATGACTTGTTTAAGTGAATAAGGAATAATAGGACTGTTATTAACAAAGTTGTATTTGTAGTAAAAATAATTGTGTAGTAGCAGAAGTTCAGCCTGTTGTTAATCTACTGTTTATTAAAATGTCTAGCTAGGTAGTGTCTTGATATTATTCTTATCGATTCATCTACAGAATAGTGTGAAAGACTTATCCCAGCAATGGGCGAAAACAGTAAATGTTTGAGGATTTGTACAAATACTTTTGGTATACCGTCAAGACTATTGGTAGGCTTATTATTAAAAAAAACTGACCATATTCTTAGTTTAAACTCATCGTTTTTCAAACCAGATTCAGCTGAATACCAGTATTTTACGTGGAGCGGCTGTGCAACCCATTAAGCAAACGTAAAATTTTTATTATCCTCTCAACCGCTCGCTACGCCACTGGGTGTATGGGAAAATATACCAATATTTTGCTGGCCAGTCTGCAGAGTTATTATAGTCGGATAAAGTATAACGAGCTGATAATGATAGGTATTGTCCGATAATATTATGGAAGAAATACTTTTGAAGGCAAACTGTTAAAAAAGTTCCTAACCATAGAATTAAAATTTTCAACAGCGAATGACAATCTATACAACACCTCCGATGAAATATTATGGTCCACATTGCAGTATAGTTAAAAGGTACCATCACAAAAAAGAGAACATCAAATAAAGAGTTTTACTACACGGTAACTGAACCCAAAACATACGTTCATCTGGATGATGAAAGATGCTTGCAAATTTTCAACAGTCCATTCTAAATGTAGTTACTAGAACAACGGTCATAAAATATTAGATACACTATTTAACACAAACTCTGTTAACATCGAAATCGGATTTACACTGTTTGTTTTGTTGTAACATCTTGCTACTTCCAACTCTATTGTCAAGAAGACAGAGTTCAAAATAGCTTGCCGTAGAATTATTACAGATTTATTGGTACACCCTAAAATACTGTATTGATGGATAACATGTTACATTCGTCATATCCGGCCAGGATGCCTAAAGCTTTGAACTGTGTTATAATTAACCTAAACCAAACTCCTGCAATCGAGTGTAAACATAAATAAATTACTGACTCAGACTATTCTGTCTAGTTGTGCGGGCAACATGAAGTCCCTTTACTAAAATATCGTACCGTTTTCGCTGACCATAGACAAATGAGACTGTGGAGTTGGTCGTGTGACAGGACGTGTGGCCCCTACTGTCGCCAATCATACTAAATTTGGAATGCATAGTGACGAGCAAAAAATTCGTAACATTGACAAATGATTAATTTAGACACAAATCTCAGTAGATCAAACAATTTCGTATAAAGATTCAGATTTATATGGCCTGAACAGTAGGTTAGCTGGTCCCTCTTTAATTTGCCAACAGATAGTAGCTTAGAATTAGAGAACGACCAAAGGTTCAGTTTCGGTTTCGCCCAGTTTCGGGCAAAATTAGATTCGGCCACAGTTTAGGTTTCGGCCAAAAATTTACCGAATCTTTGGTCCCCTGAAGCTCAGTGTTCGGCATTATTGTGTGACGTTCGGCTAATTTTAGCTGTATTCGTTGCCAGTGATCGCTAGTTAGTAGACTACTTAGGATTTTTTTAACAAACAGATTTTAATAACAAAGAAATCAGATTTATACAATATTTCAATAAATTATATTAATTATAAGATTTATTATGGACGTTTAAATAGTACCTAAGACCAAAAGGCTCTAATTTAGGTAATATTAATTTTTAAAAACGTTTACATAAGAGTAAGTTTTTAACACGTGGATTATTTCAATAATTTTAAATTGTTAAAATAAAAAAAAACCATTGTTTTTGTTACCAATATGAATAGATTTTTTTATTTTATTATTGATAAGTTAACTGTGATTATAATGTATAAAAATATCATTAATGTTTCATGTCCATATATGTTCCGGTTTCAGTTTCGGTTTCGGCCGACACTGAGGTCAAAAACGAAGGTTCGATTACGGTTTCGGTTTTGACTGAAAATCCTGTTTCATTCGGACACTACTTAGAATTTACATTAATTAAAAAAAGTCGATAAACACGACCTAGAATAATTCTAGATCGTGTTTATCGACTCTGTGTTATATTTGTGTTTAAATTATTATTGTCGTTGGCAAATAATACATTTATTTGTAACACCATCTATCGGTACTAAATATACATCACTTCCTCAACCCTACAGGGTACAAACATGATATATTCACACACACAATGTTTGTCTTTTACTTCCAATCATTGAAGTCGTGCATATTATACAGGGTGGATATTTGAGACGGCGCAAATTGGTTCAAGGGCGGAAAAAAGTTAATAGGAACAAGTCCTAAAATTAAAACGGGTAAATAATTATACAGTATTTCATTATAATATGATGCCAAAGTAGGAAGATCGAGAAATAACAAATTTTGTGCAAAAAATATTGTTATTCAAGTATGAATAGAACCTAAATACTATAATTATCAACTTTTATTTTTAGTTTAGTCATAAGTTTATTGCGTGTATTAATAAAATACGTTAACATACTTATGTTATGATATAATGAGTTACTTGTATTACATTTTTAATGAAGAAGGTCATTTGGAACCTTTTGTTTTCCATCATGAGATCATAACTAATCTCCGTTATCGACCGATGCGTAAAATATACTTTTGGAGATTAATTAGACCCTATAGATTAAGAATTCATCAGTTTTGGCTGCGATAACCTGCGATCTTGGAAATACCAGGTCATTAACTAATGACGCTCTGTAATTACTGACGTTTTATTAGTGGATAGCACCCATCTATAAAACTATGTTCTGTGTGTATGTATTATTTAGTTTCTTAATATTTATTAATATGGAAATGCTTAAAGACTTGTATATTTTGCATAATATTTATAATTGAACTCATGTGAAAAAATATGATGAATATTTTCATGTTAAAAAAAATTACGTATATAACATTAATAATCTCTTTGTATACTGGTACATTCATTATATCATTTAAATAAAGTATTATGAAGAAACGCGACGTCTTTTCTTTAAAAAAAAAAGAAATTACGCATGCCCGTACTACCTGCACCACTGTGCGGCGCGGCGGCGCTGTAAAAACAAGAGGTACCTACAGTTGTAGCTATAGGAAATCGGTGTCAGGATCTTTAGGCTGAACTGTATTCTGATTTATTTTGAAAAATGTTCTGTCATCCAAAAAAGGACAAATCACTCAATGCCAATCAACTCTTGCTTTTCAGGCAAACAAATTATTTTGGAACGACTAGAGTTCGTGTATTTATCAAAACCATCACACTATGAACCACTGTAACTTTCTGTTGATTCTGACTCTCAGAAGTTGTGAGCACCAGAAAAACGACGACGATTCAATAGAAAGTAAAATATTTTTATTCTTATTCTACAAATATTTTAAAAATATTATAAAAGTTTCTTATTGAAGTCGGTTAAAAATTAATTAGTGGTTTGTGAAAAAAAAACTTTTCCATTATAAACGTCGTTACGCTTGCCTGTAGCTACAATGGGTAAAGTATCAAAGTCATAGTCAAAGCATTTATTTCAACTAGACCATTTACAGGCACTTTTGAATTGTCAAGGTCGGTCGGTCAAAAAGATGAAGCTATTTGCATGTTCCAAAGCGTAGATCTCTATGGAGAAGAACGTGCAAGAAACTCCACGGACACTCTTTTAAAAATAATATTGTGTTACAAAATTATGGTTACATCATTCATATTGAAATAATACATGTATGTGAGAACGATGTAAAAGACGTGCAGGATAAAAGTAAGTAAAAAATAGAAACAATTCAAAGAAATTATATTAGAATCTCATACTGCCCCGTTCCAAAAATCCACCCTGTATACCATTACCCAGCCAATGCAAGGAAAGGCTTAACTCAGTCCAATTTATAACGGGTATCCCACCAAAGTGATAACCCTATTAATTGAGTTATGATCAGAATAACTGAGCTAAATCCCTTTTCTCTTGTTTACGTTTGAAACCCTTCGTTGATAGGGTCTCGGGATATCTGTTAGTTATGAATAGTTATTAATCTTTCGTATTTGTCATCGTTTTGAAATTGAAACGTTAAGCTGGGTTTGTGTTTCCGTATACGGAATTTGAAGAGCTTAATTACGTTTTTATGACAATTATTAATACCATGAAAATCTGCATATGTTTTATATATGTTATTTTTTATGGGAATAACAATATAGTTATGTACCTACAGAAGTCATATCGCTCTAGGCGGATCCTGAATCACGTACTGAGTTGACGGCTGTAGTGTATTGATCTTCCACCCAATTTTATGAGAAAATCTTTGTTTAGTGTAAGTATGTAGTATGAAGCTGAACACCGGCTTTATTATAATCTTCTGCCATATTGTTCTCTTCGCAAATGTCTAGTTTTACCAAGGGTTTTCACATCCTCCAGGATTTATGAGGTTTTAAGATCTCTTGTCTTTTGTGCAAAACTGAATTGCATATCGCAAACTTAGATCTAACTCAAAAATCATGATTTTTTAGTAATGCACATCATCGAATTCCTTATCTCAATACTAACCCATCAACAAAATAGATTTAAACATATGTAACACTACTCGTCCCTAGATGGCTAAATTCACCAACACTGGCTTAATTTAAGAATTTAAAAAAATATAAATGCAATGTCAAGCAATAGGGAAATAACTACCAAAGCATCATTAAAACACTAGATTTCTACATTATCTTTCTTATACCTAACTGCATATAAGCATAAATCAATACAGAAAACTCCTACAGTGCACAGGGACATAGTACAATATTTCGCCTTTTCTGAAAAAGTGCCCTTTTGAGTTAACCCTGTTTAGATCTAGGTGAGCCTTAAGAATAAATTTCGAAAATATGAGTAGTTTAAAGCATTTCTGATTGTAGTGATATGAAACATGAGACTGAAACTATTTTCTCCCAAATAAACCCTACTACAAAACCAAATAGCAAAGAAATAACCTACAAAATTCAAAATCCCTCAAACACATCCAATATTGTTGCAACTTTAAAACGGCCTAAATTCCTAAATCTGTGGAGCACCCTCGAGCCGGATGCTTCAGCCAGCTCCACACTTTATTTATATTTGCAAAGTTCTCGGCATCTGCATTATATAACAGTTGGAATGGGAGGTACTACAGTTATTCTGACTGTTGGAGATTTACGAATTGGTACTTGCGTGTGACTTTTTTTTGCCGCTCTGGGTGGAGCGGGAGGGAGTGTCAGACTCTTACTGACTAAAACCCATCTGTGCTCCTCGTAGTGCCTTTTGCTTTCCAGGGCCGCGGTAGGTAACTCTGTCGAACAAAATTCGCAACTTCGAACAAACACTGAATCTGAATTGATTGACATTTGATTTTACACCTTGATTTCGCGGAAAGAAAGGATAGTTTAGTCTGAATGGATGCAGCTTCATACCAGTATTTTAGATGGAGCAGTCGCTTTGTGTCTATGTCTCTATGCCTATCTGATATCAGCAGCACAGTAACTGGGTAACTTAAAACTGTGATTCCGGGTAAAACAGGGTGAATAGAAATGCAGGGGTGAATAAAAACGAAACTTGGGCCCATATTCCAAAATGTAAACTCCAACTCCAACATGAGCACGAAAATGTCAATGAAAGCTGTCTAATTGACGTTTTCGTACTCGAGAGATGAGCAAACAAATGCAAAAACTTCAATTGATGACAAGCTCCGGTGGAGTTGGAGTTTACGTTTTGGAATATGGGCTTTGGATTAAAATTTTCACGTTATTTAAATATTGTTTTCAGCAATGAAGAACTCCTGTTGTTATCTTTTTTTTTAAATAGATGCTTTTTGAGAAACCGTTAATATGGAAGGTATTTATCGAATATGGGCTTAATCCTAGTTTAAATTTTAACATAAATATCATAAAATCATTACTTATTTACTATCAAACACACTCGATGGTTAATAAACTCTACATTGGAAAAGCTGTTTTCAACTGATTTCATATTATTTGTACCAAAAGTACTCGACAGATGTAATTACACGCGAGGGCTGTATAAAATACATGACGGGGAACGGGCCCCCTTGTTATTTTTAAAAACAGTGACGTCAGCAATGCTGACGTCACTATTCCATAATCATCATGGTGCTGGTGGTGGTTACTCATATCGGAAATGAAATACTTGTTTTCAGTATCAACTTATATTCTCGCTGGTGGATAGCACACAAATGGCACACAGTAAATATTCGTCAACAACAAAGAATGACTCACGATATTACGGAGCTCCGCACCGTCCGACGGCTCGACTTAGAATGAATTGTGAACCGTCGGGCGTTCGTATTTATACCCTTCGGTTAGAGTCGTTACAAAACTATCGACTCATGTTTTCTTTATGGTTCGTTTTTTAAATTCTTGATTTAATTTTACAAATCATAAAATGAATTTAGAAGTACAAATTAATTAGTTTAATAATTTCTAGTAATCAACTACTAAAGTTAATTAAATAATCGTTTGAGTGACTTTTACCAACTTCAAATAAGCAATCACACAGTATTTGAACTTAGAATAATCAAACTGACGCTCGATTACGCCTTTCCGCCGGCATTCATATTGATTTATTCGACGCTTCATTAAGCCTTCGCGCCGATATACAGGATTTAATTTATATTGGTTCATATTCCAGTAATAAAGAGGTTTTCATGAACGAATGGGATTGAAAACATAGAGACCGTTATTACTACCTACCTAATATTCTGTAATTTAGAAACCAAAAAATTATGTCAGAATTGTCATACATAGGTTGGTAGGCATTATGGATAGTTATATTTTTTATCCTAAATAAATATTCAATTAATGATTTAAGACAAGAGTCTTGAATCATTAATTAAATATAGTTGACACTTTGCGTGACCCAAGGACTGGCTTTTACCTAGGACAAAGGGTATGCATTGCCATACAACGTGGCAATGCCGCCAGTCTTTTGGGCACACTTCCAGTCGACAGTGATGCGGATGAATTTTTAGACGCCATATTTTTTTAGTGTACCTATAGTTAAGTATTTTTTTATTCATTAAAATCAATTTAATGAATAATTGATATGTCTTAAAATTACCATTTTGAAACAATAAATATAATGCCTAGTGGTAACATTATCATTGATTTATGAACTGCAAAAATATGGTGGTAAAAATGTTCCTTTTGCCTTAGAAAGGGTTTATTTATTTTTTTATTTATTTTTATTTTATTTATTTATTCTTAACAAAATACATTTGTGTCGAATACAGAGTAGCACAATAATTAATTGGTTAAGCCCACTTAATCTCGCATCTCTCTTTATGTAGTCGGGGCTCTAGACTAGAGTAGCAGACGGGAAGTATGGCAGAAAGCATAGATTGTCAATACCCAAAAGTGGCTACATTATGTCTCAGTTTTGACACTAAATAAGAAGAAGAACCCAGAGCTATATCAAATACCTATGTAACATAATATAAAACCCAATAAGTACTATTTTATGTGAACCAGTGATGTAATGGCGCTGGTCTGGATTAAGCGTTTAACGCGACATTGTGACTCCCACGTGAATCGTAAAAGTCGTGCTAATAGACAGGGAATGTACTGACAATCTGTATGGTTTTAATCGGCTATGTGTTTCAAAAAAGTAATAAATTGATGCGCAAATCCCTATAAGGCGTGATATTTCCCATTCTCATGGGATTCAAAAAGTTAATATTTTTTATAGAACTTGTTCCATTCCTTTTCCTCAAATACCGTTTTTAAAATGGTAATTACTCATTACCTTGTCGATAAGGTGCCCATTTCTGTCCGCAACTGAATGTACGGTATGTTGGTCATCACGGATGGTCAAAAGTCTGACTATCGGTAATGACTTGACGGTTGCTTGGGCAGTTGACCCCAGTAAATAATTATTGGTATTCAGTAAGACTGGAGGGTGACCCAAACATAGTTGGGAACAGATATGAGACTAAATCAATGGTCATCTTTGGGCCTCACACTGTCTTCTTTTTAACCGACTTCCCAAAAAGGAGGAGTTTTTTTGTGTTTTTTACCTCATATCTCCGTCATTTATGAACCGATTTGAAAAATTCTTATTTTATGTGAAAGGATATACTTCTCGATTGGTCCCATTTCAATTTTATCAAAATCGGTTCAGCAGTTTGGGTTATAAATCCAAATAGCTGGAAAAAATATGTGGAAAAATCGTACGAAATTGCATATTTTTGCTTTCCTGTGACTTTCCAGTGGTGTTTTTAGGAGTGGGGTACCACTAAAAAGTGAAAAATAAAAAACTTTTTACCAAAAAAAAAACCGACTTCCAAAAAAAACACTACAAAGTACAAAATAACTTTAATTTCGGAAGTCGGTGTCAAATAACGAAGAAGCAACCAAAAACACAGACTTCCGAAATTAAAGTTTTTTTTTACTTTGTAGTGTTTTTTTGGATGTCGGTTTTTTTTTGTTAAAATATTTTTTTATTTTAGATCCGATGGTTAACTCCTTAGATTTATTGTGCCCAGTAGGTGGCCAAGGCAATTGCACCGTCGATGGCATTCATAAGATCCCCCATAGTACAGGTACAGGCACACCAACGTGTGGCTCATGCTCTAAACAGGAGCGCCGCACTCACATTGTGTATTCGACGGGTCTGTGAAACCCAAATAAAAAAAACGACTATCTGCTATATATATTTTTATTTATCATAGAATATTATTTGGTATGTATTATTGTGATGTTAATTTTAGTCATGTTTATGTATTGTACGCTATATTCAAAGTTTATTGTTTCAATTCTACCTTTAACTTTTACTTAAGGTGTCTACTTCTCTTTCATTCGACTCTCCTATATTTCTTTGATATTTCTTTTGAAATAAGCATCACCTTTGTATCTATTTTTCTGTTTCCTTCTTCTTATCTACTTTTTTTTAAAAGTGTGTATATAAATTAAATAAATAAAAAAACACTTTTTGATCTGTCTGATGCGATGGTGGGGTTTACTTTTGTTCAATCACTTACTACATGGGACTGCTAGAAAAGTGATTTTTATTGAACATTTTAGTGTATTTTGAGGTCGGTTTAAAAAAAAACGGCCAAGTGCGAGTTGGTCTCGCGCACGAAGGGTTCCGTACCATTATCTATAAAAAAAACGGCAAAAAAATCACGTATGTTGTATGGGATCCCCACTTAAATATTTGTTTAATATTAATTTAATTATTTTATTTTTAAAGTGAACATATTACTAAATATTCTGTGAATATTTCAAGCGTCTACCTGTTGCTGTTATCAATATCGAGCAAAAACGAGCAAAAAAATCACGTTTGTTGTATGGGAGCCCCCTTAAATATAAATTTCATTCAAATTTTTAGTAGTTGTTGATATAGCGGCAATAGAAATACATCATCTGTAAAAATTTCAACTGTCTAACTATCACGGTTCATGTGATACAGCCTGGAGACAGACGGACGGACGGACAGCGAAGTCTTAGTAATAGGGTCCCGTTTAACCCTTTGGGTACGGAACCCTAAAAAGTATTTTTTTTTATTTTGATATTGTGTCTTTGTTGTATAGCAGAAACTGGACACCACCCTTACACACGAACTTCTGGAACATTCTGTATAAGTCACTGTAGGTCACGTTCGGGTGGCAGATGCTTCTAGGGCTGAATATGAAAGTTGGATGACTGTGAGTGCTGTTGTACTAAACTGCCCCAGAACGAGGGTAATGTTTTTACCCTACAGCAAAGCCAAAAGGAAGGGTTATTCGAGAGTATGTATGTAGCAGCCAACTAGCTAAATCCGCCGTTTCATTAAAAGTCTAGCCTTTTGATTGAACTGTGCCATTTAATCAGCGACATAAGTGACATGGGCAAGTCATTAAACGATACAACAAAAGATGTCACTTAAGTCGCTGAAAATCGGCAGCATAAATGAAAAGGATAGGCAACCAATTAAACGGCTGATTAAGCTGATTGGCTGCGACAAGTATATCGAATTTGTAATAGGCCTAAAAATACCATGAGTTGCCTTCAGACTGCTTGAAATGTAACTTGTCTGAAACTTTGTAGTCAAATTTTCCGACTAGTATTTCAGTTTGTTACATTAATTAAATAATTTTGGATAAACATAGGCGATACCTATTGCCTATGGTTATATCCCAAAATATAATGATTCATCTTAACATAAGGGGCGCATATAAATAATTTTATTTTTTAGTTAAGTATACATACATAATATATTAATTGCATGTGTCTGCATTGTATCCTACATAAGTAAGATGTGGAAACGTCATGGATTGTACAATAGTTTAAACCATATTGATGTATAAATACAATGTACGATTGTTTGTTTTCCCAAATAAAATAAAATAAAATTAAAAATATAAACGTGTCTATGAAATTTAGAGCATTCCTTCAAAGTAGGTTAGTCTTTGATAAAAGCTGAGGGGAAGAAACCACTTCGAACGAAGTCAATCGTATTTATATTATTTTGCAAATTACTCAATGGCTGCACGTAAATATACTCAGAGAACAAAAGTTTTCTTTAAAGGAGAAATATAAGAAAAAAATGGGTGCCAATTGGTAAAATAATGAATGACCAAATAGTTGTGTTTAAAAACAAGGACCATAAAATATTAAGTTTAATTTTAAGAATTCAAATAAATGTTGTCCTTTCATTTATTTCAATAAAATAAAAACCTGTAGGCTTGATATTTTCGAAGTTTTATACGACTCACTTCTACACAAACGCAATAAGTATTCCTAGTTAAAACTAAAAAAAAAAACCTTTTTTTTTCAATTGCAGGACGTAAGAAAGCGATAATTAAAGCCATCATATTAGGCTTAACCACATTACAGCACGCCTATTAAAAACGTATTGAATTTCCAATTAAAAGACGTGGTCAAACCGACACCGCAATCAAAAACGTTTGACCAAAATGATACCAAAGTTCTCCAAAACAAACCAAACACAGTTCGCAGAATTTTCTGCTTCTTTTTCCAAAATTATTTTTTTTTTCTAAATAAAAAGTCGGCCTACATACTAGCACAATGCCAGCCTTTTATTGCACGTTACGATAAAAGCAAGGAGCTAACATGTAGTCAATGGAGCGCCCTAAATTCATCTTTTGAAGCCCCCTCGAGGTTCACTGGAGCAACCCCTTTATTTTTATTTGTAAACCTTTCGACAGCCACACAATGGGTTATTGTGGTAAGTTTAAATCTTTATTAACCACTTTACTGTAAAGTCATAAATAATGAGATCAACCCTTATTTATGTATTGATAATAGATGATGTATAGATGTGAACATGTATTGGCTTTTAATGTGTTAAAAAAAATTGTTTTTTTTACTTTTTTGTGAAAAAACTTAATAATATCGTGTGATAAACCTATTAGTACATAATATTATTATTATTTTATTTTTGAAAATATTTTTGTAGTTAAGGTTTTTTTTCCAGAAATATCAATATTTTCAGAGATATTAAAATTTATTTGTAATAAATTTTCCTGAAAATCAACATCCTGTAGATTAAAACCGCTTCAAATATCATATTCAAGCTAGCCATTCTGCTTATCTCTACATCACCAACCTGGCATAGCTGAATATCGCCTCATTCTTGAAACTGCAACCGAAGCTGGCTCAGGACCTGAAGATCATCAGCAGCCTGCAGCCACGAAGACACACACACACCACTACACACCTGCGTCTATAACAACACCAATCAATTACAAAAAATAACGACAAACTTTGACAGGAGGAAAAACAAAAAATTATACAAAAAATCAGGGACAGGGAGGAAAAAGGGGTCCTTAGGGAGCTTCCAAAAAAGATTCAGAAACACTGGTTGAACATTTTTTCTCTCGCATAAAATATTTTCCAAACGCGCGTAAGTTATACACGTGCGCGCGACTTTCTCCCACAACTCGGCAGCGGACCGTATCGTAGGCGATCGTCTGTGCTTCTGGGCGGGCGGGATGGCTAGGGCGAACGCGACAATGGGCGGCGGCGGCGCGACGCGGCCGCCCTAGGCGCGCCCGATACCAGGCGAGCAGAATACACCAGGAGATCTCGTACCACGTGCGTCGGGGCGCACCGCGCATGCCCGGCTAATGTCAGGGAAAGCTCAAGAAAAGCTACGAGTGCAAGCGAGAGAACAGTACTCTAAAAATAGGGGTAGAAAAGAGACGGTTATAGGACTAATTTTGGAAGCGCCAAGCAGTCTGAAAAGTTTGCCGTGATTTCTGTGTGTGTGCACACACACTAATGTAATTCAGTTTAGTAAGTTTCAGGTGAAAGTTAAGTGTTTGAGTGGTACTCAGATTAGAAGCCAATAAAATGCAATTGGTTTAAGTATCAATTGACTTATTGGATTGCCATAAAACGTAAGCATACTTGATGATGTAACTAATTTGAACGTTTGCTTAAAATATGGATGTACCTACTTTTAATAAATAATGTACATTATATAATATGATTTTAACTAATCTATACTATAATAAAATAAAGCTAAAGAGTTTGTTTGTTTGAACGCGCTAATCTCTGGAACTACCAGTTGAATTTGGAAAATTATTTTTGTATAATGACAGCCACATTCTCGTGAATGTGGCTATCGTTCCGATTCCTGTTCCCTTTAGCCTTCCTCATGAAGACTATACGGGATATGCGCGTACGAAGTCGCAGGCAAAAGCTGGTTTTATATAATCCAGCGATGCGAACGTGTGAAAGAAGAAGTACTTAGTAGAAGCTTAAAAAAAGTTAAAACAATTCCTTCTTTATTTCTTTTCTCTGTCTGTTTCTTAAGTTTGGCGGCTACGTCACTCAATGTGTCATACAGTTTACGTCAGCAACTATTTCGTTATCTGTGATACAGTGGACAGTCATATTTCAATGCGGTTAATTTGTTAGGATGCTCGATTACTCGGCTTTTAACTTCTAAGCAATAATTATGAAAATCTATTCAGCTATTTCAAAGACAATCAGCTCGTTTTTGGTTGGGATCTCAGTCAGAAAATGCTATTTTATTTTATTCGTTCGTTTACCTAGATATAAATTGACTTAACTACACTACAAATTATTAGGTATCAATTAAGGTTTACACAATTGTCACATAAAAACTGATAATAACGCCACCCACTCACTAAATACACGCCGTCCATATGGATAAGGGCGACCGACGCCATTAAAATAATATCAGAACCGTCACATATTTTTATCGAAGATGTTTTGACATCATTAGATAAGGAATAGATACCAAATTCGTGTATTCAGAGATTTTTAGAAATAAGTTTTGTGACAGTCCATTAGGTACTATTTGTTAAGAGTCGAATTAAATTAAGTGGATACTAAACTAAACTTCGAAAAAGTTATTGTTGTTAGTATCTAAGTGTAATTTAAAACCAAGAAAACAACCTTTAAGTAACTATGAGGTTCATGACGAAAGTTTAGTGTTAAAAAAACAGTATTTTTTATGTTAGAAACTTTATAATTATATTATACTTGATGGAAATCGATGTTTTAAACAATATAAAAAACATAAACAACAACTTACAATTCTACGATTTTTATTACTTCGTTTTACCAGACTTACTTCGAAGTCCAGTACCTGAAAGTCGTCGCAAGTGTTATTTATGTAAGTACTAACTTTTTCAAGTACACTCCTGAACCAACAGGTGCCCAATAAGTCTCACGCACACATACCCAGCACTGTAAACACGCAGCGACGCATTATCAAACATCCTTCTGATTTATATCATCCTGGTACCGTTAACCTTATTCCTGAAATTTCAAGGAAAACCGATGCCTTGGCGGTACTGAAATCGTTGCTGTAGTCTGTGAGGTATATTAATTTTGTGTTATGTAGTAATTTATTGCTAATTTAATTACATTATAAAATTTAATATGACATTAATTCTTTGATATAAATTCAAATTCTTATTGATATAATTATTTCATTTTTGTGGTCATTTAATTAGTAATTAATTCAATAATAATTGTATTTTTTTAATGATTTAAAGCAAAAATGAAAGTTTTTACTTCAAAACACGGACGCGCACAAACACTACAAAAATCGACAAAAACATTACCTACTTTGCTCCAGTTTTACACAGCTTTCAATAAAAAAATCCGCTTGAACGTAATCTATCAAACGCTTTCAGGCATTCAGCGTTTTCAGTTCAACATGACAGGCCGTGTCACAGTGACGGACTCTCGTCCATTACGTCACAAAAGTCAGTTCTATTCCCGAAAGTACTAGGCGAGCAGAATATCCGAAGAGTTCGAAATATCAGGTGCGAAAATAGAACATTGCTCCCACGTTCGACGAAAATAGTCGGAGCTGCAGGATTTTAAAATTAGAATCATCGCTTCTTGATTAAACTCACTTGTTTTGGGATGTTCCTAGGTAGAATTCGTAATTTGAAATGGATTTACTTATTTATGATTTAGGTATTTTTATACTGCTTGGGTACTTTTAACTTCGCTCTGGTTTTAATAATGACATGTTTAATAATAATATTGATAAATAGCTGGGTACATGATGATGATGATGTGTTTTGTGTAGGTAACAATTTTAAAACTTTTTTTTTATAAATAGATGATTAATTTCCAGTTGATTTTGTTTTTGCAATTTATTATTGGTCTGTAGTTCTATCATTCGCCGCAAGCAAGGTCGTGGCGTTTGGGTGCATAAACATTTATTTCCTCATTACTATTTTAATTATGAAACAGACGTAAACATTACCAATTATAAATTAAAAAGCGTTATTCATAAAAGAAAGGCAGGCTTCGTTCCACAAGTCGGATAAAACATCGATGACATGACATTTTCAACTGGACGTAAACATTACCAATTATAAATTAAAAAGCGTTATTCATAAAAGAAAGGCAGGCTTCGTTCCACAAGTCGGATAAAACATCGATGACATGACATTTTCAACTGGATATTTTTAATTATAAATGTCATTAGTCTTTAATATAAGCCGCCATTTCAATAACCTTTATTACTGGTTTATGTGAATCATAATCATTACTATATTTAAATTAAAACAGACTACTTACAAATATAAAATCAAAGCTTTTTGGTAGATATTCTTTAGTAAAACGCCATCTATTAACATTAGCCGAAACTAACATGCGTCAGACTAATGCAGTAAAAACAGTATCAATGTTTCCTTTTACTGGCGATTTTAATGATGGCGCCACTGATTCCTACAGTTGTTTTACTTCGTTAAAGTTGTCACCGGAAAATAGACCCTGTAGGTAAGATTGAAATAAAAATCTATATTACATTATAATTTCTGAATAAATTATGTAAAAATCGTTTTGTGTACAATATAATCTAAGAAAGAAATACTTAGTTTACAATTTCACACGATGTTTTACAATCTTACTGCGTTTGCAATTTACCCGGTGACAGCCATTATATTGTAGTCTGTGGTTATAGTAGTTATAATGTGTATTTCTTTCCACTTAGTAAATCAAAGACAAAATGGTCGGATGGGTCAGATATGCATTGATGGGTATTTCATCTACCGTCAAAGATAAAGGCGTAGGTACCTACCTGCCTTATTCGCAAAATTGGAGGAGGAGGAAGTAATTTGATGATTTTCCATCCAAAAAAAAGGGACTTAATCGTGAAATAAACTTAGTTTAAGAATCGAAAGTCCCTGAAATTACTATAGTAAAAAAAAAGATAGAAAAATGTTGAGATAAGAGGAAGAGGAGAAGTCATTTGATCATTTCCCATCCAAAAAAAGGTAGGGACTTAATACCTAGTAGAACAGATTTAATTTAATAATCGTATGTTCTTGAAGTTAATAGTAAAAACCAAAGATGAAAATGTAGCACTTTCAAACTTTTTGGTCATCAGAAAAAAAGGTCAACACTCAACTTGTCGTTATGTTTTTTATCAATTTTGATTTTGTTTTTAATGTAAGTTATATTTTTTTATATTTTCTTTAGTATCATAATTATGTTAAGTAGTTTATTATAATTTTAAGATTACGTTAGTGAGAAAGGGGCGGGATGATAGTCAGCGTTGACCAGGGTTGTGACTATACTGCATAAGTGCCCACTGCTCAACATTTGCTGAGCTGATCGAACAAAAAAATTACCTTCCGAAAACTGACTGAAAAGACTTCCCACCTATAAAAAGATGACCAGGTTTTACCGGGATCACACAAAACAATCTAAATGATTACAGCAGCTGTCATAATGAGGTAAATAATAGTAATAAACCCATAGCCGGAATATCACCCGCGTCTGCCCTTTCCTTCGCGGAAGTGTTGCAAGGTCATGTGTACACAAATGTCACGCCCTTAGGCACCTGTTGTGTGGACCATATGTACAAATGACGTCACGACATAGCGTTGGGTTTTTCTTGCTGAATGCTGGACAGTATACTATCCAAACATTGTGTGAAATGGTAGGAGTAGATGGTGATGTCGAATACATAAGGCAAAATTTATTTTCAGTAGGTACATGAAGTTATTTTTTTACATCAGTCTTTAGTTTACTAGTATATGGCAAACAAGCAACCACTTTTCAATAGGTAGGTATTCATGTCTCATGAACTTTAAATATTTCATCAGGATTTACGATTTACCTCACCAATAAAAGTCGTCATACTGTAATTAATTACGAGTAGGTTATAGGCACACATACCTACTAATAGGTATTGTCAGCACTAAACAACTTTTCTTTTTATTAAACGTTGGTCCCACATTAGTAATTTCTCCTGTATCGTGGGTGCCTTGACAAACATAACTCACATACACAAAAATCCAGACCCAGAACAACTATCTGTAGGCCACAAAAATATTTGTTCGGTGCGGGATTCGAACCCGCGACACGCAGCGCAGCAGTCAATCACTCAGCCACCGTTTAAAAGTCGGTTCCAATAAAACTTTTATTGTCTCCTATAGTAGGCGCCAGATAATTGAAGAATAACGGTCATTGACCTTTCCTTAATATCTCTTTGTAGGTTGGTACCACCGGAAAGTAAATTATGAATCGTTTTTCATTACTAGAACAGTAACGATCACGATAGATGTCGATTCAGGACAGCTTCATGTTTTTATTTCTGTTTTTGAAATTAAGTGTGTCAATAAATGTAGATGGGTCAATGACCGTTATTCTTCATTTATCTGGCGCATATTATAGTCACAGTTCATTAAACAAAAATATTGGAACACTTAGAGAATGCGGAAGTTAAAATTAAAGGTAATGACATCAATTATAAGTATTAGTATCGTTGAGCAAAAAATAAATAAGCGTCGAATGACTAGACGTTTTTTCTATCAATACCTAAACAGTAAAGGCATTGAAATTGCTGAAACGTTTTCAAGATATTATCACAGATAAGCAGGGCGTATCAGGGTCATGGCTGGACCACACTTGACTGTACTTTTTTATGAATGGTAAATCATCTAATGACTTCTAGATTCCGCTCTGGGTGAGCTTGATCGAGGCAGTGTCAGACCTTAACTGACTAAAACACATCCTTGCTCCTCCTAGTGCCCTTTGCTTTCCAGGGCCACGGTAACTCTTTCGAATAAAATCCGCAGTTCTGGCTGGACTTGGCTGTACTTAGTAAATGGTTCTGCCTTTAGTGAAAAAATGGACGAAGGAAATCTTCAGCGCCTGTTGCTGCAGTTCAACAGTGCATGTAGCATATTTTCAAGTGCGTTGTAAATATTTGTGAACCGTTATCAACAACGATATCAAGGTTTTGTTAAAATCTTGTTTTAACAGGTCTACTTATCAATGCACCATCATAATTTTACCCGAAAGATGTCCGCTGCTGGACATGGGCCTGCCCCAGATGGGGTTTACCATAATCGCCAAGCTTGGCAGGCGGGTTGGCGATCGCAGTTTAGCTGTAGCAATGTACCTACAGAGAATCCTGCTGCCCATTCTCTGGCGAGTCTCTTAGTCGCCTCTTACGACACCCACGGGAATTAACAGGATGGTGCTATTCTTTTACGTCCGACACCATACGTACGGTACTTATTAATGCACCATCATAATTTCATCTTAATGACGTTCGCTGCTGGACAAATGCCTCTCCCAAGTGTCTCCATATCGACCGGTCCCGTGCGTCCAGACACTGGGGAAATCCACTGGATACCAGTAACCAGTGGATTCCCGCGGCTTTTACCAGGTCATCGATCCTCCTTGTGGAAGTCCTTCTAAAGCTGTATCTTTGGGTACTAGAGTGCTACTCCAAAACTTTTCCGCATTTACTTTTTTCTGCGGGCAATGTGTCCTTCACACTATAACTTAAATAATTAATTCATCATATTGGGGTCAGCTTCCGATCAAACCGGATTCAGCTGAATACCAGTATTTTACGTGGAACGGCTGCCTACCAGACCTCCACAACCCATTAACTGGGTAACATCGTACTTCTTGGCAAGACTGGAGTCAGATTTTCTGACTTAATAATAATTAATTCATAATCTATTTAAAAAAAATGGTCCAACCCTGAAGTGCTTTGATTGATAGATATAGCAAAAAATCTCGTATTTATGATCAGCCATTAATTCTAAAGTGTAAACAAATAACCTTGGATGACCTTCAAGTTTCAACAAGCAGTGATTTGATCGTTCATTATTTATAACAATTGGTCGTTATGGCAGTTTGACATTTTAACCAGCTGTGGATTGATCAATTTAAATATTTTTTTACTAACTTATTGAAGCGTGTCCTTGTAGCGATGTCTTATTTCCAGCAGTTGGTGTCTTGCTGCTGAAATGATGATGATGAAACTTGTTGAAGTGTTTTTACTTTAGTTTATAGGCTTTATCGCCGAGCGACAACGCAGCTCTGTAGGTACTTCTTAATTTTCTTCGTCGTTCCCGCACTGCTGAGTATCGCGACCACATAGGACGCGCCAAGCCATGCGATCTTCTGCAATGTGGACCACTCCGTATATGCTTTCTCCAACTGCCTGCTTTAAGACGGGGGAACATCTTGCCGGATCTCAGTAACATCAACGCAATCAACTAAAACTGATGACAGTAAATTACACTTATTTAAAACTATTGGACAAAGGCAGGACTCACACACCAACAAGTTACACTTTTTTTTTATTGATGAATGGGTTAGCTCGACCTCGATCACCCCTGATGGAAAGCGATGGATGAGGTTTATGATGGAGCAAGAATGCCCAGAAGATGCCTTAAAGCACCGGCACTCCCACGCGTCAACGAAACACAGCAAGCTGTTTGACGCCGTACTTCGGTGAGAAGGTGGTCGCAAAACCACACGGGCACTAGCCCTATCATCGCAACGGAAGGATTGGCCAGTCTTGTTAGGTATTAGGTGAGAGTGTCCACGATGCGCCGAGCGCTTAGTTCAGTTGAGTGCCTGATGGAACAAATTGCGCTACACGATGAGGCTCCTTCATGCATCAAAAACTCTTCTACATCGGTTTTTATTAGTAGATCCGAGAAAATTAAATCGTAAAGCCTTATTCCGCATACACTTGCAAAGTCTTTGACTGAGGCATGTTGCAAGACATGTTGCAAAGTCTTTGGTTATTGAAGTTAGTCTGTATCTGTTAGAGTAGACGACGTAACGTCGTAGGTCTAAACTGATACGATTCTAGATTTTGATTAAAATATACAGGGGTTATCAGCACGAAAATAAATGCGACAGTGCTTATTCCAACCAAGCACGCGCATACTCACCAATTTACTTTCAGTTATGTCGATTTTAGTTATGTCGATCTTTAATGACGTATATTACCTACAAGGAAAAAACCACTCCATTTATGGAAGAAAAACGTAAGCTACGCAAAGTGCGTAATGTACTTATCTGATTTCATAATTAATTTTACTACACGTATGAGCTATTGAAATTTGAATAAATGACTTTTGATTTTGATTTTGCGTCACTCTAATAAATTTGTCATTGAGTAACTTGATGTCAACTAAAAATTACACAATTACCTACTTTTGACGTCACAAAATTTGTGCTTTACATAAGTTTTGTGACGTCAGAAATAGGTAGGTAGCTCTGAATTAAAGTGAATCAATAAATCAGTGAAATACGTAAGCGTAGCGGATGCGACCTCTGGATAACCAGACAGTGGCCTTAGTGCGAGTTTTTAACGTAATCGTTCGCATAAGTCAAATTGTATAGAAAAAAACAGGCTGTCCGTGAGTGTCACCAGACGGCGCTTATTCAGTTTCAATACAAATTGACGTTTACGCTAACGCGATCGAGAACATTAAAAACTCACACTAAGGCCTCAGTCCTCTTTTCGTTTTTAACCCCCGACGCAAAAACGACGGTTTTTTCTGTTTGAAAGTTGGGAGTGATCTTAGCTATGTTTGATGAAAATCGGTCCAAGGTTAGGGTTTTTATTTTTCTGAATTATTTTCTGCTTCAACATAACTAGTGTAACAGCCTCCTTAAAACGAACCAGTAATAGTAAATCATTAAAATATCGCCCACTGTTTACTGCTTTGATCTAATAAGATAAAATTCCAATTAATTTGTTAAATGTCACTTGGTTCTTAATTACTCTAATATATATTCTTTACCACATGAAATAAATAATAATAATAATAATAGTTGGGTAAAGGGCCTGATACAGAAGGCAGTTCTCCTCGATACGGCTCGTATTGTGAGGAGGTTCCTTTCTCTGGAGCCCTAACCACCGGTAGCTTGGACCCAGCTCCCGACACCGGCGGACCACTATTTTTTATATTTTTAAATGTTTTTTTTTATTGTTTTTATAGAAATATTAAAAAATGTAAAATATGTGTAAAAGTGAATAAAGGAAATAATAATAATAATATCTTGGGACAACCAACACACCGCCATCTGATCCCAAACTAGGCAGAGCCTGTACTTATGGCAACCAGACAACTGATAAACATACTTATATATTTCTAAATACATACATATTATAGATATTACACACCCAGATACAGAACAAATAATCGTACTCATCGCACAAAGATTTGTCCTGTGTGGAAATAACTTCATTATGTATATACCTCAGACTAGTTTTATAATTTATAATAACTTCATTATGTATATACCTCAGACTAGCTTAAGGCAATGTATTTATTGCGGATTTTGTTCGAAAGAGTTACCGCGGCCCTGGAAAGCAAAGGGCACTACGAGGAGCACGGATGGGTTTGAGTCAGTAAGAGTCTGACACTCCCTCCCGCTCCGCACAGAGCGGAAGGAGGCATTTGATGATTTCCCATCCATAAAAAACAGGATTTATAAATAGTCTGGTTAATTGTTGTTTTGTCCTTGACTGAAGGCTTTGTTATATCCACCTACAATCTATACTATAATATAAATGCGAAAGTTTGGAAATGTAAACAGATGTATGTTTTTCACTCAATCACGGCACAGAGGCAGGTTATAGTCTGGAATAACACATGGGATACTTTTTATCCCAAGATTATATTCCCTTGGTATAATTTTCGACATACAAGCAAGTGGAGCCACAGGCGGCAGCTGGATAATAATAAATACCAGCACTAATCCATTGTAAATTGATAACTGAAGGGTATAATTATTTTTACATTGCCACGTATAATTATTGATCCAAATCGGCTATCAGACTTGAACAAAGAACAAAGCTTGTTTATATAAATTAAAGGGTAAATTTGTGTTCATACAATTAAGCTATGTTCAGATGAGAATCAGTTGTCGTGCAACTATAGCTATATACACACTTAAATAAAAGACTCAACTAAAACTAAAAGTAATCTAAAACATGGCGTCGAAAAATTCCTCCGCATCGCAGGCCACTGGTAATGTACCCAAAAGACTGGCAGCATTTCCACGTTGTATGGCAATGCTTATCATTTGTTCGAGGTAAAAGCCAGCCCTAGGGTCACGCGAAGTGTCAACTAAGCGTCTTGACAGATCTTTAAACAAGTAATGAGCGCGTCGTGCTGTTTTTACTTAACGTCTATTGTATGAATTGTTTAAGGCAAGGTTTAAGGAGTTGCATTTGTTGATTTATTATTATTATGATATTGAATTCGTAATTCTGTCATTTATTTTTTTTATTGAGATGGTCGAATTATTGCAAAACGAGTTTTATATTAGAAAAATGAGGCAAGTTCCGCATTGATATCATGATAGTTGTTGTTATTTTTACAAATGCATGCAGACAATTTGGGATCTAATAAAAATTTTAAGAAAGTCAGAAACGGTAAGTTTTTATTGTATCGAGTTTTTTTAAGTTTTCAAATTCAAAACGTAGTAGTGTTCCAGAAGTGCGTGGTCATATTTACGGGTAATGTTCAGTAGCTGAAATATTAACCAATAAGGAAAAAATATCAAAACAAAAAATAGTGACATTTTTTTAAAAAAAACGACCGCAAATACATCTAAAATCTTCCGAGGAAATGATATTTATAACTACTTTCATGATTTTAGAGCATCAATCGTGCACATGACTAAATCAGCAAGCAGTTAGTCGACTCTTCACGTGACCAGAGGGCTGGCCTTTTCTTTGGACAACGAATCAGCATTGCCATTCAACGTGGCAATGCGGCCAGTGTTCTGGGCACTTTTCCCGTTGACAGCGATGTTGACGAATTTTTCGATGCCCTATGAGTTCTTCTCCTCCACTTATACATTTATACATATTTTCTACTAGCTTGTATATATTATCTAAAAAGGTCTTGTTATTAGATAAAACATTCTTAGTAAGACCTTGAAGTTTTACCTATACTTATAATGAAACAAAATATAAATGATAGTACCTAACAAAACTTGGGAAACAACTCACCTACAAATTAAATAACCAAATGTTACAAATAATAATACAATTATGTTATTTTATTATAACTAGGTACGTCATTAGCAATTTTATCGCGCTACTCGCAAAAGAATAGCATATCAACTTGTCTGATTTCTATCTATATTTTTGTCTGTGGGCCAAATTAGGCATTCACTACCTAGTTTACTTCAGATAACATCTCATAAGTTTTCCACCCACAGTCCTATTAAACCAAAAATAAAATAAAATGCAACAACTAAAAATTACAAGGCTATACCAAGACTTTGACCGTCGACCGTTACTAACTTCTGAATCACCATGACCATTCTCTTCACGCAAATGATATAATTTGGCATAAAAACGAAGTAAAAATAACCTCGATTAAATTATTAGTTTGAGCAAAGATTTTTTATATATAATATAAAATATTCACCTACTAAAGGATTCCTTATAAATAATTCACCTTTTCAAAATAACGGCCAAGTGCAAGTCGGACTCTCATACGAAGGGTTCCGTACCATAAACTGATACAACACGTGTCTTGTATGGGAGCCTCCTTAAATTTTTAATTTAATTATTTTTTATAGTTATTATAGCGGCAATAGAAATACACACTGAAAATTTCAACTGTCTACATATTACGGTTCTTGAGATACAGCCCGCTGAAAGACAGACGGACGGACGGACGGACAGCGGAGGCTTAGTAATAGGGTTCCGTTGGATACCCTTTGAGTACGGAACCCTAAAAACAGGGTACAGATGTTGTTAATGCCAAAAGCCTGTGTTTCAGGAGCCAAAGTTCCTCAAGGTATAATGGCATACAACTGGTAACATACAACTAATCACACAATATAAGTCCTTTTAGAATACAACTAACTTTTTTATAAAAAAATATTAATAAAAATTAACTTAACCATTCTATAAGTTTGAGTTTATATAAGCAGTCGAGAGCTAGGCTACCGCATACTGTCGGCTGGCAAACTTGGAATGGCATCGGCCTTTGCGTCTTTTCAGCTTAGCGTGATCTATGTAGTACATCTACATAGATCACGCTAAGCTAGCGTAGAGTGAATCCGCAGCACAGCATGGAGCACAGAAAGCTGTCTCGCAGTCAATACTTTGACTTCTGAATAAAGATTATTGGTCGAAAAGTCCCTGCGCTTAAAGTGCATGACTTTCAAGATTGCCCTTTGAGCTCTTTCAACTTTAAAGTAAGTAAGTTTTGCCTATACCATTGATACACGTGTACCTTACCACGTATCAGCCTTCTCTTCTCCTACTTTTCCGTGTCTGTACAAACAAAGACTCATTGCGCGATGGAATGACCTTGGCTGCTGTCGGTAGCTGCGTGCGCGCACCGATTTCGATCTTATTCGACGAAAAGTACAGACAGCAAGCGTCAGACAGTTACATGTAGGTTTATTTTTAGAAGACTACTTTCGTAACTGATGCTAAAAATAAAACGGAGTTATTTTAAAAAGCGTATTCAAATAAAGAACTTAACTCTTTTGTTTTTTCTTGTTTTATTGGGTTCGATTAGAAAAAAAAACTGATTAGTTCGTTGTTTTTTTTTTAATTCACCGCGAAGGGAAGGCTGTCTTTTGACCACATTGCCTAGTCTTACGTCTTTTATTTTTATTGTTTTGCATTAGAAAGCGGGTGTTACTCATTCTAATGTTTGTTGGAGTATTTGGCAGCAAATATATCGAGTCAGCCTTCTCGGTAAGTTTCACTGTGGTAGTCATACTACAATAAAATTCACAGCTCCACTTTACCGAGATCGCGTCTGTTTCAATTATTTCAAATAATTATCCAGTTGCGTAGACACTTGAGACATAAAACTACACCAATTTTACACCACAATATCCACTAGGAATCAATTTGCGTATAATTTAAACAGCCACTAAACTTCACTCGTTAAAATCCCGCCAAAAACTCCTTAGTTCGTTAAGGTGTGTACCATAGATAATTATAGGCTGGTAATAAATGATCACGTTGGGTATTTTATTATTTGTTCAAGACACGACTACGCTACTTTATCCTTGAGAGTAATTAAGTTGAACTCGAAACGAATCGAATTTAAAATTGGTGGATTCAAATGCAAGCTATAATAATTCAACATAGCATAAATGATAATTATTCATTTTGCAATTTTACGTCAATTTTCCTTGATTTGAACTAGATGAAGGGGAAGCTTATCCAAATCTAAACTCATACTACGGGAGCAAATCCTTGAGAAAAGTTTGTCAGCCTTAAAATACCTGCCTGACTTCAACTAAAATCAACCTCCGAAAAGAATTTTACTTTTTTTTGAAACAGTAGGTACCGACTAACTAAGTCAAATCAAACGCCCCCGATCCGCATTCCATCAAAACTGCGAACTCATGCGCAGTCAGCATTATCAAAGCTGTCACGTGACTACTTCATTGACGTGCAGTTTATTCATAGATGCTAAGGTAAAGCTCTGAATATTTTTGGGGTCCGTACATCCGAATAAAACAGGGAACCCATGTGGGATCACTCGTATGTTTGTCTGACCGTCTGTCACAGCCAATTTCTTAATCTTGGTAATGGACCGATTTAGTTCAAAGAACATGCGCTTCTTTGACCCAAACACGCATATGGAACCGAAAACGTAAATATTTTGGAATGTGGAGTCCCCTTTTACGGGAAAAATTTGTATTAAAAAAAAATTAAAAGGGCCCTAATAATTTTAACACATTCAGACGGAAACAAAATCGTTTCTCACCAAGGCAGCTCGTGATTGGCTCATTCTGACACTTTACATACCTATGCGTAACTTTTAATTTATGCATGGTACTGATCAAATCATCTGCTAGACACGGTAGTACTTATTGCGCTAAGTTAGGGCTATCAAAACAAATTATCTAAACTGACAGTGCCTCTCAAAAAACCTGTG
Organism: Melanchra persicariae; assembly: GCA_947386135.1. Taxonomy (NCBI): domain Eukaryota; kingdom Metazoa; phylum Arthropoda; class Insecta; order Lepidoptera; family Noctuidae; genus Melanchra; species Melanchra persicariae. Next base: position 3,899,283 of record OX376653.1, on the reverse strand, counting down.
TTGCATGATTTTAAATAGGTTATGTTTTGCATATTATTTAAGTAAGTGGTCATAAAAACCCGGAAAAGCCGTTTAGGTATGCATTTAATTATAAGGTGGACAAGGTGCAGTCATTATTTTATTGCCTCAGGCAAATATTAACGTGGCGTTTGATATTTGGATACCACACTAATGCTACACAATAATATACAGGGTGTTTTAGAAGTGCGTGGTCATATTTAAAGGTGATGTTTGGTTGCTGATATACGTGAAGGAAAAAATAACAAAACAAAAAGAAGTGTGATTTTTTTTTGTTTCGCTACTTATCTTTATTATATTAACACCCTGTGTATAATTATTCACAATATATACAGGGTGTTCCAGAAGTGCGTGGTCATATTTAAGGGTGATGTTAGGTTGCTGACATGCATAAGGAAAAAATTGCAAAACAAAAAAAAAGTGACTTTTTTTTAAAAATTCGACCGTTAGTAAGGTCAGACTAAAAGTTCCAAACAAATCACGTTTCAAGAAGTCTGTTATTGAATTGAATAAAGTAAATGTCATCAATTGAAACAAATTGCTTGAAAAGTCACTTTTTTTCTTCATTTTAGTGGTAGAACTGATTTGAAAAAAGTTTTGCATTTTTTTCCTGTGTACCAATTAGCTACCTAAATAACACTTTTAAAAAAATGCATGTAAATGTGTAGTAATATTTGTAGAAGAAAAACAAGATTCAATAAAACTTTTTACTTTAAAATTTGCAATTTTAGCTCGTTCGACTATAACAAAGTAAGTATTCGTTAGATCAGTTTTTTTCACAATAACCATCTATTAAAAAAAATCTGAAGTACGTAGTTCGCGCCAACCCTACCGCGGCGCCAACGAAGTCACCTCTCATATGCCACGTGCTTCCATTCATAAACTCATCCGATCGGTGTCATCGACCGCGCGATGAGCAGCATTACTCATCTCCATGCTAATCCGCTTGAATACATTACATCGTGAGAATTATTTATGTAAATAATGTTGGAGATGTTTTCTGTTATGTGTTATGTCATTTTTGTTTGATCGTGTTTTGTTAGTTTGAGGTTTGAGGGGCAACTCTTGTATTTTAAAGATCGTTCACATTTGCATCATAGTTGCTTTTTGCGGTACGAAAATTGGCCTGTTTGTGCTGTGTGCATAGGGGTGATTTCTGGTTAAAAATATTTGATTCTATTTAGTCCCTCAGTTAGATTATCGAAAAATATTGGACACGTATTTTTTGCTAAATCAAATCAATAAAAAAGACGAAGATAAAACGTATCATAGATAAGAGTTGGAGCTTGTGACGACACGTGTATGTAAAAAGTGTACTTACCAAGTGACGTCACTCGAGTTGTAAGGTTTTCATTTTTTGTTTACGTGTAAAAAGAAAAAATACGTGACTAACATTTTTTTGGAAATCTGTCAAACGGACTAATTAAATTATTTTAGTCATGTACCCTATTCAGTTTGGGAGAGATTTGTCATTGCAATGTTTACTACACCTACCCCAAAATCACTCAGTGCTGAGTGTTGTCTCGGTCTCCCCTTCCTTTCTTTCTTTCATCCAGGAACCTTGTGACTTTGGAATTTTTTGGAAGGCCCTTTTCTTTGGCGAAATTTTTTGCCATCGATGTTTTACTTCATCGGTTAGCTAGCTATACCATTTAGCAATGCGTTCACATTACGCGATATAATCGCAAGCAAATATGATCTGCTCGTATCCATAGGATCACGTCCAGACGTGTTGTTTCGTCCATCTATTTGCGGACGGGGAGGAAAATTCAGCGTGCGTAGCATAGCGCAGCACATCGCTTAATTTCAGAGCGAATAGCAACCCAAAAATATATTAGCTAAGTGTGAACGTGTTCTAAATAAATGTATGGTGAGCGATATGCCATATGGTATTATATTATAGCGTAGTCTGAAATGCACTTTACTTCTGTTAGATATCTACAAATAACAGCCACCAAAGGCATGAATCTCGGTACGTCAAGATTCACTCACGGACCGATTTCGGCGAACCTCAACAAAAATCGACTGTGCGGCTGTTATTATTAGGTACAATTTAAATGATCACCAAAATAATTTTTAAACCCTAACACTAAGTACCAATCAAAATATATTAGTTTCATATAAATTCTTTTTGCTTATTAAAATAAATGCTCGCAAATATTGTTTTACAGAAACAGTAACACTAATACCTAAAATTACAGTTCTATGTTACTACTGTTACTAGGAGAACTTAGGATTTAAGAGCGAGCAAAGTAAGATCGGGACTTTGGGGTCCCTTCCTCGGAGAAGTTAGGTTAGAAGGGGATGGCGGGGTTATTTATTTTTAAACCCGTGAGCCCGGAGCCGACTACGACTTTTAGGCAACTATAAAGTGTTTCAAGGTTAGGTTCAAAGATGAAACACAATTTGGTGAGCATTTATCCATTCTGGCAAGTATTTCGAATTAATTGGTAGTAAAATAGGTGCGGTGTGGCGACACTTCGGGGACGCCTATGTCCAGCAGTGGACGTCTTTCAGCTGATATGGCGATGTTCAAAATAGGTGCATTTCTGTTAGGCGTTTAAACACAAGCCGATATTATTCAGCCACGAGGATAAACAAGCAAAAATGCTTTTGCAGTTACTTACTTCATTTATCTTACTCAAATACATTTGCATGCTAGTATCTATACGGGGTTATTTTTTAATGACCGGCCAAATTTTCACTGGGTGTTCTACCCATGAATATGAACAACTTTCACTATGGGACCGACTTTGAAATCACGAAAAAAAAATCAAGTGTTTCATATATTTTAGTCGAGTAGGTATTGAACTTTTGTATGAAACAGCTGATTTTTTTTTCGTAATTGTTGTTCATATTCATGGGTAGAACACCCAGTGAAAATTTGGCCGGTCATTAAAAAATAACCCCGTATTTAAATTATCGTATGGTACTTTAACGACTTTTATGACTGGGTGTGTAAAGTAATTCATAATAGTTCCGGAAACATTTTACAAACTGTTAGACGCCGCGCGCTGGCCGGCTTTATTATATGCAAAAAATGGAAGGTCGTCTAAACGTACTTTGTTTTTATTACATACTATATAAGACGCTGTATCCTGCTCGAGGATTATAAATAGCATTTTGGCTATAGAAACCAGAGGCACCATTGGTTGTTATTAATATTTGTTAGGGTTATTTACACAACCACAAAAGTACCTATAGTTGCAGTATTTTCTATATTTGCTAATATTAACGATAATACATCCAGTATTATCATTAATATCAGCAATTAGGCACTAGAGAATAACGTTAATATCAGTTCGATATGAGTAATACCTTTATAATCATAATCCTTTTCATTTTTAGGGTTCTGTACCCAAAGGGTAAAACGGGACCCTATTACTAAGACTCCGCTGTCCATCCGTCCGTCTGTCATCAGGCTGTATCTCATGAACCGTGTTAGGTAGACAGTTGGAATTTTCACAGATGATGTATTTCTGTTACGACTGTAACTACAAATACTAAAAACAGAATAAAATAAATATTTAAGTAGGGCTCCCATACAAAAAACGTGTTTTTTTTGCAGTTTTTATAGATTATGGTACGGAACCCTTCCTGCGCGAGTCCGACTCGCACTTGTTCGCTATTTTTGTGGGTTATGCATGGCTGTCTCGTCTTTATACCTTTGCCATAATCAAAAAAGTAAATTTTATTTATATCTCAATTAATCGTAATTGTATTTTAATGTCTCTCAGTGACATCAATCAATCGGCTTCTCATTAATATGCAAAACTTATAAACGCAAAATTAATAGTCTATTTTATTGACACATCAGCTTTTACCCCGACTTCGTACGCGCATATCTCGTTTTTTCCTATTTCTGTAGTAATTTCCCAAACCCGTAGGTATAGCATAGCCTTCCTCATGAATGTGGCTATCAAACACAAAAAGAATTTTCCAAATCCGACTGGTAGTTCTAGAGATTAGCGCGTTCAAACTGACAAACAAACTCTTCAGCTTTATTATATTAGCCTAGTAAATATTTAAATTGTATTAGCATTTCAAAATTGATTTTATTGTAACATACAACCGGACTCAATTAATGTAATTATTAAAATCATGATTATATAAAGATTGAAAACATAATTGCAATTAGTTTTTATCATACATATATTTTATATTTCTATGGTTTTATAGAGGGACAATTTGATTGCATTTTTATCATTATGCATAGGTATAACACGTATAATTACTAATGTTTAAGATATTCGCAATATCAGCTAATTAGATTCTTTGTTACAAAATTAAAAACAATATTGAAGGCTTATGTCCAGCAGTGGACGTCTTTCGGCTGATGTGTGTGAAAAACATTTGAACAAAAATACAAAACATAATTTTCATAGTTTCAATTTTTTTTTTTAAATACTGGTATTCAACTGAATCCGGTTTGACTGGGAGCCGACCCCGATATAGTTAGGAAAACGCTAGGCAGATGATAATGCCTATGTTGTCCCACTGCCGGGCGAAGGCGTCCTCCATATTTTTCCAGCTAAGTTTGTCGGGTGCCTTCTCCGACCAATCCGACAGGAATGAGTTTAAATCGTCAAATGACTTGTGAATATTTTTTTTACACTAGTACTAATAACTAAGTGAGAGTAAAAAAATAACAAGCTGACAAGGTATAAAATTAACAATATAATTATAAGCAGAACGTGAGACCAAATTACATCATGTGAGACAGAAAATAATTACCGAAGAATCGCTCACCGTTATTTTTAGGATGCAAGTCATAAGCGTTCTATTACTATCAAAGCTTATAGTACAGGTCCAGCTCCACGTAAAATACAGGTATTCAACTGAAACCGGTTTGACTTGGAGCCGACCCCAATAAAGTTGGGAAAAATGGCTAGAAAGATGATGAAATGACTGTTGCGGAATTTGTTCGAAAAAGTCACCGCGGCTCTGGATAAATTTGCAACAACAGTCACTGTCCTTACCTTAGTTTCTCTTCGTAAGTCTTCCTGGACAATACATTGTGAATCGTTTTTCATTACTAGAAAATGTAAAGGATCACGATAGATTTCGATTCATGCTTTATGTCTGTTTTTGGAATTAATTATGTCAATAAATGTAGGTGGGTCGATATTGCTTTATCTGGCGTCGACCAGAGTGTACATAAAGTTTAAATAAATATATAGTATAAAAAAGGAAAGCTTGTAATAACAATAACGAAATAACTCAATTCCAATAACTAATTTTGACGCGGTTTACTCTGCTTAAGATGGGTAAACTTCACTTTGTTTTCGTATGTACCCTTAACCACTACCAATTAATTTAGGCCGCATAGCTTCACCTGGGGCCCGAACTGTCAAACATCAACATCCTATAAAATACCTTAATTCAGTAGGTAATAATAGAGTTTTAAAACTCGTGAATCGGATGGCACCGGTGTGCCAATCGCACTGGGCCGGTTAAACCAAAACGCCGAAATCTTTGAAGTTGGACCATCCATTATGCAACCATGGTTGTCAGTTTTCGGCGCTCGAGGCAAGCGCAACGTGCAGTCCTGAGGTCAATGCCACGGTCGGTCACTATGAGGTCGAGATTACGTAAACTTTAATTGGCTGAGATGAGCACGTTTTTTACAATATGATGAGCTTATATAATGAACCGTTAAGATTGCGTGTGTTTTGTTTCGGTTAATTAAACTGGTTTCATGGTATAGAAGGTTGAATGTGCGTATGGATAAATGCTTTTGTATCCAATCCAAAAGACCAGAAGCTTCTTTAAAACTAAACAGGATAGGTTTTTGCGTCTAGATTTTTCTTTTCTAAAACTAGTCAAGATATATGGAAGCGGGGTATGACTAAACTAAATTCAATTGGATTCGGGGGAACGCAGAGCAAAGAAGCTTATAGGCGACGAGACGCTTCACACCCTACCACATCGACGTAGTGATGCTTGCCTGTGGGTCTACTGCAAACTGTACTTCGAAGAGTGTGCGCAGGAATTCCACGACCTGTGGCCTTAGTGCGAGTTTTTAACGTCCTCGATCGCGTTAGCGTAAACGTCAATTTGTATTGAAACTGAATAAGCGCCGTCTGGTGACACTCCCGGACAACCTGTTTTTTTCTATACAATTTGACATAAACGAACGTTTACGTTAACGCGATGAGTATGTTAAAAACTCACACTAAGCCCTCTGATCTCACCACCGCCCTTTTCTACCGGAATACCAGATGTACTGCTGTGTATCATCTGCACTAGATCGAAATCCCGACGAGTAGTACTCTGCGATTCTCCTTCACATTTATTATGGGCACAGCCATAGCGTGGAACTCTCTGGCAGCGTCTGTGTTCCCTTCTACATATGACCCGTCTGCCTCCAAAGCAAGAGTGAACAGGCATCTTCTGGGCACGTTCGCTCCATCATAGACCTCATCTATCGCTTTCCATCAGGCGTGATCGAGGTTAAGAGCAAGCCCATTCCTCAACAAAAAAAATACTCGTATTTGCGTCTTTGCCTAAAGTTCCCACCCCACTATTCCCAACCAGTGCAACTCTTGAAGAGCCAGAATCAACAGTGGCGTTCACCGGAAAATTACAAAGTCGACAAAGCTCGACGAGGCACAGGGAAACGAATCAAACAGTCTTGGATCCTGCAATGGAATTAATCAGAAGAGAACATCGGTTCAAACGAGCGCAATAACAGCGGTGTTCGAAAGTTAGTTTGTCACGTCTAACGGCCGCTTTCTATAACATATCTCAATCCCAATCTTGATCCCGATCCTTGTCTGTAACCAATCAAAGGTGAAAGGTGAGGATTGTGTGGTGAAGGACACAAACTCGGCCGTTGATTGGTTACAGACAAGGATCGGGATCAAGATTGGGATTGAGATATATTATAGAAAGCGGCCGTAAATAGTCAGAGATGCAACTAACTACTCTTGATTGTACCTTTATCTGCCTTTTTTATGGATGGGAAATAATCAGTCGTCTTTTTCCGCTCTGGGTGGAGCGGAAAGGAGTGTCTTACTGACTAAAACTCATCCATGCTCCTTCTATTGCCCTTTGCGATCCAGGGCCGCGGTGACTCTTTCGAACAAATTCCGCAACCCTGGACCTTTATCTGCCTACAGGGATAATTAAGCATCTGTATTCAGTTGTGTTGACAGGTAACCTGGGATGGTTACCTGTCAACACAACTGAATACAGTTATGAAAAATTTTGAGTTTTAATAGTCGGCATATGTATATGGCTAGATCCATTGAAACTCACTAAATCAAGCTTTTTATTAAAACATTACTATTCATTATGAAAGACAATAATGTTCCCCAAAGATACCAACCTATTTTGTGTTCTGATACAAAATTACGTTCTCTTATATACAGAATCAAAACAAAGAACAAGAAAATTAATGAAACATTAAAATAAAATCCAATATGTGACGGAATTTATGATATTTTTATGGAAAACTGTTGACCCTATGCTCTACTACGAGCGATTTGACGAAAACAAATCGCCAGTTTTGGAGGCGAAGTGAACGACAGACATTGTGTTTGTAATTTGTCTCTATTCATCAAACACCCGATGCAAGTGCAGCTATGTTTCATTTGCTGAAGTGTCCCAAATTTCCATTCACTGCACCCTTGATGGGTTGAACAGCGCCTCCAACGGAGCAATAAATTTGGGCCAAATAGGACAATTGGAAAAACCATCGACACATTATGAAGAAGAAGATTTGATTTTGCTAAGCAGGTACATTTAAGGCTTTACACCAAACACCAAACTGGGCCTGGGTTTTTGGTATTGTCATACCTTATCAATATTTATGACAAACCATATTGAACCTTAAAAGCAACATTAAAAAAACAAACGTCCGGTTTCACATTTCTCTAACCGATACTGAATCAGAAAACAGAATTTTATTGGATAAGCCATAAATATAAATAAAATTCTTCTGTTATTTGAGTGGCTGACAGACAACGCATAGCCAAAACTACTGGTCGTGGAAAGCTGAAATTTGGCATTTATGTTCCTTGGGCACTAAGAGAGCACTATGAAAGGATTTCCCGAAATTCCTACGGTAAACCAAAACAGGAAAGAACGGGAGCGTGTACGAAGTTGTGGGCTAAAGCTTGTTAAACATATAAGTTGAGTGGAACATTTAGACTGCTATTGCCTGTTATTCTGTAAAAGTCCAAAAGTCTTATGTTAAGGTTTCACAGCTCATTATTACAGAATGTCACTACAAAATGCCTGTACAATGTACATTCTTGTTCTTTTTTGTGTCTCTGGCACGACAGTTATTAAGATTTGGGTGGGCCAGAAAATTGACACTTCTAAGTCATCGTTTGGTGGCAGCGCATATGTTGTTACTGGACATTAACAACAGTGAATATCAAATCAATAATAGAGCCTCTTGACAAAGTGATTGTTGACCTTTTCCTACTGCCCAAGGACATAAGCAAAATCGCTCTCCGCTTACAGTATAGCCAATACCGAACGGTAGTAATGGCCCACAAGCAGAACGCGGGCGTGCATTTACAAGGCCGACCATTATTGCTCGTAATTCCGCATTGAATAAGTGAATATCTGACATGATATAAACACGATACGATATTGGGATTGTGGGCGTTTCCCTTATTAAAATATTTGACAGTGTATTTGGTTGGCACTACTGTCGGACAAAGCTTGTGTGATAATAAATAATGTCATTTATATAAAGTAGGTGATGTGTTTTGCTTTTTAATTTTATTTCTGATGGGGCTCGGCATCGGCAGATCACACAGGAGAATTTGATGCCTTCCTTAGGAATTTGCAAGAAGTGAGTTTGATAGGAACAGTGGGAGGTCTTTATCCAGCAGTGGGACAATTTAGGCTACTTAATAATAGTAACAAATAATCTCACAGTGAGGTAGGAGTTGGACCGAAAGACTCGTTTACTTTTCCAAATTGAAAATTACTGGCCTCAGTAAAGTTTACAGATCACACGTTTATAATAACTACCTAGCTTAGCCTTTTCTTTGTTCCCACTATGTTGTGATCGGCGTCCAGTCTTACCAAATGCAGCCGAATACCAGTATAACATTATATTTGTGATGACCTCCACAACCCATTAACTGGGTAATACGGTGCTGATAAGATTGATTATTAAACTTTCAAGCGGTCTTGTTCCTCGTGTAGAAAAAAGGCAGACAGGCAAGATACCAGGGTTGCAGATTTTGTTCGAAAGAGTTACCGCGGCCCTGGAAAGCAAAGGGCACTAGGAGTAACACAGATAGGTTTGAGTCAGTAAGAGTCTGACACTCCCTTCCGCTTCGCCCAGAGCGGGAGGAGTCATTTGATGATTTCCCATCCATAAAAAAGGCAAGACAAGATAGAACTTATAAGAAAAAGCATATAGAATTCAACTCTCTTTGTATGGAAAACTGTCCATGAATGTAACTAGGTTATTATTGTGATATTATACAAGTGACGCAAACATCTCACTATGGTAGTAATAGTAGGTAGTGGACTGGTTCTCTGGTGGAACATAATTACGAGCTCCGTTCTCTTCAATTAACAGTTGACTTTTATATCAGATGACTAACCGCTTGAACTCCAGATTTGATCGTATTTGTTCATATTTATTGTTCGACCTTCAGTAAACAACTGCATAATACATAATATATATGTGATATTTTGTGAAGGTATTTAAAGGAACTGTGGGCCGACAAGACCGAGGATGGATTTAGAAACAGCGACACGGGACCAAATGGCCCCACGAAGAAGATGACGGTACAAATTGTATGTCTTCCTACAGAATTAGAAAGGAATGGGGCCCAGAACTGGGAAATTTGAGGCTAGTAAATATAACAATAAAGTCAAAAAGTTACCTTATGATTGATCTAGCTAGATCCAAGATTTACGAGATTAGGTATCCTATTTGATATCCAACCAGACGGAGACAAACCTATAATGGATTCGCATTTATTTTTAATTTTCCTCATTTAAAAAAACTTCGACAGAAATACAAAAAAAATCCCCACAGTATTACGGTAATCTTCCTTCTTTCATTATTAGTGCAGGATTTGGTCGTACACTATGTAGACTTAAAGCTTGCACCTTCGATCAAGAATACACTAGATTCTGACTAGCACTTGAAAGACGGCTAGAGATATATAAGAGTGCCAATTCAATCTGTCAAAGAAGCCTTAATTTCCATACATTTTTGACAGCTTGCAACTGACATGCGATTGCGAACGTTGCTTAAAATTAGTAGAATTGGAACTAAGATCACAAATTATAATTGTGGTCTTATTTCAAATTAGGAACGTCCAACCGTAGCCAAGAAGAAACACAAATATATTGTGTAATCGAAAGTAAACCTAATGTCCGAGCATAAAGATTTACTATTTTAGGTAGTTGATGTTTATACACTGTTCTGTATATTTCATAGTGTTAAATGTAGGTGTTATGTGTGCAAACTTGGACATTATCCCGACGTAATTTTGTTCCTGATCCTTAATCTAGTGAATTCTTGATAAAAGGCTTGCACATTCAAAATACTCGACTTTTCTGTAGCCAGAACCTTGAACAAAGATTAGGCTTTTATAACTGACACTCGTAATAATTCTTGGTCTTACGTAGCTGCCATGTAGGACCAGTTCTAATTCTCGGTCTAATACTCTTAGAAATTCGATATGTATTGCACAAACAGTATTGATTTTCATTTTACTTTGTATATAAATTGTTCGAAAACTAACGAGGAATCATACTTCACACAACTGTGGCAGAGACAATCAAATACATCACCATGTTCCATAAGGTAATTATTTTCTAATAATAATTTGTATGGTACAATAGACTTAAGGTAAGATAGGTCAGACGAGTCTTTTGATATTAATGCAATTATGTGCCCAGTGATCTTGGATATTAAGTAAACTTCAACTTTCCCCATGAATTGACTCAGTATTTTCATTAGATCCCTAGCTGCATTCGCTATACATTGATATTATGTAAGATTCATGAACTACGATAACTTCTACTTACTAATGATTATCTCTAAACGCTATATGTTTTAATCAATCTCATCTATTTATTCTAATTATTCCACAGTTCACAGTCCTCTCCGGCCTGGTATTATCAGCCACCTGCATGGTCCTGCATCAGCCTCAATCACCCATCCACCTTGGGCTTCAATACGACGCAAACCCGAACTACAACTTCGCTTATGAAGTCAACGATGCTCATACAGGAGATATCAAGAGCCAGCATGAGAGTAGGAGAGGAGACACTGTTTTAGGACAGTACTCCTTGCTACAGCCTGATGGTGTTAGGCGAACAGTAGACTACAGAGCTAATGACCATACAGGCTTCTTAGCTACCGTCAACAATGAAGGGAGACCAGTGCCATCCCCTCATGCACAGCCAGCAAGCAATGGTGACGTCATAAGGCACCCGAACTTAGCAGTCCAGAACTACCAAGCGTGGCCCACACCAAGTGCCCAGTCTTACCAAGCTTGGCCAACTCCTAGTGCCCCATCTTACCAGGCCTGGCCCACCCCTAGTGCCCAGTCATACCAAGCTTGGCCGACTCCAAGTGCCAGCCCTTCTCCAGCTCCCACTCCAGTAGCCATATCCAGGTCTTCAATCACCCAAACCTTTTCTCATGGCCCCTCTGCCCACGGTGCCCATAACCCATGGGCTTAATTGTAGACCGGTTGTAATGGACATGGCAAGTGAAACGGACTCCGATATATTGCATTTATATTTTAAGTTGTATTATGTTTTCTATGAATATCTATGTGAGTGACTAAGTTATAATGTTGGTACCTATCTTAGTCGACCGGATCACGATGACCTTGCTACTTTGTGGTCAGCATTCAAAGGAAATTAGCTTTAGCAAAGTGTTTGACCGGAATCCTAATTATACAACAAGTACTCTACATTTCATTATGTATCCTGTAATGTATATCAATAAATGTAGCTATGTATTTTATTATAAAATAAAAAACTGCAATGTCATTTTCTGAGTTTTTGTTAGTCCTTGATTTCCATGATCTGATTTGAGTAAGTATAATACAATATAGATACGCTCGTGTCAACTGTAATTTGGTACCTATGTGACTCAAACATAATATTTTGAAACTATTATAAATCCTGTCACATACATAAAACGTCAAAAAAAACTCAAACTATTCAAGACGAAACAAAAAACGAAAAAACTAAATATTTTAAGCTGTCTGTTGCAGTTACTGACATCAAATATGTGTGATAAAAGACCATATGACCGTATGAACTAGTATCTCCAGTGTTTTGATTTATTGAAATATCATCATATCCACCTTGTATATTTTAAAAAACAGTCGAATCGAAGCCTGTACGTGTACTCGTAATCCGAGTAACTTAAAAGGTGGAGACATAAATATAATTTTAAACTAGTTTATTTATACAAGCGCGTGCAACTGAGGACTGAGACCTTTCCATTCGGTGCATCGCCCTGATTCGAACTTGACTTTAAGACATTTCCTGAATTTCTTCATAATAAATACATTTAAAATAAAACTAGAACACTTGTTGGTTGATATAAAAAGCTGGGCCGGCACTGTGAAGAGCATCAGATCCACAGGATTCTTCGACGTAGTCACAACAACAAGAAACACTCCTTCAAAATGTTTGTGAAGGTAAACACTCTGGGTTTCTATATTTGCCATCTTCAATAATTAAGTTATTAACATCAAACCTCGATTATTACAGTAACATTCATTATTTTACGAAATCGAAGATATCTTTTACATTAAACTAAAATATCAAGAAAAGAATTCGTCGGGCTTCTAAATAGAATTTTAGTCAACACTACGATTCATGAGACCAATATTTTTATTTTATTCTTAAAATTATTTGTTTTTCTCGCAGTTCGTCGCACTCTTCGCCATGATGGCTATCGCTAACGCCAGCGACCTGTCCAGCTTTTCATACGGCGTGGCTGATCCTTTCACCGGAGACTTCAAGCACCAGATCGAGAACCGGCTGGGTGACAACGTGCAGGGTCAGTACTCTCTGCTGGAGTCTGACGGCTCCCGCCGCACTGTGGACTATGTTGCCGGTGCCGAAGGCTTCAACGCCGTCGTCCGCAAGGACCCTGCCCTCATCGCTGCCGCTCCCGCCATCTCTTACGCCGCTCCCGCTCTCTCCTATGCCGCTCCCGCTATCGCCTCTCCTATTGGTTACGCCGCTGCTCCCTTAGGCTACGCCAAGTTCGGAGCCATCAACTACGGTGCTCCCTTCCCATACGCCCGTTACTACTAAAACAAGACTGCCGACTTTGTATTTGTAAATATTGGAACTGTAAATAAAATTATATATTTTCTGAATTTCTAGTGATATCTGATTTTTTTATTGCGGAAATACTTTTCTTCTACAAATCCTAAGTTACTCAGCATGGGAAGAGCTACATTATGAACTGCCTTCAACAGGAACTTCTTTGGATATTTACTAATGAGCTAATTACTGTTAAAGACAGCAACTAATTATTTTCGACCTCTACCTGAACATTGACTGAATTTAATTATTTTAAATTAATTACTTATCTTCACGCTCTCATTCCCATAAAAATTAAAAAAAAATCATATGTTAAAAATTAAAACCAAATGAGTACAACAATGTATACGCGTAACACGGGTCAAAAGACCAACTGAGTATTTTCAAAAGTCGCGATATATCGATACCGAAAATATCAGTTCACGTAAGGAACATTTACCCAAAATGCCATAATGTACCTTATAGCATTTAACATACGTGGCATTTACCAAAACTGCAATAAATTCCCTTACGTTAATAATTGATACATGTAAATTGGCATTTGGCATCGATATAATGTAAAAAAAACTCATGCATCGTAGCTGGTACTTACAGTGTCAACAAGTATATACACGACCATAAATCGCATGTGTAAACCACGCGAGATATCTGCGGAAGCAATGTTTAAATAACCAAGCACAAGTGCCTCATGTAAAACACGATCAGACACGATCATTCCAGTGGATTCCAGAGAGTATTCTGGAATTAATATTATCATCTTTTCCTCCTTTTTTACAAAATCTCTTTCAGTCGTATTAACATTTATTTTATTTTTGTCTTGTAAACATGTTGTAAATGGGCCTCATCAGAAGGCTTAAAGTCACCCAAAGGGCAATGGAGAGGGCAATGCTCGGAGTTTCTTTGCGTGATCGAACCAGGAATGATGATATCCGCAAGAGAACCAAGGTTACCAACATAGCCCAAAGGATCGCCAAATTGAAGTGGCAGTGGGCAGGGTACATTGCTCCCAGAACAGATGGTCGATGGGGCCGAAAAGTTTTGGAGTGGCGACCGCGTACCGGAAGACGCAGCGTTGGAAGGCCTCCCACAAGGTGGACCGATGACCTGGTGAGGGTCGCGGGTAACCGATGGATGCGAGACGCACAGGACCGGTTGTTGTGGCGAGAGTCGGGTTAAGCCTTGGTCCAGCAGTGGACGTCTTTCGGCTGATATGATGATGATGATGATGATGATGAAACATGTTGTGTGTCTTAGGTTCCTGCTAATTATATGTATTTTGTACTTTGTATTTCTTCCGCCACTGCAGCTAGTAGATACACTTGCTTGTTTCCTGTCATATCAATTTTAATAATTTATCTCGTCTTGACAAATTAATCATATAGGTACCGTCATCTTCAAGATAACTAACCAACAAGATGTATAAAACATTTCTTAAACAACGATAACATCTTTCTCTAATTATGAGATCTATTCACAAACTATTTAGTAACAAGAGTCTTGGTTTATAAATCGTACAATTAACACGAATGCTTGTAGACTGTTCATGGTATGACGTGGTTGTGTCGTAATGACAGCCTGCAGTACAAGGCTGAGTTATGTACGTCACTGTGATATTAAACTACTTATTTCTTCGTTTTAGTGTACTGTTATTAATTTTATAATTTTCTTCCTAGCGTTCCAAACAAGGTTACTATGTATAAAATGTAAACGTAAAAACCTTACTCGGAATGCTCTATTTTTATTGTTTTATTTTTATTTGGGAAAATAAATGATTACAGATTTAAGTGTTACTTACAATTTTAGTTACAGGGCGCCTACTCTCTGAACCCGAAGTCCGTAGTTTCGGCCTTAGTGTCGGGCGTTTTCTACTCCGTATCACCTATGACTTACGATTAGTCTCGAACCCGAACTAAGAATAACTGTCAAATCGTGTTGTCATTCATTCTTAGTTCGGGTTCGGGACTAATCGTAAGTCCGTAGGTCTAGAAAACGTAGGAGTAGAAAACGCCCGACACTAAAGCCGAAACTACGGACTTCGGGCTTAGAGAGTAGACCCCTAGAGCAAGATATAGGTAAGTAAAACCAACAACATTTTCCACATCTGCGTAGCATAGAAGATTTAGAGAGATGATTGTGTGAGACAGTACATAACATTATTGAACTAGAGCCAGCCCTAGCTTGATGCAATTGTTCTAAGGAGCTATAACTGAAACTGGAATTCATATAACATATTTCAGAAAAAAAAAATAACCAGGAATAGAGTACACGGGGAATTCCCAGGTGTAACTCGACTTGCGGGCATTCTTTAAGTGATCAAAAATATTATAACTGCTTTTGGATTACAGTTGGACCATGATGGATTAATCAAAAACAAAATATTTGGTTCTTCGAACATTTATTTGATCACAGCATCTTTCATTGGTGTTTTAGAATAAATAATTTTCATCAATTACATCTAAACATTATTTAGTACAGGTGGCCGGCGTTGTAGAGACCGTGAGCGCCATGAGCACCGTAAGCGATGGCACCATGAGCCAGGGGAGCGGCATGAGCACCGTAGACTCCGGCGCTGTAGGCCAGGGGAGCGGCATGGGCACCGTAAACACCGGCGCTGTAGGCGAGGGGAGCGGCATGGGCACCGTACACGCCGGCGCTGTAGGCGAGGGGAGCGGCGTGCGCACCGTACGCGACGGCGCCGTGAGCCAGGGGAGCGGCGACCGCGCCGTAAGCGGCGACACCATGGGAGTAGCCGTGCGCCAGGGGAGCGGCGGCGTATCCGTGAGCGAGAGGAGCGGAGTAGGAGACGACGGGAGATGCGTGAGCGTACAGAGCGGGGTCTTTGCGGACGACGGCGTTGAATCCAGAGTGGGCGTCAGCGGCATAGTCGACGGTGCGCTTTGTGCCATCGGAGTCGAGAAGCGAGTACTGGCCGACCACGCTGTCTCCGACGCGAGTCTCGTGCTGGCCCTTGACGTCACCGGTGTGGGGATCGGACACGCCGTACGAGAAGCTGCTGTAGTCACCGCCGTGGATAGCGCTGCCCTGAGCAGCCGCCACCAGAAGAGCAACAATCACGAACTGAAAACAGGAACAATAGCTATTACAAATGGCTGATAAAACTTAGCTCATATTAAGTTTTACTTTTTTTACGGTGAAAAGTTTCATTAAAGAGTTTTTACTAAAATGAAAATAGTTAGCGTCTCATATAATAAGTTTATTAAATTAAAACAAACCTTAAATGCCATTTTGATATGTTATTATTGTTTCACGAGCAAGCTGCGAATGTTGAATCAGTGTTACCAATTCTCTTTTTATACTTTTCCTACACGCGATATCGTACGTAGTATTAATAGGAAATAAGAGACATGCAAATGAGGTCACTAAACTGAACTGTATCCTGTTTGTAACAGTTGATAATTTTCTACGAAAATATTACCACTAGTGGATGGTACCCAGGAACTTACAATTATTTCGAAGTTAATTGCATGTCAAATTAACAAATTTTACGAGAAGAACTAAGATAAATATTTTATTGTTTTGACAGCCATTACTGGTTTTAGAAGAGTCGACCAGTGTTACTATGGGACATCGCAATACCCGGTAACTACGTATCTTGAACAAAAAACCAGTGGTTATCTTGAACTCAACAAATAAAATCGAAAGTACATTCGAGGTTCATCGTTCGACCACGATTCATTGGAACCCACTTTAGTATACAGTCATAATTTCTTCAAGGGATTCAGACTTCTGTATTGGACGAAAAAAAATCATAAATAGTAATAATAAAATGTGGAAGATTTGGCTCGCGAAATTGTCAAAATGATGGATGTGGACTCCGCAATCATTGTACCGATAGTCGTGTCAGGTAATGGCTTAGTAGCCACGATTCTTGACCTGTTGGTCGACGTTAGGCAGCTGGATCAAGGGCTTAATTCAGAAAGCAGTACTTCTGGACACGGCTCGTATAATTAGAAAGTTCCTCTCTCTGGAGCCCTGACCAGAAGCTTGGACCCTATTCCCGATACCGTTGGGCTTATATTAGGGTTTTTTTTGTTTTCTTTCAAAAAAAATATTTTAAAATGTATTAGATAAGTAAAAAAAATAACAAACTTAGTGTGTAGAGTGTAGAAGAAACAACCCAAAATTGAGTTTTCTCTAAAAAATCCTTGAGTGATAAAGAGAGATCACAATAGAGGATAGGGACCCAATATAAAATGTAGAAGGGTGTTTTAAATACAAATTTCTGATGCGAATAATGTAAATAATTTATTTTAAAATGAATCATCATAATCTAATTTGAATTGTTTCTATGGGACTCATAGAGCTTCATTGACTCGTCGCTGCTTTGACTCGTTTTAGGGTTCCGTACTCAAAGGGTAAAACGGGACCTTTTATTTATTATTTATTTATTTATTTTATCATTTATGTACACACAGAAAAACAGTTGCAGAAATAACATAAAAACTAATAGTACAAAGGTACTGCTTATTTCTTAAGAAATTTCTTCCAGCAGACCTGCGAAAGGAGAAATATAGAAGAAATGTAGACAATAGTGTGTAAGAAAGAGCAAGAGAAAAGGGTATGTGAAGTCTTAAACTAAAATATAAATAAACCTACATAAACATTGTAATTATAATACACTATAATATGTACAAATAAATGTTTAATAAATAAGTATATTATATACATACATATCACAGTACAGAGGAAAGGTAGTGCTCTTTAAGACGAGTTTTATATTACTAAGACTCCGCTCTCCGTCCATCCGTCCATTTGTCACCAGGCTGTATCTCATGATTCGTGATAGTTAGACGATTACAATTTTTATGATGATGTACTTCTGTAACAGTTATAACAACAAATACTAAAAACAGAATAAAAGGAATATTTAAGTGGGGCTCCCATACAATAAACGTGCTTTTTTTGCCGTGTTTTATAGATGGTACGGAACCCTTCGTGCGCGAGTCCGACTCGCACTTGGCCGGATTTTTTTTGGACTTGCAGTTGTTGTAATAACGTGGAAGGGCTTGACTCATAAAGAATTAAAATATCATCAATCTTCAATCTATGGCAGTTTAACACTGGATATTATAGTCTTTCCAATTGCACACCACCGTAGAGCATTCGCAGGATCAGCATAAAATGGCAGCGACACCCAATACCTATACCACTGAAATCATGTTGCAATAAAGATATGAAAAAGAAAAAAGAACCACGTTGATTCGACTGACCTTCATTCTGATATGCATTTTTGACAGTTTCTGACATAAAGGTAATTAATATTAGTCAAATGATATCCTAAAATTATACGCAGTTACAATTACTTAATACATCGAACACAATGGTTAAATTGTTTTATTTCATTTACGCAATCTTGAGAAGCTCAACGGTAACTTTGTGTTTGCCTAGCAGTAATTTGAAGGAAAAATAATGTATTTGTTAACTTATTTGGTTTAATTATACTGTAGGTAACACGCATAATAAATTAAAAAACTAAATCTTAGCCAAGTCACAGGTTTCTAGTGTAGTTTAAAAAAAAAACAAAAGTATAATCAGAAACCCTTTAATTGTCAAAGCTGGCATGTCCAGCAGCACATTGCACATTGTATGATACATATTTTGAGCGGTATGTAGGTAATGGAGGGTTACCCATCTACAGACCGACCTTAGCAAGTGCCGTTTTACCTTGTAGATCATCCCGTGTGGCTGTTAATATTTAGCTACGAGAGAAAAAGAAGTCTTTAATTAAAGGACAAAATTAAAAAAGAAAGTTTAAATATCATGGTTGCTAATATTGACTCTCCAAACGACCCTTCCAAATTCAAAAGGCCAACACATAGACAAGACTTTACAAAGACAATGCATAAATCTATACGAAGCTCAACCCATTGATGAGGTGTTATAGTCAATCAAATCTTAATTGAAAATTACTCACACTGCATACCAGGATTCGATTCGACCGGTGACCTTCCTTGAACGTCCACTACTTCCTATCAGTTTCAAAGAAACGGTAAAGTAAGAATTGTATATAAGGAGAATTGGTAACCCTGATTTATCATTCGCAGTTCGCTTGTGAAACAAACAATAACTAAACAAAATGGCATCTAAGGTTTGTTTTGATTTTGAATTGTTTATTTGTGAAAATGGATGAAGTGGAAAAAAAGTTTTTGAGTTGTGATAAAAGTTGTGTAAATTGTAGAAAGTTTTTGTCGATTTTTTTGTAAATTATGTATCACTTATATTTTTAGTGTGTAACGCAACCCGCATATTTTTTTTCAAAAGATTATTACTTTTTAACTGAAAATATTCAATGGAATATTAATTTATTAAGCTCATAGTTCTGTCAAAAAAATCTTTGTGACCCTTAACTATAAAGGATGTGTTAAAGCCGACCTACATTTTAAAATCTCCTTCTTCCTTTTTTTTCAGTTCGTGATTGTTGCTCTTCTGGTGGCGGCTGCTCAGGGCAGCGCTATCCACGGCGGTGACTACAGCAGCTTCTCATATGGCGTGTCTGACCCCCACACCGGCGACGTCAAGAGCCAGCACGAGACCCGCGTCGGTGACAACGTGGTCGGCCAGTACTCGCTGCTCGACTCCGACGGCACAAAGCGCACCGTCGACTACGCCGCTGACGCCCACTCTGGATTCAACGCCGTCGTACGCAAAGACCCCGCTCTGTACGCTCACGCTGCTCCCGTGGTCGCTCACGCCGCTCCCGTCGTCTCCTACTCCGCTCCTCTCGCCCACGGATACGCCGCCGCTCCCCTGGCGCATGGCTACTCTCACGGTGTTGCTGCTTACGGCGCCGCTCCCCTGGCTCACGGCGCCGTCGCATACGGTGCGCACGCCGCTCCCCTCGCCTACAGCGCTGGCGTGTACGGTGCCCATGCCGCTCCCCTCGCCTACAGCGCCGGCGTTTACGGTGCCCATGCCGCTCCTCTGGCCTACAACACCGGAGTCTACGGTGCTCATGCCGCTCCCCTGGCTCATGGTGCCATCGCTTACGGCGCTCATGGCGCTCACGGTCTCTACAATGCCGCCCACCTGTACTAAATAATGTGTAGATGTAATGTTATTTATTCCGAAACACCAATGAACGATGCTGTGATGAAATAAAAAGTTCGAGGAACCAATTTTTCTAGTTTTTTTTTTATTGCGTTACCTATTCTCAAATAATTTTTATCAACTAGGTACGAAAAGGGTCAAAGGAAGAGTCGTGATTTTGCTTTGCTGTCTATGCATTCATGTTCCTATGTAGATATGTTTGTTTGTACTAACGTTTGTTCTACCGTACCGCCTAAATTACTGAGTCGATTTTGATCAATGAGACGTCAGTCTATTTGTTATCATTTTCCAGGGGACAATTGTTACATTAAATAAGAAGAAAATCCTTGAGAGCATAAAAGTCTGTAAAAATACTACTAATTATACATAATTTTATCGATTTTGATACTCCTTGGAAATTATTTCGCAGCGTGTATGAAATGCTATACCAAATGAAGCATTTACTATCCGGTCACTACTGCCGGTCGATTCTGTCGACAGCTCACGGCGTAAACCTAGGCGGAGTGAACGACAATAGAGTTGTCATTTCATCGTATTTGTATGGTTTGACAACTCATTCGTAGTGCACCCCACCTAAGTGTTCACTTTGATATGTTTACAGCCGGTCGATTCTGTCGACATCTCACGATGTTCACCTAGGCGGAGTGAACGACAATAGAGCTGTCATTGACCCCCCGTGGCGGGATGACGGATTGTCATTGTTATTTGTATGGTTTGACAACTTACCCGTCGTGCGCCTCGCCCGGGTGTTCACTTCGACATGTTTACAGAATCGCACTGCAGAATCGCACTGCTGATAGAATAGTCGGCGGTCGGCCAAGGTAGTATGTCTTTCTTTACATATAGTAGAGTTTATGGTTTCGATTCGGTTTTTCATTAAATGTTATCCAAGCACCACAGAATAATAATTTTACAATTTTTGTTCGGCTATGTATAGGCAGTTTTACTATAAATATTTTTGCAAAACAAATTAGCTTTAATTTCTAATCTACCTGTTTTTACAAGCTTTAAATTAACTTGTACTGTTCGAGTTTGTGCGAATCATTTTTCGACGATTTGTTGGTATCTGATTGAGCTGAAATTTTGCACATACTTTTAGTTGTTGTGACAATACAATGTGCAATAATCAATATTGTAGTAATAATTTCAATATGACCACCGCCGCCGCTCCAAGATGGCGGATTACATATTTTTCCACTAATTACTAATTTTCCACACCATCCACTAGTACAAAATATATGTTAGACAAAATATATAAAATTTAACCTAAAACCAGATAGTTCTGCTTTTTGGGTGCATTTAAT
Source organism: Melanchra persicariae (assembly GCA_947386135.1). Classification (NCBI taxonomy): domain Eukaryota; kingdom Metazoa; phylum Arthropoda; class Insecta; order Lepidoptera; family Noctuidae; genus Melanchra; species Melanchra persicariae. The sequence continues at coordinate 3,877,606 of OX376653.1, read as the reverse complement.
ATATTTAGGTATATTTTTATTTCAATAACGTTCATAAATCTATTCTTCTATACATATCCATGCATATAATAAAATCGTAGACTTGCCGTGTCTGTACACTGAATATTTTTTCATAAAAATATCTGACAAATGTTAGAAAAAAGATATAAATTCAAAAATGCTATTTTTGAAATTTTTGTCTGTTTATCTGTTTGTATGTTCGTGGCAGCGTCACGCAAAAACTACTGATTGGATTCGAAAACTAAGTTCTGAAAAATATTAAGTGTTAGCCCGACTAACATAATAGCGTTTCTTTCATCAAAATCGACCCTAAAAATCAAAATATGTTTAAATTTTAAGTTTATTGAACAACATATAAATTACTTACTCCTGCTTTTTAGGTACGATTTTCAGGTAGGTATACTGCTTAAAAAAAAACATTTACAAATTCTTTCCAAGGTACATTTTATAAATCAGTATCGTTTCCATTTTTTCACAAACAAATCAATGTGTAATTACTGCAAGATTTCACCAGACAATGTTATGTCTATTTTCATAACGGGGTGTATCGTCTTTTTCGCAAAAAAATCTGTGCTCGTCGAAGCAACTGACGTCATCCAAATCCGCTGTTGTCCAAATACGGCCACACTGCAAATTTTCCATGACATTCGGCTGCAATTTAGCCCATGTGTGGTACACATTCTCTAATTTCTCTCCTGAAACAATGAACCGAATGAATTAATTAAGAAAGTTCCAGTTCATTCAATTTATCATTCTTGTGTAAAACCATTTTCAATTATTTTTTTAAACCCTGTTTCTGATAAAGAAGTGCCATATTAAATCCGCCTTTGTACAGTTGTTTTAATAGTGCATAAAGTTTGAATTGATAAATTACATTAAATCTTGAAAAATGTCATCAGGGACTTAAAATACAAAGCGCTCCGGGAGCGCGGCGATCACGACCCAGGCCGCTGTGACGAATATACATATATGGCTATAAATTTTATCTTTTCAGCGCCTTTGCCGCGCGTTATGTATGTCGCAGCCAATTAGCTTACCCAGCCGTTTAATCGGTTGCCTGGCCTTGTCATTTAAATGCACCGATTTTTCAGCGACCTAAGTCACATCTTTTGTTCAATATCGTTTGATGACTTAGGTCACTGATTAAACGGCGCAGTTCAATGATAAAGCTAGACTTTTAATAAAACGGCTGATTCAGCTAGTTGGATGCGACATAAATATATCATGTTCCTTAAAAGGTAAAAAGTCAAACTTGTTTCTCCTACTCATCATCATTACCTTTACCCTTTTTTTATGGATGAGAAATCATCAAACGATCAGTCATTTGATGATTTGATAACTCAGTTCTGACAGTCACTTCCGCTCCGCACAGAGCTGACTAACTAAAACCCATTCGTGTTCTCTTACCCTTTGCGTTCTAGGGCCGCAGTGACTCTTTCGAACTAATTACGCAACATAACCCTACAGAAACTCTAAACAAGTGACATTCGCTTAGCGGTAGAGTGGCAAGGACGATTTCATTGCCAAAACGCCCGATAGTATGGGATTGACAAACGATATCTATAATGTCGCGTCAAGGGTGGCCGAGACGCGAAGCACCGGGTCTTCTTCACAATCCAATAATTATAGTTTTGGATGTGGACACTGTTGAAGGTACTCGAACGAAAGATAAATTAAATTAAAATGACTTTTTTCAGACCAACAGTTTACACAGGAAACAGACAACGTGCGTGATTGGGCATTCAGCCGAGAGTGCCTGAGCGCTGGAGCGACCTCTCCCTAGCCCCGCCAGTTCTCGCTGTGTCCTCTCTACCGACGATCGTGTCCAAGCGATAGGGCGCGCTTGCGTTTCCGATCACGTGATTATAAGGTTTCGAAATACTATGTTAGATGGCGCTGTCCGTAGTCCCACAGTAGCGCCATCAATCTACGACAATGTCACATATTATAATCTATCTAATCCAAATCAAGTCTAAACTAACTGATGTTATATAAATCTAAACTAATATTATAAAGAGGAAAAAAATACTTGTTTCTATGTTACGATTTGGCTCAAAAACTCATCATCATCATTATCATATCGGCCGAAAGACGTCCACTACTGGACACAGGGTCTCGCATCCATCGGCTACCCGCGACCCTCACCAGGTCATCGGTCCACCTTGTCGGAGGCCTTCCAACGCTGCGTCTTCCGGTACGCGGTTGCCACTGCAAAACTTTTAGGCTCCATCGACCATCTGTTTGTATTTTTCTAAAATAAACCCCTAAAGGGGTGGAAAGGGTGAACAGTTGCGTTGATCCTGAGACCACAGAATCAGCAGCAGAAATGGCTGGGTAATAAATGAAAACCGTTGTGCTTAGTTTTCCAAAAGTAACCTACTAAATCCGCGCGGACGAAGTCGCGGGCGAAGTGCTAGTCCCTTATATTTTGGCATTTCGACAACCGCATTTGCCAACAGCATGACTCTTTGTCTAGAGCCCTTGACTTAAATTAAGGTTTTTAAGGCTAAACCATCTAGGTCGTAGTAAGAAAAAGAAAAAGCCTGTAAAAACTGTATTCAGCGTTCATTACATAGCTATGTTTGAAATAGTAGTAAGCAAGACATTCTTTTGGACATACCGTGTATGGTCAGCCAAGTCTGGGCCTTATTCCAATTTCGAAATCCAACGTGCGCCGGTTCCCCCCAGCTTCCGCCGCTCGGCTTCTTCATGAAGCTCGTTATGAAATCTGCCTCTCGTTGGTCGTTGATGATGACCAGGTGACCTCCTTCGGCTGCGCAAATCTTTAGTGCCCCGTACCACGACATGGGCTTTTTGTGAAACTTGTAGCAACTACCCAAGGCTCGGTTTAACGTATAATCTGTAAAGGAAAATGCCAATTTATTTAAGGAGGTTGCATCAAGTGAAACCCAGAATGAGTACATAGTGCAATATGCTCCTCAGGCCAACACTAATCATAAAAACCGAAGTGCTCCAAACTTAAAAAAATGTTCTTTGACAGTAATATTATTTACTAGTTCTCGTCTTACTTCTTGTAAACGCCAGTCAGTCAGCCTGTCAAGCTTTTGCTTAATTTGTTAGTGTTAGTAAAACTGAATACTAACAGCAATTCATGCTTCGTACTCACTTCGCTTTTAAAACAAACATATACACTTCTGGACACATCTATTGGCCCACCTTGTATATTCAGTTTCGTTTGGTCCTAGCTAAAATTTTATATTAGGTCGAGCAAAAAGTTTTTATGCAGTTTTGAAGCTGGCACATTCACAATTTCGTTCAATAGTCTTTTTTTGAATTTCGAACACAGAATTTAAAGAAACAAAAGACAATTTGGAGCCTGTTTGTTGATATCAAACAATCGAATACTAAGAAAACTTGGTTTTATTGGTTTACTTGGATTTAATTCTTGAAAAAGTGATTGATATCTTTGGTTTTGCAACAAACATTACTTATTCTTAACATTAAGATGAGGTTCTATCAATAATCTATGGATACTTCACCTGAAGTCGCCGCCCAAGCTGTGGCACTTATTCCGGCCGGACACAGCCAAAGAAACGTGAGTGCTCAACTTAATTTAATAGTCGATCTGCGGTCCGAAATGTTTATCGGAGGTACCTAGAGACTGGCGGCTTTGTTCGTCGCCAAGGAAGGCCACGATCTCGGGTCACAACTGAAAGGCAGGATCGATTCATCGTGACGACCAGCTTGAGAAATCGTCACCTTACCTCCATTGAGATACAAAACCAACTTCGCGACTTCCAGTGAGTATCTGTGAGCGCTCGAACTGTTCGGAGAAGGTTAAAAGAACGCGATATGGTACCACACAAGCCAGCTAATGGGCCCAAACTAACGCGAGCCCACCGAACAGCGCGCCTTCATTTCGCACGCAGTCATTTAAATTGGACACAGCAAGATTGGAGCCGTGTACTCTTTTCTGATGAGTCTAAAATTGTGTTACATGGCAATGATGGAAGGAAGAAGGTCTACCGACGTAAGGGAGAGCGTTTCGCAAAATGCTGCTTTGAAGAGAGGGTTGCTTATGGCGGTGGCTCATGGACTGTCTGGGGCGGTATATCCGCGAGCGGCAAAACTCAACTTGAGGTTGTTACAGGACCACGGCTGCCAACATTAAATGATGAAAGGTACATTCGTGAGTGCTTAGAACCTCACGTGATACCATACGCGGACTACGTGGGCCCAAATTTCCTTTTTATGCATGATAATGCAAGAGCCCATGCGGCCGGCATCGTCAGGGAATATCTTCGGGATGTGAACATCACAGTTATGGACTGGCCAGCCAGAAGCCCAGACATGAACCCCATAGAGCACATGTGGGACGAGCTAAAAAGACGTGTTAGGGCTTGTCAGCCAGTTGCCCAGACGATGCAGGAGTTGAAAACTGCCATAGAAGAGGAATGGGAGATGATCCCTCAAAATTTCATAGAGCGGTTGATAAACTCTATGCCTAATCGTATGTAAGCTGTGGTAGATGCCCATGGAGGCAACACGCGTTATTAAATTAAACCTTTATTTGATAAAACATGTTTTTTATTCAAAAATCAATTGCCTTTAACAAGGCGTATATCCGACTTGTTAGGCGTAGCTCCATGTCGTATGGTATTCTGAATTCAAATTTAAAACAATACGATCGAAAAAGATGGTAAAATGTATCAGGTTTAAAACTGCATCAACAGTTTTTGTTCAATCTAGCAATCATATTTCGGTAGGGGCCATCGAAACCTAAACTCTAAGGTGGGCCAATAGATGTGTCCAGAAGTGTACATTCAAATACAAATCGCCACATTACAAGTGCAATATGTGCAGCTTGAACCATCCTCTTTATTCGTGCGTTCATCCTCTTTATTTATGACACTCACTAAACTTACGGCGACCGAGTACTGTAAATTACAGTAGTAGTTCTTCATCATCGAGACTTTCCATCAAAACTAACATCCTCATCACGACGAATGACCACCTCCTGCACATATTCTGTATACATAATCTACCTAGCCTATTTTGCCCACTATTGGGCAAGGGCCTCCTTCTCCCGTTTCCACAAAATTCTGTCCTTTCTAAGTTTGATACAGTCTTTTCGGTGGGAGTCGAGCTCGTCCCTCCACACACAAACACACTTACCATCATCAAATGTGCCGCAACTATTAAGTACGGTCGTATTATCTTGTTTCCTGTAGCATATGTACGGAAGGGACAATGTGCATGAAGAGATGTACGTCTTTCCATCAGTAAACAAAGTAAGACAATCTTCAGGTGTTTTGCCATTGCCATAAGTACCCCAAGTAATTGATAAGTCATCTACTGGAACTCCTGAAGTAGTAAAGAGTTAATTGTTAAAGTTGAAAAGATTAGATATCACAGAGCTTTTGCCCTATTATGAATAAAAATCTAGTGCTAACAACATTACATAATATATACATTACAATACATAAAACACTATACAAACAGACATCAAAAACACAAAGACACACTCATTTTTACACATACGAAATATTGACTACGAAACATCATTGTACTTCACCATTTAAATACTCGTAAATATATCGCCATTCTGAACGTCTCACCTAAATCAAATAGCGCAACATTAATTTCGAGAAATCTCGTGCCTAAAACTATTTTTTTTTTTTTAAATAAATGTTACCCGGAGACATGTGGCAATTTAATAATGTCTACTTCTAAAGCATTGACTGTATTCTCACAAAATGTTGGCAGTATAGATCTATAAAAATATGGATGATGGATGATGATTTTATTGTTCATTTGGCTAGGCTTACTTTTAAACCCGACATAATCGTTTTAACTGAATGCTGGTTGAGTGAACACAAATCACCAACACTTATAAACAATTATTATTACTCATGCTACTTTTCCAAGTAAAGTCAAAATCAAAATGATGGATTTGTCATTTATGTCATCAGTGATATCAATTGTACTGTGGAGGAACCTAATCCTATTGGAGCAAATTTTTTGTTACTTACAATCAACAACGACATTACCATTTTGGCTACATACAGATCGCCGTCAAATTATTGCATCCACATTTTATTAACTCGATTGACAACATACTTCGTCCTATTGTTTGCAACAATATTATTATTATCGAAGATGTAAATGTAGACTTTAAACCTGATATTAGTGATAGAAATAGTTCACCTTATTTAAATCTAACTACAGAACTGGGTCTTCTACCATGGCATACATTGCCAACTAGATTAAGCAATTGTTTGGATCACATCATGGTCAAAACAAATAGGTCAGCCAAAGTTACTGTCATAGAGTCCACAGTTACAGATCATGATTCGGTTTTTGTTAGGTTATCTGATAGGCGTGAACTGATAAGGCAATCTAACATAATTGTTAAGACAGATTTTAATGCAACTATAAAACAATTAGAAAGATTTCTCTTTTGTCTCTCCAGCATATGCTGAAGAAGCTGCAACTCTTTTTACAGGAAACTTGACTTCTGCAATCAAATCAAACACAACGTCTAGTATAGTTTCTCGCTGTAAAAAAAACACAAAACCACGGATTTCACCTGATTTGGTTCGGTGTATCCGACACCGTGATAAGCTACATCTTAAGGTTAGGAGAAATCCCAATAACTCAGTTCACGAATTCACTTACAATCGCTACAGTAATTTTTGTAACGCTCTATTGCGGAAGCTTAAAAAAAAATATGAGAAAACTCTTTTACAAAATGCAAGAAGTAATAAAGAAAGTTGGTCAGCTATAAAATCAATCACTGGTACTGCCAAGCCAAAAACTTCAGCTGATGATTTACTACAGAGCAGTCTTAGCCCCCACAATGCCGTTGAAACTGTGAATAAATAAATGTGAATAAACTGTGAAAGCTACTTGCGGGCAAAATAAAACGCTCAGATAATCGCGATATCACCCTGCCTACTTTAAATGATTTCAGTAGACCTCGCGTCCCCAATTCTATGGTATTGCTCCCACCAAACGAATCAGAAATTGAATCTCTTATCATGAATCATAAAAATGACTCTGCAACGGGCTGGGACTCTATTTCTAACAAGTTTCCAAAAATGTCAAAACATATTATCGTCCCATATTTTACCACGATCGTTAGGCTGTGTATAGAGCAGGGTGTTTTTCCTAGTTTATTTAAAAGGGCACTCATCACTCCTGTGTACAAGAGTGGAGCTCGAGACAGTGTAACAAACTACAGACCAACTCAACGAAACACATAAACTCAACTTTGAGTTAAGCTCGCCTTTGTACATGAACTTTTCTTCACTGTAAAGTATTTATAATTACTATGGTCAGGTGTACAATAAAGAATAAGAATAAGAACCAATTTTTGTGTTGCCAGCGCTCTCTAAATAACTAGAAAAGTATTAAATAACCAACTCATAAAATTCCTAGAACGTAATAACATATATTATTATCCGACTCCCAATTTGTCTTTAGGGTATATAAAAATACGGATGGAGCCGTTATTTTATATACCCTAAAGGAAAATTGGATATAGGCAATACGGATGGAGCCGTTAGCGCGTTAGTAGATTATATTACAGCTTTTCTAGATACTAAACAAAAGTGTGTCGGAGTATAAGTAATACAAAAAACTTTTCACAAAAAAAAGAAACCGACTTCCAAAAAACACTACAAACTTCAAAATAACTTTAATTTCGGTATTCGTTGTTTTTGGTTGCTTCTTCGTTATTTGACACCGACTTACAACACCACTGGAAAGGCACAGGAAAGCAAAAATACGCAATTTCGTTTACATGGATGATTTTTCCACATATTTCTTCCAGCTATTTGGATTTAATAACCAAACTACTGAACCGGTTTTGATTAAATTTCAATGGGACCATTTGGGAAGTATACCCTTTCCAACCAAACAAGAATTTTTCAAATCGGTTGGCAAGCGACGGAGTTATGCCCAAATAAACATAAAAAAAAAAAAAATGTAGACATCCGGATTGAGAACCTCCTCCTTTTTTAGAAGTCGGTTAAAAAAGATAAGGCATCATTTTTGCGAAATTGTTTAGTACTCGCAAGGAAATCAAAACCTATGTGCTTGAACAGATCCCTTTTTGTGCGAGTCAGACTCGCACATGTCCGTTTATTTTTAAGAATCAATATGTGAAGAAAGGTGAATAATCGATAATATTAATAATGTTAACTACTTACCTTCAATAGAAAAAAAGTCTCCTTTAGAAAACGCATTCACTCCTAAGTGCAAAAAAGTATCCAGTTTTGATTGAAGCATGATGGTTTCCAGAGCCTTTGCAATGTTCTCGTTAATAGGAGAAGCTAACACAGCACCTGTAAATTTTATAAAAATGCTTTGAGTTAAAATATTGTTGAATGTTGATTGGAGTTTGTATGTCAATAAAAAGAAGAAACAACACTCAAAACTTAGTAATAAAATATAACATGATAAGCAAAAAACCGGCCAAGTGCGAGTCGGACTCGCGCACGAAGGGTTCCGTAACATTATCTACAAAAAAACGGCAAAAAAATCACGATTGCTGTATGGGAGTCCCAAATATTTATTTTATTCTGTTGTTAGTAGGATTTGTTGTTATAGCGGCAATAGAAATTACTTCCATCATCTGTGAAAATTTCAACTGTTTAGCTACCACGGTTCACTAGATACAGCCTGGTGACAGACAGATGGATAGCAAAGTCTTAGTAATAGGGTCCCGTTTTTACCCTTTGGGTACGGAACCCTAAAAAAGACGATAAAATGATTATGATGATTTATTAAATGCCTGTTGGTCAACGGGTCGTATAAGGGGCGAAATAAAATACATAATATACGAAATAATCGTCTCGACATTGACAAATAATCCTACTAATATTATAAAGGTGAAAGTTTGTATGTTTGTATGTTTGTATGTTTGTGTAACAATCAGGCAAAAACGGCTGATGGGATTTGGATGAAATTTGGCACACATGTAGTTCATATTCTGGAATAAAAAATAGGCTACTTTTTATTCCGGTAAGTGGCATGGATTAATGGAGACTGAGGAGGAAGTGGAAACTCAGAGCCGCTGCTGCCTTAGTACTTCAGATTTTCAAGTACCAGGAGACCAGAAACATCAAGTAAAATACATAATATACGAAATAATCGTCTCGACATTGACAAATAATCTAGTTATAAAAGAAAAGCCGCAGCGACTTTAAAAACGAAACGAAAAATATAAGACCGACTTCCAAATAAAAAACTACAAACACACATATAACGCAAGAGCAACTATTTCGCGTGCCGGTTCCAGTCCCACCATGACTGTGGTTAGGTCAGTTAGGTCCTATACGTGGCGGCGACATTGTATCGTTTTGATTTTCCCATCACCTAATAGTGCTCGTGTTGACGTCATACTATGTAGTCAAAAATCGCACGCTTGGTTCTCATACAGATCGTGATACTTGCGTTATCTATGTCTATCTATATCTGTGACTACAAAGTACATATAAAATAACTTTAATTCCGGAAGTCGGTGTCAAAAAAAACGAAGAAATAACCAAAAACGCCGACTTCCGGAATTAAAGTTATTTTAAACTTTGTCATCATCATCATCATCATCATATCAGCCGAAAGACGTCCACTGCTGGACATAGGCCTCCCCCAAGCGTCGCCACAACAACCGGTCCTGTGCGTCTCGCATCCATCGGTTACCCGCGACCCTCACCAGGTCATCGGTCCACCTTGTGGGAGGCCTTCCAACGCTGCGTCTTCCGGTACGCGGTCGCCACTCCAAAACTTTTCGGCCCCATCGACCATCTGTTCTGCGAGCAATGTGCCCTGCCCACTGCCACTTTGTAGTTGTGTTTATTTGGAAGTCGGTTCTATTTTTTTTAAGTTTTTTTACTATCGATTTTTTTTACCTTCATAGTAACAGTTGATGAAGGCTTCGTGCCATGTCGCAGGAACTGCGTGCAGCTTGAACCAACCATCCGCGTCCTGGTGAAACAAGTAGTCGGGTTTACATACCACGACATCTACAAACAAAAAAAAACGATGTTAGTAAGAAAGAGATACATATTTCTGAGTGTGCACGTCTTCACCCATGTATTTTGTTAAGGCTGGGGCCAATATCTATTTTATAGAACACAGTAATCATTCCACTAAACCACCCAAACTCTATTATGGGTTTAAAAGATGAGAGGCTATCCTATATTTAATGTAGATTCAAATTGCAAGGGGTTGTCCTTCCTTTGGCATATAAAATTGATATCGTCTAACGGGACCTTAGCGATTGACTTTGACCCGCAACCTCAAGAGGCCCCAGATAACGTCTCATTCAATTAACGAATGTGACTGTCGAAATGCCAAAATGTAGGAATTTGACGACGTGACATTTCGATAGCATCTGTCAATCCCGTACATTTTTGACATATTGACAATCGCCTTCGCCATGCTACCTTTGACATAATCTCACTTGTCTTGAGCCCAAGGTTCCGAGACATGTCCAAGTGTCAATCTCATTTGAAATAATAATATGTATTTTTTTTTTACTTTCCAAAACATGCAGCAATTTATTTTCACAACTAACTATTACTATAATATATACACTAAAATAAAAAAAAATATCTGAACTAACTAGAACTAAAAATAATCTAAAAAATGTAATTGTTCACAAGACAATTTTGTTAAAAAACTTTAGTACAAAAAATACAACTGACTTCGAAACAAAAAACACTACAAAGTATAAAATAACTATAATTTCGGAAGTCGGTGTCACAGGCGAAGAAACAATACCGTCTTCCGAAATTATTCGTTCGAAGTCGGTTGTATTTTTTCGTAGAATGTTAGAAAGAAAGAAAAAGAGTTTATTTGCGCCAAGCATGACGCACACCATTAAAATATATAGGTATATAATAAATGTAAACGAGATTGTGAGGAAGATATGCGTCACATCGGCGCGCAAAATGGTCATCGCTCAGCATAATGCTGGAACTCGTGTGTGATTTTTCACTTTTTAGTGGTTAGCTTTAACTAAACCCAACGCAAAAGGAATCATCAAAATCGGTTGAAAATTGGCGAAAATATCGCTGAACAAACATACAAAAAAAAATCAGTCGAATTGAGGACCTCCTCCTTTTTGGAAGTCGGTTAAAAAAACTTACCAATTACAAACAGTAATACTACACACACTAGTGACTTCAACATTTTTCTACATTCGGTATTCCGCAGCACAATAACATAACTATGGTTTGATGTTTTGAGAGTATAAGCTTTTATATGTTTATTTAGTAGGTAACATTATTGTCACTATTTTGAGCCGAGATAATAATGGAACGGTCAAGAGTTCAGGTTACATCAAGCTAAGATTAAGAGTGCAAATGACGACGACAGTTAAGGTTGCAGTTCACAAAAATATTCGATAAATTTAAATACAAACCGTCTCCAAATCGTAATGTATTCATATGTATGTACATTACTACCTAAATAAATAAACTCGAAATAAATAAATAAACCGGCTAAGAGCGTCGGACTAAAAGGACTGCAAAGGGTTCGAAACGTATCATATTTTTTTTTAAATATTTCTTTGAAACCATAGACTTTTTGTAGTATAAGTCAGTATAGTGGGGTTAGTTCTAACCCTAACTTCTTATAATAATACGTGGTAGTGGTAGTGGTGGCCCTGTGGTGCTACAGTATATTGTACTTTAGATGCAACAATCAGTTACTGTTGTTAGAATGTCAAATTGTAACAACAGTAACGATTATGTAACAAAAACCTTCTGGTTTTTACAAGGAATGTATATTTATACTTATAAGCCTACCATTAGCTTTTAGCATCAGCATTACCTGAAGTAATAAAAAGAAACCGGACAAGTGCGAGTCTGACTCGCGCATCGAGGGTTCCGTACAAACTCATAATGGTGTCTCGACTTTTTCCGAGTACTTATACATTACCTACTGAAGTTCATAAACTATGAAAACACTCATAAACATGAAACGATAAGTACGATTGAAGGACAAACCTAACTTTTTAGTCTTTGTGCACTTTGTCAGCATTTATTTATTTTAGTCTCTTCTTTACTGACTAAAAGTTAGGATAACAGGATTCAGGGTCCAGGACCATAAGAACCAATAATAATATCCATCGAAGATACTTCTCCTCGCGCAAAATACCACATGGTGACACATTAACTTCATACCTAGATTTAACAATAACTGGAACTTCAACTTGACTAGTTGAAGTTCCAGTAAAGAAAAGGCAGCGTTTTTAATTCAACGACCTTCAAATTTACCGCATTCTTTATATTTTTTGATGTTTTCATTTATTTTATTTTTACAACGGATGTCGTTAGGCCTTCTTCACACGTTTGAGTAATTAATGTAATTCTAGAGGTCAAATTGTAATTGGGGTTTCGTGCGTGTTTCATTGATAAAATGTATGGAATTTGTCTGTAAGGCAAAATGTAACAACTATTTTATTATGTAACAAGAACGCCGTTGTTCCCTGGTTTTCCAGTAATTAAAGTTGTTTTTGAAAATTCTTAAATTACAAAATTTATATAAATATTGAATAGTTAGTATTTGGTAAGCAAAACCGATTGCTAACCTCTGCATCGCCATCTGTGTCACCGCTGGATACACACTATTGATGCGCTTGGTGTTGAAGTTCAAATGCTAAAAACACGAATTTCAAAGCCAAAAAAACAATAGTTTGGCCAATAATTTTTTTTAAGGGTTCCGTACCTGAAAAGGAAAAAAAACGGAACCCTGTTTTTAGGTGTGGGGTGCCACTAAAAAGTGAAAAATAAAAAACTTTTTCTCAAAAAATCAAAATAACTCAAACTAACTTTAATTTCGGAAGTCGTTGTTAAGTTACGAAGATCCAACCAAAAACACCGACTTCCGAAATTAAAGTGATTTGGTACTTTGTAGTGTTTTTTTGGAAGTCAGTTTTAGCATAAAGTTTATGGGAGACCTTATATATACCACCATCTTCTAAAAAACAAACGATCAGAATTTATTATTAGCTGCTTGATAAAAAATGCAATGTCGTCTTAGATAGATAGATAAAACATTGATTCGATAAAACACAACACAAACAAACAAAATGCACAAAAGTACCTAAATAAAATTAAATCATAAACAAGCTAAGAGGCCCTAGACAATGTGCCATTCAATTAGCGAATGCGACTGTCGAAATGCCAAAATGTAGGAACTTGATCACGTGACATTTCGATAGCATCTGTCAATCCCATACATTTTTGACGTATTGACAATCGCCTTCGCCACTCTACCGTTGACAGAATCTCACTTGTCTCGAGCACAAGGACATAAACACAAAAAAGAAAACACAAATAGGGATCAAAGTAATTACAATAATTTTACTGTGCCGATGCCAACATATTACATATAAACATGTTAGAAACAAAGAGTCACAAATATGTACTTATCAAAAAATAAATCAGAAGAGAACAATGTACTTCGAGGTTTCACCACTAAATGAGAACCCAGCTCAGCATGTGTCTGGCAAATATACCTGACGCTGATATTCTCATGGATCTCTGTGGTGTAGCAAACGGATGTGGAGCTGAATTTGATAAAGAAAAGTTATCTTATTATGTGTGTATAGTGTTAATATGAGTTCATGACGTAATCATACTTGGAACTAATTACACCTCAGCCAATGCTTTCGAACCAATTACTACCAAAAGGACTAAAAAAAAAACATTGTTTTAAAAAAAACTCGGAGTCAGCTTACACGGTTAGGCAACCGAAATACCAACTCTCTGTTGATGACTTTTGGATTGTGAACGCAACTTTTATTTTAATACCAAATTGAAATCTCTTCTAGCAACAAAAAATGTCCTGTCTTACCTCTCCAGACCTTATTTCCCACCCAACGGTGAATATGAATGCAGGGGTGAATGTGCACAATACTTTGAAGGGGATTATTACGTTATTTAAATATTGTTTGCAGCATTTTCGATCTCCAATTTTATTGAATTGATATAAATAAAATAAATTTGCTTTTTTTGACCACCAATATTATGTTAAAAAAGTGAATAACCTTATCAAAGTTTTGTTTCTATTCACCCCTCCGTTTCTATTCACCCCGTTTGACGGTATTAAATAATCCCATACTTACTAGCTAAAAGGGCAAGCACCTCAAACAGGATCCTGCCCCAAATAAACCACAAGAGCTCTAATACCCACTGGTCAGTACCTACTTACCGAGTTCCGCATAACTAACTGCCAACGAAATGTATACTCAAAAAAACCGGCCAACTGCAAGTCGGACTCGCGCAGGGTTCCGTACTATTATCTATACAAAAACGGCAAAAAAACACGTTTATTGTATGGGAGCCCCACTTAAGTATTTATTTAATTTTGTTTTTGGTATTTGTTGTTATAGCGGCAACAGAAAAAGGTAGGTACCTACATCATCTTATTTTTTTTTAAATATCGCAGCTTATGCTGAGATAGGGACCTTTTTGGCCTCGCACAGAATATGATGCTTTTGTTATTTTTATTTTTAATTAATTTTTATTACCTACCTATCCATTGTTAATTTTATTTTTTGTTTACAGCCTGGTGACAGACAGACGGACAAACAGACAGACGCACAGAGGAGTCTTACTAATAGGGTCCCGTTTTTACCATTTGGGTGCGGAACCCTAAAAACGTTCAAATGCGTGACCTTAGCAGCTGCATGTCTCTTACTTCCTATTAATAGTATAACACAGTCATGAAGGAATAGTATAAAAAGAGAATTGGTAACCCTGATTAATCATTCGCAGTTTACTTGTGTAACTTACAATAACTAAAAATGGCAGCTAAGGTTGGTTTTAATTTTTCTTTGTTTATTCCACATATTGTACACCGAAACAACTTGTATTACAGTGATCATAAAGTTCATTTATTTTTCTCCAGTTCTCCAGATCCGTGTGTTAAACTATTTAATTTTTGCGGTGAAATGTTTTATGTAAAAAGGGCTACTAAATTTTATTGGATTATAATTTTAATTTACATCAATTTGTCCAAAACTGATAAGTGATACAAAAGCTTTCATGAGGAACAAAATAATGACCAAGTGATTAGTAAAAATCATCGCCTCGGAAAAATGTTGAAAGAAAAAGAAACTACTGTACATTGAGAGGTTTCTATCAATAGACAATACTTCCTCTGCCTGTTATATAAAACATTTTGACCTGAGCGTTTCCTATTTTATTTATCTTTCTGTATTTGACAGATCTTATTTCGGGTTTATCTACTGTTTTAGGTAGCAGTGCGATACTCATGTATGTTACGTCGTCAGGAAAAACATAGATTGTCAAAAAAGTCCTTACACCAATCTCAACATTCCTATGCTGATGTTTTTATAATAAGCTTTTTGTCTATTTTCAGTTCGTCGTTGTGGCTCTTCTGGTGGCGGCTGCTCAGGGCAGTGCTATCCACGGTGGCGATTACAGTAGCTTCTCGTACGGCGTGTCCGACCCCCACACCGGCGACGTCAAGAGCCAGCACGAGACCCGCGTCGGAGACAGCGTGGTCGGCCAGTACTCGCTGCTCGACTCCGACGGCACAAAGCGCACCGTCGACTACGCCGCTGACGCCCACTCTGGATTCAACGCCGTAGTCCGTAAAGACCCCGCTCTGTACGCTCACGCCGCACCCGTCGTCGCTCACGCCGCTCCCGTCGTCTCCTACTCCGCTCCTCTCGCCCACGGATACGCCGCCGCTCCCCTGGCGCATGGCTACTCCCACGGTGTCGCCGCTTACGGCGCGGTCGCCGCTCCCCTGGCTCACGGCGCCGTCGCGTACGGTGCGCACGCCGCTCCCCTCGCCTACAGCGCCGGCGTGTACGGTGCCCATGCCGCTCCCCTCGCCTACAGCGCCGGAGTTTACGGTGCTCATGCCGCTCCCCTGGCTCATGGTGCCATCGCTTACGGTGCTCATGGCGCTCACGGTCTCTACGGTGCCCACTACTAAATAATGATAAGATAGTAATTATTTATACTGAAACCCCAATGAAAGATGCTGTGATCAAATAAAATAGTTCGAAGTACCTTATTTTTTTGTTTGAATTGTATACTATCTTTAATGTAAGTACCTAATTGTAAAGACAAAAACCCCTTTCACATCACTATTTAACTAAAATAATTACAATGAGCAATGAGAACAAAAGACTGACTCATATATTTAAGCATATTAATACCCAAAACAAAGACCATTAAGATTCCATTCATTGTTCTAATGGTCATTCTGTACCTAAAGCGATTTAACCTTTGAGTGTTAATAACTCAAATTAACAACGAGAAGGTCTAACCGTATCCGTAGGTCTAATAACAGAGCAAGTAAAATACCGAAACTAAGTGCAAAAATCTAGCTCACCTTGAATGACCGTGCATTGTGCTAGATAAATAATTTTACTATTCGTAAACAAATTCTAGGAAATGTACCGAAACTAAGTAGCCAGTGTGGTAGGAAATGGGCCTATTACGCAAATGTTGGTCCTAATGAAAATAACTCTTGTAAAGTTACGCTCACTTAAGTAGATGACTTAATCTTATTTAACATTTTATCAAGCACTGTACATATCTTATTTCCTAATAGAGATAAAATATGTATAAATTATGTTAAATTCATTACTGTTAATTGAAATGTTTACTAGCTTTGATTTTATGATTAGCAGGATTAGAAACTAATGAATTTTTAGTTGGGAATGATCATTTTAAATCAAATCTAATCTGGACTTCAACTTTGGAGTAAGTTTTGGTACAGCTTTTGTTATATCATGTACTATTTTTATTTTTCGTTTAATTAACCGACTTCTAAAAAAGGAGGAGGTTCTCAATTCGGATGTCTGTATTTTTTTTATGTTTGTTCGCGCATAACTCCGTCGCTTGCCAACCGATTTGAAAAATTCTTCTTTTGTTGAAAAGGTTCAAACTTCCCAAATGGTCTCATTGAAATTTTACTAAAATCGGTTCAGTAGTTTGGTTTTTAAATCCAAATAGCTGGAAAAAATATCTGGAAAATTCATCCATGTATACGAAATTGCGTATTTTTGCTTTCCTGTGACTTTCCAGTGGTGTTGTTAGGTGTGGGGTACCACTAAAAAGTGAAAAATAAAAAACGTTTTCACAAAAAAAGATACCGACTTCCAAAAAACACTACAAACTTCAAAATAACTTGACGTCAAATAACGAAGAAGCAACCAAAAACACCGACTACCGAAATTAAAGTTATTTTGAAGTTTGTAGTGTTTTTTGGAAGTCGGTCTCTTTTTTTTGTGAAAAAGTTTTTTTTGTAAGTTGTGTTACTTAGTAAGTAGGTACATCATAAACGCTCATAATTCTTTGTTTACAACACAACAGTTGTAACAAGAACAGTAGGTCAATTCCCTAGTAGCGAACACATCATTGAATTCCACGCTTTTTGTGAAACACGTACGGATCGTTAATTTAATTATATCATTGTTACGCCTTGTCTCCTGAGAGAGTTCGTCTATTTTGTAATGAGTCACAATCTTAACTGTACTTCTGAGAAACTTTGACTGTTCGTCAGTTTTACTTCAAGTTCAATTTAATCTACTCGATGAATAGAAGAATCGATTTCAACAGTCTGAAATATGTGCTGTCATAAATTGTTATGAGTATCATTTGAGTCTAACAATAAACTCAAATCGAAATACATTAATCAATCTTGTTTGAACAGAAAGACAACTTCAGTATTAGCATGGAAATAAAATACAGTAAAACGGGTTTATAATTTATTTGTCGTTTTAATCACAGATCAGTAGCAGTCATTTGTTCACCAAGCCAAACCAGCTCCGAGACCTTGAGCACCATATGCGCCGTTACCATGTCCGAGAGGGCCTGGATGGGCTACGGAGTTCGAGTAGCTGTGCGCAAGACCACGAGCAAGAGGGTTCACAGATCCATGGGCCAAGGGAGATCCGTAGGCACCGTTCAATCCATGGGCACCGTATCCGCCGTAGGCACCACCATAAGCTCCACCATAGGCACCGTTGTTTGCTCCAGCGTAAGGACCAGGGTAGGGACGAGCAGCATTATGGACAATGGAGTGGGAGTAGTGAGAGACTGAAGGAGCTCCACGGTTTCCAAGATGGCCAGCCAAGGGGTTGCCGTAACCGTTGGCACCAGCGTAGCCGGGGTAAGCTTGGTTAACAGGGTAACGGTTGGCACCGGGGTGAGCGAATGCACCTGGATGGGCAAGAGCACCAGGATGGGCAAGAGCACCAGGATAGGAGAGGACACCAGCATGGCCGAGAGCAGCAGGGTGGGCAAGAGGACCAGCATGACCAAGAGCACCAGGATGGGCAAGAGCACCAGCATGGCCAAGAGCACCGGGATGAGCAAGAGCTCCGGGGTGGGCAAGAGCACCGTGATGAGCAAGGGCTCCAGGATGACCAAGAGCACCAGCATGGCCGTAAGCAACAGGGTGAGCTAAGGAACCAGGGTGGGCAAGAGCACCAGAGTGGGCAAGAGCACCGGGATGGCCAAGGGCACCAGGATGGGCTAAAGCACCGGGGTGTGCCAGGGCACCTGGGTGAGCAAGAGGGCCAGCTCCAGCCAAAGGAGAAAGAGGAGCAGGGTGAGCTAGACCAGGAGCAATGGGTCCATGAGCCAACGGTCCTGGGTGGGCTACAGGTCCATGACCATGAACTGCTCCTCCTAACGGAGCATGAGGTCCAGACGGATGAACACCAACAGCAGGTTCCTTGCGTACCACAGCGTTAAATCCAGTGGCAGCATTAGCGGCGTACTCAACAATCCTTTTGGTTCCATCAGATTCCAGGAGTGAGTATTTGCCGACGACGCTGTCACCGACGCGTTTCTCGTGCTGATCCTTGACGTCACCAGTGTTGGGGTCCGACACGCCGTAGGAGAAACTTGAGTAACCACCACTGCCGTAGGCTGATGCCACCAACAAGGAGAGTACGATGAACTGGAAAAATCATAATTTTAAATTTGAATAATAATTTTGATAATAGTTAAACAAAGATGACTATGACTGTTGAATAAAATTCGGAGTGCCGCAAGGACCAAAAATAGGCCCAGTAATTATCAACATGTTATATTGTTTTTTTTTAATATGTTTGTTTACCTTAGCTGCCATGATGCTGTGTTCTTCTTCGACTAAGGCTTGTGAATGATTTAACCTGTCGGTTCCAAATATTTATATTCACACGGAGGCTCCGCATTGTAGTTTTGGGGGTCATAGTTTGAAATCATTGCGCTAACATCTGCTCTTAAATTTCGAAAGATTCTCTTTCAGAGGTTAATTAGGAACTGAAATACCTATTATGTAAATTAATTTTGCACTTAGAATGGTAACATTGGCCTCGTTGATGAGTAAAATACATGTTTAGATGTCGATATGCTTGTTATCTTAATTTTCTTACGAGTAGGTTTAAATACTATAAGCAGTTTAATTTTAAGGGCTTAAGTGACAATGGAGGGTCTTGTGAAAATAAACGAGTTACTCTTTAACTTTGAATGTTTCAGGGTAGTGTTCCCAGGAAAACAGTTGTTGCTGTTGACAAATATTTTACCATTTCTTTAAATAAAAAACAAAAGAATAACTAATGGTAATATGGTGATAAAAACATTATCTCTGCCTTAAAAAGGGTTAACTGATTAAGCTTAAGAATCCGGGTGTGCTACAAATGCGCTTACCCCTGCTTTTTTAAAGTGAAATACAAGCGTGATGTTATAATCTTTAGTTTGTTTAACTCTTCAAGTCTCGTGGTCGAAAGCGCGACAGTTGAGCATGGGATCTTGGGGTCAAATCTCAAGTCGAGCAAAAAGTGTTATTGGCTTTTCCTTTAGAATTTTTTTAGTAGAAGCCCAGAGTTTGGAAGTTGGTGGTGTGACCCACGTTCGACGGAAATCACGTAAAGCCATTGCTCGTCCTGAGCCGGCTCACTCCTTGGTCGTATCGGAACAGAGAGTGGACCTGTTTTTGCGCACACACTTGTGCACTGTAAGTTCTCGGAAGTACTTGTCTATTTTCCGTATAGATTGGTTACCGTGATCGAAATTCGGTTGGGTTTTAAGGACAAATTAATAGTCAACCGCCTCCTTTGATACCCATATCAATGTTCAGAGTTACAGAAGCAACCTCGGCTATCAGGGTATTAACGAACCTAACATGATAAATGTTCGGTTAAAGTCTTATCATTATTAGCATATAAACTGCTACATTACTCACTTATCAGCATAAGATGGGCATAAAATCCATCATTATACTGTTCAGCTACATGCATTAGCTAAAATTACACCAAAAGAAGGAGATATACATGATATCGTAGGTCAGCAGTAATTCGCAAATGTTTCCTGCAAAACTGATTGCACACAAACCAAAAATTATGAAAAGCACCTATATAAAGGCATGGCACATCTAAACTCATCAGTATTTGTGTAAACAATACCAAAAAATGTTCTCAAAGGTAATTGAGTAAACTAGAACTACAAAGAACAATTTGGTTGATAATTTAAATAATCTCAAAAACTTGGGAAAATTTTGTGATTTGATTCTTATGCCGTTGCCCAATATTGTCTAATTAGTTCAAAATTATGATGTTCTCTGTGCTAGTTGGTACTGTTCTCATTCACTTGGTGTTTTTTGATTTGGTTCAGTGAATCTGATAAAGTTTTGGTTTATTTATAGAACGCGTGTGAATTTGGTCAGTAGTGATGTCAATGATAGCATGGTGTAGGTTACGTATGCATAAATTGTTTATTTTTAATTTAAATTGAATTTGGCTATTAGGTTTTTTAATGGGATATATATTTTAATGTCAAAATTCATATTTTTAAATCGGACGATTTGTAGTGGCATCTACATAATTATTATTTCATTCAATTCGTTATGTCATTTATTGATTATTATTAACATAAGACTTAGTTGGGAAATAAATCTATGATAGCAAGTGACATAATTTAAATTTCCATGTCTAAATTATAACGGAGTTATTAATAATGCTTGACAGTTCAATTATTGCTTATCATGTTGACATTTATGCTTATATTATCCTCTTGCTGACCACAACGTATTATAATTATTTTTATCTATCACAAATATTAGTTTATTTTGAACATGTGTGTCTAACTTGTCATTTCAACTTCACAGCTTGCTTTTGTGGCGCTGCTGGTAGCTGTCGCTCGCTGCAGCGCTTCAGGGGGTTCATCTAGCTTCTCTTATGGAGTATCAGATCCTAACACGGGTGACATCAAAGACCAGCATGAAAAGAGAGATGGAGATACCGTTGTCGGCCAATATTCTTTGCTTGAAGCTGATGGAACGAAACGTACTGTCAAATATTCTTCTCATCCCCAAACTGGGTTCAATGCTGTAGTTCATAAGGATCCTGCTGTTGGTGTTCATCCACCGTCTGCTGTTGGATATAATGGAGCTGCTGCTCTAAGTCATGGTGGTGCAGGATATGCTGGTGCCAATCCTTTGGCTTATGGAGGTCAGAACGCGTGGAATCCAGTTGGTTCAACATATGCTGGCAGCGGTACTTATGGTGGATATGGTGCCTACAATGGCGCTGCCAATGGCTGGTCTAAAATCAATGCTGCCAATGGTGCGAACGGATGGCCCATCAGCGGCGCGGGCGGAGTTTACGGAGCTAACGGATGGCCCACCAACGCAGGTGCCAACGGAATCTACGGTGCCAACGGATGGCCTAGCAGTGCTGGTGCTAGCGGCATCTACGGTGCCAACGGATGGCCTAGCATTGCTGGTGCTAGCGGCATCTATGGTGCCAATGGATGGCCTAGTAGTGCTGGTGCTAGCGGCATCTATGGTGCCAACGGATGGCCCAGCAACACTGGTGTAAACGCTTGGCCTAGTAACGCTGCTGCTGGCAATGTCGGAGCCAATGCATGGCCTTCTACTGCTGGCGCTAACGCGTGGCCTCAGAATGGTGCCAATGGTATTTTTGGCGCGAACGGCTGGCCCCAAACCTATGGTGGCTATGGAGCGTCCGGCTATGCTGGTTACGGGGCAAGTCCTGTAACGAGTGGTTATGGAGCTCAGAGCGCCAATGCTCTTAGTTACAGCAAAAGTAATTTGGGTTGGTAAATCTGATAACGACAATAATGATATCATCACACGACCGAGTTTTGATTTTAATTTCATTTTTTGTTTTGATTTAAATTTAAGAGTGAATAAAAAAATGATCTCTTATGAATTATATATTAAAAATCGTATCATGTTAATATTTTAAAACGAATATTATTAATAAATCTTTTGAAATAATTTCTCTTTTGTATTTTAGTTTCAATTACACCCAGCTTCTTTAAAAAAAAACTTTATACTAATGATATATTAGATCCTTTACAAAAATGTAAATGTTTTTCAATGAAATGATTAATTTATAAAATAAATTAAATACCTACCTACACAATTAATATTTAAATCGATGGTAAGTATTAAAAGACCTTTACGTAATAAAATATAATAGTCTGAATACAAGATAGATAATAAAATCGATCTTAATTACATTAGTAAGATATTACTCATTCCAAATGTTACATTTTCGTTAATAAGTATTTCCTGGTTGACCAGGTTTGTGATTGAACTTGCAAAAAATGAGTAACAAATTGCTATTACGCCAAAATATCTCACTATTATTGATGTTATAGTTGCTAAAATTGTGATACCAACACTCAACAATAAACCTTGTGTCTTTATAGGATAGTTCAAACTCACACAGCAGGTGAAAACTTAAAATTCTCACCACATCGAACTTAACATTTAGTAGGTATTAAAATTCTTGCACTTGTTAAAATTTTGATCACACATTACATGCAGGATATGTATTAGTATTATTTCAAAGGATAATGAATAAAAATATAATTTTATTCAATGAAATCACAGTTATTTTCGAGTTGGAAATGCCAAAGTAGCAAGCAGTTTTCTTGTAGCAGAAGTGCGAATCAGATTCACGTGCAAAGAAAGGGTCCTTGCATTATGATATTTTTTCCTGTAATCCAAGGAAAAAGTATCTGAAGCAGAACCTTCCAAGTAAAGAACTATTTTGTGTATTTTTTTTTGCCTCAGCTACTTTCGGTGATTGAAAAATATTACAATCGCTATTATTTTATAATGTTGACATAATTTTAATTCTATACTAATGTTTTTATTAAATTTAATTGACTTATTCTACTTTTTTGACAAGAAATATATAATTAAATTTAATTATAGGTACTTAATAATTAATAAAACGTGCTTCATTAACTACTTTATAATAATTAATTATAAATATTTTTTTTGTCATTATTGGCACAACAAAGAATACAAAACAATTTTAAGATCTTTTTATGATTGTTTGACAAATAAATTATTCTATTCTATTCTGTACAAAAGGTTACAAAAACAATAACGGCAAGATATGCAAAAGGCAATAACAAAAAAACTGCTGTTTGCTTTTGGCTGTAAAAGGTTTCATAACAGGAATAAAATCTTAAACAGCGCTATACAGGGTTATTTGTAAAACACCAGCAACCTTTCAGGGGGTGAAAGTACTCATCATTATAAACAACTTTTGCTATGAGACCAACCCTGCAAAATCGAAAAAAATATCTGCTATTTCATACATTTTCATCGGATAACTATTGCATTTTGTATGAAACAGCTTAATTAATTTTTGATATTTCAGAGTTGGTCCCATAGTAAAAGTTGTTGTTGTTGTTTGATTTCAATCAAAACAATATGAACACATTCCTATCGAAATCGAATTGTTCAATGTAAATTAAAACGTCAAAACGTCATTCGAAATGTGTCGAGCCAAGGGATTTACTCTGCCCGGTCACAGGGCCGGCTCCTGCGACGCCGCGCCGCACTGCGTAGTCTGTGCGGCAGCTGGCAAGCCGGCCGACCACTGGGCTGGGTTTAGGGCCTGTGCCCCACCCGCCAAAGCCGGAAACAGGAGAAAGCCCTCCGCCACCCCCGTCTCTGCCGCGACCGCTGCCGCTGCCGCCGCTTCTTCTGCCGCCATTGCCGGTTCCACTGCGGCTGCTGCTACTGCGACAGCCGCAGTAGAGCCCCTACAAAGGGCTCCGGAGGGGGCTGAAATGGAGTGCCAGTAATGGCCCCATTTCACCCCCTCCTGTTGAATGTCAGCTACTGCACCGCCCAAGAACTGATGCTCCTGAGCATGGCGCAGTGACTGATGCCTGTGCCGTCCGATCAGAACAGGCCCGGGTTGACGGCGCGCTGTGTTCTACGCGCGCTAAACCAGCAGTCGTCAGCATGGGTCGGGGCCCGTTAGGGCCAGAGCCTGCCAGGGTTGCGGAATATGTTCGAAAGAGTTACCGCGGCCCTGGAAGGAAAGGCACTAGGAGGACAAAGGGTGGGTTTTAGTCAGTAAAAGTCTGACACTCCCTGCCGCTCCACCCAGAGCGGGAGGGGTCATTTGATGATGTCCCATCCTCAAAAAAAAAAAAAAAAAAGGGGTCTACTCTCTAAGACCGAAGTCCGTAGTTTCAGCCTTAGTTACAGGCGTTTTCTGCTCCGTACCGACCCCAGATGCCAAGGTAACTCGCGCGAGTTCTATAGTAAATAATATTGCTGAATCCTTAACCACCAAAATACAGGCCCTGGCCTACTTTGATTGGTGGTTAGCATCAGATGTATTGAAAGGCAATTGTATGTAAAACATAACTTTGTAACCATTTGTATGGCTACATGTTACTATTTGTGTTAAGTATACGTTTTTTTAAGCACTACAATATTTTCCTACTACTACATCTTAAACAAGAAAGTCTAAGTTGCATGCAAATTTTGTTTGCATCGGAGATTGCCTTGAAGTGCGAATGTGGAGCAAACGCATAATGATAAAGATCTTGTTTCCACGCCATTTGTAATATTTTACAGTTCAATCCCTCTGTATAATTTAAGGATAGGTTGCTTTTATACAAAAGAATGTAACCACTCTATAGTATTTCATTGATTTCTTAAAATGAAAAAATCTTTTTGACAGTTTTTTTTTTAATAAAACATACTTTCGAGTTATGGGGAAAATTGTGCGATCTGAACTAAATAAGGTGCACATGAATAGGTGGTTTGACTGTACACATGAAAACAAAGATATTTTTCCGACTTAGATTGCTATATAAAAAATGCTGTGACAGACGAACATACAGACGGGCGCACTAGTAATTCAATACGAACGAAACCCTAAAAAATCTCAAAAAATTGGCTTATCAAGTATAAACAAGAAGTACCTTTGTACTTACTATACGAGATGCCGTAATAAGAAATGAAAAAAAAACTAAATGATACATAACATAGGAACTCACTAATTGACGTGACACATGCTTGATCTATGTCTAGGTAGGTAATAGGTAGATTAACATTATCATTGACTTCCTTTCTGTCTCGTTCACTAGCACCTTAATAGAAACAATTCTCATTACTACAAGCTTTTGTATTAGAAGGCTAATTCTTGTACTTAAAAACGCGTCCTTTGCGAATGCGAATGCTCCTTAAAAATACGAGAATTGCCCCTCAGTGCAAAATCTATCTCATAAAAACACCATATTCAAATTAAAACAAAACACGACCCAGGAATTCAAATTCAGAACGTAAAAGAAATAAACCTAAAACGAAGAAAAGAAAAAAAAGCGACCAAAAACAAATTACCAGAGCCAATGATGCGTTCGCTGCGATGCAACCTTTGATGCGCGGACCATTTCTTCGACGTCAGAACAGATTCTCATCAGTGACCTTGCCCTTCCGGATCCGTCGGCATCACAAAGGCTATTACGCTTGTCGTATGTGGTTAGGGTACCGTTGAGAAAATGGGATGATAGTAAAACCTTTATTTGACTCGTTATTAAAAAAGGTCTGGGTCTTTGTATGGCGATGTCTGTCTTCGTCCAACAGTGAATGTCTTTCGGATTATTATCTTGTTTTAATTACTTATTAAAAACGTGATAATATGACTAACATTGAATATAATTAATTATTAAGAAAAGGAAATATAAATTACGAATCAATTAAACTTACCTGATCATGAGAACATACTTATTACATTTTCAATGTTCTTTGCTCAACAGATAGTAAGCAGCTTAGTCTATTTATTAAAAAAAAAACAATAATTTTCAAATTGGTTAATAAAAGACGAAGTTATGAGGTATAAAAAATTCAACCGAATTATGAACCTCCTCGTTTTTTTGAAGTCAGTTAAAAAAGTCAATATTATAATTTTATAATACACAATTTTAAAGTCTAGCCACGACCCTTAATCACATAAACTGCACTGTTTTACAAATCAAGTAAAATAAATAAAAACCTGAAATTAAATGATTCATACTTACAGCATCGCGAACTTAATAAATTGACCAATATTGCACGTATGACAAACTAAGTTAAACGAAAATAAAGTTTAAAGAACATTATTTTTCAAAAGAAACATAGTTCACTTAAAATGAGATTATCAACAAACGACAACACAAAACATCTAAGTACTAATTACAAATACAGCTTTAGTTTAGTGCGACAAGTTTATTATTATTCTAAAATTTAATTTCACAATTTGTTCAGCAGCATTGCATTAAAGTTAAAAATTGAAAAAGTGAAAAATTTCAAAAACAATCACCTACAGAACCCGCTCAAGCCTAAGAAAAATAACTTCACATAATTTTTAAAGATCAACAAGTAATCATAGTCGTCAGCCACGCCCTCGCGTTCGGAGCTCATATAAAAGCTCCTAGCGGTCTGAGCATAGCACCAGTCACCGAGTGGAAATCCTCAGTCTATCGCAATGGCAGCTAAGGTGATTATTCTATAATTATTATCTAGTGAAGTGGAAAAAGTGTAGATATAAAAGATTGATTTTTTGATCAGTGATAGCGATTAGGAATGGAACGGTTTTTTCAACGTAATATTTTTGTCTAATACTTGATTCAGATCACTTGCACGAGTTTTAAAATGTCAAGTTAAGTCAAGTTAAGTTAAGTCATATTAAAAAAAAAACGGAAAAGTGCGAGTCGGACTCACATCCAAGGGGTCCCTGAACGAATAATATTTTTACTTTATAATCATAGACTTCATAAAGGCCTCCCTGTAATCTATAGGTAAAACCCTATTACAATATAGTAGATTCGGAGATAAGGAATTAATGGTCAATATAAAATAAATAGAATAACTTCAGAACGATTTTTTACAAAAATAAATACTTTAATTTAAAAATAAAAAAAATAGGCCCTTACGATAAGCCCTCTGATTTGGCATTTCACACGGTACAGTTAAAAAACTTTTATTTTTCTAATTTTCCCCTAAAAATTAACCCCTTTTTCAAAATTTCAACTGAATCAGTCAAGTAGATTCGGAGAAAATCGACTGTGACACGGACAGACCGACAGACAGACGAGTGATCCTATAAGGGTTTCATTTTTCCATACAGAGGTCCGGAACCCTAACAAAGAATTATAGTGCCTAACTTAGCCTAAATTGTTGCAAAGCTATTGTAACTGCAGTTGTTCCATTGCTTAGTTTATTTTTGTTAATTAACTTTGCTTAGATGATTTGATCATGCATCTGTACCTTTTTCTTTACAACTGGAATAAAACTAAGCACTGTGCAATTGTGAATTGCGAATTTTCTCTTGGTCTAAAAGTTTGAAACCATTTTCTTGTAAATGCTTGTTCATAATTGCTAACAAGGATTTATTGTTTTGTTCCAGTTCGTCGTAGTACTCGCCCTCGTGGCCGCAGCTCAATGCTCAGTGGTGCCAGTGGCGCCAGTAGACACGGACTACACACACTTTGCCTACGATGTAGCCGACCCCAACACCGGCGACTACAAGAGCCAGGTGGAGACCCGCGTCGGCGGCGCCGTTTCCGGCCAGTACTCGCTGCTCGACGCCGACGGCACCAAGCGCACCGTCGACTACACCGCCGATGACGTCAACGGCTTCAACGCTGTTGTTCGTAAAGACGCCGCTGTTGTCTCCGCCCCTGTTGTTGCCGCAGCTCCCGCGGTTGTCGCTGCTGCTCCCGCGGTTGTCGCTGCCCGTACTGTTGCAGCTCCTGCCGTAGTTGCTGCGCGTACTTATGCCGCACCTGCCTACTACGCTGCCCGCGTAGCCGCTCCTGCTGTCTACGCTGCGTCTGCTCCCGTGGTAGCCGCGCGCACCGTGTCTGCTCCCGTTGCATACACCACTGGTGCTCAATTGGCTTACACCGCTGGCGCGCCTGTGGCGTACACTGCTGGTCACCCCGTTGCCTACACCGCTGGTCACCCCGTTGCCTACACTGCTGGTTACGCGACCGGTGCCCGCACTGTAGTTGGTCCTTCCGTGTATGCTGCCCGCACCGTCGCTGCCCCCGGAGTATACTCTCACTCCTACGGACCCGCCTACTACGGGTCTCCACTGACTTACGCCGCCTACTCCGCTCCTGTCTCGTACTGGTAAACTTCGATAGCCATTTAAGGCTCCTAAGCGATAGACCACGACGTGTTTCATTCATTATACTCGTACGACATGTAAATATTGTGACTAGTTTGTACATACATATGTGTATTAAAATAAAACGAATATTTTTAAACAACTCGTCTGTTTTAATTAATTTCAAATTATATCACGTCTTACCTACATTTTAATGGACGTGAAGCGAATTTTGAGTATTATCACAATAGCATGATGACCTTCAATAAATTCATTACATGCCAACCGCATTGTTCTGGAAAGGTACCGAATCTGAATTTGGGATGAAATAAGGAGTAGGTACACAAAATAACACCTAGGTTCGGGTTTTCATCAAGAATTTTTGAAAGCATCAAGCTCCTGGAAACCAGACCACAACCACTCCAAAAACACTGAACAAGGAAGGGAAAAGAACATCAAAAATGGATCAACTCTACATACTGCTTATGTTTAATAGCGATACCTTATTTAAAGACATGACTCACTAGCCGCCTGTCTAGTTTTCTTAGCGTTTAAAGGTCTTCCTTTACAAGTAGGTAACATGTACGCACGTATTATGTAGTATTAGTTACAGCCGGCGGCTTTGCCCACGTGTAGTGTTTTGTTATCCCAATGGAACAACTACTACCCGTACGCGTTACCTTGGCCAGGTGCCAACACATTTCAAATTACGTTTTGACGTTTTAATTAAAATTGAATAATTCGATTTCGATCTATATAAAAAATTACGAAAAATTACCCAAAACACCGACTTCCGAAATTAA
Source organism: Melanchra persicariae (assembly GCA_947386135.1). Lineage (NCBI taxonomy): Eukaryota > Metazoa > Arthropoda > Insecta > Lepidoptera > Noctuidae > Melanchra > Melanchra persicariae. Next base: position 3,848,419 of record OX376653.1, on the reverse strand, counting down.
AGTTATTTTATAATTTGTAGATTTTTTTTTAATTTGGAAGTCGGTTGTATTTTCTGGAAAAACAAGTTTTTGTATGTTTTAAAATCGCTCTCGAAGTCGCTTTAAATGCAAGAGTAAGGACAGGCGTGTAGTTCCAGTATGGATAGAAGCAAGTCCTTAGTCTAAGATAACTTACGATCTATTCCACTGAAATATTATAAATCTGAAAAATACTGTAGCGAGAAATAAATACAAACAAAACAGAGAGAATTTACCTAATACTTTTATTCGTAACTTATACTAACATTTATCAATTTGCAAACAGCGGTACTGACACATCGTTAGTCCCTCATCACCTCGTATAGGAACAGTCTTATCTCATGTCCTCTTTGACAGGGATATCTTTTGCTTTTCGTTTCCGGGAATCGTGTGTATTTTTCCACCTTTCTAGGAGGTTAAAAGAAATGACATAAGTAATTCAGTATAATTATAATCTCTTTATTCATTTAACTATGACCACAAATTTATATTTCTAATTATTCCTTGAAAAAAAGGACAAAAAAAAAACTAAATTACTAAGTACGAAATAACTTTAATTTCAGAAATCGGTGTTAAATTACGAAGAAACAACCAAATACACCGACTTCCGAAATTAAAGTTATTTTGTACTTTGTAGTGCTTTTTCGTCGGTCGGTTTTTTTTTTGTGAAAAAGTTTTTTATTTTTCAATGTTTAGTGGTACCTCACTGCGTCACACCTAACAACAACGCTGGAAAGTCACAGGAAAGCAAAAATGCGCAATTTCGTATAATGGATGATATGACTTATTTATGTCGTAGCCTTGTTGCAAAATTGGAAAAATTGGCCTCAAACTTAATTTTGACCACAGACCTATTTCTGCCTGCAGGGTTTAAGGACGCGTTTCCAATTTACTTCGGTACATTTATTGAGAAAATGTACCTATCTAAAATTATATTAATAGTTCAGAATCGTACAATGTACATCTATCAACAATTCATGAAATAAAAAACATTTAAAGAATACAAAGCGTTTTATTTAATAAAGAAAGAAAGAAAGAAAGAAAGAAAAATATTTATTTGTACCTCGCACAAGACACAAAAAGTAAAAAAAATAAATAAATAATAATATAAAAAAATAAGTAATAATAATAGAAGTAACAAAAGGTACACAAGCAAGGCGAGGCCAAAAAGGTCCCTATCTCAGCATTATACTGCGATACTTATAATAAAATATCACAGCATAAACATACTTTTGTGTAAAAAAGTAATGATTTGACTACCCATTTGGAAACGCGTCCTTAAAGGAAACCAAACATGAATGTGATGATGGGAGATATTATTATCTAAGTAGCCCCCGTCACTACATTCGAACCTAACTTATCCGTGCCGGGGCGCCCTAAATCTCATGTGCCATAACTTCCCAAATGACTTGACTAGGCAAATCATTAAACAATATTGAACCAAGTCATTTAACTTGTTGATCAGTTGATCAAACGTCGCCGTTTAATGAAAAGGCTGAGCCATTAATTGAACGGTTAATTAAGCCATTTGGCTGCATCATAACCATCTACCCAAACTGACACTCAAAACATCTTCCTGAGTCAGCCCTCAGAAAAGGATTTATTATCTTTTTAATGACCGGGTTGTATTTTTATAAGGTGTCTCTTTAAATGACAAAAGCCACCGATTGTACAATACAAGGACTCACATTTTATTTTCCAAAATAAAGAGCTCATACTTCAAATCCAAATTTCTTTTATCATTATTACTTACCTGTATCTGCTTACTCTACCAGAAGTATGTGGGTTTCAAACAAACACTTGTCCTTCCATTCAAAATAATTCATACATCCAACTTACAAGTTATTTAGACCAATCAACGTCCGGTATCAACGAACGACGACGCGACATCGTAATGTCAACAAGCTTCCGTGCAACACCCCACGCGTGAAGGTTGTTACACGAACAGCAGCTCAGCAGACTTCCTTGCATGTAATTATACTAGCTTCTCGTGTTGCTATGGCTAACTTCATTTGTTTTTATGCATAGCCAGTTTTCGGAGTAATTGAAGTTGAAATGATGTCTTCTACGAGAATATAATAGTTTCTCGAAAGAAAGATTGAAGGGTGTCAAAGTGCTTCATCTAATTATTCATACGTCTAGCAGCTTTTAAGATATTTAGATCTATCATAACGTCCGGTATCAATGAACGATGCGACTTCGTAATGTCATCAACAAGCTTCGTCCAACAACCCCAGCGTGAAGGTTGTTACACGAACAGCAGCTGAACGGACTTCCTTGTATGTAATAATACTAGTTTCTTGTGTTGCTATGGCTAACGTCATTTGTTTTTATGCGTAGCCAGTATTCGGTAATTGAAACAAACATAGAGACAGTCAAATGATGTTTTCTACAAGGACGTAATAGAGCGTTTCTTTCTCGAAAGAAAGATTGAAGGGTGTAACAGTGCTTCATCTAATAATTCAAACATCATTCTTACAAGACATTTAGACCTATCGTAACGTCCGGTATCAATGAACGACGTGACATCGTTATAATGTCACCAACAAGATTCCGTCCAACACCCCCAGCGTGAAGGTTGTTACACGAGAAGCTGAACGGACTTCCTTGCATTTAATTATACTAGCTATTCGTGTTGCTATCGTAATTTGTTCATATTACTCTTATGTCTTCTCGGTGATTGAAATCAAACAAAGAAAGGAATCATCAAAAATGTTTTCTACAAGGATGTAATAGAGCGGTGCTTTCTAGAAAGAGAAATTGAAGGTGTGAAACAATGCTTCATCTGATGAAATGTAATTAATAGAGCACAAAAAGTGTATGAAATGGGAGCAAAACACCAAAAGTGCATGGACTACCGAAATATCATCTCAAACAATTTTATTTTTGACAATCACTAACAATGACAGAATGCCATGTTTTATTTGCTGGAGCGCACTATATCGATTATACTTTATCGTACAACAAAATTGTTAAACAAATCTTCAGCAACAGTTACTGATTTACTCCAGTAAACTAAGGATACCCGTAAGAAGTTAAAAGAATTGATTATGAACATAAAACATAATCAATAAAATTATTAAAATGTTTACTAGCCCATAGTATACCACTGCGAATGTAAGCGTCAGATAAACTTACAATAAAGTATGTACATGACATTTTCTCTCTCTCCTTCGTAGATACCCGAACACTAAATTATGAACCGTTTTTCATTAAGTACTAGAGAACCTAAAGGATCAAATCAAATCAAATCAAAACAAATATTTTTATTTGTAGAGCATAGGTACACAAAAGATGTCAATATTATCTAATAAAATGAGCGCTATGTCTTGCCGTCAATGGCGTACAAATATTCTAGTAATAATTTATAATTAATGATTGGCAGAAATACATTCAAAATAAATATAAAATAATAATAACAATTTAATTTAAAAAAGAAATAAATAAAATAAAATGTGCATTTACTTCACAACAATTATAAAAAACATTAAATTTCAATTAGATTAAATAAAACAATTAAATTATTCCCATTATATGAAAAACAAAAAATATAAATATTAAAAAAAAAATGTCATATGATTATAATTTGTCTTCCAGGTACTCATTGACTGTATAATAAGCTTTCTCGCCCAATAAATTGTGAAGAGCCTTTTTGAAATCGTGTATGCAGTCAAGATCTTTCAATGCAATGGGTAATTTGTTATATAATTTGGGTGCCATTCCCAAAAAACTCTTTGAGTATAGTGCAGTCTTATGTGGAATATATTGCGTCTATTGCGTCGTTTTGATCTCAGAGTTTGAAACAAATGCAAGTTTAATTTTGTGAATACTGCTGTCTCGTAGATGAACATACCAGGCAAAGTTAAAAGTTTATGTTTAAGGATCACGATAGAAGTCGATTCAGGACCGCTTTATGTCATCATTTCTGTTTTTGACAATGACCTTTATTGCACATTTATTTGGCGCCTACCATAGACAAAAACCTTCTTTCATTCGACTGCTTTTTTTTTTTTTTTAAACGTTGCCCAACATTAGGATTTTCTCCTGTATCGTGGGTGCGTTTACAAACATATAAATTCACATACACAAACAGCCAGACCCGGAACAACTATCGGTAGGCCATACAAATATTTGTTCCGTGCGGGAATCGAACCCGCGACACGCAGCGCAGCAGTCAATCGCTCAACCACTGCAAATAATTTCTTAAAGTTGTAATCGCGCTTTAATGTTATACAGTAGACTATTTATTAATCCCATTCACAATGTATTCGCAGTAATTATAGATAAGTTACTAATACCCTGATTGATCTTTGCACCTATCATTTCATCTACCTCACCCAAAACTTGTTCTAATTACCAACAGGCAGGCGCGTCATCTGAATTCGGCCTATATCTCAAGTTCGTCAAGTGACCGCGCGTCGGTGGCGGCTGGACGAGCGCTATATAAGCTCGCTCTGGTATGTCGTCTGCACTCATTCGATCAGTGATAACCTCAGGATCAGCAATGGCAGCCAAGGTAGGTTGTCTTGTATTTTGGTGTTCGAAATGATCTTGCATACAAAACAATATTTTTTGGATCAACGCGCAGCTAAAAATCATTTTCTTTGTGCTTTTGTGAAATTTAGAAAAACCGGAAATCTAAGCAGACTTTTTGCTTTCAATAACAAAATCCATGTATTCTGCCAGAGAACTGCAAAAGATTCTATCGTAACTTGTTATCTTTTACTTAAATATTTGCGAAAATGTTTTTTCTAGTATTAAAATCTCCATAAAGTAGTGTACTTTCTTTTGGGTATAAATAAGCTTATTTTCAATACAGTTCGTAGTTCTCGCCGCCCTGGTAGCCATGGCCCACAGTTCAGTGGTGCCAGTGGCGCGAGTAGACAACGACTACAGCAGCTTCTCGTACGACGTGGCCGATCCCAACACCGGCGACTACAAGAGCCAGGTGGAGACCCGCGTTGGCGGCGCCGTGTCCGGCCAGTACTCGCTGCTCGACGCCGACGGCACCAAGCGCACCGTCGACTACACCGCAGATGACGTCAACGGCTTCAACGCTGTTGTTCGTAAAGACGCCGCTGTTGTCGCCACCCCTGTTGTTGCCGCCGCTCCCGCGATTGTTGCTGCTGCTCCCGCTGTAGTAGCCGCTCCTGAGGTAGTCGCCGCCCGCACTGTCGTCGCTCCTTCTGTGTACGCCGCTCATGCCGCTCCCGCCTTCTACGCTGCTCAGTCCGCTCCCTCTTTCTACGCCGCTCACTCTTCTCCTGCTGTCTACGCTGCTCCCTCAGTCTACTCCTACGGTGCTCCTTCTGTATACGCCTACGGTGCTCCCTCCGTGTACTCCGCTCCCCTCACTTACTCAAAGTGGTAAATAATGATGAGTCTAGTCTATACCATGCTGCTCTTTGTAAATAATGTAAATTGTTAAGTAAAAAGTGAAACTACCTATTATAATTTTTTTCATTTCCTGCGATATATCTGAATACATCCTATGATTAACTATAGCTACTTAACTAAATTTAAGTAAGACTTTTATAATTTTTGTAAATTGACAGTTAATTACAATGCAAATCAAACTTGACTTTTTTCTGAGCCATAAATCGAATTGAGATAAATGTCGATTTAGATCTTTAGTGACTAATTAGATATCAAGCTTTAACATCGTAGGTCATACTACATTGACTAATAAAAGGTTTTAAAGTAAATTACAAATGAGAGTTAATAACAGATGGCAATTACTTTGATGGGTTCTAGAACGTATGACTCAGTAACAGTTATAGGTACTTATTCTGAAATAAATAAATGCGGCCCAATGATTGATATTGTTAACTTTGTAAGTAAGACAAAGATCGACTGCTGGATATCGAGTATAGTTACGGCGACAGCTGCAATTATTATGTAGGTACTTATTCAGTGCAAGTGGTATAACCGGTTCCTCGTCGAGCGATTTCTTTGAACCGCTGTGATTGACCGACCTTTAGGCCAGACGTACTACGTTGTTGTGTATTGTGCTAATGTATTCATAAAATAAATAATATCCGTAATTAAAATGTCATAACAACGGACGAATATTTTATTCAAGTGCAATATTTGAGAAACTACGTAATTTTTAATATTAAAATTTTATACATTCATTTTTATTCATAAAGTACTTTGTACTGCACGATCTGTCCCGATAGGTAATTCAACCAATACCAATCGCAAGCCTGCCTAATCAACTTAAATAAAGTTAGGTAATTATTTTGGAGCTACGTAGTTAAACACCACTGTAACCTAATTTAAGCTCGATCATAACTAGTTGCAATAGAATACAAAGTTTTCTAAAACTCAATGACCCGATATGACTTGACTACTTTGTTTATCGATATTGGTTTACTTCAGGATGCATTAAAATCAAGACCGATGGGCCAGGACCTTCCAACGGTGGGTGACTTTTTATGGATGGCAGAGCGGGAGGGAGTGTCAGACTCTTGCTGAATAAAACCCATCCGTGTTCTTCCAAATGCCCTTTGCGTTCCAGGGTCTCAGTGACTCTTTCGAACAAATTCAGCAACCCAGGCAGGCTCTGGCTAGAGCGGGTCCCGACTACTATGCTGACATCTCTTTGACAGTGGGTGCCAGGACGGGTACTCTGACCATACAGGCCAAAGAATCGCTGGCGTGACAATTAGGACTCGTTTCTGGCAGATTGGCCCAAGACAAAACTTTTCACAAAAAAGGTGTTTGGTTGCTTCTTAGTTAATTGACACCGACTTCCGAAATTAAAGTTATTTTGTACTTTATAGTGTTTTTTTTGAAGTCGGTTATTTTTTTTTGTGAAAAGTTTTTTATTTTTCACTTTTTAGAGGTACCCCAGACCTAAAAACACCACTGGAAAGTCACAGGGAAGCAAAAATACGCAATTTCGTATACATGGATAATTTTTCCACATATTTTTTTCCAGCTATTTGGATTTAAAAACCAAACTTTTGAACCGATTTTGATAAAATTTAAATGGGACCAATCGAGAAGTATATCCTTTCACATAAAACAAGAACTTTTCAAATCGGTTCATAAATGACGGAGATATGAGGTAACAAACACAAAAAAGAAAAAAATACAATCGAATTGAGGACCTCCTCCTTTTTTGGAAGTCGGTTAAAAATACAAAGAACGCTTGAAGACGAAACAGTGCGACAATAAAGATCCATAAAAAAAATGTTTCTTCCTATAGTTATGATTTGGTCAATATATCTAGAGCAGAGCTCCCAGGAACTCAGGTGACCAGCGCGCTGCGATCGTAGTTTTTATCACACCATCAACCATAATCATTATAATATTATTATGTCGTTTTTACCAATTACTCACACCTTCAGCATGGACACACAAAGCGTAATTTTACATCATGATTTCTTTTTTTTTTCGTCAATGTTGAGTTACGTCCTTGATGATTAAAAGTAAAAAAAAAACAATTCGAGGGAAGAACAAGAAAGAAACAGCCTATGCAGTGAAATACTACAATTACTATTTCGCTTAAGGTTGACAAGACAATCGGTGCAACTTTTGGATTTTCGAGCTTTTGGTGTACCAAAATCTGCCACTGATGAGAAGAGCAAGACCAATATCAAGGATTCCTATCTTTACTAAGCGTACCATATACTTAACAGCTGGACAAATAAGAAAGATGAGTCATAATACCAAGTCCTTCGCGTCATGGTATCCGTAAATCAGCTTTTTTTTTTTAATTTATGAATGGGCTAGCTCTTGACCTCGATCACGCCTGATGGTAAGCGATAGATGAGGTCCATGATGAAGCGAGCGTGCCCAGAAGATGCCTTGAGGCAGTGGTACTCCCAACTCGTCGACGAAACACAGCAGGCTGCTTGACGCCGAACTCCGGTGGGAGGGTCGCGGACCAGGCGGATGTTAGCCCTACCACTGCAATAGAAGGATTGGCCAGTCTTATAAGGTGTTAGGTGAGACTATCCAGGATGCGCCGAGCGCTCGATTCAGTTGAGTGTCTAATGGAACAAATTGCGCTACACGAGGAGGCTCCTTCACCTCCTTCCCAGCTTTTGACGCATACTTAATTTTGATAACAGGGTTTAGCTCTTAATAAAAATGTAATATCTATTAAATAAGTACTTCGTTGTATGAACGTAAACGAAGCAAGATGAGTATTTATAGAACGAAGCAGGTGGTGTTCTGTGGTGTTACTCCGTGAAAATCTCACCAGAAAACATAGATGAAGTGAATATGAGGAACTGGCAATCCATCCAATCACATTCCACTTATGTTTTTTTTACTATTGATGGCACGGGTTTGACCACTATCTCACCTGATGGTAAGCGACGGTTTAAACGGTGAGATTGTACAACAACGACCGGCTGTAGTTTAGTCTACCCGAATAGGAAAAAAGGCGTGATGTTATTGTACGTGTTTGATTAATGAGCTTCATAATTTCATGCGTTATTGTGAATATGGAAACCAGATTCCAAAGTAGTACGTTTGTCCTAGAAGTCGGTCAGTCACAGCAGAACAAGTCGCTCTTTATTTCCTCGTACCTACACGACTGCTAATTACATAATAATTACTGTCACCTCCGAACAGAAACGTCTTTAGCGAATGCCGTTTTGTGCTTTTTTGGTGTTATGCTGCAGGTTGTAAATGGCAGTAATACTTTCCGAGTGACTTGACGATAAAACTTCTGTCACTGCAAAACTGACAATAATACTGTATTTTAAGTCTATTTTCTGTGAAGCAAGCATACCTACACATTAAAATAAGCAGCTACCTATTCGTCTCCGATTAAATCGAGATTTTTTCACGAAATCAGGGTCTGTTAAATAAGAACATCAAGTTTAGGTAGTTTCACTTTTTACTTAAAAATATACATTATATACAAAGAGCACCACTATGATATACACACGTCATAATTTTACCACTTAGTGGCGTAAGTGAGGGGAGCGGAGTACACGGAGGGTGCACCGTACGCGTAGACAGAAGGAGCGCCGTAGGAGTAGACTGAGGGAGCGGCGTAGACAGCGGGAGAAGAGTGAGCGGCGTAGAAAGTGGGAGCGGACTGAGCGGCGTAGAAGGCGGGAGCGGCATGAGCGGCGTACACGGAAGGAGCGACGACAGTGCGGGCGGCGACTACCTCAGGAGCGGCTACTACAGCGGGAGCAGCAGCGACAAGCGCGGGAGCGGCGGCTACAACAGGGGCGGAGACAACAGCGGCGTCTTTGCGAACAACAGCGTTGAAGCCGTTAACGTCATCGGCGGTGTAGTCGACGGTGCGCTTGGTGCCGTCGGCGTCGAGCAGCGAGTACTGGCCGGACACGGCGCCGCCGACGCGGGTCTCCACTTGGCTCTTGTAGTCGCCGGTGTTGGGGTCGGCCACGTCGTACGAGAAGCTGCTGTAGTCGTTGTCTACTCGCGCCACTGGTACCACTGAGCTGTGGGCCACGGCTACCAGGGCGGCGAGAACTACGAACTGAAATAACAAAGATTTTTGATAAATATAAAATAGCAAGTTTAGCCTTTTTGTAAGAATTCACCCTTTTAATTAAAAGGGTTATGAAATATCCACATGAAATAATTGTTGCACTTTAATTTAATTCTAGCTGTTTTTTATCAATTTGTATTTAGTTGAGTGATTCTTAATTAATTGCCTTCATACACATAAACTTTAAATATATTGAAGTATTAAAAACATTGCCGTTGATAATTATTTTGGCTATGACACTTCGAACCCCACAAAAACACATCACAAGACAAGACAACCTACCTTAGCTGCCATTGCTGATCCTGAGGTTATCACTGATCGAATGAGTGCAGACGACATACCAGAGCGAGCTTATATAGCGCTCGTCCAGCCGCCACCGACGCGCGGTCACTTGACGAACTTGAGATATAGGCCGGATTCAGATGACGATCGAGATAGGGTCGCCATATTTGGGAACACTAAAGAAGTGGGCGAAAGCTTCGCAAAAAAATAAACAATAGAGAGAAAAATAATGAGCTGTTAGATCGTTTATGTAGGTAATAACTTTTTTGGTAACTCACGAAAAATATGTTATTTTGGGTAGTTTAGATTTGAATCATTGAGTATTATTCTAAAGAATGTTTTAGTAGGTACCTACAGCTGATGCGGTGAAAGAGTTCTTTCAGACAGTTAAATACATAATTTTTTTACCTGAATGGTCTTTGATCAAAACGTTCCTACCGCGTTGAATTCACAAAAATGTTATATAAATATCTTCAATGCACTCCATTCTAAACTCGATATTTTTGCCAACCCTATTATTGTCACTAGTACATAGTAATGAATACATACCAAACTTTAGATCTATTTGAATATTTACGACCACATTTTTAATGTTACTAGTTTGTTAACACAAAAGAGGGAGGTGTTGCTTTGCCAAAATCGATTAACAACCACCAATATTACTAAATAATGACCTTCTTGTATTCATTTTAGTTTGCAAAAAATGTAATTAAATTATCCGTACTTTATGTTCTGCGTATATTAACTAGTAGAACAAGTCTTTTATGAGTTAATCTTTAAGGATAATGTATATTGAGAAAAAACTAGATACATTTTAATTGTTTTCATGTATTTTTTTTTTTTTATTGAAATTTTTCAGTTTCCTCCTACTAAGGAATATACAAAACGGACAGGGTGACGGCCAGGGCGCTGACAAGATAAAATGTTTGGCGTCAAAGGAACGCCAAACATTCGGACTAAGGGCCATTTTCACGAAGCCAAAATGATCGCGATCAGCGTTTACGAACTGTCAGTGTCACTATTATTCTATGGAATATTGACGCTGACAGCTCTTGTAACAGATGTACTGATCTTGTTCAGTTTCATTGATGAAATCCGCTCTTAGTGTCGCGGGCGCACTGCCAAACTCCTTACAGTTTCGTTGCTGTGTGCTGCCGCACGCCAGCCGCGCGACCGGAGCGCTTTGTATAATAATATCAAGTCCCTTTAAAGTGTCAAAGATAAACGTCAAGGAGTTCGTCAAATTGTCGGTCTTAAGCTTTGGTCTTTCAAAGCACAATGTTGCGGTTTACGGGATGAGGTGCCGGACACAATCATAATCGTATGAAAAACGTCTAGAATGGTCTCTTATTCCGCCGCAGTATGCTTCAGCAATGAGGATGACTATTTGTCAGCATCGTTTAACGCAGCCTTGTGCGATCCTATTAAGAAACCAAAGGTTTAGGGCATGTTTCTGAATTGGTTGCGACTGCCGCCCGTCCAATAATCGGTGACCGATTTTTTGTAGAACAAAAATAGAACGTACTGATGAGGCAATAGTTCAACGCACACGTCCTACAAAAAGTCGGTCAGAAATAAAATCGGTGCATCCCGGCCGATCCGATTATCAGTGAAAAATGGAACGTTTTGTCACAAAATCGGTCATAAGAATCGGAGACAAAATCGGCCCGGTGCGCGGTGCTACAAAAGTCTGACGTGGGCGAGTATCCTAAAATAGAATTGGCCAAAAAAAAAACATTTTAAAAACTTAATTCAGCAGGGTATCATCGTTTTCATGACTTTCTTAAAGTTTCATATCAGACTCAAAACTTGAGCAGTGATTATTCCTCACCCTATGGCCTACGTTCCCAAATCAATTGATTGCTACACAACTTCTCATAAAAGCTATCGAACTGCAATCGTAACAAAAGTCTATAACACTGATGAAAACTTCGTATCCTTTAATCATTCAGACATTAGCGTCTTCAAACAAAGTTGCTGGATCTAAATGTATCTGAATATCAAAGGCAGCCTTTGATACCTAGACCAAAACACATTAACATTTGTTATTCGACACATATCATTACAATCTACCGTCTAACGATACTTCCTCAGTATTAATTTTCACTAGCTTCCGCATCGTAACATGGCTTTATTTTCTCAGGGCATCCTTGAGAGTAGTTTTAAATGTTTATCGATGTTGGTGCAAGTCGACAAGAATGCGACCAGTTCATTTCTTTTAACCTTTCGTGTTTACAAAATGTTTTACATATCTTTATTGGTCATTCATTGTGACCGAGTTGATCTTCTTTAAATGGGTATAGCAGTGTGAATTTACGATGGAAAATAAATCTTTTTTCGATTTCATTAATCTTGTGTTGTGTTGAAAGAATTACATTAGTCAGGAATTGAACCTTGAGAATAAATCCGCTATTATATACTGCGCAATTTGGATCATCATAGAAGACGCTTAATCTAACGCCTGGGGCTTACATATTTAGGAGTAGTACTTCCGACACTAATAATTATAATTATTGAATTAAATAACACCTAATATTAATATAATCTTTAAAACAGGATCAGTAGCCTTTTACTACCTTTATTATACCTGTATTTTAAACTAATCACACACCAGAATTCTAATTCTCGTACTCAGCTGAAAGCATTTCAAATTCATGGCGCAATATCATCTTGGTGATAATGATAAAAATTTAACTACCTATACACTTAAAATAAAAATGAAAACTCCTAACTAAAATATGGCGTCAAAAAATTCGTCCGCATCGCTGTCGACTGGAAGTGAGCCCAAAAGACTGGCGGCATTGCCACGTTGTATGGCAACGCTTATCCTCTGTCCAAAGTAAAAGCCAGCCCTTGGGTCACGCGAAGTGTCAACTAAGCGTTTAGCAAGTTCTTTAAATAATGCATGAGCACTCGAACCCCACGGTCCCATATTTCCGCCGTTTGAGGTTCTCAGCACCCTATTACTAAGTCTCTACTGTTCATCTGTCTGTCCGTCCGTCCGTCTGTCTGTCAGCGGGCTGTACACCAAGAACCGCAATAGGTTAAAAGTTACACAGAGTGTGCAAAATGGACAAACCCTGCCTGTAGATGTTGTTCTTCAGGCAGGGTTTGTGCTGTAATAATAAAAATTAAATTAAAAATGAAAGAGGGCAAATCGAAAAAAAAACACCTTTCTTGTTGCATGGAACACTAGAATAGTTATTTATGATATTAGTGCAGTAAGTTGGATTTTACAAACGAGTAGACGAATGTAAGCCCGAGACGAAGTCGAGGGCTTACCATAGTCACGAGTTTGTAAATACCAATTTCCGCACGTATGTCATACAACGTTTTTCTACACATTTGCGAGAAAACAGTACATTAGGTAATAAAAAAATCTTTTTGTTTTTAGATATCAGTCGAGTCACAATAACGTAGCTTCTTTCATCTTTGACGTTTCTAATATGGAAATGGTGCGAATGTTAAAATGGAACTACATCTTTCGTCTCATTTTCTCTTTAGTATCAAAGTGAGACAAAAGTATAGTGCAAAACCTAGGAGGTTCGATCATTCAGCTTAGTTATTCTCATAGTGTGATACTCCTTGGTGGAATTTTCATATACTTTTTATGGAAATTTAAAAAAAACCGTAAAGGATACACACGGCGCTATATATCGGAGTATGCGGTAAAATATGTACTTAGGTGAGAGTACCTATTTAACCGCACGTTCCATTGTGTGGTGCGTAATTTTTAACTTTCGAACAATGTATACATGCTTCGTAAACGCATTTTTGAGCAAATGTGTTGAAAAGGTTTTTTTTTTCGATTTTTGGTACGGAACCCTTCGTGTGAGAGTCCGTTTCGTACTTGGCCGGTTTTTATAGTTTGCGACTCCATAAATATTCGAGAAGTCTTTGGAACAACACCTATTTTGTGAGTAAAAAATATCGATTTATTTAAATAGGTATCGATATTAACTTAAATTAAAAAATACACAAAACTCACAACAAACTAAAATATAGCATCAAAAAATTCGTCCTCAACGCTGTCAGCTGGTAATGTGCCCAAGAGACTGGCGGCATTGCCACGTTGAATGGCAATGCTTAGTCTCTGCCCAAAGTAAAAGCCAGCTCTTGGGTCACGGGAAGTGTTAACCAGCCGTAGAAATTTCTTTGAAAAGGCTGTAAGCATAAGGGCCCCACGGCCCGAGGGTTTCAACCCCAAAAGTATATATATATTGTGAGCTCTTTATGGCGTTTTGTTCTTTCAGGCACGAGAGTGTGCATGTAGCGTTTTGCTGAAATCTTTCGTATTCTGGCATTAATAAATGAGTTCACCAGTTACACAGATTGACTGAACTAACTTCTCCTTAGATAACTAACTCTAAAGAAAACGATTCACCGTGTGATATAGAAACCGGGCATTAGCAAGTGTACCCCCATCTTCTATCATTACTCCCTGGTAATCTCGCAGAGCACTTGGCGCCATGCCAGGTGAGAACTGAGATACAGATGTACTTACTTACATAACGTCTGTTCATGATATACAGATATATGACAGATGGGAAAATTACAAGATTGTTTTGTACCGTTTCAGAGGTCCCTCATTCATCATCGAATCTTATTCCATAGGGCAAGAGGATGAGGAAGATGATGATAATATTCGGTCTCGAGTGGGACCAAAAGGTTCTGTAAATCTGTAGTGCCGACCGCGTACCAGTATTGGAAGGCCACACACAAGGTGGACCTATGAAAGAAAGATAGAATAATATTTATTAAGCACATACGTGTAATGACATGATGAGAACCGCATACCTCCGGTGGATGTGAAGTACACAGGACCAGATCAGATCAAGCTTGGTTCTAGTCCCCATGTCCCGCAGTAGTGTGTTCAGCAGTGTTGTCATTTCAGCCGAAAGACGTGTCTTTCGGCTGAAATGACAACACTGCTGAAATGATCTACAAAAGAAAGCTCGTCATCAGTCTAGGTAGGTATGCGGTAGGCGCCTGGTAGCTTTTGAATGAGAGTAGTTGAGAATCGAGACGAATAGCGTGCAATTGCAGAAGTCTATGACAAGTGGAGTACCTACTGTAGGCTGATGATGATAATAGAGTCTAAGCTATAACCTGGAGACTATTTGGACAATTTTCATTGGGTTTATACAAAAAACCCACTAGCTAGGCTTCATTTATATTACGTGAAAACTATCCTCGTAAGTACATGGGTAGAGGTAATGTTATTTTATCTCCATAAATCCTTTTGCGTAGTCGCTAATTGGGAGATGACTTTTATGCAAGACTTTGGAGAGTCAACAAAATTCTACTAATTTTTATACAATGTTCGCGTTCGCATCACGGTCGCAATATGTCAAAAATATACGGAAATCGAAGCTTTTTAGGGTTCCGTACACAAAGGGTAACCAACGGAACCCTATTACTAAGCCTCCGTCCGACCGTCTGTCTGTCAGCGTGCTGTATCTCAAGAGTGTATTTCTTTTGCCGCTTTAGCAACAAATAATAAAAAAATAAATTAAATTAAAGGGGGCTCATACAACAAACGTGTTTCTTCCGTTTATGGCACGGAACCCTTCGCGTGAGAGTCCAAATCGCACTTGGCTGGTTTGTTGATAGATTGCGACTGACTTGGGAATCCGAAGCCAATACACTCAGATCTTTTGCCCTTAAACAAAATATCTCAAAAACTGGTTCAGATCTAAACGGCTCTAATCTTAATTGATCTAAATTGCAAAAAAATTGAGAAATGTCAGTAGTTGCCAAATAACTGACATTTAGCGGTATTTAAATAAATATTTAAGTATGTATTATATGTACATAAGTACTTATGGACTTATTTGCATACAATGAGTGTTATCTGAATAAAATATGTAAACGGACAGCCTGTTAGCCTGGTTATCCGGAAGATAATCTCGGACTCGACCTCGTGCATGGTGCTTTTTCATTTTGCATGGGCTTGTCCACTATTTTGACTCGTTTTACTTAATTCTTGTGCTGGTCATTCCTGTGTATTACTCCAAGTTAATAAAGTGTTTATTTACCATTAGTCCGTGACAGATTTCTTTTTCTGGCCTTTTTAGTGTTGCGACTCCTTAGTACGTTTGCCTTTAACTGCTCCGTTGGTCTCGCGGTGGTAAACGCGACTGCTGAGCGTGGAGCCCTGGGTTCGATTCCTAGCTAGGTCGGACAAGAAATGTTATTGGTTTTTTCTAATAGGGATTTCTCTGTGACAGTTCGGAGTTTGGTTTTATACACAAACGACGCGGCGCAGGCGAGCGGCTGCGGCGTGCCTGCGCCGCGCCGTTTGTGTATAATTCACGACGTGTCGCCTACCTACATTTTGTATTAAAACTTTTTGAACTGGCATTGTGCCTTATGCCTCGCCTGCGCTGCGCCTGCGCCGCGTCTTCACCACGCCTTTTATGTATAATTCAGGCCTAACAGAATAAACGCTATACCTCATAAGGGATCATTGTACTCATTATGAAAACTTTTACTGTGGGATCAAACCACAAATCGTGAAAAAAAAACAGCTGTTCAGTTCATTTTGTCGAGTTATAATTATGCGCACAGAAGTGTATAGGACAATCGATTTTTTTTCACGTTTTCAGTGTTGTTCACATAACAAAAGTTGTTCATAATGATAAGTAGCATCATGACTCATTGTGCGTTTATTCTGCGTTTATTCTGTTACACGTTGTACATACGTCTGCATAAGGGCACAGAGGTATTTCGTTTCGGTTTTTTAATCCTCCTCTTTCATTCTTCAGTTGATCGTGTATAAGTCAGTAGATAGTGTTTCTAAATAAATCAGATTTCTGTATCTGACTTATATTCTCTGGTAGTTTGCCATGAATTTATTAACACTGGAACCTGCGGTGCCAGTTTTAACAAAACTATTGCAGTGTTTGTATTATTCAATAGTAAATTTCAGGGATATCTACACCCGCTGACATCTAGATGCACCAACACCAATCATGAACTTCAATCAATCGATACCATCGATCGATGGTGGAATGGATAGTATTCGACGTCGATCGACAGTTTCTACTTCATTTTTCGATCAGCCAAAGTTCACAGATCACCAATCGGCCAACGTAGATCGGTGGTCGATCAATTGCTTATCACCCGTCGATCAGTCAAAGCTACCACACCAATCGATCAACGTCGATCGATGTCGATCGATGACATTGATCGACGATCGATCGATTGTTGTAGTAACACCCTAAGGGTAACTTAACTAAGGATCTTAACTCTAAAATAAACAACACACCGAAAATAATTTTAGCAACATTTTTTTATTAATTTAAGAATTCCACAATGGAACAAATTTTTCATCAATACATTATCTAGACCTAAGCCAGATTGTAGGATATTGTGTTGTGGGTACTGTATGTTCGTTTAATTAGTTTTTATAATCTATTTTACGCAAATTTATAATTAGTGCACAAATGGACAATTATAATACCTGTATTAGAATCCTATAGCCCGCTTCGTACACTTAGTTTACGGTGGGAAATAGCGGAAAATTAGTTTTATTTAGTTTACTTACGACGATGCAAACTGTTGCACATTTTGAAAAGATCGCTTATATTAAAGAAGCTATTTCCCAGAGTATACAATTACACATTGATCTTATTTATTTACAATCGGATACGCAAGCTGATTTTAGTGATCTTGACTTTTGGTTTGCCGCCTACGACTTTTTTATTAGCAATGATCCATCGTACGAATTGGTAGACAAGGAACAATTCTCTTGTCAGTAGGTATGATGAAGAGTTAGTGATTATTTGCCCTGGATTATTTTTGATTCTTGACTACTGAAAATATCAGAATTGCACTGTTCAGGCAAAGAAATAGAATCTAAAATTATCCGCAAAGTGCATATTTGTATGCAATCCTTTTTTTTGGGTTATATCAGCAGTGCTCTCCATAATTTTAAATCAGCCCACGTATACGACCGAAATAAATAATCTTGCAAGAAACTTGAAAAGCTGAAGAATAACCTTTCATACAGATGTTATCTTACAATGATACTATATCAAAGCAGAACATAAAAGTAAATTATCGAATGTTTATGACCTCATTAAGGTAAATAACTTCCTGAAAACGGGTTCCATTTCTGATGCAAAGCAATCTTTACTGCCAGAAAGTAATCTTCAGAAGATATTAATATTTAAATCTCACCGTTATGGCATTTTTAAATATTGTGAACTTTAAAAAGATCAGTTCCATTTCGAAATAAATTGGTATAAAAGCGGACACGTGAAAATATGGCGTACGAATAATAAATATTTTGCATGGAAATCTGAAGTGTTTTGTAAGTGAACTTTTTATTAAATTCACAGCTGAATAGAATTCTTGTGATACTTACACGGGACAGCAAATGATCGGTTAATGGTACTAAACTCGTTAATTTGCAAAAATCATTTTTTCGTTGCGCAAATTGTATTTCTAAGTAAGAGAAATTCTTCAGCTAATACAAGACCATTTACCCGAAGCAAACGTAACAGTTAATCACTACAATTACCACATAATTAACAAAATACGCCAAAATGTTTACCACACTAAAAAATTCGCTAGAACGCGGTAAGTTATTACCGTTTTACATTTACGCACAAATTAATTTACTAATTATACCGGAAAGAGTCACGCGTCCCTCAAACTGTAGTCATTAATTCGTATATGGCCTTTGAAGTGGCCTTTTTGAAGAACGCGAGACTCTAAAACATAGAAGCATCGCATGTGGTCAAACCATTTGCACAACGTTACCCGATGTCGGAGACAGCACTAGTAGTAGGGGATCATCGTCCTGCCACCCTCGAGCATGCAAACAGACCAAAGATGTCCTAGATGTTCATGCTACTCCACAATCCCCCACTACAAGAACGCTTTGTCATAATACCATAGATATATTTATACATTATGATTAGTCTATGTACACTCAACCCGCACCGTTCTCCACTACACCAATCGCTACATTACCCTATAATATAGTACAAAAAAATGAAGTCAACTAATAAATTCTAATGTAAAAATCACAAGTAGTGCTATTCTTACTGTTAAAGAATTATATATTCTTCCATATATATAAAAAAGTCGCTTAAAAAAATCACAGACAATCACTTTTCCTTTACAGACATAGACCACCAAATCGACGACCGTTTTTTTTTTCTTTAAGCATTACATCTCTACGTACAAAATCCTACTTAGTTTTACAACCATCCTGGTTTACAATCGATAAGTCACCGTTTTTTAACGTTCTATTTTGACCACTTACTAGATGTTGGCCGTATTGTATACCCTCGCATTCGAATGATAAATATGCAACTGAATGAATGAAAACATATCAAATGATATTCACGGCGCCCTTCGTCCAATCACCACATGCGGGCTGCTGTACATCATACATCATTTGTTTTTGTACTTTCCACGAAATAACCTACACTAAATTATTTTTACTGATGCCCAAAAAATACAATTTTGGCAACGTTTACATAAAACGGATACCATTTATTTATTTCCATTAATTAATTTGTACTGGCAGTAACTCGTTAAGACTTCAGAAATTTGTACTTTAGTTCTTTGTAGACAAGAGTGCTCGTTGCGTTTTTTTTTTTATTATTTTTTTAATTTTTGCATATCAATAAGAGTTAATATCTCGTACACTTACACAAAGATGACACCAAGAACATAGTTTTAAGTGACACCGAGACTTACCTCATTTGAACTTAACAAGATGAAAGGTTAAACACGTAAGTAAGTATATTTTTATGAAATATAATGTTTTATATACAGTCATGAACGACTATAATCATTTTATTTGAAACATCGAAATTATTCTGAATGTACGATGATAATATATTTAGAGCCAGTATTTACCACGAAAAGTGACTTAAATGGAATATAATTACTGAATGATCAAACTCATTTCTTCATACATACATATCTACCGTCGCGTCAGTATTCATCCACTTTCCGTTCAGTCCCAGAAATTGTGATTTTATTCTAGTGAGGGAGTGAGCATAATTTTACAACTTACATAATAATAATATTTAATGCGAAAGAACATTAATATTTTTTCATTATCAAATTCGTAGAGATTCCGAGGTACTCTCGCGATCAATTCAATAATAGTGCACCCTTAAAATATAAAAACATCCAATGATTACTTAAATATTTCCTGTCCAGTAAGTGCAACTATTATTTATGAATATTAGATACTTAAATGTCAATTCCTTAAATAATGTACTTAAATGTATTATAATAAACATTAAACACGATGGACGGGTGTAACTTGTCGAATTAAAATAAATAGGAAACTAAAAATAAATAAAAGGAAATAAGAAAAAATAATAAAAACAAAAAAAATAATTTTGTTACATTTTTTTAATTCGCAGAAACCTAACAAACAATAATTTCTCCATTTTTTCTTTCGTCTCCTTAAAACATAGTAACATCTATGAAACACAAAAAAAGTAACTGGGAAAAATTAATAATAATAAAAATTACGAATAAAAATTTATACTCCGGAGAGTGAAGGAAGGTACAATTAGATTACGTTGATATTGACTTGTGGCCGATCCCCCGCTAGTGTTGTGCTTACAAATGAGGTACATCAATGAGATTATTACAACTAGCCTAATTAACACTTAAGCCTAACTTAGACCGTCAACCCAGCCCGTTCCGAGCTCACAGAGTCGCTTAACACTGACGTCGATGTATAATCCTCTTTTGAGCATGACACTGAGTTGAGAGCACTGACTACCTTGCAGAGATTCAAATAAACGTGCTTCGAACTATTATCGACAACTTCCAACTGAATTACATCCTTATTTACAACATTTTAAAATCTATTTTCATAAATTCCAAAAATGTTATGGACCAGCATTTACTTCGAACAAGTATTACAATAATCTGACAAGTGATTTAACAATTATTATTGGATATCATAAAATACATCTGCGGGACAGTTATACAATTTGAAAAATGACTATATGAATCCTGAGGTAGCATTATTTGTACTTTAAAATTTATTAATATTTTTTTTTAATTTTCACATTATTCTTAAATTCTAACATTTTATATTTTTCCATCATATAAAAAATCTACTTAAAAGCTGACTTACGAACTAAATTACATCCTCGAGGTAGATAAACGTACATAATTATAACTAAAAGACTATGTAGAAAATTACATTCAAAGTTATACGGTGATTTGTTTTGTATAACTTGTTCGGCATAGAGCCTCCAGAGGCGAGCAGCCTGAATGTAAAGTCCCTACACAGCCCATGTGACGGCAGAGGGTCACCATACCCGTAACAATCTTTGGCTTTACCATCACGACATCTCGCGATTTTATGTACACAAAAGAGAAAAAAATTAAAAGTAAACTTAAACATAAATCTTACTAACGAAACTCAAAACGGAACCAATTGATGTGCTTAATCTTAAATGCAGTTTTGATCCAGCAATAATTCCTCACAGCAAGCAACTAAAGTAAAGTTATTTTAATATTATACTCAAAAGCTTGACTCAAAACTAAACCTTTGAAATCGCTCGCTTGAAGCTGTTTGTATGGCGCATTGTTGGATCCAATCTTATTACTGACGCCATGAAGATCTCACAAATGTTGGCCACACATGCCGAGCACTATGAGATCCGCATGATGCACTGTCGCTAGACCATTACCTTCTAACCAGAGCTACAGCCACATATAAAGGGAGATCGGCCAAGTCCAATGAAAAAGGGATTGCAATACACCGACTAAATGTGAATTTTCCTATCACATCAATTATAACATTACAACTATATTAGGGACCACTAGTAACTTGTCCACTAATTAGCGTTAACAATGCGACAACTTAATTTAGACGTGTTATCCAATATCCCATAATGCATACTGAATTTCGTACAATAATCACTTGAAATTATTTTGTTATAATAACAAACAATATTGTGGAACGACACAAACATGTTTCAGAATCAAAATTGACATGTGATGTTATTGTAATCTAAGTTTTGTACCTTATAAAATTTAGAAAGAAGCAAATCCAATTATTGATTTCAAAATAACGAGCCCCTAGTGCCCACGCTAACATTAGCAACCGTCCATAGACATACTTATAATCCTCCCTTTTACTTAAACGAAAAAAGCTAAAAAACGTGATGCATTAATGCAATTCTCTTTTACGTATCACAAAAAACATTAAATGTCAAAAAAAATCACAACTATGAATTTTGAATTCATAAGAGAAAAAAAAACGAAAAGACAAAAATAGAACAATGTTTTTTTCGCCATTAATAATAAACATAATTGTTAACAATTTGCAATTAAAGTAGCAAAAACATTTTCTTAACAATAATACACTTTATAAAGAATGCCGATAGTAAAATGAAAGATAATATTTTTTATACAATAGTTACAAAGGATTCGGTCGAAGTAAAATATAAGTATGTGGTTCCCTCCAAAGCTTCTACAGACCGTTTCCACCTAGATGTTACTGAAGGCACTGCGTTTGCAGATGTTCAACGCGACAGAGCAAAGTACGTTATAGATCATCGTCTTCTAAGACTGCAGCACACAGTGTCACATCGTGCATCGTTGCCAAGTAAAGCAACCTAAACTAATACCACCCTACCAACTCCAAGAGAGGTCACAGACATCAAAATAAAATAAAAGGAATTTTCTGTGCGATAATTCTCAAAAATCGACGTTGGTTCCCACGGGCTTTTCCCCCAAACAGCTATGTGCATTATTTTTCTTTTTTTGGATTTTAATAAAAAATATTTAGTTATTTATTTTGGAACTATAACAGCTATTCACTCGCTCATTCATTATGCCCTTTTCAGAAAAAATTACGTCAATCCGTTTACCTTCAATCAAACCGAAATATTATTTTTATTGTTTTAAAGTTAACGTTTATTTAGAAAGCAAAGCCTGTGAACTCTTGCCACTTTCTACCACGCTTCCATGACCCTACATTGAATGATACAGAAATCAACACAGATTTACTCTTAATGTTTTTGGTTTTTTTTTTAATATTTTAGAAAAAGAGATTTTCAATAAAAATATCAATTTAAGTATAGTGTACACATAGATTTTAAAATAGCCTGTTTCGAATCTAAAAATATTCAGATATCAACGGTATATTAGCTTCTATTCGGTCTATTGATACTACAAGTAGGTTTTATTCTATTCATATATCATAATACAACAATATTATTATTATATTATTCGGGGAGTGTAAGGTGATCGATAAAAATGGCTACTCTAAATTCGCTAAATGGTATCTCTACTAAAAACTATTTCACTTTCACAATTTATATTATCTATGTGTTTAAATATTCTCAATTAACGGCACAATTTTGTATTTAATATATGAATAGAACTTTTTTTTTTGTATTTCATAACAAAAACGAGGTAACCATTCCAAGAGAACTAAAACGCTGTCTTACAAATGGTACTAAGCAACAGAAACTAAATATTTAAAAGTCACTGAGCCTTTATAAATCTTTCTCGTCATAAATATATTCAATAAGACGTGTATCCTAAAATATAAATATAATAATAAATATGAATGCAACTTATTCCTAAATATCAGGAATATTACACACAGTCGCTACATTCACACTTAACAAAAAATAAAATAAATAATACGATGTGAACTTAAAATTGAGGATATTTGGCACTGTACCATCTGCTTTATGTAACTAAAACCATTTATTGCAGCTGAATGTATACATATGAAGTATTACTCATAAGTATCGCCGATATCAACACACAAAATATAATACAATGACACCGACGACACCCCTACATTTATCATTTAAATAATTATTTTCTTTAAAAAAATCTCAACTGGTTGCACTTGAAATGACTAGGAATATAAAAGTAGTAAGTGGCCTTCATATAAATGCACTAAGACGAAAAAAAAAATCTTCATATAACGGAATGTTAAAATCGACACCATCCCATTGAAACATATAATTATTTGGTCTCAATAGTAACATCCGCCCTGGTGAGCCTGTTACCAACGCAAGTGATGGATTTGCTTACACATTCACGCATCGAACCGTTCATGCAATTTTTTTAATAACACGTTTTTACCTAACTACTTATGTATCTAGGGCAAAATTGTACTTTGTACAAAACTAAAACCGTTCTTCATTTACTGTACAGTAAAAAACTGCTGAAACTCTACTTTTCCGTATATTTTCGCACTTTTTTCCGTTCCGTTTCCAAATCGACAGTGTGGCAAATGTAAAAGAAAAGAATAAATTAAACAGCCTGTATTCTATTGTATCACAGATATGTCGAATGCGTAACTAAATAGTATTATCTAGTCTATTGTCATTATGTATTGTAATCAATAAAAGTAAAATAAAAAATGTAAAACAGAGGTAGTTTTGCCACAGATTGTCGTTATACGCGTGTTTCAACCTAGGTCAAGGCGGTTTACAACATTCTCCTATTATTTACATACACTTAGCCTATGACCATCAGTCTCAACAACATTTCTAAGATTCCCTAGCTCAGGTATTTTATATAAGCTATGTCATAACTCGACCGAGAGCACAAAATAAATCGTCTATAAGGGTAACTTCTTCTCACAGTCAGCTGGACATATTACTAATGCTTGCAAAACATATTAAAAGGTACTTAAAAGAAATGAGGGTGCAATAAAAGGTACAATATTTTTCAAACATGGTACCAGACCGAGACGAGTTCTGAGCAACCATTCAAAGTCACACATGAATATTAAATTAAGTAACAATTATCGCACAATTTCAAAACCTTAAAAAATCTTAAGATCAAATTCTGAGGTAGATAATGATTACATAATATGCATCAACGAGGAATATTATTGTACGCGTGTTATACACAGTATAAGACGCGGCTCGAGCGACCATGAATTGATAACTGAGATACCGTCTTCGTAATCCAATCGTTAGCCGTCAGTTTATGGTAACGCGTTCAGAGGTAGATGAAACAGTCGCCCGCGCCGGTCCTTAATAGCAGAGGTAGTTCGGTTGAAATTAGATTGAGAACAAAACTTCGTGGGTTCTTACTGCGTATGGTTATGGAGGGGGCCTTGGTTGGGGAGGTGGGGTGTGACCTGGTGGCGATGCTCGCGTGCAATGTGGCGCCGCACGGTGTTATTGCGCGTGAAGGTGCGCGAGCAGTGGGGGCACGGCACGCGGATGCCCTGGTGCCGCTGTCGAATGTGGGCGCGCAGATTCGTCTCGTATCCGTAAAGTCTCTCGCAATATGGGCATTTCAGCTTTTTACCTGGAATTTTTGTTGGCACGTGTTAATATGATGCTAAGACTTAGCCGGTTGGTCAATAATCATCCTCAATAAATTTCAGGTTTTCTACAAATCAGTAATTATGAGTCAGCTGGTCTACAATGAAGAAGATAAAAATATTAAATTCAAAATCGGACGCTGTCCCGAAGGTTTTCCTAAAACATCATTATTCTCACCGTCAGCAGTAGCGATTCCACCAGACTTGCTGGTGATCAGTTTGGCAGGCCAGATGTCGGGGCTTGGCTTAGGCGGCACGGGCGACGTCTCCATTGGCTTATCGTGGTAGTTAGCATTGGGCAGCGACGTCGCCGGTGGCGGAGAGTTGTTGTAAGCTGGCGGCTGGTAGTCGTTCTCACTCTTTATCCGTAAGTCTAAAAAGGATGGAGATATGATGTTATAGCTTTTGATCCTTTAAACTTCATTGACTTCTACTACACTACCTGCGCTAACTACTAAAAATCGATCTACAGCTAGGCATGCTAAAACGGCGTATTTTCTGGCGAAGAATTTTATTGGTTGCACCCAAAAGGGCCAAAGAATGAATCTCATAGAAACATTAGTATTGGTGTTTATAAAGGTGACCAAGGAGTTCAAGAAGATACAAGATCTTCCTGAACTTCGATAACATCATACTGCGGTCACTAATCTTCATTCGCCAGGCGTGGTGATTATGGAAGAAGATGATGATGAATGATGATGCAATGAAGTTAATGACATGAAGATTCCCTGATGACCGTTCATTGCAGCAATAACAAACCTATCATCAGCAGTAGATGTGGGTGAGCTGAATGATAATATGAAAGCCTGCTGAAAGCCGCAACGAATGAACGGCCAAGGGTGTTTTGATTGAAGCTCCACTTTTAGTAAAAGCTTAGTTAGTAAAATTTGTTAACTTTAGATCCCTCTTCCAAATCATCACGCAAATACATAGTTCTCTAAAACCTACCTTCAGCACCTTGGTCATTGTTTAAGCGTTCAGGCATGTCGTCGTTGGCCGAGGCGCTGCGTTCGTATCCGTTGTTCTTGATGGGGTTGCCGAGGGTCGAGGTGCAGTCAGGCGGGTTCTCTTCGTAGCGGGCGCCAGCGCCCGGAGAAGAGCGGGTGTCGGGCTCATCAGCCACGCTGCCGCAGTGTGACGACGATGAGCTTTGCCTGGAATTGACGGCAACTCTGGTTAAGGACTCATCTATACTTGAAACTACAGAAGACGATAATGATCCTGGTGATATACATGATCAAGCGGGAGCATTGATTCTTTAAATAGAAGTTGTACTACACATTTCAAAATCGTGAATTAAAACGATAAGCGTTTGACGAACATTCAAAACATTGATGGGTACACATTTCAGATGCGTCATTTCTAGGTCAAGTTCGGTTTTGTTTATCACAAAGCTTATAACTGGAATAACCAACCAACAAAATTACCCCTGGACCTATTTCAATAATTTATTAACTGAAAAATACTTGAAATAATTTAACAGTATTTCTTAACACCGAAAAAACTTTGACATTTTCAATATTAAAAAAAAACTGCTTACGTATTTCAATTAGTTTGGGATTTGATCAGCTGTAACCTCGAAAACGATACTTTGCTCCCAGATATGCATATATTTATGCATATAGTTATTACACAAACTATAAAAGAAATGTTATTGTGTCCAAGGCTAAAGCAATATTGACTTATTAAAATCTGCACTATATTATCGTAAAAACAATGCCGTAGAACGTTTGTTTGTTCGTTCAAGAGGCTTCAGTTTAATATTTTGTTACTCTGACTATTGAACATTTTATACATTATAATATACAATCATTTTTCAGGCATAATGATTAAAACAATATACCAAAAAAAAACAGAATTTGTTGACTAGAAGGATTCTTATAAGATTTGTTATTTACCTGTAATTCCTAGCATGTGGGCTCTGAGACGGAGACGGTTTGGGCGGTGCAGGTCTGCGGTGCCCTCCCGCGTGCATTGGCAAGTGCGCCGGTGGGGCATATCGCCCCATGCTTCCGCTGCCGTGGATCGGCATCCCGTACTGTGGCATGATCGGAGCGAACGTGGCAGTGTGAGACGACGGAGCCGCTGACTCCTGCACCTCACAGTTTCCTGACCCTGACACCGGACTTGTTTTTATGCGAGCCTGATGGCGGTCTCCAGAATTCTGCTGGGTCTGTTGCTTTACCCAAGCATCCTGAGACATCTCCATCGATAGGCCTTTGACCTGGAATCGTAGTAATCTAAATTAGGACAACTTCGGTTTTGATCGAAACACCTGAATAAATTATCCAGTATTGATATGAAAATACCATTGACGTATGTATGTGTAAATACAATACACATTGTGTAACTTTGGCCTTAACGCATGGATTTCTTCAATATCTTGGTATTTATAAGAACTTCAATATATTATTTATCAGTTTCTAAAATATTTAACGTTGCGCTTTTGTTGTTTTCCTTATTTTTCTCTACTTATTCTGTAGTTACTATTAATTAGTTTATATTTTTCTTTCAGAACTTTGCACCTTCGGAACTTACGACAATGGTTTTAAAAGTATTTCTTTACTGAATATTGATTAGATATTGAAGATATATTGTAAAAATATCCAGATAAAAATTAATATCGGATCCTTTTATACGTTGGTAAGTCAAAAATAAATTGAGAGTGAAACCCACCTGCAAATTCTCTCCACTCTTGAGGAAGCTGGACAGTGCATCCTGGCTGACGTGCACCTCGCCCTTGTACATGAACTCGAGGAGTGCCTGCATGTTGTCAGCCGTGGTGGCTTCCAGGATGACATAGCAAGCGCCGACATGACTGGGGGGCGCTGTGTCGAAGAGCTCCTGGAAGTGCTTACTGCATGCTGCCAGGATCACCTTGTGAGCTTTGAATTGGCGTCCTGAAACAATCAAATGTTGAGGTGTTAAACTTTTGGTTTTGTAACAGGGATCAGGCAACAGAAACGTGTCTCTGATTATTTTTAAAACACGAGCTATTATTATTATTGATCAACGGTAGAAGTATAACCCTTTTGTTAACATAATGTTAGTAAAACCTACAGAACAATGCGTTCTAAAAAAAAGTCATTCCGGATCAAGTCGGTCACACAAAAAGAATCCCAAAGCTATTACTAGAAATCAAGCCGCTATTTGATGAATCTTGACTAACCCTGATGACCTTATTGTTAATTTTTATATATTATAGGAATCTAAAAAACATCGTAAGTCTCAACCCACGCAATGCAATAAACAATAAACAAAAGTCAAGGTAACTGGTCCCAGAGCAATTCTCAGAAGAGTACGAGGGGAACGTCTTAACTATTTGTATTATATGAATTGGGTAGAGAGTATATTTTCTTTTAATATAGCTTAACAGTAAATTGCATGTACTGAGCACACAGTTTCATGCCCTCACGTAAATATAGCAGCCCTTATTCTGGCTGCAAAAATGAAATCAAAATTACTACTTCTGGATTTTGGAGTAAAATCAATATTTTTAGAAGACTCCACTCACTTCACTCATTTCTAACATTCAACCTTGGCATACTGAAGTAAAAATAGGTCAAATGCGATAATTAAATCGTTCTAACCTGAAATTAAATTAATCCCTACCACAGCGTCATTTATATTGTCTCAAAACTATAACAGTGAATCTTGAGTCAGTGTGATTTATTCCTACCTGTGGCCTTAGAGCGAGTTTTTAAACGTTCTCGATCGCGTTAGCGTAAACGTCAATTTGTATTGAAATTGAATAAGTGCCGTCTGGTGACAATAATGGAAAACCTTTCATTTCGCATACAATTTGACATAAGTGAATATTTACATTAACGCGATCAAGTACGTTACAAAACTCACACACACCCCTGTTGTTATTTTTAAAGATTAGAAAAAGACAGAACATAATACTATAATATGCGCAGAATCATTAAAACATCTATCAAACAGTTTACAAGTGCGTATCGATCGTCAACATAGCAACTAGTTCACTTTCAAAATCACAGATGGCGTTACTGTAATCTAGATTCCACTTAAGCTTAAGACTGAGTATGTTGTTTGTTTTCCTCACTCTTCTCGTAAGTTTCTTTTTAGTTTACGATTTCGTTGAAAGTCTAGTAAATTATGTATTTTTGGATTAACGATTCTCACTCAAGGTTATAGTAAAACATAGATGTTTTGTTTCAAATGTTTGGATTTTCACAGGGCCCAGCAGTAGGCCCTTGCCTGTTCATATTTATATTTTTATGACAAATTTTTTCTATTGTATCGATATAGGCCACGCGTATCTCCCGGTCGCACTATAGATAGCCGGAGTACTTATACTATTACGTCATTACTCACGGAGCGCGGAACAAAATACGGTTAGCCTTGGACCCGCGGTCGTATGCGCTACGGAAGGCCGCCCGCACGCACTCCGATTACACGACGATCGATAGCAGCCAGCGATTGTAGTTAGAAGTTTGATTTTAAATTAAAGTTATTTTGTAAATGGATTATGGCTGCTTTATTAAGAACAGCGTAATTAAACATTGTATGGTGACGATTTATAACGTAACTTTTCAGGTCTTTTTTTGCTATTGTTTTATAGTTTTCATCCCCTTGCATAAAGCAAATAATAACGTAGTATTTAAACAGAAATAGTTGCTATATAAATTTAAACAGCTTAACAAAGTTCACATACATCTAAAAGTAAATACAGTCATTACGAATGCTTGCATATTCATAAACAAATAATTGTAGGCTTAATGATATTCGCGAAGCTTTTTTTAGCACACGATGACCTTCAATCAGTGCTGTGAATGCCGTTTAAACAATCCTTTGTTTATTTTCGCTATTTTTAGCATTTTATGTTTGAGCTAGCTCGTTAGGAAAATGTTTGAAAACTAGGTTTGAACTTTTTAGTTGTCATTACGTAATATTTATTAGGATGACCATTGTTCCTAGTGATAATATCTTTTTCATAAAAGGTAAGAATGATGGTAATTTTTTTAAATAAAAAAATACATTCCAACACCCACACTTATAATATTTATTGAAATGTCTAATACTGAATATCGAAGAACAATGAGAAAATAAAAAGACACAAGTGTAAGACAAGACACAAAAAGACAAAAAGATTTAAACGTACGAAATTTTTATACAAATTTTTAGTTATTGTACCTTATAATTAATAAGATTTAGTTTGATACGTGACTTCACATGAAGGCCCTTGAACTACAAGATTAAATAATTATACTACACATAGCACTGGCATATATTTTCCTCTAAAAATGGTACAGGAGTAATAATTTACTTGATATTTAAACAATTTACCTTAACGGCACTCCCTGATAATGTGGCTAACGCATGTGCGTTTTAAATTAACCAAATACCTATTGAAGTTAGTAAGATGAATTCGTTGCTTTTGTGATTTTGTCCAAGCATAGATCCTATGCCATAACAATATGGTATGTAGTTTCACACATGGATATAATAATAATATTAATAATAACGTTTATTTCGACCAACTTAGGATCATAGAACACACACACATTTCACATAATAAAACAGTAACAAAAACACATACGATTAAAAATATCACGTACACATATTATTTGAATTACAAAAATTACTGATTTAGATTGCTCAGTAAGTGAACCATACGGCAATGGTTCAGGTACTGACAATCGTACCTCTGCGTGAATGCCCTCAGGATGTCGTTGAAGCTAGCCCGAACCCTGCACACCAGGGATGTGCATCGTTTTCACATAGTAGAATAGAAACAGTATACTTGCGACTCGGCGAACCTCCATATAGGTATATATCATATAGGTATGTACTTCTGACTTAAAGTAAACCACAAAAATATTTTCGATCAGAACACTTTCTGAAAACAAATAATTTTACCTACTAGATAAGTATTACAAATAGGAAATTTCCTCATTTTACTTGAGTTTTATTCTTTAAATTGGGGATACTTTTTTTTCCTTTATGGTCACACCACTATTTTGGTACCTATTTTTTTTTAATTCTCACATTTTCATGTTATTGTTTCGTATTATTACGTCGTGTTGTGTTTGATTTTGTGTATGTACGAGTATGTATGTTCTTAAGTACTAACATTCCTTAAATATTAGGTCACAAGCCTTGTGAACAGTGGTTTTTCTAGTAAAAAATAGACATTTATCCCTTAAAATCCCTGTAGGGAATTTTCAAACTTCCTTCATTAGTGTTTACTTCATGTATGTGTGTTGTCTGAATTCATTTAAATATAGAAGACCAATAAAAACATTAGAAATTTTATTGTTACAGAATTTTTATTTATATTTTATTCACGTTCTTTGAATCGCAAGCATGCAACCGGCCTAATAGTCGGCTCACAGTGTTGCACGACCGTATCGCTTCTACAAACCCCGCCCACAGAATTATTTCAAATACTTCCTCGTTCTTCGATCTATTCTATTAGGTTTTATTAATATAGTACTCGTTTCACTAACAAAACACACGTTAAACTCATAAATGTTAAAGTAAAAACGCTTTGGACATTACTAATCAGCATTTAAAAAAAGATTCTTCTGTAAATAACAAAATTCGTAGCAATTTTACAAACACGAAGAAATCTAGAATACCTAGGTTCTACGAGTGCTACGAAGTGCTACGAAATCTCGTAGCATTTCGCTACGAATTTTGAGCACTAAAGTTGGTTTTCATTTTCATACGTTTTCGATCGGGTTTTCGAGCAGAATCTCGATTTCCTATATTTTTTTTGTATCGAGACTGTTTTGTGTGCAGGCGGCACCTCACGTAGGTAATCATGAGCGTTCGTCTATTTATATTCTATTTCTGTGTGTTGTAGAATATTAATAGGTTGTTGCTAATGAAGGCTTTGTGTATTATACTGAAGAAACTACTACCTTTGTGGTTATTTACCTTCCTATTTTTGTTTTAAATAGTGTGTTATAAATACTTATACTACCAGCTTAACAATATGCGGTAATTATTTATCTTAAATTGGTAGATAATTTATAAAAAAAATAATGTAGTTTTAGTGATAGGTTATATTAACTGTTATAACACAAAGCGTCGTCAATTTAAACGTCTGTATATTCCGTTCAAACAAGCGTAACAAAATAACCTACAAATCAAACTCACACTGTACGTAAGTATTTCTATAAAATAGATACGCCATCGCCACTACGAAAAGTAGCACCAATCAATTATTAATCCGATCTATCTACTGTAATCTTGTATCAGACAGGTGCCTTCAAGCCCTTTACACAATACGAAGCCACGTAGATTATATAATTGAATACGGAAATATATGTAACTGAGGTATGTGACTTTGGTCACAAAGAAAATTCAACCCTATTTCAGTTAGGTTTAAGAGTGTAATTTCGATAAATTCGATAGTGTATGTCTAGCTTAAACCTGCGCCTTTGCAATCGTGTCTTATGCCATGGGAATCGTAGGTACCTATGCGGGATTTTGTTCGAAAGAGTCACCCTGGAACGCAAAGGGCACTAGGAGGAGCACGGATGGGTTTTAGTCAGTAAGAGTCTGACACTCCCTCCCGCTCCACCCCGAGCGGAAGGGGTCATTTGATGATTTCCCATCCATAAAAAAGGGTACCTCTTTGAGACAGAAAAAAAAATCCTTTCATGAATTACTGACTACCGCCCGCGTTAATGTAGAAAATTATCCCAAGGGAACATAATCCCGGGATAAAAATATCCTATGTATTATTCCAGACTATAATCTACCTTTGTGCCAAATTTCATCAAGATCCATTCAGTAGTTTTTGTGTGAAAGAGTAACAAACATTCGTACATACAAACTTTCGCGTTTATATATTTAGTATGAATTTTATCATTAAGATTTACATTTGAAGTACATAAAGAATATACGGAAATATTATGTGTGCGTTTTATATAATGTATTATGGTTGGTATTATGTAAATAAATTGACGGATCATGTCGTTAACTAACAGGCTCAGCCTTGAAGAATTTTGTATGGGTCTTCAAGTAAATGAAGATGTACATAATAAATGTGTAAAATTACAGTGGCCACTTAAAATTATGAATGAAAAGCAGAATGAACTGAATGACGCATTTGCAGGAGTCCATTCAATAGATTTCACTGAAATAAAAATAAGTTAGGTAAGGCTTTAAATAGGCAATTTACATTCGTAATAATAGAATTTAAAATTTACATGTACCTGACATTGGAATTTCAGATAGTTTTAAATGAACAAGTATTTTGGATTTTAGTAATTTTCACCCATTTGCACCAGTGTCATGTCTTAGTTTACATAAATTAATTATAATTTATTCCAGTGGCATCTATATTGATTGCCAGGGTTGCAGAATTTGTTCGAAAGAGTCACCGCGGCCCTGGAACGCAAGGGGCATTAGGAGGAACACGGATGGGTTTTAGTCAGTAAGAGTCTGACACTCCCTTCCGCTCGGTCCAGAGCGGAAGGAGTCATTTGATGATTTCCCATCCTTAAAAAAAAGGTGTATTGATTGGCTATTACTATTAACTATGAGAACTGTAAATAAGGCTATAAATAAAATCCTCGTGGGAAACATAAAACCTTGAATAAGAATAATAAAATAATAATAAAAAAATAACCGTAATTGATATAATACGCGTGGCGTGGTCAATTATCTCGTTTAATTATGATAGTATTCCAATTTTCCAATACTAGAAAAAGAATCTGAAGAGGAGGCCTATATATCCTTCATCTCCTTTCATCATGAACATCCATCTCAGCTGGTGACGTTATTATTGTTTATTTAGGTATTATGTAAACCTAAACTATTCAACAATGGTCTAATTTTACGCTCCATCAAAAAACCCATCATCGTCGCATAGATCACTGCAGTTTCACAACGCATGCGCCCACCGGGCCTGCGCCTGCGCCTGCCACCGCCGCGGTTTAACGAGGAAATGAGCGAACGACATTGGGCGCTCGCGCAACTTGCAACACAACTGACATTGGCCCCATTTCGGGACCTACAAACGTTATCGTGCATGTGTGCAGGCTACGGACGATATATTTCTACGTTATGATAATTCTAGAATATTTGTGTGTCGTATAGATCTGTTTTTAAACAAAAACTGAATAAAAATTGTTTCAGATTCATAGCGAGGTTGTGAATGAAACGATTTTTGAAATTCTGAAGAAACGTTCGGGTAAGGTCACATTGAGTTAAATTCTAGGTCGAGAACGCATTGCAATAAACATTTATTTGTCTCAGGTTGGCGTTTAAATAACTAAACGAAATCATAGACATTAGAAAACATTTTGTTTCATTCAAAAATTACAGATCGAGCCGAAAAAAACGTGCCACTTATACTGCTACAACTAATAATAATATCTAATTCATTTTTATCGCACCAGTTTATTTAGAAGCACGGTGCGTCCCAATTCCGTCGAGTGTTAACCCAAACATGCTGTTCTCATCATTTGAGGGCCCCTGTGACCATACGACATTGCAACGCGGAGCGACGCGTAAATAGGTCAGCAGCAACTGAATAGATTATAAGGATGGTTACGAGTAGTCGTTCTTTTATGTAGAACACCTTTAAAAATTCAATGATGTCATACAATTTTCAATGACAAAACGTTATTGATTGAATTGTAACGTATGTGTGCTGTTTATTCACAAAGAGCGTGTTACAATATCTGTTTATTGACGTTGTCTATGGTGTTCTTGAATGAATACTATGAAAGACACGTTTTTATTATTTTAGTTGAGCAAGTTTGACTGCCAAGAACAAGATTACAATTGATTTTAACAATTACATTATTCAAACCAATAAAATAAGATTTAGACATTTACGAAACGACTTATATCCTTTTATTACTCGTAAATGTCCACTGTTGGACATGTGACACACGCATAGAAAATCCCTGAAGAATCAATGCCATTATGACTTTATTGTCTAGAAGATTGGTACTTTCGTGTTTTGAAAAAGTGGAAATTTATTATAACTCGTGCAACAATGAACAAGGAAGAATGATAATTAGGTATTCATAAAATGTATTATTCATAGTCAAGACTGCCATTTTTGCTTGTCAATCAAATGATCAGTTTTATTGTATTGCACGTGAAACTTTATGTTTTGTCTAATAATTATCACGAATAAATCTACAAATTACGTGTGCAAGCTATTTGTAATGTAATATTGATGCGAAACAGTGTGTTGGTGATTCTGCACGATAGTGTTTCACATAATAATACGTTTGCTAAATTCAAAAGTTTATTCGTCATGATTTGTAGTGACGTGCGTTCTAATTGACACAGACCTTAGCAAATATAAACAGATGCGGTTTATGTGTATTTTAATGTGGACAGGTACGTTTCCGTTTCACAATACGGTTAGATACAATTACAATAAACATGTTTCTTTATAAAATATTTATTTCAAGCTTATAATGACTTTAAAAATCCAATTCCTCTCAAAATTGAAAATTCAATGAAAATTGAGTAAAACGTAATAAAATTAATAAACGGGCCGATATTAAAAAACACGATGAGAGAAAAAAACCACGAAAATAGCACAAACATCTGCGATTTCCCCAACATCCGGGAGCGAAAGCCGAAAATTCGGAGCGAATGCGAAATCAAATTGAAAATTGAGTTCCCCACCCGTAGATATAAGCTTCAAAGCCCGGATGCAAGTGAAAACGACATCACGGGGGGAGGACGACTAACCCCATTCCACGGGCCCTACGCACACACGCACAGCGTGTATATGACAACGCATCCCACCCGCTGGGTGTGCCTCCCGAATTCAAGGTCGGCGCGGGAGGCACACAGGCTGGCGAGAGCGGGACAGCAACACACACCCCCACTGAAAGTGCAAGCGAAATGTGTGAGAGAAAATCAATCTTGCACGGAGTGGGGCGGCTGGAAAACTAGGTGAACGTTTCGGACGTTCGGTTTTTGTGCGTGAGGTGATTGTTAATAGTATTGCAATAATTATTCTAGGATACTTTTTAGGCACAGCTTGTTTAGTATTTGGATCGATAATCGCATTGAAACACTAGATCGTTATTTCGAAGGCGGTCGAAAGTAGGTGACGGTTGCAGGCCTAGATTTGGTCTAGGCCGACATTTAAACGCAAAGTAACTAAACCGACATTTTAAATCTACATTCTTCAGTCGATACTTTAGTAAGAAATATTTTGATAGTAAAACGGAAATTCACAAAAGAAAACCAAGGAGAACGTTTCAGAAAGACGTCACAAAAACATTTGTGATGTGACCTTCTTTGGAACAGGTTTGCAGGATGCTTTGTCTTTGACATGTACCTCTCTGAGCAAACTGTAGGCACGTTTGAACATTCTTGGAAATAGAATGAAATAATTTTAAGGAAACCATTAGAAATTCCAAATATGTTACTGAAGTCTAATATACATAGCCATGTACCTACATAAAAGTTAAAAAATGTAACAATAGTTAGTTACATAATGTCAGGTAAACTGCTCAAGTGCTTAGTGCCTAATTTTAACCCAGAAGCCCTATGTCTAAGCCTAAAACAATGGAAAATGTGTCATCGAACTGAAAATTACTGAAATAGCGGCCCCTACTGCACACGATCGATCTCTTTGATTACCGAAACCGCTCAATCATCGTGACTGAACAATTTTGGCAAAGGTAAATTTAACCCTTCTGCCGCATCCCTCGCAAATCAATAGGGGTACATGCGTCGGGGGTAGAAATTAGGCCTACACTAAATATGCACAACTATAAGAGACTCCAGGGCCCGCCGGGAGGGTTTCGTGTATAATGCACTCGAGTATAGACGGCGGGGGAGGGGCGCCCCGCTGCGGTATTAGAGGGGGGTCGCCCCTCTAACCCCTCCATACTGATGTTTGGCCGACCGCAGCAACACCTTGATTTTTCGACCAAACCTGCGTGATGAAAAATTTTTTTTTCTATATTTTTTCACCAGCGTGCGAGTTATGACTTGTTAGTTTTTATAGCTATGTTTTTTTTATGACGCACACTGTAGCGCATTTTAATTCATGTTCATAACAATAGAGGTCGTATTGGCACGAACCAGTTTACGTACCTATGAGTATTTTTTTCGTAAAATATAAAGCTGGCGCGTACGCCGATCGTAACTTATCTAAACGGATCATCGTTCATATTCGTTGTTACAGCTTCGAAACTGAAATAACTCGCTCGCATACCAATAAAAATACTATTTTCTTCTATTTTTATTCTTTTGTTTTTCGTAAATTGTATTACAAGTACGTAATAATTCTTGTCCTAATTTCATTGGCCGCCACTACACGATTTCGTTCTGTTTTCTTCTTTGAAACTCCTTTAGTTGAATAAAATAAAAAACAGCTTTAAATTTTCTACTAGATTGTGTTTTGTGTTTACGAAAGCAACAAGAATTTTCGATTATTCTGTTTTAGTTTTGCGGCATTTAGAACGTTACGAACAAAAACGAGATTTTTAAACATTGAATAGAAAAAAGATTTCATTAATATTCACGTTACCATTCATTATAGTCAGGCAAATCTAATGAAGGAACCGGTTCTAAAAATTAAACAACTGAGACTCGTCAATCCAGCTAAAGTTTCAATAAGAATAGAAAGAACAGTCGAACGGAACTTTAATAGAAATAGATTATGAACTCTGTATGATAAAATGCAAACAGATAAATAAACCTTTGTCAAGCCTAAATCGTTACTGGCCATAACACCAAGAAAGCTGTAGGCATAATAAAAATCCTTCAGCTGTACTATCTCACGGTGGTTGTAAGTGACCAATAGGGGAAATGGGTTATTACAGTAAGTACCAACAATCAGTGGCTCACCATATCATTTCATATGCACAGCTGTCGGAACCAAGGTTTTTCCCTTAAGCCCCCTATTTAACTACCGATCGATGAAATTGGTGTAAAAAAAACTACTGACGATATAGATTTTGTAGAAATAACCTTTAATGTCGACGTGTGCGTAGATTTCGATATCGCAGCGATAAATTGTAAGATGTATAGAGGGCTTAATGTAGTGACAACCAAAAGTTGTGTTAATGATAGATTTATTACCACAGCTGGAAGCCCTCCACGAAACAACATTTTGTGTTTTATAAAACAACATTTTAAACGCAAAAACACGTTTTCTCTTTGACGTTAACTAGTAACTCAATCCTTATTACCCCTTTGAGCACCCATAACCCTTTACAAACGAAATTCATTAAAAGCATATATAACAAACATTTCCTTTATAGCGAGCTTAAATACAATTTCATTACAAAATCCGTGTGAGGACACAAAATCAATAGTACCATTGGAATAAAGCTATAAATATCACATAAAAGGTTCGAACAACACGTAAAACTGAGCAGTGGCGCGTCTTATCAAGTATTCAAGAACTAAACTGTAACCGTAACAGTTAGTGTTGTCAGTGATATAGAGATGTCAATAAAATCACCAAGTAATGGCTTTGCTGCCTTGTTTGAGATAAAATATGGATGGGACTGTTTTTCGGATTTGAAATAGAGAAAAACAATTTTGATCTAGATAATAAATTAGACATTATATTCATTCATAATAATTATAGTCATCGTGACAGTCAGTGCCACACTAAATAGGTCTTTTAGATTATTCATTGGTGAATTTGATTCATTTTTATTTTATTATAAGGAATCTCCAATCGAAACTTTAACACAATCTCATCGGCATTGAACAACATTCTATTTCAAACGTTATCATTTTCAATATCTTGCATTTGACCATTCTTGTTCAGCAGTTGTCGAAAACCTTTATCGCAATTTTATCGCGTTTCTATGATAAAAAGTAGTAACTAGACATTCCTATCTACGATATAGATTATTTTGATATTGCCTATGCTGTGCTTGAAAACCACTAAACTAGATTTCTATTGATGCATTTTGGTTTTAATAAAGTAGGTTTCTCTAAGGATATTTTTGTTAAACCTAGCTCTAAAACAATGTAGCCTGAAATATTCAGTAATATAGAAACGTTTCTTTTACAAATGAACCTACCAGATGGTAGGCTCGTAAACCGAAGGTATTTGACGCCAGCAGTCAACATAAAACTGTTTGAGCGTAAATTTGAATAAATGCAAGCCCAATTCACACCAGAGGGCGAA
Organism: Melanchra persicariae; assembly: GCA_947386135.1. Classification (NCBI taxonomy): domain Eukaryota; kingdom Metazoa; phylum Arthropoda; class Insecta; order Lepidoptera; family Noctuidae; genus Melanchra; species Melanchra persicariae. The sequence goes on along the minus strand of OX376653.1, from coordinate 3,809,215 downwards.
ACCATAAAAATGATGCAAAAAGAATCGGCGATCCCTCCCTCCACCCACGCGCTCACACACTGTGCCTCTCTGGCTATAATATCTCTTTGAGAGAGACCAAAAATCTGTTTGATGTAGATGTACTTATGAACGTGGATTCAAAATCAATAATGGTTAACTAAGCACCCACGCAGAGCAGTACGTCTGCACTGAAAATGTCCGAAAGTCCTAACCTAGCTGTGTAACCTAAAACAGATTTCAATACAACTCCAAACTGGAAACTGCTTTAAACATCTAAATTACCAAGTATTGGAAACTTGTCCAGTTTGAACAGTGAGCACAGTAGTTTCTGTGTTCGCAGCTGGAAAACAGAGACAGTGAGGGGGTGGGTGTTCCGGGGGGTGTCTGGGGGCTGGTTGCCGCGCGACACATATACCGGCTCGGTCGATAAGGAAAGCGGGCCGACTCGATGCGTTCCGCATAGACTTCGAAAACGCAGTGAATTCGACTGTTAAAATTGAATGGGATTTTGCTCGAAAGTGAAAGCTTCTGGGAATATTACTCTCGGTTTCTGTTAAAAGGAAAACAGTGCTAGTATAAAGGATTTGTCAGCAGCGTTTATTAAAGTTGGGAGTGCTTGGAAAGTAAAGAGACCGTAAATTAGTATTTATTCAATATTCGGAGAGCTATTTGTATACTGAATTAAATGAAAAATCTGCAGTATACATTGTGGTCTTTTAAAGAAACATTATTTTGATGAAACCTTGATTTGCCATGAACTTAACCTTTAACCTTGTCAAGAAGCCAGTTTCAACATTTTTACTTTTCAAAGTTGCAAAGAATGAAGCACGGATATTTTTAATGCTGAATAGTTTTAAGCATTCTCTTCATACTTTATAATTATTTTTGCAAACGGCAGCGTCGTTTCCTATGTCTTTTGTTAAGAATAAAAGAACAGCAATGAAATATAGAATCCGTGAAAGATATTGGAACAAAATTTAAATTTTCAGGAACTAGGAAGTACCTCGAAAATAACGAGGACACGAACCAGCGAAGTAGAAAACAAGAATCATCCCCCTTAACTCGAGAGTTAAGTGGCAGAAGAAATCCAGGCTCCATCCGCGATTCCAGAGATTTTCTTATACCTTCACGTTTTCAGGGATTGTGACAATAGTAGATTGTATTTACCGTTAATGAGAACCTAGCATTAAAAGATAATTTTAAACTGGAACGTGAATTAGGTACTATCAAAAATAAAGTTATTTTTAAATCGAAAATTCCTATAATTTCTCTTATAAGACAAAATGTTCTATTTTTAATCTTATCAAAATAACGATTTTTTTTTTAATAAGAGGCAAGTACATTTTACACTTGACGAGTTTCTATAATAAGGATCGGCAAACACGTGCAGAATTATCAAACCGGTTTTCAAAACAAGTTCGAATCAAGTTTTTTCTATATGACATCAAAATATTGTAGGCAGAGAATCTCGCGCATCTGTGTCTAGTTGGTAATTTCCAATGCTTTGAAACTTAGCCTTCAAGCTTACGGATTGTATGCTAAACTTTGTTCTAAATGCGAGTATGTAGGTACAGTAATTTGTAAGGTTAAGGGTCCCTAAATTGCTTGTTCAGTGACAAATTGCCAAGCTCTGTAATAACTCGTGTAGTCTTGTCCTTAAGTTTACTCTCACTAGTTGCCGGGGTGGTACCGTGGTAAGCAGCTGATATTGTTTGCGGGTCGCTGCGTTCTATTTGGATTTTAAACTGTAAAATTAAAAAGTTATCTTATGATGCAGTTGTTTGAAAATCGAAGGAAAATGTTGAACTGTAGGTAATGGTTTTATTTTTTTTTAATTCTACTTATCCACGAAAAAATGTACGTGTTTATACAATAGTTTTTGAACTCATATTTAGAACATTACGTTGTGAGAGTAGATAAATTCCTTTGTGGATCAAATTTAATAAAGAATGAGGCATTGATGTGTTCTAAAACTCTGAGTTGCCGAGCAAGGCCTTATTTGGTCCTATATCACAAACGTTATAATATCATGAAATGAATATAACAATAAGCCATTTATTCGAAAAAAGGGGACTATTGAAAGACGGAATTATTATCTAAATTCGTTCTCAATGAAATTCATCGAGCTCTTCACAATTATTGCAAATTACCACGTTAAAACTAAAATGTCTTCAAGAGGAGGTCGCTTCAACTATAAGCCTTCCATTTTGGCAGGGCCACGAGTGCAAACTTCCTACCCCCTCCCAGTGCTCACGCACCAGGGGGGGAGACAGCCCCGTCCCTTCCCTCACCCCCTCTTGCGTCTAGCACTTGTTCGGTACGACCTCGAAAACTTAGGCCTAAAGTTGGCGTATGTAATATTAGTGACGAAGAAATAGAAGCCGATTTTTTTTCATGTGTGGGTTGCTGTATCCCTTAGGGTAAAAGGAATTTCAAAGGGATGGCGAGATATAGGTTTTATAGACTTCGAAACTATGGCCGAGAAAGGCTAAAATAGCAATTATGAAGTTGAGATGTTACGCCTTGTTATAAAATTTTGGATCGATAACATTAAGCTGCTCAGTTTTCTTTCACCGAAGATTCATAAAGAAAAGAATTCACAAACACCTTATCGAAAATAACATCAAAACATTATCCACCTTGAAAACTTACACCAATAATTTTGCGGTGACATTACACAACTGTAAAACAGTGCGAACTTGAAATTCTTTCGCCAACCTTGTTTTCTATAGAAATTACAGAGGAAGCCCCACAAAGTATTAACCCGGATAAAGTCACGTGAGTTATTCCAAAAAAAAACGTGTTGCAATTACAACATCATTGCTAAGTTAAAGGCGGGTGAGTCTTTGTTGAACCTTAATGAATTTTCATTTGATCTTTTCATCAGAGTCGGTGGAATTTTTTACTTCGGACAACAATGACTGTATGCTTGCGAATTTCAGCCGTGCTATGATTTCAGTTGTATAAGGTATATATTATTATGGGTGAGTTATTCACATTACTTTGAATAATGATTTTTAACTTGAGATGTTAACAATTGCGATTTTGTCGATGGATAATGATACATTTAGAGACATGAGACATGGGCCCAAAAATGTAAGCGGATGTTATGATCTTTTCGACCAAACTATGCTTGAGTACTTCTAAATGAAACAAAGTATGTAAACTTAGTGGTGTTATTTACACCACTAAGTTTACATACTTTGTTTTATTACTGGGACTGCATATAAGATAAGTGTATTTCTTAGTCCCGCCTATGATGTACTTTATCTGACAAGAAAAGAGGAAAAAGAGTTTGAAAAATGTGTGTTTGAGTTAAACACTACTGACACCCTACATTTTGCAGCGTATTTGTCTATACTGTGACCAGAATTATAAATAATTCGTTTTTGAACGCAATACATTAATATTTTCTAATGGAATCCCGCAAGGGGCTAACTTTGGATCTATGCTACGTATAAACTGACTACAAACCCACTTTTCAATTGATTCTTTCAACTTACCTCATTTCCTGCCATATCAATATATTTTTTTGGAAACAATCCCTTACCAAAATAATACGAGTACCTATCCTTTCGAAATGAAAGAACTTCGTAGATTTGGATTTTGATTTTGAAGATTACAATACGCACGGAAGACGTGTCCCGTCATATAAACAGTCAAATCAGAGCAAATATGTATATATTTATAGGTAGGAGTATATATAGGTACCTGTAATACGCCATGCAGACGACTAACATTTCAAGTAATTATAGAGGTTGAAATTGAATAATAATATGTATCTCGTCCCAATTATCGAAGATTATAATGACATCATGTTCAATATTTGAATTTCGTTTAATATTTCAATAGTTAAAGAGAGATTAAATTGTATCTTTGAAGGTGTATTGTAAAGGGGGATTAGTTTGGTGGCCTCTAATTAGGATACGTCACCCCATGTCTTCCCCACTGAGGGGTTGCAGGAGTATAATTAGGGGAAAGAGCGGGTTACACTCACTTTTAGCAAAATAATTATAGGTATATTGGGTTTGATGCGTGCAAGAGGGTCCGAGTCAACGTCCTTTTCGAAATATAAAATATTACGAACAGGTATTTGCGTGACTCCGAAGCGAGGGAGCAGTTTTTCAATATTGATACGGAACACGACAAAAATGTTACAGTTTTTAATCAAAGCAACTTTTTCCAGATACTTTTTTTTCCGGCGACATCTGTTGGTATCAGCCAGTCTTTTGACCTTAACCCTCTCGAGCCTAGGGCCTCTTGTGTAAGCGATTTATTATGGTCTAGCAGTGTCTAGCCTTCGGCGTCATGCGCAGATATTTATGTGATAAAATATTTTTACAAAAAACATTTCTGTCGCAGTTAGTAACTGCTTCATTTTTTGAGAGGTCTTGGAATTAAATTCGAATTTTATTTAACACGGCTACTTACGGTCTTTGATACAAATAATGATGAAATTGAGATTTTAAAAGCTTTTTTCATGAGCTTTTTTTATATTATTATTATTCTAGACTAGCTTTGGTCCGCGGCTGTGCCCGCGTGAATGTCGGTTATCGCGTAAAAAAGTAGCATATGTCTTTTTCTATATCCCAGGCTATATATTCGCATTTATAATATTAGTAGGGATTAATCATAAAACCATGAACATACCCAGCAAACCCCGCGCTATATCTACTCAATTTCGATTCAAAAGATAGTCATCGCAACTCGCGGAAATTCAATAAAAAATAATAATCTATTAATACAAAAGTGCGTCGCATTTTCAGACTGACGCCTGAACGAACAACGTAACGTATCTTATCTCACAAACGCATTACGTGAATACAGAAATAATCAAATCACTCGTAGTGCGAACTTGTTTTTTTAGAATCTGCGTTGATAAAAAACTAAATGCATTCGTCATTTTGTTTTTGAATTCCGGCTACAATTAGATAACCCTGGTTCATTATCTGGAGTCGACACGTGTAAGTTTTGAAGGCCAAATTTTTTATACGCTGAAAATAAATGCACTTGTTGTGTAATGTTTGTCGAATCTTTTTTTTCGTATGTGTGCGTTGGATGCGCGTCATAAAACCAGTGTTTGCTAGATTCTTGTCGGCGCGCACATGCAGGGTTGACTGAAAATTATTGTAGATTTTTTCTTTTGATATTGTAACGTTATTGGGAATATTTTGAAGAAAAACTTGCACCTTTTTCCACGTATCCAAGGGGTTTACTCTCTTAGCCCGAAGTCCGTAGTTTCGGCCTCAGTCTCGGGCGACACAACAACTGTCAAATCGTGTTGTCATTCATTCCTAGTTCGGGTTCGGAACTAATCGTAAGTCCGTAGGTGATACGGAGTAGAAAACGCCCGATACTAAGGCCGAAACCACGGACTTCGGGCTTAGAGAGTAGACCCCCAGATTAGATTGAGTCTACAGCGTATACTTCTTAGAATTCTATAATATTTATGGCAATGGCACCTACCTATGGTACCTACTACAAACAATACCAACGATTACTAATTATATATCAAATACAAATCAGACGTTATTGAAATATTTGAATCTAATTTTATTTAAAGCAATACAAAATAACTTTGCAGCTACCTACCTACTTTTTCCGGCATGAAATAATAATGATAAAGCATAATCTACAAATGCGAAAATTGAGGAAAAACATTTCACTTATCAAAAATCTATTTGCAGATGATAAAATAACAATAATCTTTAAGCTTACAACCCTCAAATTATTCACGGCCAAACCCGCAAGAAATGCCAATATGCATCAGACTGGCGACAAAATTGATAATGTATATCGCAAACATAGCCAAAAAAATATAATATAGAGGCAATTTATCGCGCCACGGAGTCAACGACCTGTTTATCGGTTTAGCAAGATTTCGCGGACATGCATGTCTGTACGACATTATGTAGGTAGGCACTAAGTGATAAATAGTGATAATAAAATTTGCTATGTTACGAAATATGTACATTAAAATTTTCAGGGATGTAAATGTATAATTTTTGGTGTACATTTCGAATTTATCTGAGATTTTTGTGGGAATACAAATCTAAATTAAATTGAAACAGGAAAAATACTGTTTCTATCAGCTTTCAGTTTTAACTGTCACGCAAAACTCAGCTGATCTTACGATCTTATCTGATGCCATTACGTATCTGTTGCGCTGTGATATAAAGCAATTCAACAGCATTTTCATGAATGCTTTACAATTATTACAGGTAATGGCGAAAAACTTATCAACGAATTAATGGCCATTTATAGTATCGAGTAAGGTGACAATTTAAAAAAGCAGAAATAGGTTCTGATCGGACGACGTGGCGCATTGATTGATCGAGTAACAAAGTACTTGTTAACCTATGTGCGTAGTAACCCATTTTCTTCAGTTGACTAACTAGATAAATTGAAGATAAGATACTGATTAAAACTACTATGCAAAAACTTACTCAGCCGTCCACGATGAATCAAAAGACCTTGATCTGGATGTCTGGCTTCTTTCAGATGATAGTTATGATGAAATTAGTCACGCAAAAACTAGATAAAGTGCTTGGTTTACATTATTATGGGTGTCAAAAAACATTCACATAGTCATGAAACATTACGGTATTTGAACATGTGATCCCGCAAAATTGTGAGTACAATACAAATTAAGAGATTAACTCATTTGACGAGGTCCAAAAAATAAACCCCATAATAGACATTAATGCAATGCTACTCATGATGATACATGTCATAAAAATGCCACGAAGATAAATATGAATAATTTGGTTCCAAAAATAAATTCGAATGTCAAGGTCAAAAAAAATGTTCAACTTTTTACAAGTATTCGTGAGCCATAGCTACTTAATTACAAAGATCATCGTTCTAAAGTCCCATCAAATAATGAAGCAGAGTTCATTTTAAAAGTAAATTAGTTATAATTTGATCGTTTGACATCCGGCAAGCTACGGCCGGAAAGTTTACGATCTTCTCTTCATAAATTATGAAGACGCTAGCTTAGCAACAAATTGAATAGAGAAAAATGTGGGTGATTTTTTTCGGAATACCAAATATTGGCTAAATTGACACATGGACCGAGAATTTCTAGCTGTACTTTTTAGTTCTTGTGGTTTCACTACGAACGGATAGAAAATTGAAATACGATGATTTAGAAACCGGCAGGAAAAAGTTCTGCAAGCGTAGATCATAAATATTCTGGGAAACAGTAACACGTATAGCGTAAAATAACAAATCTTTGCGGTTGACAATTTTATTTACATATTTGTCTCAAAGCTAACTACGAGTATATGTTCGTGTCAATATTCTATATCGATTGTAGTTAACGGTATCTTCAAAACGACCTCGCCATATTTTACCTTCTCAATAAAAAGCTGCACATTATCTTTTCCATCGCTCAAATTGGCATTCATCAGCTCATTGTTTGGTGCAAAGTGGCTACATATCCGCGTTTTTTTTCTTACAAAGGTATTCAAAATAAGGACATTAAAGTAAAGGCCTCGATTTGTTGCCGAGTTGACTATGCAATTAGCAAAGTAGTGACATTTTTGTGTTAGCATCGACTAATATTATCTATGCGCTATTGGCCTCGGCTTCTCAATTCACGATCTAAAACTGCAAATTCGTTTAGTTGTTTGTTTTGCTTATTCTGTTTAGTCCTTTTATATTTCCTTTTGTAATATTTACGAGTATTCAAATGTAGTGTGGTTAAACGTACTAATTTTTTTTCGGCTATGAAGTTTTCTAAACTTTATTTCCTTAGTTGGGCATAGAATACTCTTTATTAAGTACACCATATTATAAGTATACCATACCATACCTAGCATACCTTTGGCAGGAATACAAAGTCACAACTTCACATTTCCTAGTAGAATCGATTTACTCGTTAATTGATTCTTGGCATCTATCGGTGACCTATATGAAGCTTTTCTTGGAAAGTTAATAGCATTTCCAGTTTAAACTTACCTTCGCAGTACAGGGTGACGTCGGCGAGGCTCTCCGAATTCCACAGGTTCGCAAACGAAGTGGCCAGGTTCGAACCGAAGCTGTTCCATTTTAGGCAGTACTGTTGCTGCTGGGAGTCCATACCCGGGCCGCCTCGTATACCTGCCCTGTAATAGAAAGCTTACGTCACTATTTGATTTTAAAGCATCAAATAATTTTGGGATTTTCATAGAGAAAAACGAAAACATATTCCATTTTGGAATATTTTTCACAAAATCATTTTCGTTTCGAGCAAATTCTGACCCAAGCTAGGTATTTTTTTTACGAACAAAATCTACACGAATATCAAAAGCTGATTTCGTATATTCCGTAAAAGTAAGAGTAAATAAAAAGGATAAAATCCAGAGCATATCTAACGTTTTATCCATCACCTCATCCGGAGCCCTCGCAAAACAAAAAAACTGATGATAAGGGAGTATTTTTGTGAAAACACAATGTATTTTCACAAACAACAGAATCGGGAGTGTACGAGCAAAACTTAACGTTAAAATAGTCTAATAAAATAAAGGGTTATTTCTATAATTTCATTGTTCGGGGCTCGGTTGGGCTGGTCGAAGGTCGTGGGGTGAACAACCGATGCATGATCGATGCCGCCCGCCCGTTGAATACGTAATACCCTGGATTCCCACGACTGGGCCCGGATAATGTTAAAGGAGGGAATTTATTGAGGGCTATTGTGGGCGATGGGAGTGAACCTAGCTATGAGCTACCCCGTAGCATTTTTGTCTTTATCTGGCACTTCATATCCGTTTGTTTGGTTAGTGATAGACAATTAAATTAGAAAATATATATCAGCAAATTTATAGTTTCCCCATTTATTTTGTAGTCAAAGACACGTTTAAGAAGTTTATTATGTGCTGTTTTTTTTTTAAGTCAGATTAACAGTTATGTATACAATCAATAATAATATATCAACATATATTACAATGTTTGTAATGAGAATAATATTATTCTTATGTGCCTTACGATATCGCAAAGGTTCATTAGAAAAAAGCGTTCGAAGTTACAACCGAATCTCATCTTGCTCGTTAGTATCTTAAGCTTGACGTTCAAATTCAATAAAAACATAGCCAACTTTCAATTTAACTGAACTTTCGAAAATATATTTTAAGTAAAGTCTACTTTAAATTATTAAACATGTTCATCAATACATTGTTCCAATTTCTCCAGTTACCTAACCGACCTTTCAAGACAAATCGATCAACCACCGTCCTAGATAAGCTACAGTTGACTATGATATACATCCACATGCACGTATAGAATCAACTGCAGCTAGGTAAGTGCTCAGCTATTGATCGACCCATTAACCTGCTTCGGCAGCAGTACTTCGAAACCTACTATTAATTAATAATAGTGGCGCTGTATAATTCAAGACTTTTGTTCCCTCGTCACGTAGTAATAACTGTATGTTCCGTTCTTTCAGTTTCATGTTTAGGTTTTTGTGTTACATTTTACTATCATAATAATATGTTTGAAGTTTCTTTGCTCGAATTTAAAATAATGTTCGTTGATGTATTTTAGTTTGTGAACAAATTCTTCACAGTTTGCAATGAAGGTCGTCAAATTCTTATTTGAACAATGGTTATACAATTAAACGTAATACAATAATAATTATCAATCCCATCCAAGTTAAAAAAAAATTAGCATACAATGAAATGCAGAAACATTTAAATAGTTTGCATCAAAATATAAAACCCTTAGCCGACTAAGAATGAAAACCATACTGTAGCTAAGTACCAAAACCTACATTTTAAAGGGTTGTTCCAACAAACTGTTATTAATACGAGCGAGAAAGTTGTAAAATTTAATATTCAAATGGATTCAAAACGTGGCAAAACTATCCTTTTAGACGATAAGGGTATAGTTCAATTTTTAATCAGGATTAGTTAATTGTTGAAAGATAAGGGATCTAGAAATCTAGATAATATACGGAGCAAAAACGAAGATGTAAAAGAAATTGTGGACTATAAATATTTCACAAACATATAAATCACAAAGGCGCAAGTCATCTTTCGCTTGTTGCGCATAATGTGATACTTGAAGATATAATATACTTCCATGTTGGACAAATACTCACTAAACCATAAAATAGGGGAAGTATATTATACTTTAACGAATTTATGGAACTCAAAAAGGCACTAAAGACAGTAATGGAAGTAACTAAAGAAAAAGTGCTACATAAAATAGTCAAAGAAACGAATCCAAAACAAAAACTACCCACATTTTAGAAGCACAAACAAATAGTAATGCTTCAAAGTATATCTCCAAATTCTGTGTCAAAGTTACTACTTAAGCTGTGATAAATAAGCAACAAGCAATTTACGTCAAATCTATTTGACACGAATTTGGTATTCAGTAGGTACCTTGGTTTCTTGTGTTTTTTATTCATCTTCTCTTTCTTCAACGTCTTCTTGTACTCTAAGTATTCTAAGAGATCGCTCAGTGAATATTCCAGTTTGATGAATTCAATTTCCTTATTCCCAAAGAACTAGGAAGGTTTGATATTAACGTCACACAGAATATTCGTTGAAAGATTTCAAAAAGTTTCGTTTCCTACTTCAGCAGAATGAACAATACCGAGTTTTACATTAGCATAATTAGGTAGTCACCGAACCGTGATACGTTTACTAAACGAGGAACGATCCGGTCGTCACCTTCGCGAATATCGCACTCCCGCACAATTTACCGGACAGTCCGGGGCAGGTCGTAGCGAGCGTCTAACAGAGGTACGCACACTGCACCGACCGTCAATACGTTATCGATTGGATTCTCATCAGCTCCGTTACAGCCTAACTGTATATTTGCATGCGTGCAGTACACTGAGCTAGTTCACTTTGAACCACGATGGCTTTATTAGCGTCCCCTTTTTTGGGCGATTGGAGGTAACCGCGAGGCGTGGGGTAGGCCTAGATAGGCTGGCTGAAGTGGAATTTTGGTTGCGACCCGGTTCCGGCATGCAGCACACGCGCAAGCGTACTAGCGTCGCGGCGAGGCCCCGCTGGCGGGGGCCGGGGGGCGGCTGCACCGAGTTGCGCAAACTGACGCAGCGGTCACTCTGCAGCCGAACCACAGAGTAATTGAAATCGAGTGACACCAGTATGATAATGGCCCTTTTTATGTACTTTGATGACATTATAAAATATTTTAATGCTTTATTAGAATAGTTACAGTAATTTCAGATTCAAAACCGATTGATGTTTTTTTTAGTTCAAGAAACCTATCATTACTTTATTTACAAAACAAAGCCATTCTTAACCCCGAAAGCAATGTAAACAATACAATCAACTAGTTCTTCGTTGCATGTTGTGCAACTGGTGAAATTCCGCGTTTTCAAAGGTAGAAAACTTTGCAAGAAATTATTTAAAAGTCGATTGATCTACATTAATTTATAGCTCTATTCGTCGACCTATTTTTATATTGTTTGTTTATACGCCTCAATTAGATGCGATTTATGATCGAGATCACACGTAAAATTATTATAACACGACTTTTTAATATGAGTACATTCTATAATTTACGCTATTTTATCATCGAAGCTTTTTGTTGAAAAGGTTTTCATACGTTAAATGATTTTATACTGGCTGTTATTTGTTTCCTTTTTCATTTTCAAATTCAAAATTGGAACAATCACGACCTAAGATTTGTTGTGACAAAGACTCCTACGACTGGCTGTTTTTTGATTCTTCACGTCATCATTTCGAAATTCAAAATTGGTACAAGCGAACCTATTTGTAAGTTATTACTCTGTGTAATGGCCGGGCCCCTAACGGTGCTTAGACAAAGGCCTGCATCGAACGCCTCGTAACTATTGCACTGGGTTCCCATCGCCCTTCGCCCCTTTGCCCTTTTCCCCCCTCGCCTATACAACTATAACTTCCTACATAACAATATAGAATGTACTGAAAATTGCTACGCCGCGCTACGAAGGCATCTACGAGCTTGCTTTTATTGAAAACTCGTCTAACAGAGCAAATGAATTGATTTGAGACCTTAGAAACTGGTGCTTGTAATGGTTTCTGCTGTAAATAATTTGGTATTCATACAGTTGATTTTAATTAGAAGTTTGGAGATTGAATTTTGTAATTAAAACGGATTCATTTTAACATAAGACAGCCCACTTTGAACCAGTACCGCATGTAACTTTTCTCCCACTGGGATTATGTACATCTTACATACCAATATATATATCTATCGACACTTTACAACAAAATCATATCACACTATCGAACCCTGCAGTCACCGGACACATGAATCTAGGCAGATACACAATTGCGGCACTTAAAACTTCCTCATAGAACGCCCAGCTTTCTAGGTCAACTCAGTTGGACGGCAGTAGAAAATGCATTTAGTTTGTAAAGCTAGTAGCAGACACGCGGACCGCAACAACGCCGAATCTGTATGCGTTTCGTGCGACCAAAACGGTACATGGCTTTGTGGTTACCAATTCTTACAACTGATTTTTGTTGCTGCAGTCAATGTCTAATTTTGTGTATTAATTAAAATACAATGGAGGAAAAAATTTAAAATAGGTACCTAAATTGTCTAAATGCAGCAAGCGAGCGTAATGGTCACAGCTAATTGCGCTTTATCCTTATTACTTAATTATATTATAATGCGAAAGTATCTCTGTCTGTCTGTCTGTTACGCTTTCACGTTTATCGGCTAAACGGAGCGTCATGAAATTTGGCAGATATATAGCCTGGGATATGGAGAAGGAAATAGGCTTTTATCGGCGAAAACCGACATCCACGCAGACGGAGCGGCGGGCTATAGCTAGTATTAAAATATGTGTTTTCCCCCAGAGTGGATTCAGGCTGATTAATAAACATTCGATAAAATTAGAACGGGTAATTCTATCTGCCATTTAAAACTTGCAGTGCAAAACAAATGAAGCGATCAATAAGCCACAAATCAAAAGACAAAACAATGAGTTTCTTCCGACATAAATCGATCCATGACTTATGTATAAATAATGAGTAATAGCTCCCCAAAACAGGAGGCCCGGATATCCAAAACACCATTTAAATAAAATTATACTGTACACGTGCTTCATTGCAAGACGGAGGCGGCGCCTTCACACAATAATGTATTTTATAATACTATTGTGATATGTAAGGTTCGATCGTGCGGATATTATGACAGTTCAATTCATCATTATGTTGGATTTTCTGCATATATTATCAGGTTCAACTGTCATCGTCCTTCGTTGACGTCTGTGCTTAGGCACTGCAAAAGATAGTTTTTTAAGAAAAAACACAAAGCATCTAGAACTGTCACAAACTCACAATAATACTACATACGTGTAACGACTTTTGTCTCCCACTACTTTGCACCTAAATAAAGGTGTGCATCTAAACAAATGCTTGCATCGCAAGGTGCGGCTTTCGCTCGTGTGTACCAGGCCCTCACAATCCCAACGTACGTTGTATTACGCAAGCCGATGTCGAAATCGGACGCACTACGGAACGGGTTTTCTAAATTCCCACACGACAACTAGATGCAATGATGATCTGCATGTCTGTTTGTTTGTGTGGGTATCGCATTAGTTTTTATTTGAATTGAACAGGTGGTGGATACAGCTTGTTGGTTATTAAAAGTTATTGGCTATAAATATTTTTATTTGAATGGTACCACGACGAATCAATGTTGTTTGTAGGCTTGTTTTCGGTTTGAGCTTTGACAGGTTTTAGTGAAATTGAATCACAAAGTTCTAGATTGGTTGTAATGACTTACTGTGGCAGTTTTATGCTCAAATTCAAGTCTCAATATCATTTTAGTGACCATCAATGTCGAAAACTAGTCAGAGTTTAAGGAAATTAGATGTGTTGTTGATAGTATGCGACTGCGTTACGAATGCTAACCCTGTATACAAAAACGAGAATTGCTCCACGATTATTTCATAGTGATTTAAAAGGGGATATTATAAATTGCATATCAAATAAATATTCGCCTATCAATACATACTCATCATTTATATTCTTTTTTACATCAAATAACTTACTTCACTACAAATAAACTAAATGTTTAACAAAACTCAAACTGCAGATAATTCGAAATCATACATCAATATGACATTACTTTTTTCCTCATAATGCAATACAGCTAAATTTATTTTTGTACGATAATACATTTAAAAGTACATAGCATAAATACTGACTGCACAGCAAATTTTCCATATTTCATTTTTTTATAAACCACACAGAAGTAGGAGCCCCGCGAAGCGGGGCTCCGCCCACCATCAACCATGCATAGAATATTTTAAGGTTTGGCTAGGTCTATTCGATTTGGATAGGTCTATTAGATATAAGATTATTAGCTGTGCATTGATGAAAAAGCTTTTGCTTTAGGAAAAATCGCTGTACGCTGCGAAAATAAATTGTAGTGTGTTTAGTGATATTTTGAGTTGAATATTTTGCTGTGCAATCAGTAATTTTGATGGGAATTCGGAATCTTATTGCATAGAAAAAGGATGTTTTTTGATTTGCGTTTAAATACTACCCATTTAAAAGCTACACAGTCCTGAACACTAGCAAAATAAAATTCAACACATTGAAACGGCACGATTAGTAAAATAGTCGAGTCAATACAAAGCCTAAGTCACTTTGCATTGCAAACAAAAAAAAAACTTTCTAATGCAACGTTTTTCCGGCGCAAAACGCGTTGTGCGGGTCGCGGGGGGCAGGGGCCCGTCAAAATAGAAAGTTGCATGACACGCGTTGCAATGCGTGCGCGCAACGCAATGCTGCTAAAAAGTAGATATTCTCGACTATGATTTTTGGCGATTTAGATCCGGTCTTTTTAGAGCTACAAATCTTCTAAAACTTTTCACAACTACACGTATGTTGGGATCGCCTTCCAGAAAAACTCGATGCAGTTGAATACCAGTATTTTAAGTGGCGGCCTATCTGACCTCAAAAACCGTGTGTATAATAGTAGTACTAGTACTGGGAAAAATAAGCCATCTATACTTCTAGAATATCTATATTAATACTTCAAATTATAAAGAGGTAAAGTTTGTGAGGTTGTAGGGGGTAATATCTGGATCTACTGAACCGATTTTAGGATAGCCACATTCATGAGGAAGGCTATAGGCTGTGAGGAAACGGGAAAAAACGGGATATGCGCGTACGAAGTCGCGGGCGAAGTGCTAGTACTATAATAAAGCAGAAGAGTTTGTTCGAACGCGTTAATCTCTGGAACTACCAGTCGGATTTGGAAAATTATTTTTGTATTTCGGGAAATTCTTACGGGACGAAAAACAATAGGATATGCGGGATAAAGATAGTTATTAAATTGTAGCTACCGGGACTAACTTTTCATCTTTTAATGCAGTTTAATTAACCGTGTCGAATATAATTTATAATACTTAATTATTATGACCAGTCCAGTCAATTAAGACATTTTATGGGCATCTACGTGTTTCGTATTTTCAATCTTTATAACGCTATTTATTTATTTACATAACAAGGCATTTGGACGCCATTTTTTCTGGGAATTATTATTGCTAACAACAAAATTAAAAACGACTGCGTAGAATTCTTAACATTTACTTCAAAAATTCATTAGGTAGGTAGGTACTTTCAACTCTCAAAAAATGCCATTACCAAAAACGAAACAAAACAAGATAAAAATCAACTCGTGCGCTTCCTGCATAGATGCGTACGCGCAGTGCGAACCAGTGCGTGCATTATGAAATAAGCCTTTCACTCACTGCAGTTCGAAAGCAGAGCCTTTCTCTTATATAACGGTACACGGGATCATATCAAACGCTAATTATAATTAGTTTGTTTGACATGAGTAATTACCTCAAAATTTTAACAATAAAAAAATCGCCGTTATGCAAAAGATAGTGTGACTATTTGAACAATCTTCGCTTTTATCGTGTTTGCAATTAATCTTTGTGTTTATGTAATATGCGTCATGGTTTTGTTGTGTTTTTGGGGTTTCCTTGTTGCAATGTCTATTCGTTTTTTTTTGTTTTCACAACGGAGATTTAAAAAAAACAATTTTATTTATTTATTTAAACTTTATGTAAGTACAATAATGGTACATGGGCATGGGACTTTTGAAAAAATGGAATTGAGATGTTTCCCGAATTTCTTTCCATTTTAAGATCTAACTGGCACATAATAGAGTGGTAACATAAATGCGTGTTCATTGGCTAAAGTTTACACAAGGGCCACGTTCGCCCCACCAACCGTGTCTCCACGTTGTCGTCGTGGTGGGGCTTGCGTGTCTCAGTGATCTTGGGGGCTTTGCCGGTAGAGCCACTCATGCCGGAAGGTCCCAAGTGAGAGACCAGACCAAGAGAGACACAAGAGGGGCACACCGTTCGGAGACTTGAGCAGTGTTCGGGTCCTCGGACGGTGTGCGTCTCATTGGCTTGCTCGCTGCTCTCTGGTACGCGTCTGATCATCAGACGTGACTGTGAGGGCAGCGAGCAAGCAGTGAGAGAGAGGGAGAGAGGAGGGGAGATAGGGACCGCACCCTCAAAAAGGAAATTATGGATAGTAGCCAAAAAGAGATATTACCCCAGGGCGGTACGGACTGCACAGCAGTCCGGGAATCCGCCACGCTTTATGCGTCAAGCCCCTCGTATTCTGGGGGGGGCAACGCTGCTATCCACCATCCGCTTGCCAAGGGCAACAGTGGCCGAGGAGGCCCCCGATCCAAGCCGTCCTTCGAGGACTTGATCGGGTTTGGTTTTAACTCGCCCGACAAAGCGTCGGTCGGGCAGAGCGCGAGAAGAGGCGCGTCATGTTGGAGAGAGGGCTTGCCTGAGCGTCACGCGGGTGCAGAGTCGGAGTCCGAGTTGGACTCCGACGACCTGGTGACCGTGAGCTCGGCAAGCTCTGGACCCGAGGGGGCGGGGACAGGCGCGGAGGACTCTAGGTCCTTCCGCAAGCGGCCTAGACCGGAGGAAGACCGGGGGTCGTCTGGCAGCGAGGAGGTGGCCTCTGCTCGCAAGATCCCCACCAGCAGGCGGGGCAAGGGCCGAGAGGGAGGCAAGGGGAGATTGCCCGCCTCCAAGGTGGCTGGTCAGCGAGCCGAGGAGCTCGCCGCTGACGGACGACCTCCCGTAGAGGGCGGTCGCAGGGCTCCTGGTTCGGAGTCCTCCGGCGGTGAGCCGGATGACTCCGGACAGGAGCGTGTTCGGAGGGCCGGGTTTGCGGAGGTTGTAGAGGCCGCGCTTCGCGATGTGGCCTTGAAGAGGAAGTTGTCCTCCAAGAACAAGGCCATACGCGAGGCGATGGCCTCCATTCTGGCGGCAGCGGAGGGTAACCCAGGGGGGCCTCCGCGGGACGAGATGTCCAAGCTGCGGGCGGAGGTCGCCCGCTTGGCTGCCGCCACGGAGCGCCTCCAGAGGGAGAATGCGGGGCTCCGAGCAGACCTGGCCAGGCTCCAGGGAGCCGGCCCACAGGGGGCGCCTGAAGGGGGGCGCAGGGAGAACAGCCAGCCCGTGCCGCAAGAGGGCCAGGTGCTGGACCTGGTGCGGCAGGAGATGGCTGCCTTCCAGGCGCGGTTTTCCGTCCTGGAGGGCATCGTCCTGCGCCCCCCGTTAGCAGCGAGTGGGAAGGCTCCAGGCAAGAAGGCGGCGTCGTACGCGGCCGCCGTGGCTGCCACACCGGGGTCGTCCGGCCAGGACAAAGGGTCCGGGCTGGCACCCGCGAAGCCGGTGCCGGGAAAACCGGACCCGGCCCCGGGAAGGAAGAGGAAGGGTGGGGTTGCTGCGCGGACGGCGAAGGCTCCTGCGCCGTCTGAGCAGCAGCTCCCCCCGGCTTCCTCGCCTTCAGCTCCTCCCCCGGCTCAAGCCGAATGGCAAGTGGCCGGGGAGAAGAGGAAGGCGGGAAAGGCAGCCAGGGCGGCCAAGAGGCGGGAGAGGAAGCGGCGGCAGAAGGCGCGAAGCGTCGCGGCTGCGCTGCGCCCCCCGAAAACCGCGGCTGTAGTGGTTACACTGCAGCCGGACGCGGCGAAGAGGGGCGTGACGTACGCGGACGTGCTCACCAAGGCGAAGGAGGCGATAAACCTTGGTGAGCTAGGCATCGTGGGGGGCCTTCGGCTCCGGGTCACCATGACTGGGGCCCGGATGCTGGAGATCCCCGGGGCAGCCAGCGGCCCAACCGCGGACGCTCTAGCCGAAAGGCTCAGGGCGTCCCTAAGCGCGGACGATGCCCGAGTGTCCAGGCCCACCAAGCGCATCGACATGCGCATCTTGGGCCTGGACGACTCCGTCACGGAGGCGGAGGTGGTGGCCGCCGTCGTTAGGACGGGGGGGTGCTCAGCAGAGGAGGTGAAGGCGGGCACCCTACGTCCTGACAACACGGGCACGCGCACCATTGTGGTGAGCTGCCCCGTGTCGGCGGCCAAAACCATCACGGAGGGCCGAAGGTTTTTGGTGGGTTGGGTTTCCGCGCAGGTCAAACTGCTGGAACCCCGACCTCTGAGGTGCTTCCGGTGCCAAGTGGGCCACCATGTGGGAGCACAATGCACCTCGGAGGTGGACCGCAGCGGTCTTTGTTTCCGCTGCGGTCAGCCCGGTCACAGGGCCGGCTCTTGCGTCGCCGCGCCGCACTGCGTAGTCTGTGCGGCAGCTGGCAAGCCGGCCGACCACTGGGCTGGGGGTAGGGCCTGCGCCCCACCCACCAAAGCCGGAAACAGGAGGAAGCCCTCCGCCACCGCCGTCTCTGCCGCGACCGCCGCCGCTGCCGCCGCTTCTTCTACCGCCATTGCCGGTTCCACTGCGGCTGCTGCTACTGCAGCGGCCGCAGTAGAGCCCCTACAAAGGGCTCCGGAGGGGGCTGAAATGGAGTGCCAGTAATGGCCCCATTTCCCCCCGTCCTGTTGAACGTCAGCCACTGCGCCGCCCAGGAACTGATGCTCCTGAGCATGGCGCAGTGACTGATGCCTGTGGACGGCGAGCAATGGGTAGCTCGCCGTCCGATCAGAACAGGCCCGGGTTGACGGCGCGCTGTGTCCTACGCGCGCCAAACCAGCAGACGTCAGCATGGGTCGGAGCCCAATAGGGCCAGAGCCTACCAGGGTTGCGGATTTGTTCGAAAGAGTTACCGCGGCCCTGGGAAGAAAGGCACTAGGAGGACTAAAGGGTGGGTTTTAGTCAGTAAAAGTCTGACACTCCCTGCCGCTCCACCCAGAGCGGGAGGGGTCATTTGATGATTTCCCATCCTAGAAAAAAAAAAAAAAAAAAAAAAAAAAAAAAAAAAAAAAAAGGGCCACGTTCGAGTGACAAGCAAAAACTAGCCTGAAAAGTTCCGAACTATGTTATGTACGAGTAAGTCTTAAAGATACTCTATATACTCTTATGTTAGTTTCAAAATACGCTATTGGTTTGTAGGTAGTATACGGAACAAACACATCCGCGGCACCTTTAGTGGATAAATCAAATTGGAAGATTAGATTCTCGCAGATCTGGGGGGCGTCGCGTTATGGCGCACAAGGAGAAAACCCGATTTGTAAACCTTGTGACGTTTTGAAAACTTTGTTTACTACATTTCGGGTTTTGAAAAGAATTGAATCACTATCTGCGCTTTATTGCAACTCTGTCAAAACATGTTATTGCCTTCTACAATGCGACGCAATACGGAAAAACATAATTATTCCGATTGTGTTATCATTTTCCGCGGATCAGTTAAATTGGTGGGCAGTTTACATAATTGACTACCGAGTCTTTAATGGCTTTTTAAAATCAATCAGTTGCCGCCTAATTGGTGGTTATAAAGGTAACTGGATAAATAGATAATAATTAAGCACGGCCCTGCCCAAGTAAAGTTTTAGTCGACTAGCGCAAACAAATAACAGAAAAATCTAATACGAGAAGGACCACCTACGATGATGTTGATAATTTGTTCTAAGAAAGAGTATCTACGTTTTTAAATGACTGTGGTCAAATTAGTCATTCTTTGGCAATGTAGAAAATGGCAAGAAGTCATTGGTAGGACGGATTGGCGAGTTGCGGATTATGTTCGAAAGAGTCACCGCGGCCCTGGAACGCAAAGGGCACTAGGAGGAACACGGACGGTTTAGTCAGTAAGAGTCTGACACTCCCTCCCGCTCCTCCCAGAGCGGAAGGAGTCATTTCATGATTTCCTATGCATAAGAAAAGGACGGATTGGCAAAAGATACCTTACATACATATATATATTACAGAGGCAATATAACTACAGAGAATGCTGCTGATTCACTATGTGAGTTCCTTAGTCACCTCTTACGACACCGACGGGAAGTGATGGAATGGTGCTATTCTTTTACATCCGACACCATACGGAACAATAATATAAGAATTTGGTGCATCTAAACAGACTTGCTTCCCACAAACTTCAGGTGCGGCTTCAGTCTAACAAAATGTCGAAACGGCGTTAAACAGTCATAAATCATCACGCAACGAAGTACTTCTCAGAATTTATGTCTCAGTCAGTATTAAATGGTAATGAGTACCTTCGTGTTACTCAACTGAACTAAAGGAAATTGTCTTGTCATTAATCAAATATAAGCCATTAAAAGTTCCTAAAGCCATAAAAATTACGTAGCCTACTTGTATCTGGAGTTATAACAGCCGTTCATGGATGACAACTTTCATTCAATTGCATAATTTTTGTGAATTAAATCGTTTGAAAATTTATTGTAGATTTGTATCTTAATGATGTTTGTGTTATTGCTTTGACGTAACAATTCAATAGTTTGGTGCGACTGTGTTAAGGTGTTTCAGTTATTTTGTTCATCAAATATTTAATTCAACTAATTTGTTGGTATAGCTTTTAGTTCTAGGTCTATACGTGGATCAGACCGGGACAATCAACATGTAGATAAAATCTCCCAAAAGCCCAAAGGTCACCACAAATAAAATGAGATTGACAAGAAGTTTACCCGAACACAATACAATGCGCAACAGTCTCCAAACGATTGAAGAAGGAAGATGGATCTATTACATTGTCTGAGTAAAAATGTTAATTTATCCATTCTCAATAACTGCTACGAACAAGGTAAAATCTATTGTTATTTATCTAGAAGTCAAGAAATATTTTTAAAATCAAATTCACCGTAATAGTCAAGGGGTAAGGATTCAAATTCACAACCCCTCGTGAGCCAGTTTATACGCAGTGTGCTCCTCCAGTGAACAGTATAGTTCTTTTTTATATTTCTAATACAGCAAATCACTATTTATATACCCCACAATAATTCCGCATAAAATTATTTCGGGAGTAATAATACAACTCCCAAACATTTCCGTGTAGGGTGGCCAAAATAATGCAACAACCGGACCTCGGTCCCTTTTGTAAAGGATATAATCCTTGACCCGATTTCATGTCCGAAAGCAGATGGAAAACCTGTTTTTGGGACTGTCCCACACAGGTTAAATTACGTATTGTTACCTCAAAATAATAATTAGAATTTAGAATGTGCAACGTAATTTCGTGTTTCGACAAAAGTTTGTTGACAACGCAATTGTTTGAGTCTGTCATGCGATTTTAAACCTTATATTTGCAGGTGTAAGAAGATGAGGCATCCTCGTTTTGTGTGCTCACATTAGGGTTATTCTTAGGAAATATTAGGGTTCCTTTGGCCGTATGTGGTAGCACTGTGTTGGTCAATTATTGCATGTGCATTTTTGTACTCATACAAACCAGGGCTTCTATTGAATGACGTAAGTAAAAGTGATGTTATACACGTTTTTTTTTTATTTTATAAGCGGAATTTTACATCATGAAGGGTGGTTTTACTTGTGTCAATAATTTTATGAGTAGGTTACTAATTCAAACGTAAGTGTAAGGTAGTCATAAAACGTTATTAAGCTATTAATTGCCTGTGTCATAAAGGTTATTATTCATTAAATGTGTATGTTTATACGAGTACTAATTTATTATCCATACGACCTAATTGTGAAAATGTTTAGATTCTTATAGATTTTGCTTTTCTAATACCGCTGGGTTTTTTGGTTTCTAGATTTTAACTTTCATAAACTGCAACGTATTTCCTAATTAATGTATTTTTAGGCATAACTACCATATTATAATAGGTACCTTTTAAAGTCGAAACATTCGTTTCCAACTAGGTGACGTATCCAACATATTTGAACGGCGCACGCGCATATTATTCGACAATTATGAGGAAAATCATAGATATAGGATCTATGATTTTCCTCATAATTGTTCATACTAGTAGTTGTACCAAATAAATGTATAATGGTATTGTTTTTACATTACATTTATAGCTACTACTGACCTATTCATTTAATGTAAAGATCATTAAAACGAATGCGTATGTAATGCATCGATGAATAATAGTGGTTTAATTTGCGGTTTGGGTTTCTCGAAACAGAAATAGGAAGAAATATTGTACATATTGTATGTCCGACAAAATTCATGGTCATTCCAGCTTAGGCTTTTAATTTTCCTAAACCTATACTTCTGAGCTTAATATTATACAGAGATATACAATTTTGTTTGTGTGTTTGTTTGTAGGAGGCTGTCTCTGGAAAAAAAAATACTATCAAAAAACCCGACCGCTTAAAACGACTAAAAAGTTCGAAACAAGAACACGATCACGCAGAACAATATGGACGTTACAAGATAGTGCAGTTGTTTATTTACAAAAATGCAACATTGCTCTTTGAATACTACAATTATTATGTTTGCAAAGTTTTGTGTATCGTTTCCCGACCTTGGACTAAATAATAATAGTCGTTTGTTTGTTCGAAAATGTATGATGAATGTGAAGATAAGGAGAAGGCTTAAAACTTTAATGGTAACTGTTTCTTAAAACATTTGATTTATTTAGAATACTTAGATTTATTTTAAATTCCTTTTTCCTATGTGACATAATTATCTTTAAGTATCTTTTTTCTTCCGTAAAGTTTCTTTTTTATCTAGGTAGGTATGCGTTCTCGGAAATTTCTCAACCAATTCTAACCGGATCCAGCTGAATACCAGTATTTTGCATACAGCGAGTCCCTGTCTAAACTCCACCCAGTTACTGGGAGTAAATCTTGGTAACCATACTGAAAAGTATCACAACCATAGTCATGAAAAAAATGATTAAACAGTAAGTTTTCGAATGCAAATCAGAGTAAGGTAACAGGTAAACATAAGTACATAGCTCATTGTATTGTATTTGTCGACGTAAACCGATGACGTCAACAAAATCATGCAAGGCCAAGCGAACAATCTGTCTGAAGCAGTGTTTTTGAATATTTTAGAAACACCTGTAATATCAGAAATGTGGTCGTGAAATATATAATAAAGAAAACAAGACAGATTAAATATTTTGTAAGTCTGAATTTTGAGCCTTGCTTTATTAAAATAATTTATTTTTTTGAGAATTGTACTTGACATTGAAACTCTTAAACGGTTATTGTTGCCAAATAGTGGTTGATGAAATATTTTACTGACATTTTATGCGAGATTTTTTGATGCGATGATATGCGTGTAACTTAAAATTAATATTGCTCTATGCAGAAAATCCCAAACTAACGAACAAGTACCTACTACATTAGCTAAAGAACATCGTAACCATTGCACTAGACTAAAACTTAAATTTTAGAAATATATGAGCTAGAAAAACTACTTGAAACAGAAGAACCATGCCTTCATTGATTATTCAAGGACTACACCCATGGCTATTGAAAATATTGGACGAATATACATTGCACTTAAATAACTGTGGTTTGCTGTATACAAAAAAAACGGTGTACACCTAGGCGGAGTGAACGACAAGTAAGCTGTCATTCCATCTTATTTGTATGATTTGACTCACCTGTCGTGCACCTCGCCCAAGTGTTCACTTCGATAGATGTCCATTCAGGACAGCTTTATGTCATTATTTCTGTTTTTTTTTTTAAATTAAGTATGTCAATAATTGTAGGTGGGTCAATGTGTATTTCCTATTCCACATTTATCTGACACTTACCAATAGTACAAAATGCGAACTTAAACCTTTTCGAAAGGTATCATCTACCCACCATACCTTAAGATCGATCGATTCTATGACTTACAGCAGTGCTATTCTCTAAATGACAATTTCGTGGCTGTAAGCTGCGACGAGCTCGTCGACGAAACAGCCTTGAGATCGATCGAGCGTGTGTCGCTGATCCAAACGGTATTCACTAGCGTGGCTGAGCTCGTCGACGAACTGTAAGCTGTAGCCTCTCGTCGCTGTTTCGTTGACGAGTTAAGAACTTGACACAAATTCTTTTAATCATAATCGATCAATCTCGACTGAGAATTTTAGGGGTTTAAAATTTAAAATAAAGGGCTTTCTATAAGTATTTTATGAAATAGAGTAAAACATACACAAATTTAATAATTATAAGAATTTATTGCTTATTTATTGTTCCGTTTTAAGACTGAATGACGATTCCTTTGCCTAGTTCGAGCAACGCGACGCGACGATGAAAACGAACGTAGACAAAAACCACAGACCAAATAGGTTACAAAAACCATAACCAACAACAGACGCGGCGCTAACAAAACCATTTGTATTTTTAGTTTGAAAATTCAAGTGTTTGTATCAGCAATTCAGCAGCTATTGCTCGAAACATAACTTATTTCTGTGACCAAGAGAATAAATAAATATACCTTGTAACGAGGCAACCCCAAGACTAAAGGGTAACCAATGACGTGCCGCGATTTATCTCGCGCGCTCTGTTTACTCTGTGGTCAATGTCAACGGCTGTCAAGTCATGTCATGTAAAATAATATTATTCGCTTTTCGTATTACATTGTAGTCTGTGTTTCGTATTTTTGCGCAAATAAATATGTTTTTCCGTTTTTCTTGAGATATTATTTCGTATGACCTCTGCTCGAATACTGGACTCCGAAATTGATTGCCTTCTGACTGACCCCCGCTAATCGCTTGAACATTGTACAGCGTACTTGCCACCCCCGCTGACCTTTGCTGGATAACCAGATTTGTTTGCTTTGCTCTTTTTACAAATCATGCACCATGACATGAGCCTGTGCATTAATTGCGGAGTAGCAACGAACCGCTGCAGAACAATAGAAAGGCGAAGATTGGAAAATGAATTAATTCTTGCAATTGTACAGGAATGGGTCGCGCCGCAAATGGTTGGTATCCGATATTTCTATATCGTAACATTTTTGTACTATGTAATTATTTAATGTAATCAAACTAATAGTGTTATCGCTTATGTCTGTTGTCTGTTGATAGTTGTATTTTCTAAAATGGTACCAGAATGTGCAACCAATTCATTTTCGAGACATGTGACATCACCAATCCAGACTGAATATGTATGGTTGCCTGTGTCCCTGCAATGGAAATGTAATAACACCGTCCGCTTATGTTTTTTATTGAAGAATGGGCTAGCTTTTGACCTCGATCTCTCCTGATGGAAAGCGATGGATGAGGTCTTTTATGGAGCAAGTGTGCCCAGAAGATGCCTTAAGGCACGTTTCACATGTTTACCAAAATGTGCCACTCAGATGTTTATTTCTAAATGCTAGTGCTAGACCTAATAGTCTAATGATAAATGTTTGTTTCAGGTAAATGAAAATTACTTTGTCTGCTAAGGGGAATCATGCTCTTGATGACAATAGACCAGAAGGGAATGAACAAACACCTATATGACACCAACAAGTGTGTATCCACTGTGGACTTTCTCTTCTGAGAAGAGTTGGCTGCCATTAACTTAGGACTGGTACATCGCAAGAACACAGTACCTATGCACGAAGTTATAAGAGATTGAATTTGTGATAATAATATCAACACATTAAGTGCAAATCAAAAACAAGATATGTTTTAATTAAAAGAGTCTGATTGTAATTTATTGGATTGTAGAAATGTTGAGTCTGTGTAATACCATACTTTTTACCACTGCACACTGGTTTGGTTTGAGCAATTCAGACAGATACCTATTTAATGATGTGCCTCAGTTTCTGAACCTTACTATATTAGCTGCTTATTTAATTGAACTTAGGACCGGGGACTCTGGACTGCCTCCTGCACAATTTATGAATACTGTATTATCATAATTATTATAATGATTCTAATGAAACTATTATTAATAAAACTATTTACCAGAATTACGTCTTTTTTTAATTTGAAGAAAAGTGTTATTCAAATCTCAGATTATTGTAATCTGAGATCGTATCAAACCCCTAAGAGGATACAATATTAACAAATACAAGCTAGGAATGATGTAAGTGGGGCTTGTCTTATAAACATAGTTTTCAAATTCTGAAGTGATCTTGATCTTACTGATAACCTTTGCTACATGAAACTTAAAGCCTAAGCGCTGATGTATCTAGCTACCTAAATCCTCATCGCGACAGGCTGCAGGCGCTGCAGCCGCGTAGGTCTGTTATAGTCG
Source organism: Melanchra persicariae (assembly GCA_947386135.1). Taxonomy (NCBI): domain Eukaryota; kingdom Metazoa; phylum Arthropoda; class Insecta; order Lepidoptera; family Noctuidae; genus Melanchra; species Melanchra persicariae. The sequence continues at coordinate 3,782,874 of OX376653.1, read as the reverse complement.
ATTTCGATAACGACAACCATTTGAAATTATTTCCTAGCGTGTGCCTGTTCCAGATTTATGTAACAAACGAAGCCTCAAAACAAGACAATTATATTTTTTAAATCTATACTAGTAAAAAGCTGTAGAGTGTGTTTGCTTGAACGCGCTTATCTCAGGAACTATTGATTCGAAGTAACAGAATATTATAATGTTGGATAGCTCTTTTATCGAGGAATACTTTATAATATATTAATTAGATCTTCAGAAACCCTATAAGTATACATATATGGATAAACTCTGTATCACGGAATATTGTTTCAAATTTTTTTATTTGTTTCGCCTGGCGTGTGTTTTTCAAATCGTCACTTTTCTTAGCTTCTTCTAATAAATGTAGCTTTATAATCAACCGAGCTGCCATTTTATCAAATAATATGTATGAAGATGAAGAAAAAATGTTAGACGTATGCGCGATTATTGTAGCTTTGGCATTTGACAGTTTGAAGCGAGGCTGTGGGCGAGGCTGTAGCAGGCTGTAGGCGTCTTCGTCGCTGTTTTTTCTTAGGGAATACCAAAATGTACAAAAAACTGTCAAAAGTGTCAATTTGCCCGCCGTTGAGTAGTTCTAACTCACAGACGTCACAGCCTTGAGCGCTAGTGTAGCTTTACGCAGCCTAGTGAATACCAAACTGAGTTTCACCGCTGCGGCAGCGCTGTACGCAAGGCTGAATCCTTAGAGAATAGCATAGCAGGTTAAAGAGCTCAATAACAATAGTCAACAGTGCAGTGACGCTTTTACATAATCAAAAACTAATACTAAAAATGGCCGAGTCGGAGAGCATCATAAAACCATTCAATCAAATTTAATTCTCTTGTCTGTGAGTATGCAACGAACAACGTCTATATTTCATACTTATGCGCTTTATTGAGTCAAATAATAACCAATGAGCTGATGTTTTATTTACAATTGAGACTAGAATTGTCTATAATATACTTGTTGAACTGATTTGAGCTTTAACTAACTGAAATCAAGGTCTTGAGTTTAGAGCACTAAGAACGACTTTCTTCTTTTTCTGACTGTACGAGCATTTTTTGACAAGACTTTTTGTTAACTTACTTTCTGCATAATCATCCTTTTTTAAGGATGGGAAATCATCAAATGACTAATTCCGCTCTGGGCGGAGCGGAAGGGAGTGTCAGACTCTTACTGACTAAAACCAATCGTGTCCCTCTTAATGCCTTTGCGTTCCAGGGCGGCGGTGACTTTCGAACAAATTCCGCAACCCTGGCAGGCTCTTAGTCATTCTTAAGTTAAGGAAATGCTACCTACTATATAAACTATTATTTTGAAATGATCACTTTTCCGCCATTATCCCAATATCTAGGTTCTACAAAGACTAAATCAAACACAGGATTCTACCTACTAACTAAAAATACCCACATTTTCCAACTTTGGAGATGACTCAATCAGGGTTCCATTTAGAAAAAGATTTCTTTCTTTGTTGCGAAAAACCGGCGACAGTTTTCGTCCTTAGCAATTTAAAAATTAGGGTCGATTGTCACTTGTTTGAGCGGGCAGGCGGTGATGGCAAAACAAGAGTGAACTTTATACAGAAGTCATGATCAATTAGTTAACGCTATTTCGTGCGTAAAATACTACACAATAATATCTACTATACTATAATAATAACAGCCACACGGGTCGATCTTCAGGGTTAAGCAACGCTAGCCGGGGTCTGTCTGTGGATGGACCATCGGTTTTGGAGGTCTGATAGGCAGCCGCTCCACGTAAAATACTAGTATTCAGCTGAATCCGGTTTGACTGGTAGCTGAGACCCCATTTATAGTTGGGAAAAGGCTAGGCAGATGATGATCTACTATAGTTGATGTCGAAAAGTAGTCAGCGGTTTGAGACTTATTATAGGACCTGATACTTTGTAAACAGAAAACTAAGATGATTTTTATTAGTATTAATAAACAGCAACTAAATAACACAACATAATTATTATAAACCCTTCAGGCCTATGGTACACAAAGGATATCTTTGATGTAATTTTAAGTTATTAAAAATGACTGAAATTTTTGTCCATTCATCATTAGTTTAATCTTTTCGTATCTGCAAATTCATTGAATGGACTTGGATAAAAATGAATTACAGTAGGTAATAATCTTATTACAAATGCATCAGCGGCTGATCATCACAATAAATTTTATTAGTCACCTTTAAAAACGAATAATATAATCAGACATACTAAGCCCTTATAGTTTTGATACTTCAATTACTAAAACATTAAATTTTTGATCGCCATTATTTTTGTCAAGCTCATTTTAATGTAATTTAGAACTATTTGATAAATATTCAGATTCGGTATTAAAATATTTTTATTATTTTGTTGACAATTTGAACTTGAATTTCAAGTGCTATAAAAATCAACGACAAACAAAAACAAAACCTGCTTCAAAGTGTTGCGTGTTAGTTAAAATCGATACCCCTGCATGCCGTAAACAATGTTAACCCAGACGAAGTACCTACCTCCCTAGAACTGCTTGCTACCTATACGCTTACATTTCAAAAAACAAAACCATCTTTTTGCATTAGTATAACTACGAAAAATCATAAAATCAATACCTTCCATTAAAACCAACGTCATACAAATTCCCAACACCAAATATTGGGTGGGAATTATCTCACACACACATAATGGACGTCAAGTAGGTACTAGTACATATTGCACGCGCACTAACGCAACGGCCTTGGTTGCTACGTTACGTAAGCGTCGCACCCCAGAGGACCTCGGAGGGTGTCCTTGGTCCTCCCTTTCCTCCCTCCCCCACCCCCAGGACCTAACCTAGACAAGGCCGTTCGGAAATGAAAATAATATTTGGTACATTATTAGAAAATCAGTGGGTGGCCCCTAATAGACGTTTAAATATTCTATCACATCAAATATGTGTTTCAGGTTCTCGTGTTGGCTAATATTTTTTTAGTGGCGAAGTTATTAGGTGATTAAGAATATTTTACGGGATTCAATTTGGCTTTACTAGATGTAGTTTGAATTATTGTTAGAATTAAAATCACATACAGTAAAGACACTTTATATTATTTTAATGTAAATGATGACGATCAAAAGTGCCGTCTAATGGCCTAATTGAAAAAAACGTTTTGACTTTGACTTTGAATCAACTATTCTCAACACCAACCATCTTTTGACTTCCATAGTCATAGAAATTTTACCAAAGGAAATGTAACTTCGAGCAGGTTAGTGTGTGCCTGAATCTATTCAGCATGTAGGTAGGCATCATACGTACATCTCAAGGTTCTGATTTTTATCTCTACACTTATTTTATATTGTAGTGTGAAGGTGGCACTTTTTCGGAGCTAGTTAAGTTCTGGACATTGATGAATTAAGCTCAAAATTGTTTGGAAAACCTATGTCGTTGCTAGCCTAGAACATTGTTCAAGTTCTTCGGGAATTGGTCTAGCAAAAAAATGGGTAATGAAACTACGAGTATGATTCGTGTAATTCACAAACTTCTTCAAAGCAAAGGATGAAACCATTGTAAATTGATAATATATTTTCATAAATTAAAACAGCTGTTCTTTTTTCAATTAAATTGACTTCACAAAGTAGGTATCAGACCTCACGCGAGAAAATTCATGACAATTACTCGACATATTAATTACGAGTAGATTTACATTAAATAAAAACTTATTCAAATCACTGCTGTCAAATATTTTTTTCTATCGATCAGGTTTGGTCGTTACGGCTACAGGTTTTAAGATGAACGATGTAAATGAGCCGAAATTGGAAATTAACCAATATATTTTTATAGTCATAACAATAATATATGATATTGTAGAAGGATTTCTCAATATAACTGTATTTATAAATACCCAATGTTAAAAGGTGTGGTTTAAGAAGAAAATCTTCACCGTTCGATGTAATGTTAACGTTATAAAATTACTTGAACATAATAATTTGTCTAACAATAAACTAGAGAAATAAAATAAAGCTAATAAAAAACAGAAAGATTACAAAGAGTTAATAATGACTCGAGAATGCGAAAACACTATCTAAACAGACCCAGCTGATTCAAGTCTAGATGTAGGTTACGGACAAGCGGACATGTTTGATAAATAACAAAACAAGTTTACATTTTTAACACATCCAACATTGTGAAGAAGGAATAGCAAAATAATTAAATTGTAAAGTTGAAGAAATTGCTCCATGTATTAAAGCTACGAATATAAAAGAACTATTATGATTGACATCATTGTTAATAGGTTCAAAGTATATCCATGTTAATGATTCGGGACTTCCCGAATAGTAACAAGTAAATCATTTATTAGAAAAGGGCTATTTGGAAAGACCCAAAACATCATGAGGAAAATAAAATTGTGAACTATCGGTAACATGGTGAACTATGACCATGCCTATAATAGAAAATACTTTCAATGCGCATACAGCTAAGGACTGGAATTACTTGCTGTCTAGGTTTCTTGATAGCTGTAACCTGCCTGGGGTTTGGCTCTCAAGTCTAGCTCTCTAGACTCTACTATTAGAGCAGCATCACGTAATAGTGTACAAAAGAAAGCCTATATCTTGCATAAGGATTAGATCTTGATTTCCTACAGCTTCAAAGTTTATAAATTGACGATTATTTTCGTCGTTTCTCAAAAATATGTCCGTATGACAACTGATATTGAATTTCAACGCACTGTAACTCGTTCTAACTAATCACTCTTATCATTGTGCGTTGTGCTTGAGGTTATCTTTCATTGCAAAGATACCACGTGTGTACAGAAAATTGTTTCTAAGCAATTCTTGGAACCAGCCAATAATTTTATTTCATAATATTTTTTTAGTTAGTTCTTGCTTCTTTGAAAACGTGATGTTTTGCTATTATCTTTTATATATCTCTGCTACAAGTTTAGGCATTTTTTACCTTCAAAATGTTGTCCACGTTATAATATAGAACTAATTTTAACCAAAAGGGCTTGCTCGTTCTTTGCCCAAAGAATTAGTATTCCTAATGATTATAACTGTTATCTTTTATTTTGACTAGTTGTGTAATTTACTGAACTCCTTGTGGGAGCGAATAATAGTAATTTATGCAACGACCATATAAAAGGGGTTATTAAAACACGAGTGTGGGTTTATCACACGAGGCGTAGCCGAGTGTGATAATAGCATCACACGAGTGTTTTAATACCTAATTATATGCCGTTGCATACACTATTTTATCTTCACTCATACAGTTGAAATAAAATAAGTGGAAAAATATTTTATTCCAATATGGCGGATATTCTCATTGCGTATTCGATCGAATGACAGCACAGCGCGCGCATCCATAGACAAAGATAAAAGCTGGCTCATTGACTAAGTCAATGAGCTCGCGCCAAAAATTAAAAAGAAAAAGTGTGCAATAAAAATTAAAAAGTTATTTTATGATGCAGTTGTTTAAAAATCGAAGGAAAATGTTGAACTGCAATGGTTTTTTTTTTTAATTTTACCTATTCACGAAAAAAAGTACGTGTTTTTGCATTCGTTTTTGAACTCATATTTGGAACGTTACGTTGTGAGTGTAGATAAATACATTTAAAGTATCAAGATTAGTTTACTACGAACTTTCTAAATTGTAAAATTTTAATGAATTTAACCGGCGACAAAATCCAAGAATTTAATAGAATCTTCTAAGAAGTGCTACGCATAACGCAGCTTGACGTAACTGAGTTATTCTCACAATAAAATCTATTCTTGTAGGAGCAAAGGTCCTTTTGCTAGTAGTTTGTTGCGGTGCCAATACCAATTAAAAAATAACTTGAAATACAAAGTGAATTCAATGACAACAATATTGCAATACGCAATATGACAAACGTTTGAGTTCCAGAATTTACTGACTGAGAAACGACTAGGTACAATAATCTCGAAACGAACGAAGTAGGTAGATATCTACGCGCAAAAACAGCTAAGGAGGGGAAGTCCCTGCCGAAAATTGTGTTTTTTCTTATCTGACAGCAATAACCTGGACCTTTAAGTCAAGAGTGAATAGGTTACTTCTTGGCGAGCATGCTCCATTGACGCTCACATCATCGCTTACATACCATCAGGCAAGATAGTGGACAAACGCGAGATAATCAATAATAATAATACTTAATATTAAAAAAAACTCAAATTTCAAAAATCTCCATAGACAAACGAACTCTGAATTGAATTCGGAATAGTGCGTTCGTATGACATGAACCAACGCTTCCTATTGGCCGGCGTTTCGCGACGCGACGTATCTATGTGCGACCTTCACGAACACATATTTAGGCATATTTATAATGTTGCTAACTTCAATCCAGTGTAGGTAGTGCACTTTAAAAAAAATAGTCAGGCATAACGAGGCCTAAACTAATTAATACAGGTCATTGAACTATAATAGGGGAAACAAACGAAGACAGTAAAAGAAAACTTTTGCCAACTTCTAGATAGCTTTCTTATTTTCGCCACATACGAGTACCTAACAACGCTGCCGCTGGAAGTTCTTCGTCCAATATTCGAATATCTTTAGTATTTTATCATAATATGTGATCTAAATTACCATATTTCCTCTTAGTTTGTCAACAAACAACCGCGGTCATAGTATTTTCTATATAAAATTCATAACGTACGCATCACATAAGTACTACATAATGTTCTCTTCTTTCAAAGATAGTAATGAAGTAAAAATCTAATACGCACGAATCAAAACTAAGTCTAAAAATTTACATAGCCTATGTCACCCGGAGTATTTTTACGAATCTATGGTATCCCATCAAAAACGGTTCAGTAGTTTAGGCGCTACTGTGGGACATACATACATACATAGGCAGCTAAAATCATAAACCTTCCTTTTCCGTAGTCGGGTAAAAAGCAGTTTAGCAAGAAACGCATAGGTAATTCAGAAAAGTCTAAATGTGGATTTTGTGGTACAGCCATTATAATAAATTAAGATAGAACAACGATGATAAACAAGATTTGAGGTCCAAAAAAAATCTCGGAGAATGAAGCAGGAAATACGTGTTTAGGCAGTTGCTAGATGAATGACACTAGACAACTCTATGAGCAAGATGGAGTCGCAAAGAATATAGAATGAGTTAATCACTAAGTAGGTATAATTGATATGCCAACAATCGGTAAATTTATCAAAGTTAAAGCGTTTATTTCAAATAAACCATTCACAGGTACATTTGAATTGTCAAAGTCAGTCAGTCAAAAACATGAAGCTATTTGCACGTTCCAAAGCGTAGATCTCTATGGAGAAGAACGTGCAAGGAACTCCACGGACACTCTTTTAAACCATTTTATGTTCTACAAAAATACTACATACAAAAATATTACATTGTTACTGGTTGCTTCTATAAGTGAGAGCAATGTAAATCTTGCTAGCAACCATTCGTGTTAATTAGAGGAACCTCAGGTTTATAAGATGATAGCCATGACAAATCTCATATAATTCGATACAGCTGTTACAGCGTTTTGAAGAAACAAACAATCAAATGTTTTCGCATCTTTAATGTCTTTGTTTAGACTTCTAGATACCATTTGATTACATTCCGTATGCTAAAATATATGTGCCTAATCTTGTTACTGTTTGGTTTCAAATAAATAAATCATAATTCTTCCAATTAGAAGAATTCATTAAAGTATATGATAATGAAGATTAGGTGTTGTCACAAATTATGTAAGGTCAACCATCAAGAAAAAAATAACAAACTGTATCACTCGGGTACTCGATGGTAAATGTACCAACGAGTTTTGTGTTTACATAGGAGTTGATTCAACAAACGTCAGCAATTCAGCATAGATACTAACGAAGATGAAAGTCTCAGACAATTAGATAACCGAAACTCTTGTATCATATTTATCAATGCAACGAAATTATACAAGAATTGAGAGGCCCTAACGGAAAATTCAAATCATACGCCTCTGCGAGCTTAGAGAATAGAGGAACGCAGCTGTATATCGAAGGGCATAAGGTCTATTATTGAGGCGGTGAGTGACGTGAAGACAGACATGTGCAGAAGCGCAAACGAAACAAGGCGATCGGTTGACGCTGACCGCGGCCGGTGCCTAGGTGCTAATAGCTCGAACATGGACGGCGGCCGCACGAGGCCACTTTGACAGTTTCTATGCAAATGTTAATGCGTTGCGCGACCAGTTTTCGCTTCACAGCGGTTCCGGGCCGAGTTATGAGCGCGATTTATACGCACCCATTAATTTTATTAATCCCAAACTTATCTCGCATAACTGGATTTTTGACTTGCTCGTTAGAAATCAAGTTTTGTTGCGAACTACGGATGGATAGCTGGGATGATGTGCGCCCTACGCACCACGTGAATCACCTTAGATAACACACCTCCAGTTACGGAGAAGAGTTAGGGAACCGGTCGGCGCAGATCGCGAAGAAGAATTAGTGATGCAATAACGTCGAACAAAAAGTTGAAGATACGGTTGTCTCATTATCAAGTTCAATAGCCCCGAGTCGGCAGCACGTGTATGCAAAATTCGGAGACGACTCGAAACTGCGCAAAAACGTTCTCATGCAAGAACAACATAAGGTGCAAACTGCTGTACACCCTCGCGCACTTAACATTTATCATATGCCGCGGGGTGTCAACGCGTATTTATCAATGACTGTATTTTTGATACCTATTTTAAAATCTGCCAGATTGACTCCCAAATGAAGCTACGCGAGTCGCATATTTTCTGTAACCCCATTGCGACTTCCTGGTCGGGTCACACCCAAAAATTCCCAACTGATCTAGCCGGGTCACCGGCTGTTGCTTATCCTAGTTTTTTTTTTTATAGGTACTAATAAAGACAATACTTTCCTCGATTCCATGTCGCAAATTCCACAGTCCTTGTATCGGTATTAGAAAACCATTAGATATGTATTGAGCTATGCACAAATACCATAGTTTGTATCACTGAATGTGCGTTCACTACACTTGAGTTACACTCGTTTAGTTTAGCACCGCTGTTCGTGTTCGATCACTTCCGCATGTTGCATGGCGCGCCTGCGCTCGCGCCGCTTGGCCCTGTGTGCTCCGAGCCGTGGGGAGCCTCGCTCGCGAATGCGACCGCCGAAAACTCTTCGCGCCGGCCGAATGCAGAAAATTCGGAACGCGCCGGGTGGGGGACGCTCTACGACTATCCGAAACTTGCGCGTACGTGCTGCGCTTCGCTATGAAAAAATCCAAGGTTAACCGCGCGCTGCCAAAAAAAGACGCACGCAAAATGAAAAAAGACGGCTAGAGCGGCGCCCCACGGGGCCCTCGTGATGCAGTCGATCTGCAAACGCGACGCCTCAGCGCTCAGCGCCTCACTGCCGCATTCGTACATTTTTCTTGATCACACGCACACACACTCATATAGGTACCGAGCACAGAATAGGCGACGCGTAGATTGTCTAGTTTGACTGCCGAGTAGGTACTTCCAGCCGCTGTATTATATGTTTGCAGGCTATTGACACTACGTACACAGAAGCGAACGTGTAGTGTTTTATATTATTTTTGGGTACTAAATATGTACTATTCAAAGAATTTGTGATTATTATGCGTGCCGAATCCGATTACGATATTGACCAACTTGTTACGCTCAAAAGGATATAGAAATAGAACATTTATTTGATTATGCAAATACTGTTCTTACTACCTAAGAATTAAGGCACCTTTGTGGACTTCAATCACATTTTCAACAAGCACAAAACAATAAACAACAACAGTCGGTTTCTTAGAAATTATGACATTAATAATATCACCGATTTTTTTTATTCCTGATGATCATGCTCTTGACCTCGATCACGTCTGATAATAAGTAATAATCGTAATTGTTATCGAAAAATATACCGTAGTCTACGCTGGAGTCATCGAACGCAGTCACCAACCTGAATTTAGGGAAAATAAAGAATATATCGCCCAAGGAATGCGTGATGTATGTAAACCTATATAAACAGATAGGTACTACAATTATTCATAAACAGTTATTTCTTATACACACTTCTCCGTTTCTCAAGAGTTCGTAGTTTCGTAGTCAGCCTAACAATTCTAAATATATTAGCAACTAATGATTGCAGCATTATGCATAATAAATCGTTACATAAGTTCCGTATTTAGTACAGGGAAGTAAAAATAAACTAATATATTACTGTTAGTGTATTTTCATCTATAACATAATAATAACTAAATATGGCCTATCGCGGTTACTGGCAAAGTGTACTATTGAGATTTTCATAACTAGGTATTTGTTAAGGGATGTTGACCACAAGCTCTTTTGGATAAAACTGTTCCACATAAGTATTCTATTTATTACAGAAAAATCCTTACATTTAATTTACATTTTGTGTAATCATTTTCATACAAGCCGTTCGCTGAGGGAATTTCCAATCGGCAAAAACGTTGAAATTCTTACAACTTAAATTTGGGAGTGTTTTTTTTTTTAATCCGTCGTTTTATAAGGCTGCGATTCCATCAGAGATGTGCAAGGATGCGTAACGAGGGATGTGTTTATTAAAAAACCCAATAGAATCACGTCATTTACCTAGCCTCGCTCAACATTACCATAAGTATAGGCTTAAATTCACACGTTATAAGATTCAATTTCCTAATAACTCTTTTTTATCGAATGATACATTTTACGAACCTAATGCAGCAGAATCAAACAAAAGATTAAAATAATGAATAGGTGGTTACACTATAGCTCATGGCATGTTGATCAATATCTACGGTTTTATTTACAATTCCCGAGGAATTTGGTGAAATATTCCATTTTGACTTAAATAAGTTATCGTAGCGGAAAGCGCTCTAGACCTGGCTGTAATTTGTACATCGTTAAGAGCAGTCAGAATCCTGGAAGTCTGGCGTAATAATACAGGGTGTTTTTTTTTCTAAAAATCGATCGATTTCTGGCTATAATTTTTTTTATAATCCAATGATGCAGTTTTAGTTTTCATCAAAATCGCGCTCGAGACTCCTTTCAGTGTGTGGCTATCCACACACACTTTATTCACCATGTAAATGATGCAACTGCATCAGACTACTTGAAAAGTGTTTTTTTTTTTTATTTTAATTCGTTTTTCGAGGTAAATCCAAGAAGCCAAGAAGCAACGTGTTACCCAGTTAATGGGTCGTAGAGGTCTGGTAGGCATCCGCTCCTCGTAAAGAATTCGGTTGAACTGGGAGCCGACCCCAATGAATTTAGGTAAAGGCTAGGCAGATGATGTAGTCGTTTTTCGAGGTCGGATTTTTTATTTTGAACTATCACAATATTAATTTAACTATTTACACTTAAAATAAAAGTGAAAACTCCTAACTAAAATATGGCGTCAAAAAATTCGCCCGCATCGCTGTCGACTGAAAGTGAACAGTTTTATTTTGATATTATTTCTTTACTGTAGGTATATCAGTTACAGAACAGAACAGCAACCGTAAATATGACCAAGCACTTTTCTTCGGACATCCTGTATACGTATTTTTCATTAACTGGGTGGTGGGTAGACGCTCCATGTTAAATACTGGTACATAATTGCATCAAGTTGGTAAGACTCAAAGCCTACGTTACGCTGACATAGTTTCATAATGCTAACGAAGAGAGTGAAGTCCACAAATTAGGCCACAAACACGTCATTTGTGATAAGGATGTTGCCTTAATAATTTTAATAATATTTAAAATTAATTATGGCAACAAACATCCTTCCCCGAATTGCGCTAGTTCAATAGATCGTACGTAAAATTACGTCATTCATCTATTTATGGTGATTCAGATCCGAATCTCAATTATTATTTCACAATTATGTTGTATTGTGTTCCAAGTTTGTGGGAATAAAATAAAAAATTAAATAATATATAAATTAATAATATACGAATTTATCGCTTTTGACCCCTTATTCACCTTAACTTAAACTACGATGTGGCCGATGATATGGTGCACGCTGGCTGAAAACCCAAAAAAAACAGTCCAACAGTACCAACTTGTGTGACTTCAGACTTAATAGCGTTTACGACGTCGGGTTTTCATACAAACTTTCAAGTCCTTATTTTTCGAAATGAATCAACCGATTTTAATGAAATTTCCTACGCATAAGCAAAAAACAGTGATACACAAAGATAGAGTGATTTTTCCCTTTCTATAGAAAACTTAAAATCACTCTCTCCTTCTCAAGAGAACCAAGGTTACCGACATAGCCCGAAGGATCGCCAAATTGAAGTGGCAGTGGGCAGGGCACATTGCTCGCAGAACAGATGGTCGATGGGGCCGAAAAGTTTTGGAGTGGCGACCGCGTACCGGAAGACGCAGCGTTGGAAGGCCTCCCACAAGGTGGACCGATGACCTGGTGAGGGTCGCGGGTAACCGATGGATGCGAGACGCACAGGACCGGTTGTTGTGGCGACGCTTGGGGGAGGCCTATGTCCAGCAGTGGACGTCTTTCGGCTGATATGATGATGATGATGATGATGACTCTCTCCTTCTAAACTCTTTTTCTCAAAAATGTTCACTACTAACTATTTTGACCTGGATATCTAGCGTATGCATACCAAGTTTCACTAAAATCGGTTTATTTATTTCGAAAATTAAGGACTTGTAAGTTTGTATGAAATGCCGTACGGCGTAAACGCTTTAAACAAAGAAAGAAAAGGGGAACATCGACACGTTATAAAGGAAACTAACTCCCGTTCACTTAATATATTCAAAACCTGACTATGGCTGTTTTTTCTGTGAAAGAGTGGATGTGTTACTGCTTCGCAGACTAATTCCTGCACTCTCTGCCGCAAAAGCTGAAGCTAAAGCGAACTATGTGCTGCCACAGACGATACCGTAGAAGTGGCTAAGTATAAGGCTAACAAAAATTTATTGTACCAATCTTTGAATCGCCAGGATGCAAAGATTATAACTAGCGCCTCTAGTGTCAAATTGTGAAGTTGTCTAAGAACGACACTGACAGTTTAAGTACAGCGTTGCTAACGTTGGAAGCTCAAGTTGACTCCATTGGCATTATGCGGGGAAAATGTGGGAATCAAAATCTCCTCATTTTTTTAAGTTACTCATGAATATCGAATGACTCTTTTTTTCTAAATTGATTTAAATCGGTTGACCGATGCGTTCGTAATATATCTATCAATCTAGTCTATTTTGTTCGACTCCTGGGTAAAGGCCTCCGTCTCCCTTTACCACACAATTCTGTCATTTGCTATGTCGGACCGGAGAGGACTTTGTGGGGAATCTGTAGATTCTGGTCCCGAAATTGGGGAATTTGACTTAGATTTTCAGGGAATTTGATAAATTGGTGTTGGCAATGCTGCCAGTGTCGTTCTTAGACAACTTCAAATTTTCGCCGCTAGAGGCGCGCGCGTAATCTTTGCATAGCAATACACACGATCACGAAGGGATTGGTCATTCTAATTGGTCGACAGAAAGTTGTATGAAATTTTAAAATATTTGTATATTACAAATATTTTGTCAAAGTTAGGTTAGTCAAAATCAGAAACAATATTATCATTGTCAGCTCCTGCCCATGGTAACAGTAACTTGTAGTCAGTGTCTTTCTGTCGTAGCCGAAGGTACTGCTGGGCGGTTTTCTTATCAACTGTTACTAAACTACAGCCTTATGTCCCACTACCATCAAATAATTGCAATCCCTACCATGTACTTCACTTATCTAATTCCCTGTTCCATAAATCGGCTACTCATAAAACATTTTCCTCATCTTATTGTCACTCTACAGCATAAACCACATGCCCGGACCATCCGAACATGTTTTTCCTCAGTTTTACATAGATCTTCTATAACTAAATAGAATCCTTACCTTTTCATATCAAACAGCCTGTGGTTCGGACATGTGGAACAAAATATTTTTATGAATTAACAATATAAAAGGTACTATTTGTAATACTGTCATGCATTTAACCTATTTGGTTGATACGATCTTGTCTACGAGATACACACACGCACATGCATAAGCTGCTACAAACATCACAATTGTTTAACATTATTTTAATGTGTAGATGGTCGATGGGGCTGAAAAGTTCTGGAGTGAAGACCGTGTACCGGAAGACGTAGCGTTGGAAGGCCTCCCACAAGATGGACCGATGACCTGGTGAGGGTCGCTGGTAGCCGATGGATGCGAAACGCAAAGGACCGCTGGCGACACTTAGAGGAGGCTTATGTCCAGCAGTGGACATAGGTCTTTCGGCTGATATGATGATGATAATGATTTTAATGTAATAGTTTCTTTTTAAGCTATGATTTAGCGTCGTCGTTAGCATTTTTCTATCAAGAATTACCTCAATGTACACTTTAGGTTCTAGGTTGTACGAGAAGACAAGTCAATATGCAATATGCCAATATGTCAATATGCAATATGGTGATGCTTAGTTCTTCACCGCTCCAGCCCTGACATGTGAAAATTCCCAAATAAAAAATAAATCTTATGTAATAGGTAAATAAACATTAAATTTGCGATTAATTCGGGACACACCGGTGTGTCGCCGGTGCTTGAGCGGTTTAAGTTTGCCCTCGATTGAAATTGATTTTGAAATATTGGAAGCAATGTGATTATAGCGACAGTTTACAGAGGGCCAAATCTAATAATTAATTCTACTAATTTTAAATAACATGCGCATTCGCATGTCAGTCGCAAACTGTCAAAAAAAATCCATACATTTTTGACAGATTGCGACTGTTGTTTAAAATGAGTAGAATTGGCAGCCAGGTTTAATTTATTCATAATGTAACCTGTAAACAATCGTCATTCATCTAGACTAAAACTAGGAGCACAACAGCTAGACTGAACCTAGACTTTTCACTTCTAAGACCTAATATTACCAAGCAATATAATTTTACCCCTCCAGTACTAAATTACCCTTGACGAAATTCATATCTAACGATGTGCAATGGCTGAAAGAACGCAAACAGATTCGGCGCCTACTATATCGTTATCACAGAGTTTGACAAGGACACGTGAGCTACGATATCACCGAATAGTATTAGCATACGGGATGTGCGTTAGATGCGTACACGCATTGTGTTGGACGGTAACTGGGGACTCTGTTGCTCCACTTCTTCATTCCCTTGTTAGAAGTGGTGACGGGCAGGTGTTTTGGGGGCCTGTCTTTTGTTTAATTTTGACGTACAAAAAGAGGCTCTCAGCTTAATACGAATAAATGACTTTTTGATTTTGATTTGATTGATTGGTTATTATCAGGCTTAGGGCGTATGGTAAGCTAATGTAGTAGCTCCGTAATTTTACTTTACGTTTAATTTTAATTGTTTTCTTTTAAATTTAGGAATAACGAAATGAGGTTCTTGATTTCATAGTCATAGCTTTCTGTGGTTTATTGCTTATAATTTGTTTTTTTTTTACCTGAGTTACCTTACTTAAACTTTTTACTTTTCCTGATCCCATTGATCATAAATGTGGTCATAGTGCAGCAGTGAATGTAAGCTTTATTAATTTCTTTAATCGTAAAAACAATCTTTGTCGGTGTAGTTTCACAAACTTACCCAAAAAAGTAAAACTTTACATATTATATTACCACATTGTTGTTGAAAATAGACTTATCACTCGCATTCGCGTATCTTTCTCAAAGATTTACGACTTTGTTTTTGTTAATGTTTGAATATTCATCAGTAAAATAAAAACGGAACTTATATTCATAGGAAAAATCTAACGTGCTTAATTTTGTAATTATTTTTTTCGAAAATTAACGGTTCATTTCTAGGACAATGATTACAGAAATGTTTTACAAAGAATTTTTTGGCTAAAACTGCAGGTCTAAACATTTAATTTATTATTATCTATGCCCTATTAAATAAACGAGTCATTCAACCAGAAATCTTGTAAAATGTTCGAAAACAAAAATGTTATTCATAGCTAGTGAATATCAGTCTTACATAAAGGAATATTTATATTTATTTATACAAACTGTAATGTAGACTCAAAAATAGAACCACAAATAAAACGTTAAACTTAACAAATATACGATTGGCGACCTTATTGCATTGGTAGGTACAAATAAAAAATATAACAATTTTTGCAGAGATAAAGGTGGCAAGTACTTTTCATGTTTTGTGAAGTAACGATGCTCATGGTTGCAAGAAGAACATGGCAGTACTCTAGAAGGTAGGAATCTAACATACAACCCTAAATTTTCTTAAAATATATATTTTTAATATTTATGTCGTGAGAAAGATCAAAAATATCAGCAGTCAATCCTTCAATTTTAAACGGAAAATTATTAACTGGGCGAATAAAAAATTCATGTGCGACCATTAATGGGATACCTCATTACTAAACTGAGCGGCATTAAATTAGTTTTACGAAAAAGTAACTTAACTGGCGATAATTATGTATTAGTAACAATATGTGAAATGAGCTGCTTAATGTGGGAAATGATGAATCTAAAAATCATAATTAATTAAAAATTTCAAGTAACCTAATTAAACTAAAATATACTGAATGGCAGGTTAGGTTAGAAGGGGATGGAGGGGTCTAAAAGTCCCCGCCATCCCCTTCGTGACCCAGAAATAAGAGTCCCTCCGTCGAACGAGCCCGAATGAAAAGTCTATTAAACATTTCAAGCTGACTTATAAAATTTTTTGATATTTCGCCTAAAATGACATTAAAACACTTCACTTTGGATATAATGCAGTACTCTTGAAACTAAATATTAGTCAAATGTTAGATATAATGTATATTATAAAATTGACACTAAAATGAAAAAAAAAACGCTCATGAATTATTATACTGATAGTGTTAATTAATAACTAGGAACTCGAATTTTTATTTTCAAGTCGCTGTTTTAATCATTTGTATTTGCCCACTTAATATTTCAGTATATATTTTTGACACCTTTGAATTTATTTTCGCCCGTTTAAATACTATCTATTTTAAACTAAGACTATCCAACAGTTCATAATATAACGCAATGTTCCAGTGAATGAGTCAGACAAAAAGTCAACCAACACTAAACAAAAAAAAACAACATTTCCTAGTACACGTCATCGCTAGAAAAAATATTGAGTGCATCTCAGTCTACGACACCTCGACATTTCCTGTTCCATAGATTTTGGTCGTAGCAAAAAACTGGAGTCGAGAAAAGTGACAAACTTTTGCTTGACCTGTAACAAGGCTGTGTTGAGCTAGTTGCAGGTCGTTACAATAGTAAGTAATAGTTTTTAGGGTTCCGTAAGCAAAGGGTAAAAACGGGACCCTATTACTAAGACTCTGCTGTCCGTCTGTCTGTCTGTCTGTTTGTCTGTCCGACTGTCAATCTCCAGGCTGTATCTTATAAACCGTGATAGCTAAACAGTTAAAATTAAATAAAGATTTAAGCGTAGATCTCTATGGAGAAGAACGTGCAAGAAACTCCTCGGACACTCTTTTAAACCATTTTAGTTTTGCAAAAATCCAGGTTATATTGTTATTTAATCTATATGTAAGAACAATGTAAAGAAAGAAAAAAAAAGAGAAAGAAAAAAGATAGCCACCTCAAGAAAATGGGTTTTTCAAAGGAAAAACCCATACAAGTATTTCCACACCCTGTATATTCATGGAGCTTACAAAATTCTTGCATAGCTACATATCTTATCAACTTGTTAGGTACGCACATTGATTATATGGCTGCATCGTGTACACTTTATCATTTGGATAATGTTACAAAAATAAGATTAGAAGGTACTATTGTACTTTGTAGAACATTAGATATGCAACTACACGTCTACGGTCTAACGATGATAATAAATTTATTATGCGTTTTGTATCATAAGACTATTTTGACCTACCCTTTAATTGGAAACGTGTATATGTCATACATTATTCTGATGATGTGAATGCACAAATGTAATGTAATATTTAGCAATCAATCATCAGCTCCTTATGGTGTCTGACGTAAAAGAATAGCACCATCCCATCACTTCCCGTGGGTGTCGTAAGAGGCGACTAAGGGACTCGCCAGAGAATGGGCAGCAGCATTCTATGTAGGTACATTGCAACAGCTACACTGCGGTCGCCAACCCGCCTGCCAAGCGTGGCGATTATGGCAACCCCCCCATATGGGGAAAGCCCATGTCCAACAGTGGACGTCTATCGGCTGATATGATGATGATGATTTAGCAATCTGCTTTGGTTTTCTCTAAAACGTTTTATTTTACTTAATCATTGTGCGTTACCCATTGATTTCCATTAAATTGAGTTGCGACGTCAATATGTTACAATAAAATGTTACAGTCTGATATAGAGTTACTTCATAGTACCCCCATAGCCCCCACAGTTAGATATTGAATTAAAATACTAAGCCACATTTGGGCCCATTGCATGAGACTTTTTATTTTTTCGACCACATTCTGTCAAATTTAAGTGGAGCTCGTGGCTAAATAATTACAGTCCCACGGGTCCATCTTAACATATCGAGTTTCCTTAACATTTCGACGGATTGTCAGAAGCCAGAAAATCTGGCTCCAGTCTTGCCAAGAATTACCGTGTTACCCAGTTATTGGGTTGTGGAGGTCTGGTAGGCAGCCGCTTCACGTAAAATACTGGTATCCAGCTGAATCCGGTTTGACTGGAAGCCGACCCCAATAAAGTTGGGAAAAGGCTAGGCAGATGATGAATCTGCCAATTTTATTAGTTAGCAAATGACGACGGTGAAAAGTGACATATTTGAAGAATTATCATGACCTTAAACGTGAATAAATTGTGTTTCCTGCCACAATATTAATGTACTACGATTATTATTTTTTTTCTAGCCAGGTAGTCAGAAGATAATTACCAAAATAAAAGTGGATAATGTTGGTAGGTACATTTCGTAATAAAATAACCATGAATATTATAATTACAAATTATTACAAGATGTGGATAATATTCGTATGTTAAAATCTAGGTCGTCCATGTTTTCTCATTTATTTTATTAACCTACGCAATATCTAGTCACGGCTTACACGTGTCTGTCTAACCCCCGACGCCCCACGACCCCCTCCTATCCCTGCAGACTTCCTTTCAGACATTTTCCTTAAAAGGCTACTTGTAATTAATTATTTATTGTCGTTATAGGGAAATAAAAGTTACGTCATATTTTTTTCTAAGCAAATGCAAAGATACTTTTGTATCGGATATTGGGTCATTCTAAATTGACAATCAATCGTTGAATGATGTTTTTTCTGGAATTGCTTTTGCAATAATACCTATAAGAAAAAAAAAAATAAAATAATCGAAAGCTGTTTTTAAAGATTACTGTTAAAAAAAAATAACGAAAACTAGTTCTTATCAGTTTTGTCCGAAACAATTTAATAGATTCATCGATGTTTTAAAATTAAATGACATGTTTATTTTTATGTGTTTGTTGTAATTAGTAATAATATCTCGCTGTTTCGTAGATACAAAATGTTTTGTTTACACAAAAGAAAATTATACGGCGGGCTTTAAAAATACAACGCGACTATTAACACAATGACAAGTAGCGGTGAAGTTAGAAATTAACGTTGTACCTACAACTTTATAAATGTATTGTAGGATTTGTTATTAATATTTAATGACGTCGTAATAAAAAACCACATTACTTTTAATCGTTTATTTATTTCGTAAAACTATAAATTTATAAACACAACAATTAAAACATTTAAAAAGCCTGAGTATAAGCAAAAGCATATTTTACTATAAAAATACTAAATGCCTTATATTATTTTGAAAAAATGCGGTCAAAAAACAATTAATTATTTACGGTCACAATAAATGAATACATTGATGCACCATCTTCTATTTCCACCTGATGTAAAATCCATGAACATGAGCAAAGTATCCCCTTTCTCTTTTCCACACCCGAATGCCCCCCCCCCTCTCCCAAGACGATACTGATTGGCTGACGCACCTAAATTGACAGATGATACGAACGGCCAAAAGCTCTTTTGTTTCCGATACCTTAAAACAATTTTAGTTTGTGCATCCATTTAATTGTCTGTCTTAAGTATTTATTATTTAATGTTAGTCTGTGGTCTAATATAGTTTTGGTACAATTTATTTAGAAAACAGGCCTTAATGTCATAGAATGTATAATTATTAATACGTCCTTGTGCATAATTTAAATAATTGTTGAATACCTAATAAAAATATTTGACTAAATACTGCTTTGAATGGAGCCTCTCATCCAAAATTAGATCTCAATGTCACCTAGTGACATTAACGCATTCTCAAACGCATGAAAAAACGCATTATTAAAAATGTCATTACCATAGCAAAACATGTTGGCTGTTTTTTTTAACCGATTTCTCTAGAATATCAGTGTTCCGGGTTATGCTGTTTCATTTATTACGCATTTAAAAATAATTTAGAAAAAACATCCAATTCAATTAAATTAGGAATTTGGAAATACGCATGCAGGTCTTAACGGCCAGCGCTTAAAAAGTAATTAATTTGAAAATGGATTCTAATTTAAAATTGGAAATAATATTGGAAACATGGTGCGTTCGGAATTAACTTGGGTCGTTGTAATACCGGGTACCTATACATCTGGGTAAATATTGGCGCATGCGTAAAAGTACGCACGGCGTTCAATGTCAAACTCTTGCATCTTTCCTTACAAATAGGCAGTTTTTGTATTTAGGCAATTTAATATTCTTGTTCTGTTGGTTTTCCGAATGAGCCTTGAATAGTTTAATCTATGAATGTATTATGAACATGCTAAACATTGGTTACCTACAAAATCCATTAATCATTGTTCGATTACATCAATAATGCAGAATGGCTCTAAACTTCAGTGGGTACTAAAAAGTATTATGAAAGGTATTTTTATGTACCCAACTAATAAAAGGGATTATCTAAACTGCATTCGTGTGATTCATGTATCATGTTTATTTTTCTCGGAAATCATATTTTATCAGCATTTTTGATAAATTCAAACCGAACATTTGATTGCAAAATGCGTAGCTATAGTATTTAATATTTCTCCGCGTTTAATATTTATCTTTGTTATCAATTTTTAAGGTTTAGATAGTAATTGTGGTTAATATTAGAGAAATGCAGTTTTATTATTGGAAAACCAATGAAAAAATTAGTAAAAACATTTTAAAATATGGGTCAGTTTTAGAATAACCCAGATTTTATTTTTATTATACGATAAAGTATAAAATAAAATAGTAAATTAATACAGGATGATTTTCAACCAATGTTTAAATGTTTTTTTACTAGAAACCACTTAATCAATAAAAAGAGCCTCTGCCTAAAGTATGGAACTGCAAACTGCACCGGTAGCAGGGATAGAGGGCGCTGTTATCTTAAGTTCGTATATTATATGTTTAAACATAGTAATTATTTTTAATTTGTTCGTTTTTCCGTTTTCGTTGTTTTTTTTTGCAGTACGCAATACGATGATTAGGTTGTAGAAAGAAAGCAGTGGCAGAATGGCCAACTGGAGTTTTATCTAAATATAATGTCTACTTATCTTATTTGTATAAAGTTTTTAATAAATATTTATTTTAAATAAATAATGATACACAAAACTGGCATACTACTTAGCACACAATTGAAAAACAAAATCACATAAGGAAGTGAGAAAAAAAAACAAAACAAAGGAAGGTACACAATCTACGCATTTATGAACAATTAAAAAAATATTATCAAAAAAAATGCGTCTCAGTGTCATATTCGCATTTTTTTTCTTCAACATAAAACGCCGACTCGACACAATTTATGTTAAGAAGCAGATTCAATGCAAAATGTATGACGTAAATCCACTTACCTGGTAACCAAACTATATTTCAAAGGCCATCTCCACATTTAACACTTATTAATGACAATAGAAATAAGTACATTTACGAATACATTCATTATTTTAAACAACAATGACGACATCCAAGCAAACACAAAAATATTCAAACACCGAAACAGCTGAGCCGTAAAATTAACAACACGACTAACTCCTGCTCTACGCTTTTGAAAAAGAGAAAAAAAAAAACAATAAAATTGACTTCTGGTACTAACTGTACAAACGAGCCAAGTAACCTATTTCAAAACCGTAGAACACTATAGGACGTCACAAATGCAGTCGGCGAGTGTACTCACGTGTGCTCAACGTGTTCAGAGTGCCATCGACGTGGAGGTAGCTAGCTAGCTGGTCCGTTCGGCCTCGGACGGCCTGGATGCAGCGAGCCGCGGACGCGCGGTTTCGAGGAAGTAAGTCCCGGCGAACTGTCAACGGCACGGAAATCGGGCGGCGGCGGGCACCGAGCCGCCAGCACGCATGCGCCGCGCGCCCGTCAACAGCGCCCCTGCAGCCAACGGGGCCACCCCACCCCACCGACCTACCCTTTAAATCGAACGTCATATCCCGCACACCGTTCGCACCACCCACCCCCCGTGTAATTTCTGAAAAGCGCTGACTACCCGCGCCGACCCTAAAAAATGCATTGCGTAACGGTTTTATAAATTCCCGTGAATGTTTGCCCAATCAATTATCCACCTGCTTCGGGCGAGGACACAATGCCCCCACTAATGGTCTCTCCCATCATATATTTAAACAGTAACATTTTTAAAGAAAACTAGCACAAGCATTTTTAAAGGTTTGTGTTTCATTTCAACGTTACTGTACGATTTTCCGAGCGCTTTTCTCTCATTCACGTTTCCTGGGGAATTAATCGGAATATTAATGATAAAACTTCAAAGCAATTTGGTATCGATTATGTACCTAACTCTGCATGCGTAATTTGGCTTGGTCCACATTTCGGATCTTCTGTGTAATAAGCATTTTAAATCTCTAAATATTGATTTGGGTTACTTTCGAGAGTCAGAGGGTATCTGCGGTTTTCATTCGGTCCACACAGTATTGGCTAATGAAAAACGATTTACTCACAGAAAACCGGTTTCCCAACTATGTTGGGGTTGGCTTCGAGTCTAACCGGATCCAGCTGAATCGGTCAAGACTGGTGTCTCAGTGTCTGGCTTTTGTTTATCAGACTGTCGAAGACGTTCAAATGACAGCCGGGGCTGGGCTTACCGTACTATCCGATGCACTGAAGAAATTCAGTATGTTATTCCCATAACCGACCTCGACTAGTGTAGCTTCACCTCGAAATACATATTATTTAGCTAGTAGAAAATAATTATGATAGTTTTTAAAAACTGCGAATCACTATGGTAACAGTTACTGTTGTTTGGCGTAAACACAACATTTGTTCAGCGAACTAAACCATCCTGGGTGAGTAATATTCTAGAGATAGTTGCTAGGTATGTATGTTTACTTTACCTCTACTCTTTGCTTACTTTACTCTACTACTCGATACGATTTTCTTTCGTGTTCCAAAAACTCAATAGATTGACTATTGAGTTTTTGGAACACGAAAGAAAAGCGGGAGATTTATGTTTATTTTATTTAGCTTAATTTAGACACAGTTTTCTCCTCTTTGACACAATAGACACAGTTTTCTCCTCTTTGACTTTGATACAAACAAATTAATTAAAGAACTTTGCATAGTTTCATTTCAAATTCATATAGGTATTATTAAGGGCCCTAGTTTTTGTAAATTTCAAATCTAACCATAGAGTATATTTGAAACACTGATTATTAGATAAAATTTTATTTTTCTAATAATAATTATTAAGACTGTAATGTCCGGGATCACCAATTTGGACAGTGTAGATTTTTAATTTACTAGCTGTGTCCGCGACTTCGTTCGCGTGGTTGTCGGAAAAAAAGCCTTTCGCGATTAATGGCCTATCCAACACTAAAATATTTTTTCAATTCGAACTAGTAGTTCCTAAGATTAGCGAGTCCAACTAAACAAACAAACTCTTCAGCTTTATCTTATTAGTACAGATAAAATGGGCACACATTTCTCTAATTTTGATCATAAGTGTGACTTATATTACCCATGTTATATGACAAACGGATTATTATAAATACTAAACAAAATTGGAACAAGCCATCATTCAACAGTGTTGTTGTTAGTAACACTAAACGAATCGCTCATTTGCACTTCAGCCATACACCTGATATACTTGTAGCTGCCTCTTCAACATAGACTGTTCTATTCGAAGCCGAACTCCCAAGCAATGAACTACTGACTCATTGTACCAAGATCGGAATCTGAAGCGAATATATACAAGTACATACTATTGAAGCACATAAATATACAAGAATATTGTTTGTAGAACGTTGCCCTATCACTATTTATTGTTAGTTATGAGTGTGAGACAGGTTTCTAGTTTGCATCTGTTTTTTTCTTCTCTTGAATCGCTAAAAACTCAGAGGAGTTCGAGGGAATTTGCCAGGGTTGCATTAATTTGGAGGGAATTTGTTCGAAAGAGTCACCGCTGCCCTGGAATGCAAAGGGCATGAGGAGGAACACGGATGGGTTTTAGCCAGTAAGAGTCTGACACTCCCTTCCGCTCCACCCAGAGCGGATGAAGGGTTCCGTACCGTAAAATTCTGGTGCTCTGCATCTGGTTGAACAGCAAGCTGGAGGTCTACTCTCTAAGCTCGAAGTCCGTAGTTTCGGCTTTAGTGTCGGGCGTTTTCTAGTCCGTATCACCTTCGGACTTACGATTAGTCCCGAACCCGAACTAAGAATGAATGACAACACGATTTGACAGTTGTTCTTAGTTCGGGTTCGGAACTAATCGTAAGCCCGTAGGTGACACGGAGTAGAAAATTCCCGACACTAAGGCCGAGACTACGGACTTCGGGCTTAGAGAGTAGATCCCCTTACCCCTATATAGTTGGGAAAAGGTGAGTTCGATTGGTATCGCTAACTATTTGATCAGCTCATTCTAGTAAGTCAGTAAGGCTGATTCAACTGTCTCGTTTAAATCTGGCTAAAGGTGTAATTCCTCTACATATTCTGTCGTGTGCTAAAGATACATCATTCAAAAAATAATCATTTTATTCCCACTGGTGCTGTAAAGGTGACAAGGAGATTATGCCATTCATATAGAAGCACCCATTAAATGGGTTAGGTTAGCAGTTGGTGAGTTTAATTTACAGCATTTGGTTGGACTGATACATAGCCTTTTTTTTCAGACTAAGCCAACCACTACAACAGCCAGAATCAACAGTGGCGACCAGCAGAAAAACACCAAGTCAATGAAGCTCGACGAATCCTGAAGAAACGATTCAACTGTCCGGAATCCTGCAACGAAAATAAGTATTATTTAATTTTATTATTAAACATAGTCTACT
Source organism: Melanchra persicariae (assembly GCA_947386135.1). Taxonomy (NCBI): domain Eukaryota; kingdom Metazoa; phylum Arthropoda; class Insecta; order Lepidoptera; family Noctuidae; genus Melanchra; species Melanchra persicariae. Next base: position 3,757,709 of record OX376653.1, on the reverse strand, counting down.
GGAGTTAAGGTTAAGCAACGCTTGCCAAGGTTCGTTTGTGGATGGGTGACGATCTTCACATATCGAGATTCTTCCGTGCTTCGGAAAGCACGTTAAGCCGTTCCAGGCTATCATTTTCAGATCTTTGGCAGTCGTTACGGATTATCAGAAGCCAAAAAATCTGACACCAGTCTTACTATGAAAAACCGTGTTACCCAGTTAATGGGTTGTGGAGGTTTGGTAGGTAGCTGTTCCACGTAAAATACTGGTATTCAGCTGAATCCGGTTCGACTGGAAGCCGACCCCAATATAGTTGGGAAAAGGCTAGGCAGATGATGATGACATAGCCTACCGGACATAATTGAAAATCTGAACGAAAAGTAACACCTAACTTCTTGACAGTTATTACGGGTAGTTATAAACCCGAAAGCTTGACAATAGTCTTACCAAGGAGTATAGCATTATGCTGTAAATGTGTTGAGGAGGTAAGGGGCATGCAGGGCTGGGCAGTATTCGAATTACTTCTATTATTAAAATTATAATACGTAATTGAAATACAAACACGTATTTGGTATTTGTATTTCATTTACTTTTTAAAAAATAATTTGTAATTGGTATTTCAAATACCTGACGATGAGGTATTTTGTAGTTAGCATTTCAAATACTTATGGATTTAAAATACGTGCGTTCTGCAGAAAACAGCGCTCGATAGCTTTCGTAAGCAAAAAGGTTAACCTAACCTAACACCTGACTGTATTTTGTAATTACTATTTTGTATTTAAAATAAAAATATTTAAAATACTGTATTTTGTATTTTACATTTCAAATTTATTTATTTTTCGGAAGACTTACAGACTAATATCATTATAATGACAATAATATGTAACTAAATTGCTAATTACAAGCCTCCACAGATAAAAACAAAATTATTACTCCTTCATAGTCCAAGGAGTCACGTACTTAATTATTTTATAAATACACTAAATAAAAGTATTTAAAATACATGCGAAATAGTATTTTGTGATTTGTATTTTAATTAAAGTAAATCATGTAATTTGCCCAGCTCTGGGGGCATGTAACATACTATCAAACACATCTGCGTAAACCCGAAGTGTGGCAAGCATAAAAATAGTGCTACTAGCAATCCTTTTTTAAACGGCCTATGATTGTAGATACGTTTTGAAAATAAAAAAGTGAATGTCCAATTCGATTCACACCCTATCGGGGCCCAGTGGGGCGGTGGTCGATGCGGTCGGTGTTCTTTTGTTTTATTTTGTTTTGTACAAGGGCCGGTCGTCGAGGGTCCGTTAGACGTACTTTACTATTTTCACATGTGAAGATTTAATACACCCTCCCTCATACGTTTTATAACTGTACTTATTAGTATGATAGATTCGTTATTGTAATTTGAATGCTTACTAATATGTATTAGGAGGTTTTTGACACTGACCAAATTCGAATTCAAATGATCTGTACCTTTGTGCGCTTTTTTCATTTTGATTATTTATGTAGACAAGTACCATTCAATTAGCGAAGGCGACTGTCGAAATGCCAAAATGTATGAATTTGATCACGTGACATTTCGATAGCATCTGTCAATCCCATACTTTTTTGACGTATTGACAATCGCCACGCCATGCGCCACCGTTGAAAGAAAAGAAGAAAGAAAAAGAGTTTATTTGCGCCAAGCATGACGCACACCATAAAAATAAATGGGTATATATATAAAAGTAAAACGGGATTTTGAGGGCGTCACATCGGCGCAAAACGGCCATCGCTCAGCATAATGCTGGAACTCGTGTGCGAGACAGAGCCACAGCGCTGGTTTTCAGCGACAGCCGGCTCAGACTGAGAGACGTCGGCCGGAGCAGCCTAAAGGTAGTTGACAAAATCTCACTTGTCTCGAGCCCAAGCTCATCTGATGGAAAACGATGATGTGGTCCATGAAGGAGCACGCTTGCCTAGAAGTAACCTTGCCTGCCATTGTAGGTATCAGGATACACACCCTGGAAATTTTACTCCTTTGCCGTGCTCACAATGAAACTATTCCCGATACGTTTTGTTTTTCTCTGTATACAATGTGTAACAAAATAAACGCAATACCTCTAAGCATTGTACGCATCATTACGAACAACTTTTACTAAGGGATCAACATTGAAATCTGGAAATAAATCGACCGCCCCATATATTTATGTGCGCATAAGTCGACAAAATGTACTCAACAGCTGTTTTTTTCGCGATTCTTAGGTTGGTTCCATAGTAAAAGTTGTTCATAATGATGAGTACAATGAGCCCATAAGAGAGATTGCGTTTATTCTGTTACACTTGTACCTGTATAATTTTCTTTTCTAATTGTTTTGTATGATCATAAATAAACATTTATACGCATAAATCTGTTTGAAACCATACCCTTGACTTTCTGACTTGAACTTCGATAAAGTTACAGCTACATTATAAAAACAAATCCTTGGACTTTGTCGGTTTTGTGACAAAATTTTAATTAAGTTTCCGTACTAATGAATGCACAACTTCATACAAATCGTAATAACTAAGTTAATGGGATTATATGAGTGAATGAAATATGGAAATGAGTTGTTCATAGTGTGAAATGGGTCGTCTTGACAATGTAGTATTTTATTGATTCGGGGGTTACCAGTAGTTTGAAATAGACGTGTCAATTATACATCGGTTTGTTTCTTAGGGTGTTTGTTTTCTTTGGGCGGTTTCATGTCACAACTTTACAAATAGTGGTTAGTGCTGTTTAACTATTTATTTGTTCCCTAGTGCCGTTTCCATCAAGTTTTGATGAAGTAAACAAAGGGTAATAAGTTTTTTTATTTTTTATTTTTTCACACACGGCCATCTGATCCCAAGCTAAGCAGAGCTTGTGTTATGGTAACCAGACAACTGATATACATACTTATATAATTTATAAATACATACATATTATAGATAAATTACACTCAGACACAGAACAAACAATTATGCTCATCACACAAAGTTTGTCCTGAGTGGGAATCGAACCCACAACCTCCGGCTTTGCAGTCAGGGTCACTAACCACTAGACCAACAGGATGAAATGTAGAAAAAAAAGTACCTACTTACTTTATCATAATTTTTGACAGCGGTTTTTTTATTCTAGGGGTTGCAAGTAAAGTTTTTAGTATGAGATCTTCAGTTGGTTTCCAGGTCGGGTAAAGTGTTATTGGGTTTTTTACTCTGAAACTTCTCGGTAGCAGCTCCGTGTTTGGATTCGTGGTTGGATAATGACGATTGGCTTGCGCCATGTTATTTAAATGGGATTTATGTACATAATCTAGTGAGTTAGATGTACCGACCTTCTTACACATCTCACTTACATCTTCATGGGACAAAAGCGTGATAATGTTAATACATACTTATTAATTATTGCAATTACACTAAACTAGCAATACGTCATAACTTTTATTTAAAGGATTGGAAATCATCAAATGACTCCTTCCGCTGACAAATCAGACTCTTACTGACTAAAACCCATTCGTGTTACTCCTAATTTGCCTTATGCATTTAAGGGCCGCGGTGAATCTTTCGAACAAATCCGCAACAATATTTCTAACCCACTAAATAAATAAAGTTTCAACACTGAAGTCAACTCATAAAAGCTTCAGAACTTTAAGACCTCAAGTTTCAGTAAAGCCACACAACATCACACAGTCATTCACATACATATCAATAAACTCATTACACACTACATCACATCCACACCATGATATTTATTCCGCGAAGACAAAGGACATTTCCAAGCCGCCCAGTGAGTCGAGGTCACAATGGCTGGCCAAAATTCAACGGTAAAATCTAGAGCTAAAAGCTCAGAAACTTTGAGAAATAAAGTTTCAGCAATCCACATATTAATAAACGCAATACACACTATCATACATATTATATCACATCCACACATACTGTGTCCACACCTTCATATTTATTCCGCGTAGACAAAGGACCTACTCCCGAGCCGCCCAGTGAATCGAAATCACAATGGCTGACCAAAATTCAACGATAAAATCTAAAGCTAAAAGCTCAGAAACTTTGAGAAATAAAGTTTCAGCAAACCCACACATCCACATATTAATAAACGCAGTACACACTCTCATACATATTATATCACATCCACACCTTCATATTTATTCCGCGTAGACAAAGGACCTACTCCCGAGCCGCCCAGTGAATCGAAATCACAATGGCTGACCAAAATTCAACGATAAAATCTAAAGCTAAAAGCTCAAAAACTTTGAGAAATAAAGTTTCAGCAAACCCACACATCCGCATATTAATAAACGCAATACACACTCTCATACATATTATATCACATCCACACCTTCATATTTATTCCGCGTAGACAAAGGACCTACTCCCGAGCCGCCCAGTGAATCGAAATCACAATGGCTGACCAAAATTCAACGATAAAATCTAAAGCTAAAAGCTCAAAAACTTTGAGAAATAAAGTTTCAGCAAACCCACACATCCGCATATTAATAAACGCAATACACACTCTCATACATATTATATCACATCCACACCTTCATATTTATTCCGCGTAGACAAAGGACCTACTCCCGAGCCGCCCAGTGAATCGAAATCACAATGGCTGACCAAAATTCAACGATAAAATCTAAAGCTAAAAGCTCAGAAACTTTGAGAAATAAAGTTTCAGCAAACCCACACATCCACATATTAATAAACGCAATACACACTCTCATACATATTATATCACATCCACACCTTCATATTTATTCCGCGTAGACAAAGGACCTACTCCCGAGCCGCCCAATGAATCGAGGTCACCATGGCTGGCCAAAAAATAATGCAGCTACTGTGCTCTTTTCCGAAATAGAATCCGCTCCGATAACTAGGTCGAACGATGCGTTCGTTTCGATACGTTATGTTTTTTTTTGTATATTTGTTTTGACAGCTACAGAGTGCGAAATAAAGAGACTTTACTAAGTAATGATGGGTTTTGTGAAATCATTTGATTTGGTGGAGGAATCGATTTTTTGTTTTGGGATTTTCTTCTTTTTGTGTCGATGGTTAACTCTTTATATTGTTTGGGCCCAGTAGGTGGCTAGGTACGTTAATTGCAGTATCGGTGGCATTCATTAGATCTTCCAAAGTACTTGTTTTGGGATGTTATTCTGTGACGTTAGAAGTGTATCTCGGAAGGGCTTCATGCCCTTTAGTACTTTTAGAAATAAAAACCCTAACAAAATAATTAAATTATAACATAGTATGTAAGAAAATATTGTGCTGTAAAATTGTAAAAAGTACTATGTAGTCGGGCAAGAAGGTCAAATGAAATTGATGCATCAGAGGTAGAACCTGGATTAAATTAGCACAGTAGCCTGTGGAGTGGCATAAGAAAAGAGAAGCCTATGCTCAACAGTGGGCCCAGTCGCGCTGTGGATGATGATACTGACTAGCAAAATTATTATTTAGTTTTCATAAAATGGTGGATTTACAATTTCGAAGCTTATTTAAAATTGGCAACAGAGCGTTCTCGCGCTCATTATTATTTCACCATACGCACTTTATTTTGCAAATTGACCACAGTACGCCTATAAAATTTAATAACGGATTTTTATAGCTTTGGCTAACACAGGCACACCTTTTGGGTGCAAGTTTGAAAGCTCAATTTTTTTTTATAGTTGTCAGTTCATTAGGACAGCTTCATAATATTTATGCAAAAAAGCATAATAAAATGGTTTTCACGCATAATTACAGTATTAGTTATAGTGAAACAAGGTCTGTTACCTCTTCGAAGCTCGTTTTGTAGTAATAATATATATTTCTAAGGCTGCAAAATTATAATTAAAGGTATAATGCAATGTCAATAAGGTCCTACTTTTTATCGTTTCCACTATGGATGAATTATTTGTCGCATCGTCGCAAGCGACAGATCTTGAAAATTTTCATATCTGACGATCACAATTTTTCACCTAGATCGTCTACATGCATCTGTCGTTACCTACCATAAATTACATCATCAGTATCCTCGCAGTATTCTACTCCACCCCACCGTTCGTTGCATATACACTTGAACTTTAAATAACTTAATACGAAAATACCGTACCCATTCAGGCGAGTTTCCAAAAAAAATATTGTGAGACAAACATAAGTTCACCTAGATCGTCGATAACTGTGCCATTATGTCATCAGTATCACTTTAGCACAGTCCACCACCCAACTTTACACCCGCGCCGAACTAATTTCACTTTAAAATGAAAATCCATTCACCCGTGTTTCCAATTTATTTTTAAACCTACTACAAACAACATTTCACTTGAACCGTCTCCTGGCAATACTACAACTGTAGTATGACGTCATCCCCATTCTACTAGCATACTACCCCACCCCGCGTTTCAAGGGTGCATTTACTCCAACCCCCTCTCGCTATACGTACTACGTATGCAGCCATTGCATCGTCTATGACTCACTGTTACTACGACTCCCCCTGCAGGGTGTGGGGTGGAACCAGAAATAGCTAGACATTAAGCTTGTACCTCCGTTGTTTGGTCTATGCTATTTTATTTCTCTGTTTTATTTTATTTAACAGTCTGTTTCGACATCGGAAAACTAATTTCAGAACTGAAATGGAGCTGCGCAGGACACCTGGTAAGGCGCGTTGATGCGTCCGCGGACTGGAAGAAGTGTGCATCGTCCACCAGCGACATTGCTGCCATCGTGGGTAGAACCTGGATGAGGCTGGCACAGGAATGTGGGGATTGGCACAAGAATAGAGAGGCTTATGCTCAGCAGTGCGCGAAGTCAGGCTGCGGACGTTGTTGTTAATCAGTTGGCTTTTCTAACTATTGCGAAATGTTTTTCAGCAGATAGAATAGTTAGTAGATAGTAGATTTTTGTTCGTTTTAGGTGGAACAAGAAAAGATTTTTTGGTTTTGATATTGAAGAAGTCGTTAGCTTAGGAATAACAAGTCAAAAGTCAAGCAGTTATTTATTCAAATTAAGCAGAGAGCCAGCACTTTTAGAACGTCAACGTTTACAAAAACAGTCCCCCAAAAACGCCCCACCCGTCACGACTTCCTAGTGTTTTAGCTGGGAAGAAGAAGTGGCGCCATTTCTTACCGAGACTCTTCCGTGCCCTGGAACGCACCAATGTCCAGGCCAATGTAGATCTTTGACAGTTGTTGGGGTTACTAAAACGATAAATCTGAAACCAGTCATGCCAAGGGGTAAATGTTACTAGATTACTGGGTTTCGCAGGTCAGACAGGCAGTTGTAAATATAGTAGTACATTGCCTAGGCATTCTCTTCCAATAAACGTGCAGGGTCTTAAGTCACAATTTCTTTATAGAATTTAAATGAAGAAAATGCTAATATTTAATACTATATAATCACTTGGTACCATTTTTAAATAAAGTAGAGAGATCGGATCTCATTGTGGTAGCCACCGCTGGATAAATGTGCAATAACAGTCATTGAACCACATACATTTACTGACTTTCTTAATATCAAAAACAAAAATAAAGACATAAACATGTCCTGAATCGACTTCTATCATGATCGATCTTCTCTAGTAATGAAAAACGGTTCATAATTTATTGTTCGGGTATCTACGAAGGGATATTAGGGAAAGGTCAATGTACTTTATTGCAAGCTTACCAGGCGCCTACCATAGTTGCATATTGCACGAGAGTGCCAATGTACGCAATAACTCGGTTACGAACTCTGTTGACACCGACTCAAAAACGAGATGGCCTACTTCATGGCTACTAGTTAAAAATACACAAAATCTTCTTCACGAAAATTGCATTTTGAAGACATCCGCGGTCTAAATAGTGCACAGCTGTTGTATTTGTGGCATATGGGTCAAATACCGATGATTTTAGTGGCAGCAGAGGAAATTATTCGGTTTTTACATGTTTTACATAGGTTTTGAGTTTGCAGTTTTGAATAGGCGACTAAAGCGGAGTCTGGAGTTTCTTGGGCTTTACGAAGGTCCAGCAGTTCCAGGCAATTAGTCATTTTATCAAAGGTAGTTATTGTCCTAAAGACATATATATATTGTACATAAATAAGTAATGAATTTCCTTTGATTGACCACGTGACATTGTAGCGGCGCTAGCAAAATTTACATCGCAACAATAAGACCCAAAACGCCATCTATCCCGACAGCTGCGAACTAACAACGAAATCCTGAATCGCGATATCAGAGTTTACCGTGCGATTTGAACAGATACAACAGCCCGAATATCAACTATCGGGCAGTTGCCCACCGGACACAACAACCGTCCGGTCGGAGGATCCTCCCTTTTCAATGAAGGTTTATGGGACTTTACTCTGTACCGCATACCCTCTATAACATTTCAGTAGCGCATTGCAATCTTATACACCATTGCAGTTCCCAAATATGACCCATCATTGCCATCATGAATCCATCGTGAAAAAGGAATACTGCTTTTCGTCCTGAATAGCTCCGTCTCTCTTACACAACGGAATCATGAGGACATTACTCGTCATTTAAGAGGGTTGGGTTTTTTGGAAATCTTTAGGTTAAAGCGTTAAATTCTCATGATCACCTGGCTAAGGTTTGAAGTTGGACTGTGATGAAAGTCGACTCAGCCGGGGTTGCGGAATTTGTTCGAAAGAGTTACCGTGGCTCAGGGGGTCTACTCTTTAAACCCGAAGTCCGTAGTTTCGGCCTTAGTATCGGGCGTTTCTACTCCGTATCACCTACTGACTTACGATTAGACCCGAACTAAGAATGAATGACAACACGATTAAACAGTTGTTCTTAGTTCGGGTTCGGGACTAATATAAAGTCCGTAGGTGATACGGTGTAGAAAACGTCCGACACTAAGCCCAAAGTCCGATTAGTCCCAAAGCCGAACTAAAAATAAATGACAACACGATTTGACAATAATTGTTCTAAGTTCGGATTCGGGACTAATCGTAAGTCCGTAGGTGATACGGAGTAGAAAACGCCCGACACTAATTCCGAAACTACGGATTTTGGGCTTAGAGAGTAGACCACCTGGAACACAAAGGGCATTTCAAGAGACACGGGTGGGTTTAAGTCGGTAACAGTCCGACACTCCGATGCGCTCCGTCCAGAGCGTAAGGAGTCATTATTTTGATGATTTCCCATCTGATTAAAAATAAAAATAAGGCCTACTCTGTCTGGGCCATTTAACACGCCTATTTCTCATACTAATGCTTGATCCCCAACATATTTTGGTCAGGGACCGATTATGTATCAATAGCATCAGTCTTTTCATTCATGAATTGCTTAAATTTTGTCCCCATTCAAAACCGTGTCAAAACAAAAGAAAACACATTTAAATGCATGCATAATGTTTTACACTGAACATCAACAATACCATAGAGAATATCACACAAACAAACGAAAGATTTTTCCTCAATACTTTAATGTAAATAAGTCTGAATGGGGTCAGAAATGTGTGGGTTTGACCCACTGTGCGCTGCAAGGAAATCTTGTTTAAATGCAACATACTAACACAAACGCTAGTTTTTGATGTCACTTTCTATTCAATTTTTATAGGACTGACTAATTTATCGTATTTGTTTTTTTCTTTAATAATTACTGTTGTTAGCTATAACAGCCGCACGGGCCAATTTTCAAGGTTAAGCAACGCTTGTCGAGGTTGGTCTATAGATGGGTAACCATCATTCTACTCCTCCGTGCCTCGGAAAGAACTTTAAGCCGTTGATCCCGTTGAGCCGCTTTTATTTGGAGAAGAGGCAGTCGTTGCGGATTGTAAGATGCCAGAAAATCTGAAATCAGTCATGCCAAGAAGTACTGCGTTACCCAGTGTGGGTTGTGGAGGTCTAGTAGGCAGCTGCTCTACGTAAAATACTGGTATTCAGCTGAATCCGGAACAGATTCTATCTATTATTTCCCAGAACTTGGTAATAATACAGGGTGTGTGGGTTCGATTTCTGGCTTGGAATACCGATTGTTCAAAAATCCAATGATGTAATTTTAGTTTTCATCAAAATCGGGATCGAGTATCGGAGACGTATTTTTCGATATTCCTCATAGTTTCGGATTTGGCCATCCAAACACACTTTTAAAATTCACCCTGCATAAGTCCAGCTAATATGACGTGTCATTGCCGTCATGAATCCGTTGCGAAAATAGGATAATGCTATTATTCTTCCTCTATAACTCCGTTTCTCTCTCACAACAGAATCATGGAGGCATTGGCACGGTATACTGAGGGCAGGGACGGGCTGTGTGGTCCAACTGTTTAATATTTTTCCCAAGATCGTTCCGTGATCTTCGACCTGATCCAAAACGGCCTAAAACTCTCGTTGGCTCTGACTAACAAATTCCTCAGGCTTTTTCATGAGAATGCTTCTGACTACGACGACCAAAATTGGTTTGATTCCTGGTAAAAAATATACGATTATATTTAGTCCGTCAGTTAGATTATCGAAAAATATTGGACACGTATTTTTTGTTTTAGCAAATCAATAAAAAAAATACGAAGATAAAACGCATCAAAGATCAGGAGTAGGGAGTTGCGACGTGTACGTAAAAATTATACTTACAAGTGACGTCACACGAGTTTTTAACGCTCTGTATCGGTTTAATTTTTTGTTTACGTGAAAAAAGAAAAAATACCTGTCTAATATTTTGGACAAATCTATCTGACGGACTAATTAGATTCTTTAGTCATCATATTATCGGATCTCCTTAGTAATGGTCTAAGGTGCTTCTGCCAGGGTTGCGGAATTCTTCGAAAGAGCTACCGCAGCCCTGGAACGCAAAGGGTATCTGAAGGCACATGGGTAGGTTTTACCTAGTAAGAGTCTGATACTCCGCGCAGAGCGGGAGGAGACACTTGATGATTTCCCATCCAGAAAAAAAGATAAGTACTTGCTAAAGGTATCCAACTTACCTGCTCGGTACTAAAATCCGGATAACGTTGTTAAATGGGCAAAAGTGGCCACTGATTGGGTTCCAAACCGGAATTGGCGACGCGGTAGGCCCAGGAGGAGATGGCGTGAGAAGGCACGGCTCCCTGTCGTTTCGTGCGACACAGGTCCTCACGGGGCATGGTTGCTTCGGGAGGTTCCTGTATCGCATAGGCAGGGAGCCGGACGCTCGGTGTCACCACTGCGTCGACTGTCGGGAGGATACGGCGCGGCATAAGCTGGCAGAGTGTGCCGCTTGGGAGGAGCCGCGCCGTGCCCTCGTCTCTGTGGTATGCAGTGACCTCTCGCTGCCGGCTGTAGTCCGTTCTATGGTCGACGGTGAGGAGTCCTGGGACGCGGTGGTCTCCTTCTGCGAAACTGTTATCGCGCAGGAGGCTGCGGAAAGGGAGAGGGAGATGTCAAGTGCTCTCCTGGCCCGCAGCAGGCGCACCGGGCGTCGGAGGAGGGCATACGCTGCCCTCCTTTTGCCCCCCTAACTGGGTCCAGGGGCGGCGGACTTAGGGATGTCCGTTGCCCCCCATTCATCCAGACCCGAGGTGGCGGCGCGTGGTGTTCCCGTGCGCCCCTCTGACGTCGTGGGGGGAGTTAAACACCTCACTCCCCCGCTTACGAGATGTGGCCCGCAGAGGTGGAAGATGGAACACCGGGGTGGTTTTAGTCAGTAAGAGTCTGACAGACCCCTCCGCCCGCCCCAGGGCGGAGGACATCCATGAGGATTTCCACCCGCAAAAAAAAAAAAAAAGGAGGAGATGGCGTGATGAATTAGACTCCTACCGAAAGAATTGGCCAGATGTGGCAAAGGACAGAGAACAGTGGAAGAAAGGAAGGGAGGCCTTTGCCCTGCAGTGGAATAGTACAGGCTCAGAATAACTTTATAAAGATGTAGGTGTGAGTGTACGTTATCCGGTAGGACTTCCTCATCCTGTCACACCCAAGGGCGGAGACTCTTGTTATCGATTAAAACAGACACGTGTATCACTATTATCAATAACATAATGACAAATAGAACGGTTTATAAATAAATGCAAGTAATAATTTCAGTAATCGGCAATCAAATCTGTGAAAAGTATTGTAATCTAAATCAAAACTGTTAATGTCTTTTCACGGAATTGAAATCGTCTGTTTTGTGAACAACAATTTTATTTATTTACAAAGCTTATACCAAAAATACATGATAATGTAGTACCTACTCGTATTTTAAATTTTATAGTGTAGCCTTAAATAAAGGCTGCCACGACATGCATTAAACATAGGAGTAGGAAATGCAGTTACAAAATAGATTTTTCTTATTTAGATTGTTACATAAATACAGTTCATTGTTATATAAATCCGACATGCTAACACAACAACTGAAAACTAACAATTTGATCAATCCAATCTATTTTGTTCGTCGTTGTGCCAACCAAAAAAAAATTAATAAAAGACACAAGCATTTTCTAAATATTTAAGTAAGTGAAAAAAAAACAAAAGAAACTACACTACTTTTTCTTTTTTGTGATAATGCCCTGTGCAAAACAGACTTGATTTTATGTAAGTCGAACAATGGAGTAAAAAGTCCCAACATTTATTTATTTATTTATTTATTTATTCACCTTACATCTATCCTTACAGGGTTTTTCCCCAATGCGATTAATGCGCTTATCCTAACTTGCGTGGTATCTGTTAGTTTATTCATAGCCAAAAGCTATTCAATGAAATGCAAGCCATTTTCAATCCTCCCAACCTGCTACGCCTACCATCACTAGACCTTTAAACCAGGGCAGTCTCGACAAAATTACCGATCGCCTTTTTTCATGGATGGGAAATAATCAAATGACTCCTTTCGCTCTGGGTGGAGCGGAAGGGAGTGTCAGACTCATACTGACTAAAACCCATCCGTGCTTCTCGTAGTGCCCTTTGCGTTCCAGGGCCGCGGTGACTCTTTCGAACAAAATCCGCAACCTTGGCATGAGTTACCGATCGCCTACCGGCCGAATTCGGTTGATAAGTCCTAAGGACCCGTACACAGTCAATCTCGAACGCGTCCCCGTACAAAATCAATGATCTGATCCGTGGATCACGATCAAGATGTGACTGTGTACGGGCGGCCGAATTCGGTCGGTAGATGATCGGTAACTAAATCGAGGCTTCCCGCTAAATGCTTTCTGCTAAAGACCGAAGGAAAGGTTTGCTTCTGACGGGAAGAAAAGTACGTTTTGAAGGTATCCCTGAAAAAACCGACCGAGTGCGAGTCGGATAACGCCCGCTGATAGACAGACGGACGGACGGACGAAAGGACAGCGGAGGCTTAGCAATAGGGATCTATTGGTTACCCTTCGGGCACGGAACCCTAAAAAAGGACCACTTTCCTTGTAGGAAGAAGTAAGGAACATAATTATACGCATACCAATAGCCTAGATGCTAAATTATAGTTCACAAGCCATCTCCAATCAATCTTTATCTAAACTTTAAACCACCCACATCTTAAACTCAGCCGCAAGCGCACAAACGCAACCATTTAATTCAGATGATAACGCAGCTCACAAAAAACCAAACAAAAAAACTCCCTGGGCGATCAACGAAGCATTTATTCCGATTTCGATGCACTATTCTCCAGTGCCTTGAACCCTATGACACGAGCGAAGGTTAGGGAGTATGGGTGACGTCATCCAACTGGTTTGTAGCTTTGTTTAGTTTCCTAGTACTAGGTTCTTTTGTTTTGTTTGCAAACTGGTGGGGCCGTCGTTTAAGAATAGAAATCTCCTAATGGCTAGTTTACACAATTCGAGCTAGCGTGCGAGTCAGCCTATCGAGTAGCTGCAGCGCAGTAATACGCATCGTATGGACGTATCTTACGAGTTACTGGAACGTGTGAGGTGGAGTGTGGATGGAGCATCCGAGTTGCTTCAACATTTTTGGTTTTCACTCGCCTGCCCTCGACGACGACGTCCTTCCTCATGCGTCCATTGAGTGACGAAGGTGGTGTGACGATCTCATCATGTTTGCGGAGAAAACTTGGCCAGAGATCGCCCAAGACAGAGGGATTTGGAAGGAGAAAGGGGAGGCCTTTGCCCAGCAATGGGACGCGAAAGTAGGCTAGCAAAAAAAAACTGACCTGCCCGCCGAAACTCGCACATGGCAACAGCTCGGGCATCACTCGCATTGTTCGGGCGCGTTCGGCAGTAGCTCAATGTCAGCCAGGCAGTTGCGAGTGGAACCTGTATTTTTGTATGCTGCGACTCGCAATAGACTGGGCAGCTACTATCATCTTGTAGACACCTAAAGCGAGCCGAGCTACTGGCATACGAATAGGACCGTCACTGTAATGTGTAACTCTCTACTGTCTAGTCAGTAGCTCGCATTGTGTAAACTAGCCATAAGAATAAGAGGAGGTGGTTGGCATTTTTTTGTGAACCCACCATGGTTTGACGGGAAATTTACTACTAGTCTTATTTCTAAGCCTGTTGTCATATGGCAGGGTAGCTTTTTAGATGTTTAAATATTTTTTAAATTAATTTGCATTAACACTTTCAATATCGACGACACATATCTGGTATTTTGGAATTTCGGTGTTGGGTCCCACTGACATCATTATAGGTATGTGGTGATTTTCACGAGTTGTATGCGGTATCGGCAACCTTTTTCTTATGGATGGGAAATCATCAAATGACTCCTTCCGCTCTAGGCGGAGCGGAAATAAGTATCAGACTGAATTATTACTGACTATAACCCATCCGTGTTCCTCCAAATGCCCTTTACGTTCCAGGGCCACGGTGACACTCGAACAAATTCCGCAACTCTGACTGAACTCTTCAGGACTTCATAAGAATAGAAAATCTCAAGCAAATATGAACCCTTTCATTTACTGTTTCGATGACTAAAATCAATTTTTTTCTTGCCTTTGTACCTGATTGTGTCCTACTGCTGAGCAAAGACCTCCCCTTTCTCCTTCCAAACCTTTCTGTCTTGCGCGAACTCTGGCTAAGTGAGACCCGCAAACGTGATCAGCTGCGGCCCTTCCATGACGTGTTAAAACGTCAGTCGTCCGAGCGAGTAAGAGGGATGGAGCTATATAGGGTGTATAGCTCCATCCCTCTTTCTCGTTCGAACGACTGACGTTTTAACACATCATGGTACGGCCCCAAGTCTAATCTGACAACGTTTCACCTTGTAAACTTAGATGGAGTGAGCGAGAAGTGACTTAGTGCTCCCCTACTCTCCCTAAGGAACCTACATGCCATATTTCACCTTTCTATGACCAGTAGTTTCGGCTGTGCTTTGTCTGTCAGTCATTCAGTCAGTAAGGAAAGAATTTTATTTATTTGGATTAGATATTTTTCTTAATTTTAAATATAGGTCAGACTGTTCGCTGTATACTAAACTGTAAGGAAAAAATACTAAAATATCGTCAGTGACTTTATCGACCCACATTTAGGACTGCTCAGCTGGTCTGTAATTGTGCACCAAGTACCGGATATCTGAAAACGTAATTTTCCTGTTTGGTCAAGGCTTTTTTATTATAACTTATCTTCTAATCAGAAAGACAATTTATTTTACTAATTTTAAACAACGTACGCATTCGCATCTCATTCGCAATCTGTCAAAATGTAGGGAGGCTATTTTGACAGATTGAGTAGAATTGGCACACTGCTTAAAAACTATCATAGTGAATCCAACTAACCAGTATTTCTTTTTTTTTGTAGTTGTATATTGCTTGTTCCGTGGACACGAGCTGACAATTCGATAGGCCTAAAACTTTGTGTTCAATAAAGCTTGGAACTTTCCAAATAATAATGCGACAGTTGTTAAGACTTTCTTCTTGACAACACTGTCGATTTATTTCATTTTGTTTATTTATTTACTAGCTTTTGTCCGCGACTCCACTTGTGTGGATGGCGGTTATTGCGTAAAAGTAGCCTATGTCCTTCTCCATATCCCAAGCTATATATCTGCCAAATTTCATGACGATCCGTTCAGCAGTTTTAGCGTGAAAGCGTAACAGACAAACAAACAAACTCACTTTCGCATTTATAATATTAAGTTTGGATTATAGATTTTAATGTACAGTTCATAATAAGAACAGGACAAAAATTTATAAAAAACAAGTGTACAATGGGCTGTCTTATCGCACAAGGCAATCTCTTACAGACTTTGGATGGACTGAACGAAAGGATATTTCGGTAACATATTTTTTTTATTATTTTTTTTTTATTATTGATAGGCACGCGCTTGACCACTATCTCACCTGATGGTAAGCGACGATGTGGTCGAAGATGGAGCACGCTTGCCTAGAAGTAACCTATTCACTTTTTCCAGCTTCCATAATTTTAAAATGTTAGAACAAATTCGACAGGTGACTTAGGACGTGTCAGCTTGTACAATAATAACTAATACAATAATTAATTTAAAAATCCAACTTTTCTCTCAAGATCGGCACAGACATACTAGACAGATGCTCTAAACAATAGGTATGTTTGAGTAAAAAAAATATGATTAAATTTAGTCCGTCAAATAAATTATCGAAAAATATTGAATACGTTTTTTGTTTTATAAAATTAATAAAAATTGAAGAAGATAAAACGCACCAAAGATCAAGAGTGGGGGCTTGTGACGTCACTTTCCGGTAAAAAGTGTATCGGTCTGTGACGTCAGAAGAGTTTTCAACGCACCGTATCATTTTCATTTTTTGTTTACGTGAAAAAAGAAAAAATACGTGTCCAATATTTTTTTGAAATCTATGTGATAGACTAATTAGTTTTTTTCCCTATAGAATGTTATAATAATGAGAAAGGTCCTCAGTTGTACTTAAGAAAACCAAACCTTTCTATAAAGTGACCCCCTACTTCTTCTTATTGTGTGGGCAGCAAGGTCTAACGGCCCCACAAAGGACCGTTAACCTGGCAACTAATATCCTAAATATAGATTTCCTGGTTATGTGTACAGGTCCATACGTCAACTGTTACGCGTATCATTTTCCGTTCTCATTCGATAAAATAAATATAACTATTCGGATGCCAAACCTTTTATTTCCTCTTAACAAAATTCATTGTTAAAATGATGATGTAATTTTTATACCTTCTATCCTGGAGCTGAAAACCGGCCAAGTGCGAGTCGAATTCTCATACAAAGGGGTTCCGTACCATAACCGAAGAAAAAAACCCGTTTCTTGTATGGGAGCCCCCTTTCATTTTTAATTTAATTTAATTTTTATTATTTGTTGTTATAGCGGCAATCAAGATACATACTCTGGATTAATTTCAACTATTACGGTTCTTGAGATACAGCCCGCTGGCAAACAGACGGGCGTACGGACGGACAATAGAGGCTTAGTAATAGGGTTCCGTTGGTTATCCTTCGGAAACGGAACCCTAAAAAGTACTCTATGCTTGGATAGTGTAACTTTCTCTCAGTTTTCATGTCATTTTTTTTACCTTTTACAAACGTATGAATGAACTTTTACTTCTTCGTAAATCTTCGTGGCTTCTTTTCTCCTGCTCCATCAGATATAAATTATATTCAGTTCATTGATGATTTATTATCATTGATATTAGATACAGTAAGAAACGAAGAACTTCTTAATCAGTATTTCCGTATTTACTCCGGCTATCAACTACAACCTACTGACCCAATAAAAATGCAAGAAGAGATGAGTTATTTTTAAACCCCAACTGCAAGACGACACAGCGAAGTATCAAGAGGCAATTGAGACTGAAACTTTATCCAAGCACATTACGCTTAGCTATTTAAGTTTAAGTGCCCACCTACATCAGAGGCAGAGCTTGCAACACTCTAAGCATTGGAAGAAAGAAGTCTTAAGTGTCAAGCTGTGTGCAATTATTACTTAGCTAGCTTAGCTCTGACCGCGGCGCCGTCCGCTTGAAAAGTGTTTTTTTTTTGTTCGAAGTGAATTTACTAGCGAGATGAAAAGAAAAGTAGTTAATTCATGTGTCACGTTTCGCCAAAATCCATTCAGCAGTTTATTCATGGAAACGTAACGAACACACAGACAGACAGTCATGTTCATACAGTGTGGAAGTATGGATTTTGTATGAAAAATGGATACACAATTACACATTTAGGTTCTTAATTTTTACTGGAAATAAAGGTTCTTATACCATGGAAAACGTTCCCTTTACAACTTGTAAAGTAGTCAGTGAGGTCGTTCCTCTTTGTAAATTTATAATAACTAGCTGCCGCCCGCGACTCCACCCGCGTAAATGTCGAAAATTAGGTATACCAAGGAAACATTTTCCCGGGATAAAAACTATCATATGCGTTATTCCAGACTATAATCTATAATAATCTACCTCTGTACCAAATTTCATTAAGATTCATTAATTAATTTTTGCGTGAAAGAGTAACAAACATCCATACATACATACAAACTTTCGCGTTTATTGTATTAGTAAGGAAAGGATTATTTAAAATAAATTAAACATAATTAATTCAAAAAAGTGTTGAATATTCCCTGAAAAGTTATCAATCTGTATTGAATCACTAACTAAACAACATTTCTAACGCTAAGGACCCCCGGAAAGCATCGCATTTCATAGGTACCTGTCATTAGATTAAAAATAATACTTCCTGCATGGTTGCAGCGAATACAAATAACAATAACTACGACTCGACCAAAATGTAACAAAGTAACGCATATTAAAGGCTGAGCATACACACGACGACACAACGCGACAATGCGTTGGTGAAACTGTTCTAATTCGCTAAACTTATCTGTAAAAACGTTGCAAAGCATTGCCGTTGTCGCATTATCGTGTCGCCTGTCCGTGGGAGCCTTAAATCTATGTTCTGCATACATGATTAGAGCTTAAGTCAATTGGGGTGCGAGGAGCGACCCCAAACGCAAGTTCTGCGTTGCCCCATTTTGGCACAGTGCGTGCCCAAATAATCGCTGCATTAACTTCCACAGAGGTGTAGGCTAAAACTTTACGCCCAATGACTCGCAACACTGAAATAGAACAATAACGAGTAAGTTTAAAATTCAAAGCCGGTTTTGAATAGCGTTTCTTGCATGATAATGTACGCACATTGAGTGCAAGGCGCTTTCTAAGCGAACTAGGAGAATGAATAATAGCTTTTGAATATTGCTGCATGCCTGTAAGTTTTATGAGATTGTCAATTGAAGATAGAATAAAAAGTTTATAAAATATAGGTACTTAAACTGTTAAAAAAATATGAATTTACAATAAAATATAATAACCGTGTATTTCCTTATTTACACGACTGTCCCAAAAAATATTGTTACAAACACTGTTAAAAAAATTATGACGTTCCAAAATGCAAAAAGAAAAAAAAAATTAAACCAAAAATGAAGGTAAGCTAGATAAATATTTTATTTCACGGCTGCCTAGTAAATGATTGTTCGAAACTTTGTTACTTGAAAGTTATCTTACGATGAGCTACTAGACTCATTTTAGAAAGCCTAACCGGATATCAGCAAAATTCTTTACAAATTCGCCCAACGTTTCTTTGCATACAAGAAAAATCGTCAAAATTGACTGAAAAACTAAAACACCTAAGGCACATAAGAAAGTCGCAGCTTAAAAAAAAATAAACAGCAAAAAACGAGTTCCATCTTCAAAAATCTCCATTCAAAATAATATTCACGTTTCAAATAGCCCGAACAAAGCTAACGTTATCTATGCGTTACGTGCATGTTAGGCGCGGAGCGGGGGCCCCGGGCCGCGGGTCGCGGGGTCCCAAGGCTTCGGTGCGCAAATACCCGCTGCATACAATGACTGCCAAACATCGCATCCCGGACAAAAACCGCGGCACGTGTAAGTACAGGGACGAATTTGAGTGGCGATTTGTATTGCAGTTTTGTTTTGGGTGCGAAATTAGGATGTGTTCAATTTTGTGTTTTGACATTTAATTTTAAATTATTTGTAGCACTTTCATACACACTCGACTGACAAAAATTTAAAGTGCTAAATAACTTGGCCATTTTATTTCATTACGTTTTTATAAATGCTGTTTTGCAAGGTCCACTTAACCGCAAATTAAAAATGGACTATACGATAACGGATTTAAAAATCTCAAATGTAATTAACAATATTATGATTAGTTTTTAAAAGCTTTTATTTTTTAGGTTAGTTTAGCGCCTATAAATTCATTTAGAGATTTCTAGTACAAATGGTCCTAAAACATTAACCATGAAAACCGGGTTAATTAAACAAGACACTATTGTATACTAAATTATAACACTATTTATATTCCATTTATTATGCAAAAATGCGTATGTTTATGAAAACCAGAATTCATTCTCTCAGTGCTCGTGTTGACATTTTATGCCTTTTAACCTTGATTATAATCTGCTAAAAACAAAGTAACATAAGATTAGCCATTCATATTAGGCGTTAATTATCATATTTAGCTATACATACCTATACACTCGTTAAGTGATGGTTCCTTAAGTTTTTTATTTCTTTTTTGTCTCATCCATTATGCACTAAATACTGTTCTTCATCTATTATTTTTTACGTATAGGTACTCAGGTTAAGATATTTATCTACGGGTCTTGGATCTGAAAATAAACAGTTTAATATTAATATTATTAATAATAGCTACGTTCCTCCTTCCTTTTTTTTGCTTTATTTTTAAATATTGCTCCAAACTAGAAATTTTCCTGTGTTGTGGGTGCGTTTGCAAACATATAATCTTACATAGACTAACAGCCAGACCCGGAACAACTAACTGTAGGCCAACAAATATTTGTTCCGTGCGGGAATCGAACCCGCAACACGCAGCGCAGCAGTCAATCGCTCAACCAACGTTGTCGTCCGTGTTGCATATTTGCTACATACATATTTTACTTTTTTTTAAATTTCAAACGCTGCATATTCTTATTGCTACAATCTCTTTTTGCTACAGAATCTAATTGATATACATCCCTATTGTAACAGTCTCCAAAGGCAAGGAAAATTCTTATATCTAGCTACTACAATTATTTGCTACAAAGGGAATAGAACCAGTATTAAGTATTAATAATAAAGGTCACGTTATGATTTCATTTTTAGGGTTCCGTACCCAAAGAGTAAAACGGGACCCTATTACTAAGACTCCGCTGTCCGTCCGTCCATCCGTCCGTCTGTCACCAAGCTGTATCTCATGATAGCTAGACAGTTGAAACTTCACAGATGATGTAATTCTGTTGCCAACAAAAAGACAGAATAAAATAAATATTCAAGTGGGGCTCCCATACAAAAAATCTGATTTTTTTGCAGTTTTTATAGGTACGAAACCTTCCATGCGCAAGTCCAACTCGCACATGGCCGGTTTTTAAAGTTCTGTAGTCAACAAGGAACCTTTATCTACACTCACAACGTAATGTTCCAAATATGAGTTCAAAAACGAATGCATAAACACGTACGTTTTTTTCGTGAATAGGTAAAATTTAAAAAAAAAACCATTACAGTTCAACATTTTCCTTCGATTTTTAAACAACTGCATCATAAAATAACTTATTAATTTTTATAGCACACTTTTTCTTTTTAATTTTTGGCGCGGGCTCATTGACTTAAGTCAATGAGCCAGCTTTTATCTTTGTCTATGGATGCGTCTTCAAATATGCAATGAGAATATCCGCCATATTGGAATAAAATATTTTTCCACTTATTTTATTTCAATTATTGTATGAGTGAAGATAAAATAGTGTATGCAACGGCATATAATTAGGTATTAAAACACTCGTGTGATGCTATTATCACACTCGGCTACGCCTCGTGTGATAAACCCACACTCGTGTTTTAATAACCCCTTTTATATGATCGTTGCATAAACTACTATTACAGTAGCATATGTAATGAATTTAAAAGGACTATCACAATTAAGTAGGAGTTTACAAGTTAACGAGTAATAGTCGACCAACTCGAAACATCGAAAATTACTTAAAACTAAGTGTATTTGTAACTTTGTAGTGTCAGAGTAAATTTGCGATTTTTGTCATGGCTTACGGGGTGGGTAACTACGGAACCCCACACTAGACACCAAGTTCCAAAATGGCGGCTGTTGGCTATGCCAGTTCCCACACAAAAATATTCGAACTCCTTCGCTAATAGGAAATACCTATTGCTACAAATTCTAATTACCTACTACGAATTCTAATTACCTACTACAAATTCTAACTACTACGAATTTTAATTACCTACTACGAATTCTAATTGCTACAAATTCTAATTGCAACGAATTCTAATATTGCCATACATCGCTATTGGTAAAATCTCTAAAAGCTACAATTTCTCATTGCTATATTATTATCCAGGTTATCCATTTTTAACTACAGATTTCACTTTCTGCAAATTAGTTACCTGAAGTATGGCTTCAAACCACTTTGAAACCAGTCCCCACTGCCTGTTTTGAATAAATCTGTATAGTAAAGTAATCTTTACTAAACATCTAAAGAACACACGTGCGTAGTCAGGTACCTACGAAACTTCTTTTTGTTTCTCGAAAATGCCTAACTTATTCTTAATACAGCTAATAGATACATTTTAAGTGTTGGCACTGAGAGGCGCTTGTCGTACGCTACGCAATAAACTATTTGTCAAATAAATCACACAAAATAAAAAAATAAATGCGCATTAAAAATTAATTTGTACCCGTTTTAAGAAATCATCCAAAATTCCGGTTCTATGGCAAACATTTTTAAATTTTGGCACGTTCAGTTTCCGTCTATTCTTATTACTTTGTTGGCGAGAAATCAATGGGCTGGTTTGACACGCGGCCATAGCTAGCATACGCCTCATGAAGGCAGTGAAGTAATCCTCGAAAAATGTCGATATGGGAAAAAAATTAACACAAACAAAATAAATTACATTCCAAATGCGTAGTAGGTATAAAATAAATTCGTCTAGTGCGGGCCTGTAATCGCATTGTACGCTAACGTCATTCACGCACACAGAGGTACGCACCGCCGAATTTTGTGGATGTATTTTTCTAGGCGTTTTGTATGTGTGCGGCGCAACGCCGGTGGCGATGAGAGGGAGCGATGCAAAGTGGCCCAAGTGCGAGTGGGACGCGACTAACTTGTTATATAACGCATTATTTTTATAATTAACAAACAAAAATTGAGAGATACGGCTGTGCGACCCTGAGCGCGGCCACTGATCCCGCCGAACGAAAATTTGCACAGATCGAATGTGGGCGACCTCGGCCGTAGTTGCACGCGGTCCTCTCACGCACACATGCACACAGAAGTTTAGCACACATGCAAATTGGGGAAAATTCTCGATTTCCGTGTGTGAAATTGCTCAGGGTTGCACCTAGGAAAGTATTATGCATTTTGATCATAATGTTTGAATATTCATAACAGTTTTCATTCATGAATATGCAAAAGGGGTTCTAGTAACATGAATGGTAATGAATTAAGTTAATTACTCGAAAATATCTTGTTTAATTTTCAGCAATCAGACCTAAATATTTATCAATTTAAACTGCAATGTCAGGTTCACGTTAACCTTAGAACATTGTATTCAAAAACCAAAACAATTGATTTCCACAAATTCAAACAGATTAAACTAAATGCTTGCTTTTTGGTCGGTAGTTTAATTGCCTTTACAAGTAACCGAGAGATGTTATAAAACAAAAATAAATCACCTACTTCTCCTACCGTGTATTATGTTATAAATTTTAACAGTCAATACATGAACTCGTAAAAATTTAAGTACTTCTCATATCCGTGGTATGTATGTAGATAGAAACTGCGTAATGCGTTGAACATTGTAAGGCCAAGGTTTTTAGCGCAGTTACAGAGACAGAAGCCTGACGTAAACGCAACGTCAACGCAACGTTGAAAATGTATTGAATAAGTGACGTCATGCTGGCCTTGACTAATGTTGAGTTTAAGGCCACGTCGAGTATTCGCGGTCGAGGCTTAAAGTTTTGAAAAACGAATCCTTCGTTTATTTTTTTTTTAAAGATGGTTATTAGCGGCATTGACACTGGGAGGGAGATTAGATTCGAGTTTTCTTTCATTTTTAGTTTTGTCTATGTTTTATAACATAACGAGCTCTATCTCATTAATTTGTACACATGACTTTTTGAGATAATGAGATCATAAAGTCAAGGTCCTCTGTCAGCATTCCACATTTCAGGTTCAACAGCATTTACAATTTTTCAAACACTTCTATAAATTACAACTACTGTTTAAACAGACATTGTCTGGTCTTGAAAATTATCAATTTCATGAAAAGAAAATGCACTCAAAATGACTCAAGTTACTATGGCACACAAAACTGCTTAAACATTTACTCAGCAATTCGGTCTTATGCAGTCAGTAAATATTATAATTATTCAAAACTACACATGCATACATTACACAGTACATATATACAGTTGGTCTCATCATTATATTTAAATATACTTGACCCTGCATTTTACGACTACAATATTACCCGCCAAGGCCATTTTAAGACATAAGGTCATACTATTTCAAGGCCTTCAAAACATAAGTTTTAAAATAAATATAAATGACTTCAGGAAGTTTTAATGTAACTAATCTTAATAACCGTTTGATTATACGGAAAATATAATTATTTTAAAATGCCTAATGCTTCTAATAATATCGTCACGGATTATCGAAAAATAAGGTAGCATGAAGGAAATAACCCATAAAAGTACAACATTGTATTTTATTGTATAGTATAGCTATGCGGTAGGTATCAACCAAAACCCTATATAATAAACTAATTCTTTCAAGAGATATTTTAATATATCTACACTTAAGAGCGTGTACGCCGTATGTCATTTCATACAAACTTTCAAGTCCTTATTCTTCAAAATGAATGAACCGATTTTAACGAAACTTGGTATGCATACGCTAGATATCCAGGTCTAAATAGTTATCAGAAAACATTTTTGAAAAAGAGTTCAGGGGGAAGGATATAGTGATTTTTCACTTTCTATAGAAAACTTAAAATCGCTCTCTCTCTCCCTGTGAAATCTTTTTCAAAAATGTTTTCTGATAACTATTTAGACCTGGATATCTAGCGCATGCATACCAGGTTTCGTTAAAATCGGTTCATTCATTTTGAAGAATAAGGATTCGAAAGTTTGTATGAAAAGCCGTACCGCGTAAACGCTCTTAATATACCTAATAAAGCTGAAGAGTTTGTTCGAACGCGCTAATCTCTTTCGATTCCTACGGGAACTGAAAAAAACGGGATATGCGCGTACGAACTCTCTTGATAATCCTTCTTTGGCAAAAAAACGAATATAAATTCAGAAACAAAATTTTGGAAAAATAACGAATAGGTTACCACTATAAAATTTAGATCTGACATTCCTACTGTTACGTTCTCTTAGGGATTCTAATAAGATTTCACTGGTTCCATTTCAGAAGTCAGCCATCTTAGATTTGAGAGGACATCTTGAACAAAACTGTTGTCAAACTTAGATGTGTTAGTCGTAATATGAATAGTTACCTAGTTTCTGTTAGATATTCTAGTTTCTTGTTTTGAACCCAATAGTTTCAATCAAATGTTTGGGTAATCAAGTCGCTATGTGAAATGAAAATTTTATTGAGATTTGATGGCAACATTTGCTCATAATATGTAAGTTGATTTTAGACACTGAAGTCTATCTTTTAATTGCTTTAATATCCTAAAAAATAATTATATAGCATACATTTCGACAAGAGCACAAAAGGCCTGAAACCACCAGGCATTATATCAGCGATTACAATTGTCAAAAAATCCGAAATAAAAACGGCATTGACATGCGCTACTAAATATATATTTTTTTGTAACATTGATATCAGTTTGTCACGGCCTTTTTGAAAAAACGGTAACACCTAATAGGTAAAATGGTGATCATACTTCATTCGTTGTTTTCCCCTGAGCAGGTACTTTAGCAAAAAGCAATTCAGAAAAAAAAATAGTCGAAGTGAATTTGAAGCAAGTTGTTCATTTCACTTAGAGCGACACGGATAACATGGAAAAACTAGTTTTTTACCCCTAAAACTAGTTTTTCCATGTTATCCGTTTCCGTCCGTTTTAGGGGTAAACTCGTCGTATTCGCTAGTCTGATGAAGGTGATCACTCAAAGCACGACTGAGTCGAAGACAGAATGGCCTGGTAGCAACTCATCAGCGAATCCGTTAAAGCTTTGCAGTTCAGGCACGACCTTCAATTATGAAGAATTCTTCACTGACCTGATAATTGAGGGCCAAGTCCACAAATTTTTAAGCAATGTTCACATTCACATCTCAATCGCAATTTGTCAAAAAAACTTTAGGCCCATAAACCAAAACGTAAACTCCAACTCAACTCCAACTCCATCGGAGCTTGTCATAAATTGAAGTTTTATCATTTTTGTTTGCTCATCTCTCTTGTACAAAAAAAATTCACGGCAAGTGAAATAAAATAACTTTGGCTAAATTTGGGTGGAAAAATTCACCTTGCGCGCTTTTCGTGTAAAAAATTTGGGTGACATTGTCATTTTCGTGTTCATGTTGTAGTTGGAGTTCGAGTTGAGTTGGGAGTGTTTTGGAACATGGGCCTTAATTTCAATACATTTTTGACAGATTGCGACTGACATGCGAATTCGAACGTTGCTTATTGGCACTCTGATCACTTCACCTGAGTTTTCAAACTTCTTTTTAGCGTGTCGATGAAAAACTAGATTATTCTTAATTCAATTCCTTGCTTGTTACAGAAACCCCCTCCGTTGACGGAGTCATTAATTAGGTCCTCACGTGTACAGGTCATAAAATGCAAGATGACAGGTGAGATGGTCTGCGGAGGAACGTTGCAAAAATACTGAAGATTGAAAACATCTGAGAACCCGTGGAGAGTATGAAGTATGTTTAAAGTTTTCCAGATCGTCCACAGTAACGAGTTCTCAGGAGGAAGTTTTCAATGTGAGATCTCTACAGATAAAACCGGCTAATACCAGTCTATAAGGTCGAAGATGCACCAACAAGGACACAGAACTACGTCGTAGGTACATGGTAACGTCCAGTTCTGATTGGAAAATAACAGGAAGACGAAGCATCTTCAAGTAGCATCCAGCCACTTATGAACGATGCAGCAATTTTAATATAGAAGGTTGTTGGTACGGAAAAATTGTCTTGGGAATAGATTCTAGCTCGAAACTATGGTACCTACTGTTTTTTTAATTTCACAGGGCTTAGTTTAAGCGATGGAATGTGTGGCCAAAGAAAATAATAATATGTTTGGATTGTGTGGTGAATGATTATGAAATGAATGAATGATTTTTATGTGCCAGAATATATAGGAAGGTGCATTTGAATGAAGACAATAAAATAAGTAGGTAAGAATAGATTCACTAACACACAATATGACAGAAAATTGACAGCGAATGGTGGTTGACAGAACATAATGGACAAAGAAAAAAATTGTTTCGAAAATAGAGTTATTTTGTAATTTGTAGTGTTTTTTTTTGGAAGTCTGTTTTTTTGTGAAACAGTTTTATATTTTTCACTTTTTAGAGGTAACACAGGTTTGGGGGACACCTATCAACATCACTGGAATGTCACAGGAAAGCAAATTACTCAATTTCGTATATTTGGATGATTTTTCCACATTATCTTTTCCAGCTATTTGGATTTAAAAACCAAACTACTGAACCGATATTGATAAAATTTCAATGGGGCCAATTAAGAAGTATATCCTTTCATATAAAACATGATTTTTTTAAATCGGTTCATAAATGATGAAGTTATGAGGTAACAAACATAAAAAAAATAACTGAATTGAGAACCTCCCCCTTTCGTCGGTTAAAAACGTAATGCGCTGACCCCAAGTAAGGGACAAAAACAGGAAGTTAATAAGTATCTAGATTACCTTTTCTTAGGGCCTTTCCAATAAACCCAAAGAGCAAGATTAGATAAGGCCAAAACATTTAAGACAAAATAGTGAAATCATACATAAACTCATTCTTTTTCCACGTATGCAGGAAATACAGCAGTGCGATTCTGTAAACATGTCGAAGTGAACACTGAACACCCGGGCGGGGCGCACGACGACGGTGAGTTGTCAAACCATACAAATAAGATGGAATGACAGCTCTATTGTCGTTCACTCCGCCTAGGTGAACACCGTGAGATGTCGACAGAATCGACCGGCTGATCACCAACTGTTACGATCCTTACATACTCCTTGAGTGCTACACGCAACGAACCCGTGTCTTATTGCTTATGTCCTTCTCAAAAGGTCTAGTTTAATCACTATGGCAACCAATTCACCATCAATCACTTGAACTTTAATCATCAACTGACTCATGCATCTAACGCATGACCACCAACTCAGTGTTGCAAGCTATATAAACGCAAAAATAAACCAACCCACACAAGAAGAAGTACTAATGCACGTTTTTACTAACACTAGGCGACACCTTAATAATAGCGGAAATTTGATTTCCAACGCTAAGGTCGGAGCCGAGAGTCGAAAATCCAACACTGCAGTATTTAGACATTCTTGTGTATGAAAAATTGTATGAACTTGATCATGGCCGTGAACTAGCTCGCACGCTGTGTGACGTCACCGACAAACAAAACAACTAACAAATTGCATAACATTAAGTGTATCGAGTGTGAAGCATAGTGGCGTAAGTGTGGGTTCCTTTATTTTTGTTTTGGCATAGGTACACCTTGAGAAGCAGATTTTCTTTTCAACATTTTTGCGTCAACGTTATCTAAATTGAAGCTAATTAATATTTCAAAGAGTTGACCTCATCAGGGCCCGTACTACGAAGTGCCAATGTGTGTCTTATTGATTCCGTCGTGAGAAAAGGATAGTGATATTTGTCCTGTTTAGCACCTTCTCTCTCTCGCACCGGAATCATGATGAATTTAAAGACGACTTTTCCTATGCAATGCTAACGCTGTCTACTGTGGACGTTGCTGAATACTGTTCAAAACATTATTTAAATTGAAATCATCGATACGAGAAAGTAGATAAGGTAAAATTGATAGTTTTGTATGTAAAAGGTCATAAATTTATTATTTTTTAAGGTTCCGTACCTCAAAAGAAAAACGAAACCCTTATAGGACTTGCACGTTTTGGTTTTTTGTTTCACGTTTACTTGTGTCATGTTATGGTAGATAAGTACTTTTTAACCTTATAAACGCATCCCTTGTGATGTAAAACGGGAAAGAAGCCACAGGAAAAGCCAGTTTGTTATTTTATTGATGATTTTGCCCTATTTTTAAACGTAGGTACTAAATGTTTCTAACCACATATTTGTTTTATCTAAATAATGAACAAAACTAAAATGAGTTGTATGATGTATGACGTTATTACTAGATAGTAGAATGGCTTTTGTGGTAGGAAAAACCTACATAGGTAACGCACGCATTTACGCACTTTCAAGAAGTACATCCATTTAATCACGTATGCTCATTGATTCCAAGTATCATAAATATTAAAACAATGCCATTCAAGTACCTACCTAAAGTATACATTTAATAGGAATAGTATTTACTACACCATGAGGCAATAAAATAAAAAAAACACTTCTGTGTAAAACCAGAAAATCATCAGATAGAAAAATATCTTTATAAAAAACAAAAAACCAATAACAGGCTTCTTTATTCTAATCATAGGTATGCTTAGTTTTAAGATTGATAAGCAAATTTTAAATTCAAATCCTTAAAAGAACATTTGAATAGAGAATCATTTAAAGAGAGAAGAGAATTAATAAAACAAACTAAAATATAGCATCAAAAAAGTTCGTCCTCAACGCTGTTAGCTGGTAATTACTAGTGTTCCTTTATTTCAGGCAACTGTGGCCCATACCTACAACTTACAATAATAAATAGTAATGTGTCCAAGAGGCTGGCGGCATTGCCACATAGTATTCTGGCCAACTTAAAAGCCAGCCTTTGAGTATGTGGTTAACAAGTTTTTTTTATAAAAAAAATAAACCTGCACGTT
The DNA here is from genome assembly GCA_947386135.1 of Melanchra persicariae. NCBI lineage: Eukaryota > Metazoa > Arthropoda > Insecta > Lepidoptera > Noctuidae > Melanchra > Melanchra persicariae. Next base: position 3,727,890 of record OX376653.1, on the reverse strand, counting down.
TTTTAATTTGTCACTACTACCTCTTTGAATTAACGCCGTAAGCGTCGAAACTTCCTAGTCGCTTGCGCATTAAAATATTTTGATCGTTAGGCATCAACTGAGCCCAGTTCAATCAAACATAGGTAGGTACGGACTTGTTTGTAAACAATACCTGTAAGTAACTTTTTTTTTATAAGGAGGGAGTGTCAAACTCTTACTGACTAAAACCGCCGCGGTAATTCTTTCGAAAAAAATCCGCAATCACCTGTAAGTAACTTGCAGGTACAAACATGGTCAGCAAATGGTACTTGCGTAGTACTGGGTCAAGAATTGAATTTTTCATGTCATTGTCATTTTGAACTGAATTAATTAAATAACTGCATTATCAATTTATCACATGGTACATTGTTAGGATTAGCGTCATCAAATTACTCGCCAGACGCGTCAGCTACTAAACTGTCGTTTTATAAGTAGTTTTACTTTTAATTAAATCAAGGGAATTAGTATCGTATCTACGGTCATTTTTAGGGTACCGTACCCAAAGGGTAAACCCTATTACTAAGACTTCGCTGTCCATCCGTCCGTCTGTCACCAGGCTGTATCTCATGAACCGTGATACCTACACAGTTTTAATTTTCATAGATGATGTATTTCTGTTACAATCAGAATAAAAGAAATATTTAAGTGAGGCTACCATACAACAAACGTGATTTTTTTGACGGTTTTTTTTATAGATAATGGTACGGAACCCTTCATGCGCGAATCCGACTCGCACTGGCAGGTTTTTCGTTAATGATGGGAAATTATCAAATGACTGCTTCGGCTTTAGACAGAGTGGAAGGTATCAGACTCTTAAACCCATCCGTGTTCCCCCTAATGCCCTTTGCGTTCCAGGGACGCGGTGACTCTTTGGAACAAATTCTGCAGCCCTAGCTTCTGGTACTATTCCGAGTTATCAGAAAGTCTCAAATGGGCAACCAAATTTACGTCACGATGACTCTTTCAAACAAATTCCGCAAGCCTGGACGGTCTTAAAAACTAATATCATAGTAATGAATAGGTATAATATTGCTTGTTTGTTTTTTGTACTTAATCTCTAAAACTGCTGATCCGATTACGAAAATTCTTTCACTGATATAGAGCTACGTTATCACTAAGTAGCTAGACTAGTACTATTACCCTGAAAAAATGTAGGTCCGAACGGATAAGCCATGGGAGCGAAGTGAGGGAAGAACTTCGCGGAAATAAATTGCAGTGGCAGCATTGCCAGCGGAACTGAACCAACATGTAAAATTTCTACTCTGTAAATATTTCTAATTTAGCTTTCAAGATTTTTCCTAAACAAACTAACAAACATTGATAGTTAAATAAAAGTTAATAAAAACAAGTTCATTGTCTATCCGCTATCGTCTTGTAAGGCTGCGGTTCCACTGATGCGGAGCGGAGCAGAGCGGAGACGAGCTGTGCCGCGATTCACCAATTCACCAATCCGATCCACCAATGTGATTGGTGAGGGTGCGTTTCCACTGAGGCGGAGCAGAGCAGAGCGGAGACGAGCTGTGCCGCGATTCACCAATCAACCAAGAGGAGTGGAAAAGAGATGTGAATTTCAAGCCATGTGATTGGTGAATCGTGGGACAGCTCGTCTCCGCTCTGCTCCGCTCCACTTCAGTGGAACCGCAGCCTAAAGGGCGTTCAGAATAATCTTGGCATAGAAACAAGTTTTGGAATCATGCAAATTGTACCAGGTGCTGGTAGAAAAACTACATGTTGTAACGTTTTTGTTAAAAGTTTTTTTTACTTGAAATACAATATTTTATTTATAGTTCTTGATATTTAATTTATAAAATACGTTTTGAAGGTTGCTCTTTTGTTTAAATTCATTGATTATTTTGTTTATTTCGGTCGAAATAGAATGTTAAATTTTGCACTTGTTTTTTTTCTATATTTTAAACGATTTTTGCATTTTTATTCTCTTTAAAAAGAGAAAAGATGTAAAGTGAGAAAAGATGTGGTTAGTAAAATTGCGCAAATGATTGTTATCAGTGGCGGGGCAAGACTAAAATTTTATGTGGGCAAGATTCGTATATTGCGAGGCCCTTTTGGGTCCTACCTAAAAATAGAGTGATTTTTTGAAGAGGAGGTCTTCTCAGATTAGCTTCTACAATTGAGAGTGAGATGCGGCGAACTCAATCGAACACCTACTCGAACAGTTCTGATTTTCTTTTGACTTTTTGAGCAAAAGTAGTAAATATTTGGCGAGTGTGGGAAAATAAATAGGAAGTAGGAGCGAGAGTAGTGAGCTTGTAAATCATAGTGCCTATCCCGCCGCGGGAAATGTTTTGACAATACTTACTGAAGTAAACCTTAACAATAAAAATAATTCAGATAGCAAGAGAGCGAGCAAAGCGAGCTCAAAAATATTGCAAACAGACTGTTGGATTCTTTTTATGGCCTTACAATTTTGCGGAGTTGAAAAAAGCCAAAGCTGCGAGGCCCTTCGAACCGCGAGGCCGTAGGCGATGGCCCACGTCGCCCACGCCTTGCGCCGCCTCTGATTGTTATGACAATATCAAACCCTTTCTTCAATTATGCAATGAGCAAATCAAAAACGAAACGGTGTTGCATAGTGATGTGGAGATTTAAGGAATTGTTGGGTAGTAAACACAATTTTCTTCACCGCAGCACCATTTTAAATATGCAGATTTTAAGAGCGTGAAAAACTGAGCAAGAGTGCATCAAAAAGTCTATAGTCTTTATGCCCTTTGTAGCGTCAAAGAGTCAAAGGTTTAAAAATAAACAAATAAAACTGACATAATTTTATTTTTAAACCGTAGGCCTGTAATCTTGAAAATACACACGTAGGTATCTGTTTCTTGTAGATACAAAACCTTAACAAGCTTACTTTCAGCAAATACTAGATTAGCACATACAATCTAAGTGCTAAAATCCAAAATACATTTTCTCTCCAACACCTTTGACACTCACCGCCTAGACAACTATCAAAGAATTCTTGTTACAAATAATTTCAGTGGTCACTGGACCGTCAAAATTGACCTATCAGAAGCAGGCTCAGAAAAATAATACAAACAAATAGGTACTTTTAGGGATCCGCAGACTACAATATAAAACCGAACGGCCCCGGCCGTCATCGCTTACCATCAGGTGAGATAGTGGTCAAGCGTGTGCCTATCAATAATAATAAAAAAAATCCGTCTGTCACGGCCAATTTTCTGTAAATACAGGATTATTGTAAAACACTAACAACCTTTCAGTGGGTGCAAGTACTCATGATTCTAAGCAACTTTTACTATGAGACCAACTCTGAAATATAAAAAAAGCCAGCTGTTTCATACAAAATGCAATATTCACCCGATTAAAATGTATGAAGCAACAGATATTTTTCAATTTTTCAGGGTTGGTGTCATTTAGAACGATTCTTAATGTTTTACAAATAACCCTGTATACTGGAGGAATTCAGTTGAAATTTGGTACACATAATATGAACTGCAGTGACCGAAACGCATTATGTAGATAAATAATATAATTTTTGTATAAGCGGTACTTTTTGGGGACAAATTAGAAAATTTCACACAAAAAGTTTCCGAAAATGTGTCGATATTTGATTCGATCGGAACCCAATGCGTACAAATCAAACTCGCACTTAGCGTTTTTTTACATTCAAGACTAGTAAATAGTGTGTTTTAGTCGTTAGGATTCAAATCCTCACGACTAAAACACACAATATTATTTTCTACAACAAAATTACACGTGTAAGTCAAAACTTACACGTGTAATTTTGTTGTAGAAAATAATATTGATTTAACTTAACCCATAATCATGGCCGAAAGTGCTTAAAAGACTTAATGTGCGCGGATTATTTTATTTGTGCTGTGTAATCCACTACTTGATTGTTTGCCCTCCGAGAATAAATGAGAATTTAAATTAAGACGTATGTTTTTCAGTTTGGTTTTTTTTGAAGAAACAATATTGTTCCTCAGGAAGGGTCAAATATCTTTGTTTTTTTTTTATATTTCCAATTGAAAATTTCATATTTTGCTTCCTATTTTATCCTGCGGACATTTTTAAGTGAAAGTTTATGAAGATAGAGTGATGGACGTTTTTTAACTATTAGGTACGCAAACACCAATAAACGGATTTTGACGAAACTTAACAGTAATTTATAGCTTTTAGATCGCAAAACACACAGGTTTTAATTCACTAATAAAAAGGACTAAATTCACACGCACCAAAGAGACATAAGGAACTAAGGTCAATCAAAAGAAATAACAAATATTTGCCCATCATCCCATACTGCTTCGTCTTCATTTAACTCCTTCACAAGTTGGTTTTCGTGCAATCAACGATAACTAAATACATACGACTATCAAACACCACCTTCCCCGTCTTCATTAACAGTCTCCAGGGGGTCGACAGATCTTACGACCGAGTGACCACTCCATTCTCGTGCTCAAATAAACTATAGGTTAGCAACTGCGAACAGAGCCCTTCGATCATCCACAGCCGTCTTGCTTCTTGGCCCAAAGTATTTTGAAAGCACTATACTTAATAATTGTTCCGTATGGTCGTAAAAGAATAGCACCATACCATCACTTCCCGTGGGTGTCGTGAGAGACTAAGGGACTCACCAGAGAATGGGCAGCAGCATTCTCTGTAGGTACATTGCTACAGCTACACTGTGATCGCCAACCCGCCTGCCAAGCGTGGCGATAACGGCAAACCCCTCCTCTCATTTGGGGGAGGCCTATGTCCAGCAGTGGATGTCTCTTGGCTAATATGATGATGATGATGATACTGAATGAAATACGTCTGCTCTGTGGCATTATTTTTCTTCCTTTCTACTTTTACCGTTACGAAATGAAAACGCTTTACCGGAATCTGTGGTTTTCGATTCCTATAACCTGGGAATCTTGAGTTCAAAGTTTGATTCACTGAAACTATGTTACTTCTGGTATCAATATTGCAACGTCATGCTTACATCGCATATAATCAGATGAGATAGCGTTCAAATCGCATACCATCTGGTGTGACAACGAAATCAAATATGAATTAAAAACCGGCCAAGTGCGAGTCGGACTCTCGCACGAAGGGTTCCGTACCATTATCTATTAAAAAAAAACGGCAAAAAGTCACGTTTGTTGTTTGGAAGCCCTACTTAACTATTTATTTACATCATCTGTGAAAATTTCAACTGTCTTGGTATGGCGGTTCATGAGATACAGCCTGGTGACAGGCAGACGGACAGCGGAGTCATTAGGGTCTCGTTTTTACCCTTTGGGTACGGAATCCTAAAAAAGGGTAAAAAATTACTGGCGTCCTAAATTTTACTTCTCTTCTCTATAATTTAAACAACAAAATGCCCGAAGATCACACATACAAAGATTTTTGAGAATATTTTCATTGTGCATACAGCTAAGGAGTGGAATTCCCTGCTGGAGCCAGTGTTTCCTGATAGCTACAACCTAGGGGTATATAAGTCAAGAGTGAACAGGTAACTTCAAGGCAAGCGTGCTCCAAAGTCGACCACGTCGTCGTTTTCCATCAGGTGAGATTGTGTTCAAACACGAGTCTGTTAATAATTTTTAAAACCCGCTGTCCAAACGTCACATATTTAGTTGTCATGTTATACACTTCGATTTCGAGTGCCCTTCTAGCACGCACGAAGACTTCAGGCACGTACGACTTTCCACGAAAAAATCGACATGTATGATCGCTTTTCTTATTTATATACTTTAATGTACGAGTACCTACAACAAATTTTAAAATATACACAGAAAATCTTAAAAAACATACAATTGGCGGCCTTATCGCATTCTTCGATCTCTTCCGGCAACCTGGACCGGTCGCGGATTTTGTTCGAAAGAGATACAGCGGCCCAGGAACGTGAAAGGCACTAGGAGGAGCATGGGTGGGTTTTAGTAAGTAATAGTCTGACACTCCCTGCCGCTCCACCCAGAGCGGAAGGGGTAATTCGATGATTTCCCATCCTTAAAAAAAGGCAACCTGGACCATGGCCTGAAGATTCGACATTGATGGCGATTTCGGTAATTTCTACCGAATAATATCGACACGCTTAGCGGATTGTCAAAGTTTGGCGCTAGATTCGCAAGGGTTCAGTACAAAGATCATAAATATGACAGTTGTTAGCGATGACATTGAATGAAAGCAGAGACTCCCAAAAATTGGTATTTATGTTAGAACTTATCAAACGAATTCGGTCGGTAGGCGATCGGTAACTATGTCGAGACTTCGGACTCTGAACCTTATTTTGAATGCTAACCGGCAATTCAATGAGTGAAAAGTCTTTTGTGTTTAACCATTTTTTTCCCTGGCCTATCCCTCAGGAACCTTCATTATCTCGATTTATAAAAAATATCTGAACGAAGTCGCATACTCCATGCGACAGTCAGCAATACTTCGTTCAGAGATTTCCTCCTATACTAATCTATATTAAACTGTATGCTATCATCATCATATCAGCCAAAAGACGTCCACTGCTGGACATAGGCCTCCCCCAAATGCCCCCCCCCCCCATTTGGGTTGCCATAATCGCCACGCTTGGCAGGCGGGTTGGTGATTGCGGTGTAGCTGTTGCAATGTAGGTATCTACAGAGAATTCTGCTGCCATTTATCATAACGCTTCAACCAATGGGAATGTGATGCAGACAAAGTTACGTAAGTAACAATAAAAATACATTTACTATTTTAGATAAACAAAACCTGAAGCATAGATTTAGTCTCCATTGTGTACAATGGAGACTAAATCTTTGCTTCAGGTTTATTGGCCCTTAGGTCGTTGTTGTCTGTAGACAACAACGACCTAAGGGCCAATTCTACTAATTTTTAAGTAACGCTCGCATTTGCATCAATAGGACATTTTTCAATAACAAAGTTAAGTTTGTCCTTCAATCCTTAGTTTCTATATTTTTGTCTGAATAAAGAGTGCTTTCATGGTTTAAAAACTTCCGTAAGCAATGTATGTTCGGGAAAAGTTAAGACTCGATCGGAACACTCGGTGGTCGATTCTAACTCGCACTTGTCCGGTTTTTTTCGTTCAATCAAGTACCATCTTCTCGTCTAAGAATCTTATACTACGCGCTTACATATATGTAGTTTAGTAGAAATAGGTACCAACCTAAATACATACATTTGTAATGTAGGCTCCGTTAATTAATCTTTGCCCACACCACGTGAATACTCCGCCTTATCATCAGTCAAAGAGATAAATCTACGTTTTATATCTAAGAAATTGTAGTAGGTATGTCTTTCTTTCCTTTTCCTGAAAAACACTTCTTAATTTGAATAAAACCTCTAAAGGTGCTATTCCTCTAACTGTGCACAGCATAGTGATGTGATAAGTCAGTCAATTTTGTAAAACTTCATCGTGAAAACTAGGTGAGATGAGCTTGAAATGAACTGTCATTCCTTCTAATATTAAAAATTGACACTTCAAACAAGTTCTCACGATGACATGCATACAGAATTGGGCTGCATTTTAGTAACCATAGCAAAGAAATGATGAGGAAATGTATCAAAGGAAACCTTTTTAATAATTCTGCTATTTTTCATAAAATTGCAAACGAAAACTGTGTTAAATTTACACAGTTTTTCCTTAATCCTCAAAATATCATGCACCAAACTTAATTCGCCAAAATAAATCCTCTCAACGCGTAAAGCTACACATATAAGCTAAAATATCAGAAAATGAGTTAGTAAATTGTTATGATAACACTAAAAATACCAATAACGAACTAACCCTAAAACAGCAATGCAACAAGTTACTGGTACGTCAAATTTGTACACAGCCATAACAAGGGAAATCCAACCTTGTAAAAAAGAAGTTAGAGCATGATTTCCCCTGATTTTTAGTTTAAGGAAAGATGAGCGCATAGATTACGTAATGGAGTCGATTCAGCATTCATGGTCACGGCTATGTATGCCTAAAAGGTCAACATCTAACTTCTAAAGCAAAGATTGTATCATTTACGTTTGCAGCCATCTTGAATTTTACCGCTCAACATTTGAATTTTTTTTTTTAGAATTCGCGTTCAAAACAATAGGCTGTGATGTTGTTTTGGAGTTAGATTGTCATTTGTTTTTAAGTTCTTTTATGAATTTTATAAATGTACGGTAAAATCATCGGTAAAAAAGGTTAAATCTGTTAGGGGATGATTTTCAAAATAAATCTTGCATTCTTGTTTAGTGCTCATCTATCTTTTATCTGGGTATATCTCTATACTAATATAACAAAGCTATACTAATTTAACAAAGCTAAAGAGTTTTCTTTGTTTGAACGCACTAATCTCTAGAACTACCAGTCGGATTTGGAAAATTTTTTTTTTGTTTATGATGGCAAAATTCGTGAGGAAGAAAGACTATACAGCCAAGAACTCCACGACCTCATCCAACCGGCCCCCTTCTACCATCGAACATCCAGACGCACTGCATCTTACCATCCCTACCTTGTACGTATTCCACCAATTCGCACTAAGCTTTTCCAAACGTCTTTTATAATGCGCACAGCAAAGGAGTGGAACTCTCTGCCGGCGTCTGTGTTTCCAAAAGCTTACACCCTAATCTCTTTAAAGTTAGAATGAACATGCTCCTTCTGGGTAAGCTCGCTCCATCGTAAACTTTGTCTCTGTCATCTCTGACATAGACTAGAGTCAAGAGCAAACCCATCACTAATAAAAAAATTAAAAAAATACGGGAACGGAAAATTCCTTCGGGAACAGGAAAATCGGGATATGCACGTACGAAGTCGCTGGCAAAAGCTAGTTACATGTACTAAAGGAAAACTGACTGACTGACACCACTGAAATCTACTGCGACTGGAAACATGAAATTTTGCACTAAGAAGGGACTTTTGGAAATTCAACCTCAAAGGTGGACCGATGACCTGGTGAGGGTCGCGGGTATCCGATGGATGCGAGACACACAGGACCGGTTGTTGTGGCGACACTTGGGGGAGGCCTATGTCCAGCAGTGGACGTCTTTCGGCTGATATGATGATGATGATGAACCTCAAAGGGGTGAAAAGGGGGTAAATTTTGTACGAAATTTGCGCAGATGAAGTCGCTGGTGAAGTGCTTTCTTTATTATTGGATGGGGAATTATCAGTTGACACCTCCCGCTTTGGGCGGAGCGGAAGGGTTTGTCAGGCTCTTTCTGACTGAAACCCATCCGTGCTCCTCCTAGTGCCCTTTGTTTTCCAGGACCACGGTAACTCTTTCGAACAGAATCCGCAACCCTGGTAACTGGTTAAGTGCTAGTTCCGTGATATAAAGAACTCTGGTGCAACATTCATCAAGAACAGAAATCTTTACCGGAGTCTGTGTTTCTTGATCTACAAACTGGAGGTCAAGTCAAGAGTGAATAGGTTACTTTTAGACAATCGTGCTCCTTCTTCGACCGCATCATCGCTTACCACCAGGTAAGATCTTGGTTAAAGGCGAGCATATCAATGGAAATATAAAAAACATGCTTATAGACCCAGCGATTAAAATCTTAACTTCATTCAATGACAAACATCAGTGAATGAAGTTAAGATTTTGTTAAGTATATGAATGGAATTTATAAGGTGCCTATCTACGTACCTATAGGTATGCTTATGGGCGCGCTACGATCAAACTTTGTTCCAATGTCAAGGTAACGATTGATTATACTATTGATATCTACCGATTAACAGGTTAAGTAAAAAACTACTTATGCAAAATAACTTTATTTTCGGAAGTCGGTATTTTTCGTCTCTTCTTCCGAAAATAAATTTATTTCTACTTTGTCGTGTTTTTTATTTCGAATTCGGTTGTAGTTTTTGTTAAATGATTATTTTATTTTTCACTTTTTGGTGCTGTTACCCCCCAACATTCCAACCAATCCATAACAATTTAAGTATCTATCTCCGAAGTTCTTCATCAGATCTTCACAGACCATTTTGGAATAAACCTCTTTCGAAAATAATTTTTAAAATCCATTAATAAGTACCTATAACACGGAGTTATGCCGCACATGCATAAAAAAATATATACATTTTTTATAATTTTTTTTTTCACTTTTTGAAGTCGGTAAAAATTTTGCAAAATTTTCCTCAGTTCGTTGACAATAACGTATTATGATAAAAGGTAGGTACCTACCTGAAAATATTTTTTCGACAAAAACATTACGATTCACCCAGAAGTAATGTAGAGGCTATAAGCACAGAACAAAGTAAACCAAGCTTTATTTGTTTAAATTACAACTTAAACCTAATAATTTAGTATAACAATAAAATTAGCCCTACTTTTCATCCATACTGTATGTAAGTAAATACTAGTAATACGTGAAACGTACGTGACATTGGGCACCCGACTCGGACAGGTTAGGTTAGAAGGGGATGGCGGGAACTGAATGTCCTCGCCATCCCCTTCGTGGTTATTTATTATAAAATCTTTGAGGCGCTAACTACGCCTTTTAGGCAACTTTTGAGGTTTGGTTCAACGATTGGACATTTTGAGAATTGGACATTTGGGCTTTCGACATTTTGAGAATTGGACATTTTGACCCTGAACGATTATCCTCAAAAGAACCTGAAACATTTAAAAAAATCGGGTATCAAGGTGTAAAATAACCAGGTACATTGCGGGCTACTGAGGCAATGTTGTTTGTGCATGCGAGTAGCTTGAAGGTGGAAAAGCTGCTTTACATTAATAACTTACTAGTTGAGGCTAACATACAAAAAGAAGAAATTGGTTAGGTTAGGTTATTATTGGACAGTGTGACACTATGGGCTTATAATAATAATAATAGGTTATTATTATATTTTTTACTTATAAAATGAAATACAGTAAATAGCGTGTGTGTTTGTGTATATTAATAATAATAATAATAATAAATTCTTTAATTTCAGACAAAGTCCATTTGGTTAGTACAACACACAACTTAGAAACTAGTGTTACTTACATCTACCAGAAAAAAAAAAAAAACTAAATAATGATTAATTGTACGCCACAGTGGCATGTAGGCGTACCCAATGCCCCAGTATGGGACTGTCCCACCTGTCCGCTATAGTGCTCAGGATGCTGTTGGTGCTGCCGCGTATCCTGCGCATGATGGACGCGCATAGCTTGCGCATGATGGCGTGAAAGCCATCTATGCCCGCTTCTGCGAACATGCCGGAAGCACTGCAGTAGCGCGGCAAACCCATCAACACCCTGAATGCATTGTTGTATTGAACACAACACATAATAAGAGGATAATAATTTATATGTTCAGTGAGTCCCTGATAGATTAAAAATGACTTAAAAGTCGTCCCATGCGATTCGTTACAGCTCTCAGTTCGAAACGATAATTATTATGTAGGTACCTACTAAATATCCATATACTCGTAACTAAAGTAAACATTCCATATTTATCCTCAGCGGCTGGATCAACTTAGAACAATGTTAGGATTTTGTTTACGTTTAGGCAAAGGTATATCTCTGTCTCCCTCTTCCAGAAAGTTTTCCTTTGTTTTCCTTTTCCCTATATCGTTCCATCTTCAACATCCTTGTCGGAAACATTGCTTATCACATCATGTCCTTGTGTTTTTCGACCAAAGATTTTTTTTTTTTGTGTAGGTGAATATTTTGAAAACAGTGTGTTGATACTTTTGATGCAATTTTCATGAAGTTTGGTTACAGAGTTGGGGTGCAATAGGACATATGGTTGGCTCCCCATAAATTTGCAATAAAGGACATTGTCCTTTCCCTTGTGTCTCTTCATGTGAATCTGAAAAATAAATTATGTTATATGTTCATTACTAGAAAATGAAAAGGATCTCAATAGATCTAGATTCAGGTCTGCTTTCTGTCTTTTTCCCGATTTTGGAATTAAGAATTTCACGAAATGTAGGTGGGGTAAATTAGTTTGAAAAAATGCAGGTGGGGTAAATCAGTTAGAAAAAATGAAGGTGGGGTAAATCAGTTTGAAAAACTGCAGGTGGGGTAAATCAGTTTGAAAAATACTAAGCAGATGGTCGGTTCAAGCCAAATTATCAAAAACAAAATATACCTACAAGAGTAAACCAAAAATAATGTCGCTTTGTCCAAATCACACATGAATATTTTAACACAAGCCTATAATAATTAGCTATTAACATTCCGGAAGAACGTTATTTATTTATTCAACGTTAGAACAAAGAGTTTTAAAAATAATTATTGAATTAAAATCGACAAGGTCAGCAGTAAGAGCAGGTTTAATTTATGTATTTAACTAAGCTAATTTTTAATTTGATGAAGAGTTTAACAATAAATTTAAATAAAAAATATATGTATTAGGCTTATGTATTAGGCTTATCATAAATTGAGCCTGAAAATTTTAACAATCAGCCTGACCGTAACATAATTATATGTAACCTTTGGAAAACATAGATTTAAACTTCATTTTGTTTTTTTCTTAAAATAGCTTTGCAACAAAAAATGCTGTAATGCCTTTTTTGCAATGCAATTTGAGTTCTAAAACCTCATTTTTTTTAAGAAATATGGACTTTGTACTGTGCAACAAAGAATTATTTTAAGTAAATTGAGGCTTATTTAAAAACAAAATATAGTCGCTTTAATAGAAACCAAAAATAAATAAAATAAAACAAAAGCTACGCGTAGAAAAGAATGGACTAGCAATTCAAAATTCGAAACACAACATGAGTTTCCATTTTCAAATAGTGTGACGATAACTAACAAGATGGATGCCACACTCTCAGTTTGAACATTTTGATTCGCGTAATCAATAATTCCGTGTTAAATTCGAGACCTGGTAAGTCTCGCCGTTTCTATAGTAACCATCCCTTTGCTCCGATATCACAGGGCCATCCCACCGCCGCCTAAATTTAAAGGGAATCGGGAATCAGGTAATATACACATATTATTACAATATAACTACCTAAATATTGAGGTATGAAGATGAGATTTATCTCATAATTAATTTGTACGTGTGTAATATTTTAGTTTTAGTGTTAATTAGAAATTTCGTAGTTGAGAAAAAGTGGTCTTATCATTACCATTACCTAATTAAAAAATGCGCAGGCTTTAAAAGTTGATTAACCTCAAAATTCTACAAAATAAAAACAAAACTGCATTATAAACCAACCTTGAAGATTTTAAATGTAAAATCGACGAAATACGTAGTTTAACATTAATTTTCAATAAACAAAAATTAAGCATTATAAGCATGCAATATTTTACATTTATACAAATTGAATTAATGTTAACAAATTGAAAATTGAAAATATTTATTCCAGACCAAGTACACAGTAGATATAACAGGTCCATATTATGTTAGTAGGAAGATATTTATGGCTATGTTAGTAAAATTTAAAATCATTATTATTTTAATAATAATATAATTATGAACAAAATGCAAATTTCTGTGTGTGTGTCCGTGAAAGCTCTACCACCATACAAATTGCAGCATTAATTGTAGTCTGAAGATGTACGGGATATTTTACATCGGTAACAGGATAACTGCTTAGTTCCTTCTATATGACCGACCTAATAGTATAACGAGAGCTAGCGGGAGCGCGGAGCTGCCCGACCTAGTTGCGTCGCCGGTCACTTACTCACGGATGCGCTTCTCATCGTTCAATGCAATGCAATATACGAGCTACTATTTACAAATTTAGATCTTATCACGTTATCTAGTATATTTTTTAAGCAATTGTCTTAATTGAACTAATAAGTAAATCAATTAAAATATTACGAGTACAACCTATGTTAAGAAAAAAAAATGGCAAAATTTAATATGTTATTTTATTATAACAAAAGAACGCATGCAGCAGCAAACTGCAAAGAGCTCCATTGGTCTCAGCTCACTAGCTGTCATCTCCCGAAACATTGAGTCAGGAGCTGGTGAACTAAGAGCGACTACTTCGCCAAGGTACCGCGATTTAAAATGATTGCTTCCGGTCACGGACTACTATGCACAAGTCTAGTTGACAGGCTCAATTTGACCACAATCTCACCTGATGGAATGCGATGATGTTATGGTCGACGATGGAGCACGTTTGCGTAGAAATAACCTGTTTAGATTGTAGCTATCAGGACACAGACTCTGGCAGGTTTTTTTATCTGCTGAAAAAATCCTGCCTCCACATTACCGCAACACATAAGCACGCACCACATAATCTGCCCAAACAACAATTATGTATGTCGCTTCGCGTATACTAAGGCACTTCGCACACTAGACGGCCACGACCACGACTGGTCGTAAAGCGGCCATTTGTCGAGCTGCTGCAGTTGTTGTTCTGAACTCGAACAGTATGGACATAGAAATTGTGTGCCTGTACTTGATGTGGAAAAGACGTAATAGAAAAAGACGTTATTAGATACATCTTGTGTTGGAAAGGACGCCACGAATGGCTGGCCGCAGCCGGCGCGAGCGCTCATAGCAAACTATACGTAAGTTGGTCGCAACGACCAGTCATACCCAGTGTGCGGCCAGTTGGCCGTTGCGGTCAAGTGCGCGACGTTCATATGGTTTCTTTAGTTCTTGGTCGTTGCGGCCACTGGTCGTGGTCGTGGCCGTCTAGTGCGCGAGGTCCCTTAATGTGTCCTCTTTGACGATAAGCATTCATGAATGGGTTTTCAAAATATCATGCTCCTTGTTAGTACGAACATTGAAACAAAAGATGATACTGTTGAGCCTAGTGAATAGATTTAAATGTAGAGGATCAGTGTGTTACAGGACTAATTGGACTAATAAAATGATGAACACGACGAATACCAGAACTGTTGTAAGTTTAGTATTGTTTTGAACCTATAGAAATGGTAGTCACCAAAGGCTGTTTTATAGTTGTTTTTCCAGCTCTGCAGACTAGTTATGAACATACTAGAAACTGGCCAAGTGCGAGTTGTACTTGCACATCGAGAATTTCGTAGCATCATCTGCCTAGCCTTTTCCCAACTATATTGGGTTCGGCTTCCAGTCAAACCGGATTCAGCTGAATACCAGTATTTCATGTGGAGCGGCTGCCTACCTCCACAACTCACTAACTAGGTAACACGGTACTTCTTGGCAAGACTGGTGTCAGATTTTTTCTGGCTTCTGACAGTCCGTAACGACTGCCAAGGATCTACAAATGAAGGTACCAACGGCTAAACGTGCTATCTGAGGTACGGAGGAGTCGCGATATGTTAACATGGTCCCATCCACAGATTGACCTCGGCAAGCGTTGCTTAACCCTGAAATTCAACCCGTGCGGCTGTAATGATTTAGCCACGAGCTCATTTCTTATTTTTTGTACCATAAAACGAAAAAATCTCCTAACAAAAATAACTCTTAACATTATCGCAATAAAAGCAAGCACCATACAGTTTGCTGGAACAGTAATTAAGTGTGCCGCTTGGCGTATACTAAAAGTGTCCTCTTTGACTATCAGCATTCAAGAATGGGTTTTCTAAATGTCATGCTTCTGCTATTATAGTTAATACGAATATTGAAACAAAAGGTGGTACTGTCGGGCCTAGTAAATAGATTCAGATGTAAGAGATTAGAGAATTACAGAACTAATTGGACTAAAACTGGAGAGGAACAAGAGTGGATAATTATGACCATGATATAGATCATAAATGTTGTAAGTTTAATATTGTTTTGTACCTACAGATTGTTTTTTTTCTTAGTGTGTTGGCAGCTCGACGCCGAGTAGACTACTGTAAATAATGCTAAAAACTGGTTAACTTTCGCGTCCTCCTCTCCTCTCTATTTAATTTTTAGTATTTGTTGTTATTGCGACGGTAAAAATACACAATCTGTGAAAATTTCAACCTTCTACCAATAACGGTTCATGAGGTACCTACAGCACGCTAACAGACCGACGAACAGCAAACGTTTAATAACAGGGTTCTGCTGGTAACCCTTCGGTTACGGAACCCTTGAACGTACTTCAGTGGAACAAAAAAAGTTGCAGCCTGCAAATTATTAGTTTTAAAAGCTTGTAGCTGCTTCTGCGGTGTTGTACAATTTACACTAAACACAGGTTATTTTTTTATTTTTTAAATTAAAACATTTAATATACTAATCACAGATTCTAATCAAAATCAGTTAAATATCAATAACTTGCTTTCAAGGATAATAAGGATACGTTCACACAGTGAAATGTAAATATTCTACATTTACATGTTAAACCTATCAATTCGACAGTCGACTCTGCCTTAATTATCTCCCGATCAATAGTTCCTTTAATCGACATCAAACGTTGAACGAATTAATCATTTACGACTAGTGTTGGGACTGTGGCTTACATTTTGTAAATGAGAACATCGAATAAGTATGGTAAGGCATTTATTATTTTTGTTTGATTTGTTCTTGGTTGGCATAACGACGAATAAAATTGATCAGATTAATCGAATAAAATCAGCATTAATTTGTGAGTTTTCAGTTGTGTTTTTATGTCAGATTTATGTAACAATGACCTGTATTTATCTAACAATCTAAATAAGTAAAATCGGTTTTGTAACTGCATTTCCAACTCATATATTTAAAGCAGCCTTTAATAAAGACTACACTTTAAAATGTAAAAATACGAGTACTATATTATCATGTATTTTTGGTGTATGCTTTATTGGTTATCCTTAAATAAATATATTTCTGGGCACACGTGACTGTGATGAACCTGGAATACTCTAAATAAACTCCGCGCCCAAGTCAGCTGCAGCGAGAATCTCCACAGCCTTAGATCAATATCCTAGAGTTCCTAGACGTTACTTATTTCCTAAGTTTTTGAAGTAGTATCAGTATGTACATTGAACGTAGCTAGCATGTCTGGATAGGGGTAAACAAAGGTCACAGAAAGCATGAGAGGTTTCTGTGAGTGAAGATACGGTTAGAAAGTTGGCGACCACTGATAATTATGACAGCCAATAGCAAGAAGTATGTGGGAAGAGGACATGTAGGACCGACTCGAAAAAATGAGGATAGTTTTTAGGAGGGTGATGAGAATCTTGCACCGGTTTGGATGCAGAGCCCGTGCCCGCCAAGTTATGCTGCCACCATTCCTCATTAGCAAGATCCTAGTGCCTATTTGAAACGCTGAATCGTTTGCGCACCCAGATAGGCCACTGCAAGCCCAACTTGGCGAAATGGAGTTTTATAGATCCGTTTGATACCCAATGTGAGTGCAGTGCCCCTGTTCAGAGCATGAACCACATGTTGGAGTGCCCCAAGTGCCCATTCACCTGTACTTTGGAGAATCTAATTAATGCCACCAATGCTGCAATTAACGGAGCCACCTACTGGGCCCAAACAATATAAAGAGTTAACCATTGACTCGAAAAAGATATCCCAAGCATCCACTGCAAGACTTTAGTGTCTAAACACACTATGCCGAAGTTACGCGACCGAAGTTCAGCACAATTACGCCTGGTATGCTATTTGAATTACTAACGACACACTATGCCAAAATTTTAGGTAATTACGTCGCGTCATAGCGTAGATCCTAACTTCGGTCGGGCGTAAGTTCAGCGGCAACTTATTCTGTGAGCATACATTATACGCGACCGAAGTTCGGTTCTATTACCGACGAAGATCCGGGATCCACGATAGCGCTCGCGACACTGAATACACACACAAAGTTGCGGAACTGAATTTCTGCCGCGTAAGTTCGGCACATATGGTGTGTCATATCAGCCGAATACGTCGGAACGTAAAATCAGCCGTCGAACTTCGGTCGCGTAACTTCGGCATAGTGTGTTTAGACACTTAGGCCTCACCTAAACCTCGCCATTACGACCGCTCCTGCGCTTTCCGCATTTAGCAGATTCCTGCTTCCTTAATCGTATTATAGTAGTATATTTAACCCAAAGGTTGACTGGTAGCGAATGCCGTGTTGCATTAAGTTCGCCTATTTACCACTATTGTGCATAAATTTTAAATAAATAAATTAATTATTAACTTGCCATGTTTTAGATTATTTTTAGTTAAGAGTCTTTTATTTAAGTGTGTATTATAGTAATAGTTGTGAAAATTTGAATAAATGTTATTAATAACTTAAAAAAAAAATGATCTATATGAGTTACTACAGCGTTCTTATATATACTTTTCCTGTATGTAGTTCAGTTATTCAATTAAAGATGTGTAGATTTCTGCAAGGCCAAATAACATATAAACATATTTCTGTAAATTCCATAATGCAAATAAATTATGATGTTATTCCCCAAAACGGGTAAAATTGTGTGAATATAAGTAATTATTATGGCTGATAACGCTAATGCATTTTTAAATATACATTCCTGATACAAAAATACAAAAACAACACATTGTATTGTTGATTTTAATAAATTTGAATAGGTTGTTAATAGTTGCATTATTTTATCATTTTATCAGTTTTAATTTTAATTTTTAATGTTTCTAATATTTTTTCCTTAACTTATTTGTTATGTGACTGGGACTCAGACTCATCAAAAGTTTGCATGTATAACATAAACTCACACAAATATTTGTATAGGTACGCTTAGCGCGACCTCAGTGCCAATTCTACAAATTTTAAGCAACGTTGGCAGTCTCATGACAGTCACAATCTGTCAAAAATGTATGGGAATGGAGGTTTTTTTGTCAGATTGCGACTGAGAACGTTATTTAAAATTAAGTAGAATTGGTCCTCTGATCAGTCGGGTTATTCTGACAACACTTCACCGTGGAAACTTCGCTGGAGTGAGCATAGAGTGAATTGTCATTCTATCTTGTTTCTATCTATTGACTGCTCACTTTACGCTTTCACGGTGTGAGGTTTTAAGAATGGCACTGCTGTCCTGCTTATTATCCTACTAATACAAGAAGTTTGTCCCAAAGCTGATCAGGTTTGTAAGGAACTTGCTACTCGAGTAGACCATGTACCCGATATGATAGTTTTCATTATTGTAGTAAGTACTGTGGCACCACAGGGCTGGGGCTCGAGTCTGCTATTGCAATCGTGTCTCAATGACCGGTCAGTGATTGAATATTTGACAACTTTGACAGTTTTTGTATGGGAAATGTGTCATAAGTTTGACGTTATACGTCAAAAACCGATCATTGACCGGTCATCGAGACACGATTGCAATAGCAGACTCGACCCCCAGATCTTGTGATCCATTTATCAAATGTTAGAAATGAAAAACTTTTTGAGAATTAATTCAATACTTATTAAGGCCAATCTGGCTTGAAAGATAGTTAATACGAGTACATGACTGTCATTTAAAAACAATCTATATTTTTACATTCAAACTCAATTTAAACTTCTTTCTTTTGCTAGACGCTTCCAAGGTTCTAACAACTAACTTTGTCAGCCAGTGACCTGCAGCCAAGGAGTTCACAGTACATTCCCCTTGGTATACTCTTAAGTTATGACTGCTCAAGCCTCTGCCAGAAACAAGTGAAGCAACAAAATATAATAAAACCAACATGACACAAATCTCAATAAACAGTTCAATAGACTAGATCACTAGGTACGTTATACTATTATATTGCACTATTAGCGTAATGGGCTAGGCAGAGGAGCCCCCCCTCTTGCGGAGGCGGCGGCGCGCAGTTCAGAGGCCCGGCGCGCACAAATAGCAAGCTGCGACTTGGCATACACTGTACTTCTAGTGCAGGGAGGTATTTGAACTATTTGGAATAGATTCTTATCTATTTAGTATCAGTTATTCGTTTTTTTTGGGGATGAAAGTGAAAATTTATTTAGCAGCGTTGTGCACTTTTTGGGATGGGTAAAAAAGTAACAATGATACAAGTGAACAACATACCTACCTATACTCACATGCAAATCCATTTTGATAAAAAAATGTTATGTTTTGTGTGTCACAGCCTCAAAGGATTGTATAACGGAAATTCTGGTCAAAATAAAATTCAGAGAATAGCCTCAAGGTTTTAAAAAGGTGGTTCTGAGAAATCGGCCCGAAATCCTCCACATTTTGACTCTGAGGACTTGATGACACAACAGCAACCATGAGAAGATGACTTTGTAGGCAATTTTAATGTTTGAAGTTTTCTGTCTATTTTGAAACAGAACAACTCCAGATAGCCTGGAAGAGATCGCGGAATGCGTAACAAAATTGTATATTTTATAAATTTGGGTTTTCTTTAAGATTTTATATTTTGGTGTACAATATAATGTGAAAATAAATAAACTCCTTTGTTTTTTAAAGTCTAACGCACTTTTGAGCGAGAAACTACTTATCGTTAATAAAACAAATACATTGCATACATACAGATTTTATCATCATGAACTCATAAATTAATAATACAAAACGTGAGACAATTCTTGAAATGTACAATTTAAAGATCAAAAAAAATAAATAACTTGTTTTTTCAGATTAGACCTAAGACGACATTCATCAGTAATGTTGTTTTTACTCGAGAGATTTTAAAAGATAATAAACTAAATTAATGACCAAATTATAAAACGTGAATAGCTTTATAAAACGTGTAACACAATAAACGCAATACCACAGCAGGGGTAACATTTACTATGGGACCAACACTGAAATTGCGAAAAAAAATCGACTGCCCCATACATTTCTGTGCTCATAACTCGACGAAATGTACTGAACAGCTGATTCTATTTCCGTGATTTCGTGGTTGGTTTCATAGTAAAAGTCGATCATAATGATGAGTACAATGACTCCTGTTCAGGTATTGCGTTTATTCTGTTATACGTTGTATAAATTTTCAGAAACTGATATTTTATAAACATCTCTAATCCAGTGCTTATAATCTTCATAATCATCATATTGCATGTCCGTAATACCTACTAAAAAGTCATTTATGTTACGCAGACCCTATTTTTCAAAAAAAAATCTCTGTTTTCGAATACTAAATATTATTGGCAACATACAAATTCAAATAAAAAAACAATTGGGACAGCCCTACTGACCAGTGACCGTATCTACCGGCCTTGATAACAGTTGTTTGCTAGAACTCTTCCGGCTGCTACAATCTATATCTATGCTGCCTCTATCTATTATCTCTATCGATCCATCTTCGCCGGCTACCAAAATAATACCTAGTGCAGCAATACAAATAAATGTTAAATTATTACGTTTCCGCTGTTAGATTATTTCTATTTAATCCGAAAGATAAAATTTTACAATAGCATTTTAATTGGTTCTTAGAAATTTACTGATATAAATTCGATTCTTTTTCACGTGCTAAATAGTCAGCTTTGATGAAATTGCTCTTCATCTCAGTTTACAGAAAAATAATCAAGCATTATTTTCTATAAGAACGTACAGTACAGCACGTTTTGATTCCAATCTATACATACAATCAATCTTATATAATATATCAGCTATTTTTCCTACTTTCCTTTGTCAAAAACATGTTTATTCTAACAAAAAAAAACAACCAATTACACTCATAACTTCAATATAAATATTTATTCATATATCATATTAAACAAAACACACCCCACACAGTACAAACACCCTAAAAATATCGCGGAATCAGAGCTCAGATCCAGGGCTGTACCTGACATCATTCGGTGGCCTTCAGGTAAAGATTTAGCCGCCATTGAGGGCGAATTGAAAAGAGCCCATAATAAGCGACGCGGGGGAGGGGTGGCAGGGGTGTCACTATCGCAACGAGCCCTCGCGAGCGATCGCCATGGCTACGCAGCCCGGAGCGCGTCGAGTGCGGCCCTGGGTAGCCTTGCAATGGTGTGGGGAGGGCAATAGCCCCGTCTACTTGCAAGCTCAGAATAAGATGGCTCAGAAGGTCCACGCGAACTATGAGATGCTCTGAAATGGTGCTGTGGTAGTGTTTAATTTGGGAAAGTAAATTGACTAGGCAAGTAGGCAGTAGTGCTATTATTATTATTATCTCACAGTGAAAACTACGAACTCTTAGAGTCTGATGGACTAACGACCGGGTCAGAAAGCTATCAGCCCGTGGCTTTACAAGGAATGAGAGTTTGATTTTCAAGGTGTGGTGTTTACAAAATGGAATGGAAAATGGAAAGGCAAGTACTTCAGTGATATATTTTTTTAATATTCTTCGGCGGCTCGTATGGCCTTCTTCTCGTTGCAAGATTTCTATTTGAGGTGATGATTATGATAATTATCTAGAGTGACCAGCCACTAGACTGGTTGTAGCATTAAAGAGAATTTGTCAAAAATAAAGGCTATCGTAAACCTACAGGCTTTTTAGAGCATGCTGATCAAGATGGAAATACCTACAATTTATTTCAAGGAAAACTTTATTTCACCTGAACCAAACTGATTTTTCATTTCCTGACTTACCCACATCGGCACTTGCGCACATTCGGTTAGACTGGGAGCCGACCAATAAAAAAATAATTAAAATAATAATTAGTAGTAATTTTTTTATGTATAAGTATCTTTTATTTTTATGTATTTGTATGGGCCACAGATGCCTGAAATAAAGGAATAATAATAATATGTGTATTTGGATCTTTTCTCTTGAAAATAATCATCTTCCGCAATGATTCACCACAAATTCAGGATCCCACGAGTTGAGTCAATTAGTCCTTCTGTCCCCAACTTCTTAGTGTCAACCGTCGCTATCAATTTGCGCTCGCTAGCGTTTCTGGCGACGTTCTAAACAACGCGTTTTCCGCTAATGTATACTAGATGTTTTTTTTTGTTTATTTTTCAAGGTCGTCCGGCTAATTTTCTTGTGGTGCATTTTTGCTCAGAGTTTTCTCGATTCTGTCGATTTAATGCGTTCTTGTTGCGAAGTGATCGTTTATTATGTGTTTGGTTTCAATTTGAGCGTGGGAATCGGTCGTATTATGTTGATTTGGAAAAAGAAATATTTTTTGGACAGGTATTCAAATACTTACATGCAAAATTTGAATAGTCTTGTAATTCTTTCCTAAGCTTGTTTTTTTCTGTTTGTATAACTGTAGAATTAATTGCTATTACGTGTGTCTAAAGCAATTAGGAGTCACAATAATAATTTTAGTCGATTAAATACACTTACTAATCAATAATTGGACTAAGTTAAAATCCCTTTACGATGACTAACAAGGGTAGGTACATTCTAAAACTAATAACAACATCTAATTATTTATAACAGAAGTTATTATTTGCGTGTTACAAAACCTCAGAGCCTATCTAGGTGGCGATGAAACCCCCAAAACGGCTCCTAGGAAGCCCTATAACAATCTTTGAATATTACATTCACGCAATTCTCGCCCTTATTGCTTCATCGTAGAATATATTATCGCTCGTAATGGAAATGCGGGGAATATCAGATTATTGTACATGTACGCAATAAATTTGAGTTAGCACGATGGTATAAAAAGTTACGCGTACATTGACGGCTTGTTATCAGTACAATTTCACTCCGAGCCGTACAAAACACGCAACGGATGCTGGTGTTAAAGATGCTGCGGCCTATTTCTGCATCGTTTTCAGTGGCATGATAGGAACAAAACTGGACTGGCGTGAGTTTCAGTGCGTGTCTGGAGTCAGTTTCCCTCAATATCAGACTAGGCGGCCTCAATTTTCAACGCTTATGCCTCTATAAGTTATTCCGCCCTGCATACGATGTGTAGGCCTTTGAATTTTCTTTTTATTAAAACCTAGTTTTTTGGAGCAATAAATCTTTTGACGTATTTGCTTTATCATGTCGAGGAGGCGAACATTGAAGGGTTTGCGAAAAAGATGATTTTACTTTATTCTTTTTTTGCGATGGTTGAACGTAATCTTATTGAATGTTGTGTAGCAACAAATAGTAGGCAAGAAGACTATTGTCGCTTATGAAAATTTTGATTTAATTTAAACGAGTTTCAATTACCTTTGCAATAACTAACTGTTGAAATATTAAATCATTATGTTAAAATTCACGAAAAGCAATCAATAATAAATGTTTTCCCGAACGATAAAATTAAAACCCTAAAAAAACCCCTAAAATGAGAACAAAGATAACGTGACAGCACTACTCTAAAGAACTGCGGAACCGTTCAAATATCTAGAACGACAAACATCGACATAAAATGCGATGTTGCCCCCAACCCTACAAACCAAAAAAAAATAAGTTCATGTTTTTGGCGGCTGCTTTATCGGCGGCACATTTCAGTCTATGCGCCGCTCTGGGGGTGAAACTGGCGCGACAGGCCGCCCCCACCCCACCCCAGAGTTAGGCCCCACCCCAAGCTCAGTAGCCTAAAGCCTGATGGTGCTGTATTTGTCAAAATGCTCTAGTTACAATCGCAGAACCTAACTGAACGTAAGTATGTACCTTTGACCTTTGAAATCTAAATGCCGTCGCTAATTTTTTCTCGTTCCAAAGCGATGACTAAAGATGGCATGATTTATCAAACTGGCGAGCTAGGAACAAAGTCATTTCGAAGATATTTTCCTCGACGTCCTAAATTTATGTCTGCGTTTAATTTAATTTCCAAGATCTAAGAAAAATAGCCTGGGAAAGCTGTTTTCCGCACAAGTTGGGACTTTAAATAGCGGAATTATTTAGTAAATTCGTCTTCATCACCCATCCCCCTAGTGTCACTGCTTTCTCTACAAGAATGACGTAGGACACACGTACACGTTCACGCACACTGGACCTAAGCAAAACAGGGCACCAAATAAGCAAGAGCAAGAGTTCATATTGAGTCTTTGCTAGAATTGATATTCCCATCGCCGCCGCCGCTCCAGTGCAAGTTAATGCGGCTGATCTCATCCTTCGAAAAATTGCTTAAGGATCATAGTCTGATGGTGATCAGACTATGATCCGTTAAGCAATATTTCTAGAGAGTTACCTGAAAAGGACTGTCAAATGTATCTTCAGATTTAAATCAACAACGCTTCAACGACCCGTCCATGACACCGTCTCACTCAAGGTTGGAAAAATCAACTATTCACACACAACTCCAAGGTGCAGCTTTCCTTGGAAAATCGATCGATAGTATCCGTCCGCGCTTTGTTCTTCAGAGGCTAAATTCTATCATGAATTGCTAAACGATACATCATTCGTATTTAAAGAGACAGTTACATCTTTTTACGAAATTCGTGGTAATTCGTGCATAATTTAGTCTGGGATATGAATAAAACATGGCGGGACGAGTGCGTGATCTTGGCATTGACACGGCCAGATATTGCAGCCGAGCGTAAACAAAAGAGGAGAGACGTGTAATAAAAGAATGCTGATATTTCGACTATAATTGTGAATGGTTGAAACGCGAACTGAAGGACCAAGTATTTCGTGGCAACTTTTCTGCATTTGAGTGTCTAGCTAGCTCATTCTTCTTTACGTCAAACCGAAATTTAAAATGTCACGACGTTCAAGTATCAAACCATAAATAACTTAAAGAAACTTTTCATAAACTGTGTTTCATGATATGTTTAAATGTCAAAATACACTGTTGCCTTTTTTATGCAAGACGTGTAAGAAAAGTTAAGATCCACGGATCTGAACTTTCGACCGAACCATCGACAGATCCTGCACTTCTGGTATTCAGCCGTCGTCTACGTCCCTCACTTGGCCCATTAAGAAAAAGTAATCATTGCCAGATTATGTATTGACTGAAACTGAAACAAAATGTCGCTACATTGACGTTCACGCTGATTTCAGAGATGATTGGTCCTTTTGATAAGACATAATATTAATTAACAAAAGATGATGAACGCGAGCATAAATATGAGCCACTAAAATAGACCTTACCATAATACGACAAAGAGTTGAAAAATCCATTAAATTCGAAGGACCAGAATGAAAACCTGGAGTTTGAGAGATGGCAAAGCTGTTAAAATAGATCTTATAGCTATGCGGTTAAGAGTTAAAATAGCCATACAAAGGACCACAAATTCTTAAATGCAGTAAAAGCATCACCTGGAGCTATGAACTCTTTTTATTTCAGTCGATGCCTCACACATTAGCATAAGACATTACAGACACGCGTGTTTTGCAACGTGCATGCAAGACAACAATATTTATACTTGCATAAAAGTCTAAGGCAGTAACGTTATTTTAGTACCTACATTCGTGAGTCATTCTACTCTTTCAGATGTTATCGTAGATCGGGGAGTTGTATATGACTTTTGCATTCACATTTCACCCCTTTAATAAGCACGTTGTTAATGAAATATGTTATTTTAATTGTAGAGCTGTTGATGACGCACTTTTTTATGTCATGCAATGGTAATTTTTGTATTTTGGTGGGCGATAATCTGGATGGTTTGACAGGACGGAATGGAGAAGAAAACGTTTAACACAATAAATATTGTGCACCTAAAATTCGACAAACGTAGAAAGATGATAATTTTAGGCGTTCGTCAAAAACTACACCTTTTTCTTACAACTGTAAAGGCTTCTTAGATCCTTATAAGAATAAGAATAAATTTATAACAAGAAAAAATAAGATTACAGATTGTGATAAATAAGCGTACACGAACGTTTGGTTTTCTTTAAAATTTTACAAAAATGATTTTCAAAGACTTCCTGCGCTAGAGGCCCTAGACAATGTGCCATTCAATTAGCGAATGCGACTGTTGAAATGCCAAAATGTAGGGATTTGATCACGTGACATTTCGATAGCATCTGTCGATACCATTCATTTTTGACGTATTACAATCGCCTTCACCACGCTACCGTTGACAGAAACTCACTGATATCGAGCTCCTTGTCTCTAATCTTCGTCCGTTTCTGCTGTCTAATGTTGTCTAGTCTTGGCTTCCATTTTATCTGTGATATAAATGATCGGCGATGCTTTGTCCTATAGCTCTCGGTGCTAGAGCATTCCTATTCAAACCAACCGGACATGAAGGCGGCAACTCGTGCGTGCGGGCCCTATATTGCCTTTGTCGGGCTATCAAATTTATCTATCGAGTCGACGCATCATGTCTTCTGCTTCGTTCGCCGTCAACTCAATACGGCCTTTGACTAATACAGCCCCAAAATATTAACAGGTTGGCAAACCATTATTCGAGTTTTAGCTTGAGTATAATATCTATGAACCCTAAAACGTGCCAATTGTATTATATTATCTAAAGGCAATGAGTTCAACCTTTGAAAGAATTTTCCTTTTTGTACCGCTGTGAAGTCTCCGGCTCTGAAAATTCGATATTTTTCGTTAGTTTTACATTTATTTCACTAGCTTATTTCCATGGCTGTATTCCGTTGGCTTAATTTAATTGTCCCACTGGAAACGTGCAATTTTCATTTCGAGACTTTATGCCGGATGAAATTCGACAGACATTATTTCGACAGTTTTTTTGTCATTTGGACTGTACTTTCAAAGATTATCCAAACAACAATTTTTCCTTTCATTAATTAAGTTTAGATAAGATATCATTATAGTTTGAATGACCACTTACATTTGTTTCAATTCATAGAATTCATTTAGAAGAGAGATTGTTAACTTCTGCCCTGCACGAGGAATATCTGTAATTGTGTGTACAACATAAATTCCCATTAATTTCAGAAAGGAACACATTACTCTCAGTTTATCCCACCAGGAATGAACTAACATACAATTCTTAAGTAGGTCCCAACCACAGACCTGGAGTAGACCCAAATCAAACATAGGCAGTAATTTAATAATCGTGTATATGCCAACCAGGCAGTTGTAACTTACTTTACTCTCTAGTGACTTAATTGTAATATTCTGAAGCTTTTAGGTAACTATTCAAGATTTTATTGAATATTTTATAACTTGATAAAGATAAGAGGAAAATTCGAAACATAATCGTTTTTCTTGGCGTCAATGATATGACAACGGAGTCACTGACGGTTGACAAGACGGAATGATAGAAGAAAACGAATTGCGTCAATCCCAAGTGACAAACCACAAAGACAGCAAGCCGATGACAACAGAGACTTCTAGTAAGCCATTAAAAAAATTCACAATGAAATTCATCATTGTTTCTGGACATAGAGAAAAGTACAATGAAGGAAAATTCGCACATGACTCATCAACTAGACATAGACGATAATGATATTAAAGGAATTCCAGTGACCAATCTTAAAGATGAAGCTACAAGACCCTTTAACATGAGCGTTGAATGTGCTGCCTCTTTATATCCTTCGAACCTGAAAAGAGCATGTTGAATAACGATAAACCACAGAAGACACAGCAATTCTGGCTAGCGGTGACAATATGTCCAATAATCCAGAGGTTCAGACAAAGTGCTATTCTATCAACGAATGCCGACTATAAGCCAGAATATAAGAGACTGAGGGCCTAGCACGAATAACCACCTGCACCTTCCAAGATTTGAACGAAGCCAATGATAGAGCAGTACAAGTTGCTGAATACTGGTCAGACAAAATTTGATATGAGTCGATCGACACAAGAAGAAGAAGAAGACGAATGTTTTGACGTATAGTAACATAAGTATCGTCAATGGAAGTGAATTTTACTATTATTATACTCGTTTCGAGGCGTTGGAAGGCCTCCCACAAGGTGGACCGATGACCTGGTGAGGGTCGCGGGTAGCCGATGGATGCGAGACACAGGAACGGTTGTTGTGGCGACACTTGGAGGAGGCCTATGTCCAGCAGTGGACGTCTTTCGGCTGATGATGATGATGATGAATACTCGTTTCGCACATAATACTTATTTGAATTGGATACTGTATTCATATTTTTGTATGAACAAATTGTGTGTCGCATTAAAATTAAACCAAAATACTATGGGGTTGTAGTTTTTTTTTATATTTATAATTCACTTACTATAACGTTACTATACGTCAAAATATTCGTGCAACGTTTCAGTTCGCATTTCAGTGGCAATCTGTCATAAATGTAAGGAAATTGAGGCTTTTCTGACAGTTTGCAGCTGACATGTGAATGCGAAAATGGTTTTAAATTTAGTTGATTTTTGACGTTTTGATAATCGCCTTCGCTACGCTACCGTTGACAGAATGTCACTTGTTTAAAACTTTTGGAGTTAATCTTTTACTGCTATCGCTTTTTCATTGCTTAGGGACTTGAATCGAATCTTTCAAAGCGCTCCGGGCGCTCTGTGATGAAAAGTATGGCGTTTGGCCGCGCAGCCACGACGCTTACAATATTTCGTTCTTTTGACGCCATATGTTTTATCTTGTCAGCGCCCTGTCCGCTTAGTATATCAAGTCCCTTATAGAGATAGTGGTCAAACTCGAGCCTATCACTAAAACCAAATGTGTTAGTTGCAGAAACTCCCACTATTATATTCTGATTAAGATAAAATTGGAACAAGGCCTTGTTCACTTGACATGACTCTCGAATATTAAATGTTAAACAAACATTTGTGTAGGTACTACTCATCCAATAGTACCCATTTAAATTAAAACTATGCAAACATTGTGAATAATTAAATTTGTATCAAAATGAAATTGGCATGTGAGAGCGTTATTAGAAGTTTAATTAAATGTTATTATGAAAAGTTTCATTATGAGTAGGTAGCTTCCAAAATACTGGATGTATTTTTAAACTATTTTTATGTTTTCTAAAGATTTTATTTTCTTGATCGTAAGGGGATGAGGTTGGGTAAGGGGGCTTAACGTGGGGATTGGCACAATAAAAGATACGCCTTTGCTCAGCACGGCAAAGTGGGGTTGTGATGGTGAAGGACATAATAATTATCTCATCACCTTAAGATCATTCTAGTTTATTAGGTTAGAAGATTCAATTAAGATCGTAATTAAGGTAGAGGGAGACAAACCTCTAAAGACTGAGTTACGGGCAGTAACATGATAATGTTGGTGCACCTCAGCCTTTTTGCTAAAAGTAGGCCACATGATTTATAAAATAGGAGTCACCTTGGTCGACCAATGGATCATGTTCAGTACTGAACTGCCTTTCTTTAAAAAAAGAATATGTGGTCGGTTCACTCCAATGAAAGGTCTGTGTCAAAATAAACTATTTAATTGAAATTATCGATCGAATGTAGGCCTACAAACCGCATGCGCATAAGAATACAATATGTATGGCCTTGGACTACTGTGCAGACCCTTAACATTTTCCTTCACAGCAGTCAGCCTCAACGTTGCACGACGAATCACTTGTAATCAATACGCCACGCTTTGTGCCACCAAACAGAATTCATTACACAAAAAAAATAAGGAAAATAATCATCTTTAATATCAACGAAGACTACGTTACTAATGAGACCTCATAAAATCCAATCAAAACGTAAAGGGCATTTTAATTAACGACGATGTTTAGTTAAAATAAATTTCAGAGAGGAACAAATTACGAACGCTTAATAATATTATATTTTCTAATAAACTGTTTGTGAAGTTTATAACAAACAATATTCTACGGGCGTCGGAACTCGCCGGAGTCAACGACTTTCTGGAGACACTGAAATTATAAGAACAATAGTCGCGGTTTAAGTGTCCGAGAAAAAAATACAATCCGTAATGGAACTGGTCCCTCAAAGGGTTGGAGGTGTGAAGCCGTCTAGACGAACCAAAAGGACGGGTTTTGATAAGGGTGCCTTGGACGACCTTGAACTTTAGAACGGCTTAAACAAATGAGGCTACCCCCGCCTAACATGTCTGCATGTAACAGCGGTTTTTATATCTTACGTAACCCTGGCGCAGCAGTATCGAGCGCCGAGAAGCGGCTGGACCAACTTCCAGATATCATTAAACTGGGTCAGTTTTACACAAATGCTCGCATTAAAACCATCCCTTAACTTCGTATTTACCCAGCGTAACGAACAAATTCACGGGCTGGTGATCGACATTCAAACAAAATACAACCAATTACTTATCGTGTCACGGTTAAAGGAATAGAAATTCTGTATTTCGCCTTTGAAGCGAACTACATAATTGATATAGAGCACCACGGACAGGTACACAAAGGTAGCCGTGGCGTCCTTTGTGATCGACGTTTCAAATCACCATCGGACACTACAAAAACAAGCGAGACCCGGCCGGGTACAGACGTACAAAAATAAGTTCAGCCAGTTCCTAAACAAAAAGAAACTGAAATAAACAAGGTCGGGAATCAACGCCGCCGTCGCCGCCGCCATAAAGACCGACGGCCGTCCTTGAAAATGGGGGGTTCTTACAAATTGGGTTATTACGGTGCGTGGGGGTGGGGTGGACGGGCCTCGCACGCGCGGCGGGCAGGGCGCGCGGGACGAGGGCGCGTGGGCGTACCTCGGTGCGCCACCCGCGCCCGGCACGCCTCTCCAGGAAGACTCCCGTCCCAGACTAGGGTTCCGGCGCCGATCATTATAATTACTCTCCAAGGTGAGCCGGGAGCTGCAACCCCACCGGCGGCCTAATCCGGCTCGCGCTCCGCCGGGACCGGCCAGATATCCCCGACATAATATTGCGAGCGCCAAACATTAAAAGCACTTAAACATCATCTGCCTATCCGAACGGTGCCAATTATGAAGCAAATTGAAAGCCTGTCCAACAATTTTGAGTGTGGGTACTGAGCTTTATTAAGGTTTTAAATTATACCCGGTTCGAGCTGACGAATGTAGCTTTATCTAAAAATATTCTTTAGTTTCAGTTAGTTTTGAAGTGCCCTTTGTTCTGGTGGGTAGGTGGGGTGATTAAAGTTGGTCTTCAAATCATTAGCGCGGACTTCAAAGTCGTAATCGTCGGTGAAGTTTTGGGGGACAAATTGGGGCTCGTCTTTATGCAGTGTCTCATTAGATAAAGGACTTAGTGTCGGAGTCAGGGGCGGCTGCAGATGAGGCCGGACTGATGGCTTAGACTTAGACTTTGTAGGTGTGTAATGAGTTCTGGAACAAAGGCTAGGGCCGCGTTCCTCCTAGATTGATAGTTACGTATTTATGAACGGCGCTTGTTTGTGTTCTACAAACAACGTGAGCGTAACTAGTCTATAAAACTGCGGGGGAGGGGGTGAGTGGGAGGCTTTATTTATTTTTCTTGCAGCAAGAGAAAGATAGGTAGCGATAAGAATAAGTTATGGGTAATCTATATTGTCCGTTGTAAAGTAACATGAGTTGTAAATAACTAAAATTGCCAATTGCTTTGAGCTAAAATGGCAATTAATAGAAGGAAAAGAAAGAAAGAAAAAGAGTTTATTTGCGCCAAGCACGACGCATTTAAAAAAAGATCAAAATTAGGAAAGTTAGGCATGATATTGTCGTTGGTGTGTTGTTGTTTGTGACTTCTCTATAGGAATGGGCAGAAGCCTTTGCGCTACAGTACACACGGTTTGACGGTTTCAGACTCATACTAACTACAAGCCTTGCAGCCAACAACATCTACCTAGCCTTTTCCCAACCATATTGGGGTCGGTCCAGCCAGCACCCAGTCAAGCCGGATTCATCTGAATACGAGTATTTTACGTAGAGCCGCTGCTTATCAGACCTCCACAACCCATTGACTGGGTTTCACGGTACTTCTTGGCAAGACTGGAGTCAGATTTTCTGGCTTCTGACAATCCGTAACGACTGCCAAAGATCTCCAAATGACAGTCGGGACCAACGGCTTAACGTGCTTTCCGAGGCACGGAGGAATCTCGATTTAAGATGGTCACCCATCCACACACCGACCTAGGCAAGCGTATTTACCACGAGCTAACTAGGAGCCTAACTGCGTAATAGAAAGATGAACGCAATGGGTCGCATACACTGTCTTTCTGACTTTGCATCCGTATTCATTGAGTGGTTTACGTTGTCTACCAGACGATTCTTTAAGCATATGAAGCAATGTATCTGGAGTTAATTTCGATTGTGAAAGAATAATTCGATTTAATTAGTTACGCAATAGGTTAGATTACTAGAAAATCTAATTATAGTCCGTCAGATAGATTTCCAAATAAATATTGGACGTGTATTTTTATTTATTCACGTAAACAAATAATGAAGACGATGCAATGCGGTGAAAACTCACATGACGTCACGCATTGGTACACTTAAATGACGTCACAAGCCCCCACTCCTGATTTTTGATGCGTTTATCTTCGTCAATTTTCTTGATTAGCTGATGCAAAAAATACGTGTCCAATATTTTTAATTATTTTTTTTAGTAATCTAACCTATTGCGTAACTAATTAAATCGAATGAATTTTTTACTCAGGAATCATCTATCTCTCTTGGGGTGTAAGGTTTCTTCAGAATGAGTTATTTCACCGATTTCAGTATTTAAATACAACTGATGTACCTAGCATCTGCGGTATATTTCCCTACTTATGGATTGCAATAAAAAAAACATGTTTGTCTTCCAAAAGATGCCTTATCGTTTACACGCGCCGTTTCAAAATTAATTAAATTTGTAATTATTTCCTCATTTATTTCTACTTAGATAATAACTTACGCAGTAACTGTTTAAAATGCACATTTTGAGAACTCGCTTCCAGGTTCTTTTTTCAAATGATTGTTAATCTATTTAAATAACTTCAGTGTTTTAGATAAAAAAACTATTGACGGATATAAAAAATAAAGTAAAAAATAAATAAAGTAAAGGTATAAAAATGCTTATCTAAGTATCTCAAATTGAATAAATATGGTACTTTCGCACTAACAATTTTCCGACGTAGTTAAGCAAAAAACGAAACTAGGAGTTTGAATTTAGAAATGCAGCTACATTTTCTAAACTCTAAATTTTAAATTAAAGTTTCTACAAACTAAAATCGTTTGTTCTAAAACTTCCTTCTCATAGCTCTACGAGTCGTTCTATACATTCTGATCGCACACAGCGATGACGTAAGCCTGCGACCGGCTGGGGGCCAATTATGCGTGAACGAAGCCCTTAGCAACAGAGTGCGTTGCTTCACTACACGACCAGCTCACTAAGACACCTACATACCATACAAAAACCTCCGGAAACACCCGAGAGTCGAACAAATCGAAGGGGCAAGGAAGATCAGTGTAAACTAACCGTGGGTTGAACAGAGTTCTAGCATCGAAAAATCCTCATTATTAATTAAATGTTTGCTGGTATTTGGTATGTCCCCTGCAACTTCTAGTGCTGTCAATAATAATGTGGGGTTGATTGACCTCTGCATATGTTCGGTTCACGTGTTGGTTCGCTAGGGGGCTACTGCACAAAAAATCGTTTGGTATTTAAAGGCGTACTATAATTTAGGTAACGACACGTTGTTACAAGTTCTTGTGTATATTTTCGATAAATCGATAAAGGAAATTATGGGGTTAGGCTTATGGTAGACTGTAAGGTATGGTATTTTGTTAATATTTTAACTTCCATCGTCGCGCGTCGGTTGCTTGAAGAGTTTTCTTTATAGAGATCATTAGCTACTTCATCGATATAGTGACCTTTGATGAATTGCCAGTTTATTAACATAGACAATAGGAAGTCACAAGGTGGTATGTGTTGTCTGAGGCTAAGAACGCGTAGGTAGATATGAAATATAACAGAATAATTTACATGGTCACGGGTAATTAAAAATATAACAATCGCGTCTGGTGTTAATTTGAACATTTGCATCTTATTTTATAACTGGCTATTTAAGTAAGTAGAGTAAAATATATTGAACTCTTCTATTGGCGCAGTACTCAATGATTTCATATACAAGATGGACACGACGCTATGACAATAAATCAAAACGCTGGCAATACTAGTTCAGTACGTAGTCTACGTATACTACATATGTCTTTTATCACAGATTTAATATCAGTAACTGAAACAGAATGCTTGGAATATATCGTCAGTTTCCAATACTCAACACTTTTATTGCATTCCACATGTCGGTATGCAGGTAGGTGGTATCCTTGAATAGTTTGAGTTTTTTGTAATTGGAAAGTATAACTTTTAATTTCGGTTACAGAATTTTATAATAGTGATCGGAATTACTTTAGCCGTGTTTGTACTTTTGACCAATGAGAAGTTGCTTCGTATGGAGCCTGAGTGGAGAATCAAGTCATAGTTATCAAAAAAAAAATTGTCATCGGAACTGAAACAACATGTAAAAGTTCAACTATGAAGGATACGAGAACGTGGTTCTAATTCAACTTTCAAAATTTGAACAACACAAACGTTCCCAGCTTTTAGGAAAACCGCAGCCGAGGCCTTGAAATATGACGATCGTGAATCAGCGATACGGGCTCGAGCCTCGAGTGGTTCTCGAATGTTGTCTGTTTTATATCACAATGCAATTTGTTTTAGAAAAAGTGTTAGTCAGTTTCAAGGCAAGTTTCAGTCTGAATTGGAAGATATCTAAGCGGTGCAGTCAAAAATTTGAAGGTAAACTGTACTATATCAACCCGGGCTTGTTTATGCGTATTTAGATTTATTCCTATAAGGCGCTGGACACACAGAAAAGACGTAAGACGAGGATGGAGCGCGGAAATATGTCTCTTCCGCGTCCCTTTCATACAAAATGTATAGCAGCGTTGCGATGCAAAACATATACGGAGGACGTGGCGCGGACACGACGCTTACTCGTCTTCGTCCTATTGTAAAACACACAAAAAGGACGGGGCACGGGCGCGAGCGGATGAGGGACGGGCGAGAACGGGTGTGGGTGCGGGTGGACTTGCGCGTCGCTGTCACATACATTTACACCACCATAATTAACCACGTCACGTCCGTGCCTCGTCT
This sequence comes from Melanchra persicariae, assembly GCA_947386135.1. NCBI lineage: Eukaryota > Metazoa > Arthropoda > Insecta > Lepidoptera > Noctuidae > Melanchra > Melanchra persicariae. The sequence continues at coordinate 3,692,470 of OX376653.1, read as the reverse complement.
GTGCCTCGTCTTTTCTATATGTTTTAATAAGTCGCGACGGCGGCGCCCCGTCTATGCCCTGTCCGCGCCCCGTCCTCGTCTTACGTCTTTTCTGTGTGTCCAGTGACTTAGACCTACTTGCACAGAAGACAGTTTTCTTTTAACATCGAGTTAGTTATTAACACGCTCACGCGATCGCCAACCTGCCTACCAAGCGTGGCGATTATGGCAAACCCCCCCCCCCCTGTCAGGGTAGGCCAATGCCCACCAGTGGACGTCTTTCGTGTGATATGATGATGATGATGATGATTCATCCTGTGCCATTAAATGCTTTACAGTACGTAAAACCTGCATTTCTTGGAAAAATTAAATCTAAGAAATGTCGTGACATCCACCAATCTACACTGTCTTTAGAATGGAAGCCTGTGTCTCAGCAGTAGGATACTAAAATGTCGTGACATCCACCTATCTACACTGTCTTTAGAATGGAAGCCTGTGTCTCAGCAGTAGGATACTAAAATGTCGTGACATCCACCAATCTACACTGTCTTTAGAATGGAAGCCTGTGTCTCAGCAGTAGGATACTAAATGCTGATTTAGCTCTTGGAAACTAGTGGTTGCCTTTTCATCATCATCATCATCATATCAGCCGAAAGACGTCCACTGCTGGACATAGGCCTCCCCCAAGTGTCGCCACAACAACCGGTCCTGTGCGTCTCGCATCCATCGGTTACCCGCGACCCTCACCAGGTCATCGGTCCACCTTGTAGGAGGCCTTCCAAAGCTGCGTCTTCTGGCAGTGGGCAGGGCACATTGCTCGCAGAACAGATGGTCGATGGGGCCGAAAAGTTTTGGAGTGGTTGCCTTTTAACATCAGCAAAACCAGGGTCTTACGGCTAAGATTTGTTTGTACAGCATTTCATTTGTAGAAACTGCTAACAAACGACTCAACTTCAACAAGTAGGTCAAAAAAGTCAGGAAAAGTCTAAAAATCTAGCTTAACAACCACAGAAAATTAATTCTCAACCAAACATCTTAGAGTTCACTCAACTGTCAAATTGCATGTCTTTGTCCGTTTCGATCTAGTCATCGTTTAAAAATGACGCTGTCACATGCCAAAAAAACAACAAAGGAAACTTCTTTTGCTCTTGCATTTGAAAAGGATTAGCAGAAAAAAAATATTTTACTCTGTGGTTCTATTGAACATGTGTTTAGTATACGTCTGAGTGTGTACTATTTTAGCAGCGTCTCGGATTAAACAGAGGTTGGATAAGAATTATTATTGGAAAAAGGTTTACTTATCAAGGTTGATGTGTTATGCCTAACTCCTTATCGAGATATCAAGTTTCTAAGGTGCCCTATAATATCTATGTTGTTATATGTGTTTACGACCTGTACCTATTTACTTTAATAGGGACCGAGGTCTTGTCATTCTCTTAGATGTTCGGAGATCGGTCAGGAGAGATTTGTGTATAATGGAGGCATTCTGTCAGGCTTTGTGATTGTCTTACGTAACACCTAGTACTTTAGGTATTTAGTTTGCGACTATATTATTTTAGACGCCTCTTCTTGTTGTTATAGTAACCATGACGGTTTTAGTTTTGACAATAACTTCAAATAAATTTATTGTTTTCTGATAATACAGTTGTCACTGATGTTTTAATAATTCAAAGTCAAAGCCATTTATTTAGCCAATACTTAATAAAAATATGTAATAAATTCATAATTTAACAGCTATCAGAAATATTTTTCCTTTTACGTAATACTTACATTAAAATCATATTTCTGTTAAAATAGCCAATAATTGAATACAATTTTATTCAAATCAATTTTGTTGCCAGTACGGACTATTGTGAGTTGCATATTATTATAAACTGCACAAGGAAAAGTAACAATTAAATTGTTATGAAAATGAAACAGATATTGTGAAGTTATTTACTATACTATTCTTGATGCATGGCTTCGGAAATAACTTTACATAATATTTTTATAACAAAACCAATCATATATAAACTCATCCACTAATTAGAAAGAACACTTTTATTATTTGTCTTTGCGATTTGTTGGTTTTTTAAACATTAACTTTAAATTTTAATCTATGTTTTTGGTAGGGTAAACCCCGAGACTATGTATTCAAACCATTTTACTATGAACAATTCCCGGGATTCCACGTAACAAATGTGTTGCCTAAGTAAAATAAATCTAAAGTTTGTTTTAGTTTGTAAATTTGTTTTTATGATATAATTAGGGAAACTTAAAAATATAAAAAGTACGTTTTATACGACGACAAGCTTTTTATGCGAAAAAAAATCGGTATTAATTTATTGTAGCTGTACTGTAGATAAATTAATCTATGGTAGTTTAGATTTTTAACATTGAATGAGTTTTCGTGACCGGATCACTTAATAACAATTTACTAACAAACAACCTCTTCAACTAGAAGTTAGGTAAGATTGCTTTTTTTTTCAAATATACCAACCTTCCTTATCCACAATTTCTTGTATCGTTGCCAACTGCGCTATCGCACTGGCCAAAACATAGGAATGAAAATAAACTCGCGGCGAGTTCGTTAGCCGGGAGCGTTCTCACGCGCATCCTATGTCACGACGCCCGCGCATGCGTACTACACAGCTTCATTATACGTTATTAACGCTAAATATTAATTATTCTATATTGGGTTCTATGTTAAGTTTTATGACATTTTAAATGCGAAAATGAACTTTTTAATCTCAAATAACTCAGTTTTCGAAACATTCTTTGTCTAAACTAACTTTGAAAAGATAAAAATCTGTGGAATCCGATTACGAACATTCTTTCACTATACACGGTTTCCATATAGTATCACCGAGTAACTTAAGCTATTTTTTAGGACTTTTTCCTTTTTAAGGATGGGAAACTCCTTCCGCTACGCCCAGAGCGCAGTCTATTACTTCAGTGTCAACCTCTTAATGACTAAAACCCATCCGTGTTCCTCCAAATGCCCTTCCGCGGTGACTCTATCGAACAAATTCCGCAAACGTCGAGACCCGATGTTAAAGATGTCACTGTTAATTAAATATCAAATAACAGACCAAATCGACAAATCATTGAATGTGCTAAGACATAAAAATATGCAAGAATTTGTAGCAATCAACCGCTACGAAGCGCATTCTGTAGACGTCTACGAGATGCGCTACGTGCAGCGATGCACCGCGTAGCAATGCAGCTACGACGTCTCTACGACGTAGCAATGCTACGAAATTGCATACGTGCAGAAAATTTTTGCAAGCTTCATTTTTAAATGCAGCTAAGTTTAATCAAATTAATGGTTATGGAAAACTGGAGGGAAGACTCTATCAGACAGACATTAAGGAACATAGAAGAAGGGTTACTAATAATTACATATAAATGTATTTTGTTACTTTTGAATGTCTGATAAGTAGTTCGTTATACTAACACCATAGGTATTTCACAAACACATTCTATAAAACAATGATAGTACCTTTGTAACGCTCATCATCAGAGTCATTTTTACACACCTTAAATTAACTATTAGCTGGACTTGCAAAAAAATTTTCAAATTTAAGTAGTTATTTATTTTTCTTAATCCAACACAATATTTTATCTCACTGAATTAAATATATTGAGTTCAATATTTTGGATTTTGGTATCCTGTTATGTTTCAAAAACCAGTTTAATATAATTATGTATGATGCAAACCAAATAAGTTAATTAATTTCAAACAATTACAGCCAAATAAAATAATTTAAACAAGCCGACCTTGCATGCATTGTATTTAAATAAATTCTTAATGTGTTTATTTGGTAATCAATCATGGAATATTATTAAAACAGGAAACGTTGTTACAAATGTGTAAAGCAGATGTTTACTAATGCTAATGAGATTAATTTAAAAATTATAAAGGCTACATTAATATGTCACCATTTTATGTGGTCAAATATTAATGTCGCGTAAGCTTTGTTCCGCGACTTCACTCGCGTTAAAATAGCTTTTAACCGTATCCAGGATCTCATCTATCTCTGTACTAAAATTCATCAAAATTGGTTCAGTGGTTTCTGTGAGCTTGTCTGTTGAGCTTTCACGCCTACGTAAAAGCTCAACATACAAGCTCACTTTGGTTTTTATAATATTAGTTAGGATTATCCCCCAAGTGTCGCCACAACAACCGGTCCTGTGTGACTCGCATCCATCGGCTACCAGCGACCCCCACCGGTCATCGGTCCACCTTGTGGGAGGCCTTCTAACGCTGCGTCTTTACACAGTCGCTACTCTAGAACTTTTCGGCCCCATCGACCAACTGTTCTGCGATCAATGTGCCCTGCCCACTGCCACTTCAGTTTGGTGATCCTTCGGGCTATGTCGGTTATCTTGGTTCTCTTGCGAATATCATCATTCCTGATTCGATCACACAAGGAAACTACGAGCATTGCCCTCTCCATTGCCCTTAGGGTGACTTTAAGCCTTCTGATGAGACCCATTATGAGTGACCACGTTCCGTTTTCGTGGTCATAAGGTCTAATAATCACATAAAAATCTATGAGATTTAAAGGGACTGTCCAGTTTACTGGGCCTGAGCCGTTCTATAAGTGGGTTCTGCAAGGTGTAGGTTAGCAGAGGCTTAGTAACAGGATTCCGTTGGTTACCCTTTGACTACAGAATCCTAAAAATGTATGCGCTGTAGGTCCCTGCCTTAACTTTCGGGGATAGGGCGTAATGTAGGATGTAAAAAAAGTCAATAAATGTATGTGGGTCAATGACCGTTATTGCACATTTAACTGGTGTTATATATTACCCATTAAGGTGATAAACGTAAGCCAAAAATGTTCAGTACCTATTTTAAAAGTTCCAGCCGAACAATTTAGCACTCCAAACTTGCCTCGTCATTCAATTTAAACAGCATTTGCACATTTAAAATGCAAATTCAAACCACAACGAAACATCCTTGTAAAATATAAAATAATTAAATAAAATAAAAACCGCCTAAGCATCAATATTTATATCAGGACCGCCATTTTGCCGATAACATACCAGTTATAAAAAAAAAATAGCTTGAACCCATTCACAGCGTCGTCGCATCAGTGCGGGGCCGCATTGAAACCTTCCGCGGTTCGAAGGCCATACAACCAGTTCTGAGACCGGTAACAGGGCCCCAAATCTTGGGACTGCGTTCCGAGTGTATGCGTGGATTTTCTTTTGCAGGATTCGTTTGGAAAGGCTAAAGAAGTTAGCTATTAGAATCCAAACAAAAATACACACTGGTGCAATGTCCTTGTTTCGATACCTTCATACACATAAGACACGCTTAAATTAATCTCCTCATTAAAAAAATTCGAACGCAGATCCTATCGTTTTTATTATTGATAAACGTAAAAAAATCCACGTTTTCTACGGTTTATTATATTTTTTTATATTTTCGTAAAATTAGTTCCCCCGGACGATAGAGGTAACAAAAGTGTTTACAAATAATTAGCAAAGGACTTACGCAACTAACGCAGCACGTGTTTTATTAAAAGGGTCGTAACGGAAAAATCTTACACTTTTTTTCGCCTAGCCCCCAATCCGCCATGTTCGTATTGTGCGATAGGGAACTTGGTTGCAATAAATTCATACCAAATGTTTAAGTTGATTAAAGAAAGTCATCATATTAAATGTACTTAACAGTCACTTTCATAACTGCAAGGAATCTGATTTAACGACTCCAGCCCCGACATGTGAAAATTCCCAAATAAAAAATAAATCTTATGTAATTGATAAATAAACACTAAATTCGCGATTAATTCGGCGCACACCGGTTTGTTGCCGGTGCTTGAGCGGTACCAAGAGAAAAAACATTTTTCACTTCTATGTCTCACGTTGAAGATCTTCTGGTTGTCCACTGTATGTAGATAATTGCTCACCAGTATGGACGTTAACTCTTCGAAAAGGAGTAAGCAACATCCCTGAGGACTCTGGTATTGCAGAAGTTATTAGGCAGGCAGGTCGCTGGAAAAATAATTCAATCTAATTTCTACATTTGCAATTGCGTCGTGTAAGTACTACATGTTTCAAACTGTCGTGGAGTATTTAAAATTTACTTCCCGACAGAATACTGCCAAAATCATATTAGTGATGGTACTAATAAGCGTTTATTTTTTTTTGATGGGAAATCATCAAATGACTCCTGCTGCTCTGGGTGGAGCGGAAGGGAGTGTCAGACTCTTACTGACTAAAACCCATCCGTGCTCCTCCTAGTGCCCTTTGCTTTCCAAGGGCGCGGTAACTCTTTCGAACAAATCCGCAACCCTGGCAGGTACTAATAAGCCTATTATGCACATTTAGCTAACAACCTAGGAATTCATTAATAGAATAGTGTGCATTTGAACAAAGGTAAGATTTAACTTTAGCTTTAAATGAGTTAAAAGGCAGGTCAAGAAAAGAAAGTGGAAGTTTTTTGTAGAAGCGGATACCGAGCCCCACAAATGAGTCGTGGACCTTACGAAGTCGGTGGGAAAGATCATGTAGCTTGTGCTTGTTTCTGGTGTTAACGTTGTGGATGTCGCTCGTTTTAGTGTATAAGTCAGGTTAGTGTATAAGTAATTTCAGGTTAGTGCCGGTCATAGGTATGAATTTGCGTGTGCTAAGTATCTGATAACAAAACCTGTTGAACAACATTTACTCAAGAAAACGCAGAAATAATGTTATCAAAACGCTTAAGCATTTAATTTCGTTTCGGCAAAAATAGCACAAAACACTTCTACGTATCATGCTACATTCGTGATTAAAACACTACTATGATGTGGTATAACCATCATAAGTCCAGTGTGGGAAGGAGAAGCAGCTATGGAAGATGCACCTCCCTCTTTCACAACAGAATCATGACAGTCCCTGGTACGCAAAGGGCATTTGTAGGAACACGGATGGGTTTTAGTCAGTAAGAGTCTGACACTCCCTTCCGCTCCGCCTAGAACGGAAGGAGTCATTTGATGATGACTACCCATTTTAAAAAAAAGGTGGACTGAGGTCCTAGTTGTAGTAGTGGTGAATCAATGATAACACAAAAATGATGATCATAGTGGGACATGAGATAACTGAGTTATTGATACGGATATTGTCTTATGTATTTATTTGCACATAGGTATCAACTACATAAATGAAAAGCAAAACAAACATCTCAAAACACCTGACTCAAATTGCACAATCACCGGGAAAATTGCGTAAAACGTGTTTTGCGTACTTGTGCTTTCAACGAGAAACAAATAAAATAATGTCGACATTTCACAACTTCACTTCGAACGAAAAGGGCAAGAGAACTTGTAAGATGTTTTTATTAAAAAAATAACAATGGAAGAAAATATGCACGTGTCAAAACAATAGTATTGCAAAACACAAAGAAGGACTCTCCCCTACTAACGTTTTGCAACAAAAATTTTACCCTGACTTTGAAAGAGTTGACAAAGCCTGCACTTGTAAGTTTTCAGCATAGGAAATGGGTTACAATGCAATATTTTTCCTTTTAACTTCGAAATAAAAGAGGTGCGGTTTTCTTTTTCAATGTTAATAAAGTTTCATTCATTAGGTTTGAAGGAGAAAGTGTAGGTTTCGTAATCATGTGAAGGCGGTGTTTTAGGCAAATGTTTTGATGATTTTTTTTGTGTGAAAACTTCTTTAGCGGGGTTGTGCTCTTTTTGGGATGGGTGAAAAAGTGTTACACTCGCGTCAAGACACGTGACCGTCAGGACACGCGACCGTCAGGACACGTGACCTGATCGAAAATTCGTAAGACTTTTGGGATGGGAAAAAAATGTTACCCGCTGCGGCCCCGACAGAACGAAACGAAAGAACGGCAATTGTTTCTTCAAACGTATAAGCATCTAAAACAAAAGATGGACATTTTGTTTGCGAATCTTATAATATATGCGACGACGTGCTGAATATGAGGGGTAGCGGCTAGAGGGGAGCTTTGAAAGGCCCGCGGGCCGCTCCTGCAGAGCCTTTAGGGTGGTATTGGTAATCAAGCTTCTAAGTCAACACAATAAAAAGATACCTACGGCTATCTAAGTATCATATTTACTAAACATTTTTGTACTCGCAAGTAAATCAAAATCTATGGGGTACTTCCCGTTGATAAATAATCATGAAATTAGGTGTGAAACAATGTCTTAAAGCACAAGTCTAAAAAATTATAATTTGTAGTTTTATCACATAAAAAAAACATTTTTTGCGATTCCAAACTTATATTTGCAGTTGAGGAAATGACCTTGACCATCGACGGTAGTGGAACTTTTTTTTTCAACTACAAAGTTAAGTTAACCGTTCAATTGTATTTGTCGTTTCATAACAGTAATGAGAGTGTATTCATAGTTTATAAACTTCAATAGGTAATTTATACTCGGAAAAAAATCGAGACACGATTCCCGTAGTAGACGAACTATATCTACATCCGAGTCTGTACGGAACCCTCGGTTTTTTATCAAGCTTTTAACTTCAATGTTTATTTGTTTGTACAAATGCAAGCTGAATTATAACCACTTCCTCTTACATTTAAACACGCTGAATACAGTGATAATGAATCATGCATTAGCCTTGAAACCGTTGCGCAAAACTCATTTTGTCAGCAACTGAATCATTTTGCAGGAAAATGTAGGCATGCAATCAACTGAAGTTTATGCCTACATACATTTGTAAAGGAAGTGATCACACAAATGTCCAATGACCTATGTGCAACTAAACTTGCTATGAGAATAACAATGAGTCATTACACGTGCCGTTTTTGCACTCAAATAACATTGAACACAAGTGCATTTTGACAAACAATACGTGTAATGAGTTCTGAGGATAATTTTGATAGTGTAACTCAAAAATTAATTTGATGGCTGAGCGAAACATGTGCAATAGTTATGCATATTCAGTAAATTGTGGACATGCATTTTATCCTCGGTTTCTAAATTGAGAATTTAAAGTAAAAACTTGTAAGTCTACTTTTTTTTATGGATGTGTTATCATCAAATGACTTCTTCTGCTCTGGGTGGAGCAGAAGGAAGTGTCAGACTCTTACTGACTAAAACCCATACGTGTTCCTCCTCATGTCCTTTGTGTTCTAGGGCTTCGGTGACTCTTTCGAACAAATTCCGCAACTGTTAAAGTCTACTTGAATGCGAAAGTTTGAAGTGTTAGGCTAAAGTCAAGTTTGAAGAGTTGTCAACATCGAATATTCAATTTATTCATAAATCGTTTAATTTTTAGGTCAATCAGTTCTTTCCATGAAAAGAGGTTTCGAAACAAATATTATTAATTTTCGGTTCTTCGGTAATTTCTAATTCGTCATTTCATGCAACGTCACTTACGGTAACCAAAAACACAGCTAATTTAGTGCATGACATGACATATTAAATGTAAATAATATGTCATTAATTTATAATAACACTTATTTATACAGTTAAGTATAAATATGTATATTAAGTTAAACTTGTGGATAATTACACTGTCGCATTAGGTTAAGGCCTGTAATGATAGTAGTAAGAGGATGAAAATAAATAAATAAATATTATATAGTTAAATTATCATTTTTCTATTAAGGAACTAACTACTGGAGAAGAGAGAAAAGATAACTAAGTAATTAACGTTATTAATGCTAAATCCTATACTACTTTTAGTATAGGATTTATAAAGTTAAGTATTATAAAGGTCATACTTAATATAAATCCCAAAGTGTAACAAAGTTCATACTTAATATTATAAATACGAAAGTGTAGCAAAGTTCAATCTTATAAATCCGAAAGTGAAACCAAATTCAAACTTAATATTATAGATACGAAAGTGTAACAAAGTTCAAACTTAATATTATAAATACGAAAGTATTACAAAGTTCAAACTTAATAATAATATTATAAATACGAAAGTGTAACAAAGTTCATACTTAATTATTACAAATACGAAAGTATTAACTCTGTCTTTCTCTTTGTAAACTCTTCACGTCTGAACAGCAGAACAAATTTGGATGAAACTTGGCACACGATCAGACCAGTAGGTCCATTCTACTAATTTTTAAGATTCCGCACACAAAAGATAAAAACGGGACCCTATTACTAAGACTCCGCTGTCTGTCTGACTGTCTGTCACCAGGCTGTATCTCATGTATCGTATTAGCTAGACAGTTGAAATTTTCACAGATGATATAACAAATACTAAAAACTGTTTTAATAGATAATGGTACGAAACCCTTCGTGCGCGAGTCCGACTCGCACTTGGCCGCTAAACCACGTTCGCGGTCGCATGTCAATCACAATCTGTCAAAAAAGCCTCAATTTCCATACCATACATTTTTGACAGATTGCGACTGACATGCGAATGCAGACGTTGACTGAATAGACTGACTGTATTTATATACTTATAGGGAACTTTGAAGCGCTATAAAAAGACTATCATCTTGATAATTATCATGACAAACCCTTTGAATAAAAATAAAACTTCACGCGGACCAAGAAGCAACACACCATATTTCACACACAGCAATACAAACACACATAATTACTCTTTAACATTATTACTTTCTTTTTGTAATTTTAATACCTACAAAATTATGTTGGTTTAATGTTCATATTTTTTTTTTCTCCTATAATAAATAAAGTGTTACCGAATGGCAATTGGCTGTCAACTTCGTAGCAACACTCCTCCAAAATGAAAATACTGTAATTTAATACTTTAAGATTGAAAATAGATCCCATGGCTGAACGCTGACCCCTAAAATACAGGCCTAGTTTAGGGATTAGGATCAGATTTCTGGAAATACATTCGTGTGCTATTTTAATATAAATGGATGTAACATGTATTTTAAGTGCCAAATAAATATTTTTATTTTTATTTATTTAGAAGCGAAACGAACTTAATAAATAGAAATAATATACGAGTAGTAGCTACGTTTTGTGTATTTATTCATTAAAATCGTCCATGATATTCCCTAGTAAACCCCCATTTGTAACATCATACGGCTCCCGTCAATTGTTACCTACTCAGAAGACATCTCACAAAAGAGGTCCAAGCTTCGGACGTATTCATGCTACCCTCCTTTACAACACGAACCGGTTTCGGGCGCCATTATTATTTGATGCGTAAATGTGATCGATTTTTGGGGGAGCTTTATTATCAGATTTTGGTAGTTACTAAGACGTCATTGTAAATGTTATAGATATAGTTCTAACAACGTTATTTCGTTTGTTTGCTTTTTTTTTGGATAGGAAATCATCAAATGACTCCTTCTGCTCTAGGTGGAGCGGAGGGGAGTGTTAGACTCTTTCTGACTAAACCCCACCCGTGTTCCTCCAAATGCTTTTTGCGGTCCAGGGCCGCGGTTATTCTTTCGACCAAATTCCGAAACCTTGGTGGCAAGCATCGGCCCTAATTTATGTCTCACTGTCAAGCAAAGCCAACTTGGTCAAAGTTACAGAGGTTGACCTGAAAACGTGATCAGATCGTAAGACTAACTTTGCCCATCTCCCTGGATAGTTTCGTGTGTTGTGACCAGCTTACTCCCACTTCCACCTAGCTGTTTTTCTTCAACATATACTACTTGAGATTTTTTTTTAAACGTTGCGTGGTTTGTAGTTATGGTGCGCAGGGTGGTACTTAATAGTTTTACAAGCTATAAAAAAATATTTTTAACTGACAAGCAACAGCAAGCTCACAGTTCTTGGTGTCGCATTTGTATTTTTTCTAATTAAAAAGGTAGATAACAATATACTTTTTGTATACTAATTTCCTATCTCACTCCAATATCCCTTAAGGTATTGAAAACAGCCCACTTTTTACTTATTATTTAATGTGAATAAATATAACAGTCCTAAGCTGTTGTCGCGAGATTCAGAGCTCATCCCATGGTCAAAAGTATAAAACACTATTTAATATAATATACTACAATAGTCATAGGAGTGACAATGATAAGTCTGTCATTGCCATCCTGATGCCGATGTGAAATAGAGATAGTGCTGTGTATAGCTCCATCCCTCTCCCAAAAAGAAATCATGACGGCAATGACACGTCACAGTACGCGGGCAGCTCAAACACATAGATAAAGCGGTTCCATGTTTAATAAACTGGCCAAGGTATGACTATTTATCCAAGCATGATTAACAGATTATACTAAGAAATTAATCGCATTACGTAGTGCAATATCCTAGATAAATTGATTAGCAATCTCGCCGATTGGCCATATCGGCTAGAAACTAGTGATAAATAGCTTGATAACGCTTTTAATTAGAAAAATAAATGGCAGTTAATGGATTAGATAATTATTTAAAAAGACTAAGACGAAATATGGGCCATACATTTCTGTGCGCACTGGACAATATTATACATTGAACAGCTGATTTCATTTCGCGATTTCGGGGTTGCTCCCTCATAGTAAAAGTTGTTCATAATGATAAGTACAATGACCCCTTAAGAGGTATTGCGTTTATTCTGTTACACGTTGTATGTTCGGTTCATGTAAAAAAGCTATATTATACACCTTATAGATATTTACTAGACCTTGTACCTAGTATAGTCCTATCTGCGACCTTAAGGGCTTGTTTCTGTATTGAGTACATAATTGATATAAAAAACGGGTCGAACGACGCTTTAATGTCAACATTTGACCGGTTTTTAGTCTTTAGTAGACTTTAACAAGCTTTAAATAAATTCTTAGTCGTCAGTCGGGGGATAGACTCATAAATGCTTCGACCCATTTTGTTTCACGATTTTGTTAAGTACTGGGTACTGGTTGACAGACCTACACTGCCGTCTGATACTTATTTACACTTATAAGGAAATACTGTTAAATACAACAAGTTTAAAAAGTAATCGTGGAATTTCTTGCAGGTTTTTCTTTATAGGAAACTGCCATTGGAACCGTACACATAGCTTCAGACGTTTTTAAGTGCCAAAGAAGGTTTATGTGTTTTTTTTCATTCAGTAAGCCAGAAAATATTAACCATCATCAAACTAGCCTTTATCCCCAACTGTTTTACGTGGATCGGCTGCTTACCAGACCTCCACAACCCATGAACTGGGTAACACGGTACTCCTTGGCAAGACTGGAGCCAGATTTTCTGGCTTCTGACAATCCGTAACGACTGCCAAAGATCTACAAATGACAGCCGGTACCAATGGCTTAACGTAATTTCCGATGCACGGAGGAATCTCGATATGTTAAGGTGGTCACCCATCCACAGACCGACCCCTGGCAAGCGTTGCTTAACCTTGAAGATCGACCCGTGCGGCTGTAATTATTTAGCCGGAAAACATTAACCATCCTTTTGATATTTCCAACGAGAAAGTGTTTGGAGATGTTTAAGTAGTTAGTTTCCCTAGGCTTAGGAGACGAGAAAATTATGAGTTAAAAGCAAATTTTCAATTATTTTACGATGCTAGTGAGTCATAAATAACCACATCGTCTTTAAAACATGAAGTAGGTACATTATAATAACATTAAAACAAATGTGTGTACGGAAATAATTGGTTATTTAAAAGCAGTATTGAATTGAAACAGCATTGAGCGCGCCCTTGCCCTCCGACGTGAATTGGTGATCACTGGTCGAATAATAATGGTATGTTATGTAAATATGATTTACATTACGATTGTATTACACGAAGGGTCATGCAGACTGCTGCTTAACCCTTCGGTGGGTTGGTGGCGGTTATGTCGCAGCCAATTAGCTTAATCAGCTGTTTCATTAAAAACCTGGCCTTTTCATTTTAATGCGCTGATTTTTGCGACCTAAGTGACATATTTTGTTCAATATCGTTTATTGACTTGCCCGTGACACTTTTGTCGCTGATTACCTAAACGGTGCAGTTTAATGAAAAGGCTAGGCTTTTAATGAAACGGCTAAATAAGCTAGTTGGTTGCGACAGTTCCACCATTTTGCCAGTTTTTAGAACTTTAGAGTCCTTATTTCGATAGGGGTGAGTGGGGGCGAGCCTATTGCACAAAAACATTACCATCATCACCATGATTTCAGCCGAAAGAAAACTTTAGCTGCACACAGGCTGCCACCAACTATCGCCACAATGCACATTGAACGGTTCTGTGCGTCTCGCGTCCAGTTGATTCCCGCGGCCTTCATCAAGTCATCGCGTCACCTTTGGGAAGCCTACCAAAATTTCGACCTCATCAGTTATATTTTGCGAGCTATATATGTGTCCCAAGAAGATGGATCGCTAAATTTAACAAAACACATCCAGGCACATACCCAGGCATGAAGAAACTGCTACCTTTATTACCCGACTGCGCCAGAAGGGTTGTGGTGGTTATGCAAACGCATCTGGCTAGCACTTTCCCAACAATATAGAGGTCGCGGCTTCCAGTCAAACTGGATTCAGCTGAATACCAGTATTTAACGTGGAGCATTGCCTACCAGTTCTCCACAACCCATTAACTGGGTAACACGGTACTTCTTGGCAAGACTGAAGTCACATTTTCTAGCTTCTGACAATCCGTAACGACTGCTAAAGATCTACAAATGACGATGGACTTAACGTGCTTTCCGAGGCACTTGGTATGTTAAGATGGTCACCCATCCACAGAACGACCTTGGCAAGCGTTGCTTAACCTTGAAGATCGACCTGTCGTCTGTTTTTATTTACCCACGAGCTCCTCGGTGATGCAGGTGGTGGTATTTATTTTAGTTCAATCACATACCTATACTTGATACCACCAACTGCATCAGCTGCTTGAAAAATGACTTGTTTTGAACTTTTTAGTCATTTAAATTGACTTGTCTCTCTTACGTTCAGTCCATCCAGGGGCTGTTGGTAAAAGCAAGCCCTTTGCGGTAAGACCACCCATGATAGTACACTAGTTTTTGTAAATGTTTGTCCTGTGCTTAATATCAGGTGTACAATAAAGTATAGGTACTTAAAATAAATAAATGAACATCAAAGAAATTATTTAAATTTACAAGACTACCTACTTCTAAAATCCTCTTACATAGATCAACTCCAGTGTCAACATAAAATGCGTTAGCGCTACGGTCACGTGAATTGTGCACGTGAACACGTTGGAGATTGTTATTCATAAATAGAGGCCCAAATACCTACCTATTAATCGACATGTAGTAAACATGCCCATTTATTTTAAGATTGGTCAGTTTTGCAGTGCCCTTTATTGCTGTTTTAGTTTGTTAGAAGAATATTAAGAGGGCGCCGACCAAACGTCGACCGCGCAGTGGCGCCCTCATCGTTTGTTTGGTTATTTCTTTTATTTTAGAATGAAAATGCAGAAAATATGACATTTAAGTTGTGCTCCACAAGATTATACGTTAATGTTATTATAAACGGTAGTTTTAAATTGTTCAGTTTTATTATAATCACTAAAACGGAAAATAGTGGCCACTTTTATCCGTTTTAGTGATTATAATAAAACTGAACAATTTAAAACTACCGTTTAAAATAAAAGAAATAACCAAACAAACGATGAGGGCGCCACTGCGTGGTCGACGTTTGGTCGGCGCCCTCTTAACGAATATTACTTATTAGGTTTTAAAGTTTCCTTCAGCTTTTTGGCCGTTTTTGGTCATCAGTTCATCATTGTTAGGCAATTAATGACCAAGGATGCATTCTTTGGACTGTCACCGTAAATTTGTAGACCCCGTTAGATTGTAATAAAAGGAGACGGAAACTAATGGGCCCAAACGTAAAGACTTGAGATATGGTAACAAAAATAGTTATTATTTTCTGTTTCAAAATACAAAAAAAATTGCACAATTGACAGTCTAGAAGACGAGTTATCTAAAAGAACAGTTTAGGTCACGTATAACCTGCAACAATGTTGCTTTGATTCTTTAGAAAGGTTGATTGTTTTTATGTCAAACAGCAGTTTGGTTGACAGAATATTGATTGTTGTTGATGAACACTGACAAATCATAATGACCGAACTTATTTATGACACGACGTATATACCTCCTGAGTACTCCTGACAAGGATAGCACATTGTCTAGGGCCTCAGGTCTATATGAAATTTAAATGGGACCACGTCGGAATACTCTTCTTTCAAATAAAAATCCTAATCTATTTTTATATTTGACGAGAGAGCGCCTTGGTGGACTTCGTGTATGAAGTGAAGTGAAGCACCTGAAATCACACAAAACGACCTTTTAAAGTTTACTACTTAGGCAATCAATGGCCAACACTTCAATATAAAGCTTCCAACATCATTATTATTGTGACTTTCACAGAAGATCTCATCAGACAAGCCCTTTACTTCTGCCTTTGATTTGTCAACACAAAAATCCAATAAACAAAACATGCGAGGGCATTTCAATAAAAACCCTTCCGTATGAAAGTCTGATCTTCGAAGACAGAACTCGTGACGACAGGTGTCGTGATAAAACGAAAACTTGCCAAATGACAGTGTCGGGTCAATTTGGCTGGCCGCCAAACGGATGATAACTGACTGGTTCGACTGTTTTAAGGGCTCTGCAGTTTGTTAGAGCATTTAAAAATAAGACAGCTTATTGATTTTTTTACTCTTTATACTTAGAATTTTACTGAGACAATCTATTTGCTATTTGATTTCGTTTTTAAGAACGCAACGTCATACCTAGTCTAAGCACATCGTTGGACCGAGCCAGCCTTTTGTTTGTGAAACTAAATATAATAAAGCTGAAGAGTTTGTTTGGTTGAACGTGCTAATATCAGAAACTACCGGTTCGAATTCAAAAAATATTTCAGTGTTGGATAGCCTATTTATCTAGGAAGGCTGTGGGCTGTTTTATCATTATCTATACTAATACTATAAAATTTAAGAGTTTGTTTGTTTGTTGGTTGAACGCGCCAATCTTAGGAACTATAGGTTCAACTTGAAATATCTTTGAATAACCCATTTATCGAGGAAGGCTATCAAAATTATTCCTCACTTCTTTCTGGTTTAAATGAAAATAATGAAATGGAAAGTGTTCCTTCAAAGTTCTTTTTAAGAAAACCTAATATTAGTAAGTTTGAAGAACAAATAAATGATTGCAGTTTTATTGTAAATAGCTTTTGCCCGCGTCTTCGTATGCGTACAGCCCGTTTTTCTCTTTCCCGTAGGAATTTCGAGAAATCCACTCTAAGAGCGGATTTCACCAATGAAACTGAACGCGATCAGTACATCTAAACTGCGTTCAAGAGCTGTCAGCGTCAATATTTCATAGAAAAATAGTGACACTGACAGCTCATAAACGTGGTTTATACGCTGATCGCGATCAGTTTGGCTTGGTGAAAATGGCCCTTAGTGCACCCTACACTCCCTAAGGAACCTACTTTTTTTTTAATTGTTATTGATAGGCACGCGCTTGACCACTATCTCACCTGATGGTAAGCGATGATGTGGCCGAATTTGCATTGCCAAATTTCAGCTTTCTACGACGCGACGTAGTTTCGGCTGTGCGTTGTCTGTCAGTCACTCAGTCAGTTACCAGTAACGAAAGAGTTCTTTATTAATATCTAATAAGAAAAACTTATATTATCTTCTAAGTAGTTAGGTACCTGGGTTTCACTATGATTTTAACGCGAAACGACCCTAAGAAGAATTCTTAACAAGCGATTTTCGGTGTCAAAGATACTCAATCAGAACTAATTTTATTATGTTTTCGAGCCGTTTTTATTGTTTCCTATTTGTAGGTAGGTACCTACTCTCTTGTTTATTATTGAATGTAGCTGATTGTACCGTGAGAAGTGGGCAATGGCCCAAATGGCCCTTATTAAGTGCAATCGGACCAAAGGACCATTAGGTACAGTTATTAGCACCTAATGTAGTTTCCCAGATACCTACTTTGTAGAAAGATAGTATTTTTTTTCTTAGTTTTCGTAGAGGAGAAATAGCGTGAAAGAAATAGATGCGTAATTAGTTACCTAGACCTTTTTTATAATATCTATAATAATAATAATATCTTGGGACAACTCACACACGGCCATCTGATCCCAAGCTAAGCAGAGCTTGTGTTATGGTAACCAGACAACTGATATACATACTTATATAATTTATAAATACATACATATTATAGATAAAATTACACCCAGACACAGAACAAACAACAATGCTCATCACACAAAGTTTGTCCTGGGTGGGAATCGAACCCACGACCTCCGGCTTTGCAGTCAGGGTCACTAACCACTAGACCAACAGGCCAGTCAAGGCAGGTCAGGCTTTTTTATGGATGGGAAATCATCAAATAAATGACTCCTTCCGCTCTGGGTGGCTCGGAAGGGAGTGTCAGACTCTTAGGTACTGACTAAAACCCATCCGTGCTCCTCTTAGTACCCTTTACGTTACAGGGTCGTGGTGACTCTTTCGAACAGAATCCGCAACCCTGGCAGATACCTAGCCCTACTGATACTTAAATGCAAAAGTTTCTTATGATAGATGAATGGATGTTGGTTACTCTTTCACGAAAATAATACAGAACGGATTAAGATGAAATTTGGCACACATGACTGTAGTTTATACAACATGAAAGGACCCCTTCCACTTGCCTTAAAAAGAAACTTACATGTGCTTCCTCCCCACCATCACCTCCGCAACGTCAAAAGTCCGCTCTCTGGATCTGCCAGCGAGCATGGAAACGAAGTATTCTCGGGGTTAGGATTACAGATCTTAAAAGGAACAATATAGCTACCTACCTACTTTGTTCCAAAACTCAAATCACAGATGTAAGCAACACAGCTGCTAAATTGAAACGGAACTGGGCAGGCCATAATATATCTGCCGCATGCAAATACAAATACAAAATCCTTTATTTCAAGTAGACCAGTTACAGGCACTTTTTAATAGTCAAGGTTCTGCAGCGCTAGCGACAGGAGCAGCAAGTTCTTCTGCAGCAAAACACGCTCACCAACCCTATCTCGAGCGTGGCAGTTGCTACATGAGAACTGGGCGACAGTAACTACGGATTGGGTCCCGAACATCAGAAACCGGCGACGCGATACACCCAAAAGGAGATGGCGAGACGAGCTGGACTCCCACCTAAAGGATTGGACTCAGATTAATAAAACAACAACACTACAACAACAACAATATATCTTAACATTCTCATTTTTAACACATGACATTTAATTTTAATTAAGCTAGTGACCCTATTATATAATTATGACATTTAAAATTTAATTCTTCCAATGACATTATTTTTAGTTTTATTAATTAAGATTCATTGTTATTTAATTGTGTTGCTAAATATAAATTATTTTGCAAGTATTGTTTAATAGAGCCTGTGATTTCCATACCTCAAGGTGTAATATGGTTGGACTGTGCTATATTTTTAAACCCATATTAGCAAATAAATGATTATGATTATGGAAAGATGGTAGGGAGGCATTTGCCCTGTAGTGGGACACAACGGGCTTAAACTAAATAATAGTTTATAACCTCATTAACGCAAAGGAAACTAACTCATTATCCCAGGTGACCATTCCCTTGGGATGATATCCGACTATCAATCGGAAGAAGCCGCTGGCAAAGCTAGTAACTGGATATATTTTAAGACGGTCTGAAGCTTTGGCATCGAAGAGTAGGTACTTAGATGATCGACGACGTTTAGATATAGGTACTTCTCTGTATACCTACCTAGGTAATTATGAAGTGAGATTTAGAGCGGATTTCACCAATGAAACTGAACGAGATCAGTAGGTAGGTACATCTAAACTGCGTTCAAGAGGTGTCAGCGTCAATATTTCATAGAAAAATAGTGACACTGACAGCTCATAAACGTGGTTTATACGCTGATCGCGATCAGTTTGGCTTGGTGAAAATGGCCCTGTCTGCTATGTGATAGTACCTACCTATACTGTTTGTTCTATGCTAAAACCAAAGATAAGTTGGTAGGTATTCTCTTCTTGGGAAAGTTTGAGACAAGGTTCCACTAGCGTGTACACATAGGTACACAAATTTCCCACTACAAAATCATAACATTAATACAATAACGTCTCAACGCGCCTGCGTTACGATTGTGATCGCTAATTGCTCAAATATTCCAGCGGCATGGCGCACATGACATGCACGCAATATGTGTCAGCCGTATGCGGCAATAAATTCATTGTGTAATGGGTAGAGCGCGCATCGAATTGGGCCGTCCCTCCCAAGAGTGCCCCGCGCATCGCCGCTGTTTATCTGTCATACAACTACACTATCCACCAAACGCATCTACTAACCTATGCGAAGCTTCAAACTGAACAAGTAGCGCCATCTCTGATTTTAGCCCCGAACTACGTAGACGTCAAAAATGCGTGTGACAAAGTTAGGTCGGCATTCCGGAAACAGTCAAATGCATGTAAGGTCATCAAAGCCATTATAAACGATACTTTTATTCCTATACAATAATCGTAAATTTCTATGAGGTCGACTAATCATGTGGTTATTTTAAAAACCACGTAGATTGTTTAATTTATGCGTTTTATGTTCGTTTTCGTTAGTTTCTGCCTACAGGTTTAAGTTCAAGGTTATTGATTGAAATCGTAAAACCATTTCTTTGATTCTGCTCGTTATCCTGTTGTAGGCTCATAGTAGTAAATAGTTAGAAAAAATGTTGAAACTGCTATCGTAAAATTTAAAAGCTTGCCTTATTGTTAATTGGCTACGTAGTATTTTTTTAATAGACCGTCCGTACGCACACAGTTCTCAACGGTATTAAATTGATAAAGGAAATCGCTGTGGTTTGAGTATGTTTTCAACGATTAGATAAAATATTTAGTAGGTCGCTGTAAACACTGAATTCAGTAGATAGGAAAAAGGGAACTGCTAATCATTAAACTTATATAGGTCATTTATATAACTGTAAAAACATTGGCATAGGTCAATTTAGTTTCGTTATAGAACAGTATGTACTGAAACGTGAAATCCGACAACCTCAACGAAAATCGAAATACAAATGACTACCGTTGTTTTTCCGGTCGACATTGCCTAATTAAAAACCCAAAGCCTGAAGCAATAAAAATGCTAGTTCTATTACCTAAAAGAAAAGGTATTGAAGTACATAATTCTATGCAAAATGAACGAACGTAGGTATAGCTATCTACGCGACGCACGCATCTCGCACACACTCACACCTTGTGCGTGTCAGTTACATCTTCAAGGATCGTGTGTGGGTGTGTGCGTAAGGGCTGCCACTTGCCACCTGCGGCGTAATAGCTCATTGTGTGTTTTAGTGCACGTGAAGCACATTTCAGCGAGATGTGTCGCGTTTCAGAGGAATGGTGTTACGTTCCGCGAGGTTGTATTGAATTTAATTTGATGTGTTTCGTTTGTTTTGTTATTGTTTGGATGAGTGAGTGAGTAAAATATGTATTATGTGTTGGTACCTTATACAGAATGAAACAATACCTCTGAGACTGATATATACTTAACAGTTGCATTGCGTACATATTGTATTGCATTGCAAGTCCCTAATAATAGGAGAAAAAAGCAATAGCACATTGTTTTCTATTTGTTCTTTTCGTGTCGATGACTCAAGTTAAACCTTGTCCGACCATTATTTAGCAAGCCGTACAGCTCCATCATTGGTCTCGTTGAAATCCATAGAAGGTCCAGCAGGCCGTGCATGTAGGTAGATACTGTGAAGGGTCTCCACACTGGTATTGCATTTGGGATGAGTGATTTGTAAGATTTTTTCTACTACCTATTACTAAATCACGAACTTGGCGATCCAAAAGCACTGTTGCTACTTTTAACTTTTTGTCAACTACATCCTAACCAACCCTATCAACATATCTCAGACATTATATCGTTAAAGTGGTCCATTTCTGCATAGATCTTCTCCATGCACCAACCCTACTTTAAACGCACATACACAACGCACAATTTGTGCAGGTGTGCGTGGCTGCGGTGCTCATGGACGTCGAACAAAGCGCAGCGATGGCCATGAAAATATTTGTACCGCTGCGTGGCAGGGCTGCCGCCTTTAGGCTCATGAATGGCACAAGCCTGCAATTTTTGTAACAGCTACCTACTTATATTTGAATGTAGAATTCGAGACAATTTTCTGGAACAACTTACTCTTGTTTTCAACAATGACACAGTGCAATTTCTTCAAAGCCATTTCTTCTGTTGGTTGGGAAAGAAAACGTAAAATATTTTTTCGTTAAGAAAACGTTTTACATAATGTGCGTTGTAATTACTAGTTGCAGTAATTACAACGCTTCATTTGATTTTGAACCAATCGATACAATTTTGATTCTTTCTTAACTGCTTTTCTCAGTTGTGGTCTTACGATATGATAAACAAAGAGTAGGTAGGTACGCGTCGCCAGCCCTCCGACAAATGCCTATCAAATACAACGCCTTAGGATCTCGAGGTCGCGCCAGAGTACCTCCTACCTGCAGATGGCCATCTGAAAATTAATTAATTATATTACAGGTATTTTCAAAAATATATTTTTTGCTGCCAGTACAGGTTTCTTTGCGTGCAGCGCCATCTGTAATAGATTTTTGATATTAATTACGCAGGGTGAAAGCTTTTTATGAAATTGCGATTCAGTCCTTTATTTTTTTTTTTAAAACGTGGTTATTTCTTATATGAACAATTAAATCAGGTGAGTTGTTAGTTGATAATGTTTATGACCCCCTTCACATATGTTTTTCAGTTATAATCAAATTTATAACACAGTACCTATCTAATAATCCTGTGAAAGCTAAGAGCATTAGTCTTGTCTTCTTAAGCATGAACCTGCTGAAAACCATCTACTTTCGCTGCAATCTGTTACTATTTTCACCGTACCCACTATATATTAGGCGTTTCGGCAATGGCGCCTCCGCCACTTTGTAGTAAAAAGGAAATAATAAACACCGTATTAGTACAGATAACAAATCACGCGGCGATCGCTGGCTGAATAGAAATCGTATCAAATGAGGCGACGCGGTACGATCACGTGCGGACGCATCCGGGCTATGTCGCGATACGGATTTTGATTTTTTTAAGGGGTGGTGTAGGGCGGTTCGTGCCCTTTATAAAGACACCCCCTCTTTTTCCACAAGTATTTGGTACCTTAGTCCTTAGCCATAAGGTTGCTGTCAAAGGTAAAATAACGTAGTAAGAACAAATTAAAAGGTCTGGTGAGCTGAGGTGAGTGCCTTAAATATTGCTATTGATTTTGCACAGGACAGGCATAAATAGGTACTTATTATACAACGTGTAAAGGGCTTCACACACAGCAGCTATAATGTAAAGATGTACATTATAGCACGATACATCTCATTACATCTTTCCATAGAAATCGTCAGGAGACCACACACGACAGCTATAATGTATATTTTTACATCTTCGAATCTTAAAATACAGAGCGATACGAAAATATACATTTATATTTCGATACATCTTAATACATCTCAATACATCTCAATACATTTCCGTATATCTCTCTTCGAAAAGGATGTTCAAAAAGTTTCTGTGATAGACAGAGACACACACAGTACAGTCTAATTACAGATAATTCATCAAATATTTTAAACTCTCCGGAAATTTCCTTATACTTTATGTGATCTTCAATCCACATCGTTCTGTTTTTGGCACATGTGGCAATACGGGCGTCAAAATCACAATCCGAATCATCTTCTGATGAACTATCTAGTAGATCTTAGTAAGTAACTCGACGGGTCCATAGTATTATAACATTAAAAATAAGAACACCCTTTATAACACTTTAGCAGCTGGAGAGTGTGTCAAACGGGACGTATGCCAATGAAATGAAGGGAAAGATACATTACATTACCTGTTGTGTGTGTGATACATTAAGATAATTTAAAGCTATACATCCCGGGATGTAATGTACATTAATATACATTATAGCTGCTGTGTGTGAAGCCCTTAACAGAATAAATGCAATACCTACCTCATACTCATCATTATGAACAACTTTTACCATGGGACCAATCGTGAAAAAAAAATTAACTGCCCCATACATTTTTGTGCAACTCGATAAAATATAGGTACTGAACTGCTGATTTTTTTTTCGCGATTTCGGGGTTTATCCCATAGTAAAAGTTGTTCATATTTATGAGTACAATGACCCCTTAAGAGGTATTGCGTTTATTCTGTTACACGTTGTATATATTTGTTCAAATCAGTGAAACTCGCTTTAGAAAATCGGGGCCTGTAGGTATATCTACCGGTAACCGCACGCATTCATGATTCTTTGAATAATTAATGCTAAATAGGTACCGGATTTCAAAGGTCATACAGAGGTCGGTCACTGGCTAAAATTTCTCACAACAAAATCAATTCCAACCAGCCTACGGAATCACAACTTATCTTGAAATTATAGGTTTTTAAGTGATATGAAAATCTATCACTAATCATATTTTATTCAAAAGCCGAACTGGTTGCGGGCTTGAACTGAATGGTAATGCAAAAATTGGTGATCGATGAATATTTACTTGCGGTCCAAAACTAAGTTGGTAAGTTTGTGAATTTAGAATGTAATCGCGACTTCCACGGATGAGAACTTTCCATAGGTATTTGTTTGTCAAAACCGGGTACCTACCTCACCCGGTTTTGACAAACAAATATGGAAAGTTGTACATAATATTCTTACATAATATTAAAATCAGAGCTAGGTTTCTCCAAGAAGTCGTTGGTCTGTAGCGACATTGGCCTCCGCACGTTTATTTAAACGTGGTTGTAATGTAACACAGTCCTACAAGTCGAGTTATCTATGTCTGGAAGTATGAAGTGTTTGATCCCATGTCATTACAACCAAGCAAATACCATTTTTGTGGAGCCAGTTTATTTAATGAACCAATATAAAATCGTCTGGGACGTACGAAGCCGAACAACTCTAAAAAGAAGTCATAGGCAGGCGGGACTCCAGGGTCGTGTCATCGTGTGATGAGACTAACTGCCGACACTCGGCCGGACTCAAGGGAAGAATGCACAGTAATCGCGTGCTGCCGTGCACAGCTAGACTCTGGGAAGACAACAACAGAGCGATCTTGTGGAGACTCCCCAGACTTACAGTGTAACAGGTGCTATAGGTGGTGTAGGTGGTGGGGTCAGGTGTAGTCTTAAAGAGGTCACAGGGTCATTCCATCTGCTGACGGAGGTTTTTGAGCGGTGATAACTGTGAACTCCACAATATCTCCAAAAGTCTGAGCAGATTTTCCTAAAATAAAACAAAAGTATGACTTAAGCTACACCAGACAATAACTGTACCTATTTCAAGTACCTACCTACCTAGATACCTATTGTACGGATAATCTCATATCCAATCTAAAGCAATATTACATTCCATTGAAGTATATGGACCAGTGTCGACGCAGGTGCGAATTTTTTTTCATTGATGAATGAAAAAAAACTTAAAATGAGAAGGAAGGTCGGGAAAATTATCATCAATTTTATTAGGAAAAATATTTATTACGAACGTATCAAATTCAGTGAACGTATCCATAACTCAATGTTACCAAGACACAAAAGCAATGAATAATGTCATTTAAAAACCCGAATCGGCCAATCGATACGTAGGTTGAAGTTCCATACCTGTTTTCAACAGTTTTACAGCATGAATTTACACTGTAATTTTCATATAGCGATATTTGGATTTGATATCAAACTATGCATGACATGTTTATTTAAGCTATGCTCATATAAACACTTTTTTTCAGTATTTATGATATAGTATTGTGTATATGTCGTGGCCCTATCATAGAATTGGCCATTTTATGAAGTGGCTGAAAATATCATGAAATGGTTAGGTATATATACTTATTTAATAATCTTATCATCATCTGCCTAGCCTTTTCCCAACTATAATAGGGTTGGCTTCCAATCAAACCGGTTTCAGCTTAAAAGTATTTTACGTGGAGCGGCTGCTGCCTACCAGTCCTCCACAACCCATTAACTGGGTAATACGGTACTTCTTGGCAAGACTGTAGTCAGATTTTCTGGTTTCTGACAATCCGTAACGACTGCCAAGGATCTACAATGGCAGCTTAGTAACATGCTTGCCGAGACACGGAGGAATCTCAATATGTTAAGATGGTCACTTATCCACAGACTGACCCCGGCAAGCGTTGCTCCTTGAAGTTCGACTTGTGCGGCTATTCTTATTTAGACACGT
The DNA here is from genome assembly GCA_947386135.1 of Melanchra persicariae. Classification (NCBI taxonomy): domain Eukaryota; kingdom Metazoa; phylum Arthropoda; class Insecta; order Lepidoptera; family Noctuidae; genus Melanchra; species Melanchra persicariae. The sequence goes on along the minus strand of OX376653.1, from coordinate 3,666,461 downwards.
CTTTACCTACGTTTATTATTTATGCAGTATTGAAACCTGCTTACAATAAATTCAGTCAAGGATATTTGAATCCCTCAGCTTAGAAACCAAATCAAACATGTTGGTTTATAATGTTTTTAATGTAAGGAATTACTGTCGTTGGAACAACCGTGACATTATCGTGTCAAAATTTACAATTGGCAACACCAAATTTGACATTTCTTCAATCGAGCACTTCGCTCAGCGAAACATTATAGCAATTTTGTTGCGTATTTCTGCTGTGATACAAAATGACTTCGGTCACAAGGGCTGGACATTTGGCTCCTTACTTCAAGGCAAGTTCGTCGGTGGTTGCCAACGGGCTAAAGCCCTTAGTTGTCGCGCCCACATCGAACGAAAAGGTGTTGGTGCACCCCTTGCCAAAAACCTCGACTGTGCAGTCTTTGCATGGAGCTTTGCCTCTCCAGGGATTGAAGGGTAAAGCAAACGGTCGTGGTGAGTTGTTTTCGCTGTTATTTTGTGGTTCGGGTCAAAAAATTTCTTAAAATGCGACGAAAAATCGTGTTACATAACACCTTGTCATTTCAGCTCCAAGTCATGTTCGTTTCGCGCACACTGACATCAGCTACCCTGACTTCTCGGCTTACCGCCGCAAGGAGACCCTGGACCCTACCGTGAAGAACGTTGAGAGTGTTGATGGACGCCAGTCCTTCACTTATCTTATCGCCGGAGGTTAGTCCTTGAAATTTTTCTACTGAATTTTACCTGACATTGATAATCATGTTCCGTACTGAATAGAGCTACAGTGCATCTACAAAACACAATAATCTGTCTCTTATGTAAACAAAACATAAAACCCTGTTTTACTGTATTGTGACACAGGCATAGCTATGTAAGTACATATTTATTAATAATTCTTGACTTTAACCTTGAAATGTCATGTAAACAATGCTACACGCTACGCTTTCCTTTATGGAAAATTAGAAGCACAATTTTTTTTTCTTTCTATTTTTAATCTTGCTATCAGTCATTAGACTATGAGCAGATGAGATGAAATTATCTTGTAAGCACAATAATTAAATGACAAAATGACCGAAATAAACTCATTTATACTACATAGGTACTTTATCAATGGTACTTTATAAATGTTTCATATCTGTTTTTCAATAACTTAAGCATAATAATAGTGTGCCAGTACGCTATGTAAGCTCTGAATGGAGTATTTAAAATTAAACCAAACTTTATAGGGTTTCATACTCAAAGAGTAACCTATGAAACGCTATTAATAAGCCTCCACGGTTCCTTGGTCCATCGGTATGTGTGTCTGTCAGCGGGCTACTGACCTGTTATTACAGTAATAAGTAGATTTGAATTGAAATTTTACAGTGTGTTTTCTAGTGCCACCATAACAGCAAATAATAAAAGTTTATGGGTGCACCAAACAAGAATCAAGACTGTTTCAGTGTATGGTACTGAAACGTATTTGGGCTGTTCAATGCAAGTAGTAGACTAGTTTTCTTGATTGATAATTTTATTAATTGTAGACTTAAATTTTCTTGATAGATAATTTTATTAATTGTAGATGTAGAGTTTTGGTAAGGAAAATGATGTCACTTGTAATGTTATGATAACTTTTTTACCTTAAACAACTTAAAACTTTGTTTTCTGTGTAGATTGTGTAATATCAAAATGGAAAGAATACCATATAGAGTTTGAGCTGGCCCAGCATAGTACGGAGTATCAATAGAATGCAAGATCAGCATAATTTATGGGTTTCTTTACCACTAACATACGGTCTACGGTACAATATCCAATTACTAATATTTTCTCCTCAGTTTTCCTCATCATATAACCACTTATATTTGTTGATGTGCAAGTATAGGGTATTTTATACATAAAACTGCTGAAACTAAAAAGTTAACCTTAATATAAATTAACTACATGGCAGTTCCGTATGGTGTTGGACCTAAAAGAATATCACCATCCCATCAGTTCCCGTGGGTGGCGTAAGAGGCGACTAAGGGACTGACCAGAGAATTGGCAGCAGCATTCTCTGTAGCAACAGCTACACTGCAATCGCCAACCCGCCTGCCAAGCCTATTATGGAAAATATGGCCGTCTGGCCGGAGGCCCATGTCCAGCAGTGGACGTCTTTCGTCTAATACGATGATGATGATGACATGGCAGTTAGTCGAGAGTTATATTCTTGTAAAGACAATGATTCGTGGTGTTACTACACGGGTTGGAAAAAAACAAAAAAACCTACATACAAGTCCAATATTGTTGAAGCTTAATGAAATGACTCTCAAATATAATTAACTAGCACACCATACTTACTTACGGTGCAATTGTTGACTGCAGTAATTTTGCACAACTTATGTACTCAAACCTACCTCATTTATGACTTTCTGTTACTGAAAACCTATTTGACATCTGTTATGTGGTTTAAAAGAAGTATACAGAGGAACAGACAACAGCCCCTGTTTGTTCCTATGCCTACTTCTTCGTTAATTGACTCCATTGACAGGGACTTCATTTTACACTAAATTAGCAATGGACAATGGACATAAATAAAAAATAATTATTTCAATGTTTATTATCTTAGATCAAAGAGTGGGGTACAATTATTGTAGATGTTAAGTATCTTTGGCTGACAGTATTAGGTTTTTTGTAACATTAGACAATACAGACTGTAAGTATCCAAAAGTGTTCAGGTTTCGGATCTTGAGCGCTCGGCGGTAGAGTGGGGATCGCTTTGCGCATCGTATACTGGCGGCTATTACGCAACCCGCGCCTCACCTCATACCACCAAAGAGACCCAATATTTCACTTCTGCGCAGGTGAAGGCCAGCGCTCAAGATTCGTGCCGATGATTAGAGTTCACCTATAGTTTGATTAAATCAGAAATTTTGCATTGGTTTACACCTTTGAAAAGTTTTATGGCATTTTCTAACATCTTCAACCTTATATTTTCCAGCGGGTGGTGTGGCGGGCGCCTACGCTGCTAAGTCCCTGGTGACGCACTTCGTATCGTCCATGGCCGCCGCCGCAGACGTCTTGGCCCTGGCCAAGATCGAGATCAAGCTGGGTGAGATCCCCGAGGGCAAGTCTGTTACATTCAAGTGGCGTGGTAAGCCACTGTTCATTCGTCACAGGTGTGTTTGATAATTTTTTTAAATTTGTTTCATAAGTAAACTGACGTTTTTTCCTCAAAGCGCGTAAGGCCGCCGTTGACGCGATCATATTAAACAAGCTCGAGAGCGTGAGAGACTACAGAATGCCATCGGTTACATCCATGCATACTAACATTATAAATGCGAAAGCAACTCAAGTAACAGAAAGTAAGCAATAGTGTCTCAAGACGAAAGTCATGACTAACGGAATTAAAACGTGGTCGCTCACAATGGGCCTCATCAGAAGGTTTAAAGTCACCCAAAGGGCAATGGAGAGGGCAATGCTCAGTTTCCTTGTGTGATCGAATCAGTAATGATGATATCCGCAACAGGACCGAGTTTACCGACATAGCCCGAAGGATCGCCACCTGAAGTGGCAGCGGGCAGGGCTTAATGCTAGCAGGAATCTGTCCTGCTAGCATTAAGCCCTTCGACCATCGACCGGCCGAAATGGATCTGTAGAATATCATGCATGTGTTTGTGGTGTTTTAAACAATCACCCTGTAAATGAGATTATTTCTGGTGCATCTTTATGTGTGAGCGACGCAGACAAACATGAGAGGTACTCGCGAAAGATAATTTATAATTAATCATTGAATATCAAGCAAACAGGGGTTCTGGTGCATAATCGAATCGAGGCAACATCTTACTAACTTAGATTAATGGATCTTTATGAATATGCAGAAATTAGTGCTTCTTTTGAGGCCAGATTATTGATGAAATTCTTCTATCTATTGCTAGAAAAATTAATTATCAATAATCTAGCCTAAAACTAATTATAATGGACTAAAACAAACTAATTATTATTAGTGAAAACTAATTAAAATGGTTTAAAAAACCTGTACGACTCAAATAAATGATGTTTGATACTTAGAATTTATTTATACACTTCTCTTGCCAATTCATCACAAAGTATCTTCAGCTACCTATAAACAGCTAAATGCGCAATTAATACACAGGAATTAACTATGTCATGACGCGTCACTGCATTTCTCCCGCCATAGAATAATAATAGAATGCCAGCCATTCATCCTTTCTGCCGCAATGTTTGTTTTGAATATTAGTATACATTCCTATAGTGCATTGATGTGTTTGATCCATTCAGGATTAATAAACAAATGATCATGTTTCGTTACTATAGAAATCGATGTAGAGAACCGTTTTGCTCTTCAATCCTAGCTATATCTGGTCTAGTATGATTAATTATGGTCCTTACTTTTACTGACTACCTTCTGCCAGCCTGCACTTAAAATATCCTACTTATATATTTTTTTTAAATATTTTAATTATAATTGGGACAAACCAAGACAAGCCGAGTCAATGAAGCTCGACGAGTCCCGGAGAAACGATTCAACTGTCTTGGATCCCGCAATGATATAAATAAGAAAGTAACAGCGAAGGAGTAGGAAAAATATAATTTCCACTCCCTCCTTATCAAGCAGGAGACAGAACAGAGCTAGGCCAAATATGCACCAAGGGACATATACAACTGGGTTAAGCCCAGTTGCCAAGCACCACAGATTATACATTAACACTAATACTAAATTGTGTGCTACTTTTGATTCCAGTAATAGGTATGGCAAAAACGCTTGAACCCAATTAATGTACCTATGATAAGTATGTAAATATAAGGGTACATACTCTCGAAATGAAAATTGTACCAAGTTTCATCTAAATCCATTCAGCCGTTGAGGCGTCAAGAGGTCACAAACAAACAGACACACAGAGTTACTTCGCATTTCTAAGATAATATTTTTTCTTCTTTCCATCCAGAACTGAAAACGAGATTTCAACCGAGCAGGCAGTAGCCGTAGATACTCTCCGTGACCCGCAACACGACAACCAGCGCACGCAGAACCCCAAGTGGCTGGTCGTCATCGGCGTGTGCACGCACCTGGGCTGCGTGCCCGTCGCCAACGCGGGCGACTTCGGCGGCTACTACTGCCCCTGCCACGGCTCGCACTACGACGCCTCGGGCCGCATCCGCAAGGGGCCCGCGCCACTCAACCTCGAAGTTCCCCCCCACAGCTTCCTCGAAGACGGTCTTCTAGTTGTAGGCTAAACGACCTTATTTATTAGACAATTAATTTATATACCTAAGTGTAAAGATTCAGAATCAATAGGCGTCATCTAATCAATCAATAAACGTGATTGCTGTTATATCGACGTCTTTTATTTATAATTTTACTAATACCTGGAAAAGATGTAACATTCCAAGGTGTGCAAATACGCAATGGACATTCATAAATCTGACTACAAGGTTAGGTACTTAGTTGAAATATTATAAATTACTAATAGGATAGGTGCGCCGTGCGTGGCGATGACTGCCCTCTAGTGGCCTAAATCCGAAGCTTATGCTTGACTTCAACACTTCTGCTCTGCTAACTATGGGGAACGTATATGGCGTAGACTATGCAATCTCGTATTGCAAATTCGAATCGTTCACAGTATAAGTACAGTCATACTCATAACATTGACACTTTTGGACTGCACGAATTAAAAGTAGCAACCTGTAATTCGTGTACGTTTCTGCACGGTATGTGGTGATAGAATGTAAATTACTTATAGAAATAACTCCAAGCATGGCCCCGGCGTTTTTCGTATGAATTGACGTGTCTTGTGGCAAAATTATAACAGCCGCACGGACCAATCTTCAAGGTTAAGCAACGCTTGCCGAGGTTGGTCTGTGGATGGGTGACCATCTTAACATACCGAAACTCCTCCGTGCCTCGGAAAGCACGTAAAGCCGTTGGTCCCGGCTGCTATTTGGAGATCTATGGCAGTCGTTACGGATTGTCAGAAGCCAGAAAATCTGTCACCAGTCTTGCCAAGAAGTACCGTGTTAATTCGAGCCGGGAGAGATCAGAAAGATCATACTTTCCATCAAATCCAATGCGGTAGGATGTGATAATATCACTCGTGGTATGATCATAACCATTTTGGATCACCTCCTACTTGCCATCACCCATATTGTTAATTTTTCCTTATACTCAGGAGAATTCCCCACCTTGTGGCGTAAAGCCTATGTTCGTCCACTGCCCAAAGTCCCCAATCCCACTCTTCCAACCCACTTTCGCCCAATTTCTATTCTTCCCTTCCTATCCAAGGTGCTTGAGGCCTGTGTCCACAAACAGTTCTCTAACTTTGTGCAGTGTCATTCACTGATAAGCCCCCTACAATCTGGGTTCAGGCCTGGGCATAGCACTGTTTCCGCCCTCCTTAAAGTGACTGGCGATATAAGGGCAGGACTGGAAGACACCAAAGTCACTGTTCTAGTGTTGGTCGATTTCTCGAATGCCTTCAATACCGTCAGTCACGAAATCCTCTTAGCCATTCTGTCCTATGTGATGGTCTCTCCCGATGCACTGGAATGGTTTTCTTCCTACCTTCAGGAACGCCAGCAGTCGGTTCATGTTGGGGATTCATCCTCTAACTGGTGTGATTTGGTAACTGGCGTTCCTCAAGGCGGCATACTTTCTCCTCTTTTGTTTTCCATTTTTATTAATCTCATTACTACCGAGCTTCAGTGTGCGTATCATCTGTATGCAGATGACCTGCAGTTGTACTGTCAAGGGAGGGTCGATGAAATACCTGACATTATTGACAAGTTAAATAGGGACTTAATAGCCATTCAAACCTGGTCTAATAAATTTGGTGTTACAGTTAACCCTAACAAATGTCAGGCGATTATTATTGGGAGTCCTCGAAACATCGCCAAACTGGACGGTGCAACTTTGCCTCCTGTACTGTTCGACGGTACGGTCGTCCCATTTAGTTCTGACGTAAAGGACCTAGGCTTGCGTATCGATAGTACCCTGAACTGGCGTACTCAAGTCGCTAGCGTCAGTCAGAAAGTTACGGGAACGCTGCGGGCACTGTATCGCTTGAAAAATCTGTTACCAGTGAAAACGAAGACAATGCTTGTGCAAACCCTAATTTTACCCATCATCGACTATGGCGACGTGTGCTACTTTGACCTGAATGCAGATCTCCTCAACAAACTTGACCGCCTTCTAAATTACTGCATTCGATTTGTCTTCAATCTACGCAAATACGATCATGTCTCTGCGCATCGGTCGATCCTTAAGTGGTTGCCCATACGCCAGCGCAGAGAACTGAGGGCGCTAACTACCTTGTTTTCATTACTTAACTCTCCCAATTCCCCTAGTTATCTAGCCCCACACTTTCAATACATCTGCGCCAACCACAATAGAAATCTACGCTCATTGCATAACCGTCTTCTTCATTGTCCCTCTCACCGTTCTGACTTCATTCACTGTTCTTTCTTCATTCAATCTATTTCTCTGTGGAATGCGCTACCCCAAGAAATCAGGATGGCAACCAACCGGTTGACCTTTAAAGTTAAGGTTCGCGAGCACATTCGTAAGAAGTTGGCAGTAGTATCGTCACAGCGTTAATTTATTATTATTATTTTTTTACTCATTATTTGTTTGCACAAATTGTTTATGTAGGTATATTTGTACATTAGTTTATTTATTTGAGTATATTATAGTATAGTATTGTATGGTATGTATAGTTTATATAATTATATATATAATATAATATATCTTTACAGTAAGTAATTATATATAAATCGTGTTTCTGTTTTTTTTGCTTTTCCACATTGCACCTACCACTATTTGTCTCTGCATCACCCAAAGGTTGACTGGTAGAAAATGCCTAAGGCATTAAGTCCGCCTCTGTACATTTGTGTGCATGAAGTTTTAAATAAATAAATAAAAAAACCCGCTAATGGGTTGTGGAGGTCTGGTTGGCAGCCGCTCCACGTAAAATACTGGTATTCCGCTGAATCCGGTTTGACTGGGAGCCGGCCCCAATATAGTTGGGAAAAGGTTAGGCAAATGAATGATGACGTGCCTTGTCGGATATTTTAATAATATTTAAACGCGTACCTAGGTAACTTAACTAAGATTTGAAGTGGGATAAACCAGGACAATTAATTTTAACGCATTGCCTGCTGAATTATAGTGAACATTTATGCAAATGCTAATTAAATAGCTCACTAACCCTGTGCGGCAAACGCTCTTGCGCGTTCAATATAACATTTCGTGTGGTGCTATGAACGCATATGCGCGGTTAATGAAAGTCTACCCAGTGCGGCTGGCCGCATTTGTGCGGCGTTTTATACCTTGTCCAAGTGTGGCACGCACGTACGACGCTAGTAGCAATAGTTAAATTAATATGTAGTGCAAAACAGGTTTTTAAAAAAATTTGAAAAATAATTGGCTATATCTATTCTACAGATAGTTTTGATGACAGCAGCTACTGTTGTTAGCAGTAATCGATTTCTTTCTCCTGACCGCTGTGAAATTTCACCCCGGGGCAAAGTGCTTATCATAGCGCTTTAAAAAACCCAGTACGCTGAAAACTAACCAGGACAACCCAGGACACTACAGAAACCCGGACATGTCCTGGGAAATCAGGACGGTTAGTAACTAGATAAATGTGACAATACCTATATTTTAATTTCAAAACAGGACTTTGTCAAGCAAGATAACGGCGAGTGTCGAAAAATGTCTAACTAAGATTGTAAGAGCGAACTGAGTAAACTTGTGAATTCGAGCAGGTTTAGATCGAATAGATTTTCTAAGAGGGTGCCGACCAAACGTCGACCGCGAAGTGGCGCCCTCATCGTTTGTTTGGTTATTTCTTTTAAATTGAAAAGATTTCTTTTAAATTCAAAATTGTTCAGTTTTATTAATCACTAAAACGGATAAAAGTGGCCACTATTTTCCGTTTTAGTGATTATAATAAAACTGAACAATTTAAAACTACCGCTTATAATAATATTAACGTATAATCTTGTGGAGCACAACTTAAATGGCATATTTTCTGCATTTTCATTCTAAAATAAAAGAAATAACCAAACAAACGATGAGGGCGCCACTGCGCGGTCGACGTTTGGTCGGCGCCCTCTTAAGAGCATTTACGCGGTACGGCTTTTCATACAAACTTTCAAATTCTTATTTTTCGAAATGAATGAACTGATTTTAATGAAACTTGGTATGCATACACTAAATATCCAGGTCTAAATAGTTAAAAGAAAACATTTTTGAAAAAGATTAGAGGGAGAGAGGGAGCGATTTTAAGTTTTCTATAGAAAGTGAAAAATCACTATACCCTTCCCCCTGAATACTTTTTCGAAAATTTTCTCTGATAACTATTTAGACAGATATCTAGCGCATACCAAGTTTTATTAAAATTGTTTCATTTATTTCGAAAAATAAAGATTTGAAAGTTTGTATGAAAAGCCGTACCGCGTAAACGCTCTTAACAGGCAAGAAGGTATGTCTTAAAATATGTTGTTATACTTTTTTTTACTTTGGAAGCGGCAGAGAGAGATGCAGCGGCAGTGGAACAGACGATCGGGAACAATGGTGAGCCGGGTAGTGGCGGTGAGGCCGCAACCGGGGTGCTGCATGTGGTGGCCACGTGGGGTCGCCGGGGCCGTGGTGGCATACGCGGATCATCGGAAAGCACTTGTCGTGCTTGTGGAGTATCGGAGCACCGGATTGAAGGGTGTAGGTAGATAAATAAATATCTAGTTTAAAATAAACTTTAAATTCGCGATAAACTCGCGGCACACCGGTGTGCCGGCAATGCTCAAGCGGTTAATAAAACCATTAGGTGTAGATTTCAGCCGATTGGTTCGCGCCCCTTAGAACCCCGCGCCTGGATTTTTTTGCACCCCTTGCACCCCCGGGTAAAGACGGTCCTTCTGTAGAGAGTTCATGGTCGTGAGCAAGAGCGCATAGGAGGTCGTCGCTTTATTGTGATGATCATAAGAGGAGGCGGAAAGAGAGAATTTACAACCTCTCTTTCTATCCCGAGTCAGAGGACGCAAAACGATCTTCGATCGCCAAAGATTAAATTAAGGTTACAGGGCCTTCCTAAAATTAGGTAGAAGTGTTCAAATAAAATCACGTTTTCAACGATTTGTATTCATGTTTATTTAAGTATGGTTCTGTTTTCATCATCGATTATTTCCACTTACATTATTACTTAAGTTTTTAAACAGTTACAATCTAAGTAACATCTAACAGACTACTAAATTACACATTTACAAGTAATATTAACTGGGCTTTTAATATACAACATTTAATTTTAATTAATTAATTTACAAATAAATTTTGAAAACTCAAGTTCTATTTCTGTAAACAAAAATCAACTGACGCAACGGAATATCAATGTGCTGCCAAAAATGTCAAACAATAATATTAGGCCATTTTTTAGTAAATTACCTACAGCAATAAGATAATATTTTATCAGTTGTTTATATTTAACTTAAAAATAACTAAATTAACGGAGGGAATGTAAGAGTTAGGGGAAAACCCAGTTTTAATAATTACGATGAATAATTACATTGAAAATAGTTCTACCATTTTATTTTGAACCGCTACTATGTTTACTCTAGACATCTATATTTACAAGGAGTACTAGATAGTGGGTATAATTCGCGAAATAATTTAGTTAATTCTAAATAAATTTAAAGCCAAGTCTGTAATTGCGGCAATAGTAAGTACAGGCCGTGTCAAGTTTTGAAGAATTGCACACATTTATTATTTATTTTCACTGCATTACTACTGCCGCATCAGAGATCTTGACTTGTATGAATATGAATGAAGTAACCAACGTTTTCACAATCATACATCTCATACAAACAATCAGACTTAATAAGCTGGTTGCATACTGTCGACTGAACTGTCAAACGCAATTTTTACATCACGAATTAGTGAAGAACTGGGAAAATAAATCCATTAAAAATGAAATTTAAATATTATCCTTCATAAAAAACCTACAGTTTTATCAAAAGCACGCAACCGGTTTTAAAGAAAATTAAATATTTCAGTTTCTTTTTTTGTTGTTTTGTGTTTTTTGTATAATGAACCAAAAACTTAAGTGAAAAAATAGTAACTTAAAACAAAATATGGTATTGATCTGTACTCATAGGTAGGCACGTGGGATTCTCAAACAATGTCGTGACATGCTTGCTATTAAACGCTCATGCAATTATCCGTCACTGATAAAATTATTCATCTCGATTGGTATGGCACAGGAAACTTAACTTATTGAAAACACAATTGCTCTGAATGTCACACATAATAAGTAATTAAAAGCATTCAATTTAATGTCGGATCTTCATAGATTTTGTATCCATGTCTAAAAAAATATTCCAAATAATTTAGTTTACAAAAATATTCAAATAATTTGTAAACAGTTTACTATAGACATAAATGTCACATAGTTCATCATCGATCATTCATGTGAATCCGACTTTAGTGTTTGAAATTGAGTCAGGAGTCAGCTACGATTTCTTAACGTCAATTTGGATAATTTTTCCAGGCCTTAAATTCTGGTAATTACCAGAATTTTGAAATTTTGCAGGAAGTTTACACGTTTAGTAGCTTCTAGTTTACAAAAAAAATAAAACAGGAAATAGTTTACAAAAAAATAACTTTTTCTACAATTTGACGATAGTTACACAAATGATTTTATGCATCAAAATGTTTGATTAATAACACAGATTCTAATCGATTTTCTTAACATTTATACAATATAATTTCGTTTTATAGAACAACATTCATAGTACATTATAATATTTTTGAACACACATTATTATTATTTTTTAATTTCACATCGAAGTTGTAGACATATTAGGGTAAAACATTCTATCATTTGGAGAAAAATATATCTATTATTAAGTGACAAAATATTTTTTTAATAAATTTCTGGAATATAACATTATTTTTTATTTATTCAATATACTATGAGTATCTCTGATAATGTAGGATAAATATTTTTAATAATTTAATGACTTTTTAATAATTAAGATTTTGTGCGATAAAGAAAAATAGTGGTAGTAACGTCTGTCAAAGGTCATAGAGTATTGTCAAAGTTCATTTTGTGTAAACAAAATGTATGGTCCACATACGAAACACAACATAGACACTACACAACCTTGGAAGCTCGATTTTTGAACCTTGAGTGACGACTTCATAAATATGTGTCAACTTCGATAAATTTATTTGGATTGTCAATAAAGACTTCATCCCTGATAAATATTATTATTGATATTTTATTATGTAAATATTTATTTTTAAATTTTATGGAGTATTTACATGATGGAAACTAATGTTACTATTTCATAGGATCTAGGTAAAGTACAGAATGAAAAATAATAAATTTTCAAAATACATATTGGATGCATGAACTGGGAATTCAAAGAAAACTTCCTCTAATAAATAATAACAAAATGAAAATAAAATAAAGAGATTATTGGGTTAGTAGGGCTAACAAAAATTTGACCGACCGGTTTAATTGAAAGATTCATATTAATACTTCTATTAAAAATATAACATATCATAATAATTGATTCCAATGTTAGTGAGGTAATGAAAAAAATAAAAATAACAGTAAATAGGGGAAAAACAAATGTACAATTAGCTTGTAAGCTTCTTAAAAGGCGAAGGTATTTGACGGTCCTTCCAATTTGATCTATGTTGCGTCGCAGTAGAAATACGATCAGTTCAACTTTAGTATCTCCACTGGGTCGATGCGCCGGGATACAGCCAGGACTGTGTGGTGAAGCGATACAGCCATACTTCAGGCGAATGCACCAATATTATGGTACACTGTGATGTAGCTAGCATTCAGCCGGAATTGTCTTTTGAGTGCACTATAAGTTTTTAGATTCACGTTTAACCGATTACTATTTGTGTAAAAGTTCTGTAAACCGATTATTCTTGTGGTAGGTTAACACTTTGAGCCGCTGCGGAGTGAGTACAAGAAGACACGCCAATTGATCTTATCCGTTGTGTGGAGCGCCCATAACTGACTTAAGGGTCAAATCATTTTTAAGGTGGAAGAACTTACACCTGGCTTTTAAGGTGAAAGCACTTTCAGCTGGCTCTTAAGGTGAAAGCTCTCATATCTGGCTCATAAGGTGAATGCACTCATGGGCGGCCAAGCAAGTAGGTAGCCCTCACAGCGCACAGGGCACAGGGCACAGGGCACAGCGCACTAGCAGTCGGCGGTGTAGACAGGCGCCAGGTCCAGCGTGAGGTGGCGCAGCGCTCGGTCGCGGCTGGCGGAGCGCGAGGCGCGGGACGACTTGATGATCTGCAGCACCATCGCCTTGCAGTCGTGGCACACCGCCATCTGCACGCCGCGCAGCCGCTCCGCCGCCGTCACGCCCGTCGTGCTGCGCCCGTACCGAGCCCTGCGGTGGTCAAACAAATGGATTCACTTGAGAAGCAGTAGGTAACTAAAAAAGGTAAGGCCGTAGATTAGAAAAGCTAAGACTGGCTTTCGGTTGAACCAGGCTAGAAAGCTGAAGCGCTTGGAGAAGGCTGGTCAAGGAGTGGAAAATATTGAGGAAGCGAGGTAATTGAAGAAGAAGTAGAGATGAATGTGGACGAAATGGATGTGAACGCTGTAAAACTGGTGGTGTTTGTGGAATACATGGAGAAAACTGCGAAAGAAGTAAAGAGGGTTGCGAAAGAAATGGGAGATGATTGCGGAAGAAGTAGATATAATTGATAAATAAGAATAGTATCGATTATTGGACAAAGAAAGCATGGCTGGGGAGGTTGTGAGGAAAGGACTGGAACAGCAGGAGAGCCTGGTGGAGTAATAATGGAGCCTGGGGGAAGGACTGGAGAAAGCTGGGGTAGAATCATCCCTTAGTAACTTCTCTCGACATTCACGTGTCAAAATTTGAAGTAGTAACTGGCAGAATAGTGGTAGATAAGCACCGCATTAAAATACTAGGGGCCAAGTCCACGTTGCATCTCTCTTCTCTTCTTCGTCGTTCCCTCACTGCTGAGGATCGCGACCACATACGACGCGTCTCCAATCCATGCGGTCTTCTGTAATGTGGACCGCTCTGTACATGCTGCCTCCAACAGCCTTCTTTATGGCGTCGGACCATCTTGCCGGTGTTCTACCTTGAGCGCGTCTTCCTTCGACCCGGCCCAATATCATGAGCCTTTCCAGATTATGCTTGGATGAACGCATAATATGTCCGAAAAGGCTGAGGGCACGTTGCATAAAGGGCGCTTACTACTGTGTGGTGCAATAGGAAACATACCTGCGATCTAACGTCGAGGGCGGCGTGTTGACCAGCGACATGGCCTGCGGGCCCTCCACACTGCGCGACATGCTGTGCGGCGGCACCGACAGCTGGTCGGAGAAGCCCAGCGCCGAGCCGCCGCGCGAGCCGGGCGCGCTGTGGGCGCCGGGGCCCGCGGGGGGGGGCGCGGGGCCCGCGCGCCGCACGCTCGCGGGGCTGCTGGGCGCGCTGCCCACGCTGTTCTCGACCATGCTCTGTGGAGATACGGTTGGTTATTTGTTGGCTTGAATATGAACTGTGCTGGAGAAAGACGGGTGACGAGTGATGACGGAAGGCAGGTCAATGAGTGGCTATCACGTTTGAATTCGCCGCCAGAGGCGCTAGTGCAGCGTGATTTCACTGTTTATTTACTAATTTGTTGTGATTATTGTGAATATTTGACTAAAACAGCCTGACTATGGAACATGGAACTGTTAGTGGTACTAGTGGCAACGAAGGGATTAAGTTACAGTTCTTTTATTATATATATGGGTTCTACCGGCCACTGCATTGAACTTTTTTTTGTCGGAAATATGTATTTATTCTTACAACAAACAAAATCTTTGACAGTCGTTAGTCGTTACGTTAATTTATAATAATCTGACCCACGTCTTGCCAAGGGGTAGGTACAATATCAGAGTGCCAATTCGCATTCGCATGTCAGTTGCAATCTGTCAAAAAAGCCTTAATTTCCATACATTTTTGACAGATTGCAACATTTGCAACTGACATGCAAATGCGGACGACGCTTAAAAATTAGTAGAATTGGCCCTCAGATAGGTATTTACTACATGTAAAATACCTACTGATAGGTACCTACTCAGCTGCAGTTAGACTGGAAGACGACCCCAACATAAAAGACCATGTTTCCTGAAATAATCTAATTATTCCGTAAGATACATTTCCAAAAAATTTTGAACACATTTTTCTTTTTTCATGTAAGTGAACAAAAAATAAAAACGATACAGTGCTTTGAAAACTCGTATGACGTCGCAGACCGATACACTTTTTACCAGAAAGTGACGTCACAAGCCCCCACTCCTGATCCTTGATGCGTTTTATATCTTCGTCAATTTTTAATGATTTGATAAAACAAGAAATTAAATACGTAGGTAGGTACCTATCCAATATTTTTTGAAAATCTAACTGACTGAATTGAATCATATTTTTCTACTCAGGAAACATCCCTATTGGAAAAAGGCTAGGCAGATCGATTTATCGGCAGTTATCATTGACTACTAGAGAGTAACTACATGTCATAAACACCAAGTTAGCAATGTATTTGCGGTACACTATATTATGATTACGGAAGACGTCAAATGGCGTCGTAAAGTAGTACATCGACAATGATCGACTATTGACGGCCGTGTCGGTACAATTTGCGGTGAACCGCGCGGCATTATCACTCATCGATGATCGTGTTACGGGAAATGTAATCGTGGAGTACCCACGTCATATTATGTTGGATTAATGGCTGTTTTGTCCTTCCGGAGTCTGAGCGAAACTTGTTTCGAGTAGGATATTTTTTTTTTATTTTTGGATTCCGTCCAACATCGTCACCATATCAACCGATAGACGTCCACTGTTAGACGTGGGCACACAGGCCTCCCCCAAATGGGGGCAGGGTTTGCCATAATCGCCTCACTTAGCAGACGGGTTGGCGATCGCAGTGTAGCTATAGCAATGTACCTACTAAGAATGCTGCTGCCTATTCACTGGTGAGTCCAATCGAATGAAAAATTGAACCCTATTGATTCTTTAAATAATCATTCGTGTGTGTCTGTCTAAACGTAAATGTTCACTTATTTTCATATTTAAAGTAGAAAAAAAAGAAGAATTTTGTTATTGTCACCAGACGGCGCTCAGTGGACCCACCATTAAGCGCCTTCTGACCACACGGTATAAACTTCCATAAACTTCTATAGAATTTTGTCTATGCAACAAAGCAATGCAGACAAATGTAGGCGTGATTGCGTGAATTGATTTTTTATTCGGAGTTCAAAGTCTGTATTGTATGGACGTGGGTTCACAAGCGCGGCGTTTACCACAGATTGACGTTTACGTTGACTCGATCGAGTACGTACAGAAACTTGCGCTAAGGCTACTGAACTCTCTATGACACCATCTGCGCAGGACCTAAACGTCTTATATACCTTTCTCACGTGGATTTATTAATGTAAGTAACTCACCGAGTACTCTGGAGACACGAGCCGGGACATGAGGCTCCTGGGGAACGAGGAGTGCGCCTCGTCCTCCGGGGAGGGCAGCAGCGACGGACTCAGCAGCACCACCGGCACGTGCGCGAAGTGCTCCGTCGGGATACGCATCTGAAACAGAATAAAATATATTTTAAGCAAAGGAAGAAAATAACATTAAAAGACTTTTTCACAAAAAAAAACCGACTTCGCAAAAATACGCAATTTCGTATACCTACATGGATGATTTTTCCACATATTTTTTCCAACTATTTGGATCCAAAAACCAAACTACTGAACCGATTTTGATAACATTTCAATGGGACCAATCGAGAAGTAATATTCCTTTCACATGAAACAAGAATTTGGAAAACTTCAAATCGGTTCATAAATGACGGAGATATGAGGTAACAAACAGAAAAAAAAACAATCGAATTGAGAACCTCCTGCTTTTTTTGAAGTCGGTTGAAAATAGAAGAAACGAAAATCATCATGAAAAACAATCATGTTTGAATTTTTGCAAACAAATAATTTGTTAACAAACATCTAACTAAAATAAGATGTCTGAAATATTGACTCATTTCAAAAGCATATTAACTAGATATTAATTCAAAAATATGTATTGAACTCACCTTTGAACAACACTTTTGACAGACAGTCTTTTTACAAAGTTTACACTTCTGGCCCCAAGGACCAAAAATGCCGAATCTGGTCTTCAAACACAGGAAACATACCTGGAAATAAATAATGAGAATATTAATAGAAACACTTTTTCGTATCATCTGACAACATTCTAAGTGAGTATAATGTCTTGAACCAAGACAACGAACCAACAACACGCGTGCCAGTGTGGTGGCACGCAATAAAATCATTCGGGCACGCCAAATTAATGATTGAAAGATCTTTCAGCTTTCATTCTGTTTAAATGAAGGAACAATAAGCTGTACCTAGTATTGTTCCACATTCTTTTTTCTTATATCACTAAGACAACATTCGTTACTGGCACGCCATGGCCAGATCATTATTGTTTTTTACCAAAAATGGAACGATCATCTATAAAGGTTCGCCATCAATGAGCTAACGCCTTAGCAGCATGTAAGCACTGGAGATTGTGCCAGAAGGAGTCAATTTATCGGAATAAGTTTCAAGTAGCCTGACATGATATATATGTCGCAGCCAATTAGCTTAATCAGCCGTTTAATTGCTTGCCTAGCCTTTTCATTCAAATCTGTCGGTTTTTCAGCGACCTAAGTGACATCTTTTGTTCAATAATGTTTGATGACTTGACCGTGCCACGTATGTCGCTGATTAAACGGCACAGTTCAATGAAAAGGCTAGACTAGAGGCTTTAATGAAACGGCGGATTCAGCTAGTTGGCTGCAACATATAGGTACATACATACAGTTAATATTGAATAACTACTCACTCTTCTTTTCTCAACGTCTTCCTTGACCCTGCCCTCGACGGGCAGAACTTCAAGTTCAGCCTTCGTCAGCACAGACCTGATGTGTACAATCTCTTCCAGGGTCAGAGACAATCGGTCGTCAGACATAATAGCGTCTTGCCATTGTTTCTGAAAACGAATAAAGAAATCTTTCATACACTCTGAAGTTTTGGCTGTTCCAGAAGTTTAAAAAAATATCCACACGTCTAACACTAATGAATAGATTTTATTCAAATTTTCTGTTTGTATTTGAATCTATTCCACTAATCAGTATTTAAACTAATCGTATGCCTAGATTTTGTTATGAATAAGCTTGTAGTAGGTATACAAAGGAATTTGACGAAAAAATCGTAGAACTTATTTGTTTGAGGAAGCAAATAAATGAGGATTATATTTAACAATGACTATATTTCAGAATTATGTCTTTGTTGGAAAGTATCAATTACTTTATGAAAGGTAGGCATACCTAATGTACGAAACACAATGGCTTCAGTCATTTGCGTAAATGGATAGGAATTTTATTTTTATAGATGAATGTAGATCTATGTTATAAAAAACAAGTCTATTTTCTTCTATGGACACTAGTATTATTTGTTATAAACCTCCAATAAAACTGGTTTCTTATTGCTAGGTACCAGGTAGGTACTAGGTAAGTATTTTATATATTGGTACGATTTTATACTGTGTTGTCCTGAAAATAGTTCCTCAAATCAAGTAATCTCAAAGTAAGTAGATTCTTCAAAAGGTTTATTAAATATACCTAGCCACATGTGAACGAACGTTAAAAAACCTTTGTATACCAAATTCACAAAACTCGTCAGTACAACTAAAGCTACATAGATCCATGCTAATTTTGTGCTATTTTGAAAAACCGCTAACATTTAGTTACAGTGTTTAACATGCATTGTGTGCAACAAAATAGTGTTTACTAAGTTGAGACTAGCAAGAGTCTACATCTAGCAATTCTCTATAGACACACCAAGCAATTTTCTGCATGATTTTGCCAGTATCCGTGGATCACAGAAGACAATAAATAGAATAGGTTCTATTGTATAATATTGTTAAAGCACACGCTCAGAAATGCTTCTATGAACATCGATGATATAATAACAGAAAAATATTGTTCCACTTTTTAGACCATGAAGTCTCAAAGTTAGCTAAGAGAAGATGAGTTCTCTTGCTTACACACTCAATGGTAGGCGCCAGATAAAAGTGCAATAAAGTACATTGACCTTTCGTTAATATCCCTTCGTAGTTACCCGAACAATAAATGATGTAAAGGATCACGATGTAGGGATGGGAAATCATCAAATGACCCCTTCCGCTCGGGGTGGAGCGGGAGGGAGTGTCAGACTCTTACTGACTAAAACCCATCCATGCTCCTCCTAGTGCCTTTTGCGTTCCAGGGCCGCGGTAACTCTTTCGAACAAAATCCGCAACCCTGGTAGGCTCTAGCCATAACGGGCCCCCAATTCAGGAGAGCTTTATGTCTTTATTTCTGGTTTTGATATTAAAAAGTTACCGTTAAGTGACTGTTATTGCACATTTATCTGGCGCCTATCATACCACTTCGTTGTTTAAAATCAGCCAAATCAGTGCAAGTGGCGCAATACTTTTTAAGCAGTCTACGTTCCCCTAAAAGGACTAGCTTCTTCCAAAGTACCTTTTTGGTCCTTAAACCCCAAAGTTCCAATTTCTTCCACCATCTAAGCTACGTACTACTCACATGCGAGCCATTGTTGGGGCTGCCACTAACCGACTTGATGAGCTCGTCCTGCAAACTGGATCGCGACCAGGAAAGTTCTCCAAGCTGGGCGTCTGCGTCACTACTCGCTAGAGAGGCGGCACCGGCGCATGATGCTCGCGATCCAGGCCTGGGGGGGAAAAAACTGTTTAGACTTTAGACATAAGATAAGAAAGGTGCATCAGCTGTGTCTATAAACAGCAGAGACGTTTCTGTGGAAAGCAGCAATTTGATATGTTATGGCCGTGTCATAGATTCTGTCGATTTATATTAGCAACAGAATTAAGGGTTGGTTCTAGTATAGAAACAGTAGTTGATAATGAGAAAATGACCCCTGTGGCTTCCAGTTTCCTGAGGTTTTCAGACACCTTTTCCAATTACACCCACTAGCAGTCCACCCTGACTTTGTCCGGGATGAAGCTAGACTGCTCATCAGCAAAAGATCGGTTTGTAAAGTTCATGTTCAAAATTAAAATTATAGCTTAAATAAAAATGAATTCATGTAAATGATTCCTTAACGATATTGTGTATCAAAAAGATAAAGCTTAAAATTAACGGCCTTACTGTTAAATCTAGAAATATTGAATCTTGACCTCCTGACATTAGACCTCAAGTGCCAACTTTCTAACACAGCGATTTATTTTTCATGCCAGACGAAAACAACTGTACTTCAGCACGTGTCTTGGCATCTAAAAGTTTCTGAAGAAGTTTGAAATACAATAGAAAACCGTAATACATCAAATGGGTAGGTAAGCAGGAAAAAGTAAAAATAAAGATGTTAAAAACCTAGAGAATACAAAAAAAAAGAATGCCAGAAACTGGATGCCAATCATTGCGATGTATGTAAAAATAAAATACTGGTACACAAAGCGGAGCGTCATACCACTCCTGGTATATAGGCCTCCTCTATGCGAATGGGAGTGGATCATAGTCCACTACACGGCCAAGTGTGCGGATGGTTAATGTAGCATAACAAGTCTCAATTTCCACTATTTATAATACTGAAATATGGGCCAAGTTTCCAACAGCCCTAAGAGTCATGTAAAACTTACCTTGAATGAGGCAACGAATGAGCTCCATCGGTGGGTGGGCATACAGCGTGCGTGACGGTGTGACGTCTCATGGACGCCCGCCGCGACGGACACTGTGTCGCCAGGTCGTATGCTGCGGACAGAAGGACCATGTTAAATTGTGGCTAAGAAGATGATACCAAAGGGGAACTAAAAGTTGCTATACCTTGCTATTTAATTGATGTGCGTACGCAATTATAGAGAGCTGTATTTGGAAATGCTTTAAGACATTGACACAACGAATAAAAACAAACTGATGAATCAGAAATAAACTTAAAGAAAAGTCTGACATAAGATAAAGGGAATAAACATTTATTTAAATATCTAACACCAATAAGTATTACAATGATAATAGTGGTTACAAAATTAGTAAAAAAACGTGTATAAAGAAAACAAAAATCTTGAAACAGTGATTTTAGTCGAGTTACGTTAGACGAAATTACGTAGGTATATACGTGAACTAAATATATCCTAAATCCTAGATGATGCTAATTTTTATACAGTCAACATCGAAATTCTAATGAAACAGAATACTAACACTGATTACAATAAAGTTAATGACAACAATAAAATATGTATAGATGAGCTAATTAATCTGATAAACAAAAGGGCACTTAAAGTTTTAAAACACGAAAAGGGACGTCAGAAAATCGCAGTATTCGATTCGTTACTGTCCGCAGAACCACTGAACTGAAAAAACAATGAAAGGTGACTTGCGAAGCGAACGAAAATTTGCAAAGGAAAAAGCGTGGTAACGTTGACATGCTTGTAACACATGCTGTCATACATTCGAGGGTTTCGTCGCAGAACTGGTGGTACTCGTCGTGGGAGATGCGCGTGCGCGGCGGAGCTCGGGGAGGCGTCTCCTCTGCGTGACGTCACCAATGTCAATCACAAAGTCATAGCCAAGGAGTGCATTTAGAAAAAACAAGTGCTTGAGACGAATTTTAAATTCTAGCTCATGTAAATTTTCAAACGGTAATTTTTGAGGGATCTTGGCAAAAATACACGTTTAAAATCAAACTTATATCGAGAAAGATAAGGTTGAGTGTCCCTTACCGGTCCTCTTCCAAGGTTTGGGTGTTTGTTGCTGTGGCGCCGTATGCCTTGGGAAGGGTTGGGGCGCACATACTTCTGGACTCGCACAAGTTTCTGTGTCATCCTCGTCTTCATCGTCCTAGGAAGAAAAGTGAGAGTTAAAAATGGGAATGTTAACAGAATTTTATAAAATAAGGACAAAAGGGTTCACCAACTTATGTATAATACTATCCCAACATCTAAAACATTTGCATACTTGTAAGTATGCAAATGCATGCAAAGCAAAAGATTCGGCACCAATATTTTTTTTATCGACATCATGGCTTTTCCTTGCTTTATCACTATTGTATCTATTATTAAACCTGTTTTACCAAAAACTGTTCTTCCTTGTTATAAATAATTCTGTAATAAATATCATATGCATATTCAAAGATGCGAACAAAACATCGAGATTCCACTGGCGTGTTCTCAAGATTGTTTTCAATTAACACCGTGAAAAACACAATTAGTTACGAATAAACGGGTGATTAAAATTAAGTAATTTAGCAACTAAATGTATGGATTATGTAAAGTCGGAATCAACTAGTTGAACTTGGTAGTACCGGTTTTCCTTTTCTTGGATTGTGGATATCAAAGGGCTATTTTCGCAAAAAATCTACAAGCATATTAATGAGTATTTTTCGGTTCGACTCGAAGTGGATATAAATAGGGTTATTACCCTCTTAATGACAGAACAGTGAATGATAAAAACCAAGATAATCACCAACATTGGCTTTGGCTAGCTGTCGGTATAAAACTGCTTTTTCCTTGTCAAGAGATACGTTGAAGAATTGAAGTCTGTCATGCTCCTTTGGTCGTCTTTTACGACAGCCATGCTTTAAATTATTCTTGGCTAGAACCACACGTATAAATGCGATTCACGAATATCTTAAGATGACGATCCATCATAGATTTTGCTACAAAATAAATTGCCATAGCATCCAACGCTTGAAGTAGCACAAATTTATTATACACAGAAAACTGATCAGAATACTTCAATACTGTAAGAAATCTATGAATAGTATTAACCCTCTGTCGACCTTTGAGAATATTTTACAGGCTTTAGTAGCAATTGTCTTGCTAGCTTTGTTATTCATGCACTTAGATTGAATGATCAATAATTTAACAGTTGTTTCGCTAGTGTCAATCGAAAAGTGTATTTTGGATGTAAAATACTTTGACGTGCAATAAAGGCTTATTTTATCAGCCTTTAAAAGCTAAACTGCTGACTTGATATTTCTATAGAGAAAAGGACCAAACTGGTTATCAAAAGACCAATTTCGGAAATGGCGCTGATCATGTCAGAAATAATAGTACCTACCTTTGAATTTTCACCATGTCGTCTTTTCGTCGATAAAAAGGGACTGCGATTTAACAAATTATAGTTCAAAGTCAGTCACAATTTGCAAGGTATTTTATACATCACTGTATTCCTGCAATGTTTTTTCAAGCGGATGCATTTACTCATAAACCAAGCATAACCCCCTGAGGCATCCTTACTCTAATCGTCGCGGAAGTCAACGTTACGTCAACGGGATAAGGGTGGAAACGACGCCATTTATCGTCAACTTGATAACAGTGTGAACGACAGCTAAATGACACTTTCTACGCCCACAGGCACCGAGCAAATACCCATGGGACAGGAGTTTTCTTTAACGAAAACTTTAGAAGAAAACTAATGCATACTAAATGTTAAGAGATCCCATCTCACTTTTTTACTTAAAAGGTCGACTTAAATATTTATTTCTAGTCTAATAACGAAGTAATAGTCTTTATACTCGAAACGAAAGCTGAATCTGAGACACAATAGCAAACTAAAGATGAAAATGGTAGGTAGTTAGATTTCCTACAAGGGTTGCGGAATTTGTTCGAAAGAGTAACCGCGGCCCTGTAACGCAAACGCGGGCATTAGTAAGAACACGAATGGGTTTTAGTCCGTAAGAGTCTGACACTCCCTTCCGCTCCAACCAGAGCGGAAGAAGTCATTTGATGACATTTCCCATCAATAAAAGCAGGTAGTTAGATTTTCTCAAGTTTGCTAAGTGCTTTCCTTTTCATTATTTCTCTGAAAATTAAAAATAAAAAAAAATTCTGATTTATCTATGTATGCTGGGATTGCAAACAGAGGGAAGCAACATAACAATACAGAAACTGACGTCAGAAACCTTTTCATCGAGAAAGAAAGCGAATAATGTCAGAGATCATGCACCGATGCATCAGATGCATTGCATAATGTGAATGCAAGTTACAACATACTACCTACTGAGTAACAGGTACCCATCGCGATAAAACTCGAAGGGAAAGTTATGGGCCGTCGGAACTCGGAACTAAGATGAAGATGAGTGTTGTTAACTTGTGTTTGTGTTGGTAAAGGTTGAAGCACGTAGGTGTTAAGTTTCTACTGACCCATAGTCACGTTGTTAGTAACAGTTGGTAGCAGTAATTGATGTTGATTCATATTATATTTTCATTAGCTTCGTCTACAGGTTGAATTTTTGAAGTGTGCGTGGATAGCCAAATCCGAAACTATGAGGAATAGCAAAAAACACTGAAATGAGTCTCGATCCCAATTTTGATGATAACTAAAACTGCATCATTGGATTTTGAAAAAATCGGTATTCCTAGCCGGGAATCGAACCGCACCGAACACCATTCGAAAGTGTCGCTACTAAGGATTGATAGTTCTCGGAAGTAGAAGATAGTAATGGCAAACTAAAGGAAAGCGCTCATTTAAAAAAAAAATCTCAAAGTTCTCGAAGCTATGATAATTTCTAGGTACGGGTATAATAGTCATGATTGCCGAGGCATCAGCCCTAAACGAAGCAATTTATAATGGTTTTGAAGTATATCGGTATCTCAATTAAACAATAATTGACAGAAAACAGCCTACACCGGTAAGGCGTAAAAAAACAAGTGCAGAAGACACCACGTCAACGACAAAGACAAAAGCTAACCTTGTAATAATCGCTCAAAGGGAAAAGCTATAAATACAACACCTAATCTAAGCCTTCAATGCCACGCTTTAGAGCAAAAAGCCTTTATTCAGGCACACCGCAGTATTAAAATGAACCAGTCCTATGTCACACAGTGTAAAAAATAACGTTGGCAAACGTAGGCTCTCAAAGGTAATTCCAGCATTACCTTTGACATTCAAATGGACTAATGGAGTAGCATCGTTCATTAAGCAAATTGTTATGTACATACATGCATATATAACAGTATAGACAGAAGCGTGTACACATAAATTCAATTTCAACGAGAATCTAATGAAATGGAACGTTGCCAAACTTGGCTGTACTAGTCGTTGATTTTATTGAAATAGTAGTTTTTAGTCGCTTTGATGTTAGATGTATAAAACACTCTTAATAATAAATTCAGTTATTCTTCTGAAAAATTTGATTAAAAAATGTTGTAGAAAAAAGCTTAGCTTTTGTGTCCAACATGATTTCAATATTCTTTTTGATCTTTCATTTACTTTTACTAGCTTTTTCCCCTAACATAGTTCGCAAAAAAGTTCAAGCCCTGTTTTACTTCTTTAGCGCTGGAAATTCGAGCATTCTTTAAACCTAGAGGAACAAAATGTTTTTTTTATTGCATAGAAGTTGGACTCGAAACGTGGTCGCTCACAATGGGCCTCATCAGAAGGCTTAAAGTCACCCAAAGGGCAATGGAGAGGGCAATGCTCGGAGTTTCCTTGCGTGATCGAATCAGGAATGATGATATCCGCAAGAGAACCAAGGTTACCGACATAGCCCGGAGGATCGCCAAATTGAAGTGGCAGTGGGCAGGGCACATTGCTCGCAGAACAGATGGTCGATGGGGCCGAAAAGTTTTGGAGTGGCGACCGCGTACCGGAAGACGCAGCGTCGGAAGGCCTCCCACAAGGTGGACCGATGACCTGGTGAGGGTCGCGGGAAACCGATGGATGCGAGACGCACAGGACCGGTTGTTGTGGCGACACTTGGGGGAGGCCTATGTCCTGCAGTGGACATCTTTCGGCTGATATGATGATGATGATGATGATGATGATAGAAGTTGGATATTTCTTGATTATGATTAAGTTAATGATTGATGACTGTAGTAAATATGAATTTGAACTGGATTTTCGATATTTCAGAAGTTAACGAGATGTAAAGACAATCTATCCACTTACTTGTTGAGCAGTTAAGTCTAGAAGGCGATAAGCATAAAATGTCATTCAAAACTTATTATTAACTTATCTAAAATTCAAAGCCGACTTTAAGAAATAGTCTTAAAGTCGGAACAGTTTCTTTGGCTACACAAAAACCGACCTAAAGCTTCCAAAGATATGATCGAGAGTCCCGTTATGTCACAAAGTAGGGCACAGAAGCCTTGTGAGACTAGTTTGCACAAGTGTACACTTTTAAGGATACAATTTCTAGTACAGTTAGGTGGTAATTAGCGTGGAGACAGCGGATACAGAGAAACATAAATATGTTATGAAACTGTGTGCTCAAAGCTTCAAACGTTTCTTAAACCATATTGTTATTCTCTTAATATGAACCCAAGTCTATGAATACTATATTAGGCATTTCCTACCAGTGTGCCAGTCTTCGTCTTCGTGTTTATTAGGTATACTTAGTAAGTGTTACTTTCAAGGTTGATTTCTATCTTTACCCTTTTTATCAGTACTTTGCTTGAGCTAACTATCCACTAGCTTTAAAGGAGACCCTTTAAGATAATTATCTTGTTCAGAGATCTTAAAAATGCCATTATTACGATAAAATGGCTAATCAGCCGTATCACCGTTTGTATTTCCATCGTTAAAATTCACTTTTGAGTCTTTTGACGTAGTTATTTTTGTATCTATCTCACAAACTTGTCCTACATCTGTGGGGAACACTTTAATGAGTAGTATTTCAAAAGTAATATGACTAAGATGTCATGTTTCATAGAAACTGAAAGCAACCTAGATATACGTATATGTATAGGTAGTCTATGATTTGCATGAGCTTGCTAACTTTTCATGCACGTTGGGATAAAATAAAACATAGTGGTCCCTCGCAATCATGGCTAGAGGAAATGAATAACTCCAATAAGTGGTATTTATGCGGCTCTGGGTTCTTTCAATTTTTTCATAAAATATTTTATTTGTACTTCTTGTAGCATGTTTTCACTGACACAAATCTTACACTCGGAACAGCTACCCTAAGAAAACCATACAAATATGTATTTGTTTCATGCACTAATTGACCCTAACTAAACTGAGCATGTCAATCGAGACGTCAACAAAAAAGATCCAACGAATGCTCAAATGCATTGTCCGACATCTTTGTATTGTCGAAGATGTCGTGACGATTTGAGAGTCAAATAAATTGGATGCACTCAATGTTCACGATAGTTCTCTTTGCATTGTACTATTGCAATTTAGAATGTAACATGTTTTATATATATCTAGTCTTCGAGTATCCTATATGAGGTTTATTGTATTCTGCTTTTATATATCATTGTGTATTAGTAAACTCGATACTGTTAATTGGTCTTTGCCCTTGGCATATCTTGAACAAGGGTCTTATGATTTCCTCCAATCCAAAGTTTATGTGGATCATCACCAGGGTTGCGGAATTTGTTCGAAAGAGTCACCGCGGCCCCGGAATGCGAAGGGCATTAGGAGGAACACGGATGGGTTTTAGTCAGTGAGAGTCTGACACGAGAGTGTGGGAGCGGGAGGGATTCTGCTCCACCCAGCCCCCCTAGACAAAAAACTTTTCTGTAGCGTTAACGTCAGACGCTCACGACAAAATGTATGGGAATGACATTAGGTGATGACGTTTCCTTTCCACACCTAATGTCATTCCCATACATTTTGTCGTCAGCGTCTGACGTTAACGCTACAGAAAAGTTTTTTGTCTAGGCCCCCTGAGCAGAAGGCGTCATTTCATGATTTTCCATCCTTAAAAAAAATGTGGATAATCAATGGTCGGGATAGCCAAGCCCATCCTGCTTTCACTTACGTCTAAAATGTTTCTAGTTACCAGTCAATTATCAAATAAGTAATACGCAGTGAAACAGCTGATGGTTGCGGAGGTGGAATAGCGTCACAGACTAGGACCCACATATTTTCCTGCACTCTTTGCCGGTAACGACATATGAGCTGCCACTGGTGATGTTGTTGTAAGTGAATTTTTAGGTCAAGAAAAAAATTAAAGAGTAGGGTTGCCAATGCGGCCGGTTGAGAAAACGTTGAGCTATGAGGCTATGTATAGTAAAGAACAGCCTAGATGTTGTGATAAACAGCAAGGCAAAGGAGAGGCATGTCTTTGTTGCCAATGCGACCGCTGACACGTAAAAGTGGCTATGAACGTAAGATCCGAAGCAAAGCGTTGAAACAGCTTGCATAAGCCTTAAGCACGCATTGTTCGAAGAACACGTTATCGAGACCGGCGCGGCGGTGTAGTATAAAAGGAACCTTTTTCTTGTGTGGAATGTGGGGTTTTTTTTGATAAAAGCAACGAATGATGCATGCAAGGAGATTAACCTAGTGTGAACGTAAATATATGGATCTTCAAGAAGAAAAGTTTCAGCTGTTCTTTTCTAGATCTCTTTTTAAAGGAATGTTACAGATTGGAAAGATGTGTGGGGATGAAAGTACCTACTTGTGTATATGCACTTACTAAGGCATTTACACTGAAATGGTGAAGAAAAAAAGCTGTTACCTACCTGCATATTGTCGAGTTTGCGATTGTGATTCTCTTTTATGTTGGAATTGTCAATTTTAAAGAAAATTCGTAGACATCTTCTATGCGAAATAACAGTATTATTAATGAAATGTCGATACAACCCTTTTACAAGCACGCCTCTTCAGATATCTTCATGTAGTCATCTGTTTTTTTTAAGCTACTTGACCTAAAAATAAACTGTTTTACCAAAAACCATTTTTCTAAATATATCATCGGGCTAAACAAACCTATTAGAAGTGTAAAAGGGATCTCTCCACACTTCCTTATAGGTGCTATGGGATTTTATAAAGTCAATAGGTACCTATAAGGTTTCACCTGTGACCCGAATATACGACTTCTGCCTAAGTAACCACACCGGGCGTTTTATTGATTTAATTTCTTTGTTCCTTTGGTACAGGTAAAAGCTGTAGGAATGAACGAAAACTCAAGTTGTAACTTTTTCAAAGGAAAAATTTTGTGAAAGGAATAAAATGTGTCGGAAACGAAATTTTTTTATCCCATTTCTAAAAATAACCTACGTACGTAAGATTTTCATTGAATTACTTAATTAGTTTGTAATGTTCACTAAAGACCTACCTATCTATTATAATATTACAATTCTTGCATGTATCCCATCCTGACTCTATTTTCTATTATATATCATTATCATCATCTTCCTAGCCTTTATCCCAAGTATATTGGGGTCGGTTTCCAGTCAAACCAGATTCAGCTGAATACCAGTATTCTACGTGGAGTGGTTGCCTACCTACCAGACCTCCATAACCTATTAACTGGGTTACACGGTACTTCTTGGCAAGACTGGAGTCAGATTTTCTGGTTTCTGACAATCCGTAACGACTACCAAAGATCTACAAATGACAGCCGGGACCCACGTATTAACGTGCTGTCCGAGGCACGGAGGAATCTCGGTACGTTAAGATGGTCACCCATCCACAGACCGACCTAGGCAAGCGTTGCTTAACCTTGCAGATCGACCCGTGCGATTGCTATTTATTTAAATTGTTGTTGATTTTTATTTTTTTACTCCGGATACTTTTACGTACATTTCTTTCTACATCGTTCTCACATATGTATATGTTTGTATAATTTCAACAGGAATGATGTAACCATAAAATTGTAAAGAAAAATTATTTAAAAGAGTGTCCGTGGAGTTTCTTGCACGTTCTTCTCCATAGAGATCTACGCTTTGGAACGTGCAAATAGCTTCATCTTTTTGACTGACCGACCTTGACAATTCAAAAGTGCCTGTAAATGGTTTATTTGAAATAAACTATTTGACATTGAATTTATATATTTAACAAAGTACCTACTAATACACTCGTGTACACTCGCACACAAACGTGTTAACAAAATGAAAACATTTAACTCAATGTAATTATTCCTTAACAAACATTTACTGCTTGTGCTCGTAATTAGTGTACAGAAAATTAATTTGTCTTCCATCTTGTTTCAACACAAGTTTGTAGATACAATGAGACAGCTATAATTATTATAAAGATCCAGAACTCATTTCACGCACCAATGACTTTCAACCATTTCATCAACTGGCTCTTATAAATATATTATGTCCATACTTCGATATAACAGTAGTAGTCTATATGTCGCAGCCAATTAGCTTAATCAGCCGTTTAATTGGTTGCCTAGCCTTTTCATTTAAATGTGCACATTTTTCAGTGATCTAAGTGACATCTTTTGTTCAATATCGTTTAATGACTTGACCATGTCACTTATGTCGCTGATTAAACGGCACAGATAAATGAAAAGGCTAGACTTTTAATGAAATGGCGGATTTAGCTAGTTGGCTGCGAAATATAATAATATACAGTATGTTAACTAACAGAGGGCGTTCCCGTTAAACCGCAATAGTATAGCATCCATACATGCTAAAAAAAATAGTACCATTTGAAAACAAAATGTTTTTATTTTTTTTCAATATTAAAATATTGACTAAAAATGTTAAACTAACACGTAAAAGAAACACTCTATACATTATGCGTACTCGAAAACGGCAACGTCACGCTTCTTCGAGTACGCATAATGTATAGAGTGTTTCTTTTACGTGTTAGTTTAACATTTTTAGTCAATATTTTAATATTGAAAAAAAAATAAAAACATTTTGTTTTCAAATGGTACTATTTTTTTTAGCATGTATGGATGCTATACTATTGCGGTTTAACGGGAACGCCCTCTGTTAGTTAACATACTGTATAACAACTATATCCTCACAAAATGAACTCGAAGTTACGTTTCTCATTTATTTTTTGCCAAAATTACGTGTCACTGACCAGATAGTTTGAGCCTTCACAGTTTTATGCCAAATTTATTCCAAAATTCTATTTCAATTTCATGCTTATTTGGATCCGAGGTTGTGATTTTTTAAAGTATCATTGTTAGGAGCAAACATTGAAGATCTAGTTGTGAATTCAAGCTATCATTGGCATGAAAATAATAGTCCTAACAATGTTTTCTGTCAGTGCGGAAATAAATTGGAGCAGCGAAGAGCTAAATTATGCATTCAATCAATTTATAAGCACTGGAAATAGAACCGGAGAACCTAGAAAATCGAAGCTTAAAAAGTTAATTCAAGAATATGACAAGCAAAAAAAAAATTCTCAAAAGAACTGTACTTAAAATTGCAGTTTCTTATTTAATTTTCTATCACAAACTACAGAAAATTCTACGAAAAATTCGTGGAGCTGCAAAGTTTTTCTCGGCATTTCTTTTATCTGGCCAGCGACCCAAACCACTGGTGTGTAGTTATAACGTAATCTACTCGTAGATATCAGAAATTATTCGGCCGTGTGGCTTGGTGCCAAGAACAGGGAAATGCTCCCGGCTGCTATATTCTAGGCTAGTATAAACCGTTCATGTGAGGAGGCTCTTGTTCCCATTTTGACTAAGAGCAAAACTTTAGTTGTAAAATAGTGCTTCGCTGTTAGTTGGAGGGTAATAAAGTTTTGCTTATTTAGAAACTGATTCTAAGTTGGCAATCTGCGACGAAAGTTCGGAGACAGTCGTCACATCATTTAAACTTTTAGCTTTAAAGACATTTGTTTTAAGACTTCGCCCGCGTGGAAGTCGGTTATCGTGTAAAAAAGTAGGCTATGTCCTTCTCCATTTCCCAGGCTATATATCTGCCAAATTTCATGACGATTTCTTCAGCCGTTTAGCGTGAAAGTGTTACAGACAAACAGACAAAAAAAAATATGTGCAGTCAACCACCCGAACTAACTTGGTACCTACAAAATAATATTTTTATGTAGATGGCAAAAATATTTCTTTAAAGTTTTAAATAATGCTTGTTTAATCGAAGATACCCGAAGTTTACAAATAAAATATCAAATATTCCTCCTGACCGATTTCGACCATGGCCTAAACCACCAACTCTAGCAGTATTACTTTCAGTGGGAAAGAGACGGAGCTATACGTCTTATATAGCTCCGTCTCTTTCCCACTGGACGTAATATTGAAGAAATACTGCTTTGAGATTTGGTGGTTAGGCCCCATGACGGTTAATCTAATCAAATCAAATATGTTTATTTGTGTATACTTACAGGTAAAAAACTTGGAACAATTACAGGGTAATGAATCTCAACGGAGACCAGCCAGCGGATCATATTATAGTACACAAGTGCATACGCGCAAAAACTGATAATAAACCTACTCCCTCTTTGTTCACTCTCATAGTTCGATGGGACGGCAAGCCTACACGATCGTACAGACAATTTACAAATAACACCAAACTAAAAGAAACCTGTAACTTACCTCTAGATTATCAAAGTCCACCTTGATGAGTCGCCTCTGAGGCTGCGCATGCGGCGTGACGTCTCCGCCGCGCCTTGAGTCACCCCCACCTGGTCCGCTGCCGGTACCACTTGTAGCTGTAACAAGGGAAAATTATATTATAAGAAATGAGAAAATAAGTATGTACTTAGGTATGTTATGGGGTCGTCTGTATTTGTTTGATTTTAAATCTCATTCAGGAGCTAAATTCCATTGTGTATTGAATGAAACAATGAACATTCAGTACCCTGTTATAAAATGCTGTTAATAGTACTATCTACTTTATTGTATTAATATAGTTAGGAAGCGGTAAGTCTGTACCTTCGGATGGTTTTTCCTTTTCAGTTCGTAAAGATAGATTAACAGACTATGTACCGTAGGTAATGTTCAATAAAATGTTAAAAACGCAAGCCAATTACATTCAGTGTTCAAAATATGTAGTATGAGTATCATTTTCAGTTGAATAGAATGATACAATAACGCTGCCCGTGTTGAAAAATTCAAAACCAACTGTGAAGTACAAAAAAAAAATCAAATAGGTACACGGTTATCCCGCCATTTTGGAACCGCCATATTGAATTCGCCCGCCAAAACTCCACAGTTCGCACTCACTTGTTTTCAATAAACAAAACGCTACAGAACGAACTGGCTGTTACTGAAAGCCGTTCGAAATTGAAAAGCTTCGATAACCCTGAGAAGACAGATTGCGAAGATGTATGGATAGAGGGGTGAAGGGTGATTTTTACCTCACGGAAAAAACAGTGTTAGGTGTAAGATTAATGATGGGAAACGACTATGAGAGAAAAACGAGCCGGACGATTTAGATCCGTTTCATGCGGGGACAATATTTCACTGAGTATTTCGAAATCTAATACGTATTGACAACTGCTGATTAGACTTGCATTGACCGCGGAAACCATGTATAAGAGAGCGAGGGACAACAAACTCACATGCTCGTTGTACTAGACAATATCCATTTTGATTTCGTATAACAAAATAGAATCATTAAAACTGATTGAGCTAAAGTTGTTACCCAATGGAGACAATTTTGGGACAGAGGAAAA
Organism: Melanchra persicariae; assembly: GCA_947386135.1. Taxonomy (NCBI): domain Eukaryota; kingdom Metazoa; phylum Arthropoda; class Insecta; order Lepidoptera; family Noctuidae; genus Melanchra; species Melanchra persicariae. The sequence continues at coordinate 3,633,100 of OX376653.1, read as the reverse complement.
TAATTTAGTACAAAAAACCATCAATCTATACCATTAATTAATCAATACAGGACATTTTACGATCAGTTGTCCTTAAATCTGACCAAAGCATTCGATTAAACTGCCAATCAAATTGATGGAGTAACCTTCTTACACGGATATTGTTTCCTTCCAAATAAATAAATAAAAAGATAAAATCTGTAGTCTATAAACCAGAACAAACAATCTGCCAGGATTATGTTCATACCGCGGTTAATCCTCGGGGATCTAAACGTAATTTCGAGAGCTCAGTCTCCATGATCCAGATAGGATTCAATGAACTGTAGTACGCAATTTGAAAAGATTCAAAAATATATTGGTATTATCAAGTAAAATAAAAGTGCGAGTCGGACTCGTGCACGAAGGGTTCCGTATCTATAATAAAAAAACTGCAAAAAATCACGTTTGTTGTATGGGAGTCCCACTTAAATATTTATTTTATTATGTTTTGAGTATTTTTTGTTTAGCGGCAACAGAAATACATCATCTGAGAAAATTTCAACTGTCTAGCAATCACGGTTATGGCATACAGCCTGGTGACAGACAGACAGACGGACAGCAGAGTCTTAGTAATAGTAACCCTAAAAAGGCTATAAGAAAGATAATTATCAATATAACTTACTATCTCTTGACAGCGGGCAAGGTTAAGATAATATTTTTTTTTTGTTCAAGGAAATAACTTCAAATAAACCGTTTCGTAGATACTACATAATACAATAGGACAGCTTTTGAAACATGAGTTTAACTTTCCTTTGCGTGGGGAAATCTTCAAGGATATCCTCAGCCCTAGGGCTGGCTGAGTGGTTGTCGGATTCTCACGTTTTTAACCTTAGGTTCCGCAACTGCATATGATCGGGGCGTTGGAGTGCTTGCGCTATTCTTCACGCTGCTCTGGGGTCTAACCACCAACTCTTAAAGCAGTATTACTTTAATATTACTTCCAGTGGGAAAGAGACGGAGCTATACGTCCTGTATAGCTCCGTCTCTTTCCCACTGGAAGTAAATATTGAAGTAATACTGCTTTAAGAGTTGGTGGTTTAGGCCCAGGACAGTGAACCAAGGGCTTGACCTACAAAAAAATGCTCAACAGCAACACAAAATCAACCTAAATACCGGTACAAAGTGTAGGTAATCCACCATTAAAACATTCCAGTCAGTTAAATTAGCTCCGAAAATACACAGAAGGGCTGTAAACACGCTTCGTTACACCTCCAAAACAAATCTTACTATAATTTGTTTAATCAACCCGCAAATGCTCGGTTACGTAACATATTAACCCACTTAAGTAATGACCCTTTATCGGCGACACGAAAAAATGGTCCATAACAGTACACCGGCTGTGAAATATGGCGATACGAACGTATAAACGTGGGATTTTATCGTTATGTGTATTAATATGCGTCAAGGTTGTTTTTAAGTAAGTTAATTTTATTTTATTAATGAGTATATATCCAGTTTTGGTAAACTGTTAAAACCAGTATGTTAAAGGTATTGAAAAATTGGCTCACATTTCACACTATACAGCTGGCAACACGCCACAGTAATCTACAAAACTCACACATTTCGCAGTCCTAATAAATCCCCGAAATAAAACAAAAGAAACATCAACCAGTTCGAATTTCAAATGAGACTTTCTTCGCGATAATATTTTCGGTATAATTTTCGCATGGTCTTTACGACCTGTTCGCGTTTGAGGGTTGGTTATGCAACGGAGCTGTGATATATTTCTGCGTGTTACACCCTATAAAAAGCAACCGTGAGAATGCTTGCAATGCGTAGTTTTATTCTGTAAACTGTTGTTAGGAGTTGTAAACAATGGAGGCACCGTAGTTTACGTTACCAACTGATTGCAGTTGGAAGGTTTCAATGTTGTTCTCTGTTACAATATTATGTGTATTTTATTTGTTTGTCAAAGGTACAATATCGTGGAAATAGGTCAATCTGAAAGCAATGGATTACAAAACGAGCAGCGTAGTAGTTTAAAAAGCCTTATTGCGTTTTCACGTTCCACGGACGCAACGTGTTGGTGATTGGAATCAGATGGGTCTGTATTCAAATTCAACGATGCGACGGTTCAATTTTGATACCTAAAACAAAATATTTAATTTACTTAAACCTGCCGTTTTATACATGCGGTTCCTGAATCAAGAATTGGACGTTGAAGGCTTTCATGTTAAAATAGAGTTTATTATTCGTAATTCTACTACTATTATAAATACGAATGTCTGGCTGAATGGATGGATGTTTGTTACTCAATCACTCTGGAACGGCTGAACAGATTTGGATGAAACGACAGAGATAGATTATAGTCTGAAATAGCATATATGGTAGGCGCCAGATAAAACTGCAATTTCGTAAACTGCTTTTTCCTTCATATATTTTCGAAGGTACCAGAAAAATAAATTATGAATCGTTTTTGATGACTGGAGAATGTAGAGGATCACGATGTATATTGATTCAGGACAGCGTTATTTCTTAATTTCCGTTTCTGAAATTAAGAATGTCAATTAGTGTAGGTGGGTCTATGACCGTTATTGAAAATTTATTTGGCGCCTACCAAAGGCTACATTTTATTCCGGGAGCATGTTCCCTTGAAATAATTTTACACATTCACGAGCACGAAGCCGATAGCAAAAGCTAGTTCTCAGTATAAAAACAGGCTGTTACTCGTACTCGTAAACACACAATATTGGCTCCTACCTAAGACCTTTCGCGTCGATCAAGTACAAGCCATTAGCACACCTCACACCTGATGAACTGTCGTAATTACTTCTCACGGGTACCTACCTATGTAACTACTATCCAACATACATTGCGAACTCAATATCACGACCCTACCGCAACACGGCGAAACGATAAATTCCCATTCACAGTGACGAAAACAAAATGGCGGATTCTTTTCGGCCAGTGCATTGCATTTTATGTTCCATCGTAAATTATTTTGAGTGTGTGTGGAAATAAAATATGTATTATTACGTAAATTGCTGGCTTCGCAGAATATGGGTGGTCGATATTGCAATTTGAATATATGCGAGTTTTATTTACTTGAAATTGAAAATTGGAGTTATTTTCAGTTCCGTGGAAAGGGGTTAAATTCTGGAGTAACTAGCTATAAATATTTCATATCGCATGCCCATAAAAGCTTTTTATCGTACGCCTAGTAAATCCAAACTACTGTGTTTAAATGGCAAGTAAAACTATGTCATTGAACTGGAAAACTGCAAAACTTTAAATTGACAAGAGAAAGAAAAACCTACTGATAAAATGTTTTCTTCGGTCTCAAATACAATTTCATTGAAGCTACTTTGCATATCACATAAAGACCTATCTAGCCCAGAAAAGTAACTGGGCAGAAAGAAAAAACAAAAGAAGCCTCAAAATTGTTAGTTTCGCCCCACTGCGCGACTAACGATGTGTAGCATTGCTCTATTTGTATGTTGCTACCGAGTAATAATTGCTTAAAGGTATACACGTACGAATTTGGTCTACTTTCACCTTGTACCATATTTAATGCAAACAAAATTAAAGATGGTGGAAGTACTTTAATAAAAAGATTGTTAGAAGTCTCTCAGGAGCTCCCGCTAAAATCTCTCTGATGAATTATGTTCGATCTTCTTGTTCTTGTATCTGATATCGTATTTCGAATAGGTAATAAACAGAATTCTACTAGCCAAAAAACGGACCATCATGTAAGCTAGCTTTAATCCTAAATACCCCGAACTTTGCAGTTTGTCAAGGCACGTTTTTCACTTACAAAAGTCACAAAAACATGGTATTATCGCGACTGCCGTATGAGATTAAATCAGATGTGTAAGCAACAAACGGCGTGGCTCGTCATAGCCCATCAGAGCTTACCAAGCGATGTTTTTATGACTGTACAACTGCGACCTTTTTTGGGGGATTTAGTTAACATTTTCGGGGTAGTTGCGACGAAGTTCAGCATTATTTTTTAGACACATTTCAGAAAAAAACACCTTTAACAGCGTTTACGCCCTACGGCATTTCGTACAAACTTTCAAGTCCTTATTTTTCGAAATGAATGAACCGATTTTAGTGAAATTTGGTATACACACGCTAGATATCCAGGTCTAAATAGTTAGTGGATAACATTTTCGAAAAAGAGTTTAGAGGGAGAGAGAGAGAGCGATTTTAAATTTTCTATAGAAAGTGAAAAATCACTATCGACTGTCCCATACATTTACGTGCGCATAACTCGACAAAATATACTGAACAGCTAACTTTTTTTCGCGATTTCGGCGTTGGTCACATAATAAAAATTGTTCGTAATGATGGATGCAATGAGCACCATGATGATTCTGATACACGATGTATATTAAAGCTTTTTTGTGTTTATTTTCATTAAGTGTGTTCGTGGCATCAAAGTGGGCCCCATCAGCCAGCGCTGCTTTATTTTATATCGCTCTGAAGCGACTGCCGATTAAACATTTGTTGTTTCTTTCTGTCTGCAACATGCAGATGCAGCCTAATTTGGCTTGAAGTACGTACTAAATCGTGCAATTAAATCTTCAGTTGCACGGAACAAGCTATTTACTCAGTAAAACGGAAACAACTGGTTATCAGTTTGCATAAATTGATCTCAAACGATATTACGAAACTCGGTACACGATACTAAACTGATTAAGTTAACCGTTCGGCGGCATTGATTGATGCTAACTAAAAGTAATTACGCCGCATAGCGTAAAGCGTTAGCTCCAATCTCGAACTGGAAACTGCGGTGGTAATTAACCGGTTATTTTAGTCAACTAGCCGTTAAGGGTATTAAAAGTTTAACTGCATTTTGTTAGTGACCACAAGTGTGGGTTAAGCGGTGGGTTTGTGTTAGTTGTGTCTCAAGGGTGAAATTGAACCAGGGTTGCGGATTTTATGCAAAAGTTACCGCGGCCCTGGAAAGCAAAGGGCACTAGGAGGAGCACGAATGAGTTTTAGTCAGTAAGAGTCTTACACTCCCTTCCGCTCCACCCAGAGCAGAAGAAGTTTATTGATGATTTCCTATCCATAAAAAAGGTCCTACGTAATCTAAAAATTCCTGCGAAAACTTCACCCTTTTTATGTAAGTATGGGACATTATCAATTGACTACAATCCATAAAAAAGTGTAGGTGAAGTTGAAAGAAAGAATGGAAACATTTCCACAAGAGATGCAAGAGACTTCCTACATTTATTTCAATTTGAAAGTAAATTGTTCAAGTAAAAAATTCTGGCTGTTACTCCTATTGGTGATTTGATTTCTTTTGATAGCGAACATTCTGGAAATTCGTAAACTCAGCAAAAGATTTTACAACAGGTACACTTATACGGCGCTCGTCAAAAATAATTCCATGAGTTTTAGTAGAAAAATCATTGACGACACAAAAAATGAATGACGACACAAAAAATCAAACGACGACACAAAAAATCGACGACAGCACTGTTATAATGACTGTGCCATTCCTACTATACTGCTAAAAGTTTGTGATAGGCGTACAGTTTTCGCGGCATTTTCATGCTAGCTTGGAACTTCATATATTATTCCGTTATTGTGAAACTGTGGTCTTTCACGACGACGCGCGACGTGCGTTACACGTAGTTTTCAGCTAAGTATTAAAGCCGAGGTTACACACTCAAAGCATTCTGAAGTTTATGTTGAGCTTCTATGTACGTTTATATACGCTGTCAATATGCTTTAAAAATAGTCTATAGGTACGTTATAGATGGATACTAAGATTATACTACACAGGTACAGTAAAAAAAGCTGTTTGGTATCTGTATACCAAACAGCTTTTTTTACTGAAAAAATAATATTTTTACCTGTGTAAAAATATTATTTTTTCACACTCACAACATTGTTTAAAAGTAGTTGCAAGTTAGCTACCTGCCTGCATACCAAATAGATTTGTTGACTGTACCTTCGTAGATAAATTTTTAGATTTTGCAAGACTGGTGTCAGATTTACTGGTTTTCCATTCGTAACGACAGCCGGGACCAACAGCTCAACGTGGTTACCAAGCACGGTGAAGTCTCGTTATGTCATAGACGGTCACCCATCCACCTACCAACCTCGGCAACGGTTAACGGTTTAACTTTGAATATCGGATCGTGTAGTTGTTATTACTTAGCTAAGAGCTTTTCAGTATTAGAGCAAAAGTAAAATCTGAATTGAACACAGGGGTTTTCAAATTAGCAAACAGGGTCGACGACGGCAGGAAAATTCCGGGATTTTATATTCAGCAATTCTGTTAGGTACATATTAATGTAAGCCATGTCATAAATCAACATCAAATTGTAACAAACCTTGTCGGAAAAGGTTAAAGGTAAAAAAGGACGGAATATGTTTGGTTAAATTAAACATTAGGTATATGTATTGTAACGTAGGAAATTATGTTATTACAAGCTTTGTAAAGACATTTTGAATAAGATTCTCTTGCCTCTTTATTCTATATGATTGTAAATGTCTCATTTTGCGGTTCATTGTTTTTCAGAATGGGTGTTTCTTCAACTTTAATAATTATTTGCTAAGGATCGCATTTGTTTCAAACGGAGATCGTTTGCAAGTGATTTCAACTATAAATATATTGCATCTAACACAAGCCACTTACCGTCTGTCATTTGGAGATCTTTAGCAGTCGTTACGCATTGTCAGAAGCCAGAAAATCTGACACCAGTCTTGCCAAGAAGTACCGTGTTACCCATTTAATGGGTTGTGGAGGTCTGGTAGGCAGCCGCTCTACGTAAAATATAGGTATTCAGCAGAAACCAGTTTGACTGGGAGCCGACCCCAATAAAGTTGGGAAAAAAGGCTGGGCAGATGACAAGCCACTTACCAGGGAGATGTTTAATGAACTAATTATCTGATTATTACCCAGGTTAACTAAAATATTAATTGGGATTGACCTTACGGTAGTACCCAGTAGTACACCTACTTAATAGATCTGCCAAGACGCGCGAACTATGTTGGGGTCAGCTTCTGGTCTAACTGGATGCAGCAGACTACCAGTATTATCCAGAAGCGACTACCCATCTGACCTGCACCTATACTATCATCTACCTAACCTTTTTCCCAGCTATATTGCGGTCAGCTTCCAGTCAAACCGGATTCAGCTGAATACCAGTATGTTATGTGGAGCGGCTAGACATTTGAAGGTGCATAAAATCCCAACAAGCTGAAAATCAGTAAAATTGTTCAAAACATAAGTATAAGTAATATTTTAAAGTAAGTAGGTAATATTTTAAAGTTCCCCATCATTCCCGTGTATGGAAAAAAAAAATATTCAAGAAAAGGTCAAAAAAATGAGTTTTAGTACTTCTTGGCAAGATTGGTGTCAGATTTTCGGGCTTCTGACAATCCGTAACGACTGCCAAAGATCTACAAATGACATCCGGGATAAACGACTTAACGTGCTTTCTGAGGCACGGAGGAAACTCGGTTTGTTAAAATGGTCACCCATCCTCAGACCGACCCCGGAAAGCGTTGCTTAACCTTGTAGATCGATCCGTGCGGCTGTTATTATTTAACCGCGAGCTCTTTTCTTCCTGATGTGCTCCTATAAATCCTACTTAATAATCATCTAATTTATACCAAAAGGCACGTAAATGAAAGCTACATTTAATTGAAATACGCATTTCATTACCAAGGCTTCAGCTGTTAATAGAAAATGGCGGGATGAGTGACGCAAAAGCGCGCGAACCTTGACATTTTACGTAAAGGGAACAAGTCGGGTACTCAAGCGGTTTTGATAGCCAGTATCCGGCTTTGAAACAATGGAACTAAGCTTCAAAGTTTTCGATCGCGACGGAATAAGAAGCTTTTGAATTTTCTATAATAAAAGAACATTACAATTTGATTTTAGGAAGTAGGGAACAGTTTAGTATGTGTATATCTGTTTTTGCTATATTTTGGCACTGAAAAAAAAATTGATTCCCTCAAAACGTTTAATTCCTCACGAATCTGCGGTCGAATTTGAAACAAGCTTGCATTTTGTAAACCTCTCCTTTTCATCTGCTAATTGTCTATTTAGAAATGCTTTTTACTTCTTACCAAACAGCAAATAATTAATTTCATCATCATCATTCGTCCACTGCTGAACATAGTCTCAGAACCACGTCGACACAAGGATGCGAGACTCACAGGCCCAGACTTATTGCTGGAGTAATAATAACCTTACTTAGCAGGATTTTTAAGGTAGGCACAGTTTAATCTTCAGCTCTAATTCACATTTACTTATCTCTCTAGAGCGTTTACGCCGCACGCCATTTCATGCAAACTTTGAAGTTATAACCTTATTTTTCGAAATGAATGAACCAATTTTAATGAAACTTGGTATACATATGCTAGATATCCAGGTCTAAATATTAAGTAGAGAACATTTTAGAAAAATAGTATGATATTCCGCTGAATCCGGTTTGATTGGTAGCCGACCCCAATATAGTTGGGAAAAAGGCTAGGCAAATGGCAGATGATGATTTTAGAAAAATAGTTTAGAAGGAGAGAGAGAGAGAGAGAGAGAGAGAGAGCGAGTTTAAGTTTTCTATCTTTCTCCCTGAACCATTTTTATAAAAATAAGGACTTGAAAGAATTTTTATTTTTCCTCGAACGTCCATTAAAGCACGTGCAAAGGTAGGGTTGAAGATTAAATTGTGTATAAATAATAAAAGGGTTGTACAGGGTTGCCAGCGTGAAAATATTTTGCACAGCTAAGTTAAAATTACAAAAGTGTTCAAGTTTCACTTAGCTAACTTCTTTGTACTTCTTCTTTGAGAGAAACTGTTGCATTGTTAATTTGAAAGTGGCAGAACCTAAGTAAACTTTTGACTGTACAGATTTATGGTAACATCTCTTGAATGTTAAGTTTGCGTACATACTTTATGACCACTGTACATAAATTATAACCTGCCAGGGTTGGTGTCACGTCACATGTAAGTACACTTTTTACCTATACATGACGTCACCAGCCCCCACTCCTGATCTTTGATGCGTTTTATCTTCGTCTTTTTTATTGATTCGATAAAACAAAAAATACGTGTCTAATATGTTTTGATTATCTAACTGACAGACTAAATAGAATCATATATATTTTTAACCAGGAATCATCCATATTGGGTATGTAAGTTTTTGTCAAATACGTTGATTTTTTTTTTAATATCGCCTCACACGCAATTAATCATAAATATTGTGTTTACTCTTATTGTGTCAGTAGCTGACGTTACTTTAAGACTACATATAGATCAAAAACCTTATTACTGAAAAGATTTGTCCCCAAAAGTTATTCGTACTGAACAATATGGTCATAGTCTCATTTCTCGCTCATCTTACGTCATTGAGCCCTAATTTGTTGCTTGGCCAGTTAATTAAGTTATGACTTTAACAGTTCACGCTTTTAATTCGTAACGAACCAAGTTAACCGTTTCAATATTCTTGAGAAATATCGGAAATACCTTTTTCTTTAAACATATTTTGGGTGCCGTTAATCTTTTTCAAACCAAAGTTGGAGTTAAGTTTTGTAAAACGAACAAGCATGTCTGCCCAAGGCCTTTTTTATAAAGGTATTTCTAAAATAAGTTTACCTTTTCGTTCAAAGCAACTATAATGGTCAATTTATTTTCTCATCAAAGGAAACTTAAATGTTACGAGATATTTTCTTTAGCAACTTTTTGTGAACTTGAACTGTAAATTAGCTATTTGAAGACTGTGAATAAAATTACAAAGACGACCTAAATAGCACAAAGAAACACAAAGTTATGCTTTTTTTAATGAATGGCGGCAAAATTTCGTTCCAATGCGTTCAACCGCCGAACCCTCCAGCAAATAGGATGCGTTCATAATGAGTTTTCATCGCAGTTGCCACGGAACGTATGTTCATAAATGGCTGTATGACTCAGTACCACAGTGCGTATTTCACATAAAAACTAATAAATGCACAATGATAAGTGACTAGACTCGCAATTTCCTTAAATGGAAGTCAAAATCATACTGCTTGAAGTTATAATAAAGAATGGTAAATAGAAAATAAGTTATGTGTCCTGAAAGCAAGTCATATGAATATTTAGGATGGAAACTGGAAACGAAGCTTTTATGTTATGGTTTCTGTCTGTTGTGGTGAAGTAAGGCTCTACTTCAAACTGAAGGTAATTGATGGATAGTAGTTTTTAAATGGACCCTGACATTTTAGCGAGCCAAAATACCTCGAAGAGAAACCCAGACTACATGTGATTAATACTAGGAAAAGTGAGGGTACTGGCAAATGGAGAGACTAATAAATGATGATGTTATACAGCGCCATATGTGGGCCATCTCTATATCAGCTGTTGGGTACAGTCATAAACTAGATAATTAAGGTTAGGTACTCTTAATTTATTTTGCACGCATTTACGCATAAAATTACCTCGCAAAAAGGTGAGCCAAAACATAAATAAATTAGAGTGCGATTGTTTAAAACTGATAATTACTCGTCATAGCTGTAGCGACGCTGCCCCAGTAAGCTTTGTCTGAAGCGACGTCCAACGCTGGCTCTTCAGGACTCCTAACGGGCTCGACCAGTCCAGAGACCGGCCTTGTACCCAGCAGCAGAGCCGCGGGCGATACCTTCGAGCGACGCAGCTTGACTGATGTTGGTCACTCCGTGGAAAACCCGCGAAAATTTTGAAATTGGAAGCTCTATTTTTTTAGAAGATGCGATGTTTAAGCGCGGGAATTGTGTTTCTTTTTTTTCTTGATTGAGTTTTTATTTCTTTTAAATCAATTTAACTCTCTCGATTTTTCAAAACAGATTAATTGTTAACAGCTTATAAATAATTCTTTGATTTTCATTAACTAAGCTAATTAAGATGTAAGGAAATTGGCTACATTAATTGACGCATTGGCACGATAAAACAGCGTTGAACTACGATAAACGTCCTACTACACTTTCAACGTGATCAAACACATCTGATCGCACTGCGTCACCAAAAACACCATAACAGAATTTCACTAAAACATTTTTAATTTGAAAACTAAACGCACTGTTGATTAAAATATTTGATTTTGTAGTTTTTAAGTCATAGATGCAATATCTTATTAGAATGTATTGTAAATAGCGAACGCGTGCTTAACTTGTGGCGGTCGGCGCCATATTGGAAACGTGAGGGTTGCTTCAGTTAACGCATGCGCAGTCCTCCCAGCCCTTACGGGGTTCTTTATTTTAAATGCCACCTCGTTCCCACTACCACGACGCGAATAATTCACACCACTACCATCGCACGGAGTGTTGAGTGAAAACAATAGCGGTGCCATACAAAAGCGGAGATGAATACCAAAGAGAAATGTTGGTCGTAAGTTTTTGAGTAATGATCACAGTCCGTGAGTTGCGATTTGTTTATTTTCAAGAGGAGACCTTCATAATACAAAAAGATGTGGCATTTTTTGGAATAAATTAAAATTTATGACGTCAAGCTTCTAAAATGGCAAAGGTCAAAGTTACTTAAGGCCTAAGGTATTAGAACTTGAGCTGTACAAAATTAATTGTATCCCTTACACGTGGTCTTTTATGAGGATTTGTTGGGAACAGACGATTAATTATTAACACGCGTAACGTCAAAGTTAAATTAGATAAAGGTAAAGCCAATTATGATTTGCCATTTTTAAAATTTGTATGACCTTCGCCAATGCTGTCTGGCATTCTTAATCTTGTCAGACAAAAGCACTAAGACCTTTTGATTTGTGATTACTCTTATTGAGCAATGAACTTGTCTCAATCGAATAAAAACGATCTTAAATCTTACAACTGCAGACGCATTATGACTTGAGTCTAATCCAATTGTGAAGGTCATTATGTTGCAAGTCAAAATGTTCTATCGCTGCATGAACAATGAATATTATTATATTTTAAATATATAAGATCATCAAAGCCACGTTTGCCACGTTGAATGGCAATGCTAATTGCATTGCCATTCAACGTGGCAATGCTGCCAGTCTTCTGGGCATGTATCCGGATGACAGCGATGTGGAGGGATTACTTCCGACGCATGTATGTGTGTCGCATGTTTAGTTAAACTGGTTGAAGTTACTTATGTAATAACTTTTTGAATTAATGCAAAGATCATCGAGAGAAGAAACTAACAACATCACTTTGGAGCCCCCGTAGGGATAGGCAGAAGTGTACTCGTACCAACAATACACATTTGATCAGTTATACTTGTATTAGGCCCTACGTTGCCAGGGGAAAGTCACCGCGGCCCTGGAACGCAAAGGGCACTAGGAGGAGCACGGATGGGTTTTAGTCAGTAAGAGTTTGACACTTCCTTCCGTTCCACCCAGAGCGAAGAGCGAAAGAAGTCATTTGATGATTTTCTATCCAAAAAAAAAGGTCCTACGTAATCTATACTAATGTAATAAAGCTGAAGAGTTTGTTTGGACCCGCTAATCTCTGGAACTACCAGTCGGATTTTAAAAAATCCTTTTGTATATAATAGTAACATTCATAAGGAAGACTAGGCTATACGGGAACGGGAAAAAACGGGGTATACACGTACGAAGTCGCGGGTTAAGCTAATAAGGCTGCGTTTCCACCAGAGATGTGCGAGGAAGCGTAGCAAGAGATGTGTTTCTTGAGAACCAATTGAATGGCTTCATTTACCTAGCCTCGCTCAGCGCAAGCGATTCTATTGGTTCTTAACAAACACATCCCTCGCTACGCATCCTCGCTCATCTCTGGTGGAAACGCAGCCTAAGGGGCGAGTATATTGCCAACAAGGCATCATGGTCATCAAGCCATTACATACAAACGACTTATAAGATGTTATATTTGTTTGGTAAACTGTACATACTGTTCAAGAAGTATTGGTCAAATTGTGGTTATAAAAACTTTTAAATGGCCTCCTAGACGTCTGTTTCCTTTTAAATATTCCAAGTTTCTCCTGTCAACTTTTATAGGTTGTCTGATGTTCTGAAGACATTTCTGATAGTTTTATTGACATGTTGTAAACATGTTACGTGAGTGTCTGGAAGAAAACTATACAGCCTAGTCCGCTGAAGAAAGAAATATAGGAAGATGCTTATTTTAATGGTATAAGTACAGATTGTCTAATTAAAACCTGCAAGTTCTTCCACTGTATCTTACAGACGTTTTTAGAAATATTTGAATAAAAAATGTAAGTGCAATTGGTTGTAACTTTTAAATACGACGATCTATACCTACCTAATCATCATCTTCCTGCCCTTATCCCATGTTACTTGGGGTCGGCGCAACACGTTTTTTTTCTTCCATTCAGTCCTATCAGATGTCACACTATCACTAACTCCCTTTTCGTTCACATCGCTCCTCACACAATCCATCCATCTTTTCTTTGGCCTCCCTCTTCCTCTCCATTCATTCGCATCTATAACCTAACACGATTTTTGATCACTCCTGAATGACTTATTTTATCAATTGATCGATCTTCCTAGATTCCTTGTGTCCTTAATTTTTTTTATTTTTTTATTTTGGCATCAAACAGTCATATACAAACAATGTAATTCTTAAGACAATTGGTTCCTTACAGTAGACCTATAGTGCCGACAATATGATTTATTGGTAAAAATAAGTACAACAAACTCCTATATAGGAAAGACGCGTTAGAAATACATATATGTATAATAACATATATATTTTGTATCAGAACATGAGTTCACGGAAACATCACTTTCATTTTTAAAATTCGAAATTAATGACTTAACATTAGTCAAAATGCCCCAAACCTTAGAAGAATTTAATTATTCGAACGACATCCGATAGATATATCGGATATCGTTCTACACTAATCTATTCATTACACAGGCGTTAAGGTTTTATTCCAATTAAGTTTTGGATAGATATACCGTATTTATTACAATTTAGATCAGCCATTATACGAGTCAACCTATTAACCATCGCTGTATTTTCAAACGCTCTAATCCCAAAATCGTGCAAATAATCGTGTTGTAATACTAAATGATCTGTTAAGGCTTGCAACAGACACAGAATCGTGCAATATCGAGCAGATAGGCGAGATCATTAGGACAATAGGCGGCCTTGATCGGCGTGTGAAGGGAGCCTTGAGGGGCGTGTACGTTTGCAGGAATGTAGACTCAATAAGAGTTGAAAGGTAAATAAAGGAGCTTATACATTTTTGCGACGACGCACAGTGATCAATTTCAAAAATTTAAGGGGACGAAATTATTAAATACTGAAATCGTGAAATAAAAGGTATATTTATAACATTGAATAGTATCGAAAAATCGTTTTCACATAATTTAACTTGGTAATTAATATTTTATGTACTTTATTACATCACTCCTCCTAACACGACTTCTGGTTCTTGTTGAAGATTAAGTACCTCAATTGGCATTATATGTTTTAGTTTTACAGGTAATATTCGGATGATCTTCATTAGTTTGATTCCTGGTCATCTTCCTGGTGTTATGCTCTCTGTAATATCTGACATCTTTGTGGCGACTTTCCTGTGCGTTTCTACAAGCGTACCAATTTGCAACAAAAAGTTGTCGATGATATCCTTGCCGTGTATGAGAACCTTATGGACTGTTGGTGTCATAGGATACCGCCTGTACAATTCAATATAAAGCGTAGTGTAGCAGTGTCTTTCTTTATCGGGTGAGGTAGATATGTCTAGGACAAATGAAGCTGCACTGCGGTATCCTTCTGAGTGTAACTTCATCGAAGCAGCGAGACAGAGTTCTTCTTTGCTTTTTGATTTCACCTCTATATTCTACGTTTAGTTTCTCTAGAAGTAGACGTAGAGGGTCCACTTTCTTGCCCGCCAGAAGTGATTACTATTTGATCAAGCCATTTTTCATTTTGACTCCGGAATCTAATAATATTAAGGGAACATTTTTTCCAAAATCTTGAAGTTGCTACAGTAAAAGTTTTAATAACCTTTTGAAGACTTTCCCTGCTTGCAGTAGGCAGTTCCGATAAATCCAATGTCTCCAAAATATAGCTAAGTAGTTTATCTTTATTCTCCACTGAAAGTGGCTTCACTGGTCGATGTAATCACAAAATATTGAATAAATCATCATCATTTTTTTGAGGCACCATTACCTAAAAAAAACACTTTTTACTATAGAAACCGGCAATCACCGGAAAAATAATGTATATTTCTGTAAAGCCAATAGTCCCTGCTATATAAAGGAATCGAAATGATAATGTACTAATTTGTACTTTTAAACGTAACACAGTTCAAACTTAGAAAAGTTAGTAAATATCAGTACATTATTAAATATATTTTTTTATAATGTAAATTGATCTATTTTATTCTTTGTTTATATACCAATAAAAAGTACAGACCTTCCTTCATGTGCACCATTTTTTTCAATTTACATTTTACACTGATAACTTAGCCAACTTAACTTGAATAGGAGCGCAAAACAACGATAAATCAGTCTTCTTATAATAATTTAGCTTTCGAGATAACTTTGAAATGGCATATCTATTAAACTACTATCTGTATAACGGTGATGTTTTAGTATAATGTAAACAACTTACCTTCAAGTCTTAATAAAATGATTTTTCGAACTACCGACACATTGACCAAAAATAATTATGGGACGCTAACTTTTAATAATTGATCAGTGTGCGACGGCGACGCGGTAGACGTAGGAGGAGATGGCGTGATGAGTTAAACTCCTGCCTAAGTGATTGGCCAGGTGTAGCAGAGCATAGCGAAAAATGGAAGGAAGGTAGGCCTTTGCCCTGCAGAGGGACACAACAGGCTCATAACCATAAAATAATAATGTGCTTTTTGAGGATCGGCACGAGAACAAAAAGAAACTTCATGAAGTAAATGTATAAGTGACAGACGACAAATGAAAAGTTACTGTTTTATGAGCTAAAATCATGTGTGGATAATTGTTTCATAATTGATTAATAATACTTACATTTGATTTGAATTTGTATTGTATAGATCCAGACATTATTAAAAATATTTGTACACCAATTTCATTGGTAGGACACAGAGCTCAACTAAAATGTATGAATAAGACCTTATTTTAATACCTGTGTTTCACAAATAAAGATGATTTGATTTGATTTGATTTGATTTGAAAATAATGGGTTAAACTTCTACAAATATGTATTCATGTCAGTCGATGAAAGACTCACTTGATTGAACGTACTCCTTTGTAGTTTTAACCGACTTCAAAAAAAGGAGGAGTTTCACAATTCGATTGTATTTTTTTTTGTGTTTTTTACCTCATAAAAAATCTTACTTTATGTGAAAGGAAACAAGTACTTCTCAATTGGTCCCATTGAAATTTTATCAAAACGATTCAGCAGTTTGGTTTTTAAATCCAAACTGCTGAACCATCCTTGCATACGAAATTGCGTATTTTTGCTTTTCTGTGACTTTCCAGTGGTGTTGTTTGGAGTGTGGAACTACTAAAAAGTGAAAAATAAAAAACTTTTTCACAAAAAAGCCGACTTCCAAAAAAAAAACACTTCAAAGTACAAAACACATTAAAGTTATTTTGTACTTTGAAGTGTTTTTTTTGGAAGTCGGTTTTTTTTTAGATGAAACAATGTTTCAAGATAAACGTGGTTTCTGAACTTAGGGGATTGCAGTAAGCCGTGAGTGTGCGAACTATTAGATAAGGCACGTGCTCTTACAAAAGAAGCTTTAAACATTTTCCGTAGAGCTTTCATGAAAAGCTTTAAAATTGAAGATTTGTACGCAGTCAAAGCGAAGACCTTTATCGAGCCGTTTCCAATACTGAAAATTTGATTAGACGAACAGTGCAGGCTTTACACCGCTCCAATATTCGGTTTTTTACCATTCGGAGAATTTTTCTTTGCCAATTTGGAAATTGAAAAATATTGGACGACTGTTTTTTAATTCTGCGAGTTTTTTGTAGTTCTACATTTAGTATGATTGCCAATTAGTAGAAAGCTTTCTTCTTACTAACAGCCAATCATGCTAACTGTCGAACTATAAAGTGCAATCAGTCAATAATAAGGTCATTGTACATTTTAATGAACTAAAAGATGAGTACTATTTTTTTTTTATATTCGTCTGATCATCACTTTCCGTAATTCCAAATGTCTTTCATAATGCGCATAGCAAAGGAGTGGAACTCTCTACCTGCATCTGTTTTTCCGAACGCATTAATCCCTAATCTCTAGAGGTTAGGGATGAATGCGTTCGGAAACACAGATGATGACCCAGAAGAAGCCTGTTCACTCTAGAGTGAACAGGCTTCTTCTGGGTAGGCTCACTCCATCTTCAACTTTGTCTCTGTTACCTCTGATCTAGACTATAGTCAAGAGCAAACCTCATCTCAAACAAAATAAAATTCGGTTCAGTGTGCCCCTCATCCAGGTGTAGGTAGAGGTACCTCTTTTTAATGAAAACTACATCTTTTAAAAAAAAAAGTACCTGACTTGACCAAACGTAAAATTAGCAACTTGATGAGTTCATCAATATTTTTTTCTGATAAAAACCGTTACCCACTTCGTTATTGACAAAAACATTACTTTGAACGGTAGGCCGTTGGTGCCAGTAGAAACCTACTACTACATAAATAGACAGCAGTGCGATTCAGCCGGTCGATTCTGTCGACATCTCACGGTGTTCACCTAGGCGGAGTGAACGACAATAGAGCTGTCATTCCATCTTATTTGTATGGTTTGACAACTGTCCCGTCGTGCGCCCCGCCCGGGTGTTCACTTCGACATGTTTTCAGAATCGCACTGCTGTAAGCATGTCGAAGTGAAAACTTTGGCGAAGTGAACGAAAAGTGAGCTGTCAAATCATACAAACAAGATTGAATGACAGCACCTCACCCAAGCCTTCAGCTATACCTGACAAAAGACAAAACTGTCACACCACAAGTACAAAGTTTCTTAGTATAGAAAAGATAAGGCTTTGGAAGCATACAAGTCTCATCATTTGCCTAATCATTCCAAAATATTCAAAAATTCACCACGTGAATGTTCACATTTTCACTTCTGCCGGCACTCCCGGAGTGCAACCCGTTGTTATTTTTTTTCGGTCGGGGTTTTTGAGAAAGTCAATATATTTTTTTTTTATTTTGATATTGTTAATTTACTCTATTGCAGCTACAAAACACCACCCTTAAATATGACACGTAATTCTGGAACAACCTGTATTATTGTACCTACTGCAAAACAGTAAGGAACTTTCCTACTGCTTCAGGGGATTTAACCCACGTTCTACGGATAGCATTTCACTTGAAGTTCAAGTTTAAATCAAGATGTTTGCGTGGGCTAACAGTAAACATATAAAGGTTAAGGATAACATTGCGTAGGTCTTCTTGCTTGGGGATTACATGTGTTACCCTTTTCTTATTCAGAATTAGGGTTGGCTTACATGGAAACACGTTGTTAGCGTATGTAACCTTCGTTTTCTGTTCGTATTTTGACTCCTACCTTTTTGAAGATTACAGGGCCTCTTGAGAACAAGTTTAGGGTATTTTTGTGGATGTTTTGTGTAGGTGCTTTAAGATAGGCAACGTTGTAAAGCACAACAGGAGGCCTACCACAACCTCTTAAAACAATATTATTTTAATATTACTTTGTAATTTCTGTTGTTGCATTTTCAACTCTCGGCGCTGATCCGAGCGTTGAAAATCCAACAGAGCGAAACGCAAAGTAATATTAAAGTAATATTGTTTTAAGAGGTTGTGGTAGGCCCCCAGGTAATAGTTTCTATTTCCCATGGTTAAAATGATACACCATTCCAACCCTAGCCGGCGCAGTATGTTTTCTTCTTCTGTACTACCTTTACCTTTTCTTATGGATTGGAAAAATCATCAAATGACTTCTTCAAGAGAGTATCAGACTCCTACTGACTAAAACCCATCCGTGTTCCTCCAAATGCCCTTTGCGTTCCAGAGCTGCGGTCTTTCGAACTAATTCCGCAACCCTGGACTACCTGCGGCCCTACGGCGAGAAGGAGGGATGGAGCTATACACCCTATTTAGCTCCATCCCTCCTTCTCGCTCGAACGACTCACGCTTTAACACGTCATGGTAGGGCCGCTGTACCTTCATCTCTATTTGACGCAACTTCAATAGACACCTCCTTCTATCAACATTATTTTTCTTTGGTTTTCCATTATCTTTAAAACCATCCTCATTCACATTCTCTTCATGACATGTTCCCCATTCCTTCGCATCATAATAATATGGTCATTATCATGATTACCTACTTTAATTAAAATTATACTTTTCACACTACTTTGGGCTTTACCGACAACTCTATTTATAAGCGACAAACCTAAAACTTTGTCTAAAAAGTTAAGATAAAACCGCCTGTTAGTCTACAGCTGTTTCTTAATTAGAATTCATTCTTCTAAATTCAAAAGAATATTCAAAACCAGCCAGAAATATATATCTTACATGCTGTAAGGTTTCGTTCGGCAAGCAACCTTCACAGTACCTACCTACTTATGCAGGAAACAGTATTGGGCCCAAACTACTACCGTCAGTATTACAGTTATTTTAAATAGAGTCTAAGTAATAATAATTGCTAACTCTCGATGTTTTGTACTACTTATTAACACCCACGGTGTTATTCAGTGTTTGAAATTGTTCTTTATAATAACAACTGTTTCTTTGAAGATTTATTTCTGCATAAAATGAAAGTCTTTTCTTATTTACTTGTCTCTAGCCGCCTCTGCGCTCTGCCCACGCTTTTTTTAGTTCTTAATTGAGTTCTCAGTCCAGCGGCCTTACCATGACGTGTTAAAGCGTGTGTCGTTCGAGCGAGCAGGAGGGATGGAGATATACACCCTATATAGCTCCATCCCTCCTTCTCGCTCCAACTACTCACGCTTTAACACGTCATGGTAGGGCCCCCTGATCTTGAAATGCTTGAATGAGAAAGGAAAATGACAGATAGGCATTATTTAGTGTTAGTATTTACGCCCTTCTTCTGTTTAGGAACACTATGTCGATTCAGTACCTCCGTTTTTTTATAAATGTAGGTGGGTCAGTGGCCACTATTGCCAAACTTAAACGCAACGGCTTTAAAATTAGTAAATTTAAACAAGATTTCTTAAGGGTAACTCTGAAAGTGTTTAACAACCTAATAATCCTTTTAGTTTATACATACAGCAGTGCGATTCCGTTATCACGTGGAAGTGAAGGCTTGGGTGAAGTGATCACGAAGTGAGCTTATAATCCATATAATCAAGATGGAATGGCAGCTCATCTCGTGATCACTTCACCCAAGCATTCACTTCGACATGTTTACAGAATCGACCGGCAGATATGAATTCACCTTTAATCAATTAAATTTATAGGTAAGCATCGTAAACATTTTACGCAAACATTACCATAATTAAATGTATCTAGTACACAAAATATGATAGCTAAGTGATTTTAATGCAAATCATATTCGAATATATTAGGTATATTTGGATGCTATGAAACCTGTTTAAGTAAATAATTATGATGTTGCACGTAGATTATTACTGTTTTTTCTTTAAGGAAGTGACCAGACAGACAGACAAGCTTCGATCATTTTATTGATTACATCAGAAAAAAACCTGTTTTTGAATAATTAATGCGTTGATTTTAGTGACCTAGATGCAATGATTGTGTCTGCTTTCTCAGATCAGGGTCGGGTCGCTTGACGCATCGACAATTTCAAGACATAAGTGTCTATGTAGATTATGGTTTTCCTTGTTTGGGGTTTAGATTTATCTGTATGAACATTTGTTGGCATGGTATTAGTAATATCCTTCTTTTCACTGTTACGAAATCCCAAAAAAAAAGAAAAAGAGGAAAAATAATTATTGAATAATTTTAACCAAGTTTTCTAGTATTTAGAAAAAAAAGTGAGATACAAGGTGTTGCAAGCAAAAAATGTGAGAAAATAACATTCCTCTTAGTATATATGTCGCAGCCAACTAGCTAAATCCGCCGTTTCATTAAAAGCCTAGCCTTTTCGTTGAACTGTGCCGTTTAATCAGCGACATAAGAGACATGGGCAAGTCATTAAACGATATTGAACAAAAGCTATCACTTAGGTCGCTGAAAAATCCGAACATTTAAATGAAAAGGCTAGGTAACCAATAAAATGACTGATTAAGCTAATTGGCTGCGACATATATAAAAAACAGACGCGAGACAATTTCTGTGACACTGAAATAGCGAGAAAATAACGAAATTATAGCTGTTTAGTCTTTAAGAGGAATTATCTAGAATTCTAGACTGATTCATTAAAATCGGTTCATTCATTTCGAAAAATAAGGACTTGAAAGTGTGTATGAAATGCCGTAGGGCGTAAACGCAGAAAAACTGTACCAGCCTGTTTGAACAAATTACTTGAACGTAAGAATAAACTTTAGATGCCATTTTAAGTTCCTTAAAGTCACACTTTTTAGTCTCCGATGAAAAGTTTAAAAGTTACAAAACATAATTAACAAGTTCTAATTTCACTTTTCCTCCAATTTATAACAACGATCTATTGAAATTACGAAGACACGTTTGAACAACGAATTCTAATTAACCGGCTTATGTAAATAAGTGAACTCATTGTTCTTTACTCAATTATATCAGAGTTTTATGGGAAGATCTCTTCATTATCTATGCGGAAGACAAGGGTACAAGTAGATAAGTAGATACATTTGATTGCACAAGAAAAAGGTAATGTTCTGTGTAATTGCAAAATGGTATGCAACCTCCTTTGTGTTTGACTGTGAAGAAAATTGACATCTGTGTTCTGCATTCCTAGTACCATGAAACAGTATCCATTCCTGATTTTAATAATCTGGGAGGGAAAGATGAGCTCAGGTAACTTCCTTCAGGAATTTTGTAGAAACTACATTATAATGTAATAATTAGGCATTATTGTAACACAAAAGATATGTTTCAGGGTTTTCGGCGAATATAAGGGAAATACTCTTTTTGCGTATTTACATTTGCATAGTACCTACTGGCCTACACCATTACTGTGCAAATGTAGTTACGTAAAAATTACATTCCACCAGAGAGGAGAGTGATGGGTTCTTAAAGTGGAAATATTATAACTAAGTACTTATAATTACTGATTATCTATGTAAGTAGGTAATTAAAATTTGCCCATTTTTTTTTGCAAACATTTTACAAAGCTCTGATTATGGAAAGAAGCTGCTCAAAGCCACGTCTAAAGGGCACAAGACACTCTGATCCAAAACATACGACCGTTCACATTTTCTTATAAGACCGCTGGCTACAAGAATGTTATAAGTATTATATTGCACTTGACCTTTTCGAAGTACGTATGGAAGCTTTTTACAGTAGTAAGTTATATTACAAAGAGCCTTTAATACTTGGAGACTGGGTCTTTATAAACTCGTAGACATATTTGTCCTTAGCATTTAAGAATCAAATTTACAACCTATGATACAAAATACTAAAATGTTCAGAATGCCAAAGCATAGTTTATTTTTTATCACATTCATACTCTGATTATATGTTCCGTAGCAGTATTTAAAAGGCACTTGAAGACCTTTTCAATCTTCAATTAATATTTTTTTATGAAACAGGTCAAGTGTGTCGTTAGCCTTATATTGAAATGGCTACTATAATTCATTTAAATTAATTTGCTTAACAATTTAGATAAGGTATGATCCTATTTTTTTATTCAAATTAAATAGCCTACCAAAACAGAATCAGTACCTATTTAATATCTAGAATTTTTCTAAACATAATAATTGACCTACTTACATAAACTTATAGACCTCAGCAGACAAAACTATGAAAAAAAACGATTACAGAAACCAGTTCATTCTCATTCAATTGCAATTTAAAAGTACATTATTGAACGTACTAACAAGATATTTCTAACAATAGAGTTTCCCAAGGTTATGCCCATGCAAGTCAACCGAATGCAAGTTAGCCCTTTCACAATATGACTGACTTCATAACATTACTGCAACATTAATTATTATCATTTCCGTGAGAGCGGTGGCTAGCCTTGTCGAAGCTGGCATTTACTGACCAATCTCGCCAGTCGTGACCATTAATTTGTCATAACAATTTACACTTTACTTTTATGGTAATAAAGTTGGAAGTTAAATGGTTTTTGAACAGGTTAGCCTACGAATGTTATTCATACCCTGTTCTGACTGCGAATAAATGGAGCTTTTGAAAACATGTTCTTTGAATGTGTCTGCTAGTTACTCGAAGGGTGATTGCAGATAATATTTCTCAACATTTGCCCAGTTAAGTAATTGTTTGACGAGTATAAAATGCTTGTTTAGTTACATAAATCAAAGTTATTATATTATTATTCAATGTTATAAAATTGCAGCAGACTATACTCATTTTGATAACATTGCATTGTTTTTTTTTTGGAATTGCATTGTGTACGGTTCACGTACAGGCAAATTGCTAACGCCGCAACCTACTTTACGCTACTCGTTTAGTTTACTTTTATAATTACTTATACTTATTAAATTAGTTGACCAATAGCTGCCGTAGCGCTATAACCGCGGATTAGCATCCAAACATAACTTACGTGTAACTTTACAAATATACTGAACTAAGGTGAAATATGTGGTTTTCGTCAACTCACAACTTAACTACCTCTGAGCCATACATAAAAGTGGTCCTTCGAGCCGGATGACACGGCATATCATCTCGTGAGTCGTCGTGTCTCCTCATCAGCAGAGTGCTTAGCGTGGTATATCCCAGTTACGTTAGCAAATCGGTGCTATTGGCCTCCCACAAGCGGGTCTCACCAGTAGCATTGAGACGTTGCACATAGCGTAAAGGAGGGTGATCTACACTGAGTGCCTGTAACTTACGAGCTAGCAGAGATCACGTCTGCTGCTACAGCTGAACTATCGGCGAAAACTTCGCAACTTGGGTGAACTAGTACCTGTGGTGATACAACTTTACTCCACCAACGGTCAACCCAATAACTAACAAAAATGGTTCAGAGCTTGGCAGAACTGATAAGTCATCAGGAAACTACTTTCAGAGACTTAAAACTTATCTGCACAAACTACAAGAAGGACAGTGCCACCAGGAAGAACTTGGCATACCTGGAGGAGCGTCTTTCTCGGTTGAACAAAAACTGGGAGAAGTTTGTTCATAACCACCAACTGCTGGAAGAGTCTGGAGCGACAGACCTTCAATACTTCAATGACGACATTTTCAACAGTACGAAGAAGATGTATGAAGAAGTGCTGCAAGACATGTTGAAACGTAAGTCTGAATTGCCACCTCCGTCTACTAGTAAGACGGAGCAACCACCTGCGACGCCTAACCAAGGGAAGGGGCAATCGAAATTTACTTTCGACGATATCCAATTCCACATACCTCCTCGGGGAACAAGCGAGTCGACGGAGAAACAACAAGATCTTTTGCGTCAACAATACTGTAACTTTAGAGCATTCGAACGCACTGTGGAGAAGATCACCATAGCATTGGCAACACCAATGGAAAAATGGGAATTGGAAGACAAGTTAAGCACCCTGAAAACGAAATGGGAGCACATAGAAAAAGCAAATTGGGAGTTAGACTATATTTTACAAGATGACGACTCAACTTACCAACTAAAATATAATACAGCGGAAAACCACTATGATGACCTGAAAAGGCAACTTCAAAACAACATATGGAAAAATGCGCATTATGAGAAATCTACGCCAAACATACAAATACCGGATTTTCATGGCAACTATAACCAGTGGATGAGTTTTAGAGACCTCTATCTTGAAAGTGTACACAACAATCCGACACTTTCAAAGGCACAAAAAATGCAGCACTTAAAAACAAAACTCAAAGGTGAGGCGGAGAAACTGGTTCAGCATCTTGGCATCAGTGCTGAGAACTACGCATCTTGCTGGGAGATGCTGGCCCACCGCTACGACAACAAACGGCTGTTATTCACCTCATACATGAACACGCTTCTGAATCAACCTAGTATTCAGCAACCAACCGCTGCAAGCATACGGAAACTTCACGACATCATGATGGAATGCTTGAACGGGCTGAAAAACATCGGGCTAGACACCACCAATTGGGACCCGATCGTGGTTCACCTATTGGTTCAAAAACTAGATAGCGTTACATATAACGAATATATAAAGGAGGTCAAACATCCCCGGGAGTTTCCCGACCTAGAAGAGTTTATCAAGTTTTTGGAATCAAAATTCATGTCACTGGAAGCTCTGCAAGGAAATAGTCAAAAATTATCATCATCTAGCAAACCATGGAAAACGGAAAAGCAGCCGCATAAAGGGTCAGAAAACCGAAATAACAACTACAAGAATAAAACGCAGGGGTCATCGTACTTTAACAAGTCACAAAACTCGCCAAAAACCTTCTTCACGACAGCAAAAACATGCCCGATTTGCAAAACTAATCACGTTTTGATGAATTGCGAACAATTCCTGGCGATGAACATAAACAAACGGATTGACGCAATTCGCGAATTGCACATTTGTAAAAACTGCCTATTCAGCCATGGAGAAAAACAATGCAAATCAAGAAAGACGTGTAAATTGTGTCATAAGGCACACCACACACTTATGCATGAAGATGAAACTGAGCTAACAAGCCACAAACAAGCAACAAGGGAGGAAAACCCATCTTCGATCCCATCGACGTCCTATGGGGTCAATAACTTAACGAATGAAGAGAGGGAAGTGCTGTTGACAACAGTACTTCTGAAAGTCAAAACAATTGACGGAAACTTCGTAAACTTGAGAGGTCTACTTGACCAAGGCTCCCAAGTAAGCCTAATAACAGAAAACGCGGCACAACGCCTCCGATTGCAGCGACGAAAAATGAGCGCTGTTGTATCGGGTGTGGGAACCCTTAGCGGCAACTGCAAAGGGGCAATGAACTTAGAATGTCAGTCAATACATTCAGACTACAAATTCAACTTTGAAGCGTTAATAATGAAAAAACTCATAAGCAACTTACCTACCGCATCGTTCTCAATCAACAACTGGGACTACTTAGAAAACTTAAAACTAGCGGACCCACAGTTCAACCTGTCGGGTCCGATCGACCTACTCCTGGGCGCGGACATCTATTCCGAACTTATCCTGAACGGCGTCATCAGGAGTGACAAGAGATACCCAGTAGCTCAACAAACTAAAGTGGGTTGGATTCTATGCGGGAATGTAAAGACATTCAACTGCTTGGTGACACTTAACGATTTCGAAAACATGACAAGATTTTGGGAAACAGAGGAAATTCCAGACAAACCATCATCAACTACTGAGGAACAACACTGTGAGGAACATTATAACGCAACTACCACAAGACTGGCGAACGGACAATATGTGGTACAAATGCCAATGAAACCTAACTTCGAAGCAAACTTAAAAAACGCAAAGTCGCAAGCATTAGCACAATTCCTTCAACTGGAAAGGAAAATGTCAAAAAACAAAGAACTCAGTACCGAATACAAGCGTTTTATGAACGAATACATCGCTATGGGACACATGAAACCTGTCTCAGGAGAAAGTAAGTTCCAAGTCTACCTACCTCACCATGGCGTGTTAAGAGCTGAGTCCACTACAACAAAACTAAGAGTAGTGTTCAACGCGTCGTACAAGACAAAAGGAGACAGCAGTCTCAACGATCACATGTACTGCGGTCCGAACTTACAAAAGGATATACTGACACTACTTATTAACTGGAGAACATACAGATACGTCTTCACGGCAGATGTCGAAAAACTATATCGGTTCATCTGGCTAAACGATAAACAACAACATCTGCAAACTATAGTCTGGAGATCTTCCCCTAACGAACCTCTACAAGATTGGCAGTTGGGCACAGTAACTTACGGAACAAAAAGTGCACCTTATCTGGCAATGCGCACTCTGCATAAACTCGCAGAAGATGAAAAAGATACTTACCCGGAAGCAGGAAACGTCCTAAAAAACTACTTCTACATGGATGATTTGGTTTACGGGCAAGATACTATTGCTGCATCGAAAACACTGGTAACACAACTAATTGAGTTGCTAAAAAAAGGAGGATTTAACTTGAGAAAATGGAAGACGAACGAACCAACTATCTTGGAGGACTTGCGAGATGATCAAAAGAGCCAGAATACGAACATAGACTTTAGCCCAGAAGAAACAACAAACTCAAAAATGTTGGGCATGAGGTGGAATCAAGACAACGATAGCTTCACATACCAATGGGATCTACCGCTCAAGAAAAAGCTGACAAAACGCGTACTACTGAGCGAAATTAGCAAACTGTACGACCCACTTGGACTACTATCGCCACTTACAATAAAAACCAAACTCCTGTTCCAAAAAATCTGGATAAGCAAAATCAACTGGGATGAACGTTTATCCGAAGATCTCGCAACGGAATGGGAAACTATGAGAAAAGATATCCCAGTGCTTAACAAACTTTCCATACCACGATGGCTGCAATGTCAAGAAAACAACCTAGAGATATATGGGTTTTGCGACGCAAGCGAAAAAGCTTATGCATGTGTCATTTATAGCCGAGTTAAAAATCAAACCGGCGAATACAAGACTACGCTAATTACGGCAAAAACAAAGGTTGCACCAATCAGCAATAAGATAACAGTACCTAGAATGGAACTTTGCGGGGCCGTTTTACTAGCTAAACTGCTAGAAAAGGTGCGAAACACTCTCTACACGAAAAACCTACACATAAGATGCTGGACCGACTCCAAGGTCGTTTTAGCCTGGCTCCAGGGCGATATAAACAGATGGGACAAATATGTAGCTAACAGAGTGAAACAAATAAACAGCATTATCTCGGCAAACTGCTGGGACTATGTGAAATCAGAAGAAAATCCTGCTGACTGTGCAACTCGAGGTTTAACACCATTACAACTTCTCGATTTTAAACTTTGGTGGAATGGGCCAGAATGGTTACAAACAAATACGTTACAAAACCATCAAGACAATCGCTTGACCTACACAACAAACACTGAGTTGCGAGAAATAAACTGCTGCGCTGTCACATACAAGAAATGTGAAATAATTGACACATTACTGAATAAAAACAGTAATTATAAACGCGTAATACGAGTGCTTGGATGGATTCTACGACTCAGCAATATTCGTAAGCAAAAACGCGCACTAAACGCAACCAATAACTTAACCGACTGCGGTAATAAAAAGGAGGTTTTGTGCTTAACAACACAAGACATAATGGGAGCAACAGAATTGGTTATTAAGAACGTTCAAAAGGAAAACTATGCCGACGATATAGAATGTTTAAAGAAAAACCGACCAATATCAAAAAAAAGCAACTTGCTGAAGTTAACCCCATTTCTGGACAACAGTGGAATACTGCGCGTGAAGGGGCGACTAGGCTACTCAACTTTATCTCCCGAAGCTAAACATCCTATTATTCTTCCGGCAACAGGAAGATTAACGGAGCTTATTATTCAAGAGGCTCATCGTGACACTCTCCATGGTGGCGCCCGGCTCACTTTGGCTCATTTACGTCAGAAATTTTGGGTCATTGGAGGTAGCAGGACAGTCAAGAAGGGGCTTCGACAATGCATCCGATGTCATCGGTTCAAACCAAACCGAAACGTCCAACTGATGGCAGACTTACCAAAGGAGCGTGTCACTCCATCAAGACCGTTCACGAACACGGGTGTAGACTATACCGGACATGTTGATGTGAAAATCAACAAAGGAAGAGGAGTTACAACTTGCAAGGCTTACATAGCAATATTCATATGCATGGTGACCAAAGCCGTGCATTTGGAATTGGTGTCAGACCTGACTACGCAAACGTTCCTCGCCGCATTCAAAAGGATGTGTGCCCGCAGGGGTACACCCCGCCACGTATTCTCCGACAACGGCACGAATTTTGTGGGCGCAGCAAAACTTCTTCAACAGGGATTTGAAAAACACAATACGTTTAAGACTTCTGAATTCACCGATGAGATGAGCCACTTACAAATTGAGTGGCATTTCAACGCGCCACTATGGCCAACAGCTGGAGGCCTGTGGGAGGCTGCCGTCAAATCAATGAAATATCACCTACATCGAGTACTGGGGGAACAGAAGCTTACTTTCGAGCAATTCACTACTTTACTTAATCAAATTGAAGCCTGTCTAAACTCTCGTCCGCTGTGCCCATTAACAGAGGATGTTGAAGACCTGGAATATCTAACGCCAGGCCACTTCCTCATTAGCGGCCCCCTCCTGTCACTACCACAAGAAGAGCAAGACTTTGCTGAGCACGATCTACGAAACAGATGGAAGCTTGTTGAACAAATGAACGTGCACATCTGGAAGCGCTGGTCGAACGAATATTTACATCAACTCCAAACCCGTAGCAAATGGCAGCACCCAAAAGAAAACCTGAAACAAGGAAGCCTAGTACTAGTAAAAGATGAACACTTACCTCCTGGGCGCTGGGCTTTAGGAAGAGTCCAGGAACTACATCCAGGCGCCGATGGTCGAGTACGAGTTGTTACCTTGAAAACTGAAAAAGGTTCACTTAAACGACCAATAACGAAGCTTTCACCATTACCGCTGAAACTAGAAGAAACAAGAGTAAACGAAGAGGAAGAGAAAAGGACACCTACTCCGGAAACCAAAAAACTAGGAGGCACAGCTAAAAATAAAAACAATTGGCTGTCACTTGTTCTCCTATCCATAGTAGCGATGACGGGAATTGCACAATCTGCGCCAACGACGAATAACTGGAAGGTTACACCTATACCGAGCAATCATCCGATTTACTTCGATGAAGCAGGGACAATACAACTAATACATGACGAATGGAATCTATTGGTTTACTATAACTTAACGTCATACTGGCAAGCAACTGATCGAATCAATGATTACGTGAACCAAATAGATAAACTATGCCAAAGAATATCACATGACTACACGCCTTGTGAAACAATTGTCGGCCACCTACGTCATGAACTGAGTCACCTAACCGACTACAACTCTATGCTGCTCACTCAACACTCAAGACCAAAACGAGGTTACTTTGATGGAGTTGGGAAACTATCAAGAACTCTTTTTTGGAGTTCTTGACGCAGACTTTGCCGAAAAGTACGAAAAAGACATACAGAACCTACAATCAAACGATGACTACCTACTCCAACTTATGAAAAACCAAACACTGATTGTAGAGGCTGAAAATAACATTATAAAAAGAAACACTGCCTTTATGGATGAACAATTCAAAACATTGCGCGCCTATATAAACCAAACTAGCAGCGACATCACAAAAATAGTAAACAGGGCGCAAATGCTATTCACGATGAATGACATAAATACCGCAGCCATGACGGCAACTCTGATTTTTAGTGATTTAAATCGAATAGTGGAAATGTTGATAAATGCTCTCGCCAACATTTATAGAGGACATTTAGATACACATTTATTTCCCGCTAACCAACTGATCGAACAGCTCAACATAATATCAGGCAGGTTGCCACAGGGATTGTCGTTACCGGTAAAGGACATTCAAAGGGATTTGAAAAATATTTATGACCTCATCCACGTGAAGGCTCGCATGACAAACAACTTTATGCTATTTGAAATACACATCCCCTTGCTGAGCGATGAGGACTACAAAATATACCGAGTTATACCAACACCGATCCTTACACAAGGACGTTTAAAACTCGTGCAAGCAAGTTCAAGCTTCATCGCAATCAACTTTTTAAAGAACTCTTACATAACAATGGAAGACCAAGACATGCGGCAATGTACATCATACGGAGAAGACGAATTCCTATGTGTCTCACGTAATCCTGTCTACAACATGCACGACAAGTACGCTCCATGTGAGGCCCAAGTCTTCAACCAACAAGAGTCTTTATCATGCGTCCTCAAAGACGTAACATGCAAGGAAACCTGGATAAAGCTGCACAAACCGAACATGTGGCTATTTACACTGTGCGGAAAACAGCTGATGCGCGTCATATGTAACGGTCAAGTTACGCCTGCGGTCATTGACGGGACTGGAGTGATTTCCTTGAAATCAAAATGCTTACTGCAGAAAAACGACGCCACAATATTTACACACAATCAGCTGGGAAGTAGTTACAACATGGAACCAGAGATCGAAATACCTACTTTAAACTCAACAATCAACAACATATTTGACCACGGCTGGAATAATGCCAAATTGAATATAACCGAACAAGGATCACCAACTGCTGTAGAAATAAGAAAAATAGACCAGCAGTTGACATTCCAGAAAAACAGGGAAATATTACCGAAGGCATCCGACATGTCAAATCACGACATCTATCTCTATTCGGTTACTTCTTTGTTGTTGGGAGGAATCGCTGTGCTTGCCCTCTATCATATCATCAAACGAAGGTGCAAAACAAAGAAAGGCATCAAAACACTCTCTTCCAAAACTGGAGTGACACCTAGAGGAAGGGAGAACTTTGGAGGAGACATCGAGCTACAAGAAATACATTCGACAGCAGCGGAGCCCGTTTACAGCGAAGCAAGACAGCCGAAGAAAGTATTTCACTTTGACGATTTAAATTGAGTGTTATACCTATACTTTTACATTTATAACTTTACACATTAACTTTTGTTTACTATTTAACTTTTATTATTTACTTTGCACTTTTCTTAGATAATTATTTGCTTTGTAATGGATGCTCATCCCACTTTTCCCTCGGGAGCATGTACGGTTCACGTACAGGCAAATTGCTAACGCCGCAACCTACTTTACGCTACTCGTTTAGTTTACTTTTATAATTACTTATACTTATTAAATTAGTTGACCAATAGCTGCCGTAGCGCTATAACCGCGGATTAGCATCCAAACATAACTTACGTGTAACTTTACAAATATACTGAACTAAGGTGAAATATGTGGTTTTCGTCAACTCACAACTTAACTACCTCTGAGCCATACACATTGCGACCTCCATGATGAAAGTTGTTCATCTATATGAGCAATAGATAGAAAGAAGAAAGAAAGAAAGAAAATTAGTTTATTTGGCACACACAGATACATACACACAAACAAACAAACAAAAATAAACAAATGAAAAATTAAGTCAAGAGTGAATAGGTTACTTCTAGGCAAGCGTGCTCCATCTTCGACCACATCATCGCTTACCATTAGGTGAGATAGTGGTCAAACGCGTGATTATCAATAGTAAAAAAAATCAGTGAGTGCTGCTGATAAAGCAGCAGTTTTATAAAATATGAGCACACCTTTCCACTACACTCTGTATGCAGGAACAAATCACATCGCATCTGCGGAGTTACACTAGGTAATTAATTTGACCTACTATAAACTTTGCAGTTTACAGTACCTACTGTCGCTTAGTGATATTGATAAAGTTGCCTTTATCAATATCACTAAGCGACAGTAGGTATGAGATTATCCAAAACACCTACGTGAATTAACCAACGGATATAATTATATGATATCAAAAAAGCGTTTCCTGCGCATGTCATGACCATGATGAATGACACACAAACATTTAAAAATTTTATTTAAGTGTTCTAGTTGGTAGCAAATTACCACACTTTCTACCATTTCAGATTGTTCAAGCTTAATCAACAATTTTAGATGAAAGTGGTCACTAGTTTAGGAAGAGAATTTCTTCTTGTATGGAACTTAGACGACGCAATTAAGATTTCATTAAATTACCAATCTGTATGCCACAAATATTGCCTGCCCTTTCTTGGGGTACTGGACCCGCTTGCACAGCGACGGCTCCAGTGCAACGGGAAATACATTATGAAATGATTGATAATTTGTTATTTATTTAGGTATTTTATTGTATGAATTGTATTTTGATTATTTTATTACGGTGACATTATTAAATTATGAATATTTACTAACATACACATAACTGTATTACTTACTAACAAATTAAGCATCATGGTCTGAAATAAATGATTATTAAATATGGTGGTCATCAAGACCACCCTTTAAGAGTTGACATGGCAGTTATCTAGGTACAACATTTAACAAGAACTAAACCGGTCCTAAAATACTCATTAATGGACATTTCAAAGGCTATAAGGATACCTAAGTTCTCCAGCTTCTGGTAGAAGATGAATCATGATATATTTCAGTCGGGAGTCCAAAATAGCCCTGACTTAGACTTTGGAGATCCATGAGCATCCCTACGTGAATAAAAATGAAAGGGAAGTTCATAAGCAAGGCTACAGTTATGATTTTATGAAGGTGACAAAGCATCAACCAATCTAATGTCACGAACTAAACATTACAGTTTACAAGTGACAGCACAAAATCGTGACAATGTTAAAATCATCAGATTAACTCCGTGCATTTGCACATCGGTGCTGTTAGTTCAC
Source organism: Melanchra persicariae (assembly GCA_947386135.1). Lineage (NCBI taxonomy): Eukaryota > Metazoa > Arthropoda > Insecta > Lepidoptera > Noctuidae > Melanchra > Melanchra persicariae. The sequence continues at coordinate 3,599,837 of OX376653.1, read as the reverse complement.
CATTTATTGAGCAATAGGAATGGTGTGAAAAATTCTTCCTTGAAATAATCCGATCCATAAAAAAATGTTGTTGGAATGCCCTAAGTGTAACCCTATACCTTAGAGGAACTAACGCTGATATTAACGAGGCCACCTACTGTGACTAAACCATCAGGAGAGTTAACCATCGACTTGAAAGTTGAAACAGAAGACAAAGAAATATATACTACAAGAGAAAAAAAAATAAAGATGGAAATAAACTCTACGGATGTAACTACAAAGATAAAAAATACAGCCAACCTGAATGCAGCTGACCTCGCAAAAAACAACAAACTTGAATACGTAGATAACATCACTGAATACAATACAGTAGAAACCTCATAATCACATAAAAGAAAACCGGCCGGTTATTAAACTATTATCTTCACAAACACGCGATATAACGTGATAACCAAGTTAATTTCATTCGCAATCGCTAATCTGAGCTAACATTGCGTCTAACTACTGGGATTCCTGATGGAGATTTATTTGAAGTTTGAGTAATTTACTTACTTAAATACTAAGTAACTTTACTTATCTCAATGCTTTATCAAGATTTTCTTTTAGCATTAGGTAATCCAATTCAATTGTTCAAAGCGTTTACCATAACTAAACAAAACTGCAGAAGTGGATTCAGTAAAAGTTTCCAAGTAGATATGTTTAAAGCTAAAGTCAACAATATCATAAAGATGCATCGCATTGACATTCCTTATTTCCTCGTATTTCACAAAAATAATATTTACTAAAAGCCGTCGGTTTCCTTAACTTAACTTTATTTGGAACACATCAAAAAGCTTTTACCCTGTCCAATATATCAATATTGAGAACACTCTCACTCGTAATTTAATTAGCTTCAGGAAACAAAATTTACTTAACAGGACCAACAGGAGTCTCCTGGGCGGGAAGTCCCGACATAGTTACCGATCGGCTTCCGACCGAATTTGGTTGATAAGCCCTAAGCCCTAATCCCTACGCGATCCACGATCAAAATCAATGATCTGCCGTAGATCGTGATCAAGTTTGACTTAGGAATTATCGAACCAATTCGGTCAGTAGCCGATCGCTTACTATGTCGAGACTTCCCACCCTGAACTTTATGACTATTTGCTTCAATGGCACCTAGACTTTCAATTTACAATTGTCAATACAGTTGCATTTCAATTGAATTACTCGAAACTTGCTCAAGATCTTACACTAGACAACACTCATCAATACATTCTTCGATTGACCGTGGAATTAGCGAAAAGTGATCGAAGCAGACAAAGAGGTAACGTTAGGATGACGCAATGCCACCCGATTGTGAGAGAAATAACGGTCAGATGCGCTGGCGCACAAAAATGTGCTGAACGGTTACTGTTACACTTTATTCCGTTAAATGCGGAACTCGGGAATGTCTTTATTATTTGTGAGGAACCATACTTTTTCTGAGTCACTGAAGATCAAATATCAAAAGGTAGATCCAATCAAAGGTAAAGGAACAAAAAATAGAAAGAGTCTTCGTTGTTGCGATCCTGTTTTACAGATACAAAAACCTTCTCCTACGTCATAAAGTTAAAAAACACATCACATTGTCTGTAACCTTTGCTCCATAATATTTCATCATATGTATCAACAAAACAGCAAGCATTGTTTTACCTATTCTCTAACACAATAACGTGATATATCAATAGAGACAATGGTGACCTAGAACAAAAACAAGTGTATCGATTGCAACTATTATTATTATCGTCCTTATATTTGCATCGAATTAACAGCTGGCATTACATTTTATAAAAGCAGGGTTTGTGCAATTCAAGAAATAAATAATTTTATGTCTCAATCAAAGAGGCTTGCATCCGAATCCTTTGGGCTGTATAATGATGATGAAGATAAAAACACAAATCAGGAATTATTAATCCTGCGTGAAAATCTATGAATATTTATCTTTTATCGAAAGCTGTCAGTTTATAATTGAAATATACTTAAACAGTCAACAATAAAGTCATGTCAATCAACAATACAATTGATATTAATAAAGCTCTTGCTATCTAAATAGGTTAGTCTGCTCGAACAGATAAAGGTCGTGACGTAAACGAATGCAATCAATATCACAATGGGGCCATTTAGTCAGGGAGTGCACTTGATAGGGTCATTAAAACAGTGCCAAGTAAGTCGGTTAATTAAATTCTTTAATGGAATTTATGGCTTCGCTATAGATGCTAATTGAGTTATATATGACGGGTGGACGGCGTCGTGGTTGTTTTTAAAAATAGTGACGTCAGCATTGCTGACGTCACACTCTTGATTATTTTCCATTTTTTAAAATGTAAACTCGGTACACTTTTAAATAAGTTTTATTCAGAGATATAACACACAGTATAACAATCAGTATAAATAGTATGACTCACAGAGGTGTGCTCCGTCCGACGGTTCGTGCGCAACTGAGCCGGTCGGCGGCAGCCGCCCGTATTTATACAGTCCGACCACGTGCGCGCCGCACGTGTTCAAGTTTTAGGTTAGGAATTAAACTTTGTAAATAAATTGTGAATTTTAACAATATTCTTGAACTGTTTAAGAGAATTTGATTTTAAACATTAACTTAATCATGCAATAAACAATCTAGAAGTAAATAACAATAATTTAACTATGTAATTATAACAAATTGATAAACCACAAAGTAATTTGTGTTTTAAGACGATTATTTCCTAATCATAATGTTAACAAATTCTTTAATCTATTTATTCATTGTTGATGAAAGGCTTAAAATAACGTATTTGCGCCGATACGGCCATTCTGACAGGCGGTGCGTGCTCTGCACCAGCCTGTTTTGTAATTATCTGAAACAATGAGATTTATTTTTGCTTCTTGAGTTTGGTATCTGTAACCAGTAATACTATTGATGGGGATATTTTTTTTTTTTTTTTTTTTGTAGGTACTTAAAGGTATTTATGTGTTGACCTTTGTTTGTGTTTTATTATGTGTTTCGACCATCCATCACGTCTACGCACATTTTGTTTCTCGGAGATTACCTCGTAGAAATGGGAAGATAATTTTGATGCTGTGCTCTGGGCGGTCTTGTTCGCCGTGGTACACAGAGGCTCTATTGGGAAGGTGAACAAGGTCGATGCTGTGCTATGCACAGAGGCTCTAAATGGTAAAGAGAAAAGGAGTAATTATTTCTTTAAAGTACTTTGTTACTCACAATTTATTGTGGAAGTGTGTTTTCTGTTTTTCAGTTTTGTGTTTGCTGCTCCACCACCTCAGTTCGTGAGGTGGAAGGCACTGGCTGTGTTGCCTCAGCTGGCCTTGTAGGTTGTTCATCTTCTTCATGTTCATCCGCCGATACGGTTGCCTGATCTCCTGGTTTTGGTGCACGTCGAAGCTGATCGTGCGCAACCTTTCGTGGTCGTCCTCTACCAACGACTCTTTTTACTAGATAGCGGTCGTTTTCTAGTACTCGACATATCTCATAAGGGTCACTGAACTTGAGATCCAACGAAGTTTGATTACGTGGATTGTTTTTTATAAGCACGTAGTCTCCTCTTTGAAAAGGCTGAATTTTGGCCTTCCGCTGATTAAAGCGATTTCTGTCTTGTTCCGCAGATAGGGCCATTTTGTGTTGTGCATGTTGAGTCAGGGCTTCTATATCCACAGTTTGTTCATCAATGTTTACAAGGCTTAGGAGTTCTGGGGGCACGCAATGTTTTCGCCGGGTGATTAGAGTGAGCGGGGCAATTCCAGTGACGCGATGAGGAGTGCAATTTAAGGCCAACTGTAGCTCTTCTAGTACATTATGCCATTGCTCTGTCTCGTAATTTTTTATCATAATTAATGCGTTCTTTAGTGTCGCCACTATTCGTTCAGCTTGTCCATTCGCTCGGCTGACTCCTGGTGCTATGGCATGGATATTGATTCCAACCTGGTCACAATAGTTTTTAAACTCGCCGAGGAATTCTCTTCCTCCGTCAACAATTATTTGTACAGGTGTACCAAATAGATGCACATGGCGTTTTAAGGCACCCAATGTACTGTACTGATTTTTGTTGGTAGCATAGTAGAAAAGTACGTACTTTGTGAAGGCATCAATTGTAATGATGACATATTGCTGGTCGTTTGGAGTCCCCAGCTTCCCGGTTATATCCATATGTATGACTTGAAATGCAGCGCTTGGTTTTTGGATTGGATGCAGTTGGGCTTGTACAGCACCTGATGTTTCTTTGGATGTCTTGCATATCACACAATTGTCTACAAAATTGCGAACAGTGGTACTCATCTTATCGAACCAATAGGTTTCCTTAATTTTCTGCAAGGTCTTTTCCCAACCAGGGTGTTTTAGTGCTGTATGGTAGGAGTTTATTATGCTCCACTGGTATGATTTGGGTACTACTGAACAGGCTTGTTCCCCAAAAACTTGGTCCTGTATAACTTTCTTCAGAACATTATCTTCTAAAATGTAACCATCTACTGGGTTGTTGTCTCGTAGAGTATCCATTAGTGGTCGTAATGTTTGATCCCGTCGTTGTTCAACTTTCAACCAGTCCAGATCTCTTGTCATAATATTGACTGCCAGTTCAGTTGGGTTTCTGCTGAAGAAATCAGCGTGCTGTAGGCGTTCACCTTTACGGTACTCTACTTCGAAGTCATAGTTCTGTAAAAATGCCCACCAGCGATGAATTCTTGGAAGTAGATCTTTCTTGTGTTTAGACGCCTTCAAAGCATTGCAGTCGGTAATGACAATAAACTTGCGGCCATAGAGGTACTGACGAAAATGCTTGATAGCGCGCACTACTGCCAGTGTCTCCAATTCGTACGAGTGGTATCGGCTTTCGGCATCCGTAGTCCTCATACTCATGAATGCGACTGCATGCTGACGTCCTTCAATTGTCTGTACGAGTACTGCACCAAATCCCAGACTGCTTGCATCGGTATATAACTGTATTGGTGCATCTTCTTGAAATATTGTTAGTACTGGAGCTGATGTTAGAATCTGTATAACATCATTCCGAGCTTTTTCATGTCGATTATTCCATTCCCATTTCGCACCTTGTTTGGTTAACTCATATAATGGCACCATGATACGCGAGAAGTCCGGAATGAACCTTCTGAAATATCCCGCTAAGCCATTAAACTGTCTCACTTGTTTGGCTGTTTTGGGTACTGGTGCTTTAACTAAAGCCTCAACTTTCTTTGGACTCGGACGCACTTGTCCATTCGAGACGACATTGCCCAAATATTCTATTGAGCGTTTAAAAAAACTGCATTTGTCAGCGTTTATTGAAAATCCAGCTTGCCGTAGGGCTATGAGGATGCGTTCAATCTTCGATATTCCTTCAGTAAATTCGACACATTTGCTTAGTACGTCATCCACATAAACTTGAGCGTCGGTACCCAGCAGTGGAAATAAGGCTTTATTAATGCACCTTTGATAGACTGCACAGGCATTGCTCAGTCCAAATGGCATGGTCATATATTCGTATAAGCCATCAGGAGTTACAAAAGCCGTCTTCTCAATTGAGGATTCTGAAATTGGGATCTGGTGAAAACCAGCAGCCATGTCCAAGCTGGTGTAATAGTTGCCATTGGCTAATTGGTCAATTTGGTCCGCAATTAGTGGTAGTGGGTAATGATCACGTAATGTGTTGGAATTCAGTTCTCTAAAATCCACACATAGGCGATCATCGCCGTTCTTCTTCTTGACCAAAATTATAGGGCTTGAGAATGGCGACTTGCTTTCACGAATAATCTTATGATCCAGTAGTTCCTTAATGATTTCACGGACTTTTTCTCGTTCTACTGGGCTCAGACGATATGGTCTTCTTTCTACGTACTTATCAGGATTCTTGAGTCGAATTTCTAATTTACCGGTGTTGACTCTTGTTGTTGGGAAGCCACGAATAAACAAATGCTCATATTTGTTCAAAAGTGAGTGTAATTGAGCAATCTCATCGGTATTGGTGAGATCACAATCCAGTTTTTCAAAGATTGGGTTCTTCGTATTCAACTGGTTGATTGATTGTTGCCGAATGAGTTTGGTTCCAGTTGATGTGATTATCATGCTTAAATTCGTGTTGTTGATTAAATTCATCCCAACCAATGTGTCTGTAGACATTTCATAGTCTGGTAGTATATAAAATTGTAATTCAACTCTGATGTCATCAATGACACATATGGTAGACAGTGTTGTTAGAGATAATACTGGAAACCTTCCAATTCCTTTCAAGTAGTTTACAGCTTGAGTCCTTTGTCCCGGTAATGCTTCAGCAATTGTTTCTTTCATGATTGAACATTCTGCTCCACTATCAAACACGGCTTGTATGGGCTGCGAGCCTATTTTTATGTTGATCGGCGCTAGCTTGGGTTTTCCTACACAGTTCACGTTCGATGTCAATGAACGTTCTCGCTTAAAGCACACTTCGTAGGTGTGGCCAATTTTTTTGCAGAATGTGCAGGTAGGTGCGTTTGTTTGCTTCGTATTCTTGTTTGGTGGTTCAGAATTGGCATTGGCATCCGGTGTCTTGGGCTTGAATAGACAATCATCTGAGTTATGGTTGTTCCTTTTGCAGAAACGACAGGATGAAGATGATTGGGTGCCTTCTGAAATTCGTGCACGTTTGTTTGGCACCGTAGAATTTGGATTTGGGTGTGGACGTTTTGTTCGTATCGAAGAGGCGACTGAAATGAGTTCAGGAACCGTAGTTGCCCTTGCATTTAATAGTTCTATTCTTAGGCGCTCATCATTTACACATCCAATCACGGCTTCCACGGCATCTTCATTGCCAAGCTTATCTTTGGTGAGTCTTTTCCATAACACCCAGGCACGTGATAAGTATTCTGCTATGTCTTTTGACGTGTCGTAAACATGTTCACGGAAGCGCAGAATGTCTCGAGAATATCTGTTTTCTGGTTCAAATGTGGTTATGAGTTTATGGCGGAGTTCCTCCCAGGAAGATGTGGTCACCATCCAATCATCAACCCACATTTTGGCTCGTCCCTTCAAGAGACCACCCACTTTCATGCGTACATCGAAGTCACTTAGCTTGTATGTTTCAATGGCTTTGTCAAGGTGTTGGCACCACTCTCGTACCCCAACATTGGTATCAGGGTCAAAGGATGGTAAATAGATATCGTTTATCTTGACCTTTACTTCAGCAGGCTTGCAAAGGCGCTCAGACATTTGTTGCATCATCTGCATCATGTGCATTAGAAATTCTGGTGGTACACCCCCCATGGATGTGGTAGGCATGGGTAAATTCATCAGCGTCTGCATTTGTTGCGGTGTTGTATTGTTCATCACCGGTTGTGGTGGTGATGGATTAGCTGATGAAGTAGAAGCAGGATTTTCCTCGCATCCCACTTCTGATGACGGGTGGACGGCGTCGTGGTTGTTTTTAAAAATAGTGACGTCAGCATTGCTGACGTCACACTCTTGATTATTTTCCATTTTTTAAAATGTAAACTCGGTACACTTTTAAATAAGTTTTATTCAGAGATATAACACACAGTATAACAATCAGTATAAATAGTATGACTCACAGAGGTGTGCTCCGTCCGACGGTTCGTGCGCAACTGAGCCGGTCGGCGGCAGCCGCCCGTATTTATACAGTCCGACCACGTGCGCGCCGCACGTGTTCAAGTTTTAGGTTAGGAATTAAACTTTGTAAATAAATTGTGAATTTTAACAATATTCTTGAACTGTTTAAGAGAATTTGATTTTAAACATTAACTTAATCATGCAATAAACAATCTAGAAGTAAATAACAATAATTTAACTATGTAATTATAACAAATTGATAAACCACAAAGTAATTTGTGTTTTAAGACGATTATTTCCTAATCATAATGTTAACAAATTCTTTAATCTATTTATTCATTGTTGATGAAAGGCTTAAAATAACGTATTTGCGCCGATATATACTTTTAGAGATACATCATTAATCAAAATATTATGGTTATAATTATTTTGTCTTCAATAGGCTCCGCTGTTCTGCTTTCTAGCGTTTACTAACAGTATCATTACTTGCCTCTTCTTCGTTATTTGAATGATTATCTCTACCTCTTATCGCACATATTTTATATCGTGTTGAAATTGTATTCTATTAACTTCAGTTTCCTGGTTCAAATTCTTTAACCAATCTATACGTAATTGTTACGTCCGTTGATGCAACAGCTCCAAATTGTACCAAATAAACCAATAGAAAAGAAACAGAACCACTTAACGCTAAAACAAAAGTTAATAACAACAATTAGCACTAACTAAGGAACGAAATCACGGCGCAACTTGAAACTTAATTTAGATCTCCAGCAAATTGTGTTCTCAAGTCTTGGGTAACAACTCAATTAAGCGAACAAAGAACCATACATTTTGCTTCTAAAACAAGTTAATCTGGAGAAAAATCTTTGTCTTGACATAATATCCGTTGCGAAGAATATGGTGGATCATTACCGAGATAATTAACACCAAGATTGACAAGAAAGAAGAAGCACAAAAAATTAACTAAGCTAAATATGAAAGCAAGGAATTAAAGCTGCAGCCATAACTTTTCGTAAGTAACAGTCTCATTAAGATAGAAAACTATACAATCAAGAGAAGTAACTTATTTTATCTTCCGAGTTAAGACCGCGGCTTCCCAATCACTGCGGTTGGCAGAATTCCAAGCCTTGTCTCCTTGACCTGGAGCTTTCTGTTCTTTAAGACCTCAGCAACGACCCTGATAATATAATACACTAGTTTTGTAACTTGGCTGTCTGTTCACGTTTTTACAATCATTAGTAAGTTGAAAATCACGCTAGGGAATCATCTATCTTGTCTGTGATAGTTCAATAGCGGAGCCTAGTGTATTGTTTTCCGACCTTCGGAACGTTTATAGCTTTTGCAGTATGTATTTTGGCGTCATTTCTTAGTACTGAGGCATTTATTTCTTTTACATTCTAACACCCTTTATTCACTTTTTTAACCGTTACTTAGTTAAAAATACTGCTAAAGAGATTCTAAATTCAAATTCTCCATATAAAATTTTGAATAAAGATCTGCATAAGAGTATTTTAGCTAAATAATGGTTTTAATACTGTTTCACTTTTTGATAGAAACTACCTCCACCCCAAGCGACTCAGTTGCCATGACAACGGCTTATATCTCTGATTAAATATAATGTCAATAAATAACAAGCTGTAGCTATCAATTAGATTGAGTCGAGTGGAAGAAATTACTTAAAATAAATATTTTTTTGTAGTTTATGTACCTAAATATTATTATTTTGCTTTATATTCAGACAAAGTAAACAAACGATTCGAAATGCACAAAACTTTAGAAACCTAGCCTCTTTATCCACAATAATACCGTTTGTAATTTGTATTTTCTCTGCCGTTATTTTAAAATGTCCAGGAGGCCTACCACAACCTCTTAAAACAATATTATTTTAATATTACTTTGTAATTTCTGTTGTTGCATTTTCAACTCTCGGCGCTGATCCGAGCGTTGAAAATCCAACAGAGCGGAACGCAAAGTAATATTAAAGTAATATTGTTTTAAGAGGTTGTGGTAGGCCCCCTGGCGTTATTTCTTTAGAATAACAAGCGTAAAGCCTGGTTTTTTGTGCCTCGTAGATAGCACTTTTTGTTGCATTTACATATTTTATACTCAAAACAATACGTAAAACTCTCCAAGGAGAAATATTAAATTTTACTATTTACACAACTGGCTTTACAATTTTATACTGAATTGGCGTTTTCAAGGCTGTGTATGAATAATATATAATTCTACGCAATTTATTATTCTAATGTTTTTACCAAACGTTTCACAGTTGAAAGTTCAATTACCTGCCAGTTTTGCATTCGTTATTAAATCTAACAGAATCACTTGGGACCTATCTGCTGCTTGCAATTTTATTGGAATGCATTAAACGAATTAACCTTAGAAAACATTGGCAAGGAAAGAAGACGGAATAAAGGCTGCAAACACGGAAATATCCTTCGCGAATCGCGATCTTACTGTTACTAAAGCTACATCTTAGGCCACATGACTTGTTTCCATGAGTACAATCTCACGTTCACAATCTATCACCGTACCACTAAAATGCATCTGACGTCTAGTTGCGTAAGAAGACACGGGAAAGGCAGTCTACGGTCACGACCCATACAAAAAAAAGTCGGCTAAGCTGTCATGTACGAGGTCCGAAGCTGGCCGAAGTTGCAAAAACTGAATCGGGTGGCCTCGTTAGTTTCCGTATGATTAGGCCAGATCTTCGTGTGTGCTTTCAAGGTCAAAAGCGTATTTAGCTATGTGGGTATTTTGTATTTTGATTGCTGATGGAAGATTTGATTTTGGGTCTTTGTCTTTGTGAATTGAAAGGAATAACACTGGGTGTCTGAACCACATCTAATTTTTGTTCTGGTGGATGACAGTATAGACTTTTCTTTTTTTAGTTGATTCAATATTATGTGAACAGCTTAGCCGACTTTCGTGTTTGCCTCACACGATCACATCAACCTTCTCCGTATTAATCATATCTAAAGGAAGTTAAAGCCCTATCGTCTTTTTTCGCACTTATTGACGTCACGATGGCAATGCTCTTACCAATTTCCTCAAACTGATGACGATGCAGGCAGATATTAATACGGGATATAAAACACGTTTTTAGAAGAATAACCAGTTATCATCGTAATTGCATTGATGGCTGTCGCATGCGCGCACGCAGAGTTTAAATTCTAAGAATTTTTTTCTATATCTTTTCTTTATTATAGTAACGTTTCAACCGGGTACCGTGATGACGGAACGAAATCAGATTCGATTTACGACTTAGGTATTCGTTTGTTTACTTACATTGATTTTTACTTAGAGATAGTGTCTGTAAATGACAACTGAATACATTGTTTTCACATGTTATAAGTAGCTCTCAGATGTAAGTGGAAGATGGAACCTTAATTGAATAAGTTCATTAACCCCAATAACTTGCGGCTGTGAACTGCCGGTCGATTCTGTCGACATCTCACGGAGTTCACCTAGGCGGAGTAAACGACACGCTGAGCTGTCATTCCATCTTATTTGTATGGTTTGACAACTCACCCGTCGCGCACCCCGCCCAAGTGTTCACTTCGACATGTTTACAGAATCGCACTGCTGTTTCGGAGAAATGACGTCTCCCTGCCTCACACCTCGCTGCAGAAGGATAGGTTTCAATGGCTGATCCTAAAGTCGGACTGAAATGGTGGCGAGTATCACTCGTAGTAGTTTTCTTTATCAAAAGCAAAGTCGATACTTCCAGGCTTACATTATTTAATCATATTTCTAGAGCCACCGCGGCCCTGGAACGCAAAGGGCAACGAGGAGCACGGATGAATTTGAGTCAGTAAGAGTCTCTCCCTCCCGCTCTACCCAGAGAAGAAAGGACCCAGAAGGGGTCATTTGATGATTTCCCATACAAAAAAAGGTTCTATATGTCAACAACCCATGTAAGAACGCTGATGAACACCACAAAATTATCATTTAATCGGCAAATCTTCACTTTAGTATCTATAACTGCGTCGATATTTGTTATGTCAATATTTGCTATATTCTTTGAATAAATATTGACAAACTCAATACATCAACCAATGAGCCGAAGATAATTACGACAAAATAATATGTATTGTAGCGTTGGAAGGCCTCCCACAAGATGGACCGATGACCTGGTGGGGGTCGCTGGTAGCCGATGGATGCGAGACGCACAGGACCGGTTGTTGTGGCGACACTTGGGGGAGGCCTATGTCCAGCAGTGGACGTCTTTCGACTGATATGATGATTGATGATGATGAAGACGAATATGTTATGTTCATAACTTCACCAGTTCTTAGTCGAGAGCGACCATATTGCCAAAAACCTGGCACTAAACTCCGGGCTGCTATTAAGAAATTCCTATTGAAATACACATGAATAAGAATATTGGGCTTAAGAATGAGGACCCCATGGTCTGTAACGATTACATGCGCCACTAAATCAACCAGATAGTCACTAGTCAAAAGGATCCCATAAACTAGAACATCTATTAGTCATACATACATAAATATTGCATCAAAATACAAGTCGCCAATCTTATGTAACATCACTCGTGCCTTGAGCGAAAGGTTTGCATACAAGATGCTAGTTTTTTTCTCGTCTAACATAAATCGGTCAGTCGGTGAATGTAGGACTACATAGTATCAATTATATAAAAATGGCTTGGCCAGTCGGTTTCGGTATAAATTACAGATAATAACGATTATTGCATGATTCACAGAATTGGTCATACGACATTATGTGTTGTTGTTGTTGTTTTAGGGCTGTCGATGAACGAAAGTTAACGGTAGAAGTGCGAGCTAAGTATGCTATCCTTACTTGTTAGGATGCAAATAGATAGATTCCTAAAGGCACAAGAGGTCAATTCAAGAACTGAAGCCATGCATCGCATACCTAATGGACATGTTACACCACATTGTTCCTATTTTATACAATCCTAGTTTCTGGGCTGTCCAAGAAAATTCCCTAACAGAAAAATCAAAATCATCAATGACATTGCAGGCTTGAATCCGAAGGCACGTATAAGCCGGTGGTCCCAAACCATGTCAGAGGCCCTTGAGGCGGTTTAGAAACTCTGACACTAGGGTGTGTGGGGTCGTTAGACTTTACTGCCCACACGATAAGAAGGAGAAGATCAACATTTGTCAATCCACACAAGGAACTGCTTCAAAATCCCAAGCTCAAAGGTTTGCGCTTGTCAGAACGCATCACATTATAGGTAGACTGTACCTAGCAGTAAATAGTAGAGTCTTCGTACTAATTATAGCAACGATGCGGTCAATGCACCAATGACGGCAAATATTTGAACAGCTTTGAATATTAAACAAGTTGGTACATTTAAATAAGTTAAAGAAATCATTACACAATGACAAAAGGACGATGATTTTTTATCAGTTCATTCAACTTTTCGGAACATCTGAAACAGCAGTTGCGTGGCAACCCTAGATTGGTCTTGGTACAACGACAGAGGTTACATCAGTACAATGAATAAATCAATAGCTGTGGTATACCATTAAGAAAGAAACCATTACTTTTATGACCCTTTGCTTGCTGTAACCGAGTTTCTTCACTAGACTGTAGATAATTGAGGATTGAATATATTTTTCTCAATAGCTGAGCTTACGTTTTTGTAACTGCAAATAATCTTTATAGACCTCGAAGCTGTCATAAGTCTTCCTTTAAAAAGGACTGACAAAGGACAATTTCCATAGCTCATTGTCCATTGAACGCTTTTGTCTTTGGATCAATTCTACACGCTTGTTTTTATCAAATTAATTTAAAGGAATGAATCAATAAATCAAGTAAAAAATTTAAATTGAAAAATCAAAAAGAAAAAGTCAATATTCTTGGTAGTTTCTCCATGGCCATAACATTGCAAACAGATTCATAAATAATGAGAATTTCTTTGAGTTTGAAAACTAACTACGTGTTAAATTCAGTATTCCAAACATGTAATTAAGTGCCTAGGTACTAATTTGATTTATAAACTACTCAAATAATAAAACGTTTATGAGGCTTAAATTAACAAAACTATTAACATGATTTGTGGCCCCATTAAATTTTATGAGGAACTGCGTCTTTAATATAAATTTTCCGACGAAGCGATCCTTCTAAGGCATTTAACTACGGAAGAGTGGGCAATTAACTCGACTGTTTATTAAGACATTTTGAAGAAATCCGGCACGAAGGACTCTCGATCGAGAAGAAAACCTTTTGAAACTCACAGTAAATTTTCTTATAAACTACTCATTTTCGTGATAAGAGAAGTCGATTAGTCCACGAAAATCCAGTTGAAAGCAGAGTCATAAAACGTAGGCCAGAGCCAAATGTTCTCCATCTCCACAACCAAGCTAGAAGATACAGTTTCAAACAATTAACCTTAAAAAGAAAACATTTCCTTAATTGACTTTCCCATCGGTTTCCCTTGATCAATTACTTTTATTAATTCTTGATAAGCATCGATTCCCCTATCTAAATAAATGAAAAATGTGGTCGTCGATAACCGCAGGCGAAACAAAGTGAAACAGTAGGTACAGCTGACTAAGGAAAGTTTGACGAAACGATTTGATCTCACTTTTCTGATGAAACTAAGCAATAAACGCGAACAAAATGACCCGAGACCAGTTGATTTTCAAGCGTTTAAAAATAATCTTGAATAAGTAAAACTTATGAAAACGAATAATGAAAAACACACCGTGTCTAATAAAACTGTGCTGGTGATAAATTGTATTAAGAATGCTATTATTGGCAAAAATGCAGCATAACGAATGTGCACACAATAATAATATGTTCATGTAGATATAGAAGATACAACAGATGACAAGAGAAATAGAAGTTACTGGGAGTCAAAGAGATCTTAATGTGTCTAGCATATAATAGGAAAGCACTAACAGCGACGTGCTCTGTTCCTGCAATTTGTGGAGATGAAGGAACAAGCTGATGCTAAATTACGTGAAGTAATTAATGATTATGAAGAATTAATTAAACAAAGACTATAAACAACAATAGTACAAACGTAGTCTGACTACATAACTTAAGTTAGTAACTACATTCTCATAAAAATAACTACTTACATAACAATACTATAAGATTGCTTATCAAGAGTTGATAACAAAGATGTTAGAGTTCATATAAAGATTATGTAGATAAGATTAAGTTTTCATTCAGTAGGAGGAAAGTATTTTACATAAGTGTTATCTTGAACATTATATTTTTTTTTCGTGTAGAACTCATTGACACATCTTAGAAATTTGTAAAAAAAATACGTTGGTGATTACGGTGGTGTTGTACCTGCAAATGTTATATTCTATCTCTAATAACTGCCTGAAATGTCTCATGGAGGTGCCAAAATCAACAAAAGAAAAACAGCTACTTTAGCTACTACCTAATCTTAGTCGTGAAGACATCAATCAGTACTGAATCACGATTCATGTACAGTTGCCCTATATAGAATGAGCGATTTATTACTGTATATATACGGTATATTACTGTGCTTTGATTGATATGAAAGTTGCTTGAACATACATTTTTGAAAAGACCTTGGTTACGCAACAGTAGCGGTCTCATAACTCTTCCCTGCGGCATCCCAAGGCCTTTTCCATCCCTCCCATTCTATGCAAACCCACTTAATTCAATACCGCATCGACTTATTAATACATTAATTAAGATACGCATGTGACGAGTCCATCACAATGATTGATTTTACTTAAAGGTAGATCTTTACATTTAAGTTTTGTATCCATAATTCATTAGTCTTCTCATATACCGTTTACTTTTACAGGATAACACATTAAGAACCGGACAGAATGTTATTGCTACCTAGAACACATTCAACAAACAAACAAGAAGTCAAGTTCAAAGCGAGACATGCCTTAGAAAAATAGTCTGACTGTAACGAGTCCCATTAAATGTTAAGAATTTCAAGCATTACTGGTTCCACTGTAAAGCCTTCTTTACACTTAACCACGCTTTGAAGCGTAATGCTCCATTTACTCCTAAGACGCGTAACAAAGTCGTTATTTAATTTTAAATGGACACCGAAATAGGTTCATGTGAAAGAACCTTAATTTGATGGCAGTATTATGTTGTTCAAGTTTATTACCAAGTTTACAAAACGGGGTCTTGCTCGATGACGTTTTGCGGATTTTTGATGACAAATTCTTGCAAACATGTCATAACATTAGCACCTTGGCGAAAATTATATCAATTTGTTATGTACACGCGAAACTGAGTTCTAATTCGTAGCGGAAGAGCTGAGTTTACAATGACGATAAAAATGCTTAATTGGTGCAATGTATTTGTGATGCAAGCCTGAATTCAGTTTTCTAACTTACTATGTTGACACAAATTCTGTTCTTAGATAAAATTTTGTTACTTACGGGTGATATCCATGGCTAGAGTACTCGTAATACACACTCCCATCTTCAGTTTTATCACAAAAACACCAAAAATTGAGAAAAAGTCACTTGTTATTCGACCCTAGCGTCAATTCCTGAACAAACCACACCACTCGCACTGATTCCCGGTAAATACTGATACGAACCCACTGATATAACACAAAATCCTGTTAGTGGAGTAACCTCACTGAGTTGACTGAAGCCTCATAGAAACTTTAATCTAATTAGGCCTCCCTTCCTACTTCGAATTTAAACATTCGATTTTTAAATGTACCGGTAGAACCTGACATTAGAGTGACATTTTTATTTTTAAATTGGATCAAGCACACGCGACCGCGCGTCTACGGAATCCGGCGCAGACTGCGGTACCAAGTGTAGGCTGTATGCTTGGCTTTGAGCAAGCGGCTCTCAATCTTTTGGGATTTCCATCTGTATTGTAACTAAACCTCTTGTTTGTGACTAAGTGTTTGATTTGTTAATGCCGTTTTCTGTTGTTTCTGGGAAATTCTGTTTGTAAGGTTTATATTGAGGTTAGAAAATATTTTGTTATTTTACTGTTATCTTTACATTGCCTGCCAAAGAAAACAATTTTATATCTACAGCACGTAAGTAAGATTTCTGTTAGAATTCAGAACATTTGTTACGAATTACTTAACCTTCAGTAAATCATACACTTATTATTTTAATTTCAGTTCCTTCCTAAAGGTAATTTTTCAGGTTTAGCGCTAAAGTTATCGAACCTCAGACCAATAGAGAGACCAGTTTTATGCAACACAAGACTTATTCATTTTGCAGCAAACTTTGCTCTTATTGTGAGCGTGATAATACAACATTCTTTTTCATTTTTATCGCATTGTTTATAGACGAAATTGAAAGACCAATCATTTATAACAAGTAAAAACAAAAGAAAAAAGTTGAAACATTGAGAAACAGTGACAGTCTTTTGTTTTTTTAATAGTTGTTTGATATCATTCCAGTTACTTACTTACAAATGTAGTTTACTTGATGTTTCTCTCTCTACTGAAATATTTTCAATACACTATGGACAATTTTTGAATAGACAATATTATTATTGTCTATTTAAAAATTATAATCCATGCACTTTAACATCATCAGTACAGATTAGATTATGATAATAAAATGTTATGATGAATTATTTCTAGAAGAGTCTGCTTACTTTTTGATGCTTGCAGACTCGAATGCTCATACATAACCCATACTTGAAATGGAAACCCAGTTACATAAAGCCGGGGTATCCATTACGTAACTATCAGTATCCAGGTCGATATTCGAGTTCCCAGTGACCTAGACGGTTAGATTATCTTACGCCAGAGACTGAAAGGCGCCTGGCCTACCCTTTCAGAAGTAAATTGGACTCTATCACTTCACCCTAAAGTATAAAATGAAGTGGCAGTGCAGATGTTTATTTTTATGGGCCAGCTTTTGCGGGAAGTGTTAAGTGAGCTTGAAAAAAATGTTTGGCGGATTTTCCATGAAGTTTTTGGATTCTCTCGGTCTGTGACTCGAGACAGGAACCAGACAATAGTGAGTTTGGTATGACGTTTGCATGAATTATGTAAGCTCTCTACTTGTTTAATGTGATACCGGCAAACGGGGTAACTAGGAACAGAGGGATGAATAGAAACAAAACTTTGATATCAAATTTGAGACCGCAAATGCTGCAAACAAGATTTAAATAACGTAAAAATCCTCCTCAAAGTTTTGTGTCGATTCACCCCTGCATTCCTAATTACCCCGTTTGTAGGTACTTACACGTTTTTTTGCTGCTTTGAACCTTTTGGTGAGTATTCATATAGGTAATGTACCTTAATTGGATCTTAGTTGTCTTGCTAATATTGGTATAGCAAGTATGTACAAGTTCCTAGGATATCCTTCAGTGTTTTTGAATTTTCATGAAACATCAGTGGGTCAATTCTATTAATTTTCAAGCAACTTTCTCATTCGCATGT
The DNA here is from genome assembly GCA_947386135.1 of Melanchra persicariae. Classification (NCBI taxonomy): domain Eukaryota; kingdom Metazoa; phylum Arthropoda; class Insecta; order Lepidoptera; family Noctuidae; genus Melanchra; species Melanchra persicariae. The sequence goes on along the minus strand of OX376653.1, from coordinate 3,581,943 downwards.
CGGTTGCAATCTAACAAATAAATAAATTCCTAGTGGATACGAAGCTTTTTGTAATTTTGTCATACATATTCCAAGTATGTGCATATGGCAGTCATAATGAGAATTCTGAGCACACTGCTACTGCTGATGTGGTTCAGATACCAGGGTTGCATAAGATGGAACGAGTTTTTGTCCAAAATTTTAAATACGTTCGTGGTCATTCTCCAATGACGTGAATGGTTTTAATTTGATGCGAACTTCCTACTTAAGATTTTGTCACGAAAAAGTGGGTCTTGAGGTACATATATGGACCAGGATTGCGGAATTTGTTCGAAAGAGTCACCGCGGCTTTGGAACGCAAAGGGCTTTTGAAGGAGCATGGATGGGTCTTAATCAGTAAGAGTCTGACACTCCCCTCTACTCTGCCCAAAGCGGAAGGTGTCATTTGATGATTTTCATCCTGATGCCAGGGTTGCGGAATTTGTTCGAAAGAGTCACCGCGGGCCTGCAACGCAAAGAAGAAAGAAAGACTTTATTTGCGCCAAGCATGACGCATACCAAAAATAAACAAAATTATAATAGCTATGCAAGTTGGGAAGATATGCGTCACATTCGCGAAAAACGGCAATCGCTCAGCATAATGCTGGAACTCATGTGCGAGACAGAGCCACAGTACTGGTATTTAGCGACAGCCGGGAAAGGGCTTTTGGAGGAACACGGATGGATTTTAGTCAGTAAGTGTCTGACACTCCCTCCCGCTCCACCCAGAGCGGAAGAAGTCATTTGATGAGTTCCCATCCATTAAAAAGAGGTATATGGATAGCGTTTTTTGTGGCTAGGAGAAAAGGAGACTGTCGAAACGTATTTACAGAATGTAGATCGTAGAACACTGGTAGGTAGGTATAGTCGCAACCCGCAATAAAGAGTCAAAAGATCAAATTTAGTTTCACGTATCTGATAGCCCAAGATTGCTCATATTGCAAACTCATTTGCGTCATTCGTAGTAAAATTTTAGTGCAGAAGCTGCAAATGTAATTAAGTAGGTATGAATAAATCTTGTTATTGCGTATGCATTCAAACTCCAAGTGTGACATAAAACATAAATGACAATTGAATGTTAATTTGTTAACATGTCTACTAAAAATATATAACTAAATAAAATCAACTGAACCCCACAGAGATTTTATGATCCTAACATAGTTATTTCTGCATTGTATTACTTTTCAATGAAAACATGAAATGGTACAGCGGTGCATCTCAATATTGCATATTTAGTTTATCTAAGTACCTATGCATTTAGTGAAGGGTAGCTGTGCTAACGTACATATGCAACTGTCTTCTTGTTACTTCATTCATCTAAAGTTCTGTACAGCGCAAGGAAACACATCACACGATTTTCTTGAAGCCATAAATAAACCCTGCAAAAAGTTCCGTATCTACCAACTTCCAGTTGTGAGCACGCTCGCTCCTGTCACGGCATCATCATCAATATCACATCAATCATTATCTTTTTAGAAGTATTCAGTACAAATAGAAACCCGAGACGATCATATATCTCATATTACAGCGTGTTTTACGTCATAGATAGTATATTATCTTAGTTCTATTTATCAATCAGAATATTTTCAACATGGTTAGGTTTTGGTGAGGGTGTCTTGATACTGCAATATGGAGTTACGGAGCCTGCGCAAACCACAAAGGAGATGATAGGCCGAGCTGGTTGTCTTCATTAAGAATAGACATAGAGACGGTAACAATTAGAATAATGAAGTCTTTGTCTAGTAGTTTACCTCTTGAATTCCACGAAGGATTAGGGCGCAGATTGATAGCTTTTTTATGGATGTGAAATCATCTAATAACTCCTTCCACTCTGGGTGGAGCGGGAGGGAGTGTCAGACTCTTACTGACTAAAACCCATCCGCGTTCCTCCTATTGCCCTTTACGTTCCACGGCCGCGGTGACTCTTTCGAACTAAACCCGCAACCCTGGCAGGGCAGATTAGTAGCTACAACAAAATTTTGGTAGTAAAGTCGAAATCGAATTTAGTTTCGTAGAGATCGACAAACGTTTATGTTCGTTTATTAGTATCGCGTATGATCCGACTAAAAATGTACACTTAAAATTGCCAAACTTACCGATTGTCTATATTTAATCGCCCGTTAAATTATCGCCTCCTTTATCAAACAAAAACATGTTCTATCAAGAGCTCCATAAAACATCTAATCGCTCCATTGTGTACCGAACTCTTACGAAACTGGAGCATCGTGCATCTTATATGTAAGTACATTGTATACTGTACATTTGTGATGTAATGAACGTGGAAAGAAAATAAACTATCTCTTATATTGTTACTAAAGGAAAGACTGCTGCTGAGAATTAAACACTATGGAAACACAAACACTTGGAAACAACCAATTTAATGCTTAAATCAGTATTGACTTAAGTCAGTACGACCCTGTTGGATTTTCAACTAACGATGCTGAGCGTAACGATAATCTCTTGCACTTTTATTGAGACAGTTTCTTTTCGTGTCGATTGAGTCATATCAAATTTTGTCCGACCAGTTTTGAACAACTTGTACAGCTCTATCATTGGCTTCGTTCAAATCTTGGATGGTGCAGGTGGTTGTGCACGACGGGCAATTAAGAAGGTGATGCGTGTCCTGTGAAGGGGCTCCACACTGGCACTGCGTTTGGGATGGGTGAAGAAGTCCTATTTGGCCAGATTATTATTACAGCGGACAACCTGGGTCCGCCGTCGGTTAAGAGATTTCCAGATTGGCCACTGCGATGTTCTGCTTGGGTGAAGTGTGGAAGGTGTTTGTGCCTCAGCGCAATTAGATCATTTAGACAGTTAAAACTGGCATGCAACTTGGTGTAAGTAATTTATGCGTACGTCATCATTCAATTTAATGTCTGTTGTAGGACCAAAGTTCCCCAAGTTTTTATTTGTCCTAGTCCTGCTCTAGGTATCCGTATCATGATGTATGCTTATTCCTAAATACGTTACACATTTTATGAGAGCAATCCCAAATAATAAAAAAAACTTGTAAATAGGTAGTTGTTCATTTCGAAACCAGAGTAAAAAATATTTAAAAAAAGTGTTTTAGAGCAAATTATTTTGTCGTTACCATAAAAAATAAAGACCTTTAATTGGTTCTGAAAAATACATAACTAAGTAAAAAACTTAATAAGTAAACAATATGTAGTATAATAAAAAATAGTAGGTATCTATAAAATCAGCGCACCAAGTCCTCTTGCGTTGACTTGGTGCCGCCATAGCGATTGCAATAGCAATAAGTAGCAAGCTTTACGTTGCTCACGACATTTCATCAGGCACATCTCATCATTTAAAAAAATAAGACTTTAAAAAGTGTTTAAATAGTGACAAGTTAGGGATATTGAAAATTTTATTTACGTTACCTAGTCGCATTATACGATAGATTAGTAAAGACATTACTATTAGGCCGACAATTCGATAATAAGGAGTCAAACTTCTTTTCTGGAATTTCGTTTCGGTATAGGATTCGAGGGGAGGATCTGTAACAAGTTGCTATATTAGGATCAGAAAAGGACAATAATATTAATATGGAATAAATAGCTGTTGGCTTTAAATTATTAACACTATAAGTAAGACCCCGTGAACCTTTAGGAAATCAATCACAATAAATGGTGTCAATTATTTCAATTGCTTAAACTAATAACGAACCCGCTCATATATTCGATTTTAGTATTTCTAGGATAATAATTCACATGGCTTTGAGAACCGATCGAGCAAACACATCAATTCGCATACATCGACATAAAACTCCTCCACTGGTCTGGCCACATTCACCTGTTCGAAAGTTTGAACTCAAGAATGTGATAATCAAAAGTACTTACATAATCGCCTTGAGTACGGGGTGGGTCGCAGTTGCCTGCCAACTTGGATGGAGGCAAGCAACCTTTCCCGGGGCGTTACCTCCCGACGAGCTGGCGGCAACTTGCGGTCTGATGCCTAAGTTCATAAATAAAATAATAATCAGACTCAGAAAAAAATAGTGTTCTTAAAGGAAATATTTTACTTGCCTTGTACTACTTATACCAGTACAAGGTTTCGGAACAAAAATGGGAAAACCCGAATAAGAACATTTCAAAGAAGAAGTTGAAGTTGAAGTGAAGTGCGTATCCAAATAATTGGGTTCCTTACCTTTTTAAGTGGGGGCCTACTTCTAATAAATTCGAGAATCATTGCATGAGCGTCTTTCTTCACACTGTAAAGAAAAAAAAGTGTTAAGCAATTTCATAACAGTTTTACACTTAGCTATTAGACTAATCATTTTATCATAGCAACGTTTCTTACCTAGGAGGTATCGCGCCGTCAACTTTCCGCAGCGTGTACCTCCTCGACCTAATGTCATCCATTAATATTTCGTACGGCGTTAACTCGTACTCTATTGGTGTCCTTGAATAGTTTACTTTCTTTAATTTGACACCCATCCGTAATTCGCCGATGACTTGCATCCAAAACCGCGCCTGAAATATTGTAAGAGCAATTAGTGTTGCGCAGTACTCTTGCTATAACATTTCTTGCAGGCGTCAAGGCTTCGCAGCAGAAAGCTTTAATTAATTTCAAAGCGGTCGAGGATTAACCTCTCCTGGGTTTATAATTAGGTATTAATTTTAACTTAGGAACACAAATTGAGCTAGAGTTTTATTTCAAGCACAGATTAAATTGAATATTTGACTCAAAATTCATCGTGATAAATATTAGGTAATTTATGTTTGTAGGGAAGCCTTGACATGTAAAATGTAACCTACCTGTTAAGGCACAGTCTGAGAGTGACTAATGATCAATTAATGACAGTACAATTACATTCCAGGAGGATGTTGAACTCTGTGACATCTAATAAGCATGCATTCCAAGTTATCTTGCCTTTGGGTAAACCTTCAGCATTAATATGTATTTGTATTTGCAAACTAAAAGCGATATTTCACTACACCATCAATTTTTCTGTCTACGTACTTGTAATGCTCTCCATATCCTTCGGTTCGACTACAATTGAAAATAACATAGTGTTACAAATGTGATAACGTAGGTAGTAGGTTTTCAGGTACAAAAAGAGGGAGTTTCAGTTTTTGCGGAAAGTTTGGACATATGCTTCAAGATTTGCCTATGATTTTTTGGTTTTCTTACCCCAAAGGACCAGAAAGACAAATCAATTTCCCCATCTAAATCATACTAAGAAAACCTAGGCTTGTACTTTAGCTTAAATAATGAAAACTATACACCTCCATATATAAAGCCTAGGCAGATTTGACACTAACTACGGATTTCTGAAATACCTAAGTATTTGAATTTGATGAGTATTTGCCAAACAATACTTTACTAAAACCTGTCAACATGTTGGCATTAAAGTAGGTTTTGACAGTTTCCTACCTCTTTTCCATTATGCTTTGACGTTTTCCTTTTTTTAAATTCAAAATACCTACCTACATACTCAATTCAGATATCAGCCCAACAATAACTATGTACGGTCTACTTATTTGAAATGCCAATCCTAAATAATTCTGCTAATTAGATCTAAATCTATTAGCCTATTTTAACCCACTGGGCAACGGCCTCTTCCTCTTCCACACATTAAAGACGCGTTTACAGATGGGTAGTCAAATCATTACTTTTTTACTCAAAAGTAGGTATGTTTATTAAATAAAATGCTTTGCATTCTAAAAATGTTTTTCCCATGAATTGTTGATAGATGTGCATGGTACGATTCTGAATTATTAATATAATTTTAGATCGGTACAGTTTCTCAATAAATGTACCGAAGTGATTTTTTTTACTTCGGCATTTTATTTAATAAACATACTCTTGTGTAAAAAGTAATGATTTGACTACCCATCTGTAAACGCGTCTTTAAATTAACCATGACAAAGCTAAAACTGCAGACAAGCTTTTCACCTATCAACAACTCCAATTTTCATACTGCCAGAGACAGCCACTAAAAAGTAGGCATAAATACCTTGCATACATTATGGTACAGGAATTCTCATTACTAGACCTGAGTGCCATAAATATTTACGCGTAGGCTAAGGCTGGGTTTGTGTACAAGCGGAGCGTTTGGCGTGCTAAGGGGCGTTGCTAGACTAGCTTATCCTTTGCCTGTTTCGCATACAAATTCTAACCCATTCGGGTTCAAATTACGAAAGTTGTACCACTGAATAGGGGTGGAGTTACAAAATATCCTGGAGTAGTGTACCACTATCTCATCTTCATCTTTTTAGAATGTGTGTGTTTCCTTTTTTTTATAGAATATTAATCATTTCATGTTGCCATCTTCAGTCAGTGGGTGAAGCTGTCTTGCTGCATACCCCTTGGTCAGTCGACATAAATAAGTGGCATATTTTAAGACGTTAATCTTATGGTGGCAAGCTGTATGATATGTACATGGTACACATTTACAATATTGACGGACAGCGTTTGTCCACCTCGGTCTGGTTGCACCCCGAAGCTTTTTGTTGTCTGCCATTTAATTAGGAGCGTTTACGCCCTACGGCATTTCGTAAAAACTTTCAAGTCCTTATTTTTCGAAATGAATGAACCGATTTTAATGAAACTTGTTATGCATACGCAAGATATCCAGGTCTAAATAGAGTGTAGAGAACATTTCCAAAAACGAGTTCAGGGGGAAAGATAGTGATTTTTCACTTTTTATCGAAAACTTAAAATCGCTCTCTCTCTCCCTCTTTTCAGTTCATTCAATTGGAAAAATAAGGACTTGAAAGTTTGTATGATATGAAACACGGGTTACTTCTCATAGTCACTAGAACTGTTTCTGTGCTAGAAGGAACGTTTACTTCTGCATTTTCTGCAAAGAAACACGGAGAAGATGCAAGCACCTCATAATATTATATTTTGTTGCCATTGGTACCCACTAATCGCGTCGCTCTCTGTCTTAACTTCGCCTAGTGAGAATTACTTGAGAATAGCTCGGGACATTAATAATGCATCGCGAGGTACATTAGGCAACGCATAACAATCTGCATGCGTTTCTTTGGGAACTGAACGCGATAGTACCTGCCTAATGAGGTTTTGGTGACTTCAACGTGTATGCTATGTTGGTGGTCCCAATATGGCAGTCCTTATTTTCGTTGTCCCAGTCGAAGGATTTTGACGCCTACCGCCTGACATACAGTGCGTGACAGAATAGAAGAGAGAACGACTTATTTCTAAATAATAGAATACCATTTTTTCCCTTATTTTTATAAACGTAGGTACTCCAAAGATGCCGTAACAAGTTTTCCAACTAATTGTAAATACAATCAAATTCACGCGGTTTACGGATGTTAAAAGGGTGCTTTTTAACTTCCTTGAGCCTTAAGTTTCAAGTTTCCTAACCAGCTTGCGGAATTCAAGACCATGGCGAAGTTTCTCTTTGTCAAAATCCTTAAGTTCTTTGAGACATACTTATCTCGCATGCGTTTGCCAAATTGCGTTTACAGTCCCGGGACTTTTCAGCTTAATTAAAGTTATAGGTAGGTACTGTTAGTGTCTACAGCCTCCACCACACCTCCACCTTCTAAATACCTTTGACGACTACCTAAACCATTGTATCCCTAACAGCCTCATTCATTCAACATCTATCACCTGTTCCGCCTCCTTCGTCCTACCTTCAAGATACCCACCCAGTCTGAAAACCGTAGCGTGTCGAGATGTTTGGCGGTGTCCTCGGCCGCGCCCATGTCCCGGGCGCCTCCGACCCTAACCCTTGCGAGGAAGGAGGCCAGTTCCAGCGCTTCGGCGACGAGGGCTCGGCAGACAGCGCGGTAGTGCGCTGCAGCGGCTTCACGGGCGCAGCGACCGCCGCCGCCGCAGTGCCACACGCAGCGCTGGGGAAGAATGGAGTTATTCTATTTGTAAGTCGATCAGACATATTAACTAAACGTGTTTTGAAGGAAAATTAATCAGTAATTGTAAGAGTTAAAAGTCTTGAAAACTGATTTTTTAGTAGAGATACTTCTAGAATCCAGTCCGAAGTTATGTGTAACGAAAAGTTTTATTTCATCAAATTTTATTTGTTTTCTATGTTTAGGTATTAAGATACATAGAGAAAAGGTTAGATATTCTAATCAATATTAACATGCACAAAACAATATTCATACTTCCATGTGGATCCTATTTCTACTCAGGTAAGTACCTATTTACACAGAACTCAGAATCAACTTATCTCTACAAACGTGGGATGGTCTGACGTCAATAAATGATAAATTAAATTATCAACCTATTGGTACCATGACGGTTTTATCACCTATTAATTTATTTTATTCCAGTTTATCTATCTACCATGACGTTACTCTAATACATTCTACGTACGAGTAGACTGCCCGACGCTAATGAGTAAAATGGAACCTAATGTTTTATTTAAGTTTCGCAGTAACAGTGACCTGAAAACTAATCAAATCAGTGTTCGTTGCTTCTCTATTGTCCAAAAATATCCCTTGCGTGTCCTTGGGTGTTTGGCTGCATTTTTAGTAGTTATATTTCTCAAAACAGAAAAGATTAATTACTTAATCTAAGCATAAACATATAAAGAACTGACGTCACAGGCAATTTTGCGGCAGAAGGATAGAAGAATTTAAAAAAAGATTGAAAAAAGTGTATGTATGTAATGTAACTTTTTTCAATCTTTTTTTACTATTTCTACGCACGCGTTAGACCACTATCTCACCTGATGGTAAGCGATGATGTGATCGAAGCACGCTTGCCTAAAAGTAACCTATTCACTCTAGACTTAGAGACCTCTAGATATTACTATGAAAATACACAGACTCCGGCAGGGAATACCAGTACTAAGCTGTACCTACGCACAATGGAAGTATTGCCAAAACGTTTAGTGCGTATGGGCTGTGTAATCTGTGGTATGAGTGGAATTTGGGTGGCTCGCCGTCCGATCAAATGGATGGGTTTTAGAGGATGAGCACGGATGGGTTTTAGTCAGTAAGTCTGACACTCCCTTCCGCTCCGCCCAGAGCGGCAGAAGTAATTTGATGATTTCCCATCCGTAAAAAAAAATAAAATGGGTGGAAAATTCCACCATAAACTTATAATTGCAAGTAAGATGTAGGTACGGCTTACCAATAGAAAAAGGGGTCCCTAAGGTAACGGATAACATAAAGTTTAAGGCTACAGTAAAACTGTCGGAGTTTATGCGGTAAGTTAGGCGTCTAGATCTTATGTCTAGAAAAACCTCTAAGGATTTATCATATGGCAGACAAATAATTCAAAACTATTCAAGAGACTCCATAAAAACTGACAGTGTGCCGCACAGTCAGTAGAAGCCCACAATTTCACTACCGACGTGTGCATATAAATATTGTGGCAATCAGATGTTCGGTAATTGACAATATAGAACCAATGATTGATTGCCCAGTGCGTCGGAATCCGTCAGGGTCTACAAGTAGGTCGATTATATTATGCCACGATAGCCCAATTCTATCCTAATCTAGGGTTGATAAATGAAGACCGGAATTTGGAGTAGGTATAACTTTTCAGCTTTATTATATCAGTATAGATTAGGTACCTAGTACCTAATCTATAGTGATATAATAAAGCTGAAAAGTTTGTTTGTTTGAACGCGCTAATCTCTGGAACTACCAGTTGGATGAGGAAAATTCTTCGGGGACGGGAAATTCCTACGAGAACGGGAAAAAAGTAGTATATGCGCGTACGAAGTCGCGGGCAAAAGCTAGTTCTAAATAATTTTGTGACAGCGCACCGTGCTATTTACCCCTATCGGGTAATGTTTTTTTATACAGAAAAAGAAGTACATTTTTTTATCCATAAATTCCATATGAATTGTTGAAGAAAGTATTTTGTCGTGTAACAGCCTAGCGCAGTCTAGAATTTCAGCTAGAAATATCAAGTTTCCGTGGTGTAGCGGTTATCACATCTGCCTAACACGCAGAAGGCCCCCGGTTCGATCCCGGGCGGAAACATAGCTTTTTGTTTTTCAGACTAGTGCTGGATAAGAACAGATTTTCGTATTTTTAGGTTTTGATTAAAATTTATTAATTAAATACGATAATTTATTTTCCATACCAAACACCTACACAATCCTCGTTCCAAATAGTAACTGCCTATTATAATATAACCCTTAACTCAGTAGGTTCTACGAATGCCATGTCAGTCAACACGAATAATATTAGTTAGCATAACTGTTGTAACTGGCTGCCCATAGATAATGCAGGCACATTCACATGGGACCTCAGCGCCTGTTCTGAATGGACGTCGCCGACCCCTCCGCCATTTGCATTCGCAAATTGAATCGTGTGAACGTCGTTGTGAAGTGTTAAATACCAATGTCTTGAAGAATTAAGTGACTTCGCGGTTAAGAAAATTTTGTGGAGGATTATTTCAGGATGAATTTTGTCTGGAATAGCCCAATTTGCCTCCTACTGCATATAACGACTTATCGAGTTCGAGTTCGAGTTTTTCTAAATATTAAAAAAACTCAAACGCGATTAAAGTTTTTTTTTTTCAAATTTGTATTATTATTTTTTTAGGGTTAGATTCTAAGGCGTTAGAAACACCACCCTGCGCTCCCTAACTAAAGTTATAAATGTTGGGGAAAAAACAGCTAGGCTAAAATGGGAGTGGGCTGGCCATGTCGCACGAATGCACCCGGAGAGGTGGGCGAGGATCGTCACTCACTGGACGCCTGAGGAAGGACGTCGTCGTCAAGGTCGACCGCGGCGAAGGTGGTGTGACGATCTCATCATGTTTGCGGGGAAAGCTTGGCCAGAGATAGCCCAAGACAGAGAGGTTTGGAAGGAGAAGGGGGAGGCCTTTGCTCAGCAGTGGGACACAAAAGTAGGCTAGGAAAAAAAGAAAAAAAAAGAGAGATTAGATTACCAAGCCAATCGCCGCAGCTGCAAGGTCAAAGTGGAACTGCGCTGGTCACATCTGCCGCAAGATGGGGTAATCTTCAACAGGATCTACCCAAACGAACGAGATGGCGGAATGAGTTAAACTCCAAAGGACTGGCCCAAGATTGCAGAAGACCGGGGATAGTGGAATGAGTGAAGGGATACCTTTGCTCTGCAGTAGATCAGTGATGTCAGGGTTGGTTGTCAATCTAACCGTATGAATCAGAATACTTTTATTTTACTACCATGGAAAATCTTTCAGAGAAGTGACTTTGAGTTACCTTTCGGCTGTTGCTGAAAACCAGCGCTGTGGCTCTGTCTCGCACACAAGTTCCAGCATTATGCTGAGCGATGGCCGTTTTGCGCCCATGTGACCCATATCTTCCTCAAAATCCCGTTTACATTTACATACCTATATATTTTTATGGTGTGCGTCACGCTTGGCGCAAATAAACTCTTTTTGTTTCTTTTTTTTTCTTTCCACTAATATATTTCGGAAGAAAACCTCAATTTTGCATACAAGAATCGAAGCAGCAGTTAATTTGAACATTCGAAAGTCCATTAAGTTTGCAAATCGCTGTTAATTATCACATGTTTTATGGTTGGCAATTTGTCCAATAAAATGGAGACATAATGGCTTTCGTACGCAATTTGGCATTGCACATGGCAACATTATACGCATTGTTATAAAGTATACGCATAAAATATGAAGTAGGTTACAGAAAAACCTTGGACTTGTCATTATTAGTGGGTATTGGACAGAAATATTAAAGTAACAAAGGAAAGGAACAATGTAGTCTTTTATTGTTCTGTGTTGTTATGAGAATGCTAAAAAAAACAATTAAAATACCTCCATGCGATATAGGAACAAACACATAAAAAAAAAACCGACTTCCAAAAAAACACTACAAAGTACAAAATAACTTTAATTTCGGAAGTCGGTGTTTTTGGTTGCTTCTTCGTTATTTGACACCGACTTCCGAAATTAAATTTATTTTGTACTTTGTAGTGTTTTTTTTGGAAGTCGGTTTTTTTTGTTGGGGAAAAAGTTTTTCATTTTTCACTTTTTAGTGGTTCCACACCTAAAAGCAAAAATATGCAATTTCGTATGATTTTTGCACATATAGCTATTTGGATTTAAAAACCAAACTGCTGAACCGATTTTGATAAAATTAAAATGGGACCAATCGAAAGTATATCCTTTCACATAAAACAAGAATTTTTCAAATCGGTTCATAAATGACGGAGAAATGAGGTAACAAACAAAAAAAAAAAAAAACAGTCGAATTGAGAACCTCCTCCTTTTTGGGAAGTCGGTTAAAAACCAGCCAGTTCTCTCACACGAAGGGTTCCGTACCGAAAAAAAAACACGTTTCTTGTTCAGCCAGAGGGGCTGATTTATAATATGATAATTTGAATTCAGAAGTACTTTATTGTTGTTTTTAACTAGTTGATTATAACAATAAACTACTTAGTTCTGAATTCAAATTATTATACACGATAAATCTAATATAGACACGGAAATAAGTACCTATTCGTTTGTATTCGGAAATGCGATGATCACGAAAATATTACACTGTAAAGGACTATGATTTGACCTAAATCTGATTCTTTCACGAGTCTTAGCTATTTATGAACAACATTATCGTTTCCTTAAAACAAACATTTAAAGGTACTCAAGACTTTGAAGTCCTAAGTACCTTTTAATTTTGAATGATTGGTTTGAACCAATCCTTCAACATCCCGTCTTTATACGTTGCTCTCTTAAGTATTCCTTGGAGGTCCCCACTCCAGACGCGCTAAACCCAAAGCTACCGTCCTTTGTCTGCCAATATGATTCAACATGTCAAGGGCGCTAGGGGCAACGGGGGCAAACACGACCACTTTCGCAAGACGCCTTTGTCCGCACACCGAATCAAAGACAAGATTATAACGAGCGGTCGACAACAAGACAGACACCCACATTACTATCATTATCTTAATGCCACCTCTAATCTATAAATCTTGAATAAACAGTGAGTTATGGTTCGGAGCCCCTGAATATGAATTGCCTGATCGAACGTTGGATCGGGAGTTTGAATTTCGAATAGAAAGAAGTAAACTTCTATAGTCATACATTAATTGGTGCCGATGTCGACAATTCTGCCAATTTCAATGGTTTTATACATAGACAATCGTGTGAGACCATAGACAACAAACAAAAAAAACGGAGATTAAAATTGAAGTTACTTATTGACGAGTGTAAGTATTTATAACTTCAAGCGGATGTCATTTCAACGGATAAAATCACTAAAGCCTCAAATAGATTTGCAGAAGTGGTGCTGATTGTCATGAAGGATGACATCTGTCAATTAGTACCTGAAGACGAAGTACAGGAATTGGGATGCATGAGACGGGAATGAATTTTAGCGTGACTGGGGAGATTGAAAGTGGAAAACGTGTTGCACCGACCCCAAGAAACATGGGACAAGGGCAAAGAGATGATCATATCGTGGTTTTATATAGTTGATATTAAAATACTTTCGTTAAAGATTGAAAGAAAGGCTTTATCGGTTGTTCTCAGAATTCAACTAATGTACTGCAATTATTATTTGAATATCATCAAGGTGCTTAATTTCATCGACTAATAGCTACCTACTGCCAATAACCGGCTAGGGAGCTAAATGCGTGTAACATTATAATTACAATATTAGTTTAAAAATTGGTGACACAAGGGAATTACATCCATCTGAATAGCTTTTTTTTGGGCCTTATCGCAGCTGTATAGGTATTACATACCAATATTTTAAAGTAAAGCTGCGTATCTGACTTCCCCAACCTGGGTAACTCCTGGGATACCTCTTAGCAAGACTGTTTATCAGAATTCTGACTGTCAAAGATTTATAAATAACAGCCAAGGGAAGTAGAAAGTTTTAATTAAAACGCATCAGGGTAGAAAAACAACTCTAAATAATTGTTTGGTTCTTAAAATTTTCCATGTAACAGACGATTATAGATAATAAAACTGTTTCACCATATAATGCAACTCATTAACTACATTCGGGACTCACAGAAACAGCAAATGTAAGTGTGTTCCAGACATTTATTATTGATGGGTCCTCCCCGGCCGAGTGACCCACTTTAGCCGCACTCGGCCGCTTACACAGCTCGGTAAGAAAAGAAGGAAATTGCGCGTTTCTACTTCCTTTCAAGTGCTCACATGTCTTTTAAAAAGGTCTTTATTTATTTATGCTAATTAACTTTGGAAGGCTTTGAAGCTTAAAAGCATTAAGAGAATCAAGTAATATATTTCCCTGGGTACGTTATTAAGGGTCTCTAGTAAAAGTGAAATTCTATCGGCGAAACCGAAGTAGCATTTGTCGAAATGCTTAGTAAAAATGTTTGGCGTATACCACGTGACATGTCGGTAGCACTTGTTAATCCCATACATACGTTACGTTGCTTGTTAGACTAAGGACTTTATCCATTGCTGCATTTGTTCGCAGGCCCAATAATGAACAAAGCGTTGGACGCCAATCACTACACTTCGATTGTATTTTTCACTGTTTGATTATCAGCTTATTCCGGAAATACAACACCTTCAACACGATAAATATTATGTTAATGAATTAAATTAACAATAGTGGGAACGTTCATTTGATTCCTTGAGGATTTCAATTACATACTTGAAACTGGTGTATGAGGAAAATCCTGCTGACTGTAAATTTTCTGTCCTGAATATTTGTATCGGTAAGAATATTTGCAAAACTTGGCAGCTTTTTAAGTGAATAATGAAACACAATTTAATTTAAGAAAAATACAGTGTGTAGACCAAAACACTGATGGAAAAGTGTTTTTTGTCCAGCACTGATGCTCTTTTTAGTTATGCTTTAGTCTATGGTATTAATTAAAGCAACCGAAGGTTTATATGTTTAGTCAAATTAATAACAATCAAAACAATAATACAAGGTTCACAAAACGTTTAAGGAACACATTCATTGTGCGTACAGCTAAGGAGTGGAATTCCCTGCCAGAGTCTGTGTTTCCTGATAGCTACAACCTGGGAGTCTTTAAGTCAAGAGTGAAAAGGTTACTTCTAGGCAAGCGTGCTCCATCTTCGACCACATCATCGTTAACCATCAGGTGAGATAGTGGTCAAGCGCGTGCCTATCAATAATAAAAAAAAGGTATGCGTGAAAGTAACTTACACCAAAAACAATACAAATTCCGCCTTCCTTCACCAAAAAGGATGATTATTTTATCAAACATAAGCCACGAGGGAAATACTGGCAAGGTTTGGCAGAACGCCACACGTTCATACCATTATAAATAAATCAGTTTCAAGTACATTCTTGGACGGGAGATTAATACGAAGTAGTACCAAGTCATTCAGGATATATCCGAGAACCCCTATTGAGAAGAAAATTGAGTACTAATAATTATTTATGTTAATTTTTATTAAAATTTCAGATAATTATTTTGAAGAGTTTTTCCATGCTCACTTTAATGTAGTCTTTTTGCGTACATACTCTTTGTCATACAAGTAAATTATTATGTTTATAATTAAGCAATACTTAGGTAATTATCTCATGAAAGATGAGGGTATTTTAGCCAACTGAAACCTGTAGGGCTAATTGGCCGTTATATTTAGTATTATAATTATGTCGGTCACCTTCTTTTACTTCAAAATAATATTGTTTGCTTAGGCTCAAAGGACCAAAATAACGTCTCAAGAAACGTTAAATGCAAATGATAAATGATATTTATTTTGTAAGTAGGTTGTAAATAACACTTTTACACGTCAATTGTTTTTGGTCGTTTTTTTAAACTAGATGAGGCCGTTATTCGTTTTCATCAACTCACTTATTTTTGTAAGAGTTCTTTCAGTACTGATTACTTAAAGAATTTGCAGGTGATTAGTTCCGTCAAACCGTGCAATTTTTCACACATTACATCAACTCCTCGTTATAACTGGTGCAAGTCTATTTAACGCATGATTTAACTTGTAACAAAATAATTAGTTTACTAGACACACATTGCTAATAAATTCATCATCAATTATTATAATAACGTAACAGTTTTAATTTGCACGTGAATTCAGAATGATAATCAACTGGATACTGGAATATTGTTGGAGTTTCAGTGATAACTTCATTGTACCAGATGTACTTTTTTTTGGATGAGAAATCATCAAATGACTCCTTTCGCTCTGGGCGGAGCGGTCCTCCCGTCGAGTCCGAAACAGGTTGCTCCCGAAACAACCGTGTCTGGTGAGTACCTGCGTCACTGTATGGACTTCTACAGAGCTACTGTCAGATTTACACCATGCTCCATTGGACTTCTCAGTTTTGTTATCGCGTCGAGATCAAGTTTTATAATCCCTTGTGTCAGTCCTTTTTCCAGTTTGAGATTCCCTCGTAAGGAGTCTTACAAAATCAGCTATGTCAGCATAATAAATATAGCATATGTACTTAATCCCAACACATATTTCACACTTTTTCGCAAGATTTCTTTCCACTATCGGAATGCACATCATTCGTTTGCACCTTATTGCAATTTATAGCCCGTAACGTTACATTTAACTTTCCATTTTACACTTTGTCAATAAAAATCATCAGATACATGGTTTCCATGACTATTTCAATGAATTTGTTGCGCATTCCATGTTGTTAAGATTTTCTCTTTAAGTAAATATGAAATTGAATATATTTCATCAGTAAAAGTTTTATGCACATTTTCATGTGTTGTACTTGTCACAAGTTTCTGTTCGCGAGTTTCAATAAGGTACCATAAGAAGGTGCAGCTTAAAATGGCTAATGTTTTTGCCACGATTACGAAATGAATGAATGTTTTTGCGACGTTGTTTTTCTTCTGTTTGAGTCGAAAATCCATTGCCAAGTTTATTTATGAATGGGCTAGCTCTTGACCTCGATCACGCCTGATGGAAAGCGATAGATGAGGTCCATGATGAAAGCGAGCATGCCCAGGAGATGCCCTGAGGCACTGGTACTCCCACGCGTCGACGAAACACAGCACGCTGCTTGACGCCGAACTCCGGTGGGAGGGTGGTCGCGAACCAGGCGGGCGTTAGCCCTACCACCGCAAGGGAAGGATTGGCCAGTCTTATAAGGTGTTAGGTGAGACTGTCCAGGATACGCCGAGCGCTCGGTTCAGTTTAGTGTCAGATGGAACAAATTGCGCTACACGAGGAGGCTCCTTCATGCATCCCAAAAAGTTCGATAAAGAACGTCGTCGAACGATAGCAGGTAAGTTTTTCTACATAGGCCTCATTAACAAACAAAATAACAACTATCTTCTTCTACTGGTCCCAATGTTACTTAGGATCACCGTAATAATTTTTATACTTCTATTCTCCCCAGTCAATTATCATCTGCCGAGCCTTTTCCCAACTGGGTCGCGGATTTTGTTCGAAAGAGTTACCGCGGCCCTGGAACGCAAAAGGCACTAGGAGGAGCATAGGTGGGTTTTAGTCAGTAAAAGTCTGACCGAATCAGCTGAATAACAGTATTTTAAGTAGGCTCTCTACCAGACCTCCACAACACATTAACTGGGTAACACGGTACTTCTTGGCAAGACTGGAGTCAGATTTTCTGGTTGCTGACAATCCGTAATGAATGCCAAAGATCCGCAAATCACAGCCGGGACCATGGGCTTAACGTGCTTTCTGAGGCACGGAGGAGGTTTGGTATGTAAAGATGGTCACCCATCCACAGACCGACCTCGGTAAGGTGCTTAACCTTAAAGATCGACCCGTGCGGCTGTGATAATTTAGCAACGAGCTTCTCCCCCTGTCGAGATGCTCTCCTGTCAATCGTTACACTATTATTCTCCCATTTCTTTAATTCATTTCTAACTCCATCAATTTTTCTTCGGTGTCTGTTTCAAATCACACCAAGTAACTAAAGCTCTCAAAATCCTCAAAACAAACACAGCTACATGTGATGCAACTTCCATTAAATTTATGGTCCTTATTCACTTACCCGATGATATCATAATACGATTTCATAATAAGCCATCGATATCTTTCGGAAAGCCATTACACCGGCTAATTACTGGCTTAATGACAACATCCACTGTGGATATTAACTGCGGTCGTAAAACAAACGCATAGAAATTTGAGATCAACACTTATCTTTATAACATAAAAATTATAAACGTTAGGGTCTTGCTGGACTACGGCGTAACATTTCTATTAAAACAGGATGTTAAAAGAATATGCGCTCCCATGTAAACTATGCCTAGTACGCAAGCCTTAATCATGGTACAGCCTGTTGCTTATTGATCTAAACTAATATTATAGAGAAGAAGTTTGTGAGGTAGTAGGATAATCTCTAGATCTACTGAACCGATTTTGAAAATTCTTTTTGTATATGATAGCCACATTCATGAGGAAGGCTATAGGGGAACGGGAAATTTCAACAGGAACGGGTAACAACGGGATATACGCGTAAAAAGTTGCGGTTAAAAGCTAGTACAGAATAGAAGAGTAACTACGAATTTTCTTTTTATCTATAAGAATTGTTACGTATGGACACCGAGAGTCTTTATTATATTATTGACTATAAATCTTGACGTCCAAAAAATCTTTCAACGGTCTTATTGATTTCAATAAGACCGTTGAAAGGTTTTTTGGACGAATACATGATTACATGATTTGACTATAATATGAACTGTAAATGTAAATATATGTACCAAAATTTACTATTAATCAAATTAATATTTCTCCAAACTTAGTACGAAAGCTTACTCACAAAGCCTCAACCAATCATATGTTTCCTACGACCGCATGAATGTGCCGACACCTTAACCAACTAAACTCAGTATGGGATTCACTTAACAAGTCCATCAGTGGTCCATAACGTCAGGTTATCCACTAATAACTTCCTAATACGTGACGGAGAAAGTGTATGACATCGTGCGCCATTACACGTGATGCAGGTGATGCAATGTCATAAGTGTTGATCCAACGAATGTGGACAATGGATAGAAAGGGAATTTTTTGGTCCTTTATGATTTTGTCTCGTGGCAACTGTGACGTGTTTTGAGATGAGACTTCCACCTTTAAGTCTTTGGGGATTTTGTCTGTATTTTGACAGCAGAGTTACCCGTAGTAAGTACCGTGTAGTAAGTCCATTTTTAAGTTCTTTCAGTCATCCAAGTTTGACTGGTAAATCTGTCAGCAGTAAGACAACCATTAAAATAAACTTTGTGGTGTTGTATTGTGTTACTATTTATTATCACTTACTAGCTTTTGTCCACGACTTCGTATGCGCATATCCCGAATTTCGGGAAATCCTCTGTTAGTGCTCCCCTACTCCCCAAGGAACCTAAATTCCAAATTTCAACTTTCTACGATCAGTAGTTTCGACTGTGCGTTGTCCGTCAGTCACTCAGTCAGTAATGGAAGATATTCATATATTAGGATGATGATTATGATAATCCTCTAGTGTTATTTGAGCTACTTTAACTGACTAAACTAGGTACAAAACACCACAAAAGAATGCTTCAATGCGACTATTTGACTTCTACTTTCTATATGTATTATAAAATACATAATTATAGAAAGTAGAAGGCTGTTTGTTGTTCCCTTTAAATAATAAAAAAAAAAAAAACTTATACCAATATTTATTCAACAAATTAATGTAATTTAATATCAGACATATTAGAAAAAATAATCCCATCATTCCCTCAACGGATTTATCTCAGATAAATCGTTAGATACTCCTATATATCTTAAACTCTATTAAAGTTGTGTACCATCTTTATCTGATCCAGAGAAACCAGAGTAACATGTTATTCGAGGCTTTGTCATCGCTCGACAGTAAATGAACACCAAGCCTTATTAGTTCGATAAGATTTGATACTATCTAAGAGAAAGTCGACAGTGTGAACTAGTGTTTAATAAAATAAAATAAAAAAGAAAAAAATGGGAAAGTCCAACTGGAATTTTGGGGTACTGTCGTAATTTAATCAGGATTGGGATCTTTAAAACTGGTTACTATTAGATCCATTGAACACTATTAGTTACTTGGAGAAGACTTGATTGAGGAAATAATTTCGGTTATCGGTAACGATAAGCTTCTTTTGGTCTATCACGTAATTATCAAAGCGACGAATGACATTCAGGACAGCTTTATGTCTTTATTTCTGTTTTAGATATTAAGAAAATTTAAATAGTTTAGTTCATTACAATTTATTAATTAGGTTACGTTTATTAGACATAAATGATAACTGGTACATATTCAATCCTATCAACTGGATGGCAGTAAGAAACTAACTGACATAAAACAGTGTGTCTAACACTAACTAATTCGATTACTCCCATTTTACTCAAATTAAGGGCGATGCGGATCCAAAGACCACTTAGTACCGTCTCGGGTCACGGTAATTGTTCCGGACAAAGTAATTAGTTGGTTTCGTTAAGATATTCTCGTGAATCCTTGATAATGTGTGTCAAGCAGAACACACAGGTCCTGAAAAGAATATAGAGGTATGCAGTACAGAGTGTAAAGTCACCTCCATTGAAAAGGGAGGATCCTCCGAGCAGACGATTGTTGTGTCCGGCGGGCCACTGCCCCATAGTTGGACTGTTGTATATGTTCAAATCGCACGGAAAAGTTTGATACCGCGATGCAGGATTTCGTTCAGTTAGTTCACAGCTGGCGGGATAGATGGCGTTGCGGTTATTTTTGTTGCGATGTAGATTTTACTACGTTGGTTTTTTGTGGCAGCATTGATGCCGCTACAAGTATATGAAAACATTTTCAAGTTACTTTAGTGGGACCCTGGGCCTAAACCACCAACGCTTAAAGCAGTATTATTTCAATATTACTTCCAGTGGGAAAGAGACGGAGCTATACGTCCTGTATAGCTCCGTCTCTTTCCCAGTGGAAGTAATATTGAAGTATTACTGCTTTAAGAGTTGGTGGTTAGGCCCCTGTGGTGAGATCTCCAAAGCTTAAGTTAACAACAAAACGAATATGAAGCAGCTTTATGTGTGTCATATGAAGAAATATGATGTTTAATTATATTTGCCTAAGCAAATTCCGACAAACCGTTAGTATGAGATGACAGTGTGATCAATGTGAGTCCACTAGTATAGATCTAAATACCCGGTCCCTGATGCTTAAATTATCAATCTTTGCAGTTACCCTTAATAAGCTGTTGCGTAAAATGGTACAAAAAATCAGCGTGGCCCTGGAACGCAAAAGGCATTGGAGGAAGATGGATGGGTTTCCGGCAGTATGAGTCTGACACTCCCTTCGGCTCCGTCCAGAGCAGAAAGAGTCATTTGATGATTTTCCATACTTAAAAAAAGCCCTTAATAAGCAAGCGAGATAATTAACAGTAATACCGAGTGGTCCACAGACCACAATGCAGAAGACCGCATAGCTTGAAGACGCGACGATGTGAATGCGATCCTCTACAAGAAGGGAATGACGAAGAAGATGAAAATTAGATTGGTCTGCTCTTCTATGTTTCAAACTGCTTACCTCAACGACATCCTTAAGCATGAACCTCCTACGCCGTCTCCGTCTCCTGGGGGCTGGCTCGGAGTCCCGCTCGATGCCCTCGTCGTCAGTGTCCGCGCGGCCGCACTCCGAAGTCTCGGAGCCCTCGGATAGGGCGCCGCATTCCTCGTCATCATCTGGAAAGAGAAAAAGAACACGTCAATATTCATGACGTTCACATAGACGTACCATCAGTAGGAAACAAAGAGATAGAAACCATTTGTGCCTCGGAAAGCACGATAACCGTTGGGCCGGGCTGTAATTCGTTCGTAGTTCTTTGGAAGTCATGAGTCATAAAAATCCGATTCTCTGACAGTCAGTCATGCCAAGGGGTTTCGTGTTACCCATCAGCAACAGGTTTGTAGAGGTCATATAGGCTGATGCTACACGTAA
The DNA here is from genome assembly GCA_947386135.1 of Melanchra persicariae. Classification (NCBI taxonomy): domain Eukaryota; kingdom Metazoa; phylum Arthropoda; class Insecta; order Lepidoptera; family Noctuidae; genus Melanchra; species Melanchra persicariae. The sequence continues at coordinate 3,560,156 of OX376653.1, read as the reverse complement.
AATATAGGCTACCAGTAATGCTGGACGTGACCCCAAAATACGTAGAGAGATTATAAATTAATACTGGGACACAGTATCAAGTTTTCCATCATAATAATCCTAAAACAGCGTATCATGTAGTTTGTAAATCCTTCATAGAGCTTAATCCCAAATCCTACTAAACATCAAAGTGAGAATACACACGTTTCCCGTATGCACGGCACACTTCATAGTTCAACGTACATACAACTATCTACTTTATAACACGCTTTGAACTCAAAGGACAATATTGACATCAAAGTTTAAGCAGAATATTCTGTTACGAAGCGGAATAGTTTCCCTATCCCTGTTGATATTAAATCCGTGTCATTTTGGAATTACGTTAAGGGGATAGACAAATATTTCTTCTCTGAAACGTGACGTAGGTACCAGAGGTATCATATTGGAGGAAAAGCTTATTCAAGCGGCCTTGTGTTTTATTTCATTTGTCATGCTAAGAAAACTACTTTTTGTCGTCGTTTCTGGGTACAAAGGTAATAACACCCAGAGGAATCTCCCAATTACGTGTAGAAGAAGGAGGGCCTCTTGGCTAAATTCCGTGCCTCAGAAAGCACGTTAAGCCGCTGGTCCCGGCTGTCATTTGGAGATCTTTGGTAGTCGTTACGGATTGTCAGAAGCCAGAAAATTTGACACCAGTAATTGGTAAAAAGTAAGTTACCCAATTAATGGGTTGTGGAGGTGTGGTCGTGTAGGCAGCCGGTCCACGTAAAATACTTTGCAGTCGTTACGGATAGTCAGAAGCCAGAACCAGTCTTGCTAAGTAGTAGGTACCGTGTTACCCAGTTAATGGGTTATGGAGGTCTGGTAGGCGTCCGGGAAGCGTCCCTTAAAATACTGGCATTTAGCTGAAACTGGTTTGACTGGCAGCTGACCCCAATATAGTTGGGAAAAAACTAGGCAGATTATGTGCAGATAAAACATTTTGTGGGAACACTCATAGAACTAAAATAACTTGTGCTCAAGAAGTGTGTGCCACTACACAATCTTTAATTTCTAAAGTGGATAAGGATAAAAATTGATCAAATAAAATTCAATACAAACAAACTAACTACCTAATCCATCTAGACGCCACGTGTGGTCACATTGCACACTATATAATAGGTAATCACGACTTGTCAATATCGAATCGATATCGATAGTCGACACTACATCGTCAACTTCGACGCGTTACGACTCAGTTGCGCAAGCGCCGCATATTTGCGAGCTTTGAGTCGCCGCTGACCAACCACCGGGTAGCTTGACTCTTGACATTGGACGCGGATTATGTGTCAATGGTCAGTTAGGGCTTAGGGTTGTCAAGTTGGTAGTACATTATTTAGATTGTAAGACAACCATAAAGAATTCTCGAATACCACTTCGGGTAAACTAAACACGTAGGTACCTAATAATTTAATAAGCCATTTCCTAAAGGCTATATTTAGGTGCATAGAGTTGTCTGTGCACCTAAATGTGACCTACTGGGTTTTTGCCACCATTACTTATTTACAGCAATACCAACTGACTTTTTTTATTGATGGGAAATCATCAAATGACTCCTCCCGCTCTGGGTACAGCGGGAGGGAGTGTCAGACTCTTACTGACTAAAACCCATCCGTGCTCCTAGTAGTGCCTTTTGCTTTCCAGGGCCGCGGTAACTCTTCCGAACGAAAAGGATTCTAAACACTTGCTTTGTAACTATTCAAGAATGCAAGCTATAAGTAATTTTATTGGTGTTGTTTTCATAGTGGTTTGGTTAAAATTTACCTTAATAAACCAGCATTCCAGCAAGCGTCCGAATCACTAACATTAATTTTCTACTAAGTGGCAACCCTAGCGATAAGTGCTATTATAGTGTGTGGATGTCACGATTTTTATAGATAATATAATTTTAATTGAGTAACTCGTGGCCGGGTAACAAAAGCGTTCGTTAAAAGTCTCCGACGTACCCAGGTAAGTGATAATGTTTCATTCACAACATGAAAACTTCATTTTATAATGAAAAACCTGTGATGGATAAGAATACAGTTTCATGATTTGCATCCTCTTTCAAGGTCGATAAAAGAAAATGTCATGTTACGGATACAGTCTCATATGGAAAGGATTTAATTTTTTCTGCGGTTTACACTAAAGAAAATAATAATAATAATAATATCTTAGGACAATCAACACATCGCCATCTGATCCCAAACTAGGCAGAGCCTGTACTATGGCAACCAGACAAAATCAAAAACCTAATTTCAAAATCATCATCTTCGAGATAACAAGCGAGTCTGATGAAGGCATAAATGAAACACAATTTAAAAGCGCTACCAACTAAAATCGATCAACCTTCATCGTCAGCCAAGAGTAATTATCACATGGCAACACAAAAAATAAACATCAAAAATTAAACCATTATGTTTGCCTCGACGAATAGAAGCAAAGAACTTATAGCAACAAAATAAATTTGAAACTATCCATCAAGCAGACAATGGTTCCCGACAGTTTACTACGTTTTTCGTAAACATATCTTTGGATAACAAATGTTTTGTTAAGGGGTTTGTAGACTGGTTGCCGATAGCCGACGGATTTGTGTTGCGGCTAATCATCATCATCATATCAGCCGAAAGACGTCCACTGCTGCCATAATCGCCACGCTTGGCAGGCGGGTTGGCGATCGCAGTGTAGCTGTAACAATGTACCTACAGAGAATGCTGCTGCCCATTCTCTGGTGAGTCTCTTAGTCGCCTCTTACGACACCCACGGGAAGTGATGGGATGGTGTTATTCTTGTACATCCGATACCATACGGAAAATAGAATTGCAGCTAATAAGAGATGTTACTGTTGACCCTATCGTCATCATTTCATTATCCTGATTGCCAGCCCGACTTAAATCTGCTCAATTCTACAAAATCTGGCCGAAATATGACTACCCAGGACAGAAACTTCTGGCGAAGAATGACAAGGACAACCGACATCAAATAATGTGATAAGGTTAGGCAAAGTGAGAGTGAGAGAGAGAGAGAGTAATCGAAAGTCTGACTTCTCCCTACTAAGAATAGCAGCTCTTTGTCTGTGCTAATCCCACCGCTTCTGTGTCAGCTTCATTTTGCTGCTGCAATATGCTCTATGTCGTGTATCACTGCGGGGTGCCAACTGAAAACCAGCGCTGGGTGTCTGACGCCCAACAAATGCTGAGATGGTAATCCTTTCAATACGGGTCCACTCAGCATGATTTTATTGTGTATGTTATTGTTCTCTTTTTTAACATGTTTTTTTGCTGTTGTGTTGTGTTGTCTGTGTCAATGTTTTCTATTCTAATCTTATTCTGTAGTTTAGGAATTTAATCATATTAAATTACTATTTATATTGTATTAATATTTCTAAATCAGTAGTTAGCAATTGAAGATTATTATCTTCATTTTATGCACTCATTAGGACCACAGAATTCTCCAATATCAGTTTCTATTCTTCCATTCTGGTTTTCAGTCATGTTCTTAAGACTTCCGAGTGAATAGATTGTTAAACATTACATTGTTAGTTTACGTGGAAGTAGAAATACCTACGTAAGTGAGAAACCTGCGCCCATAGGGAAACTCATTATAGATTCACTTCCTTTTGTGTTAATTATCGAACATAATTTACGATTATGTGCGACCATTCGATGTTGTATTTTTAACATTCTCCTCGATCATTCCAATATATTGCTGTATTAACATTCGTATTGTAAGAAATTTTATAAAAGTGACCATTCATAACATTCCTTTTTAGAATGTGTAAGGCTCTTATGCCAGGAAATCTATAGAGCTGTAATAAAACTTTACTATTTTTGTTCAGTGGACAATAAACGAAACAATGGGAAGCCATAAGTGGCAATCACGATAGCCGACTTCTAAATAACTTGATTGATGTGAAATATAACAGGTACCATTCGTCAGTACAACTTTTTTATTTTTAGCTCCGATGTTTTGAGCTTTAAAAAAGCCATAATTTTTTTGAAGTCGATATGCTTCTGATTGCTTTGTTAACTTGCAATCCATCATCAGAGATTTCGTTAACAAGATTACTGGAGAAAAAACTGACGATCCAGATTACATACAAGTAGCCTAAGATGTCGTTAGAGATGAGAACTTACCAGAAGTGATTAATTGGTCTATTTTGAAATCCTAAATCCTAAGTTTTGGCGTGGATATATTGCAAGTTTGCAGAAAAGACCGACGAAATAACAAGACCTTTGGATGTTCTTGACGACGAATCTATGCTACAGGCTGATAACCTGATGATTTCCAAAATATTTGCTTGTGTCATTAAACTCATTATCTATATCTACATCTGTATTATCTGATCTATTATAAACATATTCAGGCACTCACTTCCTGACAGTACCGTGAACATTCCTAACAGAAACTGCTTCGACTTCCTTAACACTTTCAAACTACTTTATAACTTCAATAATTTCTGCCAAACACTAGCGCTAAAAGCTAAGCCTATTCTAATAAGTGCGGAGAAATTTTACGTAACAAATTCAAACTAACTGAAAGCTGTGTATGACATAATAAAGTGATCAATAGAGTTATAGCACCATAAGTAACACTTTCTGCAACTTACAGTCAAATTAACGTTGTCAATGACAAACGTTATAGCTCCCCTAGAATCTGTTACAACATATGCCTTTGTTTATAGCTCATATTTTATGTTAAGATAGCTCATAAACGTGAACAGACGACGGGGGACCAAAGAAAGCTAGAATTTCCCCAAGGCTATGTAGTGAGATTAATTGCGAGTGACTTTAGTAGCTTCGATAGTGAAACATTGAATTCAGATGGAGCTTGTACGCATGAATCAAATGTAATTTCTAAGACATCAAGGATGAATAGAACGATCTGCCTACAGCCGAACCTGTCTAATACATCTCAATTCACCAACACGTCAACAATGCACAAATTATGATGCTATTAAGTCGAATTCACAAAGACGACATGCTAATACTAGGGTATCATGAGTCAGAGTGAGCTAATAGTAATAAATAGACGCAAATTCGTTACGCAAGCGTCAGACGTCTAGTAGCATGGATAAACTATGCGTAGATTTATTCGCTCGAGAGCGCTCGGCGCCAATTATGACGACATGGTGAGCATGGCATGAGCTTATTACTGTCTGGTGTTATGAATTCCTAGTACGTTGGCATTATGAATATGTGTGAAGTTATTCGCAATTTCACAAGCTACTGAATTCGATGATTGAAGTTCATTCATCTCATCATTTCCTGGTCTATTGAAAGGGTCCGCTTTTCTCCAATCAAATGTGCATACATTATTGAGTACGACTACTTGGAGCTGAGTAAAGGCCTTAGTAAATTCAAATTACTTTTCCCATTTGACATAACCGGAGTCGGAACAACAAGCGTTTTCTTTCTGAGAACAGAAATAAATTAAACGAACGGCAAACAAAAAGCAGTTGGCAGTCGGAAACATCAGCAAGTAATAGTTTCCATGTAATAGCTGGTTGTAATCGACAAACTTGCGTGTATCGTGGGAGATACAGACTGTTAACGGTTTGTGCGTTTTGTTGCAGATAAGCCTTGTTTCTCAGGGCTGCGTGTGGCGGCTTATCTTGGACGCACTATGTTCTGTACGCAGCGGCAGTTTGTTTTCTTCCTGGCGTATGGTAAATGTGTGTATCTTTTTGATTTAAGATGTGAGCACCGTGGTATAATCGAATGGAAGTGCGTATAGTGGAGAAGTAAAGTTATGGTCGAGAAAGTTACTGCTAGATGCTTTTAAATAGCCGCCGTTTTAACTGATCCTATAAACATCCTGATTTGGTGGTTACTGCAAGATCAATTCGTTTAAGATCTGATGCCTGCAATATTGCGTTAACTTTGACGCAGTAAAATGCAATCTGCAACTGGTTCTTTCAAAACAACAGTCCCATCACACTCAGATATAAGGTACATACGATGAGCAACTTTTATCTTTACATTTAGAAACCCTTTTACATAACATCCTTGAACTTTTGTATACGTAGACGTACATTATGCAAAGTTAGAAGACGGAAACATCACGGCACCTCGCAACCATGATGAATAGGGACCAGTCTCGAAGGAAACCGCGCCGATTCAATTTTCCTTTTACGCTCCCGTTGGTTAGATAACCACGTGGTGGGTAGAAACTTTACAGATTTCCAAACTTTCAAGTGACAAACTACATGCTGATCGAAATTAATGATATTGACTCCTACGGTGACGCTCCAAAAGTTTAGAATCACTTTTTAAGTTCTTGAAGCTTTAGAACGTATCGAAGATGCTAGTGTAAGGTTTTGAAATAGTGCTGCTTTTACTGGTGAACCCGTTAGTAAGTGGGATGGATCGTTTCTCAATTTCTTTATCAGACGGAGCTTTTAAATTGTATAAAACGTATACTTATAATATTGAGTCATTTGCAATCATCTGCCTAGCCTTTTCCCAACTATATTAGGGTCGACTCCCAGTCAAACCGGATTCAGCTAAATACCAGTATTTAATGAGGAGCGGCTGCCTACCAGAACTGGTACCAGACTCATTAACTGGGTAACATGGCAAGACTGATGTCAGATTTTCTGGCTTTTGACAATCCGTAACGACTGCCAAAGATCTCAAAATGACAGCCGGGACCAACGGTTTAACGTGCTTTCCGAGGCACGGAGGAGTCTCGGTATGTTAAGATGGTAACCCATCCACAGACCAACCTCGGCAAGCGTTGCTTATCCTTGAAGATCGGTCCATGCGGCTGTTATAATTTTGCCACGAGCGCTTCATTGAGTCATTTGCAATCGTCCCATCTAAATATTCCCATAGAACTAAACACCTCACCACAATAATCTATCACGGGACCAAACAAAGCGAACCATACCACGGGGGGAACTATTAATAACAATTTATAATATTGTGAACCAACTTTCTCCGCCGAACATGGGTTCAAGCCAGCAGTTTGGGTCACCGGCAGAATTCGAAGCAATATAAGGACTGTAATTGGTCGAATCGTGGATTTTACTTGTCTTGTACGGTTATTCTCAGGAATAACGATTACGGGTAGAATTGTCGGAGGGGTATCTGGGAAATCTGTTTTGAGGGCTTCGGCGAAACGTTTATTTGAGGAAATTCTGGATGCCAAAATGAATAAAAACCTTGCTAAAGTAATTTTGAATCCGATAGATAAATTGAGTAAATTAAAAAAAAAAACAATTTGTGTTGAAACAAGCAGGCCGTATTAGATTCGGTCGACTGAACTGGATTTTCAAAACTTTGTCAATGTCCTTTCCGATAACGACAAAGCAATCTAATAAAAGAAAGCCTTTACCAATAAAGAAAATCGCTATATTCAAACTTGTTCCTCTATATTTGTTGTTGGTCCTGATCAAATTGTTTGCAAATCCCAAAACAATTCGCCGTCTAAGAAATCCCGAATTTCTTTGTTGTCAGTAATTGGCTTGACTTGCTCACTGAGCTCTAAAGGAAAGAAAGAACATCATCAAACGACGCTTTCTAGAATTTTGACCCCTTTAAAACTAACTTATTTAGAAGCCAGTTAAAGTCACTAGAACCTTACACAGAGGGATAGTAGATAATGACTCATGCCCGGCATTGAACTGACTTAGAACTGACTCTGAACTAACTTATTCAGTATAAGAAAGATATACACTATAATTGCTTTGACTTCGTAAACTCTCAGTGTCTCTTTCTCAGATAAACAAAATGCAATGAAAGTCGTTCACCATCGTTTATGTTTGTTTACGAAAAGATTTGTTGCCTTTTGACCCAGGATATTCGAACGGGGTCAATTGGTGAATATTTGTCATCGAAAACTAACATACATACTAGGCCATCAATAAAAAGAGAGGTTACAATAAAATGTGCAAAGCCATGCCTCCAATCAAACACTCGTTTATGACTGGGATGCATCTTAAGTTCCCCTTTTAGTAAGGTGTTCTTCACACTTAAAATATTGCCTTTCTCTTTTTCTTTACTATTTGTCTTCTTAGCTGTTTTAGAGCGAATGTCAACAACATTGTTGTCTGAAGCGTCAACATTAGCTTTTTCGACAATATCTTCATGAATGTTTTGGATCCATGTCATATGAATACTGTTGGAAGTATTCGTCTTCTCACCAACGAAAAATTTCTTCATTGTAGCTTGAATAAAGATCATTTTTTTATTATCAGTCTTCCATGGTCGATTGGTACCTACTTACACTTTGACCAGACATTTTTATTTATTTAACATACACAGTTCAATACATAATTACACTAACTTGGTAAGATATTAATACTAACAATGACATTGAGAAGTTAGCAAGGGTCCCAAACTAGGCTTGGTGACCCAAAAAAAATCCAGGAAAAGACTTGACAAGTCAGCTGAGAGAGAGAAGTACAGTGTGTGTAACCCCTAAACGAAATAACGGTACCCAAGACATAGGGTGACCATAAATTCGCGCATTCGAAACGGGACGCACTTCAACTTTACGATGGGCCCAGCGCAGACGTACGTTGTTTTATGTTATTGTTTAATAGTACAATTTAGTTAGTCACTGTTAGGATAAGCGTGTTAAACGACTGTTTCATGAAGTATTTACGAGCATGTTAACGTTATAGGTTCAAAGAGCTACGGAGAAAGCGCGTCAAAAATGTTTAGTTTCAACAGTTCAAGTACGGGAAAACAACTTTTCTAAGTTATAAATAGCCTGCTGCTTATCCCCTTTTTGCTCTGGGTATCGTGAAAGGGCAATAAAGCATTTAATAAATTTTACTACACTACATTCCGCGATGGTTGTAAATTACTTCTTAAATTATAGCATGATATTTTTTCTCTTATCCCTCCGATGCCGATGTCATCAACTCATCATTAAACTTAGTTGATGACTCTACTCTGAGACTAACCGCACATCCAACTTGCTACCCAACTAAAACTACATTCGACCGAATAACGATAAATCAATTTAAGCACCTAGTGTTTGTACTGTTAAGGCCTAATCTCCAACAGGTACAAAACAAACTGAAACCATACAAAACGGAACTTTCACAGGAGCTCAGAAAGCCTAAACACTTCCTAATCCAGCTTATAAATAATACATACAGTGCGATAACATTGAACATGGGCACAGAGCTCAGCTCAAAATGGACAAATAGAACCATTATATTTGCGAGTGAGAATCTGATAACCCACAGAGAAAATATAGACACTTGGACACAAAGGACAAGGCTGAGCTTTGAAAGGCAGAATGTATGAGGAAATCTGTGAGTTTATCCAGGTGAAACGCAAGCGTACAAAATACATTTTTACACCAAAAGATAAGACGAAGATTACCGTGATGAAAAAAAATATTTTAAATATACAGTACCTACTTATTCGAATCCAGGCTTCACTTTAGCATGACCAATCATGAAGAATCATGAGAGAGAAATAAACGATCAACTCCTAATGAAACATGCATTCTGCGTACATTTCGCTGTCAATAATTCTTATTCCCGGAGTTCTAAGAAATATGGAAGCAAATATACAAGAGTGCGACGTCGACAAACAAGGCTTTAGAAGATTAGTTCTGGGAATAGGAGAGAAAATACAAGATGAAACTAGTAGAAATTGAAGACATAGAAGTTTTGCATTTTCATGAAAAAATAATATAAGATAAAACACCGATAGAATTGAATATTTAAGAGATTGTATACATACATACACGTATATATATACCTACTAACAAGGAAGAAGGTATCACAACACAATGACGTAGATCAAAAAATTGATCTGACATGGTTTACGAAGATATTGAAATACCAGATAGAAATATCAAAATTTACAATCTGCAAGATTCTTAAGCTATTGTATTGGCAATAAAGGCGAAAGAAAGGATAACACAAAATTCAGGAAAGCAAGCTATTGATACACCAAAGAAGGATAGCAACACAAAATGGAAGGAGATCAATTACACGGACAGCTATCGAGCGTACCACATGATGATCGATGGTTTTTCATCGCGGAACCATCCATTGTGCTAATATACACGTGATTTATGAGAAAATAGATTAAATGTTACGCTATCTCCATGGTGATGTGGGAATGGGGTTTCTATATTATCGACTTGGGATGTTAATTAGATGTTGACGTTCTGATTATAAACTGTTTGAATGTTTTGTTTTTTTATTGAGGTAAGAGAAATTTGAAATGGGTATGATTTAAGCTATCGCCAATTTTATTCGTTTCGAATTTCTTTAATAATAGGGTTTGTCCTCAAAATAGTGGATCTGTCACCAAAATGTAGTTGCCAAATAATTGTAAAAAGCAATTCCATAATAAATCACATGTAATCCTCGGGATATATTATCAAGTATCAAATAAATAGGTTGGGATTTATTATAAAACGGGAAGTAAACCATATTACTGGGTGGATTAAAAAAAATAACCACGAAGGTGATGGCGGAGTCTGTTCGCTCGCTACGCTCGCTCACTTGACCCCGCCATCCCCTTCTAACCTAACCTGTCCGAGTCGGGGTGCCCTAAGCTCCCTGTGCCCTATGTTCGAATATTTGGTGACAGATATACCTTTCTGAGTACGAAGTTAAAGGAATAAACCTATTATTTTGAGAACAAAGTTTTATCCAAGGAATGAACTACGATTGTATTGATAATCCATCTCTTATTTTACATACATATTGGCATTAATTTGGTAATTCATACCTGGCGACACTTTTTACATATCTGAGAACGAAAATACTTCGTGGCGATAGATCTATTTATTAAGTGATGCAACTTGATGACAAATATAAATTTTGGTGACAAGAAATATAGTCCCCATTTGAAATCACGATCAATCTTTACCAAATCTTAGCTGATGAGGATCTATAGTAGCTAAATAACAACTACCAAGTTTTCGTTTGCCATATATCGAATGAATCGAAATAGCACTTGTTAATTTTTGTTACCTAACCTCAAAACATAATTGACGCCTAGTTTTTTGTAATACATCCAACATTTAGTTTATTCTTGTGATATGTTTAGTTTAAAAATTCTCATGTAAGTGAATTGTAATTCTTATACTACATATATTACATTGAAAAACAAGGATTACGTATTTTCTCTCCAACTTTAAAGCCTTGCGCAAGTTCACAAGCAAACCCGCACTCAAGCAGTAGTATCGTATCAAAAATGTCCTCAATGTTAACTACGGCACATTATTTTCCAATAAAGCGTTTCCAATAGGCGTGCAAGGCGTGCTCACATTATGGTCCATATACCAGTTTATTGCACAATCAATTTGTATGGAAAAACAGTAATTTTATATTACTCTGTTCGCAAAGAGGGAAAATGCTTTTACTCAATTAGCATAAGCTATATGGAATGTTATGTACTTGAGTGAAGTGGAGGGCACGATATTAATATGAATAATGAATTTGGATTCTGAAATCGGTGATACTGGTGTGGTTTTTTCGTTTTTTGACACTGACTTCCAAAATTAAAGTTTATTTAAATTTTATGTACAATAGTGGTACATGAGCGGACTTAATGCAACAAGGCATTCTCTACCAGTCAACCTTTGGGTGGTGGTGTGTATTTGGAAGTCGGTTATATTTTAAGAACAGCGTACAAAAGACACACACTCCAGACATTCCAAACAGTCCATTTAAATTTAATTGTCTATCTCCGAACTTCTTCATCAGAAATTTAAATGGGACGATTTCGGAATAAACCTTTTTCGAGTCAAAAAAAAAGAATTCTGCAAATCCGTCTATAAATTACAGAGTTATGATTGAACATACATAATTAAAATTTTTGAAGTCGGTTAGATAGAGAATTTTATATTACTCTGTTCGCATTAAAAGAAAATCCAATATAAAAAATGAATTCCGTAAAGATAAACCGATGTACCGATGACCTGGTGCATGCAGGTCGCGCGAATCTGCTAGAGGAGTGAGACGCACTGGACTGATAGTTGTGGCGACAATTGGGTATACCTTAGTCCAGCAGTGGACGGCTTTCGGCTGAAATAAATGAATGAAAGATAAAGGCAGCGAGGTCCTGTAACGAAGACCACGAATCGGCTCTAGCGTGTAACGCTACCCTGCAAAGGTTTAATGACGACCTTAAAAAAGTGGTTGAAATAGACTGGATGCGAAAGGTGGATGTTGTGGGGCCACTTGGGAAAGTTTTATGCGCAGCTGTGGACCGCGATAGGCTCCATTGAAAGGTAGAAGAGGATCGATTTTACAAGATGATTTACAGGAGTGCTATTAGAGCGGTATACGGGTATGTCCATCACTTTATAGTACTGAAGGAAAATCACGATAATTAGTTTGAAGCAACAACAAAGTTGATATCCGGACATCGTCAGTTTGCAACGGCCGTCACAGAATTTAATTAATTTTATGAAAGTTTTAGTAGGTACACGAGTACAATATAGAGCAGTTTCTTGAAGTGTTAATGACACACAAAGTTTTGAAACATTAACCAGTTGTCGTGAAAAAACGGGACTTTATACTGAAGTAGCTGTTCATACCTTTTCAACCTATCCTACCTCACGTGTCTGTTTCTAGGAAGCTTCGATCGCAAAGAAAGCATCGCATATATAGGAAACACAAACACAGATATTCCATCAATTTCCCGTTTCTAAATCTAAAGGTGATCACATAAAACTTAAGATTACCCATCTTATACGGTAAGCAATTAAATTATCTACAACTTCTTCACATTTTATTTTACAAATAACCGACTCCCCAACCAAACTATTTAGAACGTTCTTGCTAAAACTATAAAGTTCGAAATTAATTGAAGCTTTCATCTTCAAGCAAACAAAGTAACGGCCCGTGCAGAATGTACCGGGAAATCGTCAAAATTTTATCTCGTCCAAACAAACTTGGAACGAGCAGCATTCTCGAATGAGTAATGTAAGCGTTGCTGATGCAAAACTGACTAAATCATGTGATACGCTAATATGCATGCCTGTCCAATAGTTCCGGATTTGAAGAATGGTTACAATCGTCTAAGAATACAGTAATTTCATTCATTCTTTTCCCATTCATATATTGTTTTATGAGACGTGCCCGAACAAATTGGTTCATTTTCTTCTTCGTTGTGAAAATGCGCTTGTTCCTAGAAAGTGAGATGAGATAACATTCCGGAGATGTTAAAACTAAATAGGTCTCAGAGGTCAGGTGCAACTGCGGAAAATCCTAGGAATAAAATTATTAGTGATAGTGACATAATAAATTATGTTGATGAATGTAATCAAAGTAGGCATGAAATCGCAAGTGGCATCCACGGACTGAAAGAAGAACTGTCAGTTTTTCGGTGGCGAGATAGGCAGAAGAAATTGTTGCCTCATTGAGGATAGAGCCTAGATGAGGCTGGAACAGGAATTTGGGGATTGGCACCAAGCTAGAAAAGGCCTATGGCCAGAAATGGGCGAAGTCGGGATGGGTAATGATGATGAAGCATGAAAGATTATATTAATATAATACTTTTATGATCAAAACACAATTGTTTTTCAACAAAAAACAATACAGTTATGATTCAAAAATCACCAAGCGCATCTCCAAATCCGTAGAGCCATCAAATCATTACTAAAGATAGCGTTAACCTTTTACGTCCATAAAAGAATCATACCATACAAAACCGCCGCAGCCGTGAGAAAAACGTGAACATTGTTCCCTAGATCTGCATATAAAAGTTAAAGATAAATTAAACTTTCTTGCTTTTCTTTCTCGTGGAGTTTTTTGTGGCGGCCTTGTGGTTGTGGTGACGTATTGTCCGGTTATTAGGGCTGCGCTTTTGATCAACTTACTCATTGTGATGAATTAGAAATTATTTCTGTTTGTGTATTTTTTTTAGCTCTTTTAAAGTCGGCTTACTTAATTTTGTCTACTGTCCTGTTTAGGTACTTTTGACGAACACGATTCCCAGTAACAAAATTTGATGTCCTAGTTTTGAAGCCCGTCAATCAAATCGATCTGCCGATAGAGCAACATTGTATCTGCTCGTGATATTTAAAAGGAAAGTGTTCAAAAAATATTGATAAGAAGGAAATGCGATCTAAGCCCGACGACCTCGAAACGGTGCAGGCAGCATCGAACACGTCAGATCAATAAAGATAATGTCATCGTCCTAACATTCTGCCACTAAAAATAGTTGGATGTTTCCGAACAATGGCCCTGCAGTCACCATCATCCATTGTGTTCTCGACTTATTCACCTGTCCGATGCGACCCACTGACCGGCATTAACATCTCGCATCTCTCGATTCGATCGATACTTTCGATGCGATTCCATTCGATCGCCCACTTGTAACGAAATAAACAGTTACACGTCAAAAACAGACGCCCGTGAAGTTCATGATCAGAATCATTTGTAAGATTTATGATGGCCCTCTTGATCAGACAACCAGCGCTCGATACAACACGATCGATTCTCGATTACGATCGCAACAAGTGTGTACATTCCCTCCGAGCCACTCACAAATTATCTGCTCTGCGTTGTTTCACAGCACGATTTTCTTATTCATAAACAACAAACTGTTGACATTGCAGCTCCAGCCAGGTGTTTACAATTTGATTGGCATAAAATTATGGGCGATACAAAACGGTACACTTTCCTGTGTGAGCTATTAAAAGGCGATAAATTCATCTTAGCCTTTACATATAGGAAACATTGCAGGAAGCTGTAAATATGTAGTCGGAGAAATTACAACTCGATTATGAATCGAGACTGTGTCGGCTCAATGTTGGTGCAAAAACTGCCTTCGCGAGGGAAAAGCAGAAAATATGACAAGTTAATTTAGATTGAGTGGGTCCGTGAGAGTTGGAAAGGGAGGTGAAAGACAACCGGAACGAATTGTATCATTGCATTGTGAACTAAACGCGATGGGAGGCGACGGAGCCGGTGCGAGAGCAAAGGTCCCTGATAACACAGTCGTGGCGGCCCAAATGTCATCGTGTAGACAGCCTGTCTGGCTGAGATAGAAGCATGCATAAGGTGGACACGACCATGTTATAGAAAGTGAGAATTAATACCCAATCTTGTTGAACACGACGATATCTGCGTATGTAATGAAATGGGGCGTGCAAACCACGATGATGTTGATTGCATATCATGATGATGTACATAAGTGTACAAGATTGTATTAAGACTGACACTCGTGTTAGAAATTGAATATACTTTTAGCTGACAAACAAGATGGTTAGAATAAACTTGAGAACTATCCTCATCTTTCTGCATAATCTAAATTTTAGAACATAAACTAAAATGATCTCAATCTTAATCCTTCAACAGTTTTATCTCGCCCCAAAAACTTTATGCCACTTACAAAGAACAAGTAAAAGGGAATTATTTAAACTTTTATCTAATTACTTGCGAACAGTGTCAGTATTTCGGTGGATACAATTCAGATAAACCAACATTGAGAATGAGCGGAAATAACACCGTTGGTGGACTGGAATGCAATGAGAACACAGCAATAAAAGAAATTCATTACTATTGTGTCATTGGACAGAAGTTCTCATATTGATCACGCAAAGCTTAGTTTTACTACTGTTTGTTTAATGTCCCTATTTGCTAGTTTGTTGGATTTGATCAAATCTACTCACTATAATTGCAGTTCCTCAAAAATTATACACGTATTATGGTAAATGGTCTATACGATAAATGGGCTATCCAACACTAAAATAATTTTTCAGTTCGAACCAGTTCCTGAGCGTTTCATAAATTGAAGTTTTCGTGCTCGAGAGATGAGCAAGCGCGTTAACGCATTTGTTTGCTCATCTCTCGAGTACGAAAAAGTCAATTCGACAAGCTTTCATTGACATTTTCGTGCTCATGTTGGAGTTGGAGTTTACGTTTTGGAATATGGGCCTAAGACTCAAAAAAAGCCAGCGAGAGATCACACGGCTCAAGACAGCCACGACTTACAAAACTCCAGGCGTCTTAGTGACTTCTTACAAAACTGCGACTAACGTCACAGACATAATCTAACGGACCTTCAATAAAGCAACATTCCTACGACACACGCACGATTTAAAATGACAAACAAAAACTTAATTAAAGCTGACCTCGATGTGAACAATAACATGGCAATATTAATATCTGGTACTGAAGAAGTTCCCAAGTTCCCATACTATGATGATATGGTGAAATATTCCCATGGCAACATATTCTATGGCATGTAGCAGTTGATGGCGCTTTGTTTTGTGCTAATTACTGGTATGTGTAAGTAAATGATGGTATTTGATGGATGTGGATAAAGGTTTTTATAGTGTGACAAATATGAATGAAAGTAGAAATCTTTTACCGGAATAAGGTTTGCAAAGGTCAACTAATCTTTATAAATATGCTTCTCTTTTCATTCTTTAAATTTCTTCCTTTGTTTTTTCACGACAAGTTTTTAAGAAACCATCCAAGATTGCCTATGGTATATTTTAGTACTATCTTTAAGCACAGTCAGGTCTGTCAGATGGGCCGCCTGCTGTTTGCAACTATATGAATACAAAGTAATTAGAGACACTTAGAGAAGGCAGGCCTTTGAAGTCCAGTTTGAGAATATTAATACCTAGAAGCTGGATGCTACTATAAGCTATATTGATGCCTTGATTGCAATACAACAGAAGTCAATCACTAAAATAAAATGAAAAAGCATCACAAACTGATAAAATTCATGTAGACTCAACCAACTACATGACAAAGCTCGTTATTCGCTTGTTCCCTAACAAACACAACTTTGTTGTTTGTTTGCAGTAGCTAAATTGACATGAAGATTGGAAACCAGTAGTCGCAAATTGAATAGTGGCAATTTTCTAGCGAATACTCCGGACACCCTTTGATTTGGTAGAAGTTGTCAGGGTACAAGCTAACCTCAAAAGGAGGACTTGTAATCCAATTGCTTATTTCAGCACGGAATACAAGTTCATATGTATTGTAATACTATTGCAACAATAACTAAAGAAGGTGAAAAAGTAAGTACTCAAAACAGGAAACAAAATGGAAAAGTATAACAATCTGATGATAGTCAGCACACTCACACTAATCAAGGCCACATTCCAAGCAAAAACATTCAAGGGAGAAACTAAAGGGCAAAACACGCAAACATCGATCATTACTGTCCAAATTCACATGGTCATTACATTTATATCCGTTTTCATAGATTGGCCAACCAAAGCCAACATTGATATTCATTTCCTCATTTGTAACTACTATGTAGAGTTAATTTTGTGTGAGAAAAGCAATGGAAGAATTTTTCGACACAATTGGCCGCGGTCGCCCAACGTTTGCGGAATATAATATCTTGGGCCAACATCTTTCGCACGCACGGCCATAATAATAGCTCAGCGGGGACTTTTCAATCATTTAGAAAGAAAACTGTAACGTTTATTAAAATCGAATTGTAAATGATGAATAGTCATGCGTTTAATATTTATATTTCCATGGTAAATATGGACATTTTGAAGCTTTGGAATCATTCGCATCGATGAATATTGATGGTAAGGTAAAGGACGCTTGGGATCAAAGTGATGCCTATTTAAAGATCATTGACCCTTAGCAGAGACCCTTCTACGTTTTGCATGTTACTTTACTCTTAAAATATGATAAGGGAAAAATCAAAGGAACTAAAATTATACTTTCAGAGCTGAAGCAAGAATCAGAAGATTACTGAAAAACATAAAAATAATGATGAATCAGGTAACAGTAAGTCATCTCATCCTGTAAATAACTTTCCTAACCTCGTTGAAGCCAAAGTTCTTAAGATAACAAAGCTTTGTTAACATTAACAAGATCAGCTAACAGCACATAAATAATGCAAATATGATCAAACAAACAGTCGTTCAAGTATCGTTAGCGATCATCACGCATACACGCGACGCTGTATAAAGGTCAGCAGGGTGAAAGTTCTGAGTATTGTACCAATACTTAGTAATAAGTGAGATGAATTGCTATTAGTAGAAGAGCAACTACAGTGACGGTGTTTGTCATATCCAACCTTCAGACGCAAACACTTAAAATTTATCAACAGAAGATAATGTCTATAAATATACGGAGCCATATGACGAACAGGAAGATCTTTATGATGTAGTTAAGTGTAGTGAACGTAGTATGGATATTAAAATGTCCTTGCAGTAGCCCAAAAAAAAATAAGATTTACTCATCGGCATTATCAGTTTCCTTTATAAGATCTTCAAGATAAAAGGTAGCTTATAGCTTGTTCTTTGTAGAGAACGGACACCCAGACCTAACCAGAAAATTATTTATTGGTTGTAAATAGATAACATTGCGGTCATGTAATTGAGTGTGGTCAGAAAATGACTGATAGGTAATTGGTAGTAATGGGGCTGTTGAGACACAGAGGATTGCTAAGAGTTTGTAGGAGGACCATAGTGTTCCGGGTGCAACAGATATTTACGAAATGTTGCGGTCAAACATGCTCAAAGCTACAGCGTCTAATTGATGCCCAACTTATCTAGAAAGCAAATTCAGTGTAAAGCCAAACATATAAAAGATAACTCATTTAAATCTCACGGTGGTCAAATCAGGTCATTTTCATAATACCTGATAAAACATAGGTACGAGCATATCCTGGTGGTAAAGTCAATTAATATATCCAAAAAAAAATTGTGTGAATCGTGATAGGCAGTTATAGTTTTAAAATAGATGTTCAAACTACATACATACATAAAGAAAAGTAAAGAAAGAAAAAACTGTTTATTCACGTGAAAGTGACGCACATACACAAAATTGCTATTTAGCATAAGCTTGCCATTATATATTATGTATGTAGTTTAAACAAAACATATCAAACATTTGTGACAGATGTTGGTATCAACGACGCGATTGATTCATCAGTAAAACTTACCTGTAGTATCACACGCTGTCATTTCGGTGATAAGTCCCTCGAGGTCGGGCGAGATGAGCCTCTCCTCGTCCTCCGAATGAGTGTAGTCCAGCGCATGGTAGATCACCAGCGCCAAATTTACCACCAACTATAACAAAGGAAATGAAACCGTTACTTTGAATATTGAGATCATCAACATTGTCAGAGGAATCATGGATCATGTTGACCTGGGTGACCTCGGCAACCTTGTTACCTGGGTCATTTCGACAACAGAGCTTCAGGGGCTCGATTCTGCTATTGCAATCGTGTCTCAATGACCGGTCAGTGATCGAATATTTGACAACTTTGACAGTTTTTGTATGGGAAATGTGTCAAAAGTTTGACGTTATACGTCAAAAATCGATCATTGACCGGTCATTGAGACACGATTGCAATAGCAGAATCGACCCCCTGGAGTGTTGTTAAGTTAATGCGTTTAAACCAGATACACGCATTCATATTATAAGAAGGAAAGATAAGACAGTTAGTCCCGTTGGCCGACAGGTGGTTTGCATGTAAAATTACTTCATTATAGAAATAATATTAGGTATATCTAGAAATGCATTTCATTTAATAACCGGTACCTCAGGAGTGCTAGGCAGTTGCAGTACGTAAACAGGTGCACATACTTTCGTAAAAGTTGCTGGAGCAAAATATTAAACAAAGACATAGCCGGAAATCTTGTTACAAATAATTATTCACTGTTTTCAATTCGTCCGAAGTCAAACACGTAAATAATAATGTAAACATGAGCGCAGATAATGACGACAAAAAGAAAATAAGAAGTTTGGACGCCCTACTAACATTAAAAATTGTATTTTTCTGCGAAAGAAGTAATTTGATGTGATTACCTGCACTAACTGTTCCTGTCTCTACTCTTGCATGTCGTGACAGTACACACGAAATTAGTTAGTACAAAGTATAAACTGATGCAGGTTATGTCACATTTGCCACTTGAATACTGAACCTTTTTTGTAGGTATAGAATATTCACATCTTCTGGGATCCGCATATGAAGGGCTGTTTTTCTTTCATATAAATGTTTTCTTGACCAAGGTGCCAATAATTCTAATTTTTTTTAAGAAACGTCCGCATTTGCATGTCAGTCGCAATCTGTCAAACATGTATGGAAATTAAAGCATTTTTGACGGGTTGCCACTGAGATGCAAATGTGAACGTTGTTTTAAATTTAGTAGAATTGGCCCTCTGATCACAAACAAGGATTTAACAGTTCAAGGAGTTTAGAAGAACAACAAGAATGCTTTCAATCGTGTTATTCTTTTGTAAAACTTCAAGCTTTTGTTCTTCCAAACAAACAGATCCTTGATCTATCATCCGTTTCATCACTAGAAGTGATCCACAAAGCTACCAGCTACCGTAACTATCGTACGCACCGACCGTAACGCCAGCCCCCGGTCCATTGTTGGCTGTCTGTTGCCCAACTCATCTGAATGCAACCGCTCCCGTACATGCAACTACACACTCCATTAAACCGATGTTTGGAAACAAGATTAATGGTAGAGGGAAGTTTTATAGTTTTTATAGAAGGACCACTCCTAAGAAAGTTTCATGTTCGAAAATTTAAGAGATAGAGAAATGAAACGGTTATTTAATTTTTACCGGACTACGGCAGAAACAACGAAGGGCTTTGAATATCAAAGGATGTGAATATGCCAAATTGTATTATAATCACAACAGCCCAACCAAACCAGCCTCAACTCAACTCAATAGAATTTTTTCATGTAAATAATTTGCTAATATCTATATTTGTAAATTAATAAGGATTTTACTTTAGGGCGCCTAACAGTGAACCTTTTGCAAAATCTTATTCTGTGACAACTCGTAGCCACTCGTAGGTGATTTTAACTGAGCCTCTTCCATGAGGTCGCCTTTCGAAGTACTAATCAATTAGTAAACTGGTGTAACAAAAGAATGGATAGATTAGTTCCGTTGTGAGGCTATTAATTAGCATTAAGGTAATTGTGAACCGCGTGGAGGCGTAGACTATAGTAGGCAGATTTTCAGGCTATTTAGCTAGTTTGAATTGTGCTCTACTTCCTGCAGCAGATATTAAAACATTTTCTGTAAACAACACTAAAAGAAGATTGTTTACGGATCTAATGCAAAATGATTACCTATATCTTCGTAATCATATGTATGTCCCATAATCGCGAAACAGCCAATTACAGATTATCTCATAATTTTAAATAACACCCTACTCTAGTACGTAACTATATCGGATCAGCCAAACTCCGGAGCATCGCTTATCGCGCCCATTGTATGCAAATCGCGTGCAATATGATCGGAGTTGCGCAAACGCACGCAACTGTAACGATCGATGTATGACCGGTAAACAATGAAAGTCCTTTATACGGCGATTAGTAAAATTCTATGCAAGGAGAGATGGCAATCTATTGAGGTAAAGGCTCTTTCAATAGAATTAAGAAGGATGCAACTAATACAAGTGAACAAGAACTTAAGGTTGTCATTAAAAATAACGATCTTTTCCGGCTTGAAATCTCTACAAATCATAATAATACTCTAAACAATAAACAAAACAGGAAGCATGTTAAACATGATCTAGAAGACAAAACATTTTCTAAAAGTTAACTCATTTGCAATGTTAATGTTGTTGCAAGACAAAAATATGTACAAGAACTAGATTAACAGGCACTTAGTAAAATGAACAAAGAGATTCGCGATACCCAATGAAGCGTGGCTAATAATTGCGGAATCAATTAGGAGGCCGGATGCTGAATAATTTAGCTGGTGATCCGTAATAATGTGGTGCAGAGAAGGTTTTTGTTGAAGCACTTATTGAAGATGCTATGGCTGTGCAAGCAGCGGGCTGTAAAATTGATGATTTAGCATAACGATAAACACCATTGCACCATCATACTAAAAGAAATCCGGTGTTTTGGGTACAGCAAAAATTATTCCGGAGGATTGAGTAGCTATCTTTGTCAACACATTCTGTCTAAAGTCATTTGGATCTGGAAACCGTCTAAGTAAAATACTTCTTAAATGTATAATTAAATTATGTCTCTTGTCACTATATAATTGTAGTTATTTTTACTCGCACGTTGCTTTTTTTTACTATTGATAGGCACGCGTTTGACCACTATCTCACCTGGTGGTCAGCGATAATGTGGTCGAAGATGGAGCACGCTTGCCTAGAAGTAACCTATTCACTCTTGGCTTAAAGACTTCCAGGTTGTACTTAGCTATCAGGAATTAGATAACCAAAACAATTATCCTCGCGTCAAAAACCAACTCTGTCTATGACTGCCTTTTATTTGTCCACATCATTTTCAGCCTCCACTGTCCCACGTCGCTTTACATACGCTGCCTTCCTAGCCTCACTTCCCATAACCGACACCATAATAACGTCAGCAAAAACAATATCTAACTCCAGACCTCCAGTGCATATTGTATAATCCACAATTATTTATTAGACATAATATACGCGCTGATTTGACAGCGCATCAATCACACGCGCAGATTGTGGGAAACTGCACGTTATGTGAATGTTGGTAATAGTTACTGTCTTTATGATGTCAGTGCTTCTTGAGATGGTATGAGATAGTCTTAAAGATGGTCGTTTTTTTGCAGTGTTTAATTTCATGTGAGGCAAGTGTTGTCCGCGAGGTGAAATTATAGTAAACACTATCTTCTGCCCGCGACTTCTTCTGCGTGGACCTCAGAATTAAAATAGGTACGTAGTAGATAGAATCCTGGTGGTTTTTACGTTTTTCCGTGCAATTTGTTTTGTGCAATTTTTCTTTTCATAAGATCATTTCTCGGACTTTAACGAATATTTAAAAAAAAATGCCGAATTGGTCTAGCCGATCTCGAGTTTTGCTCTTAACAACACATTTGGAGCGGATTTCACCACTGAAACTGAACGCGATCAGTTCATCTAAACTGCGTTTAAGAGCTGTCAGCGTCAATATTCTATAGAAAAATAATGACACTGACAGTTCATAAACGTGGTTCTTACGCGGATTGCGTTCAGTTGTTCAGTTTCATTGGTGAAATTCGCCCTTAGCCATTCATTTTTATTTATGTAGATACCTATAACTTGTCAGTAAACTGAGGAATGCACTCAAGCTTTTAGGCAGAACAGATTTTTGGTACACCTGAATTCTAGAGAATGCCACGTGCATTGGAGCTGTCTTTGTTTTCGGAGAACTGCAATTTGTAACATAAGGATGAAGATAACAGATACCTATTAAAGCTATTTCAATTCAACCAAAAAAAATTCTAACTAATATTAAAATTGTTGTTCCGTTTCTATGCAACAGCTGAACAACCTGCACAGTATGTGAACCATTTATCATTACCACCTTACCTTTCCCATTTATCTTAGGGCCTATTTCGAGTCCTACCAATTACGGCGAAATTCCAGTACTTATTTAACACGGAACCACCACCTGACCTAGGGGTCAGGTGGTGGTTCCGTGTTAGGTTAGGTTAGGACCTCACTTCAGAATACCGATATCCTAATTCCGTAAAGACTGCAAAGTCATTAAATCCACTACAACGGCCACTCTTAACCCTCAAAAACCGAATGACTTGTCCCAACACCGGCAATCTCGTATTCTAATACAGAAAGTACCCAATCGCGCGATGACCGGCCCGCGATAACCCTTCACTGTCTAGTTAACCGAAGTTCACTCGGTCACTGTCTTACAAGGAAACACGCGGTCTTTGTGACCCTTATACGGTGCGAAGAGAAAGTCCGCGCATTTAAGGGTTAAGTTATTAGATATTTATAGGCTGGATGTGTGAAAATTGGTTTATTGTGGAAGCTAACTTTAATTTTCTATTAGGTATGAGATCTAGGAAAGAGATAGATAATCTAACTCACTTTTACAAATACGATGGTTTGAATGGGTGGATCTTTGTTACTCCATAACGCTTTAACTGCTGAACAGATGTGAATGAAATTTGGCACAAAGATAGATTATAGTCCAGATTAGCACATTTTTTATTTGAGATAGGTTTGCTCTTGACTCTAGTCTAAATCGGATCTGACAGAGACAAAGTCAACGATGGAGTGAGCTTACCCAGAAGAATGCGTTCGGAAACACAGGCGCAGGTAGAGGGTTCCACTTCTTTACTATGCGCTTTAGACGTTTGGAAACGCTTAGTGCGTATTGGTGAATTAGCAACAAGGTAGGGATGGTAACTTGCAGTGCATCTAGTTGTCCGATGGTAGAAGGTGGCCGGTGGGATGATGACGTGGAGTTCTTGGGCACACTCACCGAAATATAATCTAATAGAAGACCGACAATCAGGCAACCTTGCGGCGATGAGACAAGCTGTGAAGCGTGGCATCCATCATTTTTACATCGCCAATGAGCTTCTTAGCTCTGCGTTCTACCGAGTCAAGCGTGGCAAGTTGGTATTTAGCTGAGCCATCCCAAATTTGGCGGCAATACTCCATGCAGGATCGGAGTTGTGGTGCCTTGTAAAGGATCCAGGCGTGAAGTATCCCTTCACTCTATTTAGGATGCTTTTTGGCACACAGTTTGGGCTTTGTAATCAATTGTGGCGCACATAGGCAAAAGGTAATATTGACATATAAGAAAGCAGTTTTATCCTAACAGAGGGTCTATGTATACATAGCCCTATCACAAAGGGATTACGAAAGACCTAGGCGTATCTAGATTGACGTTAGTTGGATCAATCAAATTGGATTGTACCCAATTTAAAACTACGGAAACATAGATCAAAGGACCGAATCGGATTCCGAACTGTAGGTATAGAACTGGGATTTGAAAAAAATATATGATCTAAAAATGGTATGTATGTCCTAAACTCGTAGAATCTTGGAATTTTTGGTGACATCGCATAAAAAGATGGACATATCCTAGAACAGAACTAATAGTTATTGGCAATGAGGAGCAAGCAGGTCCGAGAGGTCGCAGCGTATTCAGATGATAGGACCAAATGCGTTCATCTCTGGACACAGAACTCCTTGATGAGCTTCACAATTCTAATGATGGCACAGATGACGAAACATCATCAAGCGGAAACTTTTTTTCTACTCACATACTGTTTTATTAATGGTTCCAATATTTGTAAATATGTGGTATACATGGTACTCACCATGTACTTATTAAGAAAATGGAAAAGTTTACCTCTGGTAATACTTTGATCCTATAAGTAGTATACTCTACGTGCATCGACCTCACATATACACTTCTGGACACATCTATTGGCCCACCTTGTATTTTCAGTTTCGTTTGGTCCTAGCTAAAATTTTATATTAGGTCGAGCAAAAAGTTTTTATGCAGTTTTGAACCTGGCACATTCACAATTTCATTCAATAGTCTTTTTTTGAATTTCGAACACAGAATTTAAAGAAACAAAAGACAATTTGGAGCCTGTTTGTTGATATCAAACAATCGAATACTAAGAAAACTTGGTTTTATTGGTTTACTTGGATTTAATTCTTGAAAAAGTGATTGATATCTTTGGTTTTGCAACAAACATTACTTATTCTTAACATTAAGGTGAGGTTCTATCAATAATCTATGGATACTTCACCTGAAGTCGCCGCCCAAGCTGTGGCACTTATTGAGGCCGGACACAGCCAAAGAAACGTGAGTGCTCAACTTAATTTAAGTCGATCTGCGGTCCGAAATGTTTATCGGAGGTACCTAGAGACTGGCGGCTTTGTTCGTCGCCAAGGAAGGCCACGATCTCGGGTCACAACTGAAAGGCAGGATCGATTCATCGTGACGACCAGCTTGAGAAATCGTCACCTTACCTCCATTGAGATACAAAACCAACTTCGCGACTTCCACGGAGTATCTGTGAGCGCTCGAACTGTTCGGAGAAGGTTAAAAGAACGCGATATGGTACCACACAAGCCAGCTAATGGACCCAAACTAACGCGAGCCCACCGAACAGCGCGCCTTCATTTCGCACGCAGTCATTTAAATTGGACACAGCAAGATTGGAGCCGTGTACTCTTTTCTGATGAGTCTAAAATTGTGTTACATGGCAATGATGGAAGGAAGAAGGTCTACCGACGTAAGGGAGAGCGTTTCGCACAATGCTGCTTTGAAGAGAGGGTTGCTTATGGCGGTGGCTCATGGACTGTCTGGGGCGGTATATCCGCGAGCGGCAAAACTCAACTTGAGGTTGTTACAGGACCACGGCTGCCAACATTAAATGCTGAAAGGTACATTCGTGAGTGCTTAGAACCTCACGTGATACTATACGCGGACTATGTGGGCCCAAATTTCCTTTTTATGCATGATAATGCAAGAGCCCATGCGGCCGGCATCGTCAGGGAATATCTTCGGGATGTGAACATCACAGTTATGGACTGGCCAGCCAGAAGCCCAGACATGAACCCCATTGAGCACATGTGGGACAAGCTAAAAAGACGTGTTAGGGCTCGTCAGCCAGTTGCCCAGACGATGCAGGAGTTGAAAACTGCCATAGAAGAGGAATGGGAGATGATCCCTCAAAATTTCATAGAGCGGTTGATAAACTCTATGCCTAATCGTATGAGAGCTGTGGTAGATGCCCATGGAGGCAACACGCGTTATTAAATTAAACCTTTATTTGATAAAACATGTTTTTTATTCAAAAATCAATTGCCTTTAACAAGGCCCATATCCGACTTGTTAGGCGTAGCTCCATGTCGTATGGTATTCTGAATTCAAATTTAAAACAATACGATCGAAAAAGATGGTAAAATGTATCAGGTTTAAAACTGCATCAACAGTTTTTGTTCAATCTAGCAATCATATTTCGGTAGGGGCCATCGAAACCTAAACTCTAAGGTGGGCCAATAGATGTGTCCAGAAGTGTATAATATTAAAAATTATTTTTTGTACTTCAAATATTGTAAATCATTTATTTGTAAAGAGTAACTATGGAGTTTCTTGTCCGTTCTTCTCCATAAGAATCTACCCTTGCGAACAGACAGTAGAGTCACTTTATATTATTTTAAATGTAGATGATGACGTTCAAAAGTGCCGTTTAATGGCCTAATTGAAATAAACGTTTTGACTTTGACTTTGACGGACTTAACGATGGAGGATTCGCGGCTCACAATAATGAGGAATACGACATAAGGAGGTTCACTATTAATTCTAATTGCTGCAAGACTGCCTTTCGTTTGTCTATAATTACTTCCACCCCATACCAAGATGTACCATTATCTTAACTACTTTTCTACCCACATACCATCAACAACAATAACTCCATACAGAAGGTTATCAGTGTTATCACCTGTTTCCTATAGTTCCGGAAGGAAGCCCCATGAGTATTTACGTGCAAGGTAAACGCAAACCGATAACGCGGGGCGCCGCGTTTGCAAGGACGCGGGTGGATCAGACAAGCCTGTATTGATTTTATGTCTCATGCAGGAAGTTGGTGTTTTAGTAGATGGGTGTGTCAACAAACAGCGATAAATAACCGTCCATCTATTATATATACAATTAACTGTCAAGAATTTAATAAAAAAGTTAACAATTAACTGCGGAATGGTACAAGATTTCTTGCGAATAATAAGTAACAGAACAGTAAATTCTCTAATTTATCAAAATCTTATAAAAGACAGACGTTTTGTAGGGATGCTTCCTGAGATGAGTCACTTAATCCAGATTTTCACGAATGGAAACTAGGTCCACAAACAAAACCTTAATATATTTCTTAGTTTTGCTAAAATACCGTAAGCATTCAGGTTATAATGTGGGATATAAAAACCGCTAAACGTACACTAGATAACACATCTATAAGTATGTCACCTACGGAGTTGTTTGGTACTTAGGTGTAGGGCAATTCGATTAAATTAGTCGTAAATGACATTCAATTGTTGCATACACGCTCGTTGTATAACACAGTGTGTTCATTGTCTTGGCACAGGATTTTATGAATTTCAAGTGGTCCTTTGCTGTGATGTCTTGTAATGTAATAATAACGACGCGGCGACGTGAGCTTGGCTTCAGTTAAAATTAATTTTCAAGCACGTCCCAAGATTGTGCACTAAGAAAAGTTTATGGTAATATTTATATGTATTTGTTGTATCTATGGCCTTCCAAAGGATCGCCAAATTGAAGTGGCAGTGGGCAGGGCACATTGCTCGCAGAAAGATGGTCGATGGGGCCGAAAAGTTTTGGAGTGGTGACCGCGTACCGGAAGACGCAGCGTTGGAAGGCCTCCCACAAGGTGGACCGATGACCTGGTGAGGGTCGCGGGTAGCCGATGGATGCGAGACGCACGGGACCGGTTGTTGTGGCGACACTTGGGGGAGGCCTATGTCCAGCAGTGGACGTCTTTCGGCTGATATGATGATGTTGTATCTATGTCATCTTTTGTTAATACTTACTCTTTTTTTTAGTAAATTAGACACACAGTTTGTCGATAATGCTCAAATTCAGAAATATCTACGCCACTTAATTAACTCATTCACGAAAACCAGAACAGCTTTTTAACTTTTTACCACACAAGTTTCCAAACGCCCTGTGCACATTGTTTTGGTCACAATCCGAGCGAAGACAGGCGACAAATCAAATTAATTAACGCACATGGACGTCGGACCGCGGCCACACTTTATATTGCATTAGCCGAATTAGGAGCAGACCGGCTGGTAACTTGTATGCAAGATTGACGGGATACATGGGAAATGAATGATAGACTAAAGCTGACGCTGAATTCAAAAGATAACGATTGCTTTGCTGGTTTCAACTAAACTACATACTTTTTTCAAGTCCTGATGAGTCAGTTCTCGACCTCAATCACGCCTGGTGTTAAACAATACCGCTACAATTTGATGAAATTAAAATGATAGTGTGACCGTTGACAGGGGGACAAAGAAAGATGAAAAGCGCTTCGCGCGACCCTAAGTAACACGGAATATGATAGATAATGAATGTAACTAAGCATCGTTATTTATAAACGCTCTTTGACAGAAATCTTTTTACGAATTTTTCGAAAGTGAAAATCAAAGTGTGATTAAAAACTAGAACGTTACTCAAATAACTCGTAATTTCTAAGAAGAAACCATAAGTGCAATCAATTGGTGCACTTATGTAGTGCTGAAATCGAAGTCATGTCCACACATTCGATGTCCCCATCAAAGGGATCAGTACCAACTAATATTATACAAACACCATGTTACATAAACAGCTTCTGTGAGCATTACATACAAAACTTCCCACACAAAAGCACTCGTCAACATAATTTACAAGCCCGAAACATACATCGACGCTTCTGTTTCACCGACAATCATCAACATGAATACAGCGGATGAAATATTTGCATTACAAAGGACTGACGCGGACGAGAATATTCTAAAGAAGGCCACACTGTCATACATTTGTTTTACTTTTAGAAAACACATCCATGTTTTAAAGGAGACTTGAAAGGCAGGAATTCTGTGATTCTTATGAAAAGTCTACATTGAATGTCTTTGTCAGTCGTGGCTGCCGACAAGATCGTGCAGGCAGGGCTCGGAACCGGTTTCGAAATACCGGTTAATATTGTTCAAAAAACCGTTATAATACCGTTCATCGATTAACCGCTTAATTACAAAAACGGTTTCAACACAACCTTAATAATTTTGGTTACCGGTTAATGCAGAGAATAGAATTTGAAAACTCACGCTAACCTGAATAAACCGGTTTTACTCAGACGCAAGCCTGCCACTGCCGTTTGTCACATTCTCGCGCGCTTACTTTTGTGCGTGTTTGTTTTCTTTCGTCGTTTGCCGAATCGCCGCAGATACAAATGTCGTGCGGCCGCTATTTAATTCGTGTTTTATATAACGTAAACATTATACTAACATTAACCATGGGAAGAAAGAAGAAGAATAGGTAATAGTTATTTATGATATTTGTGCGGTAAGTTGGTTTTTACAAACGAGTAGACGAATGTCAAGGGCTTATCATAGTCACGAGTTTGTAAAAACCAATTTCTGCACGTATGTCATACAACGTTTTTCAATACATTTGCGAGAGAAAAGTAGGTACAATAGGTAATGAAACCATATTGTTTTAAAGATATCAGTCGGAAAGTCGCAATAATCTTTGACGTTTTTAATTTAATATGAAAATGGCGCGAATTTGCAAACAATTGTGTGGTGAAAATTAGAAGTACATCTTTCATTTATTTATTTTTATTATTCTTCTCTCATTTTTTCTTTAGTATTACAGTGAGACAAACGTATTGAGCAAAAGTGCTTCTAAAGAGGTTCGATCATTCAGCTTATTTATAACGAAAAAATGAGTTTATTCGTTTCAATAGGATTGTGAAACTCCTTGGTGATATTCTTATTTATTTTTTATGGAAATTAAAAAGCTGTAAAGTATACCTAAGTACATATTTTACCGCATATTGCTTAGTGTGTAAATTTTAACTTTTGAACAATGTGTACAGGCTTCGTAAATGCATTTTTTATTAATTATTATTAAAAGCTTTTATTTAACTTGACTTGTATGTATGTTTACAAATCTTGCAAGTTTAATTTGACCCACTTCCCGGTATCCGATTGAGCTGAAATTTTGCATGCTGGTCCAGAACCGATGACAATGCATGTTAATCATAAACGTGACCTGATGATGCTGCAACTATGGAACTCCTCAATATTCAACTGCTAGGACCTAAAATTTTGAATACGCATTCGTTTATGATTGGCAGTTGGTAGGCCCACCATGAAATAGACGCCACGTCCAGGGTTGTCTTCGATCTATGGAACTCCTCAATATTCAATTGCTGGGACTTGAAATTTTGTATAAGCATTCGTTTATGATAGGCAGTTGGTAGGCCCACCATAAATAGATGCCACATCCAGGGTTAATAGTTTTCCCCGTTCCTTAAGTTTTTCTGTTGAAGGACTCTCCGTTTTATAGATGGACTTTCGTATTGATCGATAACTATCGATTGAAACTAAAAAATATAAAATAAAATAATGATAAAAAAACTTTTAAAAAAGCTATTATTTAAGTGCCCTAAAAAGATCAAAATAAAATTTTAAATCACATTAACCACATTTATTTATGACTTTACAGAATTGAAATTATAATAAAAGCTTGTCGCGATGCCTAGAAGAAATCTCTACATATTCAGTCAGATGAAATTTAAATTAAGAAACATTCTGACAGATCAACTAGGTACTGCAGTAAATTTCAAACCCGATAAATCCTATGTGTGCAAAAAAGTTATTCAAGGTTAAAGTTCCACATTTTAAGCATTCACGGCACTTTTATTTAATTACAAACATTATGAATTGCTTACAAGTTTAGTAGGTGCCTACCTAATTATAAAATTTTAATTACAAATTGAAATTATATTAGCGACAAGCTTTTATTATAATTTAAAAAAAATCAAAGTGTTTGATGGAAGCCTGTAACCAATACATCAAGAAAGTTTTAATGTTTATCAAATATTGCAGGTATGGTAGAATTAACTTAACAAATTGAAGTGATTTTCACTAGTTTAGTATGTATTTAGTGTTACGATACGAAAGACTTGTAAAGTGCGGTGATACTAACCAGGCGCCGTATGTCGGCAGAATAGGTACATAACAAAATATCAATTTGCGAGTAGAAACTATCGTTATGTTAACGTGAATCAAGTCGTAGTTTCGTGGCAGATTACAATATTACAGAAATGTTCGGGGAGGACATCCACAGGGAACCACATTTCGAACTCAAGAAATGGTCATATCTCTCTACCGCTCTTCTTAAAGCGCTAGGGATGTTACTAAGACCGAAGACACAATTAAGCTGGAAGACAACATCGAGATAGAACGAGTCCTCGGTCTAATATACGGAAGACTCGCTTGCATTCAATTTGAATCTGTTATCGTATACCCCAGAGCAGCTTACAGAACGACGCGCTTACTAAGACAGAAGCTCTTAGAATAGTAATTTCCCTATTTGATCCATTGGGACTTGTATCACTAGTAACCATCAGGGCTAAACAAATACCTCAAGAAGTTTGGCGACGTGGAACAGCACTTGGCGGACGCCTATGCGCGACACAAATACACGAGTAAACGCCAGTGTGCATTCTGGACCGACAGTAGAACCACGCTTTCATGGATCAGAAACAGTTCCAGATCCTACAAACCGTATGTCGCTCATCGCATAGCGGCAATCGAACCAATATATTTCCACTAACGAATGGCACTGGCTCCCAACCAAATTGAACCCAGCAGACGACGCAACAAGAGAGGTACCAGAGAACTACAGTCAAGAGCATCGCAGGATCAACGGTCCAAAATTCCTTCTGGGTCCCCCGGAAACGTGGCCAGCTGACGAGAAGAATCATGTCATAATCACAGAAGAAGAGAGAACCTTTAGCTTCATTGAAGAAGACAAGAACGAACAGATCAAAGAAGCTATACCAGACGTAAACAGATTCTCACCCTGGGAAAGGTACCTACGAGCAACAGCACGAGTTCTACAGTTCCTGCAACTCTGTCGCCAATCAAGACAGAACATCAATTACAAAAGAACCAAAAAGATTGAACTGATTGGAAAAAGAACAAACAGACATTGCCAACCAAAACACAAGAGAGACGAGAAAACCACGAACACGAACAATCACCTTCCTCTCACCGCTGAACTTCTGCATAGCGCCGAAAGTCTAATCCTGCGAGCTTCACAAGAGCAAGCCTTTCAAGAAGAGATGGAAGCTCTAAAGAACAAGAGACCCATACCACGAAAAAGTCGCCTGCACGCCCTGTGCATAGAACTCACAGAAGGAGAAATTCGCCTGAAGAGCAGAATAACCGCCATGGCAGACGTCATAGAACGGCTAAAGAAACCGATGGTACTGAATGGAAATCATCTTGCAGCACGATTGTGGATCGAACATGTCCTCCGCCAATTACATCACGCAGACGTCGAGGCAATAGTCAACGAATGTCGTCAGCAACATGTGGTGCTCCGTCTGCGACCGACCGTCAAGAACATCATCAGCAGATGCATACGATGCCGTATAAAAGCAGCCACTCCACCACAACCGATGACATCCCATCTCCCTTCCTGTCGCTTAGCACACCACCAGAAACCATTCACCTTCGGCGGTTTTGATTACTTCGGGCCGTTGACCATCACATCGGGACTAAGTCACCAAAAAAGATATGTCGCCTTATTCAGTCATGCCTCACGACGCGAGCCATTCATCTTGATCTTGTGACATCGCTCAATACAGATTCGGCAGTCATGGCATTGCGACGTATGATAGCGCGCCGCGGATGCCCAGTGCAACTGTGGTGCGATAACGGGACGAACTTTCACGGCGCCGAGAAGGAGCTACGAACCGCCATCTTCGCAGTTACAGCAGAAGCCTTGAGAAAGATGATCGACTGGTGATTCATCCCACCAGGTGCACCTTTCATGGGAGGCGCCTGGGAACCCATGGTGAGATCCGTGAAGACAGCACTCGCCACCACTTTGAACGAGCGATTCCCGAGCGAAGAAGTGCTCCACACGTTACTCATCTAAGCCGAACACACCGTGAACAGCCGTCCACTTACCCACGTGTCTGTGAACCTTGAAGTTCCTGAAGCCTTGACACCCAATCACTTTATTTTGGGAGGTCCAGGTCACATCGCGGCACCAAGAGAATTCAATGACAGCGACCTGCATCTACGAGCCAGTTGGCGCGCGGCTCAGAGACTCGTCGATATACTTTGGGCCAGATGGCTTAAAGAACATCTTCCAGAACTACAAAACCGCAGAGAGCCGCACACCAAAGGCAATAACCAAGGTCGGCGATCTAGTACTCATCGTAGACGGCAACCTCCCATGGAACATGTGGAACAGAGGACGCATCTGTGCTACTTTCCCCGGCCCAGATGGAGTTGTGCGCACGGTGGACGTGAGCACGAAAGGAGGAATACTGCGATGTCCAGTGAAGAAGATAGTAGTGCTACCTATCGGGAGCGGCGATCCTGCACCGTCTTCTGCAACTGCGACGTCAGCGGCGGACGTCGAACGGCGGGAGGAATGTGCAGGACAGCCCTATCATCATTGCAATGATCAATCATGATCAATTATTAGTGTAAATAATAACCTGTAGTTATAAGTTTGAATATTGTGAATCTTTGTTGTTGCTGCCTTGCTGCTACTTCCAACCATGTGATTGTATTAAAGACCTAGAACATTTTGAGCATTCAGTTCAGTTCAGATCATCACGTTATTATGTAAGTCAGTGAATAGTTTCAAGTGAACAAGAGTTTTATTGGACAAAGTGAGTGTCCTCCAACAGCGGCGGCCTTTACCGTTGCGAGGCCCCGGGCGAAGACCTTCGCGAGGCCCTTTTAAATTTAGGTAAGGAATATGAATCGAAAGTAGGTATTTTTGACTATGATTGCGGCTTTTCCGAGTAAAATTTTAAGTAGAATCATAATGAGCTACGAAATAACTAATTAGTTAATGAGTTGTGGAGGTCTGGTAGGCAGCCGCTCCACGTAAATTACTGGAATTCAGCTAAAGTCGGTTTGACTGGGAGCCGACCCCAATATCTAGTTAGGAAAAAAGAAATAATGAATACGAAATATCTCATTACAATGTTAAACTCGAGTTGCGCGAGGCCCTTGCAAGAGCGAGGCCCCGGGCGGTGGCCCTGCTCGCCACCCCCTAAGGCCGCCACTGTCCTCCAACCCAGCACACACACAGTAGTAGTATCAAACTCCAAACAATATTGAAGAGTTCCACTGTCTATCTCTGAAAATATTCATCAGATCCTAATGATAACCTTCCTTGAAAAATATGCGTTTGAATAACGAAAACCCCATCCAATTGCGTCAGTAGTGTTCGAGAAAATCAAGAAAAACAAACATGGTACACACATAGGTACGGGTCGAATACAGGACCTCCTTTTTTGAACTTCGTTAATCAGTACAGTCTATTGTTACTGCACCTGAATCAACTACATTTCTGTAACGCTTCTTTAATGATATCAAAGACCGAGAATCTTCATTATCTAGAACACAAGGTAGATTGTACAAAGTTGATTTCATAGTACGAATACGAATTAAATGTTATGTTTAACTTGCACTGTTTTTTTACCTACCATTCTCTGCATTAGAATCAGAAATTGTATCCTCTTAAAAAATGGTTGACTATCCGGTAAGTCTTTCATTTGATAATAATATATTTTTTTTTTACGTAAGTCAATCACAATGTACACCTTATAACAACGCAATTCATGAAATTCAAGTGTTTTGTTACACACACGTCTCACAGAACGTACTCCGCCAGCAACGTGGTCGAATACAATAAGTTTTTGAGTGCCTATTCGTTGCCGTAGAGCGAGAGCGTTGTTATTGTAGGTGTAAGAGAGATGGTGTCGTAGGTAGAACTCGTTTATACCGTCGAAACTCAAATTAACCGGTTAATTTCGCTCAACAGAATCGGAATTTGTGAAAAAACGGTTATTCCATTAACCGGTTAAAATATCGGTAACCGAAACCTAAACCGCAATCGTTTCTGGTTCGAGGTCAATGACCGAAACCGGTTTGGAAAATTAACCGGTTTCCGAGCCCTGCGTGCAGGTACCAACATAATGATCAATAACAATAAGCTATTGGAACAATATAACATTGCAATAGTAATTAATGTTAAACTTGGAATGCACGTTCAGAAAGAGAATTTTAATTAAGATTTCCAGCATTCTACAAGACTTTCGCCTATTGTTCTTTGGAATTAGTCACTTTCATTGATAAATAACTCTTGCGTTTAATGTCAATAATGAAAGAGCAAACGAAGTAAATCTTCATAGATACAATTAAAAGTAAACCACACAACATTGCGCTGAGAGAATGTTGAACTGGAATGAAATACAAAAATAGAATACTCTTCATTATTTAGGTATTCCATATCAATTAAAGAAAAGATGGATGAAGAAAACATTACATAATATGTAGGGTGACACAATCAGAGCCAGCCAGGTTTGCGGATTTTGTTCGAAAGAGTCACCGCGGCCCTGAAACGCAAAGGGCATTTGGAGGAACATGGATGGGTTTTAGTCAGAAAGAGTCTGACACTCCCTTCCGCTCTGCCCGGAACGGAAGGATTAAATTTTGATGGTATCCTATCTTAAAAAAAAAATAAAAAGGTACAATGACGGCCTCATTGCTCGGAAAAAAAATGCAACGAATACGGAAGACAATTCCAAAGTTCTAGAAATCCAGATCGCTACAATGTAAAGTGATCCCCGACTCCTTTACTCTGCCCGTCGAATTAAAAACAAATAGAAACGGTTCGAAATTCAATCTGCAATTCTTTGTCTTTCACAAAAATCACAATACAGTGTGCCAGCATTCCGATTCGTGTCTA
Source organism: Melanchra persicariae (assembly GCA_947386135.1). NCBI lineage: Eukaryota > Metazoa > Arthropoda > Insecta > Lepidoptera > Noctuidae > Melanchra > Melanchra persicariae. The sequence continues at coordinate 3,523,964 of OX376653.1, read as the reverse complement.
GCTTACGACTTTTATTTACATACCCTTGTAGGGCTGTCTCAAAACCTCAATATCTCTCCGTCAGCTGCTAAATATTCAAGAGAACATAACTCACAGCTGTCAGTACCTCTTGTTGAGTGGTGACAACCCTGAGGAAGCTAATGTTTTATACAACAGATGGATGATTGAATGAGGAATATTGTAAATCAGAACTGAAATTGATACAAATGTACAGTTGGAAAATTAATGTGGCTTTGTTTCAACACGCAATGTAAGGGGCGCTTTTAGTGAAGGGTCTTAGGATTAACTTGGTAATTGTCATGAAATCTAATAACTTTAGTTCTCTCATGTTGAAATATCGTTGAGGTTACTTCAGCGGTACTTAAAATACGAGCACAAGACTACTGTATTATGAAAATCTCTATGGACTACATTGATGACTTGATTACAGATTTTATGAGAATGCAACTTTCAAACCATTTATCGGTTATGCTTGTCATTTATCGCATAATTTTAGAATAGTCTCGTCGTAATTTCCATTTTATTAAAAACACAATGTTTTATTAGATTAGCTATTCCGTATTCGGTACTTACATGATCCTTCTAAAGACACCAAAAGAAGACTCACTTTTCCTTTCATTTCACACAGAATTCATGCAAATTAGAAACAATAAGTAAATTATAGGTACCATTGTTTACAAAAAAACAATAGTTATGTTGTGGAAACTTCACTATACCGCCTCCTTACGCAACAGGTAGTCTGAATAACGCCATCTAGCGGAAATAGAAAGTGACTATGTAAATAAATGACGGCAGAATGGATGCAGATCAGCGTCTTGTGTCGCTAACTAGTCTTCCTGATGTAAAACTTTAGTTAGAAAATGGTGGAAGGCACAAACTTGTTAAAAAGAAACGTTTTAAATTAGGTACCTACAATGTCTTCATCTTGGTTCTGTATTGTAAACTAATTAATTGATACTGGTAAATCTAGATTTTTTATAAATATCAAGAAAATCAAACAATTTGCACTAAACATTTTCTTCGAAATACAAAAAGTACATATTCATATTGTACACATTGGTAGGCCCCGACGAGATTCGAACTCGTGATCTCCTGTTTACTAGACAGGCGCTTTAACCAACTAAGCCACGGCGCCCTTGTTTTACGTGACGAAATAAGAGATTACATTGTGCGTGTGTGAATAAAACCTATTAAAAGATAAGCTCATTACCACTGAATTCCTACAGTCCGGTTTGTTTTTTATTACAAATCATGTTGATAAACAATCAGTCTTATTAGAATATCGTTTGTTGCTTAATTTTTTTCCAATATCATCACTTTCCATGATAGTCTTCCAAAGAACTATAAAAATAAACAAATAAAATAAAGTTTGTTCAAAAAATCATGAGGTAATATACAAACAATGAAAAAAGAATATTATAATCTTAATCACGCTGCGTCTCCGACTGAACACGTCGGTCAGAATTTCAAGGGATATTCTCGTAATTTTAAGGAGCGTTCGCATTGACATCTCAGTTGCAAACTGCCAAAAACACTTAAAATTTCCCTACATTTTGACAAGCTTTTCGCATTGATACTCGCTGAGGTGATATTGCGACCTAAACTTGAAAGCTTTTAGGTATGTCAACGCCTGACCGTGTAAACTAACGTGGTGTGAGCATGAAGTGAACTGTCATTCCATCTTGTTTGTTTTGATTGACAGACTTCACCTCAGCTGCTGCTGAATAAAATCAGCAGTGCGACAAGAAGAGAAGCAAAGGGGAAGGCGGAGGATTTTCTTTACTACTTTTATGTGTACCTTCTTGGATTCCCTTAGGCCAAGGAACGTATTGTCTACCTTTTTTTAACAAATTGTCTGATACTCAACAGCAAACAATCTATTTATCACAAAATAGCACCACATGACAGATCTACGAATCTACGATAATTCAGATAACGAGAGCATTAATCCGCTGTCTCCTCTACCTTACGTCTCACGACAAAGATAATGCCTCAATTGACTGCCTAGGTTAGCGCATGACACTGGTAACTACAGCACGTTATGCGTGCAGCGCAAGCGCAGGAATGTCACCGGCTGTCAACACGCGAACTATTCGTAGCGCGTTGCGTAACACGTTGCTTGTATCCGTTCGCGATTTCCATATGCGAACGGCATTTAGATATGGTTATGATATGAGCATGCAAATGGTTTGTTAAGCTTGTTGTGGTACTTGCTGCTGGCAACACTTCCTGTCTATTTCTGGTGGTGGTTTAAAGGTTTTTCATATCTTGATTAATAAAATAAAAATGGATATCATACTTTTTGAGAGAATCATCCTTGGCACAGTTCATCTATCGTTTCTGAGGGACATTAGAAACGATGTGGCTACTGATTATGACGATTAAAAGAGAAGTATATATGGAATAAGAAGACATAGGTATTACGCCAACTCTAAATCTCTCATGTCATTCATTATCTGTATCACACATTTATTTTCTTCTTTACTTTTCAATGTAGCGCAGTTACCGAGTGCTTCTACATGTTCTCACACAAATATATCAATTTCCAAAAATATCACGTTGTTGACTTTACTATTTTTGTCACACACCGTTTTACACTCTAGCATAGTGTTGTGACAGATAATAATAGTTATTTAGAACACAGAATCTTCCTCTTGTACTAACACTACCGTTAAAAACAATTTAACGCCATCAACACTCCGTCCGTTTGTTTTTAATATTTGTTTTGTTTTTCTTTTGTCACAGTTTTATCATCAACGGGTTTTTACTACTGAATCTCCAGTTCAACGGCCTTATTAAATTTTTGTTGAAGTTTGACGTTTTTGTTCGAAGTTACGAAACGCCGAAAAAGTTTGTGTTTGTTAGTTCTTTTGATTGTTTTTGTGATGCAGCTTCACTATGCGAATTGAAATAAACGAATAAGCAAAATGAATTATCTCTTAGTAGAAAATATCATAACAATGAAGACGCAGTTATGTGTCTTAGGTACTGTGTCTTACCTATTGATGATCTTATTTTTTTGAAAATGGAAATGAATGTGATGAATGTCTTTAAGGGGGAGTTCTACTGGTTTGCACTGGACTGAAATAAACTTTAGGTAAACTAGTAATTGATTTAATTACAGCACTTGTATCACTGTGGTTTACATTATAACTGTGAATAATTTGTTGAATATCCAAATAAATATGAAAAACTTTTAAACGATTTTTTATTTTTAAGTGTTGCCCCAATATTCTACACATTCCAACCAGTTTACATCAATTAAATTGTCTATCTCCGAAGTTCTTCATCAGATCTTTACGAAAAAATGGGACCATTTCAGAATAAACTTCTTTCGAACAAAATAATAATTTTGCAAATCCGTCTGACAGAGTTATTCCCGAACATGCATAAACAATTAACGATATAAATAAACATCCGAATTGTTAACCTCCTCCTTTTTGTATCCGGTTAAAAATAATAAACAAACAATGTAACTGAAATAATACAAAGTTTTCCACAGGTTGTATAACAAACATCTCAAATAGTCTCAAGACGCGACACGTGACCGCAGCAGACGTAACGTAACGGTCTCAAATTATCACGCAAACGCAAGTTTACACAAATATAGAAACACAATAGCCGAAGTTAATGGAGTAAGTTTTTCTATTTCACGCTATCAATGCAATTTCTCTTATCAATATTATCGTTTAGAAAATCAAGGTTTAGGAGAACAATGGATGGCGGATATGGATCAAGCCATGTGGAAGAATTATAGTGGTATTTGCTTATATTAACGATTAGTGATTTAGCTTGCGAAATTCAACGGTTATTTTCACAAAAGTTATCGATCGTGTACAGTTGTATTTTGAGATCTCAATATATCGATATTATGTTTGCCATATTAGTGACCTTGTTTATAGCCTAAAAAGCTTGGTGGTCTAAGCCTACACTGATGGACCAAGTCATGGCTGCGAAATATAGACAAGAATTAATAATGTGTAAATGGATGAAGACGAAAATGTGGAATTGATATGTTGTTGTATCTAATAAACTAACTACAATTATAAGTACCATGAATGACGACGTTTACTTAAAATGAAACCAAGCTAGATCGATTTACCGCCCCTGAAACCCCCTGCATACTAAATTACATGAAAATCTTTGCAGCCGTTTCCGAGAATGAGATTATTTAGATAAATACAAGAATTGCTCGTTTACAGGTAATAGATGAACAACTATAACTATAAATTTTTAAATATTTTTTTAAAAGTTTATTGTGATTATTTTGTTTGATAATTAATTAGGTAGTTAATGTGTTATTGTTTAAGGAGCTGTTGACATTTTAACTATTGCTTATTAGTTTATTTCATTTTATTTTTTTGATTGTAGTCTGTATATAAATCAATCTGAAATAAATGAATTATTATATTAATAATGTTTTGGCGACTGTGTTGAGGTTAATAGTTGAAGCCTTTTGGTTCCTCTCTTGTAAAATTGGCTAATTTAATATATTCTATGTATTTCGGTAACATTGTTATAAGTAACAGTTTTGCGTCTCATCAACAATCTAAAAATACTACACCCTAAGATCCCGTCCAGGGACGCCAAACATTTTGCAATCTTCACTTCTCCATTTCAGCCAGTACGGACGGCTTCACATCGCTGACACCACGACACCCGAGTAATTGAATAGCTTTCACGATGCGTATGGGAATTTGACGTTATTGTCTGCGCCCCTGACGTGTGATACGAGAGTAAATTCAGTTTCGTGGCGTGTGAAAGTCACGGAATGGCTTTGTAATGGACTTTTTGAGGTTAGAAAAATAGTTTTTTGAGTACAGAAAGTAGTTCGGCAGTTTATCTAGATTTGTCACCATTTGGAATGACAGATAAATGACTCCTTCTGCTCTTACCAGAGCGGAAGGAGTAATTTGATGATTTCCCTTCCTTAAATAGTAAAAAATCTAGAAAAACTGCCAAACTACTTCTAAGAAGCGAGTGTCAGACTCTTACTGACTACTACCGGGCCGCGGTGATGCTGTTATAATTCTCGTTTCGCACAGAATATGTATTTGAATTGAATACAATATTCGTATTTTTGTATGGTACATATTGTGTATGTAGCATAAAATTAAACCAAAATACTATGGGGTTGTAGTTATATATTCAAAATTCACTTTCGTTAACGATACTGTAAAAAACATTCTTACTAGGCTCATGTTCAAACGAGGAAGTGTCAGAGCCAGAGCAGTTTTCACATAGCCTTAGGTAACATGAGCTGCATAATCGTCTACTGATATTTCACCTACAAATAACAGCAAATTAAGCGTAATGGAAAACTTAAACACTTATTCAGTACACTAGATTTGCCTACAAAGCTCAATTGTCGAACCACGACGGCGCGCGGCGCCAATGACATAACTCATGCAACTGTCTTTGTTGTTCAATATCATATTAAATCTTTTGTTAGTAAACAATACACGTGCACCGATTTCAATACAAGTTAGAAAATTGATGAACTCTTTTATTTTTATGAAAGGGATACCCATAAATAGTGTCGTAAGTGTTTCATAACATTAACAATGAGAGTAGCGAAATTATTATCATAAGGGCTGAATAAAACCAATTGGGTTTATAGAGCAACAATAATTACGTGATAATTGCATTGCTGTGATAATAATTATGTTGTTAATTTGTAGTTGTACTTGAATTATTATGAATTTTTATTTTTTTATTTTTTTTCACCTCATTATTTTTGTTATTTCGAACACAATGTAAATTGTTTGTGAATAAAATTGAATTGAATTAAAATTGTCACGCTTGAGTGGTCATTATAAAAACAACTAGCTTTTGCCTGCGACTTCGTACGCTCATAATATCCCGTTCTTTCCCGGTCCCGGCCTTCGCAATGAATGTGGCTATCACATACAAAAAGAATTTTCCAAATCCGACGGTAGTTCCAGAGATTAACGCGTTCAAACAAACAAACTAACTCATCATTAATAATGAATCATTTTCTTTATTAAACTATTAATATAAAGTATAGTTATGTATGACATAAACAGAAGTATTGCAGTTAGGTTGAGAAGATGATTTTATAGATCCACATAAACTGTGACTACTTTGCTGATTGATTTGAACGCAAATGACCAACATGTCAACCAGTCAAGATATCAAGCTGCGATTTCAAGAATAACGTGATTAAACGTTTTTGAACTCATAAGTTTGTAGAACCTTTACAGAGCTAAAGAAAATGACTTCCCAATAAAAACTTATCATAATCTTACATTTCATAACAATGCCATGGCAACAAAGAGTCAATTAATTTGTAGGATAACATGTTATTGCTTTTGTGCGTCCAATTGACAGATCCGTTGCCCCCGAAAATGTTCTGAGCCCCATTTCTATTATACCAAAATTGTAGACGACCTCTAAACATACATTCTGCTAAAACAACTCCAAACTAGACAACTCTTAGAACAGCGACTACCACAAATCCACAATGCCTCATTATTGAACTTCTCACGGTCACAGTTGTGCAACAATGTATAAGGGAAAGGTGAGATCATAATATTAATTCGCACTAAGTACTGTCTTATCGAAACGTCAATCTTTCGTCTTTCCTTGGAAACTTTTAAAAATTCCAACGTCATAATTGCGATGCAAATACGCTTTCGCGAATTACTTTCTCAGTGATTTTGTTTGTAATCGTTACAAAAAGTAATTATGGTGAACAGTGTAATCTATGCGCACTTGCTTGAAAAGGAATGGAAGTCTTCTCAGGAACACAGCATGACGGTAGATAATATGCAAATTGAAGAACGAGTTGAAGAAACAACGGGTATTGAAATGAGCTAACATACAAACGCGGATCTCATAAAGTGAATCTTGTACTGTTGCTCCAATTAATATACCTCAAGTAGAATTAGTACCAAGATTCACTGTTTTCTTACAAAGGGATCTAAAGATCGAAATCAACAATAAGGAAATTATTTTTGGTGATTCTGAATTAAGTACTCGTATAACCCTGTATAATGAATGAATGATTATTTTTTTAATAAGAAAACTAACATTAAAGAGCCTTTAATAAAAGCACCAGTACAAGGTTCATTATTTTACTAAGAGTAAACATGTCAAACGCACATAATTAAATTACAGCTACACTCTTCAGGACGGATGTAGGAAGCACCAGTCACAGTTGAGTGACAGCGACCAAACAATGGACACATAATGGCTTACACATGTTATTAAATGAAGGTATGTCAAAACAAAGTGGAGCTAAATGTGTAACGAACCTTTTGTGTTTGATAATATTGATATTAGATGCCGTAATGATGATGAAAATGATGTTTCAAAGTTTGAATTCAGATATGGAAAACATTTTTTATACTGGTTAACAATTAGAAGTGTATAATATACACTCTACCTTTAATGGTCTAAATGAATATATAAATAGTAGAATATAAAGTTTTTGCCGTTTAAAAGCGCTTTACATGACTCCAGGTCAATTTGAACAGATAGTACGAAGTAAGAATACATGAAACAAGGAAGTTGCAAAAAATTCAAACGACCTACTCTCACAAACTCATCTGGACAAAAACTGCAATAACCGAAAATCTACTTAAAGATGTAACGTAACGTAACAAAACGGACAATATTCCAAGAGAACATATATAATATAATTGCACTGTTTTTGCAATACCAAAGAATGGATAATGCTGTTGTTGTGCAAACAATTCGGTTTCGTGGCATAAGGAGTCAATCGAAGACACCCGCCAATGTGCCCGAGACGATTTTGTAAGGCATACCTACTAACAGATATGAGAACAAAGGAAGACATTGTTTGTTTTCGTCGTAAATGCACTGTGTCGGATACTGTTCCGGTTATTTCAGCAGTATAAACATATTAGAAATCTGTCGTTCAGGTTTCATTTTAGGGAAAGCTCCAATTAAATGTCATCTGCATTTGGCATTAAATATTAGAAACTATCCTTGTTACTTCTCCCACGGAACCTATCCAATTAATGATTTCCTTGTTTTGAAAAGTAAAAGCTTCAACTCCTAATAGCTTGATTTTAAATACGTTTCACAGTCAGCCACTTAATTAATTAGTTCCTATAAACATAAGAAAGTCTATAAATAAATCTAAAAGTCTAACTTATAGCATGGAAATTAATAAACCACAGATGTGTCAGAAAAGAGACTGATATAGCTTCCTTCGTACACTTCAACACTTTCTTCTCACATAAATCCTCCACGAAGCTATAAAACAACTAATAATAATGAACCTGAGAACCTGCATTATACACTACGGCGTCATAATTTAGAATTTCATTGCCAATATTATGCTCGGCTGTGGCTTTGTTCGGAGACATGATTTCACATGTTGTGAGTCAATGGCGACAGGTTTAATAAGGAAGAAAGTATTCATGAAATATTACATTTTGTTAATTAATGACACGAAGAACAACAATGAAACACTGACTACGGTAAAATTCAAAGATGTATCTATAGAACTTCGTTAACTTCCGCTGAAAAGTCCAAACTGAAACAACATATTATCCATCGTCATTTTGGCGACATACAATTTGCAACAGTTAATTATTGTATAATGATTTCTACATGTGAAGTACGAGGCCTCCGTCCGGCCATGGACAAGGACGAGGATGATCCCCACATGGCTAGCTAGTTAGATCAGTCTTATGTAACCAAATGGTTCAAACAATAACAAAATAGGCATAGGCATCTCATTAAAAGACATTCAAAAGGTGAAACTGTCAACAGAACAAAGTTAACGATCATGAAATCGCTATCAAACCTGTGAAACGACTCATCAGGCCAAATTAAAATTCAACATTTACATTTCTATTGTCCAATTGGCCGGAGACTGCTTTATTTTGTATTAATTAACGAATCGATAGCGAAAGTGGACTTTTGATTTCTAACCTTAGTATTATGTGGTGAAAATCGTCTGAGTTTCATTGTGGGAGGCTCAACTTAACCAATATGGTATCGTATGGCGCCCACTTACATGTGAATTTGTCGCATGTTATAATAATTGGTTGCAATTAAGTTAAAATAATTTGCTTGTTTTATAACTATTATTGATACATCATCATCATCAGCCTTAGTTGTCTTGTGCTGTAAATGGTCTTTCCCATAGATGGAAAGAGGAAAACATCCGCAGTGAGTATGCGCAGCTTTGGAGATGAAGATACAATATAAGTTGAATGAGCCAACTGGTATGGTCATATTTCTAACAGCAACATCAATTTAATTTGGTTTCTAGAATTATTGAGCATTAAACCTGTCAAGTAAATTCCTTCGTAGATCCAAATAGGGATCCCTTCTTTTTGCATAATGTTCTTTGTCCTAATATACTTCGGCATAACGATTTTGGCACAAGTTGTTTTGGCATAATAATACTTTGGCATAATTTTTTTAGGCATACATTTTATGTTGGCATAATCATCTTAAAGACTAATTTGTTTTGGCATAAATTTGATTCGCATAACGTTAGTAGGCCTAATGACTATTAGCATAACGTTAGTAGGCCTAATGACTATTAGCATAACGTCAGTAGGCCTAATGACTATTAGCATAACGTTAGTAGGCCTAATGAATTTAATATGCTGTGCAACAAAAGTTAGTGACAGAACCGAATTGCTGCAAAACCGACTCCACCTAGTCTTATGTGTCCTACCCCTAGAGTGTAATTTAAAATCGCGTAGGCGCGTAGGGGTGAGCGAAAGCCGTCTGAGACGATTAGCACGCGTGGGGCCGCCGGAGGCCCGCAGCGCCGGAGCCGTGACAGAAACCCTGCCTGCTGCATGTTGCATGCTCGCTTGAATGCTGCATGCTGCATGCTTGCTTGCATGCTTGCTTGCATGATGTATGCTTGCTTGCATGCATCATGCAAGCAAGCATGCAAGCTTCATGCTTGCTTGCTTCATGCTTCCTACAGCGAAAAAAAAACCCACATAATTGTTCAATAAATTTATGCGTTAGGATATTGTGCTTAAAAGAGTTATGCTTTAGAACTTTATGCTTAATAAATTTATGCTTTAGGATATTATGCTTAAAAAAGTTATGCTTTAGAACTTTATGCTTAATAAATATATGCTTTAGAATATTATGCTTAATCATTATTATGGTTAGATAAATTATGCTTAAAAAATTATGCGTAAGCTGTTATGCGTAATTATATCATGCGAAAATATAATTATGCCAAACAAAATTATGCTAAGTTATATTAGGTCTTAAAATTTTATGCAAATGGATAGGGAACCATGCAAATAATTAGCAGGAGCAGATACCCACGTGTATCATTATAGAAACGTAAGCAGCTGGCCATAATAGAGCACTTCCTACTTTAAAAGTTCAATCCATATGTTCCGCTAATTCATCTTCATCTACGTCAGTTATTTACGAAACCGCAATGACTTAAAATGATGCTGTTACAAGACAAATTGATGAGTTAGGTAAAAGATGGCTCGATCGCGTGTCGACGCCTTTCTACTTGTATTTAATAAGAGTTACGCGAAAATCGCTTCGTTTTCACACAACGTTGGGTAATCTGAATATTGAATTAGTTGTTATAGGTTTACTGGTGAAAGAAGGGCCTTATACGATAAGGAAGAGAGAATCGATATTAGATCATGTATCAAGGCAGTTTGAGGAATAGATGATGTACTTGATAATAAATTTTATAACAAACCTTTTGCACCAATTCCTCAGCGTTCTAAGACTGTTTAGTGGAATAAAAAATAATTGGTATTGACAACTCGGATATCCGGAAGTCAAGTCCCACTGAACTAGATTCTAAGACCATTTATTAGATCCGAAAGTGGATACCCTAAACAGCTGTCAAATGCACTCTTGCTTTTTCCAAAACAGGGAAAAGTTATAAGCTACAGTTGTCACTATATCTGCCACATAATGCGTAAGAGAGTGAGTGGGTGGACATGAACAGATTGGATTGTCTTCATTCTGATGCTCGCTTTGTGTCCGATTATAATCGACACTATTAGCGTTGCTTGTTCGACTGGCTAATGGATGTCTCGCCATTTACGTATGACATTTTAACGACTGCGGACATCGAACAAGGTATTAATTGACGCGATATTTTTGTTTTTGTAATTGCTGCCTATATTTGGCGAAATGAACTTTGGTTTTTCGTAATGAACGTTTTCGTTGTTATCCGAACTGTTTTCCAGTCTATTGCTAAAACTATTTTTGGTAAACAGATCAATATCGTGTATTTCATGAGCAATTTACGTCAGTGTGTCAACATTGTCAACATTCTCAACCCTTTATACATTTCGTAGTACACTTGTATTTCCACGCAGAACAATTGCTGAGAATGTAATTCAATCGTTACAATGGTGAGCTATATTGTACAATCAGCTATTCAAAGCATCTTCTGTTTAAAAGACATATCTTCGACTTATCTTCTAACTAGTTTAAGAACTTCATTCTTCTTTAATGACAAAGGTAGTGAAATAAACGGATTATCGATTTAGCTAAACACCGCTATTGAAAAGACTATTATGTAAAGCTGTGAGATGACATTTATGCTGCATACCTCAGGATATGTTATCCAAATGATAGTGAAACCTAGACACAATGGCGCCCAATGTTGGCACAATAGAAGATGAAAGCAAGTGAGATTCTATTGACACGTATCCCGACTGGCCCGGAGGCTGGACTGTATTAATTATCTCGTAACTACAATAGTACGAAGAAAGTTGTTCTCTCGATGCGAATTCGTAACGTTACGTATTATGCTTTCATTGGCGTTAATAAAGCATTTGATTACCAACTTGTATTTGCTGTCACGAAAGAGCATAATTTTAAGGAAGCTGGAGGTACAGTATCTGAAGGACGGTAAAGTTAAGTTTGTAACTGTTTATTAAATGGGATTGGCAGTGATAATTAAAAACTTTCAAGTGCTGTAATAAGATTCGGTTTGCGTGCACAATGACGCGTTATCGCACTATCGGAGACTAGTGAATGAAGTTAGAGATGAAGAGTGACAAAGATACGCCGAGTGTCACTTTCTTTCATAGTTTATTTTTAACGAACGATTGCGATGGTAAATCAATTTCGTCCATCATCGATTTTCTTTGTACGTTTTGTATACAGATAAAATAAATTAGGTGTGTTTTTTAATGTCAAGAAAAGAAAGTAAATTCTTCTGGCAAGGGTTGGTTTGAGGTGGCTCGGGAAAAGAATAACTGGAAGGATTTGGGGAAGGCTTTTGGCCAGCAATAGAACAGCTATTAGCTATATCCTAAATAAAAAAATATTACATACCTAACAAATTGAATTTTAAATTAATTAAAACTTAGGTTCTCTAAACTCAATTTAGTATTTCTAGTACAAAAAGCTTAAGAAAGCAATGTCCTACCACGGTCCACACCCATCTAAGGTAAAACTAGTCCATTATTTCGATCTCCAATAAAGACATTTAAGAGTAAGCAAACAAGAAACTCAAAGTAAACAGCAATTTCCTCCTTGGAGAGAGGCAGTAAATAATTTTATCACTTAAGTCTTTAGTTTAGTGAACATTATTATTGCGTGTAAAGCCCAAATTGACCAGAAACATACAAACAATCGAAAGTAAAGTACGTACCGGTGAAACTGTAGTGTTTTACTAAATAAATGTTGGACTTTCAAAACGATTTGAGTTTTTATAAATATTTGAAAATAATATGTTGGTTCGAAACTTTCATATAGCACGACTTTTTTGAGTAAAATTTTGTATTTCGTTAAGTAACTCTGATAGAGATCGGCTATAGGGTTATCTATACATATAACTATATAAGACAGTAAAGGTATACTAGGAATTTTCCTTAGATTCATATTTTTACAGTATCCTTATTGGCAATTTGTCGATGGATCCGGCTCCAAGGACCAATGTGACAGATTCAAAAAAGCGTAGTGTAATCGCCATAAAAATATGAATATATTAATAACAGCTAGGTACGGTTCAAAAACCTCACAATATAACTAATGAGATCAACACATACACATTAAAGCCTTCACTTTCGTTACTATTATTCCACATCAATATTACATCAGCCTAACACGATACAAAAAGGACAATTTATTACACTGACATAATAGTTACAAATTGGAAAATATCGTCCGGAAGAACATAACTACAGATTAATCATTTTAGAAGAATAGCAACATATTCCTAACAATGGGTATTCACGGTAAATTGGTCTTTAATACGATTTAAAACAAAGTAAGAGTAATTTTGTTGATAAATTGATGTGTAATGATGTTTAATAAAATGAATGTTTTTGTTCATCGCGATGATTAATGGAGGACGGACAACAGGTCGAAGTGAAAACTGGTTGTGTGTTAGGTCTGTTGTCCAGTGAAGGATGGAGAGGAGACAGTTTGTTTGTATGTTCGAACATGTGGTGATAGGTTTTCAAAGGACTTTTATTCTTGGTTTTTTAAGTGGCTTCCCCTCATTTTTTATCAGTGGGTTTAAATACGAAAAGCCTTTGATAAAGAACATCATTGAATACTGGAGTAAACATGAACGTTATTTCCACACGATGCGTAGGTACAAGAAATAATATCCTTTTATCTACACTCACAACGTAATGTTCCAAATATGAGTTCAAAAACGAATGCATAAATACATACTTTTTTTTCGTGGATATAAAATTTAAAAAAAAAATCTTTCTACCATGGGCGTAATCGTTATTTTGTGAAAACTTGAAAGGAAAATACTTAGCACACATTTCATTAGGTTTTGGTGTGGGCTAGCTTGAACCTACAAGCTAGCCCACACCAAAACCTAATGAAATATGTTGTTTATAAAAACAACATATTTCTGTACATTATCGCTTTCTGTACACCACACACCTTACCAAAACTTTTTCAAGGTGCCCAAATTTATTTGACGGCAAAAAAAAAAGATGTACCACATAGATGCAAAATATCTTTTTGTGTCGTTCATTACGTGGTTCACAAAAAGCAGAGATGAAAGTGATTGAGTTCGCTTTCGTGCGATGGACAGTCTTGTCACAGAATAAGATAGTACAGAAGGACCACGACGAAAGTCGTGTCGAAAAGACGACGAAAGTCGTCGACCAGTCCGTGTTGCCAGTGATGACGTATGGAACTGTGGCCTTAGTGCGAGTTTTTTAACGTTCTTGATCGCGTTAGCGTAAACGTACATTTGTATTGAAACTGAATAAGCGCCGTCTGGTGACACTCACGGACAACCTGTTTTTTTCTATTAAATTTGACATAAGCGAACGTTTACGTTAACGCGATCGAGTACGTTAAAAAACTCACACTAAGCCCTCAGAAACGTGGTTGCTCATAAATGGGCCTCATCCGAAGGCACAACGTCACAGGTTGTTTTCCAGCAGTGGACGTTTTTTAGCTAAAACGATGAAGGACCAACTCGAAGGCATTGCGGACGCACATGCCCAAGCAGTGACTTGGGTAGATAGTTGAGCACTGAAAACGTATTCTCGGTTTTTTTGTTGGGTTTCGGAAGTCTGAACGAAAAGTCACGGACATACCCAACCCTACATAGCTTAACATTTAGGTTTGGTAGATTTTTAACGATAGGATACAACATCTTATGTATGTTAAATGCATCGATATAAGGAAAGATAGCGCCCCATTGACTTGGCGCAGGTTTTTTTCGATGAGAAATCAACAAATGACTCCTCCCGCTTTAGGCGGAGTGGAAGGGAGTATCAGACTCTTGCTGACTAAAACCCACCTCGTTCCTCCAAATGCCCTTTGCGTTCCAGGGCCGCGGTAACCCTTTTGAATAATTCCGCAACCCTGGCAGGTAGCGACCTACACTAGCTGCACAGCAGGCCTAGAAAAAAAAACTTTCCTGTAGCGTTAACGTCAGACGCTGACGACAAAATGAATGGGAATGACATTAGTCGTGGAAAGGAAACGTCATCACCTAATGTCATTCCCATACATTTTTTCGTCAGCGTCTGACGTTTTACGCTACAGAAAAGTTTTTTGTCTAGGCCAGCAGATATCTTCTCTTTGATCGCCGTGGGTCTTCTGCATTTTCTTATTACTATAGAGACTTTGTTATTTTGTATCAGTATTCGAATAGTTATTGACACATCGTGAGGAGGTTTAGAATTTCACTTGTTTCAATGTCAGAGCATCGAGTTGTTTTATTGTGCTCAGTCATTCTTCGATTAGAAACAATCGGTGAACGTGGTAGGTATGTTTGTCAGTACTTTCCTTATATATTTAACGTGACGTTAAGGAAAGGCTGCATCCACAAACAGAGATAACCATGACCTCATTAAATTAATTAATGAATATTTTGTTTGAAATAAAATATTTTTGCATTATTTGTATGTAAAATTCAAGCTCCTGTATAACTTTGAGGGATAGATACCGGTGAAAAGGTAAAGCAACATTTCTCTAGGTATGTATTTTAAATTTAAATATACATAGGTAGCTAGTCTAAAAACATTTCGGATCAAACTTCGTGTGAGGTGGCGCTAGGAGAATAGTGCCAGTAAGAAACCTTTTTTACATAAAAATACGACCAACTTCCAAATAAGAGACACTACTTACAAAGTATGAAATAAATAACTTTATTTTTTAATTGTACCTATTGTATTTATATATGTCGCAGCCAACTAGCTGAATCCACCGTTTCATTAAATGTCTAGCATTTTCATTGAACTGTGACTTTTTATCAGCGACATAAGTGACATGGGTTAGTCATTAAAGGATATTGAACAAAAGATGTTACTTAAGTCACTGAAAAATCGGCACATTTAAATTAAAAGGCTAGGCAACCAATTAAGTGGCTGATTAAGCTAATTGGCTGCGACATATACATATATGTTGGATGACATATTTTTCCTGCTATTTGGATTAAAAAAACATACTACGGAACCGATTTTGATGAAATTTCAATGGGACCAATCAGAAAGGATATCCTTTCACACATAAGTGTTTTTGAAATTGGTTCATAAATTACGGAGTTATGAGGTAACAATTATCAATCGATGGGGCCGAAAAGTTTTAGTGTGGCGACCGCGTACCGGAAGACGCAGCGTTGGAAGGCCTCCCACAAGGTGGACCGATGACCTGGTGAGGGTCGCGGGTAACCGATGGATGCGAGACGCACAGGACCGGTGGTTGTGGCGACACTAGGGGGAGGCCTATGTCCAGCAGTGGACGTCTTTCGGCTGATATGATGATGATGATGATGATGATGATGATGATGAGGTATCAAACATTTTAAAAAATACAACTAAATTGAGAATTTCCTCCTTTTTTAATTCGGTTAAAAATGGAGAAAGTCTGTGGCCAGCAGTGGGTCATTCTGGAATAAACACAAATTCAACGTAACACTACGACAGAAAATATAGCTTACTTATGTAGTTGAACACATTTAATTATGTACATGCAAGGGGGATAGCATGCCTCAGTCTGCAGCGTATATGCAAAACACTGCAATTGGTAATACGCATCGCGTGACAAAGCAGAGGAAACGCGCAAGGTCTGGGGGAGCACCGAATTGTGACTGCTGACCGTACTACGAACGGAAAACTCACGCGATTTCCACGTGAGCAAAGCTATTGAAGAAAGTCATGCGAAATTCACGTGAATTTATGTATTGATGATAATGTTCTTAAAATACATAGAAGTACTTATATACAAGTGCCTGTGAAGTGGTTTGAGTGTTGTCAATGCTTGAACTACTCATTAGTTTTTAAACTACATATTTCTGGAATAATAGGTATCGCCAAACAAAATGCAAAAACTGCAAGTATTTTATTGTCCCAAGGCAATCCTAAAAATATTAAACAAGACGGATGAAAAGATGTTAAAAAAATATTACAGAATTTATATATGACATCTATGATACTTTTTTGCAAAAAAAGCCAGCTAAAGTTATGAGAACCAGAACCATAGTATCCAATAATCCACCAATGCGTGCGCCAGCGCAGCAAAGTGTATTGACACCGATTGTGCGACAAAGTTGTTAGAGTGACTCATATGTATGTCAATCAGACTATCACTGGACATGTGCATGAAATTATCACTATTTATTAGTTGCGGAAATTGTTCATACTTCGTGGTGTTAGAGTGGAAAGGGCATCTGTTTTCCGTGTTTACGTTGTAAATGTGCTATGATTAAGTTCTATTGTACTCTCTTGTTTGTACACATACTACCAGATTATTTTTATGTATTTAATTTAAACAGAACGGCCGAAACCGCCAATTTCTCTCGCCGTGTTTATGTTATGTCAGACGAATTATGGGCCAAACACACCCCCTTTACTTGGAAGGTGATATCACGTCTGTATAAAAAAGAGCTGGACGCAAATCTAGGCCGTCAGAAATATTATTATTAACTAAACCATTTTATTTTTACATTTTCAAAAAGTTTGATCTTTTATATTTCAGATAATCGTCGGTCTTTATAAACATAATATTACATAATAAAATTAATAACTTTAAATCTAAAAAAAAAAAACAATTAGTTCAAACGCGTACACCTGACAGATCTTGACACTACGGCTATTTTTATCGATCCCGATAACCCGTTTGATCGATCGATACGATTACAACTATCGATGATAAAAACATATCGACGTTAATTACAACGTTAAATAACACTTCTAAATGAAAAGGCGAAAGCTAATTATTAGTGACTTATCAACATTTCAATCTCATTAGACTTTACTTTCCAAAGTTGAAAATTTTTTTCAGGCTTCAATATATTATGGAATCTTGTACCTATACTTTGCTTTTATATTCTCTTCCTTATCACTAGAAAAAAGTATATATTTTTAATGTTCCGTATTTAACTTAACAATCACTGAACTCTACTGAATTATTACATGGAATTGCAATGTCTTAGAAAATTTTGGTGCAAACAATGTACAATAAAATGCTTCATCATGCTTCATCATTTATAGCCATCAAGGGCCAGGACCTAATACACGGAGGATTACTGTACCGTCAGGCCAAACCTACTGTGACCGGGTCAAAATCAATAGAGCCAAAAGAATTAAAGCTGCATCACAATATCTGCTCGAATGACTTAACAACAAATAAACTAACATTTTACTTACATATAGCAGAGGTTTTTTTTGTTTTTGTTTATTACATTGCTGGCTGAACAGATGGTTGATAGGGCCGAAAAGTTCTGAAGTGGCGACCGCGTACCGAAAGACGCAGCGTTGGAAAGCCTACAATACGGACCGATGAACTGGTGAGGGTCGCGGGTAAGCTGATGGATGCGAGACGCACAGGACCGATTTTTGTGGCGACACTTGATGGGAAGCCTAAGTCCAGCAGTGGACGTCTTTCGACTGTATTATGATTTTCGGAGTTTACTCCTTAAGACGCGGTAGACCCAAAAGGAGATGGCGAGACGAACTGGACTCCTACCTAAAGGATTGGACTCAGATTGCTCAAGACAGATTGAGGTGGAAAGAAAGAAGGGAGGCCTTTGCCCTGCAGTGGGACACTACGGGCTTATAATAATAATAATGAAATAATAATAATACTCCTTAAGAAACGATTTTCATATTTAACCCGCGGTTTGAAAATTTTATAAGGAGTAATTTCGAGCGTTAACTAGAAGTGAGGCGTTACGTTCCTTCGCGTACCGTACTTTGCGCACCTTTCACTTCAAGATTATATATTTGTGTATATACAAAGTATACTCAGCTTATTGCTATGTAAAATAGTTTATGTTATATATTTCATTGCAATGATGTGAATACTCGTAATCATCATCATCATCATCATCATCATATCAGCCGAAAGACGTCCACTGCTGGACATAGGCCTCCCCCAAGTGTCGCCACAACCACCGATCCTGTGCTTCTCGCATCCATCGGTTACCCGCGACCCTCACCAGGTCATCGGTCCACCTTGTGGGAGGCCTTCCAACGCTGCGTCTTCCGGTACGCGGTCGCCACTCCAAAACTTTTCGGCCCCATTGACCATCTGTTCTGCGAGCAAATCAAATCAAATTGAAAGAAATGAGAAATGAATGAGATTGAATTGAAGTGGCAGTGGGCAGGGCACATTGCTCGCAGAACAGATATACTCGTAATATGAATAAATAATTACATAATAATGCTTTGATTATTTTTTTTAAATGCTTTCATTTACACTCTTTTTACATAATCTTCACAATAATAGTTCTTAAGGAGTATACTCCAGTCGTGCATCGAAGCTGACACACACACTTTTTTTTTATTTTATTTACAAACTATCGTTTATGATAACGGAATCGAGTACGCTTATAAATTGGCACTAAAACTACAGATCTTCTAAACGAAAGCAGCAACTTCAATTAACTTTGATGTTTCTCCACCACGTTACCAGTAGCAGCTTCCGTGGATTAACTACCATCAACTAAATGTTATCGGTTTGCAAATTATCATTAATTAAACATTAACGACATTTCATGACACCTTATTGCTCGTAATAATTAGTACACCATCACTTTTAATAAGAAAAGCTATTCCTATGCCTTTATGAGCAGTTACTTTTTTTTTGTTTTTCATAGTGATGGGAAATCATAAATGATTTCTTCCGCTTTGGGTGGAGCTGAAGGGAGAGTCAGACTCTTACTGACTAAAACCCACCCGTGGTCCTTCTTATGCCCTTTGCGTTCCAGGGCCGCGGTAACTCTTTCGAATAAATTCCGCAACAAATAGCTTACATTATGTAGTTCTTCCTCGCTAATATACCAAGGTCTTTAGCAAAATTGAACGCAGAAATGCGACATAATGACCCACTTTGGAGATTCTACCGGTGAGAGTACCAAACTCACGATAAATATGGAAAGTAATCTCACAAGAGGCGCTTAACAAGCAATTGCCGCGTCCTTATTCGATACAACGATTTTTTAAATTGAGAATTTCGGATCTTTAGGTGTTTTTTTTCTTTTTCCTTATAGTTTCCGTTATGTAAAGTTGTGGCCAGTGACCGGTGACGTACAAATAGTATTGAATATTGCAAGTTATAATTCGAACTGAAAAATGTTATCGAATCATTGGCACATGTTTAAAATTATAACGGAAAGAGCCTTGGTATGTTAGTGCCCGATAATTTTTTTTATCACAATGTCATATTAAGTATATTTGAATTATAAATAAAACGATCATTGGCAATGAATACAAAAAAAAAATACATTGCGAGTTCTAATGGTCCTTTTTATTGTTGAAGCTACTTTATTTTCTACCATATTTCTCACTCCTTTGTCACACTGAAACTTGACAAATGCCCACATTGTACCAATAACCCAAATAATAAACTCGTACACCTATAAGCCCATCCGTGCCAAACGTGATTTCAATTATATCTTTAGTACTCATTGTATTGTCCCTCTGTCATTAGAGATCATAAGCATGATGTATGATTGTGACTAAAACCTCAATAAACACAAAAAAAAACAATTGCTTTGATAAATGACTTTTACACGTTCCAAATTGTCACCACAACCGATGTTGTGAACCGTTAGATGTGTAAGCAAAGTTCATTCATTCAAGAGTTTGACTGGGATCTTAGAAAGGGAGATTTAACACGGTCAATACCGGAGTAATCATTGATGCTTTGTCGTCGTAATTAGCTACTACGAATAAGTACCATAATTATTTTATTTTACCTACGGGAATTATAGTAGAAATGTGACCGATCTTTATAGTAGAAATGTGACCGTTGACTGTAATTTCCTGATACACAGAACCAACCACGTCACGCAGTACTACGGGAGTTATACCTACCAAGGTTGTGTAGAACTTCCCCGGGTCTGATGTTAATGTTAGTTTACTTAAATAAATCTTAACCCAATGTGAATCATCATCTGCCTAGCCTTTTCCGAACTACACTGGGGTCGGCATTGAAACGGCAATTCAGCTGAATACCAGTATTTTACGTAGAGCGGCTGCCTGCCAGACCTCCACAACCCATTAACTGGGTAGCATGGTACTTCTTGGCAAGACTGGAGTCAGATTTGACTTCTGACAATCCGTAACTACTGCCAAAGATCTCTCAAAATTACAGGCACGGAGGAATCTCGGTTTGTTAAGATGGTCACCCATCCACAGACAAACCACGGCAAGCGTTGCTTAACCTCGAAGATCGACCCGTGCGGCTGTTTTAATTTAGCCACGAGCTCCTCCTTACACAATGTAAATATTGCAGTCAAAAGGAACTATGCCGTGTGCCAAATATTTTAGGTTAAAATTTTAGACGAAATCATTAGGTCAAGTTCATCTAATTTACATATAGTACTGTTGACAGTGATGTCATATCTTCTTCATTTCTTAGATCTACGGCCCACAAAACAAAACGTTTTGTGAATCAACCGCAGCAAGTGGTTGGGCAGGTTGCTGGGAACCTGTTCGGTATTGAGCACCCGCTACTTGTCGGGTCATCGATGACAACCGATAGTGAAGTGACGATTGCAAGAATTGGGGGCAAACACATAAGCCTACTTTAGGGGTCATATGTTTTGGTCTTTATGTACGGAAGCTTTACTTTTACCTTTAATTTGGAAATTGACATTTACTGAATGGTAAATAACATAAATGTGACTGATAATAACATATTTTTAGAAATGAAGAATGAAGTTTGTTTTTTTCTAGAAATCCTATCTTTGGCGTCCTCCGCGCAATCATACAAAAAAGACCAGACATTATATGGCCCCGATTCAAAGGACCACTTAAAATCTCGACAAAAACAAACTTCGATAAATATCGTGCACAAACTAAACATAGTACTCACTAATGAAGCTCATAAAACATTGGCGCCTAGATCTTGAAGTAATAATTGCAGTGCACAGACGTTAATCTCATGTTCCAGTTTGTTTGACAACTACATTTAAAATTGTATAGCATTATGCTAAAAACGCCAATCAAGAATCTCGTGGAGCGTAACGAACGAGCATAGCTGCGCAGGCGCAGGCGCACTAATTTCTGCGGCTGCCATTAATTTTGGCGCGAAAGCCGCTGTCATCGGCGAGCTTGTAAGATACCCCGTTTATGTTATTAGGTTTTCAGGTCTTTGATAAATTACTTCTTTTGATAAAGGTAGGGTTACCTCATTCCTACCTTTATCAAAAGAAGGAGGGGAGGAGTTGAAATATGAATAAATAATAGGCTTCAAAATATGTAGGTTATCAATTAGTTTATTTTCTTATTTTACGTAGGACCTTATTTAAAAATTTCAGTTTGGTATACCTGCTTATACTCGTGAATGAAAAGGATGAGTACCTACCTATCTACTTAATCTCTATTAAAATATACGTTTTAAAAAGGATAATATAGATCAGTCGAAGATTTTATAGCACTCTAGCTTTTGCCCGCGGCTCCGCCCGCGTGATCGATTATCGCGTAAAAAAGTCGCCTATATAGATGTGATAATTGTCCTTCTCGAAATCCCAGGCTATACATATATCTGCCAAATTTCATGACGATCCGTGCAACCGTTTTAGCGTGAAAGCGAAAGAGACAGACAGACAGATACAGAGTTACTTTCGCATTTGTAATATTAGTAGGGATAAGTGCAATATTTATCAGAAAATACTTCGTCCTGGACGTATTTTAACCGACTTCTTATTGTATCATAAAGGGTATCAACTTAATAGAGTTTATTGTTATTATGTATTTTTATATTATTTTAAGCAAGAAGTCCCTACACAAAGCTAGTTTAAAAGGTTACTTTCCACTGACTACAGTGACTCAGAGCTTCGTTAAAAGCTTTGTTTTCTACAGACAAATAAGTACTTTTATTTAAAAGTTAATAACATGAATAGTTTTAAAGTTCATAATAAAGCGAATATTTCATTAAAATTTAAAGCTATGTCGCCTGAACAGCTTTTTACAACTGAAACGAATGCTCAGTATTATAGTCAAATTAAAATTTACCTTCTACACTGAATATAAACTTTCAGTGGAGCTTAAAATTCAACAACTGAATACTTTATGTTAAAACTGAAGAAAAAAAAATGTTTCCATTTTCTGTATTTATGGCTACAAGGACCAGCCTTAACATAGGAGTTTAGACCAGGGGGTTTACTCTCTAAGCCCGAAGTCCGTAGTTAATTTTAGGCGTTTTCTACTCCGTATCACCTACAGACTTACGATTAGTCCCGAACCCGAACTAAGAATGTTGTCATTCACAACACGATTCGACAGTTGTTCTGAGTCCGGAACTAATCGTAAACACACGCCTCTAAGGCCGAAACTGCGGACTACGGGCTTAGAGAGTAGACCCTCTGTACAGCAATTTTCCGGTATAAAACATACCTTGAGCCCATCTCGAAATCGGACAGGCGGAGTTTCATACAACTTCACTCATCAATCACTCAACGCTTCAGTTGAAGATCACCAAATAACAAATAACTAGATATACAAAAGTGTGAAGCTACATAATTAGTTCAATTTTTTGTATCATAAAGCCTTCTAATAGCGGTCACGGCTGCTCGCAAAAAAACTACATTCCCACGCCTTAATTTGTATGGAATACGTATAATTTAATTTGATATGGGTGGTTTTAAAGGAATTTTAGTTGAAACATTTTTTGTTGGATTCTTAAACTAGTTCTTCAGCTGTGAGGACTTGTGGCACGTTTTGGGACTCCTTACCATTAAAGGTAATCATGGGAATACCTTTTATCTTTCTTAATGGAACTTGCTTCATTCAAAAAATATGGTACAGGAGAAATGTTATACCTATGTATTTTTTTTACCTTTTTTTAGTGGATGGGAAATCGTCAAATGACTTCTTCCGCTCTGGTTGGAGCGGAAGGGAGTGTCAGACTCTTACTGACTAAAATCCATCCGTGTTCCTCCTTATGCCCTTTGCGTTCCAGGGCCGCAGTGACTCTTTCGAACCAATCCCGCAACTTTACCTCATTGCTGATGTGGAATTTTCCAGACTATATTTTTGATAGCTCAGCGAGAGGCTGACTATCTTAATATGAGAACCTTTTCTAGATTAATATTCTATAGAGGTAAAATCGTTAATTTATATTTTTGTAGCCACTCCGGCCCTGGAACGCAAAGGGCAATGAGAGGCCGCCCAGAGCGGAAGGAGTAATTAGATGATTTCCAATCCTCAAAAACTCTCTGGAAATAAAAAATTGTTTCATTGATAAAGGTACACTAACCCTGAGTGGAACGGGGATAAAGCCGCGGGAAAACGCTAGTCATAGATAATGACGCAACATCAACCCTTTCTATATTTAAAAATGAATTTATCCTTATTTCATCGTATAAATGCTAATTTTATGTTAACAATATTCAAATTGTCGATATTACTCATGTTTTTACTAAGCGCGTCCAACGTGGGGTAATATCTATACTAAGTAGATGGCCGTTTACTACAAAGTATATTGAACCTTTAAAGCCAGTTGCACACCAAGAGCCTTGGTAAGTTACTTTAAGCTTAGCTCGCATAACTGTTGTAATTTTTCATACTGTGCAGAGCGCAGTCTACAAACTATGTACAGTTCGCGTCAAATACAGTTCACGTCAAATAACTGTGCCCCTGTGAAGTTGGCTACGTGTGGCTGCGTAGTAGTCAAAATTATGAACAAACTGCAACAGCGCATGCGGGGGGCGGGGATTATGGCGGCGCGATTTTATGTCTCAGTCGCTCGTTTACGTTCGATGCATGCTTGCGTTCCGCTTGCTCCCGTCTACGTGACTGCACCTGCGCGATCTTTGCAAATGGCTAACTTCAGAGGGGCACAGTTATATGACGCGAACGGTAAAGTGTAACTTGAATGGAGAACTCAGCGAGACGCCATCTCATATCGACCCGCGCGGCGGTCGAGTTGAGAGGGCGGCGCCGGCGTCTCGCTGGGCTCTCCATACTAATTATTATTAATGCGAAAGTAAATCTATCAAAAGCGGTTTCACTCGCTTGGACTTCAAAAATTATCCCAAGGGAAAAAAAATGCAAGGGCGAAAATGTTTAAGAAGAAGAGGTAACAAATATCTGCACTTATTTTCCTTTGGGATAATTTTCGAAGTCCACGCGAGCGAAGCCGCTGGCCGAAGCAAGTGCTCCATACGTGTGATAAATAACATCTTCATCTTCTATGCGAAAGAAACTCAAACTAACAAAGCATAGCTCCAAGCCTGCTTCAAAGTACTTGCAGCCGGCGCCGGCGCAAGCCGCGAAGATATCGCAAGAACGCTGCGCCGCAGTAATTAATAGGTATGCTGTACACAATGATTATAACACAATTACCTCACTTGACTTTTACGACTCCCAAGAATTGGTACAGCTGATGCATTCCGCTGTTTTTTTTATATATATTTTATGTTAACATGTACAGGTCTTTGTGTTTATGTTAATTTTGGATTGGATGGTTTTGGCATTTTTAAAGCCCTAAAACTCCTCTAGGCTCCTATTTTTAACTGACTTAAAAAAAAAACCGACTTCCGAAATAACACCGACTTCCGAAATTAAATTTTGTAAGAAACTTTTTTTTTTATCTGAAGAAGGAAATGTTGAAATTGAGTGCGATAAACGCTTTGACTTCTAAATTTTTTTCTTCCATTGGAAAATATTGGTATATTATAGCAAAATAATTCATCGAGGTAAAAATACAAAAACAAAAAAAGTACTTTCTTTCACATTTTTACGTACAATACATCTCGGCAGCGGTGACTGGGTGACACACATTATTGACTAAATTATGCCATAAATTCTCATCTCATATCATGCGCGTACGCATTACGGCGACCCCTACTACATTTCCAATGTTGATAGCCACAAGAATATTATCGTAAATCATAACACACGCCTAGATATACCCTACTAAGAACAAGAACAAAGGCGAGGGATGCGGTCAAACAGTTGCTGACACTGAAATGGAAATGGTCAGGTTATATTTTTTTTTTTTTTTTCTTTTTTTTTTAATAATAATAATATAATAATATCTTGGGACAATCTACACACCGCCATCTGATCCCAAACTAGGCAGACCCTGTACTATGGCAACCAGACAACTGATAAACATACTTATATATTCAAAGAGCTATGGATGAAAGATGGTCACAAATTATTTCAAATTGGTACCCAATATATAAAAGAGAAGGAAGGGTAGACCTTCTAAAAGATGGAGTGACGACATCATACAAATAGCCGAAGCCTTATGGCCCAGATGGGCAAAGAACAACCTGGAACGGTTTGGCTTTCACCGCAAAATGTGGCCCTTACACATAAAAATACTAACCTTATAAACAAATGAACAAATAAGTACCTATACAACACAAAAACTAAATGTAAGTAAGGGATAAAATAAAGCTAATCGAAAGTGAGTTTGTTTGTTTGTAACTCTCACGCTAAAACGACTGAACGGATCGTCATGAAATTTGGCTGATATATAGCCTGGGATATGGAGAAGGACATAGGCTTTTTTCGCGATAACCGACATCCACACGGGCTGAGCCGCGGGCAAAACCTAGTAAATAAATAAAATATACCCCATGGGCACATGCAGCACGGAGCACTAAATCAGACTTCGAGCTACCAAGGAAAAGCTGTTCCAAAAACCCAATAGCACTTTGCTCGACCTGGCCCGAACTGAATCGAACCAAAGTCTTTATGCTTGGTAGAAGCGCATGCGACCACAACACCATCAAAGCAGTCAAAAGAACATGTTGTTGTAACTTCAACATTATTGGCGATAATTATCGCTTACTGATAAAAAGAACCTTATTATTGAATCTTGCATAAATTAAAGTAAGCCGATTGCCGGTTATTGGTTGACGCGATTAAATTAAATTAATTCGGCGCTTTTATTTCTTATGTAACGTCGAATTTTTATATTTAATCCATTTAAAGCTTGAATAATTTAATAGTCCCAATGTTCGGCGAATATAAAGACGAAAAAGATCTCGTGGGAAATCAGCATTCCGGAACGAATCGAAACTATATAAAACATAAATAGGATTCCGACACGTGTTTGTTATTTAGGTTAACGGATAATCATTAGGGAAAGAATGGGTATCCTCATTTCTCTAGAGGGAAACTATTTTTATTTCATGTTTTTATATCTTTATAATACGTTTTTGTACAAGGTTTATATCTTTTTAGAAATTCAATGGTAGGCAAGTCCAAATAAAAAACAATACCTTTTTTATCCTAACTGTATATTTTTAATATCTAAAATTCCAATACGCCACAGACTAGAATACTTGAAACCATTCCAATCTCGACATTCAGCCGACTGTTTCAGTTTTACGGTTTCAATAAAAATAAAACACGTAACGGTTTCTTATGAATCGGATTTACTCAATGGAATTTATTTCATCGCCTATAAAAACAACGTTTCCGTGTTTTGGATTATTGCAATAATTTCGAAATTAATTTGTTCATGACTGTCGGAAGTTTTTAATTCTGTCGCGATTTCATTAAGCGGGTGATATTTTTGTGAGGTCTGTACGAAACCAGTAGTAGCGGATACATATAAGCTAGGTACTGACGAATAACGGTCGGTGACCCACCGCCGAATATTGATAGCGATGTGAACATGAATATTTTACGTGTAATAAAACACGAGGTGAAATATGAACATAAGCATCCTATAGATATTCATTTTGAGAAGTAAGATGTTCTGACAGAAAAGATATGGACGATATTACGGAAGTTAATATCAAACCCAAAGGAAGCTCCCTTAGAGAAGCAAATAGGGATAAAGCAGCAACCTGAGAATGATGTTAAAATAAATATTGATTTCCGACAGCAACAGTTCATCATCATGATATCATTAGTGTTGGTATTAAAAACGATAAGGTCGTCGAAAAACTAAATATTCCAAAACGTTACAAAGAAAAACTCGGCTAACCTCAATTTAACGCCATCCTTTTATATGGATGAGAAATCATCAAATCGCTCCTTCCACTCTGGGCGAAACGGAAGGGAGTATCAGGCTCTTACTGACCCATCCGTATTTCTCCTAATGCCCTTTGCGTTCCAGGGCTGCGGTGACTCTTTCGAACAAATTCCGCAAACTACGCCATATTACTTAAAGATCTTATCATAGGTCACCATCAACCATCGTACCTGAAAATAGAACACCTGACCAACAAGTCAAAACGACATACCACAATCAACTCCCACAAGATAACTTACAACTTATTCTCCAACTTAATAATCTATTATTTTACAAAATCTAGGAAAGTGGGTGACTAACCTGTGTATTATTAGTCAAAACGAAACTCCTAATATCAATAATAGCCGACACTTACAAGCGTCAAAGTTAAAAGCAATGTTTATTGCTTATTTACGATCAGTTAACGCCCTCTCTAGGTTTCTAAACGATTAGCAGAATTGCTGGAATTAAGACTAGACTGGTGCTACAAAGTCAATTTCTAACTCCACTACTGCCTGCACTCCTGGTATTATACGCAAACGTGATTATTAATATGTTCGTGTTTTGTCTAGTTGCAAGTGAGATACTGAGCGAGAAATCGTGGTAGGATCAAATAAGAATTTGAATAAATATGAGGAGACCGATATGAAATGAAAATATCAGTTCATTTCTGGAGGTAATATTGGATGGTGTGATGAGAATTTAGATGTGCAAACCATAACTATAGAAAACATAGCAACTGTTGTGATTTTATTGAACCTTAACATTGTAAGAATTTGGATGAAGAAATTGAAGAGTCCTTGTCACCAACGACATCAAAGAAATTACGGAGGTTTCCAAAATGAACTATATCAACAGCAACATACAGCAAAAAGTCCCATTACAAAAAAAAAAGCATTCACAAAGAAACATCCATATAGGAAATACCTTTAGAACAAATTACAGAACATCAAGCAGATAACTTGAAATCTGTTACACTAATGGGACATAATCAGGAATGCAATAAACAGTCGTTACTAAACCAACAACTACTAGACGAGGGTAGGAAGTACTACAACACTTTCCTCGGTACTCGACTGAGCTGAACACCGTTATTGAAAGCATTTAGCAGTGACTCCATAACTTTTCTTGTTAAAGCTAAGATTGGAACGAATGGTGACGTAAGAACTAAGCTTATAATAATAATAATAATAATATATATTACCATCTCTACCATAATGCAGCTCAATAGAAAATTGGAATAGAACAAATCAAGAACAAATACATGCTGACATGCTGACAAGAAGCCGGGCACGAGCACAAACCGCACAACCATCATCTTCGGGTTCGTCGCTCAGCTCCGCCTCGCAGCCGCCGGGACCTGCGCCAGCCGTGAGTCCTGAGATTCCGGCTGCTGCAGTTGCGTCGAGCTCGAGCGACGAATACTTCTCGCCGCCGACGACACCACCACCTGCGCGTCGGCGTGGACGAGGCCGACCTCCGACCAGCTTGGGACCTCGAGGCCCACCGGCCTCTGGCAGGGTCCCCGCTATCGGTGGAAGTGTGCAGCGCATGCGATGGAATCAATCGGTAAACGAAAATGTCATGCGCTCATACTTTGGGGCTACAGAGGGGGGAACTAACCTGACTGCGTACCGTGGTCGGATGCTCTCTCTGTTTCAGGTACTTGAGCCAGCTGTCAACGTATCAGCCCAACGATTATCGGATCAGGTACGGGTCATCCAGCGTAACCGTATGTTGGATGACGCCGTACTTGATAGACTGCGTCTGGAATCACGGAGCAGCCGCGTCTCACCTGTCTCACCACCGGCCGCGGTGCAAATACAACCTAGTGTTTCACCGCGACCCGACTACTTTGGTGAAGACGACGATGACGGGGCTATATCCGTGAGTACCCAATGCAATGAGCGACTGAGGAGCGCTTTGGAGGATGCTTTCCGGGAGTATCGCTCCACACCGCCTGAGCTTAGGCCTCGGCTACCTCGTTTGCCCATGCATAAGAAAAATAGGGCGCTGGTGTGTGCTCTAGATTCGCAGCTAGCAAGTTGCTTTGATAGCAGCGATGATCTCGCCGATACCCACTCGATCTTGTACTGTGCGGCTGCAGCGGCATGTCGTGTAGCTCATGTCAGATTTCCTAATACTGACAGAGCTACACGACCAGCTGTACCAGCTTGGCAGTGCAGGATCGAGCGTCGTATCGGTGAGGCTAGAGCACTCATCGGCAAACTAATCTGCTTCAGGGAGGGTAACACTCGCCGTAGAGTGATGCGCTTTGTGAGGCGGGCATTCTCGGGGACTGATATTAATCCTCGGGAATATCTTGCCCGCGTCACAGAGCGTATCGACTTCCTGAAGCAGAAAATCTATGCATGGGCAAACCGTATACGTCGGTACAAGCGGCGAGTGGAGCGATACACTCAGAATCGCACATTCCAAAGCAATGAGAGGTGGGTTTATAGGGCTTGGGAGCGACCGGACCAAGGTGAGACTGATACGCGCCTACCCGATGATGACGCCATGTATTCTTTCTGGCGCAGCATCTGGTCGGTGCCTGTCAGTCATACCGAGGGTGACTGGACTCGGGAGGTCGAGCGCGCGTGCGATTTGATACCAGAAATGGGGGCAATCACCATCAGCCCCCAAGATGTTTGTCGTGCAGTCCGTCCGTTGCCTAACTGGAAGTCTCCAGGGCCGGACGGGCTGCACAACTTTTGGATAAAATGGTTCAAAAGATCGCACGCTCGCTTGGCATCTCAATTCCAGTCTGCCTTAGAGTCAGGGTCGCTGCCCCAGTTCCTAACTACAGGACTAACCCATCTGCTCCATAAATCAGGTAGTACCGCGGAGCCTAAAAATTATAGACCGATCACGTGTTTACCGACGGTCTATAAAGTTCTTACATCCATTTTGAGAGCAAAGATTAACCATCATATTGACAGTAGTTCAATAATGTCTGCTTCTCAGAATGGATGTAGGAACGGGTCCCGCGGTACTAAGGAGCTGCTCCTCATTGATATTGCCATTAGCCAACAGGTTCGCCGTTCCCGAAAGGATCTGTCGACATGTTGGATAGATTATAAGAAGGCCTATGACTCGGTGCCACATACATGGCTCATGAGGGTGCTGGAGCTGTATAAAGTTGATCCAGTCCAACGCACCTTCCTGATGTCGTGTATGGGGCAGTGGAGGACGGTCCTTCGCTATCCAGGATGTCGACAGATCCAGGCGAACAGCGACCCGATTAGGATTGAGCGTGGCATATTTCAGGGCGACAGTCTGAGTCCACTGTGGTTTTGCCTGGCCCTCAACCCTCTCAGTACACTGCTGGAGGGTTCGGAGCAAGGCTACCGGTTGAGAAGAGGTGGTCAGGTCATATCGCACCTCCTTTACATGGATGACTTGAAACTATTTGCTCCTAACAACTTGCAACTGATGAAGCTACTGAAGGTAACAGAAACCTTCAGTAGCGCCATCAGTATGGAATTTGGTGTGGACAAATGTGCGGTCATGCATGTAAAGCGAGGGGAGATTATGGAATCCGTGGGAACCCAACTCTCGGATTCCATACACCTTAGGTCCCTCTCCTCAACCGAAACCTACAAGTATTTGGGTATGTCGGAAGCGTTAGGCATTAATGCTGCTGACATGAAACAATCGTTGAAGGAGCGCTTTTTTGGCCGCCTGAACAAAGTTTTTAACAGTCTTTTATCAGGCGGAAACAAGGTGCGCGCCTTCAACGGTTGGGTCATGCCGGTATTGATGTACTCTTTCGGCATACTCAAATGGACTCAGACGGAACTTGACGCCCTGGATAGGAGGGTACGCTCACTGCTTACCGCAAATCGGATGCATCACCCACGGTCATCGGTGATGAGGCTGTATATCCCGCGGAAGTGCGGGGGTCGTGGCTTCTTAAATGCTAAGACCCTGCACAACCGCGAGGTATGCAGCCTTAGGGAATATTTCCTAGAGGCCGACGTGGGTATGCATCAGGATGTGGTAGCGGTGGACAAGGGCCTTACCGCGCTCTCCTTGGCTAACGAGAACTGGCGCAAACCTGTGGTATTAGATACTAATGACCGCATGGAGATATGGCAGAGCAAGGAGCTTCACGGACGTTTTTATCGGGTCCTACATGGGCCCGATGTAGACTTTTTAGCGTCCGTAGCCTGGCTGCGTTTTGGTGACCTCTTTGGGGAAACCGAAGGTTTTGTCTGTGCGATTATGGACGAAGTTATGATGACGAACAACTACCGGAAATACATTGTGAAGGACGGTACGGTTGACATATGTCGGGCATGTCACCGGCCCGGGGAATCCATCCGCCACATTATTTCCGGTTGTTCTAGTCTGGCTAACGGAGACTATTTGCACAGGCACAACCTTGTAGCCAGGATTATCCACCAGCAACTTGCTCTTCAATACAATCTTGTGGAATCGGAAGTACCGTACTATAGGTATGTGCCCGACCCAGTTCTCGAAAATGGCAATTGCACATTGTATTGGGATCGGTCTATCATCACTGACAGGACTATTGTGGCTAATAAGCCTGATATAGTGGTGATAGACCGACTAGAGCGTCGCGCAATGATTGTTGATATAGCAGTCCCTCATGACGAGAACCTCGTGAAGTCTGAGAAAGATAAGCAAGCAAAGTATCTTGACTTGGCTCGCGAGGTTGTCGACATGTGGGATGTGAACACAGCAGTCATTGTGCCAATAATCGTCACGGCCAATGGCGTAATTGCCAAGAGCCTCGACCAACATCTCAAGAGGCTCTCGTTGGGCAGCTGGATCAAGGGCTTGATCCAGAAAGCAGTTCTCTTGGACACGGCGCGTATCGTTAGGAGGTTCCTCTCTCAGGGGCCCTGACCACCGGTAGCTTGGACTCTGTTCCCGATACCGGTGGGCTACTATTTTTTATATTTTTAAATGTTTTTTTTTTTAATTTTGTAGAAATATTTAAAAATATAATTTATATGTACGATAATGAATAAAGGAAATAATAATAATAATATCTTGGGACAATCAACACACCGCCATCTGATCCCAAACTAGGCAGAGCCTGTACTATGGCAACCAGACAACTGATAAACATACTTATATATTTCTAAATACATACATATTATAGATAAATTACACACCCAGATACAGAACAAATAATCGTACTCATCGCACAAAGATTTGTCCTGTGTAGGAATCGAACCCACGACCTCCGTCCTAGCAGTCAGGGTCACTAACCACTAGACCAACAGGCCACCAATGAATGAAGATGAAGAGTTGATGACGATGCGGGGTTTTGTTTTGAGGAAATATTGCTTTGACGTAGGACTTTCTAACTGAATATAATTATGAACATGGTGATGAAGAAATTGTTAAAGTTAGTGAAAAATCAGGTAAAAATCGACTTCCGTTAGAACCAATCAAGATATTGCTGTAGATGAAAAGCATCTAGAGCTTGAAACTTATCCAGGTGACCCAGCCAGCCCTATTCACAAACTAAAAACAGAATAAACAAAAATCAGAGGCTTTATAATTAGCTGCCTTGTCTCCGTTTAGCATCAAACGTTTTCCAATTAAACGAACTAATCAGCTCCTATTTATATACGTGAACGTCGCATTCTAAGCAAAATGCTCGACACTAAACTCCGTATGGGTATTCATGAAACCTCATTATCTTTAACACAAGGTGTGGGGCCAGACTTTGTCTGTGTGCAATAAAAGAAGATGAGTTTTTAATCGGATTCTGAAACATTGTTGTAGCGGTTTACGAAAATAGAATGAGATTATCGTTTTTTGTTCTATTTTTGACCTTATAATCATTTAGATTAGAAGAACGTACGTTTTGGTCCAACTTGGTCTTATTAGTGTTTTACTCTCTTTTTGGACATTTTGCTAAATTCTGCGTATTTTGTTTTTGCTACAATGGACTGGTAAAAGAAAAGAAAGAAAGAAAAACTGGTTATTTACGTGAAAGTGACGCATATACACAAAATTGTTAAGTATAGGCCTGAAAACAAAATAAAATCAGGTACACAGGCCTTTCCAGGCCTTTTGGTATATAGGCAATTTCCAGTCCCATGAGAAATGATCCTGGATTGCTCTCAGTATCCCGTTCCTAAACAGTAAGCTTCATACCCACTTATCTATATCAAGAATGCCTGCAGATCCACATGAAACACATAAAAACCGCAACAAAAACGTAATAGCAGCAACAAAGAGACAGACATACGGTATTCTCCGTAATGATAGTTAAGAGCGTGCGCCCGCGCCGATCACTGCGACTGTTTGTAATTGTTAATTGACATTCTTGAACCGCACGGAAGGAAAGTACCGGGATAGGGTTGAGGCATTGGAATTCTGCTGAAGACGCTAAACATAGACGGATGCCGCAGACAGGTGGAAAGGAATTTACTTTCATGTATGGCATAGCTCCGGATGGCAGACGGGATGTTTTATTTTATGAAACGAAATATGTAATAACAACGGGGTTGATATTATACGACAACCCAAACAAAGAAACTTAAGAATTACATGATAATATTGTTATGATATGGGTGCCGATACCTATGGACAGACATACAAACGTCCGACAGGGTCCATTGTTTCGAACCTCTAAAAACAAAATATCTAACTCATTAAGTATTGAATAACATCCAACCCTGCTAAGAACAAATCAACAGAACAGGGGCCATCCGTTAATTGGATTCCTAACACAATACAATATTGACGCACTGGTATTTGAAAGATAGCATTATGAATGACTGATGCAAAATTAAATGAGAAGTACGTTGTGAAAATAGTATAAATAGAACTGCTTGTACCGGTGGATGTGATAGTGTCTAATTTTAACCTGTGCCTGTGGGGTACTAATTATATATATTTGAGATTATTCTAACTGTGCTTGTTAATATTCAGGCTGAAATAAAAGCAGCGCAAGCAGTAATAATTCAAGAAAACCGATTACTTTCGAATTGTAAACTTAGGACAAAGAAAGGACTGATGTATGAAAAAGGAAAACTGGGACAGATAAAGCAAAGAATGAGAAAAGATCCGTGAAACAAATTATTTACATTTCCCATAAAACAAAACAACGAAAACAAAACGACACTTCACAAAGGGCAGAAGACAGCCGCCTTCTAAATATAGACCATGATAAAACTATTTTTGCCAAGACAGGTGCTCGGACCACGCACGATGGCCGCCATTGCCTGTCACCTGCAGCGTTTATCGCAAAAACAGCAATCGTCATTACTGTCAACGGAATGCGATCTTTAATTTTATGGTATGTTACAGAACAAACCTGTAGGAATTACGTAGTGCCAGCATTATTTAACTGTGTACGAAGAATTTCTGATGGCTTGGGCATCAGCTGCTGGTATAACATGGTAGTTAGTAGACTCAATGGAGGTTTTATTATTGTGATTATTTTTATAGTCTGAATGTGGATGATACTGGCTATTTATTTTTACATCAGCATTTATGAAGATAGAATTCATTTTGAAATGCCTTACTGGCGCCAAATAAAGAAAATTATAGACACAGCTAATTCGTATTTTGGTATTTCAGTGGGCCAATTCTATTAATTTTCAAGCAACGTTGGATTTGCATGTCAGTTGCAATCTGTCAAAAAAACCCTAATTTCCGTACATTTTTGACAGATTGCAACTGAAATGCAAATGCGAACGTTGCTTGAAAATTTGTAGAACACTGATTGTGGTTTTATGGCTATGAAATTGGAATTAGCTAGATTGGTGTCTTGATGCAAAAGCAACGGGACTCCAAATCTTAGTTTGCTATATTTAGCACTAAAATCTACATCTTTGTCAAATTAATTTATATCGCCCATAAATATCATGCACAAAGGCTTAATTGAGACGACAGTTATAAAATGTGTCTGTTTTATTCAGATTATTAATATATTATCAAAATTTTCGACAAAGCTGTTCTTGTTTTAAAAACGTTTTGTACATAAAAGACATACCTACTAATTTATCTGTATTTTTTCCTGTTCGAAATGATAAAATGGAACGAAATGATAATTTTATTGAATCACTGAAAAGTTTTATAATATTAAAATCATCGATTTGATGGTCTTGATTCCGTGTCAAAAGTTAAACGAGTTTACGGTAATATTTCTCATGGTCAGAATCATAAAATCCGTAATATTTATTGAAGTAGTTTTTTGCTTAAGGAACATGACACTTGAATGCTGCAATCCAATTTCGATTAGCGCTAGACCGAGTTTTAATCCGGAGAAAATATTTTCAACATCTCAGCGTGCGAACCGGTGATGGCAGTATAACATCACTAATTGACAGGTGTTTGCTGCTACAGTTAGTTTTATCCTTCAGTCACGTTTACGACACCTGAGGAATTCCATGACCTGGCTTTATTTTCACTGGAACTCTCATAAATGACACTGGACATAATTCAATTCTGCTGCATATTTTTCCACATTAGGCAAAAGCATTACCATTTTACAACTACACATCGTAAAGGCGATCAAGCAAATAACTTCAACAGCCAGTCATAATTTTATCTTACAAACGTGATAATTTTCCCATGTCCTGCTGTTGGTTTAACGGTGAACACATGAGTTATATCGGCAAATATCAATGTATGGGGTCCGTGAGCAGTAATAACAGAGGAAGCGAGATATTACCCTATAAATATTCCCATGCTACTCGTAAAGTTTCCTATGATAATGATGTGTAACAAGCTTGGGCGCTGTAATGTTCATGTAAGCTCCTGGTTTAATACTCTGCAATATTTCATCAGCTTCTTTTGTATGTATGTAATAGCTATATAAATTAAACAACATAATAATATTATATGAGAACATTTACAGACAACAGGACAGTCGACAGGCCTGTTGGTCTAGTGGTTAGTGACCCTGACTGCAAAGCCGGAGGTCGTGGGTTCGATTCCCACCCAGGACAAACTTTGTGTGATGAGCATAATTGTTTGTTCTGTGTCTGGGTGTAATTTATCTATAATATGTATGTATTTATAAATTATATAAGTATGTATATCAGTTGTCTGGTTACCATAACACAAGCTCTGCTTAGCTTGGGATCAGATGGCCGTGTGTGAGTTGTCCCAAGATATTTATTTATTTATTTATTTATAGGATTTCAGAATGATATTTTATTATTCTTATCGAATTTCAACTACATACAAATTGATTTCAACTGTATCATCTTTGTTTTTCAAATAAAAAACACCGGACAAGGCGATTACGGGAATAGTGTCTTGATATTTTCCAAATATACATTACCTACTGAATTTCATACACAATGAAAATGCTCTTGTTACTCTGATGAAACGATAAGTACCTACGATTGAGGAACAAACTTAACTTTATAGTTTAAAAATAAATGTTCTCCCAGACATCAATATACGTCACGGTCATTCACTGCAAATATAAGTTAGTAATTGCAAAAAAAAAACTAAGCGATGAAACTACAAAATATCAAATTTCTGATTACTTGTGCAGTGAGACCCAGAAGTAACCCAGAGGTTTTGATTTACTTACGAGTACCAAAATATGTCGCAAAAATAATGCATAAGTAAATAGCCTTGTCTTTTTATCTCGTTGACTTAGAAGCTCCATATTTCTAGCTCCAAGGTACCACTGACCTACGTATTTGATGTTAATTTGAACATGATACCTCCATAATGTTCCGGAGACGGTCGTGACAGACGGACAACGAACTGATAAGAGTTCCGTTTTTTTTCCTATTGAGGTACGGAACCGTAAAAAGAACAAATCTCACTGAATATGCAGATGAAATTCAACCATCAGATGCTAGACATAAACAAGAGAACAACAAATAGACAGCAGAGAACACACGACAGCCACTGCCGCCAAGACAAATCTAACGTAACACGAACTTCCCACACGTTGATTTACTGATAAACGCACAAAGAGGCGAAGATAGTCGTCCGAAGCGATAACAGAGCGATATAATCGCACACAACAAACACATTCGAAAGTAACAACCTTTACGATGCAAAGTAATGGAAAGCTAACGATCGACGGATGGTTAAACTTCAGTTAACCTCCAGGACATCCCCTTGTGGGCAACCAGTGACATTTATATGGCCTTTGGGGAAATTTCTATAAGGTGATCTATTGTTTGTATTGATGACTTGTTAGTCTTTAATAAGCACTTTCCATTTTGTATTTAAGATAGTTTATGTATTTGTTTTCGAAACATGTTTATTATCATTGCAATTTGGGAGTCAAAGAAACGTCATAACTCCGCCAGCTTGTAAGACCAATTTGAAGGCTTTCAGAAATCATCGCATTTTGATAAAAACCCGTTCCTAGTTCCGCGTCCCGCTATTATGCAGGAAATATCAGTCAATCAAGAAGCAGTCTCTAAAAATCGTATAATTAAAGACACATAAAAACCAATTGTTCCCTAAAATTATCATAACACAAAAGTCAAACATGTGAAAAGACGATAATTACACAAAAACAGCAACAGTTACTTTCCCGTTGACAAAACATTAGAGCAAATAATTACATACTACTCTTTGAATGAAGTGAAGTATAACAATGCAAATATTGATCTATTATCGGATACACGCGAAAACGGGTATCGTATCAAACGGTTAGACTTATCGGGCATACGTTAAAAGCCGATCAGATAAGTTTAACGGTCGTCCAAACTGGTTTTTCGTTCAATCGTCGATGATCTGAATGTTATCTTAGATTATACTGATGAGGATTAGTTGTTGACACGGAAGTTAATTGAATTAGACAGACTGTTTTGGACCACTCTAAATAATAGAGTTCCGAAAGAGCAGCTTGTTATATTGATCTTAATAATTTTATTTTTGAAAACATTGTTAATTTTAAAGTTAATGTACAAACACTTAAATCAGAAACATGCAATTTTGGCAGTTTTCTTTCAATATGTTGATCACAGACTATCCAACTTTTACATAATCCAAGATCACCAATATATCAATGGCCGCAACCGGTCGCGTTGATTCGTTTTTCCAGTAAAAAACCGTGCACACCAATCATAGTTGAAGCACAGTCGGCATAAACCGTCGAATGAAAACCTGTTCTCTTCTTATGTGGAACAACTTGGAATTATAAATGAAGATGCTACAGAAAAACTCGGTTATAGTGTTAAACCAACGATTTGGGTGACGATGGTCAAGATAAGTGTGACAACCAAGATGAAAAAGGTGGAGTGTAGGTGCCATGTTGGGAAAGGTTTACTGTTGCGTTTGGTACTTTAACATATGTCAAGTAGGTAGTGAAGACTTAAAAGAGACTGACGTAAATTAAAATTCCTTGAAATAAACATTTCGAAGCAATCTATCCGGCTTTACTATAGCTTGATTGAAACCGGGCTCGCTAATCCCAGGTTTGGACTCGCTGCCAATTTTCCACTCACGATCTCCATCAATAATCGATGGCAACGAACCCACACATAGACCATTAAACATAATTCATGCTCTTCGGTAGCGGACTCCGAACTAATTCAGGACTAGCGCAATAAAATTTTGAACGTAATAACTCGGCTAGAAAATAAAATTGCCAGTCTATTATTTCGTATAATTCCCACACCACATCATCATAGAAATTACACTTGCTTCCAACGAAATTACAAAAGAATGAAACTGAACCGCGAATATTTTATTTACACCTTACAGCCCGTATTGAGAGCAAAAGTGTTCTCAATCCTAATTACTTTGCGCAAATATAACCAGTTTTTTTACTTGCTCATGATTTGAGTGTGCTTCATGAAATTGTTTATATTTTGCATCTCGGAGCCAACTTGCTGATAATGTTTGCTTTAGTTAGATCGAAAACCTTAAAGCTTTTTTATTACACTTGAGTGGATAGTAATCTTAGGGGATTTTTAAAAACGTTTTCAGTATTTACGACGCAATCTCTTTCGTTTGAATACCTTCTCTATCTCAAATACTTTAGAATTGATTTTTCTATCAATCACCGCAAGAAACCTAGAGTAAACTTAGAACCATAAACTAAACGCGACAGTCTACGGATCATTTGACCCCGGAACACTAACATATCAATAAAGAGAAGTAACAAGGAAGCGTTGCGGTCGAGATATCACCCGATCTGTATCGCTGGTGTTAATATTGTGGTTACCATCGTCGCCGCCACGCGACTAGCTACCTTTCAAGGAGGAGTCATCTTTGATCACGAGTGTGAAACGTGGTCTGAAGATGGTACCTTGAGGTACTCCTAACTGTTACATAAAAATACAGTTGTAAAAGTAATTTTCAGTGAAGATACAATTTTTATTTTTTTATTATTTAATTACTTCAGAAGGTACTTCAGTAACATTGGTTAAGGGGAATGAAAACTAAATAAATAATTAGTGGTGTATTGTCGAAAATATGTTATTAAATACCATATTTTCGACGATGACGACGACACTTTTCCATTTGTACCCTTCAAATTTAGAAGGGTACAAATGGAAAAGTGTAAATATCCATATGCGAGCATCGTAAGTAGGCACAAGTATGATTGAGTTCCTCGCAAGTAAGAACATTTCTACGATTTCCATAAAAGCAAGACTCACGACACCAAGATCTTGAACATTAAAGAGTACTTTACTTCAATATGAAAATTGGTGATTGTTCTACTTAAATTGAAAATCACCCGACATGACAGAATATCTTCAGTTCAAAGCTTATAAAATCCTTGAACTTGAAACGGACCTATTAGGATTATCTTCTTGTTTTTTTAATTTTTACGCGAATATAAATTATAAGATCATCTACATATATACTAATTAATAAATACAAATGGTGTGACATCATTAAACACGTTAGACTTGATTTAAGTCATTTGATCGTTGCAAAATATCTCATTTGAATTCAAATTAGCAATTATTTCTGATTGAATGTCGCGGAAAACTACAAACGAGATCAATAAGAATTCTTAAAGAAATGAAGGAATCATATTTTGGCAAGCTCATAGTATCAAGATTTTAAATGTTACAGCAATTTATAAGTTTATATCAAATTAAAATTAGAATTATGGAATCACGTTTTACCACATATGAGTATTTGAATTTGAAGTGCTAATAAAAGGGTCCACATCTGCTTTATTGCATATTCCTATACCTCGAGTTGTTTTCAGTTTTGACATAATATGTAGGTAAACATTGTTATTTAAACAAGATCCGGAATAGCTTTTCGAGGTCGTATTTTCCTCAGATGTAATTTTTATGTAGCCAATTAGCAATGTTAGCCACGTTTACATGGACGAATTGGGCGACCAATCTCCAACAATCTTGGTCCTTCATTGTTAGCTTTGCCAAACATTATAAAGCTTTTAAATCCATTATCAAATACTCATGTAACTTGTTAATGAGTTAGTCGGCAGGTAGTAAATCGACATACATACGGTGGCAGGGCGCGGCTTACACCGTTAACGAAGTAATCTTGCCGGCCCCAATCCGAGCAATAACGCAAGACACGAGCCTCTCCAGCTACGGTGTGAAATGAGGACGCATTCAGTATTTAATTAGCAATATTTGAACGATAAAATAATAGTACAGGGTTTATAATATGAAGGGAGGACCAGCTCCTGGAAACCGGCTCGAGTAGAAAATTAGTTTATAGCTACAAGTTTTAATTAGGTTCTGATTAATTTTAAGCTTCTTGGGAAATGGCACTTGTTTCTGATGGCATTAATGCTTCTGAACGTAATAGAAATAATGATGAATAAATCGATAAACCGAGTCAAAAATATAGAAATAAAATATAATAATTAT
This sequence comes from Melanchra persicariae, assembly GCA_947386135.1. NCBI lineage: Eukaryota > Metazoa > Arthropoda > Insecta > Lepidoptera > Noctuidae > Melanchra > Melanchra persicariae. Next base: position 3,482,310 of record OX376653.1, on the reverse strand, counting down.
ATTCTGGCAGTGTCAATCATTTGCCACTCATTTTAGTCCCCAAAGGTATAAATGGTTTCCGAAGACAACTTGCAAAGGTTCAAATGATCTCCGTTTAAGACAACTTATAAGATGTAATACCGACAATTCAAGTCAATAACTTCATAAAAAGATATTAACACAAGAAATTACCACAAACATGCAATCACACTAAACGACAAAGTTATTAAAAGGTAATACAACACAAAAACACGCTATTAAAAATAAATATAACTTTGATCGAACAGCATCATCTTTCAAAAGAACTTTCAAAACGTTTTTATGCGTAATAAGCATTATTAACAGTAAAACATGAATAAACCTGAATTGAAGCCCGACGGTCATCTTTTATGGTGTCCAATTTATATTTATTGATAAACCAGTCGATCGCGTTGGCAATGGCAACCGGGGAACCCTAACGGTTGCTAGAACGTGAGATAAGAGGAATGATTACAGGAATGGAAAACGGTCGTCACGGACTTGCATTTTATAAGTACATTTCTTTCTTTCCTTTATTTATGGTGCTGTAAGGAAATCCTGCTACTTAGAATTTCTCTTTTATTGTATAATCGACGTGAGATTTTATTTCTTAACCTACTTTTCAATCGTTTCAGTCTGTTTTCTTTATGGGATTAAATATAATGACCACCATAAAATGCTTTGATACCCTTAGTTCTTTTACCAAAAATATATATTTGACACCAGAAAAATGAAGTCTAAAATTACAATAGTACTAGCTATTTTAGTCACGACTGCACCTCAAATTGTATTCGAACACCAAATGTAGTAAATGATCACCAAATCTTAGCGAGCAAATTAATGCGCTATTGTTGCCTAAATAAACTACTGTGATTGCCATAAAATGTAGGCTTGTTAAAATAGGTTAGGTTAGAATTGTGACCAAGCGCGCGCCGAGCGAGCGAAGCGAGCGGTGCCGCGGCAGCGGCCGGCGAGCGCTACTTCTCGAATATTTTTTTGGAAAAAGTTATTTATTTCACACTTTTTTAACTCCAAACACCAAACAATATCTGCCAATAAAAATGAAAGAAAGCTTATAAAAAAGCTTTATATTTACTTAAAAGTTTTTTAGATTAACAATGATTTGTTTGACATTAGTTTGCTTAAACAGGATAGCAAGATGTAAAAAGTTTGATTTTAATTTTAATGCTGGTATGATTTTGGTGATCATTTACTACTTTTGGGTTAACAATGATTTATTTGGAGTCATTTTGCTTAAGGATAGCGAGACGTTAAAATTTTGGTTATAATTTTAAATTAAAATGCGTGTTTAATTTTGGTGATCATTTACTATTTTTGTCTCCTAAATGTTACTATATCTAGTGGTAAGTTAAACATAAGCCTTTCTTTATTATGTCAAAGGCAAAGTCAAAGCATTTATTTCAATTAAACCATTTACAGGCACTTTTGAATTGTCAAGGTCGGTCAGTCAAAGAGGTGAAGCTATTTGCACGTTCCAAAGCGTAGATCTCTATGGACACTCTTTTGAATCAATTAATTATTACAAAGTTGTGGTTACATTGTTCTTGTTGAAATTATTCATAGATATGTGAGAACGATAATGGAAATTGTAATTACAAATTGAAAATTAAGAGTTAGAAAATTAATATCGATATTCATGGTATATTATATTTTATTAAGGGTACAATGAGTAAACGTGATCTCATAAGCTCAAATGTTTGTACTTATCTCCGATAGTGATGTCTGCCTGAAGTACCCGTTAATGAAACTGAAATTACCTGAAACAATATAAACAGCATTAACATTTTGATGTTCAAGATAATATATTGTAGTCACATTGTAAATAAGGATATCATATACGAAAATATCTAAATCTACACGTGGATATTTCTAATTAAGACAAAGGTGTAAAGGATTTCAGTAATAGCATTTTTTTATTCAAAAGCAGCAGATCTTACAAATACAACGTGTAATTCAATTTGAGATGACTACGCAATATTAGGAAGAGTTTTATAGGATGAGTTGAGGACGACACTAAGGAAACTTATAGAGAAAATATTGAAACCAACAAATTGGGATTGTCATTTTAGTACATTTTTTTATTGACAAAGAAACAGGCATTCATGCGACAATAAATGAAATTGTAAATTTTTATGCTACAACTTTAATCGTTTAATCAAACGCCAAATATAGAGAAGTCTATTAGGAACAATCGCACCGCATCTGGAAGGAACCGGTGTCGGGTAACACAAAATAATAACAGGCAGAAGGATAATTTGTATTTTCAGACTGGAACGTGCCAAGAGCATAAGAAGGATGCCATGAATAAGAGAAGATAGACCATGAAATGAATAAGCAGTGGTGACGACCTTTCCCTTTTCACAAGCCAAGAGGATTTATGATCTTCTTTCTCAATCCTCTAAAAAATACTAAAAATAATTAAGATGGTAGTTCCTCCTGCTGGAAACATGAAGATCCTTCTTAGCAAAATGAGATTAGGAAACGACATATAACTACTATAATAAGGCAATCACAGAGCATCGCAAGATAAAAGATTTTGCCAATAAATGCCATTGCCAATAGATTTTTTTCTATATCTATGAGTGAATGTTCATCATAGATAGACTCGTTCAGCGTCCATGTCTCTAACTTCGTGCACTTTTTCAAGGTGTCTTGTTTCAAGTTAGTCTTCTTTTCTTATTCCATTACGGCCTTCAACCATACCGCAGTGTGCCCAGCGGTCACTTAAGTTCACCGTGTCAGTGGCGCGAGCGAATTACATGCGCAAGCGCATCGACCATTAACCAAAAGCATAGGCTAGAGTAAAAGCATTATAGTTGCTCTATTAAGGCATATTGTTGTTCTATTACAGGCTCATAGCTCAATTGTAATGATTGAAACTAATTTAAGTGAAACCATAGCTTTCGATATTTTGTCCCTTGTCACTCCATTTGATCACTGTTCTCTGTCCTATTACAATGTAAGTTTACTTTATGTTTGCGTTTGTGGGCTGCAACTATCACGCTTTGAAAACTCTTAATCGAAAATATTTTATTACATAATGTATTATCGTGCACGAAGGGAATAAATTGATAATATCATGTTATCTGGTTTTGAAAGCACTGTTGATAAGAGTAAAGTTATAGAGGCTGTCACATTGGCTAAATACCATTAAAATTTGATGACTACTTACTTATTACACACGGCAGATGATAAAACGTGTGAATAGCTTGTACGAAACTAGCGTTTTACTGTTGAACAAACACACAATACTAGAAGGTACTTATATACTTTGTTCATTATTATATACTTTTCTTACTCTCGCTCCTCTTTTACAGTACCTACCTACTAAAAATTTACCGAAATGATACCTTTTTTTTATGAATGGGAAATAATCGAATAACTTCTTCCGCTCTGGGCGGAGCGGAAGGGAGTGTCAGACTCTTACTTAAAACCCATTCGTGTTCCTCCTGATGCCCTTTGCGTTCCAGGACCGCGGTGACTCCTTCGAACGAATTCCGCAACCCTGGCAACCGAAACGATTCCTACCATGTTAAGAAAAAAACCAAAAGCTCTCTTCACCCAATCAATATAATCTAAAACCTGCTTTCTAGAATCGTCACACGTAATCAAATTCAAAGTCAACGGTCGCGGATAGTGTGCTGTGGTGGCGTGCAAATCGTTGCGCTTGCGCCGACGCGCGCCGAGCCGCGGCCGCGGGGTCGCACGCGCCACTCCCGTGTAATCGGTAATAATCAGTGGTGATATGATGGATTTTTGTCTTTTAAAAGTAAAACTTGTTAGGAAAAGTCAAGCATATTTAGACGAAATCTTCTTAAGGCTGCTTCTCTAGTGAGGATTTATGGATTGGTCCTTTCAGAGGTCTTTTTGAATTTAATAAATATAAAAAATATATATGAAAAGGGATATGTCAGAATGGAAGAAAAAAAATGTGTTGCGCCGACTCCAAGATAAGAAATGAAAACGGAATTATTTCCAACTCAACATTTTCAGGTATTGTACACTTTCAACTATATTGGCAAAATTCTTGCTTCAAACATCTCAATACAGTAGAGGTAGCCAACAATTTCTAGTGCAGCAATAATGTTAGAAACTTCATTGTTCGAAAGGACAGGTGAAATTTAAATACTATAATATACAATACTTTTACTGAAACCTACTTATTTATGGACGTTCACTTGTTTGTAAATCTAAACCGAAAGTGAAAACATTTATGCGTCACTGTATTATAATGCAAAATTGAATTTATAAACTAAACACTGAACATCATTCATTCAAATTGGACATTGTTTTCATGGCAATCTGTATAATGATTACAAAATGCAGGTATATTTAGGATTCCGTACCCAAAGGCCAACGGGACCATACTAAACCTCCGCTGTCCGCCCGTTCGTCCGCCTGTCTGTCAGCAGGCTGAATCTCATGAATCGTAATAGGTAGACAGTTGAAATTATCACAGAGTGTGTATTTCTGTTGCCGCTATAACAACAAATAATAAAAAGTACAACTCATTATTTAATTTTGTGATAGTCGATGGTCGATGGTGCGGAACCCTTCATGCGCAAGTGCGACTCGCACTTGGCCGATTTTTTTTAATGTTACCGTTCGTGTTGCTTACGAATCTAAGGACCAAGTAAAATTTGTAATCAATTCGGTAACTAGGCACCCATAGCTTAAAATAAAAATTAATAACCATGGAACGAGAGGCATTCGTACATAAGGACCAAAAAACAAAGTTTTAAGAATCGTATTCAGTTCAGTAATTGTCGCCGAAGTAAATTTACCTCCTTGTAAGTAAACTTCTTGCCAACAGAAGTTTATATCTGTGTCGCAGTAAATTTGTTTAATGAAACAGCTGATTAAGTTAGTTGACTGCGACATCTACAAGACGAAAAGCTTTAATGACTGCACAAGTGCACATCGTTGCCTCTTCCACAGAACAAACTTACCTTACAAGTAAAGCAATAAATTACGGTAAATAATTTTTGAGGCGAATAACAACTTATTAGGCGACTAACTAATTGGTTCAAAAAATAATGACTTGGCGGCTAATATTAACAGTGGGATGTCATACGTATATGTGTTTTAATTGGTGTAAGAGCGAGCGAAGCGAGCTCGGGACTTGGGGTTCCCCGACTCGGACAGGTTAGGTTAGAAGGGAATGGCGGGGTCAAGTGAGCGAGCGAAGCGAGCGAACAGACCCCGCCATCCCCTTCGTGGTAATTTTTTTTAAACCACCCAAAAATATTTATTTATTTATACTAGAATCACTGCCAATTTAAATTTAAACAGACCTCACAACTCTATATAAAGCTGCTACTTTATACTTAAAATGCTACTTCACTGTAGCTGCCAACCTATTATTTTTGCTACCCAACTTAATTAATTTTAAAACCCTATAACAGGTTAGTTTGTCACCGCGTTAAATACATGCCATAAATTACTACAAAGTTAAATTCAGTCATAATAGTAAATACTGATTTTTACAAATTAATAACATTACAACAAACATTCATCAATTAAATGTTAACATGTATATTTAATTTATTATTACAAATGTTACAATTTATTTCTGAATCATCGTAAACTCCCTTTATCATCGAGGACAAAAGCAGAAATTAACATGACTGTGTACTCCCACATTTATTAAGTTCGATAAGATACAGGATTGTTTTCAGCTTTACAACATTAATTAAATACCCTACGTTATTATTAACAATGGCAAAGACAATCATCAATACCAAACTGTCAATTAACTTTTTAAATAAAATTTATCGAGCTATGAAGTAACCATTACGTAGCCCGCTGACTTATGATAACTCCAAACATATAATTTTTGACACCCCAAGGTTTATACGGCAAATCTGTTCCTATACAACGTGTAACAGAATAAACGCAATACCTCTTAAGGGGTCATTGTACTCATCATTATGAACAACTTTCACAATGGGACAAATACTGAAATCGCGAAACAAAAATTGACTGCCCCATACATTTTTGTGCACGAACCCGAGAAAATGTACTGGACAGCTTTTTTTTTCGCGATTTCGGGGTTGATCCCATAGTAAAAGTTATTCATAATCATGAGTACAATGACCCCTTAAGAGGTATTGCGTTTATTCTGTTACACGTTGTATTTAATAAAGTTCCTTTAAATAATATCTCTAAAAATTTACTCCCACTCCTCATGTTTTCCCGTAAGTACAAAAATAGCATCAATTTTTCCGAACACATTTTAATCAAGCTCGTCAAAAGCTTTTCCATATTTCGCTACCTTTGTAGTTAAAAATAACTACTTCAATAATGGACTGGCTGGACATAACCGAGTTCATAAAATCATTACCTTCCCACGCCTTGACCTTTCCCTCTTTGCTTATAGATAAAATTGTATTAAATTGTACAACTTCATCTACTTTATTAAAAATATTGAAATAGAATCAAAGTTTATCAGGTTGTGACTCGTTCTTCACTTTTTGCAAGTAAAGCCTGATATGACCTAATGAACGCTGGTCAAACACTAACCGCAATGCATTTATTACTAAAATCTTTTCTAATTGATATCGATACGGGAGCTTATAACTTTGAAAACATTTTTCTTGGCATTTGCTGCCATAAGTCTCCGAAGATGATGAGTCTCCGAAGCTTATTGAGATTCTGCATCTAAATCAAATCGAGATGCTACATAAATAACAATTAAGACACCATCATCATCAGCATCATTCACCGTCATCACTTATAATAATCATCAAACGTAAAGCCTTCCGTATTCGTGTGGGAAGAAATCATACACATTCTTTCACTTCTAAATCCCAAAAAAAATCTATTACAATCAATTCCAAACACGTGAAAAATCCGACAAAATTTCTTAATACGCATCAATTAATTAGCATAATAAGTTCGTTGCTACGACGACGCGGACGAATGAGCTACGGTGAGCTGCGCAAGCGCACGGTCAAGGCTAGCCGTTCGCTTTTTATCACCCGCGAAAGTTCAGCGCTCTCGATCGACGCGAATTAAGTATTACTCAGTGGGTGCTTTACTACGGCTGGGTGCTTGCGCTTTTTGAACCGAGGCGGTTCATAAAACAGCTTAGTTGATGATGTAAGTGAAACGACAGCTAGGTTTATGCTATTGTAGGTATATGATTTCCAGAGATGATTGTTTGTAATTGAGCTTAGTAAGTGTGCTTGAGCACTGTATCTGATTGTTCTACTTGAATTTTATATGGGGTTTCAGATTTAGTGAGTCTCATACAAAAATGTACATTCTATAGCTACTTCTGACCATCTTTAATGGATTCGGATCGGATGCACTGCGCAAACGCAAACACCATCCTCGTGCCCTAATTGTAATTAGCTCGGTTGTTATAGGTCGGCGTAGCATATTTTCTACTGAATACATCTCTATGCGCCAACGCACTAACATTTTAAAGCATTCAATTCAGATTTTTCTTAGTATTCAAACTTTTTCCATATTCTCCGTCCAAATAACTGAAAAGTCACGCAAATGTTCCAAATATCCGGCAATTTAAAAATACTTCTACAAAGACTGTTACAAAACAGACATTTTAATTAGCATATGAAAGCCACGAGCAGCGCGGCGTAGAAGCATTAGCGTTAATCTGCGCCTTAAATCTAAGCAATCAAGTATTAAGTTATGCAGCTCCGTAAAATGTTTATAGAGCATCAGATATGCCAATAATGAGGTAAACGGAAGCCGACGGTAAAACTATTAAACTCTGATATCTTATTAATGGAGTTTAGATAATTGAAGTAAATATCGTAAAATTAAGAAGTGTTGTATAGAAAATTCGGGGTCAGAGAACTGTGTGGCGTAATTTAGAGGTTGGAATACACTACTGTTTATGACTGTTTATGAGGAAAATTACAGGCATGCAAATCTGCAATGTAATGTTAACAGTGATTACTGTTGCTGATGTAGCACGCGTTGGAGAAAGAAGTCATTCAATGATTTAAAGAGCATTCCAACAAAATTAATAGCATAAAAATACGAAGACTATTAATAAACACACACACACATAACGAATGATCCCAATCCAAAATCGTATCACATGAAAATTTGGAACAAGGTCAAGAATTGTCTCAGGGGACCCAACGGACAATACAGCGCCTACCGTGGGAGTGATCTTTGAGAACATTACACCAAATTCTAACAATACTAATAGTACGAAGCACGATAACTTTAGTGATACACATAGAGAAGTGTCAGCTAACTTTAAAGTAAACAATATTACGGCACAAAATCCAACGGCTGTAAATCTCGATAATGGCAAATTCTAAGTTAGTGATTCAAAATTTAACGACGCTGAAATCGGTGCTCAGGTTAATAAAGTTAACGTCAGAGTAACTGGGCGTGACAGAACAGATAATAGTAAGTCTTGTGCAGACATTTTATGTATTATATTCATTACAAGTGGTCATGCTGGGAAATGTTCTATTAACACATTGCTGGGCCTCAATACGCACGTCTGGGGCTTAGCAATTCTAATGGCTGTATTCAAATGTACATCTAATTTGATCGTTTGTGGAGAATTATTATCTTTTATGCATTTGCGAGGGATAGGAAAACACGGAATTAAACAGGGATTTATTTTCTAAAGATGTGTAAGCATGAAAGAATGACAAAGTATTGATTCAAATCCTGTCGTTGTTCACGTAAATACAGCATAGTTTACAGTTTTGAATGTGTCTAATTTAAATAATTTCCTTTATTAATGGATGAGAAATTATCAAATAGCGGGAGGGAGTGTCAGACTCTTACTGACTAAAACCCATCCATGCTCCTCTTAGTGCCCTTTGCGTGCCAGGGCTGGCCGCGGTAACTCTTTCGAACAAAATCCGCAAGTAACATTCCTAGCTTATATAATTAAAATAACTGAACAATCAATTCAAGCCGAATATTAGTAACCAAGCCCCGTTAAATTAACGCATTAAGTTCATAACTGCTTACCTGCATTTCATATTAATTTCGCGCACATTCTTTACACAATTTCACGGGCATCCAAACTTGATGATATTGACGATCCAATTTTTTCCGCTAAAATTCCCATCAATTACTTTGAAGTACAAGGTCTATAATTACGTGAACAGAAGCAATAACTTATCAGGTTATTGCGAAGAGCCGCTGATTGCCTGCAGGCGAGGTGGTTCTAGCCCGCCGAGGCAATGGCGATGGGAACAATCTAACTGTTCTATGGAAGCCTGCAAATCATTAGAAGTTCCTATCAACGACTAACGGTGGTTCAAACACCACTAAGTTTACTGCAAGCTTATCAAACGATATCGGGACTTGATAATCTGTTGCTTGCATACATGGTCGTCGATTAAAGGTTCTTGGTATAAGAAATTAATGAATAAATGAGTTTTTATAGAAGTAATTGCAGGCTAGTATTAAAATGCAATTGGGAATATTTCAAGAGGTTTATGGGCATTGATGATCGTTTAATGTCGTGTATAAAACACGTTATATATTAGAGCTCTATTTAACTACTCAATACTCGTATATTACTTAGAAAAGTCGATTCAAAATTATGACTAGTTGTAAAAAATTTTACTTAGATTCTTGATATAACATCAGCATAGGTTTTCAAAGAATAATTACGTTATATTACTTACGATTCTGATGAAAGTATATGAGACTCAACAATGTAATTAAATTATAAAAAATAATTGGCACGCAACTTTGAACCATAATGTTCATTTGAATCAATTTCTTTGATTTTCAGTAGGTTTTTACAACATCATTTTTAGACAATAAATTATTTAATAATCCTTTCAAATTCAACTATTGGCAGTAATAGCAAACTTTAAAAAGCAATAAAAATAAAAACGTTAAGTTTCCACGTCTCCATTACTGTGCTTTCATTAAAAAAACTCGTCAAGCATGATATCATTACGTTTACGCGAGCGTTTGCGTTAAAAGCTCTGTACCTCTACCATGAGTTTATGTAGCCAAAACTCGCTAGCGTCTCCGTAAATTATTTGTATGACATACTGTACAGCGCCCCTAGCGGTCACAGAAAGAATTAAAATTCGTACCATGAGCACTATAGATTTCGATAGGTTATAAACCTAACGTAATCTATTCGATGATCACTAATGTTTTCCTGCTGTCACCATACAAAACGGCACCATGAGTCACTAATTTGACAGAAGCTATCGAACAACACGCTTACGATATTAGATACGTAGCTCACTAGCATTTTGCCGTGTGAAACATAAGTTTACATTAAAATTATACACGTTTTTGAGTATAATAAAGTCAAAATAAAGTCTGCAAGAGCTTATTTAGCGTGGAATATGTTAGTTGCCGCTGAATTTGAAGACCAACGACGTGAACAACGTTAATTTCAAGCCAAAATTAAATTTTATGTTGGATCTCAATTGGAAAATATAAGTGAAAGAAAGTTTATAAAACTTTACACACTCTATACAGAAGCGTTTTAGAATTTATGCATTTATATAATTGAATAATGTTACGGATTTGACGTCAACACTGAACACAATGAGTTTCATTAGAACTAAAAGTAGTACCTAAGTTGGTATGCTATGCAGCTATAATCTATTGTTGTAAACTTTTAAACCACACACACATAACTGTAACACAACGCCAACAAACAAAACATGACATGTTTTAAGGAATAAAAATTAAAAAACCACTAAATACCATAAGTAGTCCACTAACCGTCAACTTTTTTATTCAGTCGGTTTATTTTGTGATGTTGACTGTCTAAACATTTTTAGCATGGCGATATAACTACATTTTGAGCCTGAGAACCGTTCTCTCTTCTTATTAGTGAGAAAGAAAGAAACAAAACATAAGTAATGAAGCATTTTAACGAGTAGTGAAGTTAGCTAGACAACGCGATCTATCGCGCTTACCTTAGCGAATGCGTAAGACTCCGTAAATCTCATGGTGCAAGCATTATCGAAATCTGTTCGATCCACGTTAGTACGCTAGCGAGTTTAACGCTATCGAGTAATTTTTCGATGACATCTCATGGTAGAGGTACAGAAACTGTGTCAAGTTTAAACCGGCAAACCCCGAGGCTAGTCGTAACTACCTATTAGTTAAATATAAAATACAAGCCTAGGCTTATCAGTGCACATTAGTCGTAATCTTACGCATTAGATAAAATCTGCTTGTGTTTTGTTTTTGAGTGGAGCAAAAAATGATCATTTTGTACGCAGAACATTGCTTGGGCTCTAGACAAGTAATAAAATAATAATAAATAATAATAATAATATCTTGGGACAATCAACACACCGCCATCTGATCCCAAACTAGGCAGAGTCTGTACTATGGCAACCAGACAACTGATAAACATACTTACATATTTCTAAATACATACATATTATAGATAAATTACACACCCAGATACAGAACAAATAATCGTACTCATCGCACAAAGATTTGTCCTGTGTGGGAATCGAACCCACGACCTCCGTCCTAGCAGTCTGGGTCACTAACCACTAGACCAACAGGCCACCAATGTGTGACATTCTGTCAGCGGTAGCGTGGCGAAGGCGATTGTCAATACGTCAAAAATGTATGGGATTGACAGATGCTATCGAAATGTCACGTGATCTACTTCCTACATTTTGGCATGTCGACAGTCGCATTCGCTAATTGATTGGCACATTGTCTAGGGCCTCTTGACTTCTTATTACGAGTTACCTACTAAGTATTCTTTCCGGTATTAGTTAATTGGTTGCAAATAATTACATATGTACTTAGGTTTAAAGAGGTTCCCGGCGACTGGGGCCGCAATTAATTGGTACGGCGTTCCCAGTTGCCGGATCCATTTAATTTTGGTGGTCCCAGTCACCGGAAGAAAAACATTAAAATTAAATGGATTCGGCAACTCAGACCGCGGTCCCAGTTAATTGTGGTCCCAGTCGCCGTAAACGTCGGTTTAAAGACTGCATTTCTAGAAAAGCTACGTGTTTGATTGGTCCATACAAAATCTGGCTCAATTCAAATAAACAGCTACATGGTTACCGCTTATGTGGCCTTCAAATATCAGACTTAAGACACAGATTCCTCAGTGTTTTGCTGTCAACGGTTTGACAAACTCGATTTGGCCTAAAATCCAATAACAGAGCAGTTCAACAGGTTTATCTGATCAGCCGTTTATTACCATAACTGTCCAAAGCTCAAATCTTGTGTTTTATTGTTAATTATATACAAGAATTTGGTTATATTAATTAACTCACATTTTGACGTCAGAATTTTTATTTAATCTTAGCTAAGATATTTTATATAATTTTATGATTATTATTTATGTATACTAATTATATGCTAAGGCATTATTATATGGATCGCTGGTTTTAACATAATAATTAGGCAAGATATCAAACGGTATTTAGAGGAAGTATGTCATTATAACTTGGCTAGAGACTAAAGCATCTGTAGAATTCTGAATGCCTGTTTTGGTTGGAATGTTTGTTTAGTCTACCAATCATATTATGCAAATGGTAGAACAGGTCAAAGAAGCAACCTACTGTGCTGATTTAAACAACAAAAAATGTCTTTACACTAAAAATACCACTAATGTATCAGAGCTTATAGATGTAAACATGAACCAAAACATAAAGGGGGAAGTGTCGGTAAAAGCTGAAATGTTTTCCTCAGCGGATTCTAGCGCGACGCTGAAAGAAAGGCACGACACACTTAGTTTCCGCCCCACTAATGGAAACCCGACAGATCTGAAACTAGACGTACATTTAACTATGATATAACTAACAAACTAGACGTAGATCTTATTAAAGATGGTTGTAATGCAACATATCATGCAAATGTCGTATTAACTTCAATAACTTCAAGCTGTTTAGACATCATTGGGGTTAGCAAAGTGAGCCGTGGGGAACTAGAGCCTCTGTAATATCCAATTATGTTCTTAGATTTTTATAATCTGTGGATTAAGGCAGATGATGGTACAAATTATGACATTAAACATTACAATGCGAAGTATGTCGAGTAATTAACTGACTCCCAAAACACGAATAACGTTTGTTTTGGACCGACTATAAAGGTTTTTACAAACTTACATACAAGTAAAGATGAGTTAATGAGTACTTCAAATGAACGAAGGCTTGATGAGAAAATAATGAACATCAAAATACAGATTTTGTTTTTTGCGTCACGAATAGGCACCATTTTGAGTAAATGTAATTCAGTTTGTAAACAAATATAAACCTGTAATTATAACGACACATTGTCGAAAACTTTTTGAACTAGAGAAGTAAAAGAAAATTGAATATTTGAAATAAAATTGGACATTTTTGATAACACTGATGAAATTTTCACACAACCTGGTGATATTGCTGAGCCGGAAGCAATTTTTACCAGGAAACACAAACATCAGCGGAAACACGATGATAATATTACCTCATTTGAACGACCCATTAATCGCAATGTCAAATAAAAAACAAATATTACCATAACGTCGACATAATTATTGTATAACACAATAACAACGCTAAAGTACAGTTTATGATTCAGAAAGAGCACTAATAAGGTATTTTAGGTAAGTTGGATTTTGATAATTTGAGATGGTCACGGGTAATTTGCAAGTTTATTTAATAGGATTTATTACCCATGTGTTGAAGTGTTAAAAACAAAACAAAGAAGGACTGATGATGAAGCGGAAAACATTATGGATAAAGCACTAGACAATACCATGAACAATTATATGAACGAATTAAATAAAAGAGCAATTATATTGAGGGAACTTATTGGTATGATTAGTAGGTAAATAAAAGTCTATATGTAAAATAAAGTAAATGTATATATTATAATGATTTCCTCAATAAAGAATTAGAAATTGTGAAACCTACAATTACTGCCAACGTTAACGTAAAAGCAGGAAACTAGGAAAGAGGTGTCAGAGCTAATATTAATCACCACTTTGCTAATAATCAATGTACAGTAATCAATCAACAACGCCGCGATAGTACATTAATAAGATATGCATAATAACATTTTAAGTGTCGGTAATAACTCGTAACAGAGGCAACGTATTTATTCAGTTAATAAGGCTTCTATGTCAAAGCTAATGCGTAAACCAGTCGCGGACAGGTTCGAACACTAATCTATGAACTTACTCATTTGCTATGGCTCCGATAATTTCCACACTAAGAGCTTAACTGATGAATAATAACGGTAGATATATGGAGATGTTATTAAACCCTTCTGGGAAAGGTTCTGGGTAATGATACGGCAGTGATAGCAGCAATACATTGCACGAAATATTTAGCGTCTCTTGTTAGAGAAGTTTGTTGAAAATATTGCCTGCGGTTGGTAGACAGATATATAAAGACCTTATATTTTTGTTACACGTTTACCCTTAGGCCTACAAGCTGTACATTTAATTTATAATTAGTTGACATAACATCACGTTTGTTCTAATAATTATCCAATTATTTTTGTCTGATTTTCAATAAACTCCAAAATTACGAAGACGTCGAAAGGGGATCACAAGACGCTAAAAAAACTGCATGAACATGCAAATACAGGCTTTCAATTTGACTGTTAATACAATTTAAATGAGCTTTCAACGTTGCAACGAAGCAGTCAGAAATTACTTTTAACACTATTCAAAGTGTTAAACTGTATTTTAAACGACATTTTTTATTTATATAAAGTAAGAGACCGGCCAAAGGCCTGGTGCTAAATGAATGGTGTCAACAGTACCTGCTTCAAAAGGGGAAAATTCTGTTGAAACCTTTTGTGGTCTTTTTAGAATTACGTAGACGTTTTTAAAGAGCAGCAATGTGCTAAATGTCTTAGAAGGACCAAAACGTTTAGTTGAAACTGTCTTTGCCGTTGAAGACAGTCTCAAATTCTACGAGCTATTTGATCCTTTAAATGCCTATTGTCTGGCAAAACTTAGAAAGTCGTATTACCATTGTGAACAGTAAACCGCTTGAAAATGCAGAGTCTACATTTCTTATGAGGGCCGAAGCTGGAATTGTAAGATACGAAACGGAAAATGAGAATCAGACAAGAGTCAACAGTACTTTTATGGTCAGGAATGATTAATATTATAGTACACTAGAAACTGAAAAAAAAAATTGCTTTAGTTTTAATAGTTCTTAGAACAGTTACACTTCCCTAGGTACTTAATTGAAAAAATTGAAGGCTTTCTGAGTGGTAATTGGTTAATGCTAGAAATAACATCTCGATAAAACTTATAAACTTCCCTTTGCTGCGTCGAAGTCGGGTAAATATTAAATGAGCTTTCCCATTGGCTTATGCGAGTGTTGGAAGAGGGAATGCATGTGTGTTGGCACACACTTTTTTTTGTACTATAATAGCTAGCCTCGGTTGAGATTTGCTGCCAAGGGCGAAATTGGTCAGGGGGACTAGTACTATGTACATAAGTATAAGTTCATCAACGAAATTAAGTGCGACATTTAAAAAGATTATAGGATGTATTATATGACTAACAGCTTCATAACTATAATTGAGTTAATGATAGTGGACACGAAAATAAAGATTTATGATGACAAGCATCAGGCCAATGTATTAATTAAGGTAATTAGCGGAAGTACGGAGCGTTCAGCGGAGCGGTGGCATTTTGTTTCGTTAGCAAATGTTAATTGAACATCATTGATCATTGAAAATGCTTATAACTTTAGTGCTTGATTAAATAAACGACTTATAATAGTGTATGCTATTTTGGTTGTAATATAGTTTTTCACCTACAGGTTGTTTGTTTTCCAATCACCTATCTATGAAAGCGTTTGGCTTCGTAAACGAGAATACTTATATTATTTACAATCGATACATGACTTAGCTTTTACAGCAAACTTTCCACTTCATAATCAATACTACAAGATTTAAATCGCTTCACAAAATGAAATGAGTTAAATATTTCTCGATACTTTTCCCACAAGCGTTCGACAGCGAGAGATTGCAGCCTTACCCCGAGATCGATAACGACGATCGAATCACTTTCGCTGCTATCGATTCTTATCGCAAAAAGTAGTTGGGCAGCACTAGCCCCGGTACCCCCGGGTTCCTGTATAACCTTACTAATTTCAAACGTGTATTAGCTCCTTTATTAGTGTTATGAAGTATTGTGCTACTACTTTCGGTCGGATTGTATTTCATTCACCGCGAGCGATGTGATTGAACCCAGGTCGCCAGTATCCTTGAGAACTGGTCGCGATTGAATAGTGTTATATAAAGCTACGTGAAATTCTTCGTGTGCTAGTGTTTATTTCTTCTCAGATGCATCGATGTAAATAGTGCATTCCCATGGGTGAGAATTTTCATTGTGGCGCTGGTTGAGATCTCGTTCGATATGTTTTAGAAGAATGCTTCGAGACGATCGTCTGGTTATGTTACAAACTAAATTGCTGACTTTTATTTAATACAGTGTTGCAGAAGGTACGGCAAAGGTTGACGAGATGTCAATATATCAGAAGGTTGGGAATTGAGCCAGTCTTGTTAAAATGCCTGCAGTCTCCAATTCGTCAATCAACCTGTAGGACTGTATGTAGTGGCCTGAGGCACTTATGAAGGTTCTTGTCCGTTCTTCTCCATAAGAATCCACTAATGGGAATGGACAACTAGTCTCTTTTTAACAATATTGTGTTAATTATCTTGGTGTTGAAAAGTTTCATTTAAAAGTCTAATTTAAATAAATGATTTCACTTTGACTTTGGCTTTACCTTAAACACTTCAACAGATTCTCTTGACAATCTTTCTAGCATGTTGTGCCACACATCACAAAAATGACTCCCAACGCCGCGTACCGTACACTTCCCTCCGTATACATAATGCACGGATTACCGACCCATATGCGGCCAGCAATAACGTACAGGATAACTGTGCTCATACATAATGTATCCCATAGGCTACACCAGAAAAACTGGACGAACCTTCCCATAAAATTTAGTATCGAAATAAACATTTCATATAGCGGAGCGGATTTCTCAGGCCTAGTTTCAGTGCATCTATCATGTTGATTGATGTTGGAGGCTGCCGGCAGATGGCGGTAACTGTCGCGCAACGTGGTCGCTCAGCAGCTTGACGCGCAACTTGTTAGTGCAACGTTAGCTTTGTGAGCGGAAGACGAGGGGAAGGTAGGTACTGTTAGTTTTGTGGTGTGATAAGTTTGCACGTACGTTTAAAACTGCATGCATGTGTATGGTTTAATACCTCATTGTTTCCTCCTTTTGACTAAGGATCATAGTAACCACTTACCTTAAATAGTAGGAAAATATTGCTAAAACAGACGTTACATTATACAACCGAATTCGATTAATTTTATCGGAACCGTAGAAGTTCGTTGTCCTTCAAAATTCAAACGGGACAAACATTTCTGACTACAATTATAATAGCTAACCAAGTTAATATTTAAACACCCTTTAATTTCTAAGACAGTTACATTTAGGCCTAGCGCGCACTGCCTTGCGTTTTTTAAACGCACAATCTGTGAAGTATGGAGTGCCATAGAAGTGCGCGCACTGCGGTGAAAAAAAGGCATGCGGTGGAGTCACCGTTGTCCTCTCGCTGCAAATTTGCGGTGAATCTACCGCAAATATTTTTGTATCTTAAAGAGATCTATGAAGCGCCGCGCACTGCGGTGAAATAAACGCAGTGATGCCTACTTCATAGCTAGATCTGGCTATTTTTCGGTGTCAGGCGCTACTATTTAATAAAACTTGTAGCCAAATTTTTTAGCTACATTTCTAGAAACTTTTTAAATGACATTGAATGTTTTTGAAAAGTGATAAATGTTGCTATACTTAATTGCGTTTTGCCAAAATAAATACTTAAGATAATGGGTACCTACCTATTGTAGGAAAATACTCCAACTCAAAGATCAATAATGAACCTCAGCCATCGACATCTTCCTCTTCAGTTACATTAATTGACTAACGGCATTGTTATTATTAGATTAATTTTAATTACCTGCTACGTTTATCTTAAAAATAATTGTAAGTACCTACTGATTTTTTTACTTCTGTGTTTGACTTAATATATTATTATGCAAAACGTGATTATAATTTGACCACATATTGTTACCTCCCTTTCTACTATGTAGTAAGTACTAAGTAGCGATCAGCTACTTTTAGCAACTTTTTTGGGTCAAAAAATTTGGCTATTTAGCAATTTTTTACAAACTGTCTAGCTACTGACTAAAGGTAGCAGTTGGCGCAAACTGTCTAACTACTGACTAAAGGTAGCAGTTGGCAACATTGGCACTGAGACACACTCAGTTTTTTTTTATTTTTTTATAAAACGTTGCCCCACTTACAAACATACAAAGTGACATACACAAACAGCCAGACCCGGAACAACTATCTGTAGGCCATACAAATATTTGTTCCGTGCGGGAATCGAACCCGCGACACGCAGCGCAGCAGCCGATCGCTCAACAACACACAGACCAAATAGGTTGTGCAGTTGCTGTTGGTACGTGGCACAGATACCTATGTCGTTACCTGGTGTTTCACCGGTGCAAATATTGACATTGAACTTTCAATTAATGCAATCGGAGTCAGACCAGCAATATGGAAGAAACATGTACCTGAATATTCGGACAGAGTATTCAAGACAAGGATATGGGAGGAAGTTTATGATATTGTTATTTATAATTGGAGCGACTTAACTTTATCAGAAAGAAAACCATGAGTAGGTATGTTTAAAAATTCGTTTTTAATTTCTTAGGTTAAAATCTTTTATAATAACAATAGGTATTCGAGCTATAATCTAAAATATAAAAATCTTGTGTTACGGTGTTTGTGTTAGTACCTACTCTTTCGAAACGGCTCGTCCGATTTTTATGAAATGATGTGTGTTTGGTAGGTATGAGAATAGTTCGTAAAGTCACGGTAAAAATATCTACAGTAGGTACCTATTCTATCTTCATACAAACGGTCGGAACGCGAGTCATACCTACAGTTCGCGTCAAATAACTGTGCCCCTCTGAAGTTAGGCATTTGCAAAGATCGCGCAGGTGCATTCACGTAGACGGGAGCCAGTGGGACGCAAGCATGCATCAAACGTAAACGAGCGACTGAGACATAAAATCGCGCCGCCATAATCCCCACCCCACGCATGCACAGTTGTAGTTTGTTCGTAATTTTGACTACTACCAAAGACTACAATAGTATACCGACTACTACGCAGCCACTCGTAGCCAACCCCAGAGGGGCACAGTTATTTGACGCGAACTGAACGCGCCTCGAGTTCAGGGTGAACTCAGGACACAACCAGTTGCGAATGCGCCGCAGTGGCGAACGAACGGTGTGATGATTTTGTAAGCAGTAAGCGTGAGACTTGTGATTATGTTATTGAAATAAGTACTTACCTACAAGTTCTTACTTAATATGACAAAGATAAATTATAGATAATGTGCTTTTTTGGTTGCTTGAATTCTTCAATAACGCACCCGGAATAACATTTTAGATTGCCTCTAAACTCCGAAAGTTTTTTAATACCTAATAGTACCTACGTAATGGGTTTTTTTAATAGGTAGGTATTTCGCTTTTTTCACCGAGTGAAATACTTGGATTAATAAATAAATAAGCAGAACGGGTGAAAAAAGTGACACGAGTAAACTACCTACCTAAGTACCCGCTCGGGTTAAAAAAGAACTAATAAGTACTTAGGTAGTTTCCTAGGCTAGGCTATGATCTACTTACTTGTGTACTCAGCTACTTACATATATTATTGAATTAGACGAAATATCATTGTGAAATGATTACCTATGAGACTAATAAAAATGGTAGGTAAGTACCTACCTAGTAAGATTTTGTAGTAGGTAGATAGAGGTTTTGATTGCTGTAGGTAGCGATGAGATGGTTGGTTTGCAGCGTTTCGACATATTACTGTGGTAAAGTATAAGTACATATTTCATACCGCGCTAGCATACATGCGGGCGAAGCCGCGGGCGGCAGTTAGTGTAGATATAATCAAGGTTAACCTAACTTAAAGTACCTAAACAAAATAATTAGGTGTATTAGTGTGTATCAGTTTATTTGTACTTAACTGTTTTTTTTGTTTTACTCATATTTGAGATAGGTATGTATAAAGTAATTTTAGAGACGAATCTATGTTTTTTTTTACCTTTTGTTAGGTAACCTTTACTTAAACTACAAGCTGCTGCCCTTCGGCTTCGCCTGTATGTGTGTTCATAGCGGTGTGAAATAACATGATTATATACCTACTAAACTTTACGACCTATTCTCATACCTATCAAATACACATAAAAAGAACCTCCTTCTTTTTATGAAGTCGGTTAAAATATAATATAAATCGATCGAGCCGTTTCGGAGGAGTATGAACACAAACACCGATTACATTTAACCACAACCTGTTTAAATTTTATCATACTGCCATGCAACTGAACCTCTTGCTGAATTAAAATAGTTGGCAAAATAATCCCTATTTTGAATGTTGTTCATGCTAGATCGCGTAGATGTAGCTCGCAGGCTCCTTAACTGAGTCCCATAAAGTTTATCACGAAATCTGATCCCATCGTGTTTGCGTACGTAATTATGCAATACGCAGCAGGCTTTTATACCTAATTCGTTCACAAAAACTGATTTTCACGTCTAGGGCTCGGTGTAGGTAATATTCGCCATTTATTGGTCAGAATCCCAAATGTACATTCCACGACAGTTCATCTTGCTCGTGTGAGTCTATAATTGAAAACTTTTTGTGTTTCTGATAAATTTCGCCGTGGATAAGGCCGTATAATATGCTCAAAGAGAGCGAAGGCTTCATCGCCTACAAATACATGGCATCTCTTTGTCTTCGCTATCGTTAGGCAATTTAGTATAAATGGATGATTTTTCCACATATTTTTCAAACTATTTGGATTTAAAAACCAAACAGCTGAACGGATTTTGATAAAATTTCAATTGTGTTAATCGAAAAGTAGGATATCCTTCCACATCAAACAATATTTTTTTAAATCGGATCATATATTATGACGGAGATATGAGGTAACAAACACAAAAAAAACACGCCCGAAATGAGAACCTCCTTTTTTGAAGTCGGTTAAAAACGTGCGTTTGTTTCACCGCAGTGCGCGGCCCCGTGAATGCGTTTATTCTACCGCACGGTAGAAAAAACGCAACGCGTTCCACCGCAAGGCAGTGCGCGCAAGGCCTTACACTTGCGTGAAAAATTAACAGCCTAGAAATAATTATTATGTTAATCGTGTCATAAATAAATTCTGAAGCATACGCAAGTTTGCACTCAAACGTGGAACGATTTCATTCATACGTTTAGCGTTGCGCACAATGACATGCTTTACAATTTTACAATTACGTGCAAAATTATGTATGATACGCGTCCTTGAGTTACAGTTTAGTACAACATTTTATGAATGTAAAATATTTACTGACGTTTTTTAACAAAAAGTCCAAGGCAATATAAGGGAAATTGTAGATTTCTTGCAGAAGCGTTTTGCACCAAGTTATCTTCGTAAACGAAAAATGCAGCGTTCAGATCGTTGCTTTTACCTTGAAAGGGATTTTCTCCGGGTTTTTAAGTCACATAAGTCACCCTTGCAAAGGATTGACCTAGTTAGAAACGACAAATCCTCCCACTCATCTTCAGTAGTAACCGAGGAAAATTACTTCTCTCTACCTACGATAGTAAATTACTTTCTTTATTTTCGGTTGCACTCACATATTTCAAATGTGCGGTGAAATTGAAACAGTTGATATTGAATGGTATATCAACTGTTTCAATTTCACAAGCAACAAATACTACAAAAGATCTCGAAAATCGATACTCACCTAGATAACCCTAAATCGATACGAACAAACACAATACAGGTTAACCGTTGTTCAGACAAGTTTACAAATGGGGACTAGGACAACACCGTGTGGGGTATGCCCCTGCACGGTGGTCCCCTACCTGACCGTGCGGGATGAATGAGGGAATCGGAGCGACGTATGGTAACGTACTGCTGAATTTATTACGAGGAATAAGGTGAATTATTTTGACGACTAAAAGTGAGTGTATACTATACTGGTTGAATTTCAAACGTAGAGCGTAATGGAAATGAGAACATTGAACTTATGGTACGCATAATTTAGAGTCTCTGTTTCGTATAGAAATTATTATTAAAGAACCTACCTAATATTGTATCTAGAAGAGTGCACCTATGAATTGATATGAAATCTGGCAATATTGTAGTCTATGACTCAAGCAAAAACATTTTTGCTTGAGTCAATAAAAAAAGAAAGAAAAAGAGTTTATTTGCGCCAAGCATACAAAAGAATTAAAAAGAAAAAATTAAAGTTATGCAAGTTGGGAAGGTATGCGTCACATTCGCGCATAACGGCCATCGCTCAACATAATGCTGGGACTCGTGTACGAGACAGAGCCACAGCGCTGGTTTTCAGCGACAGTTGGCGTCATCATCAATCTATAGCAGTTCATACTGGACAAGGCAATTTATACTTGAGTATCTCTTTGGAATTTACCTCATTTTAATGTTGCGCATTTTTACAAATCATTTGAGTGACATCCTACAGATTAATCGCCTGAATTCGACGCAGATAAGTACATATATCCTTTGACTCATCAAAACTGCGGAAATAAAGATAAAAAAAATACACATTTCAACAGCATTGTGCGTAATATTTTATTGTTTCACGTATCTATTACTCCATTTATGAAATAATGTTATTAAAAAAAATGCAGTCGTTTGATATCAAGAGATAGTGCAAGAATTGGGTTAAAGATTACCGGGTTGTAAATTTTAGTTAACGGTATCTAATCAAGCTGTTATAAACACTCGATTAATTAGAGTGTGTCATGCTAACACTCTAAACTCTTAAAGACAGTTATTATTTTCGGTAACAGTCACATCATTGATATAACTTATTACTAATAATAAGCGCCACTTGTCAATTTAAATTAAGGTAAAGTGAGAAACTTAGATACGATTACAAT
This sequence comes from Melanchra persicariae, assembly GCA_947386135.1. Taxonomy (NCBI): domain Eukaryota; kingdom Metazoa; phylum Arthropoda; class Insecta; order Lepidoptera; family Noctuidae; genus Melanchra; species Melanchra persicariae. The sequence continues at coordinate 3,459,339 of OX376653.1, read as the reverse complement.
CAAATAATTTGACAAAAAACAATGACACTAAGTAAACATTAGGTGGTTGCGGATTTTGTTCGAAAGAGTCACCGCGGCCCTGGAAATCAAAGGGCACTAGGAGGAGCACGGATGGGTTTTAGGATTTCCCATGCATAAAAAAAAACTCAGCCATTCGCAGACTGCTACCAACCTTAATAATGTCTATTTTTATAACATTACGAATCAGGGGTTTGGAAATTTATATTTATTAAGATGGGACCTAGTCAGAGTTGGGCGTAATCAACTACTTTTGTAATCGGATTAATAATCTGATTGAAAGTAATCATGAATACATCAATCATGATTACTTTTAATCTTGATTACTTTCAATCATGACTACATTTGTAATCATTAGTTTTGATTACAATAGTCAGTAATCTTAATTACATGGGTAGATTTGATTAATTTTTTAAGCATATTTTTAATAAATGCGGTTTTATATTCAATCAGTATGTATCTTGTATGTCTGCGTTTTTCTAAAAACTTCTGATCCAATTTGGATGTCATGGACGTTTTGTACTCTTTCGTTATTTAAATCCTTAAGTAAATTCGAAAAATAATTTCTGCGTGCTCAATTGCATTTCGAAGATACGGCACGCGGGGTGCGGAAGTTGGGTGGGGTACGGGGTACGGCCGGTAAGCCAATCGTCCGCCGCCTGCGCCCCGCTTCTTGCCATAGCGCAAGCAGTCAGTCTGTATAATAGTGCGCAAGGATATAAACGTAAATTGACCCTCCCCGACTTTTGCAAACGAGCCAGCCCGCGCCGCTGAGCCTTTAGCTTTAATAACCCCTAATTAATGAAACGACCCAGCCTGATTGTCCCTTGCTGTCCCTAACTGACGCCGCTAAGCCGAGGTCGTATTCCACAGGGAATGCCCTTGCCCTTAGTGAGCGGTCAGTAGTTTTTAGCTTGTAGCTAGTTTTGTTGCCTTGGCTGGGGGCCTTAAATTCATTTGAGGTTAGTCCGGTTAAGCAGTTAATATCCCAAGTGTGTTAACTTGCTAGTGGTCATACCAAAAAAAAAAAACTTAAATTGATTCACGAGTCTAAACCGTGACGTATTGGCCTATGTGTTTTGGTGTGTAAACATTATTATTGTAAAATCAGTATTTATTGTAAAATGGCGTCAAGTTCTTTTTTTCGATTCCTAAATGTAGTTAGTATGCATCAATCAAAAAAGTAATCAAAATAACGATTACAAACTAATAATCATTAATCACTGATATGATTACTTTCTTGATTAATTTCCGTAATCTGTAATCTTGATTGATGATTACAAAATGTAATCGTAATCCTTAATCATTAATCTGATTACAATTTGCCCAACTCTGGACCTAGTCTTAGTAAAACAGACAATACGCCTGTAAAGTTAGTACATAAACTGACATTCAACTTCACCTAAGCCACACATCTGACACATCTAGCACAGAAAAATTACTCATCCAGCGACACTTCTGTGTGAACAGATTACAGACCGTTAAGAAAACACCGCCATTCCAATTAAAACGTATAATAACTCGTAATAAAAAATAATAAAAAAAATGAAAATTTTGAATTTGAATTTGTAATCATACTTACCTGTAAAATTGAAAATTTAAATAAAAAATTGAATTTGTAATATACCTGTTGCTCTGAAGAAACCTCCTCCCTGCTGCTGTCATCTGTAACAATCAAATACTAGCTTTAATTTACGTGTTACTAAACAAAAATTCAGTCATGTAGCTGCTACTGAAGAAATTGGATGTTATTAGGTAGGCATTAGGTATTAACTTTTTCCCGCGGCTTCACTCGTGTTAATCTGTATTAACAATTTGATTTGTGATTTTAGCAAAAAAAAGGTATCCCATAACTGTCTCCAGGACCTCATGTGTAGCAAAATTAAAATTGGTTCAGTGATTTAGGAGTGAAAGCGTGACAAACAAATAAACAAACACACTTTCGTACTTAAAATATTAAGATATAAGTTAGGATTAGGATGATTGGCTTTTATTTATCAACCAAGACACCAAAATTATATTATCTTGTACGACTAAGGGCTGATTTTCCAATGGTCATATAACTTTTATCTGGAGAACTAAATTGGTAGTTTGACAGCTTTTGTATAGAAAATATGTCAAACCATCTTAATATTATGTATTCTACAAATAAATTTTATCTGGTTATTGAAAAAAAGCCCTAAGTTTAAAAAAAAATACAATTTTTGTTGTTAACGTACGTGTTTACTGTATAAAAGTAGGTGTTTCCCCATAGGTTGGCATTTGCGTAACACTAGATATAAAATTCGTACAAACAAATTCAAATCTTATTCTTAAAATCTCATCCACAATTAGCTTGTCAATTTCTATAACGCAACAAAAATTACAAAGAGTTTTAATTTCCGCCTAAATCTTCCCATAAAATGCGCACCACATTTTTTGCACTGAAGTGTAAGTCAATCAAGAGCATGACTCGCCCAATTTTTACTTAAAAACACTTAGTTCGCTCAGCGTTATGCCCTAAAAACAGTAATAAGTTGCATTGCATTACATCCCCACATAGCGAATACCATGACAAGATGGCCACGGTCTATTAACTGCCGTAGTTTCATAGTTACGAAGAGAGTTAACCTGTAGAACCGACCTAGGTGATCTAACGAGGTTCTACGTATGTGAACGGTAAACACTATCATCTTGCAACTGATTTTATAGTAAGAGAACATCGTACTACTATAGTTAAGGAATTTTAATTATACTTTTTAAGGGATTTTTTTTTAGAGTAGTCTTTTTTTATTATTGATAGGCACGCGTTTGGCCGCTTTCAAACCTGATGGTAAGCGATGATGTGGTTGAAGATGGAGCACGCTTGCCTAGAAGTAACGTATTCACTCTTGACTTTAAGTCTTCCTGGAAATCCTCCGTCTGGAAAACCCCAGAGTTTCTACCGCTACCAAAAGTCGAGGACCTGGGATACAATTAAATTCGCTCGCACTCTCGACTGAGAAGATACCACAACTTTCAAAAGGTTCGAATTAAAACTTTTCAACCAACCATAATTCACGAGAGAATCCTCACTACAACCGCGCGTCTAAAAATCTAAAGTTGCCGCGTTGAGTCACCGTATGTCTGCCGATCGTTGACCTCGGCGACCTAGCGACAATTTCACGGTGCACACATAACACAATCAATGCGTGCAGCACTAGCGAAACGACCCGGCCCGACCCGGTTTCAGTCAATTTTCACGTCACTTCCTATCCGCCCATCTAACTGAATTTTTACGCTCGCACGCTGTGGGTTTCGTTCGATCTAACAGGATTTTTGAGCGAACGTTATGCACGGTTAGGGTACCAACCAACAAAAAGAAAAAGATATAAGTACATACTTTTGGTGAAGAAGAGATTAACTAAAGTAAAGAAAGAGAAGGCAACAGTTAAACATCCTAAATACTTATAAAAGAGCAAGTTACTCATATGTTTACAAAAAAATCTTACTTGCTAATATCGATAAAAACTTAATATCACAGAGAATATCAGATAATAACCAAGAATTTAGCGCGACTTCAAAAACGGCTCAATAATTCTGAAGATGAGAACCCGAGACAGACAAACACAGTCTCTTTATCACCGCACTTCACTTCTATTGGCGTATCTAAGAGCAGTTGCGGTACGTTCCATTTTACGAGCCATCGCTAACGAGAAGCACGTCAAGCTAGCTTTGAGCAGGTGAATGCGCGAATTATTTGTATTGCAATACAAAATGGTAGGAAGAATTTTGTGATGCTGATGGCTCATAAGAATCCGTTCAGTAGGAAGGCTCTGTTTGTACTGTGCTACAAATATAAAGAACTAGCTTTTGCCCGCGACTTCGTACGCTCATATCCCGTTTTTTCACGTTCCCGTAGGAATTTTCAGAAATCGTCTCTTCGTGCTCCTCTACACTACCCAAGGAATCTAAATGCCAAATTTCAGTTTTCTACGACCAGTAGCTTCGGCTGTGCGTTGTCTGTCAGTCACTCAATCACTCAGTAACGGAAGAATTTTATATATTGATATCAATGATGATTGATGATTAATGATTAATGGATCATTCGGTCGGATGTATTGTGTTAGTCTTTTCGAAATCATTTAAGTAAACTGTCTTGTGTGTTTAGCAGGCACGAAGAGAGAGACGATAGGGGGACGTACGTGAATCACGGTAAGCATCTTGTTATCTCAACAAGAGGGGAACAACTTCCCCACCAACCGTGTCTCCACGTTGCCGTCGTGGTGGGGCTTGCGTGTCTCAGTGATCTTGGGGGCTTTGCCGGTAGAGCCACTCATGCCGGAAGGTCCCAAGTGAGAGACCAGACCAAGAGAGACACAAGAGGGGCACACCGTTCGGAGACTTGAGCAGTGTTCGGGTCCTCGGACGGTGTGCGTCTCATTGGCTTGCTCGCTGCTCTCTGGTACGCGTCTGATCATCAGACGTGACTGTGAGGGCAGCGAGCAAGCATTGAGAGAGATGGGGAGAAAGGGACCGCACCCTCAAAAAGGACAATTATGGACAAGACCAACGGAATAGTATTACCCCAGGGCGGTACGGACTGCACAGCAGAACGAGAATCCGCCACGCTTGCGTCATGCCCCACGTATTCTGGGGGGGGCAACGTTGTCTATTGTCCACCACTTGCCATTGGCAACAAGGGCCGAGGAGGCCCCCGATCCGAACTATCCGAGGAGGACCCGATCGGCAGTAGTTTTGGATCGCCCGACAGAGTGTCGGTCGGGCGGAGCGCGGAAAGAGGCGCTCTATATTGGAGGAGGGGCTCGCCTGAGCGTCACCCGGGTGCAGAGTCGGAGTCCGAGTTGGACTCCGACGACCTGGTGACTGTTAGCTCGGCGAGCTCTGGACCCGAGGGGGCGGGGGCTGCTGCGGAGGACTCCAGGTCCTTCCGCAAGCGGCCCAGAACAGAGGAAGACCGGGGGTCGTCCGGCAGCGAGGAGGTTGCCTCGGCTCGCAAGATCCCCACCAGCAGGCGGGGCAAGGGCCGAGAGGGAGGCAAGGGGAGATTGCCCGCCTCCAAGGTGGCTGGTCAGCGAGCCGGGGGGCTCGTCGCTGACGGACGATCCCCCGTAGAGGGCGGTCGCAGGGCTCCTGGTTCGGAGTCCTCCGGCGGTGAGCCGGATGACTCCGGACAGGAGCGTGTTCGGAGGGCCGGGTTTGCGGAAGTTGTAGAGGCCGCGCTTCGCGATGTGGCCTTGAAGAGGAAGTTGTCCTCCAAGAACAAGGCCATAAGCGAGGCGATGGCCTCCATTCTGGCGGCAGCGGAGGGTAACCCAGGGGGGCCTCCGCGGGACGAGATGTCCAAGCTGCGGGCGGAGGTCGCCCGCTTGGCTGCCGCCACGGAGCGCCTCCAGAGGGAGAATGCGGGGCTCCGAGCAGACCTGGCCAGGCTCCAAGGAGCCGACCCACAGGGGGCGCCTGAAGGGGGACGCAGGGAGAACAGCCAGCCCGTGCCGCAGGAGGGCCAGGTGCTGGACCTGGTGCGGCAGGAGATGGCTGCCTTCCAGGCGCGGTTTTCCGTCCTGGAGGGCATCGTCCTGCGCCCCCCGTTAGCGGCGAGTGGGAAGGCTCCAGGCCGGAAGGCGGCGTCGTACGCGGCCGCCGCGGCTGCCACACCGGGGTCGTCCGGCCAGGACAAAGGGTCCGGGCCGGCACCCGCGAAGCCGGTGCCGGGAAAACCGGACCCGGCCCCGGGAAGGAAGAGGAAGGGTGGGGTTGCTGCGCGGACGGCGAAGGCTCCTGCGCCGTCTGAGCAGCAGCTCCCCCCGGCTTCCTCGCCTTCAGCTCCTCCCCCGGCTCAAGCCGAATGGCAAGTTGCCGGGGAGAAGAAGAAGGCGGGAAAGGCAGCCAGGGCGGCCAAGAGGCGGGAGAGGAAGCGGCGGCAGAAGGCGCGAAGCGTCGCGGCTGCGCTGCGCCCCCCGAAAACCGCGGCTGTAGTTCTGACGCTGCAGCCGGACGCGGCGAAGAGGGGCGTGACGTACGCAGACGTGCTCACCAAGGCGAAGGAGACGATAAACCTTGGTGAGCTAGGCATCGTGGGGGGCCTTCGGCTCCGGGTCACCATGACTGGGGCCCGGATGCTGGAGATCCCCGGGGCAGCCAGCGGCCCAACCGCGGACGCTCTAGCCGAAAGGCTTAGGGCGTCCCTAAGCGCGGACGATGCCCGAGTGTCCAGGCCCACCAAGCGCATCGACATGCGCATCTTGGGCCTGGACGACTCCGTCACGGAGGCGGAGGTGGTGGCCGCCGTCGTTAGGACGGGGGGGTGCTCAGCAGAGGAGGTGAAGGCGGGCACCCTACGTCCTGACAACACGGGCACGCGCACCATTGTGGTGAGCTGCCCCGTGTCGGCGGCCAAAACCATCACGGAGGGCCGAAGGTTTTTGGTGGGTTGGGTTTCCGCGCAGGTCAAACTGCTGGAACCCCGACCTCTGAGGTGCTTCCGGTGTCAAGTGGGCCACCATGTGGGAACACAATGCACCTCGGAGGTGGACCGCAGCGGTCTTTGTTTCCGCTGCGGTCAGCCCGGTCACAGGGCCGGCTCTTGCGTCGCCGCGCCGCACTGCGTAGTCTGTGCGGCAGCTGGCAAGCCGGCCGACCACTGGGCTGGGGGAAGGGCCTGCGCCCCACCCACCAAAGCCGGAAACAGGAGGAAGCCCTCCGCCACCGCCGTCTCTGCCGCGACCGCCGCCGCTGCCGCCGCTTCTTCTACCGCCATTGCCGGTTCCACTGCGGCTGCTGCTTCTGCAGCAGCCGCAGTAGAGCCCCTACAAAGGGCTCCGGAGGGGGCTGAAATGGAGTGCCAGTAATGGCCCCATTTCACCCCCTCCTGTTGAACGTCAGCCGCTGCGCTGCCCAGGAACTGATGCTCCTGAGCATGGCGCAGTGACTGATGCCTGTGGACGGCGAGCAATGGGTAGCTCGCCGTCCGATCAGAACAGGCCCGGGTTGACGGCGCGCTGTGTTCTACGCGCGCCAAACCAGCAGACGTCAGCAAGGGTCGGAGCCCATTAGGGCCAGAGCCTACCAGGGTTGCGGATTTGTTCGAAAGAGTTACCGCGGCCCTGGAAGGAAAGGCACTAGGAGGACTAAAGGGTGGGTTTTAGTCAGTAAAAGTCTGACACTCCCTGCCGCTCCACCCAGAGCGGGAGGGGTCATTTGATGATTTCCCATCCTCTAAAAAAAAAAAAAAAAAAAAAAGGGGAACAACTTTGAATGAATGCATATCAGGTACATTCATGCAGTCATGTTGATATAAACAGTCATATTTGAATACATCCACATTGTCTGGCGAAGCAGTATAACCAGTTTAAGTCAGAAATAAATTGGGACATGGTGACACAATTAACTTTATGAAGCCTTACTTAGATATCACGATCAATCATGGTGAAGACGCAAAAAACAATCTGGCGAACTCCAAGACAAGACAAGACAGAGTAATAAACCAATCTATAACGACCCATAAACAAATCTATAAAACAATACTACACCAAATAAAAATGTACCCTAATACGCATATTACTTTCGCAACATCTACAAAACCCAGTACTGATGCTATTGACCTTCCATTTTATGGAGACCGGTCACGCATCGAACGTTTAGTTAAATTCGTAACGGGCGAAAATTATTCAAGACATTATGGTGGACTCAGTGCTCCAACATTCATCATATAAACCAGTAAACCGCCATTGAATGAAGATCATTAATATGAAATATAATCGTTTATTCCGCCATTACGACTCTTGGCAATAAGGTGTCGCAAGAGCCAGACGATTCCCTTAATAAAACAACTAATCACATTATTTCCCAAGATCTGAAACGGGACGATACATTCCTTAAGAACAAAACAGTACCTCAGTACACGATAAATTTAAAAATCCATCGATACTGTACCGCTAATACATCTGGGTTATGAGAACTGGTTCGCAGAAAGCGCCGAAGTCTGTATAAAGCCGTTTCCCTTACAATGACGGGCAGAATTCCGAACGGTAGCAACTTAAGATACTTCAATACAACTTAAAGGCAAGATGGCAATCTATGGACCGTTACTAACGTTAGTACCTATTGCAATGTCAACAGATATTCCAATTCCAGAAGCTATCTGGATGAATTGCCTGATAACCACAAAATTAATCGTCTGTAGACTAAGCTACGTCCGTTTCTGGAAGGCTAGGACTTTCTGATTAGAAATTTTGTGTTGGGAGTAACAAATTCGGTAACTTCCTTTCTCAATCTGCTAGTTTAGAAGCAAAATCATACGACAGGCCGTCAAGTTTTATATTTAAGTAGTAGGTACATAGTTCCTCTCCATTAGTCTAGTGGTCAGTGACCCTGACTGCAAAGCCAGAGGTCGTGGGTTCGATTCCCACCCAGGACAAACTTTGTGTGATGAGCATAATTGTTTGTTCTGTGTCTGGGTGTAATTTATCTATAATATGTATGTATTTATAAATTATATAAGTATGTATATCAGCTGTCTGGTTACCATAACACAAGCTCTGCTTAGCTTGGGATCAGATGGCCGTGTGTGAGTTGTCCCAAGATATTTATTATTATTTATTTATTATTATTTATTATCTTTGACTGTAATTACATCTACAAAATTTCCAACAGATCCCCGATACCTCTCTTCATCTTTCTAATTCACATGTTCACGCATGCGGATACGCACACAACATATTTACAATTCAACTATCACAATATCATCTAAATATAATAATGACTTCAGAGTTCATTAAGTTCGACCGTTATCTTTGGATTAACTTTGATGAATATAAAGACGCCGCTGTCCTAGAACAGATAACTTGCGCGTTAATTATTATTATTCTATCACATTCTCCTTTCACACTTCAAAGTACACGGGAGTATTGATATTATGTTCTTTGTGAGAAGATTTCATTGGCGGATCCAGAGAGGCTAAAGGGCTCAAGCCCTCCCCCCCCCCCCCAAATACTCAAATTTCTTTGGTAGTATACAACCTGACGAAGTCATCGAGGAATTTACAAAAAGTAACATTGAGGGTTATTACGAGTTTAGTAAAATAAAATGTAAGTGCTTTCTTATTGTTTACTTTGCTAAAACCCACGTAGTGGGGTCAAGCTTCCCACCCAAACGGCAATCCTGGATCCGCCCCTGGAAGATTCGCACTATAGTGATCAATCATCTTTCCATCGTGGCATCGGGCCGTTTGTATACTAGCATCTTGAAAACTACTGATCTCATTTTAATGCAAATTCACAACCTTTTCCGTTTGGATTGTAGTCCACATTCAGCTAGTATCGCCTGGGTGCTTCACTAATAGAAAAATAATTGTTAGCGAAATAAAAACAACGTCTACAATAACCGTAGCACCAACGGGGCATATAGTAATGAAAAATAATGAAACGTACAAAGATTTATTTTAACGGAGCAAACATATTTGTGCAGTACATTCAACCCCGCGAGCTCGTGACAAACCCATCCTGGCATAACATTATAACACATTACACTTTTATATAACCAAGTTGCCGATGCAGTTGGACAACTTTAAACTTGGACTAAATATAGCCGCATTTCTCTGAATCGGCAATTTGCGAACTGTACACTTGAAATGGCGACGACAAATATGTGGTGAACTGGCGGAGACTATAAGATTAAAGAGGTTCCACCGAATGGGCCTCGTTCCACGATCTGATTCCCTTGATTATGCAAAAAAATATGCGCTTAGATTACCGTTTTATCGAATTGTAGTAGTTCAACGCCTCGTTGTATTGTGTTTGTGACTAATTTTGTAACGAGTTGAAGCTTAATTTACATAAGTCTTGAGAATTGAAACAAGGTGTTGGATACGCACAGGTGTTAAAATCAAACGGGTTGAATAGATTCAGGTTGTTCAAGTTGATCAGGTTACTTCTAATTCAAAAACAATAAATTTATTTGATATGCAGCGCCTGGTAATACGCATCGAAAGTGCTAACAAAGAGAAACAAACACTGAAGATTATTATACAAACAATTCTGAAGATAAGCATAATGCTAAACTTACATCACTACCAAACAGTCAACATCATTTACGTCAACATCAGCCAACCAAAACGACCACGTTCAACAAAAAACCGCCAAAAAAATCCTACGTGTGTTAAATTCTCATTTTATCTGAAAACCAGTGTCAAACACAGGGCGGTAAGCAAAAAGCAAGATGGTATCACGTAAGAAGCCTAGCTATCACGTACGGAACGCTCGTAATGATGAATATAATCAATTTATGCTCCAACGAGGACCGACAGGCCGACAGACGGGAATAGCTACACGTAAGATGTAATGAGTTTGTGGACGTTTAACTTTGAATTAACGTTTTTTATCAGTTTTCGAGAGAGGAACAGTATCGAATTATTATTGGCATTTAAGAATAAGATAGTTCCAAGTTGGGACTGAGCCGGAAACGTCTGCCGCATGTCGAACGATTTATGAGCTAAAGCAACCGCAGTGTGGGTCCCAGAAAATGTCCGACGGCATAGCGACAGACCCAGGCGAGGATGGCGGGACGAGCAAAACGATGACACCTATCGACAGATTTGGTCAACACTAGCCCAGAGCCGGGAAGACTGGAAGGAAGAAAGGGAGGGAGGCCTTTGTCCTGCAGTGGGAGGGAATAGGCTAAAACTAAAAAAAAACTAAACTATAGTTCAAGTGGAGATCAATGAAATAATCGCCGATTAAGCAGACAGCGAACCAGTTTTTTTTTTAAACCAAACATCTTTCATGATCATCACTTTAGCTGAATGACGTCCACTGCTGGATATTATGTAGGTTGTTATGTGTTGTAGGAGCTGGAAAATACCATTCCTACGTGCACCAGAAGTTTGCAATGCTGATGGTAAGGTGCATACTTAGCTAGCCCCTATGAACAGCTAAACTTGTTTGAAAGCTTTTCACCATAATTATTTAATCTAGCACAAGTAAAAGGAGAACAAAAGAGGAAAACGAGTTAACTTGACTAAATCTTTGTTTATAAATTCACATGACCTTGGAGAGGGTTGTAATAGTAATACAGTGTAGGTTGATAACAAGCAAGACATTGACCTTCGTTGACAATATTGGGTATGTAAATGTTGTTAGGAAGTTTAATGACACTCGCCTACGCTCATCAAATAATGACATTGCATCTCATGTACTTCCGTGAGCAAATTATAGATTTCGATAATAGAACAGTGCCGCCCGCTTGCATTAAATGCTTAAAAATATTGCAGTGTTTCAATCAAACAAATTGTATTTTCATCAACCATTTCAAAATCAAATCGAGATTTGTTTAAACTAACCCTGATCTTTCCAACTTTGGCTTCGGTCAATGCTGACATGATAATGACATCATTTGCCAAATCTGCTACGCCCATATATCACATATCAACTTTTATCATGAACCAGTCATTTTAGAGAATGAGTGTATTATCGTTGGGGTTCAGCCCACATATTATCGCATGTTAACGTACCTACGGCATTGCTTTGTCTAACAAATTCGGTGTTTGATTTCACAATCTGATTTTTATTTACCTAGCTTCAATATTCGCCCACTGTGAGTCCAAGTTCTGGAATATATTGCCTCATTTTAATCCTTCACTAAATTGCAATTATTGGATAAAAACTTTGTTTGAATCATTGTTCACAGTTCCTGTTGTTTAGTCATATTTTTTGTGAATTAATGAGCAAGGTAAACATTAGTCGATTCATTGATTGACAAGTAATCAATGATGACTTTACACATCTTTATTTTGGAACCTTCATTTCGCGTTTGCATTCTTCAATGTTTCTAAAAATATTAATCATCTTTTTTCATTTTACATATCAACATTTACTCTGTGCAATTGTCAGGAATCAAGTTACAGTATTCGTGGTTCAGGGATTAGTAGCTTTTCAACGCTTTTCCCCAGTTTAAACATTAACACCAAGTGTCCGAAACATAGCATCGTTATAATTTGCAAGACTTAAAGCTTTTACTTCCCTGCAGGCAGAAATCGTAAATGTGATCATAATTTATGCAGATTTTCATTATATATGATTTGACATTAGATATCATGTATATCTACTTAGAAAACATTAGAAACTAACCTAAACTAAGCTACCTGGAGCCTTTTCTCTTGTAACTGGTCTATTCTTACAACCAATATTTCCGGATGATCTCTTGTGAATCTATAAAATTTTATTCACACCCGTTTCTGTGTCATTTCCTACAAGTACACACTTAAAATCGAGAACGGTAAACAATGGGTTGCCGTGAGTACAGCACTTTTAACTATGTTATTCAAACACTAAATATTTTGGTGACATCATTGGCATAATTTTTTGCATTTGTGCAAAATGTTCATACTCTGTTGGCGTGTTCTTCATTATCTTGTGCTGCTCTAAATCAAACAGTTGTCTTATGCATTTCATTTGTTTATGAGATAAGTTATCATTTCTCAGAGTAATGCCTTATTTACATTTGGCTGTAGTGCTGCAATATCTTGGTGTCACTTTAACTACATATTTATAAAATAATAACAGACAATTGAAGTCTGTTATTATTTTGAAATGTGAATACTGTGGATATGAATTAATGCATTTCATAACATCTATAAATTGTTAGATGATTACGAATAAAACAGCTACGGTGAGAAAAAATAACAGTGATTAAAAGATATGAAAATATTTCCTGTGAATATTTAAAAATCGTCAGAAATCATAAATTAATCTGAAATGAGAAAGCTATTCCACACTGAAGACCTAATACGGAAGCTGATTTATAATTACTTTTTATTTGCAAACTAAAGTAAAAAGTTACATAACTTTTTCATAGATGAATGTTATTTCATCATGAATTGCTTCCGTAAATTAATTCAAGCAATTTCTTTCCCGTGTTAATGGCTGACGGCAATCAGGATTTTATCAAATTAGTCTTGTTATTAGCAATATTGATCTGCGTAAAGATAGAGAAGAGCTAATGCCTAAGTAATTATAATCCATTAGAAGTCGTAAGAGAGAAATTGAAAGTTATCACGTCCAATAAAGTAAATGTCACGCATAAAAGTCAGATGGACATGATTTAATTCATAAAATAAATATCACACATTAATTGCCTACATGTTTACCTGCAATTTAATGATAACAAATTATCATTTGAGGATAAATATAATTAGACTGCAGTATATCCAATGAGAAAGCTCATTCTAGAAGTTTAAGAAACATAACTTTAAGGACCATACGCAAAATGTCAAGAAAAGCGCAAAACTCTACAAAATTATTTAACATTTCAATAAACAAACCCACGTTCAAAATGTTTCAAACACCATGACGACATTGTAGCAGTCCAAACATTAATTGAACGAGACCGTTTGTCCCGTTTCGACTACACGAGGGCAATATAGGCAAAACTTCGGCGCGCGTGAGTTTACTAAAACAAACTCGCGAAATTCAAACAAAACATTGTTTTGAGGAAATATTATCGTCACGTGAAACCTAGTATTACAACAGAAATGCTCGTGATAACTTTACAGTTATATCATGTATAATCTGGCCGATAACGGGCTAAGATTTAGGCACCGTACTGTCTGGAAAATTCTGCAACGCTGAAGCTTCTTAGGAAGTATACTTGTTTGTATTTTATGCCACTCGTTACCCTATTTATTGTGGCTCCTCTTCCGTACAAAAGCTTCAGAACAAAAACGTTCTCCATTTATATGAAAGTGAGGAAACCGAAATTGTTTACAAGACTTAATGATTAAGATTCTGTCTAGATAGTTAAAGCTTTTACGTTCACCCCTTAAAAGTAAGAACTTGAATATTCACGATTTTAATTAACCTGCCTCAAGCATTCCTAAAGAGATTTCTCTTCGGAACTATTTGGGCCAACAATGAAGCAGAAATAATCCCTAAAAAGGTATTAAAAGTGTGTAAATCTGAAATTAATCGGCATAGGAGACACACAAACGAAGCAGGGCGTTTCATCACTTGACCTGAATGCACGGTTGATGGTGATAAGATAAGTATAGTGGAGCAGTTTGTTTGGCTTGATAGTGGCGTGGCTCAAGGCCGTCGGTTCGACCCTGCATTAATGGAATTCATTGATTTTTGCCACCATTTAGCACTATCTGATACTTTGGGGACATCGACTGTCAACACGTTAATGGTGGAACAAGGCTTTCAATGACGTAGATCCAGCGAATATGCACGCAAGCGATACAAAATCTGTCATTTACAATAACAGCCGCATCAAAGGCAGGAATCTCCCTTCGCCCTTTGAATGAAATAATGAATAAAGTTTTCGGACAAGCTACATTTTCGATTTAAAATTCCGAAATACTTTCAACGAATTCTGGTTCCAATAAATTCATCGAACTGGGAAATCAGAAAACTTTAAAGAGTAAAGGTTTATTGTTTTATTAAAAGGTAATTCAATTAATAAAACGTGTCGTGTGGCTACTATGCGTGCCGGAAACTGTTGTTACGTGAAATATGAACTAACCGTTGTTACAGTGCTAACGCTAATGTAATCATTATAGCTGTTTTCGTCGTCAGGCTTTATAGGTCTCCAAGTGCTACTGGCAAGTTTGACCTTCAACATAAAATAATTCGTGGTTTCAACTAAAATAATATTGAGTCACGAAAGGTGACAATTAGCCATAACCTAAGTTACGAAAGTCATGTAAATAATCTAAATAAAGTAGTTCCAGTTATTTCAATGAGTTTCAAAATAAGAGATAAAGGAAACCCCAGTTCCCCGATGACGCATATTCATCCTACAGTCGATCCACTCTATATGGAGCCCGAAACTAGTCATATACCTATCACGGATGACGAAGCCCGCGCTCATTTGCAAGAGCACAATGAGTATATCCAAACAAGTGATCTAGACAATAGGCTCGCAACACTAGAAGCAAAATGACAGGTTGATGATAGCAATAATGATAATAAAGTAGTAAACTATAAAACTAGGAGCAATAATAAAATTATATCTTTCAAAACTACTGGCAACGCAACTACTAATTTCAAATTAGATTATAACATCAAAATGGTGGAAACGATCAGATAACAATAGATTATCTTAGAACAATCGATCGTAAACTTTATTTCCATCATTCACGATAGTGTTTACTTGAAAATTGTAAAACTTATCGAGTTATCGAGATATCGTCTGATTCTTATCATTTAATAACTGTTCAGTGTTTACTACTGTGTCTGCGCTTGAACTACTTGAGAATACTTATGTAAGTAATTATATCCCTTCAGAATCCTGTTGAGTCTATTTGATGACGGCAATGCTTTGAAGTACTTATTTGCTTTCTTGCAAAATACTCTATCTCGTTGCTTATAACTTTCTTTATCGATAAAACTTGCATCACGTTAGCACCAGAAATATCTTGCCATTTTTTCCTTCCAGTGCTCAAGTAAATAGTGCAGGTCATCCAACCTGTACTTATCAATACCAAGATGGCAACTACCTAAGGCCAAACAAAACGGCAGATGGTAAAGATAAATATAATACAAGAGACACGTGATTTCACCAGTGCAGTGCAAGGCATGCAGATATTATCAACACATGTCAGTGTCCGCTTATCTGTCTGCCACACGCAAATATTTGAGAAAAACATCAACACAGTTGTCAATGTTGGGAATGAAGTATGGACACGTACAGCGAACATTGAAGGTAGCAGCGATTTCATTCTCCACATTGAAGGAAATATTTGTATGCCCCACATTTCATCTTGTACCGGATCTAGATATCGTGTGTTATAATTTATCAAGGCAAAATATAGAGCGAAAGCTTACAGCTAAAACTCTCACCTCGGCTTTCACGATTAGGCTCAATGAAATTTCATAGATTTCCAACTTACTAGCTAAACTATTTTTTACAAATGAGGCGACGAAGCTACTAGGCTGACCGACCACTTTTTCCACATTTTCTCAGCGTCAGTCAATGAGTGGTTATCAACGTCTGACTGATCACATGTCGAAGCAGAAGCTTCGAAAGTTAATTTGTAATGTGACAGAGATATGGATAGAAATAGGCCGCAAGGCAAATGCTTTCTCCCGATCTCTAGGAAAGCCGCTAAAACGACGCTTGAAGAAAATGCGCTTACGATTTCCACGATATCACTGAGTTCCGCTAGTGAAACGAGTAATTCACATTTTAAATTCAGTGATATAGATAGTGATAGTCAAGTGCGAGAGCCAAGTTTGATCGGGTTCCGTGTTTACCATAAATTTCAAACTTGATCTGAGATAATTTTGTTGATTTCTGATAATGAGAATTACCGTTCATTGCCGGAGTCACTGTAAAAATTAAACGCTACCAAAACATTTCACTGTGAGTTGGATGGCATGTTTGTATGCAAAGATGAGACACAAACAACAATAGGCAGAAAAATATCCTTTGTTCTGATTCTTCAGCCAGTTGTTGCTTTGCAAGAAAACTTTGTGTTAAAATACTCAAACTCTTGGGTACTTTGCAAATTGAAGAGCTGTATCTTACACCTCTCGGGCAAAACTTTTGCAACACTGGTCGAGCTGATTAGAAAAGTTCATTCGATACCTACGCTAAAGGTTAAGCGGCACGTAATTTCATTTAGTGAGGCAATAATAAGATCTGCAGTGGGTCACGAACCCCACCAACCGTGTCTCCACGTTGTCGTCGTGGTGGGGCTTGCGTGTCTCAATGATCTTGGGGGCTTTGCCGGTAGAGCCACTCATGCCGGAAGGTCCCAAGTGAGAGACCAGACCAAGAGAGACACAAGAGGGGCACACCGTTCGGAGACTTGAGCAGTGTTCGGGTCCTCGGACGGTGTGCGTCTCATTGGCTTGCTCGCTGCTCTCTGGTACGCGTCTGATCATCAGACGTGACTGTGAGGGCAGCGAGCAAGCACTGAGAGAGAAGGGGAGAAAGGGACCGCACCCTCAAAAAGGAAAATATGGACAGAACTGAGGAAAAGGAACTACCCCAGGGCGGTACGGACTGCACAGCAGTACGAGAATCCGCCACGCATTGCGCGTCAAGCCCCACGTATTCTGGGGGGGGCAACGCAGTTTCCTGTCCACCACTTGCCATTGGCAACAAGGGCCGAGGAGGCCCCCGATCCAAGCTATCCGAGGAGGACCCGATCGGTTATAGTTTTGGCTCGCCCGACAGAGTGTCGGTCGGGCGGAGCGCGGCAAAAGGCGCGCTATATTGGAGGAGGGGCTCGCTTGAGCGTCACCCGGGTGCAGAGTCGGAGTCCGAGTTGGACTCCGACGACCTGGTGACAATTAGCTCGGCGAGCTCTGGACCCGAGGGGGCGGGGGCTGCTGCGGAGGACTCCAGGTCCTTCCGCAAGCGGCCCAGAACTGAGGAAGACCGGGGGTCGTCCGGCAGCGAGGAGGTTGCCTCGGCTCGCAAGATCCCCACCAGCAGGCGGGGCAAGGGCCGAGAGGGAGGCAAGGGGAGATTGCCCGCCTCCAAGGTGGCTGGTCAGCGAGCCGGGGAGCTCGTTGCTGACGGACGACCCCCCGTAGAGGGCGGTCGCAGGGCTCCTGGTTCGGAGTCCTCCGGCGGTGAGCCGGTTGACTCCGGACAGGAGCGATTTCGGAGGGCCGGGTTTGCGGAGGTGGTGGAGGCCGCGCTTCGCGATGTGGCCTTGAAGAGGAAATTGTCCTCGAAGAACAAGGCCATAAGCGAGGCGATGGCCTCCATTCTGGCGGCAGCGGAGGCTTCCAAAGGTGGGCCTCCGCCGGACGAGATGTCCGAGCTGCGGGCGGAGGTCGCCCGCTTGGCTGCCGCCACGGAGCGTCTCCGTAAGGAGAACGAGGGGCTCCGCGCAGACCTGGCCAGGCTCCGGGGAGCCGGCCCACAGGGGGCGCCGCAAGGGGGACGCAGGGACGACGGCCGGCCCGTGCCGCAGGAGGGCCAGGTGCTGGACCTGGTGCGGCAGGAGTTGGCTGCCTTCCAGGCGCGGTTCTCCGTCCTGGAGGGCATCGTCCTGCGCCCCCCGCTAGCGAGTGCGGCGAGTGGGAAGGCCGTCCCAGGCCAGAAAAAGGCGGCGTCTTATGCGGCCGCCGCGGCTGCCACACCGGGGTCGTCCGGCCTGGACAAAGGGTCCGGGCCGGCACCCGCGAAGCCGGTGCCGGGGAAACCGGACCCGGCCCCGGGAAAGAAGAGGAGGGGTGGGGTTGCTGCGCGGACGGCGAAGGCTCCTGCGCCGTCTGAGCAGCAGCTCCCCCCGGCTTCCTCGCCTTCAGCTCCTCCCCCGGCTCAAGCCGAATGGCAAGTGGCCGGGGAGAAGAGGAAGGCGGGAAAGGCAGCCAGAGCGGCCAAGAGGCGAGAGAGGAGGCGGCGGCAGAAGGCGCGAAGCGTCGCGGCTGCGCTCCGCCCCCCGAAAACCGCGGCTGTAGTGCTTACGCTACAGCCGGACGCGGCGAAGAGGGGCGTGACGTACGCGGACGTGCTCACCAAGGCGAAGGAGGCGGTGAACCTTGGTGAGCTAGGCATCGTGGGGGGCCTTCGGCTCCGGGTCACCATGACTGGGGCCCGGATGCTGGAGATCCCCGGGGCAGCCAGCGGCCCAACCGCGGACGCTCTAGCCGAAAGGCTCAGGGCGTCCCTTAGCGCGGACGATGCCCGAGTGTCCAGGCCCACCAAGCGCGTCGACATGCGCATCTTGGGCCTGGACGACTCCGTCACGGAGGCGGAGGTGGTGGCCGCCGTCGTTAGGACGGGGGGGTGCTCAGCAGAGGAGGTGAAGGCGGGCACCCTACGTCCTGACAACACGGGCATGCGCACTATTGTGGTGAGCTGTCCCGTGTCGGCGGCCAAGACCATCTCGGAGGGCCGTAGGTTTTTGGTGGGTTGGGTTTCCGCGCAGGTCAAACTGCTGGAACCCCGACCTCTGAGGTGCTTCCGGTGCCAGGTGGGCCACCATGTAGGAGCTCAATGCACCTCGGAGGTGGACCGCAGCGGTCTTTGTTTCCGCTGCGGTCAGCCCGGTCACAGGGCCGGCTCTTGCGTCGCCGCGCCGCACTGCGTAGTCTGTTCGGCAGCTGGCAAGCCGGCCGACCACTGGGCTGGGGGTAGGGCCTGCGCCCCACCCGCCAAACCCGCCAAAGCCGTAAATCGGAGAAAGCCCTCCGCCACCGCCGTCTCTGCCGCGACCGCCGCCGCCGCCGCCGCCGCTTCCTCCGCCGCCAAAGCCGGTTCCACTGCGGCTGCTGCTACTGCAGCAGCCGCAGTAGAGCCCCTACAACGGGCTCCGGAGGGGGCTGAAATGGAGTGCCAGTAATGGCCCCATTTCACCCCCTCCTGCTGAACGTCAGCCACTGCGCCGCCCAGGAACTGATGCTCCTGAGCATGGCGCAGTGGCTGATGCCTGTGGACGGCGAGCAATGGGTAGCTCGCCGTCCGATCAGAACAGGCCCGGGTTGACGGCGCGCTGTGTTCCACGCGCGCCAAGCCAGCAGTCGTCAGCATGGGTCGGGGCCCGTTAGGGCCAGAGCCTACCAGGGTTGCGGATTTGTTCGAAAGAGTTACCGCGGCCCTGGGAAGAAAGGCACTAGGAGGACTAAAGGGTGGGTTTTAGTCAGTAAAAGTCTGACACTCCCTGCCGCTCCACCCAGAGCGGGAGGGGTCATTTGATGATTTCCCATCCTAGAAAAAAAAAAAAAAAAAAAAAAAAAAAGTGGGTCACGAAAAACAAACGCCCTGGGTGATCGTGCGCAAGCGCTTCCTGGCTGACCGACGACGCGGCTCGATGGTTAGGGCCTCAACACACCTATTTTAATAATGTCGTTAAAAAAATATATATTTTTAACGTTGTCCGAGATTAAGAGACCAGGAGTCTCATAGCACACGTTTAACTTAGTAATAGGCTCCTGCTTCCCATTTTCCTGGTTTAAGATCTTTATTTTCCTCATAAGAATTAACATTAATTCACTTATTGAGAAACAAGATTTAGAATTTTGAAATGTTTAAATAACAACAATTTTCATTGCTTGAATTACTGTTGTTTTGCGTAGTGTACATATTTGTGCGAGCAAATAAATAAATATTATTATTAGTAGATGAAGCGACGGTTTTAGCAGGGTGGCTGGTAGCAGCTGATTGAGGAGTGGCAAAGGACCGAGTTTGATGGAGAGATCTCAGAAGCCTATTTTTCAGCTATCGACTACTTTAGATTCATAATTTGGAACTATTTTAAATTAGCTGAAAATGAATACTGCCAGATTCAGCAGTACTGGACCCACAGCACAAATGATACTAAGCAGGCTGTCAGTGTATTTGTAGCTCTCGGTAAAAGGAGAAAAAAGTATTCCTTAATTACCTGCATAAAAAACTTTGGATTTTGGATTTGGGATTCTATTCTTGTCATTGAAGGGGAAAAGTAAAAAAATTGCACAAAATACAGTTTTCTTACAAATGCGTAGGATGCAAATCACCTCTTAAAACTTAATGGTTCATGAGATTGCACCACACTGAGAAGTAAGCCGACTTGCCTTTCAACTTGACCGTTCTCCTTAGATTTTATGACGACATAAATGGAGTGAGGAGCTTGGCAAAGTTAATATGAGAATTTACACACCTTTAGTGCGGCTAAAATCTGTGAAATGGGTTTTGCTTCGATTGACGGACCGCGGTAGGTAAATGCGTTCGAGTTGCTTTATTTGAACTTAGACCCTTAAATCTTTTTGAAGATGGAGAAGGAAGAGTGTAAGTAAAGGTAATGAACTTTATGTACCGTAAAGGTACATGGGCGGACTAAATGCAACAAGGCACTTCAACATGACACAAAACGGACAAGGGACTTCTCAAGATGCGTCAATCATGTAAAGGATTTATTACACTTTGGATCTAAATTACTCCAAAAATGATGAAATGCGAAACGATGGATGGATTTTTTTCTTTTCTTCATTCTAATAAACTGGGACTTATCTAGAAGCTTCAGCGAATTGTCAAGGATCTTCACTAAAGTCAAATTAATTAATGTAATGTTGCGAAATAATTATGCAACGCTGAAAAGATAAAAATCTTTGCAAATTATCGCACATCGTCAGGGTCGAGAGCTACGTGTACGATAGGGCTTCCTTATTATTTTAGCAAGATAATATAACTCATTGTCATCTCCGTTTCTAGCGACGGTGTCATTTTGATTTTCACACCTCCCAATTCTAGAAACTGCATTGACTTCCTTGTTTGAATTCCAGATTTTAGATTGTTTGTTATTGTTTGACAAATAATTTTAGTAAGTACCTCTGCGTCTTTTTTTTATTAGTTTTTTTGTTTTGTTTTTTTGTTTACTTTTGTGTCCCACTGCTGGGCAAATGCCGCCCCTTTCTCCTTCCAAATCTCTCTATCTTGGGCGATCTCTGGCTAAGTTTTCCCCACAAACATGATGCATCTTTAATATTTTTTCAATTCCCTTAAATATGCGAATTGTTCTAATCTGCATCCGTATAAGAAAGGGTTAATGCACTGGAAATAATCTCTGGCTTCCACTTGTTAAACAAAAAAAACGCGAGAATCGCGTGTCAGAAGACTAAGCTTCAGGTCTTAATGCGTTACAAGCATTCAACCGCAACGAAGCACAAAGAAACTATAACTGTTCCGATTTTAGAACATAATCGGACCCGCCTGCCCGCGGCATCCGAATGAAATCGAAATTTTGAACAATATCCGACTAATAAGGACATGACGTGAAAGTAAGATTGAACGCGCAAAAACGCGCGCGTTCGCGTCACGACACCAAACAACGAGACGCCACTAACCTACCTTTACATCACATTGTCCAAAACTGTGCTAAGTGACTCTTAATAACCGTTTAGAAAGTCGTAATTTTATTATTTATACCAATAATTTGCTGAGAGGTTAAAGGTCCACGATCGGCCGCTTCCGTGCTTGACAACCATTAGTCGAAATACAAACTGTTTCGTACACGCAACTCAACGAGAGAACTGTTATATCGGATTTACTGTACGCTAGATTAGATCCCAACGTTCGCTGTTTTAGAGCAAAACAAAATAGCAGGCGCAAATTCAAGCTAAAAGTAGGAAACCCACACATTTAAGTGAAAAAATGTAAAACCGTTCTGCGGTTATGTTTGACCTACCTGAATTATGGCTGGTGTCGCTGTGTATCTTTACAAGTTTTTTGTTAGTTGATGTAAAACTGGATAGGGTGAAAGGAAATAAACACAATCCGAAAACATTAATTACAATACCCTCCTTTTCACTTAAAAGAGAAAATCAAGCACTTATTTTACAAAAACGAATGTCATTGCTGTACTTCAAGCAAAACCGAACGCTGGACATAATACAGAAGAAAGTAACAGTAACATAGTCAATCATACGAAGGCAAAAATTTCACCCATTAAACCGGAACGGTCCAACGAAGGTCATAATTTAAGCTGAGATGAGACCAAAGAGTCCAAACCGTGTAGTTGGTAACAATGGCCGTGAATGGTTAAAGATGGCAGGTAATTCCACGGATTTAACGAGGCATTTGCGGCACTCTCGATGAACATTGCTTTCATACTGCGGTGTAAATGACTGGTTATCGAGAAGATGAAATCGGTAAAGGAAATAAATAGCAGACAATGGTTGATACGGAGAATGCCTTGAAATAGAAAGGGTGTCAGTGAAATGAAGAATGTGAGGCGTAGTTAATTAGCGTTTTCTTTAATGATGGTGAGTTTAAGACTGAATGTTGAGATTCAAAAGCAGTGCACCGATCTTATGGATCTTTATTTAACCGAATATCACAGTCACAATTATAAAACCTTTTTGTTGTGGAATAAAATGGAGTAAAATTTCAAAGCTCGTAAAGATAGATCCTTGAGGATAACGAGGGGTTACAATTCTATTAACGTGAAACCCAGTCTATACAAAGACAGTAATGCGTAAAAATTTTAGTATCTATATTTATAGTGACACATAAATACTGATAAAATTATAAAATGTCAGATGTCGATCTCAAAGAGTTCTTTGCTTTTAATGTATCTAGTTCTCTCAGTTTACGTCTATGTAGACGTAAACTGAGAGAAACCTATGATGAAGCTACGCCCTACATAACGAAACATTTAACTAAAACCACATTAGACAGAGGCAAGAAATAAGGGAAAATACTTAAACATGGAGAAATTATACCAACACTTTAGCGTGAAGAAGTTAGAAAATCTAATTTACTTGAGAAAAGTGAGAATAACTTTGGGTTATTTAACCACACTGCATACACAGCAAATGATGTTGACAATTTTATAACTGGGATTGTTATAGCGAAAGTACTTGGAATGAATAACGATTCCACACGGTTGATAAGAACTGTAGAGACAGAATACTTCGCAGGCGATGTCAAACCGACACGAAAAAACGTCATGTTTAGAACAAATAGTATAAACCAAAAAACTTTACTGAAATATAATTAAATCGTAATCCTAAATCTTAAATTGTTGAACAACTTACAAAGAAAAGCAATTAATCTTTGTAGAAGCTGGAAACACGGAAAAGTAAATATTTTTTAACTTGAACTTCGCAAGTAATTTCACAAGAATAAAAGCTTAGAAACATAACTTCCCTTTGTGTCTAAAAGACATTAAACGATAAATGATTTTGTTAAAGCTAATAACAAAACTGGAAAGCCTAACTTTAAACCTGCAGTGCCTAAAGCTTCAAATTTTCAGAAAGACACTCATACATAGGTAAGTAATTATACAAGGTACTAATTAGTAAGACCGCTCGCTGATGACCTCTAAGAGCCCTGAGCATTCGCTGATTCTCCGCGCAATGCTATGACATGACCTGCACTAACAATTGCAAGAGCATGAAAGTAAACAGATGGTAATCCGTGAAACGTGTACCAAACAAAACAAAATTACAGATGCCAACAACACACCTTACACCACTGAAGATCCTACCTTAGATTAAAGACTATAGAGCTCACTATTCGTTAGTTATTGTAAATATAGATGCTGTTACCAAGGTTGTAGGTTTAAAGCGTAAAGTTTATCTGCGAAGAGAGTAATTTCGCTAATTTGTTGAGCTAAACAGAACTGTAGATAGGGTAACACGAACTTGGCGTATACACGAGAATCGTAAGGATGCTGAAAGTAATAAACGTAATTAAATGTCTTGCTGATTTCCAATGTTTAGTAGCGCTAGTTTCCAACTAAGTACCAATTATAGAAAACGAGAAACCATTAGTAACGGTTAGATTATACGAAACCGTGGAAAAGATTAGAGATAATCTACAGATTGTAGAAGTGAATGAACATCAGAAAATTCCATGAATAAACTGAGGTTAGAAGCATTCACCTGATATTGATCGTTTAGAAATTGTATTATTCTTTCCTTCGTCTACGTCCTCACTTCCAGTTGGCATACCAACCAGAAAGTGCACAACAAACTCAATTTCTGTGGGAACCAATATCCTTCCGCTGCCTTCTATCTTTTTTTTTTCCATAAAACAAAGTCGAAGCTTTTATTCTGACCCAAGCAACATTGATTCTTGTAACTACTTTACCAGAAAATAAAGGAGAAACATAAAAAGCTTTTTAGTTCCTGTTCGAGAAACCTCCTAAAAATAATTTACAACATCATCTGACCGTAAAAGGCGAACAATGATCCCATACATAATTCAAAAGAAGTTTATTACAATGGCACCTGCGTCCCATGGGAACATTCGCAGGACATGGGCGTCATGCACCGCGGGACATCGTGGTACCATGGGGTTACTCTACTTACTTACATTTAACCATTTAATGGTGGAATTCGCAGGATGAGTCAGAAAGGGAAAATGATGAATGTTGAGGTGAAGACAATGAGGTCTGGTTGTAATGTGGATTTACAATTTGCAAGGATGAGAAATATATAAATAGGTCATTAATATTCATCACGCTTGTAATCCACAAAAGGGTATGTAAATGATAATAAGCAAAGAACGTAATTTGTTATCGTTCTCATAGGCGTGCATGCTGATGACGATGATATGACAAGAAGTACTATTCATTTAAAATATGACATATTGACATGTTATGCTCAAACCAAAAAATATAGCCAGTATAGTCTTAACAATACTTAAAACCACTTCACTATTCATGACACTTTCTTTTTCCTTCCCAATCAAGTAAACAAGAGAGAATAATTAACACACCAGCTAATATATAAGGTCGTTAACCGCTAGACCTTGACAGTAGCCTATCCCAGAACACCGGCATAAAGCACTGAAGCTATTAGCAGTAATTTGATTGTTACCAGACCTTTGGGGGATTTGGGAACTGCGGTATACACATTTAGCTTGACATATATTAATGGAAACATCAGTAAATGTCAAAGCTATTAATTAAGTTCCACAAATATATAATTTATTCCACCTAGAACAATTTGATACAATTTTGCAGTAAAAATATGTCTATGTAAAAAAGACTATCGTGTAGGTTCACTAGAACTGGAAATTCCAAAAAAAATCTGAACACGCGACGGATAATTACAAAAGTTAAATCCAACCACAGCACCTTCGTGATATATGACAATCGAGCTGCAGTCGACGCTATAAATTTTACCTCATAATTGGTATTTGGGACACCGGCGGAGACAGAACTGGACAACATTTCTGTCGGACCTCACGCGAGCCGTTCGATAAAACTGCAGTATGAAACGACTAATTTAAAGACATTATCACCAACGATACAATCGAAACTAAACAAGTACTTTTCAATTTAGCAGATTAACGTCCGACTGTCGCAAACAGTGTCAAGTGCAGGTTTCAAGATGAGAACGTGAGAACCTTATTGGCTAAACGTCGATGTGTGGGAGGCTAGGAATATCGTAATTAGAGAGATAATGATATGTTACTTATTTAAATTGAAGTGAAAATGTAAGGTGATAAGTAATAAGTGAAATTACGATTTCGTTTCGGTCATTCGCACGAAAGTTTTGCAAAGTAGGTGATGTGACGTAAAATGTTGGCAGAATCAATTTCAATGTCATGACAATATAAAACGTAGTGAAAGGTGCTATGCATTATGTGAAACGAGAATATCGATGTTAAAACATTGAACAGACATCTTGATCTTAGAGCAAGAAGTCTATTTCTAAAACAGGCCTAGTCTAGTTGCCTTATCTTGGACGAAGGAAACTAAACAGATCGAAACAAGAATGTCTTAGCACGCGAACAGCTGTCACGAAGCGGTAAAACTAACATTGACATTGAAAAAAGTCGGATATTATACAGCAACGGGTGTTTTATAATTACCACCTGTCATCAGATGGACTCAATTCTTTGACAGCTTTATAGAGACGAGGTAAAGGTAAAAGAGAATGCCCGATGAGTATCGTAGTGTTGATAATGATGACTAATGCACGTCTGTTTGAATGCTGTCTTAATAAATGTTGTGATATTTCTATTATGGTAGGCGCCAGATAAATGTGCAATAACGGTCATTGACCCACATACATATTCACTTTCTTAATCAAATTAAAAAAAAAATCAAAATTATTTCAATTAAACAATTTACTGGCACTTTTGAATTGTCAAAGACTGTCCGGAATCGACTTCTATCGTGATCGTTTTTTTTTTTTATTCCTTTACGTTCTCTTGTAATGAAAAACGGTTCATAATTTATTGGTCGGGTATCTACAACGGCATATTAGGGAAAGGTTAATGTACTTTATTGCAAGTTTGTCTGGCGCCTACCATATACATTTCTACTTATTTAGAATAATGAGGCAGTTATGACTTGTATCTTAAACGTGTGTGTGTCTGTCAAGACTGAATGGGTTACTACTTCTATGGAAACGTGCTCCATCGGCGCCCACATCATTGCTTACCATCAGGTGCGATAGTTTTTTAACGTGATCCTACTGATCGTAAAAGAATATTGTGTAAAAATGCATTCATATTTATTTTTATAAGTAGGTATACATAGGTATCTACAGAATTTTTATGCATGTTAATCGCATTCTACTGCTTTTGTACTTACCTTGCCCTTACATAATACCAAACGAAACCACCAAGCATGATACTGCTTAAGCTCAAGCAGTGAATGAAGAAATTAAAAACTCATCTACAAACGAATGATCAAACCGTTACAGTTTGTTACCAACCAGTCAGCAATATTAGAATACAGAAAACCCACTCCAAATAAACTGCAATCAAACAAAGTATATATTATAATAAATGATCTTAGTAAGAAATATCCTGACACTTGCCGATAATCCAGTAGTAATTTTGATGTTAAGACCGCGATGAATTTTGAAAGGAGACTGAATTATCATCATAATTAACATCTTCTTGACTTGTCCTACGTTACTCGGGGTAGGTGGAACACGATTTCGCTTTTATTCTCATCCCAGTCAACCGTCACTCTTTCATTCACATCCTATTCTTTCTTGCTATTCCTTTTATACAATCCCAAATCATTAAAAACCTTGAGGTAGGGCAAACGGTCCTAACACGTGACTGACACAATACAATAAACAAATTATATTATCAAAAGTACCGTTTCCCTTATCGTACGGCTAGTGTTAATTCTTTGGGCTTCTGAAGTTTCTGTTTTATCATGGTAAGGGCTACTTCAGCCTTGAATCTTGAGACAAAGCTCAAGCACCGTTGCTCGATGCGAAGAAAGTAACACAAGTGGAACGAGAATTATTTCTGCTGATAATTGTTGGTGCTGAACGTAAATTAGTTATTATTATAAACCTGTAAGTTGGTTCAAAAGAGAAAATTTTCCGTAAAAAATGCTGTTGTGAATACATCTTGATCTTGAAGGCACTGACAGGTAAATTTGTAATCACTTTACACGGTACCTACGTAATAACAAAACATTTTTGTTTATCATCTTTTGCTGATCAACAGAACTTTAACAAGCTATGAATTATGGTTAGTCCTTAATATAAGCCAGCAACCAAGCATACCACGCATTTGCATATTTGAGTACTAATGAAGACGTCAATAGCACGTCAATCCCGCCCAATTTCACGATAATTTAAATATTTTAAACAAGGCATTTTATTTATTCTTCGCATTATGTAAACGAGCTATTGCGACAAATGTAACAACAATGTTTTGCGTCAATCCCGCGTAAAAACCCATCTTATCAGTACGTCGATCAATCAAAGTGGCGAACACTTTTATCTATTGATATTTTATAGCGTCAAATATCTCGAATGACAAAGACCTTTTTACTATTCTATGTCTTAAAACATGACACCATCAATTTTCACGGTCGATTTCGGACAAGACAAAAAGCCGCCTGGCAACTGATATGAACGCTACCTGGTCACAGATAAAGTAGATAACAGAACATTGATTAACACTCCGATGGTTCTCTATAAAGAGAAAATTTCTCAGATAAAAGAAAGAGATAAATTAAAGACTTGTCAATAGTACCGTAATGAACCGAGATTTGTAAGAAATTACTGCTAAAGAGTACAGGTGAGCTGTAATATTTGGAACCCTATTTGTTTTAATGAACCTATTTAGTTGCTGTGTTGTAGGGGAGTAAGTAAACGTTACGCAAGAGGGAACAAGTCGGGCGGGCGACACGGGTGGCTGTCCGCCGGATTACCTTCGCGGCTTCAATGACGTAACGGTCGCCGGACGCCGGACGGAAAAAAAAATAAACGATCCACGTGACATTGATTTTGAATATTGAACTTGAAATTTTACGGAAGAATGGTCAGCTGTTTGTCGATGACTCAACTGCTGAGGATACAGTAGAAAAGTCCAGACTTCCAGAGAGATTGATACGACCTTACAGAGAAATTATGTTGGAGATGTGTCACTTGGTAAACTACATACTCAGACGGTCGTTAAACTACTGGATAACTGAGTGATCATGGAATTGACAATTATCCGTTTAACAAATCGAAATCACTTAAGTTCGTTAACAGAAGAGTCAAAACGGGCGGTGGCCGCAAAAAAAGAACAACATAACGTTAATCAAGATAAGGATGATACAAGAGAAAGGATAGTTGACTTGACGAAAATAGCCTTAATAATCGTTAAACACACGGGAAAAGAAAACAAAGATACAAAAGAAGACGTTGAAGCTAAACAAACACTGGAAGAGGGAAAAGTATACAACACACCTAATGACAAGACAAGATCGTCATTATTTTGTAAACAGCAACGTCGCTTTATCATAAATAATTATATTTTTATCGGCAAGAGATAACCAACATCTGAAACAGTAACTGCAAGGTGCAAATTAGATAACTTAGTTACGAAAATGTTACACAACGCAAGGCTGACTGGAATGTTCAGTGAGCTAAGCTGCTAACCCTTCAAGGCCTTTAGTTTGTAGCAAATCAACGATAATTTGCTTACAAAAGGTAAATATAATTTGCTGAGACTACAAAACAAATACACAGCGAACAGACTGAACACTAGGGTTCAAGGATGCGTTTACATCCATCAAATTGGATGCTCAAGATGATTCAAAATAGACAATACTAAATCAGAAAGCTGACCGTGACATTGACCGATAACGTCTAGTATCGGCATTTAAAGATCGATTTGGCAAATTACTAGAATTATCGCATCAATTAACTGACAAGCGTCACTCTGATCTTCAGTCATTCGTTATCTTACCCAAACTATAGTTTTCGTTTGTTATAAGGTTACATTATCTTCAGTTGACAAGAATTTGGCTTTTGTCATTGAAATTTTAATGAATGACGTAGCGAAAATTTTCGCAGACTCATTTGATTGGCAATTTCAGATGAGCCTGTTGTAATTACATTTTTTGCGGCGCCAAAGAAGATGTTGCAGGAAAGCGAAGCTTCTCGCAAGTTGTGGTAATTAACTAAGTGTTGATAAATTAAACAACGTCAGTTCGGACATGTGTACATTTTCTATGATTAATGGTCTCTGAGGTATAAATGCACAGTGTGGTATTGTTATTTATGTTCTTTGGACGGAGTTCAGGGTGACAGGAGTCCAAACAATATAATAGAAGTAAACGTTTATGAAATTTTAGTGAAGGTGAAAGTAAAGAACGTGAAGACGTTAAAAATTGGGACTCGATAATGAAGAGTAGAAATTGATACATCTACTTTTAATACAATATGTAGGCTACGGATGAAGAATAATAATGTGCTAAGTTGATTACATTGTTTTCGCAAGTACTGGAATTCCATCTACTGAGTCTATAAACGTGCTAAACCAGGCTGCAAATAGCAAAGACACCGCCTCGGTATTGTCTATTTTTATTAAATTATAATACTTGAGAGATGCGCATTTTCCGCCGTCCTTGCGGTTTCTCGTATCGCATTACTAACCCGTCGACTGCAGCGGTTGTACGCTTCGTTGTGTCCGATTTCTTGTGACGCCGCCACCGCCAATCGCGTACATCAAAGATCTATGTGACTGCTTCTTGTATTCTACTTTGTTTATCTTTTTCTATCTGGTGCTATAAGGCCTTCGGAATGCGTTTTAATGTTATTGGCGTAAAACGAGTTGATTGCGTTTATGAATCCTCCTTATACTTCATTACTGTTTCATTTTAGGATGGTGTTACAAAACGATTGCCGGCGCCACTAGACGGGTAAGCGTTGATAAAATACATCGTATTGGTTTCATGCACCACAATATTTGGTTTCTAACTTGTGTAATTGCGTTTAGGTCTAACAGTTCAATAAACAACTTTAGCAGTAATATGTGTGCCAGATAATAGTGGCCTGGACAAGATAGGGTGGAAAATTAAAATTCCTAGCTTGCTCAGAATAGAAGCCGCTTCGAAATTTAAAAAAAAAAACATAAAGCGGAAAGCTATTAACAGCATGCTGTTACACTTTTTGGTTTTCTTCGGCAGCTTTAAAATTCAAAAGATTAAAGCTCACGATTTGATCTATTCATGAATGATTCAGATTCTTCAGAAATTCGCATTTTTCTCCGTCCTTGCGGTTATAGTAAGTATTGTGTTACCTTACCACCCGTCGTCGCTTGCCGCTCGGTCTTACGCCTCGTTGTGTTCGGTTACCAAAGCGCCGCGGTCACGTACACCAGTGTTATTGATCTTTGTAAACGCTTTGAGAGACCATCAATTTCCAGTAATGAGAAACTTGAAAAATTGCACCAATATCCTCTAGGCAATTGGCCTATCGTTAACCGCTGTTACTACTTCAAAAAAAACAAACTGGAGAAAATTAAATGCAATTTACAATTTAGATAGTACTGACAGAAATTATGAGAATGGGAAAACGAAGATGACAGTAACTATTTTTTAATCTCACATTAAAAAAATTAACGACCATAACAATTTTCTTAATGAAGACGCAAGGGAAACGAAAATTAAGTAAAATGTAAGTAATGATGGCGTATTAATCTGTAGAGGGCGGAAGTCATTATCACACAGCGTGATACAACGGATTATCATGTACCTACAATTTATTTATGACTATCTCAATCACGTGTAAACTGTCCCTTTGGATTTAGATATAGGCGTCATCTATACATAAATGTTACACACACGATGCTTATATGAAAAACGATTTTGAAAGGGTATAACAACTTTTGTGTAAGCCGGAACAATACAAGGAAATTTTGTCGTACGACACGAGCCAATGAGATTTCCAGGTGAAGCGTTAAAAGAATTTGTGCAAAAATGAATGTAAAAATCACCGTTGCAGTTTGGGGTTGGCTTCGGTTAGTATTCAAGACTAGAGCCAAGATTTCTATAATGTATAATCTTGGGAACCTGGCGAAATGTATAATTAACATAAATAAACCACTTTTCAGAATTTAAGAACAGCAACCTCGCATATTTCGATTAGGTAATTTGGGAAACGAAAACCAAATAAGTTCCGCGGATTTAAGCCAAGGACAAAAGTCGAGTAGT
This sequence comes from Melanchra persicariae, assembly GCA_947386135.1. Classification (NCBI taxonomy): domain Eukaryota; kingdom Metazoa; phylum Arthropoda; class Insecta; order Lepidoptera; family Noctuidae; genus Melanchra; species Melanchra persicariae. The sequence goes on along the minus strand of OX376653.1, from coordinate 3,427,493 downwards.
AAGATTAACAGTGGAATTATGCTGGCTTCACTCCAAATGTTTCCACACGAAAGAAAACGGAGGAAAAAGTAGTTCGTAAGTTAAGTAGAAGAAAATGGTTATTTAATTGCCTTCACGTGCAGCCAATTTGCATGACTGCAGCTCTGCAAGGCTGGTAGTTACTTTTTAATTGAAGATAATCCTGCCCACTTTGTAGAAATTAAAAACAATCTTGCTATATTTGATTCCATACTCCTGAATTTTTCATTTATGAAGCGAACAGCGAATGACAACAAGTTCAGAACGTGCCATATCAATGACGAAGGAACCGATCGCGCGAATAATTAGGTCAAACATCGCCACACAAAAGTTTGCTCTGATCTAGTTGCGTAAGATAAACAACCCCATTATAGAAAACACGTAACTGTTAGAGCCATTGCGAAGACGCACATAAAGAATCTGCAACAAAAGGTTAGGCAATAAGAAAAATTACATTTCATTATCTGCCCCGTAGGCGGACTGTAGCTATAACCCGGGAAATGCTGACAGCGAACCTAAAGTACCCAGATGGGCCATCATAATTATGTTCGCGAGTATGCAACACATCAAAATGTCAACTACCCGCCCACTGAGTGAGGTTTCCAAGGCCGTTGGTACACCTACGCTCTAGTTAGGAGAAAGGACCTATTGTGACGGTTTGAATCATGTGTCTGCGATTAGGCGCTATTATTAGACACAATCTGCATTGTCAACCTTATTGTCGTGATTAGGTATGTTGTTGAACTCGTAATATGGTTTGTTTGGTTGAGTAACACGTGACAGGATAAAAATGTTGCGCCTGAGTTTATTGTCTGCGGAGAATTTGGAGCGAGGAGTCACTTCTTTGTAGTTTTGGATGTCGATGACGAAACCGCCTTTCGTACCCACGCATCGAAACTACCTTTGTGGGATATTATAGAAATACGATAGTGGCTAGCAGCAGATTTTCGTTTTATGGAACTGTATCCGTAAACTGGATGCTCAAATCCTTAGAAAATAGACATAAGGATGACTCATACTCTCTTACTTTCCCTCGAAGCCTTCATCGCTGTGATATATGCATGCACATTCTCGTAGGTGGTGCATACAATAATTTGTCCTTGACATCGATACACACATCATAATTCAATGACGTTTGACAGCTCACTGCGGCCTTGGATTTGAAGCGGTGCGCGTACGTCGATGTTGCGACACATCTAGTTTGAGTATTTCTATAATATTTGCATGCATTGTCTACATTCAGTTGGCTATAGTTGAGAAATTTGGCAACATTTCTTATATTTCCTTTGAATACATGACAGTTCTGTTTGAAGTTTGCAGACAGCGCGACCATTAAACGATCAGCGACTACTAACATTATCTTGGCGATGATCAGATCAAGACCTTGGTGTGTAAAGTTAAGTATCATTGATTAAAATCTTGTCAAATGAAATCATCGAAGTGATAGCCTTGTGGCGGCCTCTTATCATAAATTAAGAATTTATGTTAAATTTAACAATCTTCCCATCAATTTGTTTTACCGAGTTATCGAATATCTGCTTCCAATAAATTTAAATTAGGTCATTACCCAATTTCCACTTTCCGTTTCATTCAGTTTACTGTGTTCTCGAATATCCTTGATAATGGTTTCTTATCCAAGTTTATCTGTCTCAATTGTTAGGGTCACACTTTGTTTATATCTGAGGCCAACTTTTGTGTACGTCCTTGTGTTAAAAGATAAAAATATCTGGGGACATCTTTAGTGCATCTTATTTTATGATATGACTTCATTATTTGATACGAATTTTCTGTCCACATCTGTATATTTCTTTAAAACTTGGGCAATTCTTTATCAATTTCACCACATGATGTAATTTCTAGCAAGTTCTGTAAAAACGTTTTCATTCATTTAAAAATATCTACATATCGTACAGTTTAAATTCTCATCGATAAAATTCATGACAGACTGTCAGTCTGTTGAAAAGGATTGTATAAATCTGAGAGTGATGACGTTCGAAGATAAAAGCAACGTGAAAATCAATCGTGATAATGATATAAGTATCACATGCGACGGAAATAAACTAGATAAATAATATTAATATTGTTATTATGTGGACTTTTTGCGTTGTTGCACGTTTTATGAAGTGTACGACAACGTTAGTCGTATAAAATTCGAATCATCGCAGCCAGCGTGTCGTCTCCACAAATTCTTTAGCTTTGTTATATATTATTATAATATGTAGATAGATTTCTCTAGAAAAAAATATCTACGCCTTAGTACCCCTGATTAAATCCGACTGATATAAAACTAACCATAAAACCAGACAGGATATCCTTCGCAGCACCGGATTTGCAGAAATTAAGATTTATGAGGTACGACAACGTCACTTAGTCTGCCGGTCATCCACACACTAAACGAGGCAGATAACTAAAAAAAATTCTAGAAATAAAAGCAAAACCTGGTACTGCTTTATATTTGCCCGCAAAATTGTAAATATAGTTGGCATGTCTAATTGTTTGCTTGGACTCGATGAACCATGGTAGAAGTCACTGAATTGATTTAAAGACCCAACTCTTTGCGAGCCTAAGTTTTTATGAGAACAAACTGTCAATCACTATTTTAGCATAAGCAATAAAATACTACAAAACTAGGCTGTCACGACGTGCAATTCGAGCTTTTAGAATAGCTATAGAAAAGACATAAAGTGAAGTAACTTTATTAGTATAATAAATGGGGTATAGAGAAGCTATGAAAAATTTACAGCCAACCATTAAGTTGGATTGTAAGTCTTTATGGAACATCAGAACAAACGCAAGTTAAACCACTTTATGTAGAAGGTGCAAACAAAGACATTTGTGAAGCTAGATCAGCAACACGTTACAAAGGATCAAAAAAGTAACAAACTCCATGGACGAGACCGAATTATATGTATAACCTATTCCAAACACTCAATTCTATTACATCCTCTGCCATTTAGTTTAACCATTTACCGGAACAATTAAAGCCCCTATAATAGCGGACGTTTATAAGCGCCACAAATTTGGTAAATTAAAAATCTTTTGTCGCTTAGATTTTATCTTTGGACAATAGAACAGGACGATAAAGGAAGCAAAACCATAAAACGGTCAAACACCGCCGCCCACTAGCTTGTGACAAATTTTGGATATGCAAAGCGAATGACGCCATGACTGACAGCTGGTAGCTTATAAGTAAAACTCTAAACTGACTGAAACTAATCGGAATCTAGATTCTTTCTAACGATTGTCTGATTTTCCAGTGAAGTCAATACGTTCCTTAAGAAGAGCAACTAGAATATGACAATAACAATATTGATAAAATTAATCATTGAGCATGATTAACAAAGTAGAGAAATTAAAGTCCACAAAAGGCAGACAATGTACCAAAAATGAAAGATGTACATTATATTCAAACTGGCGAAAGCAATGCCAATACTTCTCTGTCTATAAAACACAATACAAAAACTGTTACCAACACTTTTCTCACAGACATAGAACAGTTTAAACAACCACAATGACTCTCATTACATTTGATTCACAAAATCGATAGCTCCGAATTTGCATGCATTATATAAAAGAGAATAAATAAAAGATATTGTTACGTAAAAGGAAATGAAACGTATTCTGTACGGTGATTTGGATCTTGAAGAAACAAAGAGCGAACAGCGTTTAGGATGGTTAAACTGCACTTTTTACTTATCTACCATCACTACGATTTGCGCTGGTAGAAATTTGCACCTATCATCGAGTTTCTCACGATAGGAGCTCGTTACATGATGTTACTTGAAAATAAAAGAGTTACACAGTGAAGACCACTGGCCGCTTGAATATTAAGTACTAGTGATGGGCACTTACTTACCAACTGATGTTCAAACTAATGAAGAATCAAATGAAAATAATTGTGGACATTAAATAATTAACAGTCATATCATCGGCTATTAAGTAAACAGCTGAGGTAATTAATGATTGAACATTTATTAATTAAACAAACGCTTGTATAAAACATGGTAGGTAAATGTTTTTTTTATGACTGTTATTTTAAACAGGCAGAATGATTCAAAGACGATTATAGAATCAAGATAACTATGTTAAGATAATTTTGATGAGAGATGAAAGCTTGAGATAGTAATAAATATACAAATATGTACCTTGTACTAAATTATAAATCTGGTGGTACACAAACGCACCCAGTTATGAATAAATCAATAAAGTAAAGTAGAAAAAAAATACTTCATAATGTTGATTTAGCTTACGATCATCACCTAGACCATGAGAAAATTTGTTCCAAGAGAGGCAATCCCAAAGACGTAACAGAACCTACAAGAGAAAACCACTAAAATTAAATTGCTTCCAAGCCTTCACTAGTGACCATTGGTTCCCACACAAAGCATGGAGAGTACCTAGACAGCGAACTCTTTTGAAACTCACAATTTCATTAAATTATCTACAATAGAGATTACAAAACAGGTTCCCGGTTAACCGACGATACCCGGGGCTACAATGGACTTTCCCAATCAAAAAAATTGAACAAATAAGTGCTATGGTAATAAATATTAGTTCAGTTACGTTTAATAAACTTTCTGGATGGAACAATGTTCGAAAGACGAAGTTTTGGGGCTTTGAAAGTATCTGCAGTGTAAAGGATCTTGTTGATGAAAATGTATTACAAATTGTTGATGAGGAAATTTATACTTTACCTACTGTTATGAAACGTGATAAAGATAATTTAGGTACACATATGTGCCTATATAGTGATACAATTTTTTGCGATCCCAATGTGGTGCAACATAAAAGAATTTAAAACAAAGTGCCATCAGCGCTCAGCATTAACTCAATGGGAAGCTCTCGTTCGGATTTCCACAGAAGACCGTCCATAAATATGTCATTGTTATCATTCGAAACATCACTCATTTTAATTCGACGATCGAGAAAGGCCGGCTCATCAATTTATAAATGCATCATTACTCGGTATAAACATAGTTTCGTAACATAAAGTTCCGGTTCGACGCACCGAATTTCTCAATGTGCAGGGCATAATTTTTAATTCGATGGCATGTTGGGAGTGCATCTCTGGATTACTTAATATATCGATGAGCATGGTAAAATAATGGGTGTTGCTTAAGAGCTAAGATGGTAAATGTTTTAGTACGTGTGCGAGCATCAGCCACAGAATACAGTCCGTTTGGCCAGACGTGATAAATGAATGGTACCCTATTTCACATCAATGGAATGTACCTATTCAAAAGAAATGGAAAATCTTTTTGGTTTTAGTAAACTCAGTAGGTTAGTAAAACTTTCATTCATTACAATTTAGCCACGTTCTATTAATCAAAGTAAACCACTCACTAAGCACATTAAGAAATATGTTTGCATTCGTTAGCTAAGTCGGATTTCCCTAGAGTACGCCAGAAAAGGATTGGCTTGTTAAAATGTGAGAATCTATTGTTCATTCATTATTTAACTAAGAATGTTATCTCAGCATCAACTGCGGACGCTTGCTTTGTGGCACGCCGTGGAATCCCTAGGAACTGCGCGACTAATTAGAATATAAAGACAATATCTTATAATTTATAGACCTTTTACCATCATGCAGAAACTGTTAAGAAAATATGCTTTTACATGGTAGACTCTCATGTTTTATGGTAATATGGGAATGAAAGAAACAAACATCTGTGTCGACTATCCGCTAGTTAACTCAGTGGCTACAGATATAAAAGTTGATGGAAGTTGGCATATTTCCAAAACGGAACATGAAGAATTCTCATAAAATTCCACCCCGATAAGTAACACAAATGTCTGTGACCCAATCAGAAAATAATCTTGCGAGAGCAATGCCTATCTAAGCACAACATAATCTTTGACAATGCAACACAGGTGCACGCAATTTGTAAGCTGTCAAAATTGAAAGTGAGGCAAACCCAGATGCAATGCAACGAGTTATTGTAGATGATGAACAAATATGTTTAATACGTTATTACAGTGTCTCTAATTTGTAAGCTGAATTAATTTGTGATGTAAACATACAGGAACGACATGAAATTTCTATAGATTCAACAAAGTATGAAGTATGAAGAAACCAGCACAGGTTCAAATTTATCAAATGCAAAGGACTGGGATTCATCGGTATCCCAGTCCTTTGCATTACGTAAATTTCAGTATCAACAGAAATGATGTTCAAATTAATGACTCGGTTGAACAGACAAAATAGAACAATGAATAAACGTCCTTCAGGCTTCCCCGTGGTCGGCTAATTAAATTAGGGACTAAACTCTGGACCCTGTCTACAGGACAATCAATTGGGTACCTAAGAGCTGACCCAAAAACGAATTAATCCGTCTAGACCCACTTATATTCTATTAATATCCAGGCATTATATGACCCTTTCCAAATGTCACAAGCTCCTTAACAAAATTCGAAAGTATTGAACACCAACGACTGAAAATACGTCAAAACCATAACACCGTTACAATCTTAACACTCGTAACTAAACGGATGAAAGTTTCCAAAACAGAAAACGTAACTTATTATGTAAACGTTACAGCCGTACATTTTGCGGGCCTTGAACTTCAATTACATACAACCGTTAAGTTTATTGTTTCCCACTACCAAACGGACAGACCGGAAGATTGCAAGTCAATTAAAATAACAGAACACTATAGCTGTATGGAGATGAAAGCAATAGTGACTTGTGAGACAAGACCAATGAATCGATATATCTAGATAAACCGCATCTATGAAAGAACAAAACAGACCGTTGATTGATACTTTATACTCCTAAGGGAAATTATACTACCAGAAACTAAATAACGTGTTAAGAATCTAAATGAAGAAGACTGAAAACCAAATTGCAATGATCAAGTAAGTCCAAAAACAATAATTCGTGAACTAAGATAAAGAGATAAAATTAACATGTAAGTACATGCTTTATTTATTGTAAACCGAAATTGTCTTTGCACTTTTTAAGATGATTGAGTCCAAGATAGAAGAGCATGCCTGTAGTCTTGCTGCTAGTTAATCCAAGCATTTGAATCATATGGTTGTGGACACGAGTTCAAAAGGGTTCAAGGGGATCAAGTCACCACTGCATGTTGTACTTACGACGTATGGAATCCAGTGTTAAAATACCTACAAGCATATTAATGATAACGAAAATATTTAACGAGCTAAAGATAAGTCATACGTGGCATCTATTTTAATTGATACGTGCAGCACATTTCACAATGATTTCAATAATGTGATGTGTCGAGTCATTAATGTTATAGGTATAAGCAATTTATGTCACGAGTTCACGACCTTTTGCAGAGGTGATAATATATCTGATAATGAAGGCACGTGTGGAAACATATTTATATTCCCTCTAAACTACAGAATTACGCTAGGATTTTGTAAACATGAATGGATCTTCGATTTGTTCTCTCTGAAATTGATTGTGAGGATTCCTGACTCATATTAACAAGCAAATTTTTTCAAACAGACACTTCTTGAGCTCGACTCAACCGGAGATAAAACATTTTTCTTTTTAATAATCTCCAGAACGGAAATAATGCCGTAATTATCGCAATATCCGCCGGACCACTTTTTATGGCACTTTATGAGACAGGATTAGGTACGTCCAGTAGGGGCCAGTTTCCGGCTCATGGACGACGTACAATATAAAAAAAAAGTTGTGCCAAATAAGAACGCCTCTATCTCGAGACAAACACTGCAATAAAACAAGAAATAGCTGAAAATAAATGAAAGAATTTGACACATAGCGCAGATTGCGCGCAGCTTAGGAGAAGTTTATGTTCAGCAGTGGGCTGTTATAGGTTGAAGTAAGTAACACTTATCACCAAGGACTAAACAATAACAAGTATAGTGATAGTTAAGCCTGTGGTTAAGCACTGGATTAAGATATCTAGTTTAACATCAATCACAAAATTCACACAGGTAAAGAACATGACAACTCTAATCACAATAAATAGGGCTGCCATACATTACATGGCTGTGGCGCATACCAGATAATCTTAGACGTTTATCCAAATCAAAGGTCGCTTGTTATCCACCAGATAATAGCACTTACACAAACACACGGCTATTAGTTTAGAAAGTTGATGGATCATCCTCCACGATTGATAATTTGACGGGTGCTGTACCAAAAATGTTACGTGAGGAATAATTGGAGGTGTTACGAAAAAGAACAGAAGCGGTCTTGTGGCATGCGGAAAGAAAGAGTCATCATTTAGGAACAATCTTTCAATCATAATTGAAAAGTCGATATAAATCCTGGTGCAAGAAGCAACTTAAATGGGATACCAGCAATTGTTAGTTTTGGAAATTGTGCCTTGTTCACTGAATACCAGACGTTGCGACATATTATAAGCTCATCAATATTGAAGAGTGCAGAAGAGGAAATCTACTTCAAAGACTGAGCTTCTACAGTTATACCTATGCTCACTATTTAGGTTATTGTTATCAACAAAACGGTTTCTTCTTCTTAAACCAGAAGTTTATCTACAGTAACACCAATAAAAATCCTGAGGAATTATTAGAAGAAACATCTTATGTCCGAGAGTATCTCAGACGGTATTCGACGGCACCACTGATCAAGTTTTTCCTGACAAAAAGCTCATTATGTAGGATGATAATTAATTATCGAGTACAAATAGCTTTCACCGCGTTTATGGTGCCTCTAGGGATGTCCCAGCAAATAAGGAAGGGTACTGATCGATCGCATAATTGCGTGCGACGCGACACGATGGCAACTGGTTAGGAGTGTCGGACGCGTGCCGATGGCTTATGAGCTATGCACATTACTGGGGCTTATAATTTTATAGGATGGAGAAAAACTTGTCTTGTGATTGGAATGGTTATATGGTTATCAAAGATCGCTTAGTGGTATTAAAACGTTGAGATCGTATCCAATACGGTGGCACGTTGCTGATTAAAGGCTTCTTGAGTCTAATTTTTACAGCATCGAAATATCAATTAAAATGGAACTGTCAAGAAAGAAGGAAAACAAAGTGTGCCTTTACCCTTAAAAGTGAGTGTGCGGCTAGTAATCCAATTGATAGGGAATGTGTGAGATCACGCGACGCCCACGATGCACTAAGTATAGTTTGTCTAAGTTTATAAGTAGGTAAACCTTCAGACTAACAGAATATTATGCAGATAAGTTAAGCAGGTAGATGACTGTCAAACAAGTTGTCAAGTATTCAAGGATTTTGTTGTGGTCTAGGTACAAATTTCCTCACAACGCTTCAAAACGAAACAAACACACGAAGTTTACTAAGAACCAGGGACTCGAGACAAGTGAGATTCTGTCAACAGCAGCGTTTTGAAGGCGATTGTCAACACGTCAAAAATGTATTGACAGATGCTATCGTAATGTCACGTGATCCAAACCCTAACATTTTGGCATTTCGACAGTTGCATTCGCTAATGGAATGGCATATTGTCTAGCTAGGGCCTCCATATCCAAAGACAAAGGGTTTCTAAAAAAGTTTAATTCTATTTAAGTTTTTTTTTTTCCTTCCATACTTTCAGCACCGTAAAACATAAAGTTTCACGCCAATACTACCACTAATATATTGGCATCTCGCCAAGTAGGTAGGCACCTTCAAGTTACTCGTTAGTAGTAAGTACTTACCTACGTAGTAAATTCATCCACGAAAACACAATTTATTTCAATCTTTCACGCTAAAGTAAACGTAAAAGCTCTTGTACTATAATACTATTCCCATAACGTTCCTGAAAGGCGTTATTTGTAGAGTTGTGACGTCATCTTCTAAAATGGCGGCACGTGACGTCACGTGCTGGCCGCATATCGATCGACCTTGGCTTTGCAAGGACGTCGACACCCCATCTTGGGTACAACTTGCAGTTTACTATCACAAAGGAAAGCTTAGGAAACGAATTAGAAATTCTGATGAAACAAAAAGTTAGCTTCCTTAGAAGTTCTCTTATAAAAGATCCATTTAAGGCTGATGTTTGATATATTTTATCGGTGGAATTTATTTTATCCGTAAAATAAAAATGAGTCTCTGACAGTTTTTGTATGGCAGAATTGTCAAAAATTCAAAACTGTACGTCCAACGTAGTTTTGAATTTTTGCGAATTTGAATATTCTTTGTCGTTGAAAAAAACAGCCATCTATCTGCTTAGCAGCGGAGATTGGTTGCTGTCATATTGGCCAACCAATCACAGGTAGCCATTTAAATACCTACTTTGACAGTTGGTCGACTATTCCGAAGTATCGGAAAGCTAGGATTTGCATGTTGCCGTTGGTGTTCGTGGTTATAATACTCTATGGTGTTCTATAATCAATACAAAGAGCTACCGTATATTGTCTTACAACACTGTTTAGACTAGAGGTAGGATATGTTAGTAAACAAAAATACCAGACAATTACTCAGTAGTCATAAAGCTGTTTTCTCGGAATACGAACTACCTATTTAGGTGTAGAAGAAAGCAATAGGTAGGTAATCTTGTAAGATTACCTATTTATATCTAAGAATCAGTAAATACCTTAAATATTCTCTACAAAAAGACTCCTGTCACAGGACTCAGTCGAGGAAACCTAATTTTGTTAATGAATGAATATAACTTTGTTACGAAGTAGGTACTTAGGTGTTTACTTTGGACTATTAATAGTTGGAAACAAATCAGCGCTAATGAAGTCTTAGGGCAAGTTCAGATGGCAGAAGTTATAGTCAAGAAAGGAAGATATCCAAGTAGCAAAATAATGTCATATAAATAGTACAGTAACGTTTTTTATATAACTTTCAGCCATATGAAAATGGTTTTATAATAGTTTTTTGTACGTAAATATAACGCGGGTTTGGGCGCAGATTATATAACATTTAAATCGTGTTAGGGTCGTTTTGCAGTCGCTCCAGCGACAATAAAGTTGAGTAAAAATCACGTAGACGTTGAAAGTTTATCTAGAAAGGCTTGTAATAGTTTCAGTAATACTCTTACAAAACTAAATCATCGTATAGATGTTTTGTTATGCCGGTGGTTGGTCAATGGTGCAAGCTAGATCACTTGTGTGACAACAATTTATTGTGTTGCGATAAAATTTATAAAAAGTTAAGTCAAATGTTTTAATAATCATTATTATTTATTAATTTAATGTTAAGAAAGTTGACTGTGGTGGAAGATAAAGAGCGGTATACGAGATATGTTTGGTTATTTCTTTAATATTTTAATGGGCCTTTATAATGTTAGTGTTTCAATATTGTTTATAAAAATAAAATACATAAATTGGTATTCATCGTTTCCGCCATATTGCCAATAGACATTGGGCGACTGCATTTAGACCTGTTTATAACTATTGGTCTTATACATGTTTTTGTACGACTTATGGCGTCCTCCATGACGGTTGCAATTAGAGTTATGTTTGAAAATAGAAAAACCTTTGTATGTATTCATGAGAATACTTCTGTATTTCTTACAGGGACATCATTTCAAAAGACTTCGAGTTGCTAAAGCAAATAAAATGGCCATGGAATAACACACATTTTCAGTTATCACAGAAGTGCTATGTAATAAAAAAAATAATGGATGTAAAAAAAATGTAATACTTAAAAGATATTTTTTATTGTATCATGAGGAAAATTACAAATGATTGCCCATTTTTTAAAATCTTGCCGGAATTGATCATCTTTATCAAGTTCTTCATAACTTTCGTTACTCATTTCCATGGAGTTGTCTTCTTTAAAGAAATCGGAATTATTGAATTCGTCTACAAAAAAAAAAAGATTTGGGTAATATAAACTTACGAATGAATCTAATAAAGGAGCTTTTTATAGAAAAACTTACTTTCGCTATCTTGTGTGCCTTCTGGTAAAAGAACATGAGCGGAACAAAAATGTGTAGAACACCTGTCCTGACTGGATCCAGCATTTTCCGCATTAAATGTTGAAACATTTACGGAACCACTTCATATTTTTACCGATTTCTGCTTGGCTGGGCACAGTTTCTTCCAGATTAAATGTAGGTATCGTTGCTGTATTTAACAATAATAATTGATAATTTTTATTTACTTTTCTTCTAAAACCACAACTTCGTTTAATTCTTTTCCACTTTTTGAAATCCTTATCTAAAATTAAGATACAAAAAAACCGCGAGGGAACGAATGCGAAGGCGAATGAGTTATATAAAAGATTCTAATTATTGCTTAAATAATCAATTGACTTATATTAGTCATATAAGAATAACGCTTCAACCTTAAAGTTACTTAAAGGTGGAATTATAAGACCCAATATGACGATTTTATAATAGTTAACTATAAAATCATTACATAACTGTTTGTTTTTTAAGTGTTGAATTAAAGGTTCTTAATTTACAAAACATGGCGACTCATCACTATTTTATGACTGAAACGTTTACTCGACTTAACGTTGTATGACCGTCATATAAAATGATTGAGATGACGTTTAACAGACACATTAATACGATTTAGATTATTTATAACTAATGCGTCGAACTGAATACTACTTTATAACTGTTTAGTTGCTGCAAAACTGTTAAAAAGCCCTTACATGTCTGTTAGTTGTATAGTTCTAATATTATACAACGTTTTTGCTACTTGTTAATAGTTTTTCATATCGAAAAACTCTGGGAAATAATGATGCTACTTTAAATTGTTGAAAGCGATTTTAACATTGAATGAAAAAAAAATGTTTTCTTTACATCCCTAATATTATAAATGCGAAAGTAAGTTTGTTTGTTACGCTTTCACGCTAAAACCGCTGAACAGATCGTCATGAAATTTGGCAAATATATAGCCTGGGATATGGAAAAGGACATAGGCTATTTTTTACGCGAAAACCGACATACACGCGGGCGGAACCGCGGGCAAAAGCTAGTGTTTAATACGTCTGTAAGTAAAACGAATCCATCGATGAGTCATGTAACATTACCATTTTATTTTCACATAAAACATAAATTGTTGTACTTTAAGCGCTCGCGAATAACACAAAAGTACCACCGTATAAGTACCAAGTACAAAAAGTACTTGTGGGTAAGCTATTATTTGTATGGAAACAAAAGCTGTTCAAACAATTGATCCTCCAGGCGAACCATTGTTTCATTAACGTACAAACTATATTATTTAAACGTCAGTTAGCAAAATAATTTAGCTTTTCATTATAATATAAACAATAATATTTTTGTTGCTGTTGTATTTGTAATTGTTAATTTTGCTAGCTGTTTGTTTTGTTATTTTGTTGTGGACAGCACAAATACAGCAACTGAGGTTATTAGTTAATGACTAAATCTAGTCAATGCACGGCTCTCTAACTAATTACTTACCTCAGTTTAAACAACCTTAGTATCAATGCAGTTGTTCCTACCAAAAAAGTACCTAGGTACCAAAAAACTAAAAAGTAAAGAAAGTTTGTCATCTATATCACGAATTCTGTAGCGTCACGACAGCAGAAACTACTGGTGCAAAATATTAATTGACAGTATTTTTCGAGGGCAGACATAGCAGGTCTGTTAGCCCATTTACAGCATTCTTTACCATGAAACTGATCTCATAACCTACTATTATAAAATCACAGAAAACCCAAAAAAAAATACGACCAAAGAACATTGAAGAACTTTTTGCTATTCAAAACTCCTCAAACTTCATGAAGTGCAAAAGTTTTTGTGCAAGAAATTGTCTATCTCTTCACAATAGATGGCGGTGTCATCCTCTCAGTTCGGCTGAGGTCGGGTGTGGTCGGGTCACGAAGTCGTGAGACCACGATCACATTGTCGAGCCAGTGGACACCAGCAAACATGAATTTTATTACAATGGATGGAGCCTGTTGACTTTCTAGTATTGATTGAGAGCTTTTTAATCAGCCTTCATTGGAGAAATGAAGAGTGTTTATGTGGAGCAACATAAATGCACTGTAGCTTAGCCTTGGCACAATACCTACTGGGAAAGCTAACCTAGGCTAATTTGCGCGGTAACGATCGATATCAGCAGTTTTGAGAATCGCAGTGCAGTTGTTATTGGCCCAGTAAAATTAGCTGGTATCTTTATGATAGATCTTTACTGTCGATCACAAACGGTACGGTAACGTTTAGGTAAAATGTGTCAAGCGGTTTTTAAATGCACTGAGTTTATTTTTTTTTTGTTTATAGATAATGATGAACTATTTTCCACCTCATTTTTCAAAGAGAACACCGAATAAAAACTAAAGGTAAGTAATTGTCCCAACGAATCATATCATAATATTCCCTACCTACAGCTACACGTTCCCAGAATATTTGCAGACCCATCAACGCTAAACGTTCGTTCAAGAATATCAACACTTCAACGCTATGTCGACGTATTTATTTTGTACGCGCAATTTTAGCTGCAACGTTGTACCTATGCCTACGCAGAAATAAGAACTAAAAGGCTAAGAAAATTACATAGGTACCCCAAGGGTTAAACACAAAGTTGCACCAAGTTTATTACTCGCTTGTGATTATGAAACTTTTTTCGATTTTTTTGCTCAACACAAGATGCTCGAGTCAGTTTAGCACGCCGCATAACGCCCTCTACGTTCCAAGCTATTATGATTTTTTCCTGCTTTTTTTAAGCGACTATTTGATCCAATTTTCTTCATTACTTTTTGCCAGCTCTTTCATTTGAACCAGTTCATTGCTTCATTAGGTCATTCGTTATTTTTGGACGATGCTCAATTACATCATGTTACGTGTCGACTCGAATGTCATTTACTCCCTTGGGAGCCAACCACCAACCTACCTGTAGGCTCTTCTATTCCAGGAAACAGGCAGGTAAATAGAAAAAACCTAAACTGTATTTCAAGGTGTTAAGGTTTATATTAGCAAAGTTTTTTTTATTGTAAGATTTTTTTTATGTTCGGAAGCCGTTCCTCGGAAGGCAGTTCTGTTTATTGAACTCACAAAAAGCATTCCAATGTTGATCGGTTTGTGTAGCTCACAATCAAAGAAACCGCCATGTTTTTTGTTGAGATGGAATCTTATAATTTATTGGCGACAAGAAATTAATTTTACGATCGGGAAATAAATTGCGAATGCTATTTAATTGTGACTATTATTGGCTTATAGGCCTTCTATAATTGATTTAAGATCGAAACTGACATTTATTGTAAGTCATGCCGATTGAGTTATTTTAGGAACTTCTTACTCGACTATAGAAAGACATGAACGAGAACCAACATACAAGATCTTGATGTGAAACACATATTCTAAGGCCTCGTTTCTCTGCGGGATTTGTTCGAAAGAGTCACCGCGCCCCTGGGAAGCAAAGGGCTTGAGAAGGAGCACGGATGGGTTTTAGTCAGTAAGAGTTTGACACTCCCTTCCGCTCCACCCAGAGCGGGGAAGTCATTTGATGATTTCCCATCCACAATAAAGGCCTCGTTTCTACCTGAAAGCAACTTGCATGCATGTTTACTTACATTACGGGGCACGAAGTAGCGATTGATCACATTATACGTCAATAGCCCTGCCTGTCCGAGTCGGGGTGCCCCAAGTCCCGAGCTCGCTTCGATCGCTCTTGCATCCTAAGTTCTCCTAGTAACAGTAAAACATTGCATAAAGCCCATAATGTAATACAACTTGCATGCTATCTAGTTGTCTAGTTTAATAGTGTAGTATCAATATTGCCAAGTGTCTAGCCCATAGAAATAATTATTTTGGGCACAAGCACTAGCTACCAACCAGTTGCGTTCTAAATGGAACTATTAGCAATTTATTGTATCGGTATCTGTAACCCAAAAATGTCGCTGCAGGCTACAATGACCACTTAACACCGATCAATCCGAATAAATTAGCATACATACCTACTTATCAATAAAAAAATGATCTTCGCTAATCGAGCGGCCCATTCAATTAGTATATAATAAATCAAAACATTTCTTCTTTCGTTTGTTACAATTTTTAACACATTCCATCTCAAATTTTGAGGTTACTATTATCTATTACCGTATACTAATAAATAACAGAAACAGCCGGTTTTAAGCAGAAAAATGTAGTCCACAGTACGAAGTGCTACTAATAAAATAGAAATCGTTACAATACAGTTATACGGCCGGAAAATACATTATCCCAGTATTAAACAAAAATCCGGTTTATATTTGGTGTCATAAGCGTCAATGAAAGGGTCTTAGTGACCCACTGTAGCCATTTTGAGGGTTAACTTTTTGTGAGTCTCAAAGTTTTGAATGAACATGAAAACCAATATTGTTAAAGAATTAGACTGAAAAGGGACTTAGCTTTTATAGCCTTTTATTGTGTTAAATAACTCGACCATTGAAGCCTTTGTAGCAACAATTTAAAAACCTTTTATTAGACGGATCAGAATAAAATACATTTCCAATACTTAAAAAACTTCCTACGTAACTGTTATCGCTCTTAATAGCAAGATAATTGATTTCGACGTTTTACTCATGTGGTTTATAACGACCTCAATGACCTATCAAAATTCACATGGCCATTAAACCAGACCATTGAGACCACATCCGATCAATTGGCAAACACTTGCAAAATTACACTCCCCTTTAATTACAGTTCAACAAACCTAACAGCACAAGGAGATGTACAGACGAACCAACTTTTTGCCGCACAAGCAAAAATATTCAACTTTTAAGGTACCTATGTTTCCAATTTTCAACTCTTTTGTCATGACAAAATTCATTATTTTGTCACCAAATCCACTTCAATATTAATAGTCACTTCAATGTTAATCTTTAAATTTTAATAGTGTTTTTTTTAAACTTTCAATAATTCTTCCATAAAACATAATTAATATTATTATAGAACCATTTCATTCGGTGCAATAGTTTTATAATACAGGGTGTCTGAGAAGGACGCAGTAATTTTAAAAGTGAAATTGCGTTGACTAGTGTCTTTCAATATTTAAAAATCTATGAAAAACGTCAACACTATCAAAAAATTGAAGGATCTGTACCTATGCTATCGCAAGTAGCTTATTCAACTGTACTTAAGTAATTTCTCTGCCACGCAGTGTAAAAAGTCTCGATTGATCGTAGCTGAGACCTTCCGGGACCGAGACCTCTTTCTCACGCGTGTGGGGTGAAATGTTCTTCTGACAGAACAATACGCCGCATGAATGCCGCGGCAAAAACTAGCGATACACTGCACTTGACTGTACGGTGAACAGCGGTGATCAACTGTTACTAATAGTTGAGATTTCTTTATTTACTTATTATTAGACATACATATATTTAGGACAGCAATGTATCCATTAACACTACATTAACTCAATCTTTTTACTCCGTGTTTTCACAGAACCGCAAACATTCCAACAATTTGGTCTTCCATTCTTCAGAATACAAATACAAATATTTTATTGGAACAAGAAACAATTTTACATAATATTGTGTTCGTTAATAACCGCATTATTATAGGGATACTGTGTCGCGGTCATTAGCGCCCACCTCCAAGAGGGGAGACGACAGCGTTCCAGGCATTCTTATTATGTATAAACAAAAAAAAAGAAATATAAAATGTTTTACATTTTAGAGAACAAAATCTTAATACAAGCCCAATCAAGGGTTGATCTCTACGAGTGCGTTGATATAATATTATTGGTTCTATTATGTTTGAAAATAAAGCATGCTTATTAGGTAGCACAGGCATCTTGAAAAGCAATATTAGCAAGTGTGCTTCATCGTTGAGACGTCATATTCATCGGTTACCACCAAGAGCATCAGATAGTGGTGAAATGCGAGCCTACCAAAAATAAATAGTAAAAATTAACCATCATATTTATCAACCTAAGTGACACAAAAATTACAAGCAGACACGAAAGTAAGAAGAAAAATACTTTAAAATTAATTCAAATTAGAACCAATAGTACATAATATACCTGTTTTGTAAGCAAACATTTTTCCCCGAAACATAAGTCCCTGAGCTCATATAAAACGGAAAATCTTCAATTGCTCCAAAAAAATCACGTTAAGCCATAGCACGCTCCTAAATACCTACCCACATAAAACGAAATAATTCAAAAGAAAAGTGGCGTTTATGTCAAAACTTCGCTGCGACACCAACCCCGCAAAGGGGCGTTGCGGACTTGCGGAAAAGTTTGAGCATCACTGTCACCCAGTATTGTGTCAATGAAATGCCATGCTGCTTAACATAAGATCGCGTGAGCATCACCGATCGTGTTATTGTAATACTTAATTGAATTATTATGAAGATTATATTCCGGAACTATAGATAACAGTTTCTTCTTGCACTAGTTACAAGTAGCAAGAAAGCCGCATTAAAACTATTCAACTTGCAGTGGAAGTTTGTTGTTTCAACACATTATTTTAAACTTTTTTTCTGCACTTGCAATTTGTGGAGAAAAGACTTTTTAAGCAAGTCGGCACTCCAGATAAAGAAATAAACAGTTTCGAGGCGACACAAATTGAAACTAAAGTAGCAAATCCTCCCAATTTTGAATTTACATTCAAAATCTAAAAGACCTACCTACCTGTCAATCTAACTAACCTATCTAGAGACCCCTCTCCAATCTATAAATCGTTGAAACCAAGCGCCAAAATGTAATCAATTTAATTAATGATCCTTTAAATAATTACCTCACAGTCGCGTGACGAACCAGCGATCAATACAAACAACGCTTTTATTTCAGTAAATAGCCTGACGGCAGGCATTAAAACGATACTGTAATTTACCCAGCAGTTTAGACACCAAAATATATATTGCCTAGCCTTGAATGTACGGTATTTACAGTTTTTGTCCACAGTACGGACTAATCTAGTTAGTGATTCAGGAGATTTTTTAGGCTTCTCGCAAAATTAGATCGATGACAAAAAGTTCAGACTTTTTCAATCAGCCTAAAATAACAGGTGTAGTTACGTGTGCAATTGCTGAGGAGTCAAATCAACAAGAAATAAAATGAGGATGCAGTAATGTATAGTGTAGTATGATATATGATAAAAATTTGGCACACATGTTTAGAAGCTGGTATAGACTAACATACCTATACAAAAACTCGAATTGATTCAAATGAACAAAGACATTGAACTGAAGGAGATAATATAAGATTCAAGAAAAGCATGCCTATCAAGATACCTGAAACAAACTGCCTTATTCATAAAAAATATCCATAAAATTAGATAATTACCATAAATTCAATAGTGATAATTGTGATCAAGATTCTAAATTTTTATAGAAAATATAAAAAAGAATTCAATAATAAGCCTGATTATTCCCCGTAGCCACGGTAACAGCTATTTCTAGGTACTGCCTATTTCTGTATAAGTGAATTTCTCTTTACTTTGTTCTTTGCCTTTGGTTAGGCAACGCAAAATTACATAACATAACAGATGCAAAAGGTTACAGTCTCAAGGGGAACAGAGCCAAACGACAATAGTTAATATGTTCCCGTAATTACCAGCATTAATATAGACGGCAGTTTTACACCTTTCAACAATCAGGTCGCAACATTCTCGAGAAAACTCACGATAATGCTTTAATTGACTCCTTAACCTACAAAGCAAATCCAAACAATCAAGAAATTAACATCAGAAAATCAATTAATTCTATTGAGCAATACTCGATTCAACTACATCAAATAAATTGACGTCTCGAATACGAAAAACTTGTCACTTATAGTCAGGCTTGTTAGAGCATTCTACGAATATGGGTCAGCAGTAAATAGCCTAATAGAAACATGCATGCAAAATCGCTTAAATTGCAAGGCAATACAATGTATGACCGCTGTCAGCAATGATTGGTGTCGGGCGTTCGGGGAGTGTCGGGTTTTGTCGGGCCGCTCCAGTGGCTCTCAACCTGCGGCCCGATGTTTTATGTGTGGCAGCACTGGCAGGCGAGGGTTATGACCATCCGCGAGTGATTAATACGACTATAATACCTACACCACGACGCTGTTTTGTTCTGAAAAGGTCGTCCGGAAAATATTGTGCGGTTTTGTTAGCGTTTTCCCATCTCGTTTTCAAGGTTGGCTTTGCATAGTATCTTTTTTCAGTGAGACACGTTGTTCATAGTTATTTATAGAACACCCTTTTTTCTGTAAATGTCGTAAAAAGGTCATTTAAGAATTTTTTTCTAGGAGGATAAGCGACATATAACCGAGTACTCTTCCAAACTGCAATATGCCTTTGACATCACCTTTGACAAAAACAAACGTGATCTTATGATGACGTGATGATGACCAAACTTTCGCTACACCATGCGAAAGTGTTTCTTTAAATTCTTACAATATAATTATTGGGCGGTAGGATAACTCCTAGCTAAAACGTATATGTGGTCTGATACGGTGTACATAAGCGGTATTTGATCTAGTATTCTATATACATGGAAAATTGTCACTTGACACCCAGCAATCACTGGAACAAACTATTTGTGTGAAGGCGTTACATGAAATGTTACCAGGGACATATGAGATGTGGACGGTGCAGCGGTGGACTCGTTTTCAATAGGTTTTGATTAGGCATTTGATATACGATAGCTATTCTATTCTGGCGTATTGAGTATGAAGATAGACTTACACTTTCAGGAGAAAATCTTTGTAAAATTCTCTTTACACTCGGTTTCTGGAAAGAGAATGCCAAATTTTGACAGGTTTTTATGCTCGAGTTTAACGAAAGAATTGAAGTTCTCAACTTCAAATCGTCGTTGCTTTAAAATCTCATACGTAACATTTTTGGTGAAAATGAGTTATGCAGTCATTTGGAAAGCGATTTTGAATACCTATCTTAGCTAAAATTCTCATCTACATTTTACAGAAAGTCTTTTATTTTTTTTCTCGAAAAGTTACTTTATACTGTACTTATGAGGTTTTAAAATTCAGAAATTCTAAATTCAGAAACCGGCGGTTAACACGGTGTAAGGTAGGTACAGTTTCAAAGTCGTCAATTATATTTTAACACAGAGTTAAAATGCACACGCTTACGTTTTGAATGAAACCTGTTAGTAACGCGCGGAGAGACGACGCATTGCTAATCCTGTTAGCTCTTAGACTCTTAGCCACTCGATTTCATACCTCAACGGTTCTTCAGATGAACCCATGACCTTCCGGTCTGGGGTTTCTATTATGAAATACTAGGGGAAATATACACCTACTTCATGTTTTCAAATAAAATGTCTCCAATGCTTGTCTACTGCTGGACAGTGGAGAAAGCCTCTCCCAAATTGCTCCCAAGTACTAAATTTTCTGCTTATAGGTACACTAGCTATTACCCGCGGATTCGCTCACGTAAAAGTATTATATAACCGTCTCCAGGGTCCCATCTATCTATGTACTAAATTTCTTTAAAATCGGTTCAGTAATTTAGGCGTCAAAGCATAACAAACTAACTTAGGTACTTTCGCATTTATATTAGTAATTAAGACAGACACAGTTTCGGAGTTAAAGATAATATTAATATGACGAAGTTTGGATATAATATGGCACTGTATTTATTTTATTATTTATATAGGTATGTACATGAATTATTATAATTATGAAGTACAAAGGAACTGCTTATTTCTAACGAAATTTCTTCCAGCAGACCTGCGAAAGGAGAAATCAAAAAGAAATGTAGACAGTGTGTAAGAACAAGGAAAGAAGAGTAAGTGAAGCCTTAAGCTCAAGACCATAAAATACGAAAATATACTTATAAAAAATATATCATCATCATCATCATATCAGCCGAAAGACGTCCACTGCTGGACATAGGCCTCCCCCAAGTGTCGCCACAGCAACCGGTCCTGTGCGTCTCGCATCCATCGGCTACCTACCAGCGACCCTCATAAAATATACTATGCCGAATACTATACGTAAACGTATATTGTGATCACAATAGTTACAAAAAACTAATCAGTATTTTCGTGTAGCTATCTCGAAAGTTACACCGTAAGATAAAGCCTGTTCAAGGTAACCAGGTCAAACTTCAGGAGTAGGTAAACAAAAATACCCACGAACATAAAACCGGGCGTAATAGTCCCGGACTTACGCTACTGAAATAATAACGCGAACGTGCACGTAAACGTGAATCGTGAGGAACGTCCGTAAAGGAACTTGTATGAGTAAGCACAGATCGATGCGGTATGGTTTTGTTAAGTTATTCATTTGAGAATTGTACTGTATTCCCAACAGAATTCCGTGCCAATAAGAAGTGGGTGGAGCAATCACTGACACATTTACGAGTTTGGCAGGGAAGTTGTTGGGTACCTATAGAACTTTTTACTGAGTAATGTGTTTATGTATGCAGGTTTGCCTCGCCCACGTGTATCTAGGTGATATCCCAAGGGAACAGCATATTTCAGGGAGGAAAACTGCAGTCTACCTTTGATTGCTTTGGTGAGAACTGTTGCTACCTATGTAGAACATCGAGAGCCCAAAGGTAATTTGCAAGAAGTATTTTTCCACTGTCCAGCAGTAGACTGCGATGAGGAGAATGCTATTGATAGAGGAATTGTCAAAGAAGACCTTATGAGAAACTAAATGACGCCCGCGGCACCGCCCGCGCGTATGTCGAAAATTATCTCAAGGGAAAATACTCCCGGTATAAAAACTACCCTATGTGTTATTCCAGACCATAATCTACCTATATACCAAATTTCATCAAGATCCGTCGAGCCGTTCTGACGTGATTGAGAAACAATCATCCAAGTATCCAAACATCACTTACACATTTTACAATAATAAATTATACTCGTTGTATAGATCGTCACAGGACACCTGTCCTAGTTGCAATCATCTTCTTAAATCATCAAATGACTCCTTCCGCTCTGGGTGGAGCAGGAGGGAGTGTCAGACTCTTACTGACTTAAACCCATCCGTGTTCCTCCTAAATGCCCTTTGCGTTCCAGAGCCGCGGTGACTCTTTCGGACAAACCCTGGCAAGTATATCTATCTCTAAACAGTATGAAACAAAGTCGCTGTCTGCCTCAGTCTGTTGATTCGCTTACTTCTTCTAAACCACGCAACGGATTTTAATAAGGTTTTCAGTAATACTAAGAGCGATTAACGAGGAAGGTTTTTTGCAGATTAATTACACCCGTGCAAAGTCGGGGCTAGTCGCTAGAAATCTAGCATACCCTCACATTATAAACGCCGCGGTGGGTCCTACGCTTTTGTAAGTACAAAGTACAACTCAATAGCTAACAACATGCACGGCAATAACAGGCTGCCATACAGTCTAATGCCAGCAAACTTCTACAAGGAAGGTTACACGCTGTATTCCTCCCATTCATGAAGATAACACAACGATTCTCAATGTAATCGCTGTCTGAAGCTAATCCAATCAATGAGTCTCTTCACGTATAGAAATTCCAAGGCACAACTTAGGTATCTTATTGAAATTCTGCGTAAAATACAGATGAATGCATTGATACGGGTTAAGAATGTTCTGATAGCGTCCAGGGAGGTTTTATGCGAGATTTTGCTATCTTAACTATGCTGGGTATGATTATTAGTATGTATTGAGTATCGGACGAAGATCTTTCCGGGTAAGGACGGTCAACTGGCGTCAATGGTGAAAACAGCCTTTACTACTTCGAAATAAAGCTTCCAAAACCAAGTAGTTGCCATTGATGAGCAGTTGATTGTATGTTGTAAAAGAAGGTGGAGGAAATTTTGCGATAATACAATATAATCAATGCTTTGCTCACACTTGATGTGGACTTTAAAACCGTATAAGTGCTGATATGGACTGGTCATTAGATGTTTTATCTTTCTGCAAAAACATTGGCAGTGGCTAAAAATAATGAGTTTTGTTCAGAACTTTTATCTGTAATGAGTTGTGGTAGTGAACTTGATAATAAGTCACATGTAATCAAAACGGACTGATTTAAATAATTACAAGTGCTAATTAGTAACAATAGGTGCTTCACGCCGCTGATGCAATTTCACTGATAACACAAGGTCGCTAATTTGCCAAAGATTTTGTACCTCCTGATAAAACTTGATTAGGTGGAACTGCTGACTGCTACACAATGATAGCCAATGTTTCAATCATTGAATAAATAAATAATTAAGTAGGTACGTTACTGCTCTTATCACTATTTAGTTTTGGTGATAAACCCTTATTGACGTGCCCGATAAACATAGTTTTAAAGCATCCATAATGTTTGTCATAAAATAATGAATTATCAGAGTTCATCACAGGGTCATATAAAGACATAGCACTGACCTCCTGGATGCGTCAGCGTGCTGGGGTGTACGGTGCCTTCCTTGTGCAGTAGCACATGCCGGGGCTCCGTCACCAAGTAACAGGTGGGCCCGTCCGCAAGGCACTTCTGGAAGGCGCGCGCCGCCTGGTAGAACAGCGCCCAGGCGTGCTCCTCGCTGATGGTGGAGTTGAAGGCCTGCAGGATCTGCTGCAGGTTGATGCAGTCAGACGCATCCAGCGAGAACTCCGTCCCGCCGGGCGCGCCGGCGTTCTGCTTGCGCATCATCGCGCTTACCCCGCCGGCCTACCATCCATCCTCGAAACCAACAACACAACCACTGCGACAACTATCGATCGCACAAAATTCACCAGTTGATCGTACCACTGAAAATTTCTCACTAAATCACGTAAATAATTTTTGTAAACTACATAATACGAATGCGTGTTATTGTCACAGTGCTCCCCGAAACGTCACTGTCACTTTTCATTGGCAAGTGGGTGGCGTGATTTTTTTTTGTAATGTTTTGGTGCGTCGCGATCGCGTTCGCGCGTGCGCGCTGCGCTCAGTAACACGTGACGCGTGGTGCGGCGGCGACTGCTCGGCGCGGACTGGCGGCGCGGCGCCCGCAGCCTCCGCGATAAGATGCGCCCTACCCCGGAACCACTTCCTAGTTTCCTTTAGTTTTTCTCTCAGGATTTTCCCACCGACCACGCTAGTACTCTGGGATCAGCCCAATAAGCAGCTAATATCAGTCTTCGCAATTCGGAATCCTAGATAAGATATTAGCTAAGTGATTATATCACAATTCAAAGATAGGTAAATGAAATGTCAGTAATAAAACAACAATATCTCAGTCCAATTTATTTTATTTGAGTATGTACGAATATCAGTAACTAGGTAAACATATTAAATTCATCAATATTCGTTACACGTTATAATATTAATAATACAAAATCAACTTTTATTAAAATGTATGAAAATTCAATATACTAGAATTATGATAATGATCTAATACTAAACAGTTTAGCTGCTTTACAATAACTATCGCACCTACTCAAACAGAAAATGTTGATATTTACCGGTTCATGCACACATCTGCATCAATGCAATTATGCAACAACATTGTCTGGATAATATATTAAATATTAAAAAGTATAATTTTAATATCGGCCCAAAGCGCGTGCGCTACGTTTATATAATAATAATGATACAGTTTTATAATTAAAATTAAATTAAACAAGGAATGTTTTTAAATTAATGTCCATCTTATAAAACCACCTGGACAATAAGATAAATGGTTAAAATATATATACAGGCTTAGTTCAAATGGCAATGATAAAAACGTTTATTTCCCACACTGTCAACTTTCAGATTTAGCTATTAATAGTCCTACATAAACAATTTCCTCAAAACAGACCAGATATCACCCAACATCTGCATAACTAATATTACTGTCATTTTGTAACAGTGCAAAAACTTGAATACTATAAGAATGATCACTTCGAGCTATTTGCGATTAAATGTAAACACACAATCAGTTCTTTGAATTGGCAACTACTTAGTTAATTTAAATTTTATGTTTTCTAATATCATGTCGGCGATATAATAAAATCAAATTGTTATCAGTGACTTTATTATTTTAGCTACCTTTCCGGAACAAGTTTCGTTGCCATCCTGGTTTCCTTGGGGACATTTAAGCTGTCATAACTCGTCAAATGTCAGGAACAGCTGTTTTTTGCGTTTTCAGAGTTAGTTGTAAACTCTCTCTGTATAGAACTATGCAATGTTGGGTTAACAGGACTACTAAATAATAAAGGTAAGAAAAAAAACCATATAACACGGTTGCCATAACAAAATACGCGCATCAAAAGTGCCCGATTTTTATCTTGGATACCGGGCCTTGCGACACAGGTATTGCCGCAATTTATTGAAATAATTAGCACCTGGCAACCCCAAAGCTCAAAGTGGCAATCTAAGTGCTTATCTTAGTGTTTTTTTTTGTCTTTTCATCAATAATCGTTTTTTTTTTAATATTAGAAAACATTCATAGTACTAATAATTGGAAATAGGTATAAAATCTATCCTATTTAAACCGCACAATAGTTACATAGCGGCTACAGCAATATCCTGGCAACAATTCCCGGCATCATGCTGAACGATAGCCGCTTTGCACGGATGTGACGCATATTATTTTCCCTATATTTTTATTATTTTAGTTTTGTCCTGGTGCATGAACTCTTTTGCTTACATTTTTTTACAGTTTTATCGAATATTAACAAAATATTGATAATTTTACTAAAGCCAAAGGAATTAAAAAATCACTTGATTTAGACACCTTATCAACATTCACACTCATACTTTGTGACACGTTTTGTGATAATTGAAATATTTTAAGCTAATGTCAAACTAAGAGCGAATTAAAAATCTATCTACATTATAATATAAATAAATTACAAGTGTATGCGTATTTCATGGAATTAGTTAATTTATACAACGTGTAACAGAATAAACGCAATACCCCTTATGAGCGTTTACACCGTACGGCTTTTCATACAAACTTTGAAGTCCTTATTTTTCGAAATGAATGAACCGGTTTTATTGAAACTTAGTATGCATACGCCATCCAACCAGGTCTAAAAAGTTAGTTGAGACAACAAAATAAGGACTTCAAAGTTTGTATGAAATGCCGCAAGTTGCGTGCACAAAAATGTATGGGGCAGTAATTTTTTTTTTGTCGATTTCGGTGTTGGTCCCATAGTGAAAGTTGTTCATAATGATGAGTACAATGACCCCTTAAGAGGTATTGCGTTAATTCTGTTACACGTTGTATTGTAAAACCATATGAATAAACGCTCGCTAAAACTGATTACGTATTTAACCTTAAACAACGCTCATCGAAATACTTTTATAATTTATGATATTCTCAAAGCATATAAATAATAATGATTAAGTAACTATCACTTAAAACATTTAAATACTCGGCACATCGTGTGTAAGAGGCAAAAAATCACAATTTAATTTTTATCAAATTTCAGCATGCCCTATCTACATCAGCGATACTCAACCTACTATTTTCTGGGGCCGCAACAATATATGCCAACTTTTCTTCTATCCTCAACTTTATGCTAAGTAATACTCTTTATACGTGAGCTCCGAAAGACATGAAACCGGGCCGTGGGTTGAGTATTGCTGTCGACTGACGTCACCAAACCACAAATATCATTCACGAACGATTGAATGCACGATGAACCTCACTTCTTCTTCAGACTCCACAGTGGGTCGAGGAAGTTGAGGGGGTCCTTCATGTCTCCGGTCTTTAACCCTGGAGACTGTTTCATTTCCTCGAAGGATTCGCGGGAGAATTTGGTTGGTTTCTGTCCAGCGGTCGCAGGGTTGGTCGGGGTGGGGGTTACTGGGGGAAGAACTGCCGCACCTGATGGTAGCGACACTGCCTCGCCGTTGAACATTGTTGTACCTTTAGGGAGGAAAACATTATTATTAAGATGAAAGTGCCCTAATGAGTTTAAATGCCTAGGCAAAATGACCTGATTTTTTTTTCTCGTTTCCGATTGGTTTTCATCATGGAAAATCAAGTTTTATTATTCGTTTTCGTTTTTTAAATGGGCCATGACAACAAACCCCCGACATGGTGTAGAAAAAAATCTGAAAGGCGATCCCGATCTCTTATCTGAGGATAATATCTAACACATTTATACCACAGCGTTGTCAGGTTACTCGATCAATAGACAATGGACCAAGTTGTATTATCAATAACATTACGAGCATAGACAAATGGACTCACTGATATAAACTGGGGAACTACCAAAATATAATTATTCTGTTCATGATGAGTCGTTATTACTTATTGATTTGATAAAAATGAATCACGCAAAATAATTACTTTTAATAATACCTACTTATGTTTTAACAGTAGCTTGCAATTAGGTGTCAAACATGGTGCATACATGTGTGCCTGTGTAATCTGTTCAGGAACATGTTATCACGTGCGTCAATGAGCTTAACTGAAGGTATACAGATCCGATTAGATGAGATTATATTAGGGTTGGGCACTAAAATAGGCCAAAACAGAGATTTCCTGTTTGTTTATAATAATATAAAAAAGTAATTAATGAATTATTATTAACGGTTTTCGGTGTTGTACCTACCGAAATAATAGCAAATGATTGACTGTATTTAGAAAGGGTTATGGGTTCCGTATGGTGTCTGACGTCAAAGAATAGCACTATCCCATCGCTTCTCGTGGGTGTCGTAAGAGGCCACTAGGGGAATGGGCAGCAGCATTCTCTGTAGGTACATTGCTACAGCTACACTGCGATCGCCAACTCGTCTGCTAAGCGTGGCGATTATGGCGACCCCCCCCCCCCCCATGGGGAGGCCCATGTCCAACAGTGGACGTCTTTCGGCTGATATGATGATGATGATGAAAAAGGGTCATTTTTCCGACGAAAAATCGGAACTCTTTCGTGTATACAAGTCGGCCACTGAAGCGATTTAATGAAGTGTATGAATCTCGCACAATATAAATATGGATGGATAGAGAGGAAGAGGGAGGCCAAAGAAAAGATGGATGGATTGTGTGAGGAGCGATATGAACGAAAAGGGAGTTAGTGATAGTGTGACGGCTGATAGGACTGAATGGAAGAAAAAAATGTGTTGCACTATCCCCAAGTAACATGGGATAAGGGCAAGAAGATGATGATGATGAATCTCGCACACCTCACCGCCAGAACTAGAGCCTTGATAGATATTATTGCTCTGGAAACCAAGTAACGTAACCTTACAGATACGACAAATGGTCGTAGTCAATCAATGAGTAAGTCGTTTGACCACACGTATTTCTTGGCCAAATGATTACTTATTGTTACATAAATGAACTGTCATTCAGCTATAAACTTACCGGAACACAAAACTCCTTGGACGTAAAACAGTGAAGTCCTGTAAGCGTCCGCCAAATACTTGGTATCTTCCAAAACGTTGCTCCTATGAGTGTACAAGTTTAGGCAGCCAGCGTCTAACATATCTGGGAACAATACATCGTGTTAACATTTGACTTGATTGATCACATGAATTACTGGAAAGTCCCAGTTTCTGACTGTACCCTAAGCGGGCATAACCCGTTTCCGCTCATATCAACGGTAAATACAGAGTTTATCAGTCGACTCTTTTGTTACCGTGATTGTGCTACACCCAGTTCGGAAGGCCATGTCAACTTGTAAAAGATTGATTGGCCAAGATTTTGATAAACCAGAGGCGTTTCTGCCAAATTAAGGCTGATATTAAAAGGCGAACGTTCTTAAAACAACACGAATTGGATCCCTGGTTTTGCGTGAACTGGCTAGGTAGGTAAAATAGGTAATTCGTCATCAGTTCATCATTTTGTTAGGGTGTTTTTTTACATACCTCACGACATACAAAAGAACGGACGTACGCAGATAAAGTACACACACATATTCACAAGTGATGAAGTCTGTATCGCACAGCACATTATGCATCTGCAAGAAGCTTTTTTTCTTTGGAATCACCAGGATGTGTCGCCGCGTCATGCACGATGGATTTCCCGAAGACAAGCCAGCAGCAACAGCAGCGCCAATTACCGCACAGTTGGTTGTATAACACACAGCGCCAGTTGCCCCGCTCGTACTTGACACATGAGCATCAGCAACAGGGCGAGCACGGCGCTTCGCCCCGCCCCCGCCGAGCACTGCACCCACGCGCCACACAGCTGGTTGTATAACACTCACCACACAGCGCCAGTTGCCCCGCTCGTACTTGACACATGAGCATCAGCAACAGGGCGAGCACGGCGCTTCGCCCCGCCCCCGCCGAGCACTGCACCCACGCGCCACACAGCTGGTTGTATAACACTCACCACACAGCGCCAGTTGCCCCGCTCGTACTTGACACATGAGCATCAGCAACAGGGCGAGCACGGCGCTTCGCCCCGCCCCCGCCGAGCACTGCACCCACGCGCCACACAGCTGGTTGTATAACACTCACCACACAGCGCCAGTTGCCCCGCTCGTACTTGACACATGAGCATCAGCAACAGGGCGAGCACGGCGCTTCGCCCCGCCCCCGCCGAGCACTGCACCCACGCGCCACACAGCTGGTTGTATAACACTCACCACACAGCGCCAGTTGCCCCGCTCGTACTTGACACATGAGCATCAGCAACAGGGCGAGCACGGCGCTTCGCCCCGCCCCCGCCGAGCACTGCACCCACGCGCCACACAGCTGGTTGTATAACACTCACCACACAGCGCCAGTTGCCCCGCTCGTACTTGACACATGAGCATCAGCAACAGGGCGAGCACGGCGCTTCGCCCCGCCCCCGCCGAGCACTGCACCCACGCGCCACACAGCTGGTTGTATAACACTCACCACACAGCGCCAGTTGCCCCGCTCGTACTTGACACATGAGCATCAGCAACAGGGCGAGCACGGCGCTTCGCCCCGCCCCCGCCGAGCACTGCACCCACGCGCCACACAGCTGGTTGTATAACACTCACCACACAGCGCCAGTTGCCCCGCTCGTACTTGACACATGAGCATCAGCAACAGGGCGAGCACGGCGCTTCGCCCCGCCCCCGCCGAGCACTGCACCCACGCGCCACACAGCTGGTTACTCAGCTTGTTGTCGTATGTTTGGCCGAGGATCTTGTCTGCGAGAAGTACCAGGGGAGAGCAGACGATCCTGTGGAGGTAAAAATTGTAAAATTTTGGGCAAAAATCGATGTTTAGGATACGATGTGGATGAAGCAACAGACGTAAACAAGTGGCGCTGTAGTTCCATTCGCTTCATAAAATAAATGCATGAATTTAAGAATATATGGCATGTCATTTAGTTTGTCAAGATTTTGCTTTGGGAATTGTCCCAAAGCAAAATCTTGACAAACTAAATGACATTTTGAGACAATCTATTATCCAATCTATTGAGATTGGATAATAGATTGTCTGAAAAAAAAAACTAAGATTGATATGTTGCAGACCCAATTGTAATACTTTACCAAATACGTAAACATTACATTAGCTGCACAATGTGCGTTTGAATAAATGAATAAGGCAAGTCCAATAATAATCTTGTCATAAAGTGATAGATGATTGGCAGTGATTATGTGACTGTCATAGTGATGTCTTAGTGTTTATTGTTTTGCAAATGTTACTATTCATAGAGAACTAAATAAAGTGTAGATTGCGCTTTCATCATCATTCTGTATTTCTAACTACTTCGTGATAGCGAGAAATAAGACTCCTCCTAAATGCAATTCTTAATTTGATGGAACCAACCCACCCATAATATATGAAATTTTAATTCACAATCAAGATGTCGAACACAATTTGCAATAACCATTTATCAAATGAAAGTAACTGCCTTGAAAGCTACTCGAATTCTTTAATCCCTAAAATTATGGTACTATAAACGCATTAGGTAAGTAATCATAATACTTAAGTAGAGCCTTTTTAACGGTAAGGTCTTCAACACACGCAATGTTTTGATGGTTAAGCATGAGCTAATAGGACTTAACACAAAGGTTATAAGGTTCAATGTTGCATGGTTGATTTTTTATATATAGGTGAATTGTGGCTTGCTTCAGATTCGCGAATCGATCGTCACTTATTTGATTACTTAGGTTGATGCTACCAAGAAAAGAAACAAGTAATAAGTTTCTCAAATTAAATTAATTACTCCTTTTGTTAATCTAGCATTTGCTGTCTCACTGCTGGGCAAGGAGTCCAACTATTAAATAGTAGACAACTTTTATTTTATATACTCTTTTCAGAGGCACTGAGGTCTTTGTGCTAACATTATTAAATACTAGCTTCTTCCAGCTGCGGCTTCGCCCGCGTGAATATCGGAAATAGCAAGGTTTCCTGATTTGTATTGTAAATTTTTACTCAGGAAACACCCACCCTACACCTACCCTACACCTACCCTACACCTACCTTACACCTACCCTACACCTACCTTACACCTACCCTACACCTACCCTACACCTACCTTACACCTACCCTACACCTACCCTACACCTTCCCTACACATACCCTACACCTACCCTACCTACATAATTATACCAGCCCAAAAATACTATGACATGTTTCTGGTCTCCTGGTACTTGATGTTTTTGGTCTCCTGGTACTTGTGAATCTGAAGTACTAAGGCAGCAGCGGCTCTGAGTTTCCACTTCCTCCTCAGTCTCCATTATTCCATGCCACTTACTGGGATAAAAAGTAGCCCATTTTTTATTCCAGGATATGAACTACATGTGTGCCAAATTTCATCCAAATCCCTTCAGCCGTTTTTGCCTGATTGTTACACAAACATACAAACATACAAACATACAAACTTTCACCTTTATAATATTAGTAGGAATTGCAATATATAAAAAAAGAAAGAAAATCGAGCAAACTGTTATTTCATGTTTGTAATTGCATGTTTTTGTGTGTACAATAAAGAATAAGCAATAACAACACCTACTTATGAAACAATACATAACAATCAGAAGCACGCGTAAGGTGAATTTTACACCACTGACAAAAGGTTCAAATTCCAACATCACAAACACTTACTTAGCAGGGAACACATTGATCTGGTAATGCGTGACATTGAGCACAGTCTTGCCGCTAGACACCGTCAGTTTCCTCTCGGTCCAGTGCACGGTGCATGTGACTTCATCTAGGAGAACCTTCAGTCCACCTGAGAGGTCTAAGGACTGACCTTTTGCGGTTGGCCAATAGGTCTTGCCTTGCATCTGGTGGAAAGGATGTTTTGTTAAAGGGTTAGTACATGGGTGTGAATAAAAACATAAGGCGTCGTCCTAATTGGCTACCGATCGTACGAGTTAACGATGCGATTTCGTCTCGCGATGAAAATGATCCTGTGCTCGCGCGATGATTTGCAAGCTTCAATTAGGACACTAAAGAAATGTGTGTTGCGCATCGTTAACTCGTACGATCGTACGCCAGGTAGGACGACGTCTCAGGGTTGTAAAGTATTTACAAGTTGATATTTAACTTTTTTTTGAACAAAAAAAAAGCAATAAAGTACTTAGTTCTGAATTCAAATTATTACATACAATAAATCTAATAATTTATAGACATGGAAATAAGCATTCGTTTGTATTCGTTTATATGGTGAAAGGTATAAAAATGACATTTGAATGAATGGAATAGAATGTTATGGTAATTAACTAATAACACTAGTCCTTACCTCGATTTCACTTAACAAACATACGATACAGCTAATTTTATTCTCTAACACCGCTTTCCAGAACACGCTGTATTCAGGCTCGCTAGGATTCTTAGATATCACAAGTGGAATGCACCAGGGCGCTAGTTGCTGCAACAAAGACAATATGATAATAGAACAAGTCATGTTGATGACAACGGTTTGTGAAACTTTGGATTTTGGTTCTTCAAAAATAATCAACTCAGATCGTGGTCTTGCCATATCACAAAAGCCAAAAATGCCCCATTTTTTTTTTTTTTTTTCGATAATATGACCACTAGCAAGTTAACACGCAAGGGCTATCAACTGCTTAACCGGACTATCCTGAGGTGGCCTCAAATGAATTTAAGATCCCAAAAATGCCCCACATACTTTCTTTGCCTTTTATACCCAACTACCTCTTTCCCGGACCTGAACGTGGCTAACGAGAAAGCATTTCAAGTGGCCACATATTGGTCGGAATTCGTAATTGTGAACTCTATCTATCGGGTATGGTTTCCGCACTTAGTCCTGCTGTGGACCATTATACGTGAGCCATGGCGGCCGTCATTCCAACTAGTCAACCTGGGATCCAGAAGCAGATCAGTCTACTCAGGGCGATCAGGGTGTCTGTGAGTGATTTGTGAACTGTAATTACAACGCCAATAATAACAACACATTAGCACCATTAACAAACGACTAAATGAGTATATTTTTGAGATCAGATTGATGACAAGGGTCAAAAGTTAAAATTTTCAGCTGATAGAAAATCTAAAAAGTCAATCTAATTGAGAACCTCCTCCTTTTTTGGAAGTCGTATAAAAAATTAAATATTTTTTGAATGATCTTTAAACATCACACCTGAGGGCCAATTCTACTATTTTTTAAGCAACATTCGCATTCGCTTCTCATTCACAATCTGTCAAAAAAGCCTCAATTTCCATACATTTTTGACAGTTTGCGACTGACATACGAATGCGAACTTTGCTTAAAAATTTGTAGAATTGGTTTAAGATATTATCATTCGACGAGTTTTACATACTTAAGGCTGCAGTCTTGCAAAATTCACTCGCGGCGAATAATTTGCGCAACTTTAAATTCTTTTTCTTTACAAAGTAATGAAATAACATGAAATATTTTTATTGCCCATAAATAACCATAATATAAGTAATAGGTAGTTATTTTTTTTAAGTTCTTCTAGGTGGATTATGTTAGGTAAATCAAGTGTTAAATACAGCTCTCTCGCGCCCAACATCATTTCGAGTTCTGTTTGGGCGCTCAGTCTATGGCAATGAAGAATTAATTTACAAATCTGTTCAGCGCATAATTAGCTCAATATTCTCGTCTTCAAAATGCGCTGATTAGTTTTTTCTAGTTATGTTTCATTTTCTTAATTCAGAGGTCACACTTTCATCAAAATTCTCTGTTTTCATCTCTTAATAAACGGTTTGTTTCATTATAACTATGCATTGTATGTATGTAATAATTTGATTATTTTAATGCCAAGAGTTCATTAAGCAAATACTTAAAAAAAAATAGCACCTAAATCACATTACCCTAACAATAATAATAATCTCAAAAGACCTCCAAAAAACGAGTTCATAAACAAGAATTGAGAGAGAAATTCCTTAGTGGCCGCTGCACGGGCGGAGCGTTCGGACGTGTGGTCCACGACAAATTTTAATTGTTCCCTCTCGCTCTAACATTGCTCCTGCTCTAACGTTGGTTACGCACTGTTATGTATCTAAAGTTGCTCTACTTTATTATTTTTTGTATATAATTTTTCGGGTGTTGTAAATATTTGTGTTTTAGTAATAGTATTGTAAATATTTGATTTCAATATGGATCGTAAACGTAAAAAAAAATATGCATGCACGAAAAAAAAAAAATTGGGCTCAAACGTAGAAGTGATGAAGAGAAATAGAATCCAAAGGTAAGTAGAACTGTTTACAGTATTCATGTTTAGGGCCTAACTAAAAGGTCAAATTCAATTAGCTAGCGAGACTCCACAGACTTGATGGGTGTACGATTTTATCAACTCACACTTCAAGTAACAATACTACCAGCGGTCCCAAACAAATCATCAAATCTTTACTGTTTTTATAAAATTGTTATAATATTGTATACAGGGTCGAATTAAATTAGATAGCGAAAGTCCGCAGAAGTGATGGGTATCAATATATAAGTATGACAAAACAAAAATTAATTAATATGATGTTCATGCATGCTGTCAGAAGGTATAAAAGAGTGTGGTTGGGGAGGGCGTGAGTGCTTGTGTGGGCATGAGTGTGTGGATGGATGTGTTTGTGGGTTGGTCGGTGTATTTAGTGTCTATGTACATACATAAATAATAAATACACACTACTACTAGCGACCAAAATCGGATCGGCTAATCGGCTAATTTGACCAAAGTCGGATATCTTTTAACCGTGGAAT
Source organism: Melanchra persicariae (assembly GCA_947386135.1). Classification (NCBI taxonomy): domain Eukaryota; kingdom Metazoa; phylum Arthropoda; class Insecta; order Lepidoptera; family Noctuidae; genus Melanchra; species Melanchra persicariae. The sequence continues at coordinate 3,391,717 of OX376653.1, read as the reverse complement.
AAAATTAATTAATAATATGACTAATTTATTTTCACAGGTCTGCTGCTGGCTCTCGTCAACCATTTTCAGATGTTAGCAACCTGTCAGAAGCGCTAAATATTAATCCTACCTCTTCTACTATTGGAGTACCAGTGATGATTGAAAATATTGACGGAACTGAAAATGTAACAAACTCAAATAAGAAAATGAACCGGAAGCGAACATTTGAGGAGGCTTTTCCTTTTCGCCGAATTTTCGGAAGGAAACGTCAACAACCTGTAATTGTTAGCGACGACCAACAGCTGCAAATTGATAATGAAACAGAAATGACCAATGATGAGGAACTGTTTTGCCTAGAAGGGCGCAGAATCGTATCGATCAAAAATTTTTTAGAAATTTTGGGGAAGATTGCTGATCATAACGAAAAATCTTTTGGATGCAGGTATACAAATTTGAAATGTATCGGTGAACGACGTAAAGGTTTTATATCAAAACTGCATTTCAAGTGCGAACTCTGTAATTCCGAATTTGACATAAGCACTGAAGATCCGTCTAACACTTGTGATGTGAACCACGGTATAGTTGCAGGTATTATTAGTATTGGCTGTGGGTTGGGAAATTTAAATGAATTGGCAGGTAATGCTGATATACCTGGCATGTCAAAAAATTTATATGCTCAGACAAGCAAAAAAGTTTACGAATGGTTCCATAAGACGGCAGTAGAAGAAATGGCCAAGGCAGGCATCGAAGAGGCAGAACATGCGACAGAAATTGGCAGTGTCGATTGTGATGGTACACCAATGATTGATGTAATAGCTGACGGGTGTTGGTCCAAAAGATCTTTCCGTAATAACTATTCAGCATCATCAGGTGCAGCAGCAATAATCGGTGCATACAGTGGTAAAATTTTATATCTTGGTGTAAAAAATAAATACTGCATAGTATGTGCAAAAGCTGAAAATAAAAAAAATAAACCTGCAAATCATATTTGCTACAAGAACTATTCTGGTAGTTCTTCCAGTATGGAGTCAACGTCGCTTGTTGAAGGATTTGGTAACTCTCTTGAATCTCATGGTTTAATATATGCTAGACTAATATCAGATGGTGATTCAAGTACTCATAAAAAAATATTAGAAAGCAATCCATATAAAAACTGCAAGGTTCAGAAGATCGAGTGCAGAAACCATCTGTTAAGAAATCTATGTAACAAACTGAGAGCACTTACTAAAGATACTCATATTCCTATTCAATTAAGGAAACTTTTAACTGACTTCAAAATCATGAAGTTACGCAGATACACAGTGCGGGCTATAAAGTTGAGGAAACACGAAGACATTTCTGACAGTCAAAAAATGGTAAAACTTCGTACAGATATTTTGAATGCATTACACCATTCTTTTGGTAGTCACTCTGATTGCGATGACGCTATATGCCCAGCAACTGATAAAACTGACCGAAATACGGCACTTGATGTAGCTAACACAGTTTTGTGGAGGAAAATGAGTCAAATTGTCTTGTTTTTGGCTGCAAACGCTAAAAGTCTAATTTTTGACGTCGATAGCAATCCTGCTGAGACATTCAATTCAGTGATTGCCAAATATGTGGGGGGGAAAAGAATTAATTACACACTTAAGAATTCATACCAGGAAAGGTGTTCCGCTTCAGTTATTTCCTTTAACACCAAGCGACCAATAAACGCTATCCATAAATGCATATTTGGTAAACCTACTGGCAAATACACAAATGTATATGAGGTACAAAAAGCGAAAAGAAAAGTTTACAAAAGATTATTTAGAAAAAAAATCCGTAGAAATAGGAACGATCCAGATTATGGACAGAAAGCTCAAAGACCAGATATGACCGATGAAGATTTTCAGATAACAAAAAATGAATTTCTTAAACAAACGGAGCTTTCTGACCAGCAAAGAGACGAACTACAGAAACAGACGATAGACCAAAGTTCCAGTCAAGAATGGTTAGAAAACAGAAAAAATAGATTAACCGCGTCTATGTTTGGAAAAATATGTAAACGTAAAGAAAACGTTAGCTGCGCTCCTTTAGTGAAAGCTATTGTGAAACCACAAAAGTTGTCAAATGTCCCATCGATCACATATGGTAGAGATTATGAACAAATAGCATTAACCCAATTATCTCTGCAGGAAAACGTCACAATTACCCGCTGCGGTCTTTATATTCATAAAACACTCCAATATTTAGGAGCAAGTCCCGATGGTATTTATAAAGACAAAGATGGAAAAACAGGACTGGTAGAAGTAAAATGCCCATTTTCTGCAAAAAATATGCAAGCTGAAGAAGCTATAAAAGCAAAAAAAATAAAATTGTGGAAATGTAACACTAAGAAAAATACGTTTGTGATTGACAAAAACCACGATTATTATTTTCAAATTCAGGGCCAATTAAACATTACGGAGATGGATATGTGCTTATTTGCCGTATGGACTGGAGAGGAGTACTCAATGAAAGTCGATTATATAAAAAGAGACCCTACGTTCTGGCACGAAAAATGGTAGGCCCATTGTCTAAATTTTATTTGCATTGTCTGCTTCCTGAGTTAATTGATTCCCGCCTTGAACGCTCGATGCCAATAAAAGACCCGCCATATATCATTCAAGCTATTGAGAAAAAAGTAAAAAAAAATAAGAACGCGTCCACGTCTTCTACCGCAGACGCTGTCGTTCAGGATAATTAATTCCTGAAAGAAAAGAAAGAAAGAAAAAGTATTTGTTGTGACTCGTACAGGAAGATCTAAACAAAACAAAGTCAAAAATAAAAAACCGGCCAAGTGCTAGTCGGACTCGCGCACGAAGGGTTCCGTACCATTAACTACAAAAATCACGTCTGTTGTATGGGAATAAAATAAATATTTATTTTATTTTGTTTTTAGTATTTTGTTGTTATAGCGGCAACAGAAATACATAATTTGTGAAAATTTCAACTGTCTAGCTATCGCGGTTCTTGAGATACAGGCTGGTGATAGACAGACGGACAAACAGCGAAGTCTTAGTAATCGGATACCGTATTTGCCCTTTGGGCACGGAACCCTAAAAAGTAACAAAGAAAAAGAGTAATCGGTGCACAGAGTTACGTATAATTTGAAAAATAAGAAACAACAATTTTGTGTTTAATAACTTTTTATTTATTCAGCCATTTTTTTGTCCCACTGCAGGGCAAAGGCCTCCCTTCCCTCCTTCCACTTATCGCCAATCCTTGTGAAAAGGGTCGAGCTCGTCCCGCCATCTCATTCTGGGCCTGCCGCGTTGTCGTTTGCTGCTGTTTGGGACCCATTGTGTGGTTATTTTAGCCCATAGCCCCTCCGGCATGCGACAGATGTGACCAGCCTTCCATTTTAGCTTGGCAGCCGTGTGACCTACATGGGCATTTTGAGTTTTAGAACGCAGTATCGAGTTCCTTATACGATCAGAAAGTTTAACTCCAAGGATACTGCGCTCCATTGCTCGCTGACAGACCCCGAGTGCGGACTTTTGACGATTGGTTAGTGGCCATGTCTGCGCTCCATAGGTGAGGGTAGGAAGAATGCACATGTCCATGAGTTTTCTCTTTAGTGAGAGAGGGAGAGTTCCTTTCAGTATTTGCTTCATCGACCAATAGCTCTTCCAGGCGTTCTCGGTGCGTCGAGCAACTTCTTTATCGTATCTTGCCTGGAAGGAGACTATTTGGCCGAGGTATATAAACTCATGGACATATTCAATACCCGCACCCCCAATTCCTATGTTACCTTGGTCTTCGTCATATTCATCGCGAGTCCAACCTCGAGGCTGGCACTGCTCAGTTGGTCGAGCATTAGGCCTAACTCGGCTGCCGTGGAGGAGAAAAGAACAATATCGTCGGCGAAGCGGTGATTAGTTAATCTTCTATCGCCCACGACGATGCCCTTGTCCCTCCAATTGCTTTTTAGTTTTCTAAAGACTTCTTCAAGCGTGGCTGTAAAGAGCTTTGGAGCAAGCGGGTCGCCCTGTTTAACCCCTTTATGGATAGTGAATGATGGTCTTGTGGTTTTTATTTTTAAAGGCTGCTGTGCTATTTTGGTATACCTATTTTTTGTAGTAGGTTAATTTATGTAGGTTCGATATCTTGGTTTTGAAGAGATTTAAATATGGCGTTGTGCGATAAACTGACAAATGCTTTAGAGTAGTCGACAAATGCGAGGTATAAAGGTAAGTTGAATTCTAAATGTTTTTCTATAACTTGATTAAGGGACTGTAAATGGTCAGTAGTGGATAGGCCATGGCGGAACCCGGCTTGTTCGGGAGTTTGATGTTGATTGAATTGGCCAGAAATGCAATTTTCAAGAATTTTTATGAATATTTTGTAAAGGTGTGAGATGTGGCTGATGGAGCGGTAATTGCCGATGTCGGTCTTATCACCTTTTAATGAAGGATGATAACATTTGAGTGGCAGAAACTACTCGGAAAATCACCTTTTTGTAATATTGAATTAAATAAGTTCCTTATGTATGGCAACAAGATAGGCTCCGCGGCTCGAAGTGATTCGGTTGTAATACCATCTTCGCCGGGACTTTTATTGTACTTCATGCCTCTGAGAGCCCGGTGTACTTCATAGCCAGATATTACCGGGACCTCCTCAGGACATCAGTAAACTTCGGTTGTTTTTTGGGATGTTTGGTCGTTGGAATATAGAGATTTATGCAACTCGGTACTTATCCCAAGAATTTTTGCCCTATCTCCTTGTTTAACACCATTTACCATACCACGCATAGCTGATCTTAGGGATCGGTTGTTTGTCAATGCGGTAGCCAGCAGATTGGTACGTTACATTCTGTCGCTCTTCTATAAGACGTGTTGTGCTGTCAGTAAGTTTTGTTTTCTTTTTCTTGAGGCACACAATTTTTTGACTGGCGATTTTAATAGCTTCCTTTATGTTTTTATACTGTACATGTACGTCCTCTGAATCTGTGTCTAATAAACTGAAAGTGTTTTTAATATTTATGTCAAACTGTTCTTTATTTGCAATTAGTGTACATCTATCTGAACTTTTGATTGTTTTTTGTTGCGATGTAATTTCAAATCAAAATTTGCTGTCCGGTGATCGGAGCTGATAACTACTTCATAAAAAATTATAATAAACTTACTTTACACAAAAATATGGCGTATTCTTTTAACACTCATTGGCTGGCCCCACTATCATTTTTTATGTCTACTACGATACTACGGAACACACAAAAACACTACATCCAGACCCAAAGTACCATTAAAATTTAAATAAATATTGAATAATACTTAGTAGAGCAACTTTCCGACCGTGTCAAATTTTGTTTTAAATTTTACGCTAGGTAGGATGAATGCGGGGACTGCGGGGAGCCCGGGTGCAGACGCTCGGCGCGTGGACTCGCTGCACGCGATTCTTATATTGTGCACTAGAAGACTAAGCCCTTAATGTATGCAGAAACTCACACGTTTTCTCCATAGGGTAGACAGAAACTACCTAAACCGCCATAATCATTTCATACTTTCTTCGCTTTGTTTACGTTGACGTGTTTTACAGTTCTCGTCAAATAACTTTGCCCCTCTGAAGTTAGCCATTTGCAAAGATCGCGCAGGTGCAGTCACATACACGGAAGCAAGCGGGACGCAAGCATGCATCGAACGTAAACGTAAGACTGAGACATAAAATCGCGCCGCCATAATCCCCGCCCCCACGTCTCTTGCGCATGCGCAGTTGCAGTTTGTTCGTAATTTTGACTACTACGCAGCGACTCGTAGCCAACGAGGGGCACATTTATTTCTTTTCTTTTTTCTTTTTCTTTTTTTTTTTAAAAAAAAACGTTGCCCCACACTAGGAATTTCTCCTGTATCGTGGGTGCGTTCACAAACATATAAACTCACATACACAAACAGCCAGACCCGGAACAACTATCTGTAGGCCATACAAATATTTGTTCCGTGCGGGAATCGAACCCGTGACACGCAGCGCAGCAGTCGATCGCTCAACCACTGCGCCAATCGTGTGGTCATTCATTTCATTCAGTCATTTGACGAGAACTGTAACCATTGCAATAGTGTATTTTACTGAAAAAATCTAATTAGTCCGTCAGACAGATTTCCAAAAAATATTGGACACGTATTTCTTCTTATTCCACGTAAACAAAACATTAAGACGATACAATGCGTTGAAAACACGCGTGACGTCACTAAGATGGTACAACTTTCACCAGCGACATGACGTCACGCGTGACTGTATCATAGACTCTTACCTTATAATAAGAAGCGTTGATAAACGCGTCAGGATCAGACTTGAGGGTGAGTCTTGAGTCATCAAAAGGCACTACTTCAGTCACTATGTTGCCGGGAGTGTGCTGCATCGCGATCGTTTTAGACCTCGTCATGTTCTGCTTCGTCTAAAAAAATTTTTTAGTTAAAGTTTGTTTAAAATAGACACCCATGCTTATGGACATGAATTGTTTTTAGTAGCGAAACATTAGACTTGGGTATATAAGTGCAGCCTCCAATGGCCGTACTTAGGGAGATCCATTTCCAATAGAACACTTTCTTCTTTTGATGTAAAGGTGATGATAATTAAGCTTCGAATACGATATATTATCCATATGTATAACAATTATATTAGGGGATAAAAGTGCCCATGAATATAAGGTATGGTCGAACGTGCTTGGAAAAAATTGTTCATAGATCTTGAAAAAATGAAAAGAACTTCATATTCATTAGTATTTCAAAGAAATTTAAACAATTTAAGAAATGCGAAGCAACGTTCACGAAAGCTGGTATCAATTAACTGAAAATGCAATAGCAAACAGAATGACAGAAAAAAAGAAATTAGCAAGTAATACTTACCTGAAAGTCTTGGAAGGTCTTCCATTTAGCGTCTAAAACCGTCAACCCACTGGATGTTTTGTTGGTCAACGAATCAGTCAGTTTCTGCAAATTCTTCACTTCTTGAGTAAACTGGTTGAGCAAACTAGGGTCGGAGAACAAATCTCTTTTGGCAGGTCTTTCAATAACCTCCTCCTTTACAGGTACTTTCTTCACAGGTTCCACTTTAGATACCACAGGCTTTCGGATGGCACTTTCAGAAATTTGTGGCACTTTAATTTCAGGCATTAACGGTGGCATTTCTACTGAGAAGTCGATCTCCGACAACAAGTCGAAGGCTGTCAACTCAGTCTTGACCTCTTCGGGTTTTACTTCAATGGGAACTGTTGCTGTTTCAGGCACAGTTTGCTCGACAACAGTCGGAGTTGAAGTTTTATTATCTACCACAGAATTACTTTCTATTTTTGGCTCAGGTACTTTCGGTGTCGTCACTGCAATGTCGAATAAAATGCCTTTTTTAGTTTAAAACCGTTTATTGACAAATAATTACAATATATTTGGTACAAGTTATTTATAAGAGGCTGGCTGGCTTACCTTGGCTGTTATTAAACGAGACTACTTTTTCTTGAGGGGCCGGAAGGTTTTGCATATAGCCTGTCTGGTTTGTGTTGGCTACCGGTTGGTAGGTGTTGGTAGGCTGGGGAGCGACTGGTACTTCGTTAGTCGGTGACGTCACATTCTGGTACCCATAACTATTGTTGTAGTAAATCTGGGTGTTGATTGGCTGGTCTGCCGGCATTTGCGGCACTATCTGCGGGTTGTCAATAGGCGACTGCACGGTCTCACAAGTCCCTATCTTCCCTGCACTCGTATAAATCGCTTGTTGAGGCAAATTATGATCTTTGTTTTCCGTCGGCTGATAGTTCACATTCTCCTGCACCGTACCATCATACCCCGCATAGGAGTTTTGTGAACCGAAGTTGTATTCATACGCCCCTGTGCTCGAGTTGAAGTTATAACCTGGATGATTTTGGTAAGACTGTGCGTAGCTTGTGTTTGTTTGGTCGGTGTAACCGTATGCGTTGGTCGGGTTATAGGTCTCTGGCTGACTTGAGTACCCAGGTACATTGGAATTGTAGCTTTGGTACGAAGGTTGGAAGGATATTGCTTCGCCTGTGGTATGTGACTTGATCGGCTTATCATATGCATCGAACTGTGCTAAAGCCGGATTGTAATTTGAATCAACTTCTGATGGGTACTGGTAAGGAAGATTGTTCGAATTATCGATGGTTGATGTCGTCGACGTTATGGCGTTAGTATAGGTATACCCTTGGGATGTTGACGCATATGCTGCAGCGTAGCTGTAAGCAGGATCAGCAGAGGTCGGCAGTTTCGGACTGTACTGCGTCGAATCGCTACTGTATGGGTAATTCAAGGCGGTGTAGTCTGACTGTAATTGAGACGGCGCCAGACTTGTATTCGAATTATGAGGTGCACTTGTATAGGCAGCCGAACCCGGTGTTGAAACATTCGGATACTGAACACTATAGAATGTCTGCGAATAATCTGCACCGTAATCATGCTCCTTCTTTTGCGACACCTGCATTTGCGCAAAGTTCGCGATCATATCCGTTTGGTTGGCAGAACTGTAGGCGGAAGAGGCGGATAACGAAGCTTCAGGTATTGGCCCCATTGGGTTTATGTATGGCTCGTACGTTTGATTAGGATTCACATTGACATTTGTAGAAAAGCTCTGAGAGTCTGTGACGACAGTCGCATTGTTCTGTGGAGCATATGAGTTCGAGTAGTAAGGATTTGAATAAATTTGATGTTCAGATGTATTAGCGGAGAACTGTGGAGGTGTATACGTAGAATATCCATAGTTCACGTCTTCGTGTGCTGTTTTCTCGTATGGTTTGCTCGTGTTAGGGAACATGTAGTTGGAGGGAACGCCGTAAGGTTCCGCGTCCGGCCCGTATATGTACCGGTCGTACGGACTGGGCACGGCTTGTAGGGGAGGGAGTACGACGCCGTCCGGCAACTGCATTTGGTTAACATCGGTTGCTGCAACAAATAGGGTCAATGACTTGATGGGTTGCAGTTTTATTTATTTGAATGCTGTGGGAAAATATTTGGCTTTTAGATTATGCAAACATAGTATTGGTACGTACCTTCAGAGCCAACCGGTGTAGGTCGTACAGAAGTAGGGTATATGCTTTCAGGATAGTACGAGTCTAGGGAAATGGGGTCCACTGGAGCTGCAATGCAAAATAAACTGATATTATTCATTTAAAATGTTTACACGGCATCATTGCTTGGAGCACGTCACCAAGTTCGCTGTCCAGCCATTCGAAATTCGTCGCTCCGTATAACTCGATTTTACACCTTGTCTTACATTGCGTTTGCTAATTCATGGGCTCCATTTCTCATACCACCTTTTATTTTTCATCAATATTGACCCCATGACTCTTTTCGAGTATTTCTGCTAAAAAAGCTGTAAACCTTCGGATTTGACCATCAACACACATTTGAAAAATGTTATCCCATTTAATATTTTCATAGGTTCTTACTGTACGATACACTACGACGACGTGGAAGGCGAACATCGCGATATGTATGAGGTAGACCGTTTTTTTTTTATCAGACCACAAAATCATGGCGCCTTAAAAAGTATAAATAATGGTGGAAAGCCTTCACTCAACAATTAGACCTTGAGCTGATATTATAGAAATCATCATCATCATATCAGCCTGCAGACGTCCACTGCTGCGCGTGTCGCCACAACACCCGCTCCAGTGCGTCTCGAATCCATCGGCTACCAGCGACCCTCATCAGGTCATCGGTCCACCTTGTGTGAGAGAACCAAGGTAACCGACATAGCCCGAAGGATCGCTAAACTGAAATGGCAGTGGGCAGGGCAAATTGCTGCAGAACAGATAGTCGATGGGGCCGAAAAGTTCTGCGAGTGGCGACGGCGTACCGTAAGACGCAGCGTTGGCGCGGCCTCCCACAAGATTATAGAAATAGTGAATTATAATTGCGTACCTTGCGGCGTAACACTGCGACTAGTCCTGCTCTTCATATAGGGCAGGTAGTCCTTCAGCTTGCGCGAGCCGCCCGCTGCAGCCACCGCCGCAGCCGCCGCGCTGGACATGGCAGCGTCCGCCGGCTGGCTGGCGGCCGGGCCGGACAAGATTATAGAAATAGTGAATTATAATTGCGTACCTTGCGGCGTAACACTGCGACTAGTCCTGCTCTTCATATAGGGCAGGTAGTCCTTCAGCTTGCGCGAGCCGCCCGCTGCAGCCACCGCCGCAGCCGCCGCGCTGGACATGGCAGCGTCCGCCGGCTGGCTGGCGGCCGGGCCGGACAAGATTATAGAAATAGTGAATTATAATTGCGTACCTTGCGGCGTAACACTGCGACTAGTCCTGCTCTTCATATAGGGCAGGTAGTCCTTCAGCTTGCGCGAGCCGCCCGCTGCAGCCACCGCCGCAGCCGCCGCGCTGGACATGGCAGCGTCCGCCGGCTGGCTGGCGGCCGGGCCGGACAAGATTATAGAAATAGTGAATTATAATTGCGTACCTTGCGGCGTAACACTGCGACTAGTCCTGCTCTTCATATAGGGCAGGTAGTCCTTCAGCTTGCGCGAGCCGCCCGCTGCAGCCACCGCCGCAGCCGCCGCGCTGGACATGGCAGCGTCCGCCGGCTGGCTGGCGGCCGGGCCGGACAAGATTATAGAAATAGTGAATTATAATTGCGTACCTTGCGGCGTAACACTGCGACTAGTCCTGCTCTTCATATAGGGCAGGTAGTCCTTCAGCTTGCGCGAGCCGCCCGCTGCAGCCACCGCCGCAGCCGCCGCGCTGGACATGGCAGCGTCCGCCGGCTGGCTGGCGGCCGGGCCGGACAAGATTATAGAAATAGTGAATTATAATTGCGTACCTTGCGGCGTAACACTGCGACTAGTCCTGCTCTTCATATAGGGCAGGTAGTCCTTCAGCTTGCGCGAGCCGCCCGCTGCAGCCACCGCCGCAGCCGCCGCGCTGGACATGGCAGCGTCCGCCGGCTGGCTGGCGGCCGGGCCGGACAAGATTATAGAAATAGTGAATTATAATTGCGTACCTTGCGGCGTAACACTGCGACTAGTCCTGCTCTTCATATAGGGCAGGTAGTCCTTCAGCTTGCGCGAGCCGCCCGCTGCAGCCACCGCCGCAGCCGCCGCGCTGGACATGGCAGCGTCCGCCGGCTGGCTGGCGGCCGGGCCGGACAAGATTATAGAAATAGTGAATTATAATTGCGTACCTTGCGGCGTAACACTGCGACTAGTCCTGCTCTTCATATAGGGCAGGTAGTCCTTCAGCTTGCGCGAGCCGCCCGCTGCAGCCACCGCCGCAGCCGCCGCGCTGGACATGGCAGCGTCCGCCGGCTGGCTGGCGGCCGGGCCGGACAAGATTATAGAAATAGTGAATTATAATTGCGTACCTTGCGGCGTAACACTGCGACTAGTCCTGCTCTTCATATAGGGCAGGTAGTCCTTCAGCTTGCGCGAGCCGCCCGCTGCAGCCACCGCCGCAGCCGCCGCGCTGGACATGGCAGCGTCCGCCGGCTGGCTGGCGGCCGGGCCGGACAAGATTATAGAAATAGTGAATTATAATTGCGTACCTTGCGGCGTAACACTGCGACTAGTCCTGCTCTTCATATAGGGCAGGTAGTCCTTCAGCTTGCGCGAGCCGCCCGCTGCAGCCACCGCCGCAGCCGCCGCGCTGGACATGGCAGCGTCCGCCGGCTGGCTGGCGGCCGGGCCGGACAAGATTATAGAAATAGTGAATTATAATTGCGTACCTTGCGGCGTAACACTGCGACTAGTCCTGCTCTTCATATAGGGCAGGTAGTCCTTCAGCTTGCGCGAGCCGCCCGCTGCAGCCACCGCCGCAGCCGCCGCGCTGGACATGGCAGCGTCCGCCGGCTGGCTGGCGGCCGGGCCGGACAAGATTATAGAAATAGTGAATTATAATTGCGTACCTTGCGGCGTAACACTGCGACTAGTCCTGCTCTTCATATAGGGCAGGTAGTCCTTCAGCTTGCGCGAGCCGCCCGCTGCAGCCACCGCCGCAGCCGCCGCGCTGGACATGGCAGCGTCCGCCGGCTGGCTGGCGGCCGGGCCGGACAAGATTATAGAAATAGTGAATTATAATTGCGTACCTTGCGGCGTAACACTGCGACTAGTCCTGCTCTTCATATAGGGCAGGTAGTCCTTCAGCTTGCGCGAGCCGCCCGCTGCAGCCACCGCCGCAGCCGCCGCGCTGGACATGGCAGCGTCCGCCGGCTGGCTGGCGGCCGGGCCGGACAAGATTATAGAAATAGTGAATTATAATTGCGTACCTTGCGGCGTAACACTGCGACTAGTCCTGCTCTTCATATAGGGCAGGTAGTCCTTCAGCTTGCGCGAGCCGCCCGCTGCAGCCACCGCCGCAGCCGCCGCGCTGGACATGGCAGCGTCCGCCGGCTGGCTGGCGGCCGGGCCGGACAAGATTATAGAAATAGTGAATTATAATTGCGTACCTTGCGGCGTAACACTGCGACTAGTCCTGCTCTTCATATAGGGCAGGTAGTCCTTCAGCTTGCGCGAGCCGCCCGCTGCAGCCACCGCCGCAGCCGCCGCGCTGGACATGGCAGCGTCCGCCGGCTGGCTGGCGGCCGGGCTGGCGGCTGGGGGCGCGCGGGTGGACGCTGGTGACAGGACACTAACTTGTTACAGGTTTTGGGTATTTACTTTAAGTACCGTCATCAACATGTTTGTTAATTTGACATTGACAGCACCGATAATCGTAGCAGTAAGAACGGCTTTCGTAATTCAAATGTAGCTTCTGACATATGGTAGACTTTTGCTAAGACAATAATATTTCAATGATTTACTGAACCCATTACTTGGATGCGGCTTTTTCGTACGTGAAGGACAGACAGGTTAAAGTTTAGGTAAACGATAGGGTCGGAAATTATAATGAGCGTTCCACAAGCCTCGATATTTGGGTGCATTCCATTTTTTAGTTTACATAAATGATTTGCCCCAATTAATTGAAAATCAACCAAAGCTGGTGTTATTTGCGGATGACACGTCAATGATATTTAAAATCGACCAACGATCACAAAATCTTGATGAAGTGAAGCATTCATCAGGTCCAAAATTGGTTAATGGCAAACAAATTGGTACTAAATTTAAAAAAAAAAAAACAAATTTATTAGATTTACCTACTTTGCCAAATGTTAGAAGTAGCGAATGTGGCATCATATGAAATGGAGAAAAACTGGAGGCGGTTTTCCTAGAAATCACTTTAGACGAGAAATTACAATGGGAGCCTCATATAACATCTTTTGCGGGGCGTCTAAGCACAGCCGCTGCTGCTGATAGAAAGATATGACTAGTTAACAGACGTAGAGTCCGCACGTTTGGTCTGTTTTAATTACTTTTCACAGGATTATGTCTTACGGTATTTTGCTGTGGGGTCGGGCTGCTGACATTGATTGAAACCACATTTATTTTACAAAAGAGAGCTGTCAGAGAACATTTTCGAAAAATAGAATTACAGCTAAATTCGACCGACTTTTAATTTTCCATAAAAACAGAGATTTCCAATCATCTTTATTTTTAATTTTCGTAGAGAGAGCACTTCGAAAATGCTCCCTGATAACGGCATTCCATAGGGCGTAAATGTTCTTAACTCACACACTGTTTAATGAATGGCCGCATTATTTGTAAATCCATCAACTGACTATTCATTGTGGAAAGCAACAAAAGGCCTCAAACGCCCAATAACTTACCAACCACCTCTGCTCAAAGCAGATAATTCATGGGCTAGGAATCATTCCTAGCCCATGAATTATCTGCTTTGAGAGAGTCGAGAAAGCCAATGTATTCATGGAGCATCTGCAAGAAGTCTTCCAACCAAATCAAAATACTGGCTCCACAAAGACGGAAATGGTTGTAGAACTACTGAACCAGACGCATCAACTGGAGTTACCCATTCAGAAACTTAGCAAAGCAGAGATCAAATCTGCAATCAGAAAACTGAAAGTAGGGATGGACCCAGGATACGATCTAATTACATCAACCATTCTGAAAGAGCTACCAGAGCAGGGCATAACATTCCTGACGCAATTATATAATGCCATCCTTCGAAGGGAATACATATTTACATCCACAGTGGAAAGTAGCTAAAATCATAATGATCCCGAAATCAGGCAAAAGTCCAGAAGATGCCAAATCGTATCGGCCAATTAGCCTACTCCCAATTACATCCAAAGTAATGGAGACATTGATCCTCGGAAGGTTAAATCCAATTTTTAAGGAAAACAGACTAATACCCGACCACCAATTTGGATTCAGGGAAAAGCACAGTACAATCGAGAAATTCATAGACTCGTTGATGGTATGACAAAATCATTTGAACAGAAAGAATACTGTACAGCTTCCTTCCTTGACATATCACAAGCATTCGACAGAGTCTGGAGTATGATGGACTTCTGTACAAAATAAAAAAGACACTGCCCACCAACTTTTACAGGCTAATAAGATCTTACCTGCTTGGCAGGCACTTTTTCGTCAGTCACGGTGAAGCAAATACAGAATTTAAAGAAATTCAAGCTGGAGTGCCGCAGGGTAGTGTAATGGGACCTATTCTGCATCTTCTTTATACCGCAGACTTACCGATATCTGACGATTTTGTTATGGGCACATTGCTGATGACACAGCTATCATGGCATCAAATGACTCACCAATTGAAGCTTCTCACAAACTACAGGACAGCCTGGATAAGATCACAACATGGCTAAAAGACTGGCGCATCAAAGCCAATGAAACAAAATCACTCCAGGTAACATTTACAACCCGGCGACAGACTTGTCCCCCAGTTACACAGAATGCCGTCCAGCTTCCACAATCTGACGAAGCGAAATATCTTGGAATGTACCTAGACCGACGCCTAACATGGAGAAAGCACATTTTTACCAAACGCCTAGCAATGGGACAACAAGTGCGTAAGATGTATTGGTTGATGAATAGAAACAGCCAGCTCTCAATGGAAAATAAACTTTTGTTATATACAAGTATAATAAAGCCAATATGGACATACGGAATACAGCTATGGGGCACGGCTGCCAACTCCAACCTTGAAATTCTACAAAGGTTTTACCTTTGCCGGTGTGTTTGTTTAACAGCTGAGCCCTCTCCTCTTCTTGTACTTGACAAGTTGATCGCAAGCGAGCCAACAGTTGTGACACATTGTGTGACAATTTCTTGTAGAATTCCAGGCCTTTCTGTGACTTGCCCAGCAGTTCCTCGTATGTATCGTAAGATGTGATGAGGGCTGGAAAGACAAACAATAATATTAATATGCATTATTTTACACACTTTACAAAAACTTTTGCATAAAAGACATCAAAGATATTTAAAATAAGGATAGTTTCAAGCAAAGTTTTCATAACGTCCGAGTGGAATCCGTCAGGAAGCTATTCAAGTGGAAGCAAAACGCCCAAATTGGACAATTGAAACTCAGCTTTAGCTCCTTTTGCATACAAGTGAAATTGTGTTGCAATCTTTACATAACTTTAAATCTCAAAGTGCTTTATCTTGAACATCAATTGAAACTAATCAGTAATTTCTTCTACATACAAGTGAAATTGCATTGCTATCTCTAGTCTACATAAGTACATATTTCAAAAGCCTTTCCCTTGGATAAATGAAACTCAACTGTAGTCTCTTTCACATAAAAGTGAAATTGCATTGCAATCTTCGCCCTACGTAACTTTAACTCGGAAAGCCTTACCATTGATAAGCCCCTCCCGCTTCCTCAGCACATCGGACAGCAAACGTCTCGACTCGCCGTACGACGCGTACACTGAAGTTAGCTTATTGATGATGTTCTCCTGAGCGGCCAGGTTGGCTTCTATGATTTGTATCTGAAACAATAGCAATATTTTTTATTAGAACAAAATTTAATTAAAATAATCTGAAAAAAAAATGGCGTAGTGAAAAAAGCGCTTTAGATAGACTCAGATAGAAGGATAAGTTTTTCCCTCGTCGCACGAACAAGACGTAACATCAGCACATAAAACTGTTTCCAACATTATTGCTAATAGTTTTAAAGTACAAATTTGCACTAGCGACTACGTTTTTGCACGTCTGTAGAGCCTTTTGCTGTCTAAACACATGTTCATACAATTTCGCACTTTATGCCTTAGGAGATAAAGTTCTTTTTTTAATTATCCTATGTTGTCCCATCACCCCTGATGTGACGACCATGATCACTCTGCCATGAATGTGACGACGAAGAAGATTTTATCCAAAAAAGTATTTTTTAATGTTAATACTATAGACACCAAATAAATGTGCAATAACGGTCATTGACCTATTTATTTTAATATAAAAACAGAAATAAAGACAAAGCTGTCCTGAATTGACTACAATCGTCACGATAGAAGTCGATTTAAACGTAAAGTTTACGTTCTCTAGTAATGTGAAAAGGTTCATAATTTATTGTTTGGGTATGTACGAAGGGATATTAGGAAAGGTAAACATACTTTATTGCAAGTTTATCTGACGCCTACCATAGTGATAATCTTCTGCTCTTATAATACACTGACCTGAGGATTATGTTTTTTGAGCTCCTGTTTAAATATCTCCTCCTTAGGCTCATTATTCCTCGCCAACAGCTGCGCGGTGATATCATCGCTCGTCACAGCTTCTCTTAGCTGCTGTATCAAAGAGTCGCGCTGTGTTTGCATCTCACGCACCTTGCCGACTACACGACGCATTTCTGACATGGTTCCGCGGTCTAGACCAACTGTAGAAAGAAAAAAACGATAAGTAGAATTCATTGGAATTTTAAGTCGTGGCGCACAGAAAAAATAATAACAGACCACTCCATGATCGTACTACAAAACGTACAGCGATGCGCCACCGGTTATCAAGGGTAAATAGGTTACTTCTAGGCATGACCACTGTCGAAACTGTGATTATAAGCGAGCCTATCAACAAATATAAATATCTTGGAAAACATTATTTTTCACTAAAAATGTCAAAAACAGTAATTGTGACAATATTGAACAGGGAGAAATTAGAATTCGTCGATATAACAATTTTTCTGGGGATTATGCTTGACTCAAGGCTACAATGGGGTCCTCATTTAACGTCGCTTGCAGGACGGCTAAGTTCAGCAGCATAAATATGCTGTTAGAAAAATCCGCCAATTTACGAATGTTGATACCTCGAGACTAGTCCATTTTAGTTATTTTCATAGTATCATGTTTTACGGTATCTTACTATGGGGATGGGCTGCAGACATAAAGTCTATTTTTATTCTGCAGAAAAGAGCCATCAGAGCCATTTATTTACAATCTTCGCCGGCGCGATTCTCTAACTGGAACTGTTGAAGGAAATTAACATCATGACGGTACCTTGAATTAGACATTGAGTTTGTGATTTGATTATGGCGCTCCATCGACCTCTGCGCATCTCACAATTGACAGTAGCAAGTGATACTTACACTACTGTTATATTCATGGCTTTTTACAGCAATTGCTACACTAAACTTGGGCAGTTCAATGTGTATTCAATTATCACATCACATATTGGGTCAAAACTACATTGGGGAAAGTGACCGCCGATCTGATCTCCACAACCCTAACTGGTTAGTACTTTACTCCTTGGTATTCACTCACTTACCTATATTATCGATGCTGGGTATCTTGCACTCTAGCACATCCAAGGGTTGCGCCAGCAGCCTCAGGTTGGCGATGTGCAGCGTCATAGCCTTGTGCAGCACTTGGTTGCTCTCGTTGGTCCTGGTGTGCGCCTCTTGGTACTTGTGGTACTCTCGAGACAGTTCTGTCTGGACTATGGATGGGGGACGCGGACCCATCACTTTTTGGTATTCCTTTTCTTTTGCTGTTTCTTCCTGAAAGATAGATCGTTGGTGGTATCATCATCATCTTCCTTCTTGCATGCTACCTGCTTAGGTTCCCAGGAGTAGCACTGACTATGTATGCGCTGGCACTGACTATATAGGCGGATGCAGCTAGTTGGCTGCTACATAGCAGCCAACTAGCTGCATCCGCCATTTCATTAAAAGTCTAGCGTTTTCATTGAATTGTACTGTTTAATCAGCGACATAAGTGACATGGAGAAGTCATTAAACGATATTGAACAAAAGATGTCACTTAGGTCGCTGAAAAATGGGCACATTTAAATGAAAAGGCTAGGCAACCAATTATACGGCTGATTAAGCTAATTGGCTGCGACATATATAAGCGATTTTTTAGTGATACACTTTTGTAGCAATAGCAAACAACAGCTGTTAAGATATTATTAACGAAATCTAATTAAATAAATTGTAATTATTGTTATTCATTTGCTGCTTTTTGCCTGGGCTGTTTCACGGAGGCTTGTACTAGAGAAGGTACAGCCCCATAATACTACTACCGCTTTTTTCTTGTATGCTAAGAACGACTATCGTATCAATTTATAAACTGGCAACCCAAATACCTTAGTAGATTAATGTTACAAAGAGACGAACCTGTATAATCTCTTTGATTTCGCCCAAAGATTCTTCCACATCGCTGATGATTTCCGCGAGATTATTCATGGAGTCGACCAACGTCTGTATGATCTCAGTTTTAGCGTTCATTGCGGCGCATCGGTCTACTATCTCTTGAGGTACTCTGAAAGACACGTTTACGATTAATTTAAAACGCTGATGCTCATTAAGATACTGAGAACTACTTTTCGTTGTTGGATTTAATTATTTACAGGTATCACCACCGATAATTCCCCTTTTCTGGTTTTGGCCATTACAGTCAAGCTTTGAAACAACCTTTTATGATAATTATGGTATTGATTGATAATGCTACTTCCACTGACAAAGACAATTAATGCTACCTGAATATGTAGCATTTTGGTAGTTAACGCTTTTAAAGCTGAAAGTTGTAAGCTGACTTTCATAACCAGTAATGCAGTTCTTATTTGCTTCGGTGTAATGAAATAGTAATGCAAACGGGGAAAACATGATACACATCATGGTGACAATACACTATCATAAAGGTTAAGAAATTGCTTGTTAGTTGATCCTTGATTAAAATTCAAACTCACTTCTGAGAAGAGCTCGTGGCTAAATAATAATCTTCAAGGTTAAGCAACGCATGCCGAGGTCAGTCTGTGGATGGGTGACCATCTTAACATTCTGAGACTCCTCCGTGCCTAAGAAAGCACGTTAAGCCATTGGTTCACACATCTACAAATGGCAGCCGGGCCATTTTTAGATCTTTGGCAGTTCTTACGGACGCTTCTGATACCAGTCCTGCGCCTGCCAAGAAGTACCGTATTGCCCCATTGCTGGGTTATGAAGATCAGTTGCTCTACGTAAAATACTGGTATTCAGCTAAATCCGGTTTGACTGTAAGCCAACCTCATGAGAAAAGGCTAGGCAGATGATACTCACTTCTGAACCGACTCAATAACATCCAGCTGGTCGAGCTGCAGCGAAGACATGAACTCGCTCAGCTCAGTGTTCTTGTTCTCCACCAGCGTGACAATGTTTCGCAGCATTTGTGCTTTCTCCTCCGAGTATACTGAGGAAGCCTCATGCGCCATCATGGGGACGAGGCGAGAGAATACGTCGGTGCCTGACACCTGGGACGGAAGAGATAATGGTTAAAATTATATTATGATTACAGACTGCAGAAAGTGGAGGTCAGATCAGAAAGTGGAGGTCAGATCAGGCAGTGGATGCCATGTCAGTCAACAATAAACTGGAGGTTATCTTATCGCAATTCAGATGTCGACTTTTATTATTTTTTAAATATAGCTGCAGCCATCTAAGTTTGTATGTCCAGCGCCTTCGGCAGTCCCACCCTGCCCAGAATGACTAGCTTATTTTTTCGTTTTAATGCTTGTCAAAATAAAATAGGAAGATGAGCGTTTTATTGTTGCTTTATTGAGAAAATTCTGAATCAAATATATGACAGTAAACAAACAATAACGCTCGATGTAACTGATTTCGCCAATACCTTACCTAACCAGAAAGTCAAAATTATTTGCAGGTGAACTGCTTCCCAGGGTTAAATATGAATCTTTAGTTGTTACATAACACAATCCTGTAAGAATGTGTTGTGATTGTGAATAATAGGAAAATACAAACAAACATATTTTATTTTTAGAAATATAGTACTGTTAGAAATATTCGTTTTTATTCAGTACAGTCTTACTTTTCTACACTTCCGCTTAGAACAGTCACATTCAAAATTTGTTGAGAGAAACTCTAATGGGGTAGTCAAAATAAGTATACTAACGTCCTACTTGTCTCATGTCCATGCTCAAAACTCGCGCCTGGACGTGGAATTGCAGACACCAGCCCGACATACTATAAACTCACCTCTGGATCATTAAAGTTGATAGCCAAAGCCTTCACCAGGCACACAGGCTTCATATCCGAAAGCAGATCCTTCTCCGGTACCTCCTCATGATAAATAAATTCGTTTTCATTCTTCGCAGCTTTCCGCTTCCCCTCGACCACGTCGTTGGTGAAGGTGAGGGCTTCCTGCGTGATCTGTGTAGGTTCTATGTATTTGGTCAGCTTTCTCGCTTCGGCTAGCTTTTCAACAGCTTGCTGGTAGAAAGCGACGCGCTCGCCCATCTTTTGTTGTTCTTCTGCGTGCATGCCTGTGTACGAAATGGAATTTATAAATGGAGTCTGCACTGGACTTTGTGGGTTTTCTGCCACTGCCTGTTGGACCAGGGTGTCCCTATGTCCGTCGCCCACATTCATCCGGACCCGAGGTGGCGTCGCGTGGTGTTCCCGTGCGCCCCTCTGACGTCGCGGGGGTAGTTAAACACCTCACTCCCCCGCTTACGAGATGTGGCCCGCAGAGGCGGGCCGGCACCAGCCGGGGATTACGGAAGTCGCATACGTTCCCGCGATCCCCGGCGTAGATGGGAGATGGAACACCAGGGTGGTTTTAGTCAGTAAGAGTCTGACAGACCCCTCCGCCCGCCCCAGGGTGGAGGGGGAGGACATCCATGAGGATTTCACCCCGTAAAACAAAAACCCTCCCTAAGTTATCCTCCACAATAACTTTTTACTTAAAAGAATCAGGGTAGAAATAGGAACAAGTTTTTTTTTACTGTCTACATAAAAAACTTGAATGTAACATTGATGTGTCATGTACTGTCTTTTTCTTCATATTTCCAAGTTCCATGGCTACTTTAAAATTACTGGTGAAGATAGAAACAGTAATTTTGCGTGAGATAAAAGAAAAGCAGCATAAACTGGCCTTATCTAACATCATACATGTTGTTTTACAGACTTAATAAACAAACATCATCTAGCAATTCAGATCAATGATCTACAACTGCGTCATTCGTCTATTGTATCCGGGTATAGTACGCTTTTAATTTATTTGCCTTTAACACTCTGTACAATGACAGTGTGACGTAAAAATTCAAGCTTCAATGAGGAAGTTTCTTTTGTTAAATAGGTACGGTAAAAAGAGAAGTCGTTTTGCCTCATACGTATTTATTACCACAGTCGCAGACGCTCTGAAAAACGAATGATGACAAACTTTATAATTCACTTAGTATTCATACCAAGTCTAGTCAGGACTAAGATTTTTTATACAAACTTCCACCCCCTATTTCACGTCCGCTAAGAAAGGATTTTTGGAAACTCGGGGAGAGTTTCCAAACGTCTACTAACTAGAAACTACCTCCCTGCTAAGTTTCATCTTTATACGTTCAGCGGTTTTCGATATATCGTGATGAGTGAGCCTTTCGCTTTTAGATTACCACAGTCTCACACGCAAAATACACGCTTGGACACTGAGTTTCGGATACCAGCCAGACTTGTTCATTACCATGGTTGCTTGCAAAATGCACATTTCTATGTTGAGCAACGTCGCGCGATGTTCAGAGATGCACAACTCTTTCTTCTTCTTTAATTCCTGTTAATGTGATATAATTTTCATAATCGCCTCTTTCTTGCCAAAAGAGCTACTGGTTGAATGTAGGCGTCCTATCCCTTAAAAATATAAAAAACGAGTTTTGCCCTTTCCACTTCCAGTGTATTCCAACAACTTTCACCATGAAGTTTGTTTCACCTAGCTGGGGTCATGAGTCATGACATTTCACCATAAAATATTAAATACATACCTTGGTACAGGCAAACGACGCATCCGACATAAGAGAACTTGAAAGACAGGTATCTGTGCCAGTAGTTGTACAGTTTCGTGCCGATAATCTCATGCACAACGTCAATGCCAGAGGAGGGGCCCAGAAGAGCCAGGGAGTTCTTGTAGAAGTACATAACTTGAGTTGCTACGGCACCTGAGAAAGCAAAGGGATTACGGTTGATGTTTTCTTTTACTCTTGTTCATGCTTGTTATTCTGTGCCAATTATTGATTAATTACTTTTATAAATAGTTGTTTTAAGCATGTATTTATAATTTAGGATGTGGTAATAAGTTTTAGGTAAAGTTGTATGAGCGAGAACAACAGTCAGTGGATTCATTTTTAGGGTTCCAATCACTACTGGTAAACAATGCTGTGTAACAATCTCATGAACTGTAATAGGCATATACTTAGTTGAAATATTCACAGAGTATACTTAATATATTATAGTGTATTTCTATTGCAACTACAATACCAAATAATAAAAATTGAATGAACTCTAGAATTATATAAACCAGAAATGAGTATGTGTGACTCACACTTGAGCCATTTTTTATCAACATAATTAATAAGTATAAACAAGTTGTGCAAACAGTAATTATTTTACCCCACCATTAATTTTTTTTTTTTCTTTTTTTTGTTTTCTTATCTTGCAATCAGTCCTTCTAAACTATAAGCAGATGAGGTGGGTGCTTTTTACCCCACCATTAATTAATTATAATTAATTAATTCTAAACACTCATTTAATTTCTCATTTCATTTAATCTAAATATTTTTCGACATTCTGTTGATAAATTAATATCATAAGAATATTACAAACTCACCAACAACACTGGATTTTCTAGTATCCTGAATACTTTTATCAAGAATACACTCTTGAGCCTGTGCAAAACAAATCTCCTGCATCATTCTCATTATCTCAGGACACACATCTACTCCGGATGGTTGCGGTAACTGTTCTCGTAGGTACTGGAACACCCATGCAGCTTGTTGGAACTGCGTACAAGCTGCCTTAAGGCTGTCTGCTGTGTTCCGTGGCTCTGAAGCTGCGAGCTGAGTGAGAAGTGCCCCTACATTGTATAGAATGCTGGCCATTTCAAACCTTATATCTGCTAGTGTTCTGTTCATATTTGCATACAGGTCTTTCCTTGAAGTGGAAAAAATCATAACAATTAATTTACTTGATTGGTAAGAAATATAAGTTCAAATCATTATAGGTACTAACTGCCTGAATCATCATTTTACAGCTGCTACTTTTTCCGTAAGTCTTTCATAATTTGCTGCGTGTTCCAGAAAAGTGTGGTCATATTTTAGGATGATGTTCTGTATCAAAAATACAGTAAAAAAAAAAGAATTGCAAAAATTTAAAGAGACAATTATTATTTTTGTATTATTTTGCTTCATAAATCATATTGATAGATTTCATGATCAAAACAACTGTGTGACATAACTTACAGTGCAAGAACCTTTTTTATGTACCTCCTTTAAACTGCTGCCTTCCTGGTATGTTATGCACAGAGCGGCCAGCGCTCACGTAGTTAGCCTGTCACTTACACTGTGTAAAATACTAGATGAATTGACCCATTTTCAATTTATGGTTCCTTTTACATTGTGCTTTGAAGACCTTTCCGAATACCTGACACGTGCCTGATATCCTAGTACTTTTCCTTTGAGATATTCATTATTTCAAGCTTTTTATTTTTAGTACGGAACCATTTAAACTATGTAGTGGGGAAACAGAAGTTTGTAAAGCAAGACGAAAAAGAAAAGATAGGTTTAATGAGCGAGACAGAAGAAGTTTTTGAAGTTCAATGTCCTGGTCAGCTGATTGGTTAGGGTTGTTCATATTATCAACTAGTAGAGACATTGATGTTATGATCGATAGAAAAATTCATAAAAAAAATATTAATTTGCATTCATAGATATGCAGTTACTAAATAAGTCTCCTAATGATCCTTAAATATACACCTTTCTGGAACACACTGTATAGCTATCACTGGAAACTTGCAGACTCCGTAAGATTGTAATAAATCTTGATTTGATTATAATTATTGATGTTATGAAAAAATATTATTGTATACAGTAAATCCAATCCAAATTTATTAATTTCAAAAAATCCGTGTCTTGTTTAGAAAGAGTAGTTTACAATATTTTACAATCTTACTACGATTGCCATTTTTCGGTGATTGGCCATTCCCAAAACAAGACACTCCTTATCAGACAATGATTTTATCAACATTTAGACATAATGTAAACAACTTGATACCTGCTATCATGATTCATACAAACAATAAAAGAAAAATCAATAGGGATTAAAGTGGTGTGAATGTTAATTAGATTTACCAGCTGAAGGAACACGCAGCAGGTTGACCTTTGGCCATCGGGAATCGGCTTTGCAGCGACCGCAGCTGACAAAAATATCTGATTAGGGCACTCAACCCCGAGGAATCGATAGTAGGTCGCACGGCTGCATGCCGCAAACCTTCCAACTGATGAATATCATTGCTGTAGCTCTCTGGATCCTCTCTATAAGCTTCCGCAATGTACTAGAAAAAAATACACAACGTAAAGACGTGACAAAGAAATTCTGAAAGTAACTTTTATCAGAGATTACGAGACCTACTTACCTGTTTCAATTTTGGTCCAAAATGCGTGACCACGTTGGTCGCCTTCAGCTCAAAGCTTATCAAGGGTAATTTTGGAACGGCTTCCATGTTTTCCAAAGCTGTTTTTACCCGTTTTAACTATTTTTCACTCGGTAAAACAATTTCATCACAAATTAGCTTATTTGTTCCACTGTCATTTTTTTGTGTTTTAATTTAGAGGGCGTACCTCTTGTTTTAGTTACGGTTATACGAGTACCGGTTATCACTAGACCGACATTCTCATTACGCAACTGTGAATTTTCTATTAGACTTCAGTGTATTGCAACAAGCAGAATCTGTAAAAGTGTATAAAATATTTGTTATAATTCGTGTAAGTATTACTTTTTCAGTGTTCTTCTCTAAAGAAAAAAGAACGTACAGAGACTATTATGTGGCGGCAGCACAGAAGTGTCATGTCATGGTATCACGGAACACATGGAGCATTGTACTGTCAAGTATTGTACAGTTCTCGTCAAATAACTGTGCTCCTCTGAAGTTGGTTACGAGTGGCTGCGTAGCAGTCAAAATTACGAACAAACTGCAACTGCGCATGCGCAAGAGACATGGAGGCGGGGATTATGGTGGCGCGATTTTATGTCTCAGTCACTCGTTTACGTTTGATGCATGCTTGCGTCCCGCTTGCTCCCGTCTACGTGATTGCACCTGCGCGATCTTTGCAAATGGCTAACTTCAGAGGGGCAAAGTTATATGACGAGAACTGTATAAGTTTAATTTACTTATAAGTTTCTAATTAACAACACCAGATGGCCCAGGCTAGGCTATGTCGTGCATGTTCCTCTAACCGAAGCATGCAGGGACTCTATCTATAGGTGGCAGCGTCAATGTGAAGAAGTATGCTAAACGTTAAAGTTTCGAAAATGCAACACTAGATGCTACTGATGCTTGATGGCATTGTCAACGCTGTGCATGTTCCCTTCTAAGGGAAAAAGCCCAAAATTGATTTGCCGAAAACAATCACATCATATTTTTTTTTCTGTGCTCATCATCACAAACAATAAAAAAGGCTTGGCCAAAAGGTCTTAGCTAATGGGCCATAAAAAAAACAAAATGTCTATGTCTATAATGAAAATGTCTTATGAAAATGTCTATTAGTCTATGGTATTGGCATTTCTGTCATTCTGTCAGTTATCGTTGCTGCTTTATTGAAAATTTTATTATTTTCAGGCTTTCAGCCAAATACGATTGAAATCAAGGGAAGTTTTGCATGCAGACCGTTAACAAACCTCCACTATGAAGCTGAAAAAGCCCAAAACTGATGCTGAGGTAAATTTCCAGCAGTAACATCTTTTGTTTACATGCGACATAGACCAGGGTCACTACGCGGCTACGGCACAACATTCACATCTTCATATCTCTGTTCCTATACCTAATAGAAATCTAAAACTCATCGGAATACTTCAAACAGCTATAAAAGCTAAAATCATTGCATTAACTACACCATCTTACTCGTATTTACTCTACTTTTTCAGGAGGTTGCACCTGTGGTACCTCCACAGGCGGAGATTATAGAAGCCGACTTGTATAAGCGTTCGTACTTCGGGCCTGATGTGCCGACTCTGGAGCTGGAGTGTTGGGAGGAGGAACTGTCTGAAGTTCAACTACAAGCCTTTAAGAATGCTGACAATGAGTACAAAAGTATCCAAAACAAGCTTGATGATATGGTCAAGGATACTGGTGGAGAGATTGTATACAATGGTGACCAGTTCACAGCTTATCAGTTGCTTGGGAAGTAAGTTATTGACCTAAATATTTCATTTTCCTATTAGAAACTATGCAATGGTTGCTTACTGAAGCTACCAAATACTCTACCTACTATGAAATCGTATCATGAATATTGAGAAAGAACATTATTAGGATCATTCAATGATTCAACAGAAGACAACCTTGTCAGCATCTGTAGAATTCCTTTGTATTTTTAACCAAGTTCAAAAAGGAGGAGGTTCTATGTTTGACTATGTATATATTTTTTTTCCCTATAACATTTATGATTATGTCTGTCTACTAGGTATTTTACCTGCATTCACTAAACACCGATTTCCTTCTGTTTACAGACAACCAGTGCTGAAAGATTTAGAACGGCAAAGTGCCGAGATCATTAGATCTAGGTCTCGCTCACTGTCTATATCAAAAGAGAAACCTGGAAAGAGAGGTATGTTTAATAGTCTATTCGCATAGTTTGTATTTCCATAAATTTAAATATACAATTTTACACTTTTAAAAGATCTGTATGAGATGATGATCTTATGATCTAAAATAGGAAGAAGTAATTGTACGAATTCATGTCCCTTTCCCTCTAGGTCGACCAAAGAAGATTCGTAACAACACAGAAGATGACCGTGACTACTCACCATCTCCTGATAGGGCCAAGTCACCTGAACCAAAGAAGAAGAAAAAGAAGGACAAAGAAAAGATTAAAGAGAAGGAGAAGGAAATTAAAGAGAAAGAGAAGGATAAAGATAAAGAAAACACCAAGACTAAGGACAAGACTCTGGCACCTTCTAGTAAGTACTAGCTGACCTGGCAAACTTCGTACTGCCTGTTAATTTTTGTTTGTGTTATGTTTCTGTCATGTATCAGAGAAGTCTGTATAAAGCACATGTTTTGTGTTTTTTTCCAATGTTTTGAGTTATTCTGCTATTCGGGTTGTAGACAAATAACAAAAAACGAATATCATAAAAATCGGTCTTCCAGTTCTTGAGTTATGAGTGATGAGATGGTGAATGAGAGTATTTAGATTTATCTTTCAAGTCACATTACTGAAAACTGATTACTGTTATATATCCCCTCAGCTTTGGCATAAAGCAGTGTTCATCTTCAGGCTTCTGCCCATGATTTCCAGCTTTTTAGATTCATAGCTAATGTATTTCATTTGTTTTATTCACATATACAGCAACAAAAATAGAATATTTATAGCATACCATCAGGTGAGATAGTGGTCAAGCGCTTGCCTATCAATAATTAAAAAAAAAAAAAAAAAAAGCATTCAACAGTGCTGCCACTGCACAAAGGTTTCAGTTTTTAACCAGCATATAATTGTGAGCTGCCTTCTCTTCATTTTACGTATTTTAAACCATTATATTTCGTTTTATGCACACAACTAGCAATCACAATACTTAAAACAAAAAAATGCTATTTACAAGTTTCCACTGCAAGCATTTATGTGCATCATGCACATACCATAAATAAAACATGATTATAAAAACTAAATTAATGAGTTCAGAGAACTCAAAACTGACTTTTCAACAACTCCCTCAGATGTGCACAGCGTGGTTACGAACGTGCGTCCCTCCGAAGCTACGGCCATCGGCGGCCTGCTGACCGGCAGTGCCACCAAAACCTCCACCATCGTGGACCTCACCAAAGATGAGGGGAACAAGAACGTTGCTGATTCTAGAGAGGTTTCCTTCAATAAATTGCAAGGTAAGTCCTGGCTTTTCTGTTCTATTTTGATTGTCCATCTTGTTGCAGAGCCAGTCTAGCTTGCCAATTGAAATCTTTTGCAAAAATATCCAGGCTGTTATGATCTGCCTTATGATAATAAAATGCCGATTTTAAGTCTGATGTCCCTGGTAACACTTAAGTACTACTCAGCCGCATTCAAAAGCATGCGTTCACATGCTACATTTATTAATACTTCTTCTTCGAAGTATTTTTAACGAGGTCTGGCAGTTTGAGTACTTTTGCGGCCTACTCAAATGTCCTTTCTTTGGCATGTTCGTCGGTTCGTTGAGCTCCTTTTTGGTTCTAAGTTGAGCTACTCGACTACTGACCAAAGCTTGCACTGACTGGACGGGTCCACTCAAATCTGTGTGGTTCTTTCCTCAAAAGACCATTTCAGACACTGATCTGCATGATCCTCATATCGTATTGTGAATTTGGGGACCATGCAGATCGCTATGATAGGGATCCATTTCATGTTAGTCAAAAATGTCTGGCAGTTTGAGATTTTTTTTATGCGGCCTACCCAAATGTCCTTACTTTGGTATTGTTCGTCAAATCGTTGAGCTCCTTAAAGTTCTAAGTTTTAGCTCCACAATAACTGACAAATGCTTGCACTGTCTGGACAGGTCCACTCAAATCTGTGTGGCACTTTCCTCAAAAGGCCACCTCAGACATTAACCTACATGGTTCTCGTATGATTTGACCAGTACAATTTGTATGGACTTCAAAAGAGACTGTGACCTCTGAGTTTGTTTCGGTGTTTCTTCTCAGGGTAGTCAGCTAGGAAACACCGGCCTCATCTAGCTTAAAATGACCAAAAAATATTGACGTGTAAAAGTGTTATGTTTAACCTACTTACAAAATAAATATCATTTATCATTTATCATTTATCATTTATCAATACGTACTGTCCCCTTTTTCAACTTATTATTGTTTCAAATGCAACTAAACTACTAAATGATTCCTTTTATCCTACAGGCAAAACATTCCCATCTTTGGTAGTAGTGGCGCGTCCGTACCTCCGCTCTAAAGAATCAGCCCCACCCTCGGACCGGGCCACATTGGACAGCAAGGTGAAGTCAGTGCTGATGCACACTCCTATGAAGTTCACCGAGTGGCTCATACAGCAGGGGCTAGTCAGGTCCGAGCAGTGGTGCGTTATTCATGCTGGGAATAAGCTCAAACTTGGTAAGTGCATTTTAGTAAATCTCATAATATATATTATGAACTTGTATGACACAAACACAGACTGGTAACGTAAATAAATTAGTTTTCTCGGTTAAGTCCCGATTATGTAATACAAATTATACCAATAGTAGATTACAACTGCACATAAAGGTCACTACAAATGTGAGTGTGAGTGATAAGCCGAGCGGCAGAACAGGTTTATCACACAAATGGTGTAATATCTAATTATTTACAGTTTCATACACCACTATAATAAATAAAATCATCAAAAACATAATTTAAAATATCGTAAATATGGCGCCAAAACCTAGAATTATTTATTTACTATCTGTCCCCCGCGGCTTCGCTCCCATCAACTGGCTACCTACCCTACCTAACATTTTGGGAAAGTGATTTTTTTTTAGTATATTTATCAATGTTTTGAATACCTATTTATTCTGCTATTCGAGTCGGAGACAAATCCAACAAATCAAAAACCATAAAATTCGGTCCAGCAGTTCTCGTGTTAAGTGTTCGAACAAATCCGACTTTGTTTTAAATGTATATTAAGATTGGCCTGTTTTTTTTAATATCATTTTAGATAAAACCATACTGTTATTTCAGGCATGTACTCCGATGTGTCAAAGTTCCCGTACTCCGGCGGCTACGTGTGGATATCCGAGTGCTGTCCCACGCGATTCGTCTCCGTATACTCCAGCTCGATCTTCGAAGGGGCGACCTTCCCTCCTAGCGTGCTCCTCAAGTTGATATACCACTGGTCTTGTCAGACTAACGTCCAGAACGTCGTCCAATGGGTTAAAGTAGACAATCTGTATGTAAAAGGACTATTTACATGGCTAAGGGCTATTTGTACCTCAGCCATTCATCAGCATATGGGCTTGCTTGGTGGGTCGGGCAAGAAAGTGGAGGTCGGAGTCATATCCTTGGGTACGACTAGTCATGATGGTACCCAGAGGCAGGTGAAGGTCGAAGTTTTGGGGGTCTTGGATCCTGTTGACAAATTGGTGAGTTAAATTTTTATGAACTGAATTTGATGTAGTCCTGCATTATTGTATTTTTCACTTGAAAATATGCCAGGGTATAAGACCTTTGCCATTGACATGAATAAGGGCATGAATAAGTCCTTACTTTCAGAAAATATATATTCCATTTTTAAGCTCTTGCTTCTCTGTATTTTAATTTACATTTTCAACATAGGAATTCCGGTGATACATGCTCAATGGTTGAGCGATCGGCTGCGCTGCGTGTCGCGGGTTCGATTCCCGCACGGAGCAAATATTTGTATGGCCTACAGATAGTTGTTCCGGGTCTGGCTGTTTGTGTATGTGAGTTTGTATGTTTGTAAACGCACCCACGATACAGGAGAAATTCCTAGTGTGAAGCAATGTTTACAAAAAAAAAATCAGATTTGCAATGTTTGCAGCATTGAGCCGTAATAATTTACGTAAGTGTAAACGCAATCATAAGAACATCTATATTTTCATTGTAGATCCGTCTCCGTGCCGTAGAACCTTTAGCAGAACACGAAAAGAACTACAAGAAACGATTCCAAAAAATCCTCGAGCCCCTATCAGCGTGGGTGCACCCTTCATCAGTTATCCTGACGGATTTGACGGTGGACAAGGGCACCCTGGTGTCTATGGGTTTTAAAAACGTGCATCAAGCGTCTACCCACACGGACTCTTCGACTGCGAGGAATAGTAATGCCAATATCATGGAGTATTTGAGGAGGATCGTGCCCAGAATGTTCCAGAATACTCTGTCGCTGCTGTCCAGGCAGATTATACAGCAGTTCTTGGATGAACTGGTTTGGAGAGAGAGGTAAGGTTTTTTTTTTGTAAGATGTCTCCTGCGTTCCTATTGGACAGTATAGTAATGATCTTTTCTAATGTATTCTTGTAAAGCTTTTTCTTTGTTTGGTCATGGTTATTGTGACCAATTAAACAGTAAAGTGTCCATAGTAGTGTTGGGTAATAATCTAAGAAACTACCATACTAGATCATGTAATAATACCTATGTCAGCTCTCACAAAATCAAAAGTCATTTATTTGGTTAAGGTTGAAAGCCAGCACTTTTTGAACATCAAAGTTTAATAAAGACAGTCCCCCAAAACGCCAGCCCTTTAGCAATTCCTAATGTTTTAGCTGGGCACGATATCAGACATCGCCATCAGGTGATTCAAGCCTGCAATGTCCTAGCCAAACTGGAAACAACTTTACAAAGTATGCTTCCTGTGGGAATCGAACCCACGACCACCGGGTCACAATCACAAGGCAAACACCTAAACCACTCGACCACGGAAGCAGTAAAACGGATATCAGAAATCGCCATCATTGATTGAGAGACACCAAACCAGCATTATAGTTATACATACCCTTACCAATACTTTCAATTCACATCAGATACGGCATAACCCCCGGCCAAGCATTCGACAACATAGTGATCCACATTTCCGAACAAAGCAAGATGGAGTCCAAGGACCCCATAACTGTGCGCCTCAACAAGATCGCTGCCAACCCCTTCAAGAACTGGAAGTATCCTACTGGTGGCAAGGTATGGCTTTAAAAATTTTATGTATATTTCAATTTTGAGGAGCTCGTGGCTAAATTATAACAGCCGCACGGACCAATCTTTAAGGTTAAGCAACGCTTGCCGAGGTTGGTCTGTGGATGGGTGACCATATTAACATACCGAGACTCCTCCGTGCCTCGGAAAGCACGTTAAGCCGTTGGTCCCGGCTGTCATTTTGTAGATCTTTGGCAGTCGTTCCGGGTTGTCAGAAGCCAGAAAATCTGACACCAGTCTTGCCAAGAAGTACCGTGTTACCCAGTTAATGGGTTGTGGAGGTCTGGTAGGCAGCCGCTCCACGTAAAATACTGGTAGCTGAATCTGGTTTGACTGGGAGCCGACCCCAATACTGTTGGGAAAAGGCTAGGCAGATGATGATGTATTTTTTGTCTACCTACTATGACGTAAAACAAGCACTATTAGGTGATGGGAAAATCAAAACGATTCAAAGACGCCGCCACGTGTAGCACCTAACTGACCTAACCACATAACTGACATCCGACTAGAGTGCGCGCGTGCGCGTGAATTGAGCGCGAAAGTGGCGGCTTACGATTTTTGATCGTAAGCTGTGCACCAAAATGGGTACGTTCTATAGTCAACGTTAATCAATCAATTTGAAAAAAAAAACAACGCCGAAGTAAGAGAGAGATAAAGTAGGGATGAGATGAGTAAGGGTTGGTGTGTAATCTGGGATTATATGTAAATGTCACCAGAAAATTGCAAACTCCGTGAGATTGTAAATTATCACGTCAAACTATAAAAAGACACGGATATATTGGAAACTATTGAATTTAGATGGCATTTATTGTTTCCAAAACTATTTTTTCATAATATTGTTACGAGCTTAGGGTTCGTGACAATAAAAACAGCCGATTAATTAACCAAAATGACACTTTAATTAATCAACACTAATTACAACTTTCAACTCACTAATTATAAATCACAATTGCACTACTGATCACTTTAATTCGCAGTCGAAGTTCGCTCTCGAAGTTGTCGCTTGTATCGCAAATTCAATACTGACTCGGTCGCAGGCTATGCGGGCCTTATATAGGTCGGCAGATAATTCCAGAACCTTCTAGTATAGAAACATCTAGAAAGTTCGAGTACATACCGGTCCGGACCAACCAGACATCGTAAACTCTAGAATGTCCTGGCATAGAAAAGTCTAGAAGGATCTTGACGCTACTAGTTCTGCTACTCGATACTAGATGGCGCTAGTAGTAACTTTTATCTTTATGTACCCGGCATTAATTCTGGCGCGTAACAACATATCGAGAAATATTATAATCTAACTAGCTTTTGCCCGCGGCTCCACCCGCGTGGATGTCGGTTCAGCCGTTTTAGCGTGAAGCGTAACAGACAGACAGTTACTGTCCTGTGCATTTATAATATTAGTAGAGAAGTAGGGATAAAGATTTATTACAATCTTACGGATTCTGCAATTTTCCGACGAATTTTTATGTGAATTTATTCAAATTGTTAAATGAGGAATTACTTTTATGTTATGTACGGCACATTTATCATCTGGCTTAGCCTCAGTGTTCACTAGGGGGCCCTACCAAGGTGCCAGAGTTGGGCAAAGTATATCCTTTGCTTTAATTAAAATACAAATTACGTATTTGGTATTGGTATTTGAAATACCAATACCAAATACGTATTTGTATTTTAATTACATGTAGGTAATTCAAATACTGCCCAGCTCTGCAAGGAGCACATAACACCCGGTTCCCCTTACGAAATTCAAAATAACATTCTTCTTCTTCTTGAATCTTTTAGAAACGCGAAAAGGTAGAAGAGCCTGAGCCAGAGACGGGTCGCGGGCGGCGCGGGCGCAAGAAGAAGGAGCCCTCGCCCTCGCCGCCGCCCAAGAAGAGGAAGAAGGAGAAGACTACCTACGTTGAAGAAGAGGATGAGGAGGTCAGTCTAAATTATTGAGTAATGAAATGAGATTTGAGTTCATTGTACTGCCTGCTAGAGTTTCGGAATTGTTCGACAGCGGTACCGCGGCCCAGGAATGCAACGGGCATTTGAAGAAACATGGTAGG
Source organism: Melanchra persicariae (assembly GCA_947386135.1). Lineage (NCBI taxonomy): Eukaryota > Metazoa > Arthropoda > Insecta > Lepidoptera > Noctuidae > Melanchra > Melanchra persicariae. Next base: position 3,357,783 of record OX376653.1, on the reverse strand, counting down.
TTTTTTTTTATTGAGTAATGGGCTAGCTCTTGACCTCGATAACGCCTTATAGAAAGCGATGAATGAGGTCTATGATGCAGCGAGCGTGCCTAGAAAATGCCTGGAGGCACTGGTGGTACTAAACACAGCAGGCTGCTTGACGCCGGACTCCGGGAGGGTGGTCGCAACCAGGCGCTACCACCGCGAGGGAAGGACTGGCTAGGCTTGTAAGGTGTGAGACTGTCCAGGATGCACCGAGCGAGAGGTTCAGTTGAGTGCCTGATGGAACAAATTGCGCTACACGAGGAGGCTCCTTCATGCATCCCAATAAAAGTTTTAGTAGGTCAGAGTCTGACACTCCTTTCCTCTCCGCCCAGTGCGGGAGGAGTCATTTGATGATTTCCTGTCCACAAAAAAGGGTCCAGGATTAAGTACAGTACAATGGTTCCATTTACGAGGCTTTTGAAAAAACATGTGGAATAGTTAAGAGATACAGGACAATTCTGCAGACCCGAATCTGTGTTCAAATGTCTCTCTTAAAAATAATTTTTAATTAAGATTGAATAAATTGGGATTATGTTTTCCAAAGATGGGCTGGATGGCTTGATGTATAACTTAATATCGTGCGATTCCTGAATAGGATTTTTAATATATGTCACAATTTTTTTCTGACTTTTGTCAAGGCAATTAGTCACCAATACAAAAGTGACTAATATATTGTGTCCTGTGCACTTTAAAGCCTCGTATTCACTAGGCAACATTTGACGCGCGACATGTTGCACAACATGTTGCTCATCATGTTGAACGGCAACGAGAAACTTTATTTTTAGTGACATTAATGTTAACGTTGAGCGCCTGATGGCAACATCGCGTGTTTTTGTGCACGTTGCCGAACATGTTGCGCGTCACGTGTTGCGCGTTAAATGTTGCCTAGTGGGAACAAGGCTTTATTAGCCCTGAATTTAAGACACCCTTCTAAAACCTTGCTGATATATTGTTAACCAACAATGAAATAAAATAATCTTTCTTTATAATTAACAGATCCCTCTAGCCCAAAGCCGGAAAACTAAAATAAAAGAAGAGAAAGATAAACCGAAAGACAAAACCACCGTCGAACCAACAGTGACAACAGCCCGAAGTCGCCGCACAAACAAAACTAAGTCTTATGTGGATGACGACTTGGACGACATTCCTCTGAAGAATATCAAGAAAGAAGCGAAGCCGGAAGAAACTGTGTCGATGGAGAGGTATTACTTCGGACAGATCGGCGGGGACGCAGACTCTGTGAAGATGGCTATTGCTGTTGAGGTAAGTTTTATTACACAAATACGTACACTACTACTATTTTCTTAAGGTGAATGGATGAATGCTCTCACTGCCATTTTGTCGCTAGATGGCGACACATCCACAATTTCGAACATTTTCAATTTTTACACTTAACATAGAAAGTTTTAATAGACAACTTTATTATAGGCTATACCTAGGGCATTAACTTGATTTTTTTAGATAATCACTATGCTTGTTAACTGCTACCATACAAAGATTACAGCAGAATAAAGATTTAGCCGCATGAATTTACTCTTTACACACACATGCAAAGTAAATAGTAGTAACTTTCGACCCTACTAGATGTCGTTTTATTCAAAAATGGTTGGAAATTAAAATGTCCAGAGGACCAAATTGTTATATTCCAATCTATTTCTTATTAATATAACCTTAGCAATGATTATCATCACGCTATACTTTCGGGAAGCTGAGCAGCTAAAAACCTTGACATAAATAAGGTCGGCTATTTGAAACAATTATCAACCGTACAAATAGACTGTCGGTTTAGAGACTGCCTTTCATTAGGCTTGGTGTGGGTTCAAATCTCAATAGTTGTATTTATTTTTGAATTATTTTTTATCTTTCTTTATCCTTACCAAACCTAATATTTTCAAATATTAATAATAATATAATTATTGGTCTATGCATATTTTTGTTTCTAGGCTCGATATCCTATCGGATTTGGTGGTAAAAAGGTATCCCTTTTCACCATAACAAATTATTCAGATAAATTATTTTGGGTAATAAACATTGCATGTTACGCTCTAACATCGCAATCAGTAAACATGGGCTCGGCGTACGACTATGCACCGAAACTCACACATCTGTGATCAGTGTCATCACAGTCGCAACCTACTGTTACCGATAGACAAGGATAGAGATAGGAGACGGCGCTGTCGTGCGAGCGAAATCGCGTTAGCTGCCGAATGTTGACGAATGTTTACGATTATGAATGACATGGCATGTGGTAGCGTTAGCAAATAAAATAAAAAACATTAATTATTTTGAGGTAGTTAAAAAAGAAATTAATATTGTTCGCTCGATCGCGCAAGGTTACTAAAGCTTTACTTCTGCCTTTGTTTTCGGACAATAACAAGCCACTTTTGTCTCCTTAATTCATCTTTAGGAAACCTGAATAAAAAAGAGCCTTAAGTATCACCATTATGCATTTATGTATAAATAAATAAAGAATATGGCTGCACATGACGTGCAGTTTAGGAGTTACGAGGAAGCCTTGAAATCATAACCGTTTGCTTTGCCACAGTCGCGTAATAAAGATAACTAAATATAGTGAAGTAGTGATTCTGCACCAACAATTAGGTACTAAAAACTAGACTTTGTCTTATAAAACATTTTTTTTTAAATAAGTACCTGTTGCGTAAAACATAACTGTTATCAATTATTAATAAAATTGACTTGAATTTAAATAATCATGGTTGGTAAAACAATAATAATAAAAAACTATTAATATGTTTGAAGAAATTTGTGTTGCTAACCTTACGCAACCTCGGTCTGGTACTAGTCGTCGCGCGTTGTTTACAAAATCTCTCAACAACTCGCGAATTGTGCGTATCGTGTCTCTCACGCATGTTTTTAATATCTATCTCGCTCTCACAAACATGGCGAAGCAAACGATAAAATATTTTTGTTATTTTCAACAAATTAACATTTTTGGCTGTATTTACGAGTGGTGTGTCTTATTTTTATTCCTAGTATTATTAAAACACTGTTGAGCTGCAAAGATTAAAGATTTTATTACAGATTTTTGGTTTCCTATGTTTAGGTAGGTACTACTTGATACAGAAAGTCAAGTGAAGTCAATTTTTTTTCAAGTCTATGGAGTGAAGGTAGTTCAATTTACACGATAATTAGCAATAAGTACTACTAATTAATAACAATTTCCGAGATACTGATAAAAGCTAACATGTGGGTAGAACTAGGTAAGTATATTTATTCATAGTACCTACCTAAACAAAAAATCTACACTAATATTATAAAGAGGAAAGATTTGTTTGTTTGTTTGTTTGTTTGTTTGTTTGTTTGTTTGTTTGTTTGAAATGAATAGGCTCCGAAACCACTGGACCGATTTGAAAAATTCTTTCACCAATAGAATTGTACATTATCGATGATGGACATAGGCTATAGAATATTTTCAAAAAAGTTAGGGGTCCGTATGAAAACTTCGATAATGTAACCCAAGGTGTGAGAAAAAATCCTTATATCGCGTACGCTGCGGAATCTATTGACAATAGAGCAAAGTGATGTACTACAGTTTTATAGAGGTCATCAATTTCTACAAAAAAGTCCGCGATACCATATGTCTAACTATTATGGTTAAGTCACCATGACCGCTTTTTGTTCAAATTATTCAAGCAAAAAATGTTGCGGCTTGAGCGAACTGCGACGAATCATATCAATGCTTGGTCCGATGAAGTTGAAAATGATTTCGATAAAACAATAAGAATAACAAATGTTTGGATTTTTCGCAAATAAACTACATACCTACATAATAAGGGGTGAAGCAGGGGTGATTAAGTTTTTAGGGGAGGACATTATTGCTTGCTTTAATTTACGTCGGGATGCTATGAACAAACTAAAAATGGGATTATTGAAACAGATGTACCTAACAATTTTTGCATAATCAACTCCTGACGGGGTGAACGGGGTGAACAGTTGCGCTGAACCTGAGACCATAGAATAAGTAGAAATGGCTAAGTAATAAATGTAAATGAATGAAAATCGTTGTGCTTAATTTTCCAAAACTAACCTTTATAAGGGGGTATAGGGGGCGTTGAAGTCTGTGGAGTACCTACTAAATCCGCGCGGACGAAGTCGCGGGCGAAGTGCTAGTCTCTAATAAAATTCTTTGCCTTAAAAATCTAGAAAAAATATAGGTATGTTTAGGTATCAAATAGGTACTAAATTTTTGTAAAGGCGAATTGAAATTTTTGAGCCTTTACGTGGAGATCCTAAATGTCGGCAGTCCATCCTGACATCAGAATGACTGCCCATTTTTTAAATTCATTTTCTCAGTTATTAATTAGGTACCAATTATTTAAACAAAGATATCAAATAGTAGCAAATAGGTATTAGATCTTAGTAATATTTTTAAGCTGATCGGTCATTTTGGCCAATCATTCTGAAGGTCACATCAATGATTTTCCGTGCGCGACTGAGTGCCAACTGAGTAGGACCGCTTGCTGTGACTAAGTCCCGTATCTAATGGTAATAAAGGTATATTGTACCTACACAGGTTGTTGTAATGTGACTGAACCTAAATAGTACCTAACGTGTAAATAAATTGTGACGTGTAGGTACTAAATAAATAAAAGATTATTTATGCAATTATTCGTCGCGATCTAAGAATGTTTTCTTTAGGTGATACAGTCGTAACATTCAGTGATTAGTGTGATTACTGGCGTTCTTTGGTGGAATGGTTTTAGATGGCAAAGCAAAGGGTTGTTATCAGCTTAGAATATCTTGGTATTAGTTGGTTAGAGTAGGTACCTACCTATGTAAGTACTCGTATGTGTCACCGGATAATTCCAAACATCGTAAGATTGTAATAAATGTTGTTTATGTTTTAGACTATAATCTATGATTATGTTGAGAACAGATAATGGATTGTGGAGGTCTGGTAGGCAGCCGCACCACGTAAAATACTGGTATTCAGCTGAATCCGGTTTGACTGGAAGCCAATCCCAGTAGGTATAGTTGGGAAAGGGCTAGGCAGATGATGTGTTGAGAAGAAATAATTTCGAATACACTGAATCACACCCAAATTCAATAGTTTCAATACTTGTCTTATCTAGAAGAAATTATAAGTAAGTAGGTACTTGTAAATATACAATCTTACGCGACTTATAATATTACAATCATGCGATACAAATGTAAAAAAATACATCATCTGTGAAAATGTCAACTGTGTAGCTATCACGGTCCGTGAAATACAGTCTGGTGACAGACAGAGACGGACAGACAGACATACGGACCGACAGACGGACGACCATTGCGTAGGTAGCTAGGAAAAAAATAGGTAAGTTTGCCTACGCTGATCGCCTGATTTAGGTATAGGTACCCTAAGTATACCTACATGAACTTCTTTTCTCTGATTTGATTCAACCCAAACCAATGAATTAGTACTTAACCGTGTCAGAAAATGTTTTATCAGTACCTACTTACATACAGTGGAAAGATTTTTAAATCTTTAGGTAGGTAGGCACTATTTATTTAAAGTAGATAAGTAATACAATAATAACATTAGTATTGTATCTGTGTGAACCAAAGGCAGATCGCAGATAATTGTTTTCACTTTCTAGCATTATTTCTCATTCCCTAAAAAAAAACATTTCATCAATCATAAAATATAAAATCCGCGGGCAAACCCGCGCGCCGGCGCTAACTTGCTAGAAACACAATTTTGACACACAATCACGCATGGACTGGAATTTGGCAACACGCGTTGTTGCCAAATTGCGTCTTGAATGGCAACGTCGCATCGCCGCGTCCGTCACTCGATAACCTTGGCGCTTGTTCGAATTTTCGAACAGCGCCATCTACTTAAAATGTTCACCGCACGTAAACTCGTAACATAACAGCAATGAACTTTTTCTCGGTGGTTCTATAAATTTCTGTCAGATGGCGCGATTCAGGTCACTCACACATGTAAAGATTTTTCGTTTTTTATTGGGTCTAATTCTCATAGAAAGACTGTTTTTTTTCTAAAATTTGGGCGATAGGCGATCACAATACATTATAAAATCTCATTATACTTGCTTTATTCTGCAGAAACTGTTTATTTACGGAGATTACAGCTCCTGAAAAATGTATGGCGAGGTCTCTTTAGGGATCCCCCTTAAGGTGAAAGCGCCAGGGTAGCCCGCGAAATTCAATTCAATTTTTTTCAAGTTCATCAGGTTGTATCTTGGTCAAAATATGATTCGCGGTCGTGAGTGCTTGGTGCTCACGCCTTTTCATATTGTTTTCTCGACTTTTCTAGTAATAATTGGTTAGAAAAGTCCTTTGCTGCATTAAAAATATCTGGTGGTGTGTTATCAAAGTTTGTATTACTCATTTTTGTAAACAACTAATATTTTTTTGCAATACTAATAGGTAATGAACAAAAAAAAATGGCGGGACACGACGTGAATTCGAATAACGTATAAGGTTTTTTTTTTAATTATGAGTTACGACGCTGTGGTACTGGACCACGCGTGCATGACAATGTTCTTTTTTTTTAAATTCATAAAGATACCACGAATTGAGCAGTGAGAATGTGGCTGTTCGGTGATTCCTTTGCTTTGTAGATACATTACTTTATGAAACTACACATAATTAGGTATACAAGTATTCGTGTGATACTATTAGGCCTTATACTGGATGACAGCGGCGGCGGATATGCATAGATTTGTGTTGAAATGTTCCCGCTGCCATCCAGTTTACGGCCTTATAAACCTTAGCTGCGGCTTGGTTTATAACACTCATATTTAAGTCTTGCGACACTATAACAACCTTCTTTTACTTACAGAATGCCATTGGCTACGATCCTTACATACTTCGTTTATGTTTATACATTTAAGTCATACACGCACGCCGGTTGGTTGTGTAATCTCGGAAATCTTTGCTCCTAGACCTTTGTTAGGCGTACAAAGGGCCGAAGCCAACTCGCAGAGCCCCGTTGGACATTTCTAATGGAATGGGAGACTAACAGGCGATGGGGTTATTATTATGAGTCTATGTTGTCCTAATTTTTTGACTACAAGAAAAATAAACAAAGGTTTTTTTCACGCACAGTGCCCAGTGTGCCACGAGGAGTTCAACGAGAACATCGCTCTGATGTCGCACCTGTTCGGGCACGCGGCGCCGCCCGCACGCAGCCAGGCGGCGCCGGCGCAGTGCGCGTACTGCCTGGAGCGCTTCCCGGCGCAGCACGAGCTCGACACTCACCTCAAGCACAACCACCCGGCGGACACTAAGTCGCCCGACCTCTTTACTTATGCTTGCTTGATTTGTGAGGTGAGTTTTACGGGATTTAAATGTCTGTAACACCTGGGAGGAAATTTTACACAACGAAGTTATAAAGCTGACTTATAAAAGTTATAAACTGACACACAATTTGCTCCACAGTCTGATCTTTTTTAAATTTACAATGTAGAGTCCTGGAAAAATTTTAATAAAATGTGGTGGAACAAAACTACGGTTTTCATAGTGATAAATATAGATGTTTTTGCTCACCCACAACTTTTTGAGAAGGCACCGTAGCCCATTTAAAATGTATAGTATGGAACTTCATATCTCTCGTTTTAAAAATAGTACCTATTTTTGCATCCTTAATTATTTGGCTTGATCTTTACGTGTATATATTTGACCATAAACCATATGTTTCCCCTAGGTCCGCTTCGCTGCCGTGCTGACGCTAGCGTCCCACATGCAGAAGACCCACGCGCCGCTAGAGCTGCCGTACGCGTGCGACGCGTGCGACTACCGCGTGTCGTCCCACCGGGCCATCGCGGACCATTACAGTACAACCCACTGCACAGGCGATACTGTGTTCTGTCCTTACTGTCTTAAGGTACACTTTGCAATTGTGACTACGAGCGGGTGTAATTTATCTATAATATGTATGTATTTATAAATTACTAGCTGTCCCCCGCGGCTTCGCTCCCGTCAACTGGCTACCTACCTACCTACCCTACACCTACCCTACACCTACCCTACACCTACCCTACACCTACCCTACACCTACCCTACACCTACCCTACACCTACCCTACACCTACCCTACACCTACCCTACACCTACCCTACACCTACCCTACACCTACCCTACACCTACCCTACACCTACCCTACACCTACCCTACACCTACCCTACACCTACCCTACACCTACCCTACACCTACCCTACACCTACCCTACACCTACCCTACACCTACCCTACACCTACCCTACACCTACCCTAAGGATTCTTAAATTTTCTAATTTTTTTTTTTTTTTTTTTTTTTTTTTTTCATAAGAACCTTCTCCTGACAATAACAAACACAACAAAAAAAGAATTATCGAAATCGGTTCAGCCGTTCACACGTGATGCCGTGACAACGCGAAACGGGTTTCATTTTTATATATATAGATATAAGTATGTATATCAGTTGTCTGGTTACCATAACACAAGCTCTGCTTAGCTTGGGATCAGATGGCCGTGTGTGAGTTGTCCCAAGATATTATTAAGATATTAAGATATTATTATTGCATTCTTAAAAAAAAATATCTACTAAGACGACAATATAGTCCCGTTTCTAATTTGAATTCGGAATGCATTTTAACTTCTTGCAATTATTTATCACTTCTCATTTAACCAGATAAACCAGGAAAAAACTAAAATCTAACAAACTAATCTTTGTTCTCAGGTCATAAAGGTGTACGCAGACGGGCATGAACTGACGGCTAACGTGGTTCTATACTTGGAGCACTTGAAGCAGCATCAGGACAAGGAGATGGAGTTCCGGTGCAATAGATGTGTGCTCAAGTTTGTGCATCTAGGTGAGACATTTTTTTTTTCTTTTTTTAATGAGCCGAATCTTGACCTCGATTTCACCGAATGAAAACCGATGGATAAGGTTTTCGATAGAATGAGCAAGCCTAGAAGATGCCAGTTCTATCTTTGTTTGAAGGCTTATAAGTCTTCAGGAAAACAGACTCTAGCAGAGAGTTCCACACTTTAACTGTCCGCATTATAAATGTAAAGGAAAAGCGCTGAGTACGATGAATCTCACTTGCGTTTATTTTTTAAGTCTAAAAGAACATGTTGCTGGAACAGGAACCGTAATTCTTTTAGAGATAGTTCAATTTTCAATGCAGCTAAACAATCTGTAACCTTCATTTTGAGTCGATTAATATCTATGTCGAAGTCAGATCCGTTCAGCCGTTCTGGCTTGATTGAGTAAGAAAATCCATATAATAGTAGTATGATTAGGTTTTTTTTTATTATTTTTAAGGTCAACTGAAGGAACATCAGGTGCGCGACCACATCACTGTCGATGGCGCGACTCCGCTCTGCTCTGAAGAGCATTTGATTACCAAACCTAAAGTAAGTTCATTCTGCATTCTTGGTGAAGTTTTTGTAACTTACTTTTCAAACATCGAGACGTCATACAATAGTGAAATCCCCCACTCTGAAGGTATTTCTAAAATACGCTATTTCATTGAACATGGCCAGCACCCCACTAGAGTTTTTGACTAGTTTCAAACAAAAGTCTACATGAATACCTATTTGAGTAACAAAAATAGTACGAGTTATTCTTCTGTCCTTGTAATGCAAAACGTTGTTTGTTGGCGCAAATTCATCATCGCGTAACTGGCGAGGGACGTCACGCGCAATTAGCGCTATCGCTGGTGAGCCGCTTGAGCACTGCCGGCACACCGGTGTGCCGCGAATTAACCGCGAATTTAATGTTTATTATTTATTACGTAAGATTTTTTTTTTATTTGGGAATTTTCACATGTCAGTGCTGGAGCAGGATGCTCACAATTCCGTAATTTTTGAAATCTTTATTTTTTTTCTACTTTGTCTGTCTTGTCTTGTCCTCTAAGTTATGAGAAATGTGATTTAAAAAAAAACAGTCAAAAACCTTATCGCGAAACAAACAATTAGGAAATTCATTGATTCTACAACATAAATAACGCAATGCTATTATATACGATTAAACCCCTAGTTTGCTTGTATACAAACTACTCCTTATTTTTCAAAGTTTTTTTTTATAGAACAAAGCGCGTCCTCCAGTAAAGGACTCGGCCAACCACTCGATCGCGGAGACGTTCGAGGATCTGACGCTGGTGTTGCCCGAAGGCATGCTGTGCAGGGAATGTGACACTCCGCTTGAAAGGGACAAGCATTTCTTGTGAGTATGCCAGTGTAATAGTGTCCCTTGGAGTCCAAAATGTATGGGAATGACATTAGGTGATGACGTGTCCTTTCCACACTTAATTTCATTCCCATACATTTTGTCGTCAGCGTCTGACGTTAACGCTACAGAAAAGTTTTCTGTCTAGGGCCTCAGGAGTGCTCAGTTTAGTTCACGGCTCTTTAGCGAACTAGTTCCCTCTTTTAGTTCGTCAATTGTCATTTCGATCCGGAGAAAGGCAGATCGTTCGCTCGCTTTGCCAGTGAACGATCCATATTACCATAAATAATACTCTCAACTGATCAGACAAGATCGGATAGCGCCACGCTCTCGCTATTAACGGCCGCTTTCTATAATATATCTCAATCCCAATCTTGATCCCGATCCTTGTCTGTAACCAATCAACGGCTGAGTTTGTGTCCTTCACCACACAATCCTCACCTTTGATTGGTTACAGACAAGGATCAGGATCAAGATTGGGATTGAGATATATTATAGAAAGCGGCCGTAAGTCGGTTGATATCGAATGAACCAGCAAAGTAAAGAGTGGATATCTTGTTCGCGTAGTTCACCTCCTGAGGGCATTCTAACGATCTAGTTCGTTCGCGACCTACACAACTCCACTTCCTTGGAGTATATCTGATCTCCATATCCTTACCTGGATCATATACTCTGGATCCTGGATCTATGGGACTCTTTAGTGGTATCGAGGACCCGCTGGATACAAGAACCCCTGTTGATGTGGCGATGGCGACGCTTGTGGGAGGGAGGCCTATGTCCTGTGGACGTTTATCGGCGTTAAGGCACCTCTTTGGCTGGAGCTTCTATTGAGGTTAACGTTTCTTCGTTGTAAGAAACTATATTTCTTTCCTCCTGTTAAATTATATGTTATATTTTTTTTCCCATTTAGAGGCATAATTCCTAAAATTCTAGCACACAGTTTTTATCGTTCGATGCACTACTATACACCAGTGCTGTGGCGTGGCGACTAGTGACGGCTGGAGGAAAAATGGATAATAAATACTCGTTTCTTTTGTTGGGATCAATACTCAAAATGGTGGATAAATATGTTTAGCAAATAAAATGATTGTATTTCCAATTTAATCATTACTAACGTGTTTTCCGCCACACCCTTACCTGCACCCCATTAGCGTAACACACTTTCGATCAAAATAAGTTCCATTTCGAATTGTTAAACTGACAAAATCAATAGAAATGCTATCGTAAAGGCCATCGTACACTCAGTGGTACTGCACCGGTACCAGGATCTTGCGCTAAAGACATTTGCGCAAATTTAGTTGCAAGCATGGACTTTTACGCGAAAGACTTGGGTTTTTACGGATCCCAGGGTCGCTTGTAATGAATATGAGCTCAAAATCTTGTTGAAGAAGTGAAGTTTGACAACTTTTTTGTCATGGGTGTCATACGAGTATTTGTGGTTTTTGGAAAACTTAGCTAATTACGAATATGAACCACAAAATCAATATGAGATGGCGCCACCGAATTTTCCTTCATGGGTGTCATCTTCATGGTTTTCGGGGTGGCTGATTACGAATATGAACTCAAAATCAATATCCAAGTTGGCACCGACGCAGTTTGACATCTTTTTTTGTCATGGGTGGTATTTTTGTGGTTTTCGAGGTAGCTGATTACGAATATGGACACAAAATCAACATCCAAAATGGCGCCAACGAAGTTTGCCAACTTATCGTCATGTGTACGGTTATCGTTTTTTTTTATTTGGTTTATGTTTGGGGTAAAAACGGATATTTATGAGTATTTATCCGGATAAACTTCTAACACTGGTGGCGACACGTTATCACTTCGAAGCTGCATCGCATCCTTCCCGACTCGTCTCTTAGTTCGAGCGTGTGGCGCGCTCGCGGTGCGACCCAACGCATCGTATGACATGGTATACTGATTTGTATGTAGAATGACGCAGCGCCACCGTTCCGCCAACACATCATGTAGCCTCGCTCTAAGGAACTAATTATCTATCGAGCTGAATTCCTCATATTTTACTGTCTTGTTCACAGAGGTACGACCAGCTGCACAAAGTGTTCGTACGGCACGTCGTGCTATCGCGCCATGCTGCGCCACAACGGCTACTGCGCCGGCCCGCACTCGCTGGAAGACGCGCCTAGAGACGCGCCTTACCGCTCGCACTGTGTGTGCGGGTACAACACTACTGTCGGTACGTACCACTAGTGACCATGCTGCGCCACAACGGCTACTGCGCCGGCCCGCACTCGCTGGAAGACGCGCCTTACCGCTCGCACTGTGTGTGCGGGTACAACACTACTGTCGGTACGTACCACTAGTGACCATGCTGCGCCACAACGGCTACTGCGCCGGCCCGCACTCGCTGGAAGACGCGCCTAGAGACGCGCCTTACCGCTCGCACTGTGTGTGCGGGTACAACACTACTGTCGGTACGTACCACTAGTGACCATGCTGCGCCACAACGGCTACTGCGCCGGCCCGCACTCGCTGGAAGACGCGCCTAGAGACGCGCCTTACCGCTCGCACTGTGTGTGCGGGTACAACACTACTGTCGGTACGTACCACTAGTGACCATGCTGCGCCACAACGGCTACTGCGCCGGCCCGCACTCGCTGGAAGACGCGCCTAGAGACGCGCCTTACCGCTCGCACTGTGTGTGCGGGTACAACACTACTGTCGGTACGTACCACTAGTGACCATGCTGCGCCACAACGGCTACTGCGCCGGCCCGCACTCGCTGGAAGACGCGCCTAGAGACGCGCCTTACCGCTCGCACTGTGTGTGCGGGTACAACACTACTGTCGGTACGTACCACTAGTGACCATGCTGCGCCACAACGGCTACTGCGCCGGCCCGCACTCGCTGGAAGACGCGCCTAGAGACGCGCCTTACCGCTCGCACTGTGTGTGCGGGTACAACACTACTGTCGGTACGTACCACTAGTGACCATGCTGCGCCACAACGGCTACTGCGCCGGCCCGCACTCGCTGGAAGACGCGCCTAGAGACGCGCCTTACCGCTCGCACTGTGTGTGCGGGTACAACACTACTGTCGGTACGTACCACTAGTGACCATGCTGCGCCACAACGGCTACTGCGCCGGCCCGCACTCGCTGGAAGACGCGCCTAGAGACGCGCCTTACCGCTCGCACTGTGTGTGCGGGTACAACACTACTGTCGGTACGTACCACTAGTGACGTAGGACGTGCGATTGGACTGTGTCTTTGCCTTTTTCCTCACCTTTGTTCGGAGGTCTGCTTCCAGTCTTTCCGGTCAATCAATATTTAACATAGAGCGGCGGTCTACAGACCTCCACTACCCACACCAACGGCTTAACGTGCTCTCCGACGCACGAATTGTCTCCGTGCATGAATCGACATCGACAAGCATATCTATTTCTATACCTCCATCTCTAATCGACCTCAAAATTTTCCAAACTATAACGTATTATAAATCTGCAGGCACCGACATGCTGACTCACCTGCTGATGTGCGACCACAAGTCTGCGTACGCGTCGGAGGAAGAAGCTCGCGCGAACACCGTCGGCTCGGGGGAAGACCTGCCCGTCGTGTCGCTCAGCAAGCCGGCCGAGGAAACTCTGTCGGCTGTCGAAGCGGTGAGTTTAGTTGAGCTTCGCTCGCATTAATATAGATATTTGCAAAATAAAAAGGAGCCCACAACGGTCTGCAGGATCAAATTTATTTCTTTATCAACTTGCATCATAATCGATTCAGCGATTTAGGCATTAATCTGAAAACGTAACAAAAAAACTAGCTTTATAATATTTTTTAGAATCTTCTTACTTTTTTTATAATAGTTTCTGCTGGAGAAATCAACTGAAAAGCCAGAAATCCCTCAGTAGCCTGTTTAATCACTCCATGGATGGAACCTATAGAACAATACAAGCTCAAACCACTTGTTATTTTTCAACAGCCGGTAGAATCCACCATGTCGGACTACGCGCCGCCGTCGGTGCTGAACACGCAGCTCTCACTCGACGACCTGGCGCCGCCCTCGGTGCTGCAGTCCGATCAGGTATGTCACTCTTTTAAGAGCAAGAGATCTATCAGAAAGCCGAATGACCCTGTGTGTAAATGCTATGCTAACTAACTTACAAACCGAATGACACGAAAGACAGAATGGAGAAAAAAAAACGTGTTGCGTCGACCCCAAGTAAAATGGAATTATGGGATAGAGAAACTTTGTGGTGATGTAAAAGATGGATTCAATGACAGCAAAAGTAATGCTCGAGCATTACTTTTGTTGTCATTGTAACCTACCATAGAAACTGGTATGGTGCAGATATTGCATAGCACTAACACCCAATGTTGTTGAAAATAAGTAACTCAAGACATTTTATTTATACTTATTTTATTAAGAGCACTAGAACAAAACTTTACACTTCTCATACATTATACTAAGACTTATCTGTATACTAAGACTAGAACACCCCACAATAATCATCACATGATCCGAAACACTAATGAAAATGATACACCATTTACTACCTACAGCATGATCAAGAGCTACTCAAGGATACATACGACCGACCTCTAGCCACCCCGCGGCACGAGGAGCCCCACTACAGCCTCGGGGACTTCGAGCCGCTGCCGCAGGAGCCCCCGCCGCAGCCCGACTTTGAGCAGCTTTAGAAATAATGATACTTATGATTTCATTCAGGGATGTGTAAGGTTGTCACTTGTCACAGAGTAAGAAGAAAATGGAGTGGGAATGTGTGGATTGATGGTGTTAAAGACAGCAGCACAGCCTTTATCGCATGGTGGTAGGCAAAACCTACAGAATACCACCCACTACGATCTTTTGTTGTCACCTACCACGGTGTAGTCTTTTTTTTACCAAATTTTGACTGGTAGAGAATGCCTTGATGCATTAAATAAATCTGCCTATGTACCGCTACTAAACATAAAGTTAAATAAATATTTTACTTTGTAAAGATAGTATCACTATCCTATTACTGTGTAGTCCTGCAGTAATGCAATATAAGTGAGATTTTATAGAAATGAGCACTCGCATTTCTTACTACACTGTGATAACCTGACAGTTGTGGCATACTATTTGAATATTGTTTTAATGATAACTTGACTACAAGAAAAGCAGAATGTATTAATGGTACACATTATGTAAGGTTCTATTCATAAATATATTTAGTATAATTAAGTAGAATATTATATTACCACAGTCTTTAAAGAGTACATATTATTTTTGTTTTAAGTCTTGAAAGCTCCAATAGATTACTTGAAGTAAAGAACTAATTATGTTGACATATAATTAAGGCAAACCTAATATTACCACAGTCTTTAAAGAGTACATATTATTTTTGTTTTAAGTCTTGAAAGCTCCAATAGATTACTTGAAGTAAAGAACTAATTATGTTGACATATAATTAAGGCAAACCTAGCTAATTATATAATTTGTGGGTTCTTCATTGTTATCTTAAAGGTTATATAAAATATAAATAAATGCTTTTACAAATTATTTCCTCTTTCCTTTCTTTTTCTTGAATGTTAATGTTACTTTGTTAGTAACTCCATAATCCTGGATAGGTGCATTGTCATCATCTAAGGCTATACTGTCAAAGTTCAGGTTGTATGTCTTCCAGATATATTTCCATGATATCTTTGTATGGATGCCGGCTCTCCTTTGAAATAGTTGAAAGTGTCTCTGAATTGCTTTCTTTAGGTTTTTTACTGTTGCATTTTGAGTAATCTGGAAGTATAAGTTTTGTAAACACATACAATAATACTTCAATTCAGTTTTCTTGTAGACAGAAATTGCAAGTCTAATTAAAACTGTTTTTAAACATAGAATAGATAATGAGCATTTATGAAAACCAAATTATTAATTACTTTTTTATTATATTTATAACATAAAATAAAAGTTATTAATAATTTGAATATGTTGTGTAAAAATTCAAATGACTTACAATAACTTTTAATGTTGGTTCACTCTCTCTTGAAATGAAAATGGTGATTGACTGACCGTGTTCCACAGCTGTCTGAAATTAATTATTATTATTGAAATGTGTTGGTGTTCTAACACTACATAATGCTTCATTTTATCATCATCCTTGTTTATGAAAATGGAGGAGTAGTCGAGTTATAAAAAATCTTACAAATAATTTCATTAATTCACAGTCACGGAAGACAATGCGCAACCTAAACTGCCCAGTCTATAAGCAAAAATGTTTTCACAAAAAGAACCTTAACATGAAGGCAACAAAGGAAGAATTTTAGCAAACTCGTTCCCTAAAGATTTTACGGGATCAAAGTTTGTATGGAAGTTCGACCAGTCAGCTTGTAAAGGGAGATGTCCTACTGTACCTACTATGCAATATCAATTTTACTATACAGGCTATTGGTTGGCTTGTTCTACAACAAGCCACGTCTAAAAAACATTATTATCATGGTTTCGTAAGGCAGTAACAGTTTATTTACCTGTGCTAAAATTTCTTCAATAATCATATCATTGGGCAGGTTCTTCAATGTGGAATCGTTACTCAGTAAAGTCGCAAGTGAAGCCTGCGTAACTTCTAGTAGCTCATCATGTGACAATGAAGTGGCTAAATCTTCTACAAATTCCATTGGCAGTAGATTTTAATTACATTAAATTAAAATGCAATAACTCGCGACAATACAACAAAATTTTAATGTATTGTGTTAGTATTTTTCATGTACCTATTTTTGTTTACAAATTGTGCGCTGTCAAAATGTCAATCAATTCCACAGTTTAAATAAACTAGTTTAGATCCTCGTTAGTTTCAATGATTGTTATAACGAAGCGAAAGGAGCATCTCTAAATTCATAGTCAAAAACTTTTGTTTTTAACTAGAGTTGCCTACACGTCGTAGGAAAATACCCCAACTAAGGGGAAAAAAATGGATCCATTATCATGGAATTACCATGTGCCTTTGAATTTGTAAGGGACTCTACTTACCTGGGCTCGAGCTAATCCAGCAATGGCAAAACAAATGGAAACAGTACTCTAATAATTACGAAACACAGTTCCCAAAGTACGAAAGACTTAGATTTTTTGAAAACTGAAGTTGGGGACAGATCGCGATGATACGGTGCGTAATGTAACATGATACAAAGCGAGAATTCATGCAGTCAGTATTTGGAAACGAGCACGAACATGCGAGCAACGAGAATCGTTGTTCGTTTGGAGTGCTCTGCCCACTGTCGGTTTTTTTGCGACCCGCCCTTTGAATGTTACGCGATTCAGTAATTACGTCGTGAAAAGTCACGTCAGTCACAAGCGCACGTGCCACACGCAATGTGTGTATCAGTGTATTACTTGTAAAATATGGAGTGGGTCAAAGAAAAAATTCTGTATTGGCTCGCTGCGAATGCGAATGGTATGTTACGGCCCGTAACACCGTCAGTACCCACCCATTACTATACCTATGTGTATTTTTTTGACTCCGTAATGCAATGTTGTTGAATTGTGAAAATTAAGGGCATTGCCATTTGCCATTGATTTTATTTTACGCAACTACCCTTGTGAGGATTGCGATTGTGACAACGTGCCACGTGCGTTACAGTGTCTTACCACCAGCCCATGTGACACCTAAAAGCTTTAATTAATTAATTAAAAATTTCAGATATGGAGATATTGACTTTTTAAAAATATAGAATGACAAAATAAAATTAAAGAAAAATGAAAGAACATACATACGTAAAGAACTCCGAATAGGTCAAACAGTTATTGACTTCAGCAGGTATTGCAATATTTGGCTACACTACATGTCACGTCTCGAAACAAAATTATAGAAATAAAATTTAGATTTTTTACGAAACAGGACATCTCACTCGACAAGATATCAAGAGATTCAAGCGACATTCAACAGGAGGGGTCCTTTTTCCAATTTTTTTTTTAGACGACACGGTTGGCGCAGTGGTTGAGCAGTTGACTGCTGCGCTGCGTGTCGTGGATTCGATTTCCGCACGTAACAAATATTTGAATGGCCTACAGATAATTGTTCCGGGTCTGACTGTTTGTGTATGTAACTTTGTATGTTTATAAACAGGAGAAATTCCTAATGTAGGGCAATTTTTTTTTCTTTGTCTGGCAAAGTGTCTTTGGGCTTTTCCATCAGAATTTACGTGGGTAGCGGGCTTGCTCACTACTATATTACCTAGAAAGACAGGCTGATTAACTACTTTTATAGTAATGTACCAGCCTAATTTACCATTTCTTGAACTCAAACGTGACGTGTAATCCACTCGAATGACACTACTTACAGCTTTTCATTCGGTACTTATGTCGAAAAAAAATTGGAGTTTTCTATATTTTGAAATAAAACAGCAATGTATCCCTTTTCTTCGTTTTGAAATTTCGTATTTGTAACCATGTCTAAAATAAAATGTATTAGTTCAATGTCTAAATTGTGGTCTAGTAATAACATTTATTTATAAATTTTATACGGTTTTGTCGTGGAGTAATATTTTCATGATTTGGCAACATTACTTGCAAAGCTGCAATCTTTTCGATGGTCCTGTCTCCACTCCACTCGCTGTCACCTAGAAATTTGAGGTTATACTGTCATACTATCACAAAATTCTGTAAATTGTATCATCTCACTATAATCTAAGAAATTTCAACAATGGATACTTTGTCCACGGGTTCGCTCTCTGGCGCACAAAAAGAAGAACTGATGGATCAGGTGAAACAACAAATAGCCATCGCGAACGCTCAAGAATTACTGACGAAAATGTCGGAAAAATGTTTCAAAAAGTGCATCAATAAACCGGGAACAGCCCTAGACAATTCAGAACAGAAATGTATTGCGATGTGCATGGACAGGTATATGGATGCGTGGAACCTGGTGTCACGGACGTACAGCAGTCGTATTCAGCGAGAGAGGAACAACATGTGAAAGCGACCATCAGGGACTCAGGGGCTTTGGGCCATCGCGTCACTGTAAATATAGACGACTTAGTAGATACAAAGCATTTGAAATTGTGAGTTGCGGCTGCTGGTTATGTTAATGTGTTCAATAAAGGTATTTTAGGTTGTTACTTACTTGTTTTTATTGATTCTACTGGTGTAACAAACAGATCTGCTGCACTCCTGTTACTTGTTATTGAAATGTGAAGTTTTATCAGAATATTTCTAATAAAGAAAGTGTTAGAATAAATCATGTTTGTAATAATCAATCTTAATCCTTGCTGCAAAAGGGTCAATTTTATCCTGATCTCAGAACTTGGTGTAAGAGAATGGTTGTTTACCCATTATTATACAAGCAACTTAAAACCAACATATAAAATGGTTTTGAACCATCCATTGGTGTTGTTCCAATATATCTGATGCAATGTGTTGAAAGACCTTTTAACACATTCACTGTCCCAGTACAAAGTTATAAAAAATATTCGTACGTCCATCTACAAACTCGCCCTAACTTGACACTAATCATTTTAGGGGATTGCATTTATACTAATATACGGCCTAAAGAAAATGAATTTACAGAAAAAATAAAAAAATATTTGTTTTACCCTCTTCATATATGGGAAACCGGCAACATTTTACGGTGGCTCTTTTAAATTTTCGGTAGCCTTGTTATCCAACCATACGTCCATGAGAATCTTTTTTCTCTTATTCATACGTCTAGTCAAATAAAAAACATCAAATTTACTTTTGGATTATGACTCCAACTGGAGTCATGGACATGTGAGTTTGGTACAAATGCGACTCCATTTGGAGTCATTGGACAGTGAACGTGTTAATATGTCTAAATAAAAAACAAAATGTGGGAATACCATTGTATTTATAATATTATAAGTTAAAATTAACAGTAACTGTTTATTCATTCACATTTGAAACCCAATCTTGTCTTCTTGAATTCTTATTCTTCCTTCTTTACTTATAATTCTCCTCTAATCATCTTCTTCCTGTAGTGATAGAGCTTTTGTATCCACATCTCCTTGAGCTCTGCTTCATCGGGAATTTCCTGTAAACACCAAGAACTTGAAAAACAACAACTAACAACACCTTTTCTTCTGCTGCTTAGTACTAATAAGAAATATCTAACTCAACAGAGCTGGGGAACTTGTTGTCATTTCTTCTCCCCAGCTGAAACCCTGGCAAGTGATGACAGTTTTGTTTTATGGTTCTGTACCCAAAGGGTAAAAATGGGACTCTATTACTAAGACTCCAAAAAAAAAAATTCAATGGTGAAAATTTCAATTGTCTAGCTATCACAGTTCATGAACCGTGATAGCTAGACAGTTGAAATTTTCACAGATGATGTATTTCTGTTGCTGCTATAAGAACAAATACTAAAAACAGGATTAAAATGTTTAAGTGGGGCTCCCATACAGTTAATGTGATTTACTGGGTTTTAGGGGTCCGTACCCAAAGAGTAAAAACGGGACCCTATTACGAAGACTCCGCTGTCCATCTCTGTCACCAGGCTGTATTTCTGTTGCCACTATAATAACAAATACTAAAAACAATAAAATACATATTTAAGTGGGGCTCCCATACAACAAACATGATTTTTTTTGCCATTTTTATTGATAATGGTACGGAACCCTTCGTGCTCGAGTCCAACTCGCACTTGGCCGGTTTTTTATAAATAATGGAACCCTTTGTCCTAGTTTTGAAATTACACATTGATCACTGATCCTTACCCTTAATTGGATAAAATGCCTTTGATTTGAAAAAAAACCTTAGTCATAAAATCTATAACTAGTATATCAGCAGTCAAACTATGAGAGAAGGCTGTCATAAATAAAATGAAATAAAATAAAGTTAACACTTCCTATAACAAGTCAAACATTGAAAAAAAAAGTGTATGCTACTTTGTGTCCTGCAGTAGGAGAAAAAAGGATTAAAAAAACAATTAGTATCTTACATCAAAATTAATAATAGAATCGTCACTCGGGACCTTTATATCAGATTCTGGTACAGTTACAGTCTGAGAATTCAAATCTATCACAATATTCTGGGACTGCTTCTTATTCCTTGAAGATGTGAAGGATTTGGGGACAAATACTAAAAACAATAAAATACATATTTAAGTGGGGCTCCCATACAACAAACATGATTTTTTTTGCCATTTTTATTGATAATGGTACGGAACCCTTCGTGCTCGAGTCCAACTCGCACTTGGCTGGTTTTTTATAAATAATGGAACCCTTTGTCCTAGTTTTGAAATTACACATTGATCACTGATCCTTACCCTTAATTGGATAAAATGCCTTTGATTTGAAAAAAAACCTTAAAGTCATAAAATCTATAACTAGTATATCAGCAGTCAAACTATGAGAGAAGGCTGTCATAAATAAAATAAAATAAATAAAATAAAATAAAGTTAACACTTCCTATAACAAGTCAAACATTGAAAAAAAAGTGTATGCTACTTTGTGTCCTGCAGTAGGAGAAAAAAGGATTAAAAAAACAATTAGTATCTTACATCAAAATTAATAATAGAATCGTCACTCGGGACCTTTATATCAGATTCTGGTACAGTTACAGTCTGAGAATTCAAATCTATCACAATATTCTGGGACTGCTTCTTATTCCTTGAAGATGTGAAGGATTTGGGCACAAATGAGTCATTATTCAACTCGGCTAAGAGGTTTCTGTCATGTATTGTAGGCATATCTTCCTTGACTTCAACCTCCTTGTACTCATAGGTAGGTATTTTGGTCATAGTCAATCCTGCAGCTGCTGCTGCTTTAATAGCTCTCTCCAGTTTAGTTTCCGTGTCATCTAAGTTTACTTTCTTGTTCTGGGATGGGCGTTCTGTAATATGAAATGGAATGGTTAATGAAGCAGTGAAGTTCAGAGCTAAGCAATGCCTTCAATATTTAAATAGCCTAAGAATCTTGCTACCTACAAAATATTAGAACCTCCAATCAACAGGGAATAAAATATTCATTTATGAACTTTTTCTGATATACCAAGAAAAATGCTAAATTCAACAGACCTATATCAAAGGAGCCACTCCGGCTGCTAGAAGAACGCGATCTCTTGGATTTCTTCTTGCTATATTTAGATTTACTGCGAGAACTCGACAGCGACCGCGACCGATCTCGCTTCGACCGACTTCTCGAAGATGATCGCCTTCTAGACTTCGACTCGTACCTATCTCTCGACAAACTTCTAGTATAACTCCTTCTTTTGTTGTGTTTGGACCGCGAAGTAGACCGTTTCCTTTTGTGGCTGATGGACTCCGAACGGTCTCTGGACCTTGATCTACGTTTGTGCTTGCTCTTGGATCTCTTCCTGTCGTAAGACGACTCGGAACTGTATGAAGAACTTCGCCTGTCCCGATACCGACTTTTGTCTCGCGGCATAGTCGAAATAATTAAAATAACTATTTATTTATCATCATAACCTCGAAATAATTATGTCTGACAGATTTATAGTAGGTAGGTAGTCTGTGCTGTGTCTGACAGTCTGACTGTCAAGTCAAGTGACAACTTCTTGTCAAGTCAATAATCTCAACGTTTAATTATTCCGTGGTTATGTATTCCAAACCGGTTTTATATTACTTTTTAGTATAGTAATTATTTTGTCATTATTTTACTGCAATTTTGTTATAACAAATGTACGTTCCTTGAATAAGTTATTCAAAATGTATCCATCCAGAATTCCAGATCAGATTGGACAGTCAATCCACCAATTTATCATCATCGATACAATAATGTGGTGTGTACATGAAACGATCAAAATGTTCAAAGAGATTTCTATTAAAAATCTTATCAAAACGCGAAGTAGGTAGGTACCGGTATTTTCAAAATTGTAATAATTCAATGAATGCAAGAGAAACTCGGTAGATGGCAGAACTTACTCATTTTCATAAATCCATTTCACGGATATTTCATTGAAAATGTTTTGCTTTTTTGGCACTCGGAACATTCTAAATTGAGGAATCGATGTAATTAAGTATTACTAATCTAATTTTTATGAAGTGTTATTTATGTCGAATATAGTTTCGATACTTTTAACTTAAATATTTCACCTATACGCAAAATTTTCTGACATTTTGAAGTTAGTAACTATGCGTTTATTGAAACTTCCCGTAGGGCAGCGACCGTCAGTCGGCCTCGATGACGGAATGTGTGAAAATTTTAAGATGGTGATCAACTGTATTTTTCGTTTATTAGTAAAAAAAATCAAGTCTGAAGCATTGTGATTATGATGAAAATATTTAAATGTGTTTAAAACAGTGACTGCGATAGATAAATTACGATCGAATCGGAGAAACGGACATAGAGTGCAGTACGTGTTAAGTGCAATCGCTGACATTGTTTCGTTAAAAATTGTTGAGCCCATCGCGATTGTTATGTTTAGTATTCTATTGTGTGCTTTTATAACGCCTTGCAAATGGTATAAGAGATTCTGATGTTTCCTAAGTCATGGAGAGGCAGGAGAGATCACATGCCAACATGGAGGCCAGTGACTGTGTGGACACAAAACAGGTGAGTCCTACTCAGATAATTGCCGGTTTTTAATCATTTTACCTTTGGCTTACTCATATCGCCTTGGTGCTTGTGAAATTTGCATTGGAATATGCCAACTACAGTGTTTTCTACACTAACACATGTACTTTGAAATGTATGTTTTGGAGTTGATATGATTTTCTGAAGATATTTTTGAGTAGTTTACAGTGTACAATGATTCAGATGGTTAATTTAAATTAAACTTCATGGTTTCAATGATGTAAAAACATATCAAGGCAAGTAGTGGGCGCTGGAGGTGGCTGCCCACACTAACTGAATAAATTATTGGCATTAGAACATTGTTATGAGCCTTATTTGTCATATCACACACAATTACTGTATGTGTGTGTGTCTTTGTCTTGCTCCTTTTATATGCCATAGTCTTACTATCTTTAGAATGTTCTTGAATATTTATATCAAGTTCAAATCTGCCTTTTTGTAGAAAGCTAACTTAATTACTGAACTGAAAGTAATTTCTTAGTATGAGTCGTCTCGTAAAGTCATACATGCCAATTAAAAAGTTGTTAAAGAAATATGTGTATGTTATAAAACATCATTTTATTTGTGTTTTTATGTTCTACAATATAAACTATGTTACACTTTCGTAATAATTAAACCTAAATATTTATTTGATTGCTTTGATATTACTGAAAAATCTCAATAATGTGGGAATTTTTATGTAATCAAAGGTTTTATTTTTACAGATTTAGAAACTGAAACCATTAGCAGTTCTTATACAGTAAAATCAACCCTTAAGACTTGACTACAAGCTTGTGAGTCATGTAGATCACTGATTCAAGATTGATATTATTTGATTCCAAGTAATAGTAATGTTGCAGGAGTTCTTGGTTTTTATGTGACTGTCTAGGGTTTCTGACAATCACCACTTATCTGGACTCTTCCCTTCGAATGTCAGGGCGGCCAGTATAATAATCCAACCAGATATAGCGGTCACAATCTATACTAATATTATGAAGCTGAAGAGTTTGTTTGTTTAGTTGAACACGCTAATCTCAGGAACAACTGCTTCAAACTGATTTTTTTTTTACTGTTTGATAGCTTGTCTATCAAGGAAGGCTATAGGCTATATAAAATCACACTACAATCAACAGGAGTGGAGCATTAATGAAAAATGTGATGCTGACGAAGTTGCATGGGTCAGCTAGTGTCAATGCAAATAAAAACTTTTCGTTTTCGTAAAGATTTGCACTTTTAGCAGGGACCTTTTAAGCTATAATTATCTAGTTCAATTTCATTAGCAAAGAGACCCATTTTGGCATTAAATACATTACTTATCTCATCTTACTATTAAATGGTTTTGGTAATCATCTAATTAATATATTTTTTTTTAATACCTAATTGCTATATAGTATTGAAATCTATACTATTCCATTTGATCATCTCTGAAGAAGTGGAAGTTAAGTATCTGTTTAAGTCTTTTTTTTTTTTTTATTATTGATAGGCACGCAATTGACCACTATCTCACCTGATGGTAAGCGATGATATGGTCGAAGATGGAGCACACTTGCCTAGATCTAAAATTATTTGTTTGAAACAGGTAATTTATGGGTTGATTGATTAGCAAATTATTATCACTGATATATATTTGCAGCTATTTCATCTTCCTGCCCTTGTAGCCATAGGCTACTTCATCTTTGTGCACTTACAGACGTAGGGTACTTCTTATCTAAAAACATACTTGGTTCTTGGGGAATTGCCGCAGTAAGAACATGGTCTTTAATAACACACAGACAGAGGTTGACTCAGCGTTATGCATTGCCAATCTATATGCAAAGAGAAAATATGTCATATCACATTGTGTGCTAAGTTCACAATCATGCAATATTCACCAAGGTGCATAATGTGAGAGGTCAATGCTTTGGAAATCTATACTTTACTTACATTATTAGGCTATAATATGTACGTAGTTAAATAAAATTGCTTTTAATTCAACATACAAATTATGTCTGACATTATTCTGTAATAGTATTTTTTTGGCATTCAAATAAACTGGCTATCTAGAATCTATTAAGGAAAAGATCTGACCTTTACGTGTAACAATGAACTAGGTATTATAGTTTAAGTGTACCATAATTTATTATTTATGTTTCTATGGAAACTCAACTCAAATTCTATGCCACTTTGGTGCAAATGATTCACATTTTTTTGGTAAAAGTGACTTCCAATAAATCCTGCATAAGATGGACAAAAATGTGTAGTACAGAACAATAAGAAAATATTAAGGTCATCTGGCCAAAACTTTCTATGGCAGACGTCTGATTACCTAAAGGACAGTTTACAATAAAATTTGAAAGTAATTTTTCTAGTTTTTTAAGGTTATTGAAAGAATCAAATTAGTCCGTCAGATAGATTTCCAAAAAATATTGAACACAAGTTTTTTTCTTTTTTCACATAATCAAAGAATGACGCAGATACAGTGCTTTTTTTTAGGTATGACCACTAGCAAGTTAACACACTTGGGATATCAACTGCTTAACCGGACTGACCTGTGGTGGCCTCAAATGAATTTAAGGCCCCCAGCCAAGGCAACAAAACTAGCTACAAGCTAAAAACACTACTGACCGCTCACTAAGGGCATTCCCTGTGGAATACGACCTCGGCTTAGCGGCGTCAGTTAGGGACAGCAAGGGACAATCAGGCTGGGTCGTTTTATTATTTAGGGGTTATTAAAGCTAAAGGCTCAGCGGCGCGGGCTGGCTCGTTTGCAAAAGTCGGGGAGGGTTTTGAGTGGGTCGTCGCGACGGACCTCGGCGGCGAGGTCGGTATACGGAACGCGGTCTGTATTTGTTTATTCTAAGGGTGCTGGTTTCCCTACAGCTTTCCTGTATCTTTGCGATCTCGTCGTCGGATTCGACGAGTGGCAGATACAGTGCGATGAAAACTCGCGTCACGCCTGACGTCACTACGATAGTGTAATTTTTACTGGCGACGCGACGTCACCAGCTCCTTCTCTTGAACTTTGATGCTTTATCATTTTTTTGCGATTTGGTATGGTAAAAATACGTGTCCAATATTTTTTGGAAATCTAACGGATGGTCTAAATATTTTTACTACCTAGTAGAAAATATCCTATTTCACGATTTGGTAAAACATTTTTGTTAAACATTTTCATGGAGCTGCTAAAATATTTCATATTTCTTATTGAGAATATGCAAACAGTCTGTGTCCACATTGGTCAATATTTAAAAAGAATGTCACATTAGTCAAATTTGTCTGATGTGATCTTTTATGAACCTAATGACTGGATATTCAGCTTAGTTAAAACTCAGTCATACCTCTGTGGCTAAATCCTTTGCATTGATAAGATATGCAAATCGTAAAACTTTGTAAAAGTATTCAACCTAGTTGTGTTCGTTTGCATCATATCAGATAAAAAAAAATAGAAAAGTCCATACAAGGAACTCTTTGAAAAACCCCAAAAAGTTAGGACGGAAGTGCAAACAAAACCAACGCGCTTATCTAAGTTCGTCCGAAGTTGTCGGCTGTTGGTGTCGTGGTAGGGGGCGCGCGCTCTCCGCCGAGTCGGGCGCGCAGTTGAAACGCGTCGCGCGCGCAGGTCGCCGTGCGCGCGTTACCCGCGAACTTATCGAACACGCCCGCGAGTGATGTCACTAGGAGAACCAGTGGTTACTGTGCTGTGATTGTGAATTAACTATGGTAGCCATGGTGGCATCAGCGTCAGGATATGGCACCCTCCGCCGCTTCCTCAGCGTGCCCGAGGGACAGCACTCGGTTGCTGAAGCCGGGGTCGGACCCAGCAACTCCGTTGCCGTCTCGGTAAGATCTCAGTTGTTAGGAACAGTTAAGCATAACGATGAATGATAACGTTATGCGTTTGGAATGCCGACGTAAATGACTTGTTGATGCGTTATACTTTATTGAGGTGTGACTGTAATGTACCACAGTCCACAATCCGCGCGATGTATCGAAGCCATTGATAAGTTTGTTTGCGATACGATATGACTTAGGTATGCATTTTATGTATTACTAGTAAGTTAATCAGTAGGCGATAATGCGTCTTCTTTGATAATATGATTGACATCAATGCCAGAAGTTTCCACAGTACTTCATTATTAAGTTCAAACTTAAGTAATGATTGAAGTACTTGCTGATCAAATCGTTAATAACGGATTGTAATGTGTAGAAAATTGACTGCAATTTTCGTTGAAAAAATTAAAACGCTAGAAAGTTTCGCTCTACAAGTCCCATTAGAGTGTACCTGTACGTGCGTATTAAAATTACCAGACTTGTGCAAAAAATACTTACCTCTTGTGTTCGTGAGTGGATAACGAAATCTGTATTATTACTGGACCGTTTCTCATTGACCAGTATTGCTTTAGTCCGACGCAGCGCAGTGTTACCAAAATCTTAAAACTGGTTCGCCTGAGTTCGGCACACCACATTAAGGCAGCTAAAAAAAGAATCCGGACAAATCCATCAGTCTACTGACTGTAACCGTCCACGGAGGGGTCATCAACCTTACTTTCCTTTTTGTTATTCCGCTGTAATTTAGCATCGATCGAAAATCCGGCCTTGGCCTCACACGGACCATTAGAACAATACTTTTCGATGATGATGTCACCCTGATCTGCTGGGATATGTACGGGATGGATTTGGCCAAGGTTATGCCAACAGACCGTGGCTGTATCTCTAGCGGATCACGGCTCGTTGCTCACCATCCGCGAAAGGAGCGCATCACTCACTCAGTGGTTACCGACCCAGATCAGGCAGCGCTTACCCGCTTTTTACCTTACACGAATTAATATGAATCGTGTCCACTCTTAATATAGCAAATTGGTATGAACGTTCCACTCACTAAACGACTATAGGCGACAATTGAAGACTCACTGTACTGAAAAAATACCGCCTTGATCGGTAAGTTCTAGGTTTTCCGTAACTGGGCGGAATCTTGATTGTAGACGTTCAATCCTTTCTTCCTCCTTAACACTTTCTCGTATTAGTCCGCATTGGTGCGTAGAGAAAACGCCACAAATCCAATACGATCGCCGTGATAATAATACACAGTCAATGGAAATGGAGAGTACCCAGTAATTCACCGCGATTGTTCCACGGTTTTCTTTCCCACCCGCTAGTTTTTTAAACTCTGATAAAACAAATTTGAATAAGCTATTGAAGTTGATGTCAGACTTTCGCGTTACATTTTAAGAGAAACGTAACGTAAAATTGCAATGAAACTGATCCACAAATGATCCGCATCGAGAAATTATGAAAAAGATTTATTTCACGCTTAAATAATGAGAATGAATCGGTTTATCGGTTGCACATAAACTAGTTGGACCACATCGTGGAAGTAGCATTTGGAATGCTCATTTTGTCGTAAACGAGGCCGACAAGTTAGCCCTATGAATCTAATTAAAGTTATCGAGAGATGACGAAAAAAATTCTCACAGCCAGAACGAAAATCTTGGGAAAACAAGTTTGTCGGAACATAAAATGCCACTTAATTTTTAATACATTCTACGGTTGAATTCCGTATCTGTTAAACCTAGCAGCCGGTAGTATTTGGCACAGTTAGTTCCAGCTGAGGCAGCCGGACACGTTGCGACACGGCATAACATTGTGGTGCCACCTCTTGGTGCATGCTTCCGCCCACGACCCTCTTATATGGTGAGGACCTTGTTACGGTTGCCTTACGTAGACACATCCACTCGACTGGATTTTGCAATGTTATCGTTTGTGTCGACTTGTCCGGAAGGTTGTAATTTGTTAAATTCCTTTATCTTCAACAAGCTCACATTCTCATCTTAATTGTTTGATGCATTCTTGATTGAACAGTCCTTGGTAACCTTTTGTTGCTACTATGTTTCCAAGCAGCATTGCGAATGAGGACACCTAGTTGTTTGCTCATGCAAACACACCAAAAAGACTTTATACTTTGCTCGGCTTTCGATTGAAATAGGCAGCCCGGTGAAGTAACTCTGGTAACTATAGCTATAAACATTACGCAAGATGGAAGCTCTACAAACAAAACTTATTACCCACGCCATAATGAAACTAATACTTTCAAATATGATCAAAGTGAAATGAATGGACGAAATAAATCTTAAGCAGTCACAATCGAAGGCGGACGTCGATCAAAGATTAGAAACGCTCTTAAAACAAGTGTACGGATCGCTGTGAAGATTCACTCCCAGATTAGTCTGCTTAAGAATTTCTTCATAATTATAGCACGTATGCAGCCACGTCTAACAATCGCGGTGTCAAAGAAAATATTAATTAAACTCGTCACACTCGCTACTTAAGTGTTATATCTGAGGGGAAATTTTAATTTAGTTGTGAAATCTGATTTCTTTTATCACGTATGCTTTACTGAATTTTCGACCGAGTTTAACTATTCTACTTCTATGCAACACCGTAGCACTTGTTTGCGACTCCTATCATATGTTTAAATGCAGGTAATGACAAATTGAATGCGTCCTTTTATCATCCATATCATCACGACTTAGGCCTCCTCCAAATGGAGGGGGATTTGCCATAATCGCCACGCTTGACAGGCGGGTTGGCGATCGCAGTGTAGCTGTTGCAATGTACCTATACAGAAAATGTTTTCTGGCCATTCTCTGGTGAGTCCCTTAGTCGCCTCTTACAACACGCACGAGAAGTGATGGGATGGTGCTATTCTTTTACGTCCGACACCATACGGAACCGTCCTTTTATGTAATGAGGTAATACAGTTGTGTCAGTAAGGCGTTAATTGTAAGTTTTACTGACAGTACGGGGTATAAATAGGCAATACAAACATTAATCATCGGTACCAAACAAATCGTCAGGGAAACATTATTTTTGCTTGTGACGGCTTGGTATTCTTGAGTTACGCCATCTGCTGCGTCGTTTGTCTTGTTTCCATAAAGGTTGCAATTTATATCTCTTTTATATGTCCGCTATAACCCTATTAGACGCGTGGATCAACTTTAAAAAGTTGATCTAAAGCATCATCTCATTCCCTTGATCATTGGACTATTGGACCCAGACACTCCCAAGAATAATACGCAATCATCGTCATTCATATGGCATAATATGCAAAGACAAAAAGTCATACTTGTAAATCAGCTTGTGCCGTATGGACAATATAAAAGCAATCAACTCCCGAAATCAAAGTCCATTACGTATTAATAAAAACGTTATTAGTTATTACTTAACCCGGAATGCGGTTACGTGTCAACATCGGTACAGGTATTGAGGCACATTCGCTATGATGGTCAGAGAAAGCTATAAGAGGAATGTTTCGCGCGGTTACTTTCATGTGGCCGAGCTTTATATCATGCCAGTGAAGAAATTGCCTGTTCAAATCTTATAGTGTTATGAACTTAATATTGCCTACATGTGTTTTGCGATGCGGCTGATCTTCTCAATGCTTCGTTATTGTGGGAATATTGCACGGTAACTGTTCAAGTCTTCTTACATATAGCAGCTAGCTTATTTTGCTTGTCGTTGTTTTGTGTTTTACGAACATGGAAACTATCGCTATCTTTCCTTCTGGATTCCGGAACTTGCTACTCGGAATTATAGGAGTGATGCGTTTTATTTCTTGTTTAGAAACTATCTCCTCTCTCACTTCGAGTGTATGAGAAGCCAGTATTAAATAATCATGCACAAAGGTGCACGATTATTTAATACTGGCTTCTAAAAATAACCTTTGGTTAATACAAGCAAAGGCTTGTGTTAACCTAAGGTTATTTTTGATAATAAGAAGCAGAACAGGCATTTGGTTCAATACTATTTACTACTCGTATATTATTTATATCCTGGTGGAGCTCGATTCTTTCAATTATAACGAACCTGAAAGCAAATCCCACATACATATATCTCTGATGTTTAGCTAGATACGCTGAGTTTTCATGTAATTCTATTTTCTAATAAAACATAAATGTAATTACCTGTTCATCTCTCCGTGGAAGGAAATGAATTACTGCGATACGACGATGAGTTACTGGCCTGTCATTACCTACCTGTGCATTATTTTAATCATAAAGCTTCTACATTCTTTATTGCTCTTTGTTGGTTTATTATCAGTACATCATATTTCGGTATAGTCTTGTTTGAATCAGTTTAATCCTAACTGTCTCTCGACGTAGAGCTGCATTTTCAACTCGAACATTATTTCGAAACAATTAATTCCAATTTCCTGCTCTTAATAGCGACACAAATTATTCAAAACTATATATAATTTTGGTACAAATGCTTAGTCGACCGTGTCGATATTGGTCAACGATATTGGTAATGGCAACAAACATGATGTCATTGCGAAAAGTGAAATTGACTCCCGGAAGGCAGCGTGTTTGTACAAATCACATGCTAACAATCGACTGTTTGAGAGCGATGTTATACTGAATGGAACCGACGCCATTCACGAACAAAGCTCTTTAAGTACTCAGTCGGTTATACAAATTCAAAACATGCAAGTGGTAGCACAAAAACCGCGTGACAAAGCTGCTCTGGGTATAATGACTGCTGTCTAAAGTGCACTGTTTGGGCGTTTTCACGTACTTGATAGATTACTAACTGCTTGGACAGAAGTCTCGTTCATACAAATGTGGCAATTGACGTATATTAATATAGCCCTTTGTTTTTGGCCCAAGAAGTTACTTACTGTTGGTCTTATAATGCACCGATAAACTTTATCATCATGTGCTTTAAATGTCTTCCTGCAAACTTCAAGTTTAACTTCATAAAACTTTCCGTGAATTCAATATTGTATTGCTATTTTTTTTTTTTTTTTTTTTTTTTTTTTTTTTTTTTTTTTTTTTTTTTTTAAACGTTGTCCCACACTAGGAATTTCTCCTGTATCGTGGGTGCGTTCACAAACATATAAACTCACATACACAAACAGCCAGACCCGGAACAACTATCTGTAGGCCATACAAATATTTGTTCCGTGCGGGAATCGAACCCGTGACACGCAGCGCAGCAGTCGACCGCTCAACCACTGCGCCAGCCGTGTCGTTTCATAGCCATGCAGCTCTACTCGAAAGAATTGTCTTCTCTATTTGGCCATAAATATGTATAGTCAATATTTGCATATACACGAATTCTCAAGACGTTAAAATAAATAATATCGCTAAGTAGAAAATCTAGACAAAGAAAAAATTTCGTATGTAATGGATGCTTCAAGGTTACAGCATCACTTTCTCCAAAACTAAGCAGCTCTCATGACGAGATGTGTTATCGTATTTCACTGTCTCTTTTTATCTTGTTATCGCTAACATCTGACATTTTGCATACGAATTTGCTTGTTACTTCAATAATTTTATGCACTTGATATGTACATATTTTATTGTGGTTAATTTTATTTGTCCGAGAGTCGACAGAAAGATAGTAGAAATTTAAAATTAGACGTGCCATGTTTCTTGCGTTGCCTCTTCAAATTCTAAATGTTTGTTTTCGGGTAACGCCTCGATTGATGTTGATGAATTGATAAGCTGGTGAAAACCTTTTCAATTG
This sequence comes from Melanchra persicariae, assembly GCA_947386135.1. Taxonomy (NCBI): domain Eukaryota; kingdom Metazoa; phylum Arthropoda; class Insecta; order Lepidoptera; family Noctuidae; genus Melanchra; species Melanchra persicariae. The sequence goes on along the minus strand of OX376653.1, from coordinate 3,324,627 downwards.
ATTGACAGTCCTTGAACAAAAGATATATAACTCTTTTCAACACTCACATTTCTTTAGAGATTCGTGACGAGTGTAACGGTCTTGTTTCTATTTTTGGTCAATTTGCGAAAGTATTGTAGATACAATAGTCGTTTCTTTTCAAATTATTATGCCAATGCACGGTATTTTTTCCTGTCTGCGCCATTGCCCATTTTTTCTCTTTTTTAGGAATGTTTTCATGACTGATTTGGTAAAAAAACAAAGATCTTGTATTATACAGATTGAGTAACCGTTTTACCATTTATAAATTGTGCTTGCTGAGTAGGAAATCTTGCGGTCTCAGTAAAATGTACAATGGCGCTCTTTTATCTCCGATTTCAAGATCAAGGCTTTTTAAATGCTTCGTCATGAACGATCTTCGTTTCTGTTTCTAATGTGCTTATAATAGCAGTGAGTGATTTGAAGCAATCATCTCTAGTCGAGTGTAACATATTACCTGCTTTGGATTTAAGTCTACCTGTTTATTATGACTTTATTTTTCTCTTAGCAATCTCTTGCTGATGATTTTAGCAATGACTTCTTACTTATAACCTGATCTATTCACTCAAGTTCATACTATATTGGCTAGAACTTAGAAGTCCGTAAAATGAAATGTATGAATGAATGTGAAATCAATGCAGAATCGAACGCTACACACAGAAAACACTCAGGAAACAATAAAGCGCTACTGGATCCGGCGGGAAATCGTTTAGTGCTTCCAGAGTTCTCAAACCATCACACGGCATGGTCCCAATAGTATTCCAAGAAAGCGCATTTCACGCATCTTGGTTGGAGATGCGAGGGATTCTTGTGCAATTCCCTCAGTGGGCCGGATTCCATAGCAAGTGGTAATGTCGTGCAAACTGCCAGTATTGTGCGCCGCAACATCCGTGGGAAATCTCGAAAACGAGCCTTGCATGCATAAGTAACTGGCCCCTGGAAGTTCGGATGCAATTTTGTCATTTACTATGTTGCTGTTATGAAAGTTACAGACAGGATTCTCATGCTGTTAACTAAGTTGTATGTTCACTTGACGTATGCAAATGGTTTAATCATCTATCTATTGACCTGTTCATTTTAAAATATGTTTAGAAGACCAGGAAAACTTAAGAAGAACTTGAAACATGATCTTCAACGGTCTGAAAATTTCGTCGTTCCAAAATTTCAATGATGTTTTTTTTGTCCTTATGAACTCTTGAACTTGATAAAAACTCACCATAAACACGTTTTTATGGTGTTACGTTGAGTACCGAATCGAATTGTGCTTGCTTGAGATGCTATCGAGAATCACGGAATAGACATTAAACTTTCCACTGAGTGATGGATTTCTTAGACAAATATTTTAATTGCTGTTAAAAAAAAACGCATATTGTTTGATTGTATAATAAAGTCTTAGTTGTTTACTTGGCTAATGTTTTCTTTCCCACAGTGGGATTTCTTCTGTATTGTTGCTTATGAATGAAATCGTTTTGGTCCATCTTAGAATTTATTGCAGTCTTACTTTTGTTGCACGTTTTCCAATAACTCTATTCCGATGAATTCCGCTTTCCGGAAGGAAATCGATCGTGATCAGGAGCGTATTTTCCGGAGATGTGCATTTGCTCATCTTCGGAAAGCACTTGATCTATTGCCCATGATATTTGCACCCAACACTACCTCGATGATCTCTTCAAATACCTCCACGCTTCGTATTCTAATGGAGCCTTCGGAATTATTTGGTCTTGAAACCTTGAACGGCTTGAACATTTAAACGTTTTATTTGTTGTTTCGATTAGCAAAGTCTCCACGCCTACTTAGATTTTTTGCTGAGGTCGTGGTATCAACATGAAACAAATCTTTTGCTGTTTTGGAATGCCTAATTGCTTCCGAAAAGTTATTTTCTGCTACAGTTGATTTTGCTCTGTTTTAGTAATAGTAGGTCATGCTGTGTTTTACAATGTAAAAATATTATAACGCAATACTATTACACACCCGAAAATCGCATGTAGAACGATTCAATTTTAGGCCACACATTTGTGACGTCGCGTGTGGCGAAGTTATACGGTAAAAAGCTCTCTGGGCCGTTGGGCCAGATGTCGGCAGCTCGGCACAGACGACGCCTATTATACCATTGTTCACCAGTATCTACTATTTATTTAATATTCGTGTACTCCACCAACAATGTGATCAAAGATTTCGTGCGTGGAATGCTGATGCCACCTACAGGCTTATTTACCTTAAAAGACTTGTACGTAAAGAAAAAAAGGTCTCTAGCACATTGGAGATGTCAACGCGAATCTCTTTCGCAACGTATCCTGCTTACATTAAACTACTTTCGACACGAGTAATAATTTTATCAATATTTTGGTCGAGCTGTGGCGTAATGGGCTACGTTACGTCTTACGTTTAATAAATAGCCGAATGAGCCGACCGTCATATCGATCGTCCGACGTTTTGTACTATCGATCGTCCGACGGTTTGTACTCATAATAGTGAGTTGTTACGAAATGTTTATATTAGTCGTCGTTGGTGCTCCCTTTGCATTGCATATAGGCGCCACATTTCCGACTTTCACCGAGATATCCCGCTTCTGCACCTTACAACTAGGTCATACTATACTTTGGGAACTTGGGAGTCAGATAAATCGAAATAACTTTAGCGAGTTGTTTTAGTTACAGAGTAAAAATAATAAACGAAGAGTTTCTCGTTGTTATCAAGAGAAAGAACATCAGGAGAGTGTACTGGATTATGCCGTGCGATAACTTATCGGACATGACGATTTCCCCTTAAATACAGCATTTTTTTATCGTTGACAACAATGACGATAGACACGCAAATATTTAAACTGGCGATAAGCGCTTCTTTGTCGTTTGTTTCAATCTTTAGAGTAACTTGTGTCAGGATTATTTTGAATCAATACGGTAACTTCCTCCCACTTCTATAGCATTCACAATGGGCCTTGACAGTGCTACATTATTAGCAGCGTAGGCTCTGAGGCCACTGTAATTTTCATTAACATCGTTCGCGTGTGGCTGTTCACACAAATTTTCATCCGTAGCAGAGACAGTCATCTGTGTAATTGTCGAATATAATATAATTGTTTTGGGTGGCTGTAAAAAATGGCCTTGTCTCTTAACGTCGATATTTTATCCAACCATCAGTTTAGTCTTCAATTTAGGTGTGTTTTTCCCAAAAAAATATTCTTCTCGGCAACAACAACCTACAAGCAAATTGCTCCACAATAAACTTAATGCTTAATCGAGGCTGCGTGGGCTTGATATATTTATAGTTCTTAGTAGATATGCTTATGACTTCATCGCATCACTGATCTGTTGACATTTCTGAGCTCAGTGGTCGTAATGGCAGAGTTCCGCTGTTTAGATTTGATGGTTTCTTAACATATTCAATCAACTGTCGTTCATGTAAAATGTGTAACACGCCTTACGTAAGTAAAGAGCCTTTCGTTACTTGGGTCCTCATTCCGGCTTCTCATTTCCCTCGGTTTTAGTATCCTCGCGGTCAAGTACTCTTCTATTTCCGTATTGAACATCCTGCAGAGTAAATTCAAAAATAGCAGTCTTTATTTTTGCAGCAACCTTTTACTATTACTATGCATCAGCAATAGTATCAAGGCTATCATCACCTATTATTGCTTTTTTGTTCGAAACGTCAGTTTTAAGCAGAAATAGTCTGAGTAACCATCGCGTCGGTCAGGTGGATCGAAGTGACTCAGAGCAGGGCAAATCATTTCTTATTTCCTGCACCGCAAAACTAATTGTGTGTTCCATTAGTTCCGCTAGCAGCTAAACCTCAGTAATGCTACGATTGCCTCCACTATGGCAATGCCCGTATCTGTGCCATAGACTGTTCACAGTTTCACACACACAAATGAAATTAAATATGTACAAATTCTTAGAGCTTCCTGCTTCCTGTTACTTGAGGGCTGAGTGAGACATCGTGAATTTTAAAATGGTTGGCTTTTAATGTTTCTGTACAAATATGCTGGTCACGTTTCAATTGTCTATTGTGTTCGGTCGATGTTAAAGTTCTCTGATACTTTCGTAAGTAGTAGAAACCTCGAGGTTCATCTCATCTCGACTTTGTGATTCCAGTTATTTGTTTCCTACATGCCAATTACGGTAATCTATTCGTGCTTAATAGGAGCCTTGCAAAATTCCATTCAGGTAGATAGAAGTTACTCGCCCGTTTGACCATGTTAGTAGCCTTCCAATGAATATGTATTGATGCATAAGTTCTTAGGGACAAGAATTCTTTTTCTCAGCGCCGCTCGACGGAGCTGTCTCCCATATTTGGTCACCCATGAATCACATCTCATCAAACTTGTCGACTATAAAACGTATTTCTGGTGAGTTTGGCGTTTTGAGCTCGTGATGTTCCTTCCTTGAGTTTTCGCCTTGTATCTGAGGTCTGACCTTATTTGATTTATCTTTTGTGTCTCGGTTAACAGCTGTACCGAAGAAGCTGGCTTTGGCAGGTGCCTATTTAGGTTGAATGTAAAAAGTTGTACAATGTTCGTAAAACGAAGAGCTAAAGCTTGGCTATCCAAGCTTTAGCCTGCATCTGCTGGCAACGGCTGCTATCAGCCGTTGCCAGCAGATGCAGGCTAAACTATACAATACCGTCCGTCGAGACAGGCTGGCCTATTAAAATGCCAAAACAAGCGGATTACAGAATGCAGTGCCCGGTAAAGTATACTAGCTGATGTAATTAATTACTAGGCAGGGCACGCGATGTAAAATTATTCCATATTATATATTTGTATTTTTTCTTGCCTTTTCGTGAAATTAACGTTCGCTCTATATCTGTTTTTTTACAACTAGCAACAGGTTACTTCTTTCATGCGGATTCTTTATTATTGATGATTTTTCTCAGGAATATAGCAATTAATTGAGTAAATAAGATATTTTTATTGGAGAATGGGCTTGCTTTTGACCTCGATCATGCCTAATGGAAAGCGATAGATGAGGTCTATGATGGAGCGAGCGTGCCCAGAAGAGGCCTGTCCACTCTTGCTTTGAAAGCAGACGGGTTATATGTGGAAGGGAACACAGACGCTGGTAGATAGTTCAACACTTTGCTTGTGCGCATAATAAATGTGGAGGAGAAGCAGTGAGTACGGCTGGTTGGGATATCGACCAAGTGCGGATTTTACCCAGCAGTACGTCTGGTATTCCGGTGGTAAAAAGGCGATGCCACATCAGGTCGTGAAGTTTAAAAGATTATTTGCTCGTGAATAACATTCTCTCATTGACTCAAGAGGTCCGCTCATAAAGCGGTCATAAGACAGCTCAATGAGCAGCTTTATGATGGTCACACATCTAAATTCTAAAGCAAACTGCCTAAATACATATTAGGTGTAAGCTAGTTTGATCAATCACAGAAGTGTCAAAATTTTATTTGTTTTGTCATCTCCCTCGCACTCACGGCAGAGAAGAGAGTTTATGGCTTCACAGCCATAAGTTAAATACCGGCGAGCTTGTGTGGGGGCTGCGTGGGCGCACGACCTCAGTAGATCGCGTGGGCTGCAGGTGCCAACGCACCTTTCCAGTTTCCACGCATCGACTGCTTCGGCCTGCGAGCCTCCGATCCGAATCGACGATAATCGACTCGGTTAACTGTTTACGATGGTTTTGCAACGAACCTTCACCCCGTTTCATAGATTCTATCTTGTTATTTACCCATTTTCTTATCAATCCTGATGCTTTGGCAACTTCCTTGAATTTACCTGCAGCTATTTAATGCGTTGCATGTTCTTTAGCAACAGCTCAGTTATTTCCAAAGAAGCATTCAATGGAAAATTGCATGTGGATGTCTTGTTTGGTTCAAATGTGCCATTATCCGTATGTCTCCGCATATGACATTAAATACATAAAAGGAAAGGATACTATTACAAGTAAGTTCCATTGCCCTTTGTTCCGCGGGTCAAGCGAGTGCAGCACGAGTGCAGTTGGTCCTACTCCGACAAAATAATTTAATCCGTGTGAAGGATAAACGCATTGAGGGCATGCATTCAAAACAGGTTTCCTTTGAAATCACTATTTGCTACTGCGTGCCTGTACTTTAAACGATCGCGTAATAATTCATGAAGCGAGCAGAACATCTGCTCGTGAAAGCATCGATGATGTGGCGACGACCTGTCTAGTCTTTGATTTCCGCTTGAGCTGAGCTGCTCGATGCAAATCTGTGATGGTTACAGTTGACAGCCACGCAGGAAGTGCATTCTTCCGTTAGCGACGTCGACGGCGCTAATGAGCCGACGTTGACCACCACCTCGCTCCGCCGCCCTATGACGAACCACCTAAAACTGGAGAGAGTGAAATGTGTGTTCAGCGGCGACTTTGCTAATTGCACACCAATTAACCACCAAGAATTGAGTGTAGAGAGTGGCCTGCCCGCTCCACTTGCTATATGTTATAGCGTGGTGTATGAAAGTACTTAATAGTCGACTCTTTACGAGCGAAACGCTCCTTACGCTTACAAATTGAATGAGTTTGCTCCGACAGTGTTTATGTTTTTTAAATGTGTGAACTCGCGCTTAGAATTGAATTCAATTCTCTCCTATTTGGCTGTCTGGGCAAAAGCTATAAGTACTCTTGTTACTTACTGTTCTTCAATCTCCAGTAAATATACGTTTGTTTTATTAATTCAAGATGAAAAGCAATTTGAGTTTAATGTACCGTGAAGAGATGATGGAAATGAACTTATTCATTTGAAGTACATTGTACAAGGGATAAATATAAATATGAAAGTACTGTATTATTAAAGATAATGCCCATGCATCTCAATCTGTTCTTACTAGCGACGTTTTACATAAATATTTTCTACGGTGACGGGATTCTTGGTAGATAAACAATGTTAATTAATTCGCTAGTGAATTATATTTACATGCATAATCTAAAACGGTCGGCTGATATCTAATTGACATCAAAATATTTACATTCAGACCAGTTTAAAGGTTTCTACTACGTCCGTGTAGGTACAAGTCACCAGCTGCCATGTGTCTGAATTACGCCATCATACTCTGGCGCCTGATTTAATGGGCTCGAAAAATATTATTATAGAAACTGAAGTAATTTCGAAGGCGAATACTGATGCAATTAATAGTTAAGTTTATGGTATAAAGAACATGAGCTGTGGACTTGAAGCCATCGGAGCTGTGTGTAACAACATCGAGTTGGATTTAACGGCTGCAACAAAAAGCAAAAAGAAAATACTGATGAGAAAGATTTGCGGTGGTAATCAACTGGATGGATTGTTAGCTTACCGACTGCAAAAACGAATATAAGCGTATCCTGTTTCTAGACTACGTATGTTCAATGCATAGACGTTGAGAGATACAATAAAGCCTATTGCAGCTTCTAAATTGAATTCATGTAATTAATTTCGAGCTAGGACTCCTTGATATTGTTGCTGAACCAAGCCTTTGTTCTGCCCAGCTAAAATATTCACAAGATTGATTTAATATTGCATTAGAACCACATTAGCCGACGACAGTCTCCCGGGATATTATCAGTTACAGGTGTAGGAGTAGGAGGCCATGCCCATAATGGTTTACTTAAGTCTGGCTGGCCTATTTACTTAGGTTTTCAGTGTAAATAAAAGAACTGGTTCAGTATTTTTCCAAGCCGCTTGGGGCCTCGGTTTTTAAGTTGGCTTACCAACAGGAATGTTTTAATAATCATCTCAATTCTACACAGTTGCCTTGTATTTATCTTGTCTCCAAAATAAGTAGTGGCACTAATTAGTGCTTTATTAAATCATTCTTTGTTAAGTTAAAGAATAGTGTAATTCTCACGAGCGATTCATCCGATTCTTCAGTTTTCAATTAAGACCAACCCGTTGCTAAGACCTCGTTTATTCGGAGAAGAAATATTTACACCAACGCAAAAAAGACACATTCAATTGGATTCAATGCCAATCAATCATTTATGAACGAAACCCTATTAACTGTTTCTTTCTGCTTTTAAGAGATAAGCCTGTTGATGTTAATTTGGTTTCTTAGGAATCTAATTTATCATTAATTTATTCAGATTAAGTAATTTATTCTAGAATTTGAAAAATGAATGATTGTTTACATCAATCATTAGTCTATTGCTTTGGTTGACAGCTGTTTAGTAACTTAAACTAAGACGTTCAATATGTATCTCCGGTCAAGCGCTATAGATGAAATTTCCAAAAACTACAGCATTATTGTACAAATATTTGGTTTCCTTTTTAATCTTTGATCCAACAGTTGTTTACTGTGACATTCTTGATCGAGCCCGTCCAAGTAGCTTCCTATTTGGGAGTGTCTCCGTGCAGTGGACTATTTTTAACCGTGGCCGCATGCGCCGGCACGAGCCCGACCTTTCAGCTTTATGATTTGTCGACGTTCTGATACTGTTATTGATAGCTAAGCTCATCTTGTTCATTTTTTGCTCCGTCTTTCTCTCCAATGTTTCAGACACATCTCATCATAATGTTTCCGCTTTGAACGTAACTTTATTTTTGTTTGTTATTCCAGGCTGTTTCGGAAGGGAATTTAGTGCAACTCTTTGATCGTTATAGTAAAATTTAAAGTTTGCGACAGATATTCCTGTGACAGTCCTTACAACGTCGCCTTTCATTTGCAAAGCATGCCTCATAGTAGCATGGCTAGTTTCTAATATCTCTATTAAGATACAAATCTGTAATCCTCGAATCGTTTCTCCGTGCCGTGTAGCTTAACCGTACGTGTTATTAAAATTCTGCATCACAACGGATTTCTCAGCATCGTGATGCGTTTGCATGTTTTAACTATTAGTTTACAGTAAATTAATAGCACAGAGTGATGGTTCGCGTGCCTGCTTTCTCACTTGCATGACGAATTTGATGATAAAGAGATGCTATGGGGCTGTCGACATCTATGCACTTACTTGATTATTCTGATCTATCCACTTCACCTTGACATTGTGTTTTAATATTCACATATGGATTATACTCCTCGCGGTCAAATTTTATGACATCATTTTTATGTTGTTTCGTGATGTAAGTTTTATTATCAGGAATATGAAGTAATGATATTTTAGTGGTTAAGGCGCGTTTGGTAAGTTATTCATACGACGTAAAACGTTGAACGAATTTTTACTTTATGAAGCTTTATCGTAATGAATCCAACGTAACGTGTACTAAATAATGTCGTCTGTTGAAACCTGGAGAAACAGCAACTGCAGTCACGGTAAATTTTCTTAAATGCAGTAACATGCGGCGACGTATTCGTGTTGTCATTTACGCCAGAGTCAATTCAATTGAACTTGTCTACAATCAATTCATCTGCTATCACATTAACAAGAAGTGAGTGATGATAGTGCAGTACTCAAATTAGGACAAGGACCACTTCGGTTCCACTTATTGATCAATGCGATCACAATAAGCGGACGTTGCCATAACGCGGCAGTGGTTGACAGTGGACAATAATTGTGGCAATCGACAGCCGACAACTGGCTCAATAGAACTGCTATTTGCAATTATTACCTCGTTAACGATAGATGACGACCTAAGATACACGAGTATGTCATCGTTGTACTAGTTTATGATTTTATATGTCGTGCCGAGGTTGAAATGATCAATAGGAACTGGATTTGGGTCAAGCCGCCTTGAGCCTTGGCTTTTGAAGGAGCTAATAAAGTTTATGAGAGCCAAGTTTTAATGACCATGGTTGAAAACTTACTATTGAGAAAAATACCACTACTTTGCAACTGGACTTAGTGTAGGTACTTCACTCATTTTGATTACGTTCTGGATGTAATATTGTTGTTTTATTTTGTTTCAGTCGAAGCAACGGGCATCAATTAAATGGCTGTTAACGAAGGCGTTCAACAACAGGGTCCCGGATAACCTTCAGGAGCCCTTTTACAGGGATCATGAGGTGAGTGTCCCATTTTATTTTTCATATTTTTCTTCATCTGACGTATTTTCATATAAATTGTCAACCAAGTCTGGAAAGAATGCTTAATAATATCATTTTAGGTTTCATTAAAGCCTTACATTGTCCTTGACTTCATATAATAGCCTATTGTTTCGAAGTTTCGAAACAATTCAATTTTCCTCTTGATTTCTCACGCTCAGATGTCCAAAATGTTAAACCAAACACCTGTCGATCAAATTCAGTTCAGCATAGTGTTTTGATCAGTTATATTTTTTTTTCAATTATAAATTATATATTTTATTTAAAAGTGACTGTTCCATTGAACTAATGTCAACCAAGTCAAAAAAACCGAATTCAGGAATAAAAGCATTATTATTATCGGTACAAAAGGTTTCCTTTGCGTTTTCGCCAACAATGATTGCCCTGATTTGAGCAGTAATCATAGTGAGGCCAACAAATTACGATAGCGTTTCGTGTAACGTACAGACTTTAGACATGACGTAACAGCACACTATGGTTCTCTTCTTTATTTCTAATAGCAACAGCGCCCAATAAGGTAATGTGAAAGGAGTCGATAGTCTTCAATCGTTAATCACTACTCAGTTTAATGAAATGGTAGATGTCACAGAAAGTAATCAAGCTCTCTTATGACCTGCAAAAAATGAAGCATTGTTGAAAAAATCTGATTTTGATTAGCGACGGATTTTGCCTTTTGTAACAGTCTAGACGTAACTTTTTGTTTGCCAACTTTTCTGTTTGTCCCGTCGCGGTCACTACTGAAATCCGAGTTTATTTACGGATCGTATGTTTCGTTTATATGATATGCGTTGGATTAATGTTTGAGTCATATTTGTCGTCTAAATGTCACAGGGTCAGTATTTTAACCTCGCGCAAGGTTTTGTGCTTTCGTGGAAATGATATGTTATTTCCGAACGAGTTCTGAAGCCATTTACTTTGACGTACTATGCTAAAACTCGTAAAGCATTTGCTAAAATGCGGAACCTAGTTTTGGGTCAGCCATACGCTAGTTAGTTGCTGCCCATTTCCTTTCCGTAGTTAACACAGAGCGTCGCCCTCTAACCCCGCAATCCTAAGCGTAACCAGGTCATTCTGGCCTATACTTACAGGTATTTTGATATAGAATTATCTGTAACCAAGCCATGGGCAGTAAGACACTATTTGCCCCCAAGAAAGCGTGACGAATATACGAAAGTATGAAAAAACCTGCGTTCGACGTTAACGTGAAACGTTGCTGCTATCTCTTGAAATATATTAACTGCAACCACAACATTAGATCCTTTGGAACAGATAAAAGAACGTTGCCCCTAAACACGGTCAATGTTCAGACATTTCTCTGCTTGAATTTCCACTACATTTGTACTCGTATCCGTTTGTATACAACTACACTCGGTTTTAATAGATGCTTCCACTGTTGTAAACAGTTAATATTCCTTTTGCTTATATCTTTCCTCGCTCATCATTGACTAAGATAATAAACACATAAGAAGTATGTATGTTTATACAGTTTTATGGTTCGAATTATTTATACTGGACGGTACTCACGTCTGCGTTGTATTTGATTAGATCACGGATTTTGTCCCAAATGGAGACAGGGTTCAAATTTCAGAACTGTTAATGCTATTGCAGTGTCTTATTACATTACACAATCGTTTTTATCTGCCACTTTACCTCTACCTAGTATGAGATCATTTATTTTGGAATACTTCGCTACATCTTAACATCGAATTGCTTTTAATAAAAGTGCATTCTCGCTTAGACGGCAAATAGAACCGGTTACATAAAGGAGATGAGTTTCCCTGCTCGGACTGATCCAGCGACTAATATAAAAGAAATTGCCTACTGCGGTAGATCTGCACAGACCGCCTACAGGATTGACCTTTCGTCGACCCCTTTTTGTTTTTCAAGCTGCTACCAGATTTTCTTGTATTACATTTTCATTTGCTTGTTTATTTATTTCTGAATTCAAGACTGTATTGCCTTGCTTCTGTTCAATCATGCAGATCTTTTTTAACGAAATAAAATTGCCAGTTCTACTTTTAGCCGATTTTACAATCTGAGCCCGTAATAAGTTCAATTTCCTTATTCGGATTCTTTTATAACAAAATTGTGCAAATTAAAGTACATATCGTTCAGGTCAAGATATGAGATATGACCGGTTTTATCAGATAAGTAATGCGCCATGTGGTGGTTATGTAATGTTTGTGTTTCACATTCAATTTCTTTTTTTTTTTGTTTTATGCCTATGGAATTCAGCTTGTATTGCAATTGACTAAGCATGAAGATTTTAGGAACGGTTCGTCAAGTAAAACCAAGACCGTCGTTGGTGACCCCGAAATCCTCATAACCTCGTGAGAGTCGGAAACGGCCGTAAAGAAAGCAGTTCCCCCACGAAATGAAACCAATGCCAAGTCACATGTCTACAGCCTAATCGATCGGTAATTTCGATTTTACCCTTCATACGTAATCCATTTTTATCAGCTGCCAGAACGAAAGGCTGCCCTTGAATTAAAAGTTCAGCATGAACATGGTACAATATTGATCGCAACCATCCCGCCACAGTAGCTTGGGGTTGGTAACTAGTGTCACGCGAGCTTTCAGCACTGAACAAAACGTGCTTATAGGAGTGTCCCCAGTAATTACGTCCTCATGAGTTTATTTGACCCAGTGGTGACTTGTTTTCGTGGAACACAATGGCTGTGATGAGAAAGAAACGGAGTCACAATAAAAATGTAAGGCGATACGCTGTTCTTTTACTTCTCAAGTTATTCGTAAACAATGTCTTGAGGCTACGGAATGAAATTGTGATTTTGCAGTCTATGATATAACTTAACTTGAAAATCTCTTTGAAGATTGAAAGTGTTTTCCTTAACCTCTGACAAAAATAAATATTTTACTAGGTCTTCATAACCTTCGAGAGAGGCTGCCTGAGCTAGACCATAAATTAAGATGATATCTTGGATTAAGTGTCTTCACCCGCTATCTTGCTTACGTAATCTCTGAAATTTAATTTACAGGGCTTGATTACCTACTGTACTGTGTAATTGATATCCAGTACTCGTTCATAGCCTTTATTAAAGATATTTGTACAAGCAATTATTTTAGCTGTCCACGTGTTCTAAAACGAGAGAATCAAATAGCTGTCGCGATCATGATTTGTTTGCTTAGCCTTTCTCCGATGAGTTCTAAGAAGCCTGTTCATTTATCATTGGTGTACAGCGGATGTCCATTAACGATTGTTGTTGCAAACGAGTTCAAGGACCACAATGTTTGGATCAGATATATCTTGTACTTAGGGCATGAGAACACTGCAATCTAAAGTTTCCTGAGTTTGATTTACAGATTTCCAATTTCCATTGTAGTAAGCCCCTTCCATAATCTTGCAGAACGCAGAAAAGATTTTTATGTAGAATCTAGAGCAGTTAAAAGTTTGAGATGAAATTGGAGCGTTGGAAACATTATCATTAAGTTCAAAGTTATTCAATCCCTTGAAAAAGTCTGTTAAAACTAGTTCGCATAGGCCAAAGGAAAAATACAATCAGATTACCATCTGATCTCAATACAGTCATGCTTCATTTGATTAATGTGTAATAGCAATAATTTAATTCTATCATCTGAATTAACTATTGTTTGCTAATATCTATGTTAGATAACTGTTCATTGAATGCGTGGGTGAATCGGGATCTGATGCGTATTTTGCTTCGTCGGATGTTCCTTTTGAAATTTTCGTAGACGTCGGAGTTGATTGAACCCTAAACGTTACTAGGATGATATTGCTTTGTTTCATAGGTCGGCAACTAGACATTGACAAAAAACGATGACCAATTATTTCCTGAGGCCTACGTTTAGTATCGTATCGACCAATAAAGAAGACTATTACAGTAAAGCCTAAGTCTATTTCCTAAAGATATAAAACGGCCAACGCAGTAAAATCACTATCCAGTTTTACATGGATTAAACAATCGCAGGGTTTATTTCCTTGTTTTGTATTTTGTACTCCGACAAACCGATTTCAATCCATATAAATAACTGTAATGTCCCTTTGAAATGTTATAAGTCGCGGTGTTCTGGCTCATCTAAATTGTCTCTAACCGATTTCCACGTCGAAAATATTCCCTAATGAACGCACATTCGTCTGAATGCTGCACCAGGATATTTTTACTTTTTAGGAATCAGTCTTCTGAGGAAAATTCCCGATAGTCAAGGACATAGAGTCGAATTTGGGATGTGCATCTGTTCCAAAAGAGGCAAAAGGTAAAATTGTCGCTTCGCTTTAAAAATAGTCTGCGTCGTTTCCGCCTTTGGGAAACTGGTGATCTTTTGTTCTTTTCGCCGGTGACGGGTGACTCAGCTGGTTTTACTGCATGTGGATGATGTTTTTCCGGATTAATTTTGGTATTCAATTTATTAGGTAAGTAGTGTTATTTTGAGCAGTAGGTACTTAATTCCCATGCTCATGTTATAATATTATCCTTATTATGAGTCCAAATATTATCTTCCAATAGTTATTGTATTCGTGTCGGCGACCTCGTATTCGTATTGATTGTGTGTGTTTATTAAACGGTGGACGAGGTTCTGATTTCAGGTTACTTCTGTGTTTTCTTAGGATGTTCGTCAAAGTAGAACGGATAGATTTTGTGTTGAACTTAGTTTTAAACAAACCGGTATCGGTTCTCAGTAATTATTTTCTGTTAGCCCAATTTCAAAGTTCGAATTTTGAAATTAGTTTCTTAATAACTTTACTAACGGTTATGTAAGAATAATTAATTATGCTTCTTACTACCACTACTTATAATACTCGTATATTTAAAACTGATTAGTCGTTTCAGATCCAGTGACAATCGTTATCCCATTTATCTAACAACATTCATCTTTGTCTCTCGAGGTGTCAAAATAATGATAAAAATAAATATTATGTAATCATTACCAATACTGTGCCTAAAGAGGTAATGTGTCTGTTGACCGACATGTCCATACAAACAAATCACACGTTTTTATTCTCCAAAGGCTGGTTAGTTTTCGATGAATGAATGAGTCAGTGAGTCAGTGCCATAACTGAGTTGTATCAGTTTGATACAGCATCGTAAGTCTAAGTACCAGGATTATTGCAGCATATTGAGATTTTATGATTTATTCTCAGGCTTAAATGTAATGATACCATTATGCCTTTACGAGATCCAAATAAGATGTTTGAATAATTTAAACTTGTAAAGCGGATTAAGTTAAGTAATGGTTACTGCCCTTACTTGGCGTCTTTTATTGGTTCTTGCCTTGAGCCATAATTACGTAAAATTATGGCAAAGTTATAACTGGCCATAAATAAGAATGCAATATCTTGACGCTAATAGGTAAGAAAGCCAATACTCGTTATAGTTATCACCACAACGACGGGCTAACGGTCTCCGCCTACAGTAACATTGCAGGCGTAGATATAAGCAGGAGGGAATTGAAGAAAATGTGCGAATCACAATTTAAATAGTGGTATTTTGTCGCCGGCTCCGACGCCTTTCTCCTTGACCCGCGCCTGCAGCCAGACGCTGTCGGCTTGTCGCGTCTCGGTGCGTCTTTTTGTCGTGCCGCTCACGCCGCTTAATTATGTGCACGTCAGGTTAGAATCTCATCGGAATTGTTAATCAGGGGTACTCACATGTTTCGTGTTAATTGAGACGCTGTGAATGGTGCTGCTCTTTGAAAGTGAGTTCTTGTAACTGTTCCTACTAGATATTTTGCCTGCGGCTCTATCGTCACATTATGAGAGGGCTTGCGAACGCGCTATGATTGCTTTTCTCCCGGTTTATGGTGAGGTGTTATTAAAGTTTCTTTTTTATCAAATGTGTCATCAAAATGCGAGCTATTATGTAGCTTCTAATTGGAGACGCGCTCGAGCTTAATCTCTTTTAGCCGTAAAGATAAAGCCATAATGTTTATAAGTAAGTGTATTGTGAGAGATTCAATTCGAAAATGGTTCTACTCGAATGCACGAAGATGTCAAAATCGTGCGATTGTGCTTTAACTTTTGTACTGTCTCGCGAATTGAACGTACGATCTGATAGCCATCCGTGGAAATGAATTACAGCTTCGCAACTAGTTTCACGCTTTTTTTACGCAAAACTTCTGCGAACATTTTCCTTGTGGTTACGAAAGAAATTGATGTCTAGCTAATACATCATTCTTATGAGACAAATAAGAGTTCTCTTTTACTATCATCGGGCGAAACTATAGCTCAGCTGCTAACAAAGGCAAAAAGTCGGTGAAGTTTCTTTTGGATGATGGCACGTTGCCCAGCGTGCAGCGTTGTTCTCACGAGCGTGTGAACGATCTGATCCGAAGATAAGTTAATTAGTTGAGAGCACTCGATTCAAATAGCGTATAGTATGGATACCGATATACTGTTGTTCTACGAAATCATGAAGCGGAGTGTGGTGATTAGTGAATTTACCAGGCGTAAACATAACGACTCTGAAATAAGCATGTTCACGATAACACTTATATTTTTGGTGGAAGACTTACGGATGAATGCTTAAACCTGTATTCTTTTTTCCATTGGAAGTTCGCAATCTTTGTGATAATAGTAATGAGGTCAAACAAGGATAATGCTTGTTCCCCTCTTGATCTACTGATCAAGCAGTTTAGCGAAGCTAAACGAAGCGAAGCAGTCGAGGTTTGTTAATAGATTATCAAAAGCTAACAAAAGCTTCTATGAATTATGATGAGGTATTGATTAATATTTACCTTGTTATAAAGTCTATTTCAGATATTAAATTCCGTATCTAATAAATCAGTAAAGTCATCGAACTAAATGTTGTTCGGCGAATGTCGCCCACATAGACCTTTAATCAATCTATTTCAATTTATTATTACGTAATAGCCATACTGTACGATACAATCAATACAAGAAACGTTCCAGTGGTTTCAGAACTTTTTGCTTTGAGACCGTTGTTTAACTCGCTGAAAATACTAATTCTATATCTATCTATCCTTGTATATTACTTCTGAAAGTCGCGTGTTCGTCTATGACTCATGTGTTGTCACTTTTCTCTGTAATATTTGTTCGGACAATCTGCTTTTACTGCAGATTTTACACCGACTTAAATGCTTTCTCAAATACTTCTCCAGAATTGTCTTGTACCGAAGTTGTCTTTTCGTCTGCACCAATGTTGCTATTAGTGTAATGTAATGTATTAACAGTAATCCGAACGAGCGATGACCTGCACAATAATAAAGAACGAAATTTTTTGGCGAAATTCTTAATACAGAGTTTGCCGACTGTTTTGCGACGAAAGCGATAGAATCCATTGTGAAGAATTGTTTTCTTTCAATGGCGATACGTGCACAGGGTGAATGGTCGTCTGTAATGGGATTTTGCTGTCCGTACAGTTCAATATTTGCGAAATAGCTTCGGGTGTCGCCTGGGGATTGTTAAGAAACTGTATTAGATAGACCTTATGTGGAACTTTCCTTGTTAGCCTCAGTAATTCGAAGTTTAGCTCAACTTACAAAGCTAAGTATTGTTTTGGCTACCTTCAGTTACAAATGGATTGAACTACGCAGTTTACTTCTCACATTTTGGATGGGTGAGTTTTGTGTTTGGGCCATCACTTGGTGCTCTAAATCTATGTTGTTTCTACGGCGTCAATAAATCTGTTTTGAATAAGGTGTGCAACTCTCTTAACTTTGCACATTCCTCACGTTACCCCACGGGTCAAGGATCCCCCTAGTCTTATCTGAATAATTTATAGACTCCGAATTTGGTCTTAGTGGGCGAGAATTTGTTTAAAAATCGACTGTAGTCTGTTACAATATTTACTCAAAAGACTTGCTCAAATAAGATATTGTGTTAGGTTACACTCCACAATATTCTGAATAGAATAACATTTCTCTTTTCGAAAAGCTTTACTCTGGCATTTACAAGTCATTGATGAGTGAAACGTTTTGAAATGGCCATTTCGCGAATTTGCACAATATTGGTAGCCAAACATACTGTCAAATGTCTATCATAAAAACCAAGACCGTGGTGGTAATTAAGAAACCCATTCACTGCATGTAATTGCATTGAATGCGTGTGTATCGGTACGGGATTATTCAGAATCGAGATTAAAAGTGAGAGCTATCGAGGCCAGTATTGGCTGGCCATATTTCACACGTTTCGTTTGTCAGCGCTTCATGGTCAATGAGATGGTAATTTTATGTTGTAATACCTCGATTTTGCAATAAAACCGGTTTTTTTTCTCGTTTGGCTAATCTATTGGACTTAGCCGTAGCCGTGTTGCCGAATCTCGAATCTAGGATTGTTGACTGAGTCGCTACTTAATATTCCGTTTCAGATCTGATGTAATTATTTCGTTTGGTAATCAATATTTAAATGTTTAAAGGCACTGACCTCTGGATTGGATTATTTTTAAGATGGGAGATAATAAATTAACTGGTTTCGGTAAGTAATTCAATTTAGAGAAAAGAAGGAGTTTTAAAACAGAAGACTAATTTGCACAGGTGGAAAGCCCATGTCTTTTATTAAAAGCTTTGCTTTCAATACCGGTTTGGTAGCAAATGTCAGGCGCGTATTTTATGAAAGTGCCTGTGTGTTAGGGGTGTTATTTACAAATGATGGCATAACGGTATCGTCTGGTCTAGCCGCACCTGTTCCACCAAGGTTAATGTGTTCACCCCATTCTGTGACGCATGTTTACACACCTTAAATTACTGACTTATTAATAGTTTCTTGAATGACTCTGTCCTGGAGGTCTATTATGAAGATTTATTGAAATTTGCAAATCTATGACAGTATTATGAATAAACATAATTATTTAAGGCTATGTTTTTATACAAGCGCCCTTTGACATTGAGAATCTTCATTAAAATAATGCGAAGTTCACGTTCTGCTTCAGTATGGCATTATTGTTTACAAAATGATGTCTCTAAATGGTACTGTTTTGTCCTTGACATTTCAATTCTATGGCGCAAAAATAACATGTCTTTGTCAATTTAAATAACACTTTTTTTTTACTTAACGCTTTTGCTTTCCAAGTCGGCGGTGCGATCTCACGTATATCTAGGCAATGGTCTGCTCGTGTTCCAAATTCATCAAAATCTGTTCAGCCGTTGAGGCGTGATTGATGAACCATCTAGTCAAGCAGACTTTCACATTTGTAATATTGTGTGTTATTTTTTTTTTGTTTTTTCTTAGCCTATGTTGTACCACTGCTGGGCGAAAGCCTCCCCCATATTTTCAGCTAAGCTTATCGGATGCCTTCTCCGACCAATCCAACAGGAACGAGTTTTAATCGTTACGCCAGCGTGTTTTAGGCTTGCCGCGGTTACGGCGATATTTTAATACCAACATTTCCCCACTAAACTAATAAATCGTTACGCCAACACAATCTCCATTAAAGGCACTATCAGACAAAACCGTCTACTGGGAAGCACTGCTAAGTAGCTGGCGCTCCGTTAAAAATAGGACATGACCTAACATTGATCTAGATTCAGGGCTCATCAGCGCTCCCAACATTGTGTGCATTGCGAACGTTTTTATTAGAATTCTTGTGTGTAAGACGACCCCTACAATGCTGAAGAATTCGGTTTGGACGGTGGACCGTCCGAAATTTCTCGAATTCCTCGGAAATATTTTGAAGTGACCCTTAAGTGGGTTGGATCTTCATTCAGTCATTCACCTTCCATGTTTCTGAAAGTCTTAAATAAATTGTCCTTCTACTGAGAAGGACAATTTATTTTACAATTTCTATTCTACTAAGCTTAAGCTACTGAGCTTTATAGGTCGCCATATTTGAGAGTGACTACCTGCACGGGCAAACCTAGCCTCATGCGCTTTCCACACTGCTTCTTAAATCTAAAAGGAACCTGTTTTCAAGTTATTTTCTTAATTAGTTTCTAACTTACCATGTATGGGGTCAGATTCCAAAGAATCTTGCAAGTTATTAAGGCCTACTTCCCCAAGTCGCATATCTTCAGTTCCAGGGAAAGTTATATAAAGTTTCAAAGTTACGTATCTGTGTGCCAAGCCCTAGTTCTCGTTTAGAGCTGGAACTTCAACGACAGTAATACTAGGCTAACTTTAGACTGCCTATCGTAAAGTGGGCTAAGACTTTAGAACCCATGCGAACGGTTGCGTTTTAGTGCAAATAAATGCATTTGGTCATGATTCTATTCGGTCGTTTAATTCAGTTGCATCAATTATAGCTTCTGTTGCATTTCGTCTCTTTTGAAAGAGTTGTCTGCTAGTATTTTATTGGCTTCATCTTGGTAATAAATCAATGGTGTAAGAGCAGGATTATCCAGTCTTCCACGGACTTTACACTAAATCTCAGTGATTTGCGCAAGATGCGTGCAAACTGGTCGGTTAAGCTTAGTTTATCCCACGGTTTATGATATCTGTATCCTAATATTTGAGTAACCTACTATAAATACACGCCGTTTTTCGTTCTTTATTTCTTCTTACAGCGCCAATACCCGTTTGGATTATACAGGTTTTGGGCAGTGCGTCTTGAGAATTGTCTGGATCCGCTATAAAGAACCATATCGCCTGTGTCACAACAGTCATACAGCCTGTAGTTTGTTCTTTTTTATTATCACTCAGAATTTACACTAAGAACACCACCTGGTACGACTTCTGCGTAATTTACGTTTTACATTTTAGTTCCTACATTATAGTTGTGAGTACTACGTACCAGACCTTTCTGAAATTGTAATCTGTGATCCTTCTAGTGCGTCCAGTCCTAAGAATTTGCCAAAATCTTACCTAACCACTTATTCTTTCATTTCCAGGACCAAGAACACCTCAAGCCGCCTATAGTTGGCGGTCTGGCGAACGCCGAGCTGTACTGCTTAGCGCTCGCCAACATGTACTCCGACCCCAACTACCACAGTCTGAACCACTGGAACATACTCCAGACCTTCGCGAGGAAAGGCGTGCATGTGCCCGACCCGCCCGACTGCGCGCTCACCGAAACTGTGCTCATACAAACCAATCCTCTCAAAGTGGTACGTATTTTTATATGAACGTGTGTAAGTTTTCGGAGTCTTTGCCGTAAAAGAATGTCTGCTTTTTTTGTTGTCATTTATAGGCTGGCTGGTTTGACCACAATTTCACCTGATCAAGCGATGATGTGGTCGACTATGGAGCACGCTTGCCTGGAGCAATTTGATTCTTAACTTTAAACACCCCCCAGATTGTAGCTATATTAGATAAATCTAGACCTCTGTGGAAAATAGATACGTCTTAGCAAAATGCTGTTGTTACGAAGGAAAGTCGGTATAGCAATCGAGTAATATGCCTCTATGGGCGCTGCCTCTCCGCGGGGCCGGTGTCAACGTTTAGATTTTTAGATACTGTTTATTGGAACAATAGTCATTCTGTAAGAATGATTGTTAATTCCAATACCATAAGCATTATTAACAAAAGTGCCATAAACATGATATTATGTGGAATGCAGAAACGATTGAAAACCTATTATGGGGTTGACCTAGTGCTTAGAATACCATGACGGGTAAATTCAGTTAATTGTATCCAAGCCAAATACATAAATTCCACGAATGCAAAAGTTTATAAATACCACCGCTATAGGAAACCTATGGCAAATAGGGTAAATGAAAGGAAAACACAGAATACATCAGTTAACTTGATTGGAATTCAGCGCACGTATATGTAGTAACAGAAGTGTGAGCTGGTCTAGTCATGTAAACAGATTACTAAGCGTTGTCTATAACGGACCGGCTACCAGTCATTACTTATGCATTATTGCGGACTTTGCTTCGACACCTTGTGCATAGTGCATAGCATCGGCAATAAGGCACCATTATTTCGCGGACAGGAACGAAATGCCACACGCCTTGTGAGCTATACTGTAGGTAGACAAACTGTGGCAGGATTTTTTTTTATCAGTTTACACAGCTCTCAGTTAAAACTCTCATACTTCAGCCCCAGAAATATTTCGACATGTTTCTGGTCTCCAGGTTATTTGCGGACTTTGCTTCGACACTTAATGCATAGTGCATAGTGATCGTCAATAGGCACCATTATTTCGCGGACTAGAACGAAATGCCAAACGCCTTGTGAGCTATATAGACTATTAAATCTGTGGCAAGCAATGACTGAAATCTAATAAGCTCTCGCAGACTGACTGTCTAATTGTCCTCGGCATCCGCATTTGAATTTTTATTTGACTTAGCTTTTTGGTCCTATCCATATTTAAATGAAATATGAGAAAATGAAAAAATATTGACGATAAGACTTAGACATATAACTTATCTTATCAATGCAAATAGTACGAAAATATTTACAGTTATCATGCAAGCATTATGAGCTATCATTGCACATATGTGACGATGTTTGTTTGTTTGTTTTCTGCATACCTGATAGATACAGCAAGATTTTCGCTAAGGACTCCGACCAAAAAAATAAATCCTACCTTACCCTAAGAGAATTCGTTGTAACCTTCAGATTGAGAATGAAGCCTTCAAGCTAAACTTATGTAAGAACCAATTAAAACTCCTAAGGCCTCCTTAGATTAGATTTTCCAAGTGCTTTCCATGAAGTCTGATCGAGAAACCCACAAGCCACCGATGCTATCAGAGCTCACGTGGCACTAAGCATTGATCACAAAAATAAACATCGTTCTAGGGAATGTTAATCCGACAGATACCGTGGAGAATGATAAACAGTTTCTATCTGGAATTACACGCATTACGTCATCTATTGTCATAGCATTTATACAGGTGACAGTTTCTCTATTTGTGCACGTTTTCCTTGAGGGTGAAAACGCTATAATGGCACTGTAATCCATTATTTTCTCGTCCGTGAATGCAGGTGTTGATAAACAGGTAGAGACCGTGGACATTTTGTCAAGCGGCCGATGCCGATGTTAATAAATGAAATGTAAACATAATTCTAAAACGATCAACTAAGTCATACGGAACAAAGTGATACTGGTTCATTATGCAAAATTATATTATTGTTAATTTATTTGCAGTTTATGCCATAATCTGCATTACTGATTAGAATCTGTTGTGCACTATTATTGTTGCATAAATTGTTGTTGGTTTAATGGAGCATAAACAGGTTGTTAAATATTTCGTTCACTTTTAGCATTGATGCTTTTAACACTGTTGAGGATTTATAGACGAAACGCCCATGTTCGTGCCCGTGAAACGAAAAATTATATGAAGGAGATATACTCCCCGTATAAAAATAATCCGATGTCTTATTCCTGAAAATGGTCGATACGTATGCCAAGTTATATCCAACTACCGTTCAGTAGTTTAGGCTTGAAGGCTTGACAACGTTTAAAATATTCCCATTGATGATTCCCAAGATTCCCATGTCCGGTCACACGATCGGGTGTTTTGATTTCCGAATCCGACGATAGCACATATTTTTAACTTCCACCGTTCTCTTTTAACATGAATGCGGTGCATTCAATAGCCCGAAAAATTAACCGACTAGTTAAACTTACATATACGCCCACCTCTCCCTGGCCAGTCAACCCTGCTATTGCACTTACATTCTGCTTCTCTTGGAGAAAGATTTAGAAGAATTAAGTATATCTAAAGAATCTTCATTACCTTTCCAGAGCGGGCACATGGCTGTGATAGAAGCACTGATGGTGCTATACGCGCGGGAAGTCGTAACCCCGGACCGGGTGGCGGCGGCGGCGCAGAGGTTCGGCGCGGGCGCCCCGCCGCTTAGCAACACTCCTGGAGCGCCGCACGAAGACGGACTGCTGTGCTGGATCAACGCCGCCTGTGCTGCGCTTAACAAGGCCGAGGTAAGACTGATGTGCCATGCGTGAGGTGTGAAGCCGCTCAACAACACTCCCGAAGCAGGCAAGGTGGCATAGGAGGTAGCAGTACTAGGCGCCTTGGTTACATTTTAAGCATGCCTCTATCCAAGAGTGACTCACGGTGATCGTTTAGTGATCGCCAATTCTGGTGTCTGAAAATCCTTATCCGTATACTTAGGTATAGTAACAAGAATTAGTTTTGTATTAAATGCATCAGCATTATAGATAACCGATTTATTCATCTCAAAAGTAATTTCCAAAATTCCAATGGTTTCAAAATCCGTCCAAAATTTTTTGATGTTATGAATTTTGATCCTTATGGGCAAACTAACTTAAACCAAACCTCTACATTCCAGGAGGACACATCATCGCACGTTCCGATGCTGAAGAGCCTCCAAGAAATCTGCGACGGCACCGCGCTGGCGGCGTTGATCTCCTTCTACTGCCCGGACGCACTGCCCCGCGCGACCGTGCGCGTGGGCCGCATGGCCTCCATACAAGACTGTCTCCACAACCTGATGCTGGTCCACGACTTCTGTCGGACGGCTCTGCCACACAATGTGTTCCATATGATGCCTGAGGATGTTGCTTATATGAGAGGGTTGGTATGACTTGTCAAGTGTTCATTGTTGGTGGTGGGGTGTGTGTGGGTGGGTCTTAAAGATTGTGTTTATTTCGCATGTTGATTTCAACTCTGGAGACGTCGGTGTTAGAAAATGGTGGGAAGAGTCTCATTTATTA
The DNA here is from genome assembly GCA_947386135.1 of Melanchra persicariae. NCBI lineage: Eukaryota > Metazoa > Arthropoda > Insecta > Lepidoptera > Noctuidae > Melanchra > Melanchra persicariae. The sequence continues at coordinate 3,300,171 of OX376653.1, read as the reverse complement.
ATCCTGTGGTTGCTTGTTTTCAGGTCCATGCGTCAAAACTTAGTAGCAATGCTCGCCGATCTCTTCAATATGCTAGAAGTTCATCCGGTCAAATCTGTTAAATACCCCGGAAGTGGTGAGTTATGAGTCAAAACCCCAACCTGTTGATCCAAATTATACCCTCCGTATTGCATGCTAAATAGTAATGGGAGTATGTGGTCATAATATCAAAGATTCTTTGCCTACTAATATTAGAAATAAAAAAAATTAAACCTACACGGAAATGGTTTAATAATGCTTTAATTTTATTTACTGGCAATACTAAGTTTTAGGCACATTTGGGGTTACTATTACAAAGATCAAACTGTCAATATGTTTGTTTGAAAATTGTTGTATTTATTACTATGAAAGTACGTGTAAAATACACTTTATTTTATTATATCGTTACATGCGTGAGTGAGGTAAGTTTGAATTAGTAATAAAAACGAATGAACGCTTCGCTGAATGAAATTCCGTCCTAATGTTTGTCACCCTGTCTTGCTTTGCAATCGGAGCCTGTACGCTTCGCATAAATGCATTATAATGGGATGTATATCACAGCGCGTCGCACAAATTTATTTATTGGATGTATATGAGTATGTCACGAGGTGGCACATACCGTGTAAGTGTGTATCGTCGGGCGTCGTGTCACGGGGGTGTGCGGCGGTGTAGTGCAGACAGACAGGGTGACAGTGCGTGCGTCTGAGCGCGAGTGGTGTCCGCAGCGGGCGGGGCGGCCGCGGGGGGCAACGCGCTGGGCGTGCGGCACAAGCGCAGCCTGCCGCCGCCCGCGCCCGTGCCCATCCCGCAGCTGCGCGCCGGACACGACGACGCCACGCTGCCGCCCTTCGCAGGTACCATGTCGTCAGCACGAACGTCACGAGCGCGCGCTTATCACGGGGAAGGCGGAAAGCACACTTTACGCGCAGGTGTCACGATTCATTTTCATTTGAACTAGTGCGTCATCTGACTTCAATTGTTTTTGGGTGTTCTTTTTTCAAATGTGGTAGTTTTCTACTCGTAGAACATCATTTGGGGGAGGGGGTCAAGGTTTTCAAATTGAAACGTCATTAGACTCCTTTTGTTTTCTGATGTGTTCTATATTTAAACATGGTAGTTCTTCTACTCATAGAACATAATTTGTGGTGGTGTGGGACTGAACATCTTTCGTTTCTATATGGGAGTCAGTTTGATGATTGACTCATAACAACCATTATCTTGGCGCATAGCTTATTTGGACACTGTTACGGTACCAAAATCACGTACAATTCATTGTTATCAAAACATAAAAAGAACGTAAGAGTGTTATTGTTATTAAAAACATATTACTCTGGACTTATGTAAATACAAAGCAACATCTAAGAACAAAGTACGTCTTACACCTGCAAACAGTTCCTCTCACAATTAGTCATCACAGTTTAGAAAATATTAGTGTGCACTCGCCTTCCCCACGATTAAAAAAAAAACATAGTGTCAAATGCGTTTAGTTGTTGTTTTTTCTTTCGTTTGCGTGTGTGTGAGTGTCAAACAAAATGTAATAAACGGAATGTCTATTTGTGTTATAGGGTGTACCTCTAAATGTGAGTTATATTTTATTTCACGTTCACTTTAATATTGAGCTTTATATTAACTGTAATAAAAACACTTTTTACAATGGTTTGGTGGGCTTCGGAACTAGCGCTTTTGCATGGGATTCTTTAATGCTTTCTTGAGGCACTTTGGAGTCAATGACGTTATGTCCTCACGGCTCCCAGCTATGACGTAGTGATACCAGCACAGTAGACCTAGGCTATCAAGTTTTACTGTACCATTTACATAGCTTAGTCACGAGAGTACTAGATGAAGAAACTAGTATCAAAATACATCTAGGTAACACCGGCGCTCGCTCGATGCGTCCTATCACATCGTGCGAGAAGCAGTGGCGTAGCAAGGGGCGGGGGCGGGGAATGCTGATCGTTTGCCTCGATTTCTAGTTGTCCCACTGCTGGGCAAAGGCCTCCCCCAAGTCCTTCCAAGAATTCTTTTCACGTGTCAACTTGTACCAGCCCTCATGGTACGCGTCCAGGTCATCTCGCCACCTCTTTCTGGGCCTGCCTCGGCGACGCCGTCCATCTTCGGGCACCCATTGTGTGGAGACTTGCCCAACGGTCACAGTGCATGCGACTAACGTGACCCGCCCAATCCCATTTCAACCTGGCAGCCTTCTTACCTACATCCATTATTCCCATTTTGGAACGCAGCGTGGTGTTTTCTAATTTTGTCCTGTCTTTTTACGCCCAGAATGCTACGTTCCATCGCTCTTTGAATTTCTAGTATAAGAGAAAATAATAGTAGTGCAAAGTTATTTTTCGGGGGTGACACCACAATATCCGCACACCCATGCTAGCTACGCCACTGGCGAGAGGTATGAGTAAGAGAGACAACGCTCTATAAAGGCGTGTTTTTTTTCTAAAGTTCGATGTGTTACATTTGGGTAGCTTTGTATTGATTTGTAGATGATAAAGACCTTTAAAATAGAAGGTAAAATTCGTAGTGGTCACGGCAGGTAAGCGCGTGGAGCATAGACAAAGTTCACGTCGCCTCCTTATGTGGCAAGTTTCCATTGTTTATGAGTAAGACTTGATTAGCTTAATGCTATTGGCCGATTAGCTATACTAATAAAACTGCGTGCTTAAAACGGAATGGGTAAGTTAAAATTTAACTGTTTTCTTTTTTTTTTGCATAATTAGATGTTTCAAGTAAATTATTTTTTTTTTATTTCTAGGTGTTCTGTGATTTTTCAAGTAGATGTTCGATGTTTCTTTTTTTTTTCTTGAATGCTGAATGTGTTTGTTTATGGCGACCAGGCTTGACAAGACCGATGTTTAAATTAATTCATTCCGATGATTATTTCGTCGAAGAAGTTTTGCCTAGTTTTGGGTTAATTTTCGTTAGCCGGTTGGGCCAGCGGATGACCGATGGACCGAAGTCACGCGCGCTGCTATAAAACTATAGAAATGTTGTTTTTCAGACAAGCTTTCGAGCCAAATTCTTTTCAAGCCTGGTCGTAGGGGATAGTATGGTCAATTGAACCGCCAGCTAAATTGAACCATCTTCACATTTGATTAAATATTATCGAACTCGTTACTTCCTCGAAGCCATATGCAGTAGTAACATGCATGCGTACGTACATCATACCCGCATATCGCGTAGTGTTGCCGATAACGAATATTCGAAAATATTTAAATGAAGGTGGTCCAGTAAGGGTATTTTACTGAAAAATCCTAATCAGGCCGTCAGATATATTTGCAAATAATATTGGATACGTATTTTTTCTTTTTTCACGTAAACAAAAAATGAAGACGTTATAGACTAATAGTGCGTTGAATACTCGCGTGACGTCACTAAAATTTTTCGGCACGTCACCCGACCCCTCTTGAACTTTGATGCGCTTAATCTTGATCAATTTTTTATCGATTTGTTATGGCAAAAGATGCGTGCCCAATAGTTTTTGAAAATGTAACGGACTGACTAAATTTAATTATTATTTTTCTATCGAGTAAAATAGCCTATTTAGTTGGCGGTCCAGTTTAGCATAGTTTCCCATATATCATCAGTATTGTGCACCCAAAGCTAAGCGCGCATGTTCCCCGCGCAGTGCCCCGCTCGCCGTCGTCCCAGAGCGCGCGCACGCGCCTGGCGGGCCGCTCGGCCAGCTCCACGCCCGAGCGCCGCTCCGCCAGCCCCGCGCGGGACGACTACGTGGTGCACCGGCCCAGGCATGTCGCCACGCTCGCCGCCATGCAGAGGAGGGATGATGATAATGGTATACAACTACATTTCATATTTTTTTGCCATTTTTTATATGAAAGTTGATTAGCTCGTGGCTAAACAATAGCCGCACGGGTCGATCAGCAAGGTTAAAGCAACGCTTGCCAAGGTCGGTCTGTGGATAGGTGACCATTTTAACATACCGAGACTCCTCCGTGTCCAATTTTGCCCGCAAACATAATGAGAATATTTGTTTCGTCGCAGGAGTGGAAACGAACATGACGGCGGCGGGCCGGCCGTCCAACTGGCAGGACTCGCGCGACGCCACGTTCGCGGGCCGGCGCTCGCGCCGCTCGTCCGTCAGCGACGACTCGCAGCTCACCGTGGAGAACTTCGGCGGCTCGCAGGACCGCCTGCACTTCGCCGGACGGAACCCTGAGAAGGAGCTGGCCACCGTCGCCAATGTTAGGAAGATCTCGGCGCCTTCTGGTGAGTTTGTGATACTGTTTGGAAATGAAATAAACGAGAGAAAAATGGTGACACATGAATTAACGTCAAATGAACCTGGGGCAGACAACTTGATGCCACTTTGCTTGCTGCACACAACATAGCAAATAAGAAGATGAAATAATTACTGTTAGGCATACCTACCAGACAAATTGTACCTTTTCATGCATGGGAAATCATCAAATGCGTTTCAGGGCCACGGTAACTCTGTCGAACAATTCTACTACTCTGCCAAATTGAGCATAAATATAAAAAACTTATTTTTACTTTTAATAATATTGTAAATGTATACCGCAGGTCCCCTCGACTACAACCCACCTCTCCGCTCGTCCCGGCAAGACATCCGAGGTTCCATACAACTCTTCCACGGCGACTTTCAAAACGGCTCCGAAAAGGAAGACCGACAAAAAGTCGAACGACAGAACTCACAACCTCAAACCACAGAACCTGAACCGTACTTCCCTATTCGACGGCAATTGAGCAGTGATACGATAACGTTAAGGGAAAGAGAGGAGAGGTTTGGGTTCTCGTGTAAAGGAGGGGGTGATGGGGGGTTCTTCCTAAACGATAGAGATTCGACCGACGGTGATGCGACCAAAACTAGCTTCGCCGATCTCAATAAAATCAGGAGTAATGGTGACCAGACAGGTTTGTTGAAAAACGGATGGGAAGACATTCTTGTTACAGCATAAAAAAATGAGAGTAATGCTTACCGCATAACCAGTATGTTAACAAGTTCGTTCTCCCATTCCTTAGCCTGTGACTTCGCTTCCGCGGCACTAAACTGAAACGGCCATATCGTAACGCTTTGAATGTTCGCCTTGATTGCGCTTGAGTTTAACGGCACACTGTATTCGGTAAAACATTAATAACAGCACTTATTTAGTCTTCTACAGTCTGTCGTTAAAGGACCACATATTCCCATATTCCAAATTCTAAATTTGTGACCAGTAGAGTTAGTTGTAGAGTAATTTTGTCCTACAAGATTCGTCACTGTGTAATGTTATGATACAGACTGATTTCGAACTCATAAGCAGTCTTACAGGGTGTGAAGGACCTCAATTTTGCAACAAAAAAGTTTGTTTAGTATTTCATTTTTGTATGAAACAGTTGCTAGATTTTAGTTAGTAGCTATACTCGAAACGATAGTAATATTTTGACTCGTATATTTGAAAAAAAAAGTCCTTTCATGAAGTTCTTTAACACCCTAAAAGCGAGCTAATGAGTGTAGTCAGGCAGTAAGGTAAGCCCAGGTTGTCGGTTGCGCAGGAGTGCCGGCCGGCGAGCGGCGCGCGAGCTGCGCGCACGCGCCGCCCGCCACCACCACGTGGCAGAAGCAGTCGCTGCAGCAAGAGAACCAGCCCAGTTAGTAACTTGTAACTTAACCGACGGTTTCTTAGAGAAAGCTCTTCCGAAAAAATGACTGTATATTTCTCGTTCAGAATAATTTAGTTTTATATTTGGCATTGCATTGATCATTTAGGGAACCTTGTGTTATTTACTTAGCGTAAACGCAAAGCTGTGTCAACGCGACGTCGTTTTAGATCGCAGTGTCAACCGTAGTAGACGCTGCTTGAATATGGAGCTTTATCGGTAGCACAGGAAATGCGATAACGAAGTCATGTCTTCGAATTTTATCTACAGAGTCGAACAGCCAGAAAATATAGCAAAACTTACACATATTTCCAATCATCTGAATTAAAGTCACCACATTTACTCATCCGGTTTACCCAAGCAAAATCTATCGAACATTTCCCAAATACACTCGACTAACTTCAACCCTCCCTTCTATTTTCAGATGGCGACGACCTAACGGACGAATCGAACACTTCTTCCGGGGGTCAGATGGCCGCGCAACTGAACAACATTAGACTAAAGCTAGAAGAGAAACGGCGACGCATAGAGCAAGAGAAGAGACGGATGGAAATGGCAGTGAATAGGCAGAGACAGCAGTTGGGGCAGCAGGCGTTCCTACAGGCTGTTACTAGGGTGAGTTGAGGGAAAGGGTGTGTTGTTTGGTGCGGATGGGTGGCATTCATTTCTCGTCAGGGTAATTGCTCGAGTGGCCATGTAACTAAGGGTCAAAACAAATTGACACAGATGGATGCGAGACTCAGAATTTTTTTCATGTGGAACCCTAAAGGGTAAGCTTCCCTTGCCGAGGGAATTTGAGCTTTAAGCGTACGCAATACAAGTAAATGTAACTGATTAAAGCTAAACTGAAGTTAGCTTATCTTCATGAGACTTAAATTTCGTGTCATTGTATTTAAATATAGTGCGTAGGAAAGATCACCTCGATCTACCCAATGCTATGGCCTACGCACCGATCGCGGTGCGTATATATATATAGTATGCACGGTGAGGTGCATAATTGAAATACAGTAATACCCTGGTGAGATTTTGATGCCCTAGCCACCTAGAGACTGTGTTGGTAAAAGACGTAAAAATGTTTTGTACTGTCTTTTTGAAAAAGTGGAAATGGCATCCTTTGTGTTTCTGTCTTTACGCCATTCGCACTGGGATCTTATATATACATTTTTTTAGAGTTTGAGAGTGAGTGACAAAACTTGGTAGATAGAATTGGATTGATAGTCAGAAAATAGGGGGAATTCAGTTTGATCAGAGTGTAAATTAGTGTGCTGGTATAATCTGAAGTTTATTCAGTAGTTTCACATTCTAAAAATAAATTAGTAGTTAATAACTATTACTAAAGTAGTGTTAAAACAAACTTCGAATAATATCTGTTATTTAAATGTTTATGTTTAACAGACTACACACACTTTTAGAACCTGTTTTATAAAATGTTTGTTGAAAGATGTTCTATAAAATGCGTTCAAATACAGCACTATGTTACTAACATTATGTTCTCTCAATTTGTTTTCTAATATTTCCGACGGATATTTAAAGTTATATTTTCTTTCTATTTCATTAGGATACATTATTGCAATACCAGTTGGCCAACTTGGTGAGTGGCCGGTTCAGGTTGAGCCCTTTCCGTTTAGTTTAGACCTTTTTTATTATTACTTTTTTTATTACAATCACTTCGTTACATTCCTTTCTCGTTATTTTGTACAGATTTTAGTTCGGTACACGCTTACACGGCTTCTCGATACATAACATTGAACCATTTAAATTTTGAACTTACAAAAGTATTCTGAAGAATAAATTTAAGTTGATCTCATTAATATTTGCCTTATCAATTTGTAATTTGATATTAAATGCTTAAATTAAGGTAGCTACTTTTAAAGCCTAGAAAAGTAATCGAGGCTGCTTTTTTTAAAATCATTATTATATCGAACTCATGAATATTTTGCAGCGCAATCATATTTTTCTAATATTCAATCTTAGTAAGTACTACAGAAATCGTTTAAAGGTAAATTGATTCCTATTACGTCAGACATCCCAAGTCCACTTCACGGTATACATTTGACTCACGATTTGAAGAAGCACATTAATTTGTAGGAGACCCATAATACATTACACTTGTAAGCATGACTCCGTTGGTTGGAGTATATCCTTCACGAAAATTATTTGAATTTATAGGAATTCCTGATCGGACGGACGCCATTTTATAAGGTCCTAGTACGATCGTATAAAAAGGCGTCCGTCGAAAAAGAAACAACGTCCTGTAAAGCTCCGTATTTTATGTTTTGGAACCACCAAATAATCATTAAAAAACCACAGTAAAAAACATATATTACTTGGCTTCATAACCCCCCGATATATCCCAACCAACACTCAGCATGCAGTAGCATGTCATAACACGCAACAGTGTTGCGCAACGTTTGTGTTACGGTGTCGGTTGCACGCGCGTGTTGCAGGGCAAAGGCGCGCGCACGCCGGCAGACGACGAGCTCAAGCAAGACCTTCCGGTGCAACAGGTAATGTAACTACGGTATGGGTGATGCAACGATACGGATTTTGTTACAGCAACGGATTTGTTACACGCTTTTGTGATTGTTAGTGTTGGGGTGTGTATTTATGTTTTGGGGCTTATTTTCAACAATTATGATCATCTATTGTTTGAAAATAAACACAATTTGGTAGTTTGAGTGGGATTGTTTTCTCAGTATTTGGGTTTTGTTCTTTTTAGAATAACTGCGAATGTAAGTAAGCCCAAAAAATATAAATTAAAAAAAAACAGTCTCGATTTCGTTGCATCGGCCATTATTAATGACAGTAATTTAACTGGTAAAGGGAAACGTCAATATTCACTCACATATGAGATTAATTGGCATGAGTTTGTGATTAAATTGCATGCAGAAATTCACTAATTTGTGAAAAGCCAGTTTTTATATGCGAGCTATGAGTTAAATGAAGATTGAGAACATAGTTACTATTAAAATTCCTACGCTTAAACAGTGTACCAGAACACTGAACGCTTATACATAGACGTAATGACATAGAGTAAAGTCCTATTACTACCTGTCTCGCTAATGTTCTACATAGCCGGACTCCATATGAACTTCACGACATTGCATGCGATTGGCAGTTTCGATGCAGTTCTGCCAACTGCACAAAAACTAAATCCCAACTGAAATTTAGCAGCTGGCATGCAATTCAATTGTTGTTCGTCTGTTCAGAGCCTAATGGACAGAATCGCGTATTGTTTAACTAAAATATCTCTTTATTTTTTCTGAAATATAGAATGCTTGATTTTTTCATCACTTCTATGAAATCACTTCTGCAATCTATTTATGAATTATAACTATGTAGATTTGATAATAGTGTTTATAAAAGGCTATGTCTATAGGAAATGGTGGTGGAGCCGCCAAGTCAACGAGACGCAGTGGACAACACAGTATTGGAACAGTATCAACAATCTATTGCCAAGTAAGTAGACACACTCATGACGATATTGTAACTAATGCCTTTGTTGCTCCTCATATAATTTGTAGATTTGTTCCCATTGCGAGCCATGAAACCCTTCGAATCAGGTAAAAACGTACTAGTTCGGCATGCGTCGTATTTATTTCTCTGTATCAAGAAAAATAAAAAAATAAAGTATCTTTTTATCGGCTCTCTTCCCTTTGAGTCGGAACAGCAAACTACACTCCTAAACACTCATTCCAAACCATCACTAATCACACTTCAAACCAACATAATATTGGCTTCAACTCCAATACCATGTGACTGCACGTCACTTACAGAATGAACTCCAGCCTGCAGGATATACAGAGTGACATCGCGCGGCTCGCCAGTCAACAGACGCAGTTGCAGCAACAACAGCAACAACAACACCATCAACAACAACATCAACAACAACAACAGCAACAGGCTAAGCAGCTGTTCCAACAACCGCAGCTGCAACAGCCGCCAATGCAGCCGCAGATTCAGCAACTTCAGCAACAAATGCAGCCGCAGCAGCCTATCCAACAACTACCGCAGTCGCCTTATCAACAACAACAACAGTATCAACCCAACATTCCACAATTGGTGAGTTAGTTGTATTCAAGTTTTGGTATTGCGCATTTGGACTGTGTTTTGTGTTTGAAATTACGAGTTTGACGAAAGATATTTACTGTAATAATAAGTTTAGATAATATTATCATATTATAATTACAATATTGTCATTTCGAACAGAAAACTGGAGCAATTTTCTCGGTTTTCTGTGCGAAAAACAATGTCCGATAGTAAAACATTTTAAAAGTAATGATTTTATACCATGTCGAACTTGAATTTTCATTCACATAGCTTCTTGTGATTCATTGATAGTGAAATGATCTTAGCGAAACACCAATAATAATATTTAATAAAAAAAAAATATATAAACCTTTAAAATAATAATGACATTAAAAGAACAGCACAGCTAACCTAAATAACTGAGTGAAATTAAACCGAGTTTTGATTGTAATTAATTGATCAAGTTTCAGCGCTTCATCCCACAATATGTAATCACACACTCACATGCATTATACATATTATTGAGGACATGCCTTTCACAATTCTCGCTCCAAAGAAAAAATCTTAATGTAAATGTTAAAAATAAGGGTAGTCTTAATAAGTTTAGTTAGTGAGTTTTTTTATGGGATAAGGGCAGGAAGATGATGTTGCTTTTGAAATTTATTGGGCCCAGAAGGTAGAGCAATTTAGATTTAATAATGACCTTATATGGTGTACTTCTATAGTACTTGATTACATTCATAAAGTATATAACTGCTATTTCCATGCATTGATTGGACTCAAAAAACGTTTAGTGTTCTAGTATCATCCATTTCCACAGTCCGTAAAACTGTATAAATTAAATCGTTAATATTACTATTGAGACATTGTGAAACGCACCTCGCGCCAACACATCGCTGACTCCCGCATAACATTGCAGCACAGCCAATTCAGCTCCCAGCACAATGTGTCCCGCCCCGGGCTCGCCAGCTTCGGCTCCACGCCACACATACCGCAGCAACACCTGCAACAACTCCAACAACAGCAACAACAACAGTTTTACAACTACGACCAGCAACAGCAGCAATATCCGCAGTACAACAATCAGTATAGGGACATAGAGGACTATGGGCGGCAGCAGTTCTATCTGCACGATGCGACGCCGCCGCCGCGCCGCACGTGGGCGCAGCACGCACAACAACAACAACAGCAACAACACCAGCAGGAGAGTGAATTGCGAGGGTGGCAGGTCGGTTGCACGTTCTGATCGTTTTATGTAGATAGTTGTAGTATAAAAAATGTTAAAAGTGAGATTGAATGAAAGCGTTCAAAAGCTATTTTTTTATGTTGACTAATTAGGCACCACTTAGGATTCTAGAATAAAAACAAACTTTTTATTACATTTGAGACAGATTTTGATGTATTTTCAATTGTAACTTTGCAGCAGAGGGATCCTTTTCTAGTATTCTAATGTACAGTTCTGATGATGACAACGAAATTGCAGGCAGTCATGTCTTAATCGTGTAAATGACGAGTCAGGTCGCAAGCTTACAGCAAATCGTCACGATGCACCGAGGTGTTGGTTGCATATTTACAAAAATACCAAACATCCAGTAAAGTCATTCTCAATGCACCATTGTATATTTCCAGCTGCATCAGCAACATCAACAGAATCACCAACAGCATCAGCAACACCAACAGTTCGGTCCTCCCACACCGGAGCCTGCTCAAAGGACGTGGAAGTCACCCTCGCCGCAACCTCCGCCCGAGAGGAACTGGCAACCTCAGGGCTTCGTCCTCCACGACCGAACCAACCAGCAGCCGCAACCCTTCCAAGTGCATTACAACAACGACCGGTATCAGAACGGCACCGAGAACATTCGAGAACCACAAAACCATTTAAGCTACACTGTGATAAACCCCAACCAGTACGTCTCCCAGTCGCCGCCCTTAGCCGCGAGTCCGCAGCGACGAGCGAAGACTCCGCAGCGACAGGGCTCCTTACCCGAGGTGCAGCGGAGACCTGAGCCCGTGAGCTTGCAGCAGCTCCAGGCCACACACACACCCTCTGTGCCCGCGCACACTCCGGTGCAGGCGCAGCCGCCGGACGACATGGAGCCACAGAACATTTCGTTCATCGGCAACGCGGAAGACGACGCCCTCCGGCAGGGAATCAATAGACTGAACATATCGTCGGGCACGCGGACCTACCGCATCCCCTCCCCCACGCGGCCCTCGCTCAGCAGGAACTCCTTCCAGCAGCTCGAGCAAGAAGACGTCAGCGAACAGAACGAGAAAGGGTTCTACATTTCGTTCGATAACGAAGCACCGAAGCGGCCGAAGCCCCCTTTGCGGGCGAAACGAGGCTCGCCGAAGAAGGAACGTTCCACTGACATCAGTCCTGAGCGGAGTCCTGAGAACACTTGGAACGAGCGGTTGCAGCCAGCGAGAGAGGACGAGTTCGTGGTCCACAGGAGTACGGGGTTGGAGCAAGCGATGAGATCTAATGACGTTTCTTCGGAGCGTAGAGAAACGCCACCTAGAGATAGACCCTCACGACACAACAACGCGGAGCCCGCCGCGTTACTCATCGGAGAGTTGAATCCTGACCCGGTGAGGCTAATTTATTTTATTTTAAACAAATCTAGAGTGTTAACATACTTCATTACTATGTTTGTGACATGCAGACATTAAAATAGTTGTGTAACCACTGCACGAAGTTTTCATGCAGACTGTCCACTTTTCACTGTCTGAGGACGCGCATTGGTATTCTTTTAGCATTTTTAGGGTTCCGTACCTCGAAAGAAAAAAACGGAACCCTTATAGGATCACTTTGTTGTCCGTCTGTCTGTCTGTCTGTCAAGACCCTTTTTCTCAGGAACGCGTGGAGGTAGCTGGAATTTATATCAAATACTCGGGTTTACTGTCCTGTGGAGCTGTGAAAAAATCAAACTTCTGAGCCAAAGCAATCAAAAGATACAGCTGTTTATGCCGCAAATTTTTGACACTCGCAAGGGAATCAAAACCTACAGGGTACTTCCCGTGAACTCAGAATCTTGAAATTTGGTATGAAGTAACGTCTTATACCGCAGATAAAGGAAAAATTGCGAAAACCGTAAATTTTTAGTTACATCATATAATAAAAATATTTTAAATAATTATTTTAAACTTACTACCCCTTTCCTCACAGGTTTGTACGGAACCCTCGGTGCGAGTCCGACTCGCACTTGGCCCGATTTTTTTTCCCTTTCACTCGTGTTCTGATTTCGAATTACTCAAATCCATATAATAAATTATTGAAATCGGAGAATCTGTTATAGTGTTGTCGATGCAGTCACACTTTTTATGGAACTTGCATCTTCATACAAACTAACATCCTACCTCAATAACGCCAGAACTCAGCAGAAGAAATGGAGCGTAAGAAAGAGCGCATAATGCTCCTCTCCCTCCAACGACGCCAGCGCGCCGACGAGGCCCGCGCGCGCGCCGACGCCGCCGCGGCCGCCCGGCGCGCGCGCGAGGACGCCGCGCACGAGGTCAAGCTCGCGCGCAAGGAGGAGCAGGCGAGGAGGAGGGAGGCCATACTGCACCAGTACAAGTTGAAGAAGGCTATCGAGGAGGCGGAGAGAGAGGTAACGCAACCTGTCAAATACTTCATGTTGTTATTTACTAGGGATAGGGATTTGAAGCAATACTATAAATTCATTCGTGTTTTACGATACTGTTTGTAAGTTAGTAGAATTTGAAGCACATTCGCTTCGATATTTCAAAATTCTTAACTTGGGCAATAGCACATGCTACAGTTAAAGAAAAAAATATGGATTTCATATTTGTATTTTCATTATACCTATTAAAAAAAAATTATAACTTTGTATTTATTTGGAACTACGTCATTTAGATTCCAAAATGATGTTTGTGTGAGGACGATTTACCTATACTACAAACACCGCCACCACAACTTTCCAGGGCAAACACTTAGATAAATCCGAGTTCCTGGAGAGTCTGAACCGCGGCGGCACGGGTCCGCCCGCAGCGCCCCCCGCGGGCGCCGCGCGCCTGCGCAGTAAGGCGGCGGCGGCGCGCGCGCGGCCCAAGACCATCCACGTGGACAGCTCCGCGCTGCACGCCGCTGAAGGGATGCTAGCGACCAAACAGCCGTCGTCCACCAACCTTACAGGTACCTAGGAAATCTCATACGGTATGCGGATGTTAGTATGGCACGTCGTTTTTGTAAAGGTTGGATTTACGCACAGCAAGTAGATATTGACTTCATAAACTGGTGCACGCATAGACACGCGACTACGTACGATATGTGCGCAATTTGTTTGCTATTTTTTTTCCAAACATATAGCATGTTTCGAAAAACAATCTTAAGGCTCACTCATAAAGATCACTTTCCGCTACAATTTCAAACAAAAGTTACTTTTTCAATTAAACTAGTATTTCTGATTTTCTTCCAAAAAACTGAATTTAAATACGAATAAGGTTGATACTCATTTAAACGGATATGTCATCAATCGGAACAAGAACTCTGTAGCTATATTTTCCTTTATTAAAGCCTTCTATACCTGTATTTTGTAGAGCGCCCTCTCCCTCACTCATACCTGTCTCTTTCTAAAACTCGACGTGTCATATCAACGCCCGTGTACAGTACTTGTGTGACGCACGATGTTTATTGTGCACTGCCCTTTAGTCCAGCGTTGAGCACGCCTAGCAGTGCCGACACGCGTTTCCTTTTTGTTTTGTCACAATTTTACACTTTACATTTTCATTGAAAAAGATTTCGAGTCATTTTGAAACGTCAATTTAAAATACTATCATGTGGTAAATTTTTAAATAATAATTTCATTAACGTATAAAACTTCTAATTCTATTTAAAAAATAATATAATACTGAACTGAACACAAATTTTTTGCTAATTACCCTTAACTTTTTGAAGCCGCACTAAATGTCAGCTTTCCCTTTTTTACAATATTAATTTGCCATCTGGCATGCTGCCACTTTTTATGTTGTCGACGAGGTGTGTTATGCTGAGAGTGTTGCCAAATGTTAATATTGTGTGCGAGTAATTTTTAACGTTTTTGATGTAGTCTCAAAAGAGAATGTTATTCACACTGGAAGACACTGAGTTTTAATTTTCTTTCTGTATACCTGCAAAGATAATTTTCGTTCAAAAAAGAACAAGATAATATACTTATTCGATATATTTCTCGAAATAATAACCAATATCTTAGCAAATTATTGTGTTTAATGAAACCTGCACAGACATAATAGTTGTTGCATTTTATTAGCGCGTGTTAAAATTGGCATACTCTAGCTCCAGACGGTAGATATAATCGCTTTTAACGCCTTCGAACAAAGAACTAATTCTATCATCATAATATTACCAACTCTATCAAGAAGAACCCACACCAAACGATTTAAAACTCTAACAAATAACAGTAGTGAGACTACATCAAACACATTAGCGCATCACACCTAACAAGGCTCCGGCATAACGCGCCGGCGTGCAGTCGTGCAGTCGTGCAGTCGTGCAGTCGCTTGACGTTGTGCGGTGTGTTGTGTTGTGTAGCGGGCGGCAGCATGCGGCGCGACTACTACCGCGGCTCGCAGGACAGCCTCGCCGAGCGCGCCGGGCTCTACAGAGGTGAGGCCGGGGGTACTTGCTGCGACATCTAATATCCTTGTTGGAACAAGCGATGGATTTTTTGGCACAGCGATCCCGCTAACGGGTCAATTTTGACATAGAACCTATTTCACAGATTCAGTAGCGTAGCTAGCATGGGTGACACCCGGTGCGCCCCCCCTGGCTACGCCCCTGCAAGATTTCTGCATTCTGTCACAATGATCCACCACAAGTTTGGTCCTTAAGAACTACATTGTCAATATCATTATGACATAAAAAGATGGTTCAAGACCGTTGTTAACTAAATGATTGAAAAACATGGGTTACATCCTTTTCACGATTATTTAACGACTAGCAAGCCCTAATCCCATTTAAGACCAGTGATGTCAAATAAAATATCAAAGTCGCATATTCCAACAAACAATTTGAAGCGCATAACGCTTTTACTTTATTGTTATGCTTTACGTACAGTTTTTGAAGCATGATTATAAAAGTAAGCTTTGATTATTATTTTCTTTAATTTTTCACTAATAAACATACACATACTCAAGACTTATTTACTGTGGTCTTTGTACTAAACATGTCGGGGTCTATGTTCAGAGTCGCCCGTGGAAGAGCGCGGCGGCATGTCCCCGGGCAGCGCGTCCAGCGGGCCGCTCGGGCGCCGCGGCTCGTGCAAGACGTCGCGAGGTGAGTGTCTCTGTCGCACGCGCCACGCTGGCAGGGGGAGTTGCTCCCTCTCGCTCGCTCGCCCAGTCGCCACACTAACACCCGGCGTTCGCTTCGCTAGCCGATCGCGTTTATGAACAACGATAATTATGACGTTATGCGAGCAAACCAATCACTTGGTGTGTTATGTGGAATGTCGTTTTTTGTAAATGGATCGGTGCATTTTGTATTTTACGTGATTTGTTTTGATATCTAGTATCAGTGTAGGATTATTGTGTGATTTCACTCTATTTCACATAAATTAATGTATCAAAGTATTTAACAATACTTGGTATCAAAACAAATCACTCGTTTTACGTCAGTGTTTATTATATCGAAGACATGAAAATTTGCCTTATATTATTACTACTTAATAATTACATCGAACTTGTAAGTAGTGTCACAGGATGACGTGAAATTTTCATGTGTTCAGATAAAAGCTGTTTCTGTAATATTTCGAAGTTGTATCACAAACAGCTATACCCCGATAATTTCCGCTTGAAATACAATTGAACTCCCAACTGAGGTTGTCAACACGACCGGATATTCCATAGTGTGTATGAAGGCGCTTCTTTCCATTTTGGTTTTAGTAGAACGCTTCGATTGGAATTATTTATATTTATAAATCGATTTATTTTATATGTGTATGATTTCAGCATCGCATAGATTATAGACTATATACACCACTCCAAACTGCAAAATTTATGCTTCATACCCTTTTTTGGCCATTATAATATGTAGTTGCAATTTGAATTTGAGTGGTACAATATTTTCATAAAAGCTTTTTTTCCAAATTTTTCGATACGCCCTCTAGACCTTCCGCGCATTTACTAAATTGGTTCCCGAGTCTGTAAATACATAAAGTGATGTGATACAATTTTTATAATCGCGGTATAATAGCATTAATTTTGTTTGCCATATTGTGTAAAGAGATCGAAGCTCGCTTGTGTGACGATGCATGCTTGACGTGGCGCGTCCGTCGCCGCCATCGAATGCTGCATTTGACATAACAGAATGGAGTTCGCATTGCATGAGTTGCGAGATGACATGTATAGGAAACATTTCAGAGCGCGTGAATGAGGAACCTCAGTCTTCCCGTGGAAGGTCTAAATATACGAGTTACCAGAGTAACTTTAAGGCGGGACGGAAGTCAAGCTCTCTTATGAATTTGTGCGGTAAGAGCAGTTTGTAAACACGAGATAAGGCTTGACTCACGTTGGTACAGACGGTCTATATTGTGCCGTCGCTTGTGGTGCGTTGGGTTTACTTTCTGTTGCTCCCGCGGCCGGCGCGGGGTACGTGCGTGAGTGGGAACGTTCTGTGTCTATACTTTGACATTTTAAATTGTTTTCAAAAGTTCATTTGTGTTGCCAATCTCTCTTAACATCCTCTTCAGTTAAAACTAGATTAGAATTTAGCAATCTGTTAAATTCTGAAATTGCATTTCTGTTTTCATTAAGTGATGCAGCTTTAAAAAAATATTCAACTTAACCGGTAACGAATATAACCTTTAAAATACAGGGTTGCGTGCGGATATTGCATTTTGTATGAAACAGCTGATTTATTTTTTTCATATTTTCAGAGTTTGTCCCATAGTAAAAGTTATTTCTAATCATGAGTACTTTCACCCACTAAAAGTTTGTTATTGTTTTAAAAATAACCCTGTTTATGTGCCTACCACATTTTGTTTTATAAATCCTAGTTTCCTTGTTCCGTCGTCACCTACAGACATAGAACTCACAATACCACTCCACAATGCGCTGTGTCCGGCTGCGTTCTTTCGTCTTGTGCACATTTATTTCATTTGGGTCATCGGCGATATATAAGTAATACATAATTATTATATTTACGTCCCCTGTACACAATGGCTCGCTATAGACACACTTCAACATCAATCCTTTGTAAATAAAATGCTAGTCCAAAAATGAACTAGTGATTTAAAAAAAATATTTTTTGTGTAGGGTTGTCGAAGTGTGTCCACCATGGCCCATAGTGTAAAGGGGGCCACTATTCGGTTATGGTATCATATTAATGGTCAGGTAACTCTGTTAGAGTTAGCGCATGTTTTATATTTATATGTTTATATTCTCGGTGTTGGTGTGACATCGTCTTTATTCGTTGGTTAAACACTTTACAACCTTGGTTTAATATTAAACGTCAATAATATATCGAGGGAAATACGTGGTTAATTTTTAATAATTAACAATAAATCTAAGATTTTCTACAAAATCTCCCTTCTTCAATGAACTTAAATCTTGTCTACTTACTACTGAATCTCTTCAAAGTGACTAAGACATTACTTAATACCAAGCTAATAATATTACTTTCAGTATTTATTTTTAAGTTGGGTACTTCCAAGGTAAGGAAAATGTAACGTACAATCGGTACAATGCATGTTATTTATTTTCTCTCATCAGAACAAAATTCAACTTCATACAATTTATCCAAGTTTTATATTTATTCTACCCATGTTATTAGTTTAGGCAGGTTTAGGTTAGACAACTTGGATAGCAAATGGATAAACAGCGTGCAATGGTAATACAGGGTCTGTGTTCAAGCCCAGGTGAGCAAGGTGAGCAGGTGCAATTTTTCATGTGACTCTGAGCTTGATTTATTGAATAATTGCAAAGAGATTACATGTTGCCTTCCTCTGTCTTTTTTAAATGCACTCACTAATTATGAAAAGTCGTTGCTATTGTGCAGTTGCAAAATAATTTGGACCAGAATGCTCCGTCTGAATTCCTTTTTAGGTTGAAAAATCTCTTCCTATAGTCGGCAGGGCTGCCAGACGTACCTACGAGAAACCTAGTGCGTGTCTAGCATCATGTGATTCTGAGAGATCGAGAGAAAATCTGACCTCTGCTTCTTTCTGAGGTCAGATGTGGATGATTCATACAAGTAATGCTGAAGTCTTTCAAATCTTCTACTTCTTCTTCGTGTGGGTAGTAAGGTCTAACGACCCCACACACCCTAGTGACAGAGTTTCTAAACCGCCTCAAGGGCTTCTGACACCCATGGTTGCGGATTTGTTCGAAAGAGTTACCGCGGCCCTGGAACGTAAAAGGCACTAAGAGGAGCATGGGTGGGTTTTAGTCAGTAGAAGTCTGACACTCCCTGCCGCTCCACCCAGAGCGGGAGAGGTCATTTGATGATTTCCCATCCTCGAAAAAAAAAAAAGGGCTTCTGACATGGTTTGACGACCGCCATTTGGCGGCCGGGACCCCACCGGCTTATACGTGCCATCCGAAGCACGGAGTCATCTTTTTAACAGACAATCAGGTATGCTTCCCATGGGATTCGAACCCACGACCACCGGGTCACAAGGCAAACGCCTGAACCACTCGACCACGGAGGCAGCAGTCTTTCAAATGTGAGCTAAGGATTTTGTGAATTTTTATTTTTTATTTTGTACTGTTTTAACATCCAGCATCTGGCAGCCCGAATCGGATCAGGGGCCTAACCACCAACTATTAAAGTAGTATTACTTCAATATTACTTCCAGTGGGGAAGAGACGGAGCTATACAGGACGTATGGCTCCGTCTTTTTCCCACTGGAAGTATTATTAAAGTAATACTGCTTTAAGAGTTGGTGGTTTAGGCCCAGACTATCGGATACGTGTGTACCCATGCCTAATGTGGATTTACAAAATCAGACGGAAGATAGACTCATATGAATGAGTGAGAGCTTCCCTGGATTACAATATACACCCTGTATTATTACATTAAATACCCCATCATAATTTATGGTTGTAAGTGTTTACATGTTTAGACCAAATAGTATACGTGTTTCAAAATTCGTATGTATATGTTTACCATATTTATTGTATTTATGCGTAAAATACAAAATGTCGCTTCTTTTGTTCAGTTTTGCCTTTTTAGTTTTGCTTAGCGGCAGTAGAAAACACTCTGTATACGTAGTTTTGACACACATTTAGTATTTTACGCTTCCTATATCAGCATTGAGTTTAGAAGAAGGAATATAGGTATTGACAGAATAATTTCCTACTTACACTAATTTAAATTATATGCTAGTCATTGAAATATTAACTTTTGCCTAACGATGGAGGTTTAGTGAATATTGGTAAAGTAGATCTGTGATATTACTTATAAGCTTTACATAGTTAGTGATGGGTATTTTTGGAATACAGAAATATTATAATAGCTGGCCAAAAATAACGGAAGCTTTACATGAGATTAAAGTGGGATGTAGTAAATTTCCAGGGTTCTACTTAAACGTGGTTTGAGTAGTATTATCTCTTCATTAAAAATAACTTAATAAGCAAGTAGCTAAGCTTAGGATACTTGAGTTAAAAGTAAATAAGATACTAAAACATACAGTTACACTGGAAGCCGACTGGCCGAATTAGGATAGTAGGTTCTAGATTCAGATTAATGAATAACAATGCTAATTACAACGAAAGCTTAGGTAAACAATGGTATAACATTAAATGTGGGTGCTGGTATGGGTCGGAATTCCTCGCATTTTTGGTATGTAAACTTGCGTCTCCGCTAGGCAAGCCGAGCACGGGCGGATCACGCATGCGTAATGCGCAGATAGACCAATGGTGGGTCCACACGATACAGACTTCCACAAACTTCTATAGAATTCAGTGCAACAAAGCAATGCAAACAAATGTCGGTTAGATAGAAATAATTATTCAGAGCTGAAAGTTTGTATTATGTGGAGTCACTGTAAGAGAGTGGAACGCTCTCGTTGTGGTCCGCTCGTGCGGGCTGCCGGCGACGCTCCGCTCCCCGCTGACGCTCCCGCGGCGCAGACTCGGGGCTGGGCCGCGCCACCCCCCCCCGCCGCGCCGCGTCCCCCGGGCTGCGCGCGCTGGGCTCGCCCGCCTCGGGGCCCGGCTCGCTGCCCGGCGCCATCGGCAAGCGGCGCCACCACGCCTCCGACGACACCTCCGACGTCTCCTCGACGCACTCCTCCATCATGGATTACTCAGGTGACAACTTTATTCATATTTACTGCGATTTATCTTGATTTAGGAATATTTACTTTAATGCGTAGTTTTAAAGTTTAGTTTTAAGTACAACTTCGATTTTACTTTTTATTAATTAACGAAATCGACTTAACTTACACTGACCAAAAGATGATTTTACTATTAAAAACGTCCATTGAAACAATTTTAATAGATTTGTCAGAACCAAAAATATTGAAGTATTTATTGTTGATGTCGAAAAGATTTTCTGTTTCCAAACTTTTGACAAAGAGATGACACAGTCAAGATTATTGTTTATTATAATATTAATACATCAAAATTAAGTTGACAACAAATGACCCAAAATAATTGCACAAATAAACGAAGCACTAACTCAGTAAAATAAACCAAACTTACAAATGCACTTCCCCGTTACAACTATATAAAATCGTACCACAAATTAACCCAACAGCACTTACTACAGCGAATTATTTGTTTATCTAGGGAGCTCCGATAGAAGCCGTCGCAAAGGTCCTTATACAATATACTAGGTAGCTAGTCGCCACCAACACGTAATTAGTACGATTTAGACCGACCGTCTATCATCGAGCCGCATTGGATTGCATTCTGTAATGTGTCGGGGGAAATTGAACTAATCGTGACGGATATAAATGTCATATTTGCATGGGGGCTAACCTGCTCACGTGAAATGTGTGCATATCCGAGCTGGGTAATTTTTGCTACATGCAAATATGACATTTAAATTCGTCTTGGTCGGTTCAATTTACTTTGACACAATGTAGAAGGCACTCCAATAAGCTCTTTCGCGGCTAGGTTGGTAGAAATCGCACATTATAGAACGATCGACACAGTAATCACAAAAGAATTTGAAGAAACACCGTATTCAGCGATGTCATGCCAACTGTCAGTCATCTAATCTATAAGGCATGGTTTTGCGAACAGCATTTGATCTAACGAACCCGCATTGTGTCTCGCTTCAAATTCGCTTTCTCACTAATTGAGATTAACACATAAAAAATCACGGCACTTAACTTTGTGCATTCACTGTGCATTTTTACATCGTTTTGTACTACTAATTTAGCTGTAAATAATACATTACATACATTCAACATAGCTGAGAGAAATTACTTTCAGATGTATGTGTACTAATGCTTTAGTGATAATTGAAATACGTATTGTTAAAAACTTGAAAACAAACATCATCGCAAACCTATGAAGAAAAAAAATTAAATTGACACCATATTTGTGGAAGTTATTATCAATATCAATCAGCAGTAGAATAAATTCCCGTACAGATTTTTCTGCATCTAGATTTCTCGACCAAATATTTTTACTTGAAAGTTGCGTTGAAATTTTAATTATTTTGCAAATTACACTCCATACTTACATTATTATCTTCATCAATAGGCTTACAAAATATACGTAGAATTGAATTCGCCAGTAATTAGAGACAATTTACAACATTATTCATCGTTCCACCACAAATACTAACTTCCTAAACTCTCCAGGTCCCCGACTGTACAAGCAGCCGTCCTCAAAGTCGAACCGCGGCATAATGCTAAACGCAGTGGAGTACTGCGTGTTCCCCGGCGCAGTGAACGCGGAAGCCAAGCGACGCGTGTTAGAAGAGATCGCGCGCTCGGAGAGCAAACACTTCCTCGTGCTGTTCCGCGACGCTGGCTGCCAGTTCCGCGCGCTCTACAGCTACTGTCCCGATAGTGAACAGGTCACGAAGCTGTACGGGACCGGACCCAAACACGTTAATGATAGGATGTTCGATAAGTTCTTCAAGTAAGTACTGTTACTTTTATCATAATCGTCCTCCTGCCCTTAACATTTTTTTGGGCCGGAGCAGCATGTTTTTTCCTTCTATTCATCGCCAATCATTAGTTACTTCCTTTCTTCACCAATTTTTCATGCATCCATCGTTTCTTTGCTATTCCCTTCCCTTATAACACCATTCCACACTAATACTGAAAACTTTCCTCACGATATATTCCTCATTCCATAACTCTTACTTATTAGTATGCTCATTTGCCATTACTTCGTGAATAATTTATGTGTCAGCTCATCATCATCACCTTTCTGCCCTTATCCCGATGTGTTATTTGGGGTCGGCGCAACACGTTATTTTCTTCCATTCTGTCCCATCAGCAATCCATTCATCTTTTCTTTGACCTATCTCCCTCCATCAATATTTATCTCTCTCACCTCCTATTCACATGACCATACCAAGACCAGTGGTTCCTTTTCAACTTTTCCGTCACTGGCGCCGCTTTTAAACTACCTCTAATGTATTCATTTCTCACTTTATCCATTCTCTTTACTCCACACATCTATCTCAACATTCTCATCTCTGCACATGCAATCTATTTTCATCCGTCTTTTTCACAGTCCAACATTCTGATCCGTACAGTACGTGTGTGTAAAAACAAAAACGATGTGTAGAAAGGTCATAACTCTAAAGTATGTTATTTATGTTAATAATTGCAGATACAACTCGGGCAGCAAATGCTTCTCGCAAGTGCACACGAAGCACCTGACGGTGACGATCGACGCGTTCACGATACACAACTCGCTGTGGCAGGGCAAGAAGGTGCAGCTGCCCAGCAAGAAGGACATGGCGCTCGTCATATAGACGTACACTACATTTTAAAGAATCCATTATCTAGTCGCCGGCGGCAGTCGAGTCAAGCCTTTTACTCTTCAGTTAAACGCTATATGGTAGGGCAATAATAGTGCCAGTGTCCATTACATTGTATTTTAAAAGTCGGTTAGTGCGTTATCCTCGGCGGAAGCTGTTTTATTAAACATGAAAATTATGTTAATTTTGCTTGTGTAAAGTGTGTGGTCGAGCGATGTGTTCTGTACCGGCTGCGGCGTCCGGCCTCGCTCGCGCGCCTACAGTCTCGAGTCATAGAATCAATGGTAGGGCTGCGAGGGCGGACGGCGCAGCCCCGCGGTGTTGTGTCATATTGTACAGTTAGGAAGGTTGTCGGCTCGAATCGAGTTTGTTATGTTTGCTTCAATCGGTTCTGTATTCGTAAGTGATGTGTCGCTGACGCGTGTTTGTGTTGTAATTAGTTTCCCGTCGAGCTTGTAGCGTCCGGCTGTCCAGTGTCAGACTGAGCTCGCGAGTGTCGCGTAACGTGTGTATGCGTTGATTGATGCTGCGTTACTTCCAATGTGTTACTCAGTGTATAATCGCAATGTTTGCCATATGTATTAGTGAGATGGTCGATACGTTCCAAATTGATTAAATTGTCTCAAAAATAGAACAGCCAAATGTCAGATTACGGTCGATAATTTAGATACATTAATTTTGTTTTAGTAGAACTGTCTCCTCACACATAAAGTAACAAGTTCACAAACTAATAATATCGCTTATTCGTTATAATATTTAACTTAGTAATTACGTTAAAGTTGACTGGAGCTAAGATTTGTTTAACTGACCCCATTCAATGTTAATTCAATTCCCATTTTTTTACTGCTTGTATAGCTAAAAGTAAGACAAGGCACATTTTACGTGGTAATTGTACTGCCTTATCCTGTAAATAATTGTTTTTTTGTATACAGCTATTTATTAAACGAATGTTAAAGGAGAATTGATGAATATCATTTTTCATTGTTTAATGATTGGTCATCAATAATATACTACCGATAGTATATGGTATGCAAATATATTGTATTACTTAAAACCATAACGAAATAATATTGAATTTCATATTATTGGATGTTTTAATTCACCTCCTCCTTAGTAGTAAATAGGCAACGTGCAGGAACTGTAGGTGGCAACACAGAACTGTCATTGTCAAGTATATTTATGAGTTTCGAATATGCAACACTAGATGGCATAGTCAACGTCGTGCATTTTCCTTGGAACCTGCCTCGTCGTAATAAAACACAAGCGACAACGGTAAATTCTGTGGCCACGGCCATGTAAATTTCTACAGTCAAGCCAACATATAACCCGTCTGCCTTCAAAGCAAGAGTGAACAGGCCTCTTCTGGGTACGCTCGCTCCATCATAGACCTCATTTATCGCTTTCCATCAGGCGTGATCGACGTCAAGAGCAAGCTCATTCCTCAATAAAAAAAAGAAGCAAGTTATTGGAATGTTCAAAGGAAGCTTCAACATGGATGATTCCTAGAAACTATTTAGTTCGTCAGAAAAGTTACCTAAAATTGGACACAACTTTGATGCGTTATATCTTTGCCAATTTATTTACATTGATTTTATAAAGCAAAAAATACGTGTCCAATATTTTTAATAATCTTACTGACGGACTAAATAGGTATAATAATTTTTAACCCCAAGAATCATCGGCGCACAAAAAGTGCGCGAAAAAAATAGAAAGTTTGCTTCAACGCGCGCTAACGCTGACGGCGAATACTTTTAGCAAGCAATCTGCACTCGCTAGTGGGGTAGGTACGTAACTTATGTGGTATAATACCATGGCGCTAGAGATCGATGTATCGATGTTAATACAAGAAATACAAAACAGACCAGCAATTAGCAGTAATCTCCGAAAGTATATGATGTACCCAAAATTCTCTATTTCTTCTCCTTTTTCTGTACTTCAAATATTATATAAATCGCAGTGTATGTATTCCCAGCGGAAAAGTGTCGTTTTTCTTACAGTTAAGCAGATATTTAGTGTATGACGTCGTGTAAATGTGTATGGTAAGTACGAATTTGTGCATCCAACCATTGGGGAGTTATTCAACAAAAACTGTTTCCGCTGGAACTACGTCATCCCAGCGGCACTTTTTTTTTCCTATGGACGTACAAGAAAAAAAATACATGCAATAATTAGTGTGTGACGAGAGGTAAATGTGTATGTTAAAATGAAATTTGTGTGTCTTAAAACTGCGAAGATATTCAAGTTTCCGCTGCGCTGACGTTTGGCTATTTGATGGAAATCATATAAATCGGTTTATTGCAGAGTTGATTTTTTTTAGGCACGTTGCTATGAATTTGTGTATAATGTTTGTGAAAACAGAATTTGAGAAAAGCATACCGTTTAGGAGATATACACGTAAAGGTGAAATATGGTTATTAGGTCCAAGTACTTAAAATAGGAACTTTAGAGCCTAACTTTTAACGTTTATTTGTATCTTGTAAGGGTCTACAACGTCGTGCCAAGTTTCATTTATGTGCGCTTAGTAATTAATGAGCAATGGCATAATTTACTATGAATGGACCACTATATTTTGTGACATCCGATTGTAGGACTTTTTAATGGAAAAGCAAAATAAAACATTCCAATATTTAGTGTATTAATTCAATTATTCATATGTAAAATTTCAGCTCATTACGCTACATAATTAAAGAGATATAATAAAAATACCAAAACAACCGAATTACATGGATAAACCGACCAAGTTTGAATGGCTACAAAAAAGCGGCCGTGCAGTACATAGAGCTAACGTTCTAGAATTTCCAGTGTTTTACCATTATTGGACTAGTACAGGTCGGCACACAATTCTTGACCTGGCTCGATATGTTTCGAAACGCTTTACTTGGCATCACTGTTACCGTTGCGTTTATCTTATTTAGGTACATCGAAATTGAATTGTTCAATTTTAATTAAAACGTCATTCGAAATGTGTCGAGCCAGGTGCCAAGTTAACGCGTACGGGTAGTAGTTATGTGTCTTCTTAGCGCGCTTTATCAGTCAACTCACAAATGTGCACCCAAGGACAACGTGCGTATGCGCTGTATATTTTGCCTCAACGTAATATTATGTACCTATTGGACTCGGTTATTGACATAGTGTAAGTGACTGTGACATACTTATTGAGCCAGTAGTGAGAATGATTAAAAGATAAACAAGGTAAGTAGGTACTTCCTAATAAAATACCTCATGAAAATGTTATTTGTTGGAAGCCTACCTTCCAACAAATAACATTTTCATGCACAATTCAATTTCGATGTACCTAAATAATATAAACGCAACGGTAACAGTGATGCCAAGTAAAGCGTTTCGAAACATATCGAGCCAGGTCAAGAATTGTGTGCCGACCTGTACTAGTCCAATAATGGTAAAACACTGGAAATTCTAGAACGTTAGCTCTATGTACTGCACGGCCGCTTTTTTGTAGCCATTCAAACTTGGTCGGTTTATCCATGTAATTCGGTTGTTTTGGTATTTTTATAATATCTCTTTAATTATGTAGCGTAATGAGCTGAAATTTTACATATGAATAATTGAATTAATACACTAAATATTGGAATATGTTTTATTTTGCTTTTCCATTAAAAAGTCCTACAATCGGATGTCACAAAATATAGTGGTCCATTCGTAGTAAATTATGCCATTGCTCATTAATTACTAAGCGCACATAAATGAAACTTGGCAAGACGTTGTAGACCCTTACAAGATACAAATAAACGTTAAAAGTTAGGCTCTAAGTTCCTATTTTAAGTACTTGAACCTAATAACCATATTTCACCTTTACGTGTATATCTCCTAAACGGTATGCTTTTTTCAAAATCTGTTTTCACAAACATTATACACAAATTCATAACAACGTGCCTAAAAAAAATCAACTCTGCACTAAACCGATTTATATGATTTCCATCAAATAGCCAAACGTCAGCGCAGCGGAAACTTGAATAACTTCGCAGTTTTAAGACACACAAATTTCATTTTAACGTACACATTTACCTCTCGTCACACACTAATTATTGCATGTATTTTTTTTCTTGTACGTCCATAGGAAAAAAAAAGTGCCGCTGGGATGACGTAGTTCCAGCGGAAACAGTATTTGTTGAATAACTCCCCAATGGTTGGATGCACAAATTCGTACTTACCATACACATTTACACGACGTCATACACTAAATATCTGCTTAACTGAAATTTAGAAAAACGACACTTTTCCGCTGGGAATACACACACTAAATCGCAATCTCTATATTTCCATAGCGTCAACCTCCGTCTTTTTATAGTTGGGAAATCATCAAATGACCCCTTCCGCTCCTTAGTGAGACTCTTTGAAACCTGGGTTTTTAGAACCGCTTTTTGTAATAAAACTAAAACCCATCCGTGCTGCTCCTAGTGCCCTTTGCGTTCCAGGGCCGCGGTGACTCTTTCGAACTAAATCCGCAACCCTGGCAGGCTCTGGCTCTAACGAGCCCCGTCTACTATGCTGACATCTCTTTGAGGCGCGCGTGGAACCGTCGGAAGTCGCTGGGCGATTCGTGGCCACCGTCGACCCGGGTCTGGCTTTGATCCCAGACCCGCGCTTACGGTGGCAGGGAATCGCTCGCGAAATCGCGGAAATCGCGAATCCTCCTCCGTCACATTACCGCTTCGCAGAAGGAGGTGACCGCTTCCCATGCCTCCTCGCTCCGGACCATGGATTGAATGAACCAGGGCCGGACGCGAGAGGTCGCTGCCACCGATCGCCTCGACGAGGACACGGCGGGGCTCTGCCCAAGCGCCCAAGCAGGGCAGACCTCCACCGTATGTACCACCGTGTCCTCCGGGAGAGTCTACGTTCCTACAGTTCTGCCGGCAGAATGATCGAAGATGTGCCATGTGTGTGTTGAGTCTGCGTTAAATCCGCGACGACTTTTTACACGCCATGCAGACATTTTGTGCGCCACAGACTCAATCGCATAAAAAGTGTGTCGTCTGCGCTGCACCCTTATCATAAAATTGCATCCGAAATAAAGGAATCGATTTGCGTCAATAGGTCACTTTCGGTTTCGTCGAAAAGGTAAAAACGATTGAATCATATAAAATTAACTTTATTCCATATTTACATAACAATTATCAGTTATTTTGAAATTAATTACAATAATACTGTCTAAAACTATTGGCCGATTGTGACTAAATTATTTATTGTACTAGTGTTAAATTGGCGACGGTATTGTCGAAAACTTAAACGGTATATTTCCATGTATTCATTAAATAATTAAAATTATAGTTTACGATTACTAATTAAAATTAAATTAATAATATCTACTAAGAGATCCATCAATCAACAATGCGACAAAGTAGGAAGTTAGCAACTTATTTTAATCATAAATATTATAATAGAGAGGTTAGTTTCAAAGAAACTGAACGATGCTTTTAATTTTGTCAGAATATAGACTTGGATGGAAGTATCGCCAAACTGAGGCAGTGGGCAGCTGGGCAGGGCACATCAGTATAGATTCACTATCTATTCTGCTAAATTACAAGCATTGTTCGAGATACTAAATACAAGATCACCACACCACAAGGGAGAAATACTTGCAGAATCACACAACATTCATAATCTCTGGGGACCTAGCCCGAATGTTTTGACGTATATTAACGTAACAGTATCGTTAATGTGAGTGAATCTATTATAATTTTATTATAGTTTCGCGCATAATATTTATTTGAATTGGATACTACATTCATATGTTTGAATGGGTACATTTTTTTACGTCGAAAATTAAACCAACTATTCTACTATTTTTTTTTAAACCAACTGGGCTCAAATGATATATTGGACGTAGGTTTGGTTAGGTTAGGTTATTTCGTTATTTTAACTTTCGGTTTTATGGTCGTTCGATATTTAAGTTTTCGATGTTTTGAACATTGACATTTTACCCGTAGGTATTTTAATTTTCGACGTAAAAATATGTACCCATTCAAACATTTATGAATATAAGTATTATCCAATTCAAATAAATATTATGCGCGAAACGAGTATTATAATAGTAAAATTCACTCACATTAACGATATTGTTAAGTTACTATGCGTCAAAATATTCGTGCTAGGCCGTCTGGTTGTTGATTTAATTCAATGTGTATATAACAAATAATTATTTTAATGAAGACAAGTGCAACCACACTGGCCGTCAGAGTAGCCGTGGTCGAGTACCTAATGCTTAGTTCCCACGAGTACTTGTCAATAGTAGCTAAACGTGTACTAGTATTTAAGTAAATAGGATCTGATTCTATATATTCACTTTCACTAAGCACTATGTTACAATATTAGAATACACTGAGAATAATACAAACTGATTAAAAAAATCACACAACATTCTAGTGTTCTTAACTCAGTAAAGTACATACTAAAATTGTAACATCGAAAATAATAGGCACTAATCATTAGCCTTTTAGCTCGTGTAATCTGCATAATCAACGCGTACAAATGCGATTCAAATAAGAATAGGAAAGTCAATGACCACTATCTGTCAAATGTCACTTGAAAAGTACGGTTAGCAAAGAAAACGTTGCATTTCAATAACGGTTTATTTTACTTTTTAATAAAAGTTTTACATCAAATTTAAATAAAAACGTTAAATAGTAGGAAATTAACTAAATTTAATATTTAACTATTAAGTCATTATTAGTTTTTTAAAATCATACCAGAACCTATTTTATTTTCATTGTTGGCACCAATTCGCCTGAAAGTAAAGAGGTTGGCGCAAAGGCCCAGAAACCATGCCCAAAATTATTTTAGAAAAAAAGGACGCCAGTCGCCATCTTGTCGTTGTTAGTGCTTCGTCGTGCGACTGAGTGCATGTGCTCGTGGACTTTTTCTTAGGTTAATTTTATTCTGTTTGTTACGTGATCGTTAATTTTGTTATTTGTTTTTGTTATTGTCTAAGACATTTGCTCATTTGAATGAGTAAACGAGGCGTTGTGTTACATGGTAGTATCCGAGAGATTGTCTGCAATGTAGACAAATACTTTGAGAGCGAGAAACAGCACAATTTAGGATTGATGCAACAAGACAGCAAGCATCCTCTCAGGACCGAGCGAGTTCATTTGGCTACGGGGATAAACAAAAATGCGTTAACACGTATCCGATGCGAGAAGAAGAGATGCGCAGGCTAGCTGTAGCAAGATTACGACTCCAAAAAAGAAAGCTCGAGGTAAATCAGTGGTTTGTGATAGTTTTGAAATTCCAACATTAAATAAAATATTTACTACCGCAAAGGACTTAGAATTTCCAGGTAGCAAAGCTACATTAAGACGAACATTGGTGGAATCACTAGGTTACAAATTTAAAAAGTGTCACAGCAATAGGTTGGCTCTTATACAAAGACCTAACATTAAAGCCTGGCGTGCCAAATATTTGCGACGTATTCGTCGAAATGATGCACTGGGGGCAGATAAGAAACCCGTCATATATTTGGATGAAACCTGGATTCATGCTCACTACACAGTCAAGAAATGTTGGCAGACAAGCAAGACACGGCGTTAAAAAAAAATGATAGCGCAGGACGTCGGTGGATTATCACTCACGCTGGGGGTGAAAACGGATTCATTAACGGGGCACTTCTCATGTTTAAGTCCAAATTGTTGAATAAATAAATAAATTAAAAACCGGTGATTATCACGACGAAATGAATGGTGCCAACTTTACCAAATGGATTAATGAAAGATTAATACCCAATCTCCCTCAAAATGCAATAATCGTAATGGATAATGCTCCTTATCATAGCATGGAAGCATCTAAGCCCCCAAATATGACCACTAAAAAAGCAGAAATGCAGTCATGGCTAACAGAAAAAAATATTGAATACCACGAATGCTTCACAAAAGCAGAACTTTACCAATTATTAAAAAGGCACAAACCGCCAAAAAAAATATGTAATTGACAACATTTTCAACTCCCATGGTTTTGAAGTTTTGAGGCTGCCACCCTACAATTGTGACTTAAACCCAATCGAATATATTTGGCACCTAATTAAGCGACGATTAGAAGAAAGAAATAAATCACGTAAAACGTATAGAAAATGAGTACTGGCAAAGAGAAATATTTGAAGACGATGATAACTTTAGTTTTATTATAAATACAGGTAAGAGAACGCTCATTTTTATTTTAAAAAAAAGTTAGTGGAATAAATTTTAAAAACCTACAGTAATCCAATTTTTTGTTTTATAGGGGAAAGCAGCAGTGATGATGACGACGACGACGATGACTACTCGGACAGTGATGCAGCAATGAGTGGAATTGAAGAGCTAGATTCTGAAAAAAAAATTTCACTAAATTTTGTAAATAAATTTTATTTAAAAAAAAATCTTGTTTTGCTCACCCTACCAAACTGGTTTGAAATTGACAGCGATGACTTCACAAAATGGCGCAAAGTCGATCCTATTCTCATTTGAATCGTATTGTATAATCAGCTACGCGCCGGCAACAATCATAAATATACCCTAATTACCATGAAATCATGGCAAGACACTTTGCTTAGATAATTATGGTAACTATTGCTTGTGCATATAAAGCCACGCGCGTCCGTAAACGCATTCGTTGTAATGTGAGAATAAATGATGATGGTGGTCAAGCGCGTGCCCATCAATAATAAAAAAAAATAAAATGAATTGTTTAAACGATAGTAAAGTAATGGGTGACGGGCGATGACACGTTGGCGTCGATGCTCTTCTGTAGGTTCAGCTGATGAACTATGGTGTCCGGATTGTCGACCTCCTGCAAGAAAAGATAAGATATAATTAAAAGCGTTTTTGGTTATCTAAACTTTATAACGGTAAAAAGTAGTATTTGTAAAAGGAGTACTAATCACAACCTTCCAATGCTTGTATTTACCTCCTCATCCGCGTATCCGTTAATCTCAACAGGAATTTTTTGGCCATCATGAGTTATCACCTGAAACGACAAACATGAAATAAGTCTCAAATATTACCGAAAACATCCAAGAAAAAATAAAAACCTCTCAATTGAATAAAAGGCAATTAAATATCAACCATACAAGTAGAAAGAAAGGAAAAGGGTTTATTTGCGCCAAGCAGAATGCATAATAAAAAAAATAAAAATAAACAAAATTATTAATTAGTAAGTTGGTAAGATATGCGCCACATCCGCACAAAACGGCCATCTCTCAGCATAAGTCAAAGTCAAAGCATTTATTTCAAATAAACTATTTACAGGTACTTTTGAATTGTCAGATGTCAGTCATGTTTTGTTGTCCAGCATAATACTGGGAATCGTGTACGAGACAGAGCCACAGTACTGGACAGTAGCATGAAGGTGTACCTGTAAAGACTTCCCATCGGCCGACGTGATGGCGAGCCGTGTGCCATCCTGCATGGTGAAGTGAAGTGGATTACCCTGTTCATCCGTCACCTAGCAACATACAAACGGTTTTATTTGTAAAGGTTAACACAGAAAACAACTCTGAAGTAAAGGTTAAAAAGCAAACCAAGTACGTATTTTAGAATCGTGGCAGGTGGAGTTTCACAGTATCCGCACCCATGAGAAAAGGGGTGAGTTTATGTATGTTTGTGAGACACTTAATATGAACGATAAAAGTGCATTGTTTTGTGCAATAGTGTAAAAGTCTGACACTCCCTTCCGCTCCGCCCAGAGCGGAAGGAGTCATTTGATGATTTCCCTTACATAAAAAAGCTGCCCTATTCCAAAGTAACACTTACAGGCATATTCTGGTCGTGTCCCTCTAGCACCATCTCCTCCGGCAGCTGCTGCAGCTCTTCCTGCTCGAGCTGCTCATGCTGCAGCTCCAACTGCTCGTGTTCCAGCTCCAGTTGCTCGTACTCGGGCTGCGGCACGAGGAGCGAGGGGCCGGAGTACAGCTCGCAGGCTGTTAGCACCTTGTCCTCTTCTAGGGAGGCTGCCTAGAATTGGGAGACGAAGCGATCAGTTATGAGGCTATGCTTACCCAATATTGGCAGAACTATAATAATGAAGGGCTTCAAACCAACAGGTTTTCGTTGTGAAAATCATTTTAGTCGTCAGTGTCATCAAAACTGAAAAACTACAATATAGGACGAATCCTCTATGTTCCTCTCTCACACAATACTGTTCATAAACAAAATCGAAACGTTTTATAGTTTCTGCCTGCCAATACCCATGAGAAAACAACCTGACATTCTCAGCCTTAGAATGTCAAGAGGTTTCATTTAAGAAAACCTGTTAGAGGTAGTAAGTGATGACGTCAAAGCATAAGGGAGTAGAATATCAGAACCAAAAAAGCATCTATGTTATAGCAAACAATTTGCAACCATTCACCTGATCAGGGTCCAGTATATGGAAAGCAGGCGACTCGGCATCATCCACATCATACGTCACGTATATGACTCTCTCTTCCAACTCGTCCTCTGTCGCTTCCTCCAGCAGCTTGCCGGGCGAGGTCTCCGGGAGGGACACGGTCTGTTCCTGCATTTGTATGAGAGGGGAGTCCGGCTGTTCCATCTTCAGAGGAATGGGTGAAGGAACTGCTTGTTGGTTCGCGTTCGCCAGTAAGCTGATCTGTTTGTGGACTTGCTGTAAGGGAGAAAGTAGCGTTGTTATTTTCATCAGGATTAGGAACGCAATTTATATTAGGGTACACGGTAAAATTAAGACGTTTTGGAAAAACTCGCCCGAGTGCTTGCGCAGGTGCTTGAGCAGCGGTGAGTGCTGGGGCACATACCTTCTTGTGCTTGTTGAGGTTGGAGCAGTCGGCGAAGGCCCGGGGACAGTGCGGGCAGCGGAAGGGCCGCTCGCCCGAGTGCTTGCGCAGGTGCTTGAGCAGCGGTGAGTGCTGGGGCACATACCTTCTTGTGCTTGTTGAGGTTGGAGCAGTCGGCGAAGGCCCGGGGACAGTGCGGGCAGCGGAAGGGCCGCTCGCCCGAGTGCTTGCGCAGGTGCTTGAGCAGCGGTGAGTGCTGGGGCACATACCTTCTTGTGCTTGTTGAGGTTGGAGCAGTCGGCGAAGGCCCGGGGACAGTGCGGGCAGCGGAAGGGCCGCTCGCCCGAGTGCTTGCGCAGGTGCTTGAGCAGCGGTGAGTGCTGGGGCACATACCTTCTTGTGCTTGTTGAGGTTGGAGCAGTCGGCGAAGGCCCGGGGACAGTGCGGGCAGCGGAAGGGCCGCTCGCCCGAGTGCTTGCGCAGGTGCTTGAGCAGCGGTGAGTGCTGGGGCACATACCTTCTTGTGCTTGTTGAGGTTGGAGCAGTCGGCGAAGGCCCGGGGACAGTGCGGGCAGCGGAAGGGCCGCTCGCCCGAGTGCTTGCGCAGGTGCTTGAGCAGCGGTGAGTGCTGGGGCACATACCTTCTTGTGCTTGTTGAGGTTGGAGCAGTCGGCGAAGGCCCGGGGACAGTGCGGGCAGCGGAAGGGCCGCTCGCCCGAGTGCTTGCGCAGGTGCTTGAGCAGCGGCCAGCGCTCTGAGAACGTGCGGCCGCACTCGCCGCAGCGGTGCGTGCGGCCGCCACCTTCACGTCGCACGTGTGCCGCCCATGAGCCGCGGGACACGAACCTGTCACAAACATACAACATGTTAACCAGACCCATCGCCTCACAAAACTTGTCCAAAGAACAAGGACTTTGTACAATGCAAAGTTTATACGTCACAGTCGTCATTGTGGATGCAAAGATGTTCACCTCTAGCGGCAAAATTTAGAAGTTGCCTAAGAACGACACTTGCCGTGTTGCCAACACCAATTTATCAAATCTCCGAAAATATAAGTCCAATTCCCCCATTTGGAGATAAAATCGACTGATTTCCAACAAAAAAAAAACACAAATCGAACTGTTAGTTTTTTTTTCTTTTTCACCTATAAATATTATTATATACACAAAAATAATTCCATTCCAAATCCAACAGGTAGTTCCTGTTGGATTTGGAAAATTATTTTTGTGTATGAGAGCTTTATTATATTATTACAGTATAGAAGTATAGATTCGTTGAAGCTGTTAGTACAGTCTGTTGTCAACATTATAGAAGTATAGATTAGTTGAAGCTGTTAGTACAGTCTGTTGTCTACATTATAGAAGTATAGATTATTGATGCTGTTAGTACAGTCTGTTGTCAACATTATCTGACCCACCCGAAAAACAAACGATTTTGGATCCTCTACCTGTTACATTAAGGTTTATTCAATTTATATGAGCTTATCAAACAAGTGCTTGTGGACTCGATGAACAAATACAATAATAATACAGACACGCAAATTTGATCTTTATAACGTTAGCATTAGGTTATATGGTATAAATAACTACTTGTTATAATATAATTAGTGTAATAGCTTATTTTAATGACTGCGTTAAAGTAATCTGCTCTCGTGGTCTGTGTATAAGACTGAGAAAAACAAGTTGCGAAATCAAATCATGCGACGAAAATATTGTTTTGCTTTCAATTTAGAATTTATTCCAAAACTATTTCTTGTAATTATGTAAAGAACTATACTTAGACGGATAATCTTCAAATGTAAACTTTCTAAAATGGTAATATTTTTTGCATAACGTCATCCTGTTACGTAAGCTGTACGCGTTAGGAATTCATGGAGATTTGCTCAGGTGGATTGAATCGTACCTAACTAATCGCTCTCAAGCTGTTGTATTGGGCGGGTTTAAATCTGATTTCGTATCCATCCCCTCCGATGTGCCCCAGGGATCGCACCTTGGCCTTCTCTTCTACAACGCCTATATTTTTGACATCATTTACCACATTAAGCACTCACATCATATTCTCTACGCTGATGACAAAAAGATTTACACATCCGTCAACTCTTTGTCTGACTGTGTCTTGCTCCAAGAAGATCTCAACACTTTATTTAACTACTACATAAAAAACAATATCACGGTTAGCATAAAAAAATGTCAAAGTATATCCTTTACTCGTAAAAGAAATCCTATCATTTATCAATACAGTTTCAACGGCGTTGCAATCGAGAGGGTCAAGCTGGTGCGGGACCTGGGTATACTATTAGACTCGGAGATGTCCATGCGACAGTACATCGATGCGATATGCAGCAGGTCATTTCGCAATCTCGGTTTTGTTTTAAGATCTTGCCTACCTTTTAAGAGTTTGTTAAGCTTAAAGGTAATTTATTTTTCTTTCGTTCGAAGTTTACTGGAATACGGTTGTCAGATTTGGTCTCCCTGTTACGTTGTACATAAAAATAGCCTTGAACGCATTCAGAAGAAGTTTATAGATCATCTAAATTTCAAATTTCATCATTCCTCACATGATTATAGAGAGAACTGTCGGATATACAATCTTTTAACTCTGCAGGAGAGGCGTATTCTCATGGATATGGGGTTGCTATATGACATTTTACGGGGACGAACCGATTGCCCTATGCTTTTAAATAATATTAAGTTTAATGTTCCAAGGAAACGCACTAGACACACCACATTATTCTGTACTCCATTTCACTCGATTAATTACGGTAAAAATAGTGTAATACCACGTTTACTCGACTGTTACAATAAACATTTTAACAGTGTGGACTTATTCATTGGTTCTAAGAACGATTTCAAAAAACGAGTTTTGGTCGAATTATTAACAATACAGGCTATTTAAAATATCTACAACGTTACTGTAAATGGCTGGTTATCTATTTAGTAGGTATATTTATTTTCCTTTCTTCATATATATACATCTGTATATATCATTTGTAATTATATTTATGTATTCATGAAATATTTTATATCTTACATTAATATACTGATCTCTTCAAAGTTGCCCAATCATCTTTAATATTAATATTGAGATAGTAAATAGCATATTTATCCACCCTATGTACCTGCCGTGGATAACTATTATTGGCTACTCATGTAACTTTAGTTAGTAGAACCTAGTTAAGAGTTGGAAGCTGTTGTTATCCCTAAAAATAAATAAATAAGTGGGTAGTTGAAAAATAAATATTCGTATTCATTATAAAACTGGTATTTAAATGCTACTAAGGGTATGCAGTGACTACGCGCAAACATATTTTACCTTGCCTTACTAAATTGCAAAAGCAACGTCTCTTTACAATTTTTTATTTTCTATTTTATAGGTAGTTTTTTATTATCATGTTTCAATGGAGTGATTATATAAAATACAAAATAATCTTTTTGCACAAGGAGATGGTTGGCTGATTGTGCTGTGCAAGAATAAACTTTATGAAAGCTTATTGCTCAGCTGTTTTTTTTTAATTACATTATTACACATTTTTTAACTTTTCTTTAATGGACGACGTAGGGTCTTGTCTTTTTAAACGGGCACTTTGTATGGAAATAAAACTAAACAATTGCTAGTTTAAAATGTTTATTATGTCATTAAAACACATAAGTAAGATAAAGTAAGTAAATGCTCATATATTTGCAAATTAATATACATTTTATATTTGGATGCCATAATCAAATCTAACCATTTATAAACATTAAAAAAAAAACCGACTTCAAAAAACCCTAAAAGCACTAAAAAGTTAAAAATAATACTACAACTTACCTATATTAATAAACCTAACCTAACCTACGATTAACCTATACTAAAATTTAACAATTTTTTGGAGTCGGTGCCAAGCTAAGTAATGAAACGACTGGTAATTCCACTTATGAAATATTAATTTAAGTTATAATATAATGTTTGCTACAAGTATTGTTACTGTGCGTAAGTTTTGTAAGTGCAATAATGTTTAATGCTAGTTTTTAAAACATTTCCCATGTAAGTGAATTAATTCTTATGGGAAATAAAGATATCTCAAACCTCAATTCCAGAGTATTTTTCCGTTTTAGTACAACAAAGCTCGACAGATGGCGTTGTTCATTGAGGCCTCATTTCTGAATCGCGCTATGGTTTCGTTACCGACATTTCTACAAGTAAGGTTGCTACTCAATTTTTCACTATGTTCACGTGACTCAAGATCTTGAAGTTAATCGTCGAACTCCTTGCTTTTCTTGCGTTGTTGCATTGTGTAAACTGTGTTTGCTCTTATTTTATTGATTTGTAAGTTTTATATTATTATTATTAACTATTATTAAGTATTAACGTTAGTATCTTTTTTCTGTGTCTAAATATTAGGTAGGTATTAGGAAATCCATCTTTAAGTATATCTATAAGATTTGAATTAATATTTTAGAAGCTGTAAGTTTTATGTTTTGTTTTTTCTGGCCTTAGTTTGTAGGTCTATAGTCATTTAGGTATCGTATATTGCTTGGCACCGACTCCAAAAAATTGTTAAATTTTAGTATAGGTTAATCGTAGGTTAGGTTAGGTTTATTAATATAGGTAAGTTGTAGTATTATTTTTAACTTTTTAGTGCTTTTAGGGTTTTTTGAAGTCGGTTTTTTTTTTGCAAAAAAAAATTTTATTTGTTAATTTTTAGTGACATATTTTTAATCTTATAAAATATGGGTAGGCCTAGTAAAGATGCTTCTCGTATGAGAAAACTGCGTCGAACTGAAAGTGAGAATGAAAATAAAAAACGCTTAAAAGAAATTAGGGAAAGAAATGCTCAACGCATTTCGAATGAGAACCCTGACCAGCGCGAAAACAGACTGTCAAAGCAGAGGACCTACATGTTACGTAGGTTGAATAAGGAAAGTCAAGCTCGTAGCTCTAAGTCGCGTGAAAACCCTAGAGGGTATTGCATTGTGCGACTTAGAGGCTAATAAATTATTAAATAGGCCACATGATGAAAGAGCATTGGCAGAAATGGCAAGATTGCGTGAATTATCGTCAGCCATGAGGAATTCACAAAATCAATAAGCTGACACCCTTTCATCATCATCATGATCATTTCCGTCAAACGAAATCCACTGCCGCGCATCTCGCATCCAACGAATTACCGCTGCATTCATGAGGTCATCTGCCTTTCACTTATTAAAAAGTTCCGTTGTCTATCTCTGAACCCAGCATCAGATCTGCACGAAATTTCAAACAAAAAAAAAACTTGAAGAGTTCCTTCGATTTCGCCAAGATTCCATCATCAGATCCTGACTTGGTGACTATGGGAGCAATTGGAAAGCATAGGCTTTGGAATAAAAAAAAAAGAATTTTCCAAATCGGTTCGTAAATGACGGAGTTATGCGCGAACAAAAAACGCAATGCAGAGTGAACGAAAATATCGTTAATGTAGACAATGTAGATAAATTTTTAGATTTTAATTGATTTTTTTCAATATTTTTTTTTATTTTAATTGATTTTTTTCAAAAACCGCTCGGTTCGATTTCGATAAAATTTTCATGGGACCATTTGGGAAGTATACCCTTTCCATTAAAAAAATAATTTTTCAAATCGGTTGGCAAACGACGGAGTTATGCGCGAACAAACATAAAAAAAAAAAAAAAAAAAAATACAAACATCCGAATTGAGAACCTCCTCCTTTTTTAGAAGTCGGTTAAAAAGGCATGATAAGCATGCCTTTGTTAATAATTATAAATGGTTAGATTAGCTTAAAAGTTTGTTATCGAGAAAATGAATTCATCTGTGAAATGCTTTACAGATTTATACCTGCCTATATGTAGTGAATAAACATGTTTTTTAAATAGAATAAATCTATTTATAACAATAACATCACCACATAATCTGCAACATTTTAATGGTTTAACAATCAATCCATTGCGCATTTACTTACATACATTGAGATTTAAATGATTTTATCTACACTCACAACGTAATGTTCCAAATACGAGTTCAAAAACGAATGCATAAATACATTTTTTTTTCGTGGATAGGTAAAATTTAAAAAACAAAACCATTACAGTTTAACATTTTCCTTCGATTTTTAAACAACTGCATCATAAAATAACTTTTTATTTTTTATGGCACACTTTTTAATTTATTTGAACGCTTCAAGGCTTCAAATTTTCTTACTTTTTTTGCTATTTGCAGTATGTAAGTATGTATTAATAGAATTACAATCATTAAAATCATCAATACAACTCTTTCAGTTACAATTGATGTCAAATGTAATATTTCATGAAATCATAACATTACCTAGTCAATCAATTTGAATTTCGCTCAAAGCGCTCACCTTAAGTCAATGAGCCAGCTTTTATCAATGTCTATGGATGCACGCGCTGCGCAGTCATTCGAATGACGCAATGAGAATATCCGTCATTTTGGCATAAACTATTTTTCCACTTATTTTATTTCAACTGTATGAAGTGAAGATAAAATAGTGTATGCAACGGCATATAATTAGGTAACTAAACACTCGTGTGATAAACCCTCACTCGTGTTTTAATAACCCCTTTTATAATTATGATCGTTGCATAAACTACTATTTCATCAGTGAAGTTCACAACATTTTCTTACCAATTAAAATTTAAATATTCTTGGGCAAAACGGACCCTTTCTTCGCGATGAGCGGTGTCAATGCAATTTTCCACTGAAATATTGTGGTTTATTGCGGTTACATGAATGGGCAAAAATGGATTTTCAACATGGCTTGAAACAATGGCCCGGTGGCGGTCGAATTCGGGACTATACTTGATGGCTTTTGCTCCTGGGCGAATCCGCTGAATATTTCCATTGTCTCCATAACATCTTAGCCTTTAGTCTGACCGCATTTCTCTAAAACAAAAAAAATACATTTTTTGAACCGTATATGTAACTTGTAAGGAGTGCATGTAATGGTAAAATAGCCAACTACGTGTTCATTAATAACAATCAATAAAATAAAATAAAATAGGTACCAAAAAAAAAACACTTACTGCTTTATTAAGTCGACGACCAATCTCTCTAATTCCAACATTCTGCCCATGTAATAATATGATTTTATGTTTCGTACAGTCATTAAGTTGCGACATGATGCTTTTTTACACCAAATTGCTTAAAAATACTTAACGAGTTATGTGAAAAGATTTACAAATGTGTGTGCGCAGTCCCTGCTATTAGGCGTAGTGTAACTTTTGTCACTTAGATGAATTTATTATCTACCTCACGAAGCAAATTAGGCGTAAATCATATTGGTCGTTCTTTAATAATGCAAGCAATATTGTAGAAATGAAAACAAATAAAAAAATAAACTTATAATAGGTGGACTGTGTTTTCGAACCCACAGGTTGTTCGTCGCCAATCCAGCATCAAACCGCTAAGCCACAAGAACTTGTGGAACGTGTGGATGCGCTCGTTCTCCGACAGGTTGCCCTTCTGACTGCTCTATACATACAGCGTGTAAGGGACATCGACGCACAAATGGATACCATGAGTTCAGGACATGATTCTGGACCCCCACGAGTTGGAATTTTTCGTCGGCTTTTTTCCATTTTTCAAATTTTTTCAGCTGTTTTTTTTACTTTAGACTGTTCATAATCGTAATTCTTACCTAACCCAACGTAATTTTAATTAAAAAAAAACAATTAACTCACTACTTTCACTAAAAAGAGCAATGTAAATAAAACTAGTTACGCATCTGCACAGCTGTTTTGTAAAAAAGGTCAACGCATCCTGCTTAGTTGTAACACACTAATCCGTGTGCATGTGTGTGTAGCGTCAAACATACCGTCTAGATAACACTGCCCATATGAAAAAAATACGTATCTGCACAAAGCGGGGTAACCGATTTCCGACATTAACTAAACAACTTAAGGCCGGAAATAGGTTACTAAGTTTTGTTTCAATAAGAACCCTTTTTGTTTAAGGGCAGTTCGTAGCGCGGCGTCCTTTTGAACGCAATGCCGCCAATAGTCAGCGAAGTCAAAGGAATGTTTAAAAAAACATTTCTTTTACATTTAGCCGATTTTAATGGATTTTTATGTCAATTTCTTGAAGACCTTGATAGCGAACGAGTGTGTTATTTTTGCGAAATTCGGGAATTCGGGACGTGACGTGACGTGAGACAATAAGTTTTCGTTTGATACCTACCCAGCAAAACTAATTCTGTGTTTGTGTCTGTTATTGTTTATTTTTGTGAGTGTGTTTTAAAAATGTAATCTGGAGTTCACGATTACTACAGTGCCGAAGAATACGGTAATATGCTAATGTGTTATGTATGGCGAAACACGAGCAAGCAGGCGGCGGGCGGCCAGTTTGAATCCTACCTGTTTAGGGGTGAGTTAGCTAGTTCATTAGTTTATACCTACATCATTACCGGATCTCAATGTACATACTTAAAACCTTTTTTATCAATCCTTATCGGAATCGTGATTTAAAGAGACTAAGCTTAAGGCTCCTCCATTTCTCTTAACTTCTGCATAAACAAGTTCCTACCATCAGTAGGTTAGGTATTTCTGAGTGATTAAAATGAGTTTGTGATATTACTGCAATCGGCGATATTCGTACCTGCATTCAAAGTGAGTTTAGTAGTTCATTAGATAATACCTACGTTACCGGATCTCAATGTACCTACTTCTAAGCTTATCGAAATCCTTATCGGAATTATTGTGATTATAGGAGACTGAGCTTATGGCTCCTTTTTTTTCTCTTAACTTCTCCTTAAACATGTTCCTACCATCAGTCGGAAGGTATTTCTCAGTGATTAAAATGATTTTATGCGATATTATTGTCCCTTCTGCCAGTCGCTTTACACGTGCAGCCTGTGGACCAAGTATACCCAGCGGGCATACAGTGACCTGCGCGTCCAGTACAATAACGCATTCAGGGTGCTTTTGGGGTTGCCGTGGCGTTGTAGCGCGTCAGGGATGTTCGCGGAAGCGTGCGTCGACGGGTTCGCTGCGATCGTGCGGAAGCGATGCGCTTCCATGATGGCGCGCTTGCGCTCCTCCTCCAATGGCATCCTGAATGTGTTTACAGACCGGTGGGACTCTCCCCTCTTACGAAGGTGGGTAAGTCTTCATACAAACTTATCCAAATAAGCGGTGTCTACATGTTTATTATTGTAAATTTAATTTAATACTAACATTAGGCTAAGTTATACTACTACTAACAATTTATGGATGGAATTCTGAAATAAACAATTTGATTTGATTTTGATTTGAAAACGCGATATGCGTACCTACATCAAAGCGCAGCGCGGCGCCGCGGCGGCCTGTGTATGTGTGTTTGCAAGACGTGTAGATGTAGACAGTGACGTACTACGTTAACCACGTACAACGCTCTCGCGCGTTTAGATCGCATTGTTCCCAATACATTGCGCGCTGAAAAATGACAATTTCTGTAACCGATCATTAGCGAGATTTATGACTTCTACAATTTGGTTAATGGAATTAAGTGTAGCCTTTTCGTGAAGTTTGCGTTACGATGTCCCAAACACCCTGTATAAGTAATAACAAGCCGTACCTCTTCCCACAGTGCGCGCACGTGTACGGGCGGTCCGGGTTGTGGCGGCGCGCGTGCAGGCGGTGCTGGCTGGACGTGGTGAACCTGCGCGGGCACTGCGCGCACTGGAAGGGCTTCTCGCCCGTGTGGATGCGCTCGTGCTCCGACAGGTTGCCCTTCTGACTGAAGCTCTTGCCGCAAACGTTACACGAGTAAGGCTTCTGACCTAAGATTTAAGTTTTTTTTTTAAGAACAATATAGATTTTAAACATCTTGGCCAGATCGTTTAATGCATAGATTGAAAATTATATACACATGAATAAAAAACCACCTCCTTCTTTAACTCGGTTTCTCAATGTCTTATCCAGATCTATTGGTCTGAGAATCTTAAATTTACACCAAATTGTTGGTATGATAACTACCTCCACAGAAAAAAATAAATAAAAAACGCCTTGAAGAGTTTCTTACCAGTATGCCATCTCATATGCAGCGTGAGACTAGTCTTGTGCGCGAACTTGTGCTTGCATATCTCACACGAGAACTTCTTGACGCCGGTGTGTAGCAGCGAGTGGTTCAGTAGGTTCGCCTTCGTCTTGAACGATGCACTGCATAACTGTTAAATTAAAGAGATATATTTTAGGCATATTGGGCCATGCACAAAGATTAAAGATCCACTCCATTTAGAAAAAGATAGA
Source organism: Melanchra persicariae (assembly GCA_947386135.1). Classification (NCBI taxonomy): domain Eukaryota; kingdom Metazoa; phylum Arthropoda; class Insecta; order Lepidoptera; family Noctuidae; genus Melanchra; species Melanchra persicariae. The sequence goes on along the minus strand of OX376653.1, from coordinate 3,255,644 downwards.
GATTTAGAGAACTCTTGAACAGATCTTAACCACATTCTTCAGTGTTGCCTGTATCACATCCAATATAACATTATTTGACCTGTGGGAACATCATCATCAACGGTTTACCATGGAATAGTTGCCACCCAACTGATGGTTCTCCGTCGAATTTCAACACAATAAAAAAAATTGCATTAGGTACTTATAAATTTCAAGTCAAGCAAATACATCGGGTTCTCTAAATTGTAAGTTTATAGGAGGATGAAAAAATTATCCCATCTCTGCTCTGTAGTGAACAGGCATTACCTTGAATTTCAATAACAGCTTTGCAATAAAAAAGTGATAACGTTTCGACATTTTAGAATTGTTACGGGTCCACCGTGCTGAATAAGCAGCTTACCTTACAATTAAAAGGCCTATCCTGCGAGTGCACCAGCTGGTGGCGCTGCAGCAGCTGCTTGTGCTTGAACGACTTGCCGCACTTGTTGCACACGTAGCGCTGGCCCGCGTGCTCCGCTTCCTTGTGGTAGACCACGGACGATGGGTGGTTTAGCACCTGAAAATAATGGTGGGGAAATTATGTTCAGTGATAGGAAGATCATATTTCGTAATTCTAACAGTCGTAAATTGACAAAGTAAATAAGGAGAGCAGAGATCAAACATTAGTAGATATATTAGACACCGCTCTGACCACAGACGATCACACGTAAGGTGAAGATTTTTTGATGGCATTTCATAATAAACTTTATTATGGACGTATGGCGGACTGATAACACGCATCGTCGGCTTCTCGTGCATCTACTGCTACCATCGAGTTTGCTCGCTTTATTATTCAAGTAGCTGTTGCAGCGGCTTCGCTTGAGTTAATATATATTTTCGCAAAAAAAACTAAGGCTCTAGACAGACGGACTGCATTTCAACTGCAAATTTGCAGTTCACACGACTGCACGCCGACTGCAATTGGACCGCACGGTTGGTTTGCAGTTCTATTGCAGTAGTGTCAACTGCATTCAAACTGCATCCGAACTGCACCATACCCACCCGCCCGCACTACTTTAACGCTCCGCCCCCCCGCGCATAGAATCAGTCGTGTCAACTGCATTCAAACTGCATCCGAACTGCAAATTTGCAGTTGGATTGCAGTTGAAATGCAGTCCGTCTGTCTAGAGCCTAACATATCGTCTCCAAGGTCCCATCTATCTACCAAAATAATTTTAGAACAGAGATCGAATGGAATGGAAAAGTGGTGATGAATTTTGACATAATTCATCAAAATTGGTTCAGTGATTTAGGCGTGAAAGCATAACAAATTTGACTAAAAAGATTTCTCTTCGTTTCAAAGCCTTACACATCAAACCGCGCGCCGCACAAGTCGCAGGCGTACCCCTTGGCAGTGCTGCCTCCCCCGCGGCGCCGGTGCGACACGGCGTGCAGCGCCAGCGAGCGCGGGTACGTGATGTGTAGTATATGCCAGCTTACCTTCCCGCACAAGTCGCAGGCGTACCCCTTGGCAGTGCTGCCTCCCCCGCGGCGCCGGTGCGACACGGCGTGCAGCGCCAGCGAGCGCGGGTACGTGATGTGTAGTATATGCCAGCTTACCTTCCCGCACAAGTCGCAGGCGTACCCCTTGGCAGTGCTGCCTCCCCCGCGGCGCCGGTGCGACACGGCGTGCAGCGCCAGCGAGCGCGGGTACGTGATGTGTAGTATATGCCAGCTTACCTTCCCGCACAAGTCGCAGGCGTACCCCTTGGCAGTGCTGCCTCCCCCGCGGCGCCGGTGCGACACGGCGTGCAGCGCCAGCGAGCGCGGGTACGTGATGTGTAGTATATGCCAGCTTACCTTCCCGCACAAGTCGCAGGCGTACCCCTTGGCAGTGCTGCCTCCCCCGCGGCGCCGGTGCGACACGGCGTGCAGCGCCAGCGAGCGCGGGTACGTGATGTGTAGTATATGCCAGCTTACCTTCCCGCACAAGTCGCAGGCGTACCCCTTGGCAGTGCTGCCTCCCCCGCGGCGCCGGTGCGACACGGCGTGCAGCGCCAGCGAGCGCGGGTACGTGATGTGTAGTATATGCCAGCTTACCTTCCCGCACAAGTCGCAGGCGTACCCCTTGGCAGTGCTGCCTCCCCCGCGGCGCCGGTGCGACACGGCGTGCAGCGCCAGCGAGCGCGGGTACGTGATGTGTAGTATATGCCAGCTTACCTTCCCGCACAAGTCGCAGGCGTACCCCTTGGCAGTGCTGCCTCCCCCGCGGCGCCGGTGCGACACGGCGTGCAGCGCCAGCGAGCGCGGGTACGTGATGTGTAGTATATGCCAGCTTACCTTCCCGCACAAGTCGCAGGCGTACCCCTTGGCAGTGCTGCCTCCCCCGCGGCGCCGGTGCGACACGGCGTGCAGCGCCAGCGAGCGCGGGTACGTGATGTGTAGTATATGCCAGCTTACCTTCCCGCACAAGTCGCAGGCGTACCCCTTGGCAGTGCTGCCTCCCCCGCGGCGCCGGTGCGACACGGCGTGCAGCGCCAGCGAGCGCGGGTACGTGATGTGTAGTATATGCCAGCTTACCTTCCCGCACAAGTCGCAGGCGTACCCCTTGGCAGTGCTGCCTCCCCCGCGGCGCCGGTGCGACACGGCGTGCAGCGCCAGCGAGCGCGGGTACGTGATGTGTAGTATATGCCAGCTTACCTTCCCGCACAAGTCGCAGGCGTACCCCTTGGCAGTGCTGCCTCCCCCGCGGCGCCGGTGCGACACGGCGTGCAGCGCCAGCGAGCGCGGGTACGTGATGTGTAGTATATGCCAGCTTACCTTCCCGCACAAGTCGCAGGCGTACCCCTTGGCAGTGCTGCCTCCCCCGCGGCGCCGGTGCGACACGGCGTGCAGCGCCAGCGAGCGCGGGTACGTGATGTGTAGTATATGCCAGCTTACCTTCCCGCACAAGTCGCAGGCGTACCCCTTGGCAGTGCTGCCTCCCCCGCGGCGCCGGTGCGACACGGCGTGCAGCGCCAGCGAGCGCGGGTACGTGATGTGTAGTATATGCCAGCTTACCTTCCCGCACAAGTCGCAGGCGTACCCCTTGGCAGTGCTGCCTCCCCCGCGGCGCCGGTGCGACACGGCGTGCAGCGCCAGCGAGCGCGGGTACGTGATGTGTAGTATATGCCAGCTTACCTTCCCGCACAAGTCGCAGGCGTACCCCTTGGCAGTGCTGCCTCCCCCGCGGCGCCGGTGCGACACGGCGTGCAGCGCCAGCGAGCGCGGGTACGTGATGTGTAGTATATGCCAGCTTACCTTCCCGCACAAGTCGCAGGCGTACCCCTTGGCAGTGCTGCCTCCCCCGCGGCGCCGGTGCGACACGGCGTGCAGCGCCAGCGAGCGCGGGTACGTGATGTGTAGTATATGCCAGCTTACCTTCCCGCACAAGTCGCAGGCGTACCCCTTGGCAGTGCTGCCTCCCCCGCGGCGCCGGTGCGACACGGCGTGCAGCGCCAGCGAGCGCGGGTACGTGATGTGTAGTATATGCCAGCTTACCTTCCCGCACAAGTCGCAGGCGTACCCCTTGGCAGTGCTGCCTCCCCCGCGGCGCCGGTGCGACACGGCGTGCAGCGCCAGCGAGCGCGGGTACGTGATGTGTAGTATATGCCAGCTTACCTTCCCGCACAAGTCGCAGGCGTACCCCTTGGCAGTGCTGCCTCCCCCGCGGCGCCGGTGCGACACGGCGTGCAGCGCCAGCGAGCGCGGGTACGTGATGTGTAGTATATGCCAGCTTACCTTCCCGCACAAGTCGCAGGCGTACCCCTTGGCAGTGCTGCCTCCCCCGCGGCGCCGGTGCGACACGGCGTGCAGCGCCAGCGAGCGCGGGTACGTGATGTGTAGTATATGCCAGCTTACCTTCCCGCACAAGTCGCAGGCGTACCCCTTGGCAGTGCTGCCTCCCCCGCGGCGCCGGTGCGACACGGCGTGCAGCGCCAGCGAGCGCGGGTACGTGATGTGTAGTATATGCCAGCTTACCTTCCCGCACAAGTCGCAGGCGTACCCCTTGGCAGTGCTGCCTCCCCCGCGGCGCCGGTGCGACACGGCGTGCAGCGCCAGCGAGCGCGGGTACGTGATGTGTAGTATATGCCAGCTTACCTTCCCGCACAAGTCGCAGGCGTACCCCTTGGCAGTGCTGCCTCCCCCGCGGCGCCGGTGCGACACGGCGTGCAGCGCCAGCGAGCGCGGGTACGTGATGTGTAGTATATGCCAGCTTACCTTCCCGCACAAGTCGCAGGCGTACCCCTTGGCAGTGCTGCCTCCCCCGCGGCGCCGGTGCGACACGGCGTGCAGCGCCAGCGAGCGCGGGTACGTGATGTGTAGTATATGCCAGCTTACCTTCCCGCACAAGTCGCAGGCGTACCCCTTGGCAGTGCTGCCTCCCCCGCGGCGCCGGTGCGACACGGCGTGCAGCGCCAGCGAGCGCGGGTACGTGATGTGTAGTATATGCCAGCTTACCTTCCCGCACAAGTCGCAGGCGTACCCCTTGGCAGTGCTGCCTCCCCCGCGGCGCCGGTGCGACACGGCGTGCAGCGCCAGCGAGCGCGGGTACGCGAACCGCGCGCCACACTCGGCGCACACGTACGGACGCTCGCCTTGATGTGTTGCCTGGAAAACGAAAAAAAAAAAAACATTATGCTTTGGGCTGATTTTCCAACGACGTTTGCCGTATTATAATAGTTATTTACTAGTTCGTAAGAGCGCTCTTCTTCTTCTTCTTCGTGTGGGTGGACCCCACACACCCTATACTTTGCGCCAGATAAACTTGCAATAAAGTACATTGACCTTTCCCTAATATCCCTTCGTAGATACCCGAACAATACATTATGAACCATTTTACATTACTAGAGAACATTAAGGATCACGATAGAAGTAGATTCAGGACTGCTCTAAGTCTTTATTTCTGTTTTTGATTTTAAGAAAGTCAATAAATGTATGTGGGTCAATGACCGTTATTGCACATTTATCTGGAATCTACTATAGTGTCAGAGTTTCTAAATCGTCTCAAGGGCCTCTGACATGGTTTATTAGAGTGCGAGCGCTCTTACAATCGAACTATGCGAACTAGGTCCCAGATCCGATACTTAATACGAATATAATTTATGTAAAGTAAAAAAACATTGGAATAATAAAAGCTTTTTTATTTTTATTTATTTAAAGTAAAAAAAAACTTCAAACTGCAAAGAGCACGAACGATCACAGCTACCTTTTTCTCAGCTCACTAGCTCAGTCAGTTTCCGTCTTGAAACATTGAGTTGGGAGTTGGTGAACTAAAAGAGTTGTGGCAGCGCGCACGTCTTGCGCGCGCGCCGCACAACATTACACTGGAGTCTTCGCTGCGTGCCACCTATATTTATAGCTTCGGTGTCAAATAGATCGCATCGTCCGCGCTCCACAATAATACACATTCTGTGCTTCACCGCTATTGGTGGATTAATTCTACTTGGATTGCTCACCAAGTACAAATTCCGCCATGACGTTTAGTACATAGGTAGGGACAATATTTAATAAAAGGAGTTCACTATATCTTATAAACTAGTGTTTTAATTGTTCGCCTACCTCAACTGCCTAATCGCCAAAGAGTGAACTAGTTCGCCAAGGAGCCGTGAACTACTGTGCACAAGTCTAGTGGTTACGCTTATCAGCTGCTGCCTCCTCCTCCTCTCCTACTACTTCTATGTACCTAATGTTTTTTTCTAAAATAGTGATAAAATTTGTCTAAAAACTTTATTACCTTGATATGTAAGGACTTGCTCTGCTTACTACTGAAAGTCTTGTCGCAGTGGTTACACTTCAGCCTTGGTTTACCAGACGGAGTCGTTTCTATTTGTTCTACATCATCAGACTTCTCAGTCGCAGCATCTGTGGTTGAATCTGGAATTATAATTAATAATAATAAATAAATAAATAATGAATATCTTGGGACAACTCACACACGGCCATCTGATCCCAAGCTAAGCAGAGCTTGTGTTATGGTAACCAGACAACTGATATACATACTTATATAATTTATAAATACATACATATTATAGATAAATTACACCCAGACACAGAACAAACAATTATGCTCATCACACAAAGTTTGTCCTGGGTGGGAATCGAACCCACAACCTCCGGCTTTGCAGTCAGGGTCACTAACCACTAGACCAACAGGCCTGTCATAATTATATAATTATTTAATTATATAATTATTTTTTAATTATATAATTATTGATATAATTATTGTGTTAATAACATAATATCATGCATATCCCTTAGCATCATGCACCCTCAGCATTTTAACATCTATATTAAAGTCCATGTCATGAGTGAGACTGATTGCCATCAACTTGGAATCAACATCCATGCTTGCATGAATTTCTCGATGCAGGAAGTCCATACCTACTGGAGAAAGTACATTTCACTTTGTTCATCTTGGGAACTTGACCCAGGATACAATGATTCATTTTAAATTGATACATAATAAAATTCAATACTCACCAACAATTTTAACAACACTATCAATACTAGGACTAGATGTCACATCAACCGTAGGGCTCTGAGTCTTCAGGAACTCGGGACCATTCACATCATTATCAATAACTGTTGGCTGGGCATTTAAATCCGGCAAGGAGGTTGTAATAGGTAATATCACATTTTCTAATATTTGTACAGTATCAGACTTCATCATTTGCGGTTGAGGGTCATCAGGTATCACTATTGTTTCAGTTCTCAGTTTATCACTTTTCTGAAATGAAAATGTTTACTAAATTAATTTTGAGTTCGCGCAAAAACGACACGCATTACGCAAGTACGCATGTTTGTCAACATTGGGAACACTCTCTATAACGATTATGACAGTTCACGACTTTGCGAGATGATGTGTGGATTAGTGAGAACTAGTTTCATTTTCAGATTTACCATACATTTTTTAAGGTTTAGGTTTACCATTTTTATTTTACTACGCATTTATTAATGTGTACCTATGAGAAGTGTCTTCACAGTTTATGTTGCCAACAAAAAAGTGATTGTAGTTTAAATGATGCGGCCAATGCGTTTTATTCATGACCAGGCATCCAAATGATGAGAAATGAAACAAGACACATTGTTTAAAAAAAAGAACTGATTCAGGTGAGCTATGTGTGATTTTCTAAGCAAAATACACCAGTAGGTAAAAACATAAACTGTAATATAGACGTACCTTAGCCCTAATTCTCTCAACATTCTTCTTGCATGGTATAATATTCTGTCCGGTGTGTCCAAGCTCTTTCTGGTGGTTGTTGAAGTGTAACCGAGTAGTGAAGGTCTCAGAGCACTGCCCACACTGGTACAGGACTGGCCCATGCTGGGCTACGTGGGACATGTATCGACCAGTGCATGTGAACTCCATGCCACAGATTGCGCATTCTTTACGGGTTGGAGTCATCGGACCTGAAAACATTTCCTGTTCCCGTATAGTCATAGCCTTTATTTCCTCATGAATGTGGCTATTCTATGCAAAAAGAATTTTCCAAATCCGACTGGTAGTTCCAGAGATTAACATGTTCAAACAAACAAACTCATCAGGTTTATTATAAAATTGTAGTATATAGATAGATATAAGATCCAAATATTAGTGTAACATTTGATGTGTAACATAATAAACGCATTTTTCGCGATTTCAGTGTTGGTCCCATAATGATGAGTACAATGAAATAATAATTAATTGCATTTATTCTGTTACACGTTGTATGTCAACGTGTAACAGAATAAATATAACATCTAGTATAATAAACTAAAAGACTAGGTAATGGAGACAAGCTGGCTTTTGGAGGTCTGTCTTTATGTAAAACTTTGATATTTAAAAAGTGCTGGCTCTCAGCCTAATTTCAATAAATTACTTTTATTTCAACAGCTTTGCAATGTAATTTATCCTTTCTTACCTTTAGGCCTTCCACGGCCCTTGCCCTTGACCACAACAACAAGTTCTCCAGAATCCTCAAGATGACCAATAACTTCCGGTTCTTTAGGCACAGGTGGTTTTAAGTCTAAGTTTTGTTCTGTCTTCACATCAGGTTCACTTTCTTCTCCGTCTATTACTCCTTCTTCTTTGAATATCCTCTCAAGCTCTTTACCCTAAAAAGAGATAGGTGTGTTTCTCATTAGGTAGGTACTATTTCTTGTACCTGCTTAAAAACTTGAAACTAGCATTTAGACACTGACATGAATCCTGACATATGTAAGGGCATGTCAGATATTGAAAAATTAATAAGTTATTATATTATATTGTTAAGACTATTGCGCCCAAATATCATAGTACCTGAACAGCTTCACGAAACCGAGTTGGAGTTTTCCTCCTCCTTTTCCCTGACCCAGGCTCATATTCTCTTTCTTGCTTTGTAACATGTTTTGTCTCCTGCTCCTTTGCAGCGGCTTCTTTAGCTAACTCTTCTGGAGTTTTAGGCTTTTTAGGAGGTCTACCACGCTTGCGTTTTGGCTTTTCAAGACCGGCAACTTGCAACGAAATTGGGTGTTCCACTTGGTACACTCCATCACTTGTATTAACTGGAAATTTACCAAAAAATAATTAAAAGGGATTACAGCTTATTAACAGGTGCAGCTGTGAACTGGATGCATAATGGTCACAATTCAGACATGATCCTGAAGAGTTGTATTTTTGGTGTACTTACAACAAAGTATATTCTATCTACTGTCTATATTCAGAAAAATTACACTTTACAGGTGGTCTGTCAACTGTTACCTTCATAAATGATCTTATCCGTTACAATTTCCTGTTCTGGAGGGGGGTTTAGAATTGTTCTCTTGTATTCTCTCTCTCTGAGATGAAGCTCACGAATTACTTTCTGAAATACAAATTAATTTACTTAATACTTTTTTTTTAGTTTAGGTAAGTACCTAATTAGAAAGTTTGTCACTGAATACCCCTAAGACGATCCAATGACCATAATGTTTCACTACAGAGCTACAAAGGGCAGGTTTTAAGTGTGAAAAGATATACGAAAACCACTTACTTGTCCGTTTATAATCAGTGTCAAGAATTCTACGGTGGCTTCCAGCTGTATGGTACATCCTGGACAAATGGTACGAGGCAATTGTCCATCATCAGCAACCTAAAATTTCACGAATTTTTGTGCAAAAGTTTATCACTCTGCTAAAAACATTTTGCTGGTAGAAAATGGAATAGAAACAACGAAGAAAAACAAACTTCGCGCGACCTTGTAATAAAGATTGAATAAAATAAATCTGACATTTGACAATCCGTAAACGCCTTTCTCTAAGTAAGAGTTCTAAACTCCAATAATCGAATTATGTAATAATTTTTTTATCATATCATTATCCGATATTTTAGTTAAATATCGACATAAATTATAGAAATAAGTTGGAAAATGTTAATTTGAACATCCAAGTCAGCCATTTTAATTACATATCGATTGAAGTCAATACAAATCACAATAAATAAAACTAGTATACCTTGATTGGCAAATATGTGTTAATTACTTCACATAAGTTTTGATTATTTTCTTCACACGAATATAACAAATTTCCATTATCATTTTCTTCTCCACATAATCGACAAACATTAGAATTGTAAAGAACTACTTCCATCTTTTCATGTACCTACTAAAAGCGCCACCTATTTCCTGCACTGCTTCATGGAAAGCTCATGACGTTTACTATACGTTTAGTTTTTGCATTTGGTGTTTGTGAAAAATAGAGGAAACTTTTTGTACAGTGGAAAAATTAATACGTTTATTTTTTGGAGGTAGCGGAACAGAGAGTAAAGTCCCGCAAACCTCCATTGAAAAGGGAGGATCCTCCGACCAGACGGTTGGTTTTTGTCTGGTGGGCAACTGCCCGAGAGTTGATATTCGGGCTTTGCATGTGTTCTAATCGCACGGTAAACTTTGATATCGCGATTTAGGATTTTTGTAGTTATTTGTTGTGATGTTGATTCTGCTATGTTGATTTTTGTGGCGGCATGAATGCCGCTACATCACTCCCCTCCGGAGACCGGAGGTCGATAGTGGATGAGTCGTCCATACATCTTGAGATGCTTGCCAGGCCAGTGGAAGGTTGGTTCCAGTGAGTCGGAACCGGAAGTCGCAGAGTTCTCGGTGAGTCGGAACTGTCTGCGTCGCAGAGTTCACGGTGAGTCGGAACTGTCTGCGGCGCCCCGATGCTGCTGCTGGCGTGACTGCTGGCGACGACCAGGAGAGGTTCTTCAAGGCTCTTCATGTGACTGGCCGAAGGTGCAGTGTGCTTGCCAAGGTGGGTCGGAGCTGTGCGACGTGCTGACGTGACTGCTGGCGTCGACCAGGAGAGGTTTTTCAAGGCTCTTCATGTGACTGGCCGAAAGTGCAGTGTGCTTGCCAAGGTCGCTGATGACGTTGATGATAGAGGCTGAGGATACTGACCAGGAATGCGCGTCCGCTGCATGCTGGTGGTCAGGATACCCGTAGAAGCCGAGGGTTCTGGCTGGCTGTATGACTCGCTGCTCGAAAGCTTGGGGTCACGATGAGGAGAAGTGATGATGACGTCATGATGAGGTAACTGCACGAAGGCTGCGCTGACGTTCAATGTCGAGGGTCACCAGTTTGGAGGTAGCGGAACAGAGAGTAAAGTCCCACATACCTCCACTGGAAAGAGAGGATCTTCCGACCAGACGGATGTAGTGTCTGGTGGGCAACTGCCCGTTTGTTGATATTCGGGCTTTGCATGTGTTCTAATCGCACGGTAAACTTTGATATCGCGATTTAGGATTTTTGTAGTTATTTGTTGTGATGTTGATTCTGCTATGTTGATTTTTGTGGCGGCATGAATGCCGCTACAATTTTTCCTAAATGAAATATTTTTTTATGATTTACACTTTCTAAGATTTTTTTTTTTTCATTACCCACAAACAATTTTATATTTACAATAAATTTCATGCTGAAAGCAGGTTCATCATCTATATTGGCAACACTAATCACTTCCTTCTTTTCTTTTCAAAGCCCTTTCCGGTTTAGTTCTTGGGGCAAGAAGCCGTTGTTTCGGTTTTTATTATTTTTAATCGCCTCTAATCCATCAAAATGAGGATCTATAAAGATATTATTACTGGTAATTGAGTTTATTGTGTTTCTATTATAAAGATTATGTATATATTTCATTTTAAATGTGTATCTTTGATAACAGTGATTTTGACATTTCGTGGAGAAGTGATGTGATGATGTCCCATCATCAATTTTTGCTACATTTATTGCCACATCTACATTTCATGAAACAACATAGGTCTAAACATGGATTTCACGTAATGATTTATTTCTTTCAGGTGATGAGATGTTCTCAGACACATACAAAATGAAACTGGTCGATGAAGTAATTTACGAAGTGACCGGCAGACTGGTGACGAGAGCACAGGGCGATATTAAAATCGAAGGTTTCAACCCCTCGGCTGAGGAGGCTGACGAAGGCTCAGATGCCGCAGTTGAAAGTGGTGTTGACATAGTCCTGAACCACAGGCTTGTCGAAACATATGCTTTCGGTGACAAGAAATCCTACACATTATACCTCAAAGACTACATGAAAAAGTGAGTGTCTCAGTGATTATTGCTTACAGTTGTGATCAAGTTCAATCAATGGTGCTTTCATTGATAAGTGCTACAGGTTTGGAGCAACTCTGGGTAAATATTTCTAAGGTGGTGCAAGCAAGACACATTTTGAATTGCAAACTTATGCTGTGTCATTGAATCTAAGTTCAAGGTGTGTCACTAGATTGTATTCTCAATTAAAATTGGTAGTTGATTGGAGGAAAGCTGGGTGCAGCCAATCATGTACTAACTGCATGCTACACTGCTCTCCCATTGGCCTGATTTACTTTGGAGTTAGTAATGCCATGTGTTATTTTTTGTTGAAATTTGTGCTAAAGAAACTTCTGAAATGAATTGTGAATCACTCAATGATAAAAAATGGTTACATTGTAGCATCAAAGACTATGTTGTATTTAATTAATCAAATCACATAGGCATGTCATATGTTTTGATGTTTAGTAGTTTTAACAAATCATACAGCTCCTACTTCTAGCTTGTATCTTATTTTAAACTGTTATTTTTTAAAGATATATTTGGCCTATTTTCTGCCCAAAAACTACTATTACATTGTTAGAAGCTCAAACATATAAATGTGCTGTACATGTGGCATGCTTGTAAAGTATGGCATGATCAATATTTATGTAATCAAGTCTCTTATCTTTAGTTTGGCATGTCTAGTTTGATAACACCATATCAGTGTAGGTTAAGTTCAGGATGATTTAATTTTCAGCTGTTTCTAGATAGCATTGGTTTTAACAAAGAAATAGGTAGAAATTCTCAACTTTTTCAACTCATACTACAGTGTTAACTTGTTTTAAATCCGATTTAATCTTCTCTATCTTATTATATCTTAGACTAGCACTTCGTCCGCAACTTCGTACGTGCTTATCCCATTTTTTTTCCTTTTCCCATATAGCTTTGCTCATGAATCTAGCTATCATAATATACAAAAAGAATTTTCAAAATCGGTTCTGTAGATCCAGAGATGACCTCTACAACCTCACAAACTCACAAACTTTACCTCTTTACATTATTTGTATAGATGTCTGATCTAAGATGTTTGATTCTGAACTCATTCTCTGTACAAAATCTGAATTTGCTGCTAATAATTTCCTCTATAGTAATGTTTACTTTGACAGAACTTGCACCAGAAGCAATGATTGTGTAAAACAAAAAACGGAAACCTAGCTGTAATTTACAAACATTCTCATATTTCATTAGCACCGGTTTGTATACAGTTAATGTTTGAGGTTAATCATGAAGCAAAGTAAAATATGGAAAGACCTGAGTTTCAAATTTGGTGTATGATAAACTATATTCTATTGATCTTTATTTAGAGTTTAATATGTAGTCAGTATGATATCAGGTGCCTGTTTTAAAGTGAGACATAGCAGGCTTTAATATGCTATGGTTTTATATGCTCATGCTTTTGTATGCTTTAGTATTCAAATTGTCTATTATACAGTACCATGTCATGGTACTGTATAATGGACAATACTTGATTTCTGTAGACTCTAAGAACAAAGTCAATTTTTATTTATTATACACTTTATTGTACACCAAAAGTAAAACAAAAGGAAACTTAAAACTAAAACGCATACAATGGGCGTCCTTATCGCATTACGTGATCTCTTCCGAACACTTTGGAAGATTGTCTTCAATTTACTTTGTATCTTACTAATGATTTATCTATAAACATACATTTCCAACCTGTTATAGTGCAGTCATAAGTTCTATTAGTATGAAACTCATTTTTGCTTACTCTTGATTGTAATTTAGGTATGACACAGCATAGACTGATTGATTTTGCACAGTTTGCATTGCCATTTTATTGATTAAGCACTTGTTATACCGCACACAGATTTGCCTCAAACCACACCTACATATTTTTGTTAGTACATTAATAGTGCATCATCTAATACCACTGGTTGATCCTCAATGTCTTCCTATGGAGCGATTGATGCTAAAGCAAATAACCTTTATGAAAAAACATTCATTCTGTAATGATTGTTCATGAAAGGGGGCTGACACCTGAAAGCTATCATAGTTACAACAATTTAATAATTCATTGATTAACTTTATTTAGATAATATTGCCCTAGAGATACTAAATTGTGCATAGTAATCATTGAAACTTTCTAACATAAAAACTTCTTCTAATTCCAGATTAGTTGCAAAATTGGAAGAGAAGGCACCTGACCAGGTTGACATCTTCAAGACCAACATGAACAAAGTCATGAAAGACATTCTCGGCAGGTTTAAGGAGCTTCAGTTCTTCACTGGAGAGTCCATGGACTGTGATGGCATGGTTGCCATGATGGAGTACAGAGACATCGACGGCACACAGATCCCCATCATGATGTTCTTCAAGCACGGCCTTGAAGAGGAGAAGTTCTAAGTGTAATAAAGCATAAGTAAAAACTACTCATAATATTCCACTTCTAACTCAGGCGCCTAAAACTCATATCTTTTTTATTTATTTACAAAATCATGTCAATCTGCGCATCGGCTGAAACCGGCTTCTCCCATCACAAGGCTGAACAATTTTGTAATGTTAATAAATAAATGTTGCATACTATAAATAAATTAATGAACAATTTGTTGTCTTTCATTTTGTACTAGGTACTGCAGTTAGATACAATGTGCGAGGCTTTGCCGCATGCTCGAGGTTATTGTCCTATGAGTCAAATTGCTGAATTGCGAGGTTGTCCTAGTTCATTGACCTCGGCTTTGGGTCAGTTTGAGCTTTTGTAAAGACGGCTGCCAAGGAACTTTGTAAACCACAATATTATATTTTATGAGCAACTACAAACATTTCCCGAGTTCGAAGATTGTTTTCAACGATGCTTTGTTATTGCCAACCATTGAAAGATAGTACCTACATAATTTGGGTTGCTCCCAGTGATCGGTTAGATTTTTTTAAAATGAGCGCCATCTGTTTTCAGGTACATGAAATAATAAGTATTTCAGCTTCAATGCAGATGGCGTTGTTAATAAGTTGAGAAATACTGATGCTTTGCCTTTGCCATTTGAAAGTTATTTTAGTTGAAAATGAGCGCCATCTGTCTTCAGGTACATGAAATAATAAGTATTTCGGTTTCAATGCAAATGGCGTTGTTAATAAGTTGAGAAATACTGATGCTTTGCCTTTGCCTATTGAAAGATAGTTTGGGTCGCTCCCAGTGATAGTTTAGAATTTTTATAAAATGAGCGCCATCTATCTTCAGGTACATTAAATGATTCGTTATAAGTATTTTAGCTTGAATACAGATGGCGTTGTTGATAAGTTGAGAAATACTGCAATGCTGCCGGTCTTTGCGTTCACTTCGAGAGACCGGTAGCGAGCATGTATCGAATTTAATCTAGCAAGCAACCAGTGTCTTGATAAATTCGTCGCCAGTACCAAATTGCTCATCTCTTGTGTTAAGCATTATGAAAGCTATTCCAAGTGGCAATTGATTTATTTAGTATTTTTTCTAAGGGCTGCAGGGCCAGGAAACTTGTCAGCGACCAGTTTTAAATCTGTCTAGGAATCGAACCTAGGAAGTGATATTGCGAGTAGTTCGACTTTTAACCTTTTAACCGCCCGACTTTATATCAGTTGTCGTGCCCCCAGCGCCCGGCACAGTGAATTTGAGTGAATCGAAAAATTAATACCAACATCAAAAAGGGGTTGTGCACTAAAAAATACATGTGAAACGAGCTGTTGTATTTTGTCGTAAATATACGACTCTGGCGAAATGGGCACGAAAATATTTGTCGGATAAATCCGACGTAGGCTGTTAAAAGGTTAATAGTATTCAGTAACTTGACAGTTCAACGACAATTTTTAATGGTGGGTATAAAACGTGTTTTTAAGACAAGTTAATAAATTTAAAATAAAAAGATTGCTTAGATGTACTTTTTTTAAATTAATTCAATTTCGTTCGTTCTTACACCAACCAACCTATCTTTATTTTGTCAAAATCGGACAGTTGAACTGTCAAGTTACTGAATACATTTTAGGTGTAGTCGTTAAGTCGTTAGGACTGCTGCCGCCGCAGCTTATTTGTTTATTGTGTTCTATGGATTTTAGGGGTTGCCAACAAATGAAACACAATTATATTTGAGGTATGTTATATTTATCGAGTTTGTATGTAGGTAATAACTACAATAAAGTACAGAAATGACCGATGATTTCTATTACAATGTCGTGAGTTCTCTAATCACAATGTTTTCATATGTATTCATCATTTTTCTTGTATACTTTTTTAGGCATTCACTAGGCACTAACACATGCCTTAATTGCTTAGTCTTTAATTTCTCCATATTTACAATAACTCAATAACACCAAAATTCAGGTAAGTATGTCGTGTGGGTATATAAAACTGGAGTAAAAAACGACCATAATCCAAGAAGACACAAAAATGGCACTAAGAAGGTATCTAGCGACTTAATTTACCTCGTTTATTATAAAAGCTTGCTCTTATCACAATTCTAAACGTTACAGTCCCGTAACATGTAGCATAACTGCAATGTAACCGACGCTTTTATAATAGTTTATCATAACTTTAATTATTAAACGTTTTCTACAAAATAAAAGTGATTATCAAATACCTATTTAATATTACCATTATGCCTTATTGGAATATGGCAAGAACATTTTGATTTAAATTATAAAAATAATAAGTAAACGGAAAATATTCAGTTGTAAATCGATAGGTAACGATAACAATCGTCAGATCAGATGTAAATGGTGTGACCTATTCAGGAAAGTTATAATTCTAGGTGTTGCCATCTAAAAAGTACTGTAATACCAATTAGTTTAACAAATTGCACAATAATATGGTTCCATTATAGTCTGCTTGCCGCTTCCAGTTATTCGTATGAATTGGGCGGGACACGTCAATGGACCGATGATATCTGATTGCAATTAAACTAATTAATACGGGCTAAGTTAATTTGTATGCAACGTGTCGGTAATTGAGAACCTAGCGGATAATTACTGCCTTTAATCATTTAGCACTATGTTTCTGAATAGACCACACGACTTTCGTACTATGGGACATTTAAACAAATAGGTAACAGAACGATAATAATTAACATAGAGGTACAATAATAAGACAACGTGTTTCTTCGTTAACTTCAATCTTAATAAATTATTACATACAATATTAGGATTGAGCATAAAAGTGTTCGAAGATGTGTTCGTATTAGAAATAATGGGTGCGTTCGTTCTTACACAATAAGAAATGTAGTGTAAGTAGGTATATAATTATAGGTAGGTAGTGACAGACATAAGAAATCTCGTAATTAGGATATCAGTCATTATAGCAAACAATACAATATCCCGAAATAATTTTATGATAATTTTTAGAAGAACAAGATGTATTAAATTTTATAAATATCTCAATATAGTATAAATATATTTACATTCGTTAATTCTAATATTTTTCATATTGGTGTCTTATTTAACGCACACTTACTTTATTCATTTATAAATAAAATATTAGACATTAAAAAGATATCATATGGAATGGTTTTTTGTACAAAATCAAATACAAAATCCACCGCACTGGTAGAAAAAATACAAATCACAATGTTTTATGATGAACATCATAGAGGGGCCCCGGCGGGCCCATGCGGGGCCCCCCTCGCTGCGACTAGTCGTACATTGTACCGTCTCTCGTGTGAAGTCTCACTTGCACACGCCTCGAGCCCCCATGCATCGTCCCATTGAAAAATAGATCCATCACTACTTAAATTTATAATTTACAAATAAGGTACTCTTTTAAAACGAATACGATACAGGATAGTCCTCACTGGTCGAACGTACACCGGACCCGAAACACTAATGTCACTAACCGCTCTAGAGCACTACGTCCGTCACGACTGACTCCGTCCATAGAAAACTTAATGGAATGAAGATTTATTGCTAGAATTACAAGATCACAAACGATGAGATAGTCCAGGAGCGCCCGGCTCAACAGTTGAAGGTGTTGGAGTGCGCGCAGGCGCGCGGGAAGTCGTCGAGCGGGCGCGCGTAGCTCTCCGGGATGATGGAGTACTCGGGCTCGCTGTAGTCAGCGCGCTCGCGCTCGTAGTCGCGCTCGTTGCGCGGGAACCCGATGATGGTCTCCGAGTTGCGCATGTACCCGTTCTCCTGCTTCCGCGAGTAGCGCGTGTCCAGGTTGCGCTGGAAGTTCTCCGGGTGACACACCACTCCGTTGCGGTTTTTCTTCTTATCTGGCAGGGAGCGCAAAGAGCCATTGTTGAGGTGATGAGCCGGTGCGCCGTTATTGAGCGTGAGCGGCTGATGCGGCCGCGTGTCGCCGCCGATGTACGTGAAGCCATTGGCGGGCAGCGTGCCGCCGCCCCCCGAGCGCTGCGGCCGCCGCGCGGAGCCCTGTTGGCTCTGCTGGCCTTGCTGGCCGCCTGACATGAAGAACACGCTCGGGGAGGCGTAAAGCTCTAGCTACAGTTCCGTCACCGGAATAGGCCTGAGGCCGGGCGTGTGCGGCGGCGCGGGGTACTGTGAGGGATGGATGCCGCGCACTATGCAGTCCTCCTCCGTCGAGATGGGCTTGTGGTACTCGAGGTTCTTGCGCCCCTTGTTCCACTTGTAGTCTTTCAACTTCTCCTGCATGCTCTTGCGATACCTATACAATATTAACACTAATGTTGCAATGGCCGCCACGCACGCGACTACCACAATGCAGATGATAGTTTGCTGCCGTGTGTCGTGGAGGACACAGCCCAAGTCATCCGCGTTCAGGTTTCTCAGAGGCTTGTCTTTCAAGTGCTCGGGGCTGGCACAGTGTAGTTGAGTGAAGTTACTCTTATCGTACAGCAATTGTTGTAGCCATAACAGTTGACAGTCACAGAAGATAGGGTTATCGGTTAGATCTAGCTGTTTTAGTTCCTTACCAATGAACACCGTTTCACTTAACGATACAATGGCGTTATCTCTTAGAGAAACATGTTTCAATTTCGGCAAGCCCAATAGTGTGCAGTCTTCTATGATTGCCAATTTTTTATTGTTTGCCAACACAATTGTTTCTAAATTGATGTTATCTTCGAACGCTCCTTTCTCAATTCTCTCCAGCTGGGTAGCGCCAGTGATGTCTAATAGTTTGAGATTTTTCAAGCCCTTGAATGAATGGCTCTCCAGTGTCAGGAACTCATTTTGTCCGATGTACAAATCCTCTAACCTCGTAAGACCAGACAGCTGGAGTGTGGGCACTGTGAGTAGTCTATTTCCAAAGAGATTGAGACTTCTTAATCCTGGAAGACCTCTGAATGCATATTCACTAATGTTGGAGAGTCCTGCTCCGTTTAGATCTAATACCGTCAGTCTGTTGAGACCGGCGAAGGCATCATCTGGCAGGAAGGAGAACGCGTTCAAGCCCACGTGTAGTTCTGCCAGGCTACCCAGTAAGCTGAAGGAAGTAGTCGGCACTGAACTCAGTTGGTTATCATCCAAATAGAGAATCCTCAGAGCTGATAAGCCAGCAAAAGCTCTGGGCTCGATCCTCGATATTCTATTCTGACCCAAGTTCAGTTCTTCTAATCGGGGCAAGGTGGTGAAAACTCCGTTCGTGAGTTCCTCCAAGAAGTTTCGTTTTAAATTCAAAACTGTTAATTGATTAAGTCCTTGGAAAGTTGTGTTTGTCACTGAGGATAGCTTGTTATGATTTAAGTGTAGTTCTTGTAGTTTGCGTTGATATGCGAAACTTTTCGTGGGTATGTTGACGAGGTGGTTCTGGGAGAGGTCTAGGTGCTGCAGCTCGGCGTAGAACTGCATGGAGCTGTCGATCGTCTTGATCTTGTTGTTACGGATGATGAGCCGCTGGATGGAGGGGTTGAGCGCGATGGGTAGCACGTCCAGGCGACTCTCCTCGCACACCACCACGAGGGTATCGTCATTACAGTTGCAACCGCCCGGGCAGTTCGCCAGCGCGGCTGCTCCGCTCCGCGATGCCAGTAGCTCCAGCGATATCAACAGCACCTGGAATTTAGAGAAGACAATCATTTAGTAAAAATTAAAACCCAGTTACGAGCTCAGTCCCTTAGCTCTGAGCCCGTGAAACTATTCGAGACTCCACTTTCAAAAGCATTCCAATAAATCCGAACTATCGATTGACACTAAAGAGAAACTGAATATGCAGGTGGTCTTGAATCCGAATGTCTAGGCTCTCAATGAATATATTTCGATAAAAGCATAGCTGTATTTCGGCTGTGTATAGTCTTCGGACGTACGCCCGAATGCTATCTCAATTCCTGCAGCAACATTTCGTTAAGCGTGAACTGGACCGCAAACGTTAGCTCGGCCGTTTGTCCTCTAACGTGTAAGTGAATCCGAATGATTTCAATTACTATACCACGTAGGTAAGAAACGCTCTTTTAAAAATCCGGCATGTTTTTAATACGCTGAAGTAGGTAGGTAGATTGATGGTCTTTCAGTAAAATGGAATCAATGTAAGGCGAGCGAGCTCCGGACCCGGCGCAAAAAGGAAAATAAAATGATATTGGAATGGGAATTTTGCGCAGTTTTAATTTATTAAAATGCGCTCCTCGGAGGCGCTCGGGGCAGCTTCTTTGCTTCAAAGACCAGCACTTTTATTACGTTTCCTCTTTCTAACAATTAGCAAGGAGATCCGAGTGTAGTCGAGATTCGACTTTAGAATTACAAAGTCGAGTTTAATTCTGTTACAACGAGATTGCTGATAGATGCAACGCCGACAATCTGCTTACAGTCCTTACTTTAAAAGACAAAGCTACCAGTAGTTTGTCGGCTAAGTGGGTTTATTAGCATTCTATGGAGGAGCGGCACAGGATGAAAACTCAATTGGACATCCAAGATAGCATCGAGCAAGTTTCGAGTGTTTGCTCTGCTCCTCCGGGGGTCGGTTATTGCAGAGAGGGCGCGGACTTCTAGATTAACTTTTAGCGAAACTTTATAGAGTTCGGCTGACATGCAATATTGTTTGTTTACGTTATGTCGATACGCAAAAACAATTTGGAGGATGCAGTGTGCAGTGCGCCCGAAAAAACTGTGCCTATTGTGTAGTATTTTTGTTCCGAAAATTTCCGGCAGCATATGTATGGAAGTTTTATCCATACAACGAACGGTTCGGTGTGTCCGGAGCATCCGCAGCGTTTTGCATTCCATTTGCGCATCGCGTGCGTCCTATTTATAGGGTCGGTGGTTGTTCCGAAACAAATCAGGAATCAAAATTCGATATGCGGAGGTGATTCGCAAACAGTGCTGGCTGTTTTGCTCGTTTCGTCCCGTGTGCGAGTGAAATTTCCGCTAAAATCCAATAAACTCGTGCTCGATGTGTTGTGTTTTGAACCGTTTTGCACTATGCTCGCCGGAAATTTGATTTTTTTGCAAATAGCGACGTAATGATACCTTTTAATAGTTTCGCTTTGACTTGCTGTTCCAGTTAAGTTCACAATAGGTTTTTATTATTAGAACAATGTTAGCTCGGAGATTAAACAGAGTTTCTTTAGCTGTATAAAATGTTTTTCTTGTGTATAAAATGTCGGGGACACTTTGACCTGCTTTCGCGACTTTTACAAGTTGCGCGCAACAAATAGGCATCTAATTGGCTCCATCGTTTTACCGACTTCAAAAAAAGGCAGGACGTTGTTTTTTTGGTCTGATTTTAAGAGACGAAGAAAGCTTCATTTGCATACCCTGATTACCCTGCACATTTTAAATTCATCCAAAAATTTTGCAGCAAAAAAGCAGTCTTTTCATAGCTAAGGCCTAAAACTGCGGGTAGTTTTTCTCCCCTGCGACACATGCCTATGCGAAAAAAAGTCTCTTCATGCCCGCCACTTCCCTTCATGTAGTTACAAATTATTTCAGCCGGTGTACACTGAAAGGGCGTAGCGGGTAGGCGTACAAAAACGCGTCGCGTCGACTGGCGGCGCGATAGGTATGCAAATCGCATAATTGTGGTGGCCACCCGGTGATGGAAAAATTGTGGCGAAGAGTGCGCCCGCGCGGAATGGCGGGCCCGTACGTACCTAAAAACGGGGTGAATAGGCACAAAATTTTTAAGGGGATTTATACCTTATTTAAATCTTGTTTACAGCTTTTGCGGTGTATTTGATTGAATTGATATAAATAAAAATAAAGTTGCCTTCTTAGACAACCAATATTATACCATTAAAGTGAAAAACCTTTTTAAAAGATTTGTTTCTATTCACCCCTCCGTTCCTATTCACCCCGTTTGACGGTTTATAACTGGCCTAACGGTTTTAATTATGGTAAGGTGTAAAATGACGGATGGCGTGTTTATGGTAAGATTTTGACGTGGAATTTAGTTTTAGAAAAAATGTTGCAGGTTTTTTCAGTTGCAGTAATTACAAGAAAATCCGCAGTTTCTTCCTCAAAAATCTTTAACAACAACGTCTTCCCGTCCACAACTTTTAAAGAATTTCAGAAGTCTCAGCTAGGTACTGGCATTCTGCCCGATCTAGCGTCGTCGACGGCCAGTTTAGTAAACAATACCCCATAACATTCTATTAGTTAATAAAAGTAGCGAGAAATAGGCTTTAAAGCGCTCGTTCCGCGGCCCTGGCCATTAGCTGAACAGCTTAATCCAGCGCATCCGTGACTCGCTAATAGATCCGCAACAATTTGAGAGCAATAACACATGCCGTTTAAAATGCTAATGTCCCAGTTTTAGAGAAGCGTAGTGATGGAATTCGGTATCGGAATTAGTTTCGGGATTGTGGTTCCGAATGTTTTAGAGTGGAATTGAGTCAAACGAAACGGTTTGGTACGTTCAAATAGACGAGCAACTAATATTTGAACGTACCTTTTTATAAATGGGTTTAATTTGGGTTAGGGAGTTACGGACATGGAAACGGAATTGTCTTTTTTGATGACTTTTAAAAACTTTGAAGAAGTTCTTCTTTATGTCACCGGTTTATTGCAAACGCAGTAACATTGCATAATATCGCGTGAAATTGTAAACTCGTTTTTCTCAATGAAACGAATAAATTATTGAATTTGGATGGAATTTATTATTTTGAAAATGATTTTAATCACAAAATATCGAGAAATTATAAAATCTCCATTTAAAAAACAAAAATTTATTACAATCTTACAGAGTTTGCAATTTTCCGGTGACATTAACAAAAGAAATGAGCGTATAGCTAGTTCGAAGCACAGCTTTATAACAAGTCTTACCATAATAAATCAAATAGCGAAATTAACTTAAGACTAATTTACTAACTTATCTCTGATGGCACCCAAGTTCAAATTAGACTGACCTGCAGATACCGGTACCGGTACTGAGACCGAGACCCAATTCTTGACCCAACCTTAACGCCACCTATTACCGTTCTCACATTTATTAGTGCGGTACCCTAAAATAACCCTTTTGCGCTGTCCGTTATTCAAATTAGCGAGTTCTGAGGGTTTGTTGATTAAAAATGCGACTTATGAAGACGTAACGGTCTACGACTGAATTTTAAATCGTAGAATTAGGTCGCGCCGGGAAATTTTATCTTGAAAAGTGGCGTTTTATTTTCTATTTGATAAGTTCAAGTAGAAATTCAGTCCAGATTTAGATTAGACTACTCGTATCTAAACTTATACATAAGGTAGTATTTTATTGTGCACTGGATCCTACCCTCTATTATAACCTCTTTCTATCACTCAAAGGTTTGCTGGGAGGAACTGAACTTTGAGTTAAGCTCGCCTTTGTACATGAACTTTTCTTCACTGTAAAATGTATAAGTTGCTATGGTGTACAATAAAGAATTATGAAGGTTACTAAACTGGAGGACTAAACTGGTGGACCAAGTTGGAGGACTAACCTTTAGGACAACTAAAGGAGGTACTAAACCGAATTGTTGGTTGCTTAATGTAAGATAGGCCTATGCTCAGCAAATGGTCGACATGATAGGCTGAATAAAATTGATCGACGACGGTTGAAAGATGAATTTTCTTTTGACAAAAAATTCCATTTCACACAGTTGGTTAAGAACGTGTTTTTGTTTTTTGTCCGAATCGTATTAATTTGCTCAAATGATTGAACGTGAGGCGCTAGTGGCTAAATAATAACAGCCGCACGGGTCAATCATCAAGGTTAAGCAACGCTTGCCAAGGTCGGTATGTGGATGGGTGACCATCTTAACATACCGAGACTCCTCCGTGCCTCGGCAAGCACGTTAAGGCGTTGGTTGCGGCTGTTATTTGGAGATCTTTGGCAGTCGTTACGGATTGTCAGAAGCCAGAAAATCTGACTCCAGTCTTGCCAAGAAGTACCGTGTTACCCAGATAGTGGGTGGTGGAGGTCTGGCAGCCGCTCTACGTAAAATATTGGTATTCAGCTGAATCAGGCATCAAGGCAGATGATGATGATGATTGAACGTGAGTGAACCACAAGTAGGTAGGTACCTACCTACTTATTTTTGTACGTTTTTTTTTTACGAAAATCCTATCTAAATCTCAACAGATTACCTAAATTCAGTTTATTAAGGTATATTTTAAAATAAGTAAGGAGATAGCATCTCTAAATGCAAATGTAGATTGCAGTCTCGAAGACTTCAAAGTTCAAAGCAAAAGTGAATTGGCACCTTCAGGAGAAACGTGTTTTATCTTATACAGCGACTTCGTTTAAATCGGGCCAAACGCCAATAGAAAGTAAGTTTATCAAATAAATGGTCAAAAGTTTTCATCTAAGTAGAGATTTGATTTGAGATTGAAACGTGGCTGAAGTTTTTGACATTCTTCAGTTTAGAAATAATACAACGATCCGTATTCCTAGTTGATTAAATTTTCTGTATCTTTGCTTTAACTTGCCTGCTGCCTTGCATTTTTGTATTTAAAATCGATCATAGTACCTATCTATTCAGCCTGTACGTAAAAATCAACGTGCTAAGACTTCGAAGTTAGAAAAACGAAATCCTATCGCCTTGGTGCCTAGAACTTGAGGTACGCCAAAAGAATTCATTAGTAGGTTCCTCCCTAAATTAAATTATTAATACTCCTTCATCAAAAACTTTAACTAAACTCAATTACTGGGCCCACAAAGCTTGTATACTCACACATACATAAGTTTATGTCTCACATACACCGACTGAGATAACTGAACCAATCATCTATTAATTAATATGGCGTGTACTCTATTGCTAACACAGGTAGTAATATGGTGGAACACGGTTATATGCCTATATATGTATAATTATGTTTTAATAGAGAAACATCTCGCGTAGGCATGTGTAGAGATTGAGAAGGAATAAACAAAAGAAGGAAATGATAAATTATGCTGAGGTGAAGTCAAGAAAGGTAAGCTTCCTCTTATGCTCTTATATGCTAGCAGAAAAGGCATTCGCAGACAAGCGCGACGCAACAATGCGACACAAGTTTGCGATATTATTGTATAGGATGGAAAGTTGTAACGGACCCTGAAAAGTCGAATGGGTGAACAGGAAATTGAAGGAAATAAAACATGGTAAAATAGAACATCCTACATTTAAATTGCACCAGTCGAAAAAGGCAATCATAAGGATGAAATCTTTCTAATAAACATGCCACTTTCATTGAAGGAACACCATGAAATCGTGAAGGAGCATTAACGCGGATAGCGAAAAAACGGTATTCAGAGCATAGATTATAAGGTATCAAATTAAGCAGATTTTATTTAAAATACAACAACTTCCAACAGGAATGAGTCCAAGAAGCCTATCTTGCAGTTCATAAAACATTATTCAATGACGTTAAGTAGCATGCTCGATTTGAAACTAACATCCTGAACGTAATTGATTGGGTTGTAGGTAGTAACTAAACGGAATCTATTTGGGTGTTAAAGGCTTTATCACAAATGGTTTAGTCACAATGAAAGCCTGTAATAGGATTTAATTTGATTGTAATATTGGTAGTAAGTAGAATTTCGTCTGGTGTATTACCTTCGGTTGTGGTTGGCGTATTGTCTTTATTAATAATAGTTATTGGATATTATTATTTGGATTGTTATTAAGGTATCTGATGTTAAGGTGGTGTTTATGAGGTCCGGGAAGTGACTGTTCTATTTTTGACTCGTTCTCGTGATAACTTTCTTTTACTATTTGACAATCGGAATAATCTTGTTTCTCTGTTGTATCATACTCGATTTTCCCTGTTTGTTTTGTTTTAGCCATTTTATACCTGATTGAGTTTCTGAATCAGAAGCTTTATTTTTATTTTCAAATGGGATTTTTCAGTGCATATTGATTTCTTTATCTGGCTACACCAATTCCCAAAATTGTATTTTTACTGCATATAGGATCATCGTTTTTAACGGTATTGCCGTATCAGGTGGACTGGCATTCTGTCACATGCTATTGAGTTTAGTAATGTTTGAATTCAATACGCATTGACGGCTGGACGTGGTTCAACCGGTGCACCGGCACTTAGCGTTATTATCGTCTGCTGGTTAAAACCAAACAGTTAGCGATACTTAACTGCAATGGTTACTTATCCGTTGTTACGTAAATCCGTCGTATTACAAAACGTCATTGCATGTCACGTTCAACAATAATTTCCTCATACACGACTGTGATGCGCTTCATTTCCAAAAGTTCCATTATATGAAATTCGAACAATCGTTCCACAAAGAACGCATCGATACGTAAAATAAATAAACGGACGGCATCCCAAGCGAACAATCACTGGGTTCACGCGCTATTAGACATGCCACAGTTTTGCGAATATTTGCGTTTCGGCCGCGCAGATATAACCAGTCGCGGTTGACATCTGGGCACGTGAACCAGTTTTGAGGGAAAAAGGTCTTGTAGTGTTGGACGTTTTAAACATTTTCAGTTGCGCTCGCTTCATTTGTCGCTCACAAACGGTCGGTAAATGAGTGTCGCGCATTATGCAGATTGCAGGACGACGCACTGGAGCGACTCGGCCGCCCGGTCGCCGGTCGCCCAGGCCGGCCGCCGCGCATCGTTTCAACCGGAATGTTAATTGTCCGCGCACTAATAGGCAAATAATAATTTGCTGGAGATGGCCGCGTTTAGAACTGTTTGCGT
This sequence comes from Melanchra persicariae, assembly GCA_947386135.1. Classification (NCBI taxonomy): domain Eukaryota; kingdom Metazoa; phylum Arthropoda; class Insecta; order Lepidoptera; family Noctuidae; genus Melanchra; species Melanchra persicariae. The sequence continues at coordinate 3,229,078 of OX376653.1, read as the reverse complement.
CTCTATTTTGGTTGGGGGAGGAAAATTGGTGTATCCTGTTCTATCTGTGTCACGAACTATTCAAGCGGATTTATGTCCAATTGGCCTTACTGGCAGTGCAGACCACCGTACGTTTATAATAGCTACGGGAGTAAGCTAGATAATATCGGTCGTCTGAGCCCTGATTCGATTGTCATAGAGCCCGGGGTCTTCGTCGGGTCCTCGACCGCAGCCCCCATCCGCTCGATATGCTCCATAACTGAATTAATTACATAAACGATATACATTACATACACGTTGTTTACGCGCGTAATTCATTGCGCGATGCGTCACGGCACTCACGGCGTTATCAATATTTTCATCAGGATTTATTACTCGAACCCGTAATTGGTAAAGCGATGTTATTGTGTACCAACTATGTAAAGTCTGGGAGTCATTGTTGGCACTGTTTTCAGTAAATTGATAATTTTTTAAGGTTGTAACTATCAATGTCACTTAGTCAAAAAGGCCTCAGGTACTAGACAAAGTGACATTTTATCACTGACATTGATTGTAGAAATGCAAAATGTTCGTGTTAAACTTTTGACTATGCTTGTATTCTTAGGGAATGCTTGCATTTTGCATTGCATTTGCAATCTGTCAAAATCACCTCTGATTTTCTGACATTTGACAAGATTTTGACATAACAATGTCAAGCGACAATCATGTGATGATATTGCGACTTTGTGAATTTAATTTGAACGTATTTCAAGTACGAGAATCAGTCAATCATTTTGCACTTTTCGATAAGTAATCGTTTTTGTTGATAGAACTATTAATTTCTCTAGAGCGTCATTTCGTTTTATGACGTGCAAGTTTTATTCAACTTTAAGGGCAGATTTCACCAATGAAACTGAACGCGATCAGTACATCTAAACTGCGTTCAAGAGCTGTCATCATATTCCATAGAAAAATAATGACTCTGACAGCTCACAAACGTGGTTTATACGCTGATCGCGTTCAGTTTCATTGGTGAAATCCGCCCTAAAGGTGATGATAGGTTAAAATAAACAATTCATTTCCATGACCCCACATGGACAAATATATTTTGTCTGTAGCGCTTATAGTCGAACGTAATTTGCAGTTATTCAATTTCTGTGAATAATTATAAATTGTCCTTTACAATCTCGAATTTTCGATTATTCTGGCTTTGATTTAAACTTATTTCGGTTAATTAATCCAGTCATTGTTAAGCGTGTTAATCTAGATCCAGTGTCTGGAGTCTAGCCGGTGTATCTACATAAATCAGCTGAGTGAGTTACCACCATTAATTATAATTATTACAATGGGAACACCAAGTGGAATAGGCTTCGAGACCATAAATTAATAAGGAGAAGAAAATGATCTTGTTAATCTATGGTCATTGGTTTTGTCTGTTTGGGTCTGTCCATGAATCCATATAGAAATTTTATCGAAAGTTATGTTGGTCCAAGTAACGACCCAAAATAACGAGTAAATCGTGGATCGCCAAGTTTTTTACTTCGTGTGGTTTCTTTCATCTCTCTCTCACTCTCAAAACGGTGGAGGAAAGAGCAACATGACTCTCAACAGGCTTACTTTGTGGATCACGACCTATCCCATAGGTCTGGGTACAAGCAGTGGGAACGTTATCGGCTGATCATCATCTGCCTAGCCTTTTTCCAACTATAATGGGGTCGGCTTCCAGTCAAACCGAATTCAACTGAATACCAGTATTTTACGTGGAGCGTCTACGGCGTGGAGGTCTGGTAGGCACCACACCAACCCAGTAACTAGGTACACGATACTTCTTGGCAAAACTGGTGTCAGATTTTCTGACTTCTGACGATCCGTAACGACTGCCAAAGATCTACAAAATGAAAGCCGGAACCAAGGGGTTAACGTGCTTTCCTTTTTGGCCTCGCACATAATAATATTAATTAGGTACATTATGATGTGTTTTACCTACATTTATTGTCTTGTGCGAGTCACAAATAAATATTTTTCTTTCTTTCTTTCCGAGGCACGGAAGAGTCTCGGTACTTATATTAAGACGGTCACCCATCCACAGACTGACCACGGGAAGCGTTGCTTAACCTTAGTTATTAGCTATTTAGCCACGAGCATCTCGTGAACGTTATCGGCCGATAACGATAAAATGTGAGGATTCTATGAAAAAAAGAACCAGAATATTCCGTCTGGGTTGTTTCTTTCTTTTCACAATCGATTAGTTTCGAATCATTTTTAGCTTTTGCCTTTTTTCAGTTGATTATTTATTATCGTTAACTACTAGCCTTATTTGTTTACCTAGAATAAAATAACCTTAGATAAATACTCACCAGGAAAGCATTGGACGTGATGAAGGCAGCGAGCCGTGTACCCGTGCGGAGAGGAGACATCTGTGAACAATGAAAGAGACTTCATTAATGAACTGTTACAAGTAAAAAATGAAGAAAACTGTTCAAGGCTGTACTTTATTTTCTTTATAGGTACCTAGTGTATGCTCACAGGTTTGCTGAATTATTTCACTTATAACCGTCTCCAGGGATCTATCTCGGCTGGCCGTCCGATTGGAACCAGGCCCTGGTCGACAGTGCGTCTCAAAGAGATGTCAGCATAGTAGACGGAGCCAGTGCCTGCCAGGATTGCGGAATTTGTTCAAAAGAGTCACCGCAAATAGAGATTAAAAAGTATAGGAACGGGAAAAACAAAGAGAGATTCTTTACTAATGAAATCCGCATTCATTTTCGAAAAAACTACTATGGACTTTCCAGGCCATCCGATCTTTCATTCGGCACAAAAGCCCACCTTCCACTAAGGTGGTCTCCTACACCTCACTGGGTCCATGGTACACGAGAATACCACCCGTGCAAATTGTCCACCCGTACGTAGATGTCATATTGCATCAAAATTATTATTTGCGCCTAGCATGCCGCATACACTAATAATAAAAAAGTAGGGAAGGGAAAAACAAAGAGAGATTCTTTACAAAAGAAATCCGCAATTATTTTCGAAAACATCATTATAGACTTTCAATTACAGGCCAGCACTAAGGTGGTCTCCTACACCTTACTTATAGGACCCTGGTACTATGATAATTCCGCCCGTGCAAATTGCCCACCCGTACGTAGATGTCATATTTGAGAAGCAAATACACTGGGATTCGTCGCACGCTCTATAATTTCCATGTTGGATACGTTAAAATGGAATGGGCTTATTACAGTGGTTCGGTGGCTTTGAAGTTCGCGGGCGAAGAGTAGCGGTGGCGGGCGCGATTTTAAAAGAGGATATTAGTTTTGTAAATGCTCGTCTTTGTGGTAAATCAATCATCAATATACAACGTGTAAACCCCTAAGAGGTATTGCGTTTATTCTGTTACACGTTGTATATAAAATTCTTGCGTTACTGTCATCGAGCGACTAAGTGACTGACAGACAACGCACAGCCAAAAATACTGGTCGTAGAAAGCTGAAATTAGTCATGTAGGTTCCTTGGGGAGTGTTAGGGAGCACTAAGACAGGATTTCCCGAAATTCTTACGGGAACGGGAAAAACAAATATACGCTTACGAAGTCGCGGGCAAAAGTTAGTATAGTATATTTTGATGCAAGTGGGTAAACTTTGTCATTGCAGTTGAGGCGGAATATATATTATGTCCGAGCCGTAAGCGAGGCCGTTTTAGAGCGTCGAGAGACTGCAATGACAATTAATGCGCACGTGTATCATGCGACGTTTTTCAACACACTTATTCGAAACAATAAATAAAATTAATAAACATGATAAGTATGTATTTAGGAAAAATATTGTGAAAACAAAAGTTAAGTAAAAGCGTCATTTAGTGACTACAATGTCAAAAAAACAACCCCGCATAAAACCTGTAGGTATTTCATTTAGAAAAGTTAAAAGATTTGAACGACACCGATAAAGGTTTACGGTCACGGGTCGGAGACTACCGCTAACCACAAACCCTTCTCTTTGCAAAGATCGGAGTTCATCATACGAAACGTGTGCAAATTACTAAAGTTTACCCGCCGGTGTCCTGGCCCAAATTCTTCACCGGCTCATATTACCCAGTCGCCGGGCCCACATGGCCGTTCCCACTAGGCCTACGATTACGGTACACCCTATATGTTTATAACAATTTCATTAAACGTCACCAGTTCCCTTAACCGGCTAATCGGAAGGCTTTATTCGCTTTTTAACCTGACGTTTCTCAGGGCAATTTAGTTCGCTGGGTAATTCTGCGAATCGTACGTAATACTATGGCGTTCTGTTGTGAAAGACTCGATAATGCCATTTTTATTAAAAGGCGAGCTTTTGAAGTGGCCAGTAAGTAGGTAAGCGATGCTAATTTGTTTTCTAGTTGTTCTAGCGACTGTGTTTAGTTTTTTTTTCAATTTGTTTGTTGTTTCAACGGTTGCGTGTTTGTGTGAGGGGTTATCGGGAAATTGTATTATAATAAAGTTCTTTGTGGAGCAGGTTAATTTTATCGTAGGGAAAGCTTACCAAATAGGTTTTTATTAGTAGTTGGGATATTTTATCGGCTTTTTTATTATTGATATGCTCGCGTTCTCATGTGATGGAAAGCAACGACGTGGATGATGACTTCATGCCTAAGTCACTCTTGACTTGAATAATCCCAGTTTGTAGCTATGAGGAAACACAGACCCCGTGGAATTCCACTCCTAAGCTGTACGCACAATGAGAGCCAGCTGTAATAGTAACTAACATCCCTAAAGTACATAACACCGAGCTAAGCCAAAGGCTATCAACACTAAGTATCTCAAACCCGCTCTTCCAATACATTGCCCATCGCTGTATAATCAGGAAATCCACACCACGCACCTACCTACAACTGTCCCGGCCAGATAATAACATATAATTACGAAGCCGACACTGGCATGCAGTTATTGCGCTCATTACGGTCTGTCGCCTCAACCTACGGACAGTTCTACGGATGACGAGGCGTTAGTCGCCCGCTCACCAGTAGCCCCAACGCCCCCAACTATGTATTACGCAATTCGGGAACGAACAAGTCCGTAAGTTAAACTTTTAGTTGGTTTGTAGACTTGGTTGTTTGCCGCCGCAACCACCAAACGCTCGTTACAACACTGACTACGCGAAATTTCCTCTAAAAAGTAATTTGCTGTGTCACCAGCTTCAATTTAACTAACGTATTTGTGAAATGCAAAACAAAATGGCCGGTAATGACAGTGCTGCTTTCAAAATGTTTGTAGGAAGACTTTTGTTGGTACTTAGGAAATAGCTTAGCTAGTGTTTTCAGTGAGAGCTTTATTAAAGCTGTTTGGGCTGAGTTATGGCCGCTTGCGATAAAGGCGTTATGGGTTCTACTAGGAAAGCGCGAAATTAGGAGTTGCATTTTTGAAATGGGTTGTGGACGTTGTGGTATCTTTGTAGAGAAAAACCCAAAGGCGATTTTAAATATACTGTTTTTGGTTGCAACCATTTTGTGATAACTTTTATGGCTTCAGTAACTCAACTTTACAGACATTTTCATAACATATTTTTCGGAGGAATAAAAATGGTACTTTGACAGTTTTTTGTATGAAACTTATGCCAAACAACCATATTCATTCTTCAGGTAAAAATTCTTCAGAAAAATCAGCCCTAAGAATAATATTTCCGTATCGACAATGATGGTATCTGTCCCTTTATACACTGTAAGTAACATCTACAGTTCCGCTTCGTTGACCAATCAGCCCTCGCTCTGCACGTCAAGGGAAGTCAGGACGAAGGATTACATGCCACAGCCTGGCATTGTCTGGCCGTGGTGGAGCCAGTGAGCTGTCTCCCTAAGTCCTAAGTGTCACAAACTGTTTGCAGAGTGTTTGTGAACAACGACGAAAATAATAACATTTCCTTGCTCCTTGGTGAGACCGATTTTCCTCAGTGAACGAAGGAACAGACAGATGCTGTTTCATTGCTTTTCAAATTAATTGAATTCTTTCTTTTACTGGTATTTCGTGATAGACAGAGGAATTGCAAGACATGTTGCTTCATTGCTGTTTAAATTTGGTATTTACCCTCTTTGTTTTTCTAGTATTTCGTCATAAACTGACTAAAACGTATCAACGCACCTCAAGCATATTCGGAAGAAATCTAGTGACTCTTCTGATTTTAAAAGTCTCCTTGCGTGCCAGAAACCTAACATATAATTTTCTTTTACGGGCGTTCTGGATTGGTTAAGTATTTCTAAAACGGCGAAGTATAATCAACATCTGCCCACTGCCCAACTTCATTCTTTCTTTCCCAAATCAGCTCATAAATGTAAATAGCATACAATTTACAACTTAGATAAAGTTATTTCGTAAAAAACTAGCTCTCTCACATTCCGTCTCGATTCGATTCGCAAATAAAACCGTACGACACGATTGTATACATTTAAAGTAGTGATTTCTACAAAAAGAAGGGTGGTTTACCCCTTTCTAAGAAGATATTGTTAGATAAAGTAAACTCGTTTTCTATCAGAGAGGAGACAGTGTTTACAAAAAGCCCTTTTAGAGGAGGTATGTGACCTCCGAGGGTCCTTGTCGAGGGTGTCCATTGCCCTGCGACCCTCCTGGATACTTTTGGAGAGTTCCGCGCTAAAAGGGTTCAGTGTCTACTATTTATTAACGGGGTAGTTTAGAATTGAATTCAGAATGAAACTAATTTGAATTGCATTGAATTTGTCACGAACAATTCGAAATTAAGTAAAGTGGAGTTTTGTTTCCAAAAAGTAGGTAGCACTAATGAAAATCCGGGCGTTTTTAATTTGGATAAAATATGACATCTCATTTGATTATCACGGCTCTCCATTTGGCATGGGGCCAGGCTGCAGTGTTTCCAACTGTTTATAACGTATTAATATGATTAGTAACATTTGCTTCCATATTAATCCGGTTTGTTTCGTACGTATTCGATTCTGTTTGTTTTATTACGGTAGAAACATTAATGAGGCCATAAATTGATGAATGATATAATTCAATTATGGAGACTTAGCAAAACTACTATTAATAATTGCTGAAAATATTAATTTTCTTCTTGAAATTGGTGAATAAAGCAAAAGCACAAACACTGCTGTTTTTTTTGTGCTGATTTCAAATGAAGGTTCTAACTCAAAATACCTACTATTTATTGAACGAATTTGCTGCCTGTCTCTGCCTGTATCTTCATTAGGTACTTCTATAAACCACTCAATGCGTTTTGATACGGTTTCTCTTATAAACAAGGAAGGTGTATACAACGTGTAACAGAATAAACGCAATACCTTAAAAGGGGTTATTGTACTTATCGTTATGAACAACTTTAATATATGGACCTACCTACTATGAGACCAAACCCAAAATCACGAAAAAAAATCAGCCGTTCAGTACATTTTGTCGAGTTATGTAGTCAATTTTTTTTTCGAGATTTCTGGAGGCCTACCACAACCTCTTAAAACAATATTATTTTAATATTACTTTGTAATTTCTGTTGTTGCATTTTCAACTCTCGGCGCTGATCCGAGCGTTGAAAATCCAACAGAGCGGAACGCAAAGTAATATTAAAGTAATATTGTTTTAAGAGGTTGTGGTAGGCCCCCTGTGTTGTTTCCATAGTAAAAGTTGTTCATGATGATAAGTACAATGACCCCTTTTAAAGTATTGCGTTTTCTGTTGTATATTCTGCTCCCGTACGAAACCGGGGTGGATCGCTAGTTTCAAATAAAGTACAATGGAAGCGCTTCAGTGGTATACTGAAGGAAAACTTTAGTTCGTTTGGTTGAGGGCAGCGCAAGTTAAATATTGACCACGGCTTTGTTCCAGCCAGTTTGTTAACTCAAAGGTAGATATTACTACATAATACTTACTTGAATTTTTAATTCGAGATCATCGCAACCAACTCAAGTATCGAACTTAGTGTTGTGTATTTTAAGTCGATTTTGAATTGTCCATGTGTAAAAATACTAGATAGTGTTTAGTATTTTACGTTGTAATCTGCCGTCCGTCGTCTGTCTGTCGGTCACCAGGGTGTAGCTCATGAACCGTGATAGCTAGACAGTTGAAAATTTGACAGATGATGTATTTTTGTTGCCACTATAACAACAAATACTAAAAACAGAATAAAAAATATTTAATCCCATACAACAAACGTGATTTTTTAGATAATAGTACGGAACCCTTCGTGCGTGAGTCCGACTCGCACTTGGCCGGTTTTTTTATTACATTTTTTAAATTCGGAAAGATGATATACTTTAAGTAAAATACAAACAAACTGCTTTTATTTCTTCCGAAACTATTACCAATCGGTTGAATCTTTTGATGAAAATTTTCTTAATTAAAACGAAGTTATATTCCGGAAGCCGTAATGCCGATGTGATGAGTTTTATAACAATAAAGTAGAGTAAATAACTTAAGTAGCAAACTTGGCGATGGCTTGATGAGACGGCTTGATAGGTTTGCTACAGTACAACAGTTGTGATATTGTTATTAAACTACTAGTTTTGCGAGCAGGTTCGCTCGTTCGAAAGTCGAATAATGTTCCACGCGAAGATGCTACCCTGATCAAACTTATCCTAAATCAAATACTTAATGCTGTTCGTTTAAAATCTCAACTTGTACACTTGAAGTGAACGAAAAGTGCGCTGTCAATCCAATTAATCCAGGTGAAATGACAGTTCACTTCAAGATTAGGTGCTCCACAAATATGTGTTAATATGTATTATATTTATAATACGAGTATTATAAATATATAATACATATTAATACGAAACGAACGAACGATATTGAAACGAGTTCCGCACATAACATTTATTACAAATTATTATTTTTATTTTTATTTATTATTATTATTGATTAGCATTCCTAGATACTATAGTTATTCATATTTTTGTATGATACAACTTTTGTATGTCGCATAAAATTAAACCAAAATAATAGGGGTTTTTATATTTAAAATTCACTTACATTAACTTGTTACGTTACTATACGTCAAAACATTCGTGCAAGACCCTCTGAGTGCCAAAAATACGTGAAAGACCGTTCAACAGTTGATCCGTGATTAATTAAAAACATACAGACATACAAACTTTCACATTTTTATAACATTACTGATACTATTTTCTATAAAACTTTAACTAGGTTACACATTACCAGCTGACAGCGATGAGGACGAATTTTTTGATGCAATAATTTAGTTTGTAGTTAGTTTAGTTTATTTTATTTGTTAATTATAGTTTTAAAGATTAGGTTCATAAATAATAACTTTAACTTACTCGTTATCATATACCTGTAGCTTTCCTGAGACGTAAACATCACACGATAGAACTAGCTTTACAGACTAACTTTTCCCAGCGACTTCGTACGTGCATATTCTATTTTTTCCCGTTCCCGTTGGAATTTCCTCTTCCCGTATAGCGGTCCTGGATTGCAAAGGGCACTAGGAGGAGCACGGATGGGTTTGAGTCAGTAAGAGTCTGACACTCCCTCCCGCTCCACCCAAAGCGGGAAGAGTCATTTGATGATTTCCCATCCATAAAAAAAGTTTCAGATATAAGCGCGTTCAAACAAACAAACTCTTCGGTTTTTTGTATTAGTATATAGATTAGTCTAAAATAACGTCAGGAGAATCGGAATAAAACTAAAGCTTAGAAAATCTACCATAACTTACCTACTAATAAAAGGAAACAATCCAATCAAAATCACTAAAACTTCCACAAAGAAAACATTAGCACAAATTAGTATAAGTCTAATATAAGCCAAGACTTACCTCTACTATAAAGTATTTCAAACTAAACTTGGATAATCTCAACGCGTCTCAAGGACATTTCAGATTCGCATACAAAATTGAAAATCCCTCCATTGGCCCTCAAAGGTTTCGTTAAAGGCATATAGTGGGTTTCTCGTCACGTCTTCCAGATGGGATAGAGGTGTGCCTCTCGATTAAGTGCCACGGATCCGTGTATCCGAAATATTTGAATTATCCCAGTTATTCGATTGTCGAAGGACGAAATTTAAGCATTAGAATTTGTGATGTGTGTTTCAGGTGAGTTTGGCAGTTAATGCTTTAATTCTATTAAAAATGTTTTAGGATTCCATGAACATTGCTGTCAAAATTTTAATTTCAGTAGTATTTTGGAATGTGAAAATTGTTGGAATTAGATAAATTATTTCGGGATAATTAAGACTCATCAGAAATACAACGATTCAAATGAAAACTGTTAAAATGTTCACAATTGATTTAAATTATTTCATTAGGGGCGTTATTTGTAAAATGATGTTTATTCGATTTGATAAATGCAATATTATTGAAACCATGTCTAATTATAAATGATCCGTAATTACTCGCGCTTTGTGCGTATAGAATGATTGAATAGTTGTGTTTTACCTGGCAACGATATCGCCGGAAGCTATTTTAATTAAATAATCCTGGACCATGTATTTCGACGTGCAATCCTGAAATAAAGCGAGTTAAATTTTGTTAACAGAGAAAAATCATCAGAATGGTTTTGAATTTTTCAGGAAAAAAAGCTCACGCCTATCATGTGTCACCAGTTTCGGTAGTTGTGAAGTTGCACAAAAGCATCATCAGCTGACTTGCACGTTTTGGTCTTGAATCTGACAGAAGTCATTATCGGCTCAGTAGACTTTCAATAAAAAAACACACTTATTCGAGTATCGATAAAGTGAGAAAAAAACCTCATCCCTCATCACTACTCTATTTCCTTGTCTCATTCCAGGGCCGTAGACATTAAAGTGAGATCGGTGAAGACCTAAACACACGGAAAAGTGTTTTAAAACGCCCATTCGAGGCAATGTGTGTGTTATAGTGTATTCCAAGGGGGTCGGCATCAATGGCCCTATTTGAAGAGGTTAACGTGGGTTTAACTGCGCACTGCCAGACGAATTGCGAATTTTATATGTGCCTGTATTGATGTAAGAACCTATAGCTCTCTAAGATAGAGTTCCGTACCTAAAATGGGGACCCATAGAGCTCTAAGACTAGAGTTTCGTACCTATTTTTGACCTATTGAAGGGCTAAAATCAATTTATATTTCAGCCACGTTCACAATAATAAGTTATTAGTTCTTGATTGGAAATAAATTGATATCTTCTTTCAATCTGAGTGAAAATAATCAACGTTATATTTGGCAGCAAAGTAAATTATAGCTTGCGAAATTAATAACATGAGAAATGAAGAGTTTTGGGTGGAAAATTGAAAGTGTTTTCTTAAAACAACCAGAAATAATGGTACAAAAGCTTGCAGTCGCAATCAGCGCCTCGCAACATATATCAGTATCATAATCATTACGTGTCGTTGTCTCCGCGCAACACCGCGACGCCTGAATCCCACAAATTAACCAGCCCCGGGATCCCTCCCTAGACGTGATCCCTAATTTTCAGATACATCTCCGGGAATAAATAGGGGATTAGGGGCGGCGCCGGGCGCGTAAATAACCTCGCGTCACGCGCTAAGGTTCCAGAAGATAAGGGGTGAAATTGCCCCCAGCAGAAACGCTGGGCCCAAGCGACGAGCGATCCAGTTATGCCAACATTACCCACTATTTCTGGGAGATTTGAAGGCGTCTTGATGTTCCATTTAGTTGAATGGGCCGCGATGTGTGTAAATTGCTGTATTCAGACGTTCTTGGTATATTTGCGTTGGCTGTAAATATGAATGGAGGTCTGAGAAATATAATTTCGGAGACGTCTGACGCAGTTTGTACCTTCGATGACTGAATATTGGACGATACGAATAAATAATAAATGTTAGAAATAGATTTATAGAATTCTAGTGCTTTTAGTACCTTACCTTTCATAAGAGATTTAACAGTCGATTGCGTTATTTTTCTGCTTGAAGTGTTCTCTTATAAACAACTGGGCCGGTATTAAAATGTACAATATTAGGTACAAAGAACCCTAATATATTCCCACTTGTACCACGAGTCAGTCTCAAGTGTTACTGCATGAGTTACTGTGGCTTTTTGTTAAGAACAAAAGGCTTTTAGCGGCTGAATAGTAGAAAGTTGGTGCGTGAACTCAGATACACTATTGTTTTGGAAGTTTGCACGCAACGCGTCGCGATTCCGCGATATGGCCGCCTTGTTCCTTGTTTGAAACTTGACAGCGAATCGCGCGGGAAAATCGCGATACCTCATATGTATAAATCGGCACTTTAGAAGCTAGTTTCATGTTTTTCGTGTGATAAAGGAAAGGTTTCATTATAATCACAAAATATTTTAGCAGATTTCAGTAAATAAATAAAGGTCTTCCTTTTTCTTCTAATGAGGTTGTATTTTTACCAATTTGGAATAAAGTACGGGCTAGAGGGGAAGTCGCTAACTAAGAAAGGAGTTAATTAACAATATCAACAAGCAGAAAATTGGACTAAAGTTAAATATTTTTATAATGTTTTTGTTGATTAAATCAGTATTTACTCTTGACTGTGCAAACTTCTTGTTGAAATCAATTCGGTCGTGCTTAATTTAGTTTAGAAGAAATAATTAGTTCGTCAAGTTGGTTTTAATAAGGAAAGTTTTAATATGATCTATTAGTTGGGTTCATCCGTTGAGTAAGCTATTATTGTTTTCAGGTCAGGACCACAAGAGATCAGCGGATCAATAAGAAGCTTTGTATGATATTTTAATTTCTAAGAATTTTAAGTCGAGCATTTGTCAATCTACTCTAGCCTAAAATATATCAAACTTTAGCATTTAATTATATTTTGACTCGTTCTTATCTCCAAATAGTCAATAGACTCCAGACCTTATTATTTCGGATTATTTTTAATATTAATTTCAAAGATGAAAATCCATCTAGGATCAGAAGGCCAATTCTACTAATTTTTTCCCGACTATTTTTACTGTTTTTAGCGGTCCGGTTTTTTGACATTAATTTTTTTTAAACAACATTTGCATTTGCATGTCAGTCGCAAACTGTCAAATAAGCCTTAATTTTCGTACATTTTGACTGAGATGCGTTGTTGTAAAAAAACAACACATCTCAGTTGTACATTACTAGAATTGGTGCTTGAAAATTAGTAGAATTGGCTCTCTGATGTACTTAGTTCGTGATAGCTTTACCTAAGATCGAGTTATCTCCAAAATCTAGACACTGATTGTCATAACTTGATTCTAAAAGTTTCCAACTTTGATTTGATAGGCTTCTTTCAGGACCACGTTTTGAAGGCTCTAGTTAGAAAGACGAGACGACTAGAATATGAATTTGAAGAAACTTTTTAAGGGTAGGTACTAATTGGTATAAAACGTGAGGTACCTAGACTTACTTGTAATGGCTCTTCGGATTCCATATTCATTCGAAGAAGAAACTGATCGTCAAAGAGATTGGTCCTTAGCAAACTTAATTGGAATAAGGTTCCTGAGAGTTACCCACATTAAGTATAGTCAGAATAACACCGTAGCAAAACAAATCGATAATAAAATCAATTAAATAACAAAAAACCCAACAAACAAAAAAAAATCTTAAACCAAAAAATAATATCCGAAAACTTCTTCAATTTCACTTCACACTAGAGTCAGAGCTCAGACACAAAAATAATAATATTAAAGTTATTTTGAACAACATACACGTAAGAAGTTTATCTATATAACAATCCCTTTTGAACCCTGAGTCCTTTAAAAGTGATTGTGAAGTAAGGGACGCAGGTCGCGCCCCTTTGACCCGGCTTGATAAAAAAAAAACTGAAAATAGTCTGTGGAAACTGAGTAAAAAGGTATTTATGGTTGTTACGAACTTTTTTGGGGTTAGACCGGAGATGATTTGCATGTCTTTGTAACACATAGAGATGGTGTAAAAGAATAGATCATGGTCCAGATCTCACTTTAAAGGCTTGCATTATTTATTTAAATAGATTGACTTAACTTGACTTGATGTATGTTGAGGAGCTTGTGGCTAGAGAGCCGCACGAATCGATCTTCAAAGTTAAGCAACGCTCGTCGAGGTCGGTGCCTCGGAAAGCACGTTAAGCATTTGTTTCTTTGGCAGTCGTTATGTATTGGCAGAAGCCAGAAAATCTGACTCCAGTCTTGCCAAGAAGTACCGTGTTAGCGTGTTACCTAGTTAATGGGTTGTGGAGGTCTGGTAGGCAGCCGCTTCATGTAAAATACTGGTATTCATCTAAATCAGGTTTGACTGGAAGCCGAACTCAATATAGTTGGGAAAAGGCTTAGCAGATGTGACTAAACTTGATGTATGTTTCTTGCACGTTCTTCTCCATAGCTTCTTCACTTTTGGTGTGCATTTAGCTCCATCTTTATGACTGACCAAATTCTTGACAGTTCGGAAGTGCCCGTTTAATTGAAATAATAAAGTGCTTTGAATTTGATGATATTCAGTGCGTTTCAGTTTAGAAAGAAAGAGAACAATAAAAAAAAATGAGCCATATTAGAAAAACTATGAAGTAGACTACAACCCCTTTATTAATTAACTACTTACAGGTTAGTTAGTTGGCATTTTACCCGACTGCAGCGAAGTCCAAAAGGAGAGTTATTCTATAATCATCACAGTTAAATAACCCAGACTTATCTAAAATTAGCTTTTGACCAAGTAGCCAAACAACCCTCTAATGTCATGTTTTCATAATTGAGCAACATTGTAATATATTTAAAAAGCTGCCCCTAAATTACTGCACGTCCCTAGAGTTTGCTGGTTTATTTTGCTTTGACATTTTAATATTTAGCTCTGCAGAGGAAAATTTTACTAAAATATTAATTTATGAGAAACCTGTTAATTAGAGGGTTGCTAGGTGTTAATATGGTGTTGAAAATATTGCTTTTAGAGTTTGTGAATTCATTGTATTAAATCATTTTAAGAAGCGAAGAATGGAAAGAAAAAAGTGATGCCTGTGCCCTGTTGTAGGACACAGGCGAGTATATCGTCGCTCGCATAGAAATATAAAAATAGTTTTTAGTTCTTTCTTATATCTATGGTTGCGCGGGTGGATCAAGGGCCTGATTCAGCAAGCAGTATTCTTCGATACGGCTCGCATTGTTAGCAGAATCTGCCTCTGGAGCCCTAAACAGCTTAAAACCAGCTCCCGACATAATAATATATATCTACTTACATAAAAAAAATTGACGTATAAAAATCGATTGTCCCAAATATGTCACTACTCACTAATGCTACAATGAGCTACGCCCGGTCATACCCGGCGTCGCATCGTCCCGCGGGCCCGAAATCCCTATAATTGTGATAAATCACCACATATCCCGGACTAGCGTCAGACTGGCCTAATGGCCGATATTTGGGCAAAGGGCATTAATAAAGAACGGTTTGGGGTCGAAAAGTCGCGGAAATAAGTTCTAGAAAGGGCTTTTGTGTCTCGTTGAAAGTTGGCCCTACGGAAGTACAGACCTATTTTGTTATTAGAAGGACCTTTAAGAAGGCTTTTGTTAGCGTCTACTAGGTACTCAAAATCTGTTAGATTTTTTCGTAATATCTTAGGTCACTGAGAGGGAATTATTGAATAGGTAGGTTTCCTATACCTACTGTTGGAAGGCCCACAAGATGGAGCGATGACCTGGTAAACGTCTTTTTGATGAAATACTTAGGTAAATGTAGGTAGGTAATTCCAGCAAACCCTGGGCAGGTAGCTCCTAACTCCTAGCTTAGGCAAATTTAGCAACATGACTATGATGATAAAGAAACGTTTGTGTCTACGAGCGAAGAGAAAGGTCTCATTTCTCTTCGCTCGTAGACACAAACGTTTCTTTCAACAACAAGATAAGTGTTCATAAGTCAAAACTAACAGTTCATAATCCGTCTTTGAAGTAAACCCACGATGGAACAGATCGAGTTCCATGAAATAACCGTTGTTCCTCCTATTGCCTAGTCATGTGGATAAAACCAGGCTCCCTATGAACGATAATACCCATAAAACATGTAGGTGGCATCTAAATCACGGACAAAACTCGTTCGTTACACGCGGAAGCTAAAAGCCTGTAATACTGAGCTAACAACCCACCGTTAAATGCGGGGTAATGTGGGACCAGATATATTTTTTAATATTTTTTTGACAGAAAATATTTTTTTGCTGACAATTTGCTTTAATTAAAATATGTAGAATTTTGTAAGTGCTGGTAATGGAATATACCACTAAATCACGACAATGCGTCGCTTCCATTAAAAAGAGCGTAGATTTATTTAAATATAAAAATAAATAGATATTTATAAAGATATGCAGAACGGTTATATTTGAAAAAAGAAGGAAATTCTTATTATCATCATTTTCCTGAAGTTATCCCATGTTACTTGGGGACGGCGCAACACGTTTTACGCGCACCGATTTCTTAAACAAAATTACTTTAGTTTAAGAACTCGGTGTTTATTCGTTTTTAATTTTAACTTTTCAGTGCTACCTCCCAAAAATTCCAACCATTCCGTATCTAATTTAACTGTCTATCTCCGAAGCTCTTCATCAGATCTTTACGAACATCCAAATTGATAACCTCCTCCTTTATGAAGTCGGTTAAACAAATAGTTCTACACCCAATGGCTACAGTTTCTTAGTTAGTTTAAAAAATCTACAATCTTAAAAATAAAGGTACATTTACCACATTCAACTCTTACGACTGTGGGAAAACCCGCAGCTGGTCCGGTCTTTGTTTTCTTTTATTATCAGATCTGTATGGAAACTTATATCCGTACTAGACATTAGAAAAAGATCTTTTGAGGCACGTTTTTATAATTGATTCCTGATTTTTCTTTGCATGTGTAGTTTTGTTTAATAAAAAAACAGATGAGATAACTGTTTTATGAAGCTTACAACTTTAAGTTACCGCTGGGCAATAGTCAATCCTCAATACTCAATATTTTATTGCATACTATATGTATTACAAAGATGGCATAACAAGGTAAAAGTCCAATATGGACCCTGTCGGGCACAGCAAAATTAACAGAGTGGGTGCTTAAGGATGGCCGGCCTAGGAAGAGGTAGCCAGACTACCTGAAAGCCTACTGCAAGGGCTGGCTGGTTAGCCTGCCAGGGTTGCGGATTTTGTAAGAAAGAGTTACCGCGGCCCTGGAACGCAAAAGGCACTAGGAGGAGCATGGATGGGTTTTAGTCAGTAGGTAAGGGTGCGGTTCCACTGAGGCGGAGCGGAGCAGAGCGGAGACGAGGTGTGCCGCGACTCACCAATCAAACAAGCGGAGTGGAAAAGAGATGTGAATTTCAAGACATGTGATTGGTGAATCGTGGCAAAGCTCGTCTCCGCTCTGCTCCGCTCCGCCTCAGTGGAACCGCATCCTAAGAGTCTGACACTCCCTCCCGCTCCACCCAGAGCGGAAGGTGTCATTTGATGATTTCCTATCCTTAAATAAAAAAGGTTGGCTGGTTCGAGGTGGCTGCGGAAAAGAATACATGGAGACATTTAAATCATAGTTAGTAAACTACACTGTTATTAATTTATAACATTGGTACCTAGTTCATTCATAAAATTAATTGCAGTACTACATTAGGTAGGTAAATATAGTTAGCCAACAGTTAGGTAACCCAATTTTACTGTCAAATATAACTACATCACCAACTACTAATAGCTTGTTTACGTTATTCAAATTAGTTTCACACAATTATGAACTACGATTCACATTATATTATTACAATTTACTTTATTAAAATATATTATACGAAACTTTATATACGGGAAAAGACGTGTTGCGAAACTGAATTAGCGTCGATATAATACATCAATATTTTAGTGCGGCGTGCAACGGGTTAATAAAATTTTACGAGGGCTGTTATTGTTGGCCATATCGACACTATGGGCGCTGTGTACTCGTGTTCCAACTACGACACAGTGTTTAATGTGCACAGACTTGCACGTTGCACCTCCGCCGCTCAGTAACTGTTTACGACACTGCAACTCAGTTTTATAGCTCGTGTTTAGCGGGTATCAAGTTTCTAAAGCATTACTTTTGTAAATTAAATCCTTGTGAATTCATTTCAATACAAGCTGGTCCGGGGTAATTGTTTCGATCGCAGCTTGTAAAACTGGCTTGGGTTTATTTATAAACGTCGGTACAAAAGACATTACGCAGAAATAATCCAATATTCATAAGTATGAATATTGGATTATTTCTGCGTAATGTCTCTAATTCTCTGTTACCTAAGTAGGTAACAGAGAATTATATTATAGTATTGGTCCCGAGAAATCAGAACACCAAGCGATTGAATGAAATGCCTTTCTCGCCAAAGAATTAATGGAGTTTAAAGAGAACTTGTAAAAGAAGCCGCAATTATAGTAGAACCAATTCTAGCAATATTATTTGATTAAAATTACAAATAAAGCGGCTTCGAAGCAAAGCAGTTCTAGATGCTATGGATTTATTAATCGGATTCTTGGAAGGACTTTATTGTACTTATGTGAATATTGGAAAACAAATTACGAAATAATAATCTTGGTAATTACGAAATAGTAATCTTGGTAATTACGAAATAGTAATCGTGGTAATTAGCGATGAGTTGCACATGAGACATTTGAAAGATGGTATATTTGACTAGTCTAAAAATCTACATGAATGAATGATGTTGCTGAAATAATTTCTATGATTTGTGAAAACATAAATAATATTGGTGGAAAAGTTTCATGGTTCTGAAGTTATTCTTCTATTCTTATCAAGCAAATTTTCGTTTATATTGGTTAGCGGAAAATCATTATGGCGTGACTTGCGAGTGACGTCACAAGCAATTAGCGTTGTCACTGTTTATCAAAGATTTTAAAACGCTCACATCTCTAATACACTATTGCTTCTAAAAGGACTCGGAACGGATTTAAAAAAACCGGCCAAGTGCGAGTTGGATTCGCGCACGAAGGGTTCCGTACCATTCGAATTACCATCTATGAAAAACGTTTGTTGTATGGGAGCTCCACTTAAATATTTATTTCATTCTGTTTTTAGTATTTGTTGTTATAGCGGCAACAGAAATACATCATCTGTGATAATTTCAACTGTCTGGTTGTCACGGTTCATGAGATACAGCCTGGTGACAGACAGACAGACAGACAGACAGACAGACAGACAGACAGACAGACAGACAGACAGACAGACAGACAGACAGACGGACAGACAGACAGACAGACGGACAGACAGACAGACAGACGGACAGCGGAGTCTTAGTAATAGGGTCCCGTAAAACAAAATCTGTTTACTACAGATTAAAAAAACATCTGCCAATCGCTTGCCATTTTACAACATCGTCAGTAAACACAGTCGAGGCACTGTCAACAATATTAATACAATGTTACTGTATTAACTATCAAAGTATATTCGCGAATAAATCGCTGCACGGCGCTTTACTGATATTACTCGGTGATTTACACAGTGTAGGAAAACAGCAAAGTGGGCCAATACTGTTTCACATGTTTGTGTGTTTTACGCTCAATTTCATATACATATTGCCTGTACTATGAGCTACGTGTTGTGTTTGTGCTAGTATTTTATGCAACAACCCAGTTTTAGAAATGAAAATAAGCCATGAAGAAAGATTTGTTATAAGTACTTTTGGGAGGCTTTAATTGCGTTTTCTAAATTCCTACCTTGTTTTATTTAGCCTTAAAGCTGATTTTTCATGTATTCGCCTGTACCTATGTATTTTTTACCTGACCAAATACCTATACTTACATATCTATACTAATATTATGAAGAGGTAAAGTTTGTGAGTTTATAAGGTTGTAAGGGGTAATCTCTGGATCTACTGAACCGATTTTGAAAATTCTTTTTGTATATGATAGCCACATTCATGAGGAAGGCTATATATATACGGGAACGAGAAATTCCAACGGGAACGGGAAACAACGGGATATACGCGTACGAATTCGCGGGTAAAAGCTAGTGAATAATAACGCTGAAGAGTTTGTTTGTTTGAACGCGTTAATCTCTGGAACTACCAGTTAGATTTGGATAATTCTTGTTGTATATGAAAGCCACATTCATGAGGAAGGAGATATACGCGTACGAGGTCGCGGGCAAAATCTAGTATATTAATAACCAACAAGTTGTAAGGCAGTCACCCTGTTGTATCAAATATTCAACCCAACAGACGCCTACAAAGTCATTATATCCCTCAAAGAAAAATTCCAGCCCTCGAAAGCTTTTGTAGTAACAAAACTAGTCGTCCTAAGTTTCCCTTGTTTGCTCAACCCTCCGTCACAACCCTTGCTGATTAGGCTCTCCCCACACGTCTCGACAAGTTTCTAGTGCCCTAAACCCCGAGGGCGCACATTAATGATCCCTTGGCGACGAAAAATCAAGAAAACTTCCACACAGAAACAGGGAAACTTGATTCAAAAATTCACAAGTACAATATTTTTACCTTTTTAACGTTGAGGTGGATTTTTAAAACAAAGCCCTTTGGGAAATCAGAGGTGGTCGGAACAACTGGTGAAGGTGGAAATAAGAAGACAAGCGAATATCTTCTTTATTTTTATTGGATTAAGGCCGAGTAGATGTAGTTGTTTCGGGGGACTCGCTGTAACTTTGTTCCCATTTCGCAAATGCAATCTCGTTGCGACTTCGTTTAGACGTCTGAGCAAACAATTAGTTTGTGTTCCTCTTCATATGCAATTTACTAGAATATCTCTTTGAATGAAGAGATTTCGGATATTTCGTTAAAGTAACCGCTATAACACCTTAGTCCGGTTAAGCAGTTAATATCCCACGTGTGTTAACTTGCTAGTGGTCATACCTAAAAAAAAAAAAAAAAAAAAAAAAAAAACCTATAACACCAATTACGATAATGTATATGTTGCAGTCAAAACTCTTAACCAGTCAAAAGTACTACTGACTAGCAAAATCAGTGAAAACTACTTTTGACTGATTTTGCTAGTAGAGTTAAAAACGTCATTATGGTTAACACCCCGACTAAGAGTACCCCGACTCGGATTTTTTTTAAACCACCCAGAAATAGGAGCCCCGCCAAGCGGGGCTCCGTCGGCCTATTTTGGGACAGGTGTCAATCAGTCAAAAGTACTTTTGACTGGTTAAGAGTTTTGACTGCAACATATATACACTGCTGTACACTAGTGACTGTCATAACATCATATGTTGTCACGTGCAAATTCAAACATACACAAACAATTTTCAGCATTTTAAACAATGCAACAGAACACTGAAGCCCCTCTCTTTTAGCGACGTGAATATAGCGTGCCTCAGTAATGTAAGCACTTCTACCAACATTGCAAGCTGCATAAACGAATCACTACAGATGCTAAACCATCGCTTCCTTAGCGGTCCTCGTAGTGAGAAAGCTTTCCGATTAAATCTTTTCCACGTTGGCTGATTTAATACATCCTGCATAGTGCGGCTGCCAGCTTTATGCAAGTGAGGCCTCCCGGGACCTGTTCCTGCATGTAACTGTGTAATATACACCGATAGTAACTACAAACACAAACACACCGTTCCCCTCTAAAACTTATTCACTACAGGACCAAGAATAGCTCCCTGGGGAACCTTTTTAATTTTACGCAGAGATTGTGTAAGAAATTGTAGCAATACATCATCGTCATTAAGAAAGTGTGTTGGCACGTAAATAAAAACGCGAATAGGCACCTCGGGCCGCGTTACCCGCGTTCCGCGACAATGAAATCACAAGTTGGAGTCCCAAGGCGTCGCCTTTTTAAATTATTGCGTCTTCAAGGAGACAATTTGGAAAATGTATTGTTGCGAATGTGTACCCCAATCCTCGGGATTACGCTGAGCGTTGTGCGTTTGAGGAAATGTGCAAAATAACATTTTCGTACGTCGCCATGTGTAGGTTTCTCCTCTACTTTTTATTTGGCAGGCTTTATTAAATGGGCCGAGATGGGCCCCTGTCGCCTTACGCAATTAGGTCAACGTTTGAGCATACGTGAGACGATCCCGTAACATAATATCTTCGTATGAATCTTGATTAGCATCGTGAATGTTATCAAAACATTTCAGTTTTTTTTCGTTAACCGTTTCCACAGATCCTTATTAAAACCATTCTTGGTGTCAGACCTAGTCACCGTCAGCCTAAGTGAATACTTTGTTGTTATGTGTATAAACATCGGTGTCGTTTGCACTTGACTGAGAGTCAATTGATGTTTATTTTGCGAAAGTGCGGGATACGGAGCCATTGATCCGTTCAATTGAGTCAAACATTGACACAAGGCTTACAATTTACAAGCAAACTTTAATCGCTTTGTGAGCGAACCAATATTTTTCACATATGCGTACAACAAATATTTGTAGAGAGTTTAATGGATATGAAAATTAATGTTTTAATAACAAACACCCAAAATTAAAGGAACTCGAAACAAGAATTGTAAAGTTGATACTTTTCATTTAATTTACGCCTGTATTTGTTAAAGAGGTAGGCAGAACAGTCACCCATATTCCGATTTTAATGTACCTTTTTATAGTGAGCAAGCGTATAGCCATTAACTGCAACCTAATTGTGTAACTAATGAAATCGTAGTGTCAATCACAATCGATTGAAATTCCTAATCCATTGCTTCATATGTTTTTAAAATCGTCTGTTCGACAACGTAGAATACGCAACGGATATAATTGAAATGTCAAAATTAAAGCATATGCGGCCGATTACATTCATTTTTGTATTACGCAATTAGGCAGCGTTTATAAACTCTAACATTGAGACTTAATTTGAGGATCTTGGTATTGTTTTTATCGTCTTAATACCCAAATCCAGACTTAGCATAATTAATATCGTTCACAGACAATTTCATTAAGGCACGGTAAGATAACAGATGGACCGGCGTTCAATTACCAAGCCGCTGGTGTACCGCATTGTTAATATTATTAATGGGCTAATACCGCAAAGACAAAGCCGGGCTATTGTACGCGGTGTTTGCCGGTTAAATTTAGAAGGATATTTTGCGGTATCTCTCCGAGGTGCGGTTTTTAAATTAATATTGATGTAGTTGTGATCGGGTGTGTTGTGTCGGGGGTATGTTGGGACGGTGTCTGTGGAGATACCTGTGTATGGAATTATGGATGGTAGTTATTGTGGATATGACACCGTGTTATTACAATGACCGTAAGTTTATAATAAATCGCGTGAAATTGTAAAGTCGATCTTCTTTATGAGACTCGGGTATATGATAAACTATAAAATTTGGATGAGATTTGCGATGTATTGTTCACAAAATATCGAGAGATCTGATTAAACACATCAAAATGTATTAAAATCTAAAAGTTTCTACAATATAACAAATATGTCTCTAATGCTTGCATTACTTATAAATCACGTTTGTTGTATGGGACAATTTTAATGATAATTCTATTCTTTTTTTAATATTTGTTGTCATAGCGGCAACAGAAATACACTACCTGTGAAAATTTTAACTGTCTAGCAATCACGGTTCATGAGATACAGCCTGGTGACAGACAGACAAACGAACAGACGGACAGACAGACAGACAGACGGACAGCGGAGTGTTAGTAATAGGGTCCCGTTTTTACCCTTTGGGTACAGAACCCTAAAAACACCAAACGAAGCCACATCCATCGAATGTAAACAAAATACTGCTCACACCATAAATCTAAAAGAGCGAGAACTCAAGTAAATAATGTACCCTTTTTGTTCCAAAATATTTCCAAATTGTTGGAAGCCCTTACGCCGCTTATAGATACAAGCAGGCCGCGGGTAAATACGGATTAATTTGTTAATCTGCTCCATTTTCGTGTTTGCATATATTTGCATTACGATAAACAATATTATCTGTTAAAAGATTGCCAGCCATGTATTTAAAAATCGATGTGTATGATTAGCTTAAATACTAATTACACATTCTTAATTCAAATTCTCTTTAAAAGAATAGCTTGCAGCTTGCCGCGCTTGACTCAGTGGAACGCAGAGCTAAGAGGCTAATCGGTGACTTAAAACTGGTGGATGCCAAGCTACATAGCTTGCCTCATCGCCGTAAGGTTGCCTGCTTATCGGTCTTCTACAGATTGTACTTCGGTGAGTGTGCCCAAGAACTCCACGACCTTATCCCACCGGCCCCCTTCTACCATCGGACATCCAGACGCACTGCATCTTACCATCCCCACCTTGTATCTATTCCACCAATTCGCACTAAGCGTTTCCAAACGTCTTTTATAATGCGCACAGCAAAGGAGTGGAACTCTCTGCCTGCGTTTGTGTTTCCAAAAGCTAACAACCCTAATCTCTTCAAAGTTAGAGTGAACAGGCTCCTTCTGGGTAAGCTCGCTCCAGTGTAGACTTTGTCTCTGTCATATCTGACATTGACTAGAGTCAAGAGCAAACCCATCACTAATAAAAAAAAAGAACCCAGAAGTTGATTGGTAGAGAATTCCTAGGTCCCAAGGCTTTCTCTGCCAACCAACGTTTGGGTTTCTTGCTAAATACGATTTAAACTAATCATATGCAAAGAACCTTTAAGTTTTTTTTTATAAATAAAACAGTAAATGTAGCACCTATATCGATACCAGAAGTGTCAATTAACGTAAGCGACATTTTAGAATTTTTGATAAATGCCACTTGAAGTAATCGCTGCAAGGTTCATTTTAGCATTTTGGGTAAATGTCCCTTACATTAATTGATACTTCAGGTATCGATATATTAACTTCTTACGTCCTGAGTAATCCTACTAATTTTTAAGCAACGTTGGCATGTCATTCGCAATCTGTCAAAAATGTAAGGAAATTGAGGCTTTTTTGACAGTTTTCGATTGAGGGGCGAATGCGAACATTGTTTAAACATTAGTAGTATTTGCCCTCTGGTATATTGAATCAGTTCCACATACCATCGCGACTCTATTCCGCAATGGGGTATGAAGAGATGTACAGTATTTCGTTTTTCGTGCAAGTATTGGAAGGAAGATAGCTCTGGGCCTAAACCACCAACTCTTAAAGCAGTATTACTTTTATATTACTTCCAGTGGGTGTATAGCTCCGTTTCTTTCCCACTGGAAGTAATATTGAAGTAATACTGCTTTAAGAGTTGGTGGTTATAGGCCCCTGGTCTCATGAATTAAACTATTAAGATAGTGTCATATAATTATGAAAAAGGACATGAATCAAAACCATTACGAAATTCTCTGAATTCAACTTAGGTCACTTCATTACTTGAGGGTGCTAAACGTAATTCACTTCAATTACAAGATCAGACACTTTATTAGTAAAATTAGAGAGATTACAGGTTATTTCTAACAGATTACCGAGTACTTGAGTTGTTTTCGACTAGCTGTTTCCGCGGCTTCGCTCAATGCGACTTGGGTTTCTAGGTGGCGTATGATCTTGAAACAGGTACCAGAATTTAAGTTAGATCGACAACAATATGACTGTGAAAACCGCATTAAATTTCCTGCAGTAGTTTTTGCGTGATGCGCGTACAAACGTACATACAGACGGACAAAAAAATTTAAAAAGAGTTTTTTGGTTTTTATTGCTTTCATTATTTTTTCTTAAATATCTCCTATGTATCTATAGATATCGGCCGTGTTACCCAGTTAAGGGGTTGTGGAGGTCTGGTAGGCAGCCGCTCCACGTAGAACACTGGTATTCGGCTGGATCCGGCTTGACTGGGAGCCGACCCCAATGTAGTTGGGAAAAGGCTAGGCAGATGATGATGATGATCTATAGATATTGGCCATACGGAATTACATATCTTAGCTAAAACACATAAATTGTAGTGAAATCGTAACTTGGAATCCCATATGAATATTTACATGGTAATTTAATATAAACAATCGTTTTCGAGATGGTTTGTAGTTTGCCTATCTATAATTGTCTTCTTGTCTTGTCTATAAATATCAGAGGATCTTGAACTTCAGAAGATAATTTAAGTCGCGTGGACGTTTCTGTTTTTTCTACATAACAAAAATGTATTACTATGTATCTGAGGGTCAATCACGGATGTTTTGACGTATATCATATGTAAGTGAATTTTGAATATAAAACTACAATCCCATAGTGTTTGAGTTTAATTTTACGTGACGTAGGTGCACAATTAGTAACATACAAAAAAACTTTTTCACAAAAAAAACCGACTTCCAAAAAAAACACTTCAAAGTACAAAATAACTTTAATTTCGGAAGTCGGTGTTTTTGGTTGCTTCTTCGTTATTTGACACCGACTTCCCAAATTAAAGTTATTTTGTACTTTGAAGTGTTTTTTTTGGAAGTCGGTTTTTTTTTTGTGAAAAAGTTTTTTATTTTACACTTTTTAGTGGTACCCCACACCTAAAAACACCACTGGAAAGTCACAGGAAAGCAAAAATATGCAATTTCGTATGATTTTTCCACATATTTTTTCCAGCTATTTGGATTTAAAAACCAAACTGCTGAACCGATTTTGATAAAATTTAAATGGGACCAATCGAGAAGTATATCCTTTAACATAAAACAAGAATTTTTCAAATCGGTTCATAAATGACGGTGATATGAGGTAACAAACACAAAAAAAAAAAAAATGATACAGTCGAATTGAGAACCTCCTCCTTTTTGGAAAGTCGGTTAAAAATTAGAATATAGTATCCAATTCAAATAAATATTTTGTGCGAAACGAGGAGTACCTTTAGTTAAGTATAGTAACATTTTACGATACGTACCTACCTAACTATACGTCATTAACATTCGTGCTAGGCCCTCTGCAGCTAAAGGCAAAGAGTGCATTAAGATAATTTAAAAAGTTTATAAGCAGCGGCAATACGTATGTATGTATTCACGTCTTTATACTAATAGTGGTTGAGAATGCTTTTCTCAAATAAATCCGCTGCCTCTCTACTTATAAAGACTAGGGATAAACCTGATTGAACGTACACATAAGTATCTAAACATATTTGTATAACAGAAAATAATCCCAGATCAGACACAACAATTTCAAAAACCAACAACTTAAAGCAAAATAAATTATTCTACGTGTATGCAATAAAAATCACAATAATCCATACAAGAGATGCAAACACAGCATTAATCTGAGCTAATCCGATTCAGTATCGGGGCGTTATCTCTGTCTAACTCACTGCGGGATAAATATGTATGCATATTGCGGACATTAGCATTTTATCTCTTGCTACATTTAATATTCATGCAGACGCAAGCGCAGCAGGAATTCATTACCTCTACCTGTGTCACGTGACCCTAGTACTCTTTAGTATGCTTTGGGTCACTTTTGATGTGTAATACGGTTATATTTTGTGTTAAGCCAGTTTGCATGATTATAAATTTGGGTTTATAAATTATGTGGCGTACAGTATTGGGTATTTTTATGTTAAAAAAATATTTGGGTAAAGCTTACAATTAAAGTAATAGTAAACATACCCTTTGTAAGTACTAACTTATTAAATAATGAGCAATGTACATAATAAATAATACTTTATGCCAACATTTTCGTGTAAAAAGCTTTCACAGTATTCCCCAGAGAGAATTTATTCTTTTCACAAAAACCCCGCAGTTCTATTTGAAATCAGAGCGAGCTAAATGGATTTCAGATAATTTTAACGGCAGACACAAAGTTCGTTATTAATAATTACCAATTTGAATTCATTCGAACATTAACGTTGGGCTGTCATCCGAGGTAATAAAGGGCTTTACACATTATGGCGTGTGCCTTATAGCTGGCTGCAGACTAAGAATAGTGATGTTACGTATCTCTTGGGATCCATTAATGGCAACTAGGTATTGTTGTTTGCTAAATTAACATTGCAATCTACTTAAAAATTCTAACACAATATTAGACTTGGTGCTTGTTGTTATGGCTTCAATAATTATCCTCCATTATTGTATGATGATTGTATCGGTCTATGGGTGGGTATGTTTGGAAATCACGGTATTGTCCTATTGTATACTTACGGCCATCAAATCGTTTCTAACAAGACGGTACTAATCGATAGTAAACCGTCACACACTTTCCACGTAAAGCGAAAATAAACAAACGCAACCCCTCTTCGAAAACATTTTATTATTCGCAAACATACATGATATTCTAATAACACGGCATACATTGTATAAGTTATAACGAGTCAAAAGTCACACAAGGACGGTCTCGTCATTCGTGAACTCACATTACCGGCAATTCATCAAACCATCGCCAACTTTGGCATTTTCGCGCTTTTAATTCAGTTTTACGAGTTGCCTCGTTTTGCCGTGTCGTGTCGCAGATTTCACTAGACATACTGGAAGTGAATGAGAGACATAAGTACGTGTTAATTGATGTGGGGGATGACTTTAATGACTACGCTAAGGGCAGACAGGTATTAAACGTACATACAAATATGTGTGTGTACTTTAAAGCCACCTCTGTACGTTTTATGGGCCATTGCAGGGTTTATAAATAATGAGACTGTTTTAGAATGGAGCTGTTAATGTTTATTCGTGAGCTAAATAGTTGGAGCTAATGGAAGAACAGCTCACAGTTCAATTTTATGAGGGATTTGTAGTATAGGAAGGATAAGTACCTCGGTAATGAATATAAACCAGAATTAAACTTCGGGTCAGGAAATTAAAACCTACAAACAAAGCAAATTCAGATTTCGTAAACGCTTCAAAACTCAGTCAGCAACACTTTAAAAATAAACTAGCTAAATACACATTTATCCCCACAACTCTTACCACGAAAATTATGTTAATATAAAGAAAAACTCCACGGGCCGCTTCCAAAAGTTTTAACGCCGTGGTATGAACGAGACGACAGTTGCGTCTTTGCGTCGCGTCTTCAAGACAGCGAATGAAAGATGGCCGCGTTTCCCGCGTTTCAACTTGAAGGTAATGAAAAAGGTTTAGTATCTTTTGTTGAAAAGGTTGAAAATCTTACAAAAAGTTTCGGGATGTTTCTTATTTTTATGTCGAGGGTATAGTGGTTTTGTAATGTCTGGATTATTGTGGAGAAGGTATTGTTATGTGTTTGTCTATGGAATCACGGTGGATGGCGCTTGAAAGTGAAATGAGGGGTGTTTTCTGCAGTGCCTAGAATATTGTGGGTAGGTTACCTATATAAATAACATATTATTTTAAACCCAAATGTGGTACTCATAGATATGCTTGCTGCATTAACCCGACCGTCTAGTAGGTACCTGAAAACTTCCATTACAGCTCGGGATTAGTTTTGGAATCAATTTTTCTCATAATACGTCTATGAAAGGCTACAGACAGCAGACTAACTAAGTAGCATTGTTAGCTCTTTACCTACAAAAGTTACGACTTCAAACTTACGCCTAAAAGGTTTACGACTTCCGACATCCCTCATTTGTCAAGTCATGTTCTTAAGAAATTAGATTATACCGTACTTACTCGGTCTCGCTCTCAGGGATACAGTAATGTTGTGTGAAACATTACACTTACCTGGAAAGAAGAAATAAATATCGTTAGTATATTTCTGGTTGAACTTTTTAAAGCAAAAAAATAATGAAAAGATTTCTTTTTAAAATATTCGCAAACACATTCATATTTTACAACAATGCGAAATTAAACATTTGATATAAAATCACGATCGATCTTACTAATTCCTACAAAGTTAGCACACTGTTAGGTTGGTAATATGTACCTACCTAAAAAGCTTAAGGTAAAACCTAGTAGGTAGCACAGAATACAACATACCTAATCTATGAGCAGTAAAGTTTATCAGTCCACATAAGTTAGCATTGGCATTCTCGCATAGAACTAACATTATCGCCAATAGAAGACCGCGGTTTATCCATAGATTAATTAGCGAAATTGCATTAGCAATCCTGCCTATACCGTGTACCTAGTATAACGGGATAATTGTCAAGTGCGTTCGATTTAATGTTTGAATGTCTAGTGCACGCTATGTGCACTTGTACCTACTTGTATCATCTTAACTACAGATGGCGTTAGTGTCGGCACAGATTATATCCGCCGCGTTTAATATCTTCACCTGCTAACCTTAGGGTTGTATGCGGGCGTAATGATGAGATAATTTTGTACATACCTATTGGGTATTGCTTTATGATTTTTGAATATGAATGTTACACGAGATTTTGTCGTTACATTGTTAAGATATAGTGTGACCAAACACTTTAATCTGTCAATTAATCACATAAGCAAACAAAATAATGATTGCTACAAACATAATTTCAATGGAGAAAGAAAACATTTAAATTTAAAAAATAAACGATGAATGAAAAGAAAGTCATTCAATATCTAAACTTCAAAAGCACGGTAGCCCTAAGTGCAGTCGTAGTGGTATTGAACTTGCGAGAGCGGAAACCGAATGCAGTTCGCACGATTCTAAACACTTCTCAGTATTAGGAAAATGTTTTTACAGAATATTCAACCGTGTGCCGTTGAGTTAAAGGTCACGCTGGCCCAATGTTACGCTAAGTATAGTTCAGAAGAGATGCCGCCTTCCGCCACTGTCTGGCACTAATGAGTCGGTCAATTAACCGTAACATTAACGGGCCACTCTGGATTACGTGCGACGAAGAAACAAAACGCAGCTCTATTCCGAATTTGAATGTAGGAACGTTCCAATTCGAATATAAAGCTATGGCCATTGTTTTTTTTTTAATGTAACAAACATTTTTTTATTATTACCGTACAGCAGAAAATGGAACTTTACGATTTTATCGCGGGAAAATCTCGCCTTTTTTGCTGTAGCATACTCGTACTTTAATCTATTCTACTTAGAGCTGGCTTTTTCGCACCTGAACCGGGGGTGTTTTAAAACGAATTTACCGCCTCTTTGTTAGCGAGCTACGTGTCTGTTAATTCGTTTACTCTTTGCGAAGAGGGCTCTAATGGGAGGGCTTTTCTTGCAATTAGCCGCAATTAAGATACTTCGTAAGGAAATACCGCGAGGGAGTCTCGTGCATCGAATCACGGGAACCGTTTCTAAATCGTCGATACTTCAGATGCCAACATTGCCAGGGTTGCACGGTTCCACCGCCGGTCGGCGGCTGGCTCGCGATGCGGATTTATTTGGGAGCGGTAATTAAAAGCCGATTACGTTTATATTGAAGGTTCTCACACCAATCAACATTAAAAAGGGGTAAATTGGAAAATGGTCTGACGCAACACCCTACCCTGGCTACCCTGTTTATGAGTGTGTTGATGTTTTTCATTAATTACGGGAAGTGTGCCATATATTTGCTTACACACTTGATATCGATCGCAATTGGGTTATTGAAATGCAACTTTCGTGGGTGGAGAAGTCTCCTCATCTTTGTGATACTGAACTTGTATTGCCTATTTAATAAGTTGAAAAATGGACATTCCTGACTACTGTAACAAGGATTAAGCATTTAGCTTGAAAAAAGCCTCATAGTCACTTTCATAAAAATGAATGAACGACAAATAAAAATAGAATGGTGTATTAAAGCCAGCGCGGCTTAACTCGCTCGCTATCGCCTATCAAAAATCGTCGTGCCACAGATAATAAAAGCAAACGTCAAAATAAATCGCCGCAGAGGTTATCTGTGGTACATTAAGCTTCCTTGTCGCACTATCTCATATTTCTTGGTCATCGATAAATAGAGGCGGCGGCCACCTATTATAATTAAAGCGGTCGATAAAATCGACATGTAACGCACTTTAGTGGGCTAGTGTGGTGCGTTATCGATAACTGTGATGTGGCTGGGTGGCCGGACCACCCGCGCACTTGCGCAAGACTATCCGGCATAGAGTAGACACTAACAATAGGTTCACTTGTCTACATACGAGTTCCACAATGGTTTGACAAGTTATTTGAGGTCAGATGCATAAAGAACATGAAAAAATAAAAGCAAGCTTTTAAAATTCAACGGTTAACATCAAAATAATAAAAAAAAAACGAAAAAAACCTTAAACTACAAACTCCTTTGAGTGTGAGTCTTCTTGATATTTTTTTTATGGTTCCCGGGTGAACTAAATTAAGTGGACATTAGCATGTAAGATAATTCCGAGACAATACCTCGGGCCGTGTCGCGGTATATACCGCGTGATAATGACATGCTTTTGGCTCAGACCGTAGGTTTATTTTTATTATTGTTTCGACCGTCTACGGTATTTTATTAGATTTTGAGTCGATAGATATATTTGACTAGGCTTTCTTTTATTGTGACGAGCGTGATAAGATATTTTGTATTTTTTGTGGATAAAAAACTCGCTAGTGAATTCATTTGAGATTGGAAATACGTAATAGCCAACTTGATTATGTATTTTTATTTGCATTAAAATCTAATCAAATCAGTCAAGAGTTTCTAAGATACATTTTATCAGCAATTCCTATGGTCATAATGCCAAACTGCTATACGCGGACTGACCACACATTGGACTTTTTGACAATGGTTTACGCCAAGGAAGAAATAATGTTTATTTGTGGACTGCGTGTGGAGCGTAAGCTAGACTTTCAGTGTGACCTCCGAACTTCTCTTTTATCAGTCATTATATGGATAGCAAGATCACAATAGTTTATAGACTTCTAAACTACGGGCCATTCGGGAAAAGCCCAAAAGAGCAATGCTATTGATGGCTCAATTGGCATAAGCTCTGAGTAACACATAGATATGCCTATCTGTGTTACTCAGACAATGATTAATTATCATTGTCTGAGTAACACATAGATAGGTATATCTAATATTAAATAGAATTAATTACAAAAAACCTTTCCTTCTTTACGTAAAATCTCTTCGTACTAAATTAACGAAACTGAGATTTTAACAGTCAACTACGAAGGTCAAATTCAATTACTTCCAGGAATAATTAATATTAAGTTAATATTTTCTGAGAATATACCTTTAAGAGTACCTCCTGAATTGAACAAAGGTATAATAGAGGTACAATTACGATCTTCGAACAAGGAGCTTGGAAATAAATGACTGAACCGGGCCTCGAACTTGGAAACGCATTATCTAAGAATTCTTAGAGGCAATCTGAGGTGAATTATGCTTTGACGTAAAATACAAGCGATAGAGAAAATTCTTGAAAGGCTTTGATAAAAATGGTCGATCATCTAGGTAGTTACTGGAGAAAATTTGTAGGCTGGTTGTATACTTTTTAATCGCAATAAGCCTTGGTGTTGTACTTTGTTGTGAAGACCACGTGTTCATTTGTTTTTATTCAGAAACATACAAACCACTTACAATAACAGCAGTCACGAAAATTTTTGTCAACTTAAGTCGACAATTAAACATTTTTGTTTATATAATTGATTTGATATGGAGCTTATACTTATATTTGGGGTTCACAGGTTCACCTATGATGTACATTCACGGTGATGTCATGTTAACATAATATAGAAATAACTTTCATTTAAGTAAGAAGTTTAAACATATTTCACGTAACTATTACAAACATTCCTAACCCCATGTCAGTCAGTCATAGTATCTTATTAGGGCTCAAACATTATGAGAATTTTCGAAATATTTCGTACTATACATACAGTATATTACCTGCCTAACCGTTTCCCAAGTGCCGAGATGGGAATGTTTCGTGGGCATGATAAATAAATTCATGGGTGCCGAGATGGGAAGGTGCTGAGATGGGACTAATCAAACTATTTTGTTTTGGGGTCGGCTTCAAGTCTAACCATATGCTGCCGAATACCAGTAAGTTTCATGGAGTGAGTGCCTGTTTGACCTCCACAACCCAAAGAGCAATTGCATTTGCATCGCCAAAATCACCTCTAATTTCCGAAAATTTTAAAACGTTTTTGACATTGACTGTGGTCGAGATGATATTGCAACTTGAATTTGGACGCTTTTGAAGTACGAGTACGCCTTCTGGTTACTGTGTAACTATTTCGTCTTATTAACAAAATTATTACAACAGTCATATCAAACGAAGTTTCGCTCGCGACTGCGTACGCGCATTCCCGTTTCCGTAGATAGTTTGTGAAATCCTCTCTTAGTGCTCAATTTCAACTTTCTACGACCAGTAGTTTCAGCTGTGCGATGTCTGTCTCACTCAGTCAGTCACTCATTTTAGTTACGGAAGATTTTTATATATTAGGATTGCACCTTCAATGTAAAAAGGTAAGCTCACGCCTTTTAATTAAAATTATGAATATTTTAAGTTAATTAACCTACTTTCAACAAAATGAGGGTTTGCTTGTTTTTTCCTCTATTTCCACCGAGAGGGTTGTTCTAGTTAGTTTTCCTCGAAGAAAGGAAGATGTTGTGGTATAGCCCACACAATGTACAGGGTGATTTATGCAGGCGCACGGAGCAATCAACCGCTATTGTGCGCCACCAATACCTGAAGGATACAGTGCTTCTAGGAATAGTTCTTTGTTCTTTTGTGATCTTTGGGGTTATAGGATTTATTGACGGCATAGTCTTTTATTCTTCACGTTAGAGTCCACGTTTAAGCAAGGCTTAGCAAACGTGTGTTGTAGTCTATAAATCCACAAGTTTTGCAAAAAAGTAGTAGCGAATTAGATGAACTCCTAAATGGTTAAAACGATTTAGATTCATATAACTATCACTATGACACAACGGTTTTACTGGCCTGAACTAGTAGCCAGAAGCAGCAAAGTCTACAAAAACGAGAGATAGACAAACTAACAGTTAGACCGTATTTGTAGGTATAAAGATACAAATTCAGTATCGAGTTTCGACGGCCGCAATTTTGAGGTCTGCCGCGCATACTCCAGAGGTTTAATAATCCTTTCCTGGAAACATACCTAGGTACCATAGATGGTAGAGATGGACAATGTCCAGCTGTAGATATAGGTGGGGAATTACTTACCCAGGCTTAAAACAGATTGTTGGGTTGTTTATATAATCTTTTGTTCATCTCTAGTTCTCGGCAATGTTTGCCAGAGTTTGAAGGAAACCTTTCAGTATCTAGTCTGCCAGAAAAATAGAGCTGGCTGGATTTTAACACAGATTCGAATTTAGAAGAAATAATGATTATGAGACAGAGAACCGTTAGCTGACCAGAGGACGATGTTGACAACACGGGTACCTTGTAGATGAGGTTGGCACAGGATTCAGGAGTCAGTAGGAGTCTGACAAACCCCTCCGTCCGCCTCAGGACGGCGGACATTCATGAGGATTTCCAGCAAGACACCAAAATAAAAAAAAGATTGAAGGGTAGTAAAAGAAAATAACGGGGCTTTGTATGATGACGATAGAAATTTAATTTCAGCATACCGTGACTAAAAAAAATGTATTTTTACTTTCTTTCATGACGTAAAAATCAGTTTAATTCATAAAAATAATTTTATAAACACAACACAAATTTTCTAACATAATATTACAACCTCGGTTACCTCAAGAACGTCAGTTTCTAACAGTACGTACAGCCAGTCTGGATAGTACCTAAACACAGAGGTACATAGCCTCATGTGCACATACTGGCCTGGGTGGCGTGCCGACAATCTGAGGTATGCCGCGCTGCGAGCCACGTGCGTGCCCGCCGGTACTGATAGTATCACTATTTTATATACTACGACATAGTATATTATGTCATATATACAAGGTTATTTGAGCTACGTTTCAAGACTTTAAGTATCAGTCCAGAGTCAATCTTGACGCTATGAAAGTTTTCATTTTTTTTTAACTTATGGCTTCCAAGAAAACCGCGCTCGAAACAGGTGCTAAAACACAAGTTTTCATAGAAATTGTCTTAATAATTTTCTACAGTTATAAAAATTTGTACACAACACCTTCATTCCGGAGCAGTCGGGTAAAAAGGGCAGTCGCGCCGTCGCATTACGTCCGTAAGACTGACTTAACTTTTATTTCAAATCCTAGTGTAGTGGTAAGATTATTTTTTCCGTCCTAGCAATAACGTTGTATTATAAACAACGAAATAAGGTTAACCGCATACCACCAGCTTTATCCATGCCACTAGCAAAAAATGTCGTAAATTATCGACACACGCTCGATAAGAGAGAATGAAAGGGCTATTAAAAGTTGGCAGGGCCCCGCTCTGTTCTGCCAATCACTAGGTATTGTTCTGTTAATAAAATATAAAACTGTAAAATGTAGCTGGTAAGTTTACATGTAATGCTTCAGTGGAACTTATTCTGCTTCGAACTTCTCTAGCAGAAACTGAGCACATTAATACAGAGATCAGGGGCTGCCATAATTTTTGTACAATATTGTCACTGACAATTCTTGAAGGAGGTTCAAACTTGACAATCGCGTTTAGTTTCATCGGCGAAAATCACCTAAACCTCAAACTGTTAAATATTTATTTGACATGGCCTATTTACAGGCCCTTTTGACTGATCGACAGTCAAGAAGATGACGTTACCTCTACCTGAAGTCCTGAAGTATGTACTCGGTGCAAATCAAGAGCAGTATGCTCCAGATATTTTTCGTCTCACTACAAAAGCGCTACTAAGTATTATTCGCATGTATTTAAACAATTTTCAGCTGGAATTTCCTAAATTTCACCGAAGCTATTCCGTCCACCCTCGCCGACGACTTCCTGCATAGTTGCACACCGAATACTTTAGACTCCGTCGTCCGGGTACCCGGCCATCCAGCTACCCGACTATCCGGTACTTTTTGCCGTTTTCAATTCCTCCGGCGATCAATTAGACATGGTTTAATGGATTCGGGTGTCGTCTGGGGGTGATCGATCGATCACGTGCAATAAGTACATTAAGTAGTTGTTGGATGTGGACCGGCAAGCCCTGATCGATGGGGTGACGCCCATCCTAGTTTTTCATGCGAAAATGTAGCTTTTGCATCAATCACTTGCTTAATATCGTATGTTAAGCGTTCGGTAGACTTCTGTCCGAAAGCTCTTTGCTTGTTTATTTGTTTTTGCACAAAATATTTGAAAATAAACAACCATACAAATCGCAAAATAATTGTAATAACTTTAAACTGAATAAAAAAATGTTAAACCGTATACAAACATTTTCTGTTTTGTACAGTTATCCTTACCGTAAACATGGAAATGTAAATAACATTTTATAAAGCGAACAATAAGTTAAAATTATAATAAAATGTACAAACTGAAACAGGTTCCATGCATCCGCGGGGTAAGTTTGGCAGACACGGAAATGTCACTTGATTAAAAACCATAAACAAGAAAATAAATATGGCGGATCGGAGCGTGCTGGCCTCGCAATAAATATACGCTGTTGATGCTTAAGCATAAAATTGACATTTTCTTTTTATGGCAACTTTGACGTGCTCTAAAAAGACTGCAAGTCTGATAAACAATTTGAAACACAAACAATTAAATGTATCTAACAGCAGTTCCGTTTGTTTTCCGTATCGATCGACTTTTAACGGATTTCTGGGATAGATTTCGTAAATAATTTAAGAATTAAGCTCGTCAATCGTTCTTGTCGTTTCCGCCGCCACATGCGGGCGTGTAAATAACTCAATGTAGGCGTTAATTATGTCGAGTGATCTTGAATGAGTCGGGCTCGGGCTTGACGCGCTTCTGTGTTAAACGAAACGTAATCACGTGGAACATTCGAATTCCGAATTCAATGCTGTACCTATGGCTGTTTAGTTTTCTTTGCTAACTTTTTCTTGTTCAGGCTTACCAAATGGTATCGACCTATTGGCCATCACTCATCAGTTATTAGTTAACAGTTACTAGATCATGGAGGTCAGCTCAGTTGCATCTGGTTGGACTGGAAGTCGACTCAAATTTAGTAAGGAACAGACTAGGCATATTGATGTAACTTTTTAACGTTCTAAGTTTTGATTCTTTTCGCCCTAAGTTTCTGTTCGCATTTGTTTTTAATTACCTGTTAAGACAACAATAAGTGTTCATTTAGGCCAAAACACAGTCTACCTGACTTTTTTAAGGATGGGAGGTCATCAAATGACTCCTACCACTCTTACTGACTGACTAAAACCCATCCGTACCTACCCAAGTATTTTCTTAAAAAAAACAGTTTGCTTTTATGAACCCAGCTAGATAGAACGATCATTTTGCGAAATACATTTCGCTGTCGCCCTTCCAAAAGCGGTTTCACTTAGGTCTCAAACACATTTATTTGTGGGATAGACTTTTTTCCCATACAGTATGAAATATCCGACGTTCAGAATGACCGAACGTTCCTTCACGTCCCGAGGAAATGGTAGTGCACATGACTGAGATGGATTAGCGCCCATTAAGGGTAGCTCCGTCTAATACCTACGTGAACGCAATATGTGCCCAGATACCAATAAACGCTACATTTTAGGCGATACGTCTTAAGTCTTGACGTCTTGAAATGGCCAGAAGATCAATTATTTTACTTATGAGCGTTCAAAGTCAAGCCGCAATGTCATCTCGGCGATCATAAATGTCAAAATGTCGTTAAATTAAAGGTGTTTAAGACAGATTGAGACTGAGATGCAAATGCAAAATATTAGAATTGAAGTTCAGTAACTGACCAAAATACATATAAAGGGATTGTTCAATAGGAAGTCAGCAACAAGAATATGCAAAATGCATAATTCACTTAACAATACCTCTTGTTGGTAACACTCATTTATAAATCGTCATTTTCACAATAAATATTTATTCTTTTAAAACCATGAGATGACGTAAACATTCATTGCGATTTCACAATATTTCATTTGGTAATGGCGGTGCTGGAGCGCTATAATGTTGCCATCTTGAAAATGGTAGAAACAAAATGGCGCGTGGTGGTTTTCTGTTGAATTTAATAGAAAGAAACAAAGACAAATCGGTGTCTCACATCCAGTCGAGCAAGGATTAAACAAAGCGCTGTTTATGTTAATGAAACGAGATCTTATCCGTTCACGTTTAAACTTGCTATGGGACTAGGAACTACGGCTGTTGGCTTCCGAGGTTTTCGCTGCAAAAGCTTATTAAATGTTTTACCTTGATAAGGGCGAATCAAATATTGAATGTTTGCATTTTGAGCTCAGAATTTCTGTAAGATCCTATTTATAAAGGCTAGGTCTGAAATTAAACGCTTTCTGTTTTTGATTGCTTAATCTAAATACTTTCTCAAGGTTCCTATTAACTTTATAAATTAAAATGGAACTAACATTAATAAATTAATGCCTACAAGATATCGCTAATGATATTTTTAATTAAAACTGTTCTATTGCTAAGTAACGTTGATTTGTTGGTAACAGACGCTGGCAATGATAAATATCTTAATCAAGACATTACTGTCCCATTGTTAAATATATACATCATGTTTTGACAGGCCGTTAATCAGAATACACCGACAGACAGCCGAAAATAGAAGAATAGTTATAAAAAGTCGAAGTAATTGGACAAGTTTCACCTTTAATTCGTTTCAATTATAAATCTAAAAGGTTATTTTTGTTGGAAACCCCGTTTATTATGAACGCGGAGGGCTGGCGGGCGGCGCTTTTCATCTGTCAGTAATTTATTGTCCGACAAGTTGTGACATCGGCCATTGAAACGACGTTATTTATGCACAATGGAATTTAAGTTAAAACTACTGAAATTTATTCACTATCGCAAGGTTCAATTATTAATGAAACCATAAATATAGACGTTCGACAGGTAGAATGAGCAAGGGCCATTTCTGATCCGAATCGAACGCTTCTTGCTCAGACTAAATTGGTTGCTCATTTAACGAACACTCGAAGCTGAAAATGCAAAAGTTAGTTTTATGGCATAAACCCTAGTGTGAGTTTGATACTATTCCATTTTCTCTTATTCGTTCAATTTACATACAAACTGGCTCCGAACAATAAGCGAAAAACATGTCGAATTAATATTTAAAAATCCCGTTCACGTTCCATTTTCGAACGAGAGGAAAGCATAAACAATCCGACCTTAGAATAATAACGCCTAGAAACCTAGTACGAGCATCAAAAGTGAAGCAACTCAGACTACTCCATATACGGAGTACTCGGCGCAGCGAGCCGTCAGTGCTCAAGGTCACGCTCTGTTGAATGCACCTCCCGAGAAATATTTAAAAATGACAGTTTGTTGCATAAAAAGATGCTCTAACACACCAGGAAAACAAAAAACATCACGTTTCACAAGTAAGTACTTACATTAAATCCATTATTTTTACGTAAATCGATCTTCAAATTAAAATTTTCATAACCTAATTTATCACAATGTAGTGTTGCCAGTTGTAAAGAAAAATTACCCATAATACAGTAAGCACTAACTGTTGGAGTCTACCTGTATTATGATGCTTATTGTTTAAAGTTGTAAGTATGAAACGAAAGCTAATAATTACGGTTGATTCAAATAATTTGCGCATTTTTTTAAGTGAAAAGTTCTTTAGGCGCGTTGGGCAGTTTTCATATGGAAAAAAACCATAGTCGCGACACGCGGCGACACCGACACCTGTGTATGAGATCGTGTCGATGTGAGATCGTGTGTTAATAATTTGAATTTGAATTTTTGATTTTGAATTTGAATTTGTCTTAAAATTGAAATAAAGGAACATCAGACTGGGCGGCCAACCAGGGGGGGGGGGCAGGGGGAGGCGGGAGCCTTGTCGGCCCCGCGGGTGCCGACCAGTCTTTCATGGGTGTCATTTTCGCGATCTTTGGGGTCGCTAAATCCGATTATGGGGTCATAATCGAAATCCAAGATGGCGGCGACGAAATTTGCTAACTTTTCGTCATGGGTGTCAATTTCATGGTTTCTGGAGTCGCTGAAACCAATTATGGGGTCAAAATCGAAATCCAAGATGGCGCTGACGAAATTTGCTAACTTTTCGTCATGGGTGTCATTTTCATGGTTTCTGGAGTCGCTAAAACCAATTATGGGGCCAAAATCGAAATCCAAGATGGTGGCGATGAAATTTGCTAACTTTTCCTTATGGGTGTCAATTTCATGGTTTCTGGAGTCGCTGAAACCGATTATGGGGTCAAAATCGAAAACTTAGTATGCATACGCCATCTAACCAGGTCTAAATAGTTAGTTGAGAACATTTTCTAAAAAGAGTTTAGAAGGAGAGAGAGAACGATTTGAAGTTTTCTATAAAAGTGAAAAACCACTACCTTTCCTCCTGATGTTTAAAATGTCATGTCGAAAAGTTAGCAAATTTCGTCGGCGCCATCTTGGATTTCGATTTTGACCCCAAAATCGGGTTTAGCGACTCCAGAAACCATGAAAATTACACCCATGACGAAAAGTTAGCAAATTTCGTCGGCACCATCTTGGATTTCAATTTTGACCCCATAATCAATTTTAGCGACCTTAGAAACCATGAAAATGACACCCATGACGAAAAGTTAGCAAATATCGTCGGCGCCATCTTGGATTTCAATTTTGACCCCAAAATCGGGTTTAGCGACTCCAGAAACCATGGAAATGACACCCATGACGAAAAGTTAGCAAATTTCGTCGCCGCCATCTTGGATTTCGATTTTGACCCCAAAATCGGGTTTAGCGACTCCAGAAACCATGAAAATTACACCCATGACGAAAAGTTAGCAAATTTCGTCGGCACCATCTTGGATTTCAATTTTGACCCCATAATCGATTTTAGCGACCTTAGAAACCATGAAAATGACACCCATGACGAAAAGTTAGCAAATATCGTCGGCGCCATCTTGGATTTCAATTTTAACCCCATAATCGGTTTTAGCGACCCCAGAAACCATGGAAATGACACCCATGACGAAAAGTTAGCAAATTTCGTCGGCGCCATCTTGGATTTCGATTACAATAAGTACATACCGACAAGTTACGTACTTAACATTTTTTTTTATATTGATCTATGATTAGTCCCAAGTATATTAACATTTTTCCCGATTTTAGGGAAAGTGTTCATTCCTAGCAACATTTTTTTACGTCTGTGGCTGTAATTACATACCGCTCACTCACACATAAGTACGAAAGTTGCTTCATTTTTTGGTAGGGAGCGTGTATGAGACTCTCCTTCTAGGCGTTATTATTCTAAGAATCCGACATTAAAAAAGCTACATTTCCTCCAGCATTGTTACTATTGCTGACAGAAAAGAGGTTTAACATAATAACCGACGGTTTACTGCTGGAAAGTTCGCAAGCCATTATAAGCTTTCTCTGTAACATTTGCTATTTCTACATAACACATAGTTTCGTAATTAAAGAGTCAGAACTAGCATTATGTTAACGACTATATTTCGTACTGTGTAGCGAACCCGTGGTGGGAGAAAATGGCGGCCGTTAAAAATGTTTCGGGTGTAAACTGGGAACATTATTATGCTGAGGCCACTAGTTTTTCTTGTTACCTGAATTGTTAAATTGTTGGGATAGTTTCGCTAATAAACAGAATGTAGTTAAGTACACATTCTGACTATTCGGGTCATGTGAAAATGTAATTTTTAGGAAACATTAATTTCGCTGGAGAGCTTTTGCTATGTAGATCAAGCATGTCCAAAGGGAATACAAAATTAATTAGGTACTTACAGAAATAAAAGCTATTTCGTTATTATCGTTTCGGACACGTTTACTAATTAATACTAAAGTAACCCATTAAACACACTGAACTGTTACACATAGTAATTTCAATCAAGCAACATTACTCACATTAGAATTAAGACCCGAAGCTCGGAATTAAACGTAAACAAAGAGATTATTAAAAGGCTTCAGTGACGGTGTTTAAATTGATCAAACTCCAAGTAAGTGGGATAATCCGGCGGGATTAACACAACAACAGGCAAGCCTGTTTGTTGAATATTGAAGCACCCACTTGTATTAGCGCGGTTACGTTTTGATGGCAATGCAAATAAAACCACCCTGAGATGCT
The DNA here is from genome assembly GCA_947386135.1 of Melanchra persicariae. Lineage (NCBI taxonomy): Eukaryota > Metazoa > Arthropoda > Insecta > Lepidoptera > Noctuidae > Melanchra > Melanchra persicariae. The sequence continues at coordinate 3,186,555 of OX376653.1, read as the reverse complement.
AAAGCGTATAATGTGTAATTGCAGATTAAACAAGGGATTGTTTTCAGTTCCCGCCAATTTAAATGTCAAAGATGTCATTATTTAGTTTGATATTAAAGCTTCAGTGTTGCCATAGTATTCAATCCAAAAACTACTGATGTCCACTCTATTCGATTAATGACATTAGTATAAAGTCGCGTAATGAAAGCCCCCACCCTCGCTAATACCTCGAACACTTATAAAGATAAATGACCGCACCCATTCCGCCGTTACGTTTCGTACCAAACGGGGTTAAAAGGGTTTTCAGTTCCTTAATAATTAATTGAAGGGTAGTCCATTTTAGAAATTAGCATGATTCCGTTTTTAGCCAAAGGCAATGGGACTGACCGAAGATAAGATTGGGGATGATGTATTAAAATTAATGTAAATATTAAATGAGTAATTAGTATTCCGAACGAATTTATGAGCTAAGTAGAAGATGGATTTATATTCAAGGCAGATCTTTTTGCTATGTCGAAGAAACAGGGCCACGTTAATATTAATGTACTCAGATAGTACCTATTTTATCACAATATTGAGTCCGGAGCGATAGAAAACACTTGACCGAAAATATTATACCCGGCCGAGCGGGAAGGGCGCTGGTGCGACACATTCATTTTTCCATAACGCCGGACGATTATTCACACGCAAAATAATACCTATCGATTTAAAAAATGAATCCTTTTATAAGCGGAACGAGCGTTATTCCGCCGTGAAAATAGCTTCGATGCTTCCATTTTACAGCGCCGAAAGGGTTCCCCGCGAGCGAGTGATAAAGTAATTTATCCACTTCCGATAACAGGCCAATAATCCTCCAGCGCACTTGGCGGGAATATGAGGAATAAATAAGAGGAGTTAGGAGGAGTTGGAAGGAGTTCAGGGGAGGAGACACGGAGGGAGCCGCGTGGAGCCGCCGATAACACGCGCATCCTCGATGCACTGCGGACGCGATCCGAACTGTAATTCTCATCGAAGTTAGTTAGCAGATAACATACAGCCGACTTGGTTGTCAGCAAATATTTTTAACGAGTGTAACTTCGTTGATGCTCGGAATGTCTTCCTGCTTGTTTTGTGCTGATTTTCTTCGAGTTGTGGAGCTGCGAGCGGTAACGTGGTTTACTTGTGTTTGTTTTGTGCCACTAAAAGTGAAACGCAAACATTCGAAAGGAGCGCCTTGAAAGGAGTGTTTGCTCTCCAATTTTATTAATTAAGTTTTCTATTAGGCGGTTCCGATGAACTTAAATCAAATACGGTAAAATTAAATTCAAATTCAGATTGATATCACGTAACTGGATATAAATTGGTTTACTGTTCTCAGAATTCGAAAATCAATTCGGTATACAGTCGGGTTTCGCCGGCCCGAACTATCGCTTGGGGGTAGAATGTATCATGTACGAGCCGCGGGAACTTTATCAGAGCATTGTATTTCATACACATTATCCCTAAATCCTTCAGTGGCTGCGATTCTCATCACGCTCCAAGTGCTGTCCCGAGGCACTTAGAACGCCCTAGGACTTAGTAGTGATGTACTAACTCTATCGGCGTATTCGATTACCGAGAACTCGACCATATACAAGCTGATTACTTAGCGGAGTCAGATGAACGGATAGCAATGCTATTAAGTAGTAAAATCGTTTCGGTTGTATTTATTGTTGTTTATTTTATGAGCTCCGCGTGTGTTGAAGCTTGAATATTCATGACCGTAAAGATATTGGGAGACGACTGTAAAATACGCGAACAAAACTTAATTATTATCACATTTACTTGTCTCAAAATGTTTAAGGAGATTTTTCTGTACAATTTTCCTTGTAGTAAAGGTTTATTATTTAATTCAATCTTACGCAGATTCATTTTTTATGTGCAATTCGTAGTTCACTTACATAAATTGCGTTTTAATTTTGGTATTATTGAAGCCATCCACTAATATTCTAATGTACCCCTATTTTCGTATCTCTACCTATATGTACCAAGACAAATTTTGATTGTTACTCTAAGTTCAGTCAAGTGCGCAATGTGGACGATAACGATTATTGTTTCATGAATATATTAACTGAGGGTGAAACTCAAGGGCAATATTATAGAGAAATAAAGAAATTACTTTTATTCAGCACAAACTCAAGGCATATAACACGTTTACAGGGCAAAAAAAGCAAATTGAAAAAAAAAAAACAAAATCATTCTGTTTTCAAAAAGATAAAAAGAATGTGTAGAATTCGTTGTACACAAATTGTTAAGTTTACGTAATCTGTCATTAGTTTGTTATTATTCAATTAACTATCTTCTCAATAATAATTGGTCTTTATATCCGAAATGGTCCATAGACAGAAGTGGGAAGTCCATAGACACATTTCCATGAAAACTGTATGACTAGCAACCTACATTGAGGATAATGGCAATTGAGGATTACGTTTAGGCCATAGACGCTCATGTATTCGTATGGAGAAATAATTCATTAAGCACGAGTTTGGGATTGTAGAGGCAAAAGTAATAATGCTCTAGAGAATAAGTGTTTTCATGGTATTAAGGCAGTAAACGTATGTATTATTCGTACTAAACCGAGAAGTAAAAGTCGTGTTTCATCGTATAAAAGGTTATTAAAACATAGTGCTCCAAATGCCTGTGCTGCCTCTCAGGAATAATGACTGGTATAATGAGGAAAATGTTAGTAGTTAAAGGTCATATTCAGAAATACATACCAGGTGTAACAGATATAACGCAAAATATGAAAAGGAGTCATTTCACTCATCATTTTGAACAAATTTTACCTACTATAGGATCAACAATAAAGTCGAGCAGAAAAAAACCACTGCCTTATAGGTACATTTCTGTGAGAAACCTCGGCGAAATGACTGAACGACTGTTTTCTTTTTGGAATTCCAGAGACGGCCTTTTGGTAAAAGTTGTTCATAATGATGAGTACAAAGACTCCTTTTTAGGTATTGCGTTTATTTCAGTAACACCCAGTACATAAGGCCATATGCTTATGCTCGAAACACTAACCTACAAGGCTGAACATTACACTATTTTATTTCATACGAACTTCGTATTCTAAAGTGTTTAAACCCATACTACAGTGAGTGGAGCATAATTTCCTAGGTCGACATAGATATGGGGTCTGGAAATTACACATAAAGGAGAACAAGAACCCCAGCTAACGATTATGACAACGTTTAGTGGTACAGGATAATCCCGTATCACAAACTGTGCCAGAGGAATTCTAATTAATCCTACCAAAAATGTACGATTTAAATCCTTTGGGATTAGTTACGGGGGCCTTGGGCTCCGTGGTCGATGTTTGCGAATTGCTGATTATTATCTTAATAGGATAGCCGGAGATTTACTGGGGGACCTTACATGTATACAATGGTGGACGCGGCGCGATTAAACTGTGTCAATTTTGGTATGTGTTTCGTCTTAGGTTAGATGCAATTTTGACTTGAAAGACCAACAATTTTCTTGCTGCCATGAATTGGTTTGGTTAACCTGCTTTTTTTTACAATAAACTACTGACAGACACATGAATTGTTGAGAAGTCGGTGAGTAATTAAGTAAATTAATAAATAATAATTAAAAATAAATCAATAAAAAGGATCAAATTCATCAGTTAATTGGTATTATTTCAAGGAACTTATCAATTCCGAAACGTAGATCTCTATGAGTATGAACTAGACAAATAGGGCACTTTCAATCATAAGTAGGTACCATAACTACACCAATTAAAAATTATGAATATTTGAATAGTTCCAACATAATTCTTTACATATTCAAAAACTCTTTCATCCCAAAAATCACTTAACAAAATCCCCACTTCCATAGCTCCACCCGAATTAAAAGATGGCGCCTCGCCCGTTTCCAATGGCCTAATATTTCACGTTTTGAAGGCTGGAAGGTCAGAGCGCGGTTATGACGTGATGGTCTGACAAATGTCAGTAGTTGCTGTAATTCATGGCGGCTCCGGGGAACATTTATCGTCTCCGATAAGGGCCGCCTGTATTTTTGCTGGGCGAGAATGATAAACAGGGTGTATTAACAATTTGCGACGCTTTGGAGACTAATATTCTAAGTAGATGGATCAGCTTTTTGCTAATTTAAAAGTCACTAAGGTTCAGTTGAAAACCAGCGTCAAGCACTATAAATAAATAAATAAATTGTTTAATCAAGTAACAAAATGAGTCATTCATTTTGTTAGTAACAGAAACTTAAGTTATGTTAGAGAAACAATAAAAAACGAAACACACAACATTAAAAGTACGGAAATCACCGCTGCACCATCCCATGAGAAATAGCACAGCAGTGATTCACATACCTGCAGTTCAGTCTGCCTCTTATCATCGACAGTATGCTGTTGGAGCTACTACTATGTGTCTTGCCCTTATGCTGTACTAGACTTATTTGGTGCAGCCATGAGGTTTAAAAAGAGAAGGTAACTTGACCGTTATTGTTTTTTTTTAAATTTTGTTTTTATTTGTCCTTTAAATGTGATGTGTGAAGTTTGTGCTAAATAAATTGACTAAAATTTAAAAAAAATACACTAATATTAAAACATACTACAATTTAACATAAAAAAATCGTTCTCAACGCTGTCAGCTGGTAATGTGCCCAAGAGACTGGCGACATTGCCACGTTGAATGGCAATGCTTAGTCTCTGCCCAAAGTAAAAGCCAGCTCTTGGGTCACGGGAAGTGTCAACCAGACGTTTCGAAATTTCTTTGAAAAGGCTGTGAGCACAAGGGCCCGAGGGTTTCAACCCCAAACGGCTCGAAAATATAGTTACCAATAAGCTTACTATATTTACGCTACTTGAGGTATTTCACAGCCGCAGCGGCAGCGCAAGCACAGCACGATGAACTAGGGAGATGAAATAAATAAATACATAAATATATTTTTCCTTTTCATTCTTTTTATAAAGGTCTATTTAGTTCTTAACGAAACAATACTAATTTTGAAAGGATGTTTTCCTCTTACCTCCTAAATGACGTAATTATTTTTCTTTGTTTCCTTTCCTTTTTGTTTGTAATTTTCTTTTCTTGATCCTGTTTCGAGTTTTGTAAGTGGCTTTGGACTTTTTCCCTTTTCCTCGAAATATTCTTAATCAATGTAACTGGGCCTCTGCTTCTCCCACAACAGAAAAACCGTGATCCATGCAGCCAGTTGTCGTGATTCATGGGTCCCGGGATCTGGCATTTGTTGACCCTCGGTAAGGCCAATTGCTAGTATAGTCTATGGTCCGAAACGGCCATTTGTCTCCCCGTTTGGGACAAGGGATATTTATTCACTGCTGTTTATTGGGATTGTATTGAAATTGAAATTAATAGACGGCATAGTTTTACTTATTTGGGTACGAAGTTATGGAACGTTGCAGATTCGTAGGACGATTGTTAGTTTTGAATTATGAGCACGGATGGTAGGGGGTGACCAATATAAATATAGGTATAAAATATTTTAATATCTCCTCATTCAATCTAATGCACCATAGACAATTGCTAGTTTTAATATAATGCAACCGTTTAGTAAAAACGTCACAAAACTGAATGCAGCAAAACATTCATATTCCATGCACGTGTAAAACAGCAACGTTTTTAAAACTTTAAACATTTTCTAAATCCACAAAGCATTCTCTGTTTCTTTTTCCCAAAGTATTAATAAAACACAGATAGTAATCACATACGAACACGTTGGAAGCGCAATAATTGTTTAGATTCACATTTGATAATGAATAATGCTGTGTGAACAAATTCTCAACACCGAAACACAAGTAGGACCGGGGCGATTTATAGTCTCTATCCGATTATGTGCCGGCTAACGGAATGCACTTTGCATATAACACTGAACAACTCTATTGTGAATGTGATAAGGTTTATTTCAGAGTGCAAGCAAAAATGTAGGTTAAGAATATTAAAAAATCTTAACGTGTTAAAGTTCCCAAGGTTTTAATACTTTTAAAATACGTCGCGTTGAGAACATATTAGCAAGGCGGAATTTGTGGAGCGTTTTCGTAAGATTTAGCGATTTGGTTGTGATTTTTCAAGTTTTTTTTTATCATAATGAGACTTCGTTTATATTCTTGTATCTTAATTTTATCTGAGAAAGTTATAAGTTAGAGTTTATGGTTGAATTAAAATCAAATGTGTGGTTTATAAAACCTGTATGTGATCATCAATGGTTCACAAGTTGTAGATGAGAATCATTTATGCATTCCCTTTACGATTGTGGAGATAAAAATGTTTATTTTTATGTTTGTTTGAGTCTGAGTGCGATAGCGAATGAAGTTGGTCATATGCTTGGATATTTTACTACAACTTGCGTATTTTTAACTGGGTACTTGCGTATATTGTAGGTTTTATACAGGCAATTATGATGACCTAGATGTGGCACAGATCAACCAGGGAAGTCATACTTGTAGTAATATTAAGGAAGTAAGAAACTTTGCACAGAAACATTACTTCTGTAAAGTGAAGGCAGCGAAAATGGCTGATACATTTAATGTTTTTTTTTGGTACAAACCCGCCACTAGACAAAAATCCAGCACAGAAAGAAATTTTGACAGGCTTCAAATGAGCCTCCTTAGCCAACCAGCGGCAGTTTAAAGCGCTTCGCAATAAATAGGCTGCCATAACAGAGAAATGAAAGATACCACATTAAGTAATGCTATAATCGCACTCGTGCGGCGATCATTAAGAAGGTTACAGGTCACGGCGGGTATTAAAGTAATTCGCGTGCTGTGCTGTGTTCCCGATTTGACTTAACGTGTGTTTTAAGTTATTGAATCTTTGTTGATATTTGTTCTTTTGATTAAGTGCGACCTTTATTACCCGACTGCCTCAATAGTAAGGTAATGTTTTTTCGACGTTACGAAATTTTATTTTAATACAAAACATTTTTTTCTAACAGACTCATGCCTAGTAAAACTTAATTTTTTTTTTCTTTATCTCAGAAGAAAAGGCTTTAAACAAATGCGTACCCAAGCATGCACTTTCCAGAGTTGCGGAATTTGTTCGAAAGAGTCACCGCGGCCCTGGAACGCAAAGGGCATTAGGAGGAGCACGGATGGGTTTTAGTCAGTAAGAGTCTGACACTCCCTCCCGCTCCACCCAGAGCGGAAAGAGTCATTTGATGATTTCCCATGCTTAGAAAAGAGAAGAGAAGAGAAAGCATGCCCTTTGATAGGGTACGCAATAGATATGGGCTGGTAAAATGGGGAAATTAAAGATATTTAAATTAGAACCATTTAAGTAAGGTTCGTGTAGTCATTATTAAGAAGGCTACAGGTCACTGCGGTTATTAAAGTAATCACGCGCATGCTAGCAAACCCGCTGTGCTGTGTTCCCGATTTGACTTAACTTGTAATGTTAATGGAACTTTATTTTATTTATGTGGGCTCTTTTGACCTTATGGAAGTCATTTCAATTACAGCTGTTGCGTTGTCATCATTTTTTAAAATAATTGTTGATAGCTCACGTTTATCCACTATGGATAACATACCACAGACATCAACAAAAATCCACTTATGAGTGAATTTTTGTTGTACCTTATTTACGTTGTTTTCATTTCGTTTTTTTTTTTGGTGAACTGTAACTTATTTGGCTTCTGTTTTTACAATTATTTTGGCACAACCTGGCTTTCCCCTAAAGCTTTCTATCTCTATCAATGGCCCACAAGGGGGTTACCGCCACACTTGTCTGGCTGATTGATGATGGCGGCTAAGTTAGATGTTACACAAGATCACAGGTGGTCGAAGCTGACTATCCCAGTGGCAATTTTTCGAATGGCTTCAGATGGGGTGTGGCTAAACTAAAGCATTATCCTGTTCATCCCCTAAGACATATTAATAGGCTTCAGTAGGGCTACACAATACATAGCAACAATTTAAGAAGACAATAAAATATTGCGTGGTTGCTACGGCGTAGCAGATGATTGACTACGCTTGCTACGCTCGTAGCACTAGACAGTACGCTACGAAAGTTCGGGGTTGCGCTACGCATCATATCGATGTTTTTTTTTCTTTGGATACAATTATTGGGTTCATTGGATTATATTATACAGCTGAAAGTCTCAATGGCTGAACGGATTCAGATGATTTTTGGAACACAGATAGACCTGCATTAGGACGTATAATGCGTTTTACACTGGTAGTACCTACGTCCCTATGGGATAATTTTTACTTTCACGCAGTCAAAGCCACTGCCAACATTCAGTGGTAATTTTCAACACTTTCAATAATACAATTTACTCCAACGACATAACCAGAATAGGCACCCAAGTTAGACACCCACCGAACATCGTTCCAACTTTATTGCTTCCGAATATCTATCGAAACAATTAGTTTGTCGAAACTCCATCATTGTTCCGATCCGTTACAGTAATGGCTAGGTTTGTATGCATCGAGATGTAATCTAATTGGAGCGGGCGCCGCAGACTGCCGTGCGATGCGACCGACAATCCGAAGCCGACCGCAACTATTAAACTGGTCGTCCCAAATCATATGTATAATGAAGGTTACAGGTACGAGGCGGTGGGAGTTTATGGGATAAGGGGATTTAGAGACATGGCTTTGGTGTTGTCTGTTTATTAAACAACGTGGGACCAACACAGATATCGCAAAAAAAAGGCTGATCCATTTTGTCGAGTATCACAGAAATGTATGGTGCAGTCGATTTTTTTTTCGCGATTTTAGTGTTGCTACCAATTTTTTTTTTTTGAACAACAACACATTTTTGACATTTCGACAATCGTTATTGCTGATAGAATGTCATTTTGTGTAGGCCCCTTATGATGACATCCTGTTTTTATTTCTACACGACTACCCCAGAATAAGGGCCAGTATAGATATGTTTAGAGAACCAAGGTTACCGACACAGCCCGAAGGATCGCCAAACTGAAATGGCAGTGGGCAGGCACATTGCTCGCAGAACAGATGGTCGATGGGGCATAAAAGTTCTGGAGTGGCGACCGCGTACCGGAAGACGCAGCGTTGGAAGGCCGACCGAGGACCTGGTGAGGGTCGCGGGTAGCCGATGGATGCGAGACGCACAGTACCGATTGTTGTGGCGACACTTGGGGGAGGCCTATGTCCAGCAGTGGACGTCTCTCGGCTGATATGATAATGAAGATAGATATGTTTTTGTAGTAAGATTGAGACATAACAGAAGCCTAAATTTAGATAAGTAATGTTAGTGTGTTAGTTCATTGAAACACATAAAATCATTACCAAAACTAATTTATTTCGTGTCAGAATAAAGCCTTAGCTTACAATAGTACCGATGGACTGAAACTGACCGATAATTAATAACAAAAAAAAAACTTAATCTCGTCAGCTAACTGCTCTTATTGTACTCATAATAAAATTATTTATTCTGTTTAACAAAACAATCAAGTTAAATGTTTGAACAAATTAACGAATTTCATTGAAGTAGAATTTCAAAGCGTTCAATACAATATTGTTCTTTTAATCGTAACACAAACGAAACGAGGTCAAGATTGATGTTAAAAGTAATTACTTCGTGCATAGACTATTGGGTATCGAATCGAAATGTTCGGCCCGATAGATAGCGACGAACTACGAGTGCTAAACTCACTGGTTTGAATATCTCGACCACTTGGCGAGATTAAATTCATTGAATGTCTAGAATTCTAGGAAGGGTTTTTCAGGGAAACTGATAAGGTACTTGTAAATGGAAAATTTTGCTCATTAATTAATTAATTTTATAATAAGATATTGTTAGAATTTTCTCTTCATTTCTTTGTCAAAAACTTTTCATTTGTCCTTCATCAATGTCGCGGCATCTTCATTTACATTTCCCAGAATATGATTTAGTAAAGAGAAACAAAGGAGAGTCCAGTAAACAATGTGTTTGCGACAAATCAATACCACTCTAATAGGTAAATGAGCCCGTCCCCTGGCTATTTCTATTTCAGTGCGAGACGAGTAAATAAAACATGAGTGAGCACAGTTCCCTGTCGAGACTGGGGGTCCATTAATTCGTGATAATTTCGGCGCGTCCCATGGTACGGCCGGCCGTCTCGTCCGACCACGATTGATTAATCGTACGGTTGTCGGCACAAGATCGGCAGTCGACTTAATTGAAAAGTCAACATCTCGATGTACACACGATCGATTACGATCCGTGGAGTTAATTTATTATATTTGTTACAGCCGCGCCTCCACCCGTGACGAGTAATCTGTTCGTTGTGTCGCCCGCTTGTTGTTTTTAATTAGGCTTTATCTTACATGTCACAACATGGAATAAAGAGATGTCGAGCAAAGCGTTACATCTAAATATTATACTCAAAATGTGTTCCCAGTATCTAGCTGTGTGATAATTTGGATTAGTCGCTTCACCAAAGCTCTAAGTCGACGTCGTACTTGTAATCATCTAATTACGATTTCCACCGCGCTATGCTAACAAATAATTTTATTATTACTGAATACCGGTGTAAGTGCTAAATACGATAATGGAGGGAAATTATAACAAATGAAATTATTGCGAATTAAATTACGTCCGCAGTTTAATGTTCAGCTATAGTTCTGGTTTATTTTCTGTGTTATATGAGAATTTTTATAGCGAAAAAGCGTGCATTTAACGAGAACAATTAGCGGTTTTATATCGCCATAATGTTCACACACCGTGCTCCTGGTCGGTTTGCAGGACAAAGCGTAAGTGACGGTCACTGGCCGCCATTTTGTACAAATAATTCAACAAGATTCGCGCGGAATGGCCACCGCTTCCGGCTGTCGGGGAAACAACTTTATGCTTATTTTAACTGCCGCTAACGCACCTGAAAACAGGGGTCTAGCTTACGTGTTGTTCTCTGCGCTGTTGCAGAAGCTACCTAACGGTACGTGTACCACTATTGTTACTTGTAAACTCTGCTAACGTGAAACATCTAACACAAATCGTAGTTCAAACAATGAACACTTTATCCGACAGTTATTGAACATAAACAACCACCGCTTATTGCTCCTATTACCTACAGAAACAAAATGAAAATTTCTGCGCACTCCAAGCAAAAACGCCACGATCTTTATGTTCGAATTAGTTTTCTTGCTCAGGGTTTAGTACGCATAGATTACACACACACGAGCGGCGGGTAATAAAGGGGGTTCTTTATGTGGCACAGAACGGAACCGGGTCCAGGAGGCGAACGCGGCGCGGCGGGGCCGGTCACTCGCGTATTGTTCCCGCGCCGCGTTCGCCGAATAACTTTCCTGAATTCGCGGCCAAATGCACTGCCCGCTTCCGCAGCTCCGTAGCGCAACACAGACATAGCTCTGTTTTACTGCGAACAGAATTCGAGCTCGTGGTTTATGCACTATGTGTGTAATCGGATAAGTTTAGTCTAGTATCGATGCCATGATTGATTACGGTGCTTCTCTAGTTTGCGTTTGAATATGAAGCATCAGTTGCGTTTTGTGGCGACGGAAACGGACTGATCTGCTTAATTAGGTTAAGCGAATTTGTTTTAGAACTAAAATTATCATATCGTGTATATATTATTTCAGTTCAAACTTTAATAGTTGAAAAATGTTAAAGTTTCGTGCATTACACCAAATTTATGAACCTCGCCGTCAAAATATTTTAAACGCATAAAAATATTAATTGAAAGTATCATCAAAGCAAATACTTTATGGGCAAATTAAAAAAGCATTCGGAGCGATAAAGCATCGCCGTGGGAACAGTTAAACCGCTGTGAACGCATAAATTCCGTTCCGTTGCGATAAAAAGCCTTATAAAACTTGCATTTATTATCAGTACGCCATCGGGCATCGGTTACGAGCGTCGAAATGTCGCAATATAAGGAACGCGGTCATCTACAGGCAGAGGTCATTAGTTTGATGTATGTGCGCGATAAAACACGTATTCCTTGTTAGATTTCACGTCATATATAGCGGCCAGTATTTCTTGGCGGCGGCGGAATATGGAACTAAATTTAAATCTACTGAATTTGACATTTGTTTGACGTTTGTGTTTGGTGGCGCCATCTTGAAATGTCAAGTAACACTGGCCACTAATGACGTAGCCTTGCGTCATAATGATGATGATAGTGTTTATGGTGCAGGTTGTAAAGTTTTAATGCTAGAGATGAGATGCATTTGAGAAGTTAATTAAAATATTTAGTGTAGGTAGTGACACCTTTACGGTCTTCACCAGCTGATTGCTCTATCGCAGTTGAGAATACCGTAACTTTTTTTTTAGTAGGTATCTGGAATAGCTTAATTAAGATTAATAAAAGATTTATTGGCTTTTAATAAACTTATTAAAAGCAAGAAAAGATGAAACATCATCCAAGTGAATATACGAATGGAGAATGTTTGCCCGATTATCCACTAATTTGATTTTTCTCTATTTAATAGTGCTTAAACTGGATAGAAAATTAGTAACTTTCTAATAACAACTAAACGGAATGTGACATACTGAAGTGACACATGATTTGTCCGTCAAATTAAACCAATTATATTTTGTGGGACAGTGGTTGTGCAACAGTTGTTGTTCGTAATTGATTCCATGAGAGCTGATAGAAAATGATTGATGGAACAGCTGTCACGATGTTGATGGTATAATCAGAGCCAATGTTGCAAATCACGCCTCGTATGATGGGCGCCATTTTGTGTTCGGGTAATGGCGCGAATAAATTATTCCGTAATAATTTGATGAGTATAAATGGTTATTTTTAGTTGAATGGGAAGTAAATTATACGGTTACTTGTGCGTGTGCGAATAATTTTTTATTTTTGTACTTTAACGAGTCACTTTCAAAATGCCAATTTACTAAAATATATTTGATTGTTAGTTATGATCGCACCAACGACCACAACATGTTTTTAACGCCCTTATTTTTTGGAAAACAAAACCGCATTTCATTATTAAAATTAAATTAAAAACGATACCATCTGCCCTTAGAATGACCAAAGGTTAAATTGCCCTTAAAATTAATAACGAAACGACGATCTAACAACAATGATATTAATATAGCATAGTTTTTGTTTACAGAGATAGCATCGGGGTTAAAAAAATTGAAACATTACGCCCTTTGCGTGTTCAAGTAGGACGAATGTGCTCCGACCTTTTTTATTTACGAACATTAAAAAAAATTGTTGAGACGTCACGCAAGCAAGTAGGTTGTAGTGAAAATGAATTGTATTATCGCACAGGGTGCCTATGTAAGTAAAAGTACGAGTAATAAGCAAAGGGTTGCCATATACTTACACGGTTTTTAATGTGAACAACTGGCGTGATGTCATGCGTCAGGAAATTTAAATATGGAATGAAATATGAATATGGTTAGTTATTCACGCTGCTTTAGAAGTGTATGAAAAAGTGAAATATAAGTTTGTCTTTATTTATCCGTCCTCGGCGTCCCTGCCAAGTTGTTAAGGTCAACAAAAGTTTATTAATTTTAGGTCTCATCGGGAAAGACTACTACTCAAACACTTGAAAGTGACTTGAGGGTTTAAAAGTTTCCACTTTGAATTAATATTTAAAACGAGAAAGTTTGTTTGTTTTACCGGATTTTAATGTAAAATTGAAATTGAAATAAAAATACCGCTTTCAGCCAATTCTTAACAGTATCAACATACACAAAATCACATAAAAGTTCAGCTTGGTATTTTAATTTTTTTTAAAGTGCTGGGAAAAGAGTTAATAAAACCTATTTAGGAAAGTTGGACGCAATTTCTTACAGCCTATTAAAGCAAAGTCGTTCCAAGCGTCGGACGTTCGAATTTTATGTTCGAAATTTAAAATAATCGTAAAAATTCGCGCCAATCGCGTGCACTGGTTGCAAACGAACTGAATAAGCAGGGTAACAAGAAGTACCTACGGATACGAATAAATAATGTCAATAAGGATATTGCTGCTTACGTGTGCTAGCTGTCGTATTTATGAATGCAAAGCTACGATGCGATTTAGATTCATATCGTTCATATAATACCGGCTTCTATTTTAAATTTATTAACGATATTAAAGCACAGTTTTGGTTGGAGGAAACATGTTGTTTTAGTTGCTTGTTAGCGTAGCGAAAGATATTGGAAGTTTACAAAGAAGGACGTCTATTATTTTGGCGCTCGATATATTTAAAATATCGTATGGTTTGTATTTTGATCTTTTCGACGCAAAGCAATATGTCACTGCCAAGCGTGACTTAAAGCTATAACAATGAGAACCTCCCCTTGAATTGCTCACAAAAGTGTAAAACAGTGTAAAGACAAACATTACTCTATAATATATCATACCTGAACACCTTTCTCAAACAAAACACACGCATATACATAATTACTTATACACGAGTATTACGAAGGTACACATTACAGCATCACACTTACAAATTAACGCGACATCGTGCCTAAAACTCACAACATTGTTACTTACATTCCTCACACAACAATGTCCCGAAATATTTGCCCTTAAATCCTTATTCCCTTTAAAATGGAAGGTTGCCGTGTTCTCATAATAAGCCCCCTTTACACCCGGCGGTGGCGTGACGCCGTATCTAACAACCCCGCCTGCAATTAGTACGTCAAACGTTCGCGTGCGTTGCGAGATCGAATATAATAAGGCTGCCGCACGATATTCGAGAATCGGACCCCGCCCTGCGACGGGAATTTTAATAAAGCTGATGAAACTACGGCTCAGGTATGATATGCGAAAATTGTGTTGAAACTGGCCTTATATGTAGTGCGGTGAATAAGCTGGTGTTTTTTTATTATTTTATTATTATAGCTTGTTTTCTCTTGTGATAACAAGCTGCTCGTTAATTGCGTTGTCGCTCAGTTCTGTTTAAAGGTTTTGCTCCTGTTTATAGTGGCCCACTTTGAGCAAACTTTGAAGTTTATTAATTGAGGTTCTTCTTCAGTAGTGTTATAAGACATTGTTCTTACTTCGTATTATAGTGGTGTATTTATTTTAGACTACCTTTAATGCCCAAATGTAATGCAAAAGAGAATCCAGCGACTCGACCAACATTTTAGTAACGTGGGCCACATCACTGATGCCATAAAATAAATAACAAATGTATGCAAGTTCCAAATTTGAAAGCACTAGTGCGTTCTCAAGCATAAACAATAAAATTGTTGTTGTTTTAAATTTCGAATTGTAACATGGTAAGGGGCGCGTCCCGAGGCCGTGCGGCTATTATTCATAGTCGAAACACGTTATTTAATTTGCGATATGCGGCAACAGTACGTAGCGAAATAAACGGATAACAGTGTTTGGATGCGCGGCGTTACACTTATAACTAGATTTGCCTTTGTGGAATTCTGCAAACAGACGCCCTAATAGGACAAGGGTTTAAATTCAAAATATATTACGACATTTTGATGTGAACAAACGAGAAACTGCATAACCGTAGAGCTCTGTTTATTAAAGCTCCGCAATGATAAACAGGAACGAATTAATCTTCGCCACGCTATATCATAAATTAAGGCTTATGCACCGTTTCGAAGGAGGAAATTAAGAAAACGTGAGCTTCTTTCACGGAAATATTGCATTAATCTTATAAAAAAAACAACGTAGCTACCAGCTAATTCATTATTCTTGAACTGAATACGCAAAGTTGCGGCGACGTGTAATTTCCACAAATGACCTATGTAAAGCGATCTGCGAGAGGTGCAATAACTCGATTTGTGAATAAATGGCTCGGAAGTTGATCTACAGTGGGTACCGCCCTCGCTCCAGCGTTAGAAGAGCGAAATTCCACCTCCCATTCCATCGCTGCGTTAGTTACGGCGAAAAGTTTCTACAGTGAGATTAAAGCTGCAATATAAGGGGTTTAAAAGGGGATTCTCGATGCAGTTTCGATGTTTGCGCGCCTTCGGTTCAAGGAAGCTTTTTTGTTTCGAACGCGACCTCTGACTGCGCGATTTTCGCATGGATTCCACTTTTGAACGTTGCGCGCCAAATGAAAAATGGCGGCTTAACTGTCAAAATGGTTATTGATGTGCGAGTTGAATTTACTTTTACTGATATCGGATTAGCCAATGTGAGGCGGGCTCGACAATTGTGAAGCGATTTGTAGAGGGCGGCTCGAGGGCCGTGTATCATTTGTTAAATGTCGATGTTTCGCGATTTCTTTTGTAAGTGCGACGTACGCTTACGTAACTTTCACTCGGCTTTGATAACGCTTTCAAAGCGTGTTCAAGAAATATGAATGTTTGACTTTGATAAATAGATGCTACTTTCACATGCTTATTACTTGTTTGGCAGTTATTTCTTCGTGGAACTTTAACTGTTAACCAGGTAAGTTTCTTTTGCGACGTTCATAACCATTTCCCCCATGTCTCTATCTATTGAAGCCTTAAAATACATCAGAGAGGTCTTCAATTTTGTACTGGAAGTACTCCCAAGAGGATTCCTAATCTTATGAAGTCCCAATCTGCGGGCTCGCTACGTTCCGCCGCCAATTAGTTCTGATAGGTTCTGTTTAGTTCCCGAATAGTGCCGAGTGCACCCGAGTGTGCCCGAGCTTGGCCAAGAGAGTCCGAATCAAAGCTTGACTTAAGGTTAGGGTTGGTCGTGATTTAGGCTTCAGTAAGTGGAGCCCTAGATTTTAATGACTGTTTAGTGTTTGTCTCCCAAGTGAATGGTCCTTTTGGGTCAGAATGAGGGTCCTGCGTATTATATAGTATAATGACATCCACAGAATGCCTGCCATTAGATATCATGTCCGATAACTGGGCCAAATATGAAATTGGGCTCACCCTTTCTCTTTGGGTCTTCCCTAATTGGGTTTGCCATCAAACTAGAATTCGGAGTTTTAAAAGCTTTAACATACCTAGGACTTTTACATTTAAATAGGTTAAATCTTATCGGAGCTTAAAATACATATTTTTATTTCGATTTTAAGATTATCTTGTTTAAGTTATTGCAACAATTTCAGCAGCATTGTATCACAACACCAAGGCTTCAAAGAGGAACGGAGTGCAGCCCTGTGGCACCCGGAGAGGCGCAGACAAGTGGCACTAAGTTAGCGAGGGGCGAGGTCGCTCGGAGCCCGGCCGGGGCCAGTGGGGCCCAGTCGCAAGGATCGCGAAATTGCTCGCGTTTGGAGTGCCCGAGATTAGTGTGGGCTACGATGATATGCACACACCGTTATATCGTGCCTGGCGCGAAATTACTCACAAACTACTAAAATTCGCACCAGATAGCGTGTTTGGACCGAATTAGGTTTAGAACAATGTAACATTTGTCTGTATTACTTATGGGTTGCACATAACTAACGGTGGTTTCGAGAAAATCCTGACATTCATTTTCATATTATATTCCTAGGAATAAGTTGACTCATTGCTAAAATGTGGAGCTTCTCCTGTGTAACAAAGTGGTAATTTTTCAAACTTAATTATGAAAGTGTGAACCTGACTAATGTAGAGAAAATGTTCACACCACGCAGAAGACAAAGTTTAGTAACTATCATACATATTAAATGAACGAGAAAACTTTTTCTTTACATGTTACAGAGGTTGAGGTGCCTTTACGAAGTTACCCGAAGTAATTAGTCGAATAACTTACAAACCTTTGTATCAACGGTTTAAACTTACAATTCGGGAACTTTCTTCATCGTACGGAACGCAAAAAGGGCGGTAAAGTCGTTCGTAAATTAACAGATTTCATTTGGAACTCGCGGACAAGTTGTATAACAATCTCTTTCTTATCCTCGTCTCCTTTGTAGAGAATCTAAGCACGTATTAATTCGCAAGTTTTCGGGCTTGATGACTGCACACCGTGGATGGGAGAAGGGAAATGGGGGGGAGGGCTGAGGGGAGGGGAGATCGTGACGTGACTCGCGAGTGGCCACAATAAAAACCTGCGAAGGTGAACCACTTCTTTCGGGAAATTAGTTGTCGCATTAGGTAGCTATTACTGGTTCGTTCGTTCGTTCGGGTGCTGATTAACCGCTGCCGAATCGAATTTTGGGGAGAACGTGTTCTGAACGCAGCCATTGCTAATTATCGCGCCGTTGATGAATGTTTGCTTCCGAACGCACCTCAATCAATGCCATGTGCCATATTTTACCGTGGAAATGAACGAGCCACGTAGAAAGAATTACCCAACCATTTTCTTTGTTTTTCTTGTTACTTAATTCCATTAATTTTGCACTAACTGATCATATTTACACTTCAAACATATCTGTCACCGTAACACATTTTGAAAAACTTAGCTTCGAAAAATGTTAACAAATATTTAATCTTAACCATACTGATAACAAGAAGCAAGTTCGTTTACAAAAATATCGCGATGCATTTCAAGTGTTGAATTTATTAATTCAGTTGTACCTAATTAAATTAAATTGCAAACAAAAAAAAAAGAAATATGGCGTCCAACGGTCCTGAGAAAATGAAGTTTGCGCGGGCTAATTATGAGACATGGCAACTCTCGAAAAACTTCAATACGGAATGGTGTTGCTACATCTTAAACAGTTTTTTATGTAGCAAAGTTGAGTTTCTTAAAAACAAATGTTATAAATCATAAGTAGGTACGATGGAAATTCGGTGTTTGCTATCGGTAATAAGTTTTTCACATTTGCATTGAGTTACTTTGGGAAATATGTATGAGGGTCTTTTTATACGGCTCAGCAAAGTTTTTGTCGCGAGGAACAAACCCGTAACTTTGCACTCAAAAAGTTTGGAAATTACAGAGTGCACGATGAGTAATTTATTTTAATTAGATTTTGTGAGTGCATGAGTTTTAACACTGTGATATGATACGTAGTTCATTCCCATCCCATGGGTGTTTTAAGGTTTGCAGCACATGTTATTGCAGATTTTACTTTGTTAAAAACATAAGCTAGAAAACGTATTCTTGAAAATCTAATTTTATAAAAAAGAATTGCCAATACGAAACTTAACTTTAAATTTCAAAATTAGAACCTCACTATTGCCATAGACAACGGAGCGAACATTCCGATTCCCGATCACTTTTAAAACACTTCATTCTTATTCAAAATGAGGACATGGAACAAAAAAGCATCAAAGTTGGTTAGAGCGGTGTCCTCGCTTCACAATTAGAACAAAAGAGGTAGAGAGTGGCTCTTCAAAGCGCAATCGATTCTGAAACACAGCCGCAACTGAATTAGAGAACGTGTGATTCAGGAATATTGCTACTTATTCGCATTCTTCTTTTAAAAGGGAGGACAGAGAAACGGGGTGGTACGAATGAATTGAAATATTTGTCATTCTCAGGTTGTTTTTAGTGACGTGGCAACACTGTTTATATGTCAAGCTATCACTTTGATCACAAAATCTAGACCGTTTTTTGGGTAGGTAGGTAGGTACTTATGATGATACACCATTAATTGATTGTGAATCGTAAAGTAAAACAATGAGTTATTAGTTTACCTGTAAATAAATTATATAGCATAAATTGGTAATAAGAGTTCATAGAACTACCATTGTTTACTATATTGATTGGAGCCGTACATAACCAATACATTGAAACATCCGTAGATTAACCGGCGGTAAGTAATAAACTATTCAATAAAACTAGCGAGCAACATCAAAGCTCATACAAAATCTCTATAGATATCTACAAGATAACTCAATATTAATAACGATTATAATTACATTAATTGAACAGTATCTGTTTCATTGAATTATATTAGTATCTAAATCTAATTATTACTGTACGACGTCACAGTAAGCGGTTTAATATACGATAAGACATGGAGTAATTAAGCGGCAGAATCTACTGAGACTTCATAGTAGGGTAGCCATCTTGAATCTGGTTGGGTAAATGAATAATGTATTTTTCAGGATTTAGGGGACACCGTGATATAATAATACTATTTTTTAAAGTAGGTATTTCTTGTCAAAATTGGTCACTGCTCGATATTTTGATTTTAATGTCTGCTTGATAAGGAGGGTAGTTAGTTTTTTCTTTTTCCTACTCCTCCGCTGTTATTTTCTGATTAATTTCTATGCGGGATCCAAGACACTTGAATCGTTTTTCCAGGACTCGTCGAGCTTCATCGACTCGTCGTTTTTCTGGTGGTCGCCACAGTTCATTCTGAATTTCAAGAGTTGCAGTGGTTTGGGAATATGTGGCGGGCTATTAGCTTGATATTTTATATACCATCTACTTGATATTTAATAAATGTGACAGTTTTGTGAATGGATGGCACACAAAAGCTACCGAACGGATTTTTGATGAAATTTTACAGTAACACATATGCTATAATTTATAAAGGTGGGCAGTACTAATTACTCGTGGGTGGAGCCGCTAGTTTAGAATATTATAGTATAGAGTATGGACAAATAAGTACTAAGTTGTAGACTAGAAACTAGAAGCGCCGTTGGCAACCCCACTCCGACCGAAGAACTGTGAAGTACTAACCCTTTCGTCTTACTACTGCAAGTTTCCGTCTATCGCTTCTGAAAGTTTATTGTAGTAATGAACAGAAATAAATTCATTATTACGGACATCTTTGTTAAGTTTATAGACATGGTAAACTGTATCCTATAAAGCAGGGGTTCCCAAACTGTGCGTCGCGACTCCCCGGGGCGTCGCAGTCCTTTCCCAGAGGCGTCGCAAACCGCCACGGAAATGAACCGCAAATGCTGCAATTGGCTAATAAAATGGGAGTGTCATATTTTGAAAGTCTTTCTGAAGGCAAAATCTGTTGAAGATCTGATCTGAAGCCAAGTTTGCAATAAATTGATATTGGTCGAACACTTATCGACCTTAATTAAGCACACAATTTGATAAATATTTTTAGTGAGTTTTAATCAGAAAAGCAAATTCAACCGTCTCGTTGATTGCACGTACTAGTTTTCCCAAATGGAGCTACCTACCTACCTGGCTAGCTAAGTACCTTCTTCTACAAGGGCGTCCCATCAAAAAAAATAGATGTAAAGGGAGCCGCACTATAAAAAAGATTGGGAACCCCTGCTATAAAGTAACAAAAGTTATTAGTTAGTGCTTTAAATTGGAGCGTACGGGAATTTATCAATGGAATTAGTTTGACGTATTTCATTGATAGGTTACTGAAAAGTAATTATAACAAGACTATTATGTTATGTGATTGTTTCCAGTATAAATAGTAACCTTTTTATCCCATCACTTCCCGTGGGTGTCGTAAGAGGCGACTAAGGGATTCACCAGAGAATGGGCAGCAGCATTCTCTGTAGGTACATTGGTACAGCTACACTGCTATCGCCAACCCGTCTGCCAAGCGTGGCGACTATGGCAAACCCTCCCCCGTTTGGGAGAGGCCTATGTCCAGTAGTGGACGTCTTTCGCCTGATATGATGAACCTATTTATCAGTGAAATAATCTTAGTGAATCGTTGTACTTGCCGTTGGTTTATGGGCGCTAGGTGAACGCTCCTTCGTTGTAGTTGCCTGTAACAAAGAAAAGAAAGAACGTTAGTCAATGAGACAGAATGAAAATAAAATTTCATTTGAATTTTATTTGACCTGGTGAGGTCTTTGGGTGTCCACTGGATGCGAGAAGGAAGACCGGTTGATGTGGCGACGCGATGCTTGGGTGAGGCCTATGTCTGAATGAACGTGTTTCGACTTAAATTATGATGATACTTATAAAAGTCACTTGTGAATTTTATTCATCACCCAATTCTTGCACAGCTATAGAACCAGGCCGGTTGGTCCAGATTTTACACATTTTATTTTTCCAAAATTATTTTCTAATCTGAGATAGCCAACAAAGTGGCAGAAGTCAGTAAGCTCTCATAAATACCTAGTGCAACAAGCGGGCATCGAATTCCTAACCACTCGCCCGCAAGCCCGCAGCTTTGGATATTCTAACATAGTTTAATGTCCTGAACTGCTTTACTAACTAAACGTCCAATGTAGAAAAATTAATCATAATTGTTAGATTCAATTTATATTAAAGTTCAATGCTAATCGCTATTAATTATGTAATGTAATTTCCGATTATCTACATGGCTGAATAAACATGCTACATAATTTATTATCTGTTTAACATGACGTCATACCGTTAGTACTTTATTTGAATTTCGAATTCGAGATAAGTATCAAATTTTGCAACAGCATACTCTCTTATCATACAGGATAAAGTTCAAGTTCCATTGCGATTCATATTTTGGGGATTTTTTTATAATCAAACTTTAAATACTTACATATTACTAAAGTCGATACTTGAGTTGATGAAAATGGATTGAAATTATATCGATATATAAATTCTAAAATAGTAGAGTTCTTCGAAAAGGCCTAGTCCTGGGAAGAGCTACCATCATTCCTATTCCTGCTACCTATGGCAATTTGGATGGCAGTTAAGTACCTGTCTCTGTTCTAGGGATAGCAATGAAATTTTATGTCCATTATATTGCAAATGCACGTAGATTGGGCAATCTCTCTACCCGATAGCTTCAGGAGGGCTGACTCCCTGTTTGCTACCCTTCAACAGAATAATAATGCTCAATTCACAGTGGCTAAATTAATTACCGCATTCGCTTCTTTTGCCCCTAGCGAACAATAAAACATAAAATACACCGAAGGAAATAAAGAAGCACTTGCAGGTCTGTATTTCATTACTTTTAAAACGAACCAATTAACAGACGGATATTAAAATTAAACTTAATTAGGAATTCTATTCGAGTGCAAGAGATGGGGGCCTTGCGTTTTATTATTCTTTGCAACACTAATATCTTCACTTGCGAATAATTGCCACTTAAAATAAAGCGTTCGTAAACAAAACGTCTATTTTTGTTTATGAAATCAATCTCCAACATGGCCGCATTGTGCATCTGACGTGTGTAAACGCGTTTACGAACTTGACTGCGTTCGGACGCGTGCCCTTTGCAAACTCACTTTACGGATGATTTGCTTGTCCGTATTCAACTTGGAGTTCGGAAATTTCACGGTTGTATTGCGATGAATATTATCGGCAATACGTGTGTGTTTAACAGTTTAGAATTAATTTATTATTGAATGTCTGTTTAATTACTAATTACACGCTTGATTATGATTTGGAATAGAACTAAATTGGATGTTTGGGTGTATTATGAAATTATTGTATTTGGCTATGGAGCCAATTTAATGTCATTTGTAAAATATACCTGCATATTAGAGAGCTGTTTAATGCACTCGTAGCTGGCTTTCATTACAGCTATGACTTTTATTGAGCGGTGTTCCGCTCTTCTCATAAACCTCTGACATTATGCCCTTAGCTTTCAATTTAACCATGAAACAAAACTAATCAAGTAACGTAACAAGATATTTGTAGCAGAGCCCCAATACCATATCGGCCTAGATGTAAGAGCCGACGCAATTTGCAGTAAATAAGGATATCGGTTTAGCGTCATTATCCCGGCGCGCTCGCGATATAGCGGACCTCGTAAACGCGCCTCGAGTTAATGAGTTATGCCCTCCCCGCCTCTGTTGTGTGCTTCTTACGCCACGATTTATTGTACCTACTTGGTACGTAAGCAATTTCTTTAAACGATTTTTCATCGTATAGGTAAGTATACATTAGAGTAATGAACGATGTAAGTAATAAATTACCCTGTTCTTAAGCTACGTATGTTTTGTGGAGCTTATTTTTCATGTTAGCACTGACGCGAAAATTGTAGGCAACATTTGTGGCGCGTTTATTAAAATTTTCATTACCTGTCTGTTTTAAATGAGATTTTAGTAGACGGAAGGTTTTTGTGTTACTTTACTGACACTGAGTTAATTGCATGTTACGTTAAAATTCTCATACCTACGCGTTATTACATTTTTTCGAGTGTTGTAATAATATCCTGAAAATGTTAGCAGATGTCATCCATTTATTTAAACGAAAATTATTCTGTAAGTCTCAAGCTTCAGGCATAAATGTTTTATTAGGATAATTACACCCTCTCAAGAGTTTACTATCACCGTACCCGAGAAACACGATGCACATTTTATTTTAATTCAGTAGGATTATATGGCTTATCCTGTGAGCGGCTAAATAGAAGGCGTTTGACGTTGTCCCCTCCAGACTTGACGGTACAAAGGAGGGACGTCCGAGATGGTTTCTAATTACGACACAGACCGTTATGCAAATCGGGGGCCGACGCGGCGGCTCTTTGTCTCTAATAAACATGCGCGGCTCTTGCGGTCAGACCGCCAAATTGCTCGCCTTCCACTCGCCCATCGCCCCGGCCCCACCGGCAATAAAACCACTTGAATTGTAGTGCCCTCTCTGAACAATTAGTACTCTTTGATCAACTACATTCGGCCATTCCAATATTGAATTCCGTTCGACGTCGATTTCTTAATTCTGTTTTAATCGGTGCTCAACTTTTGAATAGAGAACCGTTTACGACAGCGTTTATTAGGAGCTAAGACGTTCCGAGGCGCACAGCGGTACGGTGGCCCAGCGGCACGGGCCGAGCTATTTAGTTGGCAGATGCGTTCCGGTAAATTGAACGGCGGCGAGGTCCGAGGAAATCGCCAGGTCGTGCCGTGACTTCGCTCGTTGCGAAACTAGGCTAAAAGCACCGCTTAGCCGCCATTCGGCGGTAATTTTTCACGGAAAACTGTCCGACGTCCGGCGAACATACCACCGATTTAAACGAGTTTACGAACGTTTCGACAATCTGCTCGGACGGTTTTGTTCCAAACGCTATTGTTTTACGACTATAAATTGCGAAGTAAATTTCGAGCGTCAGAGTTCTCACAACTAACGCTGGGGACGCTCAGTTGGAAAAATATTCATTTTTCACACGCTCGGCGATATTTCCGTTTTTATTGGAACAATCGATGCGCCTTTTGCCCGTGTCTGTACAAAGGTTTGCTAAGCGACGCGTCGGCGTCGGTATTCGCGCGTATTTCGGAATCGTTGCATTTTCGCTTCGCGTTTGCGAGGGAAGTCGTTACCGGTGTCGTGATCGCGAGCAAAAAGTATAAACTGCTCTATCGGCCTTTGTAAATGCACACGTTGTAGTTTACATGCTCCTTGTGTATTGTAGTCTAAGCTTTAGCACGGGGGTAATAAGGTTATTTTCCTATGAATAAGGAATCGTGTTCATGAAGCGGTTTATGCGAAATGAAATTGTAATAATATTCATTTTTCCGGAAGCGGACTGTATTCTTGTAAACATTTACGTTGGTTGTACACGCGTTATGTTATGCAATTATTTTGTAACATTGTATTGTTTATAGTTGAGCTCGTAAATATGAATATAACGCAACAATGCTGTTGTTTTATTACTTTGTTTGCATACATTGTTTTAACTAAACGTATGGAAAATTATCGTATCTATTTTAGTAAGAGTTCAGGGTTTTATAACGTAACGTTAGCTTAATAAACACTGAATAATTCCTCCCTTTGCAAAGAATATTCGTAATTCAGCCGCTTAGTATTTAATTATGTACCAACTAATAATAAAAACCCATCACACAGCTAAGCACTATCTTAGGAGAAGTAATTAAAAATAAGGCTCTGATATATGAAATGTACACTTCTGGCCATTTTGCTTTAGTCAACAAAGTAGATACATAGCCTCAAAGAGATTCAGAGAGGAAGGTGCATTATAATGACTTGAAACTTAACTTAATTAAATTATTATTCACTTTATTTCTATAATTTAATTGCTTTTAGAGAATCTCCCTAATGTAAATGATAGCTGGACTAGGATTACACAATTCGTTATGAAGTTCTTAAGCTTCCATGAAAATAGTTATTTAAAAAAAGATTGAAATTTCTTTAGAAATAAACGCTTCTTTTAATAATGTTATATGTTACTGTTTATCTGTGTTTTCATAAATAATAAAATAAATAAATAAAACACTCTCTTAGATTTAATGTTTGTCCAAACTCCACAAGAATAGTCCGTTTTTGAGTTAATTTTTATATCTTATCCCATTGTAATGAAGTATTCTGTTCAATCATTCATCTGCCTAGAATTTATCCCAACTACATTGGGGTCGGCTTTCAGTCAAACCAGATTTAGCTGAATACCAGTATTTTACGTGGAGCGGCTGCCTACCAGACCTCCACAGCCCATAACCTGGCCTGGGTAACACAGTACTCCTTGGCAAGACTGGTGTCAGATTTTCTGGCTTCTGACAATCCGTAACGACTGCCGAAGATCTACAAATGACAGCCGGGACCTACGGCTTAACGTGCTTTCCGAGGCATGGAGTAGTCTCGGTAAGATGGTCACCCATCCACAGACCGACCTCGGCAAGCGTTGCTGTTATTATTTAACCACGAGCTAAATAATTTAAAAAAAAAGGCTTGTTATTACTCTTTTGCAATTACGCGTTTGTTTTTCAAGTTAACTTTTGTGCCTACTTTCATTTGCACTGCGTCAAATAATTGTTTAATCAACCTTGTTCAGCCGATCTAGCTGTACTTATTTATTTATACTTTACGTACACAGATGTACAGAGGCCGACTTAATGCCTTAGGCATTTTCTACCAGCCAACCTTTGAATGATGCAGCGAATAATTGTGGCAGCTGCAATGTGAGAAGAAAGAAATAGAAACACGATTAATATTTAATTAATACACAGATAAATATATGTTAAGTATACACACAATATAGTACTATAATATCTCTATCACTTTTTCCTCCTCTATTTATAAGCAAAACTCATACATAGTGCGAGCAAGTAAGGACTTTAATGTTCTGTATAAAGAGTTTTCATTTGACCCATTTACCACTTAAACCTAATCTGCACGCACTCGGCTGGACGCTGACTTTTTAAAAAGTGCCTAGTGCTTATTATACCTAAGTATTTTTTTTATCGTGCTTGTTACTGATCGTAAGTTTTCTACTATTTTTTTTCTGTTTTTACCCGTGAGAACGTGTAATTGGTTCTATGTCTCATACAATTGTTATTCATCTGATAAAGCTGTTGGTTCTCCTACGATTAAATAAATATATACCTACCCAAACATATTGTACTAGCACAATTTCATATTATAACAAAATTCCCAACCGTACCTTAAGACCGAATGGGAATCTACACCGTCCCATCAGAGGATCGACGTTGGAACTAAACCCAGATTAAACTGAAGCCCTGGCTCAAATCTCATTTGTTTCGGAGGTACTCGCACGAGTACTAACGGTGAATTACTATTACTTAACTTTACTCCAACTAATTACTGAGAGACTGTTTCTCAGAACAGTTAATTAATCCTTATTATATATTTGGATGAGGAGAATAGCGTTCAACGGTAGAATTTTGGCGGGATTGTAACGGAATAGCCAAGGTTCTGTCGTCTTGGAATAATTTTGTCTTGGTATTTCATTAGGTTTTCTTAATATGTGAGTACCTTTATTAAGGACAAACAAACAAACAAATCTTTTACCTGTCTAGTTTTAAAATATTGTCGCGACAAGTAAACGTGTTTGTCCAGACCAATTTACAGAGACAAATATCATTTATCAATCCACCATTTTGAAACAATTCTGCCAACCTAAAAATAAAATGGTAACAAAATCAATCATAACCAAATATTATTTTGACATTACACAGCCAGTTGGAAAGCTGAAAGCTTAATTATTCAGTTGTTAATATTTCATAACCCTTGCGTGGACTAATGAAACTCGTTCAATATAATAAATTATATTCCAGTGCGAGTGACTGAAAAATAATATACTCACAATTAGCTATGGTCATGTGGAATGAATATTACTAACAAACGCAGGTTTGGACATCGATGGGGTTAAGTTAGGAACGGCAAAAGGTGAAAACTATCTTTTGTTTAAACTGTTGTTTTGGTATCTTTTGTTTATAGTTTTAGAAGACGCCACAAAAGGTATTTACTTGCAGCTTAGCGTGAAATCGCTAGCTGCGAAGGACTTTCACTGACCTTATTGTGACATTCTTCAGAAAGATCTGGTGCGTGTATAGCTAGATATATGAACTTAAACGAAGGACCAGGGCTAAGTATGGATTGTAGCCGGCAGGTGGCGCTGGCCCATGGGAAAAAATGTGAAAATCATCGAGATTTTTAGGATTTTCTCTGGTAGTTTGCTTCTAGCGACCGCATTTTCTAACCATCTCTAAGTACATGATATGTAAAAGATTTGTGTCTTTTAAATCTTAAGTCAAATGTCCTATTAAACATTTAAATGAATTGCTTTGTTTCATTGTATCTGAGATTAGAATGTTTTAAAGGCGTCCATTTTGGACCCATGTCCGTTTCTAAGCCTTCCTAAAGACCGGGAGGAAGCCTCCTTACGCACAAAAGCAACAAATACTCATTAGACCTGGCTTTCACCCCTAACAATATTTGTTTATACACCTATTGTTGGTTATCTGCATTCATAATCCGACCACGAAGGAACCCCCTGTTGTGTCATACCACTAAGCTGGCTTAAAGCCGTAGCCGAAAGGACCAGGCTCCCATCTCATTTTAGGAAGATCTTTGAGATTTGTGAATGAAAATCCTAAACGCAAAGCTTTTGAATACCTACAATGGAAAGCGTTATCTGAGTAGGTGAAGCAATCGATAATTCATACAAGACACAAGAAACAGAACTATTTAGCGACTAATAAAAGTCAGCATCGTGCAATGGGTCCGCCCATGGCACAGCATCGTGCTGAGTGAGGAGAGCCTTGTTGTCACAGACAGGACGTGCATGTCTATGGTAGGCACCAAATAAACTTGCAATAAAGTACGTTGACCTTTCCCTAATATCCCTTCGTAGATACCCGAACAATAAATTATGAGCCGTTTTTCATTACTAGAGAACGTAAAGGATCACGATAGAAGTCGATTCAGGACAGACTTTATTTTTGTTTTTGATATTAAGAATATATGTGGGTCAATGACTGTTATTGCATATTTATCTGGTGTCTACCATAGTTTCTGGTCTTTCATTTTTCTTTCTTTTGTTTTAGTCAAATGTTTATCTTAATGTTTGTTTTTACTAACATGATTTAAGTACTACTAATACTACGGTTAAGTAATTTTAGTTGAAGTTTATAATTTGGATGCGAGTCAGTTTTGTAACAAAAAATACTAATTCTTTCTTTCTTTCGTTTTGTCCAGGAAAACAGTATTTAAACCCATAAAACGGTTGCATAAGATTCTCGCTTGTCGCTTGTGAATTGTGCCGTTATGAAGTTACATTTAATTTGCAAAATATTGACTTTAAAATGTGTGTCATTACAACAAACCTGCATTATTATATGGGAATGTTTAAAACTGTTTGTTTGTTAACTCTCGATAGTTCTATAAATAGGTGTGACTATGTTTAATTTGGCAAACATGAACTCGGATGTTTGTGTTATTAATGAAATACACAATTGGTTTTGTGCAACGCAATAGTTTGAATTTTGCAATAGTCGTAATGATCCGTGTAAATGTGATTAGGTTCTTCCAGGGAATTCTAGAAAACATGTTTATTTGACACACACAACATAATACATTAAAAGGAAACTTAATTTTACCCTTCTTGATATCGATACCAGAAGTTTCAAGGTAACGTAAGCGACATTTTAGAATTTTTGAATATGCCACTTGAAGTAATCGCTGCAAGGTTTATTTTGGCATTTTGAGTAAATTACCCTTACGTCAACTGATACTTCAGGTATCGATATTCAGATTGAGACAACTGGGAAATATAAATAAACCCACATAACTCAGAAACCTAAACACATTATTTGAAAACAAGAAATCATGCTACCCATAACTCCACGTTCGTACAACCTGTACATCAACGTTAAGCCAGTTATATGATGCAGGCGGAGAGCCCGTTGCCATCATCTGAGAAATCCGGACTTCGAACTGCTACTGGGAAATTCCAGATGAAAATATCCAGTATCACTGCTCGACCTGGAGACCACCTCAAACTCAATATCAAGGCTTACCTGCCAGGGTTGCGGATTTTGTTCGAAAGAGGATTTTGTTACCGCGGCCCTGGAAAGCAAAGGGCACTACGAGGAGCACGAATGGTTTTTAGTCAGTAATATTCTGTCACTCCCTCCCGCTCCACCCAGAGCGGCAGGAATCATCTGATGATTTCCCATAAAAATAAAAATAAAATAAAAAAAGGCTAACAAAGCCAGTTATCAAAAACAACGAACAACGATAAACAAAACACAATCTCATCCATCAGAAAAAAATAACAGCAACAAAGGTGCGTTGATTGCAAGTCGAGGCCCACTCCAAAGTCATCGAGCCCACACTTGTCCACTATATCTAAACAATAGTGGACAAAACAAATTTATCGCAGTGATAAATCGCTGGACGTTTGCGGAATAACTTCGGCCATTCCTTTTGTTCGATTGATTGCAGATAATTCCGGAATATTCCGGATTCGTGAAAGAAAATTGCCTTCCTAATCGGTTGAATAGCTAAGGGTCAGATCACATGGAGACGCGATGCGACGTGACGCTGCATGCTCTTTTTCTTCCAAAAAGGAGGTTTTAAGACAGCGATACAATACAGCTTAAATAGCAAAAAAAAATACAACGAGAGAATTCGAATATCACTCTAACACTGTTTTCGTATATCATGTTAAGTTCTTTAAAAAAAAACGTTCCTCCGTACTAGGATTTCTTGTGTATCGTGGGTGCGTTTACAAACGTTTATGCTCGCACGCAAATAGCCAGACCCATAACAACTATCTGCTGGCAAGATAAATATTAATTGTTCCATGCGAGAATCGAACGCGCGATGCGCAACGCTGCAGCCAATCGCTCAGCCAGTGCGCCAACTGTATCATTAAGCTCTAAATATGTATGCAAGTATGTAAGTGGTATTGCTATTTTAAAAACTGCGTCGCTTCGCATCTCAGTGTGTGCCGACCCTTAGACGTTATAAGAAGAATTGTGTGGTTTATATTATTCCATGATTTGATTTGTTTCGTATGGTCTTGTGTGTTGGGTTTTAGGAATGTTACCAACTTATCTGTTTCTTTCTTAAGTGTCGCTGGCGTGGGAAAAGTGCGAAGTTGCTTTCCAAGTAAGGCTAACAGACTATGAATAGGCTAAGGGAGTTACAAGTAGCCTTTTTCAGAACTATAATTATAACGCTTTCTATTTTTTTATCTTATATTTATTACTACTATTTTATGCTCGTTCTTATGACGTAGGCAAAGTACTGCGATATGCATTATTATTTTGCTGACTCAAACTAAAATAAAACGGCTGTACAGACCGACAGGCAAACACACTAGTGATCCTATTGGTTTCAGTTGCCATTCGGACCATCAACGTAAGGTTCAGTTGAAAACTAGCGTCAGGCAGCACCTAGTTGTCTGTCATTTTGTTGAATTGGACCTTTGGCGCAGCCGCGGGGCACACAATGTTATTTTTAATCGACTTCATTTTAAAATTCAAGTTTATTTTAAGTTTGTACCCACATTGTGTGTATCGGTGTGTGCCAAATAAACTAATTGTTCTTTCTTTCTTCGAAACTCTAAAAGGTCAATTGGCATTATTGTGGTCCTATCCTATCCTTTGCCAGCAATGTGCACCACCATATTTGATTCAAAAACATTCCACAATTCACACAAATTTCCAAATACCTCCATAAAATCACAAACAACCTCACAAGCAGAACTTTTACGATTCCATCTCATTCATAACCTCGGACAGCATAATATAATGTGGTATAAAAGATATCAAATGGTCCAGAGGTCTTTGCTCTCAGGCTCCAGTGCAAGACGCGGCATCTGTGCAATGTTCCGACTTAGATTAATGGATGCGAACGGGCGGAAACCACCCTGTGGTATGGCTGCTTCATTTGTTTAAATATTGCTATTGGATTGGAGTGGTGGAGCAAGATTCAAGATTGAAAGAGGAATTGCTGAGTTATGTTTGTATTTTTGGTGAAAATAATGATGTCAAGCAAGTTTACAAATAGGTGGGGAATGCTCTGTCTTCAGTAAATAAAGAAAAATAGGGAGAACATGTGCGGGGCTCATGGAAGTTGGAAAGATTGGTTAGAAGCTTTTGCATTTGTTTAGAACAGAAATAATAGGCTAGGCTAAAAAAATATGGAAAAAAAGGATTGTTAAAGAGGAGGCCGAATGTTACCGGAGCTGAATATTGAGCCAAACATAATATTTGATAATTAAAAACTGCCAAATTTGCCATCGACCTCTCCACGAAAAAGAAGCTGATTTTTTTTCGGGATACGAGCAAGCGAATACAATGACATCTTAAGAGCATTTACTCTGTTATACGTTGTATTTTCTACAACACCTTTATCATTTTTTTCACACGATTTTCAAACAAAATCCTACCCCAATTACCTACTACGCCACTGAAAGTTACGCAACACAAAAAGCTTTCATACAAAAACCGTTTTCTTTGAACTAATGGGCACCTAATGTAACACATAAACTTTTATAAATATTAAGCAGACTTTTCGCCTAAAGATTGTATATTAAACCGATTCAAAGATATTCGTAAGGGTTGAAGAAGACCTGTCATAATAATAATTAAGGTTTTATTACGTCTTTGATATCGTTGAGTTCTCTAAATGCTTTGTAAAATCATCTTGAAATGTTCTTAGTAAATATAGCCTGGGATACTTAGGTTTTAAATAGGCACTAGATTTGCTCACAGGATAATATGTAGCGTTTCTGAGTCTTCGGGTTATATTCTCGAATATAATTTACGATACGATAAATACCATTTTAAGTCCATTGTGTAATGCAGAGACTTAAATCATAGATGGTTAATCTGGCAACTTTAATACATTATGTATGTTCTTTTAAAATGCTCCAGATACCATATTATATTCAGAAACGACGAGTAAAATATTCTACTTTTCATTCAAACTCCGAAATTGTGCAATAAACATCCTCCAACACAAAATATACACATTAAAATGTAACGAAACGAATCGTGAAAGATAAGAACTCTTTGTATTGAAACGGTGGAGTTCGTGCGACTTCGGAGGAGTTCGGGGAAATCCGTCATCTTTTCTTCGCTCGCTGCATTTCTTAGCGGGACAACTGTCGGGTGCACCACAAAAGATATTATATAGCGAGAAATAAATGTACATAATATTTGTAGATCAAGATACGTGATACACTTATTCGAATTGTGATATTATATTATTGTGCAGAGAGATATTTTTGTGCAATAAAAGCGGAGTTTTCTGTTTAGTGTAAGTGACAGTTTAATTACGAGTCTTGTTATCCACATGTTAGCAACACTGAAAATAAATTAATGTGTCTGTTGCTTATAAAAAGAAAAACAAAAGTGTTCGAGTGTTGTGTAAAGAAAATGTGTGAAAACGTTTTGTTACAAATTGCTCGCATTCGTACATTGAGATCTTCGCTCAGGAGATAAAAACTTAAACACGGCGAAAGACCAACTGAAAACCTAAGCTATATTTCGTCCAAACCTCGCAGCACTAAAGCAGCCATTACGTTAAAAGACATTACACGAAGTAGGGTGACAACGGCTCTGTCCGCACACCGGGATTCCCTTATAATTTCTTTCTGATACCGGAATAAGTCCGCTTTCGGGAACTTAAATTACGTATGGTGGGAGGCGGGTCCGTATCGCGATTGCTATCGAGTGGGGAATAAATCCCGGGGCGTCGTCGGAGCCATTCGCCATATTGGATTACTGGCAAAGTATTCTCTTAAGTTTCATTAAGCGATCGGAGTGATATCCGCCGGGATAGATATGGGATCTAGTCGCCGTATAAATCTGGATGGGATTCCCTTGGAAGTTTGGACACCCTTGATTTACTTTTGGACGTAGGCTCGGAGTTCGAACGTTTTTCTAGGATTTACTTTTCTAATAAAATAAAAAGAGATTAAGTTTTACTAGATATTGGTTGCGTGGTTTTTTATGGGTTTATATAAGCGAATGGCGATGGCGTTATGAATAGAATTGGGTCGGAGATTGGATGTAGGATGAAGCAATATCGTGAAGCGAAAGTTGCTTAACTTTAGACTGGGATTTGATTGAATACAAATGAAGTGACAATTAGAGCAAAGCTCCTCAATGTTGTCATTTCTATTTTATGATTTGAATAATACAACGTGTTACAGAATAAACGCAATAACCCTTAAAGGGCCATTGTTCACTTCATTATAAACAACTTTTATTGTGGGACCAACATTGAAATCGCGAAAATAAAATAGACGGCCCCATACATTTATGTGCGCTTACGGCTGATATTATTTTCGATATTTCGCGGTTGGTCCCATAGTAAAAGTTGTTCATAATGCTGTGTACAATGACCCCTTAAGAGGTATTGCGTTTATTCTGTTACCCGTTGTATATGTAGGTTTCTACTTTGTCGCTTGACAATAACATATTTACATTAAAAAAACGTAAGCAATTATACTAAAGTACGTCTCGTTAATCAATTACCACAGCATACCAAGCAAAATTATGTTCAACATTTATAGCAGTACAACCATCGTTGCCTATGTAGATGATGCGCAATATTTCTACACTATCTCCGGGACCATCGCCGAAACATCACCACGATTTATGTGACCTATAATCCTGCGTCTAAGCGTGCTACAAGTAAATAGGATACAGTGTACATAAATACAGTCTGCCAACTGCCAAGAGTTTCTTCGAAGCGTGTTATATGCCTGTGTTTGGCGTATGAATACAACGTAATTTTGATCATGTGCTTGTTCCAGCCTGAAACTAGATTATGTACTGTGTTTTTGATTCTGGATACTGTTCTGAATACATGCAAAATAATACAGGAGGATTTCTATTTATAGGTGGTGTATAGAGCAATGGCTTTGCATTGCATTTTTGAGCTCTTGATTAATCAGCCATAAATTCAAGAGCACCTGGGGCCTTGTGCTCACTTCCCGAGGGCTGGCTTTTACTTTGGCCAGAGGCTACGCATTGTCATACAACGCTAATGTTGCATAAACTTTGCTCAAATCATCGAGCTACTACTGAAAAAATCAAACTGAAAAACCAAATACCACTTTGTTCGACCCGAGAATTGACCTCAAGGCTTCATACTCTGTGGAGGTGGCTCGTCGTCCGATCAAAGCCAGGCCCGGGTCGACGGCGCGTTGTGTTCCACGCGCGTCTCAAAGACATGTCAGCATAGTAGACGGGGCCCGTTTGGGCTAAAGCCTACCAGGGTTGCGGATTTTGTTCGAAAGAGTTACCGCGGCCCTGGAAAGCAAAGGGCACTAGGAGGAGCATGGATGGGTTTGAGTCAGTAAGAGTCTGAAACTCCCTCCCGCTCCACCCAGAGCGGCAGGAGTCATTTGATGATTTCCCATTCATAAAAAAGGCTTCATACTTAGCAGTAGCCCTAGCTATCAGAACAATGAGGAAGTCAGTTTCTGAATCTTGAACGCCCAAAATTCGACTAAAATCTAAAGCCTAAAGTGAGTAATGGAAGTCTGCAGCGGACACCAACTTTCAGTAAATAAGACAGCGGAAAATAGACCCTATGTCTATGGTGGCAGACATAATAGTCCGGACAGATGGTCCGTTGTCTTCCAGGAATTAAAGCGGTCGGTATTACTATGAGAAAATCTGTATGTTTGGATACTTGTTAGTCAATCATGCGTAAACGACAGATTTTAATGAAAATATAACGTGGGTAGACTAGGCATTTTATCCGGATAGAACATTCTCGGTGGTCAATTTTATTTTCGCCTTAAACTCAGGCTGAAGCAGCTGGCAAGAGCTAGTAATATCCTACTGATATTATTATAAATGTGTTATTATTTGTTTCCGCATAAACTGCTGAACCCTGGATTTCTGTGTGTCTACACAAACGAAATCGCGTGCAGAAACTAGTTTTAGATTTATAAAGGGTTGATATCCTAAAATCTCAGCTTAAGGTCGGTATCAGCCTCATTAAAGGCACCTCCCCTGACAGTATCGTGTGACGATCGAGGATCGTCATCTTTGGGTAGTAAACCCTATCTATCCTTAGGGCCCTTACTAGGGAAAATCATAAGAATATGTGAAAATTATGTGAGTTACGAAAGAGTCTTGAATATGTCTATGTTGAGTCTTTTCTGAAGTGTTTAAGGATGGTTGTTTTGGCAATAGGCCAATAATAGTAATAGGCAATTGATTGTTATTGGCCCTAATTGATGGATTGCCACTTCTGTAGATATGTCGGTTGACGCCACGCTTGGCGCAGTGGTTGAGCGATTGTCTGCAGCGCTGCGTGACGCGGGTTCGATTCCCGCACGGAAAAATATTTGTATGGCCTACAGATAGTTGTTCCGGTTCTGGCTGTTTGTGTATGTGAGATTATATTTTTGTAAACACACCTACGATACAGGAGGCATTCCTAGTGTGGGGCAACGTTTACATCGAACGTTACTAATGTTCTTTTTACGTCTGTATTTTTAAATTATGCCCATTACGATTATAGAGACACTGTAGTATCGTAATCAGCAATCCAAGTCACTTTCAAAAACGCAGCACCATCAAAGTTTTCGCTAATCTATCCTAAAGCACAGTGACGTAATCATAGTAGCCACATCAGGAAAAAAATATCTCAACTTTTTTTTTTATAGCGTCACATACGCATTGACGATCGCTCGCAAATGGCCCAGTTTAATGGACAGAAACGTATTCTGTTGATACTGGCGCTTTTTACGGCTTTCGAGTGAGTTCTTATGGTAACTGAGCTCGTAAATTAAGAATATGCGGAGCGAAATGGGAGAGACGACCTTGGGCCGGATGGCGCGGCTTTTAAAACAACATCTTCGGGCGCCTTTTTTATCCTGAAGATGGGAAAATAGTTTGTCTACCTAAGTGCTTCATTTTTTGGGTTCCGAACGTTTGTATGGAGAAACGGAACCCATAATAGGATCATTCGTGTACCTCTGTCACAGGCGATTTTTTTTCGAATCTGCTTGACCGATTCAGTTTAAATTTGGCAGAAATATGTGCTTCTGAGTGTGACCCAAACACGATTCCTACCCATTACGCCAGAATTAAGGTTTATTTACGCTAAACAACAGTTTGTTCTTAAGCTTGTATTCGATTGTCCGCTACTGGTTTCGCAGAACTGTGCTCTAATTAACTGCGGTTCGGATTCGTGCTGTTTCCGAGAATATTATTTCGAATATACTTGCCATTTTCGTTATTCAGAACGAACGATTGTGAAAGTTCAATTGGAAGAACTCAGATGAATTTTAGTTGATAAATTTGGTAATTAATTGAATAACTATTTTTAAATGAAGTACCTATGTAAAGTATACCAGACTGACAATTCTATTCCAGTTGTCACAAGGTTGAAAATAATAATAATAAATCAAAGAAAACTGCTCTAGCGCAGTTGTGTCTACGCTTGCCGCTACGAGTTCCGCAGTGCTACGCGTTGTGCTACGACGTAGCGCGTACTGTGACTACGATTGTTTTGTAACCATGGTTTTGGAACTTTTTAGGACGTTCTCCTCTATAGAGATCTGCGCTTTGGAACGTGCAAATAGTTTCATGTGACTGCGACCTTGACAGTTCAAAAACCTGTAAATGGTTTATTTGAAAAAAAAAAAGCTTTGAAACTTGATTCTTAAAGATCTTTGTGAAATAAATTAAAGCAAATTATAATGTCTTCAGTTAGTAGTTTTAGGGATATTCATACAAACTCCTATCTATCATTACTCTGATTTGATTAAACTTCTATCACTTCCCGTGGGTGTTGTAAGAGGCAACTAAGAGACTCACCTGAGAATGGGCAGCAGCATTCTCTGTAGGTACATTGCAACAGCTACACTGCGATCGCCAACCCGTCTGCCAAACGTGGCGATTATGGCAAATCCCCCCCATTTGGGGGAGGCCTATGTCCAACAGTGGACGTCTATCGGCTGATATGATGATGATGATGATGATTAAACTCCAAATTACACCCTGTATTTCATTCACCCATACGGCAGTCTATATTAAACTGACCAATAATAACTTCAGTACCGGTTCAGCCAATAAATACTTGACCATAATTTTACCGATAATCGATTTTATTGTGTGCTCGGTAATATCGTAAATTCTGCTATAGACTGGAAGAAATATAAGCTCCGTTGAAATAATTTAATCAAAACTAACCGCTAGCTAGTAAACCTAGTTCGGATTTAGTTTTATCTTTTGTGTTCTATTGTTGGGAATAGTATATAAATCATAACAATTAAGTTTGCGTGTAATAAGCGTTATTTAGATAAGGTTAACTGCCCTGTCTACCTCATGCTCAATAATAGAGCTTGCAAGCAATAAACTAGTATTGCTTGCAAGCTTTATTACTGAGCATGAGGTCCTGAGTTTGATTCCCGCGTCAAACAAAGTGTTACTGGGGTTTTCCATCAGTAATACCTCACGATACCGCATACAATGCCACAGATACCTTCGGACGCTTTCATCGTGCACGTCTTTCTACATCGTTCTCACATATGTATATACTTTGCCCATTTATAATATTATTAGGGATAACAAGGATTTCGACTCGAACAATGTAGCCACGGAATTTTGTTACAAAACTGTTAAAAAGTTGTGGTTACATTGTTTTTTTTCTCAGTGATTTATAAGAGTATCCGTGGAGTTTCTTGCACGTTCTTCTCTATAGAGATCTAGGCCTGGGAACGTGCAAATAGCTTCACCTCTTTGTCTGACCGACCTTTCGGTCTTCGACTTTACAATTCAAAGGCCTGTGAATGGTTTAATTGAAATAAACGCTTTGAGTATTGTTTTATAAACTATATGGAGGCTAAAGTGCCTGGTACCCGGTTCATAGAGACTTTCTAAGATGAGGACTTACGAGGGAAGCCTTTATCCTACTAAATCAAAACTGGCGAAAAGTTGGTGTACATATAGGAACATGAGATTTATTCGGGTTTTACATCTGTAATACCTCACGATACCGCATACAGGTACCTAGACACCTCCGGACGCTTTTATCGTGCTCTTTCTACATCGTGCATCGTTCTCACATATATGTATAACTAGCTTTTGACCGCGGCTCCGCTCGCGTAGATGTCGGTTATCGTGTAAAAAGTATCATAATTATGTCCTTCTCCATATCCCAAGCAGAGGATTTTACTCTTTGAAGAACTATTTAAGCGGAAATTATATTTTTTTCAACACATTTGCCCAAAAAATGTATTTACGAAGCATGTATGCATTGTTCGAAAGTTAAAAATTATGCACCACACAATGGAGCGTGCGGCAAAGTAGGTACTCTCACCTAAGTACATATTTTACCGCAAACTCCGTTGTGTAGCGCCGTGCGTATTCTTTACGGTTTTTTTTTTATTTCCATTAAAATTAATAAGAATTCAACCAAGGAGTTTCACATCACGAGAATAAATAAGCTGAATGATCGAACCTCCTTGGAAGCGCTTTTGCTGTATACGTTTGTCTCATTTTAATATTATAGAGAAAATGAGAGAAGATAAATAAAAAAAATGAAGTATGTGGTTCTAATTTTCACCACGCGCATGTGGCGTCCTTTGCAAATTCGCGCCATTTTCATATTAGAAACGTCAAAGATTGTTGCGACTTTCCGACTGATTTCTAGAGACAAAAAGTTTGTTTCATTACTTATTGTAATGTTTTCTCGCAAATGTGTCGAAAAACGTTGTATGACACACGTGCGGATTTGGTTTTTACAAACTCGTAACTATAGTAAGCCCTGTAGGCTTCGTAAATGCATTTTTTGAACAAATGTGTTGAAAATAACTATTCCTTCTCCGCTGCTATTTTCTGATTTATTTCGTTGCGGGATCCAAGACACTTAAATCGTTCATTGACTCTGCGTTTTTCTGGTGGTGCCACTGCTGATTCTGGCTTTCAGGAGTTGCAGTGGTTGGAAATGTGTGGTGGGATTGTACAAAAAAAAACTCTTAGAGGAATACTGGCAAGGTATTCTAATATTTGCTGTAAAATAAAGTTAAGTTTCAATGAACTATGTGAATCTAGCTTCAGTATTATAGCGTTTAGTTGGTAATAAGATAAATTGCATTTTTCAGTGAATGGTCGTCAATCACTTTGGTACATTTAGCAAGCCGTTTGTTCTTTTTCTCTAAAGCAATTTATTTCGTACGAAATCTTGATGAGCTGCGTGTCATTCATCAGACGTACATTGATGATAAAAGTATTTGCTAATTAACATTTAAATCACTATTGCACGTCTCAGTGAATCTGTGAAAATGTTTTCTCATCTGAAATGCATTCAAATTAATACTAACATATTTAATTGACAGAACCAATTTATCTTTTATCGACTCGTCCTTAATTACTATCTATCTTTTAATCACATCATTTAAACACCAGTAACTCCAGTTAAGCCTAGGTTTATAAGTACGGAACCAATAAAATCGTAGCTCCATAAAACCCTTTCTTCTGTCGTAAAACGTAACGTATAAAGTTTGGAGTTTTACGGTACAGACTCTCGGGTTACGGGTTAAGTTTTTGTAAGTGCGACTTAATAGAAAAGTGTGACTAAGTTCGACTTAAGTAGCCCGTAGTACTTGCTAATGTTGAGCTTTTAACTTAATGTAGGTGTTTTTAATTGAGATTTACTTAGTATTCTTACAGAAGTTCGGAGTGGTGTAAATGAAAATGGATTGAAATGGTTAACTTTGCTTTTTTGTTTAACAATTTTCTGGTTTTTGCTGAAGATAACGTTTTGCGGGGAATTTTCCGGTTCCGTTTGAATTTGTTCGATAACTAGACTCTTCATAAGTAGTTTTAATACTTTTGAATATGGTACCTTTTTAAGTAAGAAATAAATATGTACACACAAATACTAATTGGTTTCGAGTTCTCCCGGTTTTCCTAAAAAAAGATTTTCGTAATTGTCTATTTTTCGGAATCAATAGTTTACTTTCAAATTTTTCCGAAAAATAGTTTACAGTTTCGTCTTGATAAATGTAAAATTTTCATTTTAAGCCCGAGCTATATCAACTTGCCTCGATACAACATTAATTTTAAGTCCTAAAACTTTTTTGTAAATACGACCAAATCTTTAAAATCTTATTCGGCCATCAAAAAAATCAATCCAATATCAACTAAAGGATAATCCTTCAAAACTAACAAGCGACAGGTAGCTTCCCGCACCCTGTTTCCACCGGCTTCCAAACACGAAATCATCGCCACCTTGCGACTTCGACTTCCATCGGAGGACGTCGGACGTAATTCTTGTGAATGGACAGGGGATAGGGGAAGAGCGGAATGGGAGACTTTGATTTTGGCTCAAATGGCCCGGGCGATACTTAATGGCCAATGGCTATAAGGGGTTGCCAAGTATTTGCTGTTTTTTGAAGGTGCGGAAAACGGTTTCTTTTAGAAAGGGATTATTAATCTTTCTTGAGGCCTTGCCAAGGTGTTGTTATTTAAAAAAAACCGATCGCCAACAACAAATGTAAATTTTAATTTTTGTAAAACAGCAATTAAGGCTTATTTTGTTTTTAAGCTTTTTCCTGATAATAAAAAAAATAAAAAAAAATAATAATAATAATTTCGGTAAATGCTCTCTTAGTGTTCCCCTACACTCCCCAAGGAACCTACATCCCAAATTTCAACTTTCTATGACCAGTAGTTTCGGCTGTGCGATGTCTGTCAGTCACTCAATCACTCAGTAACGGAAAAGTTTTATGTATATTGAATAATCTTTCATCTCAAAATATCGCACCTGTTACCCAGATTCTTTAAGCAAATTCTTTGGACAGAATTTTGATAATCTATTGCATATCAGGTGATTAAAATATCAGAGATTTTTATTAGAGACCTTGCTTTAAAGAATAATTGAAGAGGGGTGACTCCTGTAACGACGAAGGAGAAGTAGCTATACGATGACCGTATCGGTCATCGTGAAGTCAGGTTCTTATGCTTTGAAAGATCCCACAACACAGGGAATCCTAGTGTGGGATCTAGGGCCTCAACTCAATAGAGTAAGTTTTATTTGAGACAATAAATATTTTTCATTTTTTCATTTTTCAAAGATTGATTGGACAGATGTCAGAAGAGCGCGCCAGCGACTGAACCACAGATAATTTTTTTTTTGAAAATGTGATCAGCGTGTTGTGCATGAGTGCAAACTAGTAGTTTTTAAATAATAAAAAATGGTCCTTTGAGTCCACATCAGATATTTATTTATTTAATTACCCTAATATACATAAAAGGAAATTATAACGCATACAATGGGCAAATATTGGGATTATGTTTGATAGTGTATGCTAAAATACTACCTACTTTAACTACAGCCTACTGTACCGTTGGTTTGCGTCACAATACTTGGAATTTATAAAGTA
Organism: Melanchra persicariae; assembly: GCA_947386135.1. NCBI lineage: Eukaryota > Metazoa > Arthropoda > Insecta > Lepidoptera > Noctuidae > Melanchra > Melanchra persicariae. The sequence continues at coordinate 3,144,421 of OX376653.1, read as the reverse complement.
AACAATTCCGAACTTCCCCGCTTCCACCTGTAACTTGGTCCCTCAATAATGTATATAGGCCGAGAACACAAGGTGTGTGGGGTCAATAATAGCAGGTCAAATATTTGAAGGAAGCGTGCGGGTTGTTTGTGAAGGGTCATAGGACACACAGCCGGGTCTTACGGTACGTCTATGTACGGTTATGTTTTTATTTTGAGTACTTGGGGATGTAAATAAGTAGTGTGTTATCGAGATGACGGAGTTATGGGAACTGGGAGTTGTAGGATCAGGAGGATATAGGTTCAGGGGTCATGTTTTTTGGTTTTGAATTCTATATCAAGGAATTTTAATCGTCAGCGATGATGAGTCGTAGTCAGTCAAAGTGCATATTATTTTTGGTGAAGACAGAAAGGGCCATCATTTTGACAAGCTTAACATACCGAGACTACTCCATGCCTCGGAAAGCACGTTAAGCCGTTGGTCCCGGCTGTCATTTGGAGATGTTTGGCCTTCGTTACGGATTGTCAGAAGCCAGAAAATCTGACACCAGTCTTGTCAAGAAGGATCTACCGTGTTACCCAGTTAATGGGTTGTGGAGGTCTGGTAGGCAGCCGCTCCAAGTAAAATACTGGTATTCAGCTGAATCCGCCGACTCCAATATAGTTGGGAAAAGGCTAGGCAGATGATGATCTGTGTAAAGTTACGACTAGAGAATTCACTGGTGAATTCTGGTGACCGGAAGACTGTTATTCCTTGTGTAACTTAGATTTCAAAATTCATGATATACTATTTTAGTGAAACCGAGTCAGTATTCTCAACGAAACCGTGGATCAAGAATGACTTTTCCGCCATGTTTTTTCACAGTTATACTCTCGGAGTGTTTGTTGTGTTGTCATCAATCAATGGTGTTTTCTTCTTAATAGCTTTGTGAAACTTTCTGTTATGGCTCCCATGCTCCCGTGTCCCCATGCCCCAATGCTTCTAACACAGACTGTTTGTGTACTTGTCCTCGTTTTCATACATTACTGAGGTAAATATATGTATATATATGTCGCAGCCAACTAGCTGAATCCGCCGTTTCATTAAAAGTTTAACCTTTTCATCGAACTGTGTCGTATAATCAGCGACATAAGTGACATGGGCAAGTCATTAAACGACATTGAACAAAAGATGTCACTTAGGTCGCTGAAAATCGGCACATTTAAATGAAAAGGCTAGGCAACCAGTTAAACGGCTGATTAAGCTAATTGGCTGCGACATATATATTTTATTGTTGATAGGCACGCGCTTGACCTTTATCTCACCTGATGGCAAGCGATGATGTGGCCGAAGATGGAGCACGCTTGCCTAGAAGTAACATATGCACTCTTGACTTAAAATTTGGGGAGTACCGAGTATAGTTTAAGGATATGGTGTGTATAAATTCATGCGTAAAAAAAAGTATATTTGGATGTCAATTGTTTATCATTATTCGTTGTCTCTTATTCTTCTTGGAGGAATTCTAGGAGAACAGAAGCATTTCTCTCTGTTATTTCAAGTAAGTAGTTACTTTTTATGAACACTATACTGTCCACTGCAATATGAATCTATTACCTCTGATTAAAAGGCTAATATTAAATTGAAATTAAACGCTGCTTAATCCCTTAACGAATAATGCCGCAATATCAAAAGCAAAGTTAAACTTGAACAAGGAATTTTCGACAAACCGCGTCCATGTTGCAAACAATTTTAAAACTGTGGAAACAGTTGAAAAGTTTGAATTTGGCTTATATAATTAGCGTATAATAAAATATGTTTTACATACCAAAAAGTTTAATAGTTCAGAATCAGAATCAGAATTATTTATTTGCCAGCAATGTAGGTACAAGTTTGAGATGGCACGACACAATCCATGCAAGGATTTATTTGTCAATATTTATTATGTAAGGGAAAACAAAGCTATTCTATAATAACATTAATTATTAAGGCTTGCATAACGAAATGTACGATACAATATTTGCAAATTAAGTCAAACCTGCCACAGACTAATAACAAACCGATAGCTAGCATACCTAAGTTAGTAATTCAATATTTGCTTAAATAACTTATAAGAGCTGGTCCAAAAGCCGATGCATATGTATGCGGTGCGGTCTACAACGGAATCAAATTAATTATGATGAAGTGTTGCACCTGTTGGCTCGACTAATAGCTGGTGGACTGCACTTATTGGAAACGGTTTACGTCGCCCTCTGATTTATTACTGAATTAGTTTGAGAAACGTGATGATTTTACCTAATTGGGTAGGAAACGCTATGGATTGAGATATTTTGAAGCATTGTTGCTCGATTGGTTTCATAGTCATAGTGTTTCATAGTTCATCAAAGAAACATTGCGCGAACTTAAGCAATACTTTTGATAAAACATGTGGCCATTTAAATGTACCAATTTGGCGACCTTTATACCGCATTTTTAAACAACATGTGCAGTGCATGTTTGTGAAAATATATAATAATGGTCTTCGAAAATACGTAAATTGAAGTAATAATGTTAAATTATTATCGAGTGAAATGTAACAAAAGAACAATGTACTGCTGCCGCCTCAAAACCGCAACGAAGCAAGAATTGTGGTCACATTGCATGCAATTTTTTAAAATTATTTTCTCACAAAGTACAAGGCTTATTATAATAAAATGCTTAGACGCAGTCATGCAGCGCAAATAAAAAAGGTTTTTACACACTGACATTAACACAAATACATTTTTTCAGGCTAAGCCACATTAACACAAATACAATTTTTCAGGCTAAGCCCTCAGGCTCTGTTACCTAAATCAAATGGTTTTAAGTTTTAAAAAGAGGTTTATATTTCGATGCCCAATTAAACCTTTGACAGCAAAACCAGAGACATTTTTTTTTGGCAGCAACAACTTTTTTAATCCTTTGCAGATTATCTGATAAAGCCCAATTATTTTTTGCTGAAAAAGAGGCAGGTATTTAACATGGCACAATCATAATTTTCCTTTGACTAATACCGACCAAAGCCAGCATAAACAAGAGACATTCGGCAACAGACACCGCGGCCGTTAATAACGCGGTGTCGCCGACAGCTAGAGCGCTCTAGACAGTGTCGAGAGGTGTCAGAAAGAAGTGTAGTGCGCAGGTGCGGGTCATAAATAATGGCAGCCTGGCTTGCCGCGGTGTCGCGAAAAATGTTCCCGTAGATATTTAATGCGAACCTTTTTAGTAGATGCGTTAAGTATTGTGTGGGTAAGGGTTCGTGGAGAGGTTCAGCAAAGTTTTCTTGTGGTTTCTAGAAAGTAAATGAAATATGAGATTTTAATGTTTGCATGCGTCATTTTATATTGTGTTTGACATAGCAAACTTTAGGTTCATTTTCTGGGAAGGAGCTTGGATGAGAAACGTTTGTTGTAGTGCTATTTAAAAAGGAACTATTTAAATATTTCTTGTGTTATTTAAGGTATGGCCGACAAGTAAAGTAAGGCTACTTTTCCGGGAACAATCTTTTGGAGGAAAAGGTAGTATCGTGCTTTAGTATCGTCATTGGTGGAGGCTATTTTAAGCGATATCTATGGTTTTGTACGAACATAGTCTATAATATGCATATTGCTACGACAAAATAATTTTCTTCACTCACCTTGACACCAACTTATTAAAATTAAACTTTCATAAAAAAAGGTGTTAATAAAACTGCCATCTTAATTTCATGTTCAATCAACTGGAAAACCGTTTGAAGCCAAAATATCTTTAACAAAGGCCTTATGAACCCAGATTAATTTTGCGCAAACACTTTATCAAAAGCGACGGCTTATTTTCAAGTTCACACCAATAAAATAACAAACGAATTCACCTTCACTTCTAAAGCTACGCCTGATCCCGCACTTGATATTTTCATCCCGTGAAAAAAAAACATTTTTCTTACCTTTTCAGTCTCTGATGTATCGAAAAATGTAATTTATATAGTCGCCGTAACGCCTCCGGAACGATTCGCCGGGGACATCCGGTACCGCGGCGGCCATCTTAGAAAAAAGTATCGAAAGCGTATACTGTCATAAATAATTCAGTGTTCCGTATATTTATTTTCACTTGTGAGGATGTGTGTGGATAAGAAATTGGAGCGTGGTGATTATGTGGATGTTTCTCGATGATTGATGGAGGTTTTATTGTTATTAAGGTGTTATTTTTTCTACTGGGATTGAAATAAACCAATACACGTGTGTTTTTTAGTGAGATTTTTTCGCGCTGTGTATGTGCCACGTGGATGCCGTTACGTATACAATTCGCATGCAAAAATATCCAGAATAACAGAGCATATTTCTGTAGACTTTACAAATGTTTTGTTCTACTCCGAATATGGGGATATTGTTGTGTATCTGACAGGTGATATTTCTATACGAGTCGGCTAGAGTTGGACTACATTCTCACGTGATGTTAAACGCTTACACGTTTCACGCTTGGTTGGGAGTAACCTATTCACTAGTCAAGACTCCCAGTATTTAGCATTGCGTGTATTGCAGTGTTTACTTTAGTTTTAACGCCAAAATAATCCATAAATATAGGATAATGTAGATTTATCTCCTTCTGAATATAATAAAACATTTTGCCCCCGTACAAACCTTCAGACCTTAAAGGTTATCGCCAAAACCCCAATTGAACCCTAAGACGCTGTCGAACGAGTGAACTGAAAGGAACCGGATCCGGCGGTTACACCGTTTCCGGCCGCCGTCCCGCCACTGAATTATGGACTTCTGATCCGACATGTTTTGTTATTATTATGTTTTATTAATTTTTGCTTTTCTTTCCGCGTTTTGAGTTCGTCCTTGAGAACAGATTGTGATTTTATTTATGGGTCGCGATTTGATTAAGTTATATCTGTTTTTTTGGGTTGTGTCCTGAAAGCACTTATCATGCTTTATATTCTATGAAATTATGATCGAAAAAGCTTTGACGTTCATTCAAGATTGAAGAAGTATCTTATTGCTTTTCTATTGGTATTAAATGTGACCATAGATTTCAACAAAAAATGGAAATAACATACAATCTGGGAAAGTGTTAACTGTCTGTCAATGTTCGATCGCGAGCTTCCCTGCTAGCGCGATAGATGGCGTTGTACAATTTGGGTGTCTCGCTGAATCGCGGTGTTAAGATTCTCCGCGCATAGGGTATAAGGATTTCATATCAATATATTTTTTGGTACTTGCTTGGAACAAATTGTTTTATTTAAACAAATTCCCTCGGGCAGTTGACGAGTATCGAACATTTTGGTCCTATCGAACCGGATCGCGAAAGTGAAATCGCGTCGGCAAGTGAAGTGACAGTTTTGTGTCGTGTGGTGTGGCATAGAAACCAGCGGTGGATCGCCCTGAAGTGCCTGTAAAATCCCCGGTGTGTGGGTGAGCAGCGGCCAGCGGTGTACAGCAGAGCAGCAACGAGGTTTGCGGCCATCTCCGCCAGAGGGCGCCACCAGTATTGAGGCAGCAGTGACATCGGCAGAGACAGCAACGACATCAAGAGTGACGTCACAAACAGTGACGACACACTTGCAGCGGTATCAAGAGTGACGAGTGTGACGAGGCACTCGCAGCAGGGACGTGTTTGGAGAGGTTTGGCAGACAAAACTGTGAGTTACAATACCAGTGTTATTTTTGTAGACTTGTAAATTTCTCAGTGAATTTTGAAGATCAACTTAGTGCAATTTCAAGTGATCGAGACTTTTAAGATTTAGTAGTAGTTTTGGACTTAGTATTTAATTACCGATAAAGTGTTTTGACGGAAATTCCATGCTCGATAAACACTTGTAAAAGTTTATTGATTTTGTCCATTGTCTTGTAATTTTTCTTCGGTTGCATTAAGATAGTGAATTGATTTTATTAATTAGAAAACTCAGTAGCTTTCTTGTACACAATGGAATCCTTAAGTAAATTGCAATTAAATAATAAAACAATAATAGAAAAAGGTAGAATTAACTTTAAAAAATCACCTAAGGATCGTCTTACACAAACTTATATTGAAACAAGATTAGAATCTTTAGAGGTACAGTGGAAACAATTTGTTGAGACGCATAGGTGCATCATAGAAAAAGCAACCGAAGAAGAATTAAAAAAGAATGTTTATTTTATGGCAGAAACATATGATGTAACTGAAGATTTGTACATAACCTATAAGTCTGAATTAAAAGAGCACTTACTTCTAACTAGTCCGTGCAATAGTGCTCATCCCAGTAGTATTAAACATTCTAATCAAAATAATACAAATGTGAAATTGCCACAAATTAGTTTGCCTACGTTCTCGGGACTCTATTCTGAATGGGTAACGTTCCGCGATTTATTTAAGTCACTGATTCATAACAATAATGCACTGGACGACGTTCAAAAACTCCATTATTTAAAGAGTCATCTCTCAGGCGACGCGGAACAATTGCTTCGGCATATTCCTGTGACTGCGTCTAATTATGATGAGTGTTGGTCAATTCTAAACAAGCGATTTGATAATAAAAGGTTTTTAGCTAACTGTATGCTCAAACGGCTTGTCCATCAACCGTCGATTACTAAGGAATCATCCACAAACGTTAAAACACTGTTAGACACGACTGTTGATTGTTTGCATGGTTTACGCAGTCTAGGAATTGATGTCAGCTCCTGGGATGCAATTGTTGTATACTTAGGCTCCGAAAAGCTAGATACCGAGTCCCGTAAGTTGTGGGAACTAAGAATTAGTCCTAACGATGAGTTACCTACGTTTGATGAGTTCAAAACTTTTATGGAGTCTAGGTTTAGAGCCTTAGAGTATTTAGATCCTAAAGTAAACAAACAGAGTAGTACTCGTGATAATAATGCCAAATCTTTTCATGTCGCTTCTCAAAGTTGTATATTATGTACTGGAGATCATAAATTGTGTCACTGTAAAACGTTTGCTAAGAAAAATTGTGACGAACGTCGTGAGTTTGCACGAGTCAGTAAGCTTTGTTACAACTGTCTAGGAACAAACCATTCCGTTTATTCTTGTCGTCAGCACACCAAATGTCACTTGTGTAACAAGAAGCACCACACACTACTTCACCCAAAATCAACTGCCAATTCTGCTGAAATTGTTGATGGTTCAGCAGAAACGAAGGTGGTGGCTGCTAATGCAGCTACCTCTTCCAGTCAAAGCGAGACTAAACCCACTTGTTGTTTTGCGGATGTTCACAACCACGGTCTGTTAGCCACAGCCTTGGTCAACGTTGAGTCGAGAACTGGTACTGCTTTTGTTTTAAGAGCTCTGATGGACCAGGGCTCTCAAGTCTCTTTTATAACAGAGGCTGCAGTACAGTTGCTCGGACTGAAGAAAACACCTGCTCACACCGACATATTTCGACTAGGCGATGACGAGGGAAACTCCATGCCCTCTAAATGGATAGTTAGATTTAAATTGCAGTCACGTCTAGATCCCACCTTTATTCTATATGTCGATGCTTATGTATTGAATAGACTCACATCTCATCTTCCTGAGAAGAAGATCGTTCAGATATCGGCGTCGTTCTCGTCCTTAAAATTAGCTGATCCGACCTTTGATACACCAGGGAAAATTGATTTACTGTTGAGTACGCGTGTGGTCGGAGAAGTTTTAATGGATGGTTTAGTCAAGGGTCCGCCAGGATCTCCAGTCGCCCAAAAGACTAAATTGGGCTGGATCTTGTCTGGTGAGATCCCATCGTCGGCAGTCTCTAGGTCAGTATGTTATCATACTGTAGTACAGTCAGCGGATGTCAATGACCTTTTGCGTAAGTTTTGGGAGTTGGAGTCAGAGCCCTCAGTTCGTAGTGTAATCTTGACTGAAGAAGAACAGAAATGTGAGGAGTTCTACTCTAAGACCACCAAACGCGACGCGACCGGGAGGTATGTTATAAAACTACCATTCAAAACAGATTCGCCCAGTTGCACGTTTGGGGGGTCAGAGGTCATTGCCCGTAGGCGCTTTATCAATCTAGAGAATAGATTATTGAAGGAACCGGAATTTAGGTCACAGTATAGTGCAGTCGTTAATGAATACATTGAACTGGGACATGCTGAAGTTGTCCCTCAGATAGAATTAGGTAATGATGCGTTCTATCTACCACATCACGCGGTGGTGCGTGAAGATAAAAGCACCACTAAGGTTAGGGTCGTCTTTGACGCTTCATGTTCAGGCCACAACGGAGTATCATTAAATAAAGAATTAATGGTTGGCCCAACCCTACAACCTGATTTGCGTCAAACTATTATGCGGTGGCGCTGTCATCCCATAAGTTTGGTCGCAGACATCGTTAAAATGTACCGTCAGGTCAAGGTTGCAGATGAAGATGCTAATTATCAGCGCATTTTGTGGCGTGACAAGCCAGAAGCTGAATTGAAGCATATTCGGTTGTTGCGTGTTACCTTTGGAACATCCTCTGCACCATACCTAGCGGTCCGGTCTTTACAGCAACTAGCTCGTGACGAAGGAAATGATTTTCCTCTAGTGGCAGAACGAGTCCTTACATCGTTTTACGTCGACGACCTGTTGACGGGTTGTCAATCGGTCGCTGAAGGTGAACAAATTTATCACCAACTAAATGAATTATTGGGTCGTGGGGGCTTCAAACTTCAAAAGTGGTCCAGCAACAGTGACGAGTTGTTAAACAAAATAAACGAAGATACTGTTAAGCACGATAAATTAGAACTGAAAACAGATACACTCACGAAGATTTTAGGGTTAACTTATGATAAAAATTCAGATGAGTTTAGATATAATGTCCAACTTCCTCCACTCGAAACCCCCATAACCAAGCGAAAAGTGACATCTGACATCGCTCGTTTATTTGATCCTCTTGGCTGGCTTGCGCCGGTGATAGTAACAGCCAAGGTGTTTATTCAACGCCTGTGGTTAGCAGGATCCGAATGGGACGATGAAATTCCAGATCACCTGTTAAAGGAATGGCTTATTTATAGAAACAACCTTAAGCATCTCAGGGACTTTAGTCTGCCACGATGGATTCACACGAGTCAACTTGACGTCCTACTAGAGTTACACGGATTTTCTGACGCCTCTAATGTCGCTTACGCAGCTGTTGTCTATGTGCGGTGTATTGATGCCAATGGTCACGTTCATGTTAGTCTGGTTGCAGCTAAGACCAAGGTGGCCCCTGTCAAGCAGGTATCCATACCTCGTTTGGAGTTATGTGGCGCCTTGCTGCTTACAAAACTTCTGCGTGAAATTTCCGACACCTTGGGTATCAGTAAGGAAAACATACATGCCTGGACTGACTCGACAGTGGTGCTCGCCTGGTTGAGCAGCCACCCCAGCCGCTGGCAGACCTTCGTTGGCAACAGAGTGTCTGAAATACTTACCGTTATGGACAATAGTCACTGGTCGCACGTCCGGTCTAGTGATAATCCCGCAGATAGCGCATCGCGCGGCGTGAATCCTTCCGAGTGCGCTGACCTAGAGTTGTGGACACAGGGACCTAGTTGGCTGAAAAATAAAGAAATTAATTATAACAAAAAGGAAATTAAAGAAACTAACCTAGAGGAGAGAAAATCATTAGCAGCATGCAACTCAGTAGTAAAAGAAATAAGTGAGGATTCTATAATATCAAAATATTCATCTCTTAGAAAAGTTACCAGAGTAATAGCCTATTGCAAAAGGTTCTTAAAATTTAAAAATAAAAATTATAACACAAAATTTGATAATTTTCTCACCCATTCTGAAATTCAAGGGGCGTTATTTACTTGCATTAAATTATGTCAAGGGGAACATTTTGGGTCGGAGATTGATAGTATAATGTCAAAAGGAGAAACAAATAAAAAGGGGGTACTCACCTCGCTCAATCCTTACCTGGATCAGGATCAGATTTTGAGAGTTGGCGGTAGGTTACACAGGGCCAACCTTCATGAAGACTCAAAGCATCCTATAATTCTTCCTCGTAAGTCGCATTTAACCCACCTCCTGATAGCTGACGCTCATGAGAGGACGTTGCATGGCGGGCCTCAGTTAGTTCTTAACTATTTGCGATCCAAATATTGGATAATACACGCAAAGAGTATTGTTAGGCACTATGTACGCAAATGTGTTATTTGCATTCGTCATTCCGCTCGGTCGATACATCCTTTAATGGGGTCATTGCCCTCTGCTAGGGTCAATGCAAGCCGACCTTTCTTTAGAAGTGGTGTGGACTATGCAGGTCCAATTAGTATCCGGCCTACAAAGGGCCGCGGGTATCACTCCACCAAAGGCTACATATGTTTGTTTGTGTGTATGGCTACTCGGGCCATACATTTAGAGGTCGTCAGCGACATGACATCGCAAGCCTTTTTAGCAGCCTTCAAGCGCTTTACAGCGAGGAGAGGCCATTGTGGTGAGATGTGGAGTGATAACGGCACTACCTTTGTAGGAGCTAACAAGGAGTTGAAGGCGTTGCTCAACCACGAAAGGTCCGGCATTGCACCTGATATTGCCGATTGGTTGGCAACCAACGGAACAACTTGGAGCTTTATTCCACCTCACTCCCCAAATTTTGGAGGGCTTTGGGAGGCTGGAGTGAAGTCGACCAAGCACCATCTTAAAAGAGTAATTGGTACAAGCACACTCACTTTTGAGGAAATGACGACAATGCTTGCCCAAATAGAAGCCTGTCTAAACTCCAGGCCTATTTCCACCATAAGCACCAACGCAGAAGATCCAGGCCCATTAACACCGGGTCATTTTTTGATAGGTGAGCCTTTGCTTCTCGTGCCCGAAATCAATTTTGAAAACTCAAATATTAACACCTTGAGAAGATGGCAGTTAACTCAACGCATGGTTCAGGACTTCTGGCGCAGGTGGTCGCGTGAGTATCTGGTTCAATTCCATCAAAGGCACAAATGGGCGCATCAAACCGTAGAACCAAACTTGGGTGACGTAGTGTTGGTAATGGAAGATGATCTTCCACCTGCAAGGTGGCTCTACGGACTCATTACTGAAAAGCATACTGGCTCGGACAATATCACAAGAGTGGTTTCATTGCGTTGTAAAGGTTCTACGATCAAAAGACCTGTGTCTAAGTTAATCGTGCTTCCAATCACTTCATAAAGTAGTATGTTAAGGATTAATTAATTATTGGTTAAGTTACAATTTAAGTTTAAACATAAGATTTTATATGTTTTCGAGGTTTAGTTTTTATATACAGTCCACTAGTGTTTTTACTTCCCACCGAATCTTGTGTTTTGTTTCACGGTGGGCGGTCATATAATTATTTTGTCATGTTTGAAAAAGTTCTGGACATTCTGTCCATGGTGGGCGGGATGTTCGATCGCGAGCTTCCCTGCTAGCGCGATAGATGGCGTTGTACAATTTGGGTGTCTCGCTGAATCGCGGTGTTAAGATTCTCCGCGCATAGGGTATAAGGATTTCATATCAATATATTTTTTGGTACTTGCTTGGAACAAATTGTTTTATTTAAACAAATTCCCTCGGGCAGTTGACGAGTATCGAACAGTCAATATTGTCATTCAACACCAAAACAGCATTAAATTTAATACATACAACATTATTCAAAGCTTCCAACAAAAATACCCTCTGGAGAACACTAACATTGTCAACTTAAAACAACTCTTAAAACTTGAGTGACGTCACAGACTCTCATCTACATATAGCGAATGTATTGCCCACATTCGAGAAGTTTCCATCATATTCTTATGTTATGGTGGAAGTTGGGCATTAAAACACGCAAACGATGCCATTACGGAGTCTCGCGATAACTCACATGTCGCTCTGCATAGCTTTGACCCACATTTGGGACAATTGGCGATAAGGTCGAATTGAAGATTCGTGATTTACTTTGTTAATGGGATTTTGAAACGTGTTTGGAGGTTTCCGGGGATGTTGTAGTTGTTGATAAATTAATATCTATTATATCAGTTTTGACAACAATCGGGCATTTGACTACTGGGTTTCACAACTCCGTAATTGTTTGAGATTTTGAAATATTTAATTTTAGAGTGCTGTCTTTCTTTAGATATTGAGAATTGTTATTTAAAAATACCTACCCTATTCCCAGTAAATTGTAATTTCGGTAAGGTTAAACTGTCTAGATGTCACATAGAAAATTAGACCTTATCGTTCTAAGTTGTGCAAGTGACATTAAACCTTAAGGGTAACAACTAATAAGCTTGTCTGTACAATTTACTTAAGTGTATTTTTTTCTTTTCAAAGCTTTTCTTCATTGAATTAAAGATTGGATCTTCAAATCTGAGGTTCTATTAACAGAAACAAACGGTAAGGATCGAGTTCACTGCGGGGCAAATGTTAATTAACACGAATCAAATCACTGATACATACATTTCAATAAACGTTCCGGAAAGATCCTATCTGTTTCAATTTATATGCTTTATCTAAAGGTTGATGTAGATTGGTCGAAAACAGGAAAAAAAACGGTTTTCCTTGTAAAAAGTATTTTTATTAAAAGTGTTTTCCTCAAACAAGTTGCTTTAGTCGCACTATACTGGAGTAATACTACCAACCTTTGCAGTTTCATACTAAGGTAAATCCGGAACCATAAAACATGCAGCTTGGTTTAACATCAACATTAATGAATATGACTGCTAAACGTTTATGAGGACCGCACGCAGTGCGCAACGCTTACTACACATAATACTTTACCTTATCGAGAGCCATTCATCATTCTTCGACAGCGGGTAAACGTACGTTGGCTTCTACTGTGGACTTACATAGGTAATGCTCGTTCTCGATTGTCGAAGCAAATGTTATTATAACGTAATGGATTTTATTGATTGGTGGACATTAGGTGGCTGGTCGTGCGGTCAACTACTCTAATGCTATCTATAATTCCAGGAGGAGAGTACTCAATAGTCTATTGTTTTAGGCTGAGATTAAAGAAAAGATATTAAAGGACGATTTGCTATTTAAAATGAGCATTTTTTGATGTTCCTACAACTACAAATCCGAAATATGCGTTTACTATATTTCTTTCTATGACCGGCTATATTAACCCAATATTTTTGACTCTAAAAATATATTTTTTGGCGTCAAGAATATCTGTGTGTAACGTATTACGATTTTTTTCATTAATATTAATTTACAGAATGCTATTTCGCTTCACTTCCTTAAGTATCATTTTCAATTCAAGTATATGTAGGTACTTGCTTTCAGAACTTGGCATTCTGAACACCGATCTGAATGACTCTTTACCAAGAAACAATTGAGCACAACACAAAGAGTGGCAGTACGATTAAATCCCAGGTGTCTGCTCAAGATATTATAAGCGCCCGATTTTAAGTGAACTTTAGACAATACTCGCTCTTAAGACTTGAACAATAGACCCTTTAACACTTGTTAACGTGGTAATCTCGCTTTGGGATACGAGGTTACGGGTTCCGAGTGGAAGGACCGAAGTAATGAAGTTTCTAATGTTGAGTTGAAAAGTGTTATTAATATTTTTACTGGGTATTGGTACTCGCAGTTAGGTTTATTTTTTACTACCTAAAGGCTGATTTTTTAATAGACATGTATATGTTGCAGTCAAAACTCTTAACCAGTCAAAAGTACTATTGACTAGCAAAATCAGTGAAAAGTATTTTTGACTGATTTTGCTAGTAGACCTATCTTAGCACAGGTAATCAGTCAAAATTACTTTTGACTGCAACATATACAACGTGTAACAGCATAAACGCAATAACTCCTATGGGGTCATTGTACTCATCATTATGAACAACTTTTACTATGGGACCAACACTGAAATCGCGAAAAAAAAAATCAGCGGTTCAGTACATTTTGTCGAGTTATGCGCATAGAAATGTATGGAGCAGTCGATTTTTTTTTTACGATTTTGGTGTTGGTCCTGCCTGATAGGTAGCAATTGTAATCTGAGTGCCAAGTCTACAATTTTTTAAGTACCGGTAAAGTCGGGTTACTTTGGCCCTTGAGGGTAACTTTGGCAATAACTCGTTAACCAATAGGAACACAGCACACTGTGTTTACTGTAAACCTATTGGTTAAAAGTTTGAGCCAAAGTTGTACTCCAGAGCTAAAGAAACCCGACTTTACGGTACGTTCACATGCGAATGTCAGTTGCAATCTGTCAAAAATGTGTGGAAATTAAGACATTTTGACAGATTGAGCGTTGTTTAAGAATTAGTAGAATTGGCCCTCTGGGGCTCGAGACAAGTGAAATTCTGTCAACGGCATCGTGGCGAAGGCGATTGTCAATACGTCAAAAATTTATGGTATTGACAAATGCTATCGAAATGTCACGTGATCAAATTCCTACATTTTGGAATTTCGACAGTCGCATTCGCTAATTGAATGACACATTGTCTAGGGCTTCTGGTCTTTCAAGAGTAAATCAGACTTACACATCGTGATTTTGTTCTGTTTCAGCTCAAACAAGTGTAATGAATGTTGTAACAGCTGACTACGAAATTAGCTTTCATTTCACTTGATTTCAGATTGATAAAGCTCCCAAACACGATCTAGTTCACCAATCGTCAATAACTGGAATTGGTGCGAAGCTCTCAATCATTCTCCCATCTCGAAGCTCCAATAGCCAGCCTCTTTGTTCCTAACTCTAATAGGTTTACGCTCAAAATGCTTGTCTCATGGATGCCCGTAATTGCGCCAGATTTTTCCGTCCCCACAAATAGGCTTTACTGAAATCCTAAATGGTACGATGGGCTTTTCTCCTGATAAGATTACAGATTGTAATAAGCTCCTGAATTTTATTCCAACTGAAACTTAAATGGGATGGAATTATTTGAGTGTTATTTTTTTGGTCTGAAAATTATATTGGATGGCTCCTTTAAACGGGAGCTACGTTTTGTGATGAGCTTGCGAAATGATATTGGTTTTCGTGAATTTATCTTTTTTTCTGAGAAACTTATTTGTCTTATTATTTTTGGTAATCTTGGCTATTGTAAGAGATATTAACTCAGAAGTCAACACAAAATTGAATTTTCAATAAACCTCAACAATCTTAGAAATACAATAAAAAGAAACATGCTTTAAGAATTGAAAATACATTGAACGCAGATCTATTTTTACAACAGCTTTGTAAATACAATACATTTATTATTTATCAACTTGAAACATAGTCAGACTTACAGTCCAGTAATATTCCATACGTCATCACATACTATACTAATCCCACTACACCGAATCCTCAGCAAAACTCAGTAATACCAACTCAAACTATCATAGCCAGGAAAGGCAAACATCTCAAACACGCAGAACAAACGGAAACTTAATCGCAAGATAAACGGAATCTGCAAAACAATATCTTGGTTGAAGATGGGCCCAAAAACAGGACCGCAGACCAGTCCTCGCCTGTTGCCAGCCTTATTAGCATTTTGCTGATTGATTATTCAATCGGACAGTTAGTGTCCGGACGCCAACACCCCCGGACACCCCCGTACACCTCCAGCCGCCTTCCAGCCACCTCCTACCCCTGGACAGCGGAATTGATTCATAACTAAATGCTAATGGAAATTATAGAGCGGACATTGTGGTGGCTGATGCTGTTTTTGATGTTTTATTGCTTTTGGCTGCTAACTCGATGGGCAATTGTGTTGGACATGCTATGAAGGCTGATAATGTGTGATGATTTTAAATTGGTTATTGCGCGAATATAGGCTAAAATTAGTAGAGCTAAATATAGTTTACGAGCATGTTTCAACACGTACGTGTTGTCAGGAAAGCTATCAAATGAATAGGTGGTCCTTAGATCCTATTTAGAGATTTTCGAGACATTTCTTAATAATGACTGTACCTATGTCAACAATTTCCCAAAATAGAGAAACACTAATAAAGATTAAAGCAATTCTGTGTTGCTATCTTCGTGGAAATTTTAAACGAAATTATTTCAGACGTTGTGCCTAAGTGGAATAAAATTAAAACAAACATCAAACTTTGTGAAAGCATCTGCATTGTTAATCAGAAACAAAATTTAATATTTTTGTGTTATACTAGAAGAGTTTTTAAATCCCCTAAGACCTGTTTTAATTAATCGCTCTTATGTAAGAGGTATCTGAAGGAGGTTCCCTCAGATAATCTGCTTCCAAATATTTTAAAACTACTAAGACACCTACCTAGGTGTGTAAGTAGTTTTAAAATTATTTGGAAGCAGATTATAAGTTTAGAAATAAGTCAAAGTCAAACCGTTTATTTCAATTAGGCCATAGAACGACACTTTTGAACGAAATGTTTCTTGAGCCCTCCATCCCATACATTTTCCTCTTTTTGGCCATCATCTGTTGCTTGGTCTAAAACACCTTATTCTGTCTTTTATATTCTAACCAATCCTATACGGACCAGAGCCTTCATACAAGATTTTAAAACGTCTCATAGACCCATCATCATCTCATCACAGGTACTAACCTCGGGAGGATAGGATCCCATCCCCTTCCCTCCACTATCAATTAAGAATGGCTCGCGGCGATACAGAGCGAGATGGCCCATCTTCGGCCAAAATTGCCTTAATACGGCGGCGCGAATTATACCTGAGCTGCGTCCTGGAGCGGCTTGGAACGTCACAGTTTTGATTAAGGTATTTTAATTGAAAATACGCTAAAGGAGACAGATATTGATGGTGAATAATGTAGCGTAAGTGGTGGTAAAAGTAAGTTCACGTTTTGGAGTCAGGTAAAAGGTTGAGCGGTGTTTATAAGATCAAATGATGAAGGTACTAGCCTACTGCTAAATTATTTTGGTTGTCACAAAAAGCAGAACCGTTAGTTAGTTACGATTCGTTTAGGAAAGAAAATGTTTTCCGTTTTTAATGAAACATTTAATTGAACACACTGATATTAAACTTTTTGAAATAAATGTTGATCAAAGAATGGCCTACTGAAAATTGAATATTAGAGCACCCAGTTTCGCTCCAATAAAATGCCCACTGCATCTCTTACAAACATGAAAAACCAATTCCATCTCGGTTGACTCAGATCGCCACGCCCCGTCAATGAGCACCAATATCGCGGAAGGCTTTTTTCAATCACTCTGCCATCCTTGGTTCATGAAAAATTTATGCCTTAAGCCGTGAAGCTGCGTCGAGGTCCCGAGGTCTCCCCAGGCGCTGTACGCCGAATAACATTAGTTTATGGCCATAGCCGGTGCGAGCTCACCCTGAGAGCACTAAAGTGCTAGCAAATTTAATACGGCGCCTTCACGATATGTTAGTATGCTGTTATTTATTTTTTTCGATGTGTGACGTGTTGGCTTGGATTTTGGGATCGATGAATTGCTTGTAAGTTTGTTGAGAACTAGCTTCTGCTTGTGTCTACCCCCGTGTGAAAGTTGAAAAAATTCCCAAAGTATGAATACTCCTCGGAAAAAAACTAAATGTAATATTTCCTAATTCAGGACATGCTCTACCCGTGCGTTAAGTTTTATCCAAGTCTAGTCTTCCGTTAAGACGGTAACGAGGTAACAAATAATAAGATTGCGTGACTTTCGTATTTATAATATCAGCATTGATTCTTCGTAGTTGTCATTGGTTTTGTTTACTTAAATATCAAAAGTATTCAAATTGAAATATACTCGTAATACAATGAAACACCGAAAACGAACACCACTGGTATTTAAAGCATAAAACACTGGCATTTACTACAATATTCATATTCAATGTGAACTTATTCCCGACCCAGTTTCCGAGCAACATTAATTCAAAGTAAATACAAAAATAGATAACGTCAATTTTCATAACGCCTTCGAAATTTTCCCTTGAAACCCCGAGGGCAATGGTGGAAATGTTTTAATTCTCTCTAACTCGACTTCGAAGGCAAAGATTGAATTATTGAAGGCGAGAGAGCGTTAATTGTTATTAATGTACTGGAATATTAAGATATTAAGAGAAAGGACAGGTAAATGTTGACTGGAGAGGGTTCCGCTTGATTACGCGACGAATTTTACTTTCCGAGAAGCTTTCCTTCTGTTTATAAAATTAAAGCTGTGTTACGAAATGAATTTTAAATGGACTTGTTTAAAAGTTTACTAAATAAACGTCCTTTTTTCGCTATCAATTAACATTAGGTATTATTAATCGTCTATAATAAATTAACGACAATTTATCTCTATTATGCTCATTCAAGCGTTAAATTACCGATAATATGTTCGACATAAGCAGTAATCCAATACGCATACAAAAATGATTATTTTGGTTATTAAAATATTCATTCCAAAGCTTAACAAAATTGATGTAGTTATCGCGTAATCTGCGAAAATCAGAACACGACCCACAATTTCACAGATAATAAAACTTCTTGAACTCACTTAACCTGCGTAGTAGATTATTTTTAATCTGTGCTCGAACGAGAATTTCGCGCCAAATTACACTACAGAAAAAAAGAAAATGAGCCAAGGACAAAAACTTTAATCATACATCAAGTTACGAAACAGAAAAGGAAACCCTCACGTACAATTTTGGAAAATAATGAACTAACCGACCAGTCTCTTCGCGGGTCGTTAGCGAAAATTGGAAACTTTCGTAAACTGTTCCGTGCGTTACCGAATGATCAATGGCGCCTGTGCTTATTGAGTTTTGTTTTGTTCGATGTTCAAATGTGTTTTTGGTAGCTGTTTTTTAAGACCAATTGGCTATGGGCTTGTTTGAATTCGGAACTTTTGCTTATGGTTTTAATTTTGGTGTGATATTTTTTATTCTTTTTTTAAACCAGGTGTAGTTTAGATGTAGCTTGCTTATTGAGTTTAGGTGTTAGATACACAATATTTTAAGAGCTTAAGATTAGTATTAACGTTTAAAGCTACTCCAAATACTTAAAAACATACTACCAACTTCATAATATTAACATCGAACTTTACGAGGACAGGCCCTAATCCAAACAGTCTGGATACACACTCCTTATGTTAGCAAATACTCGGCTAGACTCGGCTAGATTCGGCTAGAGTCGGGTGTTCTCGGGCTGGAGGGTGCATGTAACGGTGTCATTAACGGAAAGTTAATCTCTGTCGACAATACCTTTGTTTATGGAGGACTCCAGAACATTTGCATAGAGGATGGTGTTAGTACTGCCACGGTAAATATTGATGTAGTGCGATTGAGGAGCGCTTAGATGTTTGTGCAGCGGTTTCTAGCTGTTATTTTTATGTGCCTATATTTGTATTCAGGTACAATGTTTCAAATGAAATATCTTGTTGCGAGTAAGAATCTTCGCTTTTGTAGAACAAAGAGTTTTACTGTAAATCGAATCTAATCGTAAGACGAAGTGTAGTTATTTTTCTATTACTAATTTGAAATATTTCATAAATGCGACTTTTTTTTATAAAAAAAATATTGTACCTAATCCAAAACTATACAGGAACAATACAAAATTTCCCGAAGAAAAAAAAGTTCCTTTCCTATTCCTCTAAGTACCTACATACAAAAAAATCAAAACAATTTTCTAGCCACAAAAAACCGCATTAACTCCCGCCGCCATTGAATTTAGGATAGAACGAGTGTATTGTTTGCATTGTCAGTCCAATTAACAAATTACGTGCAGGTGCCTGATAATGACAGCTCACAGTCCACGGCCCAAATACGAGCCACATCGTTCTAATAGAGCATTTGGTATTTAAAAGGATACAGGGATATCCAATAATTATGGTCGATTAATTTATCGTAGTAGGTAGAGTGTAAGGTGGAGGAAGAAGTATGATCGTTTTAACAAATTACAGGCAAGTGCCTGATAATGACCGCGCACAGTCCACGGCCCAGGTAATACGAGGCACGCCCCGTTCTAATAGAGAATTTGATATTTTGGATTTCATTATACGCCGTCGACATTGATATTGGTGTATAATTAGGGATATCGAATGGTAAATTGATTTGCCGTAATAGTAGGCAGAGTTAAGTGAAAAAATCAGCGTCTTCTTTTGTATAATAAAATTTAAATTGTAGGTACTCAATTGTTGCCAGCAAAAATTAAAAAAAACATTGAATTCCGCGTGGTAAAGTAAAGCCAATAACTTTATCTATTAAAAAGAAGCAAGAGTGATGTTGAAACCGTTATTTGTTCACTCTAAGCATTCCTTCTTCTTCAGTTATTTTTCTAAATAAACTATTTCCAATACCTTGCTTCAGTTCTTTATAAAACTGTGTTCAGAGACTTGGAAAGTGATATTAAACAACCTTTGTAACGCAACAATAACGCTATTTAAAAGCCACCGCTTTCCAATCAGTCCCAGCTTAAACAAATATTATGGAAACACGACAAATATAATTGACACACAGTTATATTAACTATTCATGCTATACCGGGTCTATTTAAATTGGTCGGTAGTAAATATATTTGTACTGCTATAACAAATCATTTTCGAAGCTGAAATTCATTGCGGCGCAGAGTGGTTTACTAACATAACGTACTCGAAATGACATTGTTAACTACTGCGTTTTGTCCACGCGATACACATCCAAAACGCACTGGTTTTAGATCTAAAATTGCTTGCATACATGTGAGGATATGCTCGTTTGATAACGATGATGTTTGTTATTCAATTTTGTTATTATAGACAACAGTAAACCGATTCTAAGGGATAAGACTGGAAGGATCGGGCTCGGAGTTGCGCCCATGAATTATTAACAAACTCTGTTGGTCAAGATAACATTCTCGACTTCGTAAGCTGTTTCAATAAATGCTGCGAAAACAGTAAATAAGCTCAACTAATTAACTCTTATGTATAAACCTTAATCAAAGCTTCAAGCGGCAAACAACGTTGAAAGTTCAATCAATAAGTCAAATAAACTCTTAGTTAAAAATCAAAACCTTTTGGTGTAAACACTGAAGTCTATTTACCATTCGAACCGTAAATAAAAAGTCGGGCTTCGAAGCAATATCGGGCTCTGTCAAAGCTCAAGAGCGGAACTTGAAAAAAAAGGGGAAAAAGAAATCAATCGACCCAGCCCGATAGTGGCCATTAAAATATCGTTGAATTTCAAAAGGTGGAGACGTTCGAATCTCGATAGTTGGGCGATGTCAAGACGTATCGCCCGAAATGGACTTTTGATGTAAGTTCCGAACGCACTCGCGGTTCCAACGCTCATTTCTATTTTCAAAAACTTGAACATAATGACTGAATGAGTGGAGTTTCTATAAAATATATTAATAAACGAAAAGATTTCATAATATCGCCGATTGCAAGGACCCGCGACTTTTAAAAGTGGAAATTATATATTCGTAATTCTGTTTCTTCTGAGCTAAGTATTCGAATGGTCAAAAACAGACGATTGAGATTCAAAATCACTAAATATTATTTCACAAACCAAAATAACCTTCAGACCAGCTTCTCAACATTTCAAAATAGCGAAACTAAAAATTTCCTCAGCTAGAGGAATAAAAATAATCCCAGACACTACAGGGCACAGTTCACCGGTATCAGTATTTTTCACCCGACTGCTCGTATCCCCTTAAGACGGCTCCGAAGCCCGGCTAACGAAGGAGCCAAGTCGGCCGGATAATGCCCCTATTCTGATATTCCTAACTTCGGAACCCCGAATATTTTGCAAAAGATCCGAATAAGATTCGTGTAAAAACTTCTGTTTTGTACGTGCAGTGATTTGTAAAAAAGTTTGTATTTGTTTTTTTTTTTATTCCAGGTTCTGTTTGCCGCTTTTTTCCTTGTTTTAGAAGGAAGTGATACTAAATGTAGGAGGAGATTAGGTAAAGACGGGTCCAAAATGTGGCTCATCGAGGTTTAGAGACATGAAGAAAATTGATAGCCATCATAATTTTGAGTGACAAACATGAGCTACAAAGTGACTACCTACTACTTAAAACTTTAACTAAAAGCGTTTGTGCCATATTTACTAGCAGATAATGAAAATAGAACCATCTAAAAGTACAAATAATTTTAACAGAAAAAAATACGATTTTCTCAAGAATAGGACCAGGAAGCGATGAAGAGAAAGCGTAGTGGACTTTTCTTAATTTTATTGACATTCAGAAAGAAAGAATTCTTTATTTCAATTTGCATTTTGTACGATGTTAACATTTTGTTAATTGTGTGTTAAACAAAGGAAGACGTCTTATTAGACGATGACTTGGTCAATGATTGAAGAATTTGTTAGGACCAGTGACTTGGTGAGGGCTGACGAAGTCCGTTAGATACAAGGAGCGCAGAGAACAGAGCGATTGGCATTTCGGATTTCATTATAAGACGATGTCTTCGAAATAGGTATTTAGGGATATCGAAACATCATATCACCCGAAAGACGTCTACTGCTGGACATAGGCCTCCCCCAAGTGTCGCCAAAACAACCGGTCCTGTGCGTCCGCATCCATCGGCTACCCGCGACCTTCACCAAGTCATCGGTACCTACACCTTGTGGGAGGCCGCACCATCGCTGCGTCTTCCGGTACGCGGTCGCTACTCCAGAACTTTTGAATAAAACTAGCTTCAGGAGGAGGAGGAGGAAGGGCACAGGAGAAGGGGGTGCCCATGTCGAGCCGTGAACGTCTATCGGCTGAGATGTAATGATGATGATGACATGTGTTAAACGAATATTGCGTAAGAACTGAGAATCAATAAAAGTGATTTATGCAACCAAAAGAACACCGACACACCCAACAATTAACGAAAATCAAAAATTCTGTCATTCCTACAATAAAACACAATTAATTCTCAACTAACGAACAAATTAACATACGAATCCAACATATTACTTGTAATTAAGAAATTAATGTAGCTGTCATTGCGCTAATAAAAATTGATGGGTGTCAGACAAGTTTGAAGTCGCCATCTTGGATCGTTCTTGTCGTAATAAAACATGTCGATTGCCACCGTTGTAAAATTAATTGCCCATATATTACATCTTGGTGTAAGACAAGCGGTAATTATAGAAAGAAACTTGACTGCAGTGTGTACTGCGTTTATGACAAGATGTAAAGAAAATTTATGTGCGTGCACTTCTATCGAAGTACCTGTAATTAATGGGAGTATTTTACACCATTGGAAGTTGTACATATGGAAATTTTTATTTATAGTTTTTAAATGGCAATGCATTGCACGCCTAAATTCAGACGTGAGTCTCTAAGTACATTTTTTTTTGTCTGCATGATGTGCATCCTTACCTGCAAAACTGATTTTATAGCTTTACAACTAGGCAACATGTATTTTGTATAATAAAAGTCATGCGCAGAAAATAGGTTGAATACATTGAGTACTTTTATAAAATTGGAAGCATGAATGCTGAGAGGGAGTTGCTAGACATCAAAAATGTTTAGCTTGATCACAATGTTGCAACTTAATAAATAACTAAGGAATCGATTACAAATTAAATTTACTAAAATGACAAATTATTGCAGATTATGTATTCAAGTGATATAAAATTAAGTTTATATTATTTATATAGAATTTACTTCAACATATTTCATTAACAAAACCCAACTTTCTCAGTCAAATTTACTCTTGTTTTGTCCTAACAAGCATCAAGTAATCACGGGTACTTTTAGACTTATATAAACTTAATCAACCTTTTTATAATGGTACATGCTTTCGTGTGAACAGTTCACCCATTGTTAAATAAATCCTTGTCAGGGCCTAAACCACCAACTCTTAAAGCAGTATTACTTTAATATTACTTCCAGTGGGAAAGAGACGGAGCTATACGTCCTGTATGCCCCAGGTGTCACTACATAACACACTAAATAAGACGACACCAATTCTCCACTAAAAAATATCTCAAACTCAAAATTAAACACAACTTAGTCAACATTAGTGTTGACAATCACAGAATAACGCTGCACTTTGTTATTCAGCCGACCACGCGCTAATTGTAAACCACTCCGCGATCGTAAGTCATGACTTCTCTAGGACCCTTTCTTTTAGGGATTGGAAAACTCCAAATGACTTCTTCTGCTCTGGGCGGAGCGGAAGGGAGTGTCAGACTGACTCTTACTGACTAAAAACCCATCCGTGTTCCTCCAAATGCTCTTTGCGTTCCTGGGCCGCCTTACCTTTCGAACAAATTCCGCAACCCTGGGAAAATTCCGCAACCCTAGTTGACCCTGACGGTGGAGACGAGGCGTTTCTTGGTTTAGAACATTATATTCTAAATTAAGTCGAAAGTGGGTATTGGATTTGATGATTTTTTTCTTAGGTCAGGTTAACCACAATCTCACCTGATGGAAAACGATGATATGTTCGACGATGGAGCACGCTTGCCGAAAAGTAACCTATTCACTCTTGACTTGAAGACCCCCAGGTTTTAGCTACCACAGACTCCAACAGGGAATTTCATTATTAGCTGTACGCATCAATAAACTGTGGGGTTAAAAAACAATCTTTTATTTCAGAAATAGGTATCCGCTGATTTGTACGGAAAGTATTCGGACTACGGCTTGGATTTCATGGCTTCCAAGCCATGAAATCAGTCCCAATAGTTTCTGGATAAGTCTTCAGACTTATCCGCTTTAGAATTGGTGGTTTCAATTGACAGCGAAGGACACTTGGTTTACTAAGCAGAAAAAACCATATTCGCAATAGAAAAAATAAAACTAAAATAAATATTTTATGTTTGTAAGGCTCTTATTTCTGGCTGATTGGTATTTAATTTAGATTTGAAAAATTAGTCTGGAATTGGAAAAATGCCATTACTTTATTGATTTTGAGCGTTTAATTATCTATCAATTCGGTTGACAGATAGTTATTTTCTTGGCGTAATACAGATGAATTGCGGTCTTAATTTAAGATCACTCGAATTCTGAAAGAAAATTAATTAGTAAGTCATCAAAGTTGGTAATCTTTGAATAGGACTTAAAATTAAGGTATGTAACCTCAATTTTAAGTACTATTCAAAGATTACCAACTTTGCAAGATTTAAATCTAAATATCTCCTTTCTAACTGTGTGTTTCTCTTAGATAACCGCAAGAAAAAACGACTTCACAAAAAAGCTTTCCTTATTTTATCCCAGACCTTCATTATTAATTAACAAGCCATGACAAAACCACTATTACGTCACAAAAAAAATATTATCCCGACAAACGCTGATCATCAAGACGTCTGTTCCCGTCGACATTTCATAAATAACTGATATTAATTCAGACTTCCCTTTTGAATAGAGAACACGAAAATACGTTATTCGAATGAACCGTCATGATGAGACGTTTGTAGTTATTTTGTTACGTCATTTTTGGCGGGATTCTGTCAGAGAATGTGGGTCGGGACGAGTCAAATTGTACGCTATTATGGAATAGAATCGACGTAACGTTTCATCAGCGTTACTTCTATGATTGAATTTATTGAGGAGTCTTTGGGAATTGGAAGTAAACATCGCGATTGTTCTTGCTTAGGAAGTGAGGGTATTGTGAAATATTTTGACGTTTAGTCCGTATTACATTTCGTTTTTTTTAAGCGATTTCGAAATGTTTTTTTTTTTCAGAATTGGCTTTTGCCCGCGTTTTTGCCCGTGTGTTTATAATATTAGGTACGATTCCATTACGTACATATCAATTTTCATAGTGATTAAAAATTCATTTGCCGAAACCGAAAATAAAAATCCACTCAACAAAAAACCGATTAACGACTCGATTTTAGAACATCACTTTTTAATCACATCGAAAATATTCGGATAACGAACAGGCAACTAGGTTTTAATTGAATTTATTCACGTCTCACATGACGCGGTCCTACCAACTACGGTGGGGTGAGCGCCCCTGTTGGCGGACTGTGCAATAACACGTCCCGTCCGAGGGCACTGTAATGTGAAAGCGTTTTGTGGTAATAATCGGATAATAAATATAGCGCGCCGACGACGGGTACGTCCACCCTATTTTGTAAAGTTTGTTTTCCTGTGCGAGTTTTAGTTTTATGAATGTTTATGTGTTTTGCTCTGGAAGTAAGGATACGATACGAGGTGTGTATCAAATCACTTTGGGTTTAAATATTGCAATGGGTTACTAGATCTTGGCGTGGACATTGCGGCAGTGCCAAGTGGTTTGGCGCCAGCACTAGTATCTGTGTGAACATTGAAAATAATGCAATTTTTATAAAAAAAAAGGATCAATGAATCTATTGTATATGCATGTATAGAGAACGCTTCCAATTCATTTTCAGATTAAAACGAACGAATGTCCTAAATAAATATGCAGCACAAAAAGACAAACAAGTCTAGTTAACTTCCTCTACGAATTTTACTCTGCAAAACAACCCGAAATAATTAAACCAGGGCGTAAAACAGAACCTAAATAATCTGACATCATAACCTACTAAATTTAATTTTGCACCGACTATACCGTGTGACATATTTCATAGCGCTGCAGTCACTCGCTTCGCTTCGCTTGCAGTGTACGGTCGGCATCGCTTCACGCATGGCGAGTGTGTCGAGCTCTAGTTACTATAGAACATGTTGTAATTTTAATTTACAATTGTTTCACATTTTAACCAATGTATCTTTTAGAAAATGTGTGAATTAGCCAGGAAGTTATGTTGGAGAATTTGTAGTAATTAATTTGTCGTTCGGTTGAGTTGTTTGAGGTAAAATAAATTTTGATTAGTGTGTTCTAGTGATGTTGTTTCATTTATTTTTATTTCCACAAATAAATGAGAGAAACGTTTATAATCTGTTTTTTAGTTATGTCTAAAGCCTACATCATAGGCTTGAACAAAATTCTATTCCGTGGGTAGATTTTTCTCCGAATTCGTTACCTTTATACAGTCTATTAATACCTGACCTGGATGACCTCTACGCGGGCCTACAACGCCCTCCGCATTCAATACAACAATGCTTTTCGGGTGCTGGTGGGGCTTCCACGGTTCTGCAGTGCTTCGGGTATGTTTGCCGAGGCTCGCATAGATAGTTTCGAGGCTGTCATGCGCAAAAGAACGGCATCCCTAATGCGTAGGATGCGTGGAGGCTCCAACAGCATCCTGAAGGTTATTATGGAGAGGCCAGACTGCCCTTTTCTGATGCACTGGTCCCGTATGCATTGCTGCGGGCCCGGTGCTGAAGAAAGATTTTTGAATTAGGGTAAATTAAATTAAATTTAGATTAAATTAAATTAGACTGAATTATTGAATGTATTTTAAATTGAATTTTTAATTAATTGATAATTATTAAGACTGTTTTCCCTTGTCGTACTAACGTAGCTCCTAAGTACTTGCTACTAACCCATATGGACTCTAGTTTGAAATAAAGTTTTTGATTTGATATGATTTTTGATAAATGAAAAATCTTTTTCTAACAACCAGAAAAACCCGACTAATAAAAATTACGACAGTTGAAAACTAATTGTTAAACCAATTACTTCAACTAATTGTAAATAAGAAGTAATGAAGGAACATATAAAGATACATAGGTACATACACATACCGGTCAAAATCATAACCCACCTTTCTGCCTTGCCGTAGTCGGGTAAAAAGGGAGCATTAATGAACAAAGCAGTATCGTTTTTAATTTTATAAAAAACAGAACTTAGCCAAAATAAAAACGCAGTAACCATAAAAACAACAATTTCGGAATAAAGGCTGGACCTCTTTCGCGATACGTCGACGACATAAAAATAAATAAAACCCGTTGTTCCGATAAGATAATGCTAGGCGACAATTAAGTTAAACGGCCGATGTCCCGGGCAGACATCGGGAACGCATTTTGCCCGGGCAATGTGCGAAAGCCGATGGCGGGCAAAGTGCGCTTCACCTACAATTGAATTAAAGGAGTTTGTCCTGTTTGTTGTTCTGTTTTAGCAGTACATATATACATTCGGATATCTGGTGCCGACATGCGGAAAACATCGGGGAAAAATAATGAAAGAGGACTTTAATGCAACTCGGAGCGAGGAACCTTCAGCTATCATAAACATGAGGAACGTTTTCTGAGACAATTGAAATGGATCTATAGTTTCAGGGGAGGTATTATGAGATTTACTTTTAGTTATGGCTTGTACTTTATAGGTAGGTATAAATGATGTCATGTTTTAAGTATTATTTAGTTTTGTTAGTGATATCGATCCCATCTCAACCCATCACTTCCCGTGGGTGTCGTAAGAGGCGACTAAGGGACTCACCAAAGAGTGGGCAGCAGCATTCTCTGTACATTGCAACAGCTATACTGCGATCGCCAACCCGCCTGCCAAGCGTGTCGATTATGGCAAACCCCTCTTGGGGAAGGCCTATGTGCAGCAGTGGACCTCTTCGGCTGGTAAGAGGATTATTTTGATCGATATCGTAGCAGTATTAATTTAATCAATATTTAGCTTTTTTTTAAGGATGGAAATCATCAAATGACTCCTTCCGTTCTGGGCGGAGCGGAAAGAGTCTCAGATTCTTACTGACTAAAACTCATCCGTGTTCCTTCAAATGCCGTTTGCGTTCCAGGGCCGCGGTGACGCTTTCGAACAAATTCAAGGTTTTACTTTTGTTTGGGTGTTTTTTTTAAATCAATGATTGAATACAACTATATTAACATACATTTACCACTACGTAGAACGTATAACATGCGTACTATCGGTACACATGACAGGAGGGGACACGGAGCTCCGTCCGCGGGGGATTCCGATCCCCTTCGCATCTGCCGGAACCAGTGACCTTAAGGAAAATACTACCATTGTTTAAAAGACCCCTCGTAGCCTGTAGTATTCCTCAGGGTCACGTCTGGCTGGCATGGCAACTGATCAATTGCTTCGTTTTTTTTTTAAAAAGAACAACTCTTTTTTCCTTTTTCTGTGTTTTAGGCCAGTTGTTTCAAGTTGATCCTGGAACTAGTGATTTTAAGCTAATACTATACAATATATAGTAGGTAGTCCTCACGAAGAGATGTCTAAATGAAAGTTTTTGCAAAATAGAACATTCTTTTCCCCTTTTTCGTGTTTTTTTTGTGCCTAGACCACACTAGGCCAGTCCTTTTCAAGTTAATAGGTACTGACTATAAGGACATGTCATGGCAACTCTCATATTTTTAAGGAACGTTCGTATACCTACGCATCGCAGTCACACTCCGTCAAAAACATCTCTAATTTTGTCAAGGTTTTGACTCTAAGGTTTTGACATTAATTCTCCGTTTCTTAATGAAGTACGAGAATTGGCTTCAGTTGCTCCTAAATTTAAGGTTTTGAAAACAGAATATGTTTTTCCCGTATTTCTGTCTGTTTTGTTCTCTAGGTCTATATTTTTCAAATATGTGTAGATATCTAATATTGTGTCCGTGTACAAACAAATCCCATCAAAATTATTAACATTTTTTAATCCATACCTTACGAAATCTCTCCGGCAATGGGCAATGTTTAACAAACATAATAAAAAGTAGGCCGCCATGTCCATCTGACATAACAACGATGTTATTACGCAGGAACAACGTTAATACGAACATATTCATAATAAATATTACTTCTTACGGGCAAAATAAATGTCGGATATTTATTCAATTTCTTTATTCCTTTATAATAAAGATTTGGTCTGGATTAACAAGATCCCTTTCAGAGGAGGCGGGATCATTAATAATGTATGTGAATTACGTAAATAATATTTCCAACATTAATTTTCTTTTACTACAAAAGAGTGTTAACAATAGTGTTGACGCATCGTGTGAAAACTAACAACATGGCGGATAAACGTCACAATAGTTCCACACGCGGTGACTTTGTCAGGCGGTATTGATCCCATGGAATATTAGTTTAGGGTCCCTTGGGCCTAGTGGGGGACTTGTGTGAAATTGATGCCATTATTGTGCGAAACGGTTAGAATTGAAAGCCACGTGACCATAGCCGGCAGCTGTTTCATAAATATTTTGCTTCATATCGACCTAAATACAAATATTAACAGTATCAACACAAATTAAATTAAAATAGTCACAGGAAACGTGGTTAACGCAAATATTTTACCACGTTACAAAATCATGATGATGTTAGAGCATACGAGAAGGAAATAAGGTTATAGATATAGATACTATTTACCTAGTTCTGAGGGAAATTCGGTATTCATATCATAGATAAACTTTCCGAAAGTATTAATAACTAAACAAATGTAAGTAAATAAATCTCAAGTAGAAAACTGGCCAACAACGCGTGCAGAGTTCCGAACGAATCTCATTTTTGAACCATCTTATTTTAACATATATATATAAACTTCTTATAAGTTGTCCTGTAATCTAAGGGTTTTTTTTTTCAATTCGGCCAATTCAATTTGGGCTAATAGTCAATTTTCATGTAATTTCTTGAATAACTTCAAACTATTTAGTTTGTCTCCCAAAAGTGACACCCATTCTCAAAATTAATTTATTAACGTTACGCGTTCGTGCTTGGTTCACAAAAGTTCATGTGTATATCAAATTTCAGCAGAATCGGTCCAGTAGATTCGGAGAAAATTGGCTGTACAGACGGACAGACAGACATCTGGGTGATCCTATAAGGGTTCCGATTTTTACGAATGTTTGGAACCCTGAAAACTAAGTAAACCTCACAGAGCTTTGATTAAAACATCTGTGTACACTTCAAATATAAACAAAAATATTTCGTACTAAAGATTTATGGACGGAAAAGAAATAATTTCATCAACCCTTAGCGTCCGTCGGATTAAAGAAACAAATCTTTACAACTTTGTAAAAGATTTTCATCTTAAAAAACAATCCGGAGATTACGTCAGAACTTGTAATCAGAGTTAAAAACAACACAGTTGAATATTTTAACACCGGCCTAAGGTAGGAAACTAAAGTTAAGTTAAATCCTTTGTTTAGAAGAGGATTACCGGTTCGCTTATCAGCGGCAACAGTGAGGCTTTTTTATACTCGTCTAGTTTCAATTAAGCGTCGGTTAATTCCGGTGCTAAGTGCTCGGTTTAAGTCGCGACTTAATTTATTTCCGGCCGCAATTTATGTCCGGGATTAATGTAATGAAAGTCCCGCGGCAGGTCCCGTGCTAATTGCTACTCCTGATTGTCTAAACAAAAATAAGGGGACGCCTCAAGGAATTTATCGTGGCAGGTATCGTTAGCATTTAAAATGGTAAAGAGTAACGCTCGTTTAAAGTTACGTCGTGCGGTATCCGAGGTTAGCGCTTATTTTGATGCTGTTTAAAAGTAATAGAAGTCAGGAAATGGTAACTTGAATTACCGACCTAATATAAAATTTTCCTTCAATAGGGTTTAAAATCGCGCAAAAAGTACTTTAATGAGTAATCAAACAGCTTCTTTACGGTAAATAAAATTCATATATTCGTCTAATTCACATAAAAAGGGTAAAGTGTTCGATTACAGCGCAAGTACTCTCGCAATACAATCAACATAACACACGCGGCAGCTGTGGAACCCTAAATTACGGGCCGATTACTCGCTACGAAGGGTTCCTTACATGAAAAAAGAGAAGAGAAATACAAGACTAAAATTGACAGTTTAACCCGTGGAATAGCGAGTGGCTCAATGGGGGTGTTATTCTGTGCACCGTTCGCAGACATTAAAAAACATATTCGGTTGATTGAATGAAAGAAGGTCGTATTTGCGTGAAAATGAAGTATTACGAAACATTGGAAAATAAAGCCATTTCAGTGAAGAACAAACACGAACCGAAGCCGTTATTAAAATACTTTTGTTGGAAACTAAATAAACGAATAACAGTATCGTTTCAAAATGATAAATCGAACTATTTTCAAATAAGCTTTGTTAAATATTTAAACAGTCTGTTTCAGCTATAAAACGTAAGGTACTTTATTACGGATCGACCCAAAATTAACATCGGAAAGGAAATTCATTAACATGATATTAACCGCATAACCCCGATACGATTTACAAAAAGATTGTGAGCAGTCACCTCACGATATTCCGTGAGTATTTCAAACCTTTTCACGGTTTTAGGAACTATTTGTAGGAAATATTGCGTTTTTGACAATGGCGATAGTGTTGATTTTTTGAGCTAGACTTACTGTATGTTTTAATCTTTCAATGAATTAAACACGTCAGTTAATTATTGCTACAGTTGTAATAGCTTTGGAACTGTGTATTGTTCAGGATTTATTATATTTTTCGATTTTAGATTTCGAGTAACAACGTAGTACTTATCAGTGAAAAAAATATTGGAATAATACTTCCAGAGGTTTCCTCCTATAAACCTCTTTTTTAATAGTATTAAACTATTGAGCGAAAAATAGCATAAGGAATGCTTTCTCAGGATCAGCAGATGATAAGTTATGCAATAACGAGGATTTATGATATTTATTATAGAGATTATTATGAAATTATAAATACTACCTAACTGTACCTACACAACGAGCTAAGTGACACACTTCGAAGATTCATGCAACGATACCATCCTACATGGCTTAACAGATGCATTGTATATTCTCTAATTACATTTTGAAAACTTCCTGCAGCCATACATGTACGTTCGGATACATCTGCAACATTAGACTGAATGGAATTTTAATGAGCATATTCTGCTTCACTCCAGTGTGTATCCAAACACTGGAAATCTGAATTCGCATTTCAAAATACGCGGTCATACCAACGAACAAATTCAAGAAAAAGCTTATGAAAGTAATAATTAGTAGAGAAATGGTTCGTGTTAATGGTAAGGTGACTTTTGCTCGCAGTTTTTGACCTTCCACATTTACTAGGCAATATAAGACTAACAAAACAAGCAGTATTTATCGAAGTCTGGCGCAAACAATAATATTAATAACTTGGTAAGATAGAGAGCCATCAAATATTTACTTCGGGTATGACAAGAATACATAATACCTACTGTTCGGTAAAATATTCAGAAGCAATCACCGATACCATCGACAAAAAACCTTTCGTGTAAAACGAGCGGGAACTTGGAATTTTTTGAATTTTTCGCTTCATTTCTGTGCGCGTCCATTTCTTTTTTTTACTTTTTTTTGCAATGCTTTGACAGTCATTCAGCCAGTTGCAAAGTTTGGATGCTTTATTCGATTAATCGGTCAGTGTTGCCGGATAGGGATTCCCTTAATGTTTTTGGAGTTTTCACAATATTGGCTTTTGGGTTTTTTTAGCGTTGCTAACACACTAACACAAGCAAAAAAAAACCCAGAAACGTGTCCTATATTTGAAAAACCCGGAAACGTGTCTTATATTTGAGCTATTATAGTGTGTCTTGGAAGTAACAGGTGGTCGCAGTGTAATCGATAGTAAGCTACTAAGCTAAAATATCTAAATTGAAAGTCCATACTTACATTTTAGTCTCGCCAATTACATCCCTATGTGCTGCACAAAAAAACGATCGATTCATAATTCGATTGGCCGCGCGACGCACAACGCCATTCGGTTATTTATCGTGTAACCGGTGTTTACAATACGCGGCCGGCACGTGTGTTCCTGCACGTGGTATTACAATAACACCCCGATCAAAGACCCTAGCTGTGTAAACTGCCTACTGATTAAATTATAATTAGCCCGCTCTGTTAGTTGTGGTTTTTACGGTTATTTAAATTATGTCTGTCTACATCAAAGCCGGATTATTTTTGTTCTTTTTTCGAAACACTGACTGAATAGAACGCTTCTTAACTTTAAATTGTGTTTATAGATTATGACCTTATGACGTTTGTCCAGTTGTGAGATTATGTCTTTTCAATCTGTTATAGTTATGTCTGCCTACACTCAACATTCTACATCAAAGCCTAATAATTTTCGTGCTGTTTTTTGATGCACTGACTGGATAACACTTTTTTAATTTTATTGTTCTAGGCTTAAAGGTTTTGACGTTTGCCCGATTGTTAAATTCTGCCTTTTTAGTTATTTAAATTATTTCTGGTACTTATTAGTCTACATCAAAGTCAAATATAATTTGCTCTTTTTTCGAAACACTGACTGAATTATTGAACACTTTTGGCTGTTAAGGTTACTCGTATGGATGTTTGCCCAGTTGTGAGCTTCTGACGACTAAATTATGTGTTGCCACATTATTATAAGTTTCGTGGAAGTCTCATTCAAGTTTGTCGTACTATTTTGTCAAGTATTCGTGATACAGACAGACGTAGGTATTATGTAACGTACTGTGATTATTATATTATAAACTTTTGGAAGAACATTATCTGAGTTTGTGAGATGTTTATTACTGTTACGTATTACACAAGTTTTGGTCTGTTTACTGGTTTTATGTTTATTAAGTACTAAGTCTTTCTTTCTGTACTTGTACGATTTGTCTGAAGATTCTGTCTGGAGACTACATACAAATAAGACATTAACACTGTTGTTTTATAACTGATCCAAATGTATGGACAGGTATGCAGCAGTATTTGGCTTCTACGATACTTATGTAAACGTATTAAAACATTTCCCTGTTTCCCAACACCAAATACTGTAACTCCGTACATACTTTTAATGCGTTAAAGTTTCTAAGCTGGACAAGGTAATGTGTCGGGTAAACACAGCTGTTATTTTTTACACTGTCCACTCCCGTTCCAAGCGTGACATTTGACATATTAAACAAATAAAACTGCCGCACTTTAAAGAAATGAATTCATCGCCTACAGTAACTACTTGCCCCTCTCTCCTCAAAGAGCAAAGAATCTAAACCAATACGGGAGTGCACAAATACGGGCGAGAATTAACGTCAGGGGAGAGTGGGGCTCGGCCGCACACCCCCGGACTCGCGACCCTTTGTGCGAGATAATGCGAATGTAATAAACATATAATTTACGCTCATAGGGACGGCTTTTTTTCCAAAAAACTGCGTAAAAGGGTGTCCAGGAAATAATAGCGGATATACTCTCTTGATTTTATCGGTAACTAGTGATCTTATGAGTTTGAGATAAGAGTAATACAAAAGAAGGGTTGGTTTTTTGTTGCCAGATAAAAAAAGCATTGACGATTGGAAACGAGTCGAAGGGATAGTTAGGAATTTCCAAAAGTTACGCAACGTAAAAAGGGATTGAATTGTTGTATAGAACGACAGAGATACTGCCAATGGGCAATGTTGCCATACCAATAAATTAATAGTTTATTACAATTGTAATTCATTGTCTTAGGCATTGTTTATGTAAATAAGCGATAAACTCGTTACTGAAATAACCTAATTTGTATGTGCAATACTAAGTACGTATTAGTTATGTAAGCGATGTTAGTCGTAATAAATAATGTATTACATAATATCATAAACAAGTTAGCAAGTCTGGCACAAGATGGCGCCCAGACGTCGAAGGTCGGACTTTTTAAGGTTGGCTTTTCAACTTCTTATATTATTTCGTGTGTCATCCAAAGTTTTCAGAAGTTCTGGTTACTAAAAGTAATATTATTATTGTTGGTTTAATATATTAGTTTTTGGTGTAGATATTGGACTGTAGAAATCTCTATTTCGTTTTCATAAATCCTAAATAAACAGGAACAAAATTGCCAAGCAAACATTGTTTACTTAAACTTACTAGAATTTTAAAGAAGATCTTAAAATCAAATGTTATTTTTTAATCATCATAATACCTTTGCTGTTTACACCATGGCATAAGTTTATTTCCACGAAATCCATATTAAACCAGGTGAGAATCATATTCACGCCTCGTTCGTTCGAACCACGCTTCACTAGGCACAAATATTTCTTATTTTGACGAATTACCTACCTGGAAATCTATTTTGCACCCCGAAATATTGATATTATCAAAACGTTGATTTTTTTTTAACAAATTCTGTTTACGGGGAAAATACTTCTTTTTCCAAGAAATCAATCGTGGATTTTTTTACGAAAATTCTAATACACTTTTTGCAATTGGAATCATTACAAATATCATATTTTAGAAAGTAATATGAGTTTCCTACACAGATCTCATAAAATGAAGCCATTCTTTTACAGCTAACCGCATCGTATCGTACTTTTAAAATCCTGTCAAGATTTAAACAGCGAGGGGTCAAAGGTTACTTTTGGCGCGTTCTCCGCAAGCTACCAGGCGGTTAGAAGGGCCGAAGAGTTGTATTAAAGTAGCCGTTTGAAGGGAGGGTCTGACAGATGTGCGGTCCCCTCACGGTAGACCGTGTCTTAGCTCCCGGCCCTCATTTGAAAGCCATTCGTTCGTTAGTTACGACCTCCGAAGGGGACAACATGAGGGTGATGCGATATCGCTTTTATGGACAATTTGAGACGGACGAATCGGTTCTTCTTTTATATTTTGGAAGTTTTTTGCTGAGAAGCGAGGTGTGATCGCAGATTTATGTGTTTTCATTCTGAGATGCGGTCTACCTGCATGCAAAAAGTATGAAGTATTTTCATTTCCTGCTAAGACTATTTCTTACTGCAAAACTTTCAACCTCATCTATCGCTTTCCATCAGGCGTGATCGAGGTCAAGAGCAAGCCCACTCCTCAACAAAAAAAAAACATAGCTAGATTTTTTCATCAGTAACTACTACTCTAATAAATCCACTCCAAGACAGTTTGATAAAAAGTCAAGCCTCCCAACAAAAGTATAGGTACCCAAGCTTGGTGATCGATACCTGTTTGGAAAGTACAAGTATCCGTGACTTTTAGAATTAGGGGCTCCTATCTCTCGACTTAATTTAGGCCGGGGTGATAAACGTAATGAATGACTAACGATTTTTCAAAGTTATGTGACTCCAGGCTGGAGGCAAGCACGAGTTTCAGTTGAATCTCTTTGGGTTCCGTACCTTAGAGAAAATTATGTTTTATCGACTCAGAAATGGTGAGATTATCTTGTTTGAGTAAAAAAATAGGACAAAAAGAATCCAATTTTTTTATTATTTATTTTCTTGTCTGAACAACTGTAGGTATCTAGACTTATTTAATTTGTATCATCAGTAGGTACAACTTTTAAAACAACGTAAGTAAACATTTGCAAAAAAATTGTTCGAATTTCACTCTTTCTTTCTTTATCGTGTGGGCAGTAAGGTCTAATGACCCCGCACACCCTAGTGTCAGAGTTTCTAAACCGCCTCAAGGGCCTCTGACATGGTTTATTTGACGACCGCCATTTGGCGGCCGGGACCACCGGCTTATACGTGCCATCCGAAGCACGGAATCATCTTTTTATCAGACAATCAGGTGATTCAAGCCTGCAAATGTCCTAGCCAAACTGGAAACAACTTTACAAAGTATGTTTCCCGTGAGAATCGAACCCACAACCACTGGGTCACAAGGCAAACGCCTAAACCACTCGACCACGGAGGCAGTCTCGAATTTTACTACAACGTAAAATGGCAACATTTATGGTGGTCAGCCAGCCATTACACCATGCACTTTTAACAGCGACAAAAAACATAATTTAAACGACATTCCTACCCTTGTGGTTTTATAATTACATCCCGTTTTTCAATTTAAAACATACAGAACCCAAAATCCCTTAACCAAACAGGGGTTGGTATCTAGTTGATATATGTACCTTTGTGACGGGTTAACAAAAATGTTAAGATAAAGCCAGATAGTATCGTTCAGCAATTTGTTCGGTAATTTATGAGCAGATTGTAATTAAACTTATCTCACGGGACGAGTGGCCGGTGAATGAAAACGTTCAGTAGGATTGTGGGTGATGTTCCTGTAATTGATATGTGACAATAATTTATATGTTTGGATGAAAAAGAGATGGGTTTTATTGGGTGAATTGCATTTGCAGTTAACTGTCACGAAAGCGATTGGTGTATCGTCAAAACTCATCTAGGTATACTAGTATTATAAACAGATAAAGTTTGTGAGTTTGTGAGGTTGTAGGGGGTAATCTCTGGATTTACTGAACCGATTTTGAGAATTCTTTTTGTATAATATGATAGCCACATTCATGAGGAAGGTTATACGAGAACGGAACACAACGGGATACACGCGTACGAAGTCGCGGATAAAAATAGTGTTTAAATATAGAGAAAGAAAAAATGTTCAGGTAATTTTCATAGAAGACGTGCGCAGGCAATGTAGGCTACAGGCCGTGCCATAAAAATACATACCTACACATACAAACACACACAAATACTCTCGAAAAAAAATACCCTTCTTCTAGGGGCAATAAAAAAAACAACTTAGCGCTAGAAATGCTGAATGGTAGGCTTATAAAGTAGAGCTAAGTACTAGGTAATCTTAGCAAAGACAAAACAAATACTAATTATACCTAAACACGAACACAGAAATAAACATAGGGCCAACAGTTATATCTGACAGTAAATTTCACAAACAAAAATGTCAACTCCATTTAACGGATTTCAACATAATATCAAAGCACTTAGAGTACACATAATAAATCTCAACCGTCCATTATAGTACAATAAAACAACACAAGATACATCGATCACTTAAAACCTCTATTCTTGCAACAACGAGAAAAACTATTGCTTTTAAAAGCAGCTATTTATTTGCAAACAGCTTTTAGCCAAGTCTCAGTCGTGTACTCGTACTTGTGTACTCCATGTACTTGTGTCCTCGCCGTATTGTACTCACATTTCTCGGATTACCAGTCTGAGTCAATTCTATCGAAGGGTGCTGTTAGTAGGTATGTTTGTTTGTCTGTGAGCCAAGCTTTTGTATTCCTACCGCTTTTACCACTTTTATACGCTTTTAAACATGTACATTGCAACTAGGGTTACCATCCCTCCAGATTTGTCCGGACATGTCCGGACTTCTAGACGTTTGTTTGTTTGTGTTTTTTGGGCTTAGATGGAATAACGAGTAAGTCTTGTAATAAAATTTATATAAGAAATATCAAATAAGTCTCTAGATCTTTATTAACTACTCATTCTTCTAAATACAAAATATAAATCTTCCGTAACAATAAATTTAACGAGATCAAACAATAAATCTTACATATTGCAATTTGCAAACAATCAAATAGTTAAAACATAAAGTTTTTCTTCAAAACAAAAGTAGTTTTACGTATTAATCAAACTGAACGTCGAACTTTTCGCAGCTCATATTTTTAAGGTTGTATTGAATCATCACATCATCAAAATTTGTATTTTATGACTAAAATGTCCGGACTTTCATTGGAATGTCAGGATTTTGTCAGGACTTTTCAAATTTCTAAATGGTGACCCTAATTGCAACAAATATTATGGTTAACTTTAACCATTTATTTAGACGTAAGTGCCTGCCACTTCCGCGACTGATGGCTGAGTCTCGAGTCTCGACCCAATTTAGATTAAGTACGTGTTACGAAACGCGTCCCGTCTTTCTTTATTAACACTTTGAAACACCGTCTTATAATGTTATTCATTCATTCATTATTCACAAAACTTCTCAAACACTGTTCCGACGCAAAGTCCGTGCACTTAATTTTGCCACTTTTCACTTTAACAAACTGAAATAAATTAAAAATTAAAACCAACATAACATTCAGCTGCATTCATGAATGTTCTCTACTGAATTATGGATGAACACTAAGTTCATATTTATTATCACGCCGACATATCTGGGGTCTCATGAATTTGTCGTTAAAAGCGTATTCCAGGTGCGCCCTCTAAAAGCGGAAGAGGTAACATGCACCGAGGGGGAGGTACCAGGCACCAGGAGGGGGGGGCAGGGGGCAGAGTGCCGAAACAAACATGCCACAGTGCCGAAGGCTTTCTCTGCTTGTCTGTTTGTTTTGCCTATTGTTGGCTGCCGATACAATGAATTATTCAATAGCACTAAGTGGGTATTGTACAACGAAAGTGGGGTAACATTAGTAATAGCATGAATTCAGTCCTCTGCAGAGTTTTTTCAAAGAATACCCCGAGCGAATTGAAACGAAATGGTAACGATATTTTTTAATTCCGACGAGTTTGATCGTTTCGCCGAATGGAAATGCGCGAACTGCGGGATGGCCATTACCGAAATAACAACAAAAGAGAATGTTTCCAAATCAGTTTACCTTGTTCATAATATCCTACCAGGGTTATTATAATACATAAATTCAAACAAAAGACAAGAGGAAACCGCGGCGCGAACTTAAAATCGTGGTCCGAAACTCCCGTTACAAAGTCAGGAAGGAAAAGTCCCCAAAGTTTGTCCGAAAAACCGGGAAAAACCCCGAAAATTTAAGTCCAACATTCTGTTTCCGTCGGACGGGGCACCCGCGTAAATATTATTCGGGACTTTCTTTTATTCTCTTTGTTTTAGACGTTTTATTATTTGCGGTCCGAGGTGAGGCTGCCGAGGTGAATCAGCGCATACTGGGCGCGGGGGAGGGGGATTAAAAAATAAGCCTCTACGATTTACAACACAACAAAAAGCCAAATAGCAATTTTAGCGTAACCGAAAGAAAAAAAAACCCACACAAAAATGAATCTAAACAAGATTTTAAAACTTTTGTCCTTTTGATATAAAGAAACAAAAGGGAACTGCTCTAATTTATGTATTTTTCTTGAGTCTTCAAAGCGGAACAGACCCTCTTCAAAAGTAATTGACAAATTTGTTCAAATACAAAAATAAAAAGGCTGAATGTTTCTCGCGTCCCGTTGGAGGCGAAATCGTCTCGCGTAATTAGTTCGCTAGGATTTCGAGGTAGAAGGAACGAAGGGGGGAGGGGATTCCGATACATTCCGCATCAGTCGTAAAGTCGGAATTTTATTCTTACGCATTCCGCATCGGCGGGACCTTTATGAAAACTGTCCCCTTCGCACTTGACGCGAATAAAGTAAAGTAGCGCCCGTAATTCCTCCTCTTTGAGTGATATTTTGAGGATCAACGGACGGCAGATGGCGAGATATTGGACATCCCTAGTTTTATGCGGAGGCCTCTGTAGAAAATGTGAACCTTTCTCGAAGGTCGTAAAACAAAAATCCATCTGTAAAGAACTATGCGTACTTACTGAGCTGAGCTAACGAGATAAGGTATCACAATTTGGAAGATCCTCGTCGTTTTTATTATTTTACTAAGTGTTAAAACTTACCGTTGGCATCTGATTACATGTGTCGTAGCAGCTGTGTAGGCTGGAGTCTGTACTCTGAAACAATACAAATCGAACATAAGTAAAGTTCTCAATCAAATCATCTAAGTAGGCACATTTTCGTCAAATAAGTATTTCGTTCCTTAGCTCAAAGCTTTAACGAAAATAACGATTGTCTACAATCGCTAAGAATCAAGAAGTTCTTATTAAATTGCACAACAATATTTTAAAACATACTCGTACATATTCACATCTTGGTGCTGTTAAATAAGAATATTCTTCTGAACTATGTAAAATGTAAGTTTTAGTCAAACTTATTCACATAAAAGCAAACACGACACATGTGTAGGCGAATACACGTGCAAGCTTCTAAACATAGTTTGTATTGAGAACGATCATGATTCAGCAATGTAACCATGAATCGAGGAAAATGAAAACAATAAAACCGAAATAGTTTTTCGCTGAAGAAATTACAAAAATCAACCATTCAATTGCGAAACTTTCGTCTAAAAGGAAAATTCTACACAATAACGTTAACTGACGGTCTTTTACCATCAACCCTTTCCCAATCAGGGGTGGAATTTGTCAATGGAGTAACGGCACAGAAAGGAAAGGCTGCTTTGTCAGGCCAATGGCCTGAAACTGTAACACCTGGGCTTTGTTGAGACGCTGTAACATGTGAAAGTAATTTATTAACTTACGTCTCGCAGCGGGAAAACGTACAATATAGAAATTCGGGGAAAAATAGAGAGAAGTGTTCCTTTATTCGAAAGAGCAAATTTTTTTGTTCGACGAAAATACTCGTGTATAAACAAAACGTGAGTCTTTTACCGTTCAAATAAGTGAACGTAGTGGAAGTAAAAGGATTTTTTTCAAGGAAATAAAGGCGTTTGTGATTATTTGTGTAATGTTTTATGTACGAACACGTCAATAAAGCTAATGTTGAAGCTGAAGGAGGTTGGAGATTTAATATAGACTGACTTAAAGTACTACTGAATTGGAAAAGATGAATTGATATCGGAAACAAAAGTAAATAAGTGCTTTATGTCCTGTCGAGACGAGTTAGACTTCCACCCAAAAAATTGCTCAACATAGATTGAGTTGGAAAGAAGTAAGGAAGGCCTTTGCCCTGCAGTGGGACACTACCGGCAAATAATATAAATACTAATAATGTCCTATCACATACTGTAACCAAAAAGAACAATGGTTACAGAACACGTCAAAATTATTCCCTTAAAGCGAAATCTAATTTGTCTGAAAACCCATCCAAATAAAATTGTCCCTTTATTGCTCGTATAATCATGTCACCCTAACTGTATTAAAATCATTAAAAAATATATCCATTAACAGTATACAGGGTTATAAATAAATTACAGGGTATCCACGCATTCGGGAGTGTCCGGGGTGGCCATATTTCACGAGCGGGCCTGTCCCGTGAACGTGTCGACACCTTTTTGCACTTTTTTCGTACTTTTTGCACAACGTGTGGACACATGAGCGCGCGGACGTGTCTGTGGCTTTTATACCGTTTTTAATAGATAAATAGCGTTGTACTTTGACGGACACGGGAATTTTAATAATAGCGACATAGATACTACGTTGCTTTGTCAGTGGGATATGGTTGGCGGTTTTTTTTTTCTCTTTTTAACAATTATTCTGCGCGGGTTTTGCGGACGGTGAAAACTGGCGTGCCTGATGTTTTTCGCTGGCTGGCTGGAAAAGTCAATTGAGAGAATAAGTTTGTTCTGTGTTTGTGCGCTGGGGCAATGAATTTCAGGTATATTGTTGGAACTTTTCTGCAGAAAAAAAACTATTTCTGCCTCTGTTTCGTGTTGTGACAGACATTTGTCATGTCAATGAACAAATACGACACTAGAAAGGATCAGTCGACATAGAAAAAGGCCGAAAACTATGCCAAGGAAACAGTTCATTCTCTGCAGCTTAAACTATACAAACGTAAGTCACATATACAATAGGAAACATTATCCTTTCCACACTGTCATTTAAAACCATCTACTTCT
Organism: Melanchra persicariae; assembly: GCA_947386135.1. Classification (NCBI taxonomy): domain Eukaryota; kingdom Metazoa; phylum Arthropoda; class Insecta; order Lepidoptera; family Noctuidae; genus Melanchra; species Melanchra persicariae. The sequence goes on along the minus strand of OX376653.1, from coordinate 3,101,713 downwards.
TTTTATACCTCGCCAAAATGCTACCATTATAAACTGAACAAAACATTAAAAACCAGTTCATATTTCACGTTGTATTTCCAACGAGAAAGACCGACATTACCATTCATTCAGGTCTAACTGTATTTGAACAAAGAGTTTCTAAATATACACGGCTAAACATTCCGTTCACTCACTCATTCGTTCACTCGTTCATTAGAGACAAGGTCGAGAAAAATATCCACCGTGTAATTAGTGCTCTCTCTGTTAAATACAATGAAAAGCTTTCGGAAGTGAGTTGCGTTGAAAGGTTCCGTAGCTAACAATCTTGTTGAAATCTAAGATGTATTTTTAGTCTGAACGGTGCTTAGAAATCTTTAACAGACAAAATTGAGTGTCTTTGTTTTCTTTACGACTTTTGGGATTCTACTAAAGATTACAGCTATGGGATTGCAGCACAGTGACACACATTTTTGTCCTATCCTTTAGTTCTGCTTATTCAGTAATATCTGTTTGCGTCTTTTTAAGCTTTCGCCCGCGTTGATGTCGATTTTCACGTAAAAAAGTAGCATAAGTCCTTCATATCCCAGGCTTATGCATATGCCCATGCCCATGACAATCAGCCGTTTTAGCGTGAATGCTTAACAGACTGACATACAGGCAGAGCTAGGCCCCCGCGCACTAGGCAGCCTGGCTGCGCAGTCGAACATATGGAGTTCGTGGCTGCTTAGGTGCGCGGGGGGGGGGGGGCGCTTACTTTCGCATTGTAGGGAGTTCCTTGCTATCATATTATAAATTATTTTATTACCATAGCTTTTAATTTTCACCTTGCTATCTAGTTCTGGTATCATATCATAGTTTTGGTCTTTGTCGCCTTGTTCAGATACACAAAACTACGATTGTCAGAGTGACTATAGATACCCAGTCTATGTTAAGCCTCCACGTACCAATATATCGCCAGCGTTATTGCAAAACAGATCGCAAAAATCTGACATCCGAATTGCGTACATGCAGCCTGAAATATCGGCGGGCAACACTATTTGTGTGATGACTATGAAATTGCTGCGATACGAGAGTTTCGACTTTTTGGAATGTGTACAGAAGATTCTTACACTGTAAAGGTACGTTTACCAATAAGTTTGGACATAGGCCAGATAATTTCAGGAAATTAAGCATAATATAAGCAGCTACGTTCTTCTTCTTCTTCGTGTCGATGGGACGATTTCAGTGACCCAAAATATTGTAATTTCCACGGCATCGTTGGTGAAACTGTGGCTGCTTTGCGGCACAGAGGGCAGGATAGGAGGACCCTGCTGCTGATCTGTTAAGGTAGCCCCACTTCACACCTTCCTAGTACCGTACTGAGGCGGTTGAGACACGATATCAATTTATACCAAATCTAAAGATTTGATAATTATATTGATGATAATTTCTCAGCAAGAGAAGAAGGGTGTCCGATTGTTGTGATTGTGAAGCAAATCAAACTGATCAAGAAAGATTTTCACAACCCATTATTTTCGATTTGATAAGATTTGTACCCAATCGATGAGGTGGAAAGGAATGTGAGGAATAACAAGCAACTGGTCAAGGAAAAAATTAACATGCCATTGAGATATCGATACATGTGACTCTGTTGTTCAAAAATCCTCTAATGGAAGCAACGTAGGATTTTTCAAGGTAAGGGCTGGGAGGGTTCACTTGACGCGAGAAACAGAGGATCACAGAGGAGGTTGATGTGGCGATGCTTATGAGAAGCCTATGTCCCTCTTTGCACATAATTCGGCTGATATGATGACAACCAATATCAACGAGGTAAGTTATGGGTTACATTACAAAACACATGAGATTTTTCCTAAAAAGAGGACGTCGTCTTATAAAATGTTTACAGTAAACAATATTCATAATGTTGACAATAACAAATGAGTTTTTCCTCCCATGGAACCCCAAAAACCGGCAAGTGTGAACTCAAAAGCGCTTTGTACAGATACCATTATGTCTGATTTATATTTTGGAGCCGTCAGTCCACACAAACACGTATTCCTTCCGACGCGACGGTGAAAAATGATCTCGGTGTTGCCATGTGCTATTGTGGGATTTTGGTACTTCAGCGTTTTAGTGTTGCCAGAGGTGAAATTTAATTGTAGCTTGCTTTTGTGCATTGTTCGTGCCGTTCTTTTTTTGATAGTGGGGTTATGTGGTTTTATATCGTTTTCCTGTCCCAGTATTGTGTTGTCTATTTTGTCCTGGTACCTGGGCGTCTACTCTCTAAGCCCGAAGTCCGTAGTTTCGGCCTCAGTGTCGGGCTATTTCGACTCCGAATCACCTATGGACTTCCGATTAGTCCCGAACCCGAACTGAGAATGAATGATAACACGATTTGACAGTTGTTCTTAATTCGACTTACACTTTTTTCTTAATCAAATTCTTCAACAGAAGAGTTCATTGACGTGAAAACTTAAAGCATAACTTAAAGCAGCCACTGATAAGGTCTAAGCTCGCACCTAAATCTTGCAACTAAGAAAAACTTAAATCAAGTTTTAATTAACTGAAGATCAACTACAGATTTCATACTAATTCTATTCAAAGTAGTTCACAACTGGATCTTTTAACGTAAACTTTAATCCCTAAACTTAGGAACGGCACCTTGGCGATGCTAAAATTATTTATACCGCCGAAACTGGTTCTGTTGCTATCTAGAAACAAAGCGAGTCTGAGCCATAATCTATTAAGCGATAATGGCGCTAGCGGGCGCTGCAGCCGCTGGAGTTGCGGTGGTGGGAACTTACGACTAATTGGCAGGGAACAAAGGAGAGGGCATAAAGCGCTGTAATGGCCGGCGACATCTTTACGCGGCTGTACCGATTGAGGGATTTCTGGTGGCTCTGAGTTGTTGTAAAGTACAGTCATCATTTGCCTAGCCTTTTCCCAACTATATTGGGGTCGGCTTCCAGTCAAACTGGATTCAGCTCAATACCAGTATTTTAGGTGGAGCGGCTGCCTACCAGACCTCCACAACCCATTAACTGGGTAGCATGGTACTTCTTGGCAAGACTGGAGTCAGATTTTCTAGCTTCTGACAATCCGTCAAAAAAAAGAAAAAATCTACAAATGGCGGCCGGGACCAACGGGCTAACGTGCTTTCCGAGGCACGGAGGAAACTCGATATGTTAAGATGGTCACCCATCCACAGACCGACCACGGCAAGCGTTGCTTAACTTTGAAGATCGACCCGTGCAACTGTAATTATTAAGTCACGAGCTTCTCAGCCTCAGCAACTAAGCCTTAAAATATGTACTAAGTCTAGTAGTGCATAGTAGGCATGATAGTGACAATGATACTTATTTGTGTTCTAATAATAAGAGGGAGGGAGAGGAGAACTTATTTAACTTGGGAGTTGTGTTGTGGAAGGTCTGGGTAGATAGGCTATAAAAAAAAGCTGTAGGTACTAATGGGCATAAAGTGCCCATTAGTACCTACAGCTTTTTTATAGCCTATCTTGTCTCACTGCTGGGCAAAAGCCTTTTCCCATAATTTTCCACTTAAACTCTATCTGCTGCCTTCTTCGATGAATACATCAGGACTGAGTCCAAATCATCACGACTGCATTTTTAGCTCTGAAAACTTACAAAGCATGCTTACTCTTATTTTAATAAATAAGCTGGAGGAAATTAGTGCTACAGTCTTGTTTAACCCATAAGCCAGTTCCTATTCCAAAATAAACAAATATACTGGTTTGCCATTCTCCTTACTTCGTCAGAAAGTAAGTTCCATAATAAATCCTATTGTTGGCTTTTATTATTTTGATAAAATTCTATATTTAAATTTGAACTTCAAACTACTAAAATAAATAAGCATTGGTAATTTCCGATGTTCCATTTTTAATTGAGTTGAATTTAAAATACTTGAAATGAATGAGCAATAGTTTTTATGTGGCGGTCATTTTTAATCTGTGGAAATTGGCGAGCATTCTCCCGCCAACGCCATGGCATTTGGAATTTGGTTGATTATATTACGGGATTGGATATTATTGGAAAGTATACTACGCTTTATTTCACCTTCTATCTTCTGGATTTTTCACTATTAACACCAGTTTTACCTCATGGTGCGAATTTCTCACAACTCCTCTAAAATCGTAACAAAATCGATGTAGCAATCAGCAATGGCGCGGCAGTATGTCACCCAATGCTCCAATGCGTATGCAATCCGGCGCCTCCCGGATTAGCGCAAGTTCGATACCCAACTATAAATAGCGATGCTCTAATGCTACTGACACACCAAACATACGTTTCTATGTGCGAGATTGCACAGTTCCCCAATTTTGGTTTAGATTTTTTCGTGTTTTCCAGGCAAAAAAACAGCCCCAGTGCAGGTAAAATAATGGGAACTAATCTTAATATAATATGTCCAACTAGCTTAATCAGCCGTTTCATTAAAAGCTTAACCTTTTCATTGAACTGTGCCGTTTAATCAGCTACTTAGGTGACATGGGCAAGTCATTAAACGATACTGAAGATGTCACTTGGGTCGCTGAAAAATCGTCCCATTTAAATGAAAAGGCTAGGCAACCAATTAAACGGCTGATTAAGCTATTTGGCTGCGACATATAATTATGTTTGTTATTGTTGACTGTGATTTGTGATAGTTTTTTGGTGATCTGTGTAAACTGTTTACAAATCTATTTATTACTAGCTGTCCCCCGTGGCTTCGCTCCCGTCAACTGGCTACCTACCTACCTACCCTACAGCTACCCTACCCTACACCTACCCTACAACTACCCTACACCTACCCTACTCCTACCCTACTCCTACCCTACACCTGCACTACCTTTTAAACCTTTCAAGACCAAGATAAGATAAATCCATTCAGCCGTTCTCGAGTTTTAGCGAGACTAACGAACAGCAATTGATTTTTATATATATATATTAGATACAGGCTTGATACAGGTTAAGCTTATCGTGATAACAAGTTTTGAAACAAGAGGGCTAATTCTACTAATTTTTAAGCATGTTTCACATTCGCATGTCAGTCCTATCAAAAATGTATGGAAATTATGGCTTTTTTGACCGATTTCGACTGAGAAGATGCGAATGTATACGTTGCTTTAAAATGAGAGTATTGGCCCATAGATTTCTGGTATTAAAACATTTAACTGATGGAAGGACAAATAAAGGGAAGAGACACGAAAACATCAGGGGCTCTAGACAAGTGACATTCTGACAACGGTAGCGTGGCGAAGGCGATTGTCAATACGTCAAAAATGTATGGGATTGACAGATGCTATCGAAATGTCACGTGATCATTTCCCTACATTTTGGCATTTCGACAGACGCATTCGCTAATTGAATGGCACATTGTCTAGGGCCTCAGGAACTTGCTGAATTACGCGGAAAATTAATTGAAACTCCTATTAATTACGATACAAGCATACGAACCATGGGCAGACGAGGCAGTTAGCTACTGAACTATCTGACTGACGCATCTTGTAACCACGAAACGATCTAAGTACATATTATCGTGCTACGACGAGACAAGAAGTGCAGCAAGAAGGAACAATAATAATATCGACATCATAAACAATCCCTTCTACCGTAGGTATGTCTAAACTTAGCCTGAACTTAGTACATTCAACCTCTCATTGCTCTACGAAAGTCACCTTTAACGTAACTAGATAAAGGCGTTGTCAATGATGAGCGGTTGACTGTACAACGTAACGGTCGGTGACAAGACCAGTCCGGTATACATTTGATTTACGGTCGTGTTAGTTTATTGCCCCGGTTTTGCTCCTTTTACTCCTGAAAATAGACTGTACACAGTCCGGGTTAAATCGTCTTTGGATGCGTAATATTGCGACATACTGGTCTGATTGTATGAAATGGCAGGAAGTGAAGAAAGTCGTTACTCTGGTGGGTTGTACGTGAATTGGACTCTTAAAAAAGCTGGGTATTAGCGCGCACGAAGGGTTCCGTACCATTATCGATAAAAAACGGCAAAAAAATCACGTTTGTTGTATGAGAGCCTCACTTACTCGTAAATATTTATCTTATTCTGTTTTAGTATTTGGCATGTATTTTTGTTGTTATAGCGGCAGCAAAAATACATCATCTGTAAAAATTTCAACTGTCTAGCTGTCACGATTCATGAGATACAGCCTGGTGACAGACAGACAGACGGACAGCGGAGTCTTAGTTATAGGGTCCCGTTTTTACCCTTTGGGTACGGAACCCTAAAATAACAGTCTAGCTACTTATAGGTTTTCAGATAATAGTTCTTTACCTATAATCTATAAGTAGTAGTAGGTATTAGACCTAGGTATAATCTGTAGGTAAAGAAGTATTATCTGCATTTTTTTCACAATTTTAGGTCGTTAGTTTTGGAGACAAGGGGGTGTGTGGTAATTTTTCTTCTAATTTCTAGAATAACTTCAATTATTTCAGATTTATAAAAAAAAAAGTTAAAACCCTCATAATGCGTATGAACAAATAAACAGCCATCTTTCCCAGTTATTAAAACATCTTCCAAACAGAATTCTATCTATCTCTGTCTCTCTTTTCCCAAAACATTCACCCACGAATTCTCCATCCCCACTTGTTCGAGTTTATCCACCACGTCGTCCCAGCCGATTCCTGCATTATGCTATTTCGCTTACAACCCGTCAAGTGCGCGATCATAGCTCGAATATGCGATAGTCTGCATTCGACATCGAATTCGGCTGATGTGTGTACTATGCATAAAATTTCTAGTCGAACGAAAACATTATTGGCTGGTTTTCGAGAGAGGAATTTGTGAAGATGATTTTATTGCTATGGGATAGGCAGAGAGAGTTGACACAGTTACATCGAAAATGACGAAATTTGGCACAATTTTTCGATGAGCTCATTGCTGAAATGCGGTTACGGGCCAATATATTTTTTTTAATGACTAAGAACATATTATAGATGTAACCTCGCAGCGAAGCCAGGCGCGGGCCTGCGAAGGGCGAGCGTTGGGTGGCTCGCAGTCAGATCAAAACCAGGGGGTCTACTCAAGCTCGAAGTCCGTAGTTTCGGCTTTAATGTCGGGCTTAGAGAGTAGACCCCCAGGTCCAGTTCCACGGCGCGTTTTGTTCCACACTTTATTTATACTCAAAGAATACAGTTTGAGCCAGATATCGATTCAAGGAGATTAGCAGACCATCGAATCTTAGACTGTTCCTTTAGATTCTTCACAAGATATGATGCACGTTGTAGCTATATTTCCAAGTCTACAGTGGGCTATTTATAAATACTGACCCTATGACTTCACGTGGGCTGAAGAATCCATTGTATTGATATCATACGGTAGTTATCAACAAACAATCTTCTCAAAGGCAACAATGGTCGCCAGTCGCCATCGCAGATATAAAGTAAAGAGAGCTTGGCAGTGCGTAAACCATTTCTGAAAACAGTCAAGAATAGGTACACGTACCATTAAATATCACTGCCCGGCTATTGTCCCAACTATGTTCCATGTCCATCAATGATTAGATTTATCGTACATAATAATTTGAATTCAGAACTAAGTACTTTAATGCTCGGAAATCAAAACAAAACACCAATAAAGTACTTGGTTCTGAATTCAAATTATTTTAAACGATAAATCTAATCATTGATGGACATGGAAATTAGCATTCGTTTGTATTCGGAAATGCGATGATTGCCGAGGGACATTAAGAAAATAGTTGTACCTACTGTATTTAGTTGAGTACGACTGCCCTATCTGTATCCGACAACCCAGTAACTGGTTTAACAATACCCCTTGAGAAGAGTGGTTTAAGATTTTCTGGCTGTTAAAGATCTTCAAACAAAAGCCTCGGGACCAACGGCTTAATGTGCTTTCCCAGGCACGTAGCAGTCTCGGAATGAAATGGATTATCACCAATATACGAACCGACCTCGGGCTGTTATTATTCAGCCAAGACTAACTAAATGAGAATGAATACCTACCAGTATTTTATATGTATGACCGTAGGGACTTGATATACTAATTGACTTGAACAGGGCGCGCGGGCACTAACAAGATAAAATGTATGGCGTCAAAGGAACGAAATACATTTGGCGTCGCGGGTGCGCGGCCAGACGCCATTCATTTTCGTCACAGCGCCCTGGCCGCGCGCCCGGATTCTTCCAATATCTAGTCCCTTAGGCTCCTGGCAAAGTGACGTTCTATCAACGAAAGCGACTGTCGAAATGCCTAAGATATCAACTACAAAGAACACGTGACATTACAGTAGCGCCAATCAAAACATTTTTGTAATTTTCGACGTTTTTATCGCTGCCCGAATGTCACTTTTTCAAGAGCCTTTTCAACCGAGTTCAGTAGCTCTTTTAAAAATAAAAAAAAAAACATTACTACTACTGAGAATCATCCGCACTATCGGAAAATACTTTTCTTTAGTCAACATTGTGGCTGTTAATGTCTTTAAACATTTCTAAGAAAATACCAAGCCAGAAAACCTGCAACTTTGTGTTAATATCGTTACAAAGCATATTCTAAGGATTGTCCATATTATTATGGCCTGGCCACTTTGTATATGATTTCTCTTTGACTTTAAGCGTAAGCGTTTTGTGACCCCTGAATGGATTTTCAACGCTTTTCTGCAACATTGCAATAAATAGGTAATAAATTATGACACAATGCTGTGATTTCCCATTTTTCAGTGGTTATACTCACAAGTTCTATGTACCTACATAGAACTTGTGAGACTCTTTGCGGCTTTTTAAGGCGAGGCAAATAGCTACAGTGTACAGTCAGAAAATCGTTTTTTTCAAACCTTAATAGGTTTAAACAAGATGATGAATACGCAATTTTGTTTTCTGACTGTACGTTCATTAATGTGTATTTGTATAAGTACTGGAATAATTCGCCATTTTCGGAGGGAGAGTGGGGGAAAAATTACCAACGCTTTGTTTTATAAATATCGTAAAAAGTGGTGCGATTTTTTTAATAAAAGTCTAGCATCGCCCGATTCGGTGAACGATGGCCGGATATTGGAGCATCGTATCGGCGCGTAAATTAAAAATTCCGGAAACGGAAGCAACAATATTATCCCGTGCTTATTTGCTTAGTTTTAGCCAGAGAGAAAAGTGTAGTAATAACACTAATAACATTGCAATGCTGAATAAACATAATTTTTGAAAGGAATACTCTTTTTGTTAGGACTGTTGCTAGCATTCAACTTTTAAAAAGCATTTCGTTTCATAACTTTCGTTGTTTTTATTACAATTTTGTTAATTAAAAATGGCGCGCATTAAATTTAAAAACTTTCCTTGTAGTTTTAACCTGCTTAAATAAAAATACTAATATCGTTTAGCCTGTAATATCAACCTCCCATTTACCTCTAAAAGACGCTGTAATTCATAAAAATAACGAACTAGAGCCAACTCATTATAAAAGCCACAAAGCATTATCGTAATTTGAATAAAAACCGTGCCCCAAGATGGCGGGACTCCACTTTAATATTGCGAGTGAGATGGCGCAAGGAAAATATTATTATATTAAAATTGTCAGGGCAGGTGAAAACTCGCCCGGGACCCGCGATCTGATAGCCGACACTCTCGCATGTACACGACTTTAAGTCGGAAGAATTTTTACTCGTTAAATATTCAGCGCTCAGATGTACCATTCTCAAACAAAGCTATTAAGTTAATGGCTAAAAATTTGCATTTTTCATAAAGTAATAACTGGAATTTGTACGAGATTAAATCATCAAATGGAGAGGAAACACGTATTATTACTTTGTGTAATACGGAGACCGAGATCAGATAGCTCCGATATTCTTATTCAGGGAAAATTTTATCGTAAAATTTTGTTTCGGGGAAATTCGGATTTAACACGAACACGATTTATATTCCCAGTCGCCTAATCGCAAGTGCACGCCAGATATAAATCAAAATAACTGAACATTTCCGACTGGGGTGTATTCACTCGCGCGTCTCACTTCACTTTATTTCACAGAGTTTTTCCTTCGCATAATATTTTTTTCTTTCTTCGCCTCCTTTTTATTGATCTATTCAATCGCTAGAATTTTCTTAATGTGTTTTTTCGGTTCGTCCGTACTTCGGCTTGTTTTATTATATGAAAATATACAGATTATTTTCATCGACGACAAGAACCTTTTAGTCAAATATTTCCGTATCTCGCGTCGAGAGTTTGTGTTTGAGGAAATCTCGAAAAGCGTTCGACCGTTTCGGATGATGCTTTCATATATAGCTAAATACTGTTGTGCTGTCTCACCGTGCTTTGGTTATTGCATGTTAAATAGTTTAGAAGTAAGTGCTTTATAAATGCCAAACAAGACTAAATTCATGTCACGTTCGACCTAAATTAATTACAAATAAAAAACGATTGCAGAAAGTTATCAAAAACACGACGAGAAATATCTTAAAGATTCTAGGTATTGTATTATATTTTGCTTGGTAGCAAACAAGACATTTGTTTGTTCATTTCCATATTTCTTGTTTGTAACATATTCCATTTGTAGTCTAACAATATAGGAATGAAGGGAGACAAAGCTTACGAAGAAATAACAAATGTTCGAAGTTGATGAGTAAACAGTGAAAGTCGACGGTAGAACTGGTTGGTACAATAAATTATACTAATGAGTCGGTAACACAATAAAACTTAATGAAGATATAATATATTCGTTGAAGAATATATTACGATTGTTGTCCGAGGATGAACGTGAATAGTTAATATCATTTATGAGGAGAGTGGGCGGACGGGACGTCGTCGGCTTAATGCAAGTTAATAATTTAATTTGTTAGAAAAATGTGGAATTAATGACGTTTTATTTAATGGACGAATCTTCGAATAATGATTTAGTACGCTATTCAGAAATTATGTTGTCGACAAATTCTGCTTATAATAACAAAAATGTTAAAAGTAACTTATCTGTGGAAAATTTTATAAAAAACATATTTTCATTAGATATTGAATGTACCAAGTAGATGTTACCTTTTTAAACACTTTGAAATAGGTCGTTAAGCTCTCTAGTCTCTTGGAAAAAAACATGGCAAAGAAAAAGTGAGATTACAAATAGAAAATGTTAAAATCGATTTGTATCAAAAGGCCATTTTAGAAGCTTAAAATCCACTATTACTGAACTATTACATCGATATATTATTTATACGACCCTCAAGAGATAAGCTGTCGATAAATTTTGTTCACGTCATTCATTCACCCGTCATGACGTCACTAAAGAATGAACGGCACCAAGGAATGAACGATTGTGGGAGATTGTGAAGCAATTCGTATTCGTAGTGCTGGAATTTTAAAAATCTTAATTTATAGTGCAGCTCTATTATCAATTTTACGATATTTTCACTTGATGTCAACTTAATAAAGAACTTCTACTCAAGATAAGATGTATTTACGGCGTATCATTCTTGAATTTAACGCGAAAGTGTTCATATTCTGGTGATTTTTTTGGTAATATTCTTGAAATGAAAAGCCTGTTTTATTCAAGATTTAATAAAAATACAACAAGAATTGAAACTTTATTTATGCTTCTTATAATAGCAATCATGTTTTTAATAAGCTCTCATAGATAATAAAAACGTTACGAGAATCCTCCGAGCTGAATTCAGATGAACTGTTATTTCTATTTTAGAAAGAAAAACCCTAACATTTAAAACAAACATTTCCATCTCAGTGTTTCACTGAAAACGTCAAAAAAATAAACATAGAATAATTAGGTAGTTAATGTTCCATTTAGCCCGCAGTCACTCTGAGACAAACGGCCTCGTTCATCCCTGTCTAACATTTATAGTGCAAATTCTTAATTCAGCTAAGCACGTCCAACAGATAACATGCTACCCGACAGTTATTTATTAGAGAACAACTTATTACTAACATTAAGGCTCATTTACACGGAGAAAATTTCTCGCCACGAAGTCGTTTTTAAAACGATATAAAAAGACAAATTCTGTGCAGTGTGTACAATATTCGCATTTTGAAAGACCAGAATTGCCTCGCCAAAATTGGATGAAAACGAAATGACGATTTTTGAACAAGACCTGCACAAAATCCGTAATTTAGAGTTTTCTTGTCAATCACACTCGCAACCAAGCCGTGTTTATAATTTGAGAAAATCGTCTCCTTTTAGTGTGAGAGTATTGCGAAACCAGAGCCTCTAATTAAATATTCTATCTGCTATAAAGATTGGCGAAAATTATCAATAAATAATTGAAATCAATCGTTGTTATAATGTCGATGTTCGCTGCTGAGTAGAGAGGGATACAAGATCGCTTTACCACTAAGTGTGAAAGAGATTTATTTCATGTCTTTTACAATCCTGCTGTCAAATCCGACTTCTTAGAAGTTAAATTGTCATGAATATAAACAACAGCTATCACTGCGCCGATTGAATTTCACTTTGTCTAGAGCCCCATGTCATGTAGTCAGAATACTGTCTTTACTAAAAGACTCGCATGGACATTCTCGCCTCTTCACGGGCGACAAACTCTCCCTGTGTAAACGAACCTTTATGTATTGTAGCGTTCTAAGGAACTTCAAAGATCACGTAGGTCGGAGTAATGTGAACAATTCGCACCTGTGCTAAGTGTACCTTTGTATTATGTGATATGTCATGTTTAGGGCACAGCCGTACACCTGCTTGATAATGCAGAATTTATGCCCTTGTTTCGTGGTAATGTATTAAAGTTTGGCCTTCAAGATTATAATTTGGGTGAGAAAGTACAGCGTCTGTCTCTGTCTTGGGAAATGGTCTACTACGGTACGTTTCTTTTTCGTACCTATGATGTATGTTTTCAAAATTATAGCGCCTTTGAAAGTAAACTTTTCACTTTAAAAATACCCGGTAGTGATGTCCCATAAAACAGACAACACACTCAACTCAATAAAAGTAAATTAATAAATCACATTGGCTTACAAACCACGACTTCATCCTTATCTCCCGCGCGGCGTAAGCAGGGATCGTTGGCTTAACAAAATTTAATTAAGAACATATAACAAGTGAAAGTCAAGAGGCAAAGGCATCTCAAAACACGGTTACTGATGATAAAGTCTCTGCTTTGCAACTAATCTCAAAAGCTGGGTTCTCAAAGCTATTGTGTAAGACGTGGAATAAGCCCGTTCTCTGCCGGCCCCCGGCTAAGTGGGGTATAATGGTTGGTTACCAGACTAATCCATAAATCCCGTCTTGACTTGGGTTACCGACGTTTGAGGATAGTGGTCGCTTAGTTGTGTGGCTAAGACGTCTTTTTATTTGGCGATCTTTGCCCTGTTCATACTTAATTGTATTGTTTTGGCTATTGGTCCGCACGTACATCACACAGTCCACGTCTCATTCACGGTGGTGAATGAGATGTTGAACTGCACGTGGGCATAGAAGCAAAGAGAACAAAACAAACAGAGCCTAATTGAAATTTCATAGGACTAAAGTATTCCCTAAACATTTCCACACGATAGGTAGAACGGACAGTCCTCTATGCGGAGCATGCATAGAAGAGGAGGAAACAGTATCGCACGTGCTCCTTGAGTGCACAGGTGTTACCGAAATACGGAGGCAAACAATAGGGACACCTAATTCACGCACAGATATCCTGAACACACTGAGAGGACTGATCTGCTTCTGGAGGGAAGTCGGCTGGTTAGAATGACGGCAGATATGACTCACGTATAATTTTGGAGGTAGCGGAACAGAGAGTAAAGTCCCACATACCTCCACTGGAAAGAGAGGATCCTCCGACCAGACGGTTGTTTGTGTCTGGTGGGCAACTGCCCGAGTGTTGATATTCGGGCTTTGCTTGTGTTCTAATCGCACTGTAAACTTTGATACCGCGATTTAGGATTTTGTAGTTAGTTCGCAGCTAGTCGAGATAGATGGCGCTGCGAGTCTCATTTGTTGTGATGTTGATTCTGCTACGTTGATTTTTGTGGCGGCATGAATGCCGCTACATCACTCCCCTCCGGAGACCGGAGGTCGATAGTGGATGAGTCGTCCATACATCTTGAAATGCTTGCCAGGCCAGTGGAAGGTTGGTTCCAGTGAGTCGGAACCGGAAGTCGCAGAGTTCTCGGTGAGTCGGAACTGTCTGCGTCGCAGAGTTCACGGTGAGTCGGAACTGTCTGCGGTGCCCCGATGCTGCTGCAGGCGTGACTGCTGGCGTCGACCAGGAGAGGTTCTTCAAGGCTCTTCATGTGACTGGCCGAAGGTGCAGTGTGCTTGCCATGGTGGGTCGGAGCTGTGCGACGTGCTGACGTGACTGCTGGCGTCGACCAGGAGAGGTTTTTCAAGGCTCTTCATGTGACTGGCCGAAAGTGCAGTGTGCTTGCCAAGGTCGCTGATGAGGTTGATGATAGAGGCTGAGGATGCTGACCAGGAATGCGCGTCCGCTGCATGCTGGTGGTCAGGATACCCGTAGAAGCCTAGGGTTCTGGCTGGCTGTATGACTCGCTGCTCGAGAGCTTGAGGTCAGGATGAGGAGAAGTGATGATGACGTCATGATGAAGTAGCTGCACGAAGGCTGCGCTGACGTCCAATGTCGAGGGTCACCAGTTTAGAGGTAGCGGAACAGAGAGTAAAGTCCCACATACCTCCACTGGAAAGAGAGGATCCTCCGACCAGACGGTTGTTTGTGTCTGGTGGGCAACTGCCCGAGTGTTGATATTCGGGCTTTGCTTGTGTTCTAATCGCACTGTAAACTTTGATACCGCGATTTAGGATTTTGTAGTTAGTTCGCAGCTAGTCGAGATAGATGGCGCTGCGAGTCTCATTTGTTGTGATGTTGATTCTGCTACGTTGATTTTTGTGGCGGCATGAATGCCGCTACATAATGTTCCACAGCAGGACTAATTGCGGAAACCAAACCCCAATAGATAGATAGATAGAAGTATTCCCTGTAGCTTCAACTTTGACAAGAAACTAATTATTCGTAACAAATAACACACTGTATCTGCACGAGTGATTTATATTCTCTTTTAGGAATAAATTAAATTATTAATATTCAAAGGAACTACGTGTGGCAGGACCACATAGTAAAATTATATTCAGAATTTAAAACGACAGTAAATAAAACGATAAAATATTCAAAGATTCAAACAAAACCTGTCAGTCGATCGAATCGAGACTCCGGTATCGATAACTCATGTTGCACGTCACTATAAATCAACGCGACCTTCACTGATAGTGATGCCCACGTACTAACTAGTCGATAAATTTAGTCGATAAATTCACAATTCTTGCACGGTTCGTTTGCGAAATCTGCGACGTCTCCCTCGCATTTTACGTTTAGAAAGTTATTGGGATTCTCGTCAGACGTAGTAAAGTTGAGAAAGATAATGCGAGACGTCGTAAAATGCCGTAGGGTTGTTTTTATCCTAAAAAGTTAAAAAGTTAGTATAGGTAATTGTAACAAAACACCCCATCTAAAAACGATTAAGATCGTAAATGAATACATTAAAAATAACGTCATATTCGCAAGCACAGCACTAACTACCAAAGTTCAATATTCGTATGGAGTATCGATATTGTTGTTTATTGTGTCCTTCACTATTTTCGATATATTGTTAAGAATTTCGCAATTTTTCAAACTGCCGAGATGTCATCGCAACACTGGATATAAAACTATCAGGTCCGAGAGTTTGTAGACAAAAGTTTCCGATCTCTGTGTACTCTTTTTGATCAAATATCTCACAATTTTGATGTCGATTGTAGACTACCTATTCTTCTTTATTGGGCCCTAGTTTGTCCATGATTTCGTAATTAATAATACCTAATAATAAATAATAATAAAACATTTAATTCAGAATCAAGTTCCATAATTTGTAAGTACCAGTATAAAATGCCTTATATCTAGTGTTAGTAAATAAACTTATCTAACGGGTAATTATATAAATTTTAAACTAAGTATGTACACCCGCTAGAGACTCTCCCATCCCAATCTACTTCACTGCATGGAGTCGTATCCAGCGTCCTAGAATCGGAGAGTCCCAGCGGTCTGCCAACGTCCTCAGGATAGTGTTGGGGCTGGCGCGAAACCGATATGATAATGATGTGCATCTTTTGCGCATGACGGTAGAAAAGCTGTCAACATTTGCGTCGGCAAACATACCGGACGCGCTGCAAAAACGCGGCAGCCCCAACAACACCCGGAAAGCGTTGTTGTACAACACCCGGAAAGCGTTGTTGTAATTGGGGGCTAAGATTTTGTAACTAAAAAGACGAAAATATGAAGAAAATTATCATTAGGCTACTCGCGCACTAGACAGCCACGATCACGACTGGTCGTAAAGCGGCTATTTGTCGAGCTTCTGCAGTTGTTGTTCTGAGTTCGAACAGTATAGACATAGGTGTGAGACGTTCATATGGTTTCTTTAGTTATTCTGGTCGTTGCGGCCACTGGTTGAGGTCGTGGCCGTCTAGTGCGCGAGGTGCCTTAAAGATTCCTTTGACTACAAATATATTTTTTTTTTCTGTTTCGTGGTCTTGAATAGAACGATAGTTATGGCTTCCAGTAATGAGGCTTGAAAAACATGTCAGACTTCGGTCTATTTTTTATTTGTGCTTTTCAGAAGTCGACTATTTTTCTGATAGTTCCAAACAAAGAAATCTTGAAGAGAAAAAATATTCGAGCTAGCTAACTACAAGGAAAGACACGATGATCGACTAAATGGAAAAGTATAAAAATGGTTATTTAATAAACTCTTTACCCTTGAACAAACAGAATTCGTTTATCCAAAAACTCGATGCGATGTCTGAGCAAAAATATCTCAAGCACCAACCTCTTTCCATATTTGCAATAACATAAATTTTTATTTGGGTCATTTTATTCCATTCCGAAATAATCAACCCGCAGAATTTGGGCGATTTCTAAACTCATTTGGGTCCAAACGGCGTGCGACAGTCGTTGGCCCAACGAGTTGGACTGGAAACGGAAACGCGCCAAACTTTATTGGGCAATAATTATACTGAAAGAAATCATCGTCATCGTTATCCAGAAATAGTTGTTCATCGAGTGTAATGGGAGGCGATTAAGTGTTTCCGATACATCGGTATTTATTTTTCAATCCTAGCGTTTTTGGGCTGTACCAAAATTATTGACGGATGAATAATGATCAGTGGAAGCCATTGATAGATCCATATTCAATAAAACAGGGGGACAAACATCGATAATGGAGCAATATCAGCACTACATAGTAAATCCAGTATTATTGAACAACATTTAGCTGTAGAAACTAAGACAAATCACCACTAGTCTCCGTAGGCGACAGACAAGCTAACGATAACTTCTGTAATATTCCTAACATAGACTTTATTACCGTATTGCAAATCGATGATAAAAGCGACAAAGATGCCTTGTTTAATCTTACACAGATCTTGAATATAGTTCTAACTATATTTGTGCACGTGGCACCAAATTGCATAAGACATCGCGCGATCAAGCACAACGCGAGAATCGTTCCGAGCAGTCCAAACTCCGCTTTCAAACTAATTTGGCACTAACACAAAAGACAATCTTAACAAGCGAAATTCGTAGTCTTTGACTGAATCTCAAATCAAATGAAATCAAATAGTCTGTAACATAAAATCAAATATTTATAACGCTTGGCATAGTTCCATTCGCTTCCACGGAGCATTCGTGGTATGGCCACATTTGCATCGAGCACCGAGGTAGATGGCCTGTGATTTTGTTTGGTACCATCCGAAGGCCTGATTAGGAAAATAATCGGATTTATCGGATGAACAGAGATCTGCTGACAACTACTAAAGCGAATTGTAGTATCATTCAGAGGCTTAGATAAGGTTAGTAGAATATTAGTAGGTTGTAATTATTTTTTGGCTTGGCGAGCGAAAATTGGCTTTCAGTAATCTGGTGATTATTGTGATTAAGGAAGAAATACTGTACTTCCGTATGTGGAATATCTACTCTCATGCGTTCAAGGTATTGTAACTGCTATAATAATTAAATATTTGGTCACGCTATAGTAGCTGGCCACTCATAACAAAAGAGGTAGAAACAAGGTAATGCAAGCAAGTCCATGAATGTAAAGGACAAAAAATATTCCTGTATCAGATACAGGAATATTTTTTGTCCTTAACAATGTTTCTACCTCTTTTATGAGTGGCCAGTTACTATAGCAGTTACCCTAGTTTACTTTTATTTGGTACTTTCAAATGGTTCAACAAGGGTACAACCATGTCAAGCAAAGAAAGATGATGCGAACAACAACGATCCAGTCTCAAGCAAAACTTTATCGAACTAACAACGGTACAATATATCTACACAAACTAAAGAAGCTTCAACAAGCGAAGCGTACGGAACCCAGCCTTTTCACGAATGCGGAACAAAAGCCAACATGTCATTTGCAGTAGTCATAATAGTTGAGCTAACCCTACCGCTGCGATGAAAACATCTGATTATGTAAATGCACGTACGAACAACACTCGTACAAAATATCTGCGCAAGAGTTGTTTTCGTAATTGCTCGTTTGCTTACAGATGCGTTTTAGGGTTATATGAAATTGAAGATGGAGAGGGAAGAGATGGATGTCCTGATGTTGACATTTTGTTCCGATAGTCACATGTTTTGTTTCTTCAATATCGTATATACAGGGTTACTGGTAATTCGACGTATATCCGTCAAGGGCTGATAAGGGGGCCAAAATGCAACAAATTGAACCCCCCATATGTATGGCCGAAATTCAATAGTTTTCGAGATATTTGAATTTTAAGGGTTTTTCGAAATTTACCCAAAATTTGACATTTAATTCCAAATAAAAGAACCCACATACCCATTCAAGGGTATCATTAAAAATGATGTTGTAGCTGGCACTTCAATTAAGCTATGGGCATAATTAAAACTACTTAATTTAACAAAATAATTAAAATAATGACCGAAGTAAGAATAATATCTTACCAATATTTTCATTTTACGCTTCAAAAATGTTGTCTCGTCAAAATAAATTCTATGACATTAATCGTACAAATAACTAAAACAACTTGCCTATTCTGTAGGCTTTCCAAAAAGGTATAAAAGTCAATTTTAAAATACATAATTCGTGGCATGGCATGTGTTTGAACCGGCGCGGGGAGAGAAATCATCTGTGTTCTTAGTTTATCAATTATCATCCTCGCTAAAACAACCGATTTTACTGGCGAAATTCTTCCTGATGGGGCGAGGTTTGCGGGTACTCCCCTACACGGCGTTTGCTGCGCTCGCGTCGCCTTCCTTAGTACAGTTCGCGTCAAATAACTATGCCCCTCTGAAGTTAGCCATTTGCAAAGATCGCGTAGGTGCAGTCACGTAGACGGGAGCAAGCGGGACGCAAGCATGCATCGAACGTAAACGAGCGACTGAGACATAAAATCGCGCCGTCATAATCCCCGCCCGCGCATGTGCAGTTGCAGTTTGTTCGTTTTTTACAGTTCGTGTCAAATAACTGTGCCCCTCTGAAGTTCGCTACGAGTGGCTGCGTAGTAGTCAAAATTATGAACAAACTGCAACTGCGCATGCGCGGGGCGGAGATTATGACGGCGCGATTTTATGTCTCAGTCGCTCGTTTACGTTCGATGCATGTCATAGATTTTTTTTTGACGAGACAACATTTTTAAAGCGTAAAATGAAAATATTGGTAAGATATAATTCTAACTTCGCTCATTATTTTAATTATTTTGTTAAATTAAGTAGTTTTAATGATGCCCATAGCTTAATTGAAGTGCCAGCTACAACATCATTTTTAATGGTACCCTTGAATGGGTATGTGGGTTTTTTTATTTGGAATTAAATGTCAAATTTTGGGTAAATTTCGAAAAACCCTTAAAATTCAAATATCTCGAAAACTATTGAATTTCGGCCATACATATGGGGGGTTCAATTTGTTGCATTTTGGCCCCCTTATCAGCCCCTGACGGATATACGTCGAATTACCAGTAACCCTGTATATGTCGTAGAATAATTTGATTCTTCGAATCTTCGCGGAAATCCTAGGGGTTTTGCGAAAACGCGGATAATTAGACATAGGCGAAAAATTATCAATTAGGGCACCCCGACTCGGACAGGTTAGGTTAGAAGGGGATGGCGGGGTCAAGTGAGCGAGCGTAGCGAGCGAACAGACTCCGCCATCACCTTCGTGGTTATTTTTTTTTTCGCAAAAATCCAGACTTTGTCCAGAAAGATTTGATAATTTTTCGCCTATGTCTAATTATCCGCGTTTTCGCAAAACCCCTAGGATTTCCGCGAAGATTCGAAGTATCAAATTATTCTACGACATATACAAAACAGGATGACTGCATGTTTGTTTTGATTAAATGTGTTGCGTATTTGCTGGAGGAAAAAGAGATGGAAATGAGTGGACGTCGTAAATATGTTAAACAGTAAGATGACCTACTAGCCAAACATTTGGTTTTTTTTTTCCATTCACGATGGATGGGTTGGTTCCGTACTTACTCGGTCTTCCTCTTCGTGTTACCGTTGTGTGAAACTTTAGACTTACCTGAAAAGAGAAAATTAATGTTATTAAAACACGTTTTGGTTACTTTTGAAATCATATCATAAACAAATCTAATACCATCATAATAACATTGAAAGCGGCTAGCGGGGCCTGAGCGAGTTGGGTTCAGCCTTCATACGTTTTCCAAAGGATTGACCTCAGTATCCCGAGAAATGTCCAAGACTTAAATTCTTAGTACAGTAACTATTGATAAAACCGTTCCACCAATGAATACGTACATCTAAAATCATGAACGATCACTCATGATCATTTCTTTTAACAAGGCGTTATTATGTTGTATCATGATCTTCTTCTTCTCGTCATCCTCTTCACATCACTTCTTCAAAAACTCTGTACTTTCTGCAAGAAGTTCCATCATTACTGAAGTTATGATTTTACTAGCTGCCGCCCACGGCTCCGCCCGCGTAAATGTCGAAAATTATCCCAAGGGAACATACTCCCGGGATAAAAAGTATCTTAATGTGTTATTCCAGACTATAATCTATCTCTGTGCCAAATTTAATCAAAATCCATTCAGTAGTTTTTGCGTGAAAGAGTGACAAACACCCATACATCGTTAGTAAGGATTTCACGTTTATAATATTAGTAAGGATTTTCAAAATAAAATGTAGGTACTTGATTTACCAGGCTTTTCTTTGAATTTGTGAGGGAGATAACACATTGCGAGAAAAGCCAACATACTCGAGTATACAACATTTAGTAACGTAACATATGATCCATTACACATACTCTTGTATACATTTTCTACCGCACAGTCCCGCACACTTCAGGTTTACGTCCATCACATTTACTTTATACGTTTTCCTAATAAATAATACACAGGCACGCAAATGTCGGCTTTCTAGACGTTTTAGAAAGCTGGATGGAGCTGTTTAATGAACTATTAAAACATTATCTTAGCTCAGATCTTTTCCTGGCTGCTGACCTATTGGGTTTGTGGGATTGTTTGTTTGTGTGTGTGGTGGAATTAAATTTTAAATCGTATTGATTGCTGCATTATGCCCTTTATATACATTTTTTTCTTTAGGACAAGCCCGTCACACATTCCCAAACCACTGCAACTCCTGAAAGTCAGAATCAACAGTGGCACCACCAGAAAAACGCAGAGAGCTATACGTGTCCCGGAGAAACGATTCAACTGTATTGGATCCGGCAACGAAATTAATTAGAAAATAACAGTGGAGGAGTAAGAAAAAATATATTATTTCAACTTCAATTTTCCTAAATACACATGCCTATAACTCGCACAATAAGTGTGAAAGTTACAGGCATGTGTATTACGGCCCTTAAATTTGTTTTCGGGAAGTCTTTGGACTGCCTCTACTTTTGTTAAAACTCACATATTCTTGGTATGTATTCTTCAAATTACTGCTAGTACATGTCTATTCTAGCAATGACTCGGAAAATTCTTCAATAGTAGCAATAAATTGCGTGTTTGATATGAAGATGTGCTGTGCTATTAAAACCTAAATATCAGGGCTAAAAGAGACGGAGCTATACAGGACGTATAGCTCCGTCTTTTTCCCACTGGAAGTAATATTGAAGTAATACTGCTTTAAGAGTTGGTGGTTAGACCCCAGTAGTTACAACAGCGTGGAGAAAGAATCGTCGTTCCAACCCGACTTATTGTTATTTCTCTCATTTGCCTCTCCTAACCGTTACAGCTAAATATAACCTTACTACGGTGCTTTATCTAATTCCTCAGCTGCACAAACGTACCAACTAAATCTTAGCACAGTTTTACACTGAGCAGTACAGGAACCCGAGCCGGCGCCGCGGGGCGCGCCTATTCTTACTATAAACAAGTTGTGTTCAAGACAGCATGCACCAATAAAGTGGGTAGTTGTTTCCTTGCTTTCGTGTCTCGAATGCTGAGGACTAAGTGTTTGTGTGTGTTAGGGAGGGTTCCGTAGAGGATTTTCGTTGAATAGAACTGTGTTGATTGAGTTATTTCCATTGAGCGAGCTTGCAGATGAGAAATCAAGAAATGATGTCATTTAAAAACGTCAGAGTAATCGCACAAGGGGAACTATTATAGAAACGAAAATCATGACTACATTTTTTGATAATACAATGCTGTACATGAATAAACCATCAATTTCTTACTGTGCTTCGTCATAGAATTATTTAAAAATCAAAAGCAATCATTCAAATCCAAACAAGCAGAAAACAAATTCCTTAAAAGCAATTTCTAGCGCTGTAAAATATATCTTCTAGACGCATAACATGATTCGGCAATATACCTAGATTTTGAGATTCACCAACAATAAAAGCAACAGGGTTTTCGATCAAACACAATGGAACTCCAGAAAACATGAAAAAAATTGGCGCCAAGCCAGCGCCATGCTGGATACAAGACTCGATGTATTACATGCGAAGCCTTTTATAGTTTTTGTCAAGCACTACTTCCAAGTAATTCAATACTATCTATACATATAATAAAACTGTAGAAGAGGTCAATTCTGTACATTGAATATAAACTAAAAAAAATACTCCAGGGGTGCTTTATACAACCAATAGAAGCCAAAAATATATTTTTTTCTTTTTTTGTCTGTCTGTCTGTCTGTCTGTCTGTTGTTCGTCTTTCACGCAAAAACCACTGCACGGCTTTTAATGAAACTTTTTTTGTTGTATAGCTATTAGTCCTCGCCAACATATAGGCTATAATTTATTTTGAAGATCTGAATACAAGACGTGGAACCTTAGCAGCCCGGCTAATCTATAAGAGATATTAATATACCGCTTTTGTAATAGTTGGTCAACATGATGAGTACTGTCTGTCGACATAAAAAAAATGAAGGTCTAGAGCACCTGATGTGGAACCCTTTCAGGGAGCTAAGCTATCGGCTATTTTAATCAATTATCCACAGATCTCATAGTCCGTTGGTTTAAAGCCTGCCTCTCGAAAGACTAGGTGTGGGTTCAAATCCCACAAATTTTGTAATTATTTTTGTATTATTTTTATCTTATTTATTTCCTTATTTTTTTATTCCTACCAAACCTAATATTTTCAAATATTAATAATATGTTATTGCTGTATTTTGCATATCTTTTTAGCAAGACAAGCAGAACCTATTTTCTGTTTATATGTATTCTGTATTTGTTTGCATCGCGTTAAAAAATACAAAACTAATGTAGATAACATTCACATAAACCTGATAGGATTGTGGCAATCTAGAAGAAATCAACTTATTATCTACATGCATAGTAAGTAGGGGTAAGTATCTTTAATGAAACTTGCAATGCCATCTGTTGAGCGAAACTGTACTTACCATCAACAGCACGAGAATTACACCAAAAAGTATTTTTTAGTTAAAGATTCTTTTGATACTTACCAGGCGTTACGCATTTGATGCAAAAAAAAAAAAATTGCTCCACTAACTTTGTTTTCATTTTTTTTTACTTTTGATAGGAACGCGTCTGACCACTATCTCACCTGATGGCAAACGATGATGTGATCGAAGATGGAGCACGCTTGCCTATAAGTAACCTACTCACTCTTGATAAGACTCCCAGGCTGTAACTATCAGGAAACACGGACTCAGTCAGGGAATTCCACGCCATGTGTTCCAAAACGTTTTGTTCATGTGGGTGTGAGGTCCACCGTGTACCGATGGCGTACCACCGGCGCCGTACGTCTTGTGGTCCGATGATGGAACGAGCTTGGCGGAATTAAACTATGCAATTCCGTCGCACACTCCCCAAAATGCAACCGATACAAAACCGACAGGCTAAAAACTCGGCTTCGATGCTCAAAACTTTGGAGCTTCGACTCGGTGAGCCTTTCACCTCTTGGATTTCTTTCCCAGGATCTCCCTCATTCCTAATTATTTTCTGTTTATTTTGAAACAAAACTGTTCAATTCCCAGTCAGCTGGTGATTCGTGGTGACCAGCCAAGGGCCAGAAATTACCAGTAGCGGGTTTCACACTCCAGAGCTTCAAGGGGAACTGTGAATCCCTAGGCAATGACGCCACAGAAGAACTCGCGAAGATAGGTTTCGAGATGGTAGTGCTGGACCCGTACCCGCTCCTCCTTCTTTCTTTCTTTCTCACAGTTTCGTGCATGAATTTGCCAGAGAACAACTGAACTTCATGACAACAAATGGTGAAAAAAGTGAAAAATGGCAATGACAAGTCTATAAACGTGACTAACTAAATGACTTCTCAGCTTAAGTAAAAATTACCTCCGTAATAATAGGGATTGTTATTGCGGATCATTGCCCTTAAATTTTTTTAACTTATGCACCACAGACAGCCCAATTTGCGGAGGTTGTTTCGACGCCGAGGAATCAGTGGGCTACGTCATCCTGGCCATGACTTTCCGACGTGAAAAAATCCTCGGAACAGTGAGGTGCAGGTTTCAAATCAAATCGTTTATTGCAATCCATAATGTACATATACAGGTGGTAAATATAGGTTTGTGAGTGCTAAGTGATTGAGCTGACTTTTATCTCAGATTATCACTCCCTTGCGGCTTGAGTATTGTCGGTCGTCTCTCCGCTCAACCTGTGAAGCACACTGGTGGCTTTTGTACATTTGGGCGGAGCTAGGCTTGCAAACTTAGCCAGGACAACGGAGTCTCTACTCTACTCTATCCGTTGTGGGTTTTTTTATGGATGGGAAAACATCAAATGACTTCTTCTGCTCTGGGTGTAGCGGAAGAGAGTGTCAAACTCTTACTGACTAAAACACATCCGTATTCCTCCTTATGCCTTTTACGTTCCAGGGCCGTGGTGACTTTTCGAACAAATTCCGCAACAGTAGTTAGTGTTTGAACAGTGAGCCAACCTACGCTCGCCATCTGCGGGCCCGCGCTTAGGGTGGCTGGGAATAGCCCTGCGACACCCGACGCAACGCCCGGGTTGTGTTTTTCTGTAGCGGCGGCTGAGGGGGTCTACTCTCTTAAGCCCGAAGTCTGTAGTTTCGGCCTCAGTGTTGGGCGTTTTCTACTCCGTATCACCTACGGACTTACGATTAGCCCCGAACTAGGAATAACTGTCAAATCGTGCTGTCATTCATCTTATATTCTTCTCCGGACCATGGAGTAAACCAGGACGCCGCAGCCGACCTCCTCGACGAGGACACGGTGATGCTCCGCCCAAGCAGGGCAGACCTCTACCGTATACTCCACCATGTCCTCTGCGGAGACTTATCTTCTGATAAGGTTAAGGTTTCGGCATGACCATTAATCATGCTCAGAGACAAACTATCTGTCGTGTTGGTGTGGATCTGCGGTAGTCCTGTATCTCGCACGGTCAGGCTGTATTTCGCTTTGTCGCAAGTAAGCAGCGCGCAAAGCCTGTTTATACGTACTGATGAATATCACATAACAAGTAATATTGTTTACGAAGAAATTTTTTAAGTGTTAATATTCGTTCGTTCTTCGTAATTTTGTAAGTCATGTCATAATCATGATGAGTACCTACATACATTTAGTGAGTTTGTGTACTTAAGATCTTCCTAAATACGAAATGCACGCGCGAACGAAGTCGCGGGCACAGCTAGTCTATACATATAATAAAACTGTAGAAGAGGTCAATTCTGTACATTGAATATAAACTAAAAAAAATACTCCAGGGGTGCTTTATACAAACAGTAGAAGCCAAAAATATTTTTTTTTTATTTTTTTGTCTGTCTGTCTGTTGTTCGTCTTTCACGCAAAAACCACTGAACGGATTTTAATGAAACTTTTTTTGTTGTATAGCTATTAGTCCTCGCCAACATATAGGCTATAATTTATTTTGAAGATCTGAATAGAAGTCGTGGAACCTTAGCAGCCCGGCTAATCTATAAGAGATATTAATATACCGCTTTAGGAATAGTTGGTCAACATGATGAGTACTGTCTGTCGACATAAAAAAAATGAAGGTCTAGAGCATCTGATGTGGAACCCTTTCAGGGAGCTAAGCTGTCGGCTATTTTAATCAAATGTCAACAGATCTCATAGTCCGTTTGGTTTAAAGCCTGCTTCTCGAAAGACTAGGTTTGGGTTCAAATCCCACGAATTTTGTAATAATTTTTGAATTATTTTTATCTTATTTATTTCCTTATTTTTTTATTCCTACCAAACCTAATATTTTCAAATATTAATAATATGTTATTGCTGTATTTTGCATATCTTTTTAGAAAGACAAGCAGAACCTATTTTTTGTTTATATGTATTCAGTTTCGTTTGCATCGCGATAAAAAATACAAAACTAATGTAGAAAACATTCACATAAACCTGATAGGATTATGGCAATCTAGAAGAAATCAACTTATTATCTACATGCATAGTAAGAAGGGGTAAGTATCTTTAATGACACTTGCAATGCCATCTGTTGAGCGAAACTGTACTTACCATCAACAGCACGAGAATTACACCAAAAAGTATTTTTTAGTTAAAGATTCTTTTGATACATATCAGGCGTTACGCATTTGATGCAAAAATAAAATTGCTCCACTGACTTTATTTTCATTTTTTTTTACTTTTGATAGGAACGCGTTTGACCACTATCTCACCAGATGGCAAACGATGATGTGATCGAAGATGGAGCACGCTTGCCTATAAGTAACCTATTCACTCTTGATAAGACTCCCAGGCTGTAACTATCCGGAAACACGGACTCAGTCAGGGAATTCCACGCCATGTGTTTCCAAAACGTTTTGTTCATGTGGGTGTGAGGTCCATCGTGTACCGGTGGCGTACCGCCGTACGTCTTGTGGTCCGATGATGGAACGAGCTTGGCGGAATTAAACTATGCAATTCCGTCGCACACCCCAAAATGCAACCGATAGAAAACCGAAAGGCTAAAAACTCGGCTTCGATGCTCAAGACTTTCACCTCTTGAATTTCTTTCCCAGGATCTCCCTCATTCCTAATTATTTTCTGTTAATTTTGAAACAAAACTGTTCAATTCCCAGTCAGCTGGTGATTCGTCGTGACCAGCCTAGGGCCAGAAATTACCAGTAGCGGGTTTCACACTCCAGAGCTTCAAGAGGAACTGTGGATCCCTGGGCAATGACGCCACAGAAGAACTCGCCAAGATAGGTTTCGAGATGGTAGTGCTGGACCCGTACCCGCTCCTCCTTCTTTCTTTCTTTCACACAGTTTCGTGCATGAATTTGCCAGAGAACAACTGAACTTCATGACAACAAATGGTGAAAAAAGTGAAAAATGGCAATGACAAGTCTATAAACGTGACTAACTAATTGACTTCTCAGCTTAAGTAAAAATTACCTCCGTAATAATAGGGATTATTATTACGGATAATTGCCCTTAAATTTTTTTAACTTATGCACTACAGACAGCCCAATTTGCGGAGGTTGTTTCAACGCCGGCTACGTCATCCTGGCCATGACTTTCCGACGTGAAAAAATCCTCGGAACGGTGAGGTGCAGGTTTCAAATCAAATCGTTTATTGCAATCCATAATGTACATATACAGGTGGTAAATATAGGTTTGTGAGTGCTAAGTGATTGAGCTGACTTTTATCTCAGATTATCACTCCCTTGCGGCTTGAGTATTATCGGTCGTCTCTCCGCTCAACCTGTGAAGCACACTGGTGGCTTTTGTACATTTGGGCGGAGCTAGGCTTGCAAACTTAGCCAGGACAACGGAGTCTCTACTCTACTCTATCCGTTGTGGGTTTTTTTATGGATAGGAAAACATCAAATGACTTCTTCTGCTCTGCGTGGAGCGGAAGAGAGTGTCAAACTCTTACTGACTAAAACACGTCCGTATTCCTCCTTATGCCTTTAACGTTCCAGGGCCGTGGTGACTTTTCGAACAAATTCCGCAACAGTAGTTAGTGTTCGGACAGTGAGCCAACCTACGCTCGCCATCTGCGGGCCCGCGCTTAGGGTGGCTGGGAATTGCCTTGCGACTCCCGACGCAACGCCCGGGTTGTCTTTTTCTGTTGCGGCGGCTGAGGGGGTCTACTCTCTTAAGCCCGAAGTCTGTAGTTTTGGCCTTAATGTTTGGCGTTTTCTACTCCGTATCACCTACGAACTTACGATTGGTCCCGAACTAGGAATAACTATCAAATCGTGCTGTCATTAATTCTTATATTCTTCTCCGGACCATGGAGTAAACCAGGACGCCGCAGCCGATCGCCTCGACGAGGACACGGTGATGCTCCGCCCAAGCAGGGCAGACCTCCACCGTATACTCCACCATGTCCTCTGCGGAGACTTATCTTCTGATAGTTTCGGCATGACCATTAATCAAGCTCAGGGACAAACTATTAGTCGTGTTGGTGTGGATCTGCGGTAGTCCTGTATCTCGCACGGTCAGGCTGTATGTCGCTTTGTCGCAAGTAAGCAGCGCGCAAAGCCTGTGTATACGTACTGATGAATATCACATAACAAGTAATATTGTTTACGAAGAAATGTTTTAAGTGTTAATATTCGTTCGTTCTTCGTAATTTTGTAAGTCATGTCATAATCACGATGAGTACCTATATACATTTAGTGAGTTTGTGTACTTAATATTTTCCTAAATACGAAAAGCAAGCGCGAACAAAGTCGCGGGCACAGCTAGTAGACAATAAAAGCTTCGTAGACAATAAGCTTTTATTCTAAAACAAATCTCCCCAGATATCGGCCATATATCTCGTTAACCGAACGTATCCGAACGTCTCCGAACGGCTTCGAACTCGATTAATACCAGTTATATCTAGTTTATCCGCGAACTTGAGCCTATAGAGGGAATTTATTTGAATGAAAATAGGCGGTGTAAGTGTCCCATTGATTTTATTGCGGTGCCCGTGTTTTGCCGCGGCAGTTACGGGTTAATGGTGCAATCGGATTTGGAACAGTTGAACGGGACCGCAACGAGCCGTGGCTCGGTGACTTTGTCGCTAACTATATCTATTACCACGTTTTTCTTTAGTCGTTTTAAAGTTTAATCATCGTAATCTATCCAGCCTTTTTCCAAGTATGGGGTCGGCTACCAGTATTTAGCTAAATACCAGTATTTTACGTGGACCGACTGCCTATCTGACCTCCACAACCCAGCAACTGGGTAACACTAGGCAAGATTGGTGTCAGTTTTCTGGCTTCTGACAATCCGTAACGACTGCCAAAGATCTACAAATGTCAGCCGAGACCAACTTAACGTGCTTTGCTTTCCGAGGCATAGAGGAGTCTTGACATGTTAGGATGTTCACCCATCCACAAACCGAGCTCGGCAAGCGATGCTTAACCTTGAAAACCGACCCATGCGGCTGTTATTATGTAACCATGAGCTCCTCAGTGGCCGTTTTAAAGTTTGATAATACTTTTATAATGTTGGTTGTCAAGAACGTTGTCGAAGCTATTAAGTTGGTATAAAAAGTACGTTTAGACGACAAAAGCACGCTAGCGGAGGGTTAATCGCGCCATTGGAGCTGCAATAATCGCGTTCCGGGCCGCGTCGCGTTCTGCCGCGCGACGGAACGCGCCCGTTCGGTTTTACATGCAGCGCTTATTTTCGTGTAGTGCTGTCTATTGCACTCGCAGTGTAAACGCTCGTACGGAAATCGCGAGCTTTGTTTTTGAAATTGGAACTCGTGTTTTTAAATGTTTAAATGTAGCTTTTTAAGATGTTGCGGTATTTTTCCTTGGGGTGTAATTGGCTTGTGTTTTAGGCAGGATTACATTTATTTTTACTTTAGACATTCTTACGATTATTTCAGAATACATGTAGCAGTAAATTTCCTTAGAAAATACGATACTGCCTCAAACTTGTCTAAAGTAACAACGACGTATTTACCGATGTTACATCAACTCCGTGACATAAAATAAAGCCAGTGTTGCCAGCAACGAACGCGGCGTCACGTACTATTATTCTGTGTGTGTACGTGATTTTTACTCGTTTCCTCGATGCTGCCGACTAATATAGTTAATGTATGTATTTCTAACATGAATAGCGAACAAGAAAAATAATGTTTGCTTCCTACGTCGTAAATATCTGGCGAAAACGATGTATGGGAGTCTCACGTGTGTGTAAGTGTACCTTGTGTTATCGTGTTTGTTCAGGGCAAACATTTAAGAATTTATTTCACCACTTGAGATGTATGACTGCAGAAGCTTGCTTACCTTTGTTATAAAATAATTTATCGCTTATTCACAATAGGTATACTACTGATAAATCTAATTAGTGAGTCAGATAGATTTCCAAAAAAATATTGGAACCGTACTTTTTTCACGTAACAAAAAAATTACGAAGTTACAGTGCGTTGAGAACTTGCGTGATGACACATTTCTACTAGCGATGTGCCGTCACAAGACGAAGATCTTTGGTTACACTATTTAATAATTATAATACTAAGTGTGTTTTGTTTTTAAAGATTAATAAAAGTTTAATTACAGTTTAGGTACCTACTTATAGTTTTTTATATTCATTAAAAAATATTTTTAATTAGACAACTAGGTATTCGCCGAATGTCGAATAATGGACACTTTTATTCGGTATTCGACGAATAACCAAAAAAGTCGAGTAATGCCGAATATCAAATAATAGCGAGTATTCGCGGCATCTCTACTAGAAATGCACTTTGTCTTAATAAGACGCTTGCAATGCCTTGAGGAATGATTTAGAGCTTGGCAGATCGCAATCAATTACAAAATCCGCTGACACTTGTAGGCGGATACCTACTAAACTTTATTAACTGAATGAATGTAAATAAAACATTCATTCATTCGGTCACCGGACAAAGCTCATTCAGAACTTTTCCGTTCAACTGTACCTACATGACTGCAATAAAAAAAAAACTCTAAATGTATCTGTATATAGGGTGACTTTTAATTCATCGGTATGCGGTGAAGTAAAAATGAGTAAGTACTCATAAATAAACAATTAAGGGCCGGTATCTGAATTGAGTTTATGGGATTAGTTCAGCTGAATACCAGTATTTCAGGATACAATAGAGTTTGATATATACATAGGTACTCAACTTCAAATTCTTAATTCAAAATCCACCATCCATCACTTCTCAATCCCGTAAATTTGGACATTTAATTGTACGCTGGGCAATTTGGTCTCATAATAACAGCCCTTCACTTTGACATGTCACTGCCTTTATAATTCTTTAGTTAGAGAGAGATGCAGCTATACAGAATATCACCAACCCTTTTTCACAACGGAAACATGATGGCCAAACACGTCATAGTAGTGGGCAGTACTTTTAATATAATGACTACTTTCATCCACTGAAAAATTGCCGAAAACTAAAAAGTCACCCTGTACCATTTCAGTACTTTTAAGTTAATTTTCCACATTGTGATTAAACGACGCGTTATCGAGTGCTGAATCGATTTGCTGAAAGTAGGTCGCGGTACACTTACGTACAGAACTGTAGCTGTTCGCTATACGTCTTTAATTTAGAGGTATGTGTATAATGTTGGCATGTGCGAATGGTTTTAAAAGCACGATTATGCACTTGGGCTTAAAGTTTGCTTTTATCGGTTGGTTTTATTTTAAAGTGTGGTATTTACATAGTTCAGGGTTGAAAGGTTCTAGTTTTTTATGTGACTGTGAGTTGTGGCTGGTGACTGTTTGGTTGTAAATATGGGTTGGTGGTGTATGAACAGTACAAAAGGGGATTAACCTTCATAATCACTCTGGAAAAGAAGAACTTGTGATCATATTGTTATATTATGAGCAAATCGAACCAACTAGTTGTTACCCAACTGGTTAGTGGTGGATAATGTTCTCCGCCATCTTGGAGCGACTGACATATTGAATTTAGGTACCTATTGGAAGTGGGAAGGGAGGACAGCTATCAGTTTATATACGACATGTTTTATAACTAGGATTTGTTTTCTCAGTAACCTTATCACAAGCTTACTTTTAAACTTTTCAGTTTCAGGTGGCTGCTAGCTAAATGGGCTGATTGCAGGCGGTAAGAAATCAGCTGTTCAGTACATTTTGTCGAGTTATGCAAACATAAAAATGTATGGGGCAGTCGATTTTTTTTTGCGATTAGGTACAGAGTTGGTTCCATAGTGAAAATTATTCATAATGATGAGTAGGTAAATTACCCCTCAAGCTTAAGAGAGATTGCGTTTATTATGTTACACGTTGCATAGTAAATAGCTGACAGAATCGTAGTTTCTATCTACCTATGGTGAAATGAAAGATAGCTACTGTACATACTTAACACCTGTTTCAATCTGTGAAGCATTTTCTCTTCTGAGACAACATAACATTTGTCCCACTAAAATCACAATAAAAATGTCTCCAAAACTATTTCTACGTCCATAAAATAAACAACGAAAGTATAACCCAGAAACAATAGTTTAAAACGAGTTCGGTACTAAAATAATGCATTTTGAATGTAATTTCACTACTCTGAATAACTTTATAGATGCCTGGGAGTCGGCGCGACCTTAACGCCCACCTCGATATGCCAATACCATAGAGCTTGGAACCGCCATAGAGTTGCCATTATTAAAAGCATTGGCGTCCGTGCAATTTGAATAGCTTGTGGCTCCCAACGGCCAAAAAGGTCGATCTTCAAGGTTAAGCCAGCATATCGCGGTGGGTCTGGATGGGTGGCTATTAATTACATATCGAGACTCCTAGTGTTCTAGAACACCGGCAAGATGCTTCGACGCTATAAAGAAGGCTGTTGGAGGCAGCATGAACAGAGCGGTCCACATTGCAGAAGACTGCATGGCTTGGAGACGCGTCGTATGTTCCTTCAGCAGTGAGGGAGAAGAAGAAGAAGAAGTGTTCGAAAGCATGTTAAGCTATTGGTCCCGGCTGTCATTTGTAAATCTTTGACAGTCGTTAGGGAAGCCAGACTATTTGACAAGTCTTGTCAAGGGGTATCGTGGTGTTGTTCCGTATTTAAAAGAACAGCACCATCCCATCACTTCCCGTGGGTGTCGTAAGAGGCGAGTAAGGGACTCACCAGAGGATGGGCAGCAGCATTCTCTGTAGGTACATTGCAACAGCTACACTGCGATCGCCAACCCGCCTCCCGAGCGTGGCGATTATGGCAAACCCCTCATTTGGGGGAGGCCTATTCCAGCATTGGACGTCTTTCGGCTAGGATGATCGTGTTACCAAGATACTGGTCGTGGAGGTCAGATAGGCAGTTCCTCCATTTAGAATACTGGTTCTCAGCTACATCGGGTTAGACTGCAAGCCGACCCCAGCGTAGTTAGAAAAAGGCCCGTTCAATAGGGTATTTGACAACTATCAAAAATCGAGATGAATGAATACCTATTCGAAAGCTATTACTAAGATGTTACGATGTTTGCAAAAATAAATAAAATAGATAGCAAAATAGAGGAGTTACAAGCTTTTGAAGTTATTCTTCTATCCTTGCACAATGTCGTTAAACACAGATATAAAAAAAAACTCACAACTCAGTTTTATTTTTGAGTTTTATAAATATTTTGTTTGCTGATCTATTCTCTAGGTTTTGAGAAATTTATTTGAAAAAAATCCAGTCAAATACCGTATTTGCACTGAACTTCCTGCAGCTACAGCCTTAATCAGGATTGTCATTGTCCGTCAATTTCTATGAGAAAACAGTGACTCACTGACACTCTTAAAATAAGGAGAGTTTTGTCAATGTATTCTCTCGCAATAGCCGAGGAGTAGATTCGGTGTTCTGTGGATAATATGCATGCGGCGCGTCTGTTTGTCGGCAGCGAATGCATTGTTTTATGCAACGAATTAGTAAGGGATACTTTGTAATGGTGATTGATATTAGAGAACTAGAGGTGTATGGAATTAGGAAGTATGGCTAAAGGGTTTGGCTTAAAACTAGGCCGTTTGACATGATTATGTTATTTTTAGAGAATTCTGATTGCTTACCAACTGTAGACCCTCGTTGAGGCAATCAATATAAATAAAAATGAATGGCGAAATATGTTGCTTAGCGCAAAACTCGAGATCGGCTGGACTAATTCGTTTTTTTTTAAAACATTCGTTGTAGTCTACGGAAGGTTCTATAAAATAAAAATTGGAAAAATTGTACGAAAAAACGAAAGAACCACCAGGCTACAACTAAGATGTATTTCACCTTAAATATAATGTACTATCTATTTCACCCTTACCGTCAATCTTCGGTGCGTTTACCGAATATGCCATCCCAAAGTAGCGCAAAAATATCAGTCACCGAGCTTAATTTTTCTTATATGACAATTTAACGAAACATTTTACTATACCATTCATACAAAACGTTAATTGTAAAATTATTGTCTTTACGTTCCTACATAAAGAAGATGGCTATTATAAATGGGTATTATAGGTAAGGCAAAACCATAACGATAAAAAAAAAATCCTTAATAAGTGCAATTATTTATTCAATTTATGCTACGTCTACATGACTTTTATTCGACTTTCCTTTCGCAAGTATGCTGGAAGAGATTTCTTTAGAAATAAGCATCACCTTGTACCAATTTTTCTATCTCCTTTTTCTTATCTATTTGTTAAATGTGTAAGCACCTATTGTTTCAGCGCATATACTGTAGTAAGTCAAGCTTAAAGACGTTCGATACCAAAAATTCGCGTTTCCACATGCGAATTCCTACCTCCATTGTGTGCTTATCCTTGCAGTGTTATGCAAGAATGAAGATCTATTTCGCTGCAAACACAACTCTGGCACTATTGTATGACATTAAGTTCTTAATGAGAGTGCCTGATTGTTTGCGTGGGTATCCAGTGGGTTTATTAAGAGATGGGTGGTCGACTCTGTGACATTTTGGCGTATAATCGGATAGACACCGCAGAATATTAGGTGCATTGTCGGCTAACGGTCGGGCAAGCTAGAATATGTTGGAGCCGGTTATTATCGAAGCTAGAATGCGATATAGTGTGATTATTTGGCGTGTCCAGAGACTCGTGGTAGTTAATGTCCGGTCCTGACATAGATTGGCAGTAAGACAGTTTTTATTGTTTTAGTTGGTTTAATTTTGTTTATATTGTTTGTGCGTCATTTCTGGCGGAATAAAAGGATTTTCTTTCTTTCTTCTTTTTTCTTTCAATTACTTAGATAGATAGAATTCAGTTAGTTGACGAGTTTTGTGGCTAAGTTACAAGTACAGTTTTTTTTTCAAGGGGCGGCATTTACTGTATTTATTTCACAGATAATTATGATGTCACCAACTGCATCGGACTGCTTAAAAAGTCATTTCTTCGGAAGTTTTCTAGTCGAATGTTTTGAAAAAAAATCTCATTTTTTTATATTTTGAAATTTTTCCCTTCATGTATATCAACTACCCAATATATACCCAGTATATAGTAGGTAAGCGCTTATTTCCTTATCCAGATTTAACTTGAGTTGAATACTAGCTGATCCATTATATTAATTGGAATTTTTAGTTGTGATAAAGTTATCGAGACGACTTGACCGAGTTGATTAGTCAATAAAGTCTGTGAGTTAATCGTAGTTTATAGAAAAAAAAGTATACTTGTAGTGAGGTAGAGGCTGGTAATATTGGAAACGGTAAACTCTTGTTTTTCTTTTTAAATCGATCAGAGTGAAGATTCAACTTATTTTATAAAGGAACGTTCGCATCATCATCGCAAACGAAATCTGTCAAAAAGCAGGGAAAATAAATATACCTATGTTTTTTGACAGATTACCACTGAAATGCGAATGTGAAAATGGCTTGACTAGATTATGTTGTAAATAGACCTGACTAGATTAAAAACGGCTCTCCACATAATTTATTTCCAACTAGCTACTGCCAAAAAGTAACCTATATGTTATTCCAGACTATAATCTACCTCTGTGCCAAATTTCATCAGGATCGGTGCAGCCGTTCTGACGTGATTGAGTAAGAAACATACATCCATCCAAACATCCAAACTTTCCCATTTATGATATTAGTACTTATAGATTGTTTTTTATACACAGAATTAATTTACCAGTTTTCGTATTTGACTTAACCGACTAGTTTGGAGGCTGGGCCATAAATTCTAGGCTATATCTGCCAAGTGCCAGCACACAGTAAATTCTTATACACCACATAAGATTTATGTCGCCGCACTATTTGTGTTATCACATTATTGAGCTTTAGTGATGTAACACGTCGATGTATCGATGAAAACCTTATGAAGTACCTAGTATTGAGTCGATAGTGAAATTACGATATTTGGCTGAATGGAAATTATTATGGGGAAAAGTTTTGTTTTGAACATCGAAGACTAGGCTAAAGTAAATGGATGGATGTTTACAGGTTTCCGGCGACTGGGACCGCAATTAATTGGAACCGCGGTCCCAGTTTCCGGATACCTAAATTTAATTTTAATATTTTTCTTCCCGTGACTGGGACCACCTAATAGTTCCAGTTAATTGCGGTCCCAGTCGCCGGAAACCTCTTTTACAGATTGAACGACTACTGAAAATACTACCTAACTGGGCAATTGGAATCTATACTAATATGATAAATCTGAAGAATTTGTTTGTTTGTTTGAACGCGCAAATTAAACTACCGGCCGGATTT
The DNA here is from genome assembly GCA_947386135.1 of Melanchra persicariae. NCBI lineage: Eukaryota > Metazoa > Arthropoda > Insecta > Lepidoptera > Noctuidae > Melanchra > Melanchra persicariae. The sequence continues at coordinate 3,064,818 of OX376653.1, read as the reverse complement.
GGAAAATTCTGTAGTGTAGTGTACGAGTATAATAGCCACATTCATGAGGAATGCTATACGGAAGAAGGAAAGAAAAGGTTATGGTCGCAGGCAAAAGTATAGTATGCTATATATTAGTATAGTTATATAACTGTTTAAATAAGTTCAACATAGCAAGGAAAGTTATTATTTAAATTACCGAAACTCTTATTTAAATTGAAAAGGGTCAAAGAAATAGTTTACAAAGGAGGTCGAAACAAATTTTAATGCGTTAAATATCAAATTAAATCAATTCATAATAAATAAATTTGTTTAAAGTTTTTTTAATAATTATAATTATGCATCAAATAGGTCCTATAAGTGCCAAAACTTTGCTAGTCACAAGTTTTTATTTTGTAATAAAACCGAAATAATGCTGTACAATATTTGAATACTTTTTACTTAAGTAAGTAGGTACCTATAGTTTTTTTAACTTAAATGAATACTTAATAAATCTGAAATTAAGATAAGTTCGTGTAAACTCTATTACAAAACTTAATACAATCCTATTGTTTTGCTTCATTTATTTTGTTAATAATTGTTTTAATTAATGTTGTAGATTAAGCAATCTAAAACATGATTTCAACATTAAAGCTATTGTAGAAGTTAAATGCCGACGTGTGAAAATTATTTGTACTTGTAATTTAATGCGATTATTTTAATGATTATTATGTAAATATCATTTGGCTAATGATGCAATGCTGTGCACATCAAACACTGTTTTTGTAACACATTTCGAATATTGTTTGTAGAATAAATCATGATATTATAAATTTAACCTAACGATTCAACTGCAATAGAAAAATCAGTTGCATATTTAATCATGTTTAGTTTTTGTTGATGCAAAACTTTTCGTCGATTTCGAATAGAGGTAACTAACGTGCGCGTTGCGTACATCACTAGTGCCCATAGTGCCGCCTAAATATTGATTCGATTAATCAACCTCTCGATATATTTGTCGATCGATTCGCTCGCTAGTCGTGGGAAACTCAATTTGAATCTCAATTATAGAAAACTATTAGTGTCGATATGCGTTCGTGTGTCGAGTAATAAATTAAAAATGGACGCCAATCTCACGGCTGTTTGAATGTTTAGTCAATATTAATGGCTTGCATTCGAGTTTCATTTAGCTAACTGATTGAGTGAGACTTTGTGTGGCTTTGTTAAATATAAATAGCGTTTTTACTAAAACGTTTTTAATAGAGATTTAGCTTGATTGAGAGTAACTAAAATTGTTCGAACAAAATTCAACTAGGACCTTTCTGCAAGCATTAGTCAAGTATGATAATTCAGGAATCGTGTTATACCATAAACAAACATAGATACAATACACACAATGGTGAACAAAGGGACTCCAGCCACACACTGTTGAATTTTAAATTAAAATTTTCAGTTCATGAAATATTAACACCGGAATAAAGCTGGGTCCGCACTGTCGTGCGCAAATATTCAAATAGACTGCGCTTGCGCCGGTTCCCACCGCGTGAAAGGTCGCTAGTGTGCACTCTGTGTTATGCTAAGCAATGCTGAGATACTACGCTGTAGATGGAGTGTGTACTACTGCTTAAGGGATGGGCGGCAGCGGTATGAAGTATTTATTTGTAAATACCAACATATTTTTGTTCAAAAAGCATTTTGTATTCATTGCGCACGACTTTATTTTCGAAGATTTTTATTATAAGTTAACAATAGTTTACTCAAGAATAGAATTTATAATGAAATTCTAAAACTCTTTGTCCGCTTCATTCTCAATTCACATTTACATCAAGCAAGGATGAAAGTATGTGTTACCGAAAAAAAAATACGTAACGATAACATTGATTTGTATAGTAGTTATTAGTTTAGTTTTATTTTCTATCTAATTTTGATCCTAAATATTAATATGAATCACCTTATAGCTATAATACATATTATTATATGATTTCTCTCCACGACAATTCCCAACCCGTCTCCCGCTGTCTCCTCCACTTGTACCACACAGCCACCCCACAAGAATGGACGCATCGTGGCGCATTAATAAATGCAACTTTACACAGGTGTATCGACTGTGCGGTACACGTCACGTATGCGGTTCGCTCCTGGCCACTATTGTATATCCTCACGCTTGTTCTGTATAGGGGCAGGCAGGACTATCTGGTTTATTTGAAGAATTTAGGTAGAATTTTGTGGAAGGTTGGTAATAGTTTTTGTACCTATATTCTACCAGGGAGTCAATTTAAATCTCTCAGTTTTAAAGAGACTGGACATAATAACTGACAGACACCTAGTATTACAAACTTAACTTTTTCTAAATCTTGATTTTCTAATTAACGGCCGCAATTGGCCCAGGACTATGTAATCAATGGCCGTAACGTAAACGACAATTTGTATTGAAACTGGACAAGCGCCGCCTGGTGAAAATAACTGAAAACTTTTTTTCCTCGTATATTTTCATACAAAGGATTATAAATTCGCTCGTGGCTAAATTATAACAGCCGCACGGACCAATCTTCAAGGTTAAGCAACGCTTGCCGAGGTTGGTCTGTGGATGGGTGACCATATTAACATACCGAGACTCCTCCGTGCCTCGGAAAGCACGTTAACCAGTTGGGCCCGGCTGTCATTTGTAGATCTTTGGCAGTCGTTACGCATTGTCAGAAGCCAGAAAATCTGACACCAGTCTTGCCAAGAAGTACCGTGTTACCCAGTTAATGGGTTGTGGAGGTCTGGTAGGCAGCCACTCAACGTAAAATACTGGTATTCAGCTGAATCCGGTTTGACTGGGAGCTGACCCCAATTTGGTTGGGAAAAGGCTAGGCAGATGATGAAAGGTTTATAAATTATGATCCTTTAATAGCTCTGACTGTCTTGCTAGCTCACAAATTGTACGTTTTTCTTACTTCATTGCTAAGTAAGAAAACGTTAGACAATTTTTCATTTGAAATTGGGAACCTAAGCAAAAACTTTTCATCACAATTCAGTAAATAATAAATAACAGAGCATATAGAGAATAATATACGATTACACAACTAAGGTATTAATTCTTGCCTACAGAAAGAAAATAATTTCCCCAACGTTTCTGCTTGACCTTTACAAGCAATAAGATTCAGACCTATATTTTATTATTTATGTCGAGCGAACAAAATTTCATTTTATTTCGTCTCTTTTCGTATTTTCTTTTAATATAAGATATTCTAGAGAAATGAATTTTGTACGTTTAAACAGAATGTTTATGTGATTGTAGACTTTGAAGGGGTCGGCAGAAGTTATTGCAATGTTTTTAAATTAAGACAGATAGATCTACGACCATCGAGGAATTGTCGAAACAGGTCTTTACCTGTAGGTACAGTCCCCGTCAAATATATTGTAGCAGATAAGGTGACCAAATAAGTCTGAACAATTTAATATGTCAATCAGTTCCATAAACTACAAGTTAAGATCGCATAAGATCGCAGAAGAGCTTTGCAACTAACCAAAAATATCTGAACACTTACAACGTCTTGTGTATCTACTACGCAGACAAACACTAAGCTAAGTGTGATATAAATGCCAAACCAAAAACGAACACTAACTATGTGTGGTATAAATACGATGAAAAGGGAATAAAAATTGTATGGAAAATCATTTGTATAAATGATACCTACAAAAACTTTAGAAAGAAAATAGATCTTGGTTTTGTTATGAATTAAAAATTATTGTAAATATTTTTTTGTTTGTGACAACATAGATAAAATATTAGTAGTAATCCCGTTATGTCACGGGAAGGTTACTTAAATACCTAACTTTATATAAAAGCTATACAAAGCACCTCTCCTGACAGACTAAACAAAAACAACACTAAATTACCAGCATTACTTAATAAGCCTTCCGTCTCGACATAAAAGGCGCTTGCGCATGGTAGTGTGTAGCAAAAAACGTAATCGGTCATCTTGCATTCCGTGCGGCTGCGCGCGCGACGCGTCTCGCATGCGGCGCGGGCGCACCACAGATTAGCGCCGCGAGTAGTGCGGCTAGGAAGTATGAAGGGAATAGGGAAGATTATGTTGTTGTATGGAATGTAAATCTAAAAGTGTTTGCTTGTTAGAGGGAAATCTTTATACCTCAACCAGAATTTGATGAAATGATGAACGCAAAAATCCCTTATGTGCTGTGGTTCTTCTGGTATAAGTGAGGGTAAGTATTTAATAGATTTATTAGAACCCAACTAAGCGAGAAATGGAAGGAATGGAGGGAGCCCTTTGCCCAGGAGTGGGACAGTTCAGGCTGACCAAAAAAAGATATCTACTAGTATTCAAAATGTGACTGGTTGTACACTAACCCTTGGGACAATGTCACAATTGAAGTTTTGAAAAAGTTACTGTCATAAAAACACGGGAAAAACTTTTTTTTGTAAAGACTTGTTTTGTATATCATAAAATCATAACAATCAAAATATAAAAGATAAACAACAACATAATATTTGGAATGTCCCATACATCTGCCACGCGTCATAGTGCCCCTACACGCGCGTGCCCGCGTCCAATGCGCCACTCTGCGCGCACGCACGTTGCAGCCCCAACTCTTATGCTAACATGCAACCAACGAGTAAGAATGGTAGAAGAGAAACAACCCGAAAAATAAACTAACATTTTACTGTGCTCTACTACTTAATGAAAAAAAATAAAGGGCATTGATGTGATGATGACTGAAGTTGAAAATTAAAAGTAAAAAATCAGAAATATTGGATAAGTTAAGTTAAAAGCAGAAAAAAAAATCGCTGCGTTGCATATAATTCCTGTGGAAATCAATTCGCAATTTTAGATTGTGTGGTATGCCTTCAGATTTTTATTTTATTATAGTTAGAATCGCGTTAGACCACAATCTCACCTGATGAAAAGCGATGATGTGGTCGACGATGGAGCAAGCTTGCATGGAAGTAATCTATTCACTAAGGATCACTCCATACCACTACCATCAGCTGGTAAGTGTCAGGCAACACGGACTCTGACAGGGAATAAAAGGCACTCCCGAAATGCCAACAATTTCGATTCCTGGCAACTTTCATCCGGCTGTGACCAGCCACAAAGTTGGTAGTCCACCTACTCTGCGGGAACGCCGTTTTTTTTAAGAATGGATTTCTTTTATTCTTTTAGATTACCGCTCTGGGCGGAGCGGAAGGGACTGTCCCGAACCCGAACTAAGAACAATTGTCAAATTGTGTAGTCATTCATCCTTAGTTCGAGTTCGCGACTAATCGTAAGTCCGTAGATGATACGGAGTAGACTACGCCCGGCACTAAGGCCGAAACTACGGACTTCGGGCTTAGAGAGTAGACCCCCAGGGCCACGGTGACTCTTTCGAACAAATTCCACAACCCTAGCAGGGATTGGACCTAGCGGGTCTCGTCTGCGGGAACCCCTTACAATGGTCGAAACGCGGTCTCCATTGAAGGCCCATCGCCACGTTAGCTTGGCATTGGCTTAAATGTTGACGTATTATCTTCCTTATAATTAAGGTCCCTGGGATCATGGAACTTCTGTAGTTTTTCTGCCATGGCGACTGCTAATGTATTCCATGGCAACCTTTCACCGTGCATGCTGATTTCCATCGGTTTTGGTTCAGTCGTGCGTGTTGATATTATGTTAGTATTGCAACTCTTAACAACTGGTTTTAAATTGTAAGACTTTTGTTTCTCTTGTGACGACGCCGACGTCATGGTTTTCAAAGTGATCCAAAGCATAGTATATTTATATTATTGACCAAGGAATCAAATTTTAGTTTAGAGTTGCCTATAATTGGTATGCATGTCTGTTTTGTGGTAATAAATAGTTTTTTCTTTCTGTTTTGTAAAACAAAAAAAATATACGACAATGGAGGTTATTATTTCGAGATTTAGTTCTTCGAAATCTAAATCATTTCTAAGAACGACGCTAAGCTTATTATTTTTAACGAACACTTAGAAAAAAAGCACCAATATAACATTATTGAAATCCGTCGCTATCAAATACTGTACTAACGTTTCACTCAACAAACCACATTTCGAAAGACCCATTCTTCTGAACAATAACCAATCGAATTTTCCAATTGAAAAAATATGGCTCCAAAAAAGAACGAATATACAAAAACACTGGCCAGATAACGATACAATTTATATTTATGGTAGTAATTCATACGAATACATTTATGTTGGCAACACTTTTATGCTGGAAACACTTTATTTTTCCAAAAGGGTCAGTTAAACACACCTCGAGGTAGAAATGGTGATTCTATTCAATGCAAGAAGAAGCTACAGAATATATTTGGAATAACATTATGCCGAGTGTTCTAGGAAAGGATTTTGTATCAATGAACGGACTGTCCGGCAGTTTTTATTCATATGTTATGTTTCCGAAGTGTATCTTTCTACAGTAGTGAGAAGTTTGCTTATATTTGAATGAATGCGCAGCACGATTATTGAGTCGGACATTATCTACTGTATTTTTTATATAATATGTTCCTAGTAGAATTTGCTCTAAATATGATTTCCTATTTGGGTAACTCCCAGAACTGTAATATTACCTAATAAATGCTCGTTGTTATGTACATGGAGAATTATATGTTGCAGAAAATATAAGTAGGGACCAGTTTTTTCGGTCACAAAATAACCGATCTTATCTCTAAACAACATTTTTAAGACAATCTTTGGATATTTAGAAAGATAGAAGAATAAATTATAATGCAGGTACACAATGAAAATTATAGAAGTCACCATTTCTCTCTAACTATCCACTTGGACCATTGACGCTTTTCAATTGTTTTCATTCACAATTCCCAAACTAATATCCGTTCTACAAAACATCACATGATAAGCATACTTAATTGCATTTGTATGCACTAATAAGCTGCATTAAAAGTTGCTTAACCGCAATTCTGAGCACACCAGGGTTTTGCGTCTACCATGTTAACAAATTTCAGTCCGCAGAGGGTCTGCATTCGAGTTTTAATACCAAGTATAACTGTATTACGCCCTTGTTTCCCTCTGGGCAAGTCTAAAGGATTGGACAGTAATGAAAAAGGCGTTGAGGGATGATCTAGGGGCCTTAAGGCCTAATTGTGCTCTATTGAACAATTTAGGCCAGAGTATTTTAGGTTAGTTTCGTTGCGGAGAGCCCTGAAGTAGTAATTCGTCTAAAAGGCATAGCTGTGGTCTGGTTTGGAGAAAGTTGGTGTGAGTGGAATTACAGTACATATTTCACATTGTTTCTGGAATCTGTAAATAGGTACGTCGTATGTAAAGAGTTAGGGCGCGTTCCCACTATGTCTTGACGAGATTATCGTGTCGTTTAAAACGTTGTGTTTTGTGTATTTAAATGGAGGTGTACCTACACATAGGACGACACGATTTACGGTCGTTCTCGACTTTTTTTCTCTATGAACACGACACGATAGTCTGTCGTCACGACATCGTGGGAACACGCCCTTAGTAACAACTGTATATCTGCTGGCTTCTGAGTTGAGTATTTGGTGTTCAGAACGCATAAAACCATGTTTTATGGTAGGCACCACATAAACTTTCAGTAAAGTACACTGTCCTTTCCCTAATATTCCTTCGTAGATACCCGAACAATAAATTATGAACAGTTTTTCATTACTAGAGAACTTATAGGATCACGATAGAAGTGGATTCAGGTCAGCTTTATGTCTTTATTTCTGTTTTTGATAATTAAGAAAGTCAATAAATGTATGTGATGACCGATACTACACATTTATCTGGCGCTTACCACTGTCTCAAATTTTGATAGATTTCCAGGCGGAAGTAGAGCTTAATAAATACTCACCTGATAATTCCTAATTCACAAATTGGCGGTTTATCTTTCAGACAGTCGACTTACAATCTATAAATAAATAATAAGTACATATTAAATAGAAACAAAACCACTTTGTGTTACGTTAACGTTTGGATCTTTTGACCTTTCTACTAATTCGACCTTTCGTGACTAAGCAGCTGCGGTGTTTAACTCACCAATTTAAGTTAAAAAAACGCCCATTTCGACACAGACGCGACTAAAATAGATTCAAAATTAATTACCTCGCATATCCGTTGCTCTGTTCTTCGTCTCATTTCAATCTGCTTCATAGATCTGGAAATAACGAGAAGTAACTGGTTAGTACTGGTTTTAACCGCTGCGGCCCCGACATGTGAAAATTCCCAAAAAAAAAAAATCTTATGTAATAGGTAAATAAACATTAAATTCGCGATTAATTCGCGACACACCGGTGTGTCGCCGGGGCAATCAATATTATTAAAAGTTACAGGTCTCTCTAGCCGTTCTGCCTAACCGTTTCCCAACTATATTGGGACCGGCTCCCAGTCAGATCGGATTCAGCTAAATACCAGTATTTTACGCGGAGCGGCTGCATACCAGACCTCCATAACCCATCAACTGGGTAGGTAACAAGGTACTGCTTGGCAAGACTGGTATCAGATTTTCTGACTTCTGACAATCCATAACGAATGTCAAAGCTCCCCAAATGACACACAAACCGGGACCAACGGCTTTACGTGCTTTCCGAGGCACGGAGGAGTCGGTATGTTAAGATGGTCACCCATCAACAGACCGACCTCGGGAAGCGTTGCTTAACCTTGAAGATCAGCCCGTGCTGCTTAATTTAGCTACGAGCTCCTAAAAATAACAAGTAAAATTAGGTATAAGTTTAAGTGCTACTAAGAAAAATCTGAGATTGATTGATACAACAAATAATACTCAAAACTTTCTAGGAAAAAAATAGTGAAAGTACTCTTTTGCCCTTTTTCAATAATCATTTTTAGAAAGCACTACCTACAGTTTGACGTGATGTATTCCTACTTTATATTCTCCTTCTATTATATACGCCAACAAATACCTACAAAAGCGCTATACCCCCGAACCACTCAAACACCTATTACGACCTATAACATCCCCACTTTTTCAGTATCGACAAAATCTCATTCAGGCCTAAGTGCGAAAAGTTCAATTTGCGTACATTTGCGGGCGTACAACCCTAGCTAGGTATACACCGTGATGAATAGGGTTGTCAAAGTTGCAAACTCATTCTTTTATATTGCAAGCTTTATTTTGGTTTTCGCTAATGAGCTTGTGGTTCCCGGTAACTGGCAACCCTTCGGTTAGGGTTGAACAGTTCAAAGTGAATGATAGATGCAAGTCATCTAATTATGTGTGACATGGTTCCGTCGGTGATGAGATTCAATTTGTGGAAAACGGATAAAGCGGTGGGTTAAAAGGTTTTATGTTTTTCGGCGAAATAAACTCCTGTGGATAAAAGCGAGGTTTATTTATGATTTGAATAAATGGATGTTATATTTTTCGACGGATATTTTCGGGAGATTTTTTTTTGTGATAGGTTCACGTAGTCGCAGTTGATCCCAATCGTACCTGATGGTAAGCGATGATGTGGTCGAAGATGAACCACGCTTACCTAAAAGTACCTAGCCTATTTATGAATTAACTCTTTCAGTCACACTTTTACATAGACAAGAAAATCATCAAAGTTTGTTCATAGTGGTAACAGTTATGGTTAGCTGATTGTAAAAATATACATTTTGAGTTTTTTTTTGTATAAGGCTTTCTAAGAAAATGGTGGTCATGGCGATGACCACCATGGTTGTATAGTTAATAAAGAACTAAATTGCAGTCAAGCAAGATGCCTGTTAAATCGACTTTATCTATTATTGGCAGATTCACGTATTCATGTTTGATCCCAATCGCATCTGATAGAAAGCGATGATGTGGTCGACCATGAACCACGCTTACCTAAAAGTAGCCTATTTAGTCTGGACTTAACTTTGTCAGTCACACGTTTACATAGATAAGAAAAATATCAAAGTTTGTTCATAGTGGTAACAGTTGTGGTTAGCTGGGGCCTAACCACCAACTCTTAAAGCAGTATTACTTCAATATTACTTCCAGTGGGTAAGAGACGGTAGCTATACAAGACGTATAGCTCCATCTGATTGTAGAAATATACATTTTGAGTTTTTTTTTTCTTGTATAAGGCTATCCAAGAAAATGGTGGTCATGGCGATGACCACCATGGTTGTATATATATAGTTAATAAAGAACTAAATTGCAGTCAAGCAAGATGCCTGTTAAACCGACTTTTTCACTAATTTCCGCTAAATCACATATAAATATGTAAGCTTATCTAAATAGGTGGTTAGTGGCAGTAACCACGAAGACTGAAAGAGTTTAAGACAAGATAAGTGCAAATTGTCAACTTTCTTCAACTTGAAACTGTTAATATTCAAATGATTAAATATTAGGAATTGTCCAGATAGATATACGAGAGATTCTATTAGTGTTTTCTTTTTTGTTCGGACTCATGGAACCCTAAAAATGACGAGTACCCTTTACAAAGAGCTCTATTACTGCAAGATTATGTATGACAAGCCATTGTGTGAAGGCTAAGGCCTTAGCAATGGTCGATGGCAGTCCATTGAAACCTGACTAGCTAGCTACTTACTGTACCTATTGTATAGAATTGTAGTGAATGCAGCCTGGGAGCACTAAAATGCGGTCAGTAAGGGTCAGTTTACTATAGCAGCTGGCTATAATTTTAGCAATAGAGCTTCAATTTGTAGGTTCTTGGTGGCTTTGACCGCTCCCTATCAAGACATAGTATTGTTATAATAGGTACCTAGACGTACATATAATTACTTAGTTTAAATTCAAAGCATTTATTCCGAATCAATCATTGAGAGGCACTTTTGAACTGTCGAGAAGTCGGTCAGTCAGAAAGATGAAGCTAATTAATTGCACATTCCGAAGTGTAGTGATATCTGTTGTGTTTTTATGTTTAATGTTTATTAATTATTAGATTTATGTTCAGGGCCTAAACCACCAACTCTTAAAGCAGTATTACTTTAATATTACTTCCAGAGGGTAAGAGACGGAGCTATACAGGACGTATAGCTCCGTCTCTTTCCCTCTGGAAGTAATATTAAAGTAATACTGCTTTAAGAGTTGGTGGTTAGGCCCCTGATCTCAGTAGGTATGTATATATGCACTTGACTATCGTATTAGGGCAACCTGTAAAGATAGTTTAAGGTGTTAAATAAATATTAAATTTAAAAAAAAAAAAAAAAATCTATGGAGAAGAATGTGAAAAACACTTGTTATACAATCTTTTAAATCATGTAATGTATTAAAAAAAAAAACTGGTGAAATGATTCTTGTTTGCTTCTATATGTGAGAACAATGTAAATAAATGTAGTTAGAGAACTGGTGAAATGATTCTTGTTTTCAATTAATGGGGTTTTCTGTGAAATTGCCAGCGGTGACTTAACACTGGATCCCTAGGTATTTCCGTAATGATATCTTCATAATCCATTGAATGTCATGTTTTAGTCACTAACAAGAAGACAGATTCATACAAAGTCAAACAGAATAAACGCAAAAACTTGAAAAAGGGTCCTTGTATTCATCATTATGAACAACTTTAACTGACCAACCCTGAAATCGTGAAATAAAAATCAGTTTTGTCGAGATATGCGAACAATGTATAGGGCAGTCATAATGATGAGTCCCCACACAGGCCTTTTCAGGTTTCATCCGGCAGTAGCTCACCAGAATCAGCAGGGCAGTTGCGAGCGGAACTATGTGCTGCGCCTTGTAAGAGACTGGGCAGCTATAACTATCATCGTGGAGACAGCTAAAGCGAGCCGAGCTACGAGTAGGCAATCCGAGTATCTGTCTAATGTCTAGTCAGCAGCTTGCACTGTGTGAACTAGTTATTAGTGACTTTCAATTAATTACATTCATGTGATCAACGAAGACTGACAGCTCTTTGAAAAGATGATTTGATTTTAGAGTAATGTTCGCTAATGAATTGTAAATTAATTACTGATAACAGTGTTTTCACTTTTGTAATTAAGTAGGAGTTAATTATAGCTAGCAGTCTCGATATTTGGAGCTTATGAAGAATTTAAATTGAAAATACTCAAGTTAATAAAATTATGAGAGTTAAAACTTAAAATGCAAAAATACCATGTTAATTTTTACAGCAGCCTTAAATTAAAACAGACATTTTTTTGAAAAATGTGCAAAAGGTATTCAATAAAGAGGAAAAAGTATAAAAAAAAATAAAATGCCATGATAAATATTCGAAATCTTTGTGTTATAACATCCCTTCTTTTACTGTATATCGAAACGGAAAGTTGTGGTAATATTTAAAACTGCTTCTGCGTATGTAGAAGAACCTTCAAGGAAGTCATACTCATTTCCTAAAAATAATAATTTAATTTTCCATATAAAGTTAAAAAAAATATTAATATGAGAATCAAAATTAGTATGAGAGGTACAATTTTTTTCTACATTGGCACAAGCAGTTTTTAAAACATGACTCTGTATTGTGTAATTGTGAAGTTCAGACCTCAATAAAATAATTTTCTTTCCAACAATATAATTCACAAAACTGCAACTAATTCGAATTGTTCTTTATTTCTTCAAAGCCGAAGTGATTTCCCAATATGTAGCGACTGTTTGAAGTCCTGCCCACCCCTGAGTAGGAATAGCGTGAACAGTAAGTAATACTTTGGAGAGGGTACTCGTAATTCAAGCGGAATTCAGTACAAAGAGCCAGCAGCTTTGGCGGGTTCGTCGCCTTGCTTCAGGGATGGTAAACATTACGCACATGTTTTTAAGAAATTATTTTGTGGGTTTCATGGAATTTATTTTTTAGAATGGCTACTTAAAGATCAATGTTTGCAGAACTCATCTCTATTTTTTTTTTCTTTTGAATATGGCTAGTTTTGAATTACGAACATCAACGCATTAACTTTTTTCATATTAAAAGAAAAACCGCTTTGCCTTAACTCAATGGCCAGTGAATTTTTGATTTATTTTATGTTATTGTTTAAAAAAATAACTTTTTCACACACAATTGTTATCAAACACCTCAAAACGATGTATGTATTAGAGCTAAATGTGTGGTTTCTTTCGTGATGGCTCCAAAAAACTACAAACAGTTTAACTGATAATACTACTTATTCGTTATATGAACTTTTGTCATACAAAATCGATAGTACCATCACTTATTGTACTTACGATCAGGAAGACTCAGCGGACTTAACCCATGATTTGACTGCGGCCATTTACATTTTGAGAGATTCCAATGTTTCAGTGAACCGCAATGGCGTGATTTATGACCCCTGCCAATTCCGTGTAGACTTGCGCGTGCCATAAGGTTGGCCACCCCTGAGCCACCCGGGGAGATTAGTATTCTTCCTCCGTTCTATCACGCATAATAAATTTAATCCGGGGATTGCATTCGTTAATCTCATTATTCTTGTACATATAGAAGGAATAAGTCGTGTCGTGTTCGGTTGGTAGGCAGATATTTTGTTTGGATCGGATAAGTTTAAGACGACACAATGCTTCCAGTTTAAGTGTATAAAGGCATTTTGAAAGCACACACGACAAGTTTTTTGTAAAATATTTGCAATGCAAAATATTCTACTATACCTGGTTTTACTTGCGATTTAAAATGGGGTATGATTTAAGCTATCGCCAATTTTATTCGTTTTGAATTTCTTTAATAATAGGGTTTGTCCTCAAAATAGTGGATCTGTCACCAAAATGTAGTTGCCAAATAATTGTAAAAAGCAATTCCATAATAAATCACATGTAATCCTCGGGATATATTATCAAGTATCAAATAAATAGGTTGGGATTTATTATAAAACGGGAAGTAAACCATATTACTGGGTGGATTAAAAAAAATAACCACGAAGGTGATGCCGGGGTCTGTTCGCTCGCTACGCTCGCTCACTTGACCCCGCCATCCCCTTCTAACCTAACCTGTCCGAGTCGGGGTGCCCTAAGCTCCCTGTGCCCTATGTTCGAATATTTGGTGACAGATATACCTTTCTGAGTACGAAGTTAAAGGAGTAAACCTATTATTTTGAGAACAAAGTTTTATCCAAGGAATGAACTACGATTTTATTGATAATCCATCTCTTATTTTACATACATATTGGCATTAATTTGGTAATTCATACCTGGCGACACTTTTTATACAGGGTGTCCCAAAACTCAACGTCAAGCCGAAACGGGGTGACAGGATTGATCATAACCATCACGAGAAAAATCTGAAAAAAAATCTATCCCATGCAGTTTGAAAATTATGGGCATTTTAAGAAAAACCTAGAAATTTGATCAAACTGTACCATTTTTCGGTTATTGTGGTTATTATTTTTTATTTTTGTTCATTTGAACTTTAGAAACGTAATCCTAAATAACATTTCTAGAATCCCAATAAAAAATAATGACACAATTGCCTTAAGTTCCCGAGAATTGAGACTATTTGTTAAACTACGAATTTAAAATTTTCAAGATTCGTCGACTTTGACAGGCCCTCCTATAAAAAAAATGTACTAGAGTGCCTTGGCAAGTAGCATTAAAAGTTGGCGCATTTAATCAGAATTCTAAAATGGTACAATACTTGTTAGTTCCATACAATAGAAAAGAGTAAAAAAATTAAAACCTCAAGTAACCCGATTTTTGCTATCAGATTTTACTCAGTTAAAATGTTTTTAATTCGCACAAGCTCTAGGTAGGTTCTTAATTTTAAGGCAAAATGATGAGAGAGATGGATAATGGGTATGTTTACCATGAGTGAGCGAGACAGATAGTGACGCCACGCATTGAGACGGAGATGCGTCGTTTAAACGAGTGCAAATGAAACAGATAGATGCTATGGCATCTATCTGTTTCATTCGCACTAGTTTCAGCCAAGCAAATGGCTACGCTACCAGTCCGACACCAACCAGTTAGTACGTTTCGCTCATTCGTCTACTGCGCACGTTCGTATTCGCTTGTGTTGATTTAGTACTGACAACTTTGGCTTCTCTTTTTGGACTTGAATCTTTGTGAATTGGACTTGTTGATAACATACCGGCAACTTTGGCTTCTCTCTGGACTTTTGTGTTGTATTTCTCTATCATCTGACTTTTATTCCAACAAACCTAATTATTTTACTAATTTTACTAACTTTTTTTCACTTTGGTAAAAGTGGCGTCACTATCTGTCTCGCTCACTCATGGCGAACATACCCATTATCCATCTCTCTCATCATTTTGTCTTAAAATTAAGAACCTACCTAGAGCTTGTGTGAATTAAAAACATTTTAACTGAGTAAAATGAGATAGCAAAAATCGGGTTACTTGAGGTTTTAATTTTTTTACTCTTTTCTATTGTATGGAACTAACAAGTATTGTACCATTTTAGAATTCTGATTAAATGCGCCAACTTTTAATGCCACTTGCCAAGGCACTCTAGTACATTTTTTTTATAGGAGGGCCTGTCAAAGTCGACGAATCTTGAAAATTTTAAATTCGTAGTTTAACAAATAGTCTCAATTCTCGGAAACTTGAGGCAATTGTGTCATTATTTTTTATTGGGATTCTAGAAATGTTATTTAGGATTACGTTTCCAAAGTTCAAATGAACAAAAATAAAAAAGAATAACCACAATAACCGAAAAATGGTACAGTTTGATCAAATTTCTAGGTTTTTCTTAAAACGCCCATAATTTTTAAACTGCATGGGATAGATTTTTTTTCAGATTTTTCTCGTGATGGTTATGATCAATCCTGTCACCCCGTTTCGGCTTGACGTTGAGTTTTGGGACACCCTGTATATCTGAGAACGAAAATACTTCGTGGCGATAGATCTATTTATTAGGTGATGCAACTTGATGACAAATATAAATTTTGGTGACAAGAAATATAGTCCCCTTTAAAATGTAACCAGTTCGATCTTTGTTTTGCAATATCTACTGCTGTAATTATTTTTTTTCTATAATATTTTGGCTCTCGTTTCATCAGAACATCACCTAATAGTAAGCGATGATACGACCAATAATTACTTAGTTTATTCACTCGTGCAAAACTGCCAACTTATTTT
Source organism: Melanchra persicariae (assembly GCA_947386135.1). Taxonomy (NCBI): domain Eukaryota; kingdom Metazoa; phylum Arthropoda; class Insecta; order Lepidoptera; family Noctuidae; genus Melanchra; species Melanchra persicariae. Next base: position 3,048,902 of record OX376653.1, on the reverse strand, counting down.
TAAAAGACAAAAATCTATGGTTTTTCATAGCTAAAAAAATCTGTACCTTTATGTCGAAACGTACCTATAACCAGCACATTTTAAGGTCACTTTAGTCACCGCAACTAATTGGTCCAGACGTGCGGAACCAATCTACTTCAACAGTGGTGCAAGAGCGGCATGGGTAATACGGTGTAACCTTGGGAAGGTCTGAGACGTGATAAACATTTTCTAAAAGATTAATCCAATGAATATGGTAATTGCTTAGAAAAAGAGCTGCGAATGAATTTCTTGGTGATAATTTGAGCCGGAGGATTGCCTTTTTCAGCTTCTTTTAATACTCCACGTCTATGGTAGGCGTTAGATAAAATTTAATGTGCATTTAAAGGTCACTGTCCCACATGTATTTATTGACTTTCTTGATATCAACGAAAACAGAAATAAAGACAAAGCAGTACTGGATCGACTTCTATCGTGATCTTTTTTTCTAGTAATGAAAAACGGTTCATAATTTATTGTTCGGGTATCTACCAAGGGATATTAGGGAAAGGTCAATGTACTTTATTGCAAGTTTATCTGACGCCTAAAATAGATAAAAGCCTCTTCCATGGTATGCTATGTGGTTATATACATACACTGTTAGGTACTAGAGGCTAGAGATGAGAACGATGAAGTTTGACGTTACCACGTTGATTTATGAATTCTGTTACTGATTTACTGTTGTACCGTCAAACAGGGTGAACTGCAGTGCGATTCTGTAAACATGTCGAAGTGAACACTTCGTCGGGTTGCACGACAGGTGAGTTGTCAAGCCATACAAATAAGATAGAATGACAGCTCTATTGTCGTTCACTCCGCCTAGGTGTACACCGTGAGATGTCGACAGAATCGACCGGCAGGTACGGAGGGGTAAATAGAAACGAAACTTTGATAAGGATTTTCACTGTAACCTCTATAGTCCAATATCCTGAATGAGGAAAGGAACTTTATTTTGTTTATATCAATTCAATAAAATATGAGACCGCAAATCTGCAAACAAGATTAAATAACATACAAATCCCCTTCTAAGATATGTGTCGATTTACCCCTTCATTCCTATTCACGCCGTTTGTAGGTAATGTGTGACAAGCAAGTTAGGTAACCCAACTCCAACATGAGCACGAAAATGACAATGAAAGCTTGTCTTTTTGACATTTTCATACTCGAGAGATGAGCAAACAAAATATGCAAAAACTTCAATTTATGACAAGCTCCGATGGAGTTGGAGGTCGAATTGAGTTTACGTTTTGGAGTATGGGCCTTAGACTCCTTACCTCCTTATCAAAATCCCCAGGCATGATAATACACAACAGCTTTAAGTACATACAATGATCTAAGTCCCAAACGTTCCCGACTTAGGGACAGGACATTAACCGCGCCGGTCCGACCGCACATTCTTGCGAATAGAACGAACTTTTGTTTCGCACGCAAAGGGTCGCTTGCCCTGCGGTCTTCACCGAGCGAGGTTCAAACGGGAGCGGAGCTAAGCAGTGCAAAACGAAGGGGAGCTGAGCGAAATCATTTCTCGCTTCGTTTCACTTTAATTGAAAGGGGTAGTTAATGTGGCGGTATGTTGAATGGAGTTCTGTGCTGTGGATGAAAACTATTAAATGTATGTGGAGAATTGGTAGTGACATATGACTCAACATGGAAAAGGTTGTATTCAAAGCAGACTGTTGATTTCTCATTGATTAAGCGTGTAAGTTCACCATTCATTTATGAATTTAGATGCTTCATCAAACACAAAACTGATGTGTCAATATTATTTTATAACACAAAATGACATTGACATACTTAAACATAACTAGTTGACCGTTGGCAACTTGGCACACAAACGACCTATCAGCGACCCTCTGCAGCTCATTATTTCTCGCTCATTTTCCTCTATGGCCGCTCCCTAAGCCTCTCAGTATTTAGTGGAAGTTTGTCGTGCTCCAGGAGTTTAGGCTACAAATGATGGCTCGTAATTAGTAAGTTGCGTGAGTTGGTCGTACGCACAGAATAGTCGAAGAGCTCTCGTTTGAGGAAATATTCCAGAATTGGGGATAATGCGGTCGGGGTGCGGTTGTGTCGGGTCGAAGGGTACTTTTTGGGTGACATGTCGTGACTATCGCTTGTTTGCACATTCTTTCGGAGTTTTCTGCGTATTTTGGTTCAGTTTAAGAGAGTGGTGAGGACTAAGCTAGCATTGGAGGGTGGTAATGTTGACGATGGCCCGGTATACTAACATGTACACGTACAGTACAACTATTTTCTTAATGTCCCTCGGCAATCGTCACTTTTCTGAATACCAACCACTAATGCTAATGTTCATGTCTTTTTTTTTTTGTTTTGGGACAAGCCCGCCACACCACATTCCCAAACCACTGCAACTTCTGAAAGCCAGAATGAACAGTGGCGACCACCAGAAAAAACGCCGAGTCAATGAAGCTCGACGAGTCTCGGAGAAATGATTCAACTGTCTTGGATCCCGCAACGAAATTAATCAGAAAATAACAGCGTAATGTTCATGTCTATCAATTATCAGATTTATCCGTTGATATTGGTTGCCGTGAGCGAAATTCGGTCGGGACTCGGAGGCCTTTTACGCTAGCATCTTTGCTGGCACCAAAAACTGTATGGATGTATCTAAACATTAGTACTTAAGTTGTTTTGTTTAAAAAAGAGATAAAGAGAAAGTTTAATAACGTATCCAGCTGCACCAACACAACACTGTTTTGCAATATTATGTTTCAAAGCGTTAAATTATTGTGGGTTTTATGATATCGTGTTTTATAAGCTCGCGCTTTACGTAACGCCCAAAAACTTTGAAAAACAATCCGCATAAAATAAAAATAAATTAAAAACATAATATGACCTTAAAAGGGAAGCCACACCATGAGAAAGCCATCGGCATAGTTTTCGAAACACCTTGCAACACGGAATATCTTATTTATTGACATGTCCGCCATTTTGTTAATTGATTGAAATATTTTACGACTCCAAGTCGAAATATTGAAGGTTTTAAAATTTAATACTGACATGTTTTATCGTGTTTTAATGAATCGAAGATTTAATGGTTGCGATGAGTTATGGGAGCTTAGATTATTATTAATATTTATGTGTTAAGCAGGCTAATACCTACTCATGAATACTTTTGAGCAATGCCACAATTGATTTCATTGGAAATACCAAATTTCAGGTTTCTACAACCAGTAGTTTCGGCTGTTTATTGTCTGTCTGTAACCCAGTCACTCAGTAACTGAAGAATTTTATAAATTATAATTATAGAGTAGGTACGTGCCAAAAATGGACGTCGCATCGTTGGTGCATTGTCGCGTCGCACCTGTGGAAGTCTTACTACAGGAATGGAATTCCCTGCCAGAATCTGTTTCCTGATAGCTTCAACCTGGGAGTCTTTAAGTCAAGAGTGAATAGGTTACTTCTAGGCAAGCGTGCTCCATCTTCGACCACATTATCGCTTACTATCAGGTGAGATAGTGGTCAAGCGCGTGCATAACAATAATAAAAAAAGGTAGATACGAAAGTCATACATTTTCTAACTAACATTTCCTAAGTATTAAATTCCTATTTTCTCATTCTTAGGTACCTAAAGAAGAAGTTCTTCGCGAGTAGTTTCCGAGCGCTACAGCGATTAGAAGCCGTACGAGCTCCCTTTCTTCAACTAAACATACTTTCTCCTCAAAGTTATTGGATTTAAATATTGCATAATGCTTTTAACGGTCGCACACTTTGTATATAAATAGGTAAGTAATCTTACTAGGATTTTACCGATACTATTTTAGAGCCAGACTGTCCTAAAATACTAGGAATATTAGGACTGAAAAACTTTTGTCTCAGAAGATGTAACTAAAAACCTTAATTTAATGGTACTGCTTGCTCGAACATGCTTTTCTGGATATAAGTATCTAAATGATGCATAAGTCTTGTAAATTTACACTAATTTTACCAAAGATCAAAAACAGTTAATAATGTCATAGTTCTGATAGGTACAAAAATATTCCGCGATAGCTTGCATGGCTTTTCTCACCTTCAAGATAGTATAAATTAATCATCTTAGGCCATGCTACACTTAACGTCAAAACCTTTTGAGCCTCGCTTCAAAGCTTCTTCCTTATTATTTTAATTTAACAACAATACAAGTACAATTTCCAAACACCACAAAAGACCATTACTTATCAAAGCTAAATAAACAATAAATATTATAATACCGAAGTAAAATATGAATAGATGCGTGTTTAAGTCTCGGTGTGCGTTAATCAAAAGATACACGAAGCTAAGAGTGGAATCCACAAATCATCTCGCTTTATCTCGATCTTTACTCACTGACAAGTTGACATTGTTGTGTGGTACAAGTTATTGGATGTCGCGTTATGAAATATTTGAATTTAAGTTATGATATATGACTTGAACAGACATGTAGTATGTTGGTTACTTAGTTTGTGGACTTTTAAAGTAATCCTAGCGTAATATAATTTTATAAATGCGAAAGTTAGTCTGTTTACTTGTTTGTTACGCTTTCACTGAAACTGAAACGGCTGAACGGATCGTCATGAAATTTAGCATATATAAGTGTAACAGAATAAACGCAATACCTCTTAAGGGGTCATTGTACTCATCATTATGAACAGCTTTTACTATGGGACCAACACTGAAATCGCGAAAAAAAATCGACTGCCCCATACATTTCTGTGCGCATTTAACTCAACACTCAACTTAACCTAAACGTATGTGGGTATAATATTAAATTGCCAAAACTAATTAAGTTTGACCGGTAATTTAAAGTTTAAACTTTGTTAGCATGTTAAAGGATACGGTTACACTGTCATCTTGTTGCTGTCTTTAGTGCCAAACTTAGGCTATTTTGTGGTAAACCGAATTTTAATACCTACACGTCTAGACTTAGGTACTTAGAAAAGGACTAAACCTAACTTCTGAATTAAATATTTAAAGTTGAATATTTGTCAAGATCTGTCAAATTTTTAGGGTTCCGTACCTACACAAAGGGTAAAAACGAGACCCTTATTTTTATTACTAAGACTCCACTGTCCGTCTGTCTGTCACCAGGCTGTTTCTCGTCGTGATAGCTAGACAGTTGAAATTTTCATAGATGGCGTATTTCTGTTGCCACTATAACAATAAATAGTAAAAACAGAATATAATAAATATTTAAGTGGGGCTCTCATACAACAAACGTGATTTTTTTGCGGTTTTATAGATAATGGTACGGAACCCTTCGTGCGCGAGTCCGACTCGCACTTGGCCGGTTTTTAAAGTATTGTTTGACGTGTTCTTAACTCCAAATATTCAATTTACAAGCCAGCCTTTAAACACATGGTCACTTAAGAATTCCGCAAGCAAACTCTTTACGTGCAAAAACAAGAAAAAAATATGATTTTTTTCTTTTTTTCTCAGCCGCCGTTTTTTCACAACTTGTTTCACCAGCCAACCGGTTGTATGCGCAGACGCACCGGCGGCCACCTGGCGGCAATCCATTGCTTTACCACTAAATTATGCCGCCAAACCAGTTTTTTTATTTCCCCCTTTTTCTTACATTGCACGCTTAAATATAACTCCATTCATGCGAACTGGCTGGCAACAAAACTCGTTTCTTCAGTCTTAATAAACTGATTTTTAATTTTGTATTTGTATGGACTTGGGAAAGAGGTCTCTTTTATTGATGTACATGCTCATTATAAGCTTGTCGATGTTAATTTTTATGGTCATTCGGCTTATGGGTTGATTTTCATTATCATAATATGAAATTAGGTATGTAAATGCTGCGCCTGCAACAGATGGCCGGATTTTGTTTAAATATTATGTCAGAAACTAATTTGTCAAACGGTGGAATCCATTAAATTGTGTAAGTTTTGTTTGTTTTATCTTTTTTTGATTTGATTTTATAGCCTATGTTAATCTTAATTCATTTCAACTAAAGTTACCATAAAGTCCTCCAATTTCAGGACATTCCTATTTCAAAACTCCACCATCGCGAAATATTGAAATTCCTATTTCAAACAAGAAAAACACATTACCGCAAGTCCTATGCAAAGCAAAGTAATCAACATAGGTATCTACATAAAACGCGACTGCACATAAAAGCGGGCGCGTCCATTGACGAGAGCGTCTGAGCCCTGACTGACGTTTCCGCACAACTCGAATGCAGATGACAGCCGCCGCCATGTTAGTCTGATTGTAATTAAAATTATTTGCTATCAATGACTTAATGTTCGGAATAAATTATTTTTTAATCAGAGGTAATGGATTTCATTGAATGGCTGGTGGAACTGGATTTTATGAAATTGAATATTTAAGTAGGAAAGTTTGAGTTCTGGCGGAAAAGTTTCTATCAATGTTGCAGATGATTAGCATCTTGCATAAAACTGGAAAAAATATGGAACGGACGAGGACAGACGACAAGGTTTTCTTTCTACCATTAACTTTCCATCACAAAAATTTTCACGAAATAAAAGTGAGCCTTTTCTAATTCAGCTGTAATTCATTAATACAATTCTGTCAACTGTTTTTTTAGGCAAAAGTAACGCAAACATAAATCCTCCTAATTAATTGCAAGCGTCAAAAGTCAAGCTTCGTCAACAAATCGATGACCTTCCTGTCTTCACGCTAATAAGGAGCGTCTATTCGTTCCAGCGCAGCGACAGCCCCGCTCTATAATTAGCGTTAGTTCGCAGCGCACGCGCAGGTCGACTAACGGAACCGCAGAGCTGCAATTATGTTCTATGGTGTGGTAATGAGCAAGTGATAGGCTTATTATAACCCATGGAAATGCATGGTGTGCTGCGATTATGGAAAGTACTTGTGATAACGGCTCGCAGCACGCTTCGCCTGAATACACTGTGATTGGTAGGTATGATTTAATGGTAATTGAGGTTAAAGGTTAAGGGAATGAGAAAGTGCAGGCTGTATTGGAAATGTTTAGTCATTTGTCTTAAAATTAATCGTTCCGTAAAATGACAACGAGCATTTCATTTATATCAGTACTTTAGTACCTACTGAAGTTAGTTACACATGTAGCAAAATGTCTTACAATAACAAATTAACCTTTAATCGTGCTAAGAATTTAAACTATGAGAGGGCCTTACCTTCAAACATTGAATGAAGATTTAATCACAAAATTAATAAACCATCCAGCCACCTCCTGACATCCTAAACATCTTCAATAAACATAACAACGCAAACTCCAATTCTTTATTGACATTCTTAAAACGACATTTCAAAATAACTCTCCATTTGCCGAGACAATCGAAAATAAGCCCTCACTAAAACTGTATAGAGATAGCAATCATTCTGCGTCCGGATCCAGGTATTTGAAAGATTTTTCGATTCTGTGTCTGAGACAAGCGAGAGATTGCATCTATTTCGAATTTTATCTAAAAACAAGCCCGGGAAACAAGTTGGCAGGAATAAAACTTGGAATCGTGCAAAGGCAGCGGATATATTATTCTGTAAAGATCGAGTTCGTTTTGCATGTTAAGGCTCTGTGCGAATCGAATCTGTCACGGAACTGATTTGCGAATTTCGAGCTTTAATTCTGCGAAATATATTTGCCTTGTTCGAAATCGTAAGCGGAATTAGGAGCCCGGATACATTATGGACTCTTTAAATAGTCTCTTTTGTTATAAGATTCTTGAGATTCCAAAACAATAGGAGGAATTCTAGATCTTTATTGAGTAGCTATCTTATAAATCAGATCCACAACAGGTCTCCGAATAAGAAATGAGGATAGTAATGTTATAAGTATTTGAATTGGTGATGTCGAACTAGGAATGGCTTTATTTTGATTTAGTGTAGAAGTTTCTGTTTCCGAGAATTTCTGTAAATATTTTCTTTACTTCGCTTTGATAATATTTGAGACGATATTAAATTCCAGTAACACAAACAGAGGTAAGTCGACGGCAAAATCCTTTTGACCTTTGACTGGATCAAATTGCTTTACTATTTAGATACCTAGTATCTTTGTATTTATTACAGTTAATTTCAATCAGATTTTTCCGTCTTAAAAATACCGTCTCATGAGCTATATAATTGCTCTTCGCTTTGGTTCCCGTGAGGGTTTTAGTTTTTGTATCATCACACGGTACGGGAGACCGTGAATGATTTAATTGGAACGAACGAATGTCGGTAAAAAATATAATCTGTAACAGAACGAATTGAATGGTAACTAAGTAAACAATATGGAAGATGTTTGGAATGTTTCTTGAGAAAGTTTTCATTCTGCTGAGGTTAAGTTTACTAGGTTTTAATAGGGAAGTTTTTGTAGACATTTAATCATGTCACTTTATCATAATGTAGAAGTATTAGTGCAATATTTCCAATAATTTTAGGTTCATGTAGTATATTTGCCCTATGAACGGCTAGTAAATTCGAATGAATTTATTTACTTTAATCTTCTACCACATCCTAAGACCTGGTAAACTTTGCATCACTCCTACTAAACTTTTTAAACATCCGCTGCGTTTACCAACTCCAAATTAACCGCATCCTAAATTCTCAAGCTCGAAAACAGATTTTTGTTATTACAAAAAGGGCAAAGGAAAAAAGCACAGCCGGTGACATTAGTGAACGCGAACGTCGCTCCACTAATCTGTGGTGACGCGCATCAACCGGGTGACAAGGTATTTGGCGGGATTTTTCTTCCCGTTTCATTAAAGAAGGGTGCCGTTATTACTGACTTCAAATATTTTTTTCGACATTGCATTTGGGTGTTCGTTATTTATATAGAAGGGGAAAGCGGTAAGTATATTTGGGTTTGAGCTTGTTAATTTAAGCTTGGTGGTTTATAAGATTAGGTGGAGCCGGGTATTAGCAATTATTAGATATAAAGTATATTTAGGCATTTATTTTAAAAACTGCGTGTGACTATTGATTAACCCATGCTTGAAACTTTTTTTCTCAAATAAGCAAATTTATTAATCAAGCTTGTTAATTAGTTACCTACTTTTAATATCTTTAGTAATTATTATATCAACTAATAACTGTGTACCTTGACAGCCTTGATAAATGTCTGTGTCGCATTGCCAAGTCGACATAATTGTATTATTTCATTAGCCAGTAGATTTTATTCAATTTATCATTCCCCAAAATAGTGCCTAGAGACTGTGAAAGCAAAATATTCTATCTTCGTTAATATAATGTCGTTAGCCTGTGAATGTTAACGAGGTACCTAAAAGGCGGACATTTTATTACTTTTTACGCTTTTTTCCGAAGGATTTTATCATAATAAATTGAATACCTGGTTTTAAATCATTTCGTAAGGGTGTTAAAATTACAAATATCTACAGAGTTTTTGCTAAAGGTTTTATTTTTTGTGATAGAATGTCTGTCCTGGAATTACGGTGTCTAATTTTAAGAGGTGTTTTTTTTCTATAAATAACCTTTTTGTTTGTCTTTTTTAATCTCAGATTTTTTAAAAAAATCACAATCTATCCACGACACAATCACACACAATCACAATCACAATCTATTACAATTTATCCACGAAAAACCGCTCAACAAACAAGGTCATCTAGTTATTACAGGCCGCTATTAATAATTATCGCTTAATGTTTCGCGTCGGTCGTGGTAAGCGGATTATATCGCTTGTCGGCGAGGAGGGGCGACAATAATTGAGACCTGCTTAGTCCTGATAGTCCTGAGCCACTTGCGTCGGCTATTTGTAGTGCTTGCTTCATGATATTTATAAGTAGGCACCGTTTAAGATAGGTGGGTTGAGATAAAAAAGGTTACGCTGAAATTGGGCTCAGCATTTATTTATATAAATATATATATACATATATTTTAGTATTTTTGCAGCCATATAAAAAAAAGGATACTAAAAGAAGACAAAGAACGAAAAAAACATTTGTCAAAATTTTCACAAATGAGATAGTTGCAATAAAGTTTCAGTCGATACAGGACATTGTACCATCAAAAATAACGACGAACGACAATATAAAACTTCTATAGTGCATGAACAGTAACGGCTTGTGAGCATAACATTAACATCCCGCCCATTTCCCGTCTCTTTTACAATTTCCGCAAGACAGTAAATATTTAAAGCCAACCATGTTACTTTACAAACGGGAAATATAAATAATATAATCTACTACATTACCTACTACCCAATTTAAAACATTACAGTCTAATTTTGCCTTTTATAATAAGCTAGACGCATGAATTATGTGAATTACACAACGTACCATAATCGCGTTCACAAAAAGGAATTATCCCGGTGATAAGGATTAACCGGGACACCCTACGCGCAGGTGTTGCGGGAAACAAATCCAACATAAATTTATATGATTTGACACTCGCAAACACCGTGCGTAAAATAATTTTGGCCAAATGTAATTTGATAAAAATAATTCAAATGGTTTTATTGCAAATTATTATGGTTTAAACGACGATAAGCTGGCCCGTATTATGTTGGATTATGGAGTTAATACCGTAATTGATGAATGATAGCTGTTTATACATTAGCCATCAGATGATTCATCGTCAAATTGATTTATGCGATGCAAGGGTCGTTTTCAGATACACGGGAGATCTCTTCAACGGCAACGTCGATGAGAACTTTAGTCTACACAGGAATCTATTAAGAAACCTCTATGACCAGCAATATACCGAAAACACTGGCAACATGCTCTATATACCTCGGTCGTCGTGTTCACTATAATTCTAAAGCCATAGTTCTTGTTTCAACACGCTTTATGTTGCTCTGTAGCAAGCAAACACGACACAAAGCGATAGAATCGATTACTTGAACAATGTATCGAGTTGATAGACACAATATCGCAAGGACAAGTTACAAGTTCCTTGCCGCTCGTTTACGACTAACATCAACTCACTAGGAAGATACACATGCGATATCGATATTTATATGGCGTTTATTATAGCTTCAAGTGGTTTCAACTTTATTATCAGTTGCTAAATTTCTGCTTACACGTGTATTCTAACTTTCTATTGACGAAAGTAACAAAACTTAGTATACACGTGTAAGCAGAAATTTATATATTGTATTCTATGTTCCGTTAAGTAGTAACGAAACTTAGAATATCATCATGAACAACTCGAAGCTATTTATAACAAACTTACCGAAAAAAGGTAACATGCTAATTTAAGATAATGTAAAAGAAAATATGCAGCATTCGCCAGTTATCGGAGAAAATAAGTGAAAGGGGAACAACAAAATTTTCATTCCTTTTTGTAGAACACAAATAGTGTATCGACTATCGAGTAATTGGACACTACTCCATGTAGCCCAGATGTAGCTGCCTCGTACCCAATTTGTACCGCGCAGTTAAAGAAAATAGGAGCAAATAGGCACGCTGAGGAAGCGATAATCTTATCTAAGGTGTGACGTCAAAAGCGATTGTATTATTAGATTCCCCCATAAATAAAGAAAATGAGGGAAAAGTTTTGGCGAAAAAACATGACGCTTCGCACTATCTCGTTATATATGGAGCAATTGGCGAAGAAGCAAAAAATAACAATATTGGTAGACTCGAAGGTTTTTAGATTCCCGTCGAATACGGTATCGGGTTCTGTCGACATCCAATTATGATGAGAACACTTCTAGGAAAATTCTTTTCTGTATATATAGCCTTGACATGCAAAAAGATTGCCAAATTTTCTTGATGGTAATCCGATCAGGGACCGAGCGTTATTTCTGAGCCAATTGCTGTTTGAGTTCAAGTTGTAACAATAACAGTTCGAAGGAGAGACTCGTAGAACACAAACAACAATACAATAACATAGTACACGAGTTTCCTTTTAGGTTCAAATTGAAACAGCGAGGAAGTTTTCTACAGAGATAATGTCAAAAGTCAATAATCGAGGTCTCATGTATTTTAAATACTATGATCTTTTTCATAACCAAAAATGTTTTAACAAAAGAAATCCACAATCTACAGATCTTCAAAACATTTATATAATCTTCAATAGTTCAAGCATACATAACTTACGATATTTATTAATGTTTCCGTTACAAATCTCATTATTATAATTTCTGTTCTAGCAACATTTCTCAGAAAAGAAAAATAAGTATTTTAATTCTTGGACAAGAACCAAATACTGATACAAAAGAAAATACTTCAACATCAAATATTTAGACGCTATCCGAGTCATGCTCAGAATAATTAAATGGGCGTCTCAGCGAATTTAAAAGAGGAAAAATACGGGATACAATGGAGGAACTTTTGACCTATATCTTTCTAGAAGAAGGTTAACTGTCCATATTGTGCGAGTCACCGCGAAAAGTATGGGATAATAGGCTATATTGATAAATTATGGGTGTTAAACAAGCTATGTTGTAAAGCAGGTCCTTTATGGTGCTCGGAACGATCTGCAGGATATCCGCGACTTGATGGAATGTTCTCGAAATAACTTTTACTCGATTTAGCGCTGTTTCTCGAAAGTCCTGTTTGTAAACATCTTTGATATTATGAGCAGTGAAGTTTATGAATTTTGATCTTATAATACGGGGAATCTGTGATGTGTTTATTGCTTCTGTTCCTGAAGTCTCTAAAGTGGTGTTTATCTCTGGTCTGTCCTTGTCAGGATTCTGGATTCTTGGTCGGACCTTTCAAAATTTTATTATATTGATAGGTTTATTAATAATTATGTGGTTTTCACTAGTTAAGTTAATCCAGAAAACAATTGGTGCAAATACCTATGATCAAGAAAAAAAAAACATCATATTCACAAAGTGGGTCGCATCTCACAAAACCCAAGCATATGGTGACACGACTCATAAAAGACATAACAACAATAGTAGCGCAGTTATTGTGATTTGTAGCAATTCTTTGAGAACAACGCTTGTTTAATGTACTCTCGTCTCGTCTTCAATGGCGGAACTTCATTCTCTAACTAAGAGAGGATCAACTTGTTTATTACACTGACCTACATTGGGACAAGCCTTTAAATGTATGCCAAAGATATGTGTGTCAGCACCTAATGGTTTATTTTTGTCTGTCTTTATTTTTTTGACTTTGCTGTCACAGTCTGAGAATTAAGTTTTTTTTTTGTTTGAAGATCTAGATTCTTCGTCGTCTTTCTGCTATCGTCTCTTGCTACCCCGATGTAATATATGTTTCCCTTCCATTTTCCATTGTCAATATTAAATCCATCACTTCTTTTTCTTTCAATAATTCTTCACACAACCCATTTTTAATTGAACCCTTTAGAATAACAACCGATATTGTGAGTATACCAATGAATGTTTCCAAGAAGCTTTGCTAAACTGCTTCTGGGTATGTCTTGTCATCAGCTGATAACTGTAGGTGATAACTTAACTATGCAAACAATCAGATCAAAATTCATTCAAGATTCAGCCAGAAACATAAACCATACACCCAACATTTTCTTTGTATTCCGTATTTATGAATAATTTGCTCCCACAGGATTAATGCTAGCCTTCCTTCCCTTTATGGTTGTTCAGTGTATTAGGTTTATGTGCAATGAAACAGTAACGGCTGGTCGCGGAGTACCGTCGGCCATGACATCAAATGCGACCTTGGCTCGTTTTATGATCAGCTGAAACAGAACTTCCAGATCTTATGTATTTTCTAGTAGGTTTCTCTAGGCGGCTTTTAGAGTGATTGTTGTATGCATCAAATGTAATATTTATGTGGTCAACTTCTATTCGTTGTAAAATGTGGAACTTTTTGATTACTTAAAGAGAATGGCTGATAGTTTAACAGCTTGCAGTTGTGTGCTTGTCATCTTACTTAATTTTATCTACAGTCAATTTGATAAGCATGGTGATCATGTTAATGTCGCAGCCAATTAGCTTAATCATCACTTAAGTCGCTGATTAAACGGCACAATTCAATGAAAAGGTAGACTTTTAATGAAACGGCGGATTCAGCTAGTTAGCTGCGACATAAATATCTTCATTCGAGTTCTCACAGACGTACTTTCTGAATATTTCTATCTTCATGTTCAACTGTCTATATTAACAGACATATTATATTCCCAAACTTATCGTAACTTACGGCTTCACCACCGACTTCGACTTCAGCTTTATCAAGATCTCGCGTATCATTATTAATTGCTTAAAACTTGACTACCTACTCAACTTCACCTTGTTTACGTTCAAAACAAGCAAACAAAACTCCTGTACCTTATTAAAATTTCTTTTGAAGCTCTTACCTAATTGCAATGTAAACTAACACGAACTTGGGCGGAACTTAGCGCACACAAGCTACTTGAACTCAACGGCTGCCACGAATCAAATTAATATGAAATTCACGAAACAATTTAAGTTTTAGTTAACACTTTAAATTTCCCAGTGGAACATTATTTTCTCATAAATCAACCCTTCCGCTGCGCACGGCGGGTCTTTCAGGCCCTATCGGTGAGTCTACGAACGACCAATCCCAAGTGATTAATTGATTAATCAGACGGTTTCAGAGTAATTTTAATGATTTATTACTTCAGTGTTACATACAGTTCTTTAATTAATCGTAGTTTAGAAGTGATGTGGCACGAAAGTTGGGAGTTGGGTTTTTAGATCAGTGTAGGTCTAGGTTAAATTAATTCAAGGTAAGCGAAACATTCCTTTTTAATTTAGGCTTTAGAATATTTTCCTGACATAATGGGTAAGGTTTTCCGTACATAGTGATTTCAAGAATGAATTACCTAGATGAGTTGGCATGTTTTATAGTTTTTAGCCCAGCAATTTATTATCAAGTACAAATAATACACATTAATCATTTTTCTACCCTCAAATCATGATACAAAAGCAAATTTACTCAATTCCAAGACAAAAACAACTTATTTAACAGAGACTGTTTATACACTCATTTGTTTGTTGCCTTTAATAATGACTCCAAGATAGAAAATCAGGAGGAAAAACACGAAAATAAAACAGCATTTTGGACCGAAGACGTGACATCAAACGGCGATCGAGCGATGCCTAATGTCAATAGAACGTTTACAAAGACCCGTGAATCCCGTGAATTTCGTTGAATCAATTTCAAAACGTTTAATTGGCCCTCGGCGACTTTAGGAAGGTAAGACTATTGAGTCTGAGGCTTTTTTGGCCTTTTTGATGTCCCTCCCGATCTTCGTGAGGCCGCGGTCATTGGGGGGTTAAATGTCCTCTTTTTATCTCATTTTTTAGATGCAGTTTCAATCGTGGAATAAGTTGATTGGTGCATTTAATAAATCTCTGGCTGCGTATCGAAGGACCGATGACCTTTGGAATTAGTACTCGACTAGAGGTCTATTGATAAGTATTATAAATATAAAGTTTATTGGAAGGAAAAGGTTTTACATGACAAAATAATAGTTAGAAAAAGGGTAAGTACGTTTAGCTTTATGGTAAAACTTCTACTGAAGCGCCTCATTACCATTTTCATGTTTAGACTACATGAAAAACCTCTATTTTGGGCAAGTTTAAAAAAAAACAAGTGTAGATACTGGTTTAATTTAAACTAACGTTCTAGTCCTTAGCTCCAGTGATTGTCTCGTTACAACGAGCCTCTAGGAAAAGAATTAAGACAAACGTACACCGAAAGAATTTAATTGATAACAAAGAATGTCTTTTAGGGAGAGTTTTTAAGCAATACTTTGTTTCTATCCGTTACAAACGTAAATAAAGATGTAAATGTGAAAACTGTATTATTTTTAAGGAGATTTACTGTTTCAATATTCTTTTAGAGGATATTTTCTTTAATAAACGTGTCTTATGGTTCAAGGCAGTTCATTTGTGTCCTGTCAGAAACATAGCGGCTGACATAAACTTTCTTAACTGACGCACCCTTCAGGAAACGGATATGACAATATCGGGGTGGAAATTGATACAAATGATTTGACAATTCACATCAACACGCTACGTTTATATTAAACTCGTTTGTCTCACTCTCGATATGAGATTAACAGCACTGTGGGACGACTGGTATGCCAAAATGACCGTTTTTGTAGCCAGAGCAGACCCACACGGCATCGCGCATTTTATCTCAATCATTGTGCCCGCCGCGCGCCGGCCGGTAACTCAGACTATTCGTTTAAAACTTGGAGTGCGGCCGAGGGGACACGTTTAAAACGTCCGTAATCAAATTTGACTCGAGTCTTTAAGGGTTAAAGCCTTCGACTTTGAGCAGCCCTAATAAATTATATTGCCGACAAAACTGCTCCTGAGTGCGACACAGCTCGTTGGCTCATCTAATTGGTCCAAATTTGAGTCGACCCGGCTTTATAATTGGGTCGAATTCGGGTGCCTTATGCGTCTGGAAATTAGTTGAAATTCGAACATTGGCCGGATTAGGAGTGTGTAGCGCCACCGCAGCACTAATGCGTCCCCAGTCAAACATACGTAATAAGTTTCAACTGGTAAAGATAATGAAGATACGTACGTACACGCGAAAACAAATTCGGTGCCCAAGTTTGGTGGGTTTGACTTAAAGTTTGTGTTTGAATACAGTAAATTCTTGCTTAATTAACGCGCCTGCCGCTCGCTCCGGTTCCATGCCGGTTCCGCGCCGGCTCCGTGCCGTAACTTCGTCTTGTAGGTACCTTTCCTTTGCGTATTATTTCCACGTAAACGCGCTTCCATTCCCAATTATAGGTTGTTCTTGAACACATAGTTCCAAATACACGTTCGTTACGACATATTCCGAGTATCATAAGCAGACATTGTGAATGTGCCAATTTTCTGTTGTTTTGCTGGTGGGCCCCGAAACAGGTCGCAAAGTGGGAGACTTTTTTGGCACGTGTCATGTTATTTGCGGAGCTTAGGCCGAAGTATCCGCAACATTAACTCAACGTTTTACGAGTTTCCGTAATACCGAATTAGAAGTGTTTACCATCGTTCAACGAGAAGGAAAACTTACGAATTATCAACGGAGTCACAGTTTGTTCAGCGAGAATTCCTTGACAAAGCGAATTCCTGAAGATTCCCAATTAAAAGCTGAGACACTCGGGCCGTGGAAGTTTGTACAAAGTTCCAAATCTTGGCGGGGCGTTACTGCGAAAGAATTCCTCACTAATTAGTATAAGTTTATGCATTCGGAGGTGGCGCGAGTTCCCCTCCACTAGTTCCGCTGAAGTTTTAATTACTCGCATGCTGATTGGCCTGTGTTACGTCAGTCACGTTCTTTTTGCTTGAGTTTTGTATGATGAACTCTTGTTTTCGAGGTGGATGTTGCTCCTATGTTTTGTTGTTTTGAAATAAAGGCTACTAGAGCGCGTTCTTCAAATGTTTTCTTTTCTTTCTTTTTACAATTACAGTTTTCCGAAACATCAAAAATTGTTTTTGCTAACATAATAACATCCTTAATAGTACCTAGAAGTTTCATATAGGAGTTTGATGTAACAAGCATTGACTGTACAAGGCCTAATGAAACGCAGACTGACAATAACAATATTACCGAAAATGTAGCAACATTTCATACTAACAGTAGTTATAACAACTAACATAACTCACGACTGCCGTAACTCCGAAAGGCCTTATCTCCCTAAGTTATACATGCAATTAAGGCACATAATTATTATAGTTGTACATACAATTATATTAACATTAGCGTGTCCAGATGTGGCCGAGAATAATATTTTTGCGAGGAGTGCTGTAATGAATTTATCGTAGTCCCTGCCTCGCTTATTACATTACAAGATTGTTTTTGAAGATTTTGGAATATAGCGAGCATTCATTTTTTCTGTACAATTACTGTTTCATGTTTTTTATGGTTATTTTATCAACTGACGGGAATTAATTGTCTTTTAGGTTCGTTTGACTTTATTAGGTGGTATTTGAAGCAAAAATTAATAGGTCTTTAACTCTAATGGAAATTCTAGTAGGTTTTATAACCAAATATGTTACAATAAACAGTTTTCTGCCAGCAAACATCCATGATTAAAATCTGCTTCGTATTCAACGACGTGAAATATTGAGAACCTGCTTTTAAAAGGCAAGAGCTTAGCGGCAAAGATTTACAATATTGCCATTTTAAATTACACATTCCGTATATTCTAGAAAATCCCGAATATCTTGCTTCAACTAACAACCTCGCAGGCTGTCGTACAATTACTTATCTCTGAAACTCTTGATAAAACTCGACTTATTTACTTTGCATTTTCAACCTACTATGTAGGGGACCTCATTTTATGCTAATCTCAATATCAGGCTAGCGGGCCCTGTACTATCAGACGTCATTCTACTTCCAGTGTCGTTTGGGCCCTTAGAAGACAGTTTAGAGTTTAGCGATAAGGTTCGGTCGCCAGAGTGGCTTAGTAGGCGCTTAACCCTATCTGGGACAAAAACGCTGGAGATATGCAAAGTTGGCTACGATTAAAAATAATTAGTACAGCCGTGGAAGGCTTCGACATGGTTTTAGTTATTCTTCAGTTTAGTTGGCTATTTTTGCCGGCGAGGGTATCGCTGGAAAGTTAGGGGAGTCGTTAATTATCCTGCTCTTTGTTATGAATAATGAATCGGGGTAAAAATAAACGGTCTCGACTCGAGCTATGGTTGAATGTATATTTATGAGACTGCACCTCCTCTTTAAAAAAGTTTTTGATGTTATTATTAACTGTAACCCTTTTTGTCTGCTTTGTGCCAATACCCAAGCCTAGGCCAATCGATTCTCTGATACATAGAAAACAATATTCGCAATACGTGCTACAAAACTCTCCCTTTTACAGAAACGCTTATTTTTCCGATGCCAATCCGAGACAAGCGCAATTCTAAAAACAAAAGCGACGAGCCAAGCCGAAGTTGGATTGCGCTTTTTGTGACACTCCCAAGTCTCAGATTAAATATAAACTTTCCCCCCATGTTTGCTTCAGTTACGGCAATATCCGCGAGGGGCGCTGTCAACTTGGCAGACGACAATTTGTCAGTTCCCTGTGGCATGTCGTCGCCGGCGCGTCGTCGTGCCGTCGACTGTAACGATCATAGTTGAGGCTTTGTCATATTAGTTCATGGTTGGTTAAGATGAGTAGCAGGCAGAATGGGAGAAAATGTTACGTTGAGCTGTATTGGGATTTGCGGTAGTAAAGTTCTGACTGTCTTTGTTTTAAGTTGTTAAGTCGCTGTAGAAGTTGTTAATAAAGATATAACTATACTTTCTAGCTTACTCGTACAACTTACGTTGAAACACTTAGGCCAATGCTAAAACCTAACTATTATCATAAGGTCGGACAGGCTGGATGCAGATGGCGGAAGAATGGGTGTCGTGGTGTAGCTTGGAAGATTCTTTTGTCCAACAGTGGACTGTGATAGGTCCCAACTTTACTTTTAGCTAGATCAGGTGACAAAGTCGCCGATCAAATCATAGGCAATCTATGTACACTGAACTGAGGTCCCAAAGACCATTAATAACCTAACTCGAACGCCGCATAATCTTAATATTTTAAATTTCTTTAGGGAGTACAAAATACAATATTGATTTTCCTTCAATAAAACATTATTCTGAGGACTTCGAACCCTCCCCGGGATTACGCACTCTAGAGTAATCAAGCATTATCGAAGTTAAGAATTTGTAACACGAACATTAATCATATTTCATTCATCAACTCTATGCAATCAGAAATTTTACTCTTTTTGAGAACTTCGTTTAGAACCCTTTTCATTGACGCGTTTCTCTGGTCCTTCGTTGGATTGTCTTTTGTGTAGTAGCAATGAAAGTTTTACAACCTGGGCGTGCGTATTACTTTAGAGTCTAGGTTTGTTCTTTTATGAGGCTTGGACCTAGTACATTAAGTGCAGCGAAGTTTTTACTGTCCAGCTAGTGTATTCTACACTATTTTCTACTTCATTTTGTCAGTAACTGTTCGCTTCAGGGCATTGAACTTGGTTTGTGACAATCAACAGTCCTTGAGGGATATGACCATTATTATAATCTTGTTGAATAGATTGTTGGTCAGTTTGTGATGGCATGGAATGTTACTGCCGGTCGCAACTGCCCATTGTTCTGACAATACCCGCTTATACAAATCTTTCAATAACCATGGTTATGTAAGAGGATTATTTTCAACCGGGATTACGAAGTATCTATTTTCTCTTAATTTTAATTGAATCAACTATTTATTATTATTATTAAGTATCTTAACGAAAACTGTATTTCTAAATCAAAATGGCCGATATGGATATCGGCCATTTTGATTAAAACCTCTATTGTCTGCGGCTATCAATGAATAAAGGAATTGGATAAAGGAAAACGGATGGCCAGAGGGCGAATTAAAAAAAAAAAACAGCTACCAGCAAATCCACAAAAGAAATATTACCTATTTCTTTTAGCTGGCAACGCGGTAATCACATTTGCTTTGTTCATTTCGGCCCTTTCATTCGCTTAATCGCGTTATTTCGGACTTTTCTAGAACAATCTTTGTGAGCGTTTAATTTACGAGCGGTTGCGTTAGCGGGCGCTTTGAGAAGATTTATACAGCTATGCGTTCTGGATAATTAAAAATGTGGAGAATTTTTCTCATTGTTATTTTGATAATACCACCCTTTATTGTCTTTATGGTACATTGTGGAGAGATATTTCACACATTTCACATCAGATATTTACACTTTTTTATCCACATTTTCATGTATTTTCTTTTGAAAATGTGCTGGAATTAGGGTCATGTGCTAGGACGTCCATTATGCCAAGACGCGAACATAGTTTTAATGACTATATGAAACGTTTTATGGCGCACATAGCAGCAGTAATTGTACGTATAAATAATGGAGTGTGTAATTTTAAACGGTGGTGCACTCATGTGCATAATGTCTGACGCAGTGCTTCTGAGAAACTTAGTATTAAAATTGCAACGATCATTTCTAAGGAAAACGGTAAGTTACCTGCGATACTTGATGCATATAAAGGCCATAATAATAATGATTACTGACGTTCTGAGCAGTCACAATAATTACCAAGGTTATAAAGCGATATCATGCATTAAGGTTACTTAAGTACTTTAATTACCATTTTTATTACCGAGCTTAGTGATAGGTAGGTATTGCTTTTCTAATAGTTTGTTGTTTTCTGGCAATTAAATACTTTTTCTTTCTTTATTTCTTCTTTCTATCCTATTGTTATGAATATTGAAGTCTGAATGTTCGTTAATCAATCACGGTTTAACTGCTGGACGGATTTGGATGAAATTAAAAACGCAGATAGACCATGACTGGATAAGTCATTGGATAAATTTTTATCTCGATTGTACTTTTCCACGAGATAATTTTCGACTATAACGCAGGCGAAGTCGCTTGCTAAAGAAAATGTGTTTCCGTCATCTTATAACTTAGACCACAGATTCCTGTGTGAGGCATTCAAGGAGGAAGGAAACAAATGAAAGACGAAGCAACAAGATAGTTCTACAGGAAACTGAATATAGGTAATTTACTATTGGTTTCATACAACATACTGTTTCTGAGGCAAAGGGACGGTAAAGTAAAAGGACGGTCAGGATTTATTGGCGTGTTCAGAAATGTCTGGTCTGTTTTGTATTGCTTTAACTGTTTTGATTGTATATGAAGCTCTCATCGCTTCTTTTCATGTTTTAATAAAAGTGTAAGTCAGTTAACAAGAGTAAAGTTACGTACTCGTGAGTATATCAGACAACTTTAGCCAAATTGAAGTTCTACAGATTGGTCTTCATTCTCTTACTCTCATCCCAAATATGGAAGATGCAAATACAAGAAGGGCCACTAGTTAATATTCATTTTTAACAATTATTATGTACGAATTAAAATAACGTGAAACGTGACGTTTTTAATTTGAACAAAAAAAAAACCGAAAAAAAAGTTCATGACCACTGACAGACAGGAGTGACACAACGTCCGTTTTCGCGCGAAAATTTAAACTGTCAGTTTAAAACCGCAATTTTGGCAATAAGTTAAAGCATTTTCATATATTATATGTATGGTCTGTTTTACATGGAATTCTTCAAAATGAAAGTAAGATGAAGAAGAGCAGTACGTCTTGTTCTTTCTTCTTAGGTACATGTATGTCTATTTGACGTCCTCTAATTGCCTAGTCTACAATTTAGGATCGTTTAGGTACTGTACACAAAAAAATACTGTTCTTAGTCCTCCCATTATTTTGAATGTTAAGCCTGGAATTCTTTGAAAAAACTTTCCTTCTTTATCGTGTGGGCAGTAAGGTCTAACGACCCCACACACCCTAGTGTCAGAGCTTTTAAACAAAAAAAAACATGAGAAAACTTAAATCAACACACTTTTATGTTTTGCAATTTCTTCAAATAGGTTATCCTTTAATTGCTTCGTTTCTGTTTTTTGATCTTCGATAATCTCAGTAAAATACCTATTAACATAATATTAAAAAACAATATTGTACGCAATCTGCTAAAGAAATGATCGTTGCAAGCATTTTACAAGTGACATCGCGCGAGTTTTTCTGCCCTTCTTTAGTAAAATGGCGGACACCATGCTTACATAAATATGTACGCAAAACTCATGAATATGTAGCTGATTAAGAGGATATACATGCTTCAAATTTACATGCTGATCACAGAATAAAACATAAGGGATGTAATGAAGAATTCTTTGGATGCTGGTGTTTCTGTGCGGTGCTGGTGTGTTTGGTTACGGCTGCAGCTGGATGTATTTAGGTCATTTCAAAGAATTGAAGTCCTCTTTTGTTTAAGTGAAGTCCTCTTTGGTTGTGGTGACTGCTCAATGATATAACTATGAGTAAATATTGAAGTGGGCGCCAGAGGAATGACGGTGCCTCCTAGGCCGGCTTAGGAATAGGTCGAAACCACGAGGTGGCTTGGAAAATAATACCTTGAAGCATTTGGAATAGGATTAACAGCCGCATGGGTCGATCTTCAAGGTTAAGCAACGCTTGCCGAGGTCGGTCTGTAGATAGGTGACCATCTTAACATACCGAGACTCCTCCGTGCCTCGGAAAGCACGTTAGGCCGTTAGTCCCTGTCATTTGTAGATCTTTAGGCAGACGTTACGGATTGTCAGAAGTCTTGCCAAGAAGTACCGTGTTACTCAATCAACGGGTTGTGGAGGTGTGGTAGGCCGCCACTCCACATAAAATATTGGTATTCAGCTGAATTCGGTTTGACTGGAAGCCGACCCCAATATAGTTGGGAAAAGGCTAGGCAGGCAGATGATGAAGCATTTGGAATAGGTCTTAGACAAAAACAAACGACACAGAGGAGATAGCAGTGGTAATACCTACCTTGCAGTCGGAGATGAAAAATAACATGCTGGGATAATGAGTGTAGGAAACTTTTCTACCTAAACCTTTGGGGAATTCAGGCGCTATATTTATTTAACTCAAATATGACGCTTTTCTCAACAGTTTCAGTTGAAGAAAACGAAAATGGAAACAGACTCCAAGTCTCTACACACCATATTTTCTTGTAGCTACGAGTATACTTTATTACAAGTATGTATACGTAGGTACATACCAACCGTACCTATGACGTCACACTCTTAACGTTTACTCCGAGTGCAACGTGACCCGATAGGCAATGCTCCTTTGTTTGTGCCATTAAGCGAACTGCACACGTTCTTCTCAGAAATATAACGCATAAACTGAGAATTGTAATGCTGGTAGTAAGTTTCAAGTCGATTGCTGGGAGATTTACTGAAGTTTAGCAGTTGTGAATCATAGAGAAGGAATTTCTGGCGCGTGTTTGTTTTGATTTAGGATTATTTTTTTTTGTTTTGAGTCTATGGTCTGTAGAACTTGCCATGAAGAGCAAAATAAGTCTATTATGTATTTCTTTACGTATTTTTTAAAAACGAAAATCTTTAGCAATCCTGGGAGGATTGCCAAAGATTTTCAAATATTCCCTTATCCGGAATGGAATAAAAATGTCGATAAAGTTCAATAAAGTCTACTTTTTTTTTATTCCAGCATCATATTGAATACTCAAGATTTTATTGTCATTTCGACAGTATAATAGAATGTTAATAGAAGACATAAAAATAAAACGACATGGCCAGCTGTATTCAAATTAAAACATTTTAACTAAATCAGATTCTTTATAAAAATTCTTATAACGTTGACGAAATAAACTTTTTATTGCCACTTCGAAAAAGGAAACCAGACAATCGAATTTTAAAAAAATCGTACAAACGCTTCCATTTTCAAATTTAAATTGTCTAGAGCCGCCATGAGCCGCCCACCTGGCGATGATGTCATTGGATTAGTGCTGTTCCCTAGTGATTGCAATCGAATTGAACATCGATTCGATCTTGCTAGTATTCGAATAGTTGCGATCCGTTCGCGTGTTAAATGACCACAATTCATTTTGAGTTATGTGACTTTGTCTCGTTTAGTTTTGTTTATAGGCATTCGTGTAGCTTTATTATAAATATAATAAGCCTCTTTATTTTATGATATTGAACTTTTTGCCTATTATATTCAGACGTTAATGGGTTTAGCGTAATTTAATTGCTAGACGAAATAAATCATTTAATGTATTCGACGAAAATAGGCAGAAATATTACCTACGCTAGAGTAAAATTAGGTACTTTTTGTCTGTAGATCTGTCTTTAAGTGTCTGTGACGTATTTCTGTTATAAATCTAATATGACATCACCGCAGACGCGACAATTTTTTGCCGTCTGACTCGATCTGAGTTGTCATTAAATTGCAATGCGGGCTGGCAAGATTTATACCATAAAGTCTATTGGAATTTGAACTCTTTTCTGGAGCATATAAAGTTCAAATTGCCTAATATATAAATATGCGAATTCACATAAAGCTAGTTAGCGTGACAAATCAAATGGGAATTATAGCTATCTCGATAAAAATGTCGATTGATAACCTCGGAACCTTCCTTACTTCTACATATACCTACGAAATACTAAAATTGAAAATCCTTTTAGCAGTAAAAGTAATTTTGTTTCGTGTCGACCATTTTGGCACTGACAGTGACATATTTATTAGATACAATAACATTTTCTAGGCAATAGACAACGAAATTGGATAAAGTAGAACAGCTACTGTATGAGAAAGGCATTTTTATTTATTTTGTATAGGGACTTTTTTATGATTTCGACGTGGATTGAAAACAATATTAGTATTTATTCACATAGTTCAATCCTCAGTAATAGTACCTACTAATAGATCTTATAGTGGGTTTCGTTAGTTTCACGATTTTGATGAATTTTGGTACCGAGTTAGATCCGTAGATGGGAGACTAGTTAAAGTAGACCCCCCTAGGGTCTACTTTAACGCAAGAAAAACCGCGAGTCTAAACTAGTTATTTCATAAAAAAAAAACATTAAATAGGCACACATCCAATTCACGTAGGCAATTTTACGAATAAAACAAGCAATTTTAAAGCCTCAAAAGCTCAGTTACAAAATTATCGAAAAGCAGGCGCGACCCTTAAAAATAAACTGTATACAATCGAGATTTAATAAAGTCGGTTGAGTCTGGCCTGTGGACTGCGGTCAGCAATTCCTTTGTTTCGTCGCTCAAAAAAAAAAAACAAGCGTCCGGCTCGTAAAAATGTAAATTACTGTAAAATCGTGTGCGTGCAGTATGCAGCCGCTGCAGCGGTACTATGCAGCCGCTGTGAAAGCAGCCATGTTTGTCCTGGGATATTTTTCTCCGCGCAAAATTAACTTTCTTCTTTGCTTACATTGTTGGTCGTGCGTTATTAAAAGTAGACCTTTTTTGTTTCAATTGTGGCTTTATTATGAACTAAGGCTTTCGAGTTTAAATTAACTTTTCTAGAATGCTCGTTAGGGAGAATTATTTTTGAATAAAAGGAAAAATATGGCGTGGGCGATAACTCCAACAAGTTGGGAAAAAATCATGTAACAAAATACAAGGCAATAACCATTGTTACGAAAATTGAAGTAGGTGCTGTGAGAAATGCCCTCTGAAGTTTATATTTGCCGCCTGTCTCTCGTAATGAGTAAAAGAGATAAACACAAAATCAAATTATATGAGGTTGAAAAATAATGTAAAAATAATTGATTAATAAGAATATATCACAGCTCAAATATAAATAATTATTTTATTTAATCCTACACCTTTACGTCTTCAACAGTACCTACCGTGACGGTTTTGGCTGGTCAAGGCAGCATGTACAAACCTGAATGTCTAACATGCTATTTCTACTTTCCTAAATCAGTCTAACAAATGATAAACACCTAGGTAGTAAACAAAGGGCTAGAAATGAGAAAGACTTCTAATTTCTATTATAATGAGGTGACCAACTAAACACAACTGGACTTCGCTCGTTTCTGATTTATGCGGCTTTGTGATATTATGCTGCTCTGCATCCTGTATGGACAATCGATTGGGATTTATTATTCAGGTCTTTAACAAGCTTAGGTACTAGATAAAGTGACGTTCTACGAGCGATAAATATTGGCTAAGAGCTTAAAATGTATGGGATTTGACACAATGACATCAGCTGTGTTTCCTGATAGCTACAACCCGGGAGTCTTTAAATCAAGAGTGAATAGGTAGTATAGGCTAGGCAAGCGTGCTGCATCTTCGACCACATCATCGCTTACCATCAGGTGATAGTGGTCAAGCGCGTGCCTATCCACAATAATAAAAATAAAGCTATCGAAATGTCTTGTGGTCAATTCCTCCTATTTTGGTGTATCGAATATACGATTAGCTTTCGCAATTTTTCGGTCAAGATTTTGGTCGCTTTTTGTTTACCCGACGAAAAAAAACCGAATGAGTTCAACAGTGAATGAGAACAACACTATCCATCAAATATCGAATATATATCGCATTACGATTGTAAAACTGCACTTAGTCAAAATATAGGTGATAAAGATTTTAATGGCCCTTTCTTATTGGGTAACGTACCTCATAAAGCCCAACTTTTACTCACCAGAAAAACTAAACACCAAAACACCACTGAATTATCGAGCGTTGCGTAACATAGAAAGCCTTTTCACACACCTAGTTCATTCTCCCGGGCATTTCGCGTCCCTATTCAGCTGAAACAAAGCATGGCTCGACTTTTAGCAGGGTTAATTAAAATGTCAACAGCACTTATTAATCAAAGCGACAGTCACATTCGGACGGTTAAGGTGCGTCCTTTTGTTGCTAACGTTGGTAGCACTGAATTTAGTGGAGTTTGATTTTTGTTCAGTTGGCAGTGCTGTTTGGAACTGTACTGTTTTAAATTGAAATGACAGTTCGTGAAGAGAAAATTGGACAGTAATTCCGGGGTTGGTGTTTTTGCCAAAGGGTCTTTATTAACACCTTTCTACGAAGTTTTCAACCTCATTTTGCAAAATACGTGTCACCTGTTTGACCTTCTTATCCTGACTAATAATGTTAAGAAGTGCGAAAGTGGGTTCGTTTGTTACGAATTCGATTTTGATAACTTTTGGCAGAGATATAGATTGGACACTGGAGACGGAAGCCGCGGGCATCCAACAGTTTTTTTTATAAAGCAGTGAGACATTGTGACTCTTAAATATATGCCATGGTTTGAAGAACGCCGATCAAAAGCAAGACTTGCAATGCCCATCCACTTTCATCCGTAGACTGCACCTATCTATATATCGAAGTCATAATAGGTAACCAGAGTAAGTAGTGTAATATAAAGTGTATGATATATTTATCCTTGTATTAATTAAATATTAATTGCGTTTCTGTTTTTTTTTCCACATTGCACCTACCACTTGACTGGTAGAAAATGCCTAAGGCATTATGTCTCTGTACATCTGTGTCTGTAATGTATATTTTATTTTTAGCCTATTCCGTCCTACTGCAGGGCAAAGGCTAAGCTCCCTTTCTTCCTTCCATTCTTTCCGG
Source organism: Melanchra persicariae (assembly GCA_947386135.1). NCBI lineage: Eukaryota > Metazoa > Arthropoda > Insecta > Lepidoptera > Noctuidae > Melanchra > Melanchra persicariae. The sequence continues at coordinate 3,021,165 of OX376653.1, read as the reverse complement.
CTCTGGGTTAGTGTGGACCAACCCTGTCGATAGGCGTCAAGCTCTCCTGGGTCTGCCGCGATGCCACCGCGCGATGGACATCTTCTAGGACCCTCATTGTGGTTGCTTTAGCCCATGAATCATATGACATGCGGTAGACCTGTCCGGCCCAGTTCCATTTAAGCTGACTCCCAGTATGCTGCGCTCCATTGCTCGCTGGCAAACCTCAAGCTTGAACCTCTGCTGAGCTGTCCAGGACCAGGTTTGACTGCCGTATGTAAGAATAGGGAGAATGCACATGTCCATCAATTTGCATTTATGGTTAATTTTAAGGTCTCCTTAAAGTGTTAGATAAATAAATAACCAGGGGCCTAACCACCAACTCTTAAAGCAGTATTACTTCAATATTACTTCCAGTGGGAAAGAGACGGAGCTATACAGGACGTATAGCTCCGTCTCTTTCCCACTGGAAGTAATTAAAAGTAATACTGCTTTAAGAGTTAGTGGTCTAGGCCCAGGATGACTAAAGTCCTGCAAAACTCACCGGTCAGTTTGCTCCTCACTCTTTAGCCCCCATTGTCCCAGTTTAGAACAAGAATGCCTTGTTAGATAGCTCCCGATTAAAGGCCGTGCTTTGGGCCAGTGTTATAATGGCTGAAAATTCAATTAAGCTTCCTACAGCCTCGTTCTGACAACAAATAACGGGTTTGTAGACTTAGAGTACGGCCTACATAAACGACTTTATTAGGTACAACTCGGTACAAGAACATTCAAGGCGTTACTTAAGTAAGAAAGCTAATAAGTAATATAATCATCGTTCACTTTGTGCCTATAATTTCTTCTAATTTGTAGTTCGCTGTTATTTCCTTTCTTAATTACTTTCTCATTTGATTGATAAAGATTACCTGCCGTGCGTCTAAAGCAATTTACAAGGGGAGAAAAACAATTATTTTCATTTCCCGTTTGATGCTGTTCCAACTCTCATTTCCGAAAAAACGAATGAAGAAGGGGATTTAAAAAATGTTTCTGTTAATGAAGAAACGAAAGTTAACATTTTTAATTTCGCTTTCTTACGTCCTTATTAAAGATTAATTGAAACATTAATAATAACAGAGAGACGGTTAATATCACAAATAAATCCTGGCAAAACCAGCATCACAATAAGTGATCTGTATTAATATTTCCCTTACTGACCCAAAAACGATCATCTTTTATACATTTACACAACAGCTGTTATTAAATAAATGATCGCACCCACATCACTCGTATAGACCGCAGGATAGCTGTGACGTTGTGGCTACGTCATCAATCACACGGGTCGCGAGTGGGGGGAGGTATATAAGCAGGCGACAGAAGGAGTGGGGGGGGCATTCTTCATTAGTGAATCGCGGAGAGCACACGTCGACGCTAACATATTAATCATAATAGGTCTTCTGCCTTATTGCTCTTGGCGCTTCCTACGTGTCATTGGTTCAGTAATGAGCGTCCTCCTGAGGCGATTGTTATAATAAAAGATATTGTAATATGGCGTGTCTGGTTCACTTTGCGAACTATCGCAAGATTACTGCGGACTTCCACAGAAAAAGGTCTGATAGGATTTTCTTCCATTCCAAGTAATTTATTGAAGTATTTTTTATATCTAGAAGCGTGTTTATGTTCAATTATACAACGTGTAACAGAATAAACGCAATACATTTTCGCGATTTCAGTGTTGGTACCAAAGTAAAAGATGTTCATAATGATGAATACAATGATCCCTTATGAGGTATTGCGTTTTTTCTGTTACATGTTGTATATCGTTATTACGAAATATTGGCACAAAAAGAAGTATAGAAAAATGTGGTCCTTATTATATTAGGCTTCATTCTCATATCCAAGGTTTCCAATTTAAAATGTAAACTAGCATTACCTCCGTGTCATCGATAGGAGTTGATTTAAGACTTCCTTTCCTTTGTTGAAAAAGCACATTCAATTAACTTTGAGGTAGTTGGAGACCAAAAGTACCATAAATCATCGTTGGGTCTGTATTATCTGTGGAAAGGATTGTTTTGTCTCTGATTGGTGGGCGTTTCGCTTTGCGGTTATTGGTTTTCAAATGCTGGCTATAATGTTATTGAGGTTGTGGTATTTCTACTATCTATTATTTACTTTGTGGGCTTTTTATGTGGCCTAGGGGAGTTTTTTTTTTATTAAAACAAATTATTCTATATTGACCCGCAAATGTTTTTTTTATTAAATTTTTCTCAATATGTTATAAATCAAGGTAAGCGAATGTAAATGTATACAGCGGTTATTTTCTTTATATTATAGCGTCTAATGGTAAAATGTTCACGAGTACTTTTACCCCCAGAAAGACTGATAATTAATTAAAAGTTATCATTTTATTATGATTAAACTTAAAGATAACAAAAAATGTACTTAGCTCATAGACTTCGCTGATTCATATGTTTAAGTAGGTCACTATTAGATCTGATTATCTTATTGAGATCTGAAATCCTAAATACATTTTATTGGATTGAAAGCACTAGAATAAGGCGGAGTAGGAATTTATTTAATAAAATAAAGCCTCAAAAAACTACGAAGCAGCTTTTTAAGAGATAAAAATAGCTACCTGAAACCTAATACTAGGTGAAAATTAGTGCTATTGATATACTGATAATATGTTAAACAGACCAATAATTATACAGAATGTTATCTTTATTTAAAACTGTACCAAACCTGACTTTTACTATTTCCGGGTCTACAGGGTCGGGTTAAACCACAATACTGTACGAGTGACAGGTCTTGCCCTAAACCCCATAGAAACCCATCTCAATCACTTGACCCACAAAACTTATACAGGGTGATGAACCGCCAACACACAATTTTCAGCTACCCCATAGCTGAAACCAACCCGACCATAAAAACGAAACGCATTTTTCGATATCTATTGCCGTTTATTTTTGGTGATACGAAAAAGTTTTCACTCACAAGCAACAATGTATTAGGCATTTATCGATGTTACGGGCGGTAGCAACTGTGCCCCTTCAGAAGTAACTAGGCGAATGCGATACGAACACCGAAAGAAGTTGGTAGCGCGTGACTTGACTTCTTAATTCACCCTTACTATGAGTTTTTTGGGATATATTGGAAATATTACTTGGAAAAAATCTAACGCTTTTTTATCTTGTTAGCTCGTATTTTTTTCTATCGGTGAAATATTTTTCGTAATCAGTAATTCCGGAGATTAATTCGGTTGAGCAAAATTAAAAATATTCGTACACTTTGTCATGAAATCGTGTAGTCGTAGTTAATGTATAAAAAGGCTTTGTGCAATAAATTCTAATTTATACCTCCCTGCATATGGATAACGTTAATTTTCGAATTGTTTTGTTAAGGTTAAACGTAGTAGTTCGTAGGTGTACACAAAATGTATGCTGATTGAATAACCATTTAACACATTCGTTTGTACAGCCTTTATCAAACAAACAATAAATTGAATTACAATTTTTAGTTTTATAATAAATTGCATTATTCGTCAGCAAAATGATTTTGTTTGATATGGAGTCAGTATATATTTGAATTTAAGATAATTTCAATATAAAAATTCACTCAGGTAAAGTCAAGTATGGATTTCAGTTAGGTAGTATTAGTGAAAATTGGTCCTTTGCGTCGGCAAGTCGGGTAAGAATGCCCTAAAAATAAAATCCAATAGAATTTAAAATTTGTCATCATTTATGAAATTGAGTCTGTTGTTACAATTTTAATAATTAACTTAACTTTTACAAAACTGATACTACAGAAAGCTACCAGAAAGTTTTGTCAACTTGCCATTCACTCTAAGAAAGTCGAAAGAAAGAAGTCCTTCGATATTCCAAAGTAGGGGACTCCAACAAAAATTGGCGGGTACGCGACAATGCAAGCGTAAAGTGGGGTGAGTGAAACGTACTATTTTACTAAAGTAATTCACTTGTTTGAACTTGCTGGAAGGAATTTGCAAAATAAAACCTTCAAAGTATTCGCAGTAAAATGTTTGTTGGGCTCACATTTATGGGGCGACCTGTATTTTCTTCTCTTTGAATATGCTATTGTAAAGTGGAACGAGATTGAGAAGCACTTATTTCTGAGTCTGATAAGACTTCTAAGAATTGTAGCTGAGCGTTTTATAAGAATAAGGCGTATCTAATGGCTTAAACGAAGTAGTATGACTTAAGTTATGAACGCTATACAGTATGAATCATTTTATTTTTTAAGTGTATTATTTCTAATCCTAGTTTGCATGTATGAGTAATTTACATGACGAGTAACTCTATTACTCACACTCCAACGCTAATTCATGAATAGCAAACAAAATTCCAAGCAAAAAACATGCCCATAATTTCTTTCAGTAAAAACGTTAAAATAATCCAGTCTGTCCGTGTGACCTGCTTGTAAACTCAAAGGATATAAAATAAAATATAAAAGGAACGTTTCACAGGGGAGGCTCGCGTGCGATAGGCCCGGCAGTGATCGCAGGCGATGATAGTTAGCACGCGAGGCGCAGGCGCACTGGCGACGTAACTCTGACACTATGACTGATCAGCCCACTGTCAGATTAGTTTAATTTATGGACAAAGATGGCGGCTGTTGTGTTTGTTTTTTTATGAGCAGTTTAAGCACCATTGTTAGCGGAAAATGAAGCGTGTTTTAATTTTTTTTTTGATAGACAAGGTGCGAGGACTTTTAGTGAGTTTTGCATTTTGAAGTTGTAAACTAATTATTGGGTTAGGGATGTTTGGGACTGGGAATTACTTTAATAACAGACTTAAGTAGCAGCAGGTACGATAAAGCAAAGAAAGTATAGAGTTACTAAAGACACAACCTTTGGCAAGCCTGATATTACAAATTTTAATTTATCCTTGCATTGGACAGGGGAATTATAGGGTTATCCTGACATACACGGCCGCTTTAGTTTATGCACATTTCGGTTTTCTGGCAACTGAATGCCTTATGAATATTACCTGGAATTTGTGCTCTGTCATCATACTTATTTTGGTGACGCCATAATTATTGCGTGATAAGTTTCCACAACACCCTGTATTAATTCAATTAACATAACGTGCTCGGTAGTTACCAAAATAATTATTAACGATTACAAATCCTCAAGTGGCACATTCGATTTTAAATGACACCTGTCGTACTTGCTCAGTAAAATGCCCACGAGTGAATTGAGAATCGAATAGTGATCGATTATTTTTTTCGCAACACAAAATGACATTTAATTCATGTAAGCTTCGCGCGAAGAAACTCGCGATCAATGGTCAGAGATTGCGTAATAAATTCTCTTTAGCACGCAACGAGACATCGAATACGAGTTTTTGTTCAGTCGAGTTCTCGATTCGGAATGTCAAACGTCAAGTTGACGTTTATAAAAAAGAGTTTCGCGTTTCGTTACAGCTCGTACAACGTACAGCTTATTAAGACGTCTCGTTTTTTCCCTCAATAAAATCAGATTGCACTGAATGTTTACTCTTTTCTGGTTAAATATATAATTGGTTTATTTATAATAACAACCAAAATAATTGGTTAACAAGACACTACATGATAAATATACCCTGTATTTATTATTATGTCAAAAACATACACGCGACCGCAACATTTTAAAAATAAACATTAATAACATAATTGATATTGTGCATTGTTCGTTTATTTGTATTATGCGATTCAATAAAATACGGTAGCCGATGGATGCGAGACGCACAGGACCTGGCGACACTTGGGGAAGGCTTATGTCCAGCAGTCTTCATCACGTCTTTCGGCCGTGTTGATGATGATGATTCAATAAAATAATGTGTTTATAATTCTATGAAGATGCTTTTGCACAGTAATGATTTTGATACAAGCTTATGTTAACATCGAAGTATTTTGTAAACAGAAAAATGTTTACCTAGTAGAAGCAGTAGTTCAAATCAACAACTACTACTATAGCTGTTGATTTGAACGCGAATGCTATGATTAAGAAGTCACTTCAACTTAGTCAATAAAATTCTAGTCGCCATTTAGAGACGACAAGGCTTTGTCCAAATTCATTATCAGAACATATAATTATGTAGGTCCATATATAGAAAGAAACTACCATAATTTAAAACTCTGGCTGACGGTTTGATTTACCTACTCACAGTAGGTATTAAAAAAATCACTTTACTTCTCTTTGACATGATCCATACTCGCCATTCTTCCCCTCACTGCAATAAACCGTTGAAAAATTCACATCGTACCGAACATAACAGGGCAGGTAAACAATCCCGAAGCATAAATATTAAAAAGCTCGATGTCACGAGCTATCCGAATTTGTCATCGAGTGGCTAAACAAAGGGCTCGGTGATTGAATCCGGATAGACAAGACAATACTACTATTGTTCGATAACTAGCTGCGGAAAGGTTTCGTACCCGTGGATTGGGTGTGTGAGAAATTGACAGCGGTGGGTATTTCAACTTTTGGGCATAGTGGATTGGTAATAATTGAAATACTGGTATTCAGCTGAATCTGATTTTTTTTTTTTTTTATTTTTTTTTTTTTATATCTTGGGACAATCAACACACCGCCATCTGATCCCAAACTAGGCAGAGCCTGCCTGTTTGACTGGTAGCCGACCCCAATATAGTTGGGAAAAGGCTAGGCAGATGATGGATTGGTCATAATTGAAAAATTGTCGCAAAAGCTAAGATGTGGCATTCATTACTGGAATCGGTGTTTCAAGATGACTTTCATTACCGTTTTATTTAATTTATATCTTGAGTTATTTAAATTCACACTTACTCTTGAATTAGAAAGTATACACCAGCGGGATAAAAAGGGGATGAGTAGAACTCATTGGACATCGAAAAATTCGTCAGCATCGCTGTCAGTCGGAAAAATTATGTTCCCAATTTCAGATCCAAAAACATAGTTCAAAGAATCCTATTACATTAAGTGAAATAAGGCAAAATAATTAGAACCATCATAAATCTTTTTAACCCTAAGGTTGACGGATAGAGAATGCCTTGTTTCATTAAATCCGCCCATGTACTTCTATTGAACATAAAGTTTAAATAAACAAATAAATTACGAGTAGTTCGAGGTACCGGGTCAATTTTCGTAAATTTTCTTTAAAACATTTTCATTTTAAAAAAATTGTGAAAGAAATATTGAGACCCTCACAATACTAACACATTTTGAAATGACGAAAATTGTTAATTTTCGAATTCTTGACCAAAAAGTGACAATTTTTTTTTCATGTTCCCGATTTTATCACATAATAACAGTAATTCACATACATGAGTTCTTTCAACCTCTCAAAGATAGCCATTAAATTTGAAGTCACCCTGTATACATTCCTATTGTACCTATGTTACTTCGGTAACATTCAGTGTGTCTGTTTATTCCGTCCGGTTATCTGTCGGTCTAAATAACGAGGTATTTGTGGCGAATATTCATGTTAGTCTTAGTAACAGTTTGGTTACGGTTGGGTATTCATTAAAATATAGGCAGATATGCAAAACTATAGTTTTGTGGTGAAAACTGTGGTTAGCGGAAATACCTGGTGAACGGTGATTCATTGGTTTTATATAATGTCGCAGCCAACTAGCTTAATCAGCCGTTTCATTAAAGTCTAGCCTTTTCATTGTACTGCGACTTAAGTGACATGGGCAAGTCATCAAACAATACGACAAAAGATGTCACATTAGTCTCTGAAAAATCGTCGCATTTCAATGAAAAGGCCAGCAATTAAACGGCTGAATGAGCTAATTGGCTGAGACATATATTTATAATTAAAGTGCGTAGTATCATTGTTTTTTTCGCAAAAATATTTTCTCATAAATGATACTGTATTCATGTATCATTATACTGATCATAGACAATACAATCACTTTAGAGAAACACCAATCAAAAAACCGTTACGAAAAATAAAAAACTATCCGACCGGAATAATTCCGGAAACTTTTTGACATTGCAAAATGGAATCTGTATTCGAATCCCCGAGGACAGGAAGCGTAATACCAAATTCTGTATTTCCTATTGTCTCCTCTGAAGCGATATGCACCCCCCTGTTTAACAAGTTTGAGGGTATTTCACCCTGGTATCGCAAAATCTACCACCGTTACCCTTATACGATTCGTTGTGCGTCTACAAATGTTTCCGGAGAGGAACATTTTTTCCCCTGTGATATTTCGTCCAGAAATTATTGAGTTATTTGTCGAAGTGTTCTTAATTGTTCCTTTGTTTATGTCTGTAAAATGAATTTTAGCTAGCTACTTGTAATAGAAACAGCGTTTTTTCAAATATTTTTTGGTTAACAGAAGCTAATTTATCAAAGGCCTCGAAAAGTTTTGACAGCTGAAAATGGTTTTTGCATTTTTCATTTTGAAAAAAGAAAGTTTCGCAACATGATGTAATTCTGGACTACGTGTGTACCAACATACCTAATTATTATCTAGGCACGACGTAGCAAAACGCTTCTAGAAATACTGATTCATTGGCGACCAATTACATTTAATTATTTGCAGTTACGATTGACGTCAGTAGCTTCCCAGCTACCTATTTTAAAATACCATCGTGTAAAAGGCAATCTTTTTCTCCATTAAAAAGATTTTCATAAAAAATATTCCAGGATTTCAACATTCAAATCACATCAGACACGCGTCAGTCTTCGAATAAATATCTCGGCACCGCGATCGAAACGGGGGCTATCGCGCGCAGTCGATACCGATCGCGACGAACGTTCGACACTCTAATACCGGTAATGGAAGTCGACACGGGCCGGCTCCGTTCGATTTTCCGAATCGTTTGCGTCGAACGAACGCGAGATAACGAGAAATGTCTTGACTATCGTTTTATGTGCACCGTACGAGATTTTGTAAAGATTATGCACCCTATTACCCTATTATAGGCGCTCTAGTTTTAAATAGGGGGTAAAGTGGAACGTTTTCCGTGCGATAGGGTTCTTTATCGTGTGACCTACTTGCGTGTCTGCTTGCTTGAAGTTAGGAAGTCGGAACTAAGTGTGTTGCAACGATTTTGACACGCATTTACTTAGTCTTGATAACCTAATTGGTACTGGGGCGTCTCGCTTCTAAGCTAGGATTGGTCTTTCGATACTAAGTGTATTTGAGAAAGTATGCGTTTAGTTTAGTTTCAAAACTGACCGAGCTTAAGATTAAAATTGAAGTACTCACCAGGAAAATTCTCTAAGTAGAGCTACTGTCATCCCCGCTAAATCTGAAACAATGATAAAATTTTCGTTAGATTAATAGAATTAGGTAATAAAGTTTCAACAAGGCACATGAAACAAAGCAAAAGAAAATGTAAAACGAAGCAGAAATAATCCAAAGATTAAAAAATAGATTTATTTATCGTTATATAATGTCAATGTCAATAAATCGTTGCAAATAACAGTATCATACTTATCACCTCACACATAGGTAAGTAGAAAATATTTTCTCCTCACAAACAGAGCATCATACTTTACATTAAATAATCCTTGTTGCCCAAGATCACATAAATCTTCGTTTATTATGAATCAAGTTGGTCTACAAATACTGTTTGTCTAAACAGGGTGACATCATCGGCGTCTAAGTAAACAATGCAATATTATGTGTACTGACTGTCTTCTAAGTGTACTTCTGCGAGAAAAGTCACAAAGGAGCAGTCACCAATATTGAGTTGAAACTTGTTCATGATACCATTTAGAGATATTGATAGCCCTGGGTCCCGAAATAGGCAATAACGTGAAAAAAATATTTGTTATCCACACAGTTTATCTCATAATATACAAAAATAGAAAATCAAAACCAAAATTGATTGAAAAACCAACGAAATATATAACTATTTTTAACAAAATATATCTGTCCCTCTCGCAAAAACGCTGGTTTATAAGCTATATAGGCGTCATGGATTTTGGCGTCAGAGTCCATATCAGTTAGTGATTCCAGGGCCTCAGGGATAGTCTTGGGTCCCAGGCGCCAAAAGTCTTGGCTTTATACTTGTAATTTACGACGACCACTTTTCGGCCGAAAAATGCAGATGGGTGGTTTGCTTCGTACCTACTTAAAGACCCTCCGGTCTTTAAGTAGGTACGAAGCAAACCGACTTCTAGGCAATAAGCGTGCTTCATTGTCGACCACATCACTTGTCATCTGAAGAGATAGTGGTCTCGAGTATGACCACCGAGCCTATTAACAGTCAAACCGGCCAAGTGCGAATCTGAAGCACGGATGGACATCGGAGACTTAGTACTATGGTTCCGTTGGTAATCTTTCGGGTACTGAACCCTATAAAGGACATCTACTTTGACGGAGAGTAAACTTTTTCAATGTTTTCGATGGCCCGGTCTTTGAATCCGTTTGTAATGGAACTTCTGTGGGGACCTATTCCATCGCGGTGCCAAGTATGTGCTACCCACGCTCTAAGACAAAAGGCTGCTATTAATCACGTTATTGTGTGTACGTAAAAAGGCAAGCAGGAACGCCTTGAAAAGACTGATCAGCAAAAACAAATAAGACGCCAAAATTAATGATATAAAATAATGTTATTTTGCGAGAAACTGTCCACCTAAGCTAACATAAGCTTTGTAACGGTATAAAAAATGTGAGGTATTTAAAACAAATACGTCAGAGTTAAGTTAGGCACTCTCTTTTCTTGAACAACCCCCAATCATGACGTTAATAACTGTCGTACAATACCCTAATAAGACTTCATTGCGAGAAAGAGAATACATATATAGAGTAAGCTATAGAGGACAAGCAGCACTATCCCTTTTTAACAACCATTATCATGTTTTTTTTAACACTAGAAATAACCAACATAGCTTTATTTTAGGTAACCAATAAATGTACATAACTAACTTAACTATTTATATCTACTAAACCTAACTATACAAACTAGACTAAAATTGCAAAATTATGTACAAACGTGTAAAAAAACAAAATATTTATTGTTAATTATTAATTATCATGTTGTCATAGACACGTCAAAGCAGACTGGCTGGTGTAATTGAAGGTTGAATCTATAATTGCAAAAGTTGTATTTTTTTAGTAACGCTTTCACGTATGAATCGATTCTGATGAATTTTTGTATCGTGATAATACTGGTGCAGTGGTGGTTTTTCGTATGGTGTCGGAGAAAAAAGAATAGCACCATCCCATCACTTCCCGTGGGTGTAGTAAGAGGCGACTAAGGGACTCACCAGAGAATGGCAGCATTCTCTGTAGGTACATTGCTACAGCTACATCATTGCTGCCTAGCGTGGCGATTATGGCAAATCCCCCCCCCAGTAGGGGGAGACCTATGTCCAACAGTGGACGTCTTTCGGCTTATTGATGATGATGAGTGGTGGTTTGGTACAGTGATGAACCCTGGAGATGGTTATAGGCTACTGTGACGAGAGCGAAGTCGCAGGCAACAATAAGTCTCATAACAAAATAATCTTTGTAACAATGTTTAATGTTAATAACAGCTTTAATAACATGTCATCAACATTTAACTACTCACAATACAATGTGGAAACATTTTACGATAAACCTGTGCAAAATGCCTACAAGCTATCCAGGATTATATAAATTATAATGATTATTAATTATAATTATAACGTTGTTATATTTTGTTATTTTCACATTATTGAATACTCTGCAATACTCTTGATAAGTGGCTTTATAATTTTTTAACCGACTTCAAAAATATGAGGAGGATCTCAATTCGTCGGAATATTTTATTAGGTATGTATGTTCCCCGATTATTTGAAGACGCCTGGACCGATTTGGAAAATTCTTCCTTTGTTTGTAAGTGTATATTTGCCATGTGGTTCCATAATCATTAGGTCAGATTTCATGATGGGATCCTGGAGAAATCGTGGGAACTCTTAAATTTTTATAGGCACACTTGAAGCGATTTGGGTATTTGTGGTTCGAAAGACGCTTAATACGCTATGGTCCTATCTAAATTTCGTAAAGGTATGATTAAGAACTTCTGAGACAGACAATAAAATTGATATGGACTGGTTGAAAATTGTGGAACGTTGGGAGTGAAAAATCAAAACTTTTGAAATTCATATCAAAATCAAACTTAAATTTTGGATGCTTGCTTTTAATCAAATGCAACTAAATGCCAGTAGGACTGCCTATCTCATCATCATCATATCAGCTGAAAGACGTCCACTGCTGGACAAAGGCCTCCCCCAAAAGGGGGGTTTGCCATAATCGCCACGCTTGGCAGGCGGGTTGGCGATCGCAGTGTAGCTGTAGCAATGCACCTACAGAGAATGCTGCTGCCCATTCTCTGGTGAGTCCCTTAGTCGCCTCTTACGACACCCACGGGAAGTGATGGGTTGGTGCTATTCTTTTACGTCCGGACACCATACGGACTATCTATCTGGTCAATCCAGTTACTGGTTAACACACTAATACCCCTCTTACATCGGTAGATATCATAATGAGCTTGTCAAAGTCTTAGACGTTTGTTGAGTTTTGGTTTCCACTTCAATCTCCAAGTCGACAATATTTATCAAGCCCTTTAGTAAAATTTCTTTATAATAACACCAGATAAAAAATACTTCTTCCATTAGGTACTCCACAGTATAAATTTAAACGCATTACAAACTTCAATGAACGCATTAACTTTTTAATGCGTGCATTACACTTTAATGCATGCGTTGTATCACCCGACAACATAATAAAAAGTGTTTTATGTTTCGCAATACTCAGGGTAAGCTCACACTGAAAGCGACGCCACGGAGATTTTTGATGTCAGAAATACAATATAGAATTTTATTTAAGTACTACTGTTAAAGTTACATGTTTTATTGAGAGAATTTGAAATTGAACTCCGCGGGCTGTATTCGAATTCTCAATCAAAAATACGTACCTACCTTTTTGAGTACGAAGTAGAGTTCTTTGTTATTTGTATCACTTTAAATTCGAATTACAAATTCCGCGGGCTATTTTAATTCAGACACTGAATGAAATACGTACCTTTATAAGTATGAAAAATAGATCATCTTGATATTGTATAGCTATTTTAAAAAGTGCACACAGTGATAACGTCGCGCGTTGCCTCGAAGACAAATTAATGAAATCATTATTATGATAGTAAATAGTAAATAGTAAATTTATTAAGACACGTTTTCTTAGCACTAATATGATGATATCATATTAGTGCTAAGCTCTAGAGGACAAGCAATGTCGTAGAACGAGGTTGTATGTTGCACACGATTTTGTAATTAGCTGTGGCTTTGTTTATGTTGCTAATGCATCTAGCTATCGTACGTGTGGCGCGTGTTTAGCGCTTAGGTATGAATGAGCAAATAAAGGTGTGCCTAGTTTTCTAGAATATTCACAATGCATGTTGCAAATAACATCATTGTTCTTGTGTTAATACGATTGCGCCTTCTTCGCCAATTTGATGTAGTATCATCAAATTCAACAAATGCATAAAAATATAATATTCTATAGAAAAACATAAACGAAAAAGTCTATTGACTTTTTCTCATATGCATTTCTAAATTATCCTTCGTTGCTGTGCCTATTTATTTCTTCTTAGGCAAATAATTGCAGACTCTATTCATGATAGGTACCTTTATGTTACATGTTTCCGTATTTCTTTTGAATTTCGATAAAGTTGCCTATCCGTCAAAGGAGATCCCTGAGATCCCTCTGCATGCTCTTCACTATTATGAATGATCCTTGTGCTCCTGATTATTTAAAACAATATTTTAAAGTGTTGGGCAGTTCTCACAGTTTTAACCTTCGAGCATCCAAAAACTTACTCCTTCATGTTCCTTCTCACCGCACCGGGTTTATGTCTAATTCCTACGCTATCTTAACCAGTAAACTCTGGAATATTCTACCCCTTGACATCAAGAAGGCTGAGGCCAAGTTTTCCTTTAAGCGTAAAATCCGAAAACACTACTTATAAGCCTATCAATTCTTAGTTTGTCTTCGTCATAATTATTTTGAGTTCTCTCAATCAGAAATTTTAGTATATTAAATCATATTTATTAGTTTATTATTTTAGCTTATATATGTATTTTATTAGTGTTATGTATATTATTGTTTTTTTTTTTTCCAAAACAAAACTCTATTTTTAATCTTATTTGTTGTACACCTTCCACAGTGTAGTCTTTTTAACCCAAAGGTTGACTGGTAGAGAATGCCTTGTTGCATTAAGTCCGCCCATGTACCACTATTGTACATAAAGTTTAAATAAATAAATAAACAAAGTGTTTTCTTGTTGATAAAAGGAATTCTTTGTTGACATTGGGGTAGGCAGAAACTACAGGAACGCCTTCTTGTACGATCTTAACACACTTCCTTTGTTTCTTTTATTATATTATCATACACGTAGGTACGCCGCCGCGCCGGTTGTTATGATTAGGACTTGACCTTCACAGAATATTTAGTAATATATTCACTTTAAAAATCAATAATTAAATTGTAATAAAACAAATATTTAATGGGGGCCCCATACAACATACGTGATTTTTTTGCCGTTTTTTTATAGATAATAATGGTACAGAACCCTTCGTGCGCGAGTCCGACTCGCACTAGGTTGGTTTTTTTTTTATCTGAAACCTCATTTTCATCCAACAATAAAAGTTAATTTTCCACAAACCGCAGACCACACGCGTCGGTCGCCTTAATTAAGGAAGCATCGCTCGTCATTACTTGAGCCAACGCAAATGTTAATGCATAGCGCACAGCATTATGCTGCATTATGCAGGGTCGCGCACGCCACTTACTTATACCAGCATTATGCAATAAAGCACCAGGTGAACAAGCGAGATTCTACTTTGTTGATGAAAGTGATAATGTTGAGGTTGGAGGTCGTTTTATTAATAATTTTGTGGTCCTTGTGGACGAGGGAATAAAGTGCACTTCTTGGTTCTTTGAATAGTTTAGTGTGCTATTGAAGTGGTTCAATCTAGAGTACTTATCGTAGGTGGTTATCGTTTGAATACTAAAGTTCTTACAAAAAAAAAATACTATTGTCCGTCACAAAGCGCGGTTTGGTTGGTACATTCGAGAAGAAGAGTGAAAAGTCAAGGCTGTTTGGCAAAAATAACCCAAACGACTTTTGCTTGAATATCAAACTTATCAATATTCATGCTTTGAGTAGGCTTTGACTCTCCCCCACAATAGTAGTCCATAGAGCCTCATAGACGACAACAGCCTTATTAACAGAGATATAGAAAAACATGCAATCTCGCGGAATAGGTACCAGGGGTGCATAACAAAACAGGCGACACAGCTTAGTTAATCAAGGCGTTGCTAATCCAACATCGTATTTGTCCGGCTGGCCACGACATTACTCCCGTGTCCGGTCCGCCCCACGGGATTTGGGATCCATCCGGAATCGCCAACTTTGTTGTGGCTGTACAGTTTGCGGGAGTAACATTCAGAATATTTTACGAAGGTCAACGGACGAATGCTTCCAAAACAGCGTTTTGTTATTTTCCTTTTAAATCGTTTCAATTAGTATGCGTGACGCCATTTTGATGACACAAAAACGGACATACGCAGGAAAATAATGTCCAATCTCTTGAAAGTACTAGGGGTGCATAACAAAACAGGCTGACATCAGGCTTAGTTAATCAGGGCGTCGCTAATCCAGCGCTCTATTTGTCCGGCTGCCCGCGACATTAGTCCCGTGTCCGATCCCGGGGCCGCCGGGATTCGGGTATTTATTCGGGATCCCGGACAAATTTTGTACAGGACGCTTGATTGGCAATTTGGAATTAACATTTTAAGATTTTCGGTCAGAGCTTTCTGTACTAAGCTTTTAATTTTTAAACACAATCCAGTTTGACTTTAACTAACCCTGGGGATTTTGTGGCAAAATTAAACGAGTATCCTTTTTTTTAAGTATGGGAAATCATCAAATGACTCCTTCCGCTCTGGGTGGAGCGGGAGGGAGTGTCAGACTCTTACTGACTAAAACCCAACCGTGTTCCTCCAAATGCCCTTTACGTTTCAGGGCCGCAGTTTCTCTTTCGAAGAAATTCTTCAACCCCGAGAGGCAAACGAGTACCCTGCAGGCTATTTTTTACACGAGTATCAGACTAGTGGATAATCCTGTTGGCAGTCTCAACTAGCCCCAAATCCCAACAGTCATAAAAAATATAACATAGGTACTTTATGGAACAAAAGTAGTAAAAAGAAGTTGGGAAGTCTCAAGGTCAGACCAACACGTGGCTGAGGCACATGTAGCCAATAAGTAACACACATCACACATGCTTTCAAACAGCTGAATAATTGAGTTCATCAGATGTTGCTGTTGGAATATCAATCTTATATTTCAAGCGAAAGGTTTATTTTAGAACAAAGCGGTTCCTCTACATCTGTATTATACCTATGTTTCTGTAAACGTGTAACTCCTTCCAATAGGGAACATGCATTACTAGAAGAAACTGTCCCCTGCAAACGAGAACTTAGGCCCTAGACAATGTGCCATTCAATTAGCGAATGCGACTGTCGAAATGCCGAAATGTAGGAATTTGATCACGTGACATTTCGACAGCATCTGTCAATCCCATACATTTTTGACGTATTGACAATCGCCTTCGCCACGCTACCGTTGACAGAATGTCACTTGTCTAGAGCCCCTTATCTTTTCTTAAAGCATCTATAGGTACTAAGTAGTTTTCTTTTATACTGTTAACTATTTTCTCGCTGAACATTTTCTGAACACCCTCGTAACCATTTAATTTAATCGTCCCTGCTTACTCTCCTTCCAATTGGAGCGTGGTGTAGATATTGCGCTCCCGGGACATTTTCTTATCCTCTATACAAGACTCGTGATTCTGTTGTTTTAATTCAGTTTTTTCTACAATCATTAACACGGTTACTTAGAGTTTTCATTTTGTTTTTTTCTTTTAAAGTTTTCATTTCAGTGTGTTGTGGATCTAGGTTAATATTTTCTATTAACGTTTACGTTTACTTTTTGAAAAAATAAGCTCTTATAATGCTCTATGTCATTTCCCATCTTTTGCCCATACGAACGCTCTAAGTAACACCTTGACCACCAATCTTCGTTCTTTTCTTCCTAACACCGTGTTTTCACCTGCAAGCAAGTTGTATTATATTGCGGGACATAGTCGATTGATTTATCACATTGTACCTTGGCAGTACGCAATGTAATGCAACTAGCATGCGAGCTAATTGCAGGTGGAAACGTTATCAAGTCTACTTCATGTCTAGTCCTCTTTAGAACATTAATTCATTTAACAACCTAACTTCTTCTAACTTTACTGACCTCACCCCTTTTAGCAAAGATAGGGGCGGCATTATTTTCGACCACAAAAGTCTATACTGGCATACTAACCCAACTAGTTTTAATTATAATATAATATTAATACAGAAGTTAGTTCAGTTATGTTTTAATATAACTACGGTTGACGGGAACTTTGAATGGACTAACTTTATGTATGAGAACTAGGTGGTTTATCTTCACGCTATACTAACTTAACTACGTAAGCAGAGTTCTGGTGTTAATTCATGCTTGGAGTTGTAAATAGGGGAAGAAATACTTGCTTGGACTTATGGTTTAATTACGCGTAACACAGAAACTCTCTATTTAACCACTCCGGCCCAACATGTGAAAATTCCCTAATATAAAGTAAATCTTATGTATATGTAAAATAAACATTAAATTCGCGATTAATTCGCGACACACCGGTGTGTCGCCGGGGCCGGACAGGTGATCTGTTTTACAATGAATAAACTTATAAGTGTTGTAATTTTGTGAAGAAAACCGGCTAGGTAGTAACTGAAGCCCTAGAGAGTGTTTTCTGATTAAATAATATTTACCGTAGTTGTCTTTCAATGTCTTGATGGCAATTTCCTCTTAAACAACCTTCTTGCTCTCTGGTATCACATTCAAATGTTTTGATTATTTATAAGAAGTGTTCTAAAATGAACTTTCCTCCACCGATTTACCATTGTTATTTTCTTCGCCATCAACAAAACAGTTAATTGCTTCCTTCCATGAGCGATGAGCCTGTATTCCTACAATCGCTCCACAAAGACGTCGGTACGGATGCTACTAATCTGTGATACGGGTCTTAATGGAGAGAATTAAGCGATATGAGCGCTATCGTGGTTTGTTTCATGTATCATTGGAGACGATTATGCTATTATATGATGAGTAGCTATGCCATTTGTGGTGGAGTGACTTGAGGTGTAGGTGCTACTGAAACTGTGTGGCACTCTTGTCCTCAGAATTGTTTGATATCGTCGTGACGTATTTTTGTCCAAGATTGAGCTATAAGGTTATCCGTGTAAACTACACTTTTACTTGATTCACTGTCTCGTTCAAACGCAGAATAGAAGAAGAAAGCATGTTGCGTTGACCCTAAGTAACATGGGGCAACGGTAAGAAAACTCCGATGTTAAGTTTCATGCTGTATCTGCCAGTTTTAGGTGTATTTCAGCGCAAAAAAAAACAAGAGAGAATGCCTTAGTTGAGTGTCCATATGTTTGTGACAGTTTTCTTATGTCAATATCAACCTTTTGGACGACTTTTTGGGATGCATGAAGGAGCCTCTTCGTGTAGCGCAATTTGCGCCAGGCACTCAACTGAACCTCTCGCTTGGCGCATCCTGGACGTTAGCTTGCGGTGTACGCCCGCCTGGTTCGCGACCAACCTCCCTCCGGAGCCCTTCGTCAAGCAGCCAGCTGTGTTTCGTCGACGCGTGGGTGTACCAGTACCATAAGGCATCTTCTGGGTACGCTTGCTCCATCATAGACCTCCTCCATCGGTGATGGGATTGGGGTCAAGAGCAAGCGCATTCGTCAATAAAAAAAGACAACATTCACTCTTCACAACAGATTTTCATCAAGACCGTGGCATGAGATTTAGGGTGATACGTATTGATGTATCTGATTCAGTGGAAAAAAAGATTCCATTATTCTGCTGCGTCCAAAAGGCCGGATTAAAAACAAGCTAAATACGAATGACAGGACCGGGAAAAGGGGTTTTTTTAACACACTGCCACTGTATGTGTGAATTTTATACGAACTGACATCATAATGATATGTTTCACATGGGGCGAGTCTGTTTAACACAAAAAGAATTGTCCCAAGTGACACTTTGGGCTATGGTAGTACCTATTAATATTCATGTTAACCCCTCATTTAATTATAGAGCTTGGCACCTGACGGTCCCTTCGCGGTATAAATGTCAACAGGGGTAAAACGGGTCAGCCTGGCATTTGTAGGGCACTAACCTGTTACTGCTGTTGCATATTTTGACCCCGATATCTTGGTACATGTGGCTTGTACTAGTCTAACTTAACAAAGCTTTAGCTTTAGCTTTCGAGCAGGTGGTTAATACAGCCAGCTTCATCCTTTGGTTACCCCTAGGCGTTAAAATAACTTAGAATAAGGGCTAACTAGTTAATGACACTGTTCTTACCTAATATTGTTGGTGGTTGGTACCTACTAAGTTTGATATGCATGACAATGCTTATTTTTTATTTCTAATGCAATCGTTTGACTTTAACTACCTATTTTATTCATTGTACTTGTCTGTTTTTAATTTTGTTTGATTTCGTGTTATTTTAATTATTTAGCTATGGACTTTTAAAAATGTTTGTAATTTACCTGAATAAATGAATTTATTATATGACATTGTTACTGGCTTTTAAGAAGATAATTGGACGGTGTCTATAAGAGTAGGGGCAAAACAAAACACCAATTGCTACATTGAAAACACCAATCGACATTTCAAACAATAACATCAATGTTCATCATAAACTAACCCCAGAGCTTTGGCTCGACATTTTTATTAAACTCGAGCCATTTTTGACAGCGTTCTAACTGCATCATTGTCACACAATTTGGAACTTATCCAAACTGAGCTCGAGGTACCAGAGCGAATTTTTAGCTCCTATTCCATTTCATTGGTGAAGTTTGTGGGGTTAAAAGTACATTTATAGTTTAAAGTGTAATGGATATAGACACCATTTTTGTGTATTCACAAACATTGTTTTGAATTACAATAGGCCTCTTTGTCAAAGAGGCCAATCTTGGGGACCTATTTTTGCCACCAAACAGCGTGATGGTTAAAATGACTCGGGGTAACATGGGGTAAAATGAAGAGGCCATATTGTTGATGACACATTACAAAACTTAAGCTCTAAAGTAATTACAACTACTTCTAAATAGTTTCCTTCCTTGTTTTCATGTTATATTTTCCTCCTTAAAACTGTTATATTCGGTTCTGTGTGTCACGTGTAGTATCTGTTTGGATCCAAAGGAGTCATCACGTACCAGCAACTGTAGCGAATTCACAAGAAAAACTTCCTCAGTTAACAACTCAACATCAAAGTCAGGTAGATCGGCTCCGCAGCAAGAAACCAACCACTTTAATAGCTCAACATAGCTCAACGATATTATCTCAAATTCAATTCCCATCTCAAACGAAACAAAAAACAGTTGCCAGACTAGCATCGCTAAAAATTCCACACTTGCCTGAGAATTGAACCCAGGAAATCCGTTTGTAATGTACGTACCGTTGCAGCGATGCGCCTAACGGGACCCCACACACAAACACACAATTATATCACCGGAAAATATACATTGCTTCAATTCCATAATGATTGTGTAACTATCTAACGACCATTATACCTCACACCAGACATGAATCAAAATCAAAGCTTTGACAGCTCAACCCAATTTGGTCGGTATTTGATATACATTTCATACGTATATTTTAAGTCATCATTCATACTCTTTGCGCCGTCACGATCTGCCTGGGGCTTAATCTAATTTAAAATTCATCCGGCCAACTTAAAAAGTCTACTTAATTTGACGGCGGAAACCGGAGGAGACACTTTTCAAATCTGCCGGGTAGCGTCTTGAGAGCGCGTGAGGGCGCATTGACCGCCCTATTTAGGGGGTTACCTCGTTGAATTTATATTTATTTATAGTAGATTGCGTTACATGTTATGTTTAATTTGAAGGTGCTTTAATAAAAGCGGCAATGGGGAATGTCATTAGCGATACGGTCGGAGAAGTCCGTCTCCTTCGGTCGTTCGGTCTCGCTTTGGGAAATGCAAGTAGATATAATATGCTAATCATAAGTAAGAGTTGCTCGAACGAATTCATTAATTATGAAGCACTTAATGCTTTAGCGCTTGTTCATATTTACGATTTGCATTTATCATTTTCGCACTTGAACTGGAATATGTTTCAAATGTTGGTTAAACTTAGTAGAGAAGGTATGTTGTCTCATGTTCTGTGCAGTTTTGAATATTGCGTAGAGTTTTAATTCGAAAACTGAGAAAAGAATACCAGATGATTTTATCTTTTTTTTTAAATCAAATAACAAAAATACTTAGAATGTTTTTTTGCGTCAAAAACATTTTCATCGCTCATGTTAAAAATTCCCCATAAGCAGAACAACTTGGCTCGCCAATTGCTCTGTTGATGCTTACTATTGGCGCATAATACGGAAAACACCGCGGTGCCAAAGTGCAGACCGACAATTGCAACTAGTTTGCGTTTTATCGACGTTCCAGCTCCGAAATATCGTTCCCAAACTCTCGTTAGCCCAGTAATGAATGGTGTGGTAGACGGATACATCGTTTTTGCACCGAACAGGTAGCTCGCATTAAATAGATTGATGTCGGTCTCCCTTCGCTCCTACCACTTAGTATAATTAAAACCTTTAAAGATTTTACACTGAATATTTGGTTTCATACTACGATTTTCGCTCTCCGAATGCTTTACAGGGGTTTATCGGCCCACCTCGTGTTTTTTAAGCGAAAAATCGGAGGTTTTGCGCTCGAGTGAAATGTATTTTAGAATTTGGTAGGCATTCAGTTTTGATTCTATTTGATGGAGACGGATTTTGGGGGAAGTAATCAGTTAATGTTATTTTATATCAGTAGTATTTACATACCCTGAGACCGGAACGCTTTTTTATTTTCTTGATTATATTATTGAACTTTTAGGCGCCACTTGTACGAATTTCTTGCAGCTATATTATTTTCCTGCCACATCATTCGGTAACAACTCTATGAACGTGTTGGCACACGGCGATATAATCGCGGCGATTCGACGAGTGACATTGACGATCAAAACGTCAACTCGCGGCGATTCACTCGCTCGTGGATACTTGTTAACGTTTTTCCCCTAACACAAATAAGTACTTATTAAAACCAAAAACAAAGACGATCGATAATTTATAGGAATAGAACCGACCTTTTAAAATCCAATAGCTTTTTAAATCGTCCATCAATCAGACAATTACTACCATGAAGCAAATGAACAGAGTAAAGTGGGAGTGTGACGATGGTCCACTTATCACCATGTGATACCATCATCGCCCACACTCTCACAAGGGTATTATAATGGCATTAAATAACGCTTTTGTTCGCGTCACGTTGTTATAAGACGTTTACACGCTTCGAGGCGCTAAACGCTCGAATTGATAGTTGGAAACGACAATGGCCGAATTCCCCCGACGTTGATTGGTGTTCTAGTAGATACGAAATTCAAATTTGAATGGAACAATGCGTACTTAATCTTGGTTGACGCCATATTGTTTGGTGGAATGAATGAAATAGTGATTGGAAAAGAATGCTAGATGCTAACATTCACTTATAAGTTGATAACTGGTCGATGATATTGGTGAAAGGGCTTATATTGGTATAAGAATAGCTGCATAGCTTAGCTTGGAGTCAGTTTCTGAATTACGTGTTTGGAGTTTTCAAATCTGCTTTTAATACTGAAAATTGGCAGTTTTTCTGGCTACAGTCGAGTTTGACAATTATATCAACGAAAAATAAATTTCATTTTACGAATTAGACGGTGAACGCAAACGGATAAATAGTTTGAAAATATGTCAACTCAAACAAAGAGAAGCACAAACGTCCTAATTTACCTAACCAAAAAACCGATATAAAAAAAAAAACAAATCATCAAGCTACATAAAAAGCTGCGGCCACTTTCTAATTGACAACACCGTCATCTTTGACATTTCGTCATTGTGTCATCGTCATCCCAACCTCAGAGTCGTGTTCACAGCACATTAGAGATTTATTCCTTTTTTAACGGTCTCAACTGGAAATTACCTTATTACGACATTCTAAATCAAATGGAAGATGTTAATCTGGTGAGAAGTGACGGAGAAATTATCAAGGAGAACTTACACAGATTGAACGGTGTTCAATCTGTGTAAGTTCTCTTTTGGGCTTAGATTTAGAGAAGGTAGCTCTAATTTCTGCTACGATTAGCACGAAAGAAGGTGACGGTATCCGCTAGATTACCTGAACTATTAATATTAACAAAGCATTATTTTCAATTTAAAAAAAAATCCTGTATTACAAATCACCAGGTCCCACCCCCACGGAAGAACAGATAGTTTTTATCAAAAAAATATGGCATTATTACAGTCTGTTTATTTGCATAAGTAACTTTTGATGAAATAGATGATTAATCTAGTTGACTGCGACATATACTTACATAACTAATGTTCGTAAAAGGCTTTCTCTAAAAGAACTGATACAATTACGAAAATTCTTCTCACTCGCTGAGTGCTACGTATCATCATCATCATCATCATCATATCAGCCGAAAGACGTCCACTGCTGGACATAGGCCTCCCCCAAGTGTCGCCACAACAACCGGTCCTGTGCGTCAGTGCTACGTATATGCTATATAATATTTATTTTAAAAAATATGTTAAGTGGGATAGGCCAGAAAAACGAATTCACGGGAAAGTCAGTGGTTCAAAATGGACTTGTTTCAGGAGTACAAAGCCTATTGTCAATTTCCGGACGCAATTCAAATTCCCAATAATGATCGATGCCAATCGTTCTCAATTTAAATTCCATCTCATTATATCGATGCCAATTCGGTTGCCATCTCAATAAGATCCACCCAAGTCCTCGCGAATACTCTCAATCAGAAATCGCGGTCACTAAACCAATAGTTAAGGTGTTCATATAAATGATTAATGTCTCTAATTAATGCCTATGTTTGTGTACCTTCTAATTAATTACATTTTCAAGACAAAAAACTACGACAAGTTTTCTCCAGGCTTTGTTCAATACTAATATTACCGTTCATTGCTCTTTACGTCGGGTAAAGGTTCATACACACATCAGTGGCCTTAGTGCGAGTTTTTTAAAGTTCTCGATCGCGTTAGCGTAAACGTCAATTTGTATTGAAACGGAATAAGCGCCGTCTGGTGACACTCACGGACAACCTGTTTTTTTCTATACAATTTGACATAAGCAAACGTTTACGTTAACGCGATCGAGTACGTTAAAAAACATTCACTAAGCCCTCAGACACATCACCGTCACGTCTATACGATAGCATTGTATGTGAATAACTGAGACACTGCGGTCGTGACGTAACTAATTTATTTATGTAGACACAAGATATTAATAAAATAAATTTCAACTACTAATGGACCCTACTACTTCAACAATCCAATTAAGCCACTGGACCGATTCAGTTGAAATATTGTACAAAAATTAATTTCTGTGACCCGAACAGTAACTATTTAGATATTTTGAGTATAGGGTCACTTTTTCAGGGATAAAATTTAAAACGTTTTTTTTTTGTACTTAGTGACCAGCGACTTAAAAGTAACGTGACTAATATGTGTGTACGAACCTTTAACTAAGTAAAAAATGGCCGCTCATTTGTCGCACATGTGATGATCTTTCAGATGGTTACACACGTCAACTTTTATTAGTTTCTAACGTTTAACTACACTAGTGCCGTTTACGGCTTCGTCTGCGGTTGATCGTGTCGGTTTAATGAACGGAGCGGTTAGGTTTATAGAGTAGTAAATGTTTATGAAATCAGTGTCATGGGATTGTCGGGATCTGTGTTTGGGATTCCATTTATGGTTGGGTATAATATAGCTGACTTTATAGACACAGAGATAAAAAAGCGAATAGTTTTAATAAGGAATAAAGCTGTGGTCGCAGTGTAAAACAGGCCTAGGGGAAAATTCTGAAAACCTCGGACCTTAAACTAATACGAGTATGTATATTTATGCGCTACTTTCATAGTGCAATTCATGTATTAAATAATTTCCTACAAAAAGGCCTATTATTTTCAGGACAATTATTCATTATTTCGCAATACACGCTTTATTGCAAACTGAAAGTACATACATACTATTAATTCTGAAATATACTCCATTGTGGTCGTGCAAGCAATACCTATGAATTATTTACAAAGACTGGCTCAAGTAAGAATGTAACGTTGAGAAATTTTTCAACATTTTTCTGAGCAGAAAAGCTTTTCTGCAGAAGTGTACCTCCGTCTGGCGAAAATAAATTGGTGTTTGGTACTTTAAAGTTTCATAGAGACCTACAGCGGAAGCTTTTGTAGAAAATACAATTGATTTTAAAAAGGATGTTGTAATAACAACTGCGTTTTGATTAGTGTTGTTACCGAAGACTGATGTGAAATTACAAAACTGTTTTACAAAAAAAAAAACAACGGATTTTCAAAATAATAATATAAAAAAAGACTAATATTACAAAATATCTTTAATTTCGGAAGTCGGTTTTTTTAGTTGTTTTAATTTAACACCTTCCGAAATTAAAGCTAGTTTAGTTAGTTTTGTAAAAGAGTTTTTTATTTTTCACTTTTTAGTGGTACCTCACACCTAACAACACCACTGAAAAGCAAAATACGCACTTTCGTTTACTTGGATGACATATTTTTTCCAGCTATTTGGATTTGAAAACCAAACAACTGAACCGATTATGACGCAATTAAAATTGAAATATATCCTTTCACATAAAAGAAAAAAAAAAACAAATCGGTGCAAACATACTAAGTTCAACTATGGCTAAAGTAACGCGTTCAGATACTTTTGGTTCGAATTCTAGTCCTAAATCCTATGACACTACACAGAAAATTAACAATATCAATCAGTCTTCACTTGCTTTTCATGACTCTTAATCAAGAGGAAAGAAGCGGCACTTTTTTCTAATTTGGCTATCAAACGCGACCCTAAATTATACATGCCTTGTGCCACGAAGCCCCAATTGCTATGTAATTAAGAATTTAAATAAATTTCTCGTATCATGATAATGAATTAGAGCTTAAAAGAGTGACAAAGCAAGTGTACAAATTAAGTGGGCAGTCATTCAATAAAGCTTGTTCAGTACAAGCATGATATTATCCTATTAAAACGGCCGTGTGAGTTAATTTGTTGCTGAGAATGAGACGCATCCGTCTTGCAAAGGAAATTGGTTCAACTAGGTAACAGCATATTCTCAGAATGTTTTATAATTTTTAATCTGCCTAGTGGTTTTTGTGAATGGCCAGTGTTTTCAAAGACAGCAGGAAATTATTACATGTGCAAGATGGCTTGAACCTTTTCTTTTCAACATTCAGAATTGTGAATGAATTTATTACTTTCTTAATTATTGCCATTTTGTGATACCTTTCCTTTTGCCATGTTGTGGTATTCCTCTATCAGAAACTTGAGCTACTCTTTTATTTAAGCGTTTTCTATAAAATTCCGCATATTTGACTAGAACGATACTCCATTGATTTCATTTGAAGTCCCTACAACCTCGTATCAGGAATCTGCATCTTTGAACATTCAGAATAGGTGCATCGAGCTTGACTTTCTGGGTCACCTAAGATCGTCAGAAACTCGAAGAAATTCCCGCAACTGTTATAATAGAAAATTATTTAGTTAGAAATTACAATGGCACAGAAATATCAAATATTACCGGAATAAATATCGTTATTGTAAAGAAACTTCATCAATGTTTTCATAGTCTAATATTTCAGTAATTACAGCAAGCTTCCACAGTTCCTACACAATTAATTTTGATATTTAATTAAAGCCTTAATTAGGGCTTTTGTAATTCTGTACAAGAGTACGAAAATGTCGGTTATATTTTTATCCATACCTACTGACAGAAAAAGATAACAAGCAGAGATATTTAAATCTACTAAGTAACGAAGCATAATTGGTATTCAGATCATAAAATAGCCCCTCTTTGTAAATATGACAAAACTCGTGTACATAAAATCAAACGAGAAACCCAAATTAGTGGATCTCTTATTTTTTACTTTTCTGTCCTCATTAAAGGTCTGTAAATAGATCCCTAGTGGACTGATTTATATAACACAGAACAAAGATTTGGCAGAATAACAGAATGAAATGGTATTTCGTAATACTTACGGAAACTTTAAGAAAGCAGTAAAAGAAAGTAGTAAAAAATATCTAAAACTTTCAGTCGTAAATACTTTGCAGAATAAATTGAACATTTTATCTAGAAAGTATTTCTAGGTAAGCAACGAACCCCTCGAGAGACAAAATTCTTTGAAGTAAAAAAATACAGAAGCAATGCATCGGAGGTACTAGCTAATGTTCTCAAAACTTGGCTGGATTCAATTTGTTCAGTAACTGAAACGCTGTGTAAAGTTGCTAACTATAAATCAAACAATGAGATAAAGCGGTTTAGGATAATGTTAGTCTAAGCTCGAAACTTTCCGAGCTGGGCTTCTGAAGATTACGAAGTTTTTCTGAAATTTTCAGCAGCTTTACTTTGAGTTAGGTTTACTTTTTAAACTCTTATTTTGATGGGCTTAATTAGACAACTAACCTGATTTAAAATTTCGAAAACAACAAAATTATTATAAAAACTGAAGAATTTTTTTTTGAAGAAACATTGCGGACGAGTAATTCAAACGGCAAGCCAGACAAATACAATACTGCCACCGTCAATCCCGTAACATTTGTCCAAAAAACGAACAACCGACCTAATTCCTACATCTTCGACAGCTAATCTATCCTCAGCCTTTTAAAGTAATTGAACGTCTTTATGTTTGTCATCAACAAATTCTAACGTTTCTTTTTCCTCAATAAAAGGATCGTTTACTGTGATACCTTCGCTGTCATTCATCACTTGAACCTTATCCAATAAGACAAAGAGCTCATCACAATGAGATCGGAGGGCTTTCCTCGGAGCGACTGTTCACTCCCTAGGGTCCTTTGTAATCTGCATCGACGATTTGTGTTCCGCACAATAGGGGGATCATTTAGGTTCTCCTTCCTCCTTAGAAAATGTATTTTGGTATAACGTGAAACGCTAAATGTTTGGCGTTGGCATTTGAATTTTAATGTGTGGGGAGTTATGTTTCTTTGATGTAAAATATCTTCGCCACATTTTCTTGGGCTTCGAGTTTTGAACGCTAAATTGTTTGAGTTATATCATTGTTTGCTTTTGTTCAGATTACATTTGGTTCTTCTACACGATGTCCAACTACTGTTATATTCACTGCTACGATTTCTATCAACACCGGAGTCTCTTTGAAATCAGTAACAAAGCAGTCAGGATGATTGTAATTTAAATCAAATATTTTGACGACATTAGACAAAGCACAGCCAATCAATGTCTATCAATCGACTCGAGATCAAATAGAACTCGACTGTCAGAATCGAATTGCCGTTTGCAGGCGGTAACAGACGAAATATATGATTCAATTTCCATCTTCTTGCTTTAAAGACATCCAGCATTGTCTAAGGCTGTCAACCTTTAATCCATATCATCAATTTAGAGTCTCTTCTTCGCCGCCTCTAAGCCCCTGTTACGTTTCGGACGCTTTAATGCACTTAAAAATATTCTATAGTGTCATAAAAGGAGGGTAAGTTACGAGGCTCAAGGGAATAGAGTCGTGTTTTAGTGATGTAGCTGCCGTTAGAGACTATATTGAACCATGTCATGCCATGAATGTTTAATATTACAATCACTAAAATGTCTTCAAATATGTTTTTTGTGAATGTCGACACGAGAAGAATTTTTATTCGTTATTATTTTTTTTGGTCTTTTGATGCCCGTTTCTATAATTTGAACAGAGTAATGTGATTAAACATTAAAACTTGTAATAAACATTGCAGAACTCAAGTTTAATTAAATATTTAATTCACAAACCAGAGATATTTGCCGAGCTTTAAATAAAACATTAACAGAAACACTTGTCAAACATTAAAAGCAGTTGCCTCACTAATTCTTATTCACGGCTATATTCAAACTGGAACATCTCGGAACACTTCAAAACTTGGTCTTTGCATCCGCAGTCCCGCTCCCGTAGCGTTGCACATCACTACAGCCACACTCCCGGGATTAATAGTGAAACTTGTTTTACTATCTGCTTTATGTATAAGTTATATTATATGCTTTTCGTTGCCTCTGCTCTGAATCCTGCGAGTCGCATTTATTATTATAATGTTCGACATTAATTTCGGTTTGGAAGTTTGATTCTCTTGTTGGTTGTTTAAAGTATTTTGAGTTAAGGAAATCTAGGCAGAGTTAGATAATTTTCGGAAGTTTAGACAAATTTTGAAACTGTATAAATAACAAATAATTCGGTTTTTCGTTGGACTTTGATGCTTAACTATAACTCGATGAATTGAGGATAGCTGTGTGTTCACTAATGCCAATCACCCGCTTGCCATCAACACGTTTTACCAGCAGATTGGCATCGCATCAACTATCTAAACATCGCATATCGATACAAACGGAATCGATAATAAAATTCAATCATTACACGACGGAACGATATAAATTTGTATCGAATCGGACATCCGCGTTATCGGCCGAATTGAATCGAGTTGATAATCGGTCCGGGCATGTTTGATCACGAGTGTTTGCTCGTTTGTGCCCGCTGATTGCAAAACGTCAAATTGAATAATCGTGTCGCAATTATTGCCGTCAACATTTTCAATGTTTACATCCATTTGTTAGTCGTGGAGATTTACATAATTTTCGGAATGGTTATGTGTGGAATAAATTGTTTGCAAAACTTGGTTGGGATCGTGTACCATTGTTTTTGGGCTCTGTGCGACAGCCTTTGATAAGTCTGATATCGTTTTAATGAAGTGAAAAATACATTTTTTTTTACTTTTGACTAATTTGCCGTTTTGTTAGCAACGGACATTCTATTGTTTCGGAATTTCTGTTTAAAAAAATTAAATTAAATTCGCATAATTTTAAGTAAGTGTTTAAAGATCCCTGAGAATTTAGCCATCATCATCATCAGCTTCCTTCAATTACTTGCTCTTTCGTTTTCAAACAGCAACTCAAAACTGTAGGAGATACGATTCGATTTATCGTCATTGATAAATCATTGTTAGTAACACCGATTTCCTTCTCTGTCTGTCTCATATTCCCCAACTCCAATCAAACCACATGTTACAACACAAACATTTAATGAACAAAAAACAGCGCGTGCAATAAAAGTAACAACAACAGGTGCGGTTCGTTCCTAATCAGTTATTCAACGAACGTTACCATTCGGTATTCTACTCGCGCTCCGTATGTATACGTCAAAATGTAGAGGTCTGTTTGACAAAATTAAGCGGCACCCGCGTAAGGCAGTCAAGGGTATGCGATTTATTTTAGGCAACCATTGTTGTTTTTGGGTGAAATTTTAATACGTAACGTGGAAGTAAATAAGTGGAATGTCGGATGGAATACGGTGCTGTGATGTGAATTAATAATGTGGATGATTTTTCGGGAAAGAAATTGAAATTGTAACTTTTAATGTGGTGTTTTATTAGAAACCTAAGCAGATATTAAAAACATTGTTGTAGTTCAGATTGGTTTCGTAATCCTTAACGGTTATTATTCAGTATCCTCTTTTGTATAATTTTATTTAACCGCTGCGGCCTCGACATGTGAAAATTCCCAAAAAAATATAAATCTTATGTAAAAGGTAAATAAACATTAAATTCGCGATTAATTCGCGACACATCGGTGTGTCGCCGGGGCCGGAGCGGTTGTTCTTTCAGTCTATCCAATAGACTGTGTGATAGATAAGCCGCCATTTTACCCATAGAATTAAGTTTTTGTAGGTTATAAGAGTTTTGTTCATATTTTTGATGTACAATGAATGTATATTCTATCTATATATATATGAGGAAAATGCAGCTAAATGGTTCCGAATTCATTGAATATTTTCTTTCGTCCATAAATTGGGTGAGGCTAGGTTTAAAATCGAATTCTATCCAATTTGGATTCGCGGGGTGACCTCATCGCACGCAATCAGCTGTACAAACGCGAAAATATCTTTGGCAAACACAAACAGTCGGAGTGCGTACCGAATTCGGTCGTATCAAGCCGATAGCCGAGTACGAAACGAACTGCCCAATTAGGAACATACCAATAATGAGTTGTCAAAACAAGGGTTTCATTCAGCAAACCTAACTTTATTGAACAAATAAATCTTATTACTCCCAAGTTAAGGTGCAATTTCCTTTGTGGAAATTAAAAGGGAGTTTTGTATATTTAATGCCAAAGTTGAATTGTGAAAGTTCGGTTTACGTTGCGTAGGATTTGTTTAAAGTTTAAAAGCAAATCCGGCAATTAGAGTGTGGATTTTTTTGGTCGGAAATTATACTACATTTCGTTTTATTCCGGTTAAACGGGTTGTTGGGTAAAATTTTAAAAGGCCATATCTTTGTGTTCAGCAGGTATTTAAATTGGGTAAGTATTTCGTTGCAAAAAAGCTGATTTTTTAATTTTAATCTGGGAAAATTTGATCTCTTTACATAATCAAGTAATTCAATCAAATATTTTAAAGTCAAGTCAATCTCTTTATACCTACACCAACTGTCGCATTATTATCACACATATTTACAATCATCAAAAACAAATGAACCTGTCAAAACTCGTCACAGATCCCGCGATTGCTATTCCAAAACCGAAGAGGTCACAAGTCACGACTGGAAGCGCCATCTTTAATAGCTTATTAATCTTCAATATAATTTCCTCGGTGTGATGGATGGTGAGTGATGACAGCACTTGTGAGAGGTTACGATGGGAGGGGGTGACAATGATGAAACCCTGTTACACGTCATTTTTATTCAGATGAAATATCCAGATTTTTGGGAGTTGATCTAATTTAGTGGGATTTAAAATAAACTTGAGTTTTGATTGCTTAATATTGATTTTATAATTATGTTTTTCTCCTACATTTATCATTCACAGCTGTACGGTTCAATCTTCGAGGTTAAGCATCTTCGACTTCGTACCCCTTTTTTTTCCGTTCCCTTAGGAATTTCCTGTTCCCGTATAGCCTATAGCTTCATGAATGTGGCTATCATATTATGATAGGGAACAGGAAATTTCCAAATCCGACTGGTTTTTCCAGAAATTAGCGCATTCAAACAAACTCTTCAGTTTTATTAGCTGCCGCCCGCGTGAATGTCGTTAATTATCCCAAGGGAACATACGCCCGGGATAAAAAGTGTTGTTCCAGACTATAATTTACCTCTGTGCCAAATTTCATCAAGATCCATTCAGTAGTGTTTGCGTGAAAGAGTAACAAACATACATCCATCCATCCTCACAAACTTTCGCATTTATAATATTAATTAATTAGTAGGATTTATAGATTCACAGTTTCGCTAATTTGATCTCAAGTAACATGGAACATCTCAGCTAAGTCTAGCTCATTATTTAGGATTTAATCGGGAAACATCTATGCAACACAATCTTTTCCTCAACAGTGATTATCACCCATAAAATTTTAATTAACAGTAGGTAGATGTATCTCTTAATTAGAAGACGTCCGTTTGCATCCAGTCTTCTAGAACACGGAGTTGTAGTACACGAAACGGTTTTGTAACTTCATTTGCTTAAGGCATTGTAAGGCAAAGGGGTTCTTAGAGAGAAAATTAGACCAACTAGGTATCTCCAACTTACTTTGAAATACCTAAGGCACCTGCCTGTTCCATCGAACCTACAAATGTACCTAATGACGCTAGCTGATGAAATTAAACGGATTTCGTGACACAAATTGTATCTTCATAACTTTATAAGTAATATACGTAATATAGAAAGTGTCGTTCTAGAAAGTGACCATTTATGAGTGGTGCTCTGTCTAATATACAATTAGGAAAAAAGATATTTAAAAAATTTTTTTTTTCAAAAAACCCGACCTATTATTATTATTACTAAGTCTAGATTCAATACTGGATAACTTTTTTTCCAGTGCGCAAACTTTGATAACCACTTCTGCCCATGTAAATGAACAACTTGCCCCAAGAAAGCCATAGTCAATTCCTAAAAAAAAATTTGAACTTCCCATACAAAATTGTCATCAACTGACCACAATTTGTATGGGAGACTAAATTTTTTTTTTAGGAATTGACTATGGCTTTCTTGGGGAAAGTTGTTCATTTACATGGGCAGAAGTGGTTCTTAAAGTTTGCGCACTGGAAAAAAAATTATCCAGTATAGGAGAAAGGACCAAAAAGTGTCAGAAAGTGGTCCTTCAATCCTAAATTCAAATAATGTTACTCGTACGTGTAAATCGTAATTTCAAGAACATAACTAAGCCTTTCACTATTAATTGGAGCTACATTAAAGCTTAAACAGTTAAACACTAATCCCCCTTTGGTTGTTCCGAGAAATTGGATTGGATTTCAGGCTATTATGTTTAATTTGAATTGTATTAATTCAGTTGGTTCGGGATGAAAAGTTAAATACGAGTAGATATAGTCAAATTTAATGGTATAGTTGAGAAAGGCACTTTACTTGCGTAAGTTCTGAGTAAGAAAAGGGACTCGTGGATCCCTTATAAGGTAGTTTAATCAGAGGCTTATAACTGTAAGGCCTGAATTATACAGAAAAGGCGTGGGGACGACGCGGCGCAGGTGATTCGTAAGGCACGATGCCGCTTCAAAAAATTTCACGCGCCGTTTGTGTATAATTCACGACGTGTCGCCTACCTACATTTTGTAATAAAACTTTTTGAAACGGCATCGTGCCTTACGCCTCGCCTGCGATGCGTCTTCGCCGCGTCTTCACCACGCCTTTTCTGTATAATTCAGGCCTACCAGATGCATTAGGGTGAGAATTTAAACAGGGTGTAGTCATGTTAAGTCATGTCCATGTGAACAACTTTCTTCAAGACAGTCATGAAAAAAATTTTTTTTTCCTAACAAAAAATTGGGTAAAAAGTTATCTTTAGCTATTTTTTTTTCTATGCAGCTGAGTAACGGTATTTCAGTGAGTGACTACCATTCTGACTAAACAACCCAGTTACCGGGTATCACAATCCCTTAATAAGATTGTTGTCTATATAAATAAATAGCAAGAACCGACCATTCGGTAAGAAGTGTGCATGCATGCAAGACATTGCTTTTCAACAACTGACTACTGTTATACTATAGCAACTCAAGCTGTGACAGCTTATCCGATGTACGGAGGGAAACTCGGATTCTGCATGGAGCCGGCTTGTGGCTAAGAAGTCTAGTGTACGATGTACAAGCATAGTACGTTATCTCCTAGCCGTATGTGCTCGCAATATGGCGGAGGGAGCTGAGTGCTTTTACCAACAGATTGTTTCAGAAAAATATCGCCAAATTTTTGGTGACATAGTATCTAACTCCTACACGCAATAATTCTTATACTAGCTTTTATTCGCGGCTTTGCTCTATTTAAAGTAGCATAAAACTGTCTCTATCTCTGTACTAGAATTAATTAAAATCGGTCCGTCGATTTAGGCGTTAAAGCAGAACAAACCAACACACATTCGCATTTATAATACTAAGCCACACACTTTTAAAAGTTAAACGAGTTCAGTTACATTTAGTTACAATCAAAACCACATTATTTAAAAAATATAAGTTAAAGTCAACAAATATATTAATTACTGCAAGTATGATATATATGTCGCAGCCAATAAGCTTAATCAGCCGTTTAATTGGTAGCCTAGCCTTTTCATTTAAATGCGCCAATTTTTCAGCGACCTAAGTGATATCTTTTGTTCAATATCGTTAAATGACTTGCCCATGTCACTTATCATGTTAAACGGTGCAGTTCAATTAAAAGGCTAGGCTTTTAATGAGACGACTGATTAAGCTAGTTGGCTGCGACATATACACTGAAGGTACGATATAAAAAAAAACTGCAAGCAAATACTTACACACTAAAACATCTCCATACAAAAAAGTATCAACAAGTACTTACGAACAATCTCGAAACGGGACGTACCTGCAACCGACAGACATTCATACATTAGTCGATATTCAGACTTTGCTTAGGGCAAAATAAGTGGGTTCTCTATTCAAACCCATTTCTTTATAAAAAAAAGTTGTAAAGCCCTCCTCGGTCGTGCACAGAGGCTTTCAGGCACTCGCACGCGAGGTCAAAATATTGGATGGTGTAAGTGTTAAGAGGGAGCGAAAAAAAGCTTTTGTACACTTCTTGAGAATAGGGTGATCCAGAACTTTTGTTGGTATAAGCTTGGTACAATAATAACAGCCGCACGGGTCGATCTTCAAGGTTAAGCAACGCTTGCTGGGTCGGTCTGCGGATGGGTGACCATCTTAACATACCGAGATTGCTCCGTGCCTCGGAAATCACGTTAAGCCGTTGGTCCCGGCTGTCATTTGTAGATCTTTGGCAGTCGTTACGTAAATCTGACACCAGTCTTGCCAAGAAGTACCGTGTTACATACTGGTATTCAGCTGAATCAAACAATAAAGTAGGGAAAAGGCTAGGCAGATGATGATACGAATTTCATTTTATGAAAAATGCTCTTTGAAAACACTATTTTTCGTACCGTCTCCTCAACTTTGTAACAGAACCTGAGGTTGTGAGGTTTTAAATTAGTTTAAGTGTCTAAATGTGTTGTGTGATGCTTAAAAATAGTGCATGTCATTTGTTTACGTTGAGAGAATATTATCACGAATGACCTTTTAGAGCCAGTTTTGGGTATTAATTAGCCAAAGTTGTTTTTATTCTCGTTAGTAACCTTTGAATGTATTTTAGAGGAAAAAAACTCCAATAATATGAGTTGAGACGTAGTTATTAGCCATTTCATCGACATTCGACCTTTTTTGACGAACTTCAAGTTAAGCGTCATTGTATCTGTCTTGGGATTTTTCCTTTTAACATTACTGACTTAATTATTTAAAATAAATTAGGCTCTAAACGCTTTAATCTTTTAACACAAAATGAAATGACGCACAGCATGACCGTCCCGCTTGTGGTTCTGAAAGGGTTAACAGACTCTATGCAACCACAGTTCATTAAAGTAACATTAGATTTTATTCAAATATAAATTATTCAATTTCACGAAATATAAGAATTTATAATTATTCAGTTCTCAGTCTACAATTTAAAACAGGCTTGATTTTTGAGATATAATAATCGTGTCACATCCAGTACGTAGGTAAGTACATTTTTTTTTTTGATAGAATAGTTTCCATTCTTATTTATGACTTTAATTTTTTAGACTTTTGGAATCTTAACTAACCGGTAAATGTCAACATGATTCCATCGAGAAAAATGAATGGTGCTATTCACCCTATATATCTCCATTTCTCTCTCACTCTAGAATTATGATGGTTTTACGTCATCATGGCAGGGCCTCTAATTTGACACTTTGTCCAAGGTCTACGGTCGGATAGTGGTTCTACCCGACTCTTCACTCCCGCTCACGATAGAACTTGTAACTAAAAATAGGCCTCCATTTACATGAAAGACTCTCAGAGCCCTCTGAACTTTTTTAACGGAACTAAACTCTATACAGTGTGAGCGAATAAACACTGGTACCTACTTTGTGGCAGATTTAGTGCCGGCTATGTGCCGCTATGTTTTATAGACGAGCCGTTTGGGCTGCGACACGAGATAGGTAAATTGTTACTGGTGATTGGTAGGGAAATTGTACCCGTTTTTGGACTCTGATATATTGAAATGAATCCTGTAATTCATGATTTGTTGTTCTGTTGTTGGGTAATGTAGTTTCAGCCATTAATACATCGCTGTTTCATGGTAATACGTACTCGACTACTCGTGTTTATCATTGATTTCAGGATCTATTTTCAAGCTAAAACTATTATTCTTGTTGTGTTTTTAAGCGGTAATCCTAAATCTCGATCTAGTCTATTTAAAGTCCCAGCTGTTTGGCAAGAAAAATCTAAGCGTCTATCTTTTTCTTTTAAAAATTGGCAGCGGCCACTGCGATATAAAACTCAGGAATTGTTGCGCTCATTCTAAAACCGCTACACTTAAGAACGAGGTCCTTAGTCCTAATTGCATGGCATATAAATAAGTGTATCAGTTCAGTGGTCTCTGTGTTGTAAATGTAGTGTACGTTGGTATATATATTTTTTAACAAATGCATGGTTTTTTGATGCAGTCACCGATAGTACCTCTTAACGAAGAATCACCCACATAAGTGTATCAGTCATTGTACCTACATATTGTAGTATACTTTTGACACTTGTATGACAAATCCATACTAATATTATTAATGGGATATTAACTCTGTTTGTATGTTACATTTTCGCGAGTATACGAGCTAATCATAAATGAATAATAACACTAAAACGTATAAATATGTAATTTAAAACCACGAAATTGCTCATACTCTACGAGTGGCTGTGAGTATAAGCGTTATTCAATTGTTTTCAACACACCAAAATATCGCGTTACAGAAATTCGTTTACAAACATCACAGATGTGTGGAAACGAGGCGAGCGAGAGTCACCTCGCTTCAAGTAACGCGATACGAGGCGAGTACGAGGCGTCAGTAGGGAGTGCAGGGACGCAGCGGCGCCAATACCCGGCCGCACTCCACTTTCATTGTTTGCATAGAGCAAATACGAAATAAGTGCAGACGGGATGCAGTTTAGGTTTGTTTGGAGAACCGAATTTGGTCAAAAAAATCGGCTTTAATAGTTTTGTGGTAAAAATGTGTTTTGTATTTTCTGTAATGTACTCGCACAGAACTTCAATTATGTAGTTGCACCATTATTTTTGTCTCAGCACATGTATGTGTTTTTAATGCTGTTTGAATAACACATAATATTATACAACGTTAACAAAATAAACACAATACCTCTTAAGGGGTCATTGTACTTATCATTATGAACAACTTTTACTATGGGACCAACCTTGAAATCGCGAAAAAAAATCAGCTGTTCAGTACATTTTGTCGAGTTGCGTGCACAAAAATGTATGGGGCAGTCAATTTTTTTTACGCATAAGACATAATAGTAAATTTGCAAAAATTATGGGTAAAAGATACACAATACAATAGGTACTGTGTACCTTCTGTTGTTAACTACAGAGCTACAAGCTACAACATAATTTCCCTGAATACTCTTGTTCTGACTTGAAGACAAGCTGTATTATTATAACTAAGTAGACTCCAACTTGTCGCTAGGATAACACAGAATAGTTTCACTACTTCCCGGTTGTAATACCGACGTAGTTCAGAATGTCAGAAGGGACAAGAGAAGCGAACCGAGCGCCGCTTTCATGTGGTCCTGAGTGCACATAGACTAGTTCGATACAGAGGCGGTAGAATAAAAAAATATTAATAAGAATATTTTTTTTTATGATATGAAATGGACTTCTGCTGCCGGGCTCAAATGGTATTAGATGGGTCACATCAGACGCATGCATGTTGACCACTGGGCAACAGTCTTCACGCAATGGTTGCTAGATAGTGAACGTCGTCACTGAGGTCGGCTCAGATAGCGGTGGAGGGATGACCTGAGGGCTTCGCGTTAACACACTTCACCAGACGGTGCTTATTCAGTTTCAATACAAATTGACGTTTACGCTAACGCGATCGATAACGTTTGAAAACTCGCACTAAGGCCACTGTACGCGTACCACTATCTATCTATCGGGTATGGTTTCCGCACTTAGTCCTGCTGTGGACCATTGTACGTGAGCCATGTCGGCCGTCATTCCAACCAGCCAACCTCCCTCCAGAAGCAGATCAGTCTACTCAGTGTATTCAGGGTGTCTGTGAGTGAATTAGGTGTCCCTATTGTTTGCCTCCGTATTTCAGTAAAGCCTGTGCACTCAAGGAGCACATGCGATACCGCTTCCTCCTCCTTCATGCATGCTCTGCATAGAGGACTGTCTGTTATACCTATCGTGTGGAAGTGTTTGTTCAGTGAGCAGTGTCCGGTGATGGTCCCCGCCACCATTCGCAGGCTGCCCCTATCCAGTCGCAGGAGGCACCTGGTAAGTCTTCTGTCTAGGGATGGCATAGCCTCCTTAGACTGCCTACAGCCTGGTGCCAAGGCCCACCAGCGTTCTGCTTGTGTGTTCTGCACGCGTACCACGAAGGCTGACTTGTGGTGGCGCTGGACATAAAACTCCCATAAGCGTCACCACATTGACGGGACCTGTGCATCATGCATCAGTAGAGTCTAGAATTACACTCTAGATAGGATAGGTAAGACAAATGTCGGTAAATAAATTATTGCATAATGTTACGAAACTAGGTTGCATAAAGAAACTGGGCCCTGTCAACAAAGGAAATGCTCCACATTATGCTTTGTGTTAATCATGCCAAAAGATTAGATATTATATCATTGCGTGGCTTATCAATGACTTGCTCTTGTTTCGCCCTTATTATGGAATATTCTTTTTCACGTTTAATATGATAATTTTGAATTTATAGGCCGTCTTAAGTGTCGCTCAATTCACTGAAACGATTTAATATGAAGTCAGGTATTTTACTGAAAAAAACTAATTAGTCCGTATCGTCTTCATTTATTTTTACGAGAAAAAAGAAAAAAAACGTCTCCAATATTTTTTTGAAATCTGTCTGACCGACTAATTTTTTCAGTAAAATAACCTAATGGTATCTCTATACATAAGGGTTTTTTGATGAAAAAATCTCAATTTCAGTACTTTTTATCCCGGGAGTATGTTCACTTGAGATCATTTTTGACATTCACGCGGGCGGAGCCGCGGGCGGCAGCTAGTAAAACATATAACTTTTCGTCCAGTAATCCCTCTAGAATCGTGAGCACCATTTTTATCCAGTTGCACATACTCGTACGTACATATATACGTAGGTACAATTGACACCGCTGGGGTCTGGGGCTTCTCCATATTTCACATCATTGCCAAAGTGTAATATTACATTCTACGCCACAGATTCATACGCTCCGCGGAGATTCGCGTAGACGTGTGGCGTCGGGTTACGCCACTAGTCAATAAAAGATGGTCGTGTGGTTCGTGTTGCGAATGAAAAAATGAGAATTGGTATTTTTTTTTTGTTGTCTGTGTTTATGTTTTGGTTGAAGAAAACTTTCTTGTTTTTTTGTTTAGATAGACACGTAGTTTTGTGTTTAAAGCGTTAGAAAATGAATTTCATCACTCATCAAGTCATCACACATTTCATTCACATTCTTACTTATCATCATCATCATCATCATATCAGCCGAAAGACGTCCACTGCTGGACATAGGCCTCCCCCAAGTGTCGCCACAACAACCGGTCCTGTGCGTCTCGCATCCATCGGTTACCCGCGACCCTCACCAGGTCATCGGTCCACCTTGTGGGAGGCCTTCCAACGCTGCGTCTTCCGGTACGCGGTCGCCACTCCAAAACTTTTCGGCCCCATCGACCATCTGTTCTTACTTATAATTATATTAAATGCGAAAGTAACTTGGTTTTATCACTTATTTTGGTACTTTACTAAGGGATTCTGGAGACCATTATAGACTCCTTTGTTTTTTGCTCTCAACATTACTGTAATTTTCTACAGATTATAAATACCTTTCTTCTTACCCCATTCAACACTTAAACCGCAGAAGTACCTACACAAACTTTTTTCTTCCACATTTAACTAAGGGTTAAATGTGGAAGAAAAAAGTAACGAAACGAGTAACTCTTTCTGTGTCTAGCGTAGTTGATAAACCTGCGTCGTTAGCGGGCGAGGGTTAATACGTGACGTCCATGCCGATGTGGAGCAATGATATCGAGAACAACACGAAAGTATCGCCCGAGATACTGGCTGAATGGAAATGGCGGCAGAGAGGGAAAATTAAATTTGGAACGATTTAAATGAAGGGTTTGAAAGAGGTGTTCGCTGCTGCGGATTGTAGGGCCAATTTTTAAAAAGTGAATGTTTTTTTTTAATTTATGTTAAAAATATACGGTCTAAATGCAAAAGTTAGGATGGATGAATGTTTGTTCCAAAATCACGCCAGAACGGCTCTGGATGAAATTTGGGAGTATTCCCGTGACTAAAACTAGTCTATGTGTTATTCCAGACGTTCCAGACTATAATCCATCTCCGTTACACGTTCTCTTGGGATCTTCGTATGATTTTCGACATTCACGGGGGCGTAGCCGCTAGCAGAAGCATGTCATGTGTAATAGGCAAAACAATTTTAATTATACTTAATTGAATGTTACACAGTGTTAACTATGTTTTTAGAATGATACAAAGATATGAGTAAATAAAACGTTAGTAGCAAAACTCGTAGGAAAATGAAGAGATTGTTAATAAGCATATTTATTAACTCAAAGCAAATATTTGAAAACTTTCAAATATTCAACTTCAACTCACATAAGTACTTTCTACACACTGCTATCTCAAATATAATAAAAACTTGGTTCAATTCGTAACGTTTCTTGGCTGATCTTTATCCTTTTGAAATAAAACTTTCACTAGCATTTGTGGACCATTTCTTAAATGGCGAAGTCTATGTATCTTTACGTTTTATCAAAAAGGGATTCAGATAATGGCTGGAGATTACTCTCGGCCTACTGTTGTGGTGAAACTGTATTCGTCTTGATGTATGACTAGCAAATATTACGGTTTTCCTAAATCGATATCATGTTGTTTTAAGTTCCGTGTTTGTGAGATTATTGTGGGGATTTGGATCTGTTCAAATTTTCTCTTTGGTGGTTCTGCTTTGTAAGTATGGTACGGAATTAGTAGGTACGATTCTGTTCTTCTTTATATGGAGTCTTTCGTCAAATACGGAGTTTCGCAACAAAATTGTAGCCTTTAACCGTCTCCACAGTCTAATCTATCTCTGAACTACATTTCATCGATATCGGTTAAGTAATTTAGGCGTGAAAACATGACCAACATACAAACTTTCGCATATATATATATTTTTTTTTTTGCTTTGGTTCAAGTAGGTACTTATTTAATTTAATGT
This sequence comes from Melanchra persicariae, assembly GCA_947386135.1. Lineage (NCBI taxonomy): Eukaryota > Metazoa > Arthropoda > Insecta > Lepidoptera > Noctuidae > Melanchra > Melanchra persicariae. The sequence goes on along the minus strand of OX376653.1, from coordinate 2,979,257 downwards.
CACTGTTTTGCTATACTAGCCAACATTCGCAAGAACAGTAAGCACTATATAGTAGGGTTCATAATTATTTTACCATAAAGTAGAGACGCTCACAAATTAGTTTTATTACAAAAAAATAAAACCGTCATAAAACACACTAGGTACAAAGTATAAATACGACTTTAATTTTGGGAGTTGGTGTTTTTGGTTGTTTCATCGTTTTTTGACACCGACCTCTGAAATTAAAGTTATTTTATACTTAGTAGTGTTTTTTTTTTATTTTTATTTTTTTTTAGAGATGGGTTTGCTCTTGACTCTAGTCAATGTCAGAAATGACAGAGACAAAGTCTACGATGGAGCTAGCTTACCCAGAAGGAGCCTGTTCACTCTAACTTTGAAGAGATTAGGGTTGTAAGTATTTTGAAGTTTGTTTATTTTTTTTTATAAATTTTCATCATTTTTTGTAATCCTTAAACCACGACTGGCCAGTCACAGAAAAGCAAATTCGTTTACTTGGATGACTTATTTTCTCCAGCTATTTTCATTTAAAATTCAAACAACTGATTTTGATGAAACTATATTGGAACAAATCGGAAAGAAAATCCTTTCATAAAACAAAAATTTGAGAATCTCCTTTTTTGAAGACTATTAAAAAAATCCGTACAGCCACATCCAGCCGCTCTAACTCCACAACCGACTCCTCTATAAACAATAAGAGGCCATTGTTTCTTGACGCGCAATCATCATAAACCGCATGCATCTACCGTTTCGCTACCACAGGCCCTTTATAGCTTCATTTTACCATGCCTTATGGGTTGTGGGTAAGACTATGGCCAGTATTAAACACCTATACGCTTTGTTTTTGTGGCTTGTTTTAAGATTAGAAACGGGTTTGGTGATTTTATGGGGTATTGGTATTCGGTTTTTTTTTTCGTTGTTGGTTTGAATATCTTTGCGTGTATTGTTATGGCAAGCTATGGGTACGGTTAGGATGAGATGGTTTTCTTACGGTTGTGTCGGCTATGTCTATTACTATGATTGCGAAATTAATCTAGGCACTCTTTATATATCACTCACAGCTCGTGGTAAAATTATAATAACCGCACGGACCGATCTTCAAGGTTAAGCAACGCTTGCCAAGGTTGGTCTGTGGATGGGTGACCATCTTAACATACCGAAACTCCTCCGTGCCTCGGAAAGCACGTTAAGCCGTTGGTCCCGGCTGTCATTTGGAGATCTTTGGCAGTCGTTACGGATTGTCAGAAGCCAGAAAATCTGACACCAGTCTTGCCGAGAAGTACCGTGTTACCCAGTTAATGGGTTGTGGAGGTCTGGTAGGCAGCCACTCCACGTAAATACTGGTAATCAGCTGAATCCGGTTTGACTGGGAGCCGACCCTAAAATAGTTGGGAAAAGGCTAGGCAGATAATGGGTACTTTTTTGACTATGATGATTCTGAGCTGCTTTTCTGACCGTGGCTTCGCTTAAGATAAAAGTAAGTAGTTTATTATCTCGAGGAACCTTGCTGCAAAGATGAAAAGTCCTATAGGTACCTATTCCATGACCTAGTAAGTGTCGTAGGCTATCCGTGGGCCAAGTTTTATCAAAAACTGTTCAGCCGTTAGACTAAAAAACTTAACAAACAAACAGCGATTAGTATGGATTGCGTTGGATTTGTAAAACGAACACTTATGGCGGTTTTGCTGACTGATGACGAGACCTTAGAAATAGGAACTAGATTATCTCACCGTTTCGCTAACAGCTGAAAAAGATCTTACTATTGAAAAATCAGCCTTAATTGTTCAAAGATCAAGTTTCAAAGAGTCTCTACAGGAAGGTTCTACACAAATACACCTTCGCCTGTATTTTATTTTTACAAGCCTAAGTTACCGGTCTAACATAGGTACTGTGTGAAGCGAAGTATATTGGGTAGGCGCTAAGACTCTTGTTATCCACTTGAACTCCACTGAATACGCGTACCACAAGTCAGAGGGTTCAGCACAGTTCAAACGTGTTGGATTTCAGCTCATCGCTTATCGATTTCTAGACGACTTGGAGATAAGGCTGTTGGATGCTTTCTTTTGATGTCAAAGGCGACAAGTCCTAGTAAGATTAAAATAAAAATGTAAGTATGTTTATTTTGAAATTGTTAATTTATCTTAAACTTGGCACACGTGTAGATTATGAAATTTTATTGTTTTCACGGTTTTTGTGGGACGATTTTCGATTACTACGCGGGCTGGTAAGTCGCAAGCAAAATATTAGTTTATAAGTAGATAAAAATGGCTTTGTTTTTATGAAAGTTGAGGATATAGAAGAGAAGAAGTAGTGGAGAGAAAGAGGGAAAGGGAAAGAGAGAGAGAGAGGGAGAAATAGACATTATAGGTTGTGTCTGGAAAGTCGAACTGATAATAGAGACAACAGTTCTATGAAGACTTACTGTAACACAAAATCGTTATTTTCAATTAGTTTAAAACACGAGGAAGAAAGGCAATGAATCGCGACACTATAGAATATAAAACCGTATGGTAGCGAAGTAAAAAGTGCAATAATTTGTAATAACGACTTGGCATTGTCGCCGCACTAAACGCAGTCGGAGTTCCTGCTGAATATATCTACTGGTCTAAGGCATAGGCGCTTTGCTTGATAGTTTATAAGCTGAAGCGGTTGAGCTTTTACTTTTGCCTCGGTGTTTCATACTTCTCCGCTGTTCTTTTCTGATTAATTTGGTCCCGAAGTCAGAGTTAGTTCTTCAATTTACTCCTTCCTTCTGGAACTCGACGAGTTTCATTAACTGGCCGCTTTTTTATTGATCATCACTTTTGACTCTGGCTTCAGGTGTTGCAGTAGTTTGAAATAGTGTGGCGGGCTTCTGCCCCGGATTCAATAAACGCAGCCGCAATCACACTTATTAATTGTCGTTCTGCTTTTTTTTGCAATGGTCTTAAATGCATGTTTGATACCATCAAAAGATAACGTCAGACAGAAAATTAGTTTTGGGCGTGGCAAGGCCAGTCATAATTCTGTACTTTGTCTACCAAGTTAGCCTAATCGAAAAATGTCAATAGTCCCGCGAGACAGCGAACACTATACTACAAGTACGGTACAGCAGAAAAAAAAAATGCAAAACGCGTCCTACAAATCGCTACCCTCTTTTAATTTGTACCACACCCCAAACGTTGGCAAAGTAATATTTGCATACTCGGAATCTTAAGATGTTCCTTCCTTGTATGAATATTTCGCGATGTGTTACTTAACAGTTCCCGCCAACCTCCTCATCGAAATTTCAATTCTGCTTTTAACTTATTTCTTTCAACTATTTGCTGATGTGACGTCATAAGCTGAAGAATGTTTCGTCTATTTGTCTGTATCTTGAAGACTTTAAACGGTGTGCTAGAGTTTAATGAGTTTCTGAGAGAAGGTTTGCTTCTTAACTCGCCTTCTTACATGGAACTCATAACGTATCCTTTTGATAGAATGTGAGTTCACTTTAGCCACGATACATAAAAATCGTTTCAGCCGATAGACGCCCACAGCTGCCGGACGTAGGCCTCCCCCAAGTTTCACCACATCAGCAGGTCCTGAGCGTCTCACATCCAGCAAATTCCCAAGGCTTTTACCAGGTCAGGTTTATCGAAACACTTACCTAAGTGAATAAATAAAATGTAAACCTGGATCAGTGTAGTGAGCACGGTGCTTTACAACAGCGCTAATAGGGACAGCGCGCACAATGTGTGCAACGTTTGCGCGTACGAGTTACTTTATTGCAATGTACTTACCCTCTCATTTGTTTAAGTTTACGCTAATTTAAAACTGTGTATTACTTGCGCGACGCGCGCTCTGGACTTTCTTACTTTTAATCATTTTTAAAACTTTGTTTCCCGTTAAACGATTGTATGTTAGTCTTTGACAAATAAAATTTATAATATAAACCGCATTCGTTGATTAATTGAATATTTTGATTGCATCAAAGTTCTAGGAACAATGATAAAATTGAACTATAAACCCCTTTTCAATATTGATTACTGTTGAAAGCTGTTAACAGCAATCGTTGATCTGGGTTTTATCTTTTAGGTCTTTGATAATCATAGTGATCATCAACATATTATCCGAAAGACTTAACAGTTGGACGAAAGCCTCTCAAAACCAACTAAATCCTCTTCTACTACACCATTTAGAAAACTGTCTAATCAAAAACCCATTACTTTTAAACCATAAACCATTTTATCACCTTAATCCTCAATACCAACTGCCATACTGATCATGATTGACTGCAACTCTTTGACACACACACGATATGTGCGTGACGAGCACACGGTGTGTGTCACACACCTCCAAACCAGCCTCTGGCTTTCCCTTTTAACACAGTTCCCAAATTACTTTTTGACATAAATTGTGACTTTTTATCGAAAAGTCGGTAGTATCACCTTATGCAAGAGGTGAATAGGTTTATAAATGGTTTAATGAATGAGCTGTTATCTTCTTTTGTCATGGGATTTACATAATTAGGTATAGGTTGAGTTTTGAGGTTATGGGTGAATAATGTTGGACTATCTTTAATGGGGAAATGATGGAAGGTGGTAATCGTTTACGTTTTTATGTTTAGGCTTCTTGATGCTCTTTGTAATCTAAATGAAAACCTTTAAAGCTTTGTTTGTGGTACTGTCTACTCGTAGCTAAGTTACAAATACATTTTTCTTTGCAATGAAAAATGACAAACAAGGTTAAATGTCTTTGTTACCTATGTCCTATGGTGATCTGGCTCAAACGCCTAAAGCCGTAAACATCGCACATTTCTACTATAAGGGCGTTTACGCAATGCATCCAATTCGAATCCCAAAGACCAAATTCGCCCATTGTCTTTTGAGTTCCGAGTTTTATCCTGATGGGAAATGTACTGAATTGGGACGGCAAGAGTTTGATTCTAGTGCGTAACGCCTCCTAGAAGAAGTACTAGGCTACTTCCAACCGATAATTCTCGGATTTGGATCGGATGCAGTGCGGAACCGAGGTACCCAGCAACTGGGATCGTTATTACCTAACTGGGACCGCGGTCCCAGTTGCCGGATCCATTTAAGTTAAATATTTTTGTCCGGCGACTGGAACCACCCGTAAAAACAGTACCGACAAACGAAAAATGTATAATTAAAGAAAGTATTGCTACAATATTTTTATTCAGTTTTTTTTTCATTTGACTGTACTTACTTTTTTACGGGTGGTCCCAGTCGCCGGAAAAAAATATTAAAATTAATTAGACCCCGCAACTGGCACCGCGGTCTCAGTCGTCGGAAACCTCGCGGAACCGCTCTAAGGTACTATTTTGTACACAAAAGCAACCACATATCTCACTGTATTCAAAAACATTAAATTTCACTTTCACACACGCCATGTCGCAACAGTGGGCCGTCTCATCTTGACAAATAACCCCATACAATGTCTTAACAAAACGTGATATTAGTAGCCATCTGACATCTACGGTAAAATCTAATTTACTGTCCAAAACCGGACACCGTCCATTCATTGTAACTCTATGGACTATTAATTTGATAGGAAACACACTAATTGGAGAAATTTCACTGCGTTAAGGCAATAGGTGTCACCTCTCTATTCTTGTAGGGCTGGCAATTTAAACAATGGTTTAATTTGACAGTTTTATTGAAATAGTTTCGGTTTTAATCAGTGTTTGACTGATGATTTATCGTATAAAGGCTAATTTAGAACGGTGTATTTCAGTTTTCGGTGCAAGTACTTTTCGTTGAATTTAGACTTTGCTTAACATGAGTATTTTGTAAGTAGGTCTCAGAAGCTGATTTTTTTTCTGTATATTTTGTACTTCTTCTCAGAGCGTAAACGATTTTGACGTCTGACAAACGCTTTTGCTAATGTAAACTCGTTGCCTAGCCAGAGATCATTGCAAAAGTTAAGTTAAGCACGAATATTTTGACGTATAGTAACGTTACAGTATCGTTAAAATAAGTGAATTTTTAATATAAAAAACTAGGTACAACCACATACTATTTTGATTTAATTATATGCGGTATACACAATTTGTGTCATGCAAAAATATGAATATAGTATCCAATTCAAATAAATATTATGTGCGAAACGAGTATTATAAAAGTAAAATTCACTCACATGAACGATACTATTACGTTACTATACGTCAAAACATTCGGGCTAGGCCCTCTGGTCCCGCCAGGGTTGCGAATTCAGTTCGAAAGAGTTACCGCGGCCCTGGAAAGCAAAGGGCACTACGAGGAGCACGGATGGGTTTTAGTCAGTAAGAGTCTGACACTCCCTCCCGCTTCACCCAGAGCAGCATGAGTCATTTGATGATTACCCATCCATAAAAAAAAGCCCTCTGGTCAGTCACAGTTGGATAAATTTAGAAACTGCGTGGAAGCAAAAGGTGTACAGGAATATTTAAAACCTATCTACTTAAATTTTTTTGGTTAAATGCTTTACCCCACTTTATTTCTTTTGAGAGACAACCTTGTGTAACTAGCTACTAATACTTTTCATAATTTCTCCATACACACGTTTAAGTTATAAATTACAACTTATTATAGATAATAATGCACATTTTTATTTGAAACTGCGCTATACGACTATTTTTAACGTGTTATGAAACCTATCGGGTTTTGATTACGATGATAGCCGAAGAATCCCGACTGGGACCGAGGGGGGTAATGTGTTTCGGTGTTTATTTCATATTAACTATGATAATTTGATAATAATGATAGTTTGAAAAATATTATCGGCGCCTGAGTAGATTGAATTCTTTTTACACGTTTTATTTCATTTGTATTTACTTGCATGTTATGAATATGAAGTGGATGGTTAAGCAACATTCAAATGACTAAGTTTATGGTTTTAATATAAAATTGAAGATAAAAACTAGGAATGTAACTCACCGAATAAGAAAATAAAGTTTAGAGACCTGGTCCTTCGAGCCGGATGAAAGTTTCAGCAACGCTACCATAACGAATAATTGTTTTACTAAGATAACATAAATTCGATCGTCGACACGAATAAAGAATCTAAACAGACTCCCACACAACGCAACAAAAAAAACTGACACGTTTACTCAAACCTAGATAATAAATGCAGACACAGACACACATCTCACAAAAGGTAAACCCAGTGCTATCGACAGACGAGATAAAGCGGGTTTACATTAGCTAGGCGTTAGATGTAAGGGTCAGCTTACACCGAGACGCGAACACTTTTAAGCTAGCGACATTTACAGTTATTTTCGTTACATAAGTCACAACCAATTAGTTTAATAAGCTGTTTAATTATGCAGCGCAATCGGCGCATTTAAAAATGTGCAAAAAGTCATTATATGTCACTTATGTCGCTGCTTAAAAGGCATAGTTTAATGAAAAGGCTTGGCTTTAATGAAACGGCTGATTAAGCTAGTGGGCTGTGACATATTATTAAACTACAGAAAAAAGTGCTCATTTCAATAATAGAATTCGAACTTATCGCCCTGAAATAAAAAAATTAAAAAGACAATGGAGGAGACCAGCAGTGGGTGCACATAGGCTGAAAAAAAATTACATTCTCTCACTGATTAAATGTACCTTTTAGGGCAATTTTTTTATACCTGGTTAACTAAACCAATAGTAAAACTGGTGGTTTAATTTCAATGCGTTCTTCGATCAGTTGTTAGTTATTTTTTGTTTATTTTTTTGACCCTTCTCTCTTCTCTCTTCCTGATCGCTCTCTCACTCAGCAGTGAGAGAGCGATTAGGGAAGAAGAGAAGAATAAGGGAAGAATTTTAGGTTAAATAAAGGAGTCACGAATCTCAGCAGATTCGTGACTATTTAACCTAAAATTGGCCGAAAAACGCATTTTTAACAACAATTTTAACCTATCGTTTTAGTTAACTACAGATACAAAAAACTCGCCCTAAGTGCAACTAGTAAATAAAGTTTCGTATTGAATCGCTACTTAAAAAGTGTTCGCAGTACGAGTCTCGGTGTGAGCTGATCCTTAGACGTAACTTGGAGTCGGGATACGGCGCGGTGTGAATCGGATGCACAAATAAAAAGGAACATCTCCTACATTACCTACAGAAGATGCTTTGTTTAGAACTTGTTTGAAAACAGCGAAATGTAGTGTTGGGAAGTTTTATAGCGATCGAAGTAGGGATTAGGGATGTTTTAGAAACTGATGACGAAATCGAAGATGGTTTTTGTCGTCTCCTTGAGTTATTGAGCTAAAGTTGTCAAAAAATAAAAGGCCCGTTTTGACAGCAGGATACAACAAAGAGATTTATTTCATGTCTCTTTCCTACTTACTAGTATAGTATGCGCCAGATAAATGAAGAATAACGGTCATTGACCCACCTACATTTAATGACACACTTCATTTCAAAAACAGGAATAATGACATAAAGCTGTCCTGAATCGACATATTTCGTGAAATTATGAATCGTTTTTCATTTCTAGAACAGTAAGGTGTTCTAGAAATGAAAAATGATTCATAATTTACTTTCCGGGGTTACCTACGAAGAGATATTAAGGAAAGGTCAATGACCGTTAGTCTTCATTTATCTGGCGCCTACTATAAAGTAATGTTGTATCCTACTGTCAAAACGGGCTTTTTATTTTTTGACAACTCTATGATGTCTTTGAAAAATTGACATTTTAGATCAGCGATGGCGGCTGGGGAAAAGGCTAAAATGTACGTGATTGGCATTTGCCACCGAAATCTGGTCAATTCCAAAAATCCTTTGTAATTTCGACAATGCTACTTTGTTTAGAGCCAAAGAAAGGGTTGGCACATTTAAAAGGCCCTACAAATGAGTGGGTCAGAAGGAACTGCTCTATTATATAGTGGAGCTAATGTATAGATCATATACTATATTTTTATAAAATTTTAATAAAGTGAAACATACAGTCTAATGCGTGTCGTGCCTTTCCTACAATATAAGATCAAAGTTCAATAACGCTAATAATTCACATCCTACACACATGGTCGCTAATTAACGACTTCACACGAAATAAATTAGTAATATAATTATTAATGTTCATTGAAAATTGCTTAGGGTAATAATTATAATTAACAGACAGCTAAAATACCCTCAGAAGGTAAACGAACTAATGAAAACGAATAAAAAAAAAGCTTTTTTACGAAAAATACAACCGACCGAAGTACAACTGTGTAAATAGTTTTCCAAACATTTAAAATTATAATGCGATATCGATAATTCGTGGAAATTAGGAGAAAAAAGAAATCTAACAGCCTTATTCATAAAAACTTTATAACCGTTATTTAGCTAAAATACCGATAAGCAGACTCTTAATTCGAAATTTTCTATGGAGAATTTGAATTTAGAATCTCTTAAACAGTATTTTAACTAAGTAATGGCTGAAAAGTTTTTATGAATAAGGGTGTAAGAATACGAGTCCCTGAGTCCGCCCAAGTTATTATTTTACAGAAATCACGATATCATATTGATGTCGCTGCCAACTAGCTTAATCAGCTGTTTCATTAAAAGCCTAGCCTTTTCATTGAACTGCGCCGTTTAATTAGTTCCATAAGTCCCATGGACAAGTCATTAAACGATATTGAACAAGTCACTTAGGTCGCTGAAAAATCGACACATTTAAATGAAAAGACTAGGCAACCAATTAAACGGCTGATTAAGCTAATTGGTTGCGAAATATATACCAAAAATTTTGAATCTCTTATCGAGACAGTAGATTACCTTGCTATTTTGTATTTCTCACGTTCTTAATTGCTTATTGTGATTCGCCTCGCGTCCCCAAAATGAAAATATTAACTATTATAATAAAAGCCCAAGTGTATTCATTCACCTTAAAATTTTATTAAAAGATATTTTAAGAATTAGGCGCCGTCTGTCTGTTTTTTTCATTTGAGTTTGTTTTGACTGTTAAAGCTAACAGATCATAAATGAAGATGTGTTTTTTTTGGAGATTTATAGTAGTAGAGAATTTTAATTCTTCTAATCATATCCAATTTAGTTTGTAGTGGGTTTCTGAGTTTCTGACCTCATAGCAAAGTCGGAGTAAACAATTCTGAAAAGCGATTGTAGATCAATTACTCGTCTTATCGTAATAGCCAAACACAGCTGTATATCAATAGCAACAGACGTACCAAAGAGCTAAATCGATTCACAAGAAAGAATCAACTGGAGTAATGTGCAATGATTCTTAAAACAGAATCGGATATAAGCTCATTACTAACGTTACAAATTCAAACAGTCTTATCAATCAAGCTTTAAAAATACCCTGAATAATTAAGTACTTTTAGTAACGTAAACTTTCGCAACACTGACACTCATTGTGTGACCACCGATATCGGGCAGTATCGGCGGTTATCGGGCGGTATCGGCCGTTATCGACACATATCGGTCGACGACGTCTACGATTTGTGCCAGTTAGATACCGCCATTAAATATTGTCGTATGTGTATAGAGTGCATTGATGAGGAGATAGTGATGCGTCATTAGATTATTTTTATTTGAATGTTATAATTTTGGTGTTGCAAGAGGCGATGTATTGCTTAAAGAATCGAGTTATATATAACTGCATCGTATCATAGTCTATATTTAAGTTATTGGTGATAGTTCTTACTTCAGGCAAGTATTTAGCTGGTTGCGAGAATCAAAGGACTGGCGATATGGCGACGTTTAGGGGAGGCAAATGTCCAGTTGTGGAAATCTTTCGGCAGAAATGATGATGCTGATGATAAAGGCTTAGAATGGACAGAAAAAATGCCCAAAATCACCAGAAGTGAGTGAGTGAGTGAGTTTTGTTCTGTATGGTGTCGGGCGAAAAAGAATAGCAGCATCCCATCACTTCCAGTGGGTGTCGTAAGAGTCGACTAAGGGACTCACCAGAGAATAGGCTGCTGCGATCGCCAACACGCCTGCTAAGCGTGGCGATTATGCAACCGGCTGATAAGATGATGATGATGACCAGAACTGAAAGCTAGATCATCCAATTTCAAGCCAAACGAAATAGCTACTTTACCTAATAAGTATTACCTATCATTGAACAAAAGCCTAATACAATAAAAACAAACTTCTCAACAGACAAACTCCTATCACGTACCCAACACTAACTCCGTTATAAGCACACAAAACGACACAAAAGTCGCCAGTTTCGGCGTCAAAAAGCGACGATTTTAGCAACTAAGTCACTTTAAATAAAACCTGTTTCTCGTCCGTGTTCAAAGGCAATGCATTCTCTATAAAATGCCGATAATACTGCTTTACAGGCTGCTTTGTGTTTCATTGTATGCATGCAACGTGCAGTACGTTGCATAAATCTTTTCTGAATTTGTTTATTTTATTCCTCATAGATTTTATGTTATGTTTGGCTAAATTTGTTAGATCAAATATGGATGCTGCCTTTGAAAAGGCTTTTGTGACATTGTTTGCAGGGGTTGTTAAATATGTAGGGTCAATCATGTTACTTGAGCAAGTCAAGGCAGTTACAAAAGTTGGCAATTAGGTACATGAATATTGGAAGCAAAATGTTATTATGGCAGTAATGTTAAAAGTGGAAGCAGAAAACTTTCTTTGTGCGTACAGCTAAGGAGTGGAATTCCCTGCCAGAGCCTGTGTTTCCTGATAGCACCAACCTGAGGGGTTTTTAGTCACGAATGAATAGGCTGCTTCTAGGCAAGCTTTGTCCATTGTCGACCACATCATCGCGTTCCGTGAAATAAGATTCAAATGCGAGTCTACCGATAGTAAAAAGTATTAAAATAATTATTATTTTTGTCTTACGCTCCAGGTTTTTGAATATTACTCAGCTGCACTCAAAGTCTTCTTTACAAAGGAAGAATTACCTGCAACAGAATAAAAACATCGATTAATCAAATTGCATAGGATAAGGGTTCAATGTTGAAGCTCAATTTTTATCACCGATCCGACAGCCGATGCTGCCATAGTGTCCAATTTAGGCGTACACGGCTTATGTCACATGCACATCGCCACACGTTATTGGTACACGTAAAATTTACGACTCCCTCCAATAACTGGTTAGATCCAGCTATAACTGGTTAGATCCAGTTATAACTGGTTTTATCCGCACGTAACTGGATTAATGTTGGGTGTTATTAGGAATTTGCGCCGTTATGAGTCCTTCCGGAATTTTTAGGATGGAATTTTTGTGTTGGTCCCTGTTTGTTGGTATTTTTACGAATTATGCGGGTAATTTTACTCGGATTTCGGCGTGTTTGGCTTCATTTTCCGTCGATTTTATAAAGGCTAACGCAGGCAGGTGCGTAGCGATGATTTGTGTTAACGATGCGAAATCGTTTTGATGAAAAGTTTTCCAAAATTCTTACTAATATTGTAATGAATGCGAAAAAGAGAAACTTTGTTTGTTCGATACGCTTGCACGCCCAAATCACTGAACCGAATTTGATGGATTTTGGTACAAAAACAGACGGAGACAGTTATAGGTTACTTTGTTGCGTAAATCTATATTGGCAAAGCCTCGGGCAATAGCTAGTTTCTCAATACATGGAACAATGTTTATGGAAACTCGTCGCATAGTCGCGTCGTATCTGTCAGCAGTAGCCTTAAAGCTTTCACCCAAAAATTTAAAAAATCCCTTTCGAATAAATTGCTAGTAAAATTCTCATTGAACGCTCACCCTTCACACGCAGTAATGAACAACAAAGAAATCAATCGTAAATCAAATAAACGCGATTCACAATCACAATGATTGGCGCCCCTCTATAACGATCATAAGTTATCGACAGATGGTCGCTCTAGTAATTAGGGATGAGTTGAGACTCGTCCAGTCATTTACACAGAGTTATTTTTATTTTTTTTTTTTTTTATTGTTGATGGGTTTGCTCTTGACTCTAGTCAATGTCAGATATGACAGAGACAAAGTCTACGATGGAGCGAGCTTACCCAGAAGGAGCCTGTTCACTCTAACTTTGAAGAGATTAGGGCTGTAAGCTTTTGGAAACACAGACGCAGGCAGAGAGTTCCACTCCTTTGCTGTGCGCATTATAAAAGACGTTTGGAAACGCTTAGTGCGAATTGGTGGAATATCTACAAGGTAGGGATGGTAAGATGCAGTGCGTCTGGATGTCCGATGGTAGAAGGGGGCCGGTGGGATGAGGTCGTGGAGTTCTTGGGCACACTCACCGAAGTACAATCTGTAGAAGACCGATAAGCAGGCAACCTTACGGCGATGAGCCAAGCTATGTAGCTTGGCATCCACCAGTTTTGCGTCACCGATGAGCCTCTTAGCTCTGCGTTCCACCGAGTCAAGCGCGGCAAGCTGATACTTAGCTGAGCCATCCCATAGGTGGCTACAATACTCCATGCAGGATCGGACTTGTGCTTTGTAAAGGGTTAAAAGCTGTCCAGGCCTGAAGTATCGCTTCACCTTATTTAGGATGCCCAGCTTTTTGGCCGCAATTTGGGCTTTGTACTCGATGGTGGCGCCGAAGTTGAGACTGGATGTCAACTCCATGCCTAGGAGCTCGAGCCGATCAGTAACGGGAACAGATGCACCCCGAAAAGTAGGAGTTTGGTCAAAGCGACTCCTTTTTGCGGTAAAAAGACACGCCTGTGTTTTGGTGGCGTTAAAAGTGACCAGATTGTCATCACCCCACTGGGAGACAACGCTTAAGGTCAAATTTGTCCGCTCTACCATGGCCTCTCTCAAGGAACGGACTTCATCCCCGCCGGTTGTTGCGCTGGACAAGTATCTCTCTGAAACCGTACTGTCATCTGCGTACCCAACAAGACCAGGCTGAAGTAGGTCATTGATGTGTAGCAGGAAAAGAGTTGCAGAGAGAACAGACCCCTGAGGAACTCCGGCATCAATAGCCATGAGGTCAGAGGAGCAGCCGTCAACGACTACTCGGATCGACCGTTCATTTAGGAAGTCTGATATCCAGCTACAAAAACCAGCTGGGATGCCATAAGCAGGAAGCTTGTTGAGTAGACCTGCGTGACCCTGTCAAAAGCCTTCGAGATATCGAGCGACACAGCAAGTGCTTCGCCGTGTCTCTCGATGGCTTCGCCCCAGCAGTGCGTGACATACACAAGAAGATCACCAGTTGACCGTCCCTGGCGAAAGCCATATTGACGGTCACTGAGGAGATCATTGTCTTCAAGGTAGGTCAGCAGCTTACTGTTCAGAACCCTTTCCATAACCTTGCATAGGATGGAGGTAATGGCGATTGGACGGTAATGTGCAGGATCAGCACGGTCTCCCTTTTTGGGCACCGGTTGCACATTCGCAAGCTTCCATGATTTCGGCACCGTTCTTTTTTCAAGAGAGAGGCGGTACAGGCGTGTCAACACAGGAGACAGTTCAGGTGCACATTGCCTCAACAGTCTCGCTGGAATACCGTCAGGTCCGCTGGCCTTATTCACGTCTAGACTGCACAATACTCTTCGGACCTCTTTAATGTGAACTGCGATCTCCGGCATCGAAGAGTCACAACGAGGTAAAGTTGGTGGTTGCTTGGAGCCAGCGTCCAGACGTGAATTGCTTGCAAAGAGAGTGGCAAATAAATTTGCTTTCTCTCTTGCAGAGTGAGCCAGGGAACCATCAGGTTTTAGCATTGGAGGCAAAATGGGTCGACAGAAATTCGTTTCAACCGCTTTCGACAGGGACCAAAACTGCTTACTACCCGGAGGGTGTGATGCTAGTTTGGCCCCGATACGTCCGACATGGTCAAAACGTGCCCTACGTAAAACGCGCTTGCAGGACTTGGCAGCAGAATTAAAGGCTCTTTTCCTCGCGCGAACCCTACGTGCTTTAGCCTTTTGGTCGCGGGCCTTGATCCAGGCTTGGTAAGCAGACTCTTTACGGGCCTCTGCGTGGGCGCATTCTGCATTATACCAAGGCCGGGACTTGTGACCGAGCGGGATGTCGGAGAATGGAATAAAATACTCCATCCCCTGCCGAATCACGTCCGCAATCACATCAGCACAGCACGAGGGGTCACCCGAGGAGAAGCACACTTGCCGCCAAGGATAAGACGCAAAAAAGTGCCGCATCTCATCCCAATCTGCTGACTCGTATCGCCATACTCGTCTCGTGCCCCTAGGACTCTTATCTGGAGGAGAGCAGGTCAACACGGATTTCACCAGGCAGTGGTCAGACGTTCCCAGCGGAGCTGAGACCGATACTGAATGACTGCCCGGATCGGTTGTCAGCAGAAGGTCCAAGCAATTGGGTGTATGGGCGTCAACATCCGGTACCCGCGTTGCCACATTCACCAGCTGGGTTAGATCTAGCGTTACAGCAAACTTGCGCGCCTCTAACCCGGCATGGTCAGTTTTCTGGTACGGGAACAACCACTCTTTATGGTGGGCGTTAAAGTCCCCCAGAAAAATGAGCTTCGCTGTTGGGTACCGTTGCTGGGCTACATCCGTCGACTCCACGAGGGAATTAAACAGCGCTGTTGTCTCCTGGTCACCGCTGTGCGATCGGTATACGCCAATATAGAGAAGTTTCTCCACGCCAGTGTCCACAAGTAGCCATATGGCAGAGAAACCCGATTTCTCAAAGCAACGGAGACGACGACAGCAAATGTCATCGCGGACGTACACACAGACCCCAGCCTGCTTCCTGAACTTGTGTTCCAGAGAGTAGCCCGGGTAGTTGAGGTACGCCACGTCCGACGGAGTTGTTATCTTCGTCTCCGTTAGGAAAAACAGGTGCGGCTTCTCGGTCTCGAGATGATGATGGACCGGATCGAGATTTGAGTGCAACCCCCTGATGTTGGTGAGGTGCACTTTGAGTGGGAGGAAGTGCAGCCGTTGTTTAACCTTATTCCTTTTTGCTTTGGTCATTGTAGTTTTAGAGTGTTAGGGGAAAAAGTCGAACTGTCGAGGCGCTGCTCTTATTACTAATATAAAGACCGTAGATCTATGATCAGGGAGAGATTAAATAAAACCTAGCATGTTATGGGATTAACGATATTTCGGTGCGTTCGAAAATACTTTTAGGCGTTGTCCTAACAGGCTAACGATCGTACGAGTTAACGATTCGAATCCGTCGCGCGATTAAAATAATCGTGAACATGATCCTGTGCTCGCGCGATGATTTGCAAGCTTCAATTAGGACTCTAAAGAAATGTATGTTAAAACTCGTCGTGCGACTTAATCGCATCGTTAACTCGTACGATCGTTGGTATCGTTAGTCCCGGCTGTCATTTGTAGATCTCTGGCAGTCGTTTTGGATTGCCAGAAGCAAGAAAATCTGACACCAGTCCTGCCAAGAAGTACCGTGTTACCCAGTTAATGGGTTGTGGAGGTTTGTCAGGCTCCAAGTAAAATACTGGTATTCAGCTGAAACCGGTTTGACTGGGAGCCGACCCCAATATAGTTGGGAAAAGGCTAGGCAGATGATGAACTCGTACGATCGTTAGCCAGGTAGGACGACGCATTATGCATATTTTCTACTTGGCCTACTAATATTAATAATAAGCTTTTGCACTTTAACGCGAGGTTAAAGTACCTAGGCTATTTAATAAGTGT
Source organism: Melanchra persicariae (assembly GCA_947386135.1). Lineage (NCBI taxonomy): Eukaryota > Metazoa > Arthropoda > Insecta > Lepidoptera > Noctuidae > Melanchra > Melanchra persicariae. Next base: position 2,962,773 of record OX376653.1, on the reverse strand, counting down.
CTTCAGAGTCCCTTCTACCCCTAATCGGTTCTGAGATTTACGCGTAAAAGGGTAACGAACATGATGAGATTGGATGTGCAAGTCTGTATGTAGGTAGGGGTTGCAGAATTTGTTCGAAAGAGTCAGCGCGGCCCTGAGGGTCTACTCTCTAAGCCCGAAGTCCGTAGTTTCGGCCTAAGTGTCGGGCGTTTTCTACTCCGTAACACCCGACACTAAGGATCTAGACAGACGGACCTCATTTCAACTGCAATCCAACCGCAAATTGCAGTTTGAATGCAGTTGACACGACTGCAATATAACTGCACGGTTGGTTTGCAGTTCTATTGCAGTCGTGTCAACTGCATTCAAACTGCATCCGAACTGCACCATAAGCACTACTTTAACGCTCCGCCCTCCCCCCCGCGCATAGAATCAGTAGTAGAAACAAGGTTAGAGTTCGATTGCAGTCGGTGTGCAGTTCACACGATTGCACGCCGACTGCAATTGAACTGCAATCGGACTGCACGTTTGGTTTGCAGTTCTATTGCAGTCGTGTCAACTGCATCCGAACTTCAATTTGCGGTTGGATTTCAGTTGAAATGCGGTCCGTCTGTCTAGAGCCTAAGGCCGAAACTACGGACGTCGGGCTTAGAGATTAGACGCCCTGGAACGCAAAGGGCATAAAGAGGAACACGGATGGGTTTTAGTCAGCAAGAGTCTGACACGCTCTTTCGCTTCACCCAGAGCGGAAGAAGAGATTTGATGATTTCCCATCCATAAAAAAAATGTCTGTATGTACTGTCCAATGTACAATACTAGAAAATGGCCTGAATTAGGAGATAAATATTTCCGGGGCAATTTCATACGGTCACATAGTAGTAGATGCTGGCGATAATTTCTACATATTTATGTTATTGCGTAATTGCAGTAACATATCTATTCTGTCTCTTGCTCTGTGCGATGTTGTTATTCCTTGTTATTTACGACAAATGGCTCGAGTGACAAATGCGATACCACACGAATATAGGACGTGGAATATGTGTCAATTGCAATCTGTGCGTGTAATATGTATCATTATTTACTTCATAAATTTGTATTGAGGAGAGAAATTGAGGGCATCAAGTTCAAGAGTGTCACTAGGTATGTCTAGTTAGGATATCAGGAGATTTCCTCTGTCATAAATGTATGAAAACTACGTATTTATTAATCTAATAAATACGTAGTTTGTAATCGAGTCGAGAATCGTAATTTGAGTCAATAATAAACGAAAGACTAGTTTTATGGCAACTTTTTTATAAACGACGTATATTAGTACCAGTTTTTATAACTTTGGATGCCCTTCGATATTTGAATGCAATCAAAATACGAACCACTTTTTTTAAGTCGAAGCATATTTTTTTTTAAAACGACTGCGACGTTCGTTACATGTTTTTTATCCATGCGAATCTGCCTTTTAAAATTTCACCAACTATAATAACCATAGACACAAAACATGTAAGATTTAAAAATAGAACAACAGCAAAACTTGTGAGAGATTGCAAACACCTCTGAAGAAAGCGCTCCCGCCGTAAAATGTTGCAACTTATGCCAGATGATAAACAGCCGCGTCTTTCCTTTTATTTTTATTTCCTCTCTTACTGGAATTTCCACTTCAATTGCTACTTTTTAGAGATTCTTTTTGTATTATGAAATAATACTGGGTGTCAAGTTTAGATGGGATTATTTTGAATCAAGTTTATAGTAAAAATGTCTCAGTGGAATGTACCTACCTAGTTAAAACTGATCTGACTGACCCCCCCTGACTCGGTCAGCGCCAGGTTTTGTTAGTTTTTAGCGTCCCGTAACCAAAGGGTAAAAACGAGACCCTATTACTAAAACTCAGCTGTCCGTCTGTCTGTCTGTCCGTCTGTCTGTATGTCTGTCACCAGGCTGTATCTCATGAACCGTGATAGCTAGACAGTTGAAAATTTCACAGATGATGTATTTATGTTGCCGTTATAACAACAAATTCTAAATTCAGAATAAATAAATATTTAAGTGGGCTCGCACTTGGCCGGTTTTTATTAATAATATCTAGTTATGCAGGTAATTGTTTTAATGTTGAAAAGAAAAAAACGAGAAAATTCAGAATTGAGGATTTGATTTGAAGAGCGTGTAAAATTCTAATTTGGAAGCCAAATTTTGAAATACTCAACTTCAAATGATTATTTCGGAACTTGAGGGTAATGTAGGTAATGTATAACTCTATCTCACTCTTAATTGTCAGACTCAACGAATCCGTCTCTTCAAGGTAACGCCCGAAATCAGACTTTTTTTTCAAGAATGTTTGCACGAACAAGTAGGTTATAAACACCCGATATTTTGTGAATAAGTGTTATTACAGGTACTAAATAAAGGGAGAAAAAACGATAAAATAACACGGCTAATATGTAGAAAATAACAATTTCGACGATAAAATTGGAATTCTTTATATATCAGGTTATGAAAAACGGTAAGGGGTGGAGTAGAATAAATTAAATTTATTCTCCTGGAGTACAGATTCGTGATCGGAATATCTCGCGAATATCTAATAATAAGTTGGAAGTACCTACTCCTTACAAGTCCTGGCAAATGTCTTTGATTTCACATTTGAAGTCATATTTTGTTGGTAATAGAATGTATATTATATTTTTCGTCCCATATTTTAAGTATTTGGAATTTGATACATTTTCTATTTCAGGTATGCTGTAACTATTGTTATTATCAAGATTTTTGCGAGAAGTAGGTAGGTGATTATTATGTTAGAAAACACATTCGACTCTATGCCATTATCTTAGAACCAACATGAGCCTCGAAACTAAATCACGAAATACAAATCCGATTTATTCGCCAAACACACACTTGACCATATCAAAGAGAATCACCAATAATCTGCTATTTATGTCCACTGGATTTTATCCGTAAAATTTCCGCGAAAACATCGATCACGCTTCAGAATTTCTCACAAACAGACCAACCCTTCCGCTGCTCGCTAGTCGAAACGATGCCCATTTTTCACCGATACCCGTTTGATCGACCCGAGGTATCGTAATTGGACTTTGTACGGTGAAATTGTTGTTAAAACGTGGTCACTCGAACCAACGCTTTGTGCTTTGCTTGACACAGGTAATAGTTCCGTTACAGTGCTTAAAAAAACCGAACGAATATTGCTTTCATGTTAGCAATTCTGACAGTTTGTCGTCGATAAAAATTCTGTGAATTTTGTGACTGCCGCTCGTATTGAAAGCTACGTTTACGAACGCTCGTATGGAAAGCTACTAGGGCTACATTTTTAACGTTAGTAATAGGACGGATTTTTCATGGAATTGTATCGACGTAAATTGTTTTATTCTAGACATCTTGATCAAATTATTTTGAAATAAACATTTGCTTAATTTACTATTACCAAAACAACACAATGATATCAAAATTAACCAAAACAATTTTCTGTTCCTATTAATTGATCGTATCAACAAATTTACTTTACTTTGGTAACATTACGAAAAATCGATACCAATTATTCGAAACGAACTCAAACAAAAATCACAATTAAACCTCTGCGCAACAGCTAATAAAACTTTTAATATAATTCGATATCAATTTGAAATTTCCAGTATCGACAACATAACGGGCTCATAGGTAATTGGTATCGTGTTCGGATCCGATGTTCTATTATTGAAAGGTCGCTCTATTGTTTTCTGTTTAGGCTGCATGGTATGGGTTGATCGGATTGGTCGTAAGTTGTCAGCTGTTGTAGTTCCGACGTGTTTCATATAATTGTTTTTGTATAACTGTTTCGGTTCCACGGTGGCCAGCCATAGTCCCAATACCAGCTAATTATTATTTATTTTTAATAGAACTCGTGTTGTGTTTTGTTTTCAAAAGCAAAGTGTTCAAGCAAATATGTGCCGATCTAATTTTAAATGCAAATACGTTAATTTATCGTTATTTCAATGCATGCATGTCAACTCATTTGTAATTGTGCTGATGAGCAAATAGGCAAAACAAATAGTGCTAAATCATGAGTTTTAAATTGAATGTTTCGCCCGGGGAGCTTGAAACAGATAGCGTTAAAAAACTTCGCGATTCGCGAAAAAAATATTGTACACATCTTTTAGCGCTCGTCAAAACTTTCTCGGATATTAAAGATCGTGACGATCGCCTCTAAATTTTTGGGCCGACATCGCTCATCACACTCATAAAAACTACGCAGAGTTGTAAAAAGATATCTAATAAAAAAGTTTCGCGTTTTAAAAGCGTCACAATATACGCCGTTGATATAAGCGACCACAATAGCATCAGCCCTGCTAATACGAAACTAGGATTGGGTAGGGTGTCACCCTTTGTAGAAAAAATGTATAATAACAATTCACACAACGAGATAAGTAAAAATACGAGCTTGTTAAACCGTAAAAAGTAATAATGGGGAGAGAAAAGTCAACAACGGTTGCATTTGTGTCACAAAATTATTCACGCGCGTTAGATTTTGTCGCCATTTTTGGGACACCCGGCGTGTAGGACGGTAGGCCTGCCCAGGGGGAGCTATAGCGGTGCGAAAAGTATAATAGAAAGTTGTAATGGATGAAAGACATTTTTTAAATATTAAAAAGGTGATTTTCCAGTAGTGCTTCTTGCTTGATGTGAGAAGGGTGACTTTCGAGTTTTGCGGTGCAATCATTGTTATTTTACACTACTTCAGCTTGTGCCCATAACTACTGCCTATCTTGAGAATGTTCTTGAATCTTGATATACAAGTAACAGCTCTAGTGCAAAAATGCTAGAGTATCTATCCCGTCTATGTTTTCGTTTTCTCTTTACTCCGGCGTTCGTTAACTCAAAGCGCTGGCCTTAAAAAGTCTCGATTTACGTTCGAATTTATATTTCTTTTACTATTTTGCATGAAATTAAAATCCGTTTTGGCAACCCTCCATGAAACGGTAAGTACATGTTTATTTAGAAAAACATGGTCTCCCAATTAACGAACCTTTGTTTTATGAGGTAACCAAAAATAGTACGTCCTTATTTTTCATTGGGAATCCTTTTGTTCTTTCTTTGTTTTACTGAAACTGTCACATAAAATCAGTTTCAACGGAACCTATTTATCATTTTAACTTGGTTTTTTTAGCAAAAGGTTTTAATGTTTTTTTAGGAAAAAACATTAAAACCCTCAAATTTTATGGTTCCATTTAACAAACGAATATTTCGATGTTAAACGTTTTAACTAAAATTTAACAGAACACAATCAAATAGCAACTCGTATACTCAGTCAGTAAAATTGCGATTATTCTATAAGCTTTGACATTTGCGGCAGATGTACGTTAAAATTGGATCACAGTATTGTGTCAGAGCAGCTGACGCGTATATTTCACTGTGTCAGATTCTGCGTCGAATATTGCAATTGGTCTCCGAAACCGCCTCGCGCACCGGAGGGTTAATAATGACGTTCGAATTATGAGAATTTAAATAAATGTTTTCTCGTTATATTTTAAATAACGATCTTGATGTGCATTAGGTACTTGTTATTTGAATATTGTTAATTGAATTTAATTTTTGAAGGGCTATATTTTATTTATCGTGCTAATATCTTCTTGGTCCCGTCAGTGCGGATTTTAGTTCCATAATACGCTATAATTCGTTCAAACAATTTGTAAATGAATAATCAATATATTTTTTATAGATATTTCATTCTGATGACGTTAATTTAATTTACCTTTAATACTATGTGATTTATTAAATAAATAAGACAGGTACCACACTTACATCATATTTTAATTAGTTAAGAGTAACAATGGTTGAACGAAATAAATATCTCTGTTAGTTTACTCTTTTGCCCGCGGCTTTGGTCCCTTCGGCTTGACGGTTTTAATTAATTTTGATGTTGTGTTGCTAGGTTCGATATTTTGAACTTTCCGCGCGGAAGCATGCGGGGACCGCGCGGTGCGCGCGGTGAAAACGTTAATTTCGAGCTACCATTCTTTAAAATGACCGAGATATAGATTTTCGCAAATGTTAAAATCGTTTCCAAGAGCTATATCTGTACCAAAATGTATCAACATTGGTTCAGCGTTCAGTGGCGTGAGAGCAAAACAAGCAAACGCACTTTCACATACATAAAATTAGTAGGTCCTATACTCATGTAAAACACAAAATATTCTAGGTACCAAACTTTTCGCCTCTCTGGGGGGCAGCCCCAACTAAAATAGCTTATCTTATCAGTCAACATGTCCATCGGTCAAGCAACTTGGTCGTTCACCTCGCCATGTGCGCTCTACATTCAATTAAATATTCAATCGCGACGCGCGGCTCCCCGCTGCGGCCAGCATTGTATCGCTCATAACGCGATTAACACAGATTCGTACGATTGTACCTATTAAACTCTATTCAAATCCTTGTTTCCAATTGACGTTATTTGCGCTTAAGCGGAATTAAACTTTACGGAAGCGTGCATTAGGTTGATTGTGCAATGAACTAGGTATTGAAAATTACAATTTTTTTAAAAGTTGAAGTGAAAAATGAACTTTAGATTCAGTGGCCTTAGTGCGAGTTTTTAAACGTTCTCGATCGCGTTAGCGTAAACGTCAATTTGTATTGAAACTGAATAAGCGCCGTCTGGTGACACGCACGAACAACCTGTTTTTTTCTATACAATTTGACATAAGCAGCCATTTACGTTAACGCAATCGAATACGTTAAAAAACTAAACGCATATTTTTTTACATGTCCGGTAACTAGATTGCGAACGCAGTGTACATATACATAAGTACTGACGAATTATCGCTTCCTCCGCTGACGCATAGATCAAGAGCGCAGAGGTGCTAAATTTAGACCTGAATCATTGCCATTTATAGTGAGGTTAATTCTGTACTAATTGAAGTAAGCCAATTAACACTATTTAGTAGTTTCGTGCCTTCGAATCCAATTTTCGCACTTCATTTTCAATATCAAGTTTTAATAGACTTCCGTATCCTTTAAAGACTTCATAAAACAACAAATAGGTACGTAAAGTAGTTGGCCGAGGCAAACAAGAAAACTGCATTTCTCGAGATTTAATGTTAGCTGAAGTAACTCAGTTAATACTTGATGCCGTTTTTGAAAAAATAATTAGCTTCCAGGAAGGCGAGTGTTTTATTATGAGAAAAGTAAGAGAAGCGTACTTAAAGAGAATATTATAAACTATCTAAAGTACATTAAGCTCGGAATGCTTCGTTTCTTCCGACAAGAAACGAAGAACGCCGACGATGACCGAACTAAATTAAAAAGTAATGAATACTATCATCCTAATCACAGACTTACGTCATCTCTTTTTATTCTATGACCTTAGAGAATGCATCATCAAATCGTACCCTGTCATTACGCCGGAACTGGCCAAGAATCATGAGTAATTACGAAGTAAGAGGCCTCTGATTGAACCTTCCCTGGGCGTGACCATTCTACGTTTGAGTGACAGCTCTTTGTTCACTCCTTTTTGAATTTGGAATGGAATGTTTTGTTTTCTTAACGGATTTCGAACGTTTTTTTTTTAAATTGACCGTTTGATGTAGCCATGTTTTTTTACAGATTTGGTTGGGTAAGTGAATTTAAAACTAAATTATGTAAAATTTGTATTTTTTTATAGGTAGATGGAATTCATTACTGATACCTGTTGCAACATCTACCTACCATCGAAACTTCATAAATAATTGTAGCAACATTTATCTAAAGTAGAACAATTCCGATGATAATAACCTAATTTCATTTCCTGAATAAAACGTTTTCATAAGATATCAAATTGAAATTAAATTCCTCGTCTTAATTGAACCAAAAATGTATTAGATTTCAATGTCTATAGATAAAGAGAGGTTCGTATAAAAAATAACACTAATGTAAGAACAGAAGCTTTGAAAGCTTTTACCGTTGCGTAATAATTAATTGTTGAAATGAATAAACATTACTCGGGTATTGGGTGTAAACTTAATTAAAAGTTTTCAGACGTTGTATCATAATCAACTTTTATCTTTTCCCGAAGTCCCGCTACTAAATTATTATTCTGTTATACAATTGGGAATGTATAATACGGATTATTTAGATTTCTACCGGTGTGAATGAGTTTTTATTTGATACAGATAGAGGTACCAACCTCGAGAGGTTCAATGAATGGCAAGTAATGAAAATAATAAGTTTATTTCATTTTTTTTTGTGTTACAACATATAGCCGAACTAGGCAAATTTCGGCTATCAGCGCAATCCCCTCAAATAATTAATATTAATGACAAATAAAATTATTAGAATTATTAGATAACATAAAAAAAGCGATAAAATAAAAAATAAGTAGGGTAAATCATTAGAGCAAGTTATAAACCATTCAAATTACATAATATAACCTTTAATATGAAACATTAAAAAGATTCTTCAGGGAAAAGGCTTTTCTTCCCTTTTTCCACATGACTGTATATTATTATAATTATTTACGGTAGCAAATGGGTTTTCTAACAATTCTAAAAAACCTGAATAATTCTAATAATATAATATTAAAAAATAACAGGAAGTTCTCATTCAATATCCTTTTCCATAAAAGAAACATCGCAGAAGATTACGGATTTCCCAAAGAATAGCCAATTTCATTTGAAAATCTGCGCCATAATCTCGACTAAGCTAAGGTCACGAAATCCTTAATTTCATTAAACCTGTAATAATTAAACCTCCCAAAATCGATGTTAAAATTTCCTCAGTAATTAATCTTCATCAGGACCGCCATTTTATTAGAAGTGACTTCGTGATTAAAAGATAGTTTGATACTTTCAAATTAATTTTCATGCCGAGTTGGGGAGTAATTTTCCGCGGTAAGCCAGTGATAGGAAAAAGAGAATTTGGAATCATCAGGTTGCTGAATTTTCTCGCCGTTTCAGAACGTTCGGTAAAAAATATGGTTTGGTTAGTTTATTTTATTCTATATTTTTATATGGCCCGAAAAAGCCGATTTAGACTGCTCTGCCTTTGTCTGCATCAAATAGAACAAGTAAATGTGAACAAGGCTTTTTGTTAATTTTTTAAACTAAAAGCCAGTTTTCGTGAAACTCATGTTAAAATGTAGCGAAATTGTGTTTTTGACTGATTGCAACTGCGGTGTAAATGCGAATGTTCCCTATACCGGATTGTCCTCTGATATAAAACTGATTGTCGACGGACAGTCCGTAGTGTGTGATGCCTTTTTCAAGATTTTTTCTCTTTTTATCTCACACTGGTTTTTTTTATTCATAATATTTTTTATTTGTCTAACATAGGTAGTGAATATATTTCTTAAATTAAATTTCAAAGGTCGCTATGTTATGCCAAGAAGCGTACAAATATTGCTGCATGATGGTTGCATGCGAAATAAGAGAGGAAAAAAACATTAATAATATTATCATGCGAGATGTAAACACAAATTATTTGTTTTATGTCATAAATAATTAAATGATAATAAATAAATAAAAAGAAAAATTATAAATGTCACAATAATACGAAGGAATTTCTACAGTCAATGCAATTATAAATTACCATTACTCACAATATTCAAATTCAAAAAAGTTACGTTCTACCTTATCCGTTGTACATAAATGAAACCCTGCAGCCCAATCTACATTAACACCCAACTCTTTCACCATGGCACACCATAAAATCTCACTTGGAATATCACCTCAACCTGGGAACCTCACAGCCGCAATCTCCCACCGGAAAAGCCCTTATTACTTATTACCCAACTCCGACTAACGAATACGATATAAAACCAGTTATAATTAAACTTTAACTGCCAGTAATAAAACTATAGAAATAATTATGTTAATTATTTTTGGAGCTATCGGCCGCATTCATCATGCTGTCCATTTGGTGAGACTCTTTTGGATGACAGTTTTAAATAGTGGTTTTGTTTTAATTAATCTTTGGGCTGAAGATGTTGTTAATTGTTTTAGGTCGTCGCAGTATCTACAGCTGTTAGTGTTATGGAAAGATTAGTTGAGTCAATAGTAGAATCAAATTTAAGGTCCAATATTAGATCTCTTTCTAGTGCAAGTAAGAATTCTTGCACGTTCTTCCCTATAGAGATCTACGCTTTGGAACTTGCAATTAGCTTCATGTTTTTGACTGACCGAAGTAAATAAAGGGTTTCATTTATTTGAAATAAATGCTTAATTTGTAAAACATGTTTTTTTATTGATTTCACCATCCTCAGTATAGATTTGGTAGAACACATTAGAATTAATTTTAGACAGTTTAGTGTCTCTCAGTCTCAAGAAAGCAATCAGGAAATTTATTAAAAGCTATTTTCGAAATAAAACCCAAATTTAAAATACAGGTTGTTGCAGAAGTGCGTTTTCATATTTAAGGGTTGTGTTCTGTAGCTGCTTTAGATTATAGAAACAAAATCAAAATAAAAAAAAAAAACAACGGGTTGCACTCTGGGAGTGCCGGCGAAGTGAAAACTTGAACATTAACGTTGTGCATTTTTGAATATTTTGGAATAGTTTCACAGGAATCGCTTTATTTATCAGTGTAAAAGTACTATCATTTATGTGGTTGGATACAATATTCATTTATTGCGCTATCGTACACAAATATGACAATTTATATAACATTTACATTATCCGTTTTACGAATTTTCGATCAGGTCACATGTCCTGACGGTCACGTGTTCTGACGCGAGTTTAACATTTTTTACCCATCCCAAAAAGTGCACAACGCCGCTAAAGAAGTTTTCATTTCAAAAATACTTACTCTTTGACTTTTTTCAAGAATTTTCGAAAACGACTAATAAAAAGTTAAACATAGATAAGACGATGCTCTTCTTGAGCTATATACTACTGTTATTAATAAACGAACTTTACAATGAATAAGCTCATTAAAAACTAAGTAACATTGAAAATTAAGAAGTTAAAACAAGGCTTTCAACTACCGTCGTTACCCAAATCTGTCAAATGCGTTAAAAGAAAGGGAAAGACAGATAAAAGATAAAAGCTTGACAGGTTCTAATGCGTTTCTCTTTTTCATAGATTATGGGAGCTAATTATACCAATGGAATATTAATTAAGAGTTGTTAGAGACTGTTTTATTAAAAGTAATTAGGATCTAATTATTATTCGACAGTTATCGCACTTATTAATTATTCTGACGGATATACGTGGATAATATTTTGATGTATGTTCTATGTTTTGTACGTCGCGTTGTTTAACTGTTTTGTACGTACATTTTTTTTTCTGTTCATTCATGAATCAAAAAATCTAACTATATTATTCATCATTGATCTTGAAATAGTCCTTCCTTTGTTTTTTTTTTCAGATTCGGAATTTAATTTGTATGTCGAAAATGTTGGCATTAAGTCTGTTTGAATTTTGGAATGTTCATTGCTCAATCAGGCCTCAAAGTCCGAACGGATTTGGATGAAAGGCAAATAAGAGATCTGCTACATCGTAACCTGATATAGGATACCTATAGAATCTACTTTTCAACCTGTTATCGACTTTGACGCGGGCGAAGCCGCTGGCATTTTTTTGTAAATTATAAGTACTTAATAATCTTGGTGGCCTGTTGGTCTAGTGGTTAGTGACCCTGACTGCTAGGACGGAGGTCGTGGGTTCGATTCCCACACAGGACAAATCTTTGTGTGATGAGTACGATTATTTGTTCTGTATCTGGGTGTGTAATATCTATAATATGTATGTATTTAGAAATATATAAGTATGTTTATCAGTTGTCTGGTTGCCATAGTACAGGCTCTGCCTAGTTTGGGATCAAATGGCGGTGTGTTGGTTGTCCCAAGATATTATTATTATTAAGATATTATTATTAATCACGTCTATTTTTATATGTCGCAGCCAACTAGCAGAATCCGCCGTTTCATTAAAAGTCCTTTTCATTAAATTGTACCGTTGAATCAGCGACATAAGTGACATGGGCAAGTCGTTAAACGATATTGAAAAAAAGACGTCACTTCGGTCGCTGAAAAATCGCCACACTTAAATGAAAAGGCTAGGCAACCAATTAAATGGCTGATTAAGCTACTTGGCTGCGACACATACACAACAACCGTAAAAATAAATAAAAACTTCACCCATCAATACAAAAGACAGCGTTTAATCCTTTCTCTGTCAACATTACTGAATATTGAGAAATAGGCGAGTAAATACTGCTTCTGAGCCTCTCCGTCGTATCCTTTCTCGATACTCGATTGAAATTATAAGCCCCAGTCGGGGGAGATTCGACACTTTGGAGCCAATAGATATTTTTATAACGTCATTGTCGGGGTTTGGAAGCCAGCGACTTACGTAACTAATATCTATTTGGGGAGATATTGATCGAATAATGTGTGTGCTAGATTATGGGCCTGCCTATTTTCTTTTTGTCTTTATTGATTTTTAAAAGTAGGTCAGATTTTTTCAATTTATTTTTTTTGTAAGTACTACCCTACGTACTCAGGCTAGTACCTACCTAACTCACATTTTCCGGTTAACTGTTTCGTCCCCTTAACGAAAATTAATTCCGTTCGAGGTGTCAGTCATGTCTACCTAACGAACTTGTTTAAACGATTGTTCAAAGTTTTACTAAATTATTTCTAGAATTTTGAACGTAAAAGCGTTCAGTCATTAAGCCATGAAAAAAAAATACAGAAGACGTCATTTCACATCAACGGAATATCATTCCTTTCAATAATTCAACACAGACCGAATGACATTTCCGCATCGCACGCAAGAAAACCATTTCTAGGATTGGTCTCCAAAAATATTTCTACTTATAACAACATTTTATTATCCTCATTCCCTACAATATGGATAAAATAAACATCTTAGCTTGTCGTCTATAAAATGCAGGAAAAACAGAGGAAAAAGAACACGTTCTTTCATTCACTCATGAATGTAATTACTTCGTGTCCTAGTGAATGAACTTATTGTAATGAATTTTAATGTCATGCGGTCCTTATGCAAATCTTGTCCTCATTCCATTCGGTCTTTTAATTCTTAGATTATTATTACTCAATGAATAATACAGTTAATTTGTTTTTGTTATGGGCTTTGTGGGGATAGCTGTATAAGGCTATGCGTATGCCTGACTTCCAGTTAATTAAGTTTGATTCTAATAGTTATGGAACTTAGGACTAGTTTCTAGAACTAATTAATTTGGCAATAATTTAAAGCTGCCGTGATTGGTTCACTTGTATTGCGTTCAAATGTGACACGTCAAGAACTTCTTTTCAGAAACTAGGTGTTATCCACGAGTCCACGATTAATCATTTTCAAGGAAATTGAGTCCTGACAACTCATTTGAATGAATGTTATTGATAGTGTGTTGCCTCGTCTAATCAAAAGTGTAGGTAGGTAGGTTAAATCAGTGAAGGAATAATTGCAAAACATCTCCCTATATTATGCCAGAAAACTGATGTCATGATGGCATCCAGCAGTTCCTAATTTTCCAGACACTTCTCCTTATTTCATATTAGATCAAAACACTTGTCTTAATCCCGAAACTCCCGCTCCCAACAAGGTCACAGCTCGATTCGCGCCATTTTTTCCGCCATTTTGTTTTATAATCCAGGTCACGTGCACCATATTGATAAGTTGTCGCAACGTGTGCCCGATATTTGCATGGCCCGACTTCGATTAGTGCCTACTTTTGCTCCATGTTCCCTCACATATGGAGTTGAAGAGTTTTACGGTTTTACTCAAGTTCTTTTTTTTTTTTCGTGAATATTTGGCGTGAGAATTTGGGTGACTTGGAAGTGTGTAGGCGTTTTTTCTTTTTTTATAAGTTTAGGGACTATATTGAAATGTTTCTATGCTATGTTCTGAGTTAGGTTGAGCTGAAATAATCGATCGATCAGAGTTAATTGACATTTTAATCGCAAGGCTGTCGAGTGCAATTACTGAACCGTGCAATTTTGCTTTTGTTTTGTGCTTCAGGCAAGTGTTGAATGTGTATTTTGATATAAATCAAACTCGATTAATTTTAAAGTGATTTTAGTGCTTGAATTGGTTGATACCTAATTATACCTAACATTGAGTAATAATTGCGTCGAAGCAAATATATAGTTTCAAAGTAGTAAGATGGAGGAGTACGTACGATCATTAGGGGATCCAGAAAGTCGTTAACTAAGACATCCAGTGGTGCCAACATAACCACATTATAACGTAGATGCTTCAAATGTTGACAAGTTACTTAACTCAAGCAATATCCAATGCATTTACAACCTAACACCCAACATCAAGATTACCTAATACAAGTACGTCGATACCTAATAACCGATATTTACATCAATCAGTTCTATGAATTAGCGTCTTCATGTGACACTACAGAAAATACAACCCTTCTCTGTCTGACACTATGGTAATGAAAGAGATGAGGGTATCCTGCAGGTGTGTCATGATTAAGGTGTGACATTTACCGGGGCTCTTTGTGCCATTGATTTGAAATTGGAAGCAAGGATGTGAGTCGTTAAGTTGGTAAATGTTTTTAGAAAGTTGATTGTTTTAGGAGATGGGTGTCTTACCCTTAAATGGAAGTGCATGGTTATTTGAACTTAATTTTATTGAGAATTTTGCTTGGCACAGTAAAATTTATTTTATACGCAAATACAGCTTTTACCTGGATATTTTTATACAAGCTGATGGCCCGATTAAATTATTATTATTATTTTTATTTTTTTTTATAGTCCGCAATCCAATCTCTTCATTCGTTTTTGGGTTTCGTTTCAAGGTAGAAAAAAAACAACGTCAAATTGATAATTTCTCCGGTTAATTATAAAACAATGACGACCAAGTTCGTGCAGCAATTCTAAAACTTAAACATCAGTCTTACTTAGCAAAACCTGGATTTGTGGTTTCAAAAGCCAGAATGAAGTCCCCAATCCCACTGATAGGCTTCGAACGGCCCTAGAGGAAAAGTTTTTTAAGGTACAGCCTAAAATACGTCGTTGGTACTATTTGAGTGATGTGTAAACCGTGTGTGTGTCGCTAAAGAAATGCTGAAGGGATTTCAAAAGCTTTGGTAGTGATCATGATTAGAGTTTTTGCCGGATAGGGATTTATCTTGTTGCCTCCAGAGGATTGGACTGTAAAAACTTTGAAATAATAGCAAGTAAAAGTTTGAATTTAATCCAACTCGATTAAATCTGTCCATTACCGTTTTAGGCAATAAAAATGACTTTAAATGGGAACATTTTTTATGATCCCTAAACAGACTTCTTAAAAAGTTCTTTACGATTCTAATACAGAACGACATTTAACCACCAGCATTAGAACCTAACCTTTTTTTATTTTTTTTACGGGGGGAAATCCTCATGGATGTCCTCCGCCCCGGGGCGGGCGGAGGCGTCTGTCAGACTCTTACTGACTAAAACCACCCCGGTGTTCCATCTTCCACCTACGCCGGGGATCGCGAAACGTATGCGACTTCCGTAATCCCCGGCTGATTAGAACCTAACCTAACCCAACCTCATACTTAAAACTCATAATAAAATGAAATATTCTAAGAATGAAATGTTTAGTTTTAAATTTAGAACTGACACCGCCATGACAGCTGTCAGACCGCTATTTCTTGTGAAAACGCGCGTGTAACAGCAAATGAAGCGTAGTAAATGATTCAACCATGTTTTACAATGTAATAATTATAATGTTTTTTTAAATAATAATGTTACGTGTGTTTAGTTACGGGCTGTTAATTTGTTTGTTAGGCTACCGTCGTGTATCGGTAAGTAATAAATTGAGCATGAAATAGATTAGGGTGTGTTCAGAGGTAATGGATGACGTCAGCGTCGGGTCGTTCGTTCAGAGCAATATTTTGGGATTGGAAAGTGTTCATAAACTCCGATAAATTCAATGCGTATGAAATAAAATTCATGCAGTTACGATATTTTTATGAAATGATTTTTATTTACGAATAAACGTTGTGTATGTTATTTTTTATTGAATGTAAGGCTGTGTCATGTAGGTACAGTAAAAAAAAATTGGCCTATCGGTTAAACACAAAAAATAAAATAAAAAAATCGGTTTGTTTTACTCAAAATATAACTTACATAGTAATAACTAAGTTTTATCTGAAAAAAAAGGGCATCCTTAAACCAATGCCTATCTATCTCTATTTTTTCTTAAAAGACTTAAAAAGCAAGTTAAACACGTTAAGAGCATTTTCATTACTTCAAACAGTCGCTCGTATATTTCAAGCCGAGCTGTTACCGTCAGCTGTATTTGGAAACACCTTTAAAGTTGAAACCCATGGCCGCAAATGTTTACCCTCACCTAGCACGTGTTAATACAAAAAACCTATAAAAACCAAGCAAGAAGAAAAAAAGAAGAAAAAACGTATAGTCTATGATCTCTCGTGACGTTCAATTTGAAGTCTCAATTGTGGTTTTAAATGTTTTCGAGCACCTGCCGTTAGACGGTTAACATCGATAAAAATTGTAATAAAATGTTTGGCATTTTTTAAAAATTAACGATTGTTAAAAAAACATTAGTGTAGGTAGCCGTATGTTACACGGTTCCGTACCCACAGGTTTTTGTCTATTTTTTGGAACCGTTTCCTGTGTTTAAATTATAGGTAGGCACGCGTTTTTTTATTGATAAAATTGATCACATGCATTCAATAAAACTTAATTTATATATGTTTGTTTTTGAACGTTTTTATTTATCCATCTGTTACATGTTTATTTATGACTAGCTTTTGCCCGCGGCATCGCCCGCGTGAATGTAAAAATAGCTTACCTATGTCCTTTCCCATATCTCAGGCTATATAGGTATCTGCCAAATTTCATGACTATCCATTCAGCCGTTTTAGAGTGAAAGCGTAACAGACAGACAGACAGAGTTACTTTCGTTTTTATAATAATAAAAGGGAACTACGGATGGAACTAATGAACAAGCGTTAAATGTATAAAAATACTAGCTCTCGCCAGCGATGAAAGTCAATATTCTGATGTCAGCGTAGGAGTAGGGGCCCGCTAGGGCCAGAGCCTGCTAGGGTTGATCTGATTTTGTTCGAAAGAGTTACCGCGGCCCTGGAAAGCAAAAGGCACTACGAGGAGCACAGATGGGTTTTATTCAGTAAGAGTCTGACACTCCCTCCCGGACCACCCAGAGCGGCAGGAGTCATTTGATGATTTTCCGTCCATAAAAAAGTCAACATTCTGTGGTAACTTGTACCTAATGTAAATGTCGGAATATCGGGACAATATTTTGTCCTTTATAACCCAGTTCAAAAAGCCAGGGTCTACTATCTGCGTTCCAAATTTCATCTAAATCCCTTCAGCCGTTGTGCCATGGTGATAAGCAAACATTTAAAATTTGTAAAAGTACAGTTTTTTACATAATTGCATAATATAGATAATATTAGGAAGTGCCTATGTAGCTACATTTTCAAGTACGTTTTTAGCACTGTTTTTTTAATGAAAAGTAGTACCCAAAGGGCAAAACGGGACCCTATTAAGAACTTACCTACTAAGACTTCACTGTCCGTCCGTCCGTCTGTCACCAGGCTGTATCTCATGAACCGTGACACCTAGACAGTTGAAATTTTCGCAGATGATGTATTTCTCTTGTCGCTATAACTACAATTAATACTAAAAATAGAATAAAATAAATTTTTAAGTGGGGCTCCCATACAACAAAGGTGATTTTTTTATAGATAATGGTACGGAACCCTTCGTGTGCGATTCGCACTTGGACGGTTTTCTTTTTTTTTATGTTAGTGTCACTTGATGGACGGTCGTCAAATAACTGCTTTTTCTTCTTTCTAAGTACAATTTCAGTATTTTTTTGCTCCTGACAGATACATATTTCGTTATTGCTCATACTTTCCATTCCCAGGGCAAACAGTTGATATCGACACCGAGGGCGTTAATAGCACTTAGGGCATTGCTTATCAAACATAGTATTAAGTTTCAAGATTGCAATCACAAATAGCGTTTAGTATGGCAGCTGGAAAATCATATTTTACACCAGTAAGTCTAGTATGAACTGTGACGAGATATCATTTTACCGATTTTTATGAATTTAACGGGTGTTCGACAAAATTATGACAAGGACTGTCAAATGATATTAATTTCGTAAGTAGAATTCAATAGGTAACACTTTTACATGTCAACTTTTTTCGTCAATTTAAACTACCTAGTTGATTAATAATAATACTTATAATGCAATTTTTTTATGATTTGATCATGTTTAGTAATCAACCACGTCTCGATGGCTGAGCGTATTTCGATGAAATTTGGTATAGGTAATGATAGACCATGACTCAGATAGGATAGGTACCATTTATTCCGGTCAAGCCTTTCACATGGGCTCAAAAATTTTATTCACACAATATTTTTTTATTTCAACGTACAATTAAATTTCTCATGAATCAAGGAACCCTAAACATTCTTAGTAACATTAAGCGGGATTTTTATGTTTATAACTTACTGTTCTATGAGCGGGTGGCCAGCTTAATTTTTACAATTTTTTACGAGCGTGGAATTAAGCTATGCTATAATACCTAACTATTGATATAGTTGTCATCATTAGGCGCGAAGCAGACCGTTTGTATTCAACAATAATTGTTTTGAGTATTCTGGCGATACAAGGCAGTTCAAGTATTTCTGTGGTGTTTCTCCGCAGACCATGGCCCACATTTCATCTTGCACCGCGTGCACATGTGAGGATCTAATGTCTGCGCCAGCAAGTGGCGTTATTGTAGCTGAAAAAAAAGCCTAACAAAAAAAAACTAAAAAGACATAATTACTTTGCCATCGACACGTTAAGAAGAAGGCGAAGGTCACAGAAACAAACACAACTCAATAGATATTTTGTTCCGTATCTTACTTCTACAATATTCTAAGAGTAAATACCACGTAGGTACGTTTACCCAATACCTCATTAGAGATACGATATGCTAAGATAATATTCGAAAACTAAAAGTTGCCGCGTACCTTACTCTCGTCGTTACACTATGGTCTCTAAGGCCGCGTTTCAACCAGAGATGTGCGAGGATCCGAAGCGAGGAATGTGAAACCAAGAATAGCTTGCGCTGAGCGAGGCTGGGTAAATGAAGCGATTCTATTGGTTTGTAATAAACACATCCCTCGCTATGCATCCTCGCACATCTTTGGTGGAAACGCAGACACTAGAGATAGTCTCAAGTTTGTGGTAGCCACTTGAAGCTATTACTGATTGAGATATTGAATGCAACTTAAGATTTTTTGTGGCTCGTAAATTAGGAGGACAGATAGTGTTTTGTCAAAATATGCGATTAATATACAAAATGTTCCACTTCAAATTAAAAATACTTATAAAAAAGTTTGTAAATAAATCGTCATTTGAAAAATGTTTGTAGCCTTTGAAAACCTTTATTTCTGATAGTGATGGTAAAATAAAAGATGAAATAATTAAATAGCCTTAACTATCATGAAATTGTGTGTAAATGCTAACCAAGAAAATAAAATGCATTCTATTCTATTCTAATACTGTTTGCGCACATTGCTCGCACGACAGATGGTCGATGGGGCCGAAAAGTTCTGGAGTGACGACCGCGTACCGGAAGACGCAGCGATGGAAGGCTTTCCACAAGGTGGACCGATGACCTGGTGAGGGTCGCGGGTTGCCGATGGATGCGAGACGCACAGGACCGGTTGTTGTGGCGACACTTGGGGAAGGCCTATGTCCAGCAGTGGACGTCTCTCGGCTGATATGATGATGATGATGATGATGAAAGTTGGTTTGTTCCGCTTGCGCCCCTAAATTACTGAACCGATTTTGTTAACTTGTGGTAAAGAGATAGATGAGACCCTCAAGAAGGTTATAGACTTATTAAGAAAATTAAAATTCACGTCAGTGAAGTCACGGGCAATAGCTAGTCGATAATAAATTAGTTAATTTACGACTTATTAATAAAATCCTAAAGAATAAGTCTTAGTTTAAAATTAATTCAACAGTATGAATAAAACCATTTAATAAAACTTCATACAAAGAGTCAATAAAAATCTATTTCAATGTTAGGCTATAATTAATTCATAATGAATAAACAAATTCTTGCGAGGCTCCGTAATAATTTGCATAACAGTTGGTCAACACTGGCCTTCGTAAGTACTTTATATTTAACTTCTACATTCAATGCTGTCAAGTTTATTCAGCTTCAAATACTTGCCGATTGACAAAACTTTCTTCAGCCAATCTTTTGACCTATCACTTTGTATTTTAATCGACATTTTATGGCCTCAAATAAATAATGTTAAGGAGTTTTTGAATGACAAATTTTGAATTTCGATAATTTAAATGTTTTCCGGTTTTTTTTATATTTTTGTATTGACTGTAATATTGTATTTTGGATTGATTTAATTTTGACTACAATTCAATTACTTCCTAATTTATAATTCCAATTAAGTATTCTTCACTATTTTGTACGCCGAACATGGCAAAACATGTTGAACGAGCAATATTAAACACGTTTCCATCCAGTATGTGCATATCTATGTATCATGTTACTCAATGTTTATGCATGAAATGCTTCTTTATAATTTTATCTTTAAAATATTTTTACTACGACTCTAAATAGGTTCGAACAAGACGTCATCAAGACTTCAGTTATCCAATAACTTTAGTTATAGATATCTAGATATCGATCATATAAACTCCGGTTATGAATATTTCGAGGACCGTACTTTAATGAGGTAATTCATTCTACGTATTGATAAGCCGTCGATAAGTCACTACCTCTCACATCAATGAATAATTCATTAAAATGTAATTTCATATTAATAATAATTGGTCCAGGAGGAGCTTGCGGCTAAATTATAACCGCCGCACAGGCCGTTTCAAGGTTAAGCAACGCTTGCCGAGGTTTGTCTTTGGATGGGTGACCATCAGAATCCTCCGTGCCTCGGAAAGCACGGTAAGCCGTTGGTCCCGGATGTCATTTGGAGATCTTTGTCAGTCGTTACGGGATTTCAGAAGCCAGAAAATCTGAGACCAGTCGTGCCAAAAAGTACCGTGTTACCCAGGTTGTTGTGGAGATCTGGTAGGCAGCCGCTCCACGTAAAATACTGGTAATCAGCTGAATCCAGTTTGACTGGGAGCCGACCCCAATATAGTTGAGAAAAGGCTAGGCAGATTAATAATTATTGCTCCAGGCAGAGATGGCGGGTTGAACTGCCAGTCTTTTCTTTTAATCCGTTGAAACTTCAATGAAGCGAGCGTGAAGTGAACTGTCATTCCACCCGAAAGCTATGCTTTGACAGCTCACTTCACTTTATGTTTACAGAAAAACACTACAGGACTTCTTCGATATAAACTGTTCATAAATTATAGCCCTAAACAGAAAGAAGTAGAAGTAAAATGGAGAGACCTTTGCCCTTCAGAAGAAAAATATAGGCTAATGACCAAAATTTTCATGTTTTTCATCTGCATAATCATCATCTTGCTACCCTTATCCCATGTCACTTAAGGTCGGCGCAACACGTTTTTTCTTCTTCCATTCTGTCCTATCAGCCGTCACACTATCACTAACTCCCTTTTCTTTCATATCGCTCCTCACACAATCCATCCATCTTTTTTTTTTGGCTTCCCTCTTCCTCTCCATCTCTGCATAATAACATATCAATACAATTTACCATCAGTCAAACATACTATCGAGTCTAACCTATCGCAATGTGTGAGAAGCATGTTCATATTCGCTCGTTAATTTTTTATAGCCACGTTATAGCTGTAATGAAGCTAATAATAGACTCCAGAGAAACCGACGACGGTTCTAATAAGTGGGGGAATGAATAAGGGCTTATATAATGCTTGCAATTATTTTTAAATCATATTAATAAATTTTAAAAGATCGTCATGAAAAAAATATCTTTTCGTTGCGAATTATGTAGATGTCTAAATAATTACTCACTAAGCGTAACAAGCAAACTATCTTTAGCATTCAAAAAATTAGTTAGAATTTAATTAAGGTTCCCGTAGACAGATGCGTGACACGACGCAACAGCGCATTTTCATAGAAATATGGATGATTTCTGGTTAAAACGTATGTGATTCTATTTAGTCCGTCATGCGTCAGTTAGATTATCGAAAAATATTGGACACGTATTTTTGGCTTTATCAAATCAATAAAAAAACACGAAGATAAATCGCATCAAAGAGGAGTGGGGGAGTGGAGTTTGTGACTACACGTGTATGTCATGTGAAAAATGTACCTACACAATAAGTGTCGTTTTAATTTTTTGTTTATGTGAAAAAATAAAAAATACTTGTCTAATATTTTTTGGAAATCTATCTGACGGACTAACTAGATTTTTTAAATTATCTACCCTATTGTTCTACGCGCAGAGCAATTTTAGAACAATTTCTATGAAAAAGCGTTGGCTTATGGTCCCGTCGCGTCGCGCGTCGCGCCACATGCAAACGGAACTATTCATGATCAGTTGGTGACGCTATATAGATAATAGTAATTAGAAATTCTAATTCGAATCTATAAATAGAAACAGAATTTCTAGTGGCATACACTTATCGGATAAATCGAATACTGTTGTCTGGAGAATTCTTTCGAACCTTGATGTCTGCACCCAAACTTACTATAAGAAAAAAAAAAAAACATAAGTCTACCTAATGTGACCGTTGTTTGCAATGCTGCCCATAAATTATCAACATAAATAGGGAGCAATGTCACAGCCATTTTTTTTTGTGTCAATAATCTTCCAGTGAGTTCCAAGCATCTCAGATCGATATTTCACAATCCAGCCATAAGTTTTTCAACTTTAAACTAAATTATGCTAGATCCACTGAGGTCCGATTGGGTAATATTTCATCCTGAATCCCATGGGAGGCTGGCAGAGTTTGGAAGTAGCTTTCGGCCCCTTCCGTGATACTTCTGCTCAATATCATCATCTTCTGTTGCTCTGTTTTGAATCAGGATTATAAATAGGGAATTTGTTTACCAATGCATCTATTTTTGGTCGGCTGAACGTATTCTGAAGCTAAGGTTAACGTTTCTAATGTTAGTTTCTACTTAGGGTCTGCTTGGACTAAGTTGAATTATTTCATATTCCACCTGTTATTTTTGCAGCACACGTTATATTCTTTCTAAGCTTAATAGTTGCTCAGCTTGTTAGATTCTGCAAAAAAACAAGTCTACAAAATTTATTCAATTCTTCATAATTAGGCACAAAATTTTAAAGCCAACAAAACAAAATGTGCTAATTTAACAACACGTAAGGTTTAACAGAGGTTGTGACATTAAAACTTAAATAGGCATAGCCTTGGTCTCATAATAACGAGAATGTTTAAGAGGAGAATTTAGTTCTGAATGTTATATCTAGACAAAAGTAATGTTAAACGTATCGACTATAATTGTGGGTTTAGCGGAATTTTGAGAAGTAGACATAAATGCTGTCATGAGAACAGAAACAGTGATTCATTAAAATAAGGGAAATACTGATTTAATGTGTGAATGCCGAAGCCAACTAGCTTAATCAGCCGTTTCATTAAAAGCTTAGCCTTTTCATCCACTCCAACCAGAGCGAAAGGTCATTTAATGATTTCCCATCATGAAAAAAAAATAAACAGACCATACGAGTTACTTTTACTAATAGGTATTAGTATGGATTCTAACCAGAATCTGATTAACTATAAAACGTCATTAGTTTTAACACGAAAGTTCAGAGACTGGATGAGTGAAAACTGTAAATGCAATATAAACTTAGAAACGTCTGTTCAAGCCAACTTTAAACTTAAAACTAACATAAACATTTTAGTAACTTCGATAGAGTCAAATTAATGCGGAGTGCACTCAGCGACGAGTCATTGTATTATTAATGAATATAGCGGCAGTTTTATCTTATCCACTTATCTTTTATAATTATAGTTTCAGTCTTAAATGTAACAATTTTAAGTTTTAAGTGGAACCTGCTAGGTTAAGCTAAATAGAATCAGCTCCTTGTAGTTAGATTACAAGAATTTGCTATTGAAATACTATACATATTAATTGAGATACTAAACTAATTTTCGCGAAAGATCGCGAAGCTCTTATGTTCAGAATCAAGTAAAACAATCTTTTATCAATATTAACCCCAAGAGACTGTTTTATCACAAATAAAATAACAGATGAAAGAAATAAAACTACAGGATTATTATTTTATTACAAGTAATTAAACATTAAAACATGTGAAATAATAAAAGTTATGAAGACGTTGTCTGATATGTACAAAGTGCACGACTCACATGTTTTATGAGAGATGTAACACAACCTTGAACAACTTGTGTTCAAGTCTTTAGACGTTTTTATGTTTGTTACACACAGCGGTTAAGTCATTTCTAAATATTAGTATAAAACAAATTCCTTGTTTGCCTCTACTTCTTCTCAACGGATTTGTATGCATGCGTTTGTATCTATAATTTAAACCCGTGCAAAGCCGGGGCGTGTCACAAGTTAAAGAAACGTTATCAACACTTTTTTAACAATTTCTGTCAGTTTGATTACTTTTGTGGCCTACTGAAATGTCCTTTCATTGGTATTGTTAGTCGAGTCGTTGAGCTCCTGATTGGTTCTAAGTTGAGCTACTCGATTACTGACCAAACTTACACTGACTGGATACTGGATAGGTCCACTCAAATATGTGTGGTTAATTGCTCAAAAGACCATTTCAGACACTGATCTGCATGATCGTATTCATCATATCGTATTGTGAATGTGAGGACCATGTAGACCATGTTATTCTGGTTTGAGTTTTTATGCGGCCTACCCAAATGGTAACTTTGGTATTGTTCGTTAAATCGTTGAGCTTCTTAAAGTTCTAAGATTGAGCTACACGTTTTCTTGCTTGCACTGTCTGGACAGGTCCAATCAAATCTGTGTTGTACTTTCTTCAAGAGACCACCTCAGACATCAACTTACATAGTTCTTATATGATTTGACCAGTAAAATTGTTTGGACTTCAAAAGAGACTTTGACCTCTGAGTTTGTTTCGGTGTTTCCTCTCAGGGTAGTGAGCTGGGTAACACCGGCTTCATCTATTTTACTTACAAAATAAAAATCATTTATCATTTAACACATACCAATAAAATTAGTAAGGAAGAGTTTTTATCAGCGTGGCAGACTGACGTCTGTAAGAAAGTTTATCATTCGTAAAGCCAAAACATTGCTGATATCGGAACCCAAACCCACACAAGTTTGAAACATAAGATATATTTTTGGTTTTATTATACTTTGATATCATTTTCATGGCTTCAAAAGAATGTTTGCCAAATTAAATGTGGATGTGATTCCGGAATATCATTGCACAGATCAGCTTTCTTGTTTCAAACATATCGAATAGGTTTCCTTAAAAATCTAAAAATAGTGTTAATTGACCGACTATTCATTTGAAACCATTCAATATGATTGCCAGAAATACTGTGCGCTGTACAACGGACTAGATTCTGAGTAAGGCACTTGATGATGATTCAGTGTTTGGGAAAACTGTAAAGGTTTTAGCTTTATAAATAGTAACTAGAACTGTTATTCCCAGTGGTGATTCGTTCAAAGATTTCAAATTCGATGTAAGAGTAGTTGGCGATATATATAATATATAAAATGTAGTTCATAAGTCATTATTTGCTGTTCAGGAACTCCCACGGATCGCTTCACAATTTCTAGTAAACAATTTTATACCAGTAAATATCAAAGGGATTACTGTTATCACTAGTTTTTTTTATGGTCTGGAAAATAGAGAAAATTTTGCTTTTTTATTATAATATCCGTGAATCTTCTAGAATTTTGAACGGAGACCACCAGATAGAACTTTATCTAGTTAGAATATTTACTCCGCTCTTGTTTTCTAATTTTAAGTCCTTGTTTGAAATCTCTTGTTTTGCTATGACTGCGTTTTCGGTAATACCATACCGTACTTTGAAATGCTTGTTAATGTCAACTATTGCCAACTATTGCATGTGACTGCACGCCGTTGTAGGAATGTGGGCGTGCACTAGGTAATAGAATACAGAAAACAGACGTGATGTTTTAATCCGCATTATCTATTCGTACGCCAAAACAAACTGCATCAAACTCAACATTAGTTTGTTTGTCCTCCAACTAGAAATTGAATGGATTCTGCAAATGCACAAACGAGGTAATTGTGTAATTGTATTTGGGTCACCGAAGACCAGACTCGAGAATCGAGGCTGGGTTGTAATGTCTAACTATATTGCCTTTGTGTTCTTGTTGTTTGTTGCTTTATACAAATGTTAATTGGGGTAATAATACTAAATTTAGAAGTAAACTGTTTTAGTTTTAAACGGAGATAATTGTTCAATGTTTTGGCACTTTTGAGAATTGAAATATCGTAAAAGCCAGCTTAAGAGGAGGCTTATCCAAATCCCAGTCAAATCTTAATTATGTCTGCGTTGAAATCAGAAAAAGTCAAAGCCCTCTAAATAAATCCGTAGCACTGACGTTGATCACAATGAGCTTGGAAAATATCAAAGCATTTTTAGTAAGAAATTCGAATATTAATTCACAACCCTTTCTAATCCCCGTTGAGAGAACTTTTTGGATTACACAAACGGATTAAGAATTTAAGAGTAAATGAAAATTTGTAGTGCTTAATAAAAATCATGAGTTGACTCTATGAGCAATTTGGGCAAACAATGGCGAGTTTTATTAAACTCCTAAATAAAATGGCTGAACTTTTTCATGGTGAACGCGTGAGTTCCTTTATTTGTTATTTGATACCTTTGTTTCTTGGAAAGGCTTTTCGATTTTAAGGAAATAATATTCTGCTCGCAATTTTGAAACGAAATCTAATATGACGAGAAGTCAGAAAAGTGATTACAAACGAGGATTTTATAAATGAGACTGCAAATAAACAAGACATACACTACTATAATTTCCCGGTTTTGCTTCTACTTATAAAAGTGAAAATATAATAGAACCAAAGCGCAGACCATTTACAGTTTTACTTATACTTGCTAAAGCTATTTGTCTTGATATTTTCTTCACATACCGAACCTCATTGAAATACATTATTCATACACACACCACAATCCACACGTTTATAATCCTGTCTCAAACGAGGCCTAAGATTACAATTGCGCAAGTGTGGCATGTTTACATTTATCGCGTTTCAGTTAATGAATACGCCGCTCGGTCACATTGACACTGCGTTCTTAGAAACAGTATGATAAACAAACATAAGAACCAACCGGTGTACTATTACATATGTTTACACAATCGTTTCTACTAAACGTGCACACAGATAAACTCTTTAAGAGAAACAGTCCCGATTTCCGATTGTTTGTTTTATCAAAACGCTCCACACATCGATACTTCGACGAAAGAAATATTATTCATTGATTGACTTAATGTTTCAATAAATACTGATGGAGATTTGGAGTTCAAATAAACAGAAAATGATATTGTAGCTAAGCTTGTAGAAAAGAAAAATAAAACTGACGAAATAAACGCTACAGTATCAAGCATAGATAAAAGTAATCACACTGCTAACGATATCGCTCTCTAAAAAGAAGAAACAAAAATAAATTCAGCAAAGTTTATCTTTGTCCAAAATCTTATTTTCTTCGTAAAGTGAAATGGCCAACAATTTAAATTACTTCAGATAAAAGAGAATGTAATTAATACGGGTACTCAAAATACAAAAGAGGGAAGCTTAACAATTTTGAAGTCCTGACGATGCAATAATGGTTATCATAATATTAGCAAATCCTCAAACATGGGTGGTGAGTGTTGTTTTCTAGTTACCACCAGCCATCCAATATGGTTGGGTCTGAGCCAAAGTGATGGAAATCAGAATGTATATCGTTATTTATTTCATATCTCATCTCTTATTGACCATTTCGATGAGCAGTCCACGATGCAATTGACCTTCATTTGCGAAATGGAGCGCGATATCAATTCTTTGCGAGATTTTTCTTTGTTGTCTTGTCTCTCAACATCGTTTCTTTCTGTTTGCCCAAAAAAATTTTACATTTCCTCATTTCTCTGAAATCATTTTATATCATGATATCATCGTCCAGATTATTAGCTCTATGAGCTCGAATGTTCTCAGAACCGGTCTAATCTCATTACTGTATTCGGCTCCGTTGATTAGCGCTGATATTTACCAAAATGTACATTAGATATTAGAACGAATTCGTGTTTGTATACCTCACCTTGACTTTATTAGTCACTCTTTGCACAAACACCTACACTATAATCTTATCTGAGCTTAGCGGTGCGTAAGTAATAGTGTTACTTGAATGTTTTTACTAACCTCAATTAAAAAATCCGGTTGTGAAGTACGGAGATTATGAGTTTCCAATTTTACAAGCACATTACATCCATGTAGTTCACTTTGAGGCAACGTTACACAGGACGGTACGCTCGTTGAGCACACATAACATCACATTTTGCACTTGCCAACTAAAAACAATAAACGTTGTAAAACCGACGTGTATCCAGTTAGCTAAAGCCGTATTTCCCTTTACGAGAGAACGTTACGTGAACACAGACCAGTCACAGTTTATTTTATTTTTTGTTGGTTATTACGACGATTACGCGTACAGAGAAATTCGTAGCGCACGATACGTCCGCTCGCGACGCTGGCGGTCGACCGACTGACTGAGGGAATGGTACGGGAGACGAGCGCTGAACGAATGGCCGTCTAGCTTGAGCGAACGCATAGGGCGCATCCGAGCCGGCTTGGCGTGATCCTGGCAAACCCTCTCGTAGCCCGAAATAAGTGTTATTAATCACGCTGCTTCTGTTTTTGGTTTTATTTTGCATTAAAATCGGTCCTGGTTCTGTACTCAAGTATAGGCGAGCGGCAAACGTTTGGGGAAGTCTGAATTCAACTGGTTTAGCGACTTGGGTGTCTCCTTACCTGCTGTCGGCAAGCCCATTGACTATGAAGGGACTCTTTGTTATGGTCTAATGGCGGGATGACATCAAAGCGGTATTTGTTTAGAGCTGCAGTTGATGAAAGCTTACAACGTTCGTTGGTATTAACAACAATTTTGAACCCAACGTTTGTGGTATAGTTTGTAAAAGTTGTAGAACTAAATATTATATTATCATGGTATTGGTCTACATTTATTTGTGGTTTTTATTTGATTTTAATCAGCTTATTTTCAGCAATGGTTTCAAAATATATTTTGCCTGAAAATTGTAAATTTACACTGAATGTTGAGTTGCGATAATTGCTCGAAGCCATATTTGACGATCGGCTTGGATATAATTATGATCTTGGGCTACGTAAAATTATGGGGTAAGCAACACTGCATGTGGGATGGATACGGGTCATGGTATACATATTGACGAAATGGAAGGTTTAACGATTCCCTTGCCTTTCCTTGTATAAATAACGACTTAAAGCAAGGAAAAGAAGACAAATGATAACAACTAATAAGGAGTATAGGTAACAATAAATATTGAAGGGTATCAGAGCAGCTGAAGAAGACACGAAGAGAAGAACAATCCTTCTTCTTTTCGTGTGTTATTCATCAAGATTATAAGGAAAGATGATAAGAAAGATTATAAGGACAAGTCTTGAAAAGTGGATACTGACTGAGATAGTGGTCAATAAAAATTAATAGAAATCGAAGATATGCTCTCGAAATACCTAGGTATATACAATAGGATAAGAATGTTAAACTGTATATAAAGTTAAATATGATAAACAAAATGTAAATCACAATAACAAGTAAAGAAGACTCCAAAAAAAATTCAGAAGTTATTTTGACTTGAATTACCAAAGAATTTTGGAAGCATCTTTCTTATCAAATTAATCAGCAGCAGATAAAACAAATGAGCAGACATTAACACCAATTGCCAAAACAAGTAAACATCATGAAAATGATAATGTACAATATCCATGAAACTCTTGTCTTGAATCAACTTGACCAAGTGAGCCGTTATTTATTTTTCACGATTCATTTATCAATATTTGTAAGTACGTCGTTTTGATGTATGGTCTTGTTAAGTAGTATCATGATACGAAAGTGAGAAATGATCGGCTGTTATTCTTGCTTACCCTTTTATAGTTCGATCGATTTCTGTAGATATTTATTTTTCGTGAAGTCTTTTGTTAGCTTCGGCTGTGTTGAACGAACAACTGTAATAATGTTTTGGTTTAGAATTTTACGATTCGATTAATGTGAAAAAAAACTGAATGCAAGTTTATGAAAACGAAAAAAATTTGGTGCTGACAATTGTATGAGATATGCTTGTGGAATATCAACGATATTACTATAGGTAAATCGAATCAGGCCTGTAGATAAATACATAAATACACACAAATGACACTTTTTTATTGATAGGAAATCATTAAATGACTTCTTCCACTCTGGGCGGAGCGGAAGGTCAGATTCTTGCTGACTAAAACCCATACTTACGTGTTCCTCCTAATACTCTTTGCGTTCCAGGGCCGCGGTGACTCTTTCGAACAAATTCCGCAACCCTGGCAGGACACAACATTGGAGTTGAAAATGTAGAACTGCAGCGAGTTTAAGGGCGAGACTATCAACGACAAGCTCTACAGAGCCAATATTAAGCTTAATGACCCATTATTAACAACAACTATCGTAGGATCAACTTTATGCTTTTATAACAAAACCTATTTACTACCGGTCGTCAAAACTAGTCAGTTGTTCAACAATGCACATTTAGCCCCCATCAATAAAGTTTTGTCCATATTTTTTGATTAATTTATTACATCCATCCTTCGTTCATTGTCCACGATACTTTTTTTGTCCACCGGATACGCTCACATCAAGATTGCGAGCGGGCGCACTCAACCAATTTTTATTATGCACGTTTCAATAAAAGGTACAGTGGCAATTTGTCACTGAGCGTGAAATGGCTTACAGATTCATCTCTGTTCGACCACAATGCTGGAATTACGGATGATATGGAATGGGCTAATGCAGAGTTGTTACTTTAAGAAAGATAGGTTCAAATCAGGCTTAGCTTAGCTTAGCTTAATGTGGTTTTGTGGCTGAAACTGGTGGTAGATTTGAGAAGACGAGTAGTGGAAACAGCTAATAATGACCAATAAACAAATTGGCTAAATTTCAATGTCGTAAACATTGCTGCATCATAAGCACATACAAAGAACTTCTACAAAATACGAAAACACAAAAGAAATAAGACTTTACGAAACCCGTAAATATTCTTAAAAAGACGATTCTTCCTGAGATGTCCATGCAATTACTTGAACTCTCAGCAAAATTCAAACAATGAACTATTACCAAAATTAAACCAATATCAGTCAAGTCGGTGATATTGACACACCGGTTCAGACTAGAATTGAAATTCATTAAACGCCTTGTGTAAATTTGGTCAGGTTAGTTACATTTAGATTAGGTTAGGTCAGGGTGAACTTAGGTACCATATTGTTTGTCATAGACCGTGAAATGAATTTCAGGTTCAATGGCGTTGAGTTCGGCCACAAATCTGACATAATAGTTTGAATGACTCCGATAGGGAATTACAATTGGCAACAGTGGCGTATAATGTGCGTTACGGTCTGTTTATACCAGTGTGGTTGCATTTGCAGGTTAGGTTAAAATCATTTTGCATTGCTTAGACAATAGTTTATAGTCAATAAAACAATCGCGTAGGTACACTTTTGTGTATTCTCATAGCAAATGACACTGAAAAATCATGCATGACTTGGATAAAAATTAACAAGCAAATAAACCTTCGTTTGCACAGTTTATACCTACTATAAACCATAATAGTTTTGTTAGTTTTCCTTATCTTTCTAAACTTCATTCCGCCCATTCACATCAATCTTTGATATTTTATCTCGACCACACTGCAATTCACCATATCCCTGTGTACTATACCACTATCCATTTGGTCCCAGCTCTCCCATGTCTACCACGGTACTAAAATTTGTATGATCCAGACACCTCGTGTAGACTATTATATTTTCCCAACTCCCAACAATGGCTTGGTGAGGTTTGGAATTCATCAGTGTAGTTCCGGCATCTTCCGATCGCGATTGTGTCCACAGCACCGTGAGTGATTTATTGGCCTCCATTGTTGTTCACGTCATATTATATTTACAAACACAACACATTTGCTTTTCGATATATCAGAAATCGTGGCTGGATTTTTTGATGAACGTTTTTTTTATTATTGTTTCGGGTGAAAAGGATCGTTTGGTCAGTAATCGCTTCACACTACAAATCCCTATATCGAGGATTGGCGTCCGCACAAATCAAATACGACTCGGATTGTGTAGGTAGGTACTGTATACATTTATTTTGTTGTGAAAACAAATAGTTTCATACTGAAGCAAAAGGGAAGAAGTAAACAATATAAACAACAACTCTGCTAATTCAAAAGAGATTGCAGACTCACGAGGCAAAAATCTTTGCAGACAAATAATAATTATTTTGAAATTATCGCTGTTGCTTTTGGTCGGAATTTTTATTTCTTTGGAGTCATCTAAAAACAATCACGACAAGAGGAGCCGCAAATTTTTGGAAGGGCCGTGCAATTATTTACTAATGTACTTCTTTCGACATTTTTGATGAGCTTGGATGAGTCACTAACAACTTGCCAGCAACAGATTTACTCAATGTTAATGATAATTAAACGCAGATTTAACTTAGAACATGAGCAGACTTCACATAATAACGACCGGATCAGGTTTTTGCTCCGGTTCACTATCCAGAGTTAATCTCAAACTGAGCGAGTGCAAGCTTTAATAGCCATAGAACTAGTAATTTTGAAATGAATATTCAGTGAAGCTGAGATGAAGATAGTGCTGGCATATTTTGAGTTCTCTACTATGAGTAAGACGTCGACAATTCATGAATTGCAATTTAAGCGACCACACAAAAAGCAAATAAGAAACTCAATACTAGATGACTATGTTAATCTGTTTGATGATATCAAAAAGAATATAATAAAGGTCGCTTTCAAAAGAACCAATTATAAAGCTTTGTTGACTCATGACAGAGAGACCATAACAGTAAAACGGCAAAACATTCAAACTAACAACGTCATCCACAAGGAGACACGATAAAAGAGAGCGCTGTATCAGTATAGACCTTTATGTTAACTTTTATACGTACCATCAAAAATATATCATAACAATCTGTATCAGATCTCACATGCCCTATATCCGTAACAAGTTAATTCTCGTTCACCATAAAAACGTTCATTTTTCGCGGCTCTACGAATCCCCAGGTTATCGTTCGATGGAATTATTATGCCAAACACACAACTTGAAGCGATTTGTTCTTTTACAACAGTTACTGTTTGAATTTCTGCCGGCGACAGTTTATTTTCGAGAGACCGTTTCGTATGATGAGTCGTTCTTGATAATTTGATTTTCTGACATATCTACTTTTTATGTTATGGGGTGGTAACAGTATGTATGCGGTTTTTCCTACATTTAATGTCACCGCCACCTATGGGAATAAGCAACGCCAAAGGCATTTAGGTTCGTCGCGATCCTGCCAGGATTTTGTGGAACGCAAAGGTCATAAGGAGGAACATGGGGTTTAGTCAGTAACTGAGTCTGGCACTCCCTCCCGCTTCACCCAGAGCGGAAGGAGTCATTTGATGATTACCCATACTAAAACAATTTTTTTGTATCGTTGCGATGCCAAAGACAAAGCTAAATTGTCAAATTTTTTCTCCAAACCAACAGAAATGACTTCTCGTCAATATATTCCCCTAAGTACAGATTAAAATGACACCGATATAAATTCTTATCAAGTTACAGTTTTAAATTCGAAGACTGCGAAAGTGTATTTTGTGAGCACTTCGTTTATAGTATGCGAGTATGACGTGACCCATTTTTCGAGCTGACCCATACATTTCGTGTGAGATATTATGCAACTGATGTAGTTCATCTTGTCTTTACTTAAGTGCTCTTAGAACAAACGGTCCGATGTGTAAAGAAGAATCTCTTAAAAGTGTTCATAATAATACAGGGTTTGTTTTTGAATCAGTAACATGAATTGCAGAAAGTATATCATTATTATAATTTTGGAATAGCGCCAAGCTAAGTCTGACCAGTGATATGGCCATATTTACATTTGCTTTTACATAACTACTAATATGCCTTTTCCTTTGTTCGTTCATTCTTTAATTTTAAGCCACTACCTACCCTTAACTGAAATGAACACTGAATAGAAAGAACACGGCTCAGTGACTCCATTCCGTTTGATCGGCTTTAATATAGATGTTTTGATAAACTTTTTAAACGTTAATGAATTTTATTTTGGAACGCCCGAAGGGCACCTTTTTTTGAAACATGTTTGGAGCGTTTTCTAGGAAAGATACGTTACATTGTGCTTTTATAAATGTAAAAACATTGCAAAATAAAGCGAAATCATATTAATGTAATAGGTATTCAGTCAAGTTGATTGATACAGGTCAAATTACAGAAACACAAAAATATGTTTTTAAACCAACGTTTAACGGAACAACCCAAAAAGAGCTTATACTATAAAATTGAAAATCAAGTATCTCAAACAAAGAACAATTTGCCTACATATCCATGGCCCGCATCGTACAACATTTTAATGGGACATTACGAAAATGTTTAGATCAGTGGCGATAGCGAGGAAAGCGTCATACTAACATTTGTGTCGTACGATTTCAATAAACGGTCTCCCTTCGAGCATAAATAATGCATGTCGAATTGTTGGGCCCCGTATACCGAGATAAAGATCAATAATAATGCTACATCTGAAAGATGCTTTTGTGTGCCCCCACAGATCATGATGTCGTCAATATAAACGTAACGGAAAATAAGCCTTACATCACAAAATATAAAACCGATATTAGCATACATAATTTTTACAATAACCACTTGCTGATTTACCAAGCGCCTGTTTGTAATAAATAAGTTGATTCAGAGAGCCAGTGACGTATCTAGGACAGCAGTTTTGATTATCATTAAGCGTAAGTCTCGTTCACTGGTTAAACTTTATCGGTTAATGCAACTTGATTGATTTCATACGAATTACAGGAAATTAATCTTTTAATGCTGCTCTTTAAATTACGAGTGGGTTGATCTCGTGGCATGAATTACTTACGAAATATCGTATTGCTAATTATAAGCTTGCTGAGTTAATGTGTTGTAATGAGTATGTTTGAGGAATAAC
Source organism: Melanchra persicariae (assembly GCA_947386135.1). Classification (NCBI taxonomy): domain Eukaryota; kingdom Metazoa; phylum Arthropoda; class Insecta; order Lepidoptera; family Noctuidae; genus Melanchra; species Melanchra persicariae. The sequence continues at coordinate 2,927,710 of OX376653.1, read as the reverse complement.
GGGATGTATGATTCAAAATAAAGTGTTTCAGAAGGTATAAAATGGTTAGGATGGAATAACCTACCTTTCTTTATATTGTGTGTTGGTCATGAAATAAATAGATTTTGTTTAGCTTTCGCCTACATTCTGATAGTATTATTTCATCAGGTTCCAAGCCGTTATCATAAAACCTTTTACACCGAATTGAGTACTACATTTTTCTACCACGGAACAATTCCATTTCAAACCGACTTCCAATGGTACTCGACCAGTTTTCAGCCATCTTTTTTTACATACTCGTTCCGATTGATAAGGAGTCTTCGCTCACTGTTACTGTAAAAGTATTTTAATCAAAGAGAACAATTTCTGTTCGCTCGTGTAATGTACTTTCTCTTTCAATTTCTTTCGAGGCTAGTTCGATTGCTTTTACTTTTGCTCCGAGCTAAAGAAGTTGTATTGTTTTTATTTTTTTGAATACTCTTAAATCATTTGTTGCAGCAAAAAAATGTCTTTTGGAACGAAGCGGTGATCGATTTGTTAAGCTAATTATTTTGTTGTTTTCATTCAGCAGGTGAAAGTGGAGTTCTGGAATGTGGGTGTTTAACATTCTCAGAATTTTGAAGCGATGGCAAATTAAAAGCTAGCTCGTGCGAATCGAAGTAGCTGTCTTTTTTGGATTTTTTAAAACAGCATTCTGTAGTCTGGTTTAATTCCACCAAAAGATGACACAGCAAAGGGTCTAAAAGCCTGTGTTTTCTGTACTAAGAACAAAAAGATGGTGTCGGCAAACAATGTCCCGTTAATAGCTTGTCGAAAGTACAGGACAAAAAGCCTACTGAGTTCAAAATATCTAATCCAGGAGCAGATCTGGGGCTGATAAATAGTTACACACTTTCATGAATCAATTTTTTTAAATCTCTTTTGAAATTTAATGCAGCACTTACCAGTGAACTGTGAGCGTACTACTAGTTCACTCGGCGTGGCTGTAAGTTTGTGACTCCAGGCATAAAGGCGTGACGATCTGATATAAATCTAACGAATTGGTACGATGTTGTTGTGTGGAACTCAGCATTGCGTTTCCAACTGTTGTTCTATTTGTTACAGGTACCTTAATCTCTGTTCCGGGAACTAAAACGCTTACTGATTTGATTTACTGAATGCTTTCGATTTTGTAGAATTTTATGTTGAAGGTTATTGTTTCTGTTAATATTGTTTTGTAATACCATTGATGCTGAATGTCTTGAAGCACAAGGTTTTTACTCTTGTCATCATAACAATTTCTGAAGAATCTTTTCCACATTAAAAATCTGCCGACTAGATCTTCTTGCTCAATTGCTCGTCGTTGATGTATGCCCTCCGCTTTAATTGAACATCCAGATAGTAACTGGAAACTATTACATTTCTGCCATTATAAATCATTGATTAATTCGTATTTATAATTGACCGTCGCGGTAAATGATTGATGTTCACTGTATTAATTTTGTGCCGTTTACCGTTGAAAATTCTCGTTAACTCACACACTCTGTGGCGATGGGAAAACTTTTCTGTAAATCAATTTGCATTCCAATTACACAGTAGTTAATAGCTTCAGTTAAACAAACTTGATACGTAAATAAGCAATTGGAACCCGAAATAGCTACCTCGATTGAAACTCGATCAATCTTCGTGGCTAAACAAACAAAACACATTAAAATAAAAAATAAAACATTCTATAAATCGAAAGACCCTTTAAGACAATAACCCAGACGATATTAATCTCGCTCCCTGCATTTGAAAATTCAATATTTTTATTGCTATTTGAAGGCTACGAAGGAATAATCGTTCACGTGCACCGGATGTCAAAATCAAAGGGAACCAACCATTCAGCGACCCTTTTGACTCAAAATCGCGGTTTAATGCCAAAACAAGACTTATTGTCGATCGGCCAACTTAAAACTACAACGGAATTCATCATAACAATCTTTGCTGCTTCACGATAAGGTTCAATATTGTTTGGTGCTAATTTTTGATGGATATTCGAACGGTTTACATCCCGCTCATTGACGCCGCGCGGCTCTCGGACGGAACTCGTAAAATCGAAACAGAACGCTGATATAAAAGGAACGGCAGATGAATATCGAGATGAGAAAACCGCTATTATGCATGAGATATACCGACTGAATGTTCGGTGAACCAGAACGATGAACATTTAACGATCTCTTGAGCATACTTACTATTGAATGTATAATATATGTTCAAAAGAATGAGCTATATTGATATCGCTATCGATAAAGGACTACGATAGAAACTATACTTGGAAGTGAAGCCTTATCGATTACAGGATTTACTTCATTGATACTCTTTATCAAAGGAAAACTGTATATAAGGTGCTATAAAAATATCTGCCAACCTCTTGAGGCGTCATTGTACCCATTATTATGAACAACTTTTACTATAGGATCAAACCTGAAATCGCGAAAAAAAAATCAGCTGGTCCCTACATTTATTTTCGTCTAACTCGTCAAACTGTAGGGACCAGCTGATTTTTTTTTCGCGATTTCAGGTTGGGTCCCATAGTAACAGTTGTTCATAATTATGAGTACAATGACCCCTCAAGAGGTTGGCAGATAATTTTATAGCACCTTATATATGTATTTGTGCCATCGTTATCAGAATGATTTCATTGTTACCACATACTAATCTGAATCTAGTTTTGTTAAAGGTAAAATACCTAGCTATCTCAGCGTTATGAGTCGTCTCCTTGTAGCCACCAGCAGCAGCAGTGCGATTTTGTAAACATGTCGAAGTGAAAACTTAAGCGAAGTGAACGACAAGAGAGCTGTCAAACCACACAAACAAGTTGGAATGGCAGCTCACTTTGTGATCACTTCACCACATATTTACAGAATGGACAGGCTGTTCTAGTCAACGTATTTATTTATTTATTGCACACATTATAGTGTTTATGTCAATAACCTATGTGTACAAAATTTACAATAAAATGTCTATTTTTTATCAAAATAATAAAATTCATGTTTTTTTTAAGGTGATATAATAATAATAAAAAAGTAATACTAACCGCCCATATGATTACAATATTAAATAGTTATCAGGTTTTTATTTCTAAGATCGTTTGCATGAGAAGTATTTGGTAGACAATTTCATACATTCTTTGGCATTCTGCATAGAAAGTATGAAATTTATTAGAATGCATCTAGTGTAAAGCAGATAACTAACTAAATAATTATCATCATTGTTTGAGTCTTGACTCATCCAGAAAATAGGAAAGCCTATACTTAGCAGCGGATGGGTCTGTTCTGGACGTCCTCCATCCGTGATTTCCGCGACTTTGACAATATCGTACGCGGTTCTAAAGGGTTCCTAATTTTGTACTTATCGACTGTAAAACAAGCCCTAAGCTTTAAACTCCTTGTTTAACTTCGCGTAATCACAGCAAACGTAGAGTTTACTCACTATATTAATTTTAAACACAAACTACTCAATAATTTTCGTGGCACTCCGCCAACACTCCAGCCAGTAACAATTGTTAGAGTATGCTGCGTAACGAGAAAATATATTTATAACCTGTGTGACTAATGTATGTAAAATATTGTAACGGTACACTATTAATATGGCCGCTGCAACATTCTTTGGTATCATGGTTCCAGGATAAACACTTTCTCTTTGTACATTAGCCTCCCATGAGAGATCCCAGGTTAGTAGATGGACTGGCAGTGGCAATTAAGTGAACGCTGCGACAAAATGGTTGGTATACGATCTTTCATGGTCACTGCAGAGAAACGATGTTAATTTTCAGTAATAGTAGTATAATTTCTAATATCTATAATTACGTCCACCACAATCTAAAATGAATACCAGCTTAAGGTCCCCAGATATACGAAAGGTTATTTAACATCACAGCTCAAATACCAGTGCTAAGACGGGGTCTAAAGACGCTAAACGAATTGCCAAGCAAAGTAACTACAGCCATTATCTCCCTTTTTTAGGAGTCGCTTAAGCCCAGAAGCATGTTGATGGGCCTATGACTAAACTACGTAATAAAGTTTTCAATTACCTAACCAGAGGTTTATGCCCGCCGTACTAAAGTGCCGTGTGTAGTCACCACAAAAGAGCAGTGAGACACCAGTTTTATTCTCAAAAAAGAGGATCGGACAATTTCATTCTGTTCTTGGTTCCCTTGTGAAAATTTATTTCAATAGTACATTTCGCTCATTCGGAGTTTAAAGAAAGGATTCGACTAAGTTCCAGCGCATCTTTAACGTGCTATTAATTTGTTCGTCTTTGTACAGGACACTCAACTTCGAGGGCGTGCCAGGGAGGTAGCAAGGAGATGCCTTCAAGACAATTACCATTGAGAGGATTTCCTAAAGTTTTACAGATTTCATTTTATTCGATCTGACTGAACGTTGTTAGCTTCTTTTGCATTTTAAAGCTCTCTCGAATTCTTTTGCGTGCGAAATGGATTTATCGAGGAATTTCGATTTGCTTTATTTCGCCACTAAGCAATGTTATCGTTCTTATTTCAGAAATCAGGGTCTGAAATAATTCCGAGTACTAGACATGGGCGTTTTCGTATTTAGTCGCAAACGGATATGTAACCGATATTCAGTTTTCATATCGATATCGAAAACCGTTTTCAGATATCGATATCAGTAGTACGATTTGCACAAGTAACTGTGAAACGAACGAAACGCAATCTAACGACAAACGCAAACTCACAGTTTTATAACTTATGGAATCTTTGTTGTAACTAAATAAATAGAAACTAGACCTTATTACTAGCGCGTTAAGATATAGATATTACGCACGCACTATTATTAACCAAATAACCAATCACTAGCCGAAGTTACGTAATATTCGCTTCATCACTTTTACGCCAGTAAAAAATTTAATGGTAAGACAGAGACAAAGCGAATAAAAACCATCGATGTCATATCGCTCGTTATTCGTAGTTCGTTCTCGTTGTTGCGCTTTGGATAAACCATAACTCGATGAAGTTTTTGTGAAAACGGTTATATATATTTAGATATCGATATGGTATGATAATAAACCCATATCCGATATAAGTTACGTTTTGATAAATATCGAACCCATGCCTACCGAGTACCTTTATGTGTGTAAGTATAGCGATGTTTGTTTTTTAAGCTTAACTTAATCCGTTAAAAGGAGCCAATATTATGTGGTGAAGGGGTTTTAGCATAGATGAAGGGGTCTGCTAGGGCCAGTACCTGACAGGGTTCCGGGATTGTTCGAAAGACCTACCGCGGCCCTGGAATTAAAAGAATGCATTTGAGAGGGAAGTCTGACACTATTCCAGTCCACCCAGACCGGTCAAGCTCCGCCGACACACCAGTGTGTCGTCCGATTTATGCGTTTTAAAACTTTCTTATTACTATAACGCAAGGTTCATTATGATTTTATTATGAGCGGAATGATGGTTCCTCATCGACTAAAAAGTGTTTTTTTTTTTAAGGTAGAAGCAATTACTCTAAGAGATAATACAATATGTTATCGTTGGTTACTCATATTATATTATATTGTGACCTGTAAGCAGATATTACCTAATACGTGGAAAAGAACGGAAGCTTTAAACATGTATGATTTATTGCTTATTGCCGCAGCTTTTAAATGCTTAAACTTTTCTTGGAAACACAGATTGTGTTTAATTTTTTTTTTTATATATATCTTGACTCTATCCCCTTTTGATTGGATTATTGGTGGATTATTGGATTATTATTATACAGACATACAAACTTAAATTAGTATTCATATTACATCCTCATCATACACTGACACGCACCCTTCCCACACACACGCAGACGCACCATATCACAACACACACACACACACACCATTACTCACTTACACACACACTCCCACTTACACACACACTCCCACTCACACAACTAATATAAAAAAAATGTCTAGTTCTAGTTTTATTATTATTTAATGTTTTTTTTTTATGTCTAGTTTTATCTATTAAATAGCCAAATTGTTCTAATAGAACGATGGAACCCAGTTGTCTTTCGCTCTTGGGGTGGGCGCTAATAACTGCGACACAGTTACTAAACTAACGCAGTATTAACGTACACAAAAATTGTTACTATTTTTTGTTCCAATAAAGTATTTGTATTTGTATTTATTGGGCTTACAGATAAAACAGTGAATTGGAATTGTAAAGAGCTATTATAGAAGTACTGACTTACCGTTTTAGTAAGTTCTTTTATTCTCTTAATCGTTCTAGTTTGTCAATTTTGCTTATACATATTGAGAGATTATCTTGTTCTTTAAAAGGTTTTCCTATAGATTATTTTTTTAGAATTTTTCAAGGTGGTTTATTAATGTTTTATTTATATAGGCTATACTTTAGTGAGTGAGTTTTTAATAAACTGTCGGCAACAACAATTTTTTTTTAACTTACTCGTGTTTCGCATTGTTCCATAGCCTACTATGAGTATCAGTAAAAACAGCAAACTTTTTAGCAGCCACTTTGAATACACTAAGGCTTATCATCGATTTCCACAGCACTCTCGAAAAATATTCGACCACCATCTTTTAGAGAAACACGAAACCCATTCCACTTTGGATTACTATAGCAAAAATGCGAAAATAAAACATGGAACCTCCAACCGGGAAATCCATTAGGCCGCCACGATTTTGCGTCTATTATTATTTGTATTTTTTTAAGTATGGCTGAAGGAAACTCGGCTTTTCGTGTTGTTATGAAAGATTGTAGAATGATGAATCGTTTGTTGATCTTTTTGAGATAAGATGTCCGGAACTCCTTCTGTTCTTGATGTTAAGTTGTCTGTTATGTACTTGAGAGTTTTTAGGAAGTAGAAATTAGTGAATTTATGACGTGTAACTGAATAAACGTAGGACTCAAAAGTTGTTGGTTCAAAATCGGTTTCTGAAAACTTCCATTACTCAACAAAATGTACTGAAAGGGTTGAAAAGTTTTTTTTCGCGCTTTCGAGTTTGGTCTTATAGTAAAAGTTTTTCGTAGTGATAAGTACAATGACCCCATAAAAGATATAGCATTTATTCTGTTACACTTTTTATGTTAATTTTAATACACTCACAGGCAACTTTAATTAAACCACCGCGTCATTCATAACAAGACTGGGGTTTTGAGTGTATGTTTTATCTGTAATACGTTGTATTATGTCACAGGGACTGCAACAGGATATGAAGCACATATAGGTACATTAAATTTACAGTATTTTATTAGTATAACCCTAACGATGAATACGACAACTTTCGATTTTAAATTTTATTTATTTGTAGTACCTTTTTTTTACGGGGGAAATCCTCAAGGATGTCCTCCGCCACAGTGTGTTCTTTTTAAAGGTTGATGGATAGAGAATGCCTTGTTGAATTAGGTAAGTCCGCCTATGTACCACTATTGGACAATATAAACTTTAAATAAAAACAAAAGGGTTTTATACAGCTTGAACTGCCATTTTTGCAGCGGCCAATTTTTCACCTGCCAGTACTTTTTCACACACTCCCTTCAGTCCTCCATAAACGTTGACATTCTGTAATCAGATAATGAACCAGCAAGTACCTACAAACCCAGATTGCACAAAGCACTAACGAACAGACAAACTTGCTGCCAGAACAATGCGGAATAGTTCATTAAACTGGTTATCGGTACCTGTAGACTAGGAGTACCGAAGTGGAGAGAAAAGTACAGGGCTATGATTTATGTTGTTTTTCTTTGGAGCTATTCATTTTGTGGCCAGCTAGCGAAGTTTTGTTCCGGCAGGTATGACGATACTGTTTCTTCTTTTTTATGTTGTTGTTAAAGAGTTAGATGATGAAGTTTTACGTTTTTGTTTTCAGAGTGTAGGTAGATCATGTGTCTGTCCTGCTTGGGTGGAACACCGCCGTGTCCTCGTCGAGGCGATCGGCGGCAGCGAACTCTCGCTTCCGACCCTGGTGTAATCCATGGTCCGGAGCGAGGAGGCATGGGTAGCCGTCACCTCCAGTAATGCTTGTAAAGAAGGAGCGGAACGCGTGAGGGAGAGACAAACCTCACACCCCAGCCGCCGCAACAGAAGAAGACGCCGCAGGGCGATTCCTGGCCACCGGCGAGCTTTGGGTGGCTCGATGTCCGATCATAACCAAGCACGGGCCGTCGGCGCGTTGTGTTCCACGCGCGCCGGAAAGAGATGTCACCATAGAAGCATAGCTTAGACGGGGTCCGTTAGTCTCAGAGCCTGCCAGGGTTGCGGATTTTGTTCGAAAAAGTCACCGCGGCCTTGGAACGCAAAGGGCATTAGGCGGAACACGTATAGGTTTTAGTCAGTAAGAGTATGACACTCCCTCCCGCTCTACCCAGAGCGGTCATTTGATGCAAGCAGCATTATCTACCGTTGAGTAAGTCTATCGTTGTGTACCCGGAGTAGACATAACCTAGTCCATGTTCCCTGAAGTGTTAGTTAAAGGTTAAATGCTTAAGGTAATCCTCTCACATTTCGCCATTTAACAACACATTAGACCCATGTTATAGTGTGAGTGATGTGAGTCTATTGCCTACCATCGGGAATAAAACCAGACCGGGCTGTGGTTGAGAAATTCCAAATCAATGAAATATTTTTTATCCCTTCCTTTTTGTTTTGTTTGTCCTGTCAATGTTTTTGTGCCCCTAAGTTTGTGCGAAATACATGTGTTTTATTTCTTTCTATAACACTTTGGTAGACCGGGAAATCTAACCCAGGACCTCATGCTCAGTAGTAAAATTTGCGACCACTAAACCGAGGAGGCAGTGGAGGAGAAAACTATTTCAATACTGCATTTGCCAATACCATCATCAAAATCTCATACAGGAAATGATTAACCGATTCCTACCAACAAACATTAAGTTCATTTACATAAAGATATAGGCACACAAACTGACACAGAGATAATAATTATGTATGAGTAATGAGTCCGCGTGTGTTCCTAGTAACATATTATGTATTACTATGCAAATATTCGTGTTTAGGTTATTCATGCGATGTGGTATCTTAACATACATAATGTAGTAGTTTGCGATGTCGGGAAAGAACTACATGCAACTGCGACCAATTGGCTGCGTCTTGGTTTCCTGGTTCGACGAAGTGAGATCGTTCAAGACAAATCGAAGATACTGATTCATCATCATCATCATCATCATATCTGCCGATAGACGTCCACTGTTGGATGTAGGCCTCCCCCAAATGGGTGAGGGGGTTTACCATATTCGTCACGCTTGGCAAGGCGCGTGGAAGATTCTAGAAAAAAATAAATAACGGCCCATATGCTTATTCCCGACCATGACCTACACCGTGTAACAGAATAAACATAATACCTCTTAGATAAGGGGTCATTATACTCATCATTATGAACAACTTTCACTATGGGACCAACACTGAAATCGTGAAAAAAAATCGACTGGCCCCTTTACATTTTTGTGCGCTTTACTCAACAAATTAAATGTACTGTACTGCTTTCGGGTTTGGTCCCGTAGTAAAAGTTGTTCATAATGATGAGTACAATGATCACTTATGAGGTATTGCGTTTATTCTGTCACACGTTGTATATGTACCTGCGAATTATAGCTTTCTATTTCAGGGTTTATCGAAGACCGGCAGCCTAAAAAATTAAATATCTTTGCAATTCATTTTATCACCTATTGTTTGGGAGATGACACTGATTCCACAACACAGGTGATGGTAACTAGCACAGCAGTGCGATTCTGTAACCAAGTCGAAGTGAACTTGGGCGGGGTGCACGACGAGTGAGTTGTCAAACCATACAAATAAGATGGAATGACAGCTCACTTGTCGTTCACTCCGCCTAGGTGTACACCGTGAGATGTCGAAAGAATCGACCGGCAGGACTCAATTTGTATGAACACATTTTTTATAGAAATCAAATCTTATTATTTTATCTAATCTGCGATTAATTTTGATTGTGAAACAATAATGCGATTTTATGAGTGTTAAAGGCTGAGGAAATTCGTTGAATAAAAAGGAGAGGACAGTAGAGAGGCTTGAGAGGTGGCGACGATTTAGGAATACAATTTCCAGCAGTTGATGTGTTTCAGCGAATTACGGTGGTGATAGCTAGAGTTTCATAACACTTTTGCTTGAAACTCACTTTGCAATGAATACTGCAACGAGTAACAAACTATGACATTTAAGATTTAGAAACGCTTCTTCAAAGTTTAGAATAGTGGTCTTGAATTATTGGTGTACCTTAGACCCCCGGGGGTCGCACAACAATAGGTGACAATGTCGCTCAATTAGTCAAGGTTTGATAAATTACCGGCGTTTACATGTAGCGTTTCCTTGAGTGATTTTTGACGTATCCACGGGTTATTTATTGAAAGCAAAATTACCCTTTCTCTGACTTTAAGCGCTAGACAAGAGACATTTCGTAAGCGATAGCGTGGCGATAATCAAAACGTCAAAAATTTATGGAATTGTCAAACGCAGTCGAAGTGTCACGTGATAAATTTATGGAATTGTCAAACGCAGTCGAAGTGTCACGTGATAAATCCCTTATTTTTTGCCATTTTGACAATCCGATTCGCTGATAGTCTGGAGCGTCTGGACAGTAAATACTTGACATTGCCTATTGTAAGATTATCTTGTTTCAAAAAACTTCGTCCAAACATAAGTAAATATGTACCCAAGTTTTCTTTTGTTGCAAGAATGTGACATTAATGGAGGTAGTACTTGAATGCTCTCATTACCGCGATGTAGGGCGCCATCTTGTGTGATGACGTCATTCTTCAGCTTCGGCTTTATTTTTAAATGTTTACGTTTTATTCAATGGTCTGTGCTGTATTGGTGGATAAGTCTTTAAGGTGAGGTCTTTTTGGTGTGAGGTGGTGGTGATTTTATAGCTTTTAGTAACAAATATACGATTAGCAAGTGTCTTGTTTTCATTAAATTAGACTACTTTATCAGCTTTTAGGAATATTGTTTAGAATACATATAAAAGTTGTTAAACATGACTAGTTATGCAATTCTGAAATGTCAAATGCACAGAACTACAGCACCCGGCGTTCGAATATGAGTAGCTCCCTATAATATGACGTGCAAATGCCATCATGGTTTTGTTGTGAGACATATATACACATAGGTACTGGAGCTTTAAAGGATGAATAGTGCTATGCTTTTTTTACAATGGATAAACCCGTTGAACGTTAGGGAATGAAAACCTTAAGGAAACAGTTTAAAAATGAAAATTATTCTGTTTAATATATATATTTCTGGTTTTATTGCTTCTGTACCTATGAGCTACACGCGATGTGTTATTATATTTATGAGCTTGAACGAGTGGCGTTCTGTGGTAGACACCGCAGAACGACTATAAGACAAGTAAGTTTTACTTTTGTGTGTTTTCAGGTCAAAATCAGAGACAATAATTTCCAAACTATTTTGGGGTCGGGCTTCAGACTTACCGGATGCAGCTAAACATCAGAATTTTACTTGAAACGATTGCCTATCTGATCAATACCCGGGTATTACGATACCCTTGGCAAGACTGGTGTCAGATTTTCGGGCTTCTACTCTTAACGACTGCTAATAATATGTTCAAACTACAACCAACCAGACCAACAAATTTCTAATAAATAAAGCTATCAATCGTAAGGCGATACACTAAATTCGAGTTATTTGCATTTAGTTTGCATATTATCTTAATAAATTATTGAAATCATCATCAGTTAGCTTACCTAATGCATAGTTACAATTGGATTTCCACATATGCATTCCTATCTATAGTTATCCATTTAGCATACCCATTTTTGAAACGAGTGAACCAATAACGCACCGTGCGTTCGTTAGCGGTGCTAAATTTTATATTGGTCATTGATATTTTTTGCCGATTGAAACGCATGGTTCCCATATTAGAACTCATATTAAATAATAACACAAATTTTTATTACATTTCATGCAAAAAGAGTTATGCATATGACATCATTCGATGACCTGGTGAGGGTCGCTGGTAGCCGATGGATGCGAGAAGCACAGGACCGGTTGTTGTGGCGACACTTGGAGTTTGCCTATGTCCAGCAGTGGACGTCTTTCGGCTGATATGATATGACATCATTCCAGAAAAAGCAAAACTCAAAGCAACAAATTAATAACTAATTTTGAAAAAAAAACAAGGATGTTACTTGGCCTCATAAATAGAAACAATGTTGGAACAAAAATAAGGAGAATTAATTTTAAAACACTGTGTGCTTTTGCAGCTGAACCATATAGGTCTAGTTCAGTCAAATGTCAGAAAAGGATTAACAAATATGTTGAATGAAAAAAAAATATTAAGTCGAAGTTATCATAGTTCAGAGGCTATTCATAAAGACCCAATCAAAACCATCCAGATCCCAGACATTTTAAATCGGACTTGGGAATTCCCAAACACGAATCCTACGAAATGCCGTAGCGTTTCTACGCAACAAAAAAGGTATAGAACTGCGAACAAACACGCGTCTTTACCTGTCAACACAAAATACAGAGAGGAACAGAAGGTCTACTCCATATAACCATAAACGCACTCACAAAATGTTAAAGCTTCACATCAAGCGAGTGCAAGCGCACTCAAGACTTGCATTCGATTGAGTAGACTAGAAAAACGAGAGTACCTAGGATAGGAAACAAGGTACCAATGTGCGCAAAAACAATCTACTAATGATTTCGCTCCATAATAATCTTTATTTAGGTAGCAGAGCTTTTTGAAGAGTCTTTCGAGATTTCAGTTGCGGTAATATTAATTTGATTTGCGAAATCTAAAACTTATTTCCGCAACTACCGAAAAGAAAAAAGGTATACCGTCATTATCATCATCATCATCATCATCTCAGTCGAAAGACGTCCACTGCTGGACATCGTGAAAAAAAATCGATTACAATCGTCTAAAATCGTCGACGAATAAAATCGAATACATTTATGTGTTCATAAATGTGTTGCGCCGACCCCAAGTAACATGGGATAAGGGCAAGAAGATGAAGATGATGAACACGACAAAATGTACTGAAGAGCTGAATTGTTTTCACGATTTCGGGGTTGGTCCCATAGTGCCTAAAAGTTGTTCAAATGATGAGTGCAATGACCCTTTAAGAGGTATTGTGTTTATTCTGTTACACGTGGTATGTAAGTACGTGCACCAGATTTTGCTTCTTGCACAGAGTTAACCTTCTGCACCTATTTCTTCTAAGCAATCTACCTGCACACAACAATGAGCCTTTTAGCCTCATCCTCTTTCTAACACAAAGGAACACGTGTACAAAGTAGACTTTAATTCAAGAACTTAGCTATTGATAAGGATGTTCTGTTATCAGGAAGTTTACACGTGCCCCGTTCATGTTTAATTAGTTGCACTTATCTGTTTGTGCGTGTTCCGGTACTACGTTCCGGGTTGCGGTGAAAAATCAGTCAAAATAGAATTAGGGTTACTTCTAACGTCATGCTTCCATTCCCTATACATATAACACCTTTAGGGGAGAACATTCAACAATGCTATCTTAGTTTAGCAGAAAAGAACCAATGGAATTATCGTACAAAATCTAGTAATTCCTGAATTTCATGACGCAACAACCGTCGACTCTGCTGATGTGTCATAAATGTCTAAATCTTGTCGTGCAGAGTTGTTAAGTACTGTTTCTTATATCATCTTTTCGGAAAATTACACGTTCCTATCATAACGCAATAGACATATTATCAATGTACAGGAATTAAAAATTCACCACCATACTTTTAACAATCAAGAGAAACCCAAATCAAATGTAATCAATTTCATCAAATTTGTTATTACGAACCAAAAAAAGACAACCTCGTTTGGACATTACACCTTCCTCATCATTAAAACGAACAGTGTGAAAGCCACCCCTAATACCCTGATAAGATCTCTACTGATACTCTTTTGACAAATTCAAAGCGTGTGATAAAACTCCCAGACCGGGACGACAACGGAATAGAATTGGCGTCTAACAAAAAATTGCTACCTGAGATGTTGAAAAGATTGCATTGTCGATTGACTAAAATGGTTAAAAGGTATTATTTAGTAGGAGATTAAATATAAGTAACCGATTTATTTATTTCTGTTAATTTGATTGACCAGAGATAAGAAAGATTGGTTGCAAGTGGCTTCGTGATTTTTGTTTTGCGAAAGTTGAACAGCAATGTCAAGAGTTGTATGCTGTATGGTGATTTTGATAAGTAAAATATTCCTGAGCTTTTCGCATTTACCTTTTATTTATCAGTCTTGTTCCTCTATAAATTGTATTAGGCTTCGAGATGCTTTTTTAGAAGGGTAACCAACGGACTGAGCCCCCGCTGTCTATCCGTTTGTCTGTCATCAGGTTGTATCTCATAAAACATGCGTACGTGAGTACGGGGTTAACAGTTTCAATCAGTCAGAAAACGTGATATAAACGTGATATAGCTGGGCTGTCGCTTCATTACCGCATCGTTCCATTTCCATACGTTTCATCTAATACTTTTAAACGAGCAATTCTTGTATACACGAGTATGTAATCTGAATTTAGGAAACGGCTCCAACGATTATCATGAAATTTAGTATGCAGGTTTCGGGGGCGATAAATCGATCAAGCTAGGTTTCATTTTAAGGAAACATCGGTCATCCAGGTACTAATAATTATGAAGAACACGATCATTACATGCTTGTTGAACCATCCAAAATAGGTGACCGACCAAAATTGGCCAAGAATAGCTAACTATAAGAATTACAAAGAAGGAAATTTACACATGGCCACCATTTGCAACCGAGTCGGATGGAAACGAAAAATCCCGTGAATTCCCTTCATACATTTTGTATGAATCATTGAGCATCTTTCTCGTCTGAAACGGTTCAGCTTGGAGCAGATTGCGGGAGCGGCAGTGCATTTACATTACGTCGTGTAATATTAGTTGTACGCGAACGTTAAGCCATTGAATCGTCTTGGCTAAGAAAGTTTTGTTGGGGAGTTGAAAATATATTTTTATAAAAGGAAAAGTAATTAAAATTGGTTATAGGATTAGAAGAAGACGAAAGAAGCGATGGATGGATTGTGTAAATGATGCCTAGAAAGACCGTAATCTCAAAAATAATACACTTGAGATGGGGGCAAATAGAGATGCAAAGAAAAATAGGACATGCTTTGCAGATCTTGATTAATTTTGGATGAAAATTTTGGGAAAATGAATTTTGAAATGGCAAAGGAAAAATCTTAAAATGTTTCACAATTAAAATTAATCCTAATTCAAAATATAACTTTGGATCAGCTCAGAATTTATAAAGTATTCGGCAATAAGCTTCATTTTCCCATTATAAATCCAATTAGAAAAATATCCAAGATCAGTTAAATCAGTATGTCTGTTGGACCATTTTATATAGGATAATGACAATCACCAATAAGCGTAGTGAGATTCTGACTGATCGGGGGAGCACCAATAGGGTCTCGTATTAGTGGTCCTCCGAAAAAGCTTAGAGAACCAATTTGATATTTTTCAGAACATTGTGACTAACCTAATTGTGAAGCAACAATGAAACGACTTTTTTATTCTAATGAATGATAATTATCTTGATTCAGCAGAGCATGATTTTTACAACTTTGATAAAAGAAAGACTCTAGGAGACGATCCAGATGCATCAACACATAGTTGTTGTTTTGAAAAAACGTTGCCCCACACTAGGAATTTCTCCTGTATCGTACGTGCGTTTATAAACATAAGCTCACAGACACAAACAGCCAGACCCGGAACAACTCTCTGTAGGCCATACAAATATTTTTTCCGTGCGGGAATGTAACCCGTGACACGCAGCGCAGCAGTCAATCGCTCAACCACTGCGCCAACCGTGTCGTCAAAATTGAATGTACACAGCACACTATAAAATAACATAACTCTGAACATAACAGTTGCAAACTTGTTGCCAATACACTTTAGACCTACGCGAAGAAATAAAGAGTCCATTGTTCTAATCAATCTTTTAGGAAACTTTCTTTTATAGCTTGTAATAATTTGAACTGAAGTGTACAAAACTTCAGTTCAAATTATTACAAGTTATAATCGTGAGGCGTAATCCCTTTTTACACGACTTTACACTGGCGTGTTGAGGAATTTAAAATACAATTATTTAAGGGGAAGAGTTTTGATACGTTTCATAGAAATTGGGATTTGATATATTCTAAATTATCGAAGAACCGGATATTAATACTTCGAATAAGGTTAAACTTGAGCTGGATTATTTGTATATTTTTTAATCTGTTATTGCGATTACTCCAGAAATTATCATGTTAGTAAGTTGTCAGGTATGTACCGTTTTTCTTTTTTTGTTACCACAATTTATTTAATAAGAATAATACAATTAAGTCTGTTTTTATTTACTCTACGTTCTTATTATCCTATCTCACATCTGTTAAAAAATCTAGATAATAATTCATAATGCATGTGCACTAGGTAAAATCAAAAATAATGGCGGCTCGGAACCTCCGCTAGTCGCTGCGTAGTAGTAGTTCACCGCGGCCCTGGAACACAATGGGCATTTGAAGAGTCTGACTCTCCCTCCTGCTCCGCCCAGAGCGTAAGGGGTAACTTGAAAGATTTCCCATCCTTAAAAAAAAGGGATACTGCGTAGAGAAAGACTAATTTCATGAACGTCATTAAGTTTGAATCGACCTAAAACTCCTGGGAATTATAATTTAATTTTTATTGTGTCATGAAAGTCACTCGCCTTAAACATTTCAAAACGCAAGTCTTCAAGTTAACAACTGTAACATAGTTGAGTTATTACGGCTACATAAACTACATTCTAGCTTTTATGAGCAAGATTTTCTTTTACATTGTGAGTAGGTAGTTCGAAAGGCTGTAAAGTAGCTAACGGGTATGCGTTAACTTAAATTAGGCATCCATATAATATTTTCTACTAGATATTTACTCGTGCACAGTAGTAACAGCCGCAAAGGTCGTTCTTCAAGGTTAAGCAACGCTTGCTTAGGTTGGTCCGAGGATGGGTGACCATATTTTACATACCGAGACTCCTCCGTGGAGATGATGTTCTCGGCTAACATTGTAGATGTAAGTATTTGACAGACGATATGGATAGCCAGAAGTCAGAAAATCTGACTTCTGACTATCCGGAGAAAATCTGACACCATTCGAGCATTCTTGCCACAGGACATAAGTAGGGTAGTGGAGGTTAGATAGGAAGTCGCTCCATATAAAAAGAATACAACCGACTTCCAAATAAAAATCACTACAAGGAAAAAATAATTTTAATTTTGGAAGTCGGTGTTTCTGGTGTAGTTTCTTCGTTTTTTGACACCGACTTCCAAAATTAGAGTTATTTTTTTATTTGATAATTCATAACTACGAAATTCTCAAATCAGAAGCAGAGAAGAGAGGTATGGATGTTGCGAAATTTGTTAGGAAGAGTCACAGCGGCCCAGGGGGCCTAGACAAAATAACTTTTCTGTAGCTTTAAGGTCAGACGACGACAAAATGTATGGGAATGACATTAGTCGTGGAAAGGTAACCTCATCACCTAATGTCATTCCCATACATTTTGACGTGAGCGTCTGACGTTAATGCTACAGAAAAGATTTTTGTCTAGGCCTGCAAGAACACAAGTTTTAGTCAGCAGAGTCTGACACTCCCGTCCACTCCACCTAGAGCGGAAGAATTATAATTTGATGGCAAAGAAGTAAACAGTTTAATTATACACATGTACATACGTTACCGGATAATTGCAGTAACTCCGTAAGATTGTAATAAATCTTTAAAAAAAATCTCTGCAAAAATTTATTTTAATCTTTCTTGTTTTTTCTTTTTTTCATCATTTTGTATTCAATAAATCCCATCCAAATTCAATATAGTTTCCAATATATCGGTGTCTTGTTTAGAAAAAATATTTTACAATTTCACGCGATATTTTACAATCTTACGGCGTTTGTTATTTTCCGGTGACACATGTATAAGAAAGTGCTATCAGAATATAAAATCCGAGACACAATCTAATCTAGACAAACCTAGGTATCAATAAGCCCTATAAACCCTAAGTTTTTCCCCACATCCTAAAGCGAAAGGTCACAATATTGTACGGGTAGGATTATCATCAATTTAGGGGTCGCATATTTGCATAGGGCAGGCGTGCCGGGCCTCGGGACGCGGGTTCCGCCGCCGGCGACAATGCGATGTGACGCTACCCGCTATGGGTAAGGAGCGTGTCCAATGACGTACGGGACCCTAAATAATTGGTGATGTGATAAGTTGGAAAATTCAGACCTTGGGCGTTAAAGGGATAAATTTTACTATATATTTAGATGTGTTTGTTACACAGGAAAGAAAGATGAAATCGTCCAATTTCTATACAAAACTCCATAATACCATAAGAGCGTTCACGCAGTACGTCATTTCATACGCACTTTCAAGTCCTTATTTTTCGAAATGAATGAAACGATTTAAATGAAACTTTGGCATACGCTAGATATCCAGGTCTGAATAGTAGATAACATTTTCGAAAAAGAGTTCAGAGGGAAATATAGAGTGATTTTTCACTTTCTAAAGAAAACTTAAAATCGCTCTCTCTCTCTCTCCCTATCTAGCGTATGTATACCAATCAGTTCACTCATTACGAAAAATAAGGACTTTAAAGTTTGTATGAAATACCGTACGGCGTGAACGCTCTTAAATGGCGGTACGGTATCTTAGGTGCTTGAACAAACTGCGTTCAAAGGTCATCATCGTCATCATTTCTGTCAAACAGGGCAGACCTTCACCGTATGCTCCAACGTATCCTCCCACTGAATCCAAAACAGGTACCTCCCGAAACAGCCGTGTCAGGTGGGTACCTGCATCAGGCGGAAGGTGAGGACGCCGTGGCGCCTCTCCAGCCACTCCTCAAAGAGTCTTACCGTCTCAATAGTGACGTGCTCAAGCCTCCTAGGTCTAGTGATTGAAAAAAGCGACTGCCAATAATGAATTTTCATTCACGAATGTTTGAGCTCAAAGTGCCAATTCTACAAATTTTTAAGCAATATTCGCATTCGCATGTAAGTCGCAATCTGTCAGAAATGTATGGAAATTGAGGCTTTTTTTGACAGATTGCGACTGAAATACGAATGCGAATGTTGCTTAAAATATATGGAGTAATTTGTAGAATACATGGTGCTTAGTTATCAACGATCTCAAGAAACGCCTGTATCCTTTAGATCCCAATATTTTATCCCAACACAATGGATACCGTTTCCCATCTCTCGTTCAAGCCCGCGGCGGTCGTGTAGCCCCAATAACGCCCTCTATCGTCCCTTGAAGTCGCGCATTTGTTCATCACGACACCACATCTCGAAAACTGCTAGACACAAAACTATGAGATTTATGCAACATTGAAACTAATTCCGTCGGTCGCCTCGGGGTATACTTGATAGTCGTGAGCTACGATTTCTTGTTTTAAACTTAGATTGATAGTGCTGTTATGAAACTGTTTATATTTTCCTTATTGTGTAGTAAACGGTATTATTTTCTAAGTTCTAGCTTGGAACTAGGAAGTACGTTACTCCAACACGACATTCATTCCTGCAAGTCGAAGAATCTCAACTAAAAACTAAGTAATAAATGCAAACGCATAATCGAATGATACAATCTCGAAAATTAAACAAAAAGATCAGACAATTCGAATAATCCAGTTCAATTAATCTTACTAATCGAGTTCAGAGTAAGCGTATCTGAGCATTTTCAAATTTGTGCATAAAACGGTGGTAGAATCACATCTTCATTAGGAATACAATCGAGTCGGGAGCGAATGGAATATTCGCGGAGTTCCCAATCCTAGACTCAAGAAGTTGAATTTACCATTCGCCAAAGATTTATAAATTGCAGAGGGAGTTTGAAAGCAACATGGGAAGTTTCTATTATTGAATGGTAGCAGTATTAATTGCGGTGAAATTGTAATTAAACTTAGTGCGCTATCGAGCGCTGCAGTCTGGAAGTCTTTGTCGGGGATTGCAAGCGATAATGTTAGAGCGGCTGGGGGAGACTATTTCTTATTGTACTGTGGGAAATATTAAACTGTTCTGGGTGGCATTGAATTATGAAAAGATGGCTATTGCAGGTAGGACCTGGATGAGGCTGGCACAGGAATATGGGGATTCTATGCTCAGCAGTGGGCGAAGTCGGGCGGTGGGTAAAGAGCTGTGTATAGTGCTTATTCCTATGTATATTCTGAGATTTGCGCTCAGTATGACGTATGACAAAATAACCAGTAATTATTACCTACTTATAGACAGGGTTTTTGAGACGTGCGAGGTCATATTTAAGGGTGATGTTGGGTCGCTGATATATGTAAGCGAAAAAATAGCAAAACAAAAAAATACTTTTTTTCAATAAAGACTTCGTCCACAAAAAACGACTCAAAACTTCCGAACAATGACTTTTCAAGTAGTTTGTTACAGTTGGTGGCATTTAATTTAGATCAATCACAGATTTGATGTCACCAACTGCATCAGACTGCTTGAAGGAGCTTTTCAGTAGTTCGTTGTGATTGAAATTGTAGAAAAAAAGTTTTTGTGTTTTGCAATTTTTTCCTTAATGTATATCTGATACCCAACATCACCCTTAAATATGATCACTTTCTTCTGGAACAGCCTGTATACTTGGGGAAGTATGTGTAGTCATCGCTCAGCATAATGCTGGGACTCGTGCGCGACATAGACCCACAGCACTGATTTTCAGCGACAGCAGTTAATAGTTATAATATGTTATTTATTGGCATTAGATATTCGATGGTTGTTCTCCATGGCGACATTTATTTAACATATACTCAAATTGTGATTTCTGCAGTTAGCTGCAAGTTTCTTCAGTAAGTTAATGTGAAGAAACACGTCAAAGATATGATGCGTAGCAAGGGATGTGTTTATTAAGAACCAATAGAATCGCTTCATTTACCTAACCTAACCTAACTCGCATCCTCGCACATCTATGATGAAAACGGACCGCTCGGAAAATGAGAACAGCTTTCCAAATTCCGAGTTCCGTCAAACTACTTAAATGCAGCAAATCGATTACCTGGAACTCCACGTTGAAAACTTCAGCATGATCAGCTTCAAATTCAATTCTGACGTATCTATTTCTGTATGATCTGTGGCCCGAATAAATGAATATTTTACACTCTCGTCTGCTGGATTAGGCTGTGATAATGAGATGTGCACCGCAGTTTGCTTTTCATTTCCCTGAGCACCTGCATGATCGTCTGGCTTTGGATCCGCGATTGAATTTATACACTTATCTATACTTACCATGTTTCTTTTTTAAACATTTCATCGTCGACGTCGAGTGCGTATCTCCGAGATTTGGTTTCGATTTGATCCGTCTTCGCAAGATTGAAGGTTTTATTGATATTTTCTTGTAAAGATTGTTGCTTAAAAAATTGAGAATTTGAGAATCGTCATCATGCTTGACTTGCCTTATGTATTCTTCTTTCATGCTTTATTAATGTCTTTCTAGAATTTTAAATAAAATGGAGTTTTAACTTTTCAAATAAGTATACGAATACCGTCGAATTATTCCGAGGGCTAAAATGAGCATGTTTATTTTAAGCGTTAATTTTATGCCCAATATTATCGCTCAGTAAAATTATTTCTGCGAGATTAAAATATCACAGTAGAGTAGGTTCTACTAAAAAAATACAGTATATAAAGGGCCCAATTAAAAATATACATGGCTGATTTGACTGCAAACATTTGCATCAATGATTTTGGTTTTGAAATGAACACAGGTATTTGACATAAACGTTTGAAGTTATGGTCATAAAATTGACTTAAACAAGACACTCAAAATAATTGATGAGATCACCATCTACTTATCTAGACTCTTCCTGCACAGAGGTCCCTGCAAAAGCGAGCTCAATGCCTTAGGCATTGTCTACCTGTCCAACGAAGAGGGTTGAAAATATAAGAAAGAAAACACAATAGTTAAAAAACCGGCCAAATGCGAGTCGGACTCGCGCACGAAGGGTTTCGTACCATTATCTATAACAAAAACGGCAAAAAATCACTTTTGTTTTCTGGGACTTAAATATTTATTTTATTCTGTTTTTAGTATTTGTTGTTATAGCGGCAACAGAAATACATCATCTGTGAAAATTTCAACTGTCTAGCTATTACGGTTTATGAGATACAGTCTGGTGTCAGACAGACAGACAGACAGACGGACAGTGGAGTCTTAGTAATAGGGTCCCGTTTTTACCCTTTGGGTACAGAACCCTAAAAATCTAAAAAGACAAATAAATATTAAATAGGAAGACATGAGTCACATCCGTGCAAAACAAATATAACAGCATAATGCTGGTTCGCGTGTGCGAAACAGTGCCACAGCGCTGTGTTTAAATGACAGTTGGCGTGGACTGGACCTAACAGCTGAATTCTCATGAAGAATTGGAAGCCAAAAATATGAAAAAGACATTATAAAATATCATTATTACCAGCAAAACCAGTTAACCTTGATCTACCAAACTTCCTTCAAAAATAAGCTTTCAAAACAAACCTTCAACTCAACCACATCGGACCCCAATAACTCATCACTCGTACAAACTTCAAGACTATTCGAAATTCGAAATAAGTCCATATAAAATGGCGGACGATATAAATTCGCTTGTCATAACCGAACAGCGCCAAGTTTCGCTGATATATAGCACTGGTAAGGTCTGACGCAGGACGTGTGAGACTTAGGCAATGAACCTGTGTACCGACGGAAGTCGTGCACTTGTTTGATAGACGTATGTGATTTTAGTTGTGTGTTGACATGGTTTTGTTCTTTGTGTTCTGAAAAAAGAATGGATGGATTGTTGCTTTTAAAATTATGACTGATTTTTATTTACGTTTCTTCATTTTTTTTTCTGCATCTTTTGTTTTTTTTTAGGTTTTGCCAAGAGAAAACTAAAGATGCAGAAAATGTTAGAGTTGTGTCCTTTTTAATTTGTGCATGACAAAAAGATTCGGCACTGATTTTATTGTGCGTTACGTCACTCTCAAATCGCACCATAGAGTATTTGCGTCATCCAGTGGCGTTAGTGCAAGTTTTTTTTAGTACTTGGTTGCGTTAAACGAAGTCTTCATCAATCCACTTAGCCTGGAGACGTCCTATAAGTTTTATGATTTGCTAAATCGAGATTAAAAACATTCTACGCCCGAATCCTGGTCATGGTGCACCTTTGAGTCAAGTTTCATCAAAAGATGTTCGTCCATTTTATACGTGATGGATTGCCGAGCATCCGGACATCTTATTTATATATATTATATACTTTATTGTACACCTCATAAAAAAACAGGACAAACATTTATAATAACAAGTGTACAATGGCCGGTCTTATTGCACAAGGCAATCTCTTACAGACAACCTTTGAAAAGACTGAACGAAAGGAGATAGATTTAGGTCTGTCAGTGTACAAACATTCTAAATAATACCAATTAATGTACTAATAAATTGAGACAGGAGCGGAAAAATTAGAATGAAAAGCAATGATCCTAATTTTAAAGCATTTCTTATTTATAACTTACTATGAAGTAAGATAGGATATTGAGTTAATCAGTGAATATCGGCAAAAAGCGATACAGCCATTATGTATTAGCCATAGTTATCCGAACGTCACACTGAATAAGCACATAATTTCTACACACAAACAGCATTGGTAAACAACATTAATTGAAATCTCATACAAGTGCGGTCTCCAGTTAAATGGCACAGCGGGTTTATATCAGGAACGAATTATTATGGCAGAATCGATTTAAATATGTTCCAACCGCAATCGGCGATTTCATATTTCATTAATTTCGCTTCTGTGCTATATGAAGTACTAGTTTTCACCCGTGGCGTTGCTCGCTTGATTTCGTACTTTATTCCATCTGATATTCATTAATTTGGAGAATTTATTTCGGGAGTTGTGTGTGTATTATAATTATGACACATTCATATTAAATTTGCATAAAGAAATCTCGGTGTTTGGCAAGTTTTTAAAACCCTTCGAGACAAGGCCGGTTGCAACTTATAAATAAAAGTACCTAACTTCCATTTAGGAACTAATTCATGTATATCGAATTATTACAAGCCACGCGAACATATAACCGAGATTCAAAGTATCCTATTTTCTATTTCAAGCATCTTCTCGTGCACCAAGTTTCATCCTATCCATTCAACTGTTGAGGTGTGATAGATTGACAGACTTTCGTTCGACTTCACGCTCGCACATGCAAGGACAGCCGTCCGTGCGAGCGAGACGCATTATATTTACGTGGGAGTGAAGGAGATAGGTAATAAGAGGTCATTGTACGAATTTCTTCCTGCTCCGCGACCGGACTTTAGCTTCGGTCCACAGCTTCGCCTGCGTGGTTGATTGTGGTTTGATAGCCAAGAGCTAGTCGAACACATAGGTACAGGATGGGTTCCCGTATCAGAAACTGAAAAGTCACTCACACACGTTGTCACAATAACAATACAAGCATTTGTATTAGTTGTTGTAATATAAATACACACTCTGTGACAATTTCAACTGTCTACCTACGGTTTATGAGATACAGCCCGCTGACAGTCGGATAGACGGACATCAGAGACTTTAGTAATACGGTTCCGTTGATCGATTGATTTGATTTGATTTGTTGGTTTCTCTTCGGGTACGGAACCCTATAACGCATCAAAGGTTCTTCTCCGAATCCTATGCTAAATCTATGATCCACTTTTTTTTAAGGATGGGATATCATCTAATGACTCCTTCCGCTCTGGGCGGAGCGGGAGGGAGTGTCATACTCTTACGGACAAACCCAACCGTGTTCCTCCAAATACCCTTTACGCTCCAGGGCCGCGGTGACTCTTTCGAACAAAGTCCGCAACTCTGACAGGCTTTGGCTCTAGCCAGCCTCGACTAATGATCCACATAAGTTTAGCGGCTTATGCGTTATAAGATAACATCATCTGCCTAGCCTTTTCCCAACTATATTGGGGTCGGTTTCCAGTCAAACCGGATTCAACTGAATACCTGTAATTTACGTGGAGCGGCTGCCTACCAGAACTCCACAACCCATTGACTGGGTAACACGGTAATTCATGAAAAGACTGGAGTCAGATTTTCTGGCTTCTGACAATCCGTAACGACTGCCAAAGACCTACAAATGACAGCCGAGACCAACGGCTTGGCGTGCTATCCGAGGCACGGAGGAGTCTCGGTATATTAAGATGGTCACCCATCCACAGACCGACCTCGACAAGCGCTGCTTAACCTTGAAGATCGACCCGTGCGGCTGTTATTATTTAACCACGAGCTCTTCTCCATGCGTGATAAGATTACGTAACAAACAAATAGACAGACAGAGGTACTTTCGCATTTATAATACATATTAAGTATGAATATTATACCTAGTAGGATAGTTATGTTTTAATTGGATGGTGAATTAACAGAAGGGAATCCTTTTGTAGTCTAGCCGGAAATTTAATTGGGTAATCGTATTAATCTGAATACTTTCACGGCCTTAACAGAATTCTCTTTGAACGAGTCAGCGGCAGTGGTGAAATGTGTCGTTAATGCGCTGTGCAATTAAATCATTTATAACTTTAATTGTTTAAGTTGAAATAAAAATGACATGCATGAAAGAAATAAAATCAAGCTCTTCCTCGAGCATGTTTGGGTGGACATCCATTCCGTATGCGCAAAATGTTTTTGGAATACGTTTATTTGGAGTTGAATTTTCTGCCGAAGTCTTTGTTTTGAAAAAAAAACAATCGCCACGTACAACTATACATATGTATACACATTATACATTCTTTTTTATTTTTTTTTCAGGATGGGAAGTCATCAAATGACTCCTGTCGCTCTGGCTGGAGCGGGAGGGATTGTCAGACTCTTATTTAATAGGTACTTCATGCACACAAATGTACAGAGGCGGACTTAATGTCTTAGGCTTTTTGTACCAGTCAACCTTTGGGTGATGCAGAGACAAATAGAAAAAAAAAAGATCTGAAGATACTTTTCAAGCAATTTGTTACAGTTGGTGGCATTAACTTTATTTCAATCACAGACTTTATGTCACCAACGGCATCAGACTGCTTGAAAAGACATTTCTGGAACATCCTGTATATGTTGTACAGGGAGTAACAGATAAAATGCGAAACACAAACATAAATACAAACAAATGTACGTAAATACTCTCGAAAAACATTACAAATTCTGGGGCAGTCGGGTAAAAGAAGGAATTCGCTTCCGCTGTAAATAATTTGGCAGTAATTCCTAGACCTCGTCCAAAAAACGGATCGAACGAATCAACAAGCTCATCCGATCCGGCAAATACTCCGAACAACTTCAACAACTGCATCGTTGGCGATAGTTGTCCGGTATTAACGTACGTTTTAACTTCCGAAGATAAAAGCTCCTAACAGACAATTTAAGTTTTTCAAGGAAGCTACCGAGCTCGCTTATTGGCTGGTTTTAAGTGTCGATCAGTTAAGAGAAGTTAGTGTTTGGGAGATTATTACCCGTATTATTGCATCTGTGTTTCCGAACGCATTCAACTCTAAACACGCCTATGTGGGACAGACATAGGCGCGTTATTATCGGTCGATAATACCGGATGCGTTATTGCGATATTATCGATATCTGTTTTTAGTACATTATGATGTCTTAGGACGACGACGTGGTTACTCACTGCTGCGATAGGTGATGACTAAAAAAATGTAATTAGTCCGTCAGATAGATTTACAAAAAATGTAAGACACGTATTTTTTTATTTTTACACGTAAAAAAAAATTAAAAACATATTAGTACGTTGAAAACTCGTGTGACGTCACTTATGTACACTTTTTTTCGACAGGCCTGTTGGTCTAGTGGTTAGTGACCCTGACTGCAAAGCCGGAGGTTGTGGGTTCGATTCCCACTCAGGACAAACTTTGTGTGATGAGCATAATTGTTTGTTCTGTGTCTGGGTGTAATTTATCTATAATATGTATGTATTTATAAATTATATAAGTATGTATATCAGTTGTCTGGTTACCATAACACAAGCTCTGCTTAGCTTGGGATCAGATGGCCGTGTGTGAGTTGTCCCAAGATATTTATATTTATTTATTTATTTATTTACTTTTTACGTACACATAATGTCACCAGTCCCCAATCCTGATCTTTGTTGAGATTTATCTTCATCATTTTTTATTGATTTAATAAAGCAAAAAATACGTGTCCAATATTTTTCGAAAATCTAACTGACGGACTAAACAGAATCATACATTTTGTAACCAGAAATCATCCTTATTCTTAGACTTTGATAAATTTCCAAGAAATCTAAGAAGTTATGCCTATCTTCAGACAAAGTCACAAACAGTACGAATATCTTGCTTTTAACTATAAACAGTAAAATTTCCCACCGGTATTCCAGGCTTAGTAGGTCAGACCTACTTATGAACCCACTCCATGTATCAACTGAGAAGGTTTAACTTGTCAAAGTTAAATTCATGCAGATACCGCCCAACATACACTTGACACACGCTAACTCAAAACCCGTTGAGATATCAACCTTGTCACCTTAACTTAAGTGTCATTGATCAGTTTGAGACCCGCAAAGTTAGGCTGGTTTCTTGCATGGCCGAATCCCATGGGCTTTTGAGGTGTCAATTGCTCGACACAGTTGCATTGTGTTGTTATTTCGTAATTCGTCGTAATTTAAACCTTATTTGCACGCAGTAAGGGCGGTGGGTTTTCGTTTTACGTTTAGGTTGACAAATATTGTCTTGACGTAGACTCGTAGATTTGGACCCGGTATCAAAATATTATTATGATGATTTGTTTACTTTCTCAGGCTGTTATAAATTGATCGGAAGTGCTATATTTCGTAAGTGGACCTACAGCAGTGCCATTGAAGAACTCTGAAATAACAAAAGACACCATCGATCATGGTGTATGTCATAGCTTAATCAGCCGTTTCATTCAAAGCCTAGCCTTTTCATTGAACTGCGCATTAGTGACATGGGTAAGTCATCAAACAATATTGAACAAAAGATGTTACTTGGGTCGCTGAGAAATCGGCACAGTTAAATGAAAAGGCTAGGCTTTTAATTAAACGGCTGATTAAGCTCAAGCTAAACGACTACATAATCGCTTACGAATAGTTACACTTTCTATTAATTTCGTGTTTTTTGTGCGTCATTTGTGGCGGAATAAGCGTATATCTTTCAGTCTTCCTATCAGGTGAGATTGTATTCAGACGAGAACCTATCAGTGATTAAAAAAGACAATGCCTGGTTCTCATTTCAGACGGATTTACTTATCGTGCCATTTGGTAATCCTCAACTGAAATGAAAATCTCTAAAGCAGTTACGACCAAAGCTTTTTAATAGCAGAAAAACCATGGCTAAAAGCTCGATCAGGTGGACTCGACGAGACAATGAGACATTGATGCGACAATAGAACTCGTCTTTATCCGCATTATTTTCAAAAATGCAAGTTATTAGTCATTACTAAAATAAGATAAGTTAGTTAGTAGCAAACTAACACTATGTAGATCCGTTGGTCTGAAACAAAATTTCAGAATTTTTTTTTTTTTAATTTATAGGTACCTAATACATAAAAGTGGAACTCGCTGCCTGCGTCTGTGTTTCCAAAAGCTTACAACCCTAATATCTTCAAAGTTAGAGTGAACAGGCTCTTTCTGGGTAAGCTCGCTCCATCGTAGACTTTGTCTCTGTCATCTCTGACATAGACTAGAGTCAAGAGCAAACCCATCACTAATAAAAAATAAAAAAAACGCATACTCTTTTACAATTGAAAGGAATTCCAGATCCATTTAAAAAATCATCTGTTCGACAACGTAAAAAAATGGTTGAAAATTCTAAATGAAAGCATATGCGATTGATCGCATGAATTTGTGTTCTACGCAATCAAGCTACTCTAGACCGAATTCTATGAAAACGCGTTTCTCCGCGTGAAAACTGTCAGTTTTTCTCAAATCAAACAATGTAATGAGTCCAACGTAATCAGTAATCATTGTTATGTTCAAGGAATCAGGCAGAAGATCCTTTAACAACGTCTCGAAGTCTTCGGAGTTCTCCTACTCATCTAGCCCGGCTTGTTGCCTCTTAGCACAAAGGAATGTGTTCATATTCAACGCTCGATGGGCTTGCAACCAAACTTCTAACGCTCATAGCCATACTTCACTGTGGATCTTTAGTTATTGGACTATGTTCTAGTGTTGCTTTCAGGTATTGGTTGTTACTGATGGGTATAGTATAGTTCCTAGAGAAGATATTCAACTTGCAGACAATGCTACATGTTATCATGTGTTGCAGCACGTGTTTTTGTGGAAGTAATCTCTCTGATCTGATTTAGGGTGATATTGGATAGTTGATATTCATTACGGAAAAAAAAATACTTTTTTCAAAAAACCGACACCAAAATTTCTCTAAAAGGTTCTAAACCAATCACTTTTCAAGCAGTCTGATGCAGTTGGTGACAACAAATCTGTGACTGAACTAAAGTTAATGCCACCAACTGTAACAAACTGCTTGAAAAGTTAATTCGGAGCTTTTTAGTCTTTGTCGTACCTAGTCGATTTAAAAAAAGATTTGCTGGTTTTTCCTTAATGTATATAATATGTCGAAGCCCTGCAGCACCAACTAGCTGAATCCACCGTTTCATTAAAAGTCTAGCCTTTTCATTGAACTGTGACGTTTAATCAGCGATATAAATGACATGGGCAAGTCATTAAACGATATTGAACAAAATATGCATTCAAAAGAAAAGGCTAGGCAACCAATTATACGACTGATTTTAAGGGAAGGCTGCGACATATATTAAATTTTTTGTTTACGTGAAAAAAGAAAAAATACGAGTCTAATATTTTTTGGAAATCTATCTGACGGACTGATTAGATTTTTTATTTCATACCCTGAAAGACAAGGCACACTCACTCATCTATCCGACCCTCGGGTAAAAAAAGATGATTTACCCAATTCCGAAATCCGGAATAGGCCAAACTACACATAAAAATAAAAACAATACACAAAACTACACAACATTGCCCCAATTACACCCATCCGGGGACATTGAAGCCGAAACTCGATTTTTATGCAACTTAAACCGAAGTTTTTTCACGAGCCGAATTGAATTGCTATTACGATTGTATGAAAAAGCGCGAATATTGTAGGCTCTAGGTAAAAAACGACGCTCAACCGGAAAAACTGTACATTTTGCAATGAAATTGTTTATCTGAATAACGTGGGTTTGTTGCGGGAATAATGGAAATGGAGCGGTTTTTGTGATGTCTAGTAGGTACCGCTCGGAAATGAGTTGAAGATTTTTATGAATGTTTGAAAGTACTTAGCGCAGTCTTAGTTATAAATACTTTCCTTTGAAAATATTGGGTTGTGATAACTTTCTTCTAAGAGGGTAAGGAAAACCAAAATTGATTAGATTGCAATGTTAGTTCTAGAGAGATAACTACTAGGTACTTATTCTGATGGTACATGATTTCACAATTATGTGGGGCATACTTACTTTTTTTTATGATGGGAAATCATCAAATGACTCCTTCCGCTATAGGGGGAGCGGGAGGGAGTGTCAGACTCTTACTGACTAAAATCCATCCATGTTCCACCCAATGCCTTTTGTTTTCCAGGGCCCCGGTGACTCTTTTGAACATATTCCGCATTTTAAACGAGACTAACCTCTGAGTTTGGTACGGTGTTTTTTTTGGGGTAGTCAGTTAGGAAGCACACATAAAGTTTTATCATCATCTGCCTAGCCTTTTCCCAACTATATTGGGGTCGGCTTCCAGTCAAACCGGATTCAGCTCAATACCAGTATTTTACGTGGAGCGGCTGCCTACTAGACCTCCACAACCCATTAACTGGATAACACCGTAACACAATACTTCTTGGCAAGACTGGTGTCAGATTTTCTGGCTCCTAACAATCCGTAACGACTGCCAAAGATCTACAAATGACAGCCGGGACCAACGGCTTAGCGTGCTTTCCGAGGCATGGAGGACTCTCGATGTGTTAAGATGGTCACCCATCCGCGGACCAACCTTGGCAAGCATTGCTTAACCTTGAAGATCGAGTCGTGCAGCTGTTATTTTTTAGCACGAGCTCCTCATAGGTTAATGGACGAAAATTTACGAGTAAAAGTATTTTTGGGTATCAATTTGCTAAGTTAATGTAATTTATTATTACGTTGTCAGGTTGTAAGTTGTAAGTAAATGTACCTTGAAAGAATGTTGCTGCAAGCGAAAATTAACCGAGATTATTTATTGTTATACATACTAAAACCAGGCTCTTTATCAAATGGTCAACTTACAACTCTGCCAATGACATTTATCTTACGATATTGCCGTTGTAAACTTAGTGACGAAACGCACGTAAATATCTTTGTGTCCAATACCTTTTGAAACAGTAATAAAAAAACATGAATTTGCATTTCTGACCTTTTTTGCTGACCTTAATGTGGAACGGATGACTGTTCTTGATGCTGACTGTACCTGGAAAATAAATAAAGATTTATTGGGTATGTTATGTGAAAGAAAGAATTATTGAGAAGGCTTGATTCGTCATGGCATGATAGCAAACGTGTCATAAGCTTGCTAATTTCGTTCTTGTAGTAAACGACTTATTATTTCCAGGAGGAGGATGAGAGGAGGAGGAGGATGATTATTATAATCATCCGCCGTATCACTACGCTAATCGGATTTACAAAAAATGTCTCTAAGAGAAGAAGTACAAGTAATTTAATCAAATTTTCACACATTCGTATGTGTGTAGGAAAATTTGATCAAAAATGAGTTGTCAAATGGCATTAAGTAAGTATTTGATCCAACAGTTTGATCCAGCCTGTTCGACCAAATTATTTAAACGTGTATGGTCCGTCTTAGAGACATTTTTTGTAAATCCGATTAGCGTAGTGATACGGCGTATTCCTCACGATGCTTCATATTAATAACAACCTAGCTTTCGTTAATGCGTTCTTATAAATAAATAACATAAGTGTCTTACAATAAACACTAATTACGTAAATTGACATCATCTGCATCTATGCTACAAATAATAACATTCCCATAAGCTAATAACAACACTGCAATCAAGCACATTTAACGGTTTACCAAGCTTCACCTCTGACCTACTGAAAATGAACATTAAACCAAACGAAATAAAAACAAAACCATACACTTTCGAAGTCTGTACCGCCTCGGGTTTAATTCATCGGTTATGGCTCGTATTTCCCGGCATTATTTCCGAATATTTTCGAGTTTTTTCGTTCTATATCCTACTTCGGACGATCGTAAACCCCGGGATGATCCGAGTCCATCGATGCTACGGCCCGATATGAGAGATTCCCGCAACGGGTTTACGGATTGGTGGAAGTTGCAAGAGAGAGCGATACCAACTCAATGTAGGTTTACCCTTACTCTTAGAAGGAAATAATAATAGCCGCACGGGTCGATCTTTAAGGTAAAGCAATGCTTGCCGAGGTCGGTCTGTGGATGGATGGCCACCTTAACATAATCAAGACTCCTCCGTGCCTCAGAAAGCAAGTTAAGCCGTTGGTCCCGGCTGTCATTTGTAGATCTTTGGTAGTCGTTACGGATTGTCAGAAGCCAGAAAATGTGACTCCAGTCTTGCCAAGAAGGACAGTGTTACCCAGTTAATGGGTTGTGGAGGTCTGGTAGGCAGCCGCTCCACGTAAAATACTGGTATTCAGCAGAATCCGGTTTGACTGGAAGCCGACCTTAATATAGTTGGGAAAAGACTAGGCAGACGCATGTAGGTTTATCCTACTGCCCTAGAAGGAGGGTAATGTTTTTTGAGGATTAGGTATGTGTGTGCATATGCCTATTTCTTTGGCACGTCCTGTAGCCTAAGCATGTGGATTGAGTTTTACAAATGCGGTCTCAATAGATTCTTCTTACGTGTCAAAGTGATATCTACATTATTATAAAGAGGTAAAGTTTGTGAGGTTGTAGGAGGTAATCTCTGGACCTACTGAACCGATTTTGAAAATTTATTGTAATATGATAGCCACATTTATGTGGACGGTTATAAGGTATACGGGAACGGGATATTCTTACGGAAACACGCGTACGAAGTCGCGGGCGAAGTGCTAGTAAGCTATAATGACGACTGATGTTATTTAAGCGAAGTCATATTTGTGTGATTTGTTTGGATCTTTTTAATCGATTTTTGCAGTGACTGTGAAACCTTTTAACCAAAGAAGAAATTTTTAAAATAGCACGTGGTCATTAAGTCAAGTGATTTGTTTAGCTAGATTTTTTTCAGTCAACAAACATAAGATTAACTGTTTAGCAATCTATCAACATTTAATGTTCCAAAGTGCCCGTTTTTAAGCAAAAAGTAGGTAATGAATGACCTATTATTTTGCCTACAAACGGGCACTTTAGCATATTCAGGACTGTTAGGCTCGTGTTTAACAACCATCATGTTCATATCCTGCTCTTAT
The DNA here is from genome assembly GCA_947386135.1 of Melanchra persicariae. Lineage (NCBI taxonomy): Eukaryota > Metazoa > Arthropoda > Insecta > Lepidoptera > Noctuidae > Melanchra > Melanchra persicariae. The sequence goes on along the minus strand of OX376653.1, from coordinate 2,894,278 downwards.
TCCAACCATAAACAATCTTGATACCCACCCACACGGTCCAAATCGAGCTAGCAAAAAACTTCTTTTCTTTCCGCGATCTTCTATAACTCGTGCCACCTCCCAATTCGCAGAGCTGAGTAATATTTCAAAATTTTTAAAGTTCAGCGTGATGGCTGCACGTGAGACGTTGATTGAAAGTTATATATTTTGGAATTTAATTTGCAACGTGTTTACGTTGCCAATAAATTGTAGTAGCGTTGCACGTTGCGCGTTGCTTGTTGCAAGGCGCGCGATGCTTTGATATTGGAGTTAGATAATACGTGGCTTGATGGATGGGTGTGCGAAATGTAGTGAGGGTTTTTGGCTGGAGTAAAATTGTTATATAAGATCGTTAGATGGATCGGCTGTAGTTTAACTGTAGAGGCAATTGGATTGAGTTAGAGTTAAAACTAAAATGTTTAGTGTATTTGTTAATTTTTAATAATTAAATTAAAAATACACGAAACTTACTACAAACTAAAATATAGCATCAAAAAATTCGTCCTCAACGCTGTCAGCTGGTAATGTGCCCAAGAGACTGGTGGCATGGCCACGTTGAATGGCAATGCTTAGTCTCTGCCCAAAGTAAAAGCCAGCTCTTGGGTCATCCTACCAGGGTTGCGGATTTGTTCGAAAGAGTTACCGCGGCCCTGGGAAGAAAGGCACTAGGAGGACTAAAGGGTGGGTTTTAGTCAGTAAAAGTCTGACACTCCCTGCCGCTCCACCCAGAGCGGGAGGGGTCATTTGATGATTTCCCATCCTAGAAAAAAAAAAAAAAAAAAAAAAAAAAAAAAAAAGCTCTTGGGTCACGGGAAGTGTCAACTAGCCGTTTCGAAATTCATTGAAAAGGCTAAACTAAAATGGTCAATCTCTGTTACCTACTAATGTTTTCGATTTGTGACTACGGGGTTATTTTTCAATGACCAGGACAAAGTTTTCCCAGGTATCAAGTATCAAACAAATTCACGATCTTTGCAAAATTATATTCCAAAAAAGCATAAAAATCTGATAATTATATTTTTGTTCTGACTAGTTGATGTGTATTTAAATATAAACAGCGTTACACACAGCGATTGTATCTTGCAGGACTTTAACTGGTGAATATTTCACACAGTGCTTTTATTACACGCATCAACTGTTTCTGTAGGTACCTAATGTGTTTTTTCTTAGTTAATTAACGAGTACAAAAACTTGTCTAGACGAGATCTTGAAACAAACTCGTGTTTGGAAAACTGACTTTGTTTTAGTTGTACAAATATTAGACTGTACGGTAACTGTGCTATTCGCTTAGAATGCCAACCAGATATTTCTTTTTTTAACGAAGGAAATTTTCAAATGAGTCCTTCTGCTGTGGGCGGCGCGGAATGTGTCAGACTCTTACTGACTAAAACCCATCCGTGTTCTCCCAAATGCCTTTTGTGTTCCAGTGCCGCGGTGACTCTTTTGAACAAATTTCTGTACCCTGGCAGGCTCTGGCCCTAGGGGGCTCCGACTACTATGCTGACACTTTCCTGGAGGCGCGCGTGGAACACAACGCATCGTAGCCCTGGGTTTGGTTCTGATCGGTCGGCGAGTCACCCAACGCTCGCCGCTCGCCTACGGTGGCCGGGAATCGTCATGTGACTCCCGACGCTTGCAGGTGTACCAACGTTGCGACAAATGTAGGCTTTCTTGACCACAATTAATCTGCCTAGTTAATATATTATTCACGAGTCCCTCACCTAGGCATTCTTGATCACATACGTTCTGAAAACTCTGTCCGTTCAGAAACCATATAAAATAATGTTCTAATGCAGTCCATGATCAAGTTCACTCACCCCGTAGCTAAACCCTTTTTCCGATTCCCAGGTCAGCATTACTCCTAGCCGTCATCTGCCATAATATTTTACAGCGGCCAACAGTCACAGAGAAGCCATTCGTTACGACCTGTCTGGCTCCGTTCGGGCACACGTACGGTTTTGATAGGGTACCGTGCCGTCTCGCGTTCCCAAGAGAGGACGGACTGAATTCTGAGGTCGAGTTTTTGAGGTGTGGGATGTACGTCACTGTGGGTAAGTAAAGAGTTAGGAGATTTTGGGCTCTAAAAATATCGATATTTTTTGTTACTAAAAGGCTCGCAATCACAAAATCTCACCTCATCATATCAGCCGAAAGACGTCCACTGCTGGACATAGGCCTCCCCCAAGAGTCGCCACAACAACCGGTCCTGTGCGTCTCGCATCCATCGGCTACCAGCGACCCTCACGCAACGTTAGCATTCGCATTTCAGTCGCAATCGGTCAAAAATGAATGAAAATGGAAGCTTTTTTGATCGCTTGCAACTGAGATGCGATTGTTGCTTAAAAATGAGTAGAATTGGCCTTCAGGGCATCGATCCACCTTGTGGGAGGCCTTCCAACCCTGCGTCTTACTTTCTCACCTGATGGAAAGCAATGATGTGATCAACGATGGAGGCGATGGAGCTCGTTTGTCTAGAAGTTTTCAGCCTTGACTTAAAGACCCTTTATTTATTTATTTTATAATTTATGTACACACAGAAAAACAGTTGCAGATTTAACATAAAAACTAATAGTACAAAGGTACTGCTTATTTCTTAAGAAATTTCTTCCAGCAGACCTGCGAAAGGAGAAATATAGAAGAAATGTAGACAATAGTGTGTAAGAAAGAGCAAGAGAAAAGGGTATGTGAAGCCTTAAACTAAAGTATAAATAAACCTACATAAACATTGTAATTATAATATACTATAATATATACAAATATATGTTTAATAAATAAATATATTATATACATACATAATTATCACAGTACAGAGGAAAGGTAGTGCTCTTTAAGACGAGTTTTAAAAAGAGAAATAGTTTTCAAATCTCGAATGCTAGCCTTTGTTCTTTAGGCCCTATAGACTATCAGCAATGACGGTTGTCAAATTTCAAAATGTGACATATCGGTAGCGCATTTCAATCTCCATACATTTTTGGACTTTTTGACAATTATAATGCCTCGTGTCTGCTCTGCTGCGGCTTATTGAACAGGACTATGATAAATACAAGGTAAAATGTATGAACGAGTATGTCATGTATTAGCTGTAGTTACCCAATTGCAAGATAATAGTATGGATTTGACACATATTATACCTTTATGACACAGCAATAAAGGCTGATTTTACAAAGCAAAAAACTTAAGGTTTAAAAGACAAACAAACAATCGGTATATTATCCTTGATTTCACAGAACAATGTGAAGTTGCCATATTTTAATGCACATAACTGTAATTTTTTCATAATTGTTATATCAAGACTGTATGAACACTCCTTGTTAAATAAGCAAACATACGAAATACTTTAACTTCGCGGTAAAAAAGGATCATATTACTGTGCTCAGGCAACGGACGCACCTGTTGTAATTACCACAAATATTTACTGTTAAAATTCAAGCAATATTTGAAGTATGTTCTTTATGTACTCAACAATAAGGGTCTTGGTGTACCTGGTGACAGTTTACGGACTGCAGAAATAGAGTTGCACATTTTTAAAACGTTTTAGATTTGAAATTGGTTCTTAAACCTAACTTGATAGGATTGAAATTAAACTGTGGTCAGCAGCATACATCGTGTATTTAGATTTATGTACATAAGCTTTGTTTAGCAGTATTTTGTAAATTGAAATCTGATGCTATTATGAATGGTTTACCTCAATATAGAATCGTGAATTTGCTTTTGACCTGCATTTTTTGTTTTCAATTTGCAGTCGGAATTGTATTGGAAATAATGGGCATTAATGCAATTTAAGTAAGTTAGGAAAATTAAAAGAAAACAAGCATATAGACTGGTATATGCAGATAGAGACACAGGGTCAAATTAAATTATATAGTGAAATTCAGATGTGATATTAATATGTGGTTATAATATGGCTTATGGAATATTGTTTTATATCTGTCGCAACCAAAGCTTAATCAGACTTTTCATTAAAAGCTTCATTGAACTGTGGCATTTAAATGAAACGGCTAGACCACCAATTAAACAGCTAATGCCATGTGTTGGCTGCGACATTATACTCTGTATAATTACTTAAGATTCAGAATGTATATTTTTTGTATAGAAACATACTTTACTTCATAATATAGGTACGCTAATTAACTAAAGATCCATCGGAGTTTGACTGTGTAGCTAATTTAATTTGTGCATAAATATGAAATTTAAAAACAAACTGATAATTAGTCATAAAAGCTGCTAAAGAAACTGATAATATTATAAGAATCAGTGTCACTTCCTCTGATTATACATTAGCAGAAAACGATTACAAATTCAAAACATACACTTAAACAATCGGGAAACATCTATCAGTGCCTACATACACGCTATTAGACCTCACTTATCTATATAAAGAAATCGAACGGTCTGCCCGTTTGTACTGCTATATATAAACTATCGTAGAATCTAGTCCTGCCTTAAAAATATGATAATTTTGCCAAAGGAAGTCGAACAATGATATTAACATTAGTTTCGACTATATGACATCATTCTATGATCACAAATTGTGATTTGTTTTTTAATTTTAGATTTTTGACCTTCCTTTGTGACTTTGAAGAGTGACAATATTAATGAAATTGAAAAAAGTTGTGACTGCACAGTAGTGACTCACAAACAGGATAATAATACATTGTGAAACAGAATAAACACAATACCTCTGAAGGGTTTATTGTACTCATTATTATGAACAACTTTTACTATGGGACCAATACTGAAATCGCGAAAAAGAAATCCATTGCTCCATACATTTATGTGCGGTATAACTCGACATAATATACTGAACAGATGATTTTTTTGTCACAGATGATTTCGGTGTCAGTCCCATAGTAAAAGTTTTTCATAATGATGAGTAAAATGACCACTTTTACACATACAAATGTATTGCGTTTATTCCGTTATACATTGTTTATAATTATAAGTCTGTGTTTTCTGATAGCTAGAACCTGAGCTCTTTAAGTCAAGAGTGAATAGGTTACTTCTAGGCAAGCGTGCTCCGTCGTTGACTTCATCATTGCTTACCATTAGATAAGATTTGAAGCCAGATGATGTATCTGTCGCAGCCAACTAGCTTAAGCAGCTGTTTCATTGAAAGCCTAGTATTTTCATTGAATTGCGCCATTAATTCAGCGACTGAACGATATTGAACAAAAGATGTCACATAAGTCGCTGAAAAATCAGCGCAATTAAATGAAAAGGCTAGGCCACCAATTAAACTAGTTGGCTGCGACATATCTTTCACTATTGATTAATGCACTATGTGAGTTTAATGGCGCAGCAAGTGACGTTATCCATTTATTTTATAACAAAGTTACCAGAACCACCAAAAATAAAAATGTATAAAAAATTCGACCCCAATAAAGTCAAAAATAAACTTTTAAGCAGTCTGATGCAGTTGCTGGCAATTATTTTAATTAGGTCACAGATTGTATGCCACCAATTGCATCATCATCATCATCATCATATCAGCCGAAAGACGTCCACTGCTGGACATAGACCTCCCCCAAGTGTCGCCACAACCACCGGTCCTGTGCGTCTCGCATCCATCGGTTACCCGCGACCCTCACCAGGTCATCGGTCCACCTTGTGGGAGGCCTTCCAACGCTGCGTCTTCCGGTACGCGGTCGCCACTCCAAAACTTTTAGGCCCCATCGACCAATTGCATCAGTCTGCTTGAAAAATGACTTGGCCATTCAAGTTTTCGCTATCCCTACTTCTCCACTATAATGTTATAAATGCGAAAGCAACTCTCTCTCTGGTACGCTTTCACGCTAGAACGTCTGGACGGATCGTCATGAAATTTGGCAGATATATAGCCTAGGATATGGAGAAGACCATGAGCTACTTTTTACGCGATAACCAATATACACGCGGGCGGAGCCGCGACCAAAAGCTAGTTTCTCCGCTCACTTGTATAATTCACCCTGTATACTTATTGCAATCTACATTTCCTCACTTGCCTGACAAAAGATAATACTGACCTTAGATTAGTTAAATGTTTTATACGTGGCCGGTCATTTGTACCAGTCATTAAGCGTCGGACGGTTATGGGGTCAGATCGACCCCACATTATGCATCGTCGCATTTTAGGGGTAGTTCCGTTAATGGGGATATGGTGATAGTTAGTGAGATGGTGATAGTATGGCTTGGACAATAATTGTCCCCTGAAACAATATTATACATAATTAATTTTTAAAGTGTGCGTGGATGGCCAAATCCGAAACTATGAGAAATATCGAAAAAACTGGAAGCAGTCTCGAGCCCGATTTTGATGAAAACTAAAAATATATACTTAAATTTTTGAAAAATTGGTTTTCCTTGCCAGGGATAAAACCGGTTGATTTTGAGAAAAAAAAACACATCCTGTATTATTACACCATCAGTAAGTGTCGCTAATAGGGATCAAATTCTGGGAAGTAATAGCATATGGCAAACTACAGGAAAGCGCTCATTTTTAACATCAACCGGCAATACATCATATTTGTATTATGGAGGTTTGTAAGAACCGATACTAATATTTCTGATGTCGATATGATGTTATTTTTTCAGTTCCTTTCTGTTTAATAGCACTTGAAAAACTCATTAATTCTATTAACTATTGTTATTAAAACTATAGTAGTAGTAAATGCTAAGTAATAAAAGTAATAATTCGCCATGGGTAAAATTAAGTGTAGATAATTAAGACGAGGAGAAGTGGCGTGTTAAAGTGTTATATTTACAAAATAAATTTCATTTAAGTAGTAAACAGGTGAATTATTTATTACGATAATTAATTTAAAAACTCGACACCAAAAAAGCCTTCTCATGCGTTTACCAAATCAACTGAATACAAATATTTTTTGTCCGCATCTGTTAGGGCAGATACACTTTATTCTTAGGGTGCTACTACACCAATTAATTGATCGACGATTGATGCCATCGATCGACATCGCTCGACGTCAATGTCGAGCGATCAATCGATTGGTGTGGTAGCTTTGGCTGATCGAAAGAAAGAAGAAAAAACTATATCGTTGCTACCAATTCATCCTACCATCGATCGATTGGTGCAGTAGAAACTATCAATCGACGTCGACTAATTTATTCTACCATCGACCGATAGCATCGATCGACGATCGATCGATTGGTGTGGTAACACCCTTAGATACCTACCTAACCACGAATATCTTATTAATTATGTAAAGAACAATGGTGTGTAATAAAGGGGTCGGCAGAGTCAGAGGTCTAACGAAGCTCTTAACCCTGATGGCCTGAGAGGCACATAGTTAATTTCTAATACCTCTATAAGCCATGTTTTGGGATTAGCAAAAGGGTATTTTAATTGAGTATGTTAATAATAGGTACTTATACAGGGTTAATTGTAAAACATCAACAACCTTTCAGTGGGTGAAAGTACTCATGATTATAAACAACTTTTGTTATGAGACCAACCCTGAAATGAAATTGAAAAAAAATCTACTATTTCATATATTTTCATCGGGTGAATTTTGTTTTCTTTCTTTCTTTCTTTCTTTACTGAACTGCCCAGGATCTGGTACTCCTGAGCATGGCGCTGTAAGCGCGCCGGAAGAGAAATCAGCAAAGAGGACGGAGCCCGCAAGGGCTAGTGCCTGCCAGGGCTGCGGAATTTGTTAGAAAGAGTCACCGCGGCCCTGGAACGCAAAGGGCAATAGGAGGAACACGGATGGGTTTCAGTCAGTAAAAGTCTGACACTCCACCTAGAGCGGAATAAATAATTTGATGATTCCCGTCCTTAAAAAACAAAAGAAAAAGAGGTTGCTCGCTCATTCATTAACTTTGGCGATAAATATTTTCTCATGGCTTTACCAAATTAATTAATAACTTTGGCAACAGTAAGTGTCTTCTGATTGTCAATATTACAAAAAATATATATATTAAAGCCGCATTCATCCCGTGTCATACCGACTAGCTCAGTCCCGGTTCATTTTCATGATTTATAGGTAATTTCCCTAGAATCGGCGGCACCTCATGCGCGAGTAACGTGACCTTCGTCAACGCTCGCTTGAACGCCTAATTGGTTCATTTAACTTAGTTTTCTAAGTGTCGTTAATTATACAAGTGTGCTAGTTTGGCAGTGGTTTTGTGGGAGAATGTTGCGAGTGTTCAGTAGGTGTTACTATGTCGTAGGTGTTTGGAATAAGGAGATTGAAGTTTACTTTTAAGGGTTCCGTACCCGAAGGGTAAAAACGGGACCCTATCACTAAGACTCCGCTGTCCGTCTGTCTGTCTGTCTGTCTGTCTGTCCGTCTGTATGTCTGTCAGTCACCAGGTTGTATCTCATGAACCGTGATAGCTAGACAGTTGAAATTTGACAGATGATGTATTTCTGTTGCCGCTATAACAACAAATACTAAAAACAGAATAAATAAATATTTCAGACGAAAGCAAAAAAATCACGTTTGTTGCATAGGAGCCCCAACCTACTCCCATGCAACAGTGATTTTTTTTATAGATATTTGTACGGAACCCTTCGTGCGTGAGTCCGACTCGCACTTGGCCGGTTTTTTTAGTACAATTTTAAAGATAGTTTAAGCTCGCAATTACCATGAAACACACATGAAACAATGGAATGCGGTCGCTGTGGCTATATAGCACCGTCATCATCAAATAGTTCTTTAAAAAACACACACATTAAAAAAAAAATACAAGGTTTTTTATTCGATATGTTTGTTTGTTTGTTTAAGTCAAATCTTGGTCGCCGAATTAGAAGCACTTCCTCCTATCCACTAATCCTACAGAATTAAAATTTTACACTTTCCCATATTCCAAAACGTAGACTCCAACTCAAATCGAACTCCAACTTCAACATGAGCACGAAAATGTCAATGAAAGCTTGTCTTATTGACGTTTTCATACTCGAGAGATGAGCAAACGAATACAAAAACTTTAATTTATGACAAGCTCCGATGGAGTAGGACTTCGAGTTGAGTTTGGAATATGGGCCATTGTCTCAGTTCCGATGATAATTAATTTTTTATTATAACTCAGACTTGATACTCCGTCTAGTGTTTACTGCGGAATAGGAATGATTCCTGGTAAATAAATATTATGATTCTATTTAGTCCGTCAGTTAGATTATCGAAAAATATTGGACACGTATTTTTGTTTAATCAAATCAATAAAAAAGACGAAGATAAAACGCATCAAAGATCAGGAGTAGGGATTGTGACGGCACGTGTGTGTAAAAGTGACTAATTAGATTTTTTAAGTCATTTAACCTATTGTTGCAGAGTAACCGCGGCCCTAGAGCACAAGGACATTTGAAGAGATATGAGTGGGTTTTAGTCAATAAGGGTCTGACACTCCCTTCCGCTCCACAGAGAGCGGGAGGAGCCATTTGATGATTTCCCAGCCACAAAAGAAAGGGTTGGCTCCAGACGAAGCAACTCCTCAACAGTAACCAGCACTCTTATTTGATTATAGACGTATACGGTGCAGAGTGTAAAGTCCCACAAACATCCATTGAAAAGGGAGGATCCTCCGACCAGACGGTTGTTGTGTCGGGTGGGCAACTGCCCGATAGTTGATATATGGGCTGTTGTATATGGTCAAATCGCACGGAAAACTCTGAAACCGCGATGCAGGACTGTCGGGATAGATGGCGTTGCGGTTCTTTATGTTGCGATGTAGATTTTTTGTGGTGGCATTGATGCCTACATGATAAAAAAAATGCTCAACTGACTTCTACTAAATCTGTCAAATAGATCAAGCCATAGTGAACTGGGTATAATATATCATAAGCACTATGTTTCTTGCTAGCATGATGTATGGAACATAAATTTCGTATGAATAGTCTTTGTGCCCATATTGGATAGTGTTACGTATTGTACTAGACTTAGTTTAGATTAGACTGGTGTTCTGTTGAAGAATAGGCTTCTTGATAAGGGAAAAGATTGTTTCACAGATGTTCTTGGTAAAAGATATGCAGCTCGGCAAATCCATTTCTATACTCTACTATCTATACTGTATATTATTATACTAATACTATATATAGTTTGTGGGGTTGTAGGGGGTAATCTTTGGACCTACTTAACCGATTTGAAAATTATTTTTGTAAATGATAGCCACATTCATGAGGAAGGCTATAGGCTATACGGGAACGAAAACAACGGGATATAAGCGTACGAAGTCGCGGGTAAAAGCTAGTATTTTTTATTTTATTATTTATTATGAAAACGCTGAAGAGTTTGTTTGTTTGTTTGGACGCGCTAATCTCTAGAACTACTAGTCGGATTTAGAAAATTCGTTTTGTATATGATAGCCACATTCATGAGGAAGGTTATAGGCTATAGTCTAAATTTGAAAGTCGAAAAATGGGATATGTGCGTACGAAGTAGCGGGCAAAAACTAGTTATATAAACGCGAAAGCAGCTCTGTCTGTCTGTTTGTTAGGTACCTCTGTTCATCTTAAGGCGAGCCTGACTTGAGCGCGTAGGCATCTAACGCTTACCCCAGGCCCCGCAAGGAGTAGCAATACGTAATAAGTTACGATGCGGGAGACGCGCGCACCAAGCGCACCGCTCGCTCATGAGTTCACAGACTCGGGTAGGTACTAAGTTCCGTCACAGGATAAAGTAATGCAGTAGATCAACTTGAATTGATTAGTATAAGTTTATTTTGTTTTATTTTTCTATTAAGTATTTTTTAAGTTTATAGATGGATTAAGTACGTATTGTACAAACTTGAATCCAATTACTAATCATTAAAAATCAGTAAGAATACTTATTGATTTTAGAGTATATAGTGGATTTAAAATTGACTGACACGAAAATTATGAATACGAGTACGATACAAAACTACGCGTCGCGCGCTATTTGGCTTTGGTGCGATACCTTCGTAAAAATCAAGTAGTAGGTAGGCACACTTACTTTAGGAAAATTATGTTACAATTCTTGAATATTATAATTCAAGAAAGCTCAAAAGTATAAATGGTTTGGAATTTGCCTAGATGCTATTAAAAAAAAAACAAAAACGTTTTTATATTTTTTAATCAAATAGTTAACATAATAAAAGTTACCAATGCAACTGGCTAAAATTCGTTGAACTGTAGCTGTCTCGGTTTGCATGGACCTAGCTGAGTAGATTGACACGGAATATGGTCCTTGGATTTGCTTGGACCTGGCTGCACAGGCTTATCATTAACATTTTCTTTGTTTTCTTTCAATATTATGTCTCGTATTGGCATACCGCGATTTTGGCGCGGATCCAAAATCTCTGGTAATATACATTTCAAATAAAAATCTATAACTTTTTTCTCCATTTGCACCCGCCAAAATTCGTCATCTCTTGAAATATTTTCTACTACTAGTTTTCACCGGACCATATTCCAAAAATGCATTGGTTCCTTTCTGTTACGTGAAGTTGACCCTGCACTTGGTAATACCAATTACTTTTTTTGTTTATAACTCTGGTATGTTTTATTCTATCGAATTTAAATATATGTATTTTATTTTCTTCAATAGCAGCATTTCCCTTTTCTTAATGCCGTTATTGGACATTTAATTTCAACAATGGTGTCTTTCCTAACTATACCGTTTGGGGTAACCTCCAATAAATGAGTATTATTTTGGAGACAAGTCACGCCCTTCCGTATGCTCTATTGACCTGTAACGCAAATTTTGATTTTGATTTGTTGGTAATTAACAAGTAAAATTTTAAAAACTTACAAAATATCCCTGTTCAATAAAGATAACGGAGCTACAGTGCCAAAGACAGATACACAGGCACACAGACGCACATACACAGAAAGATAGATAGCAAACCGTTTTAAATAAATAGGATAGAATTGTAATAATTACGTAGGTATGTACTTATGTGGGGGTGTGTGTTTAATTTCTTTATGTATTTTTATGGTGTTATAATAATGATAATGAGATACTTACTATTTTATTCAAATCTTTACTAAATAATATTATAAAGTGGAAGTGCGCTAAGTGTGCTGTGGTAATAGCTAATTATACGTAAGTACCATGTACTACAAAGATATTGTTTTTCATTCGATCTAAAAAAAAGTCCGACGTTACACCTATATCTATCTCTTATAAATAAGCCACACTAAGGCATTTTATGTCAAATAATTTATTTAAAAATTAAAGGTGGTTTTTCAGCATTAATATTAGGCAGGCATATTAATCCTTACTAGCGAAAGTTACTTCATCATCAAGATAATTTTATGAAGATAAACTTTGTCTTTTACAGCATGTTATTTGAACTCACCGTTTAGGAGATAATGTAAAATTAAAATAATTCAACAATGTTATTAAATCGAACGGGCGGTGCACGAGACGCGGCCACCAAACGAGAACGCGTCGAGCGTGCGTGACTGCGTGCGACGCGGTGCGAGAAATTCTTTTTTGTATTATGATTATGAATTTATGATAGTTACATTCATGGGGAAGGCTGTACGGCTATACGGGAACGGGAATTCCTACGGGAATGAAGAGTTCCGTTACCTATCTCCGAATTTCTTCATCAGATCTTCACCAAATTGAAATGGGATCAGTCCGGGAAGATACAGTTCCAAAAAAAATAGAATCATCAAAATCGGTTGACAATTGGCGAAAATATCGCTGAGCAAACATACAACAACAAAAAAACAGTCGAATCGAGAACCTCTTCTTTTTTGGAAGTCAGAACAGTTTAGTGTATGTAATTTATAATTTCTATGCATTTTTCCTCTTGCCAATAAACACCGATAAAGTTACGCATTGGATTAAAAACTATCCAAACTGACCACATAGTTTTTTGTATGTCTTGTCATAACTTGATACATTGTTAGTAATTAGTAAGAGGATGGACTCTAGTGTACAGCGCATAAATGAGCTGGTCCGGTAGCCTAAACGTTACCAAAAGTATGTTATTATAATATTTTCATAGGAAATGGTCATACTGTAACACTTTTACACTATGGCACGCGACTCACGAGTGCACTGCGCGTATTGGTTGGCATAGACGAGACCTACACAAACGTTGCAGACACCATAAATATTATTATTTGTTGTGTTGTAGTGGCTGTGAGTAGGTACCCACCTAGCGTATAACTACACTTATATTTCTTCTCTACATGAACACCAAAACATTATTGCACCGATATTCAACTCTCATGTAGGAAATACGAGCTATTATTTTGGCATTTGTTTAGGAGTAAGATAAGTGAAAACGGACATTTCTAATAAATAACAAATATTATAAGACTTGTACAAACTCTCCGAAACCATCAAGACTAACGTAGCGGGGTGAACTACCTATTGACATTTGAAAACAGTAAATCATTGTATCATGTGCGCGCGAGGTGGCTTTATGCACTCTGAAATAGGGTTCAAATTCAATTGTTTTACATACTTGATGCGGTTGGTAAATCTATTTCGCGCGAAAACTAAACCACTAAAGCGCACGTCTTTATGCGTATTGAAATAAGGTTTAAATTAAACTGTTTACATGTTCGCGGTGTATAAATTTATCTGTTCCGTGTTGGTACTTACCTAGTTAGTAAAGTAAATTATGTATAATATACCTATATACCTTTTTGTTTATTCAGCCAAAGTTTATAAAAAAAAAGTAGTCACCGCTGCAACGAAGAGCCGTTGATGACAACTTTTATTCCCCCATTTTTTTTTACAAAGTTATAGCTACATCAAATAAAAACTAACTATATTACAACTGTTTGAACACTAAATTGTATACAAGTATTATTATTTAACCACTCGGCACGTGAAAATTCCAAAATAAAAAATAAATCTTACGTAAATAAACATAAACATTAAATTCGCGGCACACCGGTGTGCCGGCAGTGCTCGAGCGGTAATCAATTTAGGCTTAGCCAGTAACAGAACTTAGCGGGGGTGGCGGCATCGCAAAAATTGGCACACGTCCGACCTCCAACACGTTCCGCTCGGGACTAAATGACACGGGGCGCGCGCATGAAAAGACAAAATCACTTGATTTTGGAATTAGTGGGATACGTATTTTCATATTTCACATTATGACGGCCGATTTTAATCACATTTTTTACGACCTTTATTGTGGTATAAGTTTTATTACTCAAAACCTTATATAACTCAAATGAAATGATAATTACATCTTGATTTTGACTTGTCTTTGCGATTTAATTGGATGCAGTAAAGTGCAAGTAATCGTGTATCGCACGGCCGAAATAGCTAGATCGAAGTGTGAAATATGTAATATATTTTTTTCAAAATTTAAATCCGTGTTCTTTACGAATAAAACACAATTTTACACAATGCAAAACAACGTTTTTCCGGATAACCTAGCCTTAACAGTTTTGAATGAAACTTTACACACTGTAAGACCATGTTATGGATCAATACATAGGAATCTTTTCATCTTGGGGTTTCCCTTCCCGAAGTTGCTGACAGAACACATTAATGAATACTCGTATATCACTAGTAGTAGATAATTACACATAATTATCGTACATCGTACAACGTAACATTTTATACGCGCAACGGTGGTGTAGGTACGGCCATACTTTATGGAATAGGGTGTAGCGGCATCAACGTATCAGAATCAACAAAAGAGACTCGCAGCGCCATCTATCTCGACAGCTGCGTACTAACTTGACAAAATCCTAAATTGCGATATCAGAGTTTAGCGTGCAATTAGAACATGCACAACAGCCCGAATAGAAACTATCGGGCAGTTGCCCACCAGACAACAACCGTCTGGTCGGAAGATCCTCTCTGTTCAATCGAGGTTATGCAGGACTTTACTCTCTGTTCCGCTACCTCCAAAATGGATTTTGCTGGTATTGAAATATCCCACATGGAATAAACCCACTTTTTTCGGAAATCCAACCATGGACCTCAAGTTAAGCATTAGCGCTACGAGTGACCCATGATTTTTACTGAAGGGCCACTGAAACTATAGATCGTAACTTTTCTGATCTTGAAGTAGGTACGCCTCTGTACATTTGTGTGCATGAAATATTAAGTAAATATTTAGATCGACTTTCTCCTATACCGCCGCACTATAAAACCTTAATCCTTTAAAAAGAAACACCATAAAAAAGCGCATTTTCACCAAAAAACCATCCCCATGTTAATCACACTGTACGATATTAAGGTACGCCCACACTGAAACGCGGCCGACCATAGATGGTGTGATATTTATTTAATAGCCGCGTTTTGCTTTAATAAGCCGATAAACCAGGCTCGGGGTGACGAAAAATGACGTCATTAAACTTCTAAATTTTCGCCACGGAACGTAATCTAGCGTGGATGTGTCAGCAGTCTTTTATGGCTCTCTGTTTGGTACTTATTGAAATGTGATTTTTAAAAAAAAATATATTGTAGAGAGTATGAGGGGGAAAATAATGCGTAGTAGTATTTTCCACTAAGTACGCTCCTTGACGGAGACTGAGCTTCAAGGTGCAAGGCAATTCTTGTGCTTTCTTTATGGAATATTCGAATGTCAATCTCAGTCTTAATATGACAAAAATAACTCTTATTTCTCTTCATTTAATAAGTTTCAATATTGATTTTCTTTGTTTTCAGGGTTCCATACCCAAAGGGTAAAAACAGAACCCTATTACTAAGACTCCGCTGTCCGTCTGTCTATAACCAGGCTGTATCTTATGAAACGTGATAGGTAGACAGTTGAAATTTTCACAGATGATGTATTTCTGTTGCCGCTAAAACAACAAACACTAAAAACGGAATAAAATAAATATAATGGGGCTTCCATATAAAAACGTGAGTTTTTTTGCCAGTTTTTTTTATAGATAATGGTACGGAACTCTTCGTGCGCGAGTCCGACTCGCACTTGGCCGGTTTTTTTTGTTTTATATGCTGTTTATTGATATTCTGGCACTTCACTTGTTGCGAAAATATTGGCCTTACCAATTTGTTAAAAAAATTACACGATGTTAGGGTATATTTTTCGAAGTCCAAGTAAATCGAACATTTCGAACTGTAGTTTGTGTGAGATAGAAGGTAGCCCGCCACACATTCCCAAACCACTGCAACTCCTGAAAGTCAGAATCAACAGTGGCGACCACCAGAAAAACGCCGAGTCAATGAAGCTCGACGAGTCCCGGAGAAACGATTCAACTGTCTTGGAGCCCGCAACGAAATAAATCAGAAAATAACAGCGGAGTGAGATGGAAGATAGTAGTCATCCGCGAATATTGACGGGACTCTGGGCAGTAAACCAATAGTTCGGATATGTGGTGGCTAGCCTCGTCAGGCTTCGTCACCCAAGCAACCAACCGTTCTTATACAGTCCATTGCGTTTTCATATCGGATATCTACACGATGTTTGGTTAACAGGTTGCTGTCCTACAAACTAATTCTTTGATCATTTCATACGTAGGTGTTAACTAGGTTTTCAACTACATAAACGACGTTTTAAGTATTTGACAAACGCTCAGAAAGCTCGTGGCTAAAACAGACATAAGGTTCGATCTTTGAGGTTAAGCAGCACTTGCTAAGGTCGGCCCGTGGAAGGGTGATCAGTAGTGATCACCACCGAAATTCCTCCATGCTTCAAAAAGCACGTTAAGCCTTTGGTCCCGGCTGTCATTTGGTAGATCTTTGACAGTCGTTATGAATATTCAGAAGCCAGAAAATCTGGTTGTCTAGTTACTTAGTTGTGGAGGTCCGATAGATTAATACTGGTACATCATAGCTGCATCCGACCAACAAAGTTGGGTAAAGCTAAGCTGATTGATTGCTCAAAAAATTCTCCACGGGTATTTTCCAAACCAACACCCCCTTTTTTTTAACGACGGGAAATCATCAAATGACCCCTTCTCTCGCTCTGGGCGAAGTGGGAGCGAGTGTCAGACTATTACTGACTAAAACCCATCCATGTTCCTCCTCACGACCTAGGCGTTCCAGGGTCGCGGTGACTCTTTCTTTATGAACCAATATCCCTTACGATTACAGCTCTTGATAATTATTAGTATCTCGCTGTATAATATTCTATATGGTGTCGGACGTACAAGAATAGCACCTTCCCATCTCTTCCCATGGGTGTCGTTAGAGGCGACTAAGGGACTCACCAGATATGGGCAGCAGCATTCTCTGTAGGTACATTGCTACAGCTACACTGCGATCGCCAACCCGCCTGCCAAGCGTGGCGATTATGGCAAACCACCCCAATTTGGGGGAGGCCTATTTCCAGCAGTGGACGTCTTTCGGCTGATATGATGATGATATATATATATATACATATATATGTATAATTTTGAATATATCATCATATATATATATGATGATATATTCAAAATCTTTTATTTATGGTCGTTCAATATAAAATACTGTCTACTATTATTAGTATTGGTACTATTAGTTTAGCTGTTTATTATTTTTAATGGAGGAAGGGGCTTGCTCTTGACCTCGATCACGCCTGATGGAAAGAGATAGATGAGGTCTATGATGGAGCGAGCGTGCCCAGAAGATGCCTGTTCACTCTTGATCAGTATTAGTATCTATTGGATACTTTAAATTATATGTAAGCATAATTCACTTTTTTTTTTAATTAATAAACTTAAACTTTTTCCATAAAAAAACACTTTAATATTGAATCCCATCCTGAAATTCGGTCTCAGATCATTGTTTTTTCAATACAGTCACTTTAGGGGCTCAGGTGTGTCTGCATACCCTCTAGCGCTCCCCTAACGATGCCCTTGAAGCTTCTATTAGCAGTAACAATATTCCAACACGTTTTTGCTCGTGGCAACACTGGCAACCCTACTTCATCGAGTGGGATTATGTCACTTCGCCTTATGGGACGTTTGAAATTATACTGGCTGGCGAAAGTGAATGTTCTTTGTGTTTTAAGCAAAATTTACGAGGATTGTTTTTCGAAAATATGTTTTTTTCAATTAGAAAAATATAATCTTAGTTTTCTAATAAATAATAAATCAAAAAAATTGTCTTTCTATTGCACCGATTTTTGAATAATGAATTTGAAGTTGTGAAGGTACCTACTTGTCAAATTGTACTTTAGCTTGAAACCTTTTATTTGGTTCACAAAAACTCAATTCAGTAACCCGCCCAGAGGGCTGTTTCTGAATTGAATAGTTTAGTATTTTGAGTCAACAAGGCGTGTCTATCTCTACTCCAATAGAAAAGTAAGACATATTTTGAGACTAAGGTAGACTTTAACAAAATACTCCACTTTAAATTCTTGATTCAGCAATAGGGAAATGCCTATAAATATATTTATCTACACTCACAACGTACTGTTCCAAATATGAGTTCAAAAACGAATGCATAAACACATACTTTTTTTTCATGGATAGGTAAAATTAAAAAAAAAAAACCATTACAGTTCAACATTTTCCTTGGATTTTTAAACAACTGCATCATAAAATAACTTTT
This sequence comes from Melanchra persicariae, assembly GCA_947386135.1. Lineage (NCBI taxonomy): Eukaryota > Metazoa > Arthropoda > Insecta > Lepidoptera > Noctuidae > Melanchra > Melanchra persicariae. Next base: position 2,875,877 of record OX376653.1, on the reverse strand, counting down.
TAAATTTTATAGCACACTTTTTTTTTAATTTTTGGCGCGGGCTCATTGACTTAAGTCAATGAGCCACCTTTTTTTTATCCATGTCTATGGATGAGCGCGCTGCGCAGTCATTCGTTCGAATACGCAATGAGAATATCCGCCATATTGCGAATAAACTATTATTCCACTTATTTTATTTCAACTGTATGAGTGAAGATAAAATAGTGTATGCAACGGCATATAATTAGGTATTAAAACACTCGTGTGTTAATAACCCTTTTTATATGGTCGTTGCATAAACTACTATTTTATAACTTCAAGAGTGCCAATTATACTAATTTTCACGCAACGTTTGCATTCACATCTCAGTCGTAATCTGTCAAAATATTATGAAAACGCAGGCGCTTTTTGACAGTTTGCGACTGACATGCGGTGCGAAAGTATTTTAATAACGAGTAGGTAGAATTGGCCCTCAGATATTCTAGCAAGCCTTAGTTCCAGTTCCGGAAAACCAAACTAGATTTTTTATTGTATTCTGTAAAATGTGTGGCGCCCCTTGAGTCAATAGACCTCAATCAGGTATAAGACGTTTGCCTCCGTCTTGTCTTATATCACTAAAATCTTTATGGGCCACGCCGCTTACATTTTTCCCTTAGGTTGCTTATAGGCAAGTCATCATATGCTTTGAACGCAGGGCTACCAACTTGGCGTGACTAATTTTCTGTTTGCGGTTGAAAGATTGTCTGATAGAAAAGAAACCACTCAAGAGTGAGTGGACCCGAACACGGACGGGTCTGCAGTGCGATTCTGTAAACATGTCGAAGTGAAAGCTTGGGTGAAGTGATCACGAAGTGAGCTGTAATCAACATGGAATGACAGCTCACTTCGTGATCACCTTCACGACATGTTTACAGAATCGACCGGCTGTATCATAAACTGATGAAACTACTTCAGCAGTGCGTCGGGAATGTTTGCTGATGCGCACACTGATGGCTTTGCAGTTAGCTTCGCAGCGATCAGACGTAAGGGTACCGCTTCACTGCTGCAGAGGGTCCGGGGCAGCTCGAACAGTCTCCTAAATGTCATTGCGGGTAAATTTGATAGCCCGCTCGGCCGTTGTTTTTCCAACCTGCATGTTTAATAACATAGTTATTAAGGTTAATGTCTACTAAAAATTAGGTGTGCCCGACAGGGTCCAATATAGGGTAGATGACTAAAAAATCTAATTAGTCCGTCAGATAGATTTCCAAAAAATATTAGACACGTATTTTTTCTTTTTTCACGTAAACAAAAAATGAAAACAATACAGAGCATTAAAAACTAATGTGACGTTACTTAAGTACCTACACTTTTCAATCAGGAGTGGGGGTTGTGAAGTTCGTGTATGTTTTGATGCGTTTTATGTTCGGCTTTTTTTATTGATTGAATAAAGCAAAAAATACGTGTCCAATATTTTTCGATAAAATAAATAAATAAAAAATAATTAAAAACACTCTGTGAATAATTCAACTGTCTACCTGGAGGTACTCGTATACCTAACAGTTCATAAGATGTAGCCCACTGACAGACGGACGGACAGTAGAGACTTAGTTAAATAGGGTTCCGTTGGTTACATAGATTTAATTTTTAAATAGAGGTGCGTAAAAGCTTGTACAGGAAAATGGACTACTAATATAAGTTAGTCAACAAATGTATGAGTTATTCAAGTTTTGTTTTACTTTATTGCTATTTTAAAGTTATTCAACCTATGCAGGTAATTCTAATTAAACCACTGGCAAAGACTCACTTGATATATTATCCGTAAAACATTTGATTGAAGAAGATGGTGGTCGCATTGTTGCATTGTCACAGCGCATTTTTCTACGAGAACCAATGGTTTTATATAATTTAATTTACTAATTAAATCTCGGTTCTCATAGACAAAAAGCCATTTTTACTAAAATGTTTGTTTGTCTACAGCTTGCGTATAGAAAATTTATATTTATTCTCCAGTTGAACATATCCACACATTATTTGGCTGTAGAAAAAGGAGCTCGTGGCTAAATTATAACAGCCGCACGGACCAATCTTCAAGGTTAAGCAACGCTTGCCGAGGTTGGTCTGTGGATGGGTGACCATATTAACATACCGAGACTCCTCCGTGCCTCGGAAAGCACGTTAAGCCGTTGGTCTCGGCTGTCATTTGTAGATCTTTGGCAGTCGTTACGGATTGTCAGAAGCCAGAAAATCTGACACCAGTCTTGCCATGAAGTACCGTGTTACCCAGTTAGTGGGTTGTGGAGGTTTGGTAGGCAGCCGCTCCACGTAAAATACTGGTATTCAGCTGAATCCGGTTTGACTGGGAGCCGACCCCAATATAGTTGGGAAAAGGCTTTGGATTTGGCTGTAGAAAAAATGCCCTTAATCGAATTTGTTTGTTGTTAATGTTTTAGTTTTAAACATAATACTCATTCCTTATCCTCTCTTCAAAATGATTTAAAGTGTTGCGTCTCATGTCAGCCCTACATCCCAGCTGTACGCAGTATCTTGATATCGCTGAAAGTAATCTTACAGAAAGGCTTTGCGTCTGCGAGTGACACACTTTTCGGTTGGGGCTATAACGTACGGCGTGTTATTGTCTAAAATGTTATTGGTAATTTATGTCGGCATTGCTAAGTTTGTATCCCTCGAGGCAAACGTGAAAAGGGATGACTCTTTTGCTTGGGGATCAACCACTGATGGTTTATCCGAACAACACCGTAAACATAAACCCACATTTGTTTTCTTTTTCTTTAAGTACATCATCATCATCATCATATCAGCCGAAAGACGTCCACAGTTGGACATAGGACTCCCCCAAGTGTCGCCACAACAACCGGTCCTGTGCGTCTAGCATCCATCGGCTACCAGGGACCCTCACCAGGACATCGGACCATCTTGTGGGAGGCCTTCCAACGCTGCGTCTTCCGGTACGCGGTCGCCACTCCAGAACTTTTTGGCTCCATCGACCATCTGTTCTGCGAGCAATGTGCCCTATGCACATAGTGCCTTTAAGTAACGTGTTAACTTTATTTTTATTTAAGCAAAATGCTTAAATTTATTTGTTAAAACTTCATGCACAGTAACTGGAACTTAGCTCTTTAAAAAATAGTGGATATCCACGCATTCAAAGCAAGATATACTAGAACCTGAAAGCCAATTCTGGTAATAAAAAAGTGTTCAAACCCGACTTGGGTTTGCAACAAACAACATCATTTCATTGACATTCAATATAAAAACTATTTTTCAACACATTTGTTCAAAAAATGCATTTACGAAGCCTGTACACATTGTTCGAAAGTTACATTTTACACACCACACCATGGAATGTGCGGTAAAATATGTACTTAGCTATTCTTTACGGTTTTTTCTTTTAATTTCCATAAAAAAATAAATAAGAATATCACCAAGGAGTTTCACAATCCTAGAATAAATAAGCTGAATGATCGAACCTCCTTGGAAGCGCATTTGCTCAATACGTTTTTCTCACTTTAATACTAAAGAGAAAATGAGAAAAGAATAATAAAATAAATAAATGAAAGATGTAGTTCTTATTTTCACCACGCGATTGTGGCGCCGTTTGCAAATTCGCGCCATTTTCATATTAGAAATGTCAAAGATTATTGCGACTTTCCGACTGATATCTAAAAACAAAAAGTTTGTTTCATTATCTATTGTACTGTTTTCTCGCAAATGTATTGAAAAACGTTGTATGATATACGTGCACAAATTGATTTTTACAAACTCGTGACTATGGTTAGCCCTCGACTTCGTCTCGGGCTTACATTCGTCTACTCGTTTGTTAAAACCAACTTACCGCACTAATATCATAAATAACTATAACGTGGCAGTGCGGCCAATTTTCTGGACACTATTGCCATTCACAGCGATGTGGACGAATTCTTCTCCTCCCCCTTTTTACTTCGTTTGTACATTTATACTTTATTTTCTACTAGCTTCTTTAAACTATATAATCAGTTTTTATGTAATTTATACAAATTAATTAAAATATAGGTGTTCTTGACAGTTTACACGGTAACAGTGACGACATGGTTGGAAGTGGTTGAGTGATAGGCTGCTGCGCTGCGTGTCGCGGGTTTGATTCCCGCATGGAACAAATATTTTTATGGCCTACAGATAGTTGTTCCGGGTCTGGCTGTTTGTGTATGTGAGAGTGTATGTTTGTAAACGCACCCACGATACAGGAGAAATTCCTAGCAATGTTTATTAAAATAAAAATAAAGTTTGCTACTGCGATGCGAAATCAAACTCTCCTTAGGGTGTGTCCACATCTGGCGAGTGCAGTGCGCGGGTGGCGAAAGAATGGCGCGTAAACTTGAAATGCACGCACGCAGCTCACGAGCGGCGCATTCGTGGCTTATTCGCCAGATGTGGACACACCCCTAAAGTTACGAGATTATTGCTTCCTTGTAGATAATCTAGCAGTTTACAGGTAAGCTTATTTTGTTGCCCCCCGTACAAAGATGACGCGAACTTACCATCATAATAATGCAAGGCTTTTTCAATTAATTATGCGTTTTTTTATCAAGTCGATAGATACTATAATACAATTAAATCTTATTTCCGCTATTAAATTTGAATAAATTAGTTTCTGTCAGATGATAATGTCCTATTCCAGGACATTACCTACCCGTGTGCTAAGTTTTATACAAATCGGTTCAGCAGTTAAGATCTGAACGGTTACAGGCGCACGGAGTTATTTTCGCATTTAGAATATTTTAGTAATATTAGCATGGAAGTATGGATAAATACAAACACAGAAATGCAAGGATCAAAGGCAGTGCTTAAAAACAATCACCGAGTTTTAAATAATAAAAAAAAAACTTAAAAATAAAAAACAACATTAATAAAAACATCCTTAAATCACCCAATTTGAACATCAGTCACGTCTTAGTTACAGCTATTAGGATCCTAATAATAACCTACCATCAACAATCCGTAGGTAACAAAAACGGACCGTAGTCTGTAACCAAATTAGCGCGTTTTAATTCAAAATCGTTCGACCGTTACCTGGCACGGGTCGTAAGGGTGGGGCCACAAAAAACATATCTTTTTGTTTTGTACCTACTAAATTAGGGAGACACGCATTTTTTATTGAAGGTAGATAAATATGGCGATAAGGTTTGTGTTTTTATTTAGGTTTGCAGGTTGGTAGCTGTTTACTGTGAGACTCAAAAATATTAGTCGATAGCCGAAGAAACGAGAGATTGAAACATTATTCTACGAAGACACGACATACGTGTGCCATTCCTTGATGGAGCTGAAAGCAAAGGCCTTAGAAGTTTCGATAACTTAGAAAATCCTTAATAGAAGAGAGAGTTATAAGCTAGTTTGTTCGACGTAATTCTGACTAGTTGGAACTGAAGAACAGAAGCACGAATGTTTTTGACGTCGTAACGTAAAAAATTACTAAGTAAAGCTTGGCAAAAAAGAGTATGACGTGGTGACAAGTGGAACTAAATATTTTACTAAATGGAAACCTATGATATCGTCACTGCTTGGCCGACAACTGTTAGATTTTTAGTAACGTTTATTGTTCCACATTTATTTTTAACGATTTGATTAAATTCTCTTACTGATTTCCCGTATTATGGTGCGTTAAGTGAGATAGTGGCGCCCTCATTTTTTCCAAACTCTTTTTTGCCAAGCTGTATTATACTCGTTTCGCACATAATATTTATTTGAATTTGATAGTATATCGATATTTTTGTATGATACAAATTGTGTATGACGCATAAAGTTAAATCTGAATACTATGGGGTTGTAGTTTTTTTATACGTCAAAAGATTCGTGCTAGGCCCTCAGAACAGATTGCGACGGAGATGCGAATGCGTACGTTGTTTTAAAAATTAGTAGAATTGGCAATCAGTGGGTCAATTCTACTATTTTTAACCGACTTCCCAAAAAGGAGGTGGTTCTCAATTCGACTGTATTTTTTTTTTTGTTTGTACCTCATATCTCCGTCATTTATGAACCGATTTGAAAAATTCTTGTTTCATGTGAAAGAATATACTTCTCGATTGGTCCCATTTAAGTTTTATCACAATCGGTCAAGCAATTTGGTTTTTAAATCCAAATATCTGGAAAATATATGTGGAAAAATCATTCATGTACTTATACGAAATTGCGTATTTTTGCTATCCTGTGACTTTTCAGTGGTGTTGTTAGGTTAGGTTAGGTTTTTTACTTTTGTGTACCACACAAAAGTGAAAAATAAAAAACTTAAAATTAAAAAAATAAATAACTTTAATTTCGGAAGTCGGTGTCATATAACTAAGAAGCAACCAAACACCGACTACCGAAATTAAAGTTATTTATTTTTTTAATTTTAAGTTTGTACTTTGTAGTGATTTTTTTGGAAGTCGGTTTTTTTTTTGTGAAAAAGTTTTTTTTAAATAAAGTTCACATTCGCATGTCAGTCGCAAACTGTCAAAAAAGCCTCAATTGCTATACATTTTTTACAGATCCGACCGCTTTACGAATGCGAACGTTGTTTGAAAATTAGTCTGGCACTCAGGCATCATTTTAATAGGAATCACAATTCTGACTTCTAATGTAGTTTTTAATTTGAACTATTTAGGTTCCGTAAACTTGTGAAAATTTTAGAATTCTACTTGACTGCAGCTACCAAAAATAAATTATAATTCATACTAAATAGACACAACAGTAATGTTCTTTATTTAAATGTTATGAATAAATTACAAAAGACAAACAAACGTCAGTCCATTGTGGCAACTTTTTTTTCATCCACTTGTTTCTTAGCTATAAATTAACAAGTTCATCTGAGTCCTTTTGATCTTTAAGATGTGGTGGAGTTAGGGTGACCATAGTTTATCAAGTTTTTGATATTATACAAGGTGTTACAGAATACTCATTGTACTCATCATAATGAACAAATTTTAAAATCGCGAAACAAATCTGCTGTTTATTACATTTTGTTGAGTTATGCGCATATAAATGTTTATGGCAGTCGATTTTTCGTGATTTCAGTGTTGGTCCAATAGTAAAAGTTGTTCATAAATTATCAAGAGGTATTGCGTTTTTTCTGTTAAATGTTGAATAATAAGTGTCTGAGAAAATGACCAAACCCACCAAATAGTTGTTGACTAACCTGACCAGCTCAAAGATACGGAAACGTCAAAATTTTATTCAGTCGCAAATTTTGTCATTGATAGAAGCTGATGGAGATTTTGTCCGTTTCAGGCTTACAGCCCACCATGATCATGATCATCAGACATAAAGGACTGACCAGAGAGAACAAATTATATTTGATTAATTATTCTCCAACCAAAATGTAGTAAGCCTAGGTGAATATTGATCAAAATTTTGAGGATGGCTATCCGAATTAATTGTCCTGGCAATAGTTTCTCCTTTTCCAGCCTTTTTTTTAATGTGATGATATGATGATAGTGATACCTTGATGTTTATAAATTGCGGAAAAGCTTCATTCCTTTTATACATTCTAGAAGAATAAATAGCACAGGAATATTACTGTATACCGCCATAAGTAATATGGGACCAGGTTCCAAAAACTAAAATAAATTTTTCCATATTTCATTTATCAGGATTTGTCTATAAAATATCAAAATGCTGGCATTACTACCTGCGTAGTATTGTTTGCATTTATTTTCAAAAACTTTCACGAGCCTGCTAAGTTATTTACGGCAGTTCTCGGCTGTCCCCGCCATGTTTTATCACCAAGACTTTTGTTTTGAATGCAACTACATTATATACTTTGTATTCATTGCAGTTTAGGCTTTGACAGCTGTTACATTTTAATGATTTTCTATTTGATGTTGAGAAAAAAATTGTCACACTATTTTATTAAAACAAATTGATTTATCTAACGAAATTCCACAGACGTGTTAAGTATGGATTTCTAAACGACGATAAGTAACCCAATCCAAAAAAAACGAAACTCATAGTTTTCAGTAACTAAACTGTAGACCCCGTTGTGAGCTGTTGTTGCTTAAATAGGGTGTTCCAAAGTGTAAGATCATATTTAGTGTAGTGTGTCACGTAAGTATGTTTGCGGAGGCGCGCATCCATTGCTTCTACGAAACTCTGCGCAAGAGGTGCGCGTCAATGCTGAGCAGAGTGCGAGCTATTTGTAACAGCGTTTGAAGTATGATAGCCAGTAGACTTGACCGTCTGTACCTACATGGGTCGATGTATTAATGGTCACATAAGTTTTGATACCTTAATTCATGGGTCAGGCAGGGGGCGAGTAGGTTAAAATCGTATTACTAACATTAAATTACATTACAAGTAATTTACATTATTTTACTACTAACAAATTGGATCTTAGTTATCTTAAACGTTTATTATTATTATTATTAGGGTATGATTTAAGCTATCGCCAATTTGGCTGTTTGTGTATGTGACTTTGTATGTTTGTAAACGCACCCACGATACAGGAGAAATTCCTAGTGTGGGGCAACGTTTTTTAAAAAAAAAAAAAAAAAAAATTATTCGTTTTGAATTTCTTTAATAATAGGGTTTGTCCTCAAAATAGTGGATCTGTCACCAAAATGTAGTTGCCAAATAATTGTAAAAAGCAATTCCATAATAAATCACATGTAATCCTCGGGATATATTATCAAGTATCAAATAAATAGGTTGGGATTTATTATAAAACGGGAAGTAAACCATATTACTGGGTGGATTAAAAAAAATAACCACGAAGGTGATGGCGGGGTCTGTTCGCTCGCTACGCTCGCTCACTTGACCCCGCCATCCTCTTCTAACCTAACCTGTCCGAGTCGGGGTGCCCTAAGCTCCCGGGGTGCCCTAAGCTCCCTGTGCCCTATGTTCGAATATTTGGTGACAGATCTACCATTCTGAGCACCAAGCTATTATTTAAGTAATAAAACTATTATTATAAGAACGAAGTTTATATTCATGTAATGCACTACAATTTTATTGGTAATCCATCTCATATTTTACACATTATATTAACAATAATTTGGTAATTCATACCTGGGAACACTCTTTGTTTATCTGAGAACGAAAATATTTCGTGGCGATAGATCTATTTATTAGGTGATACAACTTGATGACAAATATAAATTTTGGTGACAAAAAATATAGTTCCCTTATTATTATATTTAAGGTTGGGGTTCTGTATATAATAAAACAGAATAGAATACTTTTTATTATGTACACCATATAAGTAACAGAAAAGATAGATAAAGAAAATATTACATAGGGTGACACGATGGGCGGCCATATCGCTGAAAGCGATCTTTAGAAGACAACCTTTGGATGGATTTTGAAGAGAGAAGGATAGACAGTACTGCAGGTGTACTATTAATATATACAATAAGTACATAATACCTCCTATACAATTAAGATGTGAAGTTTAAAAAAATATAAAAACTTTCAATCAAAAAACGACATCAAAACACGACTAAAACAATCAGTTGGTGGCGTTACAAAGTGATTATTTTCCAACTTCGATTCGAGATTCGTCGATTCGAGTCGATCTTGTATTCAAAAATCCGCGAGATCGGGTTTTTTTAAAACAAGACAATATTTTCTAAGTGAAAACTTCTTAAGCGGCGTTGTGCACTTTTTGGGATGGGTAAAAAATGTTAAACTCGCGTCACGACACGTGACCGTCAGGACACATGACCGTCAGGACACGTGACCTGGGGGTCGATTCTGCTATTGCAATCGTGTCTCAATGACCGGTCAATGATCGATTTTTGACGTATAACGTCAAACTTATGACACATTTCCCATACAAAAACTGTCAAAGTTGTCAAATATTCGATCACTGACCGGTCATTGAGACACGATTGCAATAGCAGAATCGAGCCCCTGATCGAAAATTCTTAAGACGGATAATGTAATATGTAAAATAAATTGTCATGTTTGTGTATGATAGCGCAATAAATGAATATTGTATTTAACCACATAAATGATAGTACTTTTATACTGACAAATAAAACAATTCGTGCGAAATTATTCCGTAACCATTCCAAAATATTCAAAAATGCACAACGTTAATGTTCAAGTTTTCACTTCTGCTGGCAATCCCGGAGTGCAACCCGTTGTTTTTTTTGATATTATTTCTTTACTCTCTAGCAGTTAGAGAACAACATCCTTAAATATAGACACGCATTTCTGAAATATCCTGTAAATAAAAGCTTACATTCTTTTTGCGAATATATTTTTGTCTTCGGGTATAGGTACCTGTTCATAAAACCGGGCAAAAGCAAGTCGGAGATTGAGGTATGTGTGTTTTATTCCATCTTTAGATAATAGTGACCGAAAAAAACCCAAGACATGTGACATCCACCTCTCCGCATTGGGACCAAATTATGAAAAACTGTCTTACCCTCTCACGAGAGGCCGGTGTCCAGCATTGCTCACAATGCTCACATTACCGGTAGTGAGGTCCAAATAACAGCAGCAATTTAAATTGGGATTAAATTATTTTACATTCACCAAAATTGACAAAGCAAAGCAAAAGCAAAAAGAACTCAATGAAATATTTCGAAAACCCGCCTTAACTTATCAAAGTACAAAACTAATTCGTTCCAAAAGAATCCCGAGCAAAAGTTTTTCCTCTCAAAAAAACAAATTCAAACATACGATTGTTTCGTAATATTCAAAAAGCCGTAAGTTCAATGCGATAAAATTTTAGCAGCCGGAAGTTTCCGCTCTCAAAACATAGCAATACAGAAATGCCTTTTACTCAAAGTTTATTACTTACAGCTTTGCTATAAGAGCCTTTTAAGGAGTCTCAAGGTAGGTGCAGTGGGTATTCAGTGCATCCGAGAGCCCGGCTCAAAGGGCCCTCTGTGGCAGGGGCTTGCGTACAGGGGCCCTGAGTTGTGAATTCTGGGGATAATTTATGAAACTGATTCAATTCTGTATCAAATTATAAATTGCTCTGTATAGTGGTTTTGTATGGCTATGGCAAAATTAATATTGGGTCTGTGTGTATTTTGCCCGAATTTGTTTGCATATGGAACAATGGTCCTGTCAAAATCGAATTCGGGAATGGTAAGATTGGCGCAAAGTACCAGAAATCAATACGGAAAGTTTCCAGTATTTACCTGAATTTAGCTACCTGTTCATGTCACGGCAGTGGGATATTCCTTATTATGTACTCCATTTAAGTTACAAAAATAGATAGATTAAAAAAACATAACACATATTTTGTACATACATACATAGGGAGACACAATGGTCGGCCTAATCAATAAAATCGATATTTTAAAGACGGTGAAAGTACTTATGATTATAAACAACTTTTACTGTGGGACCAACTCTGAAATATCAAAAAATAAATCGGCTATTTCATACAAAATGCAATGTTCACCCGATGAAAATGTATGAAACAGTAGATTTTTTTTCGATTTTTCAGGGTCGGTCTCATAGGTAACAAAAGTTGTTTATAATCATGAGTACTTTCACCCACTGAAAGGTTGTTGGTGTTTTACAAATAACCCTGTATAATATATTCAAAAAAACATAACATATGAACAATAATAATTATCAAACAAAAAACAGAGAAGCCAAGTAAAGACGCTAGCGAATAGCTCATAATATTACATTTCCCTCGGACTTCTTTCACCGTTGTCCAGCCAGAACCATTTATATCCCAGTCTATCCTACTCTCTTCAAAACGTCCTTGTATCCAAAAAGGATGGCCACAACAGTTGTAAAGGAATTTAGTGTTAAATGACTGGCCGCTGCAGCACGGAGATGCTTGACTAAGCGGATTTCTGGATCCCGGATGTAATACCACTACCGATGTACCTGGGGCATCACTTTGATGAATAACAGCCGTTTTATTTAAGACAAAATGCTTGTGGAAAGCTTTCCGTTTTCATTTACTACTATCGTTATTGCTCTTTTTATTTTTGTTTTTTTTTTTAATTTTATTTATTATTTAAACTTCTTCTTGATACAAATGGTTTTAAAAGTAAATCACTGTTCATGAGATACAGTCTGATGACAGACGGACGGACGGACGGACGAACAGCGGAGTCTTAGTAATAGGGTCCGTCGTTTTAACCTTTGGGTACGGAACCCTAAAAATCAAGACTCAATAGAAACCCTGGATCCACGAGTCTGACTCGTAGTCATACTTTGCGCGAATAAAAACTTTTATGAGGCCAAACCCGAAATCGCTTTGTTGATAGACAGTCAGAACAAACGATTTTATAAGTATAGAAGATATTATCGAAACAAACTCCTCACTATATTTCCAGCTTCTCGATTACTCCAGAAAGTTGTACAGAACTTAATACAGAAGTTTAATACACTGGTTCAGTCACACAAAAGAATTGGCGAAGCGGCAGCTGCCGGCGATGGTAACTGTGGTTTGGCAGGTCGCAAATTACACTTTTTGTACGTATTTGAAACTTGGCAAAGTACGTTAGCCGCCGCTGAAATTGGTATGTTATTGTCGATGTTGGCTGTTAAAGTATTTTTAGAGTTACGTAGCCAGAGAGTAACGAACAGTACCCTTTTACTAAGCCACCGTTGCAAGTTCGTCTGTCTGTCAGCGGGCTATATATCTCATGAACCGTAATAGGTAAGCGACAGTTGCAATTTTCTCATAGTGTGTATTTCTGTTGCCGCTTTAATGTAATTATAAACTGATTAGCATAGGTACTAAATTCGGATTAAAGGGTGTCTTCCTTTAATTTGCCTTACAACAAAACGAGATATTTTTTCGATTTATGATACGGAACCCTTTGTGTGAGAGTTCGACTCGAACTTGACCGGTTTTTTTAATCTTGTCAGTGCTTGAACATGCTGACCCTAACATTGTTTGAGGAGGGCTAGATATAGAAGATAGTTTGAGCTAGCTGAGCTTGAGAATCTAGGATTTTCTGAGTAGCAACACGGATTTCGAATTTGCAGCGATCACCATAACTTGGACGTACTAGACACTGCGAAGATTGTCTCTCAACATAGCCTGAGCAATGGATGGATGTTTCATGCTTGTTACTATTTCAGGTAAAATATGTAAATAAGCATAACTTATACATCAGAACAACACATAGGCATCAATTTATATAAGAAGAAATACTCATTGCACGCGTGCGGAGCTGCAAATGGCAGTTAATAATAGTGACCTAAACTTAAAAATAAACAGTATCTCTTGAAATAAAGAACGCCACCCTGTTCTCAATAAAGAACTTATTTCAGTCTAAAAATGTAGCAATATAGAAAGTTCTTAAATTTACTTGTACTAGCGGTATTCTCCGGGGAGTTCATACTGCAGGTGTGGGGAGCTCTTAACACCTAGTTTAGAGACGAAATGATGATATTTCTAACGTATTGCCTAGGCGCTACCACGGGTTTCATACCTATTATTTTAATGTTCGAGAACTTAGTGAGTTCTGAGTAGGTGTGAGTGTTCTTGGGTCTAGTCATCGAATTCAAATTATTATACGGATAAAACTAATAGGATTCATGGACCTGGAGTTGAGTTTGAGTCATCGTGGTGAAAGAATTAATTAGTCAGCTAGACTCTGCGTTACCGAGTGCGTAGCTGTCCAGGGTGCGCCGGGCCTTTAGAATCGCAATATGATATTTTTAACGCCGCTCGCTGCTTCACAGGACTTGCATCCCCTTCTTTATTGGCTATACACTATCCAAGATTTGAACGAAGCCAATGATAGAGCTGTGTTGCTCAATACTGGTCAGACAAAATTTGATATGAGTCAATCGATACGCAAAGAAGAAGAAGAATGAACCTGGAAATTAGCGTTCGTTTGCATTCGGAAATACGATGATTGCCGAGGGTATTTTATGAAAATAGTAGTACTGTACATTATTGTTTAATAAATAAATACATGACGTCCTTTCTCTTGTAAATCACAAGTCAATAAAGTGACATAACTATTAGCCAATCTCTATAAAGCATCATTTCTCACAAAATTCTCACTAATTTTCACTCGATTTTCAGTCATATTTACAATAGTATGGTTCTTCCGTTTCTGTCGCTCGCGCTACCGTTTTCTCAGTGAATTTTATAGTAAGAATAAAACTTGTACAGTATGTCTATAGGGGCTGGAAAACCAAGAGTTTGGAAAAATAAAAAAAGAGTGTAAGTATTTGGATTTTGTCAGGTTGAGGGAACATTCCTATATAAAACTAATTTGTTTGCAGTTAGAGTATCAAAAAACATTTGGTTGGACACGTTTTTTTTATTTTGTATCGTTAACAAAATATTGAGACGATATAGTGCGCTGAAATATTGTGTGATGACATGCCTTGATAATTTTTTAACTTAGAATTGACGTCACAAGCCCCCCTCTTTAAAAATACAAAGATAAAAGGCATCAAAGTGCCTTTTACAGTTTTCGTCAAATAACTTTGCCCCTCTGAAGTTAGCCATTTGCAAAAATCGCGCAGGTGCAGTCACGTACACGGGAGCAAGCGGGACGCAAGCATGCATCGAACGTAAACGTAAGACTGAGACATAAAATCGCGCCTCGCCCCCATGTCTCTTACGCATGCGCAGTTACAGTGTGTTCGTAATTTTGACTACTACGCAGCCACTCAACACAACTTCAGAGGGGCAAAGCTATTTGACGAGAATTGTACCTTTGTATTTTTTTGTTGTTTTTTTTTGGGATATGCGCGTACGAAGTCGCGGGCGTAGTGCTAGTCTCTGACATTACAAGTCAATGTCCGTATTCATTTAGTTATGACTGTATAAGCAGACGTATCCTCAGGCGTTTATACGGGTGCAAGTAGTGCTAGGAGTAACAAGTTTCAAAGGGAGGATGTACAGATATCTCCTGTTTCCTGCGGAGGCACGACTGGTTGGGCCACTTTGTGTTCAGCGCTATGATAAAGATGTACTAGTACCTAGTATATGTTAAAATGGATAAGATTATCGGAAATAATATTTACAGACTAAGGCCGCTTTCTGTCTTTCTATGGCAAATTCTACTACTATAGTTATTTCGCACAGGGAAGCGTAAATATATTTTAGGGTTCCGTGCCTCTGTCGGCAAAAAAGGAACCTCTATAGGATCAATTTGGAGTCTGTCCGTCTGTCAAAACCCTTTTTCTCAGGAACGAATGGAGGAATCAAGCTGAAATACACACTTTACTACTGTTTAGCTTTTTCTAGGTTTCTTATACATCCCTGTTTCTCAGAAATCATATTACGAATAAGTTATTACTTTAGCTCAGCAAAATACTTGACGGCTTTTGAAAATAAACAGCGTAATCAAGCTAGCACTCGCCCGCGGCAGTTCCTATGCAGCGGTGCATATACTTACGGAAATTTACATTTTCTGTCCAGATAGTCTTATTTCAAAGCATGCACTATGAACACTCGATTATTAATTCGCCAAACCAAATGGACAAACGGACAGACAAACATTTTGTTCCATTTGCAAATTCTAAAACGTATGAATTCAGTTCATATGTGGTTTGAAATAAGAACGCTGTTTTTTTTTCATAGTGTAACTTAATTTGTTTTCTGATGATTCTAAAACCAAAGAGTACAGCTAGCAAACTAGGCAACAAAGAATTTACAGCCTTATTTTACTGTCATAAGGGTTTCATCACATTTTCACGACTGCAAAATTGTTTGTACTGTAACGGTGACGCATTTGCATCTGAGTTGATTGCCGACGATAGATTGTTTTAATCGTGTCGTGAAAAGATTTAATAGATATATTTTTCCTTGTCGAGAATGCGATGAACACTAATGTGACCATTAGCCAGTCATTGCCATTCTATATACCACAAGAGAAGATATTGGCATAATGACTGGTCTGCACTTATGACAGTGATGGGTAGACTGGTGATCGCTAAAAGGATGAGCGAGAAAAAAAAACCGGTCAAGTGCGAGTCGGACTCGCGCACGAAGGGTTCCGTACCATTGATGTATTTCTGTTGCCGCTTTAACAACAAATACTTACTAAAAAACGATTAAAAAATCACGTGATTTATAACGGGACCCCACATTAATTTTATTCTTTTTTTAGTATTTGTTGTTATTGCGGCAACAGAAATACATCATCGGTGAAAATTACAACTGTCTAGCTATCACGTTTCATGAGATACAGCCTGGTGACAGACGGACGGACGGACAGCGGAGTTTTAGTAATAGGGTCTCGTTTTACCCTTTGGGTACGGAACCCTAAAAAAGATTGATGTAAATAACATCAGGATGGACAAACTGTCTATTTTAATGGCGTTTGGAAACCGATGGCTAGGGAGAATTTAATCCAGACAGTCTGAGTGCAATCCTGAACCAATGTTATCTTCGGAAAGCACAAGAAAAAAACAGAATTCTGTTTATCCGGGGAGTATGTAACTCGAACGCTGTCCGTGGCGTCACCCGCGTTATAGGGAACATTTCTTTGACGCGGGTGACGCCACGGACGGCATCTAGTTTGTTGAAATTTATCCTTAAACAATTATTATCTTTTTTCTGTTCTATCTATGGCTCCACCCTTAAATGAATTTTCAGTTACCAGTCTCAACAAAGTTAAGCTAAATTGCAATCATGACTTTGCAACAACCAAACAGACAGATCGAATTCTTAAATCAACCACTCAGAATACCTAAGTTAATCCTACAGCGTAGTCCAAAGCGAAACAGACGCTGCAATCTATAATTTGAATCAATTCCTCGTACAGTTTATTGCATATTGTTAATGCTATCGTTTCGAGCTGGTCACGGACGCCTTACATTGTGAACTGGACTTATCAGATCCATATGGCAAATTCATAACTCCCTGGCAAACCCCCTTGCAATAAGGAAGCGAAGTGTGTAACAAGAAGCTCTAGACAAAGTGTCCTTGTATTAGTGAATGCGAATGCCGAAATATAAAGGATTTGATCACGTGACCTTTCGGAGTCCTTTTTGAGTCGCCGGAAGAAAAATATTTAGTTTTTACGGATCCGGCGACTGGGACCGCGGTCCTAGTTAATTGCGGTCCCAGTCGCCGGAAGCCTCCTGCTGCTGACCGTTACCTACGGGCTGCCACTGATGAGACCGTGGAAGCGACGAAGCCATCACCATGATCATCATTAACCTCCCTCAAGTGTCACTACATTCCATCGGTGATGTGCGACTTGCATCCACCGGAATCCCACGACTTTCTTTAGGCCAGCAGTCCACATTGAGGGAGGTCTTTCAACGCGATATCTTTCTGAACACGGTCGTCACTCCAGAACCTTTCGGCCCCATTGAAGAAGGGAATGTTAAAAACTGTTGCTTTAAAAAACGACTATTAAATTCATATTTTTTGGTTTCCGAATGTTCGTATGAAAAGTGTCCGTCTATAACATCAATTGTTTAAGCATAGGTTAACAACCCCTGTGTATAGCTCCGTAATTTCTGAAACACCCTATTTTTCCTTAAAAATACATCTAAGTGTCTCATTTGTAAACAGTCTCTGAGTTTTGTGTTGCACTGCTTTGTCTGCTTACCCCTCATTAGCTCAAGCGCTCGACACTCTGACGTCACAGAGGACGCCATATTGTCTCTCACGTTCGCGTGGATACCTACATATACTTGAAGTAGGTTCGTGTAAGGGTCAATACACACTGAGACACGTCGCGACGGCGAACGGTGCGCGCAGTTTTACTTGACTGCCGTTGAAGAAGGGTAGTGTTTTTACTCGACTAAAGAAAGGTGATGTATTTCGAGAGAATATTCCTTTGTATTTTTGTATGGCACGCCCTGTAGCTTAAACGGATTAATACGGAAGAGGTATCATTAGTCATTACATTTGTCTTAAGTACAAGAGTGACATAGTCATATGAATTTGAAAAAAAAAAACAAGATGGCCGCCACCGTTACGTAAGTGAAGTCATGTTTTTGTGACTTAATCACGTGGGTATCAAAGTAAATCGACGACGATTTCAAAAATGTAACTCACTCAATTGTAGGAAGTAAAAGTGTTCGAATAAGTCGTTCTGCTTAATATTACTGAGCAATAGTGTTAGATAGGTACCTATTGTCTGAAATACAAACCAATACTTTGCCTAACCATTGAAGTAATTTCCTTGCTAAACTGTTTCAAAATTACGACAAAAATAACAATTTTCTCAAAGCTTAAAAATGAACCCAGCAACTGTCACAAACATCTGTTCACCGATTTACATTTCCAACTTATTATTTTACGTTCCAACCCATCAGACGCAGAGTTAGGGTTCAAACAAGCAGATAGAGAGGACTAGGGATTTTTTTTAATTATTTCAAGACATTGGAGTATACAAGAACCTTTTCAGTCCTCTAAAATATTATTTTTTATTATTGAGCCTAAAAGAACTTGATCGAAAGCAATGATGTTGTCGACGATGGAGCACGCTTGACATGAGCAAACCTATTCACTCGATCTGTTTGAAGTTCGATCTGTTTTTTATTTGTCAAGAGTGCACAAGATTCATACGTTCAAAAGGACGTCTGAAGAACGTCTGTTCTAAGTAGAACAAGACTACAGTTATCGTCAAATAACTTTGCCCCTCTGAAGTTAGCCATTTGCAAAGATCGCGCAGGAGCAGTCACGTAGGCGGGAGCAAGCGGGACGCAATCATGCATCGAACGTAAACGAGCGACTGAGACATAAAATCGCGCCCCGCCCCCATGTCTCTTACGCATGCGCAGTTGCAATGTGTTCGTAATTTTGACTACTACGCAGCCACTCGACACAACTTCAGAGGGGCAAAGCTATTTGACGAGAACTGTATATTGGTTATTCGGGGTTCCGTACCGAAAGGGTGCAAACAGGACCCAATTAAATACCCATAGCTTTGCTTTTGGACCTGTAAAAGTCTGTGTTTCCTCATCCAAACTAATATTAAAAATGCAAAAACGAGTTTATTTGTTTGATAAGCTTTAACTTTTAAATTGCAGAACCGATTTTGATGAATTTTGCTACAGGGATAGATGGGACCTTGGAGACGGTAATGTGTTATGCTTTAAAACGGCTGAACAGATTTAGAAATAGAGGTAAGTCCGCATAAACTCATAGCTGCATAGTTTTAAATACCATTTCTATTTTATTACATAATTCAACCCAATTGCGAGTCGTCAAACCCGGCCGTCAAGTTATATTCAGTAGTTTTAATTTTAATAAGTCTTTACTTTTTACAGTTCTATAGTACTCTTCTTTATTTTATAACTTAGTTTTATGCAGTAGTATTGTAGCTCATGCTGTTTTATGTGATTGTTAAGTATAGGTATACTTGGATGTATAGACACACAACTTCGTTATAGGAACAATTCAAACTTTTTTCTTTTCTAATCGAATGAATCTTTCAAGTCGTTTAAACATTTATTTTGGATTTTAAATCATCAGCTTCCTACCGCTCTGGGCGGAGTGGAAGGGAGAGACTGATTCTTACTGAATGAACTCACCCGTGTTCCACCAAATTCCCTTTGCGTTCCAGGGCCGTGGTCACTCTTTCGAACTATTCCGCAACCCCGGCAGGCACTGGCTCTTGCAGGCCCCGTTTATTATGCTGACATCTCGTTGAAGCGCAAATGGAACACAACGCGCGTTCGACCCCGGGCATGGAGCTCGAGACAAGTGAGATTCTATCAACGGTAGCGTGGCGAATGCGATTGTCAATACGTCAAAAATGTATGGGATTGACAGATGCTATCGAAATGTCACGTGATCAAATACCTACATTTTGGCATTTCGACAGTCGCATTCGCTAATTGAATGGCACATTGTCTAGGGCCGCGTGTATTTATCGCCTGAGACGGCGACAGCAAGCGACGGGTGGCTCGTCGTCTACAGAAAAAGAAAACATGTATCTGAAGATAAACATCTTCTGATAAAAAAAAATCAGTTTGCCACCTAACAGAGAGATAATGATAGTATTTTCTATTACCTCTCTTCTCTCCTCTATAATCTGAGATATAAATCATGAGCACCAGAGCTGGGTTAATTTTTAAAGCATCTTCTTTGCTCCCCTAAAGGAATTGACGGCACGGGTGGCGCAGTGGTTGAGCGATTGACTGCTGCGCTGCGTGTCGCGGGTTCGATTCCCGCACGGAAAAAATATTTGTATGGCGTACAGATAGTTGTTCCGGGTCTGGCTGTTTGTGTATGTGAGTTTATATGTTTGTGAACGCACCCACGATACAGGAGAAAATCCTAGAGTGGGACAACGTTTTTAAAAAATAATAATAATAAGGATGCAAGTTCGTAATTTTTGTTGATTATAAATACCATCGGGCGCATAGGTTCACTGTAGTTGAATAAAAACCTCTGTTTCGCAAAAGATCGCCATTAAACACCAAAAACAAACACACTTTAATTTTCACAGCACAGTGGTCTTAAATATTTTACGCGTTGCCAAAAAATATATTTATTTTCACTTTTTAACGAATGCTCGCTAAAACAATGTTTCAGAGCAAAACGGTTTCGGGACCACAGACCGGAAAATTGGTGGCCATTAGGAGACTCTAAGCTTTATTTTTATCCCCCCTCCCCTCTCACTTGGTAATTAAATGACAATTACCGAAATCTCAAAGAGGAAACGTTGGGAGTTTTTTTTGTCATTGCGTTTTTTAATGTCTCGATTAATTCGGTGTAGCCTGTTTATGGTTTGATTTTATTATGAAGCAGATATTTATTTATGTACATTTTAATGTTTTACAACCGGTTTTTATATTAGTAGGAGTGAGTTTGAGGAGTAGGTACCTATTGTTATTCCACCCTGGTTGGAAGGATTCAATCATGTTCACTTCGAAGCAAAGCAGTTTTTCTATGAAAATATCACCGTGAAAACTAAGGTTAGTGTTTACAGACTTGTCTTTTTAGGGTTCTGTACTCAAAGGGTAACTAACGTTACCCTATTACTTACTACCGCTGCCCGTTCGTCCATCTGTCTGTAAGCGGGTTGTATGTCAAGAACCGTAATA
Organism: Melanchra persicariae; assembly: GCA_947386135.1. Classification (NCBI taxonomy): domain Eukaryota; kingdom Metazoa; phylum Arthropoda; class Insecta; order Lepidoptera; family Noctuidae; genus Melanchra; species Melanchra persicariae. The sequence goes on along the minus strand of OX376653.1, from coordinate 2,854,979 downwards.
GGTAGACAGTTGAAATTTTCACAGAGTATTTCTATTGCCGCTATGACAAGAAATATTTTTTTTTTGTTAAATTAAGAATTAAAAGGGGCTTTAAAATTAAAAAAAAACAAATTTCAAATTACTTATTTCAATTAAACGATTTACAGGCACTTTTGAATTGTCAAGGTCGGTCAGTCAAAGAGATGAAGCTTTTTGCACGTTCCAAAGCGTAGATCTCTATGGAGAAGAACGTGCAAGAAACTCCACAGACACTCTTATAAATCATTTTTCCTTTAAAATTTTATGGTTATATCATTATGTAAGAACGATGTAGAAAAAATGCACGTAAAAGCGTTCGGAGTAAAAAAACAACAAATTAGCTGAGAAATTACCAGTCCCAACTGACGGCGTGACACCCGTTCACGGACATGACGCACGCGCTATGTTTTGGAACCCTTCATGTGAGAGTCCGACTCGCACTTGGCTGGTTTTTCTAATGACTGCATATCTAACTGCAGTTGGAAATAGGTTATTATGGTCCATCTATTAGATGCTTATATTTATCTCTTGCTTCTGCACATAAAACCTAAATAAAAAAATAATAAATGTTACATTTTGTCATCAAAAATGTTTTCGAGTTATTTATTGACGAAGCATTTCCTATCGCAAAAATCTGTGCACGTTAAACCGATTCGAATCGGTTTTGTTAAAAACAACAGTATGCTTTTACAGGAACGTTTTGCTTTTTGCACCGTTTTTTGTGAACAATGTTTTTGCTTTGTTTTTGTTGTTTGTTCTATTTGAAAAAGATAACAGCAGCTAAAAAGTAGGTCGATGAGCATTCGAATACGGTCTTAGTAGCTATAAAATATTTTTTCTTATCGCCAACTTTACTGGTGAATTAAAACTTCTAAGAGTAGTACATTATTTATAATCGCGATATGTAGGTACACAAAAACCTTGTCGCTGATATCAGTCAGCCACAATTCTATGTTTTTATGTGTTTGTTTAAAAAATAAAAATAAATTTAAAATTTAACTGGAGTAGGTAATAAACGAGATTTCAATATATTTTTTATAAAAAAAATAAATAGGGAACAGTTTACAGGCTGATGTATGGAAAACTTCTTGAAGCGCCACCTGACGAAATATTGAACTAGTGGCTGCAAAGAAAACATGTATTCAATATAGAAACGCTTTTTATTATTTAAACCTAACGAAACAGAACCTAAAACAATACGAAAAAATCCACATATTTTATTAAAGTACTACACACACAAAACCACAAATCTCCCATGTAAATACCAAGTTATTTCTTCAGATATTTCTCTTGTTTAAAACAAAAGAATGCCGCCAAACTTCCACCAGCAGTGACCGTTAAAACATCCAAACTATTGCAATACTACACGAATTATAACAAAAGGAGGAAGTGAAGTTTTCAGAGATACCGGTAAAAGTGTACCTCTCGGAAAAGCCGAAGAAGCAGACAATCTCTTCGGCTATTGTTTTGTTGTTACCGAGTTTGCGAATGTTCCAACTATACTGTCTAATAATGGCGCAAAGAACGAAAGAAAAAAAAACATATACAGTTTCAGAAGTGCCTGTTCATATTTAAGGGTGATGTTGGGTAGTTGATATACATTAACCGCTCCAGCCCTGACATGTGATAATTCCCAAATACAAAATAAATGTTATGTAATTGATAAATAAACATTAAATTCGCGATTAATTCGGCGCACACCGGTGTGTTGCCGGTGCTTGGTAAGGAAAAAATAACAAAACAAAAAAAATCCTTTAAATAAAATATCGACCACAAAATAAGACTAAAAAGATCCAATGCAATGACTTTTCAAGCAGTCTGATGCAGTTGATGACATCAAAACTGTTATTGAACTAAAGTAAATGCCACCAACTGTAACAAATAGCTTGAAAAGTCATTTCAGTCATGCCAAGTTTTATCCAAATTAATTGATTTATCAATAATCACTCCACAAAAACATCTCTACTACTGATTAATATTAATTTTAGTATGTTTTCTGATAAACAGAGTTTATTCGCTATATCAAGCAAATTGTAAAAGCTTTTATTAATTGCTGTGCCATATGTGAGACAGTTAACTGAACTGGATACTTTATAAATAAGGAATTCCTTTCTCAGCATAATAATTGTTGACATGACAGTCATTTGAAATTAAAAGTCGCTTCAATTGTATGTACATGTTTGTGATTATCTGATCTGTCGGATCGGACAACTTAATCACAAAGTCGACTTCGAGGCAAATAGGGTAGGTTTGCAATGTAAGAGGGTAAGGAATTTATCTTTTATCTATACAGGGTGTAAAAAGAACCATCTCAATGTACACATGGAACGACTGAGTATCTGTAGGTCTACTCTCTCAGCCCGAAGTCCGTAGTTTCGGCCTTAGTGTCGGGCGTTTTCTACTCCATATCACCTACGGACTTACAATTTTATTAGTCCCGAACCCGAACTAATAATGACAACACGATTGGACACTTGTGACGGCGAGCCACCCAACGTTGGCCGTCCACAAGCCCGGGCCTACGGTGGCCGGGAATCGCCCTGCGACTCCCGAGGCGTCTCCTTATGTTGCGGTGGCTGGGGCGTGAGGGCTGTCTCTCCCTCACGCGGCCCGCCTCCACCATCACTAGCATTACTGCTTCGCAGAAGGAGGTGACGGCTTCCAGCTTCATCGTTTCGGACCATGGATTGAACCAGGCCCGGACGCAAATGGTCGCAACCGCCGATCGCCTCGAAGAGGACACGGACACACGGACCAGGCTGTATCTCATGAACCGTGATAGCTAGACAGTTGAAATTTTCACAGATGATGTATTTCTGTTGCCGCTTTAACAAAAAATAGTATAAAAATTTAATAAAATAAATATTTAATGGGACTCACATACAAAAAACGTGATTCTTTGACGTTTTATATAGATGTAGAATGTTACGGAACCCTTCGTGCGCGAGTCCGACTCGCACTTGGCCGGTTTTTTTTTTACCTTCTGTTTTTTTTTTTTAATTAACAGTGAAGCGTAAGCTGATGGATATGTGTATTCTCCCCATCTTGACCTATGGTGCACAGACTTGGTCTTTGACTAGCATCCAAAAGTCCAAACTCAAGGTTTGCCAACGTGCTATGGAGCGCAGTATACTAGGTGTTAAATTAACAGATCACGTTCGAAACCCTACACTGCGCTCCAAAACGAAAATCATTGATGTGGCTCGAAAGGCCAACTTAAATGGGACTGGGCAGGACATGTCTGCCGCATCGGCGACAATCTGTGGGGCCGTAAATTACAGGATTGGTGCCCTGAAACAGCGAGACGAGGCCGCGGCAGACCACGAAGGAGATGGCGGGATGACCTGGATGTCTTCCTTACGAATTGGAATGATGAAGCACAACATTGTGAGCATTGGAAGGAATGGAGGGAGGCCTTTGCCCAGCAGTGGGACAGTACGGGCTAGTAATAAATAAATAAAATAAAACTTTTCTGTCCCACTGCTGGGTAAAGGCCTCCCCAACTCCTTCCATTCTATTATATATTCTGTCAGCTCTTGTTACGCCTAGGATGCTGCGCTCCATTTCTTTTTGACAAACCCCAAGGCGGAACTTTTGCGACTCGGTAAGCGACCAGCTCTGAGCACCGTAGGTTAGGAGGGACAGGATACACATATCGATGAGTTTTTGCTTCAGGGAGATTGGTAACTCTCCCTTCATTAGGGTCTTCATAGACCAGTAGCTCTTCCAGGTGTTCTCGATACGGCGGTTTATCTCCTTCTTCTGCCTGTTTTCGAAAGAAACTAACTGATCTGTTTTAACAGGATCAATAAATTAAAAGTTTCTTTCTAGTACCATACCGAGGTAGCACACGGATTCCAGTCATGAACCACCCACAGCACACGTTGCTTCACCTTGTGGAAAAGCATTTTGCATACCTTACAATTTGAAACCCCACTCGAAGTCCACCTCATTTAAACCTAACAGTGGAACCCTACCTTTAAACCGGAAATACTGGCATTACAATAAAACAGGACATTTCAACCTGTGATACGGTAAAACAGACATCAAACTATAATTATTGGGCCCGAGGCGTTTCCATTTGACAAACCATAATTTTCTATTTTACTTTTTCCACTTCGAAGAACTTTGACTCACTGTGCAATAGAAACACGAACGATACTTTTATGAAAATTTAATAAGGTTGTGTTGTTGTGTTATTGTAATTTATTGAACGGTTTATGTGATGAGACACATGTTTCTAAAATAGTTATGAATAATTTTATTATAGTTGTGGATGGAGAGATAGAGAGAGGCCAAAGAACAGATAGAGAGACTGTATGTGAGGAGTGAAATGAAAGGGAGTCAGTGATAGCATGACGGATGATAGGACAGAATGGAGGAAAAAAACGTATTGCGCTGACCCCGAGTAACATGGGATAAGGGCAGCAGGATGATTGTGTACACAATATAAACATACTATTTGAAGCTAGCGCATATTCAAAGAATCGTGCTCCATTGTCGACTACATCAGCTCTTCCCACCGGGAGAGTTTGTGGTCAAAAATAAGTCTATCAACATTGAGCAACAACTGTCCCTTGAAAATCGTGACAGTTTTTTTAATATATCATCATCTTCTCAACCTAGCCTTTTTCCCAGCTTTTCTCCACAACCCATTAACTGGGTAACACGGTACTTCTTGGTAAATTAAGAGTTTTTGAAATTGTTTTTTTTTTTCGATTTTCCCGGTCTACTGCGATACGGGTCAATCTTTTGAGGAGTTTAGATTATGCGTCTATCTCTTTCAGTTCTGTCGCGTAGTCGTTCTCTACTGTTTCGAATTCAATAAGTAGTGTGGTTTTTTCACATTGCTCCTATCAACATTGTCATCTTGCTTTTTTATGGTAACGGGGTGGTAATCCTCATGGATGTCCTCTGTCCTCCACCCTGGAGCGGGTGGAGTGGTCAGTCAGACTTCTACTGACCAACCACCTCGTGTTCCCTCGCACACTTGCACCGGAGCCTACGGGAGTACTTAAGCAATTTTCAACGCAGCCCCCGCAATTTTCATGTAACCTGTCCCAACTTGAGGATTGGGCTGCTTTAGCAGCTTCGACGGATGCAACAACTACCAGCGTTTTACTTGGATCTACTGTTTTGTTTGACCTCAGGCTTGAGATATGTAGGTGACATTATGCCGCCGGTAGCATGGCGAAGGTAATTGTTAAAAGGTTAAAAATATGTTTAGATTTACAAACACTGTCCCATACGTTTGTGAATCTTTAGCTTTAATCTATATGAATCGAAATGAATCGCCGAAGCGAAAAATTTGAGAACGACTTGAAGGATTTTTTTTTATTTATTGTGTTTGTAATAAATTGTCAGGGCGATATTTGTATGAAAGATGAAAAAAAAATACCTCGGATTTTTAAAGGAACCGGCGCGCGCAACACTTTATCATATTTCGGGGTTTTGGGGTTGAACTTGGCATAAATTTTCATATTTATGTTTTCAACCGACTTCAAAAAGTAGGGGGTTATTAATTTGGATGTTTGTGTTATGTAGTAATCGGTGTCAAAAAACGAAGAAACCACACGAGAAACACCGACTTCCAAAATTAAAGTTAGTTTGTACTGTAGTGGGTTTTATTTGGAAGTCGAAAGCTTTTTTGTAAAAAAGTTTTTTTGATGGTATTCAATAATGTTACCTACGTCCAGATTGCACTATCCGGTTACTGAAAAACACGAGACGCCTCGGTACAAATGCTAACCAATGACTCAGACACCAATAATTCTTCCGCGGTAAATAAAACATCTTTAACCTTAATTTATCACAGCGCTAGAAATTTATAGCTAAATGCAAACTAGTGATTACGTTTTCTTTTTTTTTTTTAATTATTAATGGGCTAGCTCTTGATTTCGATCACGCCTGATTGAAAGCGATAGATGAGGTCCACGATGAAATGAGCGTGCCCAGAAGATGCCTTGAAGATGGCACTGGTACTCCCACGCGTCGACGAAGCACAGCAGGCTGCTTGACGCCGAACTCCGGTGGAAGAGTGGTCGCGAACCAGGCGGGTGTTAGCCCTACCACCGCAAGGGAAGGATTGGCCAGTCTTATAAGGTGTTAGGTGAGACTGTCCAGGATGCGCCGAGCGAGAGGTTCAGTTGAGTGTCTGATGGAACAAATTGCGCTACACGAGGAGGCTCCTTCATGCATCCCACGTACGTACGTACTAAAAGTTAGTAACTATTTCAACGATTTCTTTATTCATCAGAGGTCATAAATACTGGTTTAGTGGTAGTATTTGGCAGTCATTTTGCTTTGAGAGCTAAGGAAGCCGAAAAATGTCGATACAAACAAGATGGCGTATAGATGAGTAATTTCCTTTCTCATTCATCTTTTTTTTTTTTTGTTGGAATTGATATACTTCCCAAATAGTCCCATGAAAATTTTATCAAAATCGTTTCATTGGTTTGGTTTTTAAATCCAAATAGCTGGAAAAAATAAATGGAAAAATCATCCATGTATACGAAGTTGCGTATTTTTTGTTTTCCTGTGGTGTTGTTAGGTGGTACCAAAACGAAAAATTAAAAACTAGACTAGCAATAAAAACACTACAAAGTACAAAATAACTTTAATTTCGGAAGTCGGTGTCAAATAACGAAGAAGCAACCAAAAACACTGACTACCGAAATTAAAGTTATTTTGTACTTTGTAGTTTTTTTGGTTGGAAGTCGGTTTTTTTTGTTGAAAAGTTTGTCCACGATACGGAATCAACGAGCTCGTGCTTAAATAATAAAAGCCACACGGGTCCATATATAAGGTTAAGCAAAGCTTGCAGGAAGGTCGAATTGTGGAGGTCGACGTTTCGATTCCATAGGTCATCACTGGCAACACGCACTGGTCATAGACTTTCGGCTTGAGACACTCTGACATGTGAGACAAGAAGATACCACACAATTTCCCAAAACGCCGTCCTACCGAGTCCCAACGGTTGACCTCTTTCTCGAAGTTAGCCCTACCCAACTGGACCGTTTGTCCCAGGTAGAAGTACTCGTCTAAAACTTCGAGTGTAGAGCCTCCAATCTTGATAGGAGTGGGTGCTACATGGATATTTACCATGACCTTGGTTTTGTCCACGTTCATTTTAAGACCCACTCTTTCGGAAGCTCATCGAGCATTGTGCTGAGGTCCGCCATGATCTCAGCTATGACAACTATAAATATCATCGGCAAATTGAAGGTGAGTGATGTACACGCCAGTCCAAAACCTTGTAGACATCCTCCATTGCGGTCGTGTACAGTTTCGGAGAAATTACGTCTCCCTGCCTCACATCCCGCTGCAGAATGATAGGTTTCGATGCCTGATCCTGAAGTCGGACTGACATGGTGGTGTTTTCGTACAAATACTTCAGTACCACGATGTACCGATATTCGATCTGGCACCGTTGGAGAGGCTCAGCCACATTTTCGATCGAATCGAAGGCTTTTACGAGAAAGCCTTCGATTTGACCACAAACACTAAAAACATGGGCTGAGACTCTTCGGTCATCTGTATAACCTGCCGCAGCGTCTATATGTGGTCAACGGTGCTGAAGCCTTTTCGGAATCCGGCTTGTTCGGAAGGCTGGAAGTCGTCAAACCTGCGCGAGAGAAGGTTCGTGATGACTCTGGAAAACAGCTTGTAGACATTGCTCAGAAGTGAGATGGGCCTGTAATTCTTAAGCAGTGCATTGTCACCCTTCTTCTCCTTGTTGTTTTTAAGCTGATTCAGAGTCATCCTAATCTCATACAGACTGATGTTTGGGATGTCTTAAGGATTATACTGCATGAAATTTTCGTGAAAGAATAATAATAAGTGTGCTTTAAAATTTGTCATCTTTACTCCATAAAAAAACGAATGGCGACATAACATTGAGAAAGGGCAGCAAATCTAATACTAGCTATGATACAATTTACATATTAGAAAATAAGACAACGCCATCTTATCCCTGAACCCTTGTCAAAAGGCAGATGTTACAGATTCTCTCTGTATATGAAAGAATGTAGTTGGAAATTTTAATCTTCCTGTCGAAGGACAGGAAGATTATTTTTTTTTGCTTTTGAAAAGCTCCAAGCAAAAAACAATAGTTTCCTAAAATTATTCTGCTCGCGACTACGCTGAAAAATTGAAAATTATCCGAAACTAAAGTATTTCCGAAAAAATAATCGAATTCAGGACATATTCTGCCACATGACATGGATCAAGTTTTTTCCAATTCTGCTAAGCCGGTTGTCTATTGTTTACCCGAAGATTATATACCTACCATAATCATCATATTCCCGAATTTCATTTAACCGAATTTCATTTGCCCGAATGTTCTGTTTGCCCTAAAAAACATATATTATGACATACTGTTAATTGCCCGAAACTTAGATACCATAAGACACGAGTGCCATACGTATTGTTTTTAATATTTTTAAGTGCCATAATAATTATCAAACATAATATTTAAACGCCATAATGATTATTAGACATGACATTTTAATGCCATAATAATTATTAGACAAATATTTAAACGCCGTAATAATCATTACACATGATATTTAAGCGCCATAATAAATTGTTTTGAGACGAAGAGGATGGCGGGGTCGTATGAGCGAGCGAAGCGAGAGAATAGACCTAGCCAAACCTTAAAATATTCTATGCATGGTTGATAAAAAAAATAACCACGAAGGGGATGGCGGGGTCACACGACTCCGCCATCCCCTTTTAACCTAACCTATCCGAGTCGGAGTGCCCTAAAGTCCCGATTGCATCCAGTTTCTCCTGATATAACAACCGTTACATACCCAATGTCGATGGCAAATGATGTTATGGCATATGATAATTATGGCATGTGATAATTAGGGCTTACAATGATTATGACAAATGATGTTATGGTAAGTGACTTTATGGGAAACAAAGCTTCTAGCACGTGACTAATATAGCAAATAAGAGTAGGGCAAATGAACATTACGTCGTATAATATTATGGCTGTTGACTATTATGGCAAATGATATTAGGGTAAATATAAATCAAAGTCGTTAACACGTGAAAAAGTAACAAAGAGAGGACTGGTAGACGGACAATAGAGTTAATTTTGCATTTATAGTATTAGTGTGGAAACTATGATGCAATAGGAAATTGCAGTACCTAAGTATTCGTAAATTCTCATTATTTTTCAGTCGAGCGCAAAGCAATTAATGTTTTATCTTTTCGAGGTGTTATATGATTAAACATTGTTTTGTTTCGAAACGTTGAGATGGCGGCATTTGTAGCGATCCTGAGCATTTCCGTCTATGCAGGACTTGTTCATACGAGTAAGTTGCACTTAAAAAGAAAATAAAGAAAGAAAAAGTTTTAATTTTCACACATCCTCATGATTGACTCATATCAAGTTCCTTGTCTACAGGGATAAGGAACTTGATATACAAAGCTGACAGGGCACGCGGCCAAGGCGCTGTGACGAAAATGTATGGCGTCTGTCCGCGCGCCCGTGACGCTAAAAAGTATATCAAATCCCTAAGTAGTACCTAACTCATTATTTGAAGGGTTCCTTACGTTAAAATAAAAAAAAGAAACCTCATAAAAATTGAAATTTGATACAAAAATATAATTTATATACTTAAACTACTGATTTTGAAATTTTAGGTAAGTAAATGACTGAATTTTGAAGTAAATATAAATTATGTAAATTACAGAAAAACCTATATCAAGTCTATTGTTTTAACATGAGTGATTAAAAATTTGATTAGTGTGGACTCAACAACGGTCCAACCCAAACCCTCAGACAGTGCAGGACTTTTAATTTTGAATGTAAATTTTCACGTCTCGTTAAAGAAATAGCCACAGGCAACATCCACAGTACATAGTACATTTACTCAAAGAACACACAAACATTACTTAAGAAACAGAAATAAACTATTATCAACTCAACCACGCACACTGACTTACGGCAAAAAAGGGGAGTACAACTCTACAACAGCCTTCCCAACGACAGAATGTGACTAATTAAAAATTTATAAAAAAAAACTAAAGTCGAATATGTACAGTCACTATTTTAAATTTATATTTTAGTACTTAGATATTTTGTTAATCTCATTTTAAGTGAACTATGTTCTTATGAGAAATAAAGTTTTTTAAACTCCTGTCCGGCCCCGGCGACACACCGGTGTGTCGCGAATTAATCGCGAATTTAATGTTTATTTACCTATTACATAAGATTTATTTTATATTAGGGAATTTCCACATGTTGGGCCTGACCGGTTAATGATTTTGACAGAGGATAGAGGCCTCCTTCTTTGCCTAGCATTGGGACATTCGTGTTTGTAGAAATAATATTCCTCTTTTTATTAACTCCAGCTCTGCCACCACAATGCATCGCAAACTTCAGATGGGATGACTGCGGAAGACCACCTCAACCAGTCATATACTATTGGCGAACAGGTTCGAGATGCGAAGTTGGCATCTGGCGAGGTTGTCTCCCTAACCTTAATATGTTTACAGACGAGTACGAATGCGTTTCTACATGCACATTCACAGTAAGAGCTTCAGCGCAGAACTATCACGCAATTAATAATGAAATCGATGAAACTAATAATGAAAATGATATTAGTGATGCAACAACGCCAATTGATATTGTCACACTTGAGCCAGAACGGGATGACCAGGAAAAACATACTGAAAACAAAACCGAAGAAGAAAAAAAAGTTGTAGATGACACGACACCTGAGAGCAGCACAGATGCTAAGCAAACAACTCCGAAGCCAGAACCTGATGATGACTCTAAGACTGAGAGTGGGTCTAAGACTGAGACTACGACTGTAAAGGTTGGGGATGAGCCTCCGGTTGAGGAAGAGTCTAATACTGAGGAAGAGTCTGAGACTGAGGAGGAGCCTGAACCATAAGCTGTCCAGAAATCTTAAAAAGAGTTGTCTTGAAGGAGTACGTCCAGAATAAATAAAAATAAATATGAGTAAACTATAAAACTTATGTTTAAGCGCCCTATTAATTATTTCACATTAGGTATATACTGTGTTTAATACTTATTAGATTTCACTATGATGTCACTTGAGGGTAGGCCAAACGTGGGCGATAAGGTGTTGCAATATCGGATGGTTTTCAATACCGGAATTGATTTCAGCTATAAGGTGCTAATACCGAAGTTCAAGTGTTACAACCAAACAAGTGTGAGTCCAAATCGCGCACGAAGGGTTCCGCACCATTATCTATAAAAAACGCCAAAAGTCTCACATTTGTTGTATGGGATGCCCCTTAAATATTTGTTTTATTTTATTTTAATTATTTATTTTTAAAGTGAATTTAAAACTCAATATTCTGTGAACATTTCAAGCGTCTACCTGTTGCCGTTATCAATATCGAGCATACACGAGCAAAAAATCATGTTTGTTATATGGGAGCCCCAGTCTGGAGTCTCGGTGTATTAAAATGGTCACCCATCTACAGGCCGACCTCGGCAAGCGTTGCTTAACCTTTAATATCTACCCACGTGGCTGTTATTATCAATTCACGAGCCACCTGTCTCCTCATTCCCATGTACGTACATTTTTTTCCCGACATACCTACACGCGAACGAAGTCTCGGGCACAACTAGGCTCAAATAAAAAATAATCTTTCTTTTCTAAACAACAAGATTACAAAAAGGTTTGAAAACCAAATACCTTACATTGCGAGGCACTTATCCCTCTGCTTACCCTTAGACCACACGTTTCAAGACCCACATACGTCATACAACACTAGCCATAAATCGAGACTTATGAAATACGACACAAGCAAGACATTCCTCATGTTAACGCCTGTGTCGCTTCCACACGTAAAACTCACCTACCAAACATAACATCACGCTTCATACGCCGAAGGGTGGAGCAGGAAGTATACGTTACCCATATTTCATCAGTTATCTTTAGGCAAGTCTATTCTGCCGTGCTAAGCGCAAAATACCTTTCACTTTTATGGCAACGGATAGTTTAAAAAAAAATCGCATCGAATTAAATATACTAAAAATAGCGGTATCTTATTAAAGACATAAAAAAGCCCTTATTAAAGTTCTCTCTGTCTCTCTTATAAAAAGTTTCTAAACTCGCTTTCAGAATCTCGCCGAGATAATCGATGCTTTTACTCTTATGACGGCAGTGTACCTATTGCCACCATCAACAAAAGACTCCGGACGATTCCTTGTAGAAAGGCTCAATATTATGTTTGTCTGACCTGAGAATCCACCCAGTACTCCGTGCAGTTAGGCCTGTGACTACCAGACCAACGAAAGCAGTCACACACAGTGGGCATCGAGTTTAATTTGTCTGGCATTTTGCTGAACTGGACCTATTTGGTACAACTGTGAGGCACACGATGCTATTATTATTTTTATAAAGAGCAACAACTACTTTTATTTTATTTTTTTGAATGGGAAATCAATTCTGGATCTAAAATCGGGCGGACCGTGAGGGAGTGTCAGACTCTTACCGACTAAAACCCATCCGTGTTCCTCCAAATGCCCTTTGCGTTCCGGGGCCGCAGTGACTCTTTCGAACAAATTCCGCAACCCTGGAACACCTACCCCTGGAAGGATTAAAAAGATAGAAGGGAAGACAGAACTGCAAGTAGTGTTAGATAAGTCAGTTTCATGCAAAACTAAATCTTCTATTTCATTTTCAAATATTAGATGCATTGCAACTTATGACCTTTTTGATATAACAACACATCTAACACCATTAAACCAAAAATTCATTCTATTAGTCAAATGAAACACAGTTATATTCTTGGCCAAAGCGAAGACAGGCCAACTCCGAACTACATAAGTTTAAATAACTAAATACAGAGGTTATGCTCCCGCTTTCAAAAGCAGCCGACGATGTAAGATCTTAGTTTTCGGACCTACTCGTATATCTCGGCAGAACTCCCGAACACCGAGATTTTGAATTCACTGTAATTGTTAGTGTTTGGAATAATATACATTATACTCCATCCGAGTAGGTATTTAACTAAAGGTAAACAAAAAAACCACGTGACAGGGTTACCCGGCTAAACGTAATACCAGTCGCTTCAGTTGCCATGCTTCGTCACAGTTGTAGTCTTCAATTTAGCAACGTTATTAACGAATAATAACGTTGCTAAATTGAAGAGTACAACTGTAACGTATCATGACAACTGAATAGGCTGGTATTACGTTTAGTCGGTTAACTAAGTCACGTGGTTTTGTTTGTTAACCTTTAGTTAACTACCTACTCGGATGGAGTATAGGTGCCTTGATTTAAGGTTGTTTCATATAAAATTATGTTTTGTACCCTTTTTTTTAAGGATGGAATCATCCAATGACTTCTTCTTTCTGCTCTGGGCGGAGTGGAAGGGAGTGTCAGACTCTTACTGGCTAAAGCCCATCCGTGTTCCTCCAAATGCCGTTGAGTTCCAGGACCGCGGTGCCCCTTTCGAACGAATTCCGCAACCCAGGCAGACGTTTTGAACCCTGGAAAAACTTTAAACATAAAGTTTGACCTTTTGACTCTACATTTAAAGTTAAATGTCAGAGTCAAGGCCAAATTATTTATTACAAATAGACCACTTCTACGTATATAAATGAAGAAGAATGCTCAAGACACCACGTGGTTACTGTTTGAATATAAAATCCAAAGATGATTGGTACACATTAATCCTATAAAATTATAAATGCCATAGTTTGTGAAGATGGATGAATGTATGTATGTTTGTTACTCTTTCACGCGAAAACTACTAAATGGATCTTGATGAAATTTGGCACAGAGGTAGATTATAGTCTGGAATAACACATAGGATACTTTTTATCTCGGGAGTATGTTCCCTTGGGATAATTATCGACACTCACGCGGGCAGAGCCGCGGGCGGCAGCTAGTTCGTTATATGGGAGAACGATGCACCTTGAGGGTTCCAAAGATGTATTTTTGAGGGTTACAATGACTAAATGGTCAGAGCAGCAGAATGCTCCATAACGTTTTCATAGACTTATTGATCACGATTTTAATAACAGGAGAGGATTGTGTCGGAGGAAAAAAATAGATACACAAACAGACAGTCAGAGTCACTTTCGCATTCAAAATATTTGTATGGATTTAAAGGCATGGAACTCCATGACCGCAAAACCGCTATTCCTTTACACATAATGCAGTAAACTAGTTCTGAGCAGTCTTGTCCATTTTATTTGATCAAAGCCTTTATCTAACCACTCCGCACTTCGTAGTTCACGAACCGTGTCCGATAGGTACTTGAAACTTCGACATATTCCTGAGGCTAGCCTAACTTAGAACATGGATCTCTAAATAACTGCTCACGAGATGCCGTTGTTAATAAATTGTTGGGAGACAAGAACACTTAGCTGGGGAATAGACTGAAGAGCTGTCTAGGTTGAAGACGGATTAGAATGTGGTTTTAAGCAGATGTTGGTATTAAGTAAATGCACGTGATATCATATTAGTACTCCCCGAAAGGAGACAGATGTATACACAGATTTATTCCCGCACGGAACAATTATTTGTATGGCCTACAGATAGTTGTTCTGGGTCTGGCTCTTTGTATATGTCAGTTTATATGTTTGTACACGCACCCACGATACAGGAAAAAATCCTAGTGTGGGACAACGTTTAAAAAAAAAATGGTACACCCACATTTTGCCAGTTGTGTTTATATTTACACTAGCTTTTGACTGCGACTTCGTACGCGCAAATCCCGCTGTTTCCCGTTCCCGTAGAAATTTCGGGAAATTCTCTCCTACACTTTGCAAGGAACCTATAAACCTAACGATCCTAACCAAAAAAATAAGAAAACAGGAAAAGGGACCTTACTGACGGCTTGCTACAAAACTGATTTAAACTTACTCTAGTCTATCAAAAAGCCAATCGAATCTAAACCAACATCACTAGTAACAGAAGCGAAAACATCTCGAATACTTAGGCCAATAAATCGTTTCAGGAACTAGAACACTCCTGAATGCTTGTACTGTATTCGATGCTGGCTTTGTGAGCCCAGAGTTGGAGATAGTTGGCCAGAGTTGTAACCAGAGTTATTGACTTCAATTGTGCGCTGCGTTACGATGGTCCCGCTTAGAGTTTATGCTCGGCTCTGCAAAGTTCAGAGACGTCGAGATTATTTTGCGGTTTGACCTCTTATGTTATTTTCTTTTGAAACCAACGGATGGTGTGGTGGAGTTGCTCTGCCTAAACAAAGAAGTGAAATTGTTTTTAAGAACTAATGGTTTTTAACTCTGGAAGTACCGATTCGATAACAAAAAAAAAATCTAATTCACTGACTGATAGCTGCACTACTGCTGAGTGGAATATTTATCTCGGCACAAAATATTCACGGTTCCTGTCAGGCAGACCACAGGAGTGATGCTGCAGGATATTACGTAGAAAATGTATTAGTAGGAACAAATACCCGTTTTTACATACACCCGGTAAGATTAACAGCTTATGGCTTATGCAGTTAACTTTAGGAAAAAAAAACATTTAACTGAACATGGGCCAAAAAAATACCTTATGGAACGGCTTTTTTGGAAAACGCTACAGTGAAATACCCCATGCGAGATGGCATGACGAGATCTTGAAAACCAAATTATCTACTTAAATAATAGTTACTACAGTCATTGGTAGTTAAATACACTGAGTAGATAATAATATTCACAAGTTTTAAAATGATGCATTATGTCATAGTAATTAATCAATTCACTGTTGTTTACTCTTTTTGTGTTTGTAAGAAATTTTATTACCTTTTTGTTTTATTTTATTTTTTAATATTTAACCGAGGATTAGATGTCAAGTGCATTATTAAATCGGATTGATGATTGATTTTACTCAAAAATATGTCAAAATATAAAAATGTTGGTTTTATTTTTTGACATATTTTTGAGTAAAATAACAACACAAAAGGCCGTTGATCCCTGCTGTCATCATGTAGATTTTTGGCTGTCGTCAAGGATTGTCAGAAGGCAGAAAATGTGATTCTAAACTTGCCAAGAAGTACCGTGTTATCCAGTTAATGGGTTATGGAAGTCTGGTAGGCAGCCGCTCCACTTAAAATATTGGTATTCAGCTGAATCCGGTTTGACTGGGAGCCGACTCCGATATGATGATGAACTACATACAAATAATATGAATATAAACTTAAGTCCACATACACCTGTATTCTTTTTCTTCTCGTGTCGACTGACTCATATCAAATTTTGTCTGACCAGTATTGAGCAACTTATACAGCTCTATCATTGGCTTTGTTCAAATCTTGGATGGTGCAGGTGGTTGTGAATCATCATCATCATCATCATATCAGCCGAAAGACGTCCACTGCTGGACATAGGCCTCCCCCAAGTGTCGCCACAACCACCTGTCCTGTGCGTCTCGCATCCATCGGTTACCCGCGACCCTCACCAGGTCATCGGTCCACCTTGTGGGAGGCCTTCCAACACTGCGTCTTCCGGTACGCGGTCGCCACTCCAAAACTTTTCGGCCCCATCGACCATCTGTTCTGCGAGCAATGTGCCCTGCCCACTGCCACTTCAATTTGGCGATCCTTCGGGCTATGTCGGTAACCTTGGTTCTCTTGCGGATATCATCATTCCTGATTCGATCACGCAAGGAAACTCCGAGCATTGCCCTCTCCATTGCCCATTGGGTGACTTTAAGCCTTCTGATGAGGCCCATGATGATCATGATGGTGGTTGTGCATGACAGGCAATTAAGAATATGATTCATGTCCTGTGAAGGGGCTCCATACTGGCATTGCGTTTGGGATGGGTGAAGAATGCCCCATTTGACCGGATTATTTTTTACAGCGGCCAACCTGGGTCCGCAGTCGGTTAAGAGATTTCCAGATTGGCCACTGCAGATGTTCTGCCGGGGTGATGAAGTATGGAGGGAGACTGTCCACCAGCGAGGTCGTACCTTTCATAAAGCTTTTGCGGTTTGTTTTTAAACCTGTACAACCCGAAACACTAACTTAAAATGAACAAACACATTCAATTTAAAGAGCCTACATTTGTTTAATTCATAATTCGTTTCATATACTTCTCGTTTTTCAAGCCCGAAGCATACGCGAACAATTTTTACCGAGTTATTATTTTAGCGAGGAAACAATGGAGCGTCTAGGGGCAAAATAGGCAGGTTCGTTGCAACTGTTAAATGGTTATCTTGGAGTCCGGAGGCTACTTTGGTATTTGGTGCAAGGTACAAGGCGACGCGTATAAACGTAAAAAAAACTCGACTGCAATTATACTGGGCAAGTGTTGTCTTGGCTACAAGCAGACACTCAAGACTCTTTGCCAAGGCATAGCTAAGCTGGTCATCATCGCCAAGAATGCTCCTCCTCTAAGGAAATCTGAAATCGAGTATTACGCACTCCTGGCAAAGACTGGCGTCCACCACTATAGTGAAAACCACATTGAGTTGGGCATAGTATGCGGAAAGTACTACAAGGTGTGCACACTCGCCATCACAGACCCTGGCGATTTTGACATCATCACCACACTGCCCGAGTCGCAGGTGTAGATGTATCTTTAATTAGAAACTCAAAAGTTCCAAACAATTACAGATTTGATACCACAAACGCATGTAGTCACGTGGGGATCCAAATAAAGGACTCGAGGAGACGATTCCTGATTAGGATTATTTAAGAAGACGATACCTTTTTTATGAAAAAAAGGCTTTAGCCTAAAAACCCAACCGAAAAAAGTTGACTTTTAAACTTTGACGATCAATTTAATTTCTTGTAGGTAACTATCAGCTCGCTAAAATATTAACGGCTTTACTACAAAACGCGTTCTAACTTTAAACCCAGGTTTAAACCAACAAGCCATTTTTTAATTTCGAACATTATTCCAAATGCCGTAAAGTTCTTGAATGCACATTGACAACATAGACCGGGATCTAAAATAGGTTTTTGTATTAATAACTTTAAGGTAGTCGGAATATAGTTCAAAATGCAATAACGGGCTTGAAAGTTTAGGCTTGGACTAAAGTTAGAACGCGTTTTGTAGTAAAGCCGTAAAAAGTTCCAATCAAGTCTCTTTTCGAGCAGACACCAACAGTCTGACGCAGTTAGTGGTATTTATTGTAGTTCCATCAAAGATTTGATGCTACCAACTGCGTTTGTGTGCCATTTCGCGCGTACGCGACGTATATTTTCTCAATCTATATAATTTACATTATTATTTTTCCGTTTTTTATCGTGTGCAAATCAAATCTTTTCTTTTATTCATTCTATGCTAAATAAACATATTTTGTTTCTTAATTTTTCACACTTAAATAAAATAATCTTTCCCTCTAACTCGCGAAAGTCTTCTATCTTGTGCCACAACAGCATTTACCTCTGGCCGGCTACTTTCCGCTTCTATTGTCGATTCGTGCCTGTGCAACTCGCCTTCCTGTGTACTATATAAACTATAGATGCACTTACTTTGTACCTATTCTTATGCTTTGTCCAGTTACCAGTTTTCACGGACAAAGTCTTACTTTATAATGGTTATTTTTTATAATTTTCTCTTTATTTTTTTAAATGTTAGTAAATGTTACCGGAAAATTGCAGACTCCGTCAGATTGTAATAATCTTTATTGGATTATAATTTCGCGTTATGTTATGATTAAATCGTTTTGTATAAGTGCAATAAATTCCATCCAAATTCAATAGTTTCCTATGTCCGTGTCTTATAAAGAAAAAATAGTTTGTAATTTCACGCGATATTTTTGTAATATTCCGGTGACGCAAAAACTTTAAACCCCTAAATTACGCATACGGAGGAGTATATTTGGCAGAGTTAGAGTATATAATATGAAGGAGTGCATAAAGCAAATGCAATAATAGCAATTTCAGCAGACTTTTCCCTGGTTTCCATAACTTGTATATTCTGAATGATATTTTGGAGGTAGCGGAACAGAGAGTAAAGTCCCACATACCTTCACTGGAAAGAGAGGATCCTCCGACCAGACGGTTGGTTGTGTCTGGTGGGCAACTGCCCGAGAGTTGATATTCGGGCTTTTGCATATGTTCTAATCCCACGGTAAACTTTGATATCGCGATTTAGGATTTTGTCAGTTAGTTCGCAGCTGTCAAGATAGATGGCGCTGCGAGTCTCATTTGTTGTGATGTTGATTCTGCTACGTTGATTTTTGTGGCGCTACATCACTCCCCTCCGGAGACCGGAGGTCGATAGTGGATGAGTCGTCCATACATCTTGAGATGCTTGCCAGGCCAGTGGAAGGTTGGTTCCAGTGAGTCGGAACCGGAAGTCGCAGAGTTCTCGGTGAGTCGGAACTGTCTGCGTCGCAGAGTTCACGGTGAGTCGGAACTGTCTGCGGTGCCCCGATGCTGCTGCTGGCGTGACTGCTGGCGTCGACCAGGAGAGGTTCTTCAAGGCTCTTCATGTAACTGGCCGAAGGTGCAGTGTGCTTGCCATGGTGGGTCGGAGCTATGCGGCGTGCTGACGTGACTGCTGGCGTCGACCAGGAGAGGTTTTTCAAGGCTCTTCATGTGACTGGCCGAAAGTGCAGTGTGCTTGCCAAGGTCGCTGAAGAGGCTGAGGATGCTGACCAGGAATGCGCGTCCGCTGCATGCTGATGGTCAGGATACCCGTAGAAGCCGAGGGTTCTGGCTGGCTGTATGACTCGCTGCTCGAGAGCTTGAGGTCAGGATGAGGAGAAGTGATGATGATGATGATGACGTCATGATGAGGTAGCTGCACGAAGGCTGCGCTGATGTCCAATGTCGAGGGTCACCAGTTTGGAGGTAGCGGAACAGAGAGTAAAGTCCCACATACCTTCACTGGAAAGAGAGGATCCTCCGACCAGACGGTTGGTTGTGTCTGGTGGGCAACTGCCCGAGAGTTGATATTCGGGCTTTTGCATAATATGTTCTAATCCCACGGTAAACTTTGATATCGCGATTTAGGATTTTGTCAGTTAGTTCGCAGCTGTCAAGATAGATGGCGCTGCGAGTCTCATTTGTTGTGATGTTGATTCTGCTACGTTGATTTTTGTGGCGCTACAATATAATATAGTCAATTATCGATATAATGTAGTCATTCACCAACCATCGCAAATCCAGGGATGTTATGGATACGAAATTTCGGATCTGGATACGAATACGGTTAAAGAAATAATATTTTACCGGTTTCGGATACGGTTACGGATATGAAATTATTTCGAATTATCCGGTAGTTTCGGATAGTTTCGGTTACGGATATTAGATTTTTAATAAATTGTAAAAGTAAAACACTAATAGAAATAATAAACAAACATGCAAATGATGCGCGCGGCTAGTGTATCGGTCATCACGTGTTTCACTTAGACTTCGCCCCTATCCGAAATTATCCGAAGCGTCTATTTATCGGATTCGGATACGGTTAAGGATAGATTTTTATTTCGGATATCCGACAGTTTCGGTTACGGTGCTCCTTAACATCCCTGCTCAAAACATTGTGAAAGCCTGTTTATGAGAGATTCGACGCAGTGCTATAAAATCGCCTCGATATTGTAAAACGGATCACTCGCTCCGGTTAAACAGACAACAACCTCATAGGTTGACTTGCAACAAGACGCAAATCCCAAAAAAAAAAAATGCAGTCGCTTGGATTTTATGATTTGGGCCGCACCCGCAAACCGCTGGCCAGTGACTTTCCACCTGTATTGTCAGTGGCGTGCCTTACAACGTGCAACGTTCGCGTTGCTAAACTGGCGGCGAAATGCGCCAAGAACAAATTTACATTTCCTTTTTTATTATTCCTACGTTACAATGGACTGATGTATGTCGAAAATTGACATTTTAATCCATTAGTTTTTTTGACACTTGCCTTGCCTGTAAACCAATCCAGAGGCCCTAGACAATGTGCCATTCGACTAACGATTACGACTGTCGAAATGCCGGATTTGATCACGTGACATTTCGATAGCATCTGTCAATCTCATACATTTTTGACGTATTGACAATCGCCTTCGCCACGCCACCGTTGACAATTCTCTCACTTGTCTCGAGCCTCAGAGATAGGGTCACTTTTTCATATACTGGGTATTTTTTTTTCCAGTGCGCAAACTTTAAGAACCACTTCTTCAAAAAAAAATTGAGTCTCCCATACAAATTGTGGTCAGTTGATGACAATTTTGTATGGGAAGTTCAAATTTTTTTATAGGAATTGACTATGGCTTTCTTGGGGCAAGTTGTTCATTTACATGGGCAGAAGTGGTTCTCAAAGTTTGCGCACTGGAAACAAAGTTATCCAGTATAAGCCTGGTTGTTTTAAGAAAAATGTTGCTTAAATACAAACAGGGTTATTTATGAAAAAGTGACCACTTACAATTTTTTAATAATAAGCCTGAAATTTAAAACCCCTAATCAGTTTATCGAATATTTTTCTTTTTTTTTTAAACGCGCAACGCATTTGCATGTCGTATCGTATTATAATTTAATGTTTGCTCATGTCAATATCCTAATGAAGCACCATCCAAGCTCTAGACAAACTCTGCTTTATTATACACTATAGCTACACAAAAAAAACAACAGCGTCTGAAATAAATTGCGCACCCGGTTCGAACCCGCACCTATAATTTACAACGAACAATGATTACACGATGTCTGTTTGATCTACGGGCAGAAAATTACTGTAATACGAAGAATGGCTATTCAGTGACATGACTGCGATGATTTTGTGGGTCAATTTATAGATAGTCGGGTTATTTTGTGCAGTTTTGTTTACTACATAACCAGTACTTAGTTTCCTATTTCCAAGTGCCAGTAGTTTCGGCTAAGCGTTGCTATGTCAGTAAGTTAGTTTTCTTTTTTATTATTATCATTATTTCTTTATTCCAGGCAACTGTGGCCCATAAAAAATACAATACAAAAATTAAAAAAAATAAAAACATCACTGATACGGTAAAGTATCTATCTATACTCGGAATTATAATTCGATTCCACATTTGACATTAGCTACTGTCATTTTGTAAAATAATGATACCACATATAATAGTGTAGTGATGAACACAAAAAATCGATAAATAATCGCGATTTAAGTTTATGTAATCATAATATTGGTGTGCCAATTAAAGACTAAATTATTGATTTTTATTTAAATAAATACATAATTACTCATAATAATTATTTATTTATTAGTAACCGCTGCTTTATTTAATAAAAAGTTAATATTTTTGTTTTTTATATTAAAAACAAAACTTATAATAAAAGAGAACTCATAACTAAATTATCCGTTCAGAAATATTTAATTTCCGATCTGATATACCTACTTAGTTTCTATTAAAGTAGTAGTTGTTTAAATATACTACTATAAACGAGAGGAATCGATCCGGAAATGTTCCATTTCCGTATCGAATAATTTCGCAACGTCACTATTTAGTACTTGTCATAACGTTGCAACACTGAAATTGTCAAATCTGGAATCGAATTAAAATTCCGAGTATATATTTACTAATATACTATTAATTATAAAGAGGTAAAGTTTGTGAGATTGTAGGGGTAATCTTGGGATCTACGGAACCGATTTTGTAAATTATTTTTGTATATGATAACCACATTCATGAGGAAAGCTATAGACTATACTGGAAAGGGAAATTCCTACGGGAACGGGAAAAATCTGGATATCCACGTAGTATATCGGAACAAGAAAAATGGCGGGACACGACGTGAATTCGAATAACCTTAGTTTTTTTTTATTACAGCGCTGTGATAGTGAAACGCGCTCGTATGACAATGTTCTCTTTTTGAAATTCATAAAGATACCATGAATTGAGTAGTGAGAATGTGGCTGTTTGGTGATTCCCATTTAAAAAGCGAAGGAGTTGCGTAATGAAATTTAATACAACATTATAACACTCGTTTGGATGATATTATGGTTACTATGACACTGGTTGTTTTAATGTTGGCAATAAGCTAACTGTTTCAGAAACTTTTATAGAGGATTTATAGCATGGAAGTAGATAAAAGTCCTGATAAATTTTTGATTCTAATACAACATCTAACTTAAAATAAACCTTATTCTTACTATCCAGCCATCAATCGATTCCTCTTTCAAATCGCAAACTGTGACCAATCAAATCACACCTTTCAGCAACGTCCACCCGGCCCCTCACACAATTATGGCTCTTACGTTCGTACTCCCCAGACTATTTGGCAGCTCGTTTCCAATGCAGCTGTCACGGCGCGTCACCCGTCACCCGAGAAGACATGGCTGGTTGGCTCAATGGTCATTAATGTCATCGGCCGGGTTTAGTACGTCAGGAGACGTGGCTGAGGACCCACGTCTGTTAAGGTATTAGGGAGGCTTCGTGATGACGTGGTTGCGGTGAAGTTTATATGATAGTTTGGTTGTAAATATTACGCCGGTTTTTCTCAAAGAAGCTGGCAAAGGAGTTTGGTACTGTTGCCTGACATTATGCATACCGGGCTAAAAAAATTCGAGCTTGATTTGCTTAGTCAACTTTGGGAGTCGTTTTTAATTTGTGACTTATTAACTTTTTTGCGGAGGCTAACTTTGTTTTGCAGCCAATAATTTTTTTAATTATTGATTTTTATTATTGATAGGCACGTGCTTGACCACTATCTCACTCGATGGTAAGCGATGATGTGGTCGAAGATGGAGCAATGTAATGTAAACATGTCGTATTCAATTATTTAACAACGGCTGAATATTTCACCTTCAACTTGGTCTTGCAATGTGCTATTGTACTCCCACATTTCACCAGTTTTGTTAAGTCCCATTTAAAAAGCAATAATAAATGTCAACCGGGAAAGAATCTAGGATGCCTGGCTCCTCTTAAGGAATACCTCATGGAAGAACCCAATTACTGGTTCCACACCTGAGGGGAAACGAACCCAAACTGCACAATCGTACTTGCCAACACAACACCAACGAGGTATTTTCAAGCCGATTTATAATTGCTTTAAAAAAAAATAAGCAAGTAGGTACTCGTCATACTGCACACGTTCCACTTCTATGTAAAAACGAGAAATATTACCGTACCTTGTAGCACTTTCAGAAGTGGGTCAATTGGCTTTGTGTTACGCCCTGGCAAATTATAGGCCCCTCATGGAATTGCGCTATAGGAAAATCGATGAACTGAGTAGGTATATGTACTTGCATACGTAAAGTGGTACGATGGATTGTAACCTGACTATTGAGCAACGGAATGAGATGAATCACGTAAATTAAGAATTTAATAGAATAGAAAACTTAGAAATAAAATAAACTACACAACAGCAACAAACGATGATATAGGCGGACAAACATGTAGAATAATTAAAAGCTTGTGACTCTTGTGGGGAATGATGTATCTCAATAGACGCTTGTCTCTCGACTGAGTTGACTGCTTAGTGAACTCAGCCTTATCAATGTTTTTTTTTTTGTCATTTAAAAAACGTTGCCCCACACTAGGATTTTCTCCTGTATCGTGGGTGCGTTT
This sequence comes from Melanchra persicariae, assembly GCA_947386135.1. Classification (NCBI taxonomy): domain Eukaryota; kingdom Metazoa; phylum Arthropoda; class Insecta; order Lepidoptera; family Noctuidae; genus Melanchra; species Melanchra persicariae. Next base: position 2,830,521 of record OX376653.1, on the reverse strand, counting down.
ACAAACATATAAATTCACATACACAAACAGCCAGACCCGGAACAGCTATCTGTAGGCCATACAAATATTTGTTCCGTGCGGGAATCGAACCCGCGACGCCAACTGTGTCGTCAACGTTACGTTTTGGCGTTTGGTTTGGTTTATATTTTACACTAATTATATCAAAAAAAATAGTAAACTGATTATTTCGTTCAACCAAGTAAGTTTGGGGTTGAAACACTAGGGCCATGGAGTCCGAGTGCTCATCAAGTTTTTCGCGAACATTAGCAAGCAATTACTTCTTCACGTGACCAGAGGGCTGGCCTTTTCTTTGGCCAACGAATCAGCATTGCCATTCAACGTGGCAATGCGGCGATTGTTCTGTGGCTTTAGTACGAGTTTTTAAACGTTCTCGATCGCGTTAGCGTAAACGTCAATTTGTATTGAAACTGAATAAGCGCCGTCTGGTGACACTCACGGACAACCTGTTTTTTTCTATACAATTTGACATAGCGAACGTTTACGTTAACGCGATCGAGTGCGTTAAAAACACACACAAGCCCTCTGGGCACTTTTCCCGTTGACTGCGATGTGGACGAATTTTTCGATGCCCTGTGAGTTCTTCCCCTCCCCACTTTTTACTCCGCTCCGCATATTTTCTACTAGCTTGTATATATTATCTTGTAAGTTTTTAAATGGCAATTAAATTACTAGTAAGTAGTTACTTGAACGAATAATAATGATCGCACAATCACACAATAATATTGACATTCCGAGAAAATAGACCAAACATCTATTTTGTCAAATCTATAAAGTTTATCTATAAAGTCAAACCAAAACTTTACGAAATACAAAGGAGTCAAATCGTTTGCTGGATTCAATTGAATCTCTTGATCAAAAAGATGCATTGTACCTATTATGTATGATACATACGAGTAGATAACCTTTGCTGCAGCTATGTGATTGGGCAACTGACGCAAGATACTGTCGTGAGATTTCTTTAAGATCGGTGTATGTACCTAAATAAAAATACTAACTAATATTATCAATTGAGGCCGTCAGCGCAAAACTGGCTCAAGCTTGAGATAAATTAATCATATAAAACTAAATAAATACTATAAATATTAGCAAATTTTAAATTATTTGTAGCTAGATAAGTTATAACATCAAAAATTAACGGTTAGGTCGCTTTTACGCTGACGGCCTCAATTAGAAGGTGAGTTTATTTATTCGATTGCTTGTTTTTGTTTTTAAATTTGGTAACATTAAAAAAAAACCCACTCGAGTTTTCCTGTATCTTGGGTGCGTTTACAAACCAAACTCACATACGACAGCCAGTCCCGGAACAACCATCTGTAGGCCATACAAATATTTGTTCCGTGCGGGAATCAAACCGACACGCAGCGCAGCAGCCAATCGCTCAAACACTGCGCCAACTGTGTCGTCAACGTTACGTTTTGGCGTTTGGTTTGGTTTTATGAATTTCAGTACAGAATAGCTGGGGAAGGTAATACGCTTTTTTTGAGAAGATAAAACTTGAAGACGAGCGAAGTCATAGAATACATACATTTGCCACAGCCACTTTCTTCTTTTTCTTTCTTTCTTTTTATAATTTATTTTGAGAAGTTTTGTGAAGTGCATTAGTGTGGTGTTATACCAACATAATAAAATTATAACTTAAGTACTAACAACAGATATAGGTACATTGGTAAACACAACTAAGAATAGAAAAGAAAACATTTTATTCGACAATACAACAGCAACAAACACATAATTATTTTAAAAAAAGAGAACAATTATATAACAACAATGATACAGTAAAATTGTGCTGAGCGAGCCCATACAGAAAGGTTACCATCTCAGCAATACAGCAGCAGGGCAAGGTAGCATTATAATACAAATCGTAATAAAATAACAATAAATTCAGTGGTCCTTTAATTTCTAAGAATATAAACTTTTACTCTGCCTCCTTTCGTGCCTCCGCAATTGAACTAACGAACCATTTCAAACTATTGCATTATGCAGAACTTGATGGGCAAAATAATGCTTCAGCTGTAATAAAATCACTACGATTTCCTATAGCGGCTGCGACACGCCAATTCACACCTTTGTCCAATTATTTAAAATTTACAATTGCACCCTCCACCACATATAATCACGAATCAGTATCTCGTTCATTCATTCAAACTACTTTAAATACATTGCTCGTTTTATTAAAGATTTAATTCAAGCAGTAATGTTTAATCAGCAGTGTATTTCTAAACAAGCGAGGTTTCAGTTTATCGAACGAGTCTCTAAAGCACTCATTGTTTGCATATTCCAAAGGCGATGGTATCTTCCAAGTTCGTTGGCACCAGTCTTATTAGATCTCTGTTTGTGATTCTATGCGTTTTATAATAGGAACTTCGGAGATCTAATTAACTGGTCTTGTATAAGTGCTTTGTATTTGAAAGTTCAACTTTTACTGAAATTACAATTTTTATCGCCGTGATCTAAGGAGGAAGTATATTTTTAGCATATTTTAAACTGTAAAGTCCAACCTTGTCTTACGCTAAACGTATCATAATAATTTGCGTTTAAAAAAGCTTGAGATAAACGCATAAAATTATGTGTCTTAAACACATTCGCTTGCAAAACATTTATTTTATTCATGCCAAATCAAAACTAATCAACCAGCAACTAGGCCAAAGGAATTACAAGGAACTTAACCTTTAATACTTTCTCTTCCCCCAAAACTTCATCGAAATGTCTATCCACATGACTTCCGAGTCCCTAAGCCCTTAATATTTCACTGTCGCATACAATATCTCAGTTAGTGTCAGCTCCTATATTAATATTTGGTAAAAGATTATCTACGGGCTCTTTATCTTATCCCAAGGATAATTTACATTGCTAAGATCTACTGGCTCTTCTTGCTAAATAATAATAGCCGCACCGGGTCGATCTTCAAGGTTAAACAACGCTTGCCGAGGTCAGTTTGTGGATGGGTGACCATCTTGACATACCAAGACTCCTCCGTCCTTTGGAAAGCACGTTAAGCCGTTGTTATTGGTAGAACTTTGGCAGTAGTTACGGATTGTCAGAAGCCAGAAAATCTGACTCTAGTCATTCCAAGAAGTACCGTGTTCTCAGTTAATGGGTTGTGGAGGTTTGGTAGGCAGCCACTCTACGTTAAGTACTCCAATATGGGGAAAGGCTAGGCAGATGATGCTGCAGGGTTGCGGATTTTGTTCGAAAGAGTTACCGCGGCCATGGAAAGCAACTAGCAAACGCGGGCACTAGGAGGAGCACGGATGGGTTTTAGTCAGTAAGAGTCTGACACTCCCTCCCGGTCCACCCAGAGCGGAAGGAGTCATTTGATGATTTCCCATCCACAAAATAAAAGGCAGATGATGAGATCCATTGACAGCTTAGAAACAGCCAGTTTAATCTGTGGACACACGTTCACTATGTGAAAAGTTAGATGGAGCGAGTTTGAAGTAAACTCTCATTACACCTTGATTGGATGGATTAACAAACTTCAGTTTCACTACACCAAGCTGTCACGGTGAGATTTTTACAGAAAAGCACTGCAGGTCATCAGCCTAAACATTTCCCGTTTAACTACGTTAGGCACATTCATCTGCCTAGCAAATTCTCAACTATTATTATTTCGTTTATTCATTTTTTAATTCATTTATTTCAGACAAAGTCCATACATTATTATAAAAATTAAAATTCAATGAAACATAATACATTAAAATAAGCAACAAAAACCAAATTACACATCATTCATTTCATTTTCATTAATCAATGTCACAATTACATTATAATATATTAATATAAACTAAAGTCAATTCAATAAAGTCAGTCAAACAAACAAAATTAGAAATACACAACACAATCATAAATAGACATGTCAAATAATACAAGGAGAGAACTATGTTTGCGTTGGTTTCAGGACTACTCGAATGCAGCTGAATACAAGTTTTTTATTATTTTTTATTGAGGAATGGGCCTGCCTTTGACCTCCACGACCCAGTTGCTGGGGAACAAGATGGCCCGTAGTAAGACTGGACTTTTGGGCATACTAACTACCCATCACTGGCAATGATCTACATATGGCAGTCCGGGCCAGCGACTTAACGACTTAGCGACTTTTCGACGCACAAAACATGCCGTATAATTTCCATTCATCATCATATCAGCCGAAAGACGTCCACTGCTGGACATAGGCCTCCCCAAGTGTCGCCACAACAACCGGTCCTGTGCGTCTCGCATCTAACACCAGCGACCCTCACCAGGTCATCGGTCCATCTTAGGGGAATTTCCATTAATATTTTTAAGAAATAGAACAAACTCCCATAGCCCTATCTCTCGTTCTTTATAGGCGAATGAAGCTTAAATTGTGATATTTCATTCATTTAATTCGCCAAAGTTTTGATATCTTCCTCAGAATTAGCATTAGCCCTTAAACGATGTAAGATAAACTTCTTATTTTTGCCAATAATTTTGCGGATTGTGGTCTTTTTGCATGCGTAAGTATATTTTAATAAAGATGAGATCAGATTTGTGAATTGATGGTAAATTGGATTCCGCTGTAAGCTGGAGAAAGTGAATGTTAAAGGAATTGGTGTTACCCACATTTTTATATGACTGATATAATATATGGCTTCTATCAGAGGAGCTCGGCTCTAAATAACTGCCGCATGGCTCAATCTTCAAGGTTAAGAACTACATCCGTAAGCCGTAGCCGTGGATAACATGCATTATTTTGGGATAAAAGGCTAAGCAGATACTAATGTTAAGCCTTTTGTCGATCTTTATCATAGTTTGCTTCCCCTTATCCAAATTTATTTGGGTTCGGCGTTTTATAATAATATGTGTTCTTCAGTTCTTATCCGTCAGTCGACATGGCAGTAGTCACTCCCTTTCCAACAATATCATCTTGCCTTTATCGATTCATAGTTTAAACTTTTTATTGCACACCATATAAAACCAAACAAATATATAAACACAAAAGTAATATGTTGAGCAATATCTAACTCGGGAACAGCTTTGATATTAAAATGAAATAAATTAATTTAAATGTTAATGAGCTGCGCTGCGGGCGCAGCAGGGTTTGCTGTGATGTAGCACGCCCCTGGGATCCGCGAGAATGAGCGCCGACGATCACCGAATGCTGAACGAAGAAAGTCGAATAAAATAGTTGTATTGTAAAGACATCATTTTTTTTACCACATTTTTAAGAATGAAATGTGGAAATCAACACTCAATTCTTATTTTGAGGTTTGTTACTTAGCAAACCTCAAAATAAAACTATTTTTTGAAAACTTTCTCTACTAACTATTTAGACCTGGATAATCTCTCAAGATCTAGCGTATACATACCAAGTTTTATTAAAATCTGTTCATTTATTTCGAAAAATAAGGACTTGAAAGTTTGTATAAAATGTCGGAGGGCGTAAACGCTAATAACAGGAAAACCAATACAAAAACCATTTTCGAAATGAAGCCAGGACCTCATGCATTAACGCTTGCAACAACGAAATCAACAGTTGAGAAAAAGCAGTTACGTAGACATATTCATTAAGCATCATCATCTGCCTAGCCTTTTCCCAACTATATTGGGGTCGGCTTACAGTCAAAACGGATTCAGCTACACTTTTACGTGGAGCGACTGCCTACCAGACCTCCACAACCCATTAATTGGGTAACACGGTACTTGTTGGCAAGATCTACAAACGACAGCCGGGATCAACGGCTTAACGTGCTTTCAGAGGCACAGAGGAGTCACGGTATGTTAGAATGGTCACCCATCCATAGGTCGACCTTGACTAGCGTTGCTTAACCTTGAAGATCGACCCCTGCGGTTTTCATTTTTTTGCCACGAGCTCCTTACTTAAGCAATTCTTTTACAAAAATCTAGGATAAATCTCAGACAGCTTCTAGGAAAATCTTGGAAAAATAACACGACTAATTGTAAATTCATGTACCTAGGTTCCGGGTATAAGTGTAAACTCACCTTTGTTACTGTGGAGAAGATTGGAGAATCTTGAAGAAGGCTGGAGAATCTCGGAGGATTGTGGAGAACCTCAATTAATATTACGAGGAGCTATCCTGTTGACGGCTTAGGAGTGTGTGTAATGAAATTAATCAGCCTACATAATCCCTTATCAAGGAATAGTTTAGAAGTGGTAAAATTCTTCATTTAAGGGCAAGCATCTTGAAGTAATATTGTGATTTTATGCTGAAGCATGACGCTAGGACGTGTTGTTGGGCGGTCTTAGCTGTTTTTTGAGACTTTTGCTTTGAAAAAAGTTCCGTGAAGTGAAGTAATTTAAATCAATGTCATAATTGTTGATATAGCTGAAGAAGAGATATTCTACCCACTAATTTGTTCGTTGTAAGAGAGTAACACAGTTTGCCTTTATGATTGCTTAATCTTTTAGGTAACTCTGTAAATATAAAGTGGCCAACTACTGGACCCAAAAATCTGAGGAGTTCCATCAACTCTAAAAGAAAAAGAAAAACTAGTATGTATTATATCACCGGATTACTACAAAAACACAAAGATTGTAATAAAATGTAATAAATCTTGACCTTTTCATAAATTGTCTACACGTAATTGTGAATAGATAATTTCGTTTACAACATGCCCCAGTTTACAAAATATACCTACGTGTTTTATCCAAAATAAAGAGTTTACAATCTAACACTATTTATTTTATCATGACAATGTGTTTACAATAATCCGGTGACTTTAAATATGTTTTGTCAATCATGTAATTGACAATACCAACATAATAATATGAAAGTAGCACAAAAAAATAACCAACATAACAATTTTCCTATAACAATACCGTAACGCTTTTCGCATAACCAAACATCGCACTTCCCCTTAAACAGGAATAGTTTGTCTTCCAAGGAGAATTATGCGCGTCGACCCCTCTACGTACTGACTTTTATACTCTACCATAGAGCAGGTAGAGGGACGTGCTAGGATTTCGCACCTCTATCTAGTTTATGTATGTGGAGATATTGCTCTGCGATTTGTTGAAGACGATAGGTAAGGTTGTTTAAATGTTTTATGGTCAAGGGAAATGTATTTATACTTATGTAGTTTGTGCATTTTAACATGTCAACAGTGATTAATGACTCCCTTGTGTTTTTTGTTTACAGAGCCAAGAATAGTAATAATCTCGGCAACATTTCACCAACGAAAAGCGTACTCACATTAGTTTATTTTCCGAATTCCTATGAAGAGATACTAGTGAAACGGTGATGACCGTGACCAGATACATCAAAATCCGTTTAGCCATATTAAAACGTGTAGTGAGAGGCAGAGTTATATCACATTTATAATATTAGTAACATCAATAAAGTGGTTTTGAAACCACGATGTGGTCACGACCGCCAGCATTGAGGAAATTACGCAAGGAGGAAGTGTTAGCATAAGTTTGGATTAACTTTTAAATATGAAAATCGCATAACAGTCCCTCTGTATTAAACATTAATACTTTCATAAAACTACAAAAAAAACCTTTAATGACGAATACTTTACCAAGTACTATTTAAAGAATACTGTCTCGGTACAGTCAGAGACAACAGCCACAAAGAAATCTTCTAGACGCTCAGAAAATTGTCTCAAAGGAACATAAAATTGTCTCAAAGGAACATAATTAATAATGGGTTAAAAGTATCCTGTGTCTCATGGTCTACGCGTGTGCTAAATTTCATCCAATTTCGTTGAGCCGAAGACGTGAAGAGGTAAAAAACAAACATACAGACTTTCACATTCATAAGAGTAAGGTAAGTTAGCATAATAAGTATGTAATCTATACTATGTAAATCTCAAAAAAAATCAAAAGGCTGAGAGCCAGCACTTTTTGAACGTCAAATTTTACATAAAGACAGTCCCCCAAAACGCCACCCGTCACCACTTCCTTGTGTTTTAGCAGGGAAGAAGAAGTGGCGCAACAAACTCCCCAGCAACTATCTAAACTAATATTATTAAGAGGTAAAGTTTGTGAGGTTGTAGGGTCATCTCTGGTCCATCTACTGAACCGATTTTGAAAATTATTTTTGTAAATGATAGCCACATTTATGAGGAAGTCTATAGGTTATACAGGAACGTAAAATTGGGAACGGCGTGAAAAAACGGGAGCGCGTACGAAGTCGCGGGCAATTATGTTTCTGTAAAGATACCATAATTATTAATACTTTAATAAAATCACAATGAAAACTTCTTATAACCAATACATTAACAATCATGTAGTTAAAGAATACGGCCGGTACAGTCACACACAACAGCCACAAACAAATCTTCTAGACGCGCTCGAGAATACTTTCCATCAGTAGGTATTTGCGACAGAGAAATACTGGCAAACACTTTGTTTGTAGAGAAACATTTGAATACACTTTACTAAGTAAAGTCGATATGAATGTGGGGGGATGTTTGTTTATTTATTATTTGTTTGTTTTGTGGAGATGTAAATAGGTTAAGTAGTCTGGTTGAGAATTTTTTTAAAACTATTATCTCGCTGTGTTTGTTTGTCTGTCGAATAAGCTGTCTGTTCTTAAGATAACATGTTGGCTTCTTCAGGTGCCAGGTTACTAAACGAAGGCATAGAAAACAAAGTTCAGTAAAAGTTAATTGGAGAAACTTTTAGGATAAATAGATTCAGAAATTAAAAACCTACTGAAGGGTTTTCTACTCGCCAGATTACGAACTTTGCAGCATTTTCTTTTTTCATGTCCACATGTTTTATTTTATTATTATTATTTATTGGCACGCGCTTGACAACTATCTCACCTGATGGTAAGCAATGATGTGGCCTAGAAGTAACCTATTCACTCTTGACATAAAGACTCCCGGGTTGTAGCTATCAGGAAACTCAGACTCTGGCAGGGAATTCCGCAATTGTTTTTTTTTTTCTTTAGAAAAACTTTGCCCCACACTAGGAATTTCTCCTGTATATTGGGTGCGTTTACAAACATATAAACTCACATACACAAATAGCCAGACCCGGAACAACTATCTGTAGGCCATACAAATATTTGTGTTGTGGGAATCAGACCCACGACACGCAGCGCAGCACTCAATCGACTCAACCACTGCGCCAACCGTGCCGTCATAGAACCACAAGCAGTTTTGAACGCACCAAGCTTCATTAATTAATCAGTCACTTTGACTGTGGAGTCGATGCGCCATTATTTTACTAATGTGTCTGCTATTATGGCGGCTGAAGATCTAATATAAACGATGAAGTTTTGGTTCCTAAGTCTTAAAACAATCAACACTTCATCCACTTCCATTGAAACACATCCGTGGTCCAAAATACTTTCTTATAATGAATTCCTTCTACACTGCTTCCCCAAGTCCCCCCCTCGAAGTCTGTGAACGCCAATAAATCAGTGCACAGCTTGTGAACATTCTCCGACACGTCCAAACTTAGAGAAGTATATTTTGAGTTTACGTGTTTTCTCCTTGATTATGGCAGATATGGTAAGGTTTTTTTTCTGCTGTTTCATTCTTGGTGGAGACATACCTTGGAATATGGATAGTACGGGTGCGAATGAGTTTTTCAGGTGGCTTCTTTATCAACAGCCTGGTTTTCAGATTTATATTTCGTCTTTATTCGTTTATGGCTCATAAATAAATGGTGAAATTCGAGTGTTTATAGCCTGTATTTTATTTTTTCGGTTTTTTTACAGGTCTTCATAGCATTGAAGTGTTTTTTCTGATTAATTAGTTAATTGATGAGAGCGAAAAATACTTACAAAACACATAAATGAGCTTGCTGTCAGACTGAGTGGAGACCAGGGTTTTCAATATCGAAGATTAAAGAGACATAGTGTACCAGCTCTACAGAACAGATTCATCAGGATGGAATGAGACACTCATCTGAGAAGTTTCTCTCCAAGCTAAAAGCCTTAAACGGATATAAAACATCAGACAAAACTGTGGCTTATTGTTGTGTAGCTACAACAGATTACAGTGTAGATTCATACAAAAAAAACTCTGATTGATCCTTCTATAAATAGGATGATTCAAACTGAACAATAAGATTGTGCTTGAATACCAATTTCCATTTAAGCATATCGCTGAAAGCTTAGCTTAAAATCATTATGTAGCCATAAAGTGTTGCCAACAGAATCATTATCTTCAGTCAGATTAGCAACACAAATGCTAATAGGACAAAATAATACCATCAATGTTCGAATTACAGAAACGAAGCCTAAATCGTACCCGAATAATTATTGTTTGGCCAATGGAATATTTGGAACTAATACATGGCTTAGCGTGTACTATTCGTGATAATCTGCTTTTATTTGGTAATAATTCAACGAATTGTAGCGTTTTAACAAATCTAATGTTATGCCTAAAATCTGCCTGTTAGCTGTTCTATGCGAATACGTTAAGCTGTTCTTGCTGTATATTGGGACTTCCTGAGGGCAAAATCTACTTATTTTTAAAGTCCAAAACTGTCAAAAAACCCTTAAATTCCCTACATTTTTGACAGATTGCGACTGAGATGTAAATTCGAACTTTGCTTATAAATGAGTAGAATTGACACTGGTTTGTTTTAAAAGGATTAAAAAAGAGACGTTTTTAAAATTTGAAAAAAGAACGTGTAGGTTTGCGATAAGAAGGTATGCGAGGCTAAAGTGGGACTGGGCGGACCAACTTGAAAGGATGCATCAAGACTGTTGGGCCAGGATCGTCATGCGGTGGGTGGCAATAGACAGGCGTCGTTATCGAGTCAGGTGGAAGAAACGCTGACGTGACTAGTAAGATTCCTACCTGACGGATTGGCCGGAGGAGGCAAAATACAAACGTTGTTAGAAAACTATGGGGAAGACTTTTGGTCAGCAGTGGGAAATAGGATAATTTATAAAATTATGTATCTTTCATAAGCTAAACCAGGAATTTCAAATAAACAGAGAACGCTCACAATAAGCCAATTAAAAAACTACAAGCGTTTTGAAGACGGGAGTTACGAGATTGTTATTTTTGATCCCAGTGATCATAAATTCGAATAAATTAATACGAATGATGGCTTTCCACATAAACTAGTCAGAAGTCACATACTAGAGAGTAGATAAAAATAGATACAACAATTTTTTTTTTGGAATGGCCTCTCGCAGGTTTAGCACGCTGAGGCTATCAACTGCTTATACGGACTGTGACAAAAATATTAGTGTAAAAATAATAAGCCACAGGTATAAAAAATAACAATAATTAAATATTTGACGACACGGTTGGTGCAATGGTTGAGCGATCGGCTGCTGCGCTGCGTGTCGCGGGTTCGATTCCCGCACGGAAAAAATATTTGTATGGCCTACAGATAGTTGTTCCGGGTCTGGCTGTTTGTGTATGTCACTTTGTATGTTTGTAAACGCACCCACGATACAGAAGAAATACCTAGTGTGGGGCAACGTTTTTAAAAAAAAAAAAATAGACAGAGACTTACAAAACAAAACACGCCAACTGGACTCAGTAAATTTTATACCTGAATCAGAGTAAAAAGCTCATCACAAGCGTTATAATATACTTGTACTGTAAAAGGCCGGCCGCCCGGGGCTCGGAGAGTACCCCTACATCCCCACACATCTACACTACCCCGAACAAATTTAAAACAAGCGAAGGATCGGAACACGCGAATAGATTAACATCGAAAACCGGAGTACCCCTAGTATTCAATTATAGCATTGTCGAGGACGGTGTTAACATGCAAATTGGTCCGTTTCAAAATTTTGCGGCCCACTCTCTCCATCTAATAGGAAATAGACATTTTCCGTTATCATTCATGTTGGACCTTTGTTTTATCTTATGTAGATTTTCAGAAAATTATTCTGGTTTCTGGACCCTTTAAATCGACAAGTTGAACGAGGTCCACAGGTCCGTTTAAGTGGGGCTGTATTGTTTCGGTTGGTCTTTGTAAATATGTCGGCTAATGGAAGGATCGAATTTGTATTAGTGGCTTTACAGCAGGGATGTTAAGAATATGAAATTTCGGATACAGGGTTAAAAAATAATATTATACCGGTTTCGGATACGGTTATGGTAAGGAAATTATTTCGGATTATCCGTTTGTTTCGGATAGTTTCGATTACGGATTTTAAAGATATTGTTCAAAATCGGCAATCGGTAGAAAAACCTATCATACCGTATCTCATTTAGACTCCGAAATCCGAATTATTCGAATTTATCCGAAAATAAAAGTTTCGAAAAAAAATATAGTAGTTAGTAAGCAAAAGTATTGGATTCCGTTACGTTTACAATTTATTTATTAGTTTTTAGCCTATTGTGTCTCAATATTGCAGGGCAAAGGCCTCCCTTTCGGTTATTTAAGGTTACGGATAGATTTTAACTTCGGATATCCGATAGTTTCGGCTACGGTTACAGAGCTCTTTAACATCCCTGTTTTACAGTTCCATGGTTGGTTTTGAGTGCATGGTGCTTGTTGAGCAGCATAAGTAATTGAGGGGTTGTTGGAAAACGTTATGACACGTGTTGTGTGTTGAGAATGCTGATTGGTACTATTGGAGCAGGGGGGGTAGTTTTCCTAATCAAAACTTACGAAATGGCGTTGTGACTTAATTTTTTTTTCTCGTTTTTAATATTTGCGTCAGAGTCGTTGTACAATTATAACTGTAACTAATAACAATAATAATCCATTAAAATCTACTTCTAGTTCAATTAATATTAGTTCTTTTAAATTAAAATCCACTGAGACTATGTAAAATTAATTAAAAACATTGTTAATGTATGGATGAAAATGAGAGCACACCTGAAAAATTAAATTATTAATTAACACTGCAACCGCAGCCTCCTCATACAATAACATCGCCACTCAACTAATTAATCAAAAAATCCAATCAGAATTTTCGTTCATTTTTAAAAACAAATGGGGAACGTTACCATTGCGCACCCTAGCGAGTCAATTTGAAACTAAAGTGACTCATTACTTACCCCTTTTTACACGTAAACAGCCACACAACATTTCACCCTATAACTTCACAGACTAAGTCGATATTCGAGTGTGTTTTAGTTAACCCTGCGAATGCTAGACCGGTAATTGAAGCGTGCTTTCATAACGGTTTGATAGAGTTATTTTTAGATTATTTTTTTCATAAAGTAGAAGAATTGATTAACGTGGCTGTATAAACTGGTGTTTGGATTAACTTTGCCGATTAAGTTGTACTGATTTAGGGTTCGTATTCATGGGAAACAGAAGTTAGATAACAATGTTGGATTTTTGTTTACCGGGGATATGTTTTTGTACGTGGACTATTGTTATGAAGTCGGCGTTGGTTTATATTGAAGATGTTTCCATGAACGGTCTTAAATGATTTGGATTTTTGATAGTTAATGATTTTAAGTGACTTTATTTACTCACCTTTATGCTCAGATTACAGAAGGTCAGTTTTTCAAGATATGATAACAAACTAGTGTTAGCTAGCTAGCTTACTATTTTGGTTTGGGAAACTAGCTTTGTGTATTTCAGGCATTAGGTCTACAAATTCATTAGTGTCCATATATAAAAACTCATTCATAGACATGACGTAACAGATTGTTTAATAACAGCACAATGATACGAAGCCTTCTCAACTTTGTCTTTCTTCAAACATTCGCCTATCTAAAGATATCGATACATATGAAGCAGAAACGTACAAATACAAGCCTCAAATACGGGATAAAGTAATTACAAACATTGGATTAAGTTTAACTAACACGGGAACAGAGTTATAGTTAGGGCAATGTAATAAAATTAACCCTTGCTATACTTTGCCGCCAATATAAAATAGAACTGGGCTGGCCACATCTGCCGCATGTTTTTTTTTAAAAAAAAAAAAAACGTTTCCCCACACTAGGATTCTGTATCGTGTGGGTGCGTTTTCAAACATACAAACTCACTTACACAAACAGCCAGACCCGCAACAACTATCTGTTAAGTTGTGTGTAGTTATGTCGCAACAGAACTGGGCAAAAGTGGCCACAGCGACGCGATGGGCCCAGGAGGAGAAGGCATGATGAGTTAGACTCCTACCGAAAGGATTGGTCAGATGTGGCAAAGGACAGAGAACAGTGAAAGAAAGGAAGAGATGCCTTTGCCCTGTAGTGGGACAGTAGAAGCTCATTTTTATAATAAAAATAGTACTTTGGTAGTAACTCTTTATAGTATCGGAGTAGAAGGAAGTCTGGGGACGTCTAGGAAGTTTCCTAGACGTCCCCAGACTTCTTCTTGTGCTGTTTTACGTTCGTACAGTTTAATTTAAATGTCAGCGGCGATCCCGGACTTGGGAAAAAGACTACCAGGCTGAAATGGGATTAGGCGAGTTACGTCAGCCACATGCAAAGTGACCGCTGGACAATAGTCTCCACAAAGTAGGTGGCTGAGTCCTAGACCTAGAGTCCTAGACGCCTACTGCAATGACTGGTTCATAGTGAATCGGGAAAAGAAAACTGGAAGGATTTGGGGAAGGCTTTTGACTAGCAGTAGGACAGTATGCAAAAAAAACGGATAAGTGCGAGTCGGACTCGCGCACGAAGGGTTCTGTACCATTATCTATATAAACTGCAATAAAATCACGTTAGTTGTATGGGCCCCACTTAAGAAAATATTTTATTCTGTTTTTAGTATGTGTTGTTTTAGCGGCAAAAGACCATCTGAAACAACATTACCTGTGAAAATTTCAACTGTCTAGCTATCACGGTTCATGAGATACAGCCTTGTGACAGACAGATAGACAGACGGACAGACAGACAAACAAACAGCGGAGTCTTAGTAAAAGGGTCCCGTTTTTACCCTTTGGGTACGGAACGCTAAAAGAGGAGATACTTATAGATGTAGACTATGAAACTGTAGTCGTGACGTGATTCTATTATATGTTCGCTTCTGCATTTGTCTTTTAAATATCTCAGCATCATGCTGAGGTAGCCTCATAAGCCTCGCAAAGGTTTAATTTTTGTTGCATTAATTGTATTTTTCGTGTCTGTTTCCTGTACGTGTCACGAATGAACATTATTCTTTGAAAAAATACATTAAAGCCGCCTATGTACAACTATACATAAAGATTAAATAAATTAAAAATATACTTTGTGATTTTACAAGCACCGGCAACATCACAAATGAACACCTCTTTACCTGAGCCAAGCGGCCAATTTAAGCTTATAATTACGCAGTAAAAATTGTTCCCCTAATTATTAATGAGGAACAATAACTTTTCATACGGCCATTTTGACGACGGGCCGCGTAAAGCACGCCTGTAAATATATCTGTAAAAATTTTATCACTGTTATTAAAGTCGACGGCTTAGCGTTTTATTATGGTTGGGGTTATTTATACCCCGTGCAGCAGGGACGGGTTAAGGGAAATTGTGCGACGAAAATGTTATTTGGTATGCATTAAACAGTGCTGTTTTAAAACTAAGGTGAAGTTGGTATTCTGAGCAATCCCAGTTGTTATCAAGGTTTTGAAACCTTCATCTCACTGCCTAAAATAAAAATTTGATAGAAAAAATAAAACAACATCTCCTTTAGGGGCAGTCGGGTAAGGAATAAAATGTTGGTATAGACGAACAAGACTATTTTTTGCAAGCTTTATGATAATAACCACCCATTATACTCAATAAAAAACACACTGACATAAACTTTAAAAACTCAAAATATCAACGTCAACCTGCCAGTTAGACAATTTTTTACAAAAAAAAAATACATCACACCAATAACACGAACACCGCTCGAAAATAAAAACGAAAAAGTATTCAGTTTAAAAAATAATTTCGTAAATGGAACAACTAGGGTATCAGCCACAAAAAAGTGTCAGTTCATTGACGAATGACGTCACCTTTTCTGTCACGCCCTCTGCGTATATTTTATTCGGCTCGTACATCAAGTTTGACGTGTGATACAGCCTGCCAATTCGGCGGGACATGACAACAACTGGTGCATGTACCCTGTGGTATGACGTGGTACTGAATACTGCGCTTTGGTCCTTTGAATTGGGTAACTTTTTATAGGTTAGTGATACAAGCCAATCGCTTGCTACGATTTTTAAAGAAAAATATTTCACATTACATTTCACTCTGTACAGCTCTTTCAGGTTTACATAAAATTACGCAAATCTCCGTGGATGTGATGTAGGTACCTACCTTTTTTTAAGTGAAAACTTCTTTAGCAGCGTTCTGCACTTTTTGGGATAGGTATAAAATGTTAAACTCGCGTCAGGACACGTGACCTGATCGAAAATTCGTAAGACGGATATGTAATATAAATTGTCATGTTTGTGTACGATAGCACAATAAATGAATATTATATTTATACTGATAAATAAAGCAATTCGTGCGAAATTATTCCCTAACCATTCCAAAATATTAAAAATTGCACAACGTTAATGTTTAAGTTTTTCACTTCAGCCGGCACTCTTGGAGTGCAACCCGTTGTTTTTTTCTATGGATGGGATCATTGACTCCTGCCATTCTGGGTGGAGCGGGAGAAAGTGTCAGTCTCTTACTGACTAAAACCCATCCGTGCTCCTCGTAGTGACTTTTGCTTTCCAGGTTCGCGGTACAAAATCCGCAACCAATGTAGGTCACTTATCGCGTTATTAAAAAACTATTATTGTTGTCTAGTGAGGATTAAATAAAAAAAAAACCTAACATTTTAATTTCTAGCAACTAAATACAGCAGACACGGGGTCGACATTACAAGTTTGAAAAATATTTTTTAGTTCCATCGTAAGACCACAAAATACAATTGACGATAAACTTTATTATAAGTAATTATTATTTATAAAAGGAACATCCAATTAGGCATTTATGAGAATATTATTTCCATCAATAATGATGAAACTCTATACGCTTTATGATTTGGCTCAACAACAAAGTCTTTGACCGATATTTTATTAAAATAAGTAATATTTTTAATGAGATCCTGTTTTGCGAAGAACTTCTTGCTGTAATAAATGTCGTCTACACAATTTAATTTTAACATCTAATAAGGAAAGCATTTGTGTATGTACATTTTTTTTTTGTGAAAAAAAATAAGTGATAAAGGGCCAATTTCACCAATGGAACTGAACGCGATTAGCGAATAAAACTACTTTATGAGTTGTCAGTGTTATTATTTTTCTATGGAATATTGACACTGGCAGCTCTTGAACGCAGTTTAGATGTATTGATCGCGTTCTGTTTTATTGGTGAAATCTGCTTTAAGTAACAGCTTTAAGTGGCAGTAGGTACTGCTTACAAAATAAGGTAGGTATTTTTTTGAAGAATTGGTACGAAAGTCAAGTAACTATGCAGTATGCACTATAAATATAAGAAAATCATTTACCAGTATCCAAACTGCACGTCCTGTGATGATTCAGAGATACTCTGGAAAAAAGAAAAAGCACGGATTAATCTAATGAATCTAAAATAACATTATAAAGAAGAAACTGTTTATAGAATGTAATCGAGTAGGTAAATCTGACAGTAACGATAAAAGTAATAATAATAATAATAATCGTTTATTTGCAAAACAGGTATTAGTAGTTACAATTTTTGATTGAAGCCTCTTTTTAAGCAAGATATGCTTGTGTTAGGAGACTCCGCTCTTCCACAAAGGACGTACTTAATATTATAATCCGCTGCAAAATATAACTTTATCTAGAATTTGCAATATAACATTAATGTTAGTAAAAATAAAAATAACTAAAATACAAAACATCTTGAAAGATGTTTTGTATTTTTATCGTTAGCGAGAAGCTACATTATTACTTAGTATCACAGGCTAGTTTTGGTCTTGGAAAGAATCCCAGTATCTTTGAGATAGGCCAAAAAAGCAAAGCAGCGGGAAATACCAATTTTTCATTCAAAACAAGCATCGGTCAAAAGTTCTGGCAAAAAAATCGCTTACGGTGGGCAGATTAAAGTCAAGCCAGGTGACATACTCGATTGCATTAACGTAAACCGATTAAATTGAAAATTGGTACAT
The DNA here is from genome assembly GCA_947386135.1 of Melanchra persicariae. Lineage (NCBI taxonomy): Eukaryota > Metazoa > Arthropoda > Insecta > Lepidoptera > Noctuidae > Melanchra > Melanchra persicariae. Next base: position 2,812,578 of record OX376653.1, on the reverse strand, counting down.
TTATGAACTTCAGTGACCTACACATGGATGTGTTTTTTTTTATTTATGAATGAGCTAGCTCTTAACCTCGATCACGCCTGATGGAAAGCGATAGATGAGGTCCATGATGAAGCGAGCGTGCCCAGAAGATGCCTTGAGGCACTGTAACGAAATGTGACCCTAGAATCACAATTTTCCTTCCAGGGTTGCGGATTTTGTTCGACAGAGATACCGTGACCTTGGAACGCAAAAGGTACTAGAAGGAGCACGGATGGGTTTTAGTCAGTAAGATTCTGACACTCCCTGATGCTCCACCCAGAGCGGAAGGGGGTCATTTGACGATTTCCCATCCATAAAAAAAGAATCACAATTTTCACCTGGGAGACCATAATGAGTTTTTTCTCTCTTCGCTTTCTATACTCTAACTCGCTCTAGGCTCTCATAATCCTAGCACAAGGATCCATCGCAAAAGGGTAGTAAATATTTAGAATTCATCCAATAAAACCAACTGAACTCCAAGTTTTTAAGCTTCAGCCGTACACATAGTCAACAGTTTTAATTTCATCCTTTTTTCTCGGAAACATGATTTCCATGTAGGTTAAAATTTCCATGAAAATCTCATAAGGTTCTCGGTCAGAAATTCAGATGGCCAGTCGTGGAAGTGTGAACGAGACTCTTGGGGCCAATCATTGGACATTGGCGTTGGTAATTGGGTTACTGTACAGAGAGACATGCAGGTTATCGGATAAACCCCGCTGTTAACTTGTGCTGCCAATTTTGTACTAACTTGGTTTGCGAAGATATGTGTGGGTACAATTTATGATCGGTATGATAGCTTAATTTTAAGGTAAGGTTAATAAAAAAGAAAGCGCTAAATAAAAAAAGAAAAAGGTAAATAAAAAAGAAAGCGGTAAATAAAAAAGAAAGCGGTAAATAAAAAAGAAGAAGGCAAGAAAAAGGTAAGTAATAAATGATAAATTAAAAAGATAGGGAGCTCGTGGTTCTATAATAACAGCCGCACGTGTCGATTTTCAGGGTAAAGCAACGCTTCCGGCTCGAAGGCTTATGGTTTTAGTTTTGGCCTGATGGTACCCTCGACCCCCAAATACTTTTGTTTCAAATACTCTTGGGATACATGAAGGAGCCTCCTCGTGTAGCGCAATTTGTTCCATTAGGCACTTAACTGTATCGAGTGCTCGGCGCATCAGTTCCATCTTGATTACATGGATTGAATCCTCCCTTGCGGTGGTAGTTCTTACGCCCGCCCGGTTCACGACCACCCTCCCACCGGAGTCCGGCGTCAAGCAGCCTGTTGTGCTTCGTCGACGCGTGGGAGTACCAGTGCCTTAAGGCATCTTCAGGGCACGCTCGGTCCATCATAGACCTCATCAATCGCTCTCCATCAGGCGTGATCGAGGTCAAGAGCTAGCCTATCACTCAATATAAAAAAAACTCTTATTTCTCAGGCTCTATAACTTCCGGTCAGGGTTGCGAATTTCGTTCGAAAGAGTTACCGCAGCCCTGGAAAGAAAAAGGCACTACGAGGAGCACGGATGGGTTTTAATCAGTAAGAGTCTGACACTCCCTCCCGCTCCACCCAGAGCGAGCGAGTCATTTGATGATTTCCCATCCATAAAAAAAAGCTCTATAACTTCTTATCCTAGGCTACATATTTGTAAGTGGTTGCTTCCGCTATTTTCTTAATTACCAGTATTTTAAAGGCTTCACATAATTAGGTTACTCCGAGTCAGCCGGATTATCTCACTTCCTACTTTATCTGTATCACGTACTATGTTATTTAGGTCAGGACATGTTCAAACTTGTTGTAATATTACGCGTGCAGTTCTTGAAGGAAAAACAAATTTGACAACACGGTTGGCGCAGTGGTTGAGCAATTGACTGCTGCGCTGCGTGTCGCGGGTTCGATTCCCGCACGGAAGAAATAATAATTATTTGTATGGCCTACAGATAGTTGTTCCGGGTCTGGCTGTTTGTTTACGTGAATTTATATGTTTGTAAACGCTAAATATATTATTATAAAAAAAAATAAGTTAAAAACGTATAAAAAAAATACGGCCGAATTGACAACCCCCTTCTTTTTTTGAAGTCAGTTAAAAATGTACACTCTTTTGCCTAACTTTAACATCAGTAATAAAATATCATAACTACTTAACTACACGTAAGTTCTATCGCCAAAGGGACGGTACAATTAACACACCAAAATCTAAAACATCCCAATAACTCTACGGAATAATTTAATAAAATTCTAATTAATTAATTAATACCACCCCACGTTGATTGCTACCGCCACCCAGTGACAGATTGTGTAAACACTCTCAATTAGTCAGTAATAAACAATAATGAAATTTTGATTAGCAGGTACACATTCAAGTCTGTTTGACATCAAACGGTTTGCGTTTTAATTTTGTTACAAAGAGCCAAGTTTGATGGCGTTATTAAAATTTTATTGTTTTTCAGACCCCTTAGGTTCTTGGGGCCTTTCAAAGTAAGAACTTGGAAAGTGGTAGAACTTAATCTGCTAAACCTTTTACCAACTAAGTTATGTGGCTTATTATCATATTCCAAGTCGGTTCATGTTCACTCAACTTAGTTATCATGACAAAAATTTGACAAAAATGTCAATAAATAAATCGTCGGCTGTAATTAATCGTCATTTTGATGATTTTGGTGGAATTGGGCCATGCAATTATCCGGCCCATTTTAGTATCCGGATAATCCGGATATTATTAAAATACCATCCGGATGTATCTGGATATTTCGGATATCATCGTAAAAAGTAAATTAAACGAATATAATCAATCAATATTGATGGATTGTATTACTTACATAATTTTTAAAATACGAAAAAAGTCACAATGTTTTCATGAAATAGTTTATGAAAACATTATATCAAGAACATGAATAAAATAAATTGTTAGATATTTATTAATCCTAACCAATATTATTACTAGTTTAAATGCAAAACCGAGTGATTGATGGGACCCTTTTTTAAAGGATGGGATATTATCAAATGACTACAGTGTCAGACTCTTACTGACTAAAACCCATCCATATTCCTCCTCATGCCCTTTGCATTCCAAGGCCGCGGTGAAACTTTCTAACAAATTCCGCGACAGCAAATAAGGGAAACCTGGAGACCGTTACAGGCTATTTGTTTGCTAAAATCGATAAAATCACGACTGATGCCGTGGTCAAAAGCGACTAAATAAAATTATGCAGATAGTACGAATATTTTTCTCCTCAATGTTTATTTTTTACATAAAATAATTCAAAACTTTTAACAGAACCTTGATCGGTTTATTCTTTGAATTATTCAAAAAACTTGTTTACGACTTATGAATAATTTTGGATAATGGCTCCGCTGTGTGGAAACATAAACCTTTGAGGTAAACTTAGCGAAAAGTATCAGTATTCAAATAACTGAATAATAACTTAAGAATAACGCATTCATCTGTAGCAGTTATAAAATGCTTTCAAATGTACTGAATGCTCTCACTTAGGATTATAAAACTGTAAAGAAAAGCTGTTATCATTTTTGACTGTTTATTATTGTGTACTAGCTATGCGCTGCGGTTTTATCCACTGCTCGGCTTCTAAAGGTTGTAGCGTGATGTTAAATCCCCTAAAACCTACCTTAAGAACTGGGCTATCAAATGCAAAAAGATTAATTAAATTGGTAAAGTCGTTCTCAAGTCGTGTCCAAGGGAAACAGGGAAACATTTTGATATAATATATAGATGTCATACCTAATTATAAGTAAGCCTTCATTTATAAAAAACTTAATTAAACAATTAGGGCTTTAATTGATTGTATTTTGCAGAAAAACGTCAATCAGTGATGTATAATTTACCCATTATGGCACCCTATGTAAAGTTTTCCTCATTTATATTTTCTGTAACTTATACGGTGTACATGACTACAACTATAATAGATAGATATTAATAAATAATAACATTAAATAAACAGCTAAAATGAATGAATGGTAATTTAAAATACTTATTATGATACAAAATAATACAAACATAGTAAAGAGGTTTTTTCATTTTATGAAAGCGCTCTTCCTCTCTCTACTTATTTAAAAATTTGCTGTGCCCGACAGGGTCCATAATTGTTTAAATTTTTATATTTACCACCTGTATATTTACATTATGGATTGCAATAAATGATTTTATTCGATTTGATTATAAACCAGGCAAGATGCCATTCTCTTCACGAAAAAAAAAGTTCTAGGTAGGTACTAAACTTTTTTTTTAGCAGCACAGCAATTTTCACAAGTTCATCGACATCCTTGCGTGGGACGGTATCTGAACGGAATGTTAAGTCCTCTACCGTTCAAGATAAGTTTTCTCTTTGAAACTATTTTGTCTAAGAAAAACTAATTTTCGCTAAAAGCAAACAAAAACTGCGAACTTCTTTTTTTAAGGGTGGGAAGTCATCAAATGACTACTGCTCTGGGCGGAGCGAAAGGTGTGCCAGACTTTCATTTACTAAAATCCATCCGTGTTCCTCAAAATGCCCTTTGCCAATTCTGCAACGTTGGCAGGCTCTGGCGCTAGCAGGCGTCGAACTGAGATCATCTAATCATTCATCCTTACTGTACCTAGTTTCTAGTAGGTAGTCAATCTCCAAGACTGGTTTGAAAAGCACTGATTTTCATCAGAACATCAATTAATTGTAAAAACAGAATAAACAAACTTTTCATAAGTCATATATTCATTTGTTACCACGCAGGTACAATAAATAGTTGTAATAAAAAAAAACATTTTTGTAATGTAACAATTTTTCCGGAATAGAAAGTCTTTACTATAGAAAGCAAGTGTAAACAATATCAGTTTTATTTATAAATTCTAGAGGATCTCAATAATAATTATGATGAAACTTTTCTTAATGAACTCATTAAGAAAAGTTTCATCATAATTATTCTTCTCAGCATCACAAAATAATAACCCAGACTTTCAGCTTTACTAAAAAATATTCTAACTCACATTGTTCCTATTTTTTTAAACTCATCTATAAAATAAACAAAACTAAATCTCTACACCAAAGTAGTTTTAAAGTACATACATACATTCAAATTTTCCTCATATTAATCTCAGTCCACACACAGCACAACACTCCGATTCAAACTATGGTCAGAACGTAAACGTTTACGTTACACGTTACGTTAAGGCTGATCCCGCCTAACGTGCGCACTGTAGGGCGGGCGGGCATAGACTGCCGGCACAGCCTTGCAGTTGCAAATTGCAGAAATGAAAAGTGCTAAAAAGTGATTGTTTTTCCGTTTTTTTTCGGCCAGGTGGAGTTTTTATTGGTTTGAACTGGCTGGAACCGGTTTGAACCGGTCAAATGCGGTAAAGATCGGTTTTGAACGGGATTTATTAGAACCAAATGTTTTAATGTAAACAAATAACTGGGATGTATTTTGCAACGTGTTGCTGGACAGTATGTTGCGGATAATTTTGGAGGCAATCTTTAATAATGATGGCGTTGAAACAGAGTTGATAATAAAAATATTAGTTGGACTGTACTCTTTTGATTCAACAACAGTATTTTTTATGTTCTTTATAGAGGAGAGTCGTAGTGAATTTTTGTACATTTCCTGATATTGAAGGAAAACGAAATGGTAAGTAGGTACGTCAATTACGTTTCAGCAGTTGAAGAAAACAACTGCCTTCTTACTGACGCTTTCTGAAATGCACGGCAACGTGTTCTCATAATAAACATTATTAGGGCATCGCGCCCGCGAAACTACAGAACCAGGTCAAACCTCGCCCGCATTTTATATAATATAATATAAAATACAATAATAAAGTAATAATAGAGTTTTAAAACTCGTGAATCGGGTGACACACCGGCGTGTCGGCGGAGCTTTACCGGTTTATAAAATACACCACAACAAACACTTCCACCACTATCTTTCATTATCCACTAATAAAAGCCAACTAATATCGTCTACAAGTAAACAAAAACTACTTTCGAAGGAGTACAAAAAAGGCTAAACAAAAGAGTCCCTACTATTTCATTTCAGAACGTAAGTACGGAACGGATCCGCAGTATCGTTCCATTAGTGGCCTGTCACCAGCCGTTCAAAAGAAAGAAAAAGATTCGCGAAAGAATGGCGCCGAAAAAAGTTTTGCTAACTGATATACATCTGGTTAGGGTTGGTCGGTTCTCGCCTGAATCAGTTAATGGAGGGTTTTCGTAGTTCGATTGTATTTTAATGGGAAAATTATTGGTGATTATTTTCAGCGATTGTGCGGTTAGGAACCATTTACTAATAGGATCGATTTTCCGTAAGTTAGTAATCATTATTTAGAAAAAGTACTAGTCAAGAGGCCCTAGACAATGTGCCATTCAATTAGCGAATGCGACTGTCGAAATGCCAAAATGTAGGTATTTGATCACGTGACATTTCGATAGCATCTGTCAATTCCGTACATTTTTGACGTATTGACAATCGACTTCGCCGTGCTACCGCTGACAGAATATTACTTGTCTCGAGCCCAAGGTAACACTGGTTACATCAGTATTGTAACTACAAGAATTAGGAAGGACAGGTCCGGTGCCTTTTTTTTAGGATGGGAAATCATTAATTGAAGTGTCTCTTACTAACTGATATTCTGAAGCCTATCCGTGTTCACTTTCCCTTCCATCCCTTTACTTTCCAGGGCTGCGGTGACTCTTTCCAACAAATTCCATAACAACTAGAAATGGTTAAATACAAATCAATAAGACCCTTGTCTTTCGAACTAGGAAAAACCTGTATCTTGCAGAACAGTATTATTTAAATGGATTGAAACAATTTTCACAAACTTAGGTTGTAGTAACAAGCTTTTGCCAGCGGCTTCGCCTGCTGCTTCGCATGGTAATCGTGAAGAGGTAGCAAACAAACAGACAGAGTGAACATAGTGAAAGCAAATTATAGCAGGTAAGTTTGAAGGACAAACTTAACTTTGTTGGTGAAAAATGTTCTCCCATTCATCAATGTACGTCACGGTCAATTCTACAACCGAAAATATAAGTTTGTTTGATAGCAAAAAATATTTTTTGTAATGAAAATATGATAAAACTACGAAATTCTTTATTTTCAGTTTCTTTCCTGTACTTGTACTGTAAGATCTATCTTTTGCCTTTCAGAACAGTCACCGGGAAGTACCCTATGAGTCAAGTTGTGTGTTTCCTGATAGCTACAACCTGGGAGTCTTTAAGCCAAGAGTGAATAGGTTCCTTCTAGGCAAGCGTGCTCCATCTTCGACCACATCGTCGCTTACCATCAGGTGAGATAGTGGTCAAGCGCGTGCCTATCAATAATAAAAAAAAAAAAGAAAAAGTTTTACGGTTAAGCAATGCTTACCGAGGTCGTTTCGTGGATAGGCGACCATCTTAGCCTACGGAGATTCCTTTGTTCTCTCCTGTTGACTTTGACTTTGAGGAATCGTTTAACCCGGTTACTGGGCTGTTGGTCAAATAAGCAGACGCTGCATGTAAAAAACTTTATATAACCGGTTATATTTTTTTATGTTTTGATTCCCTTGCGAGCGTCAAAATATGCGCCATTAACGGAGCGTAAAGCGATGTTAAGATTGCATTGACTTAAAAGATTTCAATTTCAGCTTGATTCACCCACGCGTTCCTGAGAAAAAGGGTATTGACAGACGAACAAACAACAATGTGATCCTATATAGGTTCCTTTTTTGTCTATTGAAGTACAGAAAATTAATTTAAGATTTTAGCGATGAAAATTAGTTGCGGATTTTGTTCGAAAGAGTCACCGTGGCCCTGGAACACGGATTGGTTTTACTCAGTATGAGACTGACACTCCCCCCGCTGTACTCAGAGCGGAAGGAATTTGATGATTTCCAATCCTTTAAAAAAAGGTGTGAAGTTGTACCACTGAAAAGTGAATAATATTTTTTTTATTACGAAAGTTTTTTTTTATCTTTCAGTCCGCAACCTGCAAAACAGGTACTTTCAATCAGTCCTCCTTGTCGATACCTGTCCTAACAAATGTGTGGGGTATCTTATCCTAATGCACCTTAGCCCAATCAGGGTCGCCCAGATTTACGACTGTCGTCCTGAATAAAATACAACCAGCCATTTGTTACATACAGAGGGATTTGCATGTCTGAAGCGGTTTAGGTCTTTGAAATAATTGGTGAGAAAAAAAAAGTAATGAAGAAAATGGTGGAATTTGGGAGATGGTGGCTTTGTAAACGTTAAGTGATTTGGCTATAAGTGGGAAATGTGGGTAATTTTTTTGTTATTGCTCTTTTTTTGTTTATAGAAAGGTGGATTTATTTTATTGCTTTCGCAAATATTTAAAGGCGACATGTCCTAATAAATACTTGGTTCTGAAGTCGTTTGTTGAAAAAAAAAAATAATTTCAAAACTGACTGCTGCGTTGATGTTGTTCGTCGCGTCCAGTTACATCGGTGATGAATGTTTTGTTCGATCTAAGAGTTTGAACTTATCCGTGTAACTGGTGTTTCTGTTCCAAACCGGAAGATATTTTACTTAAAAACCAGTACATTTTAGCCATATTAACCTAGCTAAACTTATTCATCCAAAACCTACTTTGAAACACTCCAAAAATCCTCGTCCAGCTCAAAATTTCACAGAATCGATACGCGGTATGTACGGCCAACGTTAGATATTAAATTCTTCGGAGACATGTCTCATATGTCTCGAGATCCGAGACTCATAACCTATCGTTTGGTGGCTGCTACAAAATTTGGTGCGGCTGGCACAGACATGGCGGAGAAAATCTAGCACTGGCTTGAAAGACTTTTTTAAGATGTTTTTTTTTTTCAAGATCTGCGGTGTACTCTCTAAGCCCCAAGTCCGTTTTGGCTTTAGTTACGGCCGTTTTTTAACTTACGATTAGTCCCGAACCCGAACTAAGAATAACTTTCAAATCGTGTTGTTATTAATTCTTAGTTCGCTGGTTTGAGAGTATGTAGACCCCCTGAAACAGGTATTTTCCTAACACTTAAGGGAGTAGGTACATGCGTAACGATATATACAATGTGAAACAGAATAAACGCAATACCTCTTAAGGGGTTTACTATGGGGCCAACACGAAATCGCGAAAAAAAATCATTTGTTCTGTACATTTTATCGAGTTATGCGCACAGAAATGTATGGGGCAGTCGATTTTTTTCGCAATTTCGTAAAGTGAAAGTTGTTCATAATGATGAGTACAATGAGGTATTGCGATTATTCTGTTACTTTGTGTACAAAAAAAAAATGACCCAATTTGGACCTCGAGTTCTCAGGGTCTAAATTGTTTCAAGGAACAAGGTTTCCAATAATGTTTATCAGAAATAAAGAATTACTTGTTTCATGAATATTTTATTAGGTCTATATTTTCTGTAAATGTACGTCAAATAATTACCTAGGCATTTAACATTACGCCAGCCTGTGTCTCAGAAGGCAGACTGGACGCCGAAAATTCTCTCTGGCGTGACTTGCGTGTGATGTCCCCCGCAATCAGAGCTGTCCCTGTTTACAATAGATTTTAAAACATTCATAACTCCGACAATTTTTGAGATCTTAGAATAAATACTGCGTCTTGTCTTTTCTCCGCTGAAAAGTTAAATACTCTATTCAACTACTTCATACACTTATCAAATAACCCAATTTATAACACATATCCCAGATATAAATACACTCAAAAACACGGTCGTCCACACGTAGGAAAACACATAAATCTGTAAGAGACATGTCATGGAGAAATAGCCCGTATGACACTCGAATGTGAATAAGATATTGTACGAAACAGAACCGATATTTCTCACAATTCTGTCTATTGCGTCAGTGACGAAAAATGATATGAAATAAATAAGGAGACACTGTATTGGTTCACGTATTATTTAAGGATGAAATTGATGTAGGGAATAGTGGTTTGTTCATATACAGAGGACGACGAAGTGTTTTGTGTTTTTATTTTAAAGTAAGATGGTTTTGGAAACGCGTTGAGGAGCTCGTGGCTAAATAAAATAAAAGCCGCACGGATCGATCTTCAAGGTTAAGCAACGCTTGCCGAGGTCGGTCTGTGGATGGGTGACCATATTAACATATTGAGATTCCTTCGTGCCTGAGAAAGCACGTTAAGCCGTTGGTCCCGGCTGTCATTTTTAGATCTTTGGCAGTCGTTACGGATTGTTGGAAGCTAAAAAATCTGACTCCAGTTTTTTCAAGAAGCACCGTGTTACTTAGTTAATGGGTTGTGGAGGTCTGGTAGACTTAGAATTAAGTTTGTATAACTTTTTTCTGATACAATGAGGAAAAACCTTTTTCTTAAAACCTTAAAGAATCAAAACATTTTTCCAATCATGCTATCCTGAATTCCTGTAACATCTAAAGTTAATTTAGAAACTCTATTATTATTCGAATACTGAGAAGATTCGAACAATGTTTACACCATTTAGCATTAAGTTACAACACTTAAGTAAACAAAAAGATTCATCCTTCATATCTCAGTTAGCGATATCTTCAAGCCAGCAAAACATCTGACAGCCGACACTGAAGCAGCCTTCGGGGATGTCTTCCTGATCTGTCATCTGTCAGGACGAGTGAAATGCCTGGAGGCTATGGTTTGAGATACAGGCTTCTTACTGAGGAGTCAACCCGAGTACATTGTTTTGGTAAACATTGGTATAGGGTAGATGACTAAAAAATCTAATAAGTCCATCAGGTAGATTTCCAAAAAATATTGGAAAAGTATTTTTTCTTTTTTTACGTAAACAAAAAATGAAGATGATACAGTGCGTTGAAAATTCTTGTGACATCATGGCATGGTACACTTTAAACATATAAGTGACATCACAAGCCCCCCACTCCTGATCTTTGATGCGTTTTATCTTCGTAAATATTTATTGATTTGATATAGTAAAAAATACGTGTCCAATATTTTTCTATAATCTAACTGACGGACTAAATAGAATCATATTTTCTTAGCTTAGGTATTTGATTGCCGATATCATTCTTCTTTTGTGGACGAGCTTAAAGGGACAGAGTGCACCTGCGATTGCGCACACACTTGTGCACTAATTGACGTTGAGATACATAGGTCACCGTGATATTTTAGTCAGCAGGATTATGAATAGAAATGGTACATAAAAAAATATTCGATGTTTCCTACGCAGTTTCGTCCATACTTATCATTTTAGTTAATGCTCGTAAAATTTCAACAAAAACGATAGAAGAAATATGATTTTCAAACTTCTACCATAGCACTCAAGCAAAATGAGATAACTACCCACTAAAAACACAAGGACTATAAAACACAAAGCATCGTAAAAGATCATAATTTAGTAGTAGCTCAAAATGCCCGGGGCTCTCGATAAGGTAACTTGGGAATTTAGCTACAAGGCTAAAATGGCGTCTCTAATTTATTGCAGATTATTTTTCTTTGTAGACATCTTGAGGAAATTTTATATGACTGATTAGTGTTATAATTAAGTTGGCAATGAAGGAATAATCCAACTTTCTTGAACTTCTTGTTCACCTGCAGTCTTTGCATCATGCTTGTGGAAAATAATTGCGTTGTCAACATAAGGTGCTGAGACTGATTGTCATTCATCAGGCAAGAGTTCAGCTCAAGTTATTTAGCATTGCATAATCAGCCTAGGAAATCCTCACTGTTGGGACATAGAACATGTCTTTGTGCGAGAGAATGGACATCAAAAATACACGTCACAAATCTTAAAATTTTTGTTAGTATGATAGATGGTTTCCTTCGCCATGACTTTTTCTGAGATCGTTTAAGGAGCCTAAAGTAACACTTAGCTTCGGGTACGTGTCTTTATCGTGCTTGATTCGGGTCCCACCACCACTATACTGTATCACTGGGGCACCACAGTTCTGAATGCCACCTCTAAACCAACGAGGCAGTTTTTGAAATGTATGACCAGTCGCCCCTACAGCTACACTGCCTACATCTTTTTCTTCATAAACTATCACAATATCCTGGCAAACCAGTCCAATCTGCCACGCCCTACTGTTTGAAGTCTAGCGCTTTTGACGTTGAAGTCGCTTAGACTTCTGCTCACGTCCCTACAGCAAAACGAGGGTGAAGTGAGAAACTTTAAAGCGGGGGGAGACAACTTTATTTACTCAATTGTAATCCTAGCAGTGTCTCATCAATTTGTCCCCGATACGGGAACCGAACCCGCGTACGTGACTTGAGAAGGCCCATGTTTTGAGTGTCTGTATTAATATTAATTATGACATATTTATGGAGAAATGTAGGCCTAATAACTAATTCTATCATGACAAATATTTGACTCAGTAAATGAAATCCAGAAAGAGGTGGCTAGATGATTTGGATGCGTACTATGAAGGCTGGCCCGAGACAGTGCGGGAACAGAATATCTGGAAAAACTTGGGGGCGGCCTTTGTCCAGCAATGGGACTGCAATGGTTGATAAAAAATGAAATGAAAACATCGGTGGTGCATTAGTCGCTTCATGTAAAATGGCTTAACTTCACTGATGAATCAGTCGCTATATTATGTAAAATTCTGGTGTACAGCTGTATCTCAACTTAATTGAGTAAAGGCTAGGCTAATTGCTGATGATGAATTACCTGATGATGATGTTTATGTTTATTATAACACGCGTTTTATTTTTTGCTAATATTTAAAACGATTTTATTTAATACACTTGAATTGTACACAAATGTGTTCATAGTGTATAAAAATCATGTATGAAATTCATCATTCCTTTGAGAACGATTTCCAACGCAAAACTTCACTACCAATGAAATTAGTAAACGTAAAGTACACCCACAACTGTTGTGGGTGTACTTACGACATTAACTCCACAGATAACACTCTGATACTGTCACACACATATAAACCTGTCTTTCCATAAATTCAGCTCGACGTTCAGAGCCACCAAGAACCACCAGAGATAGGATAGAAGATATCAGCGTCATGTTATTTGCCTGACACTTGCTGAGCTGCACAATCTTGAAACGCACACCGCTTTCTGTGTTCTTATTATGTTTTTGCACTAAGTATTATAGTTATTTTCGTATTTGTACCTAATCGTTTTATTTTTTATTATACAACCTCTAGTATGCAACCTTTTTTATTATACCCCGAAATCGCGAAAAAACAATCAGTTGTTCGGTACATTTTGTCGAGTTACGCGCACAAAAATGTATGGGGCAGTCGATTTATTTTCGCGATATCAGTGTTGGTCCCATAGTGAAAGTTGTTCATAATGATGATATATATGCCCCCTTAAGAAGTATTGCGTTTATTCTCTTACACGTTGTATTTATAATTTAATTGTTCTTTAAACACAAATGAAATGAATGGCAGTAGCCGCATCGGATCATAATCAGAAGGCCAATCATTCTAGTGCTTCAAAAAATTTCTAAATCAAGTTGCAAAAAAATACGAAAATTCCCCCTCTGATAGATATAACGTGTTTATTTCATTTTACACTCAAACATAAACATTGATCTAACACAATGATGAAAAACAACCATGGCGAACAGATAGGAACGTAGCATACTCCTATATATTCACAGGACAAATGACAAAGGCCTTAATTGACCAGACTCCAGCAACAATGACGTTAAACCAATTTACATACCAGCAATCCGTTCTGCCAACCAGACCAGAACGAATAATCCTCACACACCGAGCGCAGTATTTCTAAGAGCATGTTAAATCAATGTTGCTGGTCTCGAATATCTATAACAGTCGTTAAAGGCTCTCAGAACCCTGAAAGTCTAACGACCCATCTAACTATAAGATAGTGGTGCTACGGACTAAATTGAATTGTGTGGGCTTCGTCTAAAATATTGATATTCTACTACGTCTTAGACTGGATGACGTTATACTCTTAGATCGCTGGGAATGGTTGGACTAGGGATAAGACTCAGCAAGGGTTGAATCTCAAACAAGTTACTGTTTAAAAAATAACATTGTTCTTAAAATTATCTCTGCGAGTGAAGAAATGGAGGCTCACGTTTTCCTGCTCACCAGTTGGCGTCACAGGCGAGTAAGATCCTTAAGCATAGCATTTAAGTTGTTATTACGCGCATGTGAATAAAGTTAGCAGGAATAGTTATTTATGATATTAGTGCGGTAAGTTGGTTTTTACAAACGAGTAGACGAATGTAAGCACGAGACGAAGTCGAGGGCTTACCATAGTCACGAGTTTGTAAAAACCAAATCCGCACGTGTGTCATACAACGTTTTTCGACACATTTGCGAGAAAACATTACAATAAGTAATGAAACAAACTTTTTGTCTCTAGAAATCAGTCGGAAAGTCGCAACAATCTTTGACGTTTCTAATATGAAAATGGCGCGAATTTGCAAAGGGCGCCACATGCGCGTGGTGAAAATTAGAACCACATACTTTATTTTTTTTATTTATCTTCTCTCATTTTCTCTATAATATTAAAATGAGACAAACGTATACAGCAAAAGCGCTTCCAAGGAGGTTCGATCATTCAGCTTATTTATTCCCGTGATGTGAAACTCCTTGGTGGAATTCTTATTAATTTTTATGGAAATTAAAAAAAAACCGTAAAGAATACGCACGGCGCTATACAACGGAGTTTGTGGTAAAATATATACTTAGGTGAGAGTACCTACTTTGCCGTACGCTCCATTGTGTGGTGCATAATTTTGAACTTTCGAACAATGCATACAGGCTTCGTAAATGCATTTTTCAACACATTTGCTCAAAAAATGCATTTACGAAGCCTGTATGCATCGTTCGAAAGTTGAACTGTCTCATGAAGAACACAATCGAACGCCTTGGACAAATCGCAAAAAATGCCCAAAGCATCGCATTTGTCCTCCCATGCATTATAAATATGTCCTAAAAGTTCAACACCAGCATCGGTTGTTGAACGACCCCTTGTAAAACCAAACTGTTTATTATGTACTAGTTTATGTTTATTAAAATACCTTTGCATTTGATTTAGAATAACTTTTTCAAAAATTTTACTAAAAGTAGGTAGCACTGATATAGGTCTATAATTAGTGGGGTCTGATGTGCTACCCGATTTAAATAATGGTATTATTTTACTGTATTTCATTAGATCAGGAAACTCACCACGGTCAATACATTTATTAAAAATAACAGCCAAGATAGGTGCTACAATGTGTATAATAGACTTAACAAGGTCAACAGAATTACCCCATAAATCTGCCGTCTTTTTAAAATTCAAGGAATTAAAAGTTTTTATTACATCATTGCAAGTGACATGTTGAAATTTAAATTCAGCATCACAAAATGGGACGTTTTCTTTAAGTAACATTTCTGCAGCAGTGGGTGATGAATTTAGAGACTTAGTTGTCGATACGGGAATCTCTGCAAAGAAATTTTCAAAAGCCGCGGCGACTTGGGAATCTAATTTAATTACACTGTCATTAATAGCAAGGCTATAATCATTAGTTCGGTTGCAAGATTTTCCCGTTTCGCTATTAATAATATTCCAAGTCATTTTAATCACATTGTTACTATTTTTAATTTTTGAACTCAAGTACCGAGACTTGGCGATATAACAAATAAGCTGAATGATCGAACCGATTCGAACCTCCTTGGAAGTGCTTTTGCTGTATACGTTTGTCTCGTTTTAATATTAAAGAGAAAATGAGAGAAGATAAATAAAAATAAATGAAAGACTTGGTTCTAATTTTCACCACGCGCATGTGGCGCCCTTTGCAAATTCGCGCCATTTTCATATTAGAAACGTCAAAGATTGTTGCGACTTTCCTACTGATTTCTGAAGACATTTTTTTTTTATTTCATTACTTATTGTACTGTTTTCTCGCAAATGTGTCGAAAAACGTTGTATGACACACGTGCGGATTTGGTTTTTACAAACTCGTAACTATGGTAAGCCCTCGACTTCGTCTCGTGCTTACATTCGTCTACTCGTTTGAAAAAACCAACTTACCGCACTAATATCATAAATAACTATTTTGAGCAAATGTGTTGAAAATTAATTTATAATGCCGTAAACTTGCGATTAAATACAACATAAATAGTGTACCAGTGTTACGCGGACACGTCATATTCGAAAAAACCGGCCAAGTGCGAGTCGGACTCGCGCACGGAGGGTTCCGTATCATTATTTATAAAAAAACGGAAAAAAAATAACGTTTGTTGTATGGGAGCCCCACTTAAATATTTATTTTATTCTGTTTTTAGTATTTGTTGTTATAGCGGCAACAGAAATACAATACCTATCTGTAAAAATTTCAACTGTCTAGCTATCACGGTTCATGTCTGCCTGGTGCAGACAGACAGGCAGACGGACAGCGGAGTCTTAGTAACTGGGTCCGATTATTGCCCTTTGGGTAAGGAACCTTAGAAGAATTGACGTTTTATGGCGAATTATGAATCGTTTTTCATTACTAGATAATTAGCATGTCAATAAATGAAGGCGAGTCAATATGACCGTCATAGCAAATTTATCTGGCGTCAACTATAATACTTCTATCCCGGATTTAGACTCCCGTAAGCTAATTTACGTGGGCGATATAGCTTTACAGCTATCAAAAGTTAGTTTTGTCCTAAATTAGCCCTCTGGTTACATTATAATCGAATCCAATATACATAGTCAAAAAAAAGATTGAGAACGTATCACAGAGACAGCCTTAACCATAACAAAGCACCCATCAAGATCCCCATGAAAAAATAAACACTTTATTCCACACGTAAACATTTCAGTACCTCATATAACCCTATTCTTCCCGAATGCCGAAATATAACAGAAAATAAAGTAATATTTTATCGTTACTTACCCTGTTTACATACAACATAGAACGTGATCTAATTTAAGCCGCGCTCCCGTCTAGTGTCTGCCGTAGGCCTAATCTGCGCCATGTCAGTGGCGATAAACACTGGAACGCTGCTATCATCTGTCCCTTTCCATCATAGTGTATTGACGTCGATTTGTCCTTGTCTTATTAGTCTATGGTGTTCAAATTGGTGTTTTTGGGAGCAGAGAATGTTATAGTCTATGGTCTAAGAACTGAAGCAATTTTTAGTTAAGATTTTTTTTTGGAAATAAATGTTCAGAGTGGTATTCAATTATTTATTGTTACCCCGTTTAAATACAAAATAGAACGTGATCTAATTTAAGCTGCGCTCCCGTCTAGTGTTTGCCGTAGGCCTAATCTGCGTCATGTCAGTGATGATAAACACTGGAACGCTGCTATCATCCGTCCCTTTCCATCACAGTGTTTTGACGTCGATTTGTCCTTGTCTTATTAGTCTATGGTGTTCAAATTGGTGTTTTTGGGAGCAAAGAATGTAGTCTATGGTCTAAGAACTGAAGCAATTTTTAGGTAGGATTTTGTTTTGGAAATAAATGTTCAGGGTGGTATTCAATTGTTTATTGTTACTAGGACGTGATCCAATTTAAGTCGCGTTCCCGTCTAGTGCCTGCCGTAGGCCTAATCTGTTTCATGTCAGTGGCGATAAACACTGGAACGCTGCTATCATCTGTCCCTTTCCATCATAGTGTTTTGACGTCGATTTATCCTTATCTTATTAGTCTTAGGGGTTCAAATTGGTGTTTTTGGGAGCAAAGAATGTTATAGTCTATGGTCTAAGAACTGAAGCAATTTTTAGTTAAGATTTTTTTTTGGAAATAAATGTTCAGAGTGGTATTCAATTATTTATTGTTACCCCGTTTAAATACAAAATAGAACGTGATCTAATTTAAGCTGCGCTCCCGTCTAGTGTTTGCCGTAGGCCTAATCTGGGTCATGTTAGTGCCGATAAACGCTGGAACGCCGCTATCATCTGTCCCTTTCCGTCATAGTGTTCTGACGTCGATTTATCCTTGTCTTAGTTGTTATTAGGCTATGGTGCTCAAATTGGTGTTTTTAGTAGTCTATGGTCTAAGAACTGAAACAATTTTTAGTTAGGTTTTTTTAAATATGACGGAATATCAGAATGGGCAGCGGAGCGGTCTTTGTGATAGTCATCCATCATGGGCGTGTTATAGAAGAAACGTTGAAATAATAGCACGTTTGTGATTCATAACAGTCCCTCGTTTCATTCGATTACATTTGTAAACAAAATATACGGTAAAACACAAGATGATACTAGATTACGAGCCAATAGGTTAGCACGCGTGCACTTCGTACGCTGTCTGTCAAAAGAATGCCAGCTGTCACGGCGTAGACGCAAACTTGCTACCCTATTCGGGGTTACCCTGCTCATATTTTATAAATTGCCATTTTATATTCGACCAATTGAAATAAATCACCATTTTAATTTTGAATTTAACAATAATTACTATTCAACCAAATAACACAATCAGTCTCTCATCTTAAATCTTGGATTTACTTTTAATTTAGCTGCGCGCCGTCATATATAAATGCTATTCCAATTTAATCATGACTGGGGTATTTCTATGTACTGCCACAGTAGGTATAGTTTAAAGCAGAATAGAAAACACTAGTAATTAATGTTATATTATTAAGTTGAGCGCTTCAAGACTTCTATAGATTTCAATATCTTTTTTTTAGTTTAGCGAAAAACTGAAAAAAGATTTTGAAATTGATTGTGTATTAATAAATTGGTAATGTTTGTTTAGTTTCCCAAATAAGCTTTCCAATACGGCCTTTTATATTTATCCGCTCCCACGATATCTGGCTTACTTTTTCATATAAAAGTAGGTACGTACAATCTCAAAAAAATTACATATTAGGTTCAATAACCTAAAGAAATCCTTATCACAACACAATACACAGCCCCTCACAACTTCAAACAATACACAACACAACTGTTCAAGGGGCAACCACAAAACTTTGAGAGCCACAGCATAGTTTATACATCTATCTTTTGTCCCAGGACACTTAGCCCAATCCCGTCGCCTTCGGCTCTTCTAAGAGGAACATAAATTAACCCCACCCACTAATTACACACATACATCATTCAATTTTAATTTTTCTCGACGTTTTCAAACATTTTTACGGTCGAAAACGATTTTATTATAGACTTTAAGAGTCGTTATTTACGACCTAATACCAATTTTATTATTTGCGTGAGACTTCCAATTTTAAATTAGGTGTGATGTCATTCAGATTGCTATTGGTCTATGGTTACCTCTAAGATTGTTTAGTTTATTTTATTTTGGTGAATTAATAAGTTCAGTCACCAAGCAGGAGGTAAAATTATAGTCATAAGACTGATTCCCAGATCGGGCATAGTGTTATTTGGGTTTTTCATCATGATTTTGTCTGTGGTACCTGCCCGGTGCTTACATTTGGCAATATGCTTGCTACCATTACACCACAGCATTACACGGTGAAGTATAAATGTTGTTAGTGGTGTTTTTTTTTTAAATGGGAATTAATAAATAAATAAATAAAATCCATTTATTTCAGGTTTCCCCATAGTTATTAGAATTACAGCGTTAAAAAATTCCGAAAAACAGGTTTTACCGCTAGAAGCGCGCTGCCAATACGCAGCCAACAATGATTACAAATAGAAAATAAAAAAATAAAAACAATGTAATAAATGTTAATAATAAAAACAATTGGGAATCATCAAAATAATGACTCCTTCTAAAACAAATCCGTGTTCCTCCTAATGCCCTTTGCGTTCCAGGGTCGTAGTACTTGCTCTATGGTTGGAGAATAAAAGCATAAAACTCTGTTATTTTCATATTATTTTTTAGAGCCCGAATTGAGAATGCCCGAATAGCAATGTGTCACACTGTAATCAAGCTTGTCAGGTTTGCATGATTTGATAAAGTAGTTGGTCAAACTACTTTATCAAATCATTCTCAACTTTTTTTTATGATGACGTAGGCACTACGTTCAAATGTTTGAATCGGAAACCAAGGATATGTGTTAACCTAAAACAATGGTCCATTTTTTTGGATGGGAAATCATCAAATGACTCCTGCCGCTTTGGGCGGAGCGGGAGTGTTAGACTCTTACTAACTAAAACCCATCCGTGCTCCTCGTAGTGTCTTTTGCTTACTAGGGCCACGGTAACACTTTCGAAAAAAATCTGAAACCCTAGCAGGCTGTGGCCCCAACGGGCCCCTACTCCTATGCTGACATCTCTTTGAGGCGCGCGTGGCGCACAACGCGCCGTCGACGAGCACGAATGTTTACACGTATAGTAACGTTACAGTATCGTTAACATAAGTGAATTTTGAGCATAAAAACTACAACCCTATTAGTATGTATGGTTTAATTTTATGCGACAGACACAATTTGTATCAAACAAAAATATAAATATAGTATTCAATTCAAATAAAAATTTTGTGCGAAACGAGTAAGTATTACTTTTGTATATTTTATTAATAAAATTGTACGTTACGCTATTTACATAAATATACGTCGAAAAATACTCGTGCTAGGCCCTCAGGACATCATAGCAAACACATTTCATAGCAAATTCAACGTCATTAAAACCATAATTGGAGTCGCTCTCAAAAGGGAAAGCGAGGCACTAGTGTGAAAATGAACATTAGCATCAAATATGCACAGACCAAAGTCACATGGCGTTACTAACAGCACTCGAAGTCTCCATTACGCACAAACTTCCATGTGAACGAAATTTTAATGAAAGCCTAATAATACCCTTCATAAATACAAAGCAACTATCAAAGTTACCCTTTAGAAATTCAAGGGATTATGAAATATTCAGCTGGAGAGCCTATGCGTGATGAGACGTGGTCTAAGATTTATTTGTAGGAAATACTTTTACAACGTAAAGCGTAATATTAGATATAAATGTGTTTTGTTAAAAAAACAATTAGGTCTTAATATTATGTTGAGTTGTCTTCTGTTTTGGAATTTTTTTGTTCTTCGAAATTTCAAGCGGATACTGAGTCATTCTTTCTGCATAGTCTTTGAGTGGAAAGCAAGACCAGGATAAACGTGGTTAAGAAAAATAACATATAGGTACGTCTACCACTAAGGTCACCTTAATGCTATTTAAAAATATGTTCGATTTAATTCTTAAAACAGAATAATCGGTAAAAAAAAAACTAGATTTATATAAAGATTGATTAATTTATCATAAATTGCAAGAGCCACATAATAATCGTATGCATCTGATTTCCCAAATACCTTGATTTCGTAACACACAAATACCTACTTACACACTGTTGTGTCAGATTATCTAATTGTACAAGCCTGAACATGGTGTCTGCCGCCATTATGCGGTTGATCTTAGACCACAAGACACGCCGGTCGCGTCGTGAATGGGCCGCCTTAACAATGCCGTAAACAGGCTTAGACGACGTACGTTATTTGGAACAATGAACCTGTGTAGGTATTGCTCATGGTTTCCTGAATACAGGACACAGGTCCAAGTGGTATTATCCTGGATTAATTACTGTCTGGGTACATCTAGATGGGTTGTGGGAATGAGATATATTTCTTGTTTGGGATAAGTCAAATATATTAATGCTAGCTCTGGCCTGCGACTTTGCACGCGCATATTATGTTTTTTCCCGTTCCCGTCGGAATTTCGGGAAATCCTCTCTGGGTGCTCCTCTGCACTCCCCAAGGAATCTACATGTCAAGTTTCAGCTTTCTACGACCAATTGTTTCGGCCAAGTCACTCAGTTAGATAACAGTAACGGAAGAGATCTCTGGAAAATTACACACTCTGTGAGATTGTAATATCAAATCTTTAATTTATATTTTTTCGAACAATTTAAAGTATTATTATTATTATTATATTAATTTTTATTTTGAACTTGAAAATTCTTTACAATATTTCACTAAGCTAAATTTAACTAACTTAACTATTTATATCTACCAAACCTAACTATATACAAACTAGACTAAAAATTACCAAATTATGTACAAACGTGTATAAAAACAAAATAAATCATTGGGCATCAAAAAAATCATCCACATCGCTGTCAATGACAAAAGTGACCAGAACACTAGCAGCATTGCCGCGTTGAATGGCAATGCTGATTCTTTGGCCAAAGAAAAACCCAGCCCTCTGGTCACGTGTACAGTCGACAAGTTATTTGCTGATGTCCCGAAAGACTCGGTGAGCACTCGGACCCCATGGACCTAAAGATAAAAAAAAAAAAAAAAATAGTTTAGTGAAATATTGTTATTATTATTAATTTTGGAAGAATTATTTTGAAAACAATACCCATCAAAATTCAATAGTTTCCAATAATATCCGTGTCTTATTGAGAAAAAATAGTTTACAATTTCTTATTATTTGTATTTTACGTCGTTAGCAATTTTCCGGTGACATATTGTATTGATAGATTGATATTGATGATTGATAGTTAAAGGTGCAGTCTCTTCGCGGAATGACTCGTTTATCCCCTAGGTTTGACCAACGCCTTGATGTACCTAGAAGTAACTTTTTAGTCAAACCTCGAAAGTATAATAATCTGTTTGGGGGTTTTCTAAGTCCTAAGTCTATGCTAAATTCGGTCAAATGTCGATTTGTACTGCACTTGTTGCATGTTTAAACATGTTTTTGCATGCGAGCCTAACTCTTTGTGGTATTGTATCGTTTTATAACTTGCCTAGCCAAGTAGCAGAACATAGGTCACGGGGAGCTTAGGGCACCCCGACACGGATAACTTAAGTTCGCTCGCTTTGCTTGCTCCCGTCATACTATTTATGACGGGAGCAAGCAAAGCGAGCGAACTTAACTCCCGATCGCAAAACGGCATTCTACTGTTGCGCGTCATTATAGTGCGCGATTCGGAACGCACCATGATCGGTATGTATACTGTACTATACTGTACGTTTGAATGTTATCATTGGATATACGACTTTTTGTACCGGTAGTTAATTTCTGTAAAATATTTATTGGCTTCAAGCGAGCAAAGTCACCAGCAAAACCTTAAATGTTAAATTAGTTACTAAAGTAATCAATTATGCAGCAACGTAGTCTAATCTTATTGACAACAATTTATTAGCTAAGAAAATAACATAAAAATACACGAAACTTACAACAAACTAAAATATAGCATCAAAAAATTCGTCCTCAACGCTGTCAGCTGGTTATGTGCCCAAGAGACTGGCGGCATTGCCACGTTGAATGGCAATGCTTAGTCTCTGCCCGAAGTAAAAGCCAGCTCTTGGGTCACGGGAAGTGTCAACTAGCCGTTTCGAAATTTCATTGAAAAGGCTATGAGCACAAGGGCCCCACGGCCCAAGGGTTTCAACCCCAAACGGTTCGAAAAATTAGTTACTTGGATCAAAAACTAGACAAAACTTTGGTAACTAGTCAATATGCATACAAAATAGTTTTGGAGATTTTTACCTATATTAAAAAAAAAACCTACAGCGGTCTGCACGTAATAAAACTATTAATTGTGACTTTAAAATTACAATGAGTATGTTCAATAAAAATAAAAAAAATAATAAAACAATCATTATAGAATTGGGAAAAAAGATCTAGTAGGTATACTTATGCCATGTTTGATCCTTAATCGTGTACGTATTTCCATCTATTTTACCTACTTGATAAAATGTAGCCACCATAGGTACGAAATAAGGTAGATACTTTATTTGCATTTTCCAGACAGTAAATATGTACATGGATAGTATTTTGCTTAGGTACGTGTTATGTAAATTGTGGGTAAGAACTAGAAATACTCAAGGTAAAAGAATGGATTGATGTTGAAACCTGAATAAGATTAGCGAATCGGATGAGAAATAAAACATCTCCTTTTATGGAAAAGCTTTCACTTAGCATAGTACGAAAGAATAGCAAGGCAATCAAATTAATGAAGCAGACATTGATGCTGATTTAATTTCTGTATCTACCTAATTTTGAACCTAATTTGTCTTTTCTGAAGAAAATCCGTGCTAAGTAGTTAATCTGTTCTAAAGTCATAGAAAGACTGAATAAAATAAATGCTAATTTTCCCCCGTACGTTTTTAATGTTTGTTACTCTTTCACTCAAAACCACTGAAATTTCGACAGGCCCGCGCCTACGGTGGCCGGTCGCCCTGCGACTCCCGACGCCCGGGGAAACCGTAACCCCTAGCAAACTTAATGTTTAAGACTACAAATTAATACACACATTAATCTCCAAGCACGATTATTTAGTCGTAAACTAAAATAGGATTAGGCAAGTTCCAAACGTCTCGATTTCTATAAATGTGTAGTCGACTCGTAGTTCACTGAGTGTTAAGTAAGTTAAATAAGTGTTTAAGTGCCCTTAAGTTTGTGTTTAACGTGAAGCCACTAAAAATAATGGATGCGTCATAGTCACGACTTGAAGCATATTTTCCTGTGAATTATGATCGTAGGACAAGTTTTTAATTGTAGTATTAATTTTCGAAGCATTTTACAACCATCGTAAGATATACAACTGAATCAATTGCTTTATGGAATTGCTTAGGTAGTCAATCCTCCTTTATATAGAATCTAAATATATTTTATAAGAATCTTCTAATTCTTATAAATTAGAGAAAGCCAGTGAACCTATTGAACTAAATCGTTTAACTTTTCCACAGATAAAACCTCGATAAAAAGGTCAAATAAGATAGATTTACATAGAGGTCCGAATTGTTTTCCAGTCATAAACATAACTACATGGGATCAATGGGATATAATGACCTACATAATAATATTACAGAGTTAAAAACAATGTACAAAAATATCGTAAATCTTAACTCTTTCAAACAGAACATACGAGTATATCAACAATAATTTCAAATCCAAATGAAACTACACCTACAGACTATTATTCTCTGCATCACCCAAAGGTTGGTAGAAAATGCCTAAAGCATTAAGTCCGTCTCTGTACATTTGTGTGCGTAAAGTATAAATAAATAAATAAACTGCCACATCCATAAAAATCCACACTCCTAGTAATCCTAATAGACTGTGATTAATAGTATAGCATAAGACGAGGGTCGTTCACAGACGACAGCTATATTGCGCCAACTCTTTGTCTCTGCTCGCTTACAGTCTATTTTAATGGTACTCATTAATGCATGGCGCAAGAGTAGTGGGTAGTGTGAACTATACTCCATCCGAGTAGGTATTTAACTAAAGGTAAACAAAAAAAACCACGTGACTTAGTTAACCGACTGAACGTAATACCAGTCTATTCAGTTGTCATGATACGTTACAGTTGTACTCTTCAATTTAGCAACGTTATTATTCGTTAATAACGTTGCTAAATTGAAGAGTACAACCTTTAACGTAGCATGGCAACTGAAGTGTTTGATATTACGTTTAGCCGGGTACCCTGTCACGTGGTTTTATTGTTTACCTTTAGTTAACTACCTACTCGGATGGAGTATAGGTAGAGATTTTGGATTAGATTTTTTTGTTGGTTTCAATTTAAGTGCAACGATTAAAAATTTGATGAAGAAGATTAACCAATTTTTTTTTTAACAATACCGACTAAGGGCAGCACGTTATTAGTTTATTTTTAATGATATGTCGATCTTACCTCTACATATCTCAGCAACAACTTTGGGGTACCTCTAATAAATAAATAAAATAAAATAAAAATAAAATAAAAAAGCCTTTTATTTCCTTAGTTACACTTATGTATAATAATCTACGAAAACTTGAAAATATTTTAAATTTTAACTAATATAAAGTAGGTACATGGTTGCTCACTTGTTTTTGTAGTAGGAATTATTTCTATTTTTTGAGTTTTAAATTTGTGGCAACTTCTGTAATTAATGCTCGTAACATCCTATTTATTTAGGAACCCCTCACAGGTGAAGGCCTCTTCCAAAGATTGCCATTTTTCACGGTTCTGTGCTATCTGTTTCCATTGTGGACCAGCAATTTTTCTGATGTCATCTTCCCAGCGGGCATAGGGTCTACCTTTGTGACGTTTGCCCGATGGTCCTTGCCAAGATGTTACCGTATTTGTCCATCTGTGGTCTTTGAGTCGCGCTACATGTCCAGCCCATTTCCATTTTAATTTTTGTGCCTGGGCGAGAGCATCAATTGTGTTTATTTTTGATTTAATAATTGTATGTCTAATTTTTTGTTTTCTTTTTTGGGGTACCTCTACTCGTATATAAATGTACAATCGTTCGCCGCGATTTAAAAAAAAAAAACAAAATGGCGCCTGGGGACTATGCCAGCTGTAGCTATTAACAACGTTTATATTTGCACCTCAGCCGCAATCTATCAAAAAAGCCTAAATTTCCACACATTTTTGACTAATTGCGACTGAGTTGTGCTAATGGGAACATTGTTTAAAAATGAGTAGAATTGGCACTCAGATATTGAATTTCTTTGAATGTTTGCACATTAAAATAACTTGAAAACAAAACCACCAATTTTAATAAATCACTCACAAAATGATATCTTGCACTTACAACCATCATAGTCGTTCCTCTTTAATTTCACACTGGACGATTCCAAATGAAAATGTTCTAACAAGAATATTAGACAGAAAAATTAAAATTCTCCCGTAGCAGACTGAAGATTTTTATTAAAGCAAAAAATGCCGAAAAGCGCGCCGTGGAAGGCTATATCGCCCTGCGGGAGGCTTTTATAAGGCGAGCGATAAATCAAGGACGGGGAAATATTTAAAAGCTTGCCGCACCAAGATTCTTTGATGTTTTCCGTTTAGGACCCAGAGATTTGTGCCAGATGCATTTTCAGGTGACGACAAAATATGTAATTTAAATTAAATTTGCTTAAACTACTCTGCACAATAGCTAAGATTGCTTGTTCTATTTAACAAGATTGTACACAATTTCTGCTTACTGTACCATGCTCTAGTAAGCATATGCATCATTTTAATTTTTTTTTTCTGTTCGTAGGTAGGCTCTCTTCTCAGACAAGTGAAAAGAGAGTCTACGAACACCTCATATCGCTTAAAAGGTTTTTGAATGCAGGAGTGAACTTGGCATTTTCGTGGGTCGCTCGTTTCATTGCAGACTACAATTATAAGTTTTCGCAAGACGGGATGACGAGAGGCCAAGATCTGACGTATTACGGATAAAAAAGAAGTTTCTTTTAGTCATCTCCTATAACTTATTTTGGTCGGAATGAAACGCCTAGTAATGTATGAACGTACTAAAAGCAACACTACTAATAATGTTTATAATTTTCTATTACGAGCCCCAAGCGGAACCCACCAAATCCTGTGGGCGGCACGGCGTGGCAGGAACATGCCTCGTTTCCTGCTCATGAAATACATCTTCACGCTATTCATACATCCAACTAACGCTGTATAGCCCAAATATGTTCCGGAAAAAATTGATGGCAGTCTGGGAAACTCCCCGAGGTTTTAGCGACTCGGGATTAGGTAGGCCGAAATTTAGAAACATTTTTGCGGGAGAGTCACGCCTTTGCAGTCATGATAGGGAAAATGGGTAATGGTTTTTCCTTAAGGAATTTATTAGGTGTTTGGAGTCTGTATTATTTTGAATCCATGGTTTGGAGAGATGCTCCTGGCTAAGTAATAACGACCATTCGGGTTAGTTTTTAAGGTTGGTATGAAGATGGGTGATAATCCGTAACAAATCGAGATTCTTCCGAGCCACTCAATACTCAATACTTTATTGCATTCCATATGTAATACAAAGATGGCATAGAAGGTAAAAGATAAATATGGACCCTGACGGACTCATTAGACTTTTTTAGTCATCTACCTGCCTATTAGGACGACGCCTTTTTTATGGATGGCAAACCATCAAATAACTCCGCTCTGGGTGAAGCAGAAGGGAGTGTCAGACTCTTACTGACTATAACCCTTTCGTGTTCCTCCTTATCCCCTTTGCGTTCTAAGGCCGCGGTGACTCTTTCGAACAAATTCTGCAACCTTGGACGACACCTAACACTTGGCACCTAACCCAAAGGCATGATGAATATGATGAATATATCGCAGCCGATTAGCTTAATCAGCCGTTTAATTGGTTGCCTAGCCTTTTAATTTAAAAGTGTCGATTTTTCAGCGACTTCAGTGACATCTTTTTAACCGACTTCAAAAAAAGGAGGAGGTTCTCAATTCGGTTGTATTTTTTTTTTTTATTATTTTTTTTTTTTTTATTTTTTATGTTTGTTACCTCAGAACTCCGTCGTTCATGAACCGATTTGCAAAATTTTTTTTTCCCCTTGCTTGATATGCTTCCAGATTGGTCCCATTTTTTTCAAAATCCAGTTCTGATGATGGAATCTATGAGAAATCGAGGGAACTCCTCAAATATTGTAGGCAACCATATAGTTATTTTGGTATTTTCATCGAGAACTTAAGCATCTACAGTCAAAAAGTAACATTTGATGAAGTGGAACTGGTGGAGAAGATCAGAAACCAGTGGCCAACGGAACTTGACACTCGCATAAATATCACAATGCAACTATGACAATGCAAATAAACAAATGATTCTGAATAGTTATGTTGAGAATGGTATCATCGAACTGATCTGATGATGATGGAGCTGGATGGTAGGCACCGGAACTGCGTAATTAATCACTGTATCCCAGCCGTGTTTGGGCTTATTAGAATTGTCATGAGATGCACTTTGGCTATAAGGTATAGTTTTTTTTATCTCACGAGTGCGGGCGAGCCATAGTTGCGTAGGTAAATGTACGTGCACATTGTCTTAGTGTGCGTGAGCTTGTGTCAGTCGCTCTCAAGGTTACGCACACTAAGACAATGTGCACGTACATTTACCTACACAACTATGGCTCGCCCGCACTCGTGAGATAAAACAACTATACTATCAGACTGTTCTGATGATGGAACCGGAAGGTAGAAGGTAGGCATGGGAACTTCATAATAAAACAATGAATTCTAGCAGTGTTAAGGTGAGAAAAATGCCTACTGAGTACTGCTAGTTTTTCGGTTTTTCGTAAGGCGAGAACTAATTCGAATTTGTAAAAAAGGACATTTTTTTTATTTGAAATAGACACATCGATAGTAGGTATTTTTTGCGGCGTATCATCCCTTCACGGGAATAAAACGTTTAAAAAAAAACAGTGTACAATATTTACGACATGGTACCTTTTTCATAAGAATATTCAATGTAGGAACGATATTAACTTCGTTGCCTTCATTTTAATAAAAAAAAACACTAACCGGCGAGAAATAAAAAAAAATTTTACAAAAAAAAAACCGCCTTCAAAAAAAACAAACAAAAACCGTTCCCACTAAAAAGTTTAAAATAAATATTTGAATTGCTTTAAAGAAACATAATTTAAAAGTAAACTTATTTGACATTAATATTTTGCAAATATTTAAAATTTATTACTTCTTTTTGGAGTCGGTGCCAGCCAAAGCAAGGAAATACGAATAGGCAATAATTCCTAGAAAAACTACCTCTAACTTAACTATAAAACTACCAAGATACCAATTGCATACACATATTAATTAAAAGACGAATACGGACTAGACTAAATTCGAAAAAATTTAACCAATATGCACAATAATTTCTTTTAAACGAAAAAAATATACTTATAAAAAAATTCCAGCCACTTTTTAAGTAAGTACTTTGACATTTTTAGCATTGTCTTTATGCATCTGTTTTTAAATTTTGTCATTGTGGATCAAAAAACAAAGGCACGGGATATTAAATATAACTAGATACTTATCAAGTTCCAACAATAAAGCTGCTGGCACCGGCTCCAAAAAGAAGTAATAAATTTTAAATATTTGCAAAATATTAATGTCAAATAAGTTTACTTTTAAATTATGTTTCTTTAAAGCAATTCAAATATTTATTTTAAACTTTTTAGTGGGAACGGTTTTTGTTTGTTTTTTTTGAAGGCGGTTTTTTTTTTGTAAAAATTTTTGTTCAATACCGTTTCATAACTTGCCCATGTCACTTATGTCGCTGATTAAACGGCACAGTTCAATGAAAAGGCTAGACTTTTAATGAAACGGCGGATTCAGCTAGTTGGCTGAGTAAATACAAACAGAATCATCATCCTTACAATGATTATGTAAGGATGATGATTCAGTTCACATCACATCGCACATCACATTCGCTTTTACATCAGACTAGTTCGTAGTAGATTCTACTGAACTAGCAACTCAAGCACATAGGTACATAAATAGCTCGCCGTCCAATATAATTAATCTGTTAAATGTTAATTGTACGCAGTGGGTACCGAAACAAGTTTCAACTGGGATGTTGCTGACAACTTGTGTAAACTTGTCCCGGCGATAAGCAACTTGGTTTGAGAATGCGATCCGTGTTAATCGTGAGACCAAGCTGTGTACTGCGTATTTTCTACCCCACAGCACTTTAAATAAACGTTAATACTTGGGATTTTGGGTTGTTGAGGAAGTTTGTATGTTATAACTAAGTGATAATATTTGGGTTTATCACGAAGTTGATAGATTGAGAAATAAAAGACTGTCACTTCAGTCTGTGCTAATTATAATTATTTACCTATTCATCTGCCTAGCCTTTTCCCAACTATATTGAGGTCGGGTTCCAGTCAAACCGGATTCAGCTGAATACCAGTATTTTGCATGGAGTGGCTGCCTACCAGACCTCCACAACCCACTAACTGGGTAACACGGTACTTCTTGGCAAAACTGGTGTCAGTTTTTCTGGCTTCTGACAATCCGTAACGACTCCCAAATATCTACAAATGACAGCCGGGTCCAACGGCTTAACGTGCTTTCCCATCCACAGACCAACCTCGGCAAGCGTTGCTTAACCTTGAAGATCGATCCGTGCAGCTGTTATTATTAAGCCACGAGCTCTTCGTATATTATTTACCTTTTGCGAGCCTATTTTTTTTATCAATCGTCAGATAATTTTTATCTTCCTTTTCCTCTTCGTCGTTCCCTCACTGCAGGATCGCGACCACATATGACGCGTCTCCAAGCCATGAGGTCTTCTGCAATGTGGACCGCTCTATACATGTTGCTCCAACTCCAACGCAATACCTCTTAAGGGGTCGTTGTACTCATCATTATGAACAACTTTTACTATGGGACCAACCCCAAAATCGAGAAAAAAATCAGCTGTTGAGTACATTTCGTCGAGTTATGCGCACATAAATCTATGAGGCAGTCGATTTTTTTTCACGATTTGAATATTGGTCCCATAGTAAAAGTTAGGTCCCTTAAGAATATAATTGCAGTTTGTTGGTTTTTGTAAAGAAAATAATTAATCAAACCGTCGCGGCGTCGTACTTATTCTACCAATAGAAGATCCGACTGTTAAAAAGTCAACCCTAAATTATGCTTTAAAATAATGTATTTCTTTTCCTGTTTTGGTAACCCTGATTTCGGAAAAACACAACAAAAAAAACAGGAAAAGAAATATTCTATACATTACGTAACATAATATGTTACGTAATGTATAGAATAGAAAACTATAAGCTTTCAAGCCTTAGCATTTTGTCATTAATTCTCATCAAAACATGACACAATTTCTTTCTCACATTTTTATCATATTTCCACGAGAGTGTATCCACTTTCGGGTAACGCCAATCTCCCCCAAAAACAATAAAAGACAAAACTATAGAGATGCGCATAATATTTCCTCGGATCTCACGGAATTTTATACAAAAATCCGAAGCCGAAATAAGATTCTGAACGTATCTTCACAGATTTGCTGTTCATGAATACCAATCGAAAACTCAACGCATACCATGATAACGTTGGGTGAAAAAAACAAAGGATTTTTTGGACAAGAATTGTTTGTTCTGGAACAAGTCAGTGTTGTTTTCTTGATAAGCTATACAACGTGTAACAGAATAAACGCAATACATCTTAAGGGGTCGTTGTACTCATCATTATCAACAACTTTTACTATGGGGCCAACCCCGAAATCGCGAAAAAAAACAGCTGTTCAGTACATTTTGTGTTATTTTGAGTTATGCGCACATAAATGTATGGGACAGTCGATTTTTATTCGCGAAAAAAAAATATAGTATAGCTTATCAAGAAAACAACATTGACTTTTTCCTTAAAAAAAATGTACTGTGTAGGTACATACATTTTCCATCAGATGCATATTTTATCCCATCAGTCTCGCCAATCGAAGTAGAACAACAGAATATAAAAGTGAACGGATATTTGGCAATCAAAAAATACATCGACATCTCTAAAACATTCTCATAATCGAATTATATCGAACGACAATCCTGCGAACACGACTCTTTTACACACGTAACTGCGTTTGCTACATCAAAATTTACAAAATACACAAACAAACATAAAATACACCCTATCACTCAAGTATAAAGTTCAATTTTCATCACAGCAACACCCAAATTCTCGTTTTATAACAACATATCAAAATTACACTTTAAAAACCGTCAGTTAAGGTATAAAATGGGTTGTGTTTAAACAGTGTTGCACTACCACCGTTTCGATCAATTCATTCAGCGATTCCATTCGAATTACTCCTTTGATTCGATTTTGGTACACTCGCGGGCTTAACTGGAACGTTTTTGGTTTTTAATTAATAATAGACACAGAGCCGGTGAGCACTTTTGTTAGTGACAGTATAGAGGAAACAGTGTTGTTCGTAAAAAGTTGGAGAGCTTAGGGCTGGCTATGTATTTAAATAAAAAATACCTGGATGAAAGCACCTGCTGGAATTGGACTGGTAAGACCGAAAACGATTTTTTAAATGGAACAACACTAAATCGAATAAACTACGTTATTTACGAGATAATAATAGTATCAGGAGCATTTGCACAGATCTTTTAAATTGTTAGTTTTAATAAACATTTTTGTTTTTCTTCTTTCAGAAAGCATAAGTTAGAGGTAAAAAATACTGATGCTTTATACGCTTAAATTTTGAAAATTAATAAGAACTAGTTTTTGGACTTTGGAAAAAAAATGTAGAAGTATCGGTACGTGTTAACCCTCAGCGAGTCGTTGCTTTTAAATGTCATAAAAGCAGTTAATTTGATTTCGTTCTGCCGTCCAGTGTTTCACTTTGATTGATGGACACCACTGATTAATGTTGATATGTAACCGAGACCTTCTGTTGGAAATAAAATAAATATAATTTAATAATCATCCTTCTGTCCTTGTACGTGTTACCTGGGGTCAACACGTTTCTTCTTGCGATAAAATAAGAATATTTACTAAATTGAAGAGACGTTTTGACTTTGACTTTGACTATGCTCACAGTATGCTCAGCATAGTCAAAGTCAAAGTCAAAATGTCCTGATCAACATAGTAGTTTTCAACGTTTTAAAAATGTTTACTTTCACTGGTTCTGCAGTGCGATTCTGTAAACATGTCGAAGTGTACACTTGGGCGAGGTGCACGACGGGTGAGTTGTCAAACCATACAAATAAGATGGAATGAACGCTCTATTGTTGTTCATTCCGCCTAGGTGTACACCGTGAGATGTCGACAGAAGACCAGTAGGTGAAAAAATCAGAGTGATCTTTTCATGTTAAATAAAACTAGCATATTATGACAGAAAGTCCCAGCTGTATTTGGCAAAAGTGGAGGTTACCTATCAAAACTATTAAAAACAAAAAACAACAAAACTAGAATCTGTATAAGCATTTCCAACTCCAACTTAACATTGCCGAAACATAAATCTTCCGACATCCTTAGACCATCTAATGAAAAATATTGATAGATAAAATAAACAAAACAATCAAGCAATTGCATTATCCACTTCGTAACCCGTCGGCTTCCCTCCCTCAAACGTTTCCCGATCCTCAAAGAGACTCCTTAAACGATGCTCAGCTGCAATCAGCCTGCAGACGTAATCCAATGACCGCCCACCGAAACAACTATAAGCATATTTCCAATCAAACCACACACAAACTGACATACACATTCACGATTCTTAATAAAATGCGTTGATAAATTTTGGTTGGCGAAAGTTTGACATATGTCAAGTAACATGCACAAGGAAATATAAACTGTGTTTTGGAGAAGGTAAAGTTGGATTTCGATTGGTTGTGGTGGTGAGTTGGGTTGTTAAGTTGTGGGAAGGGTAATATCGGATAGCGTCTAGTAGGGAACACAGACGTATAAATAAAGTTGCACAATAAACTTGAGCTAAATCAAGGAGCATTGTTGAAGGGGGTCTTGTTAGCCGCCCGAGACTGCTGATTTTTTATTTGATATCTCAATAAGCCCAGCGTTTGAGGGTTACGAACCAGTTCGAACCGCTTCAACAATACTTTTTCTAAGGATTTCTTTTTTTTTAAAACCCGTTCGATTGTCGGGTGTTTGATTTATAAATCTATTTAGAGTTCTGTTTGGTTAGGCCGCGTATAAAGTTTATGGTGAAATAAAATTTTAAATGCTCCCCACAAAGTTTTGTGTGTGTCAGGCAAATTTATCTGTCCGCAGCTTGTGAACATTTTTTTAACACACAAACTTCGTGCATTACCCCGTGCCACCTTGCTTTTATGTGGAAAAGTTTTTTGAATAACGCACTATGAAAATAAAATCTATTGAATAATACTTTTAGAGCTGCTATTAACTTGAGACTGTTATCTCTTAAAGTTGTTTTATGTAATTTTTAGTGTTAATATATTTGAAACTGCAGCCCCAATATTCATTAGAGGATTAGAAGTGCCAATAAAATGACGGTAGTAAAAATGTTTCTTATTACACGAACGTTTGATAACTCATGAAGTTAATGAGCCAATTTACGCTCCCGCGTCAGCTGAAACATCTTGTAGGTAGTTAATTTTCTTACTGCAGTTATCTACACTAATATTATAAAGAGGAAAGATTTGTTTGTTTGTTTGTTTGTTTGTTTGTTTGTTTGTTTGTTTGAAATGAATAGGCTCCGAAACTACTGGACCGATTTGAAAAATTCTTTCACCAGTAGAATCCTACATTATTGGAGATGGACATAGGCTATAGAATATTTTCAAAAAAGTTAGGGATCCGTATGAAAACTTCGATAATGTAACCCAAGGTGTGAGAAAAAAAACTTATATCGCGTACGCTGCGGAATCTATTGACAATAGAGCAAAGTGATATACTACAGTTTTATAGAGGTCATCAATATCTACAAAAAAGTCCGCGATACCATATGTCTAACTATTATGGATAAGTCACCATGACCGCTTTTTGTTAATATTAGTCAAGCAAATCCCATGGTGAAATAAAAAATGGTGATTATAGTACCATGATATTAATCCTAGCACTTCGCCCGCGACTTCGTCCGCGTGGGGATAGTAGGTACTCCACAAACTGCAACGCCCCTATACATATCCCCTTATAAAGGTTAGTTTTGGAAAATTAAACACAACGATTCTCATTATTGGTTCAGCGCAACTGTTCACCCCGTTCAGCCCGTAAGAGGTTGATTATGCAAAAATTGTTAGGTACATGATCTGTTGCAATTATCCCACTTTTAGTTTATTCATAGAATTCCGACGTAAATTGAAGCAAGCTATAATTTCCTCCCCTAAAAACTTATTCACCCCTGCTTCACCCCTTATTATGTATGTACCTAGTTGATTTTCGAAAAATCCAAACATTTGATATTCTTATTGTTTTATCGAAAACATTTAAATGCCGTGGTGTTTCAACGTCATCGGACCAAGCATTGATACGATTCTCCCCAGTTCGCTCAAGCCGCGACATTTTTCTTACTCCGAGCATGTTTATTACCGTCGTAACTTTTGAACGAAAGGTCCGATTTGAATGATTTAACCGCTCCGGCCCCGGCAACACACCGGTGTGTTGCGAATTAATCGCGAATTTAATGTTTATTTACCTATTACATAAGATGTATTTTTTTTTGGGAATTTTCACATGTCGGGGCCGCAGCGGTTAAAGTGTAATGTACACGGACATAATCAACCTTAATTATCAAATCATTTAAATGTTATTTAATAAAACAATTTGAGTGGCGAAGTAAATGTCAACAATTTAATGTTTTTTTCCTACTTAAAAATATTGGATTCGAAAACGCGGTACCTGATTGTGAACTTTTGACTAAAAAAGCTCGTTCTTATGCGATATGGTTACCAATATTAAACCATGTTTTAGCAGTACATAGCGTTCGACTAATTTATTATTTACTAGCGATGCGCCGGGAGTTCGATCGGGACCCAGCTTTCGGTCAATTTTAAAAAACCATTTTCATAAAAACGACAACGTCAAAAAAAAAACAGCCAAGTGCGAGTCGGACTCGCACACGAAGGGTTCCGTACCTTTAAAAAAACGGCAAAAAAAATCACGTGTTGTATGGGAACCCCACTTAAATACTTATTTTATTAAATTCTGTTTTTAGTATTTGTGGTTATAGCGGCAAAAGAAAGAAATACATCCTGTGTGAAAATTTAAATTGTCTAGCTATCACGGTTCATGAGATACAGCCTTGTGACGGACCGACAGACAGACGGACAGGCAGACAGCGGAGTCTTAGTAATAGGGTCCCATTTTTACCCTTTAGGTACGGAACCCTAAAAATAGCCCGATTGGCATTTTCAAGTAATGATCTGTCTTACATGCGTTAATAGAGTTCAAACTGACATTTTATCAAACATTTTCCTCCCAAAACATAACCTCTCAAGTGACCTGTAGTGCTGCACCACGCCCACTTTCCCCGAACATCGATAATCGAGAAGCGGAATCGAGAAGTATCGGGTAAATAAGTGCAATAGACATGGTGGTCACGTCTCGCTGCAGTCCTTTGCAGTGCAGCCGAGTGCGGCCGAAACCGTGGAGGCGACAATGTGTTGTTGTTCCAAGATGTGAGAAGATTTGTTGGCTTTAATTGTGGGAAGGGAAAAGATGGCGTTGTCAAAATTACGCGATACATCAGTAAAATAGGACCGTTTAAGATGGCAAAAAGATAAGGTAACCCAGCTGGTAGGTGATTTTGGGCTGTGATGATGAAGGCTGATCTCCGAGGATATGATTAAATGGTTTTTAGATTTGACTGCCAGAACGTTGATCTCAAGTTCCTATTAACAGATTAACTCGTAAGAAGGTTAGTAGAATTTTTACGTTTAGTGCTACGTGGGTTTTAATTATTTTAGTTGTAATTAGTAGTACAATGTATCCTAATTACCTAATCGTGGGCACATTTTTTAAAATTAATTGCCTTTGTTGCACCAATGACACATCACAAAAACTCAAAAATTGTGTACCAATCCGATCTTTTAAACATACCGCATCCACTCTACCCCATTCCTTGTCCGTAGCGCACGATGGCATCCCCATTGCGAATAGATTCAGGACATACCGATGTACTACCAACTGTTAGGTAAAAACAGTGTCGCGGGGGTCTAGGTGTGCTACACCACACATCTGGAGGCACGTGTCTTGGGTGCTGATGTTTGCAAAAGGGGCAGGTGGCTGGGGTTACGAAGTCCTTAAGGCATAGGGAAGAAAGGTGGTTTCTTTGCGTGGGAATTGTTTGGAGTGCTGGGTTTTTTGTTTGTTTATTGTAAGTTTTTAAAAGTTTGGGTTATTGAAGAAAATGTTACAGCAACCACGTGAAGTAGTGTGTATGTGCAGGGTGGCTTCAAATGCATTGATAATAATTATTTCGAGGCTGAATAATGTCAGCCGCATGGGTCGATCTTCAAGGTCAAGCAACGCTTGCCAAGGTCGGTCTGTAGATGGGTGACCATCTTAACATACCGAGATTCCTCCGTGCTTCAAAAAGCACGTTAAGCCATTGGTCCTGGCTGTCATTTGTAGATTTTCTTTAGCCGTCGTTACGAATTGACCCCAGTCTTGCCTAGAATTACCGTGTTACCCGGAGCTCTGGTAGGTAGTCGCTCCATGTAAAATAGGCTGGTATTCAGCTGAATCTGGTTTGACTGGAAGCCGACCCCAATATAGTTGGGTGGGTATTAGGCTTGGCAGATGATGATAATATTTCGGGGGCTTATGTCCAGAATATGAATAATTATGCATACTTCGGGATCAAAACTGAAGTCGCGAAACAACACCCGTTCCCGAGATTTTTTTTTTAATAATAATAGGTATGTGACTTTTTAGTCTTATTTTGGGGTGATCCCATTTAAAAAGTTTTTAATTTAGGTATTAGTATTGACTTTCATCCCTGAAACCCTTAGAAAACCCTTAAGGATTGCCTCTAAATTATAAGTTAAGATGTAGATTATTCTTTTCTTCCTGCAGTCTTCTTCTTTTCCCTTAATCCCACCAGGTACAAATCCAGAGAACCTGGAAACAAGTGATTAATTTCTGAAAAAAAAACATACATTGCCTTTATCAAAAAACCTTATTTACTAAAAACCCCTAAATACACATAACACGCGACGTAAAACCAACCCTTCATGCGCATTTGCGATCAAGATAAACTCACGCACACAACTGTCATAGAAGTTGAACGCACAGATTATACCCGTGTCATGGAGCCGTATCATAAATCAAAAGCAACTCTGCCACGAATTATTTAAATACCATAATGAGTCACGGCTAAAAGTTAAGGGAAGCACCCCGTATTTATCACGCTGGACAGGGATCTGGTAGGGTTAATAAATGCCGGTTGCAGGCGGCCATTTTGTTTTTATCAGCGTTCGAAATTGGAATTATGAACGGCGATTCGTCTTTGCGCGGGGTTTTTCATTTTGGGGTTTTGGATGATCGATTGGGGTTGTGTGTGGTCTAGTTTAGGGTTTAAGAGATAAATAATTTTGTTTATCTGAGATTTTATCTGTCCTAATACCCGTTTCTAATTATGTACAGTAAAACTATTTTCTTAATGTCCCTCGGCAATCATCGGATTTCCGAATACAAACGAATGCTAATTTCCATGTCCATCAATTATTAGATTTATCGTGTGTAATAATTTGAATTCCTAAGTACATTATTTTTGTTTTGTTTTAATTTCCGTATGTTACTATTTAACTTTAAAGTACTTAATTCTGAATTTAAATTATTAAACACAATAAATCTAATAATTGATAGACATGGAGGTTATTAGCATTCGTTTGTTTTCGGAAATGCGATGATTGCCGAGGGACATTAAGAAAATAGTTGTACAGTAAATATCTGTAGCTGCTTTTAATCGGCCGCTTGATATTGCAAACATTTTTCAAGACATTCAATTCACCTGACTTGTGCAATAAATAGGTGAATTGGAATTTTATTACAACCAAAATAAATATAGGGTTTACTTCTTTCAATTCGTTTTATAGGAACTCACTGATCTTTAAATCGTCTACAAGGTAAGGGAGTATTGGAGGATGGTGTGGGTGGACGTTTGGTATATTTCACTGGTACACACCAGGATGTAGTCTGTCTTTAACCCAAGAGTGGGCGCGCCTTGATTTGTAACGTGAGTGGATGAGTTGGGAGCATTTTGCCGACCATTTTAAAATGCAATTATTTAATTGAACAAACTTACAAAAGTTTAATACTAGCTTTTCCCGTTTTTCCCCGTTCCGGTAAGAATTTCGGGAAATCCTGTTAGTGTGTGCGTTGTCTGTCAGTCACTCAATCAGTAACGAACGAAAAAAAAATAGGATTAAAAAGGATTGGAATTATTTAAAAAAATAACAAGAATAATGGGTCTTCAATTATCCTTGCTCAATTTTAAGGATTACTTTTTAACACCCTTGCTCGTAAAGCTGATGTAATTCCACCGGTTTTAAATAATTATGTAAAGCGGGTCATAAAAAACGCGTGTGTTACCAAAGCAAATAGTTAAGTTATAGTCCATACAAATTCCATAACAGTATTATTTGCCATTTCGAATATGGAACTGATCACCGCCGCACGACTCCAGCTAGTCAGCAGCGCGCTGTTGCTATTCAAATTTCGAACTAATCGCCGCGCGGCGCCAGTCAGTAGGCAGCGCTGGCGCGGTGTTAAAATGGCGGGAAAGCAACAGTGTGCATTCACACATTGAGTTTATTTAAAATAAAAAAAAACAGTTTATTCGGTAATTTAAAAACTTGGCTGCATGCTCTAGCATCTTTGCCAACATTTTCACGCAGCCACGGCAGAAAATAATCCTAGTGCCATTTTTCTCAAATTTTCTTTTCTTTGTACTTGTATTGTGAATATCTAAAAATTACAACTTTCAATAATGAAGATGAGCAATATATTACTTCAACTCCACCGGATATACTAACAGAAGCGCGAACCGCATGCGACAGCTTGCTGCCGTCAATATCCAAAGACAGATACATAACCACGTATGAAAATTTCTTGAAGTGGAAAAAACATGAAAAATGCCAAGTCATTTTCCGAAAATGTAGTTTTGGCGTATTTTTTTTTTCTGTTTCCTCGCAAATGTGTTAAAAAACGTCGTACGATATACGTGCGTATTGGTTATAACATGCTCGGCTCAATTACGCCCTCGCCTTCGGCTCGGGCTGAAATTCCGCCTCGCTTGTTATAACCATCTTAACGCACTAATATCGTAATGTACTATAATCTAATTCTGCTTACAACAAAAGAGAAATATTGAAATTAAAAAAAACACATATTTCACTATCTTTGAGAAATCATCATCATCATATCAGCCGAAAAACGTCCACTGTTGGACATAGGCCTCCCCCAAATGCTGGGTTGCCATAATCGCCACGCTTGGCAGGCGGGTTGGCGATCGCAATGTGGCTGTTGCAATGTACAGAGAATGCTGCTGCCCATTCTCTGGTTAGTCCCTTAGTCGCTTCTTACGACACCCACGGGAAGTGATGGGATGGTCCTGGAATATCGTGAATCTTCTTTCCTAATTCTAATCTTGTTGAGGACCTAACAGTGAACGCATTTGTATTGAATTTCGTACTCAGTTAGAACATAGCCTGAATTAAAAAACTTTATGCCCAGTGGAACGTTCCACTAGGACTATTTTCGTCTTTCACGCGGATGGAGCTACTGACAAAAGATAGTTCATATATTTTGATTGGCCTGTTGGTCTAGTGGTTAGTGACCCTGACTGCTAGGACGGAGGTCGTGGGTTCGATTCCCACACAGGACAAATCTTTGTGCGATGAGAACGATTATTTGTTCTGTATCTGGGTGTGTAATATCTATAATATGTATGTACTTAGAAATATATAAGTATGTTTATCAGTTGTCTGGTTGCCATAGTACAGACTCTTCCTAGTTTGGGATCAGATGGCGGTGTGTTGATTGTCCCAAGATATTATTATTTATTTATTTATTAAAACCTTATGATTTATAAAATCTATAAGGAATTTGACGATTCCTAGAATACCGCAATAATAAGCAAAACAATAAATAAATTTTAACAATATCCTAACACATCATTTTACTAATTACGAAGGGTATCTGTACAATTATCGTCCTATTCGAATTATCGGAGAATGTAGCAAAAAAACAAAAGAACCGTCAACTGCAGTTGCCGCTCCCACCAGGTTATAGGACAATTATTGATGTAATTACCCCATAGAACATTGTTACACAGGTACACCATGGCCTGAGTTAAGGTGAAGTGGGTTCCAAAGCAGATGTTTTGACGCGTTTCGACTTCACGCAAAATCATTTTTTCTCATTAAAAAACAAGGAATTTGCGTATTTTTTTATGATTATGAAAATTTAAGAGTGTCCTTAGTGAAGCATGAGGCCTGAAATACGATTGACAAAAATTTCTCGATAGAAAAAATCGCAAAGTTGCCATAATATCTGCTTTTTTTGTTACGACCATTAAAAGAAAATCCTATGTCATTCGATTGTTATCAAAGAAATTGTAATAAAATTCTGTCTACATGGTCACTATTAAATACTTTAAAGGATTATGGGGACTTATTTTTGTAGATCAACAGAAATAGTAACTTAGTTTTGAGGAAATCGATAAAAAGTTTCATATAAATGGCAATAAATTGCAAACATTGTGTAGTCGCGGCGCGCCTCTCTTTCTTTTCAATACAGTCCGAGAGTGACCGAGTTTTTGCTATGACAGCGCCTTAAGAGATAATAATATGGTACTTTTTACCCAGAAGGACGTTCCTCAAAGATATCTTCCAGTCTTTACGCAGGTAAACCCACTGAAAAGTGATAGTTTACAATCTGTAAGGAATTCAACGATTCCTAAAATAAAGCAATAATAGTCAAAAGAATGTAAAATTGCAACAATTTCTAACATGTAATTTTACCAGTTACGAAGGGTATCTGTATAATTATCGTCCATCCCAATTATCGGAGAATGTAGCGAAAAAACAAAAGAGCCGTCAACTGCGGTCACCCGCAGCTCCTACCGGGCTAAAGGACAATTATTGGTGTAATTACCCTAATTTGAGTGCCATAAATAGACGGTTACAGAAGGTGTGAGACTGTCGAACAAAGTAGTACTTTAAGAGGGCGCCGACCAAACGTCGACCGCGCAGTGGCGCCCTCATCGTTTGTTTGGTTATTTCTTTTATTTTAGAATGAAAATGCAGAAAATATGCAATTTAAGTTGTGCTCCACAAGATTATACGTTAATATTATTATAAACGGTAGTTTTAAATTGTTTAGTTTTATTATAATCACTAAAACGGAAAATAGTGGCCACTTTTATCCGTTTTGAAACAAACGATGAGGGCGCCACTGCGCGGTCGACGTTTGGTCGGCGCCCTCTTAAGGGGAAGTACAAGAAAACGTAGGTACGTAATGGGAATAACTATTTTTTCATGTTGGTAGGCAAAGTTAAAGATGAATTACATAATTATCATCTTGTTTGTTATAAAAACACAACCGACATATTTTTTCCAGTTATCTTGATTGAAAAACCAACTACTACTACTATAATGAAATTTCAATGGTACCAATCGGAAATTACCTATATCCTTTCATGCCCTTCACCTTTAAAAGAAGATGTTTTCAAATCGGTTCATAAATGACGGAGTTATGAGGAAAAAAAAACCAGCGAATTGAGAACCTACTCCTTTTTTTGAAATCGTTTAAAAAATCAATTGCAGTTCGTTATTCAAAATAAAACTCAAAAAAAGAATTTAAAATCCATGTTTGTTTTGTTTTATGCGCTCAATAGAGATGGTTTGTGAACAAAGGGTTAAAATCAAACTTTTAAAGATGTTAAAAATCGCGTAAAATATTATTGTATTAATTTCTCTGCAGCCTGATCTTAAGTCTTGAGGTGATTCTTAAGGGCTAATTCCCATAGGCGTGTCGCCTACGCGCAATCGCAGTGCAATGCCAGCCAGTTATTATTAGCCAATGATTTATGTTAGCGTTTTTAAAATAGCTACATTGGACTACAGTCTTTTAGCGTTGCGTGTAGTTTGATAAATTGATAAAGTACGAGGTGTGTTTGTAATTTTCATGATAGACTCAGAATTAAAAAACAGTAGCAAAAATAAGAGTCACGTAATATTAATATTTATGTTCAACCCTTATACGGTTGGCGCAGTGGTTGAGCGATTGACTGCTGCGCTGCGTGTAGAGGGTTCGATTTTCGCTCGGAACAAATATTTGTTTGGCCTACAGATAGTTGTTCCGGGTCTGGGTGTTTGTGTATGTGATTTTATATGTATATGGAGCAACGTTTCAACGTAATCTAAACTATGACCCACTTGATTCCACCTCGAATCATCCAAATTGTATAATATATATTATAACTATATATATTGTAATTGTTATAAGTATCTTTTTATTTATAGGTTTTCTTCCATTGTCATAGCGACTGGGTCTAGTGGAGATCTTTGTTTTTTTACTATTGATAGGCAAGAGTTTGACTTTGACCACCATGATGGTATGCGATGATGTTTTCCAGATCCTACAAATTGAAATGGAATATGGGGCCTTAGAAATATTGGGGAAACACTGAGGTTACGTATGAAGAGTGTCTCTATTAAGTAAGTAGGTTTCGTGTGAACATTTATTTTACCTGGCTGTGTTTTCATAAAACTAGCAGACTATAAAGTTTAACATATTTTCTAAACAAAAACTGTCAAACCGTCAATTTCAATCTTCGAAGATTTTAGGATATTTATCTTAGGATATTTATCTGACAATTGAAAAATCAGCCCCTAGAAATACTTGACATTTAACCGACTCCAATATTTTCGGAAACCTGACGTTGGTATTTACCAGTAAAAAAAACCACAATTTCCATAAATTTTTGACAGTTTGCGACTGACCTGCAAATGCAAATTTTGCTTAAAATTTTGTATAATTGGCACTCTGGTTGCGGAATTTCTTCGAAAGAGTCACCGCGGCCCTGGAACGCAAAGGGCAGGAACACGGATGGGTTTTAGTCAGTAAGAGTCTGACACTCCCGTCCGCTCCGCCCAGACTGTTAGGAGTCATTTGATGATTTACCATCCATAAAAAATGCTGTTTACCTGAACATAAAAACCCAAAAATAAATTATCTGCCTAGCCTTTTTCCCAACTATATTGGGGTCTACCAGTCAAACCAGATTCAGCTGAATATCAGTATTTTACGTGGAGCGGCTGCCTGCCAGACCTCCACAATCCATTGACTGGGTAACACGGTACTTCTTGGCAAGACTGGTGTCAGATTTTTGGGCTTCTGACAATCCGTAACGACTACCAAAGATCTCCAAATCACAGCCGGGACCAACGCCTTAATTAAACGTACTTTCCGAGGCACGGAGGAGTCTCGGTATGTTAA
Organism: Melanchra persicariae; assembly: GCA_947386135.1. Taxonomy (NCBI): domain Eukaryota; kingdom Metazoa; phylum Arthropoda; class Insecta; order Lepidoptera; family Noctuidae; genus Melanchra; species Melanchra persicariae. The sequence goes on along the minus strand of OX376653.1, from coordinate 2,768,159 downwards.
GATGGTCACCCATCCACAGACCAACCTCGGCAAGCGTTGCTTAACCTTGAAACGGCCTGTGCGGCTGTTATAATTTAGCCACGAGCTCCTCAAATACCCAAAAATAAATAAACAGTCCAAATACATATCACTACCTACCCTGTGACAGCGATCACCTACTTTAGGAATTCCCTCGCTCCCACAAAATCACATTTTATTCAGTACACTAACGGGTCTCCTGAGCGTGATAATGTACGCCTAAGGTTGGACGAGTCTCCCAGGACTTCGGATGACCATAAACTAGTACTGGTTGTAGGGGATTTGAAGTGGAGATATTTATTGTGTGCTGGGAGTAAAAAGTGTGTCAGTGGTGTTCTTGGATCTGTAAATATATGTAGTTTTAGTACGGTTCATCTCGGTAATATTGTTTCTTTTTTTTTATGAATGGTCTAGCTCTTGACCTCGATCACGCCTGATGGAAAGCGATAGATGAGGTCCATGATGAAGCGAGCGTGCCCAGAAGATGCCTTGAGGCACTGGTACTCCCACGCGTCGACGAAACACTTTCCTTTCAACTAGTCACTAGACAACGGAGTCCTTCATACCTTAACTTCGGTGTTAAGGATGCTAAACGATTATTGTCTGTAGTTATCAAAGTTTATCTTTGCTTGATAGCAGCATCAGGACCATAAAAAATGTCAACTAGTGATGCCTAGTGAAATTTCATTTGGTCCTTCGAAGGCATACTTTGATCGGTTGGACTCTGTTATGTTGCGATCATCTTTGATAGACTTACGTGTAGCTAAAAGCATACTTTATGTAAAGTTTTGGTGTCTGCCAGAGTTGCGGATTTTGTTCGAAAGATTAACCGCGGCCCTGGAAATCAAAGGGCACTTGGAGGAGTACGTATGGCTTTTAGTCAGTAAGAGTCTGACACTCCCTCACTCCCGCTCCACCCAGAGCGGGAGGAGTCATTTGATGATTTCCCATCCATAAAAAAGGGTTTTGGTTTCGTGTGCCGAGACATATACCCTACCACTCCTCATTACTGTGGCAAGATGGTTGTCAAAAGGGTGAATAAAACTTAGAAAAAACATTTAGCTAAAATGTTAATTCTACGCGACGTATTTAGCCCTTTATCGATCTAAACCAACAACTACCAAAACCCTCCAAAGACTTTCATAGTTCAAACCAATAACAATTAATAGCCCAAAGTTTTTCAAAGGTTTTATAGCTCAAACGTTTAGTGTTGCAGTAAATGTAATTTATTGTTTAATGACTATGTTGCCCAGATTTGTGGTGTTATGTGGTCCTGATCGATTTTATTGTTTAGTTTTACGGCTTGATTTGAAACTATCTTTTTATTTGTAAAGGGTGGAGACATGCAACAGCTTTTTATTTATTTATTTATTATTGATAGTCACGCTCTTGACCACTATCTCACCTGATGATAAGCGATGACGTTTCCAAAGATGGAGCACGCTTACCTAGAAGTGACCTATTCACTCTTGACTTAAAGACTACCAGGTTGTAGCTATCAGGAAACACAGACTCTGGCAGGGAATTCCACTCTTTAGCTGTACGCACAATGAAAGTGTTCCCAAAACGTTTTGTGTGTGTGGGTGGGATGTTTAAGATGTACAGCTGATATTCTTCTTTTAAATTATTTTATTATTTTTATTTTTAGCCTATTCCGTCCCACTGCAGGGCAAAGGCCTCCCTTTCTTCCTTCCATTCTTCCCGGCTCTGGGCTAGTGTGGACCAATCCTGTCGACAGGCGTCAAGCTCGTCCCGCCATCTTCGCCTGGGTCTGCCGCGATGCTGCCGGACATTTTCTGAGACCCACATTGTGGTTGTTTTAGCCCATTAATCGTTTGACTTTGACTTTTAAATTAAACTTTTTTTTTTCGTGGCTAAATGATAACACACATACTGGTTCTATATTCGAGGTTAAGAGAAGCTTGCAGAGATTGGTACGTAGATGGGTGACTATCTATTCCATGCCAAGACTCCTTCGTGCCTTGAAGAGGACGTTACGCTGTTGCTCCTGGTTGCCATTTGACGAACTTTGCAGCCGTTAGGGATTAACAGAAGCCAGGAAATCTGACACAAGTCTTAACAAGAAGTATCGTGTTACTTAGTTAATGGGTTGTGGAGGTCTGGTAGGCAGTCGCTCCTCGTAAAATACTAGTATTGAGCTGAATCCGATTTGAATGGGAGCCGATCCCAATAAAGTTGTCTTACTTAAAAATCAATTTAAGATACTTAGAATGAGTATCAAATATTATCTACTTTTACAAAGCGGAGACCACGTTATGATAATAAATCAAAACACGGGTAATACTAATTCATACGAATATGTTGTCTTCTATCACAGATTTGATGTCACCAACTGCAACAGACTGCTTGAAATATTTCGTCGGAATAGTAGTCGCTATCCGTGACTAGTTTGAGTTTTTTTGACGTTTTATGTTATTGGAATGTTTATTTTTAATTTTGGTGACAGAATTTTCAAAATTAATATTCTTATGAACTAAAATTGCCAGTGTTTTCATTAAGAGGGCGCCGACCAAACGTCGACCGCGCAGTGGCGCCCTCATCGTTTGTTTGGTTATTTCTTTTATTTTAGAATGAAAATGCAGAAAATATGCAATTTAAGTTGTGCTCCACAAGATTATACGTTAATATTATTATAAACGGTAGTTTTAAATTGTTCAGTTTTATTATAATCACTAAAACGGAAAATAGTGGCCACTTTTATCCGTTTATTTACCATAATTATTCCTTAATACTTTTTTTCTGTCTGTCTTTATAGAGACATACAAAATGAGAAATGATATAAAAGTACTGCTCCTCCCACTTATTTTAACCACATTCAACTTTTAAAAAAAAACAGACTTCAGACCAAAGATGTAATTTGGACTACAAAAACCGAAAATAACTCATTCAAAGAAAGAAGATTATAAAGGAGACCGATACTCATGCAAATTAGTCGGTGAAATGCAAAGCGCTTGGTGAGTTTTTTTTTTGCGCAGGACAGATGGTTGGCGCTTAAAGTAAGGGTGGTTGTACATCGGATACGTATGCGAGCTTGAGATATCTCTTACCGCTCAACGGGGAGCCAATTTTGGTAAGAACAAATTATGGGCTTATGTTTTTTCTTTAAACACTAAAACCTAAGTAGGTATATTTTTTCAGTTTTCTTTGTAATAGTAACCCCCGAATTCTGAATACTTAAGTCAAATACTCAATTTAGAAACCGGTCCATAAATTGCAGATAACTAGAGAAAATAATAGTTAAACTAGTAAGTAGTTGCACTTTTTTGTAAAAGTTAATAATTGTGTTACGATTACTTACGTTTATAAAAAAAATACACTATTCAACTACCAAACTGCTACGCTGCTATTAGCAGCAGGCCTGAGCCAGTGGCACTATTATTAAGCTGCAGATGACTGCATTCAGCATTATACGACTGTTCGTACAATACTAAATACAGTCATCTGCCATTCGAATTAACCCTCTCTTTGCAACAGGTGCGCAAACGCAACTGTTCGGTTTCGAATGATTTAAAACCGCAAATTGTACCCCGTTCAAGAAGCGTGAAATATTATAAGGGGGACAGCAGAAATGGTAAATTATGAACCATTGTACCAACAATTGTTGCGAAACTGTTTTATTTTACTAAATTGCTTTATAAACTGTTGGAGACAATCTGCTGCGGTTTTTTTGATATAAGAAAAAAATTATCGTCTATATTTTTTGACGTGATTAAATGACATATTTTTGCTTTGGAAAGCTTTTCATGATGTTAAGAAATTTCATGTTTTATTCCAGATGTCTTTTTAATTTTTATTTTAAAATACTTTAATATTTGCAATATGATATTTAATCAAATCCATAACTATTAACATTACAAACATATTTTATAACGAAACGCGATAGTAGACGAGCATCCTAACATTCCCAAACAAACATATAAAATAAATACTGCAAAACAAAATCTAATTACATTAGCAGATAAAATCCTCACGTGGCAACCAATTACGGATCAAACCCGACCTCCGCGGCCGGGGGTCAAAAAGTCCCCAGCAATTAAATAAAATGATGTCTTAAAACAAGAAAAGGACACACGACGCGTCCGTCAGCCACGTCTGCTTTAATTAATTTAATTACTTCTAGTCGTATATTGCTCCTCTCTTTAGTTTTTTATTTGTAACGTTTGCGAGGGAAACGTAACTACGTTTTAACATTCGTAGTACAAATTAAAAAGCGAGGCGGTACTAGGGTTAATGTTTTTTTTTTAACTTCATGTTGGTAAGTCATTTATGTGAATTTATGTGACCTATAAAAATAACTTAAGTGAAAAAAAATATAAGGCCATGATTGAGTAGTTCTAATGTAAAAGGTTTTCATCAAAATTACTAAGCTTTATTGAAAAGTTTAACCAAACAAACTAGCATTATATTAAAGTTACAATAAGTTTGCAATATTTTTGTTAACACTAACAAATTACACTAATCCATCTAGCAACATCTGGATCTAAGAATTATATTTCAGAATGTATAATTTATGAATAAAATTATAATATAATTTTTAAATAAAATCTCTACTTTTTCACTTAAAAAATGGTTAAAAAGAATAGTTTTAGATAGAGTGGACGTGCTGTGAATGGAAGTAGTCTCGAGGTGTCGCAACTCTTAATATCACTATGATAAAATTGAATTATGTCTAGTCTTCACGTGTATAGATAGAGGAACATTCAAAAAAAATATTTTTTGTACATTTTTAAAAGATTTTTTGGTGTCGCAGTTTGGGGTTACCCGCTCCAGCCCCGACATGTGAAAATTCCGAAATAAAAATCAATCTTATGTAATTGGCAAATAAACATTAAATTCGTGATTAATTCGGCGCACACCGGTGTGTTGCCGGTGCTTGAGCGGGAGGGCGCCGAGCGCGCAGTGTCGCCCTCATCGTTTGTTTGGTTATTTCTTTTATTTTAGAATGAAAATGCAGAAAATAAGCACGTTAAGTTGTGCTCCATAAGATTATACGTTAATATTATTATAAACGGTAGTATTAAATTGTTTAGTTTTATTATAATCACTAAAACGGATAATAGTGGCCACTATTTTCCGATATAGATCAAGAAAACTAAAACGAGTCAAAAAATAAACCAACGAATAAAAAACATCCTTTTGAAGTCGGTCAAAACGCTAAGTTTTTACGTCAACGCTACATTAAACGGGTTAGCTTTTGATTCAGTGCGAGTCCTTTATCAGTATTTTAAATTAACGTGAAATATTGATTTATGTGACGGTCCAGGTATCTCCTTGGAAGCTCGCTCCACTTATTCTTCTGTGTATTCAGAATTCAACGTAGATTCTGACTTTGCTAAGAGATTTTAAATGAAAGGACTTGAGCTCTTTTTCAGGACAGCATTTTTTAAAGTAGATGCGGTGGATGCGAATAAGTCATGAAACTATAGAGATATTGTCATCGAAGAAATTGGAGTTTGACATCGACGTAATGCTACTCCAGATTATCGCAAACTTAGAGGGTTAACTCAAAAAATCACTTTTTTTTTTAATTCGAACAACTGATTACTGTGTCCCTGTGTACTGCAGGAGTTTTCTGTATAAAATGCTTCTATGCAGCTAGAAGAAAGATAGGTATTGTAGAAATCTTCTGTTTTAATAATGGTTTGGAGCTGAAAATTGGATTTTTGTAGATATTTCCCTATAGAGCTTAGCTTTGGGGAACGCAGATAAATTAATTCTGTTTTATCTCAATATCTACCCAATATTGAGATATCGAATTCGATGGTGTGCATAATTAAAAAATCTTAATTTTTGAGTAAACTCCCTTTAGCTGTTTTTTTTTATCTGGTGTGCGATATGTAAACGAGTCAATAGCAGCACGTTATACTATTAATAATCGACCAGTCCTGTGTTTTTCGTATCCAGCGAATTCCAGTGGCTCTCTCTAGGTCATCTATCCATGTATCCACCTTGTGGTGTGGAAGGCCTACAAGCGCTGCGTCTTCCGGAAAAGCCAACAGTTCTATGTTCATTTAAAAAAAGAATTGCTCGGGTACCTACCAATTGTGTTGCTCAGTAATTTCTTCATTATCATCAAACTTATCTATTAAAATGACACTTATATGAAAAACCCGACCGCTAAAAACGACTAAAAAAATTCCAAACAAGTCGCTTTTCAAGCAGTCTGAAGCAGTTCAATCACAGATCTGAAGCCTCAGACTGCATCAGACTGCTTCAAAAGCGACTTGTTTGGAACTTATTCGGTCGGGTATTTTGACAAAGTTTTTTTATATATATCCTACATTTTAGAGAGTTTTGAAAATTTATATAGCCTCTGTCACTACTACAATTCTGACAAAAAATAAATGATGATAAGTTTAACGACACCTTATATATCTAAATCCGTCCAGCTGTTTGGGTTATAGGGCGTGCCAAAGAAATGGACATAAATAATACATATTATGCACTAAAAACATCACCCTCCTTCTGACGCCGTCGGGTAAAAACGAAGTTAATCCCACAACTAGTAGCAACACCAACACCCACACTTTTAAAAGAGCCAACATAAACAGTGTTCCACACTTTCTTCGGCGCTTGAAACTTTTTTAATCATTCAACTGGAGATGGGCGACAATTGTCGCAGCGGGGGAGACAAAAAGTTTAATTGCAATGGCGAGGAGGCACAATTACATGGTTTTTGCTCATCGGACTCTTTGTTCCAGTTGCTATTTAGAAGAGCTGCTCTGGACCTTTAATAGAGGAATTGTCATGTGAGATGGCAGTTGTAGTGAGCTTTAAACTTGGGTAATTACTAAAGATAATGGTATGAGATATACCAGAAGTTAGGCCTGAACTAGATATTAATTGTAACTATCTATTAGCATTACTATAGGTCTGAAGGAACAAAGTTAATAAAAGGCTTGTAGGGTAACACTCAAATTACACATTTATTATAGTTTATCATTGTTTCTCCTAACCGTTTATCACTTATATTAGGTACACATAATACTTATAGTATTAAGAAATATAAAACATTGTACATGCTTTCTACCTAGCAATAATTACACTTTAGAATTCAACATTCGAAACAAAATAACGGCCACAGTTTATTACATAGTAATATGATATTTTAAAGAGTAGTTATTGAATCAGACTGACTTACAGGTCCTTCACTTGACTGTTACTGTCGACTTGATCTCCCGGTGGTCCGAACTTGAATGCCTCCGAGCACTGATGTTCTCAACCTCTTTTTTGAGTGTTGAGTCCATGGACAAAAATTACAAACGATCGTAGTCACGTGACAGGCAAAGGAAATGTATTCAGTCAGCCAATATGAATTTAACAAAATTAAAAATGTATTAAACTAAATGTACTTTTGTTAATAATATTATAAAGCAATCTTAATTCCCTAACAATGGGTTGTTTCTTTATGGATGGAAAATCTTTTTCTTCCACTGCACGTAGTAAGGGAGTGTCAGACTCTTACTGACTAAAACCCTACGTATTCATCCCTATGCCCTTTGCGTTCCAGGGCCGCAACCCTAACGGGCTCCTTTTACTTTGCTGATATCTCTTTTAGGCGCGCGTGGAACATAACGCACCGTTGACTTGGGCCTGGTTATGATCGGACAGTGAGCCAACCAACGCTTGCCGTCCGCAGGCCCGCGTCAAGATTATGGATACTGCTTATTCAGAGTAATGATAAAATAAATTATAGTAACTATCATAAGCAAAATATTAACAAATAGTCTGACCACACATGAAGTAGTTATCTTGCCAAAATTACTACGTCAATCACTGGTATTTAGTCCAATTTATTTTTATGATTTTGATAGGAAATCTTATTTAGACATGTTACTCAATTCGCGAGATTTCCATGCTTATTTTATGAAGACTGTATGCGACTTAACATAGTACTATCATTGTACTTTCTTGGACATCATCAGCCAAAGAAAAAAGGTCCCTACTGTTAAAATATGACTATGTCACTTCGGAGACCAGAGGGTCTACTCTTTAATCCCGAAGTTCGTAGTTTCAGCCTTAGTGTCGAGCATTTTCCGATATTCCGATATTCCGTCATATTTATAACCCTTTTGTTACTTTTGATTTCGTGCAATATTATAATATAATATATTTTAATTTCTCTCAATTACCATTATCATAATTTATGACAAAAGCGTCCCTCAACAATTAATTCGAACACATCGCCAAGTACACCACCTAATCAGAGGCAATATAAAATTCAAATTGACCGGCAGAAATAATATCAACCCCTTTCGAAATAGGGTGCATATTGTTCCTAAGGGTCTCCAATGTTTGCTTTTTAAATTAGTATTAAATTTTTATGAGACAGACTGGAGTACAAAGAATTGAAGACTATGACGACATACAAAGGGGTCAGAAAGGGTTTTTTAGGGAATCGTATGTTAGCGATTGTGGCGCCAGGTGCAAATATAGCGTCTAACCCCAAGCACACAATTTATTGCTGCCAGACTGGACTATCCCTTTCAGGTATCCTGGGTGGGGACAGTCACAGGTCAACATAAGTAATATATTTTGTGAAAACTAATTTTAATAACCTACTTATTTTAGCACCATTGTCACTAGCAACAAAATACTAATAGATTTTACAGTCTGAAATAAAGTTCTTTGTTTTTATCGTAATTTTTTTTACTAAAAACTATGCCTAACACTGGGATTTTTTCCTGTATCGTGGATGCGTTTACAAACATTATAAACTCACATAGACGAACAGCCAAACCCGGAACAACTATCTGTAGGCCATACAAATATTTTGTTCCGTGCAGACATCGAACCCGCGACACGCAGCGCCGGCAGTACAATCGCTCAACCACTGCGCCAACCGTGCCGTCAATATAAGGTAAGTATCTTAAATTAAATGAAGTAGTTTTATTTTTGGAAACTGTTTAACTGCTCAAGCACCGGCAACACACCGGTGTGCGCCGAATTAATCGCGAATTTAGTGTTTATTTACCAATTACATAAGATTTATTTTTTATTTGGGAATCTTCACATGTCGGGGCTGGAGTCGGCTTCCGATTTTGCTATAAATGGCAAGCGTTGCGTCGTCGCGCATCTCTTTTATTTGATTTCTATGCAGTTAACAGTGACCATATTCCACATCAATTGTCACGGCCTTAAACTAACGTAGCCTAGCTCTGGGTCTAACAATCGGAGAAACTACCAGTATCATTCATCTGCGTACTAAAAATGTATCTCCTCGGAAGTCTAACACTAAAGCTCGTAAAGCCATCCCCGACCACGTACAAGCCACTTCCACCACACAAAGCATATAACTCCTGAGCACCTCACGACCAACATAAAACGTACTCGCGAAAGAAGAAGGCGAAAATGTCTATTTAACATTCACGGATCGTCCACAAGATAAGACAAGAGTGTTCGTTCATATTCCTAGTCCTGTACTTACGTGATACCGTACCGAGTAATTTACAGTAAATTATTGTGGCTGTAAAATTGTAATTATTTTTCGTGTTAATCTTTTAGGGGACATGTTTACTCTACTGGAAGAAGGATGTATGTGTTTTTTGAGGGTATATAATCTTGCTTCAGAAACAGACACTCAAACACACATTTGTGTTTTGGCAAGCTCTGTAGCCTAAACGTCTGGATAGATTTTAACAAATGAGGTATCAATAGGTTTTTTTTATGAATGGATGGATGGGAAATCATCAAATGACTCCTTCCGCTCTGGGTGGAGCGGGAGGAAGTGTCAGACTCTTACTGACTAAAATCCGTCCGTGCTCCTCCTAGTGTTTTTTGCGTTCCAGGGCCGCGGTAACGCTTTCGAATAAAATCATCTTTAGGTCCGAAGTGACATAGGCTATCATCATCTGCCTAGCCTCTTCCCAACTTTATTGAGATCGACTTCCAGTCAAACCGGATTCAGCTGAATACTAGTATTTTACTTGGAGCGGCTGCGTACCAGACCTCCACAAGCCATTAACTGCCCTGGGTAACACGGTACTTCTTGGAAAGACTGGAGTCAGATTTTCTGGCTGCTGACAATCCGTAACGACTGCCAAAGATCTACAAATGACAGCCGGGACCAACGCGCAACGGCTACACGTGCTTTCCGAGGCACGGAGGAATCTCGATATGTTAATATGGTCACCCATCCACAGACCGACCCCGGTAAGCGTTGCTGAACCTTGAAGATCGACCCTTGCGACTGTTATTATTTAGTCACGAGCTTCTCAAGTGACATAATGCATTTTAAATAGAAATAAGTAAAATCATATTTCTTTCGTGGCAGGAGACGATCGAAAACTTACTAACTCACTATAGTTGTCAAAAAATAAAAGGCCCGTTTTGACAGCAGGATACAATAAAGAGATTTGTTTCAGGTCTCTTTCATACTTACTAGTAAAGTAATGTTGTATCCTACTGTCAGAACGGGCCTTTTATTTTTTGACAACTGGGAATAATATAAAAAAAATACTTGTCATAAAGTCCAACCGAAAACAATAATTTAATATTTCTCTACTCATGTGTCAATCCCCGTATTCCTGTGCCACCCTCATCGAGGTGATGTAATCGTTTACGATAGTTATGCAATTTCTGTTACGATTCTTCTTAATTCGGTGCCTCTCCAAATAATCAAGGTTGGCCATCAAATCCAAATGTACCTATATATAATTTGGTGATTTCAACCACTAATATAATATCAATCATAATATTCCAATTTAATTGCTTCTACTTATTAAAACCATCCAACGACAAAAAACTGAATCCCATCAATTTTCCAACCAAAATGGCTGCGAATATCGGAATTAATTAATTTCATACTTACAATAATTGGCTAGTAATGAAATGACAATCGGTACACAGCAGTCACGAGCCACGGTGACTCACATCGGGGATTTATCAAATTAATGCAATTTGTAATAATTAATTACAAACAATAATATTTCTCACCGTTTTTTTTTGTTCGTCTGAAAAACGGTTCATAATTTTATTGTTCAGGTAAAGGAAAGGAATTGTCTAGGAAAGGTTGTCTGGCGCATCCCATAGTATTCTTCAAAATTGCTCATTTTACCTGATTACAAAAAATATATATTTACGTCTGAATCGCATTATTTAGAACGTTTGTACAGCCCTAAATCTATCCTTTCGTTCAAAAATAAACATTTTGAATATTTTGTCATAAGGTTCCCATCTTACCATATTTTTCAATAAACCAAACTCCTACACACACGCTCGTCACACCGTAGCAACAGATTCAAACCATTTGGGTATATATCAGTTATGTCACGAGCTCGGCTCAGGACAGACCCTTCGTAAGTAGACCGACACTCCTGGGAGCAATCATTCGCGACCTTTGGAAACCAGGTTATGATGTTATGGGGAAAGTGGATTCTGGATACAGATTCATGAGATTTTATGGCCGTTTGCAACTAAGTTTAGAGAAAGGGTAGGTAAAGTAAATGTTTTAATGATATTCATGGCGTACTTTCTAAATTCTGTTAACAATTAAAATTCTATCTTAGTAGGGTCAGGCAGGGGTATGTTATAGCGCAGAAGGAGGCTGCGGAAATGGAGAGGGAGATGTCGAGTGGTCTCCCGGCCCGCAGCAGGCGCACCGGGCGTCGGAGGCCTCCTTTGACCCCCCTAACTGGGTCCAGGGGCGGCGGACTTAGGGATGTCCGTTGCCCCCCATTCATCCGGACCCGAGGTGGCGGCGCGTGGTGTTCCCGTGCGCCCCTTCTGACGTCGCGGGGGGAGTTAAACATCTCACTCCCCCCGCTTACGAGATGTGGCCATGTGGCCCGCAGAGGCGGGCCCAGCCGGGGATTACGGAAGTCGCATACGTTCCCGCGATCCCCGACGTAGGTGGAACACCGGGGTGGTTAAATTCAGTAAGAGTCTGACAGACCCCTCCGCCCGCCCCAGGGCGGAGGACATCCATGAGGATTTACCCCCGTAAAAAAAAAAGGCAGGGGTAGGTTGATATCTAAGTATTTTTTTAAATCTAACTATCGAGAAGAATGATGATCGATTTGGCCGAAAAGTTCTGGAGTGGCGACTGCATGCCGGAAGACGCAGCGTTGGAAGACCTCCCACAAGGTGGACCGATGACCTGGTAAGGGTCGCTGGTAGCCGATGGATGCGAGACGCACAGGAACGGTTGTTGTGGCGACACTTGGGGGAGGTTAATTTCCAGAGTGGACGTCTTTTAGAAGATATGATGATGATCTAGAAAAAGGCTTTGGGGAGACCTTGTCTTACTCTAGGACAAAGGTCCCCATAGTCTTCCACTCTTCAAAGTGTGTTGTCTTTTCCGACTATTACCTACGTAGTAGTTAACGCCTCTATGTCATCACACCCGTGTGTCATAGGTATTCCTCTTACTCTTTTTTGTGGATGGGATCATCAAATTACTCCTGCCGCTCTGGGTGGAGCGGGAGGGAGTGACAGACTCTTACAGACTAAAACCCATCCGTGTTCCTCGTAGTGCCCTTTGCTTTCCAGGGCCGCTGTAACTCTTTCGAACAAAATCCGCAACCCTGGCAGGTAACCTTCAAGAGCGTCCTCTCCTTGCGTTTCGAATTACTTTATTAGAGAATTCACTTTCGAAAAATTGTGTACGTATAAAATACATTAACTTTGAACATGCATATTATTATAATAAATAAATAATGTTTAGTTAAGTCGTAAGACCGTGCGAAGCAGGGGTAGATCGCTAGTTAAATAATAAAAAAAACAACAGCACATCGCGTGCATCACATATTATACACAAACTATATTTGGGTTGATGTCAGAACCGTCTCAGGGCAAGGGCAGCGCACACAGCGCAAATAGATCCGGGCCCAAGGGAGCCATCCGTTTCGGACGAACTGTAGCGGTTAGGGTGGACCATAGAGTAAAGAAAGTGGCGGCGGCGGCCAGTGCTAGAGAGGGGGATGTCTAAAGTTTTCATGTAACCCAAGCGTGTCAGTGTATTACAATGTTAACTCATAGGCTTTCTCAAGTTATTGCGGGCAGTAGAGGCTAGACGTGTTTTCTCAGAATAAAACAATAGACGATTGCCTGCTAGCGAAGCCGCTTCGTCATATCGCTCCTCGATGAATCCCAGAGAAACAATTCAACTGTCTTGGATGCCGCAATCAAATTTGTCAGAACTTTTATCAAGCAGGAGTCAGCACAAAGCTATGCCAAGGGATATTTATATCTGGAGTAAGCTTAATTGCCAAGCACGGTTAATAATTTACACTAACACTAAAACATTCAGCGTAGGAAGAGGTAGCGAGAGGACCGCCTATGTACCTTCTGCAAAAGTTGGTTCGAGGTGGCTGGGGACAAAACTATCTGGAAGAAGCTGGGGACGGCCTAGCCCAGCAGTGAGACAGTATGAACTGAAATAAAAAAAAACGAATACGTAAGTACGTTAGTTGACGGCCTGTGACAAATCCAATGTCGGCCATCATCTATATTATCAATGACATCTGTTGTCGCTGCCAGTACGTTGTTCCAAGCTCTATGGGGCCAACGCACACGGGACAACTGTGTTTAATTGAGTCGTTCGGCCACGACTTTAGTTATATTGTGTTTTGAATTTCTAATGTGGTTGGGATATAGGTAGAGTTTCAATTTGTAGTTTTGATGGGGCTTAGTTACTCGAGCAGTTGAAGATTTTTGGAGAAGGAAAAAAAAAATGGAATTCTATGTTACTGACCCTCTTGCATAGATAGATAGGGCCGTCCAAATGCTTGCATATATACGTTCACCATTAAAGAAACACGGCATTTTTAATGACAGCACGCGACCACTCCCGAAGATTGCCAAGCGCGTAGCGAGTTTACTTCGGTCTAGACTCTAGACAGCCCAATTTGTGGCGTCAGAGAAACGTGCGTTCCACCCTGTTTTAATATATTATTCATCACCCCTTAATAATTATAGTCGCTGTGCAATGAATCATGACAAGTAGTAAGGAAAAGGGAAAATTGGAAAAGATAGTGGCTTTTGCCAGAACCACACAGAAAATAAATTGAAATGAAAAAAGGCTGCCCAATAATTATTTCTCTGGGATTACCCTACTAATAAGACTAAATTTATTTCAAGCTCAACCTTCGTGATACAGCAAAAACGAAGTCTGTGAAAATACAAGTACAAGTGAAAGTAAAACTGAGGTTATTTATAGCAAACTAAAACTCAAAGCATTTATTTCAAATTAATCATTCTTCTTCTACCCATTTACGAGCACAGGCACTTTCGAATTGTCATGTCAGTCAGCCAGAAATACGAAGCTACTTGCACGTTACAAGGCTTTGATCTCTATGGGTAAGAACATGCAAGAAACTCCACGGATTAACATAGTTTTACATTAGAAAGGTAAAAAGTATTAATAACTGTCCTTAATTCGCCGTTATTTTCTGAGACCGGAACAAATGGAGTTAAGATTATGATTAAGGTTAAGACTATGATTAAGGTTAAGATTAAGATTAAAATAAATTAAGATTAAAACTAATCCGAACTCAATAAAAGTTAGTAGGTAATTACAGTATCCAATAGCTATAATAAATAGTTAACACTTAACTAACAACAAATTTTAACTTTGGGTACGCGTATATTTAGTATATATAATAACTAGTTTGTAGACGTCTTGGGTTGACCTGTTAAGTCTACAAATGTTTTTTAATAAATAAAGAAATAAATTAAAACGACCTATATTCAATCTAGGTGATTTACCAAAATACAAACTCAATTCTAATACAGCGATATTAATAACCACATCAATCGTCATACAAGTACAAACTTTGAAACAACCGGATCTCATCCAAAATAAATTCCGCATCAATCAACAAAATGAAAAACGCACAATTAAAAGTAACGTAACAACTCAAAATCAATTTAACAATAATGCCATTATTCCGTGCACATGCAATTTTTACTAAAAAATCACATTTGCCGAACAAAATCGAATGTTTTCAACGAAACGAAATACCCTCCCTTGTTCATAGCGGAATGGCTTTTCAACCAATTGCTTTATATTTGTCCACGCATTCGACGCTGAAAAAAAAACCTTTGGATACTGGGAGTTGAGTTAAAAAATTAATTGCTATCAAGTGTACTGTGCGAACGGTAACGAATCGAAGCGATATGTGTGTACTCGGTACAGTTTGAGGGTAGTTGAAACCTTTTTGCTGCACTAATAGATAGGAATATGGAGTATACAAAATATACATAGAGCATACATACATTTTATGATACAATTAACAGGAGCTAATAAACTAATAATTCTACTAGGTACAAAAAATATCATTCTATTTATTAGTCCATCCTTAAGATTTTCAAAAAATATTGGACACGTATTTTTTGCTATTTCAAATCGTTAAAAAATTATAAAGATAAAGCGCATCACAGTTTAAGAGAGGGGGCTGGTGACGTCGCTAGTAAAAATTGTACTATCGTAGTGACGTCATGCGAGTTTGTATCTTTGTCATTTTTTTTTTCGTGAAAAAAGAAGAAATAAGTGTCCAGTATTTTTTGGAAATCTATCTGAGAGACTAATTCGATTACTTCAGTAGAACATCCTGTTGTGCCTATCATGGCTTCATCATCATACTCTCTTGACTCCATTGTCTCAGTTTATTGTGGTCAGCGCAACATGTATTCTTCTTATATGCTTTTCTTACTTTTGTTTCGTTTCTTTTCTTTTCGTCTTTTATATACTTCTTACATCGTAACTTTGGACTTTCGATTGCTGTTAAAATTACATTAAAAACACATTCTAACTTGAGGCCTCTTTTCAGGGCTTTTTCATATAATTCCCCGCATCCCATACTCGTGACAAATGATTTCTACATACAAAAAAAAACGTTCGAAGGAACAAAGACACATTGTGTTAACTCAATTTAGCTTATTACCGAATTTAAGGCAAAACCATCAAACCGCTTCCAAAACTGCAAATATAGCAGACAGTTTCAAAAATATCTCGTATGCTTGTATTACTTATTAATCACTATTTTTACGAAGTATTTCTAGTCAGACAAGATACAACCATAAACCAAGCACATACTTCAGCAAATAACCATGCATAGTCGACAAGAATGACACCCATAAAAGAGCTCAAAGATCTTAAAATCTTATTACACGTTAATCCTCAATAAAAGCGTCGTCAGCAATCTTTTCATAACATCTTTAAAGAGCGTACAGTCATTAACATGGTCACAATGTAACTTTAAGTGTCACAACTTACAAAGTCACAGTACTACCGTCAACATTGTGTTGGGAGGGCGTGGAGTAGATAAAATTTGACAGAGGCTTAACTTCAAAGGAGCGAACAAAAGGTACTGAGCTTTATAAGCTTGTACGAAATGTAACGGTGCGAGGCATACACTGGTATTTTATGTGTAAATAAAAATCTTGGACAAGTATTTTTCTTTTTTCACGTAAATAAAAATAAAGACGATACAGTGCGTTGAGAACAAGCGTGACATCACTATGATGGTACAATTTTACTAGAGAAATGACGTCATGCGTGTTTTCAACGCAGTCGTTTAATTTTATACGTTTACGTGGAAAATTAAAATACGTGTCCAATATTTTTTGAAAATCTGCTAACCCTAAATAAATAAATGAGGACTTAGTAGAAAGAAAATAACAAAAAAACATACGATATTAGAAGGTAATTCCTAAAGCCCTGTATTTGATGAACACCTAATAAAAATGTACCTAATAATAAAGAAATAAAAACTGATTGTCAATGATGGATTGGCCCGATGTCAGGGCAGGTCCATTACAATGCTCTATGGAGCATTTTGACCATTTAGTAATGTTGACCAGTGCGATTTGTTTAGTTTTTCTATCTGCTTTCAAAAGGAGAATGACTCAGCACAGATATAAGACAACGCAATGAATATTACTAGTGGTTTATCTGTCGCAGCCAACTAGTTTAATCAGCCGTTTAATAGCTGGCCTAGTCTTTTTATTTAATTGCGCCGATTTTTCAGCGACTTAAGACTTAATCTTTGTTTCTATATCGTTTAATGACTTGCCCATGCTGCTGAAAAATCAGCGCAGTTCAATGAAAAGACTAGGCTTTTAATTAAACGGCTGGTTAAGTTAGTTGGCTGCGACATATCTACCACAGGAAGATTATATAGGAACTCTCGCCTTTGTCCGATTACTTTTCTACTCTGTGGTTTTGAAAGCGTAAACCGTCCTTTGAGCTTTATGGTGGCAATAAAAAACTGTAACGACTGAGTATGTTGAATATATATTGTGTTCTGTTGTCTGTTGTGTGGCTGTAATGTTGAAGTCGGTATTGTATTGTAGTGAAGCGTAGTGTGCGTAATTTGAATGCAGCAGTTTAATTAATGTAGTATAATTTTACATGTGATATTAAAAAAAAAAGAAAAGAGAGCTTGTGGCTAAATATTAACAGCCACACAATTCAACGGACTAACGACAAACGACTGCCAAAGGTCTACAACTGACAGCCGGGACCAACGGCTTAACGTGCTTTCCGAGGCACGGAGGAAACTCGATATTATGTTAAGATGGTCACCTTGGAGATCTACCCGTAGACCATATCCTGGAGTAAGAAAATAAAGAAAAAAATAAAGTTTATTTGCGATAAGCATGACCGCAATGACCAATGTCGGACGTGAAAGAATAGCACCATCCGATCAATTCCCGTGGGCGTCGTAATAGGCGACTAAGGGACTCACCAATGGGCAGCAGCATTCTCTGTAGGTACATTGCTACAGCAGCACTGCGATCGCCAACCTGCCTCTCAAGCGTGGCGATTATGGCAAACCCCCCCCATTTCGGGGAAAGCATATGTCCAGCAGTGGACGTCTTTCGGCTGATATGATGATGATGATGATGATGATGAAGCATACCAAAAAAAAAAAAAAATCAGGAAAGTTAAGCAAATTGGGAAGATATGCGTCACATTCACGGAAAACGTCCATCGCTCAGCATGATGCAGGGACTCGTGTACAACAGAGCCACAGCGCTGGTTTTCAGCGACAGCCGGCGTTGACAGAACGACGTCGATCGGAGCAGCATAAAAAGTAGTAAAAACGAAATAAATGAATAGTACATAAATATGTATGGGCGGAAATATAATAAATAAAACGTTTATATTTTAGACTATGGCAACAGACTGTTGCGCAGACGATGGAACGACATAAGACATTTCATATTTTAATACACGGGAGTAAAAATGTTGAGATAATACGCGTGTGAAGTTACTGGCAGAAGCATTATAAAGCCACGTTATAAAACAGTCCTCATCATCATCATCATCATATCAGCCGAGAGACGTCCACTGCTGGACATAAGCGTCCCCCAAGTGTCGCCACAACAACCGGTCCTTTGCATCTCTCGCATCCATCGGCTACCTGCGACTCTCACTAGGTGATCGGTCCATCTTATGGGAGGCCTTCCAACGCTGTGTCTTCCAGTACGTGGTCGCCACTCCAGAACTTTTCGGCCCCATCTGTTCTGCGAGCAATGTGCCCTGCCCAAGTGCCCACTGCCACTTCAATTTGGCGATCCTTCGGGCTATGTCGGTAACTTTGGTTCTCTTGCAGATATCTTCATTCCTGATTCGAGCATGCAAGGAAACTACGAGCATAGCCCTCAAAAACAGTCCTAAACCATTTAAATTCTAATAAATCTTAACTTCATTTGAAAAATAACAAATAAATAGAATCCTTCTTTTTCCATTACCAAACTCCTTGATTCCCATATCAATTTGAACTTCAACAAAAAATTAATCCCACTCGATCCTCAACTCGATTCGTATCGATATCTCTCATTATGTTTTTTGTTGGAGGTACTAATGTAGGTAACAAATGATGGCCGCTGCTAATACATGGTGTATTATCATACCTCTTCGGTTATCATGATATTGATAGGCTGTGACTAAATAGTCTGTGGTACAGGTATAGAGATGTTGTTACCGCATAATTTGAAATTAAAAAATACTATTCATAAATTATAGGTATATATAATAAATATTATGTAAAAAAATATATATAATAAATAATAATAATATTTAATAACTTATTATACTGTAACGAGTAGGTAACTATTATTTATTTCTCTAACCGTAGGTTATACTAGACCTAAGGTTACTATAGAACGGTGTTGTGGTACAGGCCTATAAGCCCGGTAAATGGTTAAGGCCATTACATGGAAATCCCCTATTACATGGAAATAATTATCTCGGTCCATCCCTATCGTAATACAAGCCTGATTATCATATGGCTGTGTTGCTAAGGATTAATTTAGAAGTACTTCCACTTTTAAAATATTGATCACAAATCGTATTTCGTAATTGAGAAAAAAAATAAAACGTAAAAATTACAAAATTCCTGAGCAGATTACCAAGCCAGCCAATACTCATTTTGTAAGGTCAAAATGTCTGCCATTAATTTTAGTTGGTCCTTATACTTTTACTAACAATAAATCTGATTCCATATCTTCATTTCAAGAAGGGGTATCCAGCCCCTCTATCTCCAAAGCCGGAAATCGGAGAAAGCCCTCCGCCACCGCCGTCTCCGCCGCGACCGCCGCCACCGCCGCCGCTTCCTCCGCCGCCAAAGCCGGTTCCACTGCGGCTGCTGCTACTGCAACAGCCGCAGTAGAGCCCCTACAACGGGCTCCGGAGGGGGCTGAAATGGAGTGCCAGTAATGGCCCCATTTCACCCCCTCCTGCTGAACGTCAGCCACTGCGCCGCCCAGGAACTAATGCTCCTGGGCATGGCGCAGTGACTGATGCCTGTGGACGGCGAGCAATGGGTAGCTCGCCGTCCGATCAGAACAGGCCCGGGTTGACGGCGCGC
Organism: Melanchra persicariae; assembly: GCA_947386135.1. Classification (NCBI taxonomy): domain Eukaryota; kingdom Metazoa; phylum Arthropoda; class Insecta; order Lepidoptera; family Noctuidae; genus Melanchra; species Melanchra persicariae. The sequence continues at coordinate 2,748,303 of OX376653.1, read as the reverse complement.
TGTGTTCTACGCGCGCCAAGCCAGCAGTCGTCAGCATGGGTCGGGGCCCGTTAAGGCCAGAGCCTACCAGGGTTGCGGATTTGTTCGAAAGAGTTACCGCGGCCCTGGGAAGAAAGGCACTAGGAGGACTAAAGGGTGGGTTTTAGTCAGTAAAAGTCTGACACTCCCTGCCGCTCCACCCAGAGCGGGAGGGGTCATTTGATGATTTCCCATCCTATAAAAAAAAAAAAAAAAAAAAAAAGCCCCTCTATCTAATCCACAATATCCACTAACAATCGGTTCCACATTAAAAAGTCATCCCACAAATGTGTCCGCGGCTTAATTTATTCACAGATATGCATCTGGTAGTAGACTGATGCTCCGTAAATAAGGCGTGGTGCACAACGGGGCGCCAGGAGCTAACCGTGTCCGCTTCTAAAATTAGGAATGTTGGATTTATCTAGTGATTAGTGATGTACGGTGAAAGGGATAAACGGATACGGAATCTAAGTATTTACGGGTAATAATACTAAGATCGGGTAAAAAGGGGTTCATGCATTAAATAATTAGGTAGTTGATAATTAGAGCAAATACTAATTAATTACAAAATAGAATTTATAATTAGAAATCAAATTAATTCCAAGACTAACAAATGTAATTGAATTTTATAGGCTAATAAGTTACCAATTGTTATCGTTTTAATATGTAATATGCATGGAATTAAATAAAGCTTTATTATTATTATACTAAGATCCAAACTATTCTCAGGTCTTAATTATGACTTTGAAAACTACAGAGGGCCTATTTTTGTACTGTAATGATAAAGTTGAAAATCTATTAATAAGCGTTCAAACGCAAGTCGTAAACGTAATACCACAGTGGTAACTAATGTCAAAAACTTGTCAAATGTAGTGATGATATAGGTGGTTCTGACATTGTGCGGCTGCGATGCGAATGTATTTATTTATTTATTTATAGGATCGCCAACAGAGGCTACACAATCACATGCATCGTAATACAGACAGGGACAAATACAAGAGTGCGCTTCCAATTATAGCTTGTAACTTTTGTATTCAGATTTTTTTAATGGACAAAGTCATTGATTTTTGTTTAAATTCTAAGCTGTTCTTCTTATATTTATTTTATAAAATGTTTATACTTCATAATCTTATATTAATTTCCTAAAATTTCTCTGTCACTTTACATAGGTACTGTGTCTACGTTTCTCATCTTATTCTCCAATCGCTGTTCAGCTGGAAGATGTTTTTTGAAAAAAGCAGTACCTCGTGATCTTTTTTCTGTATAAAATTTTCTATAGATAAAACATGCTTTACATTTTTATACATTTCACACTTGACACAATTTTATTATCTTCCTTTGGATTATCAATCAAATTGGTTATATCAAGTTTGCTTAAGTTCTGAAGCAGTACTGCATGACATGATATTATTATAATCTTTTGCCTAGCTTTTTCCCTAATATCTTGGAGTCGAATTACACTCTAATCGCATGCAGCTGAATAATTATTATTTCACATGGGTTGCATGCTATTGGATGTTACTTATGTTTCAGCTTGAACCACGGTGACTTCCTCGTCATCAATTATAGACCATTCATTGTATTGTCAATATTTCAAGGCGTAGCTATGTTAATCTTTCAACGCGTGATTTCCTTAATGATGGTCACTCCCTTTCTTCCTATAGGCGGAGACGAGAACACCATCAGTATTAATGATTGGAAGACAGGATGCAGTTCGGTTCGGTTCGGTTCGGATGAACAAAGTTGTTTAAAGACCAGAGGGACAATTCTACTAATTTACAAGCAACGTTCGCATTCGTATGTCAGTTGTAATCTGTCAGTAATGAATGGAAATTGAGGCTTTTCTGACAGATTGTGACTGAGAAAAAAATGAGTAGAATTGACACTCTGATTTGCGTTATGTACATCTGTGACAAAACTAGAAGTGACGTAAGACGTAAAAGCCCTCACAATTTGTTTTAATTATGTATTGATTTGACAATGCAAAAAATACGTATCCATTTTTTTATGTGACAAACGCCATTGGACAGATTCTTAGTAAAAATATACTAAGCTATTAATATAAATATGTAGGTATAAGTATATGGCTTATTGGCCAAATAATAACATAGCTAGAAGTTAATAGATCATATGTCCTGATGACATTGACACCTAACCTAATAAAATGAGGGAAAAAATATGAAAGTTAGTCAAAAGTTCTAAACAGAAATCCTTAATTCTAGTATAAGAAGTCCTAATCGCTACAATTATCCCAACATAACATTCGTCCAACAGAACTGTATTACCAACATCATCAATCACGTACTTCCAACGAGACAGTCGTCCAGTCAACGAATTAAGACTTCACGCAGTAAACCCTTTGCCAGCTAATTAAAATGGTTGAGAGAGATAACTTGGGTGACAAGCGGTTCCTGCCTTAGACAGCTTTGATTTATTTCGAGTGGGTGCTATGATACAAAATAGTGGGTAGATAGTATCAAAAATAAATAAAGCCACGCTGTTAATAAACCAGTCACTTAAGGAACCGTGCTTTATTCCGGGATAAGAAACTTATTGTAGAAAGTGATAGTGTCGCTTTCTTTCAGTGAAAGATTTTTTGTAATCGAGTCAGTGCTTCTAGAGTTTCGGATTTAATTAAACATATCATCATCATCTGCCTTTTTTTTTTTTTTTTTTTTTTTTTTTGGATGGGAAATCATCAAATGACCCCTCCCGCTCTGGGTTGAGCGGCAGGGAGTGTCAGACTTCTACTGACTAAAACCCACCCATGCTCCTCTTAGTGCCTTTTACGTTCCAGGGCCGCGGTAACTCTTTCGAACAAATCCGCAACCCTGGTAGGCACTGGCCCTAACGGGCCCCTACTCCTATGCTGACATCTCTTTGAGGCGCGCGTGGAACACAACGCGCCGTCGGCTTGGGTCTGGCTTTAATCGGACAGCGAGCCACCCAACGCTCGCCGTCCGCAGACCCGCACCTACGGTGGCCGGGAATCGCCCAGCGACTCCCGACGCCCGGTGCGTCTCCCTATGCCGCGGCGGCTGGGGCGTGAGGGTTGTCTCTCCCTCACGCGGCCCGCCTCCTCCTTCACTAGCATTACTGCTTCGCAGAAGGAGGTGACGGCTTCCCATGCCTCCTCGCTCCGGACCATGGATTGAACCAGGGCCGGACGCGAGAGGTCGCCGCCGATCATCATCTGCCTAGCCTAACTATATTGGGGTCAGCTTCCAGTCAAACCGGATTCAGCTGAATACCAGTATTTTACGTGGAGCGGCTGCCTACCAGACCTCCACAGCCCATTAACTGGGTCACACGGTACTGCTTGACAAGACTAGTGTTAAATTTTCTAACTTCTGACAATCCGTAACGACTGCCAAAGAATCTACAAATGACAGCCGGGACCAACGACTTAACTTGCTTTCCAAATGTAATCACACTAATGAAAATCTTCCTCTCTGCACATATATCTTAGCTATCTCCTTTATCAAATAAAAGACAAAGATACGAAAGCCTTTGTCAAAAACTATACAGTGTACATTAAATATTATTCGAGTTAATCAACACTGCAGCGCTAATTAGTAAGACAGGGTATCTCCGCTATTTGTCGGTATCTAATTTGAGATGTTGACAAGTATGGCTGGCAACTGAAAGTGTGGAGTGAAGACATTTTCGTTGAGATTTTAATAAGACATTTTTATGCTTGCGGTCTATATTTATTAATTAAATTATATTTGAGACACATTGTCGTCATTTCATATCATTTCGGGATGCATGAAGGAGCCTCCTCGTGTAGCGCAATTTGTTCCATCAGCCACTCAACTGAACCGAGCGCTCGGCGCATCCTGGATAGTCTCACCTAACACCTTATAAGACTGGCCAATTCTTCCCTTGCGGTGATAGGGCTAGTGCCCGCCTGGTTCGCGACCACCCTCCCACCGGAGTCCGGCGTCAAGCAGCCTGCTGTGTTTCGTCGACGCGTGGGAGTACCAGTGTCTTAAGGCATTTTCAGGGCACGCTCGCTCCATCATAGACCTCATCCATCGCTTTCCATCAGGCGTGATCGAGGTCAAGAGCAAGCCCATTCCTTAATAAAAAAAAATTGTTAATGTGTCAAACGTTATTCGTTTTGCGAAAACCCAATTTAAAACAAAACATTGCCTGAATGTTCTGTTTCTAATCATAATATTATGCACAGGTGTTTAAAAAGTGAGAACTCAGCAAAACTAAAGGGGACAAAAGATTGTATGGAAGTTTCTCATAATTGCCGATGGGAAACTGCATAAGGGCTTTAGTAAATAACAAATTGATTTAATCGCGAATAAAAATATAATTATAGTATTAATTAATTATCTGATTGGATTTTCTGAGTGATTTAAACGTTAGCCGTTTTACACAAGACATCTTCGACTTCTAAGAAAGCCTTAAAAATAAATAAAATAGCCACCTTATTTTCAGAAGCTATTATTAATTCGATTCATAAATAGCCCTTTCTGCATGAATTAGTTTATGTTTAAAGCTTTTACCAAAATGTCAGCCACTTATTTTATTTGAAGTTTTTCTCCGAAACCATGTTATTTCGTTTACTAATATTTTCTTTTACTAAAACATTTTATTTAAGTTTAGTACGATAGATCTCTTGGACATCTTTTGTCCTGAAAATTACACCAACGTATTTGATACGAAAAATAGAAATATTTTTTCTACAACTCCAACAATGTTTTAGGTAGATGGGTATTTTTGAAAACTTACATTCTTAAAATATATTTTTTTCTGATATAGTTTCTAAATAAACTTTAAAGAACAATGTTTAAAATTTTCAACGTTAACATCTATAATTTTTATAAAACATAATAAAATTATGTCTTGTAGGTAGTACTGAATTAGAAAATTTAAACAAAGTCGATACTCTACAGTCAACATTATTGGCATGAAAGAATATTCCTAGTAACAGTATGCACACGCATACTACCGGAGTTTTTATGTCCAACGCCTAATCAACACCACATGGGAGCATACACGACAAAGGAGGGGCATCATTCATATTTCTCTATCTATTTGCGTGATTAGTTCCCAGAAACCCATTGTTGCATCTATTTTAAAAACTACCATAACTGTTATTATTTTAAGCTTCATTAGTTGAAAAAAGTGTCATAAAAACATCGTTTTCTCAATTCAATTTATAATTTTAAAAAATTATTACCACTATCTACATTTTCATTTTAACCTTGCTATGACCTAACTTTGAAAGGTTAAAAAGGATCACAAAGCAATTTTTCGTTCCTAAAATCACAAAGAATCTCGACTCAAAATCGCAAAACATTAATTACCAGTCATTTCTTAAAATGAAGAATAACCTGTTCCACCTCATTCAAGTGCACACTTAAATAAAACGTACAAATTACATACAATAAAAAAGAATGGAGTGCACGCTTAAAATTTTAGACCAATTTATAAAACCGACGAGCCCGTGTCCGGTCTAAAAGGAATTTTATTATGTGTCATTACTCCATATTTTCACATTAAAAAACAGGGGTCCGAGAAGAGAGCCCTGCGGGACACCGGACTGTGCGGTGGGACTTTTTACATATACGCACGTAAATAGCCTCGTTATAGCCCAGCTGTGAATGGAATTGGTATCGTGTTGCGCCCGTAATGAATTTGTTACTGAGGTTTTTGTCCATGTCCTTTTTTGTTTATACTCAACGTTATCGAAAGGTTAAGCGATAATCAGTTGTTTAGTTAACCATGTTTGGGCGTGTGTAATTGGTGTTATGATATATTTTTAAGTTGTAATAGTGGTATGGAAATTAGGATTTCTTACATCAATGATCATTGAATGTTTCTGTAGGATTAGATTGAATATTTGAATAGTAATGTGAATATGACTTTTGTTTACACTTAACTGTTTTTGAGATTCTTGTGCGCCTACAATAAATTGACAGCCACATTTATTACCGATAGTTCATAGCAAAAATTCTCATAACATGAATAACATGTCTTTTTTCCAGATATTGAAGTAAAAACAGAAATTTTACTATCTGTAAAGAATAGAATACTCTAAGTTACAAAAAAGATAGATGAAGAAAACATTACATAGGGTGACACAATGCGCAGCCTTATCGCTAAAAGCGATCTTTTCAAGATAACCTTATATAATCTTGGACTAGTGCAATTTAATTTGTACGTACTTATCTAATAAATAAGGTTATTTTAAATTCTAACACTAATTTAAAAGCATCCATTCAAAAACTAAAGATAAGTAGCTACTGTGACGGCGAGTGCGTGACCACTGTGATAAAAATCAGCCTCATCCACCTACATCTTCATAACGCCATAGCAAAACACCTTCTCATAACAGCATACGTACCTACTGCGTCTACACTATCAAGATTCCTCAGTTTAATCTCGTCGGCACCCAAAAAAGCTCACGTTTGACAATCTCCCAGAGCAACACGTTCAATGTAATATAATATAAGGTACGAGTATATGATATCGTCCCTCACTTCAGTTTAATCTTGAATCAAATGAATTTTATAAACGAGATGTACGTGAAATAATTTGAAATTGTCGTCATATTTTTGGTGTTGGAAAAGCTTAGACTTTTAAGCTGTGGATTTTTCGTTAAATTTTGATGAAGATTTTTTGCTATTAATTAATGAAAGCTACTTTGGCATGCTTTTTAAATATTATGCTTTATGCACAGCTTTTACCATAATTATACTACTATCAATTCATAAAAAAACAATGAAACTTCTGTCTCTTTGCTTTCGAAATAGAACTGAAGGATTCATTTGATATTTTATGTAATTCGAGAATCATAATATTTAGTAACAAAAACAAAAGTTTCAATCTCAACTCCATATTTCGTATTTGTCTCACACATTTCTCTGTCACAGTAAGCACTGGCAATTTAACTTACCATTTTATTTCTACTCACAATCTTGTTCACGCGAAAGTCGTCTTTATCAATCGTGTGTAATTCATCATAAGGGAAAACGTTAACTCCAAGTCCCTAGGGGCCAGTTTTGTGTGTGGGTCTGTTATAGTTTGGTCGCTTTAGAAGGTCTTGTTCAAATAATTTCGTAAGAACTTCGCGAAGGGCTTTCCTGGCCCTCGGGGCACGAAGTTATCGAGAGTCGCGATGAAAACAGATTCCAAGGGAAGATGTGGCGTTGGGTAAGACCTTCCTTTTGGGCTTCGATTTTAATTCTTATCTTTGGAAAAACTTCCTCTGATTTTGAGTTTCTCGTGACCTATTTTGAATTGGATTTGAACTGTTTTCATTTGCAATTTTGTGAACTTTTATGACACTTTTCTGAGTTGTGACTTTCGACGCTGTGAAGTTGTGACTTTCGACTATATTTTTGTATAAAAGTTATCTGACTTGAAAAATCAGCTCTTTAAATCTTGTCCCTAACTCATTTGGTTGTCCACAGATAACCGAAAATTATAATCCATAGATATACCTAATAACATTTTTCCCAAATGAATCAACCCACACGATATCGCCGTCCTATCTACGACTACGTTCAGTAAATCTTTTCTTTGCCGCGTCCAGGCTATTGGACAAGGTGACACGGTCGAGCCCGAGGGATGAATACCAAATGTCCGACCGACCCGACCCGGTTCACTTTTCTGATGACAGTTGTATGTTTGATTTTTTAACAGTAAGAATGGAAAGTAATGGAGGACTTCGCTGAAAGGGAATTTTGGGCTAGTTTTTGCTATGACTGAAAAGGTAGTTTTAAGGGTTTCGTACAAGAAGGATTACCTTATTACTAAGGCTCCCATGTTCTTCTATTCGTACGTCTATCTCGAATCATGTAATTTCGCAAGAAGCAAGGTCTCTTTATTATATTAAGGTACAGAAACATTACTCTCACGCAATTTTTTTAAATCGCATTTATATAATAAGGGGATAGCATTTGCGTTACATTGGTTAAAATCCTACTCTTTATTTTTCGCAACTAAAAGGTTACTGTATCGATTTGAATGGAAAAGCAAGAGCAAAAGTCAAATGTTAACCTATATTATCATTGATATTTTTGGAAACAAGTTTTCTAGAAAAGAGGTGACTGTTGAGATGATGACAAATACAGGGTGTTCTAGAAGTGAGTGATCATATTTATAGGTGGTGTTCTGAAGTTGCTATACAGTTAAGAAACAATATTTTAAAAAAAACCGATCTCGAAAATCGACAAAACAATTTAAAAAAAAACACTTTTCAAGCAGTCTGATGCAGTCGGTGGCATTGAATCTGTGATTAAATTTAAATAAACACCACTAACTGCATTGGACAAGCTTGAAAAGTTTTTTTTTTAGTTTTTAGACGATTTTTGCGTTCGGGTTTAAAAACGACACGGACGACACGGTTGGCGCAGTGGTTGAGATATCGGCTGCTGCGCTGCGTGTCGCGGGTTCAATTCCCGCACGGAACAAATATTTGTATGGCCTACAAATAGTTATTCCGGGTCTGGCTGTTTGTGTATGTGACTTTGTATGTTTGTAAACGTACCCACGATTCAGGAGAAATTCCTAGTGTGGGGTAAAGAAAGAAAGAAAAAAAACATATTTAATTACATAGCGGATATAAAGCACTACACATAAATATGACCAGGAACCTGTAGAGATGAATGGAAGAACAAAACATGCTGAATTGTTCCCAAATAATTTGTATAAATAAGAAACGATACTGAATGTGACTCACCGAATCAAACACATATGCTATCTATCGATACGTATATCCTTTCACCAACCCAGACATGAATCCATTAGCCCCTCGCTCCAGATTCAACCATCCTTTTAAAGTTTAACCAGAAACCGTTGCTTAATTTGAATAACTCTTAAAACAGTGTACTGTGAGATCAGCCGATATTATTGTTGTTCGGCCAAATGCAAATGAATTCAGTGCCTTAGAGCCGTGAGAATAAGACTGGAGAACTCGTTCTCACGTAGCGTTTCGGTTAACCCCGTGTTAACCCTACGATGGTGCGAAATCGATGGCCTGTTTGACCTCAGTGGACAATTTGGTAGCGTCGATGCTTAGAAATCGATGCGCGACGGGTTAGAATTTTTGAAAGATTTTTCTTTTATGGAAATTTGGAAAATAGTTCGTGATTGCAAGTGTTTGCAGTTTGTGGTAATGAGATATACAATATATGTACAGTTCAGTCAATAGGCCAGTGAATACAATTCTTCAGACTTTTCGATCGTAAAGCGAGCGATTTCCAGCGTAATCGAATACTGTATTGAGTACTAGTATTTTACAAAGAGTGCCCACCTACCTGACTGAATCCATTAATACGATACCCTTGGAAGACTGGTGTCAGAGTTTATGGATACTATGATAGACACCAGATAAATGTGCAATAACAATCATTGACCCACATACATTTATTGACTTTCGTAATATCAAAAACAGAAATAATGACATAGGCCCATATTCCAAACGTAAACTCCACCCAACTCGAACTTCAACTCCATAAGATCTTGTCATAAATTGAAGCTTTTGAATTTGTTTTCTCATCTTTTTTTTTAATAAATAAAAAATAATAATAATGTGTAAAAGCTAGTAATATGATAAATTTTAAGCGTATAATAACTGTTCTACACTATTGTATTAGGGAAGCCTGTGATGATAGTTGTATGTTTTAAGAGCGTTTACGCGGTACGGCTTTTCATACAAACTTTCAAATCCTTATTCTTCAAAATGAATGAACCGATTTTAACGAAACTTGGTATGCATACGCTAGATATCCAGGTCTAAATAGTTATTAGAAAACATTTTTGAAAAAGATTTCAGAGGGAGAGAGAGAGCGATTTTAAGTTTTCTATAGAAAGTGAAAAATCACTATATCCTTCCCCCTGAACTCTTTTTCAAAAATATTTTCTGATAACTATTTAGACCTGGATATCTAGCGTATGCATACCAAGTTTCGTTAAAATCGGTTCATGCATTTAGAAGAAAAAGGACTTGAAAGTTTGTACGAAATGACATACGGCGTACACGCTCTTAAATAAATAAATCTCTCGAGTAAGAAAACGTCAATTAGACAAGCTTTCATTGAAATTTTCGTGCTCATGTTGGAGTTGGAGTTCGAGTTCCTACTCAACTCGAACTACAACTCACACAAAACACAAGTTTACGTTTTGGAATATGATTTTTTTTTTTTTTTAAGGATGGGAAACCCCTTCCGCTCTGGGTGGAGCGGGAGGGAGTGTCAGACTCTTACTGACTAAAACCCACCCATGCTCCTCCTAGTGTCTTTTACGTTCCTGGGCCGTGGTAACTCTTGCGAAACAAAAACCCCAACACTGGCAGGCTCTGGCCCTAACGGGCCCCTACTCCTATGCTGACATCTCTTTGAGGCGCGCGTGGAACACAACACGCCGTCGGCCTGGGTGTGGCTTTGTTCGGACGGCGAGCGCTGGGTGGCTCGCCGTCCGATTCGCATGCAGACCCGCACCTACGGTGGCCGGGAATCGTCCAGCGACTTCCGATACCCGGTGCGTCTCTCCATGCCGCGGCGGCTGGGTCGTGAGGGTTGTCTCTCGCTCACGCGGCTCGCCTCCTCCTTCACTAGCATTACAGCTGCGCAGAAGGAGGTGACGGCTTCCCATGCCTCCTCGCTGCGAACCATAGATTGAACCAGGGCCGGACGTGAGAGGTCGGCGACAAATATGGGCCATGCAGCTGTCCTAAATGGTTCTATCGCGATCCTTTACGTTCTTTATTAATGAAAAACGGTTCATAATTTATTATTGGGTATCTACGAAGGGATATCAGGGAAAGGTCAATGTACTTTATTACAAGTTTATCTGGCGCCAGGTATGTAACGATTGACAAAGATGTACAAATGACAGCCCGCAGGAAACAAATAGAGCTGCAAACAGCAAATAAAAACATTTTACACACAATCGAGCATCTCATTAAGTAATTCTTCCACGTTTTTTAATCTCAAATACAACTTTTAGCCGAAATAACAAAAACTGCATTCTCATTATACGTTTCAAAGGATAAACGAAGCCTATGATTCAGACCTAAAAGGCGCTCTACCAGATTGTGTACTTTTGTTCTGTTAAAAAAATACAAGTTTTCCACTGTTTTTAATCTGCATGCCTTCACAACGTAGCTCCTTTCAGCTCGAGGCCATTTTAATCTATTTTCCGGTACACACAAACGGACAAACAAAAAATCTCACTGTTGCTCCAAAGTCGTTTAGCGAGAAATTATCGAGTTTCTCTTTTTTTCTCAGCTGTAACTCCAATTTCAACTTTTGAACACTTTTCTCCGGATTTTGCTTTTGATGAATGGTTTCCCTGTTTGGCGAAGTTAGAAATAATTGTTTTCGTAAATTTGTAAAGTAAATTGTAAAGTGAATTAACTTTTTGTCACACTGAAAATTGTGAAATAAATATGAAAATGGATAACAGCAGTAAATCGAACTATTATTAACTATTTTTTTTTACTATTGTTCATCAAGTGGTAGGTGTAATATTGAAAGCTAAAAACACAGATGCTAGTACATATAATTATCCAATTAATATGGTAGTACTATGAGGGAAATTTCTATCCAATGCTTTTTGTTCTAAATAGTCGAGGTGAACTTTTAAATCATAATGCCTGCTCATAAAAATGTTTGAAAACGGTTTCGTTTTTGCGTATTTAAATCGTACCCAGATCTTCAAAGTTAAGCAACGTTTGCCAAGGTTGGTCTGTGGATGGGTGACCATCTTAACTTATCAAGTTTTTCCGTGCTTCGGAAAGCACGTTAAGCCGTTGGTCCCGGCTGTCATTTGTAGATCTTTGGCAGTCGTTACGAATTGTCAGAAGCCAGTAAATCTGACTCCAGTCTTGCCAAGAACGCCAAGAAGCCGTCACATAAGTAGATAAACGGGCCGTGTTACCCAGTTAATGGGTTGTAGAGGTGTGGTAGGCAGCCGCTCCACGTAAAATACTGGTATTCAGCTGAATCCGGTTTGACTGGGAGCCGACCCCAATAAAGTTGAGAAAAGAAGATGATGATACACAAAGGTGCATAGCCGCATGGTACATGCAAGCTTCTTTAGATAACAATAAATTTCCAGATAGATGTTTTATCACCTCAAAATGCCACTACTTGTGTACAATTTTAAAAACATACGCCAAACGCTCCGCCATTAGCCATTTCTATGACGCTTGCCATAATGCGAGGCGTGCCTGGACATATTTTAATATCTAAGCTTCTTCAATGGTCACACGCTCCAATCACAGAGCCATTGCCTTAGACCCTCAACCCACAAATCAAAGCAAAATATATCCAAGCAAAAGCTAATAAATCAAATATTGTAAATCCAAACAATCCTAACGACGTGATGTTAACGTTAGAACATTTTATCGATCGTTATAGACAGCACAAATTCCTTTAAGCTCTGTTGTATTATGTGCGCCTGCGACACAGCGTTGTCCGCAAAAGCGATGCCCCGGGCTAACACGCGCCGGACATGGGCCAGATCCTAAACAGAAACGTAAAGCCGTATTCTGGACAATTGATGGGAGAAATTGACTGTTTTCAAAATAGTATTGCTATAGTAGACACTACATAAATGTGCAATAACGGTCCCACATACATAATAATATATATTGACTTTCTTAATATCAAAAACAGAAGTAAAGACATAAAGCGTCAGGACGCTTTATGTCTTTACTTCTGTTTTTCAATCGACTTATTTCGTGGTCTTTTACGTTTTTTAGTAATGAAAAACAGGTCATAATTTTATTGTTCGGGTATCTACGAAGGGAGGGAAAGGTTAATGTTTTTTATTGCAAATTTATCTGACGCCTACCATAGTGTAAGTGTTTGTGGTATAACCTTGTACTCGTAAACTGGAGGTAAAATCTTTTTACTATTTATTATTTAAAAAAAAAATTAACTGACTTTAAAAAGACGAAGTTATGCGTTCAGTGAGTTTTTTTTAAATCTAATAAATACCATATTGTTTCCCATAATTTTACAATAACTTAGCAGGTACCTTGTTTATGGAACCATAAGAGTTACTTGAGCATGATGCATGAACCAAAATGTGGATAGGAAAAGTGGAAAATTGTTTTTTATGTCTTTCATTTTATGTTTTTAAGACTTATCTAGTGACAGTGATACCAATTACAAATCAAAATAAAAATCAGTCAAAACAGAAGATAATTCGTTCATGTTTGTACTTGCATTTTAAACCATAAATGATAAATTAATATCTACTTTCACTCTTAAATCGCTGAACTGATCACAGTCGCTGTACAGGGACCTTGGAGACTGTTATAAAGTAATAGATATATAATTAAACTAGTATATTTTTTTCCGAAAACCTGTAGTAGTGAAGCCGCAGGCAAGAGCTAATTAGGGCCAGAGCCTGCCAGGGTTGCGGATTTTGTTCGAAAGAGTTACCGTGGCCCTGGAAAGCAAAGGGCACTACGAGGAGCATGGATGGGTTTTAGTCAGTAAGAGTCTGACACTCCCTCCCGCCCAGAGCGGCAGAAGTGATTTGATGATTTCCCATAAAAAAAAAAAATTGGCAAGAGCTAATATCAGAAAAAATACCTTAGAAATAATGTTAATCACAGTAAGTAAAATAATGATTTACAGAACACCTAATAAATAAACGCCACATCACGCAAACAATGAAAACGTCAACTCGACGAAGTTAAATCAACCAGAATAAGCCGGTGGCTGCACAAGCACTATTGTGGGTTTTGACGAGCAATAACTATGTAGTGCGCGGACATTTCGGGACAATGGAGGCAGTCTCTATCATTTGATGGTCCGACAATACCGGCTTTTTGATCTATGGCTTTTGAAGTAAATGTCGTAATTATTGAGTGAGTATAGAAATGTTTAGCTTTTCTGTGGCGGTGACTTTTAATTCATTGGTAATATTTAAAGAAGTATTAATAAACTTATGAATAGATACTTCTTTAAATATGGGATAAACCCAGAATGTGTGCATAATGGAATACCTATGAAATACGGCGCCTTATTTTTCGTCATGCATGACTGTTATTTTCGGCGATTTTGGGAGCGCTAATTACGAAAATGAGCTCGAAATTAAATCCAAGATTTTATCATGGTTATTTAAGTTACTCTCATCAAGGGATAAACTCAGAATGTATGAAATGGTATACCTGTTAAAAATGGCGCCCACGAGTTTCTCATTTTTTGCCATTCATGGTGTTACTAAACAATGCTACCTAAATCAAGATCGAAATTTGAAAAAGACAATGTTCCGAAAGAGTATAAACCCAGCATATGAACAGCTAAGTTAGCTTAGATATTCGTTTGAAAACAGCTCAAAGGATTTTGAAACTAAATAGGTACAGGATTACTTTGAAACTCTTATTTGGTTCGTGTTAGTTGCATTACAAAACTGAATGAATAAGGCTCATAAAGCACGAACCCTATGCTTAGACTAAATCTTCGAATAAACATTGAAATAATCTCTTATATTAATATTCATAAACGCCAATCATCACGCCCCTTCTGTCACGGGGAAAGCAGCAATGAAAGATTATTCGCAGTCACTGTAAGCCATTAATCATAAACATCTTTGGCATGTTCGTCGGTTCGTTGAGCTCCTTTTTGGTTCTAAGTTGAGCTACTCGACTACTGACCAAAGCTTGCACTGACTGGACGGGTCCACTCAAATCTGTGTGGTTTTTACCTCAAAAGACCATTTCAGACACTGATCTGCATGATCCTCATATCGTATTGTGAATGTGGGGACCATGCAGATCGCTATGATAGGGGTCCATTTTATGTTAGTCAACAATGTCTGGCAGTTTGAGATTTTTTTCATGCGGCCTACCCAAATGTCCTTACTTTGGCATTGTTCGTCAAATCGTTGAGCTCCTTAAAGTTCTAAGTTTGACCTCCACAATAACTGACAAATGCTTGCACTGTCTGGACAGGTCCACTCAAATCTGTGTGGCACTTTCTTCAAAAGGCCACCTCAGACATTACCCTACATGGTTCTCGTATGATTTCACCAGTACAATTTGTATGGACTTCAAAAGAGACCTCTGACTTTGTTTCGGTGTGTCTTCTCAGGGTAGTCAGCTAGGAAACACCGGCCTCATCTAGCTTAAAATGACCAAAAAATATTGACGTGTAAAAGTGTTATGTTTAACCTACTTACAAAATAAATATCATTTATCATTTAACACTTCTATAGTACATAAAGAGCAAAAATAAAACCTCAATAATATCATAACACAAATAGAGTAGAAAATGAACTATTACTAAAAACAGGTACTTTTAGGAACAACCTGTTTCTATTTAAAATCGGGTAGTATTTAAACGAGTGACTGTAAATAAAAGTTTTAAGTGACAAAAATAATTAATTTACGTTATAGTATTACTAAGTGAGCGACTGACTGCGAGTGACGAGAAATCAACAGAACAGCAACTTACAAACATTAATAAATGAGAAGCTTTATAATATTGGAGCGACCTAATATTTGTTTGAGTGTCAACGTTACGTCCTGCATTTTTTTTTAATATTTGGCAAATTATATTTCTGAGTAGTTTAAAAAAAAATAACCACGAAGGGGATGGCGGGGTCTGTTCGCTCGCTTCGCTCGCTCACTTGACCCCGCCATCTCCTTCTAACCTAACCTGTCCAAGTCGGGGTGCCCCAAATCCCGAGCTCGCATCACTCGCTCTTGCGCACCAAATAACATATTTGGTGCGCAAGAGCGAGTGATGCGAGCAAAATGTTAAAACCTCAATTGGAACAATCGTCTCTATCTCAATATTGAAGTTGCCCTCTCTGTATTTCTAGTCGCTCACTTAGTAATTTAGTCGCACGGCTAGAATTTTGTTATCTGAAATGAATTAATCACAACCCACTTTTTGTAAGTTCGTTCTGGATTTTATTATTAATCAATATTCGTCGTTAGTTTAGTTAATTTTTCGCTTACTCAAATTCATACCGCTCAAGTTATTAAAACAGTATCTCATCATCAGTCGCTAAGTTATTTTTTTATTCGATCGTTTTATAATTTCCCTTTAAAAACTCTCAACCACTTGTTTTAAAGATGGGCAGCCGGATTGGTCACTGATGTGCGCTCGTTAGCATTAGATAATATTTATATAATTATAATATTTCGCATATACACGCTGTATTTTTTTTAGTTTGTTGCTCTTTACTAAGCACCTACTAAAGTAGTCATAAATTTTAATAGCCTAGCTTTTAATTTTTATAGCTTGTTTTTTTTTCTATTAATTTATTTCGTGTTTCCTTTCATAACACATACTTCTGGGTGAATTTAGCCGTGTGTTGATACAGAGATAAATGAAAACCTTGAACCGGTTATTTGTTATTACTACTTTTAACTGTTACTGCTATATCAGTCCTACTACTTCTGCTACTACTTTTTTGCGACAATCTATAGAAGACTCGAGTGAATCCGCGGGCAATAGCTAGTACCTAATGTTATGTGTTTATAAACCTAAATACCCAATAAACAGCTCGCACAGAAGAACACCCATCCCTCTTACAAACAAGTAACAACTTCCTACACTTATTAACAACACAAACACGTTCGCCTAGCACGTCGCATGCTAAACACGCCAACTAGCAGGCATTTAATATTGGAAATAATTTATAATGATTTATAACGAGGGGTCGCAAACTTCCGCACTGGAGTAGTTGGTGGGGGGACTAAGTTTAAGAGAATGGTGAAGTTGTTTTAAAAGGTTAGTAAATTAATGCATAAAGATTGGTTGATAGATTGGCTACTCAGTTCGGAAATTAAAAAAAAATCATTTTTTGTAAAAATCTGAATTATTTTCGTAGCATTCCAAATCTTCCTAGCCTTGTCCCAACAATGTTGGGATCAGCTCCCAGTGTAACGGGATGCAGTTGGGTACTAGTATTTTTAATTGAATTCAAAAAAGAGGTAGTGTTTTATGTATGTTCTGGCATGTCTCTGTCATATACAGACGGATTTGCAAAATTCTTTTTTTGTTCGAAAGAGGTTTATTCCGAAATGGTCACATTTAAATTTCATAAAGATATGATGAAGAACTTCGGAGACAGACATTTAAATTTGTACGTACGGGTTGGAAAAAACATTCCACACAGGAATGTTGGGGTAACCAGCACTAAAAAAGTGAAAAATTAGAAATCTTTTTTACAAAAAAATATAACCGGTTATACATTATAAAGTTTTTTACATGCAGCGACTGCTTATTTGACCAACAACCCAGTAACTGGGTAAAACGATTCCTCAAAGTCAAAGTCAACAAGACAGAACAAAAGAATCTCCGTAGGTTAAGATGGTCACCTATCCACGAACCGACCTCGGTATGCATTTTTTAACCTTAAAACTTGACTCATGCATCTGTTATAATTAAACAAGAATCCATCCCAGTCACCAGTCTGTGGCCTTTTTAACGTTCTCGTTACCGTTAGCGTAAACGTCAATTTACATTGAAACTGAATAAGCGCCATCTGGTGACATTCACGGACAACCAGTTTTTTTCTATACAATTTGACATAAGCGAACGTTTACGTTAACGCGATCGAGTACGTTAAAAACTCGCACTAAGCCCTCTGATCTACAGCCGGTCTATTCGGCCAACGTCTCACCGTGTAAACTCAGGTAGAGTGAGCGTGAAGTAAACTGTCATTACATCTTGTTTGTATGGATTGACAGCCACTTCATGTTCACTTTACCTAAGCTTACACGGTGAAATATTTACAGAATCGCACTGCAGAAAAATGATCTGGGATTTGTAACAAAAGTCGACTAAGGGCGGTTACGCACTGCTTCCGATCCGAATCCGTGAAAATACGTTCCGAAGTAATCATAGAACTATTTGTAAGGTAGTTTACGCACTAGATCTGCCGGTCGATTCTGTCGACATGTCACGGTGTACACCTAGGCGGAGTGAACGACATTGAGCTGTCATTCCATCTTAATTGTATGGTTTGACAAGTCACCCGTCGTGCACCCCGCCCATGTCTTCACTTCGACATATTTACAGAATCGCACTGCTGATTTTCGTCATCCGTTTTCTTTCCGTCATCCATGAGTCTCCAATTCGAAAGAAATATTGACGAAGTAGCCGTAGTACTGTTTGTATGAACGCTTTCGCATTACCACGGATTAACGCCGGATTTCGGAGTTAACGCCGATTGACAGCCTAGGAGACATTCAACAATGTAAACGCTCTCCTAAGCTCTGCGTAGGGATGACAATTGTTACTACACCAATCGATCGACGATCGATCGATTGGTGTGAAAACACCCTTAGAATGCCAAAGATGGCCTATGAATAACTTGAATTTGGATCAAAGGTTCGAATTTTTTCGACTTTAGATCCGTATTTTTCACGAATTCGAATCGGATGCAGTGCGAAAAGCAATATCCGAATTCTGTCCGTGTTTTTAATACCTATTCGTATTTTCACGAATTCGAATCGGATGCAGTGCGAAAAGCAATATCCGAATTCGGTCCGTGTTTTTAATACCTATTCGTATTTTCACGAATTCGAATCGGATGCAGTGCGAAAAGCAATATCCGAATTCGGTCCGTGTTTTAATACCTATTCGTATTTTCACGAATTTGGATCGGATGCAGTGCGTAACCACTCTAAAACTACAAGGAGATCGCTGTTCGCTACATCCCAATTCGTTTTCAAAAACTTTCCATATCCAATCCAGGAAATCCATTGTAACAAAACCTCTTCAGAAAACTCCTAGAATATATCCAAAGATACATCATCCCATCTCAAACAAAACTCTGAAATCAACCTTATTGGTTCGAAATCTAAATATTCTACGTCAAATCAAAATACAGCAGAAAGCGCTTTAGCATTTACAGCGCAATCCGTATAAAATAAAGAGGGAAGCAGGAAGCCTGCTTTCATTGGGGATTATGCAGCATCAAACGCTTAAGTCACATTGTGGCTTGGGCTAGCAACGAGCAGGGGAATTCGTGTATTTTCCACTTGGTGGTGTTTGTTTTATCAAAAGAAGTTTTTGGGGTGGTTGAGATACAGTGGTGATATGTTTTATAGGTATACCGTTTTATGAGGAATCTTATTGTCCATGTTTGATCATAAATTGTTGACTTCACTCAAAGGTGTGTATTTTAATTTATATAATATAGACCAATTAGAACGTAATTGTATTTTTTTATTAAAATTGATACATGAAATCAATCAATATCAAGTAAATTGATAATAAGTATTATTTTATTTTAGTTCAATTACAAGATTTGCCAGCGTCTTCACCACAT
Organism: Melanchra persicariae; assembly: GCA_947386135.1. Classification (NCBI taxonomy): domain Eukaryota; kingdom Metazoa; phylum Arthropoda; class Insecta; order Lepidoptera; family Noctuidae; genus Melanchra; species Melanchra persicariae. Next base: position 2,729,013 of record OX376653.1, on the reverse strand, counting down.
ATAATCGGAAATTATACAAACGGAACGTAATCCCGAAAAAAATAAAGTTAGTACTCTTCCAATTCTAATCTATGTCTAAGCGAAAATTCATCAAAATTGGTTCAGTGGTTTTACAAACCGACGGATAATATGTTCGCATTTATTTTAATTTTAGAGTTCCGTACTGCCAAAATTGTGAGAACTCTCAAACCACTATAAAATGTTTTCAAAACAGGTACTATATAGGTCCTATATTACAGCTTATTTTGCTTCAAAATAAATCACACTAACAATTCATAAAATTAAAACAAATGAAAACCATTACTATTATCAAGTACAAACTTACAAAGGCCACATTTATCCACCCTACCTACTTAAAATTAATCAAAAAACGAATGTAATAGCTCCCAATCAAGGAGTCATCTACCAAGTTAAAAGAATTTGATTACTCACGGAGTCAATTAACTGAGTCCAGTAGGGTATAGGACAGTGGTTCCCAACCTTTATTTGACCCGGGACCACTTTGATTTATTTAATGTTGCTAGCAGGGACCAGAAATCAAGAAGAAAATGAAAACTGTGTTAATCTGAAAATAAACTTTACTTATGTCATAACTTATACAACGTGTAGCAGAATAAATGCAATTCCTCATAAGGCGTTATTGTACTCATCATTATGAACAACTTTTATAATGGGACGAACCACAAAAACAAAATCAAAAAAGTTATGCGCACAGAAATTTATGGGGCAGAGGTATATTTTTTTTTCGCAACCAGTATTGGTCACATAGTAAAAGTTACTCATAATGATGAGTACAATTTATGACCCCTTAAGTATTCTATAGTTGGGAAAAGGCTAAGCAGATGATGAAGTATTCTTTGTAATCGAAAGTAAAGAACATTAAACATTTCTGATAGAAACTTTACACCAATTTTCATTCATGATATTTTTGAGGTGAGAAAATTGAAATTAAACTTTTCACGGACCTAATTTTGGCCCTTGCGTACCCACCAGCGGTCCGCGGAGCACGGTTTGGGAACCACTGGTTTAAGACCTTATCAGTGACTGTATCTCTTTCTTATCTTATAGGGGATCTAATACAACTCATTTTGAGGGTTTAAAAAGTCATGTAGGATATGACATGGAAATATTTTTGAGTTTACGGGGGTGGTGTTTTTCGTTGCATGATTTTTATGACTTGGAATAGGATTTGCATAACGTTGATATCTAAATTGCCTTCAAGTTAATGTATTACGCTCATTATTTGTGAAAGGGTTGTAGATAGTTAATTTCAATAATATTAAAAAAAGGCAACAAATGTATTCAATAAATAGTATCACTTAAATAAGTCAGGTAAATTAAGTACTATCGAATTGAAATTGTTGAGTGATAGATAGACAACGCTCAGCTGAAACTATTGGTCGTAGAAAGCTGAAGTTTGGTATGTAGATTCCTTGGGGAGTGTAGGGAAGCACTAAGAGAGGATTTTCCAAAACTCGTACGGAAACGAGAAAAAACGGGATATGCGTCACGGGTACGAAGTCACGGGCATATGCTAGTCGTTTATAAAATACTGTATCATATTTTCCTTGAGTTGCACTGGTGGGCAAGGTTCAGGCTTCGACATTTTTATTAATTTTAACCTACTACTAAGTAGGTAATGAAGATTTTTTAAATTAAAAACTTGTTTTTGTCCCCCACGCTCAGTTTTAAGTACCTTATAATAGTCTCCTGAGTCCAAACAAAAATCATAGAAATCTTTTTGGCGATTTAGGCATGAATGCGTGTCGTTTAAACTCGTTTTCACATTTATAATATTGGAATAATTTATATCTGTACCTATTTTTAACGAAAAATTATATTCTAGAATGTAGACCTAATTCAAAAATATAATTTATTTACTGCATAACTTTGCATATTATTTATCTTCCTCTTCGCACAAAAACCTACATTCATTTTATCCACGCGTCCGCGAATAAATTAATCATACGGAACCCTATTAAAATAAAATGTCAGGCTACCCCGTCTCGGAACATCAAGATGTCACACGACAATGACTTTCATCATTTTAATATAATATCATTTATCTTTACCCTGTTATGCTAAGGGGGTGGGCAGATTACGTCAGTAAAGTACCTACCTACTAATGGCAAGTAGATATACTTAATCATCTTTGATTTTCATTTACCATAGTGACATTGGGACTTTAATAATGTAACCCCTTTGTTATTTTATAACAAAGAAATACACAAAATAAATATGAAATTGTCGTTGTATTCCGTACCATTATCGATAAAAACGGCAAAAAAATCACGTTTGTTGTATGGGAGCCCCTTAAGAGCGTGTATTCGATTCGCGACGAAAACTTTATGTTTTTTTAATTTTTCGAGATCAAAATCGTAAAGATGTGAGCAGATTATTTCAAAGAATATTACGGTTTTAGAAGGATTAAGTCTTAATTTACTACACTACTCTGTAAAAATACAATTTTTATTGACACTTTTTTAAAAAGAAGGCAATCCCTGATAGCGTTTTACGAAAATAGACGTCTGTCTCTTTTATGTACTCATTTAATTTACACGATTATTTTAAAAACACTATAAATCCCCGAACCGTGAATCGAATACACGCTTTTAAATATTTATTTTATTCTGTTTTTAGTATTTTTTGTTATTTATAGCGGCAACAGAAATACATCATCTGTGAAAATTTCAACTGTCTAGCTATCACGTTTCAGACAGACAGGCAAACGGACAGCGGAGTCTTAGTAAATAGGGTCCTGTTTTTACCCTTTGGGTACGGAACCCGAAAAAATAATTTAAAAAGCTATAAAATAAATTCAAACAGACATATCAGCTACACGGCAATAGTAGTTTATGCAACGACCATATAAAAAAACACGAGTATGGGTTTATCACACGAGGCGTAGCCGAGTGTGATAATAGCATCACATGAGTGTTTTAATACCTAATTATATGCCGTTGCATACACTATTTTATCTTCACTCATACAGTTGAAATAAAATAAGTGGAAAAATAGTTAATTCCAATATGGCGGATATTCTCATTGCGTATTCGAATGACTGCGCAGCGCGCTCTAACATAGACAAAGATAAAAGCTGGCACATTGACTTAAGTCAATGAGCCCGCGCCAAAAATTAAAAAGTTATTTTATGATGCAGTTGTTTAAAAATCGAAGGAAAATGTTGAACTGTAATGGTTTTTTTTTTTAAATTTTACCTATCCATGAAAAAAAAGTATGTGTTTATGCATTCGTTTTTGAACTCATATTTGGAACATTACGTTGTGAGTGTAGATAAAACAAATTACCTGCTTGATTTATTAATCAACATAGTTTGATATGTCTAACAAAAGTCGTGTGTCGACAAAGAAACGCAACATCATTCATGTACCATTGTTTATAAAGATATCGTTATTCTTATCGTACATTTAGATCAAAAATCGTCAAGTTTGTTACAGTCTTTAGAAGTTAGATGCACCTGTTCGATCCAGTAACTATTGATATAGAAATGAGAGGTTAAAGACAGCGGTAGGTTATCTAAAGACCAATATGTTGAACTAGTTTTTGTCAGCGGTTTCGCCCAAGTGATCGTTGAAAATTATTTACTAAAGAATATCATCATGGCCATGGTTTACCGGTGACCAAAATGCATCCAAATCCCTTGAACTGTTGAAGACTGATGGTTTTTAACTATCAGTAAACACAGACGCCAGCAGGGAATTCCACTCCCTGCTAAAATAATATCTTATCTCTTTTTCACATTTTTTTAGCCTTCACTTACATCTTTGAAGGAGTTTAAATCCTCAATGCTGTGAACAATAGTAATTATCATGTAAAAGTAATCCTATTCATAACTTGGTCTATCTTCTGAAAACTACTTTATATAAATAAATAAATAAATAATTAATATGCATGGTTATTCTCCGAATTAAACGTTTTTGAATTGAATTGAAAAACGTTTTGTGCGTATGTATGGGTGGTGTTACAGTTCGCGTCAAATAACTGTGCCCCTCTGAAGTTAGCCATTTGCAAAGATCGCGCAGGTGCAGTCACATAGATGGGAGCAAGCGGGACGCAAGCATGCATCGAACGTAATCGAGCGACTGAGATCCCCGCCCCGCGCATGTGCAGTTGCAGTTTGTTCGTAATTTTGACTACTACGCAGTCACTCGTAGCCAACTTCAGAGGGGCACAGTTATTTGATACGAAATGGACTACGTCTTGTAGTCTGATGATGGGACGGACCTAACGGAATTAAAAGCTCCCCCAAAACATAACAAATAAAAAAAATCAACTTGAGAAAAGTAATGGTAGAAGAAGTTCCCGGGACGAGGACTGGTAACTTAATTTCTAATTATCCTGATAAGCTTAATAAAAGTTCTTAGAAAATCCAAAGATTCACTGAAACACCAACTTTGAAGACAATATTGAATGAAAATCAAAGTACGTTCAAGAAAAACGATTACTATTATATCTGATTCGTTCGAATAACATCGGAAAGCGAAAAGTTTTCCAATAAGGATCGTCCGAACTATCCGTTCGGAATCGTACCAGATAACCGGATCGCTCGGAATCGTACCGAGGAGCCAAGTTCACTGGCATACTTCAAATGTTACTTCTGAATTTTCAGAGGGTAACAATCTTTCTAGCCTTGTTTTAAATAGTCATCTGAGTTTTCAGAATATTTGAATATTTAAATCTGACTAATTTCGAAACTAAAAATGATACTCTATTTTAAACTACGAATGATTCGAGAATGCTGAGAGTTTTAAGAATATTTGAATATTAATGTTTGACTAATTTCTTAATGAAAATGATAGGTTATTCTAACCTACAGACGATGCAATCAACTTTGCTCTTGTATAAATATGTAGGATTCGAAGATTTTGCATTGATTTTTTTACATTAATTCTATAATTCCGCAATTGACATTTTTTACATTAATTCATTTAATTCCGCAATTGACAACATTTCAAAATTATGAAGCACCCTAAAAAATACCGTTTCTAGATAATGTTTTCTCATTATTGATCGAAAGCTCATTTAAACATTTTAATTTTGTTAATAACTGATTTAACATAATTTGTAAAAATATATCAAAAAGTTTGCAACATGTAAATGAGTTTCAAAATGTTTGTAATTTCAAGTCATAAATACTTGGAGACTAGATAAAAACGCAAAGTACCAAAGTTTAATTCAAACATAAAACTAAAATGAATAGAATTTGAATAAAAATTGCACGAAACCCACTTTAATCCACAATAAAAAAACTAGTAACTATGATTACAAATTCTTTTTTCAAATTACAAGTTTCTTTAGCAAAAAAAAAAGTTCAACCCTATCAATTCCATCTGGCTGCAATTTTTAATTTTACGACGACACAAAAATCATTAATTTTAATATCACAACGAAAACTTTCTCAAAATTTATCCTTAACTGAGAATAACTTAATTTTGCGAACAATATTTTCTATTACGCCTCTAAAGATTTAGGGGGTCGGCAGTACAATAGGGGCTTCTACAAAGGTTTTATCGTTGTAAGCAAGGTGCCTTAATAACGTTTTCTTGAAGGTGTAAATAAGAGTCCACAAAGGAAAATTTTGAAAGGCTACCGGATTTTAATTAAGCGTAATCATTTTGTTATAATCAGTTATGATCATTAACTAAATTGTTTTGCTTTGTACTAGACTTTGTTTTTGTTTTGATTTACTAATATTGCTTGGAAACTAACTGAAGTTTTATGATCAAGATTGTCAAGAAGATTCTTGCTTATGATGACTATTGTGTGATGGTCGCTACACAACTTATTATTAACGATGCCGGTATATTTCGTTGCGTATTTTTTACTAACTATTTATTGCTCCTACAAAACTAATAGATACCTTGCGGTAACCACTGGCTTTTCAAACATAGGAACAGAGTGTCAATTCTATTAAATTAATCGCAATCTGTCAAAAATGTATGGAATTTGAAGTTTTTTTGACAGATTGCAACTGACATGCGAATGCGAACGTTATTTAAAAATCATAGAACCTCCTCCTTTTTGAAGTCGGTTAATTAGTAGAATTGGCTCTCAGTCCAGTATTTTTGAAACAGCAAAAATCACAAACGATCCTACCTACCAAATTTACCAAAAATCCCTCGAAAAATATACTTAAAAGAAAAAAGAAGTTACAAGAAATTCTTTTTTCAATCGCGGCCAATAACGAAAAGTGATCTGACATCCAAAGAGCCGATAATCATTTAGCGATGACTGGCCGTTTCTTGACTTTACGTAAAGATTTCGAGAATGGACTGAGCGTTTCTTATCCTGGTATGAAGTGAAAGCAAGTATGAGATGGTATGAGAGAGATACGGCGATCGTGTGGCCAGTAGTTGTCATTTACTAGAATTCTGATACGGCCACGTCGTAAATTTAAATTAAATTTAATATTTTAGTGACTCAGACAACTTTAGACCACACTATTTAATTTGTTAGTAAAAAGGCTATGTTATTCTATCCTATATTGTCCCACTTCTGGCCGAATAAACTATGTTAGTACATCAATTAAATAAAAACATTAATATGATAGCACTATCAATTTCGTCAAGACAACCTACAAAAACGAGATGGGTACCTATTTGGCGCTCAATCACTTTGTCTCTTTCTACAAAGCAGTCAATGCTCAGTCCATTCTCCACCGTTTAAGGCTTTAGGCCACGTCACCTGTCATAACGCGATTGGCCTCAAACGAGACCGTAATATATTTCCCCTTTTTTATTATTGTTCATATTTATTTTATCGGACGTCTGAGGAAAGAAAGGCCTTAATCGTGTGAAGGATGCCTTGTTGGTATAGTGGCCGTTTGTTTTGTCTGATGTTTTGGTTGAGAATTTTAAATGTTATTTGGTGTGTCAATAGAACTGTTTTTTTTATTAGTTTTGGTATTGTATAGAAAATGTACCTATAGATTTTTGTTTATGAATTTAAAGTTCATTACAGTTTTAAAATCCCAATTACATTAAAAACATGCAATTGCCTACAATTTAAACAAAAATGTATACAATTTAAAGATACTTAATATTTGATTATTTTGACGGCTTGATTATTATTTAAAGAAGATTATGTCTCAGAAAGTAAAACTTCAATTCAAATTTTACGTATTTGTCTTACTTAGACATTCATAAAATAAAAATGAAAAATAAGAAAATATAATAGTTTTAAAATTACCTATCAGTATTATGCGAACTTCATATCACATTTTGAGGATCAAAGTATAAACTATAAAAATATCGTTATTGAGAGCAGGATCGACACAATGGCCTCTAATGATCCTTATTTATTGTGATTGAACAAACACCTGAATGGAATTTACTTCAACGAAATTCTATCTCTGGACTGGACCCTGTTTTATCAAATAGCAAATGCGAGAGGCGACTGAAATCGAAATATCTTGTAAATATTCAAACCTCATTCTGCGTAAAATATTTAGTTTTCTGTTATAAATAAAACAACAGAGAAAACTTTTATCGTAATATTAAAAATAAATGATTACGTGATACAAAACATTTATATAAATAGTCTGACGACCCCGATGTAATAAATTTAAATGGTCGACATACAATGTATTTCCAGCATTGTTTCAAATTGAACAACTTTACTCAATTGAAGAATTATAAAAACTTATCGAGATGATTATAATTTATCATCACAATTCGATTGTTTACATGTGTATTGTTTAAAGATTTATTTATTTTTTGCAATAACATAATTGTGCGTAATAGGTTAAATTTTTATTTATTTATTTGTATATTTTAATAACTATTTTTCCAATTTACAAATAAACTAACGAATCTTATTAAGCAAGCAGGAAATATTGACCAGGGTGGCAACTCTACTAATATTGACCAGGGTGGCAACTCTACTAATATTGACCGTGGCAACTCTACTAATATTGACCAGGGTCTACTAATATTGACCAGGGTGGCAACTCTACTAATATTGACCAGGGTGGCAACTCTACTAATATTGACCAGGGTGGCAACTCTACTAATACTGACCAGGGTGGCAACTCTACTAATATTGACCAGGGTGGCAACTCTACTAATATTGACCAGGGTGGCAACTCTACTAATATTGACCAGGGTGGCAACTCTACTAATATTGACCAGGGTGGCAACTCTACTAATTTTTAAGCAACGTTCGTATTCGCATGTCAGATGCAATGATAGAACTGCAGTGCGTTTCAGTAAACATGTCGAAGTGAACACCTGGGCGGGGTGCCCGACGGGTGAGATGTCAAACCATACAAATATGATGGAATGACAGCTCTATTGTCGTTCACTCCGCCTAGGTGAACATCGTGAGATGTCGACAGAATCGACCGGCTGTAAACATGTCGAAGTGAACACCTGGGCGGGGTGCCCGACGGGTGAGTTGTCAAACCATACAAATATGATGGAATGACAGCTCTATTGTCGTTCACTCCGCTTAGGTGAACACCGTGAGATGTCTACAGAATCGACCGGCTGTACAAGTTGCTTAATACTGCAGTGCGATTCTGTAAACATGTCGTAGTGAACACTTGGGCAGGGTGCACGACAGGTGAGTTGTCAAACCATACAAATAAGATGGAATGACAGCTCTATTGTCGTTCACTCCGCCAAGGTGAACACCGTGAGATGTCGACAGAATCGACCGGCTGTTAACATGTCGAAGTGAACACTTCGACGGGGCGCACGACGGGTGAGTTGTCAAACCATACAAATATGATGGAATGACAGCTCTATTGTCGTTCACTCCGCTTAGGTGAACACCGTGAGATGTCTACAGAATCGACCGGCTGTACAAGTTGCTCAATACTGGTCAGACAAAATTTGAAATGAGTCTATCGACACGAAAAAAATAAGAAGAAGTTGCAATCTGACAAAAATGTACGGAAATGAAGGATTTTTTTGACAGATAGCAACTGACATGCGAATGCGTACGTTGATCTGGCACTCTGATCCTTACAGTAGACAGCTGGTGGCATAACTTACCCCAGTCCCTACAATGACGCTGATGGCTTTGGCGCGTACTATTTGTCCTGTACAGCAGTGCGATTCTGTAAACATGTCGAAGTGAACACCCGGGCGGGGCGCATGACGGGTGAGTTGTCAAACCATACAAATAAGATGGAATGACAGCTCTATTGTTGTTCACTCCGCCTAGGTGAACACCGTGAGATGTCGACAGAATCGACCGGCTGCTCGGCTTTCTCTCACAGCGGTATCACGATGACATTAGCACGTCATAGGGACACGTCTAAAATAGTAGTCTAAGATCAAGTTAGTTATTTAGCTTTGAAACCTTTTTTAGCAGGACTTCTATAGACGCATTGAAACTTAATTGCATATTTTGAACAAAACGACATCAACACCCATCTGAATTTAAGAATATCACAGTACCTTTCTAACTGAACGATGATAACTATTCTAGAATTACAATAGCCAAATCCAGCTTTTCCCATCTGATCCCAAAAATCTAAAATGGTAATCGAGACGGAACTCAAAACTTCCCAAAACTGGAAGTAGCTGCAAATCAAATTGAAATCCAACTCATGCATTACGTAGGTTAGAGCTCCATAAACTTGTATGGAAACGTCAAAAACTGGAAAATCATAGAGGTCTGGAGTGAACGGATTTGAGAGGGATACCAACTACTTTATTGGGGACCAGCGGAAGCTGAGTATAACTCAGACAAGTTGGGAGCAATCCAAGTTTGGAGCCTGTTTGATTGCGTACCTTCTTGCTCAATTTGCAATATTTGTTTGAACGTATTTTTGCGGTTTACCGTACAATTGGTATGATCGAAGGGTTTGAGTTTATAAAGACGATTTTGAAAAGCTATATTAGAAATATAAATATTTTTTTTGTGTTTGTAAATGGTGGTCCCTGGAATTACTGATCAGATTTTGATAATATACACTATCGATGTAACTATTTTAATCTTTCATAGATCATATTTATAGTTCCGTATACGAATGCAGATGGTCGATGGGGCCGAAAAGTTTTGGAGTGGCGACCGCGTACCGGAAGACGCAGCGTTGGAAGGCCTCCCACAAGGTGGACCGATGACCTGGTGAGGGTCGCGGGTAACCGATGGATGCGAGACGCACAGGACCGGTTGTTGTGGCGACACTTGGGGGAGGCCTATGTCCAGCAGTGGACGTCTTTCGGCTGATGATGATGATGACACGAATGCTAACTTGTAGAACCCTATTATTAAGCCTCCACTGACCATCAGTCATAAACCTTTAGGTATAGATTGACAGTTGAATTTTTCGCAGACTGTTTATTTTTATTGTCGCCGCTATAACAATAAGTAACAAAAATTAACGTAAATTCAAAATTAACAAGAAGCCACTTGCAGCACCCAAAAAATATTTAAAATATTTTCAATTTATGGTACACGGAACCGAACCCGAAGGATCGCCAAATTGAAGTGGCAGTGGGCAGGGCACATTGCTCGCAGAACAGATGGTCGATGCGGCCGAAAAGTTTTGGAGTGGCGACCGCGTACCGGAAGACGCAGCGTTGGAAGGCCTCCCACAAGGTGGACCGATGACCTCGTGAGGGTCGCGGGTAACCGATGGATGCGAGACGCACAGGACCGGTTGTTGCGAGGCCTATGTCCAGCAGTGGACGTCTTTCGGCGGATATGATGATGATGATGGAACAATTCGTGTTCCAGTCTGACTCGACCTTAGACTAACTAAATAATCATAAGAAGTGACCAGGGTCAGGGTTCCAGAGGGAGGAATAATAGTATAAGATAGATTTCATCAACTCATTTTTTTTAATTTACACATGATTTGATTCAGTGGTATTTTATTTAGATACGAATCCTCTTATCTTCACGAGATAAATAATTATGTAGGCAATTCCTTTTCACCCTCAAAACCCTTCAGTCTAGTCGGTCAGTTCCTAGAGCTTGTATAAACACAAATACGAATCAACGATCAACGTGGGTGTCTCAGATAAATCAACGGAGAATGATTTGCGCAAATCACAGGTAAGGAGAGGACTTGGAATGTTTGGGGGAGGATACGAAAGAAAAAAATAAATAGGTGAATCAATAAAATTGTGTCAGTATTCGAATATTACACTACTGCCCAAAAAAAGGAGTGTTATGTTTTCAGGGTTCATGTATGTATGTATGTGTGTTCGTGATTTTTTTTATTACTGCTTTAAATATACCCACTGGATAAGTTTTTAAAGTATTTTTAATCATTTAAGGTCGATTGAAACCGAAAAAAACACAATGATACGATAAATGATTACTACAAAGTATCTAAATTAAATTGACACTCACTATTCGTCAAGCAAGCTGATAGTATTGAATTTATCCAAAAAACCAATTTAAAAAAATATTTATTAGAAAAGCTTATTTGTTGCTTTGGTGTATCCATGGAAATAACGTAGTAATTATTGGTTCGGTGATGAATAAGATTTAATTTATAACATGTGAAACTCATTAGTGACCTAATCATCTAGGTATTCAGAAACGGAAAATAGTAATAAAAATTAATTTGCGTCTGAGAATTGGCATAAAAATCGCCAGACCTCCCAATCCTGCACAAAAAATCCAAGTAAAATCTTTTACAAGGTGCTTACTCACAGATGATTTAGAGGCTCATTCACGGAGCAATAAATAAATTTGACAGTCATTGGTCGTTTATGTTCCACGGACATACAGAATGTATGACACATAGTGAAAATAGTGGTCCCTGACTCATAGAGAGGCAATGCAGATTTATTGCTTAATTGTTAGTATGCTAAAAAGGTAGAACAGGAATCTTGGATTAATATAGAGATTCTGTGAATTTGAGCTTCTTGGCAGCAAAAAGGAGGAAAATGATAAAACATGATAACGACTTTACAAAATACTTTTACGTATGTGTAGTCCTCAAATTTCGATTATAATTATGTTTTGCAAATTCCTCATCATGTTTTCCTTAACCGTTTTTCGAGAGCCGTGATGTGTAAGTGAACAAATACTCTGACTCTAAATTAATAGGAGCAAGAGAATGAGAAAAGTAGTGCTAGTTAAATCCTAATTTGATATAGTATGTTTCCTGAGTAAAAAAATATGATTCTATTTAGTCCGTCAGTTAGTTTGTCGAAAAATATAGAAAACGATTTTTTTGTTTTATCAAATCTCTAATTAACGAAGATAAAACGCATCAACGATAAGGTTCAGTGGGGGCTTGTGACGTCACTCTCCGGTAAAAAGTGTATCGGTCTGTGACGTCATACAAGTTTTCATCTCACTGTATCGTTTTCGTTATTTTTTACGTGAAAAAAGAAAAAATACGTGCCCATTATTTTTGGAAATCTATCTGACGGACTAATTAGATTTTTTCAGGAAACATCCCTATTAAAAGGACAGATGTGTGTGGAATGGGAGAGGGAGACCTTTGCCCAGTAGTGGGACATAACAGGCTTAATTAGATTAGATTAGATCCCTATCAATCTATCCTCGTAAAAGTTTGTGAGGATCTATGGACGTTTGTTACTCTTTCACGCAAAAACTTCTGAACGGAATTGATGAAACTTTATAGCAGGTAATAAAGCTTATTAAATATATTAGAATAACGTATAAGTTTTTTTTTAAAGCAGTTAGTAGTAATCACAAAAAATAATTCGAAACTAAAAATGTGAGATAAGGAAGGTTAACCCGACCCACCAATCATGTTTTAAGGACTCGAAGTAATAGGAATGCTACTGTAGTGATACACCAAGCAAGGGCGTAGCTACCGCTGTATCAGCCGTATCAATGATATGAGGCCCCGGGGGCTACTGGGGCCCCAAAATGTGTAAAAATGTTGTCCAGACGGGTAAAGGGCCCTCCAACAAATATTCACACAGGGTCCGTCTAAAGCAATCTACGCCACTGAGCCTGAGGTACATTATTAATAATATACCAAAACAAAAGTGTTTTTAATTTTATTCACAATAATTAGTAATGAGATTATTATCGCTCAATACAACGCACATTACATGTACTCTTATAATAGCAGCACCGGTGTTAAATTTTACTGCCCACATTAAAAGTTTATAATTACTAGTTGCGACACCGCGTCGTTAATATTTTTACTAATTATTATTAATTATGAATAATAAACAGCTGTGTCAGCAACTCAGTTGTCTGGTTTTCTACAATGTGTTGCAAGCTTTAGTGACTAGATGTGTCAATAAGCAGCTTTTTATAGCCTATTAAGTTATTAGTAACATAATTATATTTTTTAATTGCATCATAAATTAACTAAAAAACTTTTGATACCTATTTGCTTAACGAGTCGGATAAATTGTACCATGTATAATAAAATTTATTTTGTGTTGCACACGTAAAACACTTAGAAAAGAAAATTAATAATTCGTAGAAACTAAAAATACCGTATATTCATTTGATGTAATTATTATACTTACTTATATTTTAATTAGCTGTTAAGAAAAAAAAAACATTAAATTGGCACACACAAAATGGAAAGGTAAAATATTCCAAACACATTTATAAATTATTGTGGCAATTTCTTAGCTGTTGTATTACATAAACCTTTGATTTGTAACACTATGAACGTTGGAACGCTTGTATCAATAACAAATGTTGCGTTCAAACTAAACTCTTATCACATTATTTTCGCACACAATCACTTGTGTTACTAACCTTACGACCCTGAACGATGACGTTATGATTACTAACCACCTATTTAGTTGCTATAGATATCAGGCGACTATTTCGCTCGCCACACCATCGCCTCCGTGGCGCAATTGGCTAGCGCGTTCGGCTGTTAACCGAAAGGTTGGTGGTTCGAGCCCACCCGGGGGCGTTTCTTTTTGATTTTTTTCCTAGAACACCCGTGTTAATAAATTGAAGTAATTTCGTAATGAAGACACATTTTTTGTTGTATCTTGTTAATAATATTCATAATCTTGGAAAATTTTCACAGATCATTTTGTTTTCTTTCAACAAAATAAGGAATACCTATCATTTTTTTTTTCTATTTCACTGAATTCAGCCCTAAACTTTCCAGTGCCTTCAACAACGGTATCCATTACCAGGTTGGCACGTGTAATATCTAGTTTGTTATTGAAATAACTTGAACATTGGATCTGACCTTATTTTGATATCTCAAGAATAAGTTTATTCTCTAGCTTGTTGTGTTGTGCCGTACATGCTATACTAACTTAACATTCTATAAATCACAATGATGCAATATTTAATACAGAATTAACGAAAATATTGTTATTAAAATGGTAAAAAAGTATAAAAGAACTGTCTGTCAGTGGTCACGAACTGTCTTTGCTCAAATCATGGTCAAGGTCATACCCATGGTCGTCTTTTTGTTGTTGTTGTAACACGTCACTATTTGCCGATTGTTATTCTTAAATACGTCCCGATTCACGTTATTTTAATCCATAATTACATGTATTAAAAATCAATATTAACTGAAGAAAAAAAGTTGAATTGGGCCTTCTTTTTTACTTTTTTATAATTTTAATCACAAAGTTTTCATAAATTAGCTGCTCATTGTTTACGCGGCGTTCATATTCTCATTTCAGTCGAAATCTGCTAAAGGGTTTGGAAATTAGAGATGTTCTTTTAACCGGGTCTCCATCACTGGACTGGATACTGGATGTAACACTGTTACTCAATGCCACCATCTGTATTTTAATTTATAATAAATTGTACAGCTTACATAACGTTTGACAAAATCTGGACTTGGGGCACCCCGACTCGGACGGGTTAGGTTAGGTTCGTGGTTATTTTTTTAAATAACTCAGAAATAGGAGGCCTGCGAAACGGGGCTCGTCGACCGGGCCCGAATGAAAAGTTTAAGACATTTTAAGCTTTAAAATACAGAAGGATATTTTCTCCCAATGGGTAACATCCACTAGACCAACGAGGCACTTAACAAAGAAATCTGTCCCTATCTATAAGTAATTCAAGTAACTAAATAGTAAACAAGAATTTCCACCTTGTCTAAAACCTAACCTTAGGTTAAATACACAACTTCATAATCTGAACGAAAATATAGTTATTTCTCTCATAATATAAATGGGAGAAACTAGGTGGGGTTGCGAACCTTCTGAATGGGTTCATTAACGCTTTCACGGTAACTAGGTCTCGCTGCTTTACGCTGTGTATTTTGTAAAAATGTTACTTACCACTGGCTGGGTAACAAGAAACGCAAAAGCTTGGAAATTATTTTTCTGAAATTATATTTTGACTCCTTTGATCAAAAGTAAATTGTTTTTTTTATTATTATTATTGATAGGCACGCGCTTGACCACTATCTCACCTGATGGTTAGCGATGATGTGGCCGAAGATGAAGTGGAGTTGGAATCTCGTGGCTGTTTTTAGAGTTGTTATCATGCCAAGAACCTATCTATTATGATGTTAAACGACAAGAAAATAAAATACTAACAATTTTTTAGAAATGGTTGAGCGGTGATTTAGGTCGATCTTAATTAAAGCTGGATTCTCTAATATAATGTTTGATCTAGTAGGTACGCAGGTAGTGGGTCACTTCCCGTGGGTGTCGTTAGAGGGGATTAAGGGACTCACCAGAGAATGGGCAGCAGCAATTGCTGTAGATTCCAACAGCTACACTGCGATCGCCAACCCGCCATGCCCCCTCGCTCCGGACCATGGAATGAACCAAAGCCGGACGCTAGAAGTCGCCGCCGCCGATCGCCTCGACGAGGATACGGCAGTGCTCCGCCCAAGCAGGGCAGACCTTCACCGTATACTCCACTATCGGTGTCTTTCGGGCGATTCACACAGTAACACTATTTAGTGATACAGTTTTTTATAGACTGAGCAAGTACTAAAAATTTTTGAGATGTGAACATTACTGCCATTTATGTCTTGTAACCAAAAATGACCGTAAAGATAAAATTATTCTTAATTAATAACTATAATAGCCTGACAGAGATAAAATAACTAATTTATAACTCTATTAAAAACAATATGGCGTCTCAAACGACTTCCAATTACTTATGCTACCGGCCTTTTAGCCCCAAGGAACATATTGCTGTCCTTGTCTCTTTTGAGGAGATAGAAAGAGGTGGATATAGTTTATTGAGTTACTAATTGGGCCACCCGTTGATACGGTACTTAATTAGGTACTATCTTATTTTTTATCAAGATTAGAAATCAACTGATTAATTTAGATGGATGTTCGTAAATCTGAATGTGTCTGGAAGATATTTGTATTGTTTTTTACTATTTTATTTGAGTTAAGTGGATACTTATCCCCTTCAAAATACTGTATTTTGAATAAAGAATAACTGACGAAGATGTGTTTCGCCAGTTGTCGACTCGAAGTAACATATTATGACAAGACCAGAGACAATTAGCGAAGCTAAGTAGCTAGAAATATCGTAAAATTAATTTTGTCAGTAAAAAAAAACTAATTTTATCAACATATCAGGTATAGTTCAACGCAGTTCTTCTAAACAATAAGAAGGTAAGTATTGATTGTGAATTAGTGAGTGCATTGAGTATTAAGAGAACCTAAAGAAATACTGCTTACAACACGCTAAACTTTGACAGAGCGGGATAAACTAGAGTTGGGCAAAATCCTCTTTCAACTCTTAATTCAGAAATCAGCGGCTACTCTCATAAACAAAAAACTGCACTATTTACGTCACACAAAATCTCCAACTGCACAGAAAACCAGACTAAAACTAAAATAGCCGGAGCAGTCCATAAAGACAGGTGGCACAAAAAGCGGACGCTCTTTGTTACAACGTTATAGCGGTAAAAACCTGGACACGGGCGCCATCTGCCGGTGACAATGGTAAGATTTATCGCCTACTTTCGCCATAGGAGAGTCTGTGTTGAGAGGTTTGAGGCATGAGCGGTAGCGACTAATCGACGTCACAATTTGGGTGTCATTTTACTGCTTAAGTTCTGTCCTAGGAAGAAATCGTGGAATACGAAAAGGCTGTCAGTTTGTTTATTTGTTAAAAGTTTCTTTTATGTATAAGTAAGTACATAAATTTTGTCATTGTCAAAAGCTAAAAATCTGACACCAGTCTTGCCAAGAAGTACCGTGTTACCCAGTTAAAGTGTTGTGAAGGTCTGGTAGGCAGCCGCTCCACGTAAAATGCTGGTATTCAGCTGAATCCGGTTTGACTGGAAGCCGACCCCAATATACTTGGGAAAAGGCTAGGCAGATGAGGAAGTACATAAATGATATAAAATCCATTTAAACTTCAGCATTTTTTTATTGAATGTGGATGAAGTTTTAAATTTGAAGTTAACCACTGCTATTTTAACAGTCCTTGGTCATTTACTTCTTATATGTCGTCGAACGGAATAAACTATATACATACAGAATGTTGCAACCATCGTTCAAATAACTCAGCATGTCGGGATTTACTTATGCACTGGGTAGCCTGTACCCCTTTCTACCCAAACCAGCCTTGGTCCCATCTCTTGGACCAAACCCTTAAAGCTGTCTTGTAGATTAAAATCCGCAGCATCTACCAATGAAGTCCTCCCACAATATATTATATATCAGAAGGCCTAGCACAAATGTTTTGACGTAATATGGTAATGTTACAGTATCGTTAACGTAAGTGAATTTTGAATATATATAAAACTAATGCGACCGCGTACCGAAAGACGCAGCGTTGGAAGGCCTACCATTAGGTGGACCGATGAACTGGTGAGGGTCGCTGGTAGCCGATGGATGCAGGACGCACAGGACCGGTTGTTGTGGCGACACTTGTGGGCCTATGTCCAGCAGTGGACGTCTTTCGGCTGATACGATGATGATGATGATGTTAAAACTACAACACCATAGTATTTACAACACCCCTCCACCCCGACCCTATTACTAAGATTTCCGTCTGTCCGTTTGTCTGTCACTAGGCGGTCCGTCTGTCTGTCACTAGGCTTTATCTCATTAACCGTGATAGCTAGACAGTTGAAATTCACAGATGATGTATTTTTGTTGCCGCTATAACAAACTCAAAGGGCATTAAGAGGAACACGGATGGGTTTTAGTCAATAAGAGTCTGACAATCCCTTCCGCTCCACACAAAGCGAAAGAAGTCATTTAATGATTTCCCATCCCTAAAAAGAAAATCTTACCAGATGCAACTGTGTACCTGTATTTTTTATTATTATTATTGATAGGCACGCGCTTGACCACTATCTCACCTGATGGTAAGCGATGATGTGGCCGAAGATGGAGCACGCTTGCCTAGAAGTAACCTATTCACTCTTGACTTAAAGACTTCCGGGTTGTAGCTATCAGGAAACAAAGACTCTGGCAGGGAATTCCACTCCTTAGCTGTACGCACAATGAATGTGTTCCCAAAACGTTTAGTGCGTGTGGGTGGGATGTGGGTACCTATCTGACCTCTATATTCCAAAAACTATGAACATACCATATACGAATACGAGTACCTTGGCAAGACTGGAAAGGTCATAGATCTATAAATGACAGCTGGGACCACCAGCTTAAAGTGCTTGTCTCGGTATGAAATTGATGGTCACCCATCCACGGATTGACCCCAATAGCTGTAGATTTCGCATTGCTAATAAAGTAATAACTATTGAAATACCTTGCCTTGTTTACTTAAAGGCACTATGTTTATTTAGAGAAATAAATTAATGAAAAGGTTTTGTAACCACATTAAAAAAACAAGTAAGATTAATAAAATTATTTATTTTAAGTTTCAGTGCTTGCACAGAAAATTAGATTTTATATTAAAATAGAAACCGCCATTGCGTATGCAAATGTTGGCATTACAAATATTAAATTCCAATTATAAATATTAGACAATGGGAGAAACGATGTTCTCTTTAATTTTAAATAAAAAAATGGAGGCCGAACTTCAACTGTGCTTTCAATAATTTTTAGATATAATTAATTTTATAATACTTTGAAAATTGTAATTGAAACATTTGAATTCTCTATCATTATAATCGTCTCTCTCTTTCTCGATCGATTTTTTTTATCCAGTAAACCTAATCTGCGCACAAAAACTAAAACGTGCAAGTAGGTAAAACACCCTTAAAAAAATATTCATAATAAATAATTGAAAGCACGCAACAAACCATAAAAAGATCATCATAAAATTAACGTCTAATTAATAAACTAACTTTATTTCACTTTTCACAAAAAACTTTTAATACCATATGACATTTACAAGATTATAATCCGATCCTGCCACAGATAACGAAATATTCCCAAAACGTAAATTATTTTCAAATTAAAAAAAAAGTATAAACAGCGGGCGACATCCCTTTTATAGTTTCACCTTTATTAATGCGTGTTTTTAAAGAATTTATGTTTGACATTTGTGGCTGTGTGCGCCGGCTACCATTAGGTAAAAAAAAAAACTACTGAGTGCATAGTGCATTCCATGACTTTTTATGCAAAGGGATGCGTGTGCCGTTTCCAGAAAAAAAGGTGTTTATACTTTTTTTGTATTTAATTTGTTTCGAATATTTCTTTGACACACCATTTTATGGCATCAAATTGTATCTACTTTGGAGTTTCAATATTTCGAATTAGAAATGTAAATTAATGTAAAAGAATAGTACTTTACATCTAGTTTAAACTGATAAGTAAAAAAAAATTGAAGAAGAATACGTGTTAATGTTTGATTTACCTATTAATATAATTTAAACTATTTACAAAATAAATATAGAGTAGAGGAGTAGAGTAGAGTAGGGACTCCATTTTCCGCACTTAGACACCTATTCGGTCCATTGTGTACAGGTGTCCGGGTTAAGTTAGCCAGCCTAGCTCCGCTCAGAAGCACAGGATTTTCCTGGAAGCTTGACATGCTTCACGGGGCGACCTAACCGTTCCGAGGATTTGTTCGCGTTGGGTAGCCACGGCCTCGCATTCCAGGATGATGTGCGCGGCTGCAAAATATTTAGGATTGACGCATCATATTTCCACATCCAATTTGTTGCAATCTCAATAGTCAAGGCACATTCTAACCACAACTGTCACACTTGCCTCAGCTCTCTAACCGTATCAACTGTCAAAGTAACCTTCAATAGTTTCCTAATTATGATTAAATTAACCAGTTTTGAACTAACTAAACAAATTGTAACATCCCTTTCGAGATGGTATGTATGAAAGCCTGTCCGGCCCCGGCGACACACCGGTGTGTCGCGAATTAATCGCGAATTTAATGTTTATTTACCTATTACATAAGATTTATTTTATATTAGGGAATTTTCACATGTTGGGCCTGAGCGGTTAAATCATTTTAATACCTACTTGTCTGAATTCCTAAAAACAATCTGTCATTAAATATTTCAATTGTTTTATCCCTGCCATATTTGTTTGACTGCCAGTCATTTTAACTAATTTTGAAAGGAGGTAAGTTAGTAAGTAATTGTCCTCCAAAAGATGTTTTGTTGGAGGCTAGACTGGACTCAGACATTTTGTCTCGCAATTTAGACAGTTTTAACAGATTTTATTAGCAACAAGTTACCGTCTTAATTATGTAACAAAATGGAAAATACAAAATAAGGACCGATAAATTGGAAATCAAGTTTGTTGTGGAAACATAGGTAACAAACCTATGTTTCCACAACAAACTTGCACTCCTGTGGTCTACATGCGAGTTTTTTTATGTACTCGATCGCGTTAACAAAATAAAGCAACTAGTATCTCATTACAAATTAAAGAGGCAACTAGCGCCATCTGTTGTCATTCGTATTCACTAGCGCCACTAACATGAACGAAGCTGAACTCCTGCGCATCCCAAAAAAATCTAAACAACGTAAAAATTATAAATGCCATCGTGGGTTTGTATTATACCTATTTGATTCAAAATTCCGAAATCCTGAACCGATTGATGATTGGACCCTGGAAACGGTTAAAGGCTATTCTAATACAACTAAAGCCACAGGCAAATACTAGTCGATAATAAAATCGGATCCTGTTGGTAATTCGTCCATATTCTAGACTAAAGAAATAATTCTGTTTTACACAAAATTCCTTTGTCTGACGCATCTTTATCAAATGCCCGTATAATGACTGCCTCAGCCTGGGGACAAACTCCATTTAAGGGATATTTCGATAATTCCCTTCAATTACCTTAACACAGTAATTTACTCAATTATTTAAACTATTTCTTGGGCATAATGATTTATTGTGTGGGATTTATAATCGTAGTACTTTTTTTTATTTCTACTTTTTTCTTAGCTTCAATTTTATACCAAGGATAGGATTACCCATATATATGTTGCAGCCAGTTAGCTTAATCAGCCGTTTAATTGGTGGCCTAGCCTTTTCATTTAAATACCCCGATTTTTCAGCGACCTATGTGACATCATTCTTTTGTTGAATATCGTTTAATGACATCTTGCCCATGTCATGTATCCTCTTTAGCTATGACGTCATTGTTTTTCTATTGTGTCTGATGCGTTGACAGTTGACAATGTATGTCGCTGATTAAACGACGCAGTGCAATGAGAAGGCTAGGCTTTTAATGAGATGGCTGATTAAGCTAGTTGGCTGCGACATAATTATATCTACATTTTTATGTATGGATGTATTTTTTTTTTTCGTTGTACCATAATTAATGTTTTAGCTATTTATCTATCATCGCCTCGTATCTCTGACAGTTATAGCAAAATATTAATCATGTAATTTTAAGAATCCTGTGGCTAAATTGAAACAGTCACACGGATCGATCTTCAAGGTTAAGCAATGCTTGCCGAGGTCAGTCTGTGGATGGGTGAGCATCTTAACATACCAAGATTCCTCCGTGCCGCGGAAAGCACGTTAAGTCGTTGATCCCGGCTGTCTGAGAAGCCAGACAATCCGACACCAGTCTTGCCAAGAACTATCGTGTGGTGGGCTGGTAAGCAGGAGTTTTTTTTTTAATGATTGGCACGCGCTTGATATTCAGCTGAATCCAGTTTGATTGGGAGCCAACCCCAATATATTTGGAAAAAGGCTAGGCAGATGATGACCTTCTTATTAATCGAGGATTTTTTTCAGTGTTATGGTGACAGAGTCGAGTGGAGGTCCTTCAAACTGACTTGGAACTAAATTCCAATTTCTTTAAAATAAAATGTCCGTAAACTTGTACATGTTCACAAATACCACATCATGCTTTCATTTTGCTTATGTACAGCTAAGGTGTGGAATTCCTTGGCGAAGTCTATGTTTCCTGATGGCTACATCCTGTGGGTATGTTACTTCTAGATAAATGTACACCATTGTCAACTAAATAATTGCTTATGTCGAAGAGAGAAGGTGGTATACGGTGAGCCCAGCTATCTTACTGCCTAGACTATTTGGTACCACTGCTGAGCTTCCCTTTTCGAGCTAGCCTGTCAAAGTCACAGTCAAGCCAAAAGTCAAAAGCCACCCCGCACGGCGCGGGGTCATCTTTTGGCTTTTGGCTCTCAAGCCAACGCTTTTTGAACGTAAAATTTTACATAAAGACAGTCTCCCAAAACGACCGCCCGTCACCTCTTCCTTGTAGTTAAGCTGGGAAGAAGTGGTGCAACAAACAAACTCCACATCAACACATGTCTGTTACGTTTTAAAGAACTTGAATTTATAGGTACTACAGTATGTAAAGTAATTACCTAATACAAATCACAAAACAAAACAATATCAGTAACACTTATAAAACACTTATAACTTGATGTTACGTAGTGTTTTTTTTGGGTTCCGTACCCAAAGGGTAAAAACGAGATACTAATTCTAAGATTCCGCTGTCCGTCTGTCTGTCACCAGGCTGTATCTCATGAACCGTGATAGCTAGACAGGTGAAATTTTCACAGATGTATTTCTGTTGCCACTATAACAACAAATACTAAAAACGAAATAAAATAAATATTTAAGTGGGGCTCCCATACACCAAACGTGAATCACGTTTTTGCCCTTTTTTATAGATAATGGTACGGAACCCTTTGTGCGCGAGTCCGACTCGCACTCGCACAAACGGACCCAAAGATTATCACTAGAAAATGGCTGTTCTATAAATCATCTAAAATAGAATCCTCGCTTCAATCTCTTCTCACCCCACACGCAAGTCTAAAGACGCGACTGACTAAAACACCCCGCAGTGCAATTTACTAAATCTAGTAAAGGCGCGTCGCACACTGGCGCAAAGTTAATAATGAGCGCTGCAATTAAAGCACGTTACACACCTGCGGGTTTGCTTTGAATGCGTTTTTATTACTCTTTATTAAAATGAGTGAGACTCACAACGTGACATCTGAGCAGGTTACCTACAGGGCGACTTAAAAATGAAATGAAACAAAATAGAGTTTACTTAAAAAATATAGAAAATAAAGTTTACGGAAATTAAGCATCAAATCTCCGGATTTCATGAAAATAAGCGAAATATAGAGTCACAGCACTGGTTTTCAACGGCAGCCAGCGTTCATAAAACGATTTTAACTCATTTGCACATTTTAGAGGGAGCAAAAGTATTCATTTCAATGAACACTGATAAACACTAACGGACCGGATGTCTTGTAAGAAACCATTCGCATTTGCTACCGAGTAGTAAAACTAAGCAATTCTTTTCCATATTTATTGTGCGCCCAGTCAAAGTATACACTCTGCTAGTATCTGTGTTTGGTTCCTTATGACCCGTCAACCTTCAAAGCTAGAGTGAACAGACATATTCTGGGCTCGCTCATCTAAGACCTCATTTAACGCATACCATTAAGGTAGATATTGCCCGTGAGTTAGCAGTCACCCTGTATAAGTTTCATTTTGTAAAGAATATCTAAGGGTGCCTTATTATAAAAGATCTTAAATTAAGTTGAAAGTCTTTCAAAGTAACACGTGTAATTTTGTTCAATTATTGCGTGAGCTAGTATGCAAATTAAGTTTTTGAATTTTGAACAGAGTATTAAGTGTTCTGGGAATAATTGGAGTTTAATGCGTTGAAGATTTTTTTTAAATGATATTTAAAACATTTAACCTATGAAGTCTTACAATTTTTCGGAATTATATACCTATTGTTATTCCTGCAAAAAATCTAAAACGAACAAATACTTTTATTATTTCACCACAATCACGTTGTCGTTTCAAGGAGATTACGTCACATTGAGGTTCATAGAGGTCATCAACTAAATTTCTCTGGTGTTGGACCACGTTTCCACCTGCAACCTTGAATTACATTGCAGGCTACCAAGGTATATGTGATCACATTTCCGCAATGTAATTAAACTTGCATGCGAAGTACTTGCACCTGGAAAGGCGTTTTTCTACTTCATGCAAGACAATGGCCCTTATTCCAAAATGTAAACTCCAACTCAACTCAAACTCCAACACCGTCGGAGCTTGTCATAAATTGAAGTTTTTGAAAACGTCAATTAGACAAGCTTTCATTGACATTTTCGTGCTCATGTTGGAGTTGGAGTTCGAGTTGAGTTGCAGTTTACGTTACGTTTACGTGTACGAGTTTACGTGTTGCCAGTGATGACCTATGGACTCAAAACGTGGTCGCTCACAATGGGCCTCATCAGAAGGTTTAAAGTCACCCAAAGGGCAATGCTCGGAGTTTTCTTGCGTTTCCTTGCCATAACATTTTTACAGGGCCATATTTTAGGTCATTTTAAGCTAGATGAGGCCGGTGTTTCCTGGCTAACACCTTGAGAAAAAACAGCGAAACAAATACAGAGATCAAAGTCTCTTTTAAAGTCCATAAAATCCGTACTGGTCAAACTGAAACTGTTTGTCGTCATTATTTGCCTGGTTTTTCTCAACTAAGTTCGAATCATCTCGATAGACTGAACAGTCTGACGAAAAGCGGCTGAGTTATTTTATAAGGAGCGGCTATCTATCTGACCTCTAGTTGTTACTGGATAGCACGATACCATTAGGATTACCATTTAGGATGCATGAAGGAGCCTCCTCGTGTAGCGCAATTTGTTCCATAAGTCACTCAATTGAACCAAGCGCTCGGCGCATCCTGAACAGTCTCACCTAATACCTTACAAGACAGGCCAATCCTTCCCTTGCGGTGGTAGGACGCCCGCCTGGTTTGCGACCTCCCACCAGAGTCTGGCGTCAAGCAGCCTGCTGTGTTTCGTCGACGCGTGGGAGTACCAGTGCCTCACAGCATCTCCTGGGCACACTTGCTCCATCAAGAACCTCATCCATCGTTTACCATCAGGCGTGATTGAGGTCAAGAGTTGGCCTTAATAAAAAATAAATTACCGCTCGGCAAGATTAGTTGTCAGTCTTTTGGATTTCTGACTACCTGTAACGACTGTCAAACTTTTACGAATGATAGCTGGGACCAAACTGGGCTGGGACCAAACTAGGCTAGGATCATACTGGGCTGGGATTATACTAGGCTGGGATCATACTGGGCTGGGATTATACTAGGCTGGGATACAACTGGGCTGGAACAAAACTGGGCTGGGATCAAACTGGGCTGGGATTAAGCTAAGCTGAGATCATACTGGGCTGGGATTATACTAGGCTGGGATTATACTAGGCTGGGATCCAACTGGGCTGGATCAAAACTGGGCTGGGATCAAACTGTGCTGAGATTAAGCTAGGCTGGGATCATACTGGGCTGGGATCATACTGGACTGGGATTATACTAGGCTGGGATCCAACTGGGCTGGAACAAAACTGGGCTAGGATCAAACTGGGCTGGGATCAAACTGGGCTGGGATTAAGCTAGGCTGGGATCAAACTGCGCTGGGAGCAAACTGGGCTGGTACCTAATTGGGTTGGGACCTAATTGGGCTGAGATCAAACTGGGCTAGGACCAAATTGGGCTGGGATCAAACTGGGCTGGGATTAAGCTAGGCTGGGATCATACTAGGCTGGGATTATACTAGGCTGGGATCCAACTAGGCTGGAACAAAACTGGGCTGGGATCAAACTGGGCTGGGATTAAGCTAGGCTGGGATCATACTGGGCTGGGATCATACTGGACTGGTATTATACTAGGCTGGGATCCAACTGGGCTGGAACAAAACTGGGCTAGGATCAAACTGGGCTGGGATCAAACTGGGCTGGGATTAAGCTAGGCTGGGATCAAACTGCGCTGGGAGCAAACTGGGCTGGTACCAAATTGGGTTGGGACCTAATTGGGCTGAGATCAAACTGGGCTAGGACCAAATTGGGCTGGGATCAAACTGGGCTGGGATTAAGCTAGGCTGGGATCATACTAGGCTGGGATTATACTAGGCTGGGATCCAACTGGGCTGGAACAAAACTGGGCTGGGAGCAAACTGGGCTGGTACCAAATTGGGTTGGGACCTAATTGGGCTGGGATTAAACTGGGCTAGGACCAAACTGGGCTGGGACCAAACTGGACGATACTTGACGTGCTTCCCGAGTTGAAGGGAGGCCTCGGCATGTGATGCATGCATAATATGGCAGATCGATCAGGGTTATTACTTAGCCCCTCTTTGCTAGTCTCAATCAACATGAAAAACCATTCAAATCAAAAACATAATCAATAACTACAATTCCACGAAACAGATGTCGATGAGAAATCCAAAATCTATAGTAGTTGAACAAAGAGCGAGGCAAAAGTTTGACAAAACAAACCGGGAGTCCCTTTTAAAAACCATTATCGTTCAAACGGGGCCACTCTGCGCGAAACTCTAGAGCTATGCTGGGGTGGGGTGCTAGTTACAGCGGGATTTCAATGTTACACATTTTAAAAAAACTTACCAATCGGAGGCTAAATGGAAACTTGAAAGTAATGTATCTCTCTTCTCCGGGATCGGAGGAGAAAGATTCCTTTGGACTGAGCACGCAACTAGACTTTTTGAATGGCATAAGATATATTTATGTACTCAAAGGTTTGTGATATTATGCTTGTACACCAAGCTTTTTGCTCAACTGTACCTTGTGCCTTCTTAGAGATGAGAAGATTGGACTAAGGGAGTAATGAATACATCTATAGGTAAGCGATGATGGGTCAAGGAGCAGAGGCAAACGAAACAATAGATTGTGACTAAGTTGTTGATGTTACGAATTAAAAAAAAAAAAATTAAAATAGCGTGTTCTCAAAAACTAAATAAAAAAAAATAAAAAAGTGGTATTCATAGGGAGTGAATGACGGTAGCGGCTGACAGAGGTGAATAGATGAGAAACCTGTTCCCATGAAGATAAACGTAGACTGAAGTAGAAATTGATAGGGTGAGAAGCTTAAATTGTGGCAGTGTTCTTAGATGTTTGTTGAGTAAATGACAATGGGTTTGTAACGGCATCAATGGTGCCACTAAAAACACACGTAGCAAAATCTACATCGCAACAAAAAGAACCGCGACGCCATCTATCCCGCCAGCTGCGATCTTACTGAACGAAATCCTACATCGCGGTGTCAGAGTTTATCTAGCGATTTGAAAATATACAAACGTCTGAATATCAACTATCGGGCAGTTGCCCACCAGACACAACCACCGTCTGGTTGGAGGATCCTCCTTTTTCAATGGAAGTATGCGGGACTTTCTCTCTCTGTACCACATACCTCCATAGTTTGACGAACGAAGCGCAGCGTGTCAAACAAGTGGCCGTGAGTACAATCTCCACACTTAGAGCTATAAATTTTTTTAACTATTAACACAAGCTCATACAGCTTGAATAGCTCAGCTCAGCTCTTCATTGCTTAGGATATAAACAAAACCAGATTACACTCGCCCGCTCTGCTCGTAATCTACCGCTCACACCAAAAACCAACATCGAATTAATAGCAAAGAGCAATTCAATAATGCTTCAATGATTTTTAATATTCGAACAATTCGCAGCCTCGATGTATTGTCCATTCACCGAGACCAATTTTTGGTTGAAACTACCCGATAAGGCAAAACAAACCCTAAGCAACTACACAGAGAGCTGAAATTTGGTTGAATCATGAATTTAAAAGCACATCCAGACATGTGTGGGAGAATAATTACAGGGTTGCCGTAGACCAATATTTCATGGTTGATCAACCAGCATCATAAGATGGGATAGAATTTTCAATAAAGCGAATTTTTAAATCGGTTTACACTGGCTGCACAGTGCGCTTGCGAAATTCGTTTTTGTATTTTTATTTTTTTTTACACTAAATTGTTTGAAAAGCAAACAGTTTTATAATAGGTATCTACTCTATGATTCTAGAGTGGTTATAATATGTGGTTTGGGGTAACCGACAGATGTGATTACGGATCTGTGGTTGGTTAGGATACAGACTGTTTGAAATCAGACACTGTTTTATTAAACAGATTTACTGTTTGTTTACCAATCACGTACTTAATTGAGAATGGTTATTGGAAAAAAAAATGACAAGAGACAATAAGGGCCGCTTTTTAAAATTTGAAACTGGTCAATCCCAAACATTTTAAACGTTTGATATTTGACAATGTCTGGAGCGACTGAGCTCGCATTTTGCTCATCCGGATTTTATTAATACAAAGCAGACTTCAGCCAATTTGTGCTTACACCTTATGTTACATCCTAAATGTTTTGTTTTACGTATTTTTGCATTTCAATAACAGTTCCCAACATTCTCCTAGCTAGCAGATCTGCAGTTCAGCAGCCATATGTTACAATCCTTACACGCTCCGGTTCTTGCACATTCATGCATCTTTCCTTCACAATATGTGCGCCCGTTACGAGTTTAGTACGATTCTGTCATTTTGAAAAGGAAGAATTGCAAATTCCTTTTACTTAGTTAAAACATATTTAGTAATAGGACCTACTATTACTACGTGTATTTTTAACTATTATCAGACCTGTAAGCAATTGTCGGCTTTTTCCGCTACTACATAAAATTGCTTAAGATTTGTGACAACACATGTCACCAGTGTAATACACACACGAACTGTCTTGTCTCTGTCGCCCGATGAAGAGCCCTGTGTCGTCTTTTAATTTCACATACCTAAAATGCATAATTATTTGTGAAATTATGCATAATGCATGCATAATTTCACAAATAATTTATATCTCATGTGGCTGGGTATGCCAGAAGAGCGTGCTCATATTTAAGGGTGATGTTGGGTAGCTCACATACCTAGATTTAAGAAAAATACAAAACCAAAAAAAAAACACTTTTTCAAAAAATCGACTAAAAAGTTCTGAAGAAATGATTTTTCAAGCAGTTTTTTAGAGGTTTTGGCATTAAATGTAGCTCAATCGCAGATTTGACGTCACCCGCAGACATCAGACTGCTTTAAAAGTCATTTGTTCGGAACTTTTTAGTCGTTAATATAGTGATAGATCTTTTTTTTTTGTTTTGCAAGCTATCCAACATCACCTTAAAATAGGACCACAAATTTCTGAAACAGCCTGTACCTAAGGCCTAACATGGGCAGGCTTCGAACAGATACGTGAATAATAGTGGGTGATAGCCCAAATAATCTCCTTCATAAAAACTACTGCTACACACGTTTTACTATAGAATATAACACTTATAGAACTCCCTGGTCACCTGCAAAACGAGCACATTCCTCTGCAGTCGATCTATAAGTACTAAGCATATTGAAGATGCATTCTTGACCTACATGGCGTGCTTAACCCCAGAGAGTATTCTGCTGTCAGTTTGACGGCGCAAATGCTAAACGCAGTTGAAGAGATAGATCGGGTGGGTTGGACGGAACGAAAATGTCATCTGAAGATTAGTTTGCGTTGGAACTGAAACAGAAATTGTGAAAAAAAAATGTACTGCCCCATACATTTATGTGCGCATAACTTGACATTTCTCCTGTATCGTGGGTGCGTTTACAAACATATAAATACACGTACACAAACAGCCAGACCCGGAACAACTATCCGTAGGCCATACAAATATTTGTTCCGTGCGGGAATCGAACCCGCGACACGCAGCGCAGCAGTCAATCGCTCAACCACTGCGCCAACCGTGTCGTCAAAAAATTATATGGGCTTGTACCCCAGTATGTACAGCCATACAATCAATGTCATTTAATACTACTAGTCTTCATTAAACAAAGTTTAAAAGGCGCATATTGCTCGGCAGTAGTGGACAGAAGATATGAAGGTTTAAAAAAGTTGATATTTGACACTACGGATAAGGTATTTTATATCGATTAATGTGTATATATCTGTGTCAGGCGTTTAATATATTATAATTTGGTGTAAGATGACGATGACGTGAAAACCATGACGTAAAAATCATAATCTTCACAGATGATCAAGAGTGACTGTCTGTCTGACCTCCATGACCCAGTTACTGTGTAACATGATGCCCTTTGGTAAGACTGATTGTCAGACTTTCAGACAACGACGTGAGAAAATGGGGTAAATAATACCTCTTGAAAAATAATATGAGGACACTTATTAAATCTAGAACTTACCCCAAAAGTTAACCATTCCGATAAAATAACAGTTACATCAGGGGGTAATGATGATATTACATGCCGTCTGATGCGTTCTCTAATTATGATACCACAGTTAAGACACGCTTGTTAAAGGTCCATTTTCCATAAGTATGTATTACACAGTTTACAATTAATTATAAGAGAAGCACTCGCGTGGGGCTACGATACTTTAAAATATATACGTAATAATGAGCGATTTCTTATTACACAGTTTACAATAAGTGGAGCAATCGCATGGGGCTACGGGATAAACTTTCCTTTATGGGCCGTGGCTTTGGAAGTTCATTTTTTTTTTGTGGATAGTACTCATTAATAGAAAGCTTTTTACAAATTTTCAACACCCGGAGAGTCACGGTTATCGAGATATAAATCTTTAAAGTTTCTATGCAAATTGGAAAATAATTCGCCATTTGTACATTTTTAGGTTAGATAAATTGTCATAGTAGACGTCAAAGTTGACATTTCACGTTCCGTTTATGGTAGAGCTGTATTTTATTCAATTTAATGTCATGGTTTCTACATAATTTACATTTTATATAATTTTATTTTCACGTATTCACATATTAAATTTGGTGGGTAATTAATGTGCTGAATAACCGGGCTGTATCATGCAATTACATTGACTTTTTCAAACAAGAAATAATAATTTTTTTTTACACTGTGGATCGGAACGTGAAGCGACGCCATTTTGCTATAGCTGTGTTTCGATCTGTCAGTCGTGACTGTCAGTTGGGACATGGGGCACCCCCACTCGGACAGGTTAGGTTAGAAGAGGATGGCGGGGTCTAGTGAGCGAGCGAAGCGAGCGAACTGACCCCGCCATCCCCTTCGTGGTTATTTTTTTTAAACCCTTGAGCCCCGCAAAGCGGGGCTCCGACTTGCTATTAAGAGGACTAAGGATGCAAGAGGGTTAGGCATCAAAATATGTTTTTTTTTGGAAACGGTTAGTTACCTTTTCATGATAGTGGTGCCAGGGAGGAGGGGGGGCACCCTCACCCCCTCCCACCTGCCTCTTTCTGCTACTGGATCCGAAATTTTAAGCAAAATTTTTATTCTAACCTATAAACTTTAACCATGGATATCTCCATAACCATGGGGCTCCGGGTGGTGGGGGTGGTAGAGGGGGGTTGCCCCCCTCCTAAAAAAAAGAAAGTAGGTACATAATTATAACCATAATTACATTTTTTTTCTCTTAGCTAGATTTCGGAAATCTAGTTATAAATCTAAGTTCATGATGATGAGTAAATGATTCTTATGGTTACATCTATGTAAATACATATTTGTTATTGTTGCGCATCACATTTTGATTAAATTGCAACCTGACACTCACCTTCAAATAGCAAAAAATACCAGAAAGTTTGCTGGCTTTAATAACACTAATTATTTTACCGTTAAAACGATAATTATCGTTAAATGTTACTGAACGTTATATTACTGGTAATGTTATCAAATACCGGTAAATTTTGTAACGTTACTATGGTATCACAATTGAAATTAACGTTATGTAACGGTTATTATTTTGTTATTTGGTAACGTTAACAAGCCCTGGTTTTGATCTTTGTTAATATTATATGGCCACATTAATAGGTATTTTAGAACAAAATTCAATAGAAAAACTTTTAAGTATTTTTTTTTATACTACTGGTATTGGGCATAAAAAGCTATTCGAAATTCAAATTAAAAATTTTGATCATCTCTTCTCACTACACTTTCATAATATGTTTTTTTTTATTATTTACTTTACCGTTACCTATTAAGTGACTGACAGACAACGCATAGCCGAAACTACTAGCCATAGAAAGTGGAAATTTGGCATGTAGCTTCCTTCCGAAGGGGAGCACTAAGGGAGGATTTTCCGAAATTCCGAAATTTCCGAAATGAAAACAGAAAAAATAGAAAATGCCTTCACCGGGCAAACAAAATAAACTTGCCAAAAAAACAAAATAATTTTTAAGTAATAACGTACGACCATGTCAGTGTCGGTAACTTGAAAATCTAACGATAAACTTCTCGATAATCTTAACCCAAAAATCAAAAACCATGTTCATTATGAATGTAACACCAATTACTAGTGCCATGACTCTTAAACTCCTAACAATTTAAACTATTTTTTCATAAAAGATTTTCTTAGCATTCTTTGAACGGCCACGGAGTCTACAAAGTCTGTCGAACACAGGACGTTTCCCGACCAAGTTCTCTTGCAAAATAATGCAATTAAATATTTCCGCTCCCAATATTTTTTAAGAGTCCCGAGTCCCGACGCAAAGATATTGTTCGGCCGATAGTTCAGAACTGCCTTTGTAAGCTCCATTTTTTACTGTGAAAAACTTTGAAGCTACACCTTTTGTAAATTCATAAATAGATTAAAAACATTTTGCTTGAGCAGAATTAGTGGTGCGGTTTATAAAAACTTGTTTACTTTTAACCCGTTAAAGCAGAGCAAGTTTTCGGAAGTTAAATTAAGTTTGTGTAAAGTTTAATATGCCTTTAGATGATGTTTAGAATTAATTAGAATTTCTAAAAAGAAAATCATATAGATGGAGAAGTTATGAATAATCTCAAATCTCATTATTATACATAGAAATCATTGGCTCTTCTTTGACTCTCAATTTATGTTTTAATTTAAATTGCTGTATTAAACGTTCTGTACTTCAATACAGTTTACACTTACAAAGGAATACCTCCACACTAAACAAAAACTTTACGTACCTACCTACCTCCTTTCATTTCCTTTAACACTTAAAAAAATCCAGCACATAAAACCGGTAACAAAGCGGCAACAAAACCTTCAGCATAAAAGGATCCACTAAAAAATAACGTTTGTAGCGATAGCAATTACGTTTTCTAAAATATACCTTTTTAAAAAATTACTCTTAATATTTCACCGTAGTGCGCCGTCTCAAAGGGTGACGCAACAAAATCTTGTTAAAGTTAATGAACAAACTTAGAGTGTCTCACTTAAATTAGACACTTGCTTTGCCACCCTACTCGAGGACGTGATTGCGTTGAAAACTACCGCCATATTAATAATGCTGTCGAATATTGTGTTCAGCAGTGCGATACTGTAAACATTTCGAAGTGAAGGCTTGGGTGAAGTGATCACGAAGGGAGTTGTCAATCCATGTATTCAAGATGGAATGACAGGTCACTAGGTACGTGATTCGACCAGCTGTTTTGTGCGCTTGTCAGGTTGTTTGTTTTCAAAGTTAGTTTGAACGATGTCCTCAAGATGGAATCATTGTTTCCGCCGAAGGACGTCGACTGCTGGACATAGGCCTCCCTCAAGTGTCGCCACAACAACCGGTCCTGTGCGTCTCGCATCCAACGGCTACCCGCGACCCTCACCAGGTCATCGGTCCACCTTGTGGGAGGCCTTCCAACGCTGCGTCTTCCGGTACGCGGTCGCCACTCCAGAACTTTTCGGCCCCAAGATGGAATGTAACATCATAATGTGCGCCCAGAGGTCCATTAGCAGGCTGTAATCTACCTTTTTAGTGCAGCCGTAAGACAGACACTTTGTTAGTGGCAAACCATTTATTTTTCATTTTATACCACGCGGAACTAGTGCCAGTGATACATGTCACATGTTTTCAAAACGTCAGACAGAACGACACGCTGGTTCTCTTATGATTTTTTCCTTAAATGTTTGAGAACAGTAGTGACGGAATAGGTACTCAAACTCGATCATGCAAACAGTTCGTTAACTTGACTTAATAATAATAAATTAGTTCTATCAAGAACTAATTTATTATGATTTCCAACCAGTGAAAATTATGTAGAAATAGGTATTGTTTTAAAATGATGTCAAGTATTTCAAGATTTAGTACCTACCTTAGTATATTTTTAACATAATTATGTATTTTATCATTTTAATATACTACACTACATACGTCTTTTTGACTATGTCTAAAGCTTCCCTATTGGTTTCGTAGTAGAGCCCGGCCAGCGTAAGGTCTGGGGTCTCAGGTTAGGTAAAAAGTATTAGGTACTGGGTTTTTACACAAGGAATTTTACAGTAACAGCCCAGAGTTTGCAAGTTGGAGGTGTGAAACCCCGTCCCTCGGAAAGAATTTGGTCCTGCGCCTCGTCGCTCCCCAGGCGTGGTGGATTGCGTTCCATCAAACTATGAGAGTAAAAAAACATGTAACATACTACGTTTAACACACACAACAACTACAACACACCATCACACACACCAACCAACTTTGGGACCAACCTCGCAATCTCGAAAATCAGCTGTTCAGTACATTTAGTCGAGTTATGCTCACAGAAATTGAAGGAGCCGAGTGGATTTTCTTTTCGCAATTTTAGTGTTGGTCCCATATTGAAAGTTGTTCATAATGATGAGTACAATGACTCGTAAAGAAGTATTGCGTTTATTCTGTTACACGTTGTATAGTGCACCTGTATTCGGATAAACTTGGGCACGATAGTAATATCTTCTGCGTAATATGCTAATCTCTATTGAGATTAGCCACCGTGACCGAAAATCAGTCGGGACGTTTTAAACACTACTTCCGTGTACCCCGTGCAGTGACGTAATAACAGGTATTATCAATAAGTAACGCCCTAAACAAATGTTTAAGTTTAAATTCTCGATATTACAGAATGTTTGCTTTCGGTGTTTTTAATTTGAACACCAGGAAACTTCCTGTTTGAACTGTGCAAGAAACCACGTGTTATCGTTTATATATTGGATCAAGTGAAATGGATAAGCATTGCCATACAACGTGGCAATGCCGCCAGTCTTTTGGGCACACTTTCAGTCGATGCGGATGAATTTTTTTACGCTATAATTTAAGGTTAACTTAGTTAGTATATTTGATTTTTATTTTTAGTGTATATAGTTAGTTTAGTATTTATTAAAACAACTGTTAATATCTATTCATAAATAAATTATATTTAGTGAAATGGATAGGTATTCAAAAAGACGATGGACAGTCAGGGAAACTATTTAACTGTTTATCACCTTAAATTATAAATGTGATTTGTAGATACCGTAAAACGGGGTGAAGAGAAATGCTGGATTGAATGCATAGTTTAATAAATGCCTTTCCCGATTAATATAGGGTCGGCTACCAGTCAAACCAGATCCAGCTATTGCTAGCCAGAGCCAGCAGAATACCAATATTTTACGGGGAGCGGTTGAAGAAGGAAACTCATAATGAAGCTAATGAAGGATAACTGGGGAATTATAACAGCTATGCTTATGTATTGAATATTATCGGTAATAACATAAGTTCAATGACATATTTTATGCTCATATTAATTGACTACAAACCAGACTCACACGTAAAAAAAAATCTAAAACTGTTGTTGAACAATTCCAGATGATTTGCCTTTTTTTAATGGTGGGAAGTCATCCCAGACTCCTTCTGCTCTGGGTGGAGCGGGAGGGAGTGTTAAAATCTTACTGACTAAAACCCATCCATTGGGATGCATGAAGGAGCCTCCTCGAGTAGCGCAATTTGTTCCATCAGGTACTCAACTGAACCGAGCGCTCGGCGCATCCTAGACAGTCTCACCTAACACCTTATAAGACTGACCACTTCCCTTGCGGTGGTAGGGTAACACCCGCCTGGTTCACGACCACCCTCCCACCGGAGTTCGGCGTCAAGCAGCCTGCTGTGTTTCGTCGACGCGTGGGAGTACCAGTGCCTCAAGGCATCTTCTGGGCACGCTCGCTACATCATGGACCTCATCAATCGCTTTCCATCAGGCGTGATCGAGGTCAAGAGCTAGCTCATTCATAAATAAATAATATAAAAAAAACCATGTTCCTCCTAATGCCCTTTGCTTTCAAAAGCCGCTGTGACTCTTCCGAACAAATTCCGCAACAGATGATTAGTACCTAGTACCTAGTAGTAGAAAAAAGTAGTTATTTATATCAAAGTTGTACTACACTCGACCTGCTAACAGAGAGCCAATTCTACTAATTATTAGGCATCGTTCACATTCGCATCTCAATCGCAAACTGTCAAAAATGTATGAAAATTAAGGCTTTTTTGACAGTTTGCAATTGACATGCGAATGAGAAAATTGTTTAAAAATTTGTGAAATTGGCCCTCAGGTCTGTGGGTTCTAAGAGTTGAAATATTCCAATGAATATAAAAATATCTCAATATTAAGAAATCTCGTCTAATTTTCAATTTTTGATCGAAACTCATCTCAGAATAACTGATCTAAAAATTAATCTTTTTCAATTATATTTAAAAAAACACTATCACTGTTCTGCAAATATTTCAATCAGGGGTTGATTGAGTTTGCGACAAGGTTACCTCTGACTGGAACAAATATAATGCCACTGGGTTATGAATATGTTTCATTAAAAGCCTTGGTTTTTCATTGAACTGCGCCGTTAAATCAGTGACAGTGGCATGGGCAAATCATAAACCTTAAACGATATTGAACAAAAGATGTCACCTAAGGATGTCACTTAAGTCGCTGAAAAATCGGCCATTTAAGCTAGGCCACCAATTAAACGGCTGATTAAGCTAATTGGCTGCGACAGCCGACAGAGTTACATAAATAAATATTAATAACAGAAATAAGGTTTCGCCACAGTTTTCAATGATACTTATAGCCATATTCATAAAAACTTTGTAACCATTAGCTAAAATACTGATGAACAAATTCTTTATTCAAAATTTTCAATGGATAATTTGAATTTAGAATCTCTCATGGTTAAAAAGATTTTATGATTCTATGGGTGTAACATAGCTCTGGTCTACTTTATGATACCCATAGACATTTATTGTGGTCCACCACAATTTCTTATGAAAAACAATGTACTGGTACTTACCTATAGTTAATTTTTTTGGGTGTCCACACAGATATATTTTGGTAAAGGCCTGATTCACGATAATAGCGACTACTTCTAATAATGAATAAATTAAAAAATGGAAAAGAATTTGTATGAATCATCTGTGGTGAAATAGGCTCTAAGATGAATGGTTGCTCACGCCTTGCTAAGACGAAATAAGTACCTATAGCTTACACTTGATATTTACTTTATATTATCCTCAAAACGTGAGAAAATTAAGTTTTCACGCACCGTTTTAATTTATAACAACTTAATTTTATGAATCCTTTAGGAATATGAAAATCTTGAATTAAAATCAAAATAATAACGATAAAAAATCCCTGAGCTAGGTTTTAGGCAACAATTAACTTTTTAGGATTATAATTTTCGGTTATAAATGGCAGCTTTGGACAATGAATAGATAACTGAAAATAAATAATAGTTTCAAGGGTTTTTTCGATAAAAATGTTAATTTCAGCACCCACAAGGGGATTGTACTGTATTTCTTTTAATTTACCCCTTTAATAGTGTGTCTGATTTTGAGCCTGGATCATAAAACATTGTAGTTCTTATTTGGTTATAAAGTTATAATAAAATATAAAATTTAGCTTAGGTATTTTTTGAAGAAAATGCACAGTAACATTTTTACATAATATTTAAACATTATTATTTTCATCTTATGTAATAGTTGATGGACTGTGTGAAGGATGATTTGTCTAGAAAAGCAGCGGGCTAAGAAGATGACGACTAATTGAAAAGTCTGGAAAAATGTTGCGCTGACAATTTATTTGATAAATTGCGATAATGGGATAAAAATTATGGTAAGAACAGCATTTTTTCTTTATATATATCTATATTCACCAATTATTTTTTCAATAAACCACAATAAGCGCAACTAAATTCTGGTTATGTTTGATTATTATTATACTGATGGAATTTTCTCTCTGTGCAGAAACTGAGCGTTGAATATCCAGCGGAAGTCTCGAGCATCGACGCCGAGTTGCTAGCCTGTCGGTTTTCTATCGGTTGCATTTTGGGGAGTGTGCAACGAAATTGCATCCATCATCGGACCACAAGACGTACGGTGATGCGCCACCGGTACACGATGGACATCCCACCCACACGCACAAAACGTTTTGGAAACACATTCATTGTGCGTACAGCTTAGGAGCGGAATTCTGGTTTCCTGATAACTTTTTTTTTTATGGATGGGAAATCATCAAATGGCTTTTCCCGCTCTGGGCAAAGCAGAAGGGAGTGTCTAAATCTTATTGACTAAAACCCATTCGTGCTCCTCCTAGTGCCCTTTGCTTTCCAGGGCCGCGGCAACTCTTTCGAACAAAATCTGCAACCCTAGCAGGCTGTGGCTCTAACGGGCCCGGGGCCATGTCTCTAACTAGCTTAGGTACTAGATAAAGTGACGTTATGTGAGCGATAAATATTGGCTAAGAACTTAAAATATATGGGAATTGACACAATGACATCAGCTGTGTTTCTGATAGCTACAAACCGGGAGTCTTTAAGTCAAGAGTGAATAGGTTACTTCTAGGCAAGCGTTCTTTCTAGCTTCGACCACATCATCGCTTACCATCAGGTGAGATAGTGGTCAAGCATTGCCAATCAGTAAAAAAAAAAACAACAATCACGTTGGTGCTTATAAGTGTCTGGTAATAATAACCCTCTACTACCGCCAACGATCTCATACTGTTGACCCAATTAAATACCACACTATGACGGTAAATATTAGGGTAACCCAATCGTATTGACAATGCACCAAAAGCTATAGCTTTAGAAGACTGTTTGCACAGTCATCGACCTCAAATATTTGATCATGTGCAGTGCACTCCACATGTTTGGTAAACTGAGAAAGAATTGGGAGATCAAATTTGTGAATGGTGCTTTAAGAAGTCCCTTTTTTACTTGGGAATGAAACTAAGAAAAAAAACCGGTCAGGTGCGAGTTGGACTCGCGCACGAAGTGCTCCGTAACAATATCTATAAAAAAAAATCACGTTTGTTGTATGGGAGCCCCTTAAATATTTGTTTTATTTTTACAGTGAATGTTTAACTAAATATTTTACGAATATTTCAAGCGTGGGGCCGTTATCAAAATCCAGCAAAAATGAGAAAAAATCACGGTTGTTGTTTGCGAGCCCCCTTAAATATTTATTTTATTCTATTTTTTAGTATTTGCTGTAATAGCGGCAACAATAATACGTCATCTGTGAAAATTTCAACTGTCTAACTGTCACGGTTCATGAAATACAGCCTGGTGACAGACGGACAGACAGACGGACGGACAGCGGAGTTTTAGTAGTAGGGTCCTGTTTTACCCCTTGGGTACGGAACCCTAAAAACTACCAAGATTGACAGGTTAATACATATATTTTGTGTCAGCGCGGCAATCAAGCAATGACACGTGCTGTGCTATTCTGTCAACATTTCACAGTATAAACTTAAATGGAGTGAGCATGAAGTAAACTGTCATTCAAGATGGGATGACAGCTCACTTCATGCTCACTCCACCTTAGCACACGGTGGGAGTTGTACAGAATCGCACTCCTGCTGTTGTTTTGTATTCTCTTCAGCACCCGATCTTGACGCAGTCGTTCACTAAGTAATGTCTTTTATTGCAAACTAGCTTTTACCCGCGACTTCGTACTCGTATATTTTTTGACGGCACGGTTGGCGCAGTGGTTGAGTGATCGACTGCTGCGCTGCGTGTCGCGGGTTCGATTCCCGCACGGAACAAATATTTGTATGGCCTACAGATAGTTGTTCCGGGTCTGGCTGTTTGTGTATGTGAGTTTATGTTTGTAAACGCACCCACGATACAGGAGAAATTCCTAGAGTGGGTAACGTTAAAAAAGTATCCCATTATTTTCCGTTCCCGCATAGCCTTCCTCATGAATGTGGTTATCATATACAAGAAGAATTTTCAAAATCAGTTCAGTGGATCCAGAGATTACCCCTTACATTCTCACAAAACTCGCAAACTTTACCTCTTTATAATATTAGTATAGATTTATCAGGCGCCATCTATATTTAGTTTTTTATGAAAAAACTATATCATCATCTGCCTAGCCTTTTCCCAACTATATTGGGGTCGGTTTCCAGTCAATCTGGATTCATTTTGAATACCAGTATTTTACGTGGAGCGACTGCCTAAAACACGTTAAAACTGGGTAACATGGGACTTCTTGGCAAGACTGGAATTTCTGGATTCTGACAATCCGTAACGACTGCCAAAGACCAACAAATGACAGTCAAGACCAACGGCTTAACTTTCTTTCCGAGGCACGGAGGAGTCTCGGTATACCCATCCACAGACCGACCTCGGCAAGCGTTGCTTAACCTTGAAGTTCGACCCATGCGGCTATTATTTATAGTTTCTAATTAACACATTGTATAGAGTTCAAACTTACAAACCCTTGAGATCGTGAACAGTACAAGGTCATATTTGATACAGAGAAAAAATGTATCCTATCTTCCATCGAACTTTTGTCTCGAAGCAAAACTTTAAGAAAAGGCTTCCAAACAAAAGAACTATTGGGAAAATATCAGCAAATACTTTGTTTCTCTCTCGAAATACGTACAAAAGGACTTTGGTTCAATTCGAGTCAGTCGTTTGATGTTCCTACGAGTAGCTCCCAAATAACTTATTAAGTTGCTAGCTTTAGCCCGCGACTCTGCCTGTGTTGATGTCGGTTATCGCGTAAAAAGTAGCCTATGTCCTTCTCCATATCCCAGGCTATGTATCTGCCAAATTTCATGACGATTTCTTCAGCCGTTCAGCGTGAAAACGTAACAGACAGACAGAGTTACTTTCGTATCTGTAATATTAGTTGGGATAGAGAAGGTATGGACAATTTTCTATATATTCATACTATACAACGTGTAACAGAATAAACGCAATACCTCTTAAGGGGCTATTGTACTCATTATTATGAACAACTTTTACTATGGGAATAACCCCGAAATGTATGGAGCAGTCGATTTTTTTTTTGGCGATTTCAGTTTAGCCCTATAGTAAAAGTTGTTCATAATGATGAGTACAATGACCTCTTATGAGGTATTGCGTTTATTCTGTTACACGTTGTATACTGGATAATAATTGCAAACCATAAAATAAGTTTGAGAGACAAATTGTCAACGGAACATTATTTTCATCTACGATGATACAAATCAAATTCTTTGGTTTATAAAATCTCTCAGTGTCGTTTCGAGAAATTATGAACTAAAATGAGCTACCGAAATGTCACTTGTCACTGTCACATCAATCCTAAACCAGCCTAAACCTTTTGGATTAAAGAAGGCCAATTGTACTAATTTTTAAACAACAATGTTAATACCTACAAGCGAATGCGAACATTGTACGTTGTACGTTGAACGCGAACTGTCAAAAAAGCCTTAATTTTCATACATTTTTGCCAGTTTGCGATTTTCACAATGTCTAAATCCCAAGTTATTTAATCAAAAAACCTTCAAATAAATCCGAAACACGAAACTTGTTATCCCAAAAACTTACCTCTCCTGCAATTTCAAAACTCGACTAATTTCTACTCACCCACGTATAAAAGTTAAACGATGATCAATCGCCGGACTTTTAATAGGATTTTTTAAGGTTCCGTACCCGAAGGGTACCCGGAACCTTATTCCCAAATCTCCGCTGTCCGTCTGTCTAGCTGACTGTCAACGGGCTGTATCTCATGAACAGTAATAGGCGAACAGATGTTTTTTTCACAGAATGTGTATTTCTATTGCCGCTTTAACAACAAATAAAAATAAAGGGGCCATTAAAAAGGACCTCCTTTAATTTTCATCATATCAGTCGAAAGACGTCCACTGCTGGACATAGGTCTCCCCAAGTGTCACCACAATAACTGGTCCTGTGCGTCTCGTATCCAACGGCTACCAGCGACCCTCACCAGGTCATTGGTCCAGATTGTGGGAATTCTACTTACTTTTTAAAAATCCGGAATCGTTCATATACGAGTCCGGCTCGCACTTGGTCGATTTTTGTTCAACTACCCACTCTCTCCACATATAGCCCTAAGTTAGCTCACTTTATAATGATAGTCGCTACTTTTTCTGTACCGCAAAAGTTTGAATAAGAAATATGAAATAAGTTTTTGCATAAAATATAACTTTCGCGAAGCTGTCGGCCGTCAAAAAGAATGGGTATTTAGATATGTGTATAATATTGTATAAATATGTTGTTATCTTTGTTGTGATCGTAGGTACATGTACTACCACATCTTTCAGACTCACAAAATCCGGACGGTGTTTTAATTAATTGGTTTCATTGATTTCTTGCCTGTGGTTCTAAACTTCATCATCATTATCATCATATTAGATCAGATGGAATACG
Source organism: Melanchra persicariae (assembly GCA_947386135.1). NCBI lineage: Eukaryota > Metazoa > Arthropoda > Insecta > Lepidoptera > Noctuidae > Melanchra > Melanchra persicariae. The sequence goes on along the minus strand of OX376653.1, from coordinate 2,686,510 downwards.
TCCACTGCTGGACATATGTCACCCCCAAGCGTTGCCACACCGACCGGTCCTGTACTTCTCGCATTCTGTGAACTCCCAGTTCATCGGTCCACCTGGCAGGACGCCTTCCAGCGCTTCGTCCGTCGGTAGGTGCGCAGTCTACTCTAGAAACTTTCGGCCCCATCAATTCGGTTCGAGACCTATCCCCACTTTATTAAAATGTCAGGCTATTCAACTAAAATGAAAACCTTTTTGGAAAAAAGTGAACTCACGGAAGGCATTATAAGATAATTGCACACTTTTTCCTATCACCGATCAGAAGCATTACTTCGTTAAAGATCGTAAAAGGTCGGAACGTGTCGGAACCTTATTACCGGCGGAACGTCGAATGGGAACGTTCGCAATGACTTCGACTTCGGAACTCGACTTCTGGCGCTGCAATTTAAAACAAAGTTTCGAAAATGGAAGGCTACGAGACTCTTAATTGAAATAGTTGAATTTTTCGTACGAAGATTTCTGCGACTTTCTGTTTTTTTTTTTCTTTTCTCCAACTTCGGAAGTTACTGTTCTAAATTCCAATGTAGATTTGTTTTTTATGGGGCGGATTTAGAAACTTTAGTTTTGTGTTTAAAAGATTAATGGCTTTTGTGTTGGCTTTGATCGAACTGACGTAGATTTGTTCTGGAACAGACGTCCTTTCGCATAAATTAGATCGTTGATTTATTTGCCTGTTTGAACAGTAATAAGACCAAAATTGACTTCAACTGTAGCACTTAATTATAACACAAGAAGTAATTAAACAAAAAATATGGAGCAAACTCCTCAAACTGTGAAAATAAGCAGCTATTTCCGCGTTTACGAGCGGAAACAACTTTTTAACAACTCAGTAACTCGCGGGAAAATTTCCTCTAACCTTAAAAGGAGTGCGGCTTACCCCAATCCTGCACGACACACGGAATGGTTTAAAAGGGTAGAAAAAGAAAAAAAAATCGAATGAGTTTTCTCGCTGGCCTCTTGTAAATAATTCTTGAAGTGGGCTTGTCTTCATACATCTTTTATGCGGTGTTATTTATGTGTATCTGCGGTGTACATCTGGCCTTATTCTTTCGAATGCGCAAAGAAAAATGAAACAAGTTTCGGAATAAATAAAACTTTTACTGCGGACCGTGATGACGCGGTAACGTTTTCGCGCATTGAGCTGATGAGTTGAGATTTTTTTTTTCGGAAAAATCTGGATGGTTTTAAGGACGGATTTTTTGGTAGATTCCAATTGAAAATCTAAAAGGTTTAGTCGTGATTTAGCGTAGAAATGTATAGGTTAGTTTTTATTTGAAAAAAATGTGTAATTAATTATTTGTACTGTGGTCGTTTGTGCTGGATTTGCGCCATCCAGTAGGTACAAACGACCTTTTGTATGACAAGGATTGAAGAATAACTTCAAAAGCTTAAAACTCCTCTAATTTGCGATCAATTTAATTTATTTTTTATACAAATCATACAATTTTAGCAATAGCTTTCGGGTAGGTATTCATTCGTCACGATTTTTGATAGTTGTCAAAAACCCTATTGGACAAATCTCATAATGATCACGGCCACTTTGTCAAGAGCGAAGTGAGGAAGAAGATAATTTTCACACAGTCCGCCACGTCCATTCTTTGGATTTGTAAAAAAAAAGTAGGTTTTACCCTAAATGACAAAAAAAAAGATTAGATACTTAATTAAAATTTTAAAAAATTGAGTTTCAGTGGCCATTTTATAATAGAAAAAAATACACATTTTAAAAAGAATCTAACCCCTTAACCACGGCTAACCTTCCATAATCCTTGGGCCATCCCCGCTGACCTTCGGGCCACTTCGTAGCCCTGTATCTCCGGTTACAAAATGGCGGGAGTGACGATAAAAACTTCGTCCTCTGCATTATGAATACGACCGCAAGTTAGGCGAGGACATGAAACAATTTGTTCCTTTACCTAGGTACTTACTAGTGTGTAGCCAATTGGTCAGGTGATGTTGTAAAAAAGGAAGGAAATTACTGAATTAGTCAGTGTTTTAGAATGTGGGTCAAGGTTGAATTTCGATTGCAGTAGATACAGATTTGAATGGAGTTTTACGTTGTGCTTGCTGAACTGTCGTTTTACAATACGGATTTTAGTGCATTGAGGTAGGTACTGTGAGACAGGTTTTTGGTGGATTGAACTTAGTACCTATACCTTAACGCTAGAATATGTCGAATGTAGTTTTTTGTATAAGTAATGTAAATCTTTGCAGGAATATAAAAATTTACACACCTATACAAAAAACTACTGAACCGATTTTAATGAAACTTGCACTGTTCCCTAAATTGAACTATACCTAGTCCAACAATATTTTTTTTGTTTGCAATCCGACTTACAGTTTTGAGATATGCGCGGACAAACACACATATGAAAGGCATACATGTTTAGAAGCTGGTCACAACACACCACAAACACTTTTCAAGCTGTCTGATGCAGTTAGTGGTGTGTATTTTAGTTCAATCACAGATTTGATGCCAGCGATTACATTAGACTGTTTGAAAAGTGTTTTTTTTTTAACTTTTCAGTTGTTTCTCAGGTTTTTTAACCCCGATGATCGACCCCAGTGAGTGGTTATTATGTCTTATTGATTAATAGTTGTTGTATATTTTAATGAGTGTGTGAAACTCGCCAGAACTATTTTCTTATAGCCGGCCAGGCTGTAAGGTTCCTTTCAGCCAAGAGTGAGAGTGCTCCATCGTTGACCACACCACCGCTTACCATCAGTGGCCTTAGTGCGAGTTTTTTTAAAGTTCTCGATCGCGTTCGCGTAAACGTCAATTTGTAGGTATTGAAACTGAGGCGGGTTTTCCTGTCTGCGCTGACCGCACGCTGATGGTCAGAGCTCATAGGTCAATAGGTATGTAGTAGTACAAAGGTAGCGTTTTTGAGTCGCGCCGACCGCTCAACGCTGACAGCCGTCAGCGCTGAAGTATAAGCAGTTAACACGGCCATACATATTGACCTATCAGCGCTGACCATCAGCGTGCGGTCAGCTTGACAGGAAAACCCGCCTAAGGGCCTAGCACAAATGCTTATGACGTACAATAACGTAACGTATATTTTACTATTTTATATTCAAAATTCACTTACATCAACGATACCGTAACGTTACTATACGTCAAAACATTCGTGCTGGGCTTAGCACTACAGCTTTACGTTCATAGAAGACAAGGCCCGCTAGGGCCAGTGCCTGCCAGGGATGCGGAATTTGTTCGATAGAGTCACCGCGGCCTTGGAACGCAAAGGGCATTAGGAGGAACATGGATGGGTTTTAGTCAGTAAGAGTCTAACACTCCCTTCCGCTCCACCCAGAGCGGAAGAACTCATTTGATGATTTCCCATCCATAAAAAAGGTCCTCTGAATAAGCGCCATCGTGTGACAGTACCTTTTTTTTATACAAATTCACATTATAAGCGAACGTTTACGTAACGCAAATCGAGTACGTTAAAACAAACGCACTAAATCCTCAGGTGAAATAGAGGTCGAGCCTATTAATATACTTCACAAGGTATTTTAGCCCTTACAAAGAAAAAGGCAGACAATTTCTGAAACTAACTCACTAGTTAATATTTCACAGTGCGCTCATAATATTTCAAACATTAACACTTAATTATTTTAAATTGAAATAACTGGCTCTTATTAAAAGCCAGTGGAGAATTATGAATTGAAATTAAGTATTATAAGCGGTATAACTGTATTATAGGATTAGAACTTTAATGATAAAATATGTTTCAACGCTTCATTAGGTCGCTTTTGAAGAGATAATTATTTTGGAATTTAAATTAATTTTAAAATGTTAACTTAGGAGTCTTTTGTTTTATTTTAAAAGTTTTATGACAATTTAAACGAAGGAGCTCGTGGCTAAATTATAACAGTCACACGGGTTGAACTTCAAGGTTAAGCAACGCTTGGCGAGGTTGGTCTGTGGATGGGTGACCATCATGACATATCGAGACTCCTCCGTGCCTCGGAAAGCACGTTAAGCCGTTGGTCCCGGCTGTCATTTGGAGAACTTTGGCAGTCGTTACGGATTGTCAGAAGCCGAAAATCTGAAGACAGTCTCGCCAAGAAGTACCGTGTTACCCAGTTAATGGGTTGTGGAGGTACTCCAGATAAAATACTGGTATTCAGCTGAATCCGGTTTGACTAGGAGCCGACCCCAATATATTTGGTAAAAGGCTAGGCAGATGATGATGACAGTTCGAAACGCTTTACAATAGTAGTATTTATTTTACCGTCATTATTTAATACAGTCGGGAATTTGCAACCCCGGGTGCTCGGAGTGGGACCTCTTTACGACCACCATGAGATGCCAGGGAAGACAGCAGCACAGTAATCGAGGTCATTCACAGCGAGGCTCCTCAGGGATGTCTTAACAGGCATTTTTCAGGTGGTTAACAGGGGTTCTGGAGTAGTATTTTAAGAGATAAAGCAGCCCATGCCATATGCTGATGGTGATCAACGGGGTTATTATTCCCGACCCGGGCGCCAATTAAAGGTTTACCCCTGAGAGCATGAAAAAAGGTCCTTCTTTCCTGATGTTAGGGAATTTATAAGAGATGGTGTTTCCAATCTAGATGAACTATCCACAGTCTGATATCCTTCGAGACCATCAAGTATTATTTGCTCGAGAATAATTGGTCTGGTATTAAAAATGAGAGGTTATGAATGAAATTTTGAAATGTTTTTTTTTTGCAAATCTCATAGTGTAAAACAAAGTCGCTTCGCGCTGTCTATGCACTTAGATCTTAATCACTATACCACGGATTTTAATGCAGTTTCCACTATCATTTAGAGAATTTCTTCTGTAAGGGTTACCTTAATGCATTATAATTAAAATTGTAGGTACATAGTGTAGATCACAGGGCTATGGCCTGGGGGCTACGTACTAAATACTATAAATAAAACTCGTATTTTAACTATACGGGAATGTTATTGGAGCAACAAAGTTAAAATTACATCTTTCAATTAAAAATTTTCTAATCCTTGTTCATAATTTAAATATAAACTCATTCCTACCAAACACTTCCAAAGGTATGAACAGCCACAGCAAAGAGGCTCTACAATAGTGTAGCAAAGATATTTTGCCAAGTGTAAAAAAGCTAATATTGGGCGCACTTAAGTAAATACTCAGATAAAAGAATAGCGTAAATATTACCCGTGCGATGCCGGGAAGGGTCACTAGTCGGTTAATAAGTAACACTATTTTCACGTCAATTTAAACTAGATTTATTTATTTATTATTTATTTTATTTTACAGAAGGCTTACAGCTAAACCAACCTATTAACAAATAGCTAATTACAAGCCTCCAAAAATAGTTAAAAAAATATTCGATAAAAAGAAAAATGAAAAAAGGAAGATGTGGCTGGTGTTTCCCAGCTGACTACTCTGAGAAGACTTATCAGAGTTTAAAGTCTCTTTTTATGTCGTTTAATTAAAAGCCTAGCCTTTTCATTAAACTGCGCCGTTTAATCAGAGACATAAGTGACATAGGCAAGTCATTAAACGATAATGAACAAAATATGCCACTTAGGTCGCTGAAAAATCAGTGCATTTAAATGAAAAGGCTAGGCCACCAACTAAACGGCTGATTAAGCTAATTGGTTGTGACATCCATACAATAGTAAATATTTATGCCATGGTCAAATCATAATATAAGTGCTGCGGTAAATGAGCTCTACAGGCTCTCGTTACACATATTTGCCTACTTAGCAATTTTGCAGTAGATACCTATTGTTGCAAAAAGCTTCTGAAAATCTGTCTTACTATAAATTATATACTCGTACTATAAAATATAGCTTAATCAGAATAATAGCCGAAAATACCCAAAGAAAACCATCTCCTATCAATACTTCCACATAAATCTATAAATCTGCTAAGCTTCACATAAATACATGCTCATCCAATCTAATATAACAGGCTCCAATACTAAGCTTCAAGGCCCTTCAGACGAAGCTTATATAATAGCTTTAATACTTTCAAAATGGCCGCCATCCCAAACCCATCATAATAATTTTATGCGCAACAAAAGACAATAATATTGCAGTTTTATAACGCATTTTAGACTTTAGTCTTTTATGATTATTCGTTCGGGACGTAACAGTAAAAATGTTTGAAATAATATCTCGTATTGTGTCTTTTTTGCCGCGTAAATTTTGATATTTTTATGTATGTTTTTCATGTAAAGTCTATAACCATTACGTCATCATTGACGGGATGCTTCACATCGTAGAGCTTTCGAGTATAGTCATCTTCTAGTGTGTTGATAAGTTGAATAAATAAAGTTTTATTCTACGAAATAGTTTGGTTTTGGATGAGATAGAGAGTTATCTTCAGAAATCTGCAGAATGTAAGCCAGAGCAATGTGAAAAACTTGAAAAGTAATTGTATATCGAAACGTAAGTAGGAACTCACATAATTTATGAAGCTCTCCTGCGTGTAGGTAGGTATAATATATCAAGTTATTCTGTTTTTTTTTTAAATAAGTGATGAGTTCTGGTTTGGTCACTATCACAGCTCCTGATGCACTGAGTGCAAGAAATATTATTTTCTGCGTTTTTCTAAATCCATGTTCAGTGCGAAATGTAAAACTCTGTATAACCTGAAGAACTAATAGCATGCAATTAAATAAGTATACGTTCAATAAAAGTAAAGTGCATTCGTAAACAGCCGAACTTTGCCGAGCGTTTCCGAGTTCCCCCGAAACTTCTCGCTTAGCATTCGGAGTTTTCGCAATTAAAGTGACGGAACAGTTTTACGGGATCTTTATTAACTCAGTCGAGGAGTTGATTCGTTTACTGTTGCTTTGAATACAGCAATGTAGGGTGCTTGAGTTACTGCATGTTACAACGAAGGCTTGGTTTGTCAAAGAAGAAAATGTTTTCCAGGATTTTAGTGAAACATTGGCTAACAAAACAAAGAGAAGGTCTTGGAGGTTAAGCAAAGCATGCCCAATTCGGTCCGTGGATGGGCTGACCATCCATTACACATCGAAACTGCTCCGTGTCTCGGAGAGCACGGTAAAGGTTGATTCCCACATATCAGGGCCGTGTTCGTGCTCATAAAAATATCGTTGCATACATTTTAGATGAACTCTTTCACACACGTCTGTCTCTTACGGATAACCTTTGGATGGACTGACCGAAAGGAGATTTAGGGTGTCAGTGGACATAGTATGATGTATTTTATCTCTCTCTTTTATCTAATCTCTTTCACCACACTACACTAATACGAAAATAAAACGTTGAGAGAGCGGCATTTCACACACCCGTTTCCACAGCCCAGTCACTGCCCAGTAACGTCCCTGACGTATGCGAGCAGTAAAACCCTGACAAGACACGGATGCACGGTCCCTGCACGGTCACGGCCCTAGGCTGACACTGCCCGGCGACGTCTCTGATATGTGTGAATCAACCTTAAGCCGTTGGTCCCGACTATCATGAACATCTTTGGCAGTCGTTATGGCTACTCAGATGCCAATCTGACCACACGATCATCGAGAGTTTTGATAAGCAGGAATCCTATTTGGTTTGCGGGTCTCTTCATGACTGTTCAGTCTGCATTATTATGTAACACTTATCTAATATGCGATGTGCTGTGCAGTTTTCCACCGGACACAACATCCATCTGGTCGGAGGATCCTCCCGTTACACAAGAAGAACTTAAAGGAGATTGACCATTTTTATATGGACGTTGGACCAAGTGCTGCCCAACATTGAATCATGGTGCATACTGTACCTTAGACTAATACTAATCTGTAACCCAAAGCTCTTTAAAATCTATCCGAGGAGAGTTGAGATTTTACATTAACGAAGAAACATAACCAACAGCTTTTTTTTGAAAATAAAAGACTATATTATAAACAATGGATTATATTATTATAACAACACTTAGTTAAGTAGGTATAATCATTCAATCAATCAATTATTTATTCGTTACATAGGTTATAGAAGAACCATATCCGCCTTATGAGGGAGATCGAGACATTTTATGGACAGTTATACACGTCAATGACCAAACCCGCAGCAAATCTAGCGAACGACCCAAGAGCTAGATTGACCCGGCATTATATCGAAGACATCCCGGACGTCAGCCTGTATGAGATTAGGATGGCTCTGAAGCAGCTTAAAAACAACAAGGCGTCGGGTGAGGACGGAATTACGGCCGAACTCCTGAAGGCGGGTAGAAAACCAGTCCTTAAGGCCCTTCAGAAACTGTTCGATTCCGTCACACTCGAGGGGAAAACGCCACAAACGTGGAGCAGAGGTGTAGTGGTACTCTTCTTAAAAAAGGCGACAATACCCTGCTTAAGAATTACAGGCCCATCTCACTTCTGAGCCATGTCTACAAGCTGTTTCCCAGAGTCATCACAAACCGTCACACGCACGTTTGACGACTTCCAGCCTCCCGAACAAGCCGGATTCCGAAAAGGCTTCAGCACCCTAGACCACATACACACGCTGCGGCAGGTTATACAGAAGACCGAAGAGTATAATCTGCCCCTCTGCTTAGCGTTTGTGGACTACGAGAAAGCCTTCGATTCGATCGAGACTTGGGCTGTGCTGCAGTCTCTCCAACGGTGCCAGATCGACTATCGGTACATCGAGGTGCTGAAGTGTTTGTATGAAAACGCCACCATGTCAGTCCGACTTCAGGATCAGACATCAGAATATTATACTTTCCTCCTGCAGCGGGGTGTGAGGCAGGGAGACGTCATTTCTCCGAAACTGTTCACGGCCGCAATGGAGGACGTCTTCAAGGTTTTGGACTGGAGAAGGCTAGGCATTAGTGTCAATGGCGAGTACATCACTCATCTTCGATTTGCCGATGATATAGTCGTCATGGCTGAGACCACGGAGGACCTTAGTACAATGCTCGGTAACTTAGTACAAAACCAAGGTCATGGTAAATACCCATGTAGCACCCACTCCTATCAAGATTGGAGGCTCTGCACTAGAAGTGGTTGATGAGTACATCAACCTGAGACAAACGATCCAGTTAGGTAGGGCTAACTTCGAGAAAGAGGGCAACCGTTGAATCCGACTCGGCTGGGCGGCGTTCGGGAAGTTGCGCGGTATCTTCTCGTCTCACATACCACAGTGTCTCAAGACGAAAGTCTATGACCAGTGCGTGTTGCCAGTGATGACCTATGGACTCGAAACGTGGTCGCTCATAATGGGCCTCATCAGAAGGCTTAAAGTCACCCAAAGGTCATCGGCCCACAAGGTGGACCGATGACCGATGACCTGGTGAGGGTCGCGGGTAACCGATGAATGCGAGACGCACAGAACCGGTTGTTGTGGTGACACTTGGGGGAGGCCTATGTCCAGCAGTGGATGTCTTTCGGCTGATATGATGACATAGGTTTTCAACATACTAAATGATCCTCTATGTTAGGCCTCATGTAAACATTAAAATACCTAATCAATCGTCATCCTCATTGTCGTCTATAATTACTGAATCTAAAAATAAAGCAGGGCGCCTCACAACATCCTGGTGCCTAGCCCACCCCAAAAACCAAACTAGGCAAACAACGTGGGCGCAACTGCCGCTCGTTATTCGCCCAGTAAAACATGAGCAGCAATAATGTTGAACGGAATAGAGCGCATGATAGTTCTCGTCAAGTAAAATATAGAAATGATACACTTTTGACGATGTATATCGACTCTTTATGTGCACTCGAATTAGTTGCACATTGCTGGTGCAATTGTACACCATGCAAGCATTTGACGTATTTGGGGCTCGGCAGTAATTTCCGGGAAGGTGAAATGTTACGTTTTGTCCTAGAATGTCGTCTTCCACGGGCTGATCTTCCATGTTTAGTAGATTTTCCACGGCAGGCGGATTACCCGCAGCAGGTGGATTTCCCACAGCAGGTGCATCTTCCACAGCAGTCATTGCAGACATCGTCCCACGATGAGCTCTTGTCCAACAGTTGTGGCAGAGGTATTCCTCATTATTGAATGTTATCTGAAACCATGAAAAAATGTTAAACAAATAACCCACGGCATAACATGAATCCGTTTTATAGTAGGTAACTTCTAAGTATATATCTAGGAACGCATTTGTTATGTTATGATTTAAGTAATGTAAATAATTGTGTTAACTGTTGAGATAATGGCTTATTTTGCGTAATAATATAACTACTTAAATAAAAAGTAGGTACTTACCTCACGTGGTAGAGCTTGAATTATGTTTTGAACACTGTATGTTGATGTTCGTTTTGAGGTCGGGTTCGGACTCGGGAGCTTTTATAATATTATTTAACGTAAACGTTAAAAAAATATACAGGGTGTCACGGATATCGTAACTAAACTTCTCGAAAAGGCTACACCTAATGCCACTAACCAAATTGTGAAAGTCATTAATCTCGCTCATGATCGGTTACAGAAATTGACATTTTCGAGCCCGCAATGTATTTAGAACAACACGATCAAAACGCGCGAGAGCGCTGTACGTGGTTAACGTAATACTTGCAAACACACATAAACAGGCCTTAGTCGCTGCCGCGCCGCGTTGCACTTTAATGTAGGTACCTACGAATATCGCCGACGGCAATAATAACACAAAAACTCATTTTGATCACTCAGAAATACCTAATCTACTGATGGTAGGAACTTGTTTAGGTATGCAGAAGTTAAGAGAAATGGAGGAGCCATAAGCTTAGTCTCTTTATATCACGATTCCGATGAGGATTGATAAAAAAAAGTTTTAAAGTAAGTATGTACATTTAGATCCAAAAATGATGTAGGTATAAACTAATGAACTAGCTAACTCACCTCTAAAAAGATAGGATTCGAGCAGATGCCTAACTAGTTTTATTTACATTTTAGGTATCTTTTTAGTGAAAGTAGTGAATTAATTATTTTTTTAATTAAAACACATTGGGTTAGGTAAGAATAACAATTATGAACAGTCTTAAGTAAAAAACATCTGAAAAAAATTGAAAAATGAAGAAAAAGCCGACGAAAAATTCCAACGCGGGGGGGTCCAGAATCATGTCCTAAACTCATGGTATGGCCGTTTGTACGTCGATGTTCCTTACACGCTGTATATCAAAAGTTAAAGCACCAAAAAGCCATAAGTTTTTAGGTACTAAACCCGTGGATGTTTTTTTTTATTTTTATTTTTTAAGTATCTCTTCATGTTAGGAAAAAAATAGAAGTATTCCCATGCCTGGGCAGCATTTGGTCCAGATTGGTCAATCTCCTTTCTACCCTATTCCGCATACCTACATAAACGCTTACATAACTGCAGATATTTCTGTGCAGTCTAGATATGCAGACTAACAAACCTTGAATAAAATCTCAACTATTAGACAGTATTAGATAGATAGATGGATAAAGCCTCTTCATCATTATCAGATTCCCGCACTAGTTGCATAACACACGCACGGCTGCACGGCAGTCTGCAACATGTCTTCAATTAAACTACGGAAATGCGACAGTTGCGAGCTAACTACCTACTGAAATAATCTCCTACGAGACAGGATATTAATAAATTAGTGTGTTGTAGATACTAGTACACTATAATGTGTAGTTAACTTAGCTGATAGGCCTGTAATTTGTAGAAATTTGGCTGTCGTTGCGGTAGCCAGACGGAAAAAAATCAGACACCAGTCTTGCGACGGGGTATCGTAACGTGTTAACTAGTTGCTGGGTTGTGAAAATCAGGCAGGCACTAGGATTCCTTGATTAGGCAATTTTTTGCCATATAAGCTACTAGGAAGGGGCGACCAATTTTTAAGATCGGCAAATGATCTCCCTTAATCAAGCTACATCAGACCAGACGATACATGTAAAATACTGATATTCAATTGCACAAATGTACGACTGGAAGTAAGACCCAATATGGCTTGGGAAAGAGCTAGGCAGAAGGAGGGCAGTGTTTTCCACCACGCAAACAGACGTAGTATTTTAACTGAAGGTCAAAACCGAAGGCCGAAGCAATTTTTTGTACTTGAGTAGTCTAGGTAAGAAGGGTCTGCGGACGGTGAGCGTTGGGTGGCTCAACGTCCGATCAAAGCCAGGCTCAGGCCGATGACGGCGCGTTGTGTTCCACGCGCGCCTCAAAGACATGTCAGCATAGGAGTAGGGGCCCGTTAGAGCCAGTGCCTGCCAGGGTTGCGGATTTTGTTCGAAAGTGTTACCGCGGCCCTGGAACGTAAAAGGCACTAGGGATGCATGGGGTTTTAGTCAGTAAAAGTCTGACACTCCCTGCCGCTTCACCCAGAGCGGAAGGGGTCATTTGATGTTGTCCAATCCTTAAAAAAAAAAGTCTAGGTAAGAAAACGACAGACACAAAGACAATTGTGATTAAAAACGTCTATCAAATTAAAACAGCTGCTATTTTTAATGATTGGCCAACATAATTCCATAAATATTTATAAAAGGAATCGGAATAATACAAACTCCTTTGGAACACTTAAAAATAAAGACGTTAACACGCGATCAAAACACGATAGCTCGAATGAAAGCAGGTGCTGCGTGGCGAAGTGCCAATATAACGGCAAATAGCCTTGAAATATCTAATGCCAAGTTTGGTGTTAGTTCTGCTCGTCTTGACAGGTAAAACAAGTTGAAAATGTGGTAAATAGTGTAGTGTAGTAGTGTGGTTACGTCTTTTAACCGGAGAAGCAGTCTGCAGGTATGGAGTGTTTTCATAGTCGAGACATACGTATATCTATAGCGAAACCAACGTAGCAAAATCTACATCGCAACAAAAAGAACCGCAACGCCATCTATCCCGCAAGCTGCGAACTAACAAAACGAAATCCTGCATCGCGGTTTCAGATTTTTCCCTACGATTTGAATAGGTACAAAGCCCGAACATCAACAATTGGGCAGTTGCCCACCGGACACAACAACCGTCCAGTCGGAGGATCCTCCCTTTTCAACGGAGGTATGCGGGACTTTACTCTCTGTACCGCATACCTCCAAAGTATATCTATGAATACTATAGTTGCTTAGTAGCGGAATTCCCTGCCGGAGTCTTTAACTCAAGAGTGAATAGGTCATGTCTAGGCAATTCTTCTCCATCGTCAACCACATCGACGTTTAGTAACAAAAATACTATAAATTATATTCAAACATTCTCAACTGCTAAAAAATACCATGACGTTAAAAGTAAGGTATAATACCCTACCAACCAAACTATGACCAATTCAAACAATTTTATTACTAGTTCTATTCAAGTCCAATTAGGTACTGTAACTAAGAATAATTTCTTCTTTTAAGTACCTACTTTTTTTATTTATTTGAACCAAAGCTCTTGGCTCTCTTATCAGCTGTCCACAAGCTTGAACCACCTGTATCTGTATCTCACCATTCCCAAAAGTCAAGACCCAAAACCCTTTCTCCATGTAATCATCAGTCACATCATAATGTAGATGGGACATAAATACCTCAAATAAGGGTGTTTGCACACGATCAAGCTGCGAGGCGTGCAGGTGGCGGGACTGGCGGGATTGTGGCAAATTGCCAATAGCATGCAACCGCGGACAAGCTTTATCACATTACCCGGCCGCTCACAATCGCTCGTGTATTGATGTAATTTTAAAATTGTTGGGTAAGATGCTTCAGTTTTATTTGATGGTGTTATTATGGCCTTGTTTTGCAACGTTTTGAGTCTTTTTTCTTTAGCAGGTGTTATTAAATGCATAATGTTTTTCATTGGTATTCATTGCGGATAATCAGAACTTTTAGTCTTGCTTCTTGTTTTAGTTCCGTTTCCAAAAGCATATAAAAAAAAATAAAACAAAAAAAAAAAAACGTTTTATATCGTCATTTGGATAATAAAATGACTCTTTTAGTATTTTTCAAAAATTATGATGATGGGCCATCATCATATTTTTTTACACTCATAATTATTTTTTCCAAATACTAAAAAATAAAAGCATGTTTCTAAAAAGAAAGTGTAAGACCCTACTTTAATGCCAAATGTTAACAGGACTTCAGGCTTAAGAAGAGGTTGACAAATACGAAATGTTAAAAGCTTAATTCAGAAATCTGGGGTTAATTTTTTAAGCAGTAATGCTAGTAAGGGAGGAGGTGGGCTGCGTGAGGGAGAGGCAAACCTCACGCCCAAGCCGCCGCAACAGAAGAAGACGCCTCGGACGTCGGGAGTCACAGGGCGATTCCTGGCCACAGTAGGCGCGGGCCTGTGGACGGCGAGCGTTGGGTGGCTCGCTGTCCGATCACAACCAGGCCCAGGTCGATGGTGCATTGTGTTCCACGCGCGCCTCAAAGAATTGTCAGCAAAGTAGACGGGGCCAGAGCCTGCCAGAGTTGCGGAATTTGTTCGAAAGAGTCACCGCGGCCCTGGAATGCAAGGTCTTGAGGAGGAACACGGATGGGGTTTAGTCAGTAAGAGTCTGACACTCCTTTCTGCTCCACCCGAAGCGGAAGAAGTCATTGGATGATTTCCCATCCATAAAAAAGGGGTTAATTGTTAGACCAGAGTCAAGTCATACTAAATTTAATAACATCCCAACATCTCAACCAAACCTACAGTTAATATTAAACGTCATTTTTCACTTGGACACTAGTAAACGACGACACGACGACGGTACGAGCTCGCCACGACTTTAGCGATGATAAACGATGTCAGATAGTGGAAGGAATTTGGCTTAGATAAGGATTTGAGGAGGTTTTAATATGCTGGGTGACGTTATTCTAGGTCATTAGATGTATTCTGCTGATATATCTGAAATTTCGAAAGCTAATTTTGTCATCATTTTAACATTTGTGATTAATACCAGTGCCAGAGCCACAAAATCTAAGCAAGAACAGGAGAACTTTGAAGAAAATAGGGTATAACATGTTATCCCATACAGCATACAGCTGCGATTTTGAGTAAAACGCATTTGAAATTTTTGAACTCTTAGATCCACAGAACATTGACACAACAAAATAAATGTTTTTTTTCTCATCATTTTATTGTCAAATACTTATTTTTCCCGATGACCTGGTGAGGGTCGCGGGTAATCGATGGATGCGAGACGCACAGGACCGGTTGTTGTGGCGACACTTGGGGGAGGCCTATGTCCAGCAGTGGACGTCTTTCGGCTGATATGATGATGATGATGATGACTCATTTTGCGTCCAATTATCGGGCAGATAATTTCAGAAACATCCCCGTTTTCGAATTGATACAATACTTAAGTACCTATTGGCTACACAAAGACTATAAAAACAACGTCAAACAACGAATCAAGCCGTTCAGAAACTCTACGAATACAGTATTTCATTCCTCCATGTAACAGGAGAACGAAAATGTCGCGAACACTGATTCTAATCCTTTCAAAAAAAATCTGTACACCAATCCTCTTCAAAAAAGGTAACAAATTAAAATTTAAATCTCGTTTGCGACACGGTGACACAGTAGCAGCTAGAGTGGCGAATAAATAACGAAGGCGTCACTTCCGGTTGCGTTGAAACAACTTCCGGTTTAACTGAATTAAAAGCTTGCGAGAGTTGTGTCTTCCTAACGAACGAACTCGTATGTAACTTGGAGACTGTATTGGATATAGGTACATAGACATTGAGATGAGTTTTGAGATGTTTAAGAGAGAAGAGAATTTGTGTTTCAAAGATAAATGAAAACTGTTGCCACAGGATAAATTATACAACGTGTAACAGAATAAACGCAATACCTCTTAAGGGGTCGTTGTACTAATAATTATGAACAACTTTTAATATGGGACCGTGCCTCAGAAAGCACATTAAGCCGTTGGTCCTGGCGTTGGTGATTTCTAGATCTTTGGCAGTCGTTAAGGATTGTCAGAAATCAGAAAATCTGACTCCAGTCTTGCCAAAAAGTACCGTGGAACCCAGTTAATGGGTTGTGGAGGTCTGCTAGGCAGCCGCTCCACGTAAAATATTGGTAGACAGCTGAATCCGGTTTGACTAGGAGCCGACCCTATATAGTTGGGAAAAGGCTAGGCAGATGATGATGTTGATTTACTTTTTTTCATTGTAATTGTTCTTTTTGTATTTGTCTTTCCATGTAGTTGCACCTGTCATGTTTCATCTCTAGACCAACCTAAAGTCGACTAAAAGAAAATCATTAAGGCATTAAGCGTACTTTTGTAGGAACTGAGATTTTTACGAGTGCAAAAAGTTTTAACACTACAAAACTCTTTTAAGAAAAAGTTATGACCAAACCTCTGTTACTGCTAATTCTATTTTTCCTTCATTACCTTTTACAATCCACAGATTCAATGATCTACTATCTTACGGCCGCTTTCTATAACATATCTCAATCCCAATCTCGATCCCGATCCTTGTCTGTAACCAATCAAAGGTAAGGATTGTGTGGTGAAGGACACAAACTCGGCCGTTGATTGGTTACAGACAAGGATCGGGATCAAGATTGGGATTGAGATATATTATAGACAGCGGCCGTTAGATAGATACTGTTCAAACCACACGTAATTCACCACTAACTGAGAAAAGCCTATCGACAAAATTGCACTAAATTCAGTACATTCCTCTTAAACTTATAGCTTAAACTCCGTTTTAAGTTCCGATACAAACATTGGACATGTTAAAGCTTTCACGTGAAAGATAATGTTACAGAAGATCCAGTAGGAATACAACATCTTGCGAGATGACATCAAAGAAAGAATCAAAATTTTTAGCACGTATGAGACAAGCACGGTACATAGAAAATAGAAAAAAAAAATGGTATGCCAGAAACTGTACATGTATCTCAAGATCAGAGGATACGATTGTGCTTTAATAAAATGCAGGTTTTATCGACGATTTGTATCAACATTTCAACCGCTGCTGGACATGGCCCTAAGCGTAGCAACCATAGAAATCATGCGTTCAGAAATCTGAAGCCATATCGGTGCCATACCAAGAATGTACTGGAAACAGCAAGAATTATTGAACAAATAGTAGTGATGATTAGGAAAGGAGTTAATTTGGGCAATTAATATTAATCTGCTTTTAAACTAACAAGACCGAACAAACTATTTTGACAAAAATTTGGAAAGCATACTTGTTGCTTGAAACAACCATTAAAAATAACACAAATGCTTGTTACTGCACAAAAAAACATGCAGACATGTACAAAAGCGAGGATAACCCACAATTGGGATAACCATGACCATGTATGATCACCACCTTATTGACAACTAACACAACTTGACACTATAGGATTCGTGACAATTTAAGAAGTCGAATTTAACAGTTGAGTAGAGAAAGATAGAAGATCGCTTTACCACTTAGTGCAAAAGAGATTTATTTCATGTCTCTTTCATACTTACTCGTAAAGCAATGCTGCATCCTGCTGTCAAATCCGACTTCTTAGATTCAACATGAACCTTCTTAAACAAACTCTATCGTGGCTTCAAAAAATCCCCACCGCTCTGCAGAGACATCTCTATTTTCAATTATACCAACTAGGAATTTGATTACGAATCCTTTTTGGAGTTTGTGAGTTGGTTCTTGTTTCCCCTTGCGTTCAAATTGAGTTTGGAGGTGGCTGAAATGGATGCGTCTTTTCGTTTGTCAGCTCATGCGCGAACAGTAACGTTGCATAATTTGGTATTAAAATTGCAATGATTTAGGGTTCATTGCGCTTTAGCATGGTAAAAGGTATAATTGACGACACGGTTGGCGCAGTGGTTGAGCGATCGGCTGCTGCGCTGCGTGTCGCGGGTTCGATTCCCGCACGGAACAAATATTTGTATGGCCTACAGATAGTTGTTCTGGATCTGGCTGTTTGTGTATGTGACTTTGTATGTTTGTGAACGCACCCACGATACAGGAGAAATTCCTAGTATGGGGCAACGTCATAAAAAAAAAAAGAATCAGTCCTTGAATTCTCAGGTTCCTCAAATGATCGTTTGGCCGGAGAACTATTTGTTGAAATAACGATTGCCAGAACAATCGTTGTTCTGGCAATCGTTATTTCAACAAATATTTCTCCTACAATTGGCCCGCCTACATTAAATAACATTAAAAGAAAAATGCTCGCAATGATTGCCATGCTAAAACAAAACAACTGTACTGTATAAAAACTTTTAGCAGATTTAGATTGATCATGACAATCAGTCATGAAGGCAGGAGATGGAAAAGGATTCACAGGGGATCGCATTCCAAAACAGGCCATATATTGGAATCCTCCAGGGAAAAACAAGCGCGGCCATCCCCACGAATCTTGGCGACGCACTGTGTTGGTAGAAGCGAAGAACATATCGGAATGACGTGGAGCGAGGTAAAGCGCGAAGCTCAAGACCGCTCGCGATGGTGGTCTACTGTGCACGCTCTCCACCCCGGCCAGAGGACATTCGATTTTAATTTATTCAATTTGTGGTAATGTTTATAAGGCAGGAAGCCTTTTCCGAATACTTTGTAAAAAATGATGAATGCAAGCAAGATCTGTTGCAAGCACTTGAAACTTTACAAGTTCTACTAAAAGTGCCTTTAGTTATTCAGTGCTGCGTTAAGTTGCATCAGATAATAAAACTACTATGTTGCCCAAATGTGGCACCGTACCCTATCTACTATGTTGTGTTATTATCGTTGCTTAAACACCATCCTCCAAGTTGCAAGCTTAAAACTAAGGAAGTATTAGATGCAACTTTTTTTATTTTACTTTTACGGTTTTTAAATAAATAAGTAAATAAAAAAATAAACTAAAAATATCCTGAGGATTTACATTCATGACGTCAGGTGTTAGTCCCATATGGTTGAACATAATTATTGCCACAAACAGGGCACAAAACCGGACTCCAGGCTCATCATCATCATCTTCCTATCAGCCGAAAGACGTCCACTGTTAGACATAGGCCTCCCCTAGTGCCGCCAAAATAACCGATCCTGTGCGTCTCGCATCCATCGGCTACTCGCGACCCTCACCAGGTCATCGGTCAACCTTGTGGTAGGCCTTCCAACGCTGCGTCTTCCGGTAAGCCAGCTGACCCCAGGCTGCTACTGAGGAATTCTAGATGGGAAACTTGAATCACTTTGCTCGACCTAGGAATGGACCTAATGCATAGCCCTAGCGCATGTGACAACTACAATCTGGCAGTCGGGTCATTGCCCGAAATAAAATATAATAGTATAATAGCGTTCTATCCCTTGGCTGCGCAAGTGCCTTCCGCACCCTTTGCTACACAGTCTTGTCCCCCTGCTCTTGCGGACTAAAAGCCATGAGCAGGCGGACGTACCAGCTTGCTTAATTTTCTTTATCAGTAATTGGTTTGTTTATTCGTGGGCCTCTGGTGTTACAGATACCCATATCGACTCTTTGTGCTACAAAGCGCGCAAGGCTATTTTGGGAAAATTAACTTTATGAAACACACGTTTTACTCAGTTTTTCAAGCTCTTTTGAACTATAATATAATTATTAAAATGGTACGACGGTCAACGATAAAAAAACGGTTTTTACGACCTAATATTTCCTGAAAACTAAATATCACTTTTTCGTAAAAATATTTCGTTTTTTGGTGATTGGCAAAAGTCTGAGATTTGGAGTTACGGCCTAAGTAGTGGAAAGGGTCAATATTTGGTAGACAATCAGGTGTCTGCCACTGTATTTGCCACCAAATAGACCAAAAAGCTTAGGTATATAAAATTAAAAATAGCCAAGTTAACAGCAACAATGGTCGCCGGCTTGCAACAACATTAACCTATTTCTCATCTGTTGATTGTTAGGGTTCCGTACCCAAAGGGTAACAACGGGACCCTATCACTAGGACTCCGCGGTCCATCTGTCCGTCTGTCTGCCACCAGGCTGTATCTCATGAACTGTTTCACAGATGATGTATTTATGTTGCCACTTTAACCACAAATACTCAAACAGAACAAAATAAATATTTAAAGTCGGGCTCCCATACAACAAACGTGATGTTTTTGCCGTTTTTTATAGAACGTACGGAACCCTTCGTGCGCGAGTCCGACTCGTACTTGGCCGGTTTTATAACTTGTTCCAACTTGCAGCTGACACATTTCTCTAATTGAGAGCACCGCTGGGAAATGTTCCGTATTTAGAACGAATGTGTCTTGAAATGGCTAGTTTACACCCTACAGTGTTTAGTTGAGTTAAGTTACAACAACATAGAAAAGTGTGATTAATTTTACACGCTAAGTACTGGCCGCATAACAAAAAAAAATAAAAAAATGTCTGAACAGAAAAAGTTTTGACCACCTCCTTTAAAATCCAGAACCCAAAAAACGAT
The DNA here is from genome assembly GCA_947386135.1 of Melanchra persicariae. Classification (NCBI taxonomy): domain Eukaryota; kingdom Metazoa; phylum Arthropoda; class Insecta; order Lepidoptera; family Noctuidae; genus Melanchra; species Melanchra persicariae. The sequence continues at coordinate 2,666,282 of OX376653.1, read as the reverse complement.
AAAAACAAAAATTATCGAAAGCGCGGTAACCATTGTGATTGGTTGAAAGACAGGTCCAATCAAATCTGTGTAGTGCTTTTCACATAAGGTAAGCTCGAGTTACATGGTTCTCACATGATTGACCATTACGGATTGTATGGACATCTGAGTTTGTTTCGGTGTTCCTTCTGAGAGTAATCAGCTAGAAAGCACGGGCTTCATCTCACAAGAAAGATTTACGTGTAAACGTGTTATTTTTAACCAACTTGCAAAGAACATCATATCAGATTTCTAATCACTTGCGTTTAATTTGTGCCGTATCATTTCTTATTCTACAGGAATCTTGGGTTGTTTTCATAAATAATGTTCCGTTACTATTGTTGTGTCTCCTTCATTTGAAATGAAGAAAGAACACATTAGCATCACGGTTTTAGTTAATACACTAAGAAAAATCTAAATACCTAGCCAGAGTTGTGGATTTGTCCGAAAGAGTCACCGCGGCCCCGGAACGCGAAGGACATTAGGAGGAACACGGATGGGTTTTAGTCAGTAAGAATCTGACACTCCCGCTCCACCCAGAGCGGAAGAAGTCATTTGATGATTTCCCAAACATAAAAAAAAAAATATGTAGACCTTTATTCTATTCTAGGAATTAAAAGCCTTCTGAAAACTTCAAAGAAGCAGCAGACATGTAAACACCCCTTTACAAAAAGCAACAACGTTATCCAAGAACCGACGTTCTTATGTTTCTTTTCTAATCTTCCCCGTTTTCCTGAGGCGTGTTCTGTCTTGTGTCATATTATTTAATTATGGGAGAGGAACAGCCTCCGGCGTTCGTTAGATAAAGCGAATCATGGCGTCTGCGGGGACGTCGCGTTGTTCTTATAAAAGTATATATCGCTGTGTACGATTGGTGTTTTGCTGAGGAAATAGAGGGATGAAAGTGTTGTGCTTTTCGAAAACAGGAGAAACTTGAGGAAAAGGGTTCAACGCGCAATCCAATTACGAGTATGTAACTTATAAAATCACATTTTCTTTCACAATAGAAAGGTACTCCAGATCCATTGCTTGAAATGTTTAAAAAGTATTCTGCGCGACAACGTAAAACACGCAGTGATTACGGTTGCAATGTCTTCATGAAAGCATAGCAACCAACTACATTAATTCTAAAAAATTGCATCTGTGGGATAGACTACGGAAGTGATGCCATAGGAAAGAATTAGTAAATTTAAAATAAATAGATTAAAATATTACAGATTTATCGAATCCTTGCTACTTTGTACATACAATTTTAACCCTATATTTTCTGGTAATAAAAGTGAAGCAAAGCAGAGCAAAGCAGACGTGACACCGAAGCATAAAAGAGGAAATTACGTCACACGGGGTCAGCCAGGAAGCATGGTCAGGGCTCACCAACATTTTCCAGCTTGAGCAAGAATTTTGTTATTTTGAGCCAGAATTTTTCTAAAAGAGAAAATTATAATTGAGGAAATTTGCCGCGGTATAAAATAGTCTAGTGTAGAAAATATGTGCTGTGTTTATTTAATTTTGATTTCTACTAAAAAAAATTAAGGCCACAATATGCATGTGAATTTGTCTACACTAATATTATAAAGAGGAAAGATTTGTTTGTTTGTTTGTTTAAAATGAATAGGCTCCGAAACTACTGGACCGATTTGAAAAATTCTTTCACCAGTAGAATCCTACATTATCGGTAATGGACATAGGATATAGAAAATTTTCAAAAAAGTTAGGGATCCGTATGAAAACTTCGATAATGTAACCCAAGGTGTGAGAAAACGGACGAAGTCGCGGGCGAAGTGCTAGTAAAAGAAACACTAATAAACAATGAATGTTGCATATTTTGGAGGCCACAATGCTGTACGGGTAGGGGATGAGGTTTTCTACAGATTTACTATGGCGTCTTAAAATCATCATGATTTCGTTAAGGAAACGGGAGACAAAGCTATAAAAGAAACAATAACTATATTTTACTATTTCACAAAGTAATATAGAAAATATTCATAAAGAAAAATTTATTAGGTGCCAAATCCTTTTAATATCAGTAAAAGCAGCATCAAAAATTGTTTTTAAATTTTTAACAAATATTTCTTCATCTAGCGAAAATTCCATTAAAAATGCACGCGCTTGACCACTATCTCACCTGATGGTATGCGATGATGTGGTCGAAGATGGAGCACGCTTGCTTAGAAGTAACCTATTCACTCTTGACTTAAAGACTCCCAGGTTGTAGCTATCAGGAAACACAGATTTGTTATGGCAGCTATAATAATATTATGGTCGTCATGGACTTTGACGTCAGAGACCATGTCGGCTTCACTATGTATTTGTCAACCTGTAAACTTTTATAGTCTCGTCGCAGAGGAAGTTTGAAAAAATAATTTTAAGGTTTTAAGTTATTTCTGTTAAACTCTGTTAGAATCGATTAAACGCGAATGTGAGTCATTTTATCTCGACATAAATTTGTGTAGATAGAGGTCATTACGCTTTGGACATTTTTAGTTTGACGTATCTATTATAAAACAGAAAATAATTATATTCATATTTTCTATTGCATTTCATCTACCATAGTACCTAAACTGAACCACAATAGTGTCGTACGAAAACGTAGCGAGATTCACACATATTGTCTAGTTTCCCTTATCATCCATACCGAGCCATTATTTCCGTTTTTCCCCCTTTAAACGTTAACAACCGTTCAGATAATCTTCACACCTCTGCTTCCAAACAATCATAATCCTCGATTCGAAATTCAAATTTAAATCGTGGAACGCTCGCGACGTCTGCACCAATCACAGAGCAGAGAACGATACGCCAGCAACGGCGAGAGAAGCCATTGGATAACCTACTTGCGTTTTCGTAGACAGAGAATTGCGCTGAGCACAAGTTTCGGCTGACACAAACTTAGTCCTGTGTCACGAACCCCCAATTTCTATGAGTAAACGGTGACACTTAAGACAGAGCAGGTTGACGCAGTGCCATACTAAAAATGTTCATAACATAATGACCGCTATCTCCACACACATTTCCATCGAGATAAAAAGACTCGCGCTCAATCCATTCTTAGCAGAAACAACTCAAAACCTTAAAAGGTTTCATTGAACACATCATTTAAAACAACTATTACAATGGGACCAAATCTGACATCGCGAAAAAAAAATCTACTGCTGCCTACATTCACGTCTGCATGACTCGACAAAATGTCCTGAACAGCTGATTTTCTTTCGAACCCCGAAATGTAAAAGTTACTCATAATGAAGAGTACAAAGTTTCCTTTTCACGATTTTTGACCACTTCTGTTACAGCTTATGTCCAATTCTACTAACTTTTAAGCAACGTTATTCGCATCTCATTTCCAATCCGTCAAGCTTAATCAGCCGTTTAATTGGTTGCTTATATTGAGGTTAAATATTAAAGGTGCAAACCCCTAAACCGAACAGCTTAGCCTTTTCATTTAAATGTGCCGTTTTTTCAACGACCTAAGTGACACCTCTTATTCAATATTGTTTTATAACTTGACCGAGTCACTTATGTCGCTGATGAAACGGCACAGTTCAATGGAAAGGCTAGACTTTTAATGTAACGGCGGATTCAGCTAGTTGGCTGCGACATATCTACATAAATGTTACTAACACACTTGGTGTAATAAAATGTTTTGGCAAGTCCATTTCTAGCATGGGCCGCCGAGATGTTTCAACGCTCTATGGCATCAATCGAAAATTAATAACGGCCCATGCCCTTTGTTTATTGGACGCACTAATCGGATCGACGGCTTTCGGCCGTCGGCATTCGGCTTTCGGCGAATAAGCGATGTCCCGCACTGTTTTTGTTTTAATTGACATCGCGCTTACATTTGCGATTTTAATTCGATACAGAGGATTATGAGGATTTTAATTGTTTCATTATTATTGTGATTGTTTTGGCCAGGATTAGTTTAGAGTCGGATTTAAATAACGGATTTCTTTTGCAGTGATGTATATTCGTTGATATATGATTTCATTATTCAAGAAAATATGGAAACCCTGAAGAAATTTAATGTCGTTCAAAGTGCAAGCCATATTTATTTTTTATGGACCTTAGCCTGAGCAGATAATACATAAGTTAAGCGCCAGATAAACTTGCAATAAAGTACATTATATCTTACCAACTTGTCTAACTTACCTAATTTTGTTTAATTATTGTTTTTTTTTCTTTCTCTCTTCTTTCTTTCTTACATTGACCTTTCCCTAATATCCCTTTGTAGATTCCCGAACAATAAATTGTTAACCGTTTCTCATAACTAGAGACCGTAAAGGATCACGATAGAAGTCGATTCAGGACAACTTTATGTCCTTATTTCTGTTTTTGAAAAAAAATGAAAATGAATAAAAAAAAATGAATGAATAAATGAAAAATGAATAATAAATGAACGTGTGTAAAACACATGTTGTACCGACCCCAAATAAATTAAAATAAGGGCAAGAAGATGATTTTATCACCATTTACCATAGAGTAAGACTTTCATGTATGGTTTGAGCCCAAAGAGATGTTTATAATTTAAATAATTACTGTTTTTTCTGTGTCATTCGTTTATGTTGTACCTGCAATGTTCTGTGTCTGCACCATAAGGTCGACTGGTAGAAAAATATTTTTTTACTGTCAAAGTCAAAGTCAAAAACGTTTATTGCGAACTAAGTGTACAATGTTGATGTTATGTTATGTTAGTAGGTACTTATGACTCAGCAAAAAAAAAAAAACCAGATCATGCTTTGCTTACTTTGACACAAGTCTTTCTCTGAAAATTTCGCTTCAGACACCAGTTTCTTACAAGGCTGCTAAGGTGGAGTAAAGTTTTAATAATAGTTCCAAAAAATGCACATTTTTAAGGTAACCAATTTTGAAGCGAAAATAAGTGACTAATGACTGATTTTTGGTGTACAGACGCCACCACATCAAACTACAACAATCTGTCAAATTTCTTTAATAGATTTTCAACTTTATCGCTAAAACATTTGGTTCAAGGTTGATTAGGAAAATTTAACAGTTTCGGGTAGCTTGATGTTCTTAACTGGCGTCTATACCGTCAAATTTAACAGTTTCGGATAGCTTGATGTGCTAGCATCTACAATAAATTAATTATAGTCTATCTAATGACCTTTGAAATAAATGACCTTTGTCTAACCAAACCCTTCCAGGTCCTGTAACCCTTAAAAATCAGCACACACATCATCAATGACGGCTCAATCAAGTTAACCGGCCGGGTACTGTACGGGTTGTACCCGATCGCACGTACTTCATTAACCTCCTCTCACTACATTTGAGTTTGGTTAATCGCTCGGAACGCTGAGTTATAGACACTGTGAGGACGATTGGACCCGCCCAAGTTGTAGGAAGCAGCGGGTTGGGTAAAAACCTTTAAAAAAAAAAGAAAAACAGAAAGTTTTTTTTCAAGAACTTTTTCGAGATAACTAAAGTATAGTAGGCGCCAGATAAATAAAGAATCATTGACCTCACCTTAATATCTCTTCCTAGGTACCCCCGGACAGTAAATTATGAATCGTTTTTCATTACTAGAACAGAAAGGATCACAATAGATGTCGATTCAGGACAGCTTTATGTCATTATTTCTGTTTTTGAAATTAAGTGTGTCAATAAATGTAGGTGGGTCAACGACCGTTATTTTTCATTTATCTGGCGCATACTATAGTATCTGTGTCTGCTTGTTTCGCTGAACAAGCAGACACAGATACTAACAATGTAGGACCAAATATGAGTTGCGAAATTGGTTCGGTTCTTTTGACCCGGTGAACAACCACGAGCCAGATAATGATACTATGGGACCAACACTGAAAAAATCGACTACTTCATACATTTTTTAACTCGACAAAATGAACTGAACAGCTAGGCTGGTTGTTCCCCAACGCAATACCCCTTAAGAGGTAGCGTTTATTCTGTTACACGTTGTACGAGTATATTCCAGGTTTTGTCACTCGCCTATCACTTGAGCCAACATTGAACTAAAATTAGGAATAACCAATGACATGGCAAAAATTTTATGGTTCTGCCGTAGCCCAGTGTATGTGACACACGATTCAGTGAATTAGGGTTCCCTATGATGTCGGAACACTAATAAGAGTAATGTTCAATTACTGTAAAGAGTTTTCTGTAAACAAGTTTTAATATAATTTTCTAACGATTTTCTTTGGTACAACTGCTAGTAAGACTTTTTCTTGTTAGTTGAGATCAAACATTTTGCGTAAAAGAAAAATTGCAAATATCGATCTATGTTATTAATGTTATTATATTGTAAAATAATTTTTGAATGACCAGTTATTACAATGATTGATTTTTTTTACCTTTTGATAATAAGTACCTGTAAGGTACAAGTATTTGTTGATTTGATTGTATTTGATGTTTTTTTCACTGTTCATATATTTAATAAATTTTTTCTAAGTCACATAACTAATGACACCTAATGTGTCACTTACGAAGTATGTCTTAATTATGACAAAATATAGCGCCTATTTATTTAAACACCTATGTTTCACAAATAAACTGATAGATTGACTGGTAAACAACATGGAAGTTGAGTGACTTATGCGTTATACTTAGACTTCTATTTATAAGTAAAATTTTGTTGTAGTAAAGACAACTTGCTGATTGGAATGGGTATATATACTACCGATTACATGATTTGTGTTCAATACAATCCTGTCTTTTTTATACTAAGGTAATTTATATCATGAATATTGGAATATCTTTTATTATCCTGCCTAATACAATTTATTGTCTACGTAACCCAATTGTACTTACTCAATTAACCATAATAAAACTACCAGCAAACGTCAAGCTACCAAGCACCTTTCCCATAAAAAAACCATTTTACTGCAAAAAGGAAAAAAAGCCGCTTGAGGACGCTGCAGCGCTTTAATTAATCAATTATCTTGATGGCTTCGAGCGACGAAAGTTATAGTCAACTTACCACTTTACACAGACCTCTCCACCTCCCCGCAAAACTAGTAAATTCTAAGGGAGGAAGAGGAATAGGGGGTAGAACAGAGGTCTAGCTAATTGGACGATTTAATGGCTCGCCTTTTGATTGTTTTAACTATCAAGTTTTTTATAACGTCGTCGGTACAGTGAATGGGTTTTGTAATAAGTTTTTTGACGAGTCCTAGTTTCTGCATAGTTTAGGTTAGAATTTTAGATAATTAAGGTTGATGGAAATGGGGCAAAAGCAAAGGAAAATGCCAACGGTGATATGGCCATGTGTAAGGGCGTCCAAGTGACTATATGGTGTAGCCATCGCAGCCAACTAGCTTAATCAACCGTTTCATTAAAAGCCTAGCCTTTTCATTTAACTGCGTCGATTTTTCAGCGACCTAGTGTCATCTTTGTTTCAATATCCTTTAATGACTTGCCTATGTCACTTATTTCGCTGATTAAATGACGCAGTTATATGAAAAGGCTAGGCTTTTAATGAAACGCCTGATTAAGCTAGTTGGCTGCGATATAGCTGTCCTTAAACTGGCACACGACGAAATGGATTTCGTGGTCGCGAGGATGAAAAAGACCGGAAAGAAGCTCGATTTGAAGATGGTACAGCACACAATCGTGGCCTTTGGAAAAGAAGCCAAGTCTCTGACACTCACGGTTTAAGAGGAAAACGAAACAGAAGAGCAGTGCGGCAAACATCAACTAATAAATGTGTTAACTAAAGAAATTTCTATAATAATATGAACAATGCAAAATACACTATGACCTTTTTTTGTGGATGGCAAATTCACCCGCTCTGAGTGGAGCAGGAGGGAGTGTCAGACTCTTACCGACCAAAATCCACCTGTGGCCGCAGTAACACCATCGAATAATTCATCGACCCTGACAGAATACAGACCTCTAGTCTTCATCTTTCTTTCCTTTATATGACGTGGAATTGTATATTCAAATTGAAAATATGAATACTAGACTTGGGTTCAGCATTCCGTACCATCACCATCTGCCAAGCCTTTTCCCAACTATATCGGGGTCGGCTCCCAGTCAAACCAGATTCAGCTTAATACCAGTATTTTACGTGGAGCGGCTGCCTACCAGACCTCCACAACTCATTAACTGGGTAACATGCTACTTCTTGGCAAAATTGGTATCAGATTTTCTGGCTTCTGACAATCCGTAACGACTGCTAAAGATCTCCAAATGACAGCCGGGACCAACGGCTTAAAGTGCTTTCCGAGGCACGGAGGAGTTTCGGTATGTTAAAATGGTCACCCATCCACAGACCAACCTCAGCAAGCGTTGCTTAACCTTGAAGATCGGTCCGTACGGCTGTTATAATTTTGCCACGAGCTCCAGTCCATAAAATAGTAAACTTCAATCAAAACAAAAATATTGATATTGAAATACACTGTGAAATGAAAATATTTTACCGTGACAATCATTCGTAGGTAATCGGTTCGTTATTGTAAAGTCTAAATAACTGAAAATCGGAAAAACTCTTTCAAAACGTAACGAAAATCAAAGCATTTAAAAATCTAATTGCTGTATTGGCAACTTCGACGCCTTTCAATAATCTACTATTAAATCTCAACGAGACACAACAAAAGTCTAATCTCTTTAAAGCGGCTGCAAAAAATGAAGTCGAAGTCGGAAATTAAAGCCGCCGACTTCCGCCGGGAGACAGTCTCGATTTGTTTCAGAAAACGAAGATGGCTACCGGCTGCCAGGCCCGAGATCGGAGCATTGTGATTTTAAATGAAATCTTAATAGATGCAAATGAGGATTAGTTTTTCATTTGCTACGACAGAGGGCGCCGTTTCTTTCGGATGACTACACTCGAAATGGATGGAAAACTAGTTGAATCTTTTGTCTTTTTAAATTGGAGGGAAATAAGGAGTTGAAGACCGTCTTCAGCTGTGAAAAGGCTTTGTGGGAATGATTTGCGAACAGGGCGACGACCAGTCGGTACCGCATTGGATGTGATTTAATTTTGTTTGGTTATTCCGCAATGATTGTTATATTTAAATTTTAATTCTGGCTTTTACCTCAGACAAAGGATAAGCATTGCCATACAACGTGGCCATGCTGCCAGCCTTTTGGGTATATTACCAGTGGCCTGCGATGCGGAGGAATTTTTCGACGCCATGTTTTAGATTATTTTTAGTTTTAGTTAAGAGTCTTTTATTTAAGTGTCCATACATAGCTTTTTACTTTTTAAAGATGTTGCTCACAGACTAAAGGTACCAATCGACGTCGACGACTATTGAACCTTGATAGTTGCTTATTTAAAAAGTTCTGATATTTTTATTTTTTTTTTTATTTTATTTTGGCATCAAACAGTCATATACAAACAATGTAATTCTTAAGACATTTGGTTCCTTACAGTAGACCTATAGTGCCGACAATATGATTTATTGGTAAAAATAAGTACAACAAACTCCTATATAGGAAAGACGCGTTAGAAATACATATATGTACAATAACCTATATATTTTGTATCAGAACATGAGTTCACGGAAACATCACTATCATTTTTAAAAAGTAAGAGCAAAGTGGCAAAAAAGGTAAGTTTTAATTAGGTGATAAATCTACTTTTTAGCATTAGTTTCAGGCTATTAAGAGAAATGTTAAAAAGATCTATATCTGTAAATTCTCTATTATAATTGTTAGTGGAACGGTACACAAATGAGTTACGAGTGTATGTTTTATTTAGTCGAGGAGGAACAAAAAGTGGTTTTGTACGTGAGGGGCGTACGGGTAGGCGAGCGTGAGCTTTTAGAGATATTTTACTAAGTAATGATGGTGAATCGGTCAACGAGTTTAAAATTTTGAACAATTGAGTAATGTCGAACATTTTACGTCTGTTACGAAGACTCACTAGTTTGTGCCTCCGCAATGCATCTTCATAAGCAGCGTCGTAATCATTATTGCGATAATTAAGTGATTTCAAAAACTTTTTTTGTATCCTTTCTATTCTGTTTATATGTATGTCAAAACATGGACTCCATACAGTGCTACAAAAGTCTAGAATAGAGCGGACAAATGAAAAATAAAGAATTTTTAAAGTCGTTGCACTTTTAAAAGGTTTACTGATTCGCAAAATAAATCCGAGGCTGCGAAATGCGGAGCTAACTATGCGGTCTATGTGATGGGTAAATGTTAATTTGGAGTCCATAACGATACCTAGGTCTCTGATTGTGAAAACTCTTTTAAGTATTAAGCCATTTACGGTATAGTCGAAGTTGAATGGGTGAGTTTTCCGCGTATATGACATTATAAAACATTTATCTATGTTGAGATAAAGTTGATTAGATATACAGTAATTATGCAAATTTATTAAATCAGTTTGTAATTTAGAGCAATCTCCAACAGATGTAACCACTCTGAATATTTTCGTATCATCAGCGTAGAGTAAGTGATTACTGTGGTCAAATATAGATCCTATGTCATTAATGTAAAGGTTGAAGAGCAAGGGTCCCATATGGGAACCTTGGGGAACTCCGGAGGGAACAGGGAGGAATTGAGATGAGTAACCTTTGACGCAGACCGCCTGACTTCGATTTTTTATATAAGATTGGATCCATCGTAGTAAGTTGCCGTGCACACCGGCCCTCGCTAGTTTTTCAATAAGCATGTCATGATTAATTTTGTCGAACGCCTTCGAAAAGTCGGTGTACACAACATCTACCTGTAGATTCTTGTCCATGGCGTGCACTAGAAATTCCGAAAAATTTAACATGTTACTATCTACGCTACGTTGTTTAAAGAAACCATGTTGGTGCTGTGATATTTGATTACGAAAAGCAAATGAGATTTGAGATGTTACTATTTTTTCTAATATTTTTCCTAGCACACATAATTTAGAGATCGGTCTGTATTCGGTTACAATATCTTTTCTATTGTTTTTGGGTATAGGGGTTATAATTGCTTTTTTCCATTTACTAGGAAACACTCCAGTTTCAATAGACGTACGAAATATTAAGGTTATTGGTTTTGCAAGAACCTCAGCGCACTTGGATATGAAAATTGGATGAAGGTCGTCGGATCCAGCCCCTTTTTTAATATTAACCTTTTTTAATTCATTTAATACTTGTTCAAAAGTGAGGTTAATTGTGCCTATATCTACGGTAGAAGATGAGTTGTCGCTGTGAGGGTAAATTTGCGGCGTGGCCGAAACAAAAACTGAGTTGAAGTAGTGATTGAAGGCATCACAAATCTCCTCGCCAGTAGAGAGTATTTTACCTTTATACATCATCTTTTCAGGGATGGTATTAGATGCATTTTTTGATTTGACGAATGACCAAAATGAATTAGAATCTTTTTTTATATTATCTTCAGAATATTTAATAAAATTTTGATAACAATCTTTAGACATTTTTTTAAATCTACTCCGCAATAACGAGAACATGTGGTAATCGTGAAGGTTACCATATGTTTTCCATTTATGGTGAAATTTGCATTTTTCGTTGGATAACTTAATAAGTGGTTTTGTATACCAAGGTGGGTATTTTTGTCTAGAACTTAAATTGCAAGTTGGCACAAATTTGTCGACAATCTTTTCTAGAACACCATAGAACTTATCAATCATGGAATCTACATGGGTCACACTAGAAAACATATTCTCCCAATCCACAGACGCAAGGGCAGTTTTAATTGAGTCATAGTTTGCTTTATAATATTGTCTTTTCATTGTAGAGGGGAGCTTTAGTGCGGGACAGAAGTTTAATTTTAAGTCAATTTCTAATGGGTTATGATGCAAATCTTGTGGTACAAATGGGTGTTTGCACAATGAGATAAGGCACAATTCATTACTAAAAATTAAATCTAATATTCTATTATTATGGTTAAATTGATTGTTATATTGTAATAAGGAAGAGAAATTCATGAAATCGGCGGTGAGGCTAGCTAATTTGTCACTGTTAGTGTTTAAATCCATAGAATTTGAGTCATGATTGCAAGACCAATTAGCATGGGTTACATTAAAGTCTCCAAGTATAAGAAATTTATCATTATGATTACGTAAAATAAATTCACTCACTCTGTCGTAAAAGGATGCTAGCAATGATTCATGACTAGTACCATGCGGTATATACGTAGCTATCATGTGTAAGTAGTTACGACCAACATTTTTTTGGCCCGCCAACGAATTCGCGTGCAGAGGCAGCGATACCCATACCTCGTCCGACAGCGGTGACGCGTGCATGTCGTTACGCTGCCAAGGACAAAGCTCTCTACGCACCGCAATCATAACACCTCCGCCGCGATCGCTGCCGGTCGCTTGGTAATTACGATCACAGCGGTATAGTTCGTACCGGCTATCAACATATTCGCTATTGTTAAAATTATCATTAAGCCAGGTCTCTGTGATACATATGACGTCAAAATTGTTCTACAAGACTTCGGAAAGAAATATGTGTGATTTAGTGCGTAATCCCCTCACGTTTTGATAGTAAATGGACAAGTTATTGTTATCGAATTTTGATAATTATGGTCGCTATGAATAAACTAGTTCCACTAACAATACATTTATGGGTTTTAAGTGTTAATTTTGAACGGTAGTGTGTTTTATAAATGAGTGTACATTCCTTAATACTAGAACAACAAAGTATTTTACAGTAAAGTATTACAAGTAATATCCTAGTAGGCAATAAACAAAGCATGCAGATATAATGAGTTTGAGTGGGTAGTCATTTTATTTTAGCTAAATCGGAATCAATAGACACACACAAAATTTTGGACGTATCATTTTTACGTAGCAAGATTTTACACTCTGACAACCATACATACTTGTAGTCATTTTCTTTTGCAAGAAGACGGGCCTGCTTATATAATTGTTTATTTTGTGGTGTTAGGTGATCATTTATGAAAATGGGTTTCGCCGGCCCGTCCAATCCAGCATCTGCTGTTGTCAGGCCTCGTCGCGCACGGACAGCAGCCAACATATCATTTTTTCGTTTCCTTTGGGTGAACTTGATGATGATATTTGGGATGGATGAAACACTGGAAGCTGACTCACCGATATCTACACTAGGATTGTTCGAGTTAAAGCGTCGAACTCGGTGGATGTAATCAATGTCAGTTGTTATAAAGGGGAAATTAATCTTTTTAGCTATATTATGTACGATATTGATTAAATTTTCACCTTTTGTGACTGGGATTCCAGCTATTTCAAGGTTATTGATTCTTCCCTGTTGTTCTTTGACACGTAGCTGATCTGACAAGTTTGCAACGGTGGCCTGTAATGCCACAAGATTCTGTGATACAGTCTGTATTTTGCTATTGTTAGTAGTATTTGTCGACTTCAAATCGCTTACGTCCTTTTTTATGCATGTTTGTTCCGTGGACAACTTATCAATTTTGCCATTTACCGTCTCCAAATCATGTCTAAACCCATTTATATCCTGACGCAGTGCTTCCAAAGTGCTCACTATATTTTGATTTTGAGTTTCAAGGGTGGATGCAATAGTCTTCATAATTTTATTTTGAAATTCAAGTAATATTTCCGAGTGATCACAATTACATTCGGGCTGTTTTCTCTTTCTATACATAACACCAATGGATTCATCACGCAGGTTGGAAAGGTCTGGTTGTGATCCCGTGTTTACAATGGGAGGAGATCTTTGGACATTCATTATGCTGCTGCAGACAATATCCAAGAAGTAGGAAGATCTTGAGAAAAGTTGGGGGTACCGTGAATCCACACGAGTTGACACGAGCGTTAACGATGTTTATTGTTCTCACTTGTCTATTGAATATTAATTCACAATGTATTTACAACCGTATAGCGTACTCACAGAGTTCCGATTACGAAAACGATTATTTGATTTAAAAATATAACATCGAACACACGTCCGTCCAGACAAGAGCTTGGAATATGTTCTGATATCTCATGTATCTCATGATGAACCGTGATAGGTAGACAGTTGAAATTTATCACAGATGATGTATTCCTTTTCTTTTGCCGCAACAAATACCTACTAAAAACAGAATAAAATAAATATTTAAGTGAGCCTCCCATACCTACAACAAACGTGATTTTTTGCCGATTTTTATTGTTAATAATAATTAATTATGGTACGGAACCCTTCGTATCCGAGTCCGACTCGCAATTGGCCGGTTTTTAAGACAACTCGCACGTTGCTCTGTCGTACGCAATACGAACGCATCGGTCGAGTCGACCGCATAAGCCGCTCCAAATCTGATGATGTCATCCAAATTTGTCTAGGATTTCTGTGGTTCTTCCAGATTCTGACGATTCGACGCGGACAAGTGTGCGAGGTTTCATAAGATTTCATAAACAGAATTCTAAAATTCGTTTCGTTCGATACATTCGACGCGTTCGGCTCAGATAAGTGTGCATTCATCTTAACTCCGCGGAATCTAGGACTATAATGATCAGCAGTGTCAAAACGAGTTAAAAAAAAACATTTTGGTACCGGTCCCAAACTTCAACAAACTCGCCAGATTAATCGATGCATTTATCATTTAGTCACCCTCCGGTCCTGTCAGATACTCACGATCGATCAAAGTTATAAGCTATCGGTAATTCCCTATCGGAAACGTAAACGGTAACCAAAATACCGCGTCTATCGGCCGTCAAGCGTGATTAAATACCGAAACTCGGAACAACTGAGTTGTAAACAACGCCATCTATTAGCGGCAATGAAAAACTAGAGTTGACAGTTGAGATAACGTTACGGTGTGTTGAAGATAAGGGGTTTGCAGAAGGCTTACTTTGCTAAAACTACGAGTTATCCAACCCATCATCATCCGCCTTTTTTTTTTTTTTTTTTTTTTTTTTTTTTTTTTTTTTTTTTTACGGGGGGAAATCCTCATGGATGTCCTCCGCCCTGGGGCGGGCGGAGGGGTCTGTCAGACTCTTACTGACTAAAACCACCCCGGTGTTCCATCTTCCACCTACGCCGGGGATCGCGGGAACGTATGCGACTTCCGTAATCCCCGGCTGGTGCCGGCCCGCCTCTGCGGGCCACATCTCGTAAGCGGGGGGAGTGAGGTGTTTAACTCCCCCCGCGACGTCAGAGGGGCGCACGGGAACACCACGCGCCGCCACCTCGGGTCCGGATGAATGGGGGGCAACGGACATCCCCAAGTCCGCCGCCCCTGGACCCAGTTAGGGGGGCAGAAGGAGGGCAGCGTATGCCCTCCTCCGACGCCCGGTGCGCCTGCTGCGGGCCGGGTGAGCACTCGACATCTCCCTCTCCCTTTCCGCAGCCTCCTTCTGCAAGATGACAGTTTCGCAGAAGGAGACCACCGCGTCCCAGGACTCCTCACCGCCGACCATAGAACGGACTACAGCCGGCAGCGAGAGGTCACTGCCTACCACAGAGACGAGGGCACGGCGCGGCTCCTCCCAGGCGGCACACTCTGCCAGCGTATGCCGCGCCGTGTCCTCCCGACAGTCGACGCAGTGGTGACACCGAGCGTCCGGCTCTCTGCCTATGCGACACAGGAACCTCCCGAAGCAACCATGCCCCGTGAGGACCTGTGTCACACGAAACGACAGAGAGCCGTGCCTTCTCCCGAGCCACATGTCGAGCACTGGCCGGATGGCCTCGATAGTGACGAGGCCGGCGGTAGGGCGTGAAAGCCTGTTCCGCCATTCCGCCACCAGGACCTCGCGCAGCTGCGACCGACGCAGCTCAAAATGTCGCTGCGTCAGTCGCTCCCCGCGCGCCCGCGCGTCCTCGCGCCACCGATGCATTGACGCGAGGACTTTTGCCTCCAGGTCCCAGGGCGGAGATCCGGCCAGTGCGCAAGCCGCCTATCATCATCCGCCTAGCCTTACTTATTCCTGATGTCGGGTTTGGGTTCCAATCCACATACGGCACATTCACAACCCAGTTCCCAAGTAACTCAAAATTCCCTTGGTAAGACTTTGTCAGACTTTCGAACAAAACCCATAATTTTATGCTCAAACATGTCCAAGGTTCAAGTTTTTTGACCATCATCTTGTCTAAATACTCATTTAAGAAGTTAGGGTAATTTCAAATTGTCAGAAATATTCCCATTATTAAGACTGTATTCCACTCTGTCAGGAATTAACCGCATTCAAATCTATAAAAAAGCAGAGAATCATGATTATAATTATCACATCAGATCAGATTAGGCCTCCCCCAAGTGTCACCACAACAACCGGTCCTGTGCGTCTTGCATCCATCGGCTACCAGCGACCCTCACCAGGTCATCGGTCCATCTTATGGGAGGCCTTCCAACCCTGCGTCCAATTACGTTCAACCTCTGCAAATCATACACTACCTTGAATAAGCCTTCTGCGTCTATTATTCAACGTTTTAACCTACAGAACCACCGCGGGTCATTTAGACCGATAGCGCAGATTTATGCGAAGTGATTTTTAACCCTACATAATGCGAAAGCTAACGGGTTGGGTCGCATGACGGATGGCGTTCGGACCGAATTTCCTAAATTCGTGTGTTTCGTCAGTTTTTTTATGGCCGTTGTGCTGTTTGTTCTTTGTGATTGATTGTCGGGTATTGACGTGTTAATATGTTCATTTATAGGTAAGGATAGAAAGGGGTTATGACCGTGTTTGTTATACATCGTTAACCCGTACGTTGACTATGCTGTATGTGTCACTGGGTGGCCGAAAATACATGCTTACCTGAGGGCTAAAGCTTTCCTAAAGGATACCTGCGATATCGATCTCTATTACTTCCAACTAGCATTAGAGTACACTTCGACCGGTCCTGTGCGTGTCGCTTCCAGTGGATTCCCGCGACCTTCACCAGGTCATCGGTCCACCTTGTGGGAGACCTTCCAACGTTGTGTCTTCCGGTACGCGGTCGCCACTCCAGAACATCTCGATCTCATCGATGGCATCGACTGTCTGGTCTGCGAGGAATGTGCTGTGTAACTCACTGCCACCTAAGTTTTATTTAAATTCTTTGGGCTACGTCAGGGCGTCTTCTCTCTAAGCCCGAAGTCCGTAGTTTCGGCCTTAGTGCCAGGCGTTTTCTACTCCGTATCACCTACGGGCCTACGATTAGTCCCGAACCCGAACTAAGAACAACTGTCAAATCGTGTTGTTATTCATTCTTAGTTCGGGTCGGGTTGATGATATGAAATCGCCAAATGCATTAAGCAACCGTCTTATCCACAATCTTTGTTACATCTTTGAACCTTGCCCTGCATTGGTACCTTTACATAACATTTATTCAACCTATTTAAAATTCCCAATGACTCATAGTGTAACTTTTACAACCAGTTGTAAAACAGTTGCGTGTCGGGCACGGAGTTAGGGCGTCCCTATGCTCGGGGGACCGATAAATAGAACAAGTTTATGGCACACGCTTTTCACTGTGCGTGCAATACGGTATTAGGAACGCGTAGTTTTTATTTTATTGGTGACGTCATAGCGTAAATAGAACTCCTTATATTATGAAATGTTAATGCGACTCCTTTGTGTCGATGGTACGTCTAAATGTTGTTCCAATAGGTATTTCACCGGTGCTACCGTATAGGATTTTTTTTTATTATTATTGATAGGCACGCGCTTGACCGCTATCTCACCTGATGGTAAGCGATGATGTGGTGGAAGATGGAGCACGCTCGCCCAGAAGTAACCTATTCACTCTTGACTTAAAGACTCCCAGGTTGTAGCTATCAGGAAACACAGACTCTGGCAGGGAATTCCACTCCTTAGCAGTATACACATTACATGTGTTCCCAAACCGTTTTAGGCGTGTAGAAATTTCTATTATTATTAGGATAAAACGTCATTGGATAGGATTCTAGTGGCTATAGTAGCCCGTCAGGTCGATCTTTGAGGTTAAGCGACATTTACCGAGGTTGTTCGTGGATGGCTGGCATTCTGTACCGAGCAGACGCGTACCAGAGAGCAGTGAGCAAGATTCCTCCCAGTGAAACGCACATCGTACGTAGACCCGAACACTGCTCAAGTCTCCGAACAGTGTGCCCCTCTCGTGTCCCTCTTTGTCTGGTCTCTCACTTGGACGTTTCCGGCATGAATAACTCTGCTCCTCTGTAAAACTTCGTTTGGCACACATACAACCCTGAAAAGAACACCTGAAAATTGTTCGCATTATTATGAACAACTTTTACTATGGGAGCAAACCCAAAATCGCGAAATTTAAAATCAGTTGTTCAGTTCATTTTGTCGAGTTATGTGCACAGAAATGTATGGGGCAGTCGATTTTTTTCATGCGATTTCAGTGTTGGATCCACAGTAAAAGTTGTTCAAAATGACGAACTACAATGACCCCTTTTATGGTACTGCATTTATTCTCTGTTACACGTTGTATATAGTAAGTTGATAACCTGGAATGAAAACATAGAATACTTATGATTCGGACCTGAATGAAGTAAAATAATAAACTTAATGTGCGTTATTACAAAACGCGTTCTAACTTTAGTCCAAGCCTAAACTTTCAAGCCCATTATTGCATTTTGAACTATATTCCGACTAACCTAAAGTTATTTATACAAACTTATTTTAGATCCCGGTCTATGTTGTCAATGTGCATTTAAGAACTTTACGGCATTTGGAACAAAGTTCGAAACTCAAAAATGGCTTGTTAATTTAAACCTGGGCTTAAAGTTAGAACGCGTTTTGTAATAAAGCCAAATAAGATAATAATTAGATAATTAAATAATTTATTACGCTTAAATAATCCGGCTCCGATGATACGGAATAAGCAATATCCATTCCCCGTAATCCTATATCATAATTTTGTTGTTGGAATTAATATATTATGAGGAAAGCGATAACATAATAACAGGGATAAAAGTATTCTAGAGGTAGGATATTTAAGAGTAACGTTCAGTACTAAGTTAGTAAATAAGGGTGACGTTCTGTTCCTGCTACACAGCAAGTAAGTAAACAAGAGCAAAAATAAATTAAAAAACCGGTCAAGTGCGAGTCGGACTCGTGCACGAAGGGTTCCGTACCATTATCTATAAAAAAACGGCACAAAATCATGTTTGTTGTATGGGAGCCCGATTTAAATACAATTGTTTTATTCTGTTTTAAATATTTTTTGTAATAGCGGCAACAGAAATACATCATTCGTAAAAATTTCAACTGTCTAGCTGTCACGGTTCATGAGATACAGCCTGGTGACAGACAGACGGACAGACGAACAGCGGCGTCTTAGTAATAGAGTCCCGTTTTTACTCTTTGGGTACGGAACCCTAAAAATGAGGACTTTTAAAAAAAAAATAATCTCAATTAAATACTTCAAAGTTCCAAAGAAATCAGTGTATTACTTCGGCTGAATTCCAGTACCTAAGTTAGGTCTAACTCATCACGGAATTCTTGCGTCAAGTTATGAAGATATGTTTTGTAATCAATCTATCTGCAGAGCTCGTACCCAACTATGTTGGGGTCAGCTTCCAGTCTGACCTGATACAGCTGAGCACCAGTAAATGACATGGAGCGACTGATTCTGACGGTCTATTCTGTCGACATCTTACCGTGTGCACTTAGCTGGAGTGAACGATAAGTGAGCTGTCATTCCATCTTGTTAGTATGGTTTGACAGCTCACTTGTCGTTCACTTCCCCTAAGTTTTCACTTCGACATGTTTACAGAATCACACTGCTTATCTCCACAATCTCCCGTGAATGGGTACCACGATATCTTTTGGACGAAATTAGGGTCAGATTTTCTGATTTTTTGACTGACAACGACAGAAAAAAACATTACTTATACATTTTTTTTATCTTCAAGAAAAACAGATCTGGAAGAGTACATTTTGATGCAAATGCAATCTGGTCGTTACAGCCGGGGCGGACTACTTATAAATGCAATAATAGTCCGAAGATAGGCATGCTCCGCAGCATATGCTAAGATACCCTCGATGACCTCGCACAGATTAAATTCATGCTGTTAGCTTTAGTTAGATAATTTAATTTGTATTAAGTACCTACTGTTAGTTTTAATTTATTTTTATTTTTTTTTTGCCTTGTGAAAAAAAGTGTATTTTGAAAGACAGAAAAAAGTTTTTTTTTTTACTTTCAAAATACACTTTTTAGCGCGGTGAAGTAGAAGCCAATTTCAACTAAGTGTTTTTAAAAATCAATTTCTTCTATCTTTTTCGTATTCCCAAACAAAACAGACGCAGTCTAGTTATATTACTCAAAAGACCCTGCGAAGGGGACATCGCATTTTTAATTCTAAAACGACGCACCATCCATTTTCCTAAATCGAACACGTCATCAATTAAATTACTTACCCCTATTGTGACGTAGCAAACATATACTCTAAGTACCAACTTTACTAAAACCTGCACCATTGGAAAATCAACCTTCACTCAACGAGATAGGGTTGTTAAAGACTGCAGGTGTAATTTTGTGAGGGGAGGCTAGGGTAAGTTGGTACAGTGAGGAAATTTCTACCGAATTTTCTCTTAAGGGAAGCTCTTTATGTGGTCTCTTGGGAACCATAGTGTATGCAACTTGTAGTCTGCAGCGTCTGTGTTTGTCTATCACAAGGGGAAGTTTTTGTTTGGACCATAAACATGTTGGAACGGTATCGATAAGGCATATAGATGGTGTGGACACGGTTTCACTGTTTATGAAAGATTTTATAGGAAGTTGGTAGGTATAGTTAGCAAAAAAAGTTGATTAACAACTCGGTTTTATAAATCTTTAAGTATTGAACAAAATCTAAATACTACTCTAACTAACTACTAAATTAGCCTGTTATGTCCAACTACTGGGCAAAGGCCTCCCTCTCACAATCGGAACAAAAATAAAAAAAATGGTAAAAACAAGATTATCGAATTGATAATGTCAATAGATTTACAACTGTCAACGCATCAGACACAATAGTAATACAATGGCGTCGCAGCTAAATTAGGTGTCATGCATTTTTTTAATTTGCAGAATAAAATACTTATTAGCCTAACTCCCATGAAATAGAGGGCTAATCTATTAGCATCAATCGGGCTGAATTCCACATTTCGGGCTGTTGTTTAATAAAAATTATGCGAATTGTGTAATATTATCTTTTGCATTTTCCATGATATTCGATTTTCAGTTAGTCAAATTTAGTTCTCATAACGAGTAATTTAATAATACTTCGTAAACAAAAGTCTTGAAAAACTAGTGAAAACAAAAAACTAACTACTTCCGTAAACGCTCTACCTCTACAATTAAATACTTTATTAGAGTTACAAAAGTTTAAAACAAAACATTTTCAAATAAACCAACATTATATCTACTAAACTACTCCGCCTTTTCTTCAACACAATAAAAAAACGGCCAAGTGCGACTCTGACTCGCGCACGAAGGGTTCCGTACCATTATCTATAAAAAAGCGAAAAAAAATCACGTTTGTTGTAAGATGCTCCCTTACAACAAACGTAATTTTTTTTCACTTAAATAATTTTTTTATTCTTTTTTTAGTATTTGTTGTTATAACGGTAACAGAAATACATCATAATTATGTAAAAATTTCAACTGTCTAGCTATTACGGTTCATGCGATACAGCCGAGAGACAGACAGACAGACTGACGGACACCAAAGTCTTAGTAATAGGGTCCCGTTTTTACCCTTTGGGTACGGAACTTAAAAATACTACCCACACGAAACTTCGACGTCGTCTTTCCAACAACTGCCTACTTATTAATATGTTGAGGATTTCCGTGTTGAAAAACAAACTTCGTTTTCTCTATGGTTTAGTAATCGCAAGTAAAACTACTGAATGAACGTGAGGTATCGTGGAATCGAATTCAAAAGGGTTTTTCCATTAGGAATTTTATTCAGATCATTACCTAATATTGACATGTTCAATGCAAGAAGCATCGCGAATAACTTTTCTAGTTCGTAAACGTAGTTAAGATGAAATGTTGTGAATGTAATAATAATTAATTTCGGTATGGAATAATTTAAGTAGGTAGGTACTTATGGTAGGTGCCAGATAAACTTGCAATAAAGTACATTGACCTTTCCCTAATATCCCTTTGTAGATACCCGAACAATAAATAATGAACAGTTTTTCATTACTAGAGAACGTAAAGGATCACGATAGAAGTCGATTCAAGACAGCTTTATGTCTTCATTTCTGTGTTTTTGTTAAAAATAAAGTCAATAAATGTTTGTGGGTCAATGACCGTTATTGCACATTTATCTGACACCTACCATAGTAAGTACATTTTTAACCGACTTCAAAAAAAGGAGGAGGTTCTCAGTTCGTCTGAATTTTTACCGACTTCCGAAATTACAGTTATTTTATTTTATACTTTGTAGTGTTTTTTTTATTTCGAAGTCGGTTGTTTTTTTTTTTTGTTAAAAAGTTTTTATGCAAGTGGTCAAATTTTGCAATTCCAGCTAAAGCGGAATAGCCCGAGCCAAAGGTGAGGCCGATATGGAGACGAGAAATTGTAATGACAATTTAAATGCCCTCGTATATCAAATGTCGTTTTTCAACACAACCTGTACACAGCAACGCCCACACTGCACTGCTTGGCTGCTGAAATGTATGATGAAGCCGAGTACTTTCCTGTACGAGCTAATGAGAGCCAACTACTTCAATTAAAGTCATTATGAGGTCCACAAAAGGAACAAAGAAACATCAATTTATACTATCAAGACTATAAATCAACAATTATTTAATTAAGTACACTTAAATAGTTTACAATCGCCTAAATATCCAGTAAACGGAGTAAATAACAGATTGATTCGTCGAAAACGTTAGAATAATACTGTTCCATTTCTTTCTGTCAATTCTCTCCACTCTGAGGGGCTTATTGATGGTTTACTCAAAACTGAGCGGTGAAAAGTCTTTTATTGAGTGGGCCGGACTCGAATGGAACATTTATGACAAAAAAATAAAAACCATGTAGGTATTCAACATGACGGAAAACGTGTATTTTATAAGAAAAACTTTCTTACCATTTATTTTGTTTAAATACTGATCAACAGATATTTTATTCAAGTTTTATATATAGAACTACGTTTTGCCGGCGATTTCGTACATATTATTATTTTTTTTCCGTTCCCGCAGGAATTTCTGGAAATCCTCTCTAAGTGCTCCCCTACACTCCCCAAGGAAGTTATGTACATGCCAGATTAATTTCAGCTTTATAACACTAGTAGTTTCGGTTGTGCGTTGTCTGTCAGTCACTCAGTCAGTCAACAGTAACGGAAGAATTTTATTAATTTTTGTAATTTGATTTTAGAATCCGCGTATCAATATTTAAAAAATGGTCATGGTTAGATTTTTTACCAATTATGGATGTGTTTCACGATGTCCACGTAGCTAGTACACCTCACTGATAATATTCAAAACTCCAAAAGAATTTTAACGAAATTATCTGCCAAGTATGTTAGCGGGAACTTAATCGTAGGAGGTGAAACAGCTGTAATAACAAATGAAAATCCTTTGCATTATAAAAATGATAGAAAAATATCATAAACACTGTATCTCTACATTTCAATGCCTCTATCGCCAACGTCCATATTACGTTGAATGCACCGGTTCTCGTCCGATCACCGAAGTTAAGCAACATCGGGCGCGGTCAGTACTTGGATGGGTGACCGCCTGGGAACACCGCGTGACGTTGGCTTTTTTGAATTTATGAACTTTTATTAATTTTTATTTGTTTTTAATTTGCATAAACAACGTCTTACAGAATAAACGCAATACCTCTTAACCCTTTCACGAGGGACCAAACCAAAATCGCAAAAGAAATCGTAAATGTATGGGACAGTCGATTTCGCGATTTCATTGTTAGTCTCATAGTGAAAGTTGTTCATAGATAGTGATGAGTACAATGACCCCTTAAGAGGTATTGCGTTTATCCTGTTACAAGTTGTAATTGCTTACATTTTGACGTAGCCACATAAGTGCTTGTTTCAGATGTGCCTATCTTCGCTAAGCGTTATAAAGGGGACCCAAATTCATGAATACGTACGTATAATTCTTGTTATATTTCACTTTTAGCAAACAAATTAAACATGCCTTTGATCTGACATTCAATTTTTGCTAGACTTCAAGCTGCCACTGTTTTAAATTACAATTATTATTTCAACTAGCTTTTGACCGCGGATCCGCCCGCGAGGATGTCAGTTACCGCGTAAAAATATAGCCTATGTCCTTCTCTATATCCCAAGCTATATATCTGCCAAATTTCATGACGATCCGTTCAGCCATTGTAGCGTGAAAGCTTAACAAACAGACAGACAGAGTTACTTTTGCATTTATAATATTAGTGGGGATTATTATTATTAGGTCAACTCTTTCATCCACCCTCCTTGTGGATATAGTCAGTCCCTTGATCCACCTAGTCAAAGGATGACCTACCTACTCTTCAAAAAACGGTTGATACCACCAGTCACTAAGTTGCCTTCTTCTTTTAGACACGATGGTGAACTCCTTAGATTGTGTGAGCTCAGTACTAACTCGGCTACGTTAATTGCAGTATCGGTGGCATAAATATATTAAGTCCCACTAAGTACAGGTGTAGGGACACTTGGTGCACTCCAACCTGTGGCTCATTTTCTGACCAGCCCCCCTAGACAAAAAACTTTTCTGTAGCGTTAACGTCAGACGCTCACGACAAAATGTATGGGAATGACATTAGGTGATGACGTTTCCTTTCCACACCTAATGTCATTCCCATACATTTTGTCGTGAGCGTCTGACGTTAACGCTACAGAAAAGTTTTTTGTCTAGGCCCCCAGAGGTACTGCACTCACACTGGGTATCCCACGGTTCTATAAAACTCTATTTCGCAAAGTTGTGTTTGCGGCGGGCCTACCAGAGAGACCGATTAAGTCGACAATAAATTCATTTTTAGGGTTCAGAACCCAAAGGCCAATGGAGCCCTATTACTAAGCTTCCGCTGTCCGTCCGTTTGTCCGTCCATTTGTCTGTCAGCGGGCTGTATCTCATGAACCGTAATAGGCAGACAGTTGAAATTTTCACAGGCTGTGTATTTCTGTTGCCGATATAACAACAAATAATATTTTTTTTACAGAAGTATTTAAAAAGTGTGTAGGAAGTATTAAATCTTAAACGATGGTACGAAACCTTTCATGAGCGGGTCCGACTTGCTTTCGACCGGTTTTTTTCACATTTCGTGATGTCTGAGAATTTTTTGTATGTAAATATGTTTAAAAAAGTCAAACTTTAATTCCATGAATAAAACTTAGAAACAAATACAAGACTGCTAAATCAACCCTTATAATGTTATCTGGCAATCAAAATTAACACCAACAAATGACACAAAAACAGAATCCTAACACTCTCAAACACAGTCGATCATACTCAACTTTTTGCCACAACGAGTACATCTCTGCTATCCCCCTTTTGACACTGAGTTATCTGCCGGGAATAGCCCCTATAAGTTGCACTGGACACTTTAAGGGCCCGGCACCAATTGGCAAGCTTATAAATAGATTTTTTATCCGTATAATCCAATATGGGGTGATTCTTGTGAGGCCTTTTCTGATTGAGTGCGTTGGCGCTTTTTCTCTTTATTTTTTTGGTATATTTCTTGGTAATTGGCTACGTATGTGTTAGGGGTAAGATTTGTATGGATACTATACGTGTAACAGAATACACGGGACAATACAACGGGACCAACACTGACATCGCGAAAAAAAAATTGACTGCTCCATACATTTCTGTGAGCATAACTCGGACAAAATGTACTGAACAGCTGTTTTTTTTTTGCGATTTCGGGTTTGTTCGCATGATACTAAAAGTTGTTCATAATTATGAGTACAATGACTCCTTAAGAGGTGTAAATTGCGTTTATTCTGTTACACGTTGTATTTATAAGAGGGAAATGAATAATTTAAATAAATTTTATTTTACTGCTTATAGACTGATGCAATCACTTTTGAGCTGAGAATATACGGAACAAAATATTGTGAATAGGCTCGGTTTGACCACTATCTCACCTGATGGTAAGAGATGATATGGTCGACGATTGGTCATGCTGGCCTATTCACTCTTGTCATAAAGACACCCAGGTTGTAGCTACCAGGAAACAGATAATTTTACCGTATTCAATTTACACGGCTAATTTTTTTCGCAGCTTCTGGATCGGTGATATTCATGAGAGGGATTTCTGCAGAAATTGCCAACGAATATAAGAGTCATATTATTAATAATAATAATCATAAATCTTTATTTCAGGCAAAAATTACCCATAAATGTGTTAGTATAGACTTATAAACTATGTTAGTATATTAACCACTATATTACATAACCTATCTTCTGGGCACATCCGACAGGAATACGTGTTTTCCACACAAGTTTCCTATCAGGTGTCCCTCAGTTTTACTGGCAACAACGCATAAGAGATTATTATATATTTCGTTTTAATTTGTTAGTTAACTCCAAATTCATCGGAGCTTGTGATAAATTGAAGTTTTTGCATTTGTTTGCTCATCTCTCGAGCACGAACACGTCAATTAGACAAGCTTTCATTGACATTTTCGTGCTCATGTTGGAGCTGGATTGGAGTTCCAGTTGAGTTAGAGTTTACGTTTTGGAATATGGGCCTAAGTCTCTGATCTTACTCCTAATAAGAATCAAACTTTCTACGTACTTTAGGGAATTTTTTAAAAATAGAATCGAATTCAATGAAATCTGCCATAGACGTGGTTGTAGACGTTGAAATGACGGCCGCCATGGCTCACGCACAATGGTCCAACATCAGGACTAATGCTGAAACCAAACCCCAATATATCGATAGATAGACAGAAACTTTAATAATAACCAAAAATTATCATGTATATGTCGCAGCCAATTAGCTTAACCAGCCGTTTAATTGGTTGCCTAGCCTTTTCATTTAAATGTGCTGATTTTCCAGCAACCTTAGTGACAACTTGTGTTCAATTTCATTTAGTGACTAGCCCATGTTACTTATGTTGCTGACCTGTCCGGCCCCGGCGACACACCGGTGTGTCGCAAATTAATCGCGAATTTAATGTTTATTTACATATACATAAGATTTACTTTATATTAGGGAATTTTCACATGTTGGGCCCGAGTGGTTAAACGTCACAGTTCAATGAAAATGCTAGACTTTTAATGAAACGGCGGATTCAGCTAGTTAGCTGCGACATATACAAAATCATCACTACTCATGATTGATGACCCTACCCCATAAATATTCCTTGCTATCTCAATAACGGTGTACGATTCCCCTTAGTTCGCAAGACATGGGTACCCCTAAATTGGTTGAAATTGTTGTGAACCACATAATACCAAGTTCTGGTTGGTATGATAAATGGAGGAGGGACCGTTTTGATAAGAGGAGCACGATGAGGTATTTTGAATTAAAATTGTTAATGCTGGCTGACATGTTTTGGATATCTTTGTAATGTGGGTGTGAATGGGGTGCGTTTTTCGTTTGTGTTGAAATATTTATACATGTTGATGAGTTTGACTTTAAGTCAATTCGGAAAACCTGAAAATCTGGACGAATCAATGGGTTTATTTTACTTATACGGGGTTATTTTTTAATGACCGGCCAAATTTTCACTGGGTGTTCTACCCATCAATATGAACAACTTTCACTATGGGACCGACTCTGAAATCACGAAAAAAAAATCAGCTGTTTCATACAATAGTTCAATACCTACTCGACTAAAATGTATGAAACAGCTGATTTTTTTTTCGAGATTTCAGAGTCGGTCCCATAGTGAAAGTTGTTCATATTCATGGGTAGAATACCCAGTGAAAATTTGGCCGGTCATTAAAAAATAACCCCGTATAGAGACAATGTTTTTTTTCTCTAAATACAGATTATCAGTTTTTCCGTAATTGCCATCATATTATTTAAGCTCATCGCGTATATGTCGCTGCCAATTAGCTTAATCAAACGTTTAATTGGTAGCCTAGCCTTTTTCATTTAAATGCGCCAATTTCGTTTGATGACTTGCATTAAACGGCGCAGTTTTATGAAAAGGCTAGGCTTTTAATGAAACGGCTGATTAAACTAGTTAACTGCGACATTTACATATTTAAATATGTAAATATCGCAGTTAAATAATTAGCCAAATATATATCGGCGCGAAGGCTTAATCAAGCGTCGAATAAATCAATATGAATGCCGGCGGAAAGGCGTAATCGAGCGTCAGTTTGATTATTCTAAGTTCAAATACTGTGTGATTGCTTATTTGAAGTTGGTAAAAGTCACTCAAACGATTATTTAATTAACTTTATTAGTTGATTCCTAGAAATTATTAAACTAATTAATTTGTACTTCTAAATTCATTTTATGATTTGTAAAATTAAATCAAGAATTTAAAAACGAACCATAAAGAAAACATGAGTCGATAGATTTGTAACGACTCTAACCGAAGGGTATAAATACGAACGCCCGACCGTTCACAAGTCATTCTAAGTCGAGCCGTCGGACGGTGCGGAGCTCCGTAATATCGTGAGTCATTCTTTGTTGTTGACAAATATTTACTGTGTGCCATTTGTGTGCTATCCACCAGCGAGAATATAAGTTGATACTGAAAACAAGTATTTCATTTCCGATATGAGTAACCACCACCAGCACCATGATGATTATGGAATAGTGACGTCAGCATTGCTGACGTCACTGTTTTTAAAAATAACAAGGGGGCCCGTTCCCCGTCATCAGAAGTGGGATTGGATTAGAATCCAATCCAAACCACCTCCTCATCAGCTCGATCACCAGCTGACCAACCTGGAACTGTTCCTGCTCAACAAATGGAACCAATTCTGGTACCCACCACTTCGTTGGGTATCCAATACGAGATGATTCACGCCCCGGTTCGTGATCCTTCGGCGGGTTGTGGTAGGCACCACAATTCTTCATGCAAATGATGGAAATGATGCAGAAAATGTCTGAACGGGTATGTGCACCGTCAGCAGAATCTAAAATCAGAATTAAGGGTGTCTAACTTCCATCATAATGATCCTGATACCAACGTTGGCGTACGTGAATGGTGTCAGCTTACAGACAAGGCTGTGGACCAATTTAAATTGAACGATTTCGACGTTCGTATAAAAAAATGCCGCTTACAAAGGACGTGCCAGGATGTGGGTTGACGACTGGATGATGCAGTTACATCTTCATGGGAAGAACTATGCAGCAATCTGATTACTACGATTGAGCCTGAAAACAGACATTCACGGTATATTTTCAGGTTCCGATTGTTTACGATTCTTCAATGAACATTGCTGTTCTTGTCACGTGCTTGGGTTCTTTGAAAAAGAGTGACAAAGGATAAACTGGACAATGGGCAAGAAGTCATCATCTGCCTAGCCTTTTCCCAACTATATTGGGGTCGGCTCCCAGTCAAAATCTTTAGCTGAATCTCAAAATACCGGTATTTTGCGTGGAGCGGCTGCCTGCCAGACCTCCACAGCTCATTAACTGGGTGGCACGGTATTTCTTGGCGGGACTGGTGTCAGATTTTCTGGCTTCTGACAATCCGTAAAAGACTGCCAAGGATCTGCAAGGGACGGCCGGGACCAGCGGCTTAACGTGCTTTCCGAGGCACGGAGGAATTTCGAATTGTTTGCGAATAGAGCTGCTCAACGCAAAAGCAACCACAACCAGAACAAATCATCCCAGAGCTATGAAATCTGCAAGAAAACAAACCATGCGACAGACATTTGCTTGGACTTGGCAGCCGGTTTCACCAAATATCAATTGCAGAAGGGTCAATTGAGATGACTGCCTGCGTTACACCAGACGGACTCTTATGAGTACCTCACGATTCCATTCGGATTGAGCAATGCTTGCACAGTTTACCAACGCTGCATCAATAGGGCCCTGTTATCACTCCTTGGCTCGGTTGTGCAAGTATATTTTGATGATGTACTAAGCAAATGTACGAATTTTACTGAAGGATTGTTACACCTTGAACGCATTCTGATGGCACTGTAGCAAGCTGGCTATTCCATCAATGCGGACAAATGCAGCTTCTTCAAGTGAACCATCGAATATCTGGGAAACGTTTTCTCAGATGGACATGTGCAACCAAGTCCTAGGAAGGTGGAAGCTCTCGTCAAGGCACCAGTTCCAAAAACAAAAAAAAAAAAAAAAAAAAAACTGTCAAAAACAAGTAAGGCAGTTCAACGGTTTAGCTGATGACTTCAGAAAATACATCCCAAACTTCCCATATAATGGTGCCTCTGTACGAATTAACAAAACAAGGTGCAAAATGGGAATAGGGTGAAACATGAAGATGTAAGAAGTACAACAATACAATGCTTAAATATCGACTCTTGTTCTGACATTGTTTCAAGAGGCAGTACCCATACAATTGTACACTGATGCCAGTAGTCTTGGTTTTGGTGCAGTACTTTTCCGAATTATTGATGAAAGATTACGAGCTGTGGCTTTCATGAGTATGAGAACAACTGCAGCAGAAAGTCAGTACCACTCATACGAACTTGAGACTCTAGCAGTGGTTCGCGCCATAAAACACTTCCAACAATACCTCTACGGACGAAGGTTCACGGTCATAACGGACTGTGATGCACTTAAGGCATCGAAACACAAAAAGGACCTCCTCCCAAAGATTCTCCGCTGGTGGGCTTTCCTGCAAAATTACGATTTTGAGGTGGAGTACCTTAAAGGTAAACTGGGAAATGAACATCAATAAGTCATTGTCACGATTGATGATTTCATGAAGTATGTGATGTTCTATTACGCCGACAACAAACGCCCTCAATGCACTCTCGCTGCTCTGCATCGCCTTGTGCACCTCTTGGGTACACCGGCCTAAATCATCGTTGATGGAAGAAGAGAGTTCCTGGGGGGGATTCAAAAACTACTGTGATCGATTTGGAATGAACATCCATTATATTACGCCAGGAGTCAGCCGAGCAGTGGCAGTGATCTCGAAGAACTGCAGTTGGCTTTAAATTGTACTTCTCAGCGTGTGACTGGAATAGCTCCACTCACTCTCATCACCTGGCGAAAATGGCGGTCGTCAAACCATGTCAGAGGCCCTTGAGGCGGTTTAGAAACTCTGACACTAGGGTGTGTGGGGTCGTTAGACCATACTACCCACACGAATAAGAAGACCTGGCGAAAACATTGTGTGCCTCCAGAACTCCTGAGTCTCGTTAATATTGATGACCAAACAGTGGATATGGAAGCCCTGACTCAACTTGCTCAACAAAAAATGGCCCCATCTGCGAATCAAGATAGACACCGATTTAATCAGCCAAAAGATTCATCCTTTCCAAAGAGGATGACCACGAAAGGTTGCGCATTATCAGCTGCAGCTCCAAAAACCAGGTGATCAGGCAACCGTATCGGCAGCTGAAGATGAACAACCTGCAATGCCAGCTGGGGCAACACAACCAGTGCCTTCCACCTCACAAACAAAGGCAAGAGCAGCAAACACAAAAACTCAAATACAGAAAACACACATCCACAACAAAAGGCGAGTAACAAATTGCTTTTATAAAGAAATAATGACTCCTTAACCTTTACCATTTAGAGCCTCTGTGTATAGCACAGCATCGACCTTGTTCATCTTCCCAAATCTACGAGACCCTCCGAGAAATCTACGAGACCCTCCGAGAAATCTACGAGAACCTCCGAGAAATCTACGAGACCCTCCGAGAAATCTACGAGACCCTCCGAGAAATCTTCGAGACCCTCCGAGACCCTCCGAGAAATCTACGAGACCCTCCTAATCTTTAAACCATAGTTCAACATTTGCCTACAGGTACCAATCTCAAAGAAATACCATAACTTGTTTCAGATTAGAAGACTAAATCTACGAGACCCTCCGAGAAATCTACGAGACCCTCCGAGAAATCTACGAGACTCTCCGAGAAATCTACGAGACCCTCCGTGAAATCGACTAGACCCTCCGAGAAAACTCCGAGACCCTCCGAGAAATCTACGAGACTCTCCGAGAAATCTGCGAGACTCTCTGAAAAATCTACAAGACCCTCCTAACATTTAAACCATAGTGCAACATTGGTTGACTACGGATGTCGGATACTAATCTCTTTGAGATTGGTTTCCGTTAATCCGTGAAAATCCGTGGTTTGAGACCCGCGATAAATATTGTAAAACATTTATTTGAAAAGAGTAACTATGGAGTTTCTTGTCCGTTCTTCTCCATAGAATCTACCTTTGTGAACGGACGGTAGAGTCACTTTGTATTATTTTAAATGGAAATGATGACGTTCAAATGTGCCGTTTCATGGCCTAATTGAAATGAACGTTTTGACTTTGACTAAAACTATCAAGAGCTACATTCAAGCTGGTGCAGAGCGCGCACCGCTTGTCAGAATGGCCGTATCGGCGCGAAGGCTTAATCAAGCGTCGAATAAATCAATATGAATGCCGGCGGAAAGGCGTAATCGAGCGTCAGTTTGATTATTCTAAGTTCAAATACTGTGTGATTGCTTATTTGAAGTTGGTAAAAGTCACTCAAACGATTATTTAATTAACTTTATTAGTTGATTCCTAGAAATTATTAAACTAATTAATTTGTACTTCTAAATTCATTTTATGATTTGTAAAATTAAATCAAGAATTTAAAAACGAACCATAAAGAAAACATGAGTCGATAGATTTGTAACGACTCTAACCGAAGGGTATAAATACGAACGCCCGACCGTTCACAAGTCATTCTAAGTCGAGCCGTCGGACGGTGCGGAGCTCCGTAATATCGTGAGTCATTCTTTGTTGTTGACAAATATTTACTGTGTGCCATTTGTGTGCTATCCACCAGCGAGAATATAAGTTGATACTGAAAACAAGTATTTCATTTCCGATATGAGTAACCACCACCAGCACCATGATGATTATGGAATAGTGACGTCAGCATTGCTGACGTCACTGTTTTTAAAAATAACAAGGGGGCCCGTTCCCCGTCATATACAATTTAACTGAAAAATCATATTTTTTGTAGCATATTAACAAAACAATATCCGGTAATTATTTAAAAATAACCAGCTGAGTAAATAAATTAAACATTTAGTATTTAAATTAATCATCTCAATGACAAATTTGTTCACTTAGTTGCTCTTAATTTACCGTTTCACCTCTAAATACTAAATCTTATTAAAGTTTTAAATGCACAATGATATTATTATCTTTAGATATTTTATAGAAGGATTTTGAATCGGCTTATTCGTGCTATTTTCTGCACAAAGGGTTTCTTTTAATTTCAATCAAAGCAAATGAAGACGTTCTTGGGGCTTAGGGTATTTCGTGAAATCTAGAATTACTGGAATACTTGTAAGTACCTAATTCTTGATCAGACAGTTTTCTTTCTAAGAAATCGTTGGATAGAATTATATCTTTGCATTATTAATTTAAAACAAGTGGGGTAATGGGACGTTATTTTAGTAGTTCATTTTACCCGACTACGGCGAAGCAAAAAGGAGGGTTATGAATTTGACCGGGAGGTATGTATATATGTATAATGCATGTATGTTTATTCATCTGTTCCCTCATAACTTCTAAACCATTTATCATAATTTGACAAATGAGGTGTCATTGGAAGCGTCTAAATTGTCATATTGCAATAAACTGTATGTGGCGCCCTCTGGGCGCAATAAGACATGAACTATTTTTTTTTTATTAATATTGTCGTGTTGGGTATCAAACTAAAGGACTTAATTTGCAAATTTCAAATGTATTTATAAATTGTTGATAAATGTCGAAATTTTTGACTATGAATTTATGACGTGATTACAATTATTAATGCGGTTAGTATTAGCATCAGTGATCATCATCAAACAAAACCAGCCTGGGCCTGGGGCTTGAGCAAGAGAAGATCTCACTTCGGTGTCATTCTCTCTGTCATAGCCTAGTTTTCAAACAACTTAAAAAAGTGGAGGTTCTGAATTCGTCTGTACTTATGTTATTTTTTTGTATGGATACAGTCCTTCACACTGTTCTTAACTACTGCAAGTTCTGAAAACGAGATGACCAGAAGCCAACAGAAAAGAAAAAAACATGAGATCTTTCCATAGTCACACAACTTCTTATAGAAAATATATCAAACAGCCATACTTATTTATTCTTTTGATAAAAATAATATGACTGTTGAAAAAACCGGTCAAGAGCGAGTCGGACAGGCGCACCGAGGGTTCTGTATCATCATGATGATTTCTGAAAAAGTGTGCTATTTTGAGACATCGTTTTATTTTTCTGTAATCTTTAGATAAACTTCTATCACACAGAATAATTTCAGATTTTTCTCTATGCAAACTTCGGAGATAAGGGGTACGGTATTTTTTTTTACATTTTTCGTCATAAGTCTAAAACTTTGCGGCCTAAAAAAACTTGATTGAGAATGTGCAAATAGTGCTCTTTCAGTCCCTGTTGCAATTTTTTATTTTATTATTATTATTGATAGGCACGCGCTTGATCACTATCTCATCTGATGGTAAGCGACGAAGTGGTCGAAGATGGAGCATGCATTGAAAGACGGACAGACAGACTGAGTCGCACCATTAGGTAGAGATCGTTTTTACCATTTTGGTATGGAACCCTAAAAATCACCCCTTAAACGTACAGCATTTAAATTTTTACATACGATTACACAATGTTCTTGTATGACAGTTCTGTTATGTTTATGATTTCACCAGACGGGCCCAACTACCTAAATGCTAAGCTTCAATTTATCATTACAAAGTATAATGCATATACTTGTCCACTCGATTACCCTCCTACCCTTATGCCCAAAAGACACAAACAAAACGTAAATAATACACTTAATTAATACACAAAGACATTCAAACAAAGACTTTGAATTCAAACCCAACCCTCACGGTACCCTAATTCGCGTAAATCTTTAATTCTAGTATTCACCCCTCTATCTAGAATTACTCATTCTCTTGTGTGTCAGGGGTTTTGAACTCGTGGCAAACTTTAGATATAAACACTTTATGAAGCGCTGATTCAAATAATACAAAAATATGTGACATTGTCGGAAATAGCAGCTCAAGCCTATTACTTATGTTATCCTACATTTTGTTTTAAGTTTTAAATAAAACAACAATGTAGATAGTACCTATTCTGTAACTGACACAAATAAAAAAGCAATAAATGAGGTGAGTTACATATATCAAAAATAACTCGGGAATACAATTTCATTGAATAATTACTATCCTGTTTGAATTCCTAAATTTATAACTGAAACTAACAACCAAATAACATGGAAATAAAATTTAAAATGTTCTCTATGTTTTTATCTATAATACAACAAACAAACTCTTCAGCTTTATATTATTAGTATAGATATTATACTAATATTATAAAGCTGAAGAATTTGTTTGTTTGGTCGAACGCGCTAATCTCAGGAACTACTGGTTCGAATTGAATAATAATTATTTTAGTAATGGATAGCCCATTTATCGAGGAACATACTGGCCACATAACACGAGGCCATAATAATATAACATCACGCTACCGCCAATACGAGCGGAACATCAATGAAAAATGTGAAGTAGACGAAGTTGCGCGGGCCAGTGCGTAAATAAGTTTTTTATCTGCATTGACATTTTTATCTTAACTTATTATTAATTTGCTACATTTTTTGTTCTTATATACGTAGTAACGTTAACTAGAATTAAATTTTCACTTTTTTAAACAAATTATTTATGTAAATTATATTTAAAACGCGAATTACAATCCTCCAAAAGGTTTAGCACCCCTATACCCTCAAGGTGGCTATTAAGGTATACAAGTGGCGTACAAAACATTCGGAATAGTTCCCCAGCATGCTCAGAACTTGCGCCTGTTACTCTGCATCCGAATCACCTCAGGGAATAACCACCACATGGAGGTCGAAGATCTAGGGTACTGGAAACGGCCAGGGGATTTAAAATCTCGGATCGTATTTGTGTATTCCTAGATAATAGTTTTGTTTATAATATCTACAGGCACCTCAGAGATTTTTTTATTTTATAGTGCGATATTCCCAGAAAAAATACTTTTTAGGTGGACTTAAGAGCGTTTACGCCGTACGGCTTTTCATACAAACTGTCTTTATTTAAGTCTTTATTTTTCGAAATGAATGAACCAATTTTATTGAAACTTAGTATGCATACGCCCCCCAACCAAGTCTAAAAAGTTAGTTGAGAACATTTTTAACCGACTTCTAAAAAAGGAGGAGTTTCTCAATTCGGATGTTTGTATCTTTTTTTTTATGTTTGTTCGGGCACAACTCCGTCGCTTGCCAACCGATTTGAACAATTATTTTTTTGTTGGAAAGGGTATACTTTCCGAATGGTCCCATTGATCATCAAAATTGGTTTTGTAGTTTGGTTAATAAATCCAAATAGCTGGAAAAAATATGTGGAAAAATCATCCATGTATACGAAATTGCGTATTTTTGCTTTCCTGTGACTTTCCAGTGGTGTTGTTAGGTGTGGGGTACCACTAAAAAGTTTTTTCGAAAAAGAGTTTAGAGGGAGAGAGTGAGCGATTTTAAGTTTTCTATAGAAAGTGAAAAATCACTATACCCTTCCCCCTGAACTCTTTTTCGAAAATGTTCTCAACTATTGCGCCCGTGATTGCGCCGCATCCAGTACATTACATTCGTGACCATAATTCGAGGAGCACAAAGGCTTACATACGCATTATCTATTTTAGTATTGTTTCAAACGAAACTTATTTCTTTGATCATAAATTCAAAAGTAGAAGTCCCTAGTTTATTATAAAGTTAAAATTCTCAAGGATGCAAACTATGAAGCAATGCCGTTTGACAACATCTTTGCTATTAGTAATGTGGTAGGCGTTTAGAACATTTTTGATGTAGATCAAGTTTTACGAGATGAATATTATTATCTCAGTTTGACCGTTGCCATCGTCTATACAGCGTTGAATTCGACATTTCTCGTCCGATCTCTGAAGTTAAGCAACGGGCAGTCAGTACTTAGATGGAACCACAAAACTAACGCGACTGAAAAATTTAATAATTCGTCCAGTGCAGCCTACAGTGCTTCTAAAAATTACTTTATACATACACACAGTACCTACAATTTACCTCTTTATTAGTTCAGATAGCACACCAAACGACGTAATGTATGAGTGTTCCATAAATATTCGTATAATTATTTAGAAGGTTCCGGAAATCTCTCAAACACGCGGCATTTCCTTCAATTGAAACATTAAATTTCCGAACACTTTGTGTCTGGCCTGTGGACCTTTTTAACCATTTTTAGGGTCATTAAACTAAACGCATTAGAAAGGGCGCAGAACTGATCAAGTGTAAATATCTAATGTTTTTATTTGCGCCATTTTGGAGGGTCATATGCGGGAATGTAGAATACTGGAATAGAAGTTTTTTTATTTGAGAGCCAAGGGTCTGATATACGTGGGTTTATAATAAATTTGGGTATATAAAATAGTTCTTAATTTGTTTTGAGAACTATGTTTACATTCTTTATACTTACCAAAAATTTTAAAAGAAAAACTGACTGGCAAGTATTAATAAAATATCTTGTAAGATAATATAATTATTCATTTTGAGGTGAAGAAAAGAAATAAAAATCAACAAAAACAGCAAAAAGCCAACGTCACGCGGTGTTCCCAGGCGGTCACCCATCCAAGTACTGACCGCGCCCGATGTTGCTTAACTTCGGTGATCGGACGAGAACCGGTGTATTCAACGTAGTATGGACGTTGGCGAAAGCTAGGCTGAAATGTATGATGTGGATCTCACTAAACCTTCCTTCGATTTGTGTTGTGTTGATCATGATGTGTAATGTTTTGTTCATTGCTTTTTATTTATTGGGCCGTTGGTATAAAACGAGTATCTTTGTATGAAGTTATTTTGTCAAGTTGGCCAAATTAAATAAAAAATCAGAAGTAAATGTACTTAGGTACCTAAATTAAAATAAAAAAATAATCTTTATTCAAAATGGTCCAATGGAATAATAATATCTTAGAAAAAAATGTAGGTATGTTATGGTATGTTAGATGCAGGCATCTAACATACCTGTGCCTGTGATACAGGACCCTCCTAGTACAGGTACTAGGAGACGGAGGTACGACAAGGGCTCAAACAATCTACTAGGTGTGAATATTCTAGGAAATTTGGATAAATATTAGAATTAAATAGGCAATTCAATTCAGTTCATTTATTTAAGATAGCAATCATCCATACATGTTACGTTGTTGTTATTTGATTTTTGCACTGGGCAGCTAATTTACCACTATACCTACAACACTGCCAATACCTATCCAAATTCTTAAATCCAAGTCTCACAGCGGGGTTTAGAGTTGGGCCGCATTAATTTGGCAAAATCGGGCGACATTCTGCGACATTTTGGCAGATGTTAGCTTTAAATCGTTAACGTAATTGATTGGAGCAAGAGTCCTAGGGTACTAGTTCATGTCGACGGCTTCGCCCGCGTGATTAGGTTAGTATATTTTCATGATTTTATTTTTAGGAGGTTATCAATTCGGATGTCTATAATTATATACATTTTTGTATGTATGTTCGGGCATTACTTCGTCTTATTAGACGGATTTGCAAAAAAAAATCTTGTTCGAATAATGTTCTGAAATCAGCTATCTGCCAGCCAAAGTCCCGTCCAAATCGGTCCAGCCGTTTAGGAGATTAGCCGGAACAAACAGACAGGCAGTCAAAAATTGTGAAAGTTGTGATTTTATTACAGTTATTGTATAAACTTTTACAATTATAGATTTAGTAAAAAGCTGTAATCTTGAAATTACACACAGACACTTAAATTTTATTTATTTGTATAGATTTTTTTTTTGTTTAAATCATGACTGGATCTGTTTGTGTAATGGCTTGGGCGGCGCTGGAGGTGTCAACCTTAATAGTGCTATAACAAGATAGATTGTATGCGATCTTTGAATGGTTTATAGTCAGAGTGCGATGAATAATTTGTCTAAGTAGGTACTAGTACCTAGGGATCAAGTTTTGAGTAGACTTTGAGTAATGCCATGTAATGCTGTACGGCACCACATATTTTTCTACATGGGGTTAAATTTTAATCATCAGCCATTTTTTTTCCAGGGGTGTCAAAGTCATTATAACATACGATTTATGCAACAATGCACACAATAAAAAAAGCCACCTGAATATTATAAAAGCCGAATTATGCAAGCAAAAATGTACTGAACAGCAAATTGTTTTAAACTTAATAAAATGGTTGGTCTGTGCAAAATTAAGTAAGTATACATACTTTTATTTCGGTGAGTAAAATTACTTCTTGAGAGAGATTCGTCTAAGTTTGGCAGCGGTGACCAAGGATTTTAATACTTTAAACAAACATCATTATAACTATGTACCTAACCTTGAATCTGGAAGGTACATGCTTAGTACGTTTTAAATTAATCAAAAAATTCGAAACCTCTACAAATGTTATTTTAGCAAAACGGTAATAAAAACACGAGAAAATTTAAGCACAAAAATAATAAAGTCAAGTAAATTAAACAGAATTAAAATACGCATTATTTTGTTTACCAAACCAGATAAGGCACACTCATCATAATTAAATAGACCATTTAATTATGAAGAAAAAAAACTCCCACAGATTGCATGCTGTGTACCTACTATTCTTTCAACTAATACATGGTTGGGATAATACGTTTTTAGGGTTCCGTACCCAAAGGGTCAAAACGAGATCAAATTACTAAGACTCCGCTGTCCGTCTATCTGTCTGTCACCACTCACCAGGCTGTATCTCATGAACTGTGATAGCTAGACAGTTGAAATTTTCACAGATGATGTATTTCTGTTACCTACCGCTATTATAACAAAATACTAAAAACAGAGTAAAATAAATATTTAAGTGGGGGAACGCAACAAACGTGATTTTTTTCCCGTTTTTTATAGATAGCTAGCCTTATCCCCAAAAAAAACGCAAACAATGTGAACATTAGACAATTCAACTGTAACGTAACAACATTTTATGTCATAATAAAATGCAACCAATTACTTTAAAACGAAAGTCGGGGTTCTGTAGTTGAATGCAAATATAAAAAGGAACCCCGTGCACCCCGCTGCCTTCAAATACCCCTGTTTGCCCGACCCGTCGTCCCCTGGGACATGGGTCACACAAACATGGGGGATGAATTAAAATTATAACGAGTAGCCCACTTATTTTACGTCTAGAAAGTATTTTGATTTCTTGTAAATTATAGTGATGTGGGACGAATGTTTATGTGGACTGTACGTCTGTTTATGGATAGAATATTATGGATGTTTGCATTCATGTTCTTGGGCCGTTCTAATTCTTAATATCAGAATTAGAACGGCCCAAGAACGAGACCAATGGCAACAGAATGAAGAGAGGGAAGAGAGCCCTCATAAAAAAGTCTATACCCATAGTTTTATATAGGCCTGCAGCATGCGTTGGCATTTTGTAAAAAAAAATATTGTTACTATGGTTTTTTTATGTAAACTTGCAGTACCAATCTTAAAAATAAGAGATTGTAGGTATACAAGAATCACAAAATTTTGTCTTAAAAAATTTTTGAGTTGTTAACATCTCCCTGATAATTTGGACCCGGACGGTCTACTAAGACATCAAAAGATGACGGTAGCAGAATTTAAAAAAGCAACCGTCCATCAACAATTTATATTTTATCGACATGTGGCATATTTGCATGCCTTGTGCACGTGTATTCTCCAGGGACCGCGGGAAAAAGCACATGTGTGCAAACGTGTATTTTTCCCCACACTTTTTATGTTAAGGGGTGAAGTGAAACCCTATTCTGGAAAGGTATTACACTTAGCAGTGTGATTTTTACTTTTATATTCGGTCTTAGACGTTTAAATATTTTTCTGAATTTACCGATGAATATTTACATTTTTATTTTTACTGCTTACAAAAGAGCTCGTGGCTAAGTTATAACAGCCCCACGGAACAATCTTCAAGGTTAAGCAACGCTTGCCGAGGTTGGTCTGTGGATGGGTGACCATATTAACATACCGAGACTCCTCCGTGCCTCGGAAAGCACATTAAGCCGTTGGTCCCGGCTGTCATTTGTAGATCTTTGGCAGTCGTTACGGATTGTCTTGTCAGAAGCCAGAAAATCTGACACCAGTCTTGCCAAGAAGTACCGTGTTACCCAGTTAATGGGTTGTGGAGGACTGGTAGGCAGCCGCTCCACGTAAAATACTGGTATTCAGCTGAATCCGGTTTGACTGGGAGCCGACTCCAATTTGGTTGGGAAAAGGCTAGGCAGATGATGACAAATTCCCGTAGGTTTGTAAGATGTAGGTACTGTAAGACGCAATGTTGGAAAGTGTCCCACAAGGTGGACTGATGACCTGGTGGAGGCAGTGGAAATTCGCTGGATGCATGACGCATATAACCGGTTGTTGTGACAACACTTGGGAGAGGCATATATCCAGCAGTGGACGTCTTTCAACTGAAATGATGATAATGAATGATGAATTTACAAATATTAACAAATAATAGTCAACAGCCGAAAAACCGTTGCATGGACTGAGCCACAGATGATAGCTAAAAAGGGAGTGACCGTGATGACGGCTCTTTATCTAATCGAAATATGGAAAAAGAAAACATGTGAAGCCGACCCCACATAGATAGATAGACAAGTATAAAATAATCTAAACAGCCAGATGATCTTTTCACTTCATAACCATGACCATGTCTACTGCATAAAACATTGGAAAAATAAATCTTTGTCTCTGTCATCTCTGACATTGACTAGAGTCAAGAGCAAACCCATCACTAATAAAAAAAATAAAAAAAAGAAACGACAAATACGAGGCTTGACTAAAATCTATTGCCTATAGTAGATTCCAGATAAATGTGCAATAACGGTCATTGACCCACATACATTTATTGACTTTCTTAAAATCAAAAACAGAAATGAAGACTTTCCTTTATGTTCTCTAGTAATGTAAAATGGTTCATAATGTATTGTTCGGGTATCTATGAAGGGATATTAGGGAAAGGTCAATGAACTTTATTGCAAGTTTATCTGGCACAAAGTATAGCCTTTTTCTGCA
The DNA here is from genome assembly GCA_947386135.1 of Melanchra persicariae. NCBI lineage: Eukaryota > Metazoa > Arthropoda > Insecta > Lepidoptera > Noctuidae > Melanchra > Melanchra persicariae. The sequence continues at coordinate 2,624,366 of OX376653.1, read as the reverse complement.
ATTATATTAGGGTCGGCACCCAGTCAATCCGGATTCAGTGGAATACCAGTATTTTACGTAGAACGGCTGCCTACCAGACCTCCACAACCCTATAACACAGTACTTCTTGGCAATACTGGTGTCAGATTTTCTGGCTTGTGACAATCCGTAACGACTGCCAAATCTCCAAATGACAGCCGGGACCAACGGTTTAACGTACTTTCCGAGGCACGGAGAAGGGTTGGCTTCCAGACTAACCGGATATATCGAAATACCCGTATTTCACGTGGCTGCTTCGATCCAGTAACATGTGCGTCAGGATTGAGGGCAAGTTTGCCAGAACGCAATGAACCTCAGTCAGGACATTTCAGGATTGGGACCCATTTAAACCCATGTAAAATCCATATGTACGTTTGTTGATCGTGCTGAATTTTGGAGGTGTATAATATAAAACTTGATATTATGTAAAGCATGAATTTTCATCAATTAACCGAGATACAGAAACCCTTGTATCACGATTGAGGGACCGCTTTGAATTGCAATAACTTTTGTTGTGTCTGTTTTACAATTTTTTGGATCGCTTCTAAAATGTTTGTACAACTTCTACGAAATCCTGATAGCAATAGTTTTCAATTCAAGAGTGGCCCTCAATTCTTACGCACATTCCAGTACCTGGGTAACACGATACCCCTGGACAGGTGTCAGATTTGAGAGACAAGCCAAATCAATCATCATCATCGTATCAGCCGAAAGACGTCCACTAGTGGACATAGGCCTCCCCGAAATGGAGGGGTTTGCCATGATCGCCACGCTTGGCAGGCGGGTTGGCGGTCGCAGTGTAGCTGTTGCAATTACCTACAGAGAATGCTGCTGCCCATTCTCCGGTGGGTCCCATATTCGCCTCTTACGAATGGTGCTATTCTTTTACGTCCGATACCAAACGGAATAATATCGATAGGTACCTGAAGCAAGTTAACGTACGAGACATTTACCCAAAATGAACCTTATAGCAATTATTTAAAGTGGCATCTTTAAAAATATATAAAATGTCGCTTACGTTTATTGATACTTCTCGTATCGATATCGTTTATTCCAAATTCTTATTGATTGTGCGTGTCAGCAGTTGACTATGACTAATAACATAATAACAATGGATAAATAGAGCATTTCCTGATAGTGTCGACTCAATGGCTCAATCTCAAAACACACAATTACAATCACGAAACGAATTTATTTAACACATTCCTCATTATTTTCAATTACAACAAAATGGACTCGTTAACACAAACAAACGGCTTTAATTGTTGAAATCATGAATAAGGACGAATTGTTGGCACTCCCTCGAAAGTTCGAAACATACATTTATAAAGAAAACTAACTGCTGCGTGCGGCTCCGCCCGCGAAGTCGTAAATTATCGCACAGAAACATACCGACGGGGAATAAGTATCCTATGGCTTGAATCCTAATCCAGGTCATGGTCTGCGTGTGTTCAGAAATTCATCCTTATCCTTTCAGCACTCGACGTGTTATTCTTTTTAAAATTTTATTTATAGTAGGTACAGGATAAGTACATAGGCCCTGCTAGGGTTGCGAAATTTAATCGAAAGAGTCACCGCGGCCCTGGAACGCAAAGGGCATTTTGGAGAAACACGAATGGGTTAGAGGTTAGTAAGAGTCTGACACTCTGAGCTGAGCTGAAGGAGTCATTTATGTGGACTTAATTGTCACACCAATGATAGCCCCATCATGTCCAGGCAAATACTGTCCATCTCAGGTTTTCTGGAAGAGATCGCGGAATGCGATAAGGCCGCCCATTGTACCTATATGTTTTAGTTTTAAATTTCCTTTTGTAATTTACGTTTTGGTGTACAATAAAGTCTATAATAAATAAATAATTTAACAAGGTATTCTCAATAGTTCAAGTCAACAAAGTGTGTATATTTGTATGTTTGTCAGTCGTTGGTCAAATAACAAACACTCACACACTTTCACAATTATATTATTAGTTTGATGTAATAAAAGTTCGCGTGACGGAATTGTATTGTAAGTTAATAGGGAATCGAGCGGAAAGGGGCGTAATAAACGGAAACTATTATTTTTATAATAGGAGGGTAGGGTTAGGCAAGAAGCAAATAAATTTTGAAATGCTGACAACATTATTTGAAGCGATTAGTTATGTTTGTTTGAACAATATTGATGAATCATTCTTTATGTGTATTTCGAAAAATAGACCAATTTTGTTTTTGGAATAGAAGAAGTCAAAATTGATTAATAGTTCTCACAATAATACGTAAATAATATTTATCAGCAAGTTGTGTTCATCACATTATTCACGAGATGGCCCACCGCCTGACTTAAAGTCAATGATATAGCTCGCCACACGAGCAGTAGGAAGACCTCCAAACAGACGGGCTTCAAAAAGCACACAGACATTAAAAAAAAAAAATGCATTGAAACTGTCAACCAACACAATCCGCTTGAAGTCGGCATGATGTTGAAATTAACTGCGTCCAAACTGCAATTATTCAAATTCAGCCCATCTGGTAAAATAATCTAACCCCTGATTTCCGAATCATAAGTTGAGTATTTTCATTAATCGTTACGTATTGTGACGGACGATGACTTCTCGTGGGTGTCGTAAGAGGCGACTAAGGGACTCACCAGAGAATGGGCAGCAGCATTCTCTGTAGGTACATTGCTACAGCTACACTGCGATCGCCAACCCGCCTGCCAAGCGTGGCGATTACGGCAAACCCCCCCCCATTTGGGGGCGGCCTATGTCCAGCCGTGGACGTCTTTCGGCTAATATGATGATGATGAAGTTGAGTATTTGTCAAACTCTATTTGAATATTAAGGTTAAAGAAACGTGGATGAGCCGTAGTCAATCAGGAGCTAAAAAAAATATCAGTGCATACATTATATATGAACTTCTTTACATACATCCTTGTCCGAGTCGTGCCCAGGATGTCTCAGCCCTCGGTCCATCCGTTTCGGATACGGCCCGGAATCGTGTGGATGAACCTTCAGGCGATCAGAACGTGTCAGTCTCTTTTTTGATGCCAAAGTTTGTCAGGTTTCAGGCTAGAGTTTGACAAAAATCCTCAATATTATAAAAGGGTAATTAAAAACACGGAGATATTACTTGACCGGACACTCCAGTTTTCTAGAAGCATCGACTTATGAGCCGTCAACAACCCACAGAACCAACAGTCACAGGATCCCATAAATTCTGCCATAATCCGACTGGATACAAGCTGAGTGGGGGAACTAATGGCTCGTCTAAAACACAGCAAAAGTTTTAAATTAGTACCGAATCTCGGAGTTATCGTGCGGAAAATTGACGGGACTGAGGAAAAAACGGCCCCAAACTATGTACGTTTTGATGGTGAATTTGTGGGGTTTTTTTAACATAAAATTAAGATTTACGTGGTTACATTCCGAGGAATAATCTTGAAGTAGACTGACAGGGGAAAGAAAATCACACTTGATCTTTAAGTCAAGAAACTAGAGAGTGGAGTTAATTCTGGTGATAAATTAATTAAGATAATAATCACTATTAGTACACCCACCACCACTACCAGGTGTGTCTTAGTACGGCATACACTCAGAATTCTGTCTGTTTAGAAGAAAGAAATGACCACAAAAAGAACAAAGTGAACAACGAAATTAATAACGCATTTGCGTCACATCCGTAAAACCGCCATGCTCAGCATTATACTGGGACTACTGAGCGAGACACAGCGTTGGTATTTAGCAACAATCAGCGTTGAGTCGATGACTAGATGACGTTGACCAGAGCAGCATAAAGAGCAGTTAAAAATAACCAATGTATGCTTCTGAGAAATTACGACATCGACGATGATCCAGGAAACGAATGTTCAATGAACGACGTCTCTCTCTGCCAGTGTCTGCGTTCCCATCCACATATTATTATAACCGTCTGCCTTCAAAGCAAGAGTGAACAGGCACCTTCTGGGCACGTTTGCTCGATCATAGACCTCATCTATTGCTTTCCATCAGGCGTGATCGACGTCAAGAGCTAGCCCATTCCTCAATAAAAACAATAATAAAAAACAATATTGTTTATGATTTTTATTATAAAAGTTTCTTTGTCATTACTAACATAATCGTTAAATACAAGTATAAACAAATTACCGAACGAAAATCTAAGTATATTGGACTAAAAATACTAAAAAACATCGTCAGATAGCTTGGATGAAGCCTAGCTTCTTATAGAATATCAGTTCCCATCGTTTCAGCTTCCTTATGGGTGCGTCGTTGTCTATCTTCTTGCTTTTTTTGTATTTTCTAAAGAATTCTGCATCGACCTGGTGGGCAAGGTTACTATTAAAAAAAAGTCCGGCCAATTAGTCCAAAGAAGACTCGTACACAAAGGGTTCTCTATCATAAAACGAAAAAATTACGTTACTTATTAAAAAATATATACCTAACGACATACAGCCCACTAACAGACATACGGACGGTCGGTCATGCGGGCCATACACGTTCAAGTAATTTGATCAAACAGGCTGGTACAGAGTTTTATAAAATTGGCATGAATGTCTGTGGAAAAATTTGATCAAAAATGAGTTGTCAAATGGCATGAATTATTATGAAATTTTGTATTTCTATAGATCAAACAGTTTGAACCAGCTTGTTTCATCAAATTACTTGAACGTAAGCCAGCATTGGAAATAGTGTTCCGCAGATAACTCACTGGGTACAGAACCCTAAATTCAAATTATGTTACCAATTTTGGTTCCAGACCATCATTAAATTTTTGCAAAAAGTTCAAATGGCTCAAAGTTTTTAAGCCAGCGTCGAAATTTAAAATATGCCGTTTTCGATATTTCGTGTTAGCGACACACCATTTTTTTCGTAATAATCTATCTACGTAGTGCCTACGTGTTCGTGAAGACAGCGAGAGATATAATAAAGTACATTGACCTTTCCCTAATATCCCTTCATAGATACCCGAAATATAAATTACGAACCGCTTTTCATTACTAGAGAACGTAAAAGATCACGATAGAAGTCGATTGGACAGCTCTAAAGTCTTTGTTTCTGTTTTTGATATTTAAAAAAACTTTCGGTCGGAAGTCGGTTTTTTTTTGTGGAAAAAGTTTTGTTATTGTTCACTTTTTAGTGTCACTACCCCACACCTAACAACACCACTGGAAAGTCACAGGAAAGCAAAAATACGCAATTTCGTATACATGGATGATTTTTCCACATATTTTTTCCAGCTATTTGGATTTAGAAACCAAACTACTAAACAGATTTTGGTAAAATTTCAATGGGACCGATCGAGAAGTATGTCCTTTCACATAAAATAAGAATTTTTAAAATTGGTTCAGAAATGACGGAGTTATGAGGTAACAAATACAAAAAAAAACAATCTAATTGAGAACCTCCTCCTTTTTTTGAAGCCGGTTTAAAAGTCAATAAATTTATGTGGGTCAATGACCGTTATTGCACTTTTATCTGGTGTCTACTACATTGACGTTATTATAGTCTGATATCGCCCACATTCACCGTCATTAGCATGTTCTACACAATTTTTTGGGCCCAGGTAAGGGATCCCCCATCTACTCGTTTAGAATTTTTATTTTAATTCGTGTTTCAAGACTCACCTTAACTCTCTGATCAACGTTATCTCTGGTCCCCGCAACTGGACCTGCAGTGGAATCAGTCTTATTCTTCACTCTCGGATAGAAAAGCCATCTCTTGGATCCGAAACCATCACTCTTAAGGATCTCCTGAATCCGGTCCTGTCGCTTTTTCGTCGCCAAGAATTTTGACGGTTGCTTGCTGTTGCTTGCTGTGAAATAAAATTTTAATATAGTATGAGTGACTTTCATCTTGAGAATAACCAGTTATTTTTGTACAATTGCTGTTTATCTTAATTTAAATTAAGTTGGGAGAAATAACACCATAGATACATGCGCACTCTGAAATCGCGTAAAAAATGTATGGGACATATTTGTGCGCGCAACTCGACTAAATGAACTGCACAGCTGATTTTTTTTACGCGATTTCGGGGTTGATCCCGTAGTAAAAGTTGTTCATAATGATGAGTATAATGACCCCTTCGGAGGTATTGCGTTTATTCTGTTACACGTTCTATATTTTACAGTATACTCAAAGTTAATTTAAAGTTACTAAAGAGTTCTAGTATCCATGAAATAGGTCCTTCTCTCCTTGTGCAATATTCTGAAGTAAACCGACAGAGACCGAAAAAAACCGGCCAAGTGCGAGTCGGACTCACACGAAGGGTTCCGTACCACCGTTCACGCCTAAATCGCTAAACAGATTTTAATGAATTTTGACAAGACTGTTAAAGGCTATTTTAAAGGTCACTCCCTTTAAAATAGCCTTTAACAGTCAGCCGCGGGAAAAAGCTTACATAAAATTAAAAGGGACTTACGTGTAAGATACAAAACTCTAAAAGCGTCAAGAAATCCGGGCTCCTTATAGGTCAGTTCACGAGGCCGTGTGCCCGCAGAGTGTGAGCCGCTGCGACTCCGACTTCGACTTCTAGTGCGAGACCGCGACTGCGTTCTTGAAGTCGTTCTCGACCGCGATCGCGACTTCGATCGCGACTTCGAACGCGACTTCGATCGCGTTCTGGACCGAGAGCGGGATTTGACACGTAGACTTGTGCTTCGTGAGTGGGAGCGCTTTGCATCTCTGTGTTTCCGCACTCTTTGTTTAGATCTACTCCGTCTGAAATATAAGTTGTAATATCATCAAACTCAGCAATTAATAAAAACCGGCCAAGTGCGAGTCGGACTCGCGCACAAAGGGTAACGTCCTATAAAAAACGGCAAAAAATTACGTTTGTTGTATAGGAGCCCCACTTAAATATTTATTTTATTCTGTTTTTAGTATTTGTTGTTATAGCGGCAACAGAAATACATCATTTTTGAAAATTTCAACTGTCTAGCTATCACGGTTCATGAAATACAGCCTGGTGATAGACAGACAGACAGACAGACAGATGGACAGACAGACAGACGGACAGCGGAGTCTTAGTAATAGAGTCCTGTTTTTACCCTTTGGGTACAGAACCCTAAAAAAGTATTATATAGTACAGCACAACATGCAATAAAAGTTTTGAACCTCATACAGAGAATATCGCCGTTGCCTCTTTAAACACCAGAATACTGAAACAGCCTTCTGGATCAGGTAAAAATTACCAAAACAAAGTTATTATAATTCATTATTAAACATTTGTAGCAGAGCCTGGCCCTTTAACTACTGTAAAACAATGGCTGAATGACGATAAACAAAGAACCAGCAATTTGACAAAATATGTAGACATACCAGATTATTGTTACACAAATTCCGCGTCAAAAAATTTTGTGTCACATTGTCGAAGAGTATCTGGCTTACATAAAGTACCAACAGCCTCAAGGAATGCAATGTATTTAAAACTCCTCTTCCTAAATTTGAAAAGGCATCTTTTAATGCAGATTCTATACCTGGATCTATCCCGCTCTTCATTCAAAGTTCCAAGCGAATAATATTCGCCAAAACCATCTCCATGATCAGGGTATTCTGCTTCTGGGGGTCGTATCGCCGAGAACGCTGGAGCATATGGGTACCCATAGCCTTCCATCAAATGTTAACAACTCCACACCATGTATTACAAAAACTCACGAATAATTTTTAGTAATTTTCATTTAGACGCCGTCACTGTCAATTTTTGTCTTCTTTAATATAAAATAGTTTAGAAGCATTTATGTTCTCGAACTCCTTTTTGGGATGCATGAAGGAGCCTCCTCGTGTAGCGTAATTTATTCCATCAGACACTCAACTGAACAGAGCGATCGGCGCATCCTGGACAGTATCACCTAACACCTCATAAGACTGGCCAATCCTTCCCTTGCGGTGGTAGGGCTAACACCCGCCTGGTCCGGGGGTGGTCCCGGAGTTCAGCGTTAAGCAGCCTGCGTACCCACGCGTCGACGAAACAGTGCCTCAAGGCACGCACTGGGCTCGCTCGCTTCATCATGGACCTCATCTATCGCTTTCCATCAGGCGTTATCGAGGTCAAGAGCTAGCCCATTCATAAATAAAAAAATAAAAAAACTCCTTTGTTTTGATGGAGATAGGTGAATTTATCACAGAGGTTTGCCATCGGGTAAGCCTATTTTTTTTTATTGTGGAATGGGCTTGCTGTTGACCTCGAGACCATTTTCTGTGCTTAAGCTTGCTGCTTGATTTTTAGGGTTCCGTACTGAGGGAGTGTCTGAATCTACACTCACACAGAGAGGCACACGAATTGCCTAGTGGCAACATAAATCAACAACAAATAATAAAACAATGGATATTCATTTGAAAATTAAGTAGGAAACGAGACCCATTCGGCCCATGGCCGATTTATAATAACATTTTTCAACACTTTATTGTGTAAAATTCTTTTAACTTCCTTTTTTTCTGAGGATAATATACGTACAAAATGTCGTATTTTTATGCAAAAAGGAATCATGCCTGAATTCACAAAAAATAGGCAACAAACCTGAATGAATGTTTCAATAAAATTTCATGTTACTGCAGAAAACACACCGGTGCTTTTTATTTATAAATCTGCAATTAGTATTCGTAAAAACAGGCATCGGAGTCTCTTTTCTTTTTCTTGATTAAAATCCCTTAATTCATAATCATTAACAAAAACTCATTTGACACTCTCTCCAAAACCCATTAAATTTTTGAACAAGTCAAAACCCTTTGAATTTTTTGAGACCAACTTTTTCCCCAAAAACTCATTAAGCCACACCATCAATACGATAATGAAACTTGAAAATTTTTCTAAGACGTGATTATAGCAGGGACTTACGACATTTTGCAAGTTCGATAATGATTGTAATCGAGTAAAAAAGTTCTAGAGTAATTTATCGATTTGAAAAGAAAGAACAATTAAAGAAGTAAGATAAATTAGGAATCGATGAATGCTTAATGGCTCCCTCCATTAGAGGGTTTTGAGTTGGTGGAGCGGTTTTTAAAGAAAAATTTTAACTACTCTCCTTTAAAGTTTGAGAGAGGACACGGATGTAGAGCGAATGGTTGTGCTGTTATCTGTTATGTAATAGGCTCAAAATTAAATTAATGTTTCTGTTTGGTTTTCTACCAGCTGTAAGTAAATTGCTAGAATTGTAGCTTTGCTTTAGAAACCACCGTACATGGCGTTGCGGAAAAACAATTGCCGAGAGTGCTGTTTTTTTTACTTTTTTTTTTAAATTATTGATTTTTATACAAATTTGTATATGCCAGTCCCATCGGACCTAATAAAGTTAAACTTATATAATATTAGCGTTAAACGTAACATTACAAACTTAAGTTAAGAGTTAGGTGTCGACAAAATATGATAAAACATACCAACATCGTACATATTTGTCTCAAGTTCTTTTCGTTAGTAAATCCTCCTTTGCAGACTGAAACATTTCGTCAACAGGTGTGTAAAATCTAGCATCCCACACTCCTCACAATAAGGATTTTTTTTTATTATTAAAAATCCAATTTTATCTCAGATCTCAGTCTGTGAGCTGTTAATATAAGTTTTCTACTAAGCCTAGAGTTACAAAACCATGGTACATGAGGAGGCTCCGAAACCATAGACCTATACCAAATTCCTTTTTCCTTACGCCTGCATGTTTGTCACTCTAAAGAGGGATGTATAATCTGATAAGGTAGGTTAATCTTGTGAGATCTGGTTGACAAGACGTAAGATTACCAAGACATGAAGGAAAATCACAGAAGTTAAACGAACAATTTACTTCAAATCTCTGTTCACTTAGGCGATGTTCTTAGAATTTCAAACCAGTTCTTCGACCCACTAACTTCAGAACCTCCAAGCCACTTCCATTCTCCCTAACTCTGTGCCACAGTGAAGTCAGTACAGTGTTCTTTAACTCCGCTGCTCACAGCCGCGGTCTATTCTTCACTTACTTTTTAATATTCCACAAGTTTTCAGCTCATTTAGATTTTATACTAAGTGTACTTTGTTATAACAGGCAAGCAGACCAGCTTGGCCGTTAGTGGATTTTTAAAGTGCACCCAATAAGCGGAATTTATTTTTCATGAATTGCAAAAGTGGGGGGAAAGTTGTTAGTGGTGTTGTATTATTAAAATATGAGGATTAATGGACGGGGTTCTGATTTTAGCTATAAGTACTCGTTGTAAACTAATACCACCCAGCAGTGTGATTCTGTAAATATGTCGAAGTGAACGTCAAACCATACAAACAAGATGGGATAACAGCCGGTCGATTCTGTCGACATTTCACGGTGTTCACCGAGGCGGAGTGAACGACAATAGAGCTGTCATTCCATCTTATTTGTATGGTTTGACAACTCACCTGTCGTGCGCCGCACCCGGGTGTTCACTTCGACATGTTTACAGAATCGCACTGCAGTTCACTTGTCGTTCACTCCACCTTTGTGTACACGGCGAGATCTTGACAGAATAGACCGGCTGTATCGTGTGACGTTTTTCAACATACTTTGGTCCTCAAAAAAAAAACATAAAAATAATCATGTAGAAACTAATTATTGTGAGAAATTGCTAGCGTGCATTTCTCAATAGTATCGGACATGTTGTTCCGTATGGTGTCGGACGTAAAAGAATAGCACCATCCCATCACTTCCCGTGGGTGTCGTAAGAGGAGACTAAGAGAATGGGCAGCAGCATTCTCGGTAGGTACATTGCAACAGCTATACTACGATCGCCAACCCGCCTGCCAAGCGTGGCGATTATAGCAGGACCTCGATTATGGCAGGTCAGTCCCCAGGAAAATCAATCCACACGCTATGGAGAAATCAACATCATCATCATAGCAACCGATAGACGTCCACTGCTGGACATGGGTCTCCTCCAGGTAGGGAGGGGGGAGGCTCCCTGCCTGTAGCGTGTCCCTAGCGTGTGGATTGATTTTCCTGGGGACTGACCGGTGGCCAGTGGGGGCTGTCACGTGGACATTATAGTTGCAGTGTTGCAGTCATAACTCCGTAACGGCCTCGCTCACAACTCGGCTCTATTCCGCGTCGGCTTCAATGACACAGTTTGCCCAGTTGCACGAACCCTTGATTGAATAATAAAAAAAATACTATCTCATAGAGAAACTAGGATAAAGTCTGTCTAGTAATTTTTTAAATAAATACGAGTATTTATGAGCGTTTACGCCTTACGGCATTTGATACAAAACTTTCAAGTCCTTATTTTTCGAAATGAATGAACCGATTTTAATGAAACTTGGTATGCATACGCTAGATATCCAGGTCTAAATAGTTAGTAGAGAACATTTTCGAAAAAGAGTTTAAAGGGAGAGAGAGAGAGAGCGATTTTAAGTTTTCTATAGAAAGTGAGAAATCACTCTTTCTTTCCCCCTGAATTCTCTACTAAGGTTTGATGTTTATAATGTTTTGAAAGGCATTAAAAAATGTCATGTTTTTTTTCATTGCACACAGCTACACATTTTTTAAATAGCGATTTGGAACATCATTACTTTGTATTCACGGTCTTGAATTTATTACTTACCAGTTTTTTGTACACAGGTGGATTTCGTTTATCTTGCTGATAATAATAATCCATTACTCACCTTTTACAAAACCCAGGGGAAGGGTTTTCCTTATCTTGGCCATGGTCCTAATGGTTTGCTTCTCGCAAATTAATTACTGCTTTTAAGACACCTTTTCCTTAAATTATTATAATTAAAAAATGTTATTTTTTGTTGTTTATAATACATTTAAAAATATATTATATGAATACATTTAAAAATAAACATCAACTCATTGAAATAGCGGCCTGTTGCTTGATTTTGAAATTTTGCAATATTATATTTATGAACTGTACTGGATTGTCCACTGACCTTCACAGTCAGAAGGCTATTGGGACCAATCCCAACAGTAGGGTTATATGCTGATTATGGTATTAGTATGCCCAGTAGTGGACGTCGTTCGGCTGAAATGATGATGATGCTGAATAATAGACCGTATCACGCGTTTAGTACTATGTAGTTTATGGCGACGCCATCTTGTCAAACTTTCTTAGGCACTTTACTGCGTTCGAAATCGTTTATTTTTAAATATGTATTGTATTAAATATATTTCAACGGTCTCGTGGCTTAGTTGGTAGTAGCCCTGCCTCCAAAGCGAGAGGTCCCGGGTTCGATCCCCGTTCGGGACAGATTTTATGTTGTGAACATATTAATTTGTTCTCGGGGCTTATGACGTGTGTGGCGTGTGTATGACGTGTATGTCCGTGCTATCTGCGACACAGGGAATCCTAGTGGAAGGGTATGAGTGTGTTGTAATCGTTATTTATGTACCATGTATTTACTGAAGCTAAACTGACGTCACTGACTGACATTGATGGCATGACGTGTAGGTAGTTGTGTGCGTGTGAAATGCAGGTGCTAAGAAAAGTACTCGATACTTTGAAGTATCGATACTTTGGTTTCGATACTAAGTATCGATATTTTCTATTCGGTATCGTGTCTCTAACCCTATGTTTGTTCCTTGAAATTGTGGCAGGTGTATAAAAAATCTTAATCCGCTGTTTCGGTTCCAGGTTCATAGTTATATAAGGCAGGAAAATTACTGTCAACAGGAGATTTATCCAGTGGGATATAGTAAAAATATGCCAATGCCATTTATTTTTATAATTCAACCACATTCAGTGTTAGCTTCGCTGTCGAGGACACCACGATTTTTCAAATACATAAAATATATATCATTATGAGTTTTCTTAAAAATCCTTTGTGATAAAAAGTGTGCCTAGCAATTGAGGTACAGTAATTCAGTTGCGTGATAAGTGGAACAAAATCCATGAACCACATTCGTTCAGTCCTCATTTTGCCCCGATTCCACCAGAGCAGTAACTGTTTTAATGGAACCTGAAACTAACTGAAAAAGAAAATATAGGCAGGTAAATACACGGAATTTTAAAGTAAATAAGCCGCGAAAATCCCAACATCGCTCACTCCCCGTCAAAGCTTGGTAGGTTTTTTTGAGTGGCAGCAAATCGTACTAATTAACTGAAAATAGTTGGTACCTGTCGGGGTAACCTACTTCTGGGGTTGCTAGGGCTACCTGAAACTTTTAAACTAAGTTTTTGAGCTGTTTACCTATAAGAGTTTTTGGTTGTAATTTCACCGCATTCTAACTGCAAAAAAAAAATGACTGTCAAAAAACCCGACCGCTAAAAACGACTAAAAAGTTCCAAACAAGTCGCTTTTCAAGCAGTCTGATGCTGTTTGTGGCCTCCGATCTGTGATTGAAATGCATCAGACTGCTTGAAAAGCAACTTGTTAGGAAATTTTTAGCCGTTTTCAGCGGTCGGGTTTATAACAAAGTAATTTTTATATTTCGTACATTTTAGTGAGTTACATTTTTATTTCATTTGCGGGCACCATTTTGAAAATATAGCCTATGTCACTACCACAATTCTGATAAATTCAACGACACCTCATATGTCAAAATCCGTCCAGCTATTTGGGCTGTAGGGCGCGCCAAAGAAATGGACATACATATACGCTCAAAAAACATTAATCTCCTTCTGACGCAGTCGGGTAAAAATATGGTCCGTAAAAAATCTCCCCATTAAAAAGAAGAAAGGAAAAGAGATAGGTAGAGTTATCTTACCTTACACACCTTGGGATTTATCTTCAGCTCAACCCAAAAAATCTACCACAAAGTTTGTATTATGTGACGTAATATTTTCAGCTGAGTAAAATTCTTATTTTCTTCACAGGGTTCACTTTTCACTTCAACCAACGATGCTTAGGGCTATTAACCTGCATTGAATTGGCTATGTCTCACGAAAATAACAAATCATTGTGAACTTTCTACGGTTCACGTTCGATCTTCGATGTTAAATACTGCTTAGGGTGACACTACACATCGATCGATCGTTGATCGATGGTAGAATGGATTAGTCCGGCGATCGATCAATGGTTAATCACCCGGTATCCGTCGATTATCCAAAGCTACCACAGCAATCGATCCACATCGATCGATGGCATCAATCTACGATCAATTGATTGGTGTAGTAACCCTTATCGAGGTCGATCCGTGGATTGATCATCCTTTCCAGATCGGGAGTCTTTCGTGCCTCGGAAAGCACGTTAAGCCGTTGATTTCTTAAAAGAAAATGAAGTGTTTCGCCACAACAACCGGTCCTGGGCGTCTCGCATCATCGGCTAACAGCGACCCTCACCAGGTCATCGGTCCATCTTGTGGGAGGCCTTCCAACGCTGCGTCTTCCGGTACGTGGTCTGTTCTGCGAGCAATGTGCCCTGCCCACTGCCACTTCAGTTTGGCGATCCTTCGGGCTATGTCGGTTACCTTGTTCCCGATAGACAGTCACTCCATGTAAAATACTGTTACTCAGCAGCTTCCAGTTCCTCTGGAAGCCGACCCCAACATTAGATACGTATTTCAAAATTATGAGATACCTAACCAATAAAAACTTGCAATATTGATAAATCGTACTTACAGCTTTATAGCGTTCAATCAAGTTCGAAAATCAAGCACGAATGTCGGGCCACAAAAAAAGCGCTCGATTTTAAATTAAAATATTAGAGCTCCAGAACTCATATTCTCAACCCTACATGGCAACCCTAGATTTTTCCTATTTGAATATAATTTGTGCAGCGAGGGCTGCTCAATTGAAATGCAACTCTATTAAGTTTTTCGCAAGGTAGATATTTCAATGTTGGCATTCTCATGCTTTACAGTTCTTCATAAGTATTTGGCTGAACTCCCGCGTCATAATATCGCCGGCAGGCACGTGACGTGACGTCATTTCGGAGTGTTGGTCTGTTTTTGATATTTTCATGCAACATCGCTCTGTTCTCGTAATTTCATGTTCTGCAGGGAAACTTTAATTTTGTTTGTGGTTTGGCATCGTTTTTGATGACCGGTGTGGTTTGATTTTCATAAAGCTTTATGGCTGCATTTGCTTATTTCATGATTGTTGACTTACTTTGTCCATAGACGTTAAGAAATAGCGTAAAACTATTTGAAAATTTTTATGAAAGCGATCAACACGTACAGAAGAAATCTATCTCATACTAATATCTCTGTTAGTTTCATGAATACAGCAGAAAAGTGTGAAAAAGGAAAAGTGATGGTACAGCCAGTAGTTGTATTTTTATTCTGATTGGGCCACGTAACAGGTTTGCATCATTACCTCAGTCACTACGAGCTACAGAAAAGAGGCAGGATCAAGATGAAAACACTAAGGCCGAATGCTTATGGAGTGTCATCTCCAACATCGTTTTCACAGACAGCCAACTTTCTTTATTCAAAAATTCTAATAATATCTAAAATTCTCTACGTGATTCTTTGGTTTCCCCTGTAAATTAGTTTCGCTAGTACACGCCCGCGGGTTGTCTTGCATAAAATTTAGATTTTCCCTCGGCATCTCTTGGGGGCCATATCAAGTTTTTCCGAGACGAAAATGCTTGAAAAGCTTAAGATGGCTTTGTCATATCTATGGTATACGACAAGAGTGGAATTTGTGGATTATTTGGGTGTTTTCTTTTATTTAAGTAGTGTTTTTCCAGGTTGTATCCTTTTTTTTTTGATAAGCGACCATCATCGTCTTGCCTGAGGGACCATTTTAGTCGTCGATGAGCGTCAAAAACACCTCTTTACCTTTTTTCATTTTATGGCAACTGAGCTGGAGCTGGATCCATCTATTCTGCCAGTGTCACGTCGTGTTCTACCTTGTTTATCATTTTTTGACGGAAGAAAGTAGTCAGGATTGAACTGGAAATCGATACTACATGCTAGTTATAGTGTCAATAATACAATCGTTAATCGAAATTTTACACTAGTTCCATCTATCAAAAATATTCCTACATTTTGACGTGTTTGACATTCATTATGATGCATATTGCGACTTTTTTACGCTTTTCAACTACGACAATGGGCCTTCAGTTGGTAAGCGATGATGACTGTGTTCGACGATGGAGCACGCAGTCAATAAAGCAGGTATACTTTACATCATCTTCAAACAAAGACCTTCAATCTTCAGTCTTTCCAATCCAGCTTTCAATTAAAACTCTATATGAAGTCAGTAACAATCCCTTGTGATTAAAAAAAATAATTGTGTTTTTTTTAACTACTAATAAATATTAATCTTTGTCTTTACGATGTACTTACAAATAAATACGATTTCAAATCAACTTTATGCACATAATACTTTATGCTCTATTCTTACATTACCCATTTGTGGGGAAAGCAAAATATTTATTTTATGATCACGATCGGAAAAATAAATTCTTATAGATATTATTTTAACAAGATTTCCCTGAACCCTCTTATTGGTTTACACCTCAGCCAATTTCTTTGATATTCGTTTCGTACATAAACTTGATATTGATAACAGTCAAATCGGGATCGATCGCGCCGCATCAAACGATCTTCACGGAGAGGTGTTTCTTTGAATTTGCAATGTAAATAGTGATGTGGCGGTGTTGTATCCGCAATGGGGAAAAAATGGCAGATATATATTTGAAAATATCTAGTAATTCTGCTCTCCATTGAAATTTACATTGTCGTCAGCTATCTATTCGGTACAGTATCGACATTTTTTTGTACTATTTTGCCATTCAACGTGGCAGGGCTGTCAGTGTTCTGGGCATTTTTTTCCCATTAACATCGGATTGGACGAATCGATTTATCGCCAATGTTTTCTGCCCCTTCCCCCTTTTTATACGCGCTTGTATTATTAAATAAATAAGTTTCATTCGCTCCCTACATCGGTACAAACATCTATAATTGCATGCAACATTCAAATATTCGCCTCTAAAGGAATTTATGCTTTTAGTGAAGGCCTATGAAATGGAGTTTTCTAATGAAATATTAAATAAAGACCTTAAAGACTTTTTACTTAAAGAGTGACCATTCTTGACCGGTTGCTTTCTGGATTTTTATGATTTCGGATATTTTCAATACCGAAATTACCACAAAAATTACCGCACATTATTCTTACGGATATCACAGCACAACACTATTCCGAAATCGTTTGAATCGAGTGCGAGACCAAACGAAACAGGCAAGATCGACGCTCTTGAAACAGTTCGAGAGCTTTTTTAAAACGAGACGAACCTTCAATGGTACTTAGTGCCCCTGTTAGATTCGGTGTCACCCGAAAGGTGCTTGGCGAAAATATTTTTCGCAAAAAAAGAAAAAGATATAATCTTTTTTTTTCATTTTGAGAGTTCAGCGATGTGTGTTAAGTTTACACTTGGATATTCAGGTGAAGTGATGATTATATTTTGTAGAAGGATAATTTGAGGTGACGCTTGTGAATTTAATTATATGTATAAAATTCAAGTTGTACCACCAATGTCAAGTAAAAATTTCTAAAACCCAACATTAGATTATCATGACCTTCAAGTTAATTCAGAAAATAATCGTGGGTTTTTGGTACAATACATCCTGTTGACCAGGTGGAGATCCGTCTTAAATGCATAGATATTTTTTAGAACATTAGTATTCAGTATGTATAGAGTTTATGCTCTATTTATTCGTCACAACAATTTCAGCATTTCACAGATGACAGCCTATTGTCTATGTAACATCCAAACGGAATGAAGCCATTAGAACATCCCCCTATCTGCCATTGTTGCATACAAATTGGAGCACTGGATCTATTCGTTAACTAGAAACAACATACATAACATACCCCTCCTGAAACAGAAAACGTCCAAAACCAAACGTTGACGTTTAAATATTCGAATGCGGAATCCCTTTTTGAAAAGTATTCGATATTTGAAACTGTTGAGTGGCCAGTAACACCCGAAATCAAGCCGTTCCAAATTCGCGAAATTCCTTGGCGAAAGTATTCGAAACTCGAAAGCGCAGAGTACCCGGTAAGCTCAGCAACTTGCCACTTAGCCACACTCAAGCGCGCACTCCCTAATGACGCGACTCGTATTGTACCAACTTTTTCATCCGGACTTGCATGAATATGGACTCGGACGCCTTTGTGAGAGTCCCTCCTTCCTCGCAAATCTGCCAGCTTAACCGCGCAACTTGATAACTCAAACACATTCGAATTTGAACTCTACGCGCCCAAAATTAAGATTCTCGCTTGATTGAAGACGTTGTTAATCTAAGTTTGTTAGTAGATGTTTTTTATTTATGTTTTACGTTATTTTTACGCGAGCCTCGTCCTTTCAGTGAGGTCCATTCACGCTTCGGAGTATATAAAGAATCTGGTTCTAATTGAATCTTCATTACAGCTCGAAAAGATATTTTTTTCTATTTCCTTTTTCGGATTTAGAATTTGGGTTACTGTTTTTTTTTCGTCGTTTGTTTTAAATTTGCACGTGTAATTAATTAAGGTTTCTTTTGTTTAGTTTTCCTGTTGTACTGACGAGCAGATTTAGTTTTATTTGGGTGTTTGAATTCAGAATACCATACGACATGGAGCTACGCCTAACAAGTCGGATATGCGCCTTGTTAAAGGCAATTGATTTTTGAATAAAAAACATGTTTTATCAAATAAAGGTTTAATTTAATAACGCGTGTTGCCTCCATGGGCATCTACCACAACTCTCATACGATTAGGCATAGAGTTTATCAACCGCTCTATGAAATTTTGAGGGATCATCTCCCATTCCTCTTCTATGGCAGTTTTCAACTCCTGCATCGTCTGGGCAACTGGCTGACGAGCCCTAACACGTCTTTTTAGCTCGTCCCACATGTGCTCAATGGGGTTCATGTCTGGGCTTCTGGCTGGCCAGTCCATAACTGTGATGTTCACATCCCGAAGATATTCCCTGACGATGCCGGCCGCATGGGCTCTTGCATTATCATGCATAAAAAGGAAATTTGGGCCCACATAGTCCGCGTATGGTATCACGTGAGGTTCTAAGCACTCACGAATGTACCTTTCAGCATTTAATGTTGGCAGCCGTGGTCCTGTAACAACCTCAAGTTGAGTTTTGCCGCTCGCGGATATACCGCCCCAGACAGTCCATGAGCCACCGCCATAAGCAACCCTCTCTTCAAAGCAGCATTGTGCGAAACGCTCTCCCTTACGTCGGTAGACCTTCTTCCTTCCATCATTGCCATGTAACACAATTTTAGACTCATCAGAAAAGAGTACACGGCTCCAATCTTGCTGTGTCCAATTTAAATGACTGCGTGCGAAATGAAGGCGCGCTGTTCGGTGGGCTCGCGTTAGTTTGGGCCCATTAGCTGGCTTGTGTGGTACCATATCGCGTTCTTTTAACCTTCTCCGAACAGTTCGAGCGCTCACAGATACTCCGTGGAAGTCGCGAAGTTGGTTTTGTATCTCAATGGAGGTAAGGTGACGATTTCTCAAGCTGGTCGTCACGATGAATCGATCCTGCCTTTCAGTTGTGACCCGAGATCTTGGCCTTCCTTGGCGACGAACAAAGCCGCCAGTCTCTAGGTACCTCCGATAAACATTTCGGACCGCAGATCGACTTAAATTAAGTTGAGCACTCACGTTTCTTTGGCTGTGTCCGGCCTGAATAAGTGCCACAGCTTGGGCGGCGACTTCAGGTGAAGTATCCATAGATTATTGATAGAACCTCACCTTAATGTTAAGAATAAGTAATGTTTGTTGCAAAACCAAAGATATCAATAACTTTTTCAAGAATTAAATCCAAGTAAACCAATAAAACCAAGTTTTCTTAGTATTCGATTGTTTGATATCAACAAACAGGCTCCAAATTGTCTTTTGTTTCTTTAAATTCTGTGTTCGAAATTTAAAAAAAGACTATTGAATGAAATTGTGAATGTGCCAGGTTCAAAACTGCATAAAAACTTTTTGCTCGACCTAATATAAAATTTTAGCTAGGACCAAACGAAACTGAAAATACAAGGTGGGCCAATAGATGTGTCCAGAAGTGTATATAACAACGGCTGTCAGTTGGATATTTATGTATCTCCTAGGAACAGATTACATTTGAGAAAAAAAAAAAAATTCCTTCTTCGCCCAGTTTTGAATTGAGAATTTCAAATTAAGAACTTTTTCATGAACCAACAATACATGCCATTCACGGCATAGCTAATCAAATGCATTAAAGTAGATCAACTTCAAATTCTTAATTCAAAACCGGGTGTTAGCTCCAGTTTGCGAAAATCTCAAGCAATTCCGTGAATATGTGCTCAAAAATTATAGATACATAATATTGCCCTTCATCCAAAATCCTACAATGTTGGCAAATCTCCAAAATAACTTCCTGTGACAAATCCACGTTTTATGCAAACCAAGCCGCGTGTAACAACTAGTATAGTTGTCGCGACGCTCCATATATCATGCGTTACTCAGGTGATCCTGAAAAAGTGAGGTAATGCGTTCTAAGTGTATTGTTACTTCGTAAGTATCACCTGAGGCTTTTATATGAGAGTTTTATTTGTAAGTTTTTTCTTAAAAAGTAAGTATTATATTTTCTTTTCAAACGACACGTTTATGGAACTTTGGAGTATCTTTTATTGAAACGGCGGGGACCAAATTTAGAATCTGCAAAATTAAATAAAAGTCTAATAAAGCATATTATTATGCTGATTCCATTTTACTATACCTCTTTAAATGTTATTTTTTATTTAACCAAACCACACTATTTGTATTAATAATTTTCCTAACAAATCTGCCACATTTTCCCAGTGATATTCGTCCCCTTGTTAGTCTACCCTATTATAAACACCATGATATATCATTAGCCGGTATCCACACAAATCGTAACTCAGCTTACCTACGCTTGGAGTTATCATGTAAATAGGGATTGCTACTGGTTGCTTTAAATTTAATAGGCTGTACAATTTCGACGAAAATTGTGTCATGGTTGTAACAGAGGACTGGTTTCTGATGTGAGAATTAGGAGTTAAACGTGTCAAAACTTACTTTGCTACTTTTTTTTGTTTGTTTTGTGTGTCCCAAATAAACATTTATCTTTATTTTCTTTAATAGGTTTTCAGGTTTTTCAAGTTTATTTCCTTACGTAAGGTTCAGTTGCCAACCAGTGCAGCGTCAGGCAACTCCTAGCTGTCTGGCATTTTGCTGAACTGGACCTATTTGGGGCAGCCGTGGGTAACACAATGACATTGTTCTGAAGTTAAGTTACCTTTTATTTGCACCTACACTGTGTGTATATGTGCCAAATAAACTACATAGCTTTCTTTCTTTCTTTCTTTATCATAATTATTTATATTAATATTAATTTTGGGACCATATTATAATATCGGTTACTATTAATAGACATCAATAATATAAAATTTTCCATAATTACCGTTACTGCCTTCTATTTCCTCCACTGCAACCGTCGCACAACCATCGTGCAACCACCCTGTCACTAAAGTCCACAAATACATTTCCGGATTTGAATACCAACCAATATGTTTGTTGGTACATACGATGATGACGTCACAACCCGCGTCACACTAACAAGCCTCCGTGATACGACAAATTGTAAACGTCTTTTATCTAAACCACCATTTTACATATACTACATTACCGAAAAACTTATGCAAAAATGAATCTTACTCCATCGTGTTATGGTTCAAGAAGTTGTAGAGTGACAGTATATGCACGGTGGTTGTATGTATTTTGTTTGACATGGGATGGAGTCGCGAATCTGAACAAATAGCACGGGTTTATGGTATTTACTTAATGTGTAAGGATTGATATCTGTATGTATATTTTCATATGTAAAGGATTTAAGTTTATGGCTGACATATGAAATGCCATGGTTTGGCGTTACGTATATTTTTGTGGCTGTTATTGTGGAGGCAGGAATGTATGAAGAAAAGGTTACATGATTTATTATGCTCCAATATCAAAGAATTAATAAGTTAGTTGGAACTGTAAAGCTAGCTTGTACGCCGTATGTCATTTCATACAAACTTTCAAGTCCTTATTCTTCAAAATGAATGAACCGATTTTAACGAAACTTGGTATGCATACGCTAGATATCCAGGTCTAAATAGTTATCAGAAAACATTTTTGAAAAAGATTTCAGAGGGAGAGAGAGAGCGATTTTAAGTTTTCTATAGAAAGTGAAAAATCACTATATCCTTCCCCTTGAACTCTTTTTCGAAAATGTTTTCTAATAACTATTCAGACCTAGATATCTAGCGTACGCATACCAAGTTTTATTAAAATCGGTTAATTAATTACGAAAAATAAGGATTTGAAAGTTTATATGAAAAGCCGTACCGCGTAAACGCTCTTAAGATGCTGCTTACCCTGCCAGGGTTGCGGAATTTGTTCGAAAGATTCACCGCACCCCTGGAACGCAAAGGGCAATAGAAGGAACACGGATAGGTTTTAGTCAGTGAGAGTCTGACACTCCCTTCCGCTCCGCCCAGAGCGGAACAAGTCATTTGATGATTTCCCATCCTTAAAAAAAAAGATGCTGCTTACACACGCAACACGTTTCAATTTAAGGCAATAATATCATCAGGACTGTATTGAAATTGTCAATCTCAGCTGTCCATTTATGACCTGCCCTGACCTGCTGAACTAAGTTGAAGTGAACCTGAAGCAACTTGTCAATCGAAAGCATTATGGTCAATTGAATAGCACTACCAGTACTGAGATTTTATTCAATTCCATTGGTTAATATTGGCACAGCTCCACTCCGGTCCTCGCCTCTCTGCTCCAGTCGACAGTCAGCCTAAACGTTATTTTATATTCTAGCAATAAACGTAAACAGAAATACATCATAATAATTAAGAGACTTATCGCGTGTCTTTAGCTGACGTCCGTGACCAAAATAATTGTTTTTGATGTACTCAAGCACCCCTAATTAATAGATTAGCACGCAATGTGCACCCATGGAAATGGGCTGTAGAAAATATAATTACATTTATATTAATCAAAAGGATATCTTCTGTTCTAAGGAAATTAACACAAAATGTAATGTGGTGTGAAAATCATTGAATTTGTTTATAAGATGTAGGGTCTGAATTTCCAGGGTTGCGGAAAGAGTCACCGCGGCCCTGGAACGCAAAGGGCATTAGGAGGAACACGGAGAGGTTTTAGTCAGTAAGAGTCGGACACTCCTTTCCACTCCGCCCAGAGCGGAAGGAGTCATTTGATGATTTCCCATCCATAAAAAAAACATTGCCACGTTATTTTATGTTTGTTGGCCACTTTAGGTACCTACTCTGTTACCCGTGTCCCGTGTTGCACCTAGACTTAGTGTAAAGTCAAATGCTTATAATGTTGAGGAGCTCGTGGCTAAAGAATAACAGCAACACGGGTCAATCTTCAAAGTTAAGCAACGCTTGCCAAGGTTGGTCTGTGGATGGGTGACCATCTTAACATATCGAATTTCCTCCGTGCCCCGTTAAGCCGTTGGTCCCGGTTGTCATTTGTAGATCTTTGGCAGTCGTTATGGATTGTAAGAAGCCAGTAAATCTGACTCCAGTCTTGCCAAGAACTACCGTCATCATCTTCCTGCCCTTATCCGTTACTTGGGGTCAGCGCAACACGTTTTTTTCATCCATTCTGTCCTATCAGCCGTCACACTATCACTAACTCCCTTTTCTTTCATATCGCTCCTCACACAATCCATCCATCATTTCTTTGGCCTCCCTCTTCTTCTCCATCCATATTTATATTCAAAACCTTTTTAGTTACATGCTTTTCATCCCTCCTCTTCACTCTTCAACTTTTCCGTCACTGGCGCCACTTTTAAACTACCTATAATGTACTCATTTCTCACTTTATCCATTCTCGTTACTCCACACATCCATCTCACCATTCTCAACTCCGCCAAGAACTACCATGTTACCTGTTAATGGGTTGTGGAGGTCTGGTAGGCAGCCGCTCCACGTAAAATACGATACTTACTGGGAGCCGACCCTAATATCGCTGGGAAAAGGCTAGGCAGACGACTAAAAGGCACTTTTATTGAAGAAATAATCACAAGAAAAGTCACTCAATAAGTTCAGTAACTTACTATGTCAGTCGCTCAGGTTCTTATAAAAAAATATCTCGCCTTAAATTCTTTGTATCTTTTCTACCCAAATTAACTTATCATTAACGCCATAATTATCGCCTAACAAAACAATTGTTTGCAATAACAATAAATTAATCGTTAATACGATTAATCATTGCAACAATGATGTAATTTATATTAATTAAGGAAACAGTGCGACTAGAGCGACCAAATTAATGGGAATAATTGAGATTATCCCGGGATTATTAATGTTGATATATTATGTTATACTCTGCTTATATTTTTAAACTAAATAAGACTTACCACTACCACTCGTTGTGGCTACAGCTGTAGCAGTATATAAGAGGATGAGCAGAAGTAATAATTAATGTAACAAACATAGTATTAATATTATGTGTTATTTTGAAACTATGTTTTTCCGTCACTTGACCATAATAGGTTCATTGGCTGCTGAAATAAACGTTTTTAAAGCTGTAGTGAATAGAACACAATTTGTCCCTTCTTTATTAAAAACTGTCTATTCATTTATATTTGGATATTCAGTGTGAACTGTGTCAAATAAATGGTATTACTTCTTTTCTTAATGTCATTCCCAATCTATAGGTATTTTAACATGTGGGTAAAACAACTTAGTATGTGCTGAATTTTTTTTCGGGTATTACAGTATCGTGTTACCCAGTACCTACCTGTCTGACCTGTACAACTCAGTGGTTGTTTAGGTAAAACTTCATGTATGGTATGGTATTCAGCTATATCTAGAAAGACTGGAAGCTGGGTCCAACATACAAAGTTGGGAAAAGGGTAAGCTCATGACTAGGTACATAGTTAAACATGTCAAAATCCGTAAAGTTTAGGGTTTCTCTAAGATCACATTTCAATCCGTCTGTCACATAGATTTTTATCAAAATGCAAAAAGTCTATGCATGCATCTAGCTAGACAGCTAAACTCCCCACCACTTTCACTTCTACAAAAATCAATTCAAACTCAAAAGTCCCCCCATCCCTATCCGAAAAGTCACCTAAATCCCAAACACACTAATCCGAAACTTGGTCACAGTACCAACGATGATGGATAGCTACATTTGCAGCCCGAAGGTCCGGGTCTACAATAAATCATTACGGATCCGACTCGAAGGGCTACCCGGCCCGACGGACCGTAAAAAAAGTAATTCCTTCATCACGCCATTTTTTCCCGCTTTTCTCTTGAGCGAGTTTAACTAAGAATTAATTAACGAATAGCAACAGGTTCACAGGCCGATATTTTCGGTAATAAAATGGTTTAATTTCTAATGTGGTGATTCTGGTCTCGGGATTAACAGTTATTTCTGTGAGATTCCGAGAAATGTTCCTCAGGATCTTGTTTGGATTTGACTGTAATTGGTAATGTAACACCCACAAAGTAAATGTTACTTGCTGATTACATTTCATGGCTGGCTTCGTCTAAATGACGATAATACGAAACGTCAATTATTGAAAACTGAAATATGACTATGAATTGTTTATTTAAGTATGAGTGCCGCGGAAAGCACTTAAGTCATTGGTCCCGGCTGTCATTTCAACATCATTAACATTCGTTACGGATACTCAGACGCCAGAAATTCTTACACCAGTCTTGTCAAGGGGTTGTGGATTTCATATTGGCTGTCTTTCTACCCATATAAAATACTGACAATTAGCTGCATTCGGTTAGACTAACAGCAGGCGGCATTAATACCGCCACAAAAATCAACGTAGCAGAATCTATATCGCAACAATGAGACTCGCAGCGCCATCTATCTCGACAGCTGCGAACTAACAACGAAATCCTAAATCGCGATAGCAGAGTTTACCGTGCGATTCGAACAGATACAACAGCTCGAATATCAACTATCGGGCAGTTGCCCACCGGACACAACAACCGTCCGGTCGGAGGATCCTCCCTTTTCGATGGTGGTTTGCGAGACTTTACTCAATGTTCCCCTACCTCTAAAAAGCCGATCCTAACATCATTGGCAAAGTTTCCAAATTAACAAAAACTTATATCTTTCGCCAATCAGCCTACTTGAGATCTAATTATAACCGATGGAACTTTTTACTCATTATAATAAAGAGAGTGTTGGGGATTCTCAGAGAGAGCTTCAGTAAGGCCTTCAGTTGTCCATATACAGACATAAGCCTATATTCCGATTCGTAAACTTCAACTCAACTCAAACTCCAACCCAACATGAGCACAAAAGTGTCAATGAACGCTTGTCTAATTGACGTTTTCATACTCGAGAGATGAGCAAACAAATGCAAAAACTTCAATTTATGACAAGCTCCGATGGGGTTGGAGTTCGAGTTGAGTTGGAGTTTACGTTTAGGAATATGGGTCATAAGCTGTATTTTTTGTTGGGACAAGTTCGCCACACTATACCCAACTAATGTAACTCTGGAGAGCCAGAATCAACTGTGACGACCATTAGAAAATGCCGAGACAATGAAACTCGACGAGTCCCGGAGAGACGATTCCACTGACTTGTAATTGTGGATCAAAGTCAGTGGAATCGTCTCTAAGACAAGTCGTAAGACAGATAAATTGATCAGAAAAAATTAACGAAAAGTGTAAGAAAAACACAATTTTGACACACACAGTAGCAGTATGTTCATCATGGTATACTTATCAACAATTTCCCATAGACTATGTCAACGTGTTTTCCCCATGAATCCTCATTTAAATAACGGTCATCCTGTTTATTCCCATCGTTGTCCCATAATACCCGAAATTGCCCTTAACGCAATTTATAATGTAAATTATTTTAATAAACTCGATCCCAGTGATTTATGGTCACAAGTTTTAAAATAAACTTGTTAATTTTAAAACTGAAAAGTGAATTTTGAGTGTTTTATTTTAAATTAATGTAGTTTTAAATATTCAAGAGGTATTAATATATAGTTTATGCTGATGTTGAAATAAAAGAGATAAAATTCGTAATATAAAAACTTTGTTACAGACAGTTAAAGTGTTTTAACATTTTGAGATAAATTTTAGATTTTTAGCTAACTTTTGGTAAGTGGTTCTTGATAATATTAAACAACTGCGTTTTTTTATTGAAATAGAAATGTAAAAGTAGCAATATGTGTTTTTAATTGGCCCTTTTTTGTTCAAATATTGGGATAGATGAAAATTCCACAACTTTATTGATTTTAGAATAACGCAGGCTTTACAGAATAAACTGACTCAATGAGTCACGTGAAAACCACAAAAAAATAAAATAAAGTGTAAGTCAATAAATCTTTTTATATTTTTTCAAAATAATATGTTGGGGCCGGCTTCAAGTCTAACCTCTACGGTTAGTCTTGTACCAACTACATAGTACAGTCACCAGGACATCAAGCTACAATAATCTATCAAACGTTAAGCATTAGGATCAAGGTTGATTGAGAAAATTTTACAGTTTCGGGTAGCTTGATATGCTGGCGTTTGTACCAATACATTACATACAGACACATGCCTATATGAGTGCCAATTCTACTGTTTTTAAAATCTTTTAATTAATCAACGTTCGCATTCGCGTGTCAGTTGCCATCTGTCAAAAATGTATTGAAATTAAGCCTTTTTTGACAGATTGCGACTGACATGCGGATGCTGACCTTTACTATCCTGTAGCTGGGCCTAAACCTTCTGGCAAATAAGTGCCAGAAGCTTCTGGCTGTCCATAACGATAGCAAAAGAAAAAAATCAGAAGAAATCAAAAAAAAATTCTTAATTCAAAAACTTGCACAATTCACTCCAAGTACGTAAGTAGCAGTACCTAACAAGATTTCGTTGAATAAAAAGGTCGCCGGACGAACATTTCGTCTGTCTTATAAATCACGTTACATCTCTCCTTGCAAACTTTTCAATTACAAGCTTTGAGTGGGAATCTGCGGTGGAGGTGGGAAGAGTGGATGCGGCACTTTGGGATGGGGATAAGTGGCAGTTAAGGGGTTGGAGTGAGCTGCGTTGTTTTTGGGAAAGTAACTGGGGATGGTGACGAAAAATATTTGCCAGCAAAGTAATTCAGTGTGTCAATTCTTTTGTACACACCCTCCGATGACAGACTGATTTTTTAAATGCGATAACGATTGTCTGAACGTCAAAGATATATTTATGAAATAGACAACAATAAAAAACAATACCGTATAATTATTTTGGTAGTTTGATGATGACAATTCATTTGATTTCCTCGTGCTAATGAGTAAGTAGTAGGGTATTATTCATAAAATTAAAAAAAAAATTAAACGCATGCTGAAAAAGTATTTAGAGATATTTTTTTCCGCACGCGTTTTTTGAACGAATTAATAATTCAACCGGTCTAGCGGCTGGCTGTTGAAAACTAACAAACACAAAATTATGGTAATTGTCCTACGTAGGTAATTATTTCTCGTTGAACAATTTCTATGTAAACGCGTTTGAAAATTAAGCTGAGTAGGTACTTTAGCATTTAGTGAAGGATCCTGCAGTGCGATTCTCTAAACATGTCGAAGTGAACACCCGGGCGGGGCGCACGACGGGTGAGTTGTCAAACCATACAAATAAGATGGAATGACAGCTCTATTGTCGTTCACTCCGCCTAGGTGAACACCGTGATATGTCGACAGAATCTACCGGCTGTTAACCGCATCCAACCATAAAGTTTCACTGTTCCCTAGAAACAAGACTGGGCCCGTAGCAATCTCCAGAAACACAGCGAGCCGGTGCCTTAATAGAAATTTGAATAAAATCAATTTATTTTAGCGCAGCCCCCGCTTATCGTACCCTTAATAGATTGCCATTCGGGAAAAATAAATGAATTTAACTCCATATAAGTACTTATTTCGAGTTTTTGACATGAGTTATCGAGCGTGTGTGTTGGCGTTGTGTTAACGAGAAAACAGTGTATTTTTGGGGGTATTTTAAGCGAGTGGGGGATAATGTACTTACCTACTGTTATTGAGATGTTTGCTTTGAGCAACTGAGTCTCTCTTGACGCAGCCACGAAACACACTATTTTGTTAGCCGTTTTTTAAAACCAAAAAAACTTTTTAGTTGTACCCCCCGCCTAACAACACCACTGGAAAGTCACAGGAAAGCAAAAATACGCAATTTCGTATACATGGATGATTTTTCCACATATTTTTTCCAGCTATTTGGATTTAAAAACCAAACCACTGAACCGATTTCGATAAAATTTCAATGGGACCAATTGAGAAGCATACACACACACACATTTAATAAGAATTTTTCAAATCAGTTAATAAATGACGGAGATATGAGGTAACAAACACAAAAAAAAAACAATAGAATTGAGAACCTCCTTCTTTTTTTGAAGTCGGTTAAAAATGACTACGTATTGTTTTATTGTTTTTTTTATTTTTTTAAGATTTTTTGTTTAGTTTGATTTCCTGAAAACAAATGTTTTTAAGTTTGTGCTAAACTAGCTTTTGCCCGTGACTTCGTACGCGCTTATCCCGTTTTATTCCGTGTCTGTAGGAATTTCGGGAAATCCTTTCTTAGTCCAAGGATGAACCTACATGCCAAATTTCAGCTTTCTTCGACCAGCAGTTTCGGCTGTGCGTTGTCTGTCAGTCACTCAGTCAACAGTAACGGAAGAGTTTTAAATAAGTTCTGTACTGTTGTAATTATCTACTGATAAGAGGCTGAGGAAATCCCACTTCTTAAACGTTAATGTTTTCAGTATAGGCACAACGATAATGAAAATTTATTTATTCAAATTATACTGAGAGCCAGCACTTTTTAAATGACAGCTTTATTATAAAGACAGTTTTCCAAAACGACCACCTTCCTTGTGTATTATATTTTTGAAGGGCTAAAAAGCCAAAAAAGCTTTGAACCCTGCAATTTACTTAACGAAACATTGAATATAACGTCAATTATACTCTCCTCTCAATTAATTTTTACGTCAATATTTTTTTTATAATAAACATGTTCTGGCAGTCAGCCAAATTCGGAACAATCAACAAATACCTCATTTCTTGATGAAGAATCCTAAGTTCCAAGTTTGAATAATGACGGTCATACGCGTCCTGTTTTCCTGCGATTCCCATAAAAGATATCAAAATAACTTTGAGCAAAGTTCTAAGCAATCTTTGGGCAGATAGTTATTCTCGTTTTTCATGTGCCAAGTCCATGGGCGAAGGTCAAGAGCAATGAGGCGATCTGTAACAGTATATCAAAGTCCGTAACTAATTCAAAACATGTCTTAACGTGTGTTGGATTTATTTCTGTTGGCAGCACTGACTGCTTTGTCTATGATGTTGTCAGTTTGATATCTGATTTTGGGTTTTAAGTGGTCTCGGTTGTAAATCAAGAAGAAAATGTTGGAAGAACATATTGGTGTTGAAGTATTATAGTTTGATATTCATTCATCTGAAATTTCTTTCAAGAATACGTCTGTAACGAAAAGTATAATAAATAATTATATAAATATGTGAAATCAAAAATTTACTTTAGCCCCCAAATTATATATTTTGGTTTATACCACGGTGTAAGTGTAAATAAATTATGTTAAAAATACATGTTGTATGTGTGGCACATCCACATCCAATAAATTAGTTAAGAAATATGTTTATTTAATTCTCTATCTAATCTATTTAAATGAAAATTAATGGCCAAATCTGTTGCTAGGCACAAATCTCGACTACGGCTGGACGTATTCGGCTGTTTTTTTTTTTCAAATTTTCATAGAAACGCGAGGATGTTCTTATGAAGAGTAAAAATTACCCGGAAAAACGTAAAAACCGGGATACAACTAATATTTATTTAACTGTAACATGTTTTTTTTTCTTCAGAAGTCTATGCACACGAAGTCGCGGGCAGAACCCAGTTTATTAATAAAATTAAAGTGTGGATTAGCTTGTAAATAAAGAGTCAGACGATTTAATAACCTCTTACTTGAAAAAATTGCTTAAAATGATTTTGAAACTACCGGAACCCCAGTGTTTTAACAATCAGACAAAACCACAGGACATCTTAATCTTGGTGTAAAATTACGTATAAATTACAACAGATGTTTAGGAAACTTGCCTTCCCACAGAACGAGTGGCTTGCCCATTCACTACGGAACCCTAATTGAGTTTCGACAGCTATTTATTTACGCAAACGATTATCTAAATTGCGTTAACAGCATCTGTTACTTTTCGCACCCGGGCTCTTGGACTATCTCAAGGTCGGAGCACAGAGCAGCTAATTGATTGGACAAATAGGTAGCATACGTAGGTACTTTTTCAAATCTATAGATATGATTTTATCCAAAATAATTATCTCATTTCAAAAACTACGGCTCTATGGTAAGCTTCACGGGATCCTGGGAAAATCATCGTAATTGCTACTTACTTTTAACGCAGATGCTGTAAACATAATAGTTTTTTTTTTTACTTTTTGAAAATCAGTCGTTTGTCGACTATATACACGCAAGACTTCTTACATATCTGAACTTAAAATATTGTTTTAGTACCTGAACGATATTTTCTATCTTGAATAAGGTGTTATCTTTTACAGTAAGAGTATTCAGAGAGAGTTATTCTATTGCATCTACCATTCTACATCCAAGAACCGCTCTCTCCCTTTCTACCCCTTCTGTCCTCTGCCCATGTAGTTTACAAACCGGCCAAGTTCCGTACCATTATCTATAAAAAACGGCAAAAAAATCACGTTTACGGAGCCCTAGTTAAATATTTATTTTATTCTGGTTCTGAAACACATCTGTGAAAATTTGAACTGTCTAGCTCTCACGGTTAAGATAGACGGACAGACAGACGGACAGTGGAGTCTTTGTAATAGGGTCCCGTTTTTACCCTTTGGGTACGGAACCCTAATAAAAAAGAAAATCAATTTAAACGCAAAACAATCCAATTCCTAAACAATTTCTCAACTCTCTAGGGCGCCATTAACAACAATCCTCTCGCGTCGCCTCTGTGACATAACTACTCTGTGCTCGACCAGGAGCGTTAAATTGTACCGGAGCATTAGAACTGCAATTTGTGTATTGTTCAAGTAAGGGGCTTGAACCCCACGACAAAGTTATGGATTTTGGAGGACCCTTACGTAGTGAGGTCACAGGATGAGTGTGTGTGTTTGAGATGCAATTTTATGGCTGTTACGTATAAGTGTAATGTATTGTGGGACTGTAGATATTTTGGGAACTGTGTTTGTGCAATATGTTAATGGTGGATTGTGTTTATATCAACTAATATTATAAAGTAATCATCACTTTACAAGCCGATTACGAAAATTATTTTACAGATATAAAAGCTTGACTATAATATTGAGTATCATAGGCTTTTTATTCCAGAAAATACACAATTATAGGCCTTGGAATCGATGTCATAGAAAAAAAACTATTTGTCAATAACATTTTGTTAGAAGATTTAAGTTCATTATAAACGAAGGAAGGAAACTAAGTACCTAATAATAAACTTGAACCCCACGACATAGTTATGGATTTTGGAGGACCTTTAGGTCACATGATGAGCGTTTGTGTTTGAAATGCAATTTTATGAATGATGAAGAGAAATGATGAAGAGTAACGTCCCGCAAACCTCCCTTTTCAATGGAGGTTTGTGGGACTTTACTCTCTGTTCCGCTACTTCCAAACTGGTGACCCTCGACATTGGACGTCAGCGCAGCCTTCGTGCAGCTACCTCATCATGACGTCATCATCATCATCATCACCTCAAGCTCTCGAGCAGCGAGTCATACAGCCAGCCAGAACCCTCGGCTTCTATGGGTATCCTGACCACCAGCATGCCGCGGACGCGCATTCCTGGTCAGCATCCTCAGCCTCTATCATCAACCTCATCAGCGACCTTGGCAAGCACACTGCACTTTCGGCCAGTCACATGAAGAGCCTTGAAAAAACCTCTCCTGGTCGACGCCAGCAGTCACGTCAGCACGTCGCACAGCTCCGACCCACCTTGGCAAGCACACTGCACCTTCGACCAGTCACATGAAGAGCCTTGAAGAACCTCTCCTGGTCGACGCCCGCAGTCACGCCAGCAGCAGCATCGGGGCACCGCAGACAGTTCCGAACTTCCGACTCACCGTGAACTCTGCGACGCAGACAGTTCCGACTCACCGAGAACTCTGCGACTTCCGGTTCCGACTCACTGGAACCAACCTTCCACTGGCCTGGCAAGCATCATCAAGATGTATGGACGACTCATCCACTATCGACCTCCGGTCTCCGGAGGGGAGTGATGTAGCAGCAATGCCGCCACAAAAATCAACGTAGCAGAATCAACAAATGAGACTCTTAGCGCCATCTATCTCGACAGCTGCGAACTAACTGACAAAATCCTAAATCGCGATATCAGAGTTTACCGTGCGATTAGAACATATGCAAAGCCCGAATATCAACTCTTGGGCAGTTGCCCACCAGACAAAACCAACTGTCTGGTCGGAGGATCCTCTTTTTCCAGTGGAGGTATGTGGGACTTTACTCTCTGTTCCGCTACCTCCAAAGCTGTTATAAATGTAATGTATTGTGGCACTGTAGATATTTCGGGAACTGTGCAGTACGTTATTTTTGGTATTATTGATATTGTTTAGTTCTGTTAGGAAATCTTACATATTGTGTAGATGTTTGAATAGATTTGATTGAAACTTGACAATAGCATGAGTAAGCCAAATAACATGGTCGAAGTCGTAGTCAGAAATGTATAGTAAGCTATAAATGCCCATCCATTCATATAAAATATTGGTGTATGATTAAGGTTCATTTTTTTAAACGTTACAAACGTTTACAAACAAACAAACTCACATGCACAAACAGCCAGACCCGGAACAACTATATGTAGGCTATACAAATATTTGTTCCGTGCGAGAATCGAACCCACGACACGCAGCGCAGCAGCCAATACCAAGCTCAACCACTGCGCCAACCGTGTCGCGATTGTTTATTAAATTATTTAGTACTTAACCACTCTTAACATGTTGTTACAGAATCGTTTATTTATCACTGAAGTGTAATACTAACATACCTCATACTCAACTTCAAGTAATATGCTCAAAGTATCATAAAAGAACTCTAAGGAAAATCTTTCTTAATAATATCTCATAGTCTACCACACCAACATTTGTAGGACCATTATTATTTTATCATTGTCTTTTATTTATGAAACGAATTATTGGACACAATTTGGGAAACTGTACCAATACAATATGTTACATATTTTTATATGTTACCCAATTTCGTACTGCATTGTATGTTCCTTTGTTAGGGTTACCTCGTGTTCAACAAAAACCTTTATACTTACGTGATTAAAAATAAATGATGAAAGAGAATTTAGAATTTGGTTATTACCTACCCTAAAAATGATTTTATTGGATTCAATCTCGACCAAATTCTCAGCACATAGGTACCTAAAATTTTATTATTCTGAAAATTATGGCAGACAACAATTTCAAGATAATCTACAAAAAAATTAAGAAAATTATTTGCAGCAATTATTCAACACCAAAGATTCCACACAAATCATCTCCTAGTCCAATATTCCCGTTTCGCCCCACACAGCCCTACACTTCCGAGCAATATTACTAATACACATATAAGCGATATCCACTTATTTGTCTCGACGCGATCACGTGCCAATTTTATAGCATCGCCACTCGTAAATTGAAATTGCGGCCCGTTCTCTCGACAGTGTACGGACAATGTTGCTGATGTAGTGTCCGATTTTTTTCGGCCAGCAGTGTAGGTTTTAGATTCCGAGTTATTTATTTTGCTGCTTCAAGCTTTTAAGGATCCTTTATAAATAAAATTTGATAATTGATGGGTTGTTTATTATGAGGAGGGTTTTATTTCCTATTGGAAATAAAACCCTCCTCATAATAAACAACCCATCAATTATCAAATTAAACATATAAAAATAATACCTACAATCAAAGTGACCATATTTGGTCACTTTGATTGTAGGTATTATTTTTATATGTTTAAGGAAGTAAGGTATTAATTGGTATCATCCTTGTTTCTTCTAAGAATACTAATGCCCATTTGTGCAAAATTAGTGGTTAACACGAGGTCGAATAACAATTTAATTCCATTTATAATGATCCCGGGTTATTTACTCAGATATAAAAAATAACAAATTAAAGTGCTTATTATTTCACACAATGACACTCTTCGGTCTGCGTCTTTGTGCACATTTACTCATTTTTACATCCCCAATTCCCATCCCCAAAATAAAGGCACTTGGTAAGTCGCAAGTAAATATGAGAATAAATACTTGAAAATTAAATTCCTACTCACCAGACGATGAAAAAGCCGAGGAAAGAGGAAAGCCTGGCGCAGGTGACGCAAACTGTCGCCTTGCTCAAGACATTACACACGTCCCGGCTTATTATCAACGCATGGTTACACGACGACGTCGTCTCCGCTACTGGCACCGGCTGTCGCTGATGGAATACTGGAAAAGTAGTCATAATACATTTTTTTAAATATGATTGAAGGTATTAGTGACCCTAAAAAATCTAAGAAAAGTATTTATTTCTAACTTTCTATTAGTGAGTCTAAGAAAAAAAGAAATACCTATGTCGCATTTGCCCCAATTTTCACTTATATGGAATTGAGTTTTATTTTACGAACGTCAGGCGATATATTAGGACGAATTAGCAACAAATAAATAAAATAGGAAACATTAAGGTATAACAATTCAAATGAACAATATTTTATGTGTCCCAAACTGTCACCTTGCTCAAGACATTACACACGTCCCGGTTTAT
This sequence comes from Melanchra persicariae, assembly GCA_947386135.1. NCBI lineage: Eukaryota > Metazoa > Arthropoda > Insecta > Lepidoptera > Noctuidae > Melanchra > Melanchra persicariae. The sequence continues at coordinate 2,588,710 of OX376653.1, read as the reverse complement.
TATAAAGGCATGGTTACAAGACGACCACGTCTCCGCTACTGGTACCGGCTGTAGCTAATGAAAAACTGGTTAATTCTACTTTTAGTAGCTAAAGATTACAAAAGGGAGGAAGGAATCACAATATTTGTACTGCGCCACAGTTCTACTAAATAAAATAATCTAATAGGTAAGTGTGCTACATCGTCGACCTCGTTATTGTTTTCCATCAGGTAAGATTGTGGTCAAACAAGAATCTATCAATTACAAAAAAAAATGTTTTAGAAAATCGGGCGAAATCAAATGAAAACCAGCGCTGGCTGACGCTGATGAAAAACTAGGAAAGTAGGTATAATAATTTAAGTAGCTAAAGAAAAAAAAATATTTGTTGCACATTCGCCCTAATTTTCATTTAAGTACACTTTTTTCGTGTCACGACTTTAAAAAATATAGCGTTATTCCTTACGCTTTATTTTTTTTTAAACCGGGTGACAAATTGGGGCGAATGCGAAAAAATCAAAATAGAAAACATTATGTATCTTTTTTTCAGCCTGCTCTGTCCCACTGAAGATGTGCGAAGTTGTAGGCAAGTAAGAAGATATACTTACATTAAATTACCTCTTTCAACTCGTTAAAATTATAGACAAAAAACCTAATTAAATATATCTTTAGAAAACAGAGATTTATGTCACCTTAACAAAGTACGTAGGTACTGAATATTACAATCCTGCAAAATCAATAACACATGTGCAAAACCTTCCCCAAACACTTATACCCCTCACTAGCATGTGGTTAAACCAACCTAGTGTTTAAAAACAATTTAAACTAACATCATTTAGAACTTAGAAGCAACATATTGCCACAAATTTATTCACCCTGGACGCCAAACGGTGGTTTAATCTGGCGTTAAGTTTCTTCAGGGGAACCGGCTGTTAGATGTGTTTACACCCTTGGTTTATAGATTTGAAATTAGAGTCTATATGCTAATATTGTAAATGGGAAATTAACTCCGTCTGTATGTATGTTCATTTTCCCTTCATAATGGCTGACTTGATTTGAATGAAATTTGGTACACGGCTAGACCAAAAGGACCTTGAAATAGGATACCTACGTTTTATCTCTACTAGACCCCGTCGTTGATTTTATATCGCGGGAGAATGTTCCTTGGAATAACTTTGCCAATATACTTCTCATTTGATGTTACCTACATGTTTACGTTGTATGTTGAAGTGATTTTGACCTCTGAGTTTGTTTCAATGTTTCTTCGGATGGTCAGCTATAAAACACCGGTCTCATCTCTAGTATAACTGAACTAACGAAAAAAAAAACGTCTTCTTAAAATTTGCAAAATAAATACCTATAATTTATAGTCCCCGACTTTCAATCGGGCGAAATCGCTGGCAGAAGCTACTATTTAAAATATAGAAATAGTTAAAGTGGACGTTAGAAGTACTGTGTGTATGAGTCTTGAGGGTCAATTCTAATTTTCCAGCAACGTTCGCAATCACATGTCATTCGCAATCTGTCAAAAGCGTATGTAATGATGAACACATTACCCTCCCTTGCGTCGCGCCGTCGGGTAAAACATGAGGCATTTTGGAATGTCTGCTTACAGGAATTTCTGTGTTTTAAAAACAACACAAAGGGTGCTGCTGTGTTTAGCATAACCTTGCTTTCAATTCCCGACACCCAAAAGATGAGTTATCTATTCTTTGACAGCCACAACGAACGACAAGGCCGTTGCCAATGATTAATATGCTTGCCTGTCGGTCTTCTACTGACTGCACTTCGATGAATGTGCGCAGGAACTCCACGACCTGATCCCACCATCGCCCTTTCACCACCGGAATACCAGACGTACTGCTGGGTACCATCCGCACTTGGTAGATATTCCGACTAGTCGTACTCAGCGCTTCTCCTCCACATTTATTATGCGCACAGCCAAAGTGTGGAACTCTCTGCCAGCGTGTGTTCTCTTCCACATATAACCCTATAGGTGAACAGGCATCTTCTGGACACGCTCGCTCCATCATAGACCTCATCTATCGCTTTCCATCAGGCGTGATCGAGGTCAAGAGCAGGCCCATTTCTCAATAAAAAAAAATAGTTCACGTGCTTCTTGCTCACCCAGACACAGCCTGAATCTATTCGTCTAAAACCTAACAATAAGCACTTAAGTCTCCAAAATACATTTCGCCCTAACAACATTGAGTTTATATAAAATGGCAACCATTCCCACTGAATCGCCGTGGGACGTTGACAAACCGTTCGCGGTGAAAAAGATGTATTTTTCCACGATAAAATTCGGGGTGACGTCTGACTATAAATTTCCTTTCGAACGCCACATCGAGGTGATTTTCGACCTCTAATATAAGAAAACGATTTAATATGTAATTTGGGATATTTGTCAGGTTAATAAGATTTTCTTTGAGATAATAAAGGATGTTGACCGGTTTTGGATGACTGGGTTCTTGATGGCTGGTTTGGAGATCGTGGACAAACTGGTTTAAGGTTTCCGATTTATTAGTGACGTAGCACCTATCTACGCGGCGGCGAGGATTGGATGGCTTGCCGTCCGATCAAAACCAGGCCTGGTCGACGGCAAGTTGTGTTCCGTACCATTATCTATAAAAAACCGGCCAAGTACGAGTCGGACTCGCGAACGAAGGGTTCCGTACTATTATCTATAAAAAAAAAACGGTAAAAAAATCACGTTTGTTGTATGGGAGCCCCCGTATATATTTATTTTATTCTGTTTTTTTAGTATTTGTTGTTATAGCGGCAACAGAAATACATCATCTGTGTAAATTTCAACTGTCTAACTATCACGGTTCATGAGATACAGCCTGGTGACACACGGACGGACGTACAGCGAAGTTTTAGTAATAGGATCCCGTTTTGACCCTTTGGGTACGGAATCAACGGAAAAAACACCTATCTTGTTGCAAAGCAAGGATCATATCGATGCCTACAAAATAAATTAAAACCACCATATTCAATATTAGGCAGTAATAAATAAGTAATGCAAGGACGAGGTATGTGGATATGGATGGGTGAATTATTCCTCAGATAAAAGCTATCTGACGTTCATAATATCTACCCTTTTTGTATAATATGATCTACCTATATACTTATGTAGGTAGTGAACATTGTATTTCACAACAACTGACATAGTACTCCGCTGACTAACCAACAGTGTCAGTTGAGATGCAATCTCTTGTCCCCTTCAGCGTTCTGTTACGACCCCCGCGGGGTTACAGATAAGGAAACGTTTGTTCTTCAGTCGTGTTCATGTGAGTACAGGCCGCATACCTACATTAAAAGTAGGTAGGTACTTAAAAAACTTTTTACAAAAACATTTTTATTTTACACTTTATAATTTTTCATAGTTCGTAAACACACCACTGGAAAGACACTCGTTTACATTAATGAAATAATATTAGGTATATATATATTTTCCAGCTATTTTGATTTTAGAACCAAACTGCAGTAATGATTTTGATGTAATGTTTAAGGGGCCAATCGGAAAGTATACTTTTACACAAAAGAAATCAAATCGGTTCATAAATGACAGAGTAATGATAAGGTACAAATACAACCGAATTGAGAACCTCCTGCTTTTTTTTTTGGGTCGTTTGAAATAGGACAACATGATTACTGTTTGCTTTTAAAATAAGATTTGCTTTTGCTACAACCTGGAGGAGAGATTTGCTTTTGCTACGACCTGGGAATCGAACCGAGCACCTTACGCTCAGCAGTAGCTCGTGCAACCATAAGTAAATGGTGTCGCTTAGCATCGAAAAGGACTCAATTAGTGGCTCTTTTGGTTTAGTGGTGACATGTCCGGCTCAATCCCACGAGACCAAGGTGAAGGTGAAGAGACGAACTCGACTCTTACTGGACTCTCGACTCTTACTGGACTGTCCTGCAATGGCAGAAGACATACGTGTGTGGAAAAAGGAGAGGGAGGCCTTTGTCCAGCAGAGGACATAACGGGCTAGATTCTATTTATAATTCGTAAGTAGTGTAGTACTTGTGTGAATGTCGAGGAAAATCACTATAAATAGGTATTTAAGAGCCAGATTCGAAAAGAGTGTGCAGTTCAATTCTATGTATCTAAATAATTGTCATTACTAACCTAATTTAAAACTAACGTAAAGGATTTTTAGTTTATGTTTATAGTTTGATAATTATGCATGCCAGTTCCGTGACAATAAATAATTTTGCTTTCTTGATTTTCTTCTATTTCCAACTAAAATACCACCTAAACTTCCATTTTACATATATTCTTTCCAGTGTCCCAACCAAAAGCCCCCATCGCTCTTCAAAACACAAAATTACTTCATTCTCGCACACCACAAAATCTACATTGAAAACAGTCCAGTAGGTAGAGGAGACAAGTGAAAAACTACAACATTTCCCTTGTTAAAACACACCATAACTCTGCGGGTTGGGTCTGCATTTCCGTGCGAAGATGAGAACGCCGCGTCTAAGAGATTTATATGCCGCTTAAGGAAATTGACTGGGGAGCTAATACTGGAAACTTCGTCATGTTTTATTGTTAGAAAACTAGTTTGAATATTTTCTGCATGAATGTTTATTTGGGTGGTAGTGGGCGTGAAGAGCCCCTGGCTAAATAACATCTGCCGCTCAGGTCTTCAAGGTTAAGCAATAGTGGCTGAGGTCGGTATGTGGATGGGTGACCATCTTATCATACTGAGACTCTTCCGTGCCTCAAAAAGCACTTTAAGCCGGTGGTCCTGCCGTTGGCTGTCATTTGTAGATCTTTGGCAGCCGTTACGGATTGACAGAAGCCAGAAAATCTGACACCAGTCTTACCAAGAAGTACCGTGTTACCCAGTTATGATTGTGGGCGTCAGATAAGCAGTCGCTCTACGTAAATACTGGTATTCAGCTAAATCCCAATATACTTGTGAACAGGCTAGGCAGATGATGGGCGGCAGTGAGCGTATAGTGGCTAATTTAACGAAACAATTCAGTAACTTAACTGCTTGCGTCGAAATGTTAAAGAGTATTGTGTACCTGGATGTTTTCAGTAGAATCCTGATATTTGGTTTCGTGCCCGGTTGATGGCAATAGAAGGCGCAGCGTTGGAAGGCCTCCCACAAGTTCGACCGATGACCTGGTGAGGGTCGCGGGTAGCCGATGGATTCGAGACGCACATGATCGGTTGTTGTGGCGACACTTGGGGGAGGCCTATGTCCAGCAGTGGACGTCTTTCGGCTCATATTATGGTGGTGATGATGATATTGGCAAAATGGGGTATCATAGTCCCATCCCAAATACAGTGCCAGTCTGGACTCCCTTCGCAGAATATGCCCTACTTTCCTGCCTTTCATGCACAATCACCTGCGGCCCTACCATGACGTGTTAAAATTTCAGTCGTTCGAGCTAGAAAGAGGGATGGAGCTATACACCCTATATAGCTCCATCCCTCTTTCTCGCTCATACGGCCTCTGTACCTTCCAGAACCTGAAAGTGGCCACATGCTAGTCGAACAAAGAGGAAAACGAGACGAAAAGAAGAAAAAGACTTTAAACTTGAACATAACCATCGAAATGGATGTGGGACACCTTCTGCCTAACCCTTCAGAGATTACAAGCATAGTTTTAGAAAAATTAGTTCAAAAATTGGAAAACCATTCTAAATGTTTTCATCAAATAAACGTTTCCCTCAAAAGTAAACCTTGCGCAGTAAATAATAATATTTATTATGCAAGTGACAGGCTACAGTGCACGCCTCGGGTTTCTATTTCACGCGCAAACGGTCCGAGTTCCAGCCATTCGGATTTATGCGGGAGCCGTGATGACGGGCTGTCGCGTCGCCTCTGTTAGATGCATGACCCTGTGGTGTTTTATAGCGGGGATATTATTTTTATATGACAGTTTTAGCTATTAGTTATGTTAAACAGTTTTTAAATAACATGACATCACGCCTGTGATCTGGTGCCGCTTCCGTAGGGAGCTCTTTCTGTCCAGTAGTAAGTCGACGTCTTTCAGCTAAAATGATAATGACGATGTCACCGAAAATTGCAGACTCGGTAAGATTGTAATTCATCTTAATTAGATTATAATTTATCGATATATTATGAAAAAATCGTTGTGTATACAATAAATCACCATCTAAGTTCAAAAGTTTCCGACGTATCCGTGTCTGATTTAAAAAAAATATTTACAATTTCACGCGATATTTTACAATCTTACTGCGTTTGCCATTTTCCGGTGACGATGATATCACACTTGTTACCTGTATCTACAGAAAGTTATTCCCACGATTTGCCAGTTATTTCCAAGTTCCATATAATAGCAGCAAGCCTTAAATTGCAAACAACCAGGCATAATTCCAGAATCCCGGACTGATACGTAAAGAGAAATAATGTTGAGAAATTCCTTACAAAAAAATCAAGAACAGTTCGCCGGACCTAGGAATCGAATCTAGAAGCTACTAGACCGACGCTTCCTACCTGTACGATTTTCTTTCTCGCCAACGTCACCCTGCCGGGGTTGCGGAATTTGTTCGAAAGAGTTACCGCGGCCTAGGCAGGCTACTCTCTAAGTCCGTAGTTTCGGCCTTAGTGTCGGGCGTTTTCTACTCCGTATCACCTACAGACTTACGATTAGTCCCGAACCCGAACTATGAACAACTGTCAAATCGTGTTGTCATTAATTCTTAGTTCGGGATCGGGACGAATCGTAAGTCCATAGGTGATACGGAGTAGAAAACGCATGACACTAAGGCTGAAACTATGAACTTCGGGCTTAGAGAGTAGATCCCTTGTAACGCAAAAGGCAATGGAAGGAACCCGGATGGGTATTAGTCAGCGAGTCTGACACTCCCTTCCACTCCACCCAGAGCGGAAGAAGTCATTTGATAATTTCCCATCCTTAAAGAAAGCTAACGTCGCCTCTGTTTTATGTCCCATTTTTATATGTCGCATTTTTATATGTCGCATTTTTATATGTCGTATTTTTATATGTCGCATTTTTATATGTCGCATTTTTATATGTCGCATTTGATCATGCAAACATTCCACAGATAATCGCCCATCTATAGAAGCCCTTATGGAAACAGTTCTTCCGCACTCAACTCAACAAGACAACAGCCAGACCCGTGACATACGGTAGATCATAACATACTTGTCAAGAAGCTGAAAATGTATGGCATTTCGGACCCTCTCTTAAGTTGGTTCCAATCATATTTGTCTGGACGGATGCTCAGGGTTGTGGTAAATGGCTGCTCTTCAGATTCGTACATTGCAACGTCAGGAATACCCCAGGGATCTCATTTGGGTCCGCCGATATTCACTCTTTTTATAAACGATATTTTCAAATGCTTCTTGAACTCGAATATATTCCTATTCGCTGATGACCTCAAAGCCATAAAGTGTGTAAGTAATCCTGCAGACTCGGTACTATTCCAAAGCGACTTGGACCGGCTCACTGATTGGTGTGAGCATAATAAAATGGCCTTGAATGTCAAAAAATGCCATCATATAAAATTTACAAAAAAAAAAAATATCATGCAGTCAGTTTACAAATTGAACGGCGAGCGGCTAGCAGAAGTTGAAACTATACGTGACCTAGGCGTTCAGTTCGATAAAAAACTAAGTTTTGTCGAACATATCGATAAAGCTGTATTAAAAACATCAAAGATGCTTGGCTTTGTTATAAGAGAGTGCAAAAACTTCAAAACACCCAACATTAAAAAAATTATGTACAACTCGCTAGTTAGAAGCCATCTCGAGTATTGCAGTGTGGTCTGGTCACCTGTGTATAAGGTCCACGTCAAGCGCATTGAACGGCTGCAAAAACGGTTCTTATGGCATCTTACCTACGCCAGTAATATGTGTAAAAAGCTCAACTCGTACCAAGAAAGACTGAAATATTTTAAAATGGTTTCGCTGGAGAAACGGAGGAAAATGCTGGATTTGGTTTTCCTTAAGAAGCTAGTAGCGGGCACTCTGAACTGTCCCGAATTGCTCAGTAGGGTCTCATTCCATGTGCCACGTAATCTGCCAAGAAGTTCTAACAGGAGACTTTTCTGTATGCCAAGATGTCATACCAACCTGAGGCAATACTGTCCACTATCTAGAATGTATGCTGCATACAAAGAGCACGAAGTGGACATTGACCTCTTCAATTCATCGGTTCCAGCTCTAAAAAAAACCGCTCTTGCCAGTTAATGGTTATCGCTAGTCAAATATTTACCTAATCTTACATAAAAAATAAAATGTTATTTAATTTATTTCAATTTATTTTAATTTAATTCAATTTATTTTAATTTAATTCAATTTATTTTAATTTAATTCAATTTATTTTAATTTAATTCAATTTATTTTAATTTAATTCAATTTATTTAATTTAATTAATTTATTTCAATTTATTTTATTCAAATTTTATCTAATCTTATTTATTTTAATCTATTCTAATTTAATTTAATTTCAATTTATTGTACACAATTGTTGTTGTTTTTTTTTCTCAAACTGTGTATTACTTTTCAATTATTAATAATTATGGAATTTTCTGCGCATAATACAGTACACGCTGTGCTTTTCTGTAAGTGATGAGGCGCTTAGATTTAAGTTTGTATCTAATGTATGAGTGATAATGTAATAGTGTACTCATTGTTGAGAAGCCTAAATAAATAAATAAATAAATAAATAAATAAATATTGAGACTGACAAGTTTCGAATTGTTTGCGAAAACTTATCAGAGATACCGAAAATATGCCGCCGAAGACAATATTTTCGCTTATCTAGTATAATTTATGCGAAAACTTAGCGAAACTTGGTCACTTAGGGAGACGACGATTCGTTCGAGACGTCGATCGAGATAAAATCATACTTTTGTAGTAATAACATTTCTACGGAGTTTCTGTTTGCCGTTTTGTAATGTTATTATTCAAATTGTTGAATGTTTTGTTCGACATTTCCAGTTCTGCGTAAATTGTTGTTTCGAGAACAGATAAGGAGTGTTTTAGAGTTTACGTGGTTTTTGTCAAGGACTGTTTTCCGTGGTTTATCTTTTTTAGGGTTCCGTACCAAAATGGTATAAAGGAACTCTTATGGTGCAACTCACCTTCCAGAGTTGCGGATTATGTTCGAAAGAGTTACCGCGGCCCTGGAAAGCAAAGGGCACTAGGAGGAGCAGGGATGGGTTTTATTTAGTAAGAGTCTGACACGCCCTTCCGCTCTGTCCAGAGCGGAAGAAGTCATTTGATGATTTCCCATCCATAAAAAAAAAATGGTGCGACTCAGTCTGTCTGTCCGTCTGTCACTGCTGGATATCTCAAGAACTACTAATGCTATCAACTTGTGGAATAGTTTTAGATGACGTTTGTCCAACTATTTTGCAAATAAGAACGAAAAAATAAAAAAAATAAAAATCTCGGTTAAAGAAAAATCTGAAATTATTCTATTTTATAGAAGTTTGTGTGATAACAGGAAAATAAAACGATGTCTCTAAATAGACACTTTTTCAGAAATCATCTTGATAACACGGAATCCTAGGTGCGCGAGTCCAACTCGCTCTTGACCGGTTTTTATTTCAGTTGTCTGTGGGTTTTTCTAATGTGCATGGGGTACGTCCTGTCCAGAAGATGACTCTTATGCTAGTGTCCCCAGTGCTCATAAACGAACCAAATAAACGCTATTCGCTCTGCAATTGGGAGTCTAAAATATAAAAAAATATTTCTGTATTTTTTTTCTTTACTGACTCGCAAAGAATAAGACGAAGATTTGTATTCCGATGTCTTATAAAACCTATGAAATTATGAAAACTTCGGTGAAATTGCAATATTGCGAAACTACTAAGTATCTCATGAACCGTGATAGCTAGACAGTTGAAATTTTCACAGATGATGTATTTCTATTGCCGCTATAACAACAAATACTAAAAACAGAATAAAATAAATATTTAAGTGGGGCTCCCATACAACGAGCTTGATTTTTTTCTGCTTTTTTTATAGATAAAAATACGGAACCCTTCGTGCGCGAGTCCGACTCGCACTTGGCCGGTTTTTTACTGAAACTTATTGGATTTTAGGTTTATCAGAAAGCTGATTCTAGATTATTCAGCAAGACTAGTCTCTATTGTAATTGGGTTATAAATTACTCAATTAATAGCCCCTGAGATTGAGTGGAAATTGACAATTTACAGCTTTACGATCCAACTTAAGATGTTCAAGTTACTACAGTATGCATCTTAGGTAGTTACGACTTTACGACCCAGCTTGGAAATGAGTAAATTGGCTGATAAACCATTCTATAAATCTGTTGGTGTTTCATAATGCCCTTGGTCATTTTACATAACATTTTTTGTTGGGACAAGCCCCCCACGTATTTTCAATCACTACAATTTCTGAAAGCCAGAATCAACAGTGGCGACGAGCAGAAAAACGCCGAGTCAATGAAGCTCGACGCGTCCCGGAGAAACAAGTAATACTGTTTTGGATCCCGCAACGAAATTAATCAGAAAATAATAGCGGAGGAGTAGGAAAAAAATATAATTTTCACTTCCCTCCTTATCAAGCAGGAGACAATAAAATTATTTAGTTAAGTTAGTATAGTTTCCTTCTCTGTCCTGTTTACATACTGTCTACGTTTCTTATCCCACTCTTCTGTCGCAGGTCTGCTGGAAGACATTTCTATTGAGCAGCAGCAGCAAGCAGTACCTTTGTGCTCTGCTCTCTTTATACAATTATCTTTTTTATAAGTATACTGTGTACATAAATAAATAAAGAATTTGACAACTTTATAATATTAAATGATAAATGATGTACTTAAACACAATCTGCCATCACAACAGAGCTAGGCTAATCTCAACGGAAACTTGCCATTGGCGCGGAACGTATTATAGTGTACAAGTTTGTGCGCAAACACAGTTTAAGAGGGAGTGTTCCCTCTTCCATCACTCTCATATTCCGATGGGATAGCAACCCGACACGGCCAGAAAGAAATCTGGCGCAGGACCAACGGTTTGACGTGCTTTCCGAGGCACGGGGTATCATACCACCAACTTCCAAACTTCGGGCTGTCACAGAGAAATTCCTAATGCAAAAACCCAAGGACTTTTTCCCGACCTGGGAATTTAACCCAGGACTGCGCTTGGCAGTCGCGTTTGCGACCGCGAGACCAATGGGAGCAGTTGGATACAAATACCAGGGTGTTGACAGATGCCCTGATGAAGGCCAAGGAAGTCCACTGAATGTGAAAAGCACAGGACCAGTCGGTGATAACCGGCATTCATATTACAATAAATTGATAGTTATGACCATCCCAAAGCTATTGTTGCGTAGGGCATATAGCGGTATTAGTATACCACTAGCGTCACCTAGTATCGTGTTGCAGAACTAGTCGAGTAAATATCCTTCCATGCTAGAGAACATTCCAGAGTTCTTGACATCTGTACAGTCGGAGCCGGTATGTACACGGACTTTCTAGATGTATCTACAATTAGAAGGATCTAGAATTAACTGATACCCTATATACGGACCACATAGCCCGCGATAGGTCAATAACCAGAATTCGCGATACAACGGTTAAGTTCGGAACCAATCTTCAAGAGCGATTAAAGATCAGTTGTTGATCAGTAGTGTATTGTGTTTTATAGTTAGTCTTAAAGTTTTATATTAGTTTTGTTAAAGCGACCATTTTTGATTATTTGATCAGCTGTTTTTATTGCCACGAACCTCAAGCTCGTAACACTATTTTGGTCAAATTAGAACCCCATGCTCAACGGTAGCAGTAATAACTACACCATTGTGACAGTCAAAATATTGATGAAGTGGCTGACGTGAGACAAATCAAATATTAAAACTTCCTCCCCATCCCTTTCTCATCATCAAAAGAGGTTAGTCTCAGGAAATGGGTTACTGTGGTGAAATAGGGAAGGCTATGGAAATTTTACAATGTTTTCTGTAGCCCTTAATAGCCCTTTTGGTCACGGGCTGAGTGATAAAGATGGCAACACTATGTTAGGGGTGGGTCTGAAAATGTAAACACGGAAGTGAATTTGTGTTGGATAAAATCTTTTTGTAAAAACGTATGTATGTATGGTTTTACGTTTCGTACATTTGTTTGGTAGGCTGTATAGATTATAATATATTGATGATTGTTCTTTATTAAAATAACTTAAATTAAAAACACATGAAACTTACAGCAAACTAAAATATAGCATCAAAATATTCGTCCTCAACGCTGTCAGCTGGTAATGTGCCCAAGAGACTGGCGGCATTGCCACGTTGAATGGCAATATTTAGTCTCTGCCCAAAGCAAAAGCCAGCTCTAGCACAAGGGAAGTGTCAACTAGTATAGTTAAGTTCCAATAATATTATATACTGTAGGTATACATGTCGAATTCATAACCTCCTTTTTTTAGTCAGTTAAAATACTTTGTTTAGCGAGATGTGGTTGGATTTCCATTTTATGTGAAAACTTTTGATGGTCTTGAAGGCAAAATAACTCTTCACTTTAGACCACGTCGTGGTTTTTAATAACTTGAAGTTTTAAGTTCAAGAGTCTGAAAATTTTACATACTGAAAATCAAATTCATAGCTGCCTAATCCCGAAGCAAAACTTCAACACTAGCAATAGCCGTGTTAAGTATTCATACCAAAGCGACTTAGCACATATATGGTACATAATAATACAACGTGTAAAATAATAAACGCAATACCTCATTAAGAGTCATTATACTCATCATTATGAATAAGTTTTACTATGGGAACAACCTCGAAATCGAGAAAAAAAGTTGACTGCCCCTACTTATGTGCGCATATCTCAAGAAGATGTACCTATTGAACAGTTAGAAATAGAAATAGAAATAATTTATTTTGCGATGAATGTGGGTATACAAAATTAAGATGTCGATAATGCAATAAATAACAGTGCCAACACACTCTACCTTACGGCATGCAAAAGTACAGATCTTTGGATCATAACATAAATCACATAAATTACTAACATAAAAAACAACAATCTTAAATCATATTTATTTATTTATTTATTTACTTATTTATGTACACACAATAAACTTAAAAAAGAAAATTCTATACAGATAAAAGAGCACAAAGGTACTGCTTATTTCAAAAGAAATTTCTTCCAGCAGACCTGCGATAGAAAAGTGGGATTAGAAAAGTAGACACAGTGTGTAAAAGGGCAGAAACGGAAACTTAAAATAGACTATACTAACTTAACTAAAACATATTATTATCTTTTAATAAATATAAATCAAACTACAATAAACATACAAACAAATATACTTACATAAATAAATAATTATAATAAAATAATACATATCTATGAAATACCAAAGATTATAATACGGTAGAGAGATAATACTCTTTGACGGCTTTTTTGAAGAGGGAAATATTTTTACAATCACGAATGCCAGATGGGAGTGAGTTCCACAATCGTACTGCAAGAAAAGAGAAGGAGTGGGAATAGGAATGAGTATTATGGGATGGGAAGTTTAGATGGTGTTTGAGGTGGGATCTACACAGCGCATCGGCAGGGCGAGAAAATGAGAAACGATCGCGCAGGTAGCCAGGGTATGCCGGATTAAAAAGGATATTGTAGAGGAGACATACTATTCGAGTGTTCCTGCGAAGACGGATAGGGAGCCACTTGAGATCCTTGCGAAACTGAGAGACATGGTCGTATTTCCTCAGGCCAAAAACAAAACGAATGCACAAGTTTTGCAAGCGCTCAAGCTTATTTAAGAGCTCCTCTGTGGCATCCAGGTAGCAGGCATCAGCGTAGTCAATAATCGGCTGAATCAGAGTTTGAGCTAAATAAATTTTAGTTTTAAAGGGCAAGAAGGTTTGAAGAGTTTTTAAAGAGTGGAAGGAAAAGTGCACCTTACGACTGACTTCACTTACTTGCGCTCGCCAAGAAAGATTGCTATCAATTAAGACACCGAGATTCTTTGCTGTGTCCGTATACGCAATGATCGATCCGTCAAGTGATAAAGGCGTCAAATTGCGAGTGTCAAGCGCAGTGCGATAATAACGGCTGCCTATGATCATGGCCTGGGACTTGGAAGGATTAATCTGTAAGCCGTAAGACTTAGCCCATTGATTAATATTCTCCAGGTCATGATTCATGGCATTAATCGCTGAATCCGCGTCAGCCAGCAAGAAGTGCCGATAAAGCTGCAAATCGTCTGCGTAAAGATGGAAGTTGGAAGAAATAACCTTAGCAACGGTATTTATGAAGATAGTGAAAAGAAGAGGAGAGAGAACGCCACCCTGAGGAACACCAGCAGTGAGGTCACACCAATCAGAGAAAGTGTCTTCAAGGCGGACACACTGAGAGCGACCCCGAAGATAAGAGTCAAACCAGGATAGTGCGGTAGAAGAAAAGTTAATAGACTGGAGGACTCCAAGAAGTATGTCGAAATCCACTGAGTTGAACGCACAGCTGAAGTCGAGTAGAACTAATACAGTGAGAGATTTATTGTCTATAGCCCAGCGGATATCGTCAGTGACTTTTAAAGTGCAGTAACAGTGCTGTGACCAGCACGGAAACCAGATTGGAAAGGTGAGATAATAGAGTTTGAAGATAGGTATCTGGAAATTTGGCCATGAACAATGTGTTCAAGAACTTTAGAAAGGAAAGGTAGAATGGAAATTGGTCTGAAGTGAGATAAAGACGAAGGATTGTTTATTTTGGGTAATGGTATTATGTGTGCCTGTTTCCAAGCTGTAGGAAATGTGCCGGAGAATAAGGAATAATTAGCGATGTGAGTGAGAATGGGAAGCAGTTGTGGGAGAATAGGGATTATCATTCTCGAACACAGATTGTCATGGCCTACAGCAGAAGAGGAGATAGCGAGAAGAGATTTTTTAACATCGTCTTCAGAGACAGAACTGAGATTAAAAAATGGACCATTTGGTAATGGCAGTTTGGAGAGCTCAAGCAAAGTAGAAGCTTTAACATTAGGTTCAAGAGAGACAGGAGGAAGAGAAAAGTGCATATTGAGAGCAGACAAGTCGATATCCACACAGGTGTTAATAGGAGATTTGCCGATACCAACTGACTTTAGAAATTTCCAGATATCAGAGGATTTGCGATCTACAAGTGATTCGTGGAAATAGCGTCTCTTAGCATCTCGACACAGACGATTACAGGTGTTACGCAGAGCTTTGAAATGAGCAACATTCCGCTCCGTGGGTCTACGCCTGTACCTACTCTTTGCCTTGTCCTTACGAGCAATAGCATCTTTTATTTGGGTAGTCATCCACGGAGCAGGATTATGCTTAATTTTAACTCTCCGACGCGGAGCATGCTTGTCATATAGACTCAACAGCCGTGAATTGAAGCAGTTCACTTTTTCATTAATACATGAGCTTTCAGTAACCGTAGTCCAGTCGATATCACCTGCATCACGCGTCAACGCAACCAGATCTACTCCATTGTAGTTACGAAGAAAACAGTAGCGAGGTTTACGTTTAGGAGATCGGATACGATAAGATAAATAGATGAGGTCATGATAAGAGAAGGTTGCAGTGAGTTGCCCAAACTCAGCAACTTTGTCAGGCGAAGATACTATCATTAGGTCCAAAAGAGAAGGCGTGCAGTTAGGAAAGTTATGGGTCGCAGAAAGCGGAAGAATTTCGAGATTAAAAGAAGATAGGAGAGAACGGAGTTTGAGAGACCGAGTATCATCTTTAAGTAAACAAGTATTAAAATCACCCATTATAATAACATGCTCGTACGATGGGCAAAGAATATTGAGAGATGATTCTAAGGAGTCAAAATAGTTAATATGTAGATTAGGGGAGTAGAATACCGCAAGTAATACTTTGGAGTGATTTAATATAATCTCTAGAAACAAGAATTCAGCCGACCCAGAGTACTGCGATGGAGATGCACTAACAATTTTATGTGGAATATCAGCACGTATGTACATGGCAACGCCACCACCACCTTTGCCAGTCCTGTCATTCCTAACCAGAACATAGCCAGGAAGTGCATAGTGCGTAGAAAGGAGAGAAGGCTTAAGAAAAGTTTCTGAGATGAGAAGTGCATCAAGATGAGCACAGCTGAAAGATGCCAGAAGATCGGAGTAGTGACCAGGAACACTCTGAGCATTAATATGGGCTATATGCAAATTTTTAGGATAGTTAGAAAAAAGAGAGGAGATGTTGTCATGCAAAGTATGAAGTGGAGTCTCACTTTCCGCACTAACAAAACTACAAGTCGAAGACGAACAAGAGAAAAAGCTGTCATTTAAAACCACAGGTTCATTCATAAATAAATACGTAGGTAAAATAAATATATATATATAAACTAAAATGGCTAAAAACTATACAAAACAAATTAAAACTGAATACAAACGGCTGATTGCTTTACAACAACCACCCCAACTCACTGGTATGTTGAAAGAAATCATCTACCAGGCAACATATTCATTAAACAAGCACTCAATTTATTATAAAACAAACATTAGATTAGAACTAAGGTAATAGACAGCGCAAAACGAAAACATAAGCATGCTCGAATTCTGTCAGTATGCGGACACCGGAACGGAAAAATACTGCGTCAAGAGTAATGTCAAACTCAAATTGACACTGACAGTTCAGGCAGGTTGGCGGCCGGCTTGACATAACAAAAATGTAAATAATAAAATAATTGTACCGACACCATATTATCCGAATAATAACTAACACAGAATTAAAAAGTGGGTGATACAGAAAGTGAAAAATGTTTAAAGTACCGGCACAGAGACTAAGTTAAGTAATCGCTGTCCAACAAAATTAAGACGCGACTTGCATATGGGACAGAACAATAACAAAGTTAATTACGCCGGCGGGCTTTTCTTCATCATCATCATATTGACTATTTTGCTTCCATTACACGTACAACAAACTACATTAAATTATAATTATTAAACAACCTTACGTTAAATTTGAAATAAAATATTATTAAATAATATAACAACAAACTACATTAAACAATATTACGTTTAATTTCGTAATTTCGTAATTTCGTTTTTTTTTTTCGTTTTTTTTTCGCGATGTTTTTGTCGGTCCCATTTTTTTTTATGGATGTGTAATCATCAAATGACTCCTTCCAGTCTGGTTGGAGCGGAAGAGAGTGTCAGACTCTTACTGACTAAAATCCATCCGTGTTCCCACTAGTGCCCTTTGCTTTACAGGGCCGCGGTAACTCTTTTGAACTAAATCCGCAACGTGTTGGTGAATACGAAACCCGTTGGAAACGTGAGATTTATTGACTAGTCTAGAATCAGCTGGGGCTACTAGCATAACCAGCTTTCCGAGACACGGATAAATTTTGGTATCTTAAAGGGAGCCATACACTAACCGACCTTGGCAGGCGTTGCCCGTTGGCGTTCATGCTAGGCTTTAGCCACTAGATCACCACACCACGAGCCAATATTTCAAAGAGACAGGATACAAAAGTATGAAGGAACTAATCTCCAACAACTTCCTTCAATTTGATCGTCTAAGAAATAAGTGACAATCGTGTCATACACATACCGACATACTTACCACATTCTACAGGGGTGTATCCCCTCATAATTTAATATAAATAACGTTGAGTTTCTCTCGCCAGTTTTATATCGTGATGCAACGAGGGTGGACGGCTATTTTTGAATCGATATAGAGTTGTTGTTATTGTGACGTGTGATAGGATTTTAAGTGTATCTTGAGACTGTCATATTTTTTAAATTATATTTTGAATTTTCAGGAATCAGTTAGAACCATGAGCCCTAAGCCACTTAAGAGTTATAGCTCTATTGGCCCATTATCCTGATTTATAATACTCATGTGCTTTATATATTATATTCTGAATTCATAAGTTATCATCATTACCATTTATGAAAGAAAATAGATAACGCTTACTAATCTACTGAAAAATTAGTAAAAGCTGTGTTCTAAAACCAAACATAGTAGTCCTACATTGCCTGTGTCAAGACCAAACAGAGCATCCACTTAAGTAAATTGAACATTATGCTAAGCCTAATATGACTCATTGTAAAAACTAATGACTTAACTTTCCATCGTAACCTACCAAAAAAAACACCACAACCGAGTGGTTGTGGTGTTTTTATAAATGTATGTGAGTACATAGACACACCAAAATGATAACGAGTCACACCCAACTAACTCAGAACACATCTCCCAACCCTCACGCTACCACAAGCCAGGGGGCGACAAACATCATGGCTCCGTTCATAATCGTTGGATCCAGACACGTTAAACACAGGAGGCTATAAAAATTGTGCAAAAACCATAAATTTTCGCTCACATTCAATTATTTGAGACGTAGAGACGCGTGGCGCCCTCTAAAGGGAAAAGAAGTAATTATGGACGTTATGTGTGGTACGCACTTGTAGTTTTGTAATATATTGTCGAAGCACGTGGAAGGAATATGTGGGAATGAGAGGAGTTGGTGGTTACTGATTGCAATTTTGCGTTTGGGGTAGGTAATCAATTATTTTGTCGGTACTGTCGCGCTGTGTTCAAAATTCGAACGTTTGTTCTTTTTTTATTACAGCGTTCTGCATTCATACTTTTCCGCAATCATGTTAAAAAGATCATATTTTATCCTCTCTAGGCATGTCACCGTCAAAATGTACTTATGCTATTGCAAAATGTATCTTGAATCAGAACTACTTACCGCAGAACAAACGTAATGTTCGTCTCAACTCGCGTGGTCAAAATGACGATTTGAGAACACGGAGAGTGGCAGTTTACCTTAATTTGATTCGTTTCAATTAAATAAAGACAGTTGATTGGAAGTAACATATTTTAAAAATTTTGACATGCAAGATCAAGAGTCCAAGAATCAAAAATCCAGACAAAAATGATTATAATACAAGTACCTAAGCACAAACAAAAAAAAAAATCCATATGCCATCGATTTACCCCTCGACTAGCCGTCACAATACTTCCACACGTACGTTCACGTTCCGGTCACGCCACCGTCACGCCCCGGTCACGCCGCGTGGTCGCAGTGCGGCCGCATTTGTCACGCGGCTCAACCGCACTCGGTGCCATCCGTCATACGCTCTTGACTACATCGGTTATGGCATAGAGTATGGGGGTGCAGATGGGACGAAATAAAACTTTTAGGTTGCATGCCTTGTCTTGGAAGTATTGAGGAGAATTTGTTAACAGAAAAGGATGAAATTACTCTCGCTGAAAAAAAAATTGTATCGATATTCACTTTTATCTTTTTTTTCAAGTTTCGATGTGTACTAAGAGTTTTGCTTTAGACTCTAAACATGTGTACTAAAAGCAAAAGTCATGGTACCCATAATATCATTGTTATTAGGTTTTTTAGAGTGCATTCGCGATAAATACACGTCTATGAGTGTAGGTACGCATTGTTATTGCGGGTGCACATAATAAAGACTTTATAGCATTATTATATTGAATAATCTTCTTTTTTGTAGTTCGTGCCAAAAACTGTCCGATCTACGCAACTGTTCACTCTATGGCACCCCTCAAGCAGGCATCTGTTAGGTATCGGTTTATTGCCCGACCAACCGCAAGTGTCCCTTTAAAATATTACCCGGTATTACCGACATTACCGGTTATTACCGGGTATTACCGACGCGTGCCGAATATTACACGTCGTTACAGTAGTCATAACTTAAGAGGCAGAGGTAATAAGTGGGATGGTATAGTTTATGTCGCCATTTTGACCCTAGTTTTGTGGCCATGTCAAAGGTCTTGTGATGACGGTGATAATTTTATGGTGGAGGTGTGTGGTGCATTATTTGCAAATGGCGGAATATAAATGTGCTTAACTGAGCTTAATATTTTCCAAATTAAGTTAAGACAATTTCTAATGGACTCTCTTTTACGAAATCTTACTATTAGGCTGTTGTATTATATATTGATTAATCAAGTGAACGTCCAACGGCTTAACAGATTTATAGAAACTTTTGTCAAACTGAAAACCCGTGGAATTAGTATGTGTACTTTTTTTGTCCTGGTAATTAGTTCAAGTTTGATAAATTTCCAACTGTCACGTGGCCAAAGCTGGCAAAGTAAGAAAATAATAATTATCTTCAAGATATTGTGGACTAAGGCGTCGCGTCGTCCTAACTGGTTAACGATCGTACGAGTTAACGATGCGATTTCGTCGCACGACGAGATTAACATCACATATTTTTTAGAGTATCCTAATTGAAGCTTGCAAATCATCGCGCGAACACAGGATCATTTTCACGATAATTTTCATCGCGCGACAAAATAGCATCGTTAACTCCTACGATCGTTAGCCAATTAGGAAGACGCCTTAGAAGTCTATTCAGTTGTTACACCCTTGATAGTCTACCTTTTAATAAACAACACAGCAATTATCATTACCAGACGACATCCCATATTAAACATAACTCCCCATAACACCATAACGCACGCCCATAGACGGGAGAAACTCCCATAATCATAATAAACTTGATATAAGGATTAGTACCATACGACGGTTATTAGTAAACACAGGTGGATATGGCAGCCATCCTTTTGGCTAATCCCCTAGCGACTGCTTACGATACCATAGACTACGGGATGATGGTACACTTGGGTGTTTGGGTCTATGGGGAGGTCGTCACCAAAGCTTAAGCATTTGGTGCATTTAAATTTGGTACCTATGTATTGACTGACTGGGAATTAACCTGTGGTTTCATTTATTTATTTATTTTTCCTGTCCTTTGTTTCTATTTTTTTTTGCTGTCGTGGTTAATTCGTTTTAACCAGCTTTTACAATAAATATATGTCTTTTCTCATCACGCTTCGCTAATTAAGTGTTTTCCTTATGTTGATGACAGACCTTTCCTAATTTCTCCTATAAGGCTGGCAGAGGTGCGTAAAGATCGTCACTTACTGGACGCCTGAGAGAAGACGTCGTCATCAAGGTTGACCACGGCAAAGGTGGTGTAACGGTCTCATCATGTTAGCGGACTAAAGATCGCTCAAGACCGAGAGATTTGGAAGCAGAAAGGAGTTGCCTTTGCCCAGCAGCGAGACACAAGTGCAGGCTAACAAAAAAATGGGGTTACCATTTTTTCATTCGGATCTTCAGAACCCTAAAAATCTATATAAGTCAAGCTCATTACTCTGCCTAGCCTTTTCCGAACTATGTCAGCTACCGGTCTAACCAAACGCAGCTGTAGTAGGTACCAATAATTTACATGGAGCGACGGCCTATAGGCCCTACTATGACGACATGAAACCATTATGGTTTACAAGCTGTACAAGACTCATAACACAATCCACAATTCACAGCGGAATCATGATGCCATTGGAACGTCATAGGGGGCTTGGGCCTAAACCACAAACTCTTAAAGCAGTATTACTTTAATATTACTTCCAGTGGGAAAGAGACAGAGCTATACGTCCTGTATAGCTCCGTCTCTTCCCCACTGGAAGTAATATTGAAGTAATACTGCTTTATGAGTTGGTGGTTAGGCCCCTGATCTCCACAATCCAGTAAGTGGATAACACGATTGTCAAGACTGGTGTCAGCCCGTTTTCTGACTATCCGTAACGACTGTCAAAGATCTACAAAATATGACATTCACGGCTGTCATTTGTAGATCTTTGCTTAACGTGCTTTACGAGACACGGATGAAACTCGGTATGTCATGGATGGTCACCCATCTACGGGCCAGCCTCGGCAAACGTAGCTTAACCTCGAACGCCGTGCTGTTGTTATTGTTTAGTCACAAGCTTCTGGGATATAGACATACAAAATATTACGAAAAACAGACAAGTATATTTATGCATTCACCAGTATTTCCCCTGAAAAACTTGAAACGCGACCGACACCTGAAACTACCGCACTAACACTTAACAATTAGTCCTGTAAACATAAAGGTAATTAACACTAGGCTCGCAGTACACTGTAAGTAGTGTACAGTCAGCAGCAGGAATACGTTACACTTACGTAAAAGCAATTTTCTTTTACACTTACGTCGTTACACTTACGATTGTAACTGTGAGAGAAGATCTTTAGATTGCATAGTAGTTTTGGTTTCGAAAATGCTAAGGTCAAAACTTTTTATTTCAGGTTACAAAGACCAATAGATAAATCCTAAGTTTACATTAATAACAATTGTGTAAGTAAATAAAACTTAAAACTATGTTAGTACAGCTTAGTTGCACTAAGTCTTTGTGCGTTCCGGTGGCACTTGTCCGCAAAAGCGGCGGAATACTATCCTGTAGTCAAAAGCTTTCTCCCATCACCTGATGCAGGTAGCATGGTTGGTATGCGCACCACAAACGCCTTAAAGTTGACGTTATTTGGAACAACTTTTACTGTGGGCCGTCACGGCATAGGGAGACGCACCGGGCGTCGGGCGTTGCTGGGCCACCGTAGGTGCGGGTCTGCGGACGGCGAGCGTTGGGTGGCTCGCCGTCCGATTAAAGCCAGGCCCAGGCTGACGGCGCGTTGTGTTCCACGCGCGCCTCAAAGAGATGTCAGCATAGTAGGGGTCCGTTAGGGCCAGAGCCTGCTAGGGTTGCGAATTTTGTTCGAAAGAGTTACCGCGGCCCTGGAACGTAAAAGGCACTAGGAGGAGCATGGATGGGATTTAGTCAGTAAGAGTCTGACACTTCCTCCCACTCCACCAAGAGCGGAAGGGGTCATTTGATGATTTCCCATCTCTAAAAAAAAAGGCCAGAAATGGCGAAAAAAAAACGACATTTAAAAGTGCATAATTCGAAAAAATATACTGAACAGCTGATTTTTATTCTATTTTTCAGGGTTGGGCCCATAGTAAATGTTGTACCTACTTAATGATGAGAACTACACCTTTTTACAAGTTTTGTGTTCATTATAAATAATAATGAAGTGCTGTTCGTTTTGTAATAGCCTGGATACGGTTTAGGTAGAGAAACACTTAATCGGTTTTTTTTGTATGGGTCCTGAAGTTTGGACAGGATAACGTCCGTCTGATCAGCTAGTTGTCACATATTTAGTCCCCTGACTGTACACTGTGGCTATTGTAGCCAACAGTACAGTGTACAGGTAACGCAATCATCCGCTTTAATGACGTCGTTAACTTGCATGCGATGTGCGATGTTGCCGTACTTGCGTTCTGGCGCCTCTGGCATGAGGATGCAAGTGCAAATGTTGTAGGAAATATAGTATATTTTTTTTTCAAGACAATGTAATGAAAATCATTAGGTTAGATCAGCAGCATTCATGTGTCTTGTAATAGTCAGGGAAATTATTATTTAACACTTTTGAAACATCATTCAAGTTGAAACTATCCAACGTGTTATGACATCGACATTTTGTTTGTCACGTGTAAGATACATTCAACCTTAAAATATCAATATATATCTGTCTCGCCTTTTTCCAACTGTTTGGAAATAATTACAGCTGCACGGGGCGATCTTCAAGGTCAAGCAACGCTTGCGGGGGTCGGTTTGTGGATGGGTGACCATTTTAACATATATAGATTCCTCCATACCTCGGAAAGCATGTTAAACTGTTGGTCCCAGCTGTCATTTGTAGATCTGTGGCAGTCGTAAACAGATTATCAGAAGCCAGAAAAATCTGACTCGTCTTGCCAAAAAGTACCGTGCTATCCAGTGAATAGATTGTTGTTGACAGTTGAATAGGTCTGGTAAGCAGCCGTTCACGTAAAATGGTATTCAGCTGAATCCGGTTGAACTGGGAGCCGACTCCAATAAAGTTGGGAAAAAGCTAGGCAGATGATGATTTGGTTCGGCTTTAATAATTATATAATAATAATTTATTTAATTAATTTGACAACAATGGTCCAATGGTTAGTACAACAATCACTTATCTTAGTTGATAGACTTAATTTAGTGTGTTAGTAATAAACTTAATTTTATTCAACCCTGCCGTACGAGCAACCGGACAGAGTGCTTTAAAATTGGTGCATCGTGTTTCTCGGCTAGGGTTTTCAGAATGCTGTTGGTGCTTGCCCTAATTCTGCTTATAAGGGATGCGGTCTTTTTCCTCATAATGGCATAGAAGTCGTCGGTTCGCGCTACAGCAAACATACCAGATGCGCTGCAGAACCGGAGCAACCCCAACAGCACTCTGAAACCATTATTATATTGCACACGCAGGGCATCCAGCGCCTACTTTGGCGCAGTGGTTGAGCGATTGGCTGCTGGCTGCGCTGTGTATCGTGGGATCGATTCCCGCACGGAACAAATACCTATTTGTATGGCCTATAGTTGTTCCGGGTTTGGCTGTTTGTGTATGTGAGTTTGTACGAGTATGCTTGTAAACACACCAACGACACAGGAGAAATTATTCCTAGTGTGGAGGCAACGCTATTAAAAAAAAACAAAAAATAAACATCAACTGTACGCACAATGAAAGGTCCAAAAAAGAAACACGAAACGTATTCGAATATTTTTTTAAAAACTAGTATCAAAATACGCACTACCCCCTTATCCAGTTCCACCAACGCTACTAAAAGGGGTCGCGCGTTTCTAACTACTGAGTACCATCAGACTCGTTGTGTTATTAACATGTAAATGTGACGTCACTGTATGTTTGTTTGTCACTGTTCGTCGGAATTTACTGCTAAATATGATGCGGCAGATATGACGGAAACACAGTGTAACATGAGTTAATAACTGAAGAGTTAAGGTTATATGCAAATATGCATTACTAGCTAGTGCCCGCGGCTCCGCCTGCGTATATGTCGGTTATCGCGTAAAAAGTAGCCTATGTCCTTCTCCATATCCCAGGCTATATATCTGCCAAATTTTATTGTATTTTTATTTATTAATAAAGGTTCACCAACAGCTTCTGTGTACAATAAATCTTTAGGTGCTTATAGGATCCTACGACTTGGACTTACAAAGGACTTACAAAGGACATGTTATGAAATGGGCTTAAAATATTTTTATTTTTGAACAGCTATCATGTGTGGTTTTTCTGATAGAGAAAATTATTACGGACGGCCTTACAAAAAGAAAAAAAATATTAAATTCACCATTATTTAATAAATAAATATTTTAAATCCAGATATTTCTTGTATCGTAATATTATTTTTGCACATTGAATCAAACTATTAAAGTGTTAAATATCATTTTTTAAAGCAAATTATACACCCTATTGTTATTAAAAATATTTTAAAACAATATTAAATGGCTTTAAAATAAAATCAACGAATTATCTTCATAATTTGTATGTATGGCATTGATACCTTTGCCTCCTAATGGAATCTATGACAATATTACCTGGGTGTGGGCACTTGTCAGTTCATGTCACTGTCACACTTGTCAGTGCATGTCATGTCCCTTATCTCGTCATTCTCGCTCGTCAATTTTTTCTTTTGCTTATGAACATTTAGGTTTATTGTATTTGTAATTATTACTGAAATCAAGGGCCTTATAAAGTTCCTGATGATGGGTACTCCGCCAACCCGCACCAGGCCAGCGAGGTGGACTAAGGCCTAACCCTTCTCATTTTGAGAAGAGGCCCGTGCCCAGCAAGGGCTCAGTAATGGGCTGAATTTATTTTTTAATGGCGAAATTGTATTAACGCTGAAACGCTATTATTTACAATAAGAAGGCTTATGATAAGGATAATGAATTTATATGTACCAAATAGCCTTATTTTCTCCTACAATTTGGGACTTTATCATCATGAAGTCAGTTGACTGACTTTCAGAATGATTACCTACTTCTACTTCCTCCAAGGTAGGCCAGTAAACCCGAAAGTCCAGTAACAGACTAGATTACATTGGACCTTTTGTAAATAGTCACTCGAGCAGGTCGGAATAGAAGAACATTTTTGTGTATTAGGTAAAGAAATAAAAGTAATGTATTTGCTTATATTTGTCTGTATTTATTCTACCTCTTCATTTTCAACATCTTCCCTTACAATTATATTATCAAGAAACTGTGCAGGCGGTAATATGTTGTTTTGATGCCGAGCCCACCCAAGATACCATATGATTGTCATTACATGAGCACAGCTCCCGACAGTTCGCTTTCCTACTATACAGCTGCAGTAATATTCACAAATTCTCTCCTCCCAATTACTTAATTCTGTTAATTTTATCAAGACATAAGTAAAATATACTTTATTGCTTTGATGTCTTGACCTGATCCTACCTCTTAGTAATACTGTCTCATGTGATGACATTATGCCTGGGACATTTGTGATTTCTAAGCTTTCACTTATTTCAACCAAAAATGTCCCATTTGCACGAATATGCTCCCCGTAATAAGATCTAGCTTGCTTGATTTGGTAAATTCCAAGACTAAACAAAATCAAGTCTGACATTTCCATTACAGGGAACATATTAATTTGTGGTAATTGGGCATCATTTATTCTTACAAAACTGGCTCGGCGTCTATTTAATTGATGCTCAAGCACATATTCACCTAAATAGTTCGGCATGTTCACTCTTAGCATTGCTCTGTCTAAGATTGCTTGAGCATCAGAACGGTCGGTTATCAGTGGATGAAAATTGTTCAATATTGCTGCGCAAATTCTAAAATCACTCATTAAGTTTCTTGATGCTACATTAAAATATTTATTTCTGAACATCTTGAAATCACGTTTAAACCGACCATTCACTACTTCAATTACCCATCTGCACAAGGTTACAAGCCGAGATTTATTGGCTTTTATCGTGGACAATTGTGTTTCACCTACATCTAGAGTCTCTGGCTTGTGTACTGAGAATCCTAATGAGGTAAGTAGTCCTATAGCATCTCGAAACCCTCTATAAAGCAAAAACACATCATTTTCTCTAAAATAAATTCTGAGAGCACCACTGGGTGCAAAATGCTGGTTCATTATCTGGGCATCAGAAGTCGTAGCAGCATATGGACCAAAAACATCTAAAATAAATCCATCTGTGGTTGCCAACATAAAAGGTTTTAATAAATTGGCATATTTATGTAAGCTATAGGTTTTTTTTTGGAATAGGTAGTTAGACGACTTTTGCAAATAAATATATTATGTGCCATCAAAGATTACTATAGGATTACTTTCCTGTGTGCCAAAGAGACCCTGTGGAATCAAAAGATTTCTACTGGACAAGCTTGCTCTTGGGATATTACTAATGCCCAAATGTAAAGGTACATATGATTCCAATAAGCAACCACGGGTCTTCTTAACATACTGGCAGACTGTATATGTTGATAAACCAAACAAAGAGGCAATGCGTCGAAAAGGTTCTCCAGTCCTTATTTTGATCAAATACCTACTAAGTGTTTTAGATTTTTTTCTACATAGATTGGACAATTGAGGTATGCAAGTTAATATTGCCATAAAGTTAAAAACAGTCAAGCCTGTCCAGTATCGACAAGTAGCATTCATGTTTTCAACATTTTCAAAATCTATGATGTTATTTATATCCCTCCGTAATAAGTCAAGCATTTCGGAAATATGCACCTGGTTGAATTCAGTTACGAATTCAAATTCAGCAAGAAAATCCCAATTGTATAAGGATAAATGTTCTTCACACACTCGAGAATTTTGAGTGATGTACAGTTTTTGATGTGTGAGAATTTTTTTCTTTAACCCTTTAACCGCGCGTGTCGCATATATGCGACAAATATTTCCGTGTCCCTACCGCGCGTGTCGTATTTCTGCGACAGAGAACATGCATGATTTTTTCGTTCTATTTTCGTCCTATTAATTGCGTGGTACAACTAAAACTATTATTAAATAGAGCTATTATTTACAACAATTACTTAAAATTATGTGTCATAACTCTAAGCATTCAAAAACTTAAACAAAAATAAGTAATTGGCAGCTTGAAATTTTCTTCGGCGTCTATCGCGCGCGTCGCATAAATATGACCATAGGGATGGGATACAATGCAATGCGCATTTTAAAAACGAAATAACAAACAGTTAAATAATCAGGTATAATGCATCATTCAGCATAAAATAAACGGTGTCATACCAAATAAAGTTAAATTTAACATATTGCCTTGTGTTATTAATTCTTTTCCTTATTATTCATAAGAAAAATATCCCTCACGATCTTTGTATAATGCCAACATTTGACGTTAGTTCCCATCCCTTGACTCCTATGCTTGCAACATATTTCTCTAGTTAGTCTAGCGCGGCTGTCACATTAATACGACCACTGCCTACGTCACAAGCGGATCAAACGAATGGAAAGTTCCATTAATGTTGTTCGTTGGTATTTGTGCATTGTCGATAAAATAGTCACATTTCAATTTTCAATAATGACGACTACTGAGGAATTATTAAGAATATTAGAAGGTGACGACGACGAGTGTGACGACGAATTGAAATTATCCGATTCGATAGAATTTAGAAGTGATGGAGAGGTAAGTACCTATTTCAATTTCTTCTTAGGTTATTTGCACATTATTCAGTAGGTATAGGTATAAATAAGACTTTCGTTGGGTTTAGGTAACTCCTTGATGAATCGAAATAGTATTTTAAATATTGTGATGTAATTCTGTTATTACCTATATTACCTACTTAACTACCTACATATCCTATTGATTGTTCAAATTTGGAACCGTGTTGTATGTTGTCCTTACCATTATTAAGGTACTGTGACAGTACCTACCAAGCCGGACAGGCACTCGCACTCGCGTTTGTCTCTTTTTCTCTCTCTCTCTCTCTCTTTCATAAATCATTATTCGAGTTTGGGTGTAGCTGTTTTGTGTCCGTGACTTGTGTGTTTGTGAAGTCCCAAGCTACACAGGAATTATTCCTAGTGCATGAGTTATCTTTAAAAAAAAGATAACTTTAATAAGCGTTCTGCACACGATGCCGTCACCGCGCCGTCGCCGCGCCGACGCCCGCCGCACAGTTACACTGTAGAATACGAGTCGCGCGAAGCCCGCCACCGCGCGCGTTCCCGTCCCTGTCTGTTTGATTCATTCCATTAGGTACCGGCTGATTTTTTTTTAATTCTTTGACTTTTTTTTATCGATACAACGATTGCCCCTCCTTATTTATTGTAGGTATTATTTTGTCGATTTGTAGCCTCGCGCTAGGGGCACGACAATTGATATTTAGCCAAGCGGTTAAAGGGTTAAATATAATGGCACACGTTTCCTTTCCTGATTCATACAATCCGGAACAAAACAATGACTAGTGGTATCTGGAGTGCGGCTATAACCATCTAATGTAAGGCTTACAACTGGTTCTCGGAGAATATTTTCAGTGTCTGTGCTGGCAGAACTGGGAGGCTCCACTACAGAGCTGGATCCACTGATAAATGGATTTGGTTCTTCCAGAATGTCCTCATTATTAGTGCTGGCAGTACTTTCTATGAATAATCCAGATCCACTTTCTACAGGTGGTGGTGGTTGCCGATGAGCCCTTTGCCAACATGCATTACATGCCCGGGCGTTCAAAGGCATCTGCAATTGAAGGAACAATTTGTTTTAGTAAAGCTAAAAGTTCTAAAGTGGGTGAATAATTATACAAACGGAAAAAGTGAGAAGATCACTCAAGTTAAGCTTGAATTGCTGCTGAATTAACTTGATATTATTATGGCATACAGACTTTTAACTAATTAAAAATTGTTTTAGCTGGAATAACAACAAGCAGGTACACTTACTTCAAGAGGGCTGATTATATTGGCAGAATAAATCCATTCAGCATCACCATAATTTAGTTGATGAGAACGTCGCCCAGTTCTTCTGGCAATGGAAATGCCACAACATACACAAACTGAATTATGACCAAATTGACGTTCGCCTATATTCCCTTCATTCCTGTTATTTGATTCAAGAATCAATAGGCTAACACATTCTTGACATAGGTAGTCTTCATCGATTACCTAAAACAAGAAAAGCATCATATTTTAATGTGTTTTAATTTTATACTCTTTTTTTAAGTTGAATGATACTCGTAGTTACGATTATATTAAAAAGGCAACACAACGTTTGCATGAGTCTGAGCAGAATACAATGGAATTTCTATTGTCACCTTGCACAAATGTGGTAAATACACTATAAATGGCAAATGAATCTGTATTATTACACTGCTGAGTGTTCAACATAGTGTATAGTTTTAATTATGGATATGCAGATTTTTAGCTACATACCTGTCTGGAAATCCATTCTTCTAATACAGAGATAATCTCAAGATCCATATGTGTTGCATTATACCGATATGGTTGTGCAATTGGAATAGCAATCCAGCAATTAATGCAGCGAGGCATGATTGTGAGGATTACCAGGCTACGATAAATGGATTTATAACTTGTGTGCAAAATCCAAGTCCGAGTGAGAAATCAGGGTCGTCAGTATCGCCGGTCGTCGGGTGTCCAAATCGTGTGCAGTATCAAAGAATCCAAATTAAAAGCCAGGTCAGATAAAGAAAAGTTAAAACGAGAAACTTGAACATAAATAACAACAAAAACACAAACGAATTCAAAGTATTCAAACCACTTGTATCCGTTCCGTTGTAACGCAAACCACAGACTCAACGAATTGAATTTGACATTTTGACACTTGATTGACGTTTACACTTAACTTAATGACATCCAACCGAAAAGTGTTGGCAACATCAATAATAACTGTGGGTTGCAATTTATTTTTTAAACTGTAATTATTTAAAAATATAATAATTAAGAAACGGTGATTTAAAAAAAATGAAAAAAAATATAGAAAGTCTCCTTAATTTATGTACTTTCATAAAAATATAATATCTTACCTGTTCAAAGCAGCTTCTAATAAAAGCCCAGCCTCCATACTAAAACCTAACATGTCATTTCATGACTATCCGTTCAGCCCTTTTAGCGTGAAAGCTTAACAGACAGACAGAGTTACTTTCGCATTTATAATATTAGTAGGGATTTTCATGAGGCCGGATCACGTTGATCCTATTTCATGGGTTATCTGAGAAATATAGATTTGATATTTTTTATTTAAGGCCACATTGTCCCACTGCAAAACATAGGCATAATATGGCAAACAACATCGGGCGTGGTCAGTTCTTGGTTGGTAGCGCCTGGGAACACCGCGTGACTTCTCTTTCATTATCATATAACTATAATAATATATTTTATCTACACTCACAACGTAATGTTCCAAATATGAGTTCAAAAACGAATGCATAAATGCATACTTTTTTTTCGTGGAAGGTAAAATTAAAAAAAAAAACCATTACAGTTCAACATTTTCCTTCGATTTTTAAACAACTGCATCATAAAATAACTTTTTAATTTTTATAGCACACTTTTTCTTTTTAATTTTTGGCGCGGGCTCATTGACTTAAGTCAATGAGCCAGCTTTTATCATTGTCTATGTTTGAGCGCGCTGCGCAGTCATTCGAATACGCAATGAGAATATCCGCCATATTGGAATTAACTATTTTTCCACTTATTTTATTTCAACTGTATGAGTGAAGATAAAATAGTGTATGCAACGGCATATAATTAGGTATTAAAACACTCGTGTGATAAACCCAGCTTTTATCTTTGTCTGTGTCGCATATATTTTATTTAGTTGGCTTATTAATTCTTATAGTCATTAAATAACATTATTTAAAGTGCCTCTTCTTTTTCTTACAAATCATCAGGTTACCCGTTGAAAACAGGACCAACCTCGACTCAGTTATTGCTGGTTGCTATCTATACGGTTGACGCCAAATAAACTTGCTTTACCGGCCATTGAACACACACATTTTTTATTTAATTCCAAATCCGAAAAAAAAACACATAAAACTATCCTGAATCTACAGAGAATCTTTTACATTTTTCTAGTAATAAACAACCATTCAAAATTTATTTTTAGGATACCTATGAAGAGGTATAAGGGAAAGGTCAATGTCCTTTATTGAAAAATTTATCTGGGGCCAACCACAGCAAAATCTATTACACTTCACACCACAAAATCGACCCACTAATAATTTAAGTGACGTCCCGGTACAATACCATTTGGTAAACACAAAGACAATTAGGTTCCATTGTAAACCCATCCCGGTTCGGTCACAGAGGCGTATCTATGGAAATTCAATTTTGCCATGGACAACATGTTTTTGTACCGCAGTGTACAATGGCGGGCGTCTATTAGTATTTGCATTGCACTAACGGAATCTGCAATGCAAACTGGCTTATGTAATGGTTTACAATATGGGTACATTAAATCGATGGGTACCTAGTTCTATAGGTAGGATTTTAGGAACTTGATATTTTTGTTGACAATCTCAATGCTTAACGTTTAGCGTTTAAGTTGTAGAGCTATACCTAAACGGAACTCATTTGCCTAACCTTTTGATTTTGATGATTTTAATGATTTTAATGATTTTGATGATTTTAATGACTTTAATGTAGTATTTTTATGATTTTAATGTAGTATTTTTATGATTTTAATGTAAGTCTGAAGATTGTCAAATGTTTTGTATTTTTAAAGCTTGTGTAATTTTAATTATAATTTTAATTTTAATATTGGGACTTGGTGCCTTAATAAAGAAATCTTATTATTATTATTATTATTTTCCCAACTTTATTGGGGTCGGCTTCCAGTCAAACCGGATTCAGCTGAATACCAGTATTTTACGTGGAGCAACTGCCTACCAGACCTCCACAACCCATTGACTGGGTAACATGGTACTTCTTGGCAAGACTGGTGTCAGATTTTCTGGCTTCTGACAATCCGTAAGGACTGCCAAAGATCTACAAATGACAGCCGGGACCAACGGCTTAACGTGCTTTCCGAGGCACGAAGGAATCTCGGTATGTTAAGATGGTCACCCATCCACAGACCGACCCTGGCAAGCGTTGTTTAACCTAGAAGATCGACCCGTGCGACTGATATTATTAAGCCACAAGCTCCTCCTATACCTGAATGGTTATTTAAGTAAAAAATAAAATTTTAGGAAAAGAAAAGAACTTTACTTAATCATAAACTTGACTAAATCACACTACACTAGCAAAACAATAACATCCCTACTATCTTTACTAATATTATAAAGAGGTAAAGTTTGTGAGGTTGTAGGGGTAATCTCTTGATCTACTGAACCGATTTTTAAAATTATTTTTGTATATGATAGCCACATTCATAAGGAAGGTTATAGGGGAACGGGAAATTCCAACGGGAACGGGAAACAATCGTAGGTATAATTATACGCATACGAAGTCGCGGGTAAACGCTAGTCCTACTTCCTATCGTACTAATAATATTTTATAAATGCGAAAGTTTTGAGGATGTATGTTTGTTACTCCTTCACACAAAAACTACTGAATGGATCTTGATGAAATTTGGCACAGAGGTAGATTATAGTCTGGAATAACACATAGGATACTTTTTATCCCGAGAATATGTTCCCTTTTTTTTTTTTTTTTTTTGATGGGAAATCATCAAATGACCCCTCCCGCTCTGGGTGGAGCGGCAGGGAGTGTCAGACTTTTACTGACTAAAACCCACCCTTTAGTCCTCCTAGTGCCTTTCTTCCCAGGGCCGCGGTAACTCTTTCGAACAAATCCGCAACCCTGGTAGGCTCTGGCCCTAACGGGCCCCGACCCATGCTGACGACTGCTGGCTTGGCGCGCGTAGAACACAGCGCGCCGTCAACCCGGGCCTGTTCTGATCGGACGGCGAGCTACCCATTGCTCGCCGTCCACAGGCATCAGTCACTGCGCCATGCTCAGGAGCATCAGTTCCTGGGCGGCGCAGTGGCTGACGTTCAACAGGAGGGGGTGAAATGGGGCCATTACTGACACTCCATTTCAGCCCCCTCCGGAGCCCGTTGTAGGGGCTCCACTGCGGAGAATATGTTCCCTTGGGATAATTATCGACATTAACGCGGGTGGAGTCATGTGCGGCAGCTAGTAATATTATAAATATGAAAGTAACTCCGTCTGTCTGTCACGCTTTAACGCTCAAACGGCTGTGATATGGAGAAGGGCATTAGGCTACTTTTTAACGCGATAACCGACATCCAAAGCTACTATTAAGTTACTATTACGTCTTTTATAATGCGCACAGCAAAAGAGTGGAACTCTCTGCCTGCGTCTGTGTTTCCAAATGCTTACAACCCTAATCTCTTCAAAGTTAGAGCTCTTACACACGAGCGGCATGTTGCCAACGGCAGAAGTAACTGCTGCCGTCGATACGTGTCGGCGGCAGCCGTCGACGCGCCGGCGGCAGCCGTCGACCTATAGCGACATTTGCAGTTGTAGCCGAATTTTGAAGTTGGCATGTCGACGGCTGCCGTTGACATGCCAACTTCAAACTTCGGCCGCGGCACGCTACAACTGCAAGTGTCGCTACAGGTCGACGGCTGCCGCCGGCGCGTCGACGGCTGCCGCCGACACGTATCGACGGCAGCAGTTACTTCTGCCGTTGGCAACATGCCGCTCGTGTGTAAGAGCTCTAAGCTCGCTCCATCGTAGACTTTGTCTCTGTCATCTCTGACATTGACTAGAGTCAAGAGCAAACCCATCTCTAATAAAAAAAAAATAATAATACCCAATTCGTGCCTCATCTTATAAATGCATATAAATATCAGAGCTCCCTAACTACAGTGAGTGCCCTGGCGGCAATTCGAACATGATTAATATTGCAAATAATTCGATTGCGGCAAGTTTTGTTTGAACACCTCTCCCTCTGCCAGACTCTCTGTGGTACGGCGTGATCATTATAAAGTTATGACTAAGTGAATTGGTTAAAATGTGTTTGCATTTTAAAGTTATGATCAGGAATGAAGGGCGTGTGTAATGGGGTTTGATGCTGTTAGAATATTATCTCTTAACCTTAATCTCTTCAAAGTTAGAGTGAGCAGGCTCTTTCTGGGTAAGCTCGCTCCATCGTAGACTTTGTCTCTGTCATCTCTGACATAGACTAGAGTCAAGAGCAAACCTATCACTAATAAAAAAATAAAAAATAATCTATACTTGTCTTTATACTATCAATACTAATAATTATTATAAAGAGGTAAAGTTTGTGAGTTTGTGTGGTTGTAAGGAGTAATCTCTGGATCTACAGAACCGATTTTGAAAATTCTTTTTGTATATGATAGCCACATTCATGAGGAAGGCTATAGGCTATACGGGAACAACGGGAAATTCCTACAGGAACGGAAAAAAAAACAACGGCATATGCGTATACGGTAGGAGTGGTAAAATACACTTCTGGACACATCTATTGGCCCACCTTATATTTTCAGTTTCGTTTGGTCCTAGCTAAAATTTTATATTAGGTGAGCAAAAAGTTTTTATGCAGTTTTGAACCTGGCACATTCACAATTTGAACTGTTCGGAGAAGGTTAAAAGAACGCGATATGGTACCACACAAGCTAGCTAATGGGCCCAAACTAACGCGAGCCCACCGAACAGCGCGCCTTCATTTCGCACGCAGTCATTTAAATTGGACACAGCAAGATTGGAGCCGTGTACTCTTTTCTGATGAGTCTAAAATTGTGTTACATGGCAATGATGGAAGGAAGAAGGTCTACCGACGTAAGGGAGAGCGTGTCGCACAATGCTGCTTTGAAGAGAGGGTTGCTTATGGCGGTGGCTCATGGACTGTCTGGGGCGGTATATCCGCGAGCGGCAAAACTCAACTTGAGGTTGTTACAGGACCACGGCTGCCAACATTAAATGCTAAAAGGTACATTCGTGAGTGCTTAGAACCTCACGTGATACCATACGCGGACTATGTGGGCCCAAATTTCCTTTTTATGCATGATAATGCAAGAGCCCATGCGGCCGGCATCGTCAGGGAATATCTTCGGGATGTGAACATCACAGTTATGGACTGGCCAGCCAGAAGCCCAGACATGAACCCCATTGAGCACATGTGGGACGAGCTAAAAAGACGTGTTAGGGCTCGTCAGCCAGTTGCCCAGACGATGCAGGAGTTGAAAACTGCCATAGAAGAGGAATGGGAGATGATCCCTCAAAATTTCATAGAGCGGTTGATAAACTCTATGCCTAATCGTATGAGAGCTGTGGTAGATGCCCATGGAGGCAACACGCGTTATTAAATTAAACCTTTATTTGATAAAACATGTTTTTATTCAAAAATCAAATGCCTTTAACAAGGCGCATATCCGACTTGTTAGGCGTAGCTCCATGTCGTATGGTATTCTGAATTCAAATTTAAAACAATACGATCGAAAAAGATGGTAAAATGTATCAGGTTTAAAACTGCATCAACAGTTTTTGTTCAATCTAGCAATCATATTTCGGTAGGGGCCATCGAAACCTAAACTCTAAGGTGGGCCAATAGATGTGTCCAGAAGTGTAGTTCTCACAGCGGCTCGTGAGCTTTGTATTTCTCGAACTTAAAATGCATAACGTCTGTGCAGGACCTTGTAAATGAAAAAACCATGCAAAAACCTTTTTCACAGGAAACTTTTTAAAATTTATTAGAGATTAAAGAAAGTTACAGTTTGATTTGCAACTAAAATTGACACATACGTGGTGTAGTCTCTATAAAATTATTCCAGCAAAAACGGTAAAACGTATTTCTTGAATTTCTTTACTGTAAAAATTGTAATTATCTCCTGTGAAAAAAAAAACTGCATTTACAACGTCCTGCACTGACGCCGACGATAACTTTTTCTTATTTAAAGTCTATTAAAAATGTAGATTAAATTGCTGAGTCGATCGAATAACTAAAAGACTCAAAAAAATAACAAGTGAAAATCTAAATCCTAGAGTTTTAAACTCATACGTCAACGTCTATACTACATTGAATATACTGGTTCTCGTCCAATCACCAAAGTTAAGCAACATCAGGCGCGGTCAGTACTAGGATGGGTGACCGCCTGGGAATACTGTGTGACGTTGGCTTTTGGTATATGTTAGAGGTATTTTAATAACCACTGTCACAGTGAGATCATGTTATTGATTCTGATTTTTGATTGATTGGTTCGTTTTTTTTTTTTTAAACCAAATCTGCCTTATTTATAATTCAATGTTTAAACATGATATTATGCTTAGTTTACATTTTAATATCTATTGATTCTAAATTCGAATTCTCTGTATTTTTACTAAGTAGGTATTTAAAGTAAGCTTAGGGGTTATAATGTTTATGAATAAACCTGAATTTCTACAAAACTTCCAATGTATTACGAGTATGTAACTCATAATGCATTAGTAGATAGTACATACATATAAATGATTCTGGAAATTGTTTATATTTTATCATTCTTTAACTAGTAAAAAAGAGTCCATGAGCGAACTGATTCAATGAAAAAAGTATCACTTTTATTAACATTTTCCAAAAACCATCAGTGAAATCTTGTTATCCATCCCAAAATTGACATACATAAATTGAATTGCTATCACTTCAGCGCCGATCCAAACATATACAATGGGCGCACATTATTTGCATTTTCATACAACTGGCCAATCTGCATTGCAAACTTCCAGAACAGATATGCTAACATAGACCAATATAATTCTAGTAACCAAACATTCGATACTACACCTTAAAATTTAGAAGATAGGGTTTAATTTTCAATGGTGGAAAGTTTACGCATGGCATATACAGGTTGGTGTATTTGCTATACGTCGGGTTGTCATGGGTTGGCTTTGACGTGTCGGACAAACAATTGCTCAAACATGGTTTGGACGATGGGTCGTTTGTCAGAATTTACCGTTTAATTCTCATGTAATCGGATATATGTAGTTGATATGTTTGTTTTAGAAATCAAATGTGACAGCGATTTTAATCAGAGGTTGTCGTCGGTTGAAGTAGAGCGTTTATTGTGTTATATAACGATTTGTGCTGTAAATGTTGGAAATGAACGGCTACATTTTGGTGATTTTCTCATGTAAGGTATTACTGTTGCGTATACATATAACCCTCTCATGCTCGGTTTCTGAGGTATTTTATCGATCATTTATCTGTCCGTTAACCACTAACCCACTAAATGGCACAACAAATAGTGTTAACGGACGGAAAAACGACCGATAAACTACCTACCTTAGAAACCGGGCATCAGTAGCATTATCCTGACGGACAAAACCGCAATATTGTTGGCACCTCCACATCGCTTCATAATACCTTCACGAACAGCAGATATTGTCAATATGAATAGAAAAGCTTCCTCAGAACGACTAACTTTGATAGATCTTGCAAAGGAAAAAAACATTTAAAAACTCTGCTATCTCTAATTTCTCCACCCAGAGTTTTATGGGAAACACCCTGTCTACAATCAATACAACAACAAATTTTATTACACTTCATGGAATTTTAAATCACCCATCAAATTTACACTTAGTGCCAAAACATTGGTACACTCGTCACGTCATCGATCGATTACAGTGCTCGCTCGTAAACTTGGCACTTTCAATTGCTAGACAGTGTAAAGTTAGACTTAATACTTGCCTCCTTTTAGGACCAAAATCAACCTTAACTGTAAGTAAATAAGTACGTTTTCAGATGTTAAAAATAACTTGGTTTTCAAAATTTTATGGGTATCGTCTAGGGAGCTTTTGAAATTTTTAGGGCCTTCATTTACGAGTAGTTTGAGTAGATATAATTTTTACTGTGATTTTAATGCTCTTTTGATTGCATCTCGATCGTAGGCATTTTGTTTAAGTAGGTACTTCTACAAGGGTATTAAAAAAAATACTTATCTGTTATGTGTCTGGCAGATGTCTGCCAATTTTTATGTCGAATATAAATCGATCTCGTTATTCAGTCACTTTTTGAGATCTTCTTGAAAGGTGAAGCAAACTTTAATGAAAAAGTACATAATACATTAAGATACAGACCGAAGAATCACCAAATTTACGAGGCAGTGCACTTTGCTCGCAGAATAGATAGTCTATGGGGTCTATAGGTTCTGGAGTGGCGACCGCGTACTGGAAGCCGCAGCATTTGAAGGCCCACAAGGTTGACCAATGACCTGGTGAAAGCCATGGGAACCTGCTAGATGTGAAACCCACAGGGCCAGTCGATTCGGCAACAAAGAAAAGAAAGAAAGAATAATATAAATTTAGCACATACATGAAACACGTACACAGAAATAACAGAAAAATGATAGGTATGCCAAAAACTTAGTGTGTGTCTCACGGCTGCACTAAAAAGGTCCATGAAAGGTAACACATAGAGGAGTGTTCAGCATTTGACGTCTTTCGGCTAAAATGATGGCATAATAGATTTTTAGTATCGTCTACACGAATTTAATATGTAAAGCTTTTAAAAGCATTTCCTTACAAAAAGGAACTTGGTTGACTCAAGGACCGAACCCAGGTTTTCACACTCGGCAGCCGCACTAGTCACTGCTATGCTATCAAAACACACCATTCATTTTGACCGGGTATTGAATAATGTAGGAAAACAACCCGGTTATTCAAACAAACGAAAATTCACATGTATTTGTTCCGCTATAAAAACATACAAGCCATTTAAAACTCCAATATTTGACTGTGATAGAGGAAAAACTATTTATTTACTCGGAAATCATTTTTTATTTAAACTGTCTGCCTGCCTGTTTTTGTAAGCTATCAATTTAATCATTTGTTTTGGTAAATGCATCTATTTATAGGGAATGAAAAGGTAAAGCACATACCGCTCCAGCCCCGGCGACACACCGGTGTGTCACCTGATTTACGTGTTTTTAATCTTTGTTGTTACCAATATGCAAGATTTATTATATAATTTTGAATTTTCACATTTTGCTTAAGAGGATAAGATTTTTCGTGATTTCAGTTTTAGCCAAATTATTGTAAAAGTTGTTTATATGTATAAGCTTTTCCACTCTTAATTTATTAATTTAATATATTTTACGGAAATAAAATTATATTGCAGAAAGTATGACATATTATATCGCTGAGAATGGCCGATTGTAAGGACAAGGTTTGTATGAAACACAATGTTTTAGAAGGCCGCCTAAAGAGTGAGTTATTTTTCAGTTTGTTTATTTATTTAGGTAGGTACTTTATTGTACATACAAATAAACTCCGAAAAACTCTCCCCGAATAATATCTCAAACTCCAATCCTAAATACACCACTATTATTATGTAGAATTCAGACTTTACACTGCAGTGCAATTTGACAGAGCCACCGTGTAAAGAAGCGATCAGTTTGTAGTTCGTATAATTTCTCATTAGACATCAGGCATAAATGTTTATTGTCATCCAAACCAAAGTGTTTCCATTTCAGCTCATTAGGTTAGGGGTAACAGTTTCAATGTGACCCATGTATACTAACAAGACAAGTAAATTAAAAGTTTCGGAAAAGTCTCCTCGAATGATATCTCCATCTCCAGAACCCAAATACGTCACTATAGAACACAGACTTTACACTGCAGTGCAATTTAACGGAGCCACTGCGCACCATCTAATAGAAGCGCTGAGTTTGTAGTTCGCATAATTTCGCATTAGGCATTCGCATACAATTAGAAGCTGATCAGACGTCTGCCTGTGCAAACTGGATAGATTAACGAACTCTGTACAAACATGGTATTGGAGGCGCGATTCGTCTGTCTGTATGTCTGTGTGTTTATGTGATTGCGTATGAATATGGTGAGAAGTGGGTGATGGTTATGTATGAAGAGAATTAATATTTGTTGCAAAG
The DNA here is from genome assembly GCA_947386135.1 of Melanchra persicariae. NCBI lineage: Eukaryota > Metazoa > Arthropoda > Insecta > Lepidoptera > Noctuidae > Melanchra > Melanchra persicariae. The sequence continues at coordinate 2,548,249 of OX376653.1, read as the reverse complement.
TCAAAGTTGAAAACTTTTATTGCGAACTAAGTATACAATGTTGGTGTTATGTTATATTAGTAGTTACTTATGACTTAGCAGCTGCTTTTACAAATATTACAATAATTATCATTCGCCTGCCCTTATCATCCTAAATTAAGCATTTAACGTTATTATTACTTTATTATTTTCTTCAAAATGATGATGTCTCGCATTGACAGAAGTGTTATATAAAATGATCTATCACTTCTGTCAATTCGTGACACTTATGCCATACAGCCATAGTGTTACTTTGTATTAGTGAAAGATAATGTTAATTTTTTTATTTTATTTACCTTAAATTTTTACGTATAGGTGTTACCTACAGAGTGTCTACATTTCTTTTTTTCGACTTTTCTTTCGCAGATATGCTCTAAGAGATTTCTGTAGAACGAAGCATTACCTTTGTAATTATTTTTTTGTTAATTCATCTTGTCCGATATTTATACGTGTTCATAAATTTCTAAAAAAAATTCTATCATCATCATTGACTATTCTGAGCAAAGTTATAGAACATTCTATGTATTACTAATTTAGGCAACTATTTTCCAATGTTATCTCAACCACAAAATAATGCTAGCCGTCATATAGGATAACAAACAAAGCATTCACTGACGGAATACGTTACTAAATGGATCCATGCAACGTGTTAGCCCACATTTATTGAACGAATCGGTTGTAGATACAATGAAAAGCATTATGATTGCAGATAGATAGGTACTCTAAACACATCTTTATTATTTTATAACGGCTAACACTGGAAGCAAGCTATATCTTTACTAATAATGAAACTAAAGAGTTTGTTTGTTTGTTTGAACGCGCTAGTCTCTGGAACTACCAGTCGGATTTGGAATGGGGATGCGGGATATGTGCGTACGAAGTCGCTGGCAAAAGCTATTTGGAATTTGAGTATTAATTGTTACCATATTGCTTAAATGCTAACAAATTAACACTCAAATTCCAAACATGAATATCATTAAGTAAGTTTGTAAACTGTAAGCTTGTAGGTACTGTGTTTGTTACAGATTAAACCCAATACCTCTTAAGGGTCATTTTACTGGTTGCGGAATATGTTCGAAAGAGTTACCGCGGCCCTGGGAAGAAAGGCACTAGGAGGACTAAGGGTGGGTTTTAGTCAGTAAAAGTCTGACACTCCCTGCCGCTCCACCCAGAGCGGGAGGGGTCATTTGATGATTTCCCATCCTATAAAAAAAAAAAAAAAAAAAAAAGGGTCATTGTACTCATAATTAGTAACAACGTTTTACTATGAGACAAACAAACTGAAATCGCGAAAAAAAAATCGACTGCTATACATTTCTGTGCGCATACTGTACTACTGAACGTACTGAACAGCTAATTTTTATTCTGAGATATCATCCAGTCCAAATGATATCTTATTATTAATGTTTCAGAACCAAAACGCGTAATGACTCTTTCTATTAGACACAAGGGACTTACCATCTTCAAAATAACAGTAAACATCAACAGCTGGGATCACAAACCGCCCACGTAAACAACCGAACATGGCTCACCACTGCCAAAGCTTACAGATACATAAGAGAAATAGCGGGCCTAACAACAAACCCTTAAATCCGAGGTGGCGCCTGTAATGATAACAAATGAACGGCGTCGTAAGCAGGGGCTCCCAGGACTCAGGGATCCCGGTGGTTAAAGACAGGTAGCTGATACATAGTGGGGGGAAGTTCGGCGAGCATGCTCTCGAACATTAAGAGTTATAATCATTAAAATACAACTCCTTCAGTTAAAATTGATGTCAAATGTTATGATTTCACGAAATACTAACTGAGAGATTTGTATTGATGATTTTTATGATTATAATTCTATAAATACTTACTTGCTACGGCCGCAAATCATATTTTGACCAAGATACAACCTGACACTGACCTGCAAATTGCAAAAAACGTAAGAAAATTTGAATTTCGCGGGCTACATTCAAATAAATTCCTTTTCACTTAGTGGGCGCAGATCACGTTGTCTATCTTTTTATTCAAAGTTGGAAGTCGTTTCTTTTTTTGTGAAAATTATTTTTATTTTCACTTTTTACTGCATGGCACCACACCTAGCAACACATCTGAAAAGTCACACAATTTCGTATCATGGATGATTTTTTCACATACCTACCTAATGTCTTTTCCAGCTATTTGGTTTTGAAAACCGAACTTCTGAACCAATTTTGATAAAATTTCATTAGGACCAATCGAGAAGTATATCTTTTCACATTAAATAAGAATTTATCAAATCGGTTCTTAGATGACGGAGATATGAGGTAACAAACATAAAAAAAATACAAACGAATTGAGAACCTCCTCGGTTTTTTGAAGTCGGTTAAAAACGCTCCGGTCGCGTTCAAGTGTTATTTTCGCAGAAGCGCCTATAACGGTTTCCAAGGTCCCGTATGTTGCTGACTGCACCAAAATTCATCAAAATCGGAAGATGGGATGCTGGAAATTATCCTTAGGGTGCATATCATACCATTCCTTGACGGCAACCAACAAAAATTAAGGAATTCATTCAAAGAAGGGAAGTGAGATCACCATGCTGCTACTGCAGCTACTTGGTAAGAGTAGCTTTGCGATTCTGTTACGGGAGGTAGATATTTTATTTATAGTTTGCTCACAAATATACTTCAATTTTGATTCGATATTTTTATTTATATGTAAGAACAATGGATGATGTTTTCCTCCGAGCGGTGGGTAAGGTATAGTGTCAGGATATTGGCGTCCCCATTTTGTTGGGATAAACAAGACAGTATATCAATGACAGAGTCTAATTACACTTTAAAAACACACATACACAATAAAAACAATAAGTAATAGAAATACAGTCACTCGAACAGACCTTTAAGGTCACAGTTCGTACAGAGGCCTAAGCCACCCAAGTACAAAGTGTATCAGTAAGCCAATACAGCTATGTAAATATACAGCAGTGCTGTACCAGGTAAACCGACAGTTTTGTCGGGAGCAGGAGCTCTATAGTAAGTCGAATCCAAGATAAGACTAAAAAGTGTACTGGCACACAGAGTGCACGCTCTTTTATAATATGTTCTCCCTCCACAACAACTCTGTCCAATGCCGCACGGATGTGCGTCACGTGTTTACTTGATACGAATCACTAAAATTAGCATAATCTAATAAGACTTGCATTGTAAATTAATCAAATTGTACAATAATAATTATCGTAAATAAATAACAGTGGTTTAACAAAGTAAATCGTTTTAAATCAAAATAACATGTCACCATTTGTATTTTAGAAGACAAACGATGACTATTATTGAAATAAGTTTCCAAAACTCAATTCTAGTGTACTACGAGTACTCAATAAATTATGTTATGATTTAACAGACAGTAATTGATATTAAAATCACTTAAATTAAATAACACAAACAAAACAATTCAAATTGCACATTTTAACACCTACCCACAGTTGTATTTAATAAAATTTGACAACTACCCATAGTTTTATTTGATAACCGTCTCCGACATATATAATTATCTTAAAACCGCTCAAGCACCGGCGACACACCGGTGTGTCGCGAATTAATCGCGAATTTAATGTTTATTTACCTATGTAACATTTATTTTTTATTTGGGAATTTCCACATGTCAGGGCTGGAGCGGTTAAAACAACCGTTTCAATTTTTATGTTGCTTCAAAAACATACGTAGTACCTATCACACTCCGTGGTCGAGTGGTTTAGGCGTTTGCCTTGTGACCCGGTGGTCGTGGGTTCAATTCCCAGGGTAGGTAAGCATACTTTGTAAAGTTGTTCCCGGTTTGGCTAGAACATTGCAGGCTCTAATCACCTAATTGTCTGATAAAAAGATGATTTCATGCTTCGGAAGGCACGTATAAGCCGGTGGTCCCGGCCGCCAAATGGTGGTCGTCAAATAAAACCATGTCAGAGGCCCTTGACAAACTCTGACACTAGGGTGTGTGGGGTCGTTAGACCTTACTGTACACACGATTAAGAAAGAAAGACCTATTACAATTATTTAGGAAATCGTTGCCAATAATGTAGATTAACTCTTTATTTCAATACGTGATAAGCAAATAAAACAAATATTTCCAACAATAAATTGCAACATTCAATTAACTTAACGGTCCGTGTGTCACATATAAAGACAAATTGGCTCCTTTACATAATAATCGCGGCAACTCTTGCTACAATGGTAAACGACGTCGTCTGATCAGCAGTATTGTTGCTTTGTTCCGTGCTTAACAATATTAGTGATTGTTAATATTGCAATTTGTTAATTTTCATGAAGAGATTGTGGAACAGAAGCTTGAGGATTGGCACGAGAAAAGAGAGGGTTCTCTTTTGGGCGAGGTTGGGCTGTGTGATCATGACGAAATGAAGGGCAAATGAAGATCTATGGGAAATCATCAAATGACCCCTTCCGCTCTGGGTGGAGCGGCAGGGAGTGTCAGACTTTTACTGACTAAAACCCACCCATGCTCCTCTTAGTGCCTTTTGCGTTCCAGGGCCGCGGTAGCTCTTTCGAATAAAATCCGCAACCAAGATCTCCTCCCTGAGATACCTTCAACTGAAGAAATGTTCTTTTGTTTTGTTCTTTTGTTTTGTGTTGTTGTTTTTGCCCTAAGGCCAAAGACATAGAACATTTTATCAGTGATCGCGATTGTCAAAAAGTCAAATGGGGATGGTACATCATCATCATCTGCCAAGGCTTTTCCCAACTATATTGCGTTCAGCTTCCAGTCAAACCGAATCCAGCTGAATACCAGTATTTCACATGGAGTGACTGCTTACCAGGCCTCCACCACCCATTAACTGGGTAACACTTTTTGGCAAGACTGGAGTCAGATTTTCTGGTTCCTGGCATTCCGTAACGACTGCCAAAGATTGCGCTACTAAAATATCACAAACTCAAACATTTTGAACGTTGAGAATATTGTTAACGCTGATATACTTATTCTTCACCCCCGATTTCTGAATTAAGCATTGAAGTTAAGTATTTGTTAACTTCTAGCCTGAAAACCGCTCTTTTGGCATAAAAGTAAAATTTGACAGGCTCTTAATTAAAAACACTCAATTCAGAAACCCACCCTTTTTCAAGAGCCCTTTGATTTTAAGATAAGTACTTAAAGTACTTTGCGAATCGGCAAACGTAAGGTGGGACGCCCCCAGGCTAGGTGGAGCGACGATAGTGAAACGGCTGATTAAGATAGTTTGCTGCGACATATAGTAGATATAAATAGTTAAATTAGTTATGTACATTTATTGGTTACCTAAAAAAAAAATCACGGGTAAAAAAAACTATATTAGTAAATCAATAACTTTATCCAATTTCAACGTTCAGAAGCTCAAACAAATTGAGCAAAACAAATGATGGTGCTATGTAAGGGTTACAGTCTACACATAGTTAATCTGAGTTTGGGCGTCTGTATGTATTATTTGAGATTTATGTTTTCATATACCACAAATACGCAATATCAGTACATAATAAAAACACCCTGTTTATGATTGAGAAAGAGAAACCTATGTTTAGAATTGATTCGATTCTTTAATTCATCATCATTATCTTCAGCCTATAGCAGTCCACTGCTGGACAAAGGCATCTCTTTCTCTCTCTATGCACGTCATTCAACTCGATTTTCGGCAACTCTCATCCAGCTGCTACCCTCACCAGATCGGAAATTAACAGAAAACATCATTCCTAAAGTCAAGTCAAAGTCAAAGTCAAAGCATTTATTTCAATTAAACCATTTACAGGCACTTTTGAATTGTCAAGGTCGGTCAGTCAAAGAGGTGAAGCTATTTGCACGTTCCAAAGCGTAGATCTCTATGGAGAAGAACGTACAAGAAACTCCATGGACACTCTTTTGAATCAATTAATTATTACAAAGTTGTGGTTGCATTGTTCTTTTTGAAAGTATTCATAGACATGTGAGAACGATGTAAAAAGACGTGCACGATAAAAGCAAAAAAGGAACAATTCAAAATACTAACAAATTAAAACAAACCGTGGCAGTTGAGAGATGACCAGTCCCAGCTGACGGAGCCAAATGATGAATGAAACACAAACTGCACCATCAGAGAGACTTGAGTGAGCATGACACTCCCAACAGTCAGGGCACATTCAATAATTAATTAGATCTAAATAATTAGTATCTTATGTTCTAATCCTGGTTATGGTCCCCCGTGTGCCAAAGTTTTGATAAGCTATTCAACCGTTAAGAACAAACTGACAGAATATTTTCACATTTCCAATATTGATTTTTGGAACGAAGTTCCTTATCGCGCGTTGTGAAAGGGGGTTAGACGGAAAAAATTCTTATGAAAAGTTGTCACGACACTTTTTGCTATAGTAAGCTATTGTAAGCTGTGCGGCGTCGCATGTTTCTCTGTCTGTCTCTCTCTCTCTTATAGAAAGCAAGATATTTGTTAATAATAAAACAACAACAACAACAACAACAACACAACACAACAACAACAACAACTTTTCATCATGGGTGTCATTTTCATAGTTTCAGGGTCGCTAATAACGATTACCGGGTCAAAATCGAAATCCAAGATGGCGCCCATGAGATTTGACAACTTTTCATCATGGGTGTCATTTTCATGGTTTTCGGGGTCGCTAATAACGATTACCGGGTCAAAATCGAAATCCAAAATGGCGCCCATGAGATTTGACAACTTTTCATCATGGATGTCATTTTCATAGTTTTCAGGGTCGCTAATAACGATTACCGGGTCAAAATCGAAATCCAAGATGGCGCCCACGAGTTCTCACAACTTTTCATCATGGGTGTCATTTTCATGGTTTTCGGGGTCGCTAATAACGATTACCGGGGCAAAATCGAAATCCAAGATGGCGCCCATGAGATTTGACAACTTTTCATCATGGGTGTCATTTTCATGGTTTTCGGGGTCGCTAATAACGATTACCGGGTCAAAATCGAAATCCAAGATGGCGCCCACGAGTTTTGATAACTTTTCGTCATGGATGTCATTTTAATGGTTTTCGAGGTCGCCGATAGTGAATTTTAATCCTAATGAATCTTGCCTCTTGACCTGAGGTGCACTTCAGTGACTGCTACTGAAACTTTTAGACGAGTTGCTTTTTATTAATAAGAATGTGTAGTGTATAAATTTCCATCCGGGTGTCCCTTGACACCTCTCAAGTTTTTATCATATGGATTTAACACTCGAAATAAAGCAGAAGACAAACCCGACATTTTAAATGCGGCATAAAGCCACTTTCATTCCTTGAAAATATAATAAAGAAAACATTACCTCTATATAAAAAAAAAACTTAAACTTAGTACCTACTTTAGCTATTATTACTAAGCTTTCGGCTATAAAGAGGACAACACATTTACATTTAGAACGCACTAGCGGTCAGTTTGCGGTGTGTACGCGTTAAACTAATGCACCAAAACTTTTGTGGTCAAACAAGAACTCTAAAACTAAACAGTCGTTTTTGAAATTAGCACAAATATACAAATGGAGGTAAGCAGGAACTTTTGTTTGGCATTGTTAAGTATACAGGTATATTATTATGACTCGAACTTTTTTGAGATAGTAGATATTTCAATGTGGAGAATCAAAAAGTAAATGAAGGGAATTTGCAGCAGTTTTCCTTTTTTGCTTCAGGCGGTGTTGGTCACGATGAATTGTGTCCTGGCTGGTGATGATGTAGCGCCTTACCTTACGTATCTGTCTATCTGGTTCTACCGTGTTACAATTACAAGGTTAATTTGATATCTGCTCCGTACCACCAGGCGCTCTAAACAGGCTTAGAGTCGATTTTCCATTCAGACATGACCAAATAATTTCAGCATTCAAGAATCAGTACCAGTGCTAATAGATGCTTTTTAATTTCGAGTTATTGGAGTGTTATTGTGCAAAATTCTGGAAGTGGATTCTAGTAATTCTGGTAATGACCCATTAATGATGAAAATACCAAAATCAACAAGATAGGGCCCGCTTAAAATCACAGCGACTTACCAACACACCTTGCTAACCCACAGACCTGATTTCCCCAGTTACTAAACGCAGCGTTTCCACCCCAAACCTACAGTTTCCCTAACACTTTAGGGTCCAACCACAATGTCACTTACTATGATAAACGGGTGAACTAAACTTGCGTCGTAAACTGAAAATTTAAACAGAGACGTTACACAAAACATTTTGCCGCTCCTATAGTGAACGGAATGTGATACTTTTGTATGGAAATTACATCATAAAATATTATATTCTGAGTATGAAGTGCTTTATTTACATAAAAATTCTGGAACAGTGTAGCAGTGCGGCAAATGTCATAAACCTATGAAAAGTGGAAACTAACCTGAAATCAGATAAAAAAACCGGTCAAGTGCGAGTCGGACATCCACACACTTATGTTTGGAACACAATCGGAGCCCTAAAAACCATTTTTTCAGTAAGTAGGTACAGTACGAGTACATCAGGGTTACTCCAAAGCATTTTCAGTTATTGATATTATATTTTAGGATGCATGAAGGAGCCTCTTCGTGTAGCGCAATTTGTTACATCTAGACTCAACTGAACCCAGCGTTTGACGCATCTTGGAGAGTCTCACATAATACCATATGAGCCTTCCCTTGCGGTTCGCGACCACACTCCCACCGGAGTCCGACGTCAAGCAGCCTGCTCTGTTTCGTCGACTCCCACGCATTGACGAAACACAGCAGGCTGCTTGACGTCGTCGTATCAGTGCCTTAAGGCATCTTCAGGGCACGCTCGCTTCATCACAGACCTCATCCATCGCTTTCCATCAGGCGTGATCGAGTTCAATAAGTAGCCCATTACACAAAAAACATTGTAGAACTAATACAAGAACTTCTTACACGAATTATTGCGAAAACTTTCTTAACGTGGTAGACGTTAAGAAAGGTCAATCTAAAAATCTCTCTCTGATGATTCTCATATTTTTAAGAAGCGTTCGCTCTCACATTGCAGTCACAAGCTGTCTAAAACACCCCCACACTTTGACAAGTCTTTTGACAATGATTTATTAAATTACTACTTGAATTTGAACGCTGTAAAAGATGTTTCAGTATGAAAAGCAGTCTTGATAGTTCAGATTCAAGTCATCTTCTCCCAGACATACCGCGCACACCTTGTGACTAATTGTCCCCCGGCGCGCGAACTGGGGGTCCTAATTGCTAAAGACATCAACGCTTGATTGGCAGCTGAGCGAGGTGCGATGCTGTTACCTGCACGGAGTAATGATGTGGTGGTAAAGTCTTTAAAGAATTTGTAGTGTCTTGAGCTCGTAAGGTTCGATCTTCAAGGTTAAGCAACGCTTACCAAGGTCGGTTCGTGCTTAGTCACCCATTTTATTATTATTATAATTGACTGCGATTTTATTTTGATTATGTTTTGAGGATATTGTGATTATAATTTGATTTTATTTTTGTCATTTTATTTTGATTTTATTGAGTTCTTATTGTGATTTTTTTATTATTTTGTTTTATCTTTATTTAAGTAGGTACTTAAAATTGTTTGTGTTATGGATTCATAAATCTGACATCAACGTTTAATATTAATGAAACCGATAATGTTCCTTAAGGTGTCGGACGTAAAAGAATAGTACCATCCCATCACTTCCCGTGGGTGTCGTAAGAGGTGACTAAGGGACTCACCAGAGAATGGGCAGCAGCATTCTCTGTACATTGCAACAGCCACACTGCGATTGCCAACTCGAATGCCAAGCGTGGTGATTATGGCAAAGCCCTCCATTTAGGGGAAGCTTATGTCCAGCAGTGGACATCTATCGGCTGATATGATGATGATGAATAGTATAATAATTATGTTTTATAATTTTTGTAATTTTTATTTATTTTTGGTATGCAAATAAAGTCTTTTTCTTTCTTTCTTTCTAATAATACCTCCATGCCTTGGAACGCACTTTAAGCTATTAGACCCGGCAGTAATTGTCAGATCTTTGACAGTCGTGTCATATGCCAGGAAATCGGACGCTAATCTTGCCTAGGGTTTCCGTGCCACCCTGTTAGTGGGTTGTGGAGGTCAGATCACAGGTAGTGCGACTATCTGTAATCTGACCTCTTTATGTAAAACTAGCTTTTACCCGCGACTTCGTACCCGCATTTTCCGTTTTTTCCTGCTCTCATAGAATTTCCCATTCTCGAATGAGTGAATGTGGTTATCATATTCAAGTCCGACTAATAGTTTCAGATACCGCTCAAGCACCGGCAACACCCCAGGGTGCGCCGAATTAATCGCGAATTTAATGTTTATTACCAATTACAAAAGGTTTATTTTTTTTTTGGGAATTTTCACATGTCGGGGTTGGAGCGGTTAATCACGTTCAAACAAATACACGTCAAAAACCATATGATAGCTTTTAAAGCCAAAAAACAACCAAACAGGAACCTCCTAAAAATCCCTTTGAACTTAAAAAACTGTAAAATAAAACAACTGTTTATCATACGTTGCTTTTAAAATTACATTTTTAATATACTTAAGTGCAAGTTTGCCGTAAAATGTTTCGGTAACGTAGAGCCAACAAAGAGGCTTTAATATCGTGTAAGTTTAGAATACCCACATGTAGATTTTATTATGTAAAAAGGCAGTCATAAAAGGGTGTTTTTTTGATAGCTTACAGGGCTGTGGAAATCTTAGGTAGGTAAGTAATTAAAATGTGAGTGTAAAGAAGTTTTTTAGAGCAGAAAGGAATTTTATTGCTTCCTTAAAACCTTATATTTACATGGCCGTGTACCCAAAGACATTTTCCAGCAGCAAAAATTTTGAAAACATTGTAAGAACATTAGGGTTTTTTTTCTTAACAGCTAAGCTCGTATATACCTAGTACACAAACCTGGCCTTTGACACTTCAGCAGAGGTCCAAGCATGAGGCCACCGCGCCAGGAGCGTAGTATCCTGGGGGTCGGTCTCTCGGACTGCGTAAGAAACACAACACTGCGCTGCAAAACCAAAATCATGAACGTTGCCCAGAAGGCCGCTAAGCTTACGTGGGACCAGACATGTCTGCCGCATGTAAGACGAGAAATGGGCAAAAAAAAACACCGAATGACTCCCATTAAATGCCAAAAGACATCGCGGCAGACCAAGGTGAAGATGGGGGGACGAGCTCGACTCCTACCAAAAGGACTGTGTACCTACCGACATAGCAAATGACAGAGTTGTGTGGCCTTTGTCCATCATATCAGCCGAAAAACGTCCACTGTTGGGCATTGGCCTCCCCCCATGTAGGGGGAGGGTTTGTCATAATCGCAACGCTTGGCAGGCAGGTTGACGATCACAGTGTATTTGTAAAAATGTACCTACAGAGAATGCTGCTGCCCACTCTCTGGTGAGTCCCTTAGTCGCCTCTTACGACACCCACGGGAAGTGATGGGATGGTGCTATTCTTTTACGTCCGACACCGTACGGCACAGTTTGCCACCTTTGCCCAACTGTGGGACAAAATAGGCTAGATAGATAGATATCAGCTATAATTTTGGCCTATAACAGTGCCATTATAATCTGTCTAGCTGTTTCGGAGATTCCACCAGAACAGATAGCGACAAGATTTTTAAAACATTCATGCGCATTTAGTTGAAAGCGTGTTAATATGTGTTTGTATTAATGTCGCAGCCAATTAGCTTAATCAGCCGTTTAATTGGTTGCCTAGCCTTTTCATTTAAATTTGTCGATTTTTCAGCGACCTGAGTGACATCTTTTGTTCAATATCTTTTTGCACATGCCACTGATTAAGCGGCGCAGTTCAATGAAAAGGCTAGACTTTTAATGAAACGGCTGATTTAGCTAGTTGGCTGCGACATTGACATTATAAACAGACACTTCAGTCAATATTTTTCGCTTTGCAATCTTTGCAATTCAAAGGCATATGTTCTGTTTCTAATATGTATCTCCATTTATATACATTAACTCCAACAATGTTTCGCAATAAATCCTTGCTGTATTGTATGAAGGAGAGTTTTTAAAACATTTTTACCAAATCCCCATCCTTTTAATGGACGCATTAGCTCTCCCGGATTTAGCTACTGTTGCTAGTTTTTACTTTTGAAGCTATGTTTTCACCTGAATTTCTATTTTGAGCTTTTTGTAACTTTTAAGCTTTCGCCACTGTTGTTGCGACAGGAAATCTATACATATAATAAAACTGTAGAAGAGGTCAATTCTGTACATTGAATATAAACTAAAAAAAATACTCCAGGGGTGCTTTATACAACCAATAGAAGCCAAAAATATATTTTTTTCTTTTTTTGTCTGTCTGTCTGTCTGTCTGTCTGTCTGTCTGTCTGTCTGTTGTTCGTCTTTCACGCAAAAACCACTGGACGGCTTTTAATGAAACTTTTTTTGTTGTATAGCTATTAGTCCTCGCCAACATATAGGCTATAATTTATTTTGAAGATCTGAATACAAGACGTGGAACCTTAGCAGCCCGGCTAATCTATAAGAGATATTAATATACCGCTTTTGTAATAGTTGGTCAACATGATGAGTACTGTCTGTCGACATAAAAAAAATGAAGGTCTAGAGCACCTGATGTGGAACCCTTTCAAGGAGCTAAGCTATCGGCTATTTTAATCAATTATCCACAGATCTCATAGTCCGTTGGTTTAAAGCCTGCCTCTCGAAAGACTAGGTGTGGGTTCGAATCCCACAAATTTTGTAATTATTTTTGTATTATTTTTATCTTATTTATTTCCTTATTTTTTTATTCCTACCAAACCTAATATTTTCAAATATTAATAATATGTTATTGCTGTATTTTGCATATCTTTTTAGCAAGACAAGCAGAACCTATTTTCTGTTTATATGTATTCTGTATTTGTTTGCATCGCGTTAAAAAATACAAAACTAATGTAGATAACATTCACATAAACCTGATAGGATTGTGGCAATCTAGAAGAAATCAACTTATTATCTACATGCATAGTAAGTAGGGGTAAGTATCTTTAATGAAACTTGCAATGCCATCTGTTGAGCGAAACTGTACTTACCATCAACAGCACGAGAATTACACCAAAAAGTACTTTTTAGTTAAAGATTCTTTTGATACTTACCAGGCGTTACGCATTTGATGCAAAAAAAAAAAATTGCTCCACTGACTTTGTTTTCATTTTTTTTTACTTTTGATAGGAACGCGTCTGGCCACTATCTCACCTGATGGCAAACGATGATGTGATCGAAGATGGAGCACGCTTGCCTATAAGTAACCTACTCACTCTTGATAAGACTCCCAGGCTGTAACTATCAGGAAACACGGACTCAGTCAGGGAATTCCACGCCATGTGTTCCAAAACGTTTTGTTCATGTGGGTGTGAGGTCCACCGTGTACCGATGGCGTACCACCGGCGCCGTACGTCTTGTGGTCCGATGATGGAACGAGCTTGGCGGAATTAAACTATGCAATTCCGTCGCACACTCCCCAAAATGCAACCGATACAAAACCGACAGGCTAAAAACTCGGCTTCGATGCTCAAAACTTTGGAGCTTCGACTCGGTGAGCCTTTCACCTCTTGGATTTCTTTCCCAGGATCTCCCTCATTCCTAATTATTTTCTGTTTATTTTGAAACAAAACTGTTCAATTCCCAGTCAGCTGGTGATTCGTGGTGACCAGCCAAGGGCCAGAAATTACCAGTAGTGGGTTTCACACTCCAGAGCTTCAAGGGGAACTGTGGATCCCTAGGCAATGACGCCACAGAAGAACTCGCGAAGATAGGTTTCGAGATGGTAGTGCTGGACCCGTACCCGCTCCTCCTTCTTTCTTTCTTTCTCACAGTTTCGTGCATGAATTTGCCAGAGAACAACTGAACTTCATGACAACAAATGGTGAAAAAAGTGAAAATGGCAATGACAAGTCTATAAACGTGACTAACTAAATGACTTCTCAGCTTAAGTAAAAATTACCTCCGTAATAATAGGGATTGTTATTGCGGATCATTGCCCTTAAATTTTTTTAACTTATGCACCACAGACAGCCCAATTTGCGGAGGTTGTTTCGACGCCGAGGAATCAGTGGGCTACGTCATCCTGGCCATGACTTTCCGACGTGAAAAAATCCTCGGAACAGTGAGGTGCAGGTTTCAAATCAAATCGTTTATTGCAATCCATAATGTACATATACAGGTGGTAAATATAGGTATGTGAGTGCTAAGTGATTGAGCTGACTTTTATCTCAGATTATCACTCCCTTGCGGCTTGAGTATTGTCGGTCGTCTCTCCGCTCAACCTGTGAAGCACACTGGTGGCTTTTGTACATTTGGGCGGAGCTAGGCTTGCAAACTTAGCCAGGACAACGCAGTCTCTACTCTACTCTATCCGTTGTGGGTTTTTTTATGGATGGGAAAACATCAAATGACTTCTTCTGCTCTGGGTGGAGCGGAAGAGAGTGTCAAACTCTTACTGACTAAAACACATTCGTATTCCTCCTTATGCCTTTTACGTTCCAGGGCCGTGGTGACTTTTCGAACAAATTCCGCAACAGTAGTTAGTGTTTGAACAGTGAGCCAACCTACGCTCGCCATCTGCGGGCGCGGGCCCGCAGATGGCGAGCGTAGGCTAGCTGGCTAGCTAGCGTAGCTTAGGGTGGCTGGGAATAGCCCTGCGACACCCGACGCAACGCCCGGGTTGTGTTTTTCTGTAGCGGCGGCTGAGGGGGTCTACTCTCTTAAGCCCGAAGTCTGTAGTTTCGGCCTTAGTGTTGGGCGTTTTCTACTCCGTATCACCTACGGACTTACGATTAGCCCCGAACTAGGAATAACTGTCAAATCGTGCTGTCATTCATCTTATATTCTTCTCCGGACCATGGAGTAAACCAGGACGCCGCAGCCGACCTCCTCGACGAGGACACGGTGATGCTCCGCCCAAGCAGGGCAGACCTCTACCGTATACTCCACCATGTCCTCTGCGGAGACTTATCTTCTGATAAGGTTAAGGTTTCGGCATGACCATTAATCATGCTCAGAGACAAACTATCTGTCGTGTTGGTGTGGATCTGCGGTAGTCCTGTATCTCGCACGGTCAGGCTGTATGTCGCTTTGTCGCAAGTAAGCAGCGCGCAAAGCCTGTTTATACGTACTGATGAATATCACATAACAAGTAATATTGTTTACGAAGAAATTTTTTAAGTGTTAATATTCGTTCGTTCTTCGTAATTTTGTAAGTCATGTCATAATCATGATGAGTACCTACATACATTTAGTGAGTTTGTGTACTTAAGATCTTCCTAAATACGAAATGCACGCGCGAACGAAGTCGCGGGCACAGCTAGTGTCAGAAATAAATTTTAAATATGCAAAACGTTCTAAGTGCTGTCAATAAACTAAAGGGTCGGATAGAACGATTAATTGAAACTCTGACAACGTGATGCTTATCGAAAATTAAGGATGTCAAAAGAAAAAACCGACCAAGTCCAAGTCGGAGTCGCGCACGAAGGGTTCCGTACATTATCTATAAAAAAAACGGCAATAAAATCACGTTTGTTATATCCCCCACTTAAATATTTATTTTATTCTATTTTTAGTATTTGTCCTTATAGCGGCAACAAAAATTTATCATCTGTGAAAATTTCAACTGTCTTGCTATCACGGTTCATGAGATACAGCCTGGTGACAGATGGACAGACAGACGGACAGTTAGACAGACGGTAAACAGACAGACGGAAAGCGGAGTCTTAGTAATAGGGTCCCGTTTTTACCCTTGGGTACGGAACCCTAAAAATCAGGCGGTTGAAAATACTACAACACTTATTGCGGTGGCAACTATTTTGTTAGTTGTGTCGTTATTATAGGACAAAACCTAAAAAGGGGTCATTGTTCTCATCAATATGAACAACTTTTACTATGTGACCAAACAAAAAATCACGAAAAATAATCATCCGCCCCATACATTTGCATAAATCGACCAAATGTACTGAACAACAGATTTTTTTTTTGTGATTTCGAAGTAAAAGTGGTTCATGATAATGAAAATTTACCTAATCTGTTACATTGTACATAATTATATAACTACTGTACATAAATCACAATAATGCAAGAAACTCATCACGTCTGCGGAGTTACGCTAGCTAATTTAATTTTATAAATAAATTAACATCTTACATTATTTTTCAACCTCTTATTATTTGGCTATAAGCTGCGTAGCACATCCTCGTAGCACATAGCCGGAGGCGGCGTAGACAGGGCTCGTAGCGGTGTCGTAGCACCGTAGGCAGCTACGCGGACTTGGCGTAAAGAGTCGCGTAGCGGTATTTAAACTCGGTATTTTATGTTTATTTTTTACTCATAGTTTTTTTTACATTTTTAGTCTAATAAATTTTAAAAAAAACGATATATTTAGACCTTTCGCACAGGAAAAGTGACGCCTATACCCAGCAGTGGGCTGTAAATGATGACATGAACTAACGTTATTTTAGAAATAACCAACTAAAATAAATCTAACCTAGTTGTTCTAGTAGTCACAAGCACTACTGCTGAGCATAAGGTCCCGGGTTTGACTCTCGAGTCGAGCAAAGTGCTATAAGAATTTTTCATCTGTAATGTTCACGGGTGTTGTAGCAGCCTGGAGTCCAGATTTGTGCTAGGCGGGTCCCCTATATACCCCAATAGGCTCGCCCCAGTTTATCATAAAACTTAACACAAAAATGGCGAAATGTAGCTGCACTATACATAAACCTCTGTTAAAAAACATTCAACTTATAAATGAAAAAGAAAAAGTCATAATGTCATCTCAACCTACAAGAATCTTCAGCAACTCAATTTCACAATTATGAAATATAAAACAGTTACTTTTTAAAACCCAAACTCATTTTATAAAACTTACCAAAACTTTAATTATTGGATACTAAAATATTCTAACTTGGTCCCTTTTTTTTGTGAGCACCTACTCTGAATAATACAGGGTTGAAAGTAGAGCTAATTAAAAGTTCGATGCCTCGGGACCAGCAACTAACCAGTTCTCTTACATTTTATTTATATATTACATAGTGTGATAGTCATTTTTAATGAAGATGAGGAGAGAAAGTCGTAATAACGTGAGGAAGTCAATCGGGAATATGCATGCAATTTTTTAGGGTTCCGTACCCAAAGGGTAAAAACGGGAACACGATCTGATCCCACCATCGCTCTTTTACCACCGGAATACCAGACATACTGCTGGGTACCATCCGCGCTTGGTCGATATCCCGACTAGTTTCTCCTTCTCCTCCACAATTATTATGCTCACAGCCAAAGTGTGAACCTCTCTGCCAGCGTCTGTGTTCCCTTCCACATAAAACCCGTCTGCCTTCAATGCAAGAGTGAACAGGCATCTTCTGGGCACGCTCGCTCCATCATAGACCTCATCTATTGCTTTCCATCAGGCGTGATCAAGGTCAAGAGCAAGACCATAACCTAATAAAAAAAAACGGGACCCTATTACTAAGACTCCGCTTTCCATCTGTCGTTTACCAGGCTGTATCTCATGAACCGTGATAGCTAGACAGTTGAAATGTTCACAGATGATGTATTTCTGTTGCCGCTATAACAACAAATACTAAAAACAGAATAAAATAAATATTGAGACTCCCATACAACAAACATGATTTGTTTGCCATTTTATTATAGATAATGGTACGGAACCCTTTGTGCGCGAATCCGACTCGCACTTGGCTATTTTTCTACATTTTTACTTTGTTACAGAGCGACAGATTGTTGAACTAATGCCGAGTCTAGATTCATCAGGAAGACGACTCTCTATTATAATTGGGTTATAAATTACTCAATTAATAACCTCGGAGATTGAGTGGAAATTGTCAATTTACAGCTTCACGATCCAACTTGAGATGTTCAAGTTACTACAGTATGCATCTTAGGTAGTTACAACTTTATGAGCCAGCTTGGAAATTAGTAAACAAACGTTTTGCGAATACTTTCAGTGTGCGTTCAGTTAAATAGTGGAATTCCTCGCCGGAGTCTATGTTTCCTGATAGCTTCATCCTTGGTGCCTTTAAGTCAAGAGTTAATACGTCACTTATTTTTTATTTACTGGCCTATCTATAATTATTACACTGTTAATCCTAATAATACAAGCAATATGATACAAGCATAGTCTACAATATAATGCGATAGACACAGCATGCGAAAAAAAAATACAATAATTAATTGTGCAGAAATAACACGTACAACAACTAGTGGGTAGTTTTAGAAAGACAGGAGATAAAAAGATGACAAGGCAAGTTGTCTACATCATCGACCACATCATCGCTTACCATCACGAGAGATTGTGGTCAAACGTATGCATGCTGGTCTTACCATGCATAATAAGAAAAAAAAACAATTCTTTCGGCGACTGCTGAAATTAAAACTTAGAGTTAACACTATAACCAAACTCAATTATCTTATGAAGCAGTCTTGCAGAACAGCTTTGAAGAGTAATACTGTCAGAAGCATAATTAGCAAAAGCTACTTTACATTCAAAACGTCTAAAAAAGACGAATTTTCGCTTCTGAAAAATTCGCCTTTTCTTCAACTATTAAATAATTCATTCTGCTTAAAAGAGAGTTAAAACTTGTCATCATTGAGAACAACTTTTACTGTGAAAACCACCCCGAAATAGCGAAAAAACAATAAAAACGCAATACCTGAAATGGGGTACATGAGTCCTCATGTACCCCTTTTCAGTTATTGCGTTTATTCTGTTACACATTGTATATTTAACTTAGATCAAAAGATTGGCCTCCGAAAACTTTTTCCTTCAATGTTTATCTCATTCTCTTGTTAAAATATCCCCTAGTATAATCAAGCCACAGGATCAGAAAGCTAACACCAGTACAAACATACATATTCATGGATAAATAATATGTTAATCAATAATGGTATAGTTTAAACGCAGGCTGTAAGCTGGTGGCGGCGACAACACATAAATTTGAATGGTCAAGTGAGCCCGACAAGGGACAGGGGTGCATAACATTTGGAATATTTGGACCTTTTGTTTTTCGTGATGGGAAGTTGAGTATTGGTTAAGATTTTTTATTTTTTTTGTTGCACTTATTTAAATTAACAGCTTATTTACTCTATTTTACTGTCATTTGTAGATCTTTTGCAGTCGTTACGGATTGTCAGAAGCCAGAAAATCTGACACTAGTCTTACCAAAAAGTACCGTGTTACCCAGTTAATGGGTTGTGGAGGTCTGGTAGGCAGCCGCTCCACGTAAAATACTGGTATTCAGCTGAATCTGGTGTGACCGGGAGTCGACCCCAATATAGTTGGGAAAAGGTTAGGTAGATGATGATTTTACTGTATGGCCGATTTTGAAAAAGGAAGGGAATGCAAATTACTAATCTAATTTTGATAAAACGTGAGGTTGATGCTTAAAACCGGCCAAGTGCGAGTCGGAATTGCGCATGAAGGGTTCCGTAGGTACCACAATCTATAAAAAAACGGCAAAAATGTCACGTTTGTTGTATGGGAACCACTTATTTGTTGTTATAGCGGCAACAGTAATATTCATCATCTGTAAAGATTTCAACTGTCTAGCTATCACGGTTCATGAGATACAGCCTGGTGACAGACAGATAGACAGACGGACAGCGGAGTCTTAGTAATAGGGGCCCGTTTTTACCCTTTGGGTAAAAGAATTATACGCAGAACGTGGCGAAAATGTGACGGTGACATATAAAATTGTCTATATTAACGAATACAAAGAATATACCAAACACGTAAATTACATACGTACCAGTTTCACTTTTTTTTTCATGGAACTAAGTAAACAATTAATTATGTCTTTCACGATGATCGTTAACATTGTTGCTTTCGTTGAGACATCCTGTCAAATCTCTTTTACGTGGTACTAAATCTACCAACTTAAAAGCACAAACGTTGAAAACACCATTTCAAAAACCTAGAATTATAAGCAGTTTTCCGTCAAAAACCAGGCGTATTTTAATATAACTGTACTCAATATTCGTGGCTGCAGCACAGTCGACGATCTCGCTCCCGGCGGTAATATCATACGAGCTGAGACATCTCAATATAAAACCGTTGCTATGTTTATTTGTATGAAGTTTTCTTCTTTAACTGTACGGAAGGAGGATGTGGAATATAGTTCTGCTGCGGTGTGCTAATCTTTTTTTGCCTCCTCGTGTAGTGCAATTTGTTCCATCAGGTACTCAACTGAACCGAGCACTCGGCGCATCCTGGACAGTCTCACCAAACACCTTATAAGACTGGCCAATCCTTCCTTTGTAGTGGTAGCGCCTGCTTCGTGACCAGACCATCCCACCGAAGTTCGGCCTCAAGCAGCCTGCTGTTTCGTCGACGCGTGGGAGTACCAGTGCCTCAAGGCATCTTCTGGGCACGTCAAAGTCAAAGCATTTATTTCAATTAGACCATTTACAGGTACTTTTGAATTGTCAAGGTCGGTCAGTCAAAAAGATGAAGCTATTTGCACGTTCCAAAGCGTAGATCTCTATGGAGAAGAACGTACAAGAAACTCCACGGACACTCTTTTAAAAATAATATTTTGTTACAAAATTATGGTTACATCATTCATATTGAAATTATACATATATGTGAGAACGATGTAAAAGACGTGCTTTGTAACATGTTACAAAGCGAGGGTTAATTCAGTCAGTACGTGGAAACGAGCACGAATAAGCGCATGTGTTTTGTTTTACAGGGAACTAATGCTCGCTGCGAATGTTACATTACTGCCCGTAATACTAGTCAGTAACGTGTATAAGATTTATTATAGATTTTTTTTTTGTATTATTTATTAGAGCAAGAAAACACAATGATAATAATAAATATAAAGCAACTGAAATGACAGTACTTTTCGTTTACCTGTTCCTGTGCTGTGCTATGTTTATTTACTGTGGTCTATGAACTAATTTTTGTTTTAAGTTTGACAAATGGTTATTAGTTAGTTTAGGTCACCCACATGTTGTAAATAAGGCCTATACAAAACTTAAGAGCAGCGTTTTAATCACACGCGCCGTTATCGCAAGACGACACCCAGATGTCATGAGACAGATCAGATTAGTGAATTCGCGAAAATGGCCGCGACAGCTGACTGGCCGGTCGATTTTGTAAACATGTTGGAGTGAAGGAAATTGAAATACTTCATTAATATTCCAGTATTACCAGCGTACTTATTCAAATTTCTAAAACAATACATAAAATGTTAGCCACCCCTAACGCAGTCAGTCTGCGGTGCCCAGAGCTGTTATATGATGCACAAGTCAATTCACACCCCCGAGTATAAATAGATATAGACCGCCTCCGCCATGCCGCATGCTGGACAGGCCATGCATGGGATATCGCTTACCACCCCTTTGTCTAGATGGGGATCTGTTTATATAGTGTAGGACGAGTGGGTACTGTTCTTGTGTGATGTTTTCGATGTTTTGAATAGTTTGTTCTTTCGTATCAGTTATTTAGATATAACTGGCGATTTAATAAAGTGCCGAGCGCGCGCACCAACTATTTCAACGCGCACCATTGATGCGCGCGCTATGCACGCTCAACGCTGTGGCTGAGAGAATAGACTTGTTTTCTTGTTCACTGAACGACTTCACTCTGATGAAATCTAGAGTGTTATGTTGTAAAATAAGGGGAAGGGTAGGGAGGGGGGATAAGGGGGTGGGGAAGGGGGGTAGGGGAATTGTATTTATGTTTGTATTACTGTAATTTTACTGTGGGTACTAATTATTAGAGTTATGTTCTGTTATGTTCTGATCTCAGTAGGTAATGTCTGCTCTTGAGTATCGTACGAGGGCAGCTTGTAAAGATAGTTTTAAGGTGTTCTTTAAATAAATAAATTATCTGTAGTATGGTGCCCATTTTTTATCTTTATTATTACGGGGACTTGGTGAACAATGACGATGTCGCTCCGTAATTTTAATTATAATAGGTATAGTTTTTATGGTTACTATACATCCTAACTCTCTGAAATGGTGTCCAATTTGTAAAACAAAATATCTTCTCTTCACATGTAAGCGCATGAACGAATTTGGATGAAACTTGCATATACGTAAAATCAGATACATTAGAACAATTAATTAAGTAACCTATATTTAACCTTAAAACTAGATTCGTACTTAACACAAAGACGAATCAGTAAATCTGTACAAAGTCATCAAAGAGCTTCCCCAAAAAATCTCGCCAATCACTCTCATATTCGTCGATACTATGTTCAGACAATAAACACACACATCAGACACAAATGACAATCAATAACAATTTATTAACAATACAGAACTATTTTATGAGACACTAAAAAGATATCACCGTTTCAAAACGTTTCAACAAAAAAACTTCGCCTATCACTTATAAACACATCGACACAAGGGACGACACAGATCTTGAGATCAATAACAGAATAATAGAAATATACTACCACCAGAACATTTTCAATCCATAATTAGAAACTATTATAAAAACTGCAAAGTTAACACAAAACCGGGACATAGAACATCACTATTCCACGTCATCGAAGAGCCAAAGTTTCAACTTTTCACCAAAAAACTTCGCCCATCGCTTACATATGCGCCGACACATTAGGAGACATATCCACAAATGAATGATAATCTACGAGAAACTATTATGTGTAATAGATATTTTAATAGCAACCAAAAAGTTATCCCAAAATCTAAAAGCACCAGCAATAACAAAATCTGATCCTAAAAAACAGTACAATTCTGACTGATACAAAAGCCAAATTTCACCGTTACAACACGTAAATGGACACCGATCCAGAAATTAAAGGCAAATTATAATCTATAAGAAAAGTGTTCACTCAATACATAAACACTTTGAAAACGATCGAAAAGTTATCACAAAAACTAGGACACACACAGACACAAACAGAACATCACTATTCTTCCTCATCAAAGAGCCAACGTTTCACCGTTTCACCAAAAAACTTCGCCCATCACTTACATATGCGCCGACACATAAGTTAGGACACAGATCCACAAATGAATGACAGCGAAGAAGAGTGCCGCCAAATTGCATAGTCACTCACGGGGGGACAAAGCGAAACGATGTTTGTCATCCATTTTAAAATCTGTCGCCAGTCGGGGTGAGTGCGAAGAGTTTGGACCTTTCAAAAATGAGACGGTTTAAATCAACGTATCTTAGTTGTATGGAATGACAACAATTGCAAGCAGGGTTATTAAAAAAAACAAATCAGTGTTCACAATATCTTTGCTCGCTTATTTTGGGAAAATGTTTGGTCCAGATATTTATTAACCCTATAAAACGTCTTAAAAATAAAGTTATTATGTTTGTAATAGCAAGATCAATCTACCAGTTGCGATTTCATGTTGATAGTAAATGAATATAAATAATCACAACAAGATCTTCAGACGTCTCTGGCACTTCAAATATTTTAAAACATTTAATCTGTATTTGTTACAGATCTCTCAAGATTCAAATGTGAGCTGAGAAATGAACAGTGAAAAAATCATTTGACTTTGTTCGAAAGAGTCACCGGGGTCCTGGAATGTAAAGGGCATCAAAAGGAAAAGGGATGGGGTTTAGTCAGTAAGAGTCTGACACTCCCTTCCGCTCCACTCAGATAGGAAGAAGTCATTTGATGATTTCCCATCCGTAAAAAAGAAGCACTTTTCTGCAAAAGATCGAATTTAGCGATAAGATTGCCCATTGTGATACCCTATTATGTTTAAAGCTCCTATTTATGTTGTATTATAAAGAGTATTTTATATTTTATTTCCTACATCGTTATCATGCGAAATCTGAAGAGATGATTAACATCTCGAATATGAAACTCATGTTAAAACATTCCACCGAAACAAAACAACTCCGTCATAAACCTCACTTCAAAATCTATCACACTCAGCCCCCATTCCCATACTTCCCTAAGTCCCCAGCTTCCGTAGTGCTGTGCTATGATTTATGGAATGGAGCAAATGGGTTACGGTGACAGCGGACGTGTGGAGCCACAACACTACAATTATGCACATTGCATTACGCTTTGAAAGCGACTCAAGCGCTTTTTTGTACGGGCTTCGTCTGTTTCTAGGCCACGGGCTTACCTTGATAGGTTTTAATGATGAATGGTTTTGATTCTTTATGAGGTTGGTGGAGTAGTGGCAGATCGAAGCTGGGTTTTTGAGGTGTTAATACGAAAAACTATTTATCTACACTCACAACGTAATGTTCCAAATATGAGTTCAAAAACGAATGCATAAATACATACTTTTTTTCGTGAAATTTAAAAAAAAAACCATTACAGTTCAACATTTTCCTTCGATTTTTAAACAACTGCATCATAAAATAACTTTTTAATTTTTATAGCACACTTTTTCTTTTTAATTTTTGGCGCGGGCTCATTAACTTAAGTCAATGAGCCAGCTTTTATCTTTGTCTATGTTTGAGCGCGCTGTGCAGTCATTCGAATACGCAATGAGAATATCCGCCATATTGGAATTAACTATTTTTCCACTTATTTTATTTCAACTGTATGAGTGAAGATAAAATAGTGTATGCAACGGCATATAATTAGGTATTAAAACACTCGTGTGATGCTATTATCACACTCGGCTATGCCTCGTGTGATAAACCCACACTCGTGTTTTAATAACCCTTTTTATATGGTCGTTGCATAAACTACTATTATTCTCCCAGAAGAAATTCACAAAAACCCTACTAATATCATAAATTCAAAAGTAACTCTGTCTGTCTGTCTGTTACGCTTTCACGATAAAACGGCTGAATATAAAGCCTGAAAATAAATATATATATACATAAATATATGGAAAACACATTCACGCGGGCGGATCCGCAGTCAAAAGCTGGTAATAGCTAAATTACAATTAATTTTAATTAAGTTAAAACTACTCCACCATCGTGATCACTGATCACACGCACACCATAAACTCAGCAAAATAAGGTATATCTATGGCATGGTATATATAGCATATTTTATTTTTATGTTACTGCGAGAGGCATTGGATTTGGCATTCGAACCCAAGACCAGCTTGAAAGCCAAATCAAAATTAGCCAGAAGCCAGTTTTCCTTCTTTGAGTTCGCATCGACAATATTGAATAAATAAACATAAGCTGCTTATGTTACTTTTAGGCAAGCTTGCTCCATCGTCGACCGAATCAACGCTTAAGTACTATCAAATGAGATAGTGGTCAATAATTTATAACAACGAGGCCTGAAGAACTTCTTCTGCTAAAAATTACTGAATTACTGATTGGTCTTTTTATAATTTTGTACAAAACAGAATGAAAAGGATGGGGGGAAGAATAAATTATAACTTTATTTTTAACAAATACTACGCACGTATGAATTAATTTAAATTTGGTCGTCTGGTTAAAAAATAAAAAAAAAATTCCATATTAAAAAATGATGGCTCATTTTAAGCTAAACGTAAGTGCACTAACACATCACACGAAGAAAATACAGAAGGCGTACTTTTAACGGAAAGGAATTCTATAATAACTGTCTTAAAAAAGAGATAGTCCAGGTATAGCTCAGTTTATTTTTTAGTTATCTATATTATATTAGTTAACTATTTAAGGACCAAGTTCACCAAGCTATTAGTTACTTAAGACCCCACTAAGAATTGAAATGTACTCAATGCAAAACAATTCAAATGAAGAAATGCACAAGAGAGTCTGTTAACAGAAAAAGTCATAAGCTATCACTATAATTGTCAAAAAGTCTAAAATGATTGACATTCGCTGCCAAAATATCACGTGGTGCCAAACTTTTGCCGATCATTATTACATTTTGTCTAACCCTCCCCGACTTTTGCAAACGAGCCAGCCCGCGCCGCTGAGCCCTTAGCTTTAATAACCCCTAAATAATAAAACGACCCAGCCTGATTGTCCCTTGCTGTCCCAAACTGACGCCGCTAAGCCGAGGTCGTATTCCACAGGGAATGCCCTTAGTGAGCGGTCAGTAGTGTTTTTAGCTTGTAGCTAGTTTTGTTGCCTTGGCTGGGGGCTTTAAATTCATTTGAAGCCACCACAGGTTAGTCCGGTTAAGCAGTTAATATCCCACGTGTGTTAACTTGCTAGTGGTCATACCTAAAAAAAAAAAAAAACATTTTGTCTAAAACCTAAGGGATGACCGCCATAGTTCTGCTGCGTTTGTGACAGTTTTGTGATTGCATTTGGAAATCCAAATGCATACAGAACCCTCTATTTAATTTAGGACAAAGTTCGTGACACAGAACTTTTGTCTCACTGTTCAATACCGTTCAGATTACTAGGTAGGTAATCAGAGTGCCAATTCTACTATTTTTAGGGTTCCGTACCCAAAGGGTAAAACGGGACCCAAGTAATAAGACTCCGCTGTCCGTCCGTCTGTCACCAGGCTGTTTCTCATGAATCGTGATAGTTAACAGTGAAATTTTCACAGATGATGTATTTCTGTTGCCGCTATAGCAATAAATACTAAAATACAGAATAAAATAAATATTTAAGAGGGCTCCCATACAACAAACGTGACTTTTTTGCTCGTTTTTGCTCGACATTGATAACGGCAACAGGTAGACGCTTGAAATATTAACAGAATATTAAGTTCCATTATTCACTTTAAAAATAAATAAATAATATTTAAGAGGGCTCCCATACAACAAACGTGGTTTTTTTGGTACGGAACCCGATTGTCAATCGCAATCTGTCAAAAAAGTCTCAATTTCCTTACATTTTTGACAGATTGCGACTGAGATGAAAATGTTGTTCTAAAATTGGTAGAATTGGCCCTCTGAGCTTGATTAACTTAGCCGCTAGTGTACTTGCATTGCATTTCAACATCGTATGGTTATTAGATGAGAAGATGATATAGTCCTTAGAGATAAATGCTTCCTTCTCTTCTTCTGTATGTTTACACTAAAAACTGTGATGCTACTTTCGTAAAATCTAAGTAGTATCCGAATTGGTTTGAAAGAGTCACCGCGGCCCTGCAACGCACAGGCCATTAGGGGGAACACGGATGGGTTTTAGTCAGTAAGAGTCTGACACTCCCTCCCGCTTCCGCCCAGAGCGAAAGGAGTCATTTTACGAATTCCCATCCTTAAAAAATACAAGGATGGACTTGACGGTTTCAATGGAACTTCTGTTTCCTATGTCCCTAGTACTACGGCAACGCGTTACCGCAAGC
This sequence comes from Melanchra persicariae, assembly GCA_947386135.1. Classification (NCBI taxonomy): domain Eukaryota; kingdom Metazoa; phylum Arthropoda; class Insecta; order Lepidoptera; family Noctuidae; genus Melanchra; species Melanchra persicariae. Next base: position 2,521,115 of record OX376653.1, on the reverse strand, counting down.
TAATATGGTGTGCTAGCTTTTAGCAGGCGGCTTTTAGTAAAAATCATATTCTACCGCCTGTATTTAGAGCTAAATCATTTTCTACTCTAATTGTTAATATGAGGGTAGTCGGAATGGGCGACTGGGTGTTCCTGTGTTTTAGTATTTTAATTATCATGTTTTTTAACTTTTTGGACCTTAATATAAATATCTTTGTTGTAGTACCTATTCTACTATTTTTTAAACAATGTTTTCATTCGTATGTCAGTCGCAAACTGTCAAAAAAGCCTCATTTTCCCTACATGTCGGATTGCGACTAAATGCGATTGCGAATGTTGCTTGAAAATGATTAAAAATGGCTCTCTGATTAGCAAATTCGTAATTCAAATCTTTAGAGCTCGTGGCTAAATTATAACAGCTGCACAGGCCGCTTCAAGGTTAAGCAACGCTTGCCGAGGTTGGTCTGTGGATGGGTGACCATCTCAACATACCGAGACTCCTCCGTGCCTCGGAAAGCACGTTAAGCCGTTGGTCCCGGCTGTCATTTGGAGATCTTTGGCAGTCGTTACGGATTGTCAGAAGACCAAAAATCTGACACCAGTCTTGCCAAGAAGTACCGTGTTACCCAGTTAATGGGTTGTGGAGGTCTGGTAGGCAGCCGCTCCACGTAAAATACTGGTATTTAGCTGAATCCGGTTTGACTGGTAGCCGACCCCAATATAGTTGGAAAAAGGCTAGGCAGATGATGAAAACTTTAGAGCGAAATTTAAGAGAGGTGACATTTTTTTTTACAGTATGAAACTTTTGAATCACACCAAGGGCCATTTTCACCAAGCCAATCTGATCGCGATCAGCCTATAAACCACGTTTATGAGCTGAAATCCGCTCTAATGAAACTGAACGCGATCAGTACATTTAAACTGCGTTCAAGAGCTGTCAGCGTCAATATTCCATAGTAAAATAGTGACACTGACAGCTCATAAACGTGGTTTATACACTGATTGCGTTTAATTTCATTGGTGAAATTAGCCCTTTTTTTTTGAGGATGGGAAATCATCAATGACCCCTCCCGCTCTGGGTGGAGCGGCAGGGAGTGTCAGACTTTTACTGACTAAAACCCACCCTTAGTCCTCCTAGTGCCTTTCTTTCCAGGGCCGCGGTAACTCTTTCGAACATATTCCGCAACCCTGGCAGACTCTGGCCCTGGCGGGCCCCGTCTCCGTTGCTGACTGCTCTTTCCGGCGCATTTGGCGCGAAACGCGCCGTCGACTCTAGCCTGACCTGATCGGACAGCGAGCTACCCATTGCTCGCTGTCCGCAGGCGTCAATCACTGCGCCTTGCTCAGGAGCGTCAGTTCCTGAGAGGCGCAGCGACTAACATTCGTCTGGAGGAGGCGAAATGGGGCCATTACTCGCACTCCATTCCAGCCCCCTCCGTGAAATTAGCCCTTAGAGTGGTAATCGTAGGTACCTACTACACAAATGTGTAACAAATACAATGAAACATTTTTAAGATGCAGGCAAGCTAAGCGTCTCATTTAGCCAGCATAATGTACCTACCTGAGTGAATAAATTTAACATTCAATGGTTTAAATTAAACATTATTGATACAACTATCTGTATACAGAAAAAATGTGATCAAAAACCAAATTCCATTGTTTAAACTAAATTCTTTTGCAACATTTTATATCTGTAACTTAGAGCTAGTTCGAATGTTTTCACACTGGATGCCCCTCTTGGGACAAGGCGTGAAGATAAGGCCACATACTTATGACGACCACTGCCATTAGCCACTGCGACTAGAAACGGCGAGAGAATACAAAAGTAGCCTTATTTTAGGGTATGTTTTGCTGCAGCGACTTTGTGAAGTTTGTAATGTAGTACTGTTTACACTTTTGCATCTCTCCGATGTCACAAATGAGGCAATTTTATTACAGATTTTTAAGCTATTGCATAGCTTCTATCGCGGGCCTTGAGCGTGGAGACCGAATCCAGAAATTCCGTAACGAAAATAACCTAACACCCCCTACTCCGACCGGCACAGCGGTGATACTTTTTAGTTTTTAGTTTTGCCATCTATCGATGAATAGCAGAACTTTTAAGGACTTTTTGAAATATCACGCTTGTCTCTTTAGTTCTGCAAATCGCCTCTAGGTGGCATTGGTTGTATATTGTATAAATAAATAAATAATTATAATTACATAAGTTGATAAAAAATGCTATGCAATAGCTTTACCGCGGCAGTCTCCGAGTGCCACACGTCTTTTTTTTTTTAAATAGGTATTTGTTAATATTTTCTGCAGGAAATAGTGATCCTTAAAATGGTACCACATAAACTCAAAAAAACTGCATTAATTTCTCCTATGTAGATTTAAACTTGCGACGGTATACCAATCAGCATCACCGATCCATCTACTTAGGCGATTCATCACAACTTCAACAAAATAAAAAAATTGTCTATCATCGACGCTAGATAAATTTGCAGTAACAGTCATCTACAAATTTATACTTTACAATACTTACAATTTATAGACTTAATTCCGAAAACAGAAACAAAGACATAAAGCTGTCTGAATCGACATCTATCGTGATCCTACACATTTTCTAATGAAACGTATAGGAAAAACGATTCATAATTTATTGTTTCGGTACCTACGAAGATATATTAAGGAAAAGGTGATGACCGTTATTGAAAATTAATCTGGCGTCGACCGTATATTGTTGCACTGCTGGGCAGGTATTCTTTTCCCGAGCTACTACAAACCAGACCTTGCAGTAGACGTCTAGGTCGTCTCGTCACCACTTTCTAGACCTTAATAATTAAATAATTATAAGGAACAATGTTTCCCCTTATCATTTAGAAAATTTTAAACTTTAACCATCAAATGTCGACGTAACAAAATCCACCTCTTATTTAGTCGAACTAAAATTCGTCACTCGTGAGGTATTCCCTTTTCGGCCAGAGTTTGTGTGAATTATTCTTTGAAAAGAACGGTCACCGATTCCTCTGTGGAATAGGATAGGACTGATATTAATAGTTCTAGTGTTAGAGATTACTTTTTTGGGATACTTTTGCACGTTCTGAGATAGTAATATGTCAAAAGAAATTTGTTCTTTTTACCATAGCCCGAAGGATCGCCAAACTAAAGTGGGCAGGACAGATTGCTCGCAGAACAGATGGTTGATGGGGTCGAAAAGTTCTGGAGTGGCGACCGCGTACCGGAAGATGCAGCGTTGAAAGGCCTCCCACTAGATGGACCGATGACCTGGTGAGGGTCGCTGATAGCCGATGGATGCGAGACGCACAGGACCGGTTGTTGTGGCGACACTTGGGGGAGGCCTATGTCCAGCAGTGGACGTCTTTCGGCTGATAATTATGATGATGATGATGAAGAAACATCTAATCGGTGGATTAATGATCTTTGTGCGGTGGGCTCTTAGCAAATTGAGATGAATGACGTGAGATTGGAGAGGTCTATATGCAGCAGTGCACTGTGTTGGATGATGACAACAAAATTAATAAAGAAATATCTAATTTGTTTTGGCGCAAAAAAAAAACAAAAGATAAGCATTGAAGAAATAGCAAAGCCAATTGCGGGCCCTACACGTTCAAGTAATTTATTCAAATATGCTGGTTCGAACTGTTTGATAAAGTTAATAGAATCACGAAATTTCAAAATTCAAAATTTAAAAATTATTAATTTGCGCAAATAAGGTACATAAAGTTCATAATCATAAGTATAAGCTACAACATATAGCATATTTCATACAACTGATTTTAGATCAAATTTTCCCACAGACATTCAAGCCAATTTAGTAAGTGTTTGAACTAGCCTGTTTGATCAAATTACTTGAACGTGTATGGCCCACATTACGCTATCATTACTTTCGTGTATTTTATTTGCAGATATTACGAAGTGTGTCAATTGTTTTTTCTCGCCTGCAAAAGTCTCTCCCATCCCTTTCTTTTATTCAAATTGTTATACTTCATCTCGCCAATTCTGGAGAAAGCCATATAAGACGTTCCGCCATGTTTGTCGTTGTCTTCAAATAAAACCCAAAAATAAATACGAGTCGAACGAGTCGTATGTAAATTCCTAAAATTGTAAATTCCACGCGTTTTATGTATTCCATAGCAACCAATACATTCCCCCTCATATAATAACCATGGAAAATACCCCATAATCTGCAATAAAAAGGCGTCAATTACCCATAAAAACAGCACCTCAGCCATTTCTAATAAGGATTATTCACACTCCCTTTAAAGCGGCTTTCCTTTGACAATTTAATAGGTATTAACCTCAGATTGTGGAAATAAATCAGATATGCTATTAAGATAAGTATTGGGAAGTGACGACAATATATATTAGTACAATATATACAAAAATAATATTTATTCGACTTCCAGTTTAAGAAAGTTGTGTGTTTGTCTCGATAGATTTTGCCCCACACTAAGTATTTCTCCTGTATAGTGGGTGCGTTTACAAACTTACATACACAAACAGCTAGACCCGGAACAACTAACTGTAGGCCATACAAATATTTGTTGCGTGCGGGAATCGAACACGCGACACGCAGCGCCGCAGCCAATCGCTCAACCACTGCGCCAACCGTCTCGTCGTCTCAGAGTTGTTCATAGTAAACGTTACAACTTTAATGTGGGCATTATTTACCTGTCTTCATTTCCAAAAACAACACATCTCCATTGTTTCTAAGATCAAAATCCTGAGGTATTTACGTAATCCCTGGTTTAAACTTTGTTTTAATGCTTGCCTTTGTACAAGTCTTGGAAGAAGCCTGAACGAACAAGTCATGAAATCTTAAGATTAAGTGAGAGCTCCATTTTATCTTATAGGGGCAGCGGACACCGGATTTAACCGGTTTTTACTGGATTCCACCAGTTCACACCAGTTTGTTGGAGCTTAAGTTTAGGAATTGTGGGAAGTTGGTGTCGGTTTGAACTTTAAAAGTCTTTGGTCTTAACTTTTATCAGGTTGCTTGAGTAAAACATGTGTTTATCAAGTTGTTTGTGAAAAATCTATTTTTATGGCTGTTCATTGTGTGCCCTAAATACACTGTTTTAGTACGGTTGCCAAGTACACAGTGATTCATGTAAAGTATCCTGTTTTTGGGTGTGATCTTAAAAGGGTAAATGGCTTCTTCTTCCAATATAAACAGTCTTAGATTGTTGCAGACCTTTTCGTGTCTTTATTTTTATCCTATCCGCATGTTCTACAAAAGTACTTGGTACATAACTGTGTTATTTGCTTTTGTTTGCACCATTTTTTATCTTCAACTGTGTATAGATAGATAGTGAAAGATTAAAAAAAATGAAAATATTGGCGAGCAATTAAATAGTTATTTTTCTCTTTTCTATCTTTTCAGTCCCACTGTAAACCATCCTGCATCTTTTTTCCATTCCTCCCTGCTTTAGACGAGAGTGGACCAATAATGTCGATATGCTTCAAGCTCGTCCCACCATCATCGCATGGATCTACCCCACGCTATGGTTTAGCTTGTCTGCTTTTTGGATGACGTCACCGATTTCTGTTTTGAAACGTGTTCCAAAATAATGCTTTATTTCGTTTTAAAAATATTCAAACGCGACCAATGTAAGTGGCCCCCAAAATCATTGTTAAAACTAGCCGCAGACGTTGCTTTGAATTAATGAACAGATCGCTCGCGCGCGGCTACCCTTAATTAATAGCTAATGAAGCCTCCTACAGGGAGTTGTTTTAGAAAAATGTTCGACACTTTACTTTGCTACATCGTGGACTATTTTTGTAGGAAGATTTTTTTGCGTGGAATTATTATGAGCTTCAATCTATTAGGCTGGGTAGATTTTTTGTGTTCCAGTTTGTAGGTTTTGAAAAGATTTCACATAAGTACTTTCTTCCTAAATCTTGAAAGTGGTGGTTTCGAAGATCGATGCTTAGGGAAGAATAGGTTAGGTTAGCAGTGTTTATTGAAGGGTACGCGACTTTGTACGCGACTTTTTACGCGCATTTCCCCTTTTTTGTCTGTCACCAACTGCAGCAGTCTGATACAGTTGGTGACATGAAATCTGTGATTGAACTAAAGTTAATACCACAAACTGTAACAAGCTGCTTGAAATATCATTTCTTCGTAACTTTTTAGTCGTTTTTTCGAGTCGATTTTTTTTTAAAAATCACTTTTGTTTTGAAATTTTTCTCCACCACCTTGACACCTTTCTGGAACACCCTGTATAAATTTCAATAAGAAAACAGTCAGTTTTAAGTTTTTTCAACGCTTTGCCTGATAATCACAAAGAAGTCGGTTTCTAATCTTTTCATTTAGATACCTATTTGAAACACAGTTTCTTAAAAGTAATAGTTTATAGCGCAAACAATGAAAACTTGACAAAGCCATTTATACTTTTGGCGAACTAGAATCTAGCCGTGGGCAAGACAAAACGTCTAAAAGTCCCAGAGATACCGTCGCCTCGACTTTTAAAGATGTAACATTTAAAATGTCCTCGTACCGAGAATTCTTGGAATTTTCAGAGTTCCTGTAGTACCTAAACTTTCAACATTTAAAACGTTAATTTTTTATAGAGCAAAATTTTATTGTAAGTTTGGAACGAAATTAACAATTTAAACAAATTAGCAATTCATCAGATTTTAGGCCAATAGATTCGGAGGTAAGGTGAGGGTGGAATATGAAATACTAGATTTTGCCCGCGGCTCCGCCCGCGTGTATGTCGGTTTTCGCGTAAAAAAGTAGCCTATGTCCTTCTCCATATCTCAGGCTACATATCTGCCAAATTTCATGCCGATCCCTTCAGCCGATTTAGCATGAAAGTGTAACAGACAGATAGAGTTACTTTCGCATTTATAATATTAGTAAGGATTTATCTGTTTTCTTAAAATAATTCTATTCTTTTAAATTTGTTATTTGTCCCCCAAAAAATAATTCATACTCCAAAATGTCGTTATGTTACTAGTTCGTGTTTGGTCAGTGAAGTTTATCTATGTGTATTACCTATGTGCCTTTCAACTGAATCAGTCCGGAAGTTTTGGGCTGTGACAGATGGACATACAGACACAATACGAGTGATCCTCTATGACTTCAACAAGTAACAAGACACAAAATTGCGCTTTTAAAATTTGTTTACCCAAGACTTCTTAAGACCATGTGCCGATAACTGAGCTAGCCCACTATTCCCGGCGCCGGACTTGTAAACTGCCTGCAAACGTGTCCAAGTCGGATATCGTTCCATCTTGCACGTAATACCGGATTCTAGTACCTGATGTATAGAATACGGAGGATGCAGGTAGCCGATTATTTTTATTACCTTTGTTTTATTGGACGTATGTGGTCAATCTTAGGGCCTAGCACGAATGTTTTGACGTATAGTAACGTTAAAGTATCGTTAACGTTAGTGAATTTTCATTATAAAAAACTACATTTCCAAATTGTGTATGCTGTTGTGTGTGTTGTGTTGTGTACCAAAATATAGTATTTTGGTTTAATTTAATGCGACATAATACAATTTGTATCATACAAAATATGAATATTGTATCCAATTCAAATAAATATTTTATGCGAAACGAGTATTATAATAGTAAAATTCACTCACATTAACGATACTGCAGTGCGATTCTGCAGTGCGATTCTGTAAACATGTCGAAGTGAACACCCGGGCGGGGCGCACGACAGGTGAGTTGTCAAACCATACAAATAAGATGGAATGACAGCTCTATTGTCGTTCACTCCGCCAAGTTGAACAACGTGAGATGTCGACAGAATCGACCGGCTGTAAACATGTCGAAGTGAACACCCGGGCGGGGCGCACGACAGGTGAGTTGTCAAACCATACAAATAAGATGGAATGACAGCTCAATTGTCGTTCACTCCGCCGAGGTGAACACCGTGAGATGTCGACAGAATCGACCGGCTGTTACGTTACCATACGTCAGAAGATTAGTGATAGTGACCTCAAAATCGACCATAGAAAGTGTTAACTATTGAGACACTATTCACTATAACTATTGTTGCCCCCAGGGAATATAGGTCACTTTGATTTAGTAAATACAACGAGTTACAGAATAAAAGCAATACCTTTTAAGGGGTTATTGTACTCATCATTATGAACAACTTTTAGTCTGGAACCAGTTTTTTTCTTTCGCGATGTCAGTTTTGGTCCCATAGTAAAAGTTGTGCATAATGATGAGTACAATGGCCCCTTAAGAAGTATTGCGTTTATTCTGTTAAACGTTATATAAATAGCAAAAAATGTTTATGTCGAACTACCTACTCAGCCAATATCTAAAGTAAATTGGAAAGGTAAGTGTAGAACATTAAAATAAAAAATAATTTGTTTACCCAACAAACACCACAATGCTTCCGAATCCATACGCGTTTCAAGCCAACCTTCACAACTATTCTCTACCCGAACTCTGAACCCACTCCAACCCAACTACATCTAAAACTACCCAATACCTTTTCTAAAACCGAAACTGAGCAAATAACCACGCTATTCGCCTGAGTAGCGAAGTTGCGCTGTGCTCTGAGCGGCCATATTTTGTGCATCACGGTATTAGGACGGCGGCACGCGGGCAACTGCGTGAAGTATGGCGCAACATTATGTGGACTACGTGAGAAGCCTTGGAGTGGCGCGGAAATTGTGTGTTGTTCTTGTGCGACGGATTGATTTTTGGTTTGGTTGTGATTGGTATTGTAGTGGGTCGCAAGTAAATGATGGAATAGAGGATTTGATCTTGAAATCCTTAAGGGAGATGATCAATTCCCGCGCAGATGTTAAAGTTACATCTCTTTGGAGTAATTTTCCTAACAAAAGTAGGACAAAATGATTTATTTTAGGACGTGAGATTTATAAAAGATATCATTCAAAAATATAATTATTGCTTTTATTAGTTCATTATTGGAGGCGACGAGTATCGCTTCTGGTACCTCTCGCTTGGCGCCTCCATCAAATGTCGCACAGGAGCGTGAGATTTGCAAATATATAATTACATTTTTAAAAACAAGTTAAATCATTACCTACCAGCATTTACAAAGGCGGTATCAGTGTACCCATACTTTGCCTTATCCTTGAAAAATTTTGCCGATGGTTACATCGTGTTATTTGTTTTCCAAATCAATAATAATTTTAAAAAAGTAATGAAAATCAACACATTCCTATACATGAATTTACAGTGTAGGTACGGTTATAGGCGCTTTCACCACGATTGTTGCACCAAAAGTGTCCCACTCTGTAACCAGCATTATTTCCCGTATTATACTGATTGGGAGCATTCCGTCCTCTTGTGTAAAGTTAAAACTTCAGATGTGATGAAATACATTTGCATACGAATAACACTTTCGTCCTTATTTATAATTTTACTTTCAAATGTCTAGACGGGAGCGTTAGGAATATTAAAGAAAATTTTATTACTACGAATGCTTGGAACTTTGGTAGATAAAATCGCTTAGAAGAAGTAAAAAGAATTCTGTACTTAGATAAAATTTTGTTTAGATAAGACCTTGAAATGCAATAATTGTAATGTTTTGGTTTTGAAAAAGATTTTTTTACAGCTTTTGGTATACCGCTGTAGCAAAAGGCCAGTGTGAGGTTTTTAAAGAACTACTTTCCTACAAGGGACCTGAAGTGGCAAAGGACCTTCAGAGAGACAGACTAAGGCACTTGGCGTCAGCAAGGAGTGCGTGGTCATATTTATGGGTGGTGTTCTATAGCTGCTATAGTGTTAAGAAACAATGAAAAACCGACCTCGAAGAACGACTAAAAAGTAAAAAAAAAAAACACTTTTCAAGCGGTCTGATGCAGGCGATGGCATCGAATCTGACACTCATAAAACTGCATCAGTTTTAAAAGTGATTTTTTCTTAATTTAAATCCTGCATCGCCGTATCAGAGTTTTTCGTGCTATTTGAATAAATACAACAGTCCGAATATCAACTATCGGGCAGTTGCCCACCGGACACAACAACCAGTCGGAGGATTCTCCCTTTTCAATGGAGGTTCGCGGGGCTTACACCCTGTTTCGCATATTATACCTAACCCTAAACCTGTTAATAATTACAAATGACAGCCAGGACCAACAGCTTAACTTGCTTTTTGAGGCACGGAGTAATACCGGTATGTTAAGATGATCACCCATCCATGGACAAAAGCTTGCCATGTACGGCTGTAATTAATAGCCACGAGCTCCTTCAACACACCACTGCTTAGTACTAACCTAATATTTTCCTAACCATACTCTATAATATTTATTCAATACAACAACGGAAAACTAAATTCCATTTCTTTACTTAAATAAACAATTGGTGTTCTTTATTTTTGTGTATTGCAATACATTTGTTGTGGGCCATAAAACAAGCGTGGGGTCAGCTTAATGTTACGGAAAATTCGCTTTTACCGAAGAACTGTAGAGCTGTCGAGAGAATGAATGCGTACGTGGATGAGTATAAAACAATGGTTTTATGGCCCAACATAGTCTTTTCTTGAGGAATAAGAAGTGTTTTAGTGTTAGTAAAAAGGTTGAATGATTCTTGGTAAAGGAAAGGATAGACTTATTTTCTGTCTTGTCGTAGGTGTTACAAAATGGATTGTTTGTATAAAAAGAAAATAGGCAGCTGCATATTTACTTTGCTTTATAATTTTTAGGGATAAAGAAATCATGATATGACTTCTTCCGCTCTGGGTGGAGCGGAAGGAAATTTTAGACTCTTACTGACTAAAACCCATTCGTGTACATTTCGAACAAATCCGGAACATGTATAATACCTACTACTATTAGTACTATACATAAACTCGAAAGCAATATTCAAGGTGTGACAGAAATGATAAACACAGTTCTCGAAAAAGAAAACAATTGTCTCATAAATTAATGTTACGAGTAAATTGTATTGCGGAACTCGCAAAATGGACTGAACAGGTGCGAGCTACCAGCAGGCAGCAACAAATCCTAGAATAGAAATAATTTACAATTATTTTAATTTTTGAACATCATTTCCATCACTTGTTCCTTTTTCCCACCGTCTTTTTAAAATGTGTAAAATAGAAAATGTCAACGTTAAACTGCTGAGTTTCCCGAACACCTGCTTTGGTCCCGAGGTGTTCCGAAGTCAGTGGAGTGACAGCGAAGCGACACAGATGACGACGTCTCTGGTGCGACGAATGTAGATAGTACTTTGATAATAGAATTCTTTTAAAGACTGTTACTAGTCACTGTGAAATTTTCGTTAAACCCGTTAAAATAAGTTAACAGGGGTTTATTTTGCATGTATATTGTGTACTCACGTACAGAACCGCAGATTTTTTTAATATTTTTTGAAGTAACAGTTTTTAGTATGTTTATGTTTTTATGTATCTATTTAAGTGTATTTATTTAGTACCTACTTATACATGTGGACAGTATAATTGTTCATCTTTTGCAACCTTATATATTGGCCAAGATAATAAAAATGTTTATAAAAATTAGTTTTTTAAGAAAATGCAAAGTTTGAGGCGTTTTATCATTTTTCCAACTTAATTGATTTGTCTTTAACTGACGATTGAATAGAATCATCAATCCCTACTGTCAGCTTTGAAAAACAAAATGAAGTCATCCATTAACCTCGCAAAAGAAACTAAAGTCGAATTAAACCCTTTTCAACAAGTACAACTTAAACAACTTAGCACTAGCAATTGCAAGTAATCACCCATTTGTACTCTGTACCCACAAAGCGCTGAAGCGCTGGACGGCAACAATACTAGAAAGCATTTAAGCGAAACAGCCAACTCTTCTTCGAATAGTTGCGCTGGCTGTGCATTTGACCACGGGGCACTACTGTTGGTTATCAAGCGTTTCTCGAATTTTGTGGGTTTTTAATGAATTTTTGTGAGACTTGAATCTGTTTATACAGTCTTGAGTTTTCAACTGGTTAGCCTAAAAAAATATTCGTAGGACTTTGAATAAATCTCGAATTATGAAATACCGATCATCAAATTCAAAAACGAGGTGTCACATAAGAGCCGAGCATTGTAGCGTAACTCGGAACTCGCTTGAGAGGAAAAACACTTAACCGTGCTACAGTAAATTTATGAAGTAGGTATATAAGTTAGGGAGTAAGTTGAATTAATCAAGTTTTTCATAGGTGAAATAATTTTTGTGATAGGATCTGTACTTCTAGAGATTACCTCACCCACTCAAAAAAACAACGGGTACTGTTGATAACATAAGTTTAGTTTTGTTAAAACAGCAAGAGCCAAGAATCCTTAGCTGGAGTAGGATCCTATTGAAATGTAGCGAAACATTTTAGAGTTTTTTTTTTGTCCTGCGCCAAATTTTCCTAAGAATCACCTACAGGAATTCATATTTAAAAGAGGCCATCTATACATTTTTTAAATTTCTTTCTATCAACAAGTTCTAATCGAGTAATCATGGTAACTCCCACAATATTAGAAGCAACATTAGTCGCCAGGGCAAGTTTAATGCTTGTCGCCATAAATATACGCTCAGCTGATGTATTTACAGCCTCGCAAATTGTACCTTTATAACTGCTCAGCGGCCGGGGATCACCTGTAACCATTGCGCTTAATGTCGGTGATAAAAGATTATTGTTTACTTGCTGGGCTGGGTCTTCGGGGGCGTGAGGTATGTTGTTTTGATCATGTATGGTCATATCTAGTAAGTTTTCGTCATTTACATTATGTTGAAATCTTGGGTTTGTTTGAAAGACTACGTGGGCGTTGCTATTTAGATTCAGATACTTTGACTTTGTTCATAGTGTCAGACGTAAAAGAATAGCACCATCCCATCACTTTCCGTGGGTGTCGTAAGAGGCGAGTCCCTTAGACTCACCGGAGAACGGGCAGCAGCATACTCCGTAGGAACATTGCTAGCCTGCTGCTGCCTGGCGATTATGGCAAACCCCCCATTTGGGGGAGGCCTATGTTCCGCAGTTGACGTCTTTCGACTGAAATGGTGATGATGCTGACTTTGACTGGTATTTTTCACTTGATGGTTTACGAGTTCTATAAGATTGAACTGGAAGCGTATCTTGTGATAAGCAACCGTGAAAAAGATAGGTAATAAATATTATGCTATCCATGTTTTTCATTTTAAATACAAATGCACAGTACAGAAGCTACTAATGTAGGAGTCGCAGACCAAAGAAATAGTAGCAAAAATCAGATATGTTTGTAGTCAAACGGGAGCTATTTTTTTTGTTAAATGTGCTTATCAACAAAACTAAAAAAAAATATAGCAGAAACAAACCGAAGAGTATTTGGAGCCAATATATTTCTAGAGATAGACTTAAAGACTGAATCGAGTTCAGAAAAAACTTTTTACAAAAATTAAAATACAACTAGTCGGTGTCAAAAAACGAAGGAAACACAGACTTCCAAAGTTAAAGTTATTAAGTACTTTGTAGTGGTTTTTTAGTTGGAAGTCGGTTGTAATTTTTATAAAGAAGTTTTTTATTTTTCACTTTTTAGTGCTGCCATGCTCCCCAAAAATTCCAACCAGTCCAAATTTATTTCAACTGTCTATCTCCGAACCTTTAAGAAATGTAAGTGGGACCATTTCGGTATAAACCTCCGAATTGATAACCTTTTCTACACTAATATTATAAAGAGGAAAGATTTGTTTGTTTGTTTGTTTGTTTGAAATGAATAGGCTCCGAAACTACTGGACCGATTTGAAAAATTCTTTCACCAGTAGAATCCTACATTATCAGAGATGGACATAGGCTATAGAATATTTTCAAAAAAGTTAGGGATCCGTATGAAAACTTCGATAATGTGACCCAAGGTGTGAGAAAAAATCCTTATATCGCGTACGCTGCGGAATCTATTGACAATAGAGCAAAGTGATGTACTACAGTTTTATAGAGGTCATCAATATCTACAAAAAAGTTCGCGATACCATATGTCTAACTATTATGGATAAGTCACCATGACCGCTTTTTGTTAATATTAGTCAAGCAAATCCCATGGTGAAATAAAAAATGGTGATTATAGTACCACGATGTTAATCCTTATCCATTTAAATGGTTTGATAATTAAGGTTGATTATGTCCGTGTAAATTACACTTTAAATCATTCAAATCGGACCTTTCGTTCAAAAGTTACGACGGTAATAAACATGCTCGGAGTAAGAAAAATGTCGCGGCTTGAGCGAACTGGGGAGAATCGTATCAATGCTTGGTCCGATGACGTTGAACCACCACGGCATTTAAATGTTTTCGATCAAACAATAAGAATATCAAATGTTTGGATTTTTCGAAAATCAACTAGGTACATACATAACAAGGGGTGAAGCAGGGGTGAATAAGTTTTTAGGGGAGGAAATTATAGCTTGCTTCAATTTACGTCGGAATTCTATGAATAAACTAAAAGTGGCATAATTGCAACAGATCATGTACCTAACAATTTTTGCATAATCAACCTCTGACGGGCTGAACGGGGTGAACAGTTGCGCTGAACCAATAATGAGAATCGTTGTGCTTAATTTTCCAAAACTAACCTTTATAAGGGGATATGTATAGGGGCGTTGCAGTTTGTGGAGTACCTACTATCCCCACGCGGACGAAGTCGCGGGCGAAGTGCTAGTCATTTATAAGTCGGTTAAAAATAATCCGGCTCGAAGGACCAAAATTTATTTATTGTTTATTTATTTATTTACTAAAATAAATTATGCTGAAGGTCCTAATGCAATACTCATCTGCTTTCGATGGTCTTGTTCCGACCAACCAACAAGGTAACAACGGATCGTCGGTTGAAAATCACTCCATTTCAAGTTTCTTCGATTCACTAGCTTTGGCCAGCAAACGATTGGTTCTACCGGGAAAGTATTAAAGTCCAAACCGAGTGACCAGTTTTACTAATTTATTTATAAACCTCAAAATATTAATATTAGAACTATAACTCAGGAGGCTGTAACTACCCTCCCGGGTATATTCTCATAGTTACATGAAACAGGAGTGGTAAATTATCATCAGGACTTGAATTGGTGGAAGCTTTCCTAGACGCAACTCTAAGATGCAAGTGTTAGGACTTCGTGTTCGCGAATTAAATTTCCCTTGCAAGATGTAATGAACGATCTTATCTATCCCACATTTTACATGTAATGTGGGGATTGCCAAATCGTCGAGGCCCTGCCTCGCATGTTTGAGGCTTTATCAATTCAGTTGTACTTTATAAGTTTTTTTCGGACATCAGTAAGTGAAAAAATCAGCAGGAAACCCATTATTATCCCGCTTCATTTTCATCATCTGTACGGAGCGGTTGCTCCGTATAGTTCTAACTATTTTTCACTTCAGTAACAATTTTTGAAACCGCCCACGTAGTTTTGACTCAACCAGTGTATCTACTAACCTAATCAAAACCAGACAAGGTGGACAACCTGTAAAATTGGACATAGTAATCTAGCATCGTTGTAACGTCCTGTGGTAGTTTTCACTTAATCGGATAGACGATAGCAACCTTATTGTATTAGGCGACCCGATCGGGTTCCTAATGAAGTTATTTTGAAGTAACAATTCGTTAGTTACCTACCTAAGTAGTAAGGTGGAATTTACCCAAGTAGTAACTGGTTTGGTAAGGTTGTCAAATTAATAGGTTAGGTCTTAAAATACAGAGGGCTTAGTGTGAGTTTTTTAACGTACTCGATCGCGTAATCGGAAAGCTACAGTGCGATTGCCAAACCACCTGCCAAGCGTGGCGATTATGGCAAACCCCCCAATTGGGGGAGGCCTATGTCCAGCAGTGGACGTCTTTCGGCTGATATGATGATGATGATGAAAGTAAAGGTTAATCTACACATAATTTTCAGGGCCGTGCCCAGAACGTGCTTTCCGGGGCACGGAGGAATCTCGGTATGTAAAAATGGTCACCTACCCACAGACCAACCTCGGCAAGTATTCCTTAACCTATATTAGCCACGAGCTCTTCAACATTATCCAAATGAAAATAATATATTTTCCATTATACCCAAACAAAATACACACACAGTACCTACCATAAAATCAAACAAGCTTTTTTTCCCGCGCTGTTTTATCAAAAAGTGAATGCAACTTGACATCCGGGCTGCAGCCTAAATAAAATCTGTCAATCAAATGGTTCCGTAGGCGATTTGGACGCACACGACATAAAACATTCCGTTTTGAGTGGTTCAGGTCGGTTGTGGTACAAGCAGCGGAGGTAGCGGGAACATTAATTTCATCATCATCATCATCACATCAGCCGAAAGATGTCCACTGCTGGACATGGGCCAAAATCCCCCAAATAAGGGGGGTTTTCCATAATCGCCACACTTGGCTGGCGGGTTGGAAATCGCAGTGCAGTAGCTGTAGCAATAAATCTACAGAGAATGCTGCTGCTCATTTTCTGGTGAGTACCTTAGTCGCCTCTTACGACACCAACGGGAAGCAATGGGATGGTGCTATTCTTTTACGTCTGACACAATACGGAACATTAGTAGAGTAGAGTAGGGACTCCCGTATCCGCACTTAGACTCTCATTCGGTCCGTTGTGCGTATATGTCCTAGCTAAGTTAGCCAGCCTAGCTCCGCCCAGAAGCACAGAAGTTTCCTGGGAGCTTCACAGGCTTCGCAGAGCGACCTCACCGTTCCGAGGATTTATTCCCATTGGGTAGCCACGGCCTCGCATTCCAGGATGGCGTGGGCGGCTGATTCTTCGGCGACAAAACGGCCCCTGCAGAGTGGGCTGTCTGTGGCGCCTATGTTATAATGATGTTTGTTTAGGGGGCAATGGCCCGTAATTGTCCCTATTATTGCTCTGAGGTCATTTCTACTCAGGTTGAGTAGTCGTTTTGTTAATCGCGGATGTAGACTTGGCATTGCCATTTTTGAAATATTACGGAACATTAATTTGATGGGATAAAATATCGCCTGTCAAAATAGTTAGAACAAAAGGTGATAAAGAAATGAGATTCACAATTAATATAACAGTCAACAATCAATGTTACAATCATCATAATGTTTAACGGTCTTCAAACTGGCGTAGTATATGAGAAAAAAACTTCTATGTTATATGAATTATTTGTGGTTCTTGACTTTGAGTATGTAGTTTTAAGTTACAATCATGCTGACATGAACAAACACAATCAATCATTCTCAAGTAAGATCGCTCCATCGTCGACTTTGTCTCTGCCATCTCTGACCTAGACTAGAGTCAAGTTACCTATCCCAAATAATAAAAAAATAGTAAAAAGTAAATAAAATAGCTGCCAAAACCAAAATAGCCAGCAAAAAAGCTGACAACATCAATCCATCTCTTCTATTTAAATTTGGCTTTTTTTTAAGCCGCTACGATAGCCTGAACCATATACTGCGGAAGGGATATAAAACACAGGGACGTAGCCTGAACCATAATATTGCGGAAGGGATTTAGAAAAGGTTCACAAACAACCCCGCTATCGCTACCTCTCATCCCTCAGGCCACAAAGTCACGCAGTGTGCGCGTAACACAGGCTGGACGTGGGACGCGCATAACGAATGTCCAAACACTGAATAGCTGATGAACAATTTGCATACCTGAATCGCTATAATGTACTGACACCGTTAAGGACATAGTTTGAAGGACAGCCCTTGAAACCGAGGGTGTTGTGGTATTATACCGTCATGTCTGCTTTACTAAAGGGTTGAATGTTTAAGAGGGGTTTTTGAACAGGCTAAATGAATCTAGACTGGGGTTGCTACTGAGAAGTTATCGCCTGATGGTAAAGTAACAGATATCCGGACACCAAGGTCCGTACATCCAGATGTATGGACCTCAGCCTCATCGAAAGAGGGAAACTTATGATTAGTCTCGAACCCGACCTAAGAATTAATGACAACATGATTTGACAGTTGTTCTTAGTGAAACGGAGTAGAAAACACCCGACACTAAGGCCGAAACTACGGACTTCGGGTTTAGAGAGTAGACCCCCAGAAGTAAAGATATCCGCAGCAGAACTGTGCCCACCCAATAATCGCCAAACTGTGCACATCGCTCGCTCTTTGGTCGAAAGATTCTGGAGTGGCGACAACGTACCGGAAGCTGCAGCGTTAGAAGGTATTTAACTTGTGATGAAACAAAGTCACCTTAAACTGGAATTACTGTAAAGATGTCCAGAAAATGCGTGTAATTCGAGCAAGTTGTAAATAGAGGTCTAATAAGAGTTTACAATCAAGTGTTCAGTTTCTGAAACACTGCCTAGCGTTGGTTATCTCACAAAACTTACCTATGATCTTAGTTTAAGATGTCGATTGGGTGTCGCTGGGCGATTCCCGGCCACCGTAGGTGCGGGTCTGCGGACGGCGAGCGCTGGGTGGCTCGCCGTCCGATCAAAGCCAGGCCCGAGTCGACGGTGCGTTGTGTTCCACGCGCGCCTCAAAGAGATGTCAACATAGCAGAAGGGACCTGTTGGGGCCGGAGCCTGCCTGAGTTGCGGATTTTGTTCGAAAGAGCTACCGCGGCCCTGGAAAGCACTACGAGGAGCACGGATGCGTTTTAGTCAGTAAGACTCTGACACTCCCTCCCGCTCCACCCAGAGTGGCAGGAGTCATTTGATGATTTCCCATCAATAAAAAAGGTACAGTTGTTTTATCTCACGAGTGCGGGCGAGCCATAGTTGTGTAGGTAAATGTACGTGCACATTGTCTTAGTGTGTGTAAGTTCGTTTCAGTCGCTCCCAAGCATACTCACACTTAAACAATGTGCACGTACATTTACCTACACACAACTATGGCTCGCCCGCACTCGTGAGATAAAACAACTGTACCTAGGTGTCAATCAACATTTCAAGTAACTAAAGGTCGTTAGCTCGCCCTTATGATACCTAAAACATAAAAATATATAGGTAATAACACCTTAACAACCTGAGCACGTAAAAAATCGAGCGAAAGACGTCTGGGTTCTTGACTTTATGCGCTTTAAACATGAGTCAAAAGCTCTTAAAAGTTTTGCAGTGGTATTTAAGTTTGTTCCGTCGATTAATGCCATGTTTTTGATCAAAACAGTTTTGTATTCTATCCCTATTAAAATTCAGTGATGATAACACCCTTCATGACCCTACATTCTGAATTTTGATATTATGCAATCATGCATCAGATCAAGTTATCCATTTGATCCTTATTATTGATGTTAAGGCTGAAGTAAGAATTAGTTTTAAAACTTACGTAATAGTGTCATTCTTTTACTATTTATAGGCACGCGTTCCACTACCTCACCTGATGGTAAGCGATGTTGTGTCGCACGTCGACGCACGTCATGTTGCAAAAAAAAAAAAATAAGTTGCGTCGTCGTCATTCAGCCAAAAGACACTTGCTGGACATTGGTCTACGCCAAACTACCCCTTCCTCTCCCATCCATCAGGATATCACGGCATTTGAATGAAAACGGGTGGGTTTTAGTCAGTACAAGCCCGACACTCCCTCCCGCTCCATCCAGAGGGGAAGGGGTAATTTGATGATTTCCCATCCAAAAAAAGGTGTTTATTCTGTACTAAATATCGTAAACACATATTTCATTCCTGTCTTTTGTTTTTACCTAAATTCTAAACTAAACCAAACACATCACACAGATATTTTTCCGTCATGCGTTCTAAATAAAAGTCTCCAATTAGTTGAAAAGTCTCTCAAACCGGCGCAGCGTGGTCACCGGACGTTTGAGCGAACGCTCGTGCGATACCATTGATTGAAATGTCCTGCGTTTGAATACTTGACACACTATGTGTGTTGGCTGTTATAGGAGATTTTTGTGACGTTTCGTATGTTTTTGTTGGCTTAGAGTATATTTTTGTGTGTGGCAGGTGACGTGACGGAGATGTCGTGAGGTTTTGGACGGAAACACTTATACAATGAGCAAACCTGCTTGACATCATTCCTTCTCGATTTTAGGAAAATATTGTTTGCCATGCATCGTACTGCCAAAACACTGCTAATATTCCATACTACAGTCGATGATCTACGTTAATAAATATGATAAATAATTAATCAAATGGAGCTCGTAGTGCTGGTGGCTAAATAATAACAGCAACACGGGTCGATCTTCAAGGTTAAGCAGCGCTTGCCGGGGTCGTTCTGTGGATGGGTGACCGTCTTAACATACCGAGATTCTCCGTGCCTCGGAAAGCACGTTAAGCTGTTGGTCTCTGCTGACATTTATAGATCTTTGGCAGTCGTTATGGATTGTCAGAAGCCAGAAAATCTGACTCCAGTCTTGCCAAGAAGTACCGTGTTACCCAGTTAATGGGTTGTGGAGGTCTGGTAGGCAGCCGCTCCACATAAAATACTAGTATTCAACTGAATCCGGTTTGACTGTAAAAGGCTTGGCAGATGATGATAAATTATATCAATTGAAATATGAGTTTTAACCCCTCAAAGCTTTGATATAGAATGCGAGAATAGAGCCCCTGCCCCGTTTTGAATTAACATTACGAGCTAAGTAATCTCACTAAATTACTTACGTAGTGCCGGTCGATTCTGTCGACATCTCACGGTGTTCACCTCCCCCTCTTCTTCGTCGTTCCCTCACTGCTGAGGATCGCGACCACATACGACGCGTCTCCAAGCCATGCGGTCTTCTGCAATGTGGACCGCTCTGTACATGCTGCCTCCAGCAGCCTTCTTTATGGCGTCGGACCATCTTGCCGGTGTTCTACCTTGAGCGCGTCTTCCTTCGACCCGGTGTTCACCTAGGCGGAGTGAATGACAACTGAGCTGTCATTCCATCTTATTTGTATGGTTTGACAACTCACTCGTCGTGCACCCCGCCCAAGTGTTCACTTCGTTTACAGCAGTGCGATTCTGTAAACATGTCGAAGTGAACACCCAGGCGGGGCGCACGACAGGTGAGTTGTCAAAACATACAAATAAGATAGAATGACAGCTCTATTGTCGTTCACTCCGCCTAGGTGAACATCGTGAGATGTCGACAGAATCGACCGGCTGAATCGCACTGCTGGACAGATACTAAGTAGGTATAGATCATCTGAAAGGTGTCTGTCACATCATCTCAGGCACTTTCTCATACAATGACTAAAAAGAAACACCAAACTTATTTGAAGAAACATCCCAACCAAACCTATTTTTCCTCTAAAAAAAACTCAACGTTCCACTGTATGTCTCGCCGCTTTTTCCTCAATTTTTTCCCGAACACAACAGATCGATGGCCGTCCATTGGTCTCATTCGAATGGTCTGTGACCCACATTGGCCGGCAGACGTAATATCCGGCCGACGTCGAGCGCTCACCGGAAATTTCATCAAATCTGTCACAGCATTGATAAGTTATCAACATCTAATGTTTGGATGGGGTGAGACTTTCCCTTTTATAGTGCAAGGGTAAGTAGAGGTACAGGAAACACACGTGACGGTGTAGCCTTGAACTACGTTTCACTAAGAAGCTGGGTCAAAGTGCAGCTTATTTTAAGCTGGTTTTCTTTATGCACTTGATATACAAAGCGCTCCGGGCAAATGTATGGAGTTTGGCCGCGCGCTCGCGACACTAAGTATATCTCGTTCCTTTGAAAGAAAAACGAAAGTAAGAAAGAAAAAGAGTTTATTGGCGCCAAGCTTGACGGTCACCATACAAATATGTAGGTATATATATAAATCTAAACGGGATTGTGAGGAAGATATGCGTCACATCGGCGCAAAACGGCCATCGCTCAGCATAATGCTGGAACTCGTGTGCGAGACAGAGCCACAGCGCTGGTTTTCAGTGACAGCCGGTAATTTGACGCCATACATTTTACCGCTTTGTATATCAAATCCCTTACACTGCAATAGTATATTGTAAGCGCTAGTTATAAGTGCAATAACGGTAATTGACCCACATACATTTATTGTTGAAATAAAGACATAAAGCTGTCCTGAATTGACTTCTATCGTGTTCCTTGAAATGAAAAACAGTTCATAATTTATTGTCCGGGTATCTACGAAGGGATATTAGAGAAAGGTCAATGTACTTTATTGCAAGTTTATCTGGCGCCTACCATAGGCGCATTGTTAACGGTCTTGATTTAGATACTGGACTGGTATTTTACTTAAGAGCGTTTACGCCGTACGACTTTTCATACAAACTTTGAAGTCCTTATTTTTCGAAATGAATGAACCGATTTTATTAAAACTTAGTATGCATACGCCATCCAACCAGGTCTAAAAAGTTAGTTGAGAACATTTTCGAAACAGAGTTTATAGGGAGAGAGAGAGCGATTTTAAGTTTTCTATAGAAAGTGAAAAATCATAGTCTTATCATTCCTCCTGAAGTCTTTCATCAATCGTTGATGAAAGCGCATTTTATTTGATAAGTGACAATAACAAAATATTATTGTTAGTGTCAATTATCAACTACTTGATAGTTATTTACGTTTACAAGTTAACAAACGTTTACGCGGTACGGCATATCATATAAACTTTTAAGTCCTTATTTTTCGAAAATAATGAACCGGTTTTAATGAAACTTGGTAACCATACGCTAGATATCCAGGTCTAAAAGTAAGTTCATTTATTGCAACTATAACTATATAACTCAACTAAAACTAAAACTAATCTAAAACATGGCGTCGAAAAATTCCTCCGCATCGCAGGCCACTGGTAATGTACCCAAAAGGCTGGCAGCATTGCCATGCTGCATGGCAATGCTTATCCTTTGTCTAAATAGTTAGTATTATACAACATTTTCGAAAAAGAGTTCAGGGGGAAAGATTTTTGACTATTGCGTCAACTTCATATTAACAAATTCGCCCCAATTGTCGTTTAGTCTGCCACAATTGCTGTCAAAATGGTGATTGAAAATATCGTGGAGACACCGGCATGTCCTGCAACCAAAATACTACTAACAAGTTTCAACTGTCTGACCAACAACGCCAGACTCATACTACCACTAGAGATATATCTTGAACTGTCTAGAAAATTCTACAAAAAATTCTTAATAAATACGAACAATAAAAACTATACCAAACTTGACAATACCGCACTACTACGGAACCCTTAAAGTTTAGCAGAAGACTTTTGTTTGACTGTAGCAGGAGCAGACATAAAAAATGAGAAGCAATTTCACTCGCCGCCCGCAGACTGTCATGAATATTAACCATTTTGCGCCATCCGCCATAGACTAGAGAATTACGTTAAGAAGTAAACATACTATATACCCAGTCGTGAGATTTTTCAATAGTTAGATATATTTTATCTAAGGAAAACATGTCTGCTTTTTTTAGAAAATAATTTTGTGTATTAGAATCATACATTAGAACCATAAAGTTTATTATAAGTATTTTTCCAGCTGGACAGACCAACTTTACCTAAAATAAGTGGCTGCAAAAACTTGGATGCGGAAAGTAAAGACTGGGTTTTATGGTGCAGCTTAGGAGAGGCCTGTCCTACAGTGGTCTGCGGTAGACTGAGTTGATTACAGATTGATTCTCCATAACAAGTGAAGTGTAGCCCACTTTTTTATGGATGAGAAATCATCAAATGCCTCCTGACACTCCCTTCCGCTCAAGGCGGAGCGGAAAGGAGTGTCAGACTCTTACTGACTAAAACCCATCGGTGTTACTCCTAATGCCTTTTGCGTTCCAGGGCCGCGGTGACTCTTTCGAACAAATTCCGAAATCCTGGCAGGCACTGGCCCTAGCTTGCCCTGTCTTCTATGCTGCGGTGTCTTTGAGGCGCGCGAGCCACCCAACCTTCGCCGTCCGCAAGCCCGCGCCTATGGTGGCCGGGAATCGCCCTGTGACTCTCGGCGCCCGGGTCGTCTTTTTCTGTTGCGGAGGTTGACTCTCCCTCACGCGCACCTCCTCCTTCGCTAGCATTAATGCTTCGCAGAAGGAGGTGACTGCTTCCCATGCCTCCTCGCCCTGGACCATGGATTGAATCAGGGCCGGACGCAAGAGGTCGCCGCCGAAGTGTAGTTAATATAACTGGAGTTAATATATGTACATTCTTGGTGTTTCCTTAACGGCCTTAAAAATATTTGTAACAGCATTTTAATATCTGTGGCCAGAACTTATTCACTAGAATTCAGCAACTTTTTCATTATCTGCAAAGAGCAGAAAACACTTTGAACCTATTCAGAAAATTCCATCCATACATTTTAACAAAAGTAAAGGTGGGGAAAGACCTGCACCTAGAAAAAAATGGGGCCAAATAATTCACCAAACCATTAAAACAAAACCTTTTGAATATTAAGAAAAATTAAGAAAAACTTACGGGCAAAACCCTTTTAAGCAAGAATTTTTAGACCCATCTATAACCAGCCTAATCTTTGGCAAAAAACAGTGTAACAAAGTGCGGCGGGCGTCGATTGCCACGCTTACGATACTTCAGGGTCGTATTTCAGCTGAAACCGGCGCGTTACAGATTAGCTCCAATTTTCTTTCGTACTACATTGAATTCTCCTCAATTGGCTTGTGTGGGGAACCTGATTTGACTTCTCCTGGAGGATCTAGTTTAGGTTTGGAGTAGTGTTCGAACTAACTACAATGAATGGCTTGAATTTTTAACCGATTCCTAATTTGAGAATAAACTTTTGGTTGCGTGTTATACGAATTGAAGGAATAGGAATTTCTGAGTAACAAGTTTGTGTACGTGTCTGACATTTTCTTATGTATGAAAACAAATATTTAACGAATTTCCTAGCCACAATCTTTTTGTCACTATCTTTTTTTTAATGTGTATCGTAGTTTTAAAAGAATAACCTTTTAAAACTACGACACACATTTTAATTTCATTTTCAAGACCCAAGGACTAATTTTGACATACAACGTAGCAATGCCGCCAGTCTTTTGGACCACTTCCAGTCAACAGCGATTCCGAGGAACTTTTTGAACCCATACACTTTAATTTAATAGTCAGTTATGTAGTTAAAGTAACATAACATCGAAGTTAAAGTAAGTTGTGGGAAAAAATCAGCTTCATAAGAATATTTATGTAGGTACTAAATACAAACTTTCTGTTACGTAATTAATTTATCAAAATTAATAGCACTTCCTTGTGGTCGCTCACAATGGGTCTCATCAGAAGGCTTAAAGTCACCCAAAGGGCAATGGAGAGGTTCCCTTGCGTGGTCGAATCATGAATGATGAAATCCGCAAGAGAACCAAGGTAACCGACATAGCCCGAAGGATCGCCAAACTGAAATGGCAGTGGGCAGGGCAAATTGCTCGCCGAACGGATGGTCGATGGGGCCGAGAAGTTCTAGAGTGGCGACCGCGTACCGGAAGACGCAGCGTTGGAAGGCCTCCCACAAGATGGACCAATGACCTGGTGAGGGTCGCTGGTAGCCTATGGATACGAGACGCACAGGACCGGTTGTTGTGGCGACACTTGGGGAAGGCCTATGTCCAGCAGTGGACGTCTTTCGGCTGAGATGATGATGATGATGATGATGAATAGCATTTCCTAGTTCCAATATTAATCTTATAATCCTACATCAGACCACAAACTTAAAATAAACGCAAAATTTTAAACCAACACTTAATCACTTTAAAGCTAAAACTAATCACCTAAAAGCTCCGACCGTCCATAAACAAAGTAGACTGACCGATAAATTTCCACGTCTAGCGCCTTACGGTAGTTAATTTTTAATTCGACAGTCCGCAGGTCTTACCCCGAGGACGGTCGAAGCGAGACTGATGAGTTTCGAGGTGGGGGGTGACCGCACAGCTTAGTTATTTCGACTACCCTCATTTGTTGACTTGCTCGTTTTAAATTAGACGTCCGAGAGAATGTTTTCTTTTATCTTTTTGGGCGATGTTCGGCTTCGTTTACCTGAGTTAGGTTTAATACCTTGTCAGGATGTCCTGTTTCATGCTCGTTTTGGTTCTAAAGTAGCCCATTAGCTACTTCAAGGTCAATGGAACTTAACAAAGGACTTGTCACGTATGCACGTAGCGCTTCAGTGGATATGGAGTGCAAATCGTCGTTGCAAATTTAAAATCTCCTATGTAACATTTTTCTCGAAAATGAGTTATGCAGTTATTCGAAAAGCAATTTTGAATACTTACCTATTCTTAGCAAAAACTCCCAAGTGACCGTGAGTTCTTAATATATGGATAAAGTATGTTTCATTATTAAAAACCTGAAGTGTTAACCTAAATTTTACAGGAAGTTTTTGTATTCTTTTCTGGAAAAGTTACTACAGACACATAGGAGGTTTTAAATTTGCTACGACGAAATTGGGTTTCTCAAAATAGAAAAATTATTCACGTTACTTATATTGTTGAAATAATAATATCCTATTGACACAATGGGTTTGGCTAATGGAAATTCCCCATGTGTTAAAGACATTACATTACACATCTCTCTACCCGGACCGCTCGAGACTGTTGTGGAAAAATTTGAAATCCCTTGAAAATCCTGAATAATATTATAAATGTAGAAGTGAACCGAGATAGATTGGAACCATATACTACCGCAAATATTGGAATAATATAAATTAAATACTAGATTAACTAAATTAAAGGCTACTTTGACGCGAGTGAGACCGCGACGTAAGGCTAGTAAGAGTAGAAAGCAAAATAAGCTACTTAAGTGTAGCAATATCAAGACAAACCTATATTACAATGACTTATCCTAAATTATGCTTGCTAAATCTTCTAAAAGATAGACACAAAACTCTTTAAGGCATATTTAACAAGTGTGACCAAAACTTCCTCAGTTGGTACATTTATTTCTTCTCTGAAACTTGTTACGAAATACCGACCCAGAAGTTCGGTGTATCGTTTTACAGTCCATTGCGCCATCTCTTAAACGTCATCAATCAATGTCAAAACACTTTGGAGCAAAGCCCGCATTGGAATGCGCATAAAAAGGAATTTGCTGTACATTTCGTGCTGGCCTCTTACACGATTTTCTTTTTTGTGATTTTGAAGTGAAAGAAATATGCTTGTAGTTAATGGGTTTTTAAATGCTTTTACGCGGTAAAAGTAAACAGGTTGGTAATGCATTCGAATACATATTATATTCGCGACTATAATAAGGACGCGGTCTCGTCCTGGGGCTCTAGACAAGTGACATTCTGTCAGCGGTAGCGTGGCGAAGGCGATTGTCAATACGTCAAATATGTATGGGATTGACAGATGCTGTCGAAATGTCACGTGATCAAATTCCTACATTTTGGCATTTCGACAGTCGCATTCGCTAATCGAATAGCACATTGGCTAGGGCCTCTGGTCTTACTGGAATAGTCAGAAATTTTCCAGATAAGTAGATACATAATATTTTTCTTCAAATGCGATTAAAATTATTATGATCTTATTGAATCATTAGTCATATTAACTTCAAAATAACCTTAAGATGTTTTCACACTCGAATATGCTGATAAAATCTCACTTCATAAATGACGGAGTTATGATTTACAAACATATAAAAAATACAACCGAATTGAGAACCTCCTCATTTTTTTAAAAGTCTGTTAAAAAGCAACACACTCCACGATTTTAATCAACTCCATAATTACTCCCCCACCAATCAGAACCAACATGTCACAACCTGTCTATTAAAATTCACGCCTCACCCCTAATTCGGGGGGCAAACATCAAAAAAAGGTATTTTTTCGCCGTAAACTCTTGAACAGAAGGTATGTAAGTAAAAGGACTCATGATTTCTCAAAGGAATGTTTGCAGGGGCTGTGCCGGCGACGCACGAGTTAACTTTTTGACAGGGATACCTTTGCCGACGTGATAAGAATCATAGAAATGTAGTGTGAGGTGCAAGTGATAAACTTTTGAATAAAGAATTTCTTTTAATTTTTAACAAACTTCAATAAAAAAGTATTTTTTAAAGATTATTGCTGCGTGGCACCATGCCTTAAAAGTTAGCTTTTATTAAAACTGTTCTGAGTCAAGCTTGCGAACGTTCTTACAAACAAAAAATATTTGTGTTTCTGAAATATAGACAAAGATTTTTACTGACAATAGAACCTGTATTAGAGTGGCATGACAAGGGGGTCAGCAGTTTGTGAAGTCAGGCTGCGGGTGGTAATGATGGGACACAAGCTTTGGCTTAAGACGTGAAAAGGCAAATCATTCCAAGCCAGCACCTGACCTTACCACAACCATGACGCAATGACGACAAGACTCAAGCTTTGTTACACAAAACCCTTGCGTCGTTTTGTAGGAAAACACATTATTTTCAATATTAGGTGGCGCTGACGACTAACCTATAGGTGGAGGTACCTGGGTGTGATGGCCAGCAAATACTGAGATGGTAACCCTTTCAGTGTGGGCCACCCTCAGCACAATTTTACTACAACTTTATTGTTATGTTAGATTATTGTTCTCTTTTATTTTTAATAATATGTATTTGTTGCTGTTGTGTTGTGATTGTGTCGAATAAATGTTTTCTATTCAATTCTATTCTTACCGCTCTTTTTATTCACACCCAAGGAACAAACCCAAACATATTTGTAACTCGCTACCCGCTCCTCTTATACCTTACACCACACGCTAACCGCAGAATCCTGTGAGTTTTTCCGCACTGATAATTTTCAGCCAGATCTCTTGTTGATCCGAGAAAGGCGAATTTTTCGCCAATACGTGAACGAACTGTGTAATATTTGGGGTTAAAGCGTTGCTGCAGCCTATGGCCTTGCTGAGGTACCTCGACTGTTAAGGCACATACATTATTTGTTCAGGATTCGTTATCAAAGGCAGCCGTCAGCTGTTTCGGACAAAAATGGTGGCTAGATTTTTTTGGGTAAATAGAAAAATATTTTTTTATTTATTCGGTGCAGAATTGAGTACGTTTACCGTAAATTTTAGCTTACGGTTTTCTTTTGGAGGTCCAAAAGATTTTTTTTTTGTTTATAGTGAAAATTGGCCCCAGGTGGAATCAAAAGGTTTTAAGATATCACGAGTGAAGTAATGTCTGCATAAACAACACCTTAGCAAAAGATAAAAAAATATGAAATTTCAGATTTTTTTTCAGCACTACAGTATGATGCCAGGCTTAAATGAAATAGGGTGGGTCACGTTAGCTGCATGTACTGTGACCGTTGGACAAAAGTCTTCACACAATGGGTGCCCGAAGATGAACGGCGCCGCCGAGGCCGGCCCAGGAAGAGGTGGCGAGACGACTTGGACTCGTAATATGAAGGCTGGTACGAAGTGGCGGTGGATGGAGAAAAGAATTCTTGGAAGAACTTGTGGGAGGCTTTTGCCCATTTGTGGGTCAGTATGGGCCAATTGAAAAAAAAATATGATGCTATTATAAAAATCTTAAGAGGAATTTTACAAGAAAACGTTAGTTGATGCCGTTGAAACAAAAAGATTTTAGATAGAACTTACATTTAATTACAATTTCAAGTACATAAACTCTCAGCCTAGACTTTTGCCAACTACATATTTTGGGGACTGCGTCCAGACTAATAATTCATTTATTTTTACAAAGCTTCTCTGTTGCCGACTGCCAAAGATTTTTTTTTTCTTTATGAAGTAAAGAAGCTAATAACACAATCAAGTCAAAAACTAGTCAAAACTTAAGGCATACCCCCAGTACGTGTACCCAGCACGAATAATAAACGTATAGTCGGCGACATAAAGTCATAATCGTGCGGTTACGCGAGCTTCACGCAGCGGCCACTCGGGGGCCATCAGACGTAAACGGTAGCTGGAGCTACCGTGAAAAGTCGCATGGAAGTCGATGAGAATGTGACTATCTTCAGGGTGAGATAAGTAACAATATAATGTCAAAAACCCAGACAAATCTTCTAAACTGTAGGCAGGTAGATGTACAGTGTGGAAAGCTAGAGCTACGTGAAAAGTCGTATGGAAGTCGGTGGGAATGTGACCGTTTTAACGTTGAGATAAGTAACGATATGATGTCAAAAACCCAGACAAATCTTTAAAACTGTAGGCAGATAGACGTACAGCGAAGGAAGCTCTATCGTGAAAAGTCGCATGGAATTCGATGGGAATGTGACAATTTTCACAGTGAGATAAGTAATAATATGATGTCTAAAACCAGATAAACCTTTAAAACTGAAGGCAGGTAGACGTACAGCGAGGGACGATGGAGCTACTGTGAAAAGTCGCAAGTCCTAGATTTAGTGTTATGAACGGTTTCCCTTTCCATGTAATAGAAGGCGAGTCTATTGTCAATTATCATCAACCGAGCAAACCTAGACTCCAGACTGGTACTGAGAAATTCAATTCGTTAAAACCCGGCGCAGTTTAATGTAAATGCTGAATGAAACGGCTGATTAAGCTAGTTGGCTGCAACATATCCACTATCCAGTCTATAACCGCCTACTTCAGGGCACTAATCCATTTAGCTGTCAAAACAAGACAAGGTTCTCATCCAAAACTCGAGAGCTCATTCCCATAGTAGTCCTCGAGCCGAAAGGTCATGTATCGCCGAAATTTATATAATAATGTGGAGTCGCTCCGGCCCCAGCGAGTGGTAACCAGCGCTCCTTATGAATAAAATTATCTCTCTCGCTGATAATGTAAATCTTTGATGGTGGGGCGATTATGCAGGAGATGGGTATAGTTTGAATCATACTTATGTAACATTGTGCTTGTATTTTGTGTGAGGGTAGGCAGATGTCTTAGTACGCCGGCCGTTCGCAAACTATGTTATTGTCGTGTTCCTTGGAAAAAAGTTGTACTTATACAACGTGTAACAGAATAAACTAAATACTTCATAAGGGGTCATTTTACTCATCACTGCCTCCGTGGTCGAGTGGTTTAGGCGTTTGCCTTGTGACCCGGTGGTCGTGGGTTTGATTCCCACGGGAAGCATACTTCGTATAGTTGTTTCCAGTTTGGCTAGGACATTGCAGGCTTGAATCACCTGATTGTCTGATAAAAAGATGATTCCGTGCTTCGAAAGACACGTATAAGCTGGTGATCCCGGCCGCCAAATGGCGGTTGTCAAACCATGTCAGAGGCCCTTGAGGCGGTTTAGAAACTCTGACACTAAGGTGTGTGGGGTCGTTTAGACCTTACTACCCATACGAAGAAGGAGCTAGGTCACTTTGCCGAGCTATGCGCTAGTAAATGTATGGGGCAGTCGATTGTTATGACGATTTTAGTGTTGGTCCCTTATTAAAATTTGTTCATGATGAGCACAGTGACCCTTTAAGGTAATTGCGGTTATTTTGGAACACGTTGTTTAATATAAATATACTTTTGTAACGTTACTATACGTCAAAATATTCTTACTAGGACCACAGTCTTGTAATCAACAAGCTTATTCTCGTGGCTGGGCTCGAAGCAGCTAAGATATAATTCAATGCTACTTTATTTTTAAAATTCAAGTTTATTTTTTGTTTGTACCAACATTGTGTGTATCTGTATGTGCCAATTAAACTAATTTTCTTTCTTTCTTTCTTTCTTTCAATTACAGTCAATCTATCGGTAGACGGGCACTAATGTCGTAGCGCTTACGTCGATGTATAATCGCGAGGATATCGCAGCAGAACATGGTGGAACGACTTGGATGTCCCTTAGGAATTGGCAAGAAGAACCGGAAACAATGGAAGGAGTGGAGGAAGGCCAGACCCAGTGGGAAAGTTCAAGCTAGATTTATTGTAGATATCTTCTATACAACGTGTAACAGAATAGACACTACCTCTGAAGGGGTCATTGTACTCATAATTATGAGTAACTTTTAGTATGAGTACAACCCCGCATTCAATATTTTTGGAACCAGACGATCTCCCAAAAAGCCTCGATATTTCCAAATTCTACCCAAAAAAATCACCCAGCCCTACCAACCAGCTTATTACGCCAGTCCAATATAAATATTTACCATATTCGCTCAATAAACATACAAATCTTTCCCGAATAGTTATTTAAAGCCGACTGATATTCCGGTCCAAATGCTGGGATCATACCAACCGCGTAGAGATCAACTGATTTTATGAAGGATTTCAAGTATTTGCTATTCCATTTCAAGTATTTTTGCTGTTTTGCGAAGTATTTGAAGTAGGTACTTGGTTGCTGTGATTTTCATGCTGTGGTGGAATTGAATGAGTTGGGTTGGAATGCTAGCTATTTGACTTGTAAGAAAAGAGAATGCAAGATGTAGAATTTGCTTTAGTGAATGCTATGTTAATGAAATAATGAATGAAATTAATCATAATAATATTAATGATAAAAAAACCGACTTCCAAAAAGAAACACGACAAAGTATAAAATAACTTTAATTTCGGAAGTCGGTGTTTGTTTGGTTGTTTCTTCGTAATTTAACACCGACTTCCGAAATTAAAGTTATTTTGTACTTTGTAGTGTTCTTTTTTGAAGTCGGTTTTTTTTTCGTGTACTTAAAAGTTTTTAATTTTTTAGTGGTAAGTAACCCACACACCTAACAACACCACTGGAAAGTCACAGGAAAGCAGAATACGCAATTTCGTATATATGGATATACGAAATAAGATATTTTAACTAAGTATGTACCTAGGTATTTGGATTTAAAAACCAAACTACTGAACCCATTTTGATAAAATTTCAATGAGCCAATCGAGAAGTACTCGTATACATCCTTTCACATAAAAGAATTTTCCAAATCGGTTCATAAATGACGGAGATATGAGGCAACAAACATAAAAAACAACCGAATTGAGAACCTCTTCCTTTTTTTGAAGTGGGTAAAATATAAAAAAAATAATTCATAATTCAAATTGTAATCATAATTCAAATTGTAATGAATAATTAGAGGCTAATTTATTGTTATTGAATATTATATACCTTTGTAGTTATAACATCACATGGGCGTATTCAAGCTGAGGGTGTTATTTACTGTTCACGCTAAAACGGCTGAACGGATCCTCATACAATTTGGCAGATCTGGGATATGGAGAATGGAGAAGGACATAGGCTACTTTTTACGCGATACCGACATACACGCGTGCGGAGCCGCGGGCAAAACCTAGTGACAAATAAATAGAAGTAATAATTTCCCTTGTAATTTACATTTTGTCGAGTTATGCGCACAGAAATGTAGTGTGGTCCTATACTAAAAGTGGTTCATAATGATTTGTTAAATGACCCCTTAAGAGCGTTTACGCGGTACGGCTTTTCATACCAATTTTCAAATCCTTATTCTTCAAAATGAATGAACCGATTTTAACGAAACTTGGTACGCATACGCTAGATATCCAGGTCTAAATAGTTATCAGAAAACATTTTTGAAAAAGTTTTCAGAGGGAGAGAGAGCGATTTTAAGTTTTCTATAGAAAGTGAAAAATCACTATATCCTTCCCCCTGAACTCTTTTTCAAAAATGTTTTCTGATAACTATTTAGACCTGGATATCTAGCGTATGCATACTAAGTCGTTAAAATCGGTTCATTCATTTTGAAGAATAAGGACTTGAAAGTTTGTATGAAATGACATACGGCGTACACGCTCTTAAGAGGTATTGCGTTTATTCTGTTACAAATGTATAGCGTCGTGAAGAGAAACCTGAATAAGCCAGGTAATGTTCAAAATCCCAATCAACTCTCAAATTAATAGCTAATTGACTCGTTCCCAGCACTAATACAACTAACTAATAGTAGTAATTTATCAATTACAGATGTGCTAACGTAATGCCTATCAGCCGGTGCTGACGGGGATATTAATAACCTTCCAATTGGCCAGTCTTTTGGTACTAGCTCATATACCTAGTAGGTTCTCGTGAATTTGAGAACTAGGTATCCCGTACGACTGGCATTTTTTACCCATTGAAGGGAAACGAAAACATTAAATTGTCTAAAACGCACACTATTTTAGGGGAGTACATTGACGATAAAAATGCTTGGCTCAATGCTGGTCTACTCCACAGTGCTTAAAACGCCCAAAGAAAACATTGTTGGACCTGCTGAAGACTGTAAGACCATCTTTGCTTTTGCATTGTATAATTTTACGCATTACACGCATACTTAACCATGATTTTGTAAATACCTTCTGATTTAAAAGAGTGTCCATGGAGTTTCTTGCACGTTCTTCTCCACAGGATCTACTCTTTGGAACGAGCAACTGCCGCGCTGGAGATAGTGTCGGTGAGCGTGTTTTGCTGCAGAACAACTTGCTGCTCCTGTCGCTAGCGCGGCAGAACTAGCTTTATCTATTTGACAGACTGACCTTGGGCTCTAGACAAGTGACATTCTGTCAGCGGTAGGCGCGTGGCGAAGGCGATTGTCAATACGTCAAAAATGTATGGGATTGACAGATGCTATCGAAATGTCACGTGATCAAATACCTACATTTTCGCATTTCGACAGACGCATTCGCTAATTGAATGGCACATTGTCTAGGGCCTCTTGACAATTCAAAAGTGCTTGTAACTGGTCTATTTGAAATAAAGGATTTTGTATTTGTTTTTATTTGTTGTAGGTATCTATTACCCTTTAAAAGGGCTCAGAGGCACGGAGGCGTCTAAATATAATGATGGATGGGTGAACCTAGTAGATCGAATTGTGTGGCTGTTATTATTTGGCCAGGTACTCCTTAAAGTCTGTGGGTGTGTGACCATCTTCAAATACAGACAATCCACCATGCCTCGAAAAGCGCGTTAAGCCGATGGTCCCGGCTGTCATCAGCTCAGAACGGAAAATCTGACACCAGTTTTGTCAAGAAGTACCATGTTACCTTTTACTGGGTTGTGGAGATTAACAGATAGGCAGTATGAAGTTCTACGTAAAATACTGGTATTCAGCTGAATCCGGATTGACTGATTATTATCATCATCATCTTCATATCAGCCGAAAGACGTCCACTGTTGGACATAGGCCTCCCCCAAAAGGGGGGTTTGCCATAATCGTCACGTTTGGCATTCGGGTTTGGCGTTCACCGGGTAGCTGTTGCACAGAGAATGCTGCTGCCCATTCTCTGGTGAGTCCCTTAGTCGCCTCCTACGACACCCACGAGAAGTGATGGGATGGTGATATTCTTTTACGTCTGGCACAATACGGATTGACTGGTAGCCAATCCCAATATAGTTTGGACAAGGCTAGGCAGATGATGTGGTCGTTTAATTACACATCCTCATTACTTAAATCAAAGCAAGTAAACTACCCAATACCTCTCCTCCTTTTATATTTAAAATCGTTTTCCTATTTAAAATAAAGTAATATATCCCTATTGACGATCGAGGGCCGGTTAACGCGAACCTGCCCGGTGATCCGTGCCGGTCAAAAGGCTCCACATCCGGCCCGAGCCGGTCGAGCATATTATGGCGGCGCGGAAAATATTACGGGAATCAAATGTCGGTCTAGTTTCCTTTACAGAAGGCTATTTAAAGTTGTTTTTTATGGGTAGTATTTAAACGAGTGGCTGTAAATTAAAGTTTTAAGTGACAAAAATAATTAATTTACGTTATAGTATTACTAAGTGAGCGACTGACTGCGAGTGACGAGAAATCAACAGAACAGCAACTTACAAACATTACTAGATGAGAAGCTTTATAATATTTGAGCGACCTAATATTTGTTTGTGTCAACGTTACGTCCTGCATTTTTTTAAATATTTGGCAAATGATATTTCTGGGTGGTTTAAAAAAAACCGAGTCGGGGTGCCCCAAATCCCGAGCTGGCATCACTCGCTCTTGCGCACCAAATAAAACACCAAAATGTTAAAACCTCAATTGGAAAAATCATCTCTATCTCAATATTGAAGTTGCCCTCTCTGTATTTCTAGTCGCTCACTTAGTAATTTAGCCGCACGATTAGAATTTTAATATCTGAAATGGATTAATTACAACCCACTTTTTGTAAGCTCGTTCTTGATTTTATTATTAATCAATATTCGTCGTTAGTTTAGCTAATTTTTCGCTTATTCAAATTCATACCGCTCAAGTTATTAAAACAGTATCTCATCATCAGTCGCTAAGTTATTTTTTTATTCGATCGTTTTATAATTTCCCGTTTTTTATAACGGGCAATTCAATTCAATTCATTTCTTGCATCAAATATGGTAGGTACATGAAGTTCTTAAATAAAATATTTAGTAACACACATTTGGCCAATAAATAGCATGCAATAGTAATAATCTGCATTTTGACAATTTTTGTATCTGCTTTACAGTTAAATATATCTGCGCTAGGTGAGCTATAGGCTCACCTAGCACAGATACGGCGGTACGGCTTTTCATACAAACTTTCAAAATCTTATTTTTCGAAATTAATGAACCGATTTTAATAAAACTTGGTATGCATACGCTTGATATCAAGGTCTCAATAGTTATCCTTATTAAAGTAAATTTTCGAAAAAGAGTTCAGGGGGAAGGATATAGTGATTTTTCACTCTCTATAGAAAACTTAAAATCGCTCTCTCTCTCTCCCTCTAAAATCTTTTTCAAAAATGTTATCTGATAACTATTTAGACCTAGATATCTAGTGTATACATACCAAGTTTCATTAAAATCTGTTCATTAATTTCGAAAAATAAGGATTTGAAAGTTTGTATGAAATGCTGTACCGCGTAAAAGCTCTTAATGTATAAAATTTACAAGGACACTTTTGAAAGAACTCATCTATCGAATAAAAACACTCTTGTAACAACCACTTCCGCGACGCTTCATAAAACTTATTAAATAAATAAATAAATAAATCAATCTTTATTCAGAATTTTAAAAGGTAAAATACAATATGAATCTATAATTAAAAATGTAGGTATAATAATGTTAGATGCCTGTACTAGGATAATCCTGTATCACAGGCTGCAGGACCTCAAACAGTATGCTGTAGGACATTCTTTTTTTTTGTTAATAACTAACATTACATAATGGCAAACTTATTTTAATTAACTTAAACTCTACTAACTTAGAACTAAACACAGAATTATTACAGGAAAGTATTTGCATCAGCAGAATTATAAGTATGTAACTTAGTAACCTAGTAAGGTTACTAAGTTACAAAAACACATTCGAGGCACTCTTGTTTATATTCGGTATTTGCACCTAGCAACTAATGTGCTTAGACAACAAAATCATTAAAATAATTCGATGGTAAGTATCAATAATATTGAAGGATAGTTGAGAAATTGACCTAGGCAAAGCATTGTAAATTAGGGGGAGCCATGTAAACGCAGCTCCGTCGAAAAACTTCTAGCTTTGAAACGGGCATTTCAAAATCTAAATGTGTAGGTTTCCTTTGAAGTATTTCGTTTTTTGTTCTGCTCTAATCCCTACTTCCCTACTAATATTATAAATGCGAAAGTTCTCTACCTGTTACGCTTTTACGGTAGACGGCTGAACGAATCCTCATGAAATTTTGGCAGATATATAGCCTGAGATACGGAGAAAGAAATAGGCTACTTTTTTACGCGATAACCGACATCTACGCGGGCGGAGCCGCGGTCGAAACCTAGTCGTAAAATATTTTAGTCTCTAAGCGTAGGTATACCTAATTATTTTACTAGAACTTTATGTCAGGTTGACTCAGGATAATTTCAGTCGAAGTTTATAAAAGTAATTTTTTTTTTTTACTATTTAAAAGCGTTTGCCTACTATCTCACCTGGTGGTTAGCGATGATGTGGTCGAAGATGGAGCACGCTTGCCTAGAAGTAACCTATGAAATTCACTCTTGACTTAAAGACTCCCAGGTTGTAGCTATCAGGAAACACAGACTCTGGACAAGAATTCCACTCCTTAGCTGTTAATGAATGTGTTCCCAAAACGTTCTGTGCGTGTGGGTGGGATTGAAGTGATAGAAATTAATTATAAACCCTAGGTTTTCGTTTTTCTTAACAAAAAACTCATAATCATCGCCCGCATTTCCCAAGTTCAGGTCGGACTGCAGTTGAACCGTATGCACTGATGCAGCTACATCCCAGTAGGTATCTTACAAGAAACGATAGTCTAGTTTATTTCCGAACCTCAGTAACTGAGTAACGATATCTCTTGGTGACTGCATGGTTCTCAGCCATACGATTAATGACTGCCATATATATATGTCGCAACCAATTAGCTTAATCAGCCGTGTCATTAATAGCCTAGCCTTTTCATTTAAATGCGCCGATTTTACA
Organism: Melanchra persicariae; assembly: GCA_947386135.1. Taxonomy (NCBI): domain Eukaryota; kingdom Metazoa; phylum Arthropoda; class Insecta; order Lepidoptera; family Noctuidae; genus Melanchra; species Melanchra persicariae. The sequence continues at coordinate 2,483,212 of OX376653.1, read as the reverse complement.
GCGACTTAAGTGACATCTTTTGTTCAATATCGTTTAATGACTTGCCCAGCTCACTTATGTCGCGGCGCAGTTCAATGAAAAGGATAGGCTTTTAATGAAACGACTGATTAAGCAAGTTGGCTGCGAGATATACCTATATTCAAATGACAGCTAGGAACACTACAATATCACCCACAAAACAAGATAATCAAAATTTAAATAAAAACGTCTCAATTTTCTCACACAACAAGAAAAAGGGCGATACTACACATTTCATACATTTTATCACTACATCGAAAAAACCTGTAACACAAGCGTCGTTTGTTTACAAATGCTGGGAAATTTCTTTATGTTTCAAACCTTTTTGGGTAAATAATACCAAGGGTTTTTTTACTGTAAATATTCCTGATACCTTAAAGTTTATTATGTAGGGTGCGATCGCCTTAAGGGACGGGTCTAATGTAGGACCTTCATTTTTATACCTAAAGGAAAACTTTCGCTCCTAATTTTCGTGTCGCGTTTCGGATTTTTCGTTAGCGCTGTTATATTTGGGGGTGATTTATACGCTAATTTGGTTTTGGACAATTTTAACTAAGCACTTATTATGATTACATTCTTATTTTCCTAGGTACTTACTTACCCCCACCGCCTTTGCCGTCGTGGTGGGGCTTGCGTGTCTCAATGATCTTGGGGGCTTTGCCGGTAGAGCCACTCATGCCGGAAGGTCCCAAGTGAGAGACCAGACCAAGAGAGACACAAGAGGGGCACACCGTTCGGAGACTTGAGCAGTGTTCGGCTCCTCGGACGGTGTGCGTCTCATTGGCTTGCTCGCTGCTCTCTAGTACGCGTCTGATCATCAGACGTGACTGTGAGGGCAGCGAGCAAGCAGTGAGAGAGGGAGGGAGAAGAGAAAGGGAGACAGGGACCGCACCCTCTAAAAGGAAACCATGAATAGGGCCACTGAAACAGATATTGTACCCCAGGGCGGTCCGGACTGCACAGCAGCCCGGGAATCCGCCAAGCCTCGTGCGTCAAGCCCCTCGTATTCTGGGGGGGGCAACAGTGCTCTCTATTTTCCGTTTGCCAAGGGCAACAGTGGCCGAGGCGGCCCCCGATCCAAGCCGTCCTTCGAGGACATGATCGGGTTCGATTTTGGCTCGCCCGACAAAGCGTCGGTCGGGCAGAGCGCGGGAAGAGGCGCGCTTTATTGGAGGGAGGGCTCGCTTGAGCGTCGCGCGGGTGCAGAGTCGGATTCCGAGTTGGACGCGATGTGGCCTTGGAGAGGAAAGTTTCCTCAAAGAACAAGGCCATAAGCGAGGCGATGGCCTCCATTCTGGCGGCAGCGGAGGCTAACCCAGGTGGGCCTCCGCGGGACGAGATGTCCAAGCTGCGGGCGGAGGTCGCCCGCTTGGCTGCCGCCACGGAGCGTCTCCAGAAGGAGAACGAGGGGCTCCGCGCAGACCTGGCCAGGCTCCGGGGAGCCGCCTCAAAGGGGGCGCAGAGAGGAGAGCCGACCCGTGCCGCAGGAGAGCCAGGTGCTGGACCTGGTGCGGCAGGAGATGGCTGCCTTCCAGGCGCGGTTCTCCGTCCTGGAGGGCATCGTCCTGCGCCCCCCGCTGGCGAGTGCGGCGGCGAGTGGGAAGGCCCCCACAGGCCGGAAAAAAGCGGCGTCGTACGCGGCCGCCGTGGCTGCCACACCGGGGTCGTCCGGCCAGGACAAAGGGTCCGGGCGAAGCCGGTGCCGGGAAAACCCGACCCGGCCCCGGGAAGGAAGAGGAAGGGTGGGGTTGCTGCGCGGACGGCGAAGGCTCCTGCGCCGTCTGTGCAGCAGCTCCCCCCAGCTTCCTCGCCTTCAGATCCTCCCCCGGCTCAAGCCGAATGGCAAGTGGCCGGGGAGAAGAAGAAGGCGGGCAAGGCAGCCAGGGCGGCCAAGAGGCGGGAGAGGAAGCGGCGGCAGAAGGCGCGAAGCGTCGCGGCTGCGCTCCGCCCCTCGAAAACCGCGGCTGTAGTGCTCACACTACAGCCGAACGCGGCGAAGAGGGGCGTGACGTACGCGGACGTGCTCACCAAGGCGAAGGAGGCGGTGAACCTTGGTGAGCTAGGCATCGTAGGGGGCCTCCGGCTCAGGGTCACCATGACTGGGGCCCGGATGCTGGAGATCCCCGGGGCAGCCAGCGGCCCAACCGCGGACGCTCTAGCCGAAAGGCTCAGGGCGTCCCTAAGCGCGGACGATGCTCGAGTGTCCAGGCCCACCAAGCGCATCGACATGCGCATCTTGGGCCTGGACGACTCCGTCACGGAGGCGGAGGTGGTGGCCGCCGTCGTTAGGACGGGGGGGGTACTCAGCAGAGGAGGTGAAGGCGGGCACCCTACGTCCTGACAACACGGGCATGCGCACCATTGTGGTGAGCTGCCCCGTGTCGGCGGCCAAGACTATCTCGGAGGGCCGAAGGTTTTTGGTGGGTTGGGTTTCCGCGCAGGTCTAACTGCTGGAACCCCGACCTCTGAGGTGCTTCCGGTGCCAGGTGGGCCACCATGTAGGAGCTCAATGCACCTCGGAGGTGGACCGCAGCGGTCTATGTTTCCGCTGCGGTCAGCCCGGTCACAAGGCCGGCTCCTGCGACGCCGTGCCGCACTGCGTAGTCTGTGCGGCAGCTGGCAAGCCGGCCGACCACTGGGCTGGGGCTAGGGCCTGCGCCCTACCCGCCAAAGCCGGAAATAGGAGAAAGCCCTCCGCCACCGCCGTCTCTGCCGCGACCGCCGCCACCGCCGCCGCTTCTTCTGCCGCCATAGCCGGTTCCACTGCGGCTGCTGCTACTGCAACAGCCGCAGTAGAGCCCCTACAAAGGGCTCCGGAGGGGGCTGAAATGGAGTGCCAGTAATGGCCCCATTTCACCCCCTCCTGTTGAACGTCAGCCACTGCGCCGCCCAGGAACTGATGCTCCTGAGCATGGCGCAGTGACTGATGCCTGTGGACGGCGAGCAATGGGTAGCTCGCCGCCCGATCAGAACAGGCCCGGGTTGACGGCGCGCTGTGTTCTACGCGCGCCAAACCAGCAGTCGTCAGCATGGGTCGGGGCCCGTTAGGGCCAGAGCCTACCAGGGTTGCGGATTTGTTCGAAAGAGTTACCGCGGCCCTGGAACGTAAAAGGCACTAAGAGGAGCATGGGTGGGTTTTAGTCAGTAGAAGTCTGACACTCCCTGCCGCTCCACCCAGAGCGGGAGGGGTCATTTGATGATTTCTGTTTATCTGATTAACAAGACGATAAACAGCCGTAAATTAAAAAAAGACATTCAAGTACTAACCTATTTATTTAGGCAAGAATTATGACAATTTGTATTTGATTATTTCTCACAAATTAATTGTAAAATAAAAATCATTCTTTTGTACCTAAAATAATTTTCGTCTCCTACCAATAGATGGCGCTGTCACTCCACAAGTCCCCTATTTAAGTTCCTCACCCTCCCTTTTCTTCGTAAAAAATCATCTCAATATATTTCTAAAAAGCTCTCCGGTTATCGTTTCACCAATAAACGTCTTCAAGACTTTGCCATCAATTTTCTAATCGTGCCATTTCTCAACCCAGAAGTTGATACGAAAAAAAATACTGTGCGCCACAGGATAGAAAAGTTCCATACATTTTTATTGGTATACTGTGGCTTTAGGAAGTGGTCTTGTTAAAAATATTTTTGGTGATCAAGTTTTATCGTCTCGTTTCGTTTAGGAGTTGAAAACTGTTTGCATAATGTATCTACGCCTCTGCTATAAGCTCGCGTCATTTGTATGGATCATAGTTTTCTTATAAGTAGAGCAAAAGTGATAGAATTTTCTTTGAAAGTCTATAAAGTAGTTATCTGTTGAATAAAATATTTTGTTGTAGCAACTGCACGATATTTTTCTGTAGAAAATCAGCATAGTCTACGCAAGAAAAGATGCAGACTTAGGTAGCCTAAATTAAGTACCTATCTACTAACTTGGTTTTTAGAACCAATCTTCAGAGCTCGTTCGTTCCATCGTAAATTTCATCCGTCGCTTTCTATTGTGCGCAGAAGTGTTCAATGCGCCTACTAAATTTGACTGAGCAAAATGTTAACACACCGCGTGATAAAAAATACTTCAAGGCTCTATCGGTCGGTCGCTAGAAATATAATTATTAAAGGTCGCTAGATTATCGAACGTCACATTCCTATCTTCTATTTAATGGTAACTATAGTAGTCGCTCAGTGGTCAAAATTTGACCAGGCCTATTATTAATATTTTTTTGTTGAGGAATGGGCTAGCTCTTGACCTCGATCACGCACGCCTGACGGAAAGCGATGGATGAGGTCTATGATGGAGCGAGCATGCCCAGAAGATGACTTGAGGCTCTAGTACTCCCACGCGTCGATGAAACACAGCAGTCTGCTTGACGATTCAAACAGATTTTCCGGCTTCTGACTATCTACGACTACAATCAAAGTTGTGCAAATGACGGCGGATACCATGTTTCTGAGGTACGTTATCGGTCGTTTATCTGTCCGTTAACCACTAACCAAACAATGGCGTTATGACAAATAGCGTTATCGGACAGATAAACGACCGATACAAACCTCAGAAACCGAGCATGAGACGTGCTTTCTGAGGCACGGAAGTAACTAGGTACCTATGAAACAGATAGTCTTCCATCCACAGAACGATTTTTAAATGAGGTTTCAGGCGACTAGGACCGCAATTAACTAGAACCGCGGTCACAGTTGCCAGATCCATTTTATTTTCATATTTTTCTTCCGGCGACTGGCTGAAATGAATGACTGAATGAATGAATAACGCAGGGAAAGAAGGGTTCTTTTTTCAAAAAAGTTCGACCACAAAAAACGACTAAAAAGTTCCAATAAAATGACTTTTCTATCTGTTACTGTCGGCATTTACTTTAGTTCAATCATAGATTATAATACCTATGTCACCCACTGCATCAGCCGGTCGATGCTGTCGACATAATATCATGTACCTAGGCGGAGTGAACGAATATAGAGCTGTCATTCCATCTTATTTGTATGGTTTGACAACTCACCCGCGTCGTGCACCCCGCTCAAGTGTTCACTTCGACATGTTTACAGCCGGTCGATTCTGTTGACATCTCACGGTGTACACCTAGGCGGAGTGAACGACATTGAGCTGTCATTCCATCTTATTTGTATGGTTTGACAACTCACCCGTCGTGCATCGTGCACCCCGCCCAAGTGTTCACTTCGACATATTTACAGCCGGTCGATTCTGTTGACATCTCACGGTGTACACCTAGGCGGAGTGAACGACTGAGGTGTATGTACTTAGTAAGTAAGATCTATGTTATAAGATATATTGTATTAGCATAAGATGGGCAGTAATAAATGGTAACCGATCGGCTCCAGTCGTTTCAATAATAACACTAGTTCCCTACATGGCGACCCTGCCATTCGGGGCGCGTGACGCGTTAGTACTATAGTGTTACGGCTCCAAACAGACAAAAAAAAAATGTGAAGAAAAATTACGGTGCAATAATATTTCAATATGTAAAATCCGAGTTGACCAGTTGACACAATAATAAATTATGTGTCGATCAAACGTAGAAAAGGAGACGGTTTTTTTAAACCAGAATGCTGCAGGATCAAACAATGGACATGTCGAAGAGATGAATATGCACATGTCGAATATTAGCATTGTGCTGCTAGTAATTTGTACACTACTGGGTCTCGGCGCTATTTATTTTGTGTACAAACAGTACAAGAAGTGCCACCATTCATGGATCACAGACCAAATAGTACAACATAACTTCCGGCGATCAATCAACCGTACCAGAGGTAGCCGAGGAGACGAACGAGAGGTCCATGTCCCGATGAAATAGGAGGCAACAGCACAAGAATGCAGAAGAACAAGTGTGAAGAGCAGTGGTAACTTTGTGAGTGATTTGTGCGATTTCAACATACAAAAGTGCATAATGTGTGATAGTGATATTATACTCGTAGAGTGGATTCTTCACAGAATTATGGATTTTAAAGTTTAAAGACTATAAAGTTTATTTTATTAAGTACTACCTAGGAAAAAGGTGAAACTATAACTCACCTTCTGAATTTTGTTTACTAATGTAGTTAAGTCGTGTACTACGTGTATCATGTTACGCCTGTATCCCCTACTACCGTAACTCACCGTGAGAATGTGGTATGTATATTAAATATTAATTCATTGATTGCGAGGGAATGGAAGATGAATTAATTAAATGTTTAGATGAACTTACATTAATAAGAAAATATCTAGTTAAGAAAGGAAAATCACGTTTCAAGGGTAATGTTATAAAAAATAAATTATCAGAGACAGACATAATATTTGATAAAAGTACAACATGAATTAAAATATTGAGTACTAAGGAAGGAATTAAATCGGAAGCTTTAGCACGAATAACTCTTATAAGAGATGAAAATAAAAACGTGTTACTTAAAAATTCAACAGTTATGTACGGAAGATAGTAGTAGTGAAAGTGATTTTTGTGACACGAGCTCAAATAATGTCCGGAGAAATTTTGATCAATCACGTGGAAGATCATTTTATCGCTCTCGTGGTGAACCTCGAAGCTCATTCAACTCAAATCGAGGACGAGGCAACCAAGTGCCTCACGAGAACCGATCGAGATACGAAACTCATGGTAGTGGAAATCATCGTCGCGTGTTTTATACGGAACAATCTAATAATAATAATAATAGTAACAATAACAACGAATCCGTAAATTCTAAATCAGAAGAAATGCAGTTTTTTCGATCATAAACAAAATATTTTGATGTTAGCAGGCAAAGCAAAATTTTTAACATTATACTTTGGCAATAGAAAATACTTTTGGTTGGTAGATACAGGAGCATCCATTTCCATAATAAAGAGAGTCGCGTTACCGAATAACATGACTATAATTGACATTGAGCTGTCATTCCATCTTATTTGTATGGTTTGACAACTCACCCGTCGTGCATCGTGCACCCCGCCCAAGTGTTCACTTCGACATGCATGTACCTAGGCGGAGTGAACGACAATAGAGCTGTCATTCCATCTTATTTGTATGGTTTGACAACTCACCCGCGTCGTGCACCCCGCTCAAGTGTTCACTTCGACATGTTTACAGAATCGCACTGCAGACTGCTTGAAAAGTGTTTTTTTGTTACTTATTAGTCGAATCTCACGGTGATCGGTCGGATGTCAGATGATGATGATGATACTGTACTGGTTTTGGCCTCAACGATAGATTATTTATTACTTCATGGGTGGTCCCAATCGCTGGATGAAAGATATTAAAATTAAATGGATCCGGCAACTGGGACCGTGATTCCAGTTAATTGCGATCCCAGTCACCGAAAACCTCTTTCAAATCAGCTTCAAAATTAATTTGGAAAGAACAAGTAAAGTCTATAAAACCCACCATTCTACTAATATTCCCTAAAACGAACTGCCTGACAAACAAATAAAACACGAAAAACCCACTACATAAGTAAAATGCATTCACCACCCTCTGCCTACCCCCTAACGTCTGGCGCGGATATAAAGGCCCGGATATGAGATGCCCTTTGACCGGCCAAGTTATATCCTGCCCGACGAATGTAGATATAAGTACATGAAGTAGGTACAGTAAGTACTGTGATGTAAATTGTGTTCAGTGTAGGCGCTTATACAGATAAAAGTATTTTTTTGCAATTCTGGGTTTGCTTCTTTGATACTCTTGTATTGAGTAAAATAGCACGGATTTAGAACTGAGGGGCTTCTATGGTCGACGCCAGATAAATTTGCAATAACGGTCATTGACCCACCTACAGTAATGACATACAGTTTAATTAATTCCTTAAATAGAAATAAAGACAAAGCTGTCCTGAATCGACATCTATCGTGATCCTCTACATTTTCTAGTAATGATAAACGATTTACTTATAATTTATTGTCCAGGTACCTACGAAGAGAGGCAATGACCGTTATTGCAAAATTTATCTGGCGTCGACTATAGCGCTCATTTCGGTTCCGGTTCTTTATTCAAAGTTCAATCAGATTTCAATAGAGAGATACCTAAATGGGCGTTCCTTTCTTTTTTCTAAAACTGTAAATACATAGAGAAATTTACATACAAGATAGGTACGCGCGAAAATCATAAGGGCTGGCGCTCACAGCCGGCATGGCACGGCATGGCACGGCAGGTTGCGCTACGGCATCCCGCGGCATTCCGTGGCATCACGCGGCATACTGTGGCATCTCGCGGCATTGCATCTCTGCGCACCGACCGGACCACATGACTGAAATGACCGCTGCGCAAATTTCAACTATATTTCAACTAACTTAGCAATCATAATTCCCCGACACAAAGTGACCCATTACGTCTCGCGGGATGCAATGGCGCGCCGCGGCATCCCGTGGAATGAAACGGCATGACACGTCATGCCACGGCATGCCGCGGGATGCCACGGATATCGGATATCCTCTATGCGGCTTCACCCAGTGGCATTGGCAACAATGGTCAGTGTAAAATTACTTCGTAGCGAAACGACATTTTTACTAACATTTTTATTTTACGCGATTAATTTAATAAAGTCAGCGCCACCTAGTACCTTTACTAAGAACTGAAATAACTGTCAGTTCAACGGTGATGAACGTGGCAAGTAGTTTCATAAAGTTTCGCTAGATGGCGACTTTTTAAGTTCTTACATTAGAAAAAGTTATGAAAATAGATTTTTCGTTTTTGAAATTGCTAAAGCAATAAAAGCACTATGTACAACTAACAGCCAAGTATTGACAACAGCACGTCCGGTTTCGTCCTGAAGGCCTAGTAACAATACAAATCTTTTTTTAACAGAACACTGTTTTGTAGGTTCCACCTATTGGTTGTTTATTATGTACGGTACCTACCTACTGATGTGCGTTTGATTGTACAGCGCCAGAGCGGTACAACAGCCCATCGACCGAGTAGGTAGGTGACGTAAGTGGATATCAAAATAATATCATCGAGATCGACAGAACTCGAAGCAGTCTTATTTTTTCCTGCAAGAACCAAACCTACGAAGCATGTACTAATTCAGTTGCATGTACCTACTTACTTACTTCAAGGGCGTAGCTTCCCTTGTATCAGTCATGGAAACTATAATAATGATAAGTCTGAACGCTTGTATAAAAATATTGACCGCCTTTTGTGCATCTTGTTCATCATCTTTGGGTACTTTTGCATGTTCTGTGTGTGAGTAAAAGGCCCCAAAATCCGCTATCTTCAAACGATAATAATACTTCCAATAAAAGTTCCAATATAAATTCTATTGTAGATCATTCCCTAACAGCAAAACGGAAAAAATGTGGCATTCAAACGGAAGGGTATGTGAAACAGCTTCTAAGAAAATAATAAAATAATACACAAATCAATGTTCGTCGAATTTGTTACAACCAAATCAAAAACAATGTTTCGACCGTGACAGGACTCGAACCTGCAATCTTCGGATCCGAAGTCCGACGCCTTATCCATTAGGCCACACGGTCCTTGTATACAATTGTTAAAATTATTGCTTACATTCGCATTTTAATCGATCCGTCACTCTTTAGTTGATTTACCTAAATAAATATAATTTGATTTCGTACGTATCAACACGTTTTACTTATTTTTTTACTGGTGTATAATATTGTGAGTATGAATTATAATAACAAGAAAAGTTAAATACCTACTTAAACATTTCCACAGATTCTGAATCATTCATTTGTTTTCGTTTCCAAAATAACTCATAACATAAACGTAAGAAACTATTACCTATTATCTTAATTAATCTGTGCTAATAATAAGGTACGATATCGCACGAATCACAAAAGAATTGAGTAAGAAAGTACTTACTTCAATGTACCTAATCATAATATATTATGTAGGTGGATGGATCTCGTTACTATAAATTGCAATTGAATTATCTTTGAAACGAACGCGATCGTTAAATTTTATAACATAAAATAAATCAATGCTTAATTGTTATCAAAATGGTAAAATAAACGTAAAAAAAATAGACAAACTTAGAACCCAACAAAGAATACTTTATTTTAGTTCAGCGCCATCTAGCATCTTTAATGTATACTATTTAAGTAAATGACTGTGTCATACCATTTTTCACTTTTGCCCGACAGGAAGGTTCGTTTGATGGCAAGCGGTTTAAATAGTACTAGCAGAAGAGAACAGATGGCGCTAAGAAGTTGTTTCAATATTCCACTAGATGTCACTATGCGTTTCTGGATTCTTTTGTTTTAATCTCGATTCATCATTATTTTCATAGATAAGAATTTTCTTGTCGTAGTGTTTCATCGCAGCTGTTCTTAAGTCAATATTTCCAAAAAAAAGAAAAGTAGTTTTTAAAGAAAAAAACCGGCCAAGTGCGAGTCAGACTCCTGCACGAAGGGTTCCGTCCGTACCATTATCTCTAAAAAAATCACGTTTGTTGTATGGGAGCCCCACATAATTATTATACTTATTTTAGTCAGTCTTTAGTACCTATTTATTGTTATAGCGGCCCCAGAAATACATCATCTGTGAAAATTTCAACAGTCTAGCTATCACGGATCATATCAAACAAGAATAAAAATAATTTCTATCGCTGCGATAGAAATTATTTGTATTCTTGTTTTCTTTGATTATTTCAGACGATATGCCTATTGTAACATACCTACTTAAAATACTATTCTAAACCATTTTAACTGTTTCTTAGATAAGCGTCTTCAAGAAACCCAAATACACTTCGAGCCAAAATCATTAGGCAGCTCGACCCATTGACTTGGCACCACCGTCCGCCTTGAGTGGCAATTTGCCAGTCCCTGGAACACTTAGACGAATGTGTTTGCCCTTTAGGTTCGTGCCCTCGACGTTTAACGACAACTTGGCAATTTTGCCATTCTCGAGTGGCGTCCGTTTATTTGGCTTAAAGTGTATAGGTAGGTTCTTATACATTTTGGAACTTAGTATAACTATGTTAGGTACTATTGTGTTTGTATTAAGAAGGTATTGAGGTATTGAGGGTATTTTTACAGCCAGTCCACCTATTCTGTCAGCCAGGGTTGTAAAATTTGTTCGAAAGAGTCACCGCGGCCTTGGGAGACTATGTACCTGATAGGTAACCTGCGCCGAGAAAAATGGGCAAAAAAAAAAGAAAAATCGATAGGATCGCTATTTTTATTTTACAGAGTAGGTATCATCTCAATTGACATAAAATTATTAGATAGGTATTTGATAGGTATTATTTTCCATTCTTGGCATTTTACATAGAAAGTAGCTAGCGGAAGGGTTATCTCTCCTATTAATTCTCCTCCCTTAATAATTTTCTTCCAATTATAACGAAATATTTTATTTTAAATAAAGATCACTGCATTATGTACTTACTTATAGTTTATTTATTTATGTAGGTAGGTACTTATATTATTTATTTTATTGTTTGTATAAAACACGTTGAATGCCAAAGTTACCTGTCGAATTACAATCAGTGGCTACCATACAAATGGCTTGCTACGTAATACTTCGTAGATGGCATCACGGATAACAATTTTTTATAGAAGGACTATCTGCCGCCCGCGGCTCCGCCTGCGTGAATGTCGATAATTATCCCAAGGGAACATACTCCCGGGATAAAAAGTATCCTATGTGTTATTCCAGACGATAATCTACCTCTGTGCCAAATTTCATCAAGATTCATTCTGTAGTTTTTGCGTGAGAGAGTAACAAACATACCTACATCCATCCATCCTCGCAAACTTTCGCATTTATAATATTAGTAGGATATAGTAGGAAGTAGGATAGGCATTGGGATAAATAACAACAGCCGCACTGGTAGATCTTCAAGGTTAAGCAACGCTTGCCAGGGTCGGTCTGTGCATGGGGTGACCATCTTAACATACCGAGATTCCTCCGTGCTTCGGAAAGCCGTTCGGTTAAGTCGTTGGTCTCGCCTGTCATTTGCTACGTCTTTGGCTGTCGTTACGAATTGTCAGAAGCCAGAAAATCTGACACCAATATTGCCAAGAAATACAGTGTTACCCAGTTAATGGGTTGTGGAATGTGAAGGTCTGGTAGGCAGCAGCTCCACGTAAAATACTGGTATTCAGCTGAATCCGATTTGACTGGGAACCGACCCCAATATAGTTGGGAAAAGGCTAGGCAGATGACGTAAATGTTGATCTAGCATCATCTCAGCACATAACACGTTTAAGGTAAAAAATATGATAAGTAGAACACTAAAAATGTTGTTTTTAAAAAACTTCAAAAAGAATGCTTCGCGGTCGCGACTGAGCCAAATACCTACGTCCAGCATACCTATTACTTATGTCAGACAGCTGGTGCCTGACGCTGGTTTTCAACTGAAGCTCTGATTGTGAGGTGTCGAGGACTCAAATCATGTAAGTAGTAGAATTACGTTACTTGGGATTAGTAGGAGACGTTACTTGGGACTGGTCAATCATGGACTCGAGTGGGTGGTTGATCACTTTGTGAGGGGCGTCTCTGGATGTCGCATTGTATGACCACTTTTATTATCTTGGGTTCTGCCTGTAAAAATAATTGTATGTGTAAATAAATAAATAAATAAATTATCTAAAACAAATGTTATCTGAAGGTTCGCTATTACCAACAAAAAATTCAAAATATAAGTAGGTACCTACTTCAACACACTTGGTAGGTAGGCAATGACTGCGTTGCCTGCCAGGGTTGAAAGAGTCACCGCGGCCCTGGAACGCAAAGGGTACTAGGAGGAGCATCGATGGCCGTCGATGGGTTTTAGTCAGTAGGTAAGAGTCTGACACTGCCTCCCTCTCCACCCAGAGTGGAAGGAAAGGAAAAATGGTAGGTAATGTCAGTATAGGTAGGCATACATCAGCACTTATGAAACATCAGTGCGTTATTATTACAAAACGCGTTCTAACTTTAGTCGAAGCCTAAACTTTCAAGCCCATTATTGCATTTTGAACTATATTCCTACTGTCTTAAAGTTATGAATACAAAAACCTATTTTAGATCCCGGTCTATGTTGCCAATGTGCATTCAAGAACTTTACGGCATTTGGAATAAAGTTCGAAATTCAATAATGGCTTGTTGGTTTAAACCTGGGTTTAAAGTTAGAACGCGTTTTGTAGTAAAGAATTGGTCGTTTCCCATAGAGAAGAACCGAAGAGAAACACCACGATTACGCGTTACCTAAGTACCTACCTCCCTAGTGCTAACGATCGTTTGTACCTAGAGGCTTTAACTAAATTCCTAACTGCAGTTCCTTGTAGGTACCATTTTGATCGTTAGCCAGCTGCCTAGTCATATCATAAGTGTACCAAATTGATAAATTATTGTCTAATTATACAGCTACCTAATTAAAAGCGACCTACTCATAAGTTATAAATTACAACTCCGGTGTATCTGCCATCAAAATCAAACGGCTCCCAAACTACCGTCGTAAACTGAAAAAAAATTAAGTCAAACCTCCCTAACGATCCAAAACCCACCCTAGAACGTGTGTGTTAGAGTTTAAATTCCCCTAACGACGGAAACAACGCATTCAAAAAAATACTATTTATAGAGACCTGTCAATTTAATTCGGATCAAATTCTGGTAGATTAAAAGCATCTGTTCTTCTATCCCACACAAAAGTAAACTCTATTTTTAAACATAGAAGGTCAACTATCAATCGATTCAGCTCCCAAGTGTGTAGCATGATATTTTTTCCGAAACATTCTTGACCGCGGGTGGCCTACACACGACCGTTTTCTCCTCCAATCAGCATCTTTGTATTTGAGATGAAACAATGCCGCCTTTGTTGGGGGCGTGGCTTTCTTTGTTCCCCACAATGGGATGACAGTTGGTCCCTTTGTGTTCATTGTTGGGGCATTGTTCGTCTATTGTGTGGTTGGCAGGCAGAGACGGGGGGCGGAGCGAGGTTGATATGTGCTGAAATTTCGTTTTTACCTAAACTCAGAATGTTTTGATTGGTGTGGTGGGAAATTGTCTTGGGAGGGAACAATGGGAAAAAAACGATGAATAATTATTGTTGGGGGTCTCTATTCTAAAACTTTATTTACACCTACATATAGGTACTAGTTACAACATTACTTTTGTAAAGATATCCTATCAAATCTTCCAATCAGACTAGAACAACAAGGAGATACAGTTCTCAAATATAAGTAACGTCTCGTTCTTTATTTTAATTCTCAGTGGCCCACTGAACCCATTTCTCCTCCGGTAGGCTATGTCTTGTGTAGGAAAGTACACAGAATATTAATTTTCGGCTGGAGGTCAATTTCAATCCATAATTAGTCTATTATTTCTGCTTAGACGACCTTCATTTGCCGTAGTTTTTCATCTGTCAAGGATTTTGTACCTTTGGTCCGCGAGGAACTCAAGGAAGTCCGTGTTCCCAGGGATAGTTATACTAACAATCTTCGTCCTAGCTATTCCCTATGCCAAAGTTTGAGTTATCCACACATAGGTAGTCCCGAAAAGGAATTCACCTGTCCTGTTTTTCCTACTTATATATTTTTTTTTATTGATAGGCACGCGCTTGACCACTACCTATCTCACCTGATGGTAAGCGACGATATGGTCGAAGATGGAGCACGCTTGCCTAGAAGTAACCTATTCACTCTTGACTTAAAGACTCCCAGGTTATAGCTATCAGGAAACACAGACTCCGGCAGGGAATTCCACTCCTTAGCTGTACGCACAATGAATGTATTCCCAAAACGCTTTAAGCGTGTGATCATTTTGTTGATAAGTCTCGCACGGGTCTTTGTATTTTTTACTTTTTCTTGTCGTTTGTTTTTGTCTATGCGTCTCACTCAAGTCTGTTTTACTTTATGACTTCATTCTCTACTCTTAGTCAAAACTTTCTTTCTTACCTATCTATTATTGTTACAGACAAACCGGCTGTGAGCAATAAAAGTGACGTAACAGTGCGAATGTCAGTCAGACATTGTTATTGAATATCGCATCATCAAGATCTCATGTATATTTCCCTCCGTCAAGGATTTCTTATTTGTGTTATCCACCAGTCCCCACCAGGGACTTACATGTAATACTTTTTCCTACCTTTTTTGCTAAGACAAGAACTCTCTTGGCCACGCAGGGACTCTATAAGTATAATTATGTCGTTTGTATTTTCTGTGCCAGTCCCATTAGCTTTTCTTTATTTAGTAATTTCTTCTCTTCTCTTAACTTAATCTTTCTTCTATCTGTTATTCCTCACAAACCTTCCATTCCAGCTTCATCTTCTAACTCCTGAGGCAAACCGGCTGTGAGCAATAAAAGTGGCGTAACAACAAGTGCGAGTGTCAGCCAGACATTGTTATTGATCGCACGCAACAACGCGACATCGCCGCGCTAGTCGCGAGACGCGTGCCCGAGCCTCGTGTGGGTGTGTAGTTTTAAATACATTTCGGGGACAATTGAGACTTTCTTGTAACCTTTCATTATGTCGGGATAACATGAGGTTAGTTTTTCAAAGTTAGGTTTTAAAAGTGTGCTAGTAGTTATTGCATCTAAGATAACCTGCAGTAATTACTGTGATTAAAGATTGCTTTTAGCGATAAGGTCGTCCATTGTATCACCATTATGTAATAATAGGTATATAAGTAAGCAAACAAGTCACTATGGCCTCGTGTATTTCTACAGGAATAGTGCGTGAAGCCTGAAGGGTGATGTTGGGTAGCTGATATACATTAATAACAAAAAACCATCACAAAAAAAGTAGTCTTTCTTTTTTAAATCGACAAATTACTTTTCAAGCAGTTTGTTTACTTTAGCGGCATTTAGGTACTTTAGTTCAATCACAGATTTGACGTCACCAACTGCATCAGACTGTTGGAAAAGTTATAAATTGTCTTTAACTTTTTAGTCGTTATAAGAGCTCGATTTTTTTTAAAAGACAGTCTTTTTTTGTTCTACTATTTTTTATGTAATGTTTATCAGCTACCAAACATCACCTTTAAATACGACCCAGGCACTTCTGAAACAACTTGTACCAATAGTCACACTGTTGTAACGAACTTCACTAGAAATGTTTTTAATTCAGTTTGTTTACATACACGACGTGCTAGATAATAATCTAGGATAATATACTTAACCTCTTTTTTATGCCAGCTTCGCAACCGCATATGCAATGGTTGTGCTAAATCTTCCAATAAAAATAATTAATTGATAGGAGGTAGAGGAACAGATTGCGGATAGCCGATTATTTATATAATAAACAATATCAAGAATATTAGATCACCTATCACAAATTAATAATAGGTCCATATTCCAAAACGTAAACTCCAACTCAACTCGAACAACAATGAGCACAAAAATGACAAT
Organism: Melanchra persicariae; assembly: GCA_947386135.1. Taxonomy (NCBI): domain Eukaryota; kingdom Metazoa; phylum Arthropoda; class Insecta; order Lepidoptera; family Noctuidae; genus Melanchra; species Melanchra persicariae. The sequence goes on along the minus strand of OX376653.1, from coordinate 2,466,911 downwards.
GAAAGCTTGTCTAATTGACGTTATCGTACTCGAGAGATCAGCAAACAAATGCAAAAACTTCAATTTATGACAAGCTCCGATGGAGTTGGAGTTTACGTTTTGGAATGGACCATAGTGTTGGAAAGAATTGGGCGGAACCAGACTATCTATAAATTATGCGATAATGTGTGCTAGAGTAGGCGCCAGATAAACTTGCAATAAAGTTCATTAACCTTTCTCTAATATCCCTTCATAGATACCCGAACAATAAATTATGAACCGTTTTTCATTACTAGGGAACGTAAAGGATCACGATAGAAGTCGATTCAGGAATAGGTAATTATTAAGAAAGTCAATAAATGTATGTGGTCAATGACCATTTATCTGGTGTTTATACCATACCTACATCGTTATATCTGATAATCTGTCATGAAGTAACATATTATTTCGTGAAAAACGGCCAAGTAGCAAGGAAAAGGTCTAAAAAGACATTTCCCCAAATACTTTCCACGATACTAATCCTTTTTAAATCAATCGGGGTACCATTCACCTTCACTGAAGTGGAGAGGTACAAATATTAATAATGCACGAGCCTACACGCTTCACCGTTTATGGGGCTATATGGGGCTGTATGGGGTTCTATGGGGCTGTGGGGTATTGTGACACGTTGAATGGGTAATACCCCACGACAACAGTACACCTGTGTTGTTGATTATTGATTTTGTTTTCCATTTTCGGGTGTCTGTTTTCTAGTGTTTGTGTTGACTTGAATCAGGAGAGCTTTCGGTCAATAACGTTTGCAGGGATTGATCAATGATCAAGATTTTGATTTTTACTTTATTGTACACCAGAAATAGATTTATTTTTTGGAAAAATCCCGCCACAGATTCCCAAACCACTGCAACTTCTGAAAGCCAGAATCAACAGTGGCGACCACCAGAAAAACGCCGAGTCAATGAAGCTCGACGAGTCCCGGAGAAACGATTCAACTGTCTTGGATCCCGCAACGAAATGAATCAGAAAATAACAGCGGAGGAGTACAACAAAAAACCATAAATAAATTACCTACACAAACTTTATTCTATACCTAATTGTAAATATTTTTTTCAAAACAATAATTGTCGTCGTACAGTCAGACCTACGTCTCTACCTACCCCACAAAGCCAGCAAGCTCACATGTACCCGCAGTGTCCACTCTATAAGCCACAGCCTCCCGAGGCCGCGAGATTGAATGGTGACCGTCTGGGATGAACGGATTACCTTCGAGATATCAATACCGATGTTATTATCATTCTATACATGCTTGTCAAGTCTTTTTGTGGTGGAAGAAAGGTAATTTTGTTGTGGTTATATTTAGATTCTTTTTAGAAGTAGGTAATACTGTAAACATGATTAAGATTATTTGTTGTAGTAGAATTCAACAATTATGAAATTATTATGTCTTCCAATGATTTGTGAGATGGACCTAGGTACCTATTTTTATGGATGGGAAATCATCAAATGACTCCTGCCGCTCTGGGTGGAGCTGGAGGGTCAGACTCTTACTGGCTAAAACCCATCCGTGCTCCTCGTAGTGCCTTTTGCTTTCCAGGGCCGCGGTTTCGAATAAAATCCGCAACCCTGGCAGGACCTGGCCCTAACGGGTTCAGATGCACCTACCTACGTGGATGTAACTTCTTGGACTTGCATAAATACACTAGACATAATGAGCTCAGAGTGAATAATTCACCAATCCAAGTTGTAGTTTTTTATATTGAAAAAAAAAAAAACTACAATCCCAAAGTATTTTGGTTTAATTTCATGCGACATGTTTGTATCATACAAAATATTAACATACTTAGGTACTTAGTACCTAGGTATCAAATTCAAATAAATATTATTTGCGAAACGATTAAAGTTACAGTAAAATTTTACGTTACGTTAGGTATTATACTTACGTCAAAAATTCGTGCTAGACCTCTGGTGTCTACTTTGGACAGAAGTTATGCTTTACACAAAACAAAACCCGAACCTAAAAAAAAAAAAAAAATTAAAACATTATACTCTCGCCGTGATAGATTACTCCAGCATCGACGTCTATTCGAATTCGAAACATTCGGCAGTGTACAAGTTTGATCGAAAGCTCAATGTGTACTGGACCCACTGTGTGTACAGGCTTCAGCCGTGAGAAAGAAGTCAGAGGTCAACATAATCATTAATTATGATCTGGACTTAAAAGGAAAGTCTTCACACATTCTGTGGGCATATTTTCAAGTGCTTGAACAAATATAAATAGATACATAATGTCACTCAAACTTGTAAAGGGAGCTTGTGTCAATCACTTATTTATATAATAAATAATATATTATCAAATCCTAAGTATATATACCTTGTTCCAGAAAGGTGAGGTCATATTTGGGTGGCTGATAAACCTACATTGAAGAAAAAATTTCAAAACATAAAAAATGAGAATTTTTCAAAAAAATCGATCAGAAAAAACGATTAAATAATTTTTCAAGCAGTTTGTAACAGTTGGTAGCATTTACTTTAGTTCAATCACAGATTTAATTTAATGTCACCAACTGCATCAGACTGCTTGAAAAGTCATTTCTTCGAAAAATTTTAGTCGTTTTTTATCACCCTTAAGTATGACCACACCTTCCTGGAACACTATAAAATATTTTATTTTATTAATATAAATGCGAAGGTGTGTTTTTTTGTTTGTTACGTTTTTGCGCGAAAACGGCTGAACGGATCGTCATGTAATTTGGCAGATATATAGCCTACGATATTAAGAAGGACATAGGCTCCTTTTTTTACACGATAACTGACATTAACGCGGGCGGAGCCGCAAAAGTTAGTAGGTAGAGAATTTAAATAAAAATAGCTCAGCCATAAAACAAAACTACCATATCTATAGGGCAGCCGAGACCATCATAATTATGTAAGCTAGTCCGCAAAGTGGTAGTTGGCATGTCAGCCCAGGACGTGAGGGTCTGCTCAGATACAAGTGAGATTCTGTCAACGGTAGCGTGGCGAAGGCCGTCAAAAATGTATGGGATTGACAGATGCTATCGAAATGTTCACCATCTGCCTAGCCTTTTTTCCCAACTTTATTGGGATCGGCTCTCAGTCAAACAGGTTTCAGCTGAATACCAGTATTTTACATGGAGCGGCTGCCTACCAGACCTCCACAACCCATTAAATGGGTAACACGGTGCTTCTTGGCAAGACTGGTGTCAGATTTTCTGGCTTCTGACAATCCGTAACGACTGCTAAAGATCTCCAAATGACAGCCGGGACCAACGGCTTAACGTGCTTTCCGAGGCACGGAGGAGTCTCGATATGTTAAGATGGTCACCCATCCACAGACCAACTAAGGCAAGCGCTGCTTAACCTTAAAACGGCCTGTGCGGCTGTTATAATTTAGCCACGATCGAAATGTTACGTGATCAAATCCCTACATTTTGGCATTTCGACAGTCGCATTTGATAATGGAATGACATGGTCTATGGGCCATGTAGTGGTTATTTGAATAATGTCTAAATTGTGTTACGCCAGACAGTGACTAAACCCTCTCCAGATTCTAGTTGTAGTGGAGCCACACAACACGATGCAGTGTGACGCTGAATACTGTTCTATTAGGTACCGCGTGATATCACTTATCAGCGGTATTCATTTAGCGAGCTGTAGTAGGTACAGGCTTGGTTCGGATTTGCTCAACAATGCGACGCCTAACGCGTCTCGGGTGGGGGCGAACTGTGATAGTGTGACCGTGATGGAAACATACTGAGGGACTTTCTAGAACACGTAGCAGTGGCCTTACTGATAGTTTTTTAAAGTCAAAGTCAAAGTCAAAGCATTTATTTCAATAAGACCATTTACAGGTACTTTTGAATTGTCAAGGTCGGTCGGTCAAAAAGATGAAGCTATTTGCACGTTCCAAAGCGTAGATCTCTATGGAGAAGAACGTACAAGAAACTCCACGGACACACTTTTAAAAATAATATTTTGTTACAAAATTATGGTTACATCATTCATATTGAAATTATACATATATGTGAGAACGATGTAAAAGACGTGCAGGATAAAAGAGTCAGAAGTAAAAAAGCAACAATTAAAATAAACCATGGCAGCCGAGAACATTCTCGATCTCGTTAGGATTAAACGTCAATTTGTATTGAAACTAAATAAGCGCCGTGTGGTGAAAGTAAGCCGGATTTACATTACGAAACTAGTGGCATAAAAGTAGTTTCGTGACATTAATTTCACCAACAATTTCACGTGTAAACGTCAAGTTTTACAATGCATGCATCGATTTCACGACACTGAAACAGTTTCGTGATGCGCGCGATTTTTGGATAAAACTAGTGTCATGCAACTAATGTCATCGTATAAACGCGACGCGAAACTAGTGTCGCGAAAGCACCTGCGCTGATAGGACGTGTGTTTATTAGTCGTGCTTGGTTTCTTGCTAGCCAGGCTCGAATCCAGCAACATCTTTTCTTTCGAGACAACTTTTCTTAATTTTTTACTATAACATTTGTATGACAACATTTTGCAATGCAAATTAAAGCTTAGATGTTAGTGTAGCCATGAACACAGACACACTGTGGGTTTCACGACACTATTATTTTTAATGAAACTAGTTTCACAGGTACTGAAAGTAGTGTTATGAAATTAATTTCATCATGCATGAAACTTGTTTCGTAATGTAAATTCGGCTTCAGAAAACCTTTTTGTTTCCATACAATTTGACATAATCGAACGTTTTTTCGAATTTGAACATGATTAACTTTTTTGAAAATCGAATAAAATATTGAAGATTTTGCTTTAGGCCCAATCTTAACGCGATCGAATAGGTACGAGGAACGTTAAAAAACTCGCACTAAGCCTTCTGTCTGAGTCATTGTTAAGCTCAGCAAGAGAGCCTATATAAGTGACATTCTATCAGCGAAAATGAATGTAAAAAGTCGAAGATGTATGAAATTACAATGCGATTAGCGAAATGCCAGAAATTCAAAATACATGGCCAACCATATATTTTGAACTGTCGTTTACAACAGGGTCCACAAAAAACCTTTTTATTGTAGTGAAAATTCACTGAGTCTTCTTCAATAACATGTTCTTCTTAATGTTTCTACTTCCAGATTTCCATCTATCCCCCACTGATGTAGCCACCCTAGCGGGGAGAACGGGCCCGTCTGGCGCACAATGCCCCGCGTAATAATATAATCGTCTGTCGCCACTTGCCATTAATTAAATTTAAAATTTTCATTGCTACGCCGTTGCTGTTTCAGCGTCTTAAGAGGAGCCGTTGTATGTGGAATGTGATCTATGTGTTATTCAATGAATAGCTAGCTCTTGTGAGATTATATAATACTTCAGTAAAATCTTCAGGTACCCAAAGAGCAGAGGGTCAATAATACAATTTTTTACAACTTTCGCATTCGTATGTCAGTCTCAAACTGTCAATAAAGCCTCATTGTTCATACATTTTTGACAGATTGCGATTGAGATGCGAATGCTTAAGTAGTAAAATATTGTTTGAAATTAGTAGAATTAGCCCTTTGGTCGTTCAATTTAATATCTTAATTTCGACACTTTTCTTTAAATTTACAGGCTCGCGTTTCACCACCAATCTCACCTGATGGTAAGCAATGGTGTTGTCGACGATGGAGCACGCTTGTCTAGAAGTAACCTATTCATTTTTGACGGAAAGAACCCTAAGTTGCGCTATGTTTGTCATATGATGCTACTCATCGTGGAGGGAGGTTGGATAGAATAACCAGATTTGACTATCAACCAACCTTTCGATTAAGCTGGGTATAGGCAAGTGAATTTGGTAGGTAGCTTCAACCCAATCATAAAAGAGTGTCCGTGGAGTTCTTGCACGATCTACTCCATAGAGATCTACGCTTTGGAACGTGCAAATAGCTTCATGTTTTTGACTGACTGACTCTGACAATTTAAAAGTACCTGTAAATGGTTTATTTTAAATAAATGCTTTGACTTTGACTCAGACACTTGTGTTATCAGCTAAAACATGCTGAAGACTTATTGGCCAACACTCGCCTCCGAAACCTCTCTTTGCCCATATAAAATAAATAAAATAGAAGCCACATTCTAACTCAACCCACACAAAACACTATAATCAATCTTAAGTAAAAAATATAAAAAATACAACCGATCATTTACATGAATGGTCGAGTTTATAGGTTAGAAAAAAACATGGCGGCGACGCGGCGTTCCTAAAGAGTACATTGACAAACAACCAACCGTTTGGCTAATCATGGGTGTAAGGGTGTAACTTTATAACTTAGCACCTGCGTCTTTATATCTACTATAAATATATCGAAAAAACACCCCCTTTGAATGGAAAGGAAGTGATAAAAAACCCTTAGAAACTGACACCATAAAACTTCTTGGACTTGACTTATTTTTTTAAATTTTCATTCATAAAGCTCGGTTGCGTTTGGGATTCGCGTTCGATTTTTGAATTTGGAGTTGTGGAAGAGGCATTGATTTGTATTTTTTTACGTTCAACCTATTTGCAGACAGGTGAATTTATCCTTTGGCTTTAAACAAAATGATACTTAGGTACTGCTTTGAACGTTTATCAAAAGTCCAAAACATTTGGGATTTTCCACGTGACATTACTTAGGGTATCACATGTCAATACCATACAATTTTGTTATTTTTACCCCGCTGTTCTAGGAGGGTTATTTTAACAGTCATTATCTGCCTAACCTTTTGCCAACTTTATTGGATTCGGCTTCCAGTCAAACCGGATTCAGCGGAAAACCAGTATTTTACGTGGAGCGGCTGCCTACCAGACCTCCACATTCCACAACCCATTAACTGGCTAGCACGGTACTTCTTGGCAAGACTAGATTTTCTGACTTCTGACAATCCGTAAAGACTGCCAAAGGTCTACAAATGACAGGCGGGACCAACGGCTTAACGTGCTCTCAGAGTGAAGGAGGAATTTCGGCATGTTAAGATGATCACTTATTCACAGACCCACCATGGCATTGTTGCTTAACCTTGAAAATCGACCCGTGTGGCTGTATTTATTTAGCCACGAGCTCCTCGATGGGGACGAGAGTTATTTTAACAGTTTTTATAGAATTAGGTATACTTTTTGTAGACTTTAAAACCCACTTGATGTTCATTATTTTGTACGAGTATAATTATGACAAAAATCACAACATGGAATGTTCTACCAACTCAACCGGAAAAAAAATTACGCCAAGACTTTAATAACAACACACATCCATTATTTTCTCCAAAACCCTACAAATTGAACCCCAAAAACGTTCTAAAGACCACCACAATACCGCTTTCAACAAGTACTTAATTTAAAAAAGAAATAATAGCACCTACTTTGCTGAGTCAGAATCTCACAAGGACATTTAGTTACGGCCAGAGAACACCATAAAAACTCCCTGGGAGCCGGGAATTCCTCGCCAGCGACCCATCACTGACCCTTTTTTATTGACAACCGCCATAGATCTTTAAGCCTGTATAGTAGAACCATTGGTGGCTGAAAAGTTAAAAAGATAGTGGTAATTATTTTACTTACTTGTTCCGTATGGTGTCGGACGTAAAAGAATAGCACCTTTACATCTCTTCCCGTGGGTGTCGTAAGAGGCAACTAAGGGACTCACCAGAGAATAGGCAGCAACATTATCTGTAGGTACATTGCTACAGCTACACTGCGATCACCAACCTGCCTGCCAAGCGTGGCGATTATGGCAAACCCCCCCATCTGGGGAAGGCCTATGTCCAGCAGTGGACGTCTTTCGGCTGATATGATGATGATGATGATGAATTATTTTACTAGCAATATTATTAAAAACAATGCATTTCAGGGATAAAATGTCAGCTTATATAAGACACTACGATACTAAAGTTTTCTACCAGCGGAATATTTTAATAATGGGTTAAATACTTCCTAAGATAACCTTTTAAAACATAATGAACAAACAATTTTCTATATTAGTTTAGATTTTCAGCATGTGTAGGTATATAATAAAGAGTATTCTATTATCTCGTTTCCAATACAAACCAAATGAAATAAGGTTTATTAAAAAAATTACCAGTCACCTACGTGGCTCCTCATCTCCCCACTAAATTCAAGCTGAAGAGATCAACTGCTAAAACAGAACGTTCTATTCCTCGTTCAATGTCTAAGCTTTCCTGAAAGGCTGAAACAGGTCTCAATGCCTCCGCCCAAACACTCAAAAATCCCTATTCAATTCCAGCCCCAAACTCCGACAATGCACTAAAAATCAGCCCGCAAGAAAAACACTGGCTACCTATATAATATTTTTAATCATTCCTACAGCCAATTAGATGGAGTTCAGCTCAATTGTCGCCGCAAAACTTTGATTGGCTCCACTTGGGCCCAGTACACAGTCCAATTATGTTGAATAGAGGCCAATTCAACGCTACCAAGTTTTATTGTGGTGTACTGAACCCGGCGTCAGAGCCAGGCCAGGGTTCAATAGGCCAATAATTAAAACCGACGACATCGGCTTCTTCGTTCGAGAGATTTCGATTTTTAATTAAATTTTGTTTTGTTTTAGTTTGTGGTGTATTATTGAATTGTTTTTCGTTTAAGGCTGGCGGTTTCTGAAGGACTGGATCAAGATTGAACTCTGATGTTCTGATTGGTTCTTAACAATAAGGACAAGTAATATTATGAGTTGGAATTGGATCCTGGGGCTTTCTGTAACCGATGGTCACACTAAATTGTTCTTTGCTTCTTAAATCGCTCTCAAATGTTGGGGACGAAATGTGGCTAATATTTTGTCATGTTCATGTTTTTTTATTACAATTTAAAGGCTTGTATTTGAAGACAATCTCACCTTATGGAAAGCGATGATGTGAGCGCTAATGGAGCACACTTACCTGCATGTAACCTATGCACTCTGGACTTAAAGATCCCAAGATGTAGCTACAAGGAAACTCTAACTCCGGCAAAGAATTTTTTTATTTTTTTTTATTAGAGATGGGTTTGCTTTTGACTCTAGTCAATGTCAGAAATGACAGAGACAAAGTCTACGATGGAGCGAGCTTACCCAGAAGGAGCCTGTTCACTCTAACTTTGAAGAGATTAGGGTTGTAAGCATTCATGCATAATTTCACTTCTAATACATAGATTGATACTGATTAGCACCATACATGGCTGTCAGGTTGTTGGCTCAAGAAGAGTGCTGAAAAGATACTTTCTGGATTACAAGACGATCTAGAAAGTGTCTTTTTAAATGACGAATGATAAATACCAACCTAACTGTTCATTTAAAAATATGTCGCAGCACCGAGTTACCGTGTCTGGCCATGCCGCTGTTAAACCCACGATGGTTTGTGTTGGTATGTTTATACGTTTAACAACTGCTTGTAAAAATGTTCTTAGTTAATAAACGAAAAAAAAAAACAATCTAGTGGTTGCCATTTTTATTAGGGTTCCGTACCCAAAAGGTAAAAACGGTACCCTATTACTAAGACTGCTGTCCGTCTGTCTGTCACCAGGCTGTATCTCATAAACCGTGATAGCTAGACAGTTGAAATTTTCACAGCTATGATGTATTTCTGTTGCCGCTATAACAGCAAACATTAAAAACAGAATTAAATAAATATTTAAGTGAGGCAAAAAATTTACGTTTGTTGTACGGGATACAACAAACGTGATGTTGTTGCCGTTTTTTATACAGAACCCTTCGTGGGCTAGTCCGACTTACACTTGGCCGTTTTTTTTTTAGTGTTACTTGGCAAAAGAAACAAGAAGATGAAAACTCAAAGACCGCAACCTATTTCATAAACTGATAGGTACACCATTCTTTAATATCGAACTCGGCACAGAAATCTATTCCACATAGTATCTTATAATAGTGTGTATGTGGCACAATACAGGAGTCGGGTGACATTAGATCCTGACTTGCTACACGAAAATGCACCTTAAAAGGCAGAAGATAGAAGAGTTTGTATGTTGTTGGTATCTCCAAGATGGTTGCGTATGACGCGGGGAGGTAATTTCAATAGTGGAGAATATTTTTGCTCTATTTTTTTTCAGTGTGCAAGGATTATTTAGGGCAACGAACGGTAAGTATATTTTACGGAATATGCATCAGTCTATGTTTCATTGAAATTAATTTCAGGCAGTAGTAGTTTTAAGTTTTTATAAATAACATAAACACAGGTCTTCAAGGTTAAGCAACGCTTGCCGGGGTCGGTTCTAGGATTGGTGACCATTTGAACATGCCAAGATTCCTCAACGCCTCGGTAATACTTATGTGAAGCTGTTCGTCCTGGGTGTCACCTCTAGATCTTTGGCTGTCGTTATGGGTAGCCAGGAACCCAAGAAATTGTCTGACACCAGGCTGTATCTCATGAACCGTGATAGCTAGACAGTTGAAATTTTCACAGATGATGTATTTCTGTTGCCCCTATAACAACAAATACCTACTAAAACCAGAATAAAATAATTATTTAAGGGGGCTCCCATTCAACAAACGTGATTTTTTTTGCTCGATATTGATAACGGCAACAGGTAGACGCTTCAAATATTCACAGAATATTTAGTTATAATATATACACTTTAAAAATAAATAATTAAATAAAAAAAATATTTAAAGTGGGTTTCCCATACAACAAACGTGATTTTTTGCCGTTTTTTAGTCCCACTCGTACTTGGCCGTTTTTTTTCTAATTTTCTAAAAATTTTTATACAACGTTCTCATTCGCATTTCAGTCGCAATCTGTCAAATAAGCCTCATTTTCCATACATTTTTGACAGATTGTGAATGACTAGCGAATGTGAACGTTGCGTTGCTTAAAAAATTCTACTATTTTTTAAGCAACGCAACGTTCTGGTATTTAGTTTAAAAGTCGTTTTAAATTCGAGTTTCAGAGTCAGACAAGACACTTTTTTTAAAAACCTTTAGCTTATATATACTTGCTGTTGTTTTTTTATTTATTTAATAACCTGGCCTATTTCAAGTGGTACTTTAAGGCCCACTATGTGTACACAAATTAAATTCGTTATCAACTCATCACATTGTCACTTCACCCCTTAACATCCACACCGCCACTCACAATAGCAGAGCTACACATTGTCGACTATATTCTTATAGTATAGTAATAGATTGGGCAATTTCCATGGTATCTCTCACAGACAGACATACAGATATTATCTATGAATCTGTGCCACAAAACTGTTTAATTATGAGGCTTTTTATCACGCCTCGCGGTGTTGGGGAGTTTTGAGTGGATACCTAAGTAGGTAAGTATTGTTGAGGTTTGTGGGGAGCGAAAAATGTAGTGTTTAGTCTTATAAAAACTATGTTTATATTAGTGCTTTCTTTGTATATAAAAGTCTGTAGTTCTATAGTAAGAGTAGATTTAACTAGTATTAGTTTCGGGGTCCAAGATCATCATCATCATCATCATCATCATCATATCAGCTGAAAGACGTCCACTGCTGGACATAGGCCCCCCCTAAGTGTCGCCACAACAGCCGATCCTTTGCGTCTCGCATCCACCGGCTACCAGCGACCCTCACCAGGTCATCGGTCCACCTTGTGGAAGGCCTTCCGACGCTACGTCTTCCGGTACACGGTCGCCACTACAGAACTTTTCGGCCCCATCGACCATATGTTCTGCGCGCAATTTATAACCCGTTATAACAACAAATAATAAATTAAAAATTTAAAGGAGGCTTTCATACAAGAAACATTTTATGGTAGGTACACGTACGGTACGTCTCGCACTTGACCGGTTTTTTTTCTGACTTCATATTTTTGTATCCTAGCTTTGAAACATGTAGGTAAGTACCTGTAGTAATCTCCCGTAGGTATAAGTAGACTTTCTTTCTTGCTCTAAGTGAATGCAGAGTTGACAACACAAAACTGACCGGAAAAAAACAAACAAGATTTTCCCTCCAATTTATAAAAAAAAAAACAAATTTCCCCTGCCTTCAATCTTCTTCAGATTGAAAAGAAAAAAACAAAGAACAATAGACTCACGTCAATACTTGATATCACTCATAATCAATAACAATCTTAGAGGGGTAATCTTTAAGGTACAAAAGAGGGTTTTTTAAAGTCCTCTGAGGGTCCTCACAATGGATGTTTTTCAGAGTGACAGAGGGGAGGTTGGGAGGTACACAATACATGTCAGACAGCACCTAAATTATGTGTTTGTACCGAAAGTTTTACCAAGTTTCGGATTCATAGATTTATTGTATTTCTTGTTTAAAATATGCGGGAAGGTTCGCGGAGTTGCGTGGTGTTTGGTGCAGTTTTGGTCCGGTGTAAATAATATCGTATTTATTCATATTGAATTGGTATTTTTCTATCATTGCTTTCAGTTGCTTTTGGGTTCTGTCAGGAACGATTAGATAGAAATATCGAGCTTAAGCATAATATGTCAGCAGTGAAATCGCATTATTCTTCCACGTTCGAAAGAAACTCAAGATCCGTTGCTTCAGATTTTGAAAAAATCGACTGCTTGACGATGTAAAACATGCCATAAATACCGTTGTATTAGGCAAACTAAAAGAGTATGCTATCGATCGCATGATGTGTATTACTCAATTAGGCCCAAAAAAAGCCTAGAAGTGGGACATCACTGGCTTACACTGACTCAATAGGAAGTGGTGACGGGCGTGCGTTTTTGGAGAACTGTCATTTGTAGAATTTTGACTTTCAAAAAGTGCTGGCACTCAGCCTTATTTGAATAAAGGGTAGTATTTAAACGAGTGACTGTAAATAAAAGTTTTAAGTGACAAAAATAATTAATTTACGTTATAGTATTACTAAGTGAGCGACTGACTGCGAGTGACGAGAAATCAACAGAACAGCAACTTACAAATATTAATAAATGAGAAGCTTTATAATATTTGAGCGACCTAATATTTGTTTGAGTGTCAACGTTACGTCCTGCATTTTTTTAAATATTTGGCAAATGATATTTCTGGGTGGTTTAAAAAAAAATAACCACGAAAGGGATGGCGGGGTCTGTTCGCTCGCTTCGCTCGCTTACTTGACCCCGCCATCTCCTTCTAATCTAACCTGTCCAAGTCGGGGGCCCCAAATCCCGAGCTCGCAATGTTAAAACCTCAATTGGAAAAATCGTCTCTATCTTAATATTGAAGTTGCCCTTTCTGTATTTCTAGTCGCTCACTTAGTAATTTAGTCGCACGGGTAGAATTTTAATATCTGAAATGGATTAATCACAACCCACTTTTTGTAAGCTCGTTCTGGATTTTATTATTAATCAATATTCGTCGTTAGTTTAGTTAATTTTTCGCTTACTCAAATTCATACCGCTCAAGTTATTAAAACAGTATCTCATCATCAGTCGCTACGTTATTATTTTATTCTATCGTTTTATAATTTCCCTTGAATAAATGGATTTTGATTGAACCTACTAAAAAAACAGAATTTTCCAAGATTCAGTTCAATTCCAATTTCTACATCACAGAAAAAAACCTTCTTAAATCGTTTCCCTATCTAGTGATTCAAATTTTTTGCATATAATTTCTAATTCACACCACACAATATAATAACAATCTTAGAGGGGTAATCTTTAAGGTACAAAAGAGGGTTTTTTAAAGTCCTCTGAGGGTCCTCACAATGGATGTTTTTCAGAGTGACAGAGGGGAGGTTGGGAGGTACACAATACATGTCAGACAGCACCTAAATTATGTGTTTGTACCGAAAGTTTTACCAAGTTTCGGATTCATAGATTTATTGTATTTCTTGTTTAAAATATGCGGGAAGGTTCGCGGAGTTGCGTGGTGTTTGGTGCAGTTTTGGTCCGGTGTAAATAATATCGTATTTATTCATATTGAATTGGTATCTTTCTATCATTGCTTTCAGTTGCTTTTGGGTTCTGTCAGGAACGATTAGATAGAAATATCGAGCTTAAGCATAATATGTCAGCAGTGAAATCGCATTATTCTTCCACGTTCGAAAGAAACTCAAGATCCGTTGCTTCAGATTTTGAAAAAATCGACTGCTTGACGATGTAAAACATGCCATAAATACCGTTGTATTAGGCAAACTAAAAGAGTATGCTATCGATCGCATGATGTGTATTACTCAATTAGGCCCAAAAAAAGCCTAGAAGTGGGACATCACTGGCTTACACTGACTCAATAGGAAGTGGTGACGGGCGTGCGTTTTTGGAGAACTGTCATTTGTAGAATTTTGACTTTCAAAAAGTGCTGGCACTCAGCCTTATTTGAATAAAGGGTAGTATTTAAACGAGTGACTGTAAATAAAAGTTTTAAGTGACAAAAATAATTAATTTACGTTATAGTATTACTAAGTGAGCGACTGACTGCGAGTGACGAGAAATCAACAGAACAGCAACTTACAAATATTAATAAATGAGAAGCTTTATAATATTTGAGCGACCTAATATTTGTTTGAGTGTCAACGTTACGTCCTGCATTTTTTTAAATATTTGGCAAATGATATTTCTGGGTGGTTTAAAAAAAAATAACCACGAAAGGGATGGCGGGGTCTGTTCGCTCGCTTCGCTCGCTTACTTGACCCCGCCATCTCCTTCTAATCTAACCTGTCCAAGTCGGGGGCCCCAAATCCCGAGCTCGCAATGTTAAAACCTCAATTGGAAAAATCGTCTCTATCTTAATATTGAAGTTGCCCTTTCTGTATTTCTAGTCGCTCACTTAGTAATTTAGTCGCACGGGTAGAATTTTAATATCTGAAATGGATTAATCACAACCCACTTTTTGTAAGCTCGTTCTGGATTTTATTATTAATCAATATTCGTCGTTAGTTTAGTTAATTTTTCGCTTACTCAAATTCATACCGCTCAAGTTATTAAAACAGTATCTCATCATCAGTCGCTACGTTATTATTTTATTCTATCGTTTTATAATTTCCCTTGAATAAATGGATTTTGATTGAACCTACTAAAAAAACAGAATTTTCCAAGATTCAGTTCAATTCCAATTTCTACATCACAGAAAAAAACCTTCTTAAATCGTTTCCCTATCTAGTGATTCAAATTTTTTGCATATAATTTCTAATTCACACCACACAATATAATAACAATCTTAGAGGGGTAATCTTTAAGGTACAAAAGAGGGTTTTTTAAAGTCCTCTGAGGGTCCTCACAATGGATGTTTTTCAGAGTGACAGAGGGGAGGTTGGGAGGTACACAATACATGTCAGACAGCACCTAAATTATGTGTTTGTACCGAAAGTTTTACCAAGTTTCGGATTCATAGATTTATTGTATTTCTTGTTTAAAATATGCGGGAAGGTTCGCGGAGTTGCGTGGTGTTTGGTGCAGTTTTGGTCCGGTGTAAATAATATCGTATTTATTCATATTGAATTGGTATCTTTCTATCATTGCTTTCAGTTGCTTTTGGGTTCTGTCAGGAACGATTAGATAGAAATATCGAGCTTAAGCATAATATGTCAGCAGTGAAATCGCATTATTCTTCCACGTTCGAAAGAAACTCAAGATCCGTTGCTTCAGATTTTGAAAAAATCGACTGCTTGACGATGTAAAACATGCCATAAATACCGTTGTATTAGGCAAACTAAAAGAGTATGCTATCGATCGCATGATGTGTATTACTCAATTAGGCCCAAAAAAAGCCTAGAAGTGGGACATCACTGGCTTACACTGACTCAATAGGAAGTGGTGACGGGCGTGCGTTTTTGGAGAACTGTCATTTGTAGAATTTTGACTTTCAAAAAGTGCTGGCACTCAGCCTTATTTGAATAAAGGGTAGTATTTAAACGAGTGACTGTAAATAAAAGTTTTAAGTGACAAAAATAATTAATTTACGTTATAGTATTACTAAGTGAGCGACTGACTGCGAGTGACGAGAAATCAACAGAACAGCAACTTACAAATATTAATAAATGAGAAGCTTTATAATATTTGAGCGACCTAATATTTGTTTGAGTGTCAACGTTACGTCCTGCATTTTTTTAAATATTTGGCAAATGATATTTCTGGGTGGTTTAAAAAAAAATAACCACGAAAGGGATGGCGGGGTCTGTTCGCTCGCTTCGCTCGCTTACTTGACCCCGCCATCTCCTTCTAATCTAACCTGTCCAAGTCGGGGGCCCCAAATCCCGAGCTCGCAATGTTAAAACCTCAATTGGAAAAATCGTCTCTATCTTAATATTGAAGTTGCCCTTTCTGTATTTCTAGTCGCTCACTTAGTAATTTAGTCGCACGGGTAGAATTTTAATATCTGAAATGGATTAATCACAACCCACTTTTTGTAAGCTCGTTCTGGATTTTATTATTAATCAATATTCGTCGTTAGTTTAGTTAATTTTTCGCTTACTCAAATTCATACCGCTCAAGTTATTAAAACAGTATCTCATCATCAGTCGCTACGTTATTATTTTATTCTATCGTTTTATAATTTCCCTTGAATAAATGGATTTTGATTGAACCTACTAAAAAAACAGAATTTTCCAAGATTCAGTTCAATTCCAATTTCTACATCACAGAAAAAAACCTTCTTAAATCGTTTCCCTATCTAGTGATTCAAATTTTTTGCATATAATTTCTAATTCACACCACACAATATAATAACAATCTTAGAGGGGTAATCTTTAAGGTACAAAAGAGGGTTTTTTAAAGTCCTCTGAGGGTCCTCACAATGGATGTTTTTCAGAGTGACAGAGGGGAGGTTGGGAGGTACACAATACATGTCAGACAGCACCTAAATTATGTGTTTGTACCGAAAGTTTTACCAAGTTTCGGATTCATAGATTTATTGTATTTCTTGTTTAAAATATGCGGGAAGGTTCGCGGAGTTGCGTGGTGTTTGGTGCAGTTTTGGTCCGGTGTAAATAATATCGTATTTATTCATATTGAATTGGTATCTTTCTATCATTGCTTTCAGTTGCTTTTGGGTTCTGTCAGGAACGATTAGATAGAAATATCGAGCTTAAGCATAATATGTCAGCAGTGAAATCGCATTATTCTTCCACGTTCGAAAGAAACTCAAGATCCGTTGCTTCAGATTTTGAAAAAATCGACTGCTTGACGATGTAAAACATGCCATAAATACCGTTGTATTAGGCAAACTAAAAGAGTATGCTATCGATCGCATGATGTGTATTACTCAATTAGGCCCAAAAAAAGCCTAGAAGTGGGACATCACTGGCTTACACTGACTCAATAGGAAGTGGTGACGGGCGTGCGTTTTTGGAGAACTGTCATTTGTAGAATTTTGACTTTCAAAAAGTGCTGGCACTCAGCCTTATTTGAATAAAGGGTAGTATTTAAACGAGTGACTGTAAATAAAAGTTTTAAGTGACAAAAATAATTAATTTACGTTATAGTATTACTAAGTGAGCGACTGACTGCGAGTGACGAGAAATCAACAGAACAGCAACTTACAAATATTAATAAATGAGAAGCTTTATAATATTTGAGCGACCTAATATTTGTTTGAGTGTCAACGTTACGTCCTGCATTTTTTTAAATATTTGGCAAATGATATTTCTGGGTGGTTTAAAAAAAAATAACCACGAAAGGGATGGCGGGGTCTGTTCGCTCGCTTCGCTCGCTTACTTGACCCCGCCATCTCCTTCTAATCTAACCTGTCCAAGTCGGGGGCCCCAAATCCCGAGCTCGCAATGTTAAAACCTCAATTGGAAAAATCGTCTCTATCTTAATATTGAAGTTGCCCTTTCTGTATTTCTAGTCGCTCACTTAGTAATTTAGTCGCACGGGTAGAATTTTAATATCTGAAATGGATTAATCACAACCCACTTTTTGTAAGCTCGTTCTGGATTTTATTATTAATCAATATTCGTCGTTAGTTTAGTTAATTTTTCGCTTACTCAAATTCATACCGCTCAAGTTATTAAAACAGTATCTCATCATCAGTCGCTACGTTATTATTTTATTCTATCGTTTTATAATTTCCCTTGAATAAATGGATTTTGATTGAACCTACTAAAAAAACAGAATTTTCCAAGATTCAGTTCAATTCCAATTTCTACATCACAGAAAAAAACCTTCTTAAATCGTTTCCCTATCTAGTGATTCAAATTTTTTGCATATAATTTCTAATTCACACCACACAATAAAAATAACAAACCAGAACGATTATCGCGCGCCGTCGCCCACTATTCAAAATACGATCAAATTTTGACAGGATGCTGTCAAAATCCGATAAAAGTTTAAAGCGCACGTGCCGACACGTGCCGTTTTGACATTTGACATGTCGGGAACTGTCAAAACTGACAATAGAGAGCGAATGGTCAAGTTATTGTTCTTTTAAATTGACTTTTGACCACAGGGGTCGGTGGTGACAAGAAAATTGTTAGTATTAAAGTATTTAATGGTGGTTATATTTATCCCCATGGCTTTTTTGAAGTACGGATGAAGGTAAATAAAGGGGTATTGGTTGTTTTTGGCAAGGGGGTTTGGGGGCAGAGTTAGCTAGTCAAGCTAGCACTAGTTAGCTTTTGAAGAATCTTACCAGATACTTTTGTTGCGGAATTTGTTCGAAAGAGTCACCGCGGCCCTGGAACGCAAAGGGCAATAGGAGGAACACGGATGGGTTTTAGTCAGTAAGAGTCTGACACTTCCGCTCCACCCAGAGCGAAAGGAGTCATTTCATGATTTCCCATCCTTAAAAAAAAACCAGGATATGTTACAATGCGCCCAGTTTTTAAACTAGCAGCTGTGGCAGACAGACGGACCAACTCGCTCTATAAGGGTAATTTTTACCATTTCGGTACCCTAAAAAGAGCATGGGAGGTATGAGTCCAAGAACTACATTTCATTTAACATTTTTTCTGCTGAAAGACCCTAAATTAACTCACCGGAACAAATAAATTCTACTATCAACAACAAACATTTCTAAGATTCTATTACCACAACACACCTGTCAACGTTTCCACACTGCATGGAACGGTTTCCAGCTAATAACGGTTATTAGCAGTAATAACCGTTTTCATTGGAAGCCTGTAACACCTCTAGACTATGATTACAGGTGTGTATGTGTCAGGCTATAGTTTCAGCGATGTCATAATTATAGGACAATTATTTATAATTTCTGTGGATAGTTTACTGTTTGAAGAAGTAAATTCTTGGAGAAAATTGTGCTGGAGTTTTGATTTATTGAAAACCTTCATTCCCAAATGCGTTTTTTATTGCATTTGAAGGACCTTTGCTCGTACGATGTGTATATAATCAAAGTTAAGGACCAATTCTGAAGAAAAATAATTGAAGAATAAAAAACTAGGGTAAGACCAAATTGCGTAATTTGTTCGGAAGAGTCACCGCGGCCCTGGAATGCAAAGGGCATTAGTAGGAAAACGGATGGGTTTTAGTTTTTAGTCAGTGAGAGCCTGAAACTCCCTCCCGCTCCGCCCAGAGTGGAAGGAATCGTTTGGTGATATACCATCCTTAAAAAAAAGGTATATTTTTTGGTAATCTAACGGAGTATGTACTTACATAGTTGTAGTTAAATAGTTTTTTAGTCATCTGCCCTATTGTTTGTATTTCTGTTATTTGAAAGCCTTAGATCAGCAATGGGTATTCACAGGATCCCTGTGATCCTGTGAATACCCATTGCTGATGTTATTATTTACTTTGCAAAATCCTTTACTTCCATTTCAAAACAGTTCCACATTTTAGTATCCACTTGAGCCTAATTTTTTATCCGTTCCCATCTAATTGAAGTACTCTCAATATGGTATTATACGAGTATTTTATATCATCCAATATATTTTATATTAATGTTCATTTTGTTTATACTAAAAACAATCGCGGCAGAACTGCATCCGACGCGTTGATTGTTTATTTTCCTTCGTTTTGTCAGGGTTTAGACAGGGGCGTAAGTTGTATACAGGATGTGGTTATTTTTTTATTAATATTTAGATTGTTCCAAGATTAATGGCGCTGCCGCTGCGGCTGCGGAGAACCTCAAGCGGCGGAAATATAATAACCTTGTAGGTAGTTATATTTTCGAGCCGTTTGGGGTTGAAACTCTCGGGTCGTGGGGTCCGAGTGCTCATTACTTGTTTAAAGATCTGTCAAGACGCTTAGTTGACACTTCGCGTGACCCTAGGGCTGGCTTTTACCTCGGACAAAGGATAAGCATTGCCATACAACGTGGCAATGCTGCCAGCCTTTTGGGTACATTACCAGTGGCCTGCGATGCGGAGGAATTTTTCGACGCCATGTTTTAGATTAGTTTTAGTTGAGTCTTTTTTTAAGTGTGTGTATATAGTTATAGTTGATTGATAACCTAATGGTGGAATTCCGATATTCCTGGAGAAGACGGGGGTTACTATAATTTTGTTGTACTTTTATTTTTGTTAATAATTAAGTTTAATACATATTATTGGTTTTTAAAATTGAATATTTTTTATTAATAGGAACTTAATAAAATACCTTCTTAAATACTTAAACCAATACAAACTTACTCCTTATTTGAAGCAAAGAGAGTGTGGAAGAATCGAAGCAAATGGTGGTCTGCAGGCTTCTGCAGTTTCCTCCTACCCTTTCGGGAAAACGATGTGAATTTATGTATGTATGTAACATTAAATTACTAAATGGTTCTGGCTGTTTTTATTTTTTTGTAAAACTCAGTTTACACTTAAGCAGTTACCTTCTACTATAAAAAAAAGGAAAACAATTTACAATGAAGAAAACATATGTTGATACACAAACGGACCTACGTTTATATATCAATAATAAAGTATCTACATAATGTAAGAACTACCAATCAGATACGGTTATAATAACGCTCGAAAGAGTGCATGCACAGATAACCTCCCACGTACGACTGAACCCGGGAACGCGCCTGGTAATATCAACATCGGGTGGTAATAATGCTACCTATATTTTACTATAGGTACCTAATAACCTACTTTATCCTACTAATAATATTACAAATATGAAAAGTTTATGAGGACGAGTGGATGTTGGTATGTCCTTCACGCACGTAAAAGCTAATGAACGGATTTTGATAAGGCAAACATTTTAGGTACAATCAGGATTAACATAAATTATACTATACCGATTTGAAGTCCACGCAGACAGAGTCGCGGGTAGAAGCTGTTATGATGTATTCCTTCGCGTATTGGCTGTACCTAACCATAAATTAATTAAAAATCGTTTATTATCAGGCATCGAAGGACCAATCATAGCGTGTTATTATTACTAAATAACAAACCTGAATAAGCAATGAAAATATAACTGTATTACATTTTGCAATCATCGGTTGAGGCGAGCATATCAACAAGTCTCCAGTATACTATAATATTACTGCAATAGAATCTATTGCAGTAAGTGGTTGGCAAAAAATAACAATAAAGATATTACCTACTGTGAATTTCTTAATTGTAACAATACTTAGTTATCTATTTAATATGCTAGTACACAACTACTTACTAGATTCCTTTTCATTGGGTCCTCTTTTTCTTGTTTTCGAGTCGAAGCTTAACTTTTCAGTTATGTCCAGTAAGTGTACGAACAACGATAGTGTCAGTTGTGTAAGTCCTCAAATTTAACATTACGTTACTATTAATACTTACGTCAAAAATTTCGTGCTAGGCCCAGCACGTTCTGGATAGAGGCACCGCACTCACATTGGTATCACAGAGATTTGTACACACAATCACAATAATTTATTTATTTGGCTATGTACACACACACACCATTATTAGAAAATAACGAATACAGGAAGAAGAGCTCAAACGTGTTGCTTATTTCATAACAAATAATATTAATTAATCATTGTTCTAATATAAAAGTGGTCTCACTTTTTATCACCACCCTGTACATTTTCACCTTTCAATTACTAGGGCTCAATTGTTTATTTTATTCCATCGTATTTGGCGCACAAAAGACAGCCCAGTTGTTTATTTTATGCCAAATCACTACCCTTGCGAGTTGCGCGCAATGATATCTATCAAGAGCGCATATTTTATTAAAAAACATAGGGGAAATACGCCTTCACGAATTTCATACTTGATTGCTACTCGAAACAGTTGCCGTCACTTCGAAAATGTACTTTTCGGTTCAAGAAATAGGGTAGATTTTTGAGTACAGGGAGGGATTTATAATTTGGCGACTGTCGTAGGGCATTTTATTATTTTAATAAATTTTAAAATTGTGTACTCAGCGGTGATAATGACTGAATAAATAGATTGTTTTGCTTCAAAAAATGGATATGTTGATTTTGTATGGTGTGGATGGGATTTATTGTGATAGGAACTTCATAAATTCAT
This sequence comes from Melanchra persicariae, assembly GCA_947386135.1. Classification (NCBI taxonomy): domain Eukaryota; kingdom Metazoa; phylum Arthropoda; class Insecta; order Lepidoptera; family Noctuidae; genus Melanchra; species Melanchra persicariae. Next base: position 2,444,688 of record OX376653.1, on the reverse strand, counting down.
AACACAGAGTATATGGGGTGGTTTGGAGCTTTTGCTTAATAAGGGCCAGAAGGTTTGGTAGCATTTTGGTCAAAATTTTAAAAGTAAAAAAGTCTACGGTAGGCGTCACAAAAAAAAATTTTTTCAATCTCCTTCGCTGTTATTTTCTGATTAATTTCGTTGCGGGATCCAAGACAATTGAATCATTCTCCGGGACTCGTCGAGCTTCATTGACTCGGCGTTTTTCTGTTGCTCACCACTGTTGATTCTGGCTTTCAGGAGTTGCAGTGGTCTGTGAATGTGTGGCGGGCTTGTTCCAAAAAAAGGCGTCAGATAAATTTTGCAATAAAGTACACTGACATTTCCCTACTATACCTTCGTAGATACCAGAACAATAAAATATGAACCGTTTTCATTACTAGAGAACGTAAAGGATCACGATATAATATTCAGGACAGCTTTATTTCTGTTTTTGATGTTAAGAAAATCAATAAATGTATGTGGGTCAATGAGAGTTATTGCACGTTAATCTGGCGACTACCATAACTAATATTTTAAATGCGTGAGTTTGTTTGATATGTGAGTAACCGTAATTACGGTTACTCACCCAAGTCGCCGGAATTTTGGTACAGAAATAGCTGGGATACTGGATACCACCGTATCCATTGTTTCATCTATTTCTCTCTATAGGCTACACGAACGCGAGCGAAGCCGTAAGATAGTCTTGTAAATATAAATGTGTGGTGGTGGGTGTGTATCTTTCGCAGCTAATTAGTTTAATCAGCCATTTAATTGGTTGCCTAGCCTTTTCATTTAAATGCACCGATTTTTAGCGACTTAAGTGACATCTTGGGTTCAATATCGTTTAATGAGTTACCCTGTCACTCATGTCGCTGTCGCTGATTAAACGGCGCAGTTCTATGAAAAGGCTAGACTTTTAATGAAATGACTGATTCAGCTAGTTGACTGCGACATATCTAATCAATAAGTTAAATAAAAATCTGTACTAAAATTTCTAATCATTTTAATTACGTATAATATTTTTTAATCGAAGTAATCGTCCCATCATTACAATCGGCTATAATTTACAACATATTTTTACAAATACGCTTATTTTTTTCACAAATTACAATTTATATTCCTAAATATATAATGATTAAAAAGTTATTTTGTAATTTAAGTTACAGGATATACTTTACTCAAAAATGGGTCGCAAAAATGAAATTATTATTTTATATGGCAACTTTTAAATGCAAAGGAAAAAAAATGGCTAACTTCGAAGGTAATATTTATATAGAAATTGCAATTAAGTACTAAGAAAAACTTTCAAGATGGAATGTAAGCTTTTGGACCCCATAGTTACAAACGACAGATTAAATTAAAACAATTATATTAAGAAATTTTAGTGTACACGGGATTTTTAATAACTAGAGATTATTTAAAATAATCTGTCCTAAAAACTACGGGTTAACAACATCTATTTAACTTTAGTTTAACATTTATTAATTGAACAACAAAAACTGGCTTTTTATTTACAACTATTTTTATAATAAAAAATGTCAGTCTGTAAATTCGAATTAAATCGCTACCAAAATCAGTATTATGGAATAAAAAGCAGAATAAATTAGTTTTTATAAACTTCAATGAAAGAGTCTCCATTATTCTAAAGCAGATTTGACATTTAAACAGCTTTTATTTTACAAAATGACACGTACGAATCTAAAGATAAAAATATAACAATTATTTAACTATATTTACAAATAATATCAAAAGTCGTTGTAATTAAGTTTGGACTTTAAAATTCCAATAAGTTATTGTAATAATAACATCAATATTTTTTTAATAAATTATTTCCAAGATAATTTATTATTAAAATTGTTTGTGTTACTGTTACAATTTTAAGTGTTTTGTTTCTTTATCGATAAAAAGTTTTAGGTGGATAACGGTGTAAGTTTAACTCACTGCTAAGTTTTAACTTTATTTCAAGTCAACCAATCTGATGAGCAGCTAAGCAATGATTTAGAGTGAATCTCGTGTCTGTATTCATTTCAGTAAGAGGTATGTATCGAAAATCGAACTCAGTTTTTGATATAAAAAAAAAAAAAAAAAACAAAAAAACGATGTAAATTAAGATTGGCGTACTTCTTGTCATGCTAAGATTTTGTTGATAAAATCTTTTCATAGTTAAAGAAACTCTCTATATTACTTCTCATTTAGAAACTAACTATATTCACAATGTACATCAAGTACTTGATCTTATACACAATTACACATACCTAGTAATCTAATAACTTTTAATTTATTTCCGAGGAAATCAAGAAGGAACTTTGGAGCACAAAAATAAAAAGTAAGAAATAGTCCAATACTTGTTCAAAAAGACCAAAACTTCGAACGAAATCAATTTAGTCCGTGAAAAGTCGCATTGACATCTAAAAACATCGTTTGAATAGAATAATAATAATCTTTTTATGATAGAATCAATTTATATTTTTTACAATATCGAATTTCGTCTCTCTAAAAATAAATTTCGTAGTTCCTTTTTCGAAAAAAAAAACGAACCTCCAAATAATACGCAGTCGAAAAACTATAAAAATAAACGAATAAATATAAAAAATCAACAACAAAAACAATCTAGGTTTCAGGTCAGAATATGACTGTGAGGGGTCGCCTAAACTCGGGCCCTCCTTGTGTGGCCTGGGGGTACTGGCCAGGGTACTGTGGCATGAGGATGCCTGAAGATCCTTGGTAGTAGGGGAGGGAGGGAGATGGATTAGACCCTGAGGATGAGCTGCCTTCGGTCCTGTCTTGAGCTTTGGGGGTCATGTCAGGGGATTCTGCAGGGGAGCGAGGAGAAAGACTTGAAGGGGCTGAGTTAACTGAGCTAAGGCCTGCCATAGCAGCAGCTGAGGCTTCAGAGTACATCTTACTGATGTCCACTGGGTATGACCGCTGTTGCTGCTGGTCCATGTACATGTAAGCCTTGGACAGCGCGGCTGAATCCAGGTAGCCACGGGAAGGGTCTGGATACATGCCATAACTGCGGTACTTCTCAGCTTCGATGGAGTATTTCGACATGTCCATTGATGAGCCAACCTGGAACAAACAGAGAAATTGGTTAGGACATCGTTTGTCTCACAAAATGTGTTTTTACATTGTGAATTGTTGTAAAATAAGGCCGCTAATTTTTTAACGTACATTTTCAATTTAATATTTTATTGAATAATATAGTACTTTAAATCTAAATAGGTAAGTAAATAAGTTAGCGTCTATCTTTTATTTAATCACAGGTTATTGAATATGATTGGACACTTTAAATAAGGTAGACTATTATTATTATTTTATTCTAATCCCATTAATATAAATAGTGACTTGCATTTAAAAAATAAAAATGTATTAATACAATAAATAACCTCAAGAATGACCTTATCAAGAGTCAAGAATTTAAAAGAAACGCAGCTAAATGAATAAAGTCTTCATTTCAATATCTCGAACATAAATATCGGATAACTAGTGAATACCGAATGCATAATGAAACGGCGGGAAACAAATCATAAATCAAGGCATTGCCCAACATTTACAAGTCAACAGCACTTCGAGATCTTTTAATACAACCTTTGTAAGAAAACTATAATCTATCTTAACAAGAATTACTCACAAACAACATAATTCAACTGAAATTAAATATGAACTTTCGTTAACAATTTACATGTTATTCATTCGCAATCAATATCCTACTTTATCACTTTTAAATAAGGCTGGAAGTTGCGTGCGGATGTATTGAAAGGTAATGCAGTACTGTATTTTACACGCTCAGACACACAAATCACACGTAACAATGGAATCGAATAAAGCCTCGAATTTTAAATTTTTTAATGAAGTGAGCCCTACACAATATTGTGAGGAAAATATCGTTTGGACGTAACACACACGGACACTTTGTTCGGCGAACAAAGGAGGCATACAGGTTGAAGTTACGTGCGCTATAATTTACGGAGCTCGACAGGTGATACATTTTGTAACGTTAATACTTCATGTAGATGCAAATTGTGGTTGGAATTCCGCCTTATGCAAATATTGATATGCAACTGCGGAAGAGAATGAAATTCCTACCTGTTATTCGGTTACCTAGTGTAAAAGGCTTACTTTATTTCGAGGAAGAAAGAAAAAATAATGACTTCTTATTCCAACCATTTCAGTACAACGATAAATTGGGATTAGTCGAACTATTTGACATTTATCCACACACTATAACGAACTATTGAAAAACCATAAAACTTCTTCAACTTCAAAATGCTATAAGTATATAAAAATCTTAACAATAGTCTATCCTCGCCATCAAATGGTGACACAACCCACTCAAAATATCCCATTGCACCCTCTAAAGCCAACAGGTTCGCCCACAAGCTGGCCGATCTCCCCGGCCGTGTGTAGCCAGCGCTTGCGCATAACATACGACGGCCGGTCACAGCTAGAACGCTAAATCAGGATTAGTCCGACGCCCAGGCATCATGTACGGAGTTTACTGCCCGCCCTTACGGACTATTTTATTGCAAGCCAGTTATATATGAGAGACGTTTTTTTCTTCTGGAAAACTATGCGGCGTTTATCAATGTTGAAATAGGGTGGTTTTGTACTTGAAGGAATTATGTTTTTTTTTGTGTAGGAGACGACGTTTTGTCGTTAATTTTATTTAAATTCGTGCTTTGTTTAGTAGACGTCAATTCAATTTTTAAGGTAAAAAAGAAATGACTACGGTAGGACGCACGTCAGCAGTAATAACACCATTACCAGTGTGCCAATTCTACAAGTTTTTAAAAAACATTCGCATTTGAATGTCAGTCGCAAACTGATAGAAAAGGCTTTAATTTCCTTACTTTTTTGACAGATTGCGACTGAAATCCAAATGCAAACGTTGCTTAAAAATTAGTAGAATTGGCACTCTAATTTAAATCATTCCGAAGGTTCCAAACACTAAAGAAGACTTATTTATTGGTTCATCAAATCTTTGAAGAAAAAAAATATGCATAAAAACTTTAACACATTTAAAAAAAAATAGTGTAACATAGCAAATTACTCTAAAACTGATTTCACACTGGATCAGGTTGCTAATGAGTCGCCAACCGCTATCAACCGTGAAAGTAACCCATATCAACCGTCGATAACCATGGGTAAACCATCTATCAATATAATCGAATACTGAAATCACAATGGTTCGTTAAAGAACAACATTTGGCGGTAGGAAATTATAGGTAGGGTTGCTACTGATGCGTTTTTTAAACTGCCCTACTGTTTTTTGGGTAATCATGAAACTATTTTGTGGCAACATTTTGTTTAGAATAAGCCTAACCTATTTTCTTGAGAGGGGTAATTACATGATAACATGATAAGAGTATTACGTAATTAATAGACCTTATTATACACCTCGCAATCAGCACAGCAGTGCGATTCTGTAAACATGTCGAAGTGAACACTTGGGCGGGGTGCACGACGGGTGAGTTGTCAAACCATACAAATAAGATGGAATGACAGCTCAGTTGTCGTTCACTCCGCCTAGTTGTACACCGTGAGATGTCGACACAATCGACCGGCTGGACACACATTTATAAAAACAAGTGTACATTAAATGGGCGGTATTTGGGTTTATTATTTTGAGGTTTGGTGATAATCTTATTTTTTTTTCCCTAATTTAAATGATATCTCAAGGATGGCCGAGTTGGGATTACATTATCATCATTGAATTTAACAAGTTAGTTAAACTATAGTACCCACGTGCCTCAACTGAACCAACATTTTTGAAGATTTTTAATGCTAGTAACATTGCCACCTACTTGAGCTAAAGAGCCTTGGGCCAAGTTGCCTAAAAAGTTAGTTGTGCTAGGACAATATTAGTCGCAATTACAGGAAACTAAAACTAAACGTCCAGTTACACTATTTTAGTAACACTCACAAAACAGCCAACCCTAATGAGCAGAAAACGCCCAATCACCATTTTTAATACCACACAGGTAAAGTTGCAGTTGTTGATATGAATAGTGGCTGATTATATTGTTTACTACCGGTATCTGGTATCGGTACCGTGGGCATTCGTCACGGTAATCGGGAAACTGCGGTATCATCCAATCGCTGGTCTATTAAGGCTGGGGTGCGAAAGACCGATGCCGACGGGTGCAGGGTTAGATAATTAAATGTTTTGGTCACACCTCGGCATTTTAAGGTTAGGTGTTTTTGTGTGATGTGTGAGTTATGATGTTGAGGTTTTTTCTACAGATGTTATTTAAACATTTTAAGGTTTCTTGAAGGATTCCGAATTGAGGTTATTGGCAGTCATGGACATTGATGCACATCTTTGCTCTGGGTTTTATAAGTGGAAGTTATGGGAGACTGAGAGGAGATAGAGGATGATGCCGACTGACATGTTGGAAACTGATACTTAAACAAATAATACAAAAAGATCCCCATTTCTTAGCTATATAGGCGTTTATGCAATCACCCTTATTCGATTCATATACGTGATTCTCTACGAATGTATAGGTTATATAGTTGTTTTATCTCACGAGTGCGGGCGAGCCATAGTTGTGTAGGTAAATGTACGTGCACATTGTCTTAGTGTGCGTAACCTTGAGAGCGACTGACACAAGCTCACGCACACTAAGACAATGTGCACGTACATTTACCTACACAACTATGGCTCGCCCGCACTCGTGAGATAAAACCACTATACTAGCTACCCGCGCTACTTCGTCTGCGTCACATTTTCAAATAACGCTGCACTCTTATTGGTCGCAGCGTGATGTTATATAGCCTATGGCCTTCCTCGATAAATGAGCTATCCAACGCTCATCGAATCATTATTTCCTGAGATGAGCGCGTTCAACGAAAACTCTTCAGCTCAGATAATAATGTTAACGGATCTATATTTTACCTGTTTATGAATAAATCAAGAATACGAATCGAATAACAGTGTTTGCATATACACCCTAAAACTGTGCAATAAAAGCTAAATAAATTAATTCCAAGTTCTAAAATAATCATTAGCAATTCAAAACAAAATGATTTATTTAAACATCTTGTTTTGGATTTAATTAACTCAATAAGTGGCAAACTGTTTACATTTTCAATCAACGCTTCATTTAATTTAATTTCGTTAACAGATTTGTGTCAATGTCAAATGACAATCATTATTGATTCAGCCTTTTCTTGTCTTCAATTACTTCGCAATATTGATGACAATAACAACTATGTCGTCAGTGATTTCTTTGATAATTGTAAATTAGTTATATTATTTTTACAAGATATCGACAAAGTCATCAGCTTCATTACAATAATGAATTATACTCGACAATATTAACTTGTCATACCAGAAAGGATTAAAGAAATCTATAAGTACCTATTAAATGAAGAAGCAGAGGCAACGATTACTGTAAATGAAGAAGCACGAAAAAAAACAAAAGAAAATGTAGAGTTTATTACAATAACAAATGAATCAAAATCAAAATTCATTCTTTCAATTATGGCTGAGTAAGTTCTACATAAAGACAGTCCCCTGAAACGCCCACCCGTCACCACTTCCTAGTGTTTGAGCTAGAATATAGTTCAAATTACTAGAAATGTATCCGTTTCAGTTAAAAGTTGATATTTTAAAGCAAAATAATGCCCTCGTAGTCTTCACAGCAGAAAATTCGAATCAAATCTACCAAATCAGTCAACTCTTTCTCTTCATGAATGGAACAGAAAACATTACCAACCAGACTGCAATGATTTCAAAACAATATTTCACAGCTATCACTTTTTACTTTCAATGAGAAAGTTTCGAGTTATATCTAAAAGCATTTACCCAAACACGGGTTATCAGTTAATGGGATCAGCTAATTGATTTTTTACAGACAACAGTTATCAATACCATCAGTACTTTCACTTGAACCATTAATGAGGTTAAAAATGTGACTTATGTGTCGTGAGATTACTTAAACTTCTTAAAGAAAATGTGGACAGGAGGAATTGCATCTGCTGTTATAAATATTATTAATAGACCATTTTCAACAGCAGTTTTGAAATGAACACCATTTACGTGACTATTGTTTTTGCTTGAAATATACGTTTTTTGACACGCTTTAATTAAAGGTACCTACAGTTATTTTATTTGATATTTCATCAAGCACATATTTAGGTCCAGAGGTTACTTCTAGGAAAGCGTGCCATCGTCGACCACAACATCTTCTTCTACCAGGTGAGATCGTGGTCAGGCCTATCAATAAAATTCTTCTGAACCTTGTATAACTTATCAGCTCAGAGTAATTACAACGAGACCAGATTCTGTTTGCTTCATCCAGTTAACCGTATCCAGTTCATCATCCACTCATATTATGCCAGCAACCGCATTCTTACCTTCTCCAAAATTCACACCATCTCTAATTCAATCACGTACTTACAAACAAATAATTTTCTAATCCTAACATAATGCAATAATGCTGAAACAACGATCGCCCTCCCCTGCATAGACGTCACTTTCACAAGATTAAACGTCAAATAGAAGAGGGAAGGAGGTTTTTAAATCGGAGGGCAAAGTCCCAGGGGCAAGCGATTAGGGTGTTGTCATAATATGGTGAAGATTGCGAATGTTGGATGGTGTTTTCGGGTAGAATGATGATGTAATAACTTGTCTTTATGCGACAGCTGTAATTGGTCCTTCTGTTACAGTACTATATTATGATACTAAAGTTCTGGATCAGATTAAGGAACTACAAACAACGGCAAGTTTGTGTTTCCTGATTGTTTTAATTCCGGGGTTTTATTCAAGACTGAATAAATTACATCTAAGCAAGCGTCGAAGTAATATCAACTCTTAACATGAATTAAAATAGTATAGTGGAAAAACGTTGGCAATAATAGAAAAACTAGGATCTAGATTGCATCAAACAATGTCTCAAACTTTAGAAAAACAGATTAGAAAATGACCACAGGTATCAATACAGAGAAAGAGAAATTCGAAGACAATCGCAGCAACAACATTATTTCTACTAAAATTCAACCAGAAAAGGGTCAGAAATTCACCATAACGTGTCTTCATCCTTATAAAGGGTACTTACATGTCAAGTATGGTGTTAATTCGCCAGAATTTGTTCTAGGGAGGGTTGTTCGAAGGGTGTTCAGTTTCAACTGCCGTAGAAGATTGGGGGAAGAGATCGAGAATCAATGAGATGTGCTAAATAAGTAGGCGTTTTGTACGTAATCTTTTATTTTTTTGACGTGTGATTGGAAAAGGGTTCCGTTGTTTGTGGAAGCAGAGTTGTTGTGCAAAATTTGAGCAGATTTTTACTTGTAAGAGATGTAAAAGTTTTGGTCAGTGTTGGATTTGAGAAGCTTGGTTTGTGTTAGATGATGAAATCTCAGATAACTTGAAGATAAGTGTGATGTAAAATGAAATGAACCAAAAATGTATGTTTCTTGCTGAAGATGTCCATAAACGAAGAAGTAGAAGTTGGATTGCTGGCAAACGATTGTCTAGCACAGATGAACCAAAAATGAGGGATATAAATAACAAATGAGGAACATTTCGTGATACAAGTTTGGTGATGTATGGATTTGAGTGACGGGACCAAATAAAGCGATGTATTTATTATTACGAAGACGACATGGCCGCAAAAGGTGACTTCAACTAGAAAACTATGGACGAAATAGACATGGTATAAGCACAGCAAGATGATACTGTGAAACTGAGTTTTGGAAAACATAAGCAAGCGATAATTTTAGTCTTTAACAATAATAATGATCATAAAAATCCAATCCAATTCGCATGAACTCCACAAATCTACATTTACTAGATATACCATTACAAACAACCCCTCGGCCACTAATTATTTCACGACTACCCGCTGCTTTACAGGGGTGCTACGGTGTGACGGGAGGAATCCGATTCTGTTGAGGGATATTAATCTTTGTACCTGTTATGTTTTAATTAAACTGTGATGCTTAACGTTATGATTCTCGATATTAAGATTTTCTTTAGTATCATTCACTTGCCCTTTCCGATTTGTTATGGGTTTTGCAATTTACAATGTATTAAACTTCCGTACTTCTCTATAACCTATTAGTTGTCATTTCAGTAGTCAGCACCTATCTTGACATTTATGTATGCTTTCACAAAGGCTTTCCATCTCATCATCATTGAGTATTGGTAGAAACAGTCTCAAATCTTATACAATTAGTATGAAAATCTACGACCATCCAATAGTAGAGCGGAAGCTCTAGCTGACTAACTTCTTTAGAGTCTCCATACAATTAGGGCTATTACTAATCTGAGTTAACTAGTATGCAAGAGGAAAATGATGAGCTTTATAGAAAAAGGGGCTTGCTGATCGAATTTTTCTATCATCACTAGTTGGAATCTTTATTTCTTCCACCGTGATCGCTTTATTTGATTAGTGTGTAAGCGATAAGTGCTGAGTAATGAATAAACACTCTGGGGTGGACCGATGACCTGGTGAGGGTCGCGGGTAACCGATGGATGCGAGACGCACAGGACCGGTTACTGTGGCGACACTTGGGGGAGGCCTATGTCCAGCAGTGGACGTCTTTCGGCTGATATGATGTTGATGATGATGATGACTCTGGGGTTTGTCTTTATGGTATTTCTCAGTCCTAAAGTGTATTTGAAGATGACATAAGAAAACATGTTGTAAGCAAGCAATTGTATGATCGATGAAATTGGAGTTAGCACAACTGTCTGTATCATTGGAAATCCCTAATTATCTCTAATAACTGAGCATCTTACCAGCTTCTAACTCAGCGTGAAAATTAAATTTCAAAATTGATCATTACGGTTTTGAAAACCCACCCACTTACAAATTGAACTTCCTTCATAAAACCATCAATTTCTATAACATATGGTTTATCAATCCTATGGATATTATAGTCGTTAGATATTTTTTTCTGCCACTTAACGAAGTAGCCAATTTAGTTTTCAATGAATTAGATAAAATTATTAACACGGTTCATAATAACGATGTGTCAGCACTTTTTCTTAGTATTTTTGGCAAAATTTCTTCCGCACGATATCCCTATTCATGCTGCAAGCAGTTGTGTCATTGTCAATTGTGTTATTGATAATGACAGTGATACTGTCATTGCAAGTCCTTAATTACTATCGTCAAAAACTGATCATCATATCAGGTACTAACACAGCGTTAAAATTAGATTCGAAATTGATCTCAACGGTGTTAAAAACACACCCCTACAAATTGAATTTCCTATCCTTCATAAAACCATCAATTTCCATAACATATGGTTTATCAATCCTATGGATATTATACACTCGTTAGATTTTTTTTTTCTACCACTTAACGAAGTAGCAAATTTTTCGAAAAATTAAATAATATTGTTAACACGTTTCATAATTATGATGTGTCAGCACTTTTTCTAAGTTTTTTTTTGGTGAAATTTCTTCCGCACGATATCCCTATTTCATGGTGTTAATAGCTTTAAGCAAAACGTTGAAGATTTCATGGCATAGCGCTAACTGGATGATCATATAATTAGCGTCTCGATAGCTTCGGCATTTCTCGGCAATATTCGGTAATCTCCGTTGCATTGGCGTTATTTGAGGGCCTCTATATCTATAATACATACCTAACTTAAATATGAGTACTTCCAAAACAGTAGAAAGCCAGAATTTAATTTATAAAATAAATATTAATTTTATAATTCGGGAGCACCGTTAGTTCAAATTTATCTAAATGTCAGTGGGAAAAGACAATAGAAACGATTCAATAATGGTCTGAAAGATGATTCGTATGATCGCTAAAAGTGGGATAAATATTCCGTTAACTTCTTAACCACTCAACGGATTTCAACATGGTTTTCTGGAATAGTAAGAGCGATTAGAAGGCATAAGATAGTTAACTTACTATAAATAGGATTGATTGATTTGATGATTCTTGGTTAAAAATATATAATATGATTCTATAAATCCGTTCGTTAGATTATCGATAAATATTGGACACGTATTTTTTGCTTTATCAAATCAATAAAAAATGACGAAGATAAAACGCAACAAAGATCAGGAGTGGGGGCTGGTGGACGTCACGTGTACGTAAAAAGTGTACATACAAGTGACGTCATACGAATTTTTAGTTTACGTGAGAAAAGAAAAACACGTGTCTGATATTTTTTGGAAATCTATCTGACTGACTTATTACATTTTTTTAGTGATCTACCCTATTGAACCTTACCTGTGGATTAGGCGTTAAAGCAGCATTGATAGCATTCTGCTGGGCTGCAGCAGCTGCGGCCGCCGCCATGCTGGCGCCTAGTGGCCCATACGCAGCTCCATAGTACCCTCCCATGGCTTGACCCATGCCACCTCCAGCCATACCTGTGTAAGAAAAAAACAATTGCTGTAGTGACGTCATCAGATGAATAAAAGCTACCGTAAGAAAAAACTTTCATACATCCAACTTTGCCTTTGCTGGGAAATCGCTTATGTACCATTATTTTACATAGTTTGAATTAATAAATAAACATCCAAACCGGTTAACAATTTTTAAGCTTGCCACCCAACATTATAAAAAAACCATAGTCAAATAAACCGACAACCAATCCCAAGGAGCTATTCAAAACAAATTCCACAACAGTTCTAAATTCAAAACATTCATAGATGCTAGAACGGAATGTCTAATTCACACCAGTAGGCAGTAGGCAAGTGGCCACCGTAATGGACAGTACTCTATAACCGACGCACATTCATAATGGCGCTCCGGGAACTCTGATTCGAGCACCAATTAATTATTTCATTGTGCCACGAATAATCCCGCCCTCGAGTGCTATTAACTAACGGTCAGTTCCTTAGACGTGTTTATTAAATACGCCTCAACGGGACTAGTTTACTCGCTTATTGGTAACTAATGAATTCGGATTAGGAATTTAATTTAGATCGACTGATTTATTACGTAGAAGTCTGGTTTTTAACGTGATTTTTCTTACTGATCTATATATGGACATAAATTATTTCAGATCGTAAAATAAAACACATTGTTGCAACATACAAAGAACATCAATTTTATTTGAATATTGATTTCAACATTTTTGTATTATAAGAGGGATCAGCATAAATAATATTTGATTAAATTAAAACCTATAAATTACGTCAGCAATTCACGTCACAGAGGTAAAATGGAACTGTCAAATCTCGCGGCGAAAAATATTTATAATACAACCAAATTAGGATGTCACGACAATCTAACCACTCGTAATGCTATTACGTGAAAATCGAAATACACTTCATGTCCCGCGTGAAATATTCGAATATAGAATTTAAATAAAAAATATATGAGACACCCCCATTGTGGTGACGTCAGTCGAATCTACAATATATTATAAACCGCAGCAAAATTATAAAGAAGTTTATTAAAAGGACAATGAGTTCTCCGTCAAAGCATTAAGGTGCGATATCGCTTGGGCTTGATTTTCAGGGACGCAAATAGGTACGTCAAGGTTTTTAGAAAGGGACGATCGAGATTTTTTTTATTATATTTATAATTAAATTCCCTGTCATCTCTTTTGGGTATCTGGCCTCCTGGTATTGGCGTTCGCGCGATGGATTTTTATTTTCCTATTTTCCAAGTTTTCATTTAATTCGTAGAAAAGTATGAATGAATTCAGACTGCTTATAAATGGCATTGATTGACGGCTCGGGTATAATTAATTATTCCCTTTTAATGGCAGATTTGTTGAAGTATAAATGCTGGTTCTATGAAAGAAAATGATCAGTTACTTGTAATTGAAATACAAGGTAAATAAGTGGTGATTGTCGACATTCAACATGCCATGCTCATAACGACTGCTTACACGCTTATCCGAGTATGAAAGAATAACATTCAATTAAATCGTCTACCTCGTACCTTCCAAGAAGAAAAACTACAAGTATTGAATACTTAATCTCTCAGCTCACGTGCCAATTCCATCAGATTTTCTCGAAACGAACCTTCACAACTTAATCAAAGGCACAAATAACCCTAAATTAACTCACTGTTGGTCCAACAGACCCACAACAAAAACCCAATTAATTTCCACCAACAGTTTGTACAGAAACCGCTTAAATGCAACATCAAACCTGTAAATGACTAATTTTAATTAATAACACAAACGAAAATTTCCTTAAAGAGCCGTTACGTGGGACTTTTTCGACTCGAAACTTGCTTTCGAAGTTGAAAAAGTCCTTGAAAGGGTTCAAAAGGGTTATTAAAAATGGCGATTTTTGTTACTTTGTCGAAGTTACTTTTCAAAGTAAAAGAAAAGCAACCTGCCTTGGTTATAAATGTTTACGAATTTGAATAGAGAAAAAAATAAAACGTTCAACAAATTTGGGGGTGTTCTAAGTAAAACTTCCACGTGGAAATCATAGGAAAGCATCAATCAGCTTAGAAGTTGCAAATCTCACGGGGGAGAAAGTTCGGCTTAAGTCCCTGCAATATTTTGAATTCTAGCTTAAGGAAAGCATAAACATACAAGAGAATTGTTTCTACAATTCTTTTTCATAAATTGAAGCCGGGCCTTAAAGAAAAATTAAAAGCTGGTCTACAATAGATATAATTTCAAACACGATTCACCTCCGTCACAATCCATATCATTCATAATGATCATCTTCCGACCAGCCCCCGAATATGTAAATATAGCTCCGCATTGCCGGCATTGTAAGGATCGACAGAAAGGTCGGACACCGGGCTAAATGGGATTTTCGTACGGGTTTCCTTTTCAATGCCCCCGTTTTTACTTTCCACTCTTTATATTTGAATGTGTTAAATTTCTCGGAAAAAATGCTTATTTTCTGACCCGTCAGGTGGGTAAGGTGATTTATAGAGTGACCTTAGATGGTATCAACGGTTCAATGTGTGGCTTATTTCACGAGTTTTGGTCGAAATGAGTTTTGGGTTGGCGAATCGTTCGTGGTTATTTTTTGGGTTCATTTACCTGGGTCGGGGACTAGAAATAAAAACCAAATTGAATATAAAGTGTCCCATTATGTTCTACAGCCACAGATTTTGCTCCACTTGTATAATTTTCACCCAGTTTTCAAAAAAAAAATCCATGCTGCCACTATTTTATATTACTCACAAAGAACAAATCACTAACAAAATCAGATCACAACATAATCCCAGGGAACCCTAAAACAACCTTCAGCAGTTCCATTTATCCTTGAAAAACGATCGGAACAAATGACAAGGGGTATATTTTCGCCGTTTCATAGCATGGGGAGGGTTGTCCGCAGACGTACTTAACAAACCGTGGTTAAATTGATAGATTAGCCACAATTTGTGCAAATCATCGTTTTTGCTTGTTTGCAGTTATGTATATTAAGTGATATGGATTCTGGTTGAGTGATACAATTATCTCGTTGGGAATATGGGAATAATTTAGATTTTTAAGTGATTCATAATAGGTGCTGTTTTCATTTTTATTGTCTGTGGCGTGTAAAGTTTCAATGATAGTTTGAGTTGTAGATTAAAGGTAAAATGTAATATTTTGAACCGGTACTTAAAACGTTTTATGAGACTATTGTTCCATCCATAACAAAAAAGAACATAACCCAATGTTCCCACGTATATACCATCAATGCGTCGTAAACCCCAAAAAAATCAAAACAAAAATATAAACAAAACGGCAAGTCATTTCCTAGAGCCATAAACAAAAATTTCTCGCTCCACACGTCCGTTCTCCCCAACGTCCCGCGCTCAACTGTCATGTAAATGACGTCACGTGACCGGAAGCAGTTTGGCGGGGGGGAGGGGTCTTCCGGCGACGCACGCGATTGGACACTTCCGTTCGGTAACAAACTACTGGTATATAATATGCTAATCGTGAATAAGCAATTTATTGGATTATTGTACGGATTAGCGTTGCCTGTTTTGCCTATAAGTGAGGATTAGGTCGGATTCTTTTATAACAGGAACTTTGTTTTACCCTATACGAAAGTAGGGGTAAAATGTTCGTGTTCACTATACAATATGAATGACAATATCGTTTTTTTATTCCACAATTGGACATAGTTTTTTCATTATTATGTTTCGCACGCTTTGTGATTCATTTTAATAGTCTATTACTTTCTCTGGGACCCTATTAAATTATCATTGTGTTTTAATTTAATTGCTGTAACAGTTTTTTTTTATGTTATCTGTAATTATGTTTTTTTTTTGAACACTCAATCAAGAGACGGAAGTTCGACCAAAACGACTTTAATAAATGTACTTTAAGAAACGTGTCTTGGAAAAAAATATTGGCCACAGTTTTTGCTATGAATACAGAAAATTAGTGTCATTAGTCATAAGATTAATTTGCCGAAACACTGGTACATTTTTTGTACCCCCTTGACAATTCCATACATATCAACTAAAATTGGTTACAAGATTTAATTGGCTAAATCTGGTTTATATTAAACCAGATTTGGCTACTTTTATCTTAATTTTGATGCCAAATTAAGATTTTTTTTTGAAAAGAGACGTTATTTGCAATAAAAAAAGAGAAATCGATTAAATTATTTATTACACCCAAAGTTAAGGAAAATGGGACACCATTAGCTGAACAAACAAGAATTTTCTTAGAAAAATAAACTGCCGTGCAAAAAAGTTGGCACCCAGCATTTGTTAAAAAAACTCTTCATGGTTTTTAATTAGGAGTGCTGTGACGTTGAACAAAGGGAAGAATCTGTACCGAGTTTGGTGAACTTTTTTGGCCAACATTGTCGGCTACAATAGGCGTAAAACTTAGATACAATATTTTTTGTAAGTGTTTTTTTGATAGATAAGAATATAAGTATCAGTAATGCTAACAGAAACTTGAGGATAGGCGCGATCAATAACAACTTTTCATCAAATGTATGTCCATCAATGGAAAATTACTCAATTCAATACAAAAGAAACGTCGCAACAATTAATAATATAATATGACAACTATTTACCACCAAGAGAACACCAGGTCTAAAACAAATAAGAAAACAATTGAATGTATCTGCGTCAATTATTATTAGCATTATTATTAGCTGAAGAAAACAATAAAATGAAAAACATGTATAACCAATATGTACACGTAAATTGTATGAAAAGATGGCATTGTAGCATTGTAATTTACATAACAATTAATATAGTTTAACTTGTAGATAAAATAAAGCATTTATGTATGGGCGTTGCGACACAATAGACTAATTTTGTGAAACACCATGTACATGACATTAAGGCTGATACACACAGTTGTTAAAATATAAGTAATGCTTGTCAGGAATTATTTATTATTCTATTTCGTCATTCATTTGTTTGTGTGGCACTAAGTGTAATGTCTGAGTCTAAATTTTAAATGCCATTTACATCCTATGTTAGTATTGATTTTTGACAGATTTGCTACCAGTGTCTGGATTGCGCAGCGAATCAATGTCAACAAGAATCCCAGCTAGATATACCTAGTATTCGTTTTATTTTAAACGTTTGCTGTTAACAAAAGGCCTATTCTCATTACTGAAATTCAAAAACACGCTGAAATTCAAGTCGCAATATCATATCAGCGACAATCAATTGCAAAAATCTGTCAAAATACGGGAAATCTGTCTAAATTAAGTGTTTTTGTCAATTTGTCGACAAAAATACATATAATACAATGTTTCTCTGATCCAAAGCATAAATTTAAAATGATTTTTTCGCGATATAGTTGAATTAAAAGGCAACCGACATCTTTTTTACCTGAAAGTGACGTTTTTTCGGCTACATATTTAGTTAATTAAGTTAATAATTGATAGAGATTGGTAGTAAATATAACAACGATGATATAAGTACATAACAGATCGCGTTTTTGAGAAATAAATGATTAAGTTAAGTAGCCTTGCGTCAATTTAGTCAACTTTAAAAATCTGTGCCTACCTATCTTTCTTTTCTATCTTCAAACAAAAATAATTTTCAAAGTAATGTAAGTGGGTATACATACTCCTTTATTTCGTAATAATAAGCATGAAAAACAAGCATGCTGTATAATAGCACCATATCTATCTCGTATGTAATTAAATACACTTGAGTCAATTCGAATGGTTTGCTTGAAGAACCAGCCTGTTTATGAATTTGTAAGGCAATTAGCCAATAATTATATTAGTAATAAAATTGGACTCTGTTTCCAATTCAAACTAGCTTCTGCCCACGACTTCGTACGCGCAAATCACGTTTTTCCCCGTTGTATAAGGCTTCCTCATGAATGTGGCAATCATAAACAAAAATATTTTTCCAAATCCGACTAGCACAAACAAACTCTTCGGCTTTATAATATTGGTATATTATAGATAGTAAATTAGTATAGTAGGATACGATAAGTTCATATTTAAATCGTTGCATTATTCCATTATTGATTTTTCTTCCTAAGTAATCGCACTAAGTGCTAACAGGCAAAAATGTATGCAAATTATAGATGGAAATACCACACGCCATGGAACTGAAGTCAAAGGAGAAGTGACAGGCATGCGGTACTACACCAAGACCGATTTTGTCTGACGAATTAACTTGAAACTCGTCAATGACCTGCTGTAAACTTAGCTCTTGCTCAAGTAATAGAACAGGTAATTGACAAGTCTAAAGTCATTTCGTCAACACATACACATCGGTGATAAACTGATAAGCTACTGGTTGGAACAATCAATTCTGTCAATTTTAAAAGTTGTTTGAAGTGGTTGAGAAGACTGAACCACCAAATACAATTTTTAAAATTGACATAACAAAACATTTGAAAACTAGTACGTTCAGTTAATTAATAAAGCAGTTCCTTACATAATCTGTAACACGTGTTAACATTGTCCTCGTATTTATGTAGGTTTAATGTAAGGCATGGGTTTCACTGAGAGCGGAAAACTCATTGCAAACAAAATAGACAATACATGATTTGGTTACTTAGTACAGAGTATTGTTATCCAAAGATGATATTGGTGTGGATCTTTGAGAGTCGTTACGGGTTCTATTTAAGCTCTTACACGAATGCACAAGGAGGTCGGCTAGCAGGAGCATGTGGCGAAAGCTCTCGAGACGAATCACATCGGATCCTACAAAAACAACAACAGGATGCAACTTTATCGTGGCTCTTGTTGGTGGACCTTTAACCGTCTTGAAGCCAAGTCGCCCTTTATTTTTTAAACCCGCTACCCGCTCTCAGACTGACCGCATCCCAACACTATTTGTTCAAGAGATTCCAGCGCTGTGTTCAACATAATTCGTGCGAGGCCCTGTCGGTATTGTGCCAGCAACAATGACCTCTGGAATGAATCCCTCTGCTCCGCTACTTGTGCACAATGTCTGATTATGATTGGGAGTGTGTGTGTTTTTATATTGATACTCGTTTGTTATTGGAGTGACCAAAATAATAATCTAGGTGGTTCTCTTTATGGGAACCCGACGGACGTTGGTCCCGGCTGTCATTTGTAGATCTTTGGCAGTTGTTACGGATTTTCAGAATGCCAAGAAGTAATGTTGAGGTCTGGTAAAATATTGGTATTCAGCTGACTCCAGTTTGACTGGGAGCCGACTTCAGACGACCCCAATATAGTTAGGGAAAAGGCTAGGCAGATGATGACCAGGACAAAGCGTTGCATTTTTTAGAAGTGCTATTTTCCTTCAAGAATAATCTCTTCAAAGTTAGAGTGAACAGGCTTCTTCTGGGTAAGCTCGCTCCACCGTAGACTTTGTCTCTGTCATATCTGACATTGACCAGAGTCAAGAGCAAACCCATCACTAATAAAAAATAAAAAAAATAATAAAAAAAAAAAAATTATTGGTGGGTTCGCGTTTGCCCACTATCCCTCCTGATGGTAAGCAATGATGTGGTCGACGATGGAGCAAACAATCAAAAAGATATTTATTGCCAATGAGCAACTTTTTTTTTGCAGTATTCCTTTTAAGAAAATCAAGTGCTAACTTTTCGCACCTACTTCACTATTTTTCTCAATAATAATAACCTTTGCTTTAAATGCTTCTTATTGGTTATTTAATTTAATTAATGTATACATACTGAGCAGTATGTTGATTTTTCTTGTTAGGTGTATTCCTCCAACTGTCATGTCTCCCACACGTTATTGTTTTTTATTGGTCATTGTGCATTAGCCATTTGCTTTGATGATTTAATTCATAGATACAAAAAAAAAACGAAATATTGAATTAAATTCTTTGCGGCCATAAGACAATAGACTCTAGTCAAAGTAGGTAACACTATATTAGCGAAAACGATTTTCGATAAGTCAAATTTCTATTGGATTGTCAACCCAAAGTACTAAAGTCAAAGTCAAAGTCAAAACGTTTATTTCAATTAGGCCATTAAACGGCACTTTTGAACGTCATCATTTACGTTTAAAAACAATATAAAGTGACTCTACTGTCCTTCTGTTCTTCTAAGCGTGTCGATGGCAAATAGTGTAATTCAATGTTCTGTTTGGCCCACTACTCAGCAACGGTAAGACCATTCGCTGATGCAGCCTTATAAACCTCACATGTACAGGTGATGCACGAAAGGTGGGCCGTAGATTAAGGAGAGAAGCCACAAAAACACTGAAGATCGGAGCCATCCGAGAACCCCAACCTGAAGAGGTCGTCTTTACT
Organism: Melanchra persicariae; assembly: GCA_947386135.1. NCBI lineage: Eukaryota > Metazoa > Arthropoda > Insecta > Lepidoptera > Noctuidae > Melanchra > Melanchra persicariae. The sequence continues at coordinate 2,424,106 of OX376653.1, read as the reverse complement.
GCGGCTGACCTGAATGTGGAGTCTATTTACAGTTTTGCAAATCGAGATTATTACTTTTAATCCCTAACACAGTACCACCTGTTACATAGACATTAGACACATCCATAATATTTATAAAAACAATACCACCACTATTGTCTCCAATCAAAACCAATGTTGGCAGCCAACACGCGTAACACCAACATCACTAATAGTATCAGACCAATTGCCACAATTTGTGACCAAATCACTAACTAGTTTTGGTCAAATTACCCGGTAATGGGCGGGGTCGGCGCGTGCGCAGGCTCTTAGGTCGAAGTGTGGAGCGCTAATGTTAGTGACGTCACGTGTAGGCCACGTGGCGCTAGAGTTAAAGGGCTTTTAGTTGATCAATGTATATTTTGCTTAGAATGGCTGTTGAGACTGAGTTTTTGTTTTTGAATTTTTAGCTGGTGATAAACGTGAAAAAAATAAACTTTGTGATAAGTAGAAAGTTATCCATTAAATATTTTTATTTAGTTAATTTAATTGTGACCTCGATTATGTATTAGTTTTATTTAAGTATTGGATTTTAATTTTTATGTAATGTGTGAACTATGTCTGAAATAAATGAATTAAAACACATTTTCATAAAGGTAAATTGGTTTTGTTTGTAAAGATACCTAATCTCTGGAACCTACTGATCTGATTATCTTGAATTTTTTTTTATTATCAATTTGTGATCAAGTTTTTATACACGAATTCTAACGAATAGGAACGAAGGCTTAACAAAACGCTATACCTTAATAAATTATCTTTCAGAGTTAGATTCACTGTTGCATGGGGAATTAAATACAATAAATAACACCTCTTTAGCGTATGTATTCTTCTAGCTAGGTAAATAAATGCGTCGATTTGTAGCTGTCAAATTATCGTGTCTAAACCTTATTTGTTTGCTAGCGTCCTGAAAGAGTTTTTTTTATTAATTACTACCCCACATGCTCATATACATCAAACTCAAATATTTAATTAGTTAAACTCGTTAAAAAAAACCCGCGAAGTACTTTTACAAAACAAAAAATATTACTAATTAAAACATCCGCGGCCATATTAAAAATGATTTCGAACTGGCGAAGTAATTATTCACCCCCAGTTTTATTTCAGAACATAAATTCACTGCCGCAATTAACTTAAAAGCTATGTTAGTGCAAAGTATGGCGCGACCCTTAAATAAGGGTCACGACACACGTGCCGACTCCGCCTACGTTTAGTTCGGCGACCGCAATGTTGAAGGCTAGTGAAAAATAGTGTGAATTGGGTAATTTACGAATGGTATGTGTGTAAAAAGTTGTGTTTATGTTTGTCAATATATGGATGGTAGTGTGGGCTTTTCTTCAGTAATGTGAGGTGATTGACATAGTGCAGTGCTGTAGCCTTGTTTATTGATATTCTAGGGTCCTGTAGAACAATAAGTTAATAACTTCGTATGTGTTCTTATTTTAAGTAGCTAACAGGGTGTTTTATTCTAACATATAGTTAATAAATGTGAAACTACCTATTCATTTATTTTTCTTTGTAGTTTATTTTACACTGTTTAGTTTTCCAATAAGAATTAAGAACCTTTCGTCACGCCACAAAAGTTCGCAACATTGAAACTTTTGAGTTTTCACTTCTAATTTTATTACTTCTCCAGAAACCTTATAAACTTACAAAGTAAGCCACAAACAACCCTTTAAAATTCAATAACAGACCCACGCATATCGTTTAAAAAGCGAAGTCTTTCAATAATTTTAATCGCACGTCAATGGGGTAACCGGTAACCCCAAACGGACGAGGCTTGACGCACCCCAACTAACCCTATTGTCACTTTCACATTGACAGTGAAAACTGTCAACTGTCAAAAGCAGCTAAGACGGTTTAAACTATGCGTTCCATTTTCGCTTTTCATATTTGGAAATCTTTTGTTGAGTGCGCGACGGGCGCTCGTGTGACGATGTAAGCGCTTTTTCGATTATGTGTACCGAGCTTTATTTAAGTGTGGCGTGCTCTTAAATTGTATTGCTTACAATTACAATATTGTTTTTTTTTCTTTGTTGTTATTGTTATGATTTTATTAAAAGAAAGTATCGGTAGATGGAAAGTGAGTTGTGGCTATCGCGTTTATATCGCGTAGCTATAAGTACGTAGCGATTATTTAGGATAAATGTTTTATTTCAGGACAGTACTTTTCTTCTGGAGAGAAAGACAATATGACAAACACTACAGTGAAAAAATTGATTAGAATATAATTTATATAATACAAATAAGCTAAGCACCATACAAAAAACAATACTAGGAGCTTAAACATAGAAAAAAGCAGTTAAAGAGCATTATCTCGCTTAAATACTGTAATCCACTGTATATTAAATTATAGATAAGCATGTATAATCTTTTACTTATAAAATAAAGCTGAAGAGTTTGTTTGTTTGAACACGCTAATCTCTGGAACTACCAGTCGGATTTGGAAAATTATTTTTGTATGTGATGGCCATATTCATGAGGAAGGGTCTCGGCTATACGGGAACGGAAAAAAAACGGGATATGCATGTACGAAGTGGTGGGCGAAAACTAGTTTTATTATAATTAGTACCTACGTATTAAGGTAAATCTATTTGTGTGTATGTTTATTGTTGTTTGATTTATAAATAAATAATAATATGTTTTAGTTAAGTTAGTAATGTTAGTATAGTCTATTTTATTTAAGTTTCCTTTTGTTTCTTAATACACTATGTCTACTTTTCTAACCCCATTTTTCTGTCGCAGGTCTGCTGACAGATTTTTCAAATGAAATGAGCAGTACATTTGTGCTCTTTTCTCTGTATAAAATTTTCTTTTTTCAAGTATTTTGTGTGTATGTCGCAGACAACTAGCTTTAATTTAAAGCCTAGCCTTTTCATTAAACAGCGCCGTTTAATCAGCGACATATGTGACAAGGGCAAGTCATTAAACGATATTGAACAAAAGATGTCACTTAGGTAGCTGAAAAATCGACGCATTTAATGAAAAGGCTAGGCCACCAATTAAATGGCTGGTTAAGCTAGTTGACTGCAACATGTATATAAATAAATGAATAAAAATAAAAGGGTACAACAATGCTCGAGCAAGAACAACTACGGCCAGAAAACTTCAAAGTTACCATCACCAACATAGAAGGCCTCGCCAACTAATGACAAGATACGTGGCCGTTTCAATGACAACAAATAAAAAAAATTGTCAAACAAATTTAAAAAGGACGTTCCAAAACTTTCTAATAAAAAATCGATACAGCTTTTGGATGACGTCGAATGAAAAACTATCGAGTCGTCATAAATAATGATATTTATGTGTTGGTATCGTCATTATTTCAGTAAATAGCGTATCATATAGTTTTGATATAAAAATGTTTTTATAGTGTACCTACCTACGTGTTGAAATTTTACGTCTCTTCGTTTTATTTTAAGAGTCACGAGATGTTATCGTGTTGTGGGCGTTTTTTGTTGACGGTAGGCGACTGACCTGCCTGCTGCGTTTAGTGGCAGCCAGTTGATTGTAAGTGTCGCTACTGGAAGAACTTGGAGACAGCAGTCTTTATTTATTGAATAGGTTACTCGTGGAGGAGCGAGTGTTGTTCTACGGAACATCTTGACCCGTGGACATCACTTATGATATTCTTAGAACTTTTTATTGAAATTGATCATACAGTCTAACTGCCATTTTCGTTTTGTTGTGTCGACGATGGAAGTTTTACATCGTGGGATCTAATAAAAAAATGAGTAAATTAAATTCCTGAAAAATACTTCATCGGACAATAATGTACCTGGCCATTTAAATGTAACTCTGTAAAAGAAGGTGGACAATAAAACAAATAACTGCGCGTACTTTCCTCACAGAATCTATGAAACCTAAAACATAATTATGAACCAACGCTAACACAGTTATTTATTTCAACAACCATTCTTTCCCACACAAAAGCGATTACAAATACCTACTCTACTCAATCCACTATCTCGTTCACTGCGTCAAAACGAGGCACAGCAATTGTGTAATCCCAATTCGGCTAGCGGATTCGATGACATCCAATGAATAGGCTGATAACGTCAGTACAACCGGCCCTTTTGTAGCCAGCCTTCTATCTAGCTATTTGTACAGAACTTTTATAACATTCACTCACTACATAACAGAATTCTGTTGTTTCGGTTTGAAAAAAGTGTAGGTATTCGAAATTCGAATTTGATATTGGATTGTGGACTGACGCGGAACGACAGTTTGACTTATTTGATTTTGGAATAGGTAAATTAAAGTTAGATCGGTGATAGGAGAAAAATACGATGAAATAATATGTATGATATTGCCGTTGTTTGAATTTGTAAACTCTTACGTCGATTATCCAGAGATTGGAATAGGTAGAGCATATTTACCAAAAGTTCGAAGAAGTAAGTAACATAGAGTTGACAATACCTCCTCTAAAATTCCGGAATCATAAACATTACAGTGAAAACCCGAGATTATGAAACCATGAACTGGACTTGAGTATAGTTACAAAAAATGAAAAAAATATTTGAAGAATCACATTCTAATTTTATAGGTATGTAAAACAAAGCTCTTGATTTTAACGTTTGAGTACGGAACTCTAAAATCATAATAAGATTCTTCAATGTAATAATTTAGTTCAAATTTCTTAAATCCCAGGCTTCAATGGTCATGTTTATGATTCCGAGATTTTAGAGGAAGTATTATCAACTCTATGTTACTTACTACTTCGAACTTTAGGTAAATATACTCTACCTATTCCGATCTCTGTATCACACATGATTGTGACAATCAATACTTGCAAGTGTTGTAACATAAGATATTTTGGATATCCAGGCTAAGGGATTCAATGACACACAATGAATAGGCTGATAACATCAGTACAACCGGCCCTTTTGTAGCCAACCTTATAATTAGCTATCTGTATAGGAACTTTTATAACATCCACTCATAACAGAATTCAGTTGTTTCGATGTGAAAAAAGTGTATTCGAAATTCGAATTTGATATTGGATTGTGGACTGACGCGTTTCGACTGATTTGATTTTCGAATGGGTAAGTTAGGACGGTGACAGGATAATTATTTAGGAAAAAAATGTTAAAAACACCTATCTATATTTAGAAAAAAATAGTTTCTACATAAACAGTTTATTGTTTCTCAAGTAAAATTCATTATGCGACATAAAACGTATTGCAATATCAACGACGATATTCAAAAAAATACGTTGCTCTATTAAATTCATAGGCCTCATCAAAAGACTTACAGTCACCCAAAGGGCAATGGAGGGGGCAGTGCTCGGAGTTTCTTTGCGTGATCGAATCAGGAATGACGATATCCGCAAGAGCACCTAGGTTACCGACATAGCCCCAAGGATTGCCAAATTGTGGCAGTGGGCCGGGCACATGGCTCGCAGAACAGATGGTCGATGGGGCCGAAAAGTTCTGGACTGGCGACCAAGTACCGGAAGACGCAGCGTTGGAAAGCCTCCCACAAGGTGGACCGATGACCTGGTGAGGGTCGCGGGTAGCCGATGGATGCGAAACGCACAAGACCGGTTGTTGAAGCGATACTTGGAGGAGGCCTATGTCCAGCTGTGGACGTCTTTCGGCTGATATGATGATGGTGACTAAGTTCATTCCACACCTTTCATACTGCTTAATTATCAAATAAAACATTCAAATGGCATTACAATCATGTCATCCAACCATAATGGCGGCGACAATAAAATGCAATAAACAAAGGTTTTACAACGCATAATGACAGCTCTCGACAAAATATTACTTTTTGTTGAGCACAATGACGATTAGCTCGTAATTAGCGACAATGTTGTTCGATCGTGTGTAGACGGTATATTGAGCCTTATTTTTTTTTGTCCTTGTATCTTTTATAATCGGTGCTTGAGACTAGAAATTGAGGTCTCAACCAGCTGGTCGATTCTGTACAAATCTCACCGTAATAAATTCACTAAAGTGCGCTGAAATGAGAGCTCATTTCACCTAAATCAGTGAGCAAATAGCTAAATCTTTTTGACCGGCCGACCTTGACAATTCAATAGTGCCAATGTGTGAATGGTCTAATTGAAATAAATGCTTTGAAATTATTTTTTTAATTTTAATAGAATAGCACTTCCAAAATCAATTAGTTTTATTTGGATGAACTTGATGTGAATTATTGTGTAATATAATGTGTGATGTAGACAAATACATTTCCTTTGTTATAATGTTTTCGAAATTATGGAAAATAATAACTTTTCCAGTATATTAAAATTTCTGTGGGGACAGTTTAGTGAGCAAGTCCAGTGTGCTTGTCTTTGTTTGTGTGAGAGGCATTGCTATTAACCCCGTGGATTATTTACTGACTCTTCACTCATTATATTCTTATAGGGCTATCAACTTCGTGTGAGACGTCAGAGTGTTTGTATACAATTACTCTGTAGCGGCATAAATGCAGCCACAAGAAAAACGAACGAAATTTGTACGGCAACAAAAGTAAATGTTACGCCATCTATCTTGCCAGCAGCGAACTACTAAATCCTGCATCGCGGTATCAGAGTTTTCCGTGCGATTTGAACATACACATACAACAGTCCGAATGTCAACTATCGTGCAGTTGCCCATTGGACACAACAACCATCCGGTCGAAGGATTCTCCCACCCACGACTTTATACTCGTACCTCTAAATCTCAAATAAGTTCCTGGTATTTACATCACCTATCCATAGACCGGGCTCTCCTTGGGAATTCTGGTCAGTGTCACGCAACCCGCGCCCTTACAAGGTAATCTCATCAACATAAATGATGTATTGATTTCATCAAGAGGTCCACCATTTTGACAAATCTCGACCAAAACCATGTTTTCGTTTCATGACAAATCGCTTATCATAGAGGACTCGGACACATAATAGTAATTATCACATAACAGGGAGTAAGAATGGTAAGGCACCATCCTATCACTTCCTGTGGGTGTCGTGACAAGCGAATATGGGACCCACCAGAGAATGGGCAGCAGCATTCTCCGTAGGTACCATTGCTATAGCTACCACCGCGATCGCCAACCCGCCTGCCAAGCGTGGCGATGTGATGATGATGATGATAAGGAGTAATTAAGAACCTAAGCAAGCATCGCTATTCAACAGATAAGATTATAGTCAAACGCAAACTTATCAACAAGAATTAAAAAGTAACAATCACTCACCAGCTCTCAACGCATCCATAGGCACGCTAGGATACGGTATGGAGTAGGGGTACCCTTCCTTCCTCAGGGTCTTGGGCTTCCTCCGGGGCCGGTACTTGTAGTCAGGGTGCTCCTTCATGTGCATGGCCCGGATGCGCTTGGCTTCGTCGATGAACGGCCGCTTCTCGTCTTCGGAGAGGAGCTTCCATTCAGCTCCTGGTGTGAAAGAAGAAGTTTTAATGGTTTTGTTTTTGTTACTGCCGGGCTGCTTTTGGGAGTCTTTCTCAGAGCTTACAAATATTCCGTCAAAAGTTCATAGGTTGTAAGTAAAAGATCGCTTTTAGTGGTAATACCACTCATAAACTGTATTTTTTTAAGTATGGGAAATCATCAAATGACTCTTTCTGCTCCGGGCGGAGCGGGAAGGAGTCAGCCTTTTACTGACTAACAACCCATCCGTGTTCTTTCAAATGACCTTTGCGTTCCAGGGCCGCGGTGACTTTTTCCAATAAATTCCGCACACCTGGCAGGCTCTGACCCTAGCGTGCTCCGACTACTATGCTGACATCTCTAGGCGCGCGTGCTACACAACGCGCCGTCGCCGTCGACCCGGGGCTGGTTCTGATCGGACGGCGAGCCACCCAACGCTCGCCGTCCGCAGGCCCGCATCGTATTAACTGTTAAGCTCATAATTATAATTTGTTAAATAATAAAATACTACGTTTTTCAATTTTATCAGCAGCTTGTCAACTGTAATCTAAGGTCTGCCTTCACTCATTCCGAAATTCAATTAATTCCTGAAAAAATCGGAAGCATGATCTGTTTGCACTGCATCAGCCTTTTGTTTAACATCACAATACAGGGTGGTGAAAGAATGCCGTTTTTCCACACATAACTAGCTACACTGAAACTATTTACATTTTGCTAACCAAAAGATTCACACCCACGTAAAAATTTAAGCGTAAACCCGAATTTCATAACTTTTCGCACTCACATAAGTGACACATTCACTAACAGGTCTCCAAACGCTGAAGCTTGGTCGTTTATTGCCCAATTCACAGCACAGTGTGTAATACGGCCATTAGCGTTCATCTTCTGAGTATTATTTGTACATTAGACATTATAAACTTTACTGCTTAGGTAGGTATAGCTAACGACTTTGAAGAGTCCATCAGATTAAGTGACGTGTTTTATTGATTACGACAGGAATTCTATTCTTTGCCTTAAATGTCGCATTGAACGAGACAACCATGCCACATCGATCCTTCATGCCAATATTTTAACCGTGTCGAGCGAACTCCAAATCGTTAACCTCTGCATTTCAAAACTGTCGTGTTACTAAAATTAGGTACTACCTACGTGACCAGATCTAATTAACAACAAAAAGGTAAAAGAAATCTGAAATCACTAGTATCTAATACTTCACATTATCGTTAGGCTATAAACTATAAAAGCATAGAACAAAAACAGAAAAGTAATTTGCCCTAACCATCCTTCATTGCTGAAACAATGGCATTGAATCGATACAATATAATCGAAGGCACCAACGACCTGTCTCCCAGTGCGATTCAAGAGACCAACCCTTTGTCTCCCCCCATTTATAGAAGGTTGTATTCATCCACCGTGGAGGGGCGCCATCGTCCATTCAAACAGACAAGACAATCCCAATTCAGGCGGGTATAAAAGCGAAAACAATGTCGCTAACATAGAAAGGAACAATCCGGCTCGGAGGACCAGCGGTAGTCTCGCTCGCACGCGAGTAAATGCTCCTAAGACTGAAAGAGAAAGGAACAACAATGGCGGAAAGCGCCGCCTAATGACGAATTTGCGCTTTTCACTCCACAACAGAAGTTTTTCCCGGTTCCTCATTATTATGTCGATACTTTGGGGTGGGTTGGCATCTTTTGTCAGCGCGGATGATAGGATCGTGTGCTTAGTAACGACAATGGTATAAAAGACTAATGTTCTATTAAAATTACGTTGATGGTTTCGTGATTGTTCGGGAAAAATCGGCTTTATTTTTTTCTGGTGAGAAGAAAATTTCGCATTAGTCGTTATAAGTACAAATTGCTTTGGTGTGTTTTCTTTGAGGGTATGATTTACCAAGAGCTTATTCATATATTCATTTTATGAAAACTCGCATACTGTACTTGTCAAACACGCTGCCAAAATTACTGGCAGAAAATAAAAACAGGTTAACAATCATTCATAATCTGAACGGAGCGTGCATTTTAACATAAAAGCTCTCATTCGAAATATAAAATTTAATTCGCAAAGGTCGATTAACTGGGCTTCAAACAAAGCGTTGAGAACAATGATTGATACTAGTCGATTGTGCCCGGGTATTGTCATTGTCTGCGCTCGAATCGAATAGGTTTTCACAAGTTCAATAGTTGGAAAAGTTCGTTCGATGGGCATTTGTAATTACGCGACCTGTTATGTAATTTAATTAATGATTGAATTAAGTTTTCATTGATGAAAGTGTTATAGGGTTATTGATATTGTTGGGAGTACATTGATGTTTAAAACTTTTGCTCGATTCATGAATTTGATGGCGAACTTTGGTGGGGAACACTCGTGAAAAAGCAGGTATATTCAAATGATGATACATTCATAATTTTTTGATGAAACGGTAGTCTAATTTTCAATAAACATTTCAAGATTGGTGTTTCATTCTTCGATAAAGACCAATCTAAAATTGAATAACCCACTCACAAACCAAGTCCACTTTAAATTATGAATAGGGATACATAGAAATTCTACCAGCAGTATACCGCAGACTAACCGCTTTTTATTTTAACTTTTTTTATATCATCCAAAGGTTGACTGGTACAGACAAGCCCGAAACTGCCAATTTTTCTCAATCAACCTTGAACCTAACACTTTAGCGATAAAGTTGAAAATCTATTAAAGAAATTTGACAGATTTATTAAGGAACAACCTGAACAGAATAAACGCAATACCTAAAAAGGGGTTACTGTCCTCATCATTATGAACAACTTTTACTATAGGACCAACACTGAAATCGCGAAAATCGACTGCCTCATACATTTCTGTGCGCAAAACTCGACAAAATGTACCACCGGTTATTTTATCTCGATTTTGGGGTTGGTCCCGTAGTAAAAGTTGTTCATAATGATGAGTAGGTACAATAACCACTTTTCAGGTATTGCGTTTATTCTGTTACAATTTGTAGAATTAAGTTTGCATAGAAGAGCTGTTGTCTAACTATTTTTGATGTAGGTACATTGTATCAATCTATAGAACCTTCAAGCTCCCTTGTAGACTAAATTAACCACCTAATTAAACCAACGTGTGACATATTTTCCGTCGAACAGAAACTTCGAACAATAAAAAAATTCCATGCTTTATTTATTCAATTGCTTACCAGTTTTGAACGCAAAACACACATTCAATATTAGCTAATTACAACTGCATCATTCATTTACATACGACAAAGCGAAAAACAAACCTTTCAACACAGTAGAACAATTACTTTTGTAAATATCGAGTAGCTTTCCAACAGACCACTGCGCACGGTTGTCACCTCCATTTTGAGCACACAGGTGTCACAATTTCTTTACAAGTGTAACACTGTGCATATTGTGTCTGAAAGCTGTGGAGCGTAATATCTTTTTTTCTTGAGTATTGTTTTTGAGACAATGCAAAATTGTAATGTGAATAGCTACTGCATGTTTTTGTTGTTCGACACGTAATTCTTGTTTCGTGAAAGTTTTTCTGAGGAGCTTACAGTGTTATTATTGTTATTGTGGTTTGCGAATTGTCAGTGGTTAAAATAGGCTGGATTGCTAGCAGAAATGAGACTAATAACAGACACTTTTAAGCTATTGCATAGCTTCTATCGCGGGCCTTGAGCGTGGAGACCCAGAGAATCCAGAAATTCCATAACGAAAATAACCTAACACCCCCACTCCGACCGGCACAGCGGTGATACTTTTTGTTTCTATGACGATCTGTGTTCTTAATTTGAAAGTTTTGTTTTTTAAATTATTTTTATAAGTTGCGAGTGGTATTTTTGAGCTGTCAAATGCAATGTGACCTCTTTTGAACTTTTTGAGGTTGGTGCCCTATTTATTAGTATTGCTACTTTCCCGCGGTTTTGCTTGCATAATTATTAAGCTATTGCAATAGCTTTACCGCGGCAGTCTCCGAGTGCCACACTTCTTTTTATTTACAGAAGTCGTTTTTGCCTCAATAGTAGAAGTCAAACATTTTCACTCAGCTATTTCCATACAAAGAACGAAATGTACTTCAATGGTCAACCCTATTGAATATGAAACCCCCGAGCTTCGAAATAATAATGTTTATCGTTTCTCATTACATCTGAATTTCAAGCAATATTGAAAAGTATCACATTAACACCTACACGAAATAAACTTTAATAAGACCGTTACCATTCAGTATTGACACCCACGAAAAGCCCGTTTTCATATTTTACGACAAAGCAGAACATCCTTGCTTTACAATACGATCCCCCACATTTTTCGCTCTGCCAACCCTGTAGGAATTTATTTATTCTTAATTAACGGCAACACTAACAATTGTAGCAACAATACGCACGTGTCGATACTACTAAAGTGTTGCCACTACACAATAATTATTTCCTACAGCGCCCGTTCGTTACGGGAAAACAATGGCAGTGGGATAGCAACACTGAACAATGATTGTCCGGTATTCAGTTGTGGAATTAGGTATAAATGGTTATTAGTTATTTGTGTTTAAACGGAATTGAGAAATTGTGAAAATGTTTAATTAATAGTCTCATTAAAAAGCGTCGAGTTATCGAGAATCTCATCGCATTTTCACAGCAGCCGAAAGACGTCCACTGCTGAACATGGGCCTCCTCCGGGTGGGGGGGTTTGCCATAATCGCCACGCTTGGCAAGCAGGTTGGCGATGGCGATTGCAGTGTAGCTGTTGCAATGTACCTACAGAGAATGTTGCTGCCCATTCTCTGGGTCGTCCCTTAGTCGCCTCTTACGACACCTACGGGAAGTGATGGGATGGTGCTATTGTTTTACGTTCGACACCAAACAATAAAAAATACAGAAAAAAATGAATATTTATTTGTGGAAAATCAAATGCTCGTGCAAATAGTGAATTTTCAGAAAATGGAACCAGTAAACGTTACCCGGAATTCACCATTTACCAATTTCCCTAGAAACAGCACTCCAATAAGTTTTTATTTAATTTCGGGAACAACACATAATAACATGTTGTCATGTGACAGATATTTATTGATTTCCTTTCCTATATTTTCAGTTCCATTGAAGGATACACGATTGTGTCGGTTCTTCTGTATCTATTGTACCTGAAATAAGATTGAGAGAGATTTTCAGGACCAGTATAGACCCTGTGAGATTTTTCTAGAAAGATTACCAACTGTCAATGTACATATTATATTTATACACAAATGTATGGGCCATAGATGGATAGCGGACGGATCCCTTGGATTGCCAAGGGATCCGTCCGCTATCCATCCATTGGTAGCCTAGAGTCGTAAAAAAGACTACTGGACGACTGTAGGTAGTCTTAAATAGATTTTTAGTATCAAATGGCAAAACAACAAAAAATTTTCAACAGAAATCGTGATACGCCTTCCCCTTTTATACCCACCCCAACAATACCATCTCTAAATTTAGGACGCGCACAAAACATCTAACACCTAACATTAGACAGATCATACATAACATCATTGTCAGCAACAATCACACGAACAAACATAACAAAAAACAAAGCATACAAACACACACGGTAGGTAGTAGGTACAATACTCCCGTCAACAAAGAAGTTTCCTCTCTACGTAGTATTAAAGAGGCCATTGTGTTCGGAATCGGACGAAAATGCTCTTCATTACTCTGAAAGCTTGTGTGCCATGCGACAATGGCGAAGCGGGGGAAAGAGGAAAGGGAGGGGGGAAGAACCAGGAGGAGGGGGCGGATCACAAAGACGCATGGCGAAGGAGCACCCACCACCCTTTCGTCCGTAAAATTGAAATGGTAAGAAACGTTATTTAGGTCATGATTTTATTAAATGTTAATAGATTATTTTTATTCGAGGGGTGTCGCTTGAAGGATTAGTTACATGTTTGTACCTTTTATGGAGGTGTAGTTGTGACTTGTAACATTGCATCAAGCTCGGATATTGCTTTAGTTCTTGCTAGTTTCAGGAGTTCACACGCGGTGTGTTACGTAAGTTCAGAGGAAGCTGGCAAAGGACTCAAGGAAGTTTTGATCCGACACTGTAGATGTCGTATTTACAGAAACACGAGATTTGATTTACTCACACAAGGTAATTCAAGAGCTCTTAAAATAAAACTCAGGCTTTTGCAGACAACATTGAAGCTTTACATATTCAACAAATTATGCCATCAAACAGAATAACCCACTAGACGAGGAGCTCACCTAAACAAAAATATAACCATCGTTTGCACAGCGTCACAAAAACGCTAGTAATTAAACAACAGCAAACAACAGGGGCCCTTGCCGGCAACAACGACAACAGTCGACAACAGACGGCAACAATAAGGAAACAACAGTATTTTTGTTGCGAACACCCCCGGTGGGGCGGAGTGCCTGCGACGCGGCGATAAGCGCCCCGTTTCAAGTACATAACTAACCATGTATTACGTGTGTACTAGACAGCGTTTTTAACTAACATCAATCTCTGGTTACACACTGAAGTTAGTTTATTCTTATGAGTTTTTCTCGTATTGAAAAGTGAAATTTAGTACTGGCAATTTTTCTCAAGAAGTCCTTTGTAATTTTGTCTCGTTTTTATGAAATGGAGGCCTTTGAGGAGGATTTAACATGTACTGGCAATGATCAAATGAAAAAATAAATATGTGTTATGTTGTGTGGGTACAAAGGCACACAATATTGTGTATGTCAGCGAGTTTGAAAGGCACACAATTTTGTTTATTGAGATTGTCAATATACACAATTTTGTTTATTGAGAATAATGTTGCCATGTCGTAAATATTCCATCGAAGTATAAACCTATAGGTTGCAGATTTTGTTCGAAAGAGTTACCGCGGCCCTAAAAAGCAAAAAGCACTACGAGGAGCACGGATGGGTTTTAGTCAGTAAGAGTCTGACACTACCTCCCGCTCCACCCAGAGCAGTAGGAGTTATTTGATGATTTCTCATCCATAATAAAGTATATACCTATAAAGATATATATCTGTTTAATTTCCCTTAAATACATTAACCTTTTATATGATGGGCTATTCTGATTTACATCTTGTTTAAGAAAACCTCACAGCATCAAAATACAAAAGAAAAACTTTGAAAAGTTTTTTACAGTCTAAAAAAGGCATTCTAGATTATTCTGGTACGGATAACAAAATGTATCTCTTCTTGATAAAATAAAATGTTGCAACTAGCTTAATCAGCCATTTAATTAAAAGCCTAGCCTTTCAATTTAACTGGGCCGATTTTTCAGCGACCTAAGTGACATCTTTGTTTCAATGTCGTTTAATGACTAGCCCATATTCACTTGTCACTTCACTTGTGTATATTATCAGTATTATCAAATCAATGCTTGCATGAACAAAAAAAGTGCAGTATGCTTCAGTAAGTCTAAACAAGTGATCATTTTCCATTAATCTATAAATTTTTATAACAATCTATTAAAACGGGCAGACGCACATACTTCGAGATAATAATAATTATGATCCCATCCAAACCACGTTCTGAAACTAGCTTCAATCCAAAATAGCAACCATGAGAATTAAAACAAAATGGCAGAATACAAGGCTTCTCTCAAATAATGCATGAAAGAAATCTAGCTCTTACATCCTTACAAAATACCACCACAATGTCAGATTAATCTAAAATACTCGAAAAAAAATAGTACCTAGTCAATTAGTAAAAAACATTACATCTATCAGATCTAAACACGGCATCAATACCGAACATCAAAAGTACAATAACCTTTTAAATCAATTTAAATACAAAACCAGTTGAGACATGAATAACTCATCCTTTTTCGACAGAATAAAAAAGTACTATGCAATTTGTATCAGTTACCTATAATGGACGAGCTCCCGGACTACAAACGGAAGAGTCATTCTCACAAAATTTACTATAGTATCACTTTAATAGATTCTTTACAAAGAGTATAGGTTATTTGTGCGGACTGTACAGCATTCTGTTGGTAAAAAAAAGCTCAAGTTTTATATGAGAAGAGAATTCTTTGTGGGGATTCGTCATGGTCCTACGATTGGCTGTGCCCCGTTGTAGTCGTTCCAAAATATCCAATAGTAGTCTGTAATTACTTGCATCTGACAAAAAACGTTTGAAAACAAAAAAAGTGAGGAAAAAACGTCCCGATACGCCTACGGTAGTTGGAGCGAGGAAAATCGAC
Organism: Melanchra persicariae; assembly: GCA_947386135.1. Lineage (NCBI taxonomy): Eukaryota > Metazoa > Arthropoda > Insecta > Lepidoptera > Noctuidae > Melanchra > Melanchra persicariae. The sequence continues at coordinate 2,408,540 of OX376653.1, read as the reverse complement.
GTAAATTAGGTATTAGCTATGTGTTGTTGTTATGTAATACAATGAGGCATCTGTCGTGGTGTTCATTTCTTAAAAGATGTGAAATAGGGTGGGTGGTTATGTCATGTGTTACTCTAATTAAGTCGAGGTGACGGAAAGGTTTTCGTTGTTCACAATATGGCGGATGTGGAAATAATTGTAACGTTTTTTAATAATTAGCTACTCTGTCTGATGACTGTTTGTGGTTTCACGGTCTCATAATTATATCGGAAAGCCAATAATGCAATAAATGATTTCTACAGTACAGTATACTCTCATTATGCCCCAGAACTCACAAATCACAATGAATAACAATGATCATGTAACATTAAAGGGGCAATATTTAAGTCCTTGAACATCAGCTAATTTCAGCAGCACAGATAAGTAACATTTCACTCATGATTGTCTACATCTTCCTTTATTATCTTATGCTTAGCACTCACAACTCAGTAACATTTATCAGTTGAATTACAAAATGTATTGTGAATTCAATAGAGGCTGTATGTATCCAAAACAGTCCAATTCACATTTTTAACGGATCAATTCAGACGAACATTTGCAGTTTCTCACTTTGATTGAGTTCTTTGAGTTGTGTCAATTGTGTTCTCCTAACCAGTCTCACCTAGGTGTACCTAATTACCTACCAATTACCGGTTGTCGAAGTAACATAGGCAGTCGCTCCACCTAAAATACTGGACTTCAGCTGAATCCTGTTTGACTGGAAGCCGACCCCAAAATAGTTAGGAAAATATTAGGCAGAGAGTTTATTAGTGCCAAATTGAACTTTAACGCGTTACAAGTGACTTAGAACTTACAATTAATATGCATTACATAGTAATCAAGTAGTACACGACACTAGGCGATAGTTGGGCCCCCATTACACATCACACAATGGCCCACTCCCTACCTTAATTAATATTAACTGGGTTGCAACGCCCCTGCGTGTAAACTATTAAGGGTATGCATCAGACACTGATGAAAACAAACAAATGTGACATACGGGAGCGTAGGATGGTGAGCGATTAATTGAATAACATGTTGAGTGGTAAAAAAATAAGGTAGTTCAATCGTTTAGTTCTTGAATGAATTAATGATCTGATCACACAAGTTAAGGTGCATATAGTAGAATATACACATTGTAATTGGTTTTCCAAGCGCAAAACAATTATTTCAATTAAGCCAGGCACACATGGCCATTTAAAGGCACTTTTGAATTATTGTCAAAACGTCGGTCAATAATTATTCAGAAAATTGAAGCTGTTGACTGTTGTTCCAACAGGTAGATGCAAGAATCTCCATGGATGGAAATCCCCTTTAAAATAAAGTTAAGTAGGTACCTATAACAAGTTATCTGCGAGACCTATTCAAAATTGGAACTGAATAACCATAAAATGATTTCGCAAATGTAGCATTTTATCATCGGTAAAGCAATAAACATGCTATACTCAAAAGCTAGCAAGTTAAGAAGCTCGTTGCTAGGGTAAATTCCTTTTGATAAAAGGAATTTACCCTAGCAACGAGGTTCACCGGTGCGATAAGAATAACCCAGCGGTCATCAACCCGTTTTCCCGCTTCTATAACTACAGGTATGATGGGGTTCTTGGAAAAGACATAGCAAGGCAATAAACTGCGACGACCGCTACTCATTTGATGAGCTGCCAATATGAAAAAGCCAGTACACAGTGTTACCTGCCTTATTTAGAAATATCAACCTTTGGCAACGATTGCATCGAGACTTTTGTGACCGTCTTGAAATGTAGAATATACCTGCCATTGATATTTCAGATAAATTATGGAAACTTCAAGAAAGGTAAGTACTGTATTTCATGAATTTGTTTTTGAAAATAGTTGAAAATAGTCAGTGAAAAGGTTTCATCAGAGGCTGAAGAAAAGCTTGTTCCTGGTAATTTATTATCAATTAAAAAACTATAAATGGTCGATGTTGTTTGGTGCTGTAAAAAGCCATTCATATTCTGTTAAAAAAACTCACCATAAAATTTAACGTAGAGTAACCTGAATGTCAGTTCTACAATTTTCAAGCAACGTTCGCATCGCATCTCAATCGTAAACTGTCAAAAATGTATGGAAATTGAGGCTATTTTTGACAGATGTTGAGATGCGAATGGGAACGTTGCTTAAGAATTGGCCCTCTGCTATTCCATCTGATGTTAGAGACATTGACAATACATTTGACAGTTCACTTCAACGTAAGTTTTTAGTCAGAGGGCTTTCTACAAAATTTGCTTATTCTACAAAAGAATTGACACACAGATTATGTAATTTTGCAGCGCTACTTCACAAGCCAACAACTTTCCGAACCCGCTCGCCATCCATCCTCTCACTGAATCACGCTTAAACTTTCCCGCCATTGTGCACCATACCTTTGTACCGATCGACATAACGATTGATTTGACGTGAGCACAAAACGCGCACTTACTTGTGCGCGATCGGGAAACAATGCGCGTTTTGTCCACAGGTTGCGCACAACGGTACGCAGATGCGTTTACACATGTTTGGGGAATACGATATCTCGTGTTTTGTGCGTTTTGTCTTCAATTGAGGGGGTGGGAGAGGTTTTTGATTGGAGTGATTGATTTGATGTCGATTTATGTAATTTTCTAAAACATAGATTGCAGGTTGTTTGTTTGTATTGACAAAGTGTCTGCATTTTATTTTAACGTTCCGCGATTAATGTATTAATAATGGAATTATCTAATGGTACAAGTTCATTAAGTAGGTACAGTGTACAGTGGACCGCGAATTAGTGGTAAAAAGCCAGTAGCAGACCTCTTATTCTATTGAAACTCGATCGACTGTACTTACCAGGATTGTTAGTTCACCATAAGAACAATTTTGTAATTATAAAATTTTACAAACAGACGTTCCGTGGTGTCGGACGTAAAAGAATAGCACCATCCCCTCACTTCCCGTGGGTGTCGTAAGAGGCGACTAAGGGACTCACCAGAGAATGGGCAGCAGCATTCTCTGTAGGTACATTGCAACAGCTACACTGCAATCGCCAATCCGCCTGCCAAGCGTGGCGATTATGACCACCATCTGGGGGAGGCCCAATGTCCAGCAGTGGTCGTCTTTCGGTTGCGATGATGATGACAAACAGACGTCACAAATTTCCAGACACCCTGTTACGATTTTTTAACCAATGAATCACTTTTTCAAACTCCTACTTAAACATAACAGTCTTCGAAACATCACAAAGAAAAAAGAAAAATACCTACATTTTAATCCCCACCCTCTATAATTCAAACATTCGACACAACACAACGCAAGACGAAAACGTGCCACTATGAATAATGCATGCCCTGTATTTGAACAGGACAATAGCAGTTTTACGTAAAGCCTTGTCGCCCTCGCTTCACTTGCAAAAGGAAAAACTAATATTGGACGCGTTGTTTTCTTTCGACAATAGATGGCGCTGGTTGTTCGGTGAATTTTGAAAAGGGATGCAGTTGTAATACTAATTTAGGCGAATGAAGATGTCTCATTATGTCCGTGCGGTAGGTACGGAATACTGACTGTACTTTTGTTGTTACGATTAATTTTTTTTTTTTTTTTATTTGGGAAAACAAACAATCGTACATTGTATTTATACATCAATATGGTTTAAACTATATATAAATGTACAATCCATGACGTTTCCACATCTTACTTGTTAGTTACATTTAGCAGAGGAAGTCTAGACAAAATATTCTAAAAATGTAGGCCTTAATTTCTAATTTTGCTTACCGAACATTGTTGATTGCTGATTATGGACCCCAATTTCCGACAATTTTATTTTGTTTCAGATTCCTGAACTACCAACTCAGGCTAGAAAAAACTGGATTGCTATTGTTGGTCCTTCTTTGGTCTTTGATCAAATTGAAGCACAATTTTCATTTGATTCTTCTATTAAAAATATATTCAATTCTAAAACCGAACACGGCACCCTATAAAAACCCCATCTTCAATATTAACAAATAGGTGTCTAAAACCCAGTACACACCGCATCGCACGGGCCGAGTTGAAAAAAGCAGAGGGGGGGAAAAAATAGAAAATGTCGTTTCCTCTCGCCGTCACCGCCAGAATGGCCGTGGCCGGTTTTGCTCGTATTTCCATACTCTTCCGCTCGTGTCCTCCCATCCCTATTTCTGGGCGTTTTTAAATTTCGAATACGAAACTGTGCTTACATTTGAGCTGTTGATTATTTTCGAGAATACCCCGCTGTGTAAGCTTCTGTTGGCTGATTGCGGCCATTTTTTTTCTTTCGTCTTTGGGTTGCAGTTTATTTTTAATTTGTGCTTCAGAGTTTTGGACTCGTTTCTGTGGAAGGGCGATGGACTGTTGACGAGTGGATGTTGGGGTAACTTGTTTTCAAGCTGTTTTTGGTACTGCTCGGAACTTTGTCATTAGGATGTAGGAGATTAGGTGTGTAGGAGTGTGAGCTCATAGTTTAAACTAGCTTTTGCCTGAGGCTTCGCCCTCGTGGATGTCGATCCGTTAAGCCGCTTTAACTGACTGAAGTGAAGGTATAACTGACTGACAAACAGACAGACAGAGTAACTTTCGCATTTATAATATTAAGTAGGGAAATATAGGGATACTGGCTATTGTAGATGTTCTACTGGAAACGACTCGATTGTAATGTTCATTTTGTAATAGTTTTTGACAAAACCAGCTTGCAACAATGCAGCAACAGAGTAACAGACCCGTCTTGCGCTTGTCATCTTAACTTAGCTCAAGCGACACAATAGCAACAACGAGCAAGACAATATTGTCAAACAATCCACCTACGAAACCACTTCTCACTTCATAAATTAATATTAAATTGATTCAATAAATCATAATCCAGACGAGATCGCAGAATGATCAATTTGCAATCAAAATGAGCCCTTTACAAACTAGAGAGTGGGATCCATCGCTTACCATAATAGTAATTTACTTATACCGAATTGAATGGATTGTGCGAAACAATGGCGTCTTGGAGGAGTGACGTCATCGTATATTACTATAGTTGTTACACAAAGGTGTTTTGTTACTCACAACGTTAATTTAGGAACGGTAAATCGTGCTTAGTGTTACAGTTTTGTTTGATCTGATTCGGTGTTGCTTGGTTTGATTGATGAAAATTATTTGAGTGAGATACTCAGACATGAAACTTTCTGATGGGTCTTTGAGAATTCGCAGATGAAACCCTTTGGGTACAACTACCGCAGGAAGGTACTGTGATGCAGTTTTTGTACATGCTGGCAGGAAATATTATAATTCAATCTGTTTTTAAACGGTCGTGCCAATTTGGAATAGGATATTTGAATTTAATAGGAAAACAAATGCTTTGTTTTAGGCTGTCTGATTAATATTTGCATGCTATGGTTTTTGTTGAAAAATAGACAGTACTAGGTTTTAATTACCATTTTTATGATAAAACGATGTTTGTTGGTTCTCTCAAAAAATGTTAGCTGCCAATAGAAAAAAGTCGGCATTATATTGATAAACATAAGTATGTACAGGTAGGTACTTGACATAGCTATTCCTTTTCCCCCTTCCTTTAAAATAACCGTCATACATTATGATCTACATTCAAATCACATCAGTACACATCACACACTGCTTGTAGTAATGATCAAATATCGTTACTGTTTCACATATGTTGAAACATGGCCATATCTATTTACCTAGTTAGGTACTACATGTATATTGACAGAAAACATAATTTTAAGAAAAACTCTTTGAATTTGTTGCTTAGATGAATAACGTGTGTCCTGTTTTTTCCGACCGAATTCATGGTAACAATACCTGCTGAATCAATGCAGCTATTTTACTTCCTAGGCTCTATCATTGGGAATTTGGGATCTCTGTCTATGATGGTACTTGTAGACAGAGATCCCAACCATCAAATGCCCAAGTCCCAAAGTCCCAAGTCGTAAGTTTTCCCAAGTCGAGAAAATCGTTAACAGTAAACCCTGGATATTACTAGTAAAAGCCGTAAAAATAAACATTGTTTGAATGAAGTACCGTTACATAATAAACTTGTCTTCAAACTAACAGCATGCATTTTCTTAACAATAGCTGCTACATTTGCCGGCTTCTAATTAATAATATTGGAACTTGATCAGCATCAATATAACTCCACTTTTTTGACAAAGTCAACATGTTTGGAAGTAAGACGTCACTTAAACAAAATTTTAGGAAAGTAACTCACCTAATCTCTTAGAAATCTCAGAGTTATGCATCTTCGGGTTATCCTGAGCAATCTTCCGCCTCTGAAGCCTCGACCACACCATGAATGCGTTCATGGGTCTCTTTATATGTTCCTCCTGAACCTTCTTCTGTTGGGGCCCGTTCATGGCGGAGATCGAGCCCATGGTCCCGATGGCTCCCATGGCCGACATGGGACCCATGGAGAAGTGTCCCATGGACGTCCCGAAGCCAGACCGATCGCACATCGCACCAGCGGCACTGGAAAGAAAAGGGCGCTGGTTTATTACTTTGGACTACCATCTGTCTTGATTTGGAGTTTCCGTTCTAAAAGGATCTGACTAAAATTTATTAACATTTCACATGTAAAAATTGCATCTTGATCGAGAGTTTTCAGGATGCAATTGAATATTCTGCAAGTATAATTGTTAGTTCTAGATTAATCTTCGTTTGGACCTTGGAGAATTTGCAGAGCAGCGCCTGTTGTACAGGATAACCTAAGTCTTCAACTTTTCAAACAAAGTAGTCAAAAATATCTTTTTACAACACGGGTTTTCTGGTTGTACTATAGAAAATAGTCACTCAAAATGCAATGGAAAAATGCTGAATTTAAAAGCTTCTCACCCACAGAGAGGTTATTGAATCAAAAATAATAATAGTGATTAGGGTAATGACAACAGAAATTGTAATGAAGTAGCCTTCAATCACCCATATATCCAGTCAACTGGGCAGCTGATCAGGATTAAAAGACAATAGCTTGTTATCTATATCACCGACAACAACCAGTGAGTGCATCTCATCAATTACTGCATGATGAACATGATTTTGCTGTTATGGCTTGTGGACATAACTGCAAATTCTAGACCTCTCGTTTCATAGGCCAATCCCCCCACGTTCCTGTGCCAGCTTCAACTTGGTTCGGTAGAACCTGAATGGAGCTGACAACGTTATGGCAAAATTTAAAAGGGGAAAATCATGCAACTAACATCAGAAATTTAAACTGGCACCCTTAAAAAAAAATAACCGTTTCCACGTAACACGAGCATTAGTACCCCCAACACACGGTCCACCACGTGTTCCAAACTTTTAATATGACTGACAATTACTGTGCTCAAAAATGTGGAAAATATTAATATTAAAGAGGGTGTCATAATAGCTTATGACGCGGGGATGGTTTTAAAGAGCTCGTCGCTGATTGGCTCTCCCCTCGGCTCGGTGTTTCCTTGACTTAAGTAAGATGGTAAGAAGTGAGCAGTGGGAGTAATGAAAAGCTTATGTTGGGGGTGTGAGAGGAAGAAAGCGGATTAAGGAGCAAAAAAGCGTTTTAATGGTGTCTTGAAGAATTAAATTATACAATATAATAATCATTTCGGTATTAATTCATTTATTGGTAATAATGTGTACGATACGATCCATAATTGCCAGGGTTGCGGAATTTGTTCGAAAGAGTCACCGCGGCCCTGGAACGCAAAGGGCATAAGGAACAATTTAATTTGATTTAACAAGGGTACCGAAGAGAAGTTATGAGTATATACGTAGTAAGTTAAAATCCATAAAATTCTAGGCTACAAGACGTGCCCAGGAATACATGCATGTAATGCACATTACTTATGAAATTTCATACCAGTAGATATTGTATTGTTTGAGTACAAACATATTATTGGTTAATCAATCTATTTTTTCTAAAAATGGTCATAGTGTATGTAAACACGTGTTAGAATTTTTAATATTTATTCTTTATGTAAATTTCAATAAAGCCATCAACACGCGCTCAAGAGAGAAAAAAAAAAAAAAAAAAAAAGGAAATAGAATATAATACAGTAGATAATTTTTATAAGTTTGTACAAATATCCAAAGCTAAGGAGGAGCGGTGTCTCCTAACACAGGCGTCATCACGCTTAACAGGAGGCTCCAATCATAAACTAATTTATATTTATTGGTACAGAAATAAATTATTTTGTATTTTTTTGTATTTTTTTTGTAATTGATGGCCACCCTAGTAATAGGGTTGATACCATTGGTGATGGGTTTGTTTGTTATTTCGTTGTCTTATCCATAGAGTGGTGTAGATAATGTTTGCTACGACAGTAAGTTTCTAGATAAAATAGATACCAAGACGAATTTAATAGCAAGGAAATAAAATAGAATCCTTGTCTACAAAAAATTGTTTTTTATTCAAAACTCCCTAAGAAGCACTTTTATGCTATTTTTTTATTTGTTTTATCTTTATTAAATAAATAACTGAAAAATATCTTGTGGCTACCAGGTACCCCTACTAATTCATAGATACACTATATCTCTACACTATATCATAGATAAAATCATTGCCTATGAAAAATACCAACGTGTTTTTTTTCAACCAGCCCAATCTAAAGGTTGATTCACACATAGCCGGGCCGTGTCCGTCCGGAGCTCAAAGAAATATAGTTGCATTGCAAAAATTTTGTATTGCACTCGTTTACACACGTCCGTGTCCGGGCAGGCGCCGTAGCTTCCGTGCCCGGGCCGACGCACGGACGTGCAGATACGGATGCACGGTCACTGCACGGCCATGGCTCTGACACTGCCCGGCCACGGCCCGGTTATACACTTCTGGACACATCTATTGGCCCACCTTAGAGTTTAGGTTTCGATGGCCCCTACCGAAATATGATTGCTAGATTGAACAAAAACTGTTGATGCAGTTTTAAACCTGATACATTTTACCATCTTTTTCGATCGTATTGTTTTAAATTTGAATTCAGAATACCATACGACATGGAGCTACGCCTAACAAGTCGGATATGCGCCTTGTTAAAGGCAATTGATTTTTGAATAAAAAACATGTTTTATCAAATAAAGGTTTAATTTAATAACGCGTGTTGCCTCCATGGGCATCTACCACAGCTCTCATATGATTAGGCATAGAGTTTATCAACCGCTCTATGAAATTTTGAGGGATCATCTCCCATTCCTCTTCTATGGCAGTTTTCAACTCCTGCATCGTCTGGGCAACTGGCTGACGAGCCCTAACACGTCTTTTTAGCTCGTCCCACATGTGCTCAATGGGGTTCATGTCTGGGCTTCTGGCTGGCCAGTCCATAACTGTGATGTTCACATCCCGAAGATATTCCCTGACGATGCCGGCCGCATGGGCTCTTGCATTATCATGCATAAAAAGGAAATTTGGGCCCACATAGTCCGCGTATGGTATCACGTGAGGTTCTAAGCACTCACGAATGTACCTTTCAGCATTTAATGTTGGCAGCCGTGGTCCTGTAACAACCTCAAGTTGAGTTTCGCAGCTCGCGGATATACCGCCCCAGACAGTCCATGAGCCACCGCCATAAGCAACCCTCTCTTCAAAGCAGCATTGTGCGAAACGCTCTCCCTTACGTCGGTAGACCTTCTTCCTTCCATCATTGCCATGTAACACAATTTTAGACTCATCAGAAAAGAGTAAACGACTCCAATCTTGCTGTGTCCAATTTTTTTTTTTTTTTTTTTTTATTTATTTCCCAAAATCCTTAATCTATTTTATCAATGCTATTGCCACACAACGAAAACCTCTCAGGGTTTATCTGTGTGCTGGCGAGCCGTTCCTTTAGTTATATACAATACAGATTGATGTTAACATACAATAGAATTTGCCTGATAGTAATTATACAGTAACTTTATGTGTAAAAAAATATTTTGACTTATTCTTGTAGCTTTTCGAACTCGTTTTGTATAATGTTTGTAAGTCTTCTGGAAGTTTATTAAGAAAGTAAGGCACTAAATATTCTGCAACCCTCATTCCGTACACATTGTTCGTTTTTGGTAGAATGTATTTATTTTTTTGTGTTATGGATCTCAAAAAGTCTTAAATGACTGCGTGCGAAATGAAGGCGCGCTGTTCGGTGGGCTCGCGTTAGTTTGGGCCCATTAGCTGGCTTGTGTGGTACCATATCGCGTTCTTTTAACCTTCTCCGAACAGTTCGAGCGCTCACAGATACTCCGTGGAAGTCGCGAAATTGGTTTTGTATCTCAATGGAGGTAAGGTGACGATTTCTCAAGCTGGTCGTCACGATGAATCGATCCTGCCTTTCAGTTGTGACCCGAGATCGTGGCCTTCCTTGGCGACGAACAAAGCCGCCAGTCTCTAGGTACCTCCGATAAACATTTCGGACCGCAGATCGACTTAAATTAAGTTGAGCACTCACGGTTCTTTGGCTGTGTCCGGCCTGAATAAGTGCCACAGCTTGGGCGGCGACTTCAGGTGAAGTATCCATAGATTATTGATAGAACCTCACCTTAATGTTAAGAATAAGTAATGTTTGTTGCAAAACCAAAGATATCAATAACTTTTTCAAGAATTAAATCCAAGTAAACCAATAAAACCAAGTTTTCTTAGTATTCGATTGTTTGATATCAACAAACAGGCTCCAAATTGTCTTTTGTTTCTTTAAATTCTGTGTTCGAAATTCAAAAAAAGACTATTGAATGAAATTGTTAATGTGCCAGGTTCAAAACTGCATAAAAACTTTTTGCTCGACCTAATATAAAATTTTAGCTAGGACCAAACGAAACTGAAAATACAAGGTGGGCCAATAGATGTGTCCAGATCCAGAAGTGTATGTGAATCAACCATAAAGCTATAAAAAAGCCCTTTACAGTTGTTCATTACTGATTGAACATTTTATTTAACAAGACAAGTCATTAAAGGCAATACACTTACAAAATCCTGACACAATATTGACACGCGTTTCCGTATACGTGACTTTATTGACACTGTATCAAAACACAGTGTCACAGTAGAAAAACACTTATTACACCCTCTTAATGTGTGTATGAAACACACTAGTGCGAGCAAATTGGGTGACTCATTTACCTAACATTAAATCCGATCGCCAAATACTTGCCGGGGTCGTCTGTGGATGGGTGACCATCTTAACACCTACCGAGATTTCTCCGTGCCTCTGAAAGCACGTTAAGCCGTTGGTCCCGGCTGTCATTTGTAGATCTTTGGCAGTCGCGTTACGGATTGTCACAAGCCAGAAATCTGACTCCAGTCTTGCCCAAGATGTACCGTGTTACCTAGTCAAGGGTTGTGGAGGTCTGGTAGGCAGCCGTTCCACGTAAATACTGGTATTCAGTTGAACCCGGGTTGACTGGAAGTCGACCCCAATTAAATTTGGAAAGGGCTAGGCTGATTGATGATAGATGATCACTCATCTCAGGACCGAACTAGACAAGCGTTGCTTATCCTGGTAAAATCGACCCGTGTGGCTGGTTTATCTTAGCCACGAGCTCATTCTCTTATCCTGGATAACCGATCGAACTTAACATCAAACATAGAACATTTTTCTTTTAAAACTCATCGTTTCATATTCCAGGAAGGCTGTATTTGGGTCAAAAAGGGTGTCTGTCTGTGTGTTTGTCCGCGGAATGTGTCAATATTTGTCACCGCGCAACCGTGCGCCACTGGCTGCTGTTTGGCCATGTTATTCTTAATTTCAAACGCTCTGTTACAACGCTTTTATGAGGTTTTAACCGTAGTTAACTTGACTATACGATTGTTTTTCTTGTTTTAACGATGATTATTGCGTGTGGTATTATTTTATAGTTTCCTTATGCGTGGTTTAAAATGTTTAATGTAATAAATGTTTTCTACTAGTGTTTCAGGGCCAGACTAAACCTTAATACGTGAATCGCTATGTTAACTACTCACGAACAAGACAATATCTGTTTAAGTTTATCAATAGCCATTGATGTCAAAAACTTTTCTTATACAAAGGTAAGTACAAAAATAGTAAATTGAATAAAAAAAATATGACCTGAACATTGCTTTAATCTTCCTCAATAAGAAAAAACATGTGCCAAGTCGAGAAAGGTACAACCAATGAACCGTTAATCCTGTCAGACTTTAGCTCTTTTTGCAAGTAAGTTTCAGTCCCATGAATGTATTTTAAAACTATTATATCCCGTACGCATTAACATGGCACCTGGCTCGACACATTTCGAATGACGTTTTGTTGATGAAAACAATATAAACGCGTTAGCATCACTGATACCGTCGCGTTTATATTATTTTCATCCAAATCGAATTGTTCAATTAAAATTAAAATGTCAAAACGCAATTCGAGCCAGGTGCCAAGTTAACGCGTACGGGTAGTATATACTAGGTACTAATACATAAAACTTATAGATACTGAATCCAAACTAGTAGAAAATATAAAAGCGGAGTAAAAAAGGGGAGGGGAAGAACTCATAGGGCATCGAAAAATTCGTCCACATCGCTGTCAACGGGAAAAGTGCCCAGAACACTGGCTGCAGTCCTGCCTATATTGCACAAAGTAACACAAACATAACTCTGTAGCCTCACAAAATATTAAATTGTTAACACTTTGAATGCGCCACCATTATTCCTGGACATAGTATAACAAAACAAAATGCCCATGGTCCAGCAAGGCTGACGATTTGACAGTAGCACGTGAATATGTCAAACATTGACAGCGTATAAGAAGCTACTGTAGGTAGGTGGATATTGAGGATATGGCCTATAGTACAGTTCGCGTCAAATAACTGTGCTCCTCTGAAGTTGGCTACGAGTGGCTGCGTAGTAGTCAAAATTACGAACAAACTGCAACTGCACATGCGCAAGAGAAATGGGGGCGGGGATTAAGGCGGCGCGATTTTATGTTTCATTCGCTCGTTTACGTTCAATGCATGCTTGCGTCCCGCTTGCTCACGTCACGTGACTGCACCTGCGCGATCTTTCCAAATGGCTAACTTCAGAGGGGCAAAGTTATTTGACGCGAACTGTAAGGCTATGATATTCAAATGGGTTCACTAAGCCCCATATTCCAAAACGTAAACTCCAACTCAACTCGAACTCCCAACTCCATCGGAATGACATTTCCGTGCTCATGTTGGAGTTGAAGTTCGAGTTGACTTTGAGTTTACGTTTTGGAAAATTAGCCTTAGAAATTAAAATCAAAATCAGCAGCAAATAAGAAAGTTTCAGAACTATAATAATTTTCATTGCATCCATAAACGCGTGTTTTTTATGAATATTAAACAAGCTTCCCCCTGCGAATTGAAGATCCTTAATAAGAGTTTAAATAAGGTGTGATTTTGACACCTTCCATTATCGCTTATTATGAAGCGCAGGAGTTTCTTTGTGACGTCCGCCATTTTCGTATTTTATTTTTCAAATCTAATTGGAATGGGTACCAAGTACCAACCGAAACACTTCTTAGGGTCAATTCAGTCGCAACATTAGGAAGAAACATTGAGGTCTTTTTGACAGATTGCGACTGAAATGCGAATGTGAACATTGCTTAAAAATTTGTAGAATTGGCCCTCTTTTGTCTTTTAAAGGCATGTCTTTGATTGCGTTCCAGATTTAAAAAAAACTGAACCATTTTTGAATTTGGAGACAAAATGTATTGTCATTCAATAAAATAGTTTTCTCGACAACTATGCCAGTTCGAACCTCGGTTATTTTTCACAACCTGTCCAAAGACCAAACTGAACCACAGTACTGAACAAATAAGCTACTGTACTGTAAACTACTTACGAGTCGTAAGACATCGCCGATGCAAACAACAAGAGAATTTGTCTTGACAATTAACGACCAGTCGTCGAACCTTTGAGATTTCGCTTGGACGCTCGAAAAATGCGCTTACATTCTTTGTGTGAGGGTTCCGTCGGTTTTTTATGTGTTCAGTGGGATTGTCTGATTCATGGATTTACTGTTTTGGATTTTCAAGTTGGGATCATTTTTTGGTTCGCAACAGCTAAGCCTCTCAGTCCTCTCACAGAAGGATTAGGGTACAGGATTCGCCATATCAAGAGTATAGCAAAATGGGATTGATAGATATGGTGTCTATGGCGTATCCATGACCAGACGAATGCAAGACGTGAAGACTACTATCCTTCGCTGATATGATCATTTAATCAAGCCCGATTTCATGGTGTTGCTATTCCAATTGGAAACCAAATAGAATAGCACGAAAGCTTCAATACCTCCTGATATTAGTCGTCTTCAAACGACCATGAAAACAAACTGGTACAAGACCTAGCAGGACAAACCTTTTACTAAAGAAAGCAGTAGAAATGAAACTTCTACTACGAGTACAACCCAACAAGAATCACGAAACTGAAAACTTTAAAAAAATCAAACTCTACATCTTGCAAAACTAAAAGACCTAGTAGCCAGGTCAAAGCGTTTATGACAAGAACACTAGAAATGAGATTTCTACAGATTCAAAAACGTCAAGAAAATCTATCCCCAAATTTTTACAAGCAACCTTAAAAGAGCCAGAACCTTTTGTTTCACTAAAAAAAAAACTCGACAATCGCCTGTCAGTACCTAAGTGAAATCGGCACTGGTTGGGAGGTACTAATTGTCTTCACAAACGAACATGATCCTCTGTTTGCTGGCGGCGAGAACACAAGCTGTGTTAAAATGTAACCGACTGCGGAAAGGTGGTAATCAAAATGGAGGTGTATTGGTGGTGGAAGTCTTTATGTCACAGTGTAATTGTGTGCTAATGAGCGATGAGGAGCTTGATGTTTCCGATGTTGGATGGATTCATTTGGAAGATCAAAGAAGCAAGTGCATCATGGTCCATGTGTCCATGAACACTAAAAGGCTTTTTTGAAATGAAAACTTCTTTAGCGGCGTTGTGCACTTTTTGAAATAAGTAAAAAAATTTAAACTCGCAGGACACGTGACCTGATCGAAAATTCGTAGGACTTTTTGGGATGGGTAAAAAATGTTAAACTCGCGTCAGGACACGTGACCTGATCGAAAATTCGTCAGACGGATAATGTAATAGGTATGTAATATAAATTGTCATGTTTGTGTACGATAGCGCAATAAATGAAAAGGTCGACTGGTAGAAAATACCTATGGCATTAAGTCCGCTTTTGTACAGTGTTTTTACTAGTGCATAAAGTTTTAATAAATAAAATATTGTATTTAACCAAATAAATGATAGTACTTTCTCTAGCTTTTAAAAACTTGATGGGGTTCATAATACTATTGGAAAAGAAAGGATTTACAGGGCTTATGAAAAACTATTCTGTTTTAAGTCGTTTTTCCGTCGTGAGGCGTTAAAACACTGCTGTTTCAAGTAGTATAAATTCATCTTCACTTCAGGCGTGTCTTTTATCAATCTTCAAGTGTTTTGTGTGCCCGTGTATTGGAGAACGGCCCAATTTAATCCCTCTCACAGAGAGAAAATCGGTCTCCCAGCAGTGTAAACATTGACAGATGATGCGTATGCTATCAGTGACGTCACCACACTACCAACCAAACAAAGCAAGAACTCAGCCAACATTCCAACATCAGACACCAACATATTAATCTGAATATCTCACACACAACAGAATAAAAATCGTCGGCCACCACAAAGGCTGATAACCATTGTAAACGTGTAAATACAGGGTCTTTATGACCGGCTGTAAAGGAGAGGCGATTGTGGGCTCATTAGGCCATCAGTTCAGGCACTAATTGGTTTTATAAAACATTGCCAATTTGTAGGGGCCAGTAAATCGTGTCATGGGGATTTTTGTTTGATACTGGGGTCATGTTTTTTTTTTGTAAAGTGAAGGGTATGGATGAGATGATCCTTTTATTGCGAGGCTACTGACATAGTAATTATACATACAATGTGTAACAGAATAAACGCAATACCTACCTCTGAAGGGGTCATTGTATTCCTCATTATGAACAACTTTTACTATGGGACCAACCCCGAAATTGTGAAAAAAATCAGCTGTTCAGTCCATTTTGTCGAGTTATGCGCATAAATGTATGGAGCAGTCGATTTTTTAGTCGGCTAACTTAACAGCCGCAAAAAAGGGGTTGCGCCACTTTTTGGGGATAAGTGCAACATGGGATAAGGGTAGGAAGATGATGATTACCAAACGATACCTGAATGGATGTCCTAGCATTTTTATCATCATGTTATTTAGTGTGTACTTACACTTTCAAAATCCATGTTCTTATTGATAACTTGTTTTTGAGGATGGGAAATCATCAAATGACTCCTACCGCTCTGGGCGGAGCGGAAGGGAGTGAGAGAAAGACATGCGGACGGACTGGTGTGGTGGTGGTGGTGGACTGGCAGACTAGGGTGGTCCCTAGTCTGCCAGTTGGAATCTAGTTAGCCTTGATTGATGAGAGGATTAACAATATTTGACAGCTCAATGTCTTCAAGCAATGTTTGTTACATTGTCCCATAAGACGAGAGAAGTAGCCATCATCAAATGACTCCTCCAGCTCTGGGCGGAGCGGAAGGGAGTGTCAGACTCTTACTGACTAAAACCCATCCGTGTTCCTCCAAATGCCCTTTGAGTTCCAGGGCCGCGGTGACTCTTTCGAACAAATTCCGCAGCTCTACTGCGTTCTCTGAGAATGGTTTTCTCGTCCAATACCTACTTGAAATATTCCAAATATAAAGGACCTGGCGCACATAGTACCAGCAGGTTACCTACAAAATATTCACTTTAGAACCCGTTGAAAATATTGTTTTGTGGTTGCCTGTTATTGAGTTCTGGCGGTCATTGTATTTTATTATCTATCGACTAATAAACTATAACAAGAAGGATCTCCATATCTATTTACTTAATTTAGATATCGTATTTTTTTCCCGTGGCAGTGGATTTTGTAAGAAAAAAGAGTTCATTAGAACCATAAAATAATCTAAGATTGTAGTATTGAGACGTGCAAAAATTATTTGTCTCAGAATACGTATAGGTATTGTAAAATTATGGGCACCCTACTCAAAATAGAAAGGAGACTTTGCGCTATCTAATATTCTAGTTGGTATTTTATAAGAGGCCAAAGATTACTGAAAGACTGAAAAAAAAATTCCCGCCAAGTCGGACCATAAAGTCAAAAAAACACGTTTCTAAAAAAAAAAACGTGTTTTTTATCCCCTTTTTATTTTTATTATTTGTTGTTATAGCGGCAATAGAAATACACACTGACAATTCCAACTGTCTAGATATCTATTACGGTTCTTGAGATATGGCCCGTTGACAGAAAGACATGCGTACGGACACCACCCTAGTCTGCCAGTTGGAATCTAGTTAGCCTTGATTGATGAGAGGATTAATAATATTTGATAGCTCAATGTCTTCCAGCAATGTTTGTTACATTGTCCCATAAGACGAGAGAAGTAGCCATCATCAAATGACTCCTCCAGCTCTGGGCGGAGCGGAAGGGAGTGTCAGACTCTTGCTGACTAAAACCCATCCGTGTTCCTCCTTATGCCCTTTGTGTTCCAGGGCCGCGGTGACTCTTACGAACAAATTCCGCATACCTAGGCCCTGCAATACCGCACACAGTGACCTATCACTATGTGCGGTATTGCAGGGCGTAGGTATGCGGAATTTGTTCGTAAGAGTCAACATGTGTTGTGTACTTATTTTCAACATAACCTACGTCTGCTTTTTCACAGTAAGAGAAGGAATAACACAAAATATTGTAAACAGGGAAGCGACGGCCGGCGTCAGCCCGTAGGAGTCCAGTCAGAGATCCAGTCTTACAAAAATGTAACGTAGTTTTCATTGGAATTTTAAAAGGGTCTGGCAAAAATATGAACAATATTTAAATTAAGATTGTAAAAGAGGTGTATTGTTTTTGTACATCTAAGAGCAGTTTTTTTGAATTCCAAACTGTGTTATATTTAACTATGTAATACATGTGTTTATAAGTGTTAAGAAGTACCGAATACTGTGACGGAGGTCCTCTAGTGTTACAGTCCAGTGGTACCAACTACCAACCCATTTTTTAAATTGGCACAAATGAGGTAAGTAAATAGGTTGGTATACATATTTAACTAAATAATATTGCCACTAGCCTACCTAGGTATCATCATCATTATCTTCCTGCCCTTATCCCATGTTACTTGGGGTCGGCGCAACACGTTTTTTTCTTCCATTCTGTCCCATCAGCCGTCACACTATCACTAACTCCCTTTTCTTAAATAAAAAGCGTAGCAAATAAACTAATACTTAAATAAGTTTTTTTCCGGCGTTCCACTGCCTGAAAAAACTTCTTACAATCATTACAGATCGATTCAAACTTAAAAGGCGGAAGTTCGCTTTTCGCTTTGCAATACGTAGTTAGCTACCTACTCCACCCCTCACTTAAAATTTGTAAGTAGGTAACTATCCTTAATACCATTATACACCTAAACCTTCCTCATGAAACACCCCATCCATTGGTGAAAACCGCATGAAAATCCGTTCAGTAGTTTTGAGTTTATCGCGAACAGACAGACAGATGCGGCGAGGACTTTGTTTTATAATGTAGTGATAGTCTTTCCACTGTTAGTTTCTACAATAACGAAACACTATAGGTAGGTAGATACTTACCTAACTACGATACCAACATGCGGGGCAGGGGTGTGAATGAAAAATTCACAGCGTCAGGGTCAGAAATCAGCTGATCAAATCAGTCCCCCTCTTGACAGCAGAAGGCAGGTACAGTCAACAAAACTATTTGGAAAACAGGCTGAAATATTAATTTTTCCACAGCACTGGCAATATTTATTTCTAATGTGTGCATTATATAACCTTATGATACCATACTTACGAGTGTGGTGTAGGTACTAATAGGATGTCTACTCAGCACACTCACAACATTGTTTAAAAGCAGTTGCAAGTTAGCTGCCTGCATACCAAATAGTATTTTTGACTGTACCTAATGTAAAACAAAATCGCTGTCGGCCTCAAATTGGCTTCTTCCCTTACGTCTTCTAAACCACCGTTCGTTCCGATGATAACCCTCTTCGGGTACGGAACCCTACAAATTTTTAGTGTAGGTATTACTGACAGCTGTTTTTTTAGGGTACCGTACCGAAGGGTAACCTACGGAACCCTAACTAAGCCTCAGCCGTCTGTCAGTCAGCGGGATGTATCTGAACTGTAATAGGTACAGTTGAAATTTTCACAAGGTGTAGGTATGGTACCTATTTCTCCGCTTTATCGTTTAATTAAATTAAAAATTAAAGGGGTCCCATACAAGAAACGTGTTATTTTCTGTTTATGGTACCTACGGAACCCTTCGTGTGAAAGTCCGACTTGCACTTGGCCGGTTTTTTTTTAAATTTAAACTGTAGGTACCTATTTTACGAGTAAGCGCAGATAATATGCGGACCTACGAATTTGCTAATGAACACTGAAACACTGCTTATTAAATTACATAACATCAGAGTAGTTATGTACCTGAGTTTATTTATGTAGGTACTTAATGGAACGTTATTTATTGACACAAAGCAGACATTCTAAATTTTCCATTCATAAACCGCAGATAATCAAATTGATAAAAGTGGGCGCGCCCTGAATAAATTGGTGTGGAAGGGTCGCAACTGCAAAAAACATTATTGATGTGTTTTTGCCATTTATTTACCAAGATGGAATCTTTATATTCTTTCAAGTGTAGCACACATATTAACATAATAAATGTACCGATATGTTACAGTAGATTCTTAACAGCTAATGTACCTAAGTAGAAAAATTGGAAAACTAGTACTTACCTATTTAAAAATGAATAAAAAAGAACAGACACATGCAATGCAATTCAAATCTGAATAAAACAATAGGTACTTAGCTACATCTACTTCTTTCAGATAAGTACAGAAACAGAAGATAAACTTGAACTCTTCAGTGGCCTTGACATTCTTTACCAAGAAAAATGCTTGAGGGTATTTTTACTTACTAAACAAAAAAGCAGGAAACTACAATCGTGGAACAAACAGCAAAACAAATCGATTTGCCACAGGTTCAACGACCATCGCTATCTAGTGTTCCGACCTCCGCGGACAGCCGCCATCATCGTTACAACGTTGACCACAAATAAAAAATAAAAATATCTATGGTTTCTGTATTTACCTCATAAAGTGGCCGCTGGCACGTTGGTGTAACTCCAGATCCAGAATGAAGCCTTTCAATCACGTTTAAAAAACAAAGTCCCGGCGGCACTGCACACACAAATCTTTCTCGAAAAAATAAACAAATTCTCAATTATTATAAACAATTGTTGTCATTGTATACGTAACTGTTATTACACGATCGATTTACTCGATTTGCGTTATAGTATCGCGTGTTGCAAATCAAACGAGCGCGAGCTCCGTACGTCCGTCGCTCGCTCGACACAATGGCGACAATCGACAATCGCGCGCCGCGACTGCGGTGACGCCGCTACCGACAAATCGAGTGATAAACCCGAGCGAGCGGACCAATCCGCGCGCTCCACTACGCCCACGAGTGCGCGCCGCGGCTCCCCATTGGCCAAGTAACTGCCATTGCCTTACGGATGTTATTATGCAGAACGAGACCAACAGTTCGAAATAAGAATTTTAAACGTTTACTAGCCGGGCGTACAATGCAAATTGGTTGCGCGCGTTCTGCGCCGCGGTCTCTCTCTGGTGCTTCGTCTTTTTGTTTATGATGAGTTGGTGTATGAAACAAGAATAAATTCGTATGACAGCCAGCGCAGGCGTCTCACCTGAACCACTCAATGGCCACTTAGCGTTATTCCGCTGTACTGCTTATTGAGAAAACAAAGCTGGCTGCCAATATTTATTTTAATTTATTTCTTGATAAAAATATGCAGGTTTCTGCATATTTTAGCTTCTTTTTTATTTACAGGTGAAATATCACGAGATGCTAATCAATCAACATACATAGGTAATATAAAATTCATCCGTCCGTGATAAGTGACTGACAGACAACGCACAGCTGAAACTGTTCGTCGTAAAAAGCTGAAATGGCAATTGTCATGTAGGTTCCTTGGGGAGTGTGGAGCACTAAGAGAGGATTTCCTGAAATTCCTACGGGAACGGGAAAAAGAATATGCGCGTATGGAGTCGCGGACAAATTCTAGATATTAATAAAACAAGCTGTTTTTTAGTAATACCAAGGAATACTTATTTTAAAAAAATCCAGGTTTTCCTTAAAAATAAATATAACTATCAAGTTTTTAAAAGTAATAATATGTTATAATATAAATAGCCAATAAATTAATCCAGTAAAACATATATTATTGACCAAAGCGGGGTCAAACACGAGACCCTGTAAATTATATCTATAGAAAGGTAATTGATCAGCAATAGGCAAAGTAGGCAACTTTAAGTCAACCTGAACAAAACTGCGGTGTAAAGTCAAACAAGATTTATGTCTAAGTAGAAAGTAATATATTTTCCTTGTGTCACACTCACACTGATAAATAAGACAGCTATCCACTTATTTACAATTGTTAAAGTTAATAAATTAATGGGTGATTTATAAAATGTTTCTCCTTCTTTTTAGTACGAACCTAATTACCACATAATTATGAAAATGTCATCGGCGAAAAAAAGAGTGTCAAAAAAGTAAATCTTACAAGATTCATGAAATGGCTTATTAAAAAATTACTTCTGCCCGTGCCTTCGTCCGCGTTATACATTAATAAAAGTATCCTTTCTGGTTTTCCAAGTTTAAGGCTATATATTGCGTGAAAAACGTAACAAACAAACATACAGAATTACTTTGGATTTTATACTTAGTATCAATACAAGACTTACAATTAGAAATATTATAAAATACCAATTAGCAACACTTTTTTCTAGTTTTGATGACGCAATTCAAATAGCTGGGCAGAACAATATAGTAGAGTTAGTGGAATCGTTTATTGGATTCTCGATTTTTTTAATGCTTTTTCCAATTACAATGAAACAAATATTGTTTCAAAAATTACTCGAATCGTGGACAAACGTGAAATAGGATTGCGAGAGAATAAGGGATGGAAATGGAATGGAAATTCAAACTTTTGCATCAGTATTATCTATAAAACATACCGAAATAATTCAAAATAGTGTAAGACTAGTGCAACTACAGAGTGATTTATAATTCATAGGTACCTATGGTTGGTACCGGATAAATTTGCAATAAAGGACATTGACCTTTCCCTTATATCTCTTCATAGGTACCCAAAAATAAATTGTGAATGGTTTTTCATTACTAGAAAATGTAAAGGATCTCGATAGATGTAGATTCAGGACAACTTTGTCTTTTTTTCTGATTTTGAAATTAAGTATGTCAAAAAATGTAGGTGGGTCAATGGCCACTATTGCCAGCTTATTTGGCGCCAACTTATAGTCTATCTAGGTGTGAAAGTTGTAATTATCAACCCAGAAATCACCAAATAAAAATGTTGCTGTTCCTTCAATTTTGGTCGAGTTAAAATAATTAACGTCACGCTTACATTCCCCGAAAGGTGCATCTATACTAGGTACACCTACATTTCGTCAGTTTTGTTTTTAAGTCCCTTATCGTCAACCAAACAAAAGTTCAAAATCTGGACTGCTGATTTCTAGTTATGAAAACATAAATATACTGAACAGCCATCCAGTGATTTCACATAATTTCATTTACCTATTAGCTTCAACCCAATTTTAAATACGTAGTTACACTACTTGAATATTTTAAATTATTCGAACGTTACAATTGCATAAGAATTCATTTTTTCACATCATTTCACACAATATCTTCTTAAAAAATACAATTACGTAACGATTTCTAAGCTAGAAGACCGTTGGAATATTTTAAGGTCAAGAATTGATCCATAATAATGCAATTTTAACATCAATAGAAATCATAACGGAAGCTAGATTGAAGAATAACATTCTATCGTATCAAAGGAGGCAATAACTCTAACGGCTAAGGATCAATACAATTTTTGTAAGGATTAGCATATGTCTATCAAGTACGATATGATCCAATAAAACTACAATACAAAGTTAAATGCAAATTCGTAAGTGATACCTACAAGATGTCCCTTATCGAAATCGCTAAAAAATTCAGAAATGTCATCCGTTTGCTTCAAATTCAAATGAGGTTTTGTCGAGAAATCGACATGGCCACCAAAACGTGGAAGGCCATTTAAAATTATGAATATGACACAATGAAAGCGTTCGATAATTGAATTGTAACGTTGTGTGAAATGTTGGCGACACGAGGGCAGCGGGTCGCGCCCTAAGGGCGTCGGAGTGACGTGTACGCACAATGTGCGGTCTACAATGCAACATACGCAAATTAACTACGTACACATTTTATTGGCAATAAAAAATCTATTGAGCGATTCGCGTCGTAGTGTACATGTGCCGTTGATAAAAGAATTTAAAACGTCGATAAATGATTTTTACATGTGACTGGGGCACGAAAATATGCATGCAGATTTGGTAACATGTGTAAATGCAGGTAGCTTTGTTATTTTTATCGCCTCGGCTACTGTGATTTAAATTGCATAATACGAACACAACGGAACTCGGCAGACCGTTACAAATTCGTTTATTGGCAAAGTGATATAAATACTTAATTTAGTAAAAGGCAAATGGTCCATTAATGAAAACTCTTTGAATGATAATATGTATGAAATCTAATAATACCCTTATACTCAATAAGCAAATCTTTATTGGAGCATGAAATTTATTTGAACCTGTCGCCATAAAACATGTTATTGATTTGATCAATACAAATCTGTCTAGATTTTGACTTTGAATGTGTCACGTTATAAAGTATACACTTGGAAGTGAAAACAATTAATTCATAAGATCTCTTACATATCCGTTAAAAACCTTTCGATGCTATTAATATATTTATCAGATTATAATCGTTTCTATGTAGAAAAACCACAAAAGAATGCTTCTATTAAAATTTTAGAAAATTGTAGGTGAATAAATCGTTGTAAAATTACGCTGAAAAGCTTATTTGTGTCAGAGTCTAGTACATTTTTACGAATCGGTGTATTCCTATTAAACAGGAACTGAAAAGAACTGAGGCCCAATTCCACTAATTTTTAAGTAACGGTCGTGTTCGTATCTCAGTCGCAATCTGTCAAAAATGTTGAGAAATAAGAGGTGTTTTTAACAGATTGCGACTGCAATGCGAATGTTGCTTAAAAAACGTTTAAACAATTTTGATAAAATTCAAAGCTTTTCCAATTAAACTAGAAACAAGAAGCATTACAAAGGTATTTAATGGTTTCTATAACACAAAAGATTTATAAAATACATACATCTCTTGCAAATACATTTTACATCTATCAAATATAACTGATTCCATTGAATGTGCTCAATTTTCTTTGTAACCATTCTATAAAAGTATCACATTACTGTTCAAGAGATTCGTAATACGCCTTATGTCTGCCATAAAGCTATCAGATTTTCCATGAAATCGCGCAACAACAAATAATTTCGATGCCTAAGCGATTCACCACAGCGATCACAATAAAATTTCATTAGCATATCGAACACTGCCTATATGCACATGACACAATGTCATATGTTAATTTATTTGGTGTACAAAGGGTTACAATTTCGCGTATTTGTAACGCATTGTACTACGAACAAATCCGTTATATCGATATTTTCATGCTAATATATTTTTTTAACGAATTTAAAATCGATACAATACGATGGTTCCTTTGTACATAAACGGGCGTGAACGGATCGCTCTATTTTTGAAATTTGGAATTTATAAACGTTGCGTTTCGTTTTCTGATTGATTGAAGCTTTCTTATGCAAAAGTTTAAAAGTTTAAGGATCAAACGTCAAAGTGATAGATCCGTTTGACGTTTTGTTATTGATTCATAAATTGATATTTAAATAAGTGCGTGATACGGTTTGATTGAATTATCACGCTTGGATTCAATTATTGGCTACTGAAGAAGGTTGTCATTTTCAAAACAGAAATTAGAATAGGTGGGTACGTATACGTAGGTACATTCATTCTGTATGAGAATGTCATAACAAAATTGAATACAATGTTTATTATTTTTAATGCGTAAGTATAATCTGCTTTTGAGCATTTAAGAAACATGTTCCCCTCTCCTGGCTTACCTACCTAATCTACCTTCTCATTAAATCTAGGGAGTAAAACTACAGTTCGAAACATTCGGTTACTGAGTTACAGCAAAGCGCCTAGTGCAAGTGTTTAAACTTACTCGGTTAACGTAAACGTTAGCATCAATTCGTCCTTGGGCTCGAGACAAGTGAAATTCTGTCAACGGTAGCGTGGCGAAGGCGATTGTCAATACGTCAAAAATGTATGGGATTGACAGATGCTATCGAAATGTCACGTGACCTAATTGAATGGCTAAATTCCCTAATTGAATAGCACGTAGTCTAGGGCCTCTTGTGAGTGTCAAGTGACAAAGTGTCAGCGGTAGTGTGTTTGTCAAAGCTGTCGAAGTGTCACGTGATCAATTCCTTATATTTTAGCATTTTGCCTTCGCAGCTTCACTGAATGAATGACACTTTGCCTAGAACCCCAAACGGCGCTTAATCAGTTATAGTAGGTACTAACTGAAGTTTAACGCGATCAAATACGTTTAAAAACTCTCATTAAACCTATGACTAAGACAAGACCACAGATTATTGGCGATGCAAAGATTACGCGCGTTCCTCTTTTTTTTTTTTTTTATGGATGGGAAATCATCAAATGACTTCTCCCGCTCTGGGCAGAGCGGAAGGGAGTGTCAGACTCTTACTGACTAATACCCATCCGTGCTCCTCCTAGTGCCCTTGCTTTCCAGAGCCGCGGTAACTCTTTCGAACATAGTCCGCAACTCACGCGCGTTCCTCTAGCAGCGAAATTTAAAAGTTGGCAAAGAAGGACACTTTCTGTGTTGCCAACACCAATTTATCAATTCCCTCGAAAGTCTAAGTCAAATTCCCCAATTTGGGGACATAAATCCACTGATTCCCTGCAAAATCCCCTCTTAAAAAGTGACAGAGTTGTGTGGAAAAGGTTTCCCCAGCAGTGGGACAAAATGGGCTTGATAGATACATAGATATGTTTCGAACGCATAAGTCGAGCGATATAAATCAATTTATATCCATGGGTAACCTAACAAAAATGTTGTAGATTTCTATTTCTTGAAAAAGTGTTCTGTCTTGGCCTGGACTATCGATATTTAAAATCCCCGCATTTTTCCCACATAATGCCAATCTCCAATCAACTTGAGATTCCCCACAGTTTGGGGAATCTGTAAAAAAAACTGTCGTTCTTAGACAGCTTCACGATTTGACACTAGAGGCGCTAGTTCGAATCTTTGCATCGCCAATACCAAAGGTTGAAACTCTACTTAGATGCTACTGCTAGCGCTGCCACTCAATTCCGTCTCCCGCTATCGACTACCTATCGATATAATGACGCACGTCGAGTGGACGTGTGCGTCTGATCGACTCGATTGATGATACTTATCGACGCGTCTTTTTGGGGGTAATTTTTATTGTCTGATTTGGTGAAGTGTAATTATGTCAGATTCATGATGGCTGTGTGTGATGGACGTGGAGGATGTTTATTTCGACTGTTGTGCAAAACTGTGTATTTTCAAGCTACGGAATTCAGTCACAATTTATACAAAATTAGTTCATCTGCAACAACAACAAAATCTTAGCTTGCTATTCGAGCTAACAAAATCACGTTATGTAGAGAGATACCTAGTTAAGTACGGTTTCACCAGGTGTTTGTTTTCTGAAGGGAACTTAGGTACTACCGGGATGCATGCGCGTATATAGACCCTTAGCATACGACGAAAGTAAAAATCTGCCTACTAAATATTTGACGGATCGCACGTGTAATCCCTGTCGAAAATAGCACTGTCAGCAAACGGGCAAAAACTAGCATCTTTGTACATCTTTGGACCCTCGGACTCCCCCTCAAAGCTAGTGCTACGCCCGTGCGTGGGATGAACAGTATTCTACGTCCTAATCCAGGTCTACCCATGTTCCAAATTCATCAAAATCCGTTCATTTTTTCTGTAAAAAAAACATTTTTGCTGAAGTTTTCACAAAAACAACAGGCATATTATGTAGGAAGCACACACATGGTAGTAGGTATACACTCTTGCGTATTTATTATAATGTTTGAAATGGTACCAACTTACTGACTGTTTATGTACTTACACTCCACCGTATGGAACCATATAAGTAGGTACATGGAAGAGTGATCGAGCTTCCAAGTTAACCCTTTTCCTGCTACAGACAATCAACCCCCACACCAAGTACTGCTTTAACGTTTTTAGCGACAGTTGACATCACTCCCAAGGAGATAAGCAGTCAATTCTATGGTTTCCTCAACCCTCAGATCAGCAAACATTGACGTCAGACAGGTTTCCGTACCAGTGATCTTCCGCTGGATTTAACAACTATAGGGAAAAGAGGGACACAATCAAATTCATTGGACTATTTGATTTTTATCTTTGCACCTAAACAAATAATGGACGTGTATATTTAAAATCAGACTGAATCCAAGCGATTTTGAATTTAATGACAATAAAAACAGAGTTTATATGTTTGTGCTTTGATATCAAAAAGGTGAAAAAATTGTCTCTTTATGGTATTTTATTAGCGTGTAGTTGTGTGTGGTCTAAATTAGAAGATGAAGCGACTGTTTTATTGTAAAAGTGTTTTTTGTAAGATATTTCTAAAATAAAAATAGCTAGCAAAATCTGCATCGCAACAAAAAGAACCGCGACGTGCGATTTGAACATAATTATACAACAGTCCGAATATCAACTATGAGGTAGTTGCCCACCGGACACAACAACCGTCCGGTCGGAGGATCCTCCCTTTTCAACGGAGGTATGCAGGGCTTTACTCTCTGTATCGCTTACTTTTGACCTGGTGACCCCGAAGTAATACGTCAGCGCAGCCTTCGTGCAGCCACTTCATCATGACATCATAATCATGACATGTTCATCGTGACCTAAAGCTTTCGAGCAGCGAGTCATACAGCCAGCCACGGCTTCTACGGATATCCTGATCACCAGCATGCAGCTTAAATATTCTGTGGTAATGAAACTGACGGTATATTTTTATTCAGTAAACATTCCTATTCGATCGCTCACATCATCTCACTTGCTCCACGCCCAAATTTCGCACATCGAAATGATCAGCACGTATTCACTACAGATTAAGTCCCAGGTCTTTCGCTCGACGGAGTGCAAAAGCCCACTCAATCGTATCCCACAGCCCATTGTCGCAACTCACAAGCTAAAAACGATGATGTCTGCGTACGTTTGTCGCATTGTTTGCGAAAGTGATCGAATTAGTGATGGGTTTTTGTGGGCTTTCGTAGTGGACTATGTCAGTGTCGTTTTATTGGGATTTGGTTATTAGAGCGTTTTATTTGAGATGATGGTAGTTCGGTTGGCGTTTGTTTGTTTTGAGTTTAGTTTGGGCTGGTGGCTGGTGGTAGATTCCTTTCGTTCATAATATCTATGGTCTTTTCTTGTACTGTCTATTACGCACTATCTATACTATGATATTTTCCACATTCAGTAGGACATTTTCAGTGGAGACGTGGTCCTTGAAAAAGGTTGACTGTCTCAGTCAACCTTCTTCACGGTCCAAGTCACATCGAAGCCTTCGGAAAGTGGTAGGTACTGGAGAAAAAATGCTGCGAATTCTATGGAGTGCCTTCTGCACCAATGCGTCCATAAAGACTAGGCTGTCCACCAGCAGAATTTTGGAGTACTTTGGCCACATCGCCCAAAAGGAGGGCCAAAACCTAGAACATCTAATAATAACAAACAAGATCAATTGCAAACGACCAAGAGGGCGCAGCCTCACTAGATGGTCGGTCAGCGGGGTGGTCAGACCAAGTCCGTACTTCCCTGGACACTAAGCTTCACACTGCCCTCAACGAAACCAAAGACCGGAACATCTTTAAGTACTTGGTCAAGGAGATGATTTGGCGAGGGTTTCACGACCCTCAGTAAAGAGGAAAACGATGAGAGTAGGAAGAGTTAATTTCCCTTGGGAAAATAAAGCATTTCACTCGAGTACGGAGCCGCAGGAAGAAGCTAGTTATGAATCTGTCGCAGCCAACTAGCTAAACCAGCCGTTTCTTAAAAGTCTAGCCTTTTCATAAAACTGCACCGTTTAATCAGCGACATAAGTGATAATGGGCAAGTCATTAAACGACATTGAACAAAAGATGTCACTTACGTCGCTGAAAAATCGGTACATTTAAATGAAAAGGCTAGGCAACCAATTAAACAGCTGATTAAGCTAATTGACTGCGACATATCTATATATGGCGTTAAAAAAATCAACTGCAAGGAATTGCATTGGCTCGGCATAGATGTTGATTGCAGAATCATTCCTATGAAATATACTATTGCTTGGGAAAATACTGCTATAACACATAGAAAGTCAGTAAAGTCACCAAAGACATTGTTCTCGTTATATACGGTAAGTTTAGAGAACATTTTTGGATGAACTCGAGATTACAGGAGTTTCACAAAGCTGAATAAGGTGCTCAATGGACAGTTAAACTCTCATCCGTTTGCCATTTCTCATGACCTAAATACTTTACAATAAGCACTGTCCATTTGTCCCTTTCCCATAGGTAAAATTAAACCCAAAATTGGCCAAAGTTACCAAACCGTATGCACCATTCATCTTGCGATTAGTCGCAGACTTTTGTCTGAATCACAGAATTAAGCACTTTATTTACTAAGTTACCGAAATGCGACAAAATGTGGTATTTAACCAAGCGTGTGATTCCTTTACCATAAGATAAAATCTTAAAAGATCTGAATGAAAGACTTTTTTCTATATGTAAGTACAGGACTTCCGACTTGTTATCCAGGCAACCTTTTATACTCATTATGTCGCACCGTGAATGGTACTCCGAAAGGGGCAGATGACACCACTTACACGAACAATTCAATTAACCGAAGATTAAGTACTTCATTATAAAAATGTAAGGACTTTCTTTCGTTAATCCCGATTTTATTTACCGTAGAATTTACCAACAATAACTGGTTTCAACCGGATATTGTGGAACCGGCCACATTAACAGATAACAATCTAATTTTGAATGCAGATTTGCGGGATTGCATTCTATTGACGGACTACCACTGGCTTTTACTTATCCTTTCTCATTTAAAACTTCAACTCTTATGTAACGGAGTTAGAGTTGACATTTGAATGAAAATGATTTCAACAACTGTATCACTAAAGTTTGTAATTTTCTACTGAGCTTTTGGTTTGCCAAAGATATCTTTAGCATTACAATGGCCCTTGTTACATTTTTATAGGGTTGAAAATTCAATGTTTATCTGTAAATTAACTTGGTCGAAGCCCTCGTTCATTGGGAGGATTATCGATGTCCGATTTTCGTTAAAGATTCCCATAGGTTTTGTTTGTATCGGCAGCTTTGACGGTATACATGGTGTTGCGTATTGTTACATGTACCTACAGCTGGTTCACTTTTGTGTGATTGTGTGTGAACTGTGAATATTAAAATGTTTCTGTAGGTAACGTGTTTTTAATTCTGAATCTTTTAAAATATGTAGAGTGAAACGTCTGAATGTCTTATCCTGATTTAAAATTCTTGTTCTTACCCTCTTAGATTTGTGTAGATTTTTTAAGCAGAGAACACACATACATAACGTATTGGTACCTATACAATGGTAGGTACATAATAAGTACCTAGCAGTAGGTATCTACCATTTTAAGTACTTACTTACTTAGTTATATTCTTACCTAGTTAAACGGAACCATCCGTTTTGTATTGTGCCATCCAACTTTATCTTGAATATCAACCCTTGAA
This sequence comes from Melanchra persicariae, assembly GCA_947386135.1. NCBI lineage: Eukaryota > Metazoa > Arthropoda > Insecta > Lepidoptera > Noctuidae > Melanchra > Melanchra persicariae. The sequence continues at coordinate 2,377,742 of OX376653.1, read as the reverse complement.
AACCAACATATTATTTAAAAAACCACTATTGACAAAACCATTTAATACTTAATATAAATACAATGTAACAGATTTAAACCACAGAAAAAACTGAAATACTTGAAAAAAATTACGGAAATTCATCAATACACTTTGATCACCCCGACAATCCAAATTCGACTTTAAATTTTCTGTGATAAATTCCAAATCCCTTCAAATGTGTTGACAACTGATCCAGATTCGACATAATCGTAATTAAACTTTACGTTCCTCAAAATAAAGTACAATTTCCTTTGTACACTAAAAGCTATAAAGAAAGTCATTGTTACATGACGAACGGAAGTGGATGAGTAGATATTATAATATTTAGTCGAGTGGTCTACAATGGCGGCAAGAATGTCGGATGTCAGGTTTGAGGCCTTTCAACATGTCAGTTGTTCCGACTGTACTAAGTATATGTTCCGGTGTGAAAGGGTTTTAGTTCTCGGAAATGTATTTGAACTCCTTACCGCTCCTTGGAGCCTGGTACTTGGTTGGTTTTGTTCATTATTAGTTTCAACTATATTAACTACTATGAACTGATGATTCCGTGCCTCGGAAGGCACGTATAAGCCGGTGGTCCCGGCCGCCAGATGGCGGTCGTCAAACCATGTCAGAGGCCCTTGAGGCGGTTTAGAAACTCTGACACTAGGGTGTGTGGGGTCGTTAGACCTTACTACCCACACGAAGAAGAAGACTATGAGCTAAATGATAACAGGTTCACGATTCGGTCTTTAAGATTAAGCAGCGATTGCAGAATGAATGTCATAGGTACAGACGGTCAGCACATCTGTAAGCAGCTACCCAAAACTGACAAATTTTCCAAATCAACCTTGAACCTAATGTTTTACTGATAAAGTTGAAAATCTATTACAGAAATTTGACAGATTGTCGCAGCTTGATGTGCTGGCTCTGTAGTTTTTATTTTTGTTTTAGGGATAAGTTCACTAAAACAATCCCGGTGATCACCATCAGCACATGGCTGATGGTGATTCTGATTGCCCTGAGCTGGTAGCTCAGCTGGTCAGGCTGTTTATTCCTCTCGTGCCTAAACAACAGCTAAGGCCACGAACACACAGACTGCTAGCTGTTCCTTTCTCACGCACAGTGTCATGATCTAACTCGCCACTAGTTCGTGCACTTTCTTTGCTCAATGCTCTTCTGGCTCCGGAGTGTGACTTGTTTGTGAGAAGATGGATGAGACATGAGAAGTAATTTTTATTCATAATATTATGATTGTGTTTTTATATATTTGTTTTTTTTTTGTTGTGTTGTATCCTTTTTATTTTGATGTTAGTTTCTTTTCATTTTTTATTTCTGTGTTTATATATCTTTAGCTCTAAGTACCTACTAATTTTTAAACTTATTTTTTTTATTTGACCTGTACAACGCCTTAGTTAATATTTATTTGTAATGTTGTGCATGTACCAACTCATAAATAAATAAATAAAATAAATGGCATATGTTCAAAATTAGGGTAAGAATAAAGATTCAGGCTAGGTCAATATTACTACTAAAGGCGCAAACCGATCATCAGCATCGCCTTCTTACTAAACCAATTCCAGGAATCAAGCACGTGTCAAACCCGTATCTGAACTGGTCACTACAACAATGTAACTGAAGTTCAGCTCTACAGTCAGGGTCGGTCAGTAACTGTTGTCCGGTCAAACGGATCGGTTAGAGTTTACGGAGTTCAATAACTGGGATAAGTTAAGTTATGTAAATACCGTGGTACTAATAAACTTTCTTCGATGTTTGATGAAGCGTGTTGGTCCACGTTATTTGAGATGATGGTAAATTAAAGGATATATTTGTAAACTTAGTTAAATAAAAAAACACGGGTTGCACTCCGAGAGTACTGGCAGAAGTGAAAACTTGAACATTAACGTTGTGCATTTTTGAATATTTTGGAATGGTTAGGGAATAATTTCGCACGAATTGCTTTATTTATCAGTATAAAAGTACTATTATTAAGTGGTTAAATACAATATTCATTTATTGCGCTATCGTACACAAACGACAATTTATATTACATATTACATTATCCGTCTTACGAATTATCGATCAGGTCACGTGTCCTGACGCAAGTTTAACATTTTTTACCATCCCAACAAGTACTTACATTATCCGTCTTACGAGTTTTCGATCAGGTCACGTGTCCTGACGCGAGCTTAACATTTTTTACCATCCCAAAAAGTGCATAACGCCGCTAAAGAAGTTTTCACTTCAATCATTAGAAAAAGAAGAAAATAAAGTATAATGAGTACTTATTTAGTACAAACTTAAATGCACACACTTAAATGTAGGAAAAACAAAAGTTTACAAAATATAAAACGTGGCAGTGCCAGCGTATGCTGCGCCCGTGACCTCCCGACAGTCGACGTAGTGGGTGACATCGAGCGTCCGGCTCCCTGCCTATGCGACACAGGAACTTACCGAAGCAGCCATGCCCCGTGACGACCTGTGAACTCCTTAGCTGTAGGTTAACACAATGAAAGTTTGAAAACTAAACAAAATAATTAGGAATAATTTTGATGTGCAAAAGCCTTAGCAAGTATAGCAGCTAAAAAATTAGACCCCTAATACAATTGTATAGTATTATTTTTAGCTGTTGTAAATTAATAAATGTACCTCTGTACCTCCTACAAAATTCAAACACAATGCGAATTGTTTATAAGAAATAATTAAATATTTAAATAACGTATCATTCGACTAAAAACTATGTTAGTTAGCAGTCTTGAGATTTGGTGCCTTTTTTTTAAGGATGGGTAATCATCAAATGACTCCTACCGCTCTGGGTGGAGCGGAAGGGAGTGTCAGACTCTTACTGACTAAAACCCATCCATGCTCCTCCTAGTGCCTTTTGCGTTCCAGGGCCGCGGTAACTCTTTCGAACAAAATTCACAACCCCGGCAGGCTCTGGCCCTGACGGGCCCCATCTTTTGCTGACTGCTCCATTCGGCGCGCGTGGAACAGAGCACGCCGTCGACCCGGGCCTATTCTAATCGGACGGTGAGCTACCCATTGCTCGCCGTCCGCAGGCATCAATCACTGCGCCATGCTCAGGAGCATCAGTTCCTGAGCGGCGCAGTGGCCAACGTTCGTCTGGAGGAGGCGAAATGGGGACATTATTGGCACTCCATTTCAGCCCCTCTGGAGCCCCTTGTGGAGGAGATTTGGTTGAATATTTGGTCTAGCTCTGTTCTGTCTCCTGCTTGATAAAGAGGAAAGCGAAAGTTATATTTTTTTCCTACTTTTCCGCTTTTATTTTCTGCTTAATTTCGTTGCAGGTTCCGAGACAGTTGAATCGTTTCACCGGGACTCGTCGAGCTGATGGTCGCCACTGTTGATTCTGGCTTTCAGGAGTTGCAGTGGTTGGGAATGGGTAGCGGGCTTGTCCAGGCTTGAGATTTAAACAAATTGACATGCTATCAGTGATATTGTTTTCAAAAAGTTCAATAATATGTTTGAGATTGATCACGTGACTTTTCCGAAAAACATGTCAACCCCCATACATATTGGATATTTCGACAAACGTTATCGTTGGAAGTATGTCACTATGTTTAATGCTCAAGCCTGCTAACTTAATTTTTCTGGTGAGCACTCTTACCTTATTTATTATATGCGTTTATTATTCCAACCTATCTAATTTCCTCGAAGAGAAGCATAATATGGTAAAATGTAACTAAAATAATGGGATCCCAACATGGTATCACCCTCTCAAGGTTCGAAAGAAATGGTCTAGGGAACGAACATCTTGGCTTGAGCTCAAAAACGAATACTTATGCAAAAGCAAAGACAAATTGCAAACCTAAAGTAAACATCACAACCCAATCATTTACCTAACTCTTTCATTATTGACAACTTGACTAAAACCAGCTGAACAACCAACTATATTTTTCTTCCATTAAGGAACCATTCACATAATTCTCTGTTAGCCTCCTCAAGGAATAATCGAAAGCCATTTACCAAATAAACAAAATTACTTTTAAAATTCGAACAATACGGATCATTCTCCGGCTGTCATCGGTTCGATTCGGGTGTCTCCGTCAGCTGCGTACGCGCATTCTCACGAGCTGTCGTATGTGTGACCTGTTGCGGAATTACTGTACTTGCGAATTGCGATGCGATTGTTTGGGCTAGGGTTGGCCAAGTCAGCTTAACATTTATTTTTTGAATATAGAAAAAGTAATCATTAAAGTTACTATTAAAATATTTTTTCTTATTTAATAGATAGTTTCGGTATACAGCCTGATTTTTACCTGAAACAAAATTTTTTTCAGGCAACACAATTTATGCAAAAACCAATGGTAAAAAATGTTCTGATTAAAATTATGAGGTACCTTTGGTATTTACAATAAAATAAATAATATTAGACAGAGATCATTTAATTAATTTATGAATTCCACACCAAAGCAAAAAAACAGAGCAAAAAACGTGGATTTCCCAAAAACAAACCTCACATAATTTCTTATTTATATTTAAATTGTATTTTATATCAAAAGAGAATGTGTTCCATTCTTCAATAATTAATAAAAGCCGTTTTGATTTATGCCACAGTCTCAACTCCCAAGTGTCAAACCAGTTTTAGTTCGTTTTCACTAATAAACTTAATATCATTGATAGATACGAAGATTGTGTCGTCGTAAAATACTAATATCTATGACATTACATTATTTTTATTAAAATGGCGTTATTATAACTAAAGCAGACTATTTCTGATGAGAAGATATTGTGGGTATTAATTAGATTATCAGTATAGAAGAAAATATAATACGTTTTTGTGGTTTATTATAAAAAATAATCAAAAATAATCTTCATCTTTGTAGAAACTTAAGTATAATCTTATATTGTAGGTCTTTATTTACTTTCTATGATATTCATTTGAAATACATAGGTATTTTATATCTAACGCAGACCTTTTATTAATTATCACTTTTTATTTTAAGAAATTAGATACAAAATTAAAAATGTAAAACAGCTGCTGTTATTTCTAGTTTTATCTTTTGCAAAATCCTATAATTAGGTGTTTTTGAATAAATTAAATGAAAAAAGAAAACATTTGCATCATAATATTACAGTACAGTTACCCGTTAGTGACATCCCTATGTCTTGATATAGGAAGTATAGGGGTGTGAGCAAGTATGACCTCAAGTTACCCATAACGCACCCTTACGACTTTTTTCTTCCAATTGTTCGTATCTGGAGCATTACACACTGAAATCGAATCGATTCAACAAAAAAAAAAACGCAATAAATATCATTCAATTGTATTTAAAAAGGGTTTTAAATTTAATATAACTTCGATTGGGGGAACACAATGACTAGAACTGTAAATTCTTTGCGATTGTGCGATTTTTTTTTTCTGTCTTTGCACATTGTCGGAGCTTGCGCACAATCGCATCTGTCTTTGGGTCCTTATTATTTGTCCTTTGTATTTGAGCAAAAAAGGAAGAATTGGTAAGACAATTTTCTGTGATTTTCACCCTTTTTGAGGCGTGTAACTATAGAAAACATAATCATCCTTGATTCATGGTTGTTAAACAACATTTATCTGTTTTTTTTTCTAAAAAAATTCTCAAGTATGGTATATATTGGACTTCTTACCAAGTTAACAATGGGTATGTGTCGTCAAAGATGAGTTTTATCATCGTAAAATCTATCCACAAAAGGTCCTAGATAAATTGATTTGATAAATAACTTGGGATTTTGAATGTGGACTAAGATAGTGCAAAGTGGTATCAACTAATCAACGTGTTAAAAAGCTTACACGGATTACATATCGACCATAGCAATTACATCCTTAGGACAATTCCCTTGGGAGCTCAATGCACCTCGGAGGTGGACCGCAGCGGTCTATGTTTCCGCTGCGGTCAGCCCGGTCACAGGGCCGGCTCTTGCGACGCCGCGCCGCACTGCGTAGTCTGTGCGGCAGCTGGCAAGCCGGCCGACCACTAGGCTGGGGGTAGGGCCTGCGCCCCACCCACCAAAGCCGGAAACAGGAGGAAGCCCTCCGCCACCGCCGTCTCTGCCGCGACCGCCGCCACCGCCGCCGCTTCTTCTGCCGCCATTGCCGGTTCCACTGCGGCTGCTGCTACTGCAGCAGCCGCAGTAGAGCCCCTACAAAGGGCTCCGGAGGGGGCTGAAATGGAGTGCCAGTAATGGCCCTATTTCACCCCCTCCTGTTGAACGTCAGCCACTGCGCCGCCCAGGAACTGATGCTCCTGAGCATGGCGCAGTGACTGATGCCTGTGGACGGCGAGCAATGGGTAGCTCGCCGTCCGATCAGAACAGGCCCGGGTTGACGGCGCGCTGTGTTCTACGTGCGCCAAACCAGCAGACGTCAGCATGGGTCGGGGCCCATTAGGGCCAGAGCCTACCGGCACCTAAAAGGCACTAAGAGGAGCATGGGTGGGTTTTAGTCAGTAGAAGTCTTACCTGCCGCTCCACCCAGAGCGGGAGGGGTCATTTGATGATTTCCCATCCAGAGAAAAAAAAAAAAAAAAAAAAAGGACAATTCCCTTATAAACTAATTCACAATCCAGAATAACCGCAGAAACACTAAATAAGTCCATCACCATACATTAAACCGATAGGTACCTCATTAACTGACGTTTAATCCTCCGTTATATAACCGCTAATCTTCAGTTAATCTTTAGTTATGTTGGCTCGTTAATATGCCATTAAAGTTAATAGGCTGGCTGCTTACTTAAGATTATGCGTTATGAGGCATAGCGGGAGAAATCATCAGGTGGTAGCGAAAGTGTGAAAACGGCTTAAGGATTATGAATGTGATCGGTCGTATAATTGCGATGGGATGGCTGTTTGTTTAGTATTTTAGAAGCTGGACGATCCAGTTTGTAACCAGTGTGGGACCCGGGTCGACGGCGCGTTGTGTTCCACTCGCGCCTCAGAGAAATGTTAGCATAGTAGACGGGGCCCGTTAGAGCCTGCCAGGGTTGCGGATTTTGTTCGAAACAGTTACCGCGGCCCTCAAAGGGCACCAAGAGGAGCATGGATGGATTTTAGTCAGTAAGGCCCGTATTAATAAACGGCCCTCAACAACGTACTCAAGTGCGTTATCATTTGATACGCCATTAGCAATTCAAGATTATTACTAATTAATAGACACATAAATACAGTATCTCAGTAACCAAGATCAGCATCTCACCTAGTTGTACTTGAAGGCTTGATCTCGTGAACGATGACGTCACATTGACCGAAGTTTTGAAAATATAGCATCAAAAAATATGAAATTTAAAAAATATAAGGCTGTAGTGGAAAATATTAAGGACTCCGATGGTTCGTCGCTAAATAATGAATGAATGAATCGATAAAAATGAGACCTAGAACATGATAAGTGCAGAATACACCGCTGGTCCGCACACATCGACCTAGGTAAATAATTACCTACATTATTTTACTCTTATCATTTTTAAGTTTAGTCCTGGCAGGGGACTAATTGAGACTTGACATCTAATTTATAGGATTAAAGATGGAAATTGAGACTAAGATCACTCAAGTCTACTACACTAGACTTGAAGGATCTGCCGTAGAATCTGTTTAAAGTATAGCCTCTTGCACGTTCTTCCATAGTTATCTGCACATTGCTTTCCTCATGCGATCGATCATGCAGAATGTTGATATAGACATGACAAAAGTAAGAAATTATTAAGAAATAGGTCGTCGCGCATGTGACGCGCGCGATTATGGAAAATGTCCTGGAATGAATGAGGATGAGGGTGGTTCTGCTGGTTGAGGAAAGACTAAAGATACGATGGATGGACAGCGTGGAAGATGACAAGGTTAGAACAGATGTGACTATTGAGATGACGGTTATTATTGATGTAAGACATTCTGCGCTGATGCCAAATAAACTATTTCAGTTTGACAAAATAATTAGAAGTAGAAGGCCCACTATCCTAAGCATACTATCATTACTTGATGGATTGTGTAAAAATAGATTGAGAGAGAAAAATTGGAAAGAGAGTATGGCTTGATCAGGTCTGATATTGGCTTAATTCAGACGATATTATCATACACTAAGTTTAACCTAGCAAAAAAACTTTGTATATAAAAAGTATTGTAAAGTGCATTAATATTGTTTAAGGTACAAGGTAACGTTTCCTTGTTGATAAAAGCCCCCAAACTAATAATAAAGAATTAAAACAAAAACCTACTATAGTATAAGTGACTACGTGTTTATTCAAAACATTTACATTTTGAATAAACACGCAGTCTCTATCTAGTAGCAAAGAATTCCTCTCTAGAAGTGGTCCCATATATTACAGAAAGCCATTAAATCGCACATCATAATTAATTTTTCAATGAATATTTTAAAATCTCGCTACTTATTTAACCCAATTTAGAACTGATAGATCGACTTCTATTAATATTAATTAGATTTAGCATACGTTTTTGTCTAGAGCCAGTGAAAGTAGTTAATTCTTTGTTTTTAAGTCGTCTAGTAATTTGAATAATTATTATAAATCTTAGGTTTGAATTAATTTAGTAGAAAGTGTTGCTTTTGCATCTATCATAATTTGTAGATGAGGATTTCATACTTCTTTATGTCAATATTTTCCAAATTCACGTAGTTTTTTGCTTGAGCCGATCTTCAAGGTTAAGCAACGCTTGCCGAGGTCGGTCTGTGGATGGGTGACCATCTTAACATACCGAGACTTAGGCAGGTGATGACTTAGTTTTCTGCTTTTGTTGAGTGTCTGATGTCAAAAAATCTGACACCAGTTTGGCCAAGCAATACTGTGTTGCCCAGTTAATCGGTTGAGGAGGTATGGTAGGCAGCCACTCCACGTAAAATACTGGTATTCAGCTGTATCCAGTCTGACTGGGACTATTGGGAGCCGACCGTAATATAGTTAGGAAAAGGCTAAGCAGATGATTACTTAGTTTTTTGCTTGTTGAAATCGTGCCGAACCTAAAATCTAAAATAATTTATGGAGGCTTCTGGAGGCCATAGACATTATGTCAATGGTAGTGTGGCGAAGGCAACTGTCAAAAATGTATGTAATTGAGAAAAGTTAAAACGTCGAAATGTCACGTGATTTATCCCTCGTATTTTGGCATTTCGATAACCGCCATTGCTATAGAAGAAATAAGAAGAAAAAAATAAAAAGAGTTTATAATAGAATAGCATTTTGTTTAGGGTGCCTGTGGTCTGTCGTGAATTTTATTATGAAAATTCAAAATAATACTTACTTTTTTGAAGTCGCTTATCTTATATAAGTAAAATAAAAGCGGACTTATTTAAGTTCGGTTTTACGATACTATATTTTTGATACGGTAATGGGTAGTTGTCAAAAAAAGTCAAGAAACTCATCAAAATAATCTAAAAAAAAATCTAAATAAATAAAAACCGAAATTGTCACTTTCGCTCTCAGTTAAATAAAGTAAAAGTAATGTGACGTACAGTTTCATTAATCTCAGCTTAAGACAGACTCTAAAGTAATGTTCAACATAATTTATTTCGTCATAACCTCTATCTATTTTTGACTTTTGTTAGTATACTGCTTTCATCGGAGCTGATCTGTGGTTTTACATAATTAGATGATTTTATGGTAGTGAGTGAGAATTGTGGTCATTTGATTTTCTTGATTTTGGACTATCTTTAATAGGGACTTGTTTGAAAATGCTTTTATGCTCTTCTTTTTAAATTCTACGATTTTATTTGGTGTCGTAGAATGTTTTTCGTATTAGCATGGGTAAAACCTATATGGTTATGAATTAATAACTATAATAATATTGCAAAGTAATTCAGTTGTAAAATATAGCAGTCACAACTCACAAAAAAAAAACAAAAGAATAGAAAAAGAAACAAAAATGAATAAGACTAATAAACAAAAATTACGAATACTAATAAAAACAGATATAAACAAAAAAAAATCGTTGCATATAAATTGATTCTTATTTTAGATACATACCTACGCCAACAGAAAAAGTTGACAGTCCTAAGTTGTGAAAAGTATGAAGGAAATGAGAATTAATTATGTTAACAACCTGTCTGTGATTAAATTTAACTTTTTTTTTTTTCTTATTTATGAATGAGCTAGCTCTTGACTTCGATCACGCTTGATAGATGAGGTCCACGATGAAGCGAGCGTGCCCAGAAGATGCCTTGAGGCACTGGTACTTCCACGCGTCGACGAAACACAGCAGGCTGCTTGATGCCGAACTCCGGTGGGAGGGTGGTCGCGATCCAGGCGGGCGTTAGCCCTACCACCGCAAGGGAAGGATTGGCCAGTCTTGTAAGGTGTTAGGTGAGACTGTCCAGGATGCGCCGAGCGCTCGGTTCAGTTGAGTGTCTGATGGAACAAATGGCGCTACACGAGGAGGGTCCTTCATGCATCCCAAAACAGTTGCTAAAAATAACTACTAATTTAAAGTGTTGTTAGCATGAGCATTTAGCAGTGTTATTATTTTTTAACGCTTAAGCCCATCTCTATTTGATTGTCATCATCATCGAAGAAAACGTTTCACATAAACATTTGAGCAACATGGGACCAGCAAGCGGCTCCAAACTAACGTAACATTCTATCCGCGATAACGTTTGTCAAAAAAGTTATGGCATTAACACGCGGTACTAAAATGTCACGTGATCAATTCTTTATCTACATTTATGAGTTATGACGTTTCAAAAATGAATCGTTTTTGAGTCTAGAACCTGATGCCAGAAAAATAATGATGATGAGGATCATTGAGAACTGCCGATAATATTGTCAACGTGTAAACGTTGTTTCCAACTACAAAAAGATCCTCACTGACAGTCTTATATATAGTTAGTAACACAATCCTTTTGCTCAGTACAACTAAATTCAAAGCAAAGCATACAAGTACAATATCAATAACACAAATCAACAAAAGAGCTAATAGGAAGTGTTCCTGTATAATTTAGCAATAAACGTCAATTTTGTGACTGCGCTGACAACTTTATTACTTCAAGGGATATATTCACCTCCCTCTCTAACTATACACATTAAATAAGGACAGCTATATGAAATTGCAGATCAGGGTTGCTATTAGTAAATTTGCACCACGTTAGGGTTAAAGTGGGCGTAACTTTATGTCAGTTTTAATAAATCGAGTGGAAGATATAGTTGTCTGATATATTTTTTACAGTGAACCACTTTGTAAGGCACAATCCGAAGATAAAATATTGTAAGGTATTGTGTTAGAATCATAAATTCTGTCAATGATTCAATTAATGAGATCGTTTATCCTATCATTAATCAAGAATTTGTTAAATAGGGAAGACGTTATTTCAGAATTATTGAAAATTTTGTGATTGAAATGAAAAAACACTGTAACGTTATAATTTTAGTTAATGTTGATTTTTAACAATAATTACGAATTATAATAACGTGAAACGGGACGTATGAACAACAATTAGCCAATAGTGACATCACTGCTATTATGACAACGAAAAGACAACCTTAAATCTTTGAGTCATGACAGTTCATAACCACTGACAGACAGTAGTGACACATAGTCCGTTTTCGCGCGAAAATTTAAATTGTAAGTTTAAAAACGCAATTTTGGCAATCAAAGCGTTTTTACTTTTTAATTTATGTACGGTCTATTTTACATGGAATGCTTTAAAGATCCTGCAGACAAAGTGACAGACAGACGGCTGTCTGCAGGATCTTTTTATTTAAGATAAGCTAGTGCTCAGTAATGATGATATCCGCAAGAGAACCAAGGTTGGTAACATAGCCCGAAAGATTGCCAACTGGAGTGGCGACCGCGTACCGAAAGACGCAGCGTTGGAAGGCCTTCGACAAGATTGACTGATGACCTGGTGAGTAGTGAGGGTAGCCGATGGATACGAGACGCACAGGACCGGTTGTTGTGGCGACATTTGGGGAAGGCATGTCCTGTAGTGGACATCTTTCGGCTGATGGGTCAATAGTGAATCATTGTTATAATTTCGTTATAACATTTCCATGACTGTTCAATTCAATATACTTGCTTGGCTTCGTTTTTTCTATTTAACAATCTTTAATTTACAGATGTGTCACTTCACAGAAAAAATCAGATTCTAGTTAGAATAGTGTAGAATTTTACCATCTTTTCTAGTCTTGCCAAAACTGTATTTATTTTCTTATTAGAGTACTTACTTTGTAATGTCACAACCAAATTCTAATATTATTAGCTGCATTTGAATGAACTTCACCTTCGTCATGTGTGATAGTTCTGATCTCTACCAATGGCGTTTCAATGCGGTTTTCTTTTTTTTGCCTACTAAAATAAACACAACCTTTCAAAGAATTCATTAATGAATATCTTTCTTCAATCTGAATCACACCTACAGTATCCTGTTCAAATCAAGTTAATCGAAATTGGACTCAATTCTCAACCTGATCAGGTTCATTGTTTGTTAATACAGCAAGTTCCAACAGTCGCACATAATCCATATTTTTTGGAAATCGTAAATTACTGATATTTTATTAGCTGGAGTCGTAAATATCAACCGTTGTCCGCGGGAAGAGTTTAACACTTTTTTTAAACAAGTCTAAGTTATAAACGACAGCGGAGAAAAACAAAATTTAAAAATACAGTACCTAGTGCAAAATACAGTCACAACTCTACATTTCATCGTTTTTTTTTCTGTAATGTATTGTTATTTAATTTTTAATTGTATTGGCTTTTAATTTGAATGTTTAATTTGTAATGTCTTTGAATTTTTTTTTTTTTTTGGTTATTTTGTGTTAGATTTATTATTTTAAACACAAGGTGAATTTCATTATTCCTGGAATGAATTGAATTCCTTGCCTGCAGTCTCAACATTGTTAGCGATGCTACCGAATAATACCGGTGTCATGACTACCGAATAGTATCGATACGCCCGCCGTCAAAATAGGACATTCGCAAAAGTTTACGACAAAGTTCAGTAATATGACAATAATAATTGCTAGTGATGACCTTTACTGGCTTTGGATGTGGAGTCTACCAAATATCGGTGTATTCAAATTGTTAGGAGTTACCGACCGAATTCGGTCGGTAGGTAACCGGTAACTGTGTCGAGACTGCAGGCCCTGTTAAGAATATAACTTTGAAGAAGACCCCTTCACAAGATGTAAACAGTGATGATGACCTTCGATGTTATCGTGACTTTAAGGTCATATTTTTTTCTCTTTAAGGTAAACAAGGTAAATATTATTCTTAAAACGGAAGTTATGGTCTTGGTCTTTCTAGCCGCATCGCATCATATATTATAGTTATACATATTATTACAAGTTAAGAGGGCCCATCCCGGTTCGTCTATCTTCAACGCGATCTTGATTGAAACGCTTGTTGTTTCATCCAGCACAATGTGTTTGACTAACAAGAAAGTGAGAATGCGATAACATTGAACGAAAATAGTGTTGGAATAATTCATAAAACTAGTTCCAGGAAATACGTGTTTCTGAATGAGCCTTACAAGTTTGTAAAATGAATATTATTAATTTAGAATCTCCATTACACGTGCAAGGTTTCTATGAAGATTTTATTTTTACTTTTACAATTTATGAGTACATTATGAACGGCCAAAGTTTAGGTGAAATTTGTGCAAAATGCAGATTTTCGGAGGCGTATACTGAATTTGTTTCTCCAAATTTTTTATTTTTTGCTTTCATAGAAACCTAGATTTAGTGTACAGAATACCTATAACCTCAAAAAATTCAAAGATAGATGTTTTACAACGGCATAATCACGTACGAGCGTTTGTATGAAAAGTATGACGGGTTGGCCGCTCTTTGTCTCCATCGCTAACAGTTCCAGCGTTGTATCATCACTCTACATTTCCAATAATTGGTAGGATGCCGTAAACAGCACCGGACTTGCGACCAGCGGCAGACGGTACGTCTGTTTATGTAAATTTTGATATTTTATTAATAACTGTTTAGGTCTGATGTGGAGATCACTTTCTACGTTGGTTATATTACGTTTGATTATGACTTAGGATATGTAGAGGAGCCCGTGACTAAATTATAACAGTCGCATGGGCCGATCTTCAAGGTTAAGCAACACTTGCCGAGGTTGATCTGTGGATGGGTGACCATCATAACATACCGAGACTCCTCCGTGCCTCGGAAAGCACGCCAAGCCGTTGGTCCCGGCTGTCATTTGAAGATCTTTGGCAGTTGTTACGGATTGTCAGAAGCCAGAAAATCTGACACCAGTCTTGCCAAGAAGTACCGTGTTACCCGATCAATGGGTTGTGGAGGTCTGGTAGGCAATCGCTCCACGTAAAATACTGGTATTTAGCTGAATCCGGTTTGACTGGGAGCCGACCCCAATATACTTGGGAAAAGGCTAGGCAGATGATATGACTTAGGAAATTCCCAATAATCATTTTTTTTCCTGACGTTTGGCTCCATAGCCTCTTCCTCAAAAACCGATTTCTTTAATAGAAGTATGACCTTCAGCAAAAATGGCTCTTGAATACAGACTGGGGTATTTCAAGACTATCACACCCACTACCAACGTGAAAAAGTGGGCTTATGCTTTATGAAAATGGTCCTTTTGTCACAAATCCAAAAGTCTCATTTACATACTGATACTATTAAGTGTAGAATTTTATTTTACTGTCGTTTATTGCGACCCATCTAGTAGAGGCGCAGGCCAGAGAGAAAAAAAGTCGATTACGGCTGTACTACACCAATCCCCAAATACAAAATCGAACTGCTGCAATCAATGCAATAGAGGACCCAACAGCTAACGATTATGTCGTCAATACAAGCAATCCTTATTTCTAAAATCACAATGACCTAGCAAAAAGTCCCCTAATGATTTATCTAGACGAACCGGACAAAACCGGACGCAGGGCTGTCCCCTCACCTGCTAAGCTGCCGTTAAGCTCCTCGACCACATTTCCCATAAAATAAGATTTAAAACACGGTTCATAAATAATGTTTACCTTATTATTCATTGTTGCACCTTTGTGTGAAGCAATTTAATTTGACATGGTTTGAGCCGCCCCTAGGTGTGACAAAATGACATTGACCACCCTAGGTCTAATTTTGTTGGCAGTGTAAATCATTGCGTGATTTGAAAAGAAAAGAAAGGAAATACATTTATTGGCCACAGTAAGGGTCGGTTCACATCTGACAGAAAATGCGTCGCGTATTATCGGTCGCGTAACGCCAGAACAGACAATTATTAAAACATTCAACCTTGCACACTCAACCGATGATGCGTTATACCACGTTATACCGAATAGATGCGACCGTTGATACGCTCGACGCATCTTCCGTCGGATGTGTATGGACCCTAAGAGGCACACAACAAAAACAACGAAATAAACAAAATAAAAAAACTAATAAAAATAAAACAGTAATAATATAGTTTCATGGTATGTATTTATTTCTTTCTTTCTTTGTAAAATTTACTTTTAGTTGCTGTAATATATGCTATTGCTTAATATTAAATTAAATTTTAAGCGATTCAGAAGAATCAATAAAAACAAACTAAAGATTTTTCCTGAAGTAACCAACTGAGTTCATTTAAAAAGCTTTTGGTACCGTTCTAAATTCACGTTGATGAACTAATCCTAACTAATAATCTATACTAATCTATACTAATAATATATATAATAATATAATAATAATAATATAATAATAATATTATAAAGAGGAAAGATTTGTTTGTTTGTTTGTTTGTTTGTTTGTTTGAAATGAATAGGCTCCGAAACTACTGGACCGATTTGAAAAATTCTTTCACCAGTAGAATCGTACATTATCGATGATGGACATAGGCTATAGAATATTTTCAAAAAAGTTAGGGATCCGTATGAAAACTTCGATAATGTAACCCAAGGTGTGAGAAAAAATCCTTATATCGCGTACGCTGCGGAATCTATTGACAATAGAGCAAAGTGATGTACTACAATTTTATAGAAGTCATCAATGTCTACAAAAAAGTCCGCGATACCATATGTCTAACTATTATGGTTAAGTCACCATGACCGCTTTTTGTTAAAATTATTCAAGCAAATCCTTGGTGATATGAAAAAATGGTGATTTCGGTGTCATAATATTAATCCTTATCCATTTAAATGGTTTGATAATTAAGGTTGATTATGTCCGTGTAAATCACGCTTTAAATTATTCAAATCGGACCTTTCGTTCAAAAGTTACGACGGTAATAAACATGCTCGGAGTAAGAAAAATGTCGCGGCTTGACCGAACTGGGGAGAATCATAACAATGCTTGGTCCGATGAAGTTGAAAATGATTTCGATAAAACAATAAGAGTAACAAATTTTTGGATTTTTCGCAAATAAACTACATACATAATAAGGGGTGAAGCAGGTTTTTAGGGGAGGACATTATTGCTTGCTTTAATTTACGTCGGAATGCTATGAACGAACTAAAAATGGGATTATTGAAACAGATGTACCTAACCATTTTTGCATAATCAACTCCTGACGGGGTTAACGGGGTGAACAGTTGCGCTGAACCTGAGACCATAGAATAAGTAGAAATGGCTAAGTAATAAATGTAATTAATGAAAATCGTTGTGCTTAATTTTCCAAAACTAACGTTTATAAGGGGGTATAGGGGGCGTTGAAGTTTGTGGAGTACCTACTAAATCCACGAGGACGAAGTCGCGGGCGAAGTGCTAGTTAAAATATAAAAGTGAGTTTGTTTTTATGCGATGTCAACGTGCTATGGAGCGCAGTATACTAGGTGCTAAATTACCAGACCACGTTCGAAAACACTACACTGCGCTCCAAAACGAAAGTTGATGTGGCTCGACAATCTGTGGGCCCGTAAAATACAGGATTGGTGCCCTGAAACAGCGAGACGAGGCGGCGGCAGACCGAGAAGGAGATGGCGGGACGCCCTGGATGTCTTCCTTACGAATTGGAAGGAAGAGGCACAACACCGTGAGCATTAGAAGAGAATGAGAGCATTGGAGGCCTTTGCCCAGCTATAGGACAGTACGGGCTAGTAATAATAATAAGGATGCGAATTGTCCACATGAAACAAACTTGCATAAACTTCTATAGAATTTTGTCTGTGGTACAAAATTTGTTCACACAAATATCTATATCGTGTCGACCCAATAACCGGTGTGTCGCGAATTAATCGCGAATTTAATGTTTATTTACCTATTACATAAGATTTATATTTTTTTGGGAATTTTCACATGTCGGGGCCGCAGCGGTCAACGCTTAAATTGCTGAACCAATTTTAATGAATCTTGGTACAGAAGAGGTAGTTATAGGCTACACTGCGAAGGCTGCGAAAATTTATATTAACGCAAGCAAAGATGCGGAAGAAAACTAGTATACAAAAACTATGTGAACGTTTCCTATATGAAATCCTCTTTTTCACGTGTTATGACTGTCAAAGACCTAGACAAAACTACAAACAAATTCCCATTTAAAACGCGACATATTATCTACATAACACTAAAAAAAATGAAAAGTCACCGCTCACAGTTCCCACGTCACACCAGTTCGTTCGGGAGCAAGGCAGGGATATAAAAATGCCTCCGACCATCCTTGTACATTAATAAAACCTTTATAAAATGGAGTTCGATCACTTTGCGATGCGCGGGCGCTGGTGGCCACGGTATATGGAACATTTTCAGATGAAAAATGTGACTTAGAAAGAAAAAGAAAGAATCAAATTTATTTAGCACATGCAAGAAACACTTAACTGTAAGTGTATAATAACATAAAATATAAAGAAACAAATGCTCAAGTAATTTTCTAAGATCTTATAAAGTAGGTAGTCAATAAGAAATGCATACTTTTCAACAAATCAAATTGAATCATCTAATCAATGCAGATGGGAGATTAGAATGCTTAATATAATATTATAAAGCTTATTTGTAGTGTAAATAATCTTACAGGTCGACCTTTAGGTAAACACTTTTGCTTATCCTGGAGGCACGCAGGTAATATTAGGCCTACGATTTTGGTGACATTGATGACATTCCAAAAAACTGTCAGTTTCTGCTTTATCAATTTACACTTGAATTATCTCAAAACTCTACATATACTACAATTTTATACTCGATATATTCAGAAATATCATTCCTCACACAGTAAAAAAAAAAAGAAAAAAGCCTGCATTAAAAATATATTCATCTGAGATAACACTTTATAATGACGTGGGTCAGTTCGGGCGGCTAGAACAAACAAAATCGTACTCGCGTCGTGGTTTTTTTCACCTTTTCATTCAAATGAAAGGAATGATGTGTTTTTGTTTCATTTACTCATACAAGAAACCCGTGTGGGCAAGCGTGATGCAACAGGGATTGAAAACCAGGTAGGTGCCGGAACGTCTGCCACGGCAGACAGAATGGCACCAGCATTTGGGTTTTAAATTCTGGAATATTTTTTATTGGGTTATCTATGATATTATTAATTGGTTTGGCATACGTGTTTGGAATGAAAAGTGTTTTGAAAATATTTTGCTTTTTTCGATACAAAATTGTTTTTAATTAATGCACAAACCAAGATTCTGCTTTAGCTTTTGTGTGTAATGTAACGGAGGTTTCAACGTACACCGTACATACACCCCACCCCAATTGACGAAGATAACCAGACTGAACTTTGAACTGGCTGAGTACGAGGAGTTTCTCCTGTAGTACCGATCTGAGTCAGATTTCTGATTAACAATGTAAATGGATGTTCCATACGTTACACAAAATTAAACATTTGAATACACCATGCAACATTAGTGACATTATTCATGCAACTGTCACTAATGGTGACTTCACTAACCCAAAACGGTACCATCCTAAAGTAACACAATCGTAATCAAATCAAATTACAAATTAAATGGCGGCCGTGACGTCACGCGCCATATGCCACTGTTTGCCTTTGATACGATCACACAAATGTCTATTTTCCGACAATATTTTTATCCACCGCTCAATGCTCTTAAGGATGTATTAGAAATATATAAGCAGTAAGGTTTTTTTAGAAAAGGATTTTTGATTCCATTGAGGGCAATGATAAATTTATTTTTAGACATTATATGATAATATGTCGCAAATTATACAACTACAGCAAGATTGATTAGGTATTCATGGGAAAAGAACTAAAAATCTTAGTAGAAAGACATTCTACTGAGAAAGATATGGTCATTCAGCGAACGAGCAAAAGAAGAAAGAAAAGAAAAAGAGTTGAAAACCCCTTTGTAGAAGATTAAGAATAATTTGTGGTTTATGTAACTAAAAATAACATCAACGAATTCGATAAAGAGCCAGCGCTTGCACTCAAGCCTATTGAACTCAAAATAGATGCTTTTTATTTCCAAGACCTACAAACGATCAAATTGAAAGAACACACCAACAACGTTTGCCATAATAGGCTCCATTCAGCAAATCA
This sequence comes from Melanchra persicariae, assembly GCA_947386135.1. Classification (NCBI taxonomy): domain Eukaryota; kingdom Metazoa; phylum Arthropoda; class Insecta; order Lepidoptera; family Noctuidae; genus Melanchra; species Melanchra persicariae. The sequence continues at coordinate 2,358,377 of OX376653.1, read as the reverse complement.
AAGCTGTATAAGTGGCGTTTAAAGCGAAGTGGCTTTCCATACAGGCTTTGATCTATATGGAAAATCTATGGGGTATTAGGAACAAGCTCCCCTTCTCTGAATATGAGAGCTCTTGACGTTTGGTGTCCAGTTGCTTTGGAATCGCTGGACCGATTGTAAAGGTGTAAACTTCCAAGGCTTGTTGTTTTTCTATAAGCAATTAAGGTATTGTCGGGTCGCTGATTTTTAAAGAAGCATCTATTTTATTTTTAACAAATATTTAATAAATTTGATGTTCTTGGTGGTTGATCTAGTTTGACTTAATTAAAATTAATTTTGCTTTGATAGAATGACATGTTGAATTAAGCATGCGAAAGTAGAATTTAAAAAAAATTGGAACAGAGTCATGAGTAGTTAATACTTATTAGATAAACACACCTGAATAATAAGTAATAGTTTTTTATTCAAGATCAAGACGGAGCACAACATTCCAAACTCACGAGAAACTTCCCTATTCCCTATAATACCTACAATCTAAATGCTTACGAAGGTCAGAAAGTCATCTACATACACGCCGAACAATTTTCTGTTACATTCACATGATGCTTCCTAATGTCCTTCACCATTCAGGGCGACCCTCAATTCCTTAAGTCCATAACAATCGGTTACTAAATGCACAATGGCACCCACGTTCCTTGTTATAACCTGTCGAACAAGTAACATTGGATTTTTTCGAAACCTGCTCATACCCCGTCACATGTTCTATCTCTCCTTTTCGCTTCATATCATTTAGAAAAGGATAGCAATCATAACTCGTTTCCTAATCTTTGCCGCGGGCAGTTTGGTTAGGATCTGACACGGTCCGACGCCTATCTTTAAGGGGGTGACCAGACATTGATAAATATGATAAGCACCCTTTTACGTATAACGTTGTTTTCTTAATAAACTTGATTTTGTCGTCTGGAGGTATTATTAGAAGTCAAAGTTTGCTTAGTGATGGTAACAATAGATATTGTTATGCCAAAATGTGAGTTATTGTGTACCATGTTCAAGGTTGATTTATACTGGATAAAAATGCTATGTAATAATAAAAGGGGATAACAGATTTACCGGTCTAAATTCCCAAGCTTACAGCAGCCGCAACTATATTACTGAAACCGATATTAACCTAGGAAACGATAACGAAAATGTAACCGATAACAAATCATAAGAAGACACAGCTAACACCTTATCTATTAAACACCGACACGACGATAACAAAGATTACAATATCGTTTTACACGAACAAAAAACGTAAGGTGTAACACATTGTGAGCAATGCACGGATAACATTACTTATGCGACTGGTGGGCGGGCACCGGATGTGTATGATAATATAGATATGAACAGGGGAGGTTCACACCCTGCAATTGAATTTATTTTGAGACAGTTCTTTTGGTAGCAAGAAGATAGGTGGAATTTAATCTAGTTAGATGTCTTTAAAATGCCTGAAGCTGCTACTAAAAGGATGTTTAGTACTACTGGATTTAAATTAATAACTGTTAATCTGGATAATATGTCTATTTCCATCGCTACTGTAAAGGCAGATGTCCAACATCGGTACTTTCAACAAACAGTCTAATCCTTACTTATTCTAAAAGTCCAGCCACTCGACTCAAATAATTTCCAAAAACACCCACAATACATATGGACCAAATAAAATAGATACAAAAGGACTTTTGTGGTACACTATATGATGAATATACATATTCCTGGCTGATGATGAATGAACGTCAATATGGCGGTCCGGCCAGACTCGCTGGAACCGACCATTCAGTAATAGATGACCAAAAAAACTAAGCATTATTTATCTATACCGATTTTGTCGTGTGTATTAAAATACAAATGTAACAATGGGAAGTATTGTTGGAAACAGCGGGATATGGTTGAGGATTTTTGAGGTTCCGTATTTAATTTAAGTCATGTGAGCTGGTTTTATTTATTTTATAATTACTCTTTCTTTTATACAAAGCAACAAAAACATAATAGTGAATAATTCGTATTGAGAGACCCTGATTCAGACTCAGTGGTTTCAGTCTTCAGTGGTATTGTATATTGTTGCAAATGTCAATCACGAATTGACATTTGCAACAAAACTGGAACCTGGAACTGGATTCAAGGGTAACTTCTCAGACCTCTTTCATTATTTAATACCTACATAATTATGGTTTAACATTATCGAGCACTATCATACATGAACATACATTTCCGCCAAACAAAATCACAATTTTGCTAAAACCTTTACGCACAGAACCCTAAAGATGTGAGGGAATTTGTATCCACCGCCATCGCTGCCCACAATAGCCGGTGGGGCGGAGAGAGAAAAAAATCATCAATGAACGAGCTACAATACGTTCCTCAGAATTCTGGATTTACACCATACGTGGAACTGCGTGAAATTTGCTCTTTCTCGGTACCCACTCTCTCATTACACTGAAGACAAATACTATTATAGGTGCAACAGTAGCAGACGAATTCCTTTGTGGGATACTCCATTGTCAGACAAGATGAGACTCGAAATTGAAATTTAATGGAAATATCAAATGAAACTGACACAAGAGCGAGTTCTTTGGCCGATGTTTAGCCAATAATGGCGTTTGTTGCTTGAAAGTGTATTGTGAGTTAAATTAAACTTTGTGTTGCTGTAATACTGTCTCGATTTAATGCGTTTGATATCATTTGAATTGCTATCGAAAATTATATTAGATTTTGTTCTTTTGTTAACTTTGGGTGGAGATATATACAATATTCTGAAGATGTGGTCGAAATGAAATGGATATTATTTTCTTTGTGGTTTTATATCCTAGCAAACACACGTTTGTTTCTTTATTTACCTATTTTTTTACAAAACCAATCCGTATTTCTATAGGTCTGTGTGAATTATGCGGTGTTCACCATTGATTGAATTTTTTTTTCCAAATATATTTAAATAAAAAAAAACAAGTCGTAAAATCTGCGCGAAGCAGAGGATTAATTGCTTAAATTATATTTTCACGTCAATGCTTAACTTTACAACCTTGTTTTTATAATAAATCAATTTATTCAGTTACAGATGTAACAATACAGTCGGTAAGCATTTTACTTTTCTTTATTTTAAGTGTTCATTATCTTCGCCACGTTGTTCTGAAAGAAGCCTTGTTCTCCAAACGTTTCTCTTGCAGAATCCTTAAAACTCCAATATATTTATAGCATGTCCTTCTCTGTATTGAAAAATAACTCCTCAGTTTATTTATTAGTTAAAACAGATTTGATGAATTCTGCTCGTTCCAACATTAGAAGTACAATAGGGGAGTGCCCCCATTATATCTTTTATACTAAAACTAATTTTTTCACTTAACCACAACTATTAAAATCGTTGTATTCGATTTACTGTTGTATTCTAAATAATTTTCCTTTTCGTCGTTTTCACTATTTTAACCGACTTCAAAAAAAGGAGGAGGTTCTAAATTCGGTTGTAGTTTTTTATGTTTGTTATCTCATAACTCCGTCATATTATATGAAACGGTTTGAAGTATTATTTTTTTTAAGTCAAAGGATATGTTTACCGATTGGTCCCATAGAAATTTAAATAAAATCGGCCCAGTAGTTTGGTTTTTAAATCAACATAGCTGGAAAAAATATGACATTCAAGTAAACGAAAATGCGTATTTTGCTTTCCTGTGACTTTCCAGTGGTGTTGTTAGGTGTGGAGTAGGTAAGTACCTACCACTGAAAAGTGAAAAATAAAAAATCATTTTTACAAAAAAATATAACTGACTTCCAAATAATAAAAACACAAAAGTCAATGTTAAAATACAAATAAAGAACCAAAAAGACACGCAGAATATCGTTGAAAATCCATTTACTTCATTCTCGTTTTTCTTTTTTCCTCTATACTTTGGAGCGGCTCCATGAAGAGGTTCGAAGAGGTTCCACCAGGATGTGAAGAAACTTGAGGAACGATTTCAAGGCCGTTGGGACACTACTATGCTAGGCGATAACTGTTGGCGGTTAAAGATAACTGTTGGCGTTTTGGGGGACTGTCTTTATGTAAAATTTGACGTTCAAAAAGTGCTGGCTCTCAGCCTAATTTGAATAAATGACTTTTGATTTTGATTTTGATAAGCTTCAAGACTCTTCAAAACATGTTAAGAAAAAGTTAAAATTTTAAGTTGTATAATGTGTTTTTTCTGCTTTTTTAAGATCAACGATAACAATAAAATCAGTTGGTACCTACTTATAAAAATTTATATTCAATTTTATAATTAAAACTGTTTCAATTTTTATTTCTAAAAAAACATGTTTTGGTACATTCTTCAAAATAAGTATGCACAATAGGGTCTGGTATGCACAGTAGGGCGACTGGTCTGTCTTTTAGAGCATTTTTTTAAAATATTAGACGATGTTTTTTTTAAATATAACAAAAAAAATATGTGTGACGTCACTCAGTAGCTTCGCCATCGTGGATTTGCGCCATCTAGTAGATACAATCGACATTTTACATTTAAACAAGAATAGAAGAATAACATCAAAAGCTTGTAACTCCTCTAATTTGACGACACGGTTGGCGCAGTGGTTGAGCGGTCGACTGCTGCGCTGCGTGTCACGGGTTCGATTTCCGCACGGAACAAATATTTGTATGGCCTACAGATAGTTGTTCCGAGTCTGGCTGTTTGTGTATGTGACTTTATATGTTTGTGAACGCACCCACGATACAGGAGAAATTCCTAGTGTGGGACGTTTTTAAAAAAAAAAAAAAAAGGAGTGATTGCTTGCGGATAGGTATTCATTCATCTCGACTTTTGATAGTTGTCAAATACCTTATTGTTATACGATAGGGATGAACGCGAAATAACAAAATTTTATGAAAACAATGTCATGTTATTGACTGAATAAATTGTTATTTCATTAGGGTACTTGAGTTTGCTTTTTATTTGTAACTCAGTGTTAGGTATTGGAAATTCTTTTCTTAAGGAATTTAACCATACATCCACCGTTAAAAAACAAATCACAAACAATAAAATCGAAAAATGTATCTAGGGAATGCCAATGTTTAGAATTCTTTAGCTGATAAACATAGTGCATAAAACTGTGATTGAACCTGTAGAAAGTGATTGTTGAAGTTGAAGCTGCAGTGGTACACAGTAATGGCCATATCATCAATGTTACTCCCGTGTGTGAGTATGCTGGTGCTCGCATCGGCATGGTCGACCTCTCCTGCGCCCGAGCTGTACGCGCTCGAAAACGCAGAACTACATTTCGAAAACTTCATAAAAAAGTATGAACGAAACTACGCTGACGTTTTCGAGAAACAAATCAGATTCCAAATCTTCAAAGAGAATTTGGAGAAAATTAACAGTTTAAATGAAATCAGCGATCATGCTGTGTTTGGTATTATTATTTTCGTGTACTTTGATTTCATTTGTTTTACGGCCGCTTTCTATAATATATCTCAATCCCAATCTTGATCCCGATCCTTGTCTGTAACCAATCAAAGTTGAGGATTGTGTGGTGAAGGACACAAACTCGGCCGTTGATTGGTTACAGACAAGGATCGGGATCAAGATTGGGATTGAGATATGTTATAGAAAGCGGCCGTTAGTCAATGCTTTATGCATTAATAATACAGAACTGTGAATTCCTTTCAGGTATAACGCAGTTTTTAGATATGTCACCTGAAGAGTTTGCATCAAAGTTCAACAGTCTGGATAGTTTTCGTGGCTCTCGTTCCATAGAGGAGGATAATTCTTGCAAATACTTACATGATGAAGACATTACCTATAACGATGCGCCGGAGTCGTTTGATTGGCGCGATCACAGCGTCGTCACCCCTATTAAGAAGCAAGGATCGTGTGGAAGTTGTTTTGCGTTTAGCGCAATTGGTTAGTGCATTACAGCTATTTTAAGGAAGGAAGTATAATTTCTACTTACCCTACTGTATTACATAAATAGGGAGTTGGAGCCCCCTCCCCGACTTTTGCAAACGAGCCAGCCCGCGCCGCTGAGCCTTTAGCTTTAATAACCCCTAAATAATAAAACGACCCAGCCTGATTGTCCCTTACTGTCCCTAACTGACGCCGCTAAGCCGAGGTCGTATTCCACAGGGAATGCCCTTAGCGAGCGGTCAGTAGTTTTTAGCTTGTAGCTAGTTTTGTTGGGGGCCTTAAATTCATTTGAGGCCACCACAGGTTAGTCCGGTTAAGCAGTTGATATCCCAAGTGTGTTAACTTGCTAGTGGTCATACCTAAAAAAAAAAAAAAGAAAAAAAAAAAAGAAAAAAAAAAGGGAGTTGGAGCCGTTTCGGGTTGAACGTATTAGGAGTATTAGGCGCATGGGGCAATGCGGAATTTGTTCGAAAGACTTACCGCGGCTCTGGAACGTAAAGGGCATTTGGAGGAATACGGGTGGGTCAGTTAAAGTCTGATACGAAAGTATTAGTTTGGGTGTGTTATTGTCCTGTATGGGTTTGTATTAAATATTCAGTACCGTATTACTTTTCATTTACCTTACAATACCTGTTACCGAGTTACCTTAAGGAGTGTGTGAGGCCTTTGTCACCGTACCTATCTATTTTATTAGTAGACAATAAAAATAAATGCCCACAGGATATCTTATCTTTCACAGGGAAAACAACAATACTGTAATGAATTTAATGTTCAACATTAAATAGTACTACAACAACATAGCTAATTGATCTATCAAAGAAGTACATACACGTGATTATAAAATATAATTCAAAACTGTTTATGTGACGCTCGTCGCGATCACTTTGTGTTCACGGAGGAGCGAATTCGGTTCAACCACGTGGACAGCGACCCTCGAACGTTTGCCATCCACCTTGCCAGTAACCATTAGTTGTTCCAGACTTTGTCCATCTTCTTTCGCAGTTCACTTCAGCAGAATTTTAAAGTAATTGGAAAGCCCGGTTTGTACCTATTTTTATTATTTTTTGTGTATGTTTATCACAGGTAATATCGAGGGCCAATACGCCATCAAACACAAGGAGCTGATAAGGTTATCTGAGCAGCAGATTGTAGATTGCGATAGAAAGAAAAATGAAGGATGTTCGGGTGGGTTTATGGACGTTGCATTCCGGTAATTATAAATCAACGTTTACTGAATTAAAATTTAAAAAATGTTATCAACTTACTGGAATTTGTGGACTTCTAGCATTATTTTATTTTCATTAATTTGCTTACAATATATATTAATGAATTGCCTTGTATCAGGTGTAACAGAAATAATGAAATACCGGTAAAGTGGTCATTGTGTTCATCTTTATGAGTAACTTTAACTATGAGAGGAAACGTGAAATTGCGAAAAAAAATCAGCTGCTCTTGTTATTTTTAACCGACTTCAAAAAGGAGGAGGTTATTAATTCGAATGTTTATAGTTTTTATTTAAGAAGTTTATTCCGAAATGGTCCCATTTTTATATAGATCTGATGAAGAACTTCAGTGATAAACAATTCAATTTATATGGACTGGTTGGAATTTGTGGAATTTTGGGGGTATCAGCACTAAAAAGTGAAAAACAAAAAAACTTATTTTTTTTAAAAATATAACGGACATCCAAAATGAAACCACTACAAAGTACCACTTCCAAAATTAAAATTATTTTGTACTTTATAGTGATTGTATTTGGAAGACGGTTAATTTTATTCGTAAAAAAGATTTTATTGAGTTAGAGCTCGATTTTAGATTTTGCGTAATCTTTGCATACCCTATACAAGTTTGTTGACAATGTTTTTGTTGCTCATGTTGACAGGTCGCTGATAAACCAAGGAGGAAGCGAGTCTGAAGCTGACTATCCCTACGAAGAAATAGACAGTACTTGCCGCTTTGATGCAAACAAAGTAAAGGTCAAGCTAGATGACTGTCGCTCCTTCAATCTGACCTCTCAAGAAAAACTGAAGCAACTGCTGTACCATACCGGACCCATCGCGATTGGTAAGCTGAAGGACCACGAGCAATGTATTAAACTTAAATTTGATAGTGATTCATCACATTCTTCTCGTCTCACATACCATATTGTCTCAAGACTAATGTCTATGATCAGTGCATGCCAGTGATGACTGAACCGAAACGTGGTTGCTCGCAATGGGCCTTATCCTCCTCCTCACGTCGTATTCCTCATTGCTGAAGGTCATGAGTCCCCCGATGAGTGGTCAATATGCCTCATCATTATGCTTAAATTCACCCAAAGGACAATGCTCGGAATTGATTGAGCTATCGATTTAAGCATTTAAATCGTATCGATCCAGATTAATCTAGATTTAGTTTAGCCAAGATTTAAGGAGTTTTCACTATATTTTGTAAAATATAGTGAAAACTCCTTAAATCTTGGATAAAAACAAGCAAAGAATACGTTGGTAAGAACTGCATACATAAAATATTGGATAATGTTAAAAATACTGTAAGCACACTGAAGTAAAGAGCGGAGATACTGCTCAGCATTAAGTGTATTAGTTCGGTACAACTCCATAGATGGCGTTATACCATTTTGTCGAAGGCGCCATTAAGATTTAGTATGTTTGGACACAATGGATTTAGTATTTAAGTTACCGTTGGAACAGGGCTGCTGGAATGTCTTTCTGAATTGGCCCTCAGGTCGTTTAATAGATCAAATATGGCAGTAAAGGTAAAAAAAAATGCTAATTGTTCTTTCTTGTTTCTAGGTATCAAGTCAATGGGTCTATTTTTTTATTCAAAAGGAATAATATCCGATAAGCTATGTAATATTGGTCGTATTAATCATGGAGTCCTACTGGTAGGATATGGATCAGGTACGGTTTATTTTTTTTTAATTTTTTGAACATTGTTACGATAAAGCCGATCTCTTGTCCGATGTTCATCGCAAAATATCATGATTTGTAGACGAGTTTTTTATGAGTGATAATAGTTTAAGCATCATTTGGGATTAAGATTATATCTGCCATTAATTTTTTTGGAAAAATTAGCTCGTAGCTAAATAATAACAGTGCCATAGGTCGATCTCCAAAGTTAAACATCGCGTACCGAGTTCGGTCCGCTGATGGGAGACCACGCGTTACAAACTGTGACTTCACAGTCTTAAAGGACAGAAAGGTTCCACAAAAGTTATCGTGCTTATCGGTCTGGGTTCACATTTGTTGATCATTGTCAGTTGAAATCTGATACCAATCCTGCCGAGTATCGTGTTACCCAATCACAGGAGAAAGAGATCAAAATAGACAGTCGCGATATAAAAAAAAACTGGTATCCAACTACGTCTGGTTAGATAACCCTATAATTTTCGTTGGTGGAGGCAGACACCAAAATAATAGGGAGGAGTCTTGGCAGATTTTTTTACAGAAATTATTTTGTTTCAGAGGATGATAAGCCATTTTGGATCGTGAAGAATTCTTGGGGTGCATCATTTGGGGAAGAAGGCTATTTCAGGATGAACCGCGGTGAAAAAGCTCTTTCCTGCAGCGTAATGAATGATTTCATGGCAACTGCCATCGTTGCATAATTCTTTTAAATTATAAAAATAAATTTTAAATTTTTATATTTAAAAATTATTTAAAAAATTAAAAGGTTTGTTCACATTGTAACCGACCGATTTCGAGGGAATTCTGGACGATTCTATACATTTTACTTTACACTTCTTCTATCTTAATGAATATAGACCTTGATTATTTTCAGATAGTTTTTTATTTCACCATAATTATTACTCACTATCTGTTGGAGAAACGGAATCCTAAGAAAGAAAATTAATCCCGTGTCCGTTTGCCTGCCTATACGTCTGAAACGAAAAGTATTTATATTTATTTTTATTTTTTTATTGAGTAATGGGCTTGCTCTTGACCTCGATCACGCCTGATGGAAAGCGATAGATGAGATCTATGATGGAAGACGCCTGTTCACTCTTGCTTTGAAGGCAGACGAGTTATATGAGGAAGGGAACACAGACGCTGGCCTCTGCCAGCGTCTGTGTTAAATTTATTATGCGCACAGCCAAAGTGTGGAACTCTCCAGTTCCACACTTTGGCTGTGCGCATAATAAATTTGGAGGAGAAGCGCTGAGTACGACTAGTCGGGAACTTGGAGACTGTTAAAGGCTACTACTTTTTTATTAGAAAAAATCTATGTTAATGCGAAAGGAGCCTCAACGGGCAACGGGCAACAATTAAACATGCTTGGGGTTCGTGAAAATAGAATTATTATTACAACTTTAAAATCACTTTTTATAAAACACAATTACACTACAGCCGGTCGATTCTGTCGACATCTCACGGTGACCACCTAGGCGGAGTGAACGACAAAAGAGCTGTCATTCTATCTTATTTGTATGGTTTGACAACTCACCCGTCGAGCTCCCCGCCCGGGTGTTCACTTCGACATGTTTACACTACTGCTGAACACTTTCACACTCGAGATCGCTTTCGAAGTTATCGCAAATCCAATACTCGGTCGCGGGTTATTTGGTCCTTATACAATGTATAACAGAATAAACGCAATACCTCGCAAAGGATCAATGTACTCATCATTATGAACAACTTTTCACTATGGGACCAACAATGAATCGCGACAAAAAAATTCTGTGCGCGTAAGTCGACAAAATGTACTGAACAGCTGATTTTTTTTCGCGATTTTGGTCTTGGTCCCATAGTAGAAGTTGTTCATAATGATGAGTACAATGACCACTTAAGAGGTTTTGCGTTTATTCTTACACGTTGTATAGGGCGTCAGTTAATTCTAGAACCTTCTACTGTAAAACATTGATTAAATTAATCGTTTGGATCCCTCAATACGAGCCAGCATGATTCGCACTACTTGGACGGATTTTAAAATCTTCCTGCCTGTTATATTTTCTGTCTGCACCAGGCTAAATGGCTAAAATACCTACCTCACGTACCCGCTGTTGATGAGACCAAAGCTATAACTGAACTCCCTGTGCAGTGTCCTGAGAAGGACCGAAGACAGAATGGCCTGGAAGCAGCTCTTCCATTACTCCATCAAAGATATTCAAGTCGGGCACGATCATGGGCAATGAAGAACACAATTAAGAAGAAGAGGGAGTTCCTTACTTGCGTAAATGACATTCACTACTATATTACCGGTAACACCTTTTTAAAATATGCGTGTAATGAATTTCTTTTTATGATAATTTCTTAAAGAAAATGTTGCTGTAAAGCATGGTCATCCTAAGACAGTCACAGTCCCTGCCAGGGTGTCGGAATTCCTGCCAGGGTTGCGAAATTGGTTCGAAACAGTCACCGCGGCTCTGGAACGCAAAGGGCATTTGGAGGATCACGGATGGGTTTTAGCCAGTAAGAGTCAAACTACTTCCACTCTAGGCGGAGCGGCAGGTCCGCTCCGCCCAGAGCGGAAGAAGTTATTTGATGGTTTTCCATGATTACAAAAAAGGACAGTCACGTTTAATTACTCTCTGTTTTCTGAATTATGACTACACTAGCTGTTGCTTGCGGCTCTGCTCACTGTCATAACTTCGTCAAAATCGATTCAGCGATTATGACGACTTTCGTGGCATTTGCACGTTTCAAAGAACGAATCTTATGGAGAAGAACGTGTAAAAAACTTCATGGACAATCATTTGAATCAGTATTTACAAAATCACGGTTATATTAATTTTGCAATTATTAATGCGTGAATTTATACACTGCAAAAGAGATTAAATCTGTACAATGCAAAGATGGTCTTCCAATCTTCAGCAGGTTCAACAATATTTTCAAATCTTAATCAAAGTTTGGGTGCTTTAATTACTGTGGAGTGGACCAGCATTACAAACATTGTCATCAATTTACTCTCCTGGGGGTCGAGTCTGCTATTGCAATCGAGTCTCAATGACCGGCCAATGATCGATTTTTGACGTATAACGTCAAACTTATGACACATTTCCCATACAAAAACTGTCAAAGTTGTCAAATATTCGATCACTGACCGGTCATTGAGACACGATTGCAATAGCAGACTCGAGCCCCTGGTTTTTAATAATACGCTTATCTGTATAATGTGCGTTTAATACAATGTTAAAAAAATTCGTCTCATTCAATTCTAATATTGTGCCGGTATTTTATTATAACATTCCAGTATCCCATGAAAGATGTCGCTACTGTAGCAAGTCTGACACCTGGTTGAACTAATTGTCTCCTATTTCTACTGACATAGTTGTCTGTTTACTAAAAATAAGTATTCCTTCTAACGTAAATGATATATTCATAGATATATTCACAAAGCAACGTCATGATTCCTTTAAACAGTTCCCTAAGAAAAACGCGCAGGTGGAGATTGTAAATGACTCTAAAGGCTCTTTTCTGCAGAAAGAAAAATAGACTCGATATCCAATCTATTCAACTATAATAAGTCTATTAAAAAGGTTTTTCGTAATTTGGTCCGTCTGAAGTTAGACAGACAAGCAGACGCACTTAAGTAATCTTCTCAGGGTTATATTTTTCCCAATGGCGTGGAACGATCGATGACCATCTGCAGCAAGTGGTGGTCATAATGGTGGTGAAATAAAGTGTAATATAATAATCAAGGTACATAATTATATTCATTATAGGTTATATTTTCAGAATGTAAGAAATAGTAAAATTGTTACAGTAAAAAGTTAGTATAAATTAATGTTGAAAAAAGTCCAGTGCTTATTCAAAATCGGTTGGTTTAAATGTAAATAAAACTTAAAACATCATAGCAAATCATGAACATAATAATTAAAAAGTATTATGCAACGATGGCGCTCGCCATGAAATCATTCATCATTCCACAGGAAAGAGCACCTTCACCACGCTGCATCTTGAAATAGCCTTCTTCTCCAAATGATGTGCCCCAAGAATTCTTCACGATCCAATATGGTTTATCACCGTCTGAAACAAAGGGTAATGGAAAAAATATATGAAGCCATACTCGGTCCAATAGCCATAATATATATATCATTGTAAAGGTCTTTTTACAAGGATTAATGGTAACCGAGTCGTATGTTTCCATTTGCTGTCGGAACGGAGTTATTTTGTGTTAAATATTTAATATATTTTTCAGTGAAACTAAAAATAGACAATCTGCGAAGTTTTCTTCCAACTCTCTTTTTCTAACGGATTTGAGATCGGCTGCCAGAGTTACCGGATGCAGCTGGATACCCGTAGATATATATATATATATATATATATATATATATATATATATATATATATATCATCATCATCATATCAGCCGAAAGACGTCCACTGCTGGACATGGACCTCCCCCAAGTGTCGCCACAACAACCGGTCCTATGCGTCTCGCATCCATCGGTTACCCGCGACCCTCACCAGATCATCGGTCCACCTTGTGGGAGGCCTTCCAACGCTGCGTCTTCCGGTACGCGGTCGCCACTCCAAAACTTTTCGGCCCCATCGACCATCTGTTCTGCGAGCAATGTGCCCTGCCCACTGCCACTTCAATTTGGCGATCCTTCGGGCTATGTCGGTAACCTTGGTTCTCTTGCGGATATCATCATTCCTAATTCGATCACGCAAGGATACTCCGAGCATTGCCCTCTCCATTGCCCTTTGGGTGACTTTAAGCTATCTGATGAGGCCCATTGTGAGCGACCACGTTTCGAGTCCATAGGTCATCACTGGCAACACGCACTGGTCATAGACTTTCGTCTTGAGACACTGTGGTATGTGAGACGAGAAGATACCGCGCAACTTCCCGAACGCCGCCCATCCGAGTCGGATTCGACGGTTGACTTCCTTCTCGAAGTTAGCCCTACCTAGCTGGATCGTTTGTCCCAGGTAGACGTACTCATCAACAACTTCGAGTGCAGAGCCTCCAATCTTGATAGGAGTGGGTGCTACATGGGTATTTACCATGACCTTGGTTTTGTCCATGTTCATTTTAAGACCCACTCTTTCGGAAGCTCTACTGAGGTCATCGAGCATTGTACGCCCGTATGGTGCCGGGGCGCAAAAGAATAGCACCATCCCATCGCTTCCTGTGGGTGTCGTATGAGGCGACTAAGGGACTCACCAGAGAATGGGCAGCAGCATTCTTTCGGTACATTGCAACAGCTATACTGCGATCGCCAACCCGCCTGCCAAGCGTGGCGATTAGGGCAAACCCCCCTAAATGAAAAGCACAACAAAAAAATGGCCCCTAGTGCCCGGCAGCGCGTCTACCCTTGACTCCGGTAGCGGTCAAGGTTATGACGATGCAAGGGGTGCTAAGAATCCCCGGAGTGGATACGGCTACCATAAAAAACACCGACGACTGGACCTGGCAACATTAAACACTAGAACACTCCGGACCGACGAGAAGATCACCGAACTTGAGGAAGAATTGAGCAGGTTGCGATGGAGTGTTGTGGGATTGTCTGAAGTCCGAAGAGAGGGGGAGGACACGACAATTCTCAAATCCGGCAACCTGTTCTATTTCCGGGAGGGTGACCAGAAGTCCCAGGGTGGTGTCGGGTTTTTCGTCCACAGGTCCCTTGTGCCCAATGTGGTGAAGATCGAGAGTGTGTCGACCAGGGTGGCGTACCTTATACTCAGAATATCGTCAAGATATTCGTTGAAGGTCGTACAGGTTTACGCCCCAACCTCAACACACCCCGACGACGAAATAGAGACCATGTATGAGGATATATCCAGAGCCATGCATGGTCATAAAACTCATTTCACCGTGGTCATGGGGGACTTCAACGCGAAACTGGGCAAACGTGACGGTGACGAGCTGCGAGTGGGGCAATTTGGATATGGACGTCGGAACCACCGGGGACACCTACTGGCCAGTTTTATGGAGAAGGAGGGCCTTTATATGATGAACTCCTTCTTCAGAAAACGTGAGCACAGGAAGTGGACCTGGCAGAGCCCCGACGGTGCAACTAAAAATGAGATTGACTTCATCATGTCGACGAAGAAGCAGATTTTCAATGATGTCTCTGTGATCAACGCGGTGAAAACCGGAAGTGATCACCGCATGGTAAGAGGCACACTGAATCTAAATATCAAGCTGGAAAGGTCTCGACTGATGAAGTCTACGCTCCGTCCAGCACAGATCCAGATCCAAAACTCCGAAAGCTTTCAGCTCGAACTTCAAAATCGTTTCGAGTGCCTAGGGAGCTCCGTGGACGAATACAACGATGGGTTCGTGGAAACTGTTCATACGGTCGGGTCTAAGTTCTTCAAGACTCGCCGTATAGATAAGACCAAGAGGCTCTTTGATCCGACTCTCAAGCTCATGAAGGAGAGGCGGGAGATGATTCTGCAGTCTTCAGACGATGCGTGCAAATACCGGCAGCTCAATAGACGGATCTCCAAGTCCTTGAAAAGCGACCTCCGCCGCTTTAATACTGAAAAAATTAAAGACGCGATAGAGCGGAATAAGGGCTCCAAGGTCTTTGCAAGAGATTTGTCTATTGGGCAGAGCCAGCTCACAAAACTGAAGACCGACGATGGCAGAACCATATCCGCCAAATCGGAGCTTCTGAGGGAGATCGAGACATTCTATGGACAGTTATACACGTCAATGACTAAACCCGCAGCAAATCTAGCGAACGACCCAAGAGCTAGATTGACCCGGCATTATACCGAAGACATCCCGGACGTCAGCCTGTATGAGATTAGGATGGCTCTGAAGCAGCTTATATATATATATATATATATATATATATATATATAGGTAGATAGATATATAGGAGAGAGCGATTTTAAGTTTTCTATAGAAAGTGGATTATCACTTTATTTTTCCCCTGAACTCTTTTTCGAAAATGTTCTCTTCTTACAGGGATATCTAGCGTATGCATACCCAGTTTAATTAAATTAGTTCATTCATTTAACTGCTCGAGCACAGAGTCGAGGCAAATTTTCACGATTTTATCTTTATTATTACTATTATGCAAGATTTATTATATAATTTGGAGTTTCACATGTGCAGTGCTCGAGCGGTTTAAAAATAAGGACTTGAAAAATTGTATGAAATACCGTACGGCGTAAACGCTCTTTACAAGACTGGTGTCAGATTTTGTGTCTTCTTACTACCCCCTTTTTAAGTATTGGTAATCATCAAATGACTTCTTCCACTGTGGGCGGAGCGGAAGAAAGTGTCAGACTCTAATTGACTAAAACCCATCCATGTTCCTCCAAATGCACTTTGCGTTCCAGTCGCGGTGACTCTTTAGAACAAATTACCCAGCTCTGGCAGGCATTGGCCCTAGCGGGCCCCGACTACTTTTCAGAAATCTCTTCTTAAGGACTAAAAAACACAACTTTACATGCTTTTCATGGCACTGATGAGTCTTGGTAGGGTAACTGCTATAGTAATTGGCCATGCTATAGTAACTGGCCACTCATAACAAAAGAGGTAGAAACAAGGTAATTTACAAAAAATATTCCAGTATCTGATACAGGAATATTTTCTGTCCTTAACATGCATGGGCTTGCTTCCATGTTTCTACCTCTTTTGTTATGAGTGGCCAGTTACTATAGCACTTACCTTATGTAATGGATAGTGCCACATCCATGGGCTGGCCTCGGCAAGCGTTGTTTAACTCTGAAGTGGCTCATGTGGCTGTTATTATTTAGCCACAAGTTCCTTGAATTACAGTTAAACATTAGAAGATATTTGTTTGGTAAGTACAGAAAAATGTTAATGGCAGATACATTCTAAATTAATCCCGAATGATACTTGAACTGTAACCTTTAAATCAGGATATTTGCGATGACGCAAATGACAATGGGACTGAAACTTGTCCCACCCATAGTTAATGTAGCCATCGATTTTAATTGCAAAAATTAAACGTATTAGTAAATTAACCCGTACCTGATCCATATCCTACTAATAGGACTCCATGATTTATTCTGTCTACATCACACTGCTCATCGGATATTATTCCTTTTTTATATATATTTAGACCACTACCCTGTATACCTAGAAATAAAAAGATAACATTTAGCTTTTGTTTTTTGCCTTTATTGACGTAGTGGATGTATGATCTGATTATGTCCAACCAGGATCCGGAAAGGGCTCCGGTTGGAACCAGGGAGCCCCACCCAACACATACAGAAAAATAAATCCAGTAGTCAAAGTCCATAGCGTCCAAACATAATATTCATGGAGAATCTTACTAGCGCGATCTATAAAATGGTACAACGCCACCTTTCGGGTTGTAGCGAACTAATATAATACCAGACCGTATCTCTGCATTTTTTAACTTCAAAAAGGAGATTATCAATTCGGATGTTTGATTTTTTTATGTATGTTCGAGAATAACTCTGTCATATATTTTTTTGAAGTTGTAAACATCTGATGAAGAACTTCGGAGATGGACGGTTAAATAGATATGGAATTTTTGGAGGACAGCACTAAAAAAAGTGAAAAATTGTTGGAGGTTGTTGTTGGGGGTCGTAAAAAAAGTTTTTTTCACAACCCCCTTAATTTGGGTATCAAATGAAAAGCATAAAGAAAAAAAAACCTTGAAGAGTAGAAAACAATAGAGTTTTAATTTATGTTAAAGGTCATGGTCCTTAAGCTTACCAATCGCGATGGGTCCGGTATGGTACAGCAGTTGCTTCAGTTTCTCTTGTGAGGTCAGGTTAAAGGAGCGACAGTCATCTAGCTTGACCTTCACTTTGTTTGCATGAAAACGGCAACTGCGCTCTCTTCCTTCATAAGGATAGTCTGCTTCAGACTCGCTTCCTCCTTGATTAATTAGTGACCTGTCAAATGATTAACAAAAATCTATATCTATACATCTATATCTATACATAATAGAACTGTAACCAATCGGTGTCTGTAGATGGAAGATAAGTGAGAAAAACTGTCACTAAAAATCTTTATTACTTAACGCAATAGAACACATGACAATTATTTTTAGAATTTTTGTTTGTGTGTCTGTGCGTTTGTGCGCACTAATCTCAGAATTGGCGCAATCGATTTGGATGTGGTGTTGCTCGTGTATGAAATGAAACAAACCCTAAATGCTAAGTAAAGCTGTGGCAAAGCTTATCACAGCTTTACTTATAATTTAGAGTTTGTTTCATGTCAATAGGGTTCATAATAAGTTGCAGTGGTTTGGGAACGTATGGCGGGCTTATCTCAAAAATAAAATGAACTACCAAAGTTAAGAAATTATATTTTTGGAAGCGTAGTATTTTCCTGTGTAAGTTGATCTCACATCTACACGGTTCAACATAATTATTCAACTGGGTTCAGCTTAAATTTGACAATTGTCAGTCCGACACGGCCGCATCGAATCGCAGCGAACGCAAGTATTTCGGAAACACACAACGCTCCCTGGTAGCCGCTAAACTCGGTAATATAATCACTGTGGTTGAATCGAAGCAAGAGACGAATGAAAATCAAAAGAAATCGCTTTTTACAAAAGATACTGAGATTCAGACTAATAGGTACGGCTATATGGGTATTAATCTACACTCACAACGTAATGTTCCAAATATGACGTCGTTGTAGTGCGAGAAATAATTAAGTGCAAAAAGCTAGTTTCGAGATAATCGCGATTTAAAGTTTTTTTTTTCTTAAAATCGGTTTATCACATTAACGCTAATAGTTACAAAAATGCTTTTTGGGAACAAAATATTGATAATTTTACCCTGAATTCTAATATTCAGTAAACTTTGTAAATGTTTTTACCGTTACTGAGAAATATAATAAAAGGTAAGATAGTTAATTTTAGCATACTCAAAAAAAAGTTATTAGAGTTAGTTAATGAGTTTTTTGTGTTACTTAATTAATTCTTGGTACAGCTTTTTTCAGATAGTCAGCAATAAGTGACCGTTGCTCAAGGGTCGGTTAGTAAGAAAAATCATAAATTCAATGTAAAAATTAGTTATTTAATACAAAAAAAGATATCATAAAAAAATAACTATTTTTAGGAGTACTTAAATCTCTCTCTTAATACCTAAGTATTTACACAAATAGTCAACTTTGTATAAACAAAATCTAACACAATCATGCTTTGATTTATTATCTATTCTGTACCTTCTCCATCAGTACCTTCGAAGGTGTGCGGTTCTCGCAGCCTATCTAGTTGGTTGTTAACAGTCAAAAATTGAAACTAAGTGGAATTCAACCGGTATGATGTCCGTACAGCAAAGGTTTAACAGACCTTTATTTTTCATTGCGTAATTGGTAAGATTGCCACCAGCCGGAGCACCAAGACCTTTCTTACGTCTTGTCTTTTTTGTCGTAACCAACATCTTAGCCGAATCTAAATTTTATTACGCCAGGATACGTTTTTTCGTATCTCAGACATTTAACTTAGCCACTGTACCTTCTTGCCATCTTGAGCCATGGTTTTGTTTGAAATCAATGTTGCAGCTAATTTTTTTGGTGTCGGTGAGTCAACCTCCATCATTCTGTGTACTCCAAATATTTCTATTCTATCACATCCAAGTGCGACGTTTGAATCAAATGCAGAAAGAACGCCGCAATAAATTGGTTCTTGTTTTGCCCTGAATAAGTGTCGGAAAAAAACAGAAACCTCTTTTATACTTTCCGGAATCATATTTATCCACTTAGACAAATAAGTGGCAATCTCGGAACTACCCTGTTTCCCATTGATTGCGTTCCACATACAGCAGAATGCTTTATTAGGTGCTCTAGGACCTTTTGTTATACTCAGCGTCACTCTAATTTCCGCATCATGTTTAAAAAAGTAGTATTCCCGGGCACTGGTGTGATTTTTTGCTTTTACCGTATGAAGGCGTCTTCTCTTTTAGGGGTTTGCTGTTTCATCTGTCGTAATATAAACTGTTTCTTCTCTTTAAAACCTATTAACGACCAAGATATTGCAAAGGGTCACTCTGTCTTCTTCCGTTAACTCATAACATTTAAATCGGCAACCTTTATACATGCAAGTAGTTTTTGATTTATTTGAACTTGGAGGTCGTTGGTGGTAAAGTCCCTCGAAAATGGTAAATACGCATTGAACTGGACGCAATCTAAATCTACGGATTTAGACGCAATCTAAATCTTCGGTGTTTGATTAGATGGTGATAATAACTGCTAAGCAATAAAAAAAAACTAAGTCACAATACGAGTGGTTTTGGTTTTATTAATATACTTTGGTTAGATTTTTAGAACGTAAAGACCGAAAAACGCGCGATTATCTTTATTTATAAATTACTTAAAATCTGTTGATGACTTTTACCGGACAACAGAATTGCATTTCATTCACAGTTTTTTGTCTGCAAGAAATAACTAAGAGCTATTTGTGTGAGTAAGAGTAGGTCGCATCGAATTCTTGAGAATGCGAAAAGTAACTAAGTAACATTAATGTGCAGTGCAGTCCCAGTAATTGAGAAAACATTAGTAATCATAAATTACTCAAGTTCCGTTAGTTAATTTTCGTATGCTGATTTCTTGCCTTAACACGTAGTTATGTACTTCTGCCATTCACATATTTTTTGAAATACTAAAAAAATGGGCTTTTTTACCTTCTCATAAGGTATATAATGGGTTTAAAAACACTTTGACATCATTAACTCATTTTGGCCAAAAATGTCACTTAGTGACTTCTCGCACTACAACGACGATGAGTTCAAAAACGAATGCATAAATGCATACTTTTTTCTCGTGGAGAGGTAAAATTTAAAAAAAAACCATTACAGTTCAACATTTTCCTTCGATTTTTAAACAACTGCATCATAAAATAACTTTTTAATTTTTATAGCACACTTTTTCTTTTTAATTTTTGGCGCGGGCTCATTGACTTAAGTCAATGAGCCAGCTTTTATCTTTGTCTATGTTTGAGCGCGCTGCGCAGTCATTCGAATACGCAATGAGAATATCCGCCATATTGGAATTAACTATTTTTCCACTTATTTTATTTCAACTGTATGAGTGAAGATAAAATAGTGTATGCAACGGCATATAATTAGGTATTAAAACACTCGTGTGATGCTATTATCACACTCGGCTACGCCTCGTGTGATAAACCCACACTCGTGTTTTAATAACCCTTTTTATATGGTCGTTGCATAAACTACTATTATATTAAGAGAGAAAGAAGATAATACAAACCGTTGTCCTATTCAAAATTATATTATGCACGCTATATGCACGCCTGTTCCAAATTCCCACATAAATGATACTAAACCCAAGTTTGAACTTGACAACATTATTCAATTTTAGCTCAGTAAAAGCGATTTATAATTACCGGAACGCAACGTTCATGTATCCGCCCAAGCACCCGTGATTTTTTTTGTCACAGTCTACAATCTGCTGCTCAGATAACCTTAACTGCTCCTTGTGTTTGATGGCGTACTGACTCTCAATATTACCTGTGAAAAATGTTAATTTTATTAGCTTCTGAACGCGGCTTGGTCCATGTGAATGAAAAGAACGTACTACCAGGTTAGATGGAAAGGTCATGCATGATCTTCAAACCAAAATCAACAAAAATATCATAAACACACTTTAACACATTTTAATTTTTACATTATTTTAAAATAATTTAATGTACAGGGTGTTCCACAAGGGAATTTTTGAGGCCAAATGAGTTTTTATACGTGTTTGTACATTATTACTTTTTCCCGTTTCTACATACTAAGGTTTTTATTAATCTTGTTGTTTATTAGTATCTAATATACAGGCTGTCCCAGAAAGGTGTGTTCATATTTAAGGGTGATGTTGGGTAGCTGATATACGAGTACTATGTACAAAGAATTTTTTATTTAAAAAAATCGACCCAAAAAACGATTAAAAGCTTCCGAAGAAATGACTTTTTGTTTATCAGCTAGCCAACATCACTCTTAATTATGACAACACCTTTTTGGGACAGCCTGTTTATTAAATACTAATAAACAACAAGATTAATAAAAAACTTAGTATGTAGAAACGGGAAAAAGTAATAATGTACAAACACGTATAAAAACTCATTTGGCATAAAAAAACCCTTTCCCAGAACACTGGCAGCGTTACACCCTGAAGTTGCAATGCTGATGAAAAACCCATCCTTCTTGCCACGTGAAAAGTCAACTCGCTGTTTATTGATATTCCGAATTGCTCGATAGGCACTCCGTCCCCATGGGCAAATGTTTCAACGTGAAACGTTTCAAACGTACACCTCCCAATACAATAAAACTAGCTTTTGCCCGCGACTTCGTATGCAATATCCCGTTGCTGCCCGTTCCCGTATAGCCTAATAGCCTTCCTTATGAATATCGCTATCATAATACAAATGTAATTTTCAAAATCGGTTCTGTAGATTCAGAGATTACCCCCTACAACCTCACAAACTTTACCTCTTTAAAATAATAAGTTTATAAATAATTTATATGGTATAGATAGGGTAGAAGTAGGTATATAAATTATATTTCGTTCATTAAAAACAGCTGTAACTGTTACAGAAAGTAATAGACAATTCTTGAATAAACTATGCACTTACCAATTGCGCTAAATGCATAACAACTTCCACACGACCTTTGATTCTTAATGGGGGTGACGACGCTGTGATCGCGCCAATCGAACGACTCCGGCGCATCATTAAAGGTAATGTCTTTATCATATAAGTATTTGCAAGAAATCTTCTCCATGGGATGAGATTCACGAAAACTATCCAAACAGTTGATCTTTGATGCAAACTCTTCGCGAGACATATCCGAAAACTGTGTTATACCTGAAATGCACAATTATGCATAACTGATGCCAAAAACATTACAGCTGAAATCTAATTACATGAAAGTAAAATTAGGTACCGAACACAGCGTGATCGCTGTTTTCGTTCAATCTGTTAATTATTTCCAAATTTTCTTTGAAGATTTTGAATTTCGCTTGTTTCTCGGATTCATCAGCGTAGTTTCGTTCATACTTTTGAATGAAGTTTTCGAAGTGTAGTTCGGCGTGTTCGAGTGCGTACAGCTCGGGCACAGGGCCGGTTGACCACGCCGCCGCGAGCGCAAGCGCACTCGCAGACAGGAGTAACATTGATGACATGGCCATTACTCAGAGAACTGTACGTAGAACTGCTGGACAACCACTTTCTATATGCTTGCTCAACGGTGCAATCACAGTATTAAATACCACATTTTATCAGCTAAAGAATGTTAAATATTGGCACTTGCTCGATGTTTTTTTAATAGTTTTTGATAAGTTAAATATTTTTACTAGGTTAAATTCCTTAAGAAAATAACCTACATTTATTACTAATTTAAAAAAAATATCCATCAACCACACTCATAAGAATGTTTTGAAATAGGGTTGTCACAACCAAGCATAGCGGAGATCCAATTTCGGGCTGCAGAGTTTAGGCATCTAACCTTTTCGTGTAGGGTTGCCCTAAGTTACCGAGCTCGCTTCGCTCGCTCTTGTGCTAGTTAGTTGGTTGAAGAGAATTTTTCCGCTTAATTACAACTTTATAATTATAAAACACAATTACACTACTGAACACTTTCGCACTCGAGATCGCTTTCGAAGTTATATTTCGTATCGCAAATCCAATACTCGGCCGCGGGTTATTTGGTCCTTATATAGGGCGTCAGTTAATTCTAGGACCTTCTACTGTAAAATATTGTTTCAATTAATCGTTTAGATCTCTCAATACGAGCCAGCATGATTCGCACTACTTGGACGGTTTTTAAAATCTTCCTGCTTGATATACTTTCTGTCTGCAGCAGGCTATGTGACTACCTACCTATCTCACGTACTCACTGGTCAGATCAGACCAAAGCCATAACGAGATTCCATATGCGCAGTGTCCTGAGAAGGACTGAGGACGGAATGGCCTGGAAGCAGCTCTTCCATTACTCCATCAAAGATTTTCAGGTCGGGCACGATCATGGGCAATGAAGAACACAATTAAGAAGAAGAGAGAGTTCCTTACTTGCTTAAATGACATTCACCACTAAATTAGATTATTTGGTGATTGCCGGTAACACCTTTTTAGAATATGGGTATTATTTTAACGATGTCTTTATATGTTAATTTCTTGAAGAAAATGTTGCTGTAAAGCATGGTCATCCTAAGGGCAGTCACAGTCCCTGCCAGGGTGTCGGAATTCCTGCCAGGGTTGCGAAATTGGTTCAATACAGTCACCGTGGCCCTGGAACGGAAAGGGC
Source organism: Melanchra persicariae (assembly GCA_947386135.1). Lineage (NCBI taxonomy): Eukaryota > Metazoa > Arthropoda > Insecta > Lepidoptera > Noctuidae > Melanchra > Melanchra persicariae. The sequence goes on along the minus strand of OX376653.1, from coordinate 2,334,340 downwards.
ATTTGGAGGATCACGGATGGGTTTTAGCCAGTAAGAGTCAAACTACTTCCGCTCTGGGCGGAGCGGAAGGTCCGGTCCGCCCAGAGCGGAAGAAGTTATTTGATGGTTTTCCATTCTTTCTGTGTTCTGAATTATGACTACACTAGCTGTTGCTTGCGGCTCTGCTCACTGTAACTTCGTCAAAATCGATTCAGCGATTATGACGACTTTCGTGGCATTTGCACGTTTCAAAGAACGAATCTTATGGAGAAGAACGTGTAAAAAACTTCATGGACACACATTTGAATCAGTATTTACAAAACCACGGTTATATTCGTTTTGAAATAATTAATGCATATATAATACAAAAAGATTAAATCTTTACAATGCAAAGATGGTCTTGCAATCTTCAGCAGGTCCAACAATATTTTCAAATCTTAATCAAAGTTTGGGTGCTTTAATTACTGTGGAGTGGACCAGAATTACAAACATTGTCATCAATTTACTCTCCTGGGGGTCGAGTCTGCTATTGCAATCGTGTCTCAATGACCGGCCAATGATCGATTTTTGACGTATAACGTCAAACTTATGACACATTTCCCATACAAAAACTGTCAAAGTTGTCAAATATTCGATCACTGACCGGTCATTGAGACACGATTGCAATAGCAGACTCGAGCTCCTGGTTTTTAATAATACGCTTATCTGTATAATGTGCGTTTAATACAATGTTAAAAAATTTCGTCTAATTCAATTCTAATATTGTACCGGTATTTTATTATAACGTTCCAGTATCCCATGAAAGATGTCGCTATTGTAGCAAGTCTGACACCTGGTTGAACTAATTGTCTCCTATTTCTACTGATATAGTTGTCTGTTTACTAAAAATAAGTATTCTTTCTAACGTAAATGATATATTCATAGATATATTCACAAAGCAACGTCATGATTCCTTTAAACAGTTCCCTAAGAAAAACGCGCAGGTGGAGATTGTAAATGACTCTAAAGGCTCTTTTCTGCAGAAAGAAAAATAGACTCGATATCCAATCTATTCAACTATAATAAGTCTATTAAAAAGGTTTTTCGTAATTTGGTCCGTCTGAAGTTAGACAGACAAGCAGACGCACTTAAGTAATCTTCTCAGGGTTATATTTTTCCCAATGGCGTGGAACGATCGATGACCATCTGCAGCAAGGGGTGGTCATAATGGTGGTGAAATAAAGTGTAATATAATAATCAAGGTACATAATTATATTCATTATAGGTTATATTTTCAGAATGTAAGAAATAGTAAAATTGTTACAGTAAAAAGTTAGTATTTATTTATTTATTTATTTATTATAGGTTAACCAACAGCTTATGTATACAGCGTTTCTTAAGAATAGGTAACAAAAGCATTAGACCTATACAGTAGCCAATAATAGGTCAACCAACATTCAAAGTGAGATAAGATAACACATACTTAAAAAAAAAAATTAAAATTAAACAAGATTACAAAATAATGATGATGAATTACAAATTATAAGAAAGAGAACAAAATTACAATTATTCGCTAAGTTATAAAATAAAATAAAAAGAAAATTGTTACAAATTGAATAACATTGAATTAAATTGTAAAATAATAAGTAATAAAATTGTATAGAATTGTATAATATTAAATAAAAATTAAATAGGTAAGTATCAATAAAAATTGAATTGGATTCACATAACCATTTATGAAAGAAACAAATTAATCACAATAATCAGGTTGACGACATTATAAATTAATTAATTAATTAATTAATTCATTAATTAATTAATTAATTAATTAACAAAACAAAACAAAACATGTTTATGTCACCGTGAATCAATCATTTAATTATTCGGTTGCGTTCTTTGGTACTGTAGTAATTTGGCTTTAAAGACTTTAAAGGGATCATGGTAAATGTCAACTTCTGGAACAGATTTTATAAAGGTATTCATTTCTCTACAGAGTCTGTTAATAGGCGAGTTTACCCCTATATTTGATTTAGACGACTGAACATGGAATAGATTAGTAACAGGAAATCTAGGTATGTTGTAAGGAACCCTCAGAGCAGCACGCCCGACCAGCTCCTCGCAGTCTAGTCTATTATTGACTAATTTGTACAGAAATATTAGACCCTGCGATAGTCGACGATCTCGCAGAGAACTCATATTGAAGCACCGAACACGTTGTTCATACGGGCACCTGGGAGATATTTTACCAGAGGTATATGCTAGATGCTTCGTAAAAGCCCTCTGGATACTTTCGACTCTTTGTGAGTGTACTGCATAGTGAGGGTTCCACACCACGCTAGCAAATTCTAAATGGCTGCGGACCAATGCGTTGTACAAAACAATCTTAGTTCTTACAAGCTTAAAACCTTTGGTGCTTCTTTTAAGAAATCCAAGTAGCCGTGCTGATTTAGTGACGATGCTATCAATCTGACTTCTGAAGCTAACTTTTTCGTCCATGATGACGCCAAGATCTCGAACTTCCTTCGCAGACTCAACAGGCATTCCATTTATATTATATGAGACAGTCCCGGATTGTTTTTTTCTGGAAAATCTTATGTGGCTACATTTCGCCACATTAAGTTTCATAAAGTTCGAGCTACACCATCGTTCAATCCTATCCAAATCGTCTTGGATTAGTACAGCGTCTTCACTTGAACTGATTGTTCTATACATTTTTAGATCATCTGCAAACATTAAATATTTACAGTGATGGATTTCATCAGCTATGTCGTTTATGAAGAGCGAGAAAAGAATTGGGGCTAGGTGAGAACCCTGGGGAACTCCTGAGTCAGCATAGTATGGGTAAGATTCATAGCCATTCACAACAAGAATTTGCGATCGTCGAGTGAGATAAGACGAGAACCAGTTTAGTAATGAACCATGTATACCATTGTATTCTAACTTTGACAGTAGCAGAGAATGGTCAACTTTATCAAACGCACTGCTAAAGTCTGTGTAGATGGCATCCACTTCCAACCTTTTATCAAGAGCTAGAGTTACGTCAGATACAAACTCGACAAGATTCGTCTCGACACTGCGCCCAGTTTTAAAACCATGTTGATTGGGTGATATCATTTTATCCACATGATGAGTGATGACTGGACAGATGAGAGATTCAAAAACTTTTGCGAAGCACGATAGGATTGAGATGGGGCGGTAGTTTTTAACATTTGAAGGATCTCCTTTTTTAAAAACCGGAACGATTCTAGCGGTAGTACTAGTATAAATTAATGTTAAAAAAAGTCCAGTGCTTTTTCAGAATCGGTTGGTTAAAATGTGAATAAAACTTAAAACTTCGTAGCAAATCATGAACATAATTATTAAAAAGTATTATGCAACGATGGCGCTCGCCATGAAATCATTCATCATTCCACAGGAAAGAGCATCTTCACCACGCTGCATCTTGAAATAGCCTTCTTCTCCAAATGATGTGCCCCAAGAATTCTTCACGATCCAATATGGTTTATCACCGTCTGAAACAAATTTCAGTGAAACTAAAAACATACAATCTGCGAAGTCTTTTTCCAACTGAGATGGGATCGGCTGCCAGAGTTACCGTATGCAGCTGGATAGCCGTAGGAGAGAGCGATTTTAAGTTTTCTATAGAAAGTGAATAATCAAACTATTTTTCCCCTGTACTCTTTTTCGAAAATGTTCTCTTCTTACAGGGATATCTAGCGTATGCATACCCAGTTTAATTAAATTGGTTCATTCATTTAACTGCTCGAGCACAGAGTCGAGGCAGATTTTCGCGATTTTTATCTTTATTATTACTATTATGCAAGATTTATTATATAATTTGGAGTTTCACATGTGCAGTGCTCGAGTGTTTTAAAAATAAGGACTTGAAAGATTGTATGAAATACCGTACGGCGTAAACGCTCTTTACAAGACTGGTGTCAGATTTTGTGTCTTCTAACCACCCCCTTTTTTATGTATTGGTAATCATCAAATGACTTCTTCCACTATGGGCGGAGCGGAAGAAAGTGTCAGACTCGAATTGACTAAAACCCATCCATGTTCCTCCAAATGCCCTTTGCGTTCCAGTCGCGGTGACTCTTTAGAACAAATTACCCAGCTCTGGCAGGCATTGGCCCTAGCGGGCCCCGACTACTTTTCAGAAATCTCTTCTTAAGGACTAAAAAACACAACTTTACATGCTTTTCATGGCACTTATGAGTCTTGGTGGGGTAACTGCTATAGTAATTGGCCATGCTATAGTAACTGGCCACTCATAACAAAAGAGGTAGAAACAAGGTAATTTACAAAAAATATTCCAGTATCTGATACAGGAATATTTTCTGTCCATAACATGCATGGGCTTGCTTCCATGTTTCTACCTCTTTTGTTATGAGTGGCCAGTTACTATAGCACTTACCTTATGTAATGGATAGTGCCACATCCATGGGCTGGCCTCGGCAAGCGTTGTTTAACTCTGAAGTGGCTCATGTGGCTGTTATTATTTAGCCACAAGCTCCTTGAATTACAGTTAAACATTAGAAGATATTTGTTTGGTAAGTACAGAAAAATGTTAATGGCAGATACATTCTAAATTAATCCCGAATGATACTTGAACTGTAACCTTTAAATCAGGATATTTGCGATGACGCAAATGACAATGGGACTGAAACTTGTCCCACCCATAGTTAATGTAGCCATCGATTTTAATTGCAAAAATTAAACGTATTAGTAAATTAACCCGTACCTGATCCATATCCTACTAATAGGACTCCATGATTTATTCTGTCTACATCACACTGCTCATCGGATATTATTCCTTTTTTATATATATTTAGACCACTACCCTGGATACCTAGAAATAAAAAGATAACATTTAGCTTTTGTTTTTTGCCTTCATTGTCATAGTGGATGTACGATCTGATTACGTCCAACCAGGATCTGGAAAGGGCTCTGGTTGGAACCTGGGAGCCCCACCCAACACATACAGAAAAATAGATCCAGTAGTCAAAGTCCATAGCGTCCAAAAATATCTACAAAATGGTACAACGCCATCTTTCGGGTTGAAGCGAACTAATATAATGCCAAACAGTATTTCCAACAACAACTAATAACTCTGTCATACCTATATGGACGGATTTGGAAAATACTTTAAGTTTTATCTGAAATGGTCCCATTTAAATTTCGTAAACATGTGATGAAGAACTTCGGAGATGGACGGTTAAATAGATATGGAATTTTTGGAGGACAGCACTAAAAAAAGTGAAAAATTGTGGGAGGTTGTTGTTGGGGGTCGTGAAAAAAATTTTTATCACAACCACCTTAATTTGGGTATGAAATGAAAAAGCTTAAAGAAAAAAAGGCTTGAAGAGTAGAAAACAATAGAGTTTTAATTCATGTTAAAAGTCATGGTCCTTAAGCTTACCAATCGCGATGGGTCCGGTATGGTACAGCAGTTGCTTCAATTTCTCTTGTGAGGTCAGGTTAAAGGAGCGACAGTCATCTAGCTTGACCTTCACTTTGTTTGCATCAAAACGGCAACTGCGCTTTTTTCCTTCATACGGATAGTCTGCTTCAGACTCGCTTCCTCCTTGATTAATTAGTGACCTGTCAAATGATTAACAAATATCTGTATCTATACATCTATATCTATACATAATAGAACTGTAACCAATCGGTGTCTGTAAAACTATCACTAAAAATCTTTATTACTTAACGCAATAGAACACATAACAATTATTTTTAGAATTTTTGTTTGTGTGTCTGTGCGTTTGTGCGCACTAATCTCAGAATTGGCGCAATCGATTTGGATGCGGTGTTACTCGTGTATGAAATGAAACAAACCCTAAATGCTAAGTAAAGCTGTGGCAAAGCTTATCACAGCTTTACTTATCATTTAGGGTTTGTTTCATTTCAATGGGGTTCATAATAAGTTGCAGTGGTTCGGGAACGTATGGCGGGCTTGTCTCAAAAATAAAATGAACTACAAAAGTTAAGAAATGATAGTTTTAGAAGCGTAGAAGTTTCCTATGTAAGTTGATCTCACATCCATGCGGTTCAACATAATTATTCAATTGGGTTCAGCTTAAATTTGACAATTGTCAGTCCGACACGGCCGCATCAAATCGCAGCGAACGCAAGTATTTCAGAAACACACAACGCTCCCTGGTAGCCGCTAAACTCAGTAATAGAATCACTGTGGGCGAATCGGAGTAAGAAACCAATGAAAATCAAAAGAAATCGCTTTTTACAAAAGATACTGAGATTCAGACTAATAGGCACGGCTATATGGGTATTTATATTAAGAAAGAAAGGAGATAAAAGAAACCGTTGTCCTATTCAAAATTATATGCACGCCTGTTCCAAATTCCCACAGAAATGATACTAAACCCAACTTTGAACTTGACAACATTATTCAATTTTAGCTCAGTAAAAGCGATTTATAATTACCGGAACGCAACGTCCATGAACCCGCCCAAACACCCGTGATTTTTTTTGTCACAGTCTACAATCTGCTGCTCAGATAACCTTAACTGCTCCTTGTGTTTGATGGCGTACTGACCCTCAATATTACCTGTGAAAAATGTTAATTTGATTAGCTTCTGAACGCAGCTTGGTCCGCGTGAATGAAGAGAACGTACTACGGTTAGATGGAAAGGTCATGCATGATCTTCAAAACCAAAATCAACAAAAATATCATAAACACACATTTTAATTTTTACATTATTTTAAAATAAATTAATGTACAGGGCTGTTCCAGAAAGGTGTGCTCATATTTAAGGGTGATGTCGAGTACAAAAAAAAAAAAAAGTTTTTTTGTTAAAAAAATTCGACACAAAAAAACGATTAAAAGCTTCCGAAGAAATGATTTTTTGTTTATCAGCTAGCCAACATCACCCTTAATTATGACCACACCTTTCTGGGACAGCCTGTATATTAGATACTAATAAACAACAAGATTAACAAAAAACTTAGTATGTAGAAACGGGAAAAAGTAATAATGTACAAACACGTATAAAAACTCATTTGGCATCAAAAAAATCCCTTTCCCAGAACACTGGCAGCGTTGCACCCTGAAGTTGCAATGCTGATGAAAAACCCATTCTTCTTGCCACGTGAAAAGTCAACTCGCTGTTTATTGATATACCGAATTGCTCGATAGGCACTCCGTCCCCATGGGCAAATGTTTCAACGTGAAACGTTTCAAACGTACACCTCCCAATACAATAAACCTAGCTTTTGCCCGCGACTTCGTATGCAATATCCCGTTGCTGCCCGTTCCCGTATAGCCTAATAGCCTTCCTTATGAATATCGCTATCATAATACAAATGTAATATTCAAAATCGGTTCTGTAGATTCAGAGATTACCCCCTACAACCTCACAACCTTTACCTCTTTAAAATAATAAGTTTATATAATTTATATAGTATAGATAGGGTAGAAGTATAATATATAAGTAAGTAAGAGGTATATAAATTATATTTCGTTCATTAAAAACAGCTGTAACTGTTACAGAAAGTTATAGACAATTCTTGAATAAACTATGCACTTACCAATTGCGCTAAATGCATAACAACTTCCACATGACTTATGACTCTTAATAGGGGTGACGACGCTGTGATCGCGCCAATCGAACGACTCCGGCGCATCATTAAAGGTAATGTCTTTATCATATAAGTATTTGCAAGAAATCTTCTCCATGGGATGATATCCACGAAAACTATCCAAACAGTTGATCTTTGATGCAAACTCTTCGCGAGACATATCCGAAAACTGCGTTATACCTGAAATGCACAATTATGTATAACTGATGCCAAAAACATTACAGCTGAAATCTATTTACATGAAAGTAACATTACCGAACACAGCGTGATCGCTGTTTTCGTTCAATCTGTTAATTATTTCCAAATTTTCTTTGAAGATTTGGAATTTTGCTTGTTTCTCGGATTCATCAGTGTAGTTTCGTTCATACTTTTGAATGAAGTTTTCGAAGTGTAGTTCGGCGTGTTCGAGTGCGTACAGCTCGGGCACAGGGCCGGTTGACCACGCCGCCGCGAGCGCAAGCGCACTCGCAGACAGGAGTCACATTGATGACATGGCCATTACGAAGAGAACTGTACGTACAACTGCTGTACAACCACTTTCTAAATGCTTGCTCAACGGTGCAATCACAGTAATTATACCACATTTATCAGCTAAAGAATGCTAAATATTGGCATTCGCTTGATTTTTTTTAAAATAGTTTTTGATAAGTTAAATATTTTTACTAGGTTAAATTCCTTAAGAAAATAACCTACATTTATTACTAATTTAAAAAAATATCCATCAACCACACTCAAAGAATGTTTTAAAATAGGGTTGTCACAACCCTGCATAGCGGAGATCCAATTTCGGGCTGGCACAGAGTTTAGGCATCTAACCTTTTCGTGTAGGGTTGCCCTAAGTTGCCGAGCTCGCTTCGCTCGCTCTTGTGCTAGTTAGTTGGTTGAAGAGAATTTTTCCGCTTAAGCAGAGTTGATACAATACTGTTACAGTTTCTTTGATCTTTTGAAATTGTCTACCTATACCAAATTTTGCTTTGATAGTTTTAATGTATGGAATGTGGTGTAAAATATAGTGTAGCAAATGGACGAAGAAATTGAATCTTATCAACGGTTTTACTCTTTGGTTTATCATCCCCACCTATCCACAAAAATCAATGATATTCTAACTGTAGATAGTAAACTGTTTTTTCTTTGAAAAAACAACGTGTCTCCGTTTCATTTTTGAAGTTAAATACAGTAGCAGTAGTATTTCGAGCAGAATAAACATGTTTTCCTTTTTTTTAACACTGTTTATTTCCAAAACTGTATAACCTACGCATGTCAAACTTGGAAATTTAAATCCAAATTAGAAAGCAAAATCACTACCTGCCAACGCGGAATAGAACGAAGTATGCTCAATATTAAAAAGATGCAAAAAGTTCGACACACAAAAATAAGAGAAACCACCAAAGTGACGGATGCTCTTACCTACGCTAAGAAACTAAAATGGAAGTGGGCTGGCCACGTAGCGAGGCTAAAGGACGAGAAATGGACCAACAGGGTAACAACGTGGAAGGGTCCAATCGGCAAACGTCTCAAAGGCAGACCCCACACGAGATGGGCAGACGAGTTGATAAAATTAGCTGGTACCTGCTGGCCGCAAACAGCTCAAAATAGAGACACATGGTATTCTTTAGAGGAGGGCTTTACCTTCACTTGTCTTGAGGAGGGGTTCATGCAAACAAACTTCTACATTATTATTCAAATCCAAACATTTTTCAAAAACAAATGAAATATGTGTAAATAACATCATTATTTTTTTTGCTTTCTTTTAATTTTTTTAATGTATCCTACTTCTTTGCACGAAATAAAAGGCTTATTACTACTATTTATTTATTTCCAAATATAAAACTACTATCCATTTTTCTTTCGTAACGTAACTATTTTCAAAGGTATGATAATAAAGTATAAAATCACCGACGATAAATATTAAAATTATTGACGTTGCTGAAAAAGCGCTTAAAGATATTTAATGTCCTTGTTCCGGTGAATGTCTTTCCTACTGGAATTTAAACAAACCGTCTGTCGATAAAAGATTTATGACATACCAGCTAGTGGCCGCGGTTGCGCCAGCGTAAAATATGAAAAATCTGAGTGCTAATTCTACTATTCTTAAGCAACGTTCTCATTCAAATCTCAGTCAAAATCTATCAAAAATATTTGGAAGCTAAGGCTTTTTGACATATTGCGGTTGACATGCGAATGTAAACGATGCTTAAAATTAGTCAACAAAATATTTTCCATACAGGTTGAGCGTTGATGACTCAATTAGGACTAAATTTATAAATGCATACAATAAAATGTTCAAATATTTACTAAAACTCGGTAGGTATATAATATTGCGAATGCACTTCTAAGGAATACTGAAGGAATTGATAACAGAGCCGTTGTTCTCATTAGTAACGATCATGTCAATGTTACGAGTAGTATTGTTGTTCGTCAGTTGTCTTGCGCTCACGTCATACGCACATACAGACGCCGAACTTTTCGAAAACTTCATACAAAAGTATGAACGAAACTACGTCGACGAATTCGAGAAACAAGCCCGATTTCAAATATTTAAAGAAAATTTGGAGAAAATTAACAGCTTGAACGGGAACAGCGATCATGCAGTGTTTGGTAACATTAATTATTACTAAATTGTACATCTCATATTAAGCACAGGGCAAATATTTATTAGAGCAAGGGTATTTTGGGCGGTCACAAAGGGAAATTTATTACACAAAATGGCAATTTATTACAAAAAACCTTCGGATAGACTAAACGAAAGGACAAAGATTTAGGGCAGTCATTAGTTTTAATTGTATAATTTGATTTTAGTTTAGACATAATGGAAATGTTTATTAATGTTTTTCAATCTTGATTTTAGTTAGTATATGGATCAATCCGAAATAAATAATTTATTATTATTATAACACGATCCTTGGCTTCTATACAACAGCATTTTGATTTAATTGCAGATATAACACAGTTTTCTGATATGTCTCATGAAGAATTTGTATCAAAATTCAACTGTTTGAGTCGTTCACGAGCCCCTCGTCCCAATGATGGTGAAACCGGTCAATCGTACTCTGAACTATTAATTTACAACGTGGGACAGAATCGCAATATCTGAAACATTGTTTATATGTATCATTATAAAAACTTTTACTGTAAGACCAACAATGAAATCGCGAAAAAAAACAACTTCTCCGTATGTGAGATAAAAATCTGCCGAAAACAGCTGATATTTTTTTCGCGGTTCGCAACGAAATACACAGTTTGCAAGGAAAGAAAGAAAGAAAAAGTTTTACGTTCAATTTTAATTGCCCGCTCTGAAAATACACACAGTAACGTGCTATACGAAATAAACTTCAAACTATAAATGCTTAAAGATACTAAATAGTACAGTCAGAGACAAAAAAGCTATTCACTCTTTAGTTTCCTAAATCTAAATAGAAGTAACATTAAAAAAAAAATGTGAACCCAGTCGCTACTGAATGCCGATATCGAAGCATTTTATGTCAATTGAAATGATAATATAAAAGAAACAGTGTTAACCAATTATTGTCTCTGACCGTACCTACTTAAACTACGTTAGATAAACCAAAAAAAAAAAACAAATTCGCTGTCTTTCTTGTTTCCAGGCATCAAGGGTTCTGGTCTAGCGTATTATACGAGAGGAATCATATCCGATGAGCTGTGTGATATAGGTCATATAAATCATGGGGTCCTGTTGGTAGGATACGGATCAGGTAACGGTTTTCCTTGTTTAATATTCGTAGAAAGCTGAAATTTGGCATGACCTGTTTCATAGGGAGTGTAGGGGCGATTCTCGGCCACAATAGGCTCGCTGTCCGATCACAACCAGGCCCGAGTCGACTGCGCGTTGTGTTTCACGCGGGCCTACAAGAAATGTCAGCAAAGTAGACGGGGCCCGTTCTATGGGGTCTACACCTGTCTAAGGAGACAACACGGATGGGTTGGGGAAAAACGTGATATGAGCGTACAAAGTCGCGGGCAAAGCGCCAAAATTAAAGTTATTTTGTACTCTGTATTTGGTAGTCGGTTATATTTTTTTGTAAAAATTTTTTTTTTCGTGGAGCGATTGCTTGTGTAATTTCCACAGCCCAGTAAATGGGTAACGCGATACCCATTTGCAAGACTTGTGGCAGATTTTCTGATTTTCATTCAATATCACAGGATGTCTGTCTGCAATTAGTTTTGTTTCAGAGAATGGTATCCTGTATTGGATCGTGAAGAATACTTGGGACACCTCATTTGGAGAAGGAGGCTACTTCAGGATGCATCGAGGTGAAGATGCTCTTTCCTGCAGCATGATGCATGATTTTTTGACAACAGCCGTGATTGCATAAATTATAAATATTGTTTTTATTTGGACAACACTTAAGTTTTTTTCTTTTCGACCGATACTTTATTATTTGTATGCGGGAATTTGAGTTACCTTTCACATTCTTATTTTCATAATTTGGGTTTTTTATATTTTCTAGATAATATATTAAAAATAATTATCTTGACTACTTGCTAGTTTTTTTTTGTCCCATCGTTTTGTTATGATACATGATGTTGCAGAAGGCCATCAATACCACTTTTAAACTTATAATCAAGAATCAAGTCATAGTATTCCTACGTATAATACGTCTAACTTACTACCTCCACTTATCTACTGGCAGCGTTGCCACGTTGAAGTGAGTATTACCCTACTGATTCTTTAGCTGTAAAGGGTTGAGTAACGGTTTTCTGATGCTCCGAAAAACACAAGGAGCGAAAGTTTTAGAAATTTTTGTCGATTTTTCTTGTCACAATCTTCATCATCACTTGAATCTATGATCCTTGTAAGGCATTCAACTCAATCTCTCGTTTTATCATACAATCGGTCAAATTTAAATTCTTTTTTTATTTCTATTTGAAAACAGCAGCTAAATATTTATTTATTTATTATTTATTTATTTTATACTTCATTGTACACCTCATTATAAAAACAGGACAAACATTTGAATATGATTGTATTACGATATTATTGTCAGTCACACAGAGTCACACACAAGTCTGTTCGTTTCAAATAATTTGGTGTACCTCAAGGTTTTATTATTAGCCCTTTCTTGTTCATGTGGTCAACGATTTTAATATTTGAAGCAAGCATATTATAAGTTAGGGGAGTACATTGAAGATAAAAATGCTTGGTTCAATGCTGGTCCTGCTCCACAACGCCACTAGGCAGCCACTAGGGGCTGAAAGTAATCTGTTAGCATTTGGTAATATTGTTGGACCGGTTGAAGATTGTGAGAATGCTATATTTTTCATTGTATAGATTCAACTTATTTAGCATTGTATAATTTCATGCACATGTGTGAGTACTGTGTACCTTTAAACCATAATGATCATTTTGGGTAGGTCTTTGACTTGGAATGTACCCTGGCGATTGGGAATGACATGCTCACTCAAAAGTCTGGCTGACGGTGGCACATGGGTTGGATCATTTGGCTCCCTTAAAAATGGTTGAGCCGAATGGTGTTAGCGTATGCGTCATGTTCGTGAACGAGCGCCGTCAGCTGAGACTGGTCATCTCTCGGCTGCCATGGTTTATTTTAATTATTTCTTAGTATTGTTTTTTTTTACTCCGGACTCTTTTATCCTGCACGTCTTTTACATCGTTCTCACTTATATGTATAATTTCAACATGAATGATGTAACCATAATTTTGTAACAAAATATAATTTTTAAAATTAAGTCTGCTATTATGGCGGCTGAAGATTGATTATAAAAAGAAATTTCTAACTTTCTGAAGTCTATCTTTGTAAAGGTCTAGAGGTAAGAAATAGTGTTTTTAATAAAACAATGAAACCACAATATTGCACTGCTCAATATATTTTATTATGTCCCTAAAAACCCAAAAAAATATTTAAATAGATCGATCGATCATAATATGTAATTATCATTAATTACATTACTATGGATGATGACATAAAACCATTATTCATCATTTTACATGAGCTAGCATTATCTCCGCGTTGAATTCTGATGTAGCCAAGTTCACCAAAACTTTCACCCCAGGAATTCTTAATAATCCAATACTGTTTACCGTTTTCTGAAACGAAAATTTTGCAATAAAAATTACAATTTCAAAAAGTAAGTGAAAAAATGGTCATTTTTTTATAAAAATTGCTCGGACATACCTGTACCGTAACCCACCAGAAGCACAGCATGGTTTACTCGGCCTGAATTGCAAAGCTGATCCGACATTATGCCTCCATGATAACCTTGAAAGTTATGTGCCTGGACGCCTGTAAGAAAAAGTAGAAGAAATAAAATAAGTTTAGTGGCAATATCAACATCTACGACGTTTCAGCGTGTCAGAGGGTCTACTCTCTAAGCCAAATGTCCGTAGTTTCGGCCTTAGTGTTGGGCGTTTTCTACTCCGTATCTCCTACGGACTTACGATTAGTCCCGAACCCGAACTAAGAACAACTGTCAAATCGTGTTGTCATTCATTCTCTAAGCCTGGGCGTGCTTTAGGTGGCTCGCCATCCAATTAGGGTCGACAGCGCGTAGTTTTCCACGTGCACCTTAAAGAGATGTCAGCATAGAAGACGGAGACCGCTAGGGCCAGTGCTTAAGAAAAGAGTCTCCGCGGCCCTGGAACGCAAAGGGCCTTAAGAGAAACTGGATGGGTTTTAGTCAGTAAGAGTCTGACACTCCCTCTCTCACTGCCTCTCACTGCCCAGAGCGCAAGGAGTAACTTGTTGATTTCCCATCCATGCAAAGAGCGTGTCTGTTTGTCACTTCTGTCCGGGTAACTTACCAATAGATATAGGTCCGTTCTTGTACAATAACTGCTTAAGCTTTTCTTGTGACACAACGTTGTATAAGTTGCAGTCAGTAAGCCTCACTGCTGCTTTGCCTGGGCTAAAACTACAGCGTTGCTGTTTTCCTACGTATGGGTAATCGGCTTCAGTTTCGATGCCTCCCTGCTGAATTATCGACCTATGAACAAGTTTTCAGATTTTAAAAAGTTTATATTATTTGTTTAGCACTCGCATGGATGTAACACATTGAAATTAGATATTAAAGTAGCAGGTCATATAGCTTCAAAGATGAGTGCTGAGCATCGATCCCGGATCGATCTGTGATATTGAGTACGCAAAACGCAGACTCAGAGTAGTAATAGTAGACTGATATTTATATTCGTGCTCCATACAATATTTGTCGGAAGCCCAATCTGACTCCAGTTTTGCCAGGAACTACCGTGTTACCCAGTTAATGGGTTGTGGAGGTCACGTAGACAGCCGCTCCACGTAAAATACTGGTAATCAGATGAATTCGTTTTGGCTGGAAGTCGACTCAAATATTTGGAAAAAGGCTAGGCAGATGATGATTATTGATGATACAATATTTGGCAATAGCTGGAACACAAACTGAAGGACTGAAGGTTGATAAAAACAGAGGAGTCAGTCGTTATACAGCTAGCTGGATCCCAATTATGTCGTAAATTAATATTACACGAAACTGAGCTAGGTAGATAAAACCCTTAAGTAAATGCCATGCCATGCAAAAAAGCGGAATCCAAAACAAAAATTCTGAAAAAATAAAACCTTTTCAATGCAGCGAGATGTTGTCTAGTTGTAAGGTACTTCTTCGAAAAATTATGCCTGAGGGTCAATTCTACTAATTTTAAGCAACATTAGCATCTCAGTTTCAATCCGTCAAAAATGCTTATTCGAAAATTAGAGGCGTTTTTGTCAGATTGAGATGAAAGATGTCCAAAGCTGGACATAGGCCTCCCCCAAGTATCTCCACAACAACCGGTCCTGTGCATCTCGAATCCATCGGCTACCAACGACCCTCACAAGGTCACCGGTTCATCTTGTGGGAGGCCTTCCAACGCTGCGGCTTCCGCTACGCCAATATATGATCAAGTAGAAAAAAATCAGATAGAAAAACTCATTAACACTTCGACGCAGGCAGTTCATCGGATCGAATGCGAACGTTACTTAACTGTTAGTAGAATTAGCCTCCAGATTTTATTTTAATACCGAGGATTACATGAAAAAGTATTTAATGTCATAGAACTGACATGCACAAAAATTATGAACTTAAACTAGACATCCTTAAAATCCATGACATCTCTTTGAATAGAAATCTATAAGAATATTTAGGTAATGTATTTAATTTACCGAAAAGCAGTATGCATTTGTCCGCCGTTACATCCATTTGAATTTCTGTCGCAGTCAATAGTCTGTTGTTCAGATAACTCTATTAGGCTCCCATGTTTGATTGCATATTGACCTTCGATGTTTCCTGTAAAATAAATATGTTAAAGGTAGTTACATCATCATCATCATCACCATATCAGCCGAAAGACGTCCACTGCTGAACATAGACCTCCCCCAAGTGTCGTCACAACAACCGGTCCTGTGCGTCTCGCATCCATCGGCTACCAGCAACCGTCACCAAGTCATCGGTCCATTTTGTGGCAGGCCTTCCTGATACGTAGTCTTCAGGTACGCGGTTGCCTTTTTACAATTACAATTAATTTAGCCATCAAACTAAATTAAGGTAAGTAAGAAACACTTCATGGGTTCACATTTATCTTGTTTTAAGGGTAGGTGGATACCTTTATCAACAGTATTAATCCCAATTCTTGTCAACAATTGAAATAATTCATTTTTCTATGACGCCTTCAAAATCAATAAAGTTTCAACTTCTTCTTTTCGTATCGGCGATGCTTCTTACTATACTGTTTGGGCCCACTAGGCAATCGTTGCTCAGATCCTGAAGGGTGTAGGTGGACAGGCATTTGGGTAATGGGGCATAGACAACGAGTAACTCTGTCGCGAAAAAAAATATCAGCTGATCAGTTCATTTTGTCGAGTTATGCGCACATACATCTATGGGGCAGTTGATTTTTTTTCACGATATCAGTTTGGTCCCATAGTTAAAGTAGTTCATAATGATGAGTACAATGCCCCATATGAGGTATTGCGTTAATTCTGTTACGCGTTGTATTTAGACATATTTCTTGGTACACCGTATATCTCATCTCCAGTCACCAATCTGCCAACCTTTCCGGATCGGCTTCCAGTCTAACCAGATGCAGCTGAATATCATCATTTTAAATGGAGTGACGGACTATCTGACCTACGTAATCCAGTAACTGGGTAAAAACCCCTTGGCAATACTGGTGTCAGATTTCTTCCCTTCTTTTTACCCCTAATGTAAGGTCTGAGACAAGCCCGCCACACATTCCTAAACCACTGCAACTCCTGAAAGCCAGAATCAGCAGTGGCTACCACCAGAAAAACGCCGAGTCAATGAAGCTCGACGAGTTCCGATGAAACAATTCAACTGTCTTGGATTCCTCATCGAACTTAATCAGAAAATAACAGCAGAGGAGTAGGAAACAATATTATTTCCACTTCCCTCCTTATCTAGCAGGAGACAGAATAGAGCTAGGCCAAATAGGCACCAAGGGACATACAACTGGGTTAAGCCCAGTTGCCAAGCACCACGGGTTATACATTAACACTAATACTAATGGGTCCTTTATTGTGAGCTACTTTTGAGTCCAGTACCTAACAGGTATGGTAAAATTGCTTGAACGGAAATTTGTTCTGGTTTCTACAAGGTCCGTATAGTAAACAACATCAGATGTAACCTGAATAGTATCCAACATAATATTGCGTTCAGTTTGCCAAAGAATTCACTCCCATAAGATATGATGTGTGGATTGTTTCTATTCAAGGTCAGATTGACTGAAAGGAGAAGACAGGCATAAAGGAAAATAATTTACGCTTAGACCAGCCGTACACGGACTGCTTCAAGCAGTTGAGACCGACTGCTTGAAGCAGTCCGTGTACGGCTGACCTTAAAGTTGCCATGACCTGTGAGCAATAACGTAAGGTCTACAAATGACACCCGGGACAACAGCGTAACATGCTTTCCGAGGCACGGAAGAATCTCGGTATGTTAAGATGGTCACCCATCCACAGACCGACCTCGGCAAGCGTTGCTTAACCTTGAAGATCAACCTGTGTAGCTGCAATTATTTAGCATCGAGATTCTGTACTCACCACTGACACTAAACCCATAGCAACCCCCACACTTGTATTGGTTCTTAACTCGAGTGACAACATTGTGTTGTCGCCAATCGAATGAATCAGGCGCATTGTAGTCTGGAATCTGACTATCATACACATCGTTGCATGCTGCCCCAGTCAAATTCGCTGGTTCTCCCAAACCGGTGAATTGATTGACGAATTCATCTGGAGTTAGATCGCTAAATCTTGTTACACCTGAAAGAAAAGATGTTTTAGAACAAATACTTTTTACTTTAATAACTGAAATGGCAAGTCGAGCTGTTAACATTATTTTCGTACCAAATACAGCGTGATCACTTTCTTGATTTAGAACATTAGTCCTTTCTAAGTTGTCAATGAATATTTCGAGCCTGGCTTGCTTTTCTACTTCGTCAAGGTATTGTTTGTTGTGCTTTAGGATGAACCGTTCGAAGTGCATCTCAGCATGTTCGCGCAGGAACACCTCAGGCGCAGTCTTGGTTGCCGCCAGCGTCGCTAAACAAGAGCACAACAAAAAAACTAACAGTGACATGGTCGGTCAGTAGACTCAAAGAATCTGGTTGAGCAAAGAAAGTCTGAAGCCTTTTATCCAGTTTTTGTAAATGAAGTATTCGAGATTATAATTTGATATGTGAAAACTAAAACACTTTCAGGAATTCCGATAACGCAATTATTTAAATTTTTGCGTTCTCATCAGGCAATCTTATCTTTTATACTCGTAATACGATATTTTTGCATTGTTGTTTGTCCGTTTCGATTTTATCTGTTTCTAAGTATTTTGGGTAAGAATTCAATATATTTAAGTTATTTCAATCTTTAATTTCTAGTAGTATAGTCTTTATTGCCTAAATGAATACCTACTAATACTAGATAATTTGTTGTTTCGTAAATATTTACAACCTGAGCAAAGCTGCGATGAATAAGTTGATATATAAATCTGACACGTGTCTGTCTACTTAACTTATCTATAACATTAATAACACAAATACTCCGAAAACCTCTGAAGTATTTACACACCTAACAAAGTGATTTATTGTCATTTAAATCTTTTGAAAACCTTGCATAGCTCTGTGAGTCCATGTGTTTATCTTGAATTCCTTTGCTAAATAGTTTGATTTCTAGAAGTATAAAATGAATGCCGTTACTAGAATTAACATCATTTGTAATGAAAATGTCGGTCTTGTTGATTTTGTGTGCGTTTTCCATCTCCACAGCCTGCGCTTTACGGGCAGCGCCAATTTATAAGCTTGAAGACGCAGAACTACACTTTGAGACCTTTATTCAAAGACATGGCAAAGTATACGCTGACGAAAATGAGAAAATAGCACGATTTGAAATATTCAAAGTGAACTTGGAGGAAATTAACCGTTTGAACGATGGGCAGGATGACGCTGTTTTTGGTAATGCAAACATTTAAAACACTTATTTCTAAATCTACAAATCTTATTTATAATATAATATTAATTTAACCATATACAATTAAAATATAATAAAAAAATTAAAACTCCTAACTAAAATATGGCGTCATAAAATTCATCCGCGTCGCTGTCGACTGGAAGTGAGCCCAAAAGACTGGTGGCATTGCCACGTTGTATGGCAATGCTTATCCTCTGTCCGAAGTAAAAGTCAGCCCTTGGGTCACCCGAAGTGTCAACTAAGCGTTTAGCAAGTTCTTTAAATAACGCATGAGCACTCGGACCCCACGGTCCAAGAGTTTCAACCCCAAATGGCTCTAAAATATATTATTGCCAACTAGGTTATTATATTTCCGCCGTTTGAGGTTCTCAGCAGCCGCAACGGCAGCACCAGCACAGCACGACGAGCTAGGAAGATGGAATGGCGCAAGAGTATCGACACAAGTAGCGTCCCACACTTTAGTGTGGGCCTACCCATCTTCCACGGAAATAAAGACATACCGTCCGGTCGCTTACCATCGTCGCGTGCCAGACAACTGGGTTCTAGTACGGCGGGAACGCCGACGGCAACAAGAGCGCGTCGGATAATGTCGTTAATGTTTGCGTGCCGCGCTTTGCGACCAGCACTTCGCCTGCATGACAGGCCGTGATGCCCGAGACTGTTGACAGCTTTGCCACAGTGGCAGCGATGAGGAGAACAGCAGGATGCGCCTAAGCGAAGGGAAGCAGCGAGGTGGAAAGTCGTATCGTGTAACAAGGTGCCTATGTTCGACGACGGTAGTGCGTGAAGCCAGAGGCCCGACTCCCACTCACCCACCAGCGCACGCTCAGCAGAATTGGCAATTAGGTTCTTCTGAACTTCTTTGTAGAGCGGTTCATCCCACCGTCTCTGGTATGATAGGTAGTCGGGTAGATTTTCATTCGGGCAAGCGAGTCTCCAGGCATTCACAGCTTCGGTGAAGCATGGCACATCAAAAACAATTAGTGTGGAAGCAAGGATATTCCTGATTAATTTATCAGTGCCATGAATCGAGGATATAAAAGCCGGTAAACTAATACTGGTAATTTTGCGAACGCCGCGGCCTCCTATACGGATGGGAAGGGTAGCTTGAGCCCAAGCTCGGTCGTCCATGGCCACATATAAAAGTGAAGAAAGTGTATGCTTGATAATTTTGTTCATTTTTTCCAAAAGATGAGGGTGCTTCCTTAAATGGGAAGCACGAAGGAAATATGTTAATTTAAGGCCGAAACAGCAGTAACGAATTATGGTGATGGCCGAATGCATGTTAGTTTGAAATAATCTTTCCGAAACGTCATTAAAATTTTGAGTATCTGGGACTCGTTCTCGATAGCCGATGGAACTTCGTGGAGCACTTCCGACGTTTGGCTCCGAGACTGGAGCGGGTCGGGGCTGCTTTTAAGCGGGTTCTGCCCAATCCGGGGAGTCCAAACGCCTCCGGATCATGCGGCAATGGCCATCCGGCTGGCCCGGGGATACCGCACGGTCTCACGCGAGGCGGCGAGCCTCCTTTCTGGATTGCCGCCATGGGACCTGGAGGCGAGAGCCCTCGCGCACTTTTACACGTGGCGCTTGGAGGCGCTACGCCGGGGCGACAAATTGCAGCGTGGCGGACGGAGCTCCCAACAACAACAACACAACAGCAACCCAGTGCAGGGCACGCCACAATTGGAGAGACGCCCCGGCGTCCTCACCTTCCGCCTTTTTTTTTTTTACGGGGGGAATTCCTCACGGAGGGGTCTGTCAGACTCTTACTGACTAAAACCACCCCGGTGTTCCATATTCCACCTACAGTTGGTGGGTTCGCGGGAACGTACGCGCCTTCCGTAATCCCCGGCTGGTGCCGGCCCGCCTCCGCGGGCCACATCTCGTAAGCGGGGGGAGTGAGGTGTTTAACTCCCCCCGCGACGTCAGAGGAGCGCACGGGAACACACCTCGGGTTCGGATGAATGGGGGGCGACGGACGTCTCCAAGTCCGCCACCCCTGGACCCAGTTGGGGGGGCAGAAGGAGGGCAGCGTATGCCCTCCTCCGACGCCTGTTGCGCCTGCTGTGAGCCGGGAGAGCACTCGAAATCTCCCTCTCCGTTTCCGCAGCCTCCTTCTTTGCGATGACTTTCGCGGAAGGATCGCGTCCCAGGACTCCTCGCCGCCGACCATAGATCGGACTACGGCCGGCAACGAGAGGTCACTGCCTACCACAGAGACGAGGGCACGGCGCGGCTCCTGCCAAGCGGCACACTCTGCCAGCGTATGCCGCGCCGTGTCCTCCCTACAATTGACGCAGTGATGACACCGAGCGTCCGGATAAATAAAAATAAAAATTTAAAAATAAAATTTATTGGAATAATAATAAGTTACAAAAGTGTACAAATGGTTCAGTAGTATACATATTAATCTAGGCCTATAATAGTATTATAATAATCTGGATAAAAACTATGGTATGACAAATGTATAAGATTACAGTTGCATATAAAAATAGAATAGTGTAGTGCGTTGCCCGATTTAGGTTTATTTAAACCTGTGTTTCAGGCCATCTCTACGACGACGGTAGTTTCGAAATAGAACCTTGAATTAAATTAACATAATATATTTTAAATATCTAAGCAGAAACAATATTTTGCGAAACCTTATTAACTAGGCATAAAGGATATATTTATATCTAAAACTAAAATTATTATAAATATTAGGTAAGGTAATTACAGTCTAGTCAGCTACTCTATGTCAGCACCTCTAGTAGTTTTTCCGTGTCTGCGTAATTTAGTTTTGCTAAATAATCGACTAACATTATACTACACCTATTATAACTTACATTATATATCTTGAGCAATTTGTTCAATTTATTATATAAGAAAGGTCCTAGAAATATATAAAATCTTTTATTGAATGCATGTTTAGTCGGAGGATTTGTGCAAACCAGATCCTTTCTTCTCTTGTCTGCAGGTACTGGTTTAAAATCTAGTTCAGTGTGTTGCAGTAAAACTATACTTAAAACAAATAGTTGTCGAACTGTTAGCACCTTGCATGCCATATAAAGCTGGTGTGTAGGAAATCTGAATGGGCGACAGGTGGCAACTTTAAGAATTGCTCTTTGTGCACGTTCTAGGGATAGTAAACTTGATTTTGCGGCACCACCCCAGGAAGTTATGCAGTAGGTAAGGATAGATTGACACAAAGCCAAGTAAACCTGTTTAATTAATTTAAAGTCGGCTATGTCCCGTAAACTCTTAAAAATGTATATTAATTTCCGCACTCTAGTGCATAATAAATCAATGTGTTTACGGAAGTTTAGATTTGTGTCAATTGTGACGCCTAGATATTTGATATGGTCGGCTTTAGTTAAACTGGGACAAGTGCATGCTGTGTCAGCGTATGTATTACAATTGTGCGCGTGAAATGTGGATGTGGATGTTTTCACTGTGAGGATCCCCCGGAGGACATGGTGGAGCATAGGGTGGAGGACTGCCCCGCTTGGGCGGAGCACCGCCGTGTCCTCGTCGAGGCGATCGGTGGCAGCGACCTCTCGCGTCTGGCCTTGGTTCAATCCATGGTCCGGAGCGAGGAGGCATGGGAAGCCGTCACCTCCTTCTGTGAAGCAGTAATGCTAGTGAAGGAGGAGGTGGGCCGCGTAAGGGAGAGACGACCCTCACGCCCCCGCCGCCGCAACATAGGGAGACGCACCGGACGTCAAGAGTCGCTGGATGATTCCCGGCCACCGTAGGTGCGGGTCTGCGGACGGCGAGCGTAGAGTGGCTTGCCGTCCGATCAAAGCCAGGCCCGGGCCGACAGCGCGTTGTGTTCCACGCGCGCCTCAAAGAGATGTCAGCATTGGAGTAGGGGCCCGTTAGGGCCAGAGCCTGCCAGGGTTGTGGATTTTATAATATTTGAAAGCGTTACCGCGGCCCTGGAACGCAAAAGGCACTAGGAGGAGCATGGATGGGTTTTAGTCAGTATGAGTCTGACGCTCCCTGCTCCACCCAGAGCGAAAGGGGTAATTTGATGATTTCCCATCCTTAAAAAAAGGCCTATGGTATGAAGTTGATTTTGTTTTTAAATCATTTAATACCGAATTTACATCGCCTCCAAGGGTTCCGTCATCAAGATACCATAAACATTTATTTTAATACCAGTATATGACAAGAAATATATATGAACAGTACAGATTCTTAGGGCACAAACATTGTCATTCTGTCAGCAATAACAATTGTCAAAAGGTCTAAAATGTATAGGAATGTATTTGGTTTCAGGACTAACGCAGTTTATGGATCTCACGCACGACGAGTTCCTCAAAACGTATACTTGTTTTGGACATAATTCTACAGAAGACATGCTCCCTTGCTCAAACGGATTCGTAGAGGATTTCCAAAATGTGCAAGCCCCGGACTCATTCGACTGGCGTCAGCAAAATGTTGTAACTCCAATTAGGAACCAATATACTTGTGGAGCCTGCTACGCATTTAGTGCCCTTGGTATGTATGATAATATTGATTTTCTCTTTTGACTAGTGAAAGCTCATAATGCTGAAACATGTTAACGTTCCAGTTTGTTTGTCATTATCATAACTTAAATTGCTTCTTCATTTGCAACAACCATCTTTGCAAACAGCGAATGTGAAGCATTAAAAATGCAATTCAACATATATTTGTCGCGTCGTAGGTGGCTGAGACGCAAAGCATCGGGTTTTCTTCACGATCCGACATAGTTTTAGTTAGATGTGGGCACTGCCGTGGGTACTCGAACAAGAAAATAATTTGAATCAAAACAACTTTATTTAAACTAACGATTTTACAATATGAGAAACAAACACGTTTGTAGGTAAACGAGCGTATGCCAAGACTGTCCGAGTCCAAGTGTCGCAGCACTCCGTCCCTTCCCCAGTCCTCGCTGCATCCCCTCTACCGACAATCGTGCCCAAGCGGTATGACGCGCTTGCGTTTCCGGTAACAATTTAATTATTAGTTCACAAAACTATTGTTAGATGGCGCTGCCTGTTACACCATGGCGCCATCAATCCACGACACGGCCATCCCTGACTAGCACCCGTCCTCGGGTGTAGTACCTGTGGACAATTTTGCATAAAGAGTAATCTAGCCCGGCTATCCTGCCAATGGAAACAAAGGTTGATTCTAAATGGCATTTTATTTCTTCTAAGTCTAAGTACAATAATATCAACGGTCATGATTGACAATGCTCTGTTATTAAGACTTCATACACAGTGCTTCCTGCACTACAACATTCATTGGAAAAGGTCCGATCAACAAGTTACAACCCAGTAATGCTAACAATGCTGTTACTTTACCATAATTCAAAAGCAATGCATACTCAACTCATGAAACTTTATTTTTAATCTGTGCACCACCACAGACCAGAATCGCACCAACGATTCGTGTGCACCAACACAGACCAGAATCGCACCAACGATTCGTTACATATCTGCCGCCACATATGTTACAACACATGAGGGGCTCTGTGCACCAACACAGACAAGAATCGCACCAACGATTCCTTGTAGACCCATCGCCACATGTTACTCATGAGGTGCGGTCAGCACTTATAGACCCATCGCCTACAGGTTACTCCACCCGAGGTGCGGTCAGACCCATCGCCTACAGGTTACACTACCTGAGGTGCGGTCAGACCCATCGCCTACATGTTACTCTACATGAGGTGCGGTCAGACCCATCGCCTACATGTTACTCTTCATGAGGTGCGGTCAGAAGTTTTGAGTATGAGTATACAAGCTATTCTTAATCAGATTTGGTTTCCCTACCACTGTCATCAACCATGACATCTAATTCTCGAGGAACTTGGTGATCGGGGATCTTCTTCACACGATCATGGGGGTATTTATAAGTACGCTTAGAGTCAAGCGCTTTTAGTAGGTATCTGTCCCCGTCTAACACGTCAATGATCTTAAATGGGCCCTTGAATTTAGGATCTAATTTCGTTTGATTCCTTTCCTCATTTTCAATTAAAACATAATCATTAATCGCTAACTTAGAAACCTGAGCCTTATTTTGGTCAAATCGATTTTTATCGTAATTTGCATTATTTTTAATATTCTGTGCTGCGTGCTCTCTTATCTCATCTAAATTAACGCCAGTTACATCATCATCAGCGGTCACTAAACTAAGCGGTCGTGCTACCCTTCCTATCATCAACTCGAGAGGACTAGATTTTGTTACATTATTAATAGTAGAGTTCATAGCCAGCTGAACCTCTCCTAATGCATCTTGCCAAGAGCGGTCACGACTAGTCTCTACAGCTGTCAACATACTCTTGAGGGTACTCATTACCCTTTCGACCTGACCATTAGCGCGACTGCCTCCAGTAGCTATCAAATGCAACTCTATGTTGTTAGAAGTACAGAAACTAGAAAAATCTTTGCTAGCAAAACAACGACCTTGATCTGCAATTATGCGTTTCGGTGCACCAAACAAAGCTATACAGAACTTAATAGCACAAGTACTACTGTCAGTATCGATGTTAAGGGAATGACGAAGTAGCACAAATTTGGTAAACGCATCTATGATGACAAACACGTACTCCTTGATGTCACTCTTACCTGACAGTTTACCAGAAGCGTCAATATGAATTGTGTGCCATGGGATATTGAACTTGGGAATCGGGTGAAGTTCTGCCTGAACTTTACCCGAGTGGGGCTTTGCTACTTTACAAGTGATACAGTTGTCTACAAATTTTCTCACATATTTTGACATGCCTTCGAACCAATAGTGTTCGTAAATCTTTTCGAGAGTTTTCTCCCATCCCAAATGCATAACGGACTCATGGACATTATTAATTATAGACCACCTGAGCGATCTAGGTACAATAGGCAGACATCGAGTGCGACCGTTACGCTGAATATTGCGATACAGAATGTTTTTGCGAATTTCGTAAGTTTTGCGAGTTTCCTCAGGAAAAACTTCATTACGAAGATCAGACACAATTTTACTGATCTCTTCGTCCTTTTCTTGTTCAGCTTGCAGCCAGTTACTAGAAAGCTCAGCTAAATCGACACGTTTTTGTTCTACACGAGTGAAGGCTACTTTAGATTTAGGGAGAGGATTTCTAGAAAGAAAGTCTACATGGCTCATCCTACTGCCTTCACGATAAACAATGTCAAACTCAAATGACTGCATGTAGGCCCACCAACGATGAACTCGTGGAGACAAGTCAGTTTTACTTTTAGAAGCTTTAACAGCACTGCAGTCTGTCACAACGGTAAACTGACGTCCTAGCAAATAATGTCGAAAATGCTTAATAGCGTTAAAGACAGCTAACGTTTCTAGTTCAAATGAATGAAATTTCGATTCGGCTGGGGACGTGCGACGACTATAATAAGCAACCACGTGTTGTTTCCCATTAATCTTTTGAATAAAAATTGCACCATATCCTTCAGCACTGGCATCGGTATGTAACTCGATTGGATGTGCAGGATCAAATATCGTTAGGACCGGCTCACTGGTTAAGTAAGAAATTATTTTCTGACGAATGGCCTCGTGGGTTGGTTCCCAACCAATGGACCTATTCTTGCCACTCGTTAAACGAAACAGAGGAGCCATCGTTTTTGAGAACTGTGGCACAAATTGTCTGAAATAAGTAGCCAGCCCTATGAACTGTCTCAGCTGAGTGATGGTTTTAGGTGGGGGAAGTCTGGACAAAGCTACAATTTTATTTGGGTTGGGTCTGATTTGGCCGTTCTCAACAACAAAGCCTAAATATTCAACCCGTCGCTTAAGAAATGAACACTTCACTAGATTCAGGGAAAAACCGGCTTTTGTTAATCTATCGAGTACAGTGCGAAGGCGAACTAAACTCTCCTCCACAGATGATCCTATCACTAAAATGTCGTCGACGTATGTAACAGCATAACTATAAGCAATATCACCTAATGCTTTCATCACTGCACGCTGATAAATTGAGCTCGCATTTTTCAAACCGAACGGCATAGTCAAATATTCCCACTGACCGTCAGGTGTGACGAATGCAGTGCGCTCTATTGATTCAGGATGCACTGGAATCTGATGATATCCTGATAACATATCAAGACAAGTGAACCATGTAGCACCACCTAACCTGGATACAAGGTCCTCTATCAAAGGCAAAGGAAACCTATCCGACACGGTGTTGTCGTTCAGTTCCCTGAAATCGACACACATACGATCTGAACCGTCCTTCTTCTTAACCAGCAACACTGGACTAGAAAAAGGAGAACAACTTGGCCTAATAATACCTGCTTCCTCTAATTCACTAATTTTAGCAGTAACAACTTCGCGTTCACTAGCACTGAGCCTATAAGGGCGACGGTTAACAGTTCGACTAGGATCTACAAGACGAATTTGCAACTGTCCTGTCGTAACACGGGATCTAGATACACCACTAGAAAACGAAGATGAATATTCTGACAAAATATCAATCAATTGGGAGCGAAATTCTGGCGAAACGTCTGTGTCAATTTTATCGAAATCAATCTGACAATTAGTATCGTTCCTGAGCTTATTTGAAACATTACATAACCTAACAACCTTATCACGACACAAAACCACACTATTAGACGTCATACTAACGTTAAATCCCTGATCTAAAATCTCACGGCCAATTAAAATATCATTTCTAAGACAACTACCCGGTACAACATGAAATAATATTTCTAATCGTAAATTGTTAATCGTAACCTCAGATAAAATTTGTAGGGTACTTTGCACACAGCCCTGACCGATTCCGGTTAAATTTACAATATTATTGACACGCTTGCCACTAAACTTTGACGCAATACAATCTTTAATGAGAGAGCATTCGGCACCAGAATCGTAATAAAAAGGGTATGACTCACTAGTATTCATCAGCATACCGCTGGGATTGCTGACGTAGCAAACGTCGACGCGTCGCTCACTGCTCGCCGCTACTGCAGGCGCTGCCCCGGAACTGCTTGGTCCAGCTGCGGCGCCGTTGCCTCCACCATTGCTTCGTGGACATTTTGAAGCAAAATGTCCGGTGTTGCCGCATCGGAAACAGATGATGTCCGGACGCTGCTTTGGTCCTGCAGAACTTGACGCCGTCATTGTGGTATTGGGTGCTTTGCTTTTCACCTCACTTCTTGATCGGCAGTCAGATGCTCGGTGACCTGCTTTACCGCAGTTGTGACAATTCAGCGTTCTCGACTGAAACTTGAATCGCTTGAACTCTGGATCGGTGCCGGCTGAGTTACCCGTTGAAGCTCTCCTTTTCAAAAACGAGAACGCTTGAAGTTCACACTGGAGCTCGTTTCTGTTGGTGACTTCGGTAGTAAATGCCAACCTTTGTATACGCCCATCAAATTGTGCCATATGAGCCAGCACCGTGGATATGGCTATCTGCTCAGGGCTCCGGTTTTGCCAGCGTGATGTGAGTGTAGACAACAGTCGGGCGGCGTACGAAGCATAACATTCACCTTCCTTAGGCTTGCTACTCATCATCTTGACGAGAGTAGCGGCTGGTGTGTCCACGCAATCGTAACGGGATAAAAACAGGCTTTTGAAGTCACGCCATGTCATACCCGCAAACGATACTTGCGCAAGCCAACGTGAAGCACTTCCTTTCAGAGCCTTACTTAAGGTGATGATCAGAGCGCTTCCTTGAAGCGGTACTTCCGATAAGCACAGATCCGTTGTAGTACACCAGGCACGTGCGTCTACATCCGGCTTATCCGGGTCAAATTCAGGCAAAGAAATATGCTTGGTACCTGCCGGGCCTTTGATGGCTTCTATCAGGGACATCATATTCTGGTTTTGTGCAGCCAGCAGCGTGCTAAGTAAATTCTCGTCGCACCGTGACGTCATCGCTCCATTCAGTGGCGAAGCGTTCAAAGACGCCCGAACGCCCGGATTGAGCCGCTCGCCACTGGCTCCATTCTCCGTATTTTCTTCAGCTCGAGTGAATCCCGGTTCTGATGTCGCGTCGTAGGTGGCTGAGACGCAAAGCATCGGGTTTTCTTCACGATCCGACATAGTTTTAGTTAGATGTGGGCACTGCCGTGGGTACTCGAACAAGAAAATAATTTGAATCAAAACAACTTTATTTAAACTAACGATTTTACAATATGAGAAACAAACACGTTTGTAGGTAAACGAGCGTATGCCAAGACTGTCCGAGTCCAAGTGTCGCAGCACTCCGTCCCTTCCCCAGTCCTCGCTGCATCCCCTCTACCGACAATCGTGCCCAAGCGGTATGACGCGCTTGCGTTTCCGGTAACAATTTAATTATTAGTTCACAAAACTATTGTTAGATGGCGCTGCCTGTTACACCATGGCGCCATCAATCCACGACATATTTAAGTAATAGTGACCGAAATATGGAGTCGGTAACGTCAAATTAAGCAACGCGACGTAACAAGACTTGGGGTTCTATGAACGTTCAAGGGTTGGAAGAAAAAGTGATGATCGTCCGGTGGCAAGATGGACAAACGAAATTGTTGCCATCACGGCTAGAACCCGGAAGATGATGCACAAGAAACGTGATGAATAAAATTTTAGTCAAAATTGTTATAACTCAACTTCTTGGTGAATAATTTAATTTATGGATTTTAGCAAATATTGAGAGTCAATATGCAATTAAGCACGGACAGCAATTAGACTTATCTGAACAACAGATTGTTGATTGTGATGCAACAAACCATGGTTGCAGTGGCGGCTTCATGTCAAATGTTTTCCAGTAAGTATGTTGCGATAGTAAACAGTTGCGTGGTCTCAGATATTTGGGATATATGGTATATATATATGTATATAGTGGTAACCCAAATATCTGAGACTTTGATAAGTCTATTCATATAAAAGTTTTACCAACAGCTTCTGTACATAATCTTATTATACCTTAAACGAGCAATTCTTGTATACATAATAATCTGAATCTCGGAAACGGCTCCAACGATTTTCATGAAATTTAGTATGCAGGGGGTTTCAACGGCAATAAGTTGATCTAGCTATGTTTCATTTTTTAAAAACGTCGTTTTATCCGTGTTTCCAAAAAAAAAACCATGAAGCTCGGTCATGCAGTGCTGACCAGCATTGCAACTAAATAAACTACATTGGGGTCAGGTTCAGGTCGATTGGGGTCGTGAGTACTAGTATATTACATGTGTGGCTGCATATCTAACCTCCACCACACAATGACTGGGTAATACGATACTCCTTTATAAAGTAAAATTTGACTGGCTTATAAATGTCTGTAACAACTGCTACAGATGTACTTACAAATGGCAGGATCATCGGTTTCACGTACTTTCCCCGGCTCCCATCTAATGACCGATCACGTGGCCGTGATTATTTATTCAAACTTTAGAAATTAGTGTGAGAGACTTCTTAAAGTTAATTTGACAATGGTTTCATAGTGACATCTTCCTCAGGTATCTTATGAAGGCAGGTGGAGCGGTGAGTGAGAATGATTATCCATACCGTAATGCAGATGGACAACAATGCCGGTTCGACGCAAGTAAGGCCATAGTCAGGGTAGCTGACTGCCGTTCTTATAATATAAGATCTGAAGAACAACTGAAGCAACTGTTATACACAACCGGACCGATTTCTATTGGTGAGTCAATCGCTGTTTACATTACGTATTTTAGACACTATGAAACTTATTAATGTCCGTAACACCACACCTCACAATCTCAGACACTAGTTCTCATGCTTTATAATATGCTGGACTAGACCTATCTGACGCAATCTTTTTGACGTTTTAAAAACGGAATGATCTTTGTTTTAAATTACCATTTCTTATTTTTTCCCATTCATTTACTTTTACTTATTGTCTTTTTTTTTTATTTACCATCAGCACAATTTTCCTGTCCTTGTCTTAAGTCACTTAATACGTGACATTATTTTATTCTCTGTCAATAGTCACGTTTCATTTACTCCTATTTCTCACGTAAACTATCCGTTTTTTTCTTTGGTCATTTTTTATGATTTTTTGTTAGTTTTGATTTCTTAAAAAATATTTTTACGTGACATAAGCTTTCTTCTAGCAATCAAGAGTTCGGGTTTGAGAGGATTTGAGGGAGGAGTAATTATGGATGAAAGATGTAATGTGGGTGCAGTTAATCACGCTGTCCTACTGGTGGGATACGGAGTTTACAGTAAGTTTTTAAAATTATTTTTTAATGTTTCGAACATCCATAAGGAAAACGGAGCTCGTTGTCGGGATCCTTGGTTCTCTTGCCGATATCCTCATTCCTGAATCGATCACGCAAGGAAACTCCGAGCATTGCCCTCTCCATTGCCCTTTGATGACTTTAAGCCTTCCTATGAGGCCTATTATCATAGTGAGAACAAACATTAGAGAAAACAAACATTAGAGAGTTTAAATGACTAGGTACTAATCATATTATCATTAATAATTTCAGGCAATGGTGTACCCATTTGGATTGTGAAGAACTCTTGGGAAACAACCTGGGGTGACCAAGGCTACGGCAATATAATTCGCGGTGACAACTACGATTCGTGCGGAATGTTTAATAATAAAATGTCAACCTCTATCCTTGCCTAGTTTGTAATGTTCGAAAAAGAAAATAATGATAAAATTGTCAACAATGTTCGATTATTTTTGTTTAATATTATTTTGATTTGTGTTTCTTTTAATGATATTATATTTTGTTGCATGCTTTGAATCTTATTGCATTTTTATTTAGTTAGTTAAGTTACCGATGGATGCGAGACGCACAGGACCGGTTGTTGTGGCGACGCTTGGGGGAGGCCTATGTCCAGCAGTGGACGTCTTTCGGCTGATATGATGATGATGATGATGAGTTAAGTTAAGCCAAGTTTGAAACCGTCTTTGGAAATTGTTACATTTATTTTTCTATACTGGCAGTTATCTTGCATTTTAAAAAATATTATAAATCTAAACTCACATGCACTAAAATCTAAAGTAACAGAGTGGCTGCTTCATAAGGATTACTCTTACACGGAGTCTTTACTCACCTATCTTGTGTAATACACCCACAAACACACCATCACACAACCACACACACACATTTACACACACACCACTCACACATACAAACACAACACACCCACACATACAATTTTATTGTTTTTCTAACATACAGTAGAATGACACAGTCCACTTGAGATAAGTTTTTGTTGAGCATTGTAAAGATGGACCGTAAACTACCTCTTAAAATACAGGTATACCCTAGCTTAAGAGGTAGAGTATTTTTCTTGTACAGAATTTGCAACAAAACTAAATTATAAAACTGTAAACTGTATTTCAAACTCTGTATGTATTTTTAAATTAAAAAAAAAAAAAAAAAATTTTGGTAGCGCTGCCATGGCTGTATTATCATACCGTCCATTTCCAAAGGGAAATGTAATTTGCTTTTCATTTGAATTACGACTTAAGTCATGCCCTGCGGTATCCCAAAACAATCAATTCAACGTAAATGTATATATATGTAATGTAACGTAATGTATGTATGTATGTGTGTGTATTCAGAAGTTGATTCTAGCTTCTTTTGAAGATCTTTGGCTGTCGTTACGGATTTTCAGAAGCAAGAAAATCTGACACAAGTCTTGCCAAGAAGTACCTAGCGTGTTACCCAGTTTATGGGTTGTGGAGGCCTGGTAGGCTGCCTACCAGGCAGACGTCCACGTAAAATACTAGTATTCAGCTGAATCCGGTTTGACTGGGAGCCGACCTCAACATAGTTGTGAAAAGGCTAGTTTTGTTGAGACACATTGGAAGATCCCAAAAATCAGTTTGGGGAGAAAACCTAATTTCTGGCTACTTAAATATTAAGTCATACCGTGTGGATGGTTCTTACTAAATTATTACTCCACACTTACTGGAAATAATAACATTACTGAAAAAAGGAAGCCTCGTGATGATGACCTTAGATTATTAAGTAAAAGAAATTCAGAATAAAATGAACATATATTTTCCACAATAATTAAATTGACCTGGGCTGGACTTTTCTTCAGCCAAAGAATCATCATTTTCATTCAATTAATTGCTATCACTGAACTAGCCCAAGGGGCTCGAGACAAGTGAGATTCTGTCAACGGTAGCGTCAAAAATGTATGAGAGAATTGACAGATGCTATCGAAATGTCACGTGATCAAATTCCTACATTTTGGCATTTCGGCAGTCGCATTCGCTAATTGAATGGCACATTGTCTAGGGCCTCTCATCGCCAATTTTGAAAAAGCAGAGAATCTTTTTGACTGGTGTGTTGTTTTACAGGTTAATATTTTTTTCTAATATTATTAATGGATAAAACTCTGTTTATCTGTCATATCTTCAAGTGTTAACGGCTCAACAGATTTGGATAAAACTTGGCACACGGATAGACGAAGTTCTGGTATTTGACATAGGATGCTTGATGCTTGCTTTCATCCCGTTAGTATGTTCCTTTGGGATTAATTTCCAATTTGCAGGTGGGCGAAGCCGCTGGTAGAAGCTCGTGTAATAAATATGCGGAAAGCTTTCAAGCTATTATGTGAAAAAAACAGCATCTCTGATGCTAAGGATGCGGGGGCTACCAACAGCATTTTAAAAGTGTTAGTGAATAAGCCTGATGGCCCATTCCTGGGGCACTGGACCCATATGCACAGCTGCAGGTCCGGTGAAGCGTATAGCATACATAGTTATAGGTTTTTGAATTAGTTTTATTTTAGTTTAATTTAATTTATTTTAATGGGAAATGTTACTAACACAGTTTTATAAGTGTCACTAACAACAAATTTGAAAAATAATAAGAATAAAACTAATCATTTAAAAGAAAATGAAATCTAGAAGAAATCTCAAGAAAATAGTTCAGCCACTTATTAGAACATTGTACATCTTAGCGGAACCTAAAAATCAAATCAGAAACACATTCTAATAAGAGTACCATTGCTACTGTTCAAAAGCTGTGTTCTCACAAGCGAAAAATTGGTCGCTGCGGGAACCGACTAATCCTGGTTTCAATAGCGTCATTGTCCTCGTACCGTGTGTAACGCACTTTATTGTGGCTTTAACCAATTAATTTTGTCACTCGACTAGATGATCACGCGTGGGTAGTTCTGAATGACGTCACATAAAATGGTAGTGTGTATAGGATGCGGATAAGCTGGTTGTCAATGGGTGTTGATTTTTTTGGTTGATCGTAGAAAATTAATTTAATTTGTGAACATGATAAGTTTAATTTATTTGTTGAAGTTTATAGTTTGTCTGTTACAGTTTAGAAAGCTTCTTGGGAGGGTTTTTGTGGGTGAATCACTATTTAAATTGGGACTGACGGTTTCCTACCAAGGATTCTGTACTTTATCTGATATTATCAATGTCTGTGATAGGTAAATCAAATAATTAAAACTATTCAAAATTTCGTTTCCAGTCAGTACCTTTCATTCTATAATTCTCTCATTCATTCTTTCAAACATATCGGTAGCTCAAAGTGAAACTTAAAAAAAACGATTCAAACGGACTTCCTTAATCCGACTTTGCACACAATACGAAGTTTACACTTCAACGTACACAAATATAAAAAGGTTTAAAATAAAAAATATCAGACAAACTTCAGACAACAATAAGGATAAGCCTGGTGCCGCTATGTCTGATGCTGCAGACAAACGATGTGAAGCCGATGATATTTTGAGTAAAATTGCAACTGAATAGTAAGCGCTCCTACAGAATGATATTCCACGAAAGGTGTCGCATGAAAGGAGATTGGGAATTAATGAATGAGTTGTAGAATTGCAGTTTTATTGATCATGTATTGAGAGTGAATTGTGTGGCTATAATATAACGTTAAAGGTGTACTTGAAGGTTGCTTTAATGAATTGAATTCAGAAAGTTAACGGAACTATATATAATCCTGCCTCTAAAAAAATTGTAGGTCTCCAAGAAATGAAGTGAATATTTTACTAATTTTATTTAATCAGAAGAATCGAACGCCATCTGTCTACACCACTTAACTAAAAATTAAACAAGAGGGACCTACACTGCTGGGATCATAGTAACCGATTTAATTTACCCCTTTTTTGATGTTCGAAACATGTATGCTAAATTGGAAACAGGAACACAAGCAACCACAATATATCCAGAAGCAGATGATCTCAGAGATTAGATCTCAAACACAGATAGACTGAACCAAATACATGTTTCAATGAATGAATCTACAAACGACCGGACAATACCAGGATTACAGGAACGCAACATTTGGATCCTGGACAAACATGAATGAAACTGAATGTAAAGTTCATGAATGAACCGCGGAACGGTCTCAGGTATTGTCACAAATTAAATCCGCATTTGTAAATATTTGTGAATGAAGTTTAGATAAGGATCGTCTTAAAGCTTGATCTGTAGTCTGTAGTGCTTCAAATGAGCCGCTTACAATGAAGAGGAAGGCTTAAATAACTTCGGGTTTGGATGAAGAGACCAAGTAGCAGTTCCTTTTTATTTTTCGGCTTTCTTAAAGAGTAACCCTAGAAATGAAAGGAAAAGTAACGGCTGTTGTGAACTTCTGAAAGAATATGGCCACCAAGGGGCAGATAACTGACCAATTTTAAATAACTTCCTCCATCAGTCTTGTATGAATGTCTTCAAATGATGTTATTGTAAAAATGATCACCAGAAGGATCACAGTTATCAAAATTTTAACCTTTTAAAAAAATGCCAATGAAAAGAAACAAACTTACCAACAAACATTTTCTAAAAATTACGATTTCGAGAAAGTGTTTGTTTATTTTTCTTTAACTAATTTTTCCTGTTTGTTTTAACTGAAACTTAATAATGAAATCAAGGCTAAGGTATTACATAGTCGAGGCGAGGCAAATAAGTTTAATTTTCGACACAAAACTTCTAAGTATTTTGAGGAAAACGAGCCGAAGTTGAAAATATTAATTTGAATGAAAATAAAAATTTATATGGTTTCCAAGTTTTTGAAATGGCGTTGCCTGTCAACAACGTAAGCTGTTTGGGCTATGAATATGTTAAGAACTATTCCTTTAAATACCTATACTATATTACGACGATTATCCTAAGTCTACCTGTAGAACTCTTATAAATTCCTATTTTTTCTTTTGTATTATATAAATTCTTAGATTTAACAGATGCCTTCGACACCTTGCAACACCAGGACGCATTGCAACATCTGTCAACCATGCAAACTAATTTCATAGAACCACGTATTCTCTTCCCTTTGTCACTTTATTGTGCATACAAAATAAACTCAATTCAACCACTTAACTTCCGGCAGAAGTGGACTCAATTGTGCAATCAGTGGAAATATTGACCGGATACTGATTATGTCGAAAATTTTGCACAGTACAATGTCTCTTAACGTATAGAAGGTTAGGGTGATAATATAGAAATAAGAGGAACAATTAGCACGGTAACAAAGTGATGAAATAGAATAAAGGTGATGCAAAGATATTGTATGGGTTGTATGGTGTCGTATGGGACGGATGTGTCGTGCAGGGATAGTGTTTGAGCCGCTGATGTATGAATGCATGTGGGGACAGTGTCGTATTGCAATAAATTGTTTGCGTGGGTGGATAGAGACATGAGTGGAGTGGTTGTGACGTTTATAATTTTTTTGATGATAGAATTCCAAATTGAATGAAGTTCAAAATAACTTTAATTTCGGAAGTCGGTGTCAAATAACGAAGAAACAACCAAAAAGCCCCAGAACATACATCTGTAGGCCATAATTACAAATATTTGATCTTTTTAGGAATTGAAATGACGCTAAGATACTGCTTCAATCGTGCGATAATTTATTTTGATTAGACTATTTGAATGTGGCTGCTGTTAATTCAGGAATCTGTTTGCGGCATTGCCTACGTATATAGAAGGTTTTTATTTACTAATGTGAGCAGATTGTCATAGTTTGTGTTTGAAAGTTGGAAATAAGTACTGAAATCAGGAGCTCGAGCTAAAATATTTTATGGCAACGTGGGGGACTCCACGGATTTTCTGCCTGCACAAGTCACGGAAGACGTTTATAGTTTAGTAATATTAAAATGTTTCTCATTGATCTCATTCAATAGAATACGAACAATACTACAATAGGTGTAGGTAACAATGACAACTATAGCCAACACGCGATGGACACCAACCATATCAGAAATGTCACAAACTTCATCGGAGGAGAATCCAGAATCAAAAACTATATTCGAAAGTTCAAAGTCGAAATTTGCTTGAATTTCGAAATTGACGTGAGACTGTGTGGAACTGAATGGGTTTTTATTGTTAGTAAAAGTGGCATTGTTGCGAATAAAGAGTGGCTAAGGATGGCCATTGTGTCCCATTGTGGCGGGTGTGCGCATACATTGACTTGATCACGTTTAGAATTTTTGGACAATTTCTGTCTGTTTTTGCAACGGGTTGCACCTTGGTGCACAGAGATGGATTCAGGGAATAGGTTTTATTATGTGAGAGTTTGGATTGATGTTTTTTAAGTACTCAATCACGCCAGAAAGACTGAAAGGATTTAGATGAAATTTGGCACATAGTTGGATTATTTGAATTGGCACATAGGCTACTACTACTGCTTATCCCGGGAGTATATTGCTTAGAGATAATTTCCGACATCCACGGGGGCAAAGCCGCTGTAGAAGCTAGTATTACAATATTATTTTGACGCACTTTAACTTCATAGTACAAACATTAAAGGAAGTCAAAAATAAATAAACTAAAATAGTTTACGGACAAAAACTTCTGTAATTCAAACAGAAACTGCCTTTTTAGATTTAAATTCTTTGTAAATATTCCCCCAAATTGTACAAAATAATAATAATAACTAAAATAAAAAAAAAGAAAATTCTCCAACAAAACTTCAGCTTCAAAGACTTTTAAATCAACCTTTCACCAAAAAAAAAAACAAATTACCAACAAACAAACATAATAATTCTAAGAATTTCAAAGTTAGTACCTACAACAACAAAACTTTCAGAAGTAAACACATAATTTTTCTAAAATTACCAATTTCAACTCTGTAACTCCACCAAAATCCGTCCCTTTACGAATTAGTGCCAGTTACGGGGTGGTATATTTTTCCGAAACTACTTGTCGCCTAACAATGTGCTCTTTCATGCACATCAGCCATACACCCGCCGGCACAAACGGGGGCAGAGATGCGCAAAATATGGGCTCAACGTGGCTCGATGGACCCAATTGTCGGACATTAGCCTCACAAAGGACAAAATTTTTGAATTTCAACCGAATTGCTTCGATTTTCGAGAATCCGATTGTTCGATATATGAAAGAAATTTTTGTATCAATGAAATTTCTTTTTTTTTTCAAGTAAAATACTTTTACACTAAGTAAAAGAGAGAGATTTTACTTGAATTTACGAGTCCGATCATCCGAAATGCGTTGGTGATCTCTTTGAGCTTCAAGTGTTCATTTTATTGTTCTATTTTTTGAATAATAATGAAGTTGCTAATCAATGCTAACACGAATTCGTGGCTAGGGTATATCATTCTGTAACTGAAATGGTTGGTCATACAAACCACACCAAGGTTTTTATTAAGAAGTAAGTTTAAAAATTATACCGACTTACACGTCTGCTCTACGACAACTTAATACTTTATCTTACTTTCTAGATATTAAAGCAATAAAGTGTCCCCCACAAAAAGATGACATTTCAACAATTATAAACAACAATACTTTCATCAATTGCAATGAAAATAAAAGACATACAGCTAACGGTTATAAGTTATTAGTATTCCTATAGAACTAATTACGACAAAATACAAAAAACTTCGCTGTCTTACAGTCATCTCAGTAGGTAATTATCCCCACGAGCCATTGATAAGGTCTCGCTCAACAAACAAAATGGTGTAATGACATAAAAATAATTGCAATTAACATCGCTTTACAACAATTACTAGAAAAACTTTTGCGTTGTATGTTTGTGTGTATTGTTCGTGAAAAAAGGCATTATCCGCTTCAAGTTGCCATGTGTAGGGCTTCAGGGCATCTTGGGGTGCTTGGTGTGAGTTGTGGGCGATAGCGATTAAAGCGTATTAGTGTTTGGTACTTACTTAATTTTTTTTTATTGATATAATGGGCTTGCTCTTGACCTCGATCACGCCTGATGGAAAGCGATAGATGAGGTCTATGATGGAGCGAGCGTGCCCAGAAGATGCCTGTTCACTCTTGCTTTGAAGGCAGACGGGTTTTAAGTGGAAGGGAACACAGACGCTGGCAGAGAGTTCCACACTTTGACTGTGCGCATAATAAATGTGGAAGAGAACCGCTGAGTACGACTCGTCGGGATATCGACCAAGTCCGGATGGTACCCAGTAGTGAGCCTGGTATTCTGGTGGTAAAAGGCCGATGGTGGGATCAGGTCGTGAAGTTCCTGCGCACACTCACCGAAGTACAGTCTGTAGAAGACCGACAGGCAAGCAACACTATGCCGATGAGCCAGGCTGTGAAGCTAAGCCACCAGCGTCTCGTCGCCTTTAAACCTTTTTGCTCTGCGTTCCACCGAGTCCAATGCAGCAAGCTGATATTTTGCTGAGCCATCCCATAAGTGGCTGCAACACTCCATACAGGAACGTATTTCTGAAAAGTAAAATTTTGGAAATATAGGAAATTTGTGTCTTCACAAGCTGTTAGAAGGACCTTTAATAGGCCTGACGGCTCAAGCTATACGTACGGTATGGTATAGGTACCTTCAAAGCATATAGAACTACACTATCCCACATACATTTATTTTACTATGAAAATAATTAACGTCTGGGGTGTCTAAACTCTTACTCTATTTACATTGAATGTTTTTTGTTTTTTCGCTCAATTATGATATTTTACTGATGACTAATCTCAGCAATTTTTATGCTCATAAAGTACTAATTGCCACCAAAATCCACCACCAAATTCATCACCGACATCCAAGCAAATCGATAGCTGAGCTATTACAAGCCAACTCGCTAGTCCCCTTTCCCTTGAACCTATCACTCACGTTTACTGGACAATAGTTGGTACAGCAATTTGCACTCACAATGAACAATCGAAGTGTTTCGCTTTTTGATATTGACGCCATATGCTTTTTATTTTGTCTCGCTAATTCTGGCTTAGGGGGCTCCGCTGGTAAATGAACCTATTTTCTTAATACAACTGTAACAACGGAAAAAAACAACGATATTAATATGAATAACATATTGTGTAGTTTCTTTCTTTTTTTGAACGAGCTCGTGGCTAAATTATAACAGCCGCACGGACCAATCTTCAAGGTTAAGCAACGCTTGCCGAGGTTGGTTTGTGGATAGGTGACCATATTAACATACAGAGACTCTTCCGTGCCTCGGAAAGCACGTTAAGCCGTTGGTCCAGGCTATCATTTTTAGATCTTTGGCAGTCGTTACGGATTGTCAGAAGCCAGAAAATCTGACACCTTCGGTCCGGTCCGGTCCGGTCTTGCCAAGAAGTACCGTGTTACCCAGTTAATGGGTTGTGGAGGTCTGGTAGGCAGCCGCTCAACGGGTAAGTACTGATATTCAGCTGAATCCGGTTTGACTAGGGAGCCGAGCCCAATATAGTTGGGAAAAGGCTAGGCAGATGATGATTGTGTAGTTTCTTTCAAGGATCTAGGGAAAGCACTGTTCTCAAAATGCGGTTAGTTCTTCTACGAGTAGATATTTAAGGGCTTTGTTTTGAAAACGACTCGATTTTCATCGAATTTCGATCATCAGACAAATTCACTCTAAACAATTAAACCAGCTAAATAATTTTATTTGAAACGGTAACTTTCCGAACGCAGTGACCTTGTCCAGAGGATCTACGAACTAAATTACTTCAAGACAACAACAACTACTAATCCTAACTAATAACTATTATAAATGCAAAGGTGAGTTTGTTTGTTTCTTTGTGAAGTACGCTTTCACTATAAAACGTCTGAACGAGTTTGGATGAAATTCAGCACATTGGTAGACCATGACCTGGAATAGAACATAGAATACTTTTTATTATGTAATGGTTGTACATTCCCGTGGGATAACTTTCGACCTCCATGCGGGCGAAGGCGCGGCCAAAAGCTAGTGTAATGTAATCAGCATAAACCCTTACATAACTCAACCCGCTAAATAAAACCATTTCAATCCAATAAAACATATTAAAAAATCCAAAAACAAAAAGCACACTGAGAAAGGACATCGTAAAAATACCAAGTTATTCATTTTTCCGCACGCAGTGACCTCGTAGCATCGCGCGGATTTACTTTATAAATAACGCACAAATGAGACTGCTTGGACGCGGGCTAATCCTGATTTACTGAGCTGCGGCAGATAGCCCGTGATATTCTTCGGTAGTGTCCATATTGACGTGGGAAATAAAATGGGAAAGAAATAAATGTAAGTCCATGTAAAAAATAGTTGGGAGTTTATGTTCGTTGTCCGAGTCTATTGGGTGTTTTTTTTTTGTATGTTTCCGCGCTTGATGTATGATTTTAAGCATGTTAAATAAGTATAATCCTTTCCAGGATTTTTTATTTCATTTCTTTTTTTTGACATTTTATGGTTTGGTCTATCCTAAAATCATTTATCCAAAACAGTCCGACATTCTTCATTAGGATTAGTGTTTTTGAGGTCTTTTCTGTTGCTCCTACGTAGTATATATGTTAGGGCTAAAGGTGGGTGTGAACATAAACCTAAGTTTAGCCGGTCATTGGGCACCCCGACTCGGATAGGTTAGGTTAGAAGGGGATGACGGGGTCTAGTGAGCGAGCGAAACGAGCGAACACAGACCCCGTCATCCCCTTCGTGGTTATTTTTTTTAAACTACACAGAAATAGGAACTTTAAAGTGTCAAACTAAAAAGTTCCAAAACTCCAAAACAGGGCAATTTTAAAATTTCTGTTTGGTCATCTTGACGAAGAGTACAGTTATAGTACGCCTAGTCATCAAATGATTCATGCCGCTCTGGGCGGAGAAGAAGGGAGTGTCAGGCTCTTACTGACTAAAACCCATCAGTGTTCCACCTAATGCCATTTGCGTTCCAGGGCCGCGGTTCTTTCGAACAAATTCCGCAGAGGACAGTACCCCTGATACACCAACACACATTTTTCATATCAACATGAGTTCCACATCATTTCCCAACCAAAATATACTTATATTTACTTTCAGAATCATAGCTCATCGTAACGCAGAATTAAATTTCAATTTCTAAAGCTGTGAGCACACAGGCGCGTCTGGTCGCAAAGTCGCAAGTCGCACTTTAAGTGCGTTGACTGGTCGCGTCTGATATATGCGCGGCAATTAATGGCAGAACATAAATAATATTGACTGTAAAGTAAATATCTATAGGCTTATGTATTGTGAGGGATCTGGCTTTGGTATCTTGAAAGAGGTTTAAGAGTGAATTCAATCGGTGTTTGTATAAGATGTGCGACGAATTTTTATTTCTTAGGGGTGTTATGACGAGTAAGAACCTAAGTACGTGTGTGTTGTTAGTTCTGTTCGAATGCGATTGTTAGATCATGTTGTGATTGAAATAAAAGTCACTTCTTATACGGTTTTACACAATCGTGTCAAAGCTCTATCGACCATCCTTGGGGTTATAAACACATGTAACCAAAGAAACAAACAGTAATCATACTAATTGAAATTTTGGTTTTTATTCCTTCAATTTGTCTCACATAGTTGCTGTAATACGATTAGTCAGTCATCCGGTAGACGGTGCTGATCGCTTGTAGCGCGGGTAGCATAGACACACATTCGCCAAATTTTGATTACCTATAATTTGGCTACATGCTTAGGCTACACGGAGGAGAATAAACCGAAATCTGACCTGTCAAAGTAACCATGCTGACTGAATGTTACTATCGATTTTTGTATGTAAATATAGTTAATGACTAAATGTCACTGGTTGTGACTATTTGATTTTTAACAATTTACCCGATCTTTCAAGTTTCGAAATAAGCTAGGATGATGCGATGAACCACTAGCCATAAATATAGGCTTTTAGGCTTTTGTTCCGTATGGTGTGGGCATAAAAGTATGGCACCATCCCATCACTTCACGTGGGTGTCGTTAGAGGCGACTAAGGGACTCACCAGAGAATGGGCACCAGCATTCTCTGTAGGTACTACATTGCTACAGCTATACTGCGATCGCCAACCCGTCTGCTAAGCGTGGCAATTATGGCAACCCCTCCCCCCCATGTGGGGGAGGCCTATGTCCAACAGTGGATAGGCTTTTAAAGTAGCAATGTTCGGGATAAAATCGAATACTCAAATGACAATGAACTTTATGACGTTCACAAAAGTCAGTCCAGGCAACCCACAGGGGCTGTGGGTTGCCTGGACTGACTTTTGACTGGAGGCCTATGTCCAACAGTGGACGTCTTTCAGCTGATATGATGATGATCATGATGATAGGCTTTTAAAGTAGCAATGTTCGGGATAAAATCGAATACTCAAATGACAATGAACTATATGACGTTCTCAAAAGTCAGTCCAGGCAACCCACAGCCCCTCCAACCAGCCAATCTACACTCTGCCTAACATTTTAGTGTACCAACAAATCACTTTCCGTCTTCGTCTTCAAATTGTTATTGATCATCCATTGTGTAGCCGAGCTGGGCCATGCTCCGTGGAACATAATTCAGGATCCTGTCTGCTGTTTGGACTGTTACGGCGCAGGCGTGAAGCTGTGACGTATTGGAATAAACGATTACGTTTGTACGTTTTCTTGTTTTTAATGTATTGTGGAAATTGTTTATGGGGGAGGTGTACGTAGAGTGAATTTAGCGTTTATTGTGAACATTTTTTTTGTTTTTATACGTTTTTTATGGTAAGTTTAAACACGGTTCTGAAAATACACACCTACGTAATTGTGATGATAGGTAAGTTTATAGTCATTGAAAGTGTGAATAGTGTACACAGGCTCTTGATTTTCTTTAATGAAAAGGTATCCTTTACTAGTTTCCTCATGAAAATAGGATAGTAACGCACGTATGATCAGAATGAGATCCAGAATAAGACCGGGCTTGAAAAATTAGGATCTTTCTATAAAGGTTTTGTTACTCTGTATTTCAAATAACTAGCATCCACGCGGGTGGAGCCGCGGACAAAAGTCCGCGGCTCCACCCGCGTGGATGTCGGTTATCGCGTAAAAAGTAGCCTATGTCCATCTCCATATCCCAGGCTACACATCTACCAAATTTCATGACGATCCGTTTAACCGTTTTGGCGTGAAATCTTAACCGAAAGATAGACAGACATAAAGACAGACAGACATAAAGACAGACAGACATAAAGACAGACAGAGATATACCCCTAAATGTGACCACCTGAAATACCATGCATACAAAAATACAGAGTAACTGATACCCTATCTTAAGAGGGCCCTTCCCGGTTCGTCTATCTT
The DNA here is from genome assembly GCA_947386135.1 of Melanchra persicariae. Taxonomy (NCBI): domain Eukaryota; kingdom Metazoa; phylum Arthropoda; class Insecta; order Lepidoptera; family Noctuidae; genus Melanchra; species Melanchra persicariae. The sequence continues at coordinate 2,289,962 of OX376653.1, read as the reverse complement.
CAACGCGAGCTTGGTTGAGAAGCTTGTTGTTTCATGCAGCGCAATGTGTTTGACTAACAAGAAAGTGAGAACGCGATAACATTGAACGAAGATAATGTTCGAAAATTTCATAAAACTAGTTCCAGGAAATACGTGTTTTTGAATGAGCCTTACAAGTTTGTGAAATGAATATTATTTATTTAGAATCTAAATTACATGTGCAAGGTTTCTATCACGATGTTTTTTTTACTTTTACAATTTATGAGTACATTATGAACGGCCAAAGTTCAGGTGAAATTTGTGCAAAATGAAGATTTTTGGAGGCTTATACTGAATTTGTTTCTCCAAATTTGTATTTCTTGCTTTCATAGAAACCTAGATATAGTGCACAAAATATCTAATAACTTCAAAAAAATCAAAGATAGATGTGTTACAACGGCATGATCACGTACGTATAACGGGTTGGCCGCTCTTAAAAACTAGCCTTGTGTTACCCGGGTACACAAATTATTCTTCTTTATACCTCTTTAACTTAGACTCCAAAAATCTTACTACAGTCTTGCCAAGAAGTACCGTGTTACCCAGTTAATGGATTGTGGAGGTCTGGTAGGCAGCCGCACCACGTAAAATACTGGTAATCAGATGAATCCGGTTTGACTGGGAACTTACCCCAATATAGTTGGGAAAAGGCTAGGCAGATGATGATACAAACTATACTATATTTTTTTTCTTTCTTTTTCGTCTTTATACAGATTCTTTAACTTTGAAATGTTAATGTAACAGTTTGTCAAATATTCTGTATTTAATACTGAAACATGTTCCATTGTCGCTGATTTAATAGAAAAATCTTCATCATACTTAATCCTTCACCTATTTGTCTACTAACACGCACGTGCATCCGTGTATCTTTCACAAAAGGGCGTGGAACACCACTTGCGCACTTCACCGAATGTAATCTCCTCTCACTCCATTTTCTCATGACCACACCAATATATCATTATTAATTATACATTCATACACTAGGTAAACATAAAGTATTGTGTCCCATTTTGTCTATTTTTGAATTAAAATAACTGCCCACCGTACTAACTATGTCATAATACAACTAATTATGCTCTATGCTAATGCCATAGTGTAATTCCATACAAAGGGTGTATAATTTTTGTGTGGAAGTGAATTTGTATGGGAATTTGAATGAGTGAGTGTCGGAGTGATTGCATTAGCAGGATTATTTGATTTAGATTGTCGTTTTATGACAGTTCTTTTTTGTTAAATATTTTTTATTAAGGATTAATTTTGTTTATGGTTTCGCTAAGGTGGACTTGTTTGGCGAACTATGGTTCTTAATAATGACATAATTGTTGTGAGGATTATGCATAGTTTGACTTAAAACGGTTTCTTGTTAAATTGGGGACAGTTTTATTTCTTGTCTTACTTTCTTTTTGTCAAAATGCAAAATTTAATATTGTTAGAGGAAAAAATCAAATTTAATTTCTGTTACTTCATAAATGTTCTTACAATGCAGTTTATTCTTACTAAGCCAACGTTTATAAATACGTTTTATAATTATTGTGTGGAAAGAATTATTTTTGAAGGATTATTTAGCCCTATTATAAAACCCCTAGGAAAACCACTGTGAACATTTCTAGGCGTTTTCCTTTACTTTTTAAAACATTTGAATCCTATTTCTTAAATAGGATTCAAATGTTTTAAAACGTACTTCTAACACACTCTCATACTTACACACCCAGTAATTACACTCACCATCACAAGAACCGATTCCCACACCCTTCGAAATCCAATTCTCAAAATTAATCGTGTGACTATAATCCCCTAGGGCACTTCGATGGGCGGGCCGCCCAGCGTGAGCAGAACCGCCCTACCACCTCGGTCCCATGCACTTCTGGTACATTCCTGCAGTACGCGACCTGGTGGGTCTTCACACCTCTCTCTTGGTGCCCCGCGGTGGTGGGTGTGACGGTACTGTGGCTGAGAAAATATTGTCAAGGGGAAAGATCTGGAAAGGTGTGTTATGACATATGGAGTTTGAAATCTGACATTTTGGACAAATTGTAAGATACATACCTTTTTACTATTCACAATATATGAATTCATAGATTTTTTTTTTTATTGATAGGCACGCGCTTGACCACTATCTCACCTGATGATACTTGAAAAGATGTATAAATATTTTGATTAGAAAATATAATTGGACTTTTTGACCAAAATAGATACCTACTTTGCAAGTAAGACTACTTATGAGTGCATAAAGTAGAAAAAAAACAAAACGCAAATACAAATAAGACATATAACAGAAAACTTTATCTATACAATGATAACATACCCAGACACAAGCAAGCTGTTAATCACAGTAACACAAATTACGTATAAAGTAAAGATATTAACCGAGCCTACAAAATTAGTCGAACACGAGCTTGAAAACCCTAAATCCTCTTATATTACTATTAAGTAACCTATCCCATAATGCACATAGTCACAGCCATAATTTTATTAATATATTCGTCACTTAAAACGATAAATTAAACTCTAATAATGCCCAACAATCCCTATTGAACACAAGTCAGCGGGACGTCCCCCATTCTTGACAAGAACTTGCAACTTTACCAACGCCTACCGAAGGAGAGGCGTATCTTCACGCAGAGAAGATTGAAGACTAAGCAGCAACAAACATTGTTAATGCTAACTTAGAAGTCGAGTTACAAGTTAAATAGAAAACAATTACAGTTCATGAGAAAAATGGGCGGGCTAATAGAAGTAATGAATTTGTTGTTAAAGAACTTAAATTCTAAAATGTTCAAGTGTGAAAGGCTTGTTCTGTAAGTTCCCAGGTTAAGAATTTTGAAATAGTTTATTGTGAAGCAATTGACGAGATGAAAAGGGCTATAAACAAACTATGGCATCTGTTATAGCTACAGATATTGCAGGGCATATAATTCAAAACACCAATAAGTATGTAAGCATAGCACGTTCATCACGACAGGATTGACGAAAACTTTTTCTATTTAAAAAACAATTCCGACATTGTAACGCAATAGAAATTAAACTCACAATCAAGACATGCCTATTTACACTAACCTTCAGTTGTTTCTTCACAATGTCGCTAAAGTAACGAGCCATCTTCAATATCAAAGGAATGATACTCATTCGAAAACCAAAGCCTTGCATCCGGACAAAATCTTCAATCTGCCAACAAAAGAAATAAAATTGATCAGCAGTTTACTCCAAAAGGGATGCCAGGATTCAGGTGTCAAAAGTGAAGAAAAAACTAAAACCTATTCATTGAAATCCGACGACGTATCAAATCTCTTTGTCACTAAAAAGATAAAAGAAAGAAAAAAGATACAAAGGCTTGCGTACGCAATCTTAGAATCCAATATGGCGACACAATGTCGTATGTTATTTTTGGTAAAGAAGCTACTGTGAGAATTGGAATTAGGCATTCATCTGTTTTTGCAGTATTCGAAATCGATTTTGGGGTTAACACTTGCAATAATAAGGGGTTTTTGATGTTGAAATGTGTTGCAACGATTACAGATGCCCAGGTACGGTGCCTTGCTTATCCTTTTTGCCAACTATTTCATGGTTACAACTTTCACTTTTTCAGCACTAACCTTGCTTTTTTTACCAAGTCTCTAGTCGAGTTCTGCTTTACCTCAAACGTTATTTTATCTACGGAACTTATAATGTTCTCATAGGCAAGCTTACTATTCAGCGCTTTACCTGCAATACTGATATTCAAATCAGAAATCATAATTATGATTATATCGAATAAGTATGAAATTGAAGAAGTCAATGCCGAAGTGTAACCTGCAGTTTCTTTAAATGTAACTAGTTTTTGCCCGTGATTTCTTACGCGCATATTTATTTATTTTTTTAAACTTTATGTACAATGCATTTCCTGTTCCCATAGGAATTTACCGTTCCCGTATAGCCTATTTATAGCGTTCTCATGAATGTGGCTGTCATATACAAAAATCATTTTACAAATCCGTCCGGTACCACAGATTAGCGCGTTCAGACAAACTCTTCAGTGTTATTATATTAGTATAGATTATTTACAGGATAAATCGCGGTACATCCATATTCGAGGAATAAAACCATGAAATAAAGCAGAATTAAATTTATCGCGTGTTTCACAAACACAGTTAAACTAAAATGTCATATTATAATATGTAGAAAGAACACAAGAATCGTGTCAAGCCAACAATAGTTTTCGCGAAATCACTTAACGAAGTAGAAATTAAATGTACACGGATAAATTCGTGAAGCACGCTCATTGATTTGTCTGTCCGAGCGAAACAGATCGCATATTGAAGACAAAAATCTAACAAAAAGAGCAAAAAGCTGAAAATTCTGATAGGTATTTGGTAAAAACAGAACAATAAGCAAAAATAATAAATGCACTGACTTCAAAAATGCTAGACTAGTTTAGTCTCTATCGCTGCTTTCATAAGAACGGATATAGATTTTCCGCGTGCAAATGCAGCAATGGACAAACATGCTCAATCGTAAGCCATTGTACTCAAACAAGTGCTCTATAAAAGATGGATGCAAAAGAAAACATACTAAATCATTACGTTGAATAATACCACTTTCCTACATAAAGAGCTGTCAGTGACTTAAGATGGAGTCGTTGTCCTTTTTATAGTAGCACATTGCACTTTCGAAGAATTGAAATAACTTGGTTTAGCGTGACTTTGAATAAAATTGACCTTCAAATTAATCTCTCTAATGTTAAGCTTCATCCAGTCTTTAATAGTAGTTTATGCAACGACCATATAAAAAGGGTTATTAAAACACGAGTGTGGGTTTATCACACGAGGCGTAGCCGAGTGTGATAATAGCATCACACGAGTGTTTTAATACCTAATTATATGCCGTTGCATACACTATTTTATCTTCACTCATACAGTTGAAATAAAATAATTGACAAAATAGTTAATTCCAATATGGCGGATATTCTCATTGCGTATTCGAATGACTGCGCAGCGCGCTCAAACATAGACAAAGATAAAAGCTGGCTCATTGACTTAAGCCAATGAGCCCGCGCCAAAAATTAAAAAGAAAAAGTGTGCTATAAAAATTAAAAAGTTATTTTATGATGCAGTTGTTTAAAAATCGAAGGAAAATGTTGAACTGTAATGGTTTTTTTTTAAATTTTACCTATCCACGAAAAAAAAGTATGCATTTATGCATTCGTTTTTGAACTCATATTTGGAACATTACGTTGTGAGTGTAGATAAACATAACAATGAATTGCACAATATTCAGATACAATCAACTAAGGTAGTAAAAGAACTGCTAGGTAAAGTGCGTATACACTGCACAGTTCAAAATCATTAGGTTTTTAAAAGCTTATCATGATAAAAGTTAGTAACTCTGATCATGAACTATGAACTTCTTCACAGCTTTGTCTCTCTCTACTGAGAGATCTTCTACAATTACGAATGCTAGTAAATGCTCTAATGATATTGACAGCAGCTCTAATTAAAACAAAAAATCTTAACAATAAACAACATATTTTACAATAACTGCATCTATATTTAGAATGCGATCCCGTTTGTCAGACTCACGCGCGTCAAATCCAATATGGCTGCCTCTGACAACCGTCATTGTTCAAACAGAAACGACACAATCTTTTTTTACCTTTTTCTTTTATCTTTTATTCTATTCTGTGGACAATGGCGGCGCGCTGTGCCCGTGGTATTTTACTTACCTATGTTTTTCACTTTGTTTTTGGAGGGCGTTGAGTTTTATTACCCGGCTGAGCTAAAAAATATGTTATGTTTTTACATCTGTGAACGTGGAAACTAAGCTCTCTATGCCATGCTTTCCACGTAGTGTTTGAATAGCAAAACGGATACAAAACTTTGAGGCTTAATCAGTGGTCAATTAGAACATGGGTGATGTTTGGAAGAAAATTGGGAAATCACTGTGTACCACGAGTATTATCATGTTTAGTCTACAATACATAATTATAAAGTCCCAATATACAGGATGTGAAACTGTTTATAAAGTGAGTTTGGAAATGGAAGCGGTAGTACTGTGAGAAACATTGACCGTTGACTACTCAATGTGCTTTGATGACTTGCCGTACGAGTTTTTCTTGCCTGATATTTGCTTCGAATAATAAGCTAAACCGTCTTCTTAAAATCATGTTTAGTGCGAACATTCGTTTAGTAAATCATTGTTATGTTAGCACACAAAGGGGTCAATTCTTAAAACATCTGGTATCAAATCAGCATCCTTGCTCGTCGAGTGTCTAATCTCATAATTGTACAAACTCAAGGCCTCGATTTGCCACCATTGTCGTGCGACAATAACACAATGGCTTCTCGCATATTATCCATTCATATCATAACGTTTATAAAAACGTTTCACGGTAGTATTATGGACGTTGTCTCGCGTCTCCCCGAGGATATCCAGTAACAAAGAATCCATCATAATAGCCGAAAGTTCGGTACGCACAAAGCCGTTCGCAACCCGTCATTTTCGTACCTATTGGCTATTTTATGACAATAACTCTATTGTTGTCGAAAAGGAATTGTTGGAGTCTTATTGTGTCCATCGGAATTCGCGAAACTGGAATTGTCTCTGTGCGCTAACGAAGTTCGCTTGGGGCGCACAATTTTCTCGTCTTGCGCAGATGTTCGGAGTCGTGACCTTAAAAATGATTGGCCAATTTTACAGCATCTTTGTTTCAATGACAAAGGTTGATAATGTACCCTTTATTATAGGAAAAGTAAAGCTGTTCACCGGTATTGTTTGCGACAACCTCGCGTCAAGCTGTGCGTGATAATATTTAGTTTTTTCACGAGCTGGCCACCATTGTGGTGTCTGGTCGGCCTGGCCACTTGAAGCATTCTTTGTACAGACGGCCATGTAAAGAAATTCTAAGGTGTGTTTGTTTAAAATCTCCTTTCGGCTTCTGTAGGTTTGTGAATGGCTTCTGTTATATAAACATGAGCAATTATGACGCTGTTGGTTTTGTGTGCTTCTACGTATGCCACCATTTTCGTTGTATGTACTTAGTTCATTCGTTATAGCTATTACAATGTTGTTGTCTGAATGAAATGTTCTATTCACTTTGATTCGAACAGAGCCTTCAGCGACAAATGTAAATTGAATTCTAAAGTCTTATAGCCTTCAAAGTTGTTTGTGGGAAACTAAATTAAGTCTGAGTTTTAATTCTCTGTCACCATCGCTAACAGGCTTATTTGGATGACGTATTCGGAACTCTATTATCATTGGTTTGGCAGAAAAAAAAAATGTTATTCGCCGTGAGAATTTCTGTAGAACCAGACACCCCTAGTGTGAAACTATAACATTCAATTCAGAAAAGGCATTAGACTAGAAAAATTAACTGATCCTATATCTCAAAACATACGGAATTATTTTTGCTGCATAAGACTGTTGCCATCATCAAACTTCGTATTAGCTCTTATAACTTTTCTATAAGGGTCAATTTCGTTTGGATCTTTACTTTTTCAACTGTTAGTATGTGCTAGTATTTTGTTATCGTTTATCTATTGTATGACACCCTTTGCTTTTATAGAATTAGCTTCTCTTGTCTTATAACGATCGTGGTCAGATAACAAAGGGGCCTGAATGGGATTTTAATTTGGACTTTAACTTTGATTCTATGGTTTGAGTAGGGGACTAAAGATGGGTTCCATATGAGTCCCATTTTTAGAGAATGTTGCTGTCACATAAATGAAAGGTTTTATTTTGATAAATATGGAATTTTCGACTGTAGACATAAGAATACCATTGTTAATACAGTGTAATTATGCCTGCAGTAAATAATAAAAACGATATTGCGACGCTACTTTTATAAAATACACAACGCGAAAGGGTATTTTTTCTAGTACCTAGTCAAGTGTTCTTAGAGTCAAACGGAGTATATGGCGAACTTTAGATCAACTTAACGATACAAATAATAACATGCGGCACACAAAAGCTTTGATCGAAATGCCTTCACAATCACATCTTAACTTTAAAAGAGTTATTATAATTGAAACTAAAATTAATATTTCAAAAAGAAAAAAGGTTTTGACTTCCAATTACATGCACCGGACTGTCTCAAGAGGCATTAACCACTCGTGTACAATCCAAGACGTTAATTGTACAATTATTTTTAACTATTGTATTAAAACGAACGGTAGTTGGTTTCTTTGGTACATTGTGAGAGGCACGTGGTACGCAAAGTACCACTTCATAGTCCACTCATTACTGTTTAATGGGCTCGGGTAGAAAAAGTCTTTACTTGTAAAGTAGCTGACAAACATACCAATACTGTTCACGAGGAAGATTATGAACTCTATGATGCTGCAGTAAGGGTGACAAGACATGAAGATGAAAGGGTTGCTGTCACTGTGATGAAAGATACGTTATTTAAATTTGACGTTTAGTATGTCAGATAAATTGTCGACCTAAAAATTGGTTGTTCGTATTCACCGTCAGTAATTACTTTGGTTGTACCTACTGTTTAGTATTTTAATTTAAATAATGTTTTTCGTCTTTTTAAAATGGTGACTCGTGTTATTTTCGTGAGTATGTTTGAAAGATTGGTTTTATACTTCTGACGTAATAGATTCATTAGTGGGAGTGAATTATTGTGTGTTGAAAACTTTTATTGTGTGAACGTTTAAATAATTTCTTTATTGTATTCTTGTTAGGTTTCGTAAACATTAATAATTATTAGCGTTCATCGTAATTGCATCGTAACTCATTTTAAGAGGTGACTCTTTGGCTGTGTTCAAATTCTGAAGCTCAATCAAAACTCAATGATTAAGGTCAGTGGCATTTCAGATTCAGATTGAAATTTTGAACCTTTCGCGGACCACCAGTGGTCCGACCACAGGTTAGGAACTACTGTCCTAAAATCACCAACTAATCTAATTACAATCCAACTAAATGTAACAATACTCTCACAATCACTAAAAAGCGTTCACTAGACGATAATCTCCGAGCTTCTTGGCCAACAGAAAAGGACATCAAAAGGTCTCAAGTGTTGCCAGTTACATAAACGTATTGTGGCTCAAACGAGTTTAGGAACGGACCAGACTGATCGACGCCATACGCTTCGATACATTTAGGAGTATTGAGGTTACAATCCTTGCTTACTTTGTAATAAGCTCTTTGCTTGTTTATTGGCTGAAATTTGGGATTCTAAGTATGTTTTTGAACTTAGAAAAACATTTCTATTTTGTTTTTTTGTTTGCTGCCTATGTATTTGCCATTTGACTAGCACTTCGTGTATCGATAAATCAGCTTAATCCATTGACCGATAGCTTTGAATGATTAAAAATGAGTACCTATATTTTTTTGTTGTTCCTCAGATTATAATTTTTGCTGTCTATTAACTAATAGAACAATGCCGACCAATTCATCATCATTTATCTTAGTATTCTCTTGTTTAACATCATTGTCATCTGAATTAGTTAGTGTTGTTCTTACTGTTTCGTCTTTAAACAGAAACTCATCTATATTAATGGATATTTGTAACATAAACAAAATTATAGTTTAGTCATTCTCTTTAAAGGAATGTCTTAACTGAATTGTTAATTGAGTAGATTCATTACGAATCATATTATTCCCTTACAAATAAACAGGTATGATATTATTATCATTGAGAATAAGAAATTCAGTAAGAAAGCAATGATCAAGCTCATTGTGGACTGTTTCGGAAGCCCAGGACCCACCATTGTATCACAAGCAAAATGCTGTGTCATTTTAATCAAATATCATACGTTATTTATCATCCTACCCTCCTTGAAAATCATTTTTAAAATAAACACAAAGAATGCGCTCGAAAGAATGCGTTATAAAAATATGTAAAGGATTTAAAGGTTTTTAACAGGTGTACGAGTCAGTTGCCGCTTCGAATCATAATAAAGGATTCTGTACTTACGACGCATTTTTATAGAGTTTGATTTTGATTGTCTTGTTCTGCTAGTGATGTCCACGTCGCTTGCTCATTGAAGGTTTTTTCTCTTCTGTCTACTTAATGTTATTTTGTTTTTATTAGATACATATGTTTTTTCCTATGTGTGAGCGGCGCATTCCTTTTGATTGCGTATGTATGTCCTATCTTTAGTAGTTCGATCGTATCTCAATAAAATGGGTGTTATAGAACTTAATACATGGATTATTTTGGTCGTTTTTCTTTTGTCCGTTATCTTTTGGTAATTAAAAGTGTTTGCCGCTTCTTGTGTTGTAAAGATATTAAGCTGTAGATTGAATTCTTTGAATTCTTTGAATTCTATTGTTTAGTAATAATTTATAGGGGCTGTTTAGTTTTTTGCATTTGAAAGTTAGAAAGAACCGTTTCTGGTTTTTAATGCTTTCTAAAATGGAAAGTATAGAATTATCCTTCTCTATACAATAAGTAATTCAAGAGATTACCTTTTACACAAATCCTCTTCTAATATTATAATAGAGTTTAATATTTTAAGAGGAAATAAATAATTATGCTTCTAAAGATACCGCCACTTACGAAACGGAAATATCATATCATATCCTGAAACTATTATGATTCATAACTCCAAAACTACCCTACTTGTATGCGCATGAGTTGATTTGCGCAAAGAAACCGACTCCAACCAACCGGAGTAATTTAGCGATCAATGGCGCCGATATTTGCGAAAAAAAACTAGAAAGGTGTATTTGTTTTTTTACTTAGGTACACAATAGCATGATTAATAATTTCTGATTTCTACAAAAAACATCACAATCGATCTTATATTTTATCCCCCAAAAATAAAGTTCAAATTGGAATATTATAGCTTAAAATATTACTTCTAAATCATTAAGCATGGTTCACATGCGCGGGTAAATGACGTCGCGTTTAACAACGCCCCATTTAACCGTATCGAATAAGTTTGCACAACAATCGCTCTTTACTCGATTCGACAATTTTTTCCGCGATTTTTAACGCGTTCATTCATACTTTTGTTCAATAGACAATATTGCTTGTACTAAGCTTTATATCAGTTTCCCGGCGTGTAAATTCGATTATTTTTATTATACAGATGGTCGCTAATGGTCGTGTTTACCCGATTTCGATAAATCACGACCTGTATTGAGAGCATTTTATTAAATGTTCCTGTTTTGTATGATTTGATTTATTTTGCTTATTTGCTAAGGCTATCTATCATTCATGTTTGGCTGAAGCTTTTTAATTGCACCAGAGAATATTTAAAAGACCAGAATAGAGATATGTGACCCTTGAAGAAGAATGAGATATGTTTTACCAGCGGTTATACAGCACGGCTATAAATAGACTGCAAAAGAAAGAGCAACACATAACCGTTTTGTTAAGCACTAGTTTTTAAGATGACGGCAAAGAAGTGATCAATCCTTTAAAAAGAGTCCCATCAAAATTTGTTTTAATTCAAGCAACATTTTACTTTCAACAACAATTAAAACGCCAAGCAACATTATTAATATCTAAAAAACAACACAAAAATGATCAGCTACCTCAACGGACTCACAATCACCATTTTCAACGGCGAACAACAAAAGCATATTTTAAAAAGCAAAAATATTCATAATATCAGTTTAAGATTACCGGATATGGGGGTGACATGTTAAAAAACCCTTTTTCGAGTGTTAATGCCGTGACAAATGTAGAATTTATGCGGTTGTAGTGGTCTCGAGCCACCCCGCTGCGCGCGCGCTCCTCGCTTTAGGACTGCCATTATGGGACAAATAAAATAAGTCTGGGTATAAAGGAGGCCGCAGACCAATGCAAAATGGCGGATAGAAAAAATAGTGTTGTGTGTTTTTCTAAGTTGAAACAATGTTGTGTTTTCGGGACTATTATGAGTATTATGATGTTTATGACGTATTGCTTTTGTGTGAATGTTTTTTCTGATTTACAATCTGTCTTTTTTGGTCTTTTGAAATTACTTAGTTGTAATTAGGGTTTTCTTCTTATTTAAATGTTTGTCGTTAAAATATTTTTTTTGCTTTTTGTCACTGGCTACAATGGCGTCATCATTTTTATGACAGTGATATAGTTAGGTACTAAAACCAGGTTTTAATTGCTCACTTTAGAACAGATTATTTGCAAAACTATTTTTGTTTATATTATTAATTACATTCCTTTTATGCTCCCTGTCTCCCTGACTGACAGCATGTATAATTTTAGCTACTAAAATATAAACATGGAATGAAATAAATTAACAAAACATTTCGGGCACAAGAATTTCACTCTTGGTTTTAAATTCACACCGAATTCATACTAACTTGGCAACAACTTAGATTTCGCCGGTGAGCAACCTCCTTTATCAATAACACAAAAAGTCAAAATTTTTCTGCGTGGCCCCATAATGATGCGGTCTGCCACGATGCGCTTCGGCCGACAGCGACATATTAGCGGCTCGCTCTTGTACAACCTGCTGGCGTGACGTCATTGAACACGGTAGCTTGCACCAGGTGGCTGGGAGTGTACCACTTACAGGAGATAATGTAACTTGATACAGAAATTATTTTTTTATTGGAGGTGTAAAGTAATAATAATAATAATAATCTGAGGGAATTCAACTCTCGGATTCCATACAGGTTAGATCTCTTAGCTCAACCGAAACCTACAAGTATTTGGGTATGTCGGAAGCGTTGGGCATTAACGGTACTGACATGAAGCAATCGCTGAAGGAGCGCTTCTTTGGCCGCCTGAAAAAGGTTTTAAACAGCCTTTTGTCGGGCGGAAATAAGGTGCGTGCCTTCAACGGTTGGGTCATGCCGGTATTAATGTACTCTTTCGGCATACTCAAATGGACTCAAACCGAACTCGACGCCCTGGATAGAAGGGTCCGTACACTGTTGACTGCAAATCGGATGCATCACCCACGATCGTCGGTGATGAGACTGTACATCCCGCGGAAGTGTGGAGGTCGAGGCTTTTTAAATGCTAAGACTCTCCACAACCACGAGATGTGCAGTCTCAGAGAATATTTTCTCAAAGCCGATGTGGGTATGCACCGAGATGTGGTCGCAGTGGACAAGGGACTCACCCCGTTGTCCATGGCTAAAGAGAACTGGCGCAAACCTGTAATACTTACTACAGATGACCGCAAGGAGGTATGGAAAGGCAAGGAGCTTCACGGGCGCTTCTATCGGGCTCTTTATGGGTCCGACGTAGATTTCCCGGCGTCCGTGGCCTGGCTACGTTTCGGTGATCTCTTCGGAGAAACTGAAGGTTTTGTTTGTGCAATTATGGACGAAGTTATCTTGACGAACAACTACCGGAGGCATATTATGAAGGACGGGACGGTTGACGTGTGTCGGGCATGTCACCGTCCGGGTGAGTCCATCAGACATATTATCTCTGGTTGTTCTCGTCTGGCTAACGGCGAGTACTTGCACAGGCATAACCAAGTGGCTAGGATTATTCACCAGCAACTTGCTTTGAAATACAAACTTGTGGATTCTGAGGTACCGTATTACAAGTATGTGCCCGACCCAGTTCTCGAAAATGACCATGTCTCGTTGTATTGGGATCGGTCTATCATCACTGATAGGACTATCATAGCTAACAAGCCCGATATAGTGGTGATAGACCGATTAGCGCGCCGCACAATGATAATCGATGTTACCATTCCACATGACGAGAACCTCGTGAAAGCTGAGAAAGAGAAACAAATCAAGTATCTTGACTTAGCACACGAGGTTGTCGACATGTGGAATGTGGACTCGGCTGTCATTGTGCCGATAGTCGTTACGGCCAATGGCTTGATAGCCAAAAGCTTCGACGACCACCTGTCGAAGCTGGCGTTACGCAGTTGGGTAAAGGGCCTGATACAGAAGGCAGTTCTCCTCGATACGGCTCGTATTGTGAGGAGGTTCCTTTCTCTGGAGCCCTAACCACCGGTAGCTTGGACCCAGCTCCCGACACCGGCGGACTACTATTTTTATATTTTTAAATGTTTTTTTTATTAATGGACAATTCAGTTAATAGGGACACCTTGCTGGCAGAAATTAAAAAAGAAGTACCACAAATTTTTAGTTTTCTTTGGCAATGTTACAGACATCCATCTAAATTACTATATCAGGACAACCTTCTGGAATCCGCTGTTGGCTGTCAACAAGGTGATCCCCTCGGGCCAGTGATCTTTAGCTTAGCCATTCACCCAATCATTCGACAGCTAAATTCCAAATTTAATGTTTGGTATCTAGATGATGGAACCCTAGGAGGTGATGTTGACACAGTTTTAGATGATTTACAAGTTTTAAAAAGTCAACTCCATTCTGTAGGACTAAATCTCAATCTTTCGAAGTGTGAATTATTCTTATCTGACAGTACCGACCGACAACTGACACTCCCAAAATTCAACGCTATAGCACCAGAAATCAAAGTTATTGAAAAAAGCTCTCTTCGCCTCCTTGGATCTCCCATTTTTGAGCAATCCTTTCCCAGTTTTGTTGAGGAGAAAATACAAAATTTTAATGACATTTCGGAAAGATTACTCAAAATTAACATGCATTCGGCTATCACCTTAATTCGTTACTGCTGTTTCGGACCTAAATTAACTTACTTTCTTCGTGCTTCCCATTTATGGAAGCACCCTCACCTTTTGGAAAAAATGGACCAAATCATCCGTCATACACTTACTTCACTTTTAAATGTGGCCATGGATGACCGAGCTTGGGCACAAGCTACTCTTCCCATCCGTATGGGAGGCCTCGGCGTCCGCAAAATTACTAGTATCAGTTTACCGGCTTTCATATCTCCGGTTCATGGCACTGAGAAATTAGTCAGGAATATCCTAACTTCCTCACTGACTAGTTTTGATGTGCCCTGCTTCACTGAGGCTAGGGATGCCTGGAGACTCGCTTGCCCGAATCTAAATCCACCCGACTACCCATCATCCCAGAGACGTTGGGACGAGCCACTCTGCAGAGAGGTTCAGAATAACCTTTTGGCCACATCTGGTACTGCTGCTGAGCGTGCTCGTCTGTTGGCTGTGGGTCAATGGGAGTCGGGACTCTGGCTTCACGCACTACCGTCGTCGAACATAGGCACCTTGTTCGATGATACTACGAGGGTGGATTGAAAAGTTCGCGGCCAAAGCAAGAAAACAATATAAAATATAAGCAAAAGTAATTTTATTTTTCCACGTAATCTCCACTTAACTCTATGCACTTCTTCCATCTGGTTTCCAACGCCTATATGCCGGTCATAAAAAAAGTTTCTTCAAGGCCTTCAAAAAAGTCACCCACCGCAGCTTCGACCTCCACATTTGATGAAAATTTTTGACCTCCAAGGTGTTTTTTTAGGTTTGGGAATAAATGAAAGTCTGAAGGTGCCAAATCAGGGGAATAGGCGGGATGGGGCAGTAATTCAAAGCCACAATCACGAATTTGAGCCATAGATTCAACAGACGTGTGAACGCGTGCATTATCCTGATGGAACAACACTTTCTTGCTGAGTAATCCTGGCCTTTTCTCTTTGACTGTTTCACGCAAGCGACGTAAGAGGGTGCAGTAATAAGCCGAGTTTATAGTTTCACCTTTTGCAAGGTAATCCACCATGATGACACCCTTAGCATCCCAAAAAACTGACGCCATCACCTTGCCAGCTGACAAAATTGTTTTGGCTTTTTTTGGAGTCGGTTCATCAGGTTTTTTCCACTGCTTGGATTGCTGTTTTGACTCTGGGGTGTAGTGGTGTACCCAAGTTTCATCCATTGTTACAAATCTGGCCAAAAAATCTTGTGGATCAGCCTCTAACATTTCCAAACAGTCGCGAGAAATCGTGAGGCGTATTCGTTTTTGTTCGACTGAAAGCAATCTGGGTACCCACCGCGCAGAAACCTTAGAAAATCCAAGTTCATTGACTATGATGTTTTGTGTTCGTTCATACGAGATGCCAATAGTGTCTGCAATCTCCCTGATGGTCAATCTCCGATCTGTCAATATCAGATCACAGATTTTCCCGATGTTTTCTTCAGTCGTAGACGTCATAGGCCGGCCAGAGCGAGGGTCATCTTCAATACTCTCTCGTCCGCGTTTAAATTCAGCAACCCACTTTTTCACAGTCGTATACGACGGAGCAGATTGCCCCAATGTTGTTGTCATGTCTTCGTGAATCTTTTTCGGAGTTAGTTTTTTTTTAAACAGGTATTTGATGACCGCACGTTGCTCAATTTTCTCCATTCTTTAAAAACGCTGCACAAAGGCTCACAAAACTCAGTCTAATTTAAATACAGTTAATGCTATTGTTATAGAATTTTACAATTTGACAACCAGAGAGTTAACTAATCGAATGAGGTCAGTTACATTAAAATAGTTTAAGTATTTATGTGTTAGGCCGCGAACTTTTCAATCCACCCTCGTACTTTCCGCCTCGCTGCTTCCCTGCGTCTTGGCGCTCCGTGTTGTTCTCCTCATCGCTGCCACTGTGGCGAAGCTGTCAACAGTCTCGGACACCACGGCCTGTCATGCAGCCGTAGCGCTGGTCGCATAGCGCGGCACGCGAACATTAACGACATCATCCGACGAGCTCTTGTCACCGTCGGCGTTCCGGCTGTATTAGAACCCAATGGCCTGGCACGCGACGATGGCAAGAGACCGGACGGCATGTCATTATTTCCATGGAAGATGGGTAGGCCATTAGTGTGGGACGCTACTTGTGTCGATACTCTTGCGCCATCCCATCTTCCTAGCTCTTCGTGCTGCGCTGGCGCTGCCGCTGCGGCTGCGGAGAACCTCAAGCGGCGGAAATATAATAACCTTGTAGGTAGTTATATTTTCGAGCCGTTTGGGGTTGAAACTCTCGGGTCGTGGGGTCCGAGTGCTCATTACTTGTTTAAAGATCTGTCAAGACGCTTAGTTGACACTTCGCGTGACCCTAGGGCTGGCTTTTACCTCGGACAAAGGATAAGCATTGCCATACAACGTGGCAATGCTGCCAGCCTTTTGGGTACATTACCAGTGGCCTGCGATGCGGAGGAATTTTTCGACGCCATGTTTTAGATTAGTTTTAGTTGAGTCTTTTTTTAAGTGTGTGTATATAGTTATAGTTGCAATAAACGTTTTTTTTATTGTTTTTATAGAAATATTTAAAAATGTAAAATATATGTGTAAAACTGAATAAAGGAAATAATAATAAATTCATTTATTCAGGTAATTTTACACCCGTTGCCATGCCAATCATAATAATACAAACATGAATAAAATATTAAAATTCAGAAATAATAATGATTATGAATATTGTTATATTAAAGAATTATAAAAACAATACAATTAAATCTCTCTCTCTCATCATCATACAGAATCCAGTTCCAGAATCCAGAGGATATAATTTTGTATGCTTTAAAGTGTTATTTAGATTCTTGTGTATTGTATTGTACTGTACAATAGCTGTATTTCTTACGCTAGAATGAGGAGTGTATGTCTCGGAACTTTCATCGTCTTTCTTCTTCAGAAGTAATTTTCGCCATGTTAGCGTGTATCTTTTACGACCAGCTGGTGTGTCGTCCGTCACTACTGTACGGTAGCTTGGACCAGGTGGCCGGGAAAACAAGACCTTTTCGAGATATTACTAATCACAGAAACAAAGATTTGTTGGTAGGTCAAGAGGAATCTATAAGATCCTGATGTTCCAGAGGATATATTTTGTATGCTTGAAAGTGTTATGTATCGTCAGAGGTCTAAAGAAATCTACAAGAAGATCAAAAATGAGGTATGTTTCTGAATGTCATCGGTCAGAAGTAATTTTCGCCAACCAGCTGGTGTGACGTTATACTAAACAATTGAACCCGGTAGTGGAGATGACATTTGATTTGACAAACAATTCACCAATAGTGGCATAATTTAAAGGTTAGTAAATATGCAAGGCTCAGTCGCTGGAAGAAAAGTTTCGAAATTTAATGTGAGAATTGAATTTACATAAGTTTGTCGCATCACTTGACTTTTGTTTAATCTATAAGGTGTCAATGATTTTTTAACAGAAACGAGGACTAAGCAATAAAATTTTAAGGCCCTCTTTTGGGTCACCTGTCACGATTGATTCCGCTTCCAAAATACGCAGACCCATGAGAAATTCTCAAATACAACATGATATCACATCAAATCTTGCATTTAAAACTTGACAGATTCGTATTCTCTTTGGTAAATAAATTCTACTTTAGATTTTTTGATGACAAACGAACAAACAAGACAACGCAATCAAAACCTCTGTATTTGCAATCAACATTATAACTAAGCTGCACCTTTGCGTGACATAAATCTGTTTTACTTAAGACATGAAAAAAGTTCACACCTAAGCTTTTAAATCACTTACAGTTAGTCATCACGAAAATAAACCTTATGTGTGTAGAAATAAGAGTGAGAAATCGTAAAGAAGCTGTAAAATAAAGTTGGTAACCAAACCTAATTTAATTTGCACGGCTTTGTGTTGATTAATCACGAAATGGATTCGAGTCGACATTTTTAGAATACTTGTCCTGACTTCTGACCAATGTTCTGTCACCTTTTGATTTATTAAGTTATATATTATTCATAATTTCGGCAGTTTTAAATTGGTAGGCTTTTATGAAAGGAAGCAAAACTGGCAGGGATCTACTTTATGAGATCTTATTCCGAAAAACCGCGTATAATTTTCTTCTTTTTAATCACCCACCAAAATTACCTATTCTGCTTTCATAGGTCATTTTGAAGAAGCTTGTGGCAAAGTAAGAGGCCGGACCAATTCATAAATTATCGAGACTCTTCCGTACCTCAGAAAACACGTTATGCTGTAATTCCATTATCAGAAGCCAGAAAATCTGACACCAGTCTCGTCAAGGGCATACTACCCAATTCGTGGGTTGTGCCTTCTATGCAAATAGGTGCAACCGCTTAGACTGACCCAAAATACATATAATTATGATTGGTTGGCCATCACAACACAACCAGCCTGTCTTTGCCGAAAAAGTTGGTTTGGGGCTTTGGTTTTTAATTTACTCTAAACAAAATACTGAATCAGTATTTTGCACAGTAAGATGGATATCTGAGGGCCAATTCTTCTAATTTTGAAAGAACTTTCACCTTCACATGTCAGTTACTGTCAACTGTCAAAAAAGCCTTAATTTTCATACATTTTTGACAGATTTCGACTGAGATGCTAATGCGAATGTTGCTTGAGAATAAGTAGAATTGGCAATCTGATGTAGAAAGCTTGTCACAGGAAAATCAGGCTTTCTGGTTTTGACACACAACAAAAATAATTTCCAATTACATTATTTCATTTGTTTAGAGGTCAAAAATATTGCTGAATCATTATTTTACAAAGTAAAATATCTCGTGAAATGAAAACCGGACTTTTGTTTCTGACACTTCCTTACACATAGTTCCCAATTTCATAATTACTGACAAAAATAAAGCCTTATAATCACGCACCAATCTGCAGGCCCACCAGCCCGCTCTCACGCTCTTGAGCTGGCACAAAAATGGCATTTTGACATTTAACGTCACTTTGACAGCCGGAAGCCATCTTGGAATGTTAATCGAAAGAGATGGTATCTGATAATAAGACATTGTGTCAAGTCGCATGTGCTTCCCGCTTTATAATGAAGTATTTAAGTATTGTGTGCGACCATGTCGTAATTGTGACACTTTTTGTTTTGTAGATAAGGGCATGCAGTGGAAATGAGGTAAGGTTTAGTTGATTGCTTGAAGTAAAAAGATAAATAAGATAATGTCGTAACTAAAGCTACTGTATAAAGGCAACTACAGCTTCGCAAAACCCGGTTAAGTAAGTAATCAGATATCGTATCCTTTTCACAAACAATGTTTAAAATTGTGACTCGGTTCGTACATTGGTTTGAGTTTGTTACATGAGCAAAAAGGTACCTAGGAATTTTGTTAAAAAAAAATAAAATAAGAGTACATAAAGACAGGTAGAAAACATAATTATTTATTTGGCACACACAGGTACACTCAATGTGGGAACAAAAATAAGGAGACTTAATTGAAATAAAAATAACATGAAGAAACCTGTTACACAATGTTTCTTAATATTACAATGGTCTTTTTATGGATGGGAAATCATCAAATGACTCCTCTCGCTCTGGGTGGAGCGGAAGGGAGTGTCAGACTCTTACTGACTCCATGCTCCTCCTAGTGCCCTTTGCTTTCCAGTGCTGCAGTAACTCTTTCGAACAAAATCCGCAATCCTAATGGTCTACAGATTAAACCATGTAAGTAGTTTGTTGAATCATTTCTTATCCTCACAGACTACGAGTATGGTTCAAAATAAAAAAAAATCAACTCATTTACTTAATTCTAAATTACACTGTAGTACATAAAATAGCCAAAGGTATTAATATCACTGTCGCCTGAACTAGAAGGGTCCTGTGTTTCAGGCGAATAAGTTCAATATTGTATACATTCTTAAAATAATCACTTACCTACACAGTCTATACTTATCACTAGGTACAACAAGTTTACATATAAACTCTAAAATTATATAATGTTATAAATAACGTAAATTAAGAATACTCGATTTACACAATTACTTTATAACTAACAATAGCTTCTCTGTTTCTTCATAGTCCATGTTTTGTAGGACATTCTTTATGAGTTCTTTACAACGACTGTATAGTCTATTGTATAGTAGTGGTCCAAGATAATCAAAGAATTTGGATGTAAAGATATGTCTAGTAAAAATGTATCGAGGGCAAACTATGTCTTTCCGTCTTCTATTTATGTAATCAGGGTTGCCGACTAACATCAAATTTATATTACCAAAGGTGTAATCGAAACCTTCTTCAAATCAATATTTGGCACACTCCAAGACATCGTAAAAGTAACCGACCTTTTTCCTAAATCCCTAGTTAACTTATTTCCAACACCACCGGCACCGTCAACCAAAAAACTTGAACAACTCATTTACGACATACATGAGTAACAATCGTTTCACATGTATATTGTGGCTACTGTGCCCAACAATAAAACGGTATAGACGGACAGACAGACGGACTGAATGATATATAGGCACCAATTAAGTTGGTGTCGTAAGTTTGCATCCGTACTAATGACGGCTACCGGCGGTCCCAAGCAGACTACGGAAAGGAATAGAGTCGACATGTGTCGAAAATGCTAAAAGTCTAGTCATTTTTAACCGACTTCTAAAAAAGGAGGAGGTTCTCAATTCGGATGTTTGTATTTTTTTTTTTTTTTTTTTTTTTATGTTTGTTCGGGCATAACTCCGTCGCTTGCCAACCGATTTGGAAAATTCTTTTTTTGTTGGAAAGGGTATACTTCCCAAATGGTCCCATTGAAATTTTATCAAAATCGGTTCAGCAGTTTGGTTATTAAATCCAAATAGCTGGAAAAAATATGTGGAAAAATCATCTATGTATACGAAATTGCGTATTTTTGCTTTCCTGTGACTTTCCAGTGGTGTTGTTAGGTATGGGGTACCACTAAAAAGTGAAAAATAAAAAACTTTTTCACAAAAAAAGAAACCGACTTCCAAAAAACACTACAAAGTTCAAAATAACTTTAATTTCGGAAGTCGGTGTCAAATAACGAAGAAGCAACCAAAAACACCGACTTCCGAAATTAAAGTTATTTTGAACTTTGTAGTGTTTTTTGGAAGTCGGTTTCTTTTTTTGTGAGTAAAATATAATGTAGGTACGTAATATAAAACGTGTAACAGAATTTTATAAACGCAATATCTCTTAAGGGTTCATCGTACTCATCATTATGAACAAATTTTACTAGGTATGGGACCAATACCGATATCATTATGAACCAATTTTACTATGGAATCAACCCTGAAATACCGAGAAAAAAAATAGTTGTTCAGTACATTTTGTCGAGTTATGCGCACAGAAATGTATGGAGCAGTCGATTTTTTTCCTTGATTACAGTGTTGGTCAAATAGTGAAGATTGTTTATAATGATGAGTACAATGACTGCATTTATTCAGTATGCAAAAATAACATTTAGTACTAGCGTAAAAATGCTTATTTATTTAATTTGGTTTTGGTTCAAGCAAACAAACAAATCAAATTTATTCGTTGCCGCTGAATTTTGAAACAGTTATTCCTACTCGAATGATTATTCCAGTACCTCTTTTAAGATTGAAAAACTAGAAATAGTTAAGTAATATTTTCTCCGGATACCTACTATCACTCTTCCACAACCAACAGAAACATTGCTTATCCACAATTTTTTTACTCCCAATCCTATACCACAGGTTATAATAATTATTTCAAAACGTCCATTCTAACGCCAAGTTTCACAGAATCTTTATATCATTCAGACATATTTATTATAGCAGTAAACAGTTTTTAATTAACGTTTTGAATGCGATGATCGCTTGCCTGTTTACGAGCTATATCGACCAATTAGGGTATGCGGCTGTTGAAACACCTCGAGTCTTTCTAGGCCCTTGTCGTTTATATCCCCAATTTGTTATGAGGTGTAATCTGTTAAATAAGACAACAAGAAAGAATGGTTCGGTAGCACGAATGTTTTGACGTATAGGTAGTAACGTAAGCGAATTTTAAATATAAAAACCGGCCAAGAGCGAGTTGGACTCGCGTACGAAGGGTTCCGTACCATTATCTATCAAAAAAATGGCAAAAAAACACGTTTGTTGTATGGGAGCCCCCCTTTAATATTTGTTTTATTCTGTTTTTTAGTATTTTTTGTTATAGTGGCAACAGAAATACATCATCTGTGAAAATTTCAACTGTCTAACCATCACGGTTCATGAGATACAGCCTGGTGACAGTCGAACAGACAGACGGACGGATGGACGGACGGACAGTGGAGTCTTAGAGCGGATTTCACCAATGAAACTGAACGCGATCAGTACATCTAAACTGCGTTCAAGAGCTGTCAGCGTCAATATTTCATAGAAAAGTAATGACACTGACAGCTCATATACGTGGTTTATTCGCTGATCGCGATCAGTTTCATTGGTGAAATTGGCCCTTAGTAATAGGTTCCTCTTTTACCCTTTGGGTACGGAACCCTAGAAAACCATAGCATTTTGGTTTAATTTTATGCGACATACACAAATTGAACACTAATATATTACTACGAATATAGTATCAAATTCAAATAAATATTATGTGCGAAACGAATATTATAGTTACGTCAAGAACATACATACGTACTCAGAAGCCCCCAGATCAGAATGCCCATTATACTAATTTTTAAGCAACATTTGCCTAACCATAAACCTAACCTAAAAATCCAAAACAAAACACTGTTGCGCTTCAAAAAAAAAGGAAGGCCAATGAAGGCCAATGAAGGCCAATGAAGACCAATTCTACTAATGTTAAAGCAACGTCCACATTCGCATGAAATCATCAAATCGATCGCATCGAAATCTGTCAAAAAAGCCTCAATTTCCATACATTTTTGACAGATTGCGACTGACATGCGAATGTGAACCTTGTTTTAACATTAGTAGAATTGGCCTTCAGATCCCTGAAGCCTGTTTTTGAAGCGCAACAGTGTTTTGTTTTGGATTTTTAGAGTCAGGTTTTAGGGTGGTTCTAGAAAGTAGAAACATAAATTTTAAATTTGAATGGTGATGAGGTGAATTGATTATTTTAATAAATTTCGTTGTCGTTTCTCATGTTTGACCACAATCTCACCTGATGGAAATCCATGATGTGAGGGCCAATAATTCTACTAATTTGAGCAGCGTTTTGCATTCGCATCTCAGACGCAACACAATCTGTCAAAAAAGCCACAATTACCATACATTTTTGACAGATTGCGATTGCGACTGCTGCTGCTGCGACGTTGCTTAAAAATTTGTAGAATTGGCACTGTGGTCGACGATGGAGCACGCTTGCCTGTAAGTAACCTATTCACTCTTGAGTCTAGACTTAAAGACACCCTGGTTGATATTTTTATTTGACCTTGTATATGACCAGTAGTGGAAAAAATTTAGGTGAGGTTACTCGTTCAGATCGGATGAAAATTCTGAAATAATAAAGAGTAAATTGTTGAAACACTAAATTATAGTGCCATGTGTGTTTGTATTTAGCGTTGGCGTTAGCGCAACGCCTACGCTGAAAGTTGTTGAATAAGAAATTTAAGTTCTAAAGTGTTCTGTTAAGAAAGGTCTGAATAGGTCTTCAGTTTTGAAGGCCTAGGAATAAAGGAAACTTTTCTTTGTTGTGGGTGTTATAATAATATGAAAAAGTTTGTTCAAATGCTTTCTTACCAACCAGTTATTAGGGAAGCTCAAAACTCAAATTCAAAGCATTTCAATTAAACCATTTACAGGCACTTTTGAATTGTCAAGGTCGGTCAGTCAAGGTGAAGCTATTGCACGTTCCAGAGCGTAGATCTGTATGGAGAAGAACGTGCTAGAAACTCTATAAAATGTTACAAAGTTGTGGTCACATTGTTCTTGTCGAAATTATACATACATGTGAGAAAGATGTAGAAAGACGTACACGACAAAAGCATGCGGAGTGAAAAAGAAACAATTCAAAGAAAAAAATAAACTGCGACGGTTGAGAGATGAGCAGTCGCAGCTGACGGAGCCAAATGATGAAACACATGCGCCATCATCAGAGAGACTTTTGTGTGAGCATGACATTCCCAACCACTAGGCAACATTCAAGTCAAAGACATACTCAAAAAGAAAATTAAAGGTACACACTTACACAGTAATCACTCATACTGTGCCGTTAATGCATGAAATTATACAATGCTAAATTGAGTCTTAACAATAAAAATATTATGTTCTTATAATCTGCAGCGGGTCCAACAATGTTTCCAAATGCCATTGGATTCGTTTGTGCGCCCTAGTGGCTAAGGAGCAGGACCAGCGTTTAGCCAAGCATTTTTATCTTCAATGTAATCCCCCAACTAATAATTATGCTTGCCTGGATAGTGTGCATTTAATACAATATAAAAATAAATTTCGTTTCATTCAGTTCTGATTGCCTTGGACACTTCTATCCTTTACTACCAAGATGGAAAAATAGTCAGAAAACTGATTCAAAAATATTGTAGTACATTTTGTGGTTTATTTAATTATTAATTCATCATCATCATCATTAATTTTTTCATTTAACTGTACTATTTTTACGGGTGTTTTAAAATGAAATAGATCCGGCCCCAATTAATTGCGATCCCAGTACTGGGAACCTCAACGTTACGTATCCGAGTTAGCGAAATAAAAATGTCGTAACGACTCCAGCCCCGACATGTGAAAATTCCCAAATAAAAAATGTTATTGGTAAATAAACATTAAATTCGCGATTAATTCGGCGCACACCGGTGTGTTGCCGGTGCTTGAGCGGTTCTACTTATTGCGTTCTCATCCAAATATGTTCAGCTGTTGTTTATAATATGACTAGGATTTCAATTGCAATACACTATTATATTTTGCTCGTGGCTAAATTATAACAGCCACACAGACCGCTTCAAGGTTAAGCAACGCTTGCCGAGGTTGGTCTGTGAATGGGTGACCATCTTAACATACCGAGACTCCTCCGTGCCTCGGAAAGCATGTTAAGCCGTTGTCATTTGGAGATCTTTGGCAGTCGTTACGAATTATCAGAAGCCAGAAAATCTGACACCAGTCTTGCCAAGAAGTACCATGTTCCCAATTAATGGGTTGTGGAGGTCTGTAAGGCAGGTCCACGTAAAAGACTGGTATTCAGCTGAATCCGGTTTGACTGGGAGCCGATCCCAATACAGATGGGAAAAGGCTGAGCAGATGATGGCACTATTATATTATCACTTTTTTGTATCAAAACAAAACAAAACAAACATTTATTTGCTTTTAAAAGGACAAAACAAAAGTCTTAAAAGTAAGTCAATTAAACTGAACAGTATTCCCAAAAACTCGAGTATTTAAAATGTAAATTCAATAGACTTTTCAATAGATAAAATGTAGGTCACCTAAATTAGACGAACACAAAACAGGGGGATGATACTAAACAGGGTGGTATCAGAGGGTAGTGGTTAGGTCTATCCCAGACTTGTCCCCCGTCCCCCATCCTCCTGGCATAGACCGACTATTGGAGCCGAGTTTCTGAACAGTGTTAAAATAGTTTATCGATTTTGTAAATACAATCCAACGATTTGAGTGTGGTATTGTTGTGATAAAAATATCTTAGCATAGTTACATTAATAACTTACGATGAGTTCGTGGTTCAAGAATAACAGTCGTCTAAATAAAACATCAATTAGTTAGTGTTCTTCATAAATAAATCTTTTTACCTGTCATATCAGCCAATTGCCGTCCACTACAGAACACCAAAGAGCACCAACCATCCCGGTCTTGAGCAGTCCCCATCGATCCGCTGCCAGCCAACTTCTTCAAATCATCGATCACGATGGATCGATGATTTGACGAAGTTGGCTGGCAGCGGATCGATGTGGACTGCCGCTGGGTGTCCCACACTACGTTTGCCCATACGACGGTTTTTTGTCTAACCTCTTCCCAAATATTATTTTGGATCAGTTTCCAGTCTCGCTGAATGTGTCCGAGTACCAGAAATGTACATGGATCGACTGTCTATCAGACTTTCACAACCCTGTAACTGGGTCCCCTTGGAACCAGGGTTGTGGAATTTGTTCGAAAGAGTCACCGCGGCCCTGGAACGCAAAGGGCATTAGGAGGAACATGGACGGGTTAGTCAGTAACAATCTGACACTCCCTCCCGCTCTACCCAGAAGCAGAAGGAGTTATTTGATGATTTGCCATCCTTAAAAAATAAAAATAAACCCTTGGAAAGACTGGTGTATGATTATCCTGCTTCTGATTTGCCGTAGCGACTGTCAAAGATGTTCAAACGACCGCACAGAGGAAACTCGGTATGTAACGGATGATCACCCATCCTCGGACCACCTCGTCAAGTGTAGCTTAACCCTGTGGTTCAGTTCGTGCGGAAGAGAAGATCTAAAGGTGAGTTTGAAATGAACATAACATAAGAGTCACAATTTGTTTCCCTGAAGACCATAAAGCAGGTAAACCTTGAAGAAAACCATAGATTACCATATAGCATGACAACCTATGGTCTCTTGTATGATGTTTGTAACACTAGCGTTTGACAAGTAGTCGTTTACTGTTCATTGATAATGTTGATGAGTTTATACTCACAAAATATGGCCTTTTTGTCGGTACGACATAAGACGCCCACGCCATCTTACGGGGAGGTCTAGAAAACCCATTTAATAGATACGACAGAGCTATTAAACTGCTATAATATAAATAAAAATGAAATCATAAAAAATTGACAACCATAAAATGTATCTAACATTTTTACAAATACACCTACATTTTTATCTTAAATTTTATATATACATCAACAGAAACCACATTGAGCGTTGCCTATAAAGTTTTGATATTAAAATTAATTGTTACAAGAAGTCGAACGGACATTCTTGGCATAACACCTCCTGTTGTAAAGTCGGTATCAATGGTTCGCGTCAAAAGGCCCTATTCTGTTAACGATGCCTGATGATGAGTGTGGCGAATCGATAAAAATGTCGAACGCCTTTGGAATGTAGATGTAGAATTGTGAGTAAACTTTCGTTTTGGTAATGGAATTGATTTAATTAGATTTGATTGAGAAACTAATTTGTTTTTTATAGGTTGGAAGCATCTGGTATTACCCTATTTTCCTTAGCGAATGATTTTGGATTCAAATGGTACCGGTGCAAACACAAACCTTACTTAAGTACTAGAAGTCGACCCCGTTTTAAGCTGTCTAAGGACCATCAATCGCCAATACCTACACAAGCAAATTACATTACCTGATTGGTAAGCCCAGTTTTATGAAAAAGTGTTACATAAATTCAGCAGGTGAAAGAAAAATAACGATACACAAATAATAATTAATGAGTACAAAAAACATACGTATTGGAGCTGCATTTAGTATCTATACTATGTTATTATTATATTTATGTATATATAATAAAGCTAAAGCTGAGTTTGTTTGTTTGAACGCACTAATCTATGGAACTACCAGTCCGATTTAGAAAAATCTTTTTGTGTATGATAATAACCACATTCATGAGAAAGGCTATTTATAGGTAATATGGGAACTGGAAATTTTTACGGGAAAAATTAGATATGAAGTCGCGGGCAAAATCAAGTGTATTTGTATACCTACAACATATTGATCGACATAATCAGCTTAAAGCGACAATGCATGCAAATTAATTAATTCGCATACGACAACATTCAATAATAAGGCCGCGTAAAATCTCTTGTCATAAACATTGATACGGACATCTCATAAATTTTACGACGCATAAGTTTTGCTGTTATTTGAATATTCAATACGAATATAAAATGGGACAGACGAGTCAGTTGGTTAATAAGTTTGTTTTATGATTTCAGAACGCAAGATGAACAAAAATATCGTAAATATTTACTTACCTTTACTTGATACTCTTCAAAAATAGTTGAACCTGTTACATGTGACACCAATATAGCCTACTTGGCAATCTAAACCAACGCATAAAAACAAATACTTAATATTAGTCCGGCTCTTGGCCACATTCCGGGAGAGGTCAATCAGATTGATTTATCATCATCATATCAGCCGAATGACATCCACTGCTGTACATAGCCCTCCCCCAACAATCGGTCCTGTGCATCTCGCATCCATCGACTACCAGCGACCCTCACCAGAACATGTCCATATTGTGGGAGGCCTTCCAACGCTGCGTCTTCTACGCGGTCGCCACTCCAGAACTTTTCAACCCCATCGACTATATGTTTTTTAGATTGATTGCAACTAGAAAAATAAAAATTCACTGTTCTTGAATACTCGTCAGAGTAAAAAAAATACCCGAGAAAATCCGAGGCATAAAGCAAGTTTATCATAATCCCAGTCATTTCGATTCAAGGACACAATGCGGTTTGTTTTGGCGTTAAAATAAAACATCCAAATGAAAAGGGTTGTCATTTTAAAGAAGGCTAGTATAGTAGTTTATGCAACGACCATATAAAAAGGGTCATTAAAACACGAGTGTGGGTTTATCACACGAGGCGTAGCCGAGTGTGATAATAGCATCACACGAGTGTTTTAATACCTAATTATATGCCGTTGCATACACTATTTTATCTTCACTCATACAGTTGAAATAAAATAAGTGGAAAAATAGTTAATTCCAATATGGCGGATATTCTCATTGCGTATTCGAATGACTGCGCAGCGCGCTCAAACATAGACAAAGATAAAAGCTGGCTCATTGACTTAAGTCAATGAGCCCGCGCCAAAAATTAAAAAGAAAAAGTGTGCTTTAAAAATTAAAAAGTTATTTTATGATGCAGTTGTTTAAAAATCGAAGGAAAATGTTGAACTGTAATGGTTTTTTTTTTAAATTTTACCTATCCACGAAAAAAAAGTATGTATTTATGCATTCGTTTTTGAACTCATATTTGGAACATTACGTTGTGAGTGTAGATAAAACGATTTATGAGTTTTGGTTGAATAGCTTGAATTATAATAATTTCGTTATTAGCCATGGTTCATACAGAATTTGAAAGGAATGTCGGCGAATCATCTTCCTGAACTAGAAATAACTTTATTTTATTACCAAGTTGATTTTAATTATGGTAGAGACCGCATTAGATAATATGTTGGCCATTTAAAAGATTTATGATGATTACAAGGCGATCCGCGTAAAACAAGAAGCTTGCTTGCTACATCATGGAAGAAAAAATTAAATGTGGGTTTATTGTGCGCATGCTCGGTTCGGTAGCATTTTATTATTCCTGATAGCTATACCCTATGAAGTCTTTGAAATAAAAGCTATTATGTTACAAATCATCACATACCATCAGGGTGCAGTGTTGCTCACATACGAAAGACGCAACACTCCACAGTAGGTGCAAGCCAATCCCATCAAACCTATTGACGACGGAGCAAATGAATCTGATGTGTGCCGTGTAAATGCTGACATAAAAAAAACACACATAAAAGATTCGTTGCGACAGATAGAAAAGACACAAAAATACCTGGCTAACATATTGCTTACGCCAGTTTCAACGCACCGTGACGATACTGAACAAATGACGGACTAAACAGAGGTACAAGAAAAGACACACACTTATAAATCAGCTGACACAATCGGTCATACAGTGTGTGATGAATTATTGGCCTGTCGCAGACAAATGATGGAAGGAGACAAAGATGTTTTTGGACCATTTCTGACATAATTGTGTCTTTTAGATGCAGAAACAGTGGTTCAGAAGATGATATACTTGACGGTTATTAATAGTCCTCTGAGAGGAGAATTAGTTAAATAATTGCAAGATGAATATGACTCAATTGTTACTGCTTTGTATAAAGTTTAAAATTGATACTCAGATGTCGCTCTAGAGCCAGCTATGATAATATCCACGAAAGCTGAAGCAGCGAGAGTTTTAGCGTAAGTTCAGCAAGAAGCAGTGTATTCCCACAATGATGCATTCTTGCCATAAAGCTACTCCTAACTGAAGTAGCTGGCAACACGATTGGAAATTAGGTGGTACCTGTTAGACTGTTTATATAATGAAGACTGAATCTGAACATCTTTGTCATCCCATTCCAGCTAGCAGACAAAACTACAAGTGTCCCACACTTGCATCACAGTCCATGTCACTCCGAAAGTATTTCTCGCGAACAAAAAGCGTAACGAATCAAAAACAGGTAGAATAACAAAGACAAACACGAATAAATCACACGATCATACTGTGTCCCGTGAATTATTAGTCCGTTGTGAGATAATGGCGGCGGTAAGACAAAGATTTTGTGTGTGACGTAATCTTTTGAAAGGGTTCAGTATGTCAGTAGGGCACATTATTAAACATTTATTAGTCACTTTGCTTCGATATTTTCTACGGTGTCGATAATCAAAGTCATCAGTATATGCGTAAATTCAAGTTCTTTCTAATTTGTCAAACTCCCAACAACATATATGCACTACCTGTTGGTAGTATATGTTGCTGGGGAGTTTAGACACAAGGAAGTAGTGACGGGTGCCCCGTTTTATGGGACAGTCTTTATGTAAAACTTAAGTTCAAAAAATGCTGGCTATTAGCCTATTTTTTAACCGACTTCAAAAAAGGAGGAGGTTCTCAATTCGGTTGTATTTTTTTTTTTTTTTTATAAACGACTTTGATTTTGGAATGAAGAACCACACATCGACGTTTACATCTCTTTAGTACCTACTCTCCATGGTTGCACCACTACACCGGGTTTTAGCCTTTAGCATTCTACGCCATATTTTCATATCTGTTATTGCAATCATTTGAATAGAGTAGATAATGCGTTTATCATGATTTGAATTAACCTGCTGAGCATATTACGCGTTGTTGCTTGTCCAGCGAATACATAAAATACTTTCAAAATTGCTTTGCGGAATCAATTATATCCGTGACATTTACAGTAATATTTATTTATTTTTAATTTTAAATCTTCATGCACACAAATGCACAGAGGCGGACTTAATGCCTTAGGCATTTTCTACCTGTCAATCTTTGGGTGATGCAGAGACAAAAAGTGTTAGGTGCAATGTAAGTGAAGTAATAAAAGCAATTGTAAAGAGAACGCGTTACGTTAAGTAGGTTTTCCGTGAAATAATTAATCAAATTTGACATTCCCGCAGTAACTTGATAAAAGAAAACACATTATCTACAATTTATACAAATACAAAATTAAAATGTCTTGAGTAGGTAATTAAAGATTACAAAGAAATACTAAAAGTTTAGTGAAATTGATTTTTTAATAAAAGATGAAAAATAAAACTATTTCCCTAAAAAGCCTGAGTCGTAGAACGAATAACAGATAGGGTGAAAGTTTCTAGATTGGTGACTGCGTACCAGAATATATACAACGTTGAAAGGCCACTCAGAAGGTGATCCTGTGCCCTGGTGAGGACCCCGGGATTCCTCTAAATGCTAGAAGCATAGGATCTATTGACGCTGTGATAGATGCAGGGAAGCCTATGTCCAACAGTGGATGTCTTTCGACTGAAATGATGAAGATGAAAGATCGTGGATTTACTTTGAAATAGAAGGAAACCCCAATTCAAACTCAGAAAGAAATCACTCAACTCCACCTAATAAGTCTGATTTTCTTCTAAACGTTTTGACTCCTATCAAATTCTATCTTCACTAGCATGCAAGTCAAAACGATTTCCAAACTTATACACTTTGATACAGAACCCTGAATTATGACAAAGCGGGTGTCGGCCGAGTCTTTTGTCAACATCGGGCGCGTTATCAGCCGCATCTTAAAAGCTGATCGAACAATAAGTGAATCTTAAGCGCTCGCCTTATCAACGCTATCACGGATACGGTCAGGTGTGGTTCTGATGCTGTAGTTTGTGATATTAGTCTGTTTATCATTGTTTGTTAAAAAGCTAGGAAAACTTAAGATTTAGGATTTTGACGAAAAATATTGAGGAATCAAGGATTATATTGTAATTATTTTGATGGCTTCCAGATAGATTTGTTATATAATTTTGTAATTAATCTTTTTTCTCTCCACCCGTCTTGATGAAAAACCTGGTATTTTGGTAGAAACTTACAGGAAAATAACTTCTTTTTTTCGTTTCAGTAGTTTCAGCCTTAGATTTTTCGGGCCAACATTAATTGCATCATCGCTCATTGTTCTGCTTTGTTTTATTATCTACTTTTTTTAATCCACTCTCTCGTGAACTCGGTTTTTGATGTAATTACTTATAAGTTTTGTACAGCCTGTTTTTATCATCGTTCAGAATTTTATAATCAAGCTGTATATAATATATATTTTTTTATTGATCACATTAGTGAAACCCCACCTTAACAAGATCAAAAGTCTCCGCAGCATGGCTGTCCTGCCCAACCTTTATAATAATATTATTTTCGTAAATATTTTGCGTCGATCGCAACACGAAGATTATGACAGTCGTGAGATGAAACGATACTATAAAATGACAATCGATTTTATTTTCAAAACAATTGTAAATCGATACATTGACTCGGTTTAGTGTCATATTGTTTCGAACAAAAATCTCTTTTATCGATTCCCTTTATAGGGATATCTCGTCTAGATGTAAAAGGGTCTAAACGTGGTTCGTTTTGTGCATCTTTAATATTGTTATCTTACTAAATGTGAGGGTTATTTGTCATAATGATTTTAGGCACGAATGCCTTTGTAGCATCGATCGATTCTTTTAGATGATATAATATAGCCAAAGATACTATGGAAATTGAAAGCTAACGAAGTAAGTATACTTAAGACTTGCAATAAGCCAATAGAGATTTTAACGTGGGAAATTTCGTAAAGAAGACATCAAGACGATTCTAATGAAAATAATGAGAGTAATATAATTTCAAGTAAGAATTTCAAATTACTAAAAGCCTAACACAGGGCATTCAAAAACAGATTCCCAACTGCATAAAAACCGGATAAAATCCCTATTCTTTTTAAAGCACGTCATAATAAACACGCTTATTGTGGTTAAATAAGTTTCAAACTCTAATATTTCTGATACGGTATTTTCTTTTATTTCTTTTCACTGCACTGTGAGGTTTTATAAGGTGAACTGTTACCAAAAAGGTTGAATGCGTCTATAGTAAGTATTGTGGCACTTCGGGCAGTGATCAAACGACAAAGACGCTTAAAAATGTACTCTAATACACCAACGTTACATTTCTCTTCACTTCCAACTCTGCAGACTTTATCGTCATCATGATAAGGTTGGATTTTGCTTGGATTTTTGTTTGTGAGATCGGGTAAAAAGGAAAAAGCAGTGGTTCTCATGATAATGTTATTATTCGAGGCTTTGGAACGAGTGGGCTGGTGATCATAGCCTATTCTGTTGGTGGAGGAGTAAGCGTAAAGTTCTTATTGTAATGAAAGCGGTCAAGAGTGAACGTTTTGGTTCAAAGGGTTCTCGATGAGGAGGATACAAATTGGATCATCTGGGCAATCTTGATGCGGTTATAGGTGGGTTTGTAGTTTTTGCTGTAAGAGATGATCTCATTTCCGAACCTAATGTAAGCTTAAACGAAATGGCAGTTACAAATGTCATGATATCAGTGTTAATTTTAAAATCTTAACACTGCACTAACAAGAAATAATAATATTTTATCTTAATCGGTTTTCAACTCACACAGAGTGTAGTCATGTAATTCTACCTAGTAATAGTAAGTTTATAACAAGCCAGAAAAACTGACAGCAATCTTGCCAAGGCAGTGGCTTCATGTAAAATACTGGTATTCAGCTACTGCGTCATGTTAGACTCAGGACTGTGTGTTACAAATTTCATGTACAAAAAGTACTGTTAAGTAAACACTACTTTCTCAATTCCTTTTTAGTCGACTACTTCAAAACAAGGAGGAGGTTCTCAATTCGGTTGTATTTTTTTTTTCTGTTTGTGTACTACATGTGGAAACATTCAATTGTCCATAATTTTGTTTAAACTATTACTTACTGTATCTGTTTAGCTGTAAGTTTTCAAATGATTAATAAAATAAAATTTCATCAAAATAAAGGTTCAGTAGATTGGTTTTTAAATAAAAAAATATGTCATCCAAGTTAAAGAAATTGCGTATATTTCCTGTGACTTTCCAGTGGTGGTTACAAATTACGATAAATAATGTAGAACCTACTAAAAGCGTAAAATAAAAAAATAAACATTTTTACAAAAAAATAAACAATTTTACAAAAAAATAAACATTTTTACAAAAAAATATCTAAATAAAAAAAAAACACCACACAGTATTAACTTTAAATTCGGAAGTCAGTGTCAAAAAACGAAGAAACAACCAAAAACACCTACTTCCGAAATTAAATTAAATAATTTTTTAACATAATATCTCCGAGCTTCCACCGCACTATGGAACCCTAACCATTATTAGTTAAGCTATACAAACATTCTGTGGTCCAAGCCGAGATTAAAGTTGTAACATAGGATAGTCAAACTCTGTGTATGTCACCCAGCCGCCGTCACAAAGCAGATAATTTACTTATGAGAAACTTTCAAAGAGAATAATCATTTCTTAAGTGTCCAAAGTCGGGTTACGTTAAATTATGATTTAATTTAAGAAGGTTGATGGTTATATTTTTATAAAGTAGAGTCAATGTTGAAAATTTGACCTTTTAAAGTAGTTGCATTCGAAAGTATTGGAAGCTTGTAACGTTCTCATCAGAATGTGGGAATCAATGTAGGTTCCTGTTCTTGCAGAGTTCATAATAATATGAATTCCTTCAAGAATTTAATAGGAAAAAAAGATGATCTAAGTCAAAATTCATCAACTCATTTATGAATTTTCGTTAAAAATCTCACTGATTAGAAGGCACATCATTTATATGGCGCCGTTCAATGAAAAGGCTAGGTAGCCAATTAAAGGGCTGATTGAGTCTGTTGGCTGCGAAATAATATTTATACCTAGCCTTTTCTTAAGTATCATGGAAACGGATTCTGGTCTAACCAAATGCAGCGAAATACTTGCATATATTATCATGTTAAAAAAGAGGTCAATTTTAGAGCATCCATTGAAAAAACACCTGCTACAAACAAAAATCAATCCTTAAAACCTCCGATCTGCATTAGATAAAGACATCGAACCCAAACGAATCAGGCCACAGAATCGAAACAAAAAACCATTTAAGAAATCGTTGACATTACTCAACCCGGGACTCGATCCCCCCTCTCCACAGCCGCATTCCTTCGAGCCTGCGCAGACGCACCGTCGCCTCACACACACATGCGCACGCGCAAGGAGGCAGAGGTGTTTGAATTTAGAATTTATAACGGCGATCCGATTGGTTCCTTGTTGTGAGTCATAAAGATAAGGTTTATGATCTGTTTCGGGAATGGGATGGAAAATGTCAAGATGAGGTAAATTGGATTGGAAGAGTTTTCGGTTATTCATGTAAAATATTGGTAAATTCTAAAATGACAGACTCAAAAACATCAATTTTATTTATTTTACCGGTTTTTAAAAAATATGAAGGGTTTAAGAGTACTACTCATTAAAATGTTTTGAAATACATACATATTTGCTTGATGAAAATCAGAAACAAAACTTTTCCTCTACCCTATAAAAGGTCCTCAACACCATCGTTGGATATCAATACCAAAAATTACGATGACAAAAATAATTATTACACATTCACACTACGAAAACTTTATGTCGCAAAAATGTTATACAGCCAATAACTTACTAATTCAAACATTAATCCTTATAAGTTTCACAGGTATTGTGTACCAACACAGCCGCCCACGCAAAATTCGCATAAATATGCATTCACACGCATAATTCCTGTCTTGACATGTCGACATAAATATGGAGTCAGCTCAAGCGTTTTACCAGCTCCAATGCAATATACGTATCTAGATGATGTTTTGATGGTCGGTGTGTATGTTGGGGTGTTTCTTTGAATTAATCTGAATCATAAGTTTATTCATAATGATAAGTAACCTAAACTACTAAATAATAACTAGACGGGAAATTATGTACAAACGTGTATAAAAACAAACAACATTCTGATCCATTAAATTCTATAAAGGTTTTTAATTTCATTTGCATACATTTGACTAGGTAAAAAATCATGGAGTATTGAGATGGATGAATTTTTGTTCATAAAAAACAACAAATTTGAATTTGATTCTAAACCAAGAAAACTGTTAACGAACTTAATATTAAAATAATCTGAAATAAAAAATAGCATAAAATATTAAAAGCTCTTTTTGAGATGATTTTAAAGACAATGTCTTTACAGATTCCACATTTATGGCCAATTTTCAAAAGCATCTTCTTGCACTCCATCAGTTCACTGAATTCTTCTTTCATCAGATTGCTTGCTTTGTTACTCACGAGTAACCCAGTCTCAGCAAGCATTCTGGATTCTTGTTTCATAAAAGGAGTTTCATTAAATCCACCTTCATTTCATATTGCATCCACAATTTCACAGTAATCAACAAACAACAAGTAACTGACAGCATAAATGGTCCTTTTCTGCCATTAAAATAGCTACTCTATTTTCATACACGTTTCAATGATGACTCCATTCACCTTTGTGAATTTCACAGTAACCAAATGCCACTGTTAACAAAAATGGTGGACAATACTCACCTTCATACAAGCTCATATAATGGAATTCCCGCTAAATTCGCGCCAAACGCCCGCAGTGTCGCCCAAACGCGTGAAATTATTCAACAATGCTCGGTAATGATCCTTTACAAGTGAAGGAATAAAAATAAATACACAAAACATTATTCCCGATTTATTTCACTGGTTGTTTTTGATTTTCAACCCTATCTTCTGTACAACAACATTCATAATTCAACTCACCCTTCTGCTAAACTGCATTGACAATTTTGAGTTTCGACAAACTTATTAACGCACCTATCCGAATACTCTTTCATCTTTATCACAAGGGTGTACGTTCCAAAATGCTTCAGCAGTAACAGCAAATGCGGTAATTTTTCCACACCTTTCTAGTCATTACGGCTAGATCCGCGGGGTGCTTCAACAATTGTTTTGCGAACATTTTCTGGATACGGCGATTTGTGTCATTTGTGATACAAAAATAATGTATTGTGTTGTACAAAGGGTGGCTTCCGCTAACCTCCAGTGTTTAGCTTTTGTGGCATTTTGTGGCCTACCCATCAGATGCGGGCGTCACAGCGGGTTGATTTTGTCACAATTTGTTTGTATTGTACTGATTCTCTTAAAACTATTGTTAAAGCATTTTTACGACACATTGTCGACGACGTTTGTGAGTTAAAAGAAAGTATAACTGTTCGGTTTTGTTTCACCATCAGTGTTTTAATTGTCTGGAAAACCGAACTATTGTAAATATGTCGTCGTAGTTGTCTGTCTTAGCAGGGAGTCCTAGTGGTCAGAATTAGAACCAGTAATATTTAATCACACCATTGTATTGCTGAAAGCTTTGAGGTTGTTATTTTTAACAATGCCAACTGTCTTAAAAATATTGTTCTGTTGCGTAAAAACAACTCAGTTGGAGACTAAGCTAGGTGTATGGTTAGCAAGATAAGTAGCAGCTACTGCAGCTTCAATAATCAATTCAGTTTACTTTAATACATTAAAATCAGGAGCGTCTAATTCTTGCAACAGGTTTATCAAATCTCCACTTAATATAAAACTTCTGTTATTAGTTAAAAGAATATGCATCTAAGCCAATGGTTTGCTTGATCAAGTAATTGTGTAAATCAATAGTGGCTAACAGTGCGTTGAACCTTTGGAAGACTAAATCAAAATAATACTAAATGAAAATTAAACTTCCTAAGTGACTGAATTTAAATAATATTTAGTGTAGTCTTTTTAACACAAAAGGTTGACTGGTAGAGAATGGCTTAATACATTAAATCCGCTTATGTCAACTACTGCACATACATTTTAAATTAATGAAACTAAATAGAATTCCACAAAATACACATGCACGCATAACGCAGTTGCTCCATTAGAATCTCCCAAACAATACAAATCTATAACAATTAGCGCAACAATAGCGCGCGCGCTGATCCAAGGTGCGCAAGCGCAACATGTTGGACAGTTTCAGTTTTGTTGATCGTTGTGTTGTGATTTATGTGCATTCTCTCTGGCTGGTTGGACTTCCGGCATTTAGTTGGAAGCAAGGGTCTCATCTGTTATTGCTTTAGAAACATAATGCATTTTGGTTTGCATATTTTTTTCTGAAATTCGATGTCCAAATTGAGCACTTTTTAGCTTTACAGTTTTTTTATTTTTGTGAATCACTCTCTCAATTATGTTTGGACCGAGCTCTGGAATAGCTTAAAGAATGTCCATACGACGGAAACCATATTCCGTGTTATTTTATTGTAAGGACGTACAAAATCCTAACATTAGGTAATGCATTCACTAACCTAACTATTTAAAATATCCGATCCCTTTTCACAGAAATTCTCTACACATAAATAAAATAACATAACCTAAGGAATATAGCGCATAAAAATCTAACAGGCACAATGAAATTTAACAAGCACGAATAAAATATCGACCACGAAGTACCCTGGACTCCATCCAGGATATCTTGACCCCCCCTTGAGTCAACATCTTCTTGATATCCAGGTCAATTTAAATTGGGCTGTATAATACCGTGGATGGACCATATTAGCTTGACCTCTATTTTGCAACGTGGTGTAGAGCTATTCATTTCAATTTAAATTGGACATGTTTCTACCTCTGTTATTTACATCTGGCAAGGTTTTTCTTACAATTGAAACGGCCGATTCGTTGCGAAATATGGATCGTCTCTTGAGAATACTGTTAAGGGCATCGGTGATAGGATTTTTGTAGAAGTTGATTCGTTATAAGGGAATTGTTTAGGGGTCCAGACAGCTGTTATAGCTTATAAGGCTAGGTATAGAAAGAAGCATGGAACTGTAGGAGAAAATAAACCAAAGCCAAGATTTAGAAATTGCTAAGCTGAACCATATTGGTCACTTTTTTCATTCCAACAATTAAACATTATAATTTCTGTTTTTTTTTGCACGTTCTTCTCCATAGAGATCTACGCTTTCGAACGTGCAAATAGAGATCTAAGCTTCATGTTTTTGACTGACCGACTTTGATACTTCAAAAGTGCCTGTAAATTAGTTAATTTGAAATAAATGCTTTTAATCTTGAATGTTGAATCTTGAGTGATCCAGTATAACTTAATTGTCTTTTTAAAAATATATATATGGAATTTTGTATGGTTATTGTGAGTCGTCACTAAACAGAGATCCACAGAGGCATTGTGCCGACATCACCACAACATTTACATAAAAATATATTTCACATCAACCTGACCTTTTCCGAAAAGACCTTTACTTTTGGGACTATGATGACACTCCCGTTATAGCTGTAGCTTTAGATACCTTTTCCAAATCAAATTATATCAATACTCGTACTTCTTACAGATCAGTAAAGATAGTGAAGAGGATGAACTCAATAATTGACGAAAACTAAAGAATCCCAAGAATCGAAAAAAAAGGAAGTAAATGTTAAATATTTAACCTAAACATGAAGACTATGATGATTTCAAACGAATAAATTTTAGTAACGAAATCATCGTCATTATCTACGGTCGTCTTCAACTAACCAGCTGCCTCTGAATGTCTATCGTCTGACCTTCACAATCCAGTAACTGGGAAACACTTTAACTACCCTAGGTAAGACTGGTGTCAGACTTTCGAACCTGAGAGAACTAGTAACCAGCTGCTTATAATTATAATGTAACGTACTTTCATAAGTAACTTCAAATTTTAAACATCCTTCATACACAACGCATAAAACTTTCTTGTCTCAATCACAAATCTATCTCCTATTAACTGAGCTCTTTTCACAATCGAATCTCCATACATTACCAGGAGTGCATGATTTCGAGTAGATTTTTGATAGAATCAACAGTGGGCCTCGGTGGAGTGGTGTCGCCGTGTCGATAATGTCTTCCCCTCTTAGACCCGTTTGAATACGGAGTAAAATTCGGTTTACCAAAGTTCCCGTTTTCAATTCAACGCCGGAAAAGTTATAGATTGTTATTTTGTGAAGGGTTTGGATACCGGAATTTTATTTAGTTTTTTTCTCTGTGATACTGTTTGTTCTGTTTTCATTTGGGCTAGGGTGTGGTTTAAATGAATACTCTTTGTCCTGTCTTATCAATATTTTGCAGGCGTTTAGTTGCAAAATGGCAGTCTATCAACTATCTTGCCTGGAAGTTCTTGAACAAACCTGAGTATATTTTAAATTGTAGTAACTCGATCATATTTAGATGTTTCTATTTCATCATAATAGCTTTCATGACCAACCTAATTACACATAACTACACTAATAAGTAGCTGCGAATAATTATATATACTGGTTTCCTTCTTAAACGATGAATACTCCTAAATTAAATTTACGACCATATCATTGTCTAACAATCGCATTTAGACGTCACTAAAAAGCATTCCCAGTGTACTAAATCATTCGTTTCATTTGAAGAAACAGGTTCCGCACCTCATAGACCGTTGTCTCAACCTTTAGCGCGACATAAACTTAATATAACAAAACTCACTTGACATTATTTCTATAAGCCACACGTGGAGTCTTTAATAACATCAACCATTTCTATAAACCCCTCAAAGATATCAAAAAGTTCTTAGGCACAGTTCAAGAAACACTGGCAGCTGACAACACCGTTCTCAAAGTGAATTATAATATACATTGTTATCACGTAGGCCGAGACGTCGTTACAAACAATAAAAGTAATTTTTACGAGTGGCAACCCCATCGTTAATAAATTTAAAAGTTAGCTGGCTAGGGTTGTGAGACAATGCTACTTCACCCCGTTAGCAGAGATCTAAGTTTTGTCGCCCTGAGGTAATAAGGGTGGATGGGCTGCCATAAATTAAGAACTAATGAAAATCCTTTTGAGGGGATTTATTCATTTCATTTTATCAGCCAAACGGAATAGAAATACTGCTATTGTACCCGGTTGTTTAAGAGCAAAGTTGCCAGTAGCTTTCCGTCTGTGTATTCATTTCCGTAGTTGGTCCTTCTATTAAGGATTTTGATTCTTTGTTCTATTGATGAGTTTTCTCTTTCAGTTTTGGCAGTAGTATCATTGAGGTCATAGACAAAAAAATTGTTTACATACTTCATTTGATTTAGTATCTTTGCTTAATGATTAATGTTCATGTGTAGTTCTGCTGAGAAAATCTCCTTAAAAAATTTCGTTTTCTGGTAATATATAATAGCTTTAATAGCATAAAAGCTTTTATTCAGCCGGATTAAAAGTATTACGAAGAAATTCTAAGCGCTTTACAGAAGCCTTAGGTACTTTATCAGTTGAATGGGAAAACAAAACTTCAAAAAATACGCAATGTGTTTTCACAGAAAACAAAAAACACAAGCAAGGAAATTACTTAACAAAAAGTTTTCACCAAAGTTGCGTAATATTAACCTTTTCAAATTCTTCCACAAATTCCACCCTAAGTGTTAGAAACATCTGATTGGGAGCATGCAGTTTTGTCAAGTACCCTCAAATTAATTTTTGAGAACAAAATCCATTAGCGAATAGTGTATTTTTCTTTTCATTCTTCAGGGTTGTCCCATAATTTACGCGAAACTCGATTGAAGTCGTTTTTAAACGCTGGGGCGGCGAATGCGTGTTACCTACAAATAATACATAACATCTACACCTGGAGCTTGCAACCCTTATGTTTTACACGTCATGGTTGAAGATTGCATGGGTTTTAGTTTCTCGGGTCGTAGTTTAAGTTTGTACCGCCGTGTTTTCTTGTCAAGTATATGATTTATAGGGTCCAATTGTCTATAGTTGAATGCGTGTAAAGAGAATATTTCTATTTGTATCGTTATCCATTAGTTTTTGTGTTGCTACGTGCGGGTTTACATTTAATTCGGTATTGTTGGTAGTGGCATTTATTGCATTCGATTTATGGCCGCTAAAGGGTTTTTTAAAGTCACTAGATGTATTAAGCTTTTAGATATATTTATTGGTTTGAGGTGTGGTAGGTGTGGTAGGTGTGAAAGTAGTGGAATCATTGTTTTTTGTGGCTTTCCGGAGTTCATAAGTTCGTTGTGGATTCTGAACAAGATATGTTTTTGTGATAGTCTTGCAGTCTTCTTATACGTACTTTAATGTTTTATCTATTTACATATATTTCTGAGAATACTTCGTTGTTACATAACATTTACATACATTTAACCCAT
Source organism: Melanchra persicariae (assembly GCA_947386135.1). Classification (NCBI taxonomy): domain Eukaryota; kingdom Metazoa; phylum Arthropoda; class Insecta; order Lepidoptera; family Noctuidae; genus Melanchra; species Melanchra persicariae. The sequence continues at coordinate 2,247,310 of OX376653.1, read as the reverse complement.
ATTATTTTGTGAGTGAAAACTCTCAATAATTAATTCGTTCTATTTTAAACTGATTTATGTTTGGCATTCCGTCGGTGTGGCATTAAATTCTATTCAAGGCTGCAAAAATACATACCAACGTAAAAAACCATTATCAGCATTGTGTCACTAATTAATACACAGACAGAAAAACAAATGCCGATGGAAACCACACTCATTGAAAACAATTCAATATACCAACACACATAATAAATCGAATGCAAAATATGTTTTCAATTAAAAACGAACATATTTACAAGTTATTAAAAAAATAAAAGTAATAACAAAAGATCGTACCGGCGATTCGCAAACACGGCGAGCTATTGTTTCGAAAACATCAGCTGTGTACATCGGGACACAATAAATGTAATACCCCATTCCGTATTCATATAGGATAATCCATACAATAAACCTTGTGTGCGACGATCAAAATAACTATAAAAATACAATAAGCAGCTTATACGTGTACCCTTAATGTGTGCGCCAGTGTAGATGGAACTATACGACAGAAAGAGCGAGAGATACCGAACAAACGTATGTATTCAACTTTTGACTCAATAATTTGTTCGGTCACGGCTTTTCATGATACGCGATAGAAAAGCGCTTTTAGAGGTACGTAAAGCGAAACTTAAATTATTTTATAATGGCTCTTGATAGCTTTAGCATTTGTTAAGGCTTTTTCAGACTGGATTTGTAAAGATTCTACATGAGTTATTATGTGATGTTATAGAATGCTTGGCAGTGGAGTTAATAAGGTATTCTGGTGTCGTTAAGTGATGGACTGGAACTTCTTTTATATTTGTGTTTTTCTTCATAAGAGGCTAAATTTGACTAAGTTTGTCTGGTTAGGTAACGGTTACTATGCCAGTGATTTTAATAATGTAGATTACTATAGGACTGACAAGTACAGTACAGTCAACCTGTTTATGAATGGAAAGACTTAAACTACAACAATCTGTCTCTGTCAAATTTAATTGTTACCATTTCACGTATGGTTGACTGTACTTACCTACATAGGAAGTTATATAACGTAGTATTTTTTCCATTTATATTTGTTTTACAGTAAGAGACCAAAAATTGCTTTCTATCTTGCTTATCCTACTTCCAAAAGGAGTGCTGATCGCCATTTTTCGACCGTTAAAACCGATACCCTCAGTATTCGAATTTTAAACTTCAAACCGATTCCAAAATGGCGGTTCATTGTTACCAATTAGGTGAAGTGTGTCGAAAAGACTTAATCCTATTGGTCCATTGTGAGCTCAATTATAACGAGCGTTTGTGCTTTATTGTGCTAATAAAATGTTTGTGCCATTGTGTTTAGATTTGGGTCATGTTTGTAACGGGCACAATGTTGCGTTTACGTAATATTTTACGTAGGTGTGGCGTGTTCAGTAATTCAAAATATTCTTATGAAGGGCAGAACTTTTCATCTCGAGATTATTTCCGATAATGTTTCAGTCAACAATTTCGTGAAGTACGAACATAATTGCTGATATATACAATCAATAGCATTTTTTTTTCATTTGTCCTAGTTAACATAATGCTTTGTTCTATTTCCAGTGTTATTCTTCGAAATCCGTCGATCTATAAAAGACGGTGTGTGACGAATATTATTATACACTTCTGGACACATCTATTGGCCCACTTTAGAGTTTAGGTTTCGATGGCCCCTACCGAAATATGATTGCTAGATTGAACAAAAACTGTTGATGCAGTTTTAAACCTGATACATTTTACCATCTTTTTCGATCGTATTGTTTTAAATTTGAATTCAGAATACCATACGACATGGAGCTACGCCTAACAAGTCGGATATGCGCCTTGTTAAAGGCAATTGATTTTTGAATAAAAAACATGTTTTATCAAATAAAGGTTTAATTTAATAACGCGTGTTGCCTCCATGGGCATCTACCACAGCTCTCATACGATTAGGCATAGAGTTTATCAACCGCTCTATGAAATTTTGAGGGATCATCTCCCATTCCTCTTCTATGGCAGTTTTCAACTCCTGCATCGTCTGGGCAACTGGCTGACGAGCCCTAACTCGTCTTTTTAGCTCGTCCCACATGTGCTCAATGGGGTTCATGTCTGGGCTTCTGGCTGGCCAGTCCATAACTGTGATGTTCACATCCCGAAGATATTCCCTGACGATGCCGGCCGCATGGGCTCTTGCATTATCATGCATAAAAAGGAAATTTGGGCCCACATAGTCCGCGTATGGTATCACGTGAGGTTGTAAGCACTAACGAATGTACCTTTCAGCATTTAATGTTGGCAGCCGTGGTCCTGTAACAACCTCAAGTTGAGTTTTGCCGCTCGCGGATATACCGCCCCAGACAGTCCATGAGCCACCGCCATAAGCAACCCTCTCTTCAAAGCAGCATTGTGCGAAACGCTCTCCCTTACGTCGGTAGACCTTCTTCCTTCCATCATTGCCATGTAACACAATTTTAGACTCATCAGAAAAGAGTACACGGCTCCAATCTTGCTGTGTCCAATTTAAATGACTGCGTGCGAAATGAAGGCGCGCTGTTCGGTGGGCTCGCGTTAGTTTGGGCCCATTAGCTGGCTTGTGTGGTACCATATCGCGTTCTTTTAACCTTCTCCGAACAGTTCGAGCGCTCACAGATACTCCGTGGAAGTCGTGAAGTTGGTTTTGTATCTCAATGGAGGTAAGGTGACGATTTCTCAAGCTGGTCGTCACGATGAATCGATCCTGCCTTTCAGTTGTGACCCGAGATCTTGGCCTTCCTTGGCGACGAACAAAGCCGCCAGTCTCTAGGTACCTCCGATAAACATTTCGGACCGCAGATCGACTTAAATTAAGTTGAGCACTCACGTTTCTTTGGCTGTGTCCGGCCTGAATAAGTGCCACAGCTTGGGCGGCGACTTCAGGTGAAGTATCCATAGATTATTGATAGAACCTCACCTTAATGTTAAGAATAAGTAATGTTTGTTGCAAAACCAAAGATATCAATCACTTTTTCAAGAATTAAATCCAAGTAAACCAATAAAACCAAGTTTTCTTAGTATTCGATTGTTTGATATCAACAAACAGGCTCCAAATTGTCTTTTGTTTCTTTAAATTCTGTGTTCGAAATTCAAAAAAAGACTATTGAATGAAATTGTGAATGTGCCAGGTTCAAAACTGCATAAAAACTTTTTGCTCGACCTAATATAAAATTTTAGCTAGGACCAAACAAAACTGAAAATACAAGGTGGGCCAATAGATGTGTCCAGAAGTGTATATTGAAAATTAGGGTACCGATTACGAAAATTCATTTTCTAATGGAAAGCTACATTATTGCTGTGATAATGATATACAATACTTTTTATCCGGAAAACATGCTGGGTTTCTTTGGCATAAACTATGGGAAAGCTAGTGTAACCATTAATGAGGAAAATACCTCTAAAACCATTGGATTCCCGGCTATAGTAGTCGCCAGATAAATGAAGAATAACGGTCATTGAACTTTCCTTAATATCTCTTCGTAGGTACCCCCGGACAGTAAATTTTGAATAGTTTTTCATTACAAGAACAGTAAGGATCACAATAGATGTCGATTCAGGACAGCTTTATGTCATTATTTCTGTTTTTGAAATTATGTGTGTCAATAAATGTAGGTGGGTCAATGACCATTATTCTTCATTTATCTGGCGCATACTATAGTCAAATCTTCCCTTGAATGCCCATCCCCAGCTGATACCATAACTATCTATATCACACTCCAAACAAGCCGATATCTTGTCATGACGTCACATAAGGCCGGTACACATCTGCCCTTTATCGTCTCCGATCTAAAGCTGCGCTTAGCGAAAATACTTATTTATCTTAAATACGATCTGGATGTGCCCTAATCTGTCTTTTGTTGTTTTTTCTGTTTGTTTATTTGGGGAATGTTTTGTGCAATTAGCTGATAGGTTAGTGTGAATGCACGTCGAGGATTATTGTTGTAAAAAGCTAGGGAAGATGATGTAAATTGATTTTGAAGTTTAAAACGCTTTGGGAGTTGGAAATTGAACACTATGTTTGTGTGATAAAGAATTGAAAATACTGAAATCTTTTAACACAAGCACTCTCATATCGAACATTTTGAAAGTTGGCAGCGTACGGGTCTTAAATGCAAAAGAACTAGATAATTTTAAAAGCCTGGATGTAAACAAGGCAGAAACAGAAAAAGTAATAAAACTTATCTTTGAAAACGAAGCCAAACAACAAACTCACTAAACATACCTATACTTACAGTCTATATAAAGACAAGATCGAAATCTGATTCATACAAAAACACATGAGTGTTTTTGTATGAATCAGATTTCGATCTTGTCTTACATACTATCTCTAAATTGCTTACACATACATTAACAAACAACAATACAGAATAAACTACAAAGTACAAGCAAATCAATATAATCAATGATATCGGCCCCGCCATAACGAACATCTTTGTCGAAACTTGGACGTTTATCATTTTCCCTTGCCACTGCCGATGACAGTTCTCCTAATTGATTGTTTTTTTTTCTATTTTCTTTTTCCCTCCCTTCGCCTTGGCGGGAAATTTAAAAATCGCTTTCTCAGTCCGTTCTCAAAGTTATGATTGGGAATTCAACTATTTAAATCGAGATTGGAAATATGCAAATGAAAACAGACCTATTGTGTGTTATCTATCTGTGCGCTAACAAATAGTTGGGATTTCAGTGTTATTAGAAATTTGGTTTGTATATTGTGATTTGACCTTAAGTGACTCGATGTAACGGTTTTCATGTAATTTGGAACATTTGCTTTTCTGTAATAAGAATCATGTTTTGGGGGAAAACCCGCTAGCAATGGACAGAAGCTTAAATAAAGGATCTATTTTTAAAAGTATCCTTTCCAGATTCTTATTTTTTACAAAGCAAACCTCATCATAATAAATTCCACAAAAGTAACAAGTAAAACAAAAAGGTGTTACGATATTTTCCTAAAATTAATATGTATGCCAATAAAACCATTTACCAGACAAAAGAAATAATATGGTTACGGGTTTCAATAAATTATCTTTAAATAGACTCTACAGACGGCAACTACATTTTTTCACAAGAAACAGTTAATATGGGACTAACCGTAAAATTTTCCAGAAACAACTGCAATTAGCTATTCTCTGTGACCATATTATGTCGCCAGTGAAATTATACAACAGTTATTACTGTGGTTCCGAAACAGCACGACACTTCGGTAACCCAACCGATAATAGTCCTAAAATAACAAACAACAAAACTCATATTCCTGCGGACGAAACTTCCAAAACTGCAGTCCACCGTGACCTCCAACTTCGAAATATAAAAGAAAGAAAGAATAATTAAATGTCCACAAACATCTTTGTTATAAACAATGAAGGAATAATGTAGTCACCAAAAATTTCAACAGCACACAGTGGAAACGGCGAAGGACCTAAAAACAACAGTTAAGAATAGTTGACACGGCCATGGAATGTCTTTCTTTCATAATGTACCTCTATTGTGTATAGATGTCATAAAAATTAACTTTAGAACATCGGCGAAAGCTTTGATGGTTCAAGATATTACTTTACTTCCACCAATTCTTTAACGTCCTAACGCCCTTTCTCATCTTCCCTTAAACTAGCATCTCTGATAGTCTCCTAAGGTTCAAAGTCATTCAACAATAGTTCATTAGTTATGCACAATAGATTCGAAGTTAATGCTTTTGTCTAAACAATTACAGTGTGTATTGTAACAGGCATTCATTTGTGTTTCTTGTTCTATTGATACCAAGTTTTTGTTCCTTGGGTGTCCGAACCACATCATAAATCAGCCGTTACAGGCGAATGTTATATTATTTGCATACCTCAAAAGTAAATTCTGAAGAAGTCTGAACTCTATCGTCACAGGTATAAAGTTGTTTTGCAGTTAGAGAGAAGTAAAAAAAGATTGGTGAGTAAGGTTTGCGCGCGCGCTTCCAAATGATGCTCTTTACTATTGACGTTTCTATTCAAGCTATGTGCGATGTCTGATGTTTTTATAAACGATAAATTTTCAATTGTCAGCCTCCATTGTGAATTGGCGCGTTCTTATACATTAGTACCAAGTTATGCATTCTGTTCCTCGAATCACTCTCTACTAACACAGACTTGAATATTGAGAAATGTTTGGTTTTAGAAGCAGCAAAGTAAAGTTTGTTAGGAAAGAAGTCATGCAACATTGTTTGGTATTTTAAAGGCATTTTGAAAACGTTGATTGGTGTGGTTTATTTAGTAAAATGAAGACCTCAGGAGGCAGACAGTGTACAGAAGTAAATTGCCTATTCATGGCTCGTGACTGATCGGTGGGACCCGGAACAGTGTGTAATCATATAGTTACGCGTGTAATTATAGTTATTCATGTCTCTGTTAGAATGTACCGTTAAATTGTAAAAGGCTTCTAATACTTTCTGCTCCATACATGACTAGAAAGATAAATAATGTACAATCACGCTTTATGCTGTCCTTCTTCAATGTTTAACTATTCTATTATATACGTACACAGATATGTTTTGGAATGATGTTTTGCTAATTCTTGACGTCGACTAAGAGATTTGGACATATTTATTTGCTGTACTTTATATGTTCAACTGTTTCAGTACTTACTAAAATTCTTCTGACTTTATTTCTACTCAACTCTTTGTTATACTATTCAAAGATCGAAATCGATAAATTCAAAAGATTTTATTTACAAAACAATACACCTGACCTTTTACCAGTTACCTTTCCTTATGAAATAAAACAATAACAGATGAAAAACGTTAGCTAACACAAAACAAAACTCGGTGTGACTTAATTAAGAAAGTTAAACTTTCAGCAACTTATTCATCACCCAAAATCTTCACAAAGGGAAAGGGTTCACCATATTTTTTAAACGAAGCTGTATTACGAAGCCTGCGGTAATAATCGACTTTTAAGATTGTATAATAAACAAAAACGTTACACAAATTTCATAACGGAAAGAAAGAGAAGTTTTTTTTTGTGAAAAATTGGAGTAAGTTATGCAACATGGTGATTTGTTGAATCATAAGAATTTCTCTATTGTGAACAGTATAAGAGACGGCAACACTGGTGGTGCTAAAAGCCACAGTTACTTTGTTTTTTTTTGTTTTTCGTTACACAAGTCTTTGGAAAGTAAGCTATCGTGATAGTTCGAGTTATGGTCATACCACATTCAATCATTTTCAAAGGTTTGTTTGAAATAAATGGGTGGTAATTTGGTAAAAAGGGCTTTGTTTTTATATTGAATGCAATATTGACTGTGTATTCTTTAAAATCATTTACGTTTGTGGTGGTAGGTTATTAGTATGTATTCATGAATTCAAAAGCATTACAAGGATCTAAATAAAATAAACCAATTTGACGACTGCAAGGTTTATAACACATAGTAACTAGCTATATTGTATGTGTAAATTATAAATAAATAAATAAATAAATATTTTCCGTAGTTAAATCCACTATAGAATATAAGGCGACACGAGTCAAATGTATTTAAAAATTTTATGGATCATGCTCCTTACATGTAGATATTATATTCACCTTTCTTACTTTTCAATGCAATACATTTTTTTTACATAACTCACTCACATTTATGCTATTTATTTCTGGTGTTTGATTACACACTCTTCACACCCTTATTTTTACACCCTCCGACACAAACTTCCTCGCCTAAAACGCTAATCGCTTCAACTTTGTGAAGACGCTCATTTGCCTTTTCAAGTCACTTTTGTTCGAAACCGACGATGCAATGTCACTTCGCCGAAACTCTTAAAACGACTTTATCATTGATCTTTTCGAAATTAAATCTCATGGTGATAATGTTAAAGTTGGAATTCGTGTGGAGATTTTTGTAGTCAACTTTGATGATAAGAGAACAAATTGAGAAGTGTCCTGTTTAATTAGAAGTTGCCACCAAAAGATGTCTGTCTCTACCGATGTGGATAATACAAGGGTCCACCAATTAGTAAATGGTTAGATTGTAAGATTTTAATGAGATTTTATCTTTGGTAAAAATGTTGTGTCCTTTATTTTGGGTAGACAACGAGTTAATAGGAAGTGTATGGATGGTGTCGAGTCCAATTTAATTGAGACTATTTTTCTTTTTGCTTATCTGATTTGAGGTTTATCAAAGGCTCAAAGATCTTCTCTAAGGGTTGTTTAATTAGAACATTACCAAAATTCATGGCAGTGTAAAAAATAATGGTATTATTATTAATGTGTACCTTTTTTAAGCCAAGTCGGAGTGGACAGGTGGGAGGCACATTACTAGACGATGCCTATGAGGTCGAAAAGTCTTGAACTGGGAAGCGCCTACCGCAAAACTCAGCTTTGGAAGGCCCCACAAGATGGACCGATGCCCTGGTGGAGGCAGTTGGAATTCACTGGATGATTCACTTGGGGAAGGTCTGTGTCTAGTAGTATTTCGGTTTGAATGATGATGTTTATTTATTTATTAACTAAAAGGTTCACCCACAGCATATACATAGGTACACATACAAGTAGTAAATCATACGGTATTACAGTTAAACACAACATTGACGACAAAGACTCCAGATTACCGCTTATTTGCTAACTTAAATCTAGGTGTACAATAAATTGGAAAAAATGAGGAAATAAAATTAAAAATGAACAGTAAATATAAATGGTTTTGCGTTGCCGTAGTGGAGTCATCTTAAAGAAGCTGAGACGCTGTTGATAGGGACACCTATGGGATAAGCCAGGGGATATAAATGCGAGGTGTTTGGTGAAAGCCCGTTGTATGATGTTGATGATGGTGAAGCCAAATTAAGCCCTGGCAATATACTTTCGACTATAGCGTTTGTAATTAAGGTAACTATTTCGTAAAAAAAGGAGACACTGAGAGTCATCTTTAAAGTGAGTGTATCCGGGCATTACAGGCACTATTAAAATACCAGCAATGTATTTTTTTTTTTTAATATCGCAGCATATTATGCTGAGATAGGGACCTTTTTGGCCTCGCACAGATTAAATTCGTGTTGCTAGCTTTTATTATTTAATTATTAGGAGGTTAGTGTTTTTTTTAATTTATTTAACTTTTTGTCTGTCTTGTGCGAGTCCAAAACAAACATTTTTCTTTCTTTCGTTCTTACAGATGTTTTCTGATACATTTTCAATGTTACAAAATGTTTTTTTAAGCCATAACGTAGCTTAATTCAAGTGGAAAGACGAAAGAAAAATATTCTTCTCTTTTCTTTCCCGGCAACAAACAATTCGCTCCAAATAAAGAAAGTAAACACAATCTTTTGTTCACCAACCGCTTGGCCGATCAAAACTAACCATTGCTAATTAATGAAATAAATTAGCACTAACCGAAACTGCGTGGTTAACTGAGTAAAAAATTAAACGAGTGAAAAGCTTAATTAACGCGACGAGGTTTTAATATCAATATTTTTTTAGTTTAAGACACCCTCTTTGCGGTTGTGGAGTCATGAAGGGGGTTGTGCGTAGTAAGTGTGCACACTGGATGTGGTAATCTGACGTGGTTTGCTGGTAGCACGGTCAGGTGGTTTGCTGTGATGCATCGATACCGACCGTAGGGGGTGTGTAATCTGCCAGGGTTGTGGCGGATTATGTTCGAAAGAGTTGCCGCGGCCCTGGGAAGCAAAGGGCACTAGGAGGAGCACGGATGGGTTTTAGTCAGTAAGAGTCTGACACTCCCTTCCACTCCGCTCAGAGCGGGAAGAGTCATATATAATTTTTAATTCGGCTTAAATTGCGTTCGTGATTAGTTTGACGTTTTTATACGAGATCAATGATTCAAGAGTATTATTCTAACGCGTTTTTCGCCGGTGAACTATAAAATTTATTGTAATCCATAAACGGGATGCGAACTCGTCACCGTGTAATGGTTGATGCCCTTGGTTGAACGACTGCGTTCACACAAATTGAATAGTGTGGATTCAAATTCTATCGTTTATGGTACCTATAGCTCATCGAAGTCTTCAAAGCCTGATATTCAGGCTATCAAAGCGTTCGTAAAGGTCGGAAGTAATAAAAAATGCCACCTTCACCTATCAATCTTCATCTCCAGCGGCCCAACTACTCCAAGCCATAATTGCACAAGGCGCGGCTGGAAGCGTCGGCAGAAACGCTAACTAATTGCCATTGAAAAAAGGCGAAAGCCCGACTGAAAACATTCCAACCAGCTTTGATGTTTTTTTTTTACTAAAACCGAGCCTTTTGCCCTCAAAGCTTGATAAGCTACACTACGCTTAAACTCGTAATAAGGCACTTTGACGTAGGTGTGACGTACTCGCATTCTGAAAGAAGAGTGTCGACCCACCTTTATGTGCGCCATCTTGTTAAATATAAAGGTTTTCTTTAGGGGTGTTGTAAGTTGGCTGTTCGCTTTTGAGGCCAATTAAAGTATTTTTTTATTGGTTGTACAGCGGAGTTTTGTTATGACGAGGAAAGTGCCAAGATGTCATTAGGAAGACTTGGTTTTGAAGCTTAGAAGGTCTGTATTGGCTAAGCCTTATTGGTTCAAGGCGACCTGGAGCCCGAAACAAGTGAGATTCTGTCAACGGTAGCGTGGCGAAGGCGATTGTCAATACGTCAAAAATGTATGGGATTGACAGATGCTATCGAAATGTCACGTGATCAAATCCCTATATTTTGACATTTCGACAGTCGCATTTGCTAATTGAATGGCATATATTGTCGAGGGCCTCAGGACGATAAATAATGATCATCTCGTCGTGATCGAAAATAAATCGATATGAAAACAGGTAATTCGATGGAATTCAGCATTCACTTTATTCTTTTGCAGAAAGCAACTATTTGTCTGCGATCCATGCCAGTAAAAATGATAACTGACCTGATCTGATATCTATGAAAGTAGGTAGCTTTAAACAGTGAAGGTACTCGTACTTTTAGGTAAGTCCAAATATTTCTTAAATTAAATAACTCAAAACGATGGTGAACGTACTGTAATAAATTACAGGCTTAACTTTGATTTACCAAAGGCAATATTATACCATTAAATACAATTAAGTATACCCCATTTACAGTCGTTGTAAACGTCTACAATGGTAATTTATTAATAGAGCCAATAAAACCATTATTAATTTAAATCCCTTATTACTTATTATACCACCCTTTATTATTTGGCTTTACCTATTAGAAACTTCACTTTTCTTCAATCTATTACGTTATACCTGAAGTTTGGACCTACCCTAAGATGACTGACCGGTCATTTCAGTACTGAAAACTTACACGCAATTATAAACCTTACATTGCTTACTTCTAAAGTTTAAACTCCTTTGAACAAAGTTCAAGTCAACATGAACTGTTTTTGACCGAGGTTAGGTCTTTAGCACCTGGTACATTGACATAGGAGGTCGTACAACCTGACGAATATTGCCTGAAGTCATAGAAATGGTCGTATAATTACAGAAACAAACACGATTGTTTTAGTTTTCATTCATATACGTATGGGGGTAGTATTAGATTGACTTTGGCGTGACAGTTCGTACGTTCATTGACTGACTGGTCAGAGGTATGTTCTCGTGTTTACTATACAATTAAAGGCACTGCCTTCTCTCTCGACTCTGTCTACTATTTCGAATGTTACGTTCATCATGTATTTTACCAGGGACGTTGACATTTTCTTCTTCGTGGTTTCCTCACTGCTGAGGATCATGACCTACAGTACGTTTCCAAGTTACGCGGTCTTCTGCAGTGTGGATCGTTTGGTGTATGCTGCCTCTAACAGGCTTCTTAGTCATGAACTCATGACCATCTTGCTTGCATGACCAAGCTTCAGTGGGGCCCCCATATACAAGGTGTAATAAAATAAACGCAATACCTGTGAGGGATCATTGTACTCATTATGAACAACTTTCAAATCACTTACCAAAGCTGAAATTGCGAAAAAGAACGTCCTGCCCTATACATTTATGTGCGGATAACTCGACAAAATGTACTGCACAGCTGATTTTTTGACAGTCCGTTTAGTATATTATAGTTATTTTCATAATTTGATATCGTACGGCATTCTACTGTGGGGAAGTGCCGCCAACATACAAACAATTTTTACAAAAAAGGGCCATTCGTGCAATTTATAAGCCTGGACTTAATTTAAAGAATAGCAGATAAAAATTTAAAGAAATCAATATAATGACTATGCCGTTTCAGTATATTTATGAGAATCTCCTGTATACACATATAAATATTAATCTTTAAAAAACAGTGATATTCATAACGTGAATACTAGGAATAGGCATAACTTTGTTGTTTCTAAAACCAGGCTCAAGAAGGTATGCCAATGTTACATACGCTTTTATAATAAACTCCCTCCACATTCAGAAGAAAAACTAAGCCTTCATAATTTAAAATTATTTGTAAAGCGCAAACTTATCTTTTGCCAGAAAGCTTTTTTTATTCTGTAAAAGATTGTTAAGATAATCCGAGCTGCTCTAATCGAATGACCACAGTAATGTTGTAATTTTTTTGTTGTTCTATTTTGTAATGTTTTTTTATTGACGAAGCCCATTAGTCAATAAAAAACATTGTTTCTTAGACAAATTCTTTCACTAGCAGCTTAGCCAGAACCAAACACAACCAGCCAAAGAGCTAGTTTATTATAATTAATGTGTCGGACAACCTAAAAAGAGTCGGAACAATAGTTTTAACACCTCGCAGTGTCGGACGGATGTGGTAGGAGCCACGCCCCCCGATTGTTTAGCTCTAATAGTACAACCAGTTCACTCGAACCTCGTACACCCACGGCGAGGAATTATTAGAATATGTGATCCTACTTATTCGGGGGGACCATGGGGCTGAGGAATCTGGGATTATTGACGGTGAGGTATTTGCTTAAAACACAATCAAGCGCATCACTGTATCCCGAGTGTTTTCATTGTGAGGATCGTCCGGAGGACACGGTGGAGCATACGGTGGAGGTCTGCCCTGCTTGGACTGAGCACCGCCGTGTCCTCATCGTCGAGACGATCGGCGGCGGCGACTTTTTGCGCCCGGCCCTGGTTCAATCCATAGTGAAGAGCGAGGAGTAATGGGAAGCCGTCACCTCCTTCTGCAAAGCAGTAATACTGGTGAAGGAGGAGGCGGACCGTGTGAGGGAGAGACAACCCTTATGCCCCAGCTGCCGCAACATAGGGAGACGACCTGAGCGTTGGGAGTCACAGGGCGATTCCCGGCCACCGTAGGCGCGAGCCTGCGGACGGCGAGGGTTGGGTGGCTCGCCGTCCGGGACGATTATCGTTAGAGCCAGAGCCTGCCAGGGTTGCGGATTCTATTCGAAAAAGTTGTCGCGGCCCTGGAAAGCAAAGGGCACTAGGAAGAGCACAGATGGGTTTTAGTCAGTAAGAGTCTGACACTCCCTCCCGCTCCACCCAGAGCAGCAGGAGTCATTTGATGATTTCTTATCCATAAAAAGGATTGCTGTGTGTGATACAAAAATGTCTATCAGTTCTAGTTTGTGAAATGAAAAAATATTTCACTTGTATTAAGCTCTATCATAATCAGGGTTTAAGATGCCACAATATGTATTCTGTCTTCCAGAATATGATACTCGTTTAAGAAAAGAAGATTGCTTTTACAAATCAAATAATTTGAGAAAAACTTGGTCTCATTATCCCGCCTGTTCATAAAATATGGAGTTCCTAAACAGAGACGCGTACCTATACCTGTTCCACACAATGAATCATTGTCTCCAACACTAAACTTCTGTTCAATAGTTGTATTCCGGGCAAGCCTGTTGAATAATTACTTTTCCGGCTACTGTTGCCAAGGAAACCGGGCTATTATTACGAAAATTAAATAGAAAATTGCAAAAGAGAATCTTAAATGTTGGTAGGCCTAGTAAGGAATTCAGAATTGTATACCATAATAAATAATTTATGGTTTTTTCGTTGCTAGTTGATGTTAAAAAACATGGCTAATTTTCTATGCAAATTAATCAATAATAATACGTTGACCAAGAACCGTAAAATAGTAAAATTTCTTCGAAATTGTCGACACCATGAATACAAATACATAACTTTACATAATGAAACAGTTAAATAAATTGAGATTTATTATTAGCACAAAAAGGCGCCACAAAAAGTCTTAACATTTATCATAATAATAAAAGCTATAATATAATAATATAAGCTCGACGAAAACGTTGAAAAAAAGGCAAAGGCATGAATTGCGTTCGGCTTTGAGCCGCCGACGAGGTTCGAGCCATTGTTTTCAAATCAGTAAGAGATCCAGTTCCGCCACTGGAAGACTGGAACACACCGCATTAATTACACGTAATTGAATTTCGAATTGGAACGATGACATTTAAATTTTGGCGGGATCCGTTCACTCGGTAGTGATGTGCAACAAAGACGCCGAATGCCACAATCGAGACCGCCCGTGGATCCACATAATGGTATATTAGAAACATCGAACAGTGAAATGTGTGTAATGAGAATTATCTCGATTGCTTCTGTTGTAACGGCAGGCTTGAGACTGATACACGCTTTTATTCCACCATGAATAGCATTCTTCACTCCCCTCTATTCTAAAAGATTATTTTGTATTGTACTCCCTTTATGATGAGCAAAATAGTAATCAGTTAGTTTATTAGGTGCGTTACTTGCAGAAATGCTTGGGAACTCCTTTTATTCTTGCCCATAAAAGACGCGAACACCTATGACCTATTTAGGTAAAAAGCTATTAAGAGACGCATAAAAAATTTAATGGCTATATTTTGTATTAAAATGTATTGGTAAGTTATTCTAATTTATACAAATATTTTACACGAGTATAGGTAATCTTCATTAAATTTAAATTCAGCTCAGCGGGGGTACTCGAAGCGGGTATTACCATGATAATTAGCGGAAAACTCTGTGCGATGTGCATTCATCTTGGTAGCGATTATTGTAGAGTTCAGTTTAGTATGGACTTTAGGATGTTGATTATAGGGTTGAGTATCGTGAAGATGATGTCAATTCTTGACAATCGGCGGATTGTCTCGCGTGGCTGAGTACATCCCCGGTAGTCGGCAGGCGAGGCGTCACGTGGGACTCCCTGCGGGGACGTTGATTGCCGACGAGTGTCGTTTTACGCCGATATGGACAACACTAGTGCCAAATTCAAAATTAGAGGTGTTATTAGTGTGATAAAATGTAATCGGGGTGATATTCTCATACATTCGACTGAGCATTCGTAAATACCTTTTATAGGTATTTAAGTAGTTTTGTATATATTTAACACGAAGGTCTATGTGGAAATTTATGTAAATAAATGTATTAAATGAAATAAAAACGTCTAATCAAAAAACTATTTCATTAAAAATATAATAAAAATAGTGGTTTATTAACAATATTTTCCACTTTAATTGATTTTAAAGCAGACTGTTTTATAGTTTTTGTTTTAGCATTGAAATGATCAAAGATTAGCAAATTTTACGGGACATGACGGAACACTTATTTCCAAGCTATAATTGATACTTTTGTTTACAGGGTATAATATAGCGCAACAAAACTAATTTGTTCCCCTGGCACTCCCCATGTTCTACCGTTAAATTAACTCAGGGAATCGAGTAATTTGCGTGTATCGTGACTTGGTATATTTTCACTAATACTTTATTATAGGCACCGAAATATTTCGGATGTTCTTTAAACAGGTGGCGTTCTTGTAATTGGCGTGAATTTCGCAATATTAAAAATACCAGTAAAGATATTTTTAATATTGCGACTTTAAAATAAGAGGATATTTTTCAGAAGTAGAAAGTCACAAAAATGAAATGATTTATTATTGTACATATAGGTATATGTGTAAATTTATGATAGTTCAAACATGTTATATGGCTAATT
Source organism: Melanchra persicariae (assembly GCA_947386135.1). NCBI lineage: Eukaryota > Metazoa > Arthropoda > Insecta > Lepidoptera > Noctuidae > Melanchra > Melanchra persicariae. The sequence goes on along the minus strand of OX376653.1, from coordinate 2,231,451 downwards.
AAAATGACATCATACTTTAATAGTTTTGTATACCAATATTATGCCAAGTTAGTGACTTACCAAATTATATATTGAAAAAAATAAGTAACATTCACTACCCACGCAGTTTTCAAAAAGTATACGAGAAAAAAAAACTAAATTTGACTATTGTCACTTTTTACCCAAAGAGTAAAACGGGATCCGATTACTAAGGTTCCGCTGTCCTTCCGTCCGTTCGTCCGTCTGTCCGTCTGTCACCAGGCTGTATCTCAAGAACCGTGATAGCTAGACAAATAAAATTTTCACAGATGATGTATTTTTGTTGCCGCTATAATAACAAACACTAAAAACAGAATAAAATAAATATTTAAGTGGGTAGTCATATTTAAGACCAATGTTAGGTTGCTATTTTTTTCGTTAATGTACCTTTAATTATCATATAATTATAAAAATAAAACTCTTCTTTCATCACTCAACACGAGCAAAAATTAACACATTACAACTTAAAATCATTAATTCGGCAAAGGCAGCGCTAAAATGCCGCCAACCCAATGACACAGCACTATCTTTCCATCATTGTTCTGACGTGTTATTCCGATAATAATTAGCAGGCGATATACAATTTCACGGGAATTAAAATGTTATTAAAATAGTAGTCAAAGCGCCATTTTAGCGCCTCAATAGATTTCGTTGTGATTTTTTGTTCGGGGCGTTAATTGAAAATATGATTCAGATTTAAGTTGCTAATGTGCTAAAATGTGCGAACTAATTGTACCGGTTTTAATAGGCTTAAAGATTTTTAATAAAATATGAACCGAGATTCTTAAGAATTGTACAGTGTGAGAATTTATGTGAGCTATTTATTATAGATTGTCGAAAAATAAAAAATGTATTTGCATTTTTTAACTTTTGACAATCGTACCTATACATAATTATACAATGTTAGCGAGTACCTATACAACGTGTCACAGGATAAACTCAGAAAAATCGATTTATTTCCGCGATTGCAAGGAAGATAAATCGACTGCCACTCGATCGGCTGTTATAATTTTACCACTCGAGGAGCTCGTGGCAAAATTATAACAGCCGCAAGGACCAATCTTCAAGGTTAAGCAACGCTTGCCCGAGGTTGGTCTGTGGATGGGTGACCATCTTAACATAGGTACCGAAACTCCTCCGTACCTCGGACAGCACGTTAAGCCGTTGGTCCCGGCTGTCATTTGGAGACCTTTGGCAGTCGTTACGGATTGTCAGAAGCTAGAAAATCTGACACCAGTCTTGCCAAGAAATACCGTGTTACCCAGTTAAAAATGGGTAACACGGTACTTCTTGGCAAGTCGGAAGGGAGCGACTGCCTACCAGACCTCCACAGGTCTAGGTCTAGGTAGGCAGTCGCTCCACGTAAAATACTGGTATTCAGCTGAACCCGGTTTGACTGGAAGCCGACCCCAATATACTTGGGAAAAGGCTAGGCAGATGGGTGTTTGTCCCATAGCGAAAGTTGTTCATAATGATGAGTACAAACACCGTTTTTCTGGTATTGCGTTTATTCTGTTACACGTTGTATAATGTTACTGACTGGTGTTACGGGGCGTATTGTAACATGTTACAAAGCGAGCATTCGGGCAGTCAGTACGAGGAAACGAGAACGAACACGCGCATATTACTCGGATTTTAAGACATGGCGTGTCATAACATGCTCGCTGCGAATGGTAGTACATTACGGCCTGTAACAGGTCAGTACCCACCTTAAGGATTGTCATGCGCTACCGAAATGTCACGTGGCCAATGTGACAATAGGGACGATTCATAAGTAAAAAAAAATAACAAAAAAAAAAAAAAAAAAAAAAAAAAATCTAAAAGATGGCGTCGAAAAATTCCTCCGCATCGCAGGTCACTGGTAATGTACCCAAAATGCTGGCAACATTGCCACGTTGTATGGCAATGTTTATCCTTTGTCCGAGGTAAAAGCCAGCCCTAGGGTCACGCGAAGTGTCAACTAAATGTCTTGACAGATCTTTAAACAAGTAATGAGCATTCGGACCCCACGACCCGAGAGTTTCAATTCAACCCCAAACGGCTCGAAAATATAACTACCAACAAGGTTATTATATTTCCGTCGCTTGAGGTTTTCCGCAGCCGCAGCGGCAGCGCCAGCACAGCACGAAGAGCTAGTAAAAAAATGATTTAAATAGAATCATATTTTTTTTTGTCCGTCCGTTAGACAATCGAAAAATATTGGATGATTGTTTCATCAAAAATTGACGAAGATATAATGCCTCAAAGATCAGGAGTGGGGGCTTGTGGTGTCACTTTCCGGTAAAAGGTGTACTAAAATATGACGTCACACGAGTTTTTAACTCACTGTATCGTTTTAAGTATACATATCAGTTGTCTGGTTACCATAACACAAGCTCTGCTTAGCTTGGGATCAGATGGCCGTGTGTGAGTTGTCCCAAGATATTTATTTTATTTATTAATTTCTTGTTTACGTGAAAAAAGAAAAACTACGTGACCAATATTTTATGGAAATCTATCTGTGGCCTAAGTGTGAGTTTTTTTTAACTTTCTCGATCGCGTTAGCGTAAACGTCAATAAGTATTGAAACTAAATAAGCGCCGTCTGGTGACATTCACGGAAAAACTTTTTTTTTGTCTATACAATTTGACATAAGCGAACGTTTACGTTAACGCGATCGAGTACTTTAAAAAACTCGCACTAAGCCCTCTGACGGACAAATAAGATTTTATTAGTCTCTATTGGCTACTGTGGATAGAATATCATGTCACTTTGTTTGGAGCCCAAGTTCTATTCGTTTATGTGACAATAGCTTCTACCAGCGGCTTCGTCTGCATGAGAAACGCAAATTATCCCAAGTGAATGTTCCCTGGGGTTAATTTTAGACTTTTCATTATCATCATCATTCATGAAAACTATCCTATGTTCTTACCACCTTTCTGATCTGTTCTTGCCTTTCATATTTTCACTTTTACATAAGCTCAAGTATGATTCAGACAGACGATTGTATTAACATCATTATTTTCATTCGGAAGACGCCTAGAACCTATACTCAAATAAACTTCTAACAATGTTCAAACACACATAAATCAATTACATTTCAGTTCCACAAACACGACTTACAGTGTCTACTACTGACTCATCGTACGTGTGTCGTACGTGGTTCATCTGTAATCCGACGCGACTATCTCCGAAAACATTGTTGTGCTGGAAGACGTCGAATGTCCAATGATGTGAAAAGTTCATGTAAGAAAGAACCAGCAAGTTTAATTTCAATTTTTTTGTTCTTTTTTTCTACTCTTCTATATAAAGTCGTATTTAGGGATTGTATCAAAATCCTAAGTTAGAAGTTTCATCGGCATAAACTTCTAAGTTTTTTTGTGTTCATGGACGTTTTACTACTAAATTAGAAAGTTCTAAATTACAAAACTAAGTGTCTGAACATATATGAAAGAAAGCTGTACAAATTTTGTCCAACTTACTAACCTGCAATGCTCTACTCACATTGTGAAAGAAAGAGTATTTTAATGTTTAAAGATTGGAAGATAATTATATACAAAACTACGAGATGTGTCAGTAGTATACAAATGTACTATGTATAAAGGAAAGACTACCTAAATATAAGCCATACTGAGTTCAAAATTAATAGCGTAGTTATTGGTGGAATAAGACCTCTCTCTAATACAGCTGCCTAAACATACATTTACCAACACAGATCCAACGCTGTAACCTTTACCGTAAATCAGCTCCAAATACCCGGTAGAATTTCCACCATACAGCATAACACCATCCAGATACCATCCACGTTCAAACATCGAAACCTAATTTCCTGTCTCAGATACAGCGTGCCCGCCGGTCTAAGCCTAAAGACAAATACCCGAACAACACCATTGCCAAACGACCTGTCACCCCCTTCTGGGCCATCGAGCCGCCAACTGATGGAGGGGCCTTGTCATAGAAATACGTGGGTCGTGTTATACTGGACACGTTGACCAAACAGTCCTAGAGTATTGTTGGGTAAAGGAGATCTGAAAACTGAGTGTTTGGTGTGTCTCGATTCGTCTAGCGTGCTTGAGTAGTGAGGTTCTATAGGTATAGGAGCACCTACTCCTGGTACCCTCCGAATGACGAGTAGGTGATTGACGGGTAGTTATGGTAGGCGCCAGATAAACTTGCAATAAAGAACATTGACCTTTCCCTAATATCCCTTTCGTAGATATACGAACAATAAATTATCTGGCACCTATTCAGAGCTGGACAGATAGGCACGTTTTGCGACTTTGGTGGCAGATTTGAGAATGAGATTAAATGCACCTAAGCAACTCTTTTTTTGGGGGGAAACCTTTAAAAGGCGCCTGGACTGGGGGTAAAGATCAGGGAGTGTGGGATCTTTACCGCACTAAAACCAACCCACCACCACCCGACCACTCCGGCACACCATCTGTGCAACGCCTGTTAGGGCACATCCCAGGGGACACTGTTGTTTTGTGTGAAGAACGTTTCCTTATACGTACTTTAATGTCCAAAGTTGGACAAGTTTTCAGGCTAAAATATAGTTTGACAAATACTCTTTTCAGGAATTGAAGAATTGTCAGTTGTTGTTGTTGTTGTGTTGGCAATTGATGCTGCTTCGACAATTCTGCCAATGTCAGGTATGTCCCATTTCCTGTATTGTCTATTCTTCCAGATTTTTCTTTTGTACTTGAAAAAAACGGTGTTTTTGGTTGGTTCTTCGTTATTTGACACCGACTTCCGAAATTAAAGTTATTTTGAACTTTGTAGTGTTTTTTGGAAGTCGGTTTCTTTTTTATGGGAAAAAGTTTTTTAAGTTTCACTTTTTAGTGGTACGGTACTCCACACCTAACAACACCACTGGAAAGTCACAGGAAAGCAAAAATACGCAATTTCGTATAGATGGATGATTTTTCCACATATTTTTTCCAGCTATTTGGATTGAAAAACCAAACTACTGAACCGATTTTGTAATGGGACCATTTGGGAAGTATACCCTTTCCAACAAAATAAGAATTTTTCAAATCGGTTGGTAAGCGACGGAGTTATGCGCGAACAAACATAAAAAAAAAATACAAACATCCGAATTGAGAATCTCCTCCTTTTTTAGAAGTCGGTTAAAAACAGTTCAGACACACACGATCAATAATCAGTTGGTCAATTCTCGTTAAAACTCTCAACGACAATGAATGCAAAAATCTTGTAAAAAATGTACAGAAATAAAAATTAAATTTGACAGTTTGCGACTGCAATGCGTATGCGTACGTCAAAAATTAAATCACCTCTCAGATTGTTACGCTAAAAAACTGCAAGATCCCAAATACCTACTTAATTAAGACTTACTTGTGCATTTTAATACACTTATAAAAGCTGCAACGGCTTCCGTCTCTCTCAACTGTCAATAACGGTCAAGTATTCAAGATTATCCCGTGTCTCAATCAACCTCATGTCACTGCAATGTCAATCGATAATCTTGTATCAAAATAATTGATTCATAAAAACATCCTTATCCCTAGCGATTTCTGCAAATTCAAGATTAATTTCCCACAACAAACATTTAATTTGAATGCTACAGATGATATCAGACAGCCACATGCCCTTTGACTACAATGTACCCAGTACAATACCATTAATTGTAAGTACGACTCTTTGTCCGAAGTTGGACGAAGTATTCCGAAACCAAAGTCCGATATTTTGACTAGCAACAGTAGCTTTGACGACGAAGTTTTCGAACTTCGGCCCGAGTTCGGACAAATTTTTGTTTAAAATCTTTTTTTCGTAATTACTGCTCAAACATTGGTCTCGAAACTGTTACTGGCTGGCAAAACGTGGACTTCGATCGAACCCTTTTTTAGTTCGCGAAGTTTGTTCAACAACCATCGATTCTTTCGAATTGGTTCTTCAGCAATTCGTACCTAGTTTAATGTTTTGGTTGGTGAAAGAGAACTTACGATGCCTACCAATCCCAAGGCACGTGACAAAAATCCCGGTGTATTCGCAACCGTAACGTTGGTTTAAGATTAAAATTTAAAGACACACGAAGTTTTTCTCAAATAGGCAGGCTAAGGCAGCCTTAAAATTACTTGTAAAATAAGTCAGACTCATGAACTTTGTACAACATGGGGTACTTTTTCTTATTTTCTGTGTAGTATTTACTTCATGTTTAAATCACGTTTTTCCTGCTACCTTAATCTGTTACTGCTAAATCTTACATGACAGATTTTTTTTTATATTTGCTCCGTTATGTGGCTCCATCTCTATATGAGGAAGCTCTGCATCTGATGTAACAAAACTAACAAACAATCGTCATTGTGTATCTACCCTACATTCTTGAATACTCCTTAATTCTTCCCCCAGTCTTCTCACAGTCAAAGAGTTTGCATCTCATATCAAAGTCCCATTAGCAAAAAATTGACAAGGGAACTTTTGATTGACGTTGACATGAGAATAGAAATGTTTGAGAAACAGACAAAAGGTGAGTTCATAGGTCGTTTTGTTGACTATGGAGAACCGACCTTCTATTGTCGAAGAAGACAGTGTCGCGATTTGGAACAAAGATGGTAAAATAAAGGTGATGGAAAGGAATTTCGATAGACATGTTGCGAAAAAAATTAACAAGGACAATGTTTATTTTAATAATGTCGGACGTATGAATGTGAAGATTGTGATGCATTACTTGAGCTGTCTTAGTTAATCGGAGAACAATAATTTGATATAAATGAGAGTCTAAAGAGTTGAATGGGACTAATTTTAATCTGATCGTTTGTTTAGCGGTTGAAGTGAGATCAAATAATAATTACTTCTTTTGTTTTTTTTTTTCATTTATTTCACAGAAGGCCATTCTCATATTTTAAAGGACGCTCGCATTCACGTCGCAATCGTGGATTTACTGTCAAAAACAGCTCTAATTTATATATATTTGAACAAGCTTATGAAATTGATTGTTCTATTGTACCAATTTGAATTTTGAATAAAGATGATATTGCAACTCGCCTTCCAACGTTTTTTTAAGTACATACGAGAATTTCACTTAAGTTATTGTAAAAGTATCGGGTCAAGTTCATATTGCGATACTGGACTTCCGTAAATATAATAACGCCATAGTTTTACCGGAATCATTTAATTACCGTTCTGTTCGGAAAAGTAAAATATTCCCAAATAATTAATATAAGCTACAGATGTAATTTTTCATCGATCTGTTTTTTCTTTTAAAATTAAAACTTCTGAAAAACATTTTTCAAGATAAAAAAAATCATTAAAGAAATTATGACACTAAGTAAAGTCAACAAATAAGGATGTAAAATTCGAGAAACCATTGAAACTTTTACTTCGTAATGAGATGCTGACCCAACGGTCTATCCTGGGAATAGTACACTTCGGGCCATAAATATTGCCCGTTATCATTCAGTTATTAAATCAGTACGGATCATAAATCTAGGACAACGGGAGTGACCACCTCGTCCCGCAATACAGTGTACTCAAAATTACATTAAGCCGTGTTACCATACCCTTTATGAACTAATAATGTGCACCACAGAAAAGACTTTGCATATAAATCCCCTAATTACTTGATTCATAGTGAACTAATCTCGACTAGGCCTTTATGGCATTTGCATGGGGTTTTTTGGGACAATTGAGAGTGATTTAGGGTGGCCGGATCTGTCTGGACCGTGGATAGGAAGCGTTTCTAGTTTGGACAGACGTGCACGAAAGTGTTATGGGAAAAAGTTATTTTGACAAACTTTTTATTTAAAATTTGATCTTGTTTATTTTATTTGTATTTAGTACGCTATTTTTTTGTGCATCTTTCTTGGCAGGATAAACAGTATTTATTTCTTTCGTTAAATCCATTATAATATATCTGCAGTATTGGTTCATAAAATTATGAAATCATATCTTTACCTCATTCAGCGAATTTGAGGTCAAGAGCAAGGGCTTGCTTTAAATCAATAACGATACATTCGTAAATAAAAAATAAAAACAAAATCAAACTATCATTTAATGAACAAATAATGTCCGAAACTAATTGTTGTTTCACATTTTACTTATTTTTACTGACCAAACAATGAAAGCGCCATCCAACCCTTTCACCGCTGTGTCCGATTTTAGTGCCTTGCCAACCACACTAAACTTTACGACTGTACATATAACTTAAAAAACCAACTGCTCGTGACACGCAATAAAATGGATTAACGCAATTGAATTGCCCTTACGTTTGTACCAGGCCCTTACAGTACCCGGCCCATACGCTCGCGGGCCCATTCACACAAGAACTTATTACATTACATATAAATTAACATATTATTACGAAGGTGACACATGCATTTTGTTACAATTGTACTTTTCTAAGATTTATATATGTAAACACGAACGTGAGACAGTAAGTGGAAGGATGCGTTCTATCTCATTGTGCTCAACTATTCATTTGCTTATAAAGGGTAAACTAACGAAGTATTGTTGTCGTGAGTTATTTTTTGGTGATTTTTTTTTCTATTTTTCTTTTTTGTTGGCAGTTGATGTCGCGCTATTTGCACGTAATCTAGACTGAATGATGACGCGTATTTTTCACTTTTGTTCGCGATTGTACGGTAAATTAAAATAGATTGTGGACTATTTAATACTTTTAATTAGGTTCACTTCTTTCTGGTCGGTTACTTATTCTTAGATTCCCGTCCTAAAGAATAGAATAGTTGAATAGATTTTGTTATTTATTGTTGGGTAACTATCACAAAATCAACTGAGAGCATATTTTATCGAAAAAAAACCGAACATAGTTACGATGCCAATATTAGGTATTCAATGACTAACATACAAAACAATCCTGTTATCTACTTTATGTTATTTGAGAGATTTTGTCACCCACTCAGTATTCGACTTCATAGAAAGAGATAAAGTGACTCATCGTATCATTTACCAACACTACTCCGAAATGTAATAGACAGAAAAATAAACTTTCTTTCTCACCGAATAATAACACTACTCATATTCATTTGCACTGTGTACTCACTAAACTTTACTATTTAACAATTTATTTGCAGTACACTACACCAAATTACACATAGTTGCAGGGAAAAATACCTAAAATCTCTAATCTCATTAGGAACAACAAACACTTGAACATTCACCATCCACTCGACTCAACGAGCCAGTTTATTTGGCACGCACTGTACACTGGCGGACAATTAAATCGCAAATAAAATTAAACACAGTGCGATGGATTATCGCGTATTATCGGGGGTGGTTTTTCGTTGCAGTTTTACAAATAGGAGTGTGAAGTGGTGTTTGGTGCTGGATTTATTATTATTTGCTGGGTGATTTTGTTTGGTAGGAGTGTAATACTAATCGGTGGATTATTTTAAAGCATGGGAACTTATTATTGCTAGTCTCCTATTAATTAATATGGGTGTCAAATAAACTCGAAAAATTAATTGCTGATAGAAAAAAACCACATTCTTAATATTTTTTCTCGCAATCGCTAAAATATTCATTGATTCAAAATTTGAAGACTAATAAGGTAGGGCTTCTGAATGGAGAATTTTGAGTTATGAGTTTGGCAAGAGAATTGAGAATTTGAAGACTTTACTTCAAATTCCATCAGGACACCAAAATTCATCAAAGGCGTGAATGTGAAACTCACTTCCTCATTAATTATTGTAGTAGGTAGTAACTACAAAATAATAATTAAAAAAACATACAAAAAACATATAATTTTACTAGTGAAATTAAAAAATAATAATGCAAAACATTAAAATCACCCAACGTCTACCCAAAAACAGATTCACCAATTAATTAAAAATCCCCGTACAAATCGTTTACAAGCCAGTTATCACCACGCTCTCTGCCTACCCCTCGCTACCCCTCGCCAGTACACTTGTGGGCTAAACGAAGCTAGAAGCATATTGTTTGAACCATAGTTTAAGTTACCATCAATAATGTATGTCCCCCTTTTGTTAAGGGTAGTCTGTGAATATGAAGTGATGATTTTGATATGTTTTTAATACATTGGTGGCTGGCAACACTGGAAGGTTTAGTAACAGAGACGACTATGAGATGAAAAGAGAAAAGTAAAACTACTGAAATACTTTTTCTTTATAGGGAAATGAATAACCAAGATTACTACTCGATAGCTATCAGTGACTATGGTAAGCGCCAGATAAACTTGCAATAAAGTACATTGACCTTCGTTGATATCCAAACAATAATTATGAACCGTTTATCATTACTAGAGAACGTAAAAGATCACGATATAAGTCGATTCAGGACAGGTTTGTCTTTATTTCCAAAATATATGACATGCTAATCTTTCCATGTGGTCTCACTTTCAACAAATCAGACTTAAAATCCCTCGCTTGACTGGTCAAGAATGATTACATTTTTAACACAACACCCGTTTGTCTCTCAATTTAACAAAAAAGGGCGTTATAGCTTTTGTCTGGACAAAACCAGCAATGTATCTCCACCAGCGAAACATATCCATTGATGAGTCGCACACACAATAAGTTCCATGAGGGAGTTGCATTAATCCGTTTTAAGGGGTGAAGACTCAATTGGAACTTGGATGGTCCTCTAGTGATTTTTGTGTCCTCCCCTTATATTTGTCGAAAATCGATTATATCGAGAGGACGATATCGATTTTGAGGATTAGTGGGTGGAGGGACTTTTGAGGGTCAAGGTTGTCTGTCTGTTATAAAGGTTTTTTCTAGATTGTATTGAAGATTCGTAGAAAATGTGTAAGATAGTATGCAGTAATAAAAAATGAGATGGACGATAGACCTTTTTGATACCTATTGTGTTTTCATTATTTTTATTGGTTCTCTTGCTCACCCTTGCAACTTCGATGGTTAGCTCTAAAACTTAAGCTTATGGTTTTCACTTGCGTGAAAGTTGGGAATAATCCCCAGTGATCCCTAGGAATCGTACTACCAGGAAATCCTACGTCTTATCCAGGACATGGCACACCCATTTGCCTATATTCATATATTCGTTCAACTGTTGATGCATAATTGCCAAACATCCAGACTTTCGTAATTACTTTATTAATATTGTATAGCAGATATAATAGTAAAACAATGGCGCATCAACTCCAGGAGTCAAAAAAAACAAAAATCCCAACAAAGTGACGTTACGCCAAGGGGGCAACATATCCTGAGGTCCTAGAGGAGTGGAGAGGTATACCACGGCTGTCAGGACAATCCCGGAATTACGATCAAGATCCCTACCAGCAGCTTACTGAATTTTACATCCTTCTCCCAAGCACGTTTGCTCTAGCGAATCTCCACTCAGACGGCCAATTAAGGCAAGAAAGAGGTAGGAGCTCTGTTCCTCGTCAGCGTTCACTCCGGCCAGCCAATAAAGGCAAACCGGGGATGAGGAACAAGACTTCTCCCAGGAGATCAGGTTCGTGGGGTCGCTACTGCCCAACAATTCGCCACAAAACTGCCCTGTGGATTATTAACAATGTAATAACAAATTGAAATCCCAACAAGTTCCAAATACCTCAACAAATTGTTTGCTTAAAAACGTAGCACGCACCTGTCACGTATGAAATGCTAAAAACAAAAGCTATGACAAATGAGTCTCTTTCACGTGCACGCAATGTAGAGTACTTAGCTACTCTATGACTACTACTACCGAAACAGAAGTTTGACACATATTGTGTCCAACCTTTTGTGTCCAAACGACTTTTTTAAGACCCTTCGTTCCACTCCGGTCAGTAATTTGAAGTCACTTTACAAAAATAATGGGAACTTATTAGAAGATAATGTTTTTGAAGATTTGTTCTTTAGAGAAATTAAGGTAATGTCAGGTAGTAGCTATAATGGTAGTAAAGATTACTTAAGAACACAAAGGCGATCTCATGGCTGTGGATTGCACAATTTTCTGGCGGCCTTTTAAACCAGAATAATGTGGATTTGAGTTATGCATTTGCATTTTCACTTTTGGCGAAGGTAAAAACATATTGAATTGTTGATATCAAGCAGCGTCTGAGTTAATATCGATAGAAATTTCAGTTTAAACTAATACATACACACCCGACATCTACAGGGCCATACTCTGCATACTTACTATTGTGGAAATGCTAGTTCGTCTAACTCAGCAGACAGATGTGTTACTGGAGAGTTTGTTGTGCCACTTCTTCTTCCCAGCTAAAATATTTTGGACTGTCTTTTTGTAAACGTTGGCGTTGAAAAAGTGCTGGCACTCAGCCTAATTTGAATAATGACTTTTGATTTTGATTTTGCAACGCCAGCCACAAATAATTCATCATCTTCCTATCCTTGTCCCAGGACAGTAAGATGATGGTCCAAATTACATCCCTAAAAGTATCCTCATCAATATAAAATAACTCATTACCAATCCACAAGACTGCAAAATCGTGTCCTCCAGAAATGACTCACTAAAATTCATTTTCATCGGACCTCAACTAACAATAGCGGTCAGCAGTGGTTGATTGAACCAAGAAAAGGCTTTCACGCCGTTGTACGTGCAGCATTAGCATCTGTGGCGATAACATCTGAATGACAAAAGCTGTGTGAGCGTGTAACGCGGCTCAGCTTGGCTATCTTTTGTCATTACAATCACTTGACACTGTTGGTTCGAGACAGTAGGTTTGTGCTGATATTTGATGTTGATTTTCAATTGTTTCTGAAGCATACCATTAATGAAACACAGAATGGAACAATGGAGACAACGAATTCTGCTACCACGTTGACGACACAAGAAAAGTGAAAGACCTGAGGATCTAGACATCACGTAACATTCAATCAGCGACAGCTATTGTCGAAGAGTAAATGTGTGGGACTGACATCCCTAACTGAAAGGTCAGGAATCCCGTAATCAAATGTGACGTACTTGAAACTTTATCGTCTTCATCTTTTGTTTATGTGCCACTACTTTTTGGAAATCTATCTGACGGACTAATTACATTTTTTTTGTCATCTACCCCATTACTTCTATCAGGAAAGGGCAGACAAAAGTCTGAACCAAACGCAATAATCAGAGAAATATAGTTATAATAATGATAATGATGAACAATTGCATATATTATGTCACGGTTAAAAATTATGGTATCAAAACTTTTGAACATTACAACACCTTACCATAGTATTCAACAATAGTTAAATTGACTTCCGTACAGAAATAATTAACGATTTATCTGATATCAATACAGCGAATCGTTTGGCACATCCAATTGGACTACAATCACATTTATAAATTGATATTGACGGTTATAGAAATTGAATTATAGCTTAGATAGTAGAAGTAATTAATATACTATCTTAAGCTCCATTATTATGTAAGTAATACCACATTATGCCATCACTTCCCGTGGGTGTTGTAGGAGGCGACTAAAAGACTCACCAGAGAATGGGCAACAGCAATCCCGGTATAACATTACAACAGCTACACTGCGATCGGCAACCCCCCTGCCAACCGTGGCGATTATGGCATACTTCCCCTTTTGGGGGAGGCCTATGTCCAGCAGTGGATGTCTTTCGGCAGATATGATGATGAAGATGACCACAATATGTTTCTAAATATCGTTCGTTAAATAATCTTGTATTTCACTGGCATCTATACTTTAATATTATAAATTCGAAAATAACTTCTAAATGTCTGTCTAACTTTTTGTTTTTTCTTAATGTTTTAAAAGGCTGAAGAGATTTGAATGAAACTTCGTAGACTCGCACACCATGTCCTGGTTCATAATGGCACATAAAACACTAAAGTGGCAAAATGAATCAGTATCAAAAGAACAACCTCGTTGTTATTGATACTTTCACAATAGTTACACCAACTTGATCTACTGCCTAACTTCCACTGTGACCTCCGGAATCTTGTCGCTTTGTTCTACCAGCTACCCGAGTTAGCGTCGCCATCCTCGTTACAGACTTTGAAAATTAATGAGTGACTTTGTCCAGCGACGTCTCAATTCTCGACTCTTTGTTTGTTATGAATATAGGTGGCATTGTCAGTAAAACTACATGTTCTAGCTGTACGAGTACTTCTATGGACTGTTTGGTATTCATGTCTGCTTGTGTGTTGTCTTGTTTTATGTTTGTATTATCGATTTTGATTTTGTTGAAGGTTGGTATTGTTTCGATGGTGAGTGGTGTGGTCTTCTTGCTTGTACATTCTTCCAATATTTTTTTAATACTGTCTTCTCTTTTTTAACATTCTGTAATACTGACTGTACAATGTATCTGATTTACCACAGTATGATTACTTAGTATGATTAGTCTATGATTACTGTTTAATTCGTATTGTGGGTTTTAAGTCCGTAGTTGACCTCAGGCTGTAGACAAAACGCATGCGTCATGCTTTTTGCAAAAAAAAAAATCATTTTCTTTCTTTCTTTTCTGCTTGATTATTTTTTACTAAACAATCAAACTTTACTCAGTTTCAATACTCAGAATTACAAAATACTCGTTCTGTTATCGACAAGCAGCTGGTATTCATCTTTTCCTCGTTCAGCTCAAGGTGTTCAACAATTCTACATTTCTTTAATAATTCACCGTTTAATTTTTGTGCAAACGTGATCGCTGGATCAAACGCACAAAGCGCTGTTTAGCTGTCACTCACGCCGCGAACAATAGCGATGCGCTTAAAGTATCCGTTTTGCAACAATGCTCGAATAGTGTTGTTTATGTAAAGGTCCGCAGATAAGGGTGATTGCAACTGGCTGGAGCGTTAGCAGAATATTAATTATGTGGAAATTGATACGGTAGAAGAGGACTCGTGAAGTCGTGACTGTTTTGACTAGCCTTCTTGAGTAAGGTCGTATTTCGTAGTCTTTCATCAAAGTTAAATATCATCTTCGGTTTCGTATAAATTAAACCAAAATGCTTTTTTTTTATTTGTTTCTTGGGACGGAATAAGACACAATTTTATCATTTACTCTGATTTTGCAAAAGGTCGATTTGAAACATTTCCGTTTCTAAACACACACTAAAGTTTACTACTAGAAAACTACTAAGTTCTAAAGAGACTACTACTTACTAGAGAAACTTCTGTTTACTTTTATAATTTTTTCTTACTTACAAAAATTCAACCCACAGTTTCCATCAGCTTATGCTGCTGACGCTACGTACCGGCCATGGGAAGAGGATTACAGTATCTCGTGTGTGTGACGTCATGAATGTAAAATTAATACCGCGAGACATAACGCGAGCCGACAGACGCAATCGTTGGGAACGTATTAGTAATGTGGAGTGTAGAGAGACAATAGAAACAAAATAATATGTAGGAAATATTGAAGTCAATGAAACAAGAATAAAATAGAAAGACTATTACAGAATAGAAGTCGAAATAAACTAAATTCAAGCTAATTTTGGGAAAGAAAATACAGAAAAGGAATTTTATTGTAGGTATGGTTATTTTTAATAAAGACATAGAGACAAAGTAAGTACGATACGTTGAGGTCTATGAAGCAAGAAGAAGCAAAAGATCTTTATTTTTTTTCGTTAGTAGACAGTATGAAGTAATTTTTAGTCATAATACTACGACTACGGCCACAGACGCAATCGATGGAAACGTATTAGCAATGTCGAGTGTGAAGAGAGAACAGAAACAAAATAATGTGTTGGAAACGGTTGATGAAACAAGAATTAAAGAAGAAAAGTACAACAAGATAGAAGCCAAAATTAACTGGGAATTAATTAAATTTACGGAAAAAGAGGCACATAAAGAATTTTGGAGAGAGAAAGGAGATCAAATGTGTAGGACACATTGAGGTCTATATGGCAAGAAAAAAATATTTTTACCTTCATTAGTGTTTATAATGAAGTCAATTATGAACATAACGCGAGCCGACAGATGCAATCGTTGGGAACGTATTAGAATTTACTGTCAAGAGTGGAGTGTAAAATAAGAAGTATACAACCAGAAAGAGACCGAAATAAAGTTAATTATAGAGAAGATGAGAAAGACCGAGATTTTATTTTATGGCTAATGGTGTTTGGAGAGAAATATAGACCAAATATGTAGGACACATTGAGGTTTATCAAGCAAGAATAAAAGAAAAAGAAATAACAAGATAACTTAGAAATAAATCAGAATGAATTCACTTATAGACGTAACGGTAAAATGAGAGAGAAAAAAATAGAGATGAAATTAAAAAAAAAACAAATGAACAAAAACTGCAGGAAGATGAAATGATAAAATGGAAGTCTAAGCCACTTTTACCCAAAGTGGTTTAGACTTCCATTTTATCAGTTAGGTTTAACAAACAAAACTTGATGACATATAGAATCCAGGATGGTACAAACCAAAACTGGACTGAGGAAGTGTTAAAACAGACAGGAAACTTGTAAAAAAATATCAGTCCTTCCATTGAATGGTTTTAACGGTAATACTTAATTGCAGTACAAAATTATATTCTTATTCTAATACAGACAAACAAACATACACCAAAACGTGCGCAGGCACCTGCAAAACAATTTTACTGTGTGCATAATCATTAGTAAGCAATCATATATTAGGGGTACCACTTCACCAGAATATGAAGAACTCTTTGCTAAAAATTTTACTCAATTTCCAGTCCCAATTTATACGGCAACTTGAGGGGCAAGCCAGTCCAAGTAAAACTGGTACTAGTCCAACGTAACAAGATCCCTAATTTCAAACATGTAAAGAATGATTGAAGACCAAGTCATGCTGGACATTCACCCTAGTGTGAGCGTTGAAATAAGCCGCATTTTAGCAAAATATCTGTTTGTTTCCTTTGTAAACAGTGTTTTAGGGTGAAAGAGATTTGTATTAATAAAATCTTTATCGTCTCATCAAATCAGTTTTGATGTAAATCAAACCAGTTCTAGTTGTTTGAGAATTTCATGGTAATTTGCAAATGAAAAGGGAATCACGAAAAAACAATTGCTGTATTATATGCTTACGTCAAAGGGTACGACTTGTAAAGAAGAGATAATTTTTAAATCAAAACAATGTATGTGTCGCAGCCAACTAGCTAAATCAGCCGTTTTTTAAAAGAGGATTTTGTTCGAAAGAGTTACCGCGGCCCTGGTAAGCAAAAGGCAGTGCTAGGAGCACGGATGGGTTTTAGTCAGTAAGAGTCTGACACTCTCCCTCCCGCTCCACCCAGAGTGGCAGGAGTCATTTGATGATTTCCCATCCATAAAAAAAGCCTTTTCGTTGAACTTCTTCTTTCTTTATAATGTGGGTAGTAAGATCTAACCCCCACACACTTTCGTTGAACTGCGCCGTTTCGCAATGACTTGCCAGGCAAGTCATTAAACGATATTGAACAAAAAATGTCACAAGTCGTTGTTAAAACGGCGCATTTAAATGAAAAGGCTAGGTCAACAATTAAACGGCTGATTAAGCTAACTGGCTGTGACACATGCACATTGCATACATTGTTTTGATTTTTAAATTATTTCTTCGAGCAACACTAAACAAAAGAAAAAGTAAAGACTAGAACTGGCTTCAAACAATGATGAATAATAATAGCAAAGCATCAATAATCAAAGCCAATGTATCTCTGGATACAGATCATCATAAGACATCTTGGACAAACCTGAACAAGTTCACCTCCTTGCCATAAGATTGGTCAATATTATTTCTAATGAGGTAGATACAGTTCACTGCAGCCTGATGAGTTTCACAGAAGTAGCACTGAATTGCATTGAAAATGTTTAGAGGCGAATTTATTGTTATTTATTATTTCATGTAAGTAAGATATTTGTAGTAATAGCATCGCATTGGCCCAATATAGTGCTAAAAGCTGCTAAAAACAGCATACATAGGCTTACTGAAAGTTATGTCAGGTTATACCAATAGTCACAACATTTGAAACGATCATAGTTAACACTCAACCCAGCAAACCCTCTGAACCTCAACAAACCAGGTCACTGATCCCAACACCTCATCCAGAATCCAGCATAACACTTTTGCTACTTTTCTACAACATTCCTGCCTGACCCCAAGCTCCCAGCAGGCTACCGTCCTCGATAAGGAACTGGCAGAATTTACGATAATTTCCCGTGATAGCCCCCGGCAGGAATTAGCATGCAATGGCGATACCAGGCACGCAGCTATCCGGGGAGATGGCTGCAAAGAAATTATTGTAGCTAAATAGATTTATATAATGATTTAGATGGAGAGTGCCTTTGGAAGTAAGTGATAGATGAATACGAGGATTTGTAGACTTTGTTCCGTGTTTGTGATGTTGATTCTAGGATTGTGGTGGTAAACGTGAAATATAGTCAGTTCCGATCATTCTGTGGATTGAAACGACGTGAGAGTTTTAATACGTGTAAAGATAAGCCATGGTCAGTAAATTAATTAGCTACCATATAACTAAAATCTTGTATTCTACTCTACACATAACAATAGAACACATTTTTTTTTTATTCGAAGATCCGACAGTCAAAAATAAAAAGTTAAATATACGACTATGTTAGTAAGCTCTGATACAAAACAAAATAGATATGAAAGTTTTAATATGTCATGCAAAAATAACAATTCGTGTGAGAACCAATTAAAAATCCTGCTTAATTATAACCAGCAACAACTGACGAATTCATCTTCCATAGTGACCCACATAATATCATAATACCCAAGAAAACAAAAACTTACCTTATTGGAGACTTAAACCCCTAAAGTACACTTGTTTCACAACAATGGTCGAACAATAATGCAATCCCGTGCCATGTCAGTATAAATCTAAGAGAAAAATACTAACTTTGCCCTTTATTGCCTGGATAACTTAATTTTAAAACATCATAACATTCCTATAAATACACAAAGAAATATAAACCTTGTTTCAAAAGCAGTTAAGGTTGCGAAAAGGTTGAAAGCAAACTGTTGCCGGTTTTACGAGAAAACTTTTAATAAATACATAATTAATCACTTAAATGTGGTAACAACCCTAAAATGGGTTTGTCCGTAAAAGGCAATAAAGGAAACGTTGCTTAAACGTCTTTTGGCATCGCTTCGTATGCTTCAAAAATATGATAATTAAAATATGAATAGCAGAAACCCTTAATATAGCTAAGTGTTTTGTAAATTATGATGATTTAGAGAGTTATTCAACGCTTCGTCTTCCGGTACGCGGTCGCCACTCCAGAACTTTTCAGCCCCATCGACCATGTTTTGCAAGCAATATCCAACGCCCTACCCACCACCACTGCCGTATGGCCTACCACAAGGTGGACCGATGGCCTGGTGATGGTAGCTGATGGATGCGAGACGCACAGCACCGGTTCTTGTGACGACGACACTTGGGAGAAACAAATGCATCAGAATTGAGAAAAGATAAGATTTAAAAAAAACAGAAAAAAATTACGTAACTAGGCTATCCACCCTCAATCTATTTCTAGATAATGTAATTTTTAGAAGTGAATTGATGAAGGATCCATCCATCTGAAAACTGCTAAAACAATTAGATTGTACCTTAGAAAAGGATAGTTTTCATACCCGGACTGGAACTCAAAGGAACATTCCTTTGGCATAGTTTTGGCATCTCATGCAGGTGAGGCCACTGGCAGAAATTAGCGAGCATATAGGGACGATAATATCTATTTTCGGAACCACTAAGCTTAACTCCAACAACCAATACATCACAAAAATATGTCCAAACAAATTCATCAACACAAGCAATATCAATAAAAACCCAAAACACAACAGAGCCATTGCCAAAATTATTACACCTTAAACCTTTGTTTTGCAATCGACCAGAGAATATACAGCGAAACGCAAATCACTAAATCACGGGCACCCATCAGAAAGCATCTTTGTTTTCGAACTCTAAGGGAGATCTCATAACGTTGCGGTCGAAAAATACTCTCTTGAAAACCTCCTTTTGCCAAACCTCCCGGACTTAAAAACCAAATGCTGCACGATTTTGAACTTTAAAGTCCCTTACTTAAGGATGTCTGAAGATGGTAATGCTGCAACAGTCCGTTGGCACAATTTTATCGAAGTCAGACAAATGAAGTCGTACGTCAAAAGCGTCAATCTCGCGTCGGTCGGTTAACCCGAACGAGCTGTTGGGGATGCGACTTTTACGACACAATATTTCAATATGCTTACGAGGAGTTATCTCGTTGTCCATTCGCATAATCCAATGCGGTGTGGGCTCGAGGTGTAATTAGGTTTCGAGATCTGAACAAATGTGTTTGACGTGATGATGAGTTTTTTTTCTGAATTTGGCGCTAAGTAATGTCTTTAAGAGCTGTGGTTGAGAAGTGAGGATTATGAGAGTATTGGCCATTTTTTGTTGAACAGCTCGTAGCTATGTAATAAAAGCTTCAAGGTTAAGCAACGTTTGCTGATGTCGATCCATAGATGGGTAACCGTCCATTTCATAACAACATTCCTCCTTGCGTCGGATAGCATGTTAATCGTTGGTCTCGGCTGTTATTTGTAGATCTTTGACAGTCGAGATTCTAGAAAAATCTGTCATCAGCCTGGTTTGGTATTCTACTGAAAAAATCTAATTAGTCCGTCAGTCAGATATATTTCCAAAAAATATTGGACACGTATATTTTCTTTTATCACGTAAACAAAAAAATACGAAGATACAGTGCGTTGAAAAATCGCGTGACGTCATTATGATAGTACAATGTTTACTAGCAACGTGACGTCACCAGCCCCTTTTGAACTTTGATGCGCTTTGTCTTTATTATTTTCTTAACGATTTGAAATGGCAAAAATACGTGTCCAATATTTTTTGAAAATCTGACGGACGAACTAAACAGAATAATATTTTGTGTACCTACTAGAATATCCTTGGTTGTGGAGATCAAAGGGCCAATTCCACAAATTTTTAAGCAAGGTTCGCATTCGCACGTCAGTTGCAATCTGTCAAAAAAAGCCTTAATTTCGTGATCCAAAATCAAAAGCATCACGTCAAGGAAGACTAAAAAAAGCCACAGATATTGACCACAACAGTGACTCAGTTCTACCATATAATAATGCAAAATCCTCCTCAATAACAAAACTCAAACTCAAACCAACAACATAAAATTGGCTGCCAACTATAAAACACAAAGCGATCTACGATTCTATTGTCTCCAGTCCCACCTGCCGATATTAATAGCTCAATAAGGAAACGCCAAACCTCGATCATTCACCGTTCGCAAATTCCGAATTCACAAGATTCAAACGAGCAATCAATTTCCAAAAATTCTTTTACAACAAAAATCTTCTACCAATTCCGAAAACCGAATTCAATCTGAGCGGAACTATACAGCTAAAGGTCTAAAACTCTATAGGTAGACCGTCAAGGGTTTAAAGCCGGCTGTCAAAGGTCCGTCCTGTGCGAATGGGCACTAAATCAGTGCTAATCCGCGCATGGCATCCCCCGCCCTCTCTCGTCTTTATTCGCCACAAAGGGAGACGGGCGTTAAACAAAAATACTATGACGAAAGGTTACATCGAGATTTGTTTGTTAATCTTTGGTTTCGTTAACCAGTAGTTTGATAAACTCGAAGAGAGAGAGCAAGATTCCTTTGGATGAGTTTGGAGTCTTACAGCAGCTTATAAGATGCTAGAAGAAATTAATAGTGTAGGTACTAGGCGCCGCTCAAACATCGTTCAAATAACGCCAATGCCGACCAAATTCACCAGCATTTAACAGCCAAATAAAAACATCTTTATACTGAAATACATCACCCAAATCCCCGTCACGTTGCATGCCAACGACAACATCGCCACCTGCGCTATCAAAGATATCCCTACCTTGACCATAAACATAAAAATTAAACGCTAACCATCGATCAAATATTCAAACATCAACCTCGGTGGAACCCACCCGAGCATACCAAGAAAAACACTCAATGCCGGCATAAATCTATACGAGCATTGTTGCTTGGTCACTGACAACAGGCTTATAAACACGCCCGAAGCTGGCCAGCCACGTCAGGTGGCCGTAAATACCGATAAATGGCCGTAAATGGCTTTAAATAGCTTTAAACGGGGATAAGCTATTTATCCTCGGTTGCCGTTAATAGAACCAAGCGATCGGAGTCATTAATTTGTTCCGTAATGGGTTTTGATTCGTGAGGCTGAAAGGCTGAAATTGTTGTGCGTTTTGGTTGGCGATGGGTGATACTGGTGTGGAGGATACAAACAGCACCATTTGGTAGATTGGATAAATCAGATAAGTGTTTGATTCGATAAAAGTCACTGCACTTTTAAGTACGTGAAAACCAATTCTCGTCCTTTAAAAGCGTTCATATTCCAATCACAATATCATTTCAGCGACTATTGATAGTCGCTGAAATGTGTGTCAGAAACTTGTAGGGAAATTAGTAGTGTTTTGATAGTTTTCGAATCAGTCTGGTAAGAAGATTCTTAATTCAAGATGTATATGGAAAACTTCGCTAATCAGTTAGTAGTAGTAGGTTACGAGCGAAAGTTGCAAAATAATAAATATCAGAGGGCCTAAGTTTTGGTTTAATTTTATGCGACACGACACACAAAAATATGAACATAGTATCCAATTCAAATAAATATTATGTGCGAAAAGAGTATTATAGTTATAGTAAAATTGTACGTTACTATACGTCAAAAACATTCGTGCTAGGACTGGTGCTAGGCCCTTTGATTCTTAATTCAAATTTTCTACAGAGAATTTGAATTTAGAATCCGTTATTCAGTATTTGACCTAATCACATGGTTAGATTTTTCATAAATAAGAGCGGTTACGCACTGCAATCGGATGCAGTGCGTAACCGCTCTTATTTATGAAAAATCTAACCGAATTCGTGAAAAACGGATGTAAAAAACTCGGATCAAATTCGGATATAATTGCTTTTTGCACTAAATCCGTTTCGAATTCGTAAAAATACGGATCTATATTATGCGCCAGATCAAATAATGAAGAATCATAGACCCACCTACATTTATTGACACATTTAATTTCAAAACAGAAATAATGACAAAAAGCTGTCCTGAATCAACATCTATCGTGATCCTTTCTGTTCTAGTAATGAAAAACGATTCATAATTTACTGTCCAGGGGTACCTACGAAAAGATATTAAGGAAAGGTCAGTGATCGATATTCTTCATTTAGCTGGCGCCTACTATAGTCTAAAACTCAAACCGAACTCGGATATTGCTTACGCACTAATCTATACAGTGCGTAACCGCTTTAAGCCTGTTTATGAATAAGATTAACGATGACGTAAGGTTGTCAAGACATCCCTAGGGGGTCAGTCATTACGAGGGGGTAGCCATTACTCGCCAAGCTGGTCTAAGTTGGCGAACATTCAGAGCTGTATTCAGAAAATAAATAAGTTCTTGAAGTTTCTTTTGAAACAAAAACCGTATCTTTTTAACAAACCACAGGCTCTGAAAAGTTCCTTCGTCTCTCTTAGAACAAATTGTCTAAGATGTAAAACAAGATATTGACACTTACATCAACACCATCAATTTCTTCATCCCACCACCAACATTGGCCCAACGTTTGAAACCACAACAAACACCCATGTTTGTTAACCAACGCGTTCGATAAGTTTCATTATTTATCTGCCATTGTTCAGTTCACATAAACACAGTGCTTTATGGACGCAGACTCAGTTTCTTAACAACTCCTTAGAGGCTATAAAACTCTTTAGGGTTTCGGAGAGAATTAAGTTTTTAGTGCTGAAACGCTGGCTGGGCTTAAGCGCTGGTTAGCTGGTGGTTACGTTTTATAATAATAGTTGTGTGAAACGACTTCTAGTCTAAAGCTAGCCGGGAAAACGATCATGTTAAAAACTTTTTTAATATATTTAATTTCGGAAGTCGAAGTTAAAATTCGAAGAAACCAACAAAAATACCGACTTCCGAAATGAAAGTTGTTTCAAACTTTGTGTATTTTAGTAAAAAGTTTTTTTATTTTTCACTTTTTAGTGATGGGGTGTAGAGCCTCCTTAGCTGTAGCCTCTTGCAGCTAACTGTTCATACCTTCTTTGGAAGTGTCCGGTAGGAATGTATTATTATTTGAATTATGAATTAGGACTAGAACGTTTTTGATTGACAGATATAATTTGAACCTAGGAACCTTGGAGCTCCAATATAATTATATAGCTCTTAAAGCTAAAATATGAGTTTTATTTATAGTATTTAGTACGTAAACCTGGCTATGGCCTGGGGGCTACGTACTAAATACCACATGTAATAACACCACTGGGAAGTCACAGGAAAGCAAAATACGCAATTTCGTTTACTTGGATATTTTTTCCATCTATTCTATTTAAAAACCAAACTACTGAACCGATTTTGATGAAATTTCTATGGCACCAATCGAAAATTATATCCTGTCATAAATGACAGAGTTATGGGGTATCAAACATAAAAAATACAACCTAATTGAGAACCTAATCCTTTTTTTGAAATCTGTTTAAAAAAAGAAAGTTAAGTGTCTATTGACAGCTATAGAAGCAAAGTTTTAAAAAAAATACAATACCTATCTATAGAATGCACAGTAACTATTTCAGTGTTGATGGATTCACAGAGTTTTTGAAATAGTGTTTCAGAAGAACCATATAAGTACGAAATCCTAAAAAACAAAAGAAACTTGTTTTTTACACACAGTGTCTACCATGTTTCATCTCTCCTGTCGCAGGTCTACTGGAAGAAATGTCTTTTGAAATAAGCAGCACCTTTGTGCTCTTCTGAATTATGTGCGCTTCTATCTGTATAATTATGTTCTTATCTCATTAGTGTTTTGTGTGTACATAAATAAATAAATGAATCAGCAGACACTTGGGTATGTAGTGTGTTCCCTGAAATTGGCCTATGATGTATACAGGCATTTTTTGTTTTGATTTAAATATAATTTCATATAAATTACCCTACGAACCATATCATCTACCGACTTCCCAAAGCTCTCCAAAATCACCCTAAACATTATTCCAAATAACTAATACACAGCTAAATAAGTGTAAGTAGTGACATGTTCAACAAACACCGCATTGAACAGGGCGCGAGTGCGCGACGTGTCAAATGCAGCGGCCATCTTGGAAAATGTCGTGATTTCCTTTTTCGGGACTACTTGTAGTGTACTCCCCGTACTCGTATTGTGGTATTATAGAGTTCATTATGAATCAACAATGAGTGCGGTTAGGGTTGGGTGTAGTGAAAGCGAACGAGCGACGTGGAAGATATGGAAAGATGTGTGCATTCAACCTTAAATTTTATTTTTGCTGACTATCATTTCATTTGTGATTTTGTGATCTTTCTCGTTCCTTATTACTTTGTTTAGAAAAGAAGAATTTACTTTTTTTACAAATTCGCTGAGAATCAAGTCACATCTATTATTCATTAAAGTTTCAGAATTGCAAGTGTATAAAATTACGTAAAGTAAATTTAAAGACGCTTTGACAATTACCAAATTCTTAATTTAGAAATCGGGGGTGAATTGCTAAATGTTTTATTTTTTACTTAACGTGTACTATCTAAGTCGTACTGTTTCACATCGCATATCCATCGCTTCGCTCCCTCTGTCCATCCGTCCCACACATTACACCCGAAATGACAAAGAACTAATGTCATAATATTTGAAGGAGACCTAAACGCCGCCACTGGTCCACCTTACAGTCACCTCACAGTCACAGAAGCCGAGTCAACAAAGCATTTCCTGTCAAAAATACTGATTAAATAACCTCTATGTATACAAGAAGCGCCGGTAAATATCGCTTACCATAAACGAGAATATATAATAGTTATGCTCACGTCGAATAATATAGATAGTTGGAAATAGCTTTCTATGGACGACGACGTTATTGTGGTTTTGTGAAAGTTGAGATTTTATTTGTTGGCATTGATCTGAGGTGGAAAGCTTGTCACGAGGTGTCATGTGCTAGTGGAATATATGATACAATAATTTTGATAAAATGTGAACTTATTGGCTCATTCTTCTTTTTAATCGACTTCAAAAGAAGGAGGAGGTTCTCAATTCAGTTGTAGTTCTATTACGTTTGTTACCACAAAATTACGTCATATTTGTGATCCGATTTTATTGTTTTTTTTTATATTAAAGGATATATTATTCCCGATTGTTCCCATTGAAATTTCATCTAAATCGGTTTAGTAGTTTGTTTTTAAAACTAAAATAGCTGGAAAACATATGTCAATCAAGAAATTACGTATTTTGCTAGTAGGTACAACTAAAAAGTGAAAAATAAAAAACTTTACTAAACTTTGTTATAGGGCGAAGAAACACTTTTTTTTTTGGTACGCAATGATGTATAGTCTATTTACCTACATTAACTTAATCATAAAACTTGTTTTCAGCTACTTATGAACATACCTATAGTTAACATTTAAACTTCAAGACAGCCTAAAAATGAAACTAATTAATAAGTACGAAACCATATTCGTTTCGTGCAAAATTAAAAAAATAATGTAAGGACAAATCTGAAACCTTCCATCTTAAAGTATAGGTAGGTAATGAAGACAATCGTTCAGTGAAGATTTGGTCTCAGTTTCCGACGTGAGGGCAGACAGACAGACAAACAGCCCCACGTGGGTGTAAAGTGGCCACTACACACAATCCTCGGTTTGTTTAAGTAATGGACTATGCCAGGAGCATTGACGAGGTATAGGCGGGTGTGGAGAGGACTTTGTGCTGTTAAGATTTGATGTAGACAGGCGGTGGTGTCAGTACTTTCATGAAGCTATCTGAGACATAACTGAACAATTGCAAAGGAAAACACTCTGAGAAAATATGGACTTAAAGAGGTACCTAGTAGTGTAAATAACTTTAATTTTGAAAGTCGGTCTTTTGGTTGTTTCTTCGTATTTTAACCCTGACTTCCGAAATTAAAGATTTTATACTTTGCAGTGTTTTTTTATTTAGAAGTCGGTTGTATGTTTTGGTAAAAATTTTTTTATTTTTGACGTAAATTTAAAAAATAAAAACCAAAACACTGAACCGATTTTGATAAAATTTCTGTGGAACCAATTGGAAAGTAATATCCTTTCACATAAAAAAATATTTTTTCAAATCGTTCCATAAATGACGGAGTTATGAGGTAACAAACATAAAAAAAATTTATACAACCGAATTGAGAACCTCTTCCTTATTTTGAAGTCGTTTAAAAAAGAGGATGCTCATTCATTTGTTTAATAATTCAGCTTTGAATTTTCGGGATCATAAAAATATGTAACAATCGAATAGATTAAATCCAATCTAAACTAATATTATACAGAGAGGTAAAATTATTAGTTAGTATAAAACAGGTTACCTTAATAATAAAATAAAATAATCCGATTTCAAAATTCACTTTAATAGATCTAAACCAATGTCTGAGTGCCACAGAATGTGGGTCTTTTAAGTGGACAAAGATATTTAAATTCGTTAACTTCCTCAACAAAAAAAGAAGTTTTCAAATTCGACTCCATCCATCCCTCTGTCCCTCACTTCGGTGGCGCGTACTACAGAAGTCTTCCTCTATTTTGTAAACGTGTGTCCTTCTCAGAAGCGTCACACAGCCTCTAAGTAGAGTTATCATCATTATTTGACCAAATTAACACTTTTAACCATAGCTCAGTTCACCCTAGTTTCCTGTACTTTAGGAGATATTTGTTCTAGTTCTATGGTACTAATTTTCACGCTATTTTTGCCTTATAGGGCGAATAGTCAGAGTGGATCATAGGTTCACACATTGGCTTGAGATTTTTCATTCATAACATCATTGAAACATAAATCTAGGCGAACGGATGGACGTTATTAGATGGAAACGCAATTTAATACCAATTTAATGGTTATTATTTTATTCTCCTGGCTAAATAATAACAGCCGCAAGGGTCGGTCTTCAAGGTTAAGCAACGCTTGCCAAGGTCGGTCTATGGATGGGTGACCATCCTAACATACCGAGACCCCTCCGTGCCTCGGAAAGCATGTTAAGACCTTGGTCCCGGCTGTCATTTGTAGATCTTTGGCAGTCGTTACGGATTGTCAGAAGCCAGAAAGTCTGACTCCAGTCTTGCCAAGAAGTACCGTGTTTCCCAGTTATTGGGTTGTGAAGGTCAAATAGACAGTCGCTTCACGTAAAATACTAGTATTCAGCTGTGTCCGGTTTGACTGGGAGCCGACCCTAATATAATTGGGAAGAGGCTAGGCAGATGGTAATCGACCAATTTAGACCCCTATTTTACTCACCCATGTTCACGTTGAATGCTGAACTATTTCAAACTGATGACAACAGTCTACAAAAATTCACAAAAATGCCTCAAAAACCGACACGAACCACAGTAACACTCAAATACCGCGTTAACTCCACCAGATCTAATTCCTTTCTTTATCCGTTCAATTATCACAGTCAGAACAAGCCCGGCGTGGCAGCCTGTTTGTCTTATAATGCCTTAACAACCAGTGTTAATGTGACGGACAAACAGAAAATTGGATCGGTGGGTAATATTGGTAGCCGACTGTTGTTTGAGCTTTTGTGTTCTAGGAACTTACGAGGTTCAACGAAACTGAGAGTGGAATTTTAAGCTTGAAAAATATTGGGTAGGCTCGGCTTATCGCTGCAAGGTTGCCCGGTTGTCGTCAGTCTTCTACAGATTGTACTTCGGTGAGTGTGCCCAAGAACTCCGCACGAGCTCATTCCACCGGCCCCTTCCTACCATCGGACATCTAGACGCAATGTTACTATCCCTTCCTTGATAATATTCCACTAAACGTTTCCAAACGACTTTTTTATTGCGCGCGGCAAAGGGGCGGAACTCTTTGCCTGCGTCTGTGTTTCCTAACGCATTCAACCTTAATCTCTTCAAAGTTAGAGTGAACAGGCTTATTCTGGGTAAGCTTGCTCCATCGTCGACTTTGTCTCTGTCATCTCTGAGTTAGACTAGAGTCAAATCAAACCCACCTCAAATAAAAGAAATATAATACACTTCTGGACACATCTATTGGCCCACCGTAGAGTTTAGGTTTCGATGGCCCCTACCGAAATATGATTGCTAGATTGAACAAAAACTGTTGATGCAGTTTTAAACCTAATACATTTTACCATCTTTTTCGATCGTATTGTTTTAAATTTGAATTCAGAATACCATACGACATGGAGCTACGCCTGACAAGTCGGATATGCGCCTTGTTAAAGGCAATTGATTTTTGAATAAAAAACATGTTTTATCAAATAAAGGTTTAATTTAATAACGCGTGTTGCCTCCATGGGCATCTACCACAGCTCTCATACGATTAGGCATAGAGTTTATCAACCGCTCTATGAAATTTTGAGGGATCATCTCCCATTCCTCTTCTATGGCAGTTTTCAACTCCTGCATCGTCTGGGCAACTGGCTGACGAGCCCTAACACGTCTTTTTAGCTCGTCCTACATGTGCTCAATGGGGTTCATGTCTGGGCTTCTGGCTGGCCAGTCCATAACTGTGATGTTCACATCCCGAAGATATTCCCTGACGATGCCGGCCGCATGGGCTCTTGCATTATCATGCATAAAAAGGAAATTTGGGCCCACATAGTCCGCGTATGGTATCACGTGAGGTTCTAAGCACTCACGAATGTAGCTTTCAGCATTTAATGTTGGCAGCCGTGGTCCTGTAACAACCTCAAGTTGAGTTTTGCCGCTCGCGGATATACCGCCCCAGACAGTCTATGAGCCACCGCCATAAGCAACCCTCTCTTCAAAGCAGCATTGTGCGAAACGCTCTCCCTTACGTCGGTAGACCTTCTTCCTTCCATCATTGCCATGTAACACAATTTTAGACTCATCAGAAAAGAGAACACGGCTCCAATCTTGCTGTGTCCAATTTAAATGACTGCGTGCGAAATGAAGGCGCGCTGTTCGGTGGGCTCGCGTTAGTTTGGGCCCATTAGCTGGCTTGTGTGGTACCATATCGCGTTCTTTTAACCTTCTCCGAACAGTTCGAGCGCTCACAGATACTCCGTGGAAGTCGCGAAGTTGGTTTTGTATCTCAATGGAGGTAAGGTGACGATTTCTCAAGCTGGTCGTCACGATGAATCGATCCTGCCTTTCAGTTGTGACCCGAGATCGTGGCCTTCCTTGGCGACGAACAAAGCCGCCTGTCTCTAGGTACCTCCGATAAACATTTCGGACCGCAGATCGACTTAAATTAAGTTGAGCACTCACGTTTTTTTGGCTGTGTCCGGCCTGAATAAGTGCCACAGCTTGGGCGGCGACTTCAGGTGAAGTATCCATAGATTATTGATAGGACCTCACCTTAATGTTAAGAATAAGTAATGTTTGTTGCAAAACCAAAGATATCAATCACTTTTTCAAGAATTAAATCCAAGTAAACCAATAAAACCAAGTTTTCTTAGTTTTCGATTGTTTGATATCAACAAACAGGCTCCAAATTGTCTTTTGTTTCTTTAAATTCTGTGTTCGAAATTCAAAAAAAGACTATTGAATGAAATTGCGAATGTGCCAGGTTCAAAACTGCATAAAAACTTTTTGCTCGACCTAATATAAAATTTTAGCTAGGACCAAACGAAACTGAAAATACAAGGTGGGCCAATAGATGTGTCCAGAAGTGTATATACGGTAGGATTTGGTTTGGTTTGGTGAAAATGCAAATTTTAGAGTCATGACACTTTGACTTTAACGATGTTTTAGGATATTCTGAAAAAGAAAGCTTATCAAGGCAACGGCGTGTGTGTGTGGGCACATATAAATGTCCCCTTTATTAGACCAGATTATGGCTAATAAACCTTACCTTCTAACCTGTTTCTAGATAGACATAACAT
Source organism: Melanchra persicariae (assembly GCA_947386135.1). Lineage (NCBI taxonomy): Eukaryota > Metazoa > Arthropoda > Insecta > Lepidoptera > Noctuidae > Melanchra > Melanchra persicariae. Next base: position 2,200,758 of record OX376653.1, on the reverse strand, counting down.
GTACTTATGCCTTTCGATGTTTCCGCTGAAGGCTACTGCGTCACAGCAAAATCTTTTATTTTTCTCGCCCTCTGTCTGTATCCACGCATTAATATACATAGGCAGCTATGTATACCTACATAAATTTCACAGTGATAGATGGATCGTACTTCACATTTTTACCATCGTCCTCCAACTAACTCTTTACTCTTGTCACAGTAAGAACAAGCCCGTGGCAGCCTGTTTGTCTTATAATGCCTTTACAACCAGTGTTAATGTGACGGACAAACAGAAAATTGGATCGGTGGGTAATATTGGTAGCTGCGCTTTTGTGTTCTTAGAATACTGTGGTTGAAATTGAAAGTGGAATTTGAGTTTGTCTTTAAAGAATTAAGGACTAGTGATTTGGAGTTTTGTGGTGTCACGGAATTCAGTGGAAATGTGTTGAAACTTTAGACAGAAAGCTGTATGCAAGAACTGTTTTTCAACAACCTAAAACATAGTCAATAATAGATATTTTTAGATAGTACTTTATGTCGTGAATAGTAGCATTGTGCTACTAAGCTAGCACTCGGGCCTCCCGTATTCAGAACTATCTTACATTATATAAAAAAAAAACTCAAAACTCAAAGCATTTATTTCAATTCAACCAATAACAGACACTTTTGGAGTACCTAATTATCAAGGTCGGTCAGTCAAAAGAGATAAAGCTATTTGGACGTTCCAAATTGTAGATCTCTATAGAGAAGAACGTGTAATAAACTCCACGGAGACTCTTTTAAATAAATATTTTTTACAACGATATGGTTAAATCATTCGTGTGAAAATTATAATATGCTTAAATAGGATTGGTTCCAGGCAGCGACGGAAAATAGCATCTAGAAGGGTTTATGGAAAGCCTTTGCCCAGTTATTGGACAGTATAATAGGCTGAATAAAAATAAAGATTTTACATTTAAAGCATTAAATAAGTGCGAAGGCCTGCCTATCAAAATAAACACAAATTAGTCTTTTACTTTCAACGACACACAACAATGTCTGTCCTGCAATACAAACAATCAAATTATATCCCAACAAAAGATTACAATATCGGATCACCCACTCATTCCCACGACTATTTTCTAAAATGGCCGACTGACAGATGTCATCGAAATGTCAATAGTGCTAAACAAACGCGGCTTTGTAAGTAACATGTTGAGAAATACCTTGTATTGTGATCTGATTGCATTTGATTGGATGAAATCCATTGCTCGTTTTAAGTAGGTAGGGCTTGGAGTTTTTGATACTTGTTACGCAATGTATGGCGAACACTTTTGAGAAATGTATCTACTTACTCTATTTAGATTCTTGGCTTGATAGCGGTGATTAATGTTATAGTAGTATTGTTTAGGTGGTGTGTTATTAAAAATATTAACACACGACATGATTGTTTTAAAATAAACACTTTTCTTTATTACAGTAGATTTACCACTGCTATTTTGAAAGTTCTTGTTTTTTTGTCACCTTAATTTAATATTTTATAGGTATTATTAGTTTCTGCTATCGAACTCCATTTTAACAATCAATGCCTCAGTTCTGAATGTTTATACCGAACCTTACGTTTTTAACCGACTTCAAGGAGGAGTTTTTAAATTCGGATGTTTATAGATATATATTTATTTTTTATGTATGTTCGGGCATAACTCCGTTAAATACTTATTGACGGATTTTCAGACTTTTTTATTAGAAAGAGGATTATTCCGAAATCGTCCCATTTAAATTTCATAAAGATCTGAACGACTCCAGCCCCGACATGTGAAAATTCCCAAATAAAAAATAAATCTTATGTAATTGGTTAATAAACACTAAATTCGCGATTAATTCGGCGCACATCGGTGTGTTGCCGGTGCTTGAGCGGTGAAGAAGAATTTCGGAGACAGACAGCTAAATAGATATGACTTGATGGATTTTTTGGGGGTGCTCTAAAAAGTGAAAAATATAAAACTTTTTACAAAATAAAAATACTAAAAAATAATAAAAAGTACTAAAAAGTACTGAATAACTATCATTTTGGAAGTCGGTGTCCAAAAACGAAGAAACCACAAGAGAAACACCGACAGCCAAATTTAAAGTTATTTTGTACTTTGTAGTCGTTTTTAACACCAACACTTCCGATACAAAATAACCTAGATCTGACCTACAACAGAATAAACATGAATGAATGAATGCCACATTCCTCAGTGATAGATCGCTGCCTCTAAATCGAAAGGCACGTCTAACAACGCAAGGTTTAACGCATAACGCACACAATGCGTTTATTGAAACGCAACAAAAGGACGCACGCTAACGAAACGTGACGCATTGACGTTAAATACTGCGATTAATTAAATGTAGCTTGTTACGTAAAGTTTTAGTTGAGTATCGAGGTATGTTGGATTTACTGACAAATTTTGATTTCATTAGCAAAATTTTAAGGGGTTTAAGGACTTCTGAGTGTGTAAAGGACTACCGCTTCTTGGGAAAATAATACTGTCAATGGAAAAAAGTGCCCTGGATACTGGCAACATTTTCATTCCACTGACATGACTGCATTGCCATTTTTTGAGGAACTCGTAGCTAAACAATAGCAGCTGCACGGATCGAACTTCAAGGTTAAGCAACGCTTGCCGAGGTTGGTCTGTGGATGGGTGACCATCTTAACATATCGAGATTCCTCCGTGCCTCGGAAAGCACGTTAAGCCGTTGGTCCCGGCTGTCATTTGTAGATCTTTGGCAGTCGTTACAGATTGTGAGAAGCCAGAAAATCTGACTCCAGTCTTGCCAAGAAGTACCGTGTTACCCAGTTAATGGGTTATGGAGATCTGGTAGGCAGCCGATCCACGTAAAATACTGGTATTCAGCTGAAGCCGATTTGACTGGGAGCCGACCCCAATATAGTTGGGAAAAGGCTAGGCAGATGATGACCGCATTGCCATGTGGAATGAAAATGCTGATTCTTTGGCCGAAGAGAAGGACAGCCCTCTGTTGTCACGTGAAAAGTCGACTGTTTGCTGATGTCGCGAAAAACTAGATGAGCACTCAGACCCATGTTTCAACCCCTAACGTGAAGCGGCTCAGACATTTACCACCCAATAAAACATTAGGATTTTAACTATACAATACCATTTCAACTATAACCATACCTACTCGTTCATTTTCAAGAATACTTTGACCCCTAAAAGATTACCAATACATGATTATTAGTAATCTTGTATATCCCAATGTTCGACCTTCATAAAGTGGTCATTCTCAAACTAATTTCGAGGATGCACCGGATTTACTTAGTTCTTCTCACCAGTTGAGGCTCCTTTAATAAATAGCATCTATTTCAAAGATTTATAGAGCGTCGGCGCTAATTACTTGTCCATACAATCCGTGACATCATTTCGTTAGGATGTTTGTATTATTTATTAACAAATAAATGTCAATGCGAGCTTTATCGGCCTAAACAGAGCCATCATTATGTTTCATTCTATTTTTACGAGAATCAGTTTTCTTAACAAGAAACTAGTTTATTTCTCGCGGCTTTGCTACTGCGATCTGACCACAGCTGCGCAGGAACCGTTTGTTTTTCTAGGACATACCTAAATCAAATAATTCATCATCAGAATCATCATATCAGCCGAAAGACGTCCACTGCTGGACATAGGCCTCTCCCAAGTGTCGCCACAACAACCGGTCTTGTGCGTTTCGCATCCATCGGCTACCCGCGATCCTCACCAGGTCATCGGTCCACCTTCAAATCAAATAATTGGTTTAAGAATTTTCGTGATCGGATGAGTCCACTGCTAGAGCTTCCTACACAGGGTAAAATGTTTGAACTCCCGATTATATATTAGTAAAGATATGAGTGCAGGTTGTTTTGACTTTAGGTAGACCTATGTGCCAGGGTCATCGCGGCCCTGGAAGGCTAAGGCCATTTTGTGGGAACACAGGTGAGTTTTTCAGTAAGAGTATGACAGTCCCTCGTGCTCCGCTTCGAGCGGGAGAAGTCATTTGACGGTTTCCTATAAAGAAAAAGAGTTACACCTATGTATGTATGTCTAGAAGTCACGACGACGTCTTATAGATGAGTGTTAACCACCATGATGTTGGTAGTGTGATATCCCATGCCTAAAATAAACACGTTAAGATGCTATGTTGATAATAAACAGTAGTTCGAATGCTCTGATTTCCCCGCACTCACCGCGCGTTGCCCGCATGCTTCCGCGCGTTCCCCGCATGCTTCCGCGCGAAAGTCAGTCAAAGTCAAAGTTGTTACCGTCAAGCCTTGCTCCCGACTCTCTTGTCGTGTTGGCGGGCTACCTCATCCTTATTACTATGTGAGTGAGAAGAAACAGCCAATGCAGGCTTACTGCACTATAATAACTCCTGCGGGCTGAACAGTCGTTACGATTAGCTAGCGTAACCGAAATCGGTCAGTCAGGAGGATTAGTCAAACAAAGGCCTGCTTTCTTATTATCCTTACCAAACAGTCACTAGGGTTGTCAATCAACTTTAAATAATAATAAGTGACGTCTACCCGTCAGAAGTTGTCCAAAATCGCATCGGGGCGCGATGACCCGCGCTAACTGTATAGACCAAAATCCCTTACTTTGTTTTGTCGTCACGACGTCCGTCACAATGCATTAGAATACTATAAGAAGCAACCCTTAGGAGTAGGGTGCCCAAGGATTTCGGTTGAAAAGGGCTGGTCAGTATGGGGAACGCATATGAATGTGGAATTTGTTTCTCTTTTAGTAAGATAAGTTTAACGATTCCAGCCCCGACATGTGAAAATTCCCAGATAAAAAATAAATCTTATGTAATTGGTAAATAAACACTAAATTCGCGATTAATTCAGCGCACACCGGTGTGTTGCCGGTGCTTGAGCGGTAGTGTCTTCTGTGAAATAAATGGATAATAGATTTGTTTATAATTTCCAGATCTAAAACAAATTCATCGTTTTATTAATTCAAAGTATTTTTCTAATAGTTTTTTTTTCAATACCAGATGAGATTATGCTCAAATACGAGCTTTTCACAAAAAAAAATGGTTTTGTTAAATCTAAGAATAAAAAGAATATGATTAAATAAATCTCCCAATAATGATATATTTTCCTGGTGATATTGACCAAAATTGAATATTACTGAATCAAAAACTGCTCCCAAACATATCCTAAGAAAACCAAAACGCTTATCCACCCTATCAACCCTCAAACGCTGACCCGTCCAACTTCTGTTTTGAACTAACAAAGAGACTAAAATAAACTATCATATAATATCAATAATGTGAACACTGACGTACGGACACATGTATTTTAAATACGTATTATTTAAAACCAGTTGAAGGGGCACCGTGCATTGTCGTAACTGTTTCTCGTATGTCCGATTGAAATTCCCATGCATTCGGGGTAACAAAAGTATCGATTTGTTAGGGTAAAGTAAATCATGTTGATTCTAAATACCTGTGACGTGTTTTCTTAAGTTATGACACAACTGACGTTTATGAGAATTTGATTTTAAATAGATTCGAATTGACAGCTCGTTTTTTTAAGGAGGTATCTACTGAAATGTGCGTGTGTTGGACATTTTTAGTGCGTACGTTTGTGTTTTTTGAAAAGCTTGATGAGTGTTTTCCTGAGAGAATATGAGATGTTTAATATCTATTATGTAGCTCCATGTTTTTAGTTTTTGTCGCCATTTTTGGCGGAATAATCGTGTTTTTCTTGTTTTGTTTTCCTTTCTTTCATCATATGGATAGCATTAAACAACCAAATCCGCATGTTAAGACTAAAGCCGGGCTAATATTAATTTGTTTCGTCGTGTTGTGGCGCCATCTCACGCAGTTGATTGGCTATTAACTCATTGCTATGATGTAGGCTTGAAAAGTTACCTTGGGTACCTAAATCACGACACACTCCGACACAATAGTGAGAAGCTTTAAAGCCCACCATGTCCATAAAAAGGAATATTGTAGTGAATCATTTCCTGAGTTACTGTGAATGAGTGCTATACCTTTTTTTTGAGGATGGGAAATCATTAATGACTCCTTTCGCTCTGGGTGGAGCGGAAGGGAGTGTCAGTTTCATACTAAACTAAAACCCATCCGCGTTCCTCCAAATGCCCTTTGCGTTCCAGGGTCGTGGTGACTCTTTAATGCTATATACGAGTATATCAGATTCGTATTCATAACCATTCTAAGAAAATTTATCATCAACAAATTACATAATACCATATTTATCAGCTTGTTGATTATAACCCCCTTTTTTATGGATGGGAAATCATCAAAGGACTTCTCCCGCTCTGGGCGGAGTGAAAGGGAGAGTCAGACTCTTACTGACTCAAACCCATTCGTGCTCCTCTTAGTTACCGCGGCCCTGGAAAGCAAAGGCTTTCCAGGGCCGCGGTAACTCTTTCGAACATAATCCGCAACTCTGGCAGGCTCTGGCCTTAACGGGCCTATGCTGACATCTCTTTAAGGCGCGCGTGGAACAGAACGCGCCGTCGACCCATTATTACCCCCTACAATCACCATAATAATTATTACCTACTAGAACCAAAAACCACCTTTGTAGCTGTAATATAATAAGAACATATAGGTATACGACCTATCATTGTGGAAAAGCCATTAAATATCCCTTCAATCAACTTTTACGAGCGATATCTCATAAAAATATTTAACTGTTTGTTTGTACTTCATATTAACTGTATGGACCATTATACCCAAAATTGTGGTACAAGCGAACTAATGTCGCCCGTATTGCGAAAGTGTTAAGAACTTGGCGATGTATATTTTTTATTAAACTGTGGTCTTGGAGACCCTCTTCGCCGTTCGAGGGTTGGATTAATTAGTGCCAATATTAGTTTTGTATGGATTGCAAAGTCGTAAACATTTTGTTGAGGTGTTGTATTAGATTGAAGTTTGGGTTACGGACCAACATCTTTTCCCATGGGTCTACTCTCTAAGCCCAAAGTCCGTAGTTTCGGCCTTAGTGTCGGGCGTTTTCTACTCCGTATCACCTACGGACTTACGATCAGTCACGAACCCGAACTAAGAACAACTGTCAAATCGTGTTGTCATTCATTCTTAGTTCGAGTTCAGCAGTGCGATTCTGTAAACATGTCGAAGTGAACACTTTGGCGGGGTGCACGACGCGTGAGTTGTCAAACCATACAAATAAGATGGAATGACAGCTCTATTGTCGTTCACTCCGCCAAGGTGAACACCGTGAGATGTCGACAGAATCGACCGGCAGGACTAATCGTAAGTCCGTAGGTGATACGAAGTATAAATCGCCCGTCACTACGACTACGACTTCGGGATTAGAGACTAGACCCCCTGATTCTTTCGAAACCATAAAAAATATCAGATATCACATGCGTCATCTTTACTACTAATGCGAACAGTAAGGCTAAGTACATAAGTAGACCATATCCAGGATTAGAATATAAAATACTTTTTATCAAAGTTTATTTTAATTCAAGTTTATTTTTTGTTTGTACCAACATTGTGTGTATCTGTGTGTGCCAAATAAACTAATTTTCTTTCTTTCTTTTTTCTTTATCCCGGGAGTACAATGCCATTTTTTTTTCTTTTTTTTATGGATATCAGCAAATTACTCTTGCCGCTCTGGGTGGAGCGGGAGGGAGTGTCAGACTCTTACTGACTAAAACCCATCCGTGCTCCTCGTAGTGCCCTTTGCTTTCCAGGGCTACGGTGACTCTTTCGAACAAAATCCGCAACCCTGGAGTAAAATACCCTTGGGATATTTTTTAACTTTCACGCGGGTGAAGTTGCTGGCGGAAGCTAGTTTTACCATGTTCCATGTAAATAAAGCTTATTCTATTCTATTACGGTATAATGTTTTCACTAGTTAATTCATTTGAGTAGAAATTAATTAGATTTAAAAAGGAAGTATCTCATCATACCTCAGATTGGTTTATTTCGTGCAAATATTCTTGGCAAATGCATCGGCGCATCTAAAAAAAACATTTGCGCAGCTTCCCTCGCGTTCATATAGATTTTTGCAAATACATAAGTACAGGATATAACCATCTCCAGGGTCCCATCTATCGCTGTACCAAAATTAATCAAACTGGGTTATTTTTAAAACAATAACAACCTTTCAGTGGGTGAAAGTACTTGTTATTAGAAACAACTTTTACTATTCTCCAAACTCTGAAATATAAAAAAATAAATCACCTGTTTTCATACAAAATGCAATTTTTACCCGATGAAATTTATAGATTTTTTTTTTTAATTTTCAGGGTTGCTCTCATAACAAAACTTGTTTGTCATAAGTACTTTAACCCACTGAAAGGTTTTTACTGTTTTACAAATAACCCTGTATAGGCATGAAAGCGTAAAAGATATCGCATATTTATAACATAAAAAGATAGCAGTTACGCATTTATAAAAATTACTCAACAATCCACACAGCAGATATATCAGTCACTCAGATAAATGGCGACCAAGCCGTCAACCTCATTTGTCTTACAGTACTCGTAATAACAAAATGATCGGAGCATTGTTCCTTAAAGGGCAAGAAACAAAAAACGTGTCCTTATCTGATGGACTGCGCCATTAAAGCGATACGCGTCGTAAGATGATGACCATCACTTATCATAGTTACAGGGACGGATTCGAAGTGATCTGCCTAGCCTGTTGGTACCAATAATGTTGGGGTCGGCTTCCAGTCTGACATCCAGTACCTATAGTGCATGGAGTGGCTGCTTAACTTGACCGCCACAACCCTAGTTACTGGGATTTGGAGAGAGGATTACTATTTCAATTGACATTTCCACATTGAGTGGAAGAAATGAACTCAATTCTACAATCTGTAGTCGTCATCATTTTAGACGACATGGTTGGCGCAGTGGTTGAGCGATTGACTACTGCGCTGCGTGTCGCGGGTTCGATTCCCGCACGGAACAAATATTTGTATGGCCTTCAGATAGTTGTTCCGGGTCTGGCTGTTTGTGTATGTGACTTTGTATGTTTGTAAACGCACCCACGATACAGGAGAAATTCCTAGTGCGGGGCAACGTTCTAAAAAAAAAAAAAAAAAAACAAAAAAAAAAAAAAAATATGTACACCTAATAATAATGGCCAAAAGATCGATGTCAAAGTTCTAGTCTCAAAGATCAATATGAATGTAAGCTATAATCTGTCTGTCCGTCGCACATTTCAATAAAATTGAGACAGTTCTAGAAAAAGTTATAGAAAGTAAAGTTTATAAACACTAGAGTATAGAATGACGGAATTTTTAACTATATTTGAATTTTTATAGTAACAGTCATGCGTTTCTTACAATTTGTTTGCCTATGCCTTTATTATTTATAGCTGAACTAATGATTGTCTTTAAAATCCTTGTTATCCTCAATACAACCCTGCCTCCACCAACATAAACGCTCACACCTAAAAACCAACATAACTGCAACGAGAAAGATCCAAGTTTCACCCAACACCCCACTTCGTAGACCTGTATCAAACAATAATGTATGGTCGTTAAAGCATTCGTTGCAGCCAGTAATCTTGATGCTGATAAGAATGCTGGAGCAAGGAGTGTCCCTTTGTGTCCACGTCAATCACTGATCGATTGAAATGGATCGGAATACTTATTAAGTTAGTTTTGTACAGATGTATATAAAAGTATGTTCTGAATTGGTAGCCTGTGCTGTATAGCGATTGTAAGGAACTTAATCTCAAGATATTGTGATTAGCATTGCTGTTAACATTTTCTCTAACTCTCTTTTTGCAACTGTTACCCCCAATTTCTGAATAGGCATGATTCCTGGTTAAAAAATATATGATTCTATTTTGTTCGTCAGTTAGATCTTTCAAAAACATATATTATGACACGTATTTTTTACTTTATCAAATCAATAAAAAAGGACGAAGATAAAACGCATCAATGATCAGGAGCGGGGGGGCTAGTTACGTCACGTGTATGTAAAAAGTGTACTTACAAGTGACGTCATACGAGTTTTCAACGCACTGTATCGTTTTAATTTTTTGTTTACGTGAAAAAAGAAAAAATACGTGTCTAGTATTTTTTAGAAATCTATCTGACGGACTAATTCGATTTGTTTAGTCTTCTACATAAGTAAGAAGAATTAGAAATTGAGTATTTGTCAAACTCTTAATTTTTTTTAATTGAAGAATAACATCTTCAACAGAAAGATTGGAATCAAAGGCTAACACTTTCATTAACAAAAAAATGACAAAAAAACTCTTTCATGTAATTGAAAAAAATAACAATCAAATTTACAAATTAGCACTCCGCTTCATTTAATTCACGACAATTGTATCCTTTACAAGTGCACAATCTCGATCTTGCATAACTTTGACAGAATGACAGCCGCGTTAGTGGTGTGTCGCTAAATGACATTGTCGCTTGTATGCTTTTGTGGTGAACAGCCCCATTGTACGGGCCATGCAAATCGACGGATAAAAGCAAAGGCTTCGGTGGACACGACTGAGGACACGGTGCAAGGTAAGAAGATGAAGCGGATGAGTGTGGTTGTAAAGAAAAAGATATTCAAGCTGATGTGTGGAGACCTGAATCAGTTGTTCTGGAGATCATGGAAGAGAGTATAAGATTAAGGGATGTCCACAATGACCGTGTTCTTTTATAGCATAGCAAACCGAAACTATTTTGAGAGCCTGTTTGAACAATGTGGACGATATCTCATCGTCATCATCATATCAACCGAAAGACATCCACTGCTGGACATAAGCCCCCCAAGTGTCGCCACAACAATCGGTCCTGTTCGTCTCGCTTCCATCGGCTACCAGCAAACCTCACCAGGTCATCGGTCCATCTTGTGGGAGGCCTTCCATCAACGCTGCGTCTTCCGGTACGCGGTCGCCACTCCAGAACTTTTCGGCCCCATCGACCATCTGTTCTGCGAGCAATGTGCCCTGCCCACTGCCACTTCAGTTTGGCGATCCTTCGGGCTATGTTGGTAACCTTAGACGATACCTACGATACACAAATTCACTAAGTGTAAAAATCAAGGAGTCTTCACTTGTGGCCTTGTTGGGTTTCCTGAAGTGACTGCTATAATTTCGTCGAGAAGATGCATTTCTCAATAGTCATATTCTACTATTTTTTCAACAACGTTCGCATTCGCATGTCTACCGCAAACTGTAAAAAAAGTCACAATTTCCAAAAAATTTTACAGATGGCGATTGATAGAGTAGAATTGGCACTCAGATCTTTCAATCATCAAAATTTGCCAGAACTTCTAAATTTGATCAGCATCCGCTGCATCTTAAAACTCAATCCACGACCTGAAAAAGCAAAATAAAAATTGTCACATTTACTTTTCGTGGTGATTAACAATGAGCGCTAAAAAATCTATCATATTAACACTTGGCGAAGTATTTAACATCAGCATGGCACTATATGGTATAGACGACAATATAATAATTGTTGGCTAATAATAGTAGCTATTGCGTATCGTGTGGACATTGAACAATGACCATACAAACTTCGAGGATGTTGGCGGTTTCAATTATCCTTTTCAAGAGCGAGATGAGCCTTTGAAACTTTGTTGTAGTGGTATTTGTGATACTTTGTATGTGTTCATTTTCATGGGAGACTTACTCGTGAACATTTGTGTGAAATAAAGGATATATGTTTATAATTTCTATAATTGTTTGCCCTTTAAGCGTCTTATCATTAAACTAAGTATATTACATGTAAGTAGCTGTAGGATTATTTAATCTCAATGCTTGATTTATTAGATTTATCCTCTCATTCAATTTATCAAAGAGATCTCAGAACGTTATAACTCATAATAAGCTGTCTGATGAATATTTAAGCCGAACAATAACAAACTTGTCAAAGTATTCGAAGCGAATTATCTGCCAAAAATATTTAGAAATTATCTCCACTTACGAATTTCGTGAATAATCGAGTTTTCTCAGAATGGACGTTAGACTCATTTGCTTAATTGCTTCAAAATCGTAACAACAATATACATATCAGTTGCTAACGCTAATATTTTCCAATAGACGATTATCTACACTTACGGGTCGCGACAATGGCGGCCGATTCGTCAGGCCCAAGTTTACGTAACTTTACTAATAACGATATTAATAACAAGCGTATTTTTTGACACAAATTGTCGAACACGCTCGTCAAATATTGTCCAAATTACAAGTATTTTAGTGCCTTGGTATTATAAGTTAGACCTTATGCGATTGCAATAATGACTTTTCGTAAGTTGTCATCGGTAATATTAAGGTTGTCAAGGCGTACTTCGTTAGTAATTAGTGCGCTAACTCGGCCAACACGAGCGACATTGTCAAGTGCTTTATGACATCCGCGTTTGGCTTTTCTGAATAATATTTGTGGATTTTTCAGTTCGTGTATACCTCATTTGTAGTAAGTACAAAGGACACAATATTTTTGACGACAATGGTACCTTTGAGTAGTTTTGTAATCTTTAACAAATTTCCACTTTGTAAGAGTCCAAGTTGCATACTCGCTTCTTTCAGTTGACGTTTCAATTTTTCAAACAGACTTTGTGCTACAAAATACCATTCATTTTGGTGTAGGAAACAAAAGTTTGAAGCATTTTAAAGGTAGACCAGAATTTCACAAATCTTTTAAGAAGGGTGAAACTCTTATCCTCGAAATTGTATGTGTAGTTGACCACTGATCTGTTTGGTTTTGATATTAAATTTTTAAACATGGGTCTTAGATAATTTCAGGCCTCTATGATTTCAAATAAAACCTTTCAGATATTCATCCACACTTTTCCATACACGCAAAACAACAATGACTCCACAAACTCCAGACCAACACCCACTTAAAATGTAAATCGAACGCACTGACCAGGCTTTTAAGAAACCCAACTAAAGCTCTTGATATAACTGTTAAACAATCAATCTTCAGCGAGACCCTTTTTGCATAGCGCTCCGATTTTAGGGATAAACGGGCCAGTCACGCCGGGCAGTCTCCTGGGTACAGAACCGTTTAATGCATAGTTGGAGATTGTTAGGGTGTGAGCCCGATTAGGATCAGCATTGTGATATCCCAGAATTGTTTGGATGAGCCAAGTTTCCGTCTGATGGACGATGAGTGTGTGTTTTGGTTGTGGATAAATGTGAATCTTTAGTGGAAATAGTTTGGAATAGTAACGGCTATTTCATAGTGCCAAACCCATTTCTTAACCATATAACGCAATAATTTAATAAAAGTCAGATAAGCATAAAACACAAAACAATGTAGTGTATATGAAGGAGAGGACGCTATACGACACACACTGACCTCATTCTGATGATGTCATTGATGATTTCCTTCTAAAAGCTCAAGTGTACTTATAGTACACGAAATTTGCGCACGTGTAAATGTACGCATGACCGGATGACACGTGGACGTAGTACCAGGAGCGGGTCAAGATCGTAGCACGTGTCGCTTTGTAGCTTGTACCTACTCTCATATGCAAGGTTATCAGTACCATGTACGTTGAATGTTATTCTACAAAAACTTTTGCCCTCGACTTCGTACGCGCATATTCCGTTTTGTTCCCGTAGGAATTTCTCGGTCCCGGCCTTCCTCATGAATATGGCAATATCATATACAAAAATTTTCTAAATCCGATTGGTAGTTCCAGAGATTAGCGCGTTGAAACAAACAAACAAACAAACTTTTCAGCTTTATTATTTTAAGTATAGATTATGTTATATCACTTTGGTCTCACCATGTTTCGTCTCTTCAGCAAAAACCTTGAACGATTCCAAAATATTTTGGACGGACGTAAAATTTCCGGAGCGCATGTCGCATACAATTTCTACTTTTTGACTAACGTCATCGCTGATGATTGTCACTTTGTCCCCATCAATCCACCGATAGCTAACTACAGAATCAACGTAACTTATTTCTAAGCATTCAATTACACATTTCCCATTAAGTCTCTCTTAGGAAACCTAATCAACCTTGCACACATGTGTTTGCATATAAACGTGATCATGAATTTATGCAGTTCACAGACGCCGAGTGTTGGAGAAACCCTACGATGAACTGAAAGCTTTGATTTGGTACATAATCAACGAGTGTAGCTATGCTTCCGTGGTTTAATAGAAGTAAAACAGGAGTATTACGTAAATATAGCATAACAGGTCGATGAATGGTAAAATTGTTTTCTAGCAGTAGGGTATTGATTCGTGTAAAGCATTCGATAAGAAAGTTCATAATGCTAAGTGATCTAGATATTGAAAACAATACTGATGGTCGATGAATGACTCCAAATTATAATTAAATAGAGACCTAATTAGCTAAACCATGGGAAGGAAGCTCAAAACACGATGACCTTAACATTTCAGACGAAAGATAGTGATCATCGTCACCAACATAAAGTTATTGAACAAAACCAAAGCATTAATATCAATTCCATCAACACATCCCCTTAAAAAGACATACGAATAACCATAAAAATGATCATTAACAGGCGTAGTAACTTGAAAACAACGCACGGAGATTAATATAGCGTGCAATAATTTTTATTGCTATTCTCACTCTCACAGACAGGGCCCCCTCGTTGGGCTCATTTGCATAAGAATCGTGGGCCCCTCGGATGTCGCCGTCAATATGCGAATGTCTGTTTATTTGCTTAATTGTATTTGCCACCATATAATTGATGCTGGTCGATAGCTCGTGATTAAATAGCGTGGCTTATCTCTTTTATGAAGGGTTACTTCTATAGTTACAACTTGTGTTTCGTGTACTGGTTTGAAATGTCGCGTGGTTTCGGTTTTAGTGATAAATGGGTACTTTTGAGGAGCTCGTGGCTTAATAGTCACAATCATGTGACTGTTATTATTTAGCCCACGAGCTCCACGTGGTCGGACTTCGAGGTTAAACTACGCTTACCGAGGTTGGTCAGTGGATGGGTGATGGGTTTTTTCACCATATAAAAAAATCTGCTGTTCAGTACATTTTGTCGAATTGTGCGCACATAATAATTATATGTATGGGGCAGTCGATTTTTAATCGACTTCAAAAAAAGGAAGAGTTTCTCAATTTGGTTGTATTTTTTATGTTTGTTACTTCATAACTCCGTCATTTATTAAACCGATTTGAAAAATTCTTATTTTATGTGAAAGGATATACTTCTCGATTGGTCTCATTAATTTTTTTTTAAAACGGTTTTAGTTTTTAAATCCAAATATGTAGCTGGAAAAAATACGTAGAAAAATCATCCATTTATACGAAATTGCGTATTCTGCTTTCCTTTGACTTTCCAGTGGTGTTGATAAGTGTGGGGTACCACTAAAAAGTGGAAAATAAAAAACTTATACTTTGTAGTGTTTTTTTTTTTTGGACGTCGGTTTTTTTTTGTGAAAAAGTTATTTATTATTTCGCGATATCAGTGTTGGTTCCATAGTAAAAGTTGTTCATAATGATGAGTGCCTACAATAACCCCTTTCAGGTATTGCGTGTATTCTGTTACACGTTGTATTCCTTATTTTAAACTTGTTGTAAGTATATAAATAAATGCCTGCCTTAGTTTTATTAAAGTTTAGCTTGAGTTTTTACGTACATCTTCCATAACCATTATCACATAATATGCTTAATCAATTACACATACAGCCTCATCCAGTTAACCTGAAGTCCAAATGTTCTAGACCATTTCATGCCTAACCGAAGTGGTTTCATTACATCGTACCATCACGCTAACGACCCATGGAGGGGGGCACACCACAAATTGTTCACGTTCGACTTGTCACCAAGTGTCCCGGTTGAGTACCACTGAATAACGAGCCTATGTGCTCGTGTATGTATACCTTTATGTCGAGGATTTAAAAGAGACCATGTATGGCTTGTGTGAGGAGATGTTCTGTTTGTATTAAGTAGTTTTTTTTTACTATGGATAGACACACGCTTAACCACTATCTCACCTCATGGTAAGCGATGATGTGGTCGAAGATGGCGCACGCTTGCCTAGAAGTAACCTATTCACTCTTGACTTAAAAACTCCCAAGCTGCAGCTATCAGGAAACACAGACTCTGGCTGGGAATTCCACTCCTTAGCTGTACACACAATGAATGTGTTTATAAAAAGTTTTGTGCGTGTGGGTGGGATGTCCATGTAGGTACCGGTGGCGTTTTGGCAAAATATATCCTCCGATAACGCTATATAATTTAAGTAAAGTGATTTTTGTCACAACTAACACAACATTGTAACAAACCTCGATGAATTTACAAACACGCATACTCCTAAACTCATAACTTCAAAAACACACACACTTAAAAAATCCATAATTTTAATTCACAATATCGCTTACAGAACACAATGCAAACCAAACGAGACCACTCAAAAATCCATTGAATTTTGAAGCGGACACACGGCACACACATATAGGTATCGTTATTGTTCCACTTTGTTCTGAGCGGGTATCGTTCATGTATTTATTATAATATTATTAAAAAGATATACACCGTATATTAGAGATCTATAGAAGTTCAACCGAGCGATAAGAAGCAGTGGTATCCGGTTCTCAAGTGGTAAGGGATGTTTGCAAATAGATAAAAGAACTGGATATTATAATATCATGAGTTTAAGCAGAAAAAAAGGTGAGAAACAAATTGTTGGCTTGAAAAATGAAAAAACAGGTGAAAACAATGCAAATTAAAAATGTAGGTAAGGTAATGCTACCCCTTTCAAGCTTAAGAAAGCTACCACGGAAATGAAATACAAAAGCTAAAAGTTTGTACCTAATCAAAACAATATAATTCAACTTCCTCAAGAAAATATTACTCATAACATAACCATTGAAAGGAATTTAATAATTCTGAATCACAATCAAACACTTCAGTAATCACAACGGATACAATACACACTACAGCAAAATACCTCATATTTCATACAAAAACCAACTAAACAATTAACAATAAAACTCATTGTAAACGATAGCTCGCATTCAAGAACCGCACGAAGAACGATCATAAAAATCATTCTAATTATATTTACCACAATAAGAGCACTCGATATATTAACTTTTGTAAAAAGAAAAACAAAATTAATGATTGCGACTAATTCGCAATAAAAATGCCACATGCGAACAAACATGAGTATGGGGGGACAATTATAACAAATTACGCACACTACCCTTAAAACTCGAGTGAGATTTGCATTGAATGGTATTCACGTTTTTTGTTGGTTACTCTCAACGTTGCCATCCAAGAACCAACTTTACCACCCTAATTTTACAACACGAAATCATTATCTAATACAACAACCACATACACCCTTTCAAAACCAAGCATCTTCTGAAGGGTCATCTAAAAATTTCAATGCAAAATCTAATCTAACGGAACAGCACAGAGTAGAAACTGCCTCGCCACAGTCGTTACGAAATCACTTGAATATTAAAAGTCTTGGTAATTATTCAGGAATTCATCCATCATTAATCACTGCGAAGGGGGAAGGAGGGAAACGTTGTAAAAATGATTGTTGAAAAGATAAATCATACAAGACACGGTGGTGACGTTTATAGCGATGTGGACACGTGTGACGTTACACATCCTGGTCCTGATATATGAATGGAACACATTGTTGTTACTATCATTAGACATAATTATGAATATTTATTTGAAGTGACAATAGTATCTACATTCTGCTGTTTTCTATGCAACTATTGGCCATTGTTCAATTAAATTCGCCATTCTTCTGTATAAAGGAATAAGTGTTATGGTCACAAACTGAAAGAATAAAAACGATATTTTATTATTGCTGCTGTAGTGACAGTGTTTCCAAATTATGCACAATCGGTTTTGTGATGGTTTTATCTTTTTTCTTGCGGCATGGAATAATAAGTCGATAAGCCGAAAGCCCAATTACACATATTTTAAATTCTATGAAGGGAAATCTCCACACAAGCCCACAAACTCCCAAAAGGTAGACCGATGACCTGGTGAGGGTTGCGGGCAGCCGATGGATGCGAGACGCACAAGACCGGTTGTTGTGGCGATACTGTAGGAGGCCAAAGTCCAGCAGTGGACGTCTTTCGGCTGATATGATGATAATGTATGAGGAGAAACCTCGTGAGACATCGGCCTTCTTAGAAATTATAAAGGTCTTCTATTAGATAGAAGATGTTCTATATCCATCTTCACTTCTAAATTTGTAGCTTCGTCCAAAGTTACACAACTAAGGAAAAATAAGAAAGACACTCACGAGTATAACAACAAGGAGTCGATAAACCAAAACCAGTGGTATATGCAAAATATATAGAACCAAAAATAAAGGATCAAAATTTGCATGAAACTAATAAAATAAAGCTCATACTTGATCATGACTCAACTAAAAGCCAAAAGCCGTTATGCAAATCCCAATGAAAACAATTAAAACTTCCAATCAAATACATTTACAAATCTACTTTTATTGTAGATCAACACAATATAGATTACAACACGGTCATTATAGCAAGCGATATAATAACTACTGTTAAAATGCACATAAGAGCCTTTCAGAATCAAAATGAGTCCGGGTCAATCACTTACTCACTACCAACTGAATGAACTTCGTAACATTCTAGACCCAAATTTGGTGAATACCTTTCATCCTAAAACATTGTAACAATAGGATAAATAACTATTGAAACACCGTATACCCATTAACCCAACGCGTAACTGTCAGCCGAGAACTTTAACAATTAACATCGTCCAATAATAGAAACTATAGCACAATGGTCCTCACTACAAATTAATTTATTCATATAGAAAGGTCAGCAGACGAAAAAAGGAAACGTACACGAATTTGAACCCAACACGACTGAAAACAATGTTCAAATTGATGTGTCTGACACATTAATTTTTGGTGATATGTGAAAGGTTGATTTTATAACAACGATTTAAGGGCTATTTTTGTTTGTCAAAAGCGTATAAAAGAAGCGTTTGGTACACTTTTTATTATTATAATTGTAGAGTACAATGATACGACTGCGATTTTTCATTGCGACACATTTGCGGCACAAATGCGATTCGTGGCAGTTTAATCGTTGGCGAACAAAAGCTTTTGTTGCTCTCAATGCATTTGTTATTGTGGATTGTCTAAATGTTCATTGAATAATGCATTTTAATTGAACTTTCATTGCCTTGATGATTTTGTTTGCTCTCAGTTTTTAGTGGCCCTTGATTGTTTTTTTATGGGAACATGTTTTTAGATATTGATACACTGTGTTTATGATCAGACAGCTATGTGTGTCTTTGTGAAATCGCTTCAAAACCAAATTTCTGAGCATATAAGTTTAGAAAAAGATAATTATAAAAATATCGAAATAGTTAAAGCTGAAGTAAAGTATGAAGGGAAATAAGAAAGTATCAAAATCTTAATTAGGTCAAAGCGACAATCTCAGCAAAAGCTAAAACAAATTTATAATAATGGAGAAATCGAAATATAGCATAAGCTGAAGTAAGAAAAGAAAGGAGAAACTAAAAGCTCTAAAACCTCTCAAACATTACACACCATTAGAAGACGTTAATACCATGAACATGTTTTCTTCCCTAACCACAAATAATATGCATGTAAATTTATAAAATATCATACACAATATTCCACAAAAATAATCACGTACTTTCTCACAAGATAATCGATGGCATTCAATTCAAAACAGTTCTGACTAAAAGCTAAGAAAAAAGATAATTATGTAGATATCGAAATAGTACAAGCAAAAGTAAGAAGAGAAAGAAGTAGCTATCAAGAAGAGAGAAGGAGAAGAAAAAGGGATAGTCGCAGCAAAAACTGAGAGAAAGATATTTATGGAGATAATATCAAAATAGTAGGTATAAACTGAAATAAGAAGAGGAAAAGAAAGTCTCAAGAAACTGAAAGTTCTGACTGAAATACACCAATACCAAAGATTTCACCACGATCATCTTTTTTTCCTTCCCATGTAACTATGTATATTTTTAAGACCATTTAAATATGCCAATTGAAATAAAATGAACTTGTGTTGCTCTGTTAACAAAAAAAATATTTCAACAGGCATATTTAAATGGTCTTAAACGACATTAAAAATTTATTAATTATAAAGGTTATTCTTTCACTGTTAACATGATATACTATTTTAAATTCTCAAACAATCTCCATCTTTTATCTTTAATCGACACACCTCACTGACAGCATTGACAGCTACTGGCAAGATACTCTTTAGAGTTTCCTGAAGAAAATTTAACATTTCAAAAAAGTACTAATAAAATTACATACAAAGAAAGCAGTACTTTCTTTACATATTTATATAATATCACCTAAAATATTCCACAATAATAATCCAGTAAGCACTTCAATTTCATTACGAATACCCGTAACGAAAAATCAAACACGTACTTCCTCACAAGAAAATCGATGGCATTAAATTCAAAGCACACGACTGAAGATAAGGGTTGTAGCACAATATAACGTATGCCTTATTTGTATGTTCACTGTATTTTATTTTTTTATTTCTCTCTTTACTTCGGCAAGGGGGAGTAATCCTGAAGCTCGTGTGTTCGTTTCCTCGGAAAATAATGTTAATGCGTCCTCATTTTTATTTTGTGTTTTTATTTGTGGTATTAGTTTTAAGGGTTTTGTGATATGTTTTTCTCTTTTGGGTTTTCGGGCTTAGTTTTGACGTTTTGCTGGCAAACATCGTAACTGTCAAAACAACTCTATTTTCCCCACATTGTGACAAGTCTTTGACAGTTATAATTGTCGCTAATATGATAATAATACTGTAGTCAGAGGGTAGTCTACAATTTGAAAACTTTTTAACCTTCGAGATGTGGCCTGCTGATTTATCATGTGTTAGCAGCACGATAATACTTCATTAATAGAACTGCGGTTACATTATAACCCTGAAGTCAGCATTTCGACATTTTCAATGTAAAATCTATCCTTTTATCCATTACTGCGTGTCACTAGCTCCAGTCTCACAAAGACAAACGTACAATAAAATAGCTCAATCAATATACACTTGAATATATTCAATATGTATGATTTATACAAAGATTTGATTTCATAACACAATTAGCTGCAAACTGAACAATTTTAAACAAACCCACAAGGCAACGAACACAAAGGCCTCCATACCATGCAACCTCTTTTCATAGACAACACAAAAAGCTACCCGGTCTTTGCTTAACTAACTATTTAAGCAACACTAACTTTAATTAATCTTGACAACACCATTGTATTTATAAATATCATTTATCAATTTCAATAGGTATCGAAGCGAGAAATTTTCGAATCACGATCGAGCGCCATTATTGCAGTTTATTTTATAACTGGCAACACTGGCCATCAAAGCTTTTGTCTTGACGACGTTTTGTTTGTGGCATTGACAAGTGAAATGTTTGCGAATCATTTTGTAATGATTCTGTTGGTTTTTTTTATTAAAATTGTGTGGTGATTTTTGATTGATGATGTTTTTTGAATGTTGTAGGTTTTGGCGATTGTACTTTTAGTGTGTATGTCTAGAGTGAAGAATTTTGAAACATAACTTGGCTCTGAGAGTTGTTTATTTCTATGTGGTAAACACTAGAACCTAACTAAGAGACCGAGATGAGTGTGGCACAGAAGCGTGAGGATTGGCATAGGAAAAAGAGAGGTATATGCCCAATAGTGGGCAAAGTCAGCTGTGGATGATGACGATGAAGAAAGATACAAATCCTCCTTAAGATTGTTGCAATATTCATTATTTTCCTATTAATTTCTATTATTATAGTAACAAGTTATATCGAATATTTGACAATGTTTCTTTTCAATACCGAAATCATAATGTTAAGTTTTATGTCAGTCCAGCTGTATTACATTCAACGCTTTACACGATACATGGTGCTCCATCTTACATTACGGACCAGTCAAGAACGCACAAATACATGTTTCGTTAGATTTTTCTAACAAAAGCAGGGGCTAGATTTCAATTATTTGCCAATCCGTTACCTGTACGGGCATAGTGGTCCTGACTCGATTGCCTCCCGTCTGGCATACGCCGGAATCGAACTCCGGTCCGCACAATGAAATACATCTAAATAAATAACACGGACTTCGTATTGTGATGCCGTCTCCATACAAAATATATTTTCACTACAATACCCTCGCTGGGAACGGGAAAATGGGGCACACTCGAACGGGAGAAAATGCTCGAATGCTGGCAACACTCGGGCTTAATTCGTGATTCCATTTTTGAAAATTTGAATATTATTGGGTATTTTGTGTCGGTGGTCGACCAATTATAATGTGTGGTTTGTGTAGTAAAAATAAATATTTTGAATACAAGTGGAAGGTTTCCTAGATCATTTACTTGTTTTGAAACTTTAAATATTTTGATATTAAATAGTAATAAAACAAAAAAAAAATTAATCATCATTATTCTGTAACCCTTATCCAATAATCGTACATAATGTAGGTAGGTCCGCTTCTTCCATTCAGGGTTTTGTTGGATTTTGTTCGAAAGAGTCACCGCGGCCCTGGAACGCAAAGGGCACTTGGAGGAGCATGGATGGGTTCTAGTCAGTAAGAGTCTGACACTCCCTCCCACTCCACCCAGAGCGAAAGGGATAGATTAATAACAATAGGTACATAAAAATAAAACAAAAAAAAAATCCTTCTGTCTCATTCTGACATATTATATGTCAGAATGAGACAGAAGGATTTTTTTTTTGTTTATACATACATATTATTTATCATATAGTATATCCATGGGTTCTTCCTCTACCCTTTTATGAGTAAGCAAACAGCTTAAAAGAAACAGCACTAACTTTTTTTTCAGCTAATACTGTCCCACTTCTGGGCAAAGGTTTCCCGCAACTCGATGCCAACTGCAAGAGTTGGTTCGAGGTGTCTTGGGACAAAGATATCGGGAAGCTCAAATTTAAAACATTAAAAAGCTCCAAAACTATCACGTATCTAATGAAATACCGCCAAAACAAAAATATCAATGATTTAGCTCAATTTATTATTCCAAACTTAACCTTCTTTCAACTCCTTTAAATATCAAATTAACACAAAATCTTCATTAATTGATAAATTAATTTACTTTTCGACAGACAAATCCACTTGACGAATTCGCCAGCGAAATCGCCGAAACCCTTTAAGGACCGAGAATCTAAACAATGACCTACCGAACTAATGATTAATTCAAAAGTCGTTGGATTCCTTTCAAATTGGGGCTAGAAGAAAAGCGGTAAGAAGTCGCTTTACTCTATCTACATTAAGAACGCGTTTACAAATGGGTAGTCAAATCATTACTTTTTTACACAAAAGTATGTTTATTAAATAAAATGCTTTGCATTCTTAAAATGTTTTTTGAGCGTTCTGTTGATAGATGTGGATGGTACGATTCTGAACTATTAATATAATTTTAGATGGGTACATTTTCTCAATAAATGTACCAAAGTAAAAAAAATCACTTACTGAGAAACTGTACTCATCTAAAATTATATTTATAGTTCAGAATCGTACCATGCACATCTATCAACAATTCTTGGTAAAAACATTTTAAGAATGCAAAGAATTTTATTTAATAAACATACTTTTGTGTAAAGAAGTAATGATTTGACTACACATTTGTAAACGCGTCCTTAACGATTGACGAAAAACTGTCGAGGAGCTCGTGGACCTCGTGGTTAATATAGTAACCGCCGAACGAGTCGATTTGCCCTACGGTATTTCATACAAACTTTCAAGTCCTTATTTTTCGATACGAATGTACAGATTTTAATTAAACTTGGTATGCATACGCTTGATATAATTAGTAGATAACATTAAATAGTTAGTAGAGAACATTTTCGAAAAAAGTTCAGAGGGAAAGATGGAGTGATTTTCACTTTCTATAGAAAACTTAAATTCGCTCTCTCTCCCTTTATACTCTTTTTCGAAAATGTTCACCTGGATATCTAGCGTGTGCATACCAAGTTTCATTAAAATCTGTTCATTCGTTTCGAAAAATAAGGACTTGAAAGTATGTATGAAATGCCGTAGGGCGTGAACGCTCATAAACAACACTTGCTGAGGTTGGACCGCGAGTAGGTAAAAATGTAAAGGATTGTCCACTTGGCATTTCTGTGGCATATGTCAATCCCTATTTTTGACTTTTCGACACGTCTTGCCATTTCGTTCGGTAACTTCTATCTTTCTATGACTAATCTATCTCCCTTTTTAAAAACATGAATCAGCGTTTTCCAATCGTCTGTATTTTTCCCATTTCAGCATTTTTATCTAGCATATTATCTTGAACTAGCGTCGGTATCATAAATAGCTAACTGTCAGTTTCCTTCAGAAATAAAATATCCTCTATCCATACAAATCTTATGATTAACCATTTCAACAACAACTCAATTTTATTCATACTTTGCTCAAACAATAGTCACTAAAAAAGTATAACAGTAAAAGAAAAAATTACATTTTCCTAATGAGGCAAATAATTCGTTGATCCAGTCGCTCCTTGTTTAAAAAGTACTTAGCTAAAAAACACATGTTTATATTTATTTTCTCTAATCAGCGGTAATCATAGAACATTTAAGCATTTTCAAATTACGGTATTACATAGTAACCCTGTTACAGCCCCGTTAACGTTACAGCCCCGCTAACGGTACAACCCCGCTAACGTTACAGCCCCATTATGAAAGCTAAGAACGGTATAAAATAAAACAATTGATTTGAAAAACGCCCCCGCACATAAAAGGGTTCCTAATTATTAAATTGAAAACCCTGTTTTATGTTCACAATCGAGGGGCTGGGGACTGAACGGTCCCCAAGTTGTACAGAAACTAATCTAGAATATTGTGTCCATATCTGGGGCAGACTATATCTGTGTCTATGAATATTATTTGATACTAGTTTTTGCCAGTGGCTTGGTTCATGTGAATTTTGTAAATTATACCAAGAAAGAAAAGAGAGAAACAAAAACGTTTATTTGGGACTCGCACAAGAAATTAAATTAAAAACTAACAGTACCTAATAATTAATTAACAAAAGCTAACAACATGAATTTAATCTGTACGAGGCCAAAAAGATCTGTCTTAACATAATTATGCTGCGATATTTAAAAAAATAAATATAATCAAAAATACCTACGAGCGTACCTATTCTGATAGGGCCTGTGATGCCCACGAACACACTCACGGAGCACATACTAAATAGAAATAGACAGATACAAATAAAATAATTTGTAAATAGGAGACTATTAAAATATAAAACACACACAAATACAATAAATAATTTAACATCGATCAACGCCCAAAGGCCCAATAATAATCTCTTTCTTCCTTTCTCTTCTTTTTCTTTTCTTTCTTTTTTTTTTCTTTTTTTTCATTGCTCCAATATTATTTATCGGGTGCAAGTGGAGGGTTATGGTATCTATGGTTATGGTCAAGTGGCCAAGGGAACATAGTCCCGGAATAAAAATTATACTATGTCTTATTCAACGAATTGGCCGTTCGCGTAGTTTCATCCAAATCTGTTCTTACCGTCAGTTTGTTACCTCCTAACGTCTGAAACGTTAGGAGGTAACAAACTGACGGTAAGACTGAGTTTGTTTCATATATAAAACACTTAAAATAGTATGGATTGAGGAATTGCTATTTCTTGATTCTTGAAACTAGAAGTAGGATAAACTTCTTTTGTTTGTTAATACATCTATTATATAGATTAGTTTGTATTTTAGTACTTTCCAGTTTTGTACATAATAAATTTATAATCATTTTCCAAGTCGGCACGGTACAAGACATATTTTTGAAGTTTAATTTTTCCACGTAAACGCACAGCGCCATCTGTTGGGTGGTGCGGAGTTAGGGTGTAGGTATATACGGGTTAGGTTAATATACGGATATTAAAGGTTTGGTCGTACTACAAGGATTGTATTGAGATTTGGTTCAGGTAAATTCAAATAATTGACCTTATAATGAAAAAGCTGTTAATGATCGTGTACGAAAAAACAATAGGTACTTATCTACAATTATTTTTTTCGTTATAACTAAATAATTCGTAACAAGGAAACAGTTTTTTTCTTCACATATAAAGCACTCCAAAAAAAAACGCGACAACATAATATATTACAAAAGTTTTCGCCTTTGTATGGTTATTAATCTTATTGTCTGATCTTTACCGAACAAATAATTTCGGTATTGTCGAAAAACCCAAAGTCCGTTCGTACCATGTTAAAAACCTTCTCTAAAATAATATTGAATGGCTAAAATAAATATACCTAATCATGATTAATTATGCAGTGCATTGACACCTGGCGTGTTTGTCCAAGAACATAATCATATGAAGGTACTGTATTTTTGTATACAGGGTGTAACGGGGACGGGAGGGTCATAATTAAAAAACTGCTTTTGCTCATATAGACGAACAAGTTTCTTTAAGGAAGACATAGTCAATTTCCAAAAAAAAATTTGTTTCTTTAAGAAGTAACCATCAACTGATCAAAATTTGTGAGTGAGATACAATTTTTTTAGAACTTTACACTGGCTTCCATGATGAAGGTTGTTCAACTGCATAAGCACAAATAGTGTTAATATCCACACCTTTCAGTTACACTCAGTATACATGTAGGTATAATTAATAATTATGTTTAGTGACCTGAACATAATTGTTTTAAAAGACATTAAGTCATTGATTGGTTATGATAACTTCTGTTGCTTTGGGCGCCAGGTTCTTGAGAATCAAATAGAGAAAAAAACACAATTTAAATTTTAATGGAAAGTGTAAGGTTTTACAGTCGTTACTGACTAATTGTAAACGACTAGGTATATGAAGTACATAATATAAATATGCAAGCTAAGTGATACTAACTTAGCTTAGAGCTTGGTCCACAATTGGGTCAGAATCATCGTTGATGTCAACGCCTCATGCCAAGTTCTTATCCATCGATAATAAACACAAAAGTTGGTATGTCTGTTTGTCTGTTTGCTACCTTTTCTAAACAAATTCTTACTCTGTTGTTAGATACCTATTAATGTATAATATTACTACCACGAACTATCTGTTCACGAGATCTACAAGGCAATGTATTTTTTTATGCTAGATGTGTCAGAAAATCTTAAACTCTAAGCTTTTAAGAATAAGTATTTAAAACATAATACACAATACCTATGTAGTTTCATTTTAGTATTATTGCAATTTATTAAGATTTCACAACAAAAAAAAGGATTAGGTAATACTATTGTTAAAAACGTAAGCTCACGACAAAAGTTTCCGACGGAGACAAAACTCAGATTATGTTTCGCACTTTTTTATTTAACTTAGCATTACTAATTGTTATTGTAAGTCGTAATTAGCTTTTGTATATCACCAATGTTTAATTAAAGGACCAGAATATTTTTACTTAATAACTATTTATTTCCTAAGTTTAATTAAATGTTTCTAGTATGACCACCTGTACCATTATTAATAATCTTGATTATATAATGTTTTTCTGTGCGTTAATATCTATGTGTGTAAAAATAACTGTTTCATTATTATAAATACAGACTATTGAAGTCATTATTAACCTTTGCTGATTATAATTTATTGTGTTCATTCGGTATCAAATTATTAATTTTATTTATAATACTTCAGACTCAGACACCGCCCAACCTATTAAGCCTAATTTAATTTAAAACGACAACAACAAAGTCTTAATACACAACATAATCAAAATTAAATCATGTCGATACCAATTATCGTTAATAGGAACTGAATGTCATTTAATTATATAACGACATAAAAGTTCAAAGAGTTGCTGTGTGCCCGGAAGTCGCACCACTCATAATTAACACTAAAACTGTCAAAATAACTAATGTCATAATCAAATGTTATTAAAATAAATCCAAACGTGTGGAATTTGATGTAAATAATGAAGACTGTGAATAGATTAAAACAGAAGAAACTAACGGTGAAGAGAATCTTTTTGAAAGTTTTAAGCCGGAATCCGGAATGTCCCTATCCATTCATCCACTACAGGCTATTCATGACGGCAAGTCAATGACTCCTCAGACTAATCACCTAAGTGAATGTTAATTCAATTATTCCACTCCGAACCTCTCAACACGTCAAACAAAATTAAAAGGGTGTCAATTAAAACGATAAAGTAAAATAAAAACAATTTAGTGTTTATTTTGTATGGCATTTAACAAAGTTATTTTCTCAAATACTATAATACATCGTTGGTACTGACATCGATAATTCAATTAATACACTATTATATACATTTTGAGATGTTCTAATGACTTAAGATTAAGACAACTAGTTCTTAAATATACATCTACAGTTGGAACCAATAAATAAATTATACACGGAAAAGTAAATCAGGTCAACCCTGAAGACACTGGGAGGAAACAAATAACTCAACAAACTGACGTTGTGTTAGCACTAAAACAAATTACAGGGTTGACAATACACGACTTAACTATGCGGCTACATGAGACACCTATGGAACATAATCTCTTTTTGGTACCAATCTCACTTCACATAACTAACGAACCGACGCTACCTTACCTTAAATATTTATAGACGCATCAAAAACAAAAGAAATCACAGTTTAACTCAATTCGCCCCCTCACGGGCCTACCTTAACATATGTACAAGCCACTTGATATGAGACTCACTTTACATCATCAATTGTTACTCTAGAAAATAAATAATGTTCATTACGTTTTTGTTCACAGTCTGTTTGCACTTAAACTGCTGGTTCCGTCTCGTGCGGGGTTGCCGAACCTCGAAGGATGGGCGTCCTTCAAGGAAGGCAGGTTGGTCTTCAATATATGACGGAGACGGGCCGCCGAAGCTGGTCGTCATGCGGGCTGTGCTGCGTGGGTGTGACGGGGGACACGGGCGAGGAGGGCGCGGCGCCGTACTGCGGAAACAGCGACGACGGGAAGTGCTTCGGCGGCGCCGTCGGCGACGTGTACAGCGACGAGTAGAACGACGATACTACCGCCGCCGCTGACGACGATACCGTCGGTAGCTTCTCCGTCGGCGCCATCAGCTTCGAGAACTGCAGGTGGTCCAGCTGGTGCGGGAAGTACGGTGGCACGGCGGAGTATGACAGCGCGTCCAGGTGGCTTACTCCGTGAGCCGGGCCGGCGAAGTACGGCAGCGGGAAGCTCGGGAACGCGCCGGCGCCTGGGGCTCCTCCCTGCGTGGGAGGCTTGGGCTTCCTGCGGGGCCTGTACTTGTAGTCCGGGTGCTCCTTCATGTGCAGAGCTCGCAGCCTCTTAGCTTCATCGATGAATGGCCGCTTCTGCATCTCAGAGAGCAGCTTCCACTCGGCTCCAAGCCTCTTCGAGATCTCGGAGTTATGCATCTTCGGGTTGTCTTTAGCAATCTGGCGCCTCTGCAACCTGGACCACACCATGAACGCGTTCATGGGTCTCTT
The DNA here is from genome assembly GCA_947386135.1 of Melanchra persicariae. NCBI lineage: Eukaryota > Metazoa > Arthropoda > Insecta > Lepidoptera > Noctuidae > Melanchra > Melanchra persicariae. The sequence goes on along the minus strand of OX376653.1, from coordinate 2,171,428 downwards.
GATGTGTCCCTCGGACTGCGGCGAGGTGGCCGGCAGCGGCTGCGGCGCGCTAGGGTACTCCGGCAGCATGCCCGGGTGCATGGAGAACGCGTACGGGTGATGACTCAAAGTCGACATAGCGATTAAACTGTAATTACTAAGTCGTAAGTTCTGTTAGAGCATTAGCTCTATGGTGATGTATGGCACAAAGCGGTGAATGAGCACAGACGAGGAGGTGATTGTGTCACGTCGGAGACGGACGATAGACTGGCGACTCGGTATCGGGGCCTTGTGGGTATCGAAGTGCGGGGGGTGGGGTTTCTGGGCGGTGAGGCGCGGGCCAATGAGGGGCCGGTGAGTACAGCCTGCGCCCCTCCTGGCGCGCTAGCGACGTCTCGCTCGCGCACACAATGGCGCTTGTGGCTCTCTGTCGCGCAGGCGGCGTGCCGTGGCGCGGAACAGGCGTGCAGCTGTTGGAGCCATGTCAGCGACTGAATGCGGCTCAATGCATGATGTAACTCTGGTAACAGAATACTTTACACACTTGTATTGTGGAATTTGGTTGTGTACCAAATAAATGGTTGATATAAATAGACCACGAGTGAACGTTTGAATATCACCTTTTTTGTGCAAAAACTCGACATATTCGTAGTAATAAAACGCTTGAGCTTTTAAGGTATAAGCGATTAAACATTTTTTATAGGCTGGTAAACGTTTAAAGAGACCATTCAAATAGAGCGGTTCATTGTCGATGTTTATTTAGTGAGTAATCCTGGTATGATAGTATCATAAGAAGTAATCCTCAATTGGTATCAAAAGTAATAGAACTTACGTCCGTATGAAGCTTATTTTATTGTAGTTTAGTAAGATATTGATGATACTCGTAGTAAACAGAGCTTTTACGCTGATCGTGGTTTGAAATTGAAACTTTGAATAGGTACTTACTGACAACAGTTAACCTTTTTTTGTTTCTGTTATAAATTTCAACATTGCACAATTGAAATTTAACTTGAGGTTATCTCTGATAAAGATATCTGAAGGGAAAACATAATTGTAGGGATTACCTACTTATAAGAAAGATTACGGACCTAAGGTCGTTGAAAGGAACTTAGTATTGAATGCGATTACCGGTAAATTTTTAAAAACAGTTTTTATTACAGACGAATTTAAGAATCTTATTAGTTCAAAAGGCACAACTAAGTTGGGTTCGTAAGTGATTGATAATGTGACATTTCGAACTATTTATTTGGCCTCTGGTTTTAATTGCTCAGTGGCATTTGATTCACCTGTTTTTTTTAGAAAGAATGATGAAGAGGAGCAGGTCGTGACTAAATAATTAACAGCCGCACGGGTCGATCTTCAAGGTTAAGCAACGTTAGCCGGGGTTGGTCTGTGGATGGCTGACCATCTTAACATACCAAGATTCCTCTGTGCCTCGGAAAGCACGTTAAGTCGTTGGTCCCGGCTGCAATATCAGAAGTCAAAAAATCTGACACTTGTCTTGCAAAGAAGTACCGTGTTACCCAGTTAATGGGTTGTGAAGGTCTAGTAGGCAGCCGCTTCACTAAAAACTTGGTATTCAGCTGAATCTGGTTTAACTTGAAGACGACCCCAATAAAGTTGGGAAAAGGCTAGGCAGATGATGAGATGTATAGGTAGTATGTAACCGATGTATTGATAAAATTTTTCACTATTTATAACTGGCTTCTGGACAAAATTACATTCTACCCGCACTAATGATTGCCAAAAGCCCTTAATGTATGTTAACATACTTTACAAGAACGACACGTGGTCAATCCCTGACATTTTTTACTTTTTAACAATCGCTAGCGCTGATATTATGTCACTTTGGCATAAGCCTCAGGTCTATCTATATCATAATATCTATTTTTATGTAGTGACGTCATATCTATAGATACATGACTTTGTGCACATATGTAGGAGTACCTACGTAAGCATAACAATTTGCGGATTACAAGCTCGACTTTATCACTAGCGGAGATTTGACCTTGACCACGTTTTGGGAATGTAGGCATGTGGCACGTGGCACGTGTAGGTAGTACTTGTCTTACTATGTAGTACACGTGTTTACAAGTTGTCATTGTGTGAATGATCAACAATTATAGAAACCTATTTATATACTTTCTGTAAGACATGGGTAGGTGGAGCTTGGGCTCTTCACGAAGATGAACTTTTGGTTATGTGTACGTATCTATGTGCTGCAGTGCGATTCTGTAAGCATGTCGAAGTGAACACTTGGGCGGGGCGCACGACGGGTGAGTTGTCAAATCATACAAATAAGATGGAATGACAGCGCTCTTGTCGTTCACTCCGCCAAGGTGAACACCGTGAGATGTCGACCGGCTGTTGTGCTAGTACCTCACGCTAGCACCACTTACTAATTACCATTCATAAAACACGAATTTGGATTTCGTAATTATTTTTGTCGTTTTTTTTTAGATGCCTTAATAGAGAGCTGATACAGTGGCCTTAGTGCGAGTTTTTTAATGTTTTCGATCGCGTTTGCGTAAACGTCAATTTGTATTGAAACTGAATAAGCGCCGTCTGGAGACACTCACGGACAACCTGTTTTTTTCATACAATTGGACTTATGTGAAAGTTTACATCGACGCGATCGAGTATGTTAAAAACTCGTACAAAGCCCTCTGGTCTGTCACATAAAAACAATATTTTTTACATTCAAAGTTCAACTGGTATTTATATAATATTTATTGGTATTTATATTTTCCAAAGTTCCAACGAATAACTAGTCTGCCAATGACCTGCAGCCGAGGAGGTCACAGTACCTACTTTTTTTTGTCTTTTCTTTAAGTTGCACCTGCTTTGTTGTCCGCATCACCCTATGAACGGCTGGTAGAAAACGCCTAAATGAAATGTGGTTTTTACTCGTGCATAAAGTTTTAATAAATCAATATACTTTTAACAATCGTTACCATTGATAGATTGATCAGTGGTTGCGATTGTCAAAAGTTCTAACTGTAAAATAAATTAACCACGTGCTTTCGTACCGCGTGTCAATATGCATGGTAGGTATTATGGATTTTATGACAAACATTATCGCTGGTCGATTATCACTTTGTTTTCTCTGGAAACCTATTTATAATTTTGTAGATATTTAGTAAACCTGTTTTTGTTCACATTGTGAAAATAAAAGGAAACCGTTTGTCTTTTTTTTTTTTATCGTGGCATGTGCCTATGAAAGCTTTGTACTTTTAAGATTTGTAGATCAATGAGTATTCTTATAAGACTTAAATGCACTTTCTAGTTAGATTTGATGTCTTTGACTATACTTACAGTCAGAGCTTATGATTAATTAGAGTTAAGTATAGCCTCGTTAAAAATGTAGATATGGCTATTCATAAAACTGTTGGTAGGTAAATGTTTTTTTTTTTAACGGGTGGGAAGTCATCAAATGACTTCTTCCGCTCTATGTGGAGCGGAAGGGAGCGTGAGACTCTTAATGAATCCGTGTTCTTCCTTATGCCTTTTGCGTTCCAGGGCTGCGGTGACTCTTTTGAACAAATTCCGCAGCCCCAGGATGATAATACAACTAAGACGTAAAATTTTCTACCTTTTTTATTTTTTATTGACAGGTTCGCGTTTGACCAAAATCTCACGTAATGGAAAGCAACGATGTGGTTGACAATAAAGCACGCTTGCCTAGAAGTAACCAGCGGCCCTACCATGACGTGTTAAAGCGTGAGTCGTTCGAGCGAGAAGGAGGGATGGAGCTATATAGTGTGTATAGCTCCATCCCTCCTTCTCGTCGTGGTAGGGCCGCTGTTCACTGATTATTTAAATACCCTTCCCCACCCCACCTTACCTATCAGGAAACACAGACACCGGCAGGGAATTCCACTCCTTAGCTGTACACACAATAATGTAAGTACCTATTCCTGAAACGTATTCCTCATTCCACTTCATATTTCCAATACTATAAGGTAATCATCCTCACACAAATCTATTCCGCCGATTATAAATCATGTTTATAAATTACAACCATGAAGAGCTAAGCAGACAAACTTAATCTAAACTCAATCATGCGGCTATGTAAGCTCACAGTACCAGGCTTTACAAATCGGACAATATATTATATCACATAAAATAGGAACACTAGAAAATCCTTGCACAGATTTAACTTTAAATCGATTCTTTATGAGATGCTCGTAAAACGGTCGTTTCACGCATCGAATCGAACGTGCTTTGTGCCATTGTTTCAAAGGTGGCTTGTGGCGACACCATACTGTCCAATAACTAGGATTATGATCGTAAATACATTCTACAATCATAAAATGACTTTTTCATTATCACCCTGTATAGACTTAAGTCTTATATCTGCCAAAGAAATTTGAACTTTATTTTTTGCGTGGTAGAGTTGGTTTTGGGTTCGGTGTTGTCAAAATACACGATAGTCTTTTGTCTCACCGAGATCTAAAAGTACTTCCAAGAAGGCTTTCATAATAAAATAATAATAATAATAACAAGCATCAATGTGAGTAATTTCTATATTTTATATCCGAAACTTTAGTTTGTTCACGTTTTGTTAAAACTTTATTGCCAATCAAAGTTTTCGTAATTCAGCTTAGTCGTAAAACGAAATGGCTAATGGAAACTAATAATTTCCTTTTATAGTCAAAAACAGTTACTTAGATATAAATTTAATTTCTGTGAAGACATTTGCGATGACTATAAACGACGTTATTGTATTCAACGTAAAATTTGATATTTGTTTTAAGGGATTGGTACCTATAGATTCTCTCAAGACGTTAAGTTGGCATGAAAACCTTCACTTAATAGATACTATAAAAGATAAGTTAAATGGTATAATATAGTTAAGCTTGAACACGGATACTAAACTTAATTTAAAAGGAAATTAATGCGAAGGGTTAGTAGGTATGTTTATCGACGAATTCATTAAGCAACGTATCATCATCGGCCTAGCCTTTTCCTAACTTTATTAGGGTCGGCTTCCAGTCAAACCGAATTCAGCTAAATACCAGTATTTTACGTGGAGCGGCTGCCTACCAGACCTCCACAACCCATTAACTGGAGTCAGACTTTCTAGCTTCTGACAATCCGTAACGACTGCCAAAGATCTACAAATGATAGCCGGGACCAACGGCTTAACTTACTTTCCGAAGCACGGAGGAGTCCCGGTATTTTAAAATGGTCACCCATCCACAGAACGACCTTGGAAAGCGTTGCTTAACCTTGAAGATAGACCTGTGCGGCTGTTATTATTAAGCAACGTACATATATTCTTTAGAATATAATGTACACTGTGCATTCAAAACTACTTATCAAAGAACAATGGTTATCTAATATTAAATGATTTGTAGTTAAAAAAATCTGACACCATTTTTTAATTAATTCAGACTTTCGTAACTAAATTAAAAACCACAATATTATTTTTTCTGATTATTAGCTACCTACCTAATAATCAGAAATAATAATGGATTCATAGTTTTATTCCAGAAACAAAACTTATTTGAAAACGTTAAAAGAACTCGCGAACTCAACTCACAATTCAATACAACCTCTTGATAACGAAACCCAGACGTTATGATACTACTAACGCCATCTATTGACGCAACCCGTAAACTGCGAACTATGTGAGTGAGCCAAAGTTTTGACATTGTTATTTTTACTTTTATGATTTTTAATAGTGTTTTGTTTTTTTTTCTCGCTAAGTGAGGCTGCCGTGACACATCAACTGCAGGGTGTCGATGTGGAGCCAAGTCACAAACCATGCTCCACCTCCTATGTTGCCCTCTGTGCCCCAAAACATGTAGCCTAAGTAACCTATGTGCTGCTACCAACGATGCAGTGGAAGTGGCAACGTTTTTAAGTGGCCCAAAGGCCACTCAAAAAACAACTGTCCTGCCAGAGACACGAAGAAGAAGAAGAATTGTTTTTTTAAGCTATACAAAACCATTTATGTACATAAATAAGGTACAGAAGGTTCGTAAAATTTACAAAATTATTCTCTTATTTCTTATTTTGTTTTTTTTTTTTTGTTTTAATAACAGGTTCTCATTTTGTTTTAATGGAAGTTTTACAGCAGCTATGTAAGTACGTAATCAATGCTGTTAGGTCACGATTTATCATTTCAGCCAAAAGATGTCCACAGCTCTCCCCGAGGTTATCAATTAATTATATCTTAAGAACTTGAATAGGTACTGAATACGATTTGTTAAGCTGCGTTTGTGTGGAATAAAAAAGGCAAAATTATTTAGGAAGGTCATCGACTACACAAAACGTTATCACTAATTGAAAGTACTTTGTCATAAGCCCCTTTTTGTCTTGTATGGGAAATCATCATATGACTCCTTCAGCTCTGGGCGGAGCGGAAGGGAGTGTCAGACTCTTACTGATTAAAACCCATCCGTGTTCCTCCAAATGCCCTTTGCGTTCCAGGGCCGCGGTGACTCTTTCGAACAAATTTCGCCGTAACTCAAAAATAACGAATACCTACTCATTAAACGAAGCTCATTCTAAAGTTACCTTGCTTCACCTAGCAGTTATAATAGTAGTTAATTTTATTGTATATTTTCGTTAAAAACCAACACGAGCCATAATAAAAAGATCCTAACTCTCAATAAAACAAAATTGAGTCTTACTGTATCACCCATTGTTTCTAAAATAAAATAATAAAAAACAAAACAATGAAATAAAAGAACAACAAAATATAATTATGCTGTTTTACAATAACTACCAGACGATTGCTGTAGTATAAAATTTAAGATAAAAGTACAAAGAAGAATTTATCAAAGTATTAAAATAAACATTACTGTTGGCAGTTACCGTCAAACATTGCAGGTAATTTTCGAAATGGTGACAAGAGTTTATAATGCCAGGTTCTAGAAGCCTTAGCAACACATTTTTAAGCTCAAGAGAGCTTTCATAGTAACTGTTATTTAGTTATAATTTAAAACAATATTGATAAAAATGTATGAGCAAGTAGTGGTGCATAGGTAGACTTAATGCAAAAACGCATTCTCTATCAGTCGACTTTTGGGCTAAAAAACTCGACTGTAGTAGGAGTACTACAAAAAAAACCAATATGAACTTATCAAACAATTAAAAATCAAAATAATTATTTTTGAGATGAAGTTACAAGTCGGCGAAGCATACTATCCGGCCACATTTACCTTTTTGCAGCGAGTAGTTCAAAATATTTTTTAAATTTAAAGTAAAAATCTCACAATTCTCTTTTAAGATTTTCAGTCTTAAAAATATCACGCCTACCAGAAAACATGACATATTTTCTTTTAAAACATCAGCCACACATCACAGCTAAAACAAAACATCCCTACTGACATACGCAGTACATAGACACCATTAATTAAAACCGCAACAAGAAAATACATAACGAGAGTTTAAAAAATATCTGACAAAGGAACATGGCACCTAATTACTTATTTCTCAACACCGCCACAATACAGCCGCCTGCAGACATGACCTGGGTATCTCGATCTCTTTCCAACCCCTGAAAAAAGAAAGGGAGGAAAATATTAGCTAGTTAGTCTCCGAATGCCGTTGAGCTTCGAATAGTGACAAAAGCGGGGTGAGCACAATATAGGCTTAAAGCCTATTCGCCCCATCTTCCTATTTTAATTTACGCAAATTTCCCATGACACTTCACCCGACATACCATTATGGTTGCTTTTTTTAAAGGACGGGTTGATTTTGCTGAGGTTATATAAGGTTAATCGATGGTTAACACTAATGTGGAGGTTTACTGGCTTTTAATTTAAGTAACTCCAATGTTTAAATCTTGTTGCAAGTTGTGGCCAGTCCATGTCTTCTATCAAACTTGTTTGAAATGTTTGCAACCGTCAAGATTTTTGCTGTTACAAAACAAACGTACGAATAGTTAACAAAATCCGCTGGTTACGATTTTTTAAACTTAATTCCTGTGTGATAAGATGTCAACTTTGTAACTAATAGTTACAGACGTTCGAATTATCGATCGTAGTAAAACTGTAAACACATCATGCTCTTGAAAACATAAAGATAAAAGTCTAGTTTAACGCCTACAAGCTTTATGAATTAGCCATAAAACTTTATAAGTATACAGATTTTAAGATGAACTTATATACCTCTTTTTCCCAACAATGGAGACTCGATGTTGCTTTCCTGAGCACCTTGAACTGTCACAATTTCACAAACCAACCCATTTCACCTACAATCTTAAACTCCCGCTAACCCGGTGCCACCGGGCCTTCCTGCATCCTATATCCTATACGTTACTTTTGCAGAATCTATTATCTTTCACCAAGAATGCACTCAGTTAATGACCTCGCAATGATAATGGTCCATTGTGGTGCCTACGCGCAGGCAATCTCCATAGTGCTCGCATTGTCACATCGAAAATTCATTTATAGATAGGGTTTTTAATAAACTAATGAACGGTGGGGGGGCGTTTTTTTATTTAGATTAGTAAACGTATGTTGGAAGTGTGGTGTTATTTTGTTGATGTGTTCAGTGGTTCAAGAGATGTTATTTTATTTTTATTTTGTGGGACGGGTTGTAGACTTTGGCTGGTAAGTTGCGATACGATAGTGTTACGCTATGATGGTGACATCATGATTACCTGTAGCAAATCTATGACTTTTTACTGTCTCATGGGAATGTTTCATGGATAGAAGAGAGCTTCTAGACAAAGAGTCTTTCTATTAGCGACAATAATCGTAAAAAAACAACTACTGGGTATTTTTGGCCCGACGTCAAAGTCAAATAGTCAAAGCATTTATATCAAATAAACCATTTACAGGCACTTTTGAATTGTCAAGGTCGGTCAGTCAAAGAGGTGAAGCTATTTGCACGTTCCAAAGCGTAGATCTCTATGGAGAAGAACGTGCAAGAAACTCCACGGACACTCTTTTAAATTAATAAATTATTACAAAGTTGTGGTTGCATTGTTCTTGTTGAAATTATTCATATAGGTATGTGAGAACGATGTAGAAAGACGTGCACGAGAAAAGCAAAAAAGGAACAGTTCGAAGTTCTAACAATAAAAATAAACCGTGGCAGTTCAGAGATGACCAGTCCCAGCAGTACTTATACTTATTATGGTCCCAGCTGACGGAGCCAAATGATGAATAAAACACAAACTCCACCATCAGAGAGACTTTTGAGTGAGCATGACACTCCCAAACAGCCAGGGCACATTCAAGTCACAGTCTAACCCATAAATGATACTTTAACTTGAAGGTACTACTTACACAGTACCTACTCACACATGTGCCGTTAATGCATGAAATTATACAATGCAAAATTAGTTGAGTCTGTACAATGAAAAATTTATGTTCTTACAATATTCAGCGGGTCACGACTGCTAAAAATAAAAAAACATAATTTGTGAAAAAGTGGTTCTTTAAGTTTGCGCACTGGGAAAAAAATACCCAGTATAAAATTATTGACATGTGCAACTATAGTAGCTAAATAGCACGTGGTTCCAACAATCCTAGACATTTTTGACTTTCAAAAATGATAATAACTTACAGAATATCGCTTTGTCTAGAGTCCAAGGCTTGTAATCTTCAGTTCTATTGAAAGGTAATATTGAAAACAAATGTACAGGGCGTTCCTTAAGAGGGCGCCGACCAAACGTCGACCGCGCAGTGGCGCCCTCATCGTTTGTTTGGTTATTTCTTTGATTTTAGAATTATCAGTTCAGTTTTATTATAATCACTAAAACGGATAATAGTGGCCACTATTTTCCGTTTTAGTGATTATAATAAAACTGAACAATTTAAAACTACCGTTTATAATAATATTAACGTATAATCTTGTGGAGCACAACTTAACTTGCATATTTTCTGCATTTTCATTCTAAAATAAAAGAAATAACCAAACAAACGATGAGGGCGCCACTGCGCGGTCGACGTTTGGTCGGCGCCCTCTTAAGTGCGTTGTCATATTTTAGGGTGATGTTGGGTAGCAGAGATTAACAATTAGTTATTCTTAAATTAAAATATGATTGAAACAACTGAGGAAAACCAAAACACTTGATTAATAATTTATTTCGTTTATTATTTTTAATTTTATTATTGTCTGATTATTACTGTGATTAATTTGTTCCTAACACGTTATGTTATTTTTATTTTTGATATCATTATAACTGTAGATCTGCCATTTGTAATGTTGTTTGTATGTTAGTTTAAGTTTTCAATTTTGTTGTTGTTATTATTATTATTTGCCTATTTTAAAAACAGTTATTTGTATGGGAGTATTTTTTAAAATATGTGTTAGCTTGTATTTTTTTAAATGTTGGTTGACCTGTCATTGGCGACTATGTAAGCCTGAGGCCTTTATAACATATAATATGCTGAGAAACGTTACAAAAACTTTATACGGAAGCTGTTGGTAAACCTTTTTTGATAAATAAATAAATAAAACACAACAGCATGGCCCGTGTGCGTCTACAAAATATTTGGGCACACGTCACCCATAAAATGTTATAACTATCGATTCTCTAACTTTCTTGAAAGTTGCGCTTGTAACAACGATAACAGACATCATAAAAATTAAACACAACAAAATGTCTTCAAGAACAATATCCTACAAGCATTGCACATTACCAGACAAACGAAAGACGAACAATACAAAAACAAAAACTTTGAAAACCAATAAAAGCCGACAAACAGACAAACAAACGACCAAACAAGATGTCTTCATAACCGCAATAAATACCTTTGTTATATACATAACGGTTTGTAAAAACCAAATTACGGGTGTAAGTTTTCGGATCCATCAGTCCCGTAATAAAGTAGAGTTTTGTCATATAAGTGAGTATTGTCAGAAGCACAATGAGTATTGTCAAATGTCAAAACAAAGAGCAACCGTTTCATGTTTTTATACCATCGCTTGGTTCTAAAGACAAACCGTTCGATTCTTAGAATGAGTTTAGTCCAACAATTTATTATAATAACTGCATTATTTTTGTTTTGGAAAGATATTAGTAGATTCGTTCCAGAGGTCAAAAAGGGAACTTTAAAGATCTATGAACCGATGTTCCTTTGTTTTCGGGTATAACTTTTACTAGCGGCTTCGTTTGTCAATTTAAGATTGAAAAGCAATGAGTTTGATAACAAAAAACCGGCCAAGTGCGAGTTGGACTCGCGCACGAAGGGTTCCGTACCATTCCATCCATAAAAAAACGGCAAAAAAAATCACGTTTGTTGTATGGGAGCAGTTAAATATTTATTTTATTCTGTTTTTAATATTTGTTGTTATAGCGGCAACAGAAATACATCGTCTGTGGAAATTTCAACTGAATAGCTATCACGGTTCATGAGATACAGCCTGGTGACAGACAGACAGACGAACAGCGGAGTCTTAGAAAAGGTAACGGCTTAAAAACATTTACCAAGTTTAAACAAAACTTTCTCACTTCAGGGAATGCTAATACCTACTTGCATTGTGCGTACAGCGAACGAATGGAATTTCTCGCCGGAGTTTGTTTTTTTTTTTTTTTTTTATTGTTGATGGGTTTGCTCTTGACTCTAGTCAATGCCAGATATGACAGAGACAAAGTCTACGATGGAGCGAGCTTACCCAGAAGGAGCCTGTTCACTCTAACTTTGAAGAGATTAGGGCTGTAAGCTTTTGGAAACACAGACGCAGGCAGAGAGTTCCACTCCTTTGCTGTGCGCATTATAAAAGACGTTTGGAAACGCTTAGTGCGAATTGGTGGAATAGCTACAAGGTAGGGATGGTAAGATGCAGTGCGTCTGGATGTCCGATGGTAGAAGGGGGCCGGTGGGATGAGGTCGTGGAGTTCTTGGGCACACTCACCGAAGTACAATCTGTAGAAGACCGATAAGCAGGCAACCTTACGGCGATGAGCCAAGCTATGTAGCTTGGCATCCACCAGTTTTGCGTCACCGATGAGCCTCTTAGCTTGTGTTTTCTGACAGCTACACAACCTGTGAGTTTTAAAATCTAGAGCGAATAGGTTAGTTCCAGACATGCATGTTCCATCTTCGACCAGAGGGCCAACTCTACAAATTAAGCAACGATCCCATGCTCATATCAATCTCAATCTATCAAAAAAGCCTTATTTTGCATACATTTTTGACAGACTGCGACTGACATCAAATGCGCACGTTGCTTAAAAATTAGTAGAAGTGGCCCTAGCATCATCACTTTCCATCAGAGCCTAAACCACCAACTCTTAAAGCAGTATTACTTTAATATTACTTCCAGCAGGAAAGAGACGGAGCTATACGTCCTGTATAGCTCCGTCTCTTTCCCACTGGAAGTAATATTGAAGTAATACTGCTTTAAGAGTTGGTGGTTAGGCCCCAGGTCAGATTGAGGTCAAAGTGATGGTGTCAAAAATAATAATAAATAGTTTAGAGCAACATATTGCTTCAAAGGGCAAGAAAGGGATTCCCATAAAAGTTACGGAAGTCTTCCGGCAATTGGTTCACATAAAACAAGATCCACCCCATTTTATTGACCGACAAACTGGTCATCCAACCGACTAATGAGAACAAAACCTGATCTTTGAACCCCTGCTGACCGTGACCATATCTGGGAAGACGATCCGTTGAGCAAATACATGGGAAGTTTATATCATCAGTGGTTTTTTCTGCAAAGGGAGCAAGCAAACAACAAAAACGGAATATGCAAGAAAAAAATATATTTGTTATCTCAAAATATACAAAAATATAATACTAACAGTGAAAATAAAATCAAAATTGATCGAACCACCAACGATATATAATATTTTAAACAAATATATCTATCTGTCCCTCTCGCGAGAACGCTGTTTTGTATGACTCTTTCTAACTGTCAACTTTGAAGCTTTATAACTTCTTCACCGATAAAGTTATTTTAAAATTTATTTCATAAGTGATTTCTAAAGATTAAATGTATTATTTTGTAAATAAAAAAATTTCATGCGTATTTCCCTATTAGGGGTTCCAGAAATCTAGATATAAAGTGTGATGTAGATGATTACAAATATTTTGGCATTTTCTAAAATTTATACCACGTGACATTTTAGATTTCGACGAATATTGCTGATGATAGAATGTCGCTATCAAGCCTTTCGATAACTTTAAAACGACGTTCTAGAACTAAAAGTATGAACAATGGTGTGTGATAGATAAAGAAAAAATCCCGATTGGGTGAAAAAGAACTGAAGACAAATCAAATCATACATTGAAACTCTAAGTATGTTTTATGACATTATAACCATTAATTAAGTGCTATATATACTAATTATAACATACGAGTGTGAAAACTCACACATTTCCATCCGCAGAACCTGGAAAAAGTCTTAAAAAAATAACTAGCTTAATTAAAAAACTTTAAAAATTATTCCTCGCATAACTATCAAAGTTACATCTCTTTAGAACTCCGCCATTTTTGCGCGACACTACTTTCTAATTAACTCAACGAGACAATAGAAAGAGCGACACATACATACACAGAGACTGAGGGTGACGACTACGGTATAACCCTTAATATATTTAATCCTCCACTCAACCTAAAATCAACTCTATCATAAACATTCAAAGTTGAAAATCCAGTGCTGGAGCCATCGTTAAGGGCTGTCGCTCAAGAGAATTCGTCAAACAAATTTTAACTCTAAGATACTAAAACAAAGTCAGTATCTGTGTGCTTTTCTGATATCAAAGTTGGCATCTAGGGTTGCCAACAAGTTCATTATGCACTTAGACAATTAGTGTACGCCTGGGGCCGAGTGTGGCAGCCCTGAGTCCTTCCGGTGTCGCGCCTTGCTTGAGTAGACTGTTAGTTAATAATACTTACTCATTAGGGATTGGTACAAGGGAGGTTTCTTTTGAACTGGGGCTGAAGTGGACAGCGGCGAGATGTGAGGAGTTTAAAGCTGGGCTTTGGACTTGAATTTTGAATGAGTTTTAAATAAGGGGCAGCAGTTTTGATTCAGTAATCATAACTGCTGCCCCTTATTTAATACTCATTCAAAATTCTAAATTCGATTTTAGATCTACAAGACAGTTCGTATAGATTTTAGATTTACATGACAGTTCGTATAGATTTTAGATCTACAAGACAGTTCGTATAGATTTTAGATCTACAAGACAGTTCGTATAGATTTTAGATCTTCACGACAGTTCGTGTAGAGTTTGGAGAAATGTGACATCAATGTTAATGTGAGTGGGGTTTTGCAGATAATAAGCAAAGAAATAAAATTATAAGACCAAAATGGAGGAGATTTTCCAAAATATGATTTTTATTTAATAATAAGAGCTTACTACAGTTTGCAACAGCTTGCACTTAAGCATAGGTATAGCATACCCTCAACATAGGTAGCATTTATAAATTATAAGCTTCATGTAAATATTATGTTTACGTACGGTTCCTGAGTACATGGCAAGGAGCCATCTCCTGGGATGTACGGGCATATCGAGCACCGAGTTTAACTAACGGTCTTCATCAGAGAAACCATGAGAAAACGGTCACGTCAACGACTATACACCGTAAACTGCCAGGAAATCAACACTAATAGATAATTAATATTTTCAACCAAAACTGTTTGGAACATTATTACTTCAAGCGACGATATATATGTACGACCATTTCAACCGAATTCTGTGACGAAACATCATAAGCAAACTACAAAATTATACCCTAGCAATGACAAAAAACAGACCAATAACAAACCTATTTCCATACCAACGTTAATACATTTCAAAATTCATGTCATAACATTAATGCAAAATCGGAAATATCATGCTCCAACTTCAAATTTCTAATCCGTATGCAAACAAATTTGAAATTCTAACGCGATACGCTTAGAAATGTGGTTAAATACACGCTGGATGGTCGTCGGACCGCGTGTATCTATCGAGGCGAAATCCGAATGTAACCGGTCTAAAATCCGGCGAAATCCAGTGGGATCCGGCGGGTTCCGGCACGGCCTGGATCCGGTCAGTGGATCAACATCGCGGACGCATTGTCTCGGAGAAGTGGACGGATGAATGTGGTCACCGTTTAGTTCTGAATATATTGGATTTTGCTAAAGTCACGTCACTAACATTTCGCCAGTAACTAATTATCACGGTGATACAGTTCTGCCGATATAACGTAGGTATATTTGTGGAAACTAGTTACTAGAACTAGGACAAATTGGTTTAGCCAATGTAAGCGTAAATTCAGTAATTAATGATGATTTTGTGAGCGACAGAATTGGTTTTAATCAACTATTTGAAATAGGTAATATTGGTAAAATATGCTACAGTTAATGAAATGGATGTATGGAAGAGCAAGTACAGGAATTAAGACAATCTCCTGCAGAAAAATATGAAAATGTAATAAGAAGATAATCGGCCAAGTGCGAGTCGGACTCGCGCACGAAGAGTTCCCGTGCCATTATCTATAAAAAATATGGCGAAAAATCACGTTTGTTGTATGGGAGCCCCATATAAATATTTATTTTACTCTATTTTTAGTATTTGTTGTCATAGTGGCAACAGAAATACATCATCTGTGAAAATTTTTAACTGCTAGCTATCACGGTTCATGAGATACAGCCTAGTGTCAGACAGACGGACAGCGGAGTCTTAATAATAGGGTCCCGTTTTTACCCGTTGGGTACGGAACCCAAAAAAAGTAAGAATGGCAGCACTATTCTCAAAACTTTAAACTACGCCGCTTGCTTCCAACTATTTTCTTTCCAGTCCTTGTACGAGTACGCAATTTGGTCACTGCATCACTCCACCTGTCATCCATCACTGAACCTTGCCATGTGTTCTGCCCAACTCTATTTGAGTTCCATATCCATATATATACTTCCATAACATAGGTACTAGAGTACAATATCGAAGACCTTCGTATGTCTTTGGTTTGGCACACATAACATAATTCACGCTTCATTTTCCCCGACAGATTAGGCTGAAGTTTAATAAGAACCTACACGTATAATACACGCCCCCACATATTGAATGTTATACATATTTAAGTCTACTCCGTAATGTTGTGAAGGCCAAAGCGCGTTATCTTAACCAGCAGCACTAAAATCGCAAAAACATCAACACAAGCACGTTTGTACTACGCTGAAAACATATTCTAAACCTAATCAGTAATCATCACACTAACTAAGCACGCATGTGCTACAATATGTAATTACGAGGCAGCAATTATTCCGCAAACGTAAGTCAGAAACAAACGTATCGACTAATATTGGCGACAAATCAAACCGCGGCGGCACAATAGTCGCGCGACGCTGCGACAAAATTGGCTGTTTTCACACGCGGTGCTAATGATTACATGTTGGTAAACGATGTTTAGATGTGTGCGGGTGCGTTGTTGGACGGGAATGTTGGTTTATAGTAGACGGGATGTGAAGGTCAGATCGGATTGCCGTGGTAGATGCCAAGTATTGGGCCAACAAAATTTGGGTTGTCAGATCAGAGTGCCAATTCCTATGCCGTATGTCAGTTGCAATCCGTCAAAAAAGCCTTAATTTCTATACATTTTTGACAGATTGCAACTGACATGCGAATGGGAAGGTCACTTAAAAATTAGTAGAATTGGGACTCTGATTGCCGAGGCAGATGCCAAGAATTGTGCTAACAAGGAAGCAGGTCAGAACTGCAGGGCCTTCATATAAAATACTAGTGTTTAACTGCTTCAGGTTGGACTGGGAGCTGTACCAACATATTTAGTTGGGAAAAGGCTAGGCATATTATAATGATGACAGTTATTTTTTCAGAACTATGATGATGACTGGTTTCATAACCTAGTTAAAACCAAAAACGTATTTCACATTTTTGCATTCTCTTTTGCAGAAGTAATAGAATTTACATAAAATTTATTTATACTATATGTTTAAATTATTATCTTGCGTTTGAATTGGAAGAAGCCAGCATCACAACCTTGTACCTACATAACCACTTCGGGACGACGTGAAAGAAATGCCCCAATTTCTTCTCAATTTCCTGTCGAAACTTAATCTGAGGGCCAATTCTACTAGTTCAGGCGTGCTCCATCTTCGACCACATCATCGCTTACCATCAGGTGAGATAGTGGTCAAGCGCGTGCCTGTCAATAATAATAAAAAAAACAACGTTCCCATTCGCATGTCAGTCGCAAACTGTCAAAAATGCCATAATTTCTTAATTTTCATACGTTTTTGACAGCTTGCAATTGAGATACGAATGCGATCGTTGCTCGTCGTTGATCTCTATTGTTTGTTGTCATATAATAAACAAATATCTACTTCCTAAACAAGAAATCCCGTACCGTATTACACACGACAACGCACCCGCACTCTCGTGGGCGTACGCAACAACAAAATAGCTACTTGTGGTACAGACGTGTGATCAGATTCGTCGCCGGGTCAAATTAGCTCGCGCATTTGTTTCGGCGTATTGTCGCGTCGTGCCTTTGTGTCGCGGGTGTGCGGCGAGCCTAATACCAGGTTTCTTGTTACGTTTTTATACGGTTTTATTGTTTGTTTATTTTTCTGTTGTTGAGAATAAAGGTCAATTATTGCTTCCTGTTTGGGTTAAAATTATGGGTTTTTATTGTGTGTTAAATGTTGTTGGTGATGACTGCAATGCAGCTTCTTACAAACCTATGATTGGTGTTTTTGTGTAAGGGCCTGGAAAGTATCCTACAACGACGTAGTTTTAGCTATCTAGTGTAGTTATAAACAATCGCCCTCCATAACAGTACAAAATGTATAAAAAATTAAACAAAGAATTCACACGCAAGAATTAAGTTGAGTAGGCATAGATAAACGATCCTTGGCTTAACTATATTTATTAAATCTTGAAGTGTTAGCAACGCCAAAGTACGAAGGAGGCGGTCAAGTGTGGTACCGACGGTTCGGACACGGCGGCGCCGGGT
This sequence comes from Melanchra persicariae, assembly GCA_947386135.1. NCBI lineage: Eukaryota > Metazoa > Arthropoda > Insecta > Lepidoptera > Noctuidae > Melanchra > Melanchra persicariae. The sequence continues at coordinate 2,153,575 of OX376653.1, read as the reverse complement.
CTGGGGGCGGCAGGGGTGCTCCAAATGGACACCGCAGGCGCAGGTCGCATTCCAGAACAGACAAGGAGAGCAGCTACCGCGGACTGAATGCCTTATGTATTCTCCACAAGTCAACCAAGAGTAGTGGACACATAAACATATATAGAAATTGCATTTTGTGCATTAAAAACACGAGAGGACATCGCCGTCGAAGTCGACTGTGACGAAGTTGGGGTGACAAACTGATCACGTTTGTGGCTCAAACTTGGCCAGAAATTGCACATGATAGAAAAGCCTTTGCCTAGCAGTAAGGATACAAATAAAGCTACTAAAAATACTACGATAAATCAACAAACACACTACGAACAAACGGGTAGTATTTAAACGCAAATCAAAAACTATCCTTTTTCTATGCAATAAGATTCCGAATTCCCATCAAAATTACTGATTGCACAGCAAAATATTCAACTCAAAATATCACTAAACACACTACAATTTATTTTCGCAGCGTACAGCGATTTTTCCTAAAGCAAACTTTTTCATCAATGCACAGCTAATAATCGTATATCTAATAGACCTATCCAAATCGAATAGACCTAGCCAAACCTTAAAATATTCTATGCATGGTTGATGGTGGGCTTGGTCGACGGAGCCCCGCTTCGCGGGGCTCCTACTTCTGTGTGGTTTATAAAAAAAGTGTCGAAAAGTGCCGAGTCGGAGTGCCCTAAAGTCCCGATTGCATCCAGTTTCTCCTGATATAACAACCGTTACATACCCAATGTCGAGTCAAAGTTAGTTATTTTGCTATGAAATATGGAAAATTTGCTGTGCAGTCAGTATTTATGCTATGTATGTAGTATTTTTGTACAAAAATAAATTTAACTGTATTGCATTATGAGGGAAAAAGTAATGTCATATTGATGTATGATTTCGAATTATCTGCAGTTTGAGTTTTGTTAAACATTTAGTTTATTTGTAGTGAAGTAAGTTATTTGATGTAAAAAAGAATATAAATGATGAGTATGTATTGCGATTATTTATTTGATATGCAATTTATAATATCCCCGAACAAACTAATAAATTTATCCTCAATCTTAAAATAGCTACACGTGCTACGCGCATGGATGTGAGAAAACCGCACACCTGCTACGAGCCTACGAGCGTAGCACTGGCTACGAGATATTCGATATTTTGTTGGCGTTGCTACGCCGATTGAGTTCGATGATAATATTCATGGATAAACTAATTAGTATTTGCTGAGCTTGTTTGGATAAATGTTTAATCATAATTTACCTATTGTTACACTGTTTAGGAATAACATAATATGAATTTAATTTCTAGTATACAGGGTGATCTTGAAGTGTGTGGTCATATTTAAGGCTGATGTTGGGTGGCTGATATACATTTAGAAAAAATAGCAAAACTAAAAAACTGCTAATAAGCTCTGAGGAAATGACTTTTCAAGCAGTTTGTTACAGTTGGTGACATTTACTTGAACTGAGACAGCTTGAAAAGTCATTTTTTCGGAACTTTTTCATTGGGTTTTGGTCGATTTTTTGGAAAAGAGTCTAATTATTATGTTTTAATATTTTTTTTAGTTAGTGTTGTTAGTGGTTGTAATTGTTTTTGTTCGTTTTAGTTTTTTTTTTCAATGTTTTATATTGACTGGCCTGTTGGTCTAGTGGTTAGTGACCCTGACTGCAAAGCCGGAGGTCGTGGGTTCGATTCCCACCCAGGACAAACTTTGTGTGATGAGCATAATTGTTTGTTCTGTGACTGGGTGTAATTTGTCTATAATATGTATGTATTTATAAATTATATAAGTATGTATATCAGTTGTCTGGTTACCATAACACAAGCTCTGCTTAGCTTGGGATCAGATGGCCGTGTGTGAGTTGTCCCAAGATATTATTAAGATATTATTAGATATTATTATTTTTTCATATCTCCTGAATAACCATAACGACTGACTGAAAGATGTTCAAATGACAGCCGGGACCAACGGCTTCACGTGCTTTCCGAGGCACGGAGGAAATTCGGTATGTAACGTATGGTCACCCATCCACGGACTGAGCTCGGCAAGAGTTGCTTGACCTTGACGTTTTTTTTAATTGATGGGAAATCATCAAATGACTCCTTCCGCTCCACCCAGAGCGAGAGGAGTCTTTTCAGAAGTGTCAGACTCTTACTAACTAAAACCCATCCGTGTTCCTCCTCATGCCCTTTGCGTTCCAGGACCGCGGTGACTCTTTCAAACAAATTCCTCAGCCCTGGATCTTGACGTTAGACCCGTGTGTCTGTTATTTAAGTTAATCAATATTATATAAGAATTCGTCCGTTACTAAGTGACTGACAGACAACGCACAGCCGAAACTGCTGGTCGTAGAAAGCTGATATTTATCATGTAGGTTCCTTTGGGAGTGTAGGGGAGCACTAAGAGAGGATTTCCCGAAATTCCTACGGGAACGGGAAAAAAAACATGATATAACCGTATGAAGTCGCGGGAAAAAGCTAGTGCTATCTAATTTAACTATTACCATAAAGTAAGAGAATTTTTAAATACTTCATTTTATGTAACAACACGTTTTCCCAATGAAATCTTACATGAACTCAATGTTTCGTGCTGAGGAAACAAACTATATTTTCTTTTTCTCAAACCATTCGAAACGGTAAAGAATTTTTACCGGTCATTAATAATACGCATTCCATATTTTCCCACTGCTTTTTAAACGATATCAATATCCCTTGTCAACCCAACATGCAACTGCAGAAACCCGAAGTACCTACATATTTCAATTAAAGAAAAAACTCACACGCAAAAATAATATTACACCCTTGTGCGGCAATTGTAGAATTGTTTTTCTAAAAGTCGATATAATCGTTATATCGATTACAACCAGTTCTCGAGCACTCTAAACGAAGTACTCGAGTATTCGAGTACGTTTGTGTATCACCCCTATTTAAGAAATGTGAAGTATTTCGTTTTTGTTTTGTTTTCACCCCCTTTGTTTAACTGTAGTGAGATCCCGAAGATAACAGTTAAACTATGGTTTGTATGGGAATAAAAATATTCATACACCATTCATATAAAAATCAACCCTTTTGTCATAAAAACTTAGTCGATTTTCGAACGCCAGCAGAAGTTTAAAAAGTCTTATAACCATATCTGATACGATAAAAACTGAATTTTAACCATACACGTTTTAGATTGAGTTTTTCTTGGCAAATAATTTTTAATTGAAGTGACAGATTACCTTTTACTAAAGTCGATTTCTTTAGTCATATAATGTTATTTGTTTTGTTAGATCTTGTGATACGATTTTAAAAGTAATGGTAAAGTTTTACTTCTTTACAAAAGAACTGTATTATAAAATAATGTTTACAATCAAATAAAACAAACTGGTTTATTGAGTGTTGCCACTTGTTATGTGATTTATAAAAATGTTGCCTGTTATGAAATTGTTTTGTTTTGACTTATTACATCAATGTGGTAACCCCGCTGTTATTTAATTGTTTGCTCTAGTTACGATTCTTCGAATCTCACCCTTTTGCTGGAGTGGTTATATAATCGAAGGAATTAGGAAAACGGCTGACAAATAAAATCACCTGTGACGAATAAACAGCACCTCTGTCTATTTGACACAGGTGATTTTAGGGACAGAGAGATTACAGAGATTATGCACCTACCTTATTTAGTTACTTAATTATTATTTAACATTTGATAGCTGCGTTAATTGTTTATTTGGGCGGACTTAATGCAACAAGGCATTCTCTACCAGTCTACCTTTAGGTTAAAAAGGCTTACACTGGGTAGGTGTCATCATCACCATATCAGCCGTAAGACGTCCACTGCTGGACATAGGCCTCCCCCAAGTGTCGGCACAACAACCGGTCCTGTGCGTCTCGCATCCATCGGCTACCCGCGACCCTCACCAGGTTGGTCCACCTTGTGGGGGAGGCCTTCCAACGCTGCGTCTTCCGGTACGCGGCCTCCACTCCAGAACTTTTCGGCCCCATCGACCATCTGTTCTGCGAGCAATGTGCCCTGCCCACTGCCACTTCGACTTGGCGATCCTTCGAGCTATGTCGGTTACCTTGGTTCTCTTGCGGATTTCATCATTGGTAGGTGATTGGTAGGTGGACAACAAAATAATCATTCCGCTCTGGGCGGAGCGGAAGGGAGTGTCAGACCCTTACTGATTTAAACCCATCCATGTTCCTCCAAATACCCTTTGCGTTCCACGGCCGCGGTGACTCTTTGGCAATAAAAAACAATTTCCTCAGATGTAACGTGTCCACCTTCGACATCACATCACATGTATTGTATTATGCTTGTTTATTGTCGCCTTTATTCTCTGTACAAAACTCCAAGATTTAACAAAATTCCAGTTTTTTTGACAGGTTTGTTGTACTAAACTTACTATGGCAGGCCCTCTGAGGGCTGATTCTTCTAATGTTTTTTCTTTCTTTCTTTCCTTAATTTCCATACATTTTTGACAGATTGCGACTGACATACGAATGCGAACAATGCTTATAAATTAGTAGAATTGACACTCTGATAAATGTACGTTTTCCCAATATCAAAAACAGAAATGAAGACATAATGCTGTCCTGAATCGACTTCTATCGTGATCCTTTACGTTCTCTTATAATGAAAAACGGATCATAATTTATTGTTCGGGTTTCTACGAAGGGTTATTAATCAAAGGTTAATGTACTTTATTGCAAGTTTATCTGACGTCTACCATATCTGTGAGCAAATTTTGAGAAATTTACTAAAAAAAAATCCGGTCAAATACATTATTGTAACACTTGACATATTGGAGGCATTTTCGCCTTTAATCATAGACAAGCATACACTTTATGCCAAAGGAACAAATCAAACAACAAAAACAAAGCCTTTGAAAAGAACCTTTGCTGAAAAACCGGAACTGCTGTGGAAAAAAAACCGTACTCTCATCATACCAGTATTTACTCATAATACCTCCTATTTCCTCACATTGTCTTTATCTCTCACAAAAGTGACGTCACTATTCCTAAATGGCAGTCTTGCCGGTCAGCTGACCACCCGGCCGGGTGGCAAATCGAATCACGTGGCAAATTGAGCGCTAATGTGGCACCACAGCCGTGGGAGCTGCCGCTGTGAGACGTCTGTACGGAGTAGGGGGGCCATTATGTAGTGGTTTACGAGACTTTCCTGAAAGAAACACGACTGCATACACGGGAAAACTAATGCTATAATTATGTTAAATGTGTTATCCAAAAATAAGGAAATTAACTTAATAAGGCTGAAACAGTCAGGGGCCTATTTAATAAAACCGACAAGTGACAATCTGACATTTCGAAAATTTTGTAAGTTTATTTCATACATTTTCTGCTTTAATAAACAGGTACTTGTCGTGAAATTGCAACAATTACGTCAGTTTTTGTTATTTTTTACGCAGTGTTAGTTATATTAAACAGGGGCCAGCCATCGCCAAACCAGTTTACTTCTTACCGAATCTTGAAATAGTGAATTTTGATGCGTGTATATAATTCGATTATTGCGAATTTATATATATATTTTTAGTTGCAGGTGGAATAGACACCCGAGCCAAAGGTGATTGGCCGATACGGAGCCGAGAGACCGACAACTTCTAAATATACATAACATTCAGTAGCAAATACATTTCATAGCAAGCCTAATAGCGGTGATGGTTAGAGCCAGTTTTTGAGTATATTGAAAAATTTGATTTTTTGAGTCATCGTTTTCAGCAAATTATGTCCTGGCTGTAAAGAAAAAAAATATATATTGTAGAATAGAGACTATGTAAGTCTATGCTTGGTTGAAACCACTTATCTACCAAGTATATTAGGAATTTAGGAGCCATTGTAAAGGTATTAGTTTTGCGGATTGTATCATAATTGTCAAGTAACAATTATTGTTTAAAAATACCAGTAGCAAAACGAGACACTATGATGGGCTGTAATTACAAATAACGGCACAAATAAACAGAATTAACAGTAATTAAACTTAATATCCGTTCATCAAAACGTCATTATTTTAACTTGACGCCACGAAAATATGCAACCCATCATCGTTCGAAGTGCAGCAACATTACATTTTATTAAAAATAATCCAGCAGACGAGTCACGGAATGTGGAGGCAATTATCTCAAGTCCAACTTCGTTAAAACTGCATGTTTGCAGTAATTGCTTCGACTGAAAATCGTTGCATGATTATTTTTTATTTCAAACAATTCCAATGATTGGATTTTTAATTATGATATTCATGTTTTACATCATTTGAACCTATATGGTAAATACTTACTGATATAATTGAGCATTGTCACTGCAGACAATTGACTATTTACACCGCAGAGCAGAAGTAAGATTTTAAAATAATTAAAACATATAGTTTGTTTTTATAAGTATGGATTTACATCTTCAAGTACACAAATTATTAACCCTATAGTAGTTTGGTTTTTATGCTACCTACACAATTGGTATCATACAAAAATATGAAAAAAAGTTTCCAATTCAGATTTTTTTTTCGCATTATGTGCGAAACGAGTATTATAGTTACAGTAAAATTGTACATTACGTTACCATACGTCAAAAACATTCGTGCTAGGCCCTCAGTAACCAAACGCCACAAAGCTCATATCACTAGAAATACAGGACTGTCTCCTAAACCACCGTTCGCTTAGCCACCCTAAACCCCGTGGCTCCCTCTAGCGTCAGTACCAAAACAGAGCCCCATGAGAAACACGCACCACCAAACCACTCGAAGATGTAATCGCGCCATTTTTTTGTCCTCCAGCCTCAGTTCAACCATTGTTTTCGATCACCATAGTGGTTAAAAGGTTCCCTTACAAGTTTGGAGTACCACTTCAAGTGCCAACGATATTGAGAACCTCTAACGAATTTAATTAGGGGTGACTTAAGATGACTGACTTTGTGAGTTTGTGTGAATTTTCACTTGGCTGTGGTTGGGTTTTGTGAGTTGAAGGCGATGTTTTTAAGCATAAAATTCTATAAATACCTTTGCTATTGATGATTGAAGTACCTATGGATTTGGAAAACCTTAGAACTTTTAAGGTAGCCCGTTTGAAACATGACCATGACCATTACCACTGACTTGTTCCATACAATTCTAACCTTTTCGGGTATTTTTGACCGTTCATGCAATGAACGAACCCACAATGAACAGTCTAAGCCGGAATTTGTTCGAAAGAGTCACCGCGGCCCTGGAACCCAAAGGGCATGAGGAACATGGATGGGTTTTAGTCAGTAAGAGTGACACTCTCTTCCGCTCCACCCAGAGCGGAAGAAGTCATTTGATGTTTTACAATCGCCCAAAATACCATTTACAGCCACATTTTGGTGATCACTGATCAGAGTGATCAGCCCGATCACGAGTTGGTGATCCTAATGTTAGTGATGATGAGACACTGTTGCAGATAAAATTACCCTAAAAATTACAAAACCAAGAGCTCTTGCAGACTTATAAATTATAAGTTCGCCAACAATCAAACTACTAAATTGCGTCCTTTAATTAATTATTCAATCGTCCAACTCTTTAATTGTGCATTATCGGAAGGGAATCTCGATTCTGATACGATTGGTATCCAATTAATTAGTTGGACGATTTAGTTGTACAAGAAGTGCGGGCTAGCATAATATGTCACTATAGCTATTGGTATACTCTTCGATTTAGTCGGACAACTTACAATTGTAAATCTGCGGCCTCTCTATAAATTAACACACAAAACATTATTGATAATACCAAAAATAAACATTCATCTATTGAAATACTCCAACAAATCTCATTTCACCACAACGCTCTTCATTCTAGTGTACCGTTGACAGAAAACAATTTATTCAAAATAAATACAATACAAAAAAAAAACAAAATGTCATTCGAAAAGGACACATCGGAAGTAGAAAGATGTGAACGCTGAAATGAATCCGATATTAACAGCTGACGTGAAGCCGTGACGTCAGAGATAAGCCAACTTTTGCGAACGACGTATATACAAGCTGAAGCGAACGGGAGTAGGCTGCATTGTGTGGTAGCTGTCGCACAGTGATGAATAATGAATGTGTTTTAATGTTTTTGTTATTGATAGTCTGGCTGTTAAAGTTTACGTTTTATAAATGAATAAGAGAGGTTTATCAAAGAAGTCATAGATAGGTAGGTAGATATGCCTCCTGGCAGGTTTGCGGAATTTGTTCTAAAGAGTCACCGCGGCCCTGGAACGCAAAGGACATAAGGAGGAACACGGATGGGTTTTAGTCACTAAGAGTCTGACACCCGCTCCACCCAGAGCAGACGGAGTCATTTGAAAGGTATGCCTGCTAAAAAAGTGAGAGCAAAGTTGCTTACATGTGAAAAGAACTGAAACAAACATACAGACTACTATTTGTACTTTACGACCAATGATTCAGTCATCAGTGTGGATATTAATGCAAAAAGACTATAGAAGTTACTAAAATTATTATCTTAGTATATGTATAAGTATTGTTGCGTGGACCGATGACCTGAGGGCCCATTTGAATGACTGACATGAGAATTGGCACACAGATGAGGGTCGCGGGTAGCATGGATGGATGGTAGGATGGAAGACGCACAGGACCAGTTGGGGAAGTCCTATGTCCAACAGTGGACGTCTTTCTGCTCATTCATGATAATGAATGTTGGGTAGAAGAGAATATTAATTCGTGTGGACCAAAATGATTTTTATTTATTTATTTATTTAATACACATAATATATATTTCATCAGGATGGTCGGTGACCCCTAAACTAGACATTTGCCTGTATCTTGAGGGTCAGAATTGCCACATTTTACGAGTAAATTGACGAGATGGTTAAAAATTAAAAACATAATTTAAATTAATTATAAAAAATAAACATAAAGATGATCTAATTAACCCAAAACAGCCTTGGGAACAAATAAAACAAATAATATACTATCGACTAACAATTAGTGCAAATATTATACATCTTATTTTAAATGTACAATGGTGTTCTAATCGCTGGCAGTTAATTTAATTAATTGTTATTCTCTAATGCTATCATAAACTGTTTAATTTTACCATTGTACACATTCAAGTTCTTCAAACTAACTTAACAGACAGATGTGTTGCTGGGGAGTTTGTTGCGCCACTTCTTCTTCCCAGCTTAGACACTAAGAAGTGGTGACGGGCTGGGCGATTTGTGGGATAGTCTTCATGTAAATTTTGACGTTTTGAACGTCAAAAAGTGCTGATTTTCAGCCTAGTTTGAATAAATGACTTTTGATTTTGATATTTGAGTTTTTATGTGAGTATTCTTAACTTTCTTGAATTAATTTCTTTCTGAGGTACGACTACGATCTAAATTCTACGCCCTTTTTTTATGGATGGGTAATCAAATGACTTCTACCGCTCTGGGTGGAGCGGAAGGGAGTGTCAGACTCTTACTGACTAAAACCCATCCGTGCTCCTCGTAGTGCCCTTTGCTTTCCAGGGCCGCGGTGACTCTTTCAAACCAATTCCGCAACCCTGGAACTTCTCCGCCCTGCAGGAATTAACTTAACATCTATACTTATCACAACCCAACCCCTGCAAGTGCTTACCTACTAAATCATCAGAATTATGAAGAAGACGCCGATGAAATCATTTCTATCACAATAAATATCACGACAAAGCCATCATTATGACAAACAGACACACCCGCACGCACGCATTTTTAACAGAAAACTTCAAAAAGAAACCTTTGTTAGTATTCACCAATTCTTATTAAATACCACCTAAATACCACTAAAATACCTAAAATCACTCAAAAATCAACCTTAGTGAATCGCAATAGGACTAACTAAAACTGCTTAGAAATCATTGCTGATTTGTACACCATTTACTAGTGATTAAGGTCATTCTGAATCTTATGCAGTGGTGATAAGGAAAAAGGAAGTGTTTAAGCAAGGTTGTGGTGTCGACAAAGACGGCTTTCACTGGGCGGATGCAGGTTTTTTGACAAATGGCCAACTGGACGATTTGTCTCGTGTAGGGCGGCGATGGCAAAGAGTAAGTTAAGAAGTCAAGAAAATAGATAGGTCTATCCTCACCTCCCGCTGGTGAAACTACCTACGTAATAAGATGTCTTGTAGAGTCTATGCAGTCGGTATAAATGGCATTGGCCGATTGCACGTTTTGGGATCTGAACATGGAAAATGACAGAGCGATCAAGAGAAAAGCAGAAGAACCTTACTTATTTCTATTCATTGTCGAGTTCGTCAGAAAACCAGCCGGTCGATTCTGTCAACAGCTCACCTTGTAAACCTCACCTAAGTTTTCACGGTGAGATGAGTGTTTATGAAATGAACTGTCATTCCATCTTGTTTATATGCATTGACAGCTCACTTGTCTTCACTTCACCTGATCGTTCTCAATGAGATATTTACAGAATCGCTCTGCTGATTCTTCCAGAAATGTGTATTTCTTCACTCACAGCAACTGCTTATTAATACTTTCCTATGTCCATAACTATTGTGATGGACATAGGAAAGTAGTTCATTATTTAACCAACGTCTCCTCATTACAACTAGATTGTAACACACACCTTACTATATTTGCTGATGTTATTTCTAAATTTATCATTGTAAAAAAGATTTTTTTTTGGAAATAGATAAGAAATATTAATTGAAAAACAAAACTCCTCTCACAACTCATTGTAGATTGAATTGACAACGAATAATGAGATGTTGCCCTCCATGACTTCTTAAGAACGATCATCTCAGAGGCTTCTCGAAAAAAGGTACAAAACGATCATCCCCCAACACCTCACCTCTGCCGCCTCACTCTGTGGCAAGGCGGGCAAGCCCAGTAATGGTCATAAAAGGATGTTACAATATTATATCATTTTTCCCCGAGCACAATACTGAATGTGTATGCCGCCATTTCCTCTCCCTAATGCGTTTCCCCACATTAATATTATGTTGGGTATCCAAGACTTTTTGTTGCTTTCTTTCTGTTTGAATTTCAGTTTTGTGTTTCACTAATGGTGCAATTTTAGGAAAATGGAGCTGTTTTGCTTTTGCTGAAATGTTTTGTCACTCAGTTTTGGCAACAGTGGTCATCACGCAATTTAATATGGAGATGGAGAGACAATTTTTCCGTTGTTTACAAAGAAAACTCCGTCGATAAGTTTCTCACAGTATTCATTTATTGTTTGAAACAACAATTACTATAGTGTCAAAACCAAAATCCTTTGCCAGAGTCAGAATGTTCACTATAAAGGCCTGTTTGGGTTTACGCGGTACTTATTCGCACGGTATCTCGCGGTATTCCGTCGGGTATTTTGTATGCAGTTCCACGGCTAGAGCGAATCAGGCTAAACCAGTATATCCATACGCTCAGATAGACGGTATCTTTTCGCTTGTTACCCGACTGCGTCAGAAGGAGGGTAATGTTTTTCGAACGTATGTATGTTTGTATGTATGTCCATTTCTTTGGCCCGTGCCCTACAGCCCAAACGGCTGGACGGATTTTGACATATGAGGTGTAGTTGAATTCGTCAGAATTGTGGTAGTTACATAAATTTTCAAAAGTCACTTGAATGTACGAAAAAAAAAATACTGTCGAAAAACCCGGCCGCTAAAAACGACTAAAAAGTTGCAAACAAGTTGCTTTTCAAGCAGTCTGATGCAGTTCAATCACAGATCTGAGGCCACAAATTGCATCAGACTGCTTTGAAAGCGACTTGTTTGGAACTTTTAGTCGTTTTTAGCAGTCGAGTTTTTTGACAGTCATTTTTACATAAGCGGTTCCTCTACGGCGGCATTGCGTTCAATAGCTTCGCAAGTAAGTTTCCACGGATAGCGGTAGCGATATCTGCTTAGGTTAGAAGGAAGGATTACAACTTACCTAAACAGCTGTCGCTACCGCTCTGAGAAGTGAATACCGCGTAGGTCTGAACAGGTCTTAAAAAGTAACTCAAGTAACAGACTCACGAAGTAAATACACAAATCAGAATCAAAATATCTATCGTCTTCGCCTGCCTTCGAAGCAATAGTGAACAGAAATCTTCTGGGTACGCTCGCTCCATCATAGACCTTGTCCATCGCTTTCCAATAGGAGTCATCGAGGTAAAAAAAAAAAAATATGACTGATTTATATGTCAAAGAGTGAATAGGTAACTACTAGGTATGCATACTTGAAAAAACAAAAAATATATGACTGATTTATAAGTCAAGAGTGAATAGGTAACTTCTAGGTATGCAAACTTCAAAAATTATGTAGTGACCACACTGCAGTATGCATACTTCGAAAAAAAGAAATATTACTGATTTATAAGTCAAGAGTGAATAGGTAACTTCTAGGTATGCATACTTCATCGTCGACCAAATCATCGTTTTCCATAAGATGAGAATGAGGTCAAACGCGAGAAAAACCACCAAACTCCTTAATAAAAATCTCAATTACTCAAGTCCATTCAATCTTATACCCACATAACAAAGTAATAAAGCCCAATAAATAAGTTCTAACATTTAACTACATCCACATTGTAGCCTGTCTGTCGGTACTAAACGGATTTAACCGCTCATCTGACTAAAATGCTGTTTATTACCAATCTCAACACTGAATGGGTTAAGACAGAGTTGCTTCTTCCAATTCAATCACTTTGTTTCTATGACTCTAGACTGTGTAGTGGGGTGGGGTTGCAATGGCGTGAAAATGTATTTTGAATAATCTGCTAAGCTCTGAAAAAAATACTCTTATTTAGCACAAACTGGGAGTCTTTAAGGCAATAGTGAATAGGTTACTTCTAGGCAACTCCATCTTCGACCACATCATCGCTTACCATCAGGTGAGATAGCGGTCAAGCGTGTGCCTATCAATAAAAAAAGAATTAAAGGCTCAACACGTTTACAGGACAAACAAAAGAACATGTTAGTCGCTGTGTTTGGTTATTTATTCGTAATTTAACACCGACTTCCGAAATTCAACTTATTTTGTACTTTGTAGTGTTTTTTTTTTAATTGGAAGTCAGTTGTATTTTTATTTGTAGAAAAGATTTTTATTTTTCAATTTTTAGTGGAAACCAACGTAACAACACCACTGGAAAGTCACAGGAAAGCAAAATACGCAATTTCGTTTAGATACTTCACTGACTTATATAACATGTTTTCCAGCTATTTGGATTTAAAAACCAAATTACTGTAGTAATGTTGATGAAATTTCAATGGGACCTATCAGAAAGTATATATAGTAAGCAAAAATTTTAAAATCGATTCATAAATAACGGAATTATGAGGTAACAAACATAAAAAGCAACCGAATTGAGAACCTCCTCTTTTTTTTTAATAATCTCATATTCCTCACTTCTCAACCGCGGCAAGCCTTGCTTTACCTAGCTAGAAGGTAGACCATCAGACGCTGACGACAAAATGTATGGGAATGGTATATGGTGGAAAGGAAACGTCATCACCTTATGTCATTCCCATACATTTTGTCGTGAGCGTCTGACGTTAACGCTACAGAAAAGTTTTTTGTCTAGGCTCAAGCTAATCCAAAAGCTGACAATAACCTTGTAATAACAAATCAACGCCACTTAATATCAACCGTACTATAAGTACTGAATCTTATCCACTTCGTCTAAAACATTATGAAGGCACTTGCTTGTCCTCCGGCCCTCCCAGAGGGATAATTTGCATTATACAATGAATACTATTGTCCGAGCCACTTAGATAAGTGTTGAGGGACCCTAGATTTTATTGGACGCTTTGGAAGGCTTAGCAGAAAGGTTTTAATTTGTACTTGTTGTGGATGGCAACAAAGTTATACAGTGTTACAGAGATAACGCAAAAATAGAAGGGGTCACTATTCATCATAATGGACCACTTTTACTATCGGACTAACCCTGAAATCGTGTTAAAAACATCAACTGCTCCATATATTTATTACTAGCTTTTCCCGCGACTTCGTTCGCGCATATCCCTTTTATTCCCGTTCCCGTATAGCCTATAGCCGTGTAGCTTTCTTAATGAATGATAGTTCCAGAGATTAGCGCGTTCAAACAAACAAACAATTCTTCAGCTTTATTATATTAGTATAAATAGATTTGCATAACTCGACAAAATTAACTAATTAGCTCGGTTGTTTCCATTGTAAAAGTTGTTCATTTTGGCAATAGAAATACACAATCTGTAAAAAATTTAACTGTCTACTTAATATGGTAAGAGATACAGCCCGCTGACAAACAAATGGATTGATAGCCAGGATGGACAGCACAGGTTTAGTAATAGTGTTCCGTTGGTGGGTAACCAACGGATCAGACAGTTCGGTAACGGACCCCTTTTTTTACGGACGCGAAATCATTAAATGATTCCTTCCACTCTTAGTGTCAGACTCGTACTGACTTAAACCCATCCGTGTTCCTCCTAATGCCCTTTGCGTTCCAGGGGGCCTGCTCTCTAAGCCCGAAGTTTGTAGTTTCGGCCTTAGTGTCGGGCGTTTTCTACTCCGTATCACCTACAGTACGGTATAGTTGTTCTTAGTTCGGGTTTGGGACTATCATAAGTCCGTACTTATGATAGTCCCAAACCCGAACTATGAACAACTGTCAAATCGTGTTGTCATTTATTCTGAGACCCCCCAGGCCCGCGGTGATACTTACAAAGTTAAACACGAACAACACTTTCAATAACTAACACTAAAAGCGACAGCCAAAACGTTTTATATCTAACAAACTTTCCTAAACGCAACGCAAAAAACACAATATTTCACAAAAGTACGGCCATTTTGCTGTTTATTATTACAGTTTACTGAACGATCCATTAACTTATTTACACAAACTTATTTCACTTTATTTATTATTCTGTGTGAAACTTAAAACACCATTACGATATCATTTTTATTAAGAAACTTAATCTTCCCATAGCTGTTAGTATTTGAAGCCCAGTGAGTCGAAAGCTGTAATGATTTGGAAAAAATAATACAATTTTCCAATCGATTGGATGGTCAAATGGGTTTCCCATCGCCCTCTTGCCTTTTGTGAATATTTTGTGTTTACTATCGAAGGGTAGAGATAATGGCTGTTTTATGTATAGTCAATCGTATAATTTGGAGTTGAAGTGGTATCAATTTGCAATGTATTTGTGCGGTAAATTAGTTCAATTTGTTGTTATTTTAAAAATGTGTGCTTAATTGCTTCTACTTCATTGAACCATTACTCTTACAAATACTATGTACTATTAAGATTTAGCGTGCTAAGTCATTCATTTGCCTAGCTTTTAATCAACTATGTTACGCGGACAGCAGCCGAAAACCAGTTTTTTTACATAGAGGATTTAAACTTCATAACCCTAATTACTGAACAACACTTATAACTCCTGTTACGATTGGCTGTTACTTGTACTTTTGAATGCCCGTAACGACTGTGCTAAGAAACATTACGTCAAAATATTGTTAGATGTCCATTATTCTACAAAAACGAACCAAATTAAAGTAATCATTTCGATAACTCCACCCCAAAAACTTAAAAATAAAACGATTACATAAAATTGAAAGCTCCGTCAATCGGTTGGTGTGAAATAAATAATGTAAAACGGGCTAATTGAAAGCATACGGTACGTAACTCGATAGAATTAGTGTTGATTTTGTCCATGTTTGAACATCTGGCGCACTGGGCACTGTGTTTAAATTGCATTGTCTGTCTGTACTGGTGTTGTGGGGCGTTTTTTGTTTGTTGTGATGTAAGTGAAATTGATTGATAAAATAAGTGTTTTTTTGTAATTGGAAAGTTTGTTGTTTTGTGGTTGTATAGAGCACTGAGTTAAATGTTAAGTTAGAATGACAATATAATAATGTGTCCTAAAAAAACAGCACCAAAAACCGTAAGTATATATATACTCTGTAATCATTATTTTCCCAATGGCCAACACGGCGTAAAAAAGGAATGGGAATAGTTATTTGCCCCTGGTGGCTATTCAATACTGTGACAGGCTGTCCACGTCAAAAATTATGTTTTAAAATCAGGTGAGGTCGGTGGCAATGTAGTACAGTACCTACAGATAATGCTGCTGCCCATTCTCTGGTGTGTCGCCTTTTATTACACCCACGGGAAGTGATGGGATGGTGCAGCTATTCTTTTACGTCCGACACCATACAGAATACAGTTTATAAACAGTTTTGATCAAGCTTCTGTAACCATATTTATCTGCAAATAAACTTTGACTTTGACTTAAGCATTGATTATCCAGAGCCTCAAGTTTGCTATTACAATAGTGTCAGAATGGTCTATCATTGATTTCTCAACTGTTGATTTCGACAAGTTTGGTAATCTACTAAAATAAAAGCGTCATTTTGACCTTCCAATGGTCAACCACTGACACTTCATTGAAAGAAATGTCATAGAATGGTAATCTCGTACATGACAAATGAATGACAGACTTATGCGGTAATCTTCAAAAATTTTGACAGTTCCTTCGATCAGTGACCTACCATTAGAACGTTATTGTGCAGTCATTGTTTTTCAAAGACATTGAATATTTAGAACCACGATTCTATTACGAGACCATTGACCGACCAATGATCGACCATTATGAATTTAGCAGATACCTGTCCGGCCCCGGCGACACACCGGTGTGTCGCGAATTAATCGCGAATTTAATATTTATTTACCTATTACATAAGATTTATTTTATTTTAGGGAATTTTCACATGTTGGGCCTGAGCGGTTAAGAACTTATAGCAAAATGACAATGGGATCGTGTTGGAATGACGAATTTATAAAAAATAGCAGACTTGGGGCCCAGGTGACTATAGCAATGTTGAACACAGACATGCATCTTAAAAAAGTAACCGCTTTTTTTGGGCAACAGTAAAATGGAAGGACGTAGTTCCTTGCACCTCGAATTCCTCGATAAATAACTTCACTAAAACAATATTTCAACTCAACTTTAATAACTTTTCCACCAGCTCTAATACTCGTCATGGGCCATGAACCATGTTTAGATGAGGAGAAGACACAGCCACCCTTTTAGAGGACCTATAAATAACATAATAGTTATCCCCACAGAACGACACAAACAAGTAAACAAAAAATCATACTCCGAAGTTCCGGGCACTCGACATAAGTTTCTAATAGGGATGGGGTAGTACGGGATTGTGAACGCGGGATAGTTGTGGTGATTCCCAGGATTAAGTAACTTCGGGACTGAAAGGGCTTTTACAAAACTTAAAATATAGTGAAACTCATTGGGCCTAACATTTGTGTTATATATTTGATGTGGCTGTACTTCACTTACCGCAGTGGTATTTTGCTAAAGCACTAAATATGTGATGTTCAATACTCACGGTCTTGTTTCTACACCTACATTGTGTGTATCTGTGTGTGCCAAATAAACTAATTTTCTTGATTCTAGTCAATCCCATATTCAAGCAAATTAATAATTTACGCTATAGGTACCCAATTTCAGTCAAGAGATGTTCATTTTCGATTTACGCAAAAATACCCTGCGAAAAAGAAACTTGAAAGTTGTACAAAATCTAATGCTATGAGTAATAAGTTTATTATAAGTTGACTTGCTGAGTCCCTACAGAGCCATGTACTGTAAAGACATTGTGTGTAGTAAATAAATAAATAAAAACCCGTACCAAATCCCGGCAAACTACCCCCACATCCCACATCCCTAGTTCCGAGTCATTTGACACACGTTAATATGTTTCCGTACACAATTCATTTTGTGCACAAGAGCGTCGTTTGCGCACTGTGCGAGCATTAGACCGCTCATTATTGAGGGACATAATGCTTTAAGAGCATTTTATTTATTTGGCGACATATTTAGGTATTGGGCCCAGTGTGCAACTATTAATGGTTTTATGTTAATGAATTCGTTTTAGGAAGTTAGTTGACAAATAGGGTTGATTGATATTTTACTGTTGTTTCGTAAATGGTTTTTGGGTTATGGGCTGAATAAATTCTTGAACTGTAGTTTGTGAAAAAGTAATACTAGCTTAGAACTAGGTAGGTACTTCACTTGTTGCACTTTTTGGTGTTTCTTGAAAATTATGGAAATAAATAAATCATCATAATCATCATCTCAGCCGAAAGACGTCCACTGCTGGACATAGGCCTCCCCCAAGTGTCGCTACAACACCAGGTCATCGGTCCACCTTGTGGGAGGCCTTCCAACGCTGCGTCTTCCGGTACACGGTCGCCACTCCAGAACTTTTCAGCCCCATTGACCATCTGTTCTGCGAGCAATGTGCCCTACCCACTGCCACTTCAGCTTGGCGATCCTTCGGGCTATGTCGGTTACCTTGGTAAATAAAGTCAGAGATTTCCTATTGATAGCCTCGCGTGTCCAACCAAACGTTCTTTACAACCACACTCTGACCTGATGGAAAACGATGATGTTCAACGCTGGAGAAAAAGAAAAGAAAGAAAAACATAGTACATTCTTTAAACATGTCGAATTGAAAACTTAGACGAAGTGAACGACAAGTGAGCTGTCAAACCATACAAACAAGATGGAATGACAGCTCACTTGTCGTTCACTCCACATTTAATAAGTGTACACGGTGAGATGCCAACAGAATAGACCGGCTGCACGCTTACCTAGAAAGAACCAGTTCACTAGACCCACAGAATTTCCACATTCATTCAACACTGCCAAACACGTCGGTTAGCCAAAGCGAAAAGTACGAGATTATAAAAAAAACACGTCCAAGTCCATTCATCATTTTTGAAACCCACACATTTTCCTGAACGAAACATTTAAAACAAAAATAGAATGAAAACACGTAGGTTCACACGAACATTCACACCCACATTCTTCGACATAAAAATCCCGCACTACCTACAATCCTTGAAAACATTGTACCGTGAAAGCCTTTACGAAATAATATCGCATTCAGGAACATTTTCACGCCTTTGCAATATTATGCCAACGCGTAGGTGACAAACGGATAAAAATACCGTGTAACTGGAAAGTTGAATATGCACGAAGACCCAAATGTCGTGGTGATGGAATAGGTAAGGGGAATCACTAGAAGCGACCTCTATCACAGTAGAAAGTTGATTTTAACAAGTGTAATATAATATACTAGCTTTTGAGGAATTTGTTCGAAAGAGTCACCGCGGCCCTGGAACGCAAGTCTGACACTCCCTCCCTCTTCGCCCAGAGAGAAACGAATGAAACAAAAAACTATACTAGGTTATAAGGAACGTGCAGAAACTCTGGGTGGCAACACAGTAGTGTCATTGTCAAGTATATTTTACTTATAAGTAAGTTTCAAATTCGCAACACTAGATGGCACATTCTAGTTCGGGCACGTTCCCCTAAACGAAGCTTGCAGGAACTATAGATGGCAGTGCAGAAGACTCGGGCTCGAAAAAGAATATTAACTACAAATAAGCCTTACAAGGTACATTAATTAGGTTTAAAAATCTTTATTTTCTCATAAAGACATGATAGAGTTCACAAATGAGACAAATAAAACGTCGTCCGATGACGTAACTTATAAATTAAATGTAGAATTAGTGGAATGACAATTTCCTTAAAACAACGGATTCAATTAGGGAAGGAACATAACCATTCTTGAAAACAAGACACGTATCATCATCAACATCATCATATCGGTCCACTGCTGGACATAGGCCTCCCCAAGTGTCGCCACAACAACCGGTCCTGTGCGTCTCACATCCATCAGTTTTCCGCGACCGACACGTATGCTTATAGCCAAAATAAAATACTGTTTTCGAAATAAGATAGCGAATCGTAACTTAACGTTATTAGAACTAGTACAAAGTACTAATTCTTGTTCGAATGTGGAATGCAGTGTTTGTTTCTTTTTTTTGCTTTATGTGATGATTGTTTAATTTTTGTGTTACATCTTTTGTTAAAACCACTGTTTCGACACAAATGTGTTGAAGAAATAAATAAATAAATGAACCACAAGAAAAAAACCAGTTGACTGATGGATTTGGTCTACTTTCCTATTCTTAGATAAGAATATCAAAAGGCCGAACAATAATCCTTCCCAAACATTTCTAGACTCAGTCAAGTCATTTCTTGCAAAATTCTTTACATCGGAGACCGTCCCACATTCAGCATACAACTTTTGGCCCATTTGTGACTCCTATAGATAGATATCTGACTGACCAACTTACTTTGCGACCCTCAGACAAGACAGCAGCTCTTAGCTATCAAGTAATAAGGTACATAGTCGGGTGAGAAGGGTTTCTCGTCCGGAAAACGACAATTTGTGTCCACCATACATGGAAAAAGCTGTATTCTCATGCTGCGATTCATCCATCATTCATTCTTCATGTGCGGTGTGAAAGACGTCTGTGACGATTATGACGTGCGCTTCGGTGTGACAACGGCAAATGCTGGCGACGACGCCTTTAACACAATTGTGTTAAATGCGTTTTTTGATTGTCAATGCAACGTTCTAAGTTTGTTGTGCTTTGAACAGTTTTGTACTGCGTTTCCATATTAAAACGACGTTTCTTACCAACTTCACGTGCGAGTTTCAACTTTATTTTAAGAAAGATAGATCCAAAATTCAATTGCGCAAAAAGTTTACTGAAAACCTTTTCAGTATAACACTTAAGTGTAACGAAGCTTTGATAATACGCAGCAGTTATTCGTCAGAATTGCATCTCGTGATCTTTACAACGCTAAACCCATCTCTTGCTCCTTCGATTAAGGTGGAAATTCCCTTGCCAACACACGGATAGTGCTTAAGCCCAGTGAGATAGGTGTTAGACAGTTGTCTAGCATTGTTCTTGCCTCTGGCAGAGATGTTTTGGATGAATACATCATGATATTGAATGACGCGAGACGTGAATGTTTGTGAACAAGAGATCCGTATCAAAAGGAGGATACATTCATTCATAAAAACAGTGTTTTTGCTTCAAAAGCTGATACGGTTCTGCCAAGTGCTCAACAAAGTAATGGTGTTATGTCGTAACTGTTACCTCATTGTTTTTAAAATGTTAAGTAAGGTAAACTTTGTAAGTATTGCGCAAGAAAAGGGGTGGGTAACTATTAAGTCATCGAGGTTGGCAACACAGAAAAATAATATGGGTACAAGGGGGTTTTGTTGTTTGCTTAGTAACGTTGTTTTTCCTGTGGGGTAGGAAAATGTTTTCGTATTCTTTATAACCAAAAGTATGATTGACCATAATTTTGATTCTTGAATGATACAGTTACTTGATGATATTTTATTGGAATGTCTAATTCGCCATTATATTTTTATAAGGAAAACAAATACCTAAAGTTATATTTGTTACCTTTGTTATTTCTATTGTTAAATCTACTTTTTTATATTTCCCATAGAAATCCTAAAACGCATTCAAATTAACTGAAACGTATACCACGATATAATTTACGTATAATAATAACGTTTTAATTTTAAATGATAATTATGTACTGTGTTTCGCAATAAAGATTGAAATTGAAAAAAAATATTAAATAAATTTGGTAGCTACATACAATTTTAGTGATACTATGGTAAACACCAAATAAATGTGCAATAACGGTCATTGACCCACATTCATTTATTGACTTTCCTATTATCAAAAATAGAAATAAAGACATAAACCTGTCCTGAATCGACTTCTATCGTGATCGTTTACAGTCTCTTGTAATAAAAATTGGTTCATAATTATTGCTCGGGCTTCGTAGATATAGATATCGACGAAGGGATGTTAGGGTAAAGTAAAGGTCAATATTATGTACTTTATTGCAAGTTTATCTGGCGCCTACCATATCATTATTATTCCGTCTTAATCCCATTTTTATAAAGTCTCTCCTTTTTTCTTTGACCTATAATTTCATTCTTTAGGTAAGTATATCGTCACTCCGTCCTTATTCGTGGCCAGGACAGCATGGTCATCTTCTTCCGTACATCTCTATTTGCTGACATCACAATAGTAATTTTCTTTCATCTATGTCATCTTTCACACAACTCTTACATCGTTTATTGGTTTTCCTCCAACTGCCTCTACAGAGTGTTCCAGAAGTGCTTGGTCAAATTAAGGGGTGTTCTGTAGCAGATATACAGTAAAGAAACAATTTAGAAATAAAATTTCAAAAAAAAAAACGTGTTGCACTCCGGGAGTGCCGGCAGAATTGAAAACTTGAACATTAACGTTGTCCATTTTTGAATATTTTGTAATGGTTTGGGAATAATTTCGCACGAATTGCTTTATTTATCAGTATAAAAGTATTATACATTTATTGCGTTATCGTACACAAACATGACAATTTATATTACATATTGCATTATCCGTCTTACGAATTTTCGATCAGGTCACGTGTCCTGACGCGAGTTTAACATTTTTTACCCATCCCAAAAAGTGCACAACGCCGCTAAAGAAGTTTAAAAAAAAAATTCAATATGCTATATACTAATAAGTAAAAAAAGACAGCAGTCTGATGCAGTTGGTGGCGTCGCATTTGAGATTGAACTAAAATAGACGCCAACAGCTGTATCAGACTGCTTGAACGTGATTTTTTTCCGGTAATCGTTTACCGGTAACGCTTAACATGAGCATAACTCTCTACTGCTTACTTAGTTTGAACTACTAACTCCATAAATAAAGTAAATAAAAAAAATATTACTTAATAATTTTATTATTACCCGACTGCGTGAGAAGGAGGGTAATGTTTTTCGAGCGTATGTATGTATGTTCATTTCTTTTGCACGCCCTACAGCCCAAACGGCGGCGGGACGGATTTTGACATATTATGAGTTGTTGAATTCGTCAGAATTGTGGTAGTGACATAGGCAATATAAATTTTCAAAATGGAACCCGCAAGTAAAAAAAAATGTAACTCACTAAAATGTAGGAAATAAAAAAATGACTGTCATAAACCCGACCGCTAAGAACGATTAAAATGTTCCAAACAAGTCGCTTTTCAAGCAGTCTGATGCAGTTCAATCACAGGTCGGGTTTTTTTACTTTAATTTTTTTATTCACCTTGTTTGACCTAGTAACTACATAAACATAAGCCCCTTATTACGACATGAAAAACCGCCATCAACTTTTTACGAGACTTTTCGAGAACTTGCAAAACATTTAGTTCGCACGTGATCTGAAACACGTTTTTCTCTTATAACGTGTTTTAGCAACACGCGTATCGGGTGTGACGTCATAATATGCGTTGTGTTTCTGTTGTACGATGGCTAACATAATGTATTACGGTAATTTGTTCTATTGAATGATTTTATGACGTTTTAATGAGATCGACAGATCTTAGGGCCAATTCTAATAATTTTAAGCAACGTTCTAAAAGCGTTTTAAAAAATTCGAATGCACAGAGTAAACGCATGTCAGTCGCAATCTGTCAAAAATGTACGGAAATTCAGACTATTTTGACAGATTGTGACTGACCTACGAACACGAATGTTGCTTAAAAATTAGTAGAATTGGAACTAATGAAGAACTTCGGAGATAGACAATCAAGTTGATACGGACTGGTTGGAATGTTGGGAGGTAACAGCACAGAACGATGCTTGTTAAAATTAGCAGAAATGAGCCTCTTATGTATAAAGTAAGAACTCTAGTTGGGTTCATTTTGATTTGTTTTTTTTTTGTTAATTCTGCAACTTGTTTATCTGTTGGTGAGCGATGACGTGGTCGACGATGGGGCACGCCTGCTTAGAAATATTCTTCCCCTAACTGAAAGACTCCCAGATTATAGCTAGTTCGTAGTTGAGGGTATTTGTCATTCTTGGTGACTTTGAATTAACCTAAAAACTTTAAAAGAAATTACTGATCAGAGAAATAAATAAATTGTTTCATACGATTTTGTTCATATAATATGCAAACCAATCGTTAGGAACAAAACAAGTGACTTTTTATTCAAGGTTTCATTGTCGGTAATGGTTTTTATTTTTTGCTTAGTTTTTTGATGACGCTGTGATTGATGCTTGTGCTTCTTAGTAACGATTAGGGAAAAAGTTCATCTGGGTGAAAATCCGCCTGCGCATGCCAGTGGCAAGCAGGAAGTTACCAACATAAAAGGTCATCATCATCTGACTAGTCTTTTCCCAAGAATATTGGGGTCGGCTTCCAGACAAACCGGATTCAGCTGACCAGTATTTTACGTGGAGCGGCTGCCTACCAGACCTCCACAACCCATTGACTGGGTAACACGGTAACTTAGTAAGACTGGAGTCAGATTTTTTGGCTTCTGACTATCCGAAACGACTGCCAAGGATCTACAAAATAATGACAGCCGGGATCACCGGCGTCCTTTCCAGGGCACGTAGGAGTCTCTGTATGTTAAGATGGTCACTCATCCAAAGACCAACCTCGGCAAGCGTTGCTTAACGTTGAAGATCAGCCCGTGCGGCTGTTATAATTTAGCCACGAGCTCCTCCACTTATATGAAAGGTATGGTAATTTCAAGTAACACTACAATTAAAGGCATTTTAGACTTGCCTAGTGCGGCACTATAGTATGCGCCAGATAAATGAAGAATAACGGTCATTGACCCACCTACATTTATTGACACACTTAATTTCAAAAACAGAAATAATGACATAAAGCTGGCCTGAATAGACATCTATCGTGATCCTTACTGTTCTAGTAATGAAAAACGATTCATAATTTACTGTCCGGGGGTAAGTACCTACGAAGAGATATTAATGAAAGGTCAATGACCGTTAGTCATCTTTATCTGGCGCCTACTATAGTAGTACCGACTACAACCGCAAATTAAGATGAGACGCGCCGTACGGCGTTACATACAAACGTTCAAGTCATTATTTTTCGAAAATAATTAATTATCCGATTTTAATGAAACTTCCCACGCATAAGCAAGATAGGTATAAGAAGTCATCAGAGAACATTTTCTAAATGTCTTTAAAAAAAGATAATTGGAAATTTCTGATCTTAAGGAAAATTTAAAATCGGTCGAATTTAACTGTAACACTATTATTCAAAAATGTTCTGTTAAAACTTTTAGACCTATTTATCCTGCTTAAGCACAGGAAGTTACATTAAAGTCGGTTCATTCATTTCGAAAAATAAGTTCTGAAAGTTTGTTTCAAATATCGTACGGCGTAAACGCTCATAATTTCAACAGTGGCCGTATTCCGGCTGAAATGTTGATGATTACCACGTAACATTTCAGAAGCACAATATCTGAATCCCAAAGAATTTTTGGCAATCTTTCTCGGTGATAAAATTTCACTTTGTTTAAAGACTTTAACCACATGAAGTTGGATCTTGAACTGATCACACGTCGGGAGAAAATAAACATAATAAATTAATTACCACGATTCAAAAAGTAATGTAAAAATCTATAACTCTAGCTTACCTTTCACGTAACAAACAAAAATGTAGCAAAAAACGACGCTAGAAGCAGGAAAACAACAAGGAAAACTTTAACATAACAGAAAATAAATACCCTTACACAGAAATTACTAGAAAATTCCACAATAAACGGAGAAAGAGCCTGTTTGTAACATAGGAATATTCCGAGGTGGTTAAGTTGGGTTGTTTGTTGAGCTTGATTGAACTAGGGTTAAATTGTAGAAACAAAACGTCAATTTACCAATGTACCGGTGAGGTTTCTTTAATTACTATTTTAGTTAGAACTGAAGACTTGTCAAGGGTTCGGGGATGATCTAGAGCTGATGATACCAGGGGAAGAAGCTTGGAAAAATAATTGATTTTAAGACATTATATCGCGTGAAAAGAATTCTTGGAAGGACTTGGGGAGGCCTCTTTTTTGTCCAGCAGTGGGACAGTGTGGACTAAATAATAAAAAATAAAAAGACGTATATCTATCTATACTAGTATACTAATCTATGTCTCTACTATCTCTATTCCCTATATGCAGGGTTACTGGTAATTCGACGTATATCCGTCAAGGGCTGATAAGGGGGCCAAAATGCAACAAATTGAACCCCCCATATGTATGGCCGAAATTCAATAGTTTACGAGATATTTGAATTTTAAGGGTTTTTCGAAATTTACCCAAAATTTGACATTTAATTCCAAATAAAAGAACCCACATACCCATTCAAGGGTACCATTAAAAATGATGTTGTAGCTGGCACTTCAATTAAGCTATGGGCATCATTAAAACTACTTAATTTAACAAAATAATTAAAATAATGACCGAAGTAAGAATAATATCTTACCAATATTTTCATTTTACGCTTCAAAAATGTTGTCTCGTCAAAAAAAATTCTATGACATTAATCGTACAAATAACTAAAACAACTTGCCTATTCTGTAGGCTTTCCAAAAAGGTATAAAAGTCAATTTTAAAATACATAATTCGTGGCATGGCATGTGTTTGAACCGGCGCGGGGAGAGAAATCATCTGTGTTCTTAGTTTATCATCCTCGCTAAAACAACCGATTTTACTGGCGAAATTCTTCCTGATGGGGCGAGGTGTGCGGGCCGGGGAATACACGGCGTTTGCTGCGCTCGCGTCGCCTTCCTTAGTACAGTTCGCGTCAAATAACTATGCCCCTCTGAAGTTAGCCATTTGCAAAGATCGCGTAGGTGCAGTCACGTAGACGGGAGCAAGCGGGACGCAAGCATGCATCGAACGTAAACGAGCGACTGAGACATAAAATCGCGCCGTCATAATCCCCGCCCCGCGCATGCGCAGTTGCAGTTTGTTCATAATTTTGACTACTACGCAGCCACTCGTAGCCAACTTCAGAGGGGCACAGTTATTTGACACGAACTGTAAAAAACGAACAAACTGCAACTGCACATGCGCGGGCGGGGATTATGACGGCGCGATTTTATGTCTCAGTCGCTCGTTTACGTTCGATGCATGCTTGCGTCCCGCTTGCCCCCGTCTACGTGACTGCACCTACGCGATCTTTGCAAATGGCTAACTTCAGAGGGGCATAGTTATTTGACGCGAACTGTACTAAGGAAGGCGACGCGAGCGCAGCAAACGCCGTGTACTCCCCGGCCCGCACACCTCGCCCCATCAGGAAGAATTTCGCCAGTAAAATCGGTTGTTTTAGCGAGGATGATAAACTAAGAACACAGATGATTTCTCTCCCCGCGCCGGTTCAAACACATGCCATGCCACGAATTATGTATTTTAAAATTGACTTTTATACCTTTTTGGAAAGCCTACAGAATAGGCAAGTTGTTTTAGTTATTTGTACGATTAATGTCATAGATTTTTTTTTGACGAGACAACATTTTTGAAGCGTAAAATGAAAATATTGGTAAGATATTATTCTTACTTCGGTCATTATTTTAATTATTTTGTTAAATTAAGTAGTTTTAATGATGCCCATAGCTTAATTGAAGTGCCAGCTACAACATCATTTTTAATGGTACCCTTAAATGGGTATGTAGGTTTTTTTATTTGGAATTAAATGTCAAATTTTGGGTAAATTTCGAAAAACCCTTAAAATTCAAATATCTCGAAAACTATTGAATTTCGGCCATACATATGGGAGGTTCAATTTGTTGCATTTTGGCCCCCTTATGAGCCCCTGACGGATATACGTCGAATTACCAGTAACCCTGTATATTTATATAAAATATTATAAATGCGAAAGTAACTCTGTCTGTCTGTCTGTTACGCTTTCACGCTAAAAGGGCTGAATGGATCGTCATGAAATTAGCGAAAATGCAGAAGCCTGGGATATGGAGAAGGACATTTTACGCAACTTTAACAAAGCAAGAGTGAACAGGCATCTTCTGGGCACGCTCGCTCCATCATAGACCTCATCTATCGCTTTCCATCAGGCGTGATCGAGGTCAAGAGCAAGCCCATTACTTAATAAAAATAAAACTTTATTACGCGTTAACCGACATCCATACTACATCACACGACACCTATACTATAGGTATGTATATCTATCCTACCTATATATAATATTAAAAAGCAGAAGAGTTTGTTTGTTTATTTTTTTGTTTTAACGTGCTAATCCCTGGAACCTCTACCAGTCGAATTTGTAAAATTCTTTTTGAATATAATAGCCACATTCGTGAGGAAGGCTAAGACTATACGGGAATGGGAAATTCCTACGGGAACGCGTACGAAGTTGCGGGCGCAAGCTAGTAATCCTATTATCCTCATGGAAAAAAAGGCACATGGGCACACCCGGGGTTTCTTGACTGTCTTCGCAAGATCTGCATCCTTCTATCCTGTCCTTCCTGAAAATCTAAGCGTTTGGACGTTTGTTATACAATCGCACTTGAACAGCAGAGCGGATTTTAATTAACTTTGAGATAGAGGTAAACCATGACGTGGAAGTAGGACACAGGATTATTTATGAACACGTGTCTAGTATATTATATTGATGGCTCGGTTGGCGTAATGGTTGAGTGATTGACTGCTGCGCTGCGTGTCGCGGGTTCGATTCCCGCACAGAACAAATATTTGTACGCCCTATAGATAGTTGTTCCGGGTCTAGCTGTTTGTGTATGTGAGTTTATTGGTTTGTAAACGCACCCACTATAAGTACAGGAGAAATTCTTAGTGTGGGGCAATGCTTAAAAAAAAACTCATGGATTGATTCCCAGCTAATACACGAGAGAAGCCAGAATATATGTAGACTAACAATATCCCAACTATTTTTAACTCTCATTACAAAAAAAAAAAACGGTTTGTCTACATCCATGAGTAACCAACGCATATAATTCAACTTTGAGCTAAAATCCTCACCTAGCATATCATCAGCTCCATATAAATCTTCAACAATCAAGTTTTCAGTTTATGGAAAGCTTACTATAGAAAAATCATTTCACCCCCCAACACAGGGGGTGAAGGGTGCACAATAATAAATTAATTAAACACCCCTTTATGTAACCCTGTGATCTTTCTTCGATTAAATTGCTAATAATAATTCAAAACGAGCGATATTGAACAAACTAAATTTCAATAATTTGTGATTCGTTATATTGTTCGTTTTAGGTTATTTATTTACATAAGGACTTAGGTACATAGCAGTGTTCGCGATTTCTCTCGAACATGGGCTTCCTTCAGCCATCTGTTACGAATTAGCAATGGTAATGGAAAATGTTTGTGGTAAAATTCTATTATACGATATGTATTATTTAGAGAACAGTTGATTTTTAGGTTTGCTCCTGTAGTGGGTATAATTCACCCGCTAAAAGATTGCTAATACATTGAAAGTCACCGTGTAGTACGAGTATATTTTTCACAATCAATCCAATGTGCCTCACCTTGTCCCATCTTTGTTAGATCTTCAAAAAACAGCCGGGTAAACAGCTGAGCGTGCTCTCCGTGGCAACTACGAGTATTAAGTTTGCGATGGGGAGTGTTTGATGTTATTCATCTTTAAAAACACATATAATCACATTCCTTTCAATAGTTATGAATCACTTCATCTTATCTTAGGAAGGAAGTTAGCTATTTAGGTGCCCGTTAGTAATCTTGGCCAGAAACAATGAGAAGCAGTTTGGTACTAAAAGAGTCAACTAAAACTCAGTAATTCTTTTAAGGTAGACAGATATCTAACACATTCAATGCCTAGCTCCGTAATGTCTGCTAATTGATATTGGAAGTGAAAATTATGTTTTTTCTTAATCCTCCATTGTCCTATTTTCATTCATTTCGTTGCGAGATCCACAACAGCAGAGCGATTCTGTAAACATGTCGAAGTGAAACTAAAGCGAAGGGAACGACAAGTGAGCTGTCAAACCACACAAACAAGACGGAATGACAGCTCACTTGTCGTTCACTCCACCTAAGTGTACACGGTGAGATGTCGACAGAATAGACCGGTAGTTGAATCTTTTCTTCGGGACTCTTCGAGCTTTACTATCTCGCTGCTGTTTAGAGGTCCTTACCCAAAGGATAATCAACGGAAGCCTATTGCTAAACCTCCGCTGTCTGTTCGTCCAGCTGTGTAATAGATAGACAGTTGAAATCAACTGTCGATTCTTGCTTGCAGGAGTTGCAGTGTAGGTACGGGAATAATTGGAGCTTGTCTGAAGCGCTGAACACACAGAAAAGACGTAAGACGAGAATGGGGCACGGACAGGACACAGACGGGGCTCTGTCGCGACTTCTTGAAACATAGGAAAGACGAGGCACGGACGTGACGTGGTTAATTTTACAACGCGACGCTTCTATACATTTTATATGAAAGGGACGCGGAAGAGACATATTTATGTCCACGCCCCGTCCTTGTCTTACGTCTTTTCTGTGTGTCAAGCGCCTTACATACTCACAAACTCTCCCGAAATATTCACAAAAACACAAATCCGGAAAAAAACAATGATTCACAAAATTGTCATCCAAAAAAATACGCGGGTGCGTAGGCCTTCAGATATGAATCAATTACAGTACTGTGACGAGACCATCAATCTATGAAGTGTCGCGTCACCGCGAGCACATTATCTCTGGCACAGCTTCCGACGGCATCTCGCGACATCTCCGTCTGTAAGATGACGGGTGAAGTGGATGGATGCGATTCGGGAGGAAAATGTGTTGTGGAACAGCTGAGAGAGATCTCGTGATGGGGTTTTGTGTTTTTGTATAGCTGTTAAGAATGATCACAATATCACTTCATCCAACAACACATAATACAAAAAACTACGTGAATTGCGCAGGTCAAGAACTTTCTTCATTTCAAAACGTCGAGACATTCCATCGTCGTTGATCTGCAGCCAATTTGTAGGTACGCATGGAATTAGTTGTTACCGTTTTGTGTGTGCAACTACGCAGACAAAATAACACTTCTTAGTGTCGCGCGCACCTTTATTTGGTTCCGTATGTTGCCAACCTCAAACCATCATAATTATTATTTTTGCATATTTTTATTTTTTTGTTTATTTATTTTCAGTTTAATTACTTTTATACTGCTCCGTCCGACGTCTCTCAGTCAACGCTGGCTGTCGCTGAAAACCAGCGCTGTGGCTCTGTCTGGCACACGAGTGCCAGCATTATGCTGAGCGATGGTCGTTTAGTGCGGATTTGTGCGTCTCGTGTGCGAGACAGAGCCACAGCGCTGGCTGTCGCTGAAAACCAGCGCTGTGGCTCTGTCTCGCACACGAGAGCCCGCAAAATGCTGAGCGATGGTCGTTTAGTGCGGATGTGACGCATTTCTTCCTAAATAGTCCCGATTATATTTATGTCACCGGAAAATTACTTTTATTAGATTCTAATTTCTCGATATACCTATATTAAGAAAAAATCGTTTTGTACTTACACAATTTGACATACAAATTAAATAGTTTCCAATATATCCGTATAGGTTACGTTATAATTATGAAATAAATTTAATTTAAATGAGATTGAATGACTTTCACTCGGGCCCAACATGTGAAAATTCCCTAATATAAAGTAAATCTTATGTATATGTAAATAAACATTAAATTCGCGATTAATTCGCGACACACCGGTGTGTCGCCGGGGCCGGACAGGTTAAATATTTATATCGTTATTAAAAATATTGTACTTAATAAGTAGGTAGTTGTTTCTTCGTTTTTCGACACCGACTTCCGAAATTATAAATATTTTATACTTTTTATTGCTGTTTATACTTTGTAGTGTTTTTTTTTTTGTATTACGCCTTTTAGTACTTTATCGTTTTTCGTAATTCGTAACCACCACTGGAAAGTCACAGTAAAGCAAATACGCAATTTCGTTTACTTGGATGACATATTTTTTGGAGCTATTTTGTTTTAAAAGCCACTCTACTAAACCGATTTTGATGAGATATCTATGGGACCAATTGGAAAGTATACCCTTTCATACAAAGGATAGTTTTTTCAAATCGGTTCGTAAATGACGGAGTTATGAGGTAACAAACATAAGAAAAACCGAATTGAGAACCTCCTCCTTCTTTTTGGTCGGTTATTAATGTATGGAGGTTCCACCTTCTAACATTTCGAAATTAATGCCTGGCCTAGAGCTATAATGAGCGCAATAATCCACCATTATCCTAGTTATTTAGACAGAGTAGTAGATTTAGTGTCAATTCCAATCTTGTCCCAATTTATTTGTGGTCAACGTAGCATGTCTTTCTCTTTCTTACATGTCATCTCTAATTAAGTAGCTGTAGTGAACAATTTAGGATGAAAATAACTAATATAGTATCATCAGCATCGACTACACGAGTCTTAAAATCAATTCCAATATTTAAAATTCGAGTTAAAGAACACTACCTATCCTCTCAACTGTGATAGTTATATATATGTACTTACTTATATTTAATATATATTTATTATATCTATTTGAGTATAGTATTCGGCATAATTATATTACATAAGTATATTTTCGTATTTTATTTGATTCTTTAGTTTAAAGCTTCACTATTCTTCTTCTGTTGTTCTTACACATTATTGTCTACATTTCTTAATTATTTCTCCTTTCGCAGGTCTGCTGGAAGAAATTTCGTTAAAAATAAGCAGTTCCTTTGTACTTCTTAACTATAATGTTATCTTTTATTATATTTCCGTGTGTACATTAATAATAGAATAAATAAATAAATATAAATAAAATGACTCAGATCTTTGTAAACCGTAAACTGCCGCAGGATTCTTCGTTTCTTCAATGCATTAAATGAACAGTCAATTCGATTTCAAAATAATTTATTTCATTATAAATATTAGTTCTAACACAACTGACTTTTTCAAGCACCTATACACAAATCTATTTCGGATGCCATGGACACTTGCAACAACGCAACACCATTCTGGAAATCGTTATGTCACTTATTTACAATTAGACGCCATTTTATTTGAAATTGTAACATTTTCTATGAAAATTATATCTGTTCCAATGTTAAAGTTTATTCATTTTATGTTGTGCTATTATGAAATATTGATAAATATTGTCATTATGTAGAGAACATGTAATTTTGTGCTGGTATGAAGCTATTTTGGGATAAATCATTGTGAATTGCAATCTATAGTATGTTGGTTCTAGAATTTAATTCTGAAATATTATATTTTGAGTAAGCATTTTATAGCCTGCCTGCCAAGCCTTTTTCTTACAGAGAAAACAGGCAATGGCTGTATGAACTATCAATATCTTTTTGAGTTATACGTAGATTTAAATATAACATTTACGACACATTTACTTCGACTATAACAATTTGTCTAAAAGAAACTTGATATTTGCCAAATATTAGATAGACATTTGACAAATAGTATAAGTATTTGGGTGCATTAATTTAACATGTGCAAAAGTTACTCTTTGATCACTGGTAGTTAATACGTAGGAAAACTCACATAATCAATGATTAGGAAACAACAGTGCAATCTACACTGGTAACTAAAGAAAAAAACTAAAGAATCACATTGAAAACAACACTATGTTAGCTGTACCAACTACGGCTTAAACAATAAATTATGGCCTCAAAAACATCTCTAATATATTAAAGACAACTCTATTGCACACCAAAGGGATAATGATAGGAGATCCTAGTCACGTCACTGGGTACGTAATGCAGGTCTTGGTAAGCTTTCACCATCATCTGCTGGTTGACGACTGCAAAAGGCCTTGGGGATATGCTCTCAATCGACGGCAGAGGCCTCAGGTCCAAGCTCGGCAAGGCCTCCTCCTTAGGCCTCATTGACGTTGGGACGAAAGTCGGTTGCGGTATCGAAGGCACCGTATAACTGATCATATTGTTGTACACGAACTGGTCAGGGTAAGAAAGCGCTTGATAACTCGCTTCTTGACGAGGTTCCACTTCTACGAAAGTCTCCCTGGTAGTATACAGCGCTGGATTAGAAAACGCCGCTGTATCCAGCCTATTTTTCCTCCTTGGTCGGTATTTGTAGTCCGGATAATCTTGCATGTGCTTAATTCGTAATCTCTTTGCCTCGTCAATGAATGGCCTCTTCTCTGATTCGTCCAGACTCTTCCATTCTAGTCCAAGGCGTTTTGATATCTCCGAGTTGTGTAGTTTCGGGTTCATCATTGATATTTTCTTCCGCTGCAGCCTCGACCACACCATGAAAGCGTTCATTGGTCTCTTTATATGGTACGGATTGGAATGTCTTGATAATTTCGGTAGGTGTCTCGTTGATTGCTGCTCCAATTGATATGCCATTGATGTTACGTCATTTGTCGTCTTTGGGTTATGTAACTGTTGAGTTTTCACTTTTGTAGTATGCGAACTTTTAGGTTATGTCAAGATTTCTACTCTATTTGCCTCTTCTAGTTTATCATGGTCGAAATTTAGATGGTTCACTTCAAATCACTAAACAGTAGGATTAGCTAGAGCTTTGGGTGCTCCAACACAGTCCATATTACGTAAAAACTGTCTCAAACACCAAACCGATTCAAGAATATTGTGATACCCATCTCTAACACGTCCAAACATACACTGACGGTCGGTTTCAAAGCGAGCTAAGCCTGAATCGTGTCATTAGACCAACAATGGTCCTATCACAATTGGACTGGACAATTTTCCATGTATTATTTGGAGTTGAATACAGAGCGGTGACAAAGCATTGATTGCTCGCAAATTGTCAGATGATACTTGTCGTATGTTTTGTGTAAGCCGCGCCCGTGCACCGCTATCTATTAACTGTACGGTGGACAAAAAATGCTGGTTTGAAACTTCGAATTGTTTTTTTTTTACAAATTAGAAGACTGGAGTGTGAAATGTGCTGTTTTTTGTTGTTACGTGTAATTGAAAATTATAGTATTACTTTTATTTTTTTGAGATCTAATCTCATTTCAACTAAATTATCAATTTCAATGCTATGCTCGTCATCATTTGCGGAATTTGTTCGGAAGAGTCACCGCGGCCCTAACCTGACCCCTAAATTCATTTCGAGTCACAACAATGCATAATCACATTCAGGTATCTACATAATTAATTGTCTATTCGGATTGAGAGTTGCAAAATCGAGGTGTGGTTGAGAGTTGCGGAATTGTTGTTTACGCGACTTGTGGAATGTGTAGCTGCAAGAATAATCCAAATCCAGGTTTAGGAATTCCAGGATTGCGGAATTGGTTCAAAAGAGTCACAGCTGCCCTGGAACGCAAAGGGCATTAGGAGGAACACGGATGGGTTTTAGTCAGTAAGAGTCTGACACTCCCTTCCGTTTCGCCTAGAGCGTTAGTCATTTGATGATTTCCCATCCTTAAAAAAAAGAATAATTCAAATACAGCACGGCAGATAAGGACCAGCGTGGTTTTCAAACCGTACCTTACACGTGGCTTTCAAATGGCTTAACTCTAGGTATTTTTTACATACACATCAATAGGACTTATCCTGATTGAAAAGGGGACAGAGAAGTGTGTGCCTGATAATCATTGTAAAGACTTCAAGGTTCCTCGAGTTTCTTATCGGATGCTAAAGAAGTGACGACTGTTACCTAACCTTCTTATGATACATAATTATCTAGATTTAGCGAGTTAATGAAAGAGAATGGAATGAAATTCTTCAGTGTTCACCAATCATTTAGATAGATAGAGCAAGATTATTCGTTGAAAAATAACCAAAACTACAGAGTTTAAATACTTACAAAACGAAAAGTATGAAGATTTCGTTGAATGTGGTTTATTTTTATAAATAAGCATTTTAATCTTTTTAGGGTTCCTTACCTCAAGAGGAAAAAACGGAACCGTTATGGTATCACTTCTTAATCCGTCTGTCAGATAGATAATTTGTAGATAAAAAAAAATAATTTGTAGATTTATCACAAAAAAAATTGTGATTTCAATCTTACATAAATTGCAAAAAATGTTCTCAACATTTTTTTAATTACAAAGTTAAGTTGGTCCTTCAATCTTACATATTGTTTCATAAGAGTAAGGAGAGTGTTTTCATAGTAGGTATATAAACTTCAGTAAGTCTTGTAATGTTAAAATGTATAGGTACTCGGAAAAAATCCACAGATCACAATCTCACATGACAGAAAGCGATGATGTGCTCGACGGTGAAGCACGTTTGCCTAGATTTAGGTAACATAAAAATTACTCTTGATTTAAAATCCCTCATAGTAAGTAGGTATATTATGTAAAGTGCCATGCTTTATTTCAACTTTCCAATACGCTATAACCTAGCGACATCTCTATACAGCTGTACAAAATTATTCTACCCTCTCATATTTACTCCGTACGCGAGCCGGCTAAATTCTTTCGCTTACCACCCCTCATCATTCCTCCCTGATCCACATTTAATACCATAAAATGCCACTAGATGTCGCTACCAACTGCACGTTCTTATCCACACCTTTTTTCTTGCATGGGAAATCATCAAATGACTCCTCCCGCACTGGGCGCAGCGGGAGCGAGTGTCAGACTATTACTGACTAAAACCCATGCCCTTTGCACTCCAGGGCCGCGATTAATTCTTACAAAGTTAAACACCACAAAACACGAACGCTTAATAAAGCTGAATGTAATTATAGCGTTACTGAAACGGAATACTTAGCCATCATCTTTGGAACTAAAGCCTTCCGCCTATCTTTACCGAAACCGATTCACCATAGTCACAGATCACAAACCTTTGCAATGGTTATTTAACTGCAAGGATCCCGGTCAGGTTCTGTATGGTGTCGGACGTAAAAGAATAGCACCATCCCATCACTTCCCGTGGGTGTCGTAAGAGGCGACTAAGGGACTCACCAGAGAATGGGCAGCAGCATTCTCTGTACATTGCTACAGCTACACTGCGATACCCTGCCCGCCTGCCAAGCGTGGCAATTATGGCCAACCCATTTGGGGGATAAATTATATTTATTTTCTAAGTAGGTTAAACATAACTCAAATGTCAATGTCAATCTCTGTTTTTTTGGTCATTTTAAGCTAGATGAGGCCGGTGTTTCCTAGCTGACTACCCTGAGAAAAAACACCGAAACAAACTCAGAGGTCAAAGTCTCTTTTAAAGTCCATACAATCCGTACTGGTCAAATCATATGAGAACCATGTAGGTTAACGTCTGAGGTGGCCTTTTGAGGAAAGTGCCACACAGATTTGAGTGGACCTGTCCAGACAGTGGACAGTGGGAGGCCTATGTCCAACAGTAGACGTCTATCGGCTGATATGATGATGATGATCCCGGTCAGAGGCTAATACGCTGGCGACTCAAATTAGAAGAATTTGAGTACGATTTTATTTATAAGAAAGGGAAATTTTTATTTCTTTAAGGATGGGGCATCATCAGACTCCTTCCAGGGAGTGTCAGACTCTTACGGACTAAAACCCACCGTGTTCCTTCAAATGCTTTTGCGTAGCAGGGCCTCGGTAACTCCTTCGAAGAATTCCGCAACTCTCATCCACACCTGGATTTTGCAACTCTCAATCCGAATAGGCAAACTAAGTACCTACTTGAATGTGATTGTGCATTGTTGGGACTCGGAATGAATTTGAGGAGCGGCTAATCCTTGCAACATAATGATAAATTGGTGGCCATTGATCGATACAACGCGTTTTGTCGTCAATAGATTACAAAAGACTGGTTTAAGCATGTAGTACTTACATGTGATGTGAACAGTGAATGGCATTTACAGGCAATAAGTCGTCTGGGTTCCGTACCCTAAGGGTTAGTCAAAGTCAAAAGTCATTTATTCTAATTAGGCTGAGTGCCAGCACTTTTTGAATGTCAAAGTTCTACAAAAGACAGTCCCCCAAAAACGCCCGCCCGTCACTTCTTAGTATTTTAGCTGGGAAGAAGAAGTGGCGCAACAAACTCTCCAGCAACACATCTGTCTGTTAAGTTTTAAAAATAAAATAAAGTGTACACAGCAGTATGCAAAGCAGTTTACAATAATGACAGAAACCAATGTAACCCTATAACTTAGCCTCCACTGTTCGTCCGTCTGTCTTTTTGTCAGCGGACTGTTTTGCATGAACCGTAGGTTAATATGTAGGCAGTTGAAAATTTCAGTGTGTATTTATATTGCTGTAACATCAAACAAATCGTTTTAGTGGAGTTAGATTAATTCAAGATTAAATAATAAAAAAACTTGAGAAAGTACAACAGTCATGTTTAGTCTTCCAATCTTTATAAAATAGTGTGTATGGTAGACAGCTATCACAAGTTTACAGAGACAGGTCGCTACTGCAAAATCACGAAACAGATACTAAAGAAAAATATTAGTAAAGTCATATTTTACAAACAAAAGCAAAAAGCCAACGTCACGCGGTGTTCCCAGGCGGTCACCCATCCAAGTACTGACCGCGCCCGATGTTGCTTAACTTCGGTGATCGGACGAGAACCGGTGTATTCAACGTAGTATGGATGTTGGCGAATGTTGAATTGAAACGTAGGTACACAAGAAGTAAAAATTGAATGAGTACTTACTTTTATATCACTAATTTCATCGTCTCACTAATATGCAGTTTTATTCAATTACTGTGGGATGCATGAAGGAGCCTCCTCGTGTAGCGCAATTTGTTCCATCTGACACTCAACTGAACCTCTCGCTCGGCGCATCCTGGACAGTCTCACCTAACACCTTATAAGACTGGCCAATCCTTCCCTTGCGGTGGTAGGGCTAACACCCGCCTGGTTCGCGACCACCCTCCCACCGGAGTTCGGCGTCAAGCAGCCTGCTGTGTTTCGTTGACGCGTGGGAGTACCAGTGCCTCAAGGCATCTTCTGGGCACGCTCGCTTTCATCATGGACCTCATCTATCGCTTTCCATCAGGCGTGATCGAGGTCAAGAGCTAGCCCATTCATAAATAAGAAAACTGTTTTTATATTTATAAATAAAATAAAAAATCAATAACGTCGAAAGTTAAATATTGTGGGTAAACTTTTACTACCAATATCCTTGCGATGCCCATTACCCTGTGATCACGGCGATAAGGATGATTTTGGCTTGGACGGTGTAAGCTCAGTAAAACGACGTGTGGACACTTTAAAGGTTTATTTTACACTAAAAAAATCAAGTTCTAATGGACTGTATACAAGGTATAGATATAAGTACATATATGTAGGCGCTTATTATGCATAGCGAATGTAGTGGTGCTTTACGCTTAAACATTCCGCCCACCAAAGAGTCTATCTCTTTATTAATATAACAAACGAAACAACAAAACGTATTTCTATGATGTGCGTAAGGCACCTATTTGTAAATGAAAACAAAACTAAACAAATAAAATCAAGCATCATCATAGCATTAAATATTTAAAGTGATAACTTAAAAAATAGAGGTAAGTACTGTTAGGTTTACATAACTGGTATAATAAATATATTTATCTGTAGGTAGAACATAATACACAATACAGATAAGCAGGTAAACAAAACAAACTACCGGCGACAGATCAACCTTGACATTGCTAAACAACTAATCTATTCAATAATAAGCCGTACGACAACCACATAAGACGCTTTGTCCAGCTTAATCTGTTACCGTCGTCTGTAAAAAGAAACAGTAAAGTATAAAATTGCATTCACCGCTGCTAACCGCCCACCGTACGATAATACTAATTAGTTAGCCATGTTATATGTATGTATAGGTAGGAAGTTATGGAGCCTGGAATGTTTACATCATTTGCATCAAAAAGGTAAGTATAATGGTAAGTAGTAAAAATACGATAACATGATTTAATTGAGCTAGGTACATTCGAGTATGAGTCACTCGCTATTTTCAATAACATGAATTTACACATTGTTATCGAGACCGGTTTTAAATACGTAACATGAGTAATGCGTAACATTAATGAATAAGTA
The DNA here is from genome assembly GCA_947386135.1 of Melanchra persicariae. Classification (NCBI taxonomy): domain Eukaryota; kingdom Metazoa; phylum Arthropoda; class Insecta; order Lepidoptera; family Noctuidae; genus Melanchra; species Melanchra persicariae. Next base: position 2,114,004 of record OX376653.1, on the reverse strand, counting down.
TACGGGTTCGATTCCCGGCAAATTTTATCTACATATGAGTTTTTTTTTTTTTTTTTTTTACAGTTTAATCAATGAAATTTAGTTTGAAGTTTGTTTAGGTAATATACATAATTTACTCACGGGTCGTTTATAGACACCGTTTTTACATTTTATTGTCACAACCCGAGTAATACCATCTGGGCCCGCGTGAGTTTTAATTATTTTGCCCAATATCCATTTACTAGGAGGAATTTTATCTTCTTTTAAAATCACAATGTCATCGATTGTTGGTTCAGATTGTTTTATATTCCATTTATATCTTTGGTTCAAATTTACGAGATATTCTTTGTGCCATCTGTTCCAAAAATCGTTGACAATTTTTTGAATTAGCCTCCATCTATCTAAACTAGAAATATTAAAGTTTGTATAATTTTCATCACATAAATTTATCAACGGTTCACCTATCAGAAAGTGGCCGGGTGTGAGTGGAAGGGGGTCATTGGGGTCATCACTAAGCACAGTTATGGGTCGCGAATTTAAACATGCTTCGATCTGAGTTAATACTGTCGTTAGCTCCTCATACGTTAGTGTTGCATCTCCAATGACTTTCCTAAGATGATTCTTGGTGCTGCGTATGCCAGCCTCCCACAGGCCGCCAAAATTGGGTGAGTGAGGGGGTATGTAATGCCATGTAGTACGTTCTAGAACCAGCAACTCTGCTACTTCACCAGGAATGGAAGACTTGGCATTGTTAAACATGTCCCTCAGCTGTTTATCTGCGCCCACGAAATTAGTGCCGTTATCACTGTAGACATCGCGACAATGACCTCGTCTCGACGTGAAACGTCGGAATGCCGCAATGAATGCCTTAGCAGTCATGTCGGTGACAGCTTCTAGGTGTATGGCACGTGTTACCATACAGATAAACAAGCATATATAGCCCTTATACGACTTAGCTCCTCTGCCCGGCGAGAAACGTATGTTGACGGGGCCTGCGTAGTCCACACCAGATGATTTAAAAGGCCGGTCGGCCTTAACTCTCGCGTCAGGTAACTGACCCATCAGTTGCGTAGTATTCCTTTTAGAATACCTAATGCAGGTAACACACTCGCGGTATAATTTCTTCGTTAGATCCTTAGCTCGTAAGATCCAGTATTTAGACCTCAAATAATTTAACGTAACTAGAGGACCGCCATGCAGCGTTTTAATATGAGCATCATTAACTATTAACCTGGTAAGATGACTCTTGGCGGGTAAAATTATTTGATGCTGTGTATCATAGGCCATTTCTGATTTTTTAATACGTCCGCCAACTCTTAGAATTCCATGGCTGTCTACAATGGGACAAAGGTTGCGAAGCTTACTCCTTTTCAACACGTAACCACGAGATTTTAACTGTCCTATATCATCATTAAATTCAATATATTGCACCTGTTTTATACATTTATTTAAAGTTTCTGTTAATTCTTTTGGTGCAATAAACTTAGAAAAGTGTTCGCGTTCAGTTAAAGGTAATTTAAAATTAAGAAATCTTCTACAATATGAGATTACCCTTAACATATGTGATAGACTTGAAAATTTTGTCCAAATTAATTCTTGTTCAGTGTTGTATATAGCGGTTAAAGATCTCGTGCGTTCTTCCTCATGCGTATCTTCATAGCTATGAACATTTATATTCATATTTAGGTTAGACAACCAAACTGGTCCACTCCACCATAGTGAATGACTCAGTAACTCTGAACCTTGTAAGCCCCGTGACGCACAGTCAGCTGGGTTCACATCTGTAGATACGTGCCCCCATTGGTCGTAATCTACAGTGTTCAGTATATCTGACACCCGATTGCTTACAAAGGTATTCCACCTGCTTGGTCCGCCCTTCAACCAAGCAAGTACAATGGTGGAATCTGTCCACGCAAATAACTTGGTTTTAGGCACACACAGCACTTGAGAGGTTTCTAAAATTAGTTTAGCCGCCAAAGCCGCAGCACAGATTTCCAATCTTGGAATTGAGACTTGTTTCTCGATTGGCGCCACCTTTGTTTTGGACGTTATTAGATTGACGTGTACTCGTTCTTCATCTATGACTCGCATGTATACTACTGCTCCATAGGCGACTTGTGATGCGTCAGCGAAGACGTGCAACTCAATACTTGAGGCGTTACTGCAGTGTAGCCATCGCGGTATGCTTAGGCCTTTGATGTGTGCTAAGTTCTCTCGATATCGGTTCCATTCTGCTAGCAAGACACCATCAATAGGCTCATCCCATTCTAATCCTGTCTTCCACAATTTCTGCATGATCATTTTTGCGACTACTACAACGGGAGCTATCCAACCTAGGGGATCATATAGCTTAGCTATTTCGGAAAGAATAGTTCTTTTAGTTACAGGTTGTTTAGACTCCGGTAAGTTGACTGTGTATTCAAAACAATCCATTTCACGGTTCCAGCTTACCCCTAGTACCTTAACGACACTGTTGACTTTTAAAGGTAACTCATGATAATCACAGTTATTCTTTCCGATGTATTGTAAAACAGTTTTACTGTTACTACTCCATTTTTGTAACTGAAATCCACCAGAGTTCATTAGACTGTTCATCTCGTTGTATATGTTCACTGCTTGTTCTTCTGTCTCACAGCCTGTGAGTAAATCGTCCATGTAGTAGTCAGATTTTGTTATTTGTGCTGCAGTAGGGTAAATTGACTGCTCCTCTTTAGCAAGTGTTTGTAGAGATTTTACTGCAAGGTATGGTGCACACGCTGTGCCAAACGTTAATCTTACAATTTTGAAGTGTTTAATAGGCTCGTCGGGAGAAGACCTCCATAACAATCTCTGATAATCTGTATCAGCATCTGCCACTCGAACCATTCTGTACATTTTAACGATATCGGCAGTAATACCAATTCTGTGTGTTCTCCATCGCATTAAAATGTGTCGCAACTCTTGCTGAAGTTGAGGTCCAACGCACAAGTTGTCATTCAATGACACGTTATTATTACCCCTGCAAGAAGCGTCGAACACTACGCGAAGCTTTGTGGTTAACTTGTCTTCTCGCAACACTGCGTGATGAGGAAGATAGACAGCAGGTTTATCAATTTCTGAAGAATTAACTTCTACCATGTGATTTAATTCTATATATTCATCCATTACCTTTTGGTATTCGTTTTGTAGTTTAGGATTTTTTGACAACTTTCTCTCTAAAAATTCAAATCTTTTATTGGCTATCTCCCTTAATCCACCATATTTACATTCTGGATCTTCGGTTTTAAATGGTAATCTTACCACAAATCGTCCGTTTTTATCTCTCACTGTCGTGGCATCAAAAAATACTTCACACATTTCTTCCTCTTTTGAAAATTTTCTCTTTATGTTGTTTGGTTCCATCTCTATCTCCCAAAATTGTTTCAGTAACTCATCGTCATTTATCTGTGCGTGTAGGTTTGTGATGCGTTTCCTTGCTGTTGCATTTTCTTGTGTCGTCCTGCCAGATACCACCCACCCTAGGATTGTATTTTGTGCCACTAAATTGCCCTCAGGGTGTTTGATAATACCATCTAACAGTACGTTGCCATAAACCTCTGCACCAAGTAAAATATCAATTTTACCTGGTGTTGTGAATCCTGGATCCGCTAACTCCAGATCTCGAAGTTCTAACCAATCGGGAAATCTAAGGTTACTGGTGGGTAACAGTGTTGTTAATGTTCGCAGTACATACGCATTCACTCTAATTAACTCATTGGGATTGTGGCGTGATTTCACGGCGAGTGAAACCATGTGTTTAATTTTCGTTTGCCCCTCTCCCACACCGGACACCCAACCACTCACTGATATACGTGTTAAATTAAGAAACTGAACAGTCGCCTCAGATATAAATGACGCTTGTGACCCTTGGTCTAACAAGGCCCTAATGACGTGTCTACAACCGTTCTTACTGTTAACTAATAACTTAGCGGTAGCTAATAACACAGTGTTTGTTTGCATATGCTCACTTGAGAAATTAGACACAATATGTGTAGCATTAGATGACGAAGTCGACTTACCTAGCGACGCCTCGCAAGCGGTACCTGCAGCAGTGTTTGTGCCCTCGTTGGACTTCTCGGCTTTTTCCTCTCTCTCGAAGTGCAGAAGGGAGTGATGCCGACGTCCACATCGTTTGCAGCATGCTGACCGTCGACACTTATTCACCGAGTGTGATGGCGCGAGGCAGTTAAAACAAAGTTTGTTTTTCTTGACATTCTCTTGTCTTTCTTGAGTAGTCATACTGGCGAATGTTTTGCATTGATAGATATAATGCTGGTCTCCACATAATACACATTTAATGTCGCGCTCTTTTTCTTCCTTGGTCACATTCGCATGAAAGGATTTAGCTTTAGCTGCCGGCTTCGGTTGCGACGTTCTCGCCTTGTTAGCTTCGATCATTTCTAAAGATCTGAATCTAGCCTCCAGAAAACTTCTTAAATCATGCCATGTGGGTATATCACACTTTGTTGCACTCAGTTGCTGTTCCCATAGCCTTACTGATTCCGGATCTAGCTTGGACTCGATTAAATAGGTAATGATTAAGTCCCATGAATCAGTCTCCACTTTTAAGTTTTTTAACGACTTTATACACGTTGAACTTGTGTCTAGTAGATGTCTAATACAACTCGCCGACTCAGTATGTATAGTTTTTTGCGATATAAGCGTTCTCAAAATAGCTTTACAATTATATCTTTTGTTGTCATAGCGTAGTATTAGCTCGTTCCAAGCGTCGGCGTAATTTGCATTGGTCGTAGTGTAGTTACGAAGTATGACTTCTGCTTCTCCCGTTAAGTTACATTTTAAGTAATGCAGTTTGTGTACTGGAGATAATTTAGTATTTTTATGAATCAGTGAAGTAAATAAGTCATAAAATGTCTGCCACTCTTCATATTTGCCGCTGAATGTGGGTATATTGATTTGTGGCAATTTTATTTCGTTGCTGTCCGAGCACGAGGATGACCCTTGACCTCCAGTTGTACAAGGCGTTGAAGGTTGTTGTGCTGCATCCTGGAACTGCTGAAGAGCCTCTTTCACACTAGACTTATATTGCACGTACAATTCTTGAAACACTTCATATGTTTTTTCTTTAAAGTACGAATTTTTTCTTTGCTCGTCACTGGTGATGCTCAAAATAATGCTCTTGTGTCCTTCTTTAAAGTTATTCCATAGCTCTTCAAGCATTTCTAACCTTGTTTCCAAGTACGGTTTCTTAATCCTATCTTTCGGCGTCTTTTTGTAGTTTTTCTCTGCATTCTTTAGGCTATCCAATAGCTCAATTTGATATACCAAAAGATCTTCCATCACAACTTATTTAACACTCGTTGGTATAGCTTCACTCACAATGAAACTCGTTAGTTAAACGTTTTATCTTTGTTCGAAGTTTAATGTCCACCAGTATGCTTACACGGTAGCGAGCACGTGGCACTTGTTAACTAGCACTTACAGTAAGTTTTTACTCGTAATCCGATCACACACTGAATATTGTAAGCACAGTTAATTGCACAGTTTATTGTTCTGATAAATAAGTTTTAAAATGTCACAGATCCGTCCACTAGATTGTTTGCAATAAAAAACGTGTTCCTTATCGCTTTCTTTTGTTCTTCAACGCGCTCGGCAGCCGCAGGTAGGCGACAAGATCCGGTTCGAAATAGGACCATATGATCACGGCGATAAGGATGATTTTGGCTTGGACGGTGTAAGCTCAGTAAAACGACGTGTGGACACTTTAAAGGTTTATTTTACACTAAAAAAATCAAGTTCTAATGGACTGTATACAAGGTATAGATATAAGTACATATATGTAGGCGCTTATTATGCATAGCGAATGTAGTGGTGCTTTACGCTTAAACACCCTGTTAATATTTAATTAACAGGGCATGCTTGTTAATTAAATCACTTAAACACAATAACATTAAATAAACAGAATTGTATTTTATTCCAGTTTCCTAATTTCCATCAATATGTAAACATGCCATCTAAACTCAAAATGTAGTACTACGTGCAGTAATGTTCAACATGTCGGTCTGTCAGTGATATGTTTCGACACTAGATGGCAGTAAACACAATATTCAAGTTTCATCAAAGAAATTTGTGATACAGATGGCGCTACTAGTTACTTATTCTTTCTTTGCGACAAGTTATTTTTTATATTTTCCTTACAAAGTCATGCATGCTCACCTTAAAGAAAGAAGAAATCGTCGTCGTACTCAATTGCATCAGGATAACAAACGAGCAAAAGTTTACCCACAATATATTATTTTGCAATGTCGATAGCTTTGTAATATTAGGAAATCAACAACAAAAATGAAATAAATCTGCACACAACGTCGATTAGGTAGTGATGTTTAAAACAAAAGGTAAATGCATTCGGTACTTAAACTTTATAAAGTTTATATACCTACATTTCAATATGGCATTCGCCAACGTCCATACTACGTTGAATACACCGGTTCTCGTCCGATCACCGAAGTTAAGCAACATCGGGCGCGGTCAGTACTTGGATGGGTGACCGCCTGGGAACACCGCGTGACGTTGGCTTTTTGCTTTTATGTATTTATTTTAATTTTTATTAGGTACAATACGAATATTTCATGTTTCGGCAACACAAACTCACAGTTTAGATAGTAAACAAACAATATTGAGAAAAATCTCAAACGGCGCAAATATAACAACCTTGTTGGGAGTTATATATTTGATCCGTTTGGGGTTGAAACTTTAGGCCCATGGGGTCCGAGTGTTCACCGAGTCTTTCGGGACATCAGCAAACGACTTGTCGACTTTTCACGTGACCAACGTGGCTTTTCTTTGGCCAAAGAATCGGCATTGCCATTCAACGCGGCAATGCTGTCAGTGTTCTGGGCACTTTTGTCATTGACAGCGACGTGGATGAATTTTTTGATGCCCAGTGATTTATTTTGTTTTTATACACGTTTTTACATAATTTGGCAATTTTTAGTCTAGTTTGTATATAGTTAGTTTCAGTAGATATAAATAGTTAAGATAATAAAAGATATTGAGAATGGTAAGACTAAACATTACTTAAATGTGTGTGAATATAAAGGACACTACAGGTTTTTTTGTTATTTCAGACTTGAAGTAATCTTACCTACTTCACTCAATCGATTTCATTTGAACAACATTTTCGCCATTAAACATAATTTCAAAGGTATGTAGGTATATAAACTTTATAAAGTTTATATACCTACATAGAGTGAAGTAGGTAAGATTACTTCAAGTCTGAAATAACAAAAAAACCTGTAGTGTCCTTTATATTCACACACATTTAAGTAATGTTTAGTCTTACCATTCTCAATATCTTTTATTATCTTAACTATTTATATCTACTGAAACTAACTATATACAAACTAGACTAAAAATTGCCAAATTATGTAAAAACGTGTATAAAAACAAAATAAATCACTGGGCATCAAAAAATTCATCCACGTCGCTGTCAATGACAAAAGTGCCCAGAACACTGACAGCATTGCCGCGTTGAATGGCAATGCCGATTCTTTGGCCAAAGAAAAGCCACGTTGGTCACGTGAAAAGTCGACAAGTCGTTTGCTGATGTCCCGAAAGACTCGGTGAACACTCGGACCCCATGGGCCTAAAGTTTCAACCCCAAACGGATCAAATATATAACTCCCAACAAGGTTGTTATATTTGCGCCGTTTGAGATTTTTCTCAATATTGTTTGTTTACTATCTAAACTGTGAGTTTGTGTTGCCGAAACATGAAATATTCGTATTGTACCTAATAAAAATTAAAATAAATACATAAAAGCAAAAAGCCAACGTCACGCGGTGTTCCCAGGCGGTCACCCATCCAAGTACTGACCGCGCCCGATGTTGCTTAACTTCGGTGATCGGACGAGAACCGGTGTATTCAACGTAGTATGGACGTTGGCGAATGCCATATTGAAATGTAGGTATATAAACTTTATAAAGTTTAAGTACCGAATGCATTTACCTTTTGTTTTAAACATCACTACCTAATCGACGTTGTGTGCAGATTTATTTCATTTTTGTTGTTGATTTCCTAATATTACAAAGCTATCGACATTGCAAAATAATATATTGTGGGTAAACTTTTGCTCGTTTGTTATCCTGATGCAATTGAGTACGACGACGATTTCTTCTTTCTTTAAGGTGAGCATGCATGACTTTGTAAGGAAAATATAAAAAATAACTTGTCGCAAAGAAAGAATAAGTAACTAGTAGCGCCATCTGTATCACAAATTTCTTTGATGAAACTTGAATATTGTGTTTACTGCCATCTAGTGTCGAAACATATCACTGACAGACCGACATGTTGAACATTACTGCACGTAGTACTACATTTTGAGTTTAGATGGCATGTTTACATATTGATGGAAATTAGGAAACTGGAATAAAATACAATTCTGTTTATTTAATGTTATTGTGTTTAAGTGATTTAATTAACAAGCATGCCCTGTTAATTAAATATTAACAGGGTAATGGGCATCGCAAGGATATTGGGAGTAAAAGTTTACCCACAATATTTAACTTTCGACGTTATTGATTTTTTATTTTATTTATAAATATAAAAACAGTAATTGAATAAAACTGCATATTAGTGAGACGATGAAATTAGTGATATAAAAGTAAGTACTCATTCAATTTTTACTTCTTGTGTACCTACGTTTCAATTCAACTTTCGCCAACGTCCATACTACGTTGAATACACCGGTTCTCGTCCGATCACCGAAGTTAAGCATCATCGGGCGCGGTCAGTACTTGGATGGGTGACCGCCTGGGAACACCGCGTGACGTTGGCTTTTTGCTTTTGTTTGTAAAATATGACTACTAATATTTTTCTTTAGTATCTGTTTCGTGATTTTGCAGTAGCGACCTGTCTCTGTAAACTTGTGATAGCTGTCTACCATACACACTATTTTATAAAGATTGGAAGACTAAACATGACTGTAATGTTGTACTTCACTCAATCGATTTCATTTGAACAACATTTTCGCCATTAAACATAATTTCAAACATGATTTTATCAAGTAGAAAAATTATCTAAAATAAATATACAGTTGCAAGCACCCCAAACAAGTGCCAAACCACAGAAAAAAAACAAATAAATAGGCACTTGAGAATGACGAGATAAATCCCTTACCAACAGGAGGCGACTTTGTAAATCACGGCGGACATAAAGGGGAGTATTTAACGCCATATTTATGATAATAAGAGCGCGCGCCATAATGGAAAATACAAAAAGCGACGCCCCGACCGTCGTAAGGCGGGCACTGAAACGCGGTTTAGATAATACGATACGACTGGGATACGATTATTTGGTCAAAACCATGATTTAATATTGTACTTAAACTTAAAAGAAGGAAATAAAACATTTTTATTTGGCAACACAATGTAAAATCATCCTTAGTCTAAGCCGGATAATAGAAGTAAATTATGCACTACAAGAATCCTGAATGCAGTGAGGGTTTCATGCTAGCCCAAAACGAAGACACCTGTATCCAGAGAAGCGTACCTACTTTACATTTCACACCTACTGTAAGAAATATGTGCGCGCGATGAAGAGGTAGGTGGCCACCGCGAGCACCACCGGTCGACCCCCGTTCGTCACGCGGTCGAAGTTTTCATACGATTGTTTAGTTGAGTTCCAAATTCAAATCACAGTATGGACCTCTGGGCAGTAACATTGTACTCAATTTCATTATGAGCCGCCGAACAATAATGACTTACTTTAGGTTAGGTGTGCACGACTTATAATTTAACGTTTTCGTACTGGTACACTTGGTACACCTCTTACTTATGACATCGCGTCCATTTCTCTGTGATGTGTCACACATTTACCTAACTGCCGTTCAAAACTTGATGATTTTTAAACCTCCACTAGCGCCAAGCACGTAGTTTATACTGGTTAAATAGTCTCTTAACTTTGTAAGTGTGTTAAGCATACGTAAATAATGAGTACGACAGTAAAATGTAAATGAGAAATCTGTTAAAATATTCTTAAAGGGAATATTTACTAGCTGCACGTGGGCATGCATCGAAATGGACAAGGGACTCACCCCGCTCTCCTTGGCTAATTGAGGACGGGCACAAACCTATGTGCTTGACGTTAACGATCACAGGGATATGGTAGAGTAAGGAACGGCACGGACACTTTTTCCGGGCTCTTTACGGGCCCGGTGTAAAATCTGAGCCTGGCTGCGTTTCGGTGACCTGTGTGGGCAAACCGAAGGTTTGTCTGTGCAATTATGGACGAAGTTATCTGAACGAATTACTTACCAGAGATCGCCTAGTCTGCGTTCTCTTTTAATTTTATGAATAAACAAAAACATCGTATCAAATCGTTACATTATGTGACTACGACGCGTCGGCGTCGTATCAGCAGATACGATATATCGTATCACCCCATTTTAAAATCGCACACTATAAAGCCGTCTTTTAGTCTTAACTTATTGTTATTGCAAGTTTTAAGCCTTAGTTTTATGTGAGGATCGGCGGGCCTGCATCTATTTACGTTATATATAGATTTATTGGCGCCGCGCCAAGGAGTGACTCCACTTGAGGTGAACTTAATGGTCTAATGATAAAATACGGTCAGTTCGTGGACGACGTCTGATAAGATGGGAGGAAGATGGTGTTTAGTGGCTGAAAAGTGTTCTTGTTGCTTTGTAAAACGGTTGTCTTTTGTAATACCGTAGGGATTGCTTTGCTTGAGTTAGGGTTCATCTTATAAAAATGTTGTGTATGTAAAAATGTTGTAACCATGAAATCTCTTATATGTAATTTTAAAAACGAAAAGTCTTTGCGTCTAATTATGTAGGTAGGTACAGCCAAAATGTGAGGGTGCCAGCATCTGTTACAAAGCGAGATTGACTAGGCGTCTTCTAAGCTCGTGAACATCATTTATTTATTTAATTTATCGCTTACTATTAGCTCGTCTGTAAAAAACAAGGTTATCATAACATAGATTCAAACCGTGCATTTGCACTATAAAAACGGATAACTTTTAAATACAACGTGTAACATTATTGTTTTGCATTTATTCTATCACACGTTGTATATAAGCAAAACGAGTTTTTCATAAACTAAAAGAGTTCTTCCATCTTTAATACCTACTAAAACAATTAATTGTAACAATCGGCAAGAAGTAAATATTTATCCATACACCTACATACCTCCTCTCTATTCCACAGCATTATCATAAGGAAAATCCTCCCCACACAAAACCTCAACACATAAAAGCTATGACATCTCAGTCCTCACATAAAGAGGAATCGAAGCCGGCAGTCAAAGCACGGACAGACAAACAAACAAATATAAATAATGCGGCCGAGGAGAAAGGAGTGAAATGTTATTCCTCCACCCTGTATAATAGAACGGGTGCTGGTATGCGAGGGGGAGGATTTCAGGGGATATGTCTGAGGATTGAGGTGAAGATTAAGTCCACCTTTGTGGTTGGTGTGGTGTTAAGGGTGCCCTAGTCAGTCACAAACGTGGTCTGGCGATTAATGATTGACGGTGTGCCTACATTCAGAAAAAAAGTCACATTTATTTATCTCGGCATTATTCATCTCTAAACAATTCAGAAAAAAAAAATTGATGTGCTACTTTGGGTGTAAATAAATAACTTATGACGTAGTACGAAAATTGAAAAATATATAGCAACCTTTTTCATTTTCTATTATTTCCTAAATTAAATATTATATAAAAAAATATTTTCGCTTGAGAGGTTAAACAGAAACATTGAGCACCTTTTCATAATATCCTTACTACCAAATTTCTTTCAATAAATTTTACGATCTCATTTTCGTTAAAAATCATATTAAATGATATGGAACTGTAAATTTGTGTGTGCACGAGCTTCGTGTTACTCATCACAGCGTTTATTCCTTCTTAAAAAATATGATGTTGGATGAGCTAGCATGCATTTAGCCGCGCTCGTCAACGAGTTCAACCGTTCGACTAGCACACCCTTAAAGGTACCTGTTACCATACTCCAATAACTAGGCAACAAACAGTGTCTATCATCATTAGCACAGTCTCGAATTCAGGAATTCTTTGGCCATTTTCGACGTGGAATGTCGACTCCATAGAGCTCCTGGTGTTGCAGGGCAGAGTCCCCACTACTACTACAGTACTAGGATGAGTGGACAGTCATCGATAAGGTGGACCAATCAGATCCAAATCCACGGCTAGACACCCTGTTAGGAGCTCCAGGCTTAATAATAACAGTCGGATACGATTTTTCTTTTATCAAATCGGTAAAAAAGACGAACATAAAACGCATCAAAGATCAGGAGTGGGGTTTTGTAACGTCACGTATAGGTGAAAAGTGTATTTACAAGTCACACGAGGTTTTAACGCACTAGAGGAGCTGGCGAACAAAAGCGGACTTGTCCGATTAATGATTTTTTACAGGAGGGGCAAAGTAATTGAAACAAGCAAAAAGAAACTTGCCAGATTTCTGATTTTTAGTGCAAGCGCACTCGCTTGCACTAAAAATCAGATCAAATCAAGAATCAGATCATTAAAACACAAAAACGTATCCGTTGTATGTTTATCAAAAATCTGAATAGATATTTTTTTTTTTTTTTTTGTCTTGGACAAATTTTATCTAATTTTAAACAGGACAAGTCCGTTTTTGAATAGAAAAGCAAATTTAAAAGTGGTTTTCCTATGAGAAAAAGCTGGAATTGATTAAAAATATTTTGGCAGTGCAAAGATGTTTACTTTCTAAGGTATAAAATACAAAAAAAAAAAAAACTGATTGAATGGACAAGTCCGCATTTGTTCGCCTGCTCCTGTCTTTATCATTTTCATTTTTTGTTTAGGTGATAAAAGAAAAAATTCGTGTCCAATCTTTTTGGAAATCTATCTGACGGACTGATTAGATTTTTTATTCATCTACCTACCCAATTCTCTTTTTAATACTGTATTTTATAACGACTTTTCCTAAATTTTAAGTAGCTTCAGCTTCACACCATGACAACGACCAATTTCTTACATTTCATCCCACATTCCGATATCCGCGGGTCGTCATCTCATGTGCACTGCACAACAGAAGTCCCTTTTATGTCGCTATTGACGCTATATTTTTATTTCCTCTCCGCTCAATACTGAACGCGATCCAGTTCACATAATACCACTGGAACGTAACACTTTGTATCACAACATTATATTTGAATAATAGTATTTAAAATATTGTTTTTTTATTTCATAAATTAAGATTTTTATTACTTGAAGGGAAATTATCCCATACAAACAAAGACATAAGCTTTTACCGCCTTATATGTCCCTTCCGAAGCTGGTGGTCTTGACTGCTAAATGGCGGTCGTCAAACCATGTCAGAGGCCTCTGAGGCGGTTTAGAAACTCTGACACTAGGGTGTGTGGGGTCGTTGGACCTTACTGCCTACACGATAAAGAAGAAAAACCGCCTTTTAATATAATATTATAGGAATCGTGTTTCAAAGACGCACCGCTTCCTAATTATTAATGGTTTGTTGTTGGCTTCCCCGATGCTACGAAGCTACGAAGTGCTACGCCGCGGCTACGAGTTCTCGTAGCAAATGATTTCACACAGTTGTACAACTGACGACTTTACTTTTGTTACAGACCAATAGTTACATAGGTATCATTAAGAGAGTTTTCACGGAGTTTTTTGCACGTTCCTCTCCATAGAGATCTATGTTTTACGGAATATTCAACGATCGTCAAGCAGTCGGTCAGTCAAAAGATGAAGCCATCTTTTTGTCTGACCGACTGCTTGATGATCATTGTGATCATGATCATCATGGACTCGAAGTGCCTGTAAATGATTTAATTGAAATGAATGCTTCAGTTTGTTGTCTCCATTTTTATTAGGGTAACCAATGGATCCCTATTACTAAGCCTCCGCTGTCCGTCCGCCCGTCCGTAAATCCATCTGTCTGTCAGCGGGCTGTATTTCCAGAACCGTAATAGGTAGACAGTTGAAATTTTCACAGAATGTGTATTTCTATTGACGCTATTACAACAAATAATAAAAATTAAAGAAGGTTCACATACAATCGACGTGTTTTTTTTCGGTTTTTGGTACGGAACCCTTCGTTTGAGAGTCTGATTCGCACTTGGCTGGTTTTTGTTATATTTTGAGTCTTTGAGACTAAAGAGGGATTGAGCGGGTCATATTTACAAGATGCACAAGGATAGATTTGCCACTATCGTCATGGAGTTAGTGCCTGAAGACCTACGGGATTCCCATGGGAACGGGATGTGCGCGTACGAAGTCGCAGGCAAAAGCTAGTAGGAGATACACTTGGCAGTGCCCTTCCCTTTGCCCAGCAGTGGGACAACATAGGTTACCAATAAAAACATGTTTACAGTCCAACTACTTCATAACTATGTTTTTATATTCCAAGATAAGAACCTAATATTATTCATAGTACCTACGTTTTCATAATAATCCCGTAATATTACGAGAAATAACAAGAATCACTATGTAGTCTTATACAACAGTCTTATACAAAGCAATTAAAGCCGTGCCACACCGCCACAATAACACAATCTAGCGTCAATCGAGGGCCACAACACGTACGCATTGGCCCCGGGCCACAATAACGGTGGGCCACGTGACCCGCTGGCCCATGGTGGACATGCAGGGAGTGAAGTTATTGTTTATGTGGCGTACTGCCCTTTCTTGGTATAGTGTAGTGTGGTAGATAATAGGTAAATTGTGAAAAAGTTATTAATTAAGCTACTTTTTTGCAAAATAAAACAAGAACGCGAGCGAAACCCGGGAAAAAGTTAGTTACAAAATAAACCTTTCGTGAAATAAAGAAAACGTGGTCCGCCATGATGACCTTATAAAGTACTGGTGCCAAACCTCTGACCTTATCAAAATCCACGTAATATCTGTCGATACCAAAATAGTGTTGCGTGGGTCTCGCGTAACAAAATTTCCGAGTAGTGATGTGCGCGCCGCTGCATCAAACGACATTACATCGATAGCGGCCGCCATGACAGCCCGACACAGATGATAGTCGATAAACTTGATTTGTGGGCTGCGAAACGTTTGATAATTACCCTGATTACTCATTGGGGTATGAGCTGTAATGATGCCTAGTGGTAATTGACAAATGGGGTGTTCTAAAATGGCATACATGAGTGGCAAATGCCTATTTTAGTTAATGAACGACCAGAGGGCCAATTCTACAAATTCGGAGACAACGTGCGCAGCCGCATTGTGTCAAAAAACAACTCTAATTTTATGCATTGCGAATGAGTTACGAATGCGAATGTTGCTTAAAAATTAGAAGAATTGACCCTCTGAGCAATGGGATTAGAGGGACAATTCTAGTATTTTTTAAGCTTAAAAAAAACTCTGGTTGGACACTAAAGTAGGCGTTTTCTCTACTAATTTACGGAATGACTTTTATTTTTACTAAAATTAATCAAATAGATACTTAAGTAAACATTATCTGTCGAATGCATCCCGGGAAATATTGACTTTACCAGCTGAGATTTTGGAGAATATCCTCACGGGGACGAACATTCTCAAATAGAAGGACGTCTTTCGGCTGATATGATGATGAAAAGGGTCTGCCCATTTTCTCCCAGTGATGTGACATAAGTTCATTTGATTGACTCTTATCACCGCTTAAATAAGATAAGTATTTCTGATGAGATCAAATGTGTTTTTCTCTAACACCAAACTAACTGGAAACAAAATAAACTCTCGAAGCTTGCGCTAAATTCTTCATTCTTTATTGTACACCAAAAACACTTGTAATATAATGATAATAAAAGTTAAATACATAATTATACACCCAATCGAACACATCCAATAATTTATAGTAATATTGAATTCCTTGAATTGCTACTAAGCTCTCTTCCTCTCTCCTATTTTTTACTGTGCCCGACAGGGTCCATATTGATCTATAACTTTATTTACCATTTTTGTAATACATATAGATTGCAATAAAATATTGAGTATTGAGTATTAAATACAAAGGCGTGCTTTTCTCACAGCAAACCTTTGAGTTGTCGTTGTTCCTAAATTTCACTCAAATCCCAAATGTTTAAAAATGCACAAGCAAACATTTTCCCTAAACACTGATAAACAAGCGGTATTGTGTAGAACAGAGGTAGGTGGCTGATAGCTGGTCGTCTGTAGCCCGGGGTGTTCGCTGGCGCGGTGGCGCGGCAAAACGGTACATAACGCGATATTGTGGCCGACACACCGGATTGTTTACTGTACACGTACGAGCAAAATACTCGGAGAAGAGATTTTGTTTTTCTATGATAGGCACGCGTTTGTCCACTATCTCACCTGGTCCTGATGTTAAGCGATGTATGGTCGATGATGGAGCACGCTTATTGCCTAGAAGTAACTTAATCACTCTTGACTTAAAGACTCCCAGGTTTTGGCTATGCTAGTTTTGTGTATGGGTTTTCAAGCTTTTGCTGTTGGAGTACAACTTCCCTATATCACAAGCACACAGAACAGGTAAAGGTACCCGTTTATTTTTTTATGTATCGGACATGCTCAAATGACTCCTTCCGCTCTGGGCGGAGTGGAAGAGAGTGTCACACACTTACTGACTAAAACCCATCCATGTTCCTCTTAATGCCTTTTGCGTTCCAGGGCCGAGGTGATACTTCCGCAACTCTGGCAGGCCTCAGGGCCTGCCAGGGTTGCGGAAGGGCCCACGACGCACGCAGAGTTGCGCAGGGCCAGCCCTAGCGGGCCCCGTCTTCTATGCTGACATCTCTTTCAGGCGCGCGTGGAACACAACGCGCCGTAGGTAAGGTACCCTTAACATAGAAACTTCCGAGACAATGTTGAGTATAAGTATCAGCTGTCTCCACGACACAATGAGCACACTCTTTATATTCCCTTGGACCTTAACTCTATCGTACCAACTGTGGCCATGGATAGACCGCTGCCGACGCCGGTAGTAGAAAACGTTTACGCATGTGATGGGCCCTCTCTCCCTCCCCCGAGGGCTCACAGTATGAGCACTCGGACCCCGTGTGATGGGCCTAATATTTCAAACCCAAATTTCTCAAACATAATACTGACTAGCCTGTATAAGGTTGTTTTTTGATGCTACATAGAAACCTAGCCTTCCTTGGCACACATGATGTAAAGGTTTTCTAGCGACTTTCACATTTACGTCAACCCAATGACTAAAATCCTATCCCATGACCTAGATTCCTAACTTCAAAATGCTTAGGGAAAGCCATTGTTAATCCTCTGTGCGAATTTCCCTCGTATTTTCAGCCAGCTGTGCCCGCCTGTACCTGACCTGGTCGGTAACCGAATCATGCCGGCCGCTCTGTTTCAATTTCACGTGCGCCCGCCAATCAAACGCCGCGCTTCATAATGACATTCACGATGAAATTATATATCAGTGCCCATAATGCGAGTTTTTTCGCGTTGGCGTATACGTATTTTTTTTTATTTAAACCGAATTTAAAGTGCCGTCTGACTGTTTTTTTTTTCCACACAATTTGACATAAGCAAACGCTTACGCTGGTTATTCGGTGTTACAGGTCGTAACATTCGCAGCAAGCATGTCTAAAATCCGTGGAAAACAAAACACATACGCACATTTTCGTACTCATCTCACGTACTGACTGCACAAATGCTCGCTTTGTTCCTTGTAACATTACTCCCCGTAACATAGGTCAGTACCCACCTTATAATGTTACAAAGCGAGCATTCGTGCAGTCAGTACGTGGAAACGAGCACGAACACGCGCATGTTATTCGGATTTTAGAACACGGCGTATCGTATCGTTCCGTATGGTGTCGGACGTAAACGAATAGCACCATCCCATCACTTCCCGTGGATGTCGTAAAAGGCGACTGTGGGTCTCACCAGAGAATGAACAGCAGCATTATTTGTAGTACATTGCAACAGGTACACTGTGATCGCCAACCCCGCCCGCCAAGCGTGGCGATTATGGCAAACCCTCCCATTTGGGGGAGGCTTATGTCCAGCAGTGGACGTCTTTCGGCTGATATGATGTTGATGATGTATCGTATCGCGATCAAGTCTGATAAAAAACTTGCACCAAGCCCTCAGTCATGGGATATTTTTATACTCATCAACGGGTAAAAATGAGGAGAATTATAATGAAGGATGGTAACTTATTTACGATGTAATTTACGTGAAGTGAAGGTCTATTTATAGCGTCCGTATTTGTGGTGTTTTAATGTCACTATGAACATTTTTGCGTAAATGCCATCAACTGAGACAAACTACTTGAAAAGTCATTTGATTGGCAATTTTTTGTCGTTTATGTGGTCGAACTTTTTTGAAAAAATGACACTTTTTTTTGTTTTTCTATTTTTTTCTTAATGTAAGTATATCAGCTACCTAACATCACCCTTAAATATGACCACGCAATTCTGGAACACCCTATATAGAGATTATGATAGGTCATCGAACACTGAACCGCTTGAGTCAATTTGTAGTTTCAGCGATATGTACCTGCATTTAAAAGCCTCGAAGATGAGGTAGGCTTATTTCATTCAGGAAACTTTAAATTCATTGGAAATGTTTCAGCGGGTATTACTGTGAACATGAGCAACTTTCACTATGGTAGGCGCCAGATATACTTGTAATAAAGTACATTGACCTTTCCCTAATATCTCTTCGTTCGTATATACCCGAACAATAAATAATGAACCGTTTTTCATTACCAGAGAACGTAAAGGACAACAATTGAAGTCGATTCAGGACAGCTTTATATCTTCTATTTCTGTTTTTAACCGACTTCTAAAAAAGAGAGAGAGAAGAGGAGGTTCTCAATTCGGATATTTGTATTTTTTTTTTATGGTTGTTCGGGCATAACTCCGTTGCTTGCCAACCGATTTGAAAAATTATTTTTGTTGGAAAGGGTATTATACTTCCCAAATGGTCCCATTGAAATTTTATCAAAATCGGATCAGTAGTTTGGTTATTAAATCCAAATAACTGGAAAAAATATGTGGAAAAATCATCCTTGTATACGAAATTGCGTATTTTTGCTTTCCTGTGATTTTCCAGTGTATTGTTAGGTGTGGGGTACCACTAAAAAATGAAAAATAAAAAACTTTTTCACAAAAAAAAGAAACCGACTTCCAAAAAACACTACAAAGTTCAAAATAACTTTAATTTCGGAAGTCGGTGTCAAATAACGAAGAAGCAACCAAAACCACCGACTTCCGAAATTAAAGTTATTTTGAACTTTGTAGTGTTTTTTGGAAGTCGGTTTCTTTTTTTTTTTGATATTAAGAAAGTCAATAGATTTTCGTGGACCGTCATTGCACAATTAGATAATTTTATAATAGGCCGTTATTAGGCGTTATATTTATAATTATATACGAGTAATAGGCCCTGAAAACCCGGGTTCGAAAGTATGTAGGTACTGAACCGCTGATTGTTTTTCGTACAAAATTTCAGAATTTATTCCATAATTTGATTATTAATTTGTAGAACTTCATGATTAATTTCAACCCTTGAAATATCTATAGAGGTATAAATAGTCACGGAAAAAAAAAAATTGAAAATGACTCCGATTTGAATATTTTTGTTCTTGTTTGGGTACTAGGGGTGGTTTAAAACACATTTCAGCCAGCACCTTTTCACCAAAACATATCCCTTGAATCTACAAGTACCTACCAACAAGCCCACACTAGAGCATCCACACGGCTGATAGTTCGAGGGACACGTCCTACGTCCACGCCACAATTATTCCGAGGTGACCATTAGGGCGCATTCAGCCAGGGATTGTTTGTGCCCCCGGCCTGTCTCATGCAAATTGAATACCGTCTGCGTATACTGTATGAATGAACGTGTGTATATTGTTGTGTGTTTGTCTGCTTTTAGGTAGGGTTTCAAGCGAGAAATGTAGATCATGTTTTATACTGTTTGTTTATATTCTGGTGGCATACAGCCTTATTCATAAAGACCATCCAATAAGTAGTTAGTACATACTTAAAAAGCAAAAAATAAATAAAATACTGTTTTGCAGAATCTTTATTCCATTTTTGAAAAGAGAATTTGAATCATGTACCTATTTTAATTTTATTAGAATCTGCTAATCAGTATTGGAACTAATCAAATGTTTCGATAATATTTTATGAATAAGCCTGTTCATTTCTATATAAATTCGTAAATTCTTCAAGGTTACAGGGAATTCTGGTTAAAACACTAGGAAGTGGTGGTGGCTAAGATTGCTGTAGTAGCAAAACGGTTCTAGAAATTCAGACTAATTCGGAACTCTTTTTATTTCTACCTACCTATAGCTACAACACTGGGAGTTATACAAGAGCAAAAATGTAATCAAAAAACATTCTGTATCGCTCCAAGTCTTTTATTCTGTAGGTTCTGATGTCAGGGACTTAAACTGATTTTCTGTTCAATGTCAAGATCATCACAGACGAGATCACAACGCCTACCTCAATACAGGGTGTAAGGGACAGCCCTCCGCAGGCTGATAGGGTGCATTAAGCTCCTTATTTTGAATTATATTCCACCAGAATTTTTCTCAAGAAAATTTACATATTTTTTACAGTTTTTCCTTTCTTTCAATGTAAAATTACATTCTTTGTACGCAGCACTAATAAAAAATAAAAGCTAAAATACAATTAAATTAAAAAAAAACAGCAATGGATGTTGAAATACTCGTAACGATCGACGCATGAAATCAGCTGTTCGGAAGGGCCCCGTAGCGGGGACGGCGGCTGAAAGCTAGCTGCGCTTGCCGATTGCCACGGTCACGATACATTGCGTATGAGGTTTTAAAACAAATCAGTTTTATTGGATTCCCATATCGTTCCTGAAACAATTTCATGTACCAGTCTTCTTAGTATGGTATACTGAACTCACCCCATCAGTCTGCGGAGGGCTGTCCCTTACACCCTGTATAAAGTGTGAGGAAATCGAAACAGATTAGATGAACGTATGAATCCAGAGATCTCTACCCCAAGATTCGCTTCTTCACTAAATTCTGGGCCATTGAAGACACTATGAAGAAGTGGTATCAGAAATCGAGAATTATTTAGTTTAATAATATTAAAGTGGCACCAGTGACGGAGAAGTTGAAAAGGAATCGCTTGTCTTGGTATGCTCATGTGAAGAGGAGGAATGAAACGCATGCCTACCAGGCCTACCCAAATGTCCTTACTTTGGTATTGTTCGTCAAATCGTTGAGTTCCTTAAAGTTCTAAGTTTGAGCTCCACAATAACTGACAAATGCTTGCACTGTCTGGACAGGTCCACTCAAATCTGTGTGGCACTTTCCTCCAAACTCCACCTCAGACATTAACCTACATGGTTCTCGTATGATTTGACCAGTACAATTTGTATGGACTTCAAAAGAGACTGTGACCTCTGAGTTTGTTTCGGTGTTTCTTCTCAGGGTAGTCAGCTAGGAAACACCGCCCTCATCTAGCTTAAAATGACCAAAAAAATATTGACGTGTAAAAGTGTTATGATTAATCTACTTACAAAATAAATATCATTTATCATTTATCATGTACAAAACTAAAGAGTTATGAATATAAATGTGGGTGAATGGAGAGGGAGAGGGAGGTCAAAGAAAAGAGGAATGGGCTGTCTGATGAGTGATATTAAAGAAAAGGAAGTTATAAGTGATAGCGTGACGGCTGACAGGACAGAATGTCAAGACCGTCCCCCAGTAACATGGGATAAGGGCAGGAAAATGAATGATGACTGTGTAAAAAATATTTGAGACCGTCACAGTAAGCCCTACCATTTGATTGTCATATGTACCTACTCGTAAGAATACATAAACCAAAATGGCATTAATACCATCATTATAAACAACTTTTACTAAAGGACCAAACCTGAAATCGCGAAAAAAACAATTACCTATTCCATACATTTTTATTTCGATTTTTTTTTTATTATTGATAGGCACGCGCTTGACCACTATCTGACCTGATGGTAAGCGATAATGTGGCCGAAGATGGAGCACGCTTGCCTAGAAGTAACCTATACAATAATATAAATTGCTGGCATGAGCTCTAGCTACTGCTAAAGCTGTTTCACTATTACCTACAAAAAAAAGGTATTTTTAGAGTTATACCCAAAGTGTAAAACGGGACTCTATTACGAAGACTTCGCTGTCTGTCTATCTGTCACCAGGCTATCTCACGAACCGTGATAGCTAGACAGTTGAAATTTTCACAGATTGAGATGATGTATTTCTGTTGCCGCTATAACAACCAATACTGAAAACGGTACGGAACCCTCTGTGCGCAAGTCCGAGTCGCACTTGGTCAGTTTTGTTTATACAATAGACTAAGCAACAGACTGTGTAACATACATTGTCAAAAAACGCTGTTTGTTCTATACTTTAGCTGTTGACTTTGTACGTACATTATAATAAGTAGGCATGTAACAGGTAGACATTTGAATTTCTTTCCTAACTAGGAGTAAGGAGGTGTTTATGTCTGCCAGGGTTGCGGGTTTTGTTCCAAAGAGTTACCGTGGCCCTGGAAAGCAAAGGGCAATAGGAGGAGCACGGATGGGTTTTAGTCAGTAAGAGTTCCACCCAGAGCAGCAGGAGTCATTTGATGGTTTCACATCCATGAAAAAGGAGGTGTTTATTTTATATTTATACTTTATGCAGATTAACTTTAAAGAAATGTCTAGATTCAGATTATAACAATTTAGCCTCGGTAAGAAGGAGAACTACATGTCACACTACATTGTTTAATTTGAACAATGAAATAGGAAAGGGTATCATTCATTTTGGGTTAAAAAAAACAAAAAAGTCATATTTGGAAATAATACTTTATTCTCTTCATTTTTAGAGTTCCGTACCCGAAGGGTAACCAACGGAACCCTATTACTAAACCTCCGCTTATTTCTTGACTAACATCAAAAATATGTTTTTTTTAATTATGAAAAAAAATTGAAATTCTCACAATACGCCCTTTTATTACCCGACTGCGTCAGAAGGAGGGTAATGATTTTCGATCATATGTATGTATGTATGTTTGCGTGTATGTCCATTTCTTTGGCACGCGCTACAGCGCAAAGGCCAGGGGCTCGATTCTGCTATTGCAATCGTGTCTCAATGACCGGTCAGTGATCGAATATTTGACAACTTTGACAGTTTTTGTATGGGAAATGTGTCAAAAGTTTGACGTTATACGTCCAAAATCGATCATTGACCGGTCATTGAGACACGATTGCAATAGCAGAATCGACCCCCAGGAACTGCATCAGACTGCTTGAAAAGTGACTTGTTTGGAACTTTTTAGTCGTTTTTTAGCGGTCGGGTTTTTTGAGACATTTATTTTTGATATATCACACGGTGCAGCTGTAAGAACTTATTTTTTATTTTTTTAATTTGTGCCCTAAAAATTTACCCCATTTTCAATAATTATTTGTTTTCGTTAGACGTCCGTGTGTGGGTCACTCAAGATTATTATTTGTAAGTACCATATTTTAACTAAATCGATCCAATAGATTTGAAGAAAATTGAATGACTTTTCTTAACTCTATATTTGTATGCCACAAAGGCCGAACATGACGGATCTCTTTTTGTTTATGAACAACCTGCATTCTTGTGTTGCCTTGTCTTGTCTTGTCTTGTCTTGTCGTTTCGTGTCATGATCCTGCAAGGGTTCCGTTTATCCATTATAGTGGTTCGGAACCTTAAAAAGATATTAGATATATATTTGAGGGTTAGAACAGAGGTGTACCCACTCCGTCGGTTTTGTTTACACCATAGGTACAGTCAACAAAGCTATATGGTAAACAGGCAAAAATGTTTTCTTTCCACTGCACTGCCAATATTTCTAAAGTGCGCGTAAAAACTTTTTAAGCTTATGAAATACTTACGAGTGTAGTGTACAATAACTGTCTACTTAGCACACTGACAACATTGTTTAAAAGTAGTTGTAAGTTAGCTGCCTGCATACCAAA
The DNA here is from genome assembly GCA_947386135.1 of Melanchra persicariae. Taxonomy (NCBI): domain Eukaryota; kingdom Metazoa; phylum Arthropoda; class Insecta; order Lepidoptera; family Noctuidae; genus Melanchra; species Melanchra persicariae. The sequence goes on along the minus strand of OX376653.1, from coordinate 2,090,080 downwards.
TAGTTTTGTTGACTGTACATCTAATAAGGGCCGAGCCTGTTGCCATATGTAATAAACTCATCATTTCAAACTGGTAAGTACTGATAAATTCCTTGTCGAGTAGCACTTTGCCTGACTCATGAATCGATCCCAGGACCTCATGCTCGACACGAGGCAATAAATGAGATAATTTATTTATTTGTACTGATAGTGTGTATAGCCGTGTAACTAATAACCTAGTAAGAAGGGCTTTCAAAAAATGTTGACCAGTCTTTTCATTTTTTGTAACCATTATAACTGGAATAGTGAAATAAAACGATAAAATAAAACAAATAAGTGTCCCCAATACCGTACGTACCATTAAAAAAACCGGCCAAGTGCGAGTCGGACTAGCGCGCGAAGGTTTCCGTACCATTATCAATAAAAAAAAAACGCCAAATAAATCACTTTTGTTGTATGGCAGCCCCACTTAAATTTTTATTTTATTCTGTCTTTCGTATTTGTTGTTATAGCGGCAACAGAAATACATCATCAGTGAAAATTTCAACTGTCTAGCTATCACGGTTCATGAGATACAGCCTGGTGATAGACAGACAGTCAGTCAGATGGACAGACACACAGACGGACAGACGAACAGCGGAATCTTAGTACTAGGATCCCGTTTTTACCCTTTCGGTACGGAACCATAAAAATAAACATTTTTACCAGTTCCATGAAGAGTTTACAATAAATTGTATCTCTAGAAAATTGGACTTATAAAAAGAGGCAAATAAATCATTGATTATTTAAATAAATGGGTACACATCATATCTAGAGGTATTAACATTAAATAAAAAAAAACCTCGTAAACCTACAGCACATTAATAAATAAATGAAACAAAAATAACATTATTTCTTCAAGTTTAATTGTATCCACTTCTTACAAATCGAATATCCAACAAATCAACACCAATGAAAAACGTCAACAATCCAAGAATTAACATTTTCGAGCTTACAGTGTGAACTCGCTCTAGTGTCAACAATTAATTTGTGCAAATCACCGCGCACCGGCCGCGCTCTCCGAATCGAATCAGCATTCGATTGCGAACGCGTTCTTTTTGCCCCAAGATTGTGGTTTAAAAAGAAATTTAATCTTGCTAATAAACATGCAAACACGAACGCCGCGGCTACCTGTTGAAGCGCGCGAGACAAACGATTCCTCAGCCAATCAGAGCCCAGCGGCCGCCCACGGCCAACCATCATTGGCTCATCGCTTTAGAGGGGGGAAAGCCAAGGGGGGACAACCCAGAGTTCGCCGTTAACATGACACTAGCAAGAAAAGCGCCGCATTGAGCTTTCGACGAGCTTTTCACTACGCGCGCGGGAATTAATCGGTTTGCGATATTTTGAATGTAGAACGCATAAATTAAAAACAATCATTTTAAAAATAGAACTGAAGAGAAACTGTAACAAGTCAAGTTTGGAAAATAATGCGCGTGGAGTTTCGGTGTGAGGGAAATTGATTTTTTAGAAAGTTTTTATTAAAATCCGTCAAAATTGATCTCACAATGTCGATGGGTAAACAGCCCAATGACCACATAAAGCGGCCTATGAACGCCTTCATGGTGTGGTCGCGGGGGCAGCGGCGTAAGATGGCGCAAGACAACCCGAAGATGCACAACTCGGAGATCTCCAAGAGGCTGGGGGCCGAGTGGAAGCTGCTCACCGAGATGGAGAAAAGGCCCTTCATCGATGAAGCTAAGAGATTGAGGTAAGTAATTTTTCCTACTAAGAGAAGGATCAAAGTTGTGGGTGAAGTACGCCTTTAAAAAATATTAAATTGAGGTCTGTCAGAAATTAAAAAAAAAACCGATAACTATGCTTTTTCGTTTAACTACTATTTGAAACTTCACAGTGTTTTCTTTATTCATTTAAAATTAACTGTACCGTACTGCTATGTCATTTCTTTGTTAGGAAAATAACTTTATTTACCAATACAATTTTATTGGTATCGAAAGATGATATACATATCTGTACTAATTTAATAAGATTCCAATAAAAATTAAACAGCGCTAGGTGTGCAAAAAATAAAGAAGCAATAAAATATTTGAACTTATCTCGTGCTAATCAAAAATCTCAAACGATAACCGTCATAATAATATAGTCAGTGATTTAGTTAGCTGTCAATTAATGGTGCAACCGTTTAAATTTTTACTGTTTTTACTACCTTACTTTTGTACTTTATTAAATGGATTTAACATCATGCAAACCTTTTCAAACTTTTATGTGGGACTAATAAACATGTAGGTATGGGATTTTTTATTGCACGACTCTTATGTTTCATTACGAAATTTCAAAAATCCTATCCCACCTTATCTCATCACTATTATGAACAAAACAAATATTAGTTCCAAACCCAAATGTCTTTTTAACACAAAAACTAAGATAATTAAACCAAAGGAACGCACCACACACAGTTAACCTTTCATTTGTTAAGTAAACACTCAAAAGTATTTAATTTTCTGTCTCGTTCATTATCTTTTTTAATTTCATATCTGTGAGCAAACATGGAACAAAAGCCACACACCTGTATTTCGTTATCTGTGGAACAAAAAGCTGTATTTGTTTAGTTTTATACTTATACCATTTCTCCAGCCGGCTGTCACTGTGCTTTTAATTTGTTTTAGAATTATTATTGTTATTTAATTCACTACCTTTTTGGTTTTGGTGTCTTGTGAGGGAAAAAATTTAAAAGGAGTCACAGATTTACTTACAAGATAACTTAGTCGTATAGTAGCTTATGCACAAAATGCATTACTATAGATATATGTCCAGTATTATCTACTTGAAAAGTGGTTAATAAACACGAATTTATAATAATACCTATATATTAGGTACCTACCTATTTATTAATAACTGGTTGTGATGCAATAAGCTTGCCGACAATTAGTGAGGCGGTGACTTGATCATCATCATCATCTTCCTGCCCTTACCCCATGTTACTTGGGGTCGGCGCAACACGTTTTTTTCTTCCATTCTGTCCTATCAGCCGTCACGCTACCACTAACTCCCTTTTTTTCATATCGCTCCTCACACAATCCATCCATCTTTTCTTTGGCCTCCCTCTCCCTCTCCATCCATCCTTTATATTCATAACCCGGCGGATGAAACGCATGTAACTAAAAGTTACATGCGTTTCATCCGCCGGGTGACTTAATCAAGGCAACAATAAACAAAACGATTTATAAATCCCTGAAAATGAATAAATGCGAATTTATGGTTTGTGTTCAAGGCACTCAAAACATTCATCAGAATCTTATCTCCATCTCAATGAAAGAATTGGTCATGTGGTTGGTCAGTCAAAACTGCTACCAAAGATGCTGCAAATTATCCCACTACGTTTTTTGCCGTTCTGTCTGCCGACGCGAGACGAGAACAGTATAACATTTTGATAAAGTACTAGTGGGTAATGTTAGTCATAGCAGCTGAAGCTTTATTGAGCCGAGAGTGCAAGGCAAAGCTCACGCGTAACAAACAACGTTTTTCAACACACTACAAGGGAATTGATAAAAATATAGGTAAGTATATTATTTTGGAACAAATATTAATAAAAAGCTTTATGGCTCGCAGATTTCGTTTTTTGCGCATATGTTAGGTCTTTTGTGCAAAGAACAAGGTGCCAACAGTAACTAGCTTATTATTGAAAATAATAAGACTCTAAATAAGAGGGGCAAGCCACAAACCTCTCCGCACTAGTGCAGAAACGAGAAATAAAACTAACTACATTTTAAATACGAACAGAAACACAAACGGTGCAATAACAGCCAGTTTTCGGGGTGGGAAAGTATGTTAATAAAATATCCTTAAAATAATCGTCAAAATATAAATGAGAATGTAAGTTTTACGCTTTCACGCCTAAATCGAACCGATTTTGATTGTTTATGGTACAGAGATAAGAGTGCTAATTCTACTAATTTTCAAACAACTTTCGTATTCGCATCTCAGAGTCGCATTTGTAAAAAAAAACCTCAATTTCCATACACTTTTTTGTTGTCTTCGTAATAAAATTGGGCGTGGTCTGTATGAAAGAAAATTTTGAAAAAATAATAATATATCTACGAAGCCGGGGCGGGCCACTAGTAACTTATAAAACACACACCGTTTAGCGACACAATTAAATGTGTAAACAGAATGATGCCGACTGCCGCCGGATGTTTGACGCGCTTATCTCTTACTAATTAGATACAAGAGAGCTTTTCTTTCTCTCTGACTATATTATAGTAAAGGAGTTTTTATTAAGCTGTTTGTTTTAAGTTTCTGTTTGAACAAAATATGTTTTTATCCTTTATTAGCTTTTGCCCGCGACTCCGTTCCCGTAGGAATATTTTCTGCGCAATTTTCTTAACCTTCTACGATTTATGAGAAAACTTTTAAAAAAATAATGAAATCGGCAAAGTCGTTCTCAAGATATGGCGTGACCAAGAGAAACAGGGATTATTTTTTTATATAAAAAGATTTTAAATAAATAGGACAGAAAATAATTTTAAAATAAAAATATACAGGGTTATTTGTAAATCACCAACAACATTTCAGTGGGTGAAAGTACTCATGATTATAAACAACTTTTACTATGGGACCCAACTCTGAAATATCAAAAAATAAATCGGCTGTTTAGCAGCATAGAGCTAGCAGATAGGTACTTATCTACTTTGAGCCTTAATACAATATTTTTAAAGTTGTACATATTTTTTTTATAAATAACATAACATAATGCTATATTCTACGAAGCGACAAGTAGAGAGATTAATACCTGATAGTAGGTACACCGACATTAAGCCAGTTACCTATTTAAGTTTCTATTACCATTAGTTTGAAAAATATACCCGTGACACCTACACTGCAATCTTAACAATACCACAAGCCAAACCCTCTTGCATTAAATAATACAAGATACCTACTCAGTGATAAAACTTGGTGTCAGTTACAGCATGGGGCAGCTTATCGATATTTACGAAAATGATTTTCTCTTTTTTTATCAGAACGAAAAGAGATTTGATTTAAAACCAAATACAAGATATTAAAATCTCAGTGCTATAATTACGAATGCGAAAGGTTATGAGGGTCAATAGATGGATTGATGGGTTTTACTCTTTCACGCGACAACTACGGAACTTATTTTGATGAAACCTTACTGCAAGGTTCACCCGCGGCTGCGCGGGTGACTACTATGGTATCATTGTAGTCTTTGTATAGTATAGTTCATAAAAATATAAAAAACCGGCCAAGTGCGAGTCGGACTCGCGCACGAAGGGTTCCGTACTATTATCTGTAAAAAAAACGACAAAAATCACGTTTATAATATATAACTACGCATCACATTTACGTAACAAATTAATTTAATCTACCCACAGAGGGTGGTGAGAAGCGGGAATTATCTGTTATTCATTGTAATAATATCTGACTCAAATCTTTCTTCTCGTCATGTTTCTCATGTTTTTAACTAGTACCCACCATGAGAAAAAAGTGGTAATCTCTAGAAAACCTGTCTCGCCTTTTCCCAATATGTAAGTTTAAGTTTCTTTTTATTTGTACCCACATTGTGTGTATCTGTATGTGCCTTATAAACAAGTTTCTTCTTCTTCTTCTAGGCCAGTCAAATTAGCTTTGAACCTTGCAAAATCCCTAACGGTGATTTTATTCTTAAATAGTGTATTTGATCTTAGCTAATAACTCTACTCTGCGATCGCAAACCCGCCTGCCAAGCGTGGCGATTATGGCAAACCCCCTCTATTTGGGGGAGGCCTATGTCCAGCAGTGGACGTCTTCCATCTAATATGATGATAATGATGATGACCGCCTATGTCAGGGATGGCGAACCAACGGCACACGTGCTAGTGACGGCACGCAACAAAATAATTCGGGCACATTAAATTAATGATTGATTGATAGATGCCTCCAGAGGTCCTAGACAATGTGCCATTCAATTAGCGAATGCGACTGTCGAAATGCCAAAATGTAGGATTTTGATCACGTGATATTTCGATAGCATCTGTCAATTCCATACATTTTTGACGTATGACAGAATCTCACTTATCTCGAGCCTTAGTTTTTTTAGCTTTCATTCTGCTTAAATTACAAAAAAAATATATTTTAACATAGCATTTTGCAATTATTATTTTTTTCCATGTACTTATTCGTTTTTGTGCATATTATTATTATCACAAATCATAATATTTTATAAATAATGGCAAGTTCAAAGGTTGGCCATCCTTGGCCTATGTGATCTCAAAAACTCAGTAATGGGTAGCATGATACTCCTTAGCAAGCCTAGTATCAGATTTCCTGGCTTACAGTAACGACACACATTAAAAAAACAACCCTTTCTAAAGAACGCAAGTACGCATCACAAATACGCAACAAATCAATTTAATCTATCCACAGAGGTCGGTGAGAAGCGGCAATTATCTGTTATTCATTGTAATAATATCTTGCATTGTTGGGGGACGCGTTATCGGGGGTCGGCAGGTCCATAAAAACGAGCTTATGCCTCCAGTCTAACTCGGGACGGACGGTATAGAGCTGTTGTTGCGAATTCGGCTCTAATTGTCTGCTGCGAGGAGGTTGTACTCTTTGAATGGGAGGAATTTAACTGGGATTCTGTTTTGTTGAGCCAGATCGCAGATGAGGTCAAGTAACTATAATAGTAGTTTTGAATAACAATGACCTAAAACAAGGTCATTGTTATTCAAAACAACTATTATTAATAAACAAAGTTTTTGAAAAATAAATCTGGTCTTGTTTCGGTTTTGCAAAAACATTTTGTCTATTTTTTTCTTTTACAAATAAACATTATTTCTGTATCAGCCGGTGTTGCAAAAATGTCGTAACACGGTTTCAAACTTGAAGCATTTATTTCAATTTAACTCTTTACCGGCTTTTGAACAGTCAAATATTCCGTAATTCAAAAAATAATAATTCAAAAAAACAATATCTATTAAAATCAAATTATTTTCTAACATAGAAAACCACATTTTGATTCGTACGTATGTATTATCTAGCTTGATTTCCATAGCATAAAAAAACTATTTATCCATTTTAACACTGGTCGTATTAACATTTCTATATGAGGTGGGGCAGTAAGAATTAATTTGTAAGGGTTGAGTTTATTAGCAGGGCGTAAGGGCGCACGCTTCACGTCAGGATTCATTTGTTACGAATATCTTACTTAAACGCTTATTGTGCCATGGCTCTTATCATAGAAATATAAAAAAAAAACTTCTTTCTATCTATAAATCTTGTATACAGCTTATTTTATTTAAACGGCCCTAGACAATGTGCCATTCAAATTAGCGAATGCGACTGTCGAAATGCCAAAATGTAGGAATTAGATCACGTGACATTTCGATAGCATCTGTCAATCCCATACATTTTTGACGTATTGACAATCGCCTTCGCCACGCTACCGTTGACAGAATCTCACTTGTCTCGAGCCCAAGGATGGAAAATCATCAAATGATTCCTTCCGCTCTGGGCGGAGCGGAAGGGAGTGATAGACTCTTACTAACTAAAAGCCATCCGTGTTCCTCCTATTTCCCTTTGCGTTCCAGGGGCTCTGGACAAGTGACATTTTGTCAGCGGTAGCGTGGCGAAAGCGATTGTCAATACGTCAAAAATGTATGGGATTGACAGATGCTATCGAAATGTCACGTGACCAAATTCCTACATTTTGGCATTTCGACAGTCGCATTCGCTAATCGAATAGCATATTGTCTAGAATCTCAGGGCCGCGGTGACTCTTTCAAACAGCTTCGGCAAGCGGCTTAGCCCGCGCGAATATCAGACATTTCGGAAATCAAGGGAACATTCTCCCGCGATAAAACGAAGTCTGTGTGCTATTCCAGACTAATATCTATCTCTGTGCCAAATTTCATCCCGATCCGTTCAGCCGTTCTAGCGTGGTTGAGCAACAAACATCCATACTTTCGCATCTAAACAGTAGTAAGAAGGAAAAGTATGATTCCCATTATAAAACTGTTCGTATTAACATTTCTTTATGAAGTGGGACAGTAAGAATATATTTGTTAGGGATGAGGGTATAAGCGGAGTGTGAGGGGCACACGCTTCACGTCAGGATTCATTTGTTACGAATTGTGCGATGGGTCTTGATTCAATGAGATATAGTGTAAAAAAATTTAAAGGGTTTGTTAAAATCAGTTTTCTAATCGGAAGCGACTGGTCAATTAGGATGATACCTATCGTAGTATTTATTTATTTTTATTATTTTTTTAACAGTAAATAAATAAATTAATTAATCAATTTTAAAACTATTTCTCACTAATATATAAAACTTATAGATACTGAATACAAACTAGTAGAAAATATAAAAGGGGAAGGAAAGAACTCATAGGGCATCGAAAAATTCGTCCACATCGCTGTCAAAGGGAAAAGTGCCCAGAACACTGGCCGCATTGCCACGTTGAATGGCAATGCTGATTCCTTGGCCAAAGACAAGGTCAGCCCTCTGGTCACGTGAAGAGTCGACTAACTGCTTGCTGATTATTAATAAGCTCTTTTTTTGCTAACCTCGCTGTCTCCGAACACGTTTGCTTAAATTAAATGTTACCAATTTATTCTTGTCTTTTGACTTAAATACAATCAGATTGAAGCAAAAACGTACCTAGACTCCGGCAGGGACTCCGCACAAAGTAAATAGGGACATCCGTTTTCTGACAAAATAACAATTTAATTTTTATAATGTTGGAACCTCTCTATAGCTTAACCAATGCCCTTACCTACCTTCACAGTGTCACTATGTACACAATATCTTATAAAAAAATATTTATCCTGTAGTACATAACACATAATGTACCTACACATCTTCGCAAACAATCCTCAACCTACCATTGACTGAAGATAGTCACAATCAAATGATTTCATTGTTAAAATCAATAGCGTGTGACGTCAGAAGTCAGTATAAAGACGTTCTTTGTAAGTCTACAGTTATTTTAACTTATTTGTAAGTGATAATAATATGTGCTGGAATTGATAAATGATGTATAAAGGGTATTGTGGAGACGCTTGTTTGATTTCCACGTGGGGAATGAGAATATGGGTTATCTATCAGATTAGTCACTACCCGTCTGTTTCGCGTTTAGTCTGTTTTTAACCGACTTCAAAAAATGAAGACCTCCTTCTTTTTCGGTTGTATTTTTTATGTGTTTACGAACGTCAATCATTATTATGAGCCAATTTGATTTTTTTTTAATGTGAAAGGTCTTTCTGATTGGTCCAATAGAAATTTTATCAAAATAGGTTCAGTAGTCTGGTTTTTTAAATATACTTTTTTTATAATTATACGCACTTGACCACTATCTCACCTGATGGTAAGCGATGAAGTGGCCGAAAAAAAATAGTTGGAAAAAATATGTCAAGTAAATGAAATTGTGACTGTGACTTTTCAGTGGTGTTGCTTGGTGTGGGGGTGGGTACCTACCACTAAAAGTAAAAAATAACATAAAATTTAATAGAACCTTTGCACTGTTCATTTTTATGTTATTTCTGCAACTGTTTTTCTGTGTGTACATATATTATAAAATGAATGAATGATATGAAATGAAAAAAACACTAAGTACAAATTATAAAACAACTTTAATTTCGAAGTCAGTTTTAAAATACGAAGGAATAACCAAAAACACCGAATTCTGAAATTTAAGTTATTTTATACTTTGTAGTGTTTTTTTATTTGGAACTTGGTTTTTTTTTTTTGTAAAAACGTTTTTAATGCTAGATATTAGAAGAAAAAAAATTGAGACTATGTATAAATGAGAAAACTTATAAACTAACATAGGTAGTCACTCCTAGCGTAAGGGTTTTAATGTATGAAAGTCTCGGAGCAAGGGATCGGTTTCGAATTCTGTTTCGGCCAGATTCGGCCAAAAAATGGTTGCCGCCGGAGTTTACGGCTCTGCCAAAAAGTGGGCAAATATTCATCTCAACCGAAAATAGCTATCTTTAGCTAACGGTTGTGATTGACAAGTTCAATCAGAGTGCCAAATTTACTTTTTAGCAACATTTGCAATACCATGTCAGTCTCAATCTGTCAAAAAATGTATGGAAATTGAGGCTTTTTTGACAGATTGCGACTGAGTAATTGCGACGGAATGCAAACGTGGCTTAAAAATTATTAGAATTGGCTTTAAGACTGTCTTGTTTTATGAGTATTTGATTGATTGGTTTCATCCGAAATTTTTGGTAGTTTTTTGTTATCATGTTCAGTTTCGGTTTCAGCCGAAACGGGAGTAACCGAATATTTTTCGGGATAGATAGATTCCTCTGTCAGACTATGTTGCGCGGGTCAACTGTCTCTGGTATAGATGACTCTGTGGTGTGGTATGTCAATCATCATCATCCAACGCCTGACTTCCCGTACTTTTGAGCTTTGGTCTCTCTTTTCCAATGCTGATACCAGAAAAACAAATGGTCCCATAATGTTGAAGACACTCTAGGGACAATTTTCGTACCTACCTACTTAGTTTCCGAATTTTCCGTTAGGAAATTCTCATTGACAGCCCGGAGTTTGGAAGTTGGTGGTGTGACACCCTCGTGCTTCGGGAAGCACGTTAAGGTGGAAGCGCTAGGGTAGCCAGCGAAATTCGAAACTCTCTCAGTGAGAATTGTTGTCAAATGTAGTATTTCATGAAATCATAACATTTAACATCAATTCTAACCGAAGGAGTTGTATTGACGATTTTAATGATTACAGTTCTGTAAATACGTTCTTGCTATGGCTGCGAATCGTATTTTGACCAACATACAACCTGATACTGACCTGCAAATTGCAAAAAACGTAAGAAAATTTGAATTTCGCGGGCTACCCTTTTTTTTTTTACGGGGGGAAATCCTCATGGATGTCCTCCGCCCTGGGGCGGGCGGAGGGGTCTGTCAGACTCTTACTGACTAAAACCACCCCGGTGTTCCATCTTCCACCTACGCCGGGGATCGCGGGAACATATGCGACTTCCGTAATCCCCGGCTGGTGCCGGCCCGCCTCTGCGGGCCACATCTCGTATGTCGGGCGAGTGAGGTGTTTAACTCCCCCCGCGACGTCAGAGGGGCGCACGGGAATACCACGCGCCGCCACCTCGGGTCCGGATGAATGGAGGGCAACGGACATCCCCAAGTCCGCCGCCCCTGGACCCAATTAGGAGGACCGAAGGAGGGCAGCGTACGCCCTCCTCCGACGCCCGGTGCGCCTGCTGCGGGCCGGGAGAGCACTCGACATCTCCCTCTCCCTTTCCGCAGCCTCCTTCTGCGCGATGACAGTTTCGCAGAAGGAGACCACCGCGTCCCAGGACTCCTCACCGCCGACCATAGAACGGACTACAGCCGGCAGCGAGAGGTCACTGCCTACCACAGAGACGAGGGCACGGCGTGGCTCCTCCCAAGCGGCACACTCTGCCAGCGTATGCCGCGCCGTGTCCTCCCGACAGTTCGCGGGCTACCCTAGCCGTTGGTCCTGCGCCAGATATCTTTCCGGTCATGGGGTTGCTGTCCCATCGGAATATGTAAGCGATGGAAGAGTGAGTGCACCTGTGATGGCTAGTCTCCGTTGAGATTAACCGCGGCCGGAATCGGTCAGAAGGACTATATTAGAGTCATTTTGAAGACACTGCGGCAATTCTCGTACCTACTTACTTTTAGGGATGCATGAAGGAGCCTCCTCGTGTAGCGCAATTTGTTCCATCTGACACTAAACTGAACCGAGCGCTCGGCGTATCCTGGACAGTCTCACCTAACACCTTATAAGACTGGCCAATCCTTCCCTTACGGTGGTAGGGCTAACGCCCGCCTGGTTCGCGACCACCCTTCCACCGGAGTTCGGCGTCAAGCAGCGTGCTGTGTTTCGTCGACGCGTGGGAGGACCAGTGCCTCAGGGCATCTCCTGGGCATGCTCGCTTTCATCATGGACCTCATCTATCGCTTTCCATCAGGCGTGATCGAGGTCAAGAGCTAGCCCATTCATAAATAAAAAAAAATAAAAAAAATACTTAGGTATAATGGAGGAACGTACGTACACCTCTAATTTACCTAAGTTTTGTCAGTGATGCGTATGCGAACGTTATTTTAAAATTACGCTAATTGGCTCTAATACATACAATAAGGCCACTTGCACATACCAGAGTTGTTTTAACTATGACTTAGTTTTAACAAAGTCAAAGTCAAATTATTTATTTCAAATAAACCATTTACAGGGACTTTTGAATTGTTAAAGTCAGTCAGTCAAAAACATGAAGCTAGTTGCACGTTCCAAAGCGTAGATCTCTATGGAGAAGATCGTGCAAGAAACTCCACGGACACTCTTGTAGGTAAACCATTATAAACTTATATAAATGTTATAAATATGTGTGTGTGTGTTATTATTTTATAAATGTTTGTCCTATTTTTATAATGAGGTGTACAATAAAATATTAAATAAATAATATGTGTTACAAAAATCTCGGTTTCATTACCATCCTTCGAGAGTTCATTAAGTATGGAGTTTTTGATAATTATGTAACCTCGTGTTAGCAATTATGCGCAAATAAACTTATTTTCTTTCTTTCTTTCAACTAACTCTAAGGTAAAAGATAACTCTGGTTGGTTCTAATTGTAAAGCAAGCAAACATAACAGGAAGTTTTCTTTATAAGTACTTCTCTACTACTGATAAACGATTGCTCAATACAACCAACTATCGAATGTTTTTTAGTGACTGTTATTGAATCCTCCGATTATGCCCGATGTGGCCCGATCAAACAAGAGTGATAAAATAAGTATGGCGGCAAACACTGGCGCGCCTTACACCATTGTCTGACCGATAACGATGGGAACACACCATCAGAGCCCAAGTTTAAGTGTTACTTTGAATTTATATCGATTGTGGGAGATATTGATTTCATTCATGATGTTGTATTTTTTAACCGACTTCCAAAAAAGGAGGAGGTTCTCAATTCAATCTTTTATTTTTGTGTTTGTTACCTCAAATCTACAAGAACACAAAATAACTTTAATTTCGGAAGTCGGTATTTGGTTGCTACTTGGTTATTTGACACCGACTTCCGAAATTAAAGTTATTTTGTACTTTGTAGTGTTTTTTTGGAAGTCGGTTTTTTTTGGTGAAAAAGTTTTTTTTTTATATTAGTAAAATGAAATGCTGTTCGTTGATTAGAGGATTACTTGAGAGAGGCTGAACCGATTTGATTAGTTTTTATTTTAAAAATTTTGTAGTATACCGAGTAAAGATTTCATGGAAAAACAATGACACTAGGAAAAGGGCAACGTCTGTCGGGGTAACTAGTCGGCAATTTATTTATTTATTTATTAAAATAGGGAAAACAAACAGTAGTATAGCATCAGTAGTATACAATCGCATGTATATTGAATTTCTTGGAGTATATTGAAGTTAATAGAGGACCTAGACAAGTTTATCAACGATAACTATTGACTAAGTCCAGAAAGAGTTACCGCGGCCCTGGAACGTAAAAGGGACTAGGAGGAGCATGGGTGGGTTTTAGTCAGTAGAAGTCTGACACTCCCTGCCGCTCCACCCAGAGCGGGAGGGGTCATTTGATGATTTCCCATCCTCAAAAAAAAAAAAAAAAAAGTCCAAAATGTTTGGGATTTGCCCTAAACGCCGTCCGCATTCGCATATTGAATCAATGCAATCAAAGCAATCTGTCAAAAAAGCCTAAATTTCCACAATTTTTTTGACGTATTGCGACTGACATGCGAACTTTGCTTAAACATTTGTAGAATTTGCATTCTACTTAGCGAAATATCACGTATCAATCCCAAAACAACGAATGAACATTCATCATCTGCCTAGCCTTTTCCCAACTATATTGGTGTCGGCTCCCAGTCAAACCGTATTCAGCTGAATACCAGTATTTTACATGGAACGGCTGCCTACCAGACCTCAACAACCCATTAACTAGGTAACACGGTACTTCTTGGCAAGACTGGTGTCAGATTTTCTGCCTTCTGACAATCCGTAACGACTGCCAAAAGTCTACAAATGACAGCCGGGACCAAAGGCTCAACGTGCTTTCCGAGGCACGGAGGAGTCTCGGTATGTTAATATGGTCACCCATCCACAGACCAACCTCAGCAAGCGTTGCTTAACCTTGAAGATTGGCCCGTGTGGCTGTTACAATTTAGCCGCGAGATCCTCTACTTGAACATTATTTGTTATGAACATTATTTGTTATGAACATTATTAAGTTTATAATTATGTAATGACCACCTTCAGTGCGATTCTGTAAACATGTCGAAGTGAAAACTTAGGCGAAGTGAACGACAAGTGAGCTGTCAAACCATACAAACAAGATGGAATGACAGCTCACTTGTCGTTCACTCCACATAAGTGTACACGTTGAGATGTTGATAGAATAGACCGGCTGTATGTAACCCATGTTTCAAAAATAAACAATTTGATTGAAAAAAAATACATTTGACAATCGCTTTTTCCGATAGAATGTCTCTTTGTCTAGAAAGCTCTAGACAAAGAGAAATTCCATGAATGACCTTTAAAACTTACAAAGCACAAAAGAAGACATTGTTAAAAGTAATATGATGTACATTTAACTGAATTACAGGCAACGACCGATAAGGATGGGAAGACACCATGATATCCAGAGTTTAAATGTTATTTACATCAATAGTAATATTGATTTTATATAACGCGACGATTTTTGTGATTTCCGTTAGGAATTTGTCAGTCAGCATGAGGGGGCTCTAGACAAGTGACATTCTGCCAACGGTAGCGTGGCGCGTGGCGATTGTCAATACGTCAAAATTGTATGGGATTGACAGATGCTATCGAAATGTCACGTAATCAAATACCTACATTTTGGCATTTCGACAGTCGCATTCGCTAATTGAATGGCACATTGTCTAGGGCCTCAGAACTTAACTCAAGATTCAACCAAACAAATAGTCAGTAGAGTTACTTTATATTATTTTAAATGTAAATGATGACGTTCAAAAGTGCCGTTTAATGGCCTAATTGAAATTTTGACTTTGACTTTGAAATAAATGTCTTCAAACGAGTCTTGTGTTTGCCTAAGATCATTAAAATTGCGTAACAAAGTAACACAGAATTAAAAACTTTCATCTGAGTGAATTTCCCGGGACCAAAAATTGCGTGGCATCAATGAAATTGGTACTAAAAAACAAAGTTATAATGTTCTAACTTTTTTTTCTGGTTAGGTGAAATAGAAATCTACGTGTAGCACTAAATATTTAATTAATAGGATTAATGGATACTCCAAAATAATTAATTAAACCTTGAAATATTTCATTGCCGTGTTTGTCCACACGTCACCTTGTTGTGTATTATTCCTCATTGATAAAAATCTATTGATTATTTATATTAAATCCTTGTTTTATTTGATACATGAATATTTAAAGTATTGTTACGGAATACATTTATTCAAATATTTAAACAATACAACAAATGGTTAATAAAAAATCATTTGTCCCAGAACTACCGTTCATCGCCGTGTCCTAATCATGTTTAAGGATATTGTTTTACCTAATGACTTGCGTCCCCCCCGCGGTACGCTAAACGTTTCGTATTAGTGCTGCCTAAGTGCTCGACGTGGAAGGACGTACACACGTGCCTGCGTTTTCGAGCCATAATGTAAGTTATTCAATTTTTATATTACTGGACATTTTTTCTTTCATCGCCGTGGACAGGTATAACCTCATTTTGAATTAAGGTTGTCTTCTTGAGTAAGCATTCGATAGAACGCCATTTCTTTTATGTTTATTTGTGAAGTGTTTATTTCTTCAAATAGTTAATAGATTTTATGTTATTTATATTTTTTGCCTTGATTTTCATCGCCGTGCTTTCATTGCCGTGGTTTTTGTGGGCGAAATTTTCTATGGCAATGAAAAAAAAGACATGGCAATGAAAAAAAATTCATTGCCATGCCTTGTAAAACAATTTATTTTCATTGCCGTGGCCAGGTATTTCATTTCCGTGACTTGTGTTTTCATCGCCATGGTATGATTAGGCAAAGAAAATATCTTTATCAACTTTTATCTGATATACAGGTAATACCGATTACTGACATTACAGGACTCGTCAAGTTAACTCTCTCTGCAATGCGATAAAACATTTAAGGATAGACTTGATGAGTTTTTACTGTACAGTCAACTACAAAAAGATTTTTTCATGGTAACCTAACAAAATGATGTAACATTTGGTACTCTATCACACGTATAATACACCCTCACACACGCACGCACCTCCACATACTACAGTCTGATTTTAATAATGGATTGTTTATTTTTAGGATGCCAAGATGCCTAAACCAAAATTATCTAAAGAGGAGAGAAAGGACAGGAAAATATTGGCGGAAGAAAAGCGACGTCAAAAATTAAGAAACGACCCTGTATTAAGAGATACTCCTCTCTTAATACAGGGTCGCTTCTTAATTTTTGAAGAAAAGAAAGAGAACGATATCTTAAATAGAAGGCTGCAGGAGTAGTTGTTCCTCGAAGTGCAATGACTTCGCAATATTGTAGGAGGATAAGGTCTTGATTCCAACACTTGTATGGAAGTAAAATTTGGGCGAGGAAATATTACAAAAGAAGAATGAGAGTACAATAAGTAAAGAAAGACTGTTGAATTACACTCGCAACACTACTTAGAGATTTTAATACTACAGCCTTTATTCTTATACATACTCCCATTCTTCCTTTTGTAATATCTATCCAAATCTTACTCCCATACACAATTTGTCTGGGTTTGCCTTTCCCTCTCGGAGAGATATAATATTTTTTCATTTCCATGGATTGATTCTTTCATTACCATGGCACAGTTTTTTCATTGCCGTGCCCGCTTGTTTCATTGCCGTGCACGCATGTTTCATCGCCGTGGCACGGAATTTTTAATCCTGTATATCTCGTTAGTTTTTTAAGTTATCTGCTAGACATTAAGCAAGAATACAATACATTATCAAAAACTTTAATAAAAGCGTTTTTTTTTAAAAAAAAACCTTAAGATAAAAAAATACACGGAAATGAAGATTTTATAGGACCTGTTGAAATTCACTCATCTACACTAATATTATAAAGAGGTAAAGTTTGTGAGTTTGTAGGGGGTAATCTCTGGATCTACCGATTCTGAAAATTTTCTTTGTATATTATATGTTAGCCACATTCATGAGGAAGGCTATAGAGGGGAACGGGAAGTTCTTACAGTAACGAGAAAAAACGGGATATGAGCGTACGAAGTCGCGGGCGAAGTGCTATACAAAATATATTCATTGTACGATGCAAAACTCAACCGAATTAGGGTCTGTTGTACAAGGTTATTTTTAAAACACTAACAACCTTTCAGTGGGTGAAAGTACTCATGATTATAAACAACTTTTACTGTGGGATCAACTCTAAAACATCAAAAAATAAATCCGCTGTTTCATACAAAATGCAATATTCACCCGATAAAAACGTATGAAACAGCAGATTTTTTTTTTAATTTTTCGAGTTTTACAAATAACCCTGTAGATATAGGTAGATAGACTTTATCCGATAGCTGAACATTTTAAAAAATGATCATTGGCAACCAATGAAACGCCCCAAAAGCACAGTATTTCAAAATGCGCCATCCTTATTAGAACAACATTATATGCGTAACCTTTCCACAACTAGGCTTCTAGTTCTAGTAGACCGAATGCAGATGAATACCAGTATTAGGTATATGAAGCAACTGAAATAGGTGCCACTCTTAACATTTAAAGCAGGTAGTCTTCAAAATACAATTATGGACAAACATGAAAATGATAGTACAACAGTTCGCCCCTTCCGTGACAATCACAAAAATCTATAAAAATTGTATCACAATCACACAGCACTATCTTCACCAAAAGGCATTAAGAGCCTTTACGCGGTACGGCTTTTCATACAAACTTTCAAATCCTTATTTTTCGAAATGAATGAACTGATTTTAATGAAACTTGGTATGCATACGCTAGATATCCAGGTCTAAATAGTTATCAGAAAACATTTTTGAAAAAGATTTTAGAGGGAGAGAGAGAGAGCGATTTTAAGTTTTCTATAGAGAGTGAAAAATCACTAATCCTTCCCCCTGAACTCTTTTTCGAAAATTTTCTCTGATACCTAACTATTTAGACCTAGATATCTAACGTATTCATACCAAGTTTTATTAAAATCGGTTCATTCATTTCGAAAAATAAGAATTTAAGAGTTTGTATGAAAAGCCGTACCGCGTAAAGGCTCATAATAAAAAAACCAATAATAGTAGATTATGCACCCAGGGGATAAAGCAGTGTCTTGTGTCACGGGCGTCATATTGAATCTCGAACGCAATGAAGGATTCGAGAGTTAACTCCCGAGCGTAGCGAGGGAGTTTAGAGTTTAACTCACGAGCGAAGCGAGGGAGTTAATACAAGAATCCTGAATGCAGCGAGGGATTCAAGCTAGCCCAAGACAAAGACACCTTTATCCCCGAGGAGGATACTCTACTTTTCACACCTCCTGTGAGAAAATAAGAAGCCATAATACGAAAAACAAAGTATTTTAAATTTATAAACACTAAGTAGAGGCATGTATTTAGAACTATACTGTATACCTACTTAAAAAAAGTTAGTTTAATACCATACGGATTTGCAATATTCGCGCCTTTTTTGCGTTCCACTCTACGTTACACCAACTCGATTTTCGTTTTTTCTTTTACTTCTCTGTGGGTAAGTAAATATATGCAGGCCTATTGTTAGCAACCTAATACAATTTATGTGTACAAAAAGCTTTATACATAGCTTTATATCAGCTGGTAGAATGGGTTCGGACGCTTGGCTGTATGCAATTTAAATTTAGAACGTCATAGGAGATGCTCGAGAAAATAGTTTTTAAATTAATAAATCGACTATAAATGGGTTTTAACTGTTATTCTTATCCTTTTATACAATAATCCGTACATAACCAATTATTCTTATAATATTGTCTTCAATCCTGGACCCTGGTCGATCTTTATGATTTTGTAGAAATTCGAGAATATCATCCCTAAGTAGTAAGAGTATCGAGAATATCTTTCCTCTTCCTGGAACAGAAAGAGAGAGACAGAGACAGAAGGCGTTGTAAGTACCTAATATACCGCCAATTGAGCAGACAGATGAGGTTCCAAATTTAAATCACATTATTGACCAGCGGGTTATAATGAAATCCAGTACAATATTATTGCCCGGCTGTGCCACCGGCGAAAAATTACTCACTTTAGGTTAGGTTGGCATGACATATAATTTGACGTTTTCGATCAGGTGGTGTGAAAAACTTCTTATTGACGTTCCAAATTCAATATACAAGCGATGCTTGATATCAAGAATCTTAGTACAAATATCTCGATATCGTTATTTACCGAATTCGATTAGCTCCAAAGAAAAAATACGCCAAAACGTGTCCGATAAAATGCGTCGATAGGTTTTTTCTTGACCAGAGATATTGTGTTATTTTCCTTAGCGATATCATGTTTATTTGGTTAACAAACTGTAATGAAAGAAGTGATAGTGTCAGGTTCGTCGACCTTAGTTTTTTTTGGTTTCGAAGATAGGACAGTTTCTGTCAATGCTGATAAAAGTGTTTGGTGTGAATAGGTAGCTACTTGTGTAAGGAAAAATTTTTTGATAGGATTTAACCCAGTGCGGGACCAATAAGTCAAATTAAAACATCATTTAATTTACCTTGCATTATTGTAGGTAATAATAGAGTTATAAAACGCGTAAATCGGGCGACACACCGGTATTTCGGCATAGCTTGACTGGAAGTTTTATAGTAACAGTTTCAGATACTAGAGGGCAAATTCTATTTTTAAACAACTTGAAAATTAGTAGAATTGGAACTCTGATAATATTATTAGGTACTAATTTCAGAAGATACCTACTTCCTGTCGTGACAAACTTAAAAATACCTGTACTTAGGTAACTTTATCAGAAAGGCGTCTCTAAATTGTGTCAGATGTTGATTACAATAGTAGGTATATTGTTCTTATTGTTGTTAATAACTGGGAGTGTACATTACGATAATTACCAACGGGCTTACCCACCAAATTTTCTAGTATTCGATAAGATCACAAACCTTGAAAAACACGAAAGACGTCGCGGCTCAGCATCAATCATATTCTCAAACTGCTCCAAACACCACCAACTACATTTTTTTAAAAACAGCTTTGATTGAATAAAATGTATCACATCCATACTTATAAGTACTACCAGTTATGCAGATCATGGAATCCTCAGAACGCGAGAGCCAATTTTCATTGCAATCAAATAGCTCAAGTCAAATAACAGAAGACACGGCAGCATTTATCGCAAATTAAATAAAAAAATAAATCTAAATCCGCTCCACAATCAGACTCAACAAACATTCACATTCAAACCTCAGCGCAATGACGAACTATCATCCGCCCGCGTGGTCCACTCGAATAATTACAATCGACTCGCTGACAATCGCGATTCTATCACAAAGCTCGCATAATCGGACGCTGTGTCGACTCATTCCCAACATTCCCGTCGTAAACACACAACCCCTCATCGCAAATTCAACTCTATTGCGTAACAATACTATTCAGATTTGCTTACATTTCCAATGCACATAGTGCAGTGGTACACACAGATACCCGATTGTGACTGGGACAATGCAATAATCCGCGCATTGTTGAATCGACATTGTTGTTTTAAGGGCGGCCAGGCGTCGCGACAATTGCACGCTTTATTGCATAAATAATAATGTCATATCGCCCAGCGGCATTTCATTGTGGCATTTTGACGCTAAACTTATAGTATTGTGGGGCGAATTGAGTTATGCTTTCGATTTCAGAGGTATCGGATATCTTCCGCGTTTGTTTTTGCTGATAATATTCCAAGTGTTGATGTTTGCTCGAGAGCGACGCGGATACAGAGAGGTTGACGTGAGAGCCAACAATCGAGTGCGAGAGATAAAGTTTATTCAGAAATCTGGCGCTCTGGAAATAAGCCAACCAAGTAGAAGAAAAAAGTTAGAACGTGGCATTAGGCAGAGCTTACACGTTCACTCAACACTGTAATACCAAATTGTTTAGTTCCAAATTCTAAATTATTCATGCGGTTTCTAACAACCTGACTATATTAGATGTAATGACTAGTAGGCACCGGATCTCATTTAATTACTTGACACCGGAAAGGTTCAGGGACTCCGGATACGCCCGAAGCTCTCCAAGAGCACCAACACTTATGATAACTTTGCATATTATTTGCCAAATTAATTAACAAATATTTCCTTTTCTTCTTAGGGCACTACACATGAAAGAACACCCTGACTACAAATACCGGCCACGACGAAAGCCGAAACCGCTTGTCAAGAAGGAGCCGAAATTCGGTTTCGGTATCAACGGGTTGATGGCCCCGGTACCGAGACTGGTGACACCGTCGGTACCACACCCGATACATCCCCAGCTGCACTCGATGCCCCATCATTTACTGCCGGATAAACCGGAGTTGAGCAGAGCCTTGTTCCCGCCATTACCGTACCCGTTTTACCCGTTTGCGAAGATACCGTCTGATGATGGCAAGCTGGCGGCCGAGTTGGCGCATTTGCAGGTAATCTTCAATAAGGTATTGATTTAAAATATGTATTTAGTTTAGTCATAAGTTCATAAACACACTCGAATTATTAAGATAGTTGTCACACCATCAGCAATCGAAGCTTCGTAAATTAGCTGAAGCATTCCACTTTTTTCCGTACACTTTCTGGGTCCCCGTTCAGTAGACAGAAGGACATTCATAAATAACCTACAATCGGAATAGGTGCTCGCGCTTCGCTACTCTTACGTTTAAAAACAAATAAAGAGGTATTTTGATATGAAAAGGCTTGTGTCTAATATCCTCATTCTTTCACCAGGCACTTTACGGCGGCGCACTATACAGCAGTGCCCTCTACAGCAGCGCACTATCCCCCTGCGGCTGTCCACCTCGCCGAACACCGTCGCCTCCCCCCGCCGACGTCAAGCGCCCCGTCGCCTACGTCCTCATGAAGAGTGACGAGGAACCTCCTCAGCACGTCATCTGAAGGCCGGTCGCGCTCCCGGCGAGGGTATGGCCCTCGCACTGGGAGCGACCTTCCACCTCCGTACAGGAGCGCGAGACCAGCTCACCTGACAGTGTCTAAGACTGAATGGAAGGTTATTGACTTTTGTTGTGTATAGGGATGGGACAGTTTCGGCCGATGCGTTGGTTTCGGCGATAAATGGTTTCTGTTTTTGGGACAGTAAAAAAAAATTAAGCGTAATCTTGGTTAAATAAAACGTTGAATGATGGAATGGTGCTGATCGTGACATGAATTTTCAATGAATGACGTGCAATCAATGTTACTGTTAATGTGCAATGTACCTACTTTTAGTTTCTCGTGAGGCGCACCTCGCACTTTGAATAGATAACATATCATAGAATTTACTCTTCAACTGTGTAATTAATAGACGTTAGTTAGGCGAATTAAAGTCAATTTTGTAAAAAGACTACTGTATAACGTGTACACAGTGTTACCGGGTTTTTATTTTCATCTTAGTCAAGTTTAATTAGTTGTTGTTCTTATTCATTAAGGTTTTCCTTAACACTATTTGATTGTATTACTTTTATTTGTTAAAATAATCTCACTGTATTTTAAAACTCTCCTAATATCGGCACAGGATTTGTCTATAAATGTAGCTGAACACTAATGCATTAAATGTATTTAATCAAAAAAAAATGTAGTGCAATATTGTATTCATGTAATCAAAACATACATCATTATACTAACTTAAGAAGACTTTGGACACGAATAGAATAAGTAATTTACACTATTTACTCTATTTTTTTTTTCGATGTTTTTAAAATCCTTATAAGTGCTAGAGGATATCGAAATTAGAGTTAATAGTGTGAATTAATAAAACTTGAAAAATGTAAATAGCACTTGTAAATAATCTACGGTTAATAATTGTTTTGTTTTAAAACTAACATAGATACCTACTGTAATTAATAATTATTATTTCTTTTTTTCCATTTTGTTTAAATGTTGTATTCGCCTTAAATCTTGTTTATTTGTCTAATTTAGCGACGTTGCGAAATATCGATAAATAGCATTTTCTCAACATTGTGTTTATTTTAATTTTTTGTGTTTGTTTTATTGAAGAAGTTCTAATTTAAGAGAGCAATATATGACAAACTGACATAAAGCGTTGTCCTGGTTGATTGATTATAACGTTATTTTGTCGAAAAAGATGATCTCACGCTAAATAAATAAATACCTCCTAAAATTCTAGAATTTCACAAAAATTGATATCGCAACTGTTGTCTGCTCCTATCCTCATGAAGTTGGACCAGCCCGAGTGTCCCTGATAAGGATACCAAAACCGAAAATAATAAAGATGCACATCACTAAATAATTCGACAAATTGACGTTAGAGAAATATGACGACAAAGTGTATTTAGTTTTAAATAATTCTTCCATAAATTATGTTTAATTAACCCACCGATCAATTTTAATTACTTAGATATTTAATTGGTCTTATTTAATAGTTATAAAATAACGTTTGTAAATTACAATTAATGAATTATTGTTGATATTATGTTGTTGTTGTAATTTAAGTTTTGTTTCTTGAAGTTTTTAGTTGTATTCAACGAATGTTTGATTTTTATATGATACGAATAATAAACGATACATCAGAATAAATCAGGTTGTTTTAGTTCTTAGACCTTTAAGAAAAAAGAGAGAAGCTTCATAATCGGTTGCCAATTGGCGAAGTTATCGCTGAACAAACAAAAACATCCAGACGAATTGAGAACATCCTCCTTTTATGAAGTCGGTTAAAAAGTCAATTTCTCAAAATCAATCATCAATCGACCCATCGATCATCAGTTCTGCGAGCATTATGCCCTGCCCACTGCCACTTCACTTTGGCGATAATTCGGGCTATGACGGTTATCTTGATTATCTTGCGGATATCATAAAATCAATATACTCAGGAGTAAGAAAGTCATAATTAGCTTTAAAGAAAAGGTGCTCCATTGTCCACCACATCATCGCTTACCATCAGGTGAGATGGAAGTCAAACTTGATCCTATCAAAAATGAAATGGCGCTCGTTTATGCTGAAATGGTTACTATTGAACCTTAAATGCTAATTTTGTTTATAAGATATGCTATCGTAAGGCGCGACACATCATGGTAAGTATCATAAATTAATACAGACATTTTGGTTTAGATAAAAATATACGAGCTAATTTACGTGTAGCTAAAATTATACTTGAGTGGGATTTGGCAGGCCATGTCTGCCAGATAGCACAGCTGTTGTCCCCTCTGAGCTGAGCCTCGGAGCTCTGACACAGCTATTCGGAGTCGTGGCAGAACGAGAAGAAAATAGCGGGACGCCTGGGATAAGATGATGGCTGTATAGATGGATTGGCGTGAAGGAGCTCAACAAATAAAGAAATGGGAGGAATAGGAGGGGAGGCCTCAGACCAAGAGGAACAATTAAGGTTGATAATAATATAGAAGATTAGAGCCCATAAATAAAAACAAACCCATAAAGGCACCCCGAAACATTATAATTATTTTTTTCTTAACGAATCGAAAAATAATCTAAGAATCTTGATATCATCATCCACACTGTTGGGCATAGGCCACCCCTAAATGGGTGGGGGTTTCCATAATCGCCACGCTTGGCAGGCGGGTTGACGATCACAGTGTAGATGTACCTACAGAGAATGCTGCTGCCCATTCTCTCCTATTCCTTTCTCTTATTTTTTCATCTTGATATCAAATTAAAGTTTATTAACTTCAAAAACAATTTCAAAAAGATTAAACTTCCAATGGCCATGTGTTGAACAGCCACTCAAAAAGTCAGCCGTGCGAGTATTTCTTTAAACAGAGGGGCTCAAAGGGGCTCAGGATTAAATACGGAACATACTCAATTATCGGCGAATAAACACTCGAGTGTGAACAATAAGGGGGACACATGGTAGCTTGGGGGACGAAGGGGATTTCACGGTTTTTAGTTTATAGTTTGGAGAGAAATATACCTAGAGAACTGGTGGAAGTTTTTCGGTGGAAGCTGGAAAAGACAAGCCTGTCTGCTTCAGATGGAATGAACTGCGTATCTAAAGCTTTGGGAATACTTGCATTGTGCTTATGGCTAAGGAGTAGAATTACCTACTGGAGTCTGCAGTGTTTCCTGATGGATTTTTATTTTTTATGGATGGGAAATCATCAAATGACTTCTTCCGCTCTGGGTGGAACGGAAGGGAGTGTCAGACTCTTTATG
Organism: Melanchra persicariae; assembly: GCA_947386135.1. Lineage (NCBI taxonomy): Eukaryota > Metazoa > Arthropoda > Insecta > Lepidoptera > Noctuidae > Melanchra > Melanchra persicariae. Next base: position 2,064,792 of record OX376653.1, on the reverse strand, counting down.
ACTAAAACTCATCCGTGTTCCTCCTTATGCCCTTTGCGTTCCAGGGTCGCGGTGACTCTTTCAAACAAATTCCACAGCCCTAGCTTTCCTGATAGATACAACCTGGTTTTTAAGTCAAGAGTGAATATTTTACATCTAGGCAAGCGTGCTCCATCGTCGACCACATGGATGCTTTCCATCAGGTTAGAAAACTGTATTTCTGTGATGGGATTGACCATTCCCTGGTTACGTACTCCTTTCACATCCGTATTCTGACAGTTTTCCTACGTATTTCTTAAAATGCGTTCATAAAACTTTACTTAAGAATAAATTAATGGGAATTTGGTCTTAAGCCACAACACATAACATCAGGACATGCAAACAGGGTCTAAAGTTTGTAAGTATTATAAAAAAGTTTTCTACAAATTCAAATACTTGTAAATAAAGAAGCAACACGTACTCGTACATCAGGAGTAGGTACCTAACTCATTATTTTTACCAAATATGTTTATCAACCTGCAACAAACCATATTCAACCAGAAATGTGAAACAAAACTACCACCCCCATCCCATAAAAACCTCCTTAAAAATTAAATCATAGAGAAACCGTTGAAACGCCATCGATGTGAGATAGAGAGGACATTTAACTTATCGGCAATTAATATTTTATTCATGTACAATAAAAAGACAATAATCACAGTTTATGTATCGGCCCGGGGGCGATTAGAGGCGCGATCGCAGCGGGGCGGCCCCCGTGTTGCTACTGGGTAGTAGGGCGACTGTACGGCAAACGGTAGCGGGACATTGATTAAAACTGGGAAACTTAGTAAGAACAATGTAAGTAACACTGTGAGCCGTCCTGCTTCTACTTCAAAGATGTTGTAAGCTTACTGTACTGGGCATTTTAAAAAGTAATTTACTTCTTAAGTGTTTTGACACAAAAAAAACGAAATTGAAACACGCGTTTCTCTGAAAATTGACAAATGCGTTTTTTATTCTTTCGGTTTCGGGCAGTTTCGGCCACAGTTTTGAGTTCGGTCAAAAATATAACGGTTCATAAATGACGGAGATATAAAGAAACAAAAATAAAAAATACAACCTTTTTTAAGCGTCGGTTAACTGATCAACATTTTTCATCATCCACATCAAAGTAATTCCCGTAATTGTCCCACTCTCCATTACACCATGGCCATCCCATACCCCACAAACAAACACCCTTTAGCAGCTAATTGCCGAGGTGGCGCGATCTCTATTACAGCCACCATAAATCCATGGCTTTAGATCACCCGCTCGCAGATTTGTGGTCGATGTACTTAGGCTGTTTTACCGTTCACGCAATGGCACTTGGGAGTTATTGCCATTTAAGGTGTGATTGATAGATGGCGTATATTTTTATTTTGTTTTTTATGGATAGATAGAGGAGGTTGTCATGATCATTCGTTCATTTGCTACAAGATCGACATTTCTCAAAATTGATGATTTTTAGTTAATAATAGAGAGTGTTGAAAAAAAGGCGCTCCGTTTACTGTTTTAATTTCATTTCTCTACACTCTATAGTAAGGGTGATAGAGGAGATATTCACAGATAAATAAGTAACTAAAAAATCATCAATTTTGAGTTATGTCGACCTTGTTACAAATGAGAGATACATCATAATTTACGTAAGTTCAAATGTTCTTGTAGGTAGGTATAGGGAAGCCAGACAGTAGTTTTTACTAAAGTGATGTACCAAAATAACGTTCTAAATAACTATTTATGTACCTACCTCGTTGTACGATCCTGTCATGAAATAATTATACTTGGTTAAGCTGGGGAGATTAAAAATAAAACTAGAAGAAAAATGCAATTCGCCGCCGGTCACAGACAGACAGATTGAAAATTATACTGAGGGGAAATTGTATCAAGCAATAATCTGCGACTCGGGTTTACCTACAGGTTTGCCTTTATAGGCTTTTTTAACATTATGGTACTGTGAACAGCCGATTTTAAGAGTTAAAATTGGTTTCAGTTTTCATTTTGATGATCTTAAAACTAAAAGTGATCAAACCAATAAGGTATATAACACCTTTTAGATATAATGAGTAGGAAGGCATGTGAAAATGTAAATATGGTAGGGTGCGATGGAGCTTTCTGGCAAATCTGGTAGGTATGAATCACTGAACTCCTTGTTGAAAATTGTGGTGTGTACAGGTTCTATACAAAATACAAACCTATACATAAAAGCAATAAGTGTACCTACCTATTCCGAATTAAAACCTGGTACAATAGCTCATTTACTTTTTCTATAATTTGAATAAAATGACTTCTTTTTTTCAAATCGCAGGATATGCTGAAATAGGGATCTTTTAGGCTTCGAACAGTTTGTTAATTAATTTTTATTACTTACTGTTGGTTTTAATCTTTTTTACAATTTTGTTTTTGTCTTGTGCGAGTCCCAAATAAACATTTTTTTTTCTTTACCACAAGTGCAGCTCGAATAAACGGAGGCTATAAAACGTACCTATCGAGAGATGAAAAACCTACAATTTCCCATAGCTACCTACTGAAAAAGCACAAGCACACCACAGACTATCATCAGTCTAGCACCCTTAACAAGCCCCAACCCGATTCTCAATGCCAATAACGACAGCACACACTCCTAAGCACCCGACAATATGTTCAATGACAGTCATTTGTCAGCCGTCAGCCTCCCACACCGTTTACTGGCAGTCAGACATTCAGATCAACCTGAACGACGGCCATTCATGTGTGATTCATGTTGCTCTATGGTAGGTAAGTGATAGATGCGATATGAAACGGATTTGAATAGATGGTGTAGAGTTCAAATCAAATAAAAAATACAGGATTATATGGTGTTAAAGTTGTGACACCTACAACAATTAAGTTAATAGTTGTGATGCTTTTAAGTTAACAATTAGCAAGCAATGTCAGACCCAGTTTCTCGAACGATAATTATAGTGACAAATGGTCAATCTTGCTGAAAGAATCTGATACGCCCTTCAGCTCCACCCAGAGCGGACGAAGTCATTTGAGGATTTCCCATCTAAAAACAAAACATTTATTGCTGTGATTGTCTGAATGAGTTTCCAAAAGCCTATCGTATCACTTGACGATATTTTTAGAAACCAGGGGTCTACTCCCTAAGCCCGAAGTTCGTAGTTTCGGCCTTAGTGTCGGGCGTTTTCTCCGTATCACCTACGGACTTACGATTAGTCCCAAACCCGAACTAAAAATGAATGACAACACAATTTGACAGTTGTTCTTAGTTCAGGTTCGGGACTAATCGTAACCCTGTAAGGAGTAGAAAACGCTCGACACTAAGGCCGAAACTACGGACTTCGGTCTTAGGGAGTAGGCCCCCTGGTTTCTAAAAATATCGTCAAGTGATACGATAAAAAAAAAATCTCTGAGCTGTTGAGCTGATTTTTTTTCGCGATTTCAGTGTTGGTCCCATAGTGAAAGTTGTTCATACTGATGAGTACAATGACCCTTTAAGAGATTTTGCGTTTATTCTGTTACATGTTGTATATGTGTCGCAGCCATCTAGGTGAATCAGCCGTTTCATTAAAAGCCTAGCCTTTTCATTTAACTGCGCCTGATGGAGCATGTACCCAGGAGTTCACACTGCCGAAAACCACACGACTTGAAGACTTGTCGTATTTAGTCGCGATCTTCAGCAGTTATGGAACGAAGTCACAGAAGAACTAACCACCAACAGCCATTTGTTACAGAGCTTATAGTTAAAAAAACATAAACAAACACATAAAGAATCAGGCAACTTTTCTCTTAAATTCATTCCATTTTTATCAATATATTACAGCGAGAACGGACTCAGCCTTCAGTAAATTATCACAATTCCATACTTTACCATAAACAACATCACATCATAAACAAACAAGAACAACAATTCAAAAAAAGAAAAACGCCGAATAAAAATATAAAAAAAGTTCGTCAGGGTGTCATGGCGGCCGCGTCGGGTCGCATAATGGCAATTTTTCGTATACACAGCGTCAATGCGATGAATGCGAGATGTCGCGTAAACGGGCGCCGACGTGCAAATTTGACGCCTTTGTGTCCAACGGCCGCGTGCGTGACCTGCATTTTAGTTGATGGTTGGGTTCCGTGTTGAGATGGGAAGTGATGGCTTTTGGTTGGCAATTGATGGATGTCACCCCATGTGAAACGTGTCTTGGCTAAAACAAAACGTCATTCATCATTGGCATTTGGCAACTGTCATTCGACATCGATCCCCTGTGTTTTCATCTCAATATTTTACATATGACCGCTTATAACCTGAGAAGGAGAACACTCATCACGAAATGCCGGAATATGTCTATGCACTAAATGTCATTGTATTATAATAAATGATTATGATATAAAAGCATAATTTACTCAATTCTGAATACTTTCTGCGATAATGATATCTACCACTTTATAATTATGTTGTTTCCTAAGAGACAAACTCATTGTAAATATGAGTCAATTCACAGTACAACGAAATGCATAGCTGCTGCATATTTAAGTTAGATCTTAAATAAGCAAACTCGAAAATATTCGTTTACTGATTAGTTGCCAATAGTACGAAAACACAAAGGAAAAATTTCGGAAAAACAGCAATCAACTATTGTCCATGATGACACGTAATAGACACTCGCTTTCAATCATAGCGATTTCTGTAGTCACTTTGTCGGATTATTTGTTTGTGCCCCGAGCGGCCCATACCCACGGCATGCGAATCAAAGGGTTCGGGGTTCGACTCCCGAATGCTGCATTATTTGATGTATTATGTGTTTAGGATAAGTTTGAGTTTAGGTGGAAAAGTTTTGGTAAGGATTTCTAAATGTTACATTCGGTTAAAGAAGACAATGGCCCATATTCCAAAACAAAAACTCCAACTCAACTCCAATTCCTACATGAGCACGAAAATGTCAATGAAAGCTTGTCTAATTGACGTTTTCGTACTCGAGAAATGAGCAAAGAAATGCAAAACTTCAATTTATGACAAGCTCCGATGGAATTGGAGTTCGAGTTGAGTTGGCGTTTACGTTTTGGAATATGCGCCAATATCAATCATCACATAAGTAATAAAAAAACCTTTCCTTAGTGTCAAGAAATAGTTACCAAAATGTAGGTATTGACCACGACACGACACGGCCTGTGTTCCAGCAGTGGGGACGATATTTTTTTTGTATGGGAAATCAAAATGGGGATGCTGCCACCAGCATTCCTACATTGAATGGAAATGCTGATTCTTTGAACGAAGAAAAATGGAATATAATATCCACGCCCAACTTCCGAAATACAAACAACGAACAGATTTCGGAAAATTACACAAGTTTTCAGATTATGTAACTATTAAATAATACAATATATCCTAGAACCCTTCTAGTATGAGAATAGGGGCTGCTTTGACGCCAAAGAATCAGCCGCCCCCGTCATCCTGAAATGCGGCCGTGGCTACCCAACGTGAACAAATCCTCGGAACGGTGAGGTCGCTTCGCGAAGCCTGTGAAACTCCCAGAAAACTTCTGGGTGGAGCTAAGCTGGCTAACCTAGCCAGCACACCTACGCACAACGGACCAAATAGGAGTCTTATTGTGGAAAATGGAGTCCCTACTCTACTCTAGTGTGAGAATATTAAGTAAATCAATTCCTTCTATCAATTTCATGTACTCCACAATCTAAGAACTCGAAGACAACAATCCTCCAGCCAGCTGTGTATACAAAAGAAAACACCTAACATGTCCCCAAAAAAAACTAATATTCAAACACTGGCCGATATCTTTTATTTGCTCTGGCGTCTACAATAATCTCCAGAAAGGAAGCGGTTGACGATGCGATACGATAGTGTCGTACAAAGAAGCTTATTTCCGTTGCAACTCTGCCTATAAAAACCCTTACAACGCCTTCTTACATTCGACAACACGCCACGGGAATTTCAACCTTATTGGCTACAAAACAAGAGATATGTACCCCCGTGGTAACTGCAATATAACGTTTGTAAAGGTATATATCGCAGTGAAAATAAAAACTGAACAAATGTCGCGATAAGTTTTTGTAAGGGCGTTAGGTCGACAATCAATGACGGCTCTGAATAGGAGAGTGAATGAAATATGTTTTATAGGTTTCTGCCTATGTTAGTGATGCTTTTTTGAAGATAAAAGGCAGTCTATAATAGGGTATTGGCCTGAAAAAATGAGTAAGATTAACAATAAATATTCGACACGTAGGTATTTTTTCTGTGGTATGACGTGTGGTATGATAAATTATGACGTCACGCGTTTGTACACTTTCTACCAATAAGGGACGTCACCAAACCCCAGTCCTGAACTTTGATGTCATACATTTGCTTCAATACAGCAATACAAATCATCATCATAAGCCTAACCTTTACAGCAATACAAATCTTTCCCGAAAATCGTAACAGAAAATAATATCGAACTATCATAATTTAGACGCTAGTCAAGTGATACGAGTGGGTATTGAAAATTCATTCACCAATCACGTGCGTTTTACAATTTATCACAAGGATTTTTCGATAACTTTTGTTAGAGAAACCGGGCCTTAGTCTGTAACCTGGGGGTCTACTCTCTAAGCCCGAAGTCCGTAGTTTTGGTCTTAGTGTGGAACTAAGAACAACTGTCAAATCGTGTTGTCATTCATTCTTAATTCGGGTTCGGGACTAATCGTAAGTCCGTAGGTGATACGGAGTAGAAAACGCCCGACACTAAAGCCCAAACTACGGACTTCGGGACCCTCAGCAACAAACATAACAAACTTAAATATCACAAAACTTAAAACCGATAAACTAAGTAATCTACCTACTGCCACATCTCCCCAAACCCTAGCTAAACGGAAGAGAGACGGCAAAAACCGACTCGTACCGATAACACAGACAATGGCACCTAGTGTCCCTAACAATACTTCGTTTGTGACGACTCCTCTCACAATGGCGGGGTGCAAAACGCTCTGTAATTCGATAAAGGCTCTTTTATCGCGAATTGTGGGCGAGTAATTGAGTTACTGCCTACCCTGTTTTGTTAGTTCTACTTGTTTTGTTAGTATGTGGTTAATTAGCTATTTGTGGTTGTTAAAGTTTTGTGAAATATGTTTACAGTATTTTAAAAGGGGGAAAAAGCTTTAAAGTAGCGCGAGTCGGTCGTTGGTCCCGGCTGTCATTGTACGAATACACAGCCAGCCAGGGCCAACAACCATATTTGTCATTCGTTCGGAGAGACAGAAGCTAGAAAATCTGACATTATTCTTGCCACTAGGACGAGTCGGTCGTTGGTCCCGGCTGTCATTGTACGAATACACAGCCAGCCAGGGCCAACAACCATATTTGTCATTCGTTCGGAGAGACAGAAGCTAGAAAATCTGACATTATTCTTGCCACTAGGACGAGTCGGTCGTTGGTCCCGGCTGTCATTGTACGAATACACAGCTAGCCAGGGCCAACAACCATATTTGTCATTCGTTCGGAGAGACAGAAGTTAGAAAATCTGACATCATTCTTGCCACTAGGACGAGTCGGTCGTTGGTCCCGGCTTTCATTTGTACATCTTTGACAGTCGTTACGGAGAGTTTTAAGCTAGAAAACCTGACAATAGTCTTGTGAAGGGGTACTGTGTTACCCAGTTAGCGGGTTATGGGATAGTCAGTCGCTTCATGTAAAATACTGGTATTAAGCTGCTTCCAGGGTAGACTCAAAGCCTACACCAACATAATTGGGAAAATACTAGGCATATTAATGAGTCGGTGTCAGTAACATAATGGAATGTAAAGTGTAAAAAGCTCAATCTAATAGTGCCACAAAAATATTTTCTGTACTTAGCTATCAGGTGAAGGTGGAGAGACGAACTCCACTCTTACCGGAAGAACTGGTCCGCAATGGCAGAGGACAGATGTCTGTGGAAAGGGAGAGGTAGGTTTGCCCAGCAGTGGGACAAAACGGGCTAGATATGATTGATGAAAACAAGTTGGTATTTCATTCAATAAGGAGAATTTCCCAGCTCTTTTTAAATCTTAGAGACTGTATGTGCTAAAACCTGGAGTATATTCTAGTCTACAGCATCATCCACCTAGCCTTTTCCCAACTATATTGGGGTCGGCTCCCAGTCCAACCGGATTCAGCTGAATATTCTAGTCTCACAGGAATCTGCATTACTGTTGGCTCTTCTTGTTGCTTACTAACATCTGGCTGAGCGACTTTACATTCATAACCTTTACTCTCATAACGCAGCTTGGCATCATCATCACCCAAAAGCCGTCCACTGCTGAACATAGACATCCCCCAAGTGTACTCAATCGCTTATGTGCGTAGTAAAAATTGTTAAAAAAATGGGGGGGGTGTTTGCCATAATCGCCACGCTTGGCAGGTGGGTTGGCGATCGTAGTGTAGCTGTAGCAATGTACCTACAGAGAATGCTGCCATTCTCTCCCTTAGTCGCCTCTTACGATACCCACGGGAAGTGATGAGATGGTGCAATTCTTTTAAGACCTGTGATGCATGAAGGAGCCTCCTCGTGTAGCGCCATTTGTTCCATCAGACACTCAACTAAACCTCTCGCTCGGTGCATCCTGATTCCTGGACAGTATGACCTAACCTAATACCTTATAAGACTGGCCAATCCTTCCCTTGCAGTGGTAGGGTTAGCCCTACCACGGTTAGCCGAACCAGGTGGTGTTAGCACCCGCCTGGTTCGCGACCACCCCCTCCCACCGGAGTTCGGCGTCAAGCAGCCTGTTGTGTTTCGTCGACGCGTGGGAGTACCAGTGCCTCATGGCATCTTCTGTCTGGGCACGCTCGCTTCATCATGGACCTCATCTATCGCTTTCCATCAGGCGTCTTCGAGGTCAAGAGCTAGCCCATTCATAAGTAAAAAAAAAAAAACCGGTCACCAATATCTCTATCTAATTTGTAAATATCAATCAGCAAACACCATTCTGGCAGCACAGCATTTAGTAGTAATTCAACAAACACCATCTCAAACTTTCTTACACGAAGTGTTACTCCAACACGTCTCCATACTCTGTCGTCACACCGCACATTCAAACATCCCGATACAGACTAACAAATAATATAAAGCGCACAATACGCCATGCTTTGAGGACTCGTAAGCGTTCAGCTCGAGTGCGCACGAGCTCGCGATTAACTGCCATCACAAAAACGCACGACAAAGAACTCATAAGCATATACGGCAGTCTAATCGGATGAGCGTATAAAAGTCCCGTGTTCATAGTCCTATTTGTGTATCCCATTGCTTGTGGACGCAGATGTATAGTGTACTGGAAAATGCGGTTAAAGAGCTTGCGGTAAGAATTGGTAGAAATGCCGAAGCAAGATCGCGAAACGATGACTCATATGGAAACGTACCGTGCTACCTTATTCTATCCTTTGAGAATTTTACGATTTTTGTTAATAAACAAAAATCGTAAAATGCCAAATATGGCAGAATAAAATAATGATGAACAAGACAGACGACAAGAATGATATCACCCCCATTCTCCAGCAGTACCATGAAGTAGAAGTTAGAATACTCCAAATTCATTCCCTGGATCTCTTCAGAAACAAAACGCTACGATAGGTATTTCATGTTTGCCAAGGGATCAGTGATAAAAAAAATTCTCGGGGGTCCAAGAAAAGGAAGTGAAAAGACTCCCAGGCTGATTGCATTCCCGTGAATTTCGCTAAAACAAACGCTACGATTTTCCATCGTTTACCAAAGGTTATATTAATATCCCCAAAAATAAATTACATGTATTTTTAAACAGTCGCTTTCTAAGGTCCGTCGAGTTTACGTCGTGAATTGATCACTCACGACAACCACAAATACATGCATAACAAATCCATAGACTACCACCACTGACCACGCTCATGGCACATCCAGCAGCCACGCCACAACAAAGTGACCACCTCACGCCGCAATGGATGTGAAAAGAGCCATTCTGTCCGAATAAAAAACGTCCCGACCAGTTTGGGGACGCAACTTAGCTTTTTAAATCTCTATGCGATTACGTATCATGAATGGCGAGGGAATCTTTTGGAGTATCTAGTTGACAGATGTCTGTAAATTTAGATTTATGTAGTTGCGTCGTACGTACTCATGGTACCTACAGTATTAGTTTAAAGTGTTGTCTCTGTCGTCTTTGTAGCTATTTCGTCGGTTTGAGAACGTTGAGAAGTTCGTGAAAACAGTAGGTTTTGATTTTGAGGATCATGGAATATGAACCGTTAAAGTTGCTCTTTCACATTTTCCATAAAACGACATAAATGAGTCAATAAGTCCAATGTGGCACCAGAATTAGGTACCTAGGTACTATTTTTAACCGACTTCCAAAAAAGGAGGATTTTTTTTTGTATGTTTTTCAGCGATATTTTCGCCAATTGTCTACCGATTTTGATGATTCTTTTTTTCTTTGGGAGAGTATCTTTCCGGACTGGTCCCATTTCAATTTTGTGAAGATCTGATAAAGAACTTCGGAGATAGGTAACGGAACTCTTCAATAAATGATAGCAAACCTGTCGGGATTGCTGAAATCGCATGTCTGTTTATTGTTTACACCAGTTCATAACATATCATCACGCCGGTACGCTTTGAAGGGGTACGCAGATGTATACAATTCAACCATGGTTTTGGGGTTATCTATACAGGAATAACTTTATTGTTTTTATTAAAAAAGAGACGCATAATGTGATGAAACAGCACTCGAAATCGGACCAACTATTTTCCGCAAAAACTGGAACGAACCCACCATTTTTTCTCGCCCCAAACAAAAATATCGGAGGTCAACACACAAACAAAACATAAAGACTCAGCGATAGAAAACCAACAACAGACAATATAGACGGTCGGTTTCCCGCACCGAAGAATGGCGCACATAAATAATAGCGGTAAATAAGAGTAAAAATATTGAAAAGTGTCATGGCGGACAGAAAGGCGCGCGAAACTTTATATCCTTGGGTTTCCGGCCGCCCGCGCGCCAAAATGGCAGAACGGATATTCATGTATCGGGATTCGGAACGCGATTGCTACGCTACGAATGAAAGAAAACGGCGTAGACAATGTTCTGTTTATTTTGAAGGCAAGACATTTTACTTGTGGGTTGTTTTCTGGAGTCACAACGAATGCGGGTAATCTTGAAAAGTTTTGGCGCCCAGTGTGGGACTAGGTACTTCTAGATGAAGATAATTTTTTCAACTCCACAGAATTTGATAACGCCAATCGTACCTTATATCAGTTGCAAAGTACCTACATATTTTAAAATTGGATTGTAGTGTATAGCGACTACGATTAAGTCAAAAGCAATGAGCTTAACTTTTATTTAGGCTAGAATATTACGTAGGTACTACTACCTATTCTATAAAATATTATTTCATGTAATATAAACGTAACGTTACCATAAATCGTGTTGATTTTTTTTAACTTTGTACATTATTGCGACTTTTTCAACTTTTTTAAATACAATTAAGTATTCTCCTAATTGATTCAATCAGGCACAAAACCAAAAAGGAAGACAGGTCACGCAAAAAGTATCTCCGTTCAATCTGACTCCCAAAAATAACTGGTGTATCAGTACGACGAAGAGCTCGCGGCTTACCCCTCTCTGTTTCGGCCATATTGATTTCTTTCATTTTCTTTTTCCACCCAAAGCGAACCATTTTTATTCCTATTTGTCCGACATTCACAAACTGCAGTCCATCCAAATTTCATTTGGATAAAACTCTTATGCAAGCGGTTTATGTTTCAAACTTTGATCAGAACACTGTTTTAATTAAAAATCTAGTTTGCAAGGCGGAATATAAGCTCGAAACATTCCTTAATCTAATATCCGATACCGGCCGAAAAAAACATTTAAACTTATAAAACAAAACGCTATTATCTATGCCCCGTTCGTGTCCGGAACCGCAGGGGAGCGCGGGAGATTTGAAATTGGAACCAAATAGGCGTTAAATGGCGGCGTGCGCTGTCATAACGTCATTTGGCGTTCATCAGCGAGCGAAACAGCATCTCAGTTTGGTGCACGTTTTATTAGCGTAAGGAATAGCGGGGCACACTGACTCGGAAATTGAGATTTGCATCGGGGAATATACCGGGGCGGTGATTGCATTTTCTTTGCGAATGCAGCGTCATTTAATTTCGCTGGAGGCAGCCGCTTGGTCTGGCTAAATTGTGTCCTGTCTGCTACTAATTCCGTCGTCTTTGGGTGACATAGTTTGGTTTATATCAGACTGCGCTTATGAAATGCAATTAAGAAAGAAATACGATTAAGGATATTTTAGTTAGTAACCCTAATTTGCTTAAGTTTTTTTACTTTACTAACATTCTATGGATTTCGCAAATATCTGAAATAAAACGTTTTTATTTTTATTTATTTATTTATATTCTATTTGGAAGTGATATTATTTTGTGATTTTTTTCTCTCATCATAATACAAGTAAGAATCAAATTAAGATGAAAACATGAAATGCCATTTTACCAAAAATATGAATTCATGTGACTGTAATATTATCGAAATATAAAATACTATAGTCAACAACAGTAAAAAATTATAAATAGTTTTATTGAAGACATTTTTCCTAAGTAGATAAGAATGACAGACGATGGTAATGAATGGAAAAACATTACCTTCCCTCAAGGGCAGTCGGGTAGAAACTAGTCAGGTTGTACCGCGAGGCACGAGACAATTCCCAATGATATGTCCTGTTAGCAATGCAGATATTAATTCTGATGCCCCTGACCCTCCTTCTGAAAGGAACTAATTTCATGAAACTCTCACAGAAACTGTACCGTTTTATACGGCTTCGCAAACTTTAAATTAAAGTATGCAAGTGAAGTAGAAAATCTGTAAAAATATGAAATTCAATTCATGAAGTATCCTCAGTTATGAATTGCGGCGTTCAATGTTACATTCAAATGAATCGTGCGCAAAATAGAACCACAATTGTGGTGATAAAGACGATTTCTGTCTGATCCGACACACCTCATTACCACTGTACAGGAATATATAGAAGTTTCTCTAATCTATAGAGTAGTCTATTTTTTTTTAAACAGACTCCTTTATACATTATATACATTATGTACGCTCTGCATAATTTTGTTGCATCTTTTTCGGACTTCAAAAAAAGACTTAAAGAAAACCGGCCATGAGCGAGTTGGACTCGCGCACGGAGGGTTTCGTACCATTATCTATAAAAAATCACGTTTTTTTGTATGGGAGCCCCACTTAAGTATTTATTCTATTCTGTTTTTAGTATGGCAACAGAAATAGGTAGGTACATCATTTGGAAAATTTCAACTGTCTAGCTATCACGGTTCATGAGATACAGCTTGTTGACAGACAGACGGACAGACAGACAGACAGACTTCCGCGAAAACGCCGATACAAACCCCCGTCGGCCAAAAATTCTTCCTTCAAAAAGGCATCCAGGGGCTCGAGACAAGTGTCAACGGTAGCGCGGCGAAGGCGATTGTCAATACCTCAAAAATGTATGGGATTGACAGATGCTATCGATATGTCACGTGATCAAATTCCTACATTTTGGCATATCGACAGTCGCATTCGCTAATTGAATGGCACATTATCTAGGGCCTCAGGTGATGTGTGCCTCCGTGTTTAAAATTTTGAGTTTAGAATAGAGTGAGCCTTCTACGCGCATCTATGGTGTCATTACTTTTAGCATAAAACGGTGAGACGCCGAGGTTTTCTTATAAATTACGTTACGCTCCGATCGATTCTCTGTCTCGTGTGTGAATCGCGATGTTTTCGCACCGGTTCCAATAAATGGAGATTATTATTGACTGCTTTTCTGTAGAACTGCAACTTGGTGTGATTTTTCGTAGAGCAGCTACGAGAAAGGATTTAAATCTGCTTGTCCATCTATTTGTTATAGTATGTTTTATAGTAATTATGTATCCATTTTCTAGAAACCGGCCAAGCGTGAGTCGGATTCGGACAAATCTCCTTCCAGGGTTGCGGAATTTGTTCGCATGAGTCACCGCGGCCCTGGAACGCAAAGGGCTTAAGGAGGAACACGGAAGGGTTTTAGTCAGTAAGAGTCTGTCAGTCCCCTTCGCTCCACCCATTTGATGATTTCTCATCCAAAAAAGAAAAAAAAGGAGGCCCTTTAATTTTATTATTTTTTGTAGGGGCAATATAAATACACACTTTGAGAAAATTTTAACTGCCCTGGGGGCCTACCACAACCTCTTAAAACAATATTACTTTAATATTACTTTGCGTTCCGCTCTGTTGGATTTTCAACGCTCGGATCAGCGCCGAGAGTTGAAAATGCAACAACAGAAATTACAAAGTAATATTAAAATAATATTGTTTTAAGAGGTTGTGGTAGGCCTCCAGACCTTTATGGTTCATGAGGTAGCCTACTGAGAGAGATGGACGGACAGACACCGAATACTTAGTACCAAAGTAAAAGGGCTCCGTTGTTCAATATATCATTGAAGAAAAAAAATGCAATAAAATAGTTTTGATAGAAAGAAAGAAAAATACTTCATTTGCGCCGGGCATGATGAATCCCAAAAAAAAAAGTTGGGAAGATGTGCGTCACATTCGCGCAAAACGGCCATCGCTCAGCATAATGCTGGGACTCGTTTGCGAAACAGAAACATAGCGCTGGTTTTCAGCCTGATAGCTACATCAATACCTACATAATTATACCTATGTTTTGTCAAGAACAAGACGTGTCACATCACACATAAATAAAATAAAAATCTCGACGATTTACTAGCCAGCTGATGATGACTGAAGACGTTTAATAACAAGATATAATTATGCTGTAATGCAATATTATATCCTGTTATTAAACACAGAAACGGGTCTGGGGAGGTCTAGCCACCTAAAAAGATAAGAGTTATGAGAATAAAACATACTCGTACTATAATATTTTCTACAAAAAATATGTACCTACCTTACCGACCCTTGATCTGCCCAGAGGACCTATGACAATTGAATGATACGATTTCGGTAAAGACCGCGGGCCCCAGCGATATCAAATAAATTTTCATAAATAGAAAGAAATATTAAATAAAAAACACACTCCCCTGAGATTGAGCAGACGGGAGGTATTCCATTTTATATAAATTAAATTGAGTTCAATTTGACACCTCGCCTGAAACCAAATGCCTACCGTGAACAGTCCCGTCTACCTTATTTATTTAATCTTAGTACTTTTATTTGCAAGGCTGGTCTCCGTATTTAATTTTAAACTTTGCCAGACTATTTTAATAATTTTAAACAGAAAATAATTACTATCAAACATAAGTTAGTATCAACGTTAGGATTATATAATATTAATAGAAAGTCAGAAGACCTACCTTGAATATAACTATATGTAATCTACTGATTGGTTGATATTTGACGTTTTGAGCAACAGTTTTCAATAAAAGTCTAAGTAAGCCAAAATATAATAACCGATTAGGTCGACCTAAAATATGAGACGAGGTCGCTGGAACTTGAAGGCTAAATCAAGCTTTAAATATTGTGAACACTCCTTCAAATTCAATCAATCAAAAACACATCAATTTAAACCACACCCAGAATATCGTACCTAAGTGTCAAACAAAATCGAAGGTAACGACATTAAAAAGTAGATTATATAGGTACGACAATTGGTAGCAAACGCCTCATCTAATGAGTCTGTCGTGTCAACAGGCGCTGAATGAGCGCCGAGTAATGGGAACTTCCAATGATTGCCTCGGTTCTGTAAAGTGGTTTCTAGAGCTGGAGTTTTATGAGTCAGGATCCTATAGGGAATGTGCACAGAGTAGACTATGCCATCTAGGATTGCAAATTTAAAACTTTTGCGTTTTATATATAGCTAACATTGACGCATTTGTGCTGGATGCACGCTCCCATTCAGGGAACGTGCCGGGCGTAGACAGTGCCATCTATTGGCGCAAATTCTAAACTTTTACTTTATAAATATTCGACATTGACACTTCTGTGCTGCCACCTATAGTTCCTGCAGGCTTTTTGTAGTAATACCTTTAAACGAGCAATTCTTGTATGCGTATTTATATAATCTGAATCTCGGAGACAGCTCCAACGACTTTCATGAAATTTAGTATGCAGGGGGTTTCGGGGGTGATAAATCGATCTAGCTAGGTTTCGTTTTTAGAAAACGTCGTTTTATCCGTATTTCCAAAAAACAAAAAAAACGAGCAAGACTTGGTCATCCAGGTACGTACTTATACCTAAGACAAAAAGCAACAGAAAAGGTTAATGCTTATGAGTGTCTGAGTGTTAAGTCTAATTATGCCAGGGTTGCGGAATTTGTTCGAAAGAGTCATCGCGGCCCTAGAACGCAAAGGGCATTAAGAGGAATACGGATGAGGTTTTAGTCAGTAAGAGTCTGACTCCCTCCCGCTTTTGCCGTACCTATTACTGGAATCAAAAGTAGCTCACAATTTAGGACCCATTATTATTAATGTTAATGTATAATCCGTGGTGCTTGGCAACTGGGCTTAACCCTTTGTACATGTCCCTTGGTGCCTATTTGGCCTAGCTCTGTTCTGTCTCCTGCTTAGGAGGAAAGTGGGTTTTTTTTTGTTTTTTCCTACTCCTCCGCTGTTATTTTCTGACTTATTTCGTTGTGGGATCCAAGATAGTAGAATCATTTCTCCGGGACTCGTCGAGCTTCATAGACTCGGTGTTTTATTTCTGGTGATCGCCAATGTTGATTCTGGCTTTCAGGAGTTGCAGTGGTTTGGGAATGTGGTGTGGAGGGCTTATCCAAAAAAAAAAACTCCCTCCCGCTCCGCCCAGAGCGGAAGGAGTCGTTTTAAGACTTAAATTCCCATCCTTGAAAAAAAAAGTCTATCTACGGTAACTTTGAAATTAGGACGTCATACAATCGATGGAAATCGTCTCGTCTAAAGACGTTCTCGTCGGTCGTGTCAACAGGCGCTGAATGAACGCCCAGTAATGGGGACTTCCAATGATTGCCACGGTACCGTAAAGTGGTTGGTACCTACGGCTGGAGTTTTATGGTTCCTATGGGTGCAATAGAAATATATTATAATGCAATAGAATCTTCTCTAATACTTGTTATAAATGCGAAAATAACTCTGACTATCTGTTTGTTACGTCTTCAAGTCTTGAACGACTTTGGAGGAAACTTGGCACACGGATGGATGAGACCATGTCCTGGAATAGTATGAAGGACTTTTTATTCTGGGAGTGTTGATGTTCTTTTGGGATTATTTTCGACTCCTACGCGGGTGAAGCTACTAGCGGTGCTGGCAGAAGCAAATACAATTTACATTATGAAAAAAACAACTATGAGAAAAAAAAATGCTTCTAATTGTCTGAGTGTTAAGTCTATCTACACAAAGGGCTTAAAACTTCACTGAAATATTATATTTTACTTCGAAAAGAGGTCGTTAGTAACTTAAACCTATAACCAACAAAAACATCATAGGCCCGGGCCCTATTCAGTCTGAACCGTTGTCTCCTAAAAATGACAGAAACAAGAAAACCTACCCCACGACAATCCCAGCACTAGCCCCCAACAAACACAATTACACCACCCGTCATCACTTAACTGAACAAACTTAAAAATCGACCACAAAATCAAGCGTAAGCCCCTCGTTATGACATTAACAAAGCATATAATTTAACCGTCTGTTTGTATAACCGCACGGTCTCAGATTAAGTGGGCGATAAATAAATACTTAACGTTTTAATCCATTTGCGAGAACGATCTATTTCACTGATATAAGAAATGAGAAGAATGGCGCGACAATGGAAGCGGAGAGGCGGGAGCTAAGGTGCAAGAAGTTTTGATACTTGCCACGAAAATCAGACGCATTTTTTGAGAAAAGCAAATTAGTTTTATAATATTTTAGTAATATTGTGGGGATAACAATATTTAATGGTGTTTAGTGGGAAGTGTTTAGAAATACTATCGACCAATATTTATTTCAATGGAATCAATAGGATCAATAAGTATCTCACCTAATGGCAATGGTTCAACTGAAACCAGTTGAATCATTGCCATAATGTGAGTCGTAGTGGTTGAAAAAGTGATAAATTGCTTTATATCCTGAAACTGATTGTACTCGTAATTTCATGAAGGCTGTCTAGCTTGTGGCAAAAAGTCTACCTTGGTTGGCTTCCTCGAGAATTAGTGTGTAGAAACACAACAGCGAGAGGCGTTTTCCGAACAGTCGGTAATTCAGGCTGTTAAAAGATTAGGTCTGCTTATAAGTACTGTCACGATGTGACCTCTTTGGCTGCAGGTCACTGGCAGACAAGATAGTTGATAGAACTTTGGAAGAGTCTAGCTTACAGGATATTTGAATTATGAATGTGAAAAATGTTGATTGTTTTTATAATAATATGACAGACCTGTATAATTAGCTCTCTACTAAGACAGATGCCCAAAAAAATACGAAGTGATGATTAATAAGTGATGCCAGCGCAGCGTGAGGACCGCTACAGTCACAGTACCTACATCTTCAACTTCAACTTCATTTAGCTACAAGTCAACCACCATAATTATATCAAAACTAGCTGTCCCCCGCGGCTTCGCTCCCGTCAACTGGCTACCTACCTACCTACCCTACACCTACCCTACACCTACCCTACACCTACCCTACACCTACCCTACACCTACCCTACACCTACCCTACACCTACCCTACACCTACCCTACACCTACCCTACACCTACCCTACACCTACCCTACACCTACCCTACACCTACCCTACACCTACCCTACACCTACCCTACACCTACCCTAAGGATTCTAAAATTTTCTAATTTTCCGCGCAATTTTTTTTTTTTTTTTTTTTCATAAGAACCTTCTCCTGACAATAACAAACACAACAAAAAAAGAATTAGTGAAATCGGTCCAGCCATTCACGCGTGATGCCGTGACCAAGGAAAACGGGTTTCATTTTTATATATATAGATAGATGAAGTGTCAATAACTAGCTAAACACTAACATTATTTAGGCTTGTTTTAGGTTGAAAACCATTGAAATAGTTCAGTGACCTTTTGACTAAAGCACAAAAAATATAAACTGCCAGCTCGAAAAACGTTGTGTAAAACCAAATCAATTTGCTGATATTACGGTTTATAGAATCAGTTCAAATGAGAATGTTCTTAAAGTACCAAGACTGCACCATCTCTATAACCATTGTTCGTAGACCACAAAAGTGTCAGCGATCAATTAATTCGGTTTATTGAGAACAGAGGCAACATCCCACTGAGATGAGACAAAGCTATTGGAAATAATTATCTGTTGTGAGAGAAAATAAGGCTTTCAGTGTTGCTTTAACAGAGATACCGACAGAAGAATAATATTGAGGAGAAGTTGTTTGTTTCAAGAATTATTCGGAAATGGTTTGCGAAAATAGTAAGTAATTTTGAAAACGGTAACCATAATAAAAAAGTAGGTACGTAAGCTGAATCAAAGGGCTGGTTTTCACTTAATTTAAAATACTAAAACCCTGTAGAACTTATCGATTGTCTTCTACGGGGCAGTTTGTATAAAGCGTGCTAATATAAAGTCTTAATTATAAAGACCGCCGGGTGTTTCTATTTTACAGAATTTCCATCGACCGTCCTAGGAGGACTTGTACACGTCCATACAGTGCTTAATTACTCTTCTGAAGACACAACTATCGTATATAATACATAATAACAAAGACAAAACAAAAACAAAATACATTATTGTCAAATTCATGATAAGTACCTACCTTACATAATTACTAAATCAGACGCAAACAAAAAAAATACAAAAGCGGAACTCTAAAGACCTACTTGACGTTCACCAGATTTTAAAAAAAGAAAAATTTGCCAAACCAGCCAGCAAGAATAAGAAGTAATAAGCAGTTTTCTTTCGCGCCAAAATTGTCTTCCATAATAGCGTCGGCGGGAAGATAGCGTTCCCGCCATAAAAAGAGATAAACGACCGTTCTCTCTATTATTTTTGCTCTTTAACAAAGGCAATGTGTGCACCTGCTGTTGTCTCTCTCTTACACACAGTCTCACCATTATCGCTGTCTCTAACGCGAGTGAAAAACAAAAATTTGTCCCAGTACCCACCCCCGGCGCTAATGTTCTCGGAGTGGCGAAGGAAAGCGGCCACTCTGCCTCCTTTATAATTTACTTGAAAACCTAATACGTGTCAATTAAAATTTTATTAAAAGCACAAATTGAACGCACTTCAGTGTGTATGTTACGGTTTATTAATATTTTAATAATGTTTGCGTTATTATGAGAAGATTGTGTTGCTTCCAAGAAATTAACGACACTGCGTATATTGAAACGGTTTTACGCTGTTATGAAAGGTAGGTTCGTAGTTAAGAGTGAGAGCTCGTCATTTTACAATATTAATTTATTATTCGAGTAGGAAAACATGATTTACACCCGAAGCAAGTCTCAAATATGTCACCCGAAATTGTAGACTCCGGAAGATTGTAATAAATCTTGATTAGATTATAATTTCTCCATAGGTAGGTATATTATGAATAAATCGTTTGATTACAATAAATCCCATTCAAATTCAATAGTTTCCAATATATCCGTGTCATATTAAGAAAAAAATAGTTTACAATTTCACACGATGTTTTACAACCTTACGGCGCGGCGTTTCATTTATTTTTTAGATAAAGTTTTAATCAGTCTTGAATTTTTGTATGATATTCGGTAGGTAGAGTTAGATGGAACTCTGGAGTCAGTTATAGATTACTTAAAAGCGAGCAAAGCCGGAGGGCAAAAGCTAGGTTGTCAATAATAATTATTATGTTAGAAAATCTTTAAGGATTTTTTCGAATTCTCTTCCAAACAGAAACACATGACCTACGAAGGTAGGTACATACTGGCACAACCAGTGAGCAAAACTTTTTTAACCGACTTCTAAAAAAGGAGGAGGTTCTCAATTCGGATGTTTGTATTTTTTACATACCTCTATCTCGTCTGATGAAAAGCGATGGAGAATGTAATTATTGTATTTGTACGCCTTTCTAGGTAAAACATGTTGAAACTTTTTTTTTTTTGATCATCCCAACTGATTGTAAACCTATACGAGTTTTTGACAAATGAAATGTATCTTATCTTAAGGTCTACGCTACAATGGAACAAATCTTTGTTTTTTATTTTTACCCAAGAATTAGCACCAGCCACCAATATCCATTAACTTCACACACACGACCTGAAAAATCAAACTTAACTAAACCTATAAAAATGGCATATAAAACCGTGAATAGACTACAAAAAATTTATTACGGCTCGGTGCGAGTGCGACGCATTGTGTCGCGAAGTGGCTTTTGTGTCGCCATTCTGTGTCAACAATGGCGCCCTGTTTTGGCGGGAGAAAAAGGCGGGAGCGCCGTTATCAGCGGCGGCCATTATGGCGGCTTATCAGCGACACTTCCGGCAAGACTTCGCCCCTTTTTCTTTTACGGTCACGTCTGGCTCAGGTGAAGATAGTGGCTTCAGTTTCACGTTTTCTTCGTTTAATTTTTACTGTTTTGTTTATTTTTCGGTATTGTCAAACTGGTTGTGTACCTATTTCAGTCATCTTATCTGTAAACGTCAATTAAAAGGGATGCATCGTCCATGAATAGGTTTTTTTTTATTGTTAATGAAATTATAATACAGAGGTGTTACTTAATACTAAACTCGCCAAACTGTTACGTTTGATGGCGGAGGTGATTATATTTATCGTATAATTTGGTAACAGCAGGATGCACATCTAGGTAAGTCTAAGCCCAGCCTTTGAAAACCAAGTAATACTTAAGTACCAAAGTACTAGCATCGCATCGCCTAGTTCTACCTAGTGGTAGGTAGGTACCATCTTATCGTTGTCATTGTCATCTTATTTTTGACTAGCACTTCGCCCGCGACTTCGTACGCGCAAATCCTTCCGATCCCGTAGGAATTTCGCGTTCCCGAATAGCCTATAGCCTTCCTCATAAATGTGGCTATCATATACAAAAATAATTTTCAAAATCGGTTCATTAGATCCAGGGATTACCCCCTACAACCTCACAACCTCACCAACTTTACCTCTTTGTAGAGATGTCTGCGGTTTAAGTTTTCATATTGATACGCAAGTAAGCCTAAGATTCCTTACGGGCCCGCTGGAATGCCAGAGAAAGCTTAGTTCAGCAAACGAGACAGGGGAAGTCCGTAAGTATCGTCTGTAGAATAAAATGTCTCATAGGCAGGCCATACGTACGAATTGTACAGACTCGATATTTTGAAGCCTATAGGGATCTATTCTATCTATAGATGATTAGGTATTATGGCTCCTATTTATAGCCCATCTAATTTTATAATAAAACATTATTGATAGATACCTACGCAATTTAAACCCACCATCTTTAAAATACCAAATAAAACCCAGATACGTAACGCAAACGTAAACTGAAAACCGATAAATATTTGATTATTCAAAAAAAAACCATCTATGAATAAAGTTCATCGCCCTCGTCAATAAAATATCACCTTATTCGCCTTTCTGGGGCTTCACCGATCCTTAAATGCTCACTAAATACTCCATTCGGGTTGTCAAAATGTAATATAAAAGTGCTTTCAATAAATAAGATAATTTAGGGGGTGCGGTGGGGTGCGCGGGAAGGGGCCACTGAATGAGCTAATTAAGGCGGCAAACGAAAGAAAACGCGAAGAAAAGCTGAGAAAACTCGAGGAAAACAAGAATATTCCGGGCAATGAACAGGGACGGATTTAAGTCGAGCTAGTTTGGGTGATGCTTTGGTTTTTGTACGATTTAGTCGGGCAATGAAGTTTGAAAGGTAGTTTTGAAAACACCACACAAATGAACAGTTCACTTTACTTTACATTTATGACTTTAACGGAGTTGTTAGTGATTTTTGATATTATTTTATTTTGTATAAAATAAAAGCTTTAAAAGCCCCTATAAAAATAAATGTAGGGTAGACCTGTACAAAACCGTATACTGGGGTAAAACAGTATAGCACTTTTATTTCGGTCAAGTTTTGAAACGCTCAGTAATGTCAACCAATAAGACTAATTTGGTAACAAAAACTTGTCGGTGCAACCTCGTTAGTAAAATATTAAATTATATTGTTTTTTTGGTGGTTTTGATCTTATTTTTGAGTGAATTCAAGCAACAACTGTGAAATCTACGTGTACTTTAGGTAAGACCTTAATCTTAGATAAAGTGTGTTTATTTAACGGAGTCGTTAGTGACTTGGACATTATTTTATTTTTGATCCATTATTTGTAAGATAGACTAATAAGTAATGTAGGTACAATTTAAATGCACCCATAGCGTTTTTGTGTAAATAAAGTACATTTTGGTGTAAAATAAATTATATTCTTTATTTTATTTATATCAACCTAAATAAGCGAAACGATACATAAAAATCTATGATCATCGATTAAGCTTACTCGGTAATCAGTAACCTAACAACTTCAAGAAACAAGATATCGCTTGTCGTAGCAGTCTACGAGGTTTGCCTACGCCTCGTAGCAACGTCTACGAGAGTCTACGAGTTGCTGTCTACGCTAATTAGCTACGGGCTACGAATGATTTTAGAAGCTGTCAAACAAAAGGCTCGTTTGATTTAATATGTGTACAGCCGGTCGATTCTGTCGACATCTCACGGTGTTCATCTAGGCGGAGTGAACGACAATACAGCTGTCATTCCATATTATTTGTATGGTTTGACAACTCGCCCGTCGTGCACCCTGTCCAAGTGTTCACTTCGACATGTTTACAGAATCGCACTGCAGGTACACTTTCAGTCGACACCAGTGCGGAGGAATTTTTGGACGCCATATTTTAAGGTTTACAGTTTTTATAGTCAGGAGTTTTTATTGTGTCTGTTATATTTAAGTGTTTAAAATAAAATAAAAAATGTTAAAGGTACTTTTAAAATTATTTTACGGAGATAATTAAATATGTATATTCTATGGAATCAATAGATATTAAATAATTACCGGTTCTAAATATCTCAGGTGTTTGCGGAAAAGCAGCAAGTATATCTACCGATTTTGATACGCAGTACCATAAATAGTTTGTGAAAACTACGAAAAACACGAAACATATTCGAACAAAAGGATAATATTGTCGCCAAAAGTGAATAAATAAATCTCATCTCCAAATCCGACCCCTTATCAAGACAGCGTCCGTGTCCTCGACTCTGAATGGCCGCTAACAAACTCTTTCACAAAAACACAATAATTACTTTAGACCGAATAAAAACTGCTTTCTTTGGTCCAACAAGGGCCCTGATTCCACCTTGGCACCTCTGCTGACTTGATGTGGACCTTGCCCACAAAGACGCTTTATTTTCCTTTTATTTATGAAGTTATTCTCTCTGAATTTAGATGAGAAGACGTTTATACAGATGTAGGGAAGATTTTTCCGGGATGGTTTTTGGGTTCATTTGTCGTTGAATTGTTGATTTGTATGCGTATAATAGACAGAAATCATCATAATCATTGCGCTTAGCAAATGGTTTGGTGATAAAAAATGTGATCACGTTTTTAAACTCATTTGCCAATGTCTGATGCTGCTAAGTGTTTGTATAGTTTTGTACCTACGCCTTCGTTTTATTTCAAATGAGTTATTTGTAGTATTACTATTTAAGTAATTATAAAAGGTACGATGGGACTGACATGTTTATCAAAAGTCTCTAAAATAAATGAAGAGAAAAAAAAAACTCATTTTGTATTTTAATAGCTCCTGCCAGGCCAGAGGCGTCGCCATCCCTCGCGTGAAATTAGAATATTATTACAAGGGAGGAACCTATTCCTGTGATAAAACGTATCCCATGTCCTTTTTCAGGACATGGTCGGCATTGTAGTTGACGTCCCCTTTTCACGCTTTAAAGAGTTGTTTCAGAAATGGAGATCTCTTCTGGGTTACCCGGAAGAGATCGCGGAATGCGATAGATTGAATGACTTCTCCCGCTCTGGGCGGAGCGGAAGAGAGTGTCAGACTCTTACTGACTAAACCCCATCCGTGTTCCTCCAAATGCCCTTTGCATTCCAGGGCCTCAAGTCTGCTATTACAATAGTGTCAGAATGGTCTATCATTGATTTCATAATTATTGTTGATTTTGACAAATTTGGTAATCTACTAATATAAAAGCGTCATTATGACGTTCCAATGGTCAACCACTGACACTCCATTGAAAGAAATGGTTTATAATGGTAATCTCGTACATAATGACAAATGAACGACAGACGTATGCGGTACCTAATCTGCAAAAATTTTGACAGTTCCTTCGATCAGTGACCTACCATTAGAACGTCATTGTGCAGTCATTGCTTTTCAAAGACATTGAATATTTAAAACCACGATTCTATTACGAGACCATTGACCGACCAATGATCGACCATTATGAATTTGAAAATGACACGTGTCGGAATGACAAGCAACCCTGGAGTCTATTGTATTTGGATAGTAGGTTCACATATTAAAGTCCGTCTTGTTAAGTAATATTGAATAGAGTATCGTGATATTCGTGATTCGTGATGAAGAGACTCTGTATGTGACCGCACCTACATGGCACCCACAGTCAGCTCTGCTTTTCACGTTGCTGACTGGCCAATCGTTTAACAGTGTCTTCGCCGAATACAATAACAAAAGCTCATAAATATAACCTAAGTGCGGAAATTACTTTAAACCCAGGATATAAGTAGGCACTTATTTACAAGATCACTTATCTCAACCGCGGAGTATGCAAGTGAAATATACCCGTCTTGGCGGAGCAGTTAATACAGATTTAATTCATTAACCAACTCGTTACAAACGCGTGTTAAGCTATTAACTAAGGCTCAAAGTTTACAAGATGGTCGTGCACAGATGTAGGATGTGGAGCGTGGTTTGTGCTAGATGAGGCCGTAACGTAGTACGTAATCGGTAGGTACAGGTTCGTCTCTACTAGTTAGTGGAGTAGTTATTATTTTGTTAGTTCCTACTTCTGGTGACAGCGACCTCAGAGTAGGTTTTAACTATTTTTAAAAGTCCTATAGGTACCTATTTACATTTATTTGTAGAGAGAGAAAATTATGAGTTTCTGATGATCTACAACAATCATTTGAATGTCCACATTGCAGAAGACCGCATGGCTTGGAGAGGCATCGTATGTAGTCGCGATCCTCAGTAGTGAGGGAACGACGAAGAAGAAGAAGAAGGCCTACAAAAGGTAGGTACCTATTTATAGATATCTCATCCAGCAAAATCGTTAGAGCTCCGTGTACCGCGAAATTTCGCGTCATCCCGCGAGCGTCGCGTTCCGAATCACCACTCCATCTAAATTATTGTGCAACTTACGAACTAATCTTAATCAAAACTGCGCCAGCGGGTAAGTTTTTCAATAAAACACGCTTATCTCCTGCTTCGGTGTAAGTAAACAGCTAATTACAGTGTTGGAAAGTTTTTACGTAAATTATTTTGGAAACTTAGTACGAATATTGTTTTCGAAATCCCTAATTATAATTTTACTGAACTTGTATGTTGTAAGTGTGTAGGTAAACCGATCAGACGTTTTAGAAAAAGCCATTGCTGCTTTTACTGTTCCTGTCCCCATTTCTGAGTTAGAAATAATAAAAGCTTTTAAAAAGATGCCTAAGTACCTACTTATTTATTTGACAACAAGACGTATGAGTTTTTACAGTTAATTCCAGTTGCGTTACCTCTAACACCAAAGTCGGCACACTACAAAAATAAGAATCCAGTAGGGTGGTCGCCCAGCGCCATCTATTGGCAACTCAAATAGTTAGTAAGCACACATAGTTTTATTGAAATAAAGTAGCGCTAGTGTTCTTGCTTTTATCCGAGTTTCAATTTGAGGTGCAGCTGATAGATATTATTGGTAGTTAATAATAAAAATATTAACTAATATTGTAAAAATTTCACATCATTAATTTCTAAAAAAATACTCTACAGATTCCTACTATTTTAGAAATGCATTGTGACTGTAAGTTTTCACTCTGTTGGTCACTTTAGGTACTTACTTGTATTGTTTTTCCTTTTTAAAATTTACGTCATAGGTACTTACATACCTAAGTATTTTATTTTACATGGTGATGTTGTTTTATTACAGTTTTCTTTTGATAATATTGATGATGTGTGTAACATGTCACATCATTCATTACGAACTTTGTTTAGTGAATTGAAAATTCGAAAATAAATCCCGAAGGCGATTGAAGTCGTGGGCAAAAGCTAGTAGGTAATCTTCCTGAGTTATGTTTTAATTACCTACTTAAACAAATTCCAATATACCTCAAAACATTCGCCAACATTTCAGCTAGGTACAACTAATCGCATACCGATACCGCTGCACTTCGCGAATCGCTCGGCAATCAATTAGATATTATCAATATTCAATCTCCTGTGAGTCGTGGGCGCTAATTAACAGTCGCTTCAAGCGCTGTTAACCGGCGCTGATAAAAGTTTAGCCATCAACTGGCAACATTATAGGCTGGTATCACTTGGGGAAACTAAGGGAATGTGTCTTGAGATTTTGGCGAGAGGATTGTATTAGACAAGGGGATTTTAAGTAGTAGGTACCTATATTACCTAAATATTTTATAGGTAGGTTAGGTAGGTACCTGGATATTTGTTTATTTATTTCATTATATACTAGCATCACGCCGCAGTTTCACCCGCGTAGTTCCCGTTCCCGTGGGAATACGTGGATAAAATATAGCCTATGTTACTCCCTAATAATGTAGCTTTCCACTGGTGAAAGAATTTTTGAAATCGGCACTGTAGTTTTTGAGTTTATTCATTACAAACATAGTATTAACAATACAAATCTTTCCTCTTTATTATAATAAGTATAGACTTAATTGTATACTTAGAATAACACACAAAAAAAATACAAACTGAAACACATGTATAATGGGCGGTCTTATCGCATTCCGCGATCTCTTCCAGGCAACCTGGAATATACTTTTCAGAATTTGCGGAAGATTGGCTGGAGAAGGCGAAAAACCGACAGGAGTGGAAGGCCTTTTTTTTTTTTTATAGGATGGGAAATCATCAAATGACCCCTCCCGCTCTGGGTGGAGCGGCAGGGAGTGTCAGACTTTTACTGACTAAAACCCACCCTTAATCCTCCTAGTGCCTTTCTTCCCAGGGCCGCGGTAACTCTTTCGAACAATTCCGCAACCCTGGCAGGCTCTGGCCCTGGCGGGCCCCGTCTCCGTTGCTGACTGCTCGTTGCTGACGGCGCGTTTGGAGTGAACGCGCCGTCGACTCTGGCCTGACCTGATCGGACAGCGAGCTACCCATTGCTCGCTGTCCGCAGGCGTCAGTCACTGCGCCTTGCTCAGGAGCGTCAGTTCCTGAGAGGCGCAGCGACTAACGTTCGTCTGGAGGAGGCGAAATGGGGCCATTACTGGCACTCCATTTCGGCCCCCTCCCGAGCAGTGGCAGCGGCGGCGACGGTGGCGGCGGCTGCGGCGGAAGCGACGGCGGCGGCGGCGGCGGTGGAGGAGGGTTTTCTCCTCGACCCGGCCCTGGCGGGTGGACCGCAGGCTTTGCCCCCAGCCCAGTGATCGGCCGGCTTGCCAGCTGCCGCACATGCGAAGCAGTGCGGCGCGGCGTCGCACGAGCGGAGTGGAAGGCCTTGTGGGAGATCTTTTATCAATAGTACTAAATGCACAAACTAAATGCATTTTTCTGTGTTAAAGAATTCACATAAAGTTTCAAGAACGACAATAATAATTACAAATTAATGTGACAGTTTGTAAGCGTGCGTTATTTTCTGAGATTTTAGTTGAATGAATTTTACTAAGAGCAGACAATCGAAACACTTCGACTAGATTTTAATAAATGACTCATTATTTCACTGTACCTATGACAATATCAACATATTGTATCACAAGCTGCCGCCCCGTAAATGTCGCAAATTATCCCAAGGGAACATACTCCCGGGATAAAAAGTATCTTATGTATCATTCCAAACTATAATCTACCTTTGTGCCAAATTTCATCAAGATCCATTCAGTAGTTTTTGCGTGAAAGAGTAAGAAACATCCATACATGATACACACAAACTTTCGCATTTATAATATTAGTAAGAATATGTACAGTAAAATAATCAGTCGACATCAACATGGTAAGTAGTCAGGTACTTTTTTTATTTTTTTTTATTGAGGAATGGGCTTCCTCTTGACCTCGATCACGCCTGATGGAAAGCGATAGATGAGGTCTATGATGGAGCGAGCGTGCCCAGAAGATGCCTGTTCACTCTTGCTTTGAAGGCAGATGGGTTATATGTGGGTACTTATTTGGTTTTTAAATTTAAATGATATTCATGGAGGGAAAGCAGTTCTCTTTTGTTAGGTACAAAAAGTAGTACCTCGCGTGTTTTATATGGTACCTACTTAGTATTAAAAGCTAAAGTTATAAAGAGGGAATACGGAAATAAAACCTCAAAAATGTAAAAAAAACGATTTATCCATAACAATTAATTAATAAATTAAAATATACAAAATTCGCAACAAAATATACAAAACAAACCAACTCTTATTATGTGCGCTTATTACACTAGCCTAGCACCTACTTATACTAGCTTAGTGATGTAAAATGAAAAAAACGATTTGTTTTTTTTCACTTTATTGAAAAAAAACATGAAAAAAAACTTTACATCGTTGTTTTTTTTCTAAATTTGGTTTTTTTTCTAGCCTACATTTTAGTTCAATTATAAATTAAATTTATATAAGAAATCAAAATATTATTTATTCATAATTCACTACTATGACTTCACAACATTGAATTACAATTCAATAATCTTTTTTCAATTTATTCTTCATTCATGCCACATGATTTGCCATGATTTGCCACAGCCGATGTTTTTCGGCCTGAACCAACTCGTTTCGGCATACTTAGGTAGGTATTTATTTTTGTAATCAGACTCGAATTAACAACACTTCAATATCACAAATTCTAAATAATTTTATATTTAACTTTCTCCGTCCGACACACGTCAGCGTCACGCACCACAATTGCGCTAAACTAACTACGTTCAAACAAACAAATCGAAAGGGGATTTCCCCGTGCATAAATAGGTATATGATTTGGGGATTTCCCTTTCATTGAGTTAATATCAATGAATGTTGCCAATATTTTTATGAAATTTTGGTACTATTTTATCAGAAAAGTATCATAGATTCAAGAATAAACCTAAGACTCTATTATGTAATCTTAAGTATTAATCTTTAACGGTAAATGCTCGAACAATTTTAGAGTTATTATACTCTTGAAAAAAAACAAGGCCCAGAAAAAAAACAGTTTTTTATCAGGTTTTTTTTCAAGGTTTTTTTTCACATTAGAAAAAAAACGGTTTTTTTGCAACACTATACTAGCTTATACATCACAGCTTTAAGCTTATAGCACTAAAATATTAGAAGAATATTGAACTGTCCATTATAGAGTGAGTGCTTCATCAGATTAGAACAAACAAATAAATCTTTTTCGTTAACAAGGTATTTGACTGCTTTATTAAAATAGCGCAAAAAAATAAATAAAACCGGCAGAAAAATTAATTAGGTATATATATACCGCGATTAAAATCGATGGAAGAATGAATCAATATAGCGCGACAAATAAATCAAATCGGCAGAAAAATTAATTAATATAGCGCGACAAATAAATCAAATCGATGGAAAAATTAATTAATATAAGCGCGACCAATAAATCAAATCGGCAGAAAAATTAATTAATATAGCGCGACAAATAAATTAAATCGCTGTAAAATTAATATAGCGCGATTAAAATCGATGGAAGAATGAATTAATATAGCGCGACAAATAAATCAAATCAGCGTAAAAATGAATTAATATAGCGCGACAAATAAATCAAATTAGTAAAAATTAATTCATATACCTTGATAAATAAATAGAATCGGTGAAAAAATTTACAAGTTACAAGCTTTTGAACTTATTCTTCTATAGTTGTCACGCAAAACGGCGCGGTCGCTTGTACCTACTTGTTGCAATAAATTCAATATGGCGTAACTTACGAGTAACGTCACACGCAATTAGTGTTGTCTCTGTTTATTATAGATTTTAAAACTCTCACAACACCCAACATTTTTTGAGATTTTTAATCAATATTTTTTTATTGCGACTTGTCTTGTCCGTAGATTTTCAATTATTAAAAAATCCAGTCAAATACCCTTTTAAGTAGAAACGTATTGATATCCGCCTCCCGAGTATACAGATAAGTAGTACAAAAAAACGAAAAAAAAAAACTCAAGTACTTTTGAAGCCGGTTATCACTCAGAAAATGGACAGTCAGGGTACATACGAAATCCCTCAGAATCTGGAAAGAAATTATCGACGCGTCACAAATTTAACGCCAACCAAGTACAGTACAACTATTTTCATAATAATGTCCCCCCTCGGTAATCATCGCATTTCCGAATGCAAACGAATGCTAATTTCAATGTCCCTCAATTATTACATTTTTCGTGTATAATAATTTGAATTCAGAACTAAGTACTTTATTGTTATTCACACGGAAATCAAAACAAAACAACAATAAAATACTTAGTTCGGAATTCAAAATAACACGATAAATGTAATAATTAATGGAAATTAGTATTCGTTTGTATTCGGAAAAGCGATGATTGCCGAAGGATATTAAGAAAATAGTTGTACTGTAATACTAGGCTTTTCAACAGACTATCGCATCACGTCACTCATTTTGCGATAATTTTCTTTCCAGAAACTAGGTGTCAATTTTTAATCATTAATACATGGTGTACTTAGCAAAAATGTTTTTTAAGCTCATTTATTTCTTGGTGGTCACATTATTTGAAACTGAAATCGCGCAGTAAAGCGACAGTAGTTCTTCTCTTGAGATTTATGTAGGATGGTTTATTCAGAACGCATCATAATTTTTAATTAGTGATGAAACGCAGCGATGAGTGAACGAGAGAGTATCTATGTGTGGGAGGGAGAAAAAGAAGATGGCGAGCGAGCAATAGGTATGAAGACAAGGACGATGTAGAAAGTTAAGAAGTTTTAAAATAAAATGTTTTTTTTCTGTATTGATTGGCACTCGTCACCTGATTGTAAGCGATGATGTGGTCGACGATGGAGCTCGCTTGCCTAGAAGTTAACTCAAAGTCAAAGTCAAAGCATTTACTTCAATTAAACCATTTACAGGCACTTTTGAATTGTTAAGGTCGGTCAAACTATTCACTCTTGGATTAAAGGACCCCCTGGTTGTATCAAATTCTGCAGTATGGAAGAAACCCTAATAAAAACTATTTTGTCAGACTGTTAAATTACCATATTTCATGATGATATACCATTATTTCTTTTGTCACGAAAACTCAAAAGTAAACGGTAGGTACCGTGCAATTTTACGGAATTTGTTCAAAAGAGTCACCGCGGCCCTGGAACGCAAAGGGCATTAGGAGGATCACGAATGGGCTTTAGTCAGAAAGAGTAACACTCCCTTCCGCTCCGCCCAGAGCGGAAGGAGTCATTTAATGATGCCCCGTCCTTAAAAAAATAAATAAATAAGGTACAGTACAATGCATTGAAATTTCGTGGGACGTCACGTCCGTCAACGTGAAGAGAAGTGACATAACAAGCCCGACTCGTGAACTATGATGCGTTCGGACTAAATAGACAATTTTTTACCCAAGAAACATCCCTATTATACGGTGATAGAAACATCTAACATTGAATTAGCTCTTACTAGCACAATTTCTAAATTCCATTTTCATTAAACATATTGTGTAAAGTGTTGTACCTGCTGCAGTCTATTGCAATTCTACGTTATTAAGGCGTGTAATTTATTATTGATAGTCATATTATAATGAGCACATTATTCTAAGCTAGCGTGACTCTCTGTTTCTGCTGGTAGCTGGATACCATCTTCTGTTCAGGCGTCAAACTCTCACCACGGAATCTTTTGTATCTGAAAACAAAGTTTGAACCGTGAGTGACAAAACACACAGTATTTTAAACGGAAAAATAAAACACAGTATTTTTCGTTTGGTCTAGAAATGCCTAATTCGAGAAATGACTGGAATCCCCTTCGCGTTTACTTTTTTTAAACCACCCAGAAAAAGGAGTTGACCGTGCTTCCGTTGACCGGACCGAATGAAAAGTTTATTAAAACATTTTTTTTTATCAGTCATTTGTAGAATCATTCAATTGTAGAATCGGTCATTTAAATGACGAGGTATTGAGCTAATTCTGTTACAGGTTATATAATATAGTACCTGCTACGATCCTCACATAGGTACTTCTTTTATTGCGTTTACGATCAGACATACATATACACAAGCCGTGACCATGACTTACTTTGCTATGTTAGACTACTCACATCATATCATAGAAAAGTCTCTGTTGCATGGACAGCGAAGGCTTGGTCTCCGCTAAGGCACTCTCGATGTCTTCCTTGTACACCACCACCGATTCCATCGACTTCTCCTCGTTCGCCGTCTAGAAAATTAAGGCATTAGTATTTTACTAGGCATATTCTTCAACCAAATGAAACGAAACAAGACTGCGATATTGTGAGACTGACTTGTTCTAGCAAAACTGAAAATCTACGCCGTTTTTAGCAAATGCACCCAGCATAGAGGAGCACGTAGAAGAAATTAAACGTTTAAACGTGTTCCAGAAGCGCGTGGTCATATTATAAGGGTGATGTTAGGTAGCTGATACACATAAGGGAAAAAATAGCAAACCAAAAAGAAAAAAAAAATTCGACAGTAACAACCAACTAAAGAGTTTAATTAAAAACACTTTTCAAAAGTCAAAGTCAAAGCATTTATTTTAAATTAACTATTTACAGGTACTTTTGAATTGTCAGAGTCAGTCAGTCAAAAACATGAAGCTATTTGCACGTTACAAAGCGTAGATCTCTATGGAGAAGAACGTGCAAGAAACTCCACGGACACTCTTTTAAACCATTTTATGATTTACAAAAATCCTTGTTACATTATCCTTGTTACTTCTACAAGTGAGAACAATGTAAAGAAAGAAAAAAAGTTATTCTAAGTATCAAACAATTATTAAACATTGAAATAAGCCAGTGACAGCTAAGAGATGAACAGTCTCAACCGATGGCACCCGTTCACGAACATGAATGTTCAAGCAGTCTGATGCTGTTTTTGACATCAAATCTGTGATTGAACTAAAGTAAATGCCGTGAACTGAAACAATTCCAAAGTAATTTTTGGTCGAACTTTTTTGAAAAAAGTCACTTTTTTCTGTTCCGCAAGCCGTAATAACAGTGAGATGCAAATTATATTCTTACCAGTTGCGTCTCCAGCCTGGTTAGTTGAGCAGTGACTAGTATGGACTTGAGATCAGCGGGCGAATAACCTTCGGTTTGCTCTGCTAATTGTTTAAGATCTACCGCTTCGTCGATTGGAACACTCTTCGTCAATGTTCGGAGGACTTCGTAGCGCCCTTTCTGTGGAGAAATAATGTATTGAAATGATGTTTTTTGGAGTGCACACGGTACTCAAATACGCCCATTTTTGGTAGAAGTTTATGTCTAACTGAGGCTTACCAAAGAAAATTCTTGAATTTTGACAATTCAAAAGTACCTGTGAATGGTTTATTTGAAATAAATGCTTTGACTTTTATTACACAATCAAAACTGAAACGTGGTCTCTCACAAACCTCATCAGAAGGCGTAAAGCCTAAGGGAAATGGAAAGGGTCAGTTTCCTTCCGCGTTCGAATCAAGAATGAAAATATCCGCAGGTGACTCAAGGTTACCGACATAGCCCAATTAATCTCCAAACTTACGAGGCAGTGGGCAAGGCACATTGCTCGCAAAACAGATAGTCGATGGGGTCGAAAAGTTCTGGAGTGGCGACCGTGTACCGGAAGACGATGCGTTGGAAGGCCTCCGAAAAGGTAGACCGATGACTTCATAAAGGCCGAAGGCACCCGCTGGATGTGACACGCATAGGACTGGTCGATTTAGGGACTCTTGGAAGGTGGGGGGCTATATTTGGCAGAGGTTGATGATTTTCCTTGGAAGCTGGTTGGTACTAACGCAGTCAGGCAGCGCGCAGTACACGTGTCGCTGCAGGCGGCCGGCGCGCAGCAGCGCGGGGTCCACGAGGTCGGGGCGCGACGTGGCCACCAGCACGGGCCCCCGGGCGCCACCCTCCGCGCCGTCCAGCCGGGCGAGGAGTTGGTTCACTACTCTATCTGTTACACCAGTTGAGTCGTGGCCTCGTCTAGGATAAACATTTGTTATGATCAGAACAGAAATAAAGGTTTTGTATGAAAAAGAAAAGATAGTGAATAAAGTGATTTTTGAGGCTGCCAATGATGCAACTGTACGAAGATAGCATTTTTAAGCTTACTTTAAATCCCTCCAACACTAGTGCGATAGCTACAAGCCTAATCCCTTACTAGTATTTCACCCGGATGGTTGATCGATATAGTGGTTTTTGGCGGTAAACTAAACGCGAAACCCCACGATGTGTTGACGATGTGGTGCGGCGCCGCACCGTAATAAATTCGTGTTATAGGAAGCCACACGGTCTTATGGTTACGGTTTACCGAGGTGCGTGCGCGACGTCGCAAGGTTAATGACTCACTGTGTAGGATGTGACATAAAGGGCTAGGGGCTGCCAAGTACCAGGGTTGCGAAATTGTTCGAAAGAGTTATTGCGGCCGCGGCGGAACGCAAAAGGAGGAACACGGACGGTGGACGTCTTTCGGCTGATATAATGATGATGGGTGAGTTTTATTCAGTAAGAGTCTGACACTCTCTTCCGCTCCGCCCAGAGGAAGGGGTCATACGATGACTCCCATCAGTCCCATCCAAACAAAAGGGTGTGATTTATCCCATAATGCAGGTCTTTTATGCACTAAAAATATAAGGATCAATATTATCGGTTCTCATCGCTTCTTGTTAAAACACACAGTTATTTACGTTCGCTACACTAAAAAAACTACGGTGGCGGCTCGTTGCCACTCTGGCGGCACACAAGTCCGGTGGCCCAACGCGTCGTGCGATGATTTATAGGAATTTGTATCTAGGATGAAGCAGCGGTACCGCACCGTCAACATACGTGTGGCTTAAGTAAAATATATACAAGTTTTATCCGTAAAAAAAAGCAAATAATGTCTTCTGTGTTAATTTTACTTCATAACAAATAAGCTAGCTACAAATCCATGATCATACTGACGTAAAATGAAAAGTTATCTGTTAGTTCGCTTTAAAAGCTGGAAGGTGTAATGAAATAAACTGCATAGTGAATATGAAGCGAGGACACTTACAATAGCACTTACTTGGGCGCGAGACTGTCGAACTCGTCGAAGAACAAAATGCAGGGTCGCTTCATGTCAGCCCTGTGAACAAATACATGAATACCACGGTTATGGCCTGTTTAACCACCCTTGGGGTTACTTTAAGTAGGGTAATTTCAGATATTCTGTTAATTTTACTTATGTTACATAGTAAATATGTGGACTCTCAAGCCAATTGCAGACCAAGGCATAAACTAAGTTCAGCTCTAGCACATCTGAGATCATTTTGCACTCAGAAAAACACTAACATAGTTTATCTCATGGTCAGACCCCTCATTAGCTTATTATGGTTTAAGAAATTTATTTCTCAAAAATAATTACATTCACTTATATGAGAAAAAACTTATTTCTAATTAGTAACATTAAGCGACGCGACAGTTACACATCCAAAAAAAAATTGGCTAGATTAGTAGGTACAGTACCCGAAGATAGCTTAAATTTTTAAATCCCCTAAAATGTGTTTAATAAGAGATTTTTTGAAAGTATATGGCATTTTGTTGTAAAGCTGTGCGCCCTCATACAGAATAGTACTCTTGCCGTAGTTTGTTCTAGGCGCCCGCAACACTATGTCATTTGCTTTTCTGGTTGTATCTGTTTTTTATCTACACTAATAATAATAATAATTTTTTATATTTTTAAATGTCTTTTTTTTTTAATTTTGTAGAAATATTTAAAAATATAATTTATATGTACGATAATGAATAAAGGAAATAATAATATGGAGGTTCCTTTCTCTGGAGCCCTAACCACCGGTAGCTTGGACCCAGCTCCCGACACCGGCGGACTACTATTTTTATATTTTTAAATGTTTTTTTATTGTTTTTTTTTGTTATTGAAATATTTAAAAATATAAAAAGTATGTTTAAAAGATAAATAAAGAGAATAATAATATTATAAAGAGGAAAGATTCGTTTGTTTGTTTGTTTGAAATGAATAGGCTCCGAAACTACTGGACCGATTTGAAAAATTCTGTCACCAGTAGAATCGTACATTATCGGGGATGGACATAGGCTATAGAGTGTTTTCAAAAAAGTTAGGGATCCGTATGAAAACTTCAATAATGTAACCCAAGGTGTGAGAAAAAATCCTTATATCGCGTACGCTGCGGAATCTATTGACAATAGAGCAAAGTGATGTACTACAGTTTTATAGAAGTCATCAATATCTACAAAAAAGTCCGCGATACCATATGTCTAACTATTATGGATAAGTCACCATGACCGCTTATTGTTCATATTATTCAAGCAAATCCAATGTTGAAATAAAAAATGGTGATTTTAGTATCATGATATTAATCCTTATCCATTTAAATGGTTTGATAATTAAG
Source organism: Melanchra persicariae (assembly GCA_947386135.1). Classification (NCBI taxonomy): domain Eukaryota; kingdom Metazoa; phylum Arthropoda; class Insecta; order Lepidoptera; family Noctuidae; genus Melanchra; species Melanchra persicariae. Next base: position 2,027,202 of record OX376653.1, on the reverse strand, counting down.
GTTGATTATTTCCGTGTAAATTACACTTTAAATTATTCAAATCGGACCTCTCGTTCAAAAGTTACGACGGTAATAAACATGCTCGGAGTAAGATAAATGTCGCGGCTTGAGCGAACTAGGGAGAATCGTATCAATGCTTGGTCCGATGAAGTTGAAACACCACGGCATTTAAATGTTTTCGATTAAACAATAAGAATAACAAATGTTTGGATTTTTCGAAGATAAACTACATACATAATATATAAGGAGTGAAGCAGGGGTGATTAAGATTTTAGGGGAGGACATAATTGCTTGCTTCAATTTACGTCGGAATGCTATGAACAAACTAAAAGCGGGATAATTGAAACAGATGTACCTAACAATTTTTGCAAAACAATTTTTATAATCAAACCCTGACGGGTTGAACGGGGTGAACAGTTGCGCTGAACCTGGGCTCGAGACAAGTGAGATTCTGTCAACGGTGGCGAGGCGAAAATCGTTGTGCTTAATTTTCCAAAACTAACCTTTTATAGGGGGCGTTGAAGTTTGTGGAGTACCTACTAATCCACGCGGACGAAGTCGCGGGCGAAGTGCTAGTTAATGATTGTTTTGTAAGAGTTATTTGTGTATGTATGTTTGTTTAATTTTTTATGTACAAGTATACAAGTACAAGTATTATACCTATTTATCTGTGAAATATTCATAAGATTCGTTTCATTGTAAAGTTTCAGTGTAGGTGTTCAGTGGTTGTATTTAAAAAGAACTTTAATAATTTTATATTAAGCTGTTTGCAAGATTTGCAGGTTGGATTTAAAAGTACAGCCATACACTTCAATTAGGTAATCCAAATGAGGTTTCACCATGGAGTTATAAATCATATAACAAACTTGGAGTGGAAGACAACGAACGATGCTCCGCAGTGCGCCAGTTAAGGCAGAGCTTATTTTTTATTTTCTCGATATGTGCTTTCCACAAAAAGTCGCTGTCTAGTATAAGTCCCAGGTATTTTTGTGCTTTAGATTTTTCTAGAGTTTTAACATTTATGTTAAGAGTGTATTGTGTTTGTTTTTTTTTTATTTTTAGCAGAAAATATTGTGTACTTTGTTTTATTTGTATTAACTGTCAGCAGCTTGTACTAGAACCAATTAAACAATCTATGTAAGTCATCTTGTGCCTGTTCCATAAGAGTATCAATTCTATTACCAAAATAGAACAGACTCGTGTCATCAGCACAGCATAGAGGGACACATCACCTCGTAATCCTATATCTGTAACATTACTTATATACATTAAGAACAGCAATGGGCTCAGAATAGAGCCTTGGGGAACTCCACATGTGATCAGTTAGGGGCTACTTCGATAATCATCAATTTTTACCACTTGAAATCTATACATCAGGTATGATTTAAAGATTTTGTATGCTGCTCCAGTAAAACCAATCGCGTTTAGTTTTTTTAGAAGCAGTTCATGACATACTGTGTCGAAGGCTTTCTTTAGATCCAACCATATTAGGCCAGTTGTTTACGATCTATGCTAATTAATTTTGGTGACGAGATCGACTGTAGCTGATAAGAAGTGTTCGATTTTGGTCGAAAACCATACTGTTTGTCGGTAAGTAATTTATGTAATCTGATATATAAATTTTTTTCAAAGACTTTCGAGATAAGGGAGTAGAGAAATAGGATGATTTTCAACATTTGATTTACTTTATGTATCGATGTAACTTTTGCAATTTTCAGACCATTAGGAAAAGTTCCATTCAGTAAACAAGAATTAATGCACTTAACTTATTGATACCAATCAAAACTATCCTATTGTACTATACCTAGAGTTATTGTAACAAACATACTAACTTGTCAAATATATCGCGGACCGCCTTCTCGCTCTGGCCGATGTACTTGGACAGCAACTCGGGCCCCTTCACAGTGATCATGTTCATGTTGGCGAGGCGCGCGAGGCAGGAGCCGATGTGCGACTTGCCGGTGCCCGGGGGCCCGTACAGCAGCACGCCGCACGACTGGGATGGGAACAGGGCTGGGTACTGGTGGACACACGAAGATAGAGAGGTTATCAAAATAAAAGAGATTAAGAGTTTCGGCGACATCACGGCAGACTCAGGCGAAGATGGCGGAACAAGCTTGACGCCTATCGACAAGATTGGTCACTAGCCTAGAGCCGGGAAGAATGGAAGGAAGAAATAGATGCCTTTGCCCTGCACGGAATAGAGCTTAGGCATGAATTTTCTCACAAATTGGCTGAAAACTGCTTGGGATAGTCGATTTTCGAAATGATGAACCACTTTTTTAGTCATGTTCAATTCTCAAATAAAAATTTGGATTTTCCATATATTTACCAGCTGATCAAAATTAGTATGGGCTGCACAATATTTTTTTTGGAATTGTCTATTTATATATTGACTACAAGCTACCGCTCGCGCCTCTACCCGCGTGAATGTCGAAATCGATTCCAAGGGAACATACTCCCAGGATAAAAAGTGTCCTATGTGTTATTACAGACCTACCTCGCCAAATTTCATCAAGATCTATTCAGCCGTTCTGGCGTGATTAAGTAACAACGTCCAAACATCCAAACTTTCGCATTTATAATGTTAATATTATCTTCGATCACTAGATGTCCGATTCTATCGCTTGAAAAACGGCCAGAGAAATTAGACCACAAATAAATGTGGTTTTATTTCAAATTAGGAACATCCAACCGTAGCCAAGAAGAAATATAGATATATTGTAATCGAAATTTAATTAATGTTCGAGCATAAAGGTTGTTTATAAAAAAATTAGGTAGTTGATGTTTTTATCCTGTTTTGTGTCAAATATAGATGTACATATGTGTGCAAATGTGGACACTTTCTCGACGTAATTTTGTTCCTGATTCTTAATATAGTGAATTCTTCATCGAAGATTAATATAGATAAAGAATAAAGAATCTGCTTATCAGTGTTTAACTAATCCTATGGTTGAACTATGGCTGCATTTACCTATTCCGTTGACAAGGTTCGCTTTTATCACAAGATAACTAAATCACTCACCATAATCGGCCAGAATATACACTCAGTAAGTTCTTGCTTGACCTCCTCCAGTCCTCCCACGGGTCCCCAGATATCAAACTCGTTGGCTTTCTCTTCGTCCTTCGTTATATCTTCCACTAGGCGAGGCTTTGGATCGTTAGGGTTGGATTCTGTATGAGAAAATAGGAACTGTAAGGCATGTTGACGAGAATATACATTACATTTCTCAGTTCTTATGCACTGCAGACTTATATTATTGTCTGTAGGCAGCCGCTTCACGTAAAATACTGGTATTCAGCTGAATCTGGTTTGACTGAAAGCCGTGCCAATATATTTGGGAAAAGACTAGGCCGATGATGATACATTATAGACTTCTATGGATTTCATCAATGGGTTTCTTTAGAGTTCCGTACCCAAAGGGTAAGCAAAGGTACCTACCCTAATACTAAATCTCCGCTGTTTGTCTGTCTGTCGGTTTGAAAACGGTCTGTACCATATGGACCCTGATAGGTAATTGTTAGACAGTTGAAATTTTCACAGAGTGTTTCATGCAATTGCCGCTAAATAATAATGGTGTTGCTAACTTTTGGTGTGCGCATCCAACACGCCTGTGCGGTTGATATACTGCTTTTTACTTTTACGACATTTAATTAATTAATTTTGAAACATTAATTGTTATTATTTTCAATGTAAATGTGGATGGATGGAGAGGAAGAGGGAGGCCAAAGAAAATATGGATGGATTGTGTGAGGAGCGATATGAAAGGAAAGAGAGTTAATGATAGCGTGACGGCTGATAGGACAGAATGGAAGAAAAAAACGTGTTGCGCCGACCCCAAGTAACATGGGATAAGGGCAAGAAGATGATGAATTGTTATTATTTTATTTTTCTTGAGCGAGAGGTCAATGATGAAACGAGCTGAAGTAAGTTGAAAACCTTTCCAATTGATTGAAAAAAAACTACTTACTTTTTCTCTTCACAGCTTTAAATATTTTCTTATTCAAATAGTCGATGATATCTCTGACGCTGCTCCCCGCGGTGTCCATCGCGAGCTTGATGACGTCATCGTCTTCTACTTCAAACTCTTGGCGGATCTTGTCATTCAGCAAATGCTTGAATAACTCTGTTCTTTCTGCCTGAAAATAATGTGACGACATAGAATTAAGATGTAGCTTATGTTTGCTTAGCTTACACAACACTTTTTTGTTTTATATTATTTATTTGCGCATAACTGTATGATGGGATTCATTTGAGAATTTAAGGACGCGTTTACAGATGGGTAGTCAAATCATTACTTTTTTACACAAAAGTATGTTTATTAAATAAAATGCTTTGCATTCTTAAAATGTTTTTCCCATCAATTGTTGATAGATATCAACAATTGATTGATTGATTGATTGACAAAAACATAACTACCTACCATGCACATCTGTGCATGGTACGTTTCTGAACTATAAATATAATATTTTAGATAGGTACAGTTTCTCAATAAATGTACCGAAGTGAATTTTTTTACTTCGGTACATTTATTGAGAAAATTTCGGAAACGTACCATGCACATCTATCAACAATTGATGGGAAAAACATTTTAAGAAAGCATTTTATTTAATAAACATACTTTTGTGTAAAAAAGTAATGATTTGACTACCCATGTAAACGCGTCCTTAAAAAACATTATCAACATCCTCATAACTAAGACAGAAAAAACATCCTGTACTACATACCCAGCGATTATACCACGTGTAACAGAATAAACACAATACTTTAAAGGATAGTCCCATTGTAAAAGTTACACAACAACAACTTTTACAATGGGACCATCCTTTACATGTTCGTGAACGGGCGCCATCAGTGGAGACTGGTCATCTCTTAGCTGTCACTGGCTTATTTCAATAATTTATACTCATTTCATACTTAGAATTCTTTTTTTTCTCTTTCTTTACATTGTTCTCACATGTAGAAGCAACAAAGGTAATGTAACCAGGATTATTGTAAATCACAAAATGGTTTAAAAGAGTGTCCGTGGAGTTTCTTGCACGTTCTTCTCCATAGAGATCTACGCTTTGGAACATGCAAATAGCTTCATGTTTTTGACTGACTGACTCTGACAATTGTATATGGTTTATTTGAAATAAATGCTTTGACTTTGACTTTGACTTTGGATTGGACCATCCCGAAATCGCATCACAGTTATGCGCAAATAAATGTATGGGGCAGTCGATTTTTCTTTTTTCAGGTTTCAAATCATTAATCAATTCGTGGATACACTGGTATCCACGGTTCATCATTTTTGTGTCGTTTAAAATACTTGTTGAGACGAACCTTTTCTAACTCAGGCACATCAAACTGTGCAGTGAACAGCGGTTTCCCGCTAAACTGTCGCAACGTCGGGTGGAGGTCCTTCATGCTCAGTGACGTCATCAGCACGCACACGCCAGCGCAAGTCTGTAGCAGGTGCTTTATTACTACTGCTAGCCTGCGGAGAAAAACATAATGCCACATAATATTTATTTGAAGTTTTAACGATATTTATTCTCCAAAACAAGTTAACAACACCCTTTTATTCCTCGTAGGCGCTTCTTATTACAATTTGAAAAATTGGTTCTGCTGTAAATAGAAAAATATTATACGTAAGTCAATACCTTAGTCGAGTCAGTTCGGTTCGTCACTGCTGGTTTTTTTTACTAAGATACAACAAACATAAAAAAAATACAACCGAATTGAGAACCTCTTCTTTCAAGTCGGTTAGAAATCGTCGGTGATACTGCAATACCGCGTAACTAACACTTTGCTATAAGGTCTAATTTTAAATACTGCAATATCGCAAAACATACTTTGCTATAGCGCCTAACTTTAAATAAAATAACAGCGAAAATTAGACCTATACTGCAATACCGCGAAACTACACTTTGCTATATGGTCCAATTTTCCATACTTCAATACCGCAAAACACACTTTGCTATAATGCCTAACTTTGAATAAAATAACATCGGAAATTAGACCTTATAGCAAAGTGTAGTTTCGCGGTTTTGCAGTATCACCGACGAAATGGTACATAATTATCCAGTTGCAATCTCAAAACTGGTGCTAATAGCGAGAAAACCTTAATCAGTTGCGTTCGTTAACCGCATGCACAAAGCCACCTGACAAGCCGCTGGCAAAGAGTCTCTACGCGTTCTCTCCTGAAGATGACAGGTGCGGACTTGCTGGAGGCCTTACCGCATCCGTGGGACAGCGACGGATACATAAAAAATAGTTGTAAAAGTCCTTGATAAACTCACCTTTGATAGTAAGCAATATCCTGAGGCGAAGCACCCTCCACATTGGGCGGCACCAGGGAGTCCACATCATCACAGATCAAGACCGCCGGGCTATGCTCTTGACACATCAGTATGGCCTTGCCCAGCACTTCGGAAATGTCCTTACGACCTCTGAGGGACCGACAGTGAAGAATGTGGGACCAAACTGTAAGTTCCTTCTGGATTATTTGGCAGAATGAAGACTTTCCTGTGCCACTTAGACCTGAAAAAAGTAAAGAAGTTTGCCTTTGTTGTGATTTTAGAGGAACAACATTGAGATAATAAAGGTGTCCACTTTTATAGTTACAAAGAAAAAGCCAGCATAGAACCAACAACCATAACAACCACCCTCATAATGAAGTGCAGTTACACTTCATTATGGTTAAGTAGCTCTTTCTATCCAATGAATATGTAATTTAAATTTTTTTAAACCAACAAAGACTTAATAAAAGCAAACATTAATTAATAACACAAATAAAAACTTACCAGTAATTAAAACATTACTCTTAATCTCAGAAGCACCTTTAAAAGTTGCCTCTCTATGTATCTCAAAGTTCACATGAGACAGAACTTTCACAACCAACGACTCCATAGATTTCATAGACCTACAATAATTCTTGTAGTCATAATCCAGCTTTGAAATCACTGCTTTTGGTAAGGCCATGTCGGTTTCATTCAAACATTTCGCAGCTATGGTGCAGTTCCTAAATGATTCCGAATTCAACATTGTGAATTTTAATTTCTCTGGTTTTAATTTAAATTGTATAAAGCCAGTACTAATTTCGGTATTCTGTTTAATCAGTCCGTTATTAATAAGGAACTTTTTCCCGGAGTGTGTGCTACTTATAACACAGTTTTTGAAGCTTTCTACAACATCTTGGTCTGACTGCTTTTGGTCTGAATATGTCACTATATCTATGTGGTCAGGTTGGTCTATGCTATCTCCTATAAGAGTAAAAATTATTCTCATTCCATTTTCAATATTAATAATGGCATTCAAAGACTTTGTAATAAGTACTGTAGGTATGTTTCTGTTGTGCACTTCTCGGCACAAACTTCTGTAGATAACAGAGTCAATTGGAACTACTTCTACGCAAACATCATTGATTGCTATATTATTATTTTCACTATCATCATCATTTTCATTTAGGATAGATGGTATATTCGTCATTGTGGACAAAATTATGGTCAAGTCTTTATACTTTTCTTCAATCAAGTCTTCATGGATGAATACTGTATATGGATGTATTAAATTCTTTTTGCCATCGCTGTCAATAGGCACTGCCCTTAGCACTAACTTTGTTGGTACATTTAAGTACGGGGCCAACATTCCTTTGTTAATAGCACCAATGTTCTTAAAATGTTGGGTTTCTTTAGGGACAGCGATAGTTGGGGCAGGGTAGTTGTGAATGCTGTTGAAAGCATCTATTTTGACAATGATCTGGCTGTGGTTGACTAGAATGCCTGTCTGTTTTGGTGTGAAAACTATTGGTAATGATGATGATATCCATACTACTGTCTTCTGATAGGCTACAACTAGACGCAGTTGATCTAGTATCCGCATTTGTAGTAGTTCTACATTATGTTCCTGAAATAAATGATGAAACATTATTATTCTTTCTGAAACCTATTACATTTATTTATATTACAATTTATGTAATATGTTTAAAAACATGTCACTATGTTTAAAAATACTTATTTTCAGTAAAAATAAACAAAGAGTCTGACTAAAACAACTTTGATATATAGAAGTATTTATATATCAACCTCATATCTTTATTTTGCATTGTATGTGTGTGTGGCTTAAAGCTACAAAATAATAATTATGGACACAGTAGGCCTCCACTATTTCAGCCTTATTCATAAAAATATTAAAAACCTGATTTAAAAAATAGCAAGTTCTTAATTCAAATTTTATTCTCCACAGAATATTTGAATAAAGAATCAGCTAGTCAGTAACTATTGTTTCTTATTTCTTTTTTTAAACTAAGCACATCTTTTTTTATGCTTGTAAATGTTCAGGCAAGAAATTTCAGTCTTGGCAAACTAATTGGTGAGTGTTAGAATACAAAAGCTTCATTTACCAAGATCTCCTGATCATCAGGACTATCAGTCTCCACATACAGCTCATCCAGCACCTTGACATCAGAGTACGGAGACACAAACACGTCTGCCCCTTCCTCCAGCCCCACCATCCGGCTGTATATGGGGTTGCAGGCTATGTGGCCTTCTGGGACACCACTGTTGAACACTATCCATAAGAGGATCTGTTTGTCTCGGCAGAGGACTTGGACGCATTGGGTCTGGAAAGTGCCAATATTAATATACCTATATGGTCTCAAGTTTCATTCTAAGTCTGGGGTAGGTAAATTTATCAAGAAAATTACACAAAATTGGGCTGAACTTTGCAATATAAACAGCAGGTTTAGAGTTTCACTATTTCTAAGTGGAGCGGGTACTCATCTTTAAACTAAAGTGCTACCCAAAATTGATGAAAGGACATGCTATTATGTTGCTGCATACCAATAGCTGGTAGTACAGCCTCAATAAGTGACACATAACACCAGCTTTACAAAATGATGTTGTCACTACACTATTGCACAATTTTTGTTACAAGACTAGAAATTAACATTTTTTTTGCAATAATTTTCACATTGATTGAGTCAATATTAAGAATATCAGTGTTTTTTAGCCAAGCCCAGTGTTGAAAAAACGCTGATAGTAAATAGTGTTATTAAAATTTGATTTTTAAACAGTGGGAAATGTATTCCTTGCACACCATTGATAGAATAAAATCAAAGGGAACAAAAGAAATATATTTTTGTGGAAGTAAACAACATTCTAACCTCAATGATTAGCATAATTTAACCAAACAAATTAGTTTAAAACTATAAATCAAAGGTCAAGGCTTTTAAACCTAATAATTAAATGGCCAAAATATTCACCTGTTCGTTATTTGTGCTGTACTTTGGACTGATATAAGCAAAGCAAGTCTTTTCATGGGTAAACGTTACTTTCAGCTTGACTCCACCCAACATTTTTATTTCAGGCACTGTAATACTTTCATGAGGTATCCTGACTTGATAAAACAATTGTTTTGGTTATCACTTTATTATTATTTTTGTTAAAAACTCAAAACAGAGAGTACAATGACCACAACTTATCAATCACGTTTCGATACAGAACAAAGTTGAAGAATCGAGCATTACGAAATTAACATTCACAGGATTTTTGTTCATAAAACTGTTGATTCGATTAAGGCCAACATTTAGTATAGTAAATGATTTATGTTTGATCATAAATATTAGGGTACCAAACGATAAGATTTTGGTTTATATATTTTATTTTAAAAACTAGCAAGCGATTTTATGATAAAAAATAATACTTTGGTCGGCATGGAACGTCCCGGAAACTTCGCTGTTTTGACATTTACGTTCCAATTTCCATCAAGCAATTGGAACGTAAATATAACTTTAATTTTTTTTAACAATAATTCATCATCTGCCAAGCCTTTTCCCAACTTTATTGGGGTCGGCTTCTAGTCAAATCGGATTCAGCTAAATACCAGTATTTTTTTTACGATTACTTTGTTTTTATTGAATGAATAGAATATTTATTCACTAGCTACCGCCCGCGGCTCTGCCTGCGTGAATGTCGAAATTTATACCAAGGAAACATACCCCCGGGAAAAAATCTACCTCTGTGCCAAATTTCATCAAGATCCATTTAGTAGTTTTTGCGTAAAAGAGTAACAGACATCCGTAGGTACATACAAACTACGCGACGTAAGGATTAGGTACTACATTCCCAAAACGATAAATAGATCTATCGCTTTTTCGATAATTACATGTATAGATCTATCGATTCTTAACCTGAAATAAAGGAATAATAATAATAATTACAGTTCTCATCAAAAAACTTTGCCCCTCTGAAGTTAGCCATTTGCAAAGATCGCGCAGGTGCAGTTACGTAGACGGGAGCAAGCGGGACGCAAGCATGCATCGAACGTAAACGGGCGACTGAGACTTAAAATCGATCCCATGTCTCTTGCGCATGCGCAGTTGCAGTTTGTTCGTAATTTTGACTACTGCGCAGCCACTCGTAGCCAACTTCAGGGGTGCAAAGTTAATTGACGAGAACTGTAGACGTCTTCACAGCGGCGCTAGTTAGAATCTTTGCATCGCCAATAGCACCTACAGAGATTACTTTTTTCATCATTTTCTTCTAGCTATTCTGTCCCATTGCTGGGCAAAGGCCTTCCCCAACTCCTTCCAGATCTTTTTGTCCCGAGCCTCCTCGGACCAACCCTCGCAGTAGGCATCTAGGTTGTCTCGCAACCTCTTCCTGGGTCGACCTCGGCGGAGCCGCCCATCCTCAGGCACCTTTTAATTTAAGCTAGCCTATTTTCTTCTTGTTCCACACAACTCGGTGCATTGCTAGTACGGGTCAGTATTTTCGGCAAGAATCGACTTCGTCCCGCAATCTTCTGTTGGTTTACCGCCGACGTGGTTTTGCATTTAATGATACCCCTTTGGTAGTCCTTTCTTTTCGCCAATTAGCACGTCCAGAGATTACTATTACACCAATTTTACTATCTAGTTTATCTTCATCCCACTGCTAGGCTAAGGCCTCCCTCTTCCTTTTCCACACAACTCTGTCCTTTGCAGGCCTTTGCTAGGGATAAGTGTTAAAGCTCTGCGGATGTCGGTACAATTTTATAAGTAGACCAATAATTTGCCTGTTGAACAAAATATTGCCCAAAAAAATAAGGTTCGAGCACATCTTGTCACCAATCTAAACTTACCTCTAAAACTCCATGAGCATGAAACATTTTTTGGAGTAATTAATTACCTACCTACTCTCTTGAACGAGAATCGAACCCAGTTGTTCCAATTTTTGCCCAGGTTCAACAGTCGGTCTGACGCTCTTGTGGTACTACTATAACGAGACAGTCAATACCTAATTATAGAACAGGTCTTTCAGCTGAATAGTGAATAGTGATAAAATTGTCCTAAATCGCATACGTCATGTATTATGTAATTTATTGGTCATAAAATGTATTCGACTAAATTTCATGTTTTGTTAACAGTGCAAGCGCGTGGAATGGAACGTTAATTTGCATCCTCCCTCCCCATTGGTTTTCCGTTGGACCAATAAAGTTTCAAAGTAGTTCAACGGTTTTTGAAGACGTTTCATCAGTCCGGTGTCTTGTTGAATTTATCTGAAAATTAAGATAAAAATTATCATTTTGAAAATAATATCAGGCCGTGCAACTTCTAAAGTAACCAAAATTCAATCGAAACGGCCACCGCCGTTTAATAAATGTGAGTACAAAAATAACGTTAGTTATCCGTTTGACGCTGTGTCGATGTTCGCTTGTTTTGCCTCCATTTTAGTCGTTAGACGTGACGATTTTGAAACGCTTGTTTACGTTTACATCGTAATTATCTATGAGGGACCGTTAAAATAATAGGTAAACCGTGTGATTTTACCACATAAGTGAGTGCACGTGATAATTGTGGGATTGTTTCAGTACCTTCATAATGGCGCCAACTAGGTTGGCATCGAAGCCGATCGGCGTCAATGAGAACTTGAATGGTTTACTGGGGCATGGGATTACGACAAGGAGTAAGCAGTTGGCTTCTCTGAAGACTCACAAGGATATTTTGAAAGTTCCAAATAAGAGGAAAGCTGATAGCCCTTTGAAAGATGTTACGGCGAAGCGGGCGGCGTTTGGAGACATCACAAACGCTTTCAATAAGGCCAGCGCGCTCCAGGACAAGGACAAAGTCATGGGGCTCAAGAAGGTCACTGTGGAGAGCAAAATGCTCCCAACTGTGAAGGTTTTACTCATTTTCTTTAACAATTATTATTCGAGGGTACTTCTGGCCCTTGTTATAAAATTATATTGGCATTTATAACTGGGCTAAGTCGTTAGAATCCATGTGGTTTAATCTATATAATAAAAAACGGAATTTGCAAGTGTAAAATGGGTCAATGAACTTTCCCTCCAAAAGTTTATGCTGCAAAATGTGGTATTTTTATCTAGAAATAACGTGTTTTCTAAATTGTGATTTCTTTAGACTGATGTATCAAGTTAAGTTAATAGCTTCCCTGCCATTTGTAGCAAAACTTTGTGTACCAACTTAGTAAATGAGGCCAAGGTCAATCAACCAAATGTTGTGCAGAGATAACAAAGTTTTATACTTTATTAACAGAACTGCAAACTTTATTTACAATACATTTCCTGGAGCAATGTTTTATTTATAACAGGGAGAGATTTGATATGATTGATGAGTATTAGCCAATCTTCCACTTCAGTCCTTGAAAGAAGTTACATACATGCTTGACACTTCATTTTCACTACCCCAAAATTAACCAAGTCCTTCCTTCCCTTCTAGAGCATCAAACCACAGACAACCATATTAAATGGTAAGGCATCCAAGGCAAAGACACTGCAGAGAGTGGCCACAAATGCCATTGATGCTGTTCAGAAGCACTTTGCCAAGGACCCACCCAAGCCGGTGGCCACACGGGCACAGAATGGAATCCTCAAGAATATTGTGGAGAAGAAAGACAAGTCAAGTCTCAATCAGAACCAGAGCCAGAATTCTGCAAAGTCTGCAAGGAGTGATGTTTCTGAACCATCGCTGTATGTGACAGCTTTAGAAACAACGTTAGTTTTTGTGCATTACTTTGGAAATACGTATTACAGGGAACTTGCATGCCTGGCAAGATGTATGCAGAACATCTTAGCCTTTTGAGGATTTCAGGAATGGTTTTATAATAAGGAGATATGTCCAGCTGGATGGGTAGCAGCTTTCTTCAATGCTCAGAATAGCATACTGTACATACCAGCTGATTTTCATGTTTTTTTTTTTTGGCACGAGCTTTTTCAGGAGGCCTATGTTCTACAGTGAATGTGTATAAGCTGTTGTTTGACAATGAAGCATTAGCCAAAAACGAAAAGAAAAAAATTGAAAATCTGCACAAAGTTTTTCAGGAGGCCTATGTTCTACAGTGAATGTTTATAAGCTGTTGGTTGATAATGAAGCATACATGAGTCTGTATTCTCATTACTACCTGAATGCTTATAATATCCAACAGAATATGAGGAAATTTGATATTGTTCATATTCATTTGTGTTGTAGTTAATTTAAATAACAATCTCAACTGTGTTGTATTTCAAGATACTATTTTTATACACATGTAGGTATTTTAAATTACCATTTACATCTGTCTTGGCAGATCATGTATTGAGATGGGATAATAATGGTCTTATAGCAAGTACCACTGACAATTGGTACATATACTCTGACCTTGAATGAATGACCCACTTATTTATTTATTTATTTTATTTATTTATTTATTTAGGCTTCTCAACAATGAGTACACTATTACATTATCACTCATACATTAGATACAAACTTAAATCTAAGCGCCTCATCACTTACAGAAAAGCACAGCGTGTACTGTATTATGCGCAGAAAATTCCATAATTATTAATAATTGAAAAGTAATACACAGTTTGAGAAAAAAAAACAACAACAATTGAAACCTAAATTGTGTACAATAAATTGAAATTAAATTAAATTAGAATAGATTAAAATAAATAAGATTAGATAAAATTTGAATAAAATAAATTGAAATAAATTAATTAAATTAAATAAATTGAATTAAATTAAAATAAATTGAATTAAATTAAAATAAATTGAATTAAATTAAAATAAATTGAATTAAATTAAAATAAATTGAAATAAATTAAATAACATTTTATTTTTTATGTAAGATTAGGTAAATATTTGACTAGCGATAACCATCCACCACTTACCAAGAATATTCAATCACTCATGGTGTTTTTGCTCTTAATATAATTAGACTAACTATAATTACTCCATTAATGTCACATGATACAATACCTTCTGATATTTTAAGCTTTTGCCATATTTTTTGAGCATAATGTTGGATTGTCATAATCTACAAAGTTACTACAACTTTACACTACTGTCTCTTCAGCAGCCCCTCAGAAACCTCAAAAGAGGAGTACAAGACAATTAGCGAGAAGCTAGACAAGGTGAACCTTGATGACACAGTCCGGTCCCTGGACGAAGAAACGGAGGTGCCCCACAAGCCCCCCACTGATGTTCCAGACTTCGACCAGGAGAACTGGAATGACCCCTTCCAGGTCTCCAATTATGCTATGGATATATTTAACTATCTGAAGAGCAGAGAAGTGAGTATGGTATCTGATAAATAACTTAATATTAACTTGTCGTATTCCTGCCCTTATCCCATAATACTTGGGGTTGGTGCAACAAGTTTTCTTCCCCCATTTTGTCCTCAACTACATTAAGTACTACTACTACTCTTGAATCTGTATTAAAAAATACAGATTCAAGAGTTCATCTCCATCCAATGTGAATCTGCAGCATTCTTAAATTCACATTGAATTAACTTGCACAGTTGTGCAAGAAGATGTATCCTAAGGATTCTTAATCTACTACTAAGTCTGCTGTAGACGTCTTGTTACCAATAGTTGCCTTCTAGCATTCTAGCCCTTGTTTTGATTTAAAAGTGGGCCTAATAGTAAAAGTAGCCTTCCACGACATGTCACTTTGATTCCGACTTGAGTCGTAGCGTCGCCGCGCCGTGTTCTCGTGTAGATTTGCGCGCGAATCAACTGAAAATATCTTTTATTAGCGTAATAAGGCGATGTCGCGACGTACAATCAGTGTCGTCCTTTGGTTACCCCTTACGCATTAAAATTACTTAGAATTAGGGGTAACTAGTTAAAGACGTCCCTACCTTATCATAATCAAGCTCTAATCCCCGATTTTAGCGTCTGTTCCCCATCGACGACTACCTCACGCGGATGAAAGGGATCACCTCGTGGATGCGGGCACTGCTCGTGGACTGGATGGTGGAGGTCCAGGAGAGCTTCGAGCTCAACCACGAGACTCTATACCTGGCTGTGAAGCTAGTGGACCTCTTCCTGACGCGGTCTACCAAGATACAGCCTGAAAAGGACCATCTCTCGAAGGAAGAACTGCAGCTGCTCGGAGCTTCTGCGTTGTTCATTGCTTCTAAGTTTGACGTGAGTTAATTCTGCAGATATTTTCCTCAAACTACTTAGTATGCATCACATATTCTCTCATTATAAGGTTTGGTGCCTAAAAAATTCGAATGCTGCACCAAAGCCATATTTGTTTCCATGGCTGTCATAGTAACATCTCGCCAAACCTGGCAGATATCTCCATTCACATCATATCAGTTGAAAAAGAATCCTATATCGAACAAAGGCCTCCCAAGCATTTCTACGACTGTTTTTCGCCGTTCTTCAATAAGTCGCGACTTATTGCAGCATATGCAAATATTTAAAGTAAATTCGTTTCTTTGCGAAACTTCCTTTAATAAAACCAATAACTTTCTACATTGGTTCTAAAATTTGACTACTTCAACAGGAGCGTATCCCCCCTCTTGTTGACGACTTCCTGTACATCTGCGACGGCGCGTACACGCTGAGCCAGCTGCTCAAGATGGAAATGAACATCCTGCGCGTCGTGGACTTCGACCTCGGCATCCCGCTGTCCTACCGCTTCCTCAGGAGATACGCCAGGGTGAGCACTTGAACATTGTGTAGTGGATACAGTAGGAAGAGGGCTCAGAACATCCTGCACGTCGTAGACTTCGACCTCGGCATCCCGCTGGTCTACTCCTTCCTCAGGAGATACACCAGGATGATGATTATTATGTCTTGACTTTAGTAGATGGGCTTGCAACATTCTGTATGTCGTAGACCTTGGTATCTTGCTTTTGTACCAGTTCCTTATGGAGATACTCCATGGCAAGATCAAATTTCTATCAAGAAAAACAGTTCTGAAAGAATATTATTTTTTCAGTTTCTTAATGTCTATGCATGGACTTAAAAATGTTCAATCATTTCATTAAATCTTGTGTAAAATGATGATACAGAATATCAACTGCAACACAAGACATCCCAACTGCCGTTTTAATTATCTGCTTTGTAAGTGTTAAGTGCAGCACATAATAAGCATAGGTCAAGATATTTTTCAAGAATACATGGATGCTACAAGAGTACGCAAGACGCCGCTTCATCCCAGAGGCTTCATTTTGGTAGCAAATATATTATCGAGAGCAGTAAAACCTTCTGTGAAAGAGATTATGAAACCATATTTCACGTTTCTTCTCCAGTGCGCACGAGTGTCGATGCCGACGCTGACCCTTGCGCGGTTCGTGCTGGAGCAATGCCTGCTGGAGTACAGCCTCCTGGAGTACTCTGACAGCAAGATGGCCGCCGCTGCGCTCTACCTCGCGCTCAGGATGAAGTCCATCGGACACTGGACGCCTACCTTACAGTATTATACAGGTATTTGGGGATTTTACCTAATGTTGAAGTTAATAATTGACATTTAGAGTGAACTGTACCCATGGTTGAGATAAAAGGAAGATATTTATAGGATAGACTGCAGTTTCGTTACCAAAACTTACTCAGACTCTGTCCTGCAACTTCCATGTCCCTGTTATTCCAACAGTGCTGAATTGATGTTCATACTCACCTTATCTTTAGCCTCCTCCTCTCCTTATCCCAAGTATTTCTTGGATCTTCCATAAATCACTTCGTGCAGTCTGCATTATTTGCAGAATAATCGTAGCTGGACACAGGAGGGCTGAAGAAACAAGCACTCTTTGCTAGACTCTGATAATTTAGCGAATGTTAACTATTTTGCGGCAGTGCAGCAAAAGAGGTTTAAGCATTGATCTTACACTGGATCTTAAGATACCTTTGTTTCGCAGGATACGCCGTCAAGGACATCCTCCCCATCGCGATTGCACAGAATGCGACGCTACACAAAAAGCCAAAATCCGCCATCAGCACAGTCAGGAACAAGTACTCCCACACGATCTTCTTCGAAGTAGCCAAGGTACCCCTGATTGAAGACTCCGTGCTCTCCAGCTGAGGCAAGCCCGTGGCGCTTTACATGCTGTACAGACATATACTAAGGTGGGTCCAAATTTTCTAATAGATGCATTTGTAAAGTTGAGTGTATATTATTTGGAGGCTAGTGGACGATCGATGTCTGACCCAAGTTGCAATGTACATAAAATTTACGCTTTTTCTGTGTTCGTATTTATGTAATAATATTTTTTTGTTGTTGTTTAATTTTCTAGCTTCATTATAAAAGTTTCTTATTCTTATTTGTTAGCATAACTTTTTCACTTGTGAATGATTGCAAAATGTATTTTAATGGTAAATCTGGATAAATGGATCAATTTAATTTACTCAGTGAAAGGTTTATGAATTTAACGGACTAAAATGTCTGTGCCTTTATTATAAATGAATCGTATTAACAATTTATTTTAGAGTTTATGATTGGACTTATTTTTTTTGATAACAAAATTTTAAAGCGATCTTGCGTCAGACTGAACTCGGTCCACGCTGCCGTAGACTAAGAAATCGCAATTGATTACTTGTGTTACTTAATTATTATTGTTATGTGCTGTCTAAATTAAGATGTGTGAACGCTTTCAATGTTGCGTGTAGCTCGTTCACGCGATACGAATCAAATTGGTCAAAATTCGGACCCTTGAGTGAGCTACAAAGACAGCCATCTAAAAATACCAGTAAAATGTAAGGTGCCACATAGGCGGCTCATTCATTAGTGCTACGTTTATTTTTAAGTAGTTGACTAATCTAGACAATTCCCTCGGGCTAACCACCTGAGAAGATAAGAACACTGCCATTAGATGAACGTGTAGGTAGTGGATAACTAGATCAATTAAGAATTTGTGTAAGCACACGAATTGTTAAGCGTTATAGAATATGGTATGAGTTGTTTATGCGAAGTTTATTTACTTTCGGTAAATTAATTTAATAAAGACTGAAATATTTGTTGACATGATCGGAAGAAGGCAAGTCAGTATTAACTGGCTAGATAATGTCAAATAAGTGCCATATACTGTGGCAAGTGAAACTCGGAACATTCGACTAGAGGATGAAGCCTCAATAAATAACACCAGTTAAACGGAGAAACTAAGTTTCCACAATACGAAACGTATGAATAAAATACTCAAACCAAAATCTCATCATGTCCTGTCTGACCTCAATAGAATTTTTGCCAAAAATCAATGCCTAAAATCCACATTCCAATATTGTTTTTACTTCTGCCTCGCTTCTTATTATTTAATTAGAATAACGCTGTCTTCCTATAGTGAAATATCGGTGTTAATCGGCTAATGTATCTAATTTATATTTATCAAAAATGTGCAAACGTTGTAACACTTTGATATTTGTAATTCCCGGGACTGAGATTTGAATTCTCAATGCGTAAATGGAAAGTTGTCAAAGTGTATATTTTGTACATGAGTGCTTTCGCTTTTACGATAAATATGCAATGCTTAGGATTATTGTATGACTAGGATTTGTTGAATCTTTAGGAATCGGAATCCTAGACTGTACAGTCGCGATCATAAGTGTTATAGAAAAAATCATCATGACTCATAATAAATTTCACTAACACTATTTTCATCATATTCTCATCATTCTAGATTTTATATTAGGTTATATTTCGTAGTTGCAGTAACACTTATGTCCCCGACAGTACTGTGTAGGTTCAACGAGCGCCGGATGTGAAAACGTTTTTATACATAATATTATGTATTCTTGGCAAGCTTTGCTAATACTCTTTTAATTATAATTATTATTAATGGATTTTTGTAATGTTTTAATATAATTAATTTACATAGTAATTATTGTGAGATTATTCGCATCATTTGTCATATGTTTTGTAATTTATCACATTTTAAAGAGTACAAAATATTGGAATGTTATAATAATGTTGTTCGTTTAATAATAAGTTTTAGAATAATTGTCACTTTGAAAACTGTTTTCTTCTTGATAACATTTGTCGTCTAATTATACAAGGTTAATGTAAAACTGATGTGTAAATAAAAGTGATTTTGGTTTGGTAAAATGTGTTTGATTGATATACAAACGAGAAAATCTGTTACCTAGACATGCATTAAGTTTCATAAGTTAAACATTAGTCACGTCGCCGAACAGTTACAAAAAAATAACCGTGACTACCGCAGGACCACCAACGCCAATCGCTTCCATAATAGGTTAATAATACCTCCGCCTCCGTAACTAAATGTCCTATTAGCAAAACCTCCTGTTAGTTTAAATACCGACAGTTTTTTTTCGCGATCAATTCATAAAGGGGTCATTTAAACGAGTGACTGTAAATTTAAAGTTTTAAGTGACAAAAGTAATTAATTTACGTTATAGTATTACTAAGTGAGCGACTGACTGCGAGTGACCAGAAATCAACAGAACAGCAACTTACAAACATTAATAAATGAGAAGCTTTATAATATTTGAGCGACCTAATATTTGTTTGAGTGTCAACGTTACGTCCTGCATTTTTTTAAATATTTGGCAAATGATATTTCTGGGTAGTTTTAAAAAAAATAACCACGAAGGGGATGGCCGAGTCGGGGTGCCCCAAATCCCGAGCTCGCATCACTCGCTTTTGCGCACGAAAATAAACACCAAAATGTTAAAACCTCAATTGGAAAAATCGTCTCTATCTCAATATTGAAGTTACGCACGGGTAGAATTTTAATATCTGAAATGGATTAATTACAACCCACTTTTTGTAAGCTCGTTCTGGATATTCGTCGTTAGTTTAGTTAATTTTTCGCTTACTCAAATTCATACCGCTCAAGTTATTAAGATGTTACCACCCCAATTTGTGAATGCTCACAAACAGTATCTCATTAAAGTCGCTAAGTTATTTTTTTATTCGATCGTTTTATAATTTCCCATTCATAAAATAGGGTCGTTATTCAATACTAGCTTCAGCCCGCGACTTTGCGTAGATTTCCTCAGAATTGAGTGTTTTTTTATTATTTTGCCTTAGATATTCTTCTCCATGATTCAGATCTCCTGGTGATGTGCGAGTCCTTTACTACTCATGCATATTCCAGCCCCGGAAATACTTCAAGATTCTGGTCTCCTGGTACATTGTGAACCTCTCATGTTTACAACTCCTGGAAATACTTCTTCATGATTCTGGTCTCCTGGTAGTTTGTGAGTCTATCGCTTTAGATTTCAGTCCGTCTCCGAACTTCTGCTTCCGCCACGGAATTAAACGAAACGAAACAAAAATTGTACAAAAAATACTATGACATGTTTCTGGTCTCCTGGTAATCTGTAGTACTAAGGCAGCAGCGGCTCTGAAGTTCCACTTCCCCCTCAGTCTTCATTGATCCATGCCACTTACCGGGATAAAAAGTAGCCTATGTCTCATTCAGGATAACTACATGTGTGCCAAATTTCATCCAAATCCCTTCAGCCGTTTTTGCCTGATTGTTACACAAACATTCACATCCTACTAATATTATAAGGGATATTTTTAAATGCACATCTGTATAATTTTAATGCATACCAGAAAAAATAATGCTGTGCAAAAAATCCCAATTGATTAGAAAACATGTCTTACAAAAAAAACTAAAAAAATCATCCAAAACGAGATGACCTTTTTATCGAATTCACACCAAAAATGTGGTTCATACATCGGATTTATGATTTATAAAACAAAAATACGAATTGTTTATCAAAAATACTAACTTGCACTCTAAATTGCACTTCCCTGAAATAGCAGGTGGTTATCATGGTTACAATAGTAGCCGGTCATTGGGCACCCCGACTCGGACAGGTTAGGTTAGAAGGGGATGGCGGGGTCAAGTGAGCGAGCGAAGCGAGCGAACAGACCCCGCCATCCCCTTCGTGGTTATTTTTTTTTAAACCACCCAGAAATATCATTAGCCAAATATTCGTTCAGTAAAACAGTTCTGCAAATACCATTAAACAGTATATCTAATATGATTTATTTAGTGTGCATAATTTGTGTGCAAGTCAGTATTTTTGATTTAACTTTGAAATATTTTGTTCGAAAAAAGGGAAAATACAGATATCGATTTAATTACATGCCATATTATAAAGGTGAAAGTTTGTATGTTTGTGTAACAAATCACCTTAGTAGTTTTCTAGACAATCGAGTTTGAAGGTGGTGGAGCGGTAGTACGCTTCCTTCAGCAGGACCACGACCACCATGAGCGCCGAAAAAGGGGGGCCACAAACACTAGCTACAGCTATTCTAAGTATACAAATAATTTTATTAGTACCCCTGTATTTATGGTCATTCATTACGTAAACAAAATAAAAAGAAACCGACTTCCAAAAAACACTAAAGAAGTCGGTTTCTTTTTTTTGTGAAAAAGTTTTTTATTTTTCACTTTTTAGTGGTACCCCACACCTAACAACACCACTGGATAGTCACAGGAAAGCAAAAGTACACAATTTCGTGTAAATGAATGATTTTTCCACATATTTTTTCCAGCTATTTGGATTTAAAAACCAAACTACTGAACCGATTTTGATAAAATTTCAATGGGACCATTTGGTATACCCTTTCCAACAAAAAAAGAATTTTTCAAATCGGTCAGCAAGCGACGGAGTTATGCCCGAACAAACATAAAAAAAAAAAATACAAACATCCGAATTGAGAACCTCCTCCTTTTTTAGAAGTCGGTTAAAAACAGAACGAAACATTTGTATTTGCCGAGAAATCAACGAAATCGGTCGCGCGCTCGTGAATTGTGATCCAAAGTTTGAGAAGCTTGTCGTGTCCCTGACACTGCAGAGTTGAGGCAACCTTCACATCACCCTGAAACCATTATTTCGTATATTGCACACGCAGGGCATCCAGTGCCCTCCGCGTGCAGTTGACCCACAAACTGGTAGTACGCTTGACAATAATCTTTAAAACAAAGTTGTTTTGACCTCGTTACTACAACGAGCCAATCTGTGAGCCAACATGTTGCATCTGGCTGCTAGTGCCCTGCGTTCACGTCCAATGTCTACCTGATCTTTGAGGTCCTCGGTGACAGAGTGACCCAAGCTTTAGCTGGACCACATTTGTGATTATTTAAATGTGGCCAAGTTGGGAGATTCTCTCCAGGTCGGCCACCTAGAAACGCTTATAACTTTTGAACCCGTGACCGACAGATTCTGATATTTGGCGACTGATTCCGACTAATTAGCGACCAAATTTGGGAGAAAACGGATCATCGCTATGTAGCTTTTGAGATTCAAATTGGGCCAAGCTGGGGAGACTCCAGATCGGCCACTTATAAACCCTTTTAAATTTTGAACTAGTGACTGACTAATAATATTTGGAGAAAAATTAGCGACAAATTTTATATTATCAAAATTAAAATCCCTGATGATGCCAGTGTCAGGGGCACTACGTCCACTTCATGAAATGGCCATTTTTACGATATGGCTACGACATGCACGCAAATTCGTAACAGTTAGAAATAAAACAAAGAAAATTATTCATGTTGTGATTTAATCACACTTGAAAACAAAATGTTTTTTTTTCCTGCAGTCAAACATGACGTCTTGACATATTACATACAAAAAATTTACGATACAATACCTACTTATACATAGGTAATCACGCTCGGGACAAGATGTCGTAGGCATAAACGTGTTCTAACTTATATAAGTTTTATGTGTAGGTACAAGGCTGCATTTTCAGTGTGTGTGGATGGCCAAATCAGAAACTATGAGGAATATCAAAAAACACTGAAAGGAGTCTCGAGCCTGATTTTTATAAAAACTAAAACTGCATCATTGGATTTTTTAAAAATCGGTGTTTCTAGCCAGATCGAAACGGTTGATTTTGGAAAAATACCTGTATTATTACACCATCCAAAAGTGTCGCTAATAAAGATCAAATTCTGGGAAGTAATACTATGGCGAACTAAAGGAAAGAGCTAATTTTTTACAAAACACTTTTTTAATTTCCATAAAAAACATCAACTGAACAATTTTTCAAAAATCTATGATACAGTTTTAGTTTTCATCAGAATTGGGCTTGAGACTCCTTTCAGTGTTTTTTGATATTCCTCATAGTTTCGGATTTGGCCATTCACGAAAACTAAAAATTCAGCCAGTATACATAGCACGAACTATATTAACAAAATGCATGTTCGGTTCACGACCGCTACCGTGAGGTATTCCTAGACAATTTGATTAGTTTCTGACAGCAGAATTTTGTCAAAAAGAAAATACAAATTGATACTTCAAATTTTTATCACAAAACATATTCCTCTTATGCTGAGAGGCTCTCAATTTAGATACGTATTTACAAATTATTATTGAGATGAAAATGATTAAGTAATATCGAGGTTTTGATTCATAGATCAGCACATTATTAGGCTGGTTTTCCACCAGAGTTGTGAACTAAATAGTAGAAAATTCATCAATAGATTGTTATTTACAAAATTATGACTTTGTATTCTCTTGTTGTTCTTCAGAGCTCTGGAATAAAGCCAACCTCACAATACGTTCACATACGATCTGTCCAAAGACAAGCGGTATAGGAATTGTTTTACTGTTGTAGTTCATATTTATCTACCTTCCTCCCCTAATTTACAATTCCCATAGATCTAAATCGTGTAAATAACAGTTAGGTCATCTACCTATAGCTAAAAAATATGTAGATCACATTTCCTAAGATATCAAAAATCAGATAAGGCAATGATTAGGGCAGGTATACACGCTACGGTATATCGGAGGATTTAACTTGATATAAAATATTGCACATTGTAACGCACATGCCAGGGCATGGCGGGAATAGAAGTGTCAATCTTTGACGCAAAGAATAGAAAACATAACCTTCTCTTTGCTACCACGCAGTCGGGTAAAAAGCTTGTTTAGAAGCCTCATGTAAGAAATGTTAACAATTTAATGAATTGTCTTGTCTATGGTGCACTATTTGCTGCACAGTACCCCACCTAGCATTGACATAACTTTGTTAGGATGTTACCACACCAATCGACCGATGTCGATCGATCAATTCGTGTGGTATCACTTCATGCGCAGTGATTCGCCACCATTTCAGAGCAACTTATTAATTTCGCTACAATGACATTGGGTTTATGCACTTGGGAAGCAACTATCGTTTTTCTTTTTTCCTGCGTAAATAAGACACTTCTATCAAACCGTTACGTGTAAGTCTACCTTTATAATTTCATTAGTATACGCCTTCAAATTCATGAGTTGACACAATCAGTAAGAAATTCTGAAAAATCATTCACTTCGTCAGTAAAGGTGACTGTTTTGGTTATAACTTAAATTACGATCGGCGGATTAATTCAATCATTAATTTATGCGGCTTGTATGGATCCAGCAATACCTATTATGAGGACTATGACAGCTAATGTGCTAATGTCAATACTAGATGGAGGGTATTATGATGCAAAGAGCATTACAACAATGATAAACAACAAATTAAATGCCTGGATTAATTCATTCCTCGATGTTAAAAACGAAATAAGATTATTACTTCCAAAAAATAGTGTTTATGAGCAAATTATAAGTTATACAAGTTTCTGGATCCATGCGAGCCACTTCACATTACGACAATAAACTTCAAAATCACAGAAATATTCGACTGATCTCCAAATTACACATTAAAAAATACAACAAAACCAGTTATTTCCTTACCAAATGTAAAGGTGGCTCTTAACTTGGCGTATTTGTCAAAATATTCGCGTCACGTTTCGATAATTTGTATGGGATAAAGTAAAATGTGGTGTTTACATTTTTCTGTGTCATTATTCAAATTTCACTCTACATAAGACCCTTCAACGTATACATGAATGAAAAAAGAAATTAGCTGAATAAGTCTAGCTGTTCTCGAGTTTCGCGTTTAACACATAAGTCAGGCGAATAGTTGCGTAAATACGCCAAGTGAAGTGCCAGCATAAAGTGCGAACTTATTGCCGCAACGCGAACGAGATACAATATTTAAATACCAATGACTATAAACAAATCTACACGAAGATATCGCTCCTGCAATAATACCTACACGCTTACGTGTTGACTACGCTAACTTACGATATAAATTATATACATTACGCGTACTACACGTGGACGCTTCTAGTTATATTTACAATAAAGTTTTGGATGCTTTGGCTAACAATAGGGCACTCGCTTCAAGTCTGTCTCATGAAGTACTTGGCACACCGCTCAATAGACACAAGATGCCTAAGTTTGATATAAGAAATGCTGTTCTATCCGCATCTAAATAACGTTGAAATTAAGATGGCATTTACTTTCCATAGATCTAAAAAGTTGTCTCCGACTCCAGCCAGTCACTTGCCAACAATTTAGATGAAAGGTTTGTGTACAAAATCACATAAGTATTTCGCTAGTATACATGCCCCACTCGGGCGAATTTGAACAGTGCGACAAGTACCACACAAAACGAACTTTACAGTTCATTCCTATAAAACTACGTTAATAATTTCAAGTTCGTTAGGAACCAACGTGGTAGGCTACTGTATCGGAACAAATACACGAATTTGAACCCTATGAAAATTAATACTGGGTTTATAATAGCTCGCTATACTTCCACGTACATACATAGATGCTTCAGTATAAGAAAACCATAGAAACCCGTAGTTTATAGAATTTGAGTTGAAAACTTTTGCGTAAAACTATGCACGACGAATATTACATCTTAATGGTAATTTTATAAAAGCTACTATTCTAAACGCTATATAAAAGG
Source organism: Melanchra persicariae (assembly GCA_947386135.1). Lineage (NCBI taxonomy): Eukaryota > Metazoa > Arthropoda > Insecta > Lepidoptera > Noctuidae > Melanchra > Melanchra persicariae. Next base: position 2,001,235 of record OX376653.1, on the reverse strand, counting down.
ACGTCCAAATAATAAAAGTTTGGACTGTAGGTAAATCCGGAGAAGTTGGCAAGAGTAATCCTAAAGAAACTAATTACGCAAAAGTTTCAACCGTCAGACGTGATTACACGCTATTAGCTAGGATTCGACGATTTGTGGTTCTGTACATCCGTAGCGTCGTGCGAGCACTCGTTCATGGGCTGCGCGCGCGGCGACACGGGCCTGAACGTGCACTCCAGCGAGTCGCTGTCCGGAGTGCCCGGCGTGCCCGGCGTGGACGGCGTCAGGCGGTCCGACGTGCACATGCGCTTGGACAGCGGCGACGAGGCGTCGTCGCCGCGCCGCTTGCCGGGCAGCAGGCTGGGCCGGCCCACGGGGCTGAAGCTGGACGCGCGGATGGCGATGGGCGACAGGCTCCGCCGCGTGGTGTACTTGCGCGTCGGGGAGGGGGACACCACTGGTGAAAACCTGAAATGGATATTTTTTTATTAATTACTGTGCCCATCAAAGTTGTAACGATTTTTATGGTAGCTGTTACTACATTGTTTTGGTTGTGACTTATTTTTACTTATTTGCGATTATGATATAATTTCAATGGGACCAATTTTATTGAGAAGTAGACCTTTCACATAAAATAAGTATTTTTCAAATCGGTTCATAAATAACGAAGATATAAAACAACAAACACAAAAAAAAAACATACATTCGAATTGAGAACCTCCTCCTTTTATGAAGTTAATTTGTTTCCGTGAAAAACGAAAAAACACGTGTCCAATATTTTTTGGAAATCTATCTGATGGACTAATTAGATTTTTTTTAGTCATCTACCCTATATTGAATCAATAAAATAGAAAGTTAATTAAAAATTGGCACACACGGATACACACAATTTTGGAATAAATATGAGCCAACATAATTTTAAAATAGGTATGTGCTGCGCAAAATAGGTCCCATTCAGCAATTTGCTAGACAAAATCGAATCGAATGACAAATCGAATTATCGTATAATTATTATCTTTCGGATACTCACGATGATGATGACGTCCGATGTTGGGTATAGGCCTCCCCCAGTTACAGAATTTGTTCGAGTTCGAAAGTTGTTCGCGAGAGTTACCGCGGCCTTGGAACGCAAAGGGCATTTGGAGGAACACGGGTAGGATTTAGTCAGTAAGAGTGACACTTTTTCCGCTCCGCCCAGAGCGGAAGGAGTCATTTGGTGATTTCCTATCTTCAAATAAAAAGTCCTCCAAGAATCGCTACAGCGAATGACCCCCGCGTCAACTGCATGTAGGAGATGCCCACTACTTTCTGGTCGTCAGTCCACCTTGCGAGAGTCAATGACCTCATCATATCAAGGATTTTGTCAAAAGTAAGCTACCGTACTATCTTTTGTTTGTCAATGTTACGGATTCTTATTATCATCTTTTATTTGTAGCAGTTAATGCCACATTATTGTGGCATTAACCGGTTCCAACCAGAAACATGTTATTTCGCGTTCATATCCTCATTAGCGCCATGCTAAATAACAATAACATGACGATATGACAGGGCTCTAAGTACCGATTTACGATCAACACTGTTGTTAGTTATCTAGGCGAAAACATCGATTTTGTTAAAATTACACTGTTGGTAACTCGATACAAAGATATTTACTACCTCAGTCTGAAATGAACAGGTAAGTCAGAAAACGATATTTTTTTAGTAGAAAAAAATCATGACCAAAAATAAACTATTTTTTATTTATTTTTTTATTTAGTCGTTGCTAATAATCTAAGGAGTTTATCATCGAATCGAGAATAAGTTTCACAAATCTTTACCGACAACACCTCCCTGTGAATGAGGTTCAAGTTCTAAAAGATCTTTGGAGTGGTCGTAGTGGTTGAGTTGGCGAGCCCCGCGACTAGCGTCAGGTCCTCGCACGATTGGCCTATCTACATGGACGTGTACGTGTGTATGTATGTGTACACAGTGGTCAGTACCTAGGTGTCCTAGTGGGTGAGTTGGCGAGCCCCGCGACTAGCGTCAGGTCCTCGCACGATTGGCCTATCTACATGGACGTGTACGTGTGTATGTATGTGTACACAGTGGTCAGTACCTAGGTGTCCTAGTGGGTGAGTTGGCGAGCCCCGCGACTAGCGTCAGGTCCTCGCACGATTGGCCTATCTACATGGACGTGTACGTGTGTATGTATGTGTACACAGTGGTCAGTACCTAGGTGTCCTAGTGGGTGAGTTGGCGAGCCCCGCGACTAGCGTCAGGTCCTCGCACGATTGGCCTATCTACATGGACGTGTACGTGTGTATGTATGTGTACACAGTGGTCAGTACCTAGGTGTCCTAGTGGGTGAGTTGGCGAGCCCCGCGACTAGCGTCAGGTCCTCGCACGATTGGCCTATCTACATGGACGTGTACGTGTGTATGTATGTGTACACAGTGGTCAGTACCTAGGTGTCCTAGTGGGTGAGTTGGCGAGCCCCGCGACTAGCGTCAGGTCCTCGCACGATTGGCCTATCTACATGGACGTGTACGTGTGTATGTATGTGTACACAGTGGTCAGTACCTAGGTGTCCTAGTGGGTGAGTTGGCGAGCCCCGCGACTAGCGTCAGGTCCTCGCACGATTGGCCTATCTACATGGACGTGTGTGTATGTATGTGTACACAGTGGTCAGTACCTAGGTGTCCTAGTGGGTGAGTTGGCGAGCCCCGCGACTAGCGTCAGGTCCTCGCACGATTGGCCTATCTACATGGACGTGTGTGTATGTATGTGTACACAGTGGTCAGTACCTAGGTGTCCTAGTGGGTGAGTTGGCGAGCTCCGCGACTAGCGTCAGGTCCTCGCACGATTGGCCTATCTACATGGACGTGTGTGTATGTATGTGTACACAGTGGTCAGTACCTAGGTGTCCTAGTGGGTGAGTTGGCGAGCTCCGCGACTAGCGTCAGGTCCTCGCACGATTGGCCTATCTACATGGACGTGTGTGTATGTATGTGTACACAGTGGTTAGTACCTAGGTGTCCTAGTGGGTGAGTTGGCGAGCCCAGCGACTAGCGTCAGGTCCTCGCACGACTGGCCCATCTGCATGGTCGTGTGGATCTCCCTCTCGTGCGCCACCTCGCGCGTGTTGCTGACGTCAGCACACTCCTCGGCTCGAAGCTGGTCGACGCGCGGCGCCATCCGCGCCCAAGAGCTCTGTACCAACAAATAAGCACATGTTATAGAAGAGAGTTCTTAGAATATTGTGTCGTAACACTCTTAATGCTAACTAATTTAATAAATGCTAAAGTTTAATCCTAATTAGTTCAATTTAATATATTTTAGTTTCATTCATAGATCTCATCTATCGCTTTCCATCAGGCGAGATTGAGATCAAGAGCAAGCCCATTCCTCAATGAAAAAAAATAATTTAAAAAAGTGAGTTTGTCCGTTTGTTACGCTTTTGAGCCTAAATCGTTATATGATAAATGATATTTATTTTTTAAGTAGATTAATTTCAACTTTAATCCTATGTTTTACGGTTTATTTTCGTTGGAACCAATTGGTTCCACCAGGGGGTCGAGTCTGCTATTGCAATCGTGTCTCAATGAAAGGTCAATGATCGATTTTTTACGTATAACGTCAAACTTATGACACACTTCCCATACAAAAACTGTCAAAGTTGTCAAATATTCGATCACTGACCGGTCATTGAGACACGATTGCAATAGCAGACTCGAGCCCCAGGGCGCTACGTCAATGTTTTTTAGGCTAGATGAGGCCTAGCTGACTACCCTGAGAAGAAACACCGAAACAAGCTCATAGGTCAAAGTATCTTTTAAAGTCCATACAATACTGGTCAAATCAATGAGAACCATGTAGGTTAATTAATGTCTCAGGTGGCCTTTTGAGGAAAGTGCCACACAGATTTGAGTGGACCTGTCCAGACAGTGCAAGCAATTGTCAGCTATCGTGTAGCTCAAACTTAGAACTTTAAACGATTTTGGATGAATTTTGAGTACCTGGCTACTTTTTTGTGAAAATAAAACTGGAACACGAACGAAATCGCGGACAAAGCCCTAGTGTTTTTATAAGGAACAAGAAATTGTTCTGTTATTATTATCATACTTCTAGTGTCTTCATTCGTCTCGAAACAAAGGTGGCCATAGAAGAAAATTATTCTCCATTCGTGATTTACAACCGACGCGTTTTTACCTGCATTATTTAACGATACTACAACTCATATTATACCCTATAGCTGAAGCAACAAAGTTGGATTTTGGTCGCGGGTAATAATATTATGTACTTAGTTTAGTGTATAGATTCGCAAAATCATTATCAAAAAAAAATATTTTTGCAATAGCCATAAAATTCAAATTGTTTGCATAGAATTGAATTTATTAGTAAAAAAAAAAACAAAATATATATATTTTTGTTAACAGTTCTTAGTGCTACAATGAGACATTTCAACCTTTGACATCGCGTCAATCTTCCTCAATATAATATGTGGGTAGATACTTAATAATATATATTTTTTCATACCTACGTTAAATTGTTAAGAATTACAAAGATACTTACGGCTACATTGACCGGTGAGGTAACGGGTCCGAAGGTACCACTATGCCTGCGCGTGCGCGTCAGGTTGTTATTAGAAAACATACTGAAGATCGACGTGTTCCTGAAACAATATGGTTGACTAAATTAGACCACACAATAATAACTATCAGATAGTTTCAGTGAGGAGTCAGGAATAGTACACGCAAAAAAAGGCGTTGAAATGCCTGCATGCTGGTTCTAGACAATTCTATAGTTATGTAGGGACCACGGAACCTTTTATTGCACCGTAACCACAACAGCTCTTTCTCAAATAGATACTCAATTCGTTTGCACGCTCAAAATATCTGCTCTTGTATTTTTTTTTTATATGTACCTTCCTTCTCCACCTTCTTAGGTTAGCAATATTTCGGTGTCCAACTAAATCTGTGCCACTTCTACCACAAATGAGCGAAATTTAACAACCCACGTATTCTACCGACCACATCGAACATCTATAACATTCTAGAGGCGTGTTACTTCATGGTAATTTTGTGCAATCTTGCACGATAGCACTCTGCAAGCGAATTGGCATCAATTGAGAGCAAGTACAACGCATCGGAGCCGGTCGTCAATTGGATCATAAAGCCGAGGCTTCCCGAACCGATACTTGGAGAGCAAGAGAATATATTGCAATGAGGAAGAGATACATAGGAAGGCTAGTTCAGTACAATTTGGACCTATTAATCTGGGTCGACCTCCCCTCTTTCTCATGCACTTATGATTGTCCAACTGACAACGTTCACTATGTTTCCTCCAAATTATGCCTGTCTTATGGCACGTGCATTCGTCCTCCATAATGGGGAAAGAAAAATGAACTGTTTACTGATCAATATTACTGTGCGCATCCAAGTGCCGAACATGTCTTACCCAGCAAGACCAACCGCAATAAAAGTAATTTTAGGTAAGTACTTGTAAGTTTTTCTTCGACAGTCGGGTAAAACTAACACACTTAATTTTCTTTTTATTTATCAAAGCATGAGCCAAAAATGTTATCTACGCTACACTCGGTCTACTTAGGTACCTACTTCGCCCCTGAACCAGACAAAAAACTATAATCCATAAAATAAAATGAGCCCTATTTCACTACGACAAAAACTGGTTAACTTAATGATGAAAATGTTAAGTACCTAACGGTATCTTTACCACGTTAGACTGTCTCGAAACCACAGAACACTATTACCCTCAAAACATAGTCACAGACTCACAGCTACTAGCAACTGTTTGGCAATCAAGCCAACGCAGACTACCCGACGATAGGTTAGTTCGACTCTACCGCATAGAAAGAACAACTAATTTCGATTCTGCGAATTAGAAAACGACGATATTCGTAGATAGACGATAGTCTATTATTCTATTCGTTTTCTTGATAATGGCAAGCATTGCCGATGACGACTATTCTGCCAATGCGTTAAGTAAAAAAAAAATGACTGTCAAAAAACACGACCGCTAAAAACGACTAAGGCACCTCGCGCACTAGACGGCCACGACCACGACCTGTGGCCGCAACGACCAGATTAACTAAAGAAACCAAATGAACGTCGCGCACTTGGCCGCAATGGCAAACTGGCCGCACACCGGGCCGGCACGACTGGTCGTTGCGACCAACTTACTTATAGTTTGCTATGAGCAGCTCGACAAATGGCCACTTTACGACCAGTCGTGGTCGTGGCCGTCTAGTGCGCGAGGTGCCTAAAAAGTTCCAAACACGTCGCTGTTCAAGCAGTCTGATGCAGTTTGTGGCCTCAGATCTGTGATTGAACTGCATCAGACTGCTTGAAAAGTGACTTGTTTGGAACTTTTTAGTCGTTTTTAGCGGTCGGGTTTTTTGACGGTATTTTTTTTCCTATATTTTAGCGAGTTACATTTTTTTTCATTTGCGGGCGCCATTTTGAAAAATTATATAGCCTATGTCACTACCACAATTCTGTCGAATTCAACAACACCTCATATGTCAAAATCCGTCCAGCCGTTTGGGTTGCAGGGTGTGCCAAAGAAATGGTCTGGACATACATACAAACATACATACGCTCGAAAAACATTACCCTCCTTCTGACGGAGTCGGGTAAAAAATCAAAGCCAATGTGTTTAGAACGGGACACCAACTGTAGACATAAAGTTCGAAAACACAACTTTGGAAGAATCCATCAAAAAATTTATGTCCTATCGTTCTAGATAAGTATAAATTTTATGATATTCGATTAACTTTTTTTATTACCGCGTAGGGTAATATAAAGCGTCGAAGATTTTCTTTTCATGGAGGAACATCATTGTTCCACGAAATATGCCGATGACCTAAATAGTTGTGGTGGAGTCTGCTTTGAAATTGAAGCTCGATTCAGTTTCGAATCTAGCGTAAGAATTTCAATATTCTGAACTTGATGTCTATCAATTTTAACAGGTAACGCAGGAATTCACATGCTATAGCAAGCCATAAAATTAGAGGATTAAATATAAGTTTTCTTAGAAGTTTTCTTTACGCTTAAGCAACTTTTGCGTCATTTGCCATAAATCTGGACTTAAAATTGCCATTCGTCAATCTTACAGAAGCGCTAACAACATTTGATGCGATCAAAATTATTTATTCGTCCGATGTAGGTAATAGCGTTCTTAATGTAAAGTATCAGGGAAGATAGCCAAATCTGTTCAAACTGGCTGGCAATATCTGTTCCTGACAAGTCTCTGATACTATGCGCTCATAAAGTAGACTAACATGCGTGGAATCTCCAACCATTTAAACTTTAATAGCAGAATCCCTTAAATAAGAAACACTAGGAATTTATTGCGATGCCGAAGGTGATAATAAGTCAATGATGATGATGTATATGTCGCAGCCAATTAGCTTAATCAGCGGCTTAATTGGTGGCCTAGCCTTTTCATTTAAATTCGCCGATATTTCAGCGACCAGTGAACTGACATCTTTTGTTCAATATCGTTTGATGACTTGCCCATGCCACTTATGTCGCTGATTTAACGGGGCAGTTCAATGAAAAGGCTAGGCTTTTAATGAATCGGCTGATTAAGCCAGTTGTGTTTATATACGTCGCAGCCAACTGGCTAATATATTATGCCTGTGTTCCTGAAAGGGTTGAGAAGAAATATTTGGAACTTCTGTCTTTGCGTAAGGGTTTCGCCAGTAATGACAGGCACACGCGAGTCTGTTGCCAATAACCGAACACAAATCCTGAATCCAAGCAGATAAGGGTGTTGCGGAATTTGTTAGAAAAAGTCACCACGGCCCTGGAGCGCTAAGGGCATCAGAGAGAACACGGACGGGTGTTAGTAAGAGTCTGACACTCCCTTCCGCTCCGCCCAGAGCGGAAGGAGTCATTTGATGATTTCCCATCCATAAAAAAGCAGATATTGGTCTTTCTTAACAGACCAAACTAGACCCGAATAAACAGCGAGATAGAAACACTCTTGCTTATAAAACACGTATATTTCAATACCATAACATTATGCACATATTATGGAACGTCGTGAGACAATAATAACACGGACAGTGTTGCGTGCTGCAATAACAATTACTCAGTGTTTGAAATACTATTTCGTTTCAACTATTATTGTTGACTATGCTATCTATCACGATCTTTGAATGACAGATGTGTACTTGCATGCAAATTACTGTAATAATTAGCAAGAAGGACTGGTGCAACAAGACTGGCCTTTTCACAAATGCGGTAGGGACGACTTCTATCCATGGGCGGATCCAGGGGTCCCGATTTAGGGGCTCAAGCGCCCCCCCCCCAAAAGAATCAGATTTCTTTGGTAATCTACAACCTAACTAAGTCATTGGGGAATTTACGACAAGTAGTTCAAGGAGGCTTGTTATGCGTTTAGCAATACAAAATGTTATGTGATTTTTATTGTTTACTTTGATAAACCCCCCCCCCGCCCTGGCGGGGTCAAGCCCCCCCCCCTCCCAAATGACAATCCTGGATCCGACCCTGCTTCTCCTAACCAAAGGCACCACGCTGCACATTATTTGCATCAGAACTTCATATCCGTACTACCGGACAAAACCGATTTTCCCTCTGCCCAACTGAACATTGGCGCGTCTATCCCTTGACATAATGTTACAAATTTACTATGGCGCTAAGCGCAAAAGCTTGCTCCTGCGATACCCTTCGAACTACCCTAACTGTCGTACCTTCTCTTTCGTTATTCGTGATATGAGTCGTCATGTCAGTAGTCACACGTCTGAAAGTTCTTAACACTGATAAAAACTACATTATGACTGAATGCCACAGAGTTTTTTTTAATCACAGAAAACTGCACTGTTGTAATAGACCACAGGGGGAGCCGGAGGATAAAAACTACTTGGAACTAAATTGGCATGTTTCGTCGTATCTACGGTATTGGAGTCTCACAATCAACAAGTTGCCCGTTTCTTATTGCGTGTGGAGAACTGGAGAAGTACGTATCAATGCGAAGTATGCCATTATATTTGCATTTTCGCATGGAATTTATCACGTTGGCAGCATACTTCTGCGAAGCAGTAATGCCGCGTGAGGGAGAGATAACCCTCACGCCCCAGCTGCCGCAACATAAGGAGACGCCCCGGGCGCCGGGAGTCTCAGGGCAATTCCCGGCCACCGTAGGCGCGGGCCTGCGGACGGCATGAGTTGGGTGGCTCGCCGTCCGATCAAAGCCAGGCCGGGTCGACGGCGCATTGTGTGTCACGCGCGCTGCAACGAGTGTCAGTATAGTAGACAGGGCCCGTCAGGGCCAAGGGTTGCGGATTTTGTTCGAAAGAGTCACCGAGGCCCTGGAACGGAAAGGGCACTAGGAGGAGCACGGATGGGTTTGTCAATAAGAGTCAGACAGTCCCTCCCGCTCCGCCCAGAGCGGAAGGTGTCAATTGATGATTTCCCATCCATAAAAAGCTCATCAAAGATCTGCGCAGTATAGTGCGAATCGTGGTCTATTTTTGCTAGGGGACACTACGTTTTAGTCACCATACACGTGTTAGACGCAATCGTGCTGCATTCGGTGCGACAGAGCTTTAAAAGATGATAATGTATTCATTGTATTATGCAATGAAAGGTCATTGGATATTTACGATCCACTTTGGAACGACGGGTCGTCCGTGCCATTGCACTCACAAATCATATGCACCGACATCGACAAAGTCTCCCGATCGAAAGACCAGCTGCCTTATGCATAATTCACGTACCCTGCGTTGCCATCTAATGTTGCCAATTTGGTGAAGATGATGTGTAAGATATATTATTTGAAACGATCACAGAGATCTGTAATCTGTGATCTCTTACGACAGTCCTTCACTTCTATTATCCTTTTGTGAATACGTGGACATTGGTGTGGGTTACATGTTTATTTTAATTTAAAGATCTTGTTATTTTTGGGCACCCAATAAATAAAATAAAAGTCAGAATGTGCCCCTGATCAACAAAATCACCGCAGAAACGCAAAAAAAATGAAACACGAGAATTACTCTTAACTTGATTTTGACATGATAATTGGGAGATTGAACAGGCCACTGCCTGTTCAATCTCTATTAGATGCAGCATCATCATCATCTCTCTGCCTATTCATATTTATTGGGGTTAGTGTAGCATGTTTTCTTCATCCATTTATATTTTTTGCCATCATCTCAAATCACGAAAGATACTTTATAACCAAGTCTGCAGTTGTTTATCAATACTCAATTTACATCCCTCTCTTCAGCATTGCTAAAATAAGCGTGCACTACATTTAGCAGTTATATATTCTGTAAGGAACCCGTTACACGCTCATGCAAACGTCACTCAATTCCAAAAGTCATGAATGACGAATGACTGATGGTGAGTAATGGAATTCAATCGATTACTGCATTACACGATGGGTTATCCGTCAGTCACCGCCTTGACTGTGGTTAAACTGACAGCAAAACCTATCGTGTAATGGGCGCCTTATGTACATTTTAATACGACACAAACCTACTTCTGTTTACGAAGTTAAACATCACCAACCAATGTTAGTATTCTCAACAGCAATATAAATAATCTAGAGGTTAATTGTCCCCACAGGTGATAGGCCAACCATTGACTGACATTATTTACTGTTTAGTCTTTAAATACAATAAAACTGTGCTCAGTTGATGGCAATAGCCTTGCCAACTACTATATAGGACTTCATTTGATTGGTGAAATGTGGGTTTACAATAGGTACACCATTGCCTGACCCTTGGGGAAGTACAAACAACTTGGAATGAGCAATACTTACTGCATGAAGGAAAATAGAATGTTTTGTGGTTTACAATGTGCAATACTTATACATAGCTTACAATAACGAATTTGTATAGGTAAGAAACTAAACAAAATGAGGTACAAGGGGATTTTTATAGCTTTTGTCTAAACCAATATTACTTGAAATAAAATACAAAAAAAAACAACTGACTTCTAAAGAAAAACCACTATGAAGTACAAAATAACTTTAATTTTGGAAGTTGGTATTTCTGGTGTGGTTTCTTCGTTTTGTGACACCAGCTTCCGAAATTTAAGGTATTTTATAAGTACTTTGTAGTGTTTTATCGGTTGTACATTTTTGTAAAATTTTATTTTATTTTACGCTTTTTAGTAAATACTTAGTTCATTTTTCGTAATTTGTAAACGCCACTGGAAAGTCACAGGAAAGCAAAATACACAATTTCGTTTACTTGGATGACATATTATTTTTCAGCTATTTTGATTTAAAAACCAAACTACAAAACCGATTTTGATGAGATTTCTATGGGACCAATCGAAAAGTATATCGCATAAAAGAAGAATTTTTCAAATCGGTTTATAAATGACGGAGTTATGAGGTATCAAACATAAAAAAAAACAAACCGAATAGAGATCCTCCTCCTTTTTTTGAAGTTGGTTAAAAAGAGGCAAAATTGTTTGCTGATGGTTTGCAGTAGTAGCAATACTGAACCAATTATTAAAATTGGTTAAAAAGAGGCAAAATTGTTTGCTGATGGTTTGCTGTAGTAGCAATACTGAACCAATTATTGAAATTGGTTAAAAAGAGGCAAAATTGTTTGCTGTAGTAGCAATACTGAACCAATTATTGAAATTGGTTAAAAAGAGGCAAAATTGTTTGCTGTAGTAGCAATACTGAACCAATTATGAAAATTATTTCAGTAATCCTGCTGAGTACCATCAGGCTATAAGGCCTTTCATCCTGGGAATATGGTTGTCACCTGTAAGACAAACCATCAGCAAAGCCATGGGAAAAAACTGTAATCTATAAAACTTTTCTATGTATTTTAAATATTGCCAAGTTTAAAAATTATTTATACATCAACCACCAATGATATCTTCAGTAAATAATTAATATAGACGGATAGATGATAAACACAAAGACAGACAAACCAACATTTTGATCAGTTGGATATATTTTTAAAAGAGCCTCAAGGAGGTCCCCCTTTACTTGAAAGTAAAAAACAATGTTTGTAAATTAGTACAGAACTGTACTAACAATACATAATCTAATCTCGTTGTCCTGAATATTTTAATAACATTTTTTTTTCTATTTTTAATCTTGCAATCAGTCGTTAGACTATGAGCAGATGAGATGAAATTATTTTAATAACATAGTGCCACATCTGAATATCGATACCTGAAGAATAATGATATGTTAAATGTAACGTAAGGGACATTTACCCAAAATGTCAAAATAAACCTTACAGCGATTACTTCAAGTGGCATTTATCAAAAATTCTAAAATGTTGCTTACGTTAATTGATACTTCTGGTATCAATATATCTCTGAGAAGTTTAGTAAGTCTATGACAATAGTTAATATCACTATTCATGGAAAATACCAATTTCAATAACAATAAACTCTCTTAACATTATACCAAACAATTTATCAGAGAATCAGATATTTATCAAAAGAAATTTATTCTGATAACATAGTCAGATAGATATTCATAGAATAAATCATGAGTTTATAATATTAATAGCATTTTTTATGAAAAGTTAGGTCCCAAGATAAACATTTGTCTTATTATACCATGATTGGTTAAGTAGTTTTGGAGATAATGCGTTAATGAGTGTAAAAACTATGCAAACATTTTTTTATGAAATCTGACTGTGTAAGTAAACAAAATCAAATCTCAAAATCTTGGAAATCATCAAGGTCTGTATTTTTTAATACCTGTGATAAATTTTTCAAAATCATCAATACTTCAGTCAATCATTTGTTTGGATTCAAAGATCTAATAAATAAAAACCAGTTTAGCTTAGTTATGTGGTTCACGTAGGTGTTGATGAGTTAAAATACATTTTAATTAAAATCTTTTATGGAAGCTTGAATGAGCAATTTATAATATGGTGAATCATTGTGTTTTAACAATTTAATCTGTTGAGTGAATGTGTCTAGCAATTATATTGTGGTTATTTCAAACACATTACCTATACTTCTTGTGGTAAATAACTCCCAATCAACAACTTAGCAATTCACTTATAACAGAATCAGTACTTAGCACTTTTATCACCAAATTAAACTTAATGAATAAGCATGATAACAATAATAGATGAGGCAATTATTTATTCAAAACAAAAATGAAAAAAATATACATGAAAATATATCCAACCATATCAAGTTGATAGCTCAGCACAAACTGCAGTACTTACACATTGTCAACACACTGCAACTCAACACTGAAAAATGACGCCAAGCTACTACACTTTTACCATAACAATATACAACCAACCAGTAACGATAATATTATTATAGTATATACTGTGAATAATGCACAAACATCGCTAAATACGGGCACAGCACCCACTGGCGACCTCAGCAGCTGTCAAAAATAGGTAAGCAGCGTAGCAACAACCATATCACAGCCGTAGGAGGCGTGTTCAATACATATTACTTTACCTGGGCGCTACGTTCGTCGTGGGCGATGTGGCCGTCGTAGACGCAGCCTCATTGATTAACGGTGCACTGCTGCACCTTTTTAATATGTTAGGAGCATCCACATCCATTATCTTAATGCCACCATTCGTTCACTGACGTACTATGTAGTTATATGCATCGGGATTGCCGAAACGATTAGCCCTCTACTGTTTATGTAACACTGTAAGTGCACTTACAAATAGTCTAACAAACTAATCACGCTACTGTTACAACTACATACATGTTATTTATTACGCGTAAATGAAAGGACAACATAAAATAAAATGAAAATACGCTACTCGGAAAGCTAAAAAGTGGCTCGAAGCTGACCTGTCAAATCGCCGCAATAGAGAAGCGTTCATGTTTATTTTTTTATTATAGCCATCTGATTTTATGGCAAATCCAGATGCAATTCGAAATAAAACCGTTATCAATTGCGTTTTTAGCAATTTTGTAAAAAATAAGGTGAGCATGGGCAATTTTAATACTTCGATTTTTTTTCTTTTTGATTTATTTACAAACAGTTTCATGGTTTTTTGTCATTTCCCATAAATAGTGAACGCATCCCAACTAATGTCAACAAGCAGTTTTTTTTCTACGTTCCGTTTCTGCCAGCTTTTGTATCTCCAACTTAACAAAAACTCTTGATAAATTACAGTATCGCTTGCTATTGGGGACATAAATGAAACTAAATTAATATACTAAAATTAATATTTGATAAGGTTTCGTTCCAATTCTTTAGGCACGGTCAAGTTTAGATCCTTTTTATCTTATCTCAATTTATTGTGGATGCTCCCACTACGTAAAATGAAGTATCCAAATTGTTTTGACTTTTGTTTGAGTTCAATATTTTCAATTTTTGAGATGGAGACGATGTAGAACTCGTAGATGTACTAATTTTAATTAATTATAAAACGAACAAGCGACACTACTTTAGAAATAATGTACTTAAGGCGAAGGTGAGACATTTAAAGTTTATTGTTGAGTGAGAAATTACGCACTAAAACTAGGTACATGAAGTAATTCACACTTGGTTGATTTTATGGCCTTTTCATTATAGCACGACTGTAAAATACGTCTTAGCGGCGTGTTTCGGCGCTGTTGTTTACTGCGAATGGTTCATTTACCTCGTTCAACAGCAATACTGGACACAACTGGAATGCGGTAGTGATCGAGATGCCTCTTGCACTAAGATATTGTTCATAGCTGACCCTCAAATACAAGGGGATAATGCCGTCCAGCCTCCTTGGAGCTACATCATTAATTGGGATAGTGATCGGTATGTACAATAAATAGGTAGAGGATATTTTTTTATTTTTTAGTATAAGTCTTACAACATATTTTCTTATCATATTTTTTTCTTCCATTTATCTAAGAATGTAAGATAACATTTTGTATTGACCAACTGCTTATCTATAGTTCCAAAATACTGATGAGAAGTAATACTCCAATGGAATTAATTCACTAGTCAACAAATTTCAAACTTTTGAATATATCTAAGTTCTTGGTCTTTATTATTTCATACTGTGAACACAAAACAAATTTTAATACATAATTTAAAGTGTTCCATCACATCTCAGTTTTCAGATAAAGCGCCTGGAAAAATTATGTTACTTAGCTATAAACCCTAATCTTAAATGATGAAAAAAAATCTCACAATCTTAAATATCTCACAAGCTTTTGACCGAGTGTGGCATGAAGGTCTTCTATATAAAATACTGAAAACTCTGCCCCCAAGCTACCACACAATTAATCCAATCCTACTTTTATTTTATTTTTTTATTTAAGTATTTATTTTATTAAATGCGTTCCAAATTTAGATCTTCAAATAACATCTGCCAAACTGCAAAGCAGTTTGTCGGCAGTAAGCTCTCGTGGATTTCGCACGAGGACTTAACTTAGCGTCATTTTTATGTGAAGCATGGAGATGAAAGAACTAAGTTACATGACATCAAAGCAGGAGTCCCCCAAGGCAGCGTTCTGGGACCAATTTTTCTGTGGGAGAACTGCCGCTGACTCAAACCTGGAAATCCTACAATGTTTCCAGTCAAAGATACTGCAGTCAAACAACTACACCGACCTGAAGTTGCCAATGGTGAAGCAGGAGATAATAGAAAAGCTCAAATCTTACGCCAAACTTATTGAAGAGCATCCAAACACACTTGCTTGTAACCTGATGAAGACCACCAATACATTCCATCGAATAAAACAAACCGTTTTCGGGAGCCCATTTATTGAGTGTGCAAGTCACTTCCTGCCATTTTAAAGCCATGTAGGTACATTGTCAGTGATCAGGCAGAGGCCAATAGTTTTCTCATAGTATACAGTAATCAGTCCACTAAACCACCCAAACCCATACATAGCCTTTGATTTTTTGTTTCCATATTCTGCAATAGTCTAGCACCAACCGGGGATTACCCTTGGGTATACTTTCATAGTGCATATAGGGATAATCATCAGCTGGTGCATCATTCCATTAAAAATGTCTTAACGGGGCCTCTGCGAGTTGGCTTCGGCGCCTCGTAAGCCTACCAAACGACCGGGGCCCCAGGGTCCCGAGATGGTTCAAACACAAAATTTATAATTGTCAACCATCAAAAATGTAATCATAATTTTCTATTTTTCCAGTTACTTAAAGTCAACATTCAGCATAGTTGAAGACTACTTTAAGCCTGATGTCCTGGTATACCTGGGTGACCTGATGGACGAGGGCTCAGTTGCCACATTCCCGCAGTTTCATGGCTATGTGAAGAGATTGGCTGACATATTTGATTGGGATTATCCTGCTGTGGTGAGCAATGTATTGTTATTAATTTTTGACTTGTACACTTGTAACCGTAATCATGGGCTCATATAATTTCGAAATTCGTGCCCCAAAATATATAATTAACTGACGGCACGGTTGGCGCAGTGATTGAGCGATTGACTGTTGCGCTGCATGTCGCGGGTTCGACTCCCGCACGGAACAAATATTTGTATGGCCTACTGATAGTTCTTCCGGGTATGGTTTTTTGAGTATGTGAGTTTATATAGTATGGGGGGTATATGTATAGTGTGGGGCAACGCTATAAAAAAAAGCTAAGACTTGGCCCGCGACTTCGTTCGTGCGAATTTAGTAGGTACTAAACAAATTTCAACACCCCCTCTACGGGTTTAAAGGTTAGTTTTGGAAAATTAAGCACAACAATTTTTCATTAATTACTTAGCCATTTCTGCTTAGTCTGTGGTCTTAGAAGGCCCTAGACAATGTGCCATTCAATTAGCGAAAGCGACTGTCGATATGCCAAAATGTAGGAATTTGATCACGTGACATATCCGTAGCATATTTCAATCCCATACATTTTGGATGTATTGACAATCGCCTTCGCGACGCTACCGTTTGACAGAATATCACTTGTCTTGAGCCCAAGATCAGCGCAACTTTTACCCCGTTCACCCCGTCAGGGGTTGATTAGGCAGAAATTGTTACTTGCATCTGTTTCAATTATGCCACTTAGTTTGTTCATAGCATTCCGATCTAAATTGAAGCAATAATTTCTTTCCCTAAAAACTTTATCACCCCTCCTTCACCCCATACTATGTAGTTTATTATCGAAAAATCCAAACATTTGTTATTCTTATCTTTAGGGTTCCGTACCTAAAGGGTAAAAACGGGACCCTATTACTAAGACTCCGCTATCCGTTTGTATATAATAAAATAAATATATAAGTGGGGCTCTCATACAATAAACTTGATTTTTTTGCCGTTTTTATAGATAATATTACGGACCCCTTCGTGCGCCAGTCCGACTCGTACTTGGCCTGTTTTTTTTATCGAAATCATATAAATGTCGTGTTTCAACTTCATCGGACCAAGCATATGATAAGATTCTCCCCAGTTCGCTCAAGCCGCGACATTTTTCTTACTTAGAGTATGTTAATACCCGTCGTAACTTTTAAACGAAAGGTCCGATTTGAATAATTTAAAGTGACACACACGTCAGTGTCCGTGTGTGAATACACACGGACATGTCAACCTTAATTATCAAACCATATTTAATGGATAATGATTAATGTCATGAGACCAACCAAAATCACCATTTTTCCATTCCACCCTGGTTTTGATTTAATCATTTGAACAAAAAGCGGTCATGACCGTTTTTTGTTCTGATTAGGTATCCCGGACTTTTTTGTAGATATTGATGTCCTCTATAAAACTTAAGTACATCACTTTGCTCTATTGTCAATGTTCAATGTTCAAATCGGTCTATGAGTTACGGAGCCTATTCAATTCAAACAAACAAACAAATATTTCCTCTTTATAATATTAGTTTAGAAAAGCCCTTCGAATAACATTGGCATTCAGAACTATTTTTTACCCGGGCTTCACTCAGAAAAGGCAGAACTTTACTGCGTGAAGCCCGGGCAAAAAAATAGTTTATCTTTGTGCATTTCTGGACCCTCGGATTATGTGAAAGCTTTAGCTACGTCCGTGACCATAATTAATTATTTTAATGCTGGTTTTCAGTAACAGTAACTGACAACTAAATAAATGGGGGCTTAAATAAAAATGCACTGTTGGATTTGCAATGATTGGCTGAACACTGAGAGTTTAACTGTGAACTACCCTAAAGCTTGTACGAGGGGAGATCAAAAAGTTCGCGGAATGAAAAGTAAGGGGGGTGAAATAACATATGAATTGTTTTCCCCTTTTAATATACTCTCCATTAACCTATCCTACTACACTTCTCAGACCTTTCAAATAATTAGTTTATACCTTCGAAAAAAAAATGATTTGTCAAGGCCCTCAAAATAGGCAGAAATAAACGACTTCACTTCTTTGTCATCGAATTTCTTTCCATGAAGCTCTATTCATGTTTGGGTACAAATAAAAGTCACAAGGGGCGAAATCTGGACTGTAGGGAGGGTGGTTTGGCGGCGGCGACTTCTCGCGTCCGGCCCTGGTTCAATCAATGGTCCGGAGCGAGGAGCCATGGGAAGCCGTCACCTCCTTTTGCGAAGCAGTAATGCTAGTGAAGGAGGAGGCGGGCCGCGTCAGGGAGAGGCAATCCTCACACCCCAGCCGCCGCGGCATAGGGAGACGCACCAGGCGTCGGGAGTCGCTGGGCGATTCCCGGCCACCGTAGGTGGTCTGCGGACGGCGAGCCTTGGGTGGTTCGCCGTCCGATCAAAGCCAGGCCCAGGCCGACGTCGCGTTGTGTTCCACGCGCGCCTCAAAGAGATATCAGCATAGGAGTAGGGGCCCGTTAGGGCCAGAGCCTGCCAGGGTCGCGGATTTTGTTCGAAAGAGTTACCGCGGCCCTGGAACGTAAAAGGCACTAGGAGGAGCATGGATAGGTTTTAGTCAGTAAGAGTCTGACCCTCCCTCCCGCTCCACCTAGAGCGGAAGGGGTCATTTGATGATTTCCCATCCTTATAAAAAAAGGGTGGGTGGTTTAGAGTTTCGAAGTCACATTTGTAAAGGCAGCCATCGCAACGTGACTCTTGTGAACGGGTGCGTTGTCGGTCGTGTAAAAAAAGCACACCACTAGACTACTTTCCCCTTCTTTTTTCGTTAGTTGCATTTTTTAACTTTTCTACTAGCGCGAGCGTAGCGTTGTATTGCCCCGTGATATAGACACCTTTATCTTTATAATCCATCAACAAAGTCCCCTCTGAATCCCAAAAACTGTAGCCATAATCTTTATGGCCGAATGTGACACCTTGAACGTCTTAGGCGGTGCTGCGCCTTTTTTGTGCCACTGCATGGACTCTTTTTGTGACTCAGGTTCATAATGATGAACCCAAGTTTCATCCCCAGTCACAATTCGGTTCATAAACTGTTCTCACAGGTCTATAAACTTGCGAGAACACTCGACGTGCTGCTGTTTTTGATGCGGTGCGGTGTGAGCATTCTCGGTACCCATCTTGCACTGACCTTAGACTTGCCAAGGTGGTCATGGAGAATGCTCAAAATAGTCGTAGACGATACTTCAGTCATCTCTGCTATCTGTTTTTCCTTCAGACGAGCATCTTCGAGCACAAGTTTTTCAACAATTTCGAGTCTCTGGCTTGCTTGAAAAGACTATGCCACTTGTAAATCATCTATTTTCTAGGGCAATAGTCTCCAATTATGCATATTCCAAAGTATATTTTTGTATCATTCGCTGTATTAAATAACAGTAATATCATTTATTCCTCTTTCCATTTCAGCAAGTCTGGATACCCGGTGACAACGACATTGGTGGTGAAAACGAACCTATCAATCGCAACAGGATAGCCGAGTTTGAGAAAGTGTTCTCGCAACAGAACGTCATCACTTATTCCAACGTATCCTTCTATGCGGTGAACGCTATAACTTATACGTTCCCGCAGAAGACTGATGAGCCAGCAGGCACTGAAAACAACTTCAAGATCGCTGTCTCTCATTATCCTGTTACAATGAGAGTTATGTTTGCCAAAAAGGTAAGATAACTACAAATACAACAACCTTGTTCGGAATTATGTATTTGAGCCGTTTGGGGTTGAAACACTAGGGTGACAGCGATGTGGACGAATTTTTCGACGCCCTATGAGTTCTTCCCCTCTCTTTTTTACTCCGCTTGTATATAATATCTTTAAGTTTTTATGTATTTGTAATATTTCTTTTAATTTATTCCGGAATAAGATAACTAGATTTTTTCAAAATTAGTAAGAGATTTTATTTCGTTCAGCCTAAAGGTAAGATAACTTTTAAAGGTAACTGATTTTTTTAAAATTAGTTGGTGATTTTATCTTGTCGTTACTTATATAATACACCGTAGGCGCGGGGCAAAGGCGGCGAGCGTGTTAGTCCGGTTAAGCAGTTGATATCCCAAGTGTGTTAACTTGCTAGTGGTCATACAAAAAAAAAAAAAAAAATTCGCCGTCCGATAGAAACCAGACCCAGGTCGACGGCGCGTTGTGTTCCACGCGCGCTTCAAAGTGATGTCAGCGTAGTAGACGGGGTCCGTTAGGGGCAGAGCCTGCCAGGGTACAGGAATTTGTTCAAAAGAGTTATCGCGGCCCTGGAACGCAAAGGGTATTTGGAGAAACATGGATGGGTTTTAGTCAGTAAGAGTCTGACACTTCCTTCCGCTCTGGGCGGAGCGGAAGGGAGTGTCAGACTCTTACTGTCATTTGATGATTTCCATCCTTAAAAAAAACCATAGTTGAGAAAAAAGGTTACGCAAATTAATTAGATTATGGTCACCTCATTCAAGAATGGCTTTAAAGACAGCATCGGTGTTGAGCACATTGCTCCGAAAAAAAACTTCTACAGAGATCTGCAAAATAGAAGCAGTCTTTACTAGACTTATTTTGACGATTTTAATTTTTGGTTTCCCCAGATTATGAACACTATAAATCCTAAAATATTCTTCTGCGCCCACGACCACGAGTCGAAGTACGTGAAGCAGTACAAAGACCTGACGCACAAGGTTACGACCTGGTTCAACGCCCCCAAGTCTACACTCAGCATTAACTTCGATGATGACTCGCTGTATGAGATCTATGTGCCGACATGCTCCTATAGGATGGGGACGAGTTATATTGGCTTTGGAGCTGCTGTTATAGGTAAGAAAACGTTATTATTTTTAAACAATTAATACTAGACCTTCCGTATGGTGTTGTTACTATTTTATTATTTATTTATTAAAAATTTCGTGAATAACACCTTAACAGCTATAACGCCAATGCGATGTTATCACTACAAAGATACAGTTAAAATAAAATAATTATAATAAAAAAATATACATATACAATAAATATAGAACTGAAATTCAATAAAATAACAATTAAACATTAAATACAATTAAAATACAATTAAAATCACCTAAATGTTTTCAATACACCTCAATGCTACTTCTGGAGGTAAAAGAATAGCACCATCCCATCACCTCCCGTGGGTGTCGTAAGAGGCGAGACTAAGGGACTCACCAGAGAATGAGCAGCAGCATTCTCTGTACATTGCAAACACTGCGATCGCCAACCCGCCCGCCAAGCGTGGCGTTTATGGAACCCCCCCCCCATTTGAGGGGGGGGCATGTCCAGCAGTGAACGTCTTTCAGCTGATATGAATGTATATGTATAATGCTGGGATGATTAGGACGCGCACGACGAAGGCTGGTTCAAGGCGGCGCAGGATAAGAGTGTCTGAAAGGATGACTGCCCAGCAGTGGGACACTAAAGGCAGAAAAAAAAACTACTAGGTTGCGCAAAACGACCCTAGTTATATTTGTATTAGTAGATATGAATTTATAAGGGTAAGGTACTTGGTAATTGAGATTATTGCAGTTGTAAATATCCCTTTGTTGATAAGGATCCCAGGTGGAAACTATGTTTTTATTACTCCCGCGCTGTTCTTTTCTTATTATTTTCTTTGCGTTTCTCCGGTACCCCTCGAGCTTCATTGGCTCGGCGTTTTTCAGGTGGTCGCCACAGTTGGTTCTGGCTCTCAAGAGATGCAATTGTAGGGAACAGTGTAACAGGATTGTCCCAAAAAAAAACTCCAGTGATAAGGAAGATGCTGATGACTTTTCTATTTCACGTACATTTTATGCCCCGGGTTCTCACGGTTGTATTTGTTTATGTTACGCTCAGAGTTAGTACACGCTCATTGAGCGGAAAAACAGCTCAGAACGCGTTGAGGCTTCTTTCAAACCGCCAAAACGCGAAATTCGCCTCGTGGCAGTAAAGAACACGGCCACAACGCATTGTGGAAATGAAGAAATGCCATGACGCGTTCTGAGGCCTAACGGATGCAACCATACCATCTGATCTGATGCAACTACACTGCATCTGATGTATACTTCAGGGCTCGCTATTTTATGAAGCTTGAAAAATCCTTTTTATTTTACTTTTTTAGTACAATTCTTGTGCAAAATTTTATGCACTCGATCCAGAGGTTTAGACTATGTGTTGCCTGTCAGTAATTTTATTCTATTCTATTGGGTATGGTTTCCGCACTGATTCCTGCTGTGGACCATTGTACGTGAGCCATGGCGGCCGTCATTCAAACCAGCCAACCTCTCTCGAGAAGCAGATCAGTCCTCTCAGTGTGTTCAGGATATCTGTGAGTGAATTAGGGGTCCCTATTGTTTACCTCCGTATTTCGGTAACGCCTGTGCACTCAAGGAGCACGTGCGATACC
The DNA here is from genome assembly GCA_947386135.1 of Melanchra persicariae. Lineage (NCBI taxonomy): Eukaryota > Metazoa > Arthropoda > Insecta > Lepidoptera > Noctuidae > Melanchra > Melanchra persicariae. The sequence continues at coordinate 1,978,654 of OX376653.1, read as the reverse complement.
GTCTCCTCCTACTCCATGCATGCTCTGCATAGAGGACTGTCCGTTATACCTATCGTGAGGAAATGTTTGTTCAGTGAGCAGTGTCCGGTGATGATCCCCGCCACCATTCGTAGGCTTCCCCTATCCAGTTGCAGAAGGCGCCTGGTCAGTAATAAAATGAGTTAATTTAAGATATTTTTTAATAGATATATTTCGTTTTTCAGAAAACAACTACAAAAACATGAGATACACAGTGTTCTGGTCGCCGACAAGGTTTCCATATTTGTGCCTGTACCTCGGCATACTAGTGGCTTTACTGGCCTATTGCTTAGTATTCTGTGTTGCCAGATTATTCCTCAGAAAGGTCAAACCGTCGATAAAGAAAGAAGACATGTCCCCACTCCTGGAAATCTCCACTCGTTCTCGCTCGGAAAGCCTCAGTAAGCGGATTTGACGCTACACGTCACGTTGGTTGTATTAACTAGTACTTATAAAATAGATGTTTAGAGTCAGTTCATGACATAAAATCGAGGGAATTGAACAAAATTTGAATTGAGATTTTTAATTGGTTCATATGTCTGAGTTAAGTACTTAACCAGTGAATTGATTGATAGATTAGACTAATTGCCCCATTTGAAAATGTAACCAGCGATGGTTTAAAAAATACCCCAAAAAGCAATATTGGCTGTGCTTAATGAAGAATAACCCCGTCGATGTTAGCTATAATATTATGTTATTAACTTATTATATTAAACATAATTTTAGAAGTAATTATAAGGAATTGAATTGAACAATATTGTATGTTAAATGTTATAATCAAAGTATTTAGACTGTACTAAATTATTGTTTAATGTTATACTTAAAAAACTTTATATTTACAAAAGCCCTAATTTTAAAGCTTTAATTTACTAACAGTGTACAAATAGGAATTAATTAGATAAGTACTAATTTAGTTTTTTTTTATGGAAATAAGGCTGACTGCATACTGTATATTTTGATTAAATTATAACGTCCAATCAATATGTGACATGAATAGATTAACCACTAGACACCGATGTGTTTTAGCAGTTTATTATTATCCAGGCTGAATTTTTAAAGTGGATGGCCAAATCCGAAACTATGAGAATTAGCGAAAGGAGTCTCGATCCCGATTTGATGAAAACTAAAACTACATCATTGGATTTTTGAAAAAACGGTATCCCTGACCGGGAATCGAACCGGTTGATTTAAAAAACATCAACACCATCCGAAAGTGTATCTTAAGGTTGCACTAGTCGATATTTTCTCCATAAAATTTCGGGGGGGTTTTACTCCACTGGTTGACATTATACATTCAAAGTTAAACATAATATTGTTTCATCTCATTATTAATTTTGTCTGTACGGAAACAGAATAGTGAAATAAAAAGCCATTAAAATTTTTAAAGCCAACAAAGATTCGTTTTTCTTGCTAATTTTAACGCAACTATGGGCGTAAATAAGTAATAAAAGAAGTGTTAAATCTCAAAAACAAAGTCGGTACCGACAAACCTCAATTATAGAAGAGTTCAATAAACTTTATTTGTAATTGATTTATGCAGTGGTTTTTTCATAAAACTCAACCTCCCAATAGACTTTTAGTGCATCGTCTAACGTTGTTTCCGTTCGGAACGGTGTTTAGTGCGTGAAAACTAGACATTGTGCGTGTAGACTAGCGTCTTACTGCTCATCACTGATACTGCCTATGTCGGGCACGATGCCCGGTGAGACAGCGTGCTTTTTGGCCACGCTTACCAGTGAGTTCGAGCCCGCGACTAGTTCAACCTTAAAAGGATCGAATTCTGGAAAGTAATAACATAACCTAACAAAAAGAAAGTGCTTCAAGTGTGTGAAAGTGCTCAGTGTCGGATGAATCAGACAACTCTTAAAGCTTCGCCATGTCCGTCTGTCTGTCCGCGGTTTAGCTCAGGGACTCTTGGCACTAGAAAGTTGGAATTTGGTATGAGTATTTAATTATATTAATCTCACCGAAAAAGTGGTAAAATTAAATCAGAAAAAAAAATGTTTTAAATTCAAAATGAATAAATGCTGTGAAAAGCTATAAAAACTATAAAATTGTTTTCATTTACCTTTACCTTTTTAGTTATTAAAGCTGGTATGTAAATTACATTAGCTTCCGCGCTTTCTTACGTCGTCGTCGTTCAATCCAAGATAACGTTATTTTTTTAAAACAATAAATAAAACGTTTTGTATCAATTTCGGGAAACAAAAACAGGAAACGAATTCAATTGTTTTCTGTAACATGAATATTAAATGCAGTGAGTGATATCCTGATATCCCAACACCGGGACAATTTTCCCGAAAAAAAATGTTGTAAGGAAGTTTTTTGTCTCTCACTTTTTCCGATCACTGCTGATTAGGTAAAAATTTCGTAGTAACCCCATGGAAACTTACTTAAAACTAAGTGTATTTGTAATATAACATTTTCTATTTGTTGTCATGGCTTACGGGACGGATAAAGTACTACGGAACTAGTGTGCGTGCCCCGACGCACTTGGCCGGTTTTACTAAAATAGTTTTAATTAAACTGATATTTTTTTAAAAATCTATGGTGCAGTTTTATTTTCTATCAATACCGGGCCCGAGAATATACAACTGCATCATTGGCCTTTTAAAAAAATATCAGTTAGGTACGGTTTAGGTAGGTAGAAATTAAAAAAGTTTTTTTTTTAAATAAGTGAGCGCTTTCTTTCGTTTGCCATGTCATTGTGTTATTATTTCCGGTTCCCAGAATTTAATCCTTGGTAGCGACACTTTCGGATGATGTCTTGATCATTGATCAAGGGTCTCAATGGCTAATCAATGCTTGCCTCATTCTTCTGTGGATGGATAACTATCCACGGATCTATTGTAGTCGTTAAGAAAAGTCTTGACAACAGCTAGTCTAAGAATATCGCATCGCCTCATACTGGGTTACGAAGGTCTGATGGCAGTCGCACACGTTTGATTATTTTCCGAATGGTAAAAAAGCAGACGTTCCTTTCGAAAACAAGCCGTGTGTTCGGGTCAAAAGAACGGAAAATCGAACGTGTCACGGAATTCCGAATCTGAATTCCTAATCAGGAAACCGTACGTATGCGACCGGCCTAAAGAAGAATTAATTCAAGTTTTGGACTGAATTTAGAATCTGCTTATCAATGTCTTTTTTTTTTTTTTTTTTTTTTTTTTTTTTTTTTTTTTATAGGATGGGAAATCATCAAATGACCCCTCCCGCTCTGGGTGGAGCGGCAGGGAGTGTCAGACTTTTACTGACTAAAACCCACCCTTTAGTCCTCCTAGTGCCTTTCTTCCCAGGGCCGCGGTAACTCTTTCGAACAAATCCGCAACCCTGGTAGGCTCTGGCCTTAACGGGCCCCGACCCATGCTGACGACTGCTGACTTGGCGCGCGTAGAACACAGCGCGCCGTCAACCCGGGCCTGTTCTGATCGGACGGCGAGCTACCCATTGCTCGCCGTCCACAGGCATCAGTCACTGCGCCATGCTCAGGAGCATCAGTTCCTGGGCGGCGCAGTGGCTGACGTTCAACAGGAGGGGGTGAAATGGGGCCATTACTGGCACTCCATTTCAGCCCCCTCCGGAGCCCGTTGTAGGGGCTCTACTGCGGCTGTTGCAGTAGCAGCAGCCGCAGTGGAACCGGCTTTGGCGGCGGAGGAAGCGGCGGCGGTGGCGGCGGTCGCGGCAGAGACGGCGGTGGCGGAGGGCTTTCTCCGATTTCCGGCTTTGGCGGGTGGGGCGCAGGCCCTACCCCCAGCCCAGTGGTCGGCCGGCTTGCCAGCTGCCGCACAGACTACGCAGTGCGGCGCGGCGACGCAAGAGCCGGCCCTGTGACCGGGCTGACCGCAGCGGAAACAAAGACCGCTGCGGTCCACCTCCGAGGTGCATTGTGCTCCCACATGGTGGCCCACTTGGCACCGGAAGCACCTCAGAGGTCGGGGTTCCAGCAGTTTGACCTGCGCGGAAACCCAACCCACCAAAAACCTTCGGCCCTCCGTGATGGTTTTGGCCGCCGACACGGGGCAGCTCACCACAATGGTGCGCGTGCCCGTGTTGTCAGGACGTAGGGTGCCCGCCTTCACCTCCTCTGCTGAGCACCCCCCCGTCCTAACGACGGCGGCCACCACCTCCGCCTCCGTGACGGAGTCGTCCAGGCCCAAGATGCGCACGTCGATGCGCTTGGTGGGCCTGGAGACTCGGGCATCGTCCGCGCTTAGGGACGCCCTGAGCCTTTCGGCTAGAGCGTCCGCGGTTGGGCCGCTGGCTGCCCCGGGGATCTCCAGCATCCGGGCCCCAGTCATGGTGACCCGGAGCCGAAGGCCCCCCACGATGCCCAGCTCACCAAGGTTCACTGCCTCCTTCGCCTTGGTGAGCACGTCCGCGTACGTCACGCCCCTCTTCGCCGCGTCCGGCTGCAGCGTAAGAACTACAGCCGCGGTTTTCGGGGGGCGCAGCGCAGCCGCGACGCTTCGCGCCTTCTGCCGCCGCTTCCTCTCCCGCCTCTTGGCCGCCCTGGCTGCCTTTCCCGCCTTCCTCTTCTCCCCGGCCACTTGCCATTCGGCTTGAGCCGGGGGAGGAGCTGAAGGCGAGGAAGCCGGGGGGAGCTGCTGCTCAGACGGCGCAAGAGCTTTCGCCGTCCGCGCAGCAACCCCACCCTTCCTCTTCCTTCCCGGGGCCGGGTCCGGTTTTCCCGGCACCGGCTTCGCGGGTGCTGGCCCGGACCCTTTGTCCTGGCCGGACGACCCCGGTGTGGCAGCCACGGCGGCCGCATATGACGCCTTTTTCTGGCCTTGGGGGGCCTTCCCACTCGCCGCTAACGGGGGGCGCAGGACAATGCCCTCCAGGACGGAGAACCGCGCCTGGAAGGCTGCCATCTCCTGCCGCACGAGGTCCAGCACCTGACTCTCCTGCGGCACGGGACGGCTGTCCTCTCTGCGCCCCCTTTGAGGCGCCCCCTGTGGGCCGGCTCCCCGGAGCCTGGCCAGGTCTGCGCGGAGCCCCTCGTTCTCCTTCTGGAGACGCTCCGTGGCGGCAGCCAAGCGGGCGACCTCCGCCCGCAGCTTGGACATCTCGTCCCGCGGAGGCCCCCGTGGGTTAGCCTCCGCTGCCGCCAGAATGGAGGCCATCGCCTCGCTTATGGCCTTGTTCTTTGAGGAAAGCTTCCTCTTCAAGGCCACATCGCGAAGCGCGGCCTCCACCACCTCCACAAACCCGGCCCTCCGGTCATCCGGCTCACCGCCGGAGGACTCCGAAACAGGAGCCCCGCGACCACCCTCTCCGGGGGGTCGTCCGTCAGCGACGAGCTCCTCGGCTCGCTGACCAGCCACCTTGGAGGCGGGCAATCTCCCCTTGCCTCCCTCTCGGCCCTTGCCCCGCCTACTGGTGGGGATTTTCCGAGCCGAGGCCACCTCCTCGCTGCAGGACGACCCCCGGTCGTCCTCTGGTCTAGGCCGCTTGCGGAAGGACCTAGAGTCCTCCGCACCTGTCCCCGCCCCCTCGGGTCCAGAGCTCGCCGAGCTCACGGTCACCAGGTCGTCGGAGTCCAACTCGGACTCCGACTCTGCACCCACGTGACGCTCAGGCGAGCCCTCCCTCCAGAACAGCGCGCCTCCAACCGCGCTCCGCCCGACCGACGCTTTGTCGGATGAGCCAAAATCATACCCGATCAGTTCCTGAAAGGACGGTTTGGATCGGGGGCCTCCTCGGCCACTGTTGCCCTTGGCAATCGGAGAATAAAGGACACTTTTGCCCCCCCCAGAATACGAGGGGCTTGACGCACAAGGCGTGGCGGATTCCCGGACTGCTGTGCAGTCCGAACCGCCCTGGGGTAGTGTCTCTTTTATCGTGCCTTTATCCATATTTTCCTTTTTGAGGGTGCGGTCCCTTTCTCCCCTTCTCCCTTCTCTCCCTCTCTCACTGCTTGCTCGCTGCCCTCGCAGTCACGTCTGATGATCAGACGCGTACCAGAGAGCAGCGAGCAAGCCAATGAGACGCACACCGTCCGAGGACCCGAACACTGCTCAAGTCTCCGAACGGTGTGCCCCTCTTGTGTCTCTCTTGGTCTGGTCTCTCACTTGGGACCTTCCGGCATGAGTGGCTCTACCGGCAAAGCCCCCAAGATCATTGAGACACGCAAGCCCCACCACGACGACAACGTGGAGACACGGTTGGTGGGGCTTATCAATGTCTAAACATTTCAAAGATTTTTATAAATAAGGCGCATTCTACCTCTTTGGTATCCCGTTTATGATGTCGCTTGCGCACATCAATTGGATAGGCAATAAGGAATATGCATTCAATTTCTTTATTCACAAAAGAAAGCACCTAAGAAAGATTTTTTTAAATAACTTTATCGGCGGTGAAGAAGCTCCAAAGTTGACAATAAGAAAGAGAAGTCTGATAAGGACTCTGATGTCAAATTCCATGACACCTAAACCTACAGCTGCTATAGAAAACAGCGTTTTCGCGAGAGGGACGGATATATTTTTTCTAATTTATATCGTTTGTTTTTTGACCAATTTCGATTCTATTTTCACTGTTAATATTATATTTTTTAGATAAACTGTGTAGATAATAAATATTTTTTTCATGCATATTCCCTATTGCATAACCAATACCTAATGTACACCGGTCAAGCGCCCGACACGTCAAAATTCCAAAATCATATAAGTAATATAGCTTGCGTTTATAGTAGTTTTAAAACGCGTAAATCAGGTACCGACACACCGCCGCGCCGGTGTGCTTGAGCGGTTAAAATGTGCAGTATGCAGGTAGGCCTTTTTTAAGCAATAATTTGACATATTATCAGGTCAATATTGACATGACAATGTACGTTTACGACCTTTGTTGTAATATCTGCGTTCACAAATAAAGAATAAAAAATCAGTCAATGATTGAAATATCTATAAATATATAATATGATATAATATAAAATGTTGAGGTTTTTTGTTTTATATTTATACCTACCTACCTACAAAGTTTGTATGAATGTTGTAGCCACTGTCGCCTGGATGGTTGTGTATTTAGTAAACACATAATGTACTTAACACACCTATTTACTTAAACTTATAGTTAATAGATTTTATTTAATGTTTTTGCCAAACCTCTACAAAATGTACGGGTCCTATAGTAAAATTTGTTCATTATGATTAGTATTGCCAGTGATTTTATTTATTGTTATGTCGTCGTTTCCACATTGTGAATGTGCAATATAAAAAGGTTGTGGTGGGGCATATAAAGCCAAAGACTGTTTAACATTCAATAAGTACCTATATTTTATAAAAAATACATTTTGTGTAGAAAAATATAAACAGTGAAAATAGTATGGAATGTGAGTAGATTATGATTTAAAATTAATTTCAATGAATTTTGCCATTTACAAATTATATTTCTTAGATTAACTAATAAAGACTAGGTCGTAGCGTTTAAAAACACCATGACTTTTATCACAGTATATATACTGTGCTTTTATGTTACAAATTATTGCATTTATTTATAAAATAGAATTAAAATATAATTTTATTTACAGCCTAACTTTAATATGAATGATTGTATTTGATCTCTTTTTACATCAAATTCATAAATTGTAAACTGTACTATTGTATGTAATAAATAACTTACTTATATAATACTTATTTTAGGTACTAATATCTAATGACATTAAATGCACCCTTACTTAATTCACTAATACAGGAATTTATCACAATTTTAGTTGGTTTAGTAATATATTTAATTTTTTTTATGAAAAAGGGATAGGATTGCAATATACTACTGTAGTAGGATTTTTTTAAATGTCTATTAAAAATAATTCAATTTGTACGCTTTGCCGATTATACACAGTACTGTAACATGATACTTACAGGGTTAAACATTGAGGTTTAACATTGACGACATTCAACGTTTTTTTCTTCAATATAATTTGCATTCAAACATTTTTGATATTTCACGATTTTACTTTTACTTATAAAGGGGATAGAACCTTTGTGGCATAGGTACCAGTGGCCATTTTTTTGGGTAGAGGGTACTTAAATAAACAAAAAATTTTAGCAAATGCTGTCGAGATATTTGGAGGTAAATTCGTCATTTGCGAACGACTATCAGCTCATTCACAAAATACCTTTTAATTAAAAAAAAAAAGATTATCTGACATTTTTTTTCAAAAATCTATGATGCAGTCCAGTGACTACATCATAGATTTTTGAAAAAAATGTCAGTTATTCTTTTTTTTTTTTTAATTAATTATTATATTATATTAACCTCCTTGCAGTTTTAGTTTTCATCAAAATTGGCCTCGAGACTCCTTTCAGTGTTTTTCGATAATCCTCATAGATTCAGATTTGGCCATACCCAAACACTTTAAAAATTCGGCCTGTACACCTGTTAGTCGTGCGCCGCGATTTTGAAAAAATTAAAATAGCTACAGGTACCTATGCCAAGGTCTTGTAGAAAAATGTTCGATCCCCTTAAAATACTGTTTACTTCAGTAATATTTTGTGCTGGTTGTAATAGTTTTATACCGGCCAGGCCCTTTAACTGTTCACCCTGTACACTTGATTGGTATTTTCATGTCATGTTGATTGTTATTGTAAGAAAGTTGTCTCTGTTACGAGATGCTGATATTCGGCTACGAGTTTGGCTTTGAATTAATGTATTACAGCATAATGCATCAATTATGAATTGCAATAAATATTATAAAGTTTTAATAAAATGGTTTCTGTTCTAATTTACTTTATGTCTAAAGCAGTGAAAGCAACACTAGATTATGTTGGTCAAATCTAAATGGTAATTATATTCTAAAACCTAATGCTTTTAAATAAATCATTATCGCTAAAGCAACAATCATATAAATATTTAAAATTATAAAACAAACAATAGTAGGTTCTAGTAAAGTTCTCATTGATAAATTGACAGCACCCGTTAATAAGTTAGCTACAAGGAAATATGACAACCCATTGGTATTTATATGGGATAATAAAGCAGGAACTTTGAAATAAATATCTTCTCCTTCTACTAATACTGTCACAAAGTACAATACAGCTGTCATTGTTATTAAAAGTGTGTCCATATAAATACAATAGCCAGCGTTTGCTAAAGTTCTGGATGTTGGACGAATTATATCTACAAAATATGTCAAAGTCCACATTAGTACTGCTCCAAAAATGAGTTTTACTTGAGTTTCATATTTTGTAACATTATTATCAAGTAATATATTTTTTATATGAACTCCAAATATGTAAATTGACACATATCCTAAGCTTGAGGAAATTCCTTCACGATTTGCTGAAATTAGGGAGCTTCTGGGACTATCACCAAATACCCAGTCTTGTAGGCCAACATATAAGGCGAATTCATGGATAAGTAAAGATAGACCACATAGTAACAAAGCATGGTCTGAAAAATATAAAACAATGGTTGAAAGAACTTTACAAACTGCTATTGTGAAGAAAAAGTTCCAATGTACACCATACTCAGTGACATGTTCCTGATAGTCTAGTTGTTTCACTGATACAAACCTTCCCACTCCAAGAACAAGAAGTATACATATCATTTTTAAATTCCCTTTAACAATATCCTTCAATCTTTGTTGTCGGAGGTCTTTATGGACGAGTCCGCTCACTATAACAAACAACCCGACACCGGTGTCCATTAAACTATAACCATATCTTTCTGTTTTGGCTAAATTTCTAGGGAAGTCTTGAAAATCTACAGCTAAGATACATAATGCTGTGATGAGATACGTGAGGCCTCTGAGACAGGATATTAAAGCTATTCTATTGTTCCGGAAGACATTTTTCTGCATGAACTTCTCGACCATATTTGGATAGTAGAACAAAAGATTGATTTGCAAAAGAATGAAGATTATTAAGTTTAGTGTGTAAATGTGTTCCGGTGATATCGTGTGGGCGATGACCATGGGTAGTACAATCACAAGATATTCGTAAGCATACTGGCAACAGAAGGGAAATTTTCGTTTGATGGCGACGTACATAGCACATTGCACAGTGAACAATATGCAGGCGCATGTATGCACTGCTGTAGAGCCATGATTGTTCTGCATGAAGGATTCATGGTATGTCTTGTAGTCCATCGCATTCATCGTAGATTTATGATTCAATGCTGATAAGTAAATCTTGTCGCGAGAAAGGTAAAACGAGATAGCTTGTTACTCTAAGTTCACCGAAAAGCAGTCCAGTTCAGAGAGCTAAATTCTCTTTTATTTCTTGTGTTCTTTCACTAACAGTTTCACCAGCTGAAGTAAATAAATTACAATAATTATTATTTATTTCCACATAACCTCAACACCAAAACAATCTTATGTCAGTGTCACTCACTGATAGACTGATTTCGGATTTTTTGTGGTTTTGACATAGTGTGCCACAGATTAAAAATAGGTATATTCCGCCCAGTATTGAATCACTGCTGCCGCCGCACCGCTACAGCGCGAGCGCATCGGCTGCTAGGTGATCTTAAAGCCTTGAAGTTGAACCTGTTGAAGTGGATCGAATAGATAGTGATCAGAAATCTGGCTTGAACTATCCATATGGCCGTCCTCATAAGAGATGGGTGCTACCAAACCTACACGGTGCAAACTAAAGGTATAGAAAGTTCTTTATAACTCATAAACCTCCTTATAATTTTTCAAAGACCACTCTACAACACTTCTTTTTAGTTGCCTGTCAGAAACTCAGCAAGTGTCTGTCATGGTCTGTCACAAAAATAGCAGAAATAGCACAATGGGGTGCAAATAGCAATATAGGCAGTATTTCCCTATTACTGTTAATACTCATTCAAACCAGCAAGATGTTCAAGTGAATTTTAAGATAAGCAATCCATAATAACAAGACCAAGACAATACAAATATACCTATTCATGCAACCACGGGGCAAAAAGTTTCGACATGCTCGGAAATTCATAGCCAGAGACCATAAAAATGCTAGTGCCCTTGGTCTAACATACAGGGATTTGTTATTACAAACATCAATACTGATTTTTGGAGGAATTTTCATTACATATGTGTAGGTATTCAATCAGTTCACATTATTTATGGCAGCGGAGGTTAAATTAACGGTCACTTCTACTGATAAGTACTTCTTTTTCAGAACATTTTGGATTTGGAAAGGACTCACAGTACTAGAGAGCATATCAGAAAACTCGCAACAATTTTGACGGTCAATTACTTGTGTTAGGTAAGGATCTGTTCCCTTAATACGATGAAATCGTAGGTATCTACTTTTTAAGTTCTTTAGGTTCGTTATGCGGATTAGTCTTTCGTAAATCTTGGATAGCTGGTAAGTACCTACCTACCTAAAACAGAAACCTTTTTTTCAGTCGCGTTTAAAAGTCAACATGAAGAGGAACACTACAATTAGGTACCTACCTATTCTACTACGAATGTTAAACCTGATACACGTAATAAGGTTTTTTTAGAAAACAATTTTCAAAATCAGCTTTCCTACGTCCCATGCTTATCAGATCAAGCAAAAAGAATGATTCGGAGACGTTGTCTAATTTCCGGATGAAGGGCTCGAGTGCATGAGCCCGACTGGTGTAGCCTGCGTTTCTAGGAGATACGCATCATAACTTTCTTCGTAGGTTTCTTTAGAGACAACATCTTCTAGCGTGACTGTCTAGCTGATACGTTGATAGTAAGCTGCTCTGTGCTTTCCACATTATGACTATTCCCTGTTCATTATATTATTATCATATGATCGGGTGTATGCGTTTATTTTGTTCGCACATAAACCAGTATAATTAAGTCGTCCATTTATTTATCGTAAAGCCTTGTTGGCAAACTTAAACTTAACAGTGCACTGTAAAATAAATCTGCGAAAATCTAATTTTATTTAAATATTTCTTAGGACATCAACAAATGAATCAAGCAGATTCAGAAAACAAATGTTCGAAGAGAGTATCATACGAATGTATTCTCAACAATTATAATGTCGACGACGTATCTAATGAGTAATGACCAACACAGAGTTTGTGAGGAATGCAAGCAAAAGGGCTGGTCGGTGTGTGGGAAACATTCACCCGTAGGATCTGTTTGTAATACGGAACATGTAGTTGGAGTCGCTGAAGTATGTCCAGGTCAAGCTAAGAGCCAACAGCAACAACAGCCCGGCACCAATCATCCATGCCAACAATCTTTGCTGCGGAAAGTATGGGGCCACCTACAATCAATCATCACTGCTCACATGAATGGCTGCCCACGTTGTAATCCAAAGCTCCCATCTCGTCCAGCCGTTCAATCAGTCAGTCAGAGCTCTGTAAAATCATTCCTAAGCCCGACAGCATCACCGCCAACTCTTAGTTGTAAGCAATCATGTCTAAGTTGCATGACATCCTGCCATAAACTTAGAGCTCCCTGTCTTAACGCTAGACCATCACACAGTGCTAGATCGTTTTCTCCGATAGCTACATCTTCCTTCCAAAGCAGTAGATCATCCTTTTCAAGAGCTTTGCCTCCTTGTCCAAATGTTACACCACCATGTTCACGCTTTGAAACAACCTCTTTTGTCGATAAACCATCCAATCCAAAACTAATAGCAATCGGTCGTAACGCTAAACAATCCTTTACATTCGCTCAATGCCCTTACACTAAAGTATCCTCACTAAAAAATAAACTATACTGTTCTAACACTAAATGTCCTAACGCTAAACCGTCCTGTGAAAGAGAGGAATTTCCTAACTCTAAACCTGCATGTGGAAACGCTGAATGTCCTAACTCTAAACCTGCCTTTGGAAACGCTGAATGTCCTAACTCTAAACCTGCCTGTGGAAACGCTGAATGTCCTAACTCTAAACCTGCCTTTGGAAACGCTGAATGTCCTAACTCTAAACCTGCCTGTGGAAACGCTGAATGTCCTAACTCTAAACCAGCCTGTCCAAAAGCTGAATGGCCTAACGCAAAACCATTAATTCCTAATTCTGAATGCTCTAACGCAAAACCATCCTGCCCAAATTCTGAATGTCCTAACGTCAAACCTCTTAGCTTTATCACTAAACCACCTTGCTCTAATTCTGAATGTCCTAACGCCAAACCACTCAGTGTTATCGATAAACCATCCAATCCTATAGCTAAACCATCTTGTCCAAGCGCTGTATCAGTCTGTCCAAACTCTAAAACTAAACTATATCACAGTTTTTCTAACGACTCTTTATCAAGTATTTGTAAAGAGGATTTGGTAGAACTGACGAAAGCTTACCTTCAAAAATTAACATCTGCCCACAAGATGAGATGTCCACGTTGCTCGAAACAGCCAACTTTTCCTTCTCCAATAGAAACAATAACTACTTATTTGCGAAATATGTTGGAACAAGCGAGGAGTTATCTTAATACTACTGCGAGTACAAGTAAGAACATTTGCCATCCACAGTGCGCGCTATCGAGCTCGAATACTGCCAAAACATCCACTTGTCCTGTTAAGTCAAGATGTTGTTGCTCTACACCACAGCCAAAATGCCAAAAAACTGAGTCATTAGAGTCTCTTTGTTTCCCCAAACCTGACATTTTACCTGCATGCTTTACACCGGCCACGGGCACTAAGCCAGCTGTCCTTTGCCCCAGAATAGACTGCCCTCCTTCCTTTAAACCCGCCACTTGCATTAAACCTGCCTATTGCCCTAAGTATTTCGAAAATGAAGATATTGCATTGCCAGCATGCAAATCTGAAGAACAGGGAACTCATGAGCATAAATCTTGTTACACACCCTGCTGTAAGCACAACTCTCAAGGAGTGCAGCCTTCTTTTAATTTTTCTGACACATCTGTTTGGTCATCCGTGAATTCACGTAAACCTCCTCAGTCGGTTGAAGAGCTTAAGGCCAGTATAACCGGTACCGGTTTAGACAAAACTTCTGAAAATCTGCTTGGGTGTAAAGTTTTGGATTTTCGAAGCATCATAAAATACTCTAAACCATGTGTGCAAGATTTAAAGTTTCCGCAAGATTCGATTTGTTTAACTGATAAACCTACTACTTACCTGGACTTAAGTCTTAATAAGGAACAAAAAGACCACAGACATGACCCTCACGTCAAGGATTGTAAACAATTAAAGGAATCTCTCGATAACTGTGAGAATTCTATGAGTCCATGCATTGATCCAGAAGAACAGAATGGCAAGGATGAAGCAGGCGGCCGCTTAAATTCAAATGATGAGCATTATGTAACCTTTTTGGAAGAAGAGTTTGGCACTATGCCGAGACCACAGCTGCGCATCAATGCATCAATAAGTAAAGCCGGTCCCAACTCAATCACTTGTGTTGATAGCATTCAGCCTGATCGCAAAGGTAAAGTTTTGTTTTATGTAAATAGTACACGGTTGGACAGAAGTTAAAATGAGTTTTAACTTTAGTCTAACCATAAATCCATTCATGATCCAGTCTAGGTGGCATAAATGGAAAAAAAAACAGGTAGTATTGATAAACTTCTTCGTGTCGCTAACACGACAATGTTTCAAATTTGGTCGGCCTATAACAGGGAAGGAGGAGAGGCTAGCAGAGAGAACTGCCGAGGTCAGAGGCAATATGTCATGGGGCACAGAGCTAGATCGAAGGTGCAACTTACTTTGCAAAATTGCGGCAGCTCCGCATTATATTCCAGAACCCCTACTGCCTGCCGCGTTCCATTGATGTAGCACGGTTTGGAAGCTGTTCAGGGTCTTCCAAATGGTCAACGGAAGATTTGACCGTGCGGGATGATGCTCGTTTGGTAGGAGGTGAAAGGGTGGCGGAATCTTGCCATAGTTTGTAGAGGGCGTTGTCGGCCGGGTTTCGTAATAGCTGATTTTAATAATTATGCGTACTTTTTAGTTCTTGCTCATACTCAAGCATTTTATTTGAAATAAACCATTTATCTACAGGCACTTTTGAATTGTCAAGGTCGGTCCGTCATTCAAATACATGAAGCTAATTGCACGTTCCAAAGCGTAGACCTCTATGGAGAAGAACGTGCAAGAAACTCCATTTTGCGTTGGTAGTTTTGCGTAGTGGGTGTCTATGTCCAGTGTATCCTGTTTTTGTTTATAATCTGCACTAGTATCTTCGCTTCAGGGTTGTGGAGGTGTTATGCCAGCTTAGGACGCGCTGATCAAGGCTACCCACCAATAACGGGTAGCATGTCCAAACGCCATCCTTAATTGTTCATTGTTGGGTTGAACAATGAACAATGAAGGGTAGCGTTTGGACCAACCGGGGCATGATGATGATGTAATGTGTTAAATAGGCTCTTTCATTTATGAATGCAAGGCCCAGAATGCTTGAATATTTAAAATTTCAACTGGCATTTCAACGTTGCGATAACACGGACGTGCGAGGCATGGATCCGAGAAGTATGGCAGAAAGGAAAGAAGGCCTACCCTGCAGTTGGTGCAATCTTATTCTTTAATGCTACAGATAGATTTGACCTCATAATGCAATGAAAAATTAAACCAGCTGTGACAGATAGACCGAGGTAGTTAACTTGCTATACGACTAATGACCTGCTTTTCTTTGTTGTAGATTGTAACTCTCAAGAAAAAGATGCTCATGGTAAAAATCCTCACAATTACAGATACTATTATTGATCATATATTAATATAGAAGATTTAAATACCAAGAGATTAAATAATAAGTCAATTAAAATGAGCAGTGAAGGAAACTCTCGTGAACCACAGAGCGCGCTGTTGAGCAGTTCACTGTGCTCACGTTCTTATGTTTTGATGCCGGTCTGTGAAAAGCCGGGTGTTACAAAAATATCTTCGTCTGAGTCAGATTGTTATTGCCCGAAGTCAGTGCCGGAAGAACCAAGACTTGGTCTGTCATCACATTGCTCTGATCCAGCCATTTGTCCCATACCTGCTACAATGTCTCTTGAACTTTGCGAATGCCAAGATTTCACACCAGCAGCGCAGGCCTGTACATCTCAAGAGCAAAAAGGAGCGCAGCCTGCATGTATAACTACTGACTCTTCTGATGCCTCTTGTACTGAAGATAACGTACCGCAATGTCCCGGAAGACCGCAGTCACCTTTGTACATTGAACCACATCTTAAAGGTCATACTCCTCAATCGATTGACGAACTTAAGGCCAGTGTAACTGGTTTAATAGAAAAACCTCGAACACGGCTTGGGTGTAAATTTATTGAATTTCGTTGTGAATTAAACCTAAATTCGTGTCCGTCGGAAGAACGCAATGCCTGTGAAAGACCTCCGGTTAGGCCTGGCATCAGTTTGACTATGGAACCTAATGATCATAGATTTTGCGTTAACCCAAATGACTGTAAACATACAAGGTGTCCGACTCCACCACGACGGTGTCCGACTCCGCCAAGGCGGTGTCCGACTCCACCACGGCGGTGTCCGAGTCCGCCACCACCGGCATGTCCGCCACCACCGCCTCTTTGGCCACCGCCTCCACGATGCCCACCGCCTCCGTGTCCACCGCCGCCGCAATCCCCACCGCCGCCACAATGCCCACCGTGTTCACACAGACCGCCTTGCACAGGAGACAAGGACTGACCCAATTTGGAAGGGTGCTAAGAAGACAGCTACTGAACAAAGAAGCGGTGGTAGATGCGTGACTAATCGCAAAGGTTTGTATTTATTTATTAAAACTTCATGCAGCGTATAGGTGCATAGGCATTCTCTACCTGTCAACCAAGTAGGTAGTGAAGAGATACTTATGGCAAAAAAAGAAACACTAAAAATTAATCTTAGTTAAATAAGAGGGATAAAAAAATATATACTTAGGTACTTAGTAGTACTTAGCCTGTATTGCTGTTTTATGAAGTTACTTAGTTAAGTGTGACCCATTTCCTTATTGTTCTAGATCACAATGCTGGCTGCAAAGATGTTCATAGAGATCCACACAACTAGTATAATTATCAAAGAAAGATAGAACTAGTCATATTTTTATCAACCTGTTCAAAGATTTGATATCAAACTCAAATTAAACGAAATATTCATAACTTTCATTTTCTTTATTACTTATCTAGTTTACGCAAAGACTAGCTTACAACTAATTTGTGACTTATTGTACAGAAACATAAATAAGTTTTAATTAAAACTTAACCTTAGATAGATACAATGTGATGGTACAAATACAAATCAATCGAGGGTCAATTGAAGAAAGTCAGTTAAACAAAAATAATAGCACCTCACGAGTGTCCTCACCGGCTTGTTTATATTTACATATCAGTGGCTCTTAACAAGAGTAAAACTACAACTTACAGGCTTTGCAACTGTTCACAAAGAATGAGAAACTTTTTTGAGGAACTGAAGTCATCAAACAAAAAATAAAACATTTTTTGGATGACAAAAGTTCCGGACCATGTTTTCTATACTCGATTGAAAAGCCAAGAACCACTGAATAGAAATGGCTAAACCAATAGATGAATTGGCAGATGAGAGTTGGAGCTTACAGCCAAAGAATGGCGTCTAGATAGAGAGGCGGTTTAGAAGTCGAAGTCGTAGGGGCGCTGCGGGCGCCTCTGGACTAGGGGGATGTTGACCTCCTCGGCCGAGCGGAACACCTGCGGCTGCGGCGGCGCCTGCGCGCGCTGCACCGGCCTCGCTTGGAGCTGAGCGGGCGCTGGCTGGCGACGGGGCTGCTCCTCCTACACAGTCACATCACATTTAGAAATACGTTATTTCATAACAGGCTTTCTTGGCATCAAAAAGAAGCTCCAATAAGGGATCCCCAACTCAAGCTTTTAAAAATGATATTGCGCTGAGTTATATTTCTCGTATTTATATACGTCATTTGCTTGTAGGTCCAGTATTTAAAAAAAAATAATCCACCACCACAAAAAAAAAATAATAAAAAAACCAAATTCATCTAATAAGAATAAGTTTCTCATTGCTAACTTTTTTCCAATCCGAAAACGCACATGCCTTCGAATAGCATTCCCTTCCGATAATTTTCTTTTCCCTTATTTTTAACCTGTTCTTACCTCTTCCTCCTCTTCCTGGTCGTATCTGTCATCCCTGTACACCTCAGCGGGGTAGTACCTGTCGGAGTACTTGAGGGACACGTTGGGCTTCCTCTGGACCTCCTCCTCATTCACCGGCCTGTACAGGTACTCGTTCACGAAGTGATACTTTGACGACTTCTGGCAGATGTTATCGTGTGTTGGCGGCATGCAGATTAAGTGGACCTGGAAAAGGAAAGGCAACGGTAATTTTTTTGTAACTGGAGATGATAACTAAAAATGTTGATATTGGTTTTTTAGTTACATTGGCTTCATTATGACAATTAACAATCACATACCTGGTGGAAAGAGAATCCATCAGGGCAGACCCAGGAGTGCTTCACATTATCCTGGCAGTAGTGGAACACCTCGCAGTTGAGCTCCTCGTCAGCATAGTAACCAGACTGCTTGTTCACACAGTTAAATTTGGACTGCTGAAGCAAGTGAGATAGACGGTCGGGTTCCTCCTTTTCTTCCTCTTCTAATTCCTCCTCAACTTCTTGGACAGGTCTTTGCTGTAGTTTCGCGGGGCGTTGGTCCTGCTACAAAAATATTGTTATTTGAATATTTTTTAGTATTTGACTTTATTAATTGGTAAGTTTGATGATAGTACTTATGAATTCATAATAATCTAGTTTTCTAGAGTTAGTAGTGTTTTATCACTTACCTTCCTATGAGGAGCCCTTTGCTGCTGCCTAGGCTCATCAATGAACTGCTGCTGCTGAGGTCTTTGTTGCAGAACATACTGCTCCTCTTGCTGCTGCTCCTGTTGTTGTCTCTGGTAGCCTGCTAGCTCAGCCAATGAGGGCGTCGGCCGGAAACCACTGGGCAACGCGTTGTAGGCGGTGGGTGTGTATGCACGCGGCCGCAGGTTGCGGGACTCCTGGAAATTTAAAAGTACCAGTTGAATATAAATATTTTGGAGAACACAAACATAATTTAGGCACTCTTCTGTTACGATATCTGTCAGAATTGTGATAAATATAGGAATCAAGTATTTTAGTACCCAAATAAGCAAATAAGCAATTACTTATATCACCAAATTCTTCAATCATCATTAGTCACGATTGATTTTTGTGACGCATTTGAAAACTGGACCAAAGCATGCCTTTGTGTATCTAAAGTCGCAATTTTGGTTGTGTTGGATAAGTACTCTTGAAATTGTATTTGTATTACCTTATCAATTCAAAATACAATAAATAAGAGGCACGCAACACTAATAAATGTTAAAGGGTTTGAGTATAGAGCCCTGAGGAAAATGAAAAAGGAATTCCTCAGGGCTCTACACTCAACCTTTTCTTATGCCAAATGCAGAAATTATACCCACACAAAAATTAATGCCTCTATAAAACGTGACTGTCGACTCTTTCCTATTTTATTGTAGAATAAAACAATAGAAGTCAAGTGACGATGTATTCACACGTGTACCCGCATTAGTAGCAAATTTTTCCGGCCAATTAAACCTGCGCATAATCAGTTTTTTGTTCAAACTAAAAAACTGGAAGTAAGTATAGCAGTAACAGTAAAATTACATAATTTACGCAATTACCGGTGGATAATTTGTATTATAAACAGTTTCAATTGTTGACGACGCGTGCAAAATTTCATTGCTGCAATGTTATTAATAATAATAATTGAAGAGAGGTGGTCAGGTTATATCTCACCTCCTTTACATGGATGATCTGAAACTCTTTGCCCCCAATAATCTGCAACTGATGGAGCTACTGAAGGTAACTGAAACTTTCAGTAGTGCCATCAGGATGGAGTTTGGTGTGGACAAATGTGCGGTCATGCATGTAAAGCGTGGAGAGATTATGGAATCCGTGGGATGTCAACTCTCGGATTTCATAAACCTGAGATCCCTCTCTCCAACCGAAACTTACAAGTATTTGGGTATGTCGGAAGCGTTAGGCATCAATGTTACTGACATGAAGCATTCGTTGAAGGAGCGCTTCTTTGGTCGCCTGAAGAAGGTCTTCAACAGCCTTCTATCGGGCGGAAACAAGGTGCGCGCTTTCAACGGATGGGTCATGCCGGTATTGATGTACTCTTTCGGCGTACTCAAATGGACTCAAACGGAACTTGACGCCCTGGATAGAAGGGTCCGTACACTGCTAACTGCACATCGAATGCATCACCCACGGTCGTCGGTAATGAGACTGTATATCCCGCGAAAGTGTGGAGGTCGAGGCTTTTTAAATGCTAAGACTCTCCACAATCGCGAGATATGCAGTCTCAGGGAATATTTCCTAGCTGTCGACGTGGGTATGCATCGAGATGTAGTGGCGGTGGACAAGGGACTCACCCCGCTCTCCTTGGCAAATGAGAACTGGCGCAAACCTGCGGTGCTTGACACTAACGATCGCAGGGCGGTATGGCAGAGCAAGGAACTTCACGGACGCTTTTTCCGGGCCCTACACGGGCCCGACGTGGATCAATTAGCGTCCGTAGCCTGGCTACGGTTTGGTGACCTCTTTGGGGAAACCGAAGGTTTTGTCTGTGCAATTATGGACGAAGTTATCATGACGAAAAACTACCGGAGATTTATTGTGAAGGACGGCACGGTTGACATATGTCGGGCATGTCACCGTCCGGGAGAATCAATTCGCCACATTATCTCTGGTTGTTCTCGTCTTGCTAATGGAGAATACTTGCATAGACACAACCTTGTAGCCAGGATTATCCATCAGCAACTTGCTCTGAAATACTCTCTTGTGGAATCGGAGGTTCCGTACTACAGGTATGTGCCCGACCCAGTTCTCGATAATGGCAGTATCACACTGTACTGGGATCGGTCCATCATCACTGACAGGACTATTCTTGCAAATAAGCCTGATATAGTGGTGGTGGACCGAATCGAGAGGCGCGCAATGATTGTAGATATAACCGTCCCGCATGACGAGAACCTCGTGAAAGCCGAGAAAGATAAACAAATAAAATATCTTGACTTGGCTCGCGAGGTTGTCGACATGTGGGATGTGAATTCGGCAATCATTGTACCGATAGTCGTGTCAGCCAACGGCTTAATAGCCATGAGCCTCGACCAACACCTCAGGAGGCTCTCGTTAGGCAGCTGGATCAAGGGCTTGATTCAGAAAGCAGTACTTCTGGACACGGCTCGGATTGTTAGGAGGTTCCTCTCGCTGGAGCCCTGACCGCCGGTAGCTTGGACCCTGTTCCCGATACCGGTGGGCTACTATTTTTTATATTTTTAAATATTTTTATAACTTTGTATTTTAATATTTAAAAATGTAATTTATATGTATTGTACAAAAGAATAAAGGAAATAATAATAATAATACTTCTGGACACGGCTCGCATCGTTAGGAGGTTCCTCTCTCTGGAGCCCTGACCGCCGGTAGCTTGGACCCTGTTCCCGATACCGGTGGGCTACTATTTTTTACATTTTTAAATAATTTGATATCTTTGTATTTTAATATTTAAAAATGTATTTTATATGTATGTGACTTAAATAAAGAAAATAATAATAATAATCATTTATTTCGGAAAGACATCCATATTATTATTATTATTATTGGTGGTAGAAAAAAATGCGAGGTACACAAGCGTGCAATCGTGCGGGACGACGGTAATGTGTTGTTATCGGGTATTATATCACTGTTACATGTTGCCAGATCCGGGAGAGAGGACTTTTACTCGTTAATGAGTTTGTGTTATTAATTTTGTAGCGAAGCGGTTGCATTTGTTCTGTAATTGCCGTTCATTGCCCTAGGGGACAGAAGCTATTATAGTGACAGGGGGCTAGAAGATTTTATGTACCTACAGGTAAGTACAAAGTACCTAATCAATAAATATATCTTAGTATTTTGGTAGGTACGTAGTAATTACGATTTAATATCTTTTGTTTTTCAATCTTCATTGAAGAAAAAAACAATATTTTATTGGTATTGTCAAGGTGATGTAACCGGAACATTTTGACAAGCGTTTAATTTATTCAAATGAGTAATCCATTATCAACGAAACACGTCAAATGGATTTCCTCAGATTCCGCGCATGCAATCCGACGCGTGTTTCTAAATGCATCCAAACGAACACAAGTTTAAATAATGGGATGTTTGCATTTTTCTCACGCGATTACGCAAAACGAACGGCAAATGTGGAACTATCTGTGTACCATAAAATAGATCATTAGGCAAATATTTGTTTCCGGAACAATGAGATAATGTTGAAGAAAACAATGGGTTTAGGAAACTACAAGTTGATCTCTAGCGCTTTCCTATTTCAAAGGTTCAGACAGAATGCTTTCCCGCCGAAAATGAGAATATGGCGGCGCGAATGTCGTTCGGAAAACGAGCAATAAAAAAAGAAGAAAATAAGAAAAAATCGTTAAGAGTAGCTTTCGACTTTCACTCTCAACGGCCTTGCGAGCCGGACATTGACACGGAGTGGCGTTAGAAAAATTGCATCGTGTAACACGGCTGGATTGTAACATTCGATTTCGGTCACGACTCTTGTCAATTTGCCGGGAAAACTAATTCTGTTGAGTTTTTTTTGTCTATTATCTGGTTTGTTTTATTGCTTTTATAGGCGGCTTTTTATAAGGTTTAACATTAATTGAATGTGCAACTAGTGCATAACTGACATTACCTGGCAAGGTAAAAAATGACTATTGATAATCGATATTTTGACCTGTCTCAAATATCAATGTTCATTTTTTATTCCCAACTTGTTATGCAATTCTTCTTTCCTTATTCTCAGGGTTCTCAACTAAGATCTATCTTAAATCGCCCCTACCCAGTGTCCTATTACGATTTAATACTTGCACTTACTCAACAGAAATAATCTTTAATTTGATCTGTTTTGTATCAAAAGAATTGCTTTCAGCACCTAGATACAAGTCAACGATACTATTAAAATTAAAACGTGCAGCTCTACTTAAGACCGTGAACACGTGGATAAAAAAAGAGCTCCAATTTAATAGTGCAATGAACCGCATCGAATAAAGAGCTACATTAAGGTAATATTGCAACCACATAATGTGTGATCATTAGTACCACTATCCATCGTTTTGATGGCTAATGCCCCAGCCATACGAAAGTAATTGAAATCATTTCGCAAAAAGTTAAAAATATAACAATCTCTTCTCTGTTTGAAGTTTTTATAGATACTATATTCATCACTCATGGGCCATTACATTTCGATCTGATGTAGATCTAGATATAGAAAGCGACAGTAGCAAGGCTAAATCGTGACTTAGAAATCCGCAAGGGAGCTGTGAACCTATTGATCAACAGATAGGTTCAATCAGCTGTTAATGATAAGATACGAGTATGTTGGCTATTGATGTAGTGATTGATATCTTAAAAATGTATTACAAAAGAGAAGGAAATAATTGGAAAAGTAAATTCTAGTCAAAAGGATGCTTGTTAATGAAGGGTTAAAAAAGTTACTGAGTTAGACAGCTTCAACAATAAGAATACACCAAGTATTCATATATTGCTATTGGTCATATTGCTGTTTAAATAATTCCCTCGGTTTATTTCTGTTTTAATTTAGGCATCGACTTTTGTTCTTCATCTTTAAACTTGAATCTCACCTCTTGATCCAGGGCTAGTTCATCATTGTCGTCAACTCCTGCATCAGGTATGCTGTCATCATCTTCTGCTGCAAACGCCACGCCAAGCACAAGTAACGTCAACAAATATCTCCACCTTGAACAAAGAACAGCTTGGTTAAAATTGTGAACTTCTAAAAAGAGCTTTATCGTTATCATTCAGCCGAAAGACGTCCATTGCTGGATGTGGGCCACCTCCACGACTACCTTTGCGACAGGTTCTATGCTTCCCACATCCAGCAAATGTTATGGCTCACAACAATCTAATGGCGCACCTACCTACTGCATTCTTATTCAATTAAATTATTCGAAAGGACTATCGAAGATATAAGAGAGAGCTATCAGGAAATGTTACCAATGCATCTAGTAAATGTAAGGTCTATTTGCCTTCAACAATTTTATGTTACGTTTCTTTTATTTGCAAGTTTAATCGAGTGCTTGTGATTCAATTACAGTTTGTAGATCGTTACTTCCCGTATCCATCTCACAATTTCTTATAGCGAACACACAGTCTCTCGGAAGACATAATTGAATTAAATTTCACTTTCGTTCAACGTTAACTTTATAAATCTCTGTAAATATCAAGTGTGAAGCATGTACGGTAAGATGGAGTTACATAATGGTAGCAATTTCTCCAAAATGAACGCTGCACTGCGCAGACGCAGGGCAGTTGTGTAACGTGCGCCGATTTAATTCGATGACAGCGGAACTGGTTCGCACGAGACGCGTTAAATGATAAAGCAGGTGTGAGATCAGACCACAGTTGCGTATTCGCTCCAATTCGTGGAAGATTTCAGTGAGTCAGCTGAGAAGATAATGGTCAAATACAAACGCCATTACAGCACTGTTAGAATGCGGTCCTATAGGGTTCGCATTTCTAAGAAATTCCAACTTAGGTCCTACAAGAGCTGGCAGTTTGTGATTAGGTAATTTATGTGTGAACTTGGCTTCGAACATATGATAAGTATTTGTAGCATGTGCGATATTTCCTGAGATTAGAAGAAAAAATCGGAAGTCGTAACTTTCGAAAGCATACGTGCAGTAATGCATAAAGCCAGCGGGTTTATGCGCCAAGTTCTTCGACCTATCTGGGTGACCAGACACATTAACTCCGATACTGCTTTACTCAATTTCTTCACAAACAAATTCTTTCAACACTTTTTCCCGCGACTTGTACCCGCTTCCGTTTTTTGCCGTTACAGTAGGAATTTTCCGTTCTCGTAGGAATTTCGCGTTCCCGTACTATAGCCTATCCTTTCTCATGAATGTGGCTATCATTGAAGAAGAACAAGCTACAACAAGAATTGTCCACATCCCACTGAAAGGTTCAGAGATTAGCGCGTTAAAACAGATAGTATAGATTCTCCATTCAAAGATATCCATGCAAAAATGCCCATCAATCAAAATAAAATCTCGTCGACTTTAGGGTATTTATCTGATCATATATATTCTTCTTGCATAAGTTTCGAAACGAGAGAGGGCTATATGTAACCGGAAAAGGATTCGTATGGGCATACAAGGGACATTATAAGTCCAAACTCTTAGTAGGTCGTCAGATATGTCTTACATATAAAGTTAAATGTTGCATTACATTGGCGTAACTTTTGGGTGCGGTCCTTTGGCATTTACTTTTGTAATTAATGTGATGAAAGTTGTTCAGTGCTAAAATTTATTCTTTTTGGTGCCAAGACACTGGTAGGATAATATAAAATTGCATAATTAGTGGTATATTTTGTCACATGAATCATAAAGTTTCGCGATTTCTTTAATGATGTATTGGCAAATTTCACATCACACTTTCTACGCACACAGGTAGCTCATAATCCTTGAATAAAACTACCAGAATTTTCATGATTTAAGTACAACGAAGAAGGTCATTTTCTGCTTCTTCAGTTTGAAACTTCGACGTCTAGATTTAACCCTTTCATGTCCTTTTTTTGAACTCGTTTACTCCTCCCTGTAAGGTGTTCTACCAGTTTACATCACATTCTTGACATAAGCATTTGATATCTATCAACAAGACACCGATCGAAAACGGAAATCGTTAATCGTCTTTGACAGTCAGTAGTGAATGCTGCTATGCATTGGGATCAATGTTCTAAGATATTCACGCTGTGCCGGTAGTTTCGAGTAATCATGTTAAGTGTGCTTCTAAATAAAGACTCAAGACCAATGATCTAAACCTATCGGAAAACGTACATTTCAATATGTCAGTTTAGATCTTGAAACGTACAGAATATTTTCTATTATATTGGACTGTCATAATTTTGTAGCCTTGCAAATCAATCTTGTTTTCGTAATTTCGTTTTTGAGCTTCAACATCTGTAAACATAAACCTACTACCACACATTGGTGTTATTTAACAACAAACAATAGCTATTAACTTTAGCTTTTAATTTACACCAACTAATATATTTCACAAAAATATCAATTAAAGATTTCAGTACCCAATAAATGTCGGCAATAAGGAAGGAATTAAATAAAAACTAACAGTTGAAATGAACTTTCGTATTTAAAAGCAAGAACTTGACCTTTGGTTTATGACAGAAACGTGTATCTAATGTTTTGTTTTATTTTTCTCAAAATAATATGGTTTGTTTTGCAAACTGGCTTCGTAGCGTTGTGGTTACTTACGAGGAAGATAGGATCATTTCCGGGTATAAAAATAACCTGAGGGATAACCCTGATTGGTCATCGTTTTGCGAAAAACCCTGCAGCTGTAACCGGCTTTTCGTAATCGCGTTTTTGATGCAGATGCGAGGACGTAGGAACTTATTATGAAACCAGTCCAGATAGGTAGGGTCTGATAGAAAAAAAAAGGTGGTGTCTATTCATGTAGACTTTCGTTTTCAGCAGTCTTTCAAAATATTTCAAAAATACCTGAAATAAACAGTTTCCGCAGTCTAGCTTTTAATATTGCTAAGTATTACTAAGTGCACTGCAATGTTTTTTACCAATTAATGTCTAAATTGCGTAGGAGCATTTGATGAAATTTTATAATCTTACCAAATGTCTGTTGTTCAAGGAAATACGCGATTTTGTTGAAAAATTGCCTAGCGTGTTGTGATTGTGACTTGCAATCCGATTAAGAAATCATCAATAGATATATTTTATTACCTATTAAATTAAATTAATGTCTGGGTGTCAAGGGACGATGTGTGTCCAAATTGGGTAATATCTAAATGTCATGTGTGGCTTGGCCGCACTCTAATATTCAGACGTTAAAGGTTAAAGGAGAGAGATTCCAAGATATAGAACAGAGCTGGCAGATACCTGCCTGCCTCTCTTAACAGTTATGCGAACACAAGGCGTAACCATCAAATCAAGTCTAACTATTAAATCACACAACCTGTCATCGAATCAGTCGGCCTTATAGACCGTGAAATACCTAAAAACTGTTACTAAACCAAGTAGACCAGAAAAACATCTTGCATATTATCAAACGGCTGTAAGCTGTAACACAGTCGCACAAAATGCGAACTATAAGTAACTGCTTTCTCTATCAGAATCATCGAGTCGTGAAATGGAAGCTTGCGCACTGACAGCTGACTCTCTTTGAGACCAGTTGCAATAGGTAGGTGGTAGACGAACAATAGTAATGTCTGCGATTTGGTCCGTGACGAGATTTGGCTAATGCACCTGTGTTTCGTATTGGGGGCCTACCATAAACTTTTAAAATACTTGCCAAGTGCAAGGCAGTTCGCCACAGCATTTTAACTTGACAGCTATTGTTTTTGTACCATGAGCATTTCTATCAATAACAACTTTTGACCTGCTAGAGTCCGTCCAACGAAAGAAGTTCCGCAACCGCGGCGCTAGTTTCTATGCGACTGTCCTCTAACAAATCTTGTTAGTTCAATTTATTTCCGCGGGACTTCTTTCGTTGGATGGACTCTATTGACATGTGATCGCTGTCTTGCCTGCTACTAGGAGCGCTCATGGCAGAAATTAGCACCGACAGGTTATTTTTCGTCTAAAATTGACCTGCTATAAGAGATCATGGTAGGCCCCCTGAAATGTGTTCGGTGACTTTATTTGAGGAATGCGTGTTATCGATCTGCTGAATGGGTGGTTGTGTCCGCCTGTCAGCACAGTTTCAATTCAAAATTATCTGATAGGATTCTGGTTCTATTTTACCGTCTCATAAATGTTTTTGTCTAAATACAATAGCTTCACCTATCCATTTAATGTGGTCATTGTTGCTCCTTTCAGGTCGCATATTGTTAGTCCAGATTACAAGCAAACTCGTGTAGTAACAATCTATTACTCGTATCCGTCCATCCAAGGTCAGTTTAGCTTTGCTAAGCTTTTCTAATGCGCTAGCGCACGCTTGAGTTGCATTGTTTTCAAATATACTTAGGGCTGTCTCTTCTTCCATCCGTGAAGGTGGGTCAAAAAGCAAGGATATGATGTCAGTGAATTTTTAATACTTATATATGATTGTCATGGCTTTCGCTCCGTAACCAATTTAGACTTATGTGTGGTAGCCGTGGTAGGTACCTACTACACATACCATACATCTGAAGGCGTAGTGCGAGTTTTTTAGCGCACTCGATCGCGTTAACGTAAACGTTCGCTTATGTCAAATTGTATAGAAAAAAAAAGTTTTCCGTGAGTGTCACCAGACGGCGCTTGTTCAGTTTCATTACAAGTTGACGTTTACGCTGACGCGATCGAGAACGTTAAAAAACTCGCACTAAGGCCTCTGTTTTCTTTATAACTTTTGTGATTAAATTGCCAAGTGATATTGATTGATGATAGGTACCTACTCCATGTATTATTTCTGTGATGCGCCTTTGCCGAGCTACGTCCGTTGCATTTTTTAAAAAGCTTGCGTTTGATTGCTACCTCACTGATGTTCAAGCAATGACATTGTCACATTCGCTGCTGCCAACCCTACGAACGTTTCAGAAGGCTGCGCGGGCGAATATCGTGCGGCGTCAGTTTCATTGTCAAGTATAACGCAACGCTCCATAGTTCCGTTACGCCACTTTTAATTAATTACGTTTCGTGACGACAAATACTTCAATTGATTTGGATTCTGTAATTTTTGCAAATATTTTGAACGTTATGCAAATAAGCAATTTACGTTATTTGGAGCAGTTTTAAGTGGATTGATCACGATTGAGTCACAGATCGTTTTGTCAATCATTGTAGCTGTTTATGGTATGAACTCCATAACTCCTGGTTCTTTTTACGCAAATAATAACTGTCTGATTATTAAGTACCATCTTGCTTAAAGTCAAATCATAAATCACGATTTTAACATTTCCGGTGTTATAAGGCTGTATCTTTGAGCGATGCAAAACCTTAAGCATGTATATATGTAAACCGATGTAAATAGCTTATAGAATAATATATACAAAGGTCATAAGCTCAATGACCGACAGGTCAACTAAACTGCGTAAAATGATCTCGGCAAATTATGCCGAATATGAAATTAAAAATTATGCCGTTTGTCTGGTTTCATAACACAAATTGGCAGGTTTTAATATCTTGCGGAAATAAGTGTTACAAAGTTACAACACAAAGAAGTGGCGACTCGTTCGTTTTCTTGTTTTGAGGCGTGTACACACTTGTGCAACGAGCGAAACTTGTTCGACTCGTCAACGAGATGCGAATGCGATGTGCAATCAATAAGTTTGGCGAAAAAATAGTGTAGATAGGTAAGTAATAATTTAGAACTACAGGAATTTCTAAATTTTTGGTTTTTTCTGAGAATTATCTAGGGAGTGCTATTCTATAAAATATCTTCGCTAAATCTTAAGTAAAGTGAACATCCACCGAAGTTTGGTATCGAGATATTTAGAGAATAGACCGGCTGAAATTCGTCGATTGCATGTACATAAATAGAGTGGTAAGTTTATCAAGAGAATCTCGCTGCTGCCTGATTAAGATTATCCTGATTTAGACATGAAACTGTTTGAACTTTAATAATGTATAGGACCTCAAATCAGGCTTTATTAAGTTAATCCGAGCTTAAGTTCACTTTCTATAAATTGCTTTCAGCCAGACCCGCTATGCTGAGCTTAATATACGTCTTTTGCTTTTGCCCGCGGCTCCGCCCGCGTGTATGTCAGTTATCGCGTATTATAGTAGCCTATGTCTTCTCCATATCCCAGGCTACATATCTGCCAAATTTCATGACGATCCGTTCAGCCATTTCAGTGTGAAAGCGTAACAGACAGACAGACAGAGTTACTTTCGCATTTATAATATTAATAGGGAAAGTAGGGATTGGGTTGTTTATTTTATTAATTATAGAGCATTCAGATATCTTACTATGATCCACGGCACTACTAATTAAGCTATGGTACCGATAGGTGAGGTCCTACAATATTAAATTAGCTTGTTCAATGAAAAGGTTCTCTCGGATTGTCTGTTAGATTTAGCACCAATAAAGGACTGATAGATTAAGACAACTAAAATACCTTGGTACTCACTTGGTAATATAGGTATATATAGTTTTGCGTACAGCCGGTCGATTCTGTAAAGCCACTCGTGAAAACTAAGGTGAAGTGAGATGTTGCTCAAATTAATGCTAGAGATTGACACTTCAAGCCCTCTTCACCTTCAAGTTCACGGTGACATTGACAGAATAGCTCTACTGGGATGGTGAATAAGTGAGCACCCCAACAAACAGTTATATAGCCCTATATGATCCCTACCTAGACCCTACATTACTTTTGATGGGAGATGAATGGAATAAAAGAAGGTAAGTACTAGAACACTACTGTATTGTCCCAAAGGTACTTAAAAGTAAAATGAGCTTAATGGACTGATGGTGTGGCAAATGAAGTGAGTGGCGCGGCCCTTGTTGGCTGTAACGAGAACGCCTGGCTGACTTGATAGCCCAACGCGAACTGCGGCCCTACCATGAGTCGTTCGAGCGAGAAGGAGGGATGGAGCTATATAGGGTGTATAGCTCCATCCCTCCTTCTCGCTCGAACAACTCACGCTTTAACACGTCATGGTAGGGCCGCTGAACTGTATTGTGAGTTGAAATGTTTGTGCGGCGTAAACTGCTGAATTGGATAATGTGCGGTTGCACCGTACATGCCCCATATTCTTTCCTTGAGTAACATCATTCATGAACCCATGGCCCCGATTTCTTCACTCATTTCGCTTTTGTCATTCATTTTTCGTACGGCTACTTTGTGCCATGCGTTTTCTTTATCCATTTGCCCCTTACCACAAAATAAGCTCAGTCACTCCCCATAATTACGTTGATTAAACAGAAGCGCGGTGGCATCACGTGTTGATATGACATAATTGCGGATTTCACTTTCGATTTTGTAATAAATTAACCTCCATAGTTAACACTTATTGACTGCCAGGTTGAAGAAATGGCGGTTCTACAAGGAAATACGAATGAAGACTGTGCGTGGGGCGTGCGTGATCGAAATGAGAGTAGGGCAAGTCGAAGGGAGCCATATAAATCATATTGGAAAACTTTCTTTGATTACGCAATTGTGTGGAATGGGGAAAATAATCGTAGACTACATCGTGGTCGTACTCGACTTCTTCTTTGTCTTCGCCTTGTCCCGTAGCGTCGGGTCGGGCGCCATTTTTTTCCGCTGTTTAGCATCTTCCACAAACAGGCTACATACCCGGGTCGTACTCGACTCATTCAATTCAATTTTAAATCTTAGTAAATTATTATTATTATAAATTATAGAAAAAGCTTAAAGCTACAAGCACATTTCAATATGCAGTGATAATGTGTGAACAATTGCCAGATATAGTTTGCGCTAATATAAAAATAGTGCTGTATAATTTAGCGCACATATTTTGGTCGCCCTATACGCTGTGGTTCGATCATTTTCTTGTTACTTTTCAAATAAGCACTCCAATTCTAAGGTCTGCTAGAATACTAGTCCATCGTGTTAGTATCTATTTTATTTAGCCCGCTTTACAAGAACGAAAGCGGTTTGGCATCACTTACAAGAATATTCATGAGTCAATAAATTCTAACATAAAACGATATTTACTGTGGCGCTACATTAACAAACCAAACATGCCTAAGTATATTCGTTTATATTTGCTAAAGTGTTATGTCACATTATATCACATAATGACTTTAAGAGGCTATTAGCCATTTAGGATATTATAATGGCATCAACCAAACATTAACACGATCGATATATAATATATCAGCCGCTTCAAAATAATGTTCTTTATTGCTCATCCAGTAATAGCTTTATCTAAGTTATGTAACGAAATGACGATCGCGAATAATCAAATTAAACCACAAATAAATCGATTTCAATAAGCGCTATTGCCGCTAATGTGACCTCGCCTTAACACCATTTCTTGTAACAAAACCAAGTTTTTTGTGTATTCGTTTATAATGTTATTGTATGTAAAATTAATTGTCATTAGCTCTCATATTTATGTGTTCCGGTTGTTAGAACAAAAAACGTATGAATGGTTAAAAATTCGCAGTTGAATGCGAAATTAGATAATTAGGCATTCGGAAGTGGATCTATTATGTAAAGCTGCGTCCGTCTTGTTTAGAACATGGATATTTCACTTGATCTCGAAGCCTAGATCTATTACCTACTGTATTATTCGAAACTTGAGCAATTTTTTAAAAGCAGACAGGTAGAGTAACGTGATACCTTACCTATAGATACGCGTAGTTCTCCTCACCGATTAAAAAAGAAAATCAATAGTATTTACTAGCGTGGACTCTAATAGGTATACGACGGTATGTATAGGTTCTGAATGCTCGGTCATAACTAGAGCAATCAATATTATACAGTCATGCTCTTTTTTTAGGTATGACCACTAGCAAGTTAACACACTTGGGATATCAACTGCTTAACCGGACTAAACAGTCATGCTCTGCGAATGTAAACTACCATTCAACCATACAATAAATGACGACACGGTTGGCGCGGTGGTTGAGCGATCGGCTGCTGCGCTGTGTGTCGCGGGTTCGATTCCCGCACGGAACAAATATTTGTAAGGCCTACAGATAGTTGTTCCGGGTCTGGCTGTTTGTGTATCTGAGTTTGTATGTTCAATTCAAATATTTATTGCAATCACATGTGTTTAACAAGATCTTAGTAGGTTTGGTTTGGTGGGTTTGTAAACGCACCCACGATACAGCCGGTCGATTCTGTCGACATCTCACGGTGTTCACCTAGGCGGAGTGAACGACAATAAAGCTGTCATTCCATCTTATTTGTATGGTTTGACAACTCACCCGTCGTGCGCCCCGCCCGGGTGTTCACTTCGACATGTTTACAGCCGGTCGATTCTGTCGACATCACCTAGGCGGAGTGAACGACAATTGAGCTGTCATTCCATCTTATTTGTATGGTTTGACAACTCACCCGTCGTGCAGCCCGCCCAAGTGTTCACTTCGACATTTTTACAGAATCGCACTGCAGGAGTAATTCCTAGTGTGGGGAAACGTTTAAAAAAAAAATGTACTTATTGTGTAATCGAGCTCTCACATCAGTGTTTAAAACCACCTACCTAACTAAAGAAGCAGCCAATTTAAAAAGGCTTGAACCAATTATCGTCTATCACATTCAGATCACACATTCAGCCCAAATTATGCAATTTAAACGCCGTAGATTGAAATCTAATCACAGCTGGGTCAATTAATCATCTATCTCGACACCGAACTACGACAGTCGCATGCAAACAAAATATACTCGCAGGCTCATACGCGATTTAAGCTGGGTACTCACTAGCAAGCTGTAACAGTAACCGAATACGGTATTAGATTTAATTAGTGGTGAAACTTCACATTTGCGATTGGTTTCGGCAATCTTAAGATTATATTATGTTTTCGCCTGCGACTAAGCTCTCGTTAAAGCAGCCTATAACCGTCTTCAGGGTTGCATCTATATCTGTACCAAAATTAATCGAAATCGGTTCGGCGATTTAGTCGTTAAAGCGTAACAAACAAACAACCTTTCGCATTAAAAATATTAGTTAGGAGCTGGGATGAGCTGTCAAAATCGGGTACATTTTGGCGTGAGTTTGAAATTTAGAAGGGTCCAATTATTCCCCAAACATGTGGACATAGTTGAAGTGCCCCAGTAAAAGCTTCCGCAGTATACCGCGGCAGTAGCCGCCGAAGGCCGAAGAATGAAAAAAGCCGAAGGATGCGGCAGACATCATTGTTGTAGCATTGTCGCGTCTGTGTCCGTCCGGAAGCATTGCGTAATAGACCGCCAGTGAGTACTAAGCTTTAGTTACTGTACGCAAGCTCACGACATGTGTGATCCATTTACCACGCGTCGTATGCGCAGCCGCACCCATGAGTGTGAACTGTGATCGTTGCACGTGTAGGGCATTGAGGTTGCCCCTGTTTTTGGTCATTATGTAATGGTTGTAACTGTTACCGGCTGTTTCCAGGTAAGGTTTGTCTTATTATTACGTGATATCACACGCGGTTGCAGACACGTGAGTTAGTCGCGTCCGTTGGTTGTCAAAATCAAGAAGTTGTTTGGAAGCCCCATATAGAATGAAGGCGATAGGAGAAGAAGATTTGAAGTTCTTTTTTTGCCATAAACGAACTACTACTGTTAAAGAAATTGAGACCCTGACTCCTGCACTAGGTAGACACACTTGTGTTACAGAATTCAGTGTCGACTTCCATTCAGTTCTGGATTTTATGAAATATCTAATTAGGCTTTTGAATAGAGGTCTGTACAAATCTCAGAGAATATGCTGAAAATCAGCTACAAAAGTCACGTTGATAGTTGTGAGTTTCAGTGTCTTATTTCTGAAGTCAAACTAACTGACGGCACAGTTGACGCAGTGGTTGAGCGATTGACTGCTGCGCTGCGTGTCGCGGGTTCGATTCCCGCACGGAACAAATATTTGTATGGCCTTGTCTGGCTGTTTGTGTATGTGAGTTTATATGTTTGTAAACGCACCCACGATACAGGAGAAATTTCTAGTGTGGGGTAACGTTAAAAAAAAACGAGGAAAACCTAGGAAAGAAGATAGGGGATGGAGGGGGAAGTAGGATAGGAGTGGAAGGTAGGTGGGTAGGTAGGTATGTAGAAAGATAGCCAACCCTAACCTTAGTTAACATTTACGTTGTTGATGTAGGTAATGTAGTATTAGCATAATTATCAAGTGTTCCTTACTTCATATTTAAGTGGCTATAATTAAAGTTTGACCTATGCAGTAGTTAGGTAGAGTAATTTTCAAGTAAAGTTACAATTTTTTTTAGTTTACAGTTGTTAAACAAAGCTAACTTAACACAACTGGGTTTAGTGAAAGTGCTACCAGCAAAAAACTTAGTCATCTGTCCTCTATATACACGCTAATTCGGGTGTTTGTATCAAAATAGAGGAAAACTACAAAAAAATTAAGTAGGTTGTTTGTTTTTCCCTGAATTTCTGATCTAGACTTCTGGAAAGATTTTCGTAGGTACCGAATCTCGAAAATATTATGTACCAAAGTCAAAGTCAAAGCATTTATTTCAATTCGACCATTTAACCATCAAAAACTATCACGTGGTTCCTTTAATATACACCCAGGAATGCAGCCTTTTATTTGCATTGAGCTGCAGTGGCCCCAGGTTACGTAACGCCAGGCTGCTGCAGGAAAACTAGCTGCCATCATATTAGCATTTCACTGCCCCCGATAGCGTGGATACGATTTAAAGAATTGCTCAATATCCATCTGTAACATGCGTGCCTTTTAATAACTGAGCAGTAAATGTGTTTGCAAAAGATACTGCAAGGTTTACAGATGATGCAAACGTTACAGGAGAAAATGTCGACGATTACAAAGCTTAGAAAATGTTGCGTCAAAGTGATATTTTTCCAATACAAGAAATAATGGTTTCCTATAATTGTTTTTTCCAGTTCGTCGAGTATATACCTAGTTATGTTTTTTAAGCAGGATTCCAAAACGATAGAAAGTTACTACTTAAAACATCTATTTTGGAGCTAAATGCTGAATCATACGATCTTAGACAAGCTTAAGTGGTTAGTGAAATTAACTTAGTCTGTACCTAGGTATTTAACTTCTTGAAGA
Organism: Melanchra persicariae; assembly: GCA_947386135.1. Taxonomy (NCBI): domain Eukaryota; kingdom Metazoa; phylum Arthropoda; class Insecta; order Lepidoptera; family Noctuidae; genus Melanchra; species Melanchra persicariae. Next base: position 1,943,105 of record OX376653.1, on the reverse strand, counting down.
GCTAGGTACCTACTATGTCTGAAGTGAATTGGAATACCACAGACCATGATGTATGAATAAAACAAACAAGCCAGTAGGTACATCAAGGTGGCCTCAGACATGACAGTGACAATATCTGTCCATAACACCACATGACGCAAGACACACTTGCATCACGATCAATTAATCGGCATTACTCGAATGCCCACAATCGTATCATTAGCGTCGCGAATGTTACGACAGACGACACAGATGAAGATCTAGTTGAACCTGTTCGGAGACATGTGCCACATGTGTGTCAGTGTCGCCACGACAAAACTGATGTCCAGTGCCAGGGTTAACACACGCATTTCAAAATACGAGTATATGATATATAAACTTTAGATGAACAGCCATAAGGGAAATACAATGAGAAGAAAAACGCAAGGGCTACGATGGACGTCAGAAAAATATTAATGTTGTTTTATTTATGTAAGCTTCTAACTCAAATTCACCAAGGATCAAAATATATCTGCTTGAGATTTTCTGAGGAATTATATCAGTTAGTTGACCAGCAGCAGTGGATACAATTGCAAAACGACAGGATGCACTAGCTAGAATGTCTACGAAAGTCTTTTCATAATCAGAATTCAACGGGGGAAAAGCGCTACTTAATTTGTTCCTCAAAAGGCGGTTGAGAATAGTGGCAATCAGTTCAAGAAAAATAAAAACACAACCCTACAAATTACAATTTGACAAATGTAGCTCTAGATTTGAATAGCACGTGCGCATTGTGTCACAGACCATGAAGTGATCGAGCTATTTGTTAATATAATCACACGCGATTTACCTTTGTAAGATCTAGTGCGTGTGCTGCAACTACATCGAAATATCAATGATTTAATGTGTCTTGACTTTTCTGCTGCTTGAATGGTGCCAGAGCATGAATAGATTACACCATGTTATTGGGTGTTCCAATGTTGTATTGCAAGGATCTTAATCATAGAGCAGCATCAACTATATCGTCATAAGGTTCTATAGTAACCCTAACCCCCTTTCCAACATATGTCTCGATCGATGAAGAAGTTGGCTCATGATGTGAAATCAGTAATGTAACAAAAGTTTTCGGATTATAGATACAAAAGCCTGAAGGGCAGCCGGCAGGAAGCAAGCTTCATTATCAGCTGCCTAAATCCTTCTTAGATTAATGAGAAACTTCAAGGGTACTCATTTGAATGTTTTCTCATTATAATCACTTTAGATCGCGTGTCGCCGCTCCCAATATCCGTTTCCTCAACTCTCGAGGTTTTATTATTTTCGGAACTAACTTCCGAGCGTTTTCCCGTCTATTCACTTTGAAGTTTCTCATCCGATTTCCTTTTTGTAGAAGGAAATCGGATGAGAAACTTCAAAGTGAAGATTTCCATCCCATTATCTTTTAATTGAAGGTTTTTTTAATTCGATTAATCGGTTTCGTACTCTTTAAAATGAGAAGGTTCGACGTGCACTTCCGATCAACTCGTCAATAGAAATCGAGATGCGTGTGCGTAAAACTTCTTAAAAGGCTGGTTAAGTATTCGCCATTATCTCCAATGCTTTTGTCCAGTTAAATTCATAAATTCGATAGTAAATGTTGTGCCTATCCTTGAAAATCCTAAGTCCCTGAGTCACCGCCTAGCTCGGGTTTCACGACCTTAACTAAATGCCAACAAAAACTTAGACAGCGTCTATTTGTTCATTACTGTAACAATAATAAGTTATGATACGGATATCGGATTTATTATTACCTACGTTTTAAACGATTACAAGTTCCACGCAAGCGCACTCACGCTAGGAAGTCAATATAATGACTAATTATTACGACACTATCGGTTTGTACGCTAATTATTATTTATGAAAATGAAAGCGATGCGTATTTCCAAAGTGTAAACTCGTTTACTAGACTTGGGCTAAGCCTTTGAAACAGTTGCTATGAGCTATTTTGTTGAAAATGTTAATACGTTAGCTCTAAAAATATTTTTTTGTATTAAGTATCGTTTTTATTAGCATCTACATACTAATATAATCACAGTCATATCCTAAGGCGCCATCACGAGCCCTTTACTGTGTAATCATTACGCTACTGACTGCTAACAACATTGTTACGAAAATTAAACATCTATTAAACTACAGTTAACACAATTAATAATTACTTAATTAAAAATCTGACAAACAAACTTTCTTCCTAATCACTCACCGTAACCGCCAACAAGGCAGGTTACGTATATTATATCAGTAATAACTATGTATTTTCCGCATATACCCAACATAGCACAATGTTCATAGGCCGTATAAACTGTGCCCGCGTCACAGTCACCGGTGAAGCAGTAATACAACGTTATGCAATGTGCAGTCTGTGTGAAAATGAAAACCGTCGGGATTTACAACATTGAGAGTAGCCCGACCAGTCTAGATGACGGAGATATAAATTAACGCGCTTGGTAAGCGTGCCTTTGGATAAATGTTCCGTAAAGGAAAGATGGTTGTTGTAGATTTACGGGTGAATGGTTTTGTGGTTTAGCGATACATTTGTGAGAATATACTTACAGTAAATCTGCGGTTAGAGGCCTTGTTAAAGAATACGCGAGAATATCAACTAGCCAAGCCAGAAGATCCAAGAAGAAGAATGCCAAGAGAGAGGTCGTGAGGCGAGCAACACAACACCAGCGATTTGACGGAATTTCGTAATGACCATCAACGCTCTGTTAAGGGATAAGGAAGAAGAAGAAAACCTATAGTAACAAGTGATAGTGTTAGTGTTATATGAAATGATAACATGTATTTGGAGAAGGAAGAGTAGCGAAACAGCCTTAAATGTCGACAAGTAGGGATAACGGGAAACAGATGCTTATCAATAATAAGAATAGTTGATACACCAGAGTTAAGGAGGTTAAATCGACCTCTAATGATCGGCCATTATCTTAATGGTTGTATTTACTGTAATCAAAGAGCTTAGAACTAAATCTTCGATAGATTTCAGAGGCCTTGTTAGCCTGAAACTTATTTGCCTTAACAACTTCGAATCTATATTCAACTAGCCACAAATGGTTCGCGTCGGATCGGTTTCAACACGGTGTCGATAAGAGCAGCATCTCGATTCAAGTGGTTGAGTAACATCACTTAATCGTTTTATCTGTAGAGGAACTACGCACTATACCCTCACGACAACTCTTTGTAAGGTAGGCAGTTAATCAAGCGGTACGGGGTGACAAAAGACCATGGAATTGGTTGATAAAGTAACCATGAAGGAGGCGAGTCTAAGCAATCTGGATTTAGACAACTATGATACGTAGTAGTATAAACGATCAATTAGATTTTACAAGAAGCGTACCTACTCTTGTAAAATCTAATTGATCGTTTTTGCTAAAGATTCGAATTTGAAAAGGTGTGGAATGAAGAGAAAAATTGATAGATTAATGGGAAAAAGTACAAACCAATATTCGAAATCAGTCTCTTACTAAACTAGCAAACTAATTTGCAAGTAGTAACAACAAAGTGGTTGCAAATTGTTTTATTCCGACAAGCCATTAAGATGAGATTATAACAACATGTATGCAAACAGCAGACAATGGTTTGAACGTGGCCCATATACTGCGCTGTTAAGGGCCGTACTCATGATATGAATACGTTATCTGAAGACATTTAAATTCCCAAATGGAGAGAGTTAGTGAGAGTATTAAAGTAACTGATGATGGTCATGAATTTATGAAATTCGTTTGAAAACTTGTACTAGCGGAATAAGCTTAAACTGTTGTCGAAGTCCTTGATCACAATATTGGTACATCCTCATCATCCTCGGCGGTCCTGACTGCCATACACGATCCGGGAACAGACAAAGAATGTAGAAGCTTAGAAAGATGAAAGATTAAGGGTACCTAACCTAGATTTTAAAATGAAATCAAAAGTTAAGCAAGGGTTACAAGTTGAACCAGTCTAGCTTACATTCCAGGACCAGAAGAATTTAGTCGGCTGTTTATTCATTAAGACGCTGTCATTCCAAAGTTTCACGCCCGTTAATCTTAGTTAATGTCCCGTTCGGCAGTATATACTTGCGAGATTCCTGAGTGCAGACGAAAATAACTAGATTTACTGCAGTTTGCCTACTTTGCTCACTTTGTGGAGAAACGCCTGGAATTGGAGCGGTGTAAGGATAATTTGTTTGCCCAGCTTTGGCAAAAACTTCCTCCAATCTCCATGTTTTCTCAATCTACTCAGCACTGTCTTAGTTCCTGTTGTCCCTGCTTCTGCTTTTATCTCGTCTTCCCACCCACCTATGACACAGTCTTCCTCGTATTCTGTTTGTGTTTCTGAGAGTGCCTACCTGATTGTAATATTTTTCTCCATTTTTCGATGCCGCTTTATGATGTGGCCTGTCCATTTCTATTGCAGTCTCTTTAATTCATGTGTGACAAATTGTCACTGACAATGTTTTAGGTTTGAATTTTTCACACACTCCGGCTCTTGCGCTTTACACAGTGTATAGTCTCCTTCAAAGAGCGTAGGCTCTGAATACGAAATAGATGCAAAGCTGAACTTGTTAGCCGTTATGAGGTGTTACGCAAACGCTTTCTTCTTTGAAAACATTCAGACAGGCTATTGACTTGTAAATACACATTGCGCTCGGAGTCTTCTTGCATTTGTGCTGTTTTGTTCTAGTTTTCGGGTTTGGGCAACTGGGTTTACCTTATGGTGTTAAAGTGTATGGCTTATTATTGCGGCAGCAAGAAAGATCCATCTTCACAGACAGAGCGGCTAACTACTACAGCGACTTTTTAAAAGTAGGATCAATTAATATCCAAGAACCTTTAACTAACGAAATAAAAAAATGTAAAAGTAAGTATTTACTTTAAATTTCAACTACAGCAACGAGGTCAAATGGAAGTGTAGGTACTTACCTACTTACTCAAAAGTTGTTAAATATGTATATCGAAAGTTCTATATTCATCACATCTGTGGAGTTTATCTAGTTAATATAATAAATTTTGACCAGCTATTGTTTTTGGAAGTTTTCAAGATTATTTATAAATAACTCTTATGCAGAAACATAATTGGTTGCCTACATATGTTTTGTAGATAACTAGCAGCTTTTGATGCTTGTAGTACCTATTGTAAGATTAGTTACGGTAATTGGCTGTTTAACGTATTGGAAAACACAATTAGTCACCCACGACTTACTAAAGGCGTCGGTTTAAACAAGCTATAGTCCAATTCACATCGAAGGCAATCAAGAAAATGGCATATTGTTTTCAAAAATTAATATCCAAAGTCAGCTGTAGTTTGCTTCCACGCTAGATCAATCATAAAAAGTTCGATTAAAATTTAAATAATATCCTTGCTTCTCAGACCAATCTAATTTTATTATCAAGGTTTAAACACAACCAAGGCCTTACCGAAAAATTGATTAAAAACGAAAGCTTGGATATTCAAATGATCCGACTTTTTTCGTATAAACTCCTTGGTCTAGAACAACACCACTCGTAGAAATGTCACAGAGTCTATGACATTTCGCAATATTTTCCCGCTAATTTGTTATGCTAAGTACATTGCGATACTTAAAAATTAAATCATTGATGCAATATAGTGTTGCTAAATCTTTAAAATATTAAATTAAAACTACAATAGGTCTTTCTGAGAACTTGATCTTGCTATCAATGGCTGACCTACAAAGTTTATTTAAAAGATAATTAAAGATTAGTGACGGTTAACACTATGCCTTGATAACGTCATATGCTACAACACTATATTGATCACACACATTGTATATGTTGACCCACAACTGTTCTGCGCAAAGGTGGCTTGGTCTTCCACTTTTCCCCTGGTTAAACCACAAGGATGTTCAAGCATAATTCAAAGTTATGATTATTTAAAGAATCCTTGAAAAAGCCTGTGGAAGTAAGGTGGACGACCACAAGACCCCAAACAAAGCCACGAAGGTTCGTGACCGCTATTGCATAACATAAATAACACGAGATTATAAATATCGCGTTGCTTGGACCAAAATGCAATCCCAAAATATCCATAAAGCATGACATATTCTTTTTCTTTTGCAACACAAGAATCTTTTTCGCGGATCGTTTTTCCCGAATCCAAATTTGCATTTTGGGTAACCATACTTTTTTTTCTTTTATCCAAAAAGGGCCTGCATTTTATATGAGGACAATGCACAAGTCCTAATCCTTTTGTATGATCTGGACAAGGGTCATTGATTTATTTAAGTGCTATAAATGCCTTCAATATATATTGTTCGTGTGATTTTTTTCGGCGGTTTATTGCGCGTATCAAATTGGATTCGATTTTTAAATTAAATTAGGTATTGGTTATTGGTTTGCATTAATTTTTCGACTTTTAGTACGACTTATTGTACCTGCCTTTTGATGGGAAGATACTATGTAGGTAAGGTAATGTTGGTCCACTAACAAGCTCATACCTATTTTAAATGTTTTTGATTTATGGAAGTAGATATGCATCCATAAAACTAATAATTTAGAACCGGTTACCTACTGGTTATGTAGAGATTATCTGATGTTCTGTAACATTCAGATCAATTAAATTGCGGTTACGTGTAGATCATCCGCTATTTTAAACGCTGTGTTATCTAGCATGTTAATTTATTTGTATTTAAACGTTAATTACCTACGCGACAAAACAGATAACATGGAAATAATTAGAAAGTGCATTATAAAAATCTATTCGCTGCCGGAGTTGTGGCGCAAGCGCAACCCGCGCAACACAGAAGCTTGTGGCGACTGGACTTCCATAGACTATGTTGATGGGGTTTAAAATAAGACCACTCTCTACTAAGTATAACTAATGTTAAGATAATTTGGATAATTTATAGTTATCATCATTCATATAATTATATTAATATTTGACGAATTGCCAATTTGACGAATATCAGACTTAATCAATGTCGTTCATCCCTTAGGTACCCATGTCTTCGATTTATTGTTTAGTACTTAAAGTAATCGATGAAAACGTTTAGGATTTGGAGTTTAGGATTTAGAGTTTAGGCCTCTATTTCTTCAATTTATTAATATAGCACGCATCGGGATTTTAGATTCTGAAATGTTCAACATTTTTGCCAGAAAACCAGAAACAGACTCTTGTAATTTATTTAGTAAAACAATTAGTTCATTCTATTATATTCAATCTTTGTGGCCATTTTTAGCGCAATCACACCAACTCGTTAGTATATCTCGTACGCAATAATTACAAGTCACTGTGTTGTATCACGAGACTGAGCATAATGGTTTATAGAAATTACGGTAGGTAAGTATCCATACGAACATATAGCTCTGCACTTACTGCCAATGAGGCTAGAAAGCGAACGATTTCTCATGATTACATAGAAATTAAGTGACATGACAAATCGATTCAATGTGTGTTTGTAGTAGAAATTCATAAAAAAGGAAGAGCTCTTGATGGATAATTTTTGACATTTGTAAATTTTTAATTTGTATAAGTTGTCATAATGCTAAATCACCCTCAATGATTAATTGTCGATTTCTAATCGAAAAAAAATATACTTAAATAAAAATATTTACCTCATATCCATTGTGAAACACAAGTAAAAATAATATCCGCAATAATTTGCAACACTAAAATGACTGCACGTCAAAAAGGGCGCGAAACGGACGAAACGCAACAATGGCGGACGGGACTCGCGAGACTGTTCGGCCGCTGTGCTTTCTCCGCGCTTTATAACTTGCAGCGAGTGGCTGCACGGGGGGCCGAAGAAATGAAACTGTTTGGCAATTGTACGCGAAACTAACGAATTCTGTAAAATGCGAATTTATTTCGGCCAGAAATAGTTCGGTTTATTATTGCGATTTGTTTCGGAAGCGAAGTTTATGACGTGACGGTGCGATGACGCTAATCGATTGATTTATTATACTACGTTTCTAAACAAAGAATATTGTGCGTTCAGCTTTCATGATTCATTCTTATCTAAATTATGAATAAGACCTACCTACATGATTCAAATTCTATTGGTTTTGAAAATGAAGGAACAATAACAATCGGAGTCTTAATGGCCTTCTGCAATTTTCCAGACGACTTCAAGGTAGCTGAAGTTGAAATTGCATCCTCTTTCCGACAGCGGAAGATCATTGTTAGGTCTACAGATACTTACTTAGGTACCTACTTAACTTCTGTGGGGCCCGCGTAACCAGTTGCGTAGCTTGCCAATTTTCTGTTAAGTAGACAAATGGACAAGCATCGATCGTAACAAATTGATAAGCAAGCAGTCAAAGTGCAAAGGTAAAGTTAGAGGACTGAATTTTAGAATCTCAAGAATATTAAGGGGCCAGCTACTAAACGATAATACCATACCTAGGTATACGTACCTACGTAGCTTCGACGCAACAACTAAGCGGATAAATATAGGTCCGAGCGAAATGACTGGGAATTTAAGCTATGCGCTCCTAATCTAAGCTCTGCCACACACAATTAATTTGGCTTCACTGGAACCACGTAGGTAGGAAAACGAAAAGATCTGCAATAGTAATGGATAGGTACAGGCATAATGATGGTGACCTTCCCAAGATGCTTCCTAGGATCCATTTAATACGGTTCTACGTTGTGTTGGCACCTACTGCTTCTTCTTCGTGAGGCTGGCACGACATTGCGGTTATTTCAAATTCTGTTGGCACAAAACTTCGCCACTTCCAAAGCGTCATCGCCATTACTTTGGTCGCATTGCAGAGGTCACTTTGGCTCCATAATTTGGAACACAGACTGCGGTATTGGAGGTCCTGTGTATAGTTTACGACTAAGCTCCACATTAACACCCTGCTGCCGTTCTTCTACTAGGATTTCTACTACCTAAGATATACCTATTAAGATTATAGCACATTTCCAATGGCCTCATAGCTCTCAAATTGCCCACGTAGGAACCTACTTATCCAGCAGGTTATTATTCAACAAACTCGAAGCCCGTGTATATGCATGAAGTTTTTAACCCTCGCTGTCGATAAAGAAAGGAATCTTAACGTAATTCGTGGCACAAATTATTCTACTTGCTTGTTTATTACGTCAGTCTTATTATCACATAATGGCTCCAAAAGTGAGGTTTCGCCGTGCATGGCATAAATCACTCGAGTTCCTTTGAGATCAGATGTCGCCGTAACCGGTTTCAGATATATAACTTTTGATTATTCGAATCATTTTATGGTCGACCCAAACGGTCAGATTGGTTGCACTTAAGTAAACCATACAATCTGCTGGACCCATCATAAAATATGAATGAGGAAAGTGATGAAGCCAAAATGCCTTTATGTAGGTAGGTATATTGACTAAAATATGACTAAATAAGTTCAATGTTGAGAAAAAGTACCTACCTACTGAAAAACGCTGCAAATTTGCAATTCATATGCTTTCATTTCCTTTTTAATGATAAATACTTAGTAGGATCCTGGGCATTAGCGTATCTAAGATTTTTTCCAGGGGGGGGGCCTGAGCCTAACCTGAGCTGCAACGCCTAATATAGGTAGATACCTACAGTCGAGATTGGACTTATAAACATGGAATTTTAGTCCAGTCACAGTACACAGACTAAACGCGTAAGGTCGAAATAAATTGCACTGCCCTACAAGGTCGAAATATGTTTTGGGATGTCGTTAGGATACATTCCAATAATATGAAACCACATTTGCAGCTTCGAAAGACCTGTGCTAATTCGTGGGGGTCAGAAAACCTCAAAAATTTTAGTATTTTTTCAGGTTTTGGCTAAATTCTTCTAAACGGTGCATTTTACAGAAAAATCAATCCGTAGGTACAGTTTACAGTGGAAAAAACTTGCTATAGTTTAACAATTATATCGTAGCTTTGGTTGAATAGGTGACGAGATAGGTACCTACTACCTACAGCTTTTCAAACATGACAGGCCTGTTGGTCTAGTGGTTAGTGACCCTAACTGCAAAGCCGGAGGTCGTGGGTTCGATTCCCACCCAGGACAAACTTTGTGTGATGAGCATAAGTGTTTGTTCTGTGTCTGGGTGTAATTTATCTATAATATGTATGTATTTATAAATTATATAAGTATGTATATCAGTTGTCTGGTTACCATAACACAAGCTCTGCTTAGCTTGGGATCAGATGGCCGTGTGTGAGTTGTCCCAAGATATTTATTTATTATTAATTATTATTATTATTATTAAACATCGGTAAATTTCCCAAAAAAAAATGTTTGCACTCCACCTCGGATTAAGTGTGTTGTTTTTTTTCAATAGTCATACCTAAAAATAGAAGGAACTTTGTTGACTGATGCAAGAAAGCTCAAGATGCATGAGCGAGCCACCCGTTTTTGATTTGCCATTTATATTTGTAAAAATTTATTATAGAAGCAACATTGTTGACTGATTAGGAAAGCTCAAGAACGTAGTGTAGAATGTTAGGACAACATCCCCTTTACACGCCTTTGATTGTAGATCCTGCTAGATATGTCTCGGTGGGCATCAGAAAATCGTAATTGTAACTAGACGAAATTGAATATCTTCGTGTCTTGGCCCTCAGTAAATTGGCAAGAAGATCAATAAATCAATAATTACCGTTGACTTCATTCTAATGGTTCATAATACATGAGGTGTTCACCAAGGACCTGTACTGGGACCATAGAAATATAAAAAAAAACAGAACAGCCATCACTTTTTAAGAGATCAGTAACGGTGGGACCGTTACTGATCTCTTAAAAAGTGATGGCTGTTCTGTTTTTTTAGGAAGTGATTGCTATTTAGGTAGACATCATAATCCTCGTAAAAAGAAATATTTATTTTAGTAGCGCAGTTCGTGAACACAATGAACACTCTGCATGTCCTTATGGCTTACAACTAGTAATAGCTTGATAAAAGCCAGATAGTTCCACTAATTAATTGCTTGCTGCAGCATGTAGCAAATAACGTTACGCTTACCAAGGCAACTCCGTGGATGGGTGACCACTCAAGTATTACATAGCGAGTTTTCTTCTTGCCTCGGAAAGCACGTTAAGCCGTTGGTTGCGGCTGTCATTTGAACACCTTTGGCAGTCGTGAAGGATTTTAAGAAGCCAGAAAGTCTGACACCAGTCTTGCCAAAAGTTATCGTATAACTAATAGAACAACAAGACTGACAATAACTAAGACAACAACAACAACAAACAACCATTAAGTGGGTTACCTACCTACACGATATACCTAGGTAACCCGCTTTGTTGTTGTACGAACGTACTACGGTTGTGGAGGTCAGAGATAGGCAATCTCCATGAGAAATATTGACATATCTGTGGTTGCGCCACTTCTTATTCCAGCTACACTAGCACTAAGAAGTGGTGACGGGCGGGCATTTTGGGGGTCTTTCTTTTGTTGAACTTTGACGTTCAAAAAGTGCTGGCCTCAGCTTAATTTGAATAAATGACTTTTGATTTTGAACGCGGCAGCGATATATAACTTATATTTTGCCAGAAATACTTATATACCACACTTTCGGAGTTATACAATTCTACATACGTAGTTATAAGTAGGTATTATATTCGTTTACACTTGTTATGAAAGTACAAGTGGTTCTTATTGGAGTCAACATTATCGCTTAGGTATTCACACGGTGACTCCACGAATTAAATCAAGTAGGTAAGTTTATTGCTTACCCAAGTTAGATAATCCAGATCTAACACTAGAAGCAACAATGTGTTCTCTAGAATTCAAGATTTAGCACGCTTTCTTTTGAAATGCCAGCTACTTAGTACATTTTGATGCAATTAAGAAAACTTTGTCACTGCAGCCGAAACGGTATCCTGGGGCTGTACCATGACGTGTTAAAACGTCAGTAGTTCGAGCGAGAAAGAGGGATGAGCTATACACCCTATATACCCAACCAGCAATTTTGCCCTATAACCAAACCTTATATCTCAAAACAGCTGGGTAAACGATGTATAAAGGTTTTGGCGGTGACAGATTGTTGTATAAAAGCGTTATACAATACATTTTGGCTCTATAAGTTTATACAGCAAAAACGACCTATTACGCATTGATGTAAAGGTTTACTTCACGACTTTTTATAGCTGTTATAGTCAGGCGTTATAGAAACCTCCAATGTGACTAGTATACAACGATAGGACTCTATAACAGCGTTTACTGTCACCCTAATGCACCTGATTTACGCAATAAAGGTTCTGAACGAACTATAATGGGTCTTTCGTTCTAATAGAGATGAAAACTCAATAATAGGGCGATATTGTGATATTGTGGGTTTTTAGATCGCCGTTACAGTACAGAGTACTATAATGGAGACAAAAATTCTACAACAGTGTGATTAGGTGATAAAGCGGAGTTCCAAATAACATTTATGTAGCTTTATTGTCATATAAAGGTTTGTTAACGCTCATTATAGTCGTAGTGATAAACTTATCACAAAGACACTTTTTTTAGAACAGGATTGTTTTTTTATAACTGTTATAGTCCCTCTATTGCACAATAGTACTATAACGGAGATCCTGTCTCTTTTAAAACATAAATACTTTATATAAAGGTAGTCTAGCAATGCTTTTAAATGATAATTTAGTTATGTAAAGGCATTTCTATCGCTCTTCTACAACAATATTGACATTTTGATTCAGCGTAATTAATGAAACAACCAATATTTTTATAAAAAACGAAAAATGGATTTAGAAGCTTGGAAAAGGTTCAAACGCAGTGGGACTTATAGACGAGAAGTGAAAAGACAATATGAGGAAACAGCAACGTCGTCAAGAATCATTCCTATCACTAGTAATAGTCAAAACCAAGCTGGAGACCAAATTATAGAAAATGGTTCCGTACAAAAAACATTTCGCGTTAGTGAAGAAATGGAGAATAATTTTAATATGGACAATGATTCCAGGTGTGACAGTATTTCAGATTGTTTTAGCTGTTATTCAACAGAAGATAAAAACCAGGAACTACGTGATGACAACCATTTTGCTCAATATTGCACTGAAAAAGAAAAAAAAAACACTGTATTGACTAGTACCTAAGTAGGTAGTGGTTTTGTTCCCAAAGCTCAATAATTATTCTATTAAGAAAAATCAGCAAGTTTATCATAATAAAAACTCAAGAGTATTCATAAATAATAACTCATAAGTATGACTCTGACGTCGTAGTAGAGCTGATATATAAACTTATATTTTCTAACGTGCTATTTTTATAAGTTAAATAAAAAATATTCATCATATATTTGTGGCACAAGGTTGTCCTTGTTCAAAAGGAACCCTAACTTCATGTAATGGTGGTTTTAATCTGTCATAACGAGTGCTATAGTAGAGTTCAGGAAGCTGGAAGTATATTTATGACTTAAAATTCATAATTTTTTTAGTAAAAGCTCAACAATTCGAGGGGGGCATTCAAATATTGTCGTAAAGCCGTATATAGTTTATCAGTAAAATTACAGTCGCACGTCATTTTCCCCATAAGAGATGAATAATTTAATTACAAAATAATATCTTACTCACCACGATATCCTCGTACTTCCTTTTATTATATCTTTTCTCTTCAAAAACACTGACACAGTGCAGCGGCGTGAACGAATGTAAAATGAATGAATGAATGATAAAAAGGTACTTTAGTAGCGTTACGGTGGCTTGTATATCATCAAACAGAGATTGCGTTACTGTTACATCAACTGTAATAGGCCAAAATTGTCATAACTGATACCGCTACAGTTCCACTTTACAACTGAATGGAGATATAATTGCGCCACTTTCTTTGTAGGTGCACCTTCTTAGGCCTTTTATATCACCACCGATTAGTTTTTACAAAACGTTCTATGGTCTTCTATACAACTAACTTTTGCTGGTTGGGTAGCTCCATCCCTCTTTCTCGCTCGAACGACTGACGCTAGGGCGCTAGGGCCCGCAGGACGCCTGAGCCAAATGCCGATGTGACGCCGTAAATGGCCCACATATTAAACGGCGTTTATTCTAGCTAAATAAGGCTCCCAATCATCATGATTATGAAAGCTATAAAATATCGATATAGCTAGCTCATAAGCTGAAGATTATTACCTACATTACGCGTTTCTCGGAATAGGTAAGTGAAAAGAAAAACAAGTAAGACTTGCATGAATTACTTGCAATATACCCCAATGAAGAAATAGACGTAAACTGTTTACCGGCTCTCTCTTCGTCAAAACAATTTTACTAAACAAGTAGTCTATGAAACTTTCTAATCGATCAACATAGAAAAGTTACCGAAAATTCAAGTCAATTTGTTTTTGGCAAAAGTGAAAATTTTGCTATCAGAACACCCATTGGAATCGGTGCCTACTTCAATCAATAAGTAAGTTACTTAGAGTGTCAAGTAGGTATTAAACGTAGATATCTTTAATCCCTAAATTACACAACATTTACAATTTAATCTAAGAAATACATAGGTATTTAATTAGTAGGAATAGATACATACCTGTCTGCCTGGATCCCAAATTCCTTCTGTTTTTCATCGGATACGACTCGTTCGACACCGAACTTCAGTTTTATTCTGCAGTTATTTCCACCTTTCTGCCGTATTTTCCGACATAAATGTGTCATCAAACGCATACATAATAGTAATAACATTTTCTGACATAAGTAATTTTATATGCATCAAGTAAAATTTTCTAATGTGTTCATGTTTATGACTTCACACTTTTCCACATCATGACAAGCTCGTTTCTTACCGGAGCGACGCTAATTTAATTTTGTTACGTCATAAAATCATAACCATGCTTTGTTTATGGTAGGCGACAATATTATGTAGGTGGCCCGGTACTGGGTAAGCATAGGTAAGTAAACTCACACTACGCCAGTTGTGCATCGAAAAGTACCATCTACCATGTTATAGTGCGTTTCAACAAATAGTACCTATGGCGTTATGATGGCACACCCTGTCTGTCAAAGTCATTGGCACGAGGAGACGCTCCCGCAGATTTTGTTTACTTTAATTTGATTTCCGACTAAAATCATGCCCAAAACTTTGGAAAGTGGTGAAAGAATGATGGTGTTAAAGGTGAAGAACTTTTGTGATCGTGAAAAACGTAATGATGCCTCATTAATTCCTTTAAGATGTGTTCAGGCTCGTGTTGCCGCCCTTACAGGTGAGTTAAAATAGGGTTACCAGTAGCAGATAATAAAATTTACAACTTAAAATGCAATTTTCTATTGAATTTATTGGTTTATGTATGATTGTGACAATAAACCGAAATATATGTTTTAGGTGTATCCGAAAAAACCGTGTTTAAAATCACCAAAGAAGGTGAAGTCGCAGCCAGCACGTCGACTAAGGTTTCAACACCTCGCAAAAGCGGTGCCCGGCCTAAAAGAATCGAACTAGATGAAGAATGAACTGAAGAATGTGAGCACGTGAAAAAAGTGGAAGAAAAATATTACGCAGATGGTCCAGTTATTGATAGCGAGATGGACAGGTTTATCATAGAAGTGGGAGACGATAGTGACACTTCTGATGACGAGGATGATATGGAAGATGAAGATGACGACGACCGCTCGGGTATAAGTCCGTTGGATGAGCATAACTACTCCAAACACAATTATTTTGTCTGAGCATTATTATAATAAAAATAATTAAATTATTCATTTTGTAACTGTGCTGATTTTTAATATGATAAGAATAAAATAAATATGTAAGAATCTAACTAAAAACATACAAATCACCCTTACTTTGAGGTAGGTTATTAATTTATTATAGGTAATGTGGAAACACTGTAAAACATTGCTGCCAACATAACGCCATAGGTAATATACGGTGAAACGCACTATATACGGGCGAGCGTAAGGGATCATACTACAAAGTCAAAGCATTTATTTAAATTAAACCAGTCACAGCACTTTTGGATTGTCAAGGTCGGACAGTCAAAGAGGTGAAGCTCAAACACGTTCGAAAGCGTAGATCTCTATGGAGAAGATCGTGCAAGAAACTCCATGGACACTATATTTCAATAAATTGTTACATGATACAAAGTTGTGGTTACATTGTTCTTGTTGAAAATATTCATATGTGAAACGATGTAGAAAGACGTGCACGACAAAAGCGTCCGGAGCAAAAAAGGAACAATTCGAATTACCTACTATGATTCACTGCCAATGCCAACATGATTCCATCGTAAAAAAGATCCTGTGTAGCCCGTCTCCCTCTCAAACCTTACCTAATCATGATGACTCCAACACGTCATAGTAGGGCCTCAGTCCTAAATTGCTTGCCTATTGGTCGCAAACTGCAGTGGCCTATTTGGAAACCTCTGAATTGATTACGTGCCCAAGTAGGCCGCTCCAAATATAAACTGGCGAAATGGGGGAATCACTGATCCATTTAATACCTACCTAATGCGAGTGCAGTGCGGTTCAGACTATGGCCCATTTCCTGGAGTGTCCGTAATGTACACCAGCAGCCTAGATGACTTGTCGTAAACAACACCTCCATCGATGCTATAAACGTGGTAACGTAACATAGCCTATTTTAGTGTCCCACTAAGACCTAAGTACCTATACAACTTATGGTGACTAGACATTCAAATAGTCATCAAATATTTCGTGATTCATTGAACGCACTCACCGTCCGCAGGCGGCGTATTAAACCAGTCTAGATTTCTAGTTCAACCTTGACCTTATAACACAGCGAAGGAGGTTTCAGGAAAGGCTTATTTTCTAAATTACCTTAGTAAATCAATCTTTATTGTCCCATCGACGGGCAAAGGCCTACGATACTCCAAAACTTTCGTAATCATCACAGCTTCAATCTATTTAGAGTGTGAGTAACTAATCATGACTAACGTGAATGGAGAAGGACCTTGCCCAAAGAAATGATTAAAAAGTTCATTCATTGTTCTATTTTTGCGTGGGTAGGTCCAAGACGGGTTGCAATCATGCCGCAGTCATTATGCATTCATTCTGATGTGATAATGACGGCTTTGTTTGCTTTTTGTTTGCGGCGATATAGAAACGGTTTACGGCGATATGCGGGACTTGTATCCACTTAGGTATCTACACAAAACAGCAGCTTATGTCTAGTGTTTTTCTACATTTTCAATCGTTAATAAATTGTTAAACGATGTGGGATTGGTCTCATAGTAAAAGTTGTTCATAATGATGAGTACAATGACCCCTTAAGAGGTATTGCGTTTATTCTGTTACACGTTGTATTTGATAACGGTTGCCAGTTCTGGGAATAGATTGCATGCAGCTTAATACAATTTTGAGAAGCAAGTGGGTAGGTTCACGGGAAGCGGCGGGGAAGCCAAATCCGTAGACGTTGTTGCCAGCGACGTTTTTGGCCTTAGGTTTTTAAAATGGTATCCCGTCTTTGTAAGTGAATGCGGCTGGGTCGCTGGGAACTATAGCCTTCCGTCGCAGGTAGGAGGTATTTTGTCTGTCCGCTTTTATACTAACGTACTTATAATAGCTTATAATAAGTTTGTTAATTATACTAACACAATATGGATCAAGGTCTGAATTAAAGTCATTTATTTTATACATCTCACGATGAAGTTGATGATTGGGGAAGGAATGAAAGTCCTTGGCTTTTATCATTATCATCATCATTTCAGCCGAAAGTCGTCCTCAGCTGGACAAGGGCCTTTCCCAAACATCTTCACATCGCAGCCCTAACCAGGGTCATCGTTCAAACTTATGGGAGACCTCTAACCTTGTTTCGCTGCGTCATCCAGTAGGACGCAGGCAGTCGCCACTCCAGAGCAATGTGCCCCGCCCAAGTGCCCACTGCCACTAATGCGGGCCATAGACGTTCAAGTAATTTGATCAAACAATTATACTATCAAAGTGTTGGATCAAATAGAAATTACGAAATTTCATATTTCTTCATGCCATTGCACAACTCATTTTTGATCAAATTTTTTAAAGACGATTATATAAAAGTGAACCAGCTTGTTTGATCAAATTACTTTGAACGTCTAGATATGGCCCGCACAATGTTTGTCAATTCCTCAGTTTATCTCAAGTGAAATAGGGTATTTAAGGGAGTTCCGGTGCATACCTCACATGAAGTTTTGACAAAAATCTAGTTTATTAGTTTACTAGGTACCTGAAGTTTGATAGAAAATGAAATCAATCAGATAAAATTTACTTTTCATCAAATAAGGAAGCTAAGTAATTAAATTATAAAATTGCCGCGAAAATAAAAACGAAACTTAATCGTTCGCATGCAATGTGTTTTCCGTGAGTAGACTTCACGACTTAGGTAGTTGTTGGTTTGGTATCTAGGTACACTCGCGTGCAATAAGCTGCAGTGCGATTCTGTAAATAGTGGAAGTGAAGGCTTGGTTGAAGTGACCACGAAGTGAGCTGCCAATTCATGTAATCAAGATGGCATGACAGCTCACTTCTTGATCACTTCACCCAAACCTTCACTTCGACATGTTTACAGCCGGTCCATTCTGTCGACATCTCACGGTGTTCACCTAAGCGGAGTGAACGACAAGAGCGCTGTCATTCCATCTTATTTGTACGGTTTGACAACTCACCCGTCGTGCGCCCCGCCCAAGCGTTCACTTCGACATGCTTACAGCCGGTCGATTCTGTCGACATCTCACGGTGTTCACCTAGGCGGAGTGAACGACAATAGAGCTGTCATTCCATCTTATTTGTATGGTTTGACAACTCACCTGTCGTGCGCCCCGCCCGGGTGTTCACTTCGACATGTTTACAGAATCGCACTGCTGAATCGATAATTCACCTTATGTCATGGAACGTAAAAACAAAAGACATCAATTTTTTAAACAAAACACCCTATTGTTTGGTAGGTACTTAGACCTAAAACGAAAAATGAAAAGTGGGGCGTTTATGAAAATTGGTCTGTTTCACCGCTTTTTCAGCGGCTCAAGTCGTCATCCTAATCCAGCAAGGGTTGTCTCAGCCTGCTATCGCTCGACAGCTTCATCTGAGCCAGTCTTGTGTCTCGAAGGTATACAGGAGGTTCAGGGAGGCTAGGAAACTTAGTCCGGAGACCAGGATCTAGACGACAGCGATGCACTTCATTGAGAGATGACCGATTTATTGTCACCACTCTTCGTAATCGACACCTGATCGGCGTGGACGTCCAGCAGCAGCTCAGAAAAGTTCGAGAGAGAGCTGTCAGTGAAGCGAACTGTAGCTGACAGGGAAGTTACGAGTACATAGCCATGGAGCCGAGTCCCTGTTCTCGGACCAAACCAGAATGTGTCTGCATAATAGCGACCGTCGACTGAGAGGGAGACCGAGGGGGAGCTATTCGCACAACCATACAGAGGGCTTAGTGTGAGTTTTTTAACGTACTCGATTGCGTTAACGTAAACGTTCGCTTATGTCAAATTGTATAGAAAATAACAGGTTGTCCGTGAGTGTCTTTCAATACAAATAAATTGACGTTTACGCTAACGCGATCGAGAACGTTAAAAAAAAGGCCACAGGAGTATAATGTGGGCGGGGATTTCTATTAAAGCAAAAACGGAGCTCATATTCTTACCTGGTGGAGGTCGGAGAGAACTAAACGCAGAAAGATAGATCAACGACATTCTGCAAGGCCCTGTGTTCCCTTACGCCGGGTTTATTAGCGAAGATTTCCTGCTAATGCATGATAATGCCCGCTGCCACACCACTGCATTGACTTGACAGTACCTGGAAGAAGTCAGGATTCCCCCACTAGACTGGCCAGCCCTCAGTGCCGACTTGAATCCGATTGAACATATGTAACGTGGGACGAGCTAAAAGGTGGGTACGAGGAAGATGTCCAGCTCCGGCGTCAATAGAAGACCTGAAAACTGATTAAGTCGAAGAGTGGCAGGAAATCCCACAGGATTCCATTAGGAAACTCATTCGGTCAATGAAAAACCGTTAACAGGCAGTCAGATAACACACAATATTGAGGGGTAAAACACATATTAATCGTATTTTTTTTTTTTAGTTTTTCTTATAAAGTAAGTAGGTAGGTACTAAATCGTTTTGATATAATTTGAAAAAAAAAATACCTTTTAAATTCTGTAGGTACCAAGAACAATCCGTAGTTCATTGCATAGAAATTGTAACAAAATATTTTGAACAACGCGCGATGAAGCGATTCCAGCTCGCGAGTGTAGTTAAGTTACGGTTCGATTGGTTTTTGTTTATGACTATGGCGTAGCCAACTAGCTTAATCAGCCGTTTAATTGGTGGCCTAGCCTTTTCATTTAACAGCGCCGATTTTTCAGCGACTTATGTGACATCTTTGGTTCAATATCGTTAAATGACTTGCCCATGTCACTTGTCGCTGATTAAACGGCGCTGTTAAATGAAAAGGCTAGGCTTTTAATGAAACGGCTGATTAAGCTAGTTGGCTGCGACATCTATGTTATGTTCTGTTTGAACGGTCTACAGGCTAGTTTCAGCGTAGGTAGAGATTCCCTTGTGAATTTGTGATACTTAAATTAGGTACCTTACCTACGAAGTTTAGAAAAGTCGAAAACAGCTGTAGTACGACGTCGATGGCTAATTAGAGCTTGCCCTTTTGGGCTCATAATTTTTAAAGCTAAATTCATGACATACAGTTTCTTCTAATCATCCTTAAAATTAAATAACAGTTGACTTTTTTACGCCTGAAATAATTTTCTTAGCAATATGTTGTTTTCAACAACATTAAGAGCGTTTACGCGGTACGGCTATTCATGCAATCTTTCAAATCCTTATTCTTCAAAATGAATGAACCGATTTTAACGAAACTTGGTATGCATACGCTAGATATCCAGGTCTAAATAGTTATAAGAAAATATTTTTGAAAAAGATTTCAGAGGGAGAGAGAGAGCGATTTTAAGTTTTCTATAGAAAGTGAAAAATCACTATATCCTTCCCCCTGAACTCTTTTTCAAAAATGTTTTCTTATAACTATTTAGACCTGGATATCTAGCGTATGCATACCAAGTTTCGTTAAAATCGGTTCATTCATTTTGAAGAATAAGGATTTGAAAGATTGTATGAAAAGCCGTACCGCGTAAACGCTCTTAAGACAGTGTTTGAATCCAAAGATGTATGTGAATTTGTGAAACGACGAAACACGAAACTTGTAGGAATTGCACAAATTCAGAGTCAATAAAACACAGGTGTTGACTTTGTCAAGGAATGCCATAGTTTGGAAAAAAAACATTACAGTTTGTTTTGCACACGCATCTAATACATTTCTGTGCGTTTCGAAAAATAAACCGAAGGCTCGTCGCGCATTTTCTCTAGTCTGTACAGGCAGGTGCAACAGGGACAGAAGTACAGGCGGAGGAACCTAGCCATCTTGGACTTCTTAGTCAGCTTCGAGTAGCCCGACTGGCTGTCTTTGGAACTTAACATCTCATTGTTTTCGCGACTGCACCTCGGTTCGTAAGCAATAAATTCGTGTTTGTATTTTGCAATATAATCATTGGGTTGTGCCTCTTCAACAATTGGCTCTGCCTTTTCAGGCTCCTGGTCCTGATCTAGTTCCCGCTCCCAAGACGTCAGGGGCATCAGGTACTCTTCAATATTTAAGCTATGTTTCGATGCTGGTTGCGATTGCCGAATCAAAGTCGCTAAATTGGTCATGGATGAGCTATCGGGTTGGTGCAGTCCATCCCCAGGAATTATATTACCCACTTTTTCTTTTAAATCACTCTTTAAACATAGTTTCATTCTTAGCACGGTTATGTCCGAATCGCTCGGCCATGATATAACGTCGGGTAAAGGACTCTTGTGGCGTTTTGAACGCAATTTCTTTAACTTCTTCTTACTACCACTGTCAGATATTGATTTAGTTAAGCCAGATTCTAAGCTCTTAGCCACATTAGCTGAAACCGTGCTATCTGACTCTGAAGGGAGTTTGAAGGCCACTTGCCGGACATTAAAATTTCCATTTGCTTTTTGGATATCAATTATGTCTTCAATTTTCCTAATATTCTCATTTGGAGAATGAACGTCGAGATCCATTGTTAAAAAATATTTTTGGCCATTTACTATTTTGTAAATTTTTATATTGTTATTGTTTCAATCAGGATGGTTTACTTTGACAGTAACTTATAATTTTTACTTTTAAAAATAAATCGTGCATTCAGTACATTCAATGGCATCTTCTGACCTACATTCTTTCTTACTGCATTCTGTTGCATACACACTACAAATATTATTTACATTTAAATAAACAATTATTAACAAATATTTAGCTTCACAGTACAGAAATGGTTTTTTGATACCAAATATTCGGTTTGGAAAATTTCTGCGTAAAAAGAAGCGTAACAGATTTTGACGTTAACGTTACGATTTACAGATGCGTTCGTAAACCAGTTTTTAGAGTTCAAATGTTTTTTTGAAAAATGATCACAAGGATTCTAAATATTGATATTACGACATTTTTTGAAGTTGTTTGAGGTGATTGTAATTTTAAACGTAAATTCTGCAAATAAATTAAAGAAAACACATAAATACTTTCATTTTGTTTTATGGACCGAGTTTTTGAACATTACATTTTTCTCAAATGTCATCACATCGCCCTATGGGGAAGGATGGTGTAATGTTTTCGCTCGATTAATTTTTAACTTTCTACCATGGAATCTAATAATACCGACACCGATATTGGTGATAAGTGTAATACTAACGGCGACTGTCCACCGACGCCGAAAAAACAATCTTTCGACTTGAATAACGCTAAAAATATTGATGACATCTCTACGCCTTCCGAGCTAAAATTCGATGAAGGTATTGTAAACAATTATTTTAGTCAATTTCATTACTTCCCATCTGCATGTATTTTTGTTATATTACTCTGTGATATCAGTCCTATTATTGTGTAAGTTTCCTGAACGTTGTTATGGAAAATGTGAGTGAAAGTCCCAGGTGCGTACTGGTAATGTCATTGACAATTTTGTTTAGAACCTGATTACGAAGACCTTGAAGTGAAGGAGAAGAAGAAAGAAATTGAGAAATGTTTAGAGAACCTGGATTGTGTGAACTTGGAACAGTGGCAAAATTTTGCAAAAGGAAAAGCAGGATTGATCAGTGGTAAGTGTGATAGTACAATTTGTTTACGTCGTTATGTGTTGAACAATGCCTCCCTCTGTCGTCATGCACAGCTATATTTATTACAAGAGATAAGTGGAAATGGTGTCTTTGTTACATTTTTTAAATTATTTAAAAAGCTTGCACAGAACTTGTTGAAGTAGGTACCTAGGTACTTTATAGTGTTTTTGATGACCAAATATCAGAGACAGTATTGTATTTTGTAAGGTTACACAGCTGGGCAAAATTGGTATTTTTTAATTATCTCTAGTGGTCACTAAGTACCTACTTCATGATATCAAGGTTTGGCCAAAAGCCTTGGTTCTTTTACTAGCACTGTCTTGAGTACATGAATCATAGTTTTAATTTAATTTACAACAAGCAGAGCTGGGCAAAATTTATGCTTTGCTTTAATTAAAATACAAATTACAAAATACTATCTTGCATTTATTTAAAATACGAAATACAAAATACTTTTAAGTTGTGTATTTGAAATATAAAATACGAAATACAGTATTTTAAATATTTTTATTTAAAATACTAATTACAAATTACAATTTACCATAGACCTTTTTGCCTACCAAAGCTACCAAGCCCTGTTTTCTGTAGAACGCACCCATTAATAAGTTTGCTAAATGTATTTATGTTCAAATGTATTTAGAAGTCATAAGTATTTGAAATACTAACTACAAAATACCTCAGGGTTAGGTATTTGAATAACCAATTACAAATTACATTTTAAGAAGTAATTGAAATACAAATACCAAATATGATTTGTATTTCAATAACATATTATTTTAATGACAAGTAATTCAAATACTGCCCAGCCCTGACAACAATATTGCACATAATTATAAACTCACTGCAAACAAAAACAGCATGATTATCTTTATTTAAACAGTACTTTATACAGAAATAGTGAAGAGTCCAATGTTTATTTTCTTATAGCAAATCTCATTGTAATTTATTATGGCAGATGACTACAGAAGAAAAATCTGGCCGTTGTTAGTTGGCGTGACACAGGAAGAATTAACAGAACCTCCGTCTTTAGATGAACTGTCCACACATATTGAATACAATCAGGTAAGGTGGTTGATCTAATAAACACATCACAACAACACACACTTATATTCCCCAAAGAGTAAACCACATTTCTTCAGTTATATAATTAGGTCCCCATATGAGGCGAGTTTATTGCCATGAACAGGGCAGAACAGAATTCCAGACTTTTGCTTGGTACTGACATGTCTTTGCATATATTTTAGTAACGTTTTTCTTTTTTTTGTATGTTCTGATGTACAATTAAGTATAAACAAACATTTTGCTCAGAAGTACATTTGAAACCACTAGATGTATGTTGCAGTCAGATGCCTAAAATCATTTTACAAAATTATTGAGTTCAGTCTATAAACTGTTTCTCAATTTATAAACTGATGCAATTTCTTGATTGTAACCTCTTTATTATTTTATGACCAGGTGGTGTTAGACGTGAACCGGTCACTGAAGCGGTTCCCTCCAGGCATTCCGTATGAGCAGCGTGTGGCGCTACAAGACCAGCTCACAGTACTCATACTGCGGGTCATCATGAAGTACCCGCATTTGAAGTACTATCAGGTCAGTTCACTGCTATTTACACTAAAAATAAAATAATCCATTATGTACCTAAGTTAATAATAGGAATTGTAGGAAATATTTACGAATTAATTAAATGTAAAGCAACAAATAGAGCAATCATTAAATAAATAAGGAAAATTATACATAGAAGTATATTAAGTATGAATTAGATTTATTGGGTGATGCTGTACCACATTGAACCACAATCACCACCAATTTTCTACCATATCACCATACCTATTACTAATGTCTTAGAACAAATTGCATTGAGATAAAAAATTGCAGGTAGTGAACATTAATAGCATATAATTTTTGTTCTAGTTTATTAATATTTTAAATTTTTATTAATTTTTTCTTACTAACTAATTTACATTTTTAAATATTTCTTAAAAAACACACAAAATAAAACATTTTAAAAATATATTTTAAATTATTGTTTATTAGCTTCTACTACTCAGTAGCTTATGTATAGAAACTTCTTAGTCTAACCGGGTCAGTACAATTTTGTATGCTGGTCTAAATGGCTAGAGGGGTCTCAATCGACAGGAAGTAGTCGCTTTCGATCAAACACTTCATATATTAGCCCAAACGACTCTTAGGTGCTTTATATGTACTAAGTAGAAATGATGCAGATAAACACTAATGTATAAGGCACGCCTGAAAAAGAAAATCAGCATTGGTCATTGGCCAAAAAAATCAAAACTGTGCTGACAAAATCAGGAACATAAGACATCTTTGTGCTCTAACATATAATACATAGATATGACCACAATCGGCAATCCAAAGGTCTGTTAACTAGTGGCACATATCATCAAACCGCAGTATGACCTGCTTCGCTTTGTCTCGACGTGTGCGGTGTGGCCAACTAGCCGCGGTGACGATACTTGTCGGTGTGAAGTATTTTCGATCCGTATCCGTAACATAATAGAAATAGAAACCATATAGGTACGATGGCATCCGAATGTCTATGTGACCTGAATATTAATTTCAATATCCTATTAGGCAAAGAGTGAGCCAAATTCCGCAAATTGTGTAAGGCTACACAGTAAAGTGAGATAATTTGAATAAACTCGAAATTCAGAAGGGTGTGTTCAAATTCTCACACTGAAATGTGTACCTTATTGCGTTGAGAATAAAGTTCTCTTAAAATGTGATCGCAGAATCGCGACTCGGTGTATGACTCTTTGTGTCAACTGCAACAGAAACTGTTAAAATATTTTAAAAAATAAGTCAATACGTACCTTGAATGCTTGAAGTCATGAATGAATTTGATAATAATTCATGAGTCATAAATTCATAATGAATGTCCGCTAGCCGTTAATTTTTAGATAAACAGATGGCTCCGAAACTAAACATATAATATGTAATAATATTGTGCACGAGTCAGTATCCTCCCCCACGCATATACGAGTAAAATACGTCATATTTTTAATTGCTTTGATCTTTGCCATTACCACCGTTTTCTTGAAGATTCAATTCAAATTCATTTATTGTTTGTCACAGGTGGAAAACCGGTTCATAACATAATAATTTAAAGTTCGCTGTAACATACCCATAGGGTGTACACAATATCTGATACATAAATTCAAAATCTATTTTATCATTAATATCATTATTCACGTCAGAATGCAGCGTGATTAATTAATACTAGCACTTCGCCCGCGACTTCGTCCGCGTGGGGATAGTAGGTACTCCACAAACTGCAACGCCCCTATACATATCCCATTATAAAGGTTAGTTTTGGAAAATTAAGCACAACGATTCTCATTATTGGTTCAGCGCAACTGTTCACCCCGTTCAGCCCGTCAGGGGTTGATTATGCAAAAATTGTTAGGTACATGATCTGTTTCAATTATCCCACTTTTAGTTTGTTCATAGAATTCCGACGTAAATTGAAGCAAGCTATAATTTCCTCCCCTAAAAACTTATTCACCCCTGCTTCACCCCTTATTATGTATGTACCTAGTTGATTTTCGAAAAATCCAAACATTTGTTATTCTTATTGTTTTATCGAAAACATTTAAATGCCGTGGTGTTTCAACTTCATCGGACCAAGCATTGATACGATTCTCCCCAGTTCGCTCAAGCCGCGACATTTTTCTTACTCCGAGCATGTTTATTACCGTCGTAACTTTTGAACGAAAGGTCCGATTTGAATGATTTAAAGTGTAATTTACACGGACATAATCAACCTTAATTATCAAACCATTTAAATGGATAAGGATTAATATCATGGTACTATAATCACCATTTTTTATTTCACCATGGGATTTGCTTGACTAATATTAACAAAAAGCGGTCATGGTGACTTATTCATAATAGTTAGACATATGGTATCGCGGACTTTTTTGTAGATATTGATGACCTCTATAAAACTGTAGTACATCACTTTGCTCTATTGTCAATAGATTCCGCAGCGTACGCGATATAAGGATTTTTTCTCACACCTTGGGTCACATTATCGAAGTTTTCATACGGATCCCTAACTTTTTTGAAAATATTCTATAGCCTATGACCATCACCGATAATGTAGGATTCTACTGGTGAAAGAATTTTTCAAATCGGCCCAGTAGTTTCGGAGCCTATTCATTTCAAACAAACAAACAAACAAACAAATCTTTCCTCTTTATAATATTAGTGTAGATTACTAACCTTGCCAAAACACATTATAATATTAATGAATAAAATCACTCACGTCAAAATTCATTAACATTATCCTCGACTCTACTTACTTATTCCCTCCCGAAAATATTTACAAATCTGGAATCCCCAAAGTGCCCATAAGACTGATGCTAACAACGACACAGGTCCCTCACTGCACACAAATGTATCTAAAAAGTTACCATCATCTTGAAAAGCAGAAGGTACAAAGCAAATCGAGTCGAGGTTCTTGTCAAAATCCATTTTAGTAAAGCACTACGCCCGCGACTTCGTTTGTGCAGATCTATTACAAACAATTTTCCCCTACAATTTACACTCCCTTACAGTTCGAATTTCCATAAATCTCTTCTTAAGTGCTCTCCTTCATCAATTCATAAGAGCCAGCCTTGTGCAAAATTTCATATTCCTAATTCATATTCCTAGTTGCCTGTCTTGTCCTGTGCGTTGGTGGTGTAAGTCAGTCAGTCCCTTTTATATATTGTTTAAAGACTAGCACTTCACACGCGTCTTCCTACGCGCATATCTCGTTTCTGACTAGTCTATTTCCGTTCCTGTATAGCCTTCGTCATGAATATGGCTATTATATACAAAAAAAAAAATCTAAATCCCACTGCCCTTTGCGTTCTAGAGTCGCGGATTTTGTTCGAAAGAGTCACCGCGGCCCTGGAACGCAAAGGGCACTAGGAGGCTCACGGATGGGTTTTAGCTCTGGGTGGAGCGGGAGGGGTCATTTGATGATTTCCCATCTATAAAAAAAAGGTTCCAGAGATAGCGTAGCGCGTTCAAACAAACAAACTCTTCAGCTTTATTATATTAGTATAGATTTCGAGGAGTGTTCCAAGGTAACATCCAAAAATACTAATCTAAGAGTCAAACAGAAACTATGTCAGAGAGTGCGGAAGGAAGCAGATCACAGTCGACCTTGATAGCGTGAACTTGTTACCAGCTGTTATCAACTTATCAGTGACACAATAGCTAATAGTACGCTCGCCTGGTTACGCTTATGGGTTAGTGTATCAACTGGCTTGTATTGTGTTACTTGTTATCAGGAGTCAAGTTCCAGGCTTATTATAAACAATGTTATTTTACTTGTGAAATGCAAAATAAATTGCTTTTTGATTAAATCTTATAAATAAAGCCTATAATAGCCCTTTTGTAATTTATTTTGCATCTCATAATATCAGCCAATTGCCGTCCACTGCTGAACGTAAGCCTCCCCCAAAGAGCGCCAACCATCCCGGTCTTGAGCAGTCCGCATCCATCCGCTGCCAGCCATCTTCTTCAAATCATCGACCCATCGTGCCGCAGGGCGTCCCACACTACATTTGCCCATACGCAGTCTCCACTCTAACACAAGTCTGCTCCATCGACCGTCTGTGATAATGTATTTTGCATCTGCGCAGCATTAATTCTTGACATCCGAAGTGGCTTGTTTGGAACTTAATTGTCGTTTTTTGTTTATCATCATCATCTTCATATCAGCCAAAAGACGTCCACTGCTGCTGGTCGTGAGATGGACCGATGACCTGGTGAGGGTCGCGGGTAGCCGATGGATGCGAGGCGCACAGGACCGGTTGTTGTGGCGACACGCGCGGGGAGGCCTATGTCCAGCAGTGGACGTTTTTTGTTGCTGTTTTTAAAATTTTCAGTTTGTTCTTAACCTAATTTACTTTTACATAAAAACAAAAATAAAAACAGAAATAAAAGGTGTTTGTTGTCACATTGTCCGGAATAAAGGATAAAAATATATCTTTAATTAAAAACGACGACCGGCGACGACCTTGCTGTACAAAATACAAACAAACGGCACATCACTGTACCAGTACCACACATAACGTTACGCTTTTATTAATTTCTCGGTCACTTCACTGCTTTATAAAACGCATACTGTACGAAATGTAAATTCGTAGGTACCTACAACATTTTCTTTTTACTAGCTATTACAAGATAAAGCATTGCAACAATAGGTTTTTTTTTTATACTGGATAACTTTTTTTCCAGTGCGCAAACTTTGAGAACCACTTCTGCCCATGTAAATGAACAACTTGCCCCAAGAAAGCCATAGTCAATTCCTAAAAAAAAATTTGAACTTCCCATACAAAATTGTAATCAACTGACCACAATTTGTATGGGAGACTCAATTTTTTTTTTGCACGCAACGCAACGCACTGGAAAAAAAATTACCCAGTATATAAAAACCGGCCAAGTGCGAGTCGGACTCGCGCACGAAGGGCCCCACTTAAATATTTGTTTTATTTTAATTTAATTATTTATTTTTAAAATGAATATATATATGGGTAACTTAATATTCTATGAATATTTCAAACCTCTTCCTGTTGCCTTTATCAATATCGAGCTAAAACGCGCAATAAAATCACGTTTGTTGTATGGGAGCCCCCTTAAATATTTATTTTATTCGGTTTTAGTATAAATGTTGTTATATCGGCAGCAGAAATACATCATCTGTGAAAATTTCAACTGTCTAACTATCACTGTTCATGAGATACAGCCTGGTGACAGACGGACGGACAGACAGACAGACGGACAGCGGAGTCTTAGTAATAGGGTCCCGTTTTTACCGTTGGGGTACGGAACCCTAAAAACTAGATCGACCAAAATTATATGATCTATGTCGCCTGCGCATCTAATAAATAATCAATTTATTGCTTGCGATTGCTGCTCTGCTACTATGTAAAAATAGATTCGTCGAAAATACCGATGATGTAGTCCGCGATGCATTGCTGTCGGAACTGGACTGGATACGAGTATAATTTGTCGAGTATACGAGTTTAGTCTGGGGCAAGATATTCCAGATAATGTAGCTCCAACATAAGGGTCAGATGAAAACTGGCGTATCAGCCGCATTTTGCTGAACTGGATCTGTTCGAACGGCACACAATGTTACTGCTTCAAATTAAGTATCCTTACTCGTACATTTTGTGAGTAATGAAAAATAAGGACTTGGAAATTTGTATGAAATGACGTACGGAGTAAACGCTCTTTATTTACACCCGTGGGAAGCCGGGTCGGTAACCTAACATAACCTGCCTCGACGGCGCACGGTGGGCTGAAATCGCGAAGTTGGGACTTAAGGATTTTTAAATATATATTTGCATTGTATATACTTATACCATACTTTTATGTTTTGGAACTTTTTTTTTAAAGTAGGTTATTACCCTAAAATTTCAGAGATTTAATTTGTATGAATAAAACAAAGAATTCGATGCATGGTGCATATTATTAGGATTATTATTATTAGTTTGTTGTAAATATTTTGTGCAACTGCATTCCACACCACTCTTTCCACAACACCAAAACCGGTTTTCTTATCAGTAGACGAGTCGTCATTAGTGACGTGCGCCAATCAGAGGGCAGTAAATTTGCAGGTAAAAAATATTTGGGGTAGCAAGTTGAAAACAATGATATCAGTTCGTTGTAACCACCCTTTACATACGGACTACCCGCTCGTTACTTGATTTTTGTTAAAAGTTGATTTTCGAGAATTTTGTGAAAATGTTTAGTGATTTAGTTACTAATGTTGATATGTTTGTGAAATTGAAATCAAGTGGTAGTATTAAGGATCATAACTTTTTATACAGTGCTATCAAGTCAAAATTGTGTGATTTAAATCAAGATAATGATAATTTGCTAAAGGAATTCTGCGCAAAGTATTGTTATAATACTTATAAAAAATGGGAAAATGCTAAACGAAAAGAACATACATTTAGAAGTAAATACAGTGATTGGTTGGCATCGGAGATAGTTTGGCCTGAGTTTATGAAAGATTTTGCAAAAAACGACGACGATCCAGTTCCTAGCACATCAACTACATCTCATGAAAAGGTGTCTGTTGGTACATCAACTCAAGTAAGTCCGAGAAAACCATTTACAGAATTAGGTCATAAACAAAAAAAGAGACGTACGGAACTTACTACGCAAACTATTGCTTCAGAGGAGTTGTCACATGCCCATGTTTTTAACTTAAAAGCAGAAGGAAAGGAAGATGTTGCTGACATATTACAGCATCTGCTCAAGCATCCACAGGACGTGCAAAAAGTAAAAGATTGTCTTTTTGGAAATAAAAAGAAATCAGTATTCTCTCCAGATGAAGCTTTAGGCTTGTTTTTGTCTTTGAAATTGTCAAAATGGCAATATAATACGCTACGAAAAAGTATCGCAGAAGTAACTGGTACCAACGTATATCCCTCTTACTACGCACTGCAAAATGAAAAAATTAAATGTTATCCACCTAAAACTGCTATTGTAGTAACAGATAAAACGGCTACGATAGAATTGCAGGCACTATTGGATATTACTGTGAAGAGAATTATAATGTCAAACGAAATTAGTGAAACTTGTAAAGATTTGACACTGATTAGTAAATGGGGATTTGACGGAGCTTCGAATCAAGCCAATTATAAGCAGAAAGTTGGAAGAGAAAATGAAGAAGATGAGGACTTTGACGATTCTAGCGTATTTATGGGTAGTTTGATTCCTATCAAATTAGTGTCTAGTGACAGAGTTATATGGGAAAATGATTCCCCAAATTCCTCATTATGGTGTCGTCCGCTGTTTTTTAAATTCATGAAGGAAAACAAATTCAGCATTTTGCAAGAAAAAAATGCGATTGAGGCAGAGATTAACAATTTAGTTAAGACAGTGGTTGATGATTTGACCATCTCGCACAACCTAATACTAACCATGATAGATGGTAAAGCGACTGCAGTTCTTTGCGATACATCAACACAAAGATGTGACATATGTAAAGCTACTCCAAAGGAAATGAATGATTTGTCCTTGGTTTTGGCAAAAGAAATTGATGTCGATTTATATAAATATGGTTTATCGTCGTTACACATCTGGATACGATTCATGGAATGCATTCTTCATATAGCGTACAGATTAGATTTGAAGACATGGATGGTGAAAGGTGACAGTAAAGCTATTATGGAGAGCAAAAAGAGAAATATTCAGGAAGCATTTAAATCCGAAACAGGACTTTTAATTGATGTTGTGAAACAGGGTCATGGTACAACAAATGATGGGAATACTGCGAGGAGATTTTTCGAAAACCCCGATATTGCAGCTTCGATCACAGGAGTAAATGAAGAATTAATAAAAAGATTTAAAACTAAATTAGAAGCAAGTTCGTCGGGTCACCGTATTGATATATTGAAGTTTAAAGATTATACCGAAACCACCATGGAACTATACATTGAATTATATAATTGGTTTTACATGCCTGCAAGTGTTCACAAAGTTTTAGCTCACGGAGCAGCTATTATTGAAAGCTTGGGTATAGTGCCCATTGGAAAATTATCCGAAGAAGCAGCTGAAGCACGCAACAAAGATTTTCGGAGATATCGTGCTCATAATTCGAGGAAATTCTGTAGAAAAGCTACTAATGAAGATATTTTGAACAATTTGTTAATCAGCTCTGATCCACATATTTCAAAGATACGACACAAACTGGTGCGAAAACACAAAGCCTTTTCAGAAGAAGCAACAGCTTTGTTGATCGTTAAGGATACATTTGTTGACGATGATGATCAAGAAAATTTAGGGGTTTTAACTGAAGACCCGTTATTGTCAGAGCATGGTGTTGAGCATGGTGCAGGCCCCTCCTAAAAATATTGGTAAATGATTTGAATTTTGAATTTGTCTTTGTAAGTCTCACACATACAGAACACAGATTTGTAGTCGTGGATTAGGCCTATTGGGGAGACCACTGATAAAAAAAACGCGCCTAGTTCTCTACCTCTGGGGTGGTGTGGAATAGAGAATACAATAATTATCACTGCTAAGTATTCTGAGATTTAGGTGACTTTTAAGATATTTTCGTTCAAAAAAATCTAAAAAAGTCTAACTACCTACTAAGTCACAGTAAACTACAGTAGACGATTAGATGCAAATAAATTGTACTATTAAAATACTTATCCAACAATTGGAAGAAATTTGAGATTTTGTAGACTTAAATGCGATTTTAATAAAAAAAAAATAAAAAAAAAAAATTCTCCTAAATCGCAGCAAAGCGCAGTAGCTGACTAGTTGTAAAAATAAGCTAATAAATAGTACTATTTTAATATATACATCGCAGTTGGAGATGTTTTCAGATTTTTGAGATTCTTTAGATTTTATGATTTTTTCTATACAAAAAAATATTTAAAAAATTGTAGTACTACAAATAATGCATAAAATAAAAAGTCATAGAACAATAATTTACTGTATTAGATAGTAGAACAAATTTGCATCATTAATCAGTAAAAATAAGATGACTTTTTTTTTAATGTCCTAAGTCCACTACGTATATAAATCAACCCACCGTGCGGCGGTGCACAATCTTGGTCACTTATCGGGTCTCAAAAGTCCAAACTCAAGGTTTTTCCCAACTGCCAGGGTTGCGGATTCTGTTCGAAAGAGTTACCGCGGCCCTGGAAAGTAAAGGACACTAGGAGGAGCACGGATGGGTTTTAGTCAGTAAGAGTCTGACACTCCCTTCCGCTCCGGGAGGAGTCATTTGATGATTTCCCATCCATTAAAAAGGTGTTTGCAAAAAGGCGATGGAGCGTCACGTTCTAGGTATTAAGCTCGGCGATCGAATACGATGTTTATGTAATGCATCCTAGTGTAAATATTGTACTGTTATCCCCAGGGCTACCACGACGTAGCGATCACGCTCCTGCTCGTGTGCGGCGACCGCGCGTCGTTCCCGCTGCTGTGCCGGCTGTCATACGGGCCGGGCGCTCCGCTGGCGCCCTTCATGCAGACCACCATGCAGCCCACGCAGCACCTGCTCAACTACATGCTGCCGGTGGTCAGCAGGGCGGACAGGAAGCTCGCGGAGTGCTTAGACAAGTGAGTTTTAAACAAAAATACGCATACTTACACCCGGTTTTAGGATTGAAAATTTTAACGCAAGTGGTCCGATTGGCTGTTGAAAAATCATCCACAGCAGTCATTTGAATGGACAATTTGTTGGCAAACTTCCATACCAGAGGGCATGTGCGAGTTTTTTAAACGTGTAGGTACTTGATTGCGTTAACGTTTCTAATTTTCAAATTGTAGGAAAAAAAATACGGTTTTCTGTTATTATCACCAGACGGCGCTGATTCAGTTTCAATACAAATTGACGTTTATCCTAACGTGATCGAAAACGTTAAAAAACTCGCACTAAACCCACTGATGATTGTGCTCGGTCGTGGATTCTCCAGTGCGGAATAAATGTCTCCATAATACAATCCATATGAATACTTTCTTACCATCTAGACGACACAGTTGGCGCAGTGGTTGAGCGATTGACTGCTGCGCTGCGTGTCGCGGGTTCGATTCCCGCACGGAACAAATATTTGTATGGCCTACAGATAGTTGTGATAGTTGTTCCGGGTCTGGCTGTTAGTGTACGTGAATTTATACGTTTGTAAACGCACCCACGGTACAGGAGAAATTCCTAGTGTGGGTAAACGTTAAAAAAAAAAAATCTGAAGTACTTCATGACGGGGACGTCTATGGTCAACCCCTTCCTTCAATCCAATTATCCCCTTTCCGTCAATCGAATTTTACAAATATTTTATTTATTCTTTTTTTTTCAAGAAAAACGAAGCTCTGTGGCAAATGGCACGGAGAAGCCTTCGTTTGATTTTAGAAGGAAACATTTGACTCCCTCTTCCCCCATTTCCGCGGTTCCTGCATACACTTGAACATGTTGTCTTTCTCTCGTAGAGCACAAGTGGGCACGATGTTCGCCCTGCCGTGGTACCTGACGTGGTTCGGGCACAGCCTCAACAAGTACGCGGACGTGGTGCGGCTGTACGACTACTTCCTGTGCGCGCCGCCTCTGTTCCCCGTGTACGTCACGGCCGCCATCGTGCTCTACAGGGCCGACGAGGTGCTCCACTGTGAATGTGATATGGCGATGTTGCATTGCTTGTTGTCTAGGGTAAGTTGAAGTATCATTATGAGGAGATACAAACAAATTAACACAATGAAACCAATGAATGTAAAGACCTTGTTTTCGTTCTTTGACTGGCTATATTTTTAACTAAGGAAGAATTTCTATATTTTGGGTCCATTCGAGATTCGTCAAAAACAGTAGAGTAACATGAAAATGAGGGAAAAAGCTGAGTCTGGAAATTTGGCTACGATCTATCGAGCAGACCTTATCTGTAAAACGCTAAAAAACATTTACTTTAATTTCATTCTGACAAGGTTAATTCTCGTATGAAATGTCTTTCAATTCCCTCTGATCGCGACGATAGGTCTTAGTGATGTAAATGAAAGGAGCAGTGGACTGTATAACATGTAATGATTAATAACAATAAGTAATGAAACGGTACGGTTGGTTTACGTGAATAATAAGTTATGGGAATCTAATATGCGCTCGCGCAGCCGTGCTTGGAGGCGTGCAACAGCTGACTATCGTGGCGTGAGGGCGCTCGCTCGGCGCCTGCCGTCGACCGGCGAGCCGCTGTCCCCGCACCCCTCGCCCACCTCGCACCCCTCGCCCCTCTCGCACCCCTCGCCCACCTCGCACCCCTCGCACCCCTCGCCCCTCTCGCACCCCTCGCCCACCTCGCACCCCTCGCACCCCTCGCCCACCTCGCACCCCTCGCACCCCTCGCCCCTCTCGCACCCCTCGCCCACCTCGCACCCCTCGCACCCCTCGCCCACCTCGCACCCCTCGCACCCCTCGCCCTCCTCGCACCCCTCGCACCCCTCGCCCCTCTCGCACCCCTCGCCCACCTCGCACCCCTCGCACCCCTCGCCCCTCTCGCACCCCTCGCCCACCTCGCACCCCTCGCACCCCTCGCCCACCTCGCACCACTCGCACCCCTCGCCCCTCTCGCACCCCTCGCCCACCTCGCACCCCTCGCACCCCTCGCCCACCTCGCACCCCTCGCACCCCTCGCCCACCTCGCACCCCTCGCACCCCTCGCCCACCTCGCACCCCTCGCACCCCTCGCCCCTCTCGCACCCCTCGCCCACCTCGCACCCCTCGCACCCCTCGCCCCCCTCGCCCGCCTCGCACCCCTCGCCCCCCTCGCACCCCTCGCCCCTCTCGCACCCCTCGCCCACCTCGCACCCCTCGCCCCTCTCGCCCACCTCGCACCCCTCGCACCCCTCGCCCCTCTCGCACCCCTCGCCCCTCACGCACCCCTCGCCCCTCTCGCACCCCTCGCCCCTCACGCACCCCTCGCCCCTCTCGCACCCCTCGCCCAACTCGCACCCCTCGCCCCCCTCGCACCCCTCGCCCCCCTCGCACCCCTCGCCCCTCTCGCACCCCTCGCCCCTCTCGCACCCCTCGCCCGCCTCGCACCCCTCGCCCCTCTCGCACCCCTCGCCCACCTCGTACCCCTCGCACCCCTCGCCCCTCTCGCACCCCTCGCCCACCTCGCACCCCTCGCACCCCTCGCCCCTTTCGCACCCCTCGCCCCTCACGCACCCCTCGCCCCTCTCGCACCCCTCGCCCGCCTCGCCTCTCTCGCACCCCTCGCCCGCCTCGCCCCTCTCGCACCCCTCGCCCACCTCGCACCCCTCGCCCACCTCGCACCCCTCGCACCCCTCGCCCCTCTCGCACCCCTCGCCCCTCACGCACCCCTCGCCCCTCTCGCACCCCTCGCCCGCCTCGCCTCTCTCGCACCCCTCGCCCGCCTCGCCCCTCTCGCACCCCTCGCCCACCTCGCACCCCTCGCACCCCTCGCCCACCTCGCACCCCTCGCCCACCTCGCACCCCTCGCACCCCTCGCCCCTCTCGCACCCCTCGCCCACCTCGCACCCCTCGCACCCTCGCCCCTCTCGCACCCCTCGCACCCCTCGCACGCCTCGCCCCTCTCGCGCCCCTCGCCCACCTCGCACCCCTCGCACCCCTCGCCCCCCTCGCCCGCCTCGCACCCCTCGCCCCCCTCGCACCCCTCGCCCCTCTCGCACCCCTCGCACCCCTCGCCCCTCTCGCACCCCTCGCCCACCTTGCACCCCTCGCCCACCTCGCACCCCTCGCCCCTCTCGCACCCCTCGCCCACCTCGTACCCCTCGCCCCTCTCGCACCCCTCGCCCACCTCGCACCCCTCGCACCCCTCGCCCCTCTCGCACCCCTCGCCCCTCACGCACCCCTCGCCCCTCTCACACCCCTCGCCCGCCTCGCCTCTCTCGCACCCCTCGCACCCCTCGCCCCTCTCGCACCCCTCGCCCACCTCGCACCCCTCGCCCACCTCGCACCCCTCGCACCCCTCGCCCCTCTCGCACCCCTCGCCCACCTCGCAACCCTCGCACCCTCGCCCCTCTCGCACCCCTCGCACCCCTCGCACGCCTCGCCCCTCTCGCGCCCCTCGCCCACCTCGCACCCCTCGCACCCCTCGCCCCCCTCGCCCGCCTCGCACCCCTCGCCCCCCTCGCACCCCTCGCCCCTCTCGCACCCCTCGCACCCCTCGCCCCTCTCGCACCCCTCGCCCACCTTGCACCCCTCGCCCACCTCGCACCCCTCGCCCACCTCGCACCCCTCGCCCCTCTCGCACCCCTCGCCCACCTCGTACCCCTCGCACCCCTCGCCCCTCTCGCACCCCTCGCCCACCTCGCACCCCTCGCACCCCTCGCCCCTCTCGCACCCCTCGCCCCTCACGCACCCCTCGCCCCTCTCGCACCCCTCGCCCGCCTCGCCTCTCTCGCACCCCTCGCCCGCCTCGCCCCTCTCGCACCCCTCGCCCACCTCGCTCGGCGCCTCGCCCACCTCGTACCCCTCGCACCCCTCGCACCCCTCGCACCCCTCGCCCCCCTCGCACCCCTCGCCCCTCTCGCACCCCTCGCCCCTCTCGCACCCCTCGCCCGCCTCGCACCCCTCGCCCCCCTCGCACTCCTCGCACCCCTCGCCCCTCTCGCACCCCTCGCACCCCTCGCACCCCTCGCACCCCTCGCCCCTCTCGCACCCCTCGCCCACCTCGCACCCCTCGCACCCCTCGCCCCTCTCGCACCCCTCGCACCCCTCGCACGCCTCGCCCCTCTCGCGCCCCTCGCCCACCTCGCACCCCTCGCACCCCTCGCCCCCCTCGCCCGCCTCGCACCCCTCGCCCCCCTCGCACCCCTCGCCCCTCTCGCACCCCTCGCCCACCTCGCACCCCTCGCCCCTCTCGCCCACCTCGCACCCCTCGCACCCCTCGCCCCTCTCGCACCCCTCGCCCCTCACGCACCCCTCGCCCCTCTCGCACCCCTCGCCCGCCTCGCCCCTCTCGCACCCCTCGCCCACCTCGCACCCCTTGCCCACCTCGCACCCCTCGCACCCCTCGCCCCTCTCGCACCCCTCGCCCCCCTCGCACAACTCGCACCCCTCGCCCCTCTCGCACCCCTCGCACCCCTCGCACGCCTCGCCCCATCTCGCACCCCTCGCCCACCTCGCACCCCTCGCCCCCCTCGCCCGCCTCGCACCCCTCGCACCCCTCGCCCCTCTCGCACCCCTCGCCCACCTCGCACCCCTCGCACCCCTCGCCCCTCTCGCACCCCTCGCCCACCTCGCACCCCTCGCACCCCTCGCCCCTCTCGCACCCCTCGCCCCTCACGCACCCCTCGCCCCTCTCGCACCCCTCGCCCATGCCGCGCGGTGTTGTTGAGACGAGTGGACTCAACACCCTCCTAATTTTTTTCGACCTTAAAATAACATTCCCATCACAAAACCTCAGAGAATTTAAAGGTTTTCTTTTGTATGTTCCAGTTACCAGATGACTTACCGTTCGAAGACATCCTCGTGACCGCCGAGCAGCTGTACGAAGACAACGACCCCACTGACCTCGAGCCTGAAGTCGCCGCGCTGGAGAGGAGAGAGTAAGTCTTGTTTTTACTCGCATTAGAGACTTTAAAGGAGGAGCTCGTGGCTAAATAATTACAGCCGCACGGGTCGATCTTCAAGGCTAAGCAACGCTTGCCGGGGTCGGTCTGTGGATGGGTGACCATCTTAAAATATCAAGTGTGAGCAGCAAAAACTGAAAAATTGCTGGTTGCCTAACGAAATTTTAGCCAAATCTGATTAGTTTCAAGCTGCAGAAAAAATATAAATATAATTATGTTGAATTTAACTATATTTACAAGAACCCTGTTGTTTCCGTTACATGTTTAAAAATAAAATCCTCGATAGAAATGATCGTCAAAGTTACCTCTAACATTGAAAAAACCTTTGAAAAAAAAACCGTATTTCTAGCCTAATTATGCCGGTGAAATTTATAACAAAATAATGAATCGAATGTTAATGCAAAACGTTGTTGTTTTAGATTATTAATGTCTCAACTTAGTTTTGAGTAAATCAATAATATTTGGCAATAAATTGCAAGCATTGTGTCGTCGCGCTTCTCTTTCTTTTCTATACAGTCCGAGAGTGACCGAGTTTTTGCTATGACAGCGCCTTAAGCCGTTGGTCCCAGCTGTCATTTGTAGATCTTTGGCGACTGTCATCCGTTATGGATTGTCAGAAGCCAGAAAATCTGACTCTAGTCTTGCCAAGAAGTACCGTGTTACCCAGATAATGGGTTGTGGAGTCTGGTAGGCAGCTGCTCCGCGTAAAATACTGGTATTC
The DNA here is from genome assembly GCA_947386135.1 of Melanchra persicariae. NCBI lineage: Eukaryota > Metazoa > Arthropoda > Insecta > Lepidoptera > Noctuidae > Melanchra > Melanchra persicariae. The sequence goes on along the minus strand of OX376653.1, from coordinate 1,903,311 downwards.
AGCTGAATCCGGTTTGACTGGGAGCCGACCCCAATAAAGTTGGGAAAAGGCTAGGCAGATGATGATGATGATTTAGTTATTAGTGTAGTGGCGTATAGACGCCACTACACTAATAACTTTGAAAGTCTCAGTCGTCAGCTGTTTTTGTAGTTCGTACGAGGTGGTATAGACCACCTCGTACGAACTACAAAAACAGCTGACGACACACAAATTCTAAATGGCGAAGTCAAAGTTCTCTGCGCAACTTGAACATATAAAACTGCCCGCCGGTGACTGTCACTGACTGTCAGGCAGTTAACCCCCTGCTGCTCATACCTCTTTTTTTTTAAATTTTATGAATGGACTAGCTCTTGACCTCGATCACGTCTGATGGAAAGCGATAGATGAGGTCCATGATGAAGCGAGCGTGCCCAGTGCGTGCCTTGAGGCACTGGTACTCCCACGCGTCGACGAAACACAACAGGCTGCTTGACGCCGGGGGGAGGGGGGAGGGTGGTCGCGAACCAGGCGGGTGTTAGCCCTACCACCGCAAGGGAAGGATTGGCCAGTCTTATAAGGTGTTTGGTGAGACTCCAGGATGCGCCGAGGGAGAGGTTCAGTTCAGTGTCTGATGGAACAAATTGCGCTACACGAGAAGGCTCCTTCATGCATCCCAAAACCAAAACCTCTATAGTAGTAGCACGTATGTGTTGCGACGTACTGTTTTCTTTTAGTGGTGTAGTTTCCATCGGAAATTTGCATCAAATTCAAACTATTTATTTCAATTGAACCATTTACGGGCACTTTTGAATTGTCAAGGCCGGTCAGTCAAAAAGATGAAGCTATTAAATTTTATTTTTTTTACAATGATATGGTTACATCATTATACTTATACTTAGATGTGAGAACAATGTAGAAATAAATGCACGTAAAAGTGTCCGGAGTAAAAACCATTATCTATAACCCCCCTAAGATATTTCTTTTATTTTAATTTAATATTTAAGTACTAATATTAATTTTAAATCAACTACTTAAACACGTAAAACTTATAGATACTAAATACAAATTCAAATTCATTCGTCCACATCGCTGTCAACGGGAAAAGTGCCCAGAACACTGGCCGCATTGCCACGTTGAATGGCAATGCTGATTCGTTGGCCAAAGAAAAGGCCAGCTCTCTGGTCACGTGAAGAGTCGACTAACTGCTTGCTGATTACGCGAAAAACTCGATGAGCACTTGGACCCCATGGCCCTAGTGTTTCAACCCCAAACGGCTCAAATACATAATTCCCAATAAGGTTGTTGTATTATTGCGCCGTTTGAGATTTTCTGCACCCGCAGCAGCCGCCCCAGCACAACCCGTCGTGCTAAGAAGATGGGATGGCACAAGGGTGTCGACACATGTTGCATCCCACACCAAAGGCCTACCCAACTTCCAAGGCATTATGGTCATCCCATAATGCCTTTTAATTTAATTATTAATTTTTAAAGTGAATATAAAACTAAATATTCTGTGAATATTTCAATCTTCTACCTGTTACCGTTATAAATATAATTAATACAAGTGTGCGTTTAATACAAGATTTAAATTTCGTTTCATTCAGTTCTAATATATATTTATATATATTAGATTATTTTTTATTTATTTTTTTTATATTTTTTGTGAATGTTTATATTTGAATAAATTATTATTATTATTATTATTTCCTTTATTCAGTTTTACACATATATTTTACATTTTTAAATATTTCTATAAAAACAATAAAAAAACATTTAAAAATATAAAAAATAGTAGTCCGCCGGTGTCGGGAGCTGGGTCCAAGCTACCGGTGGTTAGGGCTCCAGAGAAAGGAACCTCCTCACAATACGAGCCGTATCGAGGAGAACTGCCTTCTGAATCAGGCCCTTTACCCAACTGCGTAACGCCAGCTTCGACAGGTGGTCGTCGAAGCTTTTGGCTATCAAGCCATTGGCCGTAACGACTATCGGCACAATGACAGCCGAGTCCACATTCCACATGTCGACAACCTCGTGTGCTAAGTCAAGATACTTGATTTGTTTCTCTTTCTCAGCTTTCACGAGGTTCTCGTCATGTGGAATGGTAACATCGATTATCATTGTGCGGCGCGCTAATCGGTCTATCACCACTATATCGGGCTTGTTAGCTATGATAGTCCTATCAGTGATGATAGACCGATCCCAATACAACGTGACATGGTCATTTTCGAGAACTGGGTCGGGCACATACTTGTAATACGGTACCTCAGAATCCACAAGTTTGTATTTCAAAGCAAGTTGCTGGTGAATAATCCTAGCCACTTGGTTATGCCTGTGCAAGTACTCGCCGTTAGCCAGACGAGAACAACCAGAGATAATATGTCTGATGGACTCACCCGGACGGTGACATGCCCGACACACGTCAACCGTCCCGTCCTTCATAATATGCCTCCGGTAGTTGTTCGTCAAGATAACTTCGTCCATAATTGCACAAACAAAACCTTCAGTTTCTCCGAAGAGATCACCGAAACGTAGCCAGGCCACGGACGCCGGGAAATCTACGTCGGACCCATAAAGGGCCCGATAGAAGCGCCCGTGAAGCTCCTTGCCTTTCCATACCTCCTTGCGGTCATCTGTAGTAAGTATTACAGGTTTGCGCCAGTTCTCTTTAGCCATGGACAACGGGGTGAGTCCCTTGTCCACTGCGACCACATCTCGGTGCATACCCACATCGGCTTTGAGAAAATATTCTCTGAGACTGCACATCTCGTGGTTGTGGAGAGTCTTAGCATTTAAAAAGCCTCGACCTCCACACTTCCGCGGGATGTACAGTCTCATCACCGACGATCGTGGGTGATGCATCCGATTTGCAGTCAGCAGTGTACGGACCCTTCTATCCAGGGCGTCGAGTTCGGTTTGAGTCCATTTGAGTATGCCGAAAGAGTACATTAATACCGGCATGACCCAACCGTTGAAGGCACGCACCTTATTTCCGCCCGACAAAAGGCTGTTTAAAACCTTTTTCAGGCGGCCAAAGAAGCGCTCCTTCAGCGATTGCTTCATGTCAGTACCGTTAATGCCCAACGCTTCCGACATACCCAAATACTTGTAGGTTTCGGTTGAGCTAAGAGATCTAACCTGTATGGAATCCGAGAGTTGAATTCCCTCAGATTCCATAATCTCCCCTTTCTTTACATGCATGACTGCACATTTGTCCACACCAAATTCCATCCTGATGGCACTACTGAAGTTTTCAGTTACCTTCAGTAGCTCCATCAGTCGCAAATTGTTGGGGGCAAAGAGTTTCAGATCATCCATGTAAAGGAGGTGAGATATGGTTTGACCACCTCTTCTCAACCGATAGCCTAGGCCTGAATCCTCCAGCAGTGTGCTAAGAGGATTCAGAGCTAAGCAAAACCAAAGTGGACTCAAACTGTCGCCCTGGAATATTCCCCGTTTAATCCATACAGGCTCATCATTCCCTTGAATCGGTCGACATCCTGGATAGCGAAGGACCGTTTTCCATTGCCTCATACATGACTCAAGGAAGGTGCGTAGAGTTGCATCTATTTTGTACAACTCCAGCACCTTCATGAGCCATGTATGTGGCACAGAGTCATAGGCCTTCTTGTAATCTATCCAACATGTCGACAGATCCTTGCGGGATCGACGAACCTGTTGGCTTATGGCCATGTCTATGAGGAGTAGCTCCTTAGTGCCGCGGGACCCCTTCCTACATCCATTCTGGGAGGCGTACATAATTGAATTAGACTCAATGTGATCATTAATTTTTACTCTCAGAATGGATGTAAGAAGTTTATAGACCGTCGACAAACAAGTAATCGGTCTATAATTCTTGGGTTCCGCGGGACTACCTGTCTTATGGAGCAGGTGGGTAACGCCAGTTGTTAGAAACTGTGGTAGCGACCCAGACTCCAAGGATGACTGGAATTGAGATGCCAGGAGCGCGTGTGAGCTGCTATACCACTTAAGCCAGAAGTTATGCAGTCCGTCCGGGCCTGGAGATTTCCAGTTCGGTAATGGACGGACTGCTGTGGCTACATCTATTGGTGTAATGGCAATAGCTTCCATTTGTGGTATAGCTTCACACACGCGCTCGACATCGCGCATCCAACCACCCTCGGCATGACAGACGGGCACCGACCAGATGTTTCGCCAGAATGTACTCGTGGCGAGATCATCCGGGCGGCACACGTCTGTCACACTTTGTTCAGGTCGCTCCCACGCTCTGTATACCCACCTTTCATCGCTCTGGGACATACGATTCTGCGAGTATCGATCAACCCGCCTCTTATACCGTCGAATACGGTTCGCCCATGCACAAACTTTCTGCTTCAGGAAGTCGATGCGCTCTGTAATACGGGACATGCACTCCTGAGGACCGATTTCAGTCCCCGAAAATGCCCGCCTCACAAAGCGCATCACGCGTGGTCGTGAATTGCCCTCCCTGAAGCAGTATAGTTTGCCGATGAGTACCCTGGCTTCATCAATACGCCGCTCGATCCTGCATTGCCAAGCTGGTGCAGCAGACTTTGGTCGTATAGCTACGTCACTATTTGCAAACTTTACGTTTGCTATACGACATGCCGCAACAGCCCCGCAATACAGGATTGAGTGCGTATCAACGAGGTTCTCGCTGCTTTCAAAAATATTCTCAAGCAGCGAGTCCAAGGCACACACCAGCGCCCTATTCTTTTTGTGCATAGGCAACCGTGGAATTCGAGGCCTAAGTTCGGTCGGAGTGGATCTGTACTCGCGAAGCGCATCCTCCAGCGCGCTCCTCAGTCGGTCGTTGCACTGGCTACTTACCGTGACAACCCTATCATCTACCTCATCACAAACATTATTGGGCCGCGGTGTAATTGCGCCACTAGCTGGCGCCTGTACCACGGACTGTGTCGGGGTCGAGATGATAGGGTTGTTCAGTACCTCTGAGCGCAGCCTATCAAGTGCGGCATCGTCCAACTTGTGATTACGTTGGATGACCCGCACCTGATCCGACAATCGTTGGGCCGAGACGTTCACAGTTGGCTCCAGGTCCTGAAACAGAGACAGCATCCTGACACGGTACGCAGTGAGGTTAGTTCCCCCCTCTGTAGACCCGTAGTATGCGCGCATGACGTTCTCGTTCATGGACTGAGTCCATTTCATGCGCTGCACACAACCACCGGTAGCGGGGACCCGGCTCGGGGCCGGTTGGCCCCTAGGTCCCAAGCCCCTCGGTGGCCGGCCTCTCCCCTGCCGACGTACAGGTGTTGGCGACGTCGGTGGAGAGAAATACTCGTCGCTGGAGCTCGACGCGACTGCAGCCGCCAGTGACACCACTGGTGATCCGATGTCCGACGGCGGCGAGGCGGAGCTGAGCGACGAGTCCGGGGGTGGATGGTGTGCGCGTCGGGCTGCTGCTCTTGTTATCATTATACAATTATATTTTATTCATATTACGTACGTTATACGTACTCATCAACATTTTCGTAATGACATAAAATATGTCATCTGTCTGCACTTCATATTTTTTTGCAATTTTTATCATTTTAATGGCCGTATGATATTGTAAACTTTTTAATTTTATTATTATTATATTAATATATTGGGAGGTATTTTATCATAATATTTTAAACAGTACCCCATGAAAGATCAGGCTACTATTTCTAGTAACATAATTATGTCTGTCGCCTCTTCTACTAAAAAGATGTTGTTTATTTCTAACGTACATGATATTTTTTATAGATATATTGATAAGGGACCGTCATGATGTTAATATTCTCAAACAGTTCCTTTAGAGAATCGCGCCGGCGGAGATTGTATGTGTGGCTCATATGACTCTTTTTTGCAAAATAACAATTGTCTCGATGTCTGCAGCCCGTCCCCATACTAAGATACCGAAAGACATGATACTATGAAAGTAACTAAAATAGACTAGTCTCGCGCATGAGGACCCCATTGTAGCCTTTGTAGTAGTTCTATCGACGAATTCTAGTTTCTCTCTGCTCAATACTATGTTACAATTACTACTACCTACTGACATTTGGTAGGGCAAATCTTATGCATTTTGTTTTTTTCCTATTTAAAACCAAATTATTAGCAGTGAACCAATTTTGGACCTGCAGAAGGGCGCGATTTAAGTCGTCAAGATTATTACTATGTCTATTTATTTTAAAAATCAAAGAAGTATCGTCGGCAAACAAGATCATTTGTAGTTTCTTTTGCAATAATCCGGAGGTATACACATCGATCAGATGGAAATACAGACAGTTATGGGATGTAACGCCTCCCCCTTCTTTATGGCCAGCGGAAATACCCAAGTGGCTGGCTGGCTGATTGCGTCAATAAAAACAAAGCTAAAGTCTCATGTCAAACAGTACATCAATGTTTTTAGTGCCAAAAAGGCGAGGCAGTACTGTGCACAGAGTATTTTTGCATTTTTTTTTTATTGTTAGGCACGCGCTTGACCACTATCTCACCTGATGGTAAGCGATGATGTGGTCGAAGATGGAGCACGCTTGCCTAGAAGAAACCTATTCACTCTTGACTTAAAGACTCCCAGGTTGTAGCTATCAGGAAACACAGACTCTAGCAAGGAAACTTAAAACTGCGCATAACTTACCACCATTTCCCCCACAGAGAGGAACAGCGCCGCCTCGACGAGGAGCGTCTGAAGCGGCGCCAGATAGCGGCCCGCAGCCGCGCGGCCGGCTCGCTGTCGTCCCGCATCCGGCGCTGCCTGCCGGCGGCGCTGCGGCGCCTGCCGCTGTCCCGGCGCGCCGTGTTCGCCACGGCGACGGTGCTGCTCGGCATCTACGTGTACTACCGGCCCGACCTGCTCTTCAACAGGTAGCGTCACGCCTATCAGTTTGTCTTCTTCCGTCTCTAGTGTTCTGATGTTGGTGGACTTGTTGGAATTTAGGGACTTGATTTTTGGGTTTTTTTTGGTACTGAAAGGTTAGAGACGGTGAATATGTGTGTATAACTTTTTTTTTGTGTGTTCTAATTGTATTTTCATTCGTGAACGACCTACACTAGTCGTTAAAACTCAGTGGTACAGTCAGTACTAAAGTATAGGTCTACTATTTAAAATTGCACGTCCCTCTTTCAATAGATTTTATTAGTCATGCAAACTTAAATATAGCTTTTGGGGTTGGTCCCATACTGAAAGTTGTTCCTAATGATGAAAAAACAATTACCCTTTTCCGAATTTGGGTGATTTCTGTTACACTTTGTATACTATTCAAGTACTTCAAAAAGGGTTGCAACAAGAAGTGGGGAGCGTGTAATTTTAAATTAGACAATTTATTCCATTTATCCTGGTGTTCCGAAATAAATCAACCAATTCTAAAACACGAAAGAAATTAGTTTTACATACATTTTCTATTGGTCGTAACCATTTAGGGTGATGATCTAATAGTTAACTTTACTACTGCGTTTTCTATACTCAGACAAAAATGTTGTATTAGTGTTATCTTTTAGTTCAACTATTTACCTTGGGTTCCTGAAAATAAGAGTTAATTTAGCATTGTTATTATAATTTATGATATGTCTTAAAATAATGAAATGTTAAATAGATTTAATGTTGGATTTATTGATTTCAATTTGAGTGAAATTAATTAAAATCACAACTAAGTTTTAATATTTACTAATTTCTTTATAAATTTTGTTCAAGTTTTTAAGTGCACTAGCTTAACTATTACCTACTTTAAATCTTGCGTTAGAAGTTATTCATCGAATATTTTTGCATCGATTCCTCGTGTTGATTTTTCATTTGTTTTACCATACTTTTAGAAGTCATAATTCAACCAAATGTCAATTATTTTTGTACATAAGTTCCTGTATTCCTTGATCTCATTATCTGGGTATATTTCCAACAATTCCAGCAGCATACGGTTGACATCACACACTTACCCAGAATCATGGCGACATAATAATATGTACCTGCTTTGTTATCATTGTTATTCAAACATCATAGCTTATACATTTGATAGACCGTCGATGGTAATTGGCCAATAAAGATTTAGTTGTTCGACAAAATCGTTCAAGTGTGTAAGAATCTCTATAAATGGTATCATAGAGTACATAGGTTATGGTTTTCATTATTGGTCCATTGCGGAGAGTTTTTACTGAAAGCACTGTTAAAAATATGCAATTTTAGCTTGTAAAGGAAGTTCAAATTCTCTGTAAAACTTTTTGAATGAAATTCTATGTATTCATACACATCATGCAAGCGAAATGAATGAATAAATATGTACTTACCTATAAATAAAGGAAAAATACTGGAAATGTATCATCCCACAATACGTTAACCTTGAAATTGGTAATAAAATCATTGCAAAAATACTTTATACACAACCCTCTTTCTCGTCAAATTTGTTAAAAACACAAATTCTTTTTAGAGTTTTTTGATCTAAATTTATATTAATATAAAAAGAACTTTAGATGACGTAGAATGGTGGAATCTATGTTATCATATAGAAATTCAGTCAGGACTGTTTTGTACGTTTCAAGTCGATAATACGTTTTTCATAAGTCATGGTGCTTGGGCAGTGTGGGTGTCATCGCTTATTGGCTAAGACGGCGGACAAACTGATGTTAGAGCAATGTGCGCTCTAACGGGTACGGCATAAGGGACGGTATCGTGTATCGCTTGCTAATGTTTAATGTGCGGTAGTATTATGTTGGGATAGTCTGTTTTGAAATTAGCTTGATAAATGATTTAAAATAAATTAATGATGACATCTAAATAATTCTTTGTCCGGGGGTAAAATATTGCCAAGAAACTCGTGACAAAATATCGTTTCTCCAACTTTTAAAACCTAAGTTTATATTTGATGATGTGTCATGGAAAGTTTATTTTAAAACAGACTAACATTATAGAATGTTTAGGAACAGAAAAGGACCTCTTATAAACATTCAAATTGTATTACTTTGGCTTCCATTCTTGCTGTTCCTCACTTAAAAACTTAACTTGATCACTAATTGTCATCACTTAACTTACTTATAACTATGCGACCAATAGGGAAGATTAAAAAAAAACTGTTAAGCCCGTCATTTAGATTACCAAAAAAAAATTGGACACGTATTTTTTTTTTGTCACGTGTCCAATTTTTGTTTTTAAATTATTTGACTTGCTAAATAGAATCATAGTTATTTACCCAGGACTTATCCAATGATAATTTTTAGATATTTCTCTGTTCCTAAACTTTTTATATCCGTATTGTAAAAATAGCCCGTTTGGCTAAATGTGCGTATCTGTGTGCAAAATAGCCGGGAAGAGTCGTGTCCTTTATTGTGAAGTTTCGTCTGAAGTTAATAATCCGAGGGAATCATGGCTTATTTTGCTGTGTGAGCAAGTTGAAGCATAGCCCAGTCTAAGACATTGCGCTGGGTGTCGCCAAAACGCGATGCAGTATTGATTATGGCAATATCGTCACGCCGATGCTAAGGCGCCACCTCTACGAGCGAGTGAATAGGGCGATGTTATCATCCTGTCACTTAATTCTATACCAAGAAGTACTGTGTTACCCAGTTAATGGGTTGTGGAGGTCTGGTAGGCAGCCACTCCACGTAAAATACTGGTATTCAGCTGAATCCGGTTTGACTGGGAGGCAACCCCAATATGTAGTTGGGAAAAAGGCAGATGATGATGACTTTATTCTATACCAACTCTATGAGCGTGTCGATATTATCGCTCTGCGTGCCCATTGCGAGACTAGACGCGGGACGAAGCCTCCCGCAGCACATTCGCCTCTAAAACCTTGAAAAATAAAACAAAATGAGCAAGGAGACGATGGCGGAAAAATAATCGTCTCGTGCAGCTTACTCGACGAAAGCGATAGATGGGCGGACTCGCAGCGTTTCACTAGCTCGTGGAGGTGGCGCGAAATGTAGCTAAGGTCCTCGAAGTAAAAAAAGTACATTTTCCTCGTCCAACCTAGGTCAACAATACATGAATTTATGTTCTGAATCGAATAACATTTAACCAAACGCGCTAGTGTAGAAAGGATGCTAATATAAGACTTAAATAGAAGCAAAAAAATGCCTTACAGGAGTGTAAGTGAAAAAATAATATGTAATCGATGACGTAGAATATTCGAATCGTCTTTTAGATATTACAGTTGAAATGTGTCTGAAATTTTAACGTGCCAGTAAAGGAATAATGTTTTAAATAGTGCCTCTGTAAATGTGCCTACTTGTACAGTCAGCGTCACAAGTTAATTTACCTTTTGAAACGATATTAAAAAATACCAAATAACTCACAAAAAATATATATACAAATTTAAATCTAAAAAATAAAAGCGCAGGTATATTTGGAATTTTGTAGAGGCAGAAGAACTGATTTTAATGCTGATTGTACAAGGCAAGATTTTCTGAACACTATAAGCTGTTAACTTAGAGGCGCAATTTTAAAAGTTTTATAACGTTTTAACTCCAAGCTATTCATACACAAAGATTTTGTATGGTCGGCATGAAAGAATACATACGCTTTAAACGCAGTGTAGTTAGGAAGTGCACAATAATAAATGTGAAGGAGTTTCTTACGCGGTCTCCACTCGAGACCATCTGTATGGAAACTGTATGAAATGATGTTATTGTATGAAACGAACAAATATTACAAAGTTATACTTATTTATTAGGACGTTTGAGGCAGTGATTGTGAAATGTGTGTTTTGGTTTATTTGAAAAATTCGGGAATTGTTATTTTGGAGAAAATTATTATATTATAAATGCCTCATCTTATTTTATCAATTATTTTTATAATAGTTGTACTTACTTATAAAAGATGTTTATTGAAGATTTATGTATGTTTGCATATTTATTGGTAATGGAATCTTTTATTAATTATTACTATCTCAAAAACAGTCAATCAAAAATTTGTTGAGGCATTTATTTAAAGCAAACCTAAATTAAATTATTTTGTTTGTATATCGGACTGAAAACCGTTGATTCAAAATTGTTTGTAAATTATTAAATTTGTGTGTACATCATGATTTTAGTTAAAAATGTGATATTTCCTTATTTTTATATAATTAGGTTAACATTGTTCATTCCTCGTTAGTTGGTATATCCTCACGACCAGACGTAATGGTGCTGAATCGTGATGTGAGAGGAATATAAGCATTTACTATTTATTGTTATTGTATGCACTCTAGAACTGAAACACTAATGTTTGTTAAGGTTATGTAATAATGGAATGAGAAAAAAATATAAATATTGTAAAAACAAAAAAATATGATGGAGCCTTTAAATATTTTCATTTGCTATATTAAAGTTTTTATCACATTGCAAGAAAATAATGAGAGAAAAAGTTAACAGCAATGTGATAAAGGTTTTGTGCCTGACTGTACTTTAATGATTAAGTTTAGTTTTCTTTTTAAGGTCGTTTGGGTAAAATCTTTTAGCGATGTGTCTGTGTGGTTTATATAGGTAGGTGTCGCGTATGCCAATTGTTTGTTTAGTAAGGAAATACAACCAAGTACTAAGCTAAGAGATTTCTCCTAAAATCCTGCGCATGTAAATATGTATGTATAAAACATCCTAATACAGGATGTTCCAGAATTGCTATGGGTAATTGCTAGGTACATATTAAGGAAAAAATTGCAAAACAAAAAAGTAAAAAAGAAACAACCACAATATTATAAAGCAGTCTGATGCAGTCGGTGAAATCAAATCTGTGATTGAATTAAGGCAATGCCACGAAATGTAACAAACTGCTTGAAATGTCATTTGTTGAGAACTTTTTAGTCGTTTTTTGGCCGAATTTTTGAAAAATTACTTTTTTGTTTTACAATTTTTCCTTAATGGGTACTAGCTACCCTACAGCACCCTTAATGCCCACTGATTTCTGAACACCCTGTATAGTAATTATCTTTTGTTATTTATATTGTTTGCAGTGTTGTTCACGTTTGGTGTATAATTATGAGAAAGAAGTGAGATTGATTGAATCTGAATGTAAAAGTAGGTTGCTTTAAAGAAGCGAGTCAAAATGGTTCCCAATTAAGTGTTTCTAAACGTGAATTCAGGGATTCTGTAATCGCTGCGTTTGCTTTTGGAAAATAGCGGCTGACTTTATGGTTTAGCAGATTATGATATTCAAGTTTATAAAATCAGTTAAAATCAAGAAACGCGAAATTGAATGATTGATGAATTGATTTGTTACTGGATTCTTGCCCGTTTAACGGCAATAGGGTCTTCTGTTACATGTTTTCACACTCATCATTGTTCGGCAAGCCGAATCGCGATTATTTTAGGTCGACGCCATACCCTTCCGGAGAAACGGGCATGATGAAATGTTTCACAGAATTAAGTAGATAGATCACAAGCAATACATGATTAAATGTTATTTATTTTACAAATGATTCTTACAAGTCATCTTTTTTGTCAAATTAAACTAGATGAAGCTGGCAATTACGTTTTATTGACTTAGCGAATCAATACCATACTGTTGTCTGGACCTATAATATACAGTTCTCGTCAAATAGCTTTGCCCCTCTGAAGTTAGCCATTTGCAAAGATCGCTTGGTGCAGTCACGTAGCCGGGGGCAAGCGGGACGCAAGCATGCATCGAACGTAAACGTAAGACTGAGACATAAAATCCGCGCCGCCATAATCCCCGCCCCCATGTTTCTTGCGCATGCGCAGTTGCAGTTTGTTCATAATTTTGACTACTACGCAGCCACTCGTAGCCAACTTCAGACGGGCACAGTTATTTGACGAGAACTGTACATAACTCTCGAGCCTAGTCAGCCGCTTTTACCCTAGTATTACGTATTAAGCTTTACAACAGAGCTATGTAAGGTGTATTTATTTAGAGCAGCGTTAATTTTGTAAAACGCTGTACGTTGCGGTGCGTCCACACTTGTGCTAAACTCAAAAGTCTACAACTGGCCTCATTTTCATCGATAACCGAGTGTTTTGCACAAATGTGTCCCCACCCTTAGCGTGGAAAACGACAGTATAGTCAATATGGCTGATTGATGAAATGCAAAGTTAAATACATGTTTATTACAGATTGATGTGTTTTATTCATGGAATAGATGTTTCCCTCATAGCTCTAGCTTTATAAAATTCAGACCAATAATAATCATTGCATCGGTGAATATTTTTGAATGTTCATTGTGAATTCCAAATTTTGCACACAGGTACTATTTGTAAAGGGATTTTGGCGGGTGATCCATGGGTACTATCTACTTCATACTTATACTAACAACTTTACACTCACACCCTTCCATTTTTTTTGTAGTGCATTCAATATTTTTATATTTCTGTTTTCCAATATTCCAGAAGGCGGGAGAATGGCCTGGAATTATGACTATTGGTTATACGAACGGGATCGAGGTACAAAATAATAAAATAAATCTTTATTTGGGTTTATTTTTATTTCTTTTAACAATCTCACATGTATTGATGAACAATGCAGTTTCTTAAGTTAGTTTTAATTCTAAACCAACACAGTTAGTATTTAATAAATAAAATTACGTAAATTCCGTATTTAATGGTATTTTTGATGAGAGAGCTCGCAATCTTAAAATATAACTTTTTAAAGGACACTGCGAGAAAACAGTTAGTTCATGTTATGCCAAGTAAATTCTAATTTTCTACTTTAATCTAAGATATTTTATTGCTATTCCATCAAAATGATGATTTTTAACTCGTGCACAATATTTGCGGTCTTAACTAATTTCGTAAAAAAAATTGTTGATGCAAATAAGTAATGGATATAATATATAAAAAAAATATACTATCCACTATTTGTGAATCGTGAGACTTCTGGGGCAGTCGTGTTAAAAGAAAGGTAATTCCTTTATATTGCTTGATCAAATAATCGCGTTTACGTCGTACAAAATTTATAATAAAATATTCGGGCAGTGAAAGAAGTGTATCTTTACAAAAATAAAAACATTTCATCAAGATGAAAACAGAAATTGGATTCAAAACAAAACAATAACAGTAGTACTTATTTATCAAACATTTAGTAACAAGATCATAAGCAGTTTAATTACAATAGTTCGAGTTTCTTTGTTTTTAATAACAACTGTAAAAAATAATACAATATTTGAATTCATAATAAATATTAACTGAGTATGTTGAGTATTTTTTTTACTATTTCTTTATTTATTTTTTCTTACTTACTAAATTACATTTTTAAATATTTCTTAAAAAAACCTTAAAAAAACATTTAAAAATATAAAAATATAGTAGTTCGCCAGTGTCGGGAGCAGAGTCCCAACCTAGCAAGCTCCAGAGAAAGGAACCTCCTCACAATACGAGCCGTATCAAGGAGTACGGCCTTCTGTATCAGGCCCTTTATCCAACTTCGCAACGCCAGCTTCGACAGATGGTCGTCGAAGCTTTTGGCCATCAGGTTATTGGCCGTAACGACCATCGGCACAATGACAGCCGAGTCCACATTCCACATGTCGACAACCTCGTGTGCTAAATCAAGATACTTGATTTGTTTCTCTTTCTCAGCTTTCACGAGGTTCTCGTCATGTGGAATGGTAACATCGATTATCATTGTGCGGCGCGCTAATCGGTCTATCACCAATATATCGGGCTTATTAGCGACGATAGTCCTATCAGTGATGATAGACCGATCCCAGTACAACGTGACATGGTCATTTTCGAGAACTGGGTCGGGCACATACTTGTAATATGGTACCTCAGAATCCACAAGTTGGTATTTCAAAGCAAGTTGCTGGTGAATAATCCTGGCCACTTGGTTATGCCTGTGCAAGTACTCGCCGTTAGCCAGACGAGAACAACCAGAGATAATGTGTCTGATGGACTCACCCGGACGGTGACATGCCGACACACGTCAACCGTCCCGTCCTTCATAATAATTATGCCTCCGGTAGTTGTTCGTAAAGATAACTATTATTATTATTATGAATTTCTGTGAACGTTTTAAAATCATTATTATAGCAGTAGCTGTAATAATAAATTTAAAACGTTCACAGACTCCATTAACTCTAATTATTGCACTAGTCCTTAGCTCTAAATAGAGTTCATTCAGTTACACTGAGTTCTGTACTGTACTGACAGGGTATACGGACTTGGTAGGACTATGCGACGTACCACATAGGGTACACGGTCTTGGTAGAACTATGCGACGTACCACATAGGGTACACGGTCTTGGTAGGACTATGCGACGTACCACATAGGGTACACGGTCTTGGTAGGACTATGCGACGTACCACATACGGTACACGGTCTAGGTAGTACACAGAGGGCCTAGCACGAATGTTTTTGACGTATAGTAACAACGAAAAATTTTAAATAAATATAATACTCGTTTCGCACAAAATATTTAAGCATTTGAATTAGATACTATACAGGGTGTTAGGGACATCGTAACGCAAACTTCACGAAAAGGCTACACTTAATGTCATTAACCAAATTGTAGAAGTCATTAATCTCGCTAATGATCAGTTTACAGACCACACATGAAAAATGTCTTTTCTAGACGGTATGTTAGACGCTACACACACATACCCATGTGTGTGTAGCGTCTAGTTAGTGTTAGTGTTTTGCTATTAGGCAGGATGCGTTGACCTTTTGCAACAAAACAGCTGAGCAGATGCTTATTCTAGTTTTATTTACATTGCTTTTTTTAGTGAAAGTAGTGATTTAACAATTTTTTTATAAAAAATCACATTGGGTTGGGTAAGAATAACGATTATGAACAGTCTAAAGTAAAAAAAACGCCTGAAAAAAATGAAAAAATGAGGAAAAAGCCGACGAAAAATTCCAACGCGGGGGGGTCCAGAATCATGTCCTGGATCCATGGTATTCGTTTGTGCGTCGATGTCCCTTACACACGCTGTATACATATTTTTGTATGATACAAATTGTGTATGTCGCAAAAAATTAAACCAAATTACTATGGGGTCGTAGATTTTTATACTCAAAATTCACGTTAACGATACTATACTTCAAAAGATTCGTGCGAGGCCCTCGATAGATAGTTTTGCAAGAACAATGACTAGTTTTTTTTATTGCTCGTCAATATTATGAATATTCAATGTCAAACAGTATAAGTACGAAGATTTGTAAATAAAACATTTATGATTTTATAACTAAGTTTCAACTGATACAAATACATAGAACAACAAAATGGTAAAAAATAGTGTATAAAAGCACTTTCATCGTACCTCGTCATGATTCTTTAAAAATGAAAGAAATTTTCAAAAAATAAATACAATATGTTAGAGAGTATCACAGCCGTAAAAGCTTGGCTTTGTCACTTAAATATATTGAGGCGTGAAGACTATATTATAAACCTTATTACTAAAGTTTTAAGGTTCATTGTTCTACTTAAAGGTTAGTTTTTAAGAGAGCTTAGATTAGTTATTTTTTAATATGTTATTTTATGTGGAGAGCAACAATGTCGATATTACTATGTGTAGAATGTAATTAAGTAAATATTTAGTTCTGTTTAAAGCATTACAGGTAACTGGCAAGAATTAAAAAGTATTTTATTTCGAAGTATCTATAGATCCTATTTTTTTAATAATTGACTATGGTATGGTTATGTAAATAAAACATATTGTTTTCATATTTAAAAACAATGGGTGTTACATTCGTTTAAATAAGAATTTCACACCAATGACACAACAAAAAAAAATGTTGAATGTCAAATATCAGAACAATAGAATACTGTAATTCTATCAAAGTCATCAGTGTTTGGACTTCGCCCGAACAAACAACAATCATAATTATTGATTACTTTCTCCCTAGAATTAACTTAAAATACCCACGACTTATCAATACTTTTTATGAAGAATTTGGTTCAATATACCCGAGAAATACAAATACTAATATTTATATCGAAGTTCATGTTTTCATTTACATTTAAGACGACTCTAAAATAATGAAGAGACAGTTTGAGAAAGGCAGTTTCAGCAAGGTTTTTACATATTTTATTAACATATCGTAAACTAGCTGCCGATTGCGGCTCCGCCCGCGTGATTGTCGAGAATTATGTCAAGGGAACATGCTCCTGGGATAAAAAGTATCCTATGTGTTATTGCAGACTATAATCTACCTCTGTGCCAAATTTCATCAAGATCCATTCAGTATTTTTTGCGTGAAAGAGTAACAAACATACATCCATCCTCACAAACTTTCACATTTATAATATTAGTAGACGAATCTACTCAACATCATATCTAGAATATTCTAGAGATGATGAAACTGGCCATTACTGTCAAATAATTCTTCAGAGTACCTACGTAAACCCAAAACATTAAAACAATATTCTTCACAAATTTCAAGCACCTACTTATTCCTCTAAAATGGAAGCCTAACTCCATCCAAACACACACTACCTTCAGTTCTTCATCACCAGCTCCAGATAGTCCAATACCCGTTTATCGTGGAGTATCTTCAGATGTTCAGCTCCGGGTAAGGCGAGGGACTTGACGGAGTAGCCGTTCCGGAACCTGCGCTTGCGCCAGTGCTCGCACGCGTTGAGGGAGCGCAGGTTGACCGTGCCGTCGCCGTCGCCCATCGCTAGCGTCGGGTAGCCGTCCAGCCAGCTGCCTGGTTTGTATACTAGTCTGGAAGTTGGAGAGAAGGGTTCGTGTAACAGGTAGGACTATTGGTGATCAACTAGACTAATGATGGATGGGAAATCATCAAATGACTTCTTCCGTTCTGGGTGGAGTGAGAGAAGTGTCAGATTCTTACTGACTAAAACCCATCAATGTTCCTTCTCATGCCCTTTGCGTTCCAGGGCTGCGGTGACTCTTTCGATCAAATTCCGCAACCCTGGCAGGATAATGGTACACCTACATGAATCTAAAGGAAGTAACTTAAAAATTGATATTTTTTGAGCACACCATGGAATTCATGATAATGTCACCCCCGTAAAGGAAAACAATGGATCATAATAATAAGCACGTCGAACGAGGTTAGTCAAAACAGGTTAGAAATCACACAGCACGCGCGTCTAACGAAGACAAGCGCCCGCGCGCAACTGTATCTCTGTATCTCACTACTCGACACTAGATGGCTAAATACACCATCATAAGCTTGACTTAAAACAAATATTGTTAAACATTGTAAAGCAATACAACATTGTTCTGTATGGTGTCGAACGTAGAAGAATAACACCATCCCATCACTTCCCGTGGGTGTCGTAAGAGGCGACTAAAGGACTCACCAGAGAATGGGCAGCAGCATTCTCTGTAGGTACATTGCTACAGCTACACTGCGATACCCAACCCGCCTGCCAAGCGTGGCGATTATGACAAAACTCATTTGGGCCTATGTCCAGCAGTAGACGTATTTCGGCTGATATGATGATGATGATGATGATGATGTTAAACATAGGTTAATAATTACAAATATCCAATTTTGTATGTGCCGCACCCAACTAGCTTAATCAGCCGTTTTATTAAAAGCCTAGCCTTTTCATTTTACTGCGCCATTCAATCAGCGACATAAGTGACACGGGCGAATCATTAAACGATATTGAAACAAAAATGTGACTTATGTCGCTGAAAGGCTTTAATGAAACGGCTGATTAAGCTAGTTGGGTGCGACATAGCTTATCATCAGGTGAGATAGTGGTCAAGCACGTGCCTATCAATAATAATAATAAAAAAGATTTTTGGCTGGGCCTGCTGCGCTGTTTTATAGATCTAGGCTTCATAGTTAGTAAAAGCATTGTGTTAAGCTATGTACAGACGCCAGCACATTAAGCTACCCGAAACTGTCGAATTTTCCCAATCAACTTTGAACCTAAGGCTGTAGCAATAAGGTTGAAAATCTATTAAAGAAATTTGACACATAGTTGTAGCTTGATGTGCTCGCCTACTATAATATTCTAGTTGTTTACCTTTCAACAGTAGTCATATTGTATCCGTATATGCAGTGCACTTCCACGCCGGGCGCGCTGAAGTCTTTCGTGTACTTCTCAGTGTCTTTGCGCATCTCCCACGCGTTTGGGAGCTCCATGTCACTGAAACAATGGAATAAGTATAAATATTTATCATAATAAAAAAAAATTAGGCTCAAAGCCAGCACTTTTTGAGCGTCACAATTCCACATAAAGACAGTCCCCCAAAATGCTCGCCCGTCACCACTTCCTAAGTTTTAGGAAGAAGATGTGGCGACCAACTCCCCAACAAACAAACTGCGAGCTGCGCCAGTAATGTTGAATGCCCGCTTTGACTAACTCTACTTTATGGTATTTCCTAAATAAATTCATGTTGGTAACACTTTTTATTTTATTAAAGTTCCGTGTTGCCATCATTTACGTATGCGCTTTACCGACACATTAAAAAGTTATCTGTAAATTAAGATTAATTTAACTGCATAGTCTGTGAAACAGCAAATCAAAATGTTAAATTGGGCGGAATTAATTGATTGAGTGAAAAATACAACGAGGAAAAAGTTTCGATTAAAAAAAATAAATGTCGTGACACATTTTTGCTAACAGTTTTTTTCATGAAATTTTATTATCTTTATCCTGTTTTATCATTCATCGTGTAATACGATATGTATAAAAGTAAATAACTGTACTAACAAGATTTCAAATAAAACATAGCTACGATAAGAAATTAACGTTTGAAAATGAATAATTTGAAACTTATGTACAATCGTGTCTTTTACTGTCGGAAGAAGTTCCTTAGGACAAACTGGAATATTGTATCTCTGTCAGTGACAGATTTTTTTTTGTAAAAAATCCAGAGGTACCTATCTATTCTTTTTAGGGTTCCGTAACCAAAGGGTAAAAACGGGACCCTATTACTAAGACTCCGCTGTCCGTCTGTCTTTCACCAGGCTGTATCTCATGAATCGTGATAGCTATAGGCAATTGAAATTTTCACAGATGATGTATTTCTGTTGCCGCTATAACAAAAAATAAGTACTAAAAACAGAATAAAATAAATATTTAAGTGGGGCTCCCATCGTAGCAGTTAACTGATGTTTAGAAGTATCTAAAGCAATACACTCACGTGAACAGTTTCTGGAAGTCGTTGACGGTGTAGTTGTACTTGTCGGTCTGCACCAGCACCTCGCCAGGCTTCCAGAACAGCGGCGACGGCAGCAGCCACGCCAGCGACGGGCACGTTATCTGCTGCGTGCGCATTATACTCTCGCGCAGCATTAGGCTGCCTAGGTCATCTCCTGAAAGAGAGGAATATGTTTTATATATGACGGGGGACGGGCTCCCTGATTGTTTTTAAAAAAAAGAGTGACTTCAGCATTGCTGACGTCACTATTTCCATTATCATCAGCACACAATAAATAATCTTCAACAACAAAGAATGACTGACGTTATTACGGAGCTCCGCACCGTCCGACGGCTCGACTTAGAATGACTTGTGAACTTTTTTCTATTGTTCAAGAAGCAGGTTTTCGAGCATGGCTTTTCTAACGTTTTTAGATTGATATAGTCGTTATAAATGTATCATAAGGTAGATAATCGTCTGAACTTTTAGGCAGACTTAAAAAAATATTAAGTATGGGTTTTATGCTAAGCCAAAAAAGTCGCGTGTCTTCCGAGCATTTTTGTCATTATAGCAATTATAAAATTTGCAAGATGAGTAGGGTACGAGATTATGCGGATTTTGTTCGAAAGAGTCACCGCGGTCCTGAAATGCAAAGGGCACTAGGAGGAGCACGGTAAGGTTTTAGTCAGTAAGAGTCTGACACTTCCTCCCGCTCCACCCAGAGCGGAAGGGGGTCATTTGATGATTACCCATCCATAAAAAAAAATTGATATCAATAACGAACAAAATATTTGAATGAGACACCTTGTTAGGAATACCAATTATAAAAGGATGTTTAGTATTTCATGAGAAATTATACCATTGTTTACAATTAAACTTCAGTGCACACGACGTGTGCTGGTGTAATTGGAAAACATAGGTAAACTGTGTCATATTGTATCAGTTCTCTATGTATCAGCTCGTATTATCTGGGTAAAGCTTAATTGTATTGTTTAAACGATATTCATCGCCTTCCTTCCCTTATCCCATGTTACTTGGTGTCGATATGTCGCACGCAGCCAACTTGCTTAATCAGCCGTTTCATTAAAAGCCTAGCCTTTTGATTGAACTGCGCCGTTTAGTCACCGACATAAGTGACATGGGCAAGTCATTAAACGATATTAACGACAAAATATATCAATTATGTCGTTAAAAAATCTGCGCATTTAAATGAAAAGGCTAGGCCACCATTTAAACGGCTGATTAAGCTAATTGGCTGCGACAGATACAACACGTTGTCTTCCTCCATTCTGTTTTAAACGGTATTGAATTTAAATAAAATTAATATAATTTGAATTTGATTCAATTATTTCAATATAAGCTATCTCAGAAACCTCCATAATCTGTAAACTCTACAGTTCTTCTTGTATTTTAAAATAGAAATTAATAACTATTTTTTTAAACCATATCTCAACTCTTTACGTTGGGGCCCATTAGTTTCCGTCTCCTTTAATGTGTGAAATTCTCAGTTCTAATTTAAAATGCCGCCTAATATTAAATGTCGCAGTTGTTACTTCAACGATATTAAGTAGATTGTAGACCTTGAGTAGCGCTTGGGTTGGCCCAAGCGCTACTCAAGGTCTACAATGCCGCCGTGTTCTCGTCGAGGCGATCGGCGGCGGCGACCTCTCGCGTCCGGCCCTGGTCCAATCCATGGTCCGGAGCGAGGAGGCATGGGAAGCCGTCACCTCCTTCTGCGAAGTAGTAATGCTAGTGAAGGAGGAGGCGGGCCGCGTGAGGGAGAGACAACCCTCACGCCCGGACAGCCGGCGATTTCCGGCCAGCTGCTGCGCGGGTCTGCGGACGGCGAGCGTTGGGTGGCTCGAAGCCAGGCCCTGTCGACGGCGCCTTGTGTTCCACGCGCGCCTCAAAGAGTTATCAGCATAGTAGACGGGGTCCGTCAGGGCCAGAGCCTGCCAGGGTTACGGATTTTGCTCGAAAGAGTTACCGCGGCCCTGGAAAGCAAAGGGCACTACGAGGAGCACGGATGGGCTTTAGTCAGTAAGAGTCTGACACTCCCTTCCGCTCCGCCCAGAGCGGGAGGAGTCATTTGATGATTTCTCACCCAAAAAAAAAAAACCGAGTAGACAATTATTGGACTAGACTAGATGCACTGTTATTGGTAATTATCGATAGTCATCATCAACGGCCTTTTCCCTCTATATTTGGGGTCGGCTTCCAATCAAACCGGATCCGGATCGCTAGCAACATCAGAAATAAAACTTTTTTACAAAAAAATACATATTAGTCATATACATAAAATAACTATAATTTCGGAAGTCGGTGTCAAAAAAAAGAAACAACCAAAAACACCGACTTCCGAAATTATAGTTGTTTTATAATTTGTAGTGTTTTTTGTTTCGAAGTCGGTTGTATTTTTTTTTGTTTGTAAAAAAGTTTTTACTCAACAAAGTAACAATGACTTGTGTACGGTCAGCAATCACACATTGTACTTTGGCCTAGTTAAAATACCTACTGCAAATTCGGTTTTATATCGAGCTCGCGCAACATCCAACATTTTTAAAACCTTTTTCAACCTTAACATTTATTTCATTCAACATTAAGTGTTTGATCATGCCCTTACAGCTTCAACGGATATCAGATTTTATAAATCAGCGCAAACCTTAAAAAACGTTGCCCCACACTAAGAATTACTGCTGTATTGTGGGTGCGTTTACAAACATACAAACTCACATACACTAACAGCCAGACCCGGAACAACTATCTGTAGGCCATACAAATATTTGTTCCGTGCGGGAATCGAACCCGCGACACGCAGCGCAGCAGCCGATCGCTCAACCACCGCGCCAACCGTGGCGCCAGTGAACATTATTTCTTCTGCCCTGCAGGCCTAGACAAAAACCTTTTCTGTAGCGTTAACGTCAGACGCTGACGACAAAATGTATGGGAATGACATTAGGTGTGGAAAGGAAACGTCATCACCTAATGTCATTCCCATACATTTTGTCGTGAGCGTCTGACGTTAATGCTACAGAAAAGTTTTTTGTCTAGGCCCCCTGTAACTCTACAATGCAGTTATGATGACAAACAAACACAACTCAGTCAATATATCACTATAACCCAGGTATATCTGCAAAGTTCTAGGGCGTGAAAAAAAACACTTTATTGCCAGTCCATAAGAGTGAAAAGTGATCGCACTTCCACGGTAGTAATAAGTACTCATAATTATCATAATTAAATTGATAAACTATTATCACGGTAGTGGTACGAGCTCCGAGGTATTTGAACCCAGCGTGTTATCCTCGAACCAAAGATATTATCAACTGTGGGAAAAATAGCGCCACTAAGTGGTAATCATTGCAAAAATATAATTCTAAAATACCTAATAAATAACACAAAAATACAAAAAAAACTGTTCTGCAATAAGTATTTCCGAAAGAAAATTCTTAGTAATATTACGTTTCTATTAGACGCCTAAATAAATAACTAGTATATACAGGGTCTATATAAACTCTTACAATAACTTGCCAGCTACAAATATAGACATCTTCATACCTTTAAAATCCGTCAATAAATCAATGAACATGAACAATACTTTATTTGACCGACCCGTGGTGATTAATCGGTCACTAACACAATAAACATGTCGCTACCAATTAGCTTAATCAGCCGTTTAATTGGTTGCCTAGTTTTTTCATCTAAATGTGTCGATTTTCAGCGACATCTTTTGTTCAATATCGTTTAATGACTTGCCCATGTCACTTATGTCGCTTATTAAATGGCACAGTTCAATGAAAAGGCTAGACTTTTAATGAAACGGCGGATTAAGCTAGTTGGCTTGCGACATACATACCAGTATGGAATGTAAACAATATAGTGTTTACATTCCATACTGGTATAGTAGGCAGCCGCTCCACGTAAAATACTGGTATTCTGCTGAATCCGGTTTGACTGGGAGCCGACCCCAATTACAGTTGGGAAAAGGCTAGGCAGATGATGACTCCATAGCAATTACATTTGCAAGGCAAGGTATTTTGTTGGTAGGTACAGCAAATCATGCGACATAATTAAAGGCAAGGGAATTCGCAATACCAAAATATTTAAGATCCCAACCCCCCATACATTTTGAACTTTTTGAAAATCGTTTTGCTGAGGTTTATAATTTTGGGAAGACTTGGTATGAAACACAGTCAGGAGCAAGTAAAGCGATCGGGTAGCGTAGGCGCCAGATAAACTTGCAATAAAGAACATTGACCTTTCTTTAATATCCCTTCGTAGATACCCGAACAATAAATTATGGACGTTTTTCATTACTAGAGAATGTAAAGGATTACGATAGAAGTCGATTCAGGACAACTTTATGTCTTTATTTGTGTTTTAGATATTAAAAAAGTCAATAAATGGATGTGAGTCAGTGATCCTTAGCACATTTATCTGGTGTCTACCATACGCATAAAAACTCACACAAAGGCCGCTGCTATCGTTTTATGACGAGAAAGTGACATTCCATCTTAGGGTACAAATAAATTTTCCTGACTGTACCAAACATATATTAATTTACTGATGTATCAGTGTCCCGCATAGGTGGGGTCGCGTCGGACATTAAGTGTGGGAAATCATCAAATGACTTCTTCCGCTCTTGGCGGAGTGGAAGGGAGTGTCAGACTCTTACAGACTAAAACCCACCCATGTTCCTCCTATTGCCCTTTGCGTTCCAGGGCCGCGGTGACTCTTTCGAACAAATTCCGCAAAGCGAGAGGGCTTGACGCCTGACAACGTAAGTGTTGCTGATCGGGACTTCCGTTGACTCATTTGTGTTTGATGCATTGTTTAACAAACAAGATGTGTTGTAAACTTGGTGCATAGTGTATTTATTTTGCATAATCAATAATACACAATGCTCACAATTGGCCTCATCAGAAGGCTTAAAGTCACCCAAAGGGCAATTGAGACGGTTATGCTCGGAGTTTCCTTGCGTGATCGAATCAGGAATGATGATATCCGCAAGAGAACCAAGGTGAAAGTTGTCTGGGCACATTTCTCGCAGAACAGATGGTCGATGGAGCCGACCGAAAGTTCTGGAGTGGCGACCGCGTACCGGAAGACGCAACCCACAAGGTGGACCGATGACCTGGTGAGGGTCACTGGTAGCCGATGGATGTGAGACGCACAGGAGCGGTTTTTCCTAAATAACTGAAGTAATGATGACTAATGAGAAAATTATTAGGAACAGTCAGCAACGAAATATGATTAAAAAACCTACGTTTTGAGAAATTGAGATAATGGCCAAACCAAGGTGCGTTTCGAATAATTTTGTATTAATTTAAATGTTATGAAAAACTAAAAGTTCTCTAAAATGCGTTTACTAAAAGTTAACAAAACCATAATATATGTATATTACAAAAAAAAATTAGAACATACATGATGGGCCCATACTATCAAATAACTCGGAATTAATGGTGCAAGCGCTGCTAAGCAATGCGATCCACATAATATTATCTACTCCAAGTTTTACTTCAATTAAAACTAGAATACCTACCTATTTATTTATATTTCATCTACATAAACGCATGTTTCAATGTTATTTCCGCGTCTGCAGTCTCTGACGTCACAGATGGAGGTCAATCCGGATGTTTATCGTTGTTATTAAATTATAGTAATATGGGAGGTTTGCTTATCGGTTAGCGAAATATTTTTTACGCATTATTTGCATATCTTACTTATTCAAAACAATCTTAAAACTGATATCGAAAAAATAATAATTATGTAGAATCTTCTGTTTTAAATATAGATACAGCTTATTTGTGTCTTTGCTATTAAACTGTAGACCGTTCACTATTGCAATAGTAAGCAAATTTCTAGGCTTCGAGAGCGACTGCTTATGGTTTCCGAAGCCATCTGGCTCATATGTATAGAGCTCGGAATTATTTTAGTGCATGTGGCACAATCTCACGTTTAGTATGTTCTAACTTTAAACTGACCTAACCGCTACGAAACAATGGCGCTGACTTCATGAGAAATAATGGTAAATTAGTCCAAATTAAGTCAAATGAATCGCCCTTTGACGAACTTTCGAACTTACGACTTTTAATAAGACATACGCTCAGTCCCATCAATCTCCAATCTTTGTATCCTTTACTGTCCCACGGCTGGGCAAAGACCTCCTCCATTTTCTCCGACAAATCCGTCAAGAATGAATCTAAATCGTCAAATCTAAATAACAGAAAATTCGACATACCTATAGCAAAAACTTTAACAGCCTTCATAGACCCGGCCCAAGGCGTGGACAACGAGATGAGTCTCTTGATATACTGGTCTTTCCACTTCTGGGGCTGCTGCTGCAGGAAGCGCATGGCCATCAGTCCGCCCATGCTGTGCACCAGTAATGTGACTGAGGTCTTGTTGTTGACCGCGTACGTAGTCTCCACCAATGTCTTGAGGTTGGTGAAGAATTTATCGTTCTCGTCTGTGGACAATGAGGTTTCATTCAGTAAGATACATAGATACAAGTAAGAAGTAAATAGTACAATACAAAGTCGCAGTCTGCCTGTCTGTTTCTCCGCTATTTCTTCTAAAGCACGAAACGGATTCTGATACTGTTTATACTAACCGGAGCGTTAAACGAGGAAGGTTTGTGTGTAGAATTTGCACGCATGCGAAGTCAGACCCACACCAACTGCAGGACTTAGGCCTCCCCCAACTGTCGCAATAACAAGCGGTCCTGTGCGTCTCGCTTCCATCAGCTACTCTCACTAGGTCATCGGTCATCGGTCCAACTTGTGGGAGGCCTTCCAAAGCTGCATCTTCTGATAGGCGGTCGCCACTCCAGAACTTTTTTGTCAGGGCGGGTCGTTAGTTAAATATAAGCGACGAGGATCGAAGGGCCATGAGAAATTGTGTGATAGACTGTGGCCAAAGGTCATGAGTTTTTTTTCAGCCAATACGGAGACTATATGGAACGTAAGAGAAAAGAGACTAATGCCTGTACCTACAAAGCACTGATAATTCCCAGAGAGACACTGCGATGTTCAAGACTTGGCAAACATTTATTATTAAAAAATTAAAAAAGAAGTAGGTACTTTTTTTTTGGGACAAACCCGCCACACCACATTCCCAAGCCACTGCAACTTCTGAAAGTCAGAATCAACATTGGCGACCACCAGAAAAAACGCCGAGTCAATGAACCTCGACGAGTCCCAGAGAAATGACTCAACAGTCTTGGATCCCGCAACGAAATTAATTAGAACATAACAGCGGAAAAATAAGTACCTACTGATTCTGCTCAAAGGATAATTGGGCAGTGTTTACGTTTAGTACTAATTAACACACAATTATTATTACTTAACAACGTAAAACCCAAATAAGGCGTTCCCACATCCAAAACCTAACACAAAACTTCTTTTAAATATTAGTTTAGGTGCTTGGAATTCCACTTGAAATAGTGATAACCGTGTTATTCGGATTTAGGTCATCAAAGGGGGGCAGTGGGCTTAGAATTAGTCAGAATAAAGTTGAAGTACTTTAAATACAACACCTGATTAATCATTGAACTAGGGTACTTTGTTTTTCAGCAATTGTCTAATAAAATAATAATACATCATAGGTATATCATATATCATTAAAATAATAATACATATTACGAGGACCTATTATTATTTTAATAATATTATTTAATTATGCTATGATCTGTTTCCAAGCTATACAAATGAAAAAGAATGTATATTTTTATGTCGGTACAAGAATAGCAATATAATGATTTGTTTTTATCAGGAATTTCAAACTTTCACTTTGCAGCACTTGTTCGTAATTATTTTATATTATACAACTTGTATCAACACCTATCTGTAGCAGGAAAATGTCTATGAATATTATGAAAACTTCAACCTGTCGGTAGTACAAATACAAGTTATCGACATGATGTGTTGGTTGCTATGATAATAATCTAATCCACCTTATTGGAAAGTTTTAAAAGATAAAATAATATAACATTTCTGACACACATTTTTTGTTTACCTACTGTTTTACTATGTTCGTACCAAACGAAACTGCTATGCCATTTTCCCTGAATACTTATTTCCTATAAAAACAATACCCCCAAAAGTCGTGTAAGTCAAAATAATACTTACTTGGAGCCTTCCTAAAATCATACGGAGCACCGAGTATGGACACATTTCTTTTGTATCCCAACTTGACTAGAGAATCCGCAATCGTGTTGAAGTACGCTCCAGTGCTCTGATGTGACGGGTCCAACCATTCCACAGGCTCCGGGTCTCCCCAACCCGGGATCCTGATATCCACGCCATCGGGGCACTTTGTTGTACGCGTAATATTGTCATATTCAAGCTTCAGGTTGTCCACCCAGCAGTCGATGACGAAGGGCACGAGAAGCTCGAGGTTAAGCCATATATTGAAGTAATCCGGAGATGATTTCGCACAGATGTAGTGCACCACATTTGTTTTGTTCAGTCTCGCCTCGAGCTGGCTTCCTCCGTCGCCAGGGACTGTTGGAGAGATAGATTTTATTTTTCACTGATCCATACAGAAAGGAGTGAGATACAACTGAGATAGCGACTAATAGACAGAACCCTTAATAAATTGGATTAAGGGAATAATAATGATGATGAGAAACAATTTAAAAAAATGTCGTGTAAAAAGATTGACGTGTAAAAGTGTTTTTTACAACCTACTTACAAAATAAATATCATTTATCAATTAAATTACCTTTGAATAAGAATTAGTTTCCTGGCATGTAAAAAATTGTATGATTCAGACATGACAACTCTAAAAAAGGGAAGGTAATGGCTTCTTCTAAAATTATTAGTTCTCAATTCAAATTATTATACACGATAAATATAACAGTTGATGGACATGGAAATTTGCATTCGTTTGTATTCGGAAATGCGATGATTGCAGGGGGACATTAAGAAAATAGTTACACTGCACAGTAGTGTTGTTTAATCCAAACAAAAGAAAGTCCAAGTGTTAAGTTGCGTTATTTTGTTTTGTTATGAATCTTAAGTAAACATACTTGGTAGACTTTTTGTAGACTTAATTCGCTGAAAGTAAACAAGTCCTAAGCCATCTTTGTAATAAATAATCCATGAGGACCTATTTGAACATGTCTGACCTTAGGAACTTAAGTAGTAATTGTTAGTTTAAGACTTCAATCTGGTATAATCATATCTGACTTTAAAATTATTAGTTTACGCAAGGTGGTGTTTGATAAACGTAGTGTTAATATTTTACCTACATAATCAAAATTCAGTTTAGTGCAATTATTCTTTAACGCCTGGGAAGATTCACAAGACGCCATTGGAAACTTTTGCAACCTCTCGAAGGTGTTCGATTGCGTTAACCATGAAACGCTTTTGCGAGCATTATGGGATTAGAAATACATCCCTTGATTTACTTAGATCATACTTGAAAGATAGACAAGTTAAAGTAGGTAAACAGCGTAAACTCACTAAGGTCTGAAATGACAATGGGTGGTTCGCAAGGTTCAATATTGGGTCCATTCCCCTTTTTAGTCTGCATAAACGATTTGCCACAATTGCTTCAAAATCAACCAAAGATGGTGTTATTTGCTGATGACACATCATTGATATTTAACTCACACACTGATCCATTGTTGTTAATTATATAAATCAATGGTTGCAAAATTTGTAAATATGTGAGTACTATGTCCCTGATGATTTTGTATTCATATCATATAGTACTTACCCTGTTCAAAGGTGCATGTTAATGGTCTAGTTGAAAAAAATTGTCTTTGAATTATGCAGACTTCTCCAGGCCATAAACCCATTTTTATCAATAATTTTACGATTCTTTTTTTCGGAGTAACGGTGTTGAAAAACGTCGTTTCATGCAATTATGCAATTGATTCGCTATGGGTCCGTGAGACTTCTACTACATAGGTATATTGGTTTACTACATTGCAACTGAAGAAATCTAAAATTGACAAACTAAATTATATGAATATTCTAGAATGCTAAATAGATGCAAATAAGCAATAAAATGTCAACCAACAGAGCCGCGATTTTGAGAAAAAGCATTTAAAGTTTATAACTATACACAACATTGAGACAAGAAAATAAAAGGGTTTTTCATAGAACCATAATAATTATGTCAAATTACTTAACATTATTATGAAAAAGATTTTAACTATAACAATGCTTATAATGCCCGAGATCTGCTACGAGACAGTAGACATGGCTCAGTCAGCAAGGACAGTACTCGCTACTATTGATATTGGAAACAGTATTTTCATTTAAATACTTCCAACGTGGTAGCACCTTCTTCACAGTGACAGTATCTTGTCGCCTTTTAACCCTCCAATCCAGCACACTTATGTATACAACCATATTTTGGTAACAAACATACATTTTTGTGGGCTGATACATTATTGTTTATTAACCTCCAAATGTAAAATGATACTCACTGAGGATAACAGGCGATAGCCCCAAAGAATTCCAAACAAGCAATCCGTAGGTAAATAATATGAGAAAACTTAATTTATTACTCGTCATTTCCTTTCACTGTGTTTCTATCTCGAATTACATAGGATAAACAGTTTTTAATAAATGGTTTTATTTGGTTTTATATTTATACGACGTCCGATCCACTGCCGATGTTTTTAACTATTGCCACATGTAGAGTTCAAGAGGTGTGCAATGACGTAGCAGGATCGCACAATGATAAATTGAAATTGGCGGGGGTAAGCGTACGAGTCGACTGATAAAGGCAGTTTAAAAACTCAGCTGGCCAGCAATTATGTCAACAACAATATTTTGATAATGATATCAGAACACCACATGGCATTGAAGAACGACGATCATACAATAATCAGGCGATACATACAAACATTTCGTTTCGGGGTCAGGTTTTTATGTTCTGCGTTCGGGTTTTCCGTATTCAAAGTAAATATTGTCTGTTTACTATCAAAGGTTCATTCAATTTAATACAGTTCAGTTTATCTTTTTTACTTAAGTAGTGTTTTTTTTCCTCAATAGCTGAAAGAATCGTAATTGACCTTCAAACATTTCTGATAGTTACAGATGATGTGCAACACGTCTGTTTTGTTTACTTGTTCCTCGATCTGGCTTTCTTCGTCGTCAAGGACTGTTGAATTAGTTAGACTTTAATTACTGTTCAATAGTCTATTTTGGACACAAATACTATAGGTTGATGAATAGTGAAGATCATCTCTAAAGGATTCCCTGAACGGAACATACAATCATTTGTATGTCATAGCTTCATAGCTTGCAATTAATGAAAGAGCGAAAAGAGTGGAGGTAGCTTCGTTTTCCAGGTCTAGTCCAGATTACTACTTACTGATACTTCTTATGAATCATAAGTAAACACTCTCAGTTGACCTATTACATTATAATATGCACACAAAGTAAACAAACTCCATCTTAGTGACACATAATCCATGATTACTTAATTAATCATGTCTGACCTTAGGAACTTAAGTACTAACTCTTAGTTAAAAACATCAGACAGATCCTAATGATATCAAGCTTTAAAAGTATTATTTTACGCAAGTCACGAGGCTGATAATTAATGTAGTATTTGTATAATCCCTAATTAAAATTCAGTTAGTGTTTGCAATTATTCGCAAATAATTATATGCATAGTTCCAACTGATATAAAATTTGTTTATCACCGAAACAATAATTTCATGGACCTATCAGGTAATCAATGATCAGAATTTTACTATTACACAGGAGGTACACTTTTTAATAAGCATATGATATGATTTTACACAATTTCCTATTACATTACCAGTGGCCTGCGATGCGGAGGAATTTAACGACGCCATGTTTTAGGTTACTTTTAGTTTTAGTTGAGTCTTTTATTTAAGTGTGTGTATATAGTTATAGTTGCAACAAATTATTTCCTATACATTTAAGTAAATGTAAAAGTAACAATATAAATAGGCATATTTTTGTTATGTAAACAATTTATTGGATTACTTCAATATTACCTACTTAGGAAATCTAGAAGTTTTATGAAGTTAATTACTTACATGAATATTCTAAAATGATATGTAAAACAATACTCACTGAGGATAACGGGCGATAGACCCAGAGAATTCCGTGCAAGCAGTCCGTAAGTAAACAATATGAGAAAACTTAATTGAATACTCGTCATTTCCTACACTGTATCTCTAAACAAAATTGCGTAGCGTAAACAGTTGTTAATAAATGGTTTTACGCAATAAGCGATACGTCCGATCACTGCCGATGTTTTTTATTACTATTGCCGCAGTCAGTAGGGTTCAAGACGTGTGCAATGACGTAGCAGGATCGCACGATAACTTGAAATTGGCGGGGGTTAGCGTACGACTGATAACTACAGTTTATGAACCGCGTAAACAGTCAGCTCGCCAGCAATTATGGCAACAACATTGTTTTGATAATGGTTGAGAAATCAAAACACGACCATGAATCGCGTCGATCACACAATATCACAGCATTCAATCCAATCAAATCAGGCGAACGTAACGAAAGTGACATTCGCACAACATGACATTATTATTCTATGCGTTCCGTTTCAGGGCCTGGTAAGCCTGGTATTTTCGTATTACTCTGTGTTCGGAAATTCCGTTTTCACTGCCATCATTACAGTTTATTGAATCTATTTCACTTTGTGATTATGCAAATAATTATTCTTCAGTGCCGATAGGAAAGTTATTTAGCTGAAAACCACCAAACAAAAAACAAATATCAAAATACTACGGAACGTTGACGTCACAGTCTTGATTTATCATGATTCGTTCAGAAAACTTTTGTTAAAATTGCAAATTCCAGTTCCAGTCCCTCGTCATTCCCACTATATTTAAGTGACTCAGAGTATTTATATCAAAATATGACAAAATTATGATGTACTACAGAATTTGATGATGTTTAGTATGTGATATGGGCATTCATAGCATTAAATATGGATAAAACTGTCTGAACCTTCTCATCATTTCTGATCAAAATAATAGCTGTTGCACAGAGCGCAGGCGCGGACATTTCAAAAATGGACATTTCCACTTCATAATTTTATCATAGTATTTATCTTAATTTTAATATATTTAAAGTAGGACTTTTAGTAGATAAGTATTAAAAATGTTAGGAAAACGCTACAGTAAGGGATCAAAAATAAGCGTGTTTCGCTTTCGTGTTAATAACTGAAATGTTTCTGCAGGTATGTTGAGTGCACTTTTAATCAATATTTTATTGAGATTATTGAGTAGGTATACTTAAACTCAAACTGTTTATTTGCAGGGTCGTGTTATAATTGTTTGGTTATCTTGGCTTGTAGGAGGTATTTGCGGAGTTGTTATTTTGTTAGTTATAATTTGTTACTGCCGCCTAATGCCTCGACATCAGAAATCGTTTGGTGAGTTTAATATAAATTGTTTAATTGATTAAATCTCAGAAATCCTCAAGATATTAATTTAAGATTGTTGGTCTTGCTTTTCAGATGAACAATACCTTAAAGAAAATTATGCTATCAAAGAAAATCATGCATATTCTAGTCAGGAAAATTATAGGATGAAACATGCTGAGGTAAGATTTTTCTATTAATTTCATGAACAAGATTTTAATTTATCGAGTTGTTGCTTTCTAAGTGTTTCATTTCATTGTGGGTAGTCAATCATTTATGTTTGTCCATTACATTTTTTAAACTGAAAAGTAACGAAAAATTCCATGGTAAGGTATTCTTCATATACCTCAATTTTGTTGATGAGATTGTGGAAAAGACTTATATTATTAAGGTCATAAGTAGGTAGGTGACTGCCACATAAGATTCTGATATGAGTCTCGAGTTAGACATACTGTTAGAGGTTTTTCTGTCTGAGATTTCTCAGAATGGACTTCTGTCTGGTTACTAGCAATAGTGTCGTCCCTATGACATGAACTTAAAAATAAATAGCATAATGTAAATGTTTTATAGATACAAAACTGCACTTCTGCCAAACTGGAATACAACATACAAAAAACACCAACAACTTATTTACAAAAATGATGAGAATGTAATATGATATGGAGTTTCTTGTGCATTCTTCTCCAAGAATCTACCATTGCAAATGGACAACTAGAGTTACTTAATTGTGTTTGTAACAGTAGGTGATGTTGGAGTTTTTAATGGTCTAATTAAAATTATAAATAAATTTACTTTGACTTGATGTTGATATTTGAAGGTGCAAATCCAGCGCCACGCTCGTCCTGTTAGCTACGCGGGTGATGCGGAGTGCCGAACATCGCGCGAGGCTCGCCACCCTCCGCAATGCTACGTTAACCGAGTGCCCGACCCCAGGGAGCAATGTGTGCAATATGCCTCGAGCAGTAGTGAGTATTATGAAGCCACTTGTGATTTATTTCAGAAATTATCGCTATTATAAATAACAGACGAGTTTTATGTTACAATCAAAAAGCTTAATTTCAAGTACCTCTGTTGATTACGAGGTTAATGGCCGCTGGATGTAGTAAGGCAACTATTTGAAATTACGAGTAGGTATATATTTTATCATCAACCCCGAACCATAAGATAACGAATCTCATCATATCTGCGGCGTTTATTAATATCACCAACATGACTTTGAAGAGTGCAGCTTTGAAATCGTAATATAATTACAAACCCCTATTTAAAGAGGATTTGCCTTATGCGTTTGACACACTTATACTGACATCTTATACTAGAACAGTAATTTCGAAAAATAGTAGCTGCAATGCTACAACCCATAATTCTAAACCTTTTTAGTTATGTATCCCTGAACAAACCAAGACACTTAATAACAGGGTCAACAAAACTCTACAAGAAAAATAGCTTCAAAGAAAGGCAGTAATAGGACATGGTTTTCCACAGGGCAACATTATTGGCCCAATTCTATTTCTATTCTAATATTATTATTTTACTAATATTAGTTTAAACGGCACAATTCAATAAAAAGGCTAGACTTTTAATGAAACGGCGGATTCGGCTAGTTGGCTGCGACATATGTATACATGTATGTACACATCAGATATGTATGTACCTATACATCAGACAATTTAGTATATTACTTAATTTTATCATATTTATTCCATGTAAAAATATTCATTCCAAGTAAATATTACTTGGTTCCAGTGCTAGACGAAATAGACAATGCGGCAAACATCGACGCGCTGAAGACGAGGTCATTACCCGCGTTCCTCAGACCCAAGCCACGACCACTCTCTACAGAAGACGACCTACAACAACTTTATGCTAAGGTAGGCAAGCCTAACTAAACCTTATATTGCGGAATTTGTTCGAAAGAGTCACAGCGGCCCTGGAACGCAAAGGGCATGAGGTGGAACACGGATGTGTTTTAGTCATAAGAGTCTGGCACTCCCTTCTGCTCCACCCAGAGCCGTAGGTCATTTTATGATTTCCCATCCTTAAAAAAAAAGGTAGGTAAGCCTTAAAATTATAACTGTCCACAGCCTTTAATAAATCAGTTCCAACAGTACGCTGCTATAGCCATACATATCTTTTAAATTCAGTGATTCAGTGATCTCAGTCACACCCTGATGGTGTTGGATCCCAGGATCACATTGTATCTACTGACTGATTGAGATATAAATAAGCTACGTCATGGTATACGTTTCAAGGTTTGGTTTGTTTTGTTTAGATAGACCTTATCATTTCCTGGTTTTTTTTTTTTATATAGTGGATTGTTAACAGCAATTCTGTTTTTCAGGTGAATTTAAGCAAGAAATACAAGAACCGCATGCGCAACGAGCACGCGGCCATCATCGCGCTCAGCAAGTCACACAGCCAGTTCTTTGACGCCGACGCCGTTATAGTCTATGACCAGAGGACAGCGCTCTAGGGACAACGACATACAGTGTAAATGGTATAATCAACATATTTTAGAGGACGAAATTTACCAATGAATAAAAAAAGGCTACTATACTAACGCAGGTAGTAGGTACCGATATGCGTATAATCAGAGAACTAAATTGAGTTATC
The DNA here is from genome assembly GCA_947386135.1 of Melanchra persicariae. Classification (NCBI taxonomy): domain Eukaryota; kingdom Metazoa; phylum Arthropoda; class Insecta; order Lepidoptera; family Noctuidae; genus Melanchra; species Melanchra persicariae. The sequence continues at coordinate 1,867,371 of OX376653.1, read as the reverse complement.
ACAATCTATTAGACAAATATACAAAATTACTAGGACAATTTTATGGTGGTTTTCTATATGGATCCAACATCATCGAGACTCAAGTGTTGGAAACGGCCTAAAATAGAAATCGCTTTTATAAAAATATGCTATGAAAAAGTGTCCAGGTATTTTGATGCCAGAAGTATCAATTAACGTAAGGGACATTTCTGCATTATAGGTAAAGGCCACTTATGTTAATTGCTGTAAGGTATATTTTGGCATTTTGGGTAAATGTTCCTTACATGAAATGATATGGTTAATATTCAGAACACTTGAATAAGACTTAAAAGAAATTGTAAAATAATGAAGCCTATATCTAGAAAATACATGTTCTGAAAGCAATGTGATCATTAGCGCTAAAATAAATGACTTGCAAACATCATTCACTGAAAAGGCTAATTTCTGAAACACGAAAGACAACCAGCTTAATATGCCTGAAGACGAAATAAGTAGTAAGATGTCTGGAGTTTTGGATACGAAAGTCGCACAAATGTGAACGAATTACAACCAGAAATGTTCGTTCTTTTGTTTTCTCTGGCCCGATGCACGATGACCGTATTTTTAATCCTGAAGGTAAACTGAGGGCTGTACACAGGACAAGATGAATTGGAAACCTGGATAAGACAACAGCCCAAAATCTTCCATTCATGCGTTTATTGTTTTGGGCATAAAGAAAGCTGAATAGTAAATTGCATTGAGCGTAAGTTCAGCGGTAGCGTTGACGTCGAGACGCTTGATAAATGCATGTTCTTGCTGGACATTATAAACCAAAACTAAGTAGCGTTATTGCGGCGTTTGTACTGCGTCTACGCTGGACCGACGCCCCAGACTGATGCGATTGCACAATAATTAACATTTCTGAAATGCGGTACCTAAGTAAAAGCTCTGTCTTCGTCTCACGTGAATGGAATCTTTTGGGTACCTAAATAAACTAGTTTTCTACACTCTTATAATTATCTCTAAAGTAACTTCCAATACCCCGATTCCCAATCTTACATATCTACAATGTTAGTAAAATAGCAGTATTATAATGTACCGTTTTAATAGACTTTGTACTGTCATAGTTTAATGCGCACAGTCGTAGTTGTAAAGATAAACGAAAGTGCTTGAAATGTTGCAAGAAAATATTATATTATTAATATTTTATTTATTTATTTAAAACTTCATGCACACAAATGTACAGAGGCGGACTTAATGCCTTAGGCACATATTGAAAAGACACTCAAGTTTTTTCAATAATATTTTTGAACAATACCTATATGAGATAAAAACACAGCTATGTTGAACTCAGATAAACTTAGAAGAGCTATTAAGTTAGTGAAATGCTGAGAAAAAAATTATCTATATAGTTAATTATCTTCTGTTGCTGACCGTACCACATATACACACAAACTTTGTTGTAACTCTGGTAAGTTCCATATCTTCCTTCCCAGCATTCCAACCAGTAAAGTTTTCACGAGTTTTTTCTTGAAGCATATCCAGTGCTTTTATGCCATTCGCAGTTTGATACAATTCTCACATCAGAAATGAAAATATAAAAAATACTTTTAAATACATAGGTACTTTTGAAAAGATTTTGTACCAATATTGAACAATCTTAATAAATTCACTTTTATTTTTGAGTAACTATTGGCGAAATTGTGATGGAAAATCATGTGATAAGATTATTTTTAAAACGAAATTGTGGCCTAATTCTAACTTTTTTATGGAAACTTCTGAAGTACAGTCGTCGACAAAAGTTTAGAAAATTAATTCACAATTCCCTCAATAATGTTAGCATAGCTTTTGCATCCCGTAGATTGTTACCTTACCTAAATACCGAGTCAGTCGGACCGCTAAAGGTTCATACAAACATCAGTCACCGTCACGTCACGTCGTCTTCGACGAACAGTCACTGATTGTATGTGATTGGCTTAGGGCCATACAGAGTTAGTTAACCAGTGATCAGAATACACGGACCGCTCGTGCAGTCATAGTCAAGAGCTTGAAGCTGCCTTTGATAACTTCTGGATAAGTTAGGCAGGCGGGCGGACTAGGTGCGTGCGGAGGGGGTGACTGCACGCGAGCAGTCGACAGCTCGACTGGCAACTGTTTGACCGCACGATGCAATTTCACCGGGCTGCTGCCGCCTGGAGGAGTCTCAACTGCTCTATATGTTTTGCTCTAGGCAGTCGCAGCTTGAAGCGATCAAGATCGACTGCTTCTGTTGCTGCTGTGCATGGCCGGCCTGAGGCGCGTCGGTGTTGACGTGGCTGATGCAGAAAGCCGGTGTCTTTCGAATTCTACTAAAGAATGTTTTTGGATGTGAATAATGACTGAACGGCGACGCGACATAGACGTGACATGCATGAGTGTTGTGTGTCTAAAAACTTAGATGTATAGATAGACCCGTAAAATAAGGTAGCGTTTGTTCACGACTGTACTTTACTTCGTAAATAATTGCGTACGCGCATGTTAAAGGCTTTGTTGCGTCCGAATTTACAGATTTTAAATATTCGTGATTTGCGACTATGAGAATCTCTTCACCATTTTATAATTAAAATGGAAGGGCAATCAGCACGGATCACGAACAAACCTAGGCGAATTTCTTACGTTTTTCTATAAATGTTGAGCTGTATCGAACTATTAATAATTGAATGTATTTTATCAGTAACTGTAGATTTGTTTATGGAAAATAAAAGTTTTGTAATCAGCGTGTTTCTTTTGCCTTATGATTTTTTTCAAACCTGAAACGACCCTTGGGCTTTAGAGCAAAAGTGTGTGACTCACATAATTAATTAACTAAATCATCATCTGCCTAGCCTTTTCCCAACTATATTAGGGTCGGCTCCCAGTCAAACCGGATTCAGCTGAATACCAGTATTTCACGTGAAGCGGCTGCCTACCAGACCTCCACAACCCATTTAACTGGGTAACACGGTACTTCTAGGCAAGATTGGCACTGGTGTCAGATTTTCTGGCTTCTGACAATCCGTAACGACTGCCAAAGATCTCCCAAATGACAGCCGGGACCAACGGTTTAACGTGCTTTCCGAGGTACGGAGGAGTCTCGGTATGTTAAGATGGTCACCCATCCACAGACCAACCTCGGCAAGCGTTGCTTATCCTTGAAGATCGCTCCGTGCGGCTGTTATAATTTTGCCACGAGGTCCAATTTATTAACTACGGAGTCGTAAAATAATACACGATTCACGTATTTCTCTTTATTTATCTTTCATTCATAAAATCAACCCGTAAAGTAGAAAAAAACTTACATTTTTTTCCAGAGACCGGGGATTTATCTATATTGTGTTAAGTCTATGTCTAGAAAGTTATAAATAAGTAATTAAAACTTAATTCTTTATTCGTTCCATTATTTGCACTGTCTAACTCCTGAAAAAGCTAAAGCTACTTCTAATGGCAAGCATAAACATGACAAATTCAGTCTATGATGTCCTGCTGCTGGGCACGGCCTCCTAGAGCTCTCTCTGAGTAGGAGAGGGCCGCCCGTAGTCTACAACTCGGGCCCATTAAGTTGGGTGGATGTCACATGTCTTCGAAATTGGGTTCTAAGATATACTGGATTCTTCCAAAACCACCTTCACCGTTTATCGCTTCACCGTTTTGAGAGCAGTGGTGATTAAATAATTTTATTTACACAAAGTAATGTGCCTTTCTTTACGCGCTTCTGCTATTCAGCTTGACGGAGTCGCGGCAGACCGAGGGCAAGATGGTGAATTGGCGTTAATAAGCCCAACTAAGAGAAAAAAGAAAGGAATAGTTAGAAACATTTGTCCAGGAGCAGGACACCTCAAACTGAGAAAAAAATGTGCTTGCTTAAGTTTAAACCCCAAGTCACGGCCATTACCACTGGGCCAACATTGGCCCATTAACGTAGCATAGCAAGCATAAACGAAGTAGATTGAAACAAGAAGCTACAAGCTAGTAAGTGCAGAAGCTGGCGAGGGTGGGGTAAGTCTTGAGGCGCAGCAGTTCCAGTTCGGTCTGCAGCATCACGATGGTGGAGTGGTTGGCTTGCACTTCGCGGATCAGCCGGCTGCGCATCACCAGGGTCTCCATCCTGAGACGGAACACATTCAGATGATATATGTGGAGATTGAGGTAATCAGACTCAATCTAAATACTTTCGTTTTCAAGCAAGTATTAATGCCAAAAATATTCCAGTAAAAACTGAATAGAGTCATTAAGTAGAACTCTTTCTCCCCTTTCTCACCGGCCCTGGTATCATGTCATGATTACAGAGCAGCTAGTCAGATTATTTTCTGATCAGGATACGGGTAAGGGCAACATGTGGGTGTACCATGAGGACACCTTTGACTAACCCAATGGTCAGAATATATTTGTGCTTTATGGCTTCTAATTTTCAATTTATTTGACATTGAACTTAATATTATTATTTTGACGTTGATTGATTCTATCGTTTTCTCGGGTTATACCTACCTCTTTTTGAGGACGCGTCGCATCTTAATGGGTAGCAGAGCATCCTCTTTGAGTTTTTTGTCGGATACCTTCACATTAAGTTCCGTTATGAAGTTCTCCATCTTTGTGTGGGCTGCCTCAACACCTAACAGTTTCACCTGAAAAAATCCTTGAATTTAGATCAGCGCAAACCCAGGTTACAAAATTGATATTTAATTGTGACGTCTCGGCAACAGCGACCAATTTACTGCGATGCCAAGACTGCATAGCAATTAAATTTTTGCATTTCCGTAAGCTTGTAAGTTCGTATTAACAAGCTCCAATAAACCTCCTGGCCTTCATTTATTTGTCTTACCTCAAGGTCCCCACACCTATTAATTTGGTCATTCAGTATCTTGTCAGCGCCAACCTTGGATGCTTCGTTCTCCTTCTCTACAAGAACGAAATCTTGCTCGTCTGTATAGCCTTCCTCTTTCTTCTTCAAGTACCGTTGTAGCTCTTTTGGGATCTGGTGAGAGTGGGAAATTTTATAGCTGTGAAAGTGTAAGGGTCTTAGTGTATCGTGTTAGTGTTGTTACACAGTAATTGGTTTGTGGGTGTTAGACTGGAAGCCGATCCACGCATAGTGGGAAAATTCTAGGCCGATGACGCTCTGATGATTAGTTAGGGGGAAATCAGAGGAGGGGAGGGGTTTCCAATAAAACGAGTGAGCTAACAAAAGTTTCATCTTAATCTTCTGGTGTCCCTATTAAGTTTAGAGACTCAACACCGTTTGATTGTTTTGTAGTCTAAACAATCAAACAGCTTGAGTTGTTAGTACTCTTACTCGTAACTCAGCACTGAAAACTCATACCTATAGAAAGTTGTCCTAACACCGTTTGATTTGTAGAAAATAATATTATAGTATTATACGTGGTAACTGGTAGGATCACCGCGCCTTCAATCAATTCTGGAATCCATAACGTAATTCTTTCATGTAGTAAATACCTTGAGCCTCCTGTAAGAGTAGAGCTCCTGCTTCATGTGCCTCAGCTTCATCTTCATCTGGGCGTGCTCCCACTCTTTGGACAGAATGCCCTTGCGGAACTCCATCTGTTTACGCATCATCCGCAGTTTCATTTCACCAACTCTCTGGAATATTGCAAGATTATTATCGAACCGATGCTGAAACACGAAGTAATTTGCATATAATATTCCTATTTATTTAGTCTAATTTGTCCCACTGTTTGGCAAAGGCCTCCCTCTCTCGTTACCACACAACTCTGTCCTTTGCCAGTACGCGCCAGTCTCTTATCTCTAAATATTCGAAGAACAAAGCAGAACCACCACTGCCTCTAGCTTTTTCTCCCCTTACTCTTCTAATTCTCGAAATGGATGTTGTTACGCTTTTCGCTAAAAGAAAGAGCGACAAACGAGGAAGGCTTATATGAGTATAATTGATGCTCGTTCGAAGCCGTGATGGTTTACTATTTGTTACAGCCGTATTCATAAAAACTTTTAACCATTACTTAGCTAAAATACTGGCAGATTCTTTATTCAAAATTTTCTTTGGAGAATTTTCATACAGAATCTCATAAACAGTAGGTATTTTCACTAACACTAAGTATAGAGGTATGCGGAACAGACAGAAAGTCCCGCAAACCTCCACTGAAAAGGGAGGATCCTCCGACCGGACGATAGTTGTTGTGATATTCGGGCTGTTGTATCTTCTGTTCAAATCGCACGGTAAACTCTAATAGCGCGATTCAGGATTTTGTTATGTTAGTTCGCTGCTGTCGGGATGGATGGCGTTGCGGGTCTTATTGTTGCGATGTAGATTCTGCTACGTTGATTTGGTTGATTTTTGATTTGGAAAATCAACCACTGCTACATAAGTAATGGTCAAAAAGTATTTAGGATAAGCCTGTAATAATACATAATAGTAAAAAGTCGGTTACCAAAACAGTTATAATATGAGAAGAGTACCTACACAAATATCAAAGCGTATTGTTTGAAAAGTTACAAGGCCACGCTAAGAATGCACAAAAGCCAAGCAGGTTTGACTCAATTAATAGAAAAAGAAACTAGAGAGCTCTACCGAACTTTATACAGCTTATGTAAGACCGAGAAAGAGAGAAGCAGACTTGTATGTTACCAGTATGAGGTTATTAATCTTCTGGATGTCTTCTCGGGGGATGAGCGTGGCGTCTTCGAAGTCTTGCATGTGTCCGGTCGTCATTATCTCCACCTGTCCCGCTGGTAGCACCAGCTAGGCAAGGGGCAAGAATAAAAATAATTCGTGGTTAACAGAAGTTGACATGATTTGGCATTTTAAGCGGGATCTATAGATACTTACAGTTTTCCTAAGAAATAGTTCAAAATGTTACCAGCTAAGATGGTGCCACAAGGCAAAAAATTATGTTGTTGTAACAATGGTACGCAACATTTATTTCACTACCAAGGCCTTTAATCAACTTTAAAAAGTCAAAGAGATTTTTGTAAGTCACCTCAAAAACAAGGTCAGAATCATTTTTTGTAAGTAGGTACCTACCTACCATTGTGTATACAGGGTTTTCCAGAATCATGGTCATAAAGGGTGATGTTGGCTAGGTAGCTGATATATGTACAGTAAAGAAAAAATAGCAAAATTTCTGGAACATCCTTTATTATAATGATCTATGTATGTTACAACGTCGTAAATTGTACATGCCAAAAATACCTGAATGGTTTTGTTCCTGGCTTCCAGTTCCACTATCTCCCGATGCTGCATCAGATTGGTCTGGCAGCTGGCGAGGTAGGTGCGCCGAGCCTGGATGGCCTTGGACCATACGCCGGTAGCATGCTCCACGTAAGCTAAGTCCTGGACCAGTGCTCTCATCTGCGGAAAATGTTCTATCATCCATCATCATCATCAACAAAATGTATGGAAATGACATTAGGTGATGGATGACGTTTCCTTTCCACACCTAATATCATTCCCATACCTACATTATGTCGTCAGCGTCTGACGTTAACGCTACAGAAAAGTTTTTTGTCTAGGCCCCCTGATAGTTTATTTATTTTCGTCTGTAGGTATGTCTGTCAGTTTGTCACGAGTTCACGACTCTCATCAAGTACCTTACATAAGTACCTATGTGCTCCCATAAAGCTAAAAAAAAAACTAGATTAACGCATTATAGATAGGTATAAAAAAAACAAAACCTATAGATAAGGTACACGACACGTACTTGGTCGGTTTTTTTTAAGTAGGTTTAAAAGCTTAACACCAGTGGCTGTGTCGACTCAAGAGATACGCCACTGCAAGAAAAAAATAGTTTTGCTTTGAATCTTGTGTTATATATATATATTTTTCAATTATAAATGGGGTTAGGTAATCATTGTGTACATACTTTGTAGAGAGATCTTATAGAGGCAAAGACACTAACCCTAATGGCCACCATAAGCAATAGTTACTTAGGTTTTAGAACAACTTCTCGGTCACTGACGACGCTTTCGAATAGATAGATCTTACTTCATTAATTACCTATAGTTTTACCTACAGTAGATCCTAGGTACTTACCTTAATCTCGTTCTCAATCTTGGCTCTCCTCAGCTTGCACATGGTGGCCCACAAATGTTCGTCCAACACTGTTGGCATGTTGCTAATCTGGTCAAACTGATCCACACTGTTTTAAAATTGAATTGAAATTACAGTAGGTAGTTACAATATTGTATTAGTTATTGAAGCCAGAAAGTTAATTGGTGACAGGACGGGTGATAGGGTATCTAACAAAAAGCCCAGTGAGTATAGGCTCTAATTTCCCTAATTGAGAAATGGTACTTCATTAATTAATGGCCTTGCAATCAGGCCCGGATCTAGGGGGGGGCAAGCCGGGGCCCACGCCCCGGGCGGCAAGTTCAAGGGGCGCCAAACTCACATGTTTGAAAAAAAACTTATTCGATGGGGGTGGTAAAATTATCGAGCTTTCTACATTCGCTCTTGAATTTCGCATTCTCTTGAATCTCTATTTTTCTGCATTTAAGTCGTAAAAGTGACTCCTAAGCAAACTTTGGAAACGTTTTCTTTTCCCCTTTCAAGGATCTAAAATCGACTGAATGTGAGAGTGATCAGAGTTATCTATATAGACCTACTTCAGTAATACAAAAGCAAAATCTTTGTACCTCTTTTTACGAAAAAAACGCAGGCACAGATAAAGTCTATGGAGAATGAGTCCAGAAAGCTAATATTTTTTTAATAATGCTTAAAAAATTGATAAATTATTAAAAACGTATGGTCGAATTTCGATCACTAGTTAAAATAGTTATCGAAAGTTTCATAATAATAATGTATAAATAAGTAGATGACCCGGTGAAGATCGATTACCTACATATATTTGTGTAAAATCTACTCTACACCTAACCTACTGAATATACACACAAAATTTCATAAGAATCGGTCAAGCCGTTTCGAAGGAGTTTTGTAACAAACACTGACATGACACGAGAATTTTATATATTAGAAGAAGTGTGGTAGAGAGGAGGGCGCCACTATCAAGTTTTTGCCCCGGTTTGGAAAAATCGTAGATCCGGGACTGCTTGCAATTGAGTGAGTTCTACCTGTTTTAATATAACAAATCTGCCGGAAACATACAATCGAACGACCACTGGAAGCTGGAACGTTTGTTAGTTAATCTTCTTCTTTGAATGAAGACAGTAGGATATCCTTAGACGTGAGTAACGTAGCACCGGGTAACTATGACAATATTCGTAAATTTCGTAACAGGAATCAACCGTTGGCCGCGAGCAGCATTACTTTTACTGTTTGGAGAAGGCCTGTACATCAGTGGACGCCTTACATGAATGATGATGGCTCACCCCTTGAAGTAGTCGACACAGTCGTAGTGCAGTAGCGGGGGACGCACGCCGGTGGCGATAGCATTGGCTAGCTCATACAGTACCACCGGGATCATCGTCACACGCTGGTGCCACTTCGGACGCTTCCTAATAAAGCGATAAGAAGAATTTAAGGTTCTTAGTTATTTCTATGATTTTTCTCTGTCTCTTTGGGATCAGCTCACACTAAGACGTGACACTGTGTGGTTAAATTTCGTAGTGGGCGTTTAGGCTATGTTACGTTTCTAGGTGTTTTCCCTTCCACCTTACAGAAATCAATTTCATTAATTAAGCATTTTAATTAAAATAAAACCACTAATATTAATAGAGCCATTTGTGAAAGATCATGTACGGGGGGACCTACTCCGATACATATTTTTACGGCCCAGCAGGCAGCGTCCAAATGCTTCGATTTGAAGGGTAGGTAATCATATTTGCCTTTGTAATTACGGAAAACACAGATATTGCCAGCCTTGCTTCTGGGATGATAAAGCAACTGCGGTGCCTATTGTATTTGAAATAACACTGTGCACACTTGTAACTCTTGGCATACTTATGGGCTGCCAGCTGGCTTGTTATCAAATCATAATTAAGATCCTATCAATTCTCGATCCCAATCATAGCTTACTTGAAGAACTTATAGGCCTGCTCAACGATGATCGGCGACAGATCAGCGAAGTGGTTCTTGAAGGTCTTGTCCATCTGCCTGTCCTTGTAGTTGAGGGTGTCGTATGCGCTCTGGCACTCAACGCTCTGCGCCTGTATCTCTGCGAACTCGCCGTTAAGCTCTTCCAATTGGCGCTCGTAGAGAGCAATTTCGTCTCTGGGGATATCATCAGGTTTAAAAAAAAAAGTAAATATTGTCTGTGTCACCGGAACATCGCAAACGCATACGCGTAAGATTGTAAAATATCGCTTGAAATTGTAGACTATTTTTTCTAAATAAGACACAAATATATTGGAAACTAAATAAAAATAAAATAAATAAATATCTTGGGACAACTCACACACGGACATCTGATCCCAAGCTAAGCAGAGCTTGTGTTATGGTAACCAGACAACTGATATACATACTTATATAATTTATAAATACATACATATTATAGATAAATTACACCCAGACACAGAACAAACAATTATGCTCATCACACAAAGTTTGTCCTGGGTGGGAATCGAACCCACGACCTCCGGCTTTGCAGTCAAGGTCACTAACCACTAGACCAACAGGCCTGCCTAAACTATTTATGGATGGGATTTATTTTAACTATGCAAAACGATTTTTCTATAATATATCGAGAAATTATATGTAAGTACTATTTATTACAATCTCCAGGCTAAAGTTAAGTTTGACAAATATCCCAACTTCAAATTCTTAATTTAGTAGGTAACCAGAGTTTCAATAAGCACCATAAGAAAGAAATATGATTAGGTACATCATCTACATGGCTAAAAGTTTATAATCAAACCTCATTATCTCTATTTTCTCCGCCATTTCAATTCGGTCCAGGTTGACCCTGCGCAATCGCATGAGGTTGAGATCCTCTTGACCAATGATGGAGTCCACCTTAATCTTTAAAAGCCAGGTGTCTCTCACCTGTAAAGTAAAAGAACCTGTTGGAGCTGAAAAGCATGACACCTTTGTCAGTTTTATCTACGTAGTGCTTCCTTGTGTCCGGCATCCAGGCAAGGTAAAATGATGATACATAAATATTGTCACCGGATAGTTGTAAACTCTGTAATTTTTTTTTCTTTTTTCTCTTTATTTATTTTAGGGACTTTTGGTAAGATTGTAAAATATCTTGAGAGATTGTAAACTCTCGATAAATTGTCATCTGAACATTTCTTCTAACATGATACGAATAAAAATATTGTGTAATCCCTCGTCGTTGTTGCTGATTTTGTTCGAAAGAGTTACCGCGGCCCTGGAAAGCAAAGGGCACTACGAGGAGCACGTGGGTTTTAGTCAGTAAGAGTCTGACACTCCCTCCTACTCCACTTAGAGCGGCAGGAGTCATTTGATGATTTCCCATCCATAAAAAACCCTCGATCGTCGCTCCAAGAAAATGTGGACTGACATAAACTGGCGACCAATTAGGATACAGGTCTGGAATTTATTCGTTTTGGTGTGATTATAAAATCGGAAACTTGGCCCCTCATTGGTTTGCGTTGGTGTGAGCTCCAATGTACGTACCTACGCATATATGAATTAAATGGACCTCACGTTGATGGTTGGGTTTTCTTAATGCCATGAGTGATGAGTGTGATGACAAGTCTTCCAAATTTTTTTTCATTTTTTACAAAAATATAACCTACTTCCAAATACAAAACACTACAAAGTAACGTCAAAAAACGAAGAAACCACACTAGAAACACCTATTTCCAAAATTAAAGTTATTTGTACTTTGTAGTGGTTACACCTAGTGCGGAAGTGCGGCTACACCTAGTTTTAGCCGGCTACAACTAGTTCTAACCTAACTTCAAAACACTTTAAAGTTCCTATTTCAAAGGTTTAAAAAAACCGAGTCGTAAATCGTAAAACCGAGTCGGGGTGCCCAATGACCGGCTAATCTTAGGTTAATGTTCACACCCACCTTTAGCCGTAACATATATACTTACGTATAAATTACATTTTTAAATGTTAAAATACAAAGTTATAAAAACATTTAAAAATATTATTATTATAAGTAAATGCGAAAGTGAATTTATTTTGTCACTCACGATAAACTTGCAATGAAGTACCTTTCCCTTTTCCCTAATATCCCTTCATAGATACCCGTACTGTAACCATAAAATTAAGAACCGTTTTTCATTGGGTACTAGAAAACGTAAATGTATTTTTTTTGTAGTGTCTTTATTTGATTTTGATGTTAAGAAAGTCGATAAATGTGTGTGGGTTAATGATCGTTACTGCACATTTATCCGGTGTCTACCATATCTTTTTTAAAAGGTGCCTATGGTATACTACTACTAATCTACATTAATGGAGTAAAGCTTTCACAAAAATCTCTGGAAACACAATCCAGTCTCACCTTCTGGTTGAACTTGACGATGCCTTCGTTGAGCGTCTGCGACAGCTTGGCGTACTCCGCGTGTAACATCTTGCGGTACTTGTCTCTCTCTTCGTTGCGGAAGGCGACTTTAGCTTCGTAGTCGAACACCAGGCGAAGATCGTCTTCATTGAAGTTCTCTGGGTCTTTCTCCAACTGCATAGAGAATTAAAAATAAAAAAAAATCTAAATCCTTCAAATTAGGCTGAGTGAAGCACTTTTTGAACGTCAAAGTTCTACAAAAGACAGTCCCCCAAAAACGCCCGCCCGTCACCACTTTCTATTGTTTTAGCTGGGAAGAAGAAGTGGCGCAACAAACTCCCCAGCAAAAAGGTAATGTAGACGCTGTCTGCATAAAGCTATCAATTGGTGTAATCAAATGTATGTGAGTGTTGCGCTAATGAATGAATTTAATTATTAGTAATCCCAAGAAAGCTTGGGTTTTCTAAGATAGCTTTGCCCACCACCTGATGGATACAATGACGAGTGTCATGATGATGAAATGGCGAAACAGCTCAGCATGTCGGTCGTATTTACCTGACTGCACCAGAAGGAGGGTTTTGATTTTAGAGAGAAGTATGTAATTATGTACATAGGTACCTACATATACATATTTCTTTGGAACGCTCTGTGGCATAAATGGCTTGATGGATTTTGGCTTGTGAGGTGTCGTTAGATTTGTCTTGATAGTGAGAGTGACACTGGGTAGCTATGTAAAATTTATAATGGGTGATTTTAAGTGCCATATATTATGTCTTTTTTCCTCAAAAGCTTTCAAGTGGGCTATCAAAATAATGCAGACGATTCCAAAAATGTGTAGGTACCTACAAAAAAAAAAATTACTTTGTCAAAAAACTCGAAAGAAAGTTCCAAACAAGTCGCTTTTCAAGTAGTCTGATGCAGTTGGTGACATCAGATCTGTGATTGAACAAAATTAAATGACACCAACTGCATCAGAAATTACTAAAACTTCATCAACAATTGACTTTGTCAAAAAACCCGACCGCTAAAATCGACTAGTCGGTTTAGCGGTCGGGTTTTTTGACAAAGTCAATTTTTAACCGAAATTGTGGTTGTTATTGTGGCTCCTCGTTATTGTGCTTTCCTTAGAAATGAAAGATTTAAATAGTGGTGTTTGCAATTGGACGCTGTATAGTAATTACCAATCAAGATGAATGTAGGTACATCTGAATATGAACAGTCTGTTCACCCGAGATATTCGATAAAAGATGGGAAAAGAGAAAACTGATTAGCCTTCTAAGAACCAAGGGAGTATGGATGATTTGAACAGATATAGAAATATTATCAAACCATGCACAGTGGCTTCGGGATGGGCTTCTTGATCTCTTCGTGCCACAGCTTCTCCAGCACACCATCCATCATGTCCATGAGCGCCCTCTCGCGGAAGTCGTCCTTGGGCCCCGGGTCCGGCGGGATGATCACGATCTGACTCGGGCTGATGTACGGCTCGATCGAGCACTGCACAAGAAATATTACATTATCAGCCGGCCTGGCTAGCAAGGCGTCATCTCTGTCAGCTAACCGGCCTCTTACAGGACCCGTATAGGTTAGTGGATTTGCAATGACTTTTGATGGTTAATTAGGAAGTATCCCTAATGTATCTATAAAGCGAAAATTAAAATATCCTGTTTGGCAGTTATTTAGCTAGTTCTTAGCTATGGCACTACGACTTCCTACCAGGGCACATATACACCTACCTCTTCAGGCTCGACTTTGATAAGCTTCTGCACATATTCCTCTTGCCTCCACTGCGGATCCTTGATCTCTATCGTCAGATGATGAAAGCTGCCTCGCAAGTCGGACAATTTGTTCAGTTCTGAAAGATAGGTACCTATTTCGTTACAAAACCCATTATCATAATTTATTTCCACTTCGATAATACTTGCCTTGAACTTGGAGATCAGGTTTAGATCCTGGGGCCTAACTACCAACTCTTAAAGCAGTATTACTTCAAAATTACTTCCTGTGGGAAAGAGATGGAGCTATACAGGACGTATAACTCCTTCTCTTTCCTACTGGAAGTAATATTAAAGTAATTTACTGCTTTAAGAGTTGGTGGTTTAGGCCCTGATTGATTTTTTTACCGTTTTGCTATCGATTTGTTTTTAAGTGAGTAGGTAACAAAAGAAGCTTGCTCGTAACAATTATTGTAGTTGCAGGTTTCGTTCTGTATTTTCTGATTGTCCAATTCCACAATAAAAGGCATGAGCTTACGCTATTGATTCTGACCTTCAATAATGAAGCGCAGCCTGTTGTTCCTCTCAGACACGAGGCCCACCTCTCGCTTCTTCAATGCAAACATCTCGTCAAACTGCTTGTTGAACCACAAACGCATGTTCTGGGTGTTCAGCTGCAAGACGAAGTTGGTTAGAAGCGCCTTAAAGTTTTCCCGAAAGACGAAAGAAAAGACATCGTTAACAGTCTCAAAAGCTTCACGTTACGTAGTGGTAATATTCTTTAAGGTGATAACACTTAGCAAACCGAACTACGCTAGCCAATCTATACTTCTATACATATACTATCTAGATACTAATATTATAAATGCGAAATTTTGGATGTTTGGATGGATACGTATGAATGGATGTTTGTTACTCAATCATGCTAAAACTACTGAATGGATCATGATGAAATTTGGCACAGAGGTAGATTATAGTCTGGAATAACACATAGGATACTTTTTATCCCAGGAGTATGTTCCCTTGGGATCATTTTCGACATTCACGCGGGCGGAGCCGCGGACAGCTACTAGTATTCCAATATTTTTATTCCTATTTCCAATAAATTACGTGGCCAGCTTACCTATACTGTTTTAGTCACAACGGACGAACTTACTTTGACAATGTCGTGTAGCCAATTCATCTGCAAGAAGCTGTAGGCCTCCATCTGCGGGATCATGTACTTGGGGATGGACACGAAGTGGTGCGCGCTGGAGCCCGACAGCACGTAGGGCTCCGCCACCACGTCTGTAGACGACTCCTCGTCGTCCTCCGCCGCCGCCGCCAGACTGATGCGCCGCGCGTCGCGGACTGACGTGGACGATGGAGATTTCATGATCACGCCGCTTGCTGACCTGGGTTAAAGTCAAAGTCAAAGTCAAAACGTTTATTTCAATTAGGCCATTAAACGGTACTTTTGAACGTCATCATTTACATTAAAAATAATATAAAGTGACTCTACTGTCCGTTCACAAGGGTAGATGCTTATGGAGAAGAACGGACAAGAAACTCCATAGTTACTCTTTTCAAATCAATGATTTACAATATTTTGAGTACAAAAATTAATTTTAATATATGTGAGGTCGATGTACCCAGAGTATACTACTTATAGGATCATAGTACATGGTACCTACTCACATATTTACAAATCTTGGAACCATTACTAAAACAGAGTGTGTTAACATAAAAATAACTCTATATAAATAACTCTTTTACATCTGTAAAGTTAATATATAAATTGACCAGTTTGATTTTGCCTACACTACACCGTTTCCAAGCATTCTTATCTTGAATGTAATCCTCCAACGTGTAATATGCTTGTTTACAAAGTGTGCTTTTTACATACGTTTTAAATTTTCTTTCATTTAATTCTAATACGTCACAAGGTATTTTGTTGTAACATAAAACACAGTACCCCATGAAAGATGTGTGTACTTTAGCTAACCTATAAAATGGTTAGATACCATATTATTATGTAATCTCTTAGAAACGAAAAGCATTCATTATTTTTTTATAAGTAGAACCTACAATATCCTTAATATTATAGTCATTCAAACGATTCTATTAATTTAATGGTCGTTCGAAAAATTACACAGCAGTCGTGTTACATATTCGTCGGAAAAATATGTCATATTTGTAAATAATAACTTCTATTTTTGTAGTATCATTATCTGAGAATACTAACTTAGGCAGTGCGTTAGCATCGGAATCGGCTTGAATTTTTTCATCCAGCGAGTGTTCCAGCCAAGGTCGGAACAGGTCCTGATCGTTTTCCATCTCGATGGTGCGCAGAGCTTCGATCTGCTGCAGTTCTGGCCACGTTTCACGGTGCGTTGGCAGTATTGCGAAGCTTTCCACCTAAACAATGTTCAAGTTTCGCGCGTTTTAAAGTTCAAGATGTTACGTAGGTACTTACCGCCACTAAAGCTCATAGGGTCGGTTTATGAATTTATTGAGTAAGTTATATTATACCGAGACTTATTAATAGTCTACCCTCAGATATTATTAACAAATGTATCACACAAAAAAATATCAAATGTAAACTTAACCGCTCAGGCCCAACATGTGAAAATTCCCTAAAATAAAATAAATCTTATGTAATAGGTAAATAAACATTAAATTCGCGATTAATTCGCGACACACCGGTGTGTCGCCGGGAGCAATATTATTTAAGAATTATTTAGGAATGAATGTAACTATTTAAAGACCTAACTAATTAGTACATTTTATATGTGTGCGTTGTTGTCGATAACAATAGTTGATACCATCTGTATTATGATTTTTGTCGACAGTAGCGTGCGCATGTGAAGTGCATTAGGTGCCTATAAATATATTGTATCTAATAGTTCGATATTGAGATAGACTCATGATAGCACAAGTCTAAACCTTAGTGGTTTTTTGGATGCTATTTCAATGAATAATCTTGTATTCTTTCGTATAAACGATAAATAATTTTAAAAAAAAGTACTAACTTACAAGGAGTTAAGGACGTGTCAAATCCTACTGAACTGCCAACGTTTTACAGGTTTTCAGTCTAAAGTAGAGTTTGGCAAAATAACTTAAAATAAAATAAACTTAAAACAAAATAACTTAAAATCCTTACCTAATTTAGCAGTCGAGGGTGTGCGTTAATCGTAATATTCTAAGGGCGTTTCCATAGAAAGAGATCGCATCGCGTGACGATCGGTTTCTCTTAGAACGACGCTTTGGAATGTAGTGAGTACCTGGACTTTTATTTAGTTTACAAATATTGTAAAGATTACGTGGTAGTGACTGTGTATGGCGAAGAGCTTGATCCTGGGCGAGAGCATGGTGTCCCAGCAGGTCTGCTTGATCCACGCGGTCACCGTGTCTTGAGCGCGGATGCGAGCCTCCGTGTTCAGGCGGATCTCCTCACGCTCCCTCTCCGCCTGGTGGGGTCAAGATTGATGTAAACGAAGAAACTTTTGAAAAGATTAGGTAAAGAAACATAAGGGAATAGGACAATGGTAAGGTAAGAAATTATACTCGAAACAAAACTTTTAGTGAGCAATAATCTTAGTCTAAAATATGCCCAGCTAACTTGAAAGAGAATTTGCTCGAGCACTGACATGTGAAAATTCCAAAATAAAAAATGAATCTTACGTAATAGTAATAATAAACAATAAAATCGCGGAACACCGGTGAGCCGGCAGTGCTCGAGCTATCATAATAAAACCTTGTGTTGTTGGATAAAAAAAGGGAAAAATAAAGTTTTTCTAAGATTTCTGAGTGTCGTCCTATTGATCAAATTTTTTCGCTTTGAGTTTCTCTCTTCTGGCTTCCTGGTGCAAGTTGAACTCTGACAGTGACAGCTGATGCAGTGGCGGTTCATTGATGTTCTCCTCCAGTAGCTCGACCAGTTTCTTCTTACTTACACGAATCCGCGATCTTTCCTATTTCTACGTCCATCTTACCGCTTTCAGCCTCTCTCTTCTGGCTTCCTGGTGCAAATTGAACTTTGACAGTGACAGCTGATGCAGTGGCGGTTCATTGATGTTCTCCTCCAGTAGCTCGACCAGCTTCTTCTTACTTACACGAATCCGCGATCTTTCCTATCTCTACGTCCATCTTACCGCTTTCAGCCTTTCTCTTCTGGCTTCCTGGTGCAAATTGAACTCTGACAGTGACAGCTGATGCAACGGCGGCTCATTAATGTTCTCTTCCAGTAGCTCGACCAGCTTCCTCTGAAGCGACTCGAACATCTTCCGGACCTCATCACGTTGATGCTTGTAAAATAAGGTCTCCTCGAGGACCTTTTTATCTTCTTGTAATTGGAGGTAGTTTTCTGGGAAATTGAGGGATGGGTTAGACTCGTAAAAAAATGTAAGCTTTTTGCGCGTAACTCACTAAGTTCAAGCGCAGAAATAAGTCCCAGCAGCAAAATGAAAATGGTACTACTAATGGTAAAGATAACCCTAGACTTAATTATAATGGGTTTAAGATCTCTAGACAAAGCTATAAAATCTATGGTCGTTCTGATGGCACACGACCAAAGCACTTACTATCATAATAGTGAATGATGCTGATGGTGTTAATATTGGCCTCCTCGTCGAACGTGTAGAGGTCCTTGTCAGGCGGCTGCAGCACCAGCTCCTCCGGCGGGTACTCGCTCTTTTTCAGGAACACGCAGGCCACCGTGCCGTTGGCGGCGAGGTGCACCACGTATCTCTTGAACCCGTCTATCATCGCGCTCTGGATGCCTTGGTTGTAGCGGTGCGTCACTATCAGTTTTTTCACTGGAGGCAAAATAATATATAGAAATAAATGACGTATAGAGTCGAGATGATTCTTGCAACGCTAACTTGTTTTTGTTTGAAATACCACTGAGGTAGGCCTGGAAACGGGTAACGAGACGACCTAGAAGCTTATCGTGAGGGCTTCGAAATGTCTCGGGAAATGATTTTCTGGAAGGACTTGGCGGAAGTTTTCTTGCCCAGCAGCGGAACAGTATGGGCTATTATAAATACTGAAGTTTTCGGTTAGGCTGAGGTCTCCTGTAAAGCTGCTTCGAGGACAATTGCGTGAGGAGCTACACCGTCGTTTCTGTCTCTTGCACATAAGATCCTGATAGTATTTTTGTAAAACTCGATATAAGTACCATATTTACGCTCTTATACTACTGAACTCTTACTTACTACTCTACTCTACTCTTCTTATACCTAATCAAGTTTTACTCTATGAAGATCGTAATAGTATATGACATCCTGACTCACGATATTCTTCAGGACAATCAGGCTCCCTAAGTATGGCGGAGCCGTCAAAGCTAAAGGTCAGCAGCGCATTATCGTTCCTGAAACCATCGAACTGCTTGATCTCATGCCCTGATTCCAAGATGGGACCCATCTTCACAGATACCGTCGCCCCTTTCTGAAATCACATAGTTTTGTTATTGACTCATCTCCGCACTGAATGAATTACTTCCTTCTAGATTAATTTTCACAGTCGAGAATAGCCCAAAAAATAATGAACAAGAGTGTGCCAACCAGAAACCTGGTTAGGCCTTCACTTTTGCGGTCTTAATAAATATTTCTCGATGGAATGGAGCAACAGTATAGGGTATAGGTGTCTTACATCACCGCTGAGCTTGAGAATGTGTATTTGTCTGCTGAGGTGTGGGATGGCGAGCATGGTGTCCTTGGCGCTGAGGGGTAACAGCCTCGAGTACGGGCCCTGCATCTTGCCCGCGAATTTGTTGTCTTTGCCAGTCTCTGCGTTAATGCAGATGATGCGCTCGCCTGCAGAACGGATTTGAGTTTAGGAAGACCTGAAGCATTTCCTTTGACATAAAACATATCAGTTTTAGAAACGAATATTTTAGAGCATCGTCTCTCTCAATGAGTGAGACGATGAAATGACTGAAAGTCAAGTCTGAATTAATGAAATGTCAAACCTGATAGACTCTTTCTAAACCCAACCTATATTAAAAGCCCGGGTAATGCAATTATTTTATAAAACGGTTTTTAACAAAAGTGTTTGGAAGTTTCATAAACGCTATCATTGCAACTCTGCCACACGAACTGCAATGACGCAAATCAATCAGCTCCGCCTAGATCTTCCTTATATCGGAAGCTTTACGCAGCTATTTCATAAGCATAAGCAAGTTAGAGAGTCCAAGACAAGAGTCCAAATGTTACCGATGCTATACTTCTCGGAGAACAGAACGAGACTGAAGCAGCGCATGTCTTTGCCGACCTTCATGAGGAAGCAGTCGGCCAGGCCTCGGCCTAGCTCTGTGTAGCGTATCAGGGTCAGCCGGTAGTCTGCGCTGACCTGGATAAAAAGATGTAATGTATCAGAACTGATACGAATACGTCCAGCATTGAAGTTGCTTATGACCTATTTTTTTATGGATAATAAATCATCAAATGACTCCTCCTGCTCTGGGCGAAGCGGAAGGAAGTGTCTAAACTAAAACCCATCCCTGCTCCTCCTAGTGCCCTTTGCTTTCCAGGGCCGCGGTAACTCTTTCGAACAAAATCCGCAACAAGTTGCTTATGACCTTACCTATCTATTTCAGCCGATTTGCCACTAGGCCACTTGCATCGTTGATTCAATTCATTTCGTTTTTTATAGAACTACTACCACAACTACTTGTAGTGAAAGAACTATCAGACAAAAACTCTAAGGATTTTAAAAGAGCCTAATTGCGTCATAATGCAATATTTTGATTTAATTGACCTAAAACTCACCAGAAAAATGAAGATATGTCCCGCAGACATTGCGGCAGTGACCAAATGCCGGCCATCAGGTGCAAAGTATACTAGCGACACAATCTGATGCGTCAGGCTCATGCGATCTTTTCTCGTCAGCTCTGGCGGATCAGGGGTGAATAGCCGAAGAACCACACCATAGTTGCCGTTCACTTCGCCAAAGACTGCCAGTACTGGGTCCACTGGACTTGTCACAAACGACACGTCGTATCCTTTTACGTATTTCATTAGGACCTGGAAATTTGAAGCTTTAAATGAAACGCTAAAAAAGTAAGGGTAAAGGTAAAGATGGGGTGGGATTCTGTGAGGAACATTATTTATGGCCAAGTTGGTTTGGCAAGTGATAGCGTAAAGGTTTAAAGGACGAAATGGAAAAATAAATCGTGTAGCGGAAACCTCAATTAGCAAGGCAAGAAGATATTGAATGGTATAAAACTGGCAAGCCGTTCTGAAAATATATTATGGCATTGATTGGTAGAAGTTCTGTTTAGCCGGTATCAGGGTGAAAGGGATTTTTATATTCTGTAGATTATCAAATAATAAGAGGACAAAAGACGATACTACAAAATAATTAACACTACACAGGATGTCACTATACATTTAGTCGGAACTTTTTAGTCATTTTTTGTGGACGAATTTTCTTATGCAATGTTTTCCTTAATGTAGGTACTTATATCAGCTACCCAACATCATCCTTAATATGAACAGGCACTTCTGAAACACTCTGTATAGCTTAGTAATAAGAAACGAGTGTATTACTCACGAGATGCTGATCAAACACATCATATATGCTTAAAACTCCGGAAGTATTCATCAGGGCTATGTACTTGAAATCGGGCGCAATCAGCTGGATCTTCATTATGTTCCTACAATATAAAATTTGTAATGAGTTTCAAACCAAGTTTGTCAAAGTAAGCAATGTTCGGTTTAGAGCATCGCTTATTTTGACAAACTGAACAGAACGATGAAGCCAGCATTGTTGTTCTCTTCCAGTTCCTCACCTTTGTTTCAGGGTGAAGAGGTTAACCTCAATCTTGTCTTCCTGCTCTGCGGTGATCTTGAAAACGAACCCAGTTTTGGTCCACATGGTCGCCATATCGCAGAAGGAGTTGCTGACTAGCCGAACTACTTCGTCCTCGGGAATGTAGAACCACTCCACCTTCCATGTCTTGCCCTCCGGTTGTTTCCGAAGATACTAGATGTTCAAGTAATAGGTACACTTGTGAAATTGTAGCAATAGATTCATGGCCCAGTATTACCTATCAAAGCACAGTTAAACCGAATACGTAGGTACTTGAATGCACTTAGGTAGTCTTTTTTGGAGCACATCTTAATCAATCAATGCTAACCTTTTCCAACTATCACGAAACCGCTACAAAGCTGAACACTAGTTATTATTATTATGAGCGTGTAGATACTGTCCCACTGCAGGGCAAAGGCCTCCCTTCCATCTGGCCAATCCTTTTGGTAAGTGTCTAATTCATCACACTATCTCCTCCTGGGCCTACCGAATACTAGTATTTTACATAAAGCAACTGCCATCGGTTGACCACAACCTAGTAAATTGGGTTCTTATTCTACCCCCCCCCCCCCTCCTGTGCTTACGTAAACATTAGCACAGTATAAATATTTATACTGTGACATTAGTCAGGGCGCAGAAAGTACTTCCTTTCCCTACTTCAATTGAAGAGATATTTAAAACACTGCAGCCTCGTGGAATACCGAAGGCATTGACGTCGGCAAAAGAAGGCTGGCTAACCTCCAATTTGCCGACGACATTGTTATTTTTGCCCCGATAGCTCTTGAACTCCAGACCATGCTCCAAGAGTTAAGCACAGCTAGCGTCTAGGTGGGACTTGCGATGAATCGGTCTAAACCCCAACTAATGACCAACAGCACGAAGCGTAGGTTTGTAGGTAGGGGCAAGAAATACATGTTGATGAGTACATCTACTTGGGCCAGTTAGTTTCTTTCTAAAACAGGCAATAAAAGGAAATCGATCACTGCATCGAAAACGCCTGGAAAAGCTACTGGTACATGAAGAGGGTAGGATAGGGAAGGGTGATCTGCCGATTTCACTGAAGCGCCAACTCATCGACATGTGTATTCTGCCTGATGCTCAGATCTGTTCCTCCTTCTGACCTCAGGTCGCTCACAGAGTCCGCCTTGGAGAGTAGTTGGTGTTTGCCAAAGAGCGATGGAACGCAGCATTCTGGGCGTATAAGAACAGGACAGAATTAGAAACACCACGCTGCGTTCCGGTTAAAGCACTTTTACAACAAATTTTTGTTCTCATAACTCACCCTTAATTGCTCATCGGGTCCGTATATAAGCACGCCACTGAGGAAGGAACACACACTGGTCGGTCTCTTGCCGTCTATTTTCTCATCTGACCACTCTAATACTTTGTTCAAATTGATGCCATCGGAAGTCATCTGCAGGACCGAAAGCAAGGAGTTTCATATTACAAATACGGCCAAGGTAATTATAACATTTTTTTTGCCAGCTATCTTCAAGCCCCATGTCATAAAAGAGGACTGCTGTGTGCCGGATACGGGGTGCTACAGTAGGTACTATTAAGAAAATCCTGATGTAAAAATCCGATACAACATGCCCGATGCCCGACCTGGGAATCGAACCCAGTAACTTAAACGAACAGTTGCGTTTTCAACTAACGAGGCAAGCTAGAACATCAGTTATACTTACACTATACAAGTTGGCCTTATTATCGATAGCATACAACTGCCCTTCGAGGCTCCAGCAGATGCCAGTGAGCACAGATGCCGTGACCTCCCAGCCAGTGACCTCCACCCTGGGCCTCTTGAGCACGAAGCACTTCTTGTAGCAGCGCGCCACCTCCCACACGTTCAGGCCGTCGCCCCAGCATTGGGCTATCAACATGTGCGTGCGGCTGGCCCTGAGTATTTCAAAGACAGAAGACGCCTATTTATAAAGTAGCAGTTGTGATTTTTATGAATATAAAGTCTATGATTATTATATGGATAGGTAATAAAATGCTGTTTTAGCAGACCAACAGCCAGATAGGCAGGTGACCTATACAAGACTGATGAGGATGACTCGCATGGTTCAAAAAGGAGAATGCATCATGAACTATAGGTACTTACTTCATCAAACGTGACTTTGCAGTAGGTAAAACAAATCTGGCAATGATGACGATAATGCAATGAAAAATTGAGTGCGGAAAAAGCCATGCTGAAAATGTTGAAGCTTACGGTAAAATAATTCAACGGCTTGAATCCGCGGCGTCATTTCACAATTTACAAATCTGATCAGATGCCACACAACCTGCGTCAGGTTTGTTAATTATTGTGTACCCAATTTTTTTTTAAGATTCCTTATTGCTATAACTAGAGATGGAGACGCTATTGACCAGCAGTGTGGTGCATGCTGATGATGAAGAAAAGACGCCAGTACAAATCATATACTCACATAAAGAGCTGATGGCGCCGGTTAGCGCTGGTGTCTATGTGGTACAGACGCTGGTTGGTGCGCCAACACCACACGGTCAGCAGGTACGTGGGGAAGCCAGTGAACCCCGCAATCAGGTCGCATTCCATCATGCAAACGGCCTTGAATCTTTTTGTACCCTTTTCTGGGAATCACCAAATACTTATTAAAAGTCACGAGTTAAATGTCCCGGAATATGAGCTGTGGATGTCCAGCTCTTTTTTGCATTTTACCTTGGATGAACCTAATGCACAAAGTAGGTACCTACGACGTGTGATTTTTGGTGGTGCGCCTGTGAAGCCATCGTACAACGTCAAAACATACATAGGTAATGTTTATTGGGGTCCATACGCCACCTGCCGGAGGCCCTATGCGGGGGTCGTGCCGTCCATGGCCGTTTATGGGACCCCGGTGTGGCGTTTATATACCCCCACCACTTGAACGCATCCCAAAGGGTCTGGCGACACCGCACAATCTCCGGTGAAGTGACGAGCCTCCTTGCCGGTTTGCCGCCATGGAATCTGGAGGCGAGAGCACTCACGAACGTTTGAGCGTGGCAAGTGGAGGCGCTACGCCGGAGCGATACTGCGCTGCCGCGGAAATTGCAGCGCGACGGACGGAGCTCCGGCAAGATACCATGGCGGAATGGAGACAGGACTATCGCAACCCAGTGCTGTTGACGCTATTATTGTGGCGATAAGTCCCTTCTTTGAGGAGTGGCTAGAGAGGCGCCACTGCGTCCTCACTTTCCGCCTGAAGCAGGCACTCGGTTGTTTCGGGAATTACCTGTTTCAGATTCGGCGGTAGAACACGTCCGAGTGTTATCACTGTGAGGATCGGCCGATGGACACTGTGGAGCATACGGTGGAGGTCTGCCATGCTTGGGTGGGGCACCGCCGTGTCCTCGTCGAGACGGTCAGCGGCAGCGACCTCTCGCTTCCGACCCGAACTAAGAATGAATGACAATACGATTTGACAGTTGTTCTTAGTTCGGGTTCGTGACTAATCGTAAGTCCTTAGGTGTACGGATTAGAAAACGCCCGACACTAAAGCCGAAACTACGGACTTAGGGCTTATAGAGTAGACCCACTGGTTCAATCCATGTTTCGGAGCGAGGAGACATGGAAGCCGTCACCTCCTTCTGCGAAGCAGTAATGCTAGTAGAGGAGGAGGCGGGCCGCGTGAGGGAGAGGCAAAACTCACGCCCCAGCCGCCGCAACAGAAACGCAACAGAAGAAGACGCCCCGGGTCGACGGCGACGGCGCGTTGTGTTCGACGCGCGCCTCAAAGAGATGTCAGCATAGTAGACGGGCCAGAGCCTGCCAGGGTTACGATTTGTTCGAAAGAGTCACCGCGGACCTGGAACGCAAAGGGCATAAGGGGGAACACGGATGGGTTTTAGTCAGTAAGAGTCTGACACGCCCTTCCGCTCCACCCAACGTAACGTTTTTGAAGAGACATAGTGTAGGTACCTACCTAATGCTAAGTTAGATATAAAACTGGAAGTAGAAACATTGATAAAACAAAACATCGAAGCTCACCTTTGAGTTCAGCCATAATTATGAATGTCGGATACATTACAACAAATATCCTGGCATCCTGTACCTTCTCGGCAAAGGCGAACATGTGAGAGCGGTGACCTGAAATAAAAATATGGGAAACGCAAATGAATGTAAACCAATAGCGGCAATAGGTAGCGGTGGGAGACTACTAAGCATTCTAGAAATTAGCTGTTGAGCTTGGATATGTCCTCATCATCATAATTTCAGCCGAAACATATCCACAGTTAGACATAGGCCACCTCTAAGCATCGCCACATCGATCGGTCAGCTACTCGCATCCTGCGGACATCCGAGGAGAACCGCCAAAAATCCCGCAAATCACACTTGAGCAACGTTCAACGATACTCCAGCTTTAGATATCTCCAGTATCCCAATAATGAAAGTTGGACTCCTTGAATAGGTAATACCTATAGCCATTTATTTTTACCAGCTAATGCATCAACTCCATCTCCTGTCTTCTCGGAGTTAGCTATATAGACTGTTTCAACGTTCGTTCTGTAGTTGAAGAAAATTATGTAGATGTCATGAGCTATGGCGAATATATCCTTGCCCACAAACGTCATCGAGTCCAGGTAGTGGGGGTTGCACCATCTGGAAAAGCAGAGAATAAGTCTGTATTCTTCTTCTCTTTCAGTCATGGGAGTGGTGGGACGAAGAATTCACGGACTAAACGAATCTCTCATGACGTGGTTAAGAAAATGCCCGTTAGTGTAGTGGTTAGGTACATACCTACTTAGAAATGTAAAACTACCGTACAAACCCCTCCCCCGTCCTTGTGTGGTGGATTTGGTTTTTGGGATAGCCGGCTGAATAAAAGTTAGTCTTTCGATTTTTTTAAAAACCTTGGTTCGTAGCTTGCGGTAATGGCTGCGCATGGCGAATGAGAAGGATAGATATAACTTGAACTGAGTTACGGCCCCTGTGGGTAAGGTACCTATATGTGCCTACCTATGAAGAATAGTTTGATACTTGGCTTGGGTAAGATTTACACTTTGCTAGGCTGTTATATTGGTTGTAAGCGCACTAAGGAAGTTGAATACAAAGCGGACAGGGCGCTCGGACTGGGCGCTGACAAGATAAAATGTATGGCATCAAAGGATCGACATATACAACGTTTAACAGAATAAACACAATACCTCTTAAGGGGTAATTGTACTCATCACGTTGACGTTAAAAGCCGTTAGCGGTAACACGTGTAAATTGCGTAAATAAAATAATCCGGTTCCGGCTCCGAGACGGGTACCCGCGGGGGGACAGCCTGGTGACAGCGGAGTCTTAGTAATAGGGTCCCGTTTTTACCCTTTGGGTACGGAACCCTAAAAATCAATTTTCCAAGTCCGACTGCTAGTTCCAGAGATTAGCGCTTTCAAACAAACAAACAAACTCTTCAGCTTTATTTTATAGTATTATATTCTTTGATGATTATGTTTAATACACTGTTTAAACATAATTATCAAAGACTATAATACTATCTATCTATAAACAGCCTTTAAATGAGTGAATAAAATAAGTACCTATGTATAATAACAATGAAATCCAAATATTACATAGGTATGTTCTATAACGATAAAAACTTAAGAGGGCGCCGACCAAACGTCGACCGCGCAGTGGCGCCCTCATCGTTTGTTTGGTTATTTCTTTTATTTTAGAATGAAAATGCAGAAAATATGCCATTTAAGTTGTGCTCCACAAGATTATACGTTAATATTATTATAAGCGGTAGTTTTAAATTGTTCAGTTTTATTATAATCACTAAAACGGAAAATAGTGGCCACTTTTATCCGTTTTAGTGATTATAATAAAACTGAATATTTTCTGCATTTTCATTCTAAAATAAAAGAAATAACCAAACAAACGATGAGGGCGCCACTGCGCGGTCGACGTTTGGTCGGCACCCTCTTAAAATCTTATTGCTGCCACTAGAGTCTCATCCATCACGAACAGGCGTTTTCTTTCAATTCTTTCTAATAGCATTTTCATATTTTACTTGTTTCCAATTAGTTCCGGTCCTTATCTTTTTTTATTCGTCCTACTTATATGAGTCACACACACCACACACAGGGCCCGTACAATGAACATTGGGTTACCCCGACGTTCCGTTACGTACATTTTTACGACAATCCACGCAACGTTGTCTCAATAATGAGCGATCATAAGCGAGCTGTACCTACTAAACCTTTGCACAGTACTGCTTATGGAATTAATACTTAATCCTTTTTATTAAAATAAAATTTATATGCCTGTTTATGAAATACTGTTAGAAATACTTACCTGACTCTAGGTTTGAATGCGTCTTCTTGGGTTTTACTAGCTCCTTCAGCCATTATATTTCATAAATTAAGTAACGACTCTTTTTATACACACACGCTGTGAAATCGTAGTGAAATAACAAATAATGTACTTGTTTCCTAGCAACAAAATTACAATACCTTGTAATTTTTTTTATTTTTCAACAAAAAAATTTGATTATTGGGATTCTTATAAATAATGGTTATTTATTCTGCATATGTTTTTGTAGCTTGAAAATATAATCTGAGTAAAATAATTTTTGTACTATCTATTGTGTGTGATGTTAGGAACTCGAATGGAGTTTTGATGAAACGGAACGTAATCGTATCTGTCAAAGTTCTGAATCTGAACCACGGATGGGCAGTGATTTATGATTTTGATAAGAAAGACAGAAAAATAATATTAGAAATGTGTATAGTGTATGATTTTCTAGGGCAGTTTAATTGTATAAAATGTGAAAAGTGTCAGTATAGTAATTAGACCACCATCATGTAAGTTAAGGCGATTTGCGTAGCCTTGTAATTGGGTGATGTTTATTTTCGTATTTATAGTTATTTAGAGAGGTTTTATTATTGTTTGAGTGTTTTTACGTGTTATGATTGTGTTTAGGGAGAACTTCACCGGGTCTATGGACGATCCGGTGGCGCAAAGATGGAATTCGTCGTCGATAGACTTCGCGGAAATAACAATGGACAGAAACTTTGCCCTCCTGCTAGTGTCGCTAATATCTGCGATACTATGGATCGTTTACATAACGTACTACAACAGCCGCGTGCTGGGCTACATCCTCACCAGGCTTATCAACAAGTTCTACTTCCAAGATGACAATTTCAAAATAGGTGAGTGACCCATTTATATAAATTTATATTTCCTAGTTCATGTTCATGACCAAACTATATTGGTTACTAGGTCAGAAGTTTCATATGACTTAATTTTTCTTCTTGCTCTGTCAAATTTCCAAACCATTTAAAAAAATACATAATTCCAAGCAACCAATTTATTTATTTAATGTTCCATTTTGTAGGTTAATATTATTCAGTAGGTAAGCTCTTATCAAAGTCGTTTTTTGTACATGTTTTTACTACTATTGACATTGAAACATTGGAAGTGCTGAGTACATGATTCAATATTTGAATGTTTAGATTATCAGAATACGAGATTATCTCATAGATAATAAATCATGAAGCAATATGTAAAATGAACAGTGACCAGTAAACAAAACTTTGTATAAACATGGTTTTCCTTTTTGTCTACTAGGTTTCTTACAATAATTACTAATTAAAAATAAAAACAACCAGTTGGTTTTTTTATGTGACTAAAATAGTAATTGAGAATACTGACACCCCTACCTGATATCCCTCACTTGTGAGGATAGTGAGGGATAGTGATTTTGATATATCAGGTCAAATAATGGATAGAGAAGGATTGATTGTGTGATGTGATGAATGATGGAGAATAATTTAGCTTTAGGTTTTACCTATGTTTTATTATTTTCTTTGTAATAATACTTTGCATACTATTGTATAAATGATAGTTGTTCGAACTCAACAGACAGATTTGTTGCTGGGGAGTTTGTTGCGCCACTTCTCCTTCCCAGCTAAAACCACTTCCTAGTGTTTTCAACATTTACAAAAAGACAGTCCCCCAAAAACATTTCTGGGGGCTGTCTTTTTGTAAATGTTGACGTTCAAAAAGTGCTGGCACTCGGCCTGATTTCAATAAATGACTTTTTACTTAAACTTTGTGATGGTTGCCATGGGAGTGTGCAATAAGAAAATAATTTGTGTCAAACCCAAGTAACTTGAGATAAGGGCAGAAAAATGATGATCACAACTTTAATCAGTATCTACTGAGTTGATGATTAAGAGTCTATAAGTTCATTAGGTAGGAGAGCTACAGTAACTAAAATACCAATACTTATTTTCCAAACATATTTAAAACATCTGTTTATCCTTAACTAATACTAACTTAGTAGGTATTTATATTATCATAACATTGGATTCAGATTTACTATGTTGAATTTATTTTTGTTTTATAATTATCTAAGGAGGTAAATTTATTTGTTTTGTTGTTCATAATTATGTTTGTAAAATTTTATCTCTGGAAGTATTGACAATCTGATTACAAAGATTCCTTCACTGATAGAATAGAATTTTATTGCCTGTCTGCGTCAGAAGGAGGGTAATGTTTTTCGAGCATATGTATGTTTATATGTCCATTTCTTCGTCATGCCCTACAGCCCAAACGGCTGTACGGATTATGACATATGAGATGCCGCTGAATTCGTCAGAATTGTGGTAGCGACATAGGCTATATAAATTTTCAAAACTCACTAAAATGTAGGAAATAAAAAAAAATGACTGTCAAAAAAGTCTTGTAAGTAATATTTTATATACAAACATTGTTTTAATGCGTCATCAATCATCACTTCATCATCTATTTATATAACTAATGTAAAAACACTCAACAGACGAAAGATTGTTTCCAGTTTTGTATTCTAAGCAACTTTTAATATTTACACCGTAACTGCAATACTTATTATTTCATGGTTTCCCAAATAATGATTTAAAAAAAGGAATAAAAGAAACAATTGATCTGTCTAATAAAAATTTACCTAATTTCGAATTGCAAGAAGTACATTTTGTATTGAACAAGTGACGCGAATATTTGGCCAAATACGCCAAGTGAAGTGGCAGCATAATATTCAATATAGTATTTGCTGTGCTCCCTTGGTCTGTCTCGCAGGAATCCCTTATTTTCAGGAAAAATGTAGACTATGGTACTCAGTTAATACTGCCGTCATAAGAAAAAAATCGGCCAAGTGCGAGTCGGACTCGCGCACGGAGGGTTCCGTACTATTATGTATAAAAAACGGCAAAAAACACGTTTGTTGTATGAGAGCCCCACTTAAATATTTATTTTATTCTGTTTTTAGTATTTGTTGATATAGAAGCAACAGAAATTCATCATCTGTGAAAATTTCAACTGTCTAACTATCACGGTTCATGAGATACAGCCTGGTGACAGACGGACGGACAGCGGAGTCTTATTAATAGGGTCCCGTTTTACCCTTTGGGTACAGAACCCTAAAAAGGACGTATCTACACAAAACGAAGTAACCGATTTTCGACATTAAGGAAATAAATTAAGGTCAGAAATCGGTTACATCTTTTGTGTCGATACTACCGTTTTGTTATGATGGCAAAATAGTGTATCATGTTGAAGTATAACAGAAGCAAATGTATCTTTCTCTTCTTCCTACCCAATAACCTTAACTGTAATCCCTAGTTTGTAATAGTAACTGCTTTTAGTCTTGTTTTGGATTACACACGTCTCACGTAAAATTAGTGAAATGCACCTTCTCTGTGTCTACATATTATAAAAGTAGCTTCCCGCCGTCTGTACGCTTAGATCTTTAAACTACGCAACGAATTTTAATGAGGTTTTCACTATAATTTAGAGAATTTCTTCCGGAAGGTTTATATACTAGCTTTTGCCCGCGACTTCGTACGCCCATATCCCGTTTTCCCCGTTCCCGTGTAGCCTTCCTCATGAATGTGGCTATCATCTAAAAAAATAATTTTCCAAATCCGACTGGTAGTTCCAGAGATTAGCGAGTTCAAATAAACAAACTCTTCAGTTTATTTTATAAGGATAGATAATACATTATAAATAAAATTATGAAAAAGTAGTGTAGAAAATTCGTATTTTGGCAAGTGTCCAAAAAGCGATTTTCGAGCGTGGACATCAGTAAACTAAATATTACCCGTGCGAAGCCGGGGCGGGTCCCTAGTCCTGTATATAAAGGATAATAAACTCATTGAAATATTTAAAATGGTTTTTCTTCTCCAAGAGTTCAACTTAGAAGGTTAACTCTTGTAAACTCAGTGCATATTCAGACCAGACTACCTATTTCCGTTCTAAAATTGGAGGATGCTGTCATATAAGCCAGATAGCTATGTAGATAAATCTGTTATCTTCACTAACATTATTTAAATGTAATTTGAGTCATATTTTCCATTTCCATATCAGTGTGGTGTAAGTATTTTATGGCTAAATTGAATTGGTTCCAAGTCCCAAGTTATTGTATCAATATTCGTTATAAAAATATAATGTACTCCTTATTTATGAATGAACCATGTATTATAATATAATACTACTAACAATATTGATTTGATATTACATGACATATTATGTTGAATATCAAATCAATATTGTTATTTAGACACACAGAAAATAATAATGATCACTTATTATTAATGTGGAACCTTGAAAATTTTTATTAGTAGGTACACCTGAAAACTCAGAATGTTATGAACATACAGTCTTTGCTTATCAGCCAGTAATAATGTTATCAAAACATTAATCCATCTGAGAAATATTATGACTGATTGATGAATGAATCTTATGAGTCACACAAAAGAGATGCATATAAAAAGCCTCAATGAATAATACTGTAATAATAACAAACCTGGTTGACTGTGTTCTTTCGCTTCCTACTTCCTACATAATTATATCTTATCCTATCATAGTACCTAATCCCTATTTTTAATGTTATAAATATGAAAATAACTCTGTCTGTCTGTTACGCTTTCACGCTAAAACTACTGAACGGAACGTCATGAAATTTGGCAGATATATAGCCTGGGATATGGAGAAAAACACAGGCTACTTTTTTACGCGATAACCGATATCCACAAGGGTTGAGCCGCGGGCAAAATCTTATTATATAAGGTGTTAAAAAAACAACTGCAACAATTCGTTCAAATACTATCTCCCTTTCGCTTGCAGGTTCATTCACACTCAACGCCCTGTCGGGTAAGATAATGTTCCGAGACATAGTGTACATCAACTATGACTACACGCTGCGGATACAAGATGGCTACCTCATATTCAGATGGTGGCGGTCTTATGTGCCCAAAGATGTTTCAGAAGGTTTGTTCTATTACGATATTACAATGTCTATTTTGAAAATGATTAATCATCATATCAGCCGAAAGACGTCCACTGCTGGACATAGGTTTCCCCCAAACGTCGCCACAACAACCGGCCCTGTGCGTTTCGCATCCATCGGCTACCCGCGACCCTCACCAGGTCATCGGTCCACCTTGTAGGACGCCTTCCAACGTTGCGTCTTCCCGTACGCGGTCGCCAATCCATAATTTTTCGGCCACATTGACCAACTGTTCTGCCCACTGTCACTTCAGTTTGGCGATCCTTCGGGTTATGTCGGTTACCTTGGTTCTCTTGCGGATATCGTCATTCCTGATTCGATCACGCAAGGAAACTCTGAGCATTGCCCTCTCCATTGCCCTTTGGGTGACTTTTAGCCTTCTGATGAGGCCTATTGTGAGCGACTACGTTTTGGTTCCATAAGTCATGAAAATGATTAATGAGTGGATTTAACTTGAAATGTAATAACAGCCCATAGATTTCCTTTCTAGCACCTTTAATTAGAATGCTATTTTGAATAAGCTGCAAGGAAAATCAGACTATGTTAGACGGAAAAAGTAAATATTTGAAAACATATATATATGAATACAGTACTGTCGGTTAGCCTGTCATCTCGTAAGCGGTAGCAGCTGTCGCAACAAAACGTCCTTATAATATTCTGACCATAATATTAAGCTAATTGGCACTTTAAAAGGTTTCATCTAATTAACATTACAACAAGGCAACCTAATGAGCTTAACATTATTATTTAATGTGACTCATTTACTCCTGTACTCAAAAATAGATAGTTTCCAATGTTATGTTCATCATCCATCCTTGTACTACCAGGAAAACGCAATGAACTAATGATTCACGTCACGTGTTATTTTTCGCAGACCTATCACACTCAGACACACGGCTGTCAATCATGCTAAATGGCTTCGAGCTTCATTTCTATAATCGCTGCGACTTATACAACGAACTTGAGAAGATATTCGGTCTTGAACCTGTTATCAAGCAACAGAATGATGATGATTATATTGATCGAGATAAAGCAATGAACGATGCGAATGAGAAACGCAGACGCGCGCAGGAGGCGGTCAGGTCGGAAGCTGCGATGGCAAGAACGTGGCGAGATCTCATCCCCGTCATTAAAATCGATATCTGCTCCGGCAGAGTCGTCTTCGGTAACAGATTAGTCCCAACAACATTGTCGATAAGTGTAGAAGAGTCCCACTTAGTTTATAGTACAAAACCCCCCGCCTCAAGTCTTGACCACCTAATGCACTTCGTCAAAGCCAAAGCAGAGAACTGCAAAGTGATGCTCGCTCCCAGTCCGAACTACACGTCTATGGTTGATGAACCACCGAGATACATGGGCGAAGGGTTCGTTGTCATGAGCTCTAATTATATCGAAGTGTATTTCTACATGGATGAGCCAGGTTTAGTGCCGGAACAACCTGTACTCCTCCAACTAGCAAATGGAGATATTGTAGAGTCAGCGCCTCCTATATGGGGTGTCGACATCAAGTGTGGTAAAGGCACAGACTTCAGCTACGGACCCTGGGCAGACCGGCAGAGAGACAATCTATTCAAATTCTTCTTCCCACCGAATTACAAAAACTTAGAAGTAACCCCACAACCAAAACCCGGAGACATAAGACAAACGCAGTCGTTTGATATTCGACTGTCAACTTTAAATGAAGCTACCATAGATATTCTATTTACGAAAAATAAAGAAACAAATGCGGTGCATATAAATATTGGTGCAGGTTCATACCTCGAAGTTACACTCCCGTGGATTGTGTTACAAGATGGGTATACGACAAAAATTACAGGGCAGCTTTTGCATTTAGAAGCCACGACGAGTCTTCAGTACCGAAGCTTGGCTGAGAGTGAAACGTTGGAGTACACAGTCAAATGCCACTACCCACTCGTGTGGAACCACCACCAATGTTGGCAGTTAAGTCTGACGGGCTGTAAAGCCACGACACATCTCGTCTACACACACATAGACTTCTTCCAAGATCTCATCAATGATTGGTCGACGAAAGCGCGGCCTGATATTTTGCACTTTGTACCTTACACTTGGAAAATATCACTGCTACTCAAAGAATGTGAAGTAGTGACGGTGAGCAACCAATACAACTGGATAGACTGCAGTTCTACTAATCAGGAGAATAACCACGTTGCTTTTTGTGGGGATCTCCTCGATGTCTCTTTCGATTTGCCGTTCGTCGATTTCTTGCCTGACTTCATTCCACTCAAGATCTGGGTTCAAGGTGAAGCTGTCGACATGAGTCTCTACTTGCCCGAAGTAAACACGTCAAAGTTACTTCTGCTATCTTTGGACAAGAATATGAAGTTAGTCCCCTGCAGACTAAAAGCTTCAAAATGGAGAAGAAAATGTGTTAAGTCACAGGGTTGGGTGGACTGCTGGTCAGTTCCTATTGTAGCTCTGAGTGTAAGATATAACTATCACCCTATTCCACCTCTGGGTCCTGAGCCTCAAGCAGATATTACTACTCCAGAGAAAGAAGAAATTCTCTTATCACCAATGAGAATACCAAGGATGAGAAAACAGCCTCAAATTAACTGGACATTAGACGGAAACAAATTCGACAGAACAACACTCCCACCCGACAAAGTGAGCGTAGAACTCGAAGTGGGACCGTCGATCCTACTGGCCTATGGAACTATTATTACAAGTTTTATGAATTTACTAGAAAATATCTTTGGCGAAGACCAAACTTTTACTGACATGCAGAAATCCCCGACTGCGGAAACTTTTTACTGGTCCAGTGACAATGCGAAAGTTAATGATAAAAGTAGTGTTAACCAACATACTGAGATATCGATGGACGACTCTACGGATTCAAGCAAGGGGCCGTTTGACCCGCGACACTATAGACCCCTCGACGTGACTGTATCAATCATTATCCATGATATACAGGCTCATTTAGTAAAGAACTGTAGCGAAAGTGAACCGCCGTGCCCGGTCGTGTTGATCGAAAGATTCGGATTTGAAATGGACAAAAGCTTCAGAGAGACAAAACTGCAACTTCTATTAAGTCCTTCAATATTAGTGTCTGCGAACAACTTATCGCGATCCAACACCACAAATTCAGGTGCCTTGTATCAAGGTCACTTGATGCTCTCGTCCTTCCAACTAAGAGGGAACGGCTTCTTCAGTGATACCAACCGAACTGTTGATGAAGACACTGTAGAGTACGCGTGGATGATGGAGCTCCAACTAGGTCAGCTAACTGGCCGTTTAACCCTACCGCAACTGTACCAAATAATATCGTCTTTAGAAACATTCCTGCTTCTCATTTGCGACAGTGAGAACGAATTAGTGCCGCCTAACCCTGCTAGACAGTGTCATCACGGAATGAACAATGTTATGTGTCAGGAAACGGACCTCACTTTGAAGTACAGGTGTCCAACAGCCAATGAAATTAAATACAAGATGATTCGAGTCGCGATCGATCTCATTGATGTTTATATCGCAGATTCTAATACTACACTTCAATCTTGGATTTCACCAGTCAGATTAAGCTATTGCAATTTACACGGCTCAGGTTTCGGTACGGGTGTGACTGGATTACTGCCAAATATAAAACTAGCTCTCTACACACAAACAAACATGCAAACGAACACTCACCATCATTCTAATGGTAGTAACAATAGTCAGAACAAACCGCCGGAAAGTGATAACTGGGTAGGAGTCGGATCGGTAGCCTTAGGACCTTTACTGATCGAAGCTGCGTCATCACTGCCCCAAACACCGAAAAACCTCCATTTAGTACAACAGAAGTTCCTAAAACTTCATGATGATAAGACGAAGAGACTGTGGTTCTTATGGCCAGTTGAAGGAAAGAGTTCACAATGCGGTTGTACCGGAGGCTGCGCATTCTTCGGCTCCAATAGAAACGGCCCTAACTTCTTGAAGCCAAATCCCAACGACTTGAACGAAGGGATCAATGTGGCTATGTTTAATATTATAGAGACGACGCCTGGAGAGTATGGGTATGGACAAAGTCTGTTACATTCTGGGCAGCTGGTGTTCCATACTCCGCCTTATAACAGTTTGAACGTGTGCCTACAGCCAACTAACGTGGCTACTTTAATACCATCGCCGTTGCCTCAAAACTTGAACAAATCTCCTCAAAGCGCTGAGCGTAGAAGCCTTACTAGACGATTCTCTTACACAAGTATGAGTAAAGGGAGTAATAATTTATTAGTATCCAGTACCAAAAGCGACGTTCCTTACGCTCGCTTAGTAGATTCTTCCGTGCCTTTGGGAAGCTCTAAAATTGACAGCGATTCGAAACTCAACAAGAGTATATTAAACGTTCCACAGATGGAAAGCAGTGTTTCAGATTCCAAGTTAGCTCTTAGTTGTGGAGCTAAAGACAATGCTAATGTGACTGGTAAGAAACCAGCTCATGGAGAAGCAGAATCTTTCGTAGTTCCAAAAGTGCCTGTGAGGAGTGTAGCGGTGTCAGAATCGCATTATTCGCTGAATTCTCAAGTACCACCAGAAGAGACGTTGAACCAAGAAGTGCAAAGAACGATGTCTATAACGAGCGAGAACCATTCCGAAGCCTTCTTCTCTGCAGATGAAGACATGTTCCCAAGCCGGTCTTCAAGTTTAAAGCATTCATTCGGCAGTCGCCATAGCAATCCTAGAGACAAGAGTTCGTTTGGTATCAACGATATCACTACCGAGAAATGGAATAATTCCGCACCTAAATCTGAGGCGGTAGACATTCCTGATACAATAAGCAATTTGAGCACAGGGGTTCAGCCAGATTCAGAGAGCGGTTCCGTATCATCAACTTCCTTTATTTCCGCTATCTCTTCGCAAGAAGACATGACGCTGGTCAATCTTCACATGCAGACTAATAAGCCTATAGTAGATTCGCCTCTACTAATGGCCAGCTACATGCATAACTTGCCACAGTACAAGTGCCCTAACTGGTCTTCTTGCTCACTACCTAGTGGCAGTGACGTCTTTACGTTGCCTTTGTTCAAACGAGCTGATGATGGCACTTTAGTTTATGTTGGACAGAAATATCTGCCAAGCTTTGAACCACTCGGAAAAGTCAATATCCTCAGATTGGTGTCGAAGAAAGATCTTAATAATCAGAATCAGCATGGGCCTTACTCCAATTTGCCTCCGCATTTTAACTCCCAAGTCAAAGCACATCCATATCCCCATGGATGGTGGGATGTTCAGCAAACAGTTCAAGACAGCCAAGAGAACACCACAGAAAAGAGTACCGCATCGACTGTAACCACTACAAGTGACTCTAAGAGCGGTTTATTCGTCAAATTACGAGGAGAAATCGATATAATGTTGACTCCCCTTGTTCTGGAAAGTACCCAGAAATTCGTCGAGTCTTTAACTCCAGTATTAGCAAACATACATCCAATAACAGTGATAAATCATTTGCGTCTGCTTTGTATATCATCCGTCTCTAGCGCTAATGTGTTAAAACAAAAGCAGTATGTCCAGAACTGGCTGCCACAGATGCAAGACCGCAGTCAATCCAACTTGGTCAATGATAAAGACGACAAATGCAAACTCGCAACGATACCCCATTCAAACGTGTACGAAGAGAGCATTCTAGAATCTTTACAAGCAACGGTAACCATTCCCAAGGTCAACATAATTTTCATCCAATCTTCTGTAGTAGAAGACATGATATCCTTTTCGGCTTTAGACAACATCCAGGACTTGACTTGTGTATCTCTATTCGGCGTATCAGTAGAGAATATCATCGCCAAGTACGTCAGTAACAGGAAGAATTTGGAGTCTGTGCAGTTGTATTACCGGCCTACGCTAAGGGCTTTGGGAAGTAAGAAGTCGTTTGGGATAATGAAGGGTCCTCGGGCCTTGATTTCGGCGCAGACGTCCGGGAAGAGGCGAGGGCCGGAGAGAGGGGAGCCGGTTTATATTGAGGCTTCGCAGCAGCAGTGTGAAGATACTACTATTACGCTGAATGTCGGTGAGTAGAAAACCGATAGTACTCATGAATATTAAAAGTTTTAACTAAACGACTGACTGATATTTCAAGTAGAAAAACCTGTTGGTCCCATGCAAAAAGCAGAACTTGTCCTATTAGTTAGTTTAGCAAATAATAAAGTACTTTTTTGATGTATAAGTTTTTATATTCGTAGTACTTTCAATACGCTAATCCATGAAGTCAGCCGGTATAATCCTTGTAAAGTTTTCTTCACTTTGTAACTTTGTCTTGTTTTCAGGCAAAGTCCACGGTCAACTACGGCGCATACGCAACGAGTCCTCACAACTGAAGGATGTCACTATTACGGGTATACCATGCCAACATTCCAAAGTGTCCTTCAAGTTCATTCGAGTTGACTCTTGTGCTAAAGGATGCGAGTCCATGGTAAGTGCACTGTAATTTTCGCCTATGCACCTTGCTATAAAGTTTATTTTCGAAATCCCTTTATGATGATAATACGTTATTGTTTCCACAGTGTTGTCAAAATGGAACACCAGCGGATGCCCAAAAGGACAGTCCAATCGGCTTCATTATGTTCGAATGTGGTCTCGAAGGCATATCAATAAAAGTATCCAAGCATTCACAATCACACAAACCACAAACACAGACTGAAGAGAAGAAACCATTACGACCTGATAATGAGAGCTGTAGAGAATCT
Organism: Melanchra persicariae; assembly: GCA_947386135.1. NCBI lineage: Eukaryota > Metazoa > Arthropoda > Insecta > Lepidoptera > Noctuidae > Melanchra > Melanchra persicariae. The sequence goes on along the minus strand of OX376653.1, from coordinate 1,827,625 downwards.
GTCAAGTCTGCCGAAGAGTCGAAGCCAGATAAGGAAAGGAGCACTAAAAGCAGGACTTCAGGGATTGAAGATCTGTTCCGAAAAAGAGATTCCAGCTCTAAACCCAGTACTCCGAACCTTGGGAATGCTCAGCCACCACCCGTTCCACCTCCTCCAGAACCCTCAACTCCTGGGCCTGATGAGCCTTCGAATAACGACAGTACTACTACCGTGGTGCCTTTGAAGGATAACGGGAATACGTCGTCTTGTGCTATCGATTTGAAAGTGGTGTGGTTCAACTTTGCTGCGCCTCCAAGAACTCCTATTACTAAGAAAATTGACTATACGAGGTAAAGTAGCAATCATAGATATTTAACTATAAAAATAAGAGTAGAATGGTCAATTATTTTAATCAAATTTTTATCAGGTTAAGGAACACATATGGTCTCCTCGTCTTCGTCAATTAGTATGTCTGTTTAAAGCTATAATTTGTCTCATATCTCATTGCTGGTCCATAAGACATTTTGTTCTTTTCCTGGTATTTTTACTGTACTTACCTATTTGTTCATTGAAACTAAACTTGTCGATTTTCCTTAAGGTTGAATAGAACTGTTCACACAGTTGTCAATGTCAGTTTAAGAGCCTAATATATAATTTTCAAGCCAAGACCTTGAATGTTCTACCTGAGAACTAAGACCATTATTTTCTCTAGATTAACTTGTCCATCACCATTTCAGACTAGACTGGAATCTGCTGAGCACGGCGTCTCCAGCCATCAACGCGTGGATGAACCCCTGCAACAGACTGGGCATCCGCGTGGTCGCGTTGTACCGCGCCTACGCCAGGCGCCTCACCGCTACTGCCGCTAGTCTCATGGCGGCCGCGCTAGACTTGGCTCCACATCATACTCTGCCCAAGGTAAAGACATACAATATCCACCCTTGCAGCAGGATATCCATCCAGACATCTATCGTCCGTAAATCAGCACCCGAGATTCCAGCACGTAGCGGTCCACGCGAGCCTCTCATAGGCGTAAATGGAGTTATTACCTAGCTCACTCCTCAATAGAGTTCGGTGAAGGCTGGCGGGCACTAGCCCGGGACAGCGGAAGTCTCATACGCACTCTGACAGATCCCTCCACCGACCCCAGGGCAGAGGACATCCATGAGCATTACCAACGTAAAAAAAAGGCTAGGTAAAACTTCTAATAGGATAAGTAGCTTGGTACCGCGCCCCTAAAGTGCAGCGCGCTACTGGTGTACTGCGGATACATCAACTGGTTGTGTTTGCAACTATAACTCAATCAGTCTTCCTATAGCCTTTTCGCAATTATTTGAAGTTGCCTTGCAGTCTAACCGAATACAGCCGAGTACTACTTTTTATCTGGCCTTCCCAACTATATGAAAAGATACTCCTTAGCAAGATTAGTACCAGAACCTCTGGTTTCAGACTACCTGTGGGAGTTAGCAACAGTGTCTAAAGTACACTTGCATTATTTTCACAGAGTCGCTACGGCCGTCATACGCCGATGGCTAAGCAGCTGCGAGAAGAGCCGTCGCTACAGCTGTGCGCCGTGTTGCTTCGTTACGCGCTGCAAGCCGACGCTGCAGCGGTACAAGCTGACCTCGCTGAAAGACATCTGCCATCTTTGTCTACACTGAGACAGGTAAATAAAATGACAGAGACCTAAAGAAGAGAGGTCCTAGAGAAGTCCTAAAGAAAGTTATCATCGCGCGAATACGCAAACAATTGTTTGGCAAACTCTAACTGTGGTAGGCGCCAGATAAACTTGCAATAAAGTACATTGACCTTCACTAATATCCCTTTGTAGATACCTGAACAATAAATTATGAACCGTTTTTTATTACTAGAGAACGTAAAGGATCACGATAAACGTCGATTCAGGACAGCTTTGTGGTTTTATTTGTGTTTTTGAAAGCCAAAAAATGTATTATGTCAATAAACGTTATTGCACATTTTTCTGGACGTGTCTACCATACATACCATACATTGGCAGAATAGTAAAGTTCTGCTTTTCGGGTTATCACCAAATAAGTCTTAGTTTGTTCAAAAAGAATGTAAAAATCTGTGTTTGGGAATGAGTTCTATAATAGTGTAATAGTTTTTGATATTCAAGTATTTATTCATGGGTTGAATCTGTGAAAGCTAGCACTTAATTACTTGTTTGATTATGAATAGGTATGAAGTTCTAATTCACTGTAATTTAGATCTTATGTACATGGAGTCACATGTTTCATGCTTGTGTTTAGTATGAATTATCACAAAATCTGTTTTATTTATTCAAGGGTGTGATTGTCCTGAGTCGTCAGTGGAAGAACATCCTGTACACTCCACTTCTGCTGGAACACAACTACAAGAGCAAAGTGATGAAGCCTCTAAATGTCACCTTCGCTTTACCAGATCTGCTGGAGGTGAGAGTTTATTTATTTATTTATTATAATTATACTTTATTGTACACCTCATTATAAGAACAGGACAGGCGGAGTTTATATTTATTAATAAAAAGTAAAGGTTTTCAATCAAATGGTTGTTTTGTCCGCTTTCAGGGGGTCTACTCTTTATGCTCCAAGTCCGTAGTGTCGGGCGTTTTCTACTTCGTGTCACCTACAGACTTACGATTATTCCCGAACCCGAACTAAGAATTAAATGACAACACGATTTGACAGTGGTTCTTAGTTCGGGTACGGGACTAATCTAATAATTCGGGCTTAGAGAGTAGACCCCCTGGTGTTTTAGTAACGAAAAAAAAGTGACGCAATGAACGCTCTAGCAAAATATCGACTTGATAACGCACTTTAATTTTAGAATTTGGCCGTAAATTACTGGTTAATATACTTCTCCCACTACCTTATCCCAATTCTTGGGTGATCCTGGAACCCATCAACCATGTTACAAAGCTCTATTGTTCTCCAGGATTCTGTAGAAGGATGGCAAGAGTATCCTTTGGAGACAGAAGCACTGGACGAGAACTGTCTGCTACTCAACATGGATGTCGACAAAGTCAACCTACCTAGTGAGTACACAAGCATCTTTCATTTGAAAATATGAAATAAAACATACAAAGTAAAAAGTTCTTTATAAAGATAGCATAGATAAGGTCTAATTTCAAAGAACTGTAGTTGTTTTTTGTGATTTATATAGAATAGGGTTAACAAAATAAATAATGATTAAAAACGGTTCTTTAAAATAAGATCGCATATTATTTAAAATAACACAACAGTATTGCTTTTTATTTATTAATATTTCTTATCTTGTAATATATTTTTATATAAATCCCACGATAAAGCCAATCATAATAATTTGAATATCAATACTGCTAAATTCACAGTATCTCGCAATTGGCTTATAAGTAAATTGTATTATTATGTTATTATTATTTCAATAGGCGAAAATAGTTCTACGGATTATAAGTATTGATAACAATTAACATTGGGTCAAAAGAAGTTTGAATATACACCCTTAAAAGCTGAATTGCAATATGAATTTATTTTTGTTGTAATACTATCAAGCATGCTCCTATACAAGTATTGTACTTTAAAAAGTTTTTTTTATTTATGGCCTGAAAGAAACAAAAAGAACCTCCAGGAGATACCGCGAACTGCATAACTTTTTTGACAACCGTTCCATTTCATCCGAAACGAATAGTTCTGGTTTTGTAAGGTTTATTTATGGAGAATGCTATGTGTATGTGTTTGAGTTTTACGTTTCCTTTTGTAATTTTCCTTTGGTGTACAATAAAGTAAGTACATTATACAATGTGAAACAAAAAAAAAAAAATCGGCTGCTCCATACATTTCTGCACGCGTAACTCGACAAAATGTACTGGACAGCTGATTTTTTTTCGCGATTTCGAGGTTGTTCCCATAGTAAAAGTTGTTCATAATGATGAGTACAATGACCCCTTAAGAGGTATTGCGTTTATTCTGTTACACGTTGTAGAATAAATAAATAATAATGCTCCCACTAAACGAAAGCAAGCTTTTCGAAGTAAAACATGTTTTCTATTGTAATTAATTACCATATAAATAGTCATTTTGGTCCATTCTCCTTTCGAACCTTACTGAACCACAACCATACGTTATGGAATAGAATGGAATGGTTGTGAACTATGCCAGAGTTTGTATTCATGCCTGGTTGATAACTTAAACCTAACTTAGACTGAGGGTACCTCTTCCAACCTCTACCTAGAACACCGACATGCTGATATAATTACCCACGAAATAATCCGTACAACTAACACACCTACTATATAATTTGTCGACATTACGATACATTAATGATGGTTGTTTGTGGGTGAAGCGGCCGGCGTGGAGGCTAGTCCGCGCCCGCACTCGTTCCCATCCACGCCGCCCTCCGGTTCGTACACCAACTTTGTGTTGTGCTGCTGGACTTGTGAACCTTATGCTTTAAACAATATACTACAAATTTCAATGTTCTGTATTTTGGACTTGCGTCTTTCTTCAGAACTTTATGATAGCTCATTCGAAGGTATGCTAAATTGGACCGCGTCATCGCTCTGTGTTGCCGGTAACGACTTTTCAAAATATTAATTAAAATGTGAATGTGGTCCAATTTAGCTGGCGGTCTTATTTACTATACTTTCCCATACGCCTTCTATTCGAAACAATAAATAAATAAGTTCAACTTCATTGGATTAAAGTAAGCAAAAATAATTCACAAAAACTATTTTGTCAATAGTATGGTTCACAAGTCCTAAAGATATAGGTCGTTTGTTATGCCAATACTCCTCAAAATACTGCTTGTTTTATTTTGTTGTGAACTCCAATATTATTTTGAACAATATTTGAGCAGCCTGGCGGTGTAGACAATACTGCCAGACTGCTCAAATTAAAATAATATTTTAAATCTTCCAGCTTCGTCCTTATACAAAACGATCATCGCGGTAATACGCGATCGTCGCATACTTTTGTTTATCAGAATAGAATAGAAATATTCTTTAGTGTACACCATACGAACGAGCATCGGTGAGACGATGTGATCGGGTGCGTTCGGGGGTGTTCGTTCGTATGATGTACAATATAGAATGCGCCTTTCGGTGTCGCCGAACAAATTAACGCGCTGTTCTCGAATTCGCGGGATGATCGTTTTGTTATAAGACGACGCCTAACAACAAAAATGCCATATAATTATCTAAAATTTTCGGCGTATTTTCTCAAAATCTCATAACAAACGACTTCACAGCGTGTGTTATGCGTTTTTTTGTTGTTCTTGTTTGTCTTGCCGTTGTTGACGACAGCATGAAGTGATCTCATATACATTAATGTGTGACCATTTCATCATACTACACCTATGTTATTTTATATTTCCTGGGCGGGAAGTCTTGATATAGTTGACGATCGCATAACGACCGAATTCAGTCGTTTAGTCCTAAGGCCACCAGTACATAGTCAATCTTAAACGCGACCCACAATCAAAATCAATCATCTGATTTATGGATCGCGTTTAAGATTGACTATGTACGGGTGGCCTTAGGACTTAACGACAAAATTCGGTCGGTAGGCGATCGGTAAATATGTCGAGATTTCCCGCTCTGATGTTCATGTCAATTCAAGTTATCTGAGTATCTATAATTTTCCTCTCATTCAAATATACTGTCCCTTTTAATAGTTTTTGGTCAGTTTTCCGAATTTTCCTCTCATATGAATTTCCTAAATAATTCTGTTTATAACCAATGTTTGATTTTTTTTTGTAGTGGTGTCTTGTTTTTGCTTTTGTGTTTATAATTTGATATTATAATCATGTATCCTATATCATATCTATGTACTCATTAAATAATTCGTTAAAAGGATTGGCTGTCGCTTCGCTTTCCAATGTTAACCGCTTCTGATTAACTCAATACACTTTTTGATGCTACAAAAATTACTTCTTAAAGCGCTACTGTTATAAGCTTTAATCTGTTACCGGATAATTGCAAACTCCGTAAGATTGTTATAAATCTTTATTATATTATAATTATTCGATATATTGTGAACACATAATTTTGAATACAATATATCCATCCAAATTCAATACTTTCCAATATATCCGTGACTTATTGAGAAAAATAAGTTTACAATTTCACGCGATATTTAACAATCTTACGGCGTCTGAAATTATCCGGTGACTTATACAAATATATAAAGCTCTGGTTCAAATGCTAAACTATTTTTTTTTATATATTTCTGCTATTGCTATTTGGTGCACCTTTTTTGTACACCTGTTATTCATAGCAACTATATTCCTTTCAAATTCTATAATCCTATAATAGCAACTATTCTGTTGTCATTTTATGTAACTGATACTTTCATATTCTTATATACAGGGTCTAACGGAAAAGTCATAATTTATGAAAACTACTGCTACCCACCCATTCTAGATGATTAACTTTCTTCAAGGAAGTCATAGTTAAGACAAAAAAAATAGACCCCATACTTTTGATCAACTGATATGGAAAATTCAATTTTTAGGGTTACGTACCCAAAGGGTAAAAACGGGACCCTATTACTAAGACTCCGCTGTCTGTCTGTCACCAGGCTGTATCTCATGAACCGTGATGCTAGACAGTTGAAATTTTCACAGATGATGTATTTCTGTTGCCGCTATAACAAGAAATACTAAAAACAATAAAATAAATATTTAAGTGGGGCTTCCATACAACAAACGAGATTTTTTTTTATAGATAATGGTACGGAACAATTCGTGCGCGATTCCGACTCGCACTTGGCCGGTATTTATTTAAAGAATTGGTTATGACTTCCATCAAGAATGTTGTTCACTGCATGAGCCGAAACAGTTTTTAAAATATGACCACACCTGTCCGTTACACCTGTATAGTAATTCCAAATACTAATTAAACGATGCAAATATCACAAACGCACAGAAACCGAGCTTTGATATGACACATCGTATTTTGGAAAGGGATAATACCCTGGTATGAGTGAGGGGCACGCTCATCCTAGTTTTTTTTTCTAAAACTCCATGTATTTAATGACGGGTATAACTAAAATGTCAACAACCACTGAAAGACTCGCATGTCGATGTTAGAACAATAGAACCTCACGAAGTTTTAAAGAGTTTTGAACAAATACATCTGATCTGCATATCTCTCTTCTCTCAGATTTCTGTAAGGGTGCCATCATAGAAATCACTTTTTATAGTACGAAAAACGAGAAGCTCTTAAAGGTTGATTTACGTTATTTTGTATGAAATCTAGACAATTTTACGATCCGTCTACTGTATTGTAGCAGTACAAATCTGAAATGCAGTTTGGTACCTTAAAACTGACATGAAAGTGGTCTTTGTTTTGTAACTGAACTGGCCAACTAGAACTAACACCTCGTAAAATGATTTCTGTTAAAATAGTATTGTTGAACATTGCGAAGATTATAATATTATATGATGGCACCCTGACCTATCTTCATTACCACCTTGCAGACACCATACATTCTAGCACATTGTTCAGCTCCTTCATACCGTAACCTCCCCACACTAGTGATGTGCTAATACCCTGTCCGTCACAGTGCGGGGCGCACAGAGCAGCCGCGCGAGCCTGGTGTTCCCCTCGCTGCCATTCTCAACGAGGAAGCCGACCTTCCACGATGACGCCATCGCTAGTGAGTACATACATTGCTAGCTTTGTATGCGGATTTCAGAAGCATGTGCTGTAAGACCGTCAGTGTAAGTGACAATAGATTGCAGCGAGGTGGTTCCTGTCAGTACGTAGCTAATTTGCCTATTTTTTCTTGCAAGCTACAGTGAGCAAGTAGTAATCGATGTAGTGTTGCAGTTCAACCTGAACTGCCTTGAATGATATAGTCCATCCACCTAGTCAGAAGAACAATAGAAACAACTGAATGTGTTTCAAAAGGAAAGATTTAACAGATGATGATTTGTTACTGATTTTTCTGATTATCTGTATTTCCATATTCTCCATCCACACTGACATAACTCTTACCTGCCGCACCAGTTGACTACGGCACGTTGAAGGAAGACCTACCGACAGTCGGTTCCAACCCATCGCTGTACTCTCCGCATGGCAGCGATGAGAACATCAAGAACGACCGCGCGAGAGAAGACCTGTACCAATGGATGGCTAAACAGGAGCCCATCAAAGTGGTAAGCCTTAGGATATGTTGGCGAATGTACAGTCCAAGGACTTGAGCATGTTAATTTAGACAAATTAGATAGAATAAGCACTATGAACAGTAGACAAATCCCAAAACGCACAACCTACATCAGGTTGTGCGTTTCCAGCACACATTTTGAAGCTGTGAAAAAGCATAATAAAAATCTTCTCAGCTGACGGTGCACCTTTTCTTGCAAATCATAAAAGTGCGTTGTGATTTTGACGTGTATATTTAAATAAAATGATAATGAAACGATAGGTGCATGTTCGTGAAATGTAAATAAAACAAATTTTAGCGTCTTCGAGGTTGCCCGTTGTATCTATGTCGTAGCCAACTAGCTGAATCTGCCGTTTCATTAAAAGTCTAGCATTTTCATTGAACTGTGACTTTTTATCAGCGACATATGTGACATGGGTTAGTCATTAAACGATATTGAACAAAAGATGTCACTACGGTCGCTGAAAAATCGACACATTTAAATGAAAAGGCTAGGCAACCAATTAAGTGGCTGATTAAGCTAATTGGCTGCGACATCTGTATTGGTTGCAATAGGCAGGGCCATAGGGAATATGCACGTATTTTTTATATTTTCTAAATAAAATTCATATTAGGTCTAGTAAACAATTATTAAAAATCGTATAAAATTGTAAAGCTTCAAATTTGACAATTAGAAAGAGACGTCCGACACGAATTGAAGGCATAAATCCATGACGCCCATACATCTGACATAGAAATTGGCGTTTTTGCGAAAGGGACAAATACATTTGTTTAAAATAGTTATACGTCGTTTGTTTTTCGATGAATTTTAATTCTGTTTTCACTGTTTTTATTATATTTTTCAATAAACTGCTTAGATAAGAAATATTTTTTCATGCATATACCCTATGAACCGGCTCCCAGACCGATCAGCACACGCTCAACGAACACTGCATGGCCTAGCTACCATACCACAAGCATGCACTCATCCACGAGGTTAAACACTAATCGATTTACCCACACATGTACCACGACGAAGTAAACTAGGTATAAAACACAGTCACGTAATTCCACTAACCCAGGAGCCAAAAAGCAAGAAGCCAATAATACCTCCTTCAAAGATGAACCCCCGCGCTGTGGCGGCGGCCATGCCGGCCTGCAGCCTGTACCCGCTGCAGGGCTCGCTGATGCTGCTGGATGCTCATCTTGTGTTCCAACCCTTCCTGGCTGCGCTGGGGGTTTCGCCGCATCAGGTTACGCAGGGTATGTTGTGTTTTGTAATACTTTCCGAGTTAGCGCTACCGGTCCAGCGCTTCTAGCACAACGGTGTGTCACCCGATTCACGCGTTTTAAAACTCTATTATTACTACAGAAAGGTATTTTATAGGATGTTGACGTTTGACAGTTCGGTCCCGCATCGGTGAAGTAAGGTATACTTTCCGACGTGTGGTGTTACCAACAGAAAAAAAAATCATTTCCTTGCCCTTTTCTAAATCCTAGATATCGAATAGACAATCTATTTTGTCCTTTATGTTTTTTTAGTGGACTAAAGCAGGTTTGAATAAAACCTTCGATTAAAAACATTACCCTCCTTCTGTCGCAGTCGGGTAAAAAAAAAATACTACTGCAAAGTCTGGAGATTCGGTCGGTTTCTGATATCTATTTCAATCAATGGCCTATTGCATTATTTCTTTCATTCATCATCATTATTACTTTATCAGACCGTAAAATTTTGATTTGAATGGCGATACTATTAGATACTCTTTATACAGCGGCTTTGAATGTTTGATTCCCTTATATGATTAATTGTTGATACTTGGACTCAACATTCTCAACATGACTTTTAATAGAAACTTTATAAGCTTTTTATGAACCGGTCTATTTATTTGAACTGTCTAACAGTCGAAAGAATCTTGCCCGTTCGGCAGATCTTCATGAGGAACAGGCACGCAACTCGAAAGCTACCGTCAGGATCAGAATGCCATGAGGATATCGACTCTATAACCACTAAATCTTGCAGGCGAATCCAAAAACAAGAGCGGCTCCGGCGACGGCGTGAACAGCGGCAGCGGCGGTCCGCCCGCGCTGGACTCGCTGGGCTCCAAGCTGTCGCTCATCGCCTGGATGGACATGTTCCGCATCGACATCGTCGTCAGCGACCTGGCGGCTAGGGACCGCAGGCATGCTGGGAAGGGAAAGGGTGAGTTGCTGTAGTAGGTGGTGATTGGAGGAAACTGTAAAAGCTGCCAGTACTGTAGAAAATTGGTCTAAAGAGACCAAACCAAATTTTTGAGAGTTACTCCAATCTGCATACTTGGATTTAAAAAAAAAATAACATGATGGTTGACAAGATCAATAGGGTAGATGAGAGCAATAAAACTAATTAGTCCGTCAGATAGATTTCCAAAAAAAACTGGACACGTATTTTTTCTTTTTTCATGTAAATAAGAAATTAAGACGATACAGTGCTTTGAAAACTCCTGTGACGTCACATTTGTGTACAATTTTTACCTGTACATGACGTCACAAGCCCCCACTCCTGATCTTTGATGCGTTTTTTCCTTCAATTTTTATTGCATAAAATACGAGTCAATATTTTTCGATAATCTAACGTACGGTCACATTTGTTACTCAAGAATCATCCCTATTTCTGTTCCGTGTTGTTAGCAACGTTGACAAATACTTATTTTTTTTTGTTTTATGGCATTCCTATTTTTCCAATTACAGTTCGTCAAATAGATTCATGACTCCATCAATTTAAATTGGGTCTGTCCGTTTAGATAAGAATTTGTCGCCATCAAAAATCTTGAATGAGTTCTTGTTACAAAAAAACAGGATCTCATAACTATTTAGTTACCTATACATTTACTAAAAAATAATAACATTTAACCACGTACAATCTTTATAATTTTCAAAAAACTTGCATCCCATAATTTTGTCTTTAAGTTGTACTAACTATAACCCAGTCAAACACGAGCCCACACTAACCAGGTTCCCAACCCCATGGTGCGATTCCATCAGAGACGCCAGCCTTCCTCTGTGAGAAGGTGTCCATCGACGTGGACCTGAAGAAGGTGGCTGACATGGCGGTGGATGACCTGATACAGCGCCAGAATGTGCTTTACATATCGAGGGGGCAGCTCAAGAAACACATCAGCACGATGCTGAACTTCAATATCAGTATACGATTTATTTCGCAGCAGGTTAGTGTGACAAGCCTTTACTAGCATTTTTATGTGTATTGAGTTTTGTACACGTCCCGTGCGGAGGTATATGAAATGGCCCTGCTTAATTTCATCCCCCTTAAACCTCTATTACAGTATTGAAAGCCTAAAGTAAAGTTCGATGCTTCCATAAGTTTATTTTATATTACATTCCTTGAGTGTCATTTTGTTTTTTTTTTGTTTTGATGTTTAATAAATACTAATGGACTTACCTAGTTCATTTTTCATTTTCTGTATTGTACGATCTTTCTGTTAAAAGACACTAAATGGATGTAGGAGAACTATTAGAACTTAACATCATGTTGATTTTTTAGGTTAACATGCCCCTGCTCCGGCTGCTGCATCAAATCAGCAACATGTACCAGAATGTCAAGGACACGCAGATTGAACTGCGCACACAGACCAAGATATCTCATAGGCAGAATAAACACACCTCGTCATCAGGTAAGTTCGTTCAACAAAAACTGTGTTTTACCAGCCACGACGTATTATAAGTTCTCGTTCACCAAGTTTATTTCATATAAAAAACAAGCTTTGTTCTATTTAAAGTTGTCTGGTAGATAGACTTTTATATGGAACAGGCAGTCAATAATTTTATTATCATCTAGAATTGCTTTTACGTAAACAGTAATGCTTACTTCGAGTTTCTTGTTGTATGTTCAGAAGGTAAAAGTCGTGTACATAATTACCCGTTGGTTTTCACCTATTTTTAAAACCACTCCAAGCACATCGTAATCACCTAGAAAAATGATAGAAATAAATCTAACAAAACAATATTCCTATCCAGTATCAGACTTCAGAGAAAACCTAGTAAGCGTGACATCCCTGGAGAAAGAAGTCCAGTACGCCACCTTAGAACCCAAATGGGAGCTGATGGCAGGAGCCACCTTGACCCCCGAGCTGGCGGCCGCAGTGCCTCAGTCACTCAGTCAGCAGAAACTGGCCCAGCCTGCCACACGGCCCAGGCCACAGAGTTTTGCGCAGAAGTTGAGGTCTACTGGGAAGAGTGTGAAAGGGAAGTTGGGTAAGTGATTTCGCCTTATAACACAGAAATTATACGACAAAGTTTGTTTATGATTTGTGATGACATTTAATTTTATAGTTTCATTTATGAGGATGCATCCACTGTGTAAAAGTTTTTATTATAAACGACGGCTCATTTTGCTGTAGTAAAAAGTTTGAAGAGAATGTTTCCTCTCGCAGGCTACAGCTCCCTGAACGAAGGCGCCCACACGCCGATGTACGCGGCGGGCGCCAACACCGCGGGCCCCGCATCCCCGGGCCCCGCGTCCCCGGGCCCCGCATCCCTGGGCCCCGGGCCGCACGCCTCGCTCAGCTCGCCCTCTGCTGACGCCGCCGACGGCAAGCTGGCGCCGCGGTGCTGGCGTACTGTGTACCTGCTGCTGGACTTGTACGCCAACATGCCGGACGCAGAGACTATCACGCACAGGTAAACAAATATTTGTAATATTTTATTTCACACGTCCTACATTATAAAACGTCAAAAGTTCGCACGGTTCGAGTTTGTCGTTTCCTATGGAGAAGAACTGGACACGGTTTCTCTTTTAAAAAAGAAGCACAATATTATCATCATCTGTCTAGCATTTTCACGTTTGGGTCGGCTTCTGGTCTAACCGAACTCACAAGGAGCGTCTGCTTGCCTATCTGACTCCCGAACCTCAGCTATTGAGTAACGCGACATCCTTTATTGGCGACGCAAAGATTCTAACTAGCGCCTCTAGTGTCAAATTGTGAAGTTGTCTAAGAACGACACTTTGACAGTTTTCGTACAGCGTTGCCAACGTGTGGGGAATACCCCAAACTGCGGGGAATCTCGAGTTGATTGGGGATTGGCATTATGCGGGGAAAATGTTCACTCACGAAACAACGGAACAATCTCGGAATAACCTAAATTGATCGACCTGTGGGACTATAACTAAGATTTCATGTCTTAGAATAATAACAACACCAGAATAGTCAGAACTTTCCCACAGCTCAAAGATTATTATAGTAACACTAGAGTAATCCGAACTTCCTACTTGCCCACAGGTTTTCAGTAACGACAGACATTCCGGAACACTACCGCCACAGCCGCACGCAGCGGCCCAGCTCTCGAGAACAGAACACCAGCAATTCCTCGTCCAGCGCTGCCAATATGGGCATGGTCGTTGTTGGTGTTGCCAGGTAAGACCATGAAATAATATTTCATATTTTTTAGAAAAAATACAGAAAATTATTACACAATATTTAATGTGTTTTAATGTTAGCAATTTTATAATCCGTTTTTTTTTTCAAATATGTCCTAAATTATGCACGGATTTTTTGGCAAGATCATATTATAGTAATACTAGCTTCTACCGGCACTGAGTTTCCACTTCCTCCTCAGTCTCCATTAATCCATGCCACTTACCGGGATAAAAAGTAGCCTATTTTTTATTCCAGGATATGAACTACATGTGTGCAAAATTTCATCCAAATCCTTTCAGCCGTTTTTGCCTGATTGTTACACAAACATACAAACTTTCACCTTTATTATATTAGTAGGATTATCTTGGCCAAAAATCCGTACGTACGTTTCAAAATGAAGACTAGCTGTTAGGTTAGTGCCAATGATGGCCCCATTAAACGTTCACTCCGCCTCGGTGAACACCGTGAGAATATGTCGACAGAATCGACCGGCTGTAAACATACCGAAATGAAAACTTAGGCGAAGTGCACGTTGCGGATTATGTTCGAAAGAGTTACCCGGCCCTTACCGATTTTGTGAAGTAAAGCCTTTTAATGAATGTTCCCTTCCCTCAGAATCCACCGCACGCGTCTCCTAGCGTCCCTGTCAGGCCTGAAGCTGGAGGCGGAGATCACGTCGCTGCAGGCTTCCTTCTCCGCGTCCCGCTCGCGGCAGTGGTCCCTCACCGGCAACCTCGGCAGGACCATGATAGTGCTGCTGGAGGGCCTGGCGCCCAACCATCAGTAAGTTATGAGAATGGTTCCTTTCAAATCTAGCGCGGTAAGGACTATTGCAAGGTTAATTTGATCTTCGTAGAAAGTTTGAAAAACACTCATATCATGTTGTTTTCATAGCATAAATTGGTCTGAAAGTAAAGCAGGCATAAGGAACGGAACAATGCAGGCGTAACCGCGCAATAAGTCTAAGTAAATGTGTAATAGCTAGTTAATATATTTATAGCTAAATAATTTATATGGTACACAAATCACAATGTTACCCTTTCAAACCGAAAGTTGAGTCGCTGTGAATGCATGTTTCTTTAAAGCCTGCAAATTTCCTAATTTGTAGTGAACCTTGTGCTTCTTCAACATCATCATCATCATCCTTTTGCTCTTATCACATGTTAGTTGGTGTCGACGCAGTACGTTTTCTAACCCCATTCTCTCTTATTACCCGTCATGCTATCAGTGACTCCCTTCTCGTTCATATCACATAACATGTGCAGCACAAGTGTACCGTTGGGAATTAGGCTTCGTTTCTGTGAGTGGGCCGGATTCCAAACTTGCTAACTCAGTCCGGGTTTTGGTGACTTTATTGAAATAAAAAAGCTTCATGAAAGGTACGACCTCGCTGGTGGACAGTGCAGCAGACGAGAGATATGCACTATGGGGGCACAAACCCCCTCCCCTCCACACTTCATCACCCGGCAGAACATCTACCACCTGGACGCGGACTGCAGTGGCCATCTGGAAATCTCTTAACCGACTGCGGACCCAGGTTGACCACTGTAAAAATAATCTGGCCAAAAGGGGCATTCTTCACCCATCCCAAACGCTGTGCCAGTGTGGAGCCCCTTCACAGGACATGCATCACCTTCTGCCCGTCGTTTACTAGATTTGAAAGAGGCCAATGATAGAGCTGTACAAGTTGCTCAATACTGGTCAAACAAAGTTTGATATGAGTCAGTTGACAAGAAAAGAAGAAGAAATTGAAATGAAAGTTATTTGTCTTTGTTTCCAGGACCGTAGTTCGCGTTAGCGTGGGCAAGTCCCAAGCCCTGTACGGCTGGGAGGCAGGGCGGCAAGGAGCCACAGCTCTGCTGAGCGTGGGCGGAGTGCGAGTGGATCTGCCGCAGCACCCGGTAGCTCTGCACGGAGTTATGACCCGCTCGAGTAGGCAGCTGTCTTCCACTTTGCAAGTAAGTTACTGCTCGTACGCGTTAACTTGGCACCTGGCTTGAATGACGTTTGTGCAAAGTACAGTTTGCAAAAAAACAAATTACTAACTTCGGGCTTAGAGAATAGACCCGAAGTTAGTAGTAGAGTAGTATGGACTAGTAAGACTTGATAAATTTTAGGTTTTACCGGCAAATCTTCGTAGTTTTGGCTTTTACAGCAACATAAATATAAATCAATAACAACAATAACGAATTTTGTCCCCTACAGGAACTGGGCGTGACCCGCACGTCGTCCCGCCTGTCCCGCACGGCCCCGGGCGGCCCGGGCGGCCCGGGCGGCCCTAGTGGCCCGGGCGGCTCGGGCTCGTCGTCGGAGGGCTCCCCGGCGCCGGCGCCGCGCCCGGCCCGCGTGCCGCGCCCGCCGCCTGCGCATCCTTTGATGAATCCTCTGCATCTACACTTCAGTATATTGCTGCAGGTATGTATTAATCTTCGAATAATAAAAGTCAGGAAGCGTAACTCTGAAAAAAACAACATTCAGCTCTAAACTTCACAACGTTGACAAATTATTTCGAATATTCGAACAAAAGAACACACATGCAAATAAGCCAATTAGCTGCGCTTGCGTAACGCGTTGTATTCCAGCAAGCGCGGTGATTGGTATCTCGGTAGGACAGATAAGGGTAATTGGTCGCGCGCTTCTGCAGTGACAGATGCGTGGACGGTGTTATGCATTATGTGTGAGAGGATAAGTCATAGTAAAAATAATTTTATTTTTACACTATCCATAATAGTTGGATTAATTTTTAGTTGTAATTTAACTAAACCATTCTTAAAAAAGAAAGAAAAATATTTATTTGGGACTCGCACAAGACAAACAAAAAGTAAAAAAATAAAATAAAATTAACAATGGGTAGATCAATAGAAGATGGTGGGTGTGAATATGCTTATTAAAAAGTTTGAAATTCGAATGATTTTTTAATTAAACTGATCAATCGGTTGAAGATATCTGCTTCAAAATTGAGTTGTAAGAATCCACCTGAACAAACACAGTTACCTAAATACATTGCAAGTTAAATAATAGTAGTTTATGCAACGACCATATAAAAAGGGTTATTAAAACACGAGTATGATAATAGCATCACACGAGTGTTTTAATACCTAATTATATGCCGTTGCATACAATATTTTATCTTCACTCATACAGTTTAAATAAAATAAGTGGAAAGATAGTTTATTCCAATATGGCGGATATTCTCATTGCGTATTCGAATGACTGCGCAGCGCGCATCTGGCTCATTGACTTAAGTCAATGAGCCAGCTTTGATCTTTGTCTATGGATGAGCGCGCTGCGTAGTCATTCGAATACGCAATGAGAATATACGCCATATTGGAATAAACTATTTTTCCACTTATTTTATTTCAACTGTATGAGTGAAGATAAAATAGTGTATGCAATGGCATATAACTAGGTATTAAAACACTCGTGTGATGCTATTATCACACCATTACCACACTCGTGTTTTAATAACCCCTTTTATGGTCGTTGCATAAACTACTATTAAAAATGTGTCACTGGTCTATCAATAAGAACGGTTTTTGCCATACAAGTATTAGTTCTAACTTGCAGGTAAACTACAAAAAAAAATCCATTCGCACTTTGTAACATTATTGTTTTACTTTCAGAGTCTCAGCATTACAGCCGCGTTGCTACCATCTCTCCAAGCTCAGTACAAGATGGAGCAAGTGCAAAGTTCCGGCGTAACCGGCAACAAGGCGCAGTTCACCGTCGACCTGCAGCAGCACTCGCTCAGCTTCGTCACCAAGCTGCAGGTAACTACAGCCTTGTCAACAGTAACACTCTTTGTTTATTATTTGCACTATAATATGCCACTAATATATTCAGTTTGCAATCTCGGACAAGGTAATTCAACACGGTATGTATGTACCAAGTGTAGCGACACCCTTGTCAAAATTACTCTGGCATAACTATAGGGCTGAATAGATGAATCCGTACTTCGAAATATTCGTTTACTATAATACCATACCAATAAAAATAACATGTAGTAAAATGTTAAAAAATAGGATTTACAATTTATGACAACTGAGACAATACTAATTGCCTGTGATTTTACTCGTAAGACATTATATCAAAGAATTTGCTCCATTCAGTTTCAACTGCCGTTTTGAAGAATAACTTGAAAAGCGTGTAACTATTCTATTTTCAACAAATCGTACTTATTTAGTAACGTCTTTTTAATAAATTTGAATTCATGTGGATTTTTGATGGTAAGCAGGCGTCAGTACGTCGAACGATTGTCTCATAGTTCCCATAGATAGGGTCTGTAAAATTACGCCACCATCTTTTTCTCAATTTTTCTGCCTGCCTTACCTTTTCCCACCTATCGGGTCGGCTTCCAGCCCAAGCGGATGCGGCTGAGGACCAGTTTTTAACATGGAGCACTCATCGTTTAATTGTTGACAAAGTATTGAACCGGCAAACATTTGCGAAGTACTTCCCGCAGGTGGCGGAGGCCAACATCCCGGCCGAGGCGGCCGTGTGGCTGCCCGGCGTGCACGTGGCGGGGCGCGTGCTGGAGCAGCGCGGCGCCGCGCGGCAGGAGGGCGCGCTGCTGCGCCCCGGGAGGTACGTCGCCGCCAGCGCCGACATCGGACTCTTCGAGCACACGCTGTCCACCGATCTGCTGAACCATCTCGTCTTCGTGCAGAAAGTTTTTATGAAGGTAAGAACAATATAAACATCATTTACCTGTTTTTATCCGACTACATGGGGTCGTCTTGGAGGGTCTCGGGGTCTACAGGAGATGGCTGCCTTCCAGGCGCGGTTCTCCGTCCTGGAGGGCATCGTCCTGCACCCCCCGCTGGCGGCTAGTGCGGCGAGTGGGAAGGCCCCAGGCCGGAAAAAGGCAGCCTCGTACGCGGCCGCCGTAGCTGCCAAACCGGGGCCGTCCGGCCAAGACAAAGGGTCCGGGCCGGCACCCGCGAAACCGGTGTCGGAAAAACCGGGCCCGGCCCCGGGAAGGAAGAGAAAGAGTGGGGTGGCTGCACGGACGGCAAAGACTCCTGCGCCAGCCGTGCAGCAGCTCCCCCCGGCTTCCTCGCCTTCTGAACCTCCCCCGGCTCAAGCCGAATGGCAAATGGCCGGGGAGAAGAAGAAGGCGGGCAAGGAAAGAGGCGGGAGAAGAGGCGGCGGCAGAGAGCGCGAGGTGTCGCGGCTGCGCTCCGCGCCCCGAAGACCGCGGCTGTAGTGGTAATGCTGCAGCCGGACGCGGTGAAGAGGGGCGTGACGTATGTCAACGTGCTCACCAAGACGAAGGAGGCAGTCAACCTCGGTGAACTTGGCATCATCGGGGGCCTCCGGCTCAGGGTCACCATGACTGGGGCCAGGATGCTGAAGATCCCTGGAGCAGACAGCGGTCCGGCGGCGGACGCTCTAGCCGAAAGGCTGAGGGCGTCCTTGAGCGCGGATGACGTCCAAGTGTCCAGGCCCACGAAGTGCATAGACATGCGCATTTTGGGCCTAGACGACTCCGTCACGGAGGAGGAGGTGTTGGCCGCCGTCGTCAGGACGGGGGGGTGCTCTGCAGAGGAGGTGAAGGCGGGCACCATCCGTCCTGACAACACGGGCATGCGAACCGTAGTGGTGAGCTGCCCCGTGTCGGCGGCCAAGAAAATCTCGGAGGGCCGAAGGCTCTTGGTGGGCTGGGTCTCCGCGCAGGTGAAACTGCTGGAGCCCAGACCTCTGAGGTGCTTCCGTTGCCAAGTTGGCAACCACGTTGGAGCACTCTGCACCTCGGAGGTGGACCGCAGTGGCCACTGCTTCCGCTGTGGCCAGCCCGGTCACAGGGCCGGCTCGTGCGACGCCGCGCCGCACTGCTTCGCATGTGCGGCAGCTGGCAAGCCGGCCGATCACTGGGCTGGGGGCAAAGCCTGCGGTCCACCCGCCAGGGCCGGCTCGAGGAGAAAACCCTCCTCCTCCACCGCAACCGCCGCCGCCGTCGCTTCCGCCGCAGCCGCGCCGAGTTACCGCGGCCCTGGAAAGAAAGGCATTAGGAGGACTATAATAATAATAATAATAAGCTGGCAACTCTGACTGTCAAACCAATTTTTATTTCGTTCTCGCAATTTTATTTCAAAGAAAATTAGTTTTTAGCCTTTTAAATGCACAATTTTTATAACAGAAGCGCACAAGAATCAAAAAAATCATTAGAAACTCAAAAACTAAAAAAAACCAAGTAAATTATGAAGAAAACGAAAAATACGACCGACCGATGACATATGTCATGATGTCATGTAAAGAAACAATGATAATGAACGGAATTAAAATAATTGGATGATGATTACAAGAGCAGCATCGCGACGCGCACGCTCACCACCCCCGGACTCGTCGCTCAGCTCCGCCTCGCCGCCGCCAGACATCGGATCACCAGTGGTGTCATCGGCGGCTGCAGTCGCGTCGAGCTCGAGCGACGAGTATTTCTCTCCGCCGACGTCGCCAACACCTGTGCGTCGGCAGGGGAGAGGCCGGCCACCGAGAGGCTTGGGACCTAGGGGCCAACTGGCCCCGAGCCGGGTCCCCGCTACCGGTGGTTGTGTGCAGCGCATGAGATGGACTCAGTCCATGAACGAGAACGTCATGCGCGCATATTACGGGTCTACAGAGGGGGGAACTAACCTCACTGCGTACCGTGTCAGGATGCTGTCTCTGTTTCAGGACCTGGAACCGGCTGTGAACGTCTCGGCCCAACGATTGTCGGATCAGGTGCGAGTCATCCAACGTAGTCACAAGTTGGACGATGCCGCACTTGATAGGCTGCGCTCAGAGGTACTAAACAACCTTATCATCTCGACCCCGACACAGGCCGTGGTACCGGCGCCAACTAGTGGCGCAATCATACCACGGCCCAATAATAATAGTGATGAGGTAGATGATAGGGTTGTCACGGTAAGTAGCCAGTGCAACGATCGACTGAGGAGCGCGCTGGAGGATGCGCTTCACGAGTACAGATCCACTCCGACCGAACTTAGGCCTCGAATTCCACGGTTGCCTATGCACAAAAAGAATAGGGCGCTGGTGTGTGCCTTGGACTCGCTGCTTGAGAATATTTTTGAAAGCAGCGAGAACCTCGTTGATACGCACTCAATCCTGTATTGCGGGGCTGTTGCGGCATGTCGTATAGCAAACGTAAAGTTTACAAATAGTGACGTAGCTATGCGACCAAAGTCTGCTGCACCAGCTTGGCAATGCAGGATCGAGCGGCGTATTGATGAAGCCAGGGTACTCATCGGCAAACTATACTGCTTCAGGGAGGGCAATTCACGACCACGCGTGATGCGCTTTGTGAGGCGGGCATTTTCGGGGACTGAAATCAGTCCTCAGGAGTACATGTCCCGTATTACAGAGCGCATCGACTTCCTGAAGCAGAAAGTTTGTGCATGGGCGAACCGTATTCGACGGTATAAGAGGCGGGTTGATCGATACTCGCAGAATCGCATGTTCCAGAGCGATGAAAGGTGGGTATACAGAGCTTGGGAGCGACCTGAACAAAGTGTGACGGACGTGTGCAGACCGGACGATATCGCCACGAATACATTCTGGCGAAACATCTGGTCGGTGCCCGTCTGTCATGCCGAGGGTGGTTGGATGCGCGATGTCGAGCGCGTGTGTGAAGCTATACCACCAATGGAACTAATCAACATCACCCCATTGGATGTAGCCAAAGCAGTCCGTCCGTTACCGAACTGGAAATCTCCAGGACCGGACGGACTGCATAACTTCTGGCTCAAATGGTATAGCAGCTCACACGCGCTCCTGGCATCTCAATTCCAATCATCCTTAGAGTCTGGGTCGCTACCACAGTTTCTAACAACTGGCGTTACCCACCTGCTCCATAAGACAGGTAGTCCCGCGGAACCCAAGAATTATAGACCAATCACTTGTTTGTCGACGGTCTATAAACTTCTTACATCCATTCTGAGAGTGAAAATTAATGATCACATTGAGAATAACTCAATTATGTCCGCTTCTCAGAATGGATGTAGGAAAGGGTCCCGCGGCACTAAGGAGCTACTCCTCATAGACATGGCCATAAGCCAACAGGTTCGTCGATCCCGTAAGGATCTGTCGACATGTTGGATAGATTACAAGAAGGCCTATGACTCTGTGCCACATACATGGCTCATGAAGGTGCTGGAGTTGTACAAAATAGATGCAACTCTACGCGCCTTCCTTGAGTCATGTATGAGGCAATGGAAAACGGTCCTTCGATATCCAGGATGTCGACAGATTCAAGGGAATGATGAGCCTGTATGGATTAAACGGGGAATATTCCAGGGCGACAGTTTGAGTCCACTTTGGTTTTGCTTAGCTCTGAATCCTCTTAGCACACTGCTGGAGGATTCAGGCCTAGGCTATCGGTTGAGAAGAGGTGGTCAAGCCATATCTCACCTCCTTTACATGGATGATCTGAAACTCTTTGCCCCCAACAATTTGCGACTGATGGAGCTACTGAAGGTAACTGAAAACTTCAGTAGTGCCATCAGGATGGAATTTGGTGTGGACAAATGTGCAGTCATGCATGTAAAGAAAGGGGAGATTATGGAATCTGAGAGAATTCAACTCTCGGATTCCATACAGGTTAGATCCCTCAGCTCGACCGAAACCTACAAGTATTTGGGTATGTCGGAAGCGTTGGGCATTAATGTTGCTGACATGAAGCAATCGCTGAAGGAGCGCTTCTTTGGCCGCCTGAAAAAGGTTTTAAACAGCCTTTTGTCGGGCGGAAATAAGGTGCGCGCCTTCAACGGTTGGGTCATGCCGGTATTAATGTACTCTTTCGGCATACTCAAATGGACTCAAACCGAACTCGACGCCCTGGACAGGAGAGTCCGTACACTGCTGACTGCAAACCGGATGCATCACCCACGATCGTCGGTGATGAGACTGTACATCCCGCGGAAGTGTGGAGGTCGAGGCTTTTTAAATGCTAAGACTCTGCACAACCGCGAGATGTGCAGTCTCAGAGAATATTTTCTCAAAGTCGATGTGGGTATGCACCGAGATGTGGTCGCAGTGGACAAGGGACTCACCCCGTTGTCCATGGCTAAAGAGAACTGGCGCAAACCTGTAATACTTACTACAGATGACCGCAAGGAGGTATGGAAAGGCAAGGAGCTTCACGGGCGCTTCTATCGGGCTCTTTATGGGTCCGACGTAGATTTCCCAGCGTCCGTGGCCTGGCTACGTTTCGGTGATCTCTTCGGAGAAACTGAAGGTTTTGTTTGTGCAATTATGGACGAAGTTATCTTGACGAACAACTACCGGAGGCATATTATGAAGGACGGGACGGTTGACGTGTGTCGGGCATGTCACCGTCCGGGTGAGTCCATCAGACATATTATCTCTGGTTGTTCTCGTCTGGCTAACGGCGAGTACTTGCACAGGCATAACCAAGTGGCCAGGATTATTCACCAGCAACTTGCTTTGAAATACCAACTTGTGGATTCTGAGGTACCGTATTACAAGTATGTGCCCGACCCAGTTCTCGAAAATGACCATGTCACGTTGTACTGGGATCGGTCTATCATCACTGATAGGACTATCGTCGCTAATAAGCCCGATATAGTGGTGATAGACCGATTAGCGCGCCGCACAATGATAATCGATGTTACCATTCCACATGACGAGAACCTCGTGAAAGCTGAGAAAGAGAAACAAATCAAGTATCTTGACTTAGCACACGAGGTTGTCGACATGTGGAATATGGACTCGGCTGTCATTGTGCCGATGGTCGTTACGGCCAATGGCCTGATGGCCAAAAGCTTCGACGACCATCTGTCGAAGCTGGCGTTGCGCAGTTGGATAAAGGGCCTGATACAGAAGGCAGTACTCCTCGATACGGCTCGTATTGTGAGGAGGTTCCTTTCTCTGAAGCCCTAACCACCGGTAGCTTGGACCTCGCTCCCGACACCGGCGGACTACTATTTTTTATATTTTTAAATGTTTTTTTATGTATTGTTTTTATAGAAATATTTAAAAATGTAAAATATATGTATAAAAATGAATAAAGAGAATAATAATAATAATAATAATTGTTTATTCATCATATAAGCATTGTAGTACATGAAAATCTACAGGTTTGACAAATTAGTGTACTAAAACTACAACTGAAATGTTGGTGAGGTGCTGCATTCCCAGCTAGGTTATAGAATAACCTGTATAAGGGAGTACAGTGCCAGTCCCCATAGGGTATTTTAATTATATTGTACACAGTATTCGGCTTATTCTACTACAATTTTATTACTACTGGTGACATGAATAGAAAGAAAGAAAAATACAGTACATTATAAAAACAATTTCTAAAAGGTGAGTAAGTGTAGTCTGTCTCAGTGTGCGTGTATATGTTTATGTGCACGTGCGTGTGTGTGTTTATGTGCACGTGCGTGTGTGAGTGGGTGTGAGTTAGCGCGTGTGTATGTGGATTTTGATGTATAGTTTTATTTACGCTGTTAGAAAGTTTTCTGTCTCATTGTAAGTTTTATTTTGTAGGAACGAGTAAACTGCCTTTTTGCATTTAAGATACGTCATACCATAGATTGGACAATGTTTATTAATTTTATTGTATAATAAAACTATGGGTGGGTTTTAGTCAGAAAAAGTCTGACACTCCCTGCCGCTCCACCCAGAGCGAGAGGGGTCATTTGATGATTTCCCATCCTTAAAAAAAAAAAAAAAAATGGGGTCATCTTCCAGTGTAATAAGTAGCAGCTGCATACCAGTATTTCACAAAAATAGATGTAGACGTTATCGAGTCACCGATTTGTGTAGATGACAAACGATACAGCAATACTTGTTATTGTCAGACTAAATGAAAATAAAAATACAATTTAATAAAACATCACCTATATACGTAAATCTTTGTCGTTTTGCAGGAAGTAAACGAAGTTGTACAAAAAGTGTACGGTGGTGAGAAACCAGTGCCGCTATGGAACGAGGAAGAAGCGTCTACATCTGCGCTCAGCAGGATATTATTCTCGCTAACTATTAGGATCAAGGTATGTATTTGTTTCAGAAAAGCTGATTTTAAAAGAGTATGTTGAAGATTAATATTTAATTTCGATCATCCTTTTCCAATCTATTCAAATCAATTAAGTTGGAGGTTTATAAATAAAATAAATAAATAATATAAATAATACTAATGAAAACCTTTTTCGATGTCCCTATTATATGGTGTCAATTCAGTCACGTAAATCGAACAAGAGGTTGTCATTTGATACTTACTGTTTCATACTATTTCTCAAACATATGATTGTTCTTCCAGCGCATACAACTGACAGCGACAACGCCCAGCAACTCAGCCGTGCGGCTAGAGACAGGCGCGGTGGAGTTCGAGATCTCGAACCGCGTGCAGAACGTGCAGCAGCCCACGGAACCTCATGAAGTGCGGCTGTTTGCTAGGGCACAGGTAAATCTACCGTACTTTACTTTGACGTAAGAAATTCAGGAGCTAAATGCACAAACGTACTGTTCTCGTCAAATAGGCACAGTTATTTGACGAGAACTGTACTATAAATATCTTAAAAGTATGCGTTTTATTTCCTTGTGGTATTTATGGGTATTTTAACGCAAAACCTAATTGATCAGCCACAGCACCAACTGTGTCATTTATTTTGTTCCATGCATATATTTCTGAAAAAAAAAACACCAAAATTGAGGCGATTCCTTATGTGAGTTTATTATTTGAGGAGTTACATGTGAATAATTTGTTCTTGTGTAGGTGGATGTCAACCTCAGCTTAGGACAGCTGATCCGCAACGCGATGTTCGAAGAAGCAGAACCAGAGTTCCAGCAGTATGCGTTCTTCAATACTAGGATATGTAAGTTCATATAACTTACCTACATTTAAGTTGAATCCAAATAAAATTTCTATATTGATAATGATCCCGTATTCTATGGATCAATGCCATCAATTTACATTTTTGGTCGTTGATTTTACTCACTTCATTGTGTGAATTAACTCCAAGCCTCCACTCTTTGCCAATAAGGAATATGGACATATTTTAAATACTTAGCTCTTTTTTATTTTCTTTTTTAAATGTTTTCATCAGCGATGAAGTTATAAAGCTTCAAAGTTGACGATTAGAAAGATAATTCTGACATGAACACTGACGTCAAAGTTCGTAATGCATGGGCACAGCTGCCATAGATATCGGCGTTTTCTCGAGAGGAATAGATATTATTTGTTTAAATTACTGTATCTCGTTTGTATAAAATTGAGGTTATCACTTCGGATGTTTATAAAATTTGTTATGTATGTCCGGCCTAACTCCGTCATATATAAACGGGTTTTCAAAATTCTTTTTTGTTTGAAAGAGGTTTATTCCGAAATGGTCCTATTCCGTTTCCCATTTTTACGTAAAGATCTGAAGAAGAACCTCGGAGATAGATAATTAAATTGATATGGACTGGTTGGAATGTTTGGAATGTTGGAGGTAACAGCACTAAAATGAAAAATAAAAAACTTTTTAGCAAAAAAATACAACCGACTTCCCAATATAAAAACCACTACAAAGTTCAAAATAACTTTAATTTTGGAAGTTGGTGTCAAAAATTAAGAAGCTGCACCAAAACACCGACTTTCAAAATTAAAGTTATTTTGAACTTTGTAGTGGTTTTTATTGGGAGTTCGATTGTATTTTTTTATCTATTTGATTCTGTTTTGACTGTTAGTTATATTTTGCCAATAAATATATATTTTTCTTGCATATTGTCTTTTCCGATCGCTTGATTACACAATAATATCATAACTATCAGATCACATTCTAATTTACTACCTTTCCTGTCCAGCAATGCGCAACGCCTTCCAAGACGAGATGGTGTGCGGCGACGACAAGGAGGTGGTGCTCATAACCCTGAAGCGGCCTCTCATCTACATCCAGCCTGTTGCCGTGGACAAGGCCATTCTCGTGTGGCTCAACTACAAGAACGCCTATGAGTACTGGAACGAGAAGAGGCTGAACTTAAATAAAGAAGTACTAACAGCTACGCAGCAAGTCTTTGAGAAGGTACGGTTTACGTTTGATATATTATTAACTTTCAATACTAAACTATACGTATTACTATTGATTCAAAAGAGTGTCCATGGAGTTTCTTGTACGTTCTTCTCCATAGAGATCTACGCTTTGGAACGTGCAAATAGCTTCACCTCTTTGACTGACCGACCTTGACAATTCAAAAGTGCCTGTAAATGGTTTAATTGAAATAAATGCTTTGACTTTGACTTTGACGTACAGTTCCCGTCAAATAACTGTGCCCCTCTGAAGTTGGCTACGAGTGGCTGCGTAGTAGTCAAAATTACGAACAAACTGCAACTGCGCATGCGCAAGAAACATGGGGGCGGGGATTATGGCCGCGCGATTTTATGTCTCAGTCTTACGTTTACGTTCGCTGCATGCTTGCGTCCCGCTTGCTCCCTCTACGTGACTGCACCAAGCGATCTTTGCAAATGGCTAACTTCAGAGGGGCACAGTTATTTGACGAGAACTGTAGGATCGCGTTACACATGATATTTTGTCTTTTAACGTATCTCGTGAGTGCTTCGCATCTTCTCACACCTTGGAAATATGGATTCAGTGTATCTACTCTCTAAGCCCGAAGCCCGTAGTTTCGGCCTTAGTGTCGGGCGTTTTCTACTCCGTATCACCCACGGACTTATGATTAGTCCCGATCTCGAACTAAAAAATGAATGACAACTCTATTTGCCAGTTGTTCTTGGTTCGGCTTCGGGACTAATCGTAAGCACGTAGGTGATTAGCCGGTTCCACTGCGGCTGCTGCTACTGCAACAGGGGAGCTCCGGAGCCCTTTGTAGGGGCTCTCCCCTATAAAGGGCTCCGGAGGGGGCTGAAATGGAGTGCCAGTAATGGCCCCATTTCACCCCCTCCTGTTGAACGTCAGCCACTGCGCCGCCCAGGAACTGATGCTCCTGAGCATGGCGCAGTGACTGATGCCTGTGGACGGCGAGCAATGGGTAGCTCGCCGTCCGATCAGAACAGGCCCGGGTTGACGGCGCGCTGTGTTCTACGCGCGCCGAGCCAGCGGACGTCAGCATGGGTCGGGGCCCGTTAGGGCCAGAGCCTGCCAGGGTTGCGGATTTGTTCGAAAGAGTTACCGCGGCCCTGGAAGGAAAGGCACTAGGAGGACAAAGGGTGGGTTTTAGTTAAAAAGTCTGACACTCCCTGCCGCTCCACCCAGAGCGGGAGGGGTCATTTGATGATTTCCCATATTCGAAAAAAAAAAAAAAAAAAAAAAAGCACGTAGGTGATACGGAGTAGAAAAAGTCCGACACTAAAGCCAAAACTACGGACTTCGGGCTTAGAGAGTAGATACACTGATACGAGTCGAAGTCTACATACAAACACTCACCGTTTACATAAAGGATGTTTATACTGGAATCTATTCTACTTTTGAGCTGTTCCGTTAATTTTCTATTGATTTATAAAGTATTATTATTTGTTGTAGGTACAACTGACATCACAAATCACAACGCCGCATCTAAGTACGTTGTTCCTACAGCTAAATGTAGATGACATCGGAATATGTCTTCCGCTCAACCAGCCGCCTATGGTAAGTTTTTATTATTTTAATTGAAGAAAGTATTATGGATAAATGATATTTATTTTGTAAGTAGGTTGTAACTTTTAAAAGTCAATTTTTTTTTGGAAGATATTTCGCTGCCAACTATCTTAATCCGCCGTTTCATTAAAAGCCTAGCTTTTTCATTGAACTGCGCCGTTTAATCAGCGACATAAGTGACATGGGCAAGTCATCAAATGATATTGAACCAAAGATGTCACTTAGGTCACTGAAAAATCGGCACATTAAAATGAAAAGGCTAGGCCGCCAATTAAACGGCTGATTAAGCTAATTGGCTGCGACAAATATATCGTGCTCAAAAATGATTATAAAAATGGATGCTGTGTATTTACACCTTGCATCTTGTGTATGATAAGTAGGTACGGTTGACTTATTTAATTTTAATTTTGTTTGGATCTCCAACAAAGAATACACCATACATGCTACATTTTATAGTACAAGAACAAAAATCTATGTGCTCCCTCAATTATATTATGAAAACCGTATTCATGCGTAGAAAACTATGTCATATTAAACGATACCAATGACGGTGTCAAGATGTAACGCTTCAACCCACGAATTAACGTGACCAAAGTTTTCGTAAGATGGCCCTCAACGAAGAAGAAAATTTATGAATTTCTTGTCACGCAGGCTCGTTGGGGCCTCGGGCGCGGCGCTTGGGGTGCGTGGTGCGGCGAGGGCGAAGCCCGGGGCGCCGTCGTAGTGACTCTAGAGTCCACCAACATCGGAGCGTGTTCGTCCGGCGCGCTGGTATCGAAGGGGCGCTTCGTAGGGCTCTGCTTGCGCTTCGCAGACGACTTCGAAGCGTCGCTCGATGACTGGAAGCCTAGAGCTGATGAGCCCAGCCTGAACGTGTGCTGTGTGTCCGAGGGGACGTATGAAGTGTGTAGTCGGACTACTGCTGCTAAACATAATGGTAAGTCAGGAATAGTGACAGAAATTCCAATTATATTTTGTCCACATGTTATTTTGACAGCTGTCTTAGAAATGAACTATTCTATACTGTAGTGATTTAAAATCCTTGCTAGAATCCTTTAATAGTTTTTAGCCATTGGAGCAATAAAATTGCCATGCCATCATGCAGTAAAATACTTTGAGATGAAAGGTTTGATTGGTCGATTCTGAAATCGGAAACACTACAGCTGCACTAACGGAATAGGGTCATTGGTCGACCTGCATAAATGCAATGTCTTTTTCACAGCATTGAATGAAAGAACAATAGACGGCGATGTTCTTAATTTACATCTTTTTAAAAATAAAAAAATATAAGCTGTCTCTTAATATTATGTTTATTTTTTTCAATGTTGCCAACTTATGATTTTAACATTTGAATATAAGATCTTGAAAAAGAAAAAGCCACAGTATATAAGACCTTGCGTTACTTAATAATAGTAGTTTAAATTTCGCAAAGTGGGTCACGAGGCCTGACTGTCCAGTACAATTTTCTTCCCAATTGGGGATCAAGGTGCCTAACAGGTTAAAACAAAACACATTGAGTAATACCCTCCAAGTAATAGATCTGTTTTGCAGCAGCTTCCCTTTGTCATAAAAATATTGAGTAAATCTTTATTTCGTGTTCAGAAAACGCGAAGTGGTTCCTGAACGTGTCGTGGCAGATGGAGGGCGTGGACATCCACCTGGACGTGAACGTGGGCAAGCAGCTGTCGGCGCTGGGCCACACGCTCACCATGCTCACGGGCTACGAGGACGAGCCGCCCGGCCCGGACTACGACAGCGACCTGGACGACGACGCCGACAACAGCAAGGACTCGCAGGTACCCGATGTGCAACGATACTTGGACTCGACACATATCGACACCTGAACTATCACTTAATGTAAGAGACATTTACCCAAAATGCCAAAATGAACCTTACAGCGATTACTTCAAGTGGCATTTATCAAAAATTCTAAAATGTCGCTTACGTTAATTGATACTTCTGGTATCGATATTCTGCTATCAATTTGCATTTCTGACTTTTACAGTGGGAAAAGTTCTGCCAAGATACAGCGGCATTTAGATATCTGGCTTCTATAATTATATCAGACTTTCCAACATATCTCATTGAATTGTCTTAAAAGTTTCATTTCAAATGTTTTAAAGTGACCCTTATGATGGGGCTTTGTTTGTCTGCCACAGCTACTATTGTCAGGGGCTTCTAATGATTTACAATTTTAAATAGCAATACATTAATAACGCTTCCTCACTAATTCACTCAATATAACGGAAGGTAAAACCAAAAAAAAAAAAATTGTTTTACTAAAAACGAAAGCATACGCGATACGACTAGTGCAATAGTACGATTTGTTCACCAAGGGGTCTACTCTCTAAACCCGAAGTCCGTAGTTTCGGTCTTATACTCGGAATTATAATTCGATTCCACATTTGACATTAGCTACTGTCATTTTGTAAAATAATGATACCACATATAATAGTGTAGTGATGAACACAAAAAATCGATAAATAATCGCGATTTATGTTTATGTAATCATAATATTGGTGTGCCAATTAAAGACTAAATTATTGATTTTTATTTAAATAAATACATAATTATTCATAATAATTATTTATTAATTAGTAACCGCTGCTTTGTTTAATAAAAAGTTAATATTTTTGTTTTTTATATTAAAAACAAAACTTAGAATAAAAGAGAACTCATAACTAAATTATCCGTTCAGAAATATTTAATTTCCTGATATACCTACTTAGTTTCTATTAAAGTAGTAGTTGTTTAAATATACTACTATAAACGAGACGAATCGATCCGGAAATATTCCATTTCCGTATCGAATAATTTCGCAACGTCACTATTTAGTACTTGTCATAACGTTGCAACACTGAAATTGTCAAATCTGGAATCGAATTAAAATTCCGAGTATAGTGTCCAGCATTTTCTACTCCGTATCACCTACGGACTTACGATTAGTCCCGAACCCGAACTAAGAACAACTGTCAAATCGTGTTGTCATTCATTCTTAAATCCGGGTTCGGGACTAACCGTAAGTCTGTAGATGATACGGAGTAGAAAACGCTGGACACTAAGGCCGAAACTACGGACTTCGGGCTTAGAGAGTAGACCCCCTGATTCGATATTTGCTGTAACATGAATGTACAAACGAAACATTCGATTTTATATTTCTAGATTCAAACTGACACAACCACAAACCTAATTGAAACCCATCATTCCTTCCACCAGGAAAGCATAATCCTCCGCCGCAAATACACGGACCACCTACCAGCCTTCGTGTTCGACACCAGCATCGACGCCAAGAAGCGCTCCAAGCTCATCGAGAAGGAGATGAACGAGCAGGCCAAGATCATCAACGACCTGCGCACGCTGGGCGCCAGCCACACCACCATCGAGTACGAGATGAAGAGGCTGCACGACCTGGAGGCGCTCGTCTTCAAGGACTTTAGAAGGTATGTCACATGTTGAGCCAAGATCATCAACGACCTGCGCACGCTGGGCGCCAGCCACACCACCATCGAGTACGAGATGAAGAGGCTGCACGACCTGGAGGCGCTCGTCTTCAAGGACTTTAGAAGGTATGTCACATGTTGAGCCAAGATCATCAACGACCTGCGCACGCTGGGCGCCAGCCACACCACCATCGAGTACGAGATGAAGAGGCTGCACGACCTGGAGGCGCTCGTCTTCAAGGACTTTAGAAGGTATGTCACATGTTGAGCCAAGATCATCAACGACCTGCGCACGCTGGGCGCCAGCCACACCACCATCGAGTACGAGATGAAGAGGCTGCACGACCTGGAGGCGCTCGTCTTCAAGGACTTTAGAAGGTATGTCACATGTTGAGCCAAGATCATCAACGACCTGCGCACGCTGGGCGCCAGCCACACCACCATCGAGTACGAGATGAAGAGGCTGCACGACCTGGAGGCGCTCGTCTTCAAGGACTTTAGAAGGTATGTCACATGTTGAGCCAAGATCATCAACGACGAATTCAGCCTATTTTTTATTTGATTAAGTGTATAAACTGGTTGCTAAAGTCGTATTATATTTTCCCAGGGACATGATTCAGAAGCTTCGCCGTCAAAGCGTGCGTGCCAGCTCCATCACCAAAGGCAAGCTGGGACTGGGCTCTAATAGAAGCAAGTCATTTGTGGTGCCTACGCCGCCGCAGGAAAGGAAAGACTTTGAAGGGTAAGTTACTTACTTCAACAGTACCGTAACTATGTATCTGAACATATATTATATTCAGATAAGCGTTGGTTAGTGTATTAGGCTGCGTTTCCACCAGAACTGCGTTACCTGAGGTTAGGTAAATTAAAGATTCTTTTGATTCGAATTCTTTTGAGTGATTCAAACTCTTTCTTCGGTACGCATCTCTCGCTACGCATCCTCGTACATCTCTGATGGAAACGCAGCCTAAGGCTGCGTTTCCATCACAATAATCCCATATATATTAATCCCATATTCATAAAATATCTTTTCCTTGTAATTTCCATGACAACGAGCAGCCTAATTGCTTACAAAATGGATTGCAATTAGTCGCATCTGCTTTAATACATTGCAACCGCATTCATAGCGAGCCGACGGATTTTTAAACTTAGGAATAGCAATGGATTGAGTTCCTTTTGATTGTAAAAGTTTATGCGATTTTATGAGTTACGCGATTGGGCTTACAACACCGTTGAAGTTATCAGACATTTGTAATATGATTAATTTATCTCAAACAACAAAAAAAACTAGGTCATAGAGACTTGGGACCACAAGAATAACCTTGAGTTTTTGCGAGCTTAATCAATTTCAACTATTTCCAAAAATTATGCCAACCAACTAAGATTCATTACATCCAGCTTAGAGTTTTAACAGCTGATTAACTAGATATTTTGATAGGCTACCATAAAAAAAAGAATCAATGTTACAACTTTGCACTCCACGTTACAGTCTTGTAGAACCGAACCTGGCGATGTCACCCGGTGTGGGTGACTCCGGGGAGACGTTACTACTGGGAGACGAGGACAACAGGCTCGCCGACATCATTGAAGGAGGAAGCTGGAGCTCTATGGAGAGCGAGCCGCTTACGGGTAAGTTCATCAATATAAGTCCCTTGGTGCCTATTTGGCCTAGCTCTGTTCTGTCTCCTGCTTAATAAGGAGGGAAGTGGAAATTATATAATTTTTTTTCCTACTCCCTCGCTGTTATTTTCTGATTAATTTCGTTGCGGGATCCAAGACAGTTGAATCATTTCTCTGGGACTCCTCGAGCTTCATTGACTCGGCGTTTTTTCTGGTGATCGCCAATGTTGATTCTGGCTTTCAAAAGTTGCAGTGGCTTGGGAATGTGGTGTGGTGGGCATGTCCCAAGAAAAAAATATAAGTCCCACGCCGATTTCGGCTACGGTGACTGATTTCTGCTGACTGCGGCAGGGTTGTGAGCATGTGCTCTAATTTGGCTAATATAGCCTATTTTCGCAATGTGGGCACGTTAAAATACCACTAGCGTAAAACATTGGATGTCGGATGGCGGCTTTTTCTTAGTGAATTCTCGCCTGGTGTTGAGATCATACTTCGCTGGTCTTAGGCATAGACATTTTGTCTCACGAAACGCCTCCAAACAGGTATATCCTTTGCCATTTCCTCCCAGCGAGAAAAGTCTATATTGGCCACCTGAGGAGTTAGCCGCCCTTTATACGCTTGCCGTCCTTGAGTTTGAAAAGAGGATGCGCTAGCCACCTCCTCGTTAGGCATTCCTACAACGTGTCCACACCAGCGCAACATAAGATAGGCCTCAATACCGCAAACTTTAGCCCTACGCAGAATATCCGTGTTCCTAATGGACCGCCCACACGACACTGACTTTTGTCAGCGCAGACTTTGTGCACTGAAGACAAAACTATCACACCGACATTTGTCTGCACAAACTTTGTTGTAAGTCAATGCAGACATACAATACCATATTATTATATATTCAGAGTTTAAAGCCTGCACAGATAAAAATACCACATAACCAGTTCTGCTGATAATTTCCGGGCCTAGAACACCTTTGCTGTTTAGGATACTGCCCAGGTATTTGAATTTTTGTACCTGCATGAGGACAGCACATAAACTTCTCCACTTTTTCGAGGGATAATGCACCTGTCATCTGCAGTGTATTGGCACGGTCAACCAGTCAAAAATCAAACAGACAAAACCGAAGGTAATGGTACCTTCGTCTTTGACTGGTTGATTTTTAGACCTAATTCCCTGCTGATCTGTTCAATTCTATCCAAGAAAATTTCAATTTTAGCTTCATTCGCAGCTACAAGCGTGTAGCGTCATAGCGTATCGGAGATTTCTTATTCCAGTGCCACCTATTGAGACGCTACCCTCCCAGTTTACAGATGTACGCCTGATAATATATTCGCCGTATAATTATGTTAAATACCTTGCCTTACTCCTTTTCCAAATCTGAAGGACCTAGATGTTGTCCTTTCGACTTTCACAACGCGCTGATTATTCTTGTAATGCGATTGGATTAATGCAACAAAATGTTTCGGTACTCCCAGCTCATCTAATACGTTCCACAGACGACGCAATCGAAGGCTTTATATAGTCAATAAAACACCAGATTACAGGAGTGTATAGGACTTGTCGATCAGTTGGCGAATGTTCAAGTTTTGTTCGCGAGTACCCTTGCCTTTAAAGAAACCAGCCTACTCCCGTGGTATTTGCCAGTCCATGAAATGCGAATTCTGTTGTTACTGTGATAATGCTAACGGCAAACTAATTTTATTAAGTGGTGAACAAATAAACAAAATGTTTTCATACCATCCATGTTAAAATTTTATCCAAAGCCGTTTTTGTGTGATGAAAACACAAACCATACAAACTATCACATTTAAATATATAATAGAAATCTAATATAATAGAAAGAATATAAAAGATATCGGGTGCACGGATTGCGGTCTATTGTCACTCTCTTAAAGATGGTTCAATACGAAAAAAATACAAATTCCTTTATTTCAAATAAACCAGTTACAGGCACTTTTGAATTGTCAAGGTCTGTCAGTCAAATAGATAGAGCTAGTTCTATCGCGCTAGCGACAGGAGCAGCTAGTTGTTCTGCAGCAAAACACGCTCATCGACCTAGGACTATCTCCAGCGCGGCAGTTGCACGTTCCAAACAGTAGATCCTATGGAGAAGAACTTGCAAGAAACTACATGGACATTCTTTTAAATCAGTATTTACAATGTTTAATTTTTTCCTTTACCATCATGAAAAATATCACTTTTGTAAAGTATGTTCTCGTTCACCTAGGCCCATCTCGCTCGGCGTCTCTCCGCGGCCCCCGGGGCGGGCCGGGTGGGGCGGGCAGCTCGCGCGCGCCGCAGCCCCCGGGCGTGCAGCGCCAGAGCTCGCTGCCGGCGCACCCCGACCACTGGCCCGACGAGCTGGAGGGGGTGGAGCTCAGGAGGAAGCATGATCACAGGTGTGTGACGTAGACCACGTACTTCTCTCTCTCCGCGGCCCCCGGGGCGGGCCGGGTGGGGCGGGCAGCTCGCGCGCGCCGCAGCCCCCGGGCGTGCAGCGCCAGAGCTCGCTGCCGGCGCACCCCGACCACTGGCCCGACGAGCTGGAGGGGGTGGAGCTCAGGAGGAAGCATGATCACAGGTGTGTGACGTAGACCACGTACTTCTCTCTCTCCGCGGCCCCCGGGGCGGGCCGGGTGGGGCGGGCAGCTCGCGCGCGCCGCAGCCCCCGGGCGTGCAGCGCCAGAGCTCGCTGATTGATGGATGTGGAAACTAGCATTCGTTTGTATTCAAAAATGCGATGATTGTCAAGAGACATTAAGAAAATAGTTGTACTGTAGCATACAGCATTTTTGTTAGAACAATACAAGTAGGCACTAAATTAATTAAAAACCTTAAAATATGTAACTTTGTCTCAATTTACACAGGATTGTAATGTAAAATAATATTCTGTTCCTTTTACAGTGGTATAGCATCTGAAGGACTAAGCTCAGAGAACAAGACGAGTAAATCAAAGACCACGGAGCCCAACATTGACTTCGAGCTGGACGTGAAGGTGTACATCAACAGCGGGAAGTGTGTGCTGCACACCAAGGAGCCCAGCAAGGAGGACGACAGCATTAAGATGTGAGAATCTTACTTATTACACTGACATTTTTTGGAACGAAGTTCCTTATCGCGCGTTGTGAAAGGGGGCTAGATGGAAAAAATTCTTACGAAAAGTTGTCACGACACTTTTTGCTATAGTAAGCTATTGTAAGCTGTGCGGCGTCGCATGTTTCTCTGTCTGTCTCTCTCTCTCTTATAGAAAGCAAGATATTTGTTAATAATAAAACAACAACAACAACAACAACGACGACGACAACAACAACAACACAACAAACAACAACAACAACTTTTCATCATGGGTGTCATTTTCATAGTTTTCAGGGTCGCTTATAACGATTACCGGGTCAAAATCGAAATCCAAGATGGCGCCCACGAGATTTGACAACTTTTCATCATGGGTGTCATTTTCATGGTTTTCGGGGTCGCTAATAACGATTACCGGGTCAAAATCGAAATCCAAAATGGCGCCCATGAGATTTGACAACTTTTCATCATAGGTGTCATTTTCATAGTTTTCAGGGTCGCTAATAACGATTACCGGGTCAAAATCGAAATCCAAGATGGCGCCCACGAGTTCTCACAACTTTTCATCATGGGTGTCATTTTCATGGTTTTCGGGGTCGCTAATAACGATTACTGGGTCAAAATCGAAATCCAAGATGGCGCCCATGAGATTTGACAACTTTTCATCATGGGTGTCATTTTCATGGTTTTCGGGGTCGCTAATAACGATTACCGGGTCAAAATCGAAATGCAAGATGGCGCCCACGAGTTTTGATAACTTTTCGTCATGGATGTCATTTTAGTGGTTTTCGAGGTCACCGATAGTGAATTTTAATCCTAATGAATCTTGCCTCTTGACCTGAGGTGCACTTCAGTGACTGCTACTGAAACTTTTAGACGAGTTGCTTTTTATTAATAAGAATGTGTAGTGTATAAATTTTATTGGAAAGGAACTTCGTTCCATCCGGGTGTCCCTTGACACCTCTCAAGTTTTTTATTTAGGACTATCCCGCCGGATTATTCCAAATCACCTCAACTAATAAGAATCATCATCAGCCGAAAGAAGTCCACTGCTGGACATAGGCCTCCCCAATGAGAATCAACCACCATAAAGACACCAAGTCATCATGAAACTCGACGACTCCCGAAGAAACGGCTCAACTGTCCTGGATCCTGCAACGAAATTAATCAAGAAAGAACAGCGGACGACTAGCAAATAAACGCATACAGTAATGTGGGAATTGACGCAAGAAAATAGAGGTGTATGCCCAACAGTGAGCGAATTGGGCTTTGTCGGACTATTATGATCATATTCTATTTACTAGGTTTAGCCCCGGCTTTGCTACTGTTGCTTATCTCACAGGAACTGTATATCTAAATGGTATCAGTAAAATATCGTTATCAGTTCAGTGCTTCCAGAAATAGCTTCTCTAGGCAATAGATTTTCAGAGAAAAAAATCTCTTTAATCTAAAGGTTTACATTTTAGCTTGCTCTAAGTGAGTAGCCGAAATCCGCCGAAAGCCGAAATTTAATAGTAGACTTTTATTTAATCAGTCTGTAATAATAATAATAATAATAATAATAATATCTTGGGACAACTCACACACGGCCATCTGATCCCAAGCTAAGCAGAGCTTGTGTTATGGTAACCAGACAACTGGATATACATACTTATATAATTTATAAATACATACATATTATAGATAAATTACACCCAGACACAGAACAAACAATAATGCTCATCACACAAAGTTTGTCCTGGGTGGGAATCGAACCCACGACCTCCGGCTTCGCAGTCAGGGTCACTAACCACTAGACCAACAGGCCAAATAAATAAAGATAAGGTATGTCCTGTATTCTGGTAAACACGATGCGTGCCTATATTCGGTAGTGCTTAATTAATTGATGTAATATGCGTCATAGTTAGTGTTGTATGAGGAAATAGCCCACATTAAAAATAAAACTTTACAATTATGTTTAGCGCTTCAACGTCGAGGGTTCCAGTTTTAAACTTACCAAGTAGTGATACTATAGTATTCCTACTTGGCAATAGGAATTATGCACGAAAAAAATTGATATCTAACCCAAAATACAAAAATAAAATAATAACAATATAAAATAATTAAAATTTGACGAAAACAAACGAAATAAAACCATTTCTAGACTTCATAAAAAGGTTCTCAATATTCGTCGTGAATGTTGAGTGGCATTCCTTCATTTGGTGAAGGTCTGATGATGAACTTCGCAGATAGGCAACTGAACTCTTCAATAAATGAAAAGCAAATCTCTCGGGATTGCTGAAATCGCATGTTTCACATGTTTGTTTATTGTTTAGGAAGCTTTTACAAATGGGTAGTCAAATCATTACTTTTTACACAAAAGTATGTTTATTTAATAAAACGCTGCAAAGCGTTTTATTTCATAAACATGCTTAAATTCTTAAAATGTACCGAAGTAAAAATTTTCACTTCGCTACATTTATTGAAAAACTGTACCTATCTAAAATTATATTTATAGTTCAGAATCGTACCATGCACATCTATCAAAATTCTAGCAAAAAAAAAACATTTTAAAAATGCAAAGCAGACTTTTGTGTAAAAAAGTAATGATTTGACTACCCATTTGTACAGTTCTCGTCAAATAACTTTGCCCCTCTGAAGTTAGCCATTTGCAAAGATCGCTTGATGCAGTCACGTACACGGGAGCAAGCGGGACGCAAGCATGCATCGAACGCAAACGTAAGACTGAGACATAAAATCGCGCACCGCCCCCATGTCATGCGCAGTTGCAGTGTGTTCGTAATTTTGACTACTACGCAGCCACTCGACACAACTTCAGAGGGGCAAAGTTATTTGACGAGAACTGTAACAGCGTCCTTAACGCCAGTTTATATTTTTTTTTGCATTAGGTTCAGTGATAGCTATATTGCATTTAAATTGGGCGTTGGACTTCTTAGATACACCTCCTCAAATTAAAATGAATAAAATCTACGAAATTTAAAGTCTTCATTTATGTAAATCCTTAAGCAAAGTTGATATTTAACTAAGGTGGTCTGGACTTGGACTGCAAAGGCATACAAAGTAACTTCATAATGGCAAAAAACGCTAATGAGTACCTACATCAACTCCTTATGGATACCACAAAAAAGTGCAAAATAAAAATCATTTACATAATTATTTTGTAAAAAAGTTTTTAAACAGATATTAATCTGTCACTCTTTCGAAGAAACCGTTTTCTATTGCAGCTGTATGGACGTCTCGGTCTCGACTTCCTTATTATCAACTTTGAAGCTGTATAACTGCGTCGTTGATGATTAAAGATATTAAAAACAATATTTTACATTTGTTTACTATATTCAACAACTGTAAATAAAATAACTTTTAAATTCCCTATTATGAATATGAAACGGTGATGATTGTTTCCACAGCGGTCGCATGCGAGTAGGCCGTTCAGCATCAGGCGGATTAGC
Source organism: Melanchra persicariae (assembly GCA_947386135.1). Taxonomy (NCBI): domain Eukaryota; kingdom Metazoa; phylum Arthropoda; class Insecta; order Lepidoptera; family Noctuidae; genus Melanchra; species Melanchra persicariae. Next base: position 1,787,946 of record OX376653.1, on the reverse strand, counting down.
AGAAGGAGCCACGGGCGGCAGTAGTTCACCTACGGCTGCCAGGAGGAAAGCGGCGCATGCTAGACATCAGCCTGTGTTGGACCTTACCGTGTTCAGGGTGCCTGGGTTGGACCTCAAGGTATGTATCCGTTACTCCCTTTAGCTTTTATTTGAATATTAGGCACATATAAGCCGGTGGTTCCGGCCGCCAAATGGCGGTCATCAAATAAACCATGTCAGAGGCCCTTGAGGCGTTTAAGAAACTCTGACACTAGGGTGTGTGGGGTCGTTAGACCGTACTGCCTACACGACAAGAAAAAGATTTGAATATTTATCTCTAGAAACATGACTGTTGATTTTTATTATTAAAGCCACGTAATGAAACAACAAAAGGTGCCGTGAGATATTCTTGAAAACACACAAAAATCCCCGTTGCAAGCTTGACCTTAGTTCTTCAGTCATCATCTGCCTGGCCCAATCCCAACTATATTGGGGTCAGCTTCCAGTGAAACCGAATTCGGCAGATTACTAAGACACACAAAATAACGATACGTATAATAATTGTGTTATTACTTATTAGTGTGTTTAAATCCCCTGAATAATCGAGACCTCAGGCCTCCCTAGTGCTTTTGTTCATTACGAATCTTTGGTCATTTCGAAACAACAGTCCAAAGAAAACACACTGTTGCGCTTATTATCAAAAAGCTACAAGACTATCAACGAAATATTCTCCCAACAGGTCCACTACGAATCAAAAACCCTCCCCGAAGAGGCAAACTCCCCTCAAACAGTTCCCTCCCTGCCCTCCCTGAACGTGGGCGCGCGCAAGGTTGGCATCAAGAAGGCGGCGCTGTTCGCCTGGATCACGCTGCAGAGCATCCCCGAGGAGACCATCATCTCGCCGCACATCCTGGAGTTCCTGGAGCAGACCTTGGAACCTATTCCCACTAAGGCTTCGTTCTCGACGCCTACGCCTGGTGAGTTTATTTTGGTTTTGTATGAAAAAGATGAATTGCGAAAGTAGTGCCTTGGAGTTTGTCAAAAAAGATGTGGATCGTAGCAGTCTGGGTGTATGAAGAAACACACAAAACAGTGTTTCGAACGTTCCAACGTTCCAATACGGGAATAAATTGACGCGGATAAGAAGGTTGCCAGGGCCAAATGGGAGTGACATTCACGTAAGCCGTAAGCACTATGGGCAAAAGTCTCCATACAATGAATGCCCGAAAACGGAAGACAAAGAGGCGCCACACACCGTGTGCAAATTAGTTTGGACTAGTCTACACTAATATTATAAAGAGGAAAGATTTGTTTGTTTGTTTGAAATGAATAGGCTCCGAAACTACTGGACCGATTTGAAAAATTCTTTCACCAGTAGAATCCTACATTATCGGCGATGGTCATAGGCTATAGAATATTTTCAAAAAAGTTAGGGATCCGTATGAAAACTTCGATAATGTGACCCAAGGTGTGAGAAAAAAATCCTTATATCGCGTACGCTGCGGAATCTATTGACAATAGAACAAAGTGATGTACTACAGTTTTATAGAAGTCATCAATATCTACAAAAAAGTCCGCGATACCATATGTCTAACTATTATGGAAAAGTCACCATGACCGCTTTTTGTTAATATTAGTCAAGCAAATCCCATGGTGAAATAAAAAATGGTGATTATAGTACCATGATATTAATCCTTATCCATTTAAATGGTTTGATAATTAAGGTTGATTATGTCCGTGTAAATTACACTTTAAATCATTCAAATCGGACCTTTCGTTCAAAAGTTACGACGGTAATAAACATGCTCGGAGTAAGAAAAATGTCGCGGCTTGAGCGAACTGGGGAGAATCGTATCAATGTTTGGTCCGATGAAGTTGAAACACCACGGCATTTAAATGTTTTCGATAAAACAATAAGAATAACAAATGTTTGGATTTTTCGAAAATCAACTAGGTACATACATAATAAGGGGTGAAGCGGGGGTGAATTAGTTTTTAGGGGAGGAAATTATAGCTTGCTTCAATTTACGTCGGAATTCTATGAACAAACTAAAAGTGGGATAATTGAAACAGATCATGTACCTAACAATTTTTGCATAATCAACCCCTGACGGGCTGAACGGGGTGAACAGATGCGCTGAACCAATAATGAGAATCGTTGTGCTTAATTTTCCAAAACTAACCTTTATAAGGGGATATGTATAGGGGCGTCGCAGTTTGTGGAGTACCTACTATCCCCACGTGGACGAAGTCGCGGGCGAAGTGCTAGTCGTCCTAATAAACAGGAAAATCATGATAAACATATTCGTTAAGATAAAATTAAAAGTTGAAAAAGGCTGAGGTTATCATGGTTTAATTAACCTATGTACTACGCCACAATTAGTTAATTAATTGCACCAAAGTGCGTCAGTAATATTAATGAATCCACGAACGAATGTACGTTAGGTTATAAATACGGGTAGCCGTCTCACAGGCGCGCTTGTAGAGGCTAGCTCTGGTCGCCATGGAGAGCGGCGCGCGCGCATGTGCTGTGCGCTGCAAGTGGTTCGCTGTGATGGTACGAGAACCACCGACTTCACGATGCCGATGGTTCAAACGGTAGGTTAGCGTAACGTAGTTCAATTATAACGATAAATTAAGAAATACCTGACCATTTAAGACACTAATCTTCATGTTCCTCGTATAACGTATAAAAGTGAGAACTATGTTGGTCGTTATAATAGGGGTGCATTTCAGGATTGTCTTTCCTTTGTTTTTTTCACTTTACTTCGTGTAATATCGCTTCGTGTAAAATCGCGCAAAACAAAGGTGAACGCAAACATCGTGATGAAACGCATGTCCAAGGACGAACAATTCTATGACATGCGACTTCCACCAACCCACATTAGACCCGCGTAGTGTATGTGTTACAGCAGTAGGAACATTATAAACTGATTATGCTTTCAAAGCCGACCTTATTCTCAGAGCAGTGGCTTCTCGCAATGGTTCCGGAGAGTAAGTCATTACTCGGTGTCCCGCGGGAACCAGCAGTGCGATTCTGTAAAAATGTGTATGTGAACACTCGCGCGGGGTGCACGACGCGACCTTGAAGCGGGAGTTTCCATCATAGTCCGGTCAAATTACGCCGAAAATAAGGCAAACTTAGCATTAATTCTTAACTCCGATTTTTTGCCATTAATGTGTAGAGTATAAGCAGAGAAGTATGTTTAAATGTATCCCGCGAAAAGTTAACCCCCGGATGTTCGTTTTTTTTAGCAAAACATTTAATTTCATAATAACTCGTTGGAAAAAAATATTAACTGGCATGTTAGTTTGGGACATTTGTAGAACAGATTGAGCTGTACAAGTAGGTAAGAAAATTAAACGTTTTTCATCAACGGAACTACACTTTTTTTTGAAGAATGTTACTTTTTGACTTTGTACTTCAAGCAAAAATATTAACTTGACAAAAATAATGCTAAATGGATTTTAATTAACATGTTTATTTATATAGAGAAAATTAAAACAATACCACCTCGGGGTTCCGAGATGTAAGAAATTGTCACATAAGTTTTCAGGCAAAAATGTAACTCTCCTGAAAGTTGTTTAATAATGGAAAATGTACAAACACAAACCATAATTTATCAAAATTAAACAAATCAGACTTTATTTATTACCTATATCTTTAATTGTTAATAAAGTGGCATCTTTTTGCCGCACTCAGTAGTTCAACTATTAGAATTGGCTCATCCGTGTTTTGTTTCTTTCATGTGTCAGAATCAGTCAGAGTACAAAATGCGTGAGAAAATGAACTTTGCTCATAACTTGTATTTCGTGAATTCTTCCAATTTTTAAAAATATTCTGCTATTCAGGGTGAAGGAAAAACAGATCATTCTTGAATTACAAATGGTGCAACTAACCCATTTTTTTATTTATAGATAAAATCATGCAACAATGTGCTGCTCTTGAAATGATTGCAGCAAATCGGTATTTTTCACAAAATCGTCTTATTTCAGCAAAGACGAAAGAGCTGCATTGATGTTTTATTAGTATTTTATGAAACTGTTACATACTTACCTGAAATTAAAAATACATTTTGAAACTTTGTTATGCAGTTTCACAAACTACTCTGTCGTCTAAACTCATGCAACTTTATCAAAACACATCAAATTGCATCATCATCATCATCTCACCCGAAAGACGTCCACTGCTGGACATAGGCCTCCCCCAAGTGTCGCTACAAAAACCGGTCCTATGCGTCTCGCATCCATCGGCCACCAGCGACCCTCACCGGGTCATCGGTTTATCTTGTGGGAGGCCTTCCAACGCTGCGTCTTCCGGTACGCGGTCGCCACTCCCTTTTCGGCCCCATCGACCATCAGTTCTGCGAGCAATGTGCCCTGCCCACTGCCACTTCAGCTTGGCGATCCTTCGGGCTATGTCGGTTAACTTGGTTCTCTTGCGGATTTCATCATTCCTGATTTGATCACGCAAGGAAACCCCAAACATTGCCCTCTACATTGCACTTTGGGTGACTTTAAGCTTTCTGATTAGACCCATTGTGAGCGACCACGTTTCAGTTCCATAAGTCATCACTGGCAACAGGCACTGGTCATAGACTTTCATCTTGAGACACTGTGGTATGTGAGACGAGAAGATATCACGCAACTTCCCAAACACCGCCCAGCCGAGTCGGATTCAACGGTTGACCTCTTTCTGGAAGTTAGCCCTACCTAACTGGACCGTTTGTCCCAGGTAGATGTACTCATCAACAACTTCGATTGCAGAGCCTCCGATCTTGATAGGAGTGGGTGCTACATATCCCATGACCTTGGTTTTGTCCATGTTCATTTTAAGACCCACTCTTTCGGAAGCTCTACTGAGCATCGAGCATTGTACTGAGGTCCTCCATGGTCTCAGCCATGACGACTATAACGTGAGCAAATCGAAGGTGAGTGATGTACTCGCCATTGACATGAATGCCTAGCCTTCTCCAGTCCAAAACCTTGAAGACATCCTCCATTGCAACCGTGAACAGTTTCGGAGAAATGACGTCTCCCTGCCTCACACCTCGCTGCTGGAGGATAGGTTTCGAAGTCTGATCCTGAAGTCGGACTGACATGGTGGCGTTTTCGTACAAACACTTGGACACCTCGATGTAACTACAGTCGATCTGGCACCGTTGGAGAGACTGCAGCACAGCCCAAGTCTCGATCGAATCGAAGGCTTTCTCGTAGTCCACAAACGCTAGGCAGAGGGGCAGATTATACTCTTCGGTCTTCTGTATAACCTGCCGCAGCATATGGCACTGGTCTAGGCGCCCAGTTTTGGAAGAGGGGCTCGTTTGAGCGTCGTGCAGGTGCGGGGTTAGACTCTGACGACTCTGTATCTGGCATCAGCTCAGCGAGCGAGCTGTCGTCGTTAGGGAATGGGGGCTGTTGCGGAGAACTCCGGGCTCTTCCGTAGGTGGCCCAGACTAGAGGATGACCAGGGTTTGTCCTCCAACGAAAAGTGGGCCTCTGGCCCGAAAAATCCCCACCAGTAGGCGAGGTAAGGGCCGAGAAGGAAGCAAGTGGAGGGTGCTCACCTCCCAGGAGGCAGCCCAGCGAGCCGCTAAGCTTGCCGAGGAGGGGCACCACCCAAGAGCGACCGGTCGAAGGGCTATCCCTTCGGCTCCTTTCGGCGGTGAGCCGGATATCGCTAGCGGTTCCGATAAGGAGCGTAAGGTCAGGTTTGCGGAGGTCGTGGAGGCTGCGGTCCGCAGTGAGGCCTTGAAGTGGACGCAGGCCTCTAAAAACAAGGCCATAAGCGCAGCGTTGGTTTCCATTCTGGCGGCTGAGGCTAATTGTGGTGGGCCTCCGTCGGACGAAATGTCCAAGCTGCGGGCAGAGGTCACCCGCCTGGTGGCCACCACGGAGTTTCTCCAAAATGAAAACGCAAAACTCCGAGCAGACCTAGCCGGGCTCCAAGAAGCTGGCTTACAGGGGGCGTCAAATGCGGACCATGGCCGAGTGTCAAGGCGCGCGAAGTTCATGGACATGCGCATTCTGGGCCTGGATGACTCTGTCACGGAGGAGGAGGTGGTGGCCGATGTCGTCAGGACGGGGGGTTTCTCTGAGGAGGTGAAGGCAAGCACCATACGTCCTGACCACACGGGCATGGGAACCGTTGTGGTGAGCTGCCCCGTGTCGGTGGCTAAGATAATATTGGAGGGCCGAAGGCTCCTGGTGGGTTGGGTTTCTACGCAGGTCAAACTGCTGGAACCCAGACCTCTGAGGTGCTTCCTCTGCCAAGTGTGCAACCACGTAGGAAGCCTATGGACCGCCGTCCGCAGGCATCAATAGCTGGAGAGCAATGGGTAGCTCGCCGTACGATCAGAACAGGCCTGAGTCAACTGCGCGTTGTGTTCCACGTGCGCCAGAAAGAGCTGTCAGCAAAGACGCCGGGGCCCACTAGGGCCAGAGCCTGCCAGGGTTGCGGAATTTGTTCGAAAAAATTACAGCGGCCCTGGAACGCAAAGGGCAATAGAAGGAATACGAATGGGTTTTAACCAGTAAGAGTTTGATACTCCCTTCCGCTCTTTCGCACCCAGAGCGGAGTTCAATTGTATGACGCCTTACGATAAAGTTCATCGGATAAGGATGAGCTTTAGTAATTTCGTAGATAACAAAGTTCTTGCGGAATTTGTTCGAAAGAGTCACCGCGGCCCTGGAACGCAAAGGGCATTAGGAGGAACACGAATGGGTTTTAGTAAGTAAGAGTCTGACACTCCCTCCCGCTCCGCCCAGAGCGTAAGGAGTCATTTGATGATTACCAATCCTTAAAAAAAAATCTACTGCCGAGACTATATGACGCTTAACCGTTTAAGCACTGACATGTGGAAATTCCAAATCATGTAATAAATCTTACGTAATAGTAATAATAAACATTAAAATTGCGAAAATCCCGCGGTACACCGGTGTGCTGACAGTGCTTGAGCGGTATTAAACTGTTTGTTTATTATAATATCCGCCACCTTGACAAATATGTATTCATCAGATAGTCTAGTAAGTCTATGAATTATTTTCATGTAATACATGTTTTAGTACTTATATTCAACGGGTATTCAACGGGAAATATATGTTTTAGTATATTCCCGTTGTCCCCGTAGGCCATATCTCCGTTAAAGGGTACGAAGGAAATTTAATAAAATAATAAAAATTACTTCCCGTTGTTCCCGTTAATTTATTGTAATAATTAAATATACTTTTCAAATTATGTTGGTGCAAGAGTGAGCGAAGTGAGCTCGGGACTTGGGGCAACCCGACTCGGACAGGTTAGGTTGGAAGGGGATGGCGAGGTCAAGTGAGCGAGCGAAGCGAGCAAGCAGACCCCGCCATCACCTTTGTGGTTATTTTTTTTAAACCACCCAGAAATATGATTTACTTCCCGTTTTCCCCGTTAGCCGAATGTACGTTATGGGGACAACGGAAAATAAATTTAATCACGTCCCGCTGTCCCCATGACGGGATATGGCATACGGGGACAACGGGATTAAAGGTATGTTTTCATAAAACTCATTCCAAATATGGCAATTATTCCAAGTTGACCTTTTTTTGTGCATTAGCAACAAAATGCAATTGTAATGCATTAATTCTAATAGCAGCTCAGGATAAGGCTGCGTTTCCTAATAATACAGATAGACGGAAGACGGTCAAGAAAATGTCTGTTTATACGTATGACTGCAGTTAATTAGAAGTCTTGTTCATAGAAGTTGATCATGTTAAACAAAACACTCACATCTGACATTAGTTGTCACCTGGAAAGACTCGTCTGCAAGTGCAAGATATACGAAAACTGACCGATAAGTTGAGAGTTGATGTGAATTTGCGAATATGATTAGACTTGCAATTTCTTGTACTTGTTACTACGTGTTAATGCGTACCAACAAGGTTAAAGTTTGACGTGCTACGTTTCCCAATGCAAAAATACTCGCAGAAATTTTGCATGACTTAAAATAAAGTAGTCTATGAAACTGCACATAACTGTATTTTAATAAACCCTTACGACGATTGTGATTTCGAAAGTAAAACCTTTGTTAGTAGTAGTGTACGTGAATATTAATGAATATACTAGGTAAAATTATTGTAGGACTTACAGCTAATAAAAACCAACAAAAAAATAAACTATAGTCATTATCTTGATATAATTGTTAAATCCATAAACTTTGCCATAATTATGACTCTAAACAAAACACAATAGGTAGGTAGGTAACATCTTTTAGATACACATTTTGTAGAACAAGATGATTTTTCATAGTTATTTAAATTCTGACTAAACAAATATTGTGATAAAATGTGCTCAATTCGGTCCAATCTGACAAATGGGTTTGAAACAACAGGGCCACATTAGGAAGTAATATCAATCTGTAATGTCTCAGGAGCCAATAAAACACACTTATAAGCACTCAGGTGGATATAGGGTATGCAAGATACAGAACACGTGTGCTCCCGGCTACGGCTGGTGAATGAATGACGCGCCACCACCATCGTGCATACACTACATTCCTTCTTTATTTTAATTGATTTAAATTAGTTCAAAATTACATCAAAACTTAAATCTTTATAATATGACTGGTAACTCATCGGATGTTGTAAATATTATTAATACTTTAAATAGGCATTATATTACAGATTTTCAATACATTTTTCATGAATAATTTTCCCCTATTTCCAGGTATATACCACACTTTGATCGTCATCATTTACATCCAAATACTATGTATACAAAATAAGGTGACTCTACTGTCCGTTCGCAAAGGTAGATTCTTATGGAGAAGAACGGACAAGAAACTCCATAGTTACTCTTCTCAAATAAATGTTTTACAATATTTTGAATACAAAAATTAACTTTAATATAATTATGTGAGGTTGATGCACCTAGAGTATACTGCTTATAGAATTCAAAGTATTACCAGCAGAGGTAAACTTTTTCATTTTCTTAATAAGTACATGGTACTCACATATTTACAAATATTGGAACCATTAATAAAACAGTGTGTGAGTTAATAGAAAAATAAAACTCACAAAAAGAAAGAGTACATCTATAAAGTTAATACATAAATTGACCAGATTGATTTTGTCTACACTACACCCTTGATTGTTCTATTCAGCAGCGAATGGCGCAGTCATTTATACCGTAGCGCCATGAATCCACGACACTGCCATCCGTGACTAACACCCATGCTCGGGTGTAGTACAATATCCAGTCATGGGGGATTCGTGCACAGTGCTCCCCGCACAACATTACGGACAACGGAAAGATATCCGATCTATCAAAATAAATTTCTGAAATGCATACTCACTCATGAAATTCCGTTATAATCTGACCACCGCGCCAACCGTGTCGTCGTGTGAGCCATTATTGATGCTTACACTAACGTTTCCCGGTCTTTCCTCACATTTATTCTTTAAGCATGGTCGAATGTGCGGATAGTATTTGCGTGACGAAATGCAAACAATTGATCCTAGCAAAACCAGTGCCCTGATTAAAATAGTATCGATCTACTGATTTTGTTTTATATTTACAATAAGTAGGTATGTAGGTTATTTACAACAAAAAGTTAAATATGTTCAAGATTTATGATAATAATTGGTTACTATTTTTATTTAAAATAAGAAGCGTGCAAATAACTCAATTATCTTGTTATTTAAATGAAAGTACTTACTCAATAATAATAATTAACAATAATTTACTGTTTGCATTACAACACATTAAAAATAATTGCGTACTATCCAGGCATGGTCCTTTGTTTTGTTGTAAACAACACTCACTGCATGGCCTTTGTAACATTTACGCTTATCAGTTGTTTACCTCAATCGAAGCAGAATTGTTATTTTTCGTTACTTAATCCTACGAAACTGAGGCAACAAAGTAATCATTACCTGTAAACATCTACCTTGGTAACAATTTATTTACGTGTAGGTATGGGTACAGCGTGACTACGTTCTGTTTTCACTTCAGTATCCAAACTACTAACGATCCTTATCAGATCGAAATATAGTCGCTTAATTGATCGTAAACAACTTTCAACGTGCATTATTTTTCAGCGTGCATTCTTACCCTTTTTCTGGTAGGTAAATGTTTTGTAAGCTTACTTTTATCCTCGTCGCCACTTGTAATGTCTCAGGAGCCAATAAAACACACTTATAAGCACTCAGGTGGATATATGGGGTATGCAAGATACAGAACACGTGTGCTCCCGGCTACGGCTGGTGAATGAATGACGCGCCACCACAATCGTGCATAAACTACACAATCTTTAATAGTTTAAAAAAATCGTTACGATTTGCTTGGATGTGTTTAATTTTCTTGTAATTAAGTGAGACATGGTCCATAAATTAAAGTTAACCAAAAATTATTTGAGTTACATTTTTGCCTGAGCCGCTATTTCAAAAAAACAGGTATTAATATCTTCCGTTAACAGAAATTGTTTAATTTTGTTGCATAGAGTAATAAGGTATTTAATTGAATAATTTTATGAAAAAAAATCGGAGTTAATATTTTTGCTTGAAGTACAATTCAAAAATTTAGTTTTTTTTATTTTTTCAAAAATCCCGAGGGTGAAAATGTTTAATTTTGAAGAAAATAATTTGCTTTACCTATTCTCGACATATTGTTACTAACATTTTCGAGTTAATATTTTTTTCCGAGTTTTTATAAAAAGAAACGCGTTTTTATTTTTTTTACCGTGATCCGGTTCTGGAAAATGTTTAATTTTTTGTTACTATTAGAAGAGCTAAGGTCAAATACACGATTCAAGAAAAAAATCAGAGTTAGGAATTTTTGCAAGGTTCAAAGCTAATTTGACTGGACTATCATGAGCGCGGTCATTTTTAGCCAAACTAGTGTGTATAGACGCTCCTTATTCTGCTATTAGCAGAGTATAAATTATTTTCCATTGTGGCAACACAACAATTTTCATTGTGATACAAGCTGTCATCAAAACTCAAATGAAACCCTTATTCTCTAGAAGCGGAAAGCGGTTCCCGCTCCCGTTCAGTGGAAGGCGCGTCCTACGGACAGTATGTGTACGCGTCGTTCCCCGTGGACGTCATCGTGCACTTCCACATGCAGCCCAGCACGTTCCGTTTCAGCTGCCTGCCCGCCTCGCGCGTGGAGTGTCTGCTGCAGCTGCCGAGCCTGCAGATCGTGTTCAGCTCCAAGCGTGCGAGTGACGAGTGAGTACTGACACACACACACATGCAGCCCAGCACGTTCCGCTTCAGCTGCCTGCCCGCGTCGCGCGTGGAGTGTCTGCTGCAGCTGCCGAGCCTGCAGATCGTGTTCAGCTCCAAGCGTGCGAGTGACGAGTGAGTACTGACACACACACACATGCAGCCCAGCACGTTCCGCTTCAGCTGCCTGCCCGCCTCGCGCGTGGAGTGTCTGCTGCAGCTGCCGAGCCTGCAGATCGTGTTCAGCTCCAAGCGTGCAAGTGGCGAGTGAGTACTGACACACACACTCTAACATAAATGCAGAACATCATGACAGAGAAATCAGTAGACAGGTATCAAATGCAGTAAAAGTCTGACGAACGACATTGGACCTTTTATCATTTACTAATCCATCCACCACCTCCACAGAGAAATGGCAGAGCCCGCAGTAGCGATGGGCGGGCTGAGCGTGACGGGCTGCCTGGCCGACTTCTCCGTGAACATGTTCCACCCGTACGGCGGCAAGAAGTCCAGCCTCAAGGAGGCGCAGTGGTCGCCGCTCTCTGACACCGAGAGGAAGGACTCCCTCAGTATCAACGTGGAGTTCGTGAAGTTCCACCTGTCGAGGTCGAGGAAGTTGGACTTCCAGACAGAGCAAGATCAGTCGAAGGCTACTGTGAGGTTTTCGAGTGAGTGTTATTTTATTATACACTAGCTTTTAGGAACCATTCAAGTATTACGTAAGCAGAATTTTTGACATTTTTAACCACCCCTCGTCGGTATAATTTTTTCTCGCGCAATTTTACCTCCGCTCCGCTCTTAAGAGTGGGTAAAACTTTGGCGAATCCCAGAAAAGGAAAAATGCGTTACGTACTCGTCATACAAAACCCAAGTGTCATCAAACATAAGCAAAGCAAAGACCACCTCCTTCCTTTGTACGTAATACTTGAACGGCTACCTAAACGCGGCACCGCCCACGTGATGATTGTAAAATGTCACCCCCACCCACTCAGGGTTTGAATTTCGAAATAATACTAGTTTCAAATCCATTTATCATATAGTGTCCCTCTGTGTTACATTTCACCTCAGTAGGTACAAAATTCGCCCTTAATTTATTATGTCCTACACCATTTTTTTAGCATAGTACTTATGCCAAAAAATGGTGTAGGACATAATAACTTAAGGGCGAATTTTGTTTTCACTGAACATTAGTTACAAAAAAGTGATGCTCATATCACTTCTGGTCACAAATAAATAGTTTTTTTTTTCCTTCATATTTGTCACGAAGCGTCATTATAGTATTGTAATTAGTTTAATAAGTCACATTTGTCCCCCAGCGATTGTGGACGTGGGGTCCGCGTGGTTCAAGTACGACATGCGGCGCCTGGGGGAGATCCTCGCCTTCCCCAAGGCGTGGTACCGGCGCACCATCGTCAGGCGCATGTTCTTGGGAGACCTTAGCTTACACGACACGCGCGATCATGGGTAACAAGACACTGCTACACTAAAAACTTTAGACGCATACATTCTCTCCTATTTCCATCGTTTTTGTCTCATCTACACTGTCCGCACATATCTATTAAAACTGTAACATATAACAATGTAATGTTTTTTTAATGAGTAACCGTGAAGTTTCTTGCCAGTTCATCTCCATATAAAACAACCAATTCGAACTGTGCATAAACTGCTGACGTTTAACAAGTACCCATAAGCCTATGTAAAACAAAATATATGTTTGAATTTTAAGTTTTTTTTTGTGGCACCACAAATTGTTACCACTTGATCAACTAGCATATTAGTTTGATTTGAAATAAAATTATTTTATTTTGTGTGTAAATTTATATTGAATTGATAATTATTTAATTAGATGAGACTGAATTTAAAATATGTTGTATGCTCAGGCCATCTAGCAGTAATGTTCCAGTATCACCCGTACTACCACAGAGAGAGAAAACAAAGACTGTTCCTGACCACCAAAAATCTAAAGGTAAACACTTATAGAAAGGAGTAGATATAGAAGTAGTTTATTTGATAGAAACTATGATAACAATGAACATTTCAATTGCAAAAATCATAGAAGGTTCCTACCAAACCAGTTTTACAGTAGGATTGCCGCTTCAAAACGTACTATTTTCGCCAGAGATTTAGCCGTTAATTTAAAAACCATTACAGGCGTAAGTAACACGCCCATTGGTTTCCTTCGGTACATCTGAATACTGCTAGGCGTCGTCCTAATTGGCTAACGATTGTAATATTATCGATGCGATTTCATCGCACGACTAGATTAAACGCACACATTTCTATAGTGTCCGTATAATAATTAAGTATAAATATAATAACAATTGTGTTTGTAAATAAAAACATAAAACTATATTATGTTACAATTAGTTGCACTTTGTCTTTTTGTATGGTTTCTGTTCCGTATAGTGTCGGACGTAAAAGAATAGCACCATCCCATCACTTCCCGTGGGTGTCGTAAGAGGCGACTAAGGGACTCACCAGAGAATGGGCAGCAGCATTCTCTGTAGGTACATTGCTACAGCTACACTGCGATACCCTGCCCGCCTGCCAAGCGTGGCGATTATGATGTTCAACTGTGGACGTCTTTCGGCTGATATGTTGATGATGTCTTTGTGTGTTCCGGTTGCGGGGGTTGGGACTATGCTGCATCGGGTTAGACTGGGAGTAGACTAAGCCTGTGTTACTAAATTGTAAGTAATGATTGAACCATTTGGTATGATGTTGTGTACAGACAGCAGCAAAGCGGCGGCGCCGGCGATGGGCGCAGCGTGGGAGACGCTGGTGCTGTTCGCCGTCAACTTCACTAAGCTCAACGTGCACATGAATATGGGCAATGTTATGGGCAATGTCAGGTAATGACACCAGTTTCATTTACCAAAAACATTTTTCTAAGGTTTAAGTGCAGTCTTCATGTGTGTTTCGTTTTCCAGCCGAAAAAATATAGAATAGAATAGAAATTATTTATTGTACATACAATAGACAACATTAACAAACATGGTAAAAGAAAAGAATTACAGAAGAACATACAGTAAAACTTTGCTTAGAGTCTCATCTATAGTGTTTTTAAGAGCGAAGTGTAAGAACCCCGCAATTAGAACGCGTAGCACAACAATGTACCCAAGTGTAGCACAACGCGTGCTACGGCGTAGCTACGACGTAGCTCACTCGGTGCTACAAGACACATACGCGAAGTTGGGGGCGTGGCTTAAACAGGCTATAACTGCCTACGGTTGTAAGTGTGTACTCTGTTACGTTATTGAATCTTCGCCCGGAATTAGTGGGAAAGAGGCACCTTTTCTCAGATTGTTCCTGTCGTTATTGTACGTTATATTTGTGGTGTTGTTTTAGTTGGCAGTCCCGCGACTTCAACTGCACGGGCCGGCTCAGCATCGGCAGCACGGGGCACCGCAACATGCTGGTGGGCGTGGCGCTGGCGAGCTCGGAGCTGGACGCGCGGGGCGGCATCGTGGGCGGCGCCATCTCGCTCTCCTCCATCGACACCTATGGTACGTACCCGGTACCGGCCGAACATGGCCGAGCTGTGCCCTGACCGCAACATGCTGGTGGGCATGGCTGTAGCATTTTGAACTACACAACTGAATTCAACTTCGTTTTCCACTCAATAAAAAGGCAGGATTGTCAATTTCGTCGTTTTTTTTTATTATTATTTGTAGGCACGCGCTTGACCACTATCTCACCTGATGGTAAGTGACGATGTGGCCGAAGATAAAGCATACTTGCCTAAAAGTACCTATTCACTCTTGACTTAAAAACTTCCGGGTTGTAGCTATCAGGAAACACGGACTCTGGCACGGACTCTGGGAATTCCACTCCTAAGCGATACGCACAATTAATGTGTTCCCATAACGTTTAGTGCGTGGGGGTGGGATGTCGACCATGTACCGGTGGCGCATTGCCGTACGTCTTACGATCCGATGATAGAATGGGCTTGCCAGAATTAAACTATACAATTCCGTCTCATAATCCCCAAAATGCAGCCGATAGAAAACCGACAGGCTGGCAACTTGGTGTCGATGCTCAAGACTTTGGAAGCTTCGACTCGACGAGCCTATCATTGCCGATGATCGTCTTGGCTCATTTCTCAATTGACTCAAGGGCATCAAGCTGGTATCTGACAGATCCGTCCCAAAGATGAGAGCACGTCGCACTCCATACACGATCGAACTTGCGCTTGATAAAGTTTGAGCAGCTGTTCCGGCGTGAAGAACTATCGCACCTTCCAGGATCCCCAACTTTTTGGTAGCCACTTGAGCCTTTGCCTCTATGAATGGACCAATTGAGGGTAGATGTTAACGTAACACCAAGAAGTTTAAGTTGGTCGGTTATCGGCACGATTACACCTCGGTAAGATGGAGCTGGGCGGAATTGGCTCCTTTTGAGCGGAAAAAAGACACGCCTGGGTTTTAGCAGCATTATACTTGACCAGATTGGCATCGCCCCACTCAGAGACAGCCTGTAAGGACAAGTTCAAGCGCTCAACCATAGCCTCTCGGAGAGACCGGATCTGCGACCCACTAGCTCTTGCGTTGGACACGTATCTACAGCAACAGTGCTGTCTGCATACCCAAAGGTACTGGGTTTTAGCAGATCATTAATATGCAGCAAGACCAATGTTGCCGAGAGCACCGACCCCAGAGGAACCCCGGCATGAATGTCCAGCAGTCCGGATGAACTGCCATCTATGACCACTCGGATAGACCGATCCCTCAAGAAGTCTGCAATCCAATCACACAATCCGGCGGCCAGACCAGCTGGGTGAGATTTAACGCTAGCGCTAGCGCGCTTTCGCGTCTCTCGCCCAGCATGGTCTGTGCAATGGTACGGGAAGAGCCACTCCTGATGGTGGGCGTTGAAGTCTCCCAGTAACACCAATTGGGCAGAAGGGTACCACGGCTGAGCCGCATACGCCGTCTCACTGAGGTGTTGTGTGCGCCCAGTTGCCTCCAAATCACCGCTGTGCGACCGGTAGACACAGGCATAGATAATCTGATCTGCGTCTCGGAAAGGAACAGGAGCGCTGGTTTCTCAGTCTGCAGGTGGTTTCAATTGGTTCCTTTGAGTCATATTGTGAGTGAAGGAGGTAGAGGAGAAGGAAGTGAAATGAGGTTCCATGCTGCTAACTTTCAGGCACGCTCTGACAGGACGGCATCATTGGGGAACCAGTCTGGAGACTGCGGGGACGCCCGAGCCCCCCCGAGTACGTCCATCGGGCCCTCTCGTCTGGTCGCCAACCAGCACGATGGTGCATTCCGGGATTTTTCCACAGTTGGCGGGGCAGCCTTTCGTGTGTGGCTACGACACTACTTGGGCCCCCAACTACCTGTGGTCGGTCAGCGGCGGACCGTGCCTCGGATCCCGCTACCCTCCGCGACTAGTCTCCCGATACGCCTATATCAGCACGAGCCTGGTTGGTCTGCCTGCATAGGAACAACTATTTCGACCCAACTCCTCTGAATTGGTAACACTGAGCATCGTATCGGAACGCGGCTAGGCCGCTTGGCGGTATGCCTTTGCCCAGTAGGTCACAAGCCAGTTACTGTCACACCACCCGGGGACCACGTGTAGGGACTAACTATGGGTATATTCTCCTACGGACGCGGGTGACTCGGTCCCCAAAATTTTATTGTACACATTTTCACAAAAAAAGTGGAAACTTAATCTTGTGTAAGTAAAAATATAGATCAAACTGTGTCAGTCAAGTTACCTATTATTTCATGACACAGTCCACATCGAAGAAGAAGCGGGCTGCAACCCCGGGCACGTGTGCGGCGTGCGGCTGGCGGCGCTGGAGCTGCGCCTGGAGTACATGGGGACGCCCGTGCTGATGGCGCGCGTGTCACGGCTGCAGGCGGCGCTGCGGGACGAGTGGCTGGCGAGGAACAGGCAGCCGGCGCATCATCCGCACAGACCCACGTCCAGGTAAGTACATGGGGACGCCCGTGCTGATGGCGCGCGTGTCGCGGCTGCAGGCGGCGCTGCGGGACGAGTGGCTGGCGAGGAACAGGCAGCCGGCGCATCATCCGCACAGACCCACGTCCAGGTAAGTACATGGGGACGCCCGTGCTGATGGCGCGCGTGTCGCGGCTGCAGGCGGCGCTGCGGGACGTTTGGCTGGCGAGGAACAGGCAGCCGGCGCATCATCCGCACAGACCCACGTCTAGGTAAGTATATGGGGACGCCCGTGCTGGTGGCGCGCGTGTCGCGTCGGCAGGCGGCGCTGCGGGACGAGTGGCTGGCGAGGAACAGGCAGCCGGCGCATCATCCGCACAGACCCACGTCCAGGTAAGTACATGGGGACGCCCGTGCTGATGGCGCGCGTGTCGCGGCTGCAGGCGGCGCTGCGGGACGAGTGGCTGGCGAGGAACAGGCAGCCGGCGCATCATCCGCACAGACCCATGTCCAGGTAAGGGGGCAGTCTTACGTGGAGCTTGTTGTATGTGTGTTAAAAGCTTCTATCTCGCTTCTATACTAACTGAGTAAATATGTGTGATATTCGGTCATGTAAATAACTGTTTTGTTTTTTCTGTGTTACTTGCTCTTTTCTTGACTTTGTTCAAAATGACACTAAAGTAGTGTTTGAAATCTATGTGAAATTTCCATCTTGCTTCGACAAAACTGAAATGAAGTACTTAATGATGTCCGCTCGAGCACCGGCAGATTTTTGGGATTTTTATCTGTATTATTTTACAAATAAGCAAGATTTATTTTATAGTTTGGATTTTCACATGTTCAGTGCTCAAACTGTTAAATTAAAAGCATTTCACTCTTGTCGTCTTTTCATAAGTGTATCGTCTAACTTTAAAAAATGTGCTAGAAAACTATTACATTTTAAAAGAATATTTGCATATGCTTAATGTGCTAGATAAAGATGCACCGTGCACAACTGTAAACTTCTAAACTAACCCGCACGATCTCTCACTAGCTTCCAAGAAGATCAAGAACAGGAAGACGGGTAAGCTATAAGGCCCTATTTCATAGACTATGGTTACCCCAGATTATGAAAACCACGAGAAAAATACCAATTTCCCCAAAGAATTAGGATGCAACCAATGCAACGCGCAGTTGATCGACCATCGACTAACGGCCGCTTTCTATAACATATCTCAGTCCCAATCTTGATCCCGATCCTTGTCTGTAACCAATCAACGGCCGAGTTTGTGTCCTTCACCATACAATCCTCACCTTTGATTGGTTACAGACAAGGATCGGGATCAAGATTGGGATTGAGATATATTATAGAAAGCGGCCGTTAGTTACGTCGTCTGAACTTAAAAGATTTTTTATATCAGCCTATACTGTCCCACTGCTGGGCAAAAACTTCCCCCGATTCCTAAATATTACTAAGGGGTAAAATTATTTGCTTGTTTGTATTTTAAACACTATCACTGATACAAAGAAACTCTGTTTCTGAGTGCCATAAAATATGTTTTATGTTGAATGTCGCGCACATAGGTAAATACATAATCATTCTCAAAATTCGTCTTCGATCCACCGTGGTCTGTTTGAAGCCTAAACCGAAATATACAAAAAAAATAGGGCCTTGTAAACATCGCGCAATTAGCGCTAAACACCCCACTTTCTAACCCCCTATTCTTCCCCCAGGCCAGCAATAATCCTGACACATGGAACTCTTAGCTGGCACCAGCTGCAGATCCTCATGTCGAAGAGTACCACCCCCGACCTGCTGAAGATGCAGCTCAAGCTTGAGGAGTTCTTCACGCAGCAGTTCAAGTCCAGCAAGAGAGTGTTTAGTTCGCTGCACCCGAATTATACTAATGCGAGGAGAGATAGACGGGAACGTGAGTATCTTAGTCAACATAATTTAGATAATAGACCCTCTGCTGACCATAGTCACAAACATCACTGCTGAAGATTGATTAAATTCCTTCTCCTCTCGTCGTATTCCTCATCCTCATTACTGGGGGTCGTGATTCCCTCGACGTGTAGTGATTTTTCTGCCTTAATTCCAGTTAGAATTACGATACAACTTTATCAGCCAGTTGTGTTTCTTCAAAACATCTTTCTATCTGGTCATCTTCCACGTCAGTCAGTGGGCTAACACAGTCAATGTATGTCATGGGTTAACTCTTGAGTAACCCAGCTGGCTTCCGGATCAGGTCTTTGATTCGAGCTGATTCGGCAACTACTTTTTTTTGTTACACACAAAATCATTGAGAATGACTATGGAGTTGAGCATTTAGATTTAGGCATTAGGAATTTATAAATCAATTGGGTCCTTCGAGCCGGATTAATTTGTAAAAAGTATGCGTGTGTTTGTAACATGCTGTCCTCTGTCAGCCCCGGCGGCCGCGCCGCCTGCAGCGGAGGGCCAGGCGCCTCCGCCGGCGCCCGAGCTGCGCCACCACCGCCACTGGCAGAAGGTGCTGCACCTGGTGTCCGGCATGCAGCTGTCCACGCTGCCTACTCCGCTGCCTGCTAACGGTACGATATCTTGATGTAGCAACGTTAACCCGCGTTTTAAGGAACCTTATATTAGTTTTGATATATTTTGTAAATGGCGATATTTTTAGCATGTAGTGTAACCTAATCTTACATGAAATTGAACCCTTCGTGCGCGAGTCCGACTCGCACTTGGCCGGTTTTTTATCACTGCTGAGAAAAACACTCGTATATCATCAGTGTTTGGAAATGCCCTTGAATAAAGTTATGGACGTTTTCAAAGACATATTTCTCATTTTCCGCTTAGGCACTGTACTCGGCGGTACGATGGAGCTCCACGGCACCAACATATCGCTAGCGTGCTTCCACGGGAATAGCTTCAAATCAAAATCCTGGGCATTGTTCAGTTTGAAGGACCCTTGCATCAGCTTCGCGACTGAGGCGCAGCAAGTCGCTAGTGAAGAGGGTAAGACAAATTTTTTTGTGTTGTTCTTTTTTTAGTCATAATTTCATTGAATGTTTCATAAACTCATTCCTCAGATCATTAATGTTTAAACAAGCGGTTACGACAGTTTATCGTGAAAGTGGCGAGAAAGTTGCCTTTGCGCGGGGTTTTGAGCCGTTTGCTATCGAGAAGGGTAGTATAATGATTATACCTCTAGATAGAAAAAAGTGTTCATTTGCGCTATGTATATGCATGCCATGAAAAAAGAAACAAAATTAGTGATCTAAACAGATTGGGAAAATATGCGTCACACCTGCGCAAAGTGGCTATCGCTCAGCATGATGCTGGGACTCACGTGCGAGACAAAGCCACAGCGCTGGTGTGCAGCGAGCCAGCGACAGCATATAATATAATTGTGTCGGTTGGAGCCAGGCTCGATGGAGGTGCACGTGGTGCAGAGCCTGACGGCCAGCCTGGGCGGGCTGGGCGCGGGCGGCTCGGGTGCGCGCGCGCACGTGTCCATGGCCACCGTGTGCCGCATGACGCGCGCGCTGCTGTTCCCGCCGCAGTTCAAGACGCTCAGGGAGTGGTTCCACTACGCCTTCGCCAACAGTGAGATCGATGGTGAGTTCACTTTACTTCAAGTCGTTATGTGGTTACACTGTTTTTTTGATCATTTATAATCAGTTTTAGGGGGGGGGGGGTTCAACAACACATCATTATAAAAGCACTATTAAAACATGGAAAATAAAAAAAAAAAACCGCTTTATTGTGTTATGGCATTTGGTAACACAACTTATAACCCTATAAGACCCTATACATGGTCGTTATATCATTTTTTTTTAAATGACGTGAAGTATAACATCTTTAAAGACTACACATAACTGAATAAACACCCTATTTGACATAATTTGCTTTGAGCTTACTAAACCAACCATATTTTCTTCAGCAATCGAACTCTTCCCATCCCTGGAGCGTGACCCCACCGGCACCACGTCATCCAACGCCAGCGGCTCCAGCGCCAACACCAACAGCGCCGAGCGGAACAAGGCGGCCGCCGACAAGCACGTGCGCGAGGTCATCTTCGCGCTGCCCTCGCTGCAGCTGCACCTCCGCACCCACCACCTGCAGGCGCACACGCCTCCCACAGAGAGCGGTCAGTACACAGTACACACAGCACACAAGCACGTGCGCGAGGTCATCTTCGCGCTGCCCTCGCTGCAGCTGCACCTCCGCACCCACCACCTGCAGGCGCACACGCCTCCCACAGAGAGCGGTCAGTACACAGTACACACAGCACACAAGCACGTGCGCGAGGTCATCTTCGCGCTGCCCTCGCTGCAGCTGCACCTCCGCACCCACCACCTGCAGGCGCACACGCCTCCCACAGAGAGCGGTCAGTACACAGTACACACAGCACACAAGCACGTGCGCGAGGTCATCTTCGCGCTGCCCTCGCTGCAGCTGCACCTCCGCACCCACCACCTGCAGGCGCACACGCCTCCCACAGAGAGCGGTCAGTACACAGTACACACAGCACACAAGCACGTGCGCGAGGTCATCTTCGCGCTGCCCTCGCTGCAGCTGCACCTCCGCACCCACCACCTGCAGGCGCACACGCCTCCCACAGAGAGCGGTCAGTACACAGTACACACAGCACACAAGCACGTGCGCGAGGTCATCTTCGCGCTGCCCTCGCTGCAGCTGCACCTCCGCACCCACCACCTGCAGGCGCACACGCCTCCCACAGAGAGCGGTCAGTACACAGTACACACAGCACACAAGCACGTGCGCGAGGTCATCTTCGCGCTGCCCTCGCTGCAGCTGCACCTCCGCACCCACCACCTGCAGGCGCACACGCCTCCCACAGAGAGCGGTCAGTACACAGTACACACAGCACACAAGCACGTGCGCGAGGTCATCTTCGCGCTGCCCTCGCTGCAGCTGCACCTCCGCACCCACCACCTGCAGGCGCACACGCCTCCCACAGAGAGCGGTCAGTACACAGTACACACAGCACACAAGCACGTGCGCGAGGTCATCTTCGCGCTGCCCTCGCTGCAGCTGCACCTCCGCACCCACCACCTGCAGGCGCACACGCCTCCCACAGAGAGCGGTCAGTACACAGTACACACAGCACACAAGCACGTGCGCGAGGTCATCTTCGCGCTGCCCTCGCTGCAGCTGCACCTCCGCACCCACCACCTGCAGGCGCACACGCCTCCCACAGAGAGCGGTCAGTACACAGTACACACAGCACACAAGCACGTGCGCGAGGTCATCTTCGCGCTGCCCTCGCTGCAGCTGCACCTCCGCACCCACCACCTACAGGCGCACGTGCCCTTCCGAGTCTGGGCTAATTTCTACACAACATACACTTAGCGTAGCGGCATCAATGCAGTCACAAAAAAACCAACGTAACAAAATCTACATCGTAACAATAGATCCGCGACGCCATCTATCCCGACAGCTGCGAACTAACTGAACGAAATCCTGTATCGCGGTATCAGAGTTTTCCGTGTGATTTGAACATATACAACAGCCCGAATATCAACTCGGGCAGTTGCCCACCCGACACAACAACCGTCCGGTCGGAGGATACTCCCTTTTCAATGGAGGGTTGCGAGAGTTTAGTCTCTGCTCTGCATCTCTCTTGTGACCCTCTACATTGCATGTTAGCGCAGCCTTCGTGCAGCTACTTCAGCGTGACGTCATAATCACTTCTCATCGTGACCTCTAGCTCTCGAGCAGCGAGTCATACAGCCAGCAAGTTCCCACGGCTTCTAGGGGTATCCTGACCACCAGCAAGCAGCGGACGCGTATTCCTGCTCAGCATCCTCAGCATCTATCATCATCTTCAACCTCATCAGCGACCTTGGCACGCATACTGCACCTTCGGCCAAAAAAAAAACCTTTTATACAGCTAAACGTCTGATAGATGCGTCAGTTGTGGGCGACTTGCACACAAGCGATTCAGAGGATGATGTGAGAGCAGCACCAAATGGCATCTGACGCACCGTCGTTATGTGACTTAGAAACTACAGTGTCGTCATTTTTGTTAGATCTTTAAGATGGTTAAGATCTCGTGATTATGGAGTCTGGAGTTTCATTGCACAAATATTTTCGTGGAAATACTGGAATGAAGAGATTTGGAAGACGAGGCTTCAAACTCACGCTGTCGTCATAATTCTTCTACATAATTGTTTGTGTTATCGATCTCCGCAGACTCGAAATGAGGTTGCTTATAACTCGGACTAAATTTTTTTCTCTTTGACAGATGAGAAGCCGGTAGTGGAGTGCAGCTTCATCACAGAGTTTGAAGATCACATATTCGTGTCGGTGGATGCTGAGGCGTTCCTGTTCTTGCATGACCTTATATCTTCTTATATCAAGGAGAAGGACCGAGTTGTGAGTGACATGTGACTATATTTTAATTGAAATTGTGATTTATTATTTTGGTTTTGACGTCTGACGTTTTTATGTCATAATGGTTTCAGTGCGAAAGAAAGAGATGTTTCATGGATGGTTGAAGATTCATGCCCGTTAGCAATATCTCTTCCACCTCATAATACAGAACAGAAAAATTCAGATTAGAATAATATACGAGTACCTTAGAAAAATAAAAATACAAAATATTATAAATTTTTCATGGTTCTGTTTTTGTTTCGACGAAATAATGCTTATTAGCAAGGACTGAATTACCCTAAAATATACCCTAAAATTTCGGTATGACCTCATACCCTAAAATGAGGGTGACCGAAATATTCAGATACCGTCTTTATTTTCAGAAGCGGAATTTTTAGGTTGGATTTGCATACCGGTATATTTCGGTAGAAGTACAACCTTTATAAATGTATCGGTACCAGTTCCTACACCTTAATAAATGGGGGTTTAGGGGTAATGGGAATTTTCTTTGACTCCCTTTTTTTATTGATGGTAAATCATCAAATGTCTCCTGCCGCTCTGGGTGGAGTTCCGAGTCCCGAGTCCGGGAGGGAGTTTCAGACTCTTACTGACTAAAACCCATCCGTGCTCCTCGTAGTGTCCCTTTGCTTTCCAGGGCCGCGGTAACTCTTTCGAACAAAATCCGCAACCCTGGCAGACGCACCGCCTCCCTACTCTGTCGTTCACTACACACCTACTTTTATATCGTTTCAAAATTTTAATTTATGGCATTTTAAACATGATTTAATGAGGACAAACGTTAATTTGATTTTACAAGGCTGGCCTGCGGCTGCCATGTTCTACAGACTCAGAGTAGGACATCAAAATCCAGGAGCCACCATACAAAATTTTTAACATGGTTTACGTGCTTTTCGATGTAGCTGATTACGAAGATGGACTCAAAATCAACTTCCAAGATGGCGCCGACGTATTTTCCGTCACGGGTGTCATTTTCATGGATTTCGGGGTAGTTGATTACGAATATGGGCTCAAAATCAACATCCAAAATGGCGCCGGAGAAGTTTGTAAATTTGTCGTCACGTTTGTCATTTTCATGGTTGCTTGTAATGAATCAAAATCAACATCCAAGATGGCGCCGACAAAGTTTTACAACTTTTCGTCATGCGATGCATTCGACAATTTAACGGCCGGACTCTCTTATTTTCGGTAATTAGTTATAGCTTTAAACAAACAAATAATATCAAATTTGAACAAAATTACCGATTTTAAATCGGTAATTTAACCAGCGCTACAAATGTTTGTCCAAGTTTGACCAATACACGCGCAAACTTTTGTGTAACAGAACAGTAGATGCATGGAGTAGATTTGTATTGTGAAAAATCTAAGAATCTTATGTCTGTTCTCAAATAAACTGCCCCAACCCTCATCTCCTATGACTGATCCTCAGCCCATACTCACTCTCATACAATCTTTCATTCACATACACGTCTCACATGTCTTACTCGCTCTCGTGCACTCATTCAATCACAATTTTTTTAATGCTGCAGGGCTTCATTCCAAAAAATTATTTCAGCCACCAGTCTCTTACAATGTTGGAATTTAATACTGCTGGAAACATTCGTCTCAAACAATGTTAATTTTAAGGCAACCAATGAAGAGAGAATTGCATTGACTATACAGATGTTGAATTTAGTGATATTTTTATTTGTGACATCCAGCGATGTTCTGATTTTAGATACATTTGAAAAACAACAAACGTATTTAAGTTTTTGTGTACGACACATAAAATCACTGATAAAGTAAATAAACATATTATACACAAAAAACATGACGCGTATGAAATAATAAGTATACCTATAAACTAAAAACAAATATATTATGCCCAAAACATAAATCATTTAACTAAACTTTTACATTCAATACTACAAATTATTTTAGGTTTGAACGCGACTCCATACCTCCTGTAGTAAAATTCGAAGAAGCAAACAGAAACGGAACAAAACAATGTAGGTCGCAAGGCAATAAAAGAGAAAAAAGTACTTTATTCGTTGTCACTTAAGGTTGATTTCACACTAAATATTATTAACCTATGACTTTCCATTTCTAAGTGACAGATTGCTGTGCTCGTTTTTTGTCATGAATAATCCTAAGTTTATGATATTATTTTGAAGATTTGTGACTTTATAACTAGGTGCCAAGGTTGTAATTCGGTTGAACTTAAAACTTAATAAACAAATGCTAGTAAACAAAAGCTGTAGTAGGTATTCACGCGTACAGAATTTAGCTTTGATTTTGTACGTGACCCGTGATCTAGTTGTATTGTTGATCGAAGAGCTCAACCTTTATTTTAAACCGGTACCGATATGTTTTTGAGGTATCTTAACCTCTAACCGTACATTCAGTCCTTGCTTATTAGCGTCCAAAATGACATGTAGTTTCAACTTATGGTTTCACCTTTTGCATATCTAACGGAGGTGTTTTTCAATGCTTATAATAATTTGTGTGAATGTAGATGGGCGGAGGCGCTCGCACAGCTTGGGCGGACACCAGCGCGGGCGGCGCAGCTAGGCCCAGAGCCGAGGGCCCGCCGCAGGACTACCGCGACTACCGCTGTGTCACGTGGCATCTGGAGCCTACCGTCAGGTATCAAACTAAACTAGTCTAGTTTTAGTATCCCAATAGCGCTCATTGAACTAATAACCTACATTTACGACATGGACAAAACTTTAAGAGAGCCATCTCTGAAAAAAATAAGCGACGCACCTATGGTACCCTTGGTATTACATCTACCATGTCGTGCACATGTACCGATCCGGCTCGAAGGACCAAAATGAACGCACCGGGACTTGCAGCTTAGTACGGCCGCTATTCCAAATGCGTCCAGTATGGCTACGTCTGAGACAATTGAGCCCAGTACCTATGAGTTACATAAGACCCTACTGACTAAACCTAGCCTTAACAACAATTGCCTAGCACCCTAGTAACCTTAATGCCCTAACCTACCATACAAACCATATACCAAACGTAAGTTACGTTGGTTTTACGTGCGGGAAGTCTGTTACAAGGAAACCTACGGTAACAGACGAAATTGGGGTAGGAATAGGGGTTTTGTGTACGTCGTGCAATGTACACAGGAAATGGTTTTCTCACTGCCGATCCCACAGACTCACAGGTGATGACAAATTTATTACAATTATTAACTTAATTAGATACACATTTTGTGGTCAATATACATTGATACCTATTTATATGTGTGTTATGTGTCATTAGGGTCATGTCAGTAGGGTCTTAGGTAACAGGCTCAATTGTCTCAGACGTAGCCATACTGGAAGCATTTGGAATAGCGGTCGTACTAATCTGCAAGTCCCGGTGCGTTCAGGTACCATAGGGCTGCTTTTTTACGAATCTATGGCCAATTATGATAGATTTATGGTAGGCGCCAGATAAATAATAATAATAATACTTTATTGTTACAAATCATTACAATATGCTTAATATCTAGCTAAAGTTCTTAATTGTAAAAGGCGCTCAAAAGTTGAAACCCTGACTCCTAAACTAGGAATACCTGTGACTTAGGAGTCAGTGTTCTACTGCCACTTGGACACTATAAACCTTTATGGAAATTAAGAGCTGATCGGCTGATGTTAAGTTATACAAAAAGAATATAATTATTATGTTTGAAAAACAAAGGAAAAAGAAAAGTTAATTTAAAATGTGCAATAACGGTCAACATAAATTTATTGACTTTCTTGTGAAGAAAGTAAATAAATAAATAAATAAATATCTTGGGACAACTCACACACGGCCATCTGATCCCAAGCTAAGCAGAGCTTGTGTTATGGTAACCAGACAACTGATATACATACTTATATAATTTATAAATACATACATATTATAGATAAATTACACCCAGACACAGAACAAACAATTATGCTCATCACACAAAGTTTGTCCTGGGTGGGAATCGAACCCACGACGACACAGGCCTGTCCAGTCACTAAATGTATAGAGTCCCGTACGGTATAACCCGTATCACATCATGTACATCAAAAATCATTAATATAACATATACCTAACGTAAGTATTTTTTTTTTATTTTCAGAATTGATTGTTTTCTAACATGTTTCTTATTATTGCGCAGTTTGCAACCTTTATTTTTGTTATTTACCGTTATTGCCACATATAGTTAGACATAGATAAAGCAAGTATCACGATCTGTAAGAAAACCAAGCGATTTTTGACTTCCTACTATGACGTCACAAGCACTATTTAGTGATGGGAAAATCAAATCGATTCAAAGACGCCGCTGCGTGTGGCACCTATCTGACGTCCGACTAGCGTGGCACACCGATGCAAACTGAGCGCGAAAGTGGCGGCTTACGATTTTTGTACGTATGCTGGGCACGCGAAGTAGTTGCTCTTGCGTTATCTATGTCTATCTATATCTGTGACCTTCCTAATATCACTGTGACCTGTCCTGAATTGACTTCTAACGTGATCATTTACGTTCTCTAGTAATAAAAAAAACAGTTCATAATTTATTGTTCGGGTATCTACGAAGGGATATTAGGGCAATGTCAATGTTATTTACTGCAAGTTTATCTGGCGCTTACCATAACATTATATACATAGTTATTATTGTTCGGGTTCTTACTAAGACATAAGAAGGAAAGGTCAATGAACGCTATTGCCATGCTAAAACGAAACAACTATAACCATTTATTAAAGAAAAATCTTCCTTACAAAAATGCTGCGTTGGTAACACTTTCAATATGAGTGATCAGCGTACCTACTTATATCATAAAATGTATTTGTGTAATGTTTGCTTTGTTCATTTTTGTATTTCTTTTTTATTTGTTTCATCTTCACTTATTGTGATTTTTGCTGCTGTGCGTGTGACAATACATACTTTATTCATCTTCTTTGAGCTATCACAGGACCCTACGTAAATAAAAACCTATTTATGTCCTCCGTATCGACACAGAAGAAACAAAGACCTGCAGCAGAAGGGAAACTGGTGGAGCGACTGCTTTTTAAATATCTCCGATATTTGAAAAGTTGTCTCTTCAACAATTTTCAGTTCCAACATTGAAGACCGCGAGCCAGACAATTGAATCAAGATTTAGTTGAAAGTACCTAAATGACTGAGCTTTGCTCCGTTTATTTTTTTTGGAAACACGGCTAAAAAGACGTTTTCTAAAAATAAAACCTAATTAGATCGATGAGATCCAAAAGTTGAAGACAGCAATATTAAGTGCCGTAGAGCAAGAACTTATTACTTATTTGATAAATTGTTACACCTTGTTACTGATATTATGATCTTAAAAAAGAGGGGTTTTGGTTACGTTTTCTTATTTTGACGCACGAAATCCTAAAAAAGACGGAAAGCGCACTGCACAATGAAACAGGTAGAGAGGCTATTTTTTAGATAGGTATCCCTGACATTAAAAAAAAATAACAATTAGCCAGTTTTTTTCAATTTTTGCAACAGAAGAACGAGTAATTTTTTTTTAAATAATATTATTATTTCAAAAACTAAAAACACTGCTGCTCCATGCATTTAAATCTAGGTTCTTTTTCGCGCTTTTAGAATTGGCCTCAAAGCAAAACTTGTTCATAATGTTAAGTAAAATTATCGGTTATTGAAGTATTTTATTATTATTTATTATTTTATTTAAAAAATATAGTATAGTAAATAAATAAAACATCTACTTATCCCAAATTACACATTGCTCCAAAACACCCAGTTTCTAAACAGCAGGAGATTTTAATGTAGAAGTTACGGAAGACCTGCAGCGACCGACGGCAGCAGGGAAACTGGTGGAGCGGCTGCTTTTTAAATATCTTCAATATTTGAAAAGCAGCCTCTTCAACAATTTCCAGATTCAACACATCCGACCACAGGTTGCAGAAATGTGAATTGTGATACAAGTTGTATTATTTAAATAACTGAAATTCTCTGAAGCGGTCAATGCACATGCACACTGAACTCGCTGTAGAAGCAGTTGTTCTTTTCCGAGTTATGAGAGAATATTAATGGTAACTGTTTTTTTTATGATTTTACAGTAGGAGTAGTAGAATTTGTTCAAAATTACGAGTACTACCTACATTAGCCATTTGAGAAGTTTTCAGTTATTTTAAATTCCACCTCATAAATCTCGACATGTCTACGCAGAAGAAACGGACGACCTGCTCCAGAAGGGAAACTGGTGGAGCGGCTACTTTTTAAATATCTCCGCTATTTGAAAAGTAGCTTCTTCAACAATTTCCAGTTTCAACATTGAAGACCATTTTCCGGCACGTTCCGAAGTACTCTGACAGGGATTTAAGAAAGTATTGTTTGTTAACTATGTTTTAACCTCAACTTTAACTTTATGATTATCATGTAAAATGTAAACTGTCTGTAGTTAAATTACCTACACTCAAATATCTAATTGGTTTTAGACCGTTATCATTAACGTAAGCTAAATTCCTTTCGCAGACTGCTATCCTGGGCCGGCAAGTCCATCGAGCCGTACGGCGTGGACTACATCCTGCAGAAGCTCGGCTTCAGCCACGCGCGCACGACCATCCCCAAGTGGCTGCAGCGAGGAACCCTCGATCCTCTGGACAAGCTACTGTCTCTCGTACTCCTCCGGCTAGTCGCCATCGTGCCACACAAGTGATATTAAACCCTACAAACAAAGAAATTAGACTGAAATTACAACACAAACGACAAGGTAACACGATTACTTATTTTTTTAAGAATGACAAGTCGAAATATTGGTTTAGTTACTTGTGTAACCAGCCAGTATTGATCCGGAATGACAACGTGGTTTTAGAATACCGACATCCATCGACAATCGAGCGACTCATTGAACGAATTAATGAACTAATGAAGCGCTTTAGGCTTGAAACACCTAGCGCTAACGAAATTATCATATGACATAAATATTGGTATCATTTTGTCCAAGGAATTAATTTTATAATTCGACATTTCAAACATTCCTAAACTTAGAATGGACTATAATATAATAATCAGACGATAAAGTTGAAAATTGAAAGAGTTTTGCTGTGGTTGAAGGATCGAAAGCAAAAAGAAATAGTTTTATTAAAACGAAGATGGCCTTTGGTGTGTATTTGTAGTTTACGTAGGGAATTACTGTTTTTACTACACGTATACATAAATTAAATGTAAATTTAGTCGAAATTTAAACAAAGAGTATATTATTCTTCAATGTATAGTAGATCAATTGTGGAAAGGAGTTTAAAAACTCAAATTTGAATGAAAATGAATGAGTATGAGATTATTTTTATTACTAAAATTGTATCATGTACTTGCATACACAGTTTTAAATTGTTAAATTGTGTATATGTGTACATAATCAAGTCAAAATATTAAATGATATTGATATTTTGAGATTTTTGTGCTGCCTAGTAAATGTTCGTCGTCACTGTTTAGACCCAGAGAATGTAGCTAGGAAATTAAATTTCATGAAAATTATAAAAATGTTATATACTCCATAGAAAATATGATATTAACTTAACCTGTTAAATAACTTGTCTCTAGCATTCCCTTATCTTTTAACGTTGAAAAATAAAAATCTATTCAATAATAATCGAATTTTAACAAAAAGTACAATTTAATGTGAATTAACAAACACCAAAAAGTGATCGCATTTCAGTAACTTGTAAATAATTAACAAAATTATTTATTTCTTTATTGTATAGAAGAAGAAAAACGATGTGTTGGTTCCTGGTAACTTTGCCTTACATTCTGCGCAATACATGAAAAAAATGGAATAGAGATCGTTCTGTACACATTCTAGAAAGTCAGTTGTACCAATTAAGAGCCTTTTTCCAATAGTCTTTATTTACTTGAAAGCTAATGTTTATGGGAATAAAAAAATCCGCCATGCACGCGGATGACCAATATTGTTACAAATCCGTCTTGGCTAGTCACTGAAAATTACCCTGCACAGTGAATCGTACCCTCATGCGTTAGCTCTTCTGGTGACCGATATCCGTGTTTAGTTAGCAGTTTTAAGGTTAATCCACACATATCTGGTCTGTGCCCGAGACGTGGCCAGCCTTGGTCCGTCACAACGTGAACTGACGCGTACTGGGCACGCTCGGACACAAGTGTGTGACGAGTTCATATAAAATGTTCGCAGGGAGACCGTTTTGAGCTCCGGACGGACCACGCCACGTGTGGATTTGCCTATAATCCCTTATATTATTATCTTTAGTTTTAATTTGCGACCAAATCATTTTCCATCACAGTTTAGTTAGCTTATCTTTTAAGGCGGGAATATTCTGTGATTATTGTGAATGCAGTAGGTATTAAGTTGTGGCGTGTGTGTCTCTGTTTAATTTTTATTTTAGGATCGGTAGCGCCATTTGCGTACCTGAGGGTTTTATTTGATGATTGTCAGTTAAGTTGCGTATTGTTAGTTGTTTTCTGAATTCTTCGACTTGACTCAGTTTCACTCAAATAATAGTGTAGTTGATATCTTCCATTCAGGAATTATTTTGACAATTTGAGCAGTCGATGAATTTCTAAAGGGTGTTATACTGTCACTGGTTATTATTATCCCGATAATGTTTGCAGAAATACTTTTTATATTAAGTTTATGTTAATGTTATTTTAATATGTATTAAAGTATTCTTGTAAAAGTCGTTTTTATCACAATATGTATTATGTTTTAAACTTTGAATTGTACAATGGGGCTAATTACGAACTTTCAAGTTGTTATAAACTAGGGACTCTTCTTGACCGTGTCAGTATTTCAATTTGAGGATGCACGTCAGAATAAATGCTTTGTGTGTCGTACATCAGTACGTGACCGGCATCGGCATTGAGCGACCACAATTCTAAATAAGGATAGTTATTTGCGCAATAAAGTGATATACTCGCGATTAGTTTTCTTCTAAACCAGACGGACGCATATAACTCCTAAACCGAAGGCAGCTATTAGCCTAAATTATTGCGTTCCTGATTAGTCCCATTTCACTCTTTATTTTTATGTCGAAAAATTCCTTGATGTATAAAATAATGTATATTATTAGATATAATATTATGTTTATAATATTTTATTATGATACCTGAGTTATTTTAAAATTTTGATTTTTGTAATCTAATTTATTCGTATGGAAACTTGAATTGGCGACTATATTTAAATTGTCACATTATGTTAGGGGGTCTATCATTCACTAGGCATTTACAGTACCTGGCCTTAAAAATGGAACATCGAGTCTTGGAAAAAGTTTGGTTTTGTAGAGCGCATCACTCATACGTGGGTGGAAAAGTAGACATGGAGAATGAACTGAGCTTTCCCTATCCAGGTACAAAAAGTGAATACGAACAAAAAAAAAATAGAGAGAGATAGCGTGCTAGAATTCTGATTGGGCGAAGTTGTGACATAGCTCGATTAGACTTTTAGAAAGAAAACCTGGGGCAATTTAAGTCAAAGTGAATAGGTTATTTCTAGGCATGCATGCTCCATCGTTGACCACTTCACCGCTTACCATTAGGTGAGATAGTAGTCAAACATAACCTAATAAAAGTGTCACCTGCGTTAGTATCACCTACAGAAAAGATGTCTCTTTTCTGTAGGTGATACTAACGCAGGTGACACTTTTATATGTATTGGTTGCATAGTCGTCTTATCTCTTTCTAGGAGTGGTTAATCTTGTAAGGGTATTGCTCAGTCCATTCTCTAAGTCTTTAAGTGAAAGTGTCTTCTAAATCTCGATGAGACATATTCACGGGTACTGTAATACAAAATAAGTTAATTTGCGAAAGGCGTTGTATTATTTTGTATAATAGCGGTAGAGGTTAGGTTCGAAGGGCTTCGTTGCATAGTACTGATTATATTTTATTAAAGCATGGTGATTTGTACATAATGTATGTGATAGATATCAATAAATTATTATTAGAATTTATTTTGGTGTTTTATTTTGTGTACCTCCTTTGTACAAGTTTATGTACTTGTACTCAGAATCTATATTAATAATACAAATGCGAAAGTATCTATCTGCGTGATTTGGTGGTTTTTTTTTACGCCAAAACGGCTTAACCAATTTGGTTGAAGCTTGACACCGTGATTAGGTTCTATTATATTTTTTATCCCGGGTAGTAGCGCCGATTCGATTAAAATTATAGTATTGTCATTTGTTTTTTGAGTTTATGTTGGCAGTTAGTAGATAAAGTTGGTATTGCAACTTCCTTTTTCCCATCTCTTTCCTTCAAATTGTTCGTCGTTCTTGTGAGCAAGTCGGCGTTGCCAAGTGGCGCCACACCGCGCTACCTCGTCGCAACATTTGAATATCAAGAAAAATAATAAAATAATGGCGGTTCAATCGTGCTCGTGAACTGTCGCCGCCGCCGTGCGCGCGTTCAAAATTCGAAGAAACCATGTGTATTTATACCATTATGTACGCAACACCAATTTAAGAATTTTCAACATCGCTTATTCGCGCATCTATCGGGAATATATTCACTAAGATAATTTCCGACTTCCAAGAGCGAAATCTCTGACAGAAGCTAGTCTAATTAATAAAAATCTTGAACTCACTGATAGCCAACGCACAGCCTATACTACTGGGCATAAAAGCATGCAATTTATCCCGACATAATTATGGGATCAACGTTTGTATGGAAACTAAACTTATTTAAAATAATCGTATGTAAATAAAACAGTTCATAGGCAAAATATTTTATATTATAATATAAAAATAAACCAAACAGTGCACATATTTATATTAAAAATAACATAACGAGTATTTATCTAACCATGCCATTTATTTATCTATAACGTAATTTTATAAAATAGATAGTTACATGGACAATACTTATAAGTCTGCAAATTATTGTATTAATTGCTAAATATAATAATGTATTTACTTTGTATTTATCGTTGCTTCAACTTAATAATTATAAACTTGTTAGGGGTTTATTTACAGACAACTAAACACATTTAACTCTAAAAACATTTAACAAGTTTTCGTACTCTATGCATTTTCGCTTCAACTATCGGAGCGAATAAATCCAATAGGCCCGGAATTCACCAAAGCGGTGATATGCGGGAGAAGTGGCAAGGAGAGAGAAGAGGAGGTGTTTAGCAGGTAAGAGCACCGAAGCTATGTGGAGATGTGGACTGGATCGATCGGAGCTGCAAGTGGCGAACCTCTCGAGCATTTTAGTGCGACCTGGCCCTCGAGACAAGTGAGATTCTGTCAAAGGTAGTGTGGCGAAGGCGATTGCCAAAAATGTACGCGATTGACAGACGCCGTCGATCGAAATGTCACGTGATCAAATTCCTACATTTTGGCATTTCGACAGTCGCATTTGCTAATTGAATGTCGCATTGTCTAGGGCCTCTGATAGGTGCACGCCGCTCTCATATATACCTCTCTCGCTCTCAACTGCACACAGCAGCCCAGCCTAAGGCCGAGACTCCACCAAAGCAGAGAGGAGATGAGATGTGTTGAATAAACCAATCCGATTTCGTTATTTCCACATCTCTTCTCCGCTTAGCCTATCGGATTGTTTTATTCAACACATCTCTTCTCCTCTCCGCTTTGGTGGAGTCCCGGCCTTATTGCGAAACACAGCTTACATCTCTATTGAACGCGTTACAAAATTGAGAGACATCTCTCCTCTGTGCTCAACCGTATCCAGTGTAGCTAAGCGAGATTTGTAAATAACAAAATTGTATTAGTTGCTTACAACACATTTCTCTTTTCGTCCCGCCTCCACTTTGGTGGAGTCCAGGCCGGTGGAGTCAATACCGAAGAATGACCGTTTATACTCGTACATAGAGAAGCAAGAACTTTCTTTAATAAAATTACATTCTGTAGTTTCAAGACGGATTTTCGAAAAGCTGCTATCGTGAAAATTACATTTCTCAGTCGGTATAAAAGCTACAAACACAATAAGTAAATATGGGGCATGTTGTTAAAGAAATAAACATATTTTAGTTGATATTGAATACATCTAAATAATAATATGGCGATAACATAGGAATGTTCCCAACATGATTGTACTGGAAAAACATGTTTTTTGTACAAACTAAATGATTTGTGCCAGTAACTTTAAGTAATATTGGGAATAACAGAGCGTTCTATTGGAGTTTTGAACTAATAGTTACAGGCAAGTACTCAAGAGGCAAATTCTACTTAATAATATTATTCGTAAACAGAAATGCTGCAATTAAAGCTATTATTAAAATCATTTATTTGCACTGGCTCACTTATCATTTCACTGTATTTAAATTTAAAACCATTTTACATTATTTATTATACAAAGATTTGATTAAAAACATCACCTCCAATTTACAAATTCTATATATAATTTTCAATCGATATATCGAATTGCAAAACATCGACAAAACATAGATTGGCCTACACTACGATAATATACAATAATATAAAAAATAGACGCGGCGGGATGTTGCTTTCTGTACTCATTGGACAACCGGCTGAAGGCGGCAATAGAAAGAGAGACACATTTTAGAGTCTAGTAGATGTTATTGGCGATGCGAAGATTCTAACTAGCGCCGCTAGTATCGAAATTTTGAAGGTGTCTAAGAACGACACTGACAGTTTTCGCACAGCGTTGCCAACGTATGGGGAATTCCTCAAACTGCAGGGAATATCAAGTTCGAGACTTTGACTTACATTTTCGGGGAATTTAATAAATTGGTGTAGGCAACACTGCAAGTGTCGTCCTTAGGCAACTTCAAAATTTCGCCGCTAGAGGCGCGCGCGTAATCTTTGCATCGCCAATGAGACTAATGGCCTACTTTTGAATTGAGTTGTTGTGTCAAACCATACTTTAATGCCAAATTTTAAATACTCAAATTAAAACTCCTAATCCAGAAAGATTTTTTTCCCCATTTTTTGAAGCGACAACTATAGCAAAATGAAAGTGACAAATTGTCGAACTCGCGCCAGCTGTTGTGATTTGTTGAATACGTTTTCATTACCTAAGTCAATTGCATTAGTTGAACTGTGCGTAATTACTGATGTGTCGGTTACTTCTTTTCATAAACTGGGATAGTAACAAGATGGTATTTGATCTTTTAGAGTTGTTACACAAGAAGATAATCTCTTCAAAGTTAGAGTGAACGGCTCCGTCTGGGTTAGCTCGCTCCATCGTAGACTTTGTCTCTGACATAGACTAGAGTCAAGAGCAAACCCATCACTAATAAAAAAAAAGATGTTTCGAGACAAGACTGCTGTTAAGTAGTAGTATGTGTTAATGTCTGAAATAAATATTTTTATTATAATAAATTATAAAATATTTTTATTATAATAAATTATAAAATATTTTTATTTAATATTATTAAGCTGCAGGTTTTGAAGAGAAGCGTTTCACATTTCACTTCTATATTAAGATGTATGTTCTTATATAATGAAAAGTTTATTTGACCATTCGTCATGCTAAATATTGATAGTTACGGAATTTACCATTGGCTACGGATCGAAAACTCGCCCTAAGAAATGTATGCAATGCTTATACATTTATTGCCCCATTTATAACTTAGTAACTATTGCAATAGCAAGACATGACATTCATTATCCAACAATATAAAACTATCCGGAAGCGTTCGCCGCGCCTTATAAAAAAGCTACACAATACAAGTCCGGCTTGCGTCTAGTTGATGGCGAAGTTCTGCGTGAAGTCGTACTCGATGGTGGGTATGACGGTCTGCACGAACTTCAGGAACACGATGAGGTACGAGTGCACGCCCATCTCGCCGCCGCTCTCCGTCACCGTCTCGATTATCTTCTTCATTACTTCTGCGTGCCTGTACACGGAATATTGAATGTAGTACAACTGTATGGGGTTATGTAATAGTGTTAGATTTCTCCATTCAATTTACATATTAGCAGCCTGGAGTCATAGTGCCCGGTTGATGGCAATATAAATGTCATGGCCATATCGTAATGAAACTTGGTACAGGGGTACATCATATCCTGGAAAGACATAGGGTACGGTTTAAGGATATCGCTGAAGTATATTACCTTGGGATCATTTTCGATAATCAAGCGAGCGAAGCCAGAAGCAATTTGAAATATCATCATATCAGCCGAAAGACGTCCACTGTTGGACATAGGGCTCCCCCACATGGGGGGGGGGGGGGATTTTACATAATCGCCACGCTTGGCAGGCGGGCTGGGTATCGCAGTGTAGCTGTAGCAATGTACCTACAGAGAATGCTGCTGCCCATTCTCTGGTGAGTCCATTAGTCGCCTCTTACGACACCCACGGGAAGTGATGGGATGGTGCTATTCTTTTACGTTCGACACCATACAGAACACATTTGAAATATATGTTCCTTAGTTAATATGCTACTCACCGACAAGGGTGCACAGACGCCGTGCTAGGTCCCGAGACGTGCGGGTGCGTCTCCATGGTGACAGTCTTCTTAGCGTGGTCTTGAGATACATCTTCGTACATTTGCTCCACACTCAGCAGCGTGCGGTCCTGGCGAGAGAATATTCGTTAAATATCATCTGCCTAGCCTTTTCCCAACTATATTATGTATATTCAACGAAGTAACGCGCGCCAATGTATCATATAAAAACTTGTAGTGTTTACCTCGTCATACCCGATGAGCCAGAGCCTGGGCGTCTGATAGTACTTGTCGTACGTAATGTGCAAGTCGTACGTCCTCGTGCGGATGATCTCGTCGCCGTCCGACTTCGACTTCTTCTCCTTCGGTTTGGGCTCTTTGCGCTGAGCGAGGTCTGTGGACTGAAGGAGCAGTTTCTTTAGTTACCATTTTATGTTATGTTACAAATTAACAACGAAAATAAGGCTTTGTTGTTAAGCACGCGTTCCCAAATGGGTAGTCAAATCATTACTTTTTTACACAAAAGTATGTTTAATAAATAAAATGCTTTGCATTCTTAAAATGTTTTTCCCATGAATTGTTGATAATGTAAATGGTACGATTCTAAAATATAAATATAATTTTAGATAGGTACAGTTTCTCAATAAATGTACCGAAGTGAATTTTTTTACTTCGGTACATTTATTGAGAAAATGTAATGATTTGACTACCCATTTGGAAACGCGTCCTTATGCAACAAGGCATTATTTCCGCTGTAGATAAAGTGTAAATAAATAAATACGTGCAGTCTGCTGCATGTCAGATGAGCTGTGACCTAAACGAACCACTGATAAGGTTCAAACGAAGATGAAGATGGAGGAAAAAATAACATCTTACCGAAAGAACAGAGGATCAATTCCTGTTATTTTGAAGAACGTATGCATTCGCATCGTAGTTGCAAAATGTAGGGAAACTAAACGTGTAGTTCCATTATAAGAATGAGAACTGTTCCACTAGGCTATGGAAATTAGGTTTAAGAACGTTGCTGTAATTCTTAAGTCTTGTTTTTTAATGAATCGTTTATTTTTACTTTGCTCTCGAATACATAATAACAAAAATTAAACATTTTCCAGAACCGCGTCCGGCGTCATAATGATAAGAACAATAATGTATTCCTTTTTATATTGTTACAAAAATAAAACTAAGTGATGAATACGTATAACTATTAAATTTTTCAGATTTATACTTTTTCACCCTCGGAACTGTCGATAAAAAAAATAATATTGAATTCTTTAATTGGACTTTAAACACCGCGAAAAAAATCAGCTGTACAGTACATTTTGTCCAGTTATATGCGCACAGAAATGTTTGAAGCAATCGATTTTTTTTTCACGATTTCAGTGTTGGTCCCATAGTAAAAGTTGATCATAATGATGAGTACAATGAACCCTTAAGAGGTATTGCGTTTATTCTGTTACACATTTTAAACATGAAGCCTATGCTATAAAATATTGTAAACTGATAAAAGATCTGTCATCATGTGAACCCATGCTCTTTCCTGACATCACCCCACCTCACCACACCTTCCTAAGGCGCAGTACAGCGGTCAAACTATAGGCAGCCTTTAGTTTATAACAATCATAGTTTGGATCTGTATGGTGTCGGACATAAAAGAATAGCACCATCCCATCACTTCCCGTGGGTGTCGTAAGAGGCGACTTAGGCTCTAGACAGACGGACCGCATTTCAACTGCAATCCAACCGCAAATTGCAGTTCGGATGCAGTTTGAATGGAGTTGTCACGACTGCAATAGAACTGCAACCCAAACGTGCAGTCCGATTGCAGTTCAATTGCAGTCGGCGTGCAATCGTGTGAACTGCACACCAACTGCAATCGAACTCTAACCTTGTTTCTACTACTGATTCTATGCGCGGGGGAGAGTGCGGGTGGTCTAGCAAGATTGTGTTTTTTTAATAGAGCCCTATTTTCACAGAGTACTTTGCTTAAGTACATGTAGGTACATATACTTACATAATAATTAATAATAATATAATAAAATTGAAGTGTTGATAAACTATAAAACAACAAATAATGGTGAAACTACATTGTATGTCAATACCAATACATGTAATCAAGAGCACTAACTGTAATGAATATGAGAGAGATAGCAGTTATGACAACCTGATAAATAGGTCAGTTTATATACTTGTTATAAAAGTAGCCGACCAATACTTCTGTTTTTATGACAGGCAGAAAATATTTGGTGATGAAATCATGCCAGTAACATAAACAGATGTACTTAAAGTGGAAGCGCCCGGGTAACCCGCGAAATTCAAATTTTCTTACGTTTTTTGCAATTTGCAGGTCAGTGCCAGGCTGTATCTTGGTCAAAATATGATTCCCGGCCGTAGGAAGTATGTATTTACAGAACTGTAATAATTAAATCATCAATACAACTCTCTCAGTTAGTATTAGTGCCAAATATGTACTTGCTACGGCCGCGAATTATATTTTGACCAAGTAACAACCTGACACTGACCACTGACTTTCGTCTTGAAGTCTTTTTCAAAAATACTGCTACGTACTATGAAATCGTTACGAGGAAGGATTAGTGCACTGCACTTGAGCGCTATGAATAAATGACTGGAAGCTTCACCGGGTGAATAAGGTAAAAAAATGCTTTATGAAAAAAAAAACAAACTATAAGGTCACTTTTCAAGCAATTCGATGCAATTGGTGAGTATGGTGACATGTTTAGTTCAATCACAGATTTGATGCCACCAACTGTCATAAGTGCAGTTGTTACTCTTACCGGATCCACCTCATCCAGCAGCCCCGACTCCTGGAACTGCTCCATGTCCTCTGCCTCTCCATCTTCGTCATCCTCTTCATCATCATCGTCGCGGTCGCCGGCCGCGCCCTCTCCGTCACTGTCGCCAGTGTCGGCAGCTTCTAGCGTCATCTCACATACCTGTAAATGAGGAAAACAGCTGCTTCAGTAAAGGACATGTTATTATATTATAAGGATTAAAAAAATCAACTGCAAGAATTTCCTATACTTACATGCTCGGTATCATCGCTGAAGCACAAATTATTAGGTGTACATATTTTGCTCTTTGTCAGTCGCTTTTAACATACTGTATCTGCGCTTGGGGAGGTGCCCCCAAAACGGTACTGCTGAAGCTAGAAGGAGCTCAGAGAGCCGTGCTGAAAATTAGTACCTTTCGGTCTATCCTCTTCCCAACTGAAGAGCTATACAGAAACTGCGAAGTCCTAACAGTAAGACAATTATTTGTGCTAAACACAGTACTCTATCAGCACCAAAAAACCCCCTATGTATTAAACACCACAAGACGCAAAGACAAGGTATGCCCACACTTTCGTTGTCATTACTCTTTTACAAGAAAATTTCCCTGTTTCCAAGGTCCTCATCTCTACAATAAACTCAACAAAACATTAAACCTCTACCCACTATCAAAAGTGTCACTTAAAAAGAAACTAAATGATTAGCTACTAACTTGTAACTACAACAACACAGAACACTTATTGATGACTCAAAATAGCTCCCGCTAAATCCTATCCTATCACAATCGCTCATCACAACCATAACCCATAAATATAGAAATATACACACTATCTCTCTCCTTAAAATACATACAAACACACGCACAAACACACCATCACACACAACATCACACTTTCAACACACATCCACAAACACGTACATCACACACATACACTACGCTACTTTACTCATATACATGTTCTATTTAATTTTGATTTCTAAATTATTTATTCTGTCTAACTACTCATAGCAAACAATACGCTATAAAACCCAAGTACAATTTAAAAAACATCTACTTAAGGCGGGCCCAGCATCTTTAACACAAGTTGTTTTGTCAACTTAGCAAGGGTGCTGGTGTCGCCACACTACTCTAAAAAGTGCCTGAATTGTATTAACTACCATGTGTTTAATGTAAAATGCAAAACTTGATATGCAAATAAATTATTATTATTTCCTTTATTCACTTTTACACATATATTTTACATTTTTAAATATTTCTATAAAAACAATAAAAAAACATTTAAAAATATAAAAAATAGTAGTCCGCCGGTGTCGGGAGCTGGGTCCAAGCTACCGGTGGTTAGGGCTCCAGAGAAAGGAACCTCCTCACAATACGAGCCGTATCGAGGAGAACTGGCTTCTGTATCAGGCCCTTTACCCAACTGCGTAACGCCAGCTTCGACAGGTGGTCGTCGAAGCTTTTGGCTATCAAGCCATTGGCCGTAACGACTATCGGCACAATGACAGCCGAGTCCACATTCCACATGTCGACAACCTCGTGTGCTAAGTCAAGATACTTGATTTGTTTCTCTTTCTCAGTTTTCACGAGGTTCTCGTCATGTGGAATGGTAACATCGATTATCATTGTGCGGCGCGCTAATCGGTCTATCACCACTATATCGGGCTTGTTAGCTATGATAGTCCTATCAGTGATGATAGACCGATCCCAGTACAACGTGACATGGTCATTTTCGAGAACTGGGTCGGGCACATACTTGTAATACGGTACCTCAGAATCAACAAGTTGGTATTTCAAAGCAAGTTGCTGGTGAATAATCCTGGCCACTTGGTTATGCCTGTGCAAGTACTCGCCGTTAGCCAGACGAGAACAACCAGAGATAATATGTCTGATGGACTCACCCGGACGGTGACATGCCCGACACACGTCAACCGTCCCGTCCTTCATAATATGCCTCCGGTAGTTATTCGTCAAGATAACTTCGTCCATAATTGCACAAACAAAACCTTCAGTTTCTCCGAAGAGATCACCGAAACGTAGCCAGGCCACGGACGCTGAGAAATCTACATCGGACCCATAGAGAGCCCGATAGAAGCGCCCGTGAAGCTCCTTGCCTTTCCATACCTCCTTGCGGTCATCTGTAGTAAGTATCACAGGTTTGCGCCAGTTCTCTTTAGCCATGGACAACGGGGTGAGTCCCTTGTCCACTGCGACCACATCTCGGTGCATACCCACATCAACTTTGAGAAAATATTCTCTGAGACTGCACATCTCGCGGTTGTGGAGAGTCTTAGCATTTAAAAAGCTTCGACCTCCACACTTCCGCGGGATGTACAGTCTCATCACCGACGATCGTGGGTGATGCATCCGGTTTGCAGTCAGCAGTGTACGGACCCTCCTATCCAGGGCGTCGAGTTCAGTTTGAGTCCATTTGAGTATGCCGAAAGAGTACATTAATACCGGCATGACCCAACCGTTGAAGGCGCGCACCTTATTTCCGCCCGACAAAAGGCTGTTCAAAACCTTTTTTAGGCGGCCAAAGAAGCGCTCCTTCAGCGATTGTTTCATGTCAGTACCGTTAATGCCCAACGCTTCCGACATACCCAAATACTTATAGGTTTCGGTCGAGCTGAGGGATCTAACCTGTATGGAATCCGAGAGTTGAATTCCCTCAGATTCCATAATCTCCCCTTTCTTTACATGCATGACTGCACATTTGTCCACACCAAATTCCATCCTGATGGCGCTACTGAAAGTTTCAGTTACCTTCAGTAGCTCCATCAGTCGCAAATTGTTGGGGGCAAAGAGTTTCAAGTCATCCATGTAAAGAAGGTGAGATATGGTTTGACCACCTCTTCTCAACCGATAGCCTAGACCTGAATCCCCCAGCAGTGTGCTAAGAGGATTCAGAGCTAAGCAAAACCAAAGTGGACTCAAACTGTCGCCCTGAAATATTCCCCGTTTAATCCATACAGGCTCATCGTTCCCTTGAATCGGTCGACATCCTGGATAGCGAAGGATCGTTTTCCAATGCCTTATACATGACTCAAGAAAGGTGCGTAGAGTTGCATCTATTTTGTACAACTCCAGCACCCTCATGAGCCATGTATGTGGCACAGAGTCATAGGCCTTCTTGTAATCTATTCAACATGTCGACAGATCCTTGCGGGATCGACGAACCTGTTGGCTTATGGCCATGTCTATAAGGAGTAGCTCCTTAGTGCCGCGGGACCCCTTCCTACATCCATTCTGAGAGGCGGACATAATTGAATTAGTGTCAATGTGATCAGTAATTTTCACTCTCAGAATGGATGTAAGAAGTTTATAGACCGTCGACAAACAAGTAATCGGTCTATAATTCTTGGGTTCCGCGGGACTACCTGTCTTATGGAGCAGGTGGGTAACGCCAGTTGTTAGAAACTGTGGTAGCGACCCAGACTCCAAGGATGACTGGAATTGAGATGCCAGGAGCGCGTGTGAGCTGCTATACCACTTAAGCCAGAAGTTGTGCAGTCCGTCCGGGCCTGGAGATTTCCAGTTCGGTAATGGACGGACTGCTGTGGCTACATCTAATGGTGTGATGGAAATAGCTTCCATTTGTGGTATAGCTTCACACACGCGCTCGACATCGCGCATCCAGTCACCCTCGGCATGACAGACGGGCACCGACCAGATGTTTCGCCAGAATGTACTCGTGGCGATATCATCCGGTCGGCACACGTCCGTCACACTTTGTTCAGGTCGCTCCCAAGCTCTGTATACCCACCTTTCATCGCTCTGGAACATGCGATTCTGCGAGTATCGATCAACCCGCCGCTTATACCGCCGAATACGGTTTGCCCATGCACAAACTTTCTGCTTCAGGAAGTCGATACGCTCTGTGACACGGGACGTGTATTCTCGAGGGCTGATTCCAGTCCCCGAAAACACCCGCCTCACAAAGCGCATCACACGTGGTCTTGTATTGCCCTCCCTGAAGCAGTATAGTTTGCCGATGAGTGCCCTAGCCTCATCGATACGCCGCTCGATCCTGCACTGCCAGGCTGGTACAGCAGATTTTCGTCGTATAGCCTCGTCACAGTTTGGAAACTTGACGTTTGCTATACGACATGCCGCAACAGCCCCGCAGTACAGGATTGAGTGCGTATCAACGAGGTTCTCGCTGCTTTCGAAGATGTTCTGCAGCAGCGAGTCTAAGGCA
The DNA here is from genome assembly GCA_947386135.1 of Melanchra persicariae. Taxonomy (NCBI): domain Eukaryota; kingdom Metazoa; phylum Arthropoda; class Insecta; order Lepidoptera; family Noctuidae; genus Melanchra; species Melanchra persicariae. The sequence continues at coordinate 1,743,173 of OX376653.1, read as the reverse complement.
CACACCAGCGCCCTATTCTTTTATTACATTGCGCATAATCAATAAATTAGTGCGTAGTGAAAATATTGCATATCTTGAAACGGATTGTTATATTGATTATTTTTTATTTGTTATTCTATACAACTCTTTAATTTTCTTGCAGTTGATTTTTGAACACCTTATATTATTAAGTACTAGTTTCTGCATTCGACTTTGCCTTATAAAAAATCCTTTTTCCTATCCAGGACATTTTTTACCAAACCACATCCAAATCAATTAAACCATTAAGACGTAAAGAATTAATAAACATAGACCAATCAATGAAAAACAATAGGAATAAACAATAAGAACAAAATGCACGAATATTTCTCAATTGTCACAAGACACTATAAAGGCATAACAAGTAATTCTCATGAGTTTTCCAAACAGCATTATTCCTTAATTCTAAACAGCTGTTCGGAATAGTTTTGACTTTGTGAGGGGGTTTATTAACAACAATTAAACAGGAAAAATATTAAGCACTCAAACACTACTTACAACTAACTTCTAATCTAATTTCAAATTTTATATTTCAGGCATTTTACCAAAATATTTGTCAGTAAATTTCTATTTTAAGATATTTTCCTGTTGTTTGTTTCCACAAAAAACAAGAACAAAAGGAAAAAACTCTTTTGAAAATACAATTAAAGTTTTGAAGGAGAATCAAAAATGCTGGTTCTTACCTTTTCTTCCACCGTAGGTGATCCTGCATTGTCGTAGTGATGTGTGTCTACCCAGCCTCCGTCCTCATCCTGTTCATCCTCTATTATTTTCTCCTTGTCTTCACAATATTCTATCTGTTAATAGAATATTATTATTAGCATGGAGTTTATTGCAGACATTTGTATCTCTGTAATCAGAACTCTCTTGCAAATTTTACAGTTATGTAGGTAGGTATAATACTAAAATAGTAAACAGCTTTGCAATTTAGAATGTTCATAATATAAATAGAAGTTTCCAGAATATTTAAATCACATTTAAAATCTCTGCTGATATGACTCATGTCATACATTTTTATATAAATTTACTTAAAGATAAAATAATTGAATGAATATGAAACAATGGTAACATTATAAAGATAAGTATTTAATATCTTTGTTATGTTACTGTTGTTTACTTATTAACTTAACTAACAGAAAAAAAAATATTACCTGTTTACACCTCCTATAACATGGCACATTCCTAGTAATAAGAAACTGCTTATCAGCCGGCAGGTATGGTCTGATCTTCGCCTCTTCACCCTTGGCCCACTGCCAGGTGGGGCAGTGGTGAACCAAGTGGTCTCCAGCCGCTACAAACTCCTCAGGTGTTAAGACTCCTGTCTCTTGGAACTTTGACTCCTAGTAAAAGAAAAAGTTTTAATCTTAATTTGATTATTATACATTTTTTTTGATAAATTAATATTGACACAGCTGAACTATTTAATATATAAATATTTTTTACTTCATTTTATTTTGTTTAACTTTAAACACAGATTAATAAATTAGTTCTATCTGTATAAAATAAATGTTTTCTATTCTATTCTAATTAATCAAACAAAGATAAGACTATTTGATTAGACTACATCAACACAATTCTGGAATATCTATTCAGCTGTTCATTAATATTCAAGAATCTATTAACTTAAAAACTGAAAAGTACATAAAACACTAGTGTTTGAGTAAATATGATCAATAATGAATACAAAAGCGTATCAATCATTTTAAATATATTTTACACGGTACACACGGTTACACCTTACTGTAAACAATGATAACCATTATAATTACGAAGATAATAGTACCTTGAGCACCGGCGTCAAATATCCGGCGACTCCGAGGGCTGTGCCCTTTACCGTGTTTATCATATTCTGCATTTTTGCGCAGTTTGGTCACAGGCTTCCAACAATGCGCTGCAGTATTAACTTACGGCGTTTTTATTTTAAAATTGATTATGAACTCCACAAAGAAAGAGCCTTGCTTGCGTGATCCAGTTGATTTGTGAATTGACATTGACAATCATTGGTAATTTGACATTTGATGGCTGGCACTTGGCAAGTTGGCAGAAATAGAGTCGTTCCTAGGGGAGAACGATATAAATCAAATAATAGGCTTTACCTATGAAATTGCCGTTTTGTATGATAAAATTTAAACGAATTTTTTTTCATGTATTTTTTATTTGTATTAATCGAAGTAATCACCCATGCAATCAATGCATCTTTGCCAACGCAGTGGCAGTTTATTGATGCCCTTGTTAAAGAAATCGGCTGGACGGGAGGCAACAAATTCTTCAAAGGCATTTTGTACTGCCTCTCGGGTATTGAATTTTTTTCCCGCCAAGAAGTTATCCAAATTCTGGAAAAAGTAGTAGTCTGTAGGCGCAAGGTCTGGTGAGTAGGGCGGATGACGTAGAGCTTCCAACCCCAGTTCTTGCAACTTGGAGACCGTCTGCTGTGCAGTATGAGGTCGCGCGTTGTCGTGCAGGAGCAGCGGAGACGAGCGATTGACCAATACTGGTTGGAGATGTGCCAGCTTCTCCATTATTGTGTTCAGTTCTTCACAGTACACTTCTGCAGTAATGCTCACCCCGTTTGGTAAGAAGCTGTGATGAATCACACCGGCGCTAGACCACCAAACAGTGACCATCACTTTTCTAGGGGTAAGTTTTCGTTTAAGGCATTGTTTAAATGCTGAACCAGGATCCAACCAACTTGCGGTTATCAAACAGAATCCATTTTTCATCGAAGGTAACAATGTAGTTCAAAATTCCTTCATTTGTGTGTCTCTTGAGCAGTGCAAGGCACGTCTCGACGCGTACTTCGCGCTGGCGATCATTGAGTTCGTGGGGCACCCATTTGTCAAGCTTTTTTACCTTGCCAATTTGACGCAAATGGACCAATATTGTTTTGACGCTAACGTCGAAAGCTGCTGCTAATTCAGCCGTAGATTGTGTATCATCAGCTTCCACAATCGCCTTTAATTCGTCATTGTCGACCAAAGCCTTCGGACGACCGCGAGGTTCATTTTTCAGGTCGAAATTTCCAGAACGGAAGCGAGCAAACCAATAACCGGTGGTGCGTTGGTTTGTAGTGTTAGCTCCGTAAACGTCGTTGATGTTGCGTGCCGCTTGTGCCGCGTTGCTGCCACGACGGTACTCATATTCCATAATTACTCGAATTTTTAACGTATCTATGATGACGAAAAAGATTGAAATGCGATGAAAATGTAACACTAATCAATAAACAAATGACTACTTTTGGAAAAAAAACCATGTTTTTAAAATAAAATTAATTTGAAATTAGAATTGTTAGAGGTAAACCTGCTATAAATACTTACGAGTAATAATCAAAATCTTCCCCTTAGCGAGCGGTCAGTAGTTTTTAGCTTGGAGCTAGTGTTGTTGCCTTGGCTGGGGGCCTTAAATTCATTTGAGGCCACCACAGGTTAGTCCGGTTAAGCAGTTGATATCCCAAATGTGTTAAGTCGCTAGTGGTCATACCAAACAAAAAAAAAAAAAATCTTCGTTAAATTGATTTACTATTTTTGTCCTGTATTTAGTTATTGTACTACATTCATTAAATTGACTTTCTTCTAATAAAGTCTAAAGTGTCAAATATGTGACAGTGGCGCTTCCATCTCCATCCCTTAAATATATTTTTATTTTTGTCTGACCGTATTGGTCAGTTTAAACAGTGTAATAATAAGTAACTAAACATAGGTTAACTTAATTTTTATAATGAGTTGTACTGCAAACATCATAGACTTCATCTATCGCTTTTCATCAGGCGTGATCGAGGTCAAGAGCAAGCCCATTCCTCAATAAAAAAAAATCTATGATGAACTAATGTTGTCTTATAGCTGTTTTATATTATTCTTGCCTGAACAACCGGGCAAGTTCGTTATGCTCCTCTAGATGTCAGTATGTCATCGCTTGCGCTAGCGTTGGGGGTTGAGTAACCTCCTTCCGTTTGTATTTTGATAAACATTTACATAGTCTCAAAAATTTAATTATTGATCAGAAAAAAAAAATCGGCGTTCATTCTATCGCCAGACTAAACTCGTCAGTGTTGTCAGTCGATCGGACATTTAAATAAAAAGATTAGTAGGTAATTAGCGAAGTAAAGAGCATGTAGCGCCTCTAGTGTAAAATTGTGAAGCTGTCTAAGAACGACACTTTGACAGTTTTTGTACAGCGTTGCCAACGTGTGGGGAATTCCCCATACTGCGGGAAATCTCAAGTTGATCGAGGATTGGCATTATACGGGGAAAATGCGGGAATGTGGCATATTGAAAGGTCAGGCCAAGTCAGAACACGTTTTAATGAAATCGAAGTACTTTAACTTACCATTTTTGTTAGGTTACAAAGGTTACTCATGGATATCGAATGACTCCCTTTTTCTATTATATTGATTAGATCGCTCAACCGATGCGTTCGAAATCTATCTATCCAGCCTATTTTGTCCTATTGCTGGGCCAAGGCTTTCCCCTCCCTTATCCACACAACTCTGTCATTTCTTATGTCGGGCCAGAGGGAATTTTGTCTCAGAATCAGTAGAATTTGATAAATCGAAATTGGCAGCACTGCAACTGTCGTTCTTAGGCAATTTCTAAATTTCACCGCTAAAGGCGCGCGTAATCTTTGCATGATTTGTATCGCCAATACTAATATGAATCTTTTTGAAACGCAACTTTGCTCAACCATTTCTCAACTCTATTCGGCTCGTCGGCTCATTGTCGTTGATGTCATTGTCAAACGTCAAACTGGCCAAAACTTTGATTTTTCAGTGTTCATTGATAACGCAAAAAATGATAAATTTTTTTTTCGGGATATAAATTGTAATACAATTGAATTATACATAACATTTCTATATCGAAATCATCATGGAAGACGTTCTTGATGAGATAGTATCTTCGGAAGATTTGCAAGTAATGTGAAAACTTGTGCAACGTTGTATTCGTGAGTCATTGAATGTTATACTGATTATTCTTTATATTTGTGATTTATTTAGAAGTTCGAGAAAGTGTTCCACGAGCAGCTACACCAAGGGAACGTGACGCACAAGGCGCAATTCGAGTACGCATGGTGTCTGGTTCGGAGCAAGTATCCAACAGACGTGCGGAAGGTACGGCGCAACTTTGTCTAATCATTATCCTAATGTTGTTAATTTTGACGTTTTTATTGCCTTTGTTGTACAAAGAATTCAAACTTTCACCCAAGACAATCAACGGAACAAAAATTGAGCATTCAAATAAAAATGTTTTAAGTGCTTACTAAATATAAATAAAAACAAAAGTCATTCTTGCTATTTTAAGCCACACAAATAATTCCTAACAGTTTCATCGAAAATCAATGTTTGCCAAATCAGAGGCCCCAAGGTCTAAGAGGACTTTCAGATCATGTCTTCCTTGATCTAAAAATACTTTGATATGCTCACTGGGCACAAGTAAAGGTCATGAAACAAAAACACAAAACCTGTTTAGAATAATACTTGGTGTATCTATGTTAAAACTGCATATCTGGATGTGTATCAGTAAAAAAACAGTCATAAAAATTAATATGTTGAGCGATTTCAACATCTATTATCTATCATCAATATGCTCAATTTATTAATTTTAATAAACAAAGGAGGCATTATATTATATAGTTTCAATTTTGCTTTAATTTTTGACTAGCTTTTGCACACAAGTTCATACACGCATATATCTCATTTTTCCCGTTCCCAAGGAATCACTGTTACATATTGATGAAAACCGCAATTAAAATTTGTTGCGTGTTTGAAGATATAATAAGCATACAGACAGCGAAAGTGACTTTGTTTTATACTATGTAAAGATGGTGCTTGTGCATTTTTCTGTGAATGATATGATGTCAACATTAGGAATGTTATGGTCCTTCTGGTGTTTGACTTAAAGGAGACACTGGCTGGACTCAGCAGGAAAAGTAATAATAATAAATAAAAATAATTTTCTCATAATTTTTGGTTAAATCATCTGCCTAGCATTTTCCTAACTATATTGGGATCAGCTTCTAGTCAAACCAGATTCAGCTGAATACTAGTATTTTACATAGAGAGGCTTCCTACCAGACCTCTAAAACCCATCAACAGGGTAACACGGTACTTCTTGGGCAGACTGGAGTCTTTCAATCACAGATAAAACAAATATTATATCACACTATTCTGATATCTCAACTTAAGATTTACATTTACTTACTACTAATTCTGATGACAATTTTCAGGGTATCCTGCTTCTCAAAGAGTTGTTCAACTCGCATCCTGATGGCAAACGAGATTACCTGTTCTACCTTGCCATAGGTAATGCTAGAATCAAGGAGTACAACAAAGCCCTGCACTATGTGAAGTCCTTCCTAGAAATTGAGCCTGCCAACCAACAAGTTCTGGCTTTAGAGGTTAGTACTACTTTAACATTTACCAATGAAAATCGATGTGTAATTAATTTATTTAAATTCCAACTAATGTTATTAATTTTGATATTCTCACAATTTCACAATTTTTTTAATTTTTAGGGTTCCATACCTAAAGGGTAAAAACGGGACCCTATTACTAAGACTCCACTGTCCGTCTGTCTGTCACCAGGCTGTATCTCATGAACTGTGATAGCTATATACAGTTGAAATTTTCATAGATGATGTTTTTCTGTTAAAAAAAAAAAATATTTAAGTGGGGCTCCCATACATCGAAAATTTATTAAGTATAGATAATGGTACGGAACCCTCGCACTTGACCGGTTTTTGTAAGAAGCCATGGAATAAATTTGTAACATGCACGTTTTTGTTGCTCGACCCAACACTGAAGGTTATCCCAACCTTCCTATTCTTGTATTCAATGAACTAAATACATTTTGCGTTGTTGTGACTTAATTACTCCACTTATAAAAAGGAAAAGCAATCAATTCAATTGTTAATATTGTAAACATGTTTCTTTATAGTTATATTCATTGTGTGCCAAAGTTTCATGTTTACAAAAGAAGCCATTATTAGCAGACTGTGTATGTTAATTCTCTTTTCTTTTTATATACAATGTGTTCCTTTTGATATTCCATAACTCTAGGGTATTAATCAGACCACCTAAGACAATTGAATAGCATATTAAATATTTTAAATACTTACAATTTTTTTTTCTCTTTCATTTCTTCTACATAATAATTCGAAAAAACTGCGACTGTCCATGTAAGGCGAATTTACCTGAAATACTAAACAAAAGTGGATGACTGACCTAACTTATCAATGACATTTAGCTACTTAAGGACTTGTTGTACTGGTGACAATTTTTGAATCTTACGTTAGCTGCGTAACTATGTGTTTCGGGACCCATGTTTCTTAGACATCATCTGCCTCCCAACTATATTGGGGTCGGCTTCCAGTCAAACCGGGTTCAGCTGAATACCAGTATTTTACGTGGAGCGGCTGCCTAACAGACCTCCACAACCCATTAACTGGGTAACACGGTAGTTTTTGGCAAGACTGAAGTCAGATTTTCTGGCTTCTGACATTCCGTAACGACTGCCAAAGATACAAATGACAGCCGGGACCAACGGCTTAACTTGCTTTCCGAGGCACGAAGTAAACTCGGTATGTTAAGACAGTCACCCATCCACAGACCAACCTTGGCAAGCGTTGCTTAACCTTGAAGATTGACCCGTGCGGCTGTTATGGTTTAGCCACGAGCTCATGTTTCTTAGACATTTAACATTATTTCTATAGAATCTAACCTTCAATTTAGAGAATATTAAAAGGAACAAGATGTACTTATTTACAAGCTTTTGACCGCGACTTCGTACGCGAATATCCCGTTTGTCATTCTCGTAGGAATTTCGAGAAATTCCTCTCTTAGTGCTCCCCTGCACTCTAAGGAACCTAATGCCAAATTTCAGCTTTGTACGACTAGTAGTTTCGGCTGTACGTTATCAGCTGTCAGTCACTCGGCTAGTAACGGAAGGATTTGATATATTAGGATAGACAAAATGTTTATGCTTCTGTGGTGGTGGCAGGCAGAAACTACAGAACGAGACAAACTATTTGTTTTTTTTTAAATTTCTACGTGGTTCTTTGTTGATTAAGTTTGTTGTAGGATCTAAGGTTGTTGGATCGTTTGTCCGGGCCTCACCGAGCTTCATTGACTCGGTGCTTTTCTGGTGGTTGCCTCTGTTGATTCTGGCTTTCAAGAGCTGCAGTGTTTGCTAATAGTGTGTGGCAGGCTTGTCCTATTCAAAAACTATAGGGACATACTCCTTTTGTTCCATCATTTTTCAAAACTGGACAACACTGCCAGTTTCAAGTACTACGCGCCCGCTTTCTCAAAGACATTCGTTTTCATGTTTGCATTAATTATAATATAACACATTATGAAGGAGCCCTAATGAAGCCAGAAGATCAGTTCAGTAGCCAAATCGCATTGCACAATCCTAATGACGATTGCTTTGCTTTTATCTTCAATAAAATCTATTACATTGATTCAATACGGTCTATTTGACTGTCCAACCATCTTAACTTCATCATGTATGTCCTAAGTCCTTCCGACATGACTCTTAACAATGTAGTTGACTGCCCATCTTCTTTAACTCAAGGGCGAAAGCACCAGGGTAGGGAAGCCCGCGAAATTAATAAAAATCATCAATACATTCACTCTCAGATAGCATAACCCTCAAATGTTATGGTTTCATGAAAAAGTAATTCAAATGGATAAGTGAGGCTGTATTGAACATTTTAATGTTAATATTTCTTTAAACACATACCAAGACTCCTTCGTGCCTCATGAAGCACATCATACTTTGGTCTCGGCTGTAATTTTTAGATCTTTGTTATTCCTGTGATTTATAACTGACCGTTATCTTAACATGGATAATATCCAGGCATATTATGCCTGTTGAATCCCGGGACCAGTAAGTATCCGGTTTGACTAGAAGCTGACCGCAATATACTTAAGGCTAGGCGATTGATTGGTTTCGATAAACACATATTTGTTACGTTAGCGAAAAAACTAAGAAAAAACCTAAGAATTAAAAAAAATGACGTCAAAAAACCCGACCACTAGAAACGACTAAAAAGTTCCAAACAAGTCGCTTTTCAAGCAGTCTGATGCAGTTTTATATCGCCTATGTCACTACCACAATTCTGACGAATTCAAAGACACCTCATATGTCAAATTAAATAATTTATCTTCATAATCCGTCCAGCCGTTTGGGCAGTTGGGCCCAAACATACATATGTACATACATACGCTCGAAAAACATTACCCTCCTTCTGACGCAGTCGGGTAAAAACTGAATGCCGTGGGCTACACAGAATATCCCCTACTACATACTAAAGTGCCATTTTCCTTAAATTCCAGCGCCAGATCAACAAACGCATGGAGAAGGAGGGTCTGATCGGCATCGCGGTGGCGAGCGGCGCCGTGCTGGCCATCGGTGGCATCGTCGGCCTCGGCATAGCGCTGGCTACCAGGAAATAGCATTTGGCCTTCCTGTGAGTATGGGACTATATACTTTTTGGTGCTTGGAGATATTGTTTATGATAAGTGTCGGTTTTCGTATTTTTTTATGTTTTGGTGTTTAGTTGTGGAGATGAGATTGGTATAATATTATCCTAATTAATATTAGAAATGCGAAAGCTAGTTTGTGGATTAACCGACTTCAAAAAAGACTTTTTTACAAAAAAATACAACCGACTTCGAAATAAAAAAAAAAACACTACACAATGGAATCGATATGCGTGTGGCGTCACAGACCGATACACTTTTTACCGGAAAACCTGATCTTTGATGGGTTTTATCTTCATCAATTTTTATTGATTTGATAACAAAAAAAAATACGTATCCAATATTTTTCGACAATCTAACTAACGGATTAAATAGAATCATAAGGAAACATCCCTATTTATGTTAGGTAATATTGTGAATATCAATATTGGTTTATATGATAATGATAAGCTTTGATAAGCCATGGTTATTGGAATGTATCTGGATAAAGTTTGGTGATATGATAAGGCATAACCTAAATATGGACGCGTTGGTAACAGGTGTGATAATAGTGCTGTCCTATATTTCGATACAAAATACAAAACTCCCCCTTCCATTTACCGCTGTAAAGTTGGAATTTCAAATAAATCTTTCTTAGCGGCTGCTTGCATCATCTGCCTAGCCTTTTTCCAACTTTATTGGGGTCGGCTTCCCAAAAAACCAATACCAGCATTGGTTTTAGCGGCTGCTTACGCTGTAAAATAAAAATATTTTCCGAATTTCAGCTGTCTAGACTTTTTTGTTTTGACTGTGCGCTGATAGACCGTCTGGACAAACGATTTTATAAGTATAGGCATAGGTACAAGATTGGCGAATCTATTTTATCAACGAAAACGCTTCATGCTGGCGAAACCTTGACTAAAGAACAGTTTCTGCTTGTCTAGAAAAGTGATATTACTATTGATTCTCAATAGTAGAGCCTTAAACTTTTCACAGTTAACTGTAGAAGCTTACAGTAACCGCTCAGACTTATTTAAATGTTTATGGCTCGGTGGCACGCGATGCAGCGCTTATCGCCTTTCTAACATTGTAAACGTTATTCGTAGGAATAAGTTTGTGCTAGTAAATAACACAACACGACTTTATTTTTGGAAAAATCGATATGGCTTCTTAAGAGCGTTTATATGCCGTACGGCATGTCATATAAACTTTCAAGTCCTTATTTTTCGAAATGAATGAACCGATTTTAATGAAACTTCCATATCCTCCTCCTATCCATAGTTACATAGTTCTCCAGGGTCGCGGAATATGTTCGAAAGAGTTACCGCGGCCCTGGAAAGTAAAAGGCACTAGGAGGAGCATGGGTGGATTTTAGTCAGTAAGAGTCTGACACTCCCTGCCGCTCCACCCAGAGCGGAAGGGGTCATTTGATGATTTCCCATCCTTAAAAAAAAGGATACATAGTTCTAAAAAGTTATCAAAGAACATCTTCGAATTGTCTTATTTTAAAAAAGATAATTGGAAATCTCAATATCAATGGAAAATTTAAAATCGGTCGAATTTAGCTGTAACACTATTTTTAGAAAATGTTCTTTGAAAACTTTTTAGACCTATGTATCTTGCTTATGCGTAGAAAGTTTCATTAAAATCGGTTCATTCATTTCGAAAAATTAGGACTTGAAAGTTTGTATGAAATGACGTACGGCGTTACTATTTTGAAACGATTAGATATAGATCAAAGGAAAGATGAATGAAGTTGGTAAAAAATATACCTATTGGCATGTATAAAAGATAGGCCAGTCTTAAAAGGCGATATTTAGTTAAACCTAAATACAAAGTTAACAGCACAGTATTAGTGTTTCTTTTTTGGCGCATATTGGGCGCAGCTGAAAACACCTCTTGTCGAGGAGTGGGACAATATATCACAGCCAACAATAAGAAAGCTGATACATTCAATGACCAAAGAAATGGTGTGTTATTAAAGCAAGAGGAGTTAATACCTCCTGAGGCAATGAAATTGAAATTTGTCCGAAACTTATATTATGAACAATGTTTTTATTGCGTGAAAACTCAAAAAAAATATGAATGAAAAAGCTTTGTTGTGTACTCCACAATAATGCCAACCTTTCCTGCTTTTGGTACTTATGTTAGGTATTGGCTCATTCTCATACAGAGAACATGCGTTAATAGATTTAGAATTACGTTACTTTTTAATACGCAAATAATTCAACAATCTCATCTCCCATATAACAGTCTCGACAATCTTCTGACAAGCAACATATTCTATTGTTCCAGAATGAACGCTCTGTTGGGCGCTCATTACCTCTTTAAGAAGAAGCAAATTAAGGAGGACTAAAGGACCAGGTTCCAATGCTATCCTTAAAAAAACAACTCTTTTACGCGGCTTAGATTTATTTTTTATTTATTATCTATGTACAAATTCATCCATGATAATTTAAATTCTGTTCTAAAATTAAAATGTTAAAAACGCTTTTAGATTTAAAAAAAGAATATTGAGTGGTTTTTGATTAAGTAGCATAGTTTTTTTTAAGAGTAATTATTATTATAGTAAGTAGTTAGTGTAAAATGTATGGCATAAAATACTATGTGTAATGTATTTATTTCTCTAGTGTTAGGCACTATTTGTATATGTAAGAGATGGTTATAATAATATATTGAAGGAGTAAGCGTTTGTCAAAGATTCCATTAAATAAATACACTTGTTTTGGTTAAAAAATCGTATGTTGTATGACCCTTCCTGAAGTATATAAGTATATTTAATGTGGTTTTCGAGGTGATGAGTAATGGTGAGTTTTTTATGAATATGACACATTTTACTAGTGTTAATTTGACCTCTGACTCATACAAATGTTTAAAGGATACAAGTTATTACTATAATGTATATTATGTTGTGAAGAGTGATTTTTAATGTTACTCGAATACGAATTGCGCAGTTTCAAGTGACGTGATTATATAATTATTTAACTAATTGAGAACGTCATTAAAAGGTAATAAAACAACACATTCAAAACAATTATTTTATTATTCTTGTATATAGTAATGTAATGAAGCAGCGTACAGCTAGTACTCTAATGTACAATGGCTCAGGCGTGGTTTCAACTATAAAAATATACATAAAATAATATCTTCTGTCTCAATTAGGTATATCTCCGTCAAAATCATAACAATACTGAAAGTCCATCCACTGAGATGACGTCATCATACAATATGGCGGCTTGTATCGTCATCCCAATCGTATCTTAATTAATTATTGCATAAATACTTAACCATTTATGTAAGTCCAATGATTTTGAAAAATACACCTAATTAGTACAGTAATAGATTCGAAATTATCTTGAAGGAATGGTGGCTGCGCTTATTGCGGCAGTCGTATACGGTAGCGCCACCAGAGAACGAAAGAGATAGAAATAATTTATGCGGACGTTGCGAGATCATCTGAACTAGATTTTGAATATCTTGTGATGATGTTTCAAATTAATTAAGACCACAGAATCAATAAATGGATGTATGTGTTGTAGCCAAATCGTTGAATTGGCCATTTAGTAAAGAGGTCGGCCGTTTCTGGCCACTTAATGAAATTATCATTTCCGCGATATGGCTACGAAAAATGTTCCAGCTAGTGCCTCCGTAGAGAAGAAGGCTGACACTGCCTTGGATATATCACCGGAAAATTGCAAACTCCGTAAGATTGTAATAAATCTTTACTAGATTATAATTCCTCGATATATTATGAAAAAATCGTTTTATATAAGTACAATAAATCCCATCCAAATTCAATAGTTACCAATACAACGTGTAACAGAATAAACGCTTTACCTCTTAAGGGGTCATTGTACTCATCATTACGAACAATTTTTACTGTGGGACCAACCCAAAAATTGTAAAAAAAAATCAGCTGTTCGATTTGTCGAGTTACGCTCACATAAATGTATAGCATCTTAACAATTTCACGCGATATTTTACAATCTTACGGCTTTTGCAATTATCCGGTGACAGTTATATTAAAGTAAGTACAAATAAGTTGTACTCTGGTATATACAGCTCATTTATTGATTTCATTGCCTTCAAAAAGTAGTTCTAACAAAACAAATATTCAGGCTTAAAACTTGTGATGTCAACCGGTGATCTGTAGACAGTAGATAAACAAACTACTTGGTACTGTCACATGGTGAACAAACTTAATATCTTGTGCTCCCTCAACATAAGCTAGGTCCGTTCGAGCCGCGCCATTCACGACAACATACACATCTATTAACATTGAAACATTTTGCAAGAATATTATACATCTGTACTACATCAATTCATTATTTTGTACTCTGTTATTCTGGCTTTATTTACCTACGGTTACCGTAAATTGCGTTTCACTCGAACAGACAAAAATCAACATTATACTGTGCGTTAAACTAATAAAAAAGTTTTACATGATAGGTCATGCTAATGAGGTATATTAGTATAACCAAACAAATAAAGAAAAAAAACTAATGTCGAACTTGCAGTTCACAAGGTAACTAAACGTAAGTATTATATATCGAGAGCATATCAATGACTTATAGTCCTAAATATTCATTATTCTTCACTGGTATATAATATTCTGCATTATCAACAACTGTACAGTGCGAGGGGGCTTCGCATCATTTTATTAGTTTCAGACTTGGTGAAGTCTAGTAAGGGGCCTACACATGAAGTGGCAGAGTTTGTGCGATGATATCAGGTCACGTTTCTACCTGCAACTAATTGGCATGCAAGTTTATTACGTTACAGGCTACCGAGAGATCGTGCCTCGCAATGTAATTAAACTTGCATGCGACTTGCTTGCAGGTGGAAACGCGGCTTAAGAGCAGGTTGTTTTGCTCCAAGAGCATTATTATTTAGTATCAAGTAAGCTCAGAGCTTCTCGCCACATCGATGTGTAGAGCCCCTTACATAACGATGTAAACTCCCCATATTATTTATCTGTATTTTAAGTGGCATGTGTTGAAAAAATATATATACTTTCCTTAATCACAATCTGGTAACTGACTATTGTTTAATGTTATATTACAGCGTGCATCAACTCTATTTATTTATCTAAAAGAACTATAATGAGTAGAATGTAGTCAGAGTAATCTAAATAAAAGATACTTGCAGCTATACCATAATAATCAAATATTAAGCACTCATTTTCCTAAACAAACAAAACTTATTTTATATACAGTCGAAAATTATTACTCACTATGGCAACACTGTTAAATGTCAACAAGGTTATATTTGCGCAAACCAAACTGACTTAACCATCAATTCTCACTAACACACTAAACAAAAATTATTTCAATCAACCCGTAGAACTTACTCTAGTAATAATATCTATGAATTTCCTTGCGATGGCCACATTCACGCAAGTGTCAAAATGACAGCTTTACAAGCCCCGGTGGCAAAGTGAGATATCTCAATAAATTCATAAATGTAATATCTCTCATATAAAAGGTTAAATGCTTTTACCTATTGCTCTAAATACTTAAATAACGTGAATCCTAACGTTCAGGGGCGGGAAGTAAATATAATTTTGTGACTCGCTTACGAATATCTTATAATATACTAAATAACTATAACATTGTACTCTAAAAAATATGTATAAGTATTGAAGGCTAACATGAGATTGTAATCACAGTAATTGTTATTTAAGTAACGAGCCCACATCATTACTACAAAATAAACCTTCACTTGTACACTATAAGGTTCATATTACCACAATACCAACGCAAACCGTTCAACTACCCACGTATTTACACAAAATCGAAGGCAACGTCAAGGTATACTTTATTTATTGCTTTTTGTTACTATTTATTTATTTATGTACTTTACATATCACCTCAATTTATATACAATGCATTATATCGTCTTATCATAATATATTGTTAAGTGTCAATTTGAACTTTTGACGAATCGCACCGCGCACGCTGTGATAACGCGATAACTGCTCATCCCTTGGATGATAGTCAGTCTCAAGGTGGATGACGGTCATCAATACAGGTAACATACAACATACAGGGCAGAACACTCGCGAGTAACTCACAGTACACTAAACATACTGAACGTCGTTCCTTCCAGACTTTCGGCACATACTGTTGCAATGCAAATCTTGCCAATACAATTTGATCCTTAAATGTTTTAATCGTTATACATCATGTTCTTATCGCGTTAAAACCTCGCCGTTCGCGATTCAGTATACGCACATATTATGTATATTTACTTTAATAATAGTATGATTTAAGCTCAGTTATATTTGTTCGTATACAATATTCATCGTATAAAGTTAGTGTGCTCTTTGATATCTGAGGTTTATGCTCATTACTCGCTACGGTCGTGACAGTCTAAGGTTCGTCTAGTGAGTGCGTTCTATAAAATAATGTTAACACGAGTACCTACGGGCAGCACTAACAATGACCTAATGACTTGCATATATTTACCTACGATATACTCTATATAGTATATATATAAATGCAATCTGCAAAATGCATAAAACAACAGTTATTTATATCTATAAATTGTATAAAATATTAAATAAAATCTATTGAAGTGAGGTAGATGGATGGAATTTCACAATTTGTGTGGATATTTTTTTTTTTACTTTATAACGTTTGCCGCATTGGCCCAAATGCTGAGGTAGATGGATGGAATTACTATGTAAGAGGCCCTACTACGTGACCGGGACCTTTACATACACAATACAAAAAACACTACACTATTCTCATTAACTACTAAAACATTCTCACAATCATGTGGCGAGTCGATCTGAACTAATGTGTCAGGTAAATGCTAAAGTGAATAATGGCTGTGTTATCACATCGGGTATAAAAATAATGTCTCACTAACAGGTTTACATACGTACCTACAGCACGGCTATCCGCGACGAACACGGTTCAACACGCACAGATACACGACCACGGATCTGTTCGATGCTTACACCAGCAACACAGATTCGTGATATCTACGCAAAGTAACCAGACTCAACCTAGCTGCAACCGATTTAACCCTAAAACTTTAAATATACATTAATATCGGAAATGGCACCAACGACATTCCACGGGTCAACAATTAAAACCGTTATTACAAAAACGAACCAAGCTAATGACCACAAAACATAACACTCAAGCACCTTTTCATAATTTCAACAAAACATTGTCCTATCTGTGTTACTCGTAGTCTAAGTGACTATTCAACACACTTATCTTAACACGCCTTCATTTCATGAGTTCTTGTTGTGTTCGTCCTCTGAGTAGTCTCCGTCGTCCTGTCCGTTGTTCTCTGGGTCTTCGGAGTTCACTCTCCTGTCGTCCTCGTTATAATCCTTGTAGTAATCTTTGCCGTTGTCCTTGTCTGTCATATCGTGTTTGTCAGTATCTGTCTCGCTTATGCTGTCATTCCGTTGCCGTTCCTTCCCGAGATCGAGTGGTTCATCGGAGTCACGCATGATGTCGGGTTTGCTCATGTTCTCAGTGTACTGGCGCTGCATCTGTTTGAGAAAGCGCTGGTGTGCTAGGTTTGTCGGTGGTGGTGGTAGGGATGCCATTTGTGGAGATGGTTCCTCATATGATTTCCTATCGATGTGCATTGCGCTCATTTGTGCCAGTTTCGCGTTCATTCCTGCAGAAAAGGCAACGTTATAGAAATTATAGAATAAAAAAAAAAAAGAAGAAATTCTTTCTTCTTCATTGAGCATTGCTACGTACCAAACATATTCTCTCCGATGTACTGCAGGTAGGTATCGAGCAGTGCTGAGCTGCCTCCGTACCCCGGTGGGTAGTCATCATGCTTCATGCCGGCAGTCAGTCCATGAGGAAGGTTCTCCAGAGTTTTGGCTGTCACCGCTCGTACCGCCGGAACCTTTGTGATCGTCGTGTTTGCCAAGTTGTTTATATCTGGAGAAGGAATTATTGGTTTTAGGACACTCTTATAAACAAACTTGTTGCTCTACTCCAAATAGCTTGTGTGCCGAGTTCTAGGGTCCAGGATAATTAATTTGTCTAATCTGTTTCTAAAAACGTATAAGAGAGCGTCCCGGAGCAGGTGAGACTGTTGTGTTACAATTTGGTGTACAATATCCTCCAGTCTGCGGCGAGACTGTTGTGTTACAATTTGGTGTAATCCTCCAGTCTGCCTTATCAAATAACCGATGTAAATGCATTAGATTATTTTCTAATCAAAGATTCTTTAAGCCAGACAATACCAAGCTCTCAGGCGTTACATCTTTTAGAAAGTGACTTGCTCCTCCTGTAGACGCTGTAATACCATAGGCATAGCCGTTCCATTGCCTGCCCTTCCACCAACCAAACTTTTTTACACTTACGTGGTGGCGAAACCGGTATGCTGTCCTGGTATCGTGACTGGCTCAGGTCGTCATTGTCATTGTCTCCGCAGATGGAACTGCTCTCCGATGCCGCAGACTTGGCGTCCAGTTTGATGTCTGAGCGACGAGGTCCGGTGGGGGAGGCGCGCGCACGGAGTTGTTCCGGGGATACCTTCACACCGGCTTTTGCTAGTAACCTGATGGGGTTGAAAATTATGTTTTAGAATTTTGGTTAGGTAGAACACTAAGAAATTGTGAGGGAGGGGCGTTTTAAGGGACTCAGCCTAATTTGAATAAATGACATGATTTTGGTGGACATTTATTCTTTATCATTTTCATCCAGTGAATGAACCATTATTGGACGTAGGGGTTTTTAATCACAAGATTGATTCTTAGGGTCAGAGCGGGCATGAAATCTGACTGGATATCATATGCCATCATATACTAAGATAATAAAAATGATCCCGATTATAATAGGGAACCGATAGCTTCGTATTCTCTTTCTTTAAAACTTGTTTCCCTCCAGATAGAGAGAACACTATTGAAGCATCTGTATTTTTATTCTTTTTGTGGGTGTTCTTTTCTTTCGGAGTCTTGTCAAATGAATCAGCATTTAGTTAAACGAGCAAGAGCTTACGACTTTGACGACAGCACACTGTTTTGGAATGTAAGAATACTTACTGGCTGGCAAGTTCCGGGTCGAATCTAGTGGGCATCTGAAGCACGGGCAGATCCTTGGTGGAGATGCCGCGGTGTTGTCGCGACATGTGCGAGTGAAGAGAGTTGCGGGACTTGGCCACCGTGCCGCAGAGCACGCAACTGTGGAAGGAAGGATAATTATATAGCATTACATGGCTTGTGGTTTCTTAAGATGGAGGGCTTGATCTGTAGGTCGTGACAACGACCTACAGATCAACCTGACCAACCTTTGAAGATAGTTTTCGAATTGACGTAAGGCCATTTTATTTGCTGGATCATTAAGCTAGGCATTATCTGTTAATTTAATTACAAGTCAGAATATGTAGTTAATTTTGTAGTAGAAGCTCAAACATATTTGACATTGCTTAAATCTCGTGGTCTAGTCTCGGCAAAAGTGTAATAATATGATGTTTCCATACAAGTGTATGTTAATTACGCAGTGTATATTAAAATATATTCATGTATGAGGCGAAATACTGTACTAACCGATATCCAGGGCAGACAGTGTGCTTGTCTTCAAGATGCGTCCTCAGCGTGTGCGCAGATCTATAGATCTTGCCGCACTTGGGGCAGGGCCGCGGGTCCGTCGCCCTCACGCGGAGCAGGTCCTGCGTCCTCCGACACCCGCCTGCAACAGAACATGCACTTTATAAACTAAGGAATAAGGGTCACAGACCTCTGATATTTAGAGTAGTCCTTACCTCGTTCTCTTTATAAAGTAGTCTAGACTAAGAAGTAGTTTGTTAGTAGTTTAGATTTGTTTTAGTAGTTTGCCCTCTCATAAATGTAGAGTCAATATGTTCAAAGGTTAAATCAAATAAAAGAAACCTTTCTACTTGGTAGTTTTATTGTTTATGTATTTATATAAGCAGACACTTTCTTCTGGTAAAAATTAAGTTATTACGTATATATCGTATCACTAATACATTCGCAACTAGAATCGTTTACTCACATTGAACATTTGGTTATTGAGTGACTAAGTTTACGCTTAAAAATATTTTTTTATTATTTTTTATTTTTTTATAGTTATTATTAAGATATACGACATTGCCTCTCAGGCATCAGGAACAATTTCATCTACTCGCTAATTTAACCAATATTATTTTTTATTCGTTCTGGAGATCTATGAAATGTATCCGTTTCCATCGCATATATTTTGAAGGCATCTTCGATAATATTTACACGAGCTTACGAAATGGACTTGAAACTTTCCTAATCTACATTATATTTTAATGCTAAGGCAATGTATGTATTCATGGGTAAAGTATAAAATGTGCGAGTCTATCTGTAGGCCTATTGTTAAACATTGGAGTACAATTGTATTTATTGCTTTTTTAAAGCTAAGTGTTCCATGTATTGTAGGAGCGGTAATCATCTTTGGCTGGCGGCAGCGCCCCGCTATCACTATCACGCAGTAGTACGCAAGTCGCTAGCCGCTAAAACTTAGAACAAAGGCATTTCATGTTTCGTTCAGGAGCTGTGCGCTTCAATACTTGCGCTATATAATATGTCAACAACATTCAATAACAGAATAAGTTTTATTTTTTGGTATATTTCCCTTTTTCTTTACAAAAATATATGCGAATGGAATCGTCGATTATTATGTACATTTTAAAATAAATCCTCCGGTTGTCTACACTGACTAGATATGTTTTAAATTGTGCACGACTCACGTACAGAGAGCATCACGAACAAACATCATTTAGAAAATAAATTCTCTATTACTTGGATCAAAACTTATTCTTAACTATTGCATTCAAAGGCATTTGATTCATTTTCGTTACAATCTATTTCGTATTGTCTTATCTATGGTCGAAAGTATTCAAGTAAGGAGTAGGAGTAGCACACACTGGTGCAATCGTTCGTCAAAAACCATAAATCTTGTATAGAAGTCATTTCACACACACCTAAGTACTATTTGTATAGTCATAAAAAATAAAATTTTCAACCAAAATTATAATAAAAATAACAAATGTAAAAAAATAAAACTTCCAAGTAGTCAAACTATTGCACCAGTTATGTTTGAGGAAAAAGTAGTTTGGCAGAATGATGTCCCGTCTAAAGGGGCTTGAACCCACCGCGAATCGAACCAACTAATGCTACGCTTATTACCAGGACACCAGAGCCTAAGACAAACAGCTAATCGAAGAATAATACCAATCGCTTATAAGCGTCGTCGGGACAAGCGAATCGCGCATCGGACTTAGGATTTAAGCTTCTTTACAAGCTGAATCTACTACTTGATTGAATGGATTAGCGTCAATGGTCTTCAAACGTCCACACTTTATTCCTAATCAGCAAGAGTTATTATTCAATAATAATTTGCCTGACCGTCCCTGCAGATTATGTACAGATGAAATGGGACGTTTGTAGCATTGTAACAGGATCTACAGTTAGCAGTATCGTTAAGCACGCCAGACGACGCTTATAATCGAGAGGCTATAACCGTAGAAGCAACAATGGAAGTTACAGGCGTTCAGGAAGTCATCCGAATGATCGACATTCATTAGTTGCACTTCATATTCTATCAATGGCACCAATCATCACATGTCATAACGCGCTTATAATATAAACCTTACTTAAACAATATCAGTCTATTCTACTACAAAAATAATTTTCAGTCGATTTATACCTACTGCTTTATACAATGTTTTATGAACATGATAGCGTTATATGAAAAAATGCATCCAGGAGATCATTATATTCTCTGGTTAAATTACGAGCCCCACTCGACTTAGTTCCGTTTCACAGCCGTTGAAATTTTAACTTTAGAAAGCCGAATATCAAACGAGTCGCGTTCCCGATCGGCCAGTGCGCTCAGTGCGCTCAGTGCAGTCAGTGCGGTCTCAGTTCGCCCAGCCACAACTCCACTTCAAAGTTTTCATCTTTTCCCACTGGCGGCGGTGCTTGATGCGCATGTGGTTGCGCACGGAGTTGGGGTGCGCGAAGTAGCGCGCGCAGCTCGACACCGGGCACACGGGGCTGTCGCGCGGGTAGTGCGCGTCCAGGTGGCGCCGCGCCTGCGCCAGCGACGCCAGCGCCGAGTGGCACAGCGGGCACGACAGCCGCGCCGGCTTCAGCGCGCCCTCTTCCAGCAGGCGAAGCAACTCCAGCCCGCGCCCCTGTCCCTCACGCGGCACGGTATCGCATACCGCCGGGTTTGCCAACGCACCCAGCACCGCGGCATCTGCAATGCCGACAGCACCATGTTACACAAACTATCTACGGGCAAAGCGGTTGGCAAACCCGGCCCTAAACTCGACGTCCCGAACCGTCCGAACGCAATAAACTCTCTAAAAATATTACGTCATATTAAAATACAATATATAGATACGATAAACAATCCCGTTCCGATTTCGCTTCACGTAGGTCCTTGGCACATCTATTCCTATTATTGTAAGTACTGCGCGTCGAGTCGCCGGCGGGGAGCGGCGATCACCACCAGGCGCTGAGCGAGCCGAGCGTGCCAGAGCCGGGCGGCGCGTGCACGGCCGGCGCCAGCTCAGCGTCGCGCCGTCTCTAAGAGTTCTGCCGCTGCCGGATGCCGTGCGCTTGCAGCTGGTGGTTGATGAGGTAGTGCTTAGTTTTGCACTTCTTGCCGCAGTGCTGGCATGGGAACCACTGGTCGCGGTCGGTCTGCGAGTGCACATTGAGCATATGCTGGCGCAGGTTGGAGGTGGAGGAGTACACGCGGCCGCACAGCGGACACTGCGGCCGGTAGCCCATCGCCGCCCCGCCCGCGAGAGCCGCCCCTGTAACACAGAGGCGGCGGTTAGACACAGATCCGAACAACATCGTTAAGCGCTATGGTGAGTGTATCGGTCGCAGCGGTCCGCGGACGGGGCGGGGTCGCGCCTCCTCTGTTTGACGCCGTGTATCGAGTTCATGTGTATCTGCATGTACTGGCGGGTCTTGAACGCCTTGCCGCAGACGGGGCACGAGTGCGCGAGCTCGTGCGCCGCGTGCACGTTGAGGATGTGCTGCTTGAGGTTGCTATTGTTGCTGTACAGCTTGCCGCACTCGGGGCACGCGGGCCTGCAGGGCTCCCCGGGGGGCCGCTCGGGCCGCTCGTCGGGCGCGGCCCGCTCGCCAGGCCAGCTGGCTCCTGGGGCAGGGAGGTCTCCGTCAGTGGCGCTGCTACCAGTTCTGACTCGACGCAACGTCTAGGACGGTCGGTCGCTACGTAACTTCCACGGTTGCCAACATTTTCTAACTGCGTTTATGCGTATTATGTTTTGGGGGCGAAGTACGTTTTAATCGAAACGATTATAATATAGTAATTAAGCGCTTTGGTGTCGTTCTTCGTTATTTAATTGTTAGTGTTATTATATTACATGCAATAGGTACATGACTCAATAATGTACAATTAATGATTTCATTTATTTCCTTTGTTCTTTTGGACGTCATTAATTTTGTAGATTGGAAATGGAAATTACTGTTATAGATTGTAATTGTTCAGAGCAATTCAACGGTGATTGTGTTGTGGTATTGAGTCATATATCATTAGATATTATTAGTGTGTTTGGAATGCACTTACCGTAATTGTCGGGTATTCCTGATGGACCTGGCAGGCCGGGGAAACCTAGAAATTAAAAAATTCTCATTAATGTCAAAAAAAATGATACATAAAACAAAAAAGCAATCGTACAAAATAACGGAAAATTAGTGAAGCATTTAACCTGATGCATTCTTTTTATACCTGGCAGATTGAGTAGTCCAGGGAAGTTGTGCGGTAGCGTTCCGTTGGTGTTGGCCATGGTGGCGGGGTCGTCGTAGTCGATGGGCTCCTGTTTGGCGCGGGTCTCGCCCTCAGTGTCACTGGCACCGGCGTCAGAGGACGACTCCTCGCCATCCCCAGACTGAATAGAAAAAAAAGAAATGTTTTATTTTTGATAACTCCAAAACATGTAGAAAATAGAAAGAAAACTAGAACAACAAACAAACTGAAACTTCTGATATGTTTTCTGCTACTAAAATGCATCTAGTTAGAAGAAGGTTCTTTGCCGGACAGTATCTTTTTTTGAAACTAACAGTGTTTTGAACAAAAGGGCAAAACCAAGACTTCCAACTAAAAACAAGGTTATTCCAAAATCTTACCAGATTGTTAGAAACTCCAGACAGATGCGGATTCTGCGAGGTATCCATAGCCTGGCCAAACAGAGCAAGTTCGTGCCCGTTGGTGCCCAGCCGCTCTGGGCTGGCTCCCTGCACCGACAGTAGCTGTTCCGTCCTACACCAATAATTTTAAACACTCATAAATACCACTAACTCCCATCACATGTAGAAGCAGAAGATAAGTTAAAAAATCGGAATACGTATTTCTGAAGTGTGCAATTTACAGGGCAGCGTCAGCTCACTAGCGCAATTTAGTGTTTATAGTAAATTGAAGCAGGGAAGAATTTATTACTAATTAGATAATATTTTTATTATTTATACTGCGATTATAAATTGGGCTTTCCATTCAGACAAAAACATTGCTAGCCTATTACGTAATCATGGACTTGTCAGTAATACCTGGACTTCAGCTGCGCCTGGTACAGGTCTGAGGACCTGGCTCGCTTCGGTGGTGGTGTGTTAGCTGCACCGTCGTCTGGTTTCCGTGGTCTCCTGCCTTCGCGCTGTTGACCCCCCTCGCGGCCCTCGCGTGATCCGCCGCTTCCAGTTTCAGTCCATGAAGATGCTGACTGTTGAAATTATTTGGTATTTAGCAATAATACTATGTTGTTATAAAATAACATAACTTATTGTTTTTTATGTTTACATGATTTGTCCCGCGATGGGCGCCATTAAGTGTTTTTAGTGCATAAAGTGCTACTTCAAGCCTACTGGCGTAGGACTTTTAATATAATGTTCTAAAAAGGAATCTGAAGCTTTTCTAGAAAAACCTTCTGATCTAAAGTGACTAATCTATTGACACAGGATTACTGCTTATGTTAAAAAATTGGTTTTTGATGTCCCAAAAAAGTGGTTTTGGCGCCCAACTTGGTACTAAAATGTTATACTGGCGCCCAGCATGTGATTGCAAATAAAAATAACAAGAAGCCTGTAGTCTTACTGGTGAAGCCTTCTGATCTAAAGTGGTCATCGGCGCTGGTGCTGGAACGTCAGTCAGTCCTCGCACTTGTAGCAGTTGAGCTGCTCTCAGGAACTCTTTCAGCTGCTCTTGTCCGATGTGAACCTCTCCTTGGTACATGAATCTGAACGGTACAAAATAGATATCTATTAATTCCACTGGGTTATATTGAAAATAGGAAATTGTCAAGTCGAGGATGTTGATAGTTATAACTAACACTTGTTTCTCAAAACTAGCAGGAACTTACCTTAGAAGACTCTCCATGTCTTTGTCATGGACGTCACGCAGAATCACGATGGGATGTTGACAAGGATTCGCCTTCAGTAGCCTCCGAAAATAAGGACTACACGCTGACAACACCACCTAGTATACAACATACAAATAAGTCAGGTATTCCAAGTATAGGTAGGATACTCGTGTGAAAGTTGGACCAAATAAAATAAATCTGGTGAATGTCTAAGTACAATCGTGGGTCCCAACTACGTGATGTACATTCTTGATGTTTCTCGGTAAACTGCAAGAAAGTATCAATACCAATTCCCATGCAGTATTGACGAGCGATATTGTTGGCTAACACTTCCAAGATTTTAATATGCAAATAATTTATTGGAAATAGTGCAGTGTTGTAATTCGATTTTATATCGAACTTTCACGGAATGGTGGTAGGTAATTATTGCGACATTGATTCAATATTGTCGTGTTTGTCGCGTGTGATTTTTCTAAAAGTTTAAGAATGTTTTTTCATCTTACCTTGTGCGCGGTAAAGGTAGCGCCGGCGCACGCAAGCGTTACGTCAACAAAGTCCTCCTCGTCGCGCAGACGCCTGAAGGAGGACACCATGGACGAGTGGAAGTCATTCCACCGCAGCGAGTATTGTTGCTCGCCGCCGGCCGCGGCGCCGCCTGCGCCATACAGAGCGGTCAGTGTACCTTACAAATTTATTTTAGTCGTAAAATAACTGTTATGGAAATTTCGAAATTTTTGTCGAGTGCTGAAAAGCCCTCGTAATTGCCTTGACTTTTCGAAGGCGTTTCAGCACTCTTGTTGATACAAATCAAAATAATATAAAATCTTAAAACAAATTATTTTAAAGAACATGCTGCACCAAAAGGATAAGAGAAGAAGTTTCTGTTTCGCTAAATAATTTGTGTAAAGCAAAAACGGCATGATTTATTTTCCAATAATTTAACATACGGTACCATCGCACGCCAAGTTACTTGAAAGCTATCGAAGTTATTAAAATGTAATTTTTAATTAATATAAATTCAGTCATTTCTAATATTCACTAAAATAATTAAAATATTTTGGCAATACTTCATTTCATAATCGGCCGATGATTGCTATGTCATCAAGCACTTTTTTTAAATAAAGGAGGTTATTAATAAAGTCTAATATTACTATACATTTTATTTGCATAATCTAGGCGTCAGAATATCCAGCCTTTCACTGAATTCAAATTCTGATAATTTGGATTCAGTGATAGGCTTTTCAAATCTTTCACCTAACCAATATCGCAAAAATGAAAATCTTGTAGGTAATTTGTCCAGTGTGTTCACGATTTACCTACCTAGCGTATTTTTCACTCTTTTTGAATGTTTCGCGTAAAGAACAAAGTCATTTCTCAATATCAATTAGTGATATATCCTGAATATCCTAACGTTAATTAAACTTTAGCTTGCATTTGACGCCCGAACAGTAATAGATATCCACTTTGTACAATTCATTTAATTTATACCTACGTAAGTGAAAACGCTCGCTGTCAAAGATTCCATAAAGCACATTTCACAACCACAGGTCATGTGGTCGTGGAAGAAACGTTAGATTTAATTTAATGCATTATGATAAATATTTTTAAGCCGTTGTGTAATACCTAAGAGCAATAAAAAGTGCCATATGATCACCAGCAATTTATAATCTCCTATCCATGTTTTAGGAATTAAAACGAACTTTTAATTGCATAAGTATTTCTAATTTATTGTTTTGTTTTTAAAAAGAAACAATTTATGACGTGTTTTGACCTCGCAAAAAGTTTTAAATGTCACCATAAGTTGTAGCTAAAATTTATATACCTTTTAACAATGTAGAGGTTTTTTTTTTTTTTTTTTTTTTTCGAGGATGGGAAATCATCAAATGACCCCTCCCGCTCTGGGTGGAGCGGCAGGGAGTGTCAGACTTTTACTGACTAAAACCCACCCTTTAGTCCTCCTAGTGCCTTTCTTCCCAGGGCCGCGGTAACTCTTTCGAACAAATCCGCAACCCTGGTAGGCTCCGGCCCTAACGGGCCCCGACCCATGCTGACGTCCGCTGGCTCGGCGCGCGTAGAACACAGCGCGCCGTCAACCCGGGCCTGTTCTGATCGGACGGCGAGCTACCCATTGCTCGCCGTCCACAGGCATTCGAGTGCTGTTGAGTTTTGTATTACCTACATACGTACCTACAATAGTAGTTTTTATATTATGACTATAGAATGGATCTGTAATCTTTAAAATTATGGTAAAACCAGAATTGAGAAAAACTCATGTCATCCATGTAAACTAAAAGTACCTATCACGTTAAATGCTTGTTCTGCCTTTAAACAAATTAAAAACTAAGTATATTTTGTGATTTGATGTTTAACTACTGAGGAATGTGCCAATTAACCCCTATCATTGACGATACCTTAATTATCAAGGACTGAGAAGCCTCTCGCAACTTTGCAAAGTCCTAAGGACCCAAACCAAACGTATAAATAAAATTGAAACATAAAACGAGCAATAATGCGTAAAATTCATTTTAAAACACATTATTTAAAGTTCAACCGCACCCAAAAATGTTTAGGGATCGAAATACCGAATTATTTAAATGTGCAACTTAAGGAGACTCGTAAAAATAATTTTATTTCAATGACCAATAAATTGTGTGCTTTTTATAACAAAGATATTTAAAAACAAGGTTTGATGATATATTTTATAATAGATGAGCACTCGCAGGTAGTTAATAATTGAAAATGTCAAGGATCTGTAGTACAGGTTATGCTGTGACTAACGCTAAATACTTCTTACGTGGTGAATTAAGAAATTATTATACCTACTCAATGTTTTCCTTATTTTTTTTTGTTTTTGCGTATGGTTTTATGTGGGTTTTTCGTATATTGTGTCAATTTTGATATTAGGTATTAGCTAACGGTAATGATGTGACGCTTAATTTTTAATTTCTGTATCGATCGAAATCGAAAAATTAAATTGTGAAAAAATAAAACTTTTATGGAAAAATATAATAAAATGCTCTTTTATTACACCACATAGGGTACAGAAAAAATAGAAGAAAAAAAAATTTAACTGAGAGGGTAAACTAAACTAAAAATGATTTTAAATCATAAAGCTTCAGAAATCAATTTAAATAACAAACGGGAAATAATGTTTTTTTTATAATTCAAATTGCGTTTTAAATATCCAAAAGACAGATGTTCCAAGTTCGTTGGGTTATAATTCCATACATTAGAAATTTGCGCACGGTCGCGCTCAATCACATCTTGGAAACAACGGGAAGAGTTTTTAAAATAAAAATGGCGGCCTTTACGAGTGTCCCGATGGACATAAATAATGTATTGTACTTACTATTAATACTAACCGTTTTGCATGAGTCAAAAAATTAGCATTTCCTTTGCCAAGATCAAGTTTTTTTGTTTAATGTTGTTGATTCTTTATTTTAGAATCCATGTTTGTGTTTCATTCAAATCAAGTTGTATAAAAAACACTTTTTTTGTTTAGTAAGGACCAAACTACCCTCTGCACTCAGCTGCGAACTAGCCTCCACATTATAAAAACAAATACAATTGTATAATTTAAAATCAACAGCCACATCGAAACATATTCTCAACAATATCAACAAATTAGAGATCTCCTTTTTCTATAGACTGTGTGTCATCAAAAACCTTGGAACGATTTTTTTATAACCTATTGTATTAAAATTTATTGGTCTTTTGTCGTCCATTCATAATCTGATAAGCTCTGATCGACTTGTTAAGCAGCTTTTGCATTGAATCCTATTTGTTTCTCGATATGATTCATAAAGTTGGTGAAATAAGAACTTATTTTAATATGAAATTCTTCAGGGCGATCAGCGAAGTTTAAAATTGTAATGGAAGTTTGTAACCCAGCGATGTTAGGGTTGTCGTGGTCCTGTTACAAAGATTTAGGGATATAATTAATCTCAGAATATCCGGTCGACTCTCAGTGAAGGATTTCATTTATTTTAAGTAAGCGCAATTTGTAGACGGAAATAAAATGGCGGAATTTAAAATATTTGTGAGTAGTGAAACTTTGTGTTGCAT
This sequence comes from Melanchra persicariae, assembly GCA_947386135.1. Taxonomy (NCBI): domain Eukaryota; kingdom Metazoa; phylum Arthropoda; class Insecta; order Lepidoptera; family Noctuidae; genus Melanchra; species Melanchra persicariae. The sequence continues at coordinate 1,714,270 of OX376653.1, read as the reverse complement.
TTGTGGTTCATGAACAACATATCCCAGAAAACTGGCTATTCTTTTACAGTAACCCGCTTTGTAATTCTCATTGGAAGCATTTTAAAAGTAAAATAACACTGTCTTTTTAACGAAAAATGATTCAAAGAAACATTAAGACCGTTGCTAGCGAAACTCTTAAAAATAACGGTTTGCGAATCAATCTTCTAAATACGAATTCCTAGAATCTTATTTTTTCTGAGGATCACTAGCCTTTAATGTCTTTGAAGTATCGGCTAGCCAAAATCAATACACTTAAACAGTGTCCCTAAATACCCATTCACACTGTTCATAAAAGGTTCATATCAAAAAGGTCATGATATATTTTGAGTGTGAATGCACGGCTTTTGATCCCCTGTCCGTGCCTCCCCTCGGGAAGGGTGAGACTTCGAAGGCGGCGGAGTGAGCGTTTTTATGACGCGTATATCTGTAGCCAGCGCGGTATTAACCCTATAGAATGAACCGTTTGGAAATCGCGACGAAGAACGCTTTCACGGCAGTAAAAATGGATACAATAGTGCGCTTGGATGGATAAGTAACTCAATAGATAATTTGATTTTGGTGTTTCTTGTTAGATTTTGAACTCTATTATATATCTAGGTCTTGTTAGCAGTTTAAATAGAAGAAAACTTTGGTATTTGCAAATAAGAAGCATTCTTATCAGCATACAAAAAAGTAACCGTGTCTTACTCGAACACTCAACAAAAGGAAGAACGTAGTAAACACGCCATTTGCTCAGTAAAACGCCATTTATACTCCTAAACAAGCATCTAAAAATAAAAACAGAACACCAAAAACATTTTACCAGGAACAATTATTTGTAAATGCATTTGGCGAAAATAAAAGAAAAACTCGGGTCTCGAGTGAAGCGACGTCATTAAACAAGACCGGCCACCCCATCCCCCGCATCCTTCGGGGGATCCTGGGCAGGATGGCGGGGGGCGAATATCAACGAACTCATACGTTCGTGTGACGTAGCCACGCGTACGTACCGTCGTATACATTCTGTTGGTAAACAATTGCGTCTCATTGCAATTGGCCTTTTGAATTTTTCATTAGATTTTTTTTTCGGATTTGGCTGAGGCCTTCGATTACGTTGACATGTCTGGATGGCGAGCATTATTAGAACTTTTTTTTAAATTTTGTTTTTCAGGGATAGAAGCTTTGGTTGGAATCCGTTCCATTGTAATTGGAATCAGTTCTTACAGATAGGCTGGAAAGATGTGAAAGATTTCACGGCTAGAATAGAATTTTAATCGAGAGCTCCATTTCAAAACCGAATTGATTACTGATGAATATGTCTGCCACGATATTTGATATTCTACTTAATGTTTAAAAAATATGTGATTTAAAATGCTTTACAAGTAACCTGGCGAAAGACAGATTTAAATTCTTCTAATGTAAATTCAACTCTAAATCATTTAAAATTTAAGTTTTGAATCTAAATTCTTAGAGGTGGAAGACCTCTGTAGCTCTAAATCTATTTCGAAACGTATTTTGCTATTCTTACTAATTAGATCATTGTTATAACTTAATGTTGACAATAAGATATTAGAATTTTCTTAATTTGATGCAGAAATGTTTCCGAATAGATTTTCTTTGCTAAATTTTACTTCTAATTGAAAATTAGTACTGAGCGCGCTGCACAGCATCCAATCGTATTCTCTACAGATTTGCTTTGAAAATCGTCAGGAGAATCGGATGCTGTGTATCGCTGCTGAGATGCTGTGCTGGGTACTCACCGGTGTCGGTCGCCATGGCCGGGTGCTCGGAAGGCGGCACCGCGTCGGGGCGTACGCGCGCGCTAAACGTGTCCAATCCCGCGCATTCCAACCGGGCGCCCAGTGCCGCCGCCACCGTAATGCCTTCCGCACAGCTTCGCACCAAAACTATCTGTCATCAGCGCCGTGCACCCTGCACGACAACCTCCCCTTGCTTTTTCTTTCTTGATCCGTACAAACTTTTCCGTCAGTTAAAAAATTTGAAGTTTATTTTTAAAGCTTGATTGTTTTTTTTTTTTGAGTATTGCGTATTATTAGATGTTTTTGTTCTGAAAATTAGTTTGCACATTAGTTTTGACGCTTAAATATAATTAATAATTTCACGCTGTGCCGGCAGGATCGAGCGGTGACATCTTCGGTTTAATTATTGTAATTCGTGCTTAATTTATGATTGTATGCGCCGAGAAGGGTGGAGGAGAGATGATAAATATTTATAATTTACACGTAGCGGAAGTTTGCTCGCTTTGCGGTTAAAATTTAATTTTAATTGGCAAAGTTCTACAACTTAATTAACTGTACCAAGTTTTGTTGCATTGAAAACAATTATCCATTTATCGTACAATATTTCCAGAATATTCAAGATTCAACGCGTAATAACAACACATTTAATTACTAAATGTGACTGAGCAGAATTTCAATGCACTAAGTATATCAATCAACTCAACTTTTAACATAAATTAGTTAAACTGTAAATATATTACACTGTTAATATCTATTCAAATTAAAAAGTAATTAACTTCAATTTACTAAATAACTCACGTACTGGCATCCACGTGACGCAATAAATTATAAAACTCAATTCGCACTAGGTTCACGCACACGACACTGCAACGCTTTACAATAAAGTCCAAATATCGTGTGTCCAGCCGAATCGCGGGGTGTTAATTTTAAGGGCCAGTGCAACGATCGATGGCGCGCCCTGCACCGCCACAATAAGGGAGGAGCGGGCAGATAGAAATCAATACGATGTCCATCATCGCATGCAGCCACCCCCCGGCCCGCACCGCCTGCGCCATGCACACGGGAAATGCATTTTCCGCGACTCCGCCGCCTACACCCTTCTCGCGTTTCCGTCACCGTGCTAACTCGAATTTATCCGAAAATGTTGACAACTGTATTTTTTTGTAATGTCCGGTGTTAGATGCACCGCTCGGTCCGACCGTGTCCGGTGAGTACCTGACGCACGCGTGCGTTCGGCTGCGCGTCACGCGGGCGACTGTCGCGCGCCCCGCCACTCGGGCCGAGAATAAACAGCGTGGGGCGCGCGGGGGGCGGGGCGGTGCAGCGCCTGCACGCCCACAGCGGCCGCCCACGGCTGCCGGACGCGGCCGCGCGCTGCCGGACGGACGCCGGACATGGCCGGACAGCGATGAAACATGGATGTTTCAGGACGTCATCGCAGTGCGACGCGTGTCATCTCGCCGCCCAATAACGCGTGCGCCAACAATTTATTGCGGGCTCGCCTCGTGGCAGGACTTTCGCTTGCACTGTATACTTCGCATATTCACCTCAAAGTAGAAACACACAAACGAGTTCCCAACAGGAAATTAGTTCAATCATTTATTACATCTTTAGTAGCATTAAAATAAATGATATAAAAAGATTAGTGAATAAATTGGACAGGCTCAATAAAATCTCATATTCACTGAGAACATCTTGGTAATTAATTTGGTCGACAAGTGATCACTCTGTAATCGTATTAATGAAATCCGGTTTTATTCTAAATTTGTGATTAGGACCATATTCGTATGATATGTTATGTTAGATTTTAATGTTAACATTTACGTTTCCTGCATGTTCTCTATCTTTAACATTATTGATAGTATTTTTATTTTAATAAGGTCATGCTTCTCCACCCCTTGCGTCAAATCGAGGGGTGTCAATATCGCATTCAGTGCCTTCAAAATCAATTCCCTACATAGAGTTAGTCTAATTTAGATTTTTTTAGCGAATGTTGAATCCATAACAGAATTTGCATATCATCAAGTCACAGCCCGATCGTTACGTCTGTGATCACAGATACCTGCTTAGCTTCGGATAAGTGCAGTCTGACGTCAGAGAAGACTATATTAAACCGTCTGAACTTAGGATAGAAATAAAGTTGAAACCAGTTCAGTGTGGGTAGTGCATCAATAAAATGTAGAGATATGCGATTTTCTAGGTTTGAGTTAGTATATTGTCTAATTGAGATTTTTCTTTACAAGGTTTGTAGATTAAGAATTTTTATGCCGTAGGAATAAACGGTAGGTTTTGGGTTTATATCGAAGAGGCATTTTGGCAATTCTAGTATTTATCTACAATTCTAGTATTTATGAGTGAGATTCATTCATCATTTTGGTATATAATGAATGAATCTCAGTTGAGATTCAAGTTACATTTTTTTTAAGTTTTCAAGCTTATAGGAAAAACCCAATTCCTTGAAATAGTATAAACAAGACTTACCACTTCCCATTCAACCACCAATCAATTCATTACCAAAAAAACAGTACATATTTTCATCCAATATTAGGACTTCTCGATTAATATAGATGACCCTTTCCCCTATCGTAGGGGACTCGCCGTCTGCATCGGACTATAGGTAATATGGGTACTTTTACCACCTATACGATACACTACCTATATGTCTGCCTACCCCGGGGGTAGGCGAGACGAGTACACTCTGTAATATCACTTATGTCTGTAGTGCTCTGTTTTATCGAGCGATGGAATAGCTTTGTCTTCTGTACTTGTGTGTGCACTGACATCGAATTTCGGTGTTTATTTAGGTAGGTTTATTGAACTTATTGAACTTTGTCGTTTTATGAAGATGATGGTATTTGAATCTTGTAAAACAAGTTGGTGCCAGATCACAGTTTTTGCAAGCTTCCATAGAGTGGCGATGTTAAGCAAGTTCTAGCACTGGACAAATAGTACTGCCAACCTTTCTGACTTCCAAGTTCTTGCATTCCAACTGTAAAAAACTACGGATTCATACTGATTCGTTCTAACTTTGCAAATCGACTTTGCTGTATCATCACTGGTATCTCATTGCAAATTATATTCGCGTTGAGATAGTCTTCATTCAGCACAAATGTTTAATGTGCCAATGACACATTGTTATTGTGTGCTTAGGATGTAAAAAAAAAAATTGCGGCGTAAAGTTGTGGCTTCATGTGACTTGACATACACGTGGCAAGACAAGTCACGATAATGCGTGTTAGCTAGGCTACAATATTGTAACTCTCTAAAAATCACGCATACCCGGAACCACCTCGCACCTAGCATCTATCCACACACACTATCTACGTATTCTTTACGTAACAATAGTGAACTTGTTTCATATTGCCACCTTAATGCGCCGCTGTCGATTGAAGCCCGATCGATTGATCCCCGATGCGTTACAAACGGTAACTGATCTTTTGTATAAATATTATGTACAAATTGTACTAAGTGTTTTTACTATGAAGAAAAACAATTTGGCGCGAGACGAGATGAAAATAGAACACCCTTCACGTGGGTGTCGGTGTTTAGAAGAGATTAAGGTTTTTTTTAAGTTTCAGGCCGTTGGGCAGGATTCAGAAGTCAGTGTCAACCAGTAGCCAAAAATATCTTACGGTGTCCTGATGTCAGCCATTAAAGCTGGTGAGTTTGGACTTACTTAATTATTAGTTGGAATGTTTTGGTATAATATAGTTGATGTATAGATTATTTAAGGCGAGTTTCTGAATTGAGTATTTTGACTGTAATGCCACATTTTGGCTGGTTTCCTGGCTAAAATGGAGTTTGAAAAATACTCAATTTTAAATGCTCTATTCAGAAATCGGGGGTTAATCTCTGTAAGACTACCTATGCTTTTTTACGCTTTATCGCTAGTTTCAGTTTCGCTTTCTTCGCATTTGACCTGCTAGCCGACAATAGCTTCATTCAATTGCCTTGCTTACACTCTCCACCATTACTGCTCACAATAAGTTTTCCGGTACTAAAATACCTCCTATTCACGCTTTTAAGCTCGCAGCTGAAACATGCTTATTTTCGTCAGCCTCATTCTATTGCTTTGCAGAGCAGTACTATAGGATATTACTTCCTTCACTGTTCCACCTAAGCTTTCCAATTCTTATACAACGTATAACATAATAAACGCAATACTTCTTAAGGGGTCATTGCACTCATAATTATGAACAATTTTTATTATGGGACCAACGCCGAAATCGGGTTAAAAAATCAGCTGTTCAGTACATTTTGCCGAGTAATGCGCACAGAAATGTATGAAACTGTCGAATTTTTTTCGCGATTACAGTGTTGGTCCCATAGTAAAAGTTGTTCATAATGATGAGTACAATGACCCCTTACGAGGTATTGCGTTTATTCTGTTACACGTTGTATACTTTCCTGTTTTCTTGACCCTATAATCTGCGCTGGCTTCATTCAATTATTTTGCTTACACCCTTCATAATACGTGTTCCAGTCCCAATCCAATATGCCGGCCGACAATTTAGTTGGCGTTACTCCACCTGTCATCATTACTCCTTGGAAGGTGACCCGCCTTCCACCATTTAATTTTATTACCATCCCATTAATATATTGCTTGCAGGCACGAACGGCTCTGACAAAGTTATTACAAGTCCTGCATTTGAGAGGAACTATCCTCCTGACTCCCACAGGAAAACCAAATACTATCCTATCACACTTGATCAATACTATCTGTCAGTACTGGTCAAGCGTCTATCAATCAAAACAGTAATTAAGCATAACATTATTGATACTATTGTTACTCCTCTGGAATGGCACCCTCACATTTTGGAAGAATGGGCATGATATTATCAATTTTAGAATCTACTGCCCTAAAAACTATCACCGTAAAATACGGATTTATACTTAGTGCGCATATCTGAGCAAATATTAAATCTTTGGTTGCCGTTTTATAGTTTACTTATCAAAATAGCACATTCATCAGTTAATACTTTCTAAATGAGATATGGACTCAACCCTACGCGGCCGGCTATAGACGAGCTTACCCTCACGCCCGATCCCACTCAAGGGAGGCAGAGTTATAGCTCACTATGTGTCTACGTTTATCGGAGAATAGATGTAACAAAATCAGTCAATTGATCCCTGTAATTGGAAATATCGAAGAACCAGGTTCAGCGATACGACATTACCCCGTTCGAAGTTTTAAACTGTTTTTTTTTTGTTGTAAAAATAGCCATTGGTAAGCCTTTATGCTACTTGGGATCGTCAAAGCCCCCGCTTTGAGGTAATGACAGGTATAAGCACAGCTAACAAGTCCCAAAAATAACCCGCAGCTTGTTTACTAAAACTCAACAATTCGCTCAACAAAGTCAGTCCCCAGCCTCATGATATTTATACATATCCGTGGCCGAAAAACAAAACAATCCGTAAAGCCTTCCTGTAACAAGCGACCGGCCGGCCAATCATTCGTCAAACGCTACCCGGCCGGTTGTAAATCTTTGCAGGGGGGTGCGGGGCAGGGCGCGGCCCGCCGCCCGCGAGGGGGTAGGGGGTTACGTAACATCCGGAAGTGCGGATTAGGAATCAATAGTGCGCTTGTAATGATAGTTGTAGTGTAATCGTAAATGCGCTGAGCTGCGCGGATCTGCCATGGAGTCGGGCCCAACGCGGTTTTGTAGGGTCGGGTTCAGTTGGTGTGGGCTTAATGGATACTGTTTGAGTTTTAGTTCTCTGTTGTCAATTCCTTGACCAATAATAAACCATTTTTCATTACATCCATTTTTTTTGTAATGGAAAGCTTGGCTTATTGTTTAAAGCCACAAATCTGCTATATTTGGAAGTTCTGATTGAAGTGACGATTTAGTCTCTTACAAAATTAAATGGACAGCATTTTTGGGAAGGGGTGAAAAGAAATCCTATCGGGCTGTATTTTCCATTACCACCCCCTCAATTGTTACGCAAATTGTAAGTCAAGTGAGGGTAGATGTAACACTCAGAGGGACCGTCTAGCACCCTTGCACGGTGCAGTTTTGTTATGTTTATAACCCCATAAGTATCATTTTACCAAACGTTTGAGTTGAAATAAAACGTTGAAGGCAGCTCTTAAAATGAACAATGAAAGTTTATTTATTTTATTTTATTTTATCAGATACAATTTTTATTAACTTTTACATAAAACTATGCCCCACAAAACCGTTTCTAAAGTGAATTGATTTCAATACATGATTTAAATTGAGCGGGTTCAATCATGCTTGAAAATAAGAGGCGTACGGATATAGATTACAGATAGATTATAAACCTAACTAAAATAATTGAGTCCCATTTTTTCTTATGCATCGCTCGTCAAACTTTAATAGATTCGCCTCCCATCTGAAGTAGCCAACGCCAAGGTTCAGCTGACGCGGCTGCACTGCATCACACGTACCTACTTATAAGCGGGGATAAGACTTGCCCCCCTTCTCTCCTCTTATCCCCTACCCTGCCATCCCACCGGGCCGTCATCGCCGGCTCATCCGTCACGGTGACTGCTGCTGTTGACAAATGCTTTACTTCATTCGGGGGACATATTAAAATTGGTATTTTTTTGGCGGCGATTTCATGTTTCGCCTTAATGATGTTATGTCTGCCTTTTTTGTGGGGTGCGAATAACGCTGTGCAAATTGTTTGCTATTTTATCAAAGAATTACATGTTTCATTCGCCTGTTTTATATGTAGTGCTCTTTCAATGCTGCAGTGCGTCGTACGCTCTCCTATTCTCGATACGTCAGATGTATCGATAGACACCACTGTTTGTATCATCAATGCGAGGGTGTAATGCTTACAATTGTTCGATCGAACAGTACATCCAATCTTTTCCTCGTTCATCCACATCACATTAAAAAATAATCTTTTCCCTCTCAGAACTTTCCCTGACTCCAGAAATAAAGCCACAATCCGAAAATAAATATCTAAACGTACAACACTGCACATAAAGTCTCAAAGTGGCGGAGAAAAGTCCGAGCTTATTACAGCTTACTATTGCGTCTGGGGTCGCCCCGTACCCCACCGCCCGCCACCCCGTGTCACGTATGAGGGGGCCGGGGGGCTAATGATGTTTTTTAACAAAAGATTACTCCACCACATCATTGCTTTCCTTGTGGCCTGCAGGTTTGTGTGTAAGAATGATACGCAGTTTTTATAGTGAAGCTAGGTGGTGGATGATTATAATTTAGCGATGAATTGTGGAGGTTTTTCTACGTGTATAAAATTATCACTCATTAATTTCACTATTTAACTTTCCTTCATAGTTTTAAAAACTATTGTAGTAGAGGAATCGCTTGTAAGAATTCAACTAATTAATGTGCCTATGAAAATTTAAGCAAAAATAGTACTAATAGACTTAAAGATGATGAAATTTTGTATCTACTTTGTAGACATAATAAACTGGCCAACCATTTTTCATCCGAGCATTTTCTACACTTAATGCATAAACTTCTCCGTTGATCGCAAACGCAAAGTTATGATATGAAGAAATGTCAATATTATGCAGCCGCTGTTCCAACTTGTCTTTACAAGCGCCAAGTTGACCTATTTCCCTCGCTCGGCCCTCACAGTCCCTCACATATCGCAAGACAAACGGTTGGGTCACAGGCACATCCTTTTTATTATTGCGCTCGGATTTGAGCCATGTCGACTGTCCATCTTTGAGGAATCTGCAAACTATAGAAGGAACTAGTTTGAATGAATTTGAGTCTTTCGTTTTAGGTTGTTTATCTGCTTTGGAAATAATTCTTTCCCTTTGACTTCTGTTATATTCAGGAATGGTTAGGCGTTACATCAAAATTGGTTGGTTAGTATTAATTAAATATATATCACTATTCGATCAAGAATTCTCCTCTAAATATTTTTTTTACTTTAATAACCCTTCACCGCTTCCAAGTGATAAAACAAACCAATTCGTTCAATCTAAGACTAACCTGTAATGATACATATTAAAACACCATTACAACTTAATGATAGACAATTTAAATAACCTAACACGGGTTCAAATAAACCAGCAAAGACTAACAGACATCGCTTAACCTACACATAGAAAGTGCGAGTTATAACAAACGCGGAAGTACCCTCCAATGTTTACTGGAAACCTTTTGATTTGAACCGTTGTGCGCACTTGTGGGGTTAGGGGCCGAGGGTGGCGGGGGGAGGTCCGGTCCTGTGCAAATGTTATTGATGTGTAGTGGTTATGATGAGATAGTATTGTTCATATCGCCCGTTTATTTTGCGGGCAAGGGATGGGACATGGAGTTTTTTTTAATTCTGGTAGTGAGGAATATGTATGGAGTTTGCTTGTTAGAAAGGGTAAATAAAATATACACTTAGTTTATCTCAAATATAAGTCTGAATTCGCCAAGCAGCTTTAAACAAGCTTGGTGATTATTGCTTGTGCTTTTTCTGAACAGAAATATCGTCTGCCCTTCATTGGAACAGTTACAGCCTGTTATTAGTTATTACTTTATGTAAGTAATCTATCAAAATTGTAAGATTTTTTGGTTATGTTATTTCTGAATGAATGACGTCAGTAACTTTCCTAACCCCTTCCTAACCCTTACGTCACTAACTTTGTAACCCTGAAATAGAATTCAGAAAAGTGTTCGCGTTCATAACCAATGCGCGCACTTAAAATTCTAAGATAAAGACGTTTGTAAGGTCGCAAATTCTAGAACATTTCTCAGCACATTTAACATGCAATTAACAATAAGGAAAACTAACAAAAACTTTTAAAAAACCGTTTCTAAAATAAACTATCTCTTAAATTAAATTAATATCATATAAAAAATGTGCGGTTAACCTCGTTTTTTAAGAAAAAATGACTCATAAACAAATAAATGTGTATTTTCCCCCGATTAAGTGATTTGGTGACGTCACTTGCAAGTAAAATCACGCCATCACGTAAGACATTGGTACTAACTTACTAACGTTCATGTAAGTGTATTCGTGAATCATTCGCTGCTTGTAATAACCCGAATTGTGAGTCATAGTATCCTCATTGCAGTGGAGGCTTTTATTTCATTTAACCTGCAAAGCCTCGTGTTTTATTTGTAGGTACCTAATTTGCCAATTTCGCTGTGAATGGTGAAATATTTTTATGGATTTCCGGTTTGAAACGATCACAGTGTCACGTTAGACACTTCTAAATATGTAGATATGAGCTTGATTTAATCCATGATGTAGGATTATTTTCTCTTGTGGCAGTTTGGTATGAGCTTTGAAGACAAGCTATCGGTCACGATACGCGATGTATATTCCGGATAGCAAGTTCGGTAGCAGGACATATCCATGCATCATCTTCGTTTCAGGTCCAACACAACACACAACACCAACAACACACCGGCAATACTTGATATTGTTTTTCAGGCTTATGCTAAGTAGCAATTTTATGTATGTGGTCACTTTCACTTGAATAAACAGTTTTTCCTTCTTCTTTCTTTCTAGAAGAAAGACGTTCACTGCTGTACACAAGCCTCTCCTAGTTGTCGCCACAAGATATCGTATGCCTTTGAATTTGCCCTAGCCAAACACTTTGGTAACATGCTTCCCTAAACTGATATTTGTTCCATTTTATTTCCACACAAGAATGTAGTCGTAATACGTTCTACCATATTCCTTGAAGCCATTAGCGATGCAAGTCAAGTATCGATCTACAACGTGTAACAGAATAAACGCAATCCCTCTTAAGAGGTCATTGTACTCATCATTATGAACAACTTTTAGTATGAAGCCAACCACGAAATCGCGAAAAAAACTTTCATTTGGTCGAGTTATGCGCACAGAAATGTATAGGGCAGTCGTTTTTTTTTTTACGATTTCAGTGTTGGTCCTATAGTGAAAATTGTTCATAATGATGAGTATAGTGACCCCTTAAGAGGTTTGGCGTTTGTTCTGTTACACGTTGTATATGAGAATTTGTTTAGTTGAATGTATTTGCGCAGTCCCATCGAAAATATTAGTTTTTTCCTAGAGAGAGGATACTATCTATAAAATCATCGTTCTAAATACCTTCTGAAGTTTAATTTTAAATATTTATGAAGTTAGACAAAGGTTTATCGTCATTCAATCGGCATCGCAGGAGGCATGGAATTCTTTAGGGGATCCATCTGTAGAGGGAGCGTTCTATCGAGAGATATATCGAGTGTATCGATAAAATGTCCGTTACGATAAATGTTCGGCGAAGAGCCGGTAGGAGCTTTCATTTGTAAATTGAGTTTCGTCTGCCTGTGTTCTGGTGTTTAGATCTTAAATATTTTATTCTTAATAGATTTTTTTAGATTTATAACTTATTACAGTAGGTACCTGGTTTACCTCTCTGCTGTAATAAGTTTTATTAAAAACTTCAGATTTGTAGAGGAAAGCTTCACAATTCCAATTTCTTATATTCTCAGTAATTTCCGCCACTCGACACAATGAGACTGGTAGTTATATCTTGCTATTTATTGACATTAATCTAGGATTGTTTTCCGTTATCATGGCTACTGAGTCCATGAAGTTGTTATATTTACGTCGAGGAACTGTTATTTTGTTTATTTTTAGTTCTAGACAAATTGACAGTCTATCAGCGATGTAAGTTGACGAGATGTTAAAAATGCATACGATTGACATGCGCTACCGAAATGCCACATAGACAACCTTCGATCGAATGTCACTTTGTCCAGAGCGCAAAGACATAAAACTAAAAATTTAGATTTTTGGTTAGGTCGGTATTTCTGGCTATCTGCACACAGGGAGGTTTTATTACTCAGAAAAAAAACACAGATTCATTCCTTATTTTCAACAACCCTTTACCCCAAAACCCAGGAAATGAAAACTTTACCAATATTTTCTGACGTACAGACACAGAAACAAACCGTTCCTATATGAATAGGAAGCAAGAAGGCTGAACGGGTATTTCCGGTGCGTGAGTGCGCCCCCCGGGTATGTTAGGGCGGGTGGCGATGCCAGGGCGGGCGGCTGTGGGCGGCTGACGGACGCACGTACAACTACAACTTTTTGATATTGGATTTATTAAATATTTTGGTGGGTTCAAATGGTTTGAGTAGTTTTGGGTGGTACGTTTATAGATTGGGTAGTGCAGATATCTCTATTTTGGTGTTCTTTGTTCTGTTTTTTCGAATTTTGGAAATGGGCAGTTCGTTATTTAGAACTCTTATATTTGCTGTCTAGAAATATCTCTATCGTGTTTAATTTCGGCTTGTTGACATTAAGCATAATTAGAATAAACTAGCTGTTGCCCGCGACTTCGTACGCGCATATAACGTTTTTTCCCGTTTCCGTAGAAGTGTATTCGCGCAAAATTAACTTTTTCTTCCGTAAGAACCTTCTTAAAAGTGTTAGAAAACCTTAAAAAGAGAAGAAGTAGTTTTCAAGTTATGGCGTGACCAAGGAAAGGAGGGATTCATTTTTATCTATACAGATGGCTTGAATTGATCTAATAGATTATTGTATTATAGTCCTTAAGGAAAAGGACATTCTACCAGCGGTAAAGTCAAAATGATTAGCATTGACCAAGTGACTTTGGTAGCGCATCAGTGAGGGATGAGAACCGTGCATTACAGTGCGCAACCTGTAATGTTACAGATTCGAGCATTACATTGGTGAGGGACGAGAACCGAGCATTATAGTGCGCAACCTGTAATGTAACAGATTCGAGCATTACATTGGTGAGGGACGAGAACCGAGCATTACAGTACGCAACCTGTAATGTTACAGATTCGAGCATTACATTGGTGAGGGACGAGAACCGAGCATTACAGTGCGCAATTTGATGATATAATGTGTAATATTTTGATACAACTTGTAACATCAATGCGCATCACTTGTAATTGAGCGTGTCGCGGACGCGCAGCTCAGTGATCAGTGGTATTGTAATGTAATGCTCAAAATTGAATCTGAAATGGTTCATTACAGGCGAACGCTCCAAGTGAGGGGAGTACCTTTATGACTTTTCTCCATCATATATTTACCTACATACCTCTTTCGGGAAAATACAAATATACATTTTCAACAGTAATTCTGCTAAATTGTCGAAGTCGAAGAATAGGTATGTAGGCCACGACTATTAGTTTAGCAGATCGATAGCAGTTCTATACTCAATAATGCATGCCTGATGGACGGACGGACGGCCTCGTCCTTCATGCACCTGCAACTAACCTATCATTAGGTCGAAATAGACATTACTTGGAAAATTTGTGTCTGTTATCGTTACTGAAGCGGGGGCGATAAGCGGAAGGCGTAAATAAAACAAATGAACACGCTGGACCTTTGAAGCTCAGTTACACGGGGTCTAGTTTTTCAACTTACTTATCTAAGTTAGCAAGATTGGGCTAGGAATCTAGCATGCTACTAAATTGGTTTTTGAGGATGGCTCTGTGGACACGAAAACAGCTACTGGTATTGAGTACGTTTCCATGCCCTGTCGTACTAAAATATCAGTTACTGTTTACAATGTCTCACAATGATTAAGTTAACCAGTAAATTCGGTTTTTAATCTGTTTTGTACGTAGGTACGTCTTTTAATGTACCCAATAGGTATGTATTTAATTCTCAAAAGGACTGTTCAGTGAAAGTCCAATGATTTATGCATTTCTATTGTTTTAAATAGAATTGAACCCTTCGATTCATGAGTGAGATTAGATACTTTGCTACATAGCGGGTAATACTAGTCCTGTAATATTTGAAGACCTTGGAGATAGAAGTTTTCCGCTCGCTGTTGTGTCGTATTATGTCCGAAGCCTTACCCTACATGGAAAGATAATACGTAGGTGATGTGGACTCGCCCCCTGCCTCGTGGGAACTTATGAAGAAATACAAATTGTTGGGTGTAAGACAATACACCTATGGTGGACTCAGGGGAACTACTACGTGACCATTATCATAAGTCCGTATTTAGTTCAAATAATTCTGCGAAAACTACCAGAAATATATGGGATTACTCATGTCTTACGTTAAGGCTTGGAAAATAAAGGATACAACTAAGTAATAAGTAAATGAAATCAAACATTTTTCTTCGTCCAAAGACCGTAAATTAGAAACTAAACTAATTGTAGTTCAGTTACTGTCTCAAAAGTCGTCAAATAAAGAAAAACTTTCACACATTTAGCATCAAAGCTAAAAGGTTTAACAAAACAAAATAAATAAAGCTACCGAACTCAGTTGAATCTATCAGCAATATATTGTTAATTTTGGCGCGAAAACAAATAAAATGGCGTCGCTAGTGCACATTAGGCGGTGTTTACAACAGCGCGACAAATCGCTTTGTTTACGCGGTCAGGCTGGATGTAAACAACATCCGCGGTTCGAGGAATCAGAGAATGTCACGGGGTTAGTCCGGGGATAAGCGTGACTAGTAATACATTTTATTATTTCACATAAACTCAAGAGACTATTCTCTGCTGTTTTCGCCCCTTTTACCTGTTCTTAAAGATAAAAGATAGGCGAAAAGCCTTTAAGTATGCGAAAGCTTTCGTTTATTGATAAAATTCTGTAGCTTACCTAATAAGTAATAATTTGGCTATATCCTTAAAGAACTTGCTTCTTTGAACTGCGAACATAAAGACCAGTTTTTTAGTAGAACCGTATATTAATTTCCATCTGAAAATCGCAGTTCGATCACAATCTCACCTGATGGAAAGCGATGGTGTGGCCTATTATTCACTCTTGACTTGAAGACCTTTAAGTAATTAGAGAACTCCAAAACCTTATAAAGGTCAAATGATGTTGTCAATGACTGCCTCTGTAAACATTCTCCATAAAAACATGCCCTTGATAATTTATCGAAATATCACCGCCGTCAGTGTACCTGGTCTCCGTGGTAACACTTACTATTACCGCGGTAATTACGCACCGTAATAATGTAAATTGGTTCGTGTTTACCGTAACTAGGGGTAGTCGCTTTGGGGTTCCGACCTGGCTTGATTAAATCTAATTGTAGTTCTTTTGAGTTGAGTCTACTGGGTGGAAGTAGTGGGATCAGCGCTTCTAGCGTGGGGTTACGGAACTAATAATCAAATGCAAATTTTAGTGACAACAATGTAATGTCTGCTAGCAAGTCTTGAACGACGTCTATGATGAAATGGGTGTACCAAGTAAATGCCAGCAGTGAGGTTCTAAAAACCTCTCACCATGTTAGCTTAGGTTAAGTAAAGTTAGCTGTCATTATCATCATCATCATATCAGCCGAAAGACGTCTACTGCTGGTCATAGGCCTCCCCCAAGTGTCGCCACAACAACCGGTCTTGTGCCTCTCGCATCCATCGGTTACCCGCAACCCTCACCAGGTCATCGGTCTAACTAGAGGCCTTCCAACGCTGCATGGGCTGTAAATCCATGCAAATAAGATGGAATGACAGTCCACTCCATGTTCATTCCACCTAAGTTTGCCTTTAGGTACGGTGACATGTTGTCAGAATAAAACGTCTGCTTGTTCAAGCTTGCTTTGATTAGTGGTGAGGTAGAGTTGGGAGAAAATTATAGTGTTTAGAACAGAAGATAATTTGCTATAATTAAGTTTTGTTCTGTGGTCCTTATTCATAAAAACTTTTCAACCACTACATAGTTAAAATACTGTTTAAGAGATTCAAAAATCAAATACTCGTACTCCATATAAAATTTTGAATAAAGAATCTGCTTTTGAATTTTAGCTAAGTAATGTTTATAAAGTTTTTATGAATACCGCTGTTAGTCTGTGCTAAACAAATGTACTTATTACATTTTAGTCGTGCTCATAATAAGAACAGCGTATCTGGTAGCTACATTGTCCTTTCAATATAATTTATAATTCAATATCTTTATTCACTTATTCCTAAGCAACTGGCACATGGCAGTAACAGCACTACATCAAAGAACGTACTACCTTTAAATGCCGACCCTCGCATCAATCACAAACCCAATTATTTTACCACCCCAAACAGTTGCATTCACTCTTCCATACGTACAGAACCCATACAAAATACTCCGTTGATTACAAATTATAAAAGTAACAAGCATATCGGTACATAGCTTGCGCCGCGGCGTCGCTCGCGTGACGCCCGACATGACTCCTGCTTACTTCCGCAACTAAATTACACGGAGAATTACAACGATAGAAATAGATTTAGAAGGTGTATGTGTATGTATGGGTGTGTGGAAGGCTAGGGGCGGTTAAACGTTCTTTTTTTATATAGATTTTGTCTAATTTTTACAAAGTTTGACAATTAAATTGATGGTTTCATTTAGGATGGTATTTCTGTCAAATTGCAGGGACGTCCTGGTCGCCTATCTTGAGGAATTAGGTAGAAATGTGGCGAGATTTAAACGGATAAAGCAACTTCTGCCCTGGGTTAACTGAATTTTACGACTTTAGCAACTGAAATAATAGAATAAATGCATTTTTCCAAGACCTACGGCATTACAGTATAATATTACGTAGAAAGATTTTTTCAGGTAGGACAATAAGTTCGTAGTTTTCTATATATTTGAATTAAGCGGTAGCATCACCAGGATGCTTAGAAAATAATCAAGTAAAAGGATCATCCGACTCCCTGACCGCTGTTTGTTCAGCGGATCCCATTTGTTTACGGAGGTACAGAACGGTGCAAGTTTATACTACCAAAACAAGGACTCGTACTCCTAATTATCGTCATCCAAATCCGCCCCAATAAAGCAAATTACCATTCCGGACATCCGCCGCTATATCTATGTTTACGTCGACGCCTGTACCTCCCTCACACAGACGCAGGTTCCCCAACACATACGCAAGGCCCACGCACACCACCACTTCAAAAGTACATTCGAGCAATAAAGTGCGTACAATTACTCTAGGTGTCCGCGGGATGAGCCCTGATTAGTGACGGTCAGGTGGGCGCAGCGAAGGGCGGTCGATAACTCACCCCCCACCCCCTGCGCCCCTAACTACTCCCCCACTGTTTATTGCAGGGGGGGCGATCGCCTGAACTTAAGTATTGATTCGCGCGAAACGTGATTTGTACGCACTCATCTAGAGGTTAGCTTGCGGCTTACCGAAAGTTCATTGACTGTTGTTTGGGACTTTTCGATATCCATTGCCGGGCGAGGGTAGTTCGGGACCGGGAAATCAATTTTGTATGGTCGATGGATGTTGCGTAACGCGAAAGGTTTTGGCGAGTTAAATCGATGGGTGGATGGTGGTCCGCGGTGGTGTTTACGCGCAAACCGCGGTCAATAGGCCTCGGGCCGCACCTACCGTTGTCTTCGGCGGTAATGTCGAGCCGTCACGGCATCTGCCGACTTATTGCCGAGTGATGCCGCGATGTTTTATTTGCTAAGTGCTTTGATATAGTTCAGGCGGGGGTGACTTAATTGACGTCGTCATGTTATACAAATGATATTTACGATTCGCTGTTTTGGTTTCTGTATTTTTTATTGTTTTCTTAAACTAAATCTTTTTGGTCCTTGTGACCTCTGTTTTGGTCCTTATGGGTTCAAAGCAGACACAGTGGCTAGTAATGGACAGAAAAGTTACGCGAAATACTCGCTGAAAACATCTACTTCAAACTACCCACATTTTTGCCAGCCTGTTACTTGACAAGTCGACAGCCAATCTTTTCACTTCAAGAACAACAATAGCCTTTCAACAGTTGACATTAACAACGTACGCGGTCTGATAAGCCTCTGATAAATACTAAAGCAGTATTTCAGCTTTGCGCCAGGCCAGCGTGGGAGTCCATAATAATCAATTTATTATTTAAGGACAAGAAAAGACTAAACTGTCTAATATTATCTTCTCGGCCTTTATTAATAAGTAAGCCTCTCACAATATGCCAAAACAAGTGAAGCTTATTATAAGTCCTTACGGTAACGTGGCCTTGAATATGTCGTTTGGGAAAGATGAATGAAATGTGCGTGTATTTATTTCAGCGGCCTTTTGCTCACTCCTTCGATTCAGGTATGAAAGAGTGATTCTTGAAGTCAGGCTTGACTATGCTGGGAGGCAGAGATGCCATGGTTATTCTACCAAGCCATAAGTAATTCTGGTCTAAAAAGTTCATATAACCCACTGCAGGGCAAAAGCCCCTCTCCCTTTTCCTAAAAAAATGCGTTTTCTGTCATTGTGGGCCAGTCCCTTCGGTAGGAGTACCCAAAGAAAGATCACATTCATCAATAAAATTTTAAGAAATTAAAATAATATAGTTATGGACACAATAAAGTCTGCAAAATAAAAATGATGGGGAGCGGTGATTGCCCTCCCGGTTGTTAGAGTCGTAAGGGCAGCGCTCCCTGTCATAACGAATTCGGTGTACATCGCTGTTAAGTCTGCGAATGAAAATTATTATTATTATAGTTCTTATCACCATCATGATTGTCTGAAAGGCGTTAACAGCTGATTGTGAGGCACTCCCAAAACCCATAGGTATAATATTATATAACTAGCTTCTGTTGGCGGCTCCGCTCGCGTTAAAGTGGAAAATGATTCTGTGAAAAAATACTTTAAGAGATAAAAAAAAATATAACCTTTTTCCTAATTTTCCTGCGGCTGAACACTGTTTCTCAAATACAAGCTCAAGCTTAGTTTGGGAATAAGTAGCAGTACCTTATATGCAATGCATAAATACGATGCTTAAGTTAGATTACTTTAACGAATATGTATTAACTGGCGACAATAAAGATTTTTTTAAAAATAATGGACATGGTCTACCCTTGTGCCAAGTTTTATCCAAATCCGTCCAGCCTTTGGGGCGAGATTGATTTACAAACATCCTTTTAATATTTCTAATAGATGTGGCGACGAGGGTGAAGCTTTGTGTTAGGGAAGCCATATAAAACATTTGTGCAAAAATGTACTACACATCAGTAGTAGGTACGTACGACACATCAGTTACCAAGATTAGAATTTGCGTGTTAAAGAGATGCCTGTTTTGGCTTCTGCTTTTCTATTTGAGGTATTGTTTAGCGTCTTAGATAGACTTAAAGGACCAAAGTATCAAAACCTTCTGATCCTTCGAGTACAGTTTTAAATCCGTATTAACAGAATGAGGCGAGGGTAGAATCAGAAGCGAGTGGCGGCGAGTGATAGATACCTCGAAAAATGGTGTGGCAGAATAATGGGGGCAAAATATGATATGGTGTTGGCTACCCCATACCTTGTTAAAACGAGAGCCGGTGCAAATCTCGTCTGTGTTGAGCAGTAGAGAGATGAACTGTGTGGGTAGGTACCATATTTCGCAAATGATATTCAGACAGACGAGAGCCTGGCATTCATCGTTTATTTTCTGAAGCACTAATTATACTTATACTACCTATACTAGCTTTTGGCCGCGACTTCGTACGCATATATCAAGTATGAAATATACTTTACGACCTATTCCCATACCTACCAAATATACATAAAAAAATTAATGATAATCGGTCGAGCCGTTTCGGAGGAGTGCGACCACAAACAGTGTGACACGAGATTTTTACTTAAACAACGTGTAGGTAACAAAATGAACGTTATACCTGATATGGGGTCATTGTTTATGATCAACTTTTAGTATGGGACCAACCCCAAAATCGCGTAAATAGATCAGCTGTTCAGTACATTTTTTTTTGCGATTTCAGTGTTGTTCCCATAGTAAAAGTTGTTCATAATGATGAGTACAATGACCCCTTAAGAGGTAGGTATTGCGTTTATTTGTTACATGTTGTATAGATAAAATGTAGGAAGACCTAAAAGCTATGAATTTTTGTCAAGCTACTATAATATTTTCTGTCCTGGATCTAAAACTTAGAACCTCACGAACAGGTGCCGCGCTTGTTGCCAGTCGAATAATGAAGTTGTCAAAAATAAGGTGGGGTAATTTGAAATAAAACACACCTATGTATTTAACTCTCTGACCTCTAGCGTCAAATCACAGAAATCAATTATAATTCTTTCAAACATAATCACGAATAAAACTAATTAACGTATCTTAATTAATTTTCGTTATTTACGTACAAATTGCAATGGAACTCATTCGCGACCGGTTCTCTTGCAGACTTTGATGTTTTGCAAGCAATTAGAAATTGTTATTTTAGTAATAATTTTAATTTTGATTGTCGTTTTTGTCTGACCTCTTAACCGACATGGAGGTAATTGTATCCGGCGCATATTTCACGATTTTATAATAAAAGAAGACACGGAAATATAAAAGATATCAGTTGCTATTTATAAACTTCATAAATGAATATAAATAGATACTTACTTACCTACTAAAGATAGATAGCAGAATGGAAACGTGTTTGTTATGATAGATTTTATACGTTTGTGTTTTGTCCAAAAGAGTACCTATAGGTATCCCAAGGATAGCCTCAGCCCAACCTTCGATAGGATTACCAAATCAATCTACATAATATTCTCAATCAGTTGTCTGAAGAAATTACAACATAACATAACCTACCTACTTATCTGGCAAAAGTCTTGAAGGTTTTTTTGTTGCCCCTGAAAACGGAATCGTAGGTACCTAGTGTTTTTTCTGGCAATTTTCCGCTTTCCCATGGTTTTCTTAAACGAAAGAAACGACGCCGTATTTTTTTTCTTTTCCGCGGCACTGTTCCTTACCATACGTTTTACAATAGTTTAAGGGCCAGGAGATGCCTTTTTATGACTACATATTTAGATAAGTACCTTACTTCAATTAGAACCTGACTACCTATTTCTTGATCCCACATTAGAAGCGTAAGGAAACAACTGTTAGTGCAAACGCCATCTGTTCCCCGGGGCGTGAACTATCGCAATTTAGGCGTGACACGGAAGCAAGGCTAACTAGACCTTCCGTAGGATATAATATGATAAGAACAACGTATCTGAAACTTCATAAAACTTGGTAGTTTTAAACTATAGTAAATAAAAATAGCCTCAATAAAAGCTAGTAAGCTTTGCTTTTTCAGATATTCGAAACAACCTAACAAGAACCAAACAAGAGTAGGAACAGAACCCACATTACGAAATTCTAAAAAAAGAAGGTACATATGCATACCTACCTACTTGAAAAACGTTATAATTAAGATTTTAAACTCATGTCATTACGCGCTCGATTTTCCCTCCCAGAAAGTTGTATTATAATTTTGAGACGACTATTTTATCATGAGTTATTTGCATTGCACTTTTTGAGCAAATACTTCTTCCAATCTCAGACTCGAGGACTGTATCCAAGAGACTAGACAGTGCGGTCAATCTTAGGTAGGTACTGTTTTCATCCCCTGTCCTACCTCTTGTACCAGATGTACCTACAACGTTCACACACACACATCACATACCACACACACCCACCATCTGAAGAAACTGGTACGTCTCTAGTTATGTTATGTCCATTTAACCGTTATTTACCAGCGCGCAATATTGGAAAGTTACCGCGACAACTGGCTTAGGAGACAACAAACGTGTAGAATCCAATCATTTTATACTTATTAGGTGTGTAGCAGTGGGCCCATAAAATACAAGATTCATATCCTGACGGCTGACCATGAAGGAGATGGCGAAACGACCAGCCGGTCAATTCTGTCGACATCTCACCGTGTACACTTAGGTGAAGTGCACGACAGGTGAGCTGTCATTCCATCTAGTTTGTATGGTTTGACAGCTCAATTGTCGTCCACTTTTTTATTTTTTGTGGATGGGAAATCATCAAATGACTCGTGCCGCTCTGGGTGGAGCGGGGGGGAGTGTCAGACTCTTACTGACTAAAACTCATCCGTGCTCCTCTTAGTGCCCTTTGCTTTCCAGGGCCGCGGTAACTCTTCCGAACAAAATCCGCAACCCTGGCAGGATTGTCGTCCACTTCGCCTAAGTTTTCACTTCGACAGGTTTACAGAATCACACTGCTGAATGTCTTCCTTAAGAGTGGGGAAGCCGAAGCATAAAATCGTGACGGTTGGAAGAAATGCAGGTAGGTAAACAAACCCTGTAGCAATAACTGTGGTCTTTTCGCGAGTGGTGATTATCGAAACTATTGCGCCATCTTGTTTTTCTTTTCAATCCACAATATTTTCACAGAAAACTTCACAAATTTTGGGTGTTGTTCAAGCGCCGGTAAATCCTTGTATTGACTACTTATCACAGAAGTTTGTTTTACAACCGTCAACCACGCTTGAAAGAAAATATATAATTGAGAAATAACTATCAAATAGATCAAGCTCTCCTACTTTCCGAGGTGCGTCTGTACCTGTTACCGATCGCCTGGAGCTTTTGGGTATGGAGCTGACGTCTAATCTCAACTTCGGCTCAACCATCGAGTCAAGAGCACAGACTGCAGCCAAGAAGCTGAGCATCCTAAATAGAGTTAGGCAAAACTTCACACCTGGACAGCTTCTGAGTCTGTACAAAGCACAAGTTCGTTCCTGTATGGAGGATTGCAGCCACTTATGGGATGGCTCAGCAAAATATCAGCTTGCTGCATTGGACTCGGTGGAACGCAGAGCAAAAAAGCTTATAGGCGACGAGTCGCTGGTGGCTAAGCTTCACAGCCTGGCTCATCGGCGTAGTGTTGCTTGCCTGTCGGTCTTCTACAGATTGTACTTCGGAGAGTGTGCGCAGGAACTTCATGACCTGATTCCACCATCGACCTTTTACCATCGGAATACCAGACGTACTGCTGGGTACCATCCTCATTTGGTCGATATCCCGACCAGTCGTACTCAGCGCTTCTCCTCCACATTTATTATGCGCACAGCCAAAGTGAGGAACTCTCTACCAGCGTCTGTGTTCCCTTACACATATAACCCGTCTGCCTTCAAAGCAAGAGTGAACAGGCATCTTCTGGGCACGCTCGCTCCATCATAGACCTCATCTATCGCTTTAAATCAGGCGGGATCGAGGTCAAGCCCATTCCTCAATAATAAAAAAAAGATCTACAGATAATGCTTACAGTAAGGCAAGGTAGTTTTATTTTTGCTATAATATAATCTTGTGCCAATAAACAGAATTTTATTTCTCTCAGCTTGATTAGATTGTAATGTTGGGTATCTACGCATTTGGAAAATAAGGAGTTGGTTTGGACAATAACGCAATTTTCCAACTTATCAATTTAAAAAAAATGGTAACTGTTAATTTTGTAAAAAGTGTCACTAAGAACCACCAAAAGATAATGTTCAATGAACCGGTACCTACCTCTGTATTGGAAAGTGACCACCATTTGACACCGGCCTCGTGCTCTAAGAGACTGCCGCATAGGTCAGGAGACAGGGCACAGCGTCATCACGTCTTACAATTAATTATTAAAGTAACAACCTTGGAATAATACCCATTTTTTTTTTAATTTACCAACGATCCGTACCTAAATACATCTAAATATTAATTGCAGTTTGCACGCATATTTCAACAAATTTTCGTAGTAACTTCTAGAAGCAATGACGCATAAAAGCAGAATAATTGTAGCCTGTTGTTGTTGTGTAATAATTGTAAACAGACTTTTGGGGCCCTACTTAGATATTAATCTACGTAGGGCCCCATAAGTCTGTTTTTTTTCTCAACAGTTACGTAGTTACAGAATTCTGTTGATTTTGCAACGTTTCGTAGCACTTACGTGGGGCTACTGCTACAAAGGTTTTATTAATTTTTCTCCAATGCATAGCAACTACACAGGATTATAAGAGAGTTAGGGCAAATTTCACCAATGAAACTGAACGCGATCAGCGAATAAACAACGTTTATGAGCTGTCAGTGTCATTATATTTCTATGGAATATTTACACTGACAGCTCTTGAACGCAGTTTAGATGTACTGATCGCGTTCAGTTTCATTGGTAAAATCCGCTCTTTGAGCCTATTTCACAATATCCGAATAGCCTTTACTCAGCGAAAATTCAATAAACGTACAGAATTTGTATGACATTTTCAGGCAAGTAACAACTAACTAATTGAATACTTAATGTAGATAAATGATGACTTTGGAAACCACATTCTGTAAATACACTGTCTCCCGGTCTACAGTTAGTATGACCAATTAGACGCCAACATTAAACTTTGAGATATGTATCCGGTGCGATATGTTCGGCGGCTAGTTCAGATTCATTAACATTATTTTATTTTAATGACATATCTTTATATTGATGTACCGGCCGGGTTAATACCGGACCTCTAATTGTTAAGTATCTAATCTATTAAAACTTATCTTAATATGCTATATTTACGTCAGAGAGTTGTGTGGACCAGATTTATGCGTTCTTGGTTATTATTTAACTACATTCCTGGACTATCTTCTGGTTATTTAAAGAAGTTATATTTCAAAATAGATTTCGTGCTGTTTTAGAAATTGTTAACTGTCGAGTTGTACCAATAAATGCCTAATATCTGCTTTCTCGTTAAGGCCCCCTCCATTTGCAAATATGTACCTATACTTTTTGGAGACTATTTTTTATTTAAAAAACGTAGTTTTTTTTTCAAATAACGATTTATTGTCCAAGCCATTCACAAATCACAATTAAAACATATCTAGACGTTATAGAGGCGTCCAGTTAACTGTCGATTTTCATATCCGGATCAATATGGATATGCAAAATGTGATGTCCAAGTCAATTTAGCTACCTAATCGCATCAGTCTGGTCGGAATTGAGTGACACAATTATAAGTAGCGGAATTCATTTACATATATTTTGTTGGTCACTCATCTCATCTCTGATGCGGAAAGCATTTTGATAGTGAAATATGTGTAAATGAAATAATATGTTTTTTTTGTTGGCTCAAAAGACCCGTTTACATTTTAATTAGAAAATAAAAAAAACATTGGCTCTTTGACTAAATTATGCGTGTGTTAGGCAGCTGCACTGATTGGTCTTCTGTTTTAGTTAATCACTACAAAAAACTTGTTATTGGATCTAGACCGTTTCTTCATCTATTGGTTCGGCCATAAAACATCTGAACACCTTTCTTGAACATTAAAATTCAAAACATCTTTGACCAACCCTAATCGCCAAAGCTCATCACCGTATCAATCCAACAGCCTTCCATTTCACGCATCCATTTAGTAAACACGCAGTAGCCAAGAATAGCCAAGTCTGGTCACGGGGTGGACCCCACCACCCCTCCCCAGCCGGTAGGGCCGCGGGAGGGGGGCGGAAGGGCCGCAAATGAAAAATGGCGCAATTAGCCCCACAGACAGTGAAAAACAAGTGCACTCGATCTGCCCGCCGAGTCGACGGAGCGCTAACTCATCGATAACGCACCGATGTGCTAGGGATGCGATTAGGCGAGTTTTTTGTTTTGTTTTTGGCGTGATTTGATTTTTGTCTGTTTTCCTTTGTGCTGTTCTGTCATGATGTGTCAAAGTGCAGATAATAGAAGGGGAAGTTGTCGATTTTTGGAGGGTAGGATATTTTTTTCTTTTTTTTGCAAATAGGTTTGTTTTTAAGAAGCCTCTCCCTTTCATCATTCTTGATTCATTTGTTTGGAACACCGTTAAACATAAACCATCATCTAGTGTTTGTCACATCTATCTTTGTAACAAAATTAATTAAGCGTAATAAATAAATAAATTCAGTTTCACATTTAATAAACTATTAATTAGAAGGTACCTATTATAGTCCTCACGTGGGAGTCGCGGGCGAAAGCCAGTTCTTGATACCTATTGGCTGCTAAACATCAACATCTACAAAACAAACAGGAAATAAAATCAAAGACAAAAGACGATGACACAGAGACATCCATCCCTCTTTTGTTACACTCTCAGGTTTCGTATTTAGTTCCTTTATACACACACTGGCGTTTCACAGGATCCTCAGTAAACTTCCGGGTACAACTTTTAATTAGTTAAATTCCTTATTAACAAAAAAGTAAACGAACATCCATCTACATTAATGATAAACTTTTGAGGAGGGATACTCACTTGGCATTTAGGCTGATGGTACATCGTAGAAGACAATTCGACAGGCAATCTTCTAGTCGGGTTAGATTGAGCGCCTATTTCAGTCAATTGGAACAACATTCACTGTTTCCATTTTTGCTAAACACCTATAAAACGCTCATTGTAAAAATACACAATACGAAATACTGCAAACAAAAATACATCTAGTTAATTTTTACACACCACTTTGATTCGATATGTTGTAATCTGGTAACATTTAGGACGGTAGGTACCTACTTAAATTTTGTGTGTTTTTATTACGCTGTAGGTACCAATATTTAGAAAATATGAATAAGTAAAGAAAATATTAATTGATCTAATAAATCAATTCAGTCGATAGCAAATTCTAAAAGAACAGAAAAGTAAATATCATTGCGTAAATAAAGTTTTGAACTGTCAAATTTTATGTTATCTACCCTCCCTTTTTATTAAAAATATCATTAGTTTAAATTCAGTGGATTTCTCGAGCACTAGGCATTTCTGTTCGCGTCTTTGTGTTGTAAGGTTGAACTATCCGTTATTTTTTACATTTAGAAGATCAGTAGGAGTGTAATTGTAGATACTATAATTGGAGCGAAATAAAGTGATTAAATACTTGTAAATATCATTTGTGGACTTATTTCAAACAGTGATCTAACAGGGTAGTGGACAACTACTAGATATTATTTCTTCTCGATATTCTTGTTCGAATTCATTACCGCGTGTGTGACTACTGTAAAATGCGTAGAAATTGCTACTAATATCATGAAGCGTATCAAATGCTGTGATAGTGAATGACGACATCATCCAAAATATTCGGTCATTCATAATCTAGCCAGGTAAGTACCTACCTATTTGTTTTTATCATTGGTACTTCTGGTGGGTAGGTAAACCTTGTTAAGTTTATTTAGTGTTTTTGTCAATATATACTTCGCTTGAACGCTGCCAATCAATCAAAGTTGTCAATTATTGCAATAATCGAGCTTGACCTTTTTAAAGTTGTGCTAAGCTCATTGTAACTTTGCAACTGCCTTGGCCAGTGCAATCAGTATAGTGAATTTATTACAAATAGAATAAGAATATATACTTTATATTGTACTAGCTCTTCACCCCCGGCTTTGTCTGCACAGGTTTAATACAAACGATTTCTCCTTGTATCACCCCTTTAAAGGTTGATTTCCCAAAACTCCCTTCTTAGAGCTAAACTAAATCGTAAAAGCAAGCTATGTGAAAATTTTTAAGTTTCTAATCCCAGTCCCAGTAGTTTCGGCTCTGCGTTGCCGTGACAGTCAGTCAGTTTCTCTTTTAAATATGCAGAAGATAGGTAAGATGAGAGGCAGTGAGCAGAGGCCCTAGACAATATGCCATTCAACTAGCGAATGCCACTGTAGAAATGCCAACTTGTAGGAATTTGATCACGTGACATTTCGATAGGGTCTGTCAATCCCATACATATTTGACGTATTGACAATCGCCTTCACGCTACCGTTGACTAGTACCCAACTAATCATGTCCGATAATATTAATAGACTACTCGTATGCCTTCGATCAACAATAGGACTATGCAGAGTTTAATAAGGAAAATATTGTTTTATTTTTCTTAATCGAATTTAAACCTCTTGCCTGTTTGTTTATTTTTGATCGTAAACGAACATGTTGTCTGGTTTCTATATCATACTCATGAATGGACTTCATAGTTAGTAATTAAAAAGGCATTCCAATTTGATCTGAAGCTAAATTGATTTAGACATTTTGAATTCACCCAACCCATCTTTTTGTACAAACTTAAAACTAAATTGTAATTAGTCAGTTACAACTCTCTGAAGTTGTAATGAAAACTATTTTTCCCTAAAGTTTAATCAATCACTAATACTTATCAGTACCTGAGCAGTCACAGATAATGAGCGACCCGACCATTATCAGTGTAGTTATCAATATAATATTTGCGGAATTTGTTCGAAGGAGCCATCGCGGCCCTGGAACGCAAAGGGCATAAGGAGGAACATGGATGGGTTTTAGTCAGTAAAAGTCTGACGCTCCCTACCACTCTACCCAGAGCGGAAGAAGTCATTTGATGATTTCTCATCCATAAAAAAAGGTATCAATTTGATATACCCGCCACACTAAAGTGACAACTGTTTAGCTACAACAGATTAATCGTTATCAGATGAGGCAAACTCACTTAACCAATCAATCTTTAATTTCGCTTGCAATAAATCAATAAATTCGCCATTAATTTTCGCGTACCGCACAGTCTTGGAGGCTGCTAAATAATGGATGGCCATCAGCTTTCATTAGCGCCGAGAGGGGGCGCCACCGGCGACCGGCGGCCGGGCGCCGGCCGACAACGGCGATCAATACCGCCCGACCGGCCCCGAACCGACCCGACGACACCCGAACGCGCCCGACTTACCCCGAAGACCGCCGAGCGCGCGCCGCACATGACAAATGTCACTGTGATACGGCTCTGCAGCCTTCAGGCCTCCCTGAAAACTGTGAAAATTCATTAGAAAAGTGCATATTAATCATACGTGTGTTGTACTGTATTGTGCATCCGTTGTACATAGTGAATATTGTTTGTGAAAACTGCGCGTAACTTTGTGTGCTGTGTGAGTATTTGACAGTTTATACTTGAGGGTAACCCGATCCATATTTTGGTTTCAATGCGCCAGTTTTGAGCTATCCTGGGCTAGAATTACCCCGTCCTTTTGGAAAGCAAGGTCTGATGTATGGTTTCTGCCAGTTTAACACTAGTTTTTCCTGGAAAATGTGCTTCATACTTCAAGGATTTTTTGCGCAGACCCTCAAAGCTCGCATTGTGAATGAAATATTTTCATCAATGGATGACAGATATCATAATTGGATCATGGGGTGTGATGTGTCGACTTATAATGTGTGTGTTTTATAGACAAAGGCCACCGATGTCCAAGAAAAGAAAATTAATACGATTACAGGAGGTAGCTGGGGCGCATGCTCCGAGCACGACTGCTCTGCGTCATACGTGTTATTATCTATAATTTTCTGTTTGACTGCAATTGCTTCAAACACCGCAAAATTATCCTACAATTTGGTAACGTTTCCTGTAACCATTTTATTTCATTTAGGCAACAATAAAACCTGTATTGCTCTTTTGACAACTATAACAGCAAACAATTAAAAATAATTTTGGTTGGATTTTCTTATCGAATGTAGCGAGCGATTAGAAAGCGAATAAGTTGTGACATTTATTTAAAAAAAAATAGAAACTTCCTTTTATTGCAATTGTCACGTGACCTTGTCCTTTGTCTTAGACCTGTAGCTTCTTCAACCCCTTCTCCGAAAAATCGATAGTTTTTTTTCTCACTGCATTAATCCCTCACCTTTGAGAGTAAGAATCTATTTTGAAACACCTCACCGACCTTGACCAATTTACATAAAAGCCTGCGGGAGGCGCTGCAGTAGCGGCAAACATGACCGCTTCATTCAGACCCCTTTCAATTTTCGCTTCACCTCTTCCGCCACCGTATTTACTTAGCATACAGAGGGGCGAGGGAGGCCTTTCATCACTGGCCGACAGTAGCTGTCATATTGACAGTTGAAAGCTCTCAGCGGGTGTGAAAGGGATCGACTTGAAAATAGAACGATCATTTTTGAATATTTAATTAAAGAATCGATGTGTTTTTAATTTCGTAGATGGAATGCGGGTGGTCTTTGCATAAAGCCTTTGTCCAACCGATATCTCTTGGTGGTTCATAATTAAATATTCAAATACATGACACTTTGACATTTGGAATGTTTTTGTGGATAAACAAACTTGTTGTTTTGCATGCAAATGGTGCCGCTGTCAGTCCATTAAAGAGCTTACGACTACTCTTCCCATTTATAACCTTAAAGCTAATAGAAAAAGTAATGTATACGTAATTAATTTTCGTTTAGGGCCTTAAGGGCCGTTTTCAATAGTCGTCCAATATTAATCACATGGTCACACTTGCGTCGAATTGACGTGAATTCTTTGACCCGCGATTGAGTGGACATGCGGACTGAGCGGACAAACAACTTTCGAACTTAGTGCGTCTGTGACCTCTGTCCCGCGGACGATACGCACCGCGGACATTATGATAAGGGGAGAGTAGACAGTTGTTAGCCTAGCTAAACCATCGAGTCAGTAAGATTAGCGATCGGTCATTGACTGCGGTTAGATGATGTCGATGTTTTCTAGGAACAATATAGACTTTAGGTGGTCTCTCGTTGACTACTAGGTATGTTTGTTGGTTCAGGTAGGGAATATTACCTATTTAATTACTTTTAAATTATTTTTTTTGATCTACTTAAGCAAATTTAAAAAATAATTCAAAATTTCAAACCGCTGGCGCTATAGGCACTTGCTCAATTGGTTTGATTCGCGATTATAAAGTTGGTTTTAGATGCGCATGCGCATCTTTATCTTGACAGATCGTATTTTAATTAAATTATAACCCATTTTGTATAATTATGATACCTATTAAGAAACCCAATTTACTTATGCTATAATCAATAGGTATACAAACAGAATTCAATAATCGAGAAAATAAAAAGACATTCTTTTTAAGACAAATAAAATATTCAATTGACAAAGCCCGAAAACTGGTGGCCTCACCGACCTCCTAAATGAATTACGTTCAATAAATTATTTCCTCCGTGTTTCAAATGTTTACTTTCTTTTAGTTACCGATAGAGTGGGTGCGACGTGAAAGTTTGTTTCCAACGATCACTGGTAGGTGCTTTATAGGCATTCTGAGACAATTTATGAGACCTAACGCATGGACTAATATAACATAATTAGCATATAAATAATCGATTTTAATTTCAAAGATAATAATTTTTGGAATTAGTTTTTCTTGGTGTCATGTTGTGATTGATTAATTAGTGTGCAATCAGCATTGACTAACTGTTTTTTGTTTTGGATAGAAATAGATTTTTCAAATAAAACTTGAAGTAATAAATCACCATGGAGTTTTCGAAATTGCGTGCCTGATTTGAAAAAATATTCCAAAAATTTTCACAATACTATATAAATCACAGTTAACAGTTTAAAGGAAAAGTGATGGGAAACGCCACTTATCACCTCATGCAAGGTTCACAATCCATTGTGTTAATTAACACTTGTCAATCAGATCTCTTTATAATCTTGTTAGACAACACAGGTTTAAAAAAAAACGGTTTGGCTTGAGTTAATATAACAATGGTTAAACTAAACTCAGCCTATTGTGTTACAAGCCATGGACAATTCTTATAGAAAAAGAAAAAAACTTTTTTTTTTTCAAAACCTCAAGTGTGCGTTCCAGGGCCGCGGTGACTCTTTCGAACAAATTTCGCAACAACGTTCTTTCCTAGGCATGATAGGCGGAGCCCGTTAGGGCCAGAGCCTCCGAGTCCCTGGAACGCAAAGGGCATTAGGAGGAACACGGATGGGTTTTAGTAAATAAGAGTCTGACTTTCCCTCCTGCTGCACCCAGAGCGGAAGCAGTCATTTGATGATTTCCGATCCTTAAAAAAAAACAGGTTTGTCACACTTCGTAACTTCCAAACTCCGGGCTGCCACAGAAATCTTTCAATTAGATATGTACTAATTGACTAATTATACTTAGGTTTTTTTAAATTATTATTGATAGGCATGCGAGACCACAATCTCACCTGATAGTTAGCGAAGATGTGGTCGACAATGGAACCCTCTCGCCTAGAAGTAACCTATAATACTTATTCACTATTAGTTAAAACTAAAGATACTTCACCTAGTGTTTCTATCATTCTGTTGACAAACTCCACCTGGTTGCAGAGCGGCGGCGGTGCCGTGGGGGGCATGCGCCGGCGGCGCTGAGGCATGAGCGCGGCGCGCGCGCCGGACCCCCGCGACCCACCGCGCCACCACCGACAACACCCACAGGTAACTTACTCATATTAATTAGTGTTAAGAAATCCTACGTTTCGTTACGCTATTTAGCCCCAAGTTTCTGAAAGCCGAAACAGATGTCTGTTAAACTTAGGCTGAGCTTGTGCGCAAACGCATTACGCATTATTGACTTGGGTTGTGCGCAGACGCAGACCCGAGTAATTACTGTCTTAAGTGGACACACATAAGACAGTCTTGACTTGGGTCCTATGAAAACAATAATAATAATAATAAGATTTCTTTATTAAGGCACCAAGTCCCAATATTAAAATTATAATTAAAATTACTCAAGCTAATTACAATGACTATGTCGCAGCCAATTAGCTTAATCTGCCGTTTAATTGGTTGCCTTTTCATTGATGCTCTTTTCATTTAAATGGCCGATTTTTCAGCGCCCTAAGTGACATCTTTGGTTCAATATCATTTAATGACTTGCCCATGTCACTTATGTCGCTGATTAAATGGCACAGTTCAATGAAAAGGCTAGACTTTTAATGAAACGGCGGATTTAGCTAGTTGACTGCGACAATTACACTAATAAAATCCAGATATTTATATGTACCACACAATAGGACTCAAATTTTTGACTAGGACTGCGCACAGCTTAAATGAGCTGCTTCAGCTTTCAGCTGATTTATGATGAGGCTTTCAGGAACTGGGGTGTGAGTGACCTTTAAGGGCTGCTCAACCTTACTTAAAAATATTGAAAGACCTTCTTGTAGTTTTGTGTGACTTTTGAAAGTCGATTTATATATTAAAAAGCTCTCTCCTTAGTGGTAAGACAAACTGGTAGTACGTGGTCAGTTTAAAATTAACTCTGCTAGGATTAATAGTTTCGCATAGTCTAACTTAAATATTTTTAATCAACCAGAAAATGCTGCTATCGGACGCACCGTCAAGAACTAATATAATGATTTCGGGGTTTTGCAAAATAAGTTCTGGAAAAGAAAGACATCATCATCATCGTGTTCAGCAAATAATCAAGAACTGTTGGTCTTTTCTTTTCCAGAATTACTTTTGCAAAATTTTTGCTATCGCGCTTCTATTACTGTGAAATAACTGACAAACGCTCTCAGAACTAAACATAATCTGAAATTACGAAATACATAGAACTATAACGTGCCCACTGCTGGGATCACCATAATCTGTGGCTGGGACTCAGGTAATCTGTGCTCAGGCGACCTCTCTGTATGACGGAATGGGCTGTAATCCACCATGAGGGCCCAGTCAGGTTGCTGGATTTCACATAAGTCATCGAAGTTTAATTCCTAAGACATGTCGGTTTCATCTTTTTCCTTAACTCTTTTGAAATCAGTGATGATGATACGATTGCCTGGGTTCAAAACCCGCGACCTACAACTTGTAATACGGGACTGTAACCTCTGGACCACGACTTATTACTGTAGGTATACAGATATCAAACTGTGTGGCCTTAGTGTGAGTTTTTTAGCGTACTCGATCGCGTTAGCGTAAACGTCAATCTGTACTGAAACTGAAAAAACGCCGTCTGGTGACACTCACGGGCAACCTGTTTTTTTCTATAAAATTTGACATAAGCGAACGTTTACGTTAACGCGATCGAGTACGTTAAAAAAACTCACACTAAGCCCTCTGTTCAAAATGATGGTACTACTACAGAAATGTGGGAATAACGTTACTGAGTGGGAAGTCTCGACATTGTTAACGATCGCATAGCGACCGAATTCAGTCGTTAGTCTTAGGCCGCCCGTACACAGTCAAACTTGAACGCGATCGATCATAATCAATGATCTGATCTATGGTCTAAGGTCGTGTTCAAGATTGACAGTGCACGGGCCGCTTTAAAAGTATTTAGTCGGTAGGCGATCGGTATATAACTACTTTTATGTGGAGACTTCTCGCCGTGGTTTGGTATGGAACTGTTTTTTGTACGTACTGGTCAATTATGTGAAGTCTATTGTGGTTAGGCTGTCATGTATAACGTCAGGATATAACGCTATACTTTAGTGATTACTTAATTTGACGTCTAGATTGATTATATAATCTTGATCTAGAATCCTCTTTGAACATTGTGAGGTATAATGCTAAACACATACAGCCGTATTCTTTATAACCATTACTTAGGTTTTAGCTAAAATACTAATTAGCAGATTCTTTGTTCACTATGGAGAATTTGAATTTAAAATTCCTAAATAATATTTTAACTAATTATTAGTTAAAAAAATATGAAAAAGGGTGATAATATATTCAGACCATCAGTGATGTTTGGGTGATGTCAGCGGGTAAGATTTGATCCAAATCTTTTAGTTGATCTCTTGCCATATTTTGACGACACGGTTGGCGCAGTGGTTGAGCAGTTGACTGTTGCGCTGCGTGTCGCGGGTTCGATTCCCGCATGGAAAAAATATTTGTATGGCCTACAGATAGTTGTTCCGGGTCTGGTTGTTTGTGTATGTGACTTTGTATGTTTGTAAACACACCCACGATACAGGAGCAATTCCTAGTGTGGGGCAACGTTTTTTTTAAAAAAAAAAAATCAATAAATGTCTACCTATTACGGCTCAGGGGTCTACTCTCAAAGCCCGAAGTCCGTAGTTTCGGCCTTAATGTCAAGCGTTTTCTACTCCGTATCACCTACGGACTTACGATTAGTCCCGAACCCGAACTAAGAACAACTGTCAAATCGTGTTGTCATTCATTCTTCTGATCTTTAGTCCGTAGGTGATATGGAGTAGAAAACGCCCGACACTAAGGCTGAAACTACGGACTTCGGGCTTAGAGAGTAGAGCCAGATACAGCCCGCTGACGGAAGGAACAGTTGGACAGACGGACGGACAGCGGAACTTACCAATAGGGTCTCATTGGTTGCCCTTCGGCTAAAGAACCCTAAAAAAAGAAATACGGTCTCTAGAAATTGCGGGCCCTAATATTATATTTGCCGCCCTAGGTCAAGCCAACTCAGCCTGCTGATTAATCCGCCACTGATGAACATTTGTGAGGTATAATAATGCTAAATACGTAATCAGACCATCATTGCTCTGTAGATGATGTCAGTGGTTAAGATTTGATCTACAGACATCTTTTGGTTGACCTCTGACCACACCTATATTGGGTCTTTCGTTTAAAATAAATAGTTTCTAATTCTCTTGACCCATAACATCAAATTACATACGGTACCCATTTACAATCAAAGAGTTACGAGTAAATCCAGTAGTTTGTCCTACTAAAAACATACTAAATAAGTAAACACCATAATAAAATAAATAAACCCAAACTTAATTCTCAAATAGCGAACAATTAGAATAAATAAAATGCAATTACACCATTTTTTTTTGACTGACCATTGTTTAAGTTACTACATCTATTATACTACGGTTTCTCAGAATTGGCACGAGCGCCGAAACACCAAGTCTAAATTGCGTCGACGCACGCGATATCAATCCGTTCCGTTTGTTTTTAATTGACAAACGGATTTACAATTAGAATTATACGCGTCTATAAAATGCCGGTGTTATTTAGTGGCCATTTCGCGACACCCACACTGTTAAGGCGATGGCGACTTTTTAGGCTTGATTGGTTTTTGGGTTATTATGTATTGATTAATTGTTAATGTGGAATTTTGTCCTAGAAAGGTTATTATTTTTTTGCTGTTTTAACATACAGTTCTAACTTTTCAAGTTCTACGTTCCTTATTCGGGTAGTTGGCGTTATTTTCGCAGTTCGCTAGTTTTTCATGAAAGAAAGCTTTTACAATCTCAAAAAATGGTCTTAAGAAGTTATTGCTGATGTCATCTTAAGATTAACTTAAGTAGGTACTTTTAATAGGTACGTTTCAAATTGGTTTTCATGCCTTGCGGGCTTTTCACAACATTGATGCATCGGTAACTTACGACATCTATTAAATTAATTAATTTAATGACAGTTAACTTACTACTTAGATGCACCGAAAATATTGAATTTATATTTTTATTTATTAAAATGATACATTGTTGAGAAATCATGATAATAAAGAGTTTATACGGAAATTGTTGCATTTCCGTGACAGTTCAACTATTGAATAATAAATTGAATATTATAAATATGAGCCATAAATCACTAAAACCCTGTTATGTTGCTATTAACAAATATTAAAACGGGTTGCTGTTTGTACGATTACTAATAACTCTTTCGAGCAAAAAAAAGCAATATTTCATTTTGTGTCCATTGACATCTGTCATTTTGCTGATAAACAATTAATTAATATCATGTAAGAGTTTCATCATGTTTGCGGGGCAAACTGGGCCAGAGATCGCCCAAGATAGAGATGTTCAGAAGGAGGAAGGAGAGGCCTTTGCCCAGCAGTGCCCCACAGCTGGGCAAGGACAAGTGCAAACTATTAAAAAAAATTAGAGTTGCATTGGGATAGAGTAGTTGATTAAATACGCTTTCATCCAGTCTCATATTAAGCATACTAATCTGTCTGTTTGTTACCTCTTCACGTCTTAACGGATTTTGATGAAACTTATCATACGGGTAGACCAGGTCCTGGGATAGGCTATAGTATACTTTTTATCTCGAGAGTATATCCCCTTGGGATAATCTTTGACTTTCATACGGACGAGGCCGCGAAGTTAGTATAATATGACACAACGTCACGCCTCGCTTGTATTTATCGAAGGGTTATAATTTTCGCAAATTAAAGTCGCAAGAGGCTGCCCATTTACATCAACCGAGCTGGAAAAATCCAGATGGAAAAATCCAACAACAGTTTTCGCGACCCTGGAATCGAACTCGGGACATCATGCTCAGCATGATATACTCGAAACCACAAGATCAAGGCGGTAGTCACTTTCATATTCTAAAGTTGATTAGCAGTAAAAGCTACATTTAATAGGGTATGAATATTGCACTATGTTTCAACATCACTCAACTCCAAATACAAGCAGCTGTTCCAGGTACCTACTCTTCATCCATATTATTCAATTGAACGTTGACGTCATGGGAGTTACTAGTGCAAAATTGCAGTCAGGAACTGGCGCAGCAGTGTCCTCTGCAGAGGGCAATGGTAATAGTCTCTTTAACCTTTATGCATTAGTAGGATACTACATAAACGTGGACATGATATGCACCAATATTAAGTTCACAATCTTTGAGTCATTTCGGTAGATCCTTCATTTCATCAGGAACATATTTGATACATTGGTTTTTGATCTGATACTCTGCATTGCTAGATTTCTTCTATTTTTTGCTACCAACGATGTTTTAAATGACATGTCTATGTCGCAACCAACTAGCTTAATCAGACGTTTCATTAAAAGCCTTCCTTTAGGCTTTTCATTGAACTGCGCCATTTAACCAGCGACATTAGTAACATGGGCAAGTTATCAAACGATATTGAACAAAAGATGTCACCTAAGTCGCTGAAAAATCGGAGCATTTAAATGAAAAGGCTAGTCAACCCATTAAACGGCTGATTAAGCTATTCGGCTGCGACATCTATATTTAAATATGGGCAACACTTGCTACCTGCTTACTTTCATTCCTTTTATTGCTCACGTTGTTATTATTGGTAACTGTTGCTAAGGAATCCTTGACAATGGCGACTGTAACTAGTCAGTTTGGACAACAAATGAGTTTAAACTTAGCAATCGGGTTTAAACCCGGTTGATGGCTCATCTTGAGTCACCAGCACATAATATTTTTTTCGTAAATTTTAGAAAAAACTTTTTGATTACGATGTCATCGCCTTAATCGACTCGTCACATTTCTGCGCAAGAGCAATTAACTGACATCCTTCTTCTGCGCAGATTTTGAGTAATTACTCGAGTAGGTACTTACAATACGTTTTCGGTGTTTTATTGATTGCTTCTTCGTTAATAAACGAAGCACTTCTCCTCCACATTTATTATGCGCACAGCCAAAGTGTGGAACTCTCTGCCAGCGTCTGTGTTCCCTTCCACATATAACCCGTCTGCCTTCAAAGCAAGAGTGAACAGGCATCTTCTGGGCACGCTTGCTTCATCATAGACCTCATCTATCGCTTTCCATCAGGCGTGATCGAGGTCAAGAGCTAGCCCATTCCTCAATATATATTTTTTTCTAATTGATTTAAGTTTAGCTAGGTAATAATGCGAATATAGCGCCAGATTACTAGATAATGGAAGCGAAGTTTGATATAACCTTTAAGGAATAAAGTTCAACGACACTTTAGATAGGCGCGATGTAATTTCTTTAGATTTTAATTATTTCGATTTTTCGGTATACTCGTAACAACTAAATGGTAAAAACTAAAACGCCCAGGGGCCTAACCACAAACTCTTGAAGCAGTATTACTTTCATATTACTTCTAGTGGGAAAGAGACGGAGCTACGTATAGCTTCGTCCGTCCGTTTTTTATATAAGTAGGTAATGTACGGAACCGTTCGTGCGCGAGTCCGACTCGCACTTGGCTGGTGTTTTCCTTCGACCTGCTTTTGTCCCTCTTCATCCATCAATCGTTATTTATGTTCATGACTCTTTTAGGTGTCCTATATGGATATTGATTTTAAATTCGTCTCCTACTTATGAATATTTAGGAGAACAGTTGTTTGTCTCATCATATTATGACATGGCATCTGAAGTTTAGCCATTCGCCATTTTATACCGCACGAGTCCGACTCGTATTTGGCCGGTTTTTTTTATTAATAAAGTACATTTATCGGTTCGAAACCGTACCTAAATACTAAACTACACCAGTGGGTATCGCCTAATCTCATAGATGTCACGTTACAAGCGTACTACCTAATCTCATCTGTGTATAGCAAGAACTCAGTCAATTGCTACATGTGGCACTAGACGTATCATTACTCAATTTAACTGTCCGTCTTTATACAAAGGTCGCTGTTTTTTATTCGAATAATTCTTAAAGACTTTCAGGATTATCCATAAAAAAGTCTAAGATTATGCTTAGTTTGTACTGCTTAGAAGATTGATTAAATTACTTATTTAAAGAAAATGTTAATTAAAAACCAATTGATTGTTGTTTGGGGTTCTGCTATTCAAATTCGAATTTAGAATTAGCCAATTTTTGCATTGCATTAGTTGAACTACTTAAAGAAAAAAAATATGAATAAATTTGTTTGTCTATAGAGGTAGTGGCCAGTATTAATGTTGACTTCATTGCAAGAATGTATCGAGTGGAAAAGGTTTAAGTGCAGCCTCCGCAAAGGACCCAAAGATGTAAGCAACTCTTTTTATGCAATTAATTGTTATTTTAAATAGAAGGTTTCACAAGTGAGAATTTGAGCATTGGATGTTACTTAAGAGCCAGGTTTTTTAACGTGCGTCATCGCAAAACGGTAGGTGATGTTTTGTAAAAACAACCTCTTCCTAACTTTTAGTAAGAAAAACTTGCTAAATAATTCATCCTCAAATTGTAACATCAATGACGGATTTTTATGAATTCTTTCCTTATACCGTCTTCAAATTATTCGCAATATTATTTCCCGTTCAATTACCTGAATAACAAACATTGACGTGCAAACATTAAGTTTCAATTACTTTTTGGTATAAACATGTTAATTAACGTCCCCCCTCCCCTTGTACCCGGCGGGTGCGCGGTGGGCGGGGCGAGACATGCGCGCGCGCCGTTCCGTGAATCGCACAAGGCCGTCTGACCTACTGATATAATTTCTTTGCTGTGTTGTCCGTCTGCCTGCCTGTGTGTGACGTCTGTGGTCAAGACCTTATTGTAACGACTTGTTAAAGCCGTGGGTCTTCGAACACACACATACGTAGGGCCTGCTAGTTTGAATTTAGAAGGGAAGAAGGGTGTCTGAAGCGGGATGGCTGCGTAGAACTCTGTGTAAATGAGGCTTCCGCATGTGTGAGTGTGCCAGGAAATATTTAAGGAAGCTGAAGCGTATTGTTTGAAGACCTGTCTGCTTGTCTATGTGTGTGTGCCGCCTGCAGAACCGCTAAGGAAATGTATGAACATGAATGTTGCCTAATTTTCCGTTGGCTGCTCTCAGGTAATAGCCGTTATATATATATGGTTCTAGATCGCAGCATCGCTACGGGATTTTAGGATTATTTATTTTTTTGTCGAATGCGCTCTAAGGCCGTGTGAAGCCGCGTCAAACTGTTTCAGTGCCTATAAGGTTACAAATGGGTCGACTCCCAAGGCTACAATGTTTGTTTATTTTTGTTTCCAATGCATTTATTCTCCGATTTAATTGGGAGGTCTAACTTGTAATCTAATAAGGGCATTGTTCTATTAATCATGTTAGCCATCTACATTTTCTGGGAAGAGGTTTGAGCTATTTCTAACATGGACGTTCCGTAAATATCAAGTCCGAACTTCGAGCACATAATAACCCAATTAGATAGCCGATACTTTGTCAAAGTTTTTCTCCGTCTTACGTAAGAATATCGTACATAACTGTGCCGGGAATCGAAGGCGCATACCTCGGCACCGCGCCGCTCGCGAATAATTCAGTAGTTTCTGAGAAGCGGTGGCGGCGGCGTAATAAATTTAGAGCTTCGGACCCTCATTATGCGGTACAGCCTACATTCCGAAGGCATACAGTTTGCCGAATAAAAAGTTACGAATCCGACTATTGTTTTGAGTCATAGGACTTTTATGGAATAGAGAGGGCCTTGTGTACTTGTGGATTGTATTTTTTGTGGATTTATACCAGCGTTTGCACTTCAGGAGGTTATTTAGATCGTGCAATTTACATATCTACTTACTATGCTTCTATAATTCTTGACTAGAATTGACCTTTTAGTAACGTTCTAACGTTTCGATGTATCCTATACTCAGTTCGATCTGACCAGCCTCTTCGAAGTACTTTTGCCAAATCATAATGTCTTTGTTTCACAGCTTATGATTATGTCGTAGTCAACTAGTCATATCGTAGAACAGACCATTTCAGATAATGGTTGGTCACTTCATGAAATTGCCACCTCAACTTGACCTTACTTCGGCCACATCATGAAATGACCAATTCATATTGTAGAATTGGCTTTTTTTGTTGAGAGTTAGTATTTAATGATGAGAGAAAGCTTGTTCTATTGTAACAAACTTTCCTTCATCATAAGATACTGGCACTACATGCACAATTTACAATAGGAGGCTTTTCTCGCTTTAATGCATCGTTGAAAGCACATTCGTCATTGAGTTTCCTATGGAAGGAGCGACAAGCTGACCATTCGTACAGTTCGAGTCCTACGAACGCTGAACTTGTCTATCCATCTGACGGAGAATCGTCGGTAGCTTCGCAACAGGCACCAGCTACTCATCGTGCAAACTCGGAAAACATCTGAAAATGTCGCAGCTTTTTGTTCTCACTCACTTTAGAAATTAAGTCACTTTTCATGTGTCACTTGATGTTTTCATTATTGCAGCTTTAGCTTTAAATAATGATGCTTCGTCCTGAATAGCATGATTTGAAACATTATATACTACAGTTACTGGAACATAATATTAAGAGCGTTTACGCGGTACGACTTTTCATACAAACTTTCAAATCCTTATTCTTCAAAAATGAATGAACCGATTTTAACGAAACTTGGTATGCATACGCTGGATATCCAGGTCCAAATAGTTATCAGAAAACATGTTTTAAAAAGATTTCAGAGGGAGAGAGAGAGCGATTTTAAGTTTTCTATAGAAAGTGATAAATCACTGTATCCTTCCCCCTGAACTCTTTTTCAAAAATGTTTTACTAAAATCGGTTCATTCATTTTGAAGAATAAGGACTTGAAAGTTTGTATGAAATGACATACGGCGTACACGCTCTTAAGAGCGTTTACGCGGTACGGCTTTTCATACAAACTTTCAAATCCTTATTTTCCGAAATTAATGAACCGATTTTAGTAAAACTTGGTATGCGTACGCTAGATATCTAGGTCTAAATAGTTATCAGAAAACATTTTCAAAAAAGAGTTCAGGGGGAAGGATATAGTGATTTTTCACTTTCTATATAAAACTTAAAATCGCTCTCTCTCTCCCTCTGAAATCATTTTTAAAAATGTTTTCTGATAACTATTTAGACCTGCATATCTAGCGTATGCATACCAAGTTTAGTTAAAATCGGTTCATTCATTTTGAAGAATAAGGACTTGAAAGTTTGTATGAAAAGCCGTACCGCGTAAACGCTCTTAACAAAGCTTTACCATAAAGATTTACTTTGTCATATTTATACATTTGCAGCAACTGTTACTTTTATAATCTGTCAAATCAATCATGCCCAATGAAATGGGCTTATTTACTGATGAAGTCAGAAATGTCAAAAGTCTGTTTATTCTGAACCTTCCCAACTCTTTGTTTATACATCTAACCGTCTCTAAAGTTAGCAAACCCTTCTAAATAAGACGCGGAAACAAAGCGCTTCAAATGGACACTGGAGACGCAACAAAACGACATAAGCATTATTCCAGGCATTTTTCTAAGTCAATTAAATACGACCCAAGATGGCGGACGCAACTGTTGATTTTTTGGCGACTGAGGTGCAGGCAACAGTTATCGGAAGAGACGAATTTATAAATAAAGAGTTGCGGTTACAACTGCGTTTTAAAATGCGACTATGTTTGATGATCTTATCTTGTGTATTGTTAACTGGGCTTAAGATGTGGATTTAATTAATCATTAAATATTAAATACATTAGTTGAAACGTGAACCAAATAAGGAAAGAGTTTATAATTACTTTGGAAGTCTTTCGACACTGTTTGACAACGCTACGATTTTTAATATGATCATAAAATTTTAATAACTTTTGTAAACAGTAAAGAGTCATATCAAGTATCCAAAATATTCATATATTAGGCACGTTTCTTGCACCATGTAAACTATATTATTGACATTCGTAACTTTTTATTCTGGAAGCTGTCGTTGTTTTAATCGTTGTCACATGATGTTGTTATTCAATGATCATAAGTTGAATCAATTCTTCGATGGTCATAGCCGATAATAGTCCAATCTCCCCTAAATGTCTAACAGTTATTATAATACTATGTAGCGGGATATTCGCGATTCCTTATCCA
The DNA here is from genome assembly GCA_947386135.1 of Melanchra persicariae. Taxonomy (NCBI): domain Eukaryota; kingdom Metazoa; phylum Arthropoda; class Insecta; order Lepidoptera; family Noctuidae; genus Melanchra; species Melanchra persicariae. Next base: position 1,670,810 of record OX376653.1, on the reverse strand, counting down.
AAAGAAATACTTGTTCGGATAATCGCAGAGCCAAAACGGGCTCACATTGTTTTCTATTTCGGACTTTTTGTGCAAAAAATATTTGAATATTCTAATGGCTTGAAAGCAAAAAGTTTAAACTCTCAGTAATTTGAAGAGGGAACAATTTTTGGACATGGAGCGAATGTTTTTGGCTGTACCTAATGAGTCATGCCACACTGAATGAAAAAAAATATCTGAGAAATTAGTAGGGTTTCACTGTCTGAGTCATGATCCTGCACCTACAAATCTGATTGATATCACTTTTGAGTTCAATGATGGCCCTCTCGGTTTTGAAGTTAAGTTTGAGATAAATCAATCATAATAGTATCTTATCATATCTAACTAGCCCACTATGTCCCACAGCTGGGCAAAGGGCTCCCTCTCCCGTTTCCATAATATGTCTTCCATAACATGAGTTTAGTTCAATAAAGTTTGGTCCTTTCAGTAGATCCAATAATCTAAGAACATCTAAGGGGCTCGTTATAGGTAAAAGACTAGGTACATAATATTTCTTTTTTTTTCCACTGATTAGTATAGGAAGTACATTTAGGGCCAATTTCACCAATGAAACTGAACGCGATCAGCGAATTAAACAAGTTTATGAGCTGTCAGTGTCATTATTTTTCTGAATATTTGCACTGACATCTCTTGAACGCAGTTTAGATGTAGGTACTGATCGCGTTCAGTTTCATTGGTGAAATCCGCTCTTAGGGTGTGCACTGATAATATGTTGATCTTAAGTTTTGATGGCATGGCTTGAAAGGGACGGCTGATTACTGAGATGACCTCTAATAGAGAAGCATGGGAGAAGAAGACGTTGCAGTTGCGCCAACCTCAGATAAATTGAGATAAGGGCAAGAGAATGATGATGGATCTTATGTTGTCTAAGATATTTTACCTTATTGTTTATCCAAAACTAGTTATCTCCTACATAACCGTAAATATCCGAAGTACAGTCGTACTAACAAATAAAAACAAAATGTAAACAGCTCATCGAGAGTGCCATAAAGGTGCCCACACACGGGCTAATGAGCCCCCGCAGATTTATAGCCCATAAATAATGTTACTTACGCGTAATGACCATATGGCTGTACATACAGGCTAGGCTGATAGTTTAGACATGGGCCACAATTGGATTCTTTTATGGTTTTTGGTGGTTTAGACTTTCTTTATGTCCGTTTCAACTAAAAGTAGTTACCAGCTTAACGAGTTATGGTATTTTCAATGCCAACGAAATCCAACTATTTATATAAGTATTTATATTCAGGAAAGATGTTTCCTAGAGTTTTTGAAGAAGACTACAAGCAAAAAGAACAACACAATTACCTACAACATTTAGGTGCCTGTGTTGTGATCTGCTGAAAACTAGTTTCCCTTTTTCCTGCAGCCAGTTTCGGCAACACGAGATTGGTAGCCTTGTGCCTTCGTTATTTTTCTAAGATACACAAGTATCTTCTGACAGAAGATAATATAAGTCATGTTTACTAAGACTCAATATATAAACTCCGTCATATTAAGCGTGAAAAAAATCCGTGAATATTTTACTCTATAAGCTGTTTTGTTCTACTGCCAAGTAGTATGTTTTATGTAATCATTAGTTGATTATAATAATAATAACGTTTATTGAGACCAACATAGGATGATAGCACACACATTAGTCACTAAACATAATAAAAGAGACACATACAATTAAAAATACCACATGTACATTAATTTTATTGCAAAGATATTACTGATTTCGTTTGCTCAGTAGGTAAGTGAACCATACAGCAATGGTTCAGGTACTGACAATCGAACCTCTGCGCGAATACCCTCAGGATGTCGTTGAAGCTAGCCCGAACCCTGCGCACCAGCATTATGGTTTAATTAATCATACAATAGTTTTAGGTCAAGTCCAAAGTTTTCTCAGTCGAACTTCTATATGTATGTGTTAAGCTGCCTAATTACAATTATACGACCGGGCTGCGTATGCGCAGGTGACTAGACTAGTTATTGAGATGTGATGCTTGGGTTGTTAATAAGAATTTATCGTTATTACTGAATTCTTTTTCTGTTGGAGTAGCAGATTTTTTATTTGCATTTTAGCCGTATTGTGAATTTGTGAATCTCTTCAAATAAACGAAGTGCGAGAAGTAAAGTTTGGCCGACTGATTGATTGTATCCAACATACCTAGTTTTAAAATTACTTTTTGCAATTACAAACACTTTACACTTTTTATTGTTTTTATAGGCTATGTGGGATTGTTAATACTTATACATGGATCATAATTATCGTCCCTGTCCCATGGAGGTAACTTAGGATCGGTGCAACACGTGGTTTTCCACTTTTCTCTCCTGTCAACTGTGAACATCGACTCCCATTTCTTTCATACCACTTTTAATACAACCCATCCATTTTTTTCTTTGATCTGCTTCTTCCTTTTCACTCATCTATCGATAATTATGTTCATGATTCTTTTAGGTATATCTGTATCATCTGCCTAGCCTTTTCCCAACTATATTGGGGTCGGCTCCCAGTCCAACCGGATTCAGTTGAATACCAATATTTTACGTGGAGCGGCTGTCTACCAGACCTCCACAACCCATTAAATGGTTAACACTGGCAAGACTGGTGTAAGATTTTCTGGTTACTGACAATCCATAACGACTGCCAAAGATCTCCAAATGACAGCCGTGACCAACGGCTTAACGTGCTTTCCGAGGCACGGAGGAGTCTCGGTATGTTATGATGGTCACCCATCCACAGACCAACCTTGGCAAGCTTTGCTTAACCTTGAAGATCGGCCCGTGCGGCTGTTATAATAATTTAGCCACGAGCTCCTCTTAGGAATATCGATATTGATTTTAATTATTTTAAATTTGTCTTCTACTTATGGATATTTAGGAGAACAGTTGTTTGTCTCGTCATATTATGATATGGCAGCTGGTGTTTTGCCATTCGCCATTTGTACACAAGGTTGCCCCCCGGTTGCTCGCTTATAATACACGATAATATCTCCTAATTTACTGACAAGATATTAACATTTCACTTTGAATTAGGTTTTGACGAGCATGTCGGTGAAGACTGGTGACTTAGTAATAACAGCCACACGGGTCGATCTTTAAGGTTAAGCTACGGTTCCCGAGGTCGGTCTTTGGATGGGTGGCTTTTCCTTGCTTCCTAAAGGCGAAAAATCTGTAGATTTTTGATAGTCGTTTACGAGTCGTCCGAAGCTTTATTTGACACCAGGCTTGCCAAGAGGTACCTATCCAGTTTTGGGTTGTGGGGGTCAGATGGCAACTCCATGTAAAATATAAGTATGTTTTTTGAAGAAGAAGGAATCAGACTCTTACTGACTAAAACCCTTCCGTGTTCCTCCTCATACCCTTTGCGTTCCAGGGCCGCGGTGATTCTTTCGAACATATTCCGCAACCCTGGCAGGCAAAATATAGGTATACAAGTTGCATTCGGTTAGTCTGGAAACCGACCTTCGAATATAGTTGGGAAAAGGCTAGCCATATTTAGTCTAGACCGATGGAGCAACTATTATTGGTCTCAAAAACAAAATTAATTTCATTGCAATCCTTCTCAGAATGACTATTTCGACCTTTGATTCAGCTGATAATTTACAAGATACAGTAAATTTTGCCATTTATTTCGCGTCTCTTTGCACTTAGTTTTTATAATATACTTTTATTACTGTCTGCATAGTCGTAAACACGATTTATTGGTATCTACTAATAATCGTGCTAGGTTTTATTTTTCATGTTTATCTTCGTTTTTGTTTGTTTGCATGTCTCGATGCTGTAAATTGCTGTTCGATTTATTGATTGCTAACATACACACGATGTAATGACGGGTGGTCTTTCTGTACAAGTCAGCCTTTCTCTTCTTCTCTGAGTCTTATTCTTCTGAAGAAGAGTCGACTTCGAGTACTTCAGAATGAAGACTATCAATTAAGAAAGCATAATGATTTTATGAATGACTAGCACTTCGCCCGCGACTTCGTACGCGTATATCCCGTTGTTTCTCGTTCCCGTATAGCCTAGCATTCCTCATGAATGTGGCTATTATATACAAAAAAAGAATTTTCAAAATTGGTTCAGTACATCCAGAGATTACCCCCTACAACCTCACAGACTTTACGTCTTTATAATATTATTATAAACTTCTAATAAGAGGCAGGGAAGACCATATAAACGATGGGTGGACTGTGGGTAACTGAAATGATGAATGACTAATGGAGAAACATAGAAGAAGATATGTTACGTAAAAAAACGAGGCGAGAGAATGAGGAATGACTTCTTTATTGTTGATAGGCACGCGTTTGACCACTATCTCACCTGATGGAAAGTGATGATGTGGTGACAACGGAGCAATGAGCATGCTTGCTGTAAAAGAAAGACCTCCAGGTTATAGCTATCAAGAAGTTTTATATGAACCGGTTTTAGGCAAGGACCAAAATCTTCTCGCAAGTCGTTATAGAACCCAATGTTCAGCTAGCTCATCAATCCACACTGATGAACATTTGTAAAAGACTTTATTTATCTGCAATCACACCACAAACAAAATTCAAATCCTCGTATCCAATTAAAAGTAATTATCCTACGAATTACTATGTAAGTCTGTTTATAGCGGGTCTTCGAACTCTCGATCAATAACTTTACGATTCATGTCCAAGTGCGAACGATTCTGACTCACAGTAAAGTTGTTTTGTCAATCGTTTCCTCGATTCTAATGATTTTGTTTTGAATCGTTACGTTATTATATTGCAATGTCTTATTTGGGAGTCTTTGGTTCGTGAATGGTTTTGGTGCTACGGTAGGTTGATTTGAATTATGGCTTTTGTTGCTAGGCGGCAGTGGCGGATCCAGGCTTGTCATTTGGGGGGGGGGGGGGTTGGATCCCGCTGAGGGTAGGTTTTAGCAAAGTAAATATTAAAAAAGCACATAACACACATTTGATTTAATTCGTTAGGTAGTATAGTCCATCAAAGATATCACAGACTTGGGGGGGGGGGGGGATTTAGCCCCTTAGACCCCCCCCTCGTTGGATCAGCCAATGCGAGGTGGACTTTGAAGAGTACCTAGTACTTACTAATAGACGTCATCTTCATTACAGTAACTTAGCGACTGTTCTGTTCTGTTTGTTTGACGATCTCTCATCACGTAGTGTGAACTTTCCATCACAATCCGAAGGAGTTTGAAGGTCTGTGAACACATAAAGATCACAATGAATGTTGTTGAATTGTCAAAATTAAAACTACATATTTTCCATTATTAGGTATTGTGTGCTAAGTAAGTGACTTTTCTTCAAGATCTTATTCAACTGTAGGAACTACTCAAACTGAAATAAAACTCAGGTAGCCAGCTATAATATATTATCATCATCTGCCTAGCTTTTTTCCAAAAATATTGGGGTCGGCTCCCAGTCAAATCGGATTCAGCTGAATACTTAAATTTTACGTAGAGCGGCTGCCTACCAGGCCACTAACTGGGTAACACGATACTTCTTGGCAAGACTGGAGTCAGATTTTCTGGCTTCTGACAATCCGTAACGACCAGCTATAGTATATCACACTTTATAATAAAAACCCAACACATTATTTTTTACTAAACGCGTGACATTTTTGACCGGACTCCACGCACTGCGCACATGCGCATAATTGCACCGACACATTAACTTTGAGCCTTTGAAGTTAATTGGATCCAACGCTAAGTCGCCATTTTAATGAACCGCTATTTATACCCTGCAGCGCTTTCGGACGCCATAACTCTATGTACCTACGCGGTTACTGGATTATTTTTAGTTTAAAATACTGAGGGTAGACTTCACGGTGCCATCGACAGCTTAAACTTGAGTTTAGGTTAATGAATATAAAATATACGTAAGCCAAGTTACTGCAGAAAAAAAACGTAATTATTAACGTGACAAGTTCTCAAACGTGTGTTAGTTACTCTGTAATTGGTTGAATACATTTACAACAGCCGATCACATAACTCGAATTGCGTTTTATTTATGGCACGTTAATATAATACCAACCTAGGTATATCAAAACTGAAGTTTTTCAGTTGTAAATGTGATGCTAGCTGAAATACAGCATTGTACATTACAGATGGCGGAAATGTACCTTTACCTACATATTTCAGTCATGTTCCATGGACTGAAGGACCACAAATTCCAAGGACCAATCAATCACTATTTTAAACTAGCTGTGCCCTTCGGTTTTATCCACTGCTCGGCTCCTAAGGGTCATTACGTGGTGTAAATCCTAACACCTTTCTCAAGAACTGGGCTATCAAATGCAAAAAGACGAATGAAATCGGTGTAGTCGCTCTCAAGTCATGGCGTGACCAACGGAAACAGTGATTCATTTTTATTCATAAATATAGATAATAATTGAATTAAAAATTTAAACATCCCCCGACAAAAAAATACTCTAAAAAGTAAAAATAATATGTTTTGATCCATTTAGTTCAATATAGGTAAGTACGAATATTTTGGCCCAAGCGTCGTCGCCTCGGGAGACCGCAATTTTTTGTATTAAGTATTCTTTTATTTATTAGCTACTACTACAAACCTCTAAACCATCTACAATCATTTAAATGGAACAACATCGTATACCACAATATTATATCGATCGAACGAGTGAAAGTAGCTGAGTATCTCTCATCAATGTATTCACTCATTTTTCTTTTCTGCTTCATCATCAGACTCTGATCACAATCTATTTATAACCTATTCAAAGAAACCATTTAAATGAGTCCAAACACGAAGCGTCTGCTGTACGTAAGCGAGGAGTAGGGTATCTTGCAGATTCCAAGTCATGCTGCGGCATCAGGTCAAAGTTACTAATCTTCCTATAATCTGTTCATTGAAGCCATTCTAGTAAGACCAAACATGATACCTCTGCTGTAACTAAGCGAGAAGTTGGGTTATTCTGCAGACCTCAGGTCATGTTGCAGCATCAGGTTAAGGTTACCATATTCTTGTAATACTATTGAAGTAATAGAATACCAAATTTTACATCGATCAGACCTGTGGAAGTTGGTCACATCCCTTCATCAACTAGAAAAAGCTGATGATCTTCAAACGGCTAAACCGATTTTGATAAACATGTCTAAGAATCACCGCTAGAAAATCTGCGTTCAAATAAAAAAAAACACATCCAAATTCGGTTCGTTCATTTAGGAGCTACGGTGCCACAGACAGACAGACACACACACATAGCGGTCAAACCCCCCTTTTTGCGTCGGGTGTTAACAAATACAACATTATTGATAATTTAACACCACTGCCTATACACAAGAGTGAGAGGGATATTACGGAAGCGGAGTTTAAAAATAATCGAATTTAAATCGTAAGCATCGTAAATTAAATCAAATGAAGTGACTCCAAAAGAAGCAAATTATATTTAATGAATAAAAGCTTCGCAGCTTTATCTTCATCCAATCTATTTATCAACGGCTCATAGATAAGCCAGAACCACTAATAACTTGTTAGCTTGCTACTGAGCTTGGTGGAAACGCAGCCGCTGTTCATCGATCTCCGATATAACTTCCGATTAAAATTTATCGGAATCGAAGGTGCAAAATCTTTTGGAAGTTCCGAACTTTCGGAAACTGAATCGAACTTCCGTACATCATCTCTACACTAGAGCATGGTACTTTTAACAGTCAAAATAATATAGGTAATCTATATACCTACATATATAAAAATCTCGTGTCATGTCATGGTATTTGTGGACTCCTCCAAAACCGCTCGTCTAATTTTTATGAAAATTTGTATGTATATTTGGTAGATAAGAGAATAGGTTTGTACATTGTCTTAGTGTGCGTGAGCTTGTGTCAGTCGCTCTCAAGGTTACGCACACTAAGACAATGTGCACGTACATTTACCTACACAACTATGGCTCGCCCGCACTCGTGAGATAAAACAACTATACCTGATATGCGCGTACGAAGTTGCGGGCAATAGCTAGTAATTCATGTTAACACAAGTAAACAATAAAACAAAACATGTAATTCATCTTATAGTAGCATTGTTAATAATTTTATCTATTGTACGTGGGTGCAGTCGCGGGCCAGACATATGTGCTAATATTATCCCTAATGGGGTAGGTAGGGCGTGGGCAGAGATATCTTAAGAACAGTGTTTGTAAACGTGCTAATCTAAGTGACAAGCATTTTTGCTTTTATTTTTCCCGGTTTTGTTAGTTATTTTTGCTATAAAAGTCACTGCATAAGTCGCTGGATACACAGACAAAACGTGAGACGAGGACGAGGCGAATAAAGCGGGAAATAAAGACAAGTCCTGAATCGAATTCTATCGTGCGTGATCCTTTACGTTCTCTAGTAATGAAAAACGGTTCATAATTATTTTATTGTTCGGGTTTTTACGAAGGGATTAGGGAAAGGTCAGTGAACTTTATTGCAAGTTTATCTGGCGCCTACCTTATGATTAGGTCCATTTAGTGTTTTGAGGAAAATATCCTTTTTAAACTTGTTCGACTCTCACACAAAATCCAGGCATCCTCACCAAAGCACCTTTATAATTAAAAAATAACAAACAAAAATTAACCCAGTTTTCCACGATAACATCCGAAACCTGTCTTCAGTTAACTATACAAAGGTATACGTATTCCAGTTTGTGCGTAGCCTGCGCCCGCGCCGATCCCGGGTTCCCGCTACGCAACGGGATCCTGCGTGAACCAGTTCCCGTTTTTTGTAGAAAGCTTTCCTTTTCAACGGTAGTGGGATGATAATGGCAAGGTGCGTGCCGGTGCGTGTGCCCAGTGTGTCGGGGGCTTTATTTTCATGCTAATGTTCTATTTTTGAATTGCGTTTTGATTGTGCTTTGTTTTTTTTTGGGAGTACCTACTTGTTGTTATGTTGGTGTTTTTTTTTTCTTTTCTATTATCATTCTATTTTTTTATATATGGCAAACAAAGCCGATGTCGACTATTCTGCCAATGTCCAAAGTAGATTGGAGAAGCAAGTGTGCATTGTTTTTTTTATCATTTTTTACATAATAAATAATAACAATAGAGATGTAAAAAGTGTTAAGGTGACAGGCCACCCAAATATTTACTGCAAGATAAACACTTTCCAGGGTTGCGGATTTTGTTCGAAAGAGTCACCGCGGCCCTGGAACGCAAAGGGCACTACGAGGAGCACGGATGGGTTTTAGTCAGTAAGAGTCTGACGCTCCCTCCCGCTCCACCCAGAGCGAAAGGGGTCATTTGATGATTTCCCATCCATAAAAAAAAAGATAAACACTTTCGGAAGAGATTTGTCTATGCTTGAATTGGCAAATGGGTACATATATCCTCTTATTATGTACATCGTATAAGTTACTGCTGTAAACTCTAATTAGTTCTCACAGGTATTCAAGCCAGCCATTCATAAACAGAGGATCATATTTATTTTATTTTCCTCTGCTTTGTATAATTAACAACAAAACCAATCAGCATCTTATAGTTTCTCCATTACTTAGTCATAAAATCTTTCCACTCCTACCTGAATATTGAAGAGTCCATAAAACAATAATAAACTGGAACAAGTTATTTCTAGCTTAATCACCGTTACTGTCTATGGCGGTGGTCTATAGTCTATGTCTAGACCATAGATACCATAAATATCACAGCTGCCATATATTTTATATACAACAATAATATAAATGAATACTCCATTCAAAATCAAACGAAGTTATTTATGTTAAATCTTTTATTTTATTCATATTGTAGTTTTTGCCTAAATTCAATAGGCAGGTGCGTTTGACGCGTAGGATATCAGAACTAATATTAAGGTAATATTATCCGTTTGTTTGTTTGTTTGTCAACGATAATATACGAAATTGCTGATCTGATTAAGAAACTTCTTTCAAACACGCCTTGAGATAGTGATTGATTTTTGAATCGCTAATTGTATCACTTAACTATAATTTGTGATGATATTTTTTTTTATTAATCCCCTAAAAAATCCAACTAGTCCATATTTAGCTGTCGATCTCCGAAATTCTTTATCAAATCTTTACGAAATTGTAATGCGAAATTTTCGGAATACCTAAACCTTTTCGCAAATCCGTCTATATAGGGTTATTTTTAAAACACCAACAACCTTTCAGTGGGTGAAAGTACACCCTTTTTAAGAGACCAACCCTGAAAAATGAAAAAAAAAATCTACTCTTTCATAAACTTTCATCGGGTGAATATTGCATTTTGTATGAAACAGTCGATTTATTTTTTGATATTTCAGAGTTGGTCCCATAGTAAAAGTTGTTTATAATCATGCGTACTTTCACCCACTGAAAGGTGGTTGGTGTTTTCCAAATAACCCTGTATATGACGGAGTTATACCCGAACATACATAAAATAAAAATATATAAACATCCGAATTGATAACCTCCTCCTTTTTGAAGAAAACATTACCTACACGGGGTAACACAATGGACGGCCATTGAGTTACCCTGTTAAAACGCTAATGTAAACTTTAATCCCTGAAAAACGGACTTCCTTCGGCTTCGAGTTCGGCTGTTGCATGAGCGAAGTCGCGAGAAAAGCTTGTTTCTAATAAAAATAAACAAGATTTAACTCAAGATGTGTGAGTTTCGCGTTACATGAATAATTCAAGAGTGCTATTGAAACCAATTGATGGGTGTTGGCCTGTTGGCTTATGAGTCTGTGTGCGGCCAACAGCCAATATGTGTGGCCAACATTTGAGGTGTTGAGGACATGAAACTCGTAAAAGTAGAGCATTTGATGAGCGGTTTAGTAATACTGTTTTGCAAGACAAGACAAACTATCACTAGAATATTCGATTGCGTAAAAGGTCTCTTGAAAATTAATAATTTATTTTGAAGTCGTTAAAGTATTTGTGATTTATGAAATAGCTGTGATGCATATAGACATAATACATTTGCATCTATAATTGCCAAATCTTAGCGACGTAATTTACTTGACGTTTGCTCGTAGGTTCCTCTCAGGCCGCATTATTTACATTAAGCAAATTAAAGAGTGGAACTCCCTGTCGGAGTCTGTCCTAATAGCTACAAGCTTGGGATCTTTAAGAGTGTATAGGTTAATTCTAGGCAAGCGTGTTCCATCGTCGACCTTTATCGCATACCATCAGCAGAGATTGTGGTCAAACGAACCTTAGCAATATAAAAAAAGTAGCGTTAAAGTTCCATCGCTACGCAAATAATCCCTCATATTTTTTTCACTAGTAGTGACGAGATGATCTGAGGCCCTAGACAATGTGCCATTCAATTAGCGAATGCGACTGTCGAAATGCCAAAATGTAGGAATTTGATCACGTGACATATCGATAGCATCTGTCAATCCCATACATTTTTGACGTACTGACAATCGCCTTCGCCACGCTACCGTGGACAGAATGTCACTTGTCTAGAGCCCCTGGACGCACAATGGTGAAATAGAAACGCTAAAAATTATTCTAGTATCGCAAAACAGCTTTTTGACGTCAAAAACAATTTGAATGCCCATGTTGCCCAACATTGGCTCCATCCAATACGTCACGGAGATGTTCAAATTAAATAAATTATCGAAGCACAATAGAAAGTCGCACACTGAACAGGAAACATATTATATATTATAATATAAATAGTTCTATCACTGTGGCCGTAGTTTCGTACTGTTTTTTATTCAAATCAAGTAAAATTGGGGCTACGAGAACAGCGATATAGAAAAACGTGCGCGATTTGGAAAAGAAGAAACCTACCTTGATCCGCCCCTTAATTTATGGAGACTGGTCATCTCTTAGCAGGCTGTCACTGGCTTATTTCAATATTTAATACTTATTTGATACTTAGATTTTTTTTTCTTTCTTTACATTGTTCTCAAATGTAGAAGCAACAAGGATAATGTAACCAGGATTTTTGTAAATCATAAAATGGTTTAAAAGAGCGTCCGTGGAGTTTCTTGCACCTTCTTCTCCATAGAGATCTACACGCTTTGGAACGTGCAAATAGCTTCATGTTTTTGACTGACTGACTCTGACAATTCAAAAGTAAATGGTTTATTTGTAATAAATGCTTTGACTTTGATACAAACAAGATGGAATGACAGTTCACTTCATGCTCACCCACCTTAGTTCACTTGGTGAGATGTTGACACAATAGACCGGCAGCACTTTTTAGAAACAAATGTGATAGGAATCTACGAAATGGAGCTAGCTTAATCAGCCATTTCATTAGAAGCCTGGCTTTTTCATTTAATTGCGCCAATTTTTCAGCGACCTAAGTGACTTTGTTTCAATATCGTTTAATGACTTACCCTTGTCACTTATGTCGCTGATTATATGGCACAGATCAATGAAAAGGCTAGGCATTTAATGAATCGGCTGATTAAGCTAGTTGTCTGCGATAGAATTCCCGTATCTCTGTCGCAGCCAATCAGTCGTTAGATTTCTGAAATAGCCTTTTCATTTAAATGCACCAATTTTTCAGCGCCCTAAGTGTCATCTTTTGTTCAATATCATTTTTAATGACTTGCCCATGTCACTTATGTCACTGATTAAATGGCGCAGTTCAATGAAAAGGCTAGGCTTTTAATGAATGAACGACAGAGTCACCGTAGGTATATCTATTCCGCTGTTTTACTGGCCCCAACGTAAACCTATTGCTACGATCACACTTATTGGTTTCACCGTTACACGGAATTGTAATTTATGAATTTTGGAAATCAATACCGATAATGGACGTCGTGTAAATTTCTTCTGTGACATTTATATACTGTATGTAACATTTTAGTTAAAGCGGATTAACTCTCTAGTGCGCAAACAGTTACGCAAGATATTTTAGTAGCTTACTGTTATCTTGATTATTTAATCTTAAAGATCTTTGGGTTTTTATGGGTTTTCGTGAATGAGGTTGATTGTGAGCCCAATGCGGATATTAAAATGAATTATCGCGAAATTCTCGACGGTTATGTTGTAGTCAATTATTTTCGCACCGGGGTTTCATAAGCGTAGGTTTTATTTAAGGAAATGTAGTTATTTGTTAGAATCTTCTCTAAAATGTTGTCTCATTACTCATTTTCATCACTGCCTTTTACATTACTTTTATTGCAAAATCAATCTCTTTGTCAATCAATTTTTCAAAACAAATGAACCGAAAATGCCTTTCTCGTCCGGAGGGGTGTTTATAATTACCCCTTTGTGGTCAAAAATCTTTTCGTCTGTGGGTCGATAAAATAAATTGTTAACTAAAACAAAACTTACATAGACTTTAATGTGACTTTCTGTCGAAATATATGTTGATTTCAATACTAAAACCAATCTCACTTCTAATTCAAGATTACACCAGCTTAATTCAAAACATAAGCTTATAGCACAGCTAATTGCGAAACACCATTACTCTTAAGTTTTTTTTATAGATATCTATATATTTACGGCCGCAGTACGTGGCTAATCTCATGTGAAAGGCATTACACCATCTATTGCCTCGCTATGTCTGTTTATATGCGTGTTATATGGCTGTGTTAAAAATTTTATTGTCTCCGTAGGTGTGATTGGTTACCTCTCTTGTATAAGTAAGGCTTGTATGCTAAAAGGTCTGTAGGTCTTGTTTCAATGGTTTTAAGGGTAATTTTACTTTGTGACTAGTTTTTTTTGGGCCGTAGTTTGAATCTAGCTGTTTGGAGATTGATTCTGTTTTGGGTTCGTCGTTTTCGTTAATAAGACTGATGTTTTTTTTAGAAGCAATGGTTGTCTCATGAAAAGGTTCATGTGACTGTATTATTATTTTCGGCCATTTATCAGTGCAATGGAACTTTTTGACTCTTTATTAAAGTAGTAGGGTGTTCTTTGGCAGTAAATAGGGTGCTGTATGGCACAGAGTCTTATTTAGGTGCTTAACAACAGAATTTATTCATCAGCTGCCTCTATGACAAGGTTCAGTTTCTACTGGTATCAAAATTATAACCGATAATTTGGCGACCACATCCTACACATTATCATAATACCAATCATCTATATTCTAAAATCGCCAAAAACATATTTCTTCCTTTACCAAAATTATCATACTCACATTTTCAGCACCTGTCTTTCGATCCCTATCAAATAAAATGATTTTAAAAACAAACAAGTGTAGCATCTGCTCCCGACACGTGCTTGCGCGGCGAAGGCTGCGCAGGAAGTGGGTCAGCGTGCCCTTGACTCTGCGCGGGCGCATGCGCGAGAAACAAAAAGAGCGCAGACCGGCTGCGCCCGCGTTCCCCTGCGTGGCCTTGGCAATGGGCGTTGTGGAACAATTGCGAATTTTTTGATGGGTTGCCAGATGAACCGGGTATCGGCAGAGTTTGGATATTTTTAAGAGATTGAAACTTTTATAATATTATGATGTCAAAAAGATATACCTGATGTGCAGACGTTGGGGATAAAAGGGTATTTGATGCAAAGTGCGTAGCTTCCTGCGGGCATTATTTAAGTACCAGGACATTTTTTATTACCTGGCCTTGAAGGAATTGAAAATATACTATAGACTAATTTGTTGTCCATTAAAAATAGTTAGGTACCCAATTTTTTATACGAACTTAATTCTATGAGTAGGTACGGTTTTATTGCTGGCAGCGATGTCAACCAGAAAACCTTTGGATAGGCAAAAGAACTTTGATTGAATTGTATTAACTGAAACTAACTTAATTTAAAACTACTTGTTCCATTAAAAATGTGTTCTCAAACTTTTCACTTAACAGCACCCTTTCACAGTTTCTGTTCAATTTTATTTCTGGAGGCATTTTGTTGATCTCAGTCCTGGCAACACCGTCTCGCCGGGGGTCACCTTACGGCGCGTCGCGGGCGCACGCGATAATTGTTATTATTAACGATCAAAGACTCGCCGGCGGCAGGTGAACCAAGCAACTCTTGCTTTTGCCCATCTCAGATTTTGCCCGTATTGACAGTTGTGCGCAGGAGTGAAAGTTATTTGAAAGGATTAGAGATGTGTGAGAGACTTTTATGTCATTTTTTTTTATCTTGTTATTCTTAGAAATTGCTTTGTACCTGTAATAACACCTAGCTTATATGGACTTGCGTACATAGGCGTTATGTGTTTGGGGGTACGAGAATTAGGCAATTATCTGGCACTGTTTTGGTCTTGTTGTTAGCATGCAAGCTAGATATTGTATTTTTGCTTGGTTCTACACCAAGCTGGGCAAAATACATTATGCTTTGGTTTAATTAAAATACAAATTACAAAATACTATATCGCATGCAAGTATTTTAAATATGAAATTATTTTTAAGTCGTGTATTTGAAATATAAACACAAAATACAGTGTTTGAAATGTTTTTATTTAAAATACAAAATACTAATTACAAAATAAGTCAGTTGTTAGGTTAGCCTTTTTGCTTACGAAAGCTATCAAGCGCTGTTTTCTTCAGAACGCACCCATTAATAAGTTTGCTAGATGTATTTTTGTTTAAATGCATTTTGAAGCCATAAGTATGTATTTGAAATACTAACTACAAAATACCTCAGCGTCAGGTATTTGAAATATTAATTACAAGCTACATTTTTAATTAAAAAGTAATTGAAATACAATTAATACCAAATACGTATTTGTATTTCAATTACGTATTTTAATTACAAATAATTCAAATACTGTCCAGCCCTGGTCCTACATATAAATACTTGCTTAAGCGTTAATATAGTCTGAAAAGGCTCATTGCTTGATACTGGGCAGAGTCGAAGAAAAACGTGCTCAAGGCATATGGACAGACGCTATTATGAAGTCTGTTGGAGGCAGCATGATGACGGGTCCACACTGCAGAAGACCTCATACCTTGGAGACGCACGTGGTTGCTTGCCCTCTGCAAGGTCCGTTTTCCCTGCAAATAAATGTTGACTAAATTATTATGAACCGTTTCATTGGTTCGATTGGACCGTTTGAAAGATGATAATCATAATATGGATATGATATGGATAGGAGATAACAAACAGAGAAGCAAGGATGAAGAGGACATGTTGCGCCGACCACAAATAAGCTAGGATAAGTGTTACTGTAGTACAATGATGATGAGGTACTTAAACTTAAAATAAACGGAATTTTAGGTGAAGTTTTTAAAGGCAAGGTGGATTCCTTCACTTTAAAAAAAAACTTTACTGCTACAAGGACAGTTAAGTTTTTAAATCATTTGTACTTTGTAAGGAGGTACTTTTCTAATTTTAGAGGAAAACATGAGGCTCGTTGGGGAAACAATTAAGATGAGGAAAAACTAATTTTAGAGTTGGAACTGTTAATTCTTACCGTATTTTGAGGTTTTCCTGTACTGAACAGGATCTTGTTTTGAAAATAATTAATCTTGATTTAAGTGGATTGCATCAGGCAGTTACTAGACCAACAGAATGCTTTAAATTATCTATATTTCATTATTAAAGTTGCCTATAAATACCATAAAGATATTATGTCTTTCAAATCTTACCCAAACCCACATAGTAGCCATAACTAAATAAGCAATGAAGGCAACTTTGCGTTTAATCTCTTTAAGTAGGTAATAACATCTGTAGGTACTGAATTCAAAAAGTTAGTTAGGTACCTAAAACAATCAAAACAAACACCAAAAAATAATCCGCACAAGATATTTATTCAGAAAAAAATGCAACAAAAACACAATCAGTAACTTATCTGTCCCTAAACGGAACCACATTCCCACACACACTTAGCCGTCACCAATAAAAGTAATACATGTACTGGCAACACTTTTAAACTCATACGGTGACGTCATGCTTCAAAATATCCATTTGCGCGCGCATTTGATACTTCAAAGCATATGAGCATTTTGAAAAAAGAACACGAATGCTTTTAATAAGTTAATCTCAAAGCTCTAATGAAACGTCACGCTGCGACAGAGATGAAGTTCTGTACTTGCATTACAAACTTAACCTGCACTTCATAGACACCTTATCGCAATCGGAATAACGGTGATTTTCGTGTGTTTTGTGAGTGTTGTCATTTGGTATAAGTGTGAAGGAAATAAACAATACGAGTGGAAAGATGGCGCGATAAGAGGTACCTGAGTGGTCGTAGGGTTGCCAGTACATACGTTGCTTTGTGGAAAATGGTTCGGTAATGGATTTCTGTAACTTCTCGGGTTATGGATGATTCGGTTGGGGTGGTATGATTGTGATCAGCAAGCCGTTTTCGATCCCTAACTGATTTTTATGTACGCGATAGTTTGCGTTTCGTGTCACGTTTTATACTTACTGGATCTCGTCGATCAATCTTTTGATATCTTATTTTAATGATTATTGATGTCATATTTGTTTGTGCGTAACTATATGTGATTTTGTAACTGTGTGTATCTTATGCTAGGGCTCGAAATGTTTCAGTCTCCTCTCTGTTTTTGGGTTTTCTAGGGTCTATTTTGCACTTATTAAATACTACGTAGTCCCATACTGTACCTACGCGTCATCTGAGGGACCACCTGTTCTCGATCCGGCTCGAAGGACCATATGTTGGGGTGTGATGACCAACAGTGTGCAGAATATAAAATTATATCAACGTTAGCTTTTCATTTGTTTTTTATAGGCTTGCGTCTGACCACAATCTCACCTGATGGAAAGCGATGGTGTACCCGATGTTGGAGCACGCTTGTCTAAAAGTACTTGAAACCACCAGAGGGCCAATTTTTCTATTTTTTAAGCAACGCTCGCTTCTGAATCTCAATTGCATTCTGTCAAAAGTGTTCGAAAATTGAGGCTTTTTTGACAGTTTGCGAATGCGAACGTTGTTGCTTAAATATAAGTAGAATTGGCCCTCAGATTGTAGCTATTAGGAAACACAGACAAACATAAAAGCTTTGAAAAATAACCAATCCAAGATTCATTTCTATTTTCCCCAGCCCTACACATCCGCGAATTTGAAGTGTGTTGAACGCAGCGAAATTGATATTATATTAAGATTCCGTGCATGCGCCGGCGTCACCCGATGCCCTTGTCTCTTGCATTATGGTTTGTTTGAGAGTTTACGCTTCTGCAATCACTTGGATTCAGCAGTGAGATTAGACTTAAAATATGTTGAGGAATAATGTCTAGGAATGTCGGTCTAAGGATGGTATTGGAGTGTTTTAGATAATTTACTGCATTGCAAAATAGGTATATTGTATAATAATATTATTTGCAGAAAATGCATACGCTTTTAACGCTGATAATATACTACAGCCGGTTATTTCCATCAAAATACTATTAGATAAAATTTTATTAGTATTGGTTGCAGATTTACATTGCTAAATTATAACAACCGCACGGGCCAATCTTCAAGGTTACGCAACGCTTGCCGAGGTTGGTCTGTGGATGGGTGACCATATTAACATACCGAAACTCCCCTCCGTGCCTCGGAAAGCACGTTAAGCCGTTGGTCCCGGCTGTCATTTGTAGATCTTTGGCAGTCGTTACGGATTGTCAGAAGCCAGAAAATCGGACACCAGTCTTGTCAAGAATGTTGCAGATTTACATTTCCTACAGGGTATCATGTTTACCATTTTGGGTCCATGTTGAAAATAACCATTGTTTAACAAACTGACCGATCAGTCGTAGCACTATAGTGTGAATTCACGCAGACTATCGACTGTAAACACATCGTGCTCAATCGTATCGCAAAAACATTTGACAATCAAACGACCGACACTGAATCCATTTTTTGTACCTACCAACCTAATAAAAATCACATAACACTACCAACCTTAGTAAACTTAGTACCCGCACCTAACTAAACATCTCGGGATCTCGACATCGAGACCTTTCTGCCGAGATTCTCACGTTTACCTCACCCTTCATAAATTATCGTATGCCGCGATAAGTTAACAATACGACAATGCGTTGCGAAGTGGAATCCACCTGACGGTTTCAACCCCTCCCCGCCACCCCGCTCGCTGGGGTACACCCCCGGCCACCCCCGAGACGGGACACAAAAAAATAATATCATATCTCGTTACTGGATCTACCTTTTGTTGGGGTTTAGAGAAGTCGGTTGGGTTGGATGCGGCAAAATTCTATGTATGCAATCGGCAAATATTGTTTTAGATTTTAACTTTTTTTGCTGGGGAGTTTGTTGCGCCACTTCTTCTACCCGGCTAAAATACTAACTAGGAAGTGGTGACGGGCGGCCATTTTGTGAACTGTCTTTATGTAGAACTTTAACGTTAAAAAAGTCGCGGCACTCAGCCTAATTTGAATAAATTAATTTTGTTTTTTTAGTCTGTTAAGTATTTTATTTATGTTATACTTCACTGATGATTCACTTGAACTATCTTAATAATGTTCAATGCAGAACCCGCACTTTTCTTTTCTATGCTAATTATTTTCTCTTCTCCTAGGTATTCTTAAAATGACTTTCATCTCACAGTTCTTCCCATATTCTGTACATTAGAACTTATTAATAATAATAAGAAATGGTCAAATCAATGTTTCATTGATTTGACCATTTTTGGTTCTCAATCTTCTTCAATGGTTCATTTTTTTAGAAGGCACTAAGTTCAGGCAGCCTTCTAAATGATTTTGACGAGAACCTTGTCTGAAAACGCCACATCCACATATTATATCTTATAACATCCAACGTTCCACACAAGAATAATATACCTGTATGCACTTTCGTTTTTATAAAAACCCTCTGTATCCACTTTAAATTGGACATCACGGACCTTTTTTTTTAGCTCATATTCCATTTATCTCTAAAGTCATGATTCGTTGCATTGTCCTGGGCGTAAATACTTAAAAAAAAATCATATGGATGATACTCTCGTAGTCGCATAAAAAAACGTTTGAAATTAAAAATGGAATCGGTTTTGATTTGTGACGTGAAGTAGGATTGTTTTTTTTTAGAAGCGACCGTTTCGCGTAGATTTTTTAAATTTCGAAACGTGGAACGTGATTGTTTTTTTAAATATGACTGGATGCCATATTGTTTTGCAATATCATTCTGAAATACTGAAATAATAAGTTTTAGTTTTAATTCCAAAATTGAAGTAAAACATTGATGACCGGTTTTCAAATTTTAGATTGATTTGATTTTAGTTTTTATTTTGTGTATTTTGTCGAAGTCTAGCCTGAAACTTTGGCGTCATAGTTAGGTTTGACACGTACTCCAAATTATCGATTCAAAAACCACCCATTAGGATTTCAGTTTTTTTAAGATACAATCTCGCCACCCCGTTTAAAAACTCATGTAAATTAATTGGCTCCAATACAAACGATCCGCCACAGGCACATCGAGTAGCCAATTCGAAATGTCACATTCTTTAATGCTCTGTATATCCTTTTTACCTTATTAAATTAGTATCACTTATTTACAGAATGACCCATACGGAATGGGCCATATCGGGTTTTGTACCTACATACTATCCCAATTTAACTTCCGTTGCAGAATACCTCTTAAACTTTTAAAACTTAAAAACCTTATTGGTTGTCTTTAACAGTCATTGTAGCATCTTTCATCATAAATCTTTCTAATCCCTAAATCATAATTTAGCTTTCAAAACCGCGAAATTACCAAGCAATGCAAAATGCAATACGACGCTTGAGTCATCCATATTTTTCCCTTTAAAAGTTTAAACGAGCCGACATTCCGACCTCCATCATTGCAACCTCATCCGTTTTTAGCAAGTGACAGATTAAAGTACTTACATACCTACCTAAAGCATGATTAAGTTTCCTGATCGATCGTCCAAAAGCTCCTGTATTATTATTTTGAAAAACTCATCGTGAAGCTTGATGAAGTGAACATGAATTAGTTTGTCAATCCATCTAATCAAGATGGAGTGACACTTGGTACAAGGTTTACAGAATATACCAGCCTGTTGTATTTCGCGAATGACTATCCGTACCCTAGATCTCATTGTGCATTTCCTGGGCTCACCGGTACCATTCTACCAGTGAAAGAATTTTAGTAATCGGATCACTAGTTCCAGAGAACTATTTTTTACAAACATGAAACAAACAAACAATAAAATTATTATCTCTACAAAATCAGCAGTCTGATTCTGTAAACATGTTGAAGTGAAGGCTTGGGTGAAGTGATCACAAAGTGAGCTGCCAATCCTTGTAATCAAGATGGAATGACAGCTCATTACGTGATCACTTCACCCGGCTGTATTAGTTGTTCAAACACTACAGCAACAAATGTTTAACAAATTGATTAAGTAAAGTTTAAGACAATGTATGTCTAGACTTGTAAGAAGCCATTGACCTGGGTTCGATGGTACTTCTTAGAATTAGAGAGATAAGAAACGGTGACAACTTCAGAAATTACTGTCTCGTAATTTATAGTCCGGTTTAGCAGTTAATAGCCCTAGCGTATTAACCTGCAAGTGGCCAAACCTAAAAATATAACTCTTAATAGAAAATAGGTAGGTGCTTAAATGTGGTTAATAGACATTATCTTTTTTCAATTAAAAACGCCACTAGCCTCTGCCGCCTGAGGGTCGGAAATCATACCAAGGGAACATATTTTCGGGATTAAAATCGAGATAAAGTATCCTATATCCTATCCTAGGACATAGTCTACACGTGTGCCAATTTTTATCCATATACGTTCAGCTGTTCAGGCGTAAAAGGTTAACAAACAGACAGACAGAGTTTCTTTCGCATTTATAATATTAGTATGGAGATAACAGTACCAGGGTCCTAACCACCAACTCTTAAAGCAGTATTACTTCAATATTACTTCCAGTGGGAAAGAGAAGGAGCTATACAGGACGTAGAGTTCCGTCTCTTTCCCACTGGAAGTAATATTAAAGTAATACTGCTATAAGAGTTGGTGGTTTAGGCCCTGTACCTATTTATAACAATAACCCTACTAATAAATCCATTCAACACACAGAAACAGTTAAGACTTGTAAACTACAAATCACAATCGAACACACTCTTTCGACTGCTATAAAACAATCGATTTCCCAACTCTATCTACTTACAGACAACTCTAATTCAATGTGGGAAAAACGGAAAGTTTCAAACATTTTTATAATAAGCACGAACATACTTATTTTTAAACCGTCTAGTACCGGTTTACGTAAAAAATGTCGTAGAATGTCGCGGTCTGCAATGGGTGTACAGTTAGAAAAAGTACATAAATGTCTTCGATAAAGTGTTGCCATATACGCCTCACCTACGGACGAACGCTGTATGTTTATGTATGTGTGCTTAGTGAATGTTATGTTAAGTGGGACAAAATGCTTATCATAAAGATGGTGATTTTGATAGACTGGTAGCGGATTTGGTTAAGTTTTCGATTTGTTATCTTGTAAGCTTATAGCGCGAAAGTCAGTTCATCTGCCGCCTATTATGAAAGTCTTGTTTTCATCTTCCCCTATAGCATTTTCTTTTTTATTTGTTGATTGGCTGTAAGCCCCAAATATGTGGACTTGCCTCGTTCTCTAATCATATATCTTTTTTTTTTCAACTGCGTCTTAAGACTTTGTTATTTCATGACATAATTTCAAATCCTTCATGAACTTCATTGTCGTTTTTTGATTTTAGCAATGTTGTCTCCTTAAAAAGTTCGTGCTAAGCGGATTAGTCGTATTTATTTAGGTACCTATTTGTATATCTATGAAACGTCAAATCAATGTAAAAAAAAGGCGTAATTTCCAATACGTCATAGGGGTCGGGAGTTTCACTTGTTTCTCATACAAGACTGTGACGTCATGGGGTGAGTCACAATTGGATGACATTGTACACCGGTGAGGGTTTGGGAATTGGCTTGACCTTTTAATTGAGTTTTTTTTTGGTTGCAATTATTCTGAGCCTTATACTTGGCAATCTGAGATTGGAGGCACAAGTAGATACTTGCATATATCAAGTTATTCTGGTTATTCATTATTATCTCGCCGCAGAATGACTTCTTCTTGTATAAATCTCACAACTTATATCAGGTTGTGTGTACAAAGTGATCAAGACTAATTGATAAACCTTTAAAGATCACTTTAAGCGTGCAGTAAAATGTGGGCTTATTCTAAGATCAGCTCGAGAAGTTTTTACTACAATGAGTTGCTAATGTTTTACCTCTTTCGCAATATCTCGTCTAATAACAAAAATATTCTAAAAGCTAGCAATAACACACGAAGTTTAGCAAGAAACTGTATTCAGAATCTTCATCAAAATTGTAACGAAACCAATAAGGCATTAAACTTTAACAATGTCGTGGGTTTTAAAACATCGAAGTCGAACAAGTTTTGTTCATTTTCTAGCAATGCTTTAACATTGAGACACAAAATAACATTAAAATGGTCATCGCTCTCATAATAAGTTTTGTAGAGATTGTATTTACATATATGTTAATTGGCGACTGGTTGTGTGTTGGTTTGTCTATTTATAATATAACGCAGGTGTCGGTACTTACATTTGGTATTTTTAATTGTTGAAGTTTTAAACAGTTGAGGCATCTACTCTACTCTCTGAATTGTTGATATCTAAAGTAATAGAATTTGCGTTATCATTTATTTTTATGGTGCCATACATGTCAAAGAATGCTTGGAAAAACTAAACTTGAGCATCGACGCCGAGTTGCTAGCCTGTCGGTTTTCTATCGGTAGCATTTTGGGGAGTGTGCAAGGAATTGCATAGTTTAATTACGCCAAGCCAGTTCTATCATCGGACCACAAGACTTACGGCGATGCGCCACCGGTACATTGTGGCATTCCACTCACAAGCACAAGACGTTTTGGGAACACATTCATTGTGCGTACAGCTAAGGAGTAGAATTCCCTGCCAGAGTCTGTGTTTCCTGATAGCTATAACCTGGGGGTCTTCATGTCAAGATTGAATATGTTACTTCTTGGCAAGCGTGCTCCATCTTCGACCACATCATCCCTTACCATCAGGTGAGATAGTGGTCAAACACGTACCTATAAATATTAAAAAAAATCGAAGCAAGATGCTTTCTTGCCTTTCAGGTCCAGCCTGTACTTTTCAGAACTCTGAAATTTCTGCCACCATTTCTGACTTTATTATGGTTGCCATAACTTAAGCAGCCAATTTGCTAAACCGACCTTACGTGCTTGCTAATCTCGTCTTTATTCTGCCACAACCAAACACAAACTCTCCTATGTCATAAACGCCAATAAAAAGTTCCTAAAAATAATCACCTTCTTAAACCAAGCCCCACCTAGATAGAACATAATAAGAAATATTCACATAGCACAGCATATGGCCGGATTGCCAACATAATGTATGCGACGATACACACGTCGCACTGAGATGATACTCAGTTGCCTGCTGCCATAAATTACGGATATTCAAATGTTTCTGATACGAATTTGGTACCGCAATTAACGCGCAAACTGGTTCCGATATAGTGATGGGAACGTGTTGTTAAGTGCATCTGTGTCGATAGAAACTGAGTTTTTCGATCTGTGAGAAACTGTTTTTGCCGTAGATTTTGCTTTTCGTATATCCCGAATAAATGTTAATATTATTTAATTTCATAGTTGGGAAAAGGCTAGACTTTTTGTTATTAATTTTGACTCATCATTATTATCTGCCAGGCCTTTCAGCTTCTAGTATAATCAGAGTGGCTGAATACCAATTGGCTGAATGGAAATTTACGTGGAGCTGCTGCTTATCTGGCTTCCACAACCCAGCAGCGTATGTCTGTATAGTTTTCTCTTCAATACTGATCAACTATTTAACACCAATAAAGTCTTTAAATCTAGAAAATAATACATAAAGAACTCTCCACGAGCCTCCTGCTTGCGTGACACATCGGTTGGACTATCGATATAATTACAGAACTTTTCATCGACACGACCACATCACTAGCCCGCTACAAAAATGGTTTTATTCGTTCTCTAGCCAATAAGTGTGTAATGAATCTCATGAGTACCTATGGAATGAGATAATAACCAATTCAGCTAAGTGTGGGCACGGCCCGTCGTTTTTTAAATAAAATTTATGTATTTCATACCGGTTTCCTTCGATGTCGCCACAGTGCTATCTTCTCAAATTTCAAATGTACTATACAAAAGTAATTGTCGAGTATTTTTTATGGGATTACATCACTATTTTTATTACAATGAAGATTGCTAAATTCCATTCGTATAAATATGATTTGTTCGCGTATAAAATTGTTATACAACTTGAATGTTTAATGTTTATTGATTAAGATTCGTAGGTTAGAGGAAAACTTGTATGTTTTGCCGTTAGAACATTAATATAAGTAACTTTATCGAACTTAACTTAAACGCTGCTATTTATGATTTACCTGTTACTTGGGATTTTACTGAATTGTCATTATCATCTTGTTTTAGAATTACGTCAAGAGGTTAGGTCACAGTACTCTCTTGTCTTCTAATAACTGTTTAGTGCGATCACAATTCCATCTTTTTTTATGGATGCGAAATCATCAAATGACTCCATCCGCTCAGGGTGGAGCGGGAGGGAGTGTCAGACTCTGACTAAAACCCATCCGTGCTCCTCCTACTTTGCGTTCCAGGGCCGCGGTGACTCTTTCGAACTAAATCCGTAACCCTGGATCACAAATCCATCTACCATGTAGGTTTGATTTTTACTACATTATCACCTTTAAATTTATACGTCATCCGTGATTGGGGAACTTTTTCAGCAGTTTCATATTTTGCTGTCGAAAATTGTAACCCAAAGCATATTTAATCTAGATGATAAATACGGATTGGTACATAATAACCCAATTTAAAATAATCCAGCAGCATTAACTAAGTCCCCCATTCTTTTAGTTTTTATAACAAATCGATAATTATCCTTAAAGATTTTACGTAAGCAAAAAATTATTTAGGTAAGTATATTCTTAGAAGATGTTATTCTTGCAAAACTTGCGTCTTGAGGTAAATATGGCATTTGCGTATTAAAGATGATCATGTACCTATTGTGTTTTGGGGAAAACCAGTCCATGTCCGTATCGGGCAAGCATTACTTTATGTATATCATTTTGCATATAATATTAATGTATGATGTCATTGAAAACAGTAATAAGACTGTTTTGGGAGCCTGCCTTGAAATGTGAAATAATATGATTTACTTTAGTTCTTTCTAGAGAAGTTTGAGTTAAATAAAAATCTTTTTTGTAATAAAAGTCCTATTCACAGTGAGGCTTTTTTAATCCTAAAATTGGTATGATATTAAGTCCGGATATTACCATTACGCTACTTTAAGAATTATTTCGATGTGTTACCCTGCTTTGTTCAATTTTACTCGTAATTCTACTTGAAGCTTAAATAAATAAATAAATAATTGCATTGATAGGACGGCGATAATTTTTCTCAACCCCAATGTCCGTTTTGCCTCCTGGCGCCTCCTGTCGGTAACGCAACAGGATCAAAGTCGCATGGTTTTGCACTTTAATACAAGTAAAAAAAACTTTGCAATAAGTCGCATGCGGATAGTAAAATTAGTAAGTCACCTGTTATAAACATAACTCATTTGAAAGCGATTAAGCCTGCCCTATTTGAAAGATCGATGCCAGAAGTATCAATTAACGTAAGGGACATTATTGTAGTTTTGATAAATGCCGCGTATGTTAAAAAGCTGTAATGTACATTATGGCTTTTTGGGTAAACGTCCCTTACGGTATCGATTTCCATGCCTCACTTATAATAACATCCACGGCTATAGAGGCTACTTTACCGTGCAGCATCCAACCAACAGCAGATCCTATATCCTGCTAATAACGGTACGTAAGCTGGCACCTCACCCAGACTATCCACCAGACCGGAAGATGACGCGTCTAGCAAATCAATGAGTCTCTCTGATCGTATCTCATCGGATTTGACACGTTTCATTGATGGTCCTATGAAACCGGTCCTTTGCGTCGGAAGGCTTATGGTCTTGATGATTAAGGTCGTGTGTGTAGATTTGTATTTTATTAATTTCGTAGGTGTTGGATTTGGGTTATTTGATGACTGTAGAATTGTTATGTCTATTTTGCGTTGTTCTTGTATGGTGAGAATCAGGTCGGCCTTCCTCATTTATTGTATTGAGTGATTTTTCGACTTGACTTAAAGACTGCCAGGATGTAGTTATCAGGAAACACAAATTTCGGCAGGGAATTCCACTCCTCAGCTGTACACATAATGTATTACTAAAACTTTGTCCGTATGGGTGGGATGTCCACCATGTACCGGTGGCGCATCGCCGTACATCTTGTAGTCCTGTGATGGAACTTACGCAATAGGGATGATTCCTGACTAAAAATATGATTCTGAGTTTAGTCCATCAGTTAGATTATCGAAAAATATTGAATACGTATTTTATGTTTTATCAAATCAATAACAATTTACGAAGATAAAACGCCTAAAATTTCGTATCGTCTTCATTTTTTGTTTACGTTAAAAAAGTAAAAATAGGTGTACAATATTTTTTGGAAATCTATCTGACGGATTCATTGGATTTTTTTAGTCTACCCTATTCTTATGCACCTTCCGAAATGTAACCGCGAGGGGAAGTCGGCGTCAATGTTCAATGCTTAGTTGCTTTACTCGACCAGGCCATCATGGCCAATGGCATATTCGAATATTTAGTTGTAAACTCAAATAATGTACAAACAAGCACAATGAAAGAGTTTCCATTCTCACCTTAGAATAGTTTACTTCTAGGCAAACGTGCATCTTTGACCACATCATCGCTTACCATCAGGTGAGATAGTGGTCAAGCGCGTGCGTATCAATTATGATAATAAAAAAAACCTCACCGTGAAAACTCAGGTGGAGTGAGCGCGAAATAAAATGTCATTGCTTCTTGATTACATGGACTGACAACTCACTTCGTGATCACTTCACCCAAGCCTACTTCGACATGTTTTCAGTAAAAATGTCGAAGTGAACACTTGGGCGGGGTGCACGACGGGTGAGTTATCAAACCATACAAATAAGATGGAATGACAGCTTACTTGTCGTTCACTCCGCCTAGGTGTACACCGTGAGATGTCGACAGAATCGACCGGCTGATCGCATTCAACTAGTGAACAACACAGGCCGAGCTATGCCTTACTCATTAAAATTAACCCATCAAAAAACCACACCGATATTCATTCCAGCACAGTTCTTCACACAAACAGCGTAAAACTTCGCTTGTAAAGAGCTGGTGGTAGATTTACAACGCCATTACACGCCGAATGGACGTTTAAGTGCAATAGACGATGTTTACTACCATCCTATTGTTTTAAACGATTCTGTTACTTGTGCGATTTGGGTGGCATGTTGTACTTAGTTCTTATTTTTAGAGATATTAGCTGTCGAGGCGATGTGGTTGTTGGGGTAAGACGGGAAGAACCCATCTTACCCCAACAACAGACAGAGACCACAGAGTGAGTGAGTGTAACAGAGTGAGGGCTATCAACAAATATAGTGTAGGATGCCCACAGTTTTGGTGCAATGACGGTGTTCGAAAGGCAATCGATGATATGGATGACACTGACCGGACTAACTGTGTAGCAGGGGACGTGTCATACACGAAAAATACCAAAGTATATATACCGTTCAATAGGTTCTATAAACGTGGCTAAATAGATAATTGACATGAAATTAACTGTATTCATTAGGTGTTTGACATCTTGTTTTTATTGACAACTGAAGAATTTTCAAAAACATCAACATCAATTTAATTTCCTACTACTTTACTATTTGAAATTACGCAAAAAATGTCCTTTCAGAATTGTATGTCCTGCAAGAGAGTACTCTTCTGGAAATAGGTGGATTGTATGCTGATGATTATTTTAGGTACAGAAGGTAGTTATAGCTTCTAAAGTCTCTTACTAGTGAACTGATTACGTAAGTAATTTAGAACAGTTGTTTTTGGAATCGCCTAGTTTTCAGAAAACAAAGATAAATATTGCTGACATTTTAGCGTCTCTTTTTAGAGCCTGGCCTACTGTCACCTAATTGCCCCAGGTCAGGCACATACCTTAAATGGAAATGGAGCAGCGAACTGAAATACATTGCTCCAGATTCTAGAAATAAATCAATTTAGCATTGTTCATGGGTCGGTCGTCTGAAAACTATTTTAACCTGAGAAGTTTTTATTTTGTGACTCCTCAGTGCCTCGGAAAGCACGTTAAGCCGTTGGTCCCGGCTGTCATTTGGAGATCTTTGGCAGTCGTTACGGATTGTCAGAAGTCAGAAAATCTGGCACCAGTCTTGCCAAGAAGTACCGTGTTACCCATTTAATGGATTGTGGAGGTCTGGTAGGCAGCTGCTCCACGTAAAATACTGGTATTCAGCTGAATCCGGTTTCATTGGGAGCCGACCCCAATAAAGTTGGGAAGAAAAGACTAGGCAGAGGTTGAAGTATTAATTTTGTGACTAAGCATCGAAGTCAGTAAAAAAGTCTTATTATTTATTTGAATAATATCGTATTATTTTACAAACAATAGTAACAAGACCTTATTAGATAATAATATACAAAAGCTAGTAGAAAATATGTATAAATGTACAAGTGAAGTAAAATGGGAGAAGGAGAAGAACTCACAGGGCATCGAAAAATTCGTCCACATCGCTGTATATATTATATAATAAGGTATTGGTATTATTGTTTGTAGAAAAGTATGATTGGGTGTTGTTATGTAATAACTAAAACCAACATTATATATCCCGAATTGATGACATATTATTATGTATCTCACATCAGATTAATTCATGAGATTAAATCTAAACTAGGTACTAAAAAGTGTTTCACATATAATGTAGGGTATAACAGTCAGTTTTTCATAATTTGTACAACATGCTTTTACTTTTCTACGGTTCTATTATGTTAATATCAATAATATCTGAGACAATATGTCAAAGATCACTTGTCTTTATAATATGAGAATAGCAAAATTGTTTTGACGTATAACATAATATATTATGACGACTTCGGTACTTTTCCGTTCATTATTTGGCAATTTCCATACAAAAAGCTAGAAAGTGATCTTAAACAGAAGTTATTTAATAATTTATTGTATTATTTGTGTACAAAAGAGGAGAAAGTGAAATATTTATTGATTTTATTACGTCATCGAGCTGCCTATTGGTTGGCCTTACTGTCATATATTTTACTGTCTCTTCAAAAATAAGCTGTTTAGTGTGGACAACACGGTTCTTTTTCATTTTTTTTTCATATTACTGTATGACTTTCCCACTGCTGGAACTCAGGTCTCCTCTCTGTGAGAGAGATTGGGTCAATAGACCACACAAGTCCAAAATGGTGGTTTAGATTTTTGTTGTAAGTGACTTGATAATACAATACGAATATGTTTATTGACCTTCCATTGGCATGCAGTGATTGCAATCGGTTAGTCATCTTAAAGGAGTGACGCACATGGCGTTTTTTTTTCGAATAAAATATTAAAAATTGTAATTAACTTAATCCGTGTCGTCTGCACAAGTGTTTAGTTTCTAATAGATGCTTTATAGTCGCAACACGATCACACATCTCAATGCTTCCCACTGGGCACTGGGCAATCTCTTTTCCTTCAATTTTATTCTTCATTCATGACTTCTGCATGTACCACTGTCCATAAACGGCTTCATAGTAATTAGTTTTCTTTATTATGTGGTGTTTATAGAACATTACTTCTTGCTAGAACTGTTCAGATTGGAATATTGAAAAAAAAAAAAACCAAAATGTTGCGATTTGCATTTTTGCTGTTCAAAAATTGTGGTTTCTATTGTTCGAAAATTGATGTTTCTAAATTATTCGAATAATAAGTTTGTTTTAATCTGTTAGATCTGTTTAAATTATCGGTTAAAAATAAGAATTAAATTATTCATTCTTCGAAAAGTGTTTTGTTTTTAATGAATAATTTATTTAATTATAATGCATTATTATGTTCTGAATAACAAATGATCCAATCTAAACAGCGATAGTGCTCTAATAGATGAACGTTGTCGATAATGATGACTGAAGTTATTGTTATTTTATTAGTCTGATTTCACGAGATATTTTATTTCTTTTTTTTTGTTTTTGTGAGTGATAATATTAAAATAAAATATGATTTCTATTCTTTCATTTGTATAAATATTTATTATAACTTCACAAATAGGTATTTATTTATAATTTTTTTTTTAATTTGATTTCCTTAGTAAAAACAACTCCAATCCGTGAGCCACCCGTCTCAGAAGCCGAATTAGTATATCCACGACCCACAACGCCTTGGTACTACAAAATAAAGGACAAAACTGTGAGTCTGGTTACATAAACACAACCCTTAGTAAACGTAGATATCCATAGCCCTAGATGTGACATTCAAGCAGCTAATCCAGGTGCGAACTCGCTGACCTTAATAGCCCCGACCTAGTAGTGTACAGCCTTAGATCCAGGGATCCCAGAATCATTGAAGTGTGTGATCTCGGTGCGAGGTGTGACCGTGGTCGTGCACAGGGTGGTGGCGAGGCGAGCGGGGGGCGCAGCAAGCGGTTCTCGGCTTCGTCGACGGGGTCGCTCGGCAGGGGTGCGCTCTCCGATCCGGACCTACAAAGCAGACTGCAGCCGAACCTTCCAGCGTTTTGGGTTCGTATCTCTGTGTTGGTGATTGTGGACCCTGCTTGCAGCCTACTGTTTGTGCCTTGTTTTCATATAGCGTTCTGCTTTGGTGCTGAGGTAAGTTTGCCTTTATATTGGGACAACTACAGCTTACTTCAAATTATAGGGAGGCTTGAATCAACGTTGTATTAAGGTCTTAAGGTTCTCAGGTTTATTAAGACTTCTGTTCCCACTTGCACTGCGCCGCACATTCGCTTTGATTCGCAAGTTTTGTGTAATGGTTGTATTGTTAAATGAATTTCTAAATGTAATTGTAATTGTCACCTTTACAGCACTGCTGCCAGATATTAAAATTATTTAGAGGTCTAGGACATATCTTAGTTGATAGTGTTTTCAGTAAGGACTTATAATAACTTCTTATAAAGTAGGTTGTTAGAAATGAAACCCCTGTTGTTTATTTTTAGTTTCAAATAATAAAAAGATGTTGGAATTTACTATGAGCACAGATTTATTCAAAATTAATAAAATGTTATTTTTCGAACACTTTGAGATAAATTATTTTTCCAGTATTTCCGTCACTTTGTGGATCAAGGAACGCATCTAATATTTAATTTATTTAGTTATTCAGCTTAATTCGCATGATGATGACTTTTATTAAAAGTAAAATCATGTTTTCTATTGGTAAATTAAAAATTACACCATTATTTGGTTGATACACAATTATCTTATCTTTTAGAATCTAAACATTCAGTAAAATTCCAGTTCTCACGTAGATATTTTGATAAAGTCATATTGATAACCTGTTAATTAATTGATTATTTAATTAAATGACGTTCCGTGGAATTTTATGACGTTTTCATCGAAGAGAAAATTACGTCTACATGTCATTTTGGAATTTTAAAACACATAAATGTGTTTAAATTATTTGTTCTTCTTTATAACTTGAAACAATGTTGCACAGTGTTGAGCACAATATTATGAAGGTATTTTGAATTAGTTGTCACTAGGTAAAAGTGTATAGATTTGCAAAATAATATTCCTTATCAATCTATACTTGTAAATATTAAGAGGTTAGGTTAATTAAAGTTATGTTTTTGTTTAAGTTCTTTTTTAATGACGGAATTTAAAAAAAACACTCAAAAAGTTGTCAGTTTTTGAGAGGAAAAAAAATTGTTCAACGCAATTTTTTTACTGGCTTTTCTCTAGATTTGAGCATTTTAAAATTTCGAATTGTCTTGGGTGGTTTATCCCACGCGAGCAGGAGTAGTGTCATAAACTGCAACGCCTTTGCCCCAATTTACACAATAAACATGAATTATTTTTTTATTTATAAGTTCTGTAAAGGTACAATAGTCTTATTTGTAGACTTTTATAATGTAAACACACGTGATTTAAAATAGATACAAGAGCAAAGTCTGACACTCTAGAATTCAACCCCTGATTCCGAAACAAGGTAAACCTGTAGAATCAGTGATTCCTCCAATTACAACAAGAGCTCATTAAGCAATATTTTGACAGCTATAAAAACAAAAATATCAGCTTGCATATACGCCGTTTTGTTATTTACACTTCGCCGTTTTTACCTATCTAAACCAAGGCTCTTTGCCTCTAAATTGTTGGAAATCAAACTGTACTCCCCCGTATTAAAACTCACAACCGCTAACAACAATTTTTAACAATAACATCCTTAAAACATTGTTTACCTTACTTTAAACGATTTGCATTCACTTATAATACTAGATCAAGTTTATTATGTCCTTAAACTTTGATTGTATCGGATCTGATACATCTTACCAAATACTAAGTATTTTTTATTAAAGACACTTGCCAATCGAAATTGCACTCTATTTCAATAAATGTAAGAGTTATATGTTTTATCAGTGGGATGTCTTTAGTTTGTTTATTGCACATTGCGTAGATTTCCCAGACATTATTCTAATATGATCGTATATCGAAATGCCGGTCGATTTTAATAGAAGTCATTGATATTGTTTATGTTGAGTACCGCTGAGCTGTGGTGCTCAAACTTGTTGCGTTTATGATAATTAGTATTTTAATCTGATAATGGGAATTAAACCTGATTTTAAGAGAAGATTGATTGGAACACAGATTTTTTAAGAAGGTATGAAATGGAAGTAAATAATAAGAAGAATTTTAAATGTATACTTATACAGTTTCAATTCAATAGGCAACTAACAATGAGAATAGTCTTATTTTAAAGCCCACTAATGCATGACATATGCTCGTTTTGCATCATCACTGGGTGCGGTATTAACATTTTAATAAGTCTTTTTTGCCTATTAATCATCAAGGCGTCACAACGGATCATTAGTTATTTATAAACATGCATTTGAAGTACCGTAGCTCAGAAAGAGACGGATATAGTTTTCACTACATTAAAAGCTTTTCGCAACGCATGAAAACATCAGCTGCTACGATGACCGCTACGCCGCTACGAGAGTGCTACGCCGCGTAGCACGTAACACTTTGAGAACCGACGCCGCTCACCAACGCTCTCGTGTTTTATGGCGCATTATGCTATAATAATATTTTTTACTTAGCACATTTTTGTTTATACCTGCACTATGAGTGAATGAGCGAGTGTGAGTGAGTGAGTGAGTGAGTGTGCGCGTTCGAA
The DNA here is from genome assembly GCA_947386135.1 of Melanchra persicariae. Classification (NCBI taxonomy): domain Eukaryota; kingdom Metazoa; phylum Arthropoda; class Insecta; order Lepidoptera; family Noctuidae; genus Melanchra; species Melanchra persicariae. The sequence continues at coordinate 1,636,729 of OX376653.1, read as the reverse complement.
ATATAAAAATGTCGTTTGCTCGTCGTACGACGCGGAATCTAATAGCCAACCGAATTTTATGTTCTTTCGCGGTACCAGATTGTGTTACACGGTGGGCCCACAGGTTTTTTTAACCTCCTTGCTTGAGAATTGACTTTTGTTACGAATGCGGCCGGTTTATGGTGACGCCCAATTAGCGATGGGCTCGCAATCTGTGTACCGCACGGCTTTTGTTACAAAATGATTTATGTCTATGAGCGTCGGAGCGGTCTCGCAATGGCAATTTAGTTTTTGAGGATTAATTATATGTTAAATATTAAATTTCGAGGTTAGGACTGTAAAGCGGCGAGCTTTTGTTGGCTTCTCTGTTAAATCTTTGTTTCTGACGTTAAGTAGTCCATTTGCTTGCTTAAACAGAGTATCTGTTATGTGGCTGGATGATATTTAATAGTCTTAAAGTCTTTACGAGTATTCTTTCGGAGTAAACAATCATATTTCTGGGTATTAGTCGTCGGTGAGCGTTGGCATTGATGTATTTGCGTCAGCGCACATGGCACTGCGAATGGCCAATAAACTTGTGTTACTGCTCATAGACACTTACATGCATAACTGCCGAAGTGCCGTAAACTTTCAGTGCTTTAATGGGCCATCCTCGTAATTCACTACAGCAAACAATCTATTCGAATTATAATATATGATCTCAATTCTAAATTATATCGTTATATATAATTGGTTTTAAAAAAAGAAAAAGAAAGAATAAAAAATATTTAGCACATACTTACATGAAACACGCATGGTACTTACACAGAAATAAAAAAATACTGTGACAAAAACTAATGTGTGTCTCACGGCTGCACTAAAAAAGGTCCATTTCAGCGATATGTGAGACTGACTAATAGCCAACCGAAATAGGTTAAAATATCCTGTGAACTATATTTATCAAGGATTAAACGTATATAATATAATAATAATAATTTATAATAATAATAATAATTATACGTATATGTAGAAACATATACGTTGAATCCTTGACAAGTCTTCAAGAGCAAAAGTGACTTATTAGATAGGTAAAGATATTATCAGAGCATGCACGGTAATTTCTTTCAGTGAATTATCTATCAATTCAGAATATATGCAATCAAACGCTTTTGAAATCAAACGCTTCATGTTCTTCAAATTATTGGCACAGTACCTGGATGACCCCACGGTTTTTTTTAACGTAGTTTTCTATGAAACCTAGCTAGATCGATTTATCGCCCCCGAAACCCCCTGCATACTAAATTTCATGAAAATAATTGAAGCCGTTTCCGAGATTCAGATTATATATACCTACATATATACAAGAATTGCTCGTTTAAAGGTATTAGATAACTACTTACAAACACTATGTCATCTACGTTATATACATAGGCCCTGCCTCATAAACCCATAGAAAACATGGCTTAATAAGCCCCATATAACACCAAAACTTTTACCCAAGCAGCCATCCTACACGATTCGCTCACCACAAGAACTTGTAACAGAAACTTAACCAAAACTTTAATAACTTCATAAAATAGAAAACGAATGCGTTCTAGATAAATTACGGAGATAGGGACGGGGGACAGACGGACTTACACGCGTGTATGTATGTGTAGAGTGAGCTCATTAATTGCTGGACCACACACGATATCGGTATTGTACGATAGTAATGTATCTGTTTATCATTCACAATTAAACTTGCTTAATGGGAATGGTTAATGAAGCGAGATTCGTGGTGAAGGATTTGGAATAGATCGGGTTTTTGGTTAAATTGAATAGAGATTGTCAAATTAAATTTTACTTTGTTTTTGGACAAGAATTTGAGTAGGTACCATGATACCAAAGTAAGTTATGAATGCGAAAATGTCTCTGGGATCTGTGTTTACACGATTTAAACTCCACCTACGCGTACTATATATATTCATAGTCGATTTTCTGACAAAACATGACATACTAAATCTAAAATTCCAATGGTAAGCAGCAAAATAATATTGCGACATATTAAAAAGATTCGCTCGGTGGCCATAGACTTTTGAACCAGGCAGGTAGTAGACTAAAAGGACCAGCGACCCGCAAAACACGAATGTGTTTCAGGTTGCAACATTTAATAGGTCATTGTTTCCAGTCATGTTTTCAACCAAGTCATAGACCAGACTGTTTTACAAATAACAAAAGGAACGAGACCTACCAAAATGTGTTTCACATATTATTGTTTTACGCTTGAATAGGTCCGTCTTCATATAACGACAAAAGTATTTTCCAACTTTTTAACACACGTCCTAAAAACTTCCCAGTTTTACAATTAATACAACATTTTCCGAATCATTAACTATTATTGTCTCACTATTAAGAAACTTTTGCAGGTATCCGCAAGTTAAAACTACCCTCTTTTTACAGTTACAATAAAACTTTGTAACTTGTAGATATTAATGTCGAATTTATGACTATTTTGTTCGGGAGTATTCTTTTTTATTAAAGTTTTTAACGAGTTGTGCAGGTTAATGAGTTGGGCCTATTAAATTAGTAGTTAATAGGTAGTTTGTAACAGTATGGATCGTTAATGTTTGGTGGGTACCGTTTATGTGCTGCGGAGATGAGATAGATAGGTACACAGATATAGATAGACATAAATAACGCAAGAGCAACTACTTCGCGTGCCCGTTTCGGTGCCCAGCTTACGATCAAAAATCGTAAGCCGCCACTTTCGCGCTCAGTCTGCATCGGTTTACGCTGGAAGGACGTCAGTTATGTGTCAGTTAGGTGGTTAGGTCAGTTAGGTGCAACACGTGGCGGTGTCTTTGAATCGTTTTGATTTTCCCATCACCTAATAGTGCTTGTGTTGACGTCATAGTAGGTAGTCAAAAACGCGAAGCGAACTGCTATAGTAATTGGCCACGCTATAGTAACTGGCCACTCATGACAAAAGAGGTAGAAACAAGGTAATGCACAAAAAATATTCCTGTATCTGATACAAGAATATTTTTTGTCCTTTAAATTCATGGGCTTGCTTGCATTACCTTGTTTCTACCTCTTTTGTTATGAGTGGCCAGTTACTATAGCGTGGCCAATTACTATAGCAGTTACCTTGCGTTATCTATGTCTATATACCTGTGGATAGGTACAGAGCGACTGTTCGAGTTGAGGATAGCTGGTAATTTCTGTTGCCAAGGAGCATCTGTTCTAAGATTTGGTTACATTATTATGGCTTGATCACCGATTACACAATAGAGTAGAATATTCTTAATTAATGAATAGGTACAAGAAATCTTAATTTTTTGGATATTTTGGCAATCTAAGATCGAACGTTTATCTTCAGAAGTAGAAGATACATTTTTATCGACTGATTTAAAGCGTAAAGTGATTTAAAATGTAGTTCAGTCTTAAAGTATTGGTGCAAAGGTGATGCTTATTTCCATAGAAATCTCTTCAAGCATACCTGCGAAAGAAGAGTCGAGTAACAAAAGATGTAGACAACGTGTGTAAAAGTTATTATATTTTATTAAATGTAGGCTTCGGGAAATTATTTTCTTATTTACCTGAAATTAGCAAACGTTACTGCTTAGCAAGAGGACCTAAGGTTCAATTCCGGGGTCTTGCAGATTTAAGGCTTTTTTTCTTTTGAATATCGTATACATAGATAGGTACAGGTAGGCACCAATAACACTATTTGTCTCACAGTTAATTTCAAACATAACTCCTTAATTACCGAACCATACATTAATAGTTTATAGACACACAGCTACGGGTAAACAATTTTTATTCTTCAACCTATTATCAGATGTTAGTTGCGGCATCCTCCGGTCCCATAAACAGTTCATCCCTGTTTTATAGAAGCATAATAACTGGTATAAAAGTACACTTTTATATGATTCCGATGAGATTGATGTTTATCTTGGAATAGCTGGGTTTATGGCTTGTGAAGTGTATGGCTGGTATTTACGTATTGTTTTACGAGTATGGCGTCTTGTTTGTTTCTATGTTGCTTAGGTGAGTGGGGCCTGTGTTTTTTTTTTTTTTATTAGTGATGGGTTTGCTCTTGACTCTAGTCAATGTCAGATATGACAGAGACAAAGTCTACGATGGAGCGAGCTCACCCAGAAGGAGCCTATTCACTCTAACTTTGAATAGATTAGGGCTGTAAGCTTTTGGAAACACAGACGCAGGCAGAGAGTTCCACTCCTTTGCTGTGCGCATTATAAAAGACGTTTGGAAACGCTAAGTGCGAATTGGTGGAATAGCTACAAGGTAGGGATGGTGTGGTGTAATAGGTGTTAGAACTTTCTTGGTAACTCGTTGTTTGTAGTTTCATGTCTAGGTTTTTCTATGATATGACGATCGTTTCTGTGAAAGTTTTGGATTGTTATTTATTTAAGCTTTATGTACGGAATTTGTTCGAAAGAGTCACCGCGGCCCTGGTACGCAAAAGGCATTAGAAATAACACGGATGGGTTTTAGTCAGAAACAGTTCTGACACTCCGCTCTCTCACTTCCTTCCATTTCCCATCCATGAAAAAAAAATGTCAACCTTGGGGTTTTTAAGACTAAATTATGGTAGAAATACAAAGATGGGTATATAAATGCTAAAATTAGATACTTATAAATATTATCGTCAATATCAAACATTCTTATACAGAGAACTCATAATTTAATCATTATAACGAAGACCAAACTATAAATCTCAATCCTTGGCCCAAGAAAAGGAGACCTTTCCTGTACCTTGTTTGTGACAGAAAATACGTCACAGTGTGTCTTCTTGGAAACAGAAAATAAGCAGAAAAAAACATTACCAAGAATATCTGGACAATCCCTACTAATATTATAGGTAATGTACGCGAAAGTAACTCTGTCTATCTGTCTGTCTGTCTGTCTGTCTGTCTGTCTGTTACGCTTTCACGCTAAAACGACTGAACGGATCGTCATGAAATTTGGCAGATATATAGCCTGGGATATGGAAAAGGATATAGGCTACTTTTTTACGCAATAATCGACATACACGCGGGCAGCGCCACGGTGAAAACATAGTATCCGCATAAAACTGATACATTTATCTATGCCAATATTATAAAGAGGAATTTGTTAGCAACTTTGTACGGCGTAAACTCCGCAACCATATTTTTTTTTAATTGAGTATGGGGCTTGCTCTTGACCTCGATCACGCCTGATGATAGATGAATCCAATTCTAAATTATTTTTCACTGGTAGGAATCTACATTATTCCTGAGTGCTGTCGGCTAAAATTGTATTTATATCATTTCATGCGCGAACGAAGTCGCAGGCAAAAATTAGTCTCAGACAAATTCATATATCACTATACAATACACACTAGGTATTTCAACTAATCACAAATTCTCAGAACTTGTTTTACTAACGGAATTACAATAATTACAAGAATACTAACAGATTTAACATTTACGCTTTTTCTAGAAATATCTATGGAATTCTACCAAACGTATACCTAACATTATTTTAATTATTTTGAACGTGATTTACATTAATTACTTACCTTGTCATTAAAACTTGTTTTGAAGATAATAATATAAGTATGATGTTCATGTTTAAGTGTGTGCTGTTTTTTGTTATCTAGGTATACTTTAATTTTGTATGTCATCGTGATTTATGTTTAAACAGGACTGTTATTAAGTGTGCTACCAAAATAGAGTGAGGAAGATATCTTTGTGTAAAACATCTAATGTATTGTTTCATAATTTTTGAAGATCTTATAACGAAACAGCTGTTTTTGCGAAAGCACAACAAACGTTTATTACTATGAAGTTTAAAAGCTTGTTTGTTGTTGAAATTACAGTCATGAGAGTTCTGAACGTTGTCTTAAAGGTCAGCGACCTATTGACCCCAACTGAGGGTTAAAGCCTAAAATATCTTTTAGGCTTTAACCCTCAGTTTAGAAAAACCAAAAAAACCACACATTAATAACTTCAGACGGAATAGTACTTAAGGAAGCTTTTATTTAGTTTTTGCTTCTCAATTATCATGTAGCACTTTAGTTTATCTTTAAAATAGTGTGTGTATCTATGAATATTTTAACATCTAACTAAAGGCTATTATTTTTCACATAACACGCACATAGATAACTTAAAATGCAGATCTGAAATAAGGCTTGGCCCACACGACCGCCGATCACGACAAACGACCACTCGGTATTAGTCATCATCACCTTTTTGGCCGAAAGGAGTCCACTGCTGAACATAGGCCTTCCTCAACAGTAGCCACGTCGACCAGACCTGTGCGTCTCGCATTCAGCGGGTTCTTGCGGTCGCCACCAGGTTTTCGGTCCACCTTTCGAGCCCATAGACTATCTTTTCTGCAAGCAATGTGCCCTAAACATTGCAATTAAGACTGGGCGTTTTAGTGAATGATCAAAAATGTTTGAATGATTAAAAAAGTCGTTCATGAAATCGTGATTGAATTTCAAGCATTCAACGATCTGAACCCAGCCTAAAATCCTCATGGCATCTAATAGTTTTTAAAATAAAAATGGCAATAACAGCCACATTCCGCCTAGCTCTTAACTATGTGTTATATGTGTCTACCTACATACATAATATATGTTTGTATGTATGTCGGCTGGTTGTGGGACATCTCGTTATTTCTGTTTTATTGTATGAATACATAATGACTTGCGACACACCAATTGCTGATCTTACCGCTTACTACGGTAAAATTAACATAGATTAAGATTTTTTTAGTTATACACGATAAGAATTTAGGAAGCGGTGTATGTGGTGTAAAAGAAGTGATTAAAGCGTTATTGCCGATATTTTTTTTAATTGTTGATGAGCAGATAAAAGTAAATGTCACTTGACTGAACAAGTGTAATTAACGTGAGAAATCTAATCTTATTTATTTCTTCCTACACTTCTGCGTTTTTTTTCAAACCACGTTTTTTTCAGATAATCGTTGAATTCGGGTATTTTACGAAATGTTCTCATTAAAATCTGTCAAATACATTACCTCTTTTTTATCTAGCTGTTGCTGTGCCCCACTACTTGGCAAAGCCTGCCCCATGTCCTTCCAGACATTCCCATTCAGTCTCGAACCAGCCCTCACATTACGCGTCCATATCAATACGCGTAATGTGTGTGTGTATCCATTTCTGTGTATCATCTCCTCAAATTTTGAAAAGATTTTGAGCTTGACTGTCGCTGAGCTGAAAATGCGTTTTCAACGTGTTAAGTACAAGATTTCAGTTTTTGAAATAAATAAACAATATTAGTACCTATAGGTAACTGGATGTTCATAATGAATGATGCACACGCACGCACAACTATCAAAATCAAAAGTCATTTATTCAAATTAGGCTGAATGCCAGCACTTTTTGAACGTCTAAGTTCTACATAAGACAGTCCCCCAAAACGCTCACCCGTTACTATTATCCTTATCAACATATCATAAAAGGTTGTACAACTTATTTATTATAACATTATGTTAACGAATCCAACCTCTCAGAGGCTTTCACGAACTATCCACAAATCGATGAGCTCATTACCGATGTGTCTATTCACATTGTCGAATCTCTATCGCCACCAGAATTCAAAGATAAGTAGGTATGTAGCATATGCTTGTTTACGAGTATCTACTATCTTTATTATTTAAATCTTCACAAACCGGTCCCAGTTAACTGATTGCGTTGGTGTAGCTACATTACAAATGTTAGATTTTAGAGAACAAGTATGAATATTTTTCTAATTAATAAAATGTTTGTGTTCTTTGTAATTGTGAGGTTGTCCGTTTTTTGGTTCATTTATAGGAGGAAATGAGAGGTTGGTACTTTGAGATTGGGTCAGTTAATTATGCATTTTTATTTATTCAAGTGCACTTGCTTTTGCCTGCGACTACGTACGCGCATATCTCGTACTCGTAGGAATTTCCCGTTCCCGTATAGCCTAAAATCTTCCTCATTTATGTGGATATGATACTTATATAAAAAATCAATCAAAAAATATTTTTCCAAACCGACTGGTAGTTCCAGAGATTAGCTCGTTCAAAAAACAAGCAAACTAACTCTTCAGTTTTATGAAATTAGTATTGATAATATTAGTATAATATTAGAAAAATTTTATACACAGAAGTGTTACATAGAGGCGTACTATATTCCCTCATTTTGTTGTAGTTGTAGCCCGTCGTGCCAGGTTTAAGTTACATCTATAGGGGGTGAGCCTTTTCCTATCAACCCAGACTCTTGGCTCCGGGCTGCTTGAAAAATTCCAATTGGAAATGTCGCAGTTAATTAGCGTAATCAGCCGTTTAATTGGTTGCCTAGCCTTTTCATTTAAATGTGCCGATTTTTCAGCGATCTAAGTGACATCTTTTGTTCAATATCGTTAAATGACTTGCCCATGACACTTATGTCACTGATTAAACGGCACAGTTCAATGAAAAAGCTGGACTTTTAATGAAACGGCGGATTCAGCTAGTTGGCTGCGACAGAAACACCAAATACTTTTCCCTGCCTAGTAATCGAACCCTGGACCTCATACTCAGCAGTAGCTTCCGGTCTCTAGCTAGTATAACGAGAAACCTACTCTCAGTCATTAGAATGTTTAATATTTTTCATACATCATATTTATTGGTTTAATATGTCACCATTTTATTAGTACAGGTAATGTTTACGAAACTAATTTGTTTTATAATAATATTTTTTTAAATTATAGACCTTATACAGTGAAGAGTAGGCGCCAAATAAACTTTCAATAAAGTACATTTTTTTTTTTTTTTTTTTTTATTGGATGGGAAATCATCAAATGACCCCTCCCGCTCTGGGTGGAGCGGCAGGGAGTGTCAGACTTCTACTGACTAAAACCCACCCATGCTCCTCTTAGTGCCTTTTACGTTCCAGGGCCGCGGTAACTCTTTCGAACAAATCCGCAACCCTGGTAGGCTCTGGCCCTAACGGGCCCCGACCCATGCTGACGACTGCTGGCTTAGCGCGCGCGTAGAACACAGCGCGCCGTCAACCCGGGCCTGTTCTGATCGGACGGCGAGCTACCCATTGCTCGCCGTCCACAGGCATCAGTCACTGCGCCATGCTCAGGAGCATCAGTTCCTGGGCGGCGCAGTGGCTGACGTTCAACAGGAGGGGGTGAAATGGGGCCATTACTGGCACTCCATTTCAGCCCCCTCCGGAGCCCTTTGTAGGGGCTCCACAGCAGCCGCAGTGGAACCGGCTATGGCGGCAGAAGAAGCGGCGGCAGCGGCGGCGGTCGCGGCAGAGACGGCGGTGGCGGAGGGCTTCCTCCTTTTTCCGGCTTTGGTGGGTGGGGCGCAGGCCCTACCCCCAGCCCAGTGGTCGGCCGGCTTGCCAGCTGCCGCACAGACTACGCAGTGCGGCGCGGCGTCGCAGGAGCCGGCCCTGTGACCGGGCTGACCGCAGCGGAAACATAGACCGCTGCGGTCTACCTCCGAGGTGCATTGAGCTCCCACATGGTGGCCCACTTGGCACCGGAAGCACCTCAGAGGTCGGGGTTCCAGCAGTTTGACCTGCGCGGAAACCCAACCCACCAAAACCTTCGGCCCTCCGAGATGGTTTTGGCCGCCGACACGGGGCAGCTCACCACAATGGTGCGCATGCCCGTGTTGTCAGGACGTAGGGTGCCCGCCTTCACCTCCTCTGCTGAGCACCCCCCCATCCTAACGACGGCGGCCACCACCTCCGCCTCCGTGACGGAGTCGTCCAGGCCCAAGATGCGCATGTCGATGCGCTTGGTGGGCCTGGACACTCGGGCATCGTCCGCGCTTAGGGACGCCCTAAGCCTTTCGGCTAGAGCGTCCGCGGTTGGGCCGTTGGCTGCCCCGGAGATCTCCAGCATCCGGGCCCCAGTCATGGTGACCCGGAGCCGGAGGCCCCCTACGATGCCTAGCTCACCAAGGTTCACTGCCTCCTTCGCCTTGGTGAGCACGTCCGCGTACGTCACGCCCCGCTTCGCCGCGTCCGGCTGCAATAAAGTACATTGGCTTTTCCCTAATATACCTTCGTAAATACCCGAACAATAAATTATATGACGTTTCTCATTACTAGAGAACCTAAAGGAACGCGATAGAAGTCGATTCAGGTCAGCTTTATGTCTTTATTTCTATTTTTGATATTAAGAAAGTCAACATAATTATGTATGTGGTGGTGGTGGTTATTGCACATTTATCTGGCGACTACCATAGTCTTTTTAACCTAAAGGTTGGCTGGTAGAGAATGCCGACTTTTAAATAAATAAAAAAATGAAGCTTAATAATTTCCCGAAAAGAGACTCGGAAGAAGATACACGAGTAGCTTTTAAGACACCGTTAGAAAAAAATCTTTCACCATAATTTAGACCACAAATTAGGCGACAATCAATCCTCAATACAAACAGATAATTACTATTTTTACCACATACAATAAAGAATGGCCAGTCGTAATCGGAAACAGGAAACGGCATTAGTGAGCAGGTTACAGTAGGTACTCTTCAGATGAGCCTTTCACTGAGTAATAATTGTGATTTATTGTGATTGCCTAGTGTTTTGTTTCTCACGGTAATCGATAGTTTGTAATTATGAAGTGTTATGGAATATTGGTCCTAAATCAAGCAGTTTGCGGAGATCGTGCAGCGAATTAGTGGCGTTTGCGCAATGGTAGGTACAAGGCGTTGTCTTTGAGGTGCGTTTGCGCATTATTTACTGATCCCTAAATTCCTAGTCAAGTCCTCCAAATCGAATCCAAAGCTTTTTATTTATTGACATTATTTGAGAGCTCGTGGCTAACGTGGTCTGTGGATGGGTGACCATCTAAACATACCGAGACTCCTCCGTGCCTCGGAAAGCACGTTAAGCCGTTGGTTCTGGCTGTCATTTGGAGATTTTTGGTAGTCTTTACGGATCGGTCTTGCCAAGAAGTATCTTGTTACCCAGTTAATGGATTGTGGATGTCTGGTAGGCAGCCGCTCCACGTAAAATACTGGTATTCAGCTGAATCTGGTTTGACTGGAAGCCGACCCCAATAAAGTTGGGAAAAGGTTAGGCAGATGATGGCATTATTCGAGAGTTTTGCCGTTTTTGTCGCAACTGGAGACGAGTAGAGATCCTTCCCTGTCTTGGCATGTGGACCTGAGTTTTACACTTGCATATTATGTTAGGGCCCTGATCTTAAGGAGTTATAGCCATTATTGTTCCAGTGGTACAGAGAAACGGAGCTATTATAAACAGGACGATTAGTACTATCTCGTTTTCGCAACAGAATCATAATGGTATTAAAACGTACGGGGTTCAGGCCACGTCATCGCTGGCTTGCCTGCTACTAGGCGCGCTCATGGTACAAACTAGCACGACGGGTTATTTTTCGTCTAAAATTGACCTGCTTTAAGAGTTAGCAGGTCAATTTTCCTCCTGTACAGGCCTAGGATTAAGAAAACTATTGCTCTAACCGGACGAGTTTATAAAAACAGTTGTGTGATAGATAATCTGGGGAATTCGAGATGATACACTTCTGGACACATCTATTGGCCCACCTTAGAGTTTAGGTTTCGATGGCCCCTACCGAAATATGATTGCTAGATTGAACAAAAACTGTTGATGCAGTTTTAAACCTGATACATTTTACCATCTTTTTCGATCGTATTGTTTTAAATTTGAATTCAGAATACCATACGACATGGAGCTACGCCTAACAAGTCGGATATGCGCCTTGTTAAAGGCAATTGATTTTTGAATAAAAAACATGTTTTATCAAATAAAGGTTTAATTTAATAACGCGTGTTGCCTCCATGGGCATCTACCACAGCTCTCATACGATTAGGCATAGAGTTTATCAACCGCTCTATGAAATTTTGAGGGATCATCTCCCATTCCTCTTCTATGGCAGTTTTGAACTCCTGCATCATCTGGGCAACTGGTTGACGAGCCCTAACACGTCTTTTTAGCTCGTCCCACATGTGCTCAATGGGGTTCATGTCTGGGCTTCTGGCTGGCCAGTCCATAACTGTGATGTTCACATCCCGAAGATATTCCCTGACGATGCCGGCCGCATGGGCTCTTGCATTATCATGCATAAAAAGGAAATTTGGGCCCACATAGTCCGCGTATGGTATCACGTGAGGTTCTAAGCACTCACGAATGTACCTTTCAGCATTTAATGTTGGCAGCCGTGGTCCATTAACAACCTCAAGTTGAGTTTTGCCGCTCGCGGATATACCGCCCCAGACAGTCCATGAGCCACCGCCTTAAGCAACCCTCTCTTCAAAGCAGCATTGTGCGAAACGCTCTCCCTTACGTCGGTAGACCTTCTTCCTTCCATCATTGCCATGTAACACAATTTTAGACTCATCAGAAAAGAGTACACGGCTCCAATCTTGCTGTGTCCAATTTAAATGACTGCGTGCGAAATGAAGGCGCGCTGTTTGGTGGGCTCGCGTTAGTTTGGGCCCATTAGCTGGCTTGTGTGGTACCATATCGCGTTCTTTTAACCTTCTCCGAACAGTTCGAGCGCTCACAGATACTCCGTGGAAGTCGCGAAGTTGGTTTTGTATCTCAATGGAGGTAAGGTGACGATTTCTCAAGCTGGTCGTCACGATGAATCGATCCTGCCTTTCAGTTGTGACCCGAGATCGTGGCCTTCCTTGGCGACGAACAAAGCCGCCAGTCTCTAGGTACCTTCGATAAACATTTCGGACCGCAGATCGACTTAAATTAAGTTGAGCACTCACGTTTCTTTGGCTGTGTCCGGCCTAAATAAGTGCCACAGCTTGGGCGGCGACTTCAGGTGAAGTATCCATAGATTATTGATAGAACCTCACCTAAATGTTAAGAATAAGTAATGTTTGTTGCAAAAACAAAGATATCAATCACTTTTTCAAGAATTAAATCCAAGTAAACCAATAAAACCAAGTTTTCTTAGTATTCGATTGTTTGATTTCAACAAACAGGCTCCAAATTGTCTTTTGTTTCTTTAAATTATGTGTTCGAAATTCAAAAAAAGACTATTGAATGAAATTGTGAATGTGCCAGGTTCAAAACTGCATAAAAACTTTTTGCTCGACCTAATATAAAATTTTAGCTAGGACCAAACGAAACTGAAAATACAAGGTGGGCCAATAGATGTGTCCAGAAGTGTATATTTAGATTAATGTGATGTACGATGACAGATGCAAAAACTCAATCACAATTACCTTGACGAAAGGCAAGCATTCAATTAAATTAATAGAGAATGTAAATCTCACAGAGCTTACAAGTATGAAAAATGATGTGAGCGTCCTACTCAGACATAATTTAGACCTCTTAGATATTCTGTTTTGATATATTACATGACTAAACTTTGTGATTTGTGAATGGAAGTTCGATATCAGTTTCAATAACACCCTCAAGCGATCTTTTAGCAACATATAATTGCAGTTTTACGAATAATCGAAGCGCATTAGACGACTATTATATTATTAATGCGAAGATTGGCGCATACCATTACGTGGGCGAGTCGAGTAGCTTCTTAAAAGAAATTGCTTATAAATGTGAGTTATTAAGTAATAAAAAAGGTAATATGTCTGCGGTATTGATGATACATTTGGCGAGGTACAAACTGGTACCCACATACTTTTAAATTGGTAGGTATTGGGGACAGAATTGAATAATTAGAAAATGGAATTTGAATGGTTATACCTACTGTCTGTTCATTAAGATATTCTTCTTCCTCTAGTTCATTGATTAAAATGTATCTTAATCTGTTAAAATATTCGGAGGCATTAATTAACCTCTGACTTAACCGAGCGAATATACGTAACGCACGTCCAAACTTCGCGGATGTGCGCTAACCTTAAATGTCCCCATACTGACATCACGCCTGTATTTTAAAAAGGGGTGGGTAGAGATGTAAAGCATCATAAGTCTCATGTACCTACCTAATAGAAGGCAAGCCTATTGCGTCAACTTGCCACTGATTCCAGATGGAAAACGCAACGAAAAATCAAATAATAATGCTTTTAGGGCGCTGATGGTGCTGCCTTGTATTGCAGCGTATCAGAGATGTTTGCTCAAGCCAGAGTTGACAGCTTCTCAGCTGTTTTGTGCAAGAAGAGTGCGTCTCTTCTTGCCAGATTGCGTGGCAGCAGCAGCAGCAGCCTCCAGAAAGTGATGAGGGGTAGCTTTGTTGCGAACCCCATAATGAGGCATCTGATCAAGACTAAAATGTCTTAGTATTTATGTACTAACATAGGGTATAACCTGTTTTTGTTACTAACATCCTTTAATCCTTGCTGTTGTTGTGCGTGTGCCTGTATGGACTATTGTGATCCGAAAAAAAAATTATAATACGATGCCCGACCGGGGATTGAACCCAGGACCTCATTCTCAGCAGTAACCCTTGCGACCACTCAACCAACAAGGCACCCATAATAATCTTAAAACGTAATAGTCCACATAATTATAATTTGTACATCGTAAATGCACTAATGACTCTTCTTCATTTTGACACAACGTTAATTAAAAACGAGTTCATAAACGTCACTAAGTGATTTTTATTACCCACCATAATGAATCTGACGTCCCATAGAGTATAATAAATTATATATTGCTATATAATTTCAAATGTTTGATGCGAAGAAACTAAGTATACATTAGGTAATGGTGAACTATACTATATTATATCGTCACTCGTGTGGTAACATCTAATTATGAAATATGGTCGTTATTTTTTTAAACTTGTATCGAAAGTGCCATCTGCATCAAGTGATGTATATTGGCGCAGTGTCTTTTAATCTTGAGGTTTTATTGCCTCATTTTGATACATAATGGTTTTAACTATTCATATTAGGATAACCATTTGTATGGTATGTCTGTTCACTTCGTAGGCTTTTGTTTGGTCGAAACTAAAGCAGATTACAGCAGGTAAAACGGGACCGTACTTAGACTCCGCTGTCCGTCCGTCTGTCACCAGGCTGTATCTCATGAACCGTGATAGCTAGACAGTTGAAATTTTCTCAGATGATGTATTTCTGTTGCCGCTATAACAACAAATACTGAAAACAATATAAAATAAATATTTAAGTGGGGCTCCCATATAACAAACGTGATTTTTTTGCCGTTTTTATAGATAATGGTACGGAACCCTTCGAGCGCGAGTCCGACTCGCACTTGCCATTTTTTAATTATTTTAGTACTTCACCTTAAAGATTGTAATGACGCTGCAGGCCGATATACTACAAAAATACCAATACACACGTAAATATCTGAGTACGGAAATGGTATTAAATTTTAGTATCACAGGTTTATAATGAAATATAGTATAAACTGTACTTAAAATATTAATGTGATTACGTAAATCGACGTTTAGAAGTAAATGGTAAGGTGTAGTTGAACTCTTGACTTATAGTGTGGTACTCACTAATATAATCACGTTATTTTCCAAGAAATAACGTGCTTATCACACTTATTTGAATATCAAATTTTGATAAACAGTTTTGTTCAGTCATTCTTTGTTAAAAATTGATAAGTTAATTTCTCTCACTTTTTTTTTCAACAGTAATTAAAAATAACGTTGGCAAAATACAATTGAAAACTATTTTCAGGAAGTTAACATTCTCATTTTTTTGACTTGATCACATTCAATGCATCCCTATTGAAGACCCAATAAGTATTTAATGAAGAAGTTTCTTGAATAGGAGAAAGTAATAGATCTGTGCCTACTTATTGATAGCTTTCTTACCGTACGGTTAAGTTATTCTTGATTTAGCAGCTGTCAAGCTGGATTAAGTTGATCTCAAAATGGACACTAACCAAAACAACAATACAATCCACAGGAAAAGCTTTGTCCACAACTCGTTAATAAAATCAGTCCAATAATTCGATCACATTCTCACACAATCTAAGCTCGCTATAAACTTTAACGACATTACCGTTAGACACCCAAATCTTCGAAAACTGTCTCAAAAGTAAAAACCCGAAGATATACCGTCTTGTGACGTCATCGCTCATCATTGTGTAACAAAGCATATATTGTGGGACAATTGGAGCGTTCGTGGGCAGAACGATTATCTGAATACTAATGTATGATGATATTAGTAATATGTCGTTATATGGACATCGGTATGAGCGGAATATTTTATGACAGTTTAGTCTTTTGAAGTCAATTTTGAAATGTGTGAAGATCGAGGTAATGAGGACATTGTCTCATCGTACAAAACTCGGAAAAGGTGTATGTATTTGCATTTGGATCGCTTTCTGCTCTCGAAACCCTGTACATTATCTTCTCCGATTCTTGTGATCTTAATAGCGAACGCAGTTTGAAACTCGTGGGCTGTGCTACTTACCTGAAATAAGTTTCATTGGCCCCTTGCTTAATTTCCCACCCTTGCTAAGGTTTTTCTTGCAAAAGTTACGACAGCACTAATAAATAGGACGGTTGTTATTACGTTTCATAGTCACTGAAATATCCAATCCTGTAACCAAGAAATAGACCTCATCATCATATCATTTCAGCTGAAAGACGTCCACTGCTGGACATAGGTCTCCCCCATGTGTCGGCACATCGACTGATCCTATACGCCTCGCAGCCAGCGGACCCCCGCGGCCTTCACCAGATCATCTGTCCACCTTGTGTGAGGCTACCACGAGTCGGCTGGAAATCCAATCCTGAACTTTTCGACCCCATCAACTATCTTTTCTGCGAGCAATATGCTCTGCCCACTGCTGGTTAAGTTTGGTGATTCTTCGGGTTATGTCGGTGAACTTGGTTATTTTGCGGATGTTCAAATAGACCGGCATGACTTTAATTCATAAATCAATTGGACAAAGCAATACTTTTCTTTAAGAAACCCCGTTACACCAATATTGCTTTTCTGTGTCTTACCGTCTCATTGCGTCACTGCATTAAATTCTCTGGACATCTCAGTTATTTACGACTGTTATCCGGAAATAAGCAGCTGTGAGCGGTTGTAACCGGACCGAACCGGTTTCGATTACAATTAATATCGTCGCCGACTTAACATTTGTTGTGCATTGCTTGCGGCTAAGTTTAATTTATTGTACCGTAATGAGATTTTAGTAGGAAACATTTTTTGGCTGTCAGTGTTTGGCTATGTCGTAGAAAGGTGATAGCGTGGTCTAACGTGGATGCCCGAGTTCGATCCCGCGCATTTATAGAATTGCACACAATTTTTTGTTTTTAAATAAGGCAATCTTGCGATTGGGACTGGCATATCCTGTTACCTAGTTACTGGGTGGTGGAGGTGATATATGGCAGTCGCTGCCTGTTAATTACTGGTATTCAACTGCATCCGGTCAGACTGGAAGCCGACCCCAATATAGTTCGGAAG
This sequence comes from Melanchra persicariae, assembly GCA_947386135.1. NCBI lineage: Eukaryota > Metazoa > Arthropoda > Insecta > Lepidoptera > Noctuidae > Melanchra > Melanchra persicariae. The sequence goes on along the minus strand of OX376653.1, from coordinate 1,619,447 downwards.
ACTTTAACGCTTCCAATATATTTTAATCCTTGTATTACAAACATTATAATTGTTTGTGGACTTGACATGACTGTAGCCAAAAAATCGCCTCGTCTTGAAAAAGTGAAAGTAAAAAAGTGAGAAAATACAGAAGTTGCAGTGCATTTGACAGTCCGCTCATATTTTGCTCACACTTTTGGTCCCTCGAGCCGGATCTTTACAAGACCCCAGAGAGAGAGATTTAAGCGCATTTACAGTCCACTCATGTTTTGCCAACATCAAGTACTTTTTTCTGGCTTTTAGAGCCATTTTACACACAAAAAAAAACCAAAACCAACGGTGACTTGATTCAATACAAGTAGATTGTGTTTCAAATTCGAGACAATATATCTCGGCGACCTTTCACTAAACTTTCCTATTTTACCGTCTTGTACAGGCCTCCATAACACGACCATAAACTAAATCGTAAAATATTGAAACCAGTGTAGCCTGACCTTTGTCTTATTTTATTACGCGATTTTCAACCTTATTGCTAAGAGGTTAGGAGTGGTATCTTAAATGATACATTTATATTGGTTGATCTATAAATTAATCACCCGCTTGTTCGTGATTTATTGTTTTTTAACACTTCAATAGCTGCCGATGTCCATTTGGAGGCATTTTTCAGTATACTGATCTGACAGCGATGATCCGCACACTAATATACTTTTACACCTCCTTTTCAATAACACACACCTTGTAGACTTTACTTTTAGGTTGAAATTTGATTAACAGGTAATTTTTGATCGGCAAAGTTAGGTTGGTTTCAAGTAAGTATAGTGTTGTTACCTAACTGTCACTTGATTTTCTTGAATATTCAACAGGCTTACTCTAAATTCGATCGGGTCGGTGTTTTATGCTATAAAATAAAAAAAATCTGTGCAATACATCACAGTAATTAACGAGAAAACTGCCTTTCTATCTAATTAGCGCTTCATTAGCAACTATACGATCCTGTAAATAACTGTGTTTTAATCATTTAACATTTATAACACGTGTTTTGGTGTTAATTTTAACTATAAATAACTTCTAGTTATTTGCTGTTTTTGATACAGTTAAGTACCTTAGTATTTTTAATTTTTTTTTTAGGGAAAATTTCTTGTGTTTGTACAACCATATGAGTGTTTGGGCGACCACCCCTTGTGGAAAATGCTAGACATAGAAAACAAAGGAAAATATATTGACTTCTTATGCATTTATGGTAATAGGAATTGAAAATTGCATTTACCAGTTTTTCTTTTTGCGATAAGGCCGCCTATTGTATATACTGGGTAATTTTTTTTCCAGTGCGCAAACTTTAAGAACCACTTCTGCCCATGTAAATGAACAACTTTCCCCAAGAAAGCCATAGTCAATTCCTAAAAAAAAAATTGAGTCTCCCATACAAATTGTGGTCAGTTGATGACAATTTTGTAAGGGAAGTTCAAATTTTTTTTTAGGAATTGACTATGGCTTTCTTGGGGAAAGTTGTTCATTTACATGGGCAGAAGTGGTTCTCAAAGTTTGCGCACTGGAAAAAAAGTTATCCAGTATATGTGTTATGTTTGTGGTTTCCTTTTTATGTTATTTTGGTGTACAGTTAAATAAATAAATATAAAAGATTCACGACATTTACAAGAAAAACGAAGCCTTTCCAACTCCCCAAAATAAGGTAATTAATATCATTAAGTTATTCATGAGGGGGCCGTACATTTTGCTCAGCCCAAAAACTACCGCCTCGGGCAAAATCCATAAAACCCGACTCTTCTATAAATAAATTAAAAATCTTACTAATTGCGTAAAGCAGTAGGTATGGTAATGATTCCGGTTCAATATGGTACTTTCGAATTTGATAATATTATGTACGTTTTTCATTTATATGCTGATTCGTAGAATATGGCGGAAACCCTTGGATTTTACGGCGACGTACTGGTGGAACGACATGTCGCAATGAAACCATACGGGAGGCTGTTGTGTGCGGGCACACAACGTAATATTTGGTCACTTATGGCGTGTTCTGATCAAAATCTGTTGTTACTTAAAATATATGATAGTGAAGAAAGATCATTTATTTAGCATACATTTAAACAAACATTTTCTAGTAAAACGAAAGAAAATGTAGAAATCATGAAACGATGATTAAATCATTAAAACAAAGTGTACCTCGCGGTTGTGCCAAATAAATCCAGTTCCGCATAAATGCTAGAAAACTCAGGTTCTGTTAAAAATCAGCGTCAGGCGCTTACGTTGGTTTTCAACTGAAACTGAGTTTATTAAGTCTTCTGTAGGTCATTAATTCATGTTAGGGTCAGAGCCTGCCAGGGTTGCGGATTTTCTTTGAAAGACTTATCGCGGCCCTGGAACGCAAAAGGCACTACGAAGAGCACGGATGGATTTTCGTCAGTAAGAGTCTGACACTCCCTCCCGCTCCACCCAGAGTGGAAGGGGTCATTTGATGATTTGCCATCCTTAAAAAGAAAAGGTCTATCAGTCATTATAGTTATATTATTGCTATCGAAATACGTCTTCTTCTCCCATACTTCTTGTATTAGTCGTCATCTGAAAAGTCACCTTCTTTCTAGCCATATCATCTTTTATACATTGTTGTTCAAACATATTTTCCAAACAAATGCTAAAAAATCTCTTAATGTGAATAATTATTCTCCATAATGTGCGGAAAAGCGGCAGTTTTCGCCCGGCTACATACACGAACCAAAAAAGTTCAAAGTTTTAACCAACAATGCAGGGAGCATTGTTGGTTAAAATCCTCCCGATAAAAGTGACTGGCTGTGTCGCTCGCAGGACCAAAAGATATTTCCTGACGCCATAAAAGGTAAATAAAAATGTTTAGGGCAAATTGAATTCGGAACGTGGTTCGATCTTCCGTTACAGTTTTCTTTTGTGAATCTTTGTATAAGGATGATATGAAGTGGAAGTTACCATTTGTGTTTTCTTCTTTACTTAAAAAATCAGTACACCTAGCAGAATGGTTGTTTTGTGATTATACAGCTCCGACAGTGCGTAATGCTAAGGATGAAAATTCCCTGCCGGAGTCTGTTTCTTGATAGGTGTTATAGCCTGGGGATTTTAAGTCAAGAGCGAATAGGTTATTTCTAGCCAAGCTTGCTTTAGTGTGTATCGCATCATCGCTCATCATTAGGTGAGATAGTGGTCAGACGCGAGCCTATCAACAATAAAACTAAGCCCAACTTAAATTTTATGGCTACCAAATAAATACTATTTTAGCGTATCAGCAGCTACGCTCGCAACTACCACCCGTGTGTTTCCACACATTACTGTGGTTTATTGGCACCATGTTGCCATAATATATTCCGATTGCAAATTAAATGATTTTAATTAAGCAACACAGATAGATTTATATCATTTAAACGCTTCTATTTCTCCTAAACGCTATGTAACTGTAATTTTTCCTATAATTCAGTTGAATCGGTTATGGGGCCGTACGTGGTCAGAACATACATATTTATTTGCTAATTTCTTTTCTAAATTAGTGGAACGAGCCTCGTTTTGACGCGTTTAAAATAAATTACAGATTTATTTATTTATTTAAACTTTTTGATCAAAGTTACTGGTATCTTTGACACAGTTTGTGTAATGTTCAGGTTATGATAATTTTCGTCATTTTTTAACTTAAATAGTTGTTTAATAGATATGATTGATGATTTTATGGTAGTAGCAGTTTCATTAGGATCATTTGCCATAAATAATGGTATTATAATTATGTGCGGAGGTGGGCGAGAGATTTGTCTATGGTTATTGGAGGTGTGTAAAAGGAAATCGCGTAGAAAACTTTATTTATGGATATGATGGGTAACTACAATAGATCAAACGTTTGTGTTGGAACTCATCACATCTTACGTGATATTTATTGCCTTCGAAAGTATTTCAAAATGTCTCAGAGATATTCGTCAGGTTTTCTTGGGAAGTTAGTAGCAAATATTCCACATTTGTCTCTTTTATACTGGCGAGACGAAAAAAAAGCTCAGAGGCCCTAAGAGTTGCGGAATTCGTTCGAAAGACTCACCGCTACCCTGAAACGCACAGGGCGTAAGGAGGAACACGGATGGGTTTTAGTCAGTAAGAGTCTGAGTCTCTCCCTTCCGCTCCACCCAGAGCGGAAGGTGTCATTTGATGATTTCTCATCCATAAAAAAGAGGCACTAAGAATCACCTCTAAAACTGAAAGATTTTTCAAATGTTTATTCAGTTCTAATAGCCCAATCTAGTAAGAAAGCCCCTCGATCACCAATCAGTGCCTGTCGACTTAATTACCCTAATTTATATCTGCCTGACCAGAGACAAATGTTGGTAGTTGACTCCATTCTATAGAGCAACGTAGTAGGTAGGTAGCAGATATTTTTTGTGACAGACAGATGGACGGCATTGCGCCGCGCATGTGCACGATGTTCCGCACATGCAGTTGTATGTGCGTCCTTACATGTTGCAACGTTTTAGAGATCCCTAGATGAGGTATTGCGTTTATTCTGTAACAGGTTTTAGCTATCAAAGCCAATACACAAACACATGCTTATAAACAACTTACTGCTTCTTCAAATCTGATTGATAAGCACATAAGTATGTAAGACCTTCAGAATTAACCGCAATAAAACAATTCGATGTAGTCCAATTTATCTTAGACAGATTACTTAACACTCCTCTATTGATGAGTTATGACTTAAAAATCTGCAAGTAAAATAATAATAAAATTAAGTAAGTAATTCTTGTGGATAACTAATTTACCTAATTGACCATGACCTGCAACTTTGATCCTTTAACCTTCAGGTCTGTGTATGTGAGGTTTTCACCTGGTCAGGTAATGAGACTCTTCTTGCTAATATTTGAGGTTCCTAGAGTGACCATGAAGTTTCTTGCACGTTCGTCTTGATAGACCTACGCTTTGGAATGGGCTTCGTCTCTTGGACTGATCGACAGTTGTGATACCTGTAAATGGCTTTCAATCATTCTTCCTAGCCTTTCTCCAAGTATGTTGGTGTCGACTTCCAGTCCACCGCATTTTGCTGTGTCATCATCATCATCATATCAGCCAAAAGACGTCCACTGCTGGACATCTCTGTCCTGTCTGTCTCTGTCGTATCTGGTCCTGTGCGTCTCGCATCCATCGGTTACCAGCGACCCTCACCAGGTCATCGGCTGGGTTTTGCTGTGTACCAGCATTTTATATGGAGCGATTGCCCTCCAAAATCCAGTAAATGGGTAAAACGGTACATCTAGGCAAGACTGGTGTCATATATTCTGGTTTCTGATGATACAAAATGACTGTCAAATATCTTAAAATATCAGCTGGCACCAACGGCTTAACGTGCTTTTGGAGGCACGGAGAAGTTTCGGTATTTTACGGATGGTCACCCGTTTCCGGATCAAATTCGGCTAGCGTATCATTGCTTGGCCAATCTTATCCAAATGTCTTTTTCGAGTCTATCTCTTACCCTAAAACCCAAAACAATCAAATACCTAACCAATTAAATATATTGAACTATACGGATCCCTTAACTACAAAGAGCGTGCCATACCAAGCTTCTTAATTTTTTTGCGTCAGTCTTAAGCACCCTTTTTTTTGTGAAATTGTCGGAAGTGCGGAGCGTGCCATATGTCGGGTCGAGTTACACTATGCTCTCACTGCGACCCGGCTCAACTACCGGGGTGCAATGTGAAGTGTCATGGACGAATTTCGTTACTGCTTCGTTTAGAATAGGAGAATAAGTCTGGAATAATATTATTTTAGATATTTTGTAATTATTTCGACTGAAAGATGTCCTCTGCTGGACGTGCTAAAGCGTCGCCACATCAATTGATCCCGTCTTTTTTCTTTAATCGACTGCGATATGGCTGGGCATAGGTATCTCCCGTAGCTGAATAGCTACTTTTATTCTTAGGTTGCCTTCTCCGATCAATTTCCAATATCTTCGAAGTCGTCACGCCAGCGTTTCCTAGGTCTCCCTCGGCGACGTTATTCGTCTTTTCGCTGCCACTACGTGATAAGTCTGAGCCAATCTTTTCTGATAAATTTTGCACAGGGTCAAAGTAGATACTTAGCAGAAAATTATAATGATCTGGTCCTTTCATATTTTGGTCCTTTGTTCCGCATCATATCTTTCATGAACAATACCGCATTTACAACACTGTCAAATTATAAAATAAACAAAATGCAAAAAACTGCGATGATTTACTCGTTTTTTTTCAATCTTTTTATTGATATTTAAAAACTAAGTAATCAAACCAATGACGTTACCAATATCTTGAGTTATGTTTCCTCGATGCGATGTAATGTAACCTTTAACAGAAGTAATGACTGACCATAATTGTTGCAAAAAATCTAGATATAATTGTACCTACCCGAACAATCTTGAACTTTAGCTATACTCCTGTGATAAACATAATTTTTGTTTTACTATACCTATGTTTTAATGATACTGGTTAACTACGTGTTCAAGTATTTTAGGTGCGGTAGAATTTGATAATTTTGCGTAAATTGTTTTGTGATGCAAGGTTATGTATCGTCATAAAAATGTTTCCAATTAGATGTTATTAGATATTGATTGCAATTAGGCTGGCATTGGTACTCAAATCTCACGTCTTGTTACCCAAAAGTACTACTGAAACGAGTCTGTATAAAGAACTACTGAAATTAATCGAAAAAAAGACCCAAAAAGGGATTAAACATAATATTACCCGACTGCAATTATGAATGTATGTATATATGGCAATTTCTTTGGCATGCACGTTAGTTTCCCCCTAAGCAGGACATCCTAATATTTAAATGACAAATGCAAAAATGTATTTAAAATAAAAACCACATACAGAATTTACATAAAACAAGTCCATATTGTCTATCCGCAATTAGCATTCGGCGTTGGTGATCACAATAACGACAGTCGGCCATCATTCGTGCAGATTGTAAAATTTTACAATCCTCGCCTGCCAGTAATTGTCCAGCTTTATACCCCAAAGCTTATTGGAACCACTTTTTATTTACATGTTCGTTATAATATGTTCTATACTTGGTGTTTTATAGGGAATTTTTAGAAGTCCGCAGTTATTTTGGTCCTTGAGTACGGGTGGTTTCATCTAGGTGTACTTATTTTTATCTTTGTACATTGTACCCTTAAATATACTTTTTGTATATATAGGGTCCAATTAAAATAGGTGGACAAATTTTACCACAGCGCTCAGTAGGTCTAACCAAAGATATCCAAGCAAAAAAAAAAACACTGATTAAAATGATTTTATTTTGACCTAAAATAATAAATACCTGGCACTCTAGAATAAACACATCCATCCATTAGGGATAGGTATGCGGTGACGTGGTCACGTGCGGCTGCACATTTGTAGTATCAAGGGATGTGTTTATGCATTGGGTAACCAACATTTATAAGTGTATTTTTGTTCGCTGATTATTTTAATTGTAGGTATCTAATGCGATTTTCTTATATTTTTTTTACCATTGTCCTTATTTTGGTAGTCTGAATGATTCCTAAAAGTTTGTCCACCTATTTTAACGGGACCTTATATAGAAGTAATCATACGCATAAGGGATTATGCTACTTATAAATGCGAAAGTAACTCTGTCTGTCTGTTACGCATTCACGCTAAAACGGTTGAACGGATCGTTATGGAATTTGGCAGATATATAGCCTGAGTTATGGGAAAGGACATAGGCTACAGATAGGCTGCGACAGAGCCACAGATCCACCATGCGGGCACAGTACGTTTGTAGTTCATGTCTACGTTTTTTTTTAATTCTAAGACATACTGGATACGCTTATGTTATGCCCAAGCACGTGCACCTTCCAGAACTTTAACGTAGTTAATGACAGAGAGCAGTCCAAGTAGCCACTTACTGTTCGGGAAATTTGAAAAGTTTAGTCGATTGAAACGAAAAGCAGCAATTGTGTAATAGTCTTGGATATTAATCATTGTCTTCCTGATTTGCCATATCTACTAGCCCCATTTACTGCAGATTAGATGAATTTGCTTCTTGTTTTGTGCCACGATTATTGGCATGATCTACAGTTTCCGCATTTTCAATTGATTCGATATCAAAGTTTTTTCTTACACGTGTACAGAATCACGTATATTCAAATCAAACAAGCCGCATTCCTCTTTTTTCTTAATTGTACTGTGATTTGAACGTTAATACTAGTTTTTTCACCCGTAGTTGTTCGCAATACCGCAATGTTATTTTCAATAGTCAATTATTATAATTAAAGTTGATTGGCTATCATCAACACATATTGCAGCTTGGTTTTTTTACGAAAAATAATATTTTTGATTGCAGAATGTTAGCGTTTAAGATTATTGGTCCTTTCGCATTGCGGTATCGTAATGTGTGTTGATTTATTTCGTTTATTCACGGATTGTTAATTAAAAATGCAATTACTGGCCGATTAACCTGGAGCTGTCTAGTTTACCTAAATTCATGGGCAGTAGAGATTGATTTGAAATTGATTGAAATTGTTTGCTCAATTTGTTGTGGCTTATTGGTCTAGTCTTGGTAGCTGGCGTGCTTGTGGACCTTGATAAAATAACTGAAATTAAAAGTTTAAGTACCTCAATGGACTTTTTTTGTTATATAGGGTGACCGGTAATTAGTGACCGATACTTTAACACATGATTATACTCATGATAACTAACAACTTTTACTATGGGACCAAACCTGAAATCGTGAAAAAAAATCAGCTGTCTCATACATTGATGTCGCATAACTCGTCAACACGTAGGGAGCAGCTGACATTTTTTTCGCGATTTCAGGTTTGGTCCCATAGTAAAAGTTGTTTGTTATCATGACTATAATCATGTGTTTAAGTATTGGTCACTAATTACCAGTCACCCTATATATTCATGGGCCAAATCAACCACAATATGGGTTCGAGAAAATACTCAGTGTATCGCAGCAGACCCTGGCGAAGATGGCGAGACGAGCTTGTCTCCTATTGACAGTATTGCCCAAAGTCGGAACGAATCAAAAGAAGCTTTGGAGGCTTTCGCCCTGCCGCGGGGCTGAATAGGCTAAAATAATAAAATAAAACAAATGGTCTATTCACTATATAAAAAAATACAACCGAATTGAGAACCTCGTTCTTTTATTGAAGTCGGTTAAAAATTGGGTATTCTTTCGTCATAAAAAATAAGGTCGCCGAAAAACAACAATGTAGGTACTTTTAATAGAGTCATTGGTAATCTTTCGGACTAATTCAATAATTAAATAAAAAATCTTCCTTTCGCACTGATTTTAAAATTGAGAGTTGGTATTTCAGCGTTGGTTCAATAATAATAAGAGTTTAAATGCATTAGCAGGTACTACCCTCGTATGAGATCTATTGGGTGAAAAGCCACCCTGTATAATAATTACAAAAAAACCATGACCAGAAATTACACCCTGTTCTAGGGACAAAAGCTAAAAAATTGCCACTACCCCGTACCTGCGCTCGAATTATTTAATTTCCAACATCATTAATCATCTTTTTTTCGCAGTCGGGTAAAGGCAGTTTAAAGCAATGCTTTTAAACTTTTTTGTACTAAAAGCTTTTATTGAAAATTGAATTGAAAAAAAAAATACTTTATCTGTCTGGATTCCGGGTTGCTTTTAAAATTATTTGCGTGGGAGTTTTAGCTACGTTTTTAATTGTCAAGTCGTATGGAATTTTTATATACTGCTGCTGTGTATACTGGTTTTCCTTTTCTCTTTAAAATCCATCCTAAGGTTATCTTGAAACTGCCAGGGTAGCGGATTATGTTCGAAAGAGTTACCGTGGCCCTGGAAACCAAAGGGCACTAGGAGGAGCACGGATGGGTTTTAGTCAGTAAGAGTCTGAAACTCCCTTCCGCTCCGCCCAGAGCGGGGGAGTCATTTGATGATTTCTCAACCAAAAAAACAAAAACAAAAGGTTATCACTAAGAGAGGATTTCCCGAAATTCCAACTCGACACGGAAAAAACGGGATATGCGCGAGCGAAGTCGCGGGCAAAAGCTCGTGCATTATAAAAGCACAGAAGATTTTAGACAAATCTAAGTTTTTAAAGCTGTTAGCTTCAAATAAGTGTTGCAAACAGGAATTAGATTAAGATCTAATAGTCACTTGAATATCTAGAAAAGATATAAAACACAGAATGGTTTTTACATAGATAACAAAGTTTTTTGCCCGAGTGCACAATATTGGGTTACAATCTCAAACGGTTTAAATCACGCCACTGTCTGGCCAGAAACATTATCTTATTGCTAAACGAAAATCAATCTTATTCCATCGACATAAGCAATACTTTTAACTAACTACAAATATTTCGTCAAAATTTACAACTGCATCGGACGTATAACCTTTTCATCAGATGCTTAGATGCAGTTTTAAAAGTTGAACTTATTAAAAAAGCAACGTAAAATTATTGGAATAAGATCTAACTTTGATTGTGGGTAGTTTTTGCGATAGTTAAATAGTTGTATGGTTGTATGTCGTATCAAAGTTACAGGTAGAGTTTTTTTTTTTAATATTTAACGACGTAGCACGGGTCGTTGCGACATGCCGGTATTATTTCAAATTCATAACACTGTTTGAACAAAGCAGGTAGATATTATAATTTTTTTTTATTTTTTACGACTATCGAGTAGCGTGGTGTTGCTATGTGCTGTTATATTTATATTTAGATTTACTTGTCTTATGATTATGGACATATTTATTGCTAGGTTCCGCATATGTTGGATTATAAAGGACAAAGTGTTTGTCATAATTCTTGCCTTACGTTTATTTAGACATTTGTATTTATTTATTTAGCTTATATTTCAGACCCGTGTTCATGAATAAACTAGCGACGTCTGCCTCTATAGTTACGGCGCATAAAGTATTAAAAAATAAAATCTTCTAAAATAAAGACAGCAATTAGGAAATAATCTTAATTTAAAAAATATCTTAAATAAAGCATTAATAATCCAGTCATTGATTTGAGGGCAAACCACAGAATAACCAAATTTTTTTATCAATGCAGTCATTATTTTTCTTGTAATGAACGAAATTAATGTCAACGTTAAAGTTCGAAGTGCGTTTGACATTACCAATAATTTAAAGGGGATTACAACCAACTTATTTGTGGCATAAAACACTTTACAAAACCGCATTATTTTGTACTTTTAAATTCAAATTTATTATTCTCCTTGTACAGTTGTACTTGATATGTGCAAAAAATAAACGGCGTATAAAAGTTCAGATTTAAGGAAAAACAACACGCTGTGCAGGTAGGTCTTTTACATAAACAGACTATACATGTATATAAGCAGGTCTGCTTATTTACTTTTTAATTTAAAATCAATTCTTATTATCGGTTTTTGAGATTTCCAAGATAAAACCAATCACGTAAAATCGTAAAATCTTAAATAAATCTCTTTTTTAAATAAAAAAGAAAATCATTTATTATTTTAATACGATTTTGTTGGTTCAAATCACTTGTCTTATGAATAGAATTGAAATATATAATGAATAAATATTTTACTAAAAGTATTTCGTAGGGTACCCACCTATAACATGTCAATGCTCGAAAAAATTCTATAATGAGCCAAGAATCCTAGGCTTAATAAGAATCGTTAAACTCTCAATAAGTTGAATTAATCAACCAATTCATTTTGTACCTACGATCTTTAGTCGCTTACGCATTTACATATAGCTTTCTACATTTGCGTAACATAGGTATATATGTTTTTTTAAACATATAATTCAAACGCAGTTCATTGGTCTTTTTATGTATCGCGGATTACGAGTTCAGAAGTCAATACACTATTTATATTTGTTAATAAAACTAGATGCCGGTTGAGACTTGTGTGTATGTGCAGGTAGAAGTCTTTAGATCTAAATAATATACCGTACGTAAATACGTTAATAAAATTATGTGAATGATTTTCTAAATTATATGTTTTCCTTGTAGGTTTTTGAGTTTTTCCTAATGTGAATTTTGGTGGGGTTTTTACGGAATATCCTATAATGTTGCACTTAAAAATAATGTTGTGGAATATTTCTACTTTTTTAAATTCCTGATTAGCCTGCTTTTGACCTCGATCTCTACTGATGGTAAGCGAAAGATGAGGTCTGCGATGGTGCGAGTGTGCCCATAAGATGCTTATTATTGGGTCGTATGTGACATAATTAAATTGATTATTTATTTATTTATTCATCACTTACAACTATTATTACAGGTACAACCCAATGCAATAGTGAAGCAAAACTAATAATAACTTATTTTCTAAAACTTATTTCATATAATGATGATGAACCAAAAATTTTCTACTGTAATTACCTAAGTAATTCGCTTTTTCTACGCTTTGGAACGTGCAAATAGCTTCATCTTTTTGACCGACCGACCTTGACAATTCAAAAGTGCGTGTAAATGGTCTAATTGAAATAAATGCTTTGACTTTGACTTTTACATTTATTTTGTACCACTTGCAAAACATTCCCCTGCTAGATTCTCCCACGACTAAAACGACATAGAATAATGTGACATAGCACCAACATATAAAGGAATAAAAACATTAAGAATTACATTGTCAAAAATCCATACAAAACCCGCAGAATTTATTACAAAAAAAAAATAAAACTTTTATCAAATAAACGATTCTGATTCTTACGCTACATAATTTTCTTGTTTGAAAAAACAACATCTCTTTGTCACTGTATTTTAAACCTTAACGTTTGTGTGATACGGTTGTGATTGCGTCGGTGTTGAAACAAGGAAAGTGACCTGCAGAGTTAGAAGCGACAATGCGATTACGATTATAATATGCGTTTATTTTTTTGTACGACAAAACGCGAGGGTGGATCACAGACGCACAGGTAGTCCCGTTGATACAGTCGCGTTTGACACCGTTTGATAAATGTAGGTACGTGAAATCAGGAAGATGTAAACTTAAACAATTTTGTTAGTAGACAAAATGTATTATATTGGAATGTATTTTATGTAAATAAAGATAAACCTAACAATACTTTAAGTTATCTTTATTTTTTACACAAGAAAAGGGTTACTAATTGTATCATATTTTATGTGATAGAGAAAAAAGGTTTGTGTCTTAAGAACCCTCCTTCTGGAGGAAATAAATTTTCTCTCGAGAACTCTTTCCTGAAATAGTATAGCTGTAAACTCTTCAATTGGCTAAAAAATCTGTTAAAAACCGAGAACCGTCAATCTAGGACTAGCCTTATAAAATTATTAAAATAATTTTACTTAAAAGCATCTTATACTATTTGTTACAATAATAGTATAATTAAAATTTGTAAGATGTGTGCGTTACAAATATAATAGGTACATTATTTGCATGAATTATAATACATGTAAATCAAATTTAAAGATTACATTAAAAGCTGTTTTAAAAGTATAAGTTAAATTAAAATTGACAAAAGATAATAAAAAAATACAAATTGGTCCAGTTATAATAGAACAACAAACGAATTTAAAGGTCATATTCTCTATGAAATGCGATCAGTGTTGGCAACCAAATAATTTAAAACGGTATCTTTTGTGGCACAGCTGCAGAAACGTCTACAAACAATTTGTGTGTTTACCTCGAAACTTACCGGTTACCTAAATGTCAGCGATTAACAATTCTGTACTCGATTTTAAAGTTTATCGACAAAATCTTAATCAAAGTCAAAGTCAAAACTTTTATTTCAATTAGGCCATTATACGGCACTTTTGAACGTCATCGTTTACATTAAAAAAATTTATGAAAAACAAAAAAAGAGTACTGAATAAATCCAGAAGTTCTAGACAAGCGACATTCTGTCAGCGATAGCGTGGCGCGGTCGATTTTCAAAATGTCAAAAATGTATGTACAGGATTGACAAATGCTGTCAAAATGTCACGTGATGAATCCCTAACGTTCTGGCATTTCTACAATCTCATTCGCTGTAATGGCATTTTGTTTAGAGCCTCAAGTAATACTTTAGCACGAAAATTTTAAAGAAAAAAAATTAAAACATAACTTTTGTCTTCCTGGCGATGATAGCCAACAGACTGGATTGCCCTTACATCAGGCAATGCTAGACATATTGTTAACTTGTAAGTGTTCGTGATTGTCTGTGCTTGTTATCCTGTCTGTATCCTTTTATGTAGGTACTCCTATCTGTTTGTAAATGAGTCGTGTTACTTGAAATAAACTTTTTTTTTTACTTTTGTCTTCACTAGCAAAGTCCACAATTCAATTGTATCCCCCCGCTCTTCACATCTTAAGGGTAGTTTAGCGACGAGTGAGCGAGGGTGTCGATTCGCCCGTCGATAAATCACGTTCCGCTTTTTGTTAGATTCGCTCCAGACGTGAGAATATGACGCACTTGGCGATCGCATGTATTGCACGTGTGACCTGCACACTGCACATGCAATGTGTGGACATTGCGACTTTTTGTTGCGATTTTTTTGCTCAATGTATTTGGGCTGTAGAATTTTTGATATCTAGTAATTATTGTGTTACGTCTGGGGTTATAGTAAGACAAATGTGTCTTTCATGGACAAGCGGAAAGATTAAGCATGCAATTTATTTATGAAAAACGAGCTGTCCCCCGCGGCTTCGCTCCCGTCAACTGGCTACCTACCCTACATCTACCCTACACCTACCCTAAACCGAACCTACAAAAAAAAAAGTATCCTTTGTCCGTCTTTCCGACTTGTTAGACAAAAGTTGTGATAGCTCGGTTAATATACATGTTATAAAAATAATTTATAGCCTATAGCACTCAGGAATAATGTAGCTTTCTACCAGTGACAAAAATTTTAGAATTGGATCATTAGTTCCAGAGATTACCCCCTACATACAAACTTACAAATTTTACCTCTTTATAATATTAGTATAGATATACATAGCATTGAAACGATTTTCTTACGTTATTTAGGTTTTTATTTGCGTTTTCTTGTTGTTTAAACTGTGGTCCTTTTAAGCCACAGTTTAACACAAAATAAGGAACTGTAAAAACCAATAATAACTATGTCAGTTCAAAGCTTCTGATTTCGATATACATACTCGTACATATTTAAAAATAACGCATCAAACGCAAAGTTCTACACGCGCAAACCCCGGTGTCATGGGGTAGGTACCCCTGTTGTTTGCTTAGGACGACGATATTTGGCGTATTTACCCCAATTATGGGCCGTTGTTACAATATTATGCGATAATGTATGGGAGAGGAAAAAAACATTGTTTTCGCTAGCCAAGTTCAGGGTACGTGTTACATTTGTTCGTGATGCGCGAGCCAGGTAGGTTTCTGAATTGTTCGTGTAAATAATGGAATTTTAAGTGACTTGTGTTAGCTAAGGGTATTTATTTTAAAAAAAATTGGTATACGAGAACTAAGTTACAGTTTTATATTCCCAATGATGTTTTATCAAAACTAATCATAAGTATTATGATAGACTTGCCTTGAGGTTCCAGACAAAACAATAGGGATGATTCCGGGTCAAAAAATATATGATTCTATTTAGTCCGTCAGTTAGATTATCGAAAAATATTGGACAGGTATTTTTCGTTTTATCAAATCAATAAAAAAGACGAAGATAAAACGCATCAAAGATCAGGAGAGGGGGTTGTAACGGCACGTGTACGTAAAAAGTGTACTTACAAGTGACGTCATACGAGTTTTCAACGCACTGTATCGTTTTAATTTTTTGTTTACGTGAAAAAAGAAAAAATACGAGTCTAATATTTTTTGGTAATCTATCTGATGGATTAATTTGTTTTTTTTTGTCAGAAGTCCAAAATGTTTGAAATTGACCACGTGACTTTTCGGTAGCGCATTTCAATTCATTCTGGAGATTTTGGCAATCGTTATCGATATAAATGGTAGATGATAATATAATGGCACTTTGTTCAGACTCCAACATTTTCAGAATAAGAATGGAACTATTAAAAACACCTCTAATTTCCCAACATTTTGACAAGTTTAGACATTGATCTACCAATGAGATGATCAACGCTTTTTAGCACGAAGTTTGGCTTTTTGATTGCCACCAAAAGTCCTAAGATAGACTAATATAAAATTTGGTTTAGGTATAAAAGACTAACTTAAAAAGCTACTCTCATTTAACAAACTACCCGGTTAAACCTAATAGAGTCACTTAATTAAAACCCGCTTACGAGCGACCATTGAGTCGCGTCGTCTTAAGGGTACACAGAGTCTATGACGTAAGCGCCGAGTGTGGCGCTGTGCAGCGACCCAGTTCGGGACAAAAGCGCCACAGTGCATGTCAGCGGTACAAGTAGGTCTTATTGATGCCGCGAATTGAGAGCAGCGGGATATGTGACCTGCATGGCTAGATTGAAGACACGTTTATGACTTAATTTTTCTCACTTTTCTTCTATGTTTAGTTTATTAAAGACCTGTGATTTCTTGTCCTATTTATTCTTAACCAGCTGGTTGACAAAGACAAGAGGCTACATTGAAAAGGGTTGAACATTTTTGAGTTGACTAGATGTATGATGAAGATCGACTGCAGATGATAAGGTTTAAGCTCACTTTTGCTACAATAATAAGTCCTTTTTACAACTTCAGCCCTGATTTCGGCCAATAGATAGGTGAATTGTGTTTGTTGAGGGTTTTCTATATTTCAAAGCTTTGCCAGAAAGCAGTTATCTTGCTAAGAATGGCGAATGATAGCTTTGGTTTAAGCTAACATGCGTGGATAGATATTTAGAATCCTTGAGTGCACAGGCGTTGCTGAAATACAGAGGCAAGCAATAGGGACATCGAATTCACTTTCAGATATCCTGAACACACTAGGTGGACTGATCTGTTTCTGGAGGGAGGTTGGCTGATTGGAATGTTCAATGTTACCTTTGGACATTGACTCAGCACTCGGCCCAGCTAACGCACGGCCCAGTTAAAATACTGTTGCCATGGCTCTCGCACAATGGTCCAACATCAGGACGAAGTGCGGAAACCATACCGAATAGAATAAATAGACTCTCAGAAAAAACAATCATTGGCCATGTTTTGGATCAACATATATATTGTGGACAGTGTGGCACACTTCGGACAAAAGCGCCACAGTCCATGTCAGCAGTACAAGTGGGTCTTATTGATGCCGCGAATTGAGAGCAGCGGGATATGTGTCCGGCTGGCTAGATTCAAGAAATGTTTATGACTTAATTTTTTGAGTTGGCTTATTGTATCTATATCTGTCAACTGTAGATGATTAGGTATGGGATTATTATGGGACCATTTTATAATTTTATGATAGGTAAAAAGCTTTGGCAGAAATCAGTTTTGCTTACCTAAGTTAGCGAATGATGTTTGTTGTGATGTATTATTACCATGAATGCAGTTTGGAAGATAGGAATCAGTTTTCTATCCTAGATTCGCGCTTTGGGTCAAGGTTAAATACATCAGACACTTTCATTTGAACTTGTTATGAGAAGTCTAGGTCTTTTTTGTTTTTTTATTAGAGATGGGTTTGCTCTTTACTCTAGTCAAATCATCTGTCATCTTTGACATCTGTCAAAGATGACAGAGACAAAGTCTACGATGAACAAAGTGTGACGCAGAAAGCCGGCTAGCAATACTTAAACGCCAATTACAAATCAATCCAATAATATGTACGTAATAATAATATTATATAATTAGGCACATATAAAAAACACTTACCATAAAAAACAGCAACATTTCCTTAATGAAAGTTTCATACATTTGACCTCATGCAATTCAAAATGGAGTGAGTACCCCCTTCACTATTGTAATTCTTGCTAAATATTCACTGTGCCAGATCATGCGTTTTGCGCATATTGTAAATACATCAGAATTTTAATATTTTATTAATAGGGTTTTGAACTTTTTTGGGTCTAAAATGGGAGAAATTGAAATTGCAGAACAATTCGAATATAATTGTTTAAAAATTTTAGTAAGTTATATTTTAGATTTTAGCTCTGGTTTATAAAGTAAAACTTTATAATATAATCAACTAGCACTTACCCGCGTCGTACGTGCATACCCTATATCCTACACTCCCCATGGAACCTACATGCCAAATTTCATCTTTCTACGACCGGTAGTTCCGGCTGTGAGTGTTTGTCAGTCACTCAGTCCATACTCAGTCACTCAGTCCGTACTCAGTCACTCAGTCCATACTCAGTCACTCAGTCCATACTCAGACAATCATCAGTAAAGGAAGAATTTTATATATTAGGATTGATGAGTATGCTGATCATTGGAACCCCCAAGGAACTGTTAAGTAATATTTATTTCATTTTGTATCGGTATTTTTTATTTCAAATTAAATTATTTTTATTTCTATCTTTCCCTTTTGCTCTTGCGCAGCCCTAACAAAATTATAAACATAATATGTGTAAACGCTTTAATGCCTTATTTTTCAAGTCTCATTACAATTCGACAAGACCCCATTTCCATACGGGCACAAACATGGGGGCAATATCCAGAACTTTCTACAGACAATGTGCGGATGTTCAATGACCTTAAACAGAGTGAATTCACACAGGTCTTACTTTGGCTAAGAATTAGTGAAGTGCTGAGTTACTGTCGATATTTTATATTTAGAAACAGATTATTGTTATAAATATGACATTGATATTTGATGGGCAATCAGAAAAAAAATACTAGGTATATGTATACTTGTAGTATACACCTAGTACTTACTGGTAATTGCTACAATACAGAAATTATTAATATAAATATTATGCGGACGAAAGATGCAGTCGTTATTTGAAATATGGTAATGCTCATTATTTTCTTAGTCTTTTGATTCTGAGAACCTCATAGAGTCTAATGAACTTTTACCAATGAATTAAAGGGTTTAACTTCTAGGTGAATAGATTTCGTTTAACATTATCGTCTGCCTAAGACTTAGGCAGTCGATAACGTTCAGTTCTTGTTGTGAATCAGATCTTGCTGAATCACTTAGACCCTAAGTGATTCAGTAAGATCTATGTCTACTATAGCGATTGTATGAATTTACTTGACCCTATTTTTTTCACAAACATCGATACTGATTTAAAACATTCGTGGTCATTACCATGGAATACAGAATAAGGATTCGCGGTGAACGCACTGAGCACATTATAATTTAAAAACAAACTAATCTCAATACTTTGGACAGCTGGTAATGGCGAATTTAAACGATACAGACTCTTGTACGAGATCCCGGATTACAATATTGACAAGCTATTTTTATTATAACTTTTGCAAATGTAAGCAGTTGTCAGAATATAAATAAATAAATATTTGAATTTAAAAAAAAAACATGAAGTGACTGACATTTTTTTTTTGGTAAATAAATTAAATAGTATATTCATGTATTAGTGTATTCATTTGATTATAGATGTATATTATAATTATAATTGTATTGTATGTATAGTGCATCACCCAAAGGTTGACTGCTCTGCGCCCTCTGCAAGTACATCTATGAGCATAAATGTTAAATAAATATATTATAAGTTATGTAACTTTAAAATTATACGAAACAGGATTTTCTCTTGCTTTTCATATTTTTCACGGGAATACTGTTTTTCCTGACTTTTATATCATTTCACAATTAAACTTCTTCTTCATCTTAAATGTTTGTGAGTAACAAACATTGTTTTTGTGAGTCTCGAATGGTTTAGCTAAGCTACCTTTTTTTTTTGGATGAGAAATTATCATATGAGGAGTGTCAGACTCTTACTGACTGAAACGCATCCGTGCTCCTCGTAGTGCCCTTTGCTTTCCAGGGCCGCGGTAACTCTTTCGAACATAATCCGCAACCCTGGCAGGCTCCGCAACCCTGGCACTCCTGGCAGGCAGCTAAGCTACCTACAAATATAAAATTATGCTAAAAAAAAGAAGTTATATAAAGAAAATATATTCGGGCAAAATTAGAAAAGTAATTAAAACCGTGTGACATCTTTCTTAAACTTCAGTTATTTCATTCAACATGCTTGTTCATTTAAACTATTATCTGCTGATTTCAGTAATCCATCAATGCAAGAAACTTTGTGGTGCCGGATTAGCTAAAAAAAATATATATTGAATTTAAAAATACCAACCTATGTATGTATCAGTACCTACGTGTGTCGAGTACATTCAAACACAATAATTTAAAAAAATCCGCAAAGCCTTTACAATGAACGCAACCGTCTCACTTGATCGAGCTGAACACAAAACGTACAATCGATAACACATTACACCGCAGCTTCACACTCGATTTAACAGCTAAACGCAGCTTATAGTTAGCTCCTCTTTTTGTGTCTGACTGTACTTATTATTAGTTTGTTGTAGACTCTACGGTTTATTTTTTATTCCAGTAATTTACACTTCATTGGTAGATTTAGTATTTTTTTCGAAGATTGTCTTTGTCAGTTTGGATTTTGCAAACGACAAAAGTAGGTATAGCTGTTTCGATTCTTGAGTCGTGAAATGTGAGTAAGGATGTCTTTGGGCTCTTTTTTTACTATTCAAGGGTTTCTGAATTTACTGATATAATTGTCTGTCCATTATGTTTGATTAGTTACTAGCCCGCGACTACGCTCGCGTTTTGTTATAGCAATAAAAGCAGCCTATAACCCAAGGTCTCATTTATCACTGTACCAAAATTCGTAAGCGATGATCACTTTCGCCTACTAGCACTTCGCGCGCGACTAAATTCAGTACATATAACTTTCGCCTACTAGCACTTTGCGCGCGACTAAATTCAGTACATATAACTTTCGCCTACTAGCACTTCGCGCGCGACTAAATTCAGTACATATAACTTTCGCCTACTAGCACTTTGCGCGCGACTAAATTCAGTACATATAACTTTCGCCTACTAGCACTTTGCGCGCGACTAAATTCAGTACATATATGTATTCCACGAACGTAAGCGCCCCCTCAACCCCCTTAAAAAGGGGAAAATTATTCACAACGATTTTTATTAATTATTTACCCGTAGGTATGTAACATCACACCTGGGGGTTTTGTCCGAGGTCAAAACCCCCAGGCACTCCACTACATACAATCTTTGACACCCCCTAAATCGCATTTTGGGGGTACTTTTGTAAAACTAATAATGAAATTATTTATTACTAACTTAGGACAGTATTCGTGCCACGTTTCAAGTTTATAAACCCAAAGAATAAGATTCTTCTATGCGAACTTTAACCCCCTAAATCGTCTCTTGGGGGTTAGTTTTGAAAAATAAATAATGACAACCTTTAAAACTTCTTTAGGCCATCCGGCCAGTATTCGGACCAAGTTTCAAGTAAATTGGCTCAAGGAATAAGATTTTTCATACAAACTTCGGCGCACGATTCCTAAAATCGTTTCTTAGCTGACGTCTCCTAACCATAATCTATCTACATGCCAAATTTCATCTTAATAGGTCTAGTATTTTTTGAGAATTCGTTCTTTATAAATAGCTAAGTTAGGACGATATAAAAATAGTTATTTGATCTTTTCATAGACATGTAGGTAAACATAAACAATAGTGAGTCTGGGCTAAGACACGGATGTAATCTCGGCAAATCCGGCCTGCAGCATGTATGTTTGTTGTTGTCGTGCGTTGTCGGATATCCTACTATAATACACTCTGTAGAATAATTAGGATTTAAGGGAACATGGCAAATACATCTATAATGTAGATATTAAAACTATGCAAAAACTTTAAATCGTGTATTTTATTTCATCTTCAAAAAGTTCATACATTACTACCTGCAGATTCACTAGCGTTAATATAAATTTTTACACAAAAAATTAGCTTATAATTTGTCTCCATGATCCCATAGATTTCTGTACCAAAATTAATAATAATCGTGGCAACGATTTAGAAGTAAAAGCATAATAGACAAACAAATCCATTTTCGCAATTATATGTCCCTGCTTCCTCATAAGTTTTCCAAGATCCTTCAACCTTCTCGCCTCTAAAATTCACCAGCGGAACTCTAAAAAGATTCTCTATGTTTACAACATTCATAATAGCATAACAAAATTAGCAGTAATCCGCATTGTCAGCCATGAATGGCTAAACGTCATTGAGGTCGGATTATGTCGGTTTGTGCAACGTGCGTCTACTGTACTACTGGCAATACTGGCTGGTATTGTGAGTTTGGTTTTTTCTTCTGTAGGATTATAGTCTATGGTCGTAGTATCCTTCGTTTTTTAAAGCTGTTGTATTCTCCTTGAAGAATTCTCTATTGGAGCGAGAATTTCATGTTAAGGGTGTTATGAGTGCCTGATTGCTATTAATTTTGATTGACTGGTAGACGATGGATGCGAGACGCACTAGACCGGTTGTTGTGGCGACACTTGGGGGAGGCCTATGTCCAGCAGTGGACATCTCTCGGCTGATATGATGATGATGATGATGATGATTATGAATGTGAAAATAACTCTGTCTGTCTATCCGTCTGTCCGTTTACTTGTTGCCACTTCACTTCTTACAGCTAAACGTACAATATATAGTAACTTACGTAAGCGACATTTTAGAATTTTTGTTAATTGCCACTTGAAGTAATCGATGTAAGGTTCATTTTCGCATTTTGAGTAAATGTCCCTTACGTTAACTGATACTTCAGGAATTGATATATTGGCTTGAACTTGGCACACGGGTAGATATTATATGTCCTGGATTATAATACAGGATATTTTTTAATTCCGGAAAATATATGCCCTTGGATTGATATATATCCTACTAACATGTATGGCAGAAGCTAGTAGGTACTTAAACAACTTTCACACCATTCCCATCAAACCTATGCCCAGACATACAAGAAATAAAAACCTGATTTCAAATAATTTCTCCATCTTCCAAATCATTGAATACCATCAACTAGAAACTTGAAACTATTCCACCACAAACGAACAGCTAGATTTTCCGGCCGGTACACACCGTCTGTCTCAACTCTTGACATCAAAGGTTCGGTGCAGATGCACTGCTTTGCACGGCAAGTGGTGTTTTTTTCACTAATTAATCCCTAGCAAAGGTCAAGCTTCTGATTACTTATCTATTATTATCTTCCCGGTTGAGAATTTTGCTAACCAAGGCAAGGTCGAATAGATCAATTCGATTACCACCGGATTCCCTTAGGAAAGTCGAATCTGTGTGGGTTTGCCATAATCACCACGTTTGGCAGGCAGGTTGGCGATCGCAGTGTAGCTGTTGCAATGTACAGAGAATGCTGCTGCCCATTCTCTAGTGAGTCCCATAGTTGCCTCTTACGACATCCAAAAAGTGATGGGATGGTGCTATTCTTTTACGTCCAACAACATACGGAACACTTATTGACGAATACGTAAATATTTCGCACTGGATTACCCTTAAAAATGGAAGCCTCTGACTAAACAAAGGAATAACATCAAAACAAAGCCCAGACAATCATAAAAAAAACCTCCTTTCAAATAATTTCTCCATCTTCCAAATCATTGAACACCATCTATGAAACTATTCCGCCACAAACGGATAGCTAGATTTTCCGGCCGGTACACACCGTCTGTCTCAGCTCTGACATCAAAGGGTCGGTGCAGATGCACTGCTTTGCGCTGCAATTTGTGCTCTCAACTCAATGGAGACGCCGCTTTGATCGTTGTCGAGATTATCGTTGTTATTACGAATGTATGCATCTGTCTGTGTTAGATGTGGGATTTGTAGTGCGTTGTGTTTCTTATAAACTGCACTTTTCCCAGTGATAGCGATAAACAAACAAATTTGAAACTTTTACGTTATAAATACTTGAAACTGACACTTCTGTGCTGCCACCTATACCTAGTTCGCTCTCGTTCCCTGTAATCCGCATTTGTTCATAATTTCCTGAAGTTATTACTCAAGTGATTTAAGTATTTCCTTTATTGACGATACTTCAGGTTACCTGTACATAATATATTCTCGAATGAAGGGAATTTATTTAGAGCTGAACTCAAGAATTTTTTTATTAGTTATTGACAGGAGTCTGATTTATTCTATTAATACTATTCCTACAGACTGAGTCGGAACCGGATGTCCACAGACAGATACTGAGTAATGTATGAGTACGTGCATTGACGCATGCGCAAACCTGACGCGTGATTACACTTACGCGCAACTACACAAACCTGTATCTTTTCCCAATCATTCGCTATCGTCTGAATCATAAGGACTTACTTTCCCACAGTCGCATAATTGGAGTAAAAATAAAAATTAAAGCTTGCAAGTTTACTCAGAATCTTACTACCACTTATTAACGCCAATCCACCGCATATCCACACCACGAACAAAAGACACTCAACCTTACTGTTCAACTTTCAAAACTGATATTCGATTGTAGTCTCTCTGGTTCGTATGACGTTTTGGAATATTCGAGCGGTTTGAAAGAGGAAAACTCTTGCGATGAATGGAGGGGTGCCCAGGAGCAACCAGTTACTGTTGTAAGAATGCGAGCCGACCCAGTGCCCAAATGAGTCATATTTTGAGGCTTAATAATGAAATGTATCGGAATTGGGTGAGTAGATAGCGGTCGGTGGGGGTTCTGTAGGAAAAAAAGTAAAATGAGGACGACGAGAACACATATTATATTGATTTCTTCGAAATGTGTTTTTGAGAACATGAAAAGTGTTGCGAAAGTTAAAATATTTGAAAATAGAAGATTTTCGTTTTATTTAATTTTTGTTAATGGGTTGTGGAGGTCTGGTAGGCAGCCGCTCCACGTAAAATACTTGTATTCAGCTGAGTCCAGTTTGACTGGGAGCATATGATGATGAGAAAATTCCTTTTTAAAGCAAAATAGCTGCTATGTCCCAGTCTACCTTTTGGATATTAGAAGACTGACCACCGGTTTCCGCTATAAATTATCGACCTGTCACAAACTAATCGCAAGGCAAATAAAACGAGTGACTGTTGAAAAGTAATTAAACTAATCACAACTAGATAAACCGCGTTTGACAATTTGCCACAATGATTTTGAGTTTATTTTCGTTGGAGAAACTGGTAAACAAACAAAAAATACGAATATTCTTTTTTTGTCAAAAAATACAGTTCCCAGGATACCTGGAATAATTATAGTGAGGCATCACCCACAAGTCATTAAGAATCATCACTCAAAATCCAAAACTTTAATTAGGTACATTGGGTTAACATTTATCGAAAACACTTCGCGGAACTCCAAATAATAAGACGATCTAAACTCTTCAAAAACGTAACATTTCGATGATTCAATCCATAGTTTCTACCTAATGATATGAATGCGAAAGTTTGTCTGTTTGATTGCTACGAATTCATGTTTTTTTAATCAGCCTATTCTGTCCCACTACTGGGCAAAGGCCTTCCCCAACTCCTTCCAGATATTTTTCTCCCGAGCCACCTCGGACCAACCCTCGCAGTAGGCGTCTAGTTCGTCACGCCATCTTTTCCAGGGGTCTACTCTCTAAGCCTGAAGTTTCGGCCTTAGTGTCCAGCGTTTTCTACTCCGTATCACCTACGGACTTACGATTAGTCCCAAACCCGAACTAAGAGCAACTGTCAAATCGTGTTGTCATTCATTTTTAAGTTCGGGTTCGGGACTAATCGTAAGTCCGTAGGTGACATGGAGTACGGACTTCGGGCTAAGAGAGTAGACCCCCTGAAACTAACCTCTTCTAAACCTTCTGAATTTTGGTGTATTTTGGAGGAGATAGATTAGAGCTTGGACTTTTCTGAGGTCCATCTATATTGGATACTTTTTTATCTCAGGAGTAAAATTATCACTTAAGGGAATTTGGAGATAATTTTCGACTTTCGCCCGGACGAAAGCCGCTGGCTGGAGCTAGTATCAAATAAATTCTTGGCATTTAGTTTGATTAACGTCATTCAATAAATTGGTTTCCATTACTCGGTATTTAATATTTAAATCGCAGTAATACATAATAAATCATATCGTTTAAAAGGGATCACCCATTCAATCGCAATATCGCTATTTAAATTTTTAATATTATTGGCTATAAAAATGTTGTTAAAGTCTTGAACGATGTGAATGTGAACTAGCTTTTCTCGCTACTTTACTCGCGTTTTCATCATAGGCATCACCAAAATAGGAACAATTTTGGTAATTAACCCATTGTCCTTCTTATGTATTTTTATACATATTAAAATAATTTAGAATTAGTCTTTGCCATAAACCATAAATATGTGTGTACCTAAGCAAAATCTAGGTCACTAACTTCTCACAAAAGAAAGAACTAACTTCGCACGATTTATTCTATCTCTCAATATTTATTACCATATAACTTATGGCCGCGACTTCGTACGCACATATCCCGTTTTTAGTCGTTCCCGTGGGAATTTCTCGCTCCCGTATAGCCTTCCTCATGAATGTGGTTATCAATACAAAAATAATTTTCCAAATCCGACTAGTAGTTCCAGAGGTTAGCGCGTTCAAACAAACAAACAAACAAACAAACTCTTCACCTTTATTATCAGTAAGTAAAGATTTGTTAAATCTAGCCTGTACCTACTGTAGTTCTATTCTTACCGTAGGTAGTTCTAGGTTCTGCGCCACTTCCTGCCAATTCCTCTATTCTTTAAATCTAGCAATAATTACTCAATCATAATCTCCATCTTCTCGGCCTCCAAAGCCTTCAATAGTGAATTGTCTCCGCATCCTTCAAACTGGAGCGCTTTATAATTGAACGGAGGCGTGACCTTGCTCCACTCACATCTAGGTCAAGGATGTGCACATTGTGCACTGAGAAGTGTTAGGTTTTCACTATAGTGTGGTACTAAGAGATCTTTAAGATTATTAGTAGCTTCAGATGCACTAGTTTGTAAATGATGATAAAGAGGTGATGAGATACGCGTAAAGGTGATCATATAAACGGTGAATGGATATTATTTTTTTGTGACGAACTCGCCACTATTTTCTCTACCACTGCAACTCCTGGAAACTTTAATTAACAGTGGCGAGCAACCCTAGTATACAAGGAAAGTTTTTACAAAATATAATATACTTTTCTACCCAGAATCAAATCAAGCACTTATACATTGATAGCCATTAACATTTTATCCGAATTCTGTTCAAAACACCATTCGTGATTTCGTGAACTTAATTCGTAATAAGTAGTGTACAATATTATAATATACGTATCCATAGTCGAAAATTAAACCTTTGGCCAGCGTTATTTGGTCGAAAATAACAAATAAAAGATGGACATTAATACAGGTCGGTTTCTTTACCCTTTTCAATCACTATTGCCCCTAATCGCGCTCGATTTAGTTTACAAGTGCGTTGTGGTCCGACTAGGAGCGACAAGCGTGGGTTTGGAATACATATTTATTTGTTTTTGTTGGTTCGGGTAGTCTGTCCATGCGGTAGCATGATACCAGTGACTGGATTGTGGTTGTGGTACCTAGTTCGTCATCATCATCATCATCATCATCATCATCATCATATCAGCCGAACGACATAGGACTGGACATAGGCCTCCCCCAAGTGTCGCCACAACAACCGGTGCTGAACGTCCCGCATCGTCTGTGGTACCTAGTTGCTCCGTGTAAAATACTGGCATTCAATTGCTTTCAGTTATACTGGAAACTGACCCCAATATGGTTGGAAAAACGTTATGCAGATGGTTGTGATTGTCAAAAAAATAAATGGACGATTTCGAAGGTACTGCCGTTTGTACACCACGCCAAACCACATACATATAAAATTTACAAGGCAGGATGTGAGGTATACAATAAAGTATATAATAAATAATAAATGTTTTACCTAGACCATCATACATTAAACTGTATAAAGAGTAGAGAGAAGTTTTTAATAGCCATATCCAAGGCGAAAAGTTAACAGCTGATGTGCTGCATGCTGAAAGAACACTGAGAACACTATGTAAAATAAATACATATTTGTGAAAACTATTCTGATGTAGAAGTACAAGTATCAACAGGAAGCAACGCAAAAGATAGGAAAAAAAACATTATCCCATCTCAGCAGAGTGCATTCCGCCGCCACCGGCACCGCGCGTCAGACGCCCAGCGCCATATGTAAATGTACCGCCAGACCTTCCGAGAACACGCCATCTTCGTTCCCTAATTATTTTTAATTGCCGCAAGCACTGACACGACGCGTACGGCCTTCTACAATTTAGCTTTTTGAATTTTTTTCGCGTCTAGCGCTTGAATCATGTCGATTACATTATAAATGACTCACACACACACGCGATAATTTTGAAACTCTAAAACAAGTAGGGTTTTTTTACCGGCAGCCTTTGTTGTTCTTAGAATGCGTTCGCTCATAAATCAGTAATGGCGCCCTATTATTTGTAGTTCGCATAAATACGGAGGATTGTAATTGGATGTTTCGTCGGGTGCGCGCCGCGGGTGGTTTGCGGACTAATCACACTTGTCTGCATCGATTCGCTTATGAAACTGAATACTGTCATTTTGAATGACGCGTTTGAATAAGTGTGTAAGGTGACTTATATTTCGACAGTTGTATTATGATAACACGGCAATGATGAAGGCATGCTGGTGATTTGTTACTACTTCTGTTTGCTTGGGTTCCAACTCTACCTGTAAAAACATTTGTATGTTGGAATGAATTAATAAATAAACATTGAGATGGTCAGGCGCAATTAAGCTGGCGGCAGAATGTAGTCCACAATGCAGAAGACTTCATTAACTTGGATAAGCGTCGTCTCTGATTGCGATCTTCAGCAGTGAGGGAACAACGAGGAAGAAAAAGAGATTATAATAACTGTTCTGTTGATGAATTTTCGCAATTTCAATCAGTTACATAAAGTCATTAAATCATTGAAGTGGTAGTTCTAATTAAGTTGTAGGAAACAGTTAAAAACACATTTTATTTTTAACTACTGGTATTAAATTCGCACTTAATGATATTGATTTGTGCGTTGCCCTACACCTTAAGGCGCGTTATCGCCAAAAGTTAATTGAATTTCATTTTAACTGGAGTACTAGTATCATCATTGTATTAATTAGTTGCTATATAAAGTAAATCACGAGTGACTTTAACGGTTTGATTGAAAACTGTAATTCGATCCAGGTTTCGAATCCTACTCTAATGCGTTCCAGTTTTTATGCTCTCGTTGACCAATATCTCACCATGGTAAGCAATATGTGGGCTTCGATAAACCACTCTTTGTTTAAAGACCAACAAGTTTAACTAAACAATAATAATAAGGAACTGCAAGAAGCCTTAATTTTCATGTATTCGTCAATAAGACTGTTTGTGTGTGTAAACCATTAGCTAACCCCAGTTATATTGAACGACGATCCAAAATGGCGATTGCCAATAACATGCGACTTCCGGCCAGTAATAACCGTCGCCACAGTATATCATTTTAAATATTCCGACCACATGTCGCCAAACAATGCGTTTAAATCGTCTTTTGTTTTTGTTTGATGCACTAGTAGCTCGATGTGGCATCGCTTGCAAGAAGGAAGCCGTAAAAAAGATTTGACTTAATATGGGTTTAAAGAAATAGTAATAGTTTGCTGATAACAATGGATATTAGAAAATATACAATACTGGGTCTCGATGCTACCGACATGATGGTGATGAAGAACAGAAGCTAACTATACGTAATAATTATGCATAAATTGAGTTCAATTAAAGCATAATTTTTCAGCTCAATAAAAGTCCAGCAAAAGTTATATGTCCTACAAATCAATTAAGCACCATTGTATTACTTAACACAAATATTATTATATCTCATTCTAATTTTGACTTATTCCTAACCTTATTAAAATCGGCTTTATTTCTTCCAAGCAAGCGAAACTGACCAGCACACACGTGGTTCCTTTTTTTTGGGTTTCTAAACTAAGCAACCATTTTTTGCAACCGCCTTTTGTATGGAAGTGAGAGCACTTTCGTTTGGTCCATTTAACTGATCCTTGAAACTGATTTTGTTTTGTATTTCAAATAAATTTCGATGCTATTTGTGGTTTTGCATAGTCATGGCGTTAGAGCGTGTTGTAATTTGGGTTTAGTGCATGTTAGCGTGGTGTTGGTCTTTCAGGCTTTGATTCTGAGGTTCTAAATTCATCATTTGGATTCTTAAGTCACATTCTAGCCAATAATGTCACTGTATTTGCAAATGTTTCTTTGTTGCCATAGTCATTTTGTTTCTGTTCATAACGTTGCACGTTGTTGAATACTCACGCTGGTTTGTTATTATATTTCTCGATACTCATGACTGTCCTCTTTGCATTTATGTGTTGGTTTTCAATTAATAATCATAAATATGGTGTTATCTTTTAAAACCCACAATTAAAACATACTTTTCCATAATGCACATTAATGGAGGCTGCAATACCTTCCATAAAACACCGCTAATTAATTTTAAATCCCGATAACACTTAGGAGCTTATTAAGACTCTACAAGATTCCTTTCCTCCTTTTGTCTCGAAAACTACAATTGGTACGCACTTAATATAACTTAAAAACGGATTCAACCCGAACATAAATTCCGAATGCCATTAAACCACACCGATTTATCTTTAGAACCCCGTAAAGGCGTTACACCCCCATGTTTGCGCAAGTGTTGCGTGCACACACACACAAGCGAATGACTTGCGCGTACGCAAGTATGCAGACTTCACAGTGTAAGAAAATGCAGTAGATCCATTCAACAGAACGCTGGTAGACTGGTAGAGGTGATAAACCAGCATATTTACCAGCGTATCATTGCCATGACTTACAAGAAAATCACATCATGACTGACAGTTAAGAGTAGATTTTGTGATGCTGTAAGTAGTAGTGGAAATATTATATATAACGAATTTTTTACTTCCCTTTTTTTAGTTGACTTGGCTAGAACATTGTTTTTTTTTTAATCTAGATTCGCGAGTAGCCAGTTCTAACATTATATTGCACGGGATGGGGTGGACCGATGACCTGGTGAGGGTCGCGGGTAACCGATGGATGCGAGACGCACAGGACCGGTTGTTGTGGCGACGCTTGGGGGAGGCCTATGTCCAGCAGTGGACGTCTTTTGGCTGATATATGATGATGGGATAGTCTGAGAATAAGGTAGATGATTAAAAAAATCGAAAAACTCCGTCAGATAGATTTCCAAAAAATACTAGACACGTATTTTTTCTTTTTTCACGTAAACGAAAAATTATAACGATACAGTGCGTTGAAAACTCGTATGACGTCACGTGTAAGTACACTTTTTACGTACACGTTACGTCACAAGCCGCCACTCCTGATCTTTGATGCGTTTTATCTTCGTCTTTTTCAATTGATTTGATAAAGAAAAAAATACGTGTCCAATATTTTTAGATAATCTAACTGACGGATTAAATAAAATCATATATTTTTTAATTTAATCATCCCTAATATAGTAAGGACCTGATACAAACCCAAAGGTTGACTGGTAGAGAATGCCTTGTTGCATTAAGTCCGCCCATGTACCACTATTGTACATAAAGTTTAAATAAATAAATAAATAAATACAATAATGTATGGACTACTTCAGGAATGCGGAACAACTTTGCCATTGCCGCTTAAAGGATGAACTGGTCCTTCGACACTTTTCTACTCTATATAATCCCGCACATGCATGTGTGCGCGCGCGCAGGTACCGAAAGTTAATTGCCTTCGTATGTTCAATGTTCATTTTTCTACCTGATCTGAGTTCAGAGTTGGTCGGCCCGGGATTACTTACAAAAAATCTTTTTTGATACTTTACGTTTGCGCATTGTTGGGTGATTTTTGTTTTTGTTGGACTCTTGGATCCTAAATAACTCTGCTTAGTAATAAAACTGGAGCAGCTCAGTTGATTAGGTCATAAACTTGTATGATTTGTTATTGGTGTTTTCTTGCGGTCGACCTAACGACCTCATCCCCGTCGTTTAAGGATAATTTCATTTTGTCTGGAGTGTTCTGGACTTCTTGTTCCCGAATGTTAAAATGTTTAGGTGTTCGTTTAGTCTTCTCATGCTATATTTACTGTTCCTCTCCATCCGTCAGTCCATCCAGAGTTTTTTTAAACCTTCTTGTTTCGATGTGCGCATCCACTCCTCTTTCCCAACTTTTGAAATTACTATAGTTATTCTCATTAGTCTCTTTATCAGGTCTACGAATTACCATCAAAGCAGCCCGGTCGATATCTCACAACAATATAACTCGAGATAGGGCCAGTAAAATGTAAATCGTGGCATACTCGTTTAGTGGTACGGGTACGGCCGCATTACCGAGTACCTGCGTTTTAGACCCCACTGTAATTTTTAATTGACAAAAAAACAGACCCAACCGAATTTATATGTGGAATTTATTTTATTACTTACCAGTAGACGTGTGTGCGTGGGTATACTGATATTATTATTGTCTGCGTTTCTTTTCTTCGGCACTTGTGTCTACTGGGGATGGGGTTGTAATGGTATCGAAGGTTTTTTTGGGGCTTTGAGTCCTTGACCAATATCTGGTGTCGTCGTTGAGATATTTGAAACATATGTGTGACTTAAAAGCTCCTTGTACCTTGTTCAAATGTCGACCAGAAGATGGGCTGACTTACTATTCAAAGTAGTCTTTCGAAAGGTACCTATGTGAACTTCAAGCAAACGAATAGGATTGCACATTGGAGCATCTCTTTTTTTTACAGAAGTTAAACCTATTAAACCAACCAATTGTTCGAAACATAGGAATCTACAAAGACTTAGTTGGTCTCCCCAATTTTGGGTCTCCAAACTTCGGAAGTAGCAAAACCATCACCTAAATTTATATACCACATAAAGTAGAAAATAAATCATCCCCTATACATTTCTCCTGCCAAACTCTCAATACCAAACAATGCATACGAAAATCATTACGAGCGATGTACCGATAGCACAGGTAGACGCTCACGAACAATGCGCTGCGGTACCGTCAGCAAAAACGGTAATGAGTGCACTGTCACGAATAATGGCGCCCATTGTTTATGCGGAGCGCGTTTGCTTCTGAAAAAAAAAACGACTTATTTTTTTGTACTCTGTGCAATAATGGTTGTTTTTTTAATTGAGATTTGGCGCCAGTGGTGTTCGATTTCTAATGGAGAGTTTTTAAAGGGTCAGTTACAGACTGGTCTTTAGTTACGGATGTTTAGATAGTAAAGCTGAAGAAGGGAGAACGAACTTTTCAACCATCTTATCGTAAGCTTTTTTAAAAACTCCCTCAGAAGATACGTCGCTAAGAAGCGACGAAAAATTTACACAGGTATAATTATATAAAAAGCAACTTTTGGTGATGCAAATGCCACCAGCAAGCAATAAAAATCAATTAAAGCTCAAAGTATGCAAAGTTTGTCACCTACTCACAAGACTAGCGGTAGATGACGTAGAATCTGACAATAACGCACCACTCAACATTGCTAAAATCTTACACAACAATATCAATCGTAATAAGGATGCTTAGCTCACCTTGCTTCATTATAAAAACCAATCGATTGACCAAACCAAGATAATCACCGTATCATCTAATAACATTTTAAATTTTCGATCTAATTAACATAAAATTAAAATTATCTGTAACAAGAATTGACGGATTCACATCGTAAACGTTTAGAACGATGATGAATGTATGACATTAAAGTTTGGCCATGGATATGTAATAAATATAGATACGTAAAGACGATACTTACCTAACTTATGTCGTGTTATGTAAAGGAATTAGATATATAATTATGTTAAGCTGTTTTTATTGGATTGAAGGCAATGCGAAGGTGGTGTGTCCTTTATTGATATTTGCTGAAGCGTTTGATATGTTTCATTGAATTTAGATAGATCATTAGACCATATTATAATTTGAATGAACCGTAGGTCTCTTGGACCCTGAAGATTTCCAAATTTAAGAGTAAGCTGTAGTAAAATAAGGTACGGTAGGAAAATAAGGTTTTACAGCAATCACAAGACAGTAAAATAGAGTGCCTTAAAATCTTCTTGTTTCCCATAAAGTAACTGTTGTCCCACTAATAAATTATTTCACAATAGTCCTAGTTTCGGACCTTCACACGTCACAGTACATACTTATCTTTATGGCTTAGAAATCTGTTCACACCAAAAGAGAAAACGCTAATCAAAAAGACAAACTCGTATCCGTTAATCAATTTCATTGTCTCAAACTAGGCAAACGAAGACCATTAACAGCAATCAGAATCATGTAATCTATAAAAAAAAAAACATAGATTAAAGAAATCCAATATTGCTCTGCGTACGAAATTAGGATACTGGTGACTATAAAGCACATAACTCGTTTGACGAACAGGTCTTATGTAAAGTGCACTCAATATTGTACGGACCGGATCACCGGACCGGTATGCTAACGAGTCGGTTGATGCTGATACATTTAATTAAAATGATCCACCGGAAACGAGCCGGGCAGTCAACACAGATTTATGAAATGACATAAATGTCTCGCTCTGAGGTGAAACTCGCGTTATGATTGAAGATAAGCTTGCTGATAAGGTGACGTGGGCTGCAAATGTACGGGCGCACGCGAATGGGAATTGTTTTGATTCTTTTGATGTAGTTCATGTTAGTTTCGTTCATACTGATGTTTTGAACCCTATGGCAAGTCGTGACGGAGTAAGAGATGCAAAAATGAAAACAGTTAAAGCATGAATGATCATCGTATTGGATATTGATCATGAAGACAAAATTGTTACGGGTGCTTTTAGCAAAACATTTATAGGAATTGTAGTGTAGGCAATGGCTTCAGCACCTGAATACGCTTTAGCTCAAAAATTTAAGAAAATTCCTTCGTTGAAAATGACTCTCACCAGATCTTGGGAAAACTGTGGGACTTTTTCTTCACTCATATTGAGTTCAAGTATGCGATGTAAAGGTGAGGTTACTTTCGCCCATTAACACTGTACCATATTTACGACTTGTGAACGGGATAGCGTGATTATGGGTGATTTAATTATAACATTCAAATAATATGTAAATTGTTTACCGCCACTTTTAATATGTTTGTCAGAGATTACATATTGATCTCCAATTCCATAAATTATACAAAACATAATGTTGAATTGTGGAAAATATACAAAATCAAAATTACTATTTTTTATATGTTTAATACGCACATTTTTTATATTCGTTTAATATTAACGGTATATATTCTAGTGTGTCTCTAATTTAATTTATTTTATGATTTGCATATTACTGCAAAAGCAATAAAATTGTATTTGCAAAAAATCGGGTAATGACGATAAAGTATGCTTTGACCAATCAAGTTTAAGATTTCACGTTTTATTATTGTAAAAACATCTTTATTAGAATTAAACGTCAGTATTTAAATGTATATTTGTGCATTTGCATATTGTTTACGAATAAGCGAACGAAGTTATCAAATATTGTAGCTTCTTCAATATATCTACGGGTATCATAATTAGATCATCCGTTTTCGGTGTCGCCGCTCACAGACAGACTGACGCTCGTTATGTAATCTAAATGCTAAGGTAGTTTTGAAATATCATTTAAATATTTTAACCATAAAAGTTTTGATTTAAAAAATCCGCTGTCCAAAGGTATGAGTGAAATCAGAAACTTTTTGAAAATGTCACTAAACTTACAAGACGAGAACTAAGTAGATGAATTGACAACAAGTGGCAAATATACCTAACATCATTTGTCATAGATATTAACTTTATAAGTGACAAAGCCATATTTTACATCAGAAACACAATTTAAATAAGTAATTAAGACAATCATAAAAGGATGATATCACTACATTTGATATCCGTTACACAATTATTTATAATGAAACCCGTATTCAGTTCTATGGACAAATAACATGTATTGGTCACATTTCCATACGGGGCCACTTTGATTGCGATGTGGCGATGTCACAGCAATTGTACGAATATTATATTCATTTTATGCTAATTTCAACATTTCAAACGCTGAGTTCATTATAAATTATACTTGTGTGACTCCGGCGCAGATTCAGTATTCTCCAAAATGTGTTTATCATTAACGGTCCCGCGATATATCTTGGTTTATGTTCTATGTGCTCTATTTGATATCTTGTTACATGGCCACATTTAAATATTTTAATAGAAATGGTATTTTTTTAATGCTTTTAGCGCCATTTGCTGTGGGTGTGACTTATCGTTAAATTCGGGTTGCAGCTCGGTCTCATTCACCTTTGACATTTGATTTAATCTCAAAGTACCAGCTGCAGTGGTCAAGTGTATATTGCAAACAATTATTCAAACATGTATGCCCTCAGTTTTTAATTCGTTCTCAAATACTTGAGCATTCAAATATGGGTTACTAAATAATATCGGCTACTTAAAAATAAATCCTTTTGCCATATGGCAGTATCATAAGTATATCACCGTCTGACGTAGGCGTTATTCCTAATTCAAAATTCCGACCCAAGACAATGAGGCATACAGCCTCATCTGTCAAATCCGCTCAATGTTTTTAAAAGGTTTTAAAGATCGACCCGAGCCGACTTGTTATTGTTATTTATATTAAGTTAAGAATAGCTGGGCCCTTCGCACTTGGTGTTTGAAAAAAAATTAACAATCCTGTTAGTAGATTTATTCTGACACGTGACTTAGCCAGGATAGAGTATATTTTTCTTTGTTCTTGAAATCATGGGTCAGTAATGGCGAAGGGTATGGAATGCAACGTATTGCGTTCGGCATTAGGTACTTATTTTTTGTCGGTGTGTGAAAGGGACGGATGTATTTGAGGATCTTTCGCGAAGTGCACTAATGGGGATTATATGGGATTGCTTGCACCATCTCGTCATTTCTTACGCTACATTAGATTCGACGCTTTATGTTTTACTTCGGCTATATTTACCACGGACCTTGTGGAATAGTCAAGGCATTGTGTAGCGGTCTGTGAAAGTTAACAATTAAGTTTACGACGCAATTTTGCAAAATAACTAAAATTGATTGTCTTGTAGGTCAATTTGTAGTAATTTTTTTTGTAACGGATTTAGATTGGAAGTGTTTAATCAAAATGTTTTCACTGTCTGTTTTCATGGAATGTTGTAATTGCTTCATCATATCCTTTAGTTTATTGTTCTTAATTTTGATCCCTTCTTTAATTCTACCTTCGGCAAGTTTAACTAATAGTTTCCATAACCCCGTTTTTAAATCTTCCAACGAGGCAATGCTGCCAGTATTCTGGGCACTTTTCCCACTGACTGCGATGTGGATGATTTTTTTGACGCCCAATGATTTCTTTTTTTTTATACGCGTTTGTACAGTTGTTTTTAGTGTATTATAGTTTTTTAGTATTTATTTACTTACGAAAATAAAACACTGTTTAAAAAAAAATCAAATGCTTACAAACATTCGAATGCTGGCTGGCTGGCACAAAAAGCCGACTGACCCGATGAGTACGATGCAGCGGACGCACTCGATATAGCACATTGGGTCACATTGGGCACCGGGCGTCCTTCGCGGTGCGGCCTGTATGCCAGTATAACTTATGATGCCATGCCGCCGCGGACCCACTGTTGCTAATTTTTTGGGATTCGAAATTAGAAATATGTTTTTTGTTTTTTTCTTTGTGGTGGAGTTTTTAGTGTCTCAGAAGTTTTCAGTCACTTCTGATTGGGGAAGAAACATATTTTTTTGTTTTCTTCAATTGAAATAAAAGCTGCTCTGTTTCAAGCTCTTACCCTCTTATTAATAAACACGGAATAAAGTTATACCAGGAATTACAAAGGAATAACCATACATTTTCATAGGTTTAAACTTGGAATAATTTTATTCCGTGTTTATTAATAAGAGGGTTAGAGTCTACTACTGGTTTATTATCAGTCAAATAGCATTCAAAGTCCTTTGCTACAGCAGCTAGATTTTTTCAGAACCCGTTTTGAAGCTGCAAATACGTCGAACGTAATACCTGTCATCAGGCTCTTGATCAAATACGCACTATTTTTCCATTTGGTGTAACTGCTTCTTCTAAAACGTCGTTTGCATTACATTCTAGCTCTTCTGCCGCTCCAAAACGCACCTTTTTTAATTCTACAACCAAAACATCAATAATACCTCCACCCCCTATTAAAATCTATTACCACCATGCGCACCCTTACCGTAGCCACCACATGTTATACTAACCGTTATATTATCATACTTTGTTTATCAAAGACGTACTGTTTTTCCGTATCTGTGCTTGCCTCTTCAGGGATATTGTCTGTATGACTATCAAGCTCTTCTATACCTTCAAAACTTACCTTATTCAATTCTTCAACCAAAACATCCCCAATAACTCCCTCCACTTCCCCCCTCTATAAAACTATCACCACCATGCACACAATTACCCTCACCACCATATTTTATACTTACAATAACAAAAATCTTTACACTCACGTATGGCAGTTTTTATACTTTTTTATCGTCCCTTGCACCTCGTTCTTTTAGAAGGCTGTAAACATTTAATAGGGTAGGTTTACGATGCACGGGGGAGAAACGAGGGGCGTTGGAGGGGGGGGTAGACTCAAATTGTTTTAGGCGGACGATTTATTTGGTGTTTTGTGGCCTTGCTGTGATGTTTTTGAGAATTTGTGTTTTGGACTGGGTGAAGTATTTGATATTGGTTACGAAATGCTGGGAAATAGACTCTATTTGATCTTTAATAGGCTCCATAGAGTAATTAAAAAAACACTAGTTGTTATTTATAATCGATTCAGAATTTAAATAATTCTAATTGAATCTCTGACGTAAACCATAAACCATGATGCACACATGACCTACAAACTAAAATAATTATAGCACACAAAGTTCAAACATTCAACAAGCAAAAACCATATAATTTTCCAAATCGATAAACAAATGGTTACCGGTTTAGAACCATTGATAATTTAATAATTCGTGTGTATAAAACTATAAGTATTAATTACTTGTACGTACATAAATATAACACTTTTGGTACAAAAAGTTGAACCAGTCTGAAGCTATACCTGCCAATTACTGGCGACCTCTAAAACTAACAGACGGAATTATCGTTTGTAAGCAGATTTATATGACGTTGTTGAATTATATAGGAAATTCGTTAAACTAATATATTACAATGTTGATAGGTATGGGAATATTGAGGTATTAAATCGGCTTTATGAGGATAATATTCGCCAAGAAAAAATGACCGGTTAAAGGCGATAGGTACTTTTTGCATCGGCGATTTAGTCTTTTTAACCGACTTCCCAAAAAGGAGGAGGTTCTCAATTCGACTGTATTTTTTTTTTTTTTTTTTTTGTTTTTGTTACCTCATATCTCCGTCATTTATGAACCGATTTGAAACATTCTTGTTTTATGTGAAAGGATATACTTCTCGATTGGTCCCATTTAAATTTTATCAAAATCGGTTCAGCAGTTTGGTTTTTAAATCCAAAAAGCTGGAAAAAATATGTGAAAAAATCATACGAAATTGCATATTTTTGCTTTCCTGTGACTTTTCAGTGGTGTTTTTAGGTGTGGGGTGCCACTAAAAAGTGAAAAATAAAAAACTTGTTCATAAAAAAAAACCGACTTCCAAAAAAAACACTACAAAGTACAAAATAACTTTAATTTCGGAAGTCGGTGTCAAATAACGAAGAAGCAACCAAAAACACCGACTTCCGAAATTAAAGTTATTTTGTACTTTGTAGTGTTTTTTTTTGGAAGTCGGTTTTTTTATCAGAAGTTCATTTGAGCAAAATCAAATCGAAAACGAACTAGCTTAAGGGATTGCAAAACTGCACCACCGTCTATGACTCAGTTACTCTCCGACACTCGTGCTCCAAAACCTGCAACCGAAGCAACCGTACCAAGCTACCGACTATGCCTTTGAAGTAACGTATCAGGGAATCAGGCCTACGACAAAGTTGTAAGTTCTTCGGCCTTTTTAGGTTAGACAAAAACCTTATCTACTAATGGCAATTCTGCCTAGCTCCCAATAGCAAATTCCAATAGTAAATTAATCTGTAATTGAATAGATAGGTAGGTATCTTCAAGACTTATATTTATTTTTATTAAGACTTCTCTGGATTGCGAATCGTACGTTGTGAGGAACACTTGGTAAAATTCGTGTTTCCGCAAAGGTTTTTTTTTCAAGCTCTTTCCAATAGTTACCTAATATGTCGTGGCTATAGACCTATGGAGCAGATTCCCCAAGTAGTTTTTCCATTCTCCTTTACCTCTTTCAACTTACGACAAGCAGCTGAAGAAAAAATATACCTAAATCCATCCTGAATCCCGAAATCAGCTCCGAAATAACTTAACATACATTGTACAGTCTGCAAAAAAATGATTTATACACCGAGGCGCCGACACCTGCCCTGCTGGCGGTACTTGGCATGTGCGGACTTAATTTGGGCTATTAAGTTTTATTTAAGTACCAATAAATTGCTCGAATCAGGGCATGTATGTTATTACCAAGTTATTGCTATAGGGTGATAATATCTAAGGTGAGGAATACTAATTTAAGAGCTCGTTGTTAACCGTATTTCGATTATTGTTTAGATTTAGAAGATACTGGAGTTACTGCTTGCATTTGATTTTCTTGAGTTTAAGGATCAGTAGCGCCATCTATTATGTTAGATGTGAACTATCGGGAAAAGTTTTAGGAATGGTTTGACTATCAACACCGTGGAAAACCTTCAATTTATAGCGGATTTATTGGATATGATGTGCAATTTTAACCTAAAAAAATAATTTAGTACTGGAAGAAGAGGTGTTCCTAGAAAATTATTGGTCGTTTCCAATAAGATTATAATAATGACGTCAGAGTGTAGAACCCTGAAAAGGAAGCAACCCTATCAATGTCATTTACCGAAAAACAAAATGTCACCTGAAAAAACAAAAATCCATCTTTTTATTTAAAACTAATCACTGCAACAAACGGGAATTTAAATTACACTGTCGTTGGTTTTCACTAGTTTTAGCGTTGAGTGAAAGGGCGGAAGCGAGCTTCCAAAACTGGGTCAGCAGAGCTGTCAGTGCTGCCCCCATTCTCATCCCCCAGAATTGTCACTCCAACCACCCCCATTTACGGGTTAATAGTGAAAAATGAAGTGCAGCGGGGAGGGGGTTATTTAGTTTCCGCTTTCGTTAATTTTGTTGTTCTGAGTTTTCGGTTGGCATTTTTTGGAATAGTCAGTTTCATAATTTTTGTTTATTTGACGTCGATGGAGGAAAATGTAGTTAGAATTGGTTATGA
This sequence comes from Melanchra persicariae, assembly GCA_947386135.1. NCBI lineage: Eukaryota > Metazoa > Arthropoda > Insecta > Lepidoptera > Noctuidae > Melanchra > Melanchra persicariae. Next base: position 1,578,379 of record OX376653.1, on the reverse strand, counting down.
GAATAACAATAAAATTGGTGTGTCTTTTTGATAATGCTTTTTGGTAGGCTATTTATTTCTTTGTTATCTTTTCCTTTAGAAATTTTTCGCTAAAAACTTTTGCTGCGGCACAATTTTGAAGGAAAGTTATTGATACCGAGCATAGTTAAAACCAACTTATAATAAATGGTAACTATTCAGTATGCAAATGGGGATGAAGAAAACAAGCAATTTTATAATGCTTTATTTTCGATCACATTAACCATAGACTACTTTTAGTTAATCAAGTTAATAAAACTGCGTCACAAAACATACCTACTATAACAAAACAACTCATCATTTACTTAATTGAATTTCGAATATTATTCCAAATACCGTAAAAACTTGCAAAACATTGCACAATAAATTAACCGTCTTACGTTCGTGAATCATCGGCAATGATCGAAATACTTCGGAGCAATTGATTTGCATACATTGCTCATTATCCGCCATTATAGTTTGAAGCGTGTGAAATAGTTTTATATGTTAGAATGCTGGCAACACCCACGCTTGCCTTTCCTCAAAATTATCGATGTGAATGGTTTTTTATTATAATCGTTATATCTTTTGCTTGATTCAGAGCATCGTCTTTTATGGACACTTTTATGACTTAGTGTGTTTTTATCCGCTGTGCATTACAAAATGAATACTAGGAGCGTTGACGAACAGCAATGGTGCGAGGCAATACAGTTTTTGAAAGCCATTTGCATTCTTGTCTTTGTTGCACTAAGGGTGATTTTGGCTGATTCGCTACCTATTGAAAGCTCAGTATATTAAACATCCTTTGAGTAATTGCATAAAATTCTTTGGTGTAGGAAGGTGTGAATAATAAACCTAATGTAGAAGATGAAGAGTTAGCCTATTTTAAGGTGATATTAAGATTGCTTCATTTCCTCAGCTTCATTAACTGCTATCTGGAGATCGCTGTTGCAAATTCTGGCTTTCAGTAGTTAGGAAAAGTATGGCGGGCATGTTACCAAAAAATATTTAAAGCTGCACTACAATTTTGCCAACTTCTACTGCCATATTTTCCTCAACCAACTCCCATCTCAAATACCAGCAAATGCGACTGTTTGTCCTCCTCTATGGAAAATACCAAGCATTAGGTTCTTAGTTTTGGGCACCATTAACTCGGGAAGGTTCGCGTTGGCTCGGGATCACTCGGCGTTGGCGTCAACACCTGTCGCTGCGAGCTGCGTTTTTCTGGCTTTGACTTTTGGCAAGTGTTTAGAGATGCGGTTTTAGTAGAAAGGCTTAGTATTATTTATCGATATATTTATGTTTTTGGATGGCCTATAAGCCTCTGGTTTTGCTAAGTTATAGGCTCTGAGTATAAATTTTTGAATAAACGTATCAAGTTTTTGTAAAAACTTGTCTTATAGCGTGTTATCGGTTTACAAAGATGATAACCCATCAGGATGAACCACATTTCAGAGAAGGAAACAAAATATAGTTGCACAACTTTTAAGCCATGTGTTCGTGCACCTACCTATATCACAATTTCAAACCGTTAACACGAATGAGGTTCTGATAGCGTTAGTCGAACTTTTTCAATTACCTTAAAGCCGGATTTACATTACGAAACTAGTGGCATGAAAGTAGTTTCGTGACATTAATTTCACCAACAATTTCACGTGTAAACGTCAAGTTTTACAATGCATGCATCGATTTCACGACACTGAAACAGTTTCGTGATGCGCGCGATTTTTGGATAAAACTAGTGTCATGCAACTAATGTCATCGTATAAACGCGACGCGAAACTAGTGTCACGAAAGCGCCTGCGTTGAAAGGACGAGTGTTTTTTAGTCGTGCTTGCTTTCTTGCTAGCCAGCTTCGAATCCACCAACGTCTTTTCTTTCGAGACAGTCTTTTCTTAATTTTGTACAATAACATCTGAATGACAACATTTTGCAATCCAAAATACAGCTTTGATGTTGACGGAGCCATGAACACAGACATACTGTGGGTGTCGCGACACTATTCTTTTGAATGAAACTAGTTTCATAGGTACTGAAAGTAGTGTCATGAAATTAATTTCATCATGCATGAAACTAGTTTCGTAATGTAAATCCGGCTTTATCGATAATTCGACAGAATAGGTATTCTTCCAATGGATAAACAATGAAGAGGCCTGGCCATTCTGGTTTACTTTTTGTCATAGATTTGTATCTAAATTAAAATTGATCTATGAAGTTTTTGTAATCACTGTTCGCGTGCAAATGGTCATCATGAGCCAGTGCTCGACTTATTGGTACAAATTGAAATAGATGGAAACTTAAATCTGGAGTCCAAACGTAGTCTGCTGAAATGAGTTCAATCTTCAAGTTTAATGACGGTTTTTTTTCATAGAAATCAGGAATTGCCCACTCACTAATCTGAGACAACATCTTACTGCTAACTTTAAATTCTACATATCATCATTATTAATTTTGAAATATGTTAGTTTTCTATGGTAAACCGATAATATTCTATCTTCAAACCCGGATCTAAAACTCTAATCATTACTATCGATATTCCTCCCACCCCTATTCTCCCATAATGGTCATTTCGGTAATAGCGTGCCGGGCCCCCGGGACCGCCGGGAGGGGGCTGCGCTGCCCTTGCGGGGCCCCTGTCCTTGCGCAGGTCACCTTGGGTACCCACAGGTACGCGCATGAGCCTATTGCGCTTAACCAACCTTTAAACCTGCCCAATTCAAGTTAAACCTTAGTGTAAACACGCAAAGTCGGTTTTTAAAATGTTGTGTTGTCTTATTAGGGCTGCACACACGGTTCCGGTATTGTACGGTTATTGATTTCGAAGATTAAATCTAGGTATCAGATTTCTTTTTTGGAATATCGATTCGATAATGTAAAAGTATCGATTTAGGTTTGATTTATTGATTGGAATTTGATTCGGTTTGGGGAAATGAAAGTTATTTTTTAGTCATAGTTGGATAAATGTCCTCACACGTTCCTACGTTGCGTAAATAAAGAAGTTTAATTCTCTTCAAAAGTTTAATCATATATTTTATCTATATTTCCCATTTAATGACACGCAATTTTTCCTCAGACGTTCATTTCTTCCAAGCATTTTACAGGAACAAAATCTAACACCACCTAATCTTACAGTGCATTCCATTATAAACTTCCCGAGTGTGAACAGACCTTATTCTAACGAGTTCCGATTTCGGTTTTTTAAGCCAATTGCATTTTATAGGCGAGCGTGACAGGATAATTTAGGAAAGAGTGGGGTTACCTTTTTTGTTAAGAGCCTTGCGCATGCGATTTCCAAGTGTCTGCCATTGTTTTTGCAGATTTTTTTGCCGACCATTGTACTACGATACGTTTAATAGGTATTGAAGTAATAAATATTAACGTTTAACATTCGTTTCTGGTATAATTACGTCGAGTTTTTTATTTAACAGAGGATCAACTTGCAATAGTTTTGTTTATGGTCTATGTGTCCGTTTTTTTTGACGTCAGGATAAAAACCTTGTAATCATATTTTGTTATACTTGTAATTTTCTCAGGTGCTTGTAGTAAAAAATCGCAACGATCGGTAATAAATATTACAATTACATTTTATTATCCGATTTAATCTATCATTCAATGTTGTCAATAAAAAATACAATTGGCGCGTTGCAAAAAATGGCGGTAAAGATTTGAATACAGAACAACCATAGATAAGGTTTCCTACATATTTTTAAATTAGAACCCGGCCATTCGTTATCAAAAAGTTTTGTATAAAAATATGCGTTGTTTGAATGTCTTCTGATTTTTTCTCACGAATTCGGTCGTCTTATTATAAGGCAAGGGGACAAGACAAGGAATAAAAAGGCTTTCAGTACTGGGAACCGAATGATGACGTGTTTATAAGGATTTTTCCTCCTGTCTGTGCCTGTAATTTCGAAAGCTTTCTTCTTAGAAATAATATGAGTAAGGTATGAGTGTATGAGTAATACGTAAAGTACTGGGTCTTATCTTAAATTAATGGTACCTACCATAACAACGTTTTACTATAATTTAAGTAACTTAGCGATGTTATGTCGTCAGATTGTTACTCACAGTTTATGAAAGCCGCACAATCTAAGAGGAAATTCCCGAATCCAAGGGAATTGAGCCAATGTCCACCAGTAAACTGGAAAATTGATTTCTTCAATGAGAATTTTGCCTCCAAGTGTCTGGTTGGGATCACTGTATTCATATAGGATTAAATCTTTTCTGCTTCAAATGATCGAGATTTTCAGCGATATTTAGAGTACCATTATAAATTGTTTGTCTGTGGTCATTTGAAATAGTTATTCGTAATTATTCTGACAGTTAAAAAAACTGTCTGAAATTTTAATTTACTTATAATTAAGTATAAGATAATGTGACAGCTATCTTCCTACCTGAAAATTGTTTTATTTGATTATTATTTGTTTTAATTTATTTTTACAAAAAAAAAGAAGAAAATTGGGCAATTAAAGCAGGATATTTATTGTTTCTTTCACAGGAATCATCGCCAACATTGACGCTTTTTTCGTCAAAGGTGAGTATTTCAAAAATCGAACATTGGCATCATCCATTGTCATTGCTTGACCAGAAACAAATAATATCCTGCGTTTTATTTTTTCGTTGTGTTTTATTTTATGTGTATTATTTTGTTGTGTATTATTTTCGGGGCGGGTTGTGTTGCATGGTCGTAGATGCCATTCATTATCATCATTGCTGTGTATGCTAACTTGGTGTATTCGATGTATGAGTGTTAGATGTATTATATTAAGTTTTTTTATGTAAAGTATTATATTTATTTAAGTCGAAGTAAGTACGTCCCTAGATGATGGCTTCAGGCCAAATGAGATGCTAATCGTAGATTTTAAATGTAGAGGAAAATAGTAAAAACAATGTAAGTAGTGTTATTACGTAGCGTTTATTTCCAAATAGATGTAAATAGTAGGTAGTACCTAGTCATGTAAGTAAATTGATATTTTTAGCCAATTTTTTTTAACGTTTTCCAGTACTTTGACATAGGTAACGAGAGAAATAATGGTGCTGTATTTGTAATAGGTATGTACGAACAGTTTTCTTGATAAGATCAAAATGGATGATCAGTGATCATTGGTGGAATGAAGTTCACAGTGAAAATACGAAAATTAATGGCACTCTGCCTGCTTAAAACATGACTCATGCGGTTTTATCTAAATTGTACCTACAAATAAAACATACCATTATACATAACGAACAGTAAAAACTATATTTTCTAAAAATAACGCTTTAAACATAATCGCGTAAATCACATGTTTTATTTGTTTAATAAATTAATTAGGAGGTATCTGTACCGTTTTCACGCAGTTTTGGCCCAATAAAAGTGTTAATAAACGTTAAATTTATGGGCCATAAGCTGTTAGATAAAACTCACATACTTTGTTCTCATAGGACAGTCTACCTTAATTAGAAAGGTTTGTCAAAGTAGTAGCGAATTTATTAATTGAATATTAATAATATATTTTGACAGATCAAAGCAAAGATAACCGATGGATTTTCCAAACGTTTAATTAATTGATAAAATCTGTAAATTATTATGATGATCTAAAAATCAAATATTTTCTCTTCGTTCATCTTTGGTTTTTTTCTTTTTATTATTTTTAATGTTACCTAGTTATGAATGAACACAGAATTTCACACGGCCAACAAACAACAACAAAAAGAACTAATTGTTTTTTTTTTCATTTTAATTTAACCATAAAGGACACGCAAAAATAAAAATAAAAAATGATGAAATGACTATTATGTAGGTATATCTAATTAAACAGTTTTTTCGTCACCCTGCATATCATTTAAAAACGTGAAAAAAGTGACGTTAGTAATACATAAATAAAACTAGCTAAAACTGATAAGGGTGCATAAGAAGCACACGCATTAAAAACAAATGTTTCCAATATAGATACTTAGATTCGTAAATCCTACGACTGGCAATCAAAACCATTCCTAAATAGTCATAAGAATAGAGCGCATAATAAGTTTAACAAAATTCTCTAATAGACACGAAATTCTATCAGAGATAGAATTTGGTGTTAATGATTAGATCTGTTGATTCTGTGCAGTACTGTTACCATACTGTTATGTGAGGCCGTTTGTTTACGTGTGACACAGTCGATTGCCAGTAGGACCAGTCTGTGCCGTCCGTGAGAATTATTGATGAAATAAAAGAGGTTTTTAAGGCGTTTCCATTTCTTATGTATGGGATTTTGTTTGACAAAAAATCTGTTTTATTTTTTCTGATAAATAGTAAGTAGGTATTATTATTCGGGAAACGGTAAGTTTAAACTCAATGCAAAAACCATGAATATTGAAAGAGGCGGAAATTAAAGGCGTCGAAAAGTAATACTTGATTTTATAAATCACTGTTTTACATACCCTATCACCTATAACCACAGATTTAGTAATTACCAAGAATTCATTATAAGCAGTTCCGAATCACCTGATTAACATTATTTTGTTTTAAGGACATGGTCCTTATCAGGAAATTAACTTTCTGATAAATCTGGACTATGACAGATCTCGCGGCATGCTCGCCCGTGTTAATATATTTTAATTAAAACAACTTGAGTGGAGTATTTAAAACGCGGCGGGCGGTGTCCGAACTATCGGTGATTATTTCGCTAATACAAAGTTTTAATATTAATTAGTGAAATTGTCAAAACCAGGCCACAGTTGTCCCACGAACGTTGATATCTTCAAACTGGCAATAAAAATGTATGCGTCCGTGGTACGATTTGATTTGCTGATCGTTTTGTCAACAATATTGTTGTGGCCTACTAGGGCAATATGCCTATTGGTGGTTAGAAAGTATACCCATTATGTAGGCATTTAAATGACGAATAAATATTGAAATATTACGTTTTTTATCGTTTGATATGTCAGTAATAAAAAAATTTAAATGAATTATTAAAATAATTTTCGTGTTTAAAATTTTAATAGGTATAATTTATTTATTACTTGTCGAGGATCAAGTGAAATTCGCATTATTTGTTTTAAAATTAAATAAAGTTGTGTGTGTGTGTACATACCTACATAAATAAATAAATAAGTTGCCTAGTATCGAAAAACTATTTTTTTCATAATTTTGAATATTAAGTGTAGATATCGTTTTAATGAGTTTCAAGTAGTCTTTTAAATAAAACTATCTAATCAATAGATCGAAGAAACAGTTAAAGAAGATCAAATGCCGATCTCAGATGCCAGATAAGCAGTCGATTGCTTAACCAACATTAATAACGTGAAGATCTTTTAACTACCGTAGTTATTCAGTGCAGTCATAAACATGTCGGGCCTAAATTATTTCCAATAATGAGCCATCAAACCTGTATTAAAATTATTACGTTAATTATTTTTTTTAAATATTTAAATTATCGAAACTATAAAACGTAGTTTGTGATAATTATAAAATGATGGCCAATTATTTTTTGTTGGTTTTATTTTAATTTAATTATAAGGGGTCATTGTACTCATCATTATGAACAACTTTTACTATGGGACCTAACCCGAAATCGCGAAAAAAAATCGACAGTCCTCGAATCGAATTTCTGTGAGCATAGCTCGAGAAAATGTACTGAACAGCTTATTTTTTTTTGCGATTTCGGGGTTGTTCCCATAGTAAATGTTGTTCATAATGATGAGTACAATGACCCCTTAAGAGGTATTGCATTTATTCTGTTACCGTTGTATAGTTGAAGTTCATTTATAAATTTATGAAAACAAAGCTTTGAATTTTCTGGTCCTCTTATTGGCAAACAGCATAGTCGAAGTATATACCAACATATTTTTCAGTTTCTTGTTAGAGTTTTATCACTGATATAACTATATCAGACCATACTGTCCCACTGCTGGGCAAAACCCACTCGGTACACTTTTCGCAGCGGTTTTTTGTTATCATTATCACACACTGAAATCTTTCATGAAGAAGTCTACTTCGTCTTGCTAACTTCGACTGGGTCTTCGACGTCAAGACGTCATTGTTTAAAATGATAGGTATGTCTATATATATACTATATAATGTAATAAAGCTGAAGAGTTTGTTTGTTTGTTTGAACGCGCTTATCTCTGGAACTACCCGTCGAATTTGAAAAAATAATTTTGTATACCTATGATAGATACATTCATAAGGAAGGCTATATGCCTATTTATTACGGGAACTTGAAAAAACTGGATATGCGCGTAGGAAGTCACGGGCAAATACTAGTGAAAAATATTCTTAGATACTGTTGCATAGATAATCCTTTAAGATTATGACGTTAGAGTTATACTGGGTGACTTTTTTTCCAGTGCGCAAACTTTAAGAACCACTTCTGCCCATGTAAATGAACAACTTTCCCCAAGAAAGCCATAGTCAATTAAAAAAAAAATTGAACTTTCCATACAAAATTGTTATCAACTGTTCACAATTTGTAAGGGAGACTCAATTTTTTTTTAGTAATTCACTATGACTTTCTTCGGGAAAGTTGTTCATTTACATGGGCAGAAGTGGTTCTTAAAGTTTGCGCACTGGAAAAAAAGTCATCCAGTATAATTAGGTATCCATATTAAAGCACCAGTAACACTTGCTTACTAGGTGTAAAGTATCCGTGGTTAGTCCGCCGTCCACCACATTAATGACCCATTTTCCCCTCTACACTTTTACTACTTTCTTACGTAAGATATACATAAACAGCTCGTAAACCTCATGTTTTTCGTATTCCTGGACACGGAACATAATAAAAATAAATTAAAACTTAATGCAATAACTATAAATTTGTTAATCGCGTAAAATGATTCTAATTTTTAAAAGCTTAACTATTTGTAAAACATGATACTCAAAATCTGTAGATTCTGAAAGCACTTTTATTAATATTTAAAATGACGCAAACAAGAAGACATTACGTTCAAACTATCTGGCCAGCCTTTCCCAAAGCCGGTTCGTCTTCCAGTCTCATTGGACGCAGCTGAATACCGGTATGGTGTCGGACGTAAAAGAATAGCACCATCCCATCACTTCCCGTGGGTGTCGTAAGAGGCGACTAAGGGACTCACCAGAGAATGGGCAGCAGCATTCTCTGCAGGTACACAGCTACACCGCGATCGCCAACCCGCCTGCCAAGCGTGGCGATTATGGCAAATCCCCCCCTCCATTTGGGGGAGGCCGGTGTCCAGCAGCGGACGTCTGATGAATACCAGTATTTAACATCTAGGGAAGTACCTTAAACTCCACAACCCGATAACTGGGTAACACGGTACAGCCTTGGCAAGGCTTGTATCAGATAGGTATTCTCGTTTGCTCGTTCTCATTACCCGTGCCGACTGTCAAAGATCTGCCAATAAAATCGATATTACCAAGAGATTAACGAGCTTTCCAAGGCAAGGAAAAATCTCGATACGAAATGAATGGTCACCCATCCATGTACCGCGCTCGGCAAGCGTTGCTTAACCTCAAACAAACCGTGCGGCTATTATTTTTAAACAGGAGTTCACACGCAAAGCTTTTGTTGAACACGTTGAAATGCCTTGAGTAATTTAATAGTCATCAACGTTCTTAGTAAATTTCTTGTAATTCCCAAATATAAACTTCAAAAAGCTGTCGTACCACTCATTGTACAGTAATTTCCTGTATTTAAAAGTAACTAAATGATTCGGTTACTAAGACATAAATATGTACCTACGTACAGTCATCCGGAGCTTAGGTACGTGTGAAATTATTATAGGATATGAATAATATGTAGAAATTGGTAGGATGAGAAGTCATTAATAAAAACCGAGGATTATCCTTTTGATATCTTTATACTTATAGGTAATACCTATATATTAAAATAAAAGCTTGTAATGAGTTTGTTTGTCTAAACTGTCTAGACTAAATCGCCGAACCGATTTTAATGAATATTTGTACAAGAATAGATGGATCCTGGCTGGAGACGGTTACAGCCATAGGCTATTTTAACGCGAGCAAAGCCGTAGAAAGCTAGTATTTTAAAGATAAGTATATAACAGAGATATCTCTGTTTTACTACTGGGCAAATACAATTTTCTTTAGGGTACACCAAAAAGAAGAAGGTAAACGATGGAGATGATATCACCATAGCCAAAGAGCCAATTCTACTTATTTTAACATCTCAGTCGCCAGCTGTCAAACAGCTTGCAAACGTTGCTTAAAAATTAGTAGAATTTGACCCTCAGTATACCGCCGCTCCAGCCCTGACATGTGAAAATTACCAAATAAAAAATAAATCTTATGTAATTGGTAAATAAACATTAAATTCGCGATTAATTCGGCGCACACCGGTGTGTTGCCAGTGCTTGAGCGGTTTACAGTTTCATGTTATTGTGACTAATGAAGCAACACAAGTCCAATATCGCAAACATCTCGAAAAGTTTTTCATTCAAATTCGATAAAGATCTGAAAAAACAAAACAAAGGCTCCATCAAAATATTTACCCAAATTCCGTCACTACAAAAAAATTCAAATGTCTGCTAGTTCCCAACCGCGACCTTTAGCGTATCGCAATTATATCTCGAACAATTAGTCATTCTAGCGAGATTTCACTTAAACTATGTTCATTGCATCCGGATGATATTACTCATCGCAATTGGCGTGTTTATGGTATGAGTAATAATAATAGCTCAGAAGTTTTAATAATGGAGTGTTAATATTATGAAGCACACATACAACGTGTAACAGAGTAAACGCAATACCACTTAAGGAGTCATTGTACTCATCAGTATGAACAACTTTCACTACGAGACCAACACTGAAATCGCAAAAAAAATGCAGGTACTGAACAGCTGAATTTTTTTTCGCGATTTCGGGTTGGTCTGATAGTAAAATTGGTTCATAATGATGTTGACCATCGCAGCATAACTTTCAAGCAAGAAACTTTTGTTTAAGTTTGGATAAGAAAGAGGAAGAAGAAACAAGAAGAAGAGTTTGAATGAAAATGCCTTGTTGCATTAAGTCCGCCCATGTACCACTTTTGTCCCTGCTTTTAAATGGCAGGTCAGCACTCAGTACACTCTGCATCGCTCATTATGTTAGTTCTCCATTTCCTCTTACTCTGTGACACGAGTTGGTACATACATCTTCGTCATTATTACATCTCATTGCGATTGTCAATAGAGGTGCGAAGGTGAAATTACCTAGCGGTAATATTTACCTATTTGTAAGAGTGTAGGCGTCATTGTGTGACGTCATGTTGGTTTTAGTAATCATCGTCGTTGTCCTTAATTCTAGCTTACTGGTATGTTAAATGTTGGGTTTTATGACATATTTCAGTCCTTGGATACTATTGTATCTTTTTTTTTAACAGCCTATTCTGTCTCACTGCTTGGCAAAGGCCCCCCAACTCCTACCAGATATTATTGTCCCGAGCCACCTCAGACCAACCCTGGTAGTCCGCCACCTCTTCCTGGATCGACCTCGGCGGCGCTGCCCACCCTTTTTTTTTTTTTTTTTAAAAGAAACGTTGCCCCACACTAGGAATTTCTCCTGTATCGTGGGTGCGTTTACAAACATACAAAGTCACATACACAAACAGCCAGACCCGGAACAACTATCTGTAGGCCATACAAATATTTGTTCCGTGCGGGAATCGAACCCGCGACACGCAGCGCAGCAACCGATCGCTCAACCACTGCGCCAACCGTGTCGTCAAAAGTCGTCAAAACTTTGTATAGGACCGATATATGTAAATATGTGAAGCTTCATTTAATATATTATCACTTCCAAAGGGTGTAAGTTGTAAAGTCTTCCTTCAGTATCATATTAACCACAGGAAATGTAGTAAAAGCGATACATCAAACAAAGTAAATGTAGTAAAAGCAATACTTATACAAATGCTTTTTACATATGGACAGGGTGGCACGTGTTACAACTTTTATACATAAATATACTCCTTTTGTGTCTGGCTACGATCATCCATCTCTTAACTTAGCTGTTTCTTAGCATCAGATTCTTGCATCTACCTATTCCTCCTTGCGTGAATCCATCATCTACATTACCCCCTGCCAAGGTTTCGGAATTTATTCGAAAGAGTCACATCGGCCCTGGAACACAAGAGCATTTGGAGGAACACGGGTGGGTTGTAGTCAGTAAGAGTCTGACAGAGAAGGATTCGAGTCATTTGATGGATTCCCATAAAAATCTTCTACATTACTGAATACTGAAGAAAATGGACTAAAATTATCCTTAGCTAAGTATCTAAAGTCAATAAAACCGAGCATCTATAAGAAAACGAAAGGAATCGAAGCAACAATTAATAGCAACATGCAGCTAAAACCGAAGAACATGAGTCAGTCGAGTCAGTGGCGTTAGATGCGCGTGCGACGTTGTTTTCTTACGACGCGCGCCGTCCGGATGCGGGCATGCCGACGGTATAGGCATATGAAGGGGTATAGTTGGCAGATAATTTCATTTAAATATATAATAATGGCAAAGAAAAGAGAAGGATTTCATGTTAGATTGAAAGGGGAGAATGGAAGAGGAAATATCCCAAGTAACATTAGATAAGGATTGGAACACAGATATAGATAGACATAGTTAACGCAATATCACGATCTAGAAAACCAAGCGTGCCATTTTTTGACTACCTAATATGACGTCACAAGGACTATTAAGTGATGGTAAAATCAAATCGATTCAATGACGCCGCCGCGTGTGGCACATAACTGATCTAACCACCTAACTGACGTCTAACTAGCGTACACCGATGCAGACTGAGCGCGAAAGTGGCGGCTTACGATTTTTGTACGTAAGCTGGGCACCGAATCGGGCACGCGAAGTAGTTGCTCTTGCGTTATCTATGTCTGTGGGTAGGAAGATGATGATGCTGATGATGTGTACATATCTACTGTTAATATAATTCTGCAAAATAACGCTCGGAAACGACTGCTGTTTTTCAATAAGGCGTTTATTTTTATGACGTTCCAGAATTCCACTTCCTTAAGCCCAAGAAAATAAGTTTTCTTTTCTCCCGCCGCGCTTCTCTCTCCCTCTCTCTTGGGAAGTCTGGTGGAAATGGACACCTGATTAAAATCAAAATGATACACATTATCTTTGTCTCTCTTAGCGATACTGTCAGTTCGAGGTATTAAATCTACCCTATTATTTCCCGTTTTTCTCAAGTATTGATTTAATATCTCTTACTTATAATCTGGTATACGGTACATAAGTATCATATAATTACTTATCTCATAATGTAGTAAAGCTAAACTAACTACATAGGAATAAAATATACCTGCCTCCTCTAACCTATTCACAACTCTACAGCAAGAAAAGTCACATCGAGATGTTCAGTAAAGTACAAGAAGTGAAGTGTCTCTGCTACTAGAAATAGCTGCTACTACTGCGGGGGGGGGGCAGGGGGGACGCGATGTACTTGCGGGGTGGAGGGGGGAGTGGAAGGGGGGTGTACGTTTCCGTCGCGCGAGCACGTGGCGATTGCGTTGATTTTTTTTTCTTTTGTTTTTGTTAAGTTGGTAGATACAAGAGTAATTTTTGGATAATTGGTTGGCATGTCCTTTTTAATGTGTGGTCCGTGATAAGGTGTGATTTTGAGGTGAATGGAAGGATTCGATTTTTGAACTGCGGTGATGAGTTTTGTTTTATGAATGGGTTAAAAGGACCATTTTTTTATTTTTGCTCTGTACGTGTAGAGTAGTAAGCTTTTAATGTAAATCGGTTAAAACTTAGAACGAATTGGAAGCGGTTAGAAGCTTGTTTCAGGAGTGTTTAACTTTTTGTGCTTAAAAGCTTTCAGTTACTTATAGTTTTTCAAACTCATAGTAACGTTCAAGATTAAGAGTCGATCTAGATCTCTTGATTAAGTACCTATTCTGAACAACAAATAAGACCTATTTCTTTAAAAGAAAGAATATATATTATATAATTTGCGTATTTGATGCTACTAGCAATATTCGGAATAATATGAATCCTTTTCTAATAATAGATATATATCTAGGCAGAGAAAGCTCCTGTACCCAAAGAATCTAAATCAATTTTATTGCACATTTAAATCCCGGAAGACTTTGATTTATCTTTATGACCCGGTAAAGCGTATCGATTTCAATGTCTCTAATATCGGGCAAATCAATGCGGTGTAGATATAATATAAGGCCTTTCGACTTGTGTGTAAGATTTTCATTATTCCCGTTGGTACTAATACTGGTGAATACTCTTTGAATTAACCTTTCTGGTCTATTCTTCAATGATCTGTATGATGTATCTTGTGCCCATATAAGGAAGATATATTTTTCCCTTAAATATGAAAATGCTTCTAAAATGTTAAGGTCTTCCATGTTACTGCTTAACCGAGAACGTCTCGGTACGCTTCTGTGTTGCGGCATTTGTTCGAAAGAGTCACCGTGGCCCTGGAACGCAAATGGGTTTTAGTCAGTAAGAGTCTGACAATCCTTCCCGCTCCACCCAGAGCGAAAGGAGTCATATCCATAAAAAAACGCTTTTTTATTTTAAACTTTATCGTACACCTCATTATAAGAACAGGCCAAACATTTATAAAAATAAGTGTACAATGGGCGGTCTTATTGTAGAAGGCAATCTCTTACAGACAACTTTTGGATGGACTGAACGAAAGGAGATCGATTTTGGCTGTATTGCCATATAAGCCTGTGATAAACAACATTTAATCATATTAAGCATTTAGTAGTCCAGTGATGAAATAAAATGCCAATCACACATAAAATGCAATTCTCGGCTTCTCCTAGCTACCATCACCTGCCTAGCCTTTTCCCCAACTATATATTGGGGTACCAGTCAAACCGGATTCAGCTGAATACCAGTATTTTACGTAGAGCGGCTGCCTGCCAGACCTCCACAACCCGTAAACTGGGTAACACGGTACCTCTTGGTAAGACTGGTGTCAGATTTTATTGGGCTTCTCCTAGCTACCATGCAAAGATAATAGCTTCACTTTATTCAAGGGTGTTCTTCAAGGTCTTGGTGTTCGATATCGTTTAGCATATTTCTGATTCATTCAACCATAATATCCACCAAGTGCTTAGAACCAACACACCGTCGAAACCCACACCTCTGCGTTCCTCGACATAATCTCTAAGAGATTAATACCGGTACATCTACAATGCATGTACTCGTAAGCACTGTAAAAGTACTTTGCATACGAAAACCGTCGATTTATCGGCAGCATTACCAAGGCAACAGGGACCCGTAAATCTAGCCAGTACGGCAATAATGCAAGGCATAATCTTTATACATTCTAACTGACCAGTGGTATGGTACCAGGAGTGTAGAAGAAACGGAGATGTGCTATCGTAGTCATTAGAAAAAGAGGTTTTAAATGTTTGTTTTGAATAGGAATAGGTACTTTGCATACGAGATCTTGTCGATTTATCGGCAGCATTATCAAAGGCAATAGGGACCCGTAAATCTAGCCACAACGGCAATAATGCAGGCACAATCTTTATAAATTCTTACTGACCAGTGGTACGGTACCAGGAGTGTAGAAGAGAAGGACATGTGTTATCGTTGTCAGTGCTGGAACAAAGGTTTTTTATCTTTGTTGTGAGTGGAAATAAGGTTTTTGCATCTACATTTTTAACGTAATTCGGCTTGTCATCTACTGTATGATCCTTGTAAGACCTACGGCGAACTTTTTATAAACATGTTATATTATGATAATATAATTCTCTGACTTTGACTAGAGTCAAGAGCAAAACCCATCACTAATAAAAAAAAATAAAAATCTATTACGCTCTTTACAGTAAAAACTTTTCGCGGTTTGTCATATAAACTATGAATTCCTTCCCTCTTGGAAATGAATGAACAGAATATAATAAAATTTGTTACGCATACGCAAAATATTTAGCTATTAAAAGTTCTTTTTCGAAAAAGAGTTCATAGGGAAGGGGAGAGTGACTTTTACATTTTCTATAGAAAACTGTATTTTTGAAAAGTTCACTGGCAAGACTGTTGATGATGATGACGACCATTATGCCAGTAGATTGCTTGTGCTTTCATTATGACGTCAGTTCGTGACTCCTCTCGCTTGTTATCATTCTGCAATGAGAAAATGCTTCACCATAATCCAATACCATTGAAAACGATTAAGACGTCTCCAGTTCCATAATCTCTCATCCATGTAAAATTTCTTCGGTCTAAGGTACCAACATATCGGGACTGTCGAGCAAGTAGACCGCGGGTACATATTTCACGGCGATGTGGCAACGCGGCGTCGCCAACCGAAATAATACAGAAACGTGTGGGTGGGATGCACTCGCTACGACACGGAGCTATGAAGAACAGTTAGAAAAAAAAACCTAGAAACGTGCATTTAAAAAATAAATTCTGGGAGTAGATGTTATAGTTTGCGGATGTTAGGACCAAAAGAATCCGCAGTTGCCAGACGATTGCCGCTTCGTATTGCATTGTATTTTACCTTTTTAGGGTTCCGTACCCAAAGGGTAAAAACGGGACACTATTACTAAGACTCCGCTGTCCGTCTGTTTGTCCGTCTGTCTGTTTGTCTGTCACCAGGCTATAATATCTCATGAACCGTGATAGCTAGACAGTTGGAATTTTCACAGATGACGTATTTCTGTTGAATAAAATAAATATTTAAGTGGGGCTCCCATACAAGAAACGTGTTTTTTTTTGCCGTTTTTTTTTATAGATAATGGTACGAAACCCTTCGTGCGCGAATCCGACTCGCACTTGGCCGGTTTTTTTAAAGGTTGCGTCACTTGTTTCTCACTCTAGAGAAAAAATAATAACCAAGCACTACCTAATATCACTAAATTATGGAGCCAGTCCTTTGTAAAGATACTATGTCCTCTAGCAATTGTCTACCTTAGCTATTTACCAGAGATTATTTACCTTAGTTATTTACTTCAAGATAGCTCGTTTCGTCAGCCACATCATGGCTTACCTATCAGATAGGATAGTGTAGCATATTATGCGACACAAACCAATATATGCACGTAAAGTGAAAGATACGAAAACTCACTAAGTAGGTATGTACTCTCATGTCTATTACTATGGTCGACGCTAAATAAATTTTCAATAACGGTCACTTACCCACCTGCATGATATACTCAATTCTGAAAACAGAAGTCAAGACATAAAGCTGTCCTGAAACGACATCTATCGTGATCCTTTACATTTTCTAGTAATGAAAAACGATTACTAATAAAGGGCAGTGTTCATTAACTGGCTACGAACATATAAATGATTGAAACTCGATGCCATCCCAAGTAGGTACTAATTTCTCGTAATCCGTGACACACACTACCGCCTCCACACGAGCCCTACGCCGGCCATCATTAAAGTATTTTTATAATGTCTCTGTAAATTTAATCTCGTCTCTAGCATTATTCACCGGCCGCTGAGCGATATACACTCGGCCCTCGATCGGACAACATTATGCTGTCCTTTGATTTAGTTCTGGCGCCTCGTTTTGAGTATAAAATGATCTTTATTGATAATTTATTAATGGGAGTTTTGTAATACTTAGATGTATGGTACTTATGGTTCTTTTTGCGTCGTTTATCGGCTGATGTTGTAGTTTCTTACTAAATAGCTATCTATAAAGTTTGAATCTTAATCTGGAGTATATTAAATGAATCGTCTATATGATATCTGACAAGAAAAACCTCAGGCAGTGCCCCACCATGGTGAATAAAGGCTAAGCCCAGGCAACTTCCGTAAAGGTTGGCCTGCAATACGTGCGACCCACGGATTGGTGTATGATAGTGCACAGAAGGTCGATGCTACTGCCTACTCTCTTGTTTATCTTGTTCCCTAGCAGATACATTAGCGTCTGCTAGGGAACAAGATAAACTTACTTCTATTGATATGCAGATACCTATCGGTTATTTCATCTTTATAGCTTTTACAATCCTCATCATTACTGCACGACAGCACCAAACCTCAATAACACAGACTACCTTCGCTCTGTTCTGTCTCTTGCTTGATGAGGAGGGAAGTGGAAACGGGACTCGTTTTCTCGTAAGCTTGTTTGACTCTTCGCTTAACTGGTAGTCGACACTGTTGATTCCGACTTCCAGAAGTTGCAGTGTTAAGGTATAGTGTGGCGGGCTTGGACTACCTTCATCTTCTTCTTCTTCATCAATGCATGTTCCTGAACTTAATTGTTGATTATAGGCATTGATTTCTGTAGAACAGTCTTCCTACTTCCCTTAAAGCACTTAATCCAAAAGCAAAACTAGTTGGTAGAAAATACCTGTGGGATTAAGTACCTACGCGCTACACTTTAAACACAAAGCATTCATCATATCAGCCGAAAGACGTCCACTGTTGGACAGAGGCCTCCCCCGAATGGGAGGGGTTTGCCATAATCGCCACGCTTGGCAGGCGGGTTGGGTATCGCAGTGTAGCTGTAGCAATGTACCTACAGAGAATGCTGCTGCCCATTCTCTGGTGAGTCCCTTAGTCGCCTTTTACGACACCCACGGGAAGTGATGGGATGGTGCTATTCTTTTACGTCCGACACCTTACGGAACTACCCAGACGGAACACAAAGCAATGTAAGCATTCAATTAAATAAATATCAATCGTTGTCCAAGATGATTTATACAAAGGATAGATACCAAATGTGATGGTTATCATCACACTTGGTATCTAGACTTACCGATCCATTTTATAGCAGTAGGTAGGTGGGCCTACATGATTTCAACACTTCCATTAATCAAAACACCTGAAAATAATCCCCCACCATGACGCTACGTGATCTGCGCGGGGGCAGGCAGATTACGAGGTACCCACCAAAATAGCCCGACTATGTACCCACGTAATTGTAAAAATAAAATGTTTGTTTTGACGCAGCAAAGTGCTGTCTCCTCTGTAGGATGGCTTCCTTATGTTGGTGGAGTGATTTTATGTGTTCGCTTGAGAGGGAAAGTAAAGCTATCTGTCTTGTGCATTTGGCGATTATTAACCTCTTAGCCGTAACGTCGACTCCTGGAGTCGATGCGCCATTGTTTTACTATTGTGTCTGCTATCATGGCGGCTGAAGACCACCAGCCATTAGAAAATAACCATTTTCGTAACGTTTTAGGCAAGCCCTGTTGCGGATTTTGTTCTAAAGAGTTACCGCGGCCCTGGAAAGCAAAGGGCACAAGGAGGAGCACGGATGGGTTTTAGTCAGTAAGTCTGACACTCCCTCCCGCTCCACCCAGAGCGGCAGGAGTCATTTGATGATTTCCCATCCATAAAAAAAGCAAGCCCTGACGGTGAATTAAAAAACTAAAGGACGTGCGCATATATTTTGTTTATTCGAATATTCAAGTAAAACCTACTGGATGGACCACAAGGATCGAGTCTGTTTGGTCCTTTGAGGCGAGTTTACATTTATGTAAAGAAAATTTTGTCAGTTGGTACATAAATATTCTTTGGTTATCAGTCTTTACGAACCACACGTGAACAACTTTTTCAATCGCCAACCACATATATTATGCCCATACGCCTCTTACAAAATTACCCCAAATCGCGAAAGAATTATACTCAAATAATACCAATAACACTTGCGAACGCAATAATATTCGTTTTCGCGCTCAATCATATCAAGTTTTAATAATGGCGGGTACCACGTGCGCGAGCGCTGCTCTGTGATATAAAAACATTATGGAGACACAGAAGGTTCACTTTTGTACTCGATCTAGAAACCCACCAGCAGCCCTAGACAAAAAATCTTTTCTGTAGCGTTAACGTCAGACGCTCACCACAAAATGTATGGGAATTAGGTATACATTAGTTGATGACGTTTCTTTTCCACACCTAATGTCATTCCCATACATTTTGTCGTCAGCGTCAGACGTTAATGCCACAGAAAAGTTTGAACTGAAATATTTTTGTCATATTGGCTGATGACGTTGCGAGCCAATGTGAAAACCTCTTTGAACTACAGCCTCGCGGGAAAACTTTTCATAAAAATGAACAAGTTTATATATGGACATAGCTCCGAAAGCATTGAAGATTGTACATTTTGAAGTAAATGGCTAATCTTTCTCATTGCAGCCGAGGCGGAATATGCACTAGTGCGTACACTTCATTGCGTGGCTAAAAGCGGAGAGGTAGGAACCACTTTTTGAGTGTGTTGAAAAATCTGTTTCACTCCTTTTACCTCCTGAAATGTGGCCAAGAAAGTCAGCCAGATTCCTTAGTAGGCACGCTCCGCTAGCTACTAAAAGAGGCTGTGTTTCATCTGGATCTTCTGCAGCTATCTCCATCGTGGAGCGTACAGCGTAACTGAATAAAAATGTGACAAATGTTTGAATTACAAGAAATGTGCGCACACGCAGTATTTATAGATCGGTACACACGTTCTTTATAACTCGCTATAAAAATTACTCTAAATTATGTGTAGTGACTTTAGTGTCTCGTTACTGCGAACGACTTTATTTTCTGCTAAAAATAAACTTTATTTCGTGGTAAAGTTTTCATGTACCTACCTACTACAGTATGACTGGAATTTGACGTGTTTTTGATACTCAGTTTAAGGGCATTAGTTTTTGATGTTACGGTCGAAGTTTGTTTGACAGGTACTTCGTTGTGGACTACTTCTAGAAATTATAGTTTTGTAACATTTGAGCTATAGTTACAAGTGGATTGTTTCAGGAATATTCATTCTGATTTGTTTTTTGGAATTTCAATTGTCGGTGTCCATATTAGAATATTTCTGTAATATGCCAGAGCGTGCCCTTAGCCTTTTCGGACATATTATGCGTTCATCAAAACATAATCTGGAAAGGCTCAAGATATTGGGCTGTGTCGAAGGAAGACGCGCTCAAGGTAGAACACTGGCAAGATGGTCCGACGCTATAAAGAAGGCTGTTGGAGGCAGCATGTCCACATTGCAGAAGACCGCATGGCTTGGAGGCGCGTCGTATGTGGTCGCGATCCTCAGCAGTGAGGGAACGACGAAGAAGAAGAAGATATTAGAATATTAGTAACACTAGATGTTTTTAACAGATTAATATCCAATTCGGATACCTAGGTTGATACTCTTTTTGTAACCAATCGCTTTAGCTGAGCTTGGCATGGCAAAGGCTTTGCCTGGGCCTTCGTTTCCACCGTCAGGATAATTGGTTTTACTTATTATTTGTGTACACACAGAAAAACAGTAAGAGTTAATAAACACTATAAATAAGACGATAAAAACAATGAAACTGCTGAATATTTTAGTTACCTACAAAAAGTATTTTTAACGGAATTAACTTCAATTATTTAACAGATTTAAATTTCCTAATTTTGAGAAGGAAGACCTTTCTAAAGACTTAACTTAGAAAGTAAAAAATTGCAGAACACGGAATCCAAATAAAAATATAATTGTTCCTTCGAATGTTAACTCCTTAGGTGTCCATCAATACTTTCAATCATAACCATTATCAAGATAGTAGGTACACAAATTGGCAAACGTAGGTATATAAATGGCGAGTATCTCTGTTATGTACCATCAGCAAAACTATTAAAATGGCGATGTTCTATCAATCAAGTTTTTGTTTTATGGTCCCAATTAACTTGCTAACGGTACTCGCACTAAAACTTACGTTAAATGTACAATGTTTTATTATTATTTTTTAAATTGATGAAATAGTTTGTGCTCGTGGCTTTGTCTGGGGTTAAATACAATAAAATTTAGGACATCATTAAAAAAAAAGGAATATTGAAGAATATTGTGTTGATAAAATTTTATTTATTTTTCGGCACGGTTCCAAAACGCCAATTTTGCCTCAATTGCGATGAAAAAGTCTGACCAATTGCATCAAAATGTTCAATTTCTGGGCTGAATCATGACCGAAGTTACCAGTTTGCTGTTCTAAAGAAATAAGAATGACAATTGGACATTATTTTGTCATTTGATATAAAGATTAGTATTTTAGCTCTCTGACAAACAGACAGACAAAGACTGTTTATTCTTCTTTCACATAAAAGTCGTATTAAGCGAAATTTACACAATTTGTTTCGGTATTTTCGCGAAGTGTTGGCGCAATTCGCTAAAATAATGATTATCAATCAGCACAGCGTTAATGGCTCATACACTCGTCCATAAAATACGTTGGTCCGAGAGCCGTTAGAAAACTATTATTTTTTTCACTTATTATTGTCAGTTAAAGTGTTTTGTACGTCCAGTTTAATAGCTCGAGGAATTGTTATAAAAACTTGCGAAAACGTTCCGTTGATTGCTTTGCATCGTTTAATTGTATCGTTGATTGTTAAGTGATACATTTAACGTCTTTTTCTTGAATTTGCTTTCTGTTTATTGATTACTTTATTTAGAATAACGGCTATAATAAGTCGGAGAAACGGTCACATCATTTCTATACGTACCACAAAGTTTAGCTGATTACTACTACGAGTAGGTCCTTTCTTTCTTTCTTTTCCGCGTAATATTCAAGACTGCGTTTGTCTTCACATCTTACAATGCAATTCACTAAGTGGACAAAAGCTACCTAAGTACAATTAATAGCAACTGAAAAATGGAGTTGTGTATGTCCCATCATTCACTAATATGAGTATTTTCTTCCTTTTATCTCTTAAATAAAATCATGGAATCGAATGAAACAGGAGTTGGAGTCAATACGCTCAAATCTACGATTTCCGAATTCACTGTTAACAAAAGACCGACTTTCATTTCTGAACCAATATTCAAAAGAATCACTTATTTAAACTGCATGTAAATAGTGTCGAAAACGCCATAAAGATTAATGAAAAATCCCCTAGAAGCTACTTGACACATGTAAACGCGACGCGGCGACGTCGGTACCTCGCGTGCCTCCCTAATTGCCTAACTTTGTACACAACTTACCTACGCACTGTGCCGCGTTTACACATAAGTGGCAAGTTCAGGTGCTACTGGAATGTTCTGTGTTTATTGTTTGTTTTTTTTTTATTACTGTTGTTTAAAGAAATAAAATGAAGATTTGAGTTTTTGTTATGAGTAGGAGTTAGCGTGTAGCAATATTTGGGGTTATCATCATCATCATCATCATATCAGCCGAAAGACGTCCACTGCTAGACATGGTCCTCCCCCAAAAGTGGGGTTTTCCATAATCGCCACGCTTGGCAGGCGGGTTGGCGATCGCAGTGTAGATGTTGCAATCACCGATAATGCTGCTGCCCGTTCTCTAGCGAGTCCCTTAGTCGCCTCCTAAGACACCCACTGGAAGTGATGGGATGATGCTATTCTTTAACGTCCGACACCATACGGAACATTTGGGCCTGAGAGTCGCAAAATGCTTGTTTTTGGTCGACTTGATTAATCTACTTTTTATTATTATTTATTGCACATCACATAATAGATACAACACACGACAAATATAAAAACAATTGTACCAACAACGGATAACCATATAGCACAGGACGATCTCCTACAGACATCCTTGGATTGGTTGGAATTTTGGAGATAGTCAATAGGGGTTGATCTCTATGGCATTTGTACCCAATGCGTTAGTAAGTATTTTTATGCAGCACTCATAAACAACTAAAAACAATATAGTACCTAGGTACACATATCAAACAACACAGACAAAACAAAAAGATATTCCCGTTCCTCTCATTCTAATAATACTTCGCTTGTTTTTCCATACAATTATTAAGTATACGATCTAATCTCACTGTTGTTCATCTCAGTAACAGTTGGCAACTCCTCCAATTCTTTAGTAAACAAATGCACGATTCCAAGTGTTCTAAATATGTGGGACACAGGAAAAATTCTTTCATAAGTTTGCAACATAAGATTAATAGGGCTTTCTCTTTAAATATTTCATTTTTTTAATGCGTTAAGGAATTGATTAGTTGTATGTTTGTATGTTGGCGCCGTTTTATTGTTGGTATTTTTCGTATTTATCAAAGAGTTTCCTAACAAAACCTATTTAATAGGTTACAATCGCCATAGTTTAATGAACAGGTTGTCTTGTAAACTAAAGTTAAAACAAAACGGTTTTACGAGTGATCAAAAATCTCTCATCTATATTTTTATGATAACTAAACTTATAGCTTTTCTACAGGTATGCAATCCAACGCCCCGGTCCTTAAAATCATAGACCATCATCATTTTCGACGAAATACGTCCATTACTGGACATAGGCTTCCCTGATCGTCGCCCTATCGACTGATCGCGCGCTAATTGCATCCATCGATGTGCCACACAGCCTTTATCAAGTCATCATTTTATCTGGTAAGAGCTTTTCAAAGCTGTGACTCCAAATAAACATCAAAGGAAGATTCATAAGGAGAACAAATCCATTCCTTTTATTCTTTTTTTTAATTTATATTTTTAATTTACCATTATATTATTTTTTATATTAAATAAAAAGTAACTAGCTCCAGTAACTATCACATACTAAACAGGTCTATTGCAAGTGCGTGCGTCTAATACTTACCCGACTTATTGGGGGAAATGCGGATTGTGTGAAATAGACACAGGGTAGCACCTCTTATAACTAAAGGTTATGTAGGTAGTTATAATAATATTATGGCTAAGTTTTAATGGTTAGTGAGCTCATTATTTGCTTGGTTGTAACTGTTTTGTTATTGATGTAAACAAACTGTGCGAAAATAATTAGAAATAATAGGTATCGGTTTTCGGCTGACTTAAAATGTATCTAAACTCCCTTGCATTATGTCTTTCAATTTCTTGAAGTTGAAATTCAGAATAAATGTTCCTGAGCTATGAGAGCTGAGTGTAAGCTAAGAATAAACGCTGGTTAACGAAATAAAAGCTTCATTGAAAACACATGAAATTAACTTTTTAGCGAAAACACTTTGTATTCAGCAAACCATTTTTAACTGACTTCAAAAAAGGAGGAAGTTCTCAAATAGGTTGTTTTTTTTTGTTATTCCTATGTTGGTACCGAGCGCGTTTCATGTAAGTACCTATGTGCAAAACAAATTTCATTATTTCTTTTAATTTCTACATCTGGCACGGATATTTTGCTAGATAGATCCCATCCCAAAGCGAATCTATGTACTTCGACATAGTAAAAAATCCTACTCAAACATTAAAGTCAAATCATAGTGCAATCACAGCCCATAACGACACTACAAAAAATCTTTGCTACTACAAGGACCCCTAAAAACAATCAGAAATAGAAACATTACGCACTATAAGGGAAACAGTTGGAAACTCTTGATGACTGGCAATTATTTAGAGGAAATAAGTTCCGCGTCGCGGTCACACTGCTGCTTGCGTGCTGGCGGGGTACAGTCAGCAACACAAGTCGATCACCACTTTAGATAAACAGATGGTTTGAATAGCAAGATTGAAACACAACTCATTTAATAGTTATTTATGATATTAGTGCGGTAAGTTGGTTTTTACAAACGAGTAGACGAATGTAAGCACGAGACGAAGTCGAGGGCTTACCATAGTCACGAGTTTGTAAAAACCAAATCCGCACGTGTGTCATACAACGTTTTTCGACACATTTGCGAGAAAACATTACAATAAGTAATGAAACAAACTTTTTGTCTCTAGAAATCAGTCGGAAAGTCGCAACAATCTTTGACGTTTCTAATATGAAAATGGCGCGAATTTGCAAAGGGCGCCACATGCGCGTGGTGAAAATTAGAACCACAGACTTTATTTTTTTTATTTATCTTCTCTCATTTTCTCCATAATATTAAAATGAGACAAACGTATACAGCAAAAGCGCTTCCAAGGAGGTTCGATCATTCAGCTTATTTATTCTCGTGATGTGAAACTCCTTGGTGGAATTCTTATTATTTTTTATGGAAATTAAAAAAAAACTGTAAAGAATACGCACGGCGCTATACAACGGAGTTTGCGGTAAAATATGTACTTAGGTGAGAGTACCTACTTTGCCGCACGCTCCATTGTGTGGTGCATAATTTTTAACTTTCGAACAATGCATACAGGCTTCGTAAATGCATTTTTTGAGCAAATGTGTTGAAAAAATACTTTATTACCACTTTATTGTTAAAATTGTTCGTAATGATGAGTACAATGACCCCATAAAGGATTGCGTTTATTCTGTTACATGTAGTACAAGCTCCTACTATGACGTGCTAATGCCATCATAATTTCGTTTTGAGAGACGGAACTATCCAGAACGAATAGCAATAATCGTTTTTCACGATGAATTCATAATGGCAATGACACGTCAACGTTATAGGCTGACTAAATAGATAGAATTGTACACCCAAATTGAAACACAAATGGTTGTAAAATACTCGTAATTGTATGGGTTTTTTTAAGAATGGGAAATCATCAAATATTAAACGCTGTCATTTGAAATGCTGCTGAAAAAATAGATAGGTAATCAAATCATTTTTTCTGTCAATTTACGTACCTACATGATTTGTTGCCGACTGTACCACTGCTTGCGTGTTGGGTACAAACGAACCCAGTGACATGGTTGCTACAAACCGCAACACTGTCTGCTTTTTTTTACAACTACCCTCCCAACATCAACCCAAGGGGTAATGTATGACGACTAAATAAAAACTGCGTTAAAATGTATTCTACTGCCTTCTAATGTTATAATTGGGAAAATCTGTTTGTTTGTATGTTTGCTAGTCAATTACACCTCAACGGCTGACTGGACTTGCATGACATTCGCCGTGGACCATGAGTTTGATTATGATGCAGGTTTTTTGTTATCCTGAAGCTTTAAAGAGCCTGGTCAGTGGGTCGTCTTAGGGGCGGTCACTAATGGTGATAGTAATTGTCAAAATGTATTTAACACGTGAAATGTTGGTAGCATATTATGTCAACATTTCATCATTTGCCTATGAGCTCAATACAAACTCGCATCCTTAAGTTCTTCGGACAAGTCTCTGGGCAGAACAGTGACTCCATTGAACGCCTCGTTGTGCAAGGCAGAGTCGAAGACACCAGGCCGCGCGGTAGATCACCCATGCGATGGACCGACCAAATCAAGTCTGCTGTGGGCGGCCCATTACATGAGTCTGCCAAGATGACCGCTAACAGGCAAAAATGGCGAGAAATTGTGAAGAAGGTCGTAACTGCCCGGGACACGACATTACGACCACGACTGCTCTGGCAAGAGCGTACCGACAGAGAAGAGAAATGTCAACATTTACACTTTTTGAAAATGTTCAGTGGTCTACATTTACAACGTGTAACATAATACCTGAAAGGTGTTGACTTATTTTCGCGATTTCAGTGTTAGTCCCATAGTAAAAGTTGTTTATAATTATGAGTACAATGACCCCTATTAAGGTATTATTGCGTTTATTCGGTTACACGTTGTATAAGCCTACTACGACGTGCTAATGCTATCATAATTTCGTTCTGAGAGAGAGACATAGCTAAACAGAACGAAAAGCACTAATCCTTTTTCACGATGTATTTGTCGCAGCCAATAAGCTTAAACAGCCGTTTAATTGGTGGCCTAGCCTTTTCATTTAAATGCGCCGATTTTTCAACGACCTAATTAGTGACATCTTTTGTTCAATATGGTTTAATGACTTACCCATGTCACGTATGTCGCTGATTAAACGGTGCAGTTCAATGAATTGAATTTGAATTTAAAAAGTCAAAAAAGTCAGTCATTTATTCAAACTAGGCTGAAAATCAGCACTTTTTGAACGTCAAAATTTACATGGAGACAGTCCCCCAAATCGCCCACCCGTCACCACTTCCTAGGGTTTTAGCTGGAAGAAGAAGTGGCGCAACAAACTCCCCAGCAACACAACTGTCTGTTAAGTTTGAAGAACTTGAACTTATACAATGACATAGTAAACATTTTGTGATAGATCATAACACTACGAAATTACATTTAATTTAATTTAATTAAATGGCACATGCCAGTCTAGCACATCAACGTAATAGGCTGTCAGAATGTCACTTCATCTAGAAGCACTAGCAAAACGTGCCTTTTGGGGGTTTTTTCGGCGGAAAAGTATTTCCTCGCGGGCAACACCGCAAACAGAAGTTAGTCGGTAATAAAGAATAGTTTTGACAGTCAGACAGGTGTTAAATTTATAAGTTGGCGTGTTTATATCTTAGATGGTATCGCCCTAAGTATTGTGGAAGCGCCTCGTCGGCAGTTCAGTGCTGTTTGGCGTTTTATTGCCCTCATAAATGTTAATTTTATGTAAAATTCCCTGGATTCTTCCACTTTTTGTTCAGCGTGTCGGGGTGTAAGACTCGCGATTGCGGCACGATATCTCTTCTAAATGGTATTTGTATCGGTTTGATCTGATACTTACGTTGACACTTAATTTTATATAGTGTTTTGTTGATCTTGACGAAGTATGTCAACAGGTACAAATAAGGTTTTCTACTAGGTATTAAAATTAGAATTCTATTTAGAACGCTTGTTAAGTTAAATCTTCAAAAAATATTGGCAACGTATTTTTTGCTATTGCAAATCGCTAAAAATTATAAAGAAAAAGCGCATCAAAGTTCAAGACAGGGGGCTGGTGACGTCATGTCGCTAGTAAAAATTGTACTATAGTATGACGTCACGCGAGTTTCCATCGTCGTCATTTTTAGTTTACGTGAAAAAAGTAGAAATACGTGTCCAATATTTTTTGGAAATCTATCTGACGGACTAATTCGATTTTTTCAGTAGAATTTGCGATCACTAGATTGATGAATAGCTAGAAAAGTTAGTAATTAAACTTCATAGTACACCAAAGACAAGTTAGACAGGGAGACGTCACTCTCCGAAACTGTTTACGAACGCGTTGGAGGACGTTTTCAAGACGCTTGATTGGAAAGGACGAGGCATAAATATCAACGGTCAGTCCATCTCGCACCTCCGGTTTGCGGATTACATTGTCATCATGGCAGAATCTCTGCAAGAGCTGGAAGTGATGCTGAACGGTCTGAGCGATTCTTCAAGGCGGGTGGGTCTCGGGATGAATCTGGACAAAACCAAAGTCATGTACAATGGTCATGTCAACCCGAGACCTGTAATCGTAAATGGCGCTACCCTCGAGGTTGTGCAAGAATACATATATCTAGGCCAAATTATTCAACTGGGGCGGCACAACTTTGAGAAGGAAGCGACCAGAAGAATTCGTTTGGGCTGGGCGGCATTCGGGAAGCTACGTGATATCTTTGAATCGTCGATCCCACAATCCCTTAAGACCAGGGTTTATAACCAGTGCGTCCTACCCGTAATGACTTACGGAGCCGAAACGTGGACACTCACCATAGGTCTGGTCCACAAATTCAAGGTTGCTCAGCGTGAAATGGAGAGAGCGTGTGGTGGATAGAATTGGCAACGAAGTCATTCGCCAGAGACCTAAAGTCACCGACATTGCGCGAAGAATCAGCATGCTGAAATGGAAGTGGTCCGGCCATGTCTGTAGACGGACAGACGGTCGATGGAGCAGACATGTGCTGGAGTGGAGACCGCGTATGGGCAAACGTAGTGTGGGACGCCCTGCGGCACGATGGATCGATGATTTGAAGAAGGTGGCTGGCAGCGGTTGGATGCGGACTGCTCAAGACCGGGATGGTTGGCGCTCTTTGGGGGAGGCTTACGTCCAGCAGTGGACGGCAATTGGCTGACATGAGTACACCAGAAGCGCTAGACAACGTGCCATTCCATCAGCGAATGCGAATTAGATTGATCAGGTGCCATTTCGACAGGGTTTATCAATCCCACACATTGATGACGTTCCACAATCGCCTTCGCCACGCTATCGCTGATAGAATCTGACAGAACCAAGGGGATCCAGTTCTAAAATACTTGTTTAGCTAGCATATGACTTCACTTGACAAGTTTCATAATCCCCTTCTACAAACTCCTAGAATAGATTGATATAGGTAGGTATACAGATAAATAGAGCATAAGAATCACGCGCACCACATAATTTATAATCCACTAGTTTCTGCCAGCGGCTTCACCCGCGCGAGAGTCAACAACTATTCCAAGGGAACATATTCATGGGAAATCATCCAATGACTCCTTGGAGTGTCAGACTCTTACTGACTAAAACCCATCCGTGTTCCTCCTAATGCCCTTTGCGTTAGGGCCTCGGTAACTCTCTCGAACAAATTCCGCAACCCTGGCAGGTGGGCATGGCTTCCCCGTACTTATACCAAGTTTCAACAAAAGCTGTAAAGACGTCTAGAGGTAAAAAACAGATCATCATCATCATCATCATTTCAGCCGAAAGACGTCCACTGCTGGACATAGGCCTAGAAAACAGATCATAGACAGATATATTTTCGCAATTATAATATTACTCTGGATACGAATTTTCCAGCAGAAATCATCATTATTTAAAACAAGAACAGAATACAAACACGTACACAGAAAGTAAATAAAAATACTTAAAATCGAAATCTTCCACTCGTATGAAAGAAAATATGAAACACGGAAACGTCTCGTTCCTGTTTCCAAAAACGCCTGCATTTACTCCACTTGAGGTGAACGCACTCTCATTAAAGGGCCACTGGTTTTAAATCCACAACGATATCCAACGACACTTCTGTTCCCTTTTCCTTATTTCTACGCCGAAGTGGGCCGTCAATGTACACAAAACAGAGTGTCACATTACGCCGCCAACGCGGGCCCTTCTTATTTTTATTTTGTCAAATTGTAACTGAAATAAACTGGAGTGAGTAATAAAAATACCATCGGTACTGTTATTGCAGCGCTCTCGAAATAGAGGTGTCATGGCGTCCCCTCCGAGGCACTTGTCGTGAGGAAATGTTAATAGATAGGATGTAACCGGCGGATAAGAAGACGCTCTTGTTTTGTTTTCAGACGCGTTTAGATTTCATGTACCTACCTACTTGTGTTTTTTAGGACACGCGTTTTATAGATGTGCTTCGTTGACAGTTGGGTCTGGAGTTTTCCGATTCTTTTTTGATGAAACTGTTGCTTCATTGAAATAAGCTGTTAATTTCTTCCTGGGTAGTTTTATGTCGTTTGTGAAGACACGATTGTAGTCATCGCTCTTTGTAAATCCTGAAACTTATTTAGTAAACTGGATGCATGAACATTGATCAGAGGGCCAATTCTACTAATTTTTAAGCAACGTTAGCATTCGCATGTCATGTCAGTCGCAATCGGTCAAGTGTATGGAGGAAACTGAAGCTTTTTTGACAGATTTCGACTGAGATGCTTGATGAGAATTGGTCCTCAGATCCGACAGAGGTCAATAGTGTCAATACCAGATTAAAATAGGCATCTATTCTGGACTGTTCTTCCGTATGGTGTCGGACGTAAAAGAATAGCACCATCCCATAACTTCCCGTGGATGTCGTAAGAGGCGACTAAGGGAGCAAGGGAATGGGCTGCAGAATTCTCTGTATTGTACATTGCAACAGCTACACTGCGATCGTCAACCCGCCTGCCAAGCGAGGCGATTATGGCAAACCCCCATTTGGAGGAGGCCTATATCCAGCAGTGGACGTTTTTCGGCTGATATGATGATGATGATGATTCTGGACTTACATTTTTCCATGTCTAAGCTTTTTTCAGTATTTAGCTGGACATAGCTCAGGAAGATACCTGAGTCATAATAAATGACCATGATCTCTTCGTCTCCAAGGTAGTCATCGGATCAAAATGTATCATTTTGTAGCAATACCTATGTTGTTTCAATTGCGCAATATCCCACGTCACTTTATTCGCTCTGGTGACGTAAATTGTCGTGGTAAAGCGACCGACTGAAAGGTATATCCTGATAATGAAAGTACTTGTATAATGATTTATTATTCTGTGGAAAATTCTTTGACTAAAATACAAGTCTCTGTG
This sequence comes from Melanchra persicariae, assembly GCA_947386135.1. Lineage (NCBI taxonomy): Eukaryota > Metazoa > Arthropoda > Insecta > Lepidoptera > Noctuidae > Melanchra > Melanchra persicariae. Next base: position 1,546,675 of record OX376653.1, on the reverse strand, counting down.
TTCTTAAAAATTAGATGTCTGAAAGGTTCTAAAAATATTATATGATAGAAAATTTTCATTGGATTTTGTTATTTTTTTTATCATCATCATCATCATCATACCAGCCGATGGACGTCTACTGTTGGACATAGGCCTCCGCCAAATGGGGGGGTTTGGGTGTTATATATCATTAGTAGCATTTTGGCAGGGGCGGATCTAGGATTGTCATTTGAGGGGGGGCTTGACCTCGCTGATGGCGGGTTTTAGCAAAGTAAACACAAAAAAGCACATAACAATTTAATATTTTGCTTAACGCATAACAGGCCTCCTTGGATTAATTTTCGAAAATTCCTCAAAATCTGGGGCTTTTGGGGAGGCGAAGGGTCTCACCCCCGCCCCCCCGGGGGGTTTGAGGTTTGAGCCTCTTTGCCCCGCAAAAGCCGCACCCATGTATGTTGGCCCATAAACCATACTTTTTTTTTTCACACGCTTGAATGGCTTATCTTCTTCCAGGCAAGCGTTTTCCATAATCAAACACAGCAAAGATTTGCTTTAATCTAAATCTGCATGCCTAAGATTTTCCTGTCCGGAAAGATCTCTTCAAAGCCTTACAGAAAAATACTACTGAAAACTGAGCTCAAGCATAAGGCATCATCTCATTTCGATTGAAAACATTTTTTTATTTCCCAAAAATCTTACGATTACTTGAAAACGACTATAGTACTGACGATAAAAATTTAAAATGTACTTAATTATTAGCGCCCACGCCGCCGCACGCGCTTGCCCTGCGCGTACGCATCTCGCGTTGTTTTGTCTGACACAACATACTACTATCATAATCGTATATAATTGTACGTTTTGTTGTCAACGGCCATTGTAAGACCGGTTTAGAACTTGGGCTGTGAAGATATACTGTGATTTGATCACTTGATAATATTCACTCCTAACAAACGTGGAAAAGGCTTGAAAATGTTGTGTCACTATGAGAATACGATTCGTGGAAATCAATTTCAGTGAGCATTTTCCTTCTTTCATACTTAATCTATTACTAATATAATAAAGCTGAAGAGTTTGTTGTTTGTTTGAACGCGTTATTCTCTGGAACTACTAGTCGAATTGGGAAAATTATTTTTGTATAATGATAACCACATTCATGAGGAAGGCTAAAACAGGAAGAAACGGGATATGTGCGAACGAAGTCGCGGGCAAAAGCTAGTTATATAATAAGATGGAAAATGCTCCATGAAACATGTTCTAAACTCGCTATATGTCCAAAATGTATTTTAAGTATCACCTGAATTTATCACCTGTAATTAGGGTTTGAATTTTGAATTTCTTCTTCTAGTGAAATACTTTTTTTCATTAGTGATATTTCGAGTTCATACAACTCACTCTAGACTAGACAGTCAGAATTACCAGGCTTGTGAACTATCGATTGTACCTTTTAATTGTGTTCGGGGGTAGTAAACCTTCAAAGGGCGCTTGGATTTTTGGGGATAAGACCGAGTACATTTTTGGGGTTTTGTGGTAGAGGATTCACGGACACTCAAACCACCCAGGTGGTCATCATAAGTACATGGAATGGGATTGTAATCTGTGTCAACTTGAAATACCACCCCAAAACCTAATATGCGCAACGCCTGTAACGGCGGCTCCTGGGGTGATTCCACACCATGGATAACACTATAGGGTTCCAGACCTACATAAAACTACGATAAAGAGACAGAAACAGTAAATATTTAACGCCATAGAATTTGCGATGATAATCCCAAAGCTTTACTGGCAGTAAATCCGCTTCGGACCATACGAAAACACTCAAGCACAATATTGAACCCATTCACAAGTGCGGCGGACGCAAAGACATCTCGTTCCTTTTGCCGCATATATAATTATTAACTCTGAAATAGACGCGAGTCGTTCACCCGCCGACATATTTGGTTAACTTGCCGGTTATATATAACTGGCTTATTTTATATAAGTACCTAGTGGTGACACGGGAATTGGAGATACAGTAATGTTTTTGAATTGTCTTGAGGGGCGATGGGTCTTCTATTTTGATAACTTATGTTTGAAACTATCCTAATTCCTGTACTTAATGTTCAAATTAACTTACACCTGAGACCAAGGTGAAAAGTCGTGGTATCTACTGCACAAACATTCCACAATACACTTATAAAATTGTTGTGTAAAAAAACCTCATACGACATTTTATCTAAAAGATAGACGCACGCGGATTTTTGGAGTTCCCTCCTGCTTAAAACAGTCGGGATATCCAGGTGCTATTTTTAGCACAAAAATACAGTTGCCTACTTACCTAGCCTTAGGAGACTCTATGAAAAGCGCAGCCCTAGCTACGTTGCTTTTTAGAACATCCTCGCGGAAAGTGATAAAACGTGAAAACTACGTTCTACCGAGGTTGCAGGACATCTCATTCTCGCAATAAAAACACGTTATTTTAGATTCTTTATTAAGTGCATTTATGAATGATTTCATTTCATATTTCCTACACAAAAATAATCCAGAAGCGTGTAACAACAGCTCATTCATCAAAACATTCCTGTGGCCGGCAAAAGTTACAAATAATTTCATATTAATTTCTTCGCTGATTTTCCTCGAAGTTTAAAGCTCATCATTTCCGACCATCAATCTTGTTCCAGTCGCAACACGTAACCGCAGGCGCCGGCGGCGTAGGGCACAATATAACATATATACCAAACAATAAACGCAAAACTATCTATAAAAATCAACTTCATTTTAATGAACAGCCATCGCGTAAACAACATAAAATATTACAGGAAAATAACATAAAAAAATATTCATAAAAAATGGGTCATAGAAATAATGTCCCGGATTCAATCAACGTTGCAATTCAGACGCCATTCTACGTAGTTTGGGCGATACGCCAATAGCTTAAATGTGTAAAAAACAATTTTGTTTTGCTGCGTATTATTTAATTTCATGTTACTATTGCACAAATGTTACCTACGACACATCGCCTACTGTTTCGTCTGAGTGAACACTTTATAATATTCTGGCGATACTCCAATAGAAGTAACTTTTCATATTTTCAGTTCATTCATTAATGATCTACTGAATTTTATTGATGGACTTGGAAATATGTTTGTGAACATAAATTTAAGCTTAATAATTTCTTCTTCAAAAAATATTATCACTTCATTTGTAGCGTTATTTATCAGTATAGATATTAAACCAAATATTTATTTGTTGAAAATCAAAACATTTTCCAACTTTTCAGGATATTATTAAGCTACCACTAGCGCCATCTATGCGCATTTCTTTGAACTAGAAACTACACGATTAAGTATAGCGCCACCTAGTGCGGGCATTTAAAAGCTTGCTTGAAGCTTTCAAAGCATAGAATGTACGTGCAACGAAACCTTAAAACAAGTCCAAGTTCTGGTTAGTTTCTGCAGAGGGCGCTTTTGTCACACGATGATCGTTCAGTACTTCACTAACTTCAACATCAATAACTTTCAGCAAAATTAATTTCAGTTTCAGAGACACGATAAATAATTTAAGTTTTTTTTTAAAATAGCATTTCAGTGATACTGATAAGCGAAGAAAGAAAAAATCGCTGGTAGGTACCCAAATACCTAGACGGAATATAATAAAAAAAATAAAATTTCTGAAAACGAAATAAACGATTTCATGTAGGTAAGTGGATGCCAACTTTCATAAAGTTCGATTTTCTAAGTACACTTGCACTTAAAAGTCGTCAACTGTTTTATAATTACATGTATAATTAAATAAGACAATGGCATCAGTTGCCAACCACTCTTGACAGATCAATGCCGAAGAAGCGGAACCACTGGCTTCACAAATCTCATCCATAATTACCAACTCACAATCGCTAACTTGTCAAACTAATCTAGTCTTTATGCGCAGGTGTTAAGGTGGTTGTTGAGTGCAGGAGGAAATTTGTTGGGGTGTATTCTGGTAATATGTAAATAGTTTTGGTAGTATGTAAATATTGTAATGTTTTGTATCCATCGTGCGTTATGTTGGAGATGATAAATAATGGAGTATTCTGATAAACTTACGGACGTATTAAGAACCACCTTTTTGATAAACAGCAAAATAAATTGTGGAAACTACATGAGACTGACTTAGCAAATCTTAATAGACATAAAAAGCGTATTGGCTACCATTTGAGTGAAAGCAGAAATTTATTTATAACTGAACGAATGAGAGACTGGCGGACATTTTAATTTTGATAAATTATACACCTACCCTCATTTTGACACAGCCCTCGTCAATCAGCGATCAGCAAGCAAAGGCTTTCGGGCTTATAATAATAGAGGATAATATTATTATTTTAAATAATATTATAATATTATTATTCTAAACAATATTATAATATTATTATTCTAAATAATATTATAATATTATTATTCTATAATAATATTATAAACCCGAAAACCTTTGACGACGGATGGATAGATGTTTGTTAGATAGTATGTTTTTTAAACTCTTAAATGCATGGTACATAGATACAAAATGCAAATTTCTTCGAAGTGAAGACTGTACATAGTGTTAGTTATTTTTCACTTTCTATAGAAAACTTAAAAATACTCTATGTTTCCCCCTGAACCCTTTTTCAAAAATGTTCTCTGCTAACTATTAAGACCTGGATATAATCTAGCGTATGCACACAAAGTTTCACTAAAATCGGTTCAATAATTTCGAAAAATAAGGACTTGAAAGTTTGTATGAAATGCCGTACCGCGTAAACGCTCTTAAGACCTAATATTGGGAGTTAGGTACGATGCTTCTGAGACATACACAGACAGACAGACATATAAGACTGAAGTGACACATCTTCAGCAGACAAATCAATGTACATCTCCCATCTGAAACCCTCACACGTATCCCGCGTCTCCCTCATACGCGCCATTATTTTTAGCGCACAGCGCACGCTCCCGCGGCCGTGGTCATCACAATATTATGCATCACGCCTAGCCAGAGTAACAGTGATAGTGTTAAGTGTATACAGTGAAATGTGCGTCTTATGACGAAGGCTCAACCACCATGGATCACTTTAGACGACGACCTCGGTATAAACTGCGAAGGGTAAGTTGTAACAGAAAAAAAATCGACAAATATTTTGAGGTTATGTTACGTTTCTGACTTTTGTTGTTCACCCTAACTTGTAACCAAGTTTATGACTTAAAAATACTTTAATTTTAGTTGATATTTATAGGGTTTTGTTCAAGTTTTTATCATAAATAGTCTGTATACGTGTCAGTACAATGTTGCCAGGTATTAGTCATGTGTTGCCAATTTTGTAAACGTTAATTATTGTGTGTAGTACGAGAGCATTACGTCGCTTTGAATTTATAATAATACACTAAACAGAAGCAATATGGCGGTAGATACTTTATGTTTGTTTAACAAGTACTGTGTTAACTTTATTTGCTAAACAGTCAATGACGTAGGTATGTAAACTGCTGAATTCAGAGTTCAAGACCCTGAATGAACTTGAACCGGGTCATTCCTATAAAAATACTTCCTCATTATTTTTAGAGCAAAATCCAATTTATTCGAATTAGCCTCTGATGTCCAGCAAAAAGGATAAAGGACTCCGTTTCGATTCAACAAAAAATATTTAACAAAAATAAGAATATTATTACCCCATTCATACAAGTCTTTACATTTCCATAGTCAGGTAGACTGTCCCTTCGATAGTAGTAAACACACTATAAGAGGGTAGGACGTCAAATGATGGATATCTTATACCCAAGTACTTTCTATATTTATAAATCAAGCCCAATGAGTCAATTTAAACTGTCAATAAAAATATAGTTTTCGGTTTAGAAACTCTTCATTAGTGCAGTATGCACAATCTGTTTTACACAAACCAAGGTTAGGTCAGTATCGCATCATGTTCTTTGTGTTTGCGTACGTCATGAACACTCGAATGTAAGTACAGTTCTCGTCAAATAACTTTGCCCCTCTGAAGTTAGCCATTTGCAAAGTTCGCGCAGGTGCAGTCACGTAGACGGGAGCAAGCGGGACGCAAGCATGCATCGAACGTAAACGAGCGACTGAGACATAAAATCGCGCCACCATAATCCCCGCCCCGCGCATGCGCAGTTGCAGTTTGTTCGTAATTTTGACTACCTACTACGCAGCCACTCGTAGCCAACTTCAGAGGGGCAAAGTTATTTGACGAGAACTGTACATCGCATCAACAGTAATCCATCTTGAAATTAGCCATAATAATACTGGGACGGTCTACCGAGGGTTATCGTGTATCCAGTAGGTATCTGAGTTGCGGAGATCTGATAGGAATCAACGGTCGGTTTATTAAATACAAAAGCCGACTTTAAAAAGCCTAGATATGTGATGATGACTTGGTCAGTTTACATTTTGCATGTGTGGATTTGTTTTGTAGATAATATTTTTGTCTTTGACTGAAGATTAACAGCTAGCTATTCTAAAGAATTACATCTTATTACCTTTAAACGAGCAATGCTTGTATCTAGTAATTTGAAACTAGGGAACGGCTCCAACGATTTTCATGAAATTTTGTATGGAGGGTTCCGGGGGGCGTAGGTTTCATTTTTAGAAAACGTCGTTTTATCCGTATTTCAAAAAGAAGCCGAGCTAAGCTCGGTCATCCAGGTACTTTTACTATAATGAGTAACATAATGATTACTTTTAACCAATCAGTCTAATATGGAAAACACATAACGGAATTTCGTATCTCTAAATAGTATAAAATAAAGTCGCTGTCTGCCTGTTTGTTTCTCCGCTTACTTCTTAACTTTGCAGCATTTTATACAGCTTCCATTAAAAGAAGGAGCAATAAACGGGGAAGGCTTCTAACCCATGCGAAGACAGGCTCGCTCGTTCATCAATCATTACGAAAGGTTTTGAATACAAAACAGCTGAAGAAACCCTTAAAAAGTTCGATATCATCACAGTTACCATGCGTGCGTAGTGTACCTTTACTCAAATATACACCATTTTATTGTAAAACAATATAGCGTGTGACTAGTAATTCCGAATTCATGAATGGCGCATGAGTCACGAGCGTACGAGTTTGAACGTACACAAAACACTGAGCATTAACGTGCTCAATGAGAGGTTTGTTGTGAGTCGTCATTTGAAGGTTTTCTTGTACCTTTGAAACTGAACTGTTTTGTGGGAGATCATTCATTGAAATACGAACTTAGGTCGGTTTTCTCCGAATGTGAACTACACCTTGTTCAGGCAGTTTGTGTGGCTTTAATGCAAGTTAGGGCAACTGAGAGGGTAGCTGTACCGTCTGCTTTTTGATTTCTTCTTTTTGTTTAGATTAATTTGTTTCGTTATTATGATCGTTAGATAAAATATGATAGCTAATTTTTTAAGTTTAATTAATCCACTATCAGTACTGCGAATAACCCCCTATTTTGTTTCAAGGTAAGATTGAGAGAGATATACATTCTCTATTACGAATAACGTTGATGTAAAAGAGTTCTGTATGTAACTAGTTATGGTGTACGCCAGCACATCAAGCCACCCGAAACTATCAAATTTTCTCAATGAATTTTGAACCTAATGCTTTAGCGATAAAGATGAATATTTAAAAAAAAAAATACATTGTAGCTTGATGTGCAATAAAGTTAAATCTTATTTTTCTAAAATTAGGTACTTTAGAAATAATTATTTCCGGCTCTCAACAAGTAGTAAGTAGCTCCTTTAATATTCCCTTTACTTTAAGGCACCGTTCGTACAAGCAGTTCCTTCTATCAATATTCTTACGATTACTTATAAAGCTTGCCCCCGACCATTCCTAAGCTTTCTTTTGAAAATAAACTTCACCCAACTTGCCCTTGAACTTTCAAATGTCATGCCAATACTTTCTAATATTATCCCTCTCCATATTCTGCAAGCTAGATCTTGTCCATGTTTTGAATGGCCCTTGGATGGCCGTATCGTCCGCCGCGGACGGAGTGGGCCCTCGAACAAGATGGGCCTCTTATAAAACCTTGGAGTCAGTGATTTTGTAGTTGTTGGGTTCCGGTGACGGCGACTTGGCTTTGAAGATATTAGTGAAGTTCAATCTACAATCACCAATTCTTCAACATCAATACTGGGTCAATTAATATTGGTAACTATAATAATATTGGTACTCACGCCTTGTTTCCCATGAGAGTTGGCAGAAACTGCAGAAAACTAAGAACTGTATGAAATAAGAACGATAACAATTTTTGTAAGATCCAAGATTTTAAAAAAAATCCATGGTAAGCGATGTGATCTTGCGCTATTTTTTCCTGTGGTTGTAGTCGAAGACTGCAAAAAAAAAAAAACAATTATAAAAATTGTTATTGGCCGGTTGGTTACTAAATAAAGATATAGACTGCCCGTTCTTCGAGTTTAAATTTAGCTAAACAGTCATGACCTAAAGTTTCATGCCAAATGATTCGTGTTTCCAAAAATGTGTGAATCACAAGTACGAAATGCTGGCAATGTGTTTTTCTGATTAAATCTCCTGCAATTAGTATTTTCAATAAGATTTTAAATTACAAAACTAAAGTATTAAAAAATAATATAACACTGAGAGGAAAGTATAGGTAGCAGTAATGAACTTCCTCGCATAACGTTTAGGCCTCTATTCCAAAACGTAAACTCCAACTCAACTTGAACTCAAATTTACTTGTTCACAAACAAGTTGTCACACCAACTTTTCCGAGTCCATGTTCTTGAACGGGTGCCGTAAGTTGAGATCCTATTTTGGCATGTTACACACCGGCGTAACATACCAAACATGTACTGACCGGTCGCGGTGTTACGAGGCGTAATGTTATATGTTACAAACGAACATTAGTGCAGTCAGTACGTGGAAACGAGCACGATCATGCGCATGTTACATGCGTATGTGTTTTGTTTTACACGGAGATTAGGACACGGCGTAACATGTTCGCTGCAAATGTTACATGACGTCCTGTAACACCGATCAGTACCCCACTTTACTGGACTGTTAGTCCAAAAAACAGTTTACTTTTCCGCTTATACTAACCCCGCTACAACTAACACCCCACCGATGCGACTCCCTCCGGTATTCCATAGCTACTTGATCATGCCTGGCTACAATGCTATTTTCTTGCGCCCTATATTTATAATGATCCTGTTTATTTTCGTTGTGCTCATATTTACTGACATTAGGGAAAATAGGGTGTTCTTGTTTGTTCAGTGTTGGGGGAAAATAATAGGCCGTGATTCTGATTTTTTCCTTTTTGGTTGTGTTAAGTTTATTGTCTTGTGTATGTGTGTCTTATAGCAAGTTTGTGTTGTGTTTGTTTTTATGTCAAGATTGGTTTTTTCATTAGTGGCTATCCTAAGTAACTTCTGGTTTATCTTACCAACTTTTAAAAGAACTTGCTGGAAGCATTTTAAATTTATAATCTACGAGTAAATGCGTATTGTCTGTGCAGAATAAATAATTTTCCTCTCACCATTTACCATCTCACCTGATGGTAAGCGATGATGCGGTCGAAGATGGAGCACGCTTGCATAAAAGCAACCTTTTCACTCTTGACATAAAGACTCCCAGGTTGTAGCTATCAGGAAACACAGACTCTGGCAGGGAATTCCACTCCATAGCTGTACGCACAATGAATGTGCTCCCAAAACGTTTTGTGCGTGTGGGTGGGATGTCCACCATGTAGGTACCTGTGGCGCATCGCCGTACGCATTCTCCTGCATTAACTTCTGTCTATATTCCAATTTACTTGTGGTCAATACAACATATACCTATTCTCCTTGTCTTGTTCATTACACTTCATTCTGTACTGTACTAGACCCAGCCTTTACATACCAACTAAGTTCGTTCCATATTGTACTCTGTGAACTCCGTCGCTGCCTGGGCCTGCTTTTTATTTGCTTTGTAATCGCTACTTACCAGGTGTATTGGTTTTAGTCAAATATGTATTCTACCTCCACAATATCAATTCTGACTAGTGCCTACATAATATACTACACTCTAACACTGTAGTACTTGCTGTAAATGTCTAATTGAGAGGAAAACATCGTATCTTTAGGCATTACATTTCTTTACAGCCTAATACTTACATTGTAAGTCATTTCCTCCGAATACTCGCCATATTTCCATACATCGCGTACCCCCTTATATCCCCACCTTCCTGCTAATCAAAAATAATCCATCTTGCTATGACCATTAAGATCAATGTGGCTTGCACAAATTCAAAATGATAATTATTCCTCCTTGTATGATATTGTACGTCTATCTGGGACAAACGATCCAGCTAGGTAGGGCTAACTTCGAGAAGGAGGTCAACCGTCGAATCCGACTCGGCTGGGCGGCGTTCGGGAAGTTGCGCGGTATCTTCTCGTCTCACATACCACAGTGTCTCAAGACGAAAGTCTATGACCAGTGCGTGTTGCCAGTGATGACCTATGGACTCGAAACGTGGTCGCTCACAATGGGCCTCATCAGAAGGCTTAAAGTCACCCAAAGGGCAATGGAGAGGGCAATGCTCGGAGTTTCCTTGCGTGATCGAATCAGGAATGATGATATCCGCAAGAGAACCAAGGTTACCGACATAGCCCGAAGGATCGCCAAATTGAAGTGGCAGTGGGCAGGGCACATTGCTCGCAGAACAGATGGTCGATGGGGCCGAAAAGTTTTGGAGTGGCGACCACGTACCGGAAGACGCAGCGTTGGAAGGCCTCCCACAAGGTGGACCGATGACCTGGTGAGGGTCGCGGGTAACCGATGGATGCGAGACGCACAGGACCGGTTGTTGTGGCGACGCTTGGGGGAGGCCTATGTCCAGCAGTGGACGTCTTTCGGCTGATATGATGATGATGATGATGGATGATATTGTGGATTTATGAAGGATATCCAATATATTACCATGCCATCGTCAACTTAAAAAAAAATAGTTTCTCTCCGTTCTTAGAATTTTTATGTCTATTCAGATGTAGCTGATTCTGATAGGTTAAACATATACGTGTAACAGAATAAACGTAATAGGTACTTCCTAAGGTACTCATTATTATGAACAACTGTCACTTGGAAGCAATCCCGAAATCGCGAAAAAAAATCTGCTGTTCAGTACATTTTGTCGAGTTATGCTCACATAAATGTATAGGGCAGTCGATTTCAGTGTTAGTCCCATCGTAAAACTCGTTCATAATGATGAGTATAATGACCCCTTATGAGGTACCTATTCCGTATTTTCTGTTACACGTTGTATAGCTAAGTCTTATAGGTAAAATTCCGTAAGAAGGAAGTGAGATTTTTCCATAGTTTTACTAAAATAAAAAGCAACTAAATAAAAGCCTCAAAGGTAGTGTTTCGAGATTATCTCTAACTAACCGTTGCTTAGTTTTCCATTTGATTATTTTTTTTGTTTTCTTAAGGCATTTCGCGCGCTCTAGGCGCGAGGTGCCTTACTCTATATAAGCTACAGAACACGACACTTAAATATGACCACGCTCCTTTGGAACACCCTGCATAGATTACCGTAAAAAAACAGTTGCCTGTAACCGTCTCCAGAATCGCCTCAATTTCTGTATCAAAATTAATCAAAATAGGTTCGTGCTATTTAAAATAATAGGTTCGTGCAAGGCGTGAACACGTAACTAACAAAGAAACTTACTTTCGTATTTAGAATATAAGTTAGAATGATGATTCCTGGTCAAAAAATATAATGATTCTATTTAGTCCGTCAGTTAGATTATCGAAAAATATTGGACACGTATTTTTTGTTTTATCAAATCAATAAAAAAGACGAAGATAAAACGCATCAAAGATCAGGAGTGCGGGGTTGTTACGTCACGTGTACATAAAAGTGTACTTACAAGTGACGTCATACGATTTTTCAACGCACTGTATCGTTTTAACTCTTTGTTTAAATAAAAAAAGAAAAAATCAGGTCGAATATTTTTTGGTAATCTATCTGACGGACTAATTAGATTTTTTTAGTCAACTACTCCATGGTAAGCTTTATTTAGGTAGGTACATAAATAAGTTCGCACAATATCTAATGGTTAAAAGATGTGGTAAAAGTAAAAGAAAGAGGAGGATCGCGGATTCGCGGCACAAGGCGTTTTACTTTCCTCCCATGAGCATACCTATAGTGAATATATGCGTGAATTTATTTATGTGTGAAAAATGTGATAAGAATAATACATGATAGCGGATTTAACTTGGAAAAGAAGAGTGGTAGTTTTAACACGACTGCTCAATAACTTCCTTTTTTTTAAGTCGGCTAAAAGGAGTGTTATGTTTTATGTTTTTATTTTGTAGTTGCTTGCAGCAGCATCAAAAGATATTGATTATGAATGTAATCTACTTTATTTTAGTTACATACCCATGTATTTTTTGTGTCTATCTTCAATTTCAATACCTAAAATAAACCATAGAAAACATGAATAAGGTAATAAAAAGGTTCGACAAAATATTTTCATACCGAAATTTATTTCCGCGTGACCTCTGATTCGGTTTCTCCGTTTTTGGCTACGGTCAACCCAAATGCCATTTCAATTACCAACCATAAATAGCACAAGCGAAAACGCTGACCAAAATCCGATACCAAAAAGCAAAATCATTAAAAATACCGCACGTATGTCATACAACGTTTTTCTACACATTTGCGAGAAAACAGTACAATGTGTAATGAAAAAATCTTTTTGTTTATAGTGTTATCAGTCGGAAAGTGAATTCTTAAATGAAGAATCGGAGGCGCGAATTTGCAAATGGAACTACATCTTTCGTCTCGTTTTTTCTTTAGTATCAAAGTGAGACACACGTATTGTGCAAAAGCATCATTCAGCTTAGTTATTCTCGTAATGTGGGTGGCTTGGTGGAATTCCTTGATATTTTATGGAAATTAAAAAAAAACCGTAAAGGAAACGCACGGCTCTATACAACGGAGTATGTGGTAAAATATGTACTTAGGTGAGAGTACCTATTTTACCGCACGTTCCTTTGCGTGGTGCATAATTTTTAATGTATACAGTCTTCGTAAATGCATTTTTCGAGCAAATGTGTTGAAAATGAAAATCAACATAGCCTTCGTTCTAGAGAAGGACATTTTATACTTTCTATCAACATACCACACAGGCGAAGACGGTGACAAAACCTAGTACTACAACCATTTAAATCAGACACTGACTCCTAAACTTCTATATACACCTGCAACAGTTACATGGCTGGCTGAACGTGGACGCGGCGGTTGTCGACCTTAACACAGCGCGTAATGGAGCGCGCGCGAGTTTATCTTTGCGGAAGTTGTACGGACGCGCGGTTAGGGTGCGAGCTTTTGTTCGGGAGTTAGATAGTTGAGTGGGGTCGTTTTGGGATACTATCCAATTGAATATCGTATTTGTCACGTTTATCTGTAGGTTTCACTTACAATAAGCAGACGCGTGTAATGAGCAGTGACTAAAAGTAGTCTTTATCTACACTCACAACGTAATGTTCCAAATATGAGTTCAAAAACGAATGCATAAACACATACTTTTTTTTCGTGGAAAGGTAAAATTTAAAAAAAAAACATTACAGTTCAACATTTTCCTTCGATTTTTAAACAACTGCATCATAAAATAACTTTTTAATTTTTATAGCACTCTTTTTCTTTTTAATTTTTGGCGCGGGCTCATTGACTTAAGTCAATGAGCCAGCTTTTATCTTTGTCTATGTTTGAGCGCGCTGCGCAGTCATTCGAATACGCAATGAGAATATCCGCCATATTGGATTAAACTATTTTTCCACTTATTTTATTTCAACTGTATGAGTGAAGATAAAATAGTGTATGCAACGGCATATAATTAGGTATTAAAACACTCGTGTGATGCTATTATCACCCACACTCGTGTTTTAATAACCCTTTTTATATGGTCGTTCCATAAACTACTATTAATTATTTTTATGAAACAATAAATAAAGACAAGAAAATTCATAATCAAAATCGGTAAGAATCATATTTGTCGGTTCGTTTGTTTATGCCAGAAACGGCTGGACAGTTCTCTTACAAATCTATGGAGCTTACATGCTTTGGACATAGGACATAGGATAATCATTTGCCCCCTAGGGAACCACAGAAGTAAACTAATATAATTATTATGTGTTTGCTTTATCCGCCTGTATTTGTCAAAGGGTTTGACACAGTTTACCTTTAGTACACGCATATTTTCCCGATTATGTTTAAGAGCGTTTACGCGATACGGCTTTTCATACAAACTTTCAAATCCTTATTTTTCGAATTAATGAACCGATTTTAATAAAACTTTGTATGCGTACGCTAGATATCTAGGTCTAAATTGTTATCAGAAAAAAATATCGAAAAAGAGCAGGGGGAAGGATATAGTGATTTTTCACTTTCTATGGAAAACTTAAAATCGCTCTCTCCCTCCCTCTAAGGTCTTTTTCAAAAATGTTTTCTGATAACTATTTCCCACTGGAAATAATATTGATGAAATACTGCTTTAAGAGTTGGTGGTTAGGCCCCTGGATATCTAGCGTATGCATACCAAGTTTTATTAAAATCGGTTCATTCATTTTGAAGAATAAGGACTTCAAAGTTTGTATGAAATGACATACGGCGTACACGCTCTTAAGTGCCATTGTAATAGGGACGAGCTTAACCGTTCAAGCGCTTCTGGCAGCCCGGTGTGTCACACGATTCACGCGTTTTAAAAGTCTATTATTACTATAACGCAAGAATATCATCTACGTACACAAATCCATACTCCGTTCTGGTATTGGGTTATAGCAAATGGAAAAACTCGATGTAGAGCCCGATCCGGGATTCTAACCCAGGACCTCATAGCTTGTGTTAACTACCAATGAGACTGTCAAAGCATTTATGGATGATGGTATTCACTTATCATATATGTAGGTACCACGTTCCCGAATGTTGACACTTGTAAAGGTGCACCGTAGTGTAGCGCGCGTCCTGCCCGACGCCGTCAGCCGTGCTCGCGTCTGCCACAAGTAGGTCAAACGTCGCCGGCGCGGCGGACATCGATCCGAATCCTTGCGCATGCGCCACACCCCGCAAACAAACAATCACCTTACCCGTATCAAAACAAGACTCATTCTCCAGTGTCGCAAACAGAACTTTTTACCGCATGCCAACTCCGAACTTACACCGCAAAATTATCATAACCCCTTCTACATGGAGTTAGAGTTCATTTTCCTTTAACAGTTCCGAGGTTAAGTTTGGGAATAGGAACATTGCTGTGGTCGTTTTGGGTCGTATTACAAGGGAGTAAGGTTGGGAATTGATGGTTGTTGTGGGATGATGATATAGAATTATTAAATGACCAGCGGATGTAGTTTGTGAAGATAATTGTGTAAAAAAGTAAGGTACTTTCTCGCTGTTTGGAAAACGTCGTAAGTGGAGATAGGTTTTGATTTTTTTGATAGATTTAAAAGGAAAATATCTTCAAGAAAGCCGTCTGTAAGGGGGAAGAAATTTAAAGTCAAAAACTAAAAAAAAAATGCTTTTAGTAGTTTTAGAACCAGTTTCGATGACTTCTCTGACTAACTGACGTCTAGGGGACCCAATTTAATTAAAATAAACCGTAAACACGTGGAATTTAAGTATAAATCAATTTGAAATATACTGAAACCAATTGCATCCACCACACCAGGACGAAAGGTTTATGATTAAGACCAGACTTTGATTCTTCTTATTCCTAATATCCAGAACTTTTGTGAGAGTTAAACACACAGGGCATTTTAATCACTTATACTTGTGGCCTATAATATAATAACCAAGTTGGTTCTCTGCTTTTAATTAAGTATTTTATTTAATTACATCATGATTGGATCATATTGTAATGTTTGTATAATCATGGTTTGATAACTGATTCTGAAAAACCTGATGTAACATTATGTTTAGTTCCAAACAAAATTAAACAGGTTTTTTTTTATTATTATTATTGATAGGCACGTGCTTGACCATTATCTCACCTCAAATATATTTAAAACCAAGTAAGTATATTTAAATAAAAATATGTACTTACATATTACAAATGATTGTAGAATTTTACATGACTTCAAAACAATAAAAAATTACAAAGTTTATAATATTCTGTACAAATTCTATTGTAATTCCATAATTTGTAAAAACTTTGTTATATTATAAGTATAGTCAGAACTTTGGTCAATGTCCTTTCAGGAAAAGCTACGTAATCTGGCGGGTCTACGCACGAGGTCTACGCCACTGCGCCAGTGCTACGACCGCTACGCAATCGCTACGAGAGCGTAGCAAGCAACCTCGTAGGCCGCGTTTGTGGGCGTTTGCGTATTTACCTAAAGATTTATTTTATCATTGAAATGGGTATCGTTGTTACTACTGGTTTTTGTAGTAGTAATAAGAAGTATTTATTTTTTATTTAAATACCGCTATTTTATTAGCTTTCTACTGATATATTTAATACTATGTAATTTTAATCCAATTTAATGAGTAAGGACGCAAAGCCATTAAAAACTTATATATCAACTCATTTTTAGACGAAAACTTTAAAAAAAAACATACGACATAAAAGTCAAACCGTTATTTCTTTCGCCACATAAATCAACCAAAATCATGAATGAAAATAAAAGCGCCACTAATCATAAACCGCGTAGTATAAAAACGAAAGCTATTGCGTACGAGGTACGAGGCGTGAGTCACCTCGTGTATGCGGAACTCGCACATACAGGCCTTGTGCTCCTCATTAGTAGTAGGCCAGAATATTGCCGTCGTAACTGAAAAAAATCTAATTATTCCGTCGGATAGATTTCCAAAAAATACTGGACAAGTATTTTTTCTCTTTTCACGTAAACAAGAAATTTCACTTTTCTGGTCAAAATTGTAACATCGTAGTGATAACATCACTACGATGTTACAATTTTGACCACGTGTTTACCACGTGACGTTGTGACCACGTGTTTACGTAAAAAAAGATGTCCAATATTTTTTGGAAATCTATCTGACAGACTACTTTTTTTTTCAATATTATAAAATACTCTGTTTCCGAAAGGATTTCCAAGGTTAAGCAACGCCTCCCAAGGTCAGTCCGTGAGTGGACGGATGGGTACGAGTTTCCTCCGTGCGTTGGTCCCGGTTGTCATATGAACATCTTTGACAGTCGCATGTTGGTATTCAGAAGTCAAAAAATCTGACAACAGTCTTGCCAAGTGGTTTCGTGTTACCCAGTTTCTGGGTTGTGGAGTTCTGATAGGCAGTTGTTCCACGTAAATACTGTTATTCAGCTGGATTCGGTTAGACTGTAAGTCGAGTGTTGATCTCTAGTGCTACGCAATGTCATAACGCAGTTTATTTGGCCGCCAGGGTTGCCGAATTTATTCAAAAGAGTCACCGTGGCCCTGGAACGCGAAGGGCATTTGGAGGAACAAGGATGGGTTTTAGTCAGTAAGAGTCTGACACTCTTGCGCTCCGCCCAGAGCGGTCATTTGAGGATTTCCCACACTTTAAAAAATGAACTATAGATAGCATAAATGATGGATAAGATCAAGTCTCTAGTCCAGGCTAGAAGTTCTTGTAGTACTAACTTAATAGCGCATTCAGAACTTGAGCAATTGTTGCGGAGTTTGCCGTTGTATTTTTGTATGCTTGGTCTGTCGAAGTTGTAGTTAAGTTACAGGTTGTTTTTGAGTCGACTGTTTTGCCAGTTGTCAATTAGAAAATCCTAATCATCATAATCATATCAGCCGAAAACCTCAAGTGTTGCCACAACAACCGGCCTCGTCTCGCATCCGTCGGCTACCCGCGACCCTCACCAGGTCAACGGTCTACCTTGTGGGAGGCCGCGCCAACGCTGCGTCTTCCGGTACGCGGTCGCCACTCCAGAACTTTTCGGCCGCATCGACCATCTGTTCTCCTCCTGTAATATCCTTCGGGCTATGTCGGTAACCTTCGTTCTTTTGTGGATATCATCATTACTGATTCGATCACGCAAGGAAACTCCGAGCATTGCCCTCTCCATTGCCTTTTGGGTGACTTTAGGCCTTCTTATGAGGCCCATTGTGAGCTAAAATCCATACGAGTATTGTAGGTATACCGTACTCGTAATCACGCCAAGATAGCTTAGCGGTTTCCTAAGGGCCTATTTCTGACTGCGTAGGCCCAACAGATCAATTAAAAATATAGAACCTGAAGTTATTAGTCAGATAAATTAATAGAAACCCATCCGTATCGTGCTGAAATTATTTTAATCGGCACTTAAAATACTGTTAAAAAACCCGACTTTAAAAATTGCAATTTGAAAAGTATGATGTACAAGAAAACATTCTTGTTTTTCATTTTTGTTCCATATAATATTAAAGTTTTATAATAAGTAGATAACATATAGGTATATTTTAATTGAATAAATAGTGATGTTCAGAGGATACCCGTATTGGACATACATATATTTACTGCTAAAATCAAAACCCTTCCTTTTGCCGTAGTCAGGTAAAATAATACTCAATTCTAAGTGTATGTCGCTCCTCTCTACTGCTATGTCATATAACTTCGTTGTACTTGTGACTACAATCGAATTATCTGCGAGTGTAGTGCACTATTGGAAGCTCGTGATAAAAGCCTGTCTCGAGCGCAGCCAACTGAGGACGACGGAGTGAAGTACTTATGTACTTGTAGCTAGTTGTACTATGGAGTTAGGTTCGGTGCAAACGGGCCACCGACCACAGCTACCAGTGGCTGCCGCGCGCTACCGCCACTATTGTAACAGTGGCAGAAGTTTGCAACAGCCTCCGGTGTTTGGAATCTGCCACATTTTATAACCCGCTCTCCGCTGCGCAGTCTATCTAATCTAAGTATCGATATTCATTGGAGCAGCGCGAGTAGTGGTTATCGGCGTCTAGTGTGGCCCGCAGCGGACACAAGTGGCGAGACGCGGACACTGCTATCGCGAGTGGCCGCCACCGGCTACACCTGTGCGGTGCGTCTATACTATATATATGAAAAAGTGTGTTAAGTCGCTGTCGCTGGCCACCGGTGGCTGTGGTCGGTGACTCATTTGCGCCGAGCCGGGTTGGCTAGCTTTTGAAATGGAATACAAGTCGCTTCCCAAACCGATAAGCTCATCAAACTATTATTTTCTCAACTTCCTTGCTTAACATGCAGCGTCAGCCTCTCTGACCAATAGATCTCATTAACTATATAACAAACACAATACCCCTTCGCGAGACTGGTGTGAGATTAGATTTTCTAGCTTCCGAATATATACGCCTTTTATTTATTTATTTACTAGCTCTGGCCCGCGAATTCGTACGCGCAATATTTCCCGTTTCCGTATGAATTTTCCGTTTTCCGTTTTCCGCCTTCCTTGTGAATCATATACAGAAAGAATTTTCCAAAACCGACTGATAGTTCTAGAGATTAGCGCATTCAAACAAACAGATAAACAAACAAACTCTTCAGCTTTATTATATAAGATAGATTGTGTGGATGTGATATACAATGAAGTAATTTCTGTCCGGTTATGAATTGCATCAATAATTTAGAAGTGAAGATTGAAGTTTTAAAACTCCGTATTGATTCTAGTTTTACCAACAACTTGATACTTTGCCTTTCATTCATTTTATTTTATGCAAATTAACATGAAATGATTACGTAATTATTGTGACCTTTGAGCACGCACCCACATCTTGATTTACACGCAGACTGGTCAATAAAATGTTTAACTCATTCATCGCGTTAAATGAACTTGTTACAAGATATAGTTCCGTACCCAAAGGGTAAAAACGGGACCCTATCACTAAGACTCTGCTGTCCGTCTGTCTGTCTGTTTGTCATCAGGTTGTATCTCATGAACAGTGATAGCTAGACAGTTTAAATTTTCACAGAAGATGAATTTCTGTTGCCGCTATGACAACAAATACTAAAACAGAATAAAATAAATATTAAAGTGGGGCTCCCATACAACAAACGTAATTTTATTGCCGTTTTTTATGGATGGTACGGAACCCTTCGTGCGCGAGTCCGACTCGCACTTGGCCGGTTTTTATCATAATTCTTCCGATAATCCAAAAACGGTGCATAAAGGGCATTTTAGCAAGGGTTTCTAGTTCTTGACTGCACCCCAGAATAAACTAGGGTGCAGTCAAGTCGAAATATAAAACATTAAATTGTGTAGTATTTCTACACAATAAATGTTTTATACTTCAACATTTGCCTAATTGCTTTTTAGGGTTCCGTACCCGAAGGGTAATCAACGAAACCCTATTACTAAGCCTCTGCTGTCCGTCAGTCTGTCAGTGGGTTGTATCTCAAGAACCGTAATAGGTAGACAGTTGAAATTTTCACAGTGTGTATTTCTATATCCCTACTAATATTTGCGAAAGTAACTCAGTCTGTCTATCGGTCTGTCGTCTATTACGTTTTCACGCTAAAACGGCTGAACGGATCGGCAAGAAATTTGGCAGATATATAGCCTGGGATATGGAGAAGGACATAGGGAACTTTTTTACGCGATAACTGACATACACGCCGGCGGAGCCGTGGGCAAAAAGCTAGTTCTATTTATATAATAAAAAAATATCAGTTTTTGGTACGGGACCCTTCATGTGAGAGTCCGACTTGCACTTGGCCGGTTTTTCTGTACTATTACTACGTCTAAAAAGTCAAAATCATATTGATCAAACCATTCATAGTATCTTCTGAACCCGCCTCAATTTAATTGAAAGCATATTGATAACCCTTAAACACGAGTTTAGGGCCTGTAAATATAAGTTCAGGGTCGTTAATATGCAGTTTATGATATTGCGTGATGATAAAATTAATGGCTTTTGGCTATGCCTAATGAAATTAATTTTTCTTCGGGACAATAAACTTGTGTATCAGACTGTGTCATCGCACATATAATATTAATTGGCTATGATATGACCATAGCAAACAGTTTTTTTATAACTAAGCAATCAGGATGGACCGATGACCTGGTGAGGGTCGCGGGTAGCCGATGGATGCACGAGACCCACAGGACCGGTCGTTGTGGCAACATTTGGGGGAGGCCTATGTCCAGCAGTGGACGTCTTTCGGCTGATGTGATGATGATGATGATGAAGCAATCAGGAGGGTAGGTCTGAGGTCTATTTTTTATGGATTGTAAATCATCAAATGACTTCTTCCGCTCTGGGTGGAAAGGAAGGGAGTGTTAAACTCTTACTGACTAAAACCCATCCGTGTTCCTTTTTATGCCCTTTGCGTTCCAGGGCCGCGGTGACTCTTTCGAATAAATTCTGTAACCCTGGCAGGAAGTCTGAGGTCTATGGCCAAGTCCAGTTACCAAGTCCTAACACACTTTTCGAAATTACTCAAAGACGATGACACCCAGTAATGAAAAAAAACAGTCCATAATTAAAGTGTGTTATTGGTGTTTTTAAACGATGCTCTCTGTACTGCTTGAAAGGTGTCACAGCCACCCTATGTGATCCCACTGCTGGGCACCAGCTCCCACGTTCTTAGTTATACTTATTACTTCGATGCCCACTGATCAAAATCTAGCAATTATGATCTATTTGCTTGACTTTTGTCCACGCCCCTCTGCCATGTTCTACGTTATCTGTATGTACCTAGTTGTATTTTTATAGTACGTACGTAAATTTTATGTGTGTAGTGGTTAATGGTGCTTATCCAGTATTTTACAGAACTAATTTATGTTAATTGGCATACTTACACGCGGGGGCGGATTTTAAATTATAGCATTTTAATTGGCAGTGGTTTGGCAATTCTCTGAGGCAGATACCATTTTTTGTAAACTATGTTTCCTTAAATTTCTACAGGCGCAGGTCTTATTTCAATTCTTCATGCTTAAATCAGTTCTAAATCATGTTGAAACTGCCAGTTTTTATCGGTTTTGACCTTAAAGAGCTTCATGTAAACAACGACCTCCCTATTCCGGTACTAATTACATTAGATCCAGCCCTTTGACTGCGTTCTGGCTTCATAACTCCATTCAAGCTCTCACAGCGGCTGTCGACGCTGGAAACAATTGGCCTTCCATTATCTGAGGTGACCCACTTGCCGGTAATCCCTAATCTTGCTCCCAACACGGTTCGTCAACCGGAGTGGAGCCGTGCGCGCGCACCCATTCACCTAACGGCGGGGGAGAGTCCGCCAATCCGAGGGGGGCTGGAGATTTGGAGTTCGGAGATATTCGGGCTCATTCGCTCGCGACCGTCGCGTTGGACGGTAGTGCGGCAGTTCCGATGTGCTGCCACCACGGCCGACCCAGACGCGATCCCACTGGTGGTCCGCAGTGGCCACCACCTGCCGCCATGTCGTAACATGATGGGGTACAACAACCAAGGCCATGGGTACAACAAGTTGTTCACACAGGTGCGCGCGCAAGTGTTGTGTTGTTGCCTAACAAAGTGTTGATTTGTGGCTTGTTGATGATAAGGGTCGCCATGTCGTAATGTTTACGTAATGCTGATAATGTTTGTTTGTTGACACGCATCATCGTCCGACTTCGCTTGCAGTCGGCCCGCCGCCGCCCTGCCGGCGCTGACCTATAACTTGCGAAGGCGGGACCGATGCAATTCGTGTCAGTTCTATTTGGGCCCTGCCCTGTTGCGATCGTTGGTTTAAGCCATATTTAGATCTGTTTCCATCCAATAATGGTTATATTTACGCGGAATTGTGCTTAAAGCTTCCTGGTAGTGTTTTCGCAGCTTCGAAACATGTTTGTGGTAAGATTCTTCACGTTCCTTTGATAAATATTGACGAGACTGTTAGCCGACGTTTGACGGTATCCAGGTACGTTATATTATGTTCCACAGCATCAGAATGTGCTTCAATCCCGCGTCTGTTCTCCGTACGGACTCTATTTCCGACGCGTGAGCTGTTGGTTTGTTTGTTTGTTTGTCTGTCATTACTGCTAATAAAGGGTGTCCCAACATTAACGCAAGATTTGATTTTACTAGAAAACACAGTTTTTCTTTTTAAAATTGATATTTTTTACTAAATCATAAAGTACACAGGATAGGGTAAAGTATGGAATAGCACAAAGAGCAAATAGTCTCCAAGGTTTTGAGAAAATACTCAAAACCTATATCCTAGGTCCTCAATACTCTTATCGAAATTTTCCATTACGTACCATTTTGCATAAATGTGGCTGAACCGTTGATTCAGCGTTGAATCTCCTCCTTCAGTGCACTGGTGGTTGTGGGTTTGTTTGCACTACCTTTGACTTGATTTCAGAGAACTCCAAAAAAATAAATCTTGTGGTGTTAAATCGGTTTGTTTGCATAGACCTTTGATTTCAAAGAACTCCAAAAAAAACCAGTGGTGTTAAATCACATGATCTAAAATGATAGATTTTCTGAACTTTGACCACCAAAAGTAATGTTTTTTTAACAAAACCGCTGCTCTCTTGAGTGGTTCTTAATTTTTACTAACTCTAAACTATCAGCTGTCAAACTGTTATATTTTTGGGATTTCACAAATGGCGGCAAAATCAAATCTTGCTTTAATTTTGGGACACCCTCTAAATGTGTACCTATTATAGTTTAACGTATGCGCGCATGTTGTACGTTCTATTTCAACGAAACTATTAACAACAAATTATTTGTTGATTCCAGTTGAATTGTTTGTATTTCCGTTTACTTCGAATTGTAAAACAATATTTGTTAACATTGTAGTTCAAACAATTCAAAAGCGATGGGATTTCCATGTTATTGTATTCAAGTATAGTGTAGTAAATAGTGCCAAGTTTGCAGAACTTCAATTTTATTCCAAAATAGGCACTAAAGGACTTCCTTAATTGCCCATTATTATTGCAAGTGCAAGTGTACATTTCGTCCCTTAGCAAACAACACCGCTCAAGTCATTTTGACTAAGTTAACTGTAGGTACAGCTAAAAACCGATTAATTTGTTGTAACCAATGTACTGGGGTGCCATGACAATTTTTTGAATTCTGGCCTAGGTTTGTATAATACTTTATCGTATATATCAGTCAAAGTCAAAGTCAAAGCATTTATTTCAATTAAACCATTTACAGGCACTTTTGAATTGTCAAGGTCGGTCGGTCAAAAAGATGAAGCTATTTGCACGTTCCAAGGCGGAGATCTCTATGGAGAAGAACGTGCAAGAAACTCCACGGACACTCTTTTAAAAAAATAATATTTTGTTACAAAATTATGGTTACATCATTCATATTAAAATAATACATATGTGAGAACAATGTAAAAGACGTGCGGGATAAAAGAGTCTGGAGTAAAAAGAAACAGTTCAAAGAAATAATTAAAATAAACCATGGCAGCCAAGGGATGACCAGTCTCAGCTGACGGCGCCCGTTCACGAACATGACGCATACGCTAGCACCATTTGTCTCAACCATTTTTAAGGGAGCCAAATGATCCAACGCACCCGCCACCATCAGACAGACTTTTGAGTGAGCATGACATTCCCAATCGCCAGGGTACATTCAAGTCAAAGACCTACTCAAAATGATCATTATAGTTTAAATTTAAGGTACATAGTACTCACAAATGTGCCGTTAATGCATGAAATTATACAATGCTAAATAAATTGAGTCTAGTCAGTTTGATCCAATTAAATTAATAAGAGGAAACCGCTCAATCCATGAAGAGCCAAATTTTACTTAAGCGGTGTTGTTTGCTAAGGGACGATTTATCTTGATAAGAAGTTAATACAGGGACCATACTATGATGAACCAATGCAGCAATGCTATCACGATTCCATTGTGAAAATGAGATAGTCCTGTGCTATGCGTCTTGTATAGCTCCTTCTCCCTCCGACACTGGAATCATGATGTTTTAAGACGTCATTATAAAACCCCTGATCTAACGTAAGAGAACCTATGAGGTACAGAAGCTTTGTGATGACTGATAACGTAATTATCCAGCAATTAGCTTATCTAGGTAAAACAAAAGATGAAAGTATTTTTATGTTACAATCTCCAATTAGATAAGTACTATTTCTTATTCTCCCGGTGATCCCAACCGTATCTTAAGGTGCTCCCTGACTTAGAGCATTACAGTGCGCAACTTGATGATACAATCGTAAACTAATATTATAAAGAGGTAGCTAAAGTTTGTCAGTTGGATTGAGGTTGTAAGGGGTAATCTCTGTTGCGGATTTTGTTTGAAAGATTTATCGTGACCCTGGAAAGCAAAGGGCACTAGGAGAAGCAGCGGATGGGTTTTAGTCAGTAAGAGTATGACACTCCCTCCCGTTCCACCCAGAGCGGAATGGGTCATTTGTTTATTTCCCATTCATAGAAAAAAATGTATCTGATAGCCACATTCATGAGGAAGGTCATAGGCTATACGGGAACGGGAAATTCCTACGGGGACGGGAAGCAACGGAATATACGCGTACAAAGTCGCGGGTAAAAGCTAGTGTGTAATATTTTGATACAACCTGTAACATCAATGCGCACCACTTGTAATTGAGCGTGTCGTGGACGCGCAGCACGTCCCGCTCAGTGGTCAGTGTTACTGTAATGTAATGCTCAAAATCGAATCTGGAATGCTACATTACAGGCGAATGCTCATCAAGTCAGGGGGCAGTACTGTAATGAAATGCTCAAAATCGAATCTGGAATGTTACATTACAGGCGAACGCTCCAAGTGAGGTATAGATCTAACATCAATGTGAGTCAAATTACTGTATATTCCTGCCTAGTAGAAACTTGTGACTTTCCATCGATTTTTCAAATTTATTTTTAACCAGAAAAATCATTCGTTTTTCTAAGATGTATTTATTTAGCAAAACAATCTCACGAAAAAATTAATTCAGTAATTTGAAAAGCAAATAGCATAGACAACCGTATGGAACTCTTTGTTTCCTTATTAAACACACAATTATAATTAGGTATAACGAACAAGCTTTTGTCAGTGGCTTTAAAAAAAAAATCTGTATTTCATACCTTGCTTTTTTTACTCGTGACTTCTTCTTTCCCACATTAGATGGCGTCATCATCATCTGCCTAGCCTTTTCCCAACTATATTTGGGTCGGCTTTCAGTTAAACCCGATTCAGCTGAATACCAGTATTTAAGGTAAAGCGACAGCCTATCCGACCTCCACAACCCAGTACTTCTTGGTAAGACTGGTCACGTGACATGTATACCACATCTAAAGGCCATAGAAATACGTTGGAAATGACAGGTATGAATGACGTAAACAAACACAACGACCAAGTTTACAGACATCTAATTTGTTGTGTCCCTGAATAGCATCCGTCCGTGTAATCTAAAGGATTTATTCTTAACATTGTTCATCATAGTGACAAGATGTCAATAGCATCATCTCTGCTTGCGACGACTACCTGTTATTAAACATAGTGGAAACTTGCCTTATAAAACTTTCAAAAGGAACATATTTTTATCAGGAGATCGGGCAGTAGCATTGGCGACGGTATCGAAATGCTTTTACCTTAAAACTTTGTTTATGGTCGTACTTTTTACCCAACTGCCCCAGAACCCAGAAGGTGTTACGTACCTGTGTGTTCCTTTCTTTAAAATATCACGTCAGACTCACCTACTTGATTCTCATATGGTTTGACCATTACATGTATAGCGCACAAGAGACTTTTTTCTTCTCAGGGCAGTCAGAAAGGAAAAACCAGCCTCATCTAAGCTATGCCATTCTAACAAATCATGTTACCATCTAGAAATAATAAGCTTAAAATTAAATTTTGAACCAATTAGAGACGGAATTCGTAATCCAAACCCACCACGATACGGAATACGGAAAAACACACACGCGTTGAATTGTCATTAATACAATGCGCCTTATCCGGTTGCATTCAACTATTTTACGTTAGTTTTTTTAAGTTACTTAGCAGACCTCAAACTGCAGAAAAGTGTGAAAAAACTCAGCTTAAGTAAATGTTTTTTTAAGGAAATTATCAAAGGACTCCTTCTGGGCGGAGTGGGAGGGAGTGTCAGACTCTTACTGATTAAAACCTTACCGTGTTCCTCCTAATGCCCTTTGCGTTCCAGGGACTTGGTGACTCTTTCGAACAAATTCCGCAACAAATACCGACTAGACTGAGAATTTATTTATGCCACCCAAGCGAAGCCAGGGTGGGTTGCTAGTCCTGCATATTCTGCACAGACATCTGGCTACTTGGCAAAATTACTATGACGTTCGACCATGCTTTGGGAAAACCAAAACATTGAACAAAATCCGTGTATTATGTGGGCCATATGTTCAGCATCCGCTCAGCTAAAGTGATGGATCAAACGGATTCCATTGACTAAGATAATAAATTAAGATTGATAACAGAGATAGTGCTCTAAATTCATCAACCTTATCAGCATCGAAGATTATAATGTGGCCACAGTAAGTCTGTAGCTGTAGGTAACTAGATCTTTGTCAGACGTTAAGGTAATAGAAGCCAGAAAATCTGTAACCAGTCTTGCCAAGAGTTATCGGGTTACCCAGTTACTAGATTGTGGTCAGATAGCTACAACCTGGGAGTCTTTAAGTCAAGAGTGAATAGGTTACTTCTAGGCAAGCGTGCTCCATCTTCGACCACATCAACGCTTACCATCAGGTGAGATAGTGGTCAAGCGCGTGCCTATCAATAATAAAAAAAAGATAGGCAGTGGCTTCATGTAAAATGCTAAAACTCAGCTGCTGTGTATCCGGTAAGACTGGAAGCCAATTTTTTCCGATTTCGTCAACAATCATCTTCATATTTCAGCTTATTTACACCAAAATCTTCCTCATGAATCACTCTGTTGTCGAAAACCGTACGAAAATCCGTTGGGTCGTTTTTGAGTTTCATCTCGGTCAGACAGACGTAGTGACAGTCGCAAGACACCTACAGGCAAAGTTTCCGCCGGAATATACTTCTGGAATAAAAACGTATTCTACAGCGTGTTCCAGAAGATTGTGCTCATATTTAAGGGCGGTGTTGTTGCTGCCATAGAGTAAATAAACTTTTTTCTAAAAACCCGACCTCGAGAAACGTCACAAAAGTAAAGAAAATCATTTTTCAAGGAGTCTGATGCAGTTGGTAGGATCGAATCTGTGATTTTAACTAAAATAAACACCAATAACTGCATCAGACAGCTTTGAAAGTGTTTATTTTTTTACTAGTGTGTTTCGTTTTTTAGCAGACGGGTTTTTTGAAAAAAACTTTTTTTTATTTTGTTCTTTTTTTTCTACCTAATTGTACCTATAACAGATACCTGCCTAGCTTTTCCCAACTATATTGGGGTCGGCTCCAGTCAACCCGGATTCAGCTGAATACCAGTATTTTAAGTGGAGCGCTGCCTACCTAGCAGATACCTACTGAACACCACCCTGTCTAAACAGCCTGTTAGTATGTCCTACTCGTTTAACTGTTAGTTCTTCGTGATTGTTTATTTAACATCCAAACGCACCACATTCACATTTATATTATTAATAGTTGGAAACACGATGATAAACATCTGTTTTATACTGTTCATTTTATAATCTTCATAATTAAAAGCGTACTGTAAAAGCATTGCAGTCAGTTATTTTCATGCTTTTCAGAATTGTAGTGGCAAAAAGGTCAAACATTTTGGATGGCATGTGTAAACAAAAGGTAATTAAACAAGCAAAAGGGTAAACAGTACCGTGAATGAAATAATTTAACAAACGCAAACGTTCGTTTTCATACTGGATTCTCTGAAAATTGTAAAGCCAATCTGATGGATTGCCAGAACTTCCAAGTGGTTTCGAACTGCAAAATGTTGAAGCACATTCATGATAAAGGTTACAACAATATCAAGGTTTATTTTTTTTTATTTGGTATTCTTCTCGAGGGTTTCTCTTGACAGTTACCCTGACTTCATGCCATGAACTAGCTATCCGTCGTCAAACAGGGTAAATGGGAATTAAGGGGTGAATAGAAACAGAACTTTGATAAGGTTTTTTACTGTCTTTCTTTCTTTCTTTATCGTGTGGGCAGTAAGGTCTAACGAGCCCACACACCCTAGTCTCAAAATATCTAATATATGGTTAATATATGGTTTGACGACCGCCATTTGGCGGCCGGGACCACCGGCTTATACGTGCCTTCCGAAGCACGGAATCATCTTTTTATCAGACAGTCAGGTGATTCAAGCCTGCAATGTCCTAGCCAAACTGGAAACAACTTTACAAAGTATGCTTCCCGTGGGAATCGAACCCACGGGAATATTTTTTCTAAGAAAGCAACTTAATTTTATTTGTATCAATTCAATAAAACTGAAGACCGCAATTGCTGCAAACTAAATTTAAATAACGTTTACATTGCCTTCAAAGTTTTGTGCCAAATTCAGAATTTCATCTATGCTAGGTGCAAGAGAAGAAAAGCTTTTGCTAAAAGATTATACGAAAATGATAAAGTTTTTTTCTAAATGAGTCTTAAAATTTTGTCTGGTTAGTGTGGTGGTACAAGTTTTTATAACAAAAACACCTTTCGTTGAAATCCATGAAAATGTTGATGTTTCAGTGATTTAGATTAATTGTTTATTTTTATTCGGACGTTTCTCACATTTCTCTCTGTTATAATCTGTCTGTCGGACATGGTCTAAAGTTCAACAATCCTACGAACTATGGTAGACACCAGATAAATGTGCAAAAACGGTCATTGACCCACATACATTTATTAACTTTCTTAACAACAAAAACAGGAAAAGGTTCTTTACGACTTCTATCGTGATCCTTTACGTTCTCTGGTAATGAAAAACGGTTCATAATTTATTGTTCGGGTATCTACGAAGGGATATTAAAATTAGAAAGGTCAATGTACTTTATTGCTAGTTTATCTGGCGCCTACCTTATAATATTATAAATACGAAAGTGAGATTTTTCGATTCTTTGTTTGTAAATTTTCAAGTCTTATTGACTAAACCGATTTTGATGAATTTTGGTGCAGAGATAGACTAGGGACCCTGAAGACGGTTATTGGCTACTTTGATGCGAGCTAGTATTGTCTTATTTAAGTTTGGTTTAACCACAGATATAGGTAGAATTATATCTGTGGGTGAACATATAGGTAAACTAGCTTTTGCCCGCGGCTCCGCCACACATAGGCTACTTTTTACGCGTTTTCGCGTAAAAAGTAGCCTATGTCCTTCTCCATATCCCAGGCTATATTATCTGCTAAATTTCATGACGATCTGTTCAGCCGTGAAAGCGTAACAGACAGACAGACAGAGTTACTTTCGCATTTATAATGTAATATCATGTAGGGATGTGGATTATTCAAGTTCAGACTATTAATATTTATATACTACATATTATGTACCTACAGTCAATCCTGAAAACTTTTAACTTGTGGATATGATATTATAAAAGCCCGCACTCGACTTTTACCAGTAAGCCTTGGCAAATTTGGCGGATTTACCGTAATTCGGGGTTAACCCCGAATTACGGTAAAAAGTTAAAATAAGCACGTTAAGTTGTGCTCCACAAGATTATACGTTAATATTATAAACGGTAGTATTAAATTGTTTAGTTGTTACTATAATAAAACGTATAATCTTGTGGAGAACTTAACGTGCTTATTTTCTGCATTTTCATTCTAAAATAATTTGTTATTTCTTATAACAAATTATTTTATTGCCTTTTTAATACACCATGTTATGTCCAAACGTAGAATAGCATGGAAAACAAACAGCATCTTGAAACTATATCACCCCCGATCGTCTTAACCATCTCCTGTGTTGCTGCCAATGCCAACATACTCATGTTGAATGGTTGATGTTGACAGCACGTTGAAAGAAGAAAGAAAAAGACTTTATTTGCGCCAAGCGTGACGCATACCAAAAATAAACAAAATTACAAAAAGTTATGCAGGTTGGGAAGATATGCGTCGATGCACTACTTGTAACTTGGAACTTATTTGTGAGCTGTTAACAGAAAAACTTTTCCAAGGTCCAGTGTAGCTTTGCCTTTCGGCCCCATAAAAACCTAATTGAATTCCTCTGCATCGTGAATGTGACGTCATATGCAACTTAGCCGAATACTTGGCTCCAAATTATTTTCATTGTCTTTTTAAGACACCATGTTATGCCCATGCGTGGGATGAGTTATTTTACTGCATTGTCATTCATATTAAGATCCATTTTGGCACGGTTTACTGGTTTTTCCTAATAAAACCTAATTTAATTGATCTGAATCGTCTATAACACGTCATATGCAACTTAGCCCAAATATATTTATGCCTCCATATTATTTTTATTGTGTCTAGTGATAGTAGGAAAAGTAATTTTTCAACACCTTTGCTCGAAAAATGCATTTACGAAGCCTGTATGCATTGTTCGAAAGTTAAAAATTATGCACCACACAATGGAGCGTGCGGCAAAGTAGGTACTCTCACCTAAGTACATATTTTACCGCAAACTCCGTTGTATAGCGCCGTGCGTATTCTTTACGGTTTTTTTTTAATTTCCATAAAAATTAATAAGAATTCCACCAAGGAGTTTCACATCACGAGAATAAAAAATAATCGAACCTCCTTGGAAGCGCTTTTGCTGTATACGTTTGTCTCATTTTAATATTATAGAGAAAATGAGAGAAGATAAATAAAAAAATAAAGTATGTGGTTCTAATTTTCACCACGCGCATGTGGCGCCCTTTGCAAATTCGCGCCATTTTCATATTAGAAACGTCAAAGATTGTTGCGACTTTCCGACTGATTTCTAGAGACAAAAAGTTTGTTTCATTACTTATTGTAATGTTTTCTCGCAAATGTGTCGAAAAATGTTGTATGACACACGTGCGGATTTGGTTTTTACAAACTCGTGACTATGGTAAGCCCTCGACTTCGTCTCGTGCTTACATTCGTGTGCTCGTTTGTAAAAACCAACTTACCGCACTAATATCATAAATAACTATTACTGTTATGTCATTGATATTAAGATCCATTTTGGCACGGGTTTAGTTTAGCTATAGGCAGTTATTGTTGTCTTTGGTTATTTTATCCGGCAATATGTAGCACTTTTAGTTACTTGGAACCCAGTTAGTAAAACTAGAACCCACTAAATGTATAATTGAAACAGTAAAAGACTGTTCCAGGATCCAGTGAAGCATTGTTAAATATTGCAATTTTTAGCCAACTTTCTTTATCAATTTTCTTTTGGCTTTCGTTTTGGCCCATTGAAATGTATTTGGATTCCTCTGAATGGTGTATATTATGACGTCATTAATACAATTTAGCCCAATTACGCCTCCATATTATTTTTATTGCCTTTTTATGAGTCTATGTTAAGCAATTTTACTGCATTGTCATTCATATTAAGATCTTTTTTGGCATCCGTACTAATACCATGAAATGCGAATGTTTGTTTAACTTTTAAGTTTTCATGTCGAAACCTGTATCTATAGTCTATAGACTATAGTCTGTACATTCTGGAACATGGGTCATAGGATAATTTTCATCCCGGTAATAAGGTCCGTTCGGATAATATCCAACGTTCATGCAGTACAGGGCTGGGCAATATTTGAATTACTTGTAATTAAAATACGTACTCGTAATTGAAATGAACTTACTTACGAATACGTACTTGGCATTTGTATTTCAATTACCTACTTCTTAAAAATGTAATTTGTAATTGGTATTTCAAATACCTGACGCTGAGGTATTTTGTATTTAGTATTTCAAATACTTATGGCTTCGAAATACATTTGAACATAAATACTCGTACATTTAACATAAATACATTTAGCAAACTTATTAATGGGTGCGTTCTGCAGAAAACAGCGCTCGATAGCTTTCGTAAGCAAAAAGGCTAACCTAACACACACCTGACTGTATTTTGTAATTAGTTTTTTGTATTTTAAATAAAAATATTTCAAATTCTGTATTTTTTATTTTATATTTCAAATACTTACACAACTTAAAAGTATTTTGTACTTCGTATTTGAAAGACATGCGAGATAGTATTTTGTAATTTGTATTTTAATTAAAGCAAAGCATGTATTTTCCGGGTGAAGTCGCTGTTGGAAGCTAGTAGTTTATAAGCAGTAATGTACTCTTTGAAGTTGTTTTATACTCCGCTAATGACGATAGTCGTTTTACGATTGTTATTACGTTAGCTATCTGTATTGGTATGTCCGTTTGTTCTTGATTCAATTTGGCTATTAGTATTGTTTCGTATTTTGTTAATAGTAGTTTATGCAACGACCATATAAAAAGGGTAATTAAAACACGAGTGTGGGTTTATCACACGAGGCGTAGCCGAGTGTGATAATAGCATCACACGAGTGTTTTAATACCTAATTATATGCCGTTGCATACACTATTTTATCTTCACTCATACAGTTGAAATAAAATAAGTGGAAAAACAGTTTAGTCCAATATGGCGAATATTCTCATTGCGTATTCGAATGACTGCGCAGCGCGCTCATACATAGACAAAGATAAAAGCTGGCTCATTGACTTAAGTCAATGAGCCCGCGCCAAAAATTAAAAAGAAAAAGTGTGCTATAAAAATTAAAAAGTTATTTTATGATGCAGTTGTTTAAAAATCGAAGGAAAATGTTGAACTGTAATGGTTTTTTTTTTAAATTTTACCTATCCACGAAAAAAAAGTACGTGTTTATGCATTCGTTTTTGAACTCATATTTGGAACATTACGTTGTGAGTGTAGATAAAATCGTTTATAGCGGTTTAATTTTACGTTTATTTTTATCGTGAATCCGGATTTATGAGCTGGTTAGTCATTTTGTGTACCTAGTGATGGCGACACTGTCTTTGTTAATTCGAGAAAGTTAGCTCACATTTAGTTATAGTACACTAATCACTAACTTGGGCAGGTACCGATACGTTTATTGAAAAAACTATTTTCGAAGTAAAACGCTCACATGGTTCTGCAATAATTCGGTAGAAACTTATGAGTCGATTCAAACTTAATGATGTCCGTAAAGTTGGCATTTCGCTGCGCAGTACCCCACTCCTTACCTTCGCTGTCTCATAAATTGGCTACTACGCAACGACTCGCGGAGTGTTCCGAGTCGCCAATAGGTTTGATCTGTCCTTTACCATTTTAATGGCCCCACATAAACTAAACTAATATTGTCGCATACTTCTTTAGTTGTCTCAGTATATAAAGTAAAAAACTATAAATATAATTTATGAATAATTAGTCGTTATAGTTTCGGAAATATACCGAGACAAAAACCATTTTTTTTAAATCTCTCCAAAGGCTGATCTGGTTGCTGGAATTCATTGAGTGCGTTTGTTTTACTGTCCTAAGCGGCACTTGGTCCCGAATCAGTCCATTCCCAACAGAAATAGACTAATAAAAACACGCTTCTATTATCGTGTGGACGTCATCGGGTCGTTGAGAATACCAGCCTGTTTGATCGACGGATTTGTCTAGGCAGATTGTATACGATAGGCATTCCTTCATATCATGCATTTTTATATCGTGAAGATAGTTTATTTATTTTATAAGCGTTAACGTCTATGTAACATTGTTTATCTGTATCAAAAACAAACATGGCTGTCTATTCTTTTTGTAATATTTGACAGGTTCCGAATTTGAAAATTTAAAATGTTAGGGTGATCTCTTTGGGCAACTCTAGAATGGTCCGCGTACGTAAAATCGACTAAAGCTTCGTTATTAAGGGATTTTTAATTATAATGTTAGTGGTTTTGAAAGAACTTGTACCGCAATGCATTATTCATTATATTCATGTTTTATTGGTCTTTATGTGATCGTGATAGGAATGACGTCATAAAATTAATTGTAATCGAGTTCACAGTCGATTTGCATGTTCTATACTACATATATTTTGCGGATGACTTGCCAAAAGTCCTTGAATCTTTTGTATCGAGGTTACATCTACCCCATCCCCTGAAAGAGCCAAGCCAAACACGAAAAATCCGCATAATAAAAAATAACTCACCTACCCACGCAACGCGAAAAACATAGTAACGCTAGCCAAAACAGTGGTTGATAAATAAAAAATCCTCTACTGGCGTTGCCCCAAAAACAAGGGCGTAAAGTATGCACAGTGGGGGTTATCGAGCCAGTGCTGGGCGGCCGGGGGAGGCCATGACGTCACTACTTCGACCCGCCAGGCTGCCGCCGAAACCGTCGTGCCAGTGTTGTTCAAGCCTTGATCAATCGCGGCCAGATAAAGCCTCCTTCCCGGGCTGAATGGGTTGATACCTTAGCCCTTGGTCTGTGAATGAAAAAGTTATCGCGTTGACGTTTAATCACTGTTCTAATTTTAAAATCGAAATAGATTAAAATGGATTAGATTGTATTGTCAAAAGTACTGGTCGGTTCGTCTAGTAGTTTGTATGTAAAATGTTTGTAAGTGTGAAGACGATTTTTTTGTTTTATTTAAATATTTTTGGAAGCTTTGGCTAAGGTGAGCGTCGTCTGTAGTTTTTTAGTTTGTGTGGTTTGATTTAGTTTTAGATGCTTTAGTTCATTTTATAATGCTATAGTTTGATAGTTTCATTTCATTTGCTGTAGGATCCACATACATTTATCAGTCTCCTTACAAAATTGATTTTATTCAATTAAATTGTTTTTTATTTTTATTGAAAAAAGGTCTTCTTATTTGATCATGAATCCTTTCAATATGATTTAGTAGAAATTAGTGTTAATTTTTGGTTATAGGTACTTATCATATTTATGTTAAAACATTAAATATTGGCTGAATTCAAAATTGGGATGAATATTGGTTTCAATAAAAATAATGCAGATAAAAAAATTCAAATTGCTCCAAAATTCTGAGATGATACTAACATAAGTAATTTACAATCCCACAGTAAATGATTAACGCATGAACTAATCGTTTTGTTTTTAGATTATGTGCCGACATTACTTTGAGTACAGTCAGCGCCACAAGTCTAATGCTATGACTTTGATTAAATTATAACTCTAATCAAATCATTTTATTTTTATAAAAAAATATTTATATAATCTATTTTCATTTTTATGATGCCATAAACACAGTGACGGTATAATTGAAAATAAAAAAAAACTTCCCTGTATTTTTTTAAATATCGAACCAATAATGTTGCAATTTTCGTTGTTAAAATATGCCATCGCCAGTCGCCACTGAGATGGAACAAAAAAGTATTGTACCTGCTTTATGTATTTTTTTAAATATCGATTCATTTTAAAATTATTCCAGAACGATATAGAGTTATAATTTAATCTGTGGCGCTCTGTACCAGCTCCAAGCATGTCTGTCTGATTTCCGTCTGTTTGTGTCTCGCATTGCATGCAGTCGGCACCACTCACCACCGACCAATGACAAACTACAAGCCCCTGGTAAGACACCTGTATCTTTTATAATCTGTGTGCTTTTCATCTGTACTGTGTTGTTTTTATAATAGGTGTGACAATTGTTTCTCATAAGAGGAGTCCTTATAATTTTTAAAACCAGAAGGTGCCCTCGTAGCTCCGTTTAGGGGAACTTGCACGAAGTAGACTATGCCATCTGTCGTTGCAATTTCGAAACTTATGAGTAAAATATATCCTTGATAATGACACTTCTATGCTTCCACCTATTTTTCCTGCACGTTCCTTATTAGCGTGATGATCGCTTTGTATTAGGTTTACGCCTAAAACTTTAGATGAACCAAGTCAAAGATGATAATATGGCTAGAAAAGAGGCTGACTATCAAGGATGGCAACTAATAGAGAAGTATGAAAGAAGAAAATCTGTTGCACCGATCCCAAGTATATTGGTATAAAGGGCAAGGAATTAATTTATTTTCTCTCACTCAAATAGGTTGACCAAAGAAAAGCTAGTTGGTTTATTATGTTTATCTAAAACTTAAAAAAAGATAGAAATTATTCCAGACCCACACTCGATCTCTCGATTACGAGATCACTCGATTACGAGAATTGTATGAACTTGGTCTAAGAAACTGACTTATCGTATGAAAAAGACAAGAAGTTTTTCCTAAAATAAATCTACCTATTTCTGTTCCGGGTATCTTTAAGGTTAGACTAAACATAAGATGTTATAGGTGATCGATAATTAATTGCCGTTCCAAAGATGATACAAATATTTTTTTAATAGCTTGCATCAAATTTCATAAACCTTAAAAAATTACAGTAAAATAAATCTTTCAACCACATATAAGCTGACTATAGGAACAGGGATAGATCTAGCTCAATACCGTTTTTATTTCCTTCAAACATCTAGAAACAGTCAAGATACAGAGGTCAGATAGAATGATTTGACAAGATGAGGATCAATACTCGTACAACACAGTGTAGAAGTACAATATATAATACAAAGTTGATAACCGCCATTCACTTAAGAAGCATAAATTAAAAAGAATGGTCTTACTAGAATTTCGGTATCAAAATCAGCGTCATATGGTATACCTTGTGTTGACATCTGGCAGATGGCCTTTTGGCATTAATAGTTTTGTTTATTAATTTTATTTAGTTTTAGGTGTTTCTGTTTTACAGTACCAATATACTCAATTTTCTTTCTTTTCTTTCTTTCTTCAACACAAGAACCATAGGGAAAAGGCTATAGAGGTATGGAATGGCTTTTTCGAAAGAGTTAGATTATATTCCCCGTAAATTTTCCGTTTGGAAATCAGTAAGATTTTTCCTAAATGCTAATAAATTACGTAATATAATATAGTCTTAAATCTATGCCATGGGTTATACTTCTCCATATAATTCATGGCAAAAACTGCATGATAGCTGCAAAGGCCTGCGAGCATGCGCACGCCGGTCGAGACTCGTGCCAAAATATTTGCACTACTTATGGATTGTTGGTTCAACTATAACCAACAGTTTTGTTTCAGTAAACTTTGTTTTAATGTTTTGTAAACGTGGTATTTGTAGGAGGAAATACCATATTCTATTCTGGGTAGGTAGATGGGTGTTCCAAGACACATTTTGGGTTAGTTTTAAAACTTTTTGAGAAGGTTAGTGCCTGCCTAGCCTTTTCTCAAGGGTCGGCTTCCAGTCAAACCGGATTCAGCTGAATAGCAGGTTTTTACGTGGAGCGGCTGCCTACCAGACCTCCACAACCCATTAACTGGGTAACATGG
Source organism: Melanchra persicariae (assembly GCA_947386135.1). Classification (NCBI taxonomy): domain Eukaryota; kingdom Metazoa; phylum Arthropoda; class Insecta; order Lepidoptera; family Noctuidae; genus Melanchra; species Melanchra persicariae. The sequence goes on along the minus strand of OX376653.1, from coordinate 1,508,726 downwards.
TACTACTTGACAAGACTGATTTTTTGTCAAGGTTAGTCATTTAATTATTTTCGGTATATCCTGAGGACAACATTTTTTGTACTTAATTAAAATCTTAAATTCGTTCCCTAACAGACAACGCCCTGTGTAAATCGGTTCTAGACTAGTAGGAGGTTTTCCATACAAAGTTTGTATGGAGGCTGATGACAAATTTCATTGTGTAACAACTTGTATAGATCAATAAATAATTATGACGTGACATAAAATGTGTAGAATGTATTTTTTTCAGTTGAAACTTTTTTTTGGCTTTTCATCCCGTCAGTTTGCTAACTGACGGGATGAAAAGCCAAAATAGATAGATAGAATAGATGTCTGCTGGACTAGTTTCCTCTCAGTTGATATGAAACACACGTTATGTGTCTACTCACGACATAAAACAGATTTACGACTGCGTACACTCACATTTCAGACAATGACTCACCATGACGGAGATCATCATGAAAAAATCTATGCGATTTGAATCGTTAAACTTTATAGACAGATCATACTATTCTGACATTTTGCCACAATAGTTTGATGGTAGTCTTCTTCGGTTCTTCTTGTACTACCGTCTAATCTGAGTGACTCAAGTAAAACCCCTTACAGCAGTATTCATAAAAACTTTAGGTATGACCTCAGAATACAGAACAAACCAGAAAGAGTGTTCAAATCACGTTTGTACTCAGCGCATTGTGTCCAAAATAACCCCCCACCCGCGCCTTACCCACCCGCGTAGTGTTACCTGCGCACCATGATATTACCTCTTTTAGGCTAAAATTAAAATAAATATTTAACTGACAGAGGGGAGGCACACTTGACTGTAGCACGCGCGTCGGCCATTGACTAATTGACGATTTAACGAACCTCAATTTTGAGCGCGTTGACGGTTTCTGGTTTTTTCTGTATTCTGAGGGTATAACCGTTACTTAGCTAACTTATAAGCAGATTCTTTATTAAAAAAATTCTATGGACAATTTGAATTTAGAATCTCTTAAACTAAAGTAATGGTTTCAAATTTTTTGTGAATAATAAATAGTCTTCACCGACTATGTTGGGGTCGGCTTTTAGTCAATCCAGATACAGCTGATTACCAGTATTTAACATGAATAAACTTCGTTGATCATTATTTTACTGACTGATCATTATCAGTTATTTAGTACTTAATTATTTCAGACCGAATTATTCAAAAGGCCTTTATGGGAACAACCTTTCCCCTCTTCCTTCGTTCATCGCTCATGCTTGAACTGAAGTTCAGGAGGAAAGGAGACTCAGCGATAAAAACAAGTTAACATACAGCAAAATTAAAACGACGTTGGTGGTTGACGATACTGCAAATATTCCTAAACATGACTATAAAATTAGCAATAAATGTTAAACGGCAATTTTAACATGCAATAAACATGAATTAACCATAGGTTAAAATGTTGTTCTGTCATAAAATTGTGGAACGGTTCCAAAAATGTCGAGAAGAGGATCCTTGAACTCTTTGACAACTAACGATGTGGTGACGTGGTCTAGCGCTTGAGGGATGTAGATTAAAATCCTGCGTTGAATAATGAACTAGCAGCTGTCCTGGTGACCTCATTCTTATGATAGGTTTTTGCTTAACCGCATTATATATTGATATTTATCATCCCGGAAAAATGGAAAATTCTATAAACCCAACATTAAGAAATGTCCCTTGCTTCCTTGAGTCTTAAGAATTTGGAAACGTGTTTTTATCGTAAGTTACCAAGTTTGTCTTACCACTTTAAGCGTTTTCTTCCTTAAGCTCTACTATCACTGTTATAATTTGAAGATTTCGAAGTTTTTACTTAAAAATATACAAAACTTATGCAGTAACCTTCCCTGATGAAATATAGACCTTGTAGGTCTCCACATTTTTCAACATGTTTCTACGTCTCATCTTTTCTACCTCAATCTACGTTGCTAACCAAATGTCTTGTAACATTCCAGGGCTCAGCAGATTCAAACTATTCCCAACCGTCGTCGGAGCTGTCGCTTGACGAAGACAAGGAAGCGCTGCGCCGCGAGAAGGAAGCGCAGGCTATCAAACAGCTGGACAAGGCGCGGGTGAGTTCAAAATTCGTTTTAAGGTCTTCGCACCAGTGGAATACCCACTGCTTGGGTCCTACGCTACAAACCAAGCCCCATTATCATATATCTAAACATAGTTTGTAAAAAAGTTTTTTATTTTTCAATTTTTAGCGCTGCTGGTACCTCACAAAAAATCCACCTGTTTTTCATGAGATCTTTAAGAAATTTAAATGGGATCATTTTGGGACAGTTAAACCTCTTCCGAACAAAAAAAAATTTTGCAAATCCGTGTATATATCGCAGCCAACTAGCTAAATCAGCCGTTTCATTAAAAGCCTAGCCTTTTCATTTAACTGCGCAGATTTTTTATAAGCAAAGTATTTTCTAAAAAAAGGTTTTTGGAAAGGACATCCATGTATGGTAGTTGGGCCCTGTGGTGCCCAGAGGCCCTAGACAATGTACCATTCAATTAGCGAATGCGACTGTCGAAATGCCAAAATGTAGGAATTTGATCACGTGACATTTCGATAGCATCTGTCAAACTCATATATAATATTTTTAACGTATTGACAATCGCCTTCGCTACGCTACCGTTGACAGAATCACACTTGTCTCGAGCCCCAGGATGGACCTATGTGTCTGCTTTAAGTTTGAGCTAATATACTAGTTGATTTATATAAACCTCTAAGCATTAGAGTTCCATTACTCCTGAGAGTATAAGGAGTATTAGAACGAGAAATATCTCTCTTCTAACATAATCTACTGCTCTCAGCACCAATTTCGAAAGGAGTTGGAAGTTTCTAGAACTGCTAGTCCAAATGGTCAGTGACATGAATTATATTCTTGGTCTATTCAACACCACAAGAACAGTACTGGACCATGCTGCTGTATTTTCCAGGAGAAGCCAGTGGCGTTCGCGGTGCGCACCAATGTGTCTTACGATGGCACCGTCGACGACGACTCCCCGGTGCACGGCAGCGCGATCTCCTTCGAGGTGCGCGATTTTCTCCACATCAAGGTAAACTATACTTTTATATACTTTCCTTGTGAGTAGAATTGAAAAGTGTAATTCCCTGCCGGGGTCCGAGCTTCCTGATAGCTACAACCTTGGGAGGCTTTAAGTCAAGAGTGAATAAGATTACTTCTATCTAAGCTTGTTCCATGCTTGACCACATCGCCGCTTTCCATCAGGTGAGATTGTGGTCAAATCAAGCCTACTAATAATTGGAAATAAACAAATTATTAACTGTGTGCCTTAATTTTGTCCCACTGCTGCACTGGACTGTAATTTGTGTTTACTCCTGTAACTCTTTCAGTCTTTGTGGTTATTACCACCTATTTACATCTATTTGTGTGATTTAGCGGAAATTTGTGGAAAAGTCGTAGGCATCTTGCTTGACCGCAATTTAGTTTTTTATTTACTACAACCACGGTGGTCATTACTACTGACTACCATTTTCTTGGAAAGCCTTACACAAAAAAAAAAACTTAAAATATATATTTTTACAATCTGCTACTGCTACCACTACGAACAAACTTTGATGATTTTCTTATCTATGTAAAACTGTGACTGAAAGAGTTAAGGACCACTTACTTTCCAACGGTCATTGGTGCCTGCCACCTCGAATTATCCAATCACCCTAACGCAACATAACTAAAAATGGGTTGGAGCAATGCTGTCAATGAAGAAGATGTCTCTAAAATCGACTTAGGTACAACTTAAATAAGTCTCAAAAATTCGAGCTGCTAAGATTGTTCTTTGGAAGCTACAGGCTGCAGATATCGAGGTTCGCTACGCATCTGCGACCTTTTCTAGCTAAGAATAAGTCCTAAAAGAAAGGATGCCAATATTAATACCCACCGTATCAAACGTTCCAGGAGAAGTACGACAACAACTGGTGGATCGGGCGCCTCGTGAAGGAGGGCAGCGACGTGGGCTTCATCCCGTCGCCGGTGAAGCTGGAGGCGGTGCGCTCGGGCATGACGGCGCGCCGCTACCCGCGCCCCCCCTCCACCGCGCCGCACGGCCCGCACCCGCCCCTCTCCCGAGGTAGCACCCCTCCCACGCCCGGTACGTCATGCATATCTCATGCGCAGTGCACGCAACACGTGGTCTACTACTGGTGCTCGAGCCGAAACTATCGATTTTTTTTGGTGTCTGATTTATTTTGAGGATCTCACCTATCGCTTTCCTTCAGGCGAGGTTGAAGTTAGGAGAGGGCTAATCAGGAGTAATAAAAAATTCGAACATTTTTGTTGATGAGGTTACCTCCCTTCTTTTTTCTCAATTTTCCGTTAATAATAATCATTTTTGATCAAGATTTTAAAGATTAAGAAGCCTCTTTCTAAGTATTTTTTTTTTTCAAATAAAATTTCTAGTACAATAAATATATCAGACGCCATTATTCGATTGTTTAGTCGATTTTAAATCGATGGTCGCGGTCTTGAGATAATGCTGCTGCAGTGAAAATTAAAGCGATATGATTTGATTTTCATTGTTTATTTAAAATATCCCAATTATCCTATATTAATTCCTGTAATTATATTTTTAAATAGGATAAAAAGATTAATTGGGATATTAGAAGCAAGAGTGACCACCTGCCTAAAAGCTTGATCATGCACTGGATAAAAAGACATACAAATAAAATTTCATAAAAATGAGTTTCATATATATATCATCATATCAGCCGAAAGACGTCCACTACTGGACATAGGCCTCCCCCAAATGGGGGGTTTGCCATAATCGCCACGCTTGGCAGGCGGGCTGGGTATCGCAGTGTAGCTGTAGCAATGTACCTACAGAGAATGCTGCTGCCCATTCTCTGGTGAGTCCCGTGGGTGTCATAACCTACGGGAAGTGATGGGAAGGTGCTATTCTTTTACGTCCGCCACCACACGGAACACCATAACTTACTTAACTTTCAACCAAGTCCGTTCGTTCAGTTAGTTCGTTCAACGATTCAGGACAAGCATTGTAAGGCAGTTAAATCAGTGTTAAAAAAAGACTAGAACCATTTATGGTCTAAATTCTATCTATATATCTGGCCTCTTTTGTCTCACTGCTGGGCAAAGGCCTCCCTCTCCCTCTTCCACACAATTCTGTCATTTGCTGTCGGGCCAGTCCTGTCGATAGTCGGTTTCAACATTTAGCTTGAAGTGATACTAATGTGGTACTCAGTTTTCGTTGGTACCATTTCGAGCCCCAGCAAAACTTTAATATGTATTATTATGCTTATTTCTATTGTATGTATGTCGTTTTATCCAGTGCCTGTAACGTACAACGCAGTTGTTTGTCTCTCTCTTTCTACATCGTCTTGCTCTTTCTAACCCTCTAGACTCGCTACGAAAATAATGGCCTTTAACAAAATTTCTTCTAATTTAACAAAATGATTAATATTAAAAAGCAAGACGATTCTAATTTACGTAGTTCGTGATTCGGTGTTACAATTGGCATCTTACAATTATTTTGTAAATATTTTACTAAACAAAATTTAACTTAAGTAATTGCACCTCGGCGCGGATTATATTCTTCTTAATTAATTTATTTTTATTTACACCAATATTATTATTTATTATTAAAATTTAAATAAACGTCAGTTTTCTTTATTTTATGTAGATTAGCATTCTTCAAAATTATTATCTTCTTGCACTAAATTCGATTTGTAATAGCAATAAACTTATCTTTCTCGCCACTGACAATTTTTTTAAATTACTATACTATAATATAATATGGTATGTATAACTGCTTTGTACTAGCCATTCATGATCACTCATCAATTCGGTGGAATTTGCTGGAATTTCCTGGTCTATAGAGATGTACCGATTATTGACTAATAACGACTATTAGTCGGATATTCCGGCCTATTTTAAACAGTAGTTAGTCAATTCGTTCGCAGAAAAAAACAAAGCAAGTATATTACCTGTATTTGTATTAAGCAATTTTAAATATAATTTGTATTTAAGTACTTATATTATTTAATTAAATTTGTATTATGAACAATCTTGACCGTAATTATTTATGTTATTTTAATAAAAGTTTATGGTTAACGATCGAATCGACTAATCTGTTGACATTTAAAAGCTCTTAATCGAGTCTAACTCGAATAGTCGGCCAGCACAATAGTCGATACATCGAATAATGTTATACTTAGCACTCACGTTTGCCACATTTTCAGATGTGCCATCGTTCGATCGAGGTAAGCTCACGCACTCATCGCCAACACCAGGAAATGTCGTAAATTTTCACCTTTTAATTACTTTTTACTAGATGTTACCCGTGGATTTGTTCGCATAAGAGTTTTATTATTTTGATCGGAACCCCTTATTTAAAATATAGAAATGATCGCCCCCTATGTAATCTATATTTTATACCCTGTTATGAATAGTTTGAATAAATAATATATGATTGAAAAACTGACTAAACTGATTGACAAAATTAATTAATATTATTATCCTGAGAAATAAGGTATTCAAAGTACATTATACCTTATGAATAGCTTTTTGCTACTTTAGTCCCAATATTAGTCCTAATATAAAATATAGAATAAAAATATGTAGTAGATACTTTTGCTCGAGACTGTACATCGTTGCCATCCCACATTTTCCATTACTGCATGAATCCTCTATTATTAATTTATCTATTTTTACTTACTCTTTAATATCTCTTGATGTTTTACAGGAACGTTTTAGCTATCATATATTTTATATTTATTTATTTGTAAAATATATTTTTCTGGTATGGTTGGTAATATTTTTGGGCAGAATGATTATATTCTCACTTGAGAGCTTTTGTTTTATTGTCTAAGGGTCTTGAGGTTATGTGAATTTATTATCTGTGTAAAAATATACCTACACAGTAGAGGAAAATAAATTGGACTAAATTTACTATCCCATGTGCTGACTAACTTATGGTCAGACTAGTTACTGATACGCCCAGACTAATAATTAACATATAGTGACTAACATAAGTCACTCAAAAATTTTGCTGCACTACATCTTAAGTAGTTTCATACTAAGTTTCCATTGAAGATTGGAATATGATAGAGATTGATAAAATCAGAGTGTTGATTTATTTGACACAATTTTACTAACTTAAGAAGAGTGCCACCGCTTTTTCAGGGCGAAAATTACAATCAACAAGATTTTTCTATGATTAGGTTCGTCTATTTATGGGCCTATTCTTCTTGTTATTATTGAGTTTTTTCCTCTACTCTGTACCCTGGGATGTCTCCAAAAGTTTTGGTGTTGTCTATGTGTATCGTAGCAGATATTTATCGAAGTTTGTGTTTTGTACCTTGAATGAAAACTTTAATTTGCTCCGTCCCAAAAAATATAGATTTTATGTAATCAAGAGAGCATGTTAGCTTTAAAGTTTGAGGGCTACAGAAAATAAAAGTGAGTATTGTAATGGTTATTTACTTCTGAGGCTCTTGAAGTGACATTGTATCAGTGGTGGCAAAGGCGATTGTCAAAACGTCAAAAATGTTTGGGATTCACAAACGCTGTCGAAATGTCACGTGGTCAATACCCTTATACAACGTGTAACAGAATAAAGTTCATATTGATGAGTACAATTACCCCTTTTTTTTTTTTTTTTTTTTTATAGGATGGGAAATCATCAAATGACCCCTCCCGCTCTGGGTGGAGCGGCAGGGAGTGTCAGACTTTTACTGACTAAAACCCACCCTTAGTCCTCCTGGTGCCTTTCTTCCCAGGGCCACGGTAACTCTTTCGAACATATTCCGCAACCCTGGCAGGCTCTGACCCTGGCGGGCCCCGTCTCCGTTGCTGACTGCTCGTTGCTGACGGCGCGTTTGGAGTGGAACGCGCCGTCGACTCTGGCCTGACCTGATCGGACAGCGAGCTACCCATTGCTCGCTGTCCGCAGGCGTCAGTCACTGCGCCTTGCCCAGGAGCGTCAGTTCCTGAGGTACAATTACCCCTTAAGAGGTATTGCGTTTATTCTGTTACACGTTGTATATTTTGGGATTTCGACATTCGCATTCGCTGATAAAATGGCATTTAGTTTAGAGCCTCTGTTGTACCAGTGTTAGGTATAATATCAGAGTGTCAATTCTACTCATTCTTAAGCAACGTTCGCTCGCATCTCAATTGCAGACTGTCAAAAATGCCTCAATTTCCATACATTTTTGACAGACTGCGACTGTCATGCGAATGCGGACGTTGCTTTATTTGTAGAATTGGCCCTCTGGTTGTGTTATGCATGAATGCTGATGCACCGCATCAAGTGAACCCCAGTTCGATGGGATAAGGCTAATTATGACTTCTTATGACAACAAGATGGGGTTTACCTAGGGCTACCAAACACACAAGGCGTGACAGCAACTTTCTAGTATTTCCTATCTCCCAGGTGAAGAGTCAGACGGGGCGGGCAGGGGGCGCGGGGGCGGGGCGGCGGGGGGCAAGGAGAAGCGCAAGCCCTTCTTCAAGAAGGCAGAGACGAGCACCCCCTACGACGTGGTGCCGTCCATGCGGCCCGTCGTCATCGTGGGGCCCAGCCTCAAGGGCTATGAGGTCACGGACATGATGCAGAAGGCTTTGTTTGATTTTCTCAAAAGACGCTTTGAAGGCAGGTGAGGGTGGTATCTTAGCGTTGGAGCTTCCTCCTTGATTTAATATTTTATCATGTATTGTTGCAATAACGGCATTAAGGGTCCCAAAATTTGGTCAGCGTCGGGGAATTAACTGGCATGATTGACTATTTTAGTCACTGAAATATGTCCTATTTTGAATTTATGTATCACAACAGTTCCAAAATCAACTTACTGAATTGGCAAATAACCTTCTAAAACAACAAATTGGCTTTAAAATCTCGTTCAATACTCCTGCAGAGGCCACAAAAGCCAATTAACCGTTTATTTCAGAGACCGGCACCGACCTAAAGCTAACTCACTAACAACTAACAGTTTACCACACGGGGCTAACATTGCAGGATAATAATAACGCGCGTGATGGCCGACATATCTCTCGCGAAGCGCTCGCTCCTCAACAACCCATCGAAACGTGCCATCATGGAGCGTTCCAACTCGCGCTCGACTTGCCTCGCTGAAGTTCAGGTATGACGTGTTGCAGGATCATCATCACGAGGGTCCAGTCCGATATATCGTTGGCCAAACGAACACAAAACGCGCCTAAGAAACCGTTCGTAGAGAGGGCCGGTAACAGGACCAACTGTTTAGCCGAGGTCCAGGTGCGATTTAATTACTAGGCCTTAGCTGTGGTGTTGTTGTTTGAGGCACGTGCTCTGTCGTGGGCGTGTTTGGAATGAGTGGATCTAGATCGGTGACGTCACGGACTGTAGGAGTCTACTTTAGGGTCAACACGTAAGATTTTGTGAGCACCTAGAATTTTAGCGGACCTGCGCGAGATTTTTAGTTTCGTAGATCACACAGGCGATGTTGTTATTACTCAAAGTGTAAATCCGAAAAGTATTTTAGAAGCCAACTATCTCAAACATCCACAGTTTGAGTCCTTTTTCGATCTTCCTCAATCGTATGTACTTGATATTATAGTTTTCGCCAACAGTTTTAGTTTGTGCGAAAGACACACTTCTGATGATCAAAGTCCTGCAAAACGAAAAATAGTGTTTTGATCAATTTAGACTAGTCTTCTCACATTTTGTCGCCAGTTTAGTCTAGTGCGTTAAAATCTTGCTTTTCTTCACGCCATAAAATAAAGCTTGAATAAAATTTTCCTTCCATTTCTTTAGATTTAGACACACTTAGAGTTTAGTATTTTTTTAGAACTACACTCGCTCGATCCAAACATGCTCATATTGTGGTATTTATAACATAATGATTAGTAACTAACATACCAAGACATCCTTTCCGAAATCTCCTTTGCAATAGGTATTTAGATTCCTGGACTAATTAGTTGTAAATCCGAGAAATGTATACAAAACAGAAGTATAAATAACTATTGGGCCTGCATTATCTTAGTCAAAGTTATTTATTGATTCCATAAATTTATATGTGTGTGATAATGTAGTTTTCTCTGTAAATATCAAAAATACACAAAATCATTAATAATAGACACACATATATTTTTATAAAATTGTACGAGTAGTTTTCTATGTCAAATATAAACTGGCCCTTTACGATAAAACACATCACCATTATTTTTTAAATAGACACCGATATAGATATTATCATCAACACGTAATATTCGTTTTAATACCACTGTGTCGTAGAAACTAAATTTTATAGTGCTGACACACATGTGTTGTTTTTAGCTTCGATATAATAAGGTCGAAAGTTGATAGAAAATTAGGCTCCACCAAAACCTTTAACCCCTCTCCTTACTAATATAAACTAATATAATATGACGTTAGTGATTATGAAGAGTGAATTTGCATGAATGGTTGAGATTACAGTTGCTAGAAATGTATTAATTTGCATTGCCTTATCTCTGCGCTTTGACGCTTTGCGTTACAAGTCAAAGTGTGGAGCTACAATCACTAGCAAAAGTCAGCGTCAAAAATATTCTGTTCGCATCGGGGTGCAAAGGAAACAGCCGGTCTATTCTGTCGACATCTCACCGTGTACACTTAGGTGGAGTGAACGACAAGTGAGCTGTCATTCCATCTTGTTTATATGTTTTGACAGCTCACTTGTCGTTCACTTCGCTTAAGTTTTCACTTTAACACGAGATGTTAACAGAATCGCACTTCTGAAGTAGTTAAATGTCATAGTTGCACGAAAGCTATGTGCATACCTGAACGGGTTTATTCGTTATTTGAATTCCACGCAAATATGACATTTAACTACTTCACAAACGCTTCAATTTACCTCAACATTACAAAACAACGTAACAAAATGCCCTGTGAAATATATTGCTCTTGGTTTAGTTGAATATACGAATTCCTATTCCATGGAGTTCCTTGCACGTTCGTCTCCTTATAGATCTACGCTTTGGAACGTGCAACTAGCTTTATGTTTTTGACTGACCGACTTCGACATTTCAAAAGTGCCTATAAGTGGTTTACTTACTTTAAGTAAACGCTTTCGTTTTGACTTGACTTTGACTTTGATTATCGTTATGATTAAACTGACATGACCTATCTATACGATCATAATTATGTTTGTTTATTGTTTAGCATTTTGTTAGTATCAATTACAATACGTTGAATTTTAGTTCATTTTAGTTTTATTAGTTTGTGCTTAGATGATAGCATTTTAGAGAGCAAACGTGGTCCAAATATCACATGCGAACATTTAAGCTCTAAATATTTGTTTTGTCTTTATTAGTACCTAACTAAATAAATAGAAAATACGTAAAAGTAGTGAACTATAATAACAATAAAAGTCCTTAATGTTAATTTGTTAGTTTTTCGTTAATGTAAAAAGATTTATAGGTACATATATTTACTCGTCCCGAAAGCTTCATGATTTTCGCTTTGCGATATTGTGGCGATAAACATTTGAGTCATTATTTACTGGCTATTTGTAAAACCAAGTTGCGCTTTTTGTGCATCATCTTGGGCCAAGACAAGATGCTAAAACCATCTATGGAAGCACATCAAGCACTCTTCAACATCAAGATTAGCTTATTTACCATCACATTTTGTGGTCATCATAAAAAAACATGTGCTTTCATAGATTTTTTTTTTTTTTAATTAGAGATGGGTTTGCTCTTGACTCTAGTTAATGTCAGAGATGACAGAGACAAAGTCTACGATGGAGCGAGCTTACCCAGAAGGACAAATAAACCATAATTCAACCTGAAGACCCACTTACACCACAAATCACTAATCATTTCAGCGCTAATCATTTTTAAAACATTTGTGTCACCGTCATCTTCAAATTGTTGACGGAAATCGAACAATATTAATCGTCGTTTAAATTCGTTTAGCGCTAAATGTATTTGTGGTGTAAGCGGGCCTTAATCATTGAATAACTCTATTCATTCAAAAACAACCAGGCTGAAATCGAGAGGATATTCGAGCTGGCTCGAACCCTGCAGCTGGTGGTTCTTGACTGCGACACCATCAACCACCCCTCGCAGCTGGCGAAGACCTCCCTGGCGCCCACCATCGTGTACCTGAAGATCTCCAGTCCCAAGGTGGTATTACAAGTGCCTTTCTAACATTGAAGTCTTAACAAACCAGGATATAAAGCCCCTCTGAAAACCTAAAAGAAAGTATGCCTAGGTTCTTGTATGAGAGCAGATGCGTTGGTGATTTCAGTATGATTGAAAGCTTCGTCTGACATAGTCCTTTTGTCACCTTTTTGTCAACTTTGGGGTACCTACATAGGGGAGAACCTAAGGCCCAGCCTTAGGTTCTCCCCTATGTAGGTACCCCTAAGTTCAGAATTCAGCAACGTTCTATGAAAATGCAAGCTTTGGCTTTCCGGCACGCCGTTTTTTTTTGTCTAAGGCTTCATAATCAATGGCGGGATGTGCAATCCCGCCATTGATTTTGAAGCCTCAGACAAAAAAATTATGTAGTTAGAATCTTCTTTTTAGAGGACAGAGAAAACACCAAATAAAACTTATTAAGATTAAAATAGTGACTATCATAATCATAACAAGTTTTATAGTCATGATTGATACCCGGAACCATAAAGTAGTAAGTCAAAGTTTTTCGTTAAAGAATCGCTGTTGTATCTGCAGTTAGATTTGATGTTTTGGATGTTAGCTCTACATGTTGTTTCTATCCGTTTCTTCTTCTGCCTGGTGTTAGCTGTCCCTATGCTTCGTCACTGCATTGGCTACAATTTTGGTTGTTTTGATTCGTAGGTCCTGCAGCGGCTGATCAAGTCCCGCGGGAAGGGCCAGGCCAAGAACTTGTCGGTACAGTTGGTGGCTGCTGAGAAGCTTTCCCAGTGCCCCACAGACATGTTCGATGTCATCCTCGATGAGAACCAGCTGGAGGATGCTTGTGAACACATTGCTGAATATTTAGAGGTTAGTTGACACCTTACTCTTAGGTCACTATATCGAGTTTTTTGTCATGCCTTTCACCAAAAACCCGAAAAAAGAAGGATCAAAATGTTGCCATCTCCTACTGCAAAAAGCAGTGTCTCAAAAAAACGAGCAGGTATAGTTTTTTGAAGTCGGTTAATAACGTTAACATGCAGGGTTTAACTTTTTGTGGAATATATTTTAACATGCTTCCCTGCCTATATTCTACACTACACGTTAACTTAATTATTGCAAAGTTAACCCAATTTTTGTCGTAATTTTCCTGGACTAAATGGGAAAACGGTGGCCACTCGACTCAGCGGTTCTGATACAAGTGAAAACTCTGACGTCGGCAGGCACCCTGTCATCTCACTAGCTCTCACAACTCCGTTATCGTGTTATTTACTACACGGTAGTGTTGCTGAACTCCGACACTTCCACATTCCAGGCGTACTGGCGCGCGACGCACCCGCCCGTGCCGGAGGAGGCGGCGCCCACGCGGCCCATGCAGCGCACGCACAACGCGCACGCGCAGCCTGGTGAGCACCACGCACAGGCACACACACATACACTCACTACATTACATGCTACACGCTGCGCTACACTCAATGTTGTTGTTGTAATATAACACGAAATAACACTACGGCAAGCCTGATAAGAGTTTTAATCAATGATTAGCAATCGTCGTAAATAAATTGGGTTTTCAGTAAAAAAATCGAGCTGGCATAGTAACGTAGTATCCTATGACTCTACATAATTTGAAATACTACATAGTCACCACAATTTTACAAATACATATGTCACACTCTCCCTTATACTGGTTGGATTTGATTTCGACGCACAACCGAGGATTCAGTGCGAGTTTTTAAACGTACTGGATCGCGTTAACGTAAACGTCCACTTATGTTAATTTGTGCAGACAAAAAGAGGTTTTCCGATATTGTTACCAGACGGCGCTTATCCAATTTTAATACAAATTGAGGTCTTGCGTTAACGTGATCGAGTGGGAACGTGTAAAATCTATGGACTATAATTACTAATACATTGTGTTCCAGAAGTGCGTGGGGTTTAAGGGTGCTGTTCTGGATCTGCTTTACAATTAGGAAAAAGTATCAAAATAAAAATAATTGATTTAAAAAAAAAACTGACCACAAAAAGCGACTGGAAGTTAGGAAGCAAACACTTTTCAAGCTGTCTGTTGCAGTTAGTAGGTAGTGTTTATTTTAGTTCATTCACAGATTCAATGCCGTCGACTACATCAGGCTGCGAGACTGGTCATCTCTCAGCTGCCATGGTTTATTTTAATTGTTGCTTTTTTACTCCGGACTCTTTTATCCTGCACGTCTTTTACATCGTTCTCACATATATGTATAATTTCAATATGAATGATGTAACCATAATTTTGTAACAAAATATTATTTTTAAAAGAGTGTCCGTGGAGTTTCTTGCACGTTCTTCTCCATAGAGATCTACGCTTTGGAACGTACAAATAGCTTCATCTTTTTGACGGCCCGACCTTGACAATTCAAAAGTACCTGTAAATGGTCTAATTGAAATAAATGCTTTGACTTTGACTAGAAAAGTGTTTTTTTTTACTTTTTAGTCGTTTCTTGCGATCAGGTTTTATGAAAAAAAGGCAATAAGTAATTCGATTTTGATATATTTTCTTCACTCTGTAGCAGCTACAGAACACCACTCTTAAATATGACCTTGCACTTCTGGAGCACCCTGTATAAAGGTTATGTTTTATACTGCAGCCTCTTAGCAAAACTTACACCTACTCATACAGGGTGTTACGGAAACAACGCAAAACCTAAAAAAGGGTCATTGTAGGTACACATAATTATGTAAAATCGAGAAAAAAAATGTCTAAAAATCAAGGGCTTTCAGGGTTGATCCCTTTAGTAAAAGTTATACATAATGATGAGTGAGATAAAGTAAATACCCCTTTTCAGGTTTTGTGTTATTTCTGTTACACATCGAATATTATGTCTGTGCCAAACCCAGAACGGTTCTTCTTTACTCTGATACTCATATACACAACGTTTTATAATAAAAATATTATATATCATGTATATAACCGTGTACTGCAAATTTTTGAACCCCCCGCTAACACTGGAGGGCATCGCGAGAGGTCCGACTCGTATAGCTACGAGAGGGAAAGAGGTAACTAACAATATGTAGTATGTATATTGATGAGGTTTCATTTAAACAAATTGTTCAAATAAAAAGAGGAATTGAACCTTTGTAGCGTAACTATACTTCGCAGTATGGTGAATAAATATCTTGAAAAAAAAACTTAAAAGAAAATCTCCATCATTTGCCGAATGACTATTCATTGTTTCTCTTACGAATTAAATACAGAAAAACACCTTGTTTTTTACTCTTGGATTTATACGCTTTATTTGTATGAGTAAAGATATTTTTTGTAGTTTAGTAAAAATGTCTATTACCTAGTATTATTTATTTTTTTCATAATCATTACATATATTCATTCTCAATCTTTTTTCAATGTCTACTAATATCTAAGATACAGTCACTGACAGAACTCAGACAAACTAATTAAAACTTACCACCCACAAGAAAATATTTTTTGGAGTGGTATCAATTTTCAGTATTTATTTTGTTCCTTTTGGAAAATCTCTAAAGTACCTTTTATATGTCCGTAACTGTACCGCATAGTATTAACGAAGTTGGCATACCATCGCTCCTTCCGCGGATACTTCGCGGAAGTATTTCAAACAAGTATCGGTGTGGTAAGCGATGGTGTGTCCAAAACGTAAGACATAGTAGTAGATGTTGCCCCCTGCCAGAGGACTGACCTTCCCCTTCATTTCAGTACAAGCGTCGGGGCAGGCCCACTAACATCCGCGCCGAAGACATAATTCCAGGTGTTTATTGTCAGACGCACCGGCCCCCGTCCAGGTTGCAAACTATTTCTAGCGGCCCCCACCCTTCTAACCGCTTGATCGCTTCAGGGTGACGCTTCACTAACCCTTCAGAATCTAACAGCTGGGTAAAGCTGCTGGATTCCGCCTGCTAACATATAACAGCAGTTCAGAATGACGCTAACTGAGATGCGTTTTAATAAGTTTTGGGTCTTGGGGCGTTAAAAGGTTTTTTTGAGGTTTGCTGCGGGAATCTCTGGACGATGATTTTCAAAAATGCCTGAGGTCGACTGGAGATCAAAAAACAATGTTGATTGATAATATAAAAAAATGGACTGAAAACTCTGACTTTCGGTACACAGTCATTGGACTTGAGCAGATCCTCGTGTGTCCCTAGTTACATGGCCATCTCATATACCTTCTGCCCTCTCATCGCAACCCGTTTCGCTGTAACAAGTCGCTTCGATCGTCCAGTCAAGCACGAAGCAGAAAATGTTCCATCAAGCAGGATACTTTCAGCCTGTGTCAGGCTTATAGTGTGCAGCGTCTCAAGTGCACTGTTCCGCAGCGTCGCCGGTGCCGGCGGCCGCGCAGGTAGTGATCCCCGTGCCCGGCAAGGTGCGCACCCCCGGCGGCACCAGCATGTAGCGTGCTGAGTCTGTCGCAGCGTAAGTCTGGGTGCCCCCTCCCGGCTCGCCCCCGAAGACATCCCACTCCTCTCGCCTCGTGTGATGTGTGTGCTCTTTGGCCCCTGAAACCCTGGTCGATGCACAGGCTGGATAGATTTCCAGGGCCGTGATCGTCCTGATATTTTTGAGTTTTTTTTGTGTTCGAGTGCGTGTTGATTTTCAAGGATTTTATTTTATTTTGATTTCATTCCATTATCTAAAAATCTGTTTACGAATGTATTGCACTTGGCAGGCGGCAGGTCCCGCGCGGCGCGGCCGGAGCGTCTGGAGGAGGAGTACTACCCGCGCGGCGGCGAGCGCTACGAGCGCGGCTACCCGCGCGAGTACCACGACTACGGGCCCGAGTACACGCGTGAGCGCGCGCACGCCGCGCACGCGCCGCCGCCGCACGACGCGTACGGTCACGACTACACGCGCGACGCTTACGCGCGCGACGAGTACGGGCGCGAGTACGCGCGCGACGAGCGGGAGCGGCGCCGCGACCGCGACCCGCCCGACGACTACGGGCCGTCGCGCCGCGCGCTTAACGCTGTCTAACCGCACCGCACCGCGCTTGTCCCGCCGCGTGCCGCGCGGTGCCGGCGCCTGCGCCTGCAGCAGTCGGTCAGTCGCACCGCTGCGCCGCACCGCGCCGCACGCGCACCGCGTTCCGCTGCGCCGCCACTTCTCGCGGCGATTGTATAAATTTTACATACTGAACGAAGGAGGAGCTAAGTTTAGTACCGTTAGATATTATCCGTTTCCCATTTTTTGAACATACTCTGTAATTATATTGCATCGTCTGTACTTCATTGTTGCAATCATTTGTAAATAAAATACTTTATATCGATGACTGACGTTTTTGTGGCTGACTTTCTCCGATAATCGTTTATAGGTCCTCCACATAAGAAAGAAAGTGTTTCAGTCAGTTACCTACATATCCTACGATTTCTATTTTGGATTTCCTACTGACGTCTTCTAGGGGACCCTGATTTCTTTTAAAAATTTAAATCTAGAATCTAGATCTAAATAATAATATAATAAGTATTATAACGATGTAGATGTATTTGTATGTTTGTAACGATTTGACTCAAAAACTACTCATCCGATTTTACATGTGAAGTAGGTACACATTATTACCTATAAAAAAATCCGCGAGGGTCTTACTATTATGGTTGTCACAATTACCACTTTTTGTTCAAAGTATTCAATTAAAACCTGGGTGGACTAGAACAGTGGTGATTTTGGTATCATGATATTAATCCTTATCCATTTAAACGGTTTGTAAATTGAAGTTGATTTATGTACATGTACATTACACTTTAAATTATTCAAATCGGACCTTTCGTTACGACGGGTATAAAATGTTCTAAGCAAGTAAATGTTGCGGTTTGAGCGAACCGTACGTCCGATGAAGTTGAACACGGCATTAATGATTTCGATAAAAAAAATAGAATAATTAGAAAGAATGTTTGGATTTTCCTGAAATAAACCACTAAAGGGGTGAAAAGGAGTGACATGGAGTTTTTAGGGGCAATTTTCGTGGAAATTGGTATGAACAAACTAAAAATGGGATATTTGAAACAGGTCTAACAATTTTTGCATAATCAGCCCCTGACAGTTGCGCTGATCCTAAGACCACAGAATCAGCAAAAATGGCTTTATTTCAATTAATGAAAATCGTTGAGCTTAATTTTCTAAAACTAACCTGTAGAATGGGGAAGAGGGGACGTTGAAGCTTGTACCTACTAAATCCGCACAGAGTCGAAGTCGCGGGCAAAGAGCTAGTTTAAAATAAAATACAGCGCCATTTGTGTGAAACTTGAACAACTAGGCTTTTATATTAGAAAATATGAACAGCGCCATCTCTGATATATTTACAGTACTAGCCAATAGTAGACTTTTTTACTATTAGACAGTTCTGCAAATATTTCAGAGATGGCGCTGTTCATAATTTCTACCAAAATTTTGACTCGCTAACTACCTACCCGGGTGACCATTGAGACTGGCAACTGACGTTTTCGGTTTTACCTAACAGACGGCGCTCTCTGAACACGAAGCAATGAACCAAAAAACATTCGTTATACGGATAGCTAGTCCATTATGTAATTCCTATCTTAAAAATCGGAATATTTATCTTTAAATACAGGGATTATCCAATTAAATCTTGGAAAATTCGTGTTCGAAAAAATAAATACACAGCCTCACGTGATTTGTGGACGACCCCTAAGTCCACAAGCGAAAGAAGTCACGGGCAGAATCTGGTATAGGTACTTATATTATTATGAGCGATCAAAATCATCAACGCTAAAAGCAGTTCCTGGAGAGGAATACTTATGAAGAGAAGGGAATAGAAGAAAGGGATCTTTCATTTAGGAATACTGCTATTAAAATTGAGGGGTGGGATTTTCTGGGCATTCAAAGAAAACTACACATATAAAAACATCGCAGTTTATTACAGACGTGTTTGAAGTAAATTCGATGAAGTTCAACATGTCAAGATGGCGCCCACCAAGGAAGGTTGCCATATTTAATAAATTAAACATTAAATCGCGTAACAGTTGTTAAATAAATCTAATTCTTCATAATATTATCGCTCGCGTGCCTCTTTGGTGTCTACTAGCTAAATAATACAATAATTATATACATTCTCATAGAATTACATTTTAATAGTTGCAACATTTTTGTGGAGATTATTACAAGAGAAAAAATCCTTCACCTTCCAATATATTACCAAAAGAAAAATCCTGATTCCTTACAAATATTACCAAATATATTTTTATGTGCACCTAAACTTATTTGTGACAATATATTGGAAGGGGATTTAGTATAGGATAATTCGTCTACAGATATTACAAAGACATTCTAGCATCTTTATCTTATAGCTTCGACAATATGTACCATTACATTAACATTAGGCTATGTACCATTTACTTTCAGTAGTGCCTTAGGTATTACAATGGCAAAAGCTATGACAATCTTAAACACTATCAATTCACTTATGACTTCTAACAATGTGTTAAAATTGCAATATCTTCAAGCCAAAATGGCTGTTATATACATCAGGCTGTCCTTTTCATAAACACCTGAATTCTGTGCACGTTCTGGCTCTTTCAGTGACTTACGACTAACTTAAACTGCCTCGTTTTGTTAATTACAAGCATTATTGCAACAACTCTTTGGTTTCACACTCACTGAGAACCCTAGCCGATTGAAACCGCTCCTTGGAGATTCGTATAAAATATAAGTAAATCGTTAGGTATTCAACATTTTGATGACCCTTGAAGATCCCTTGAAGATTCCTTGAATGTCCTTTTACAATCACCAAAGGTTTACAACGACTCACACCGTTCCATCAAACAGGGCCCAAAGCTTACACCAATCACCTAGCAATCCAAAATCCATATTTACACTTTACACAAACTGAACCGTATTTACACTTCACAAGAGTCGCTTTCTCACTGTTCCATCGAGGTGCTTACGGCCTTTGGCGCGGCACCGTAATCGTCTGAGCCTGGCTAAGTACACGGCTAGTCAGATGTATAGATAGTCATTCTTGGTTTCCCTACAGTAGCTGATGCTGGGAAACTTGTAGACGGGGCTGTATCTTCTCTTCTCGCCCTCAGCTTCGAGGGAGAGAGCTGATAGCGCTCTGGAAGGTTCCTCGTCTTCAGAGACAGGCTCCTCGGGGGGAGGCAGGCTGCGTGGCGGAAGGGGCGGAGCCCTAGGGTTCCGGCGCACTCTGAAGTGGCAGTCGCTCTCCGCGGGCCAGGAGCGCTGCACCATCAGGGGAAGGTCGTCAGGGTGTAATTTTCGCTCGTACTCCTGCGAGGGACTGACCTGTAACACAATGATTTTGGTTAATTAAAGATTATTTATTGAAGCTTTCATTTATCGGCCAGTTGCGTCTAAAAGGTCAGGGCTACTGTGTAATAAAATTACAAATCACTGAAATCTAACTATTATTGGTAGATATGGTCACAACATCTCGTGTTTGAAACTAAGCCAATAGATCCAGGGTCCATTTTCTTCATTTTCGTACTGAAGTATTGCAATATTGAACACTGCCAAAAACGCGCTAAAATGCGGTTTCAAATTTCGATAGACCCTTCAGCATCCAAAGTAATAGCTTCATACGCACCTCATAGAGCGAGAACCTCTCCACACCCTCATTAGAGTCGTAGCAGTGGAGCAGGATGGCCAGCACCTCGTCTGCCGTGGTCCTCTCGCTGGTCAGCAAGCACTTGTACTGTGAGGAAGACATCAGCGCCGAGTCGTAGATCTTGATCAAACCGCCTGGACGCATCTGCAGGGAGAACCTGGAAATTGATAGAAATGTGGTTAGAATATGACTGATATTATATAGAGAAAAGCATGAAGGTAGGTTGGAGATCTTGCTGTTCAATGCAGGGGCCTACCCACCAACTCCTTAAGCAGTATTACTTCCAGTGGGAAAGAGACGGAGCTATACAGGACGTATAGCTCCGTCTCTCTCCCATTGGAAGTAATATTAAAGTAATGCTGCTTTAAGAGTTTGTGGTTTAGGCCCTGGTAGGTGAACAGTAAATGGTGGAAGGTAATGAAGCTATAATTGGTAGTAGGTAGTAAGTTTTAAAAAGATATGAAGTCCTCCAAAAGAGACATTGTTGCGGTAAAGTGGGTGTTACTTTGAACACCATTACTCAAATCCACCGAATTTTACTCAATCTACGTTAATAACTAAAATTCTCAGCAGTACCCATTCAATTCATACAGTTTGTCCGAAAGCCTTGCTACTGAATCATTCTCACGGTTTGTCTTAGCTAACGAGCAATACACATTTTTTCTCAAACTCGAAGGTCGTTCTAACGCAAAAGATAACTATAATTTATTGTGTGTACTATTTAAGTTGGTAATTTAAATGAAGTATTAAAATGCTAAAGCTCTGCTAATGACTAAAGGTAAATATTTTGAAAGAATGTTTTCCTATTGTCAATTGGAATTAAAGCAACAGTGCGTGTAAAATGCTTTAAAAATACCGTTTATAAATAAGCACCTATTGTTTATTTTGAAGGGAGAAAGCCCTATTTAATAATACCACTGTCCTAACCGAGCTCATAAACTATATTCAAAACGCCCATAAACGTAGTACTTAATACATACAAGACATACAGCTTCAACTGTAATAACGGCCCATTTGATACTAAAGTACCCTTTACCGATCTACTCCGAACTGTCAACACACAGAAACACGATGCATACGGTCAATAAAGACTAAGAGGACTCTTTTAAAAGTTTTTATAATTTTTATTGCCGCCATCTTTACGGTACCAGAATAGCTCGTGCCGGAAGAAGGGACAAAAGTGGATCTTTTTCTGTATACCGGCCGGTGGTCCCGAGTTCCCGACGCCGTATTGAAGGGTTTTCTGTTGACCGATGGCGAGTTAAAAATAAAGTTCCAGTGAAAAGGGTTTCGCTGATTTTGTAGTTGGAAAACTAAGCGTGATTCAATAATGACACAACCGTGCATATGTTTGTGTTGTTGTTTTACTGCGTCATTTGTCGCGTTGATTGAAACAGGAAGATTGTTAAAATAATTTCACGTCATGGTTAGAGATGAAAATGAAAAACAAACACACATCATAGTGAGATCATAGTAAATAGTAACATAACTCTTCATAAGCAAACATTCGAACACTAGTCACTATATCAGAGAGGCGAATCTTTTTCCAGTGGATTCTAATACCAGTCTTCATTATACGTCGAAAATATGAGGCATTAATTTACAGACAAGGTCGATAAAGGGTTGACTACAAAATCCAATTATCTGAAACTGACTTTGTCTGTTACGCTTTCACGCTAAAATCTCTGAACCGATTTTGATGAACTTATCTACAGATATAGATGGGAAACGGATATCGGCTATTTTAACGCTAGCGAAGCTGCAAAAGCTGGTCTTCAATGATGAAGTCCAAAATAATACTCACTTTGAATAACCCTTCGGATGACACGCCTGCAGCGCAGCAGGCCTGGCATCATCATCCAGCACCAGTGTGGTCCTCAGGCCCGCAGTCCTCACCCGGACCTCCATGCTCAGGTAGAACAGCCTCGGGTCCCGGTGGCGCATGCGGAACTTGCCCAGGAGTGTGGAGACCACCTCCTGCGCCCGCGTGCCCCAGGTCACGGAGAGGGTTTTGTACTCGATGTCTGGTCGGAGACGACGGGCGTAGACTTTTATTGTCGTCTGTGGACAAAGGAATTGATTTATTAGTAACACGTCATGTACATACTATAATCTTAACCTAATAAACTATAAAGAGGTAAAAATCGATTACGTGACGATTTGGACTCGTTCTTGTGTTACCGAAGAAGGTGGAGATAAAGTTAGCTGGAAAAATGGAGGTACGCTTAATAAAAAATATATCGAATTCATGACATGAATTGAACAGAACATGACAGTCATTCGAATTGACACCGACTTTGTTTGTAGAAGGTA
This sequence comes from Melanchra persicariae, assembly GCA_947386135.1. Classification (NCBI taxonomy): domain Eukaryota; kingdom Metazoa; phylum Arthropoda; class Insecta; order Lepidoptera; family Noctuidae; genus Melanchra; species Melanchra persicariae. The sequence goes on along the minus strand of OX376653.1, from coordinate 1,485,717 downwards.
TCTCTGGAAGTAATGATCCCATTGTAATCGGATTACATTTACATTACATTTTCACAAATTCACATTTACAGTACATTTTCACACATTCACAATATAGCTAAAGGGCTAAGACTACTTTTTATAGCAGGCTTAGGCGTCCTTCTGTCTGGATAAGGCCTTGAAAAGGAAGCCGCTCGAGACAAACTTTAATAAATATTCGGGCAGCAGCTAAAATGTCGATGCTAAGAACTACTACTTCGCGAAAGGACATCTCTTTATTGGAATCCCGATATTATTCAAATGGAATTTATTTGCATACAATGTCAAATTAAGTTTGACATTAACGTGCGTCGGTATTATGATGTCAACCGGAAGATTTCCACTCTTGAATGGCCTCCCTCATACGGAGGGTGACACAGGTGGATGTCGCTATGGTTGGCTGCCAGGGTAGGGTGGTTATTACAGTATCCTGATTTTAATAGGTATACTTACTAACAGGCTTATTCATAAAACTTCTTAGGCATTACTTAATTAAAATACTGTTTAACACCAACCGGGTATCCTTGGGTATACTTTCATAGTGCATACAGGGATAATCGTCGGCTGGTGCCTCATTCCATTAAAAATGTTTAACGCGGCCTCTGCGAATTGGCTTCGGCTCCTCGTACGCCTACCAAAGGACCAGGGTCCCGAGATTGTTCAAGACAATGCTACATAAAATTGAACCGCTACACGTCCTTTGAAAAGTCCATTAGAAAATCAACTTCAGTCGGCATCAATTTGCCTGCAAACATATAGCTGAAATGGACCTTTTTAGCGCGTTTTTTTTTAAGAGCATGGCGCATATTTTGTTTTAGAGTATCATTTTTTTACTTATTACAACAAGAATCCAATTGTTATTGACTATCCTATTTCATAAATTGGAAAAAAAGATTTACTTATTTTTTGCCAACGTCGGTTTCGATAAGTAATCGTTTTCAGCACAAAGCCTGGGCTGATAAAGTTCACATTTTAGGTCATACATGTAATTTTCAACTGTTACAGATAAGCGGAGCAAACATATTGAACTTCCGTTTTTAGGGAGAAGTCCATGTGAATTTCGGGCTAACACTATCTCAGTGCAAACAGGAGATTAAATTATGTAAAAACATTTTGGCAAAAGAGATAGATAAGTAAAACGCGACGGTAGAATTGAGGGAGCCAATTTGGCAAATAAAAAATCGTATCAATGAATTACGGAGCAAAAGTGTTTCAGGTTTCATTCGGCAAAGTTTGTTTAAAAAGTTTCAGGTAACGTATACAATACCGGTGCCATATTCAAAGAAAAACAGGTGTCGTTAAAACAATAAGCCGTTTTCAAAGGTGCAAATACTAATACTCCAACTCGGATAGAGTTGAAAGAACTCGCATTCAACAGCCAATCCTTTCGAAACTTCACAAAACCGCTAAGCAAATCGCGACTCACAAAACAAGATACTCAAGCATAGTAACTAACAACCAATAATGTTATTATTCTGTGTAACAGAATGCAAAGATTGCAGAATATCCAGTTCCCACGCGGGCTGTTCTCACCGCTCATATAACACAAAAAATAGTGAATAAAAGTAACATCGCAATGAAATGATATTAGAGTTTTTATGTTTTAAATGACTCACGTGAATGTTATGGGGGTGCAGCGCTAGGCGCATGCGTGGGGCCGGGACAGGCGCGAGCGCGGCCATGACACGTGCGTATGCGACGACGCGCGGGCGACACTGAGCCCGAAAGCCTTGGGTTGAGCTCTCGAGCTCGACAGGGGGTGGGATTGCAAGCAGCTGTCGTACCTATACTTCCTTGTTTTATTGATGGGAACAGGAGGCTATCCGGGGAATGTCGAGATTTGTACTGATTCAGGATGCTGGCAAGGTGCAGTGAATGTTGAACATGCATCTTGGCTTAAAGAGGAAGAACGCTTACTTTGATCTTTCAGAATAGATGATATTTAAGATGAGGTAATTGTTTCCAGAAAATTAGCACTAGTCTCTTGGAAAGATCAAAGATATCTCAGGATAAAGGAACCATCTAGACTGAAATATTCTAAAATGATAGTGCCGATTTACTACGCAGGCATCAGTGAAGGCGACGCAACACAACTAAAATTTCAATAAAACATTGAACACGATACCGACAGACAGTGTAATTTAAAACATGGGATATGCAACAGGACCTGGCTTGGCGCCGGAAGCCCCCCTCCCCACACAAAGGGTAAGCAGACACCTGTCCTGCCACGGAAGCGATCCCCGATCGATTGTACCCACAATGTTGAAATATCGCAGGCAGCGTGTGAATGTTTCTACAATTTGCAAGTGGCCAGGTGCTTCAAGGACGAAGACATATGCTTAACGTGGGAAGTGAGGGAAATGATTTAGCTGTCCTTGAAAAGTATGTTGTCGTTGAAGTTTTTTTTCTAGATTTTTAAAATTCTGGGCCTTGGGACCAAACATATCATCACATTATAGAAATTAGAATTATAATAAAAGCTTCCGATGAGGGAAAAAGTGATATATAGGGATAAAGATGAATACAAGGCCTTGCAAATTGATATTCATGAAACAAACATTCCTGTAAAACAAATACGTTCCGATCCAACTGGAACAAACCAAAAATCCAATGCCTATTGTTCTAACATCACGTCCTATGTTCCGGGTACCCGCACAATTTACATACAATACCATTCAGTACTCATATGAAATGAGAACCTAACATTCTGAAAGCCGAACGGATTATTCCAACCGGGAAGAAAGCACCGGTAAAAGTGGTCATCTTTCGTAGACAACCACTGAACTTGAACTGGTGACTCGGCGAAGGAAACGCAAAAACAGTCACCGGACGGCCCAGGAATGCGGTACTTGCAGCCAAACCTGACCAGTCTACGTCTACCCGCGGCAAACACCGAAACTACGTACGCCCTTACAAATTGAAAGGCAATGTCCAACAACTAGCGCCGTAGTAAGTGTCAAGTGAAGTTGGCGTGTGACAGGACTGACAGGTTAGAAAATGCGGTGATAAAAAGTTTATAGGTACCTTAAATTAGACATCCTTGTCACACGGCTATTGGTTATGCCCATTCGTTAGTGCATGCTTGGATTTTAACGAGCATGTCTGTACAACTTGTTCGATCCAATCTCCTGTTCCGTTCCGAACACAAGAACATGTCACAACATCCGTTGTCTTTTCTTTCTTCGATTTTCATTATTTATACTAATCTACTTCTCCGCATTTTAAATGTCCACATTCAGCTTTTAATAAACCAAAATTAAGAAATTAAGCTTCAGAGCTTTTCACAACAACACGAAATAACACAAAACTGATTTCACCAGCCTTGTTAACGTCAATAATATCTCTATTACTCTCAAAACGATCCATCTAGTAGTGGCCATTATAAAACAATAAGTCCTAAAAGACCAATAATGGTCCTTTGCCTCAAATTGCTCGTAATGTGACCACATCGCCCGCAGCGTCGACTCCCGCGCACATCGCGTCCGGCGCGTGCGTATTACACGTTACTACATTGTTCTCGTAGTTTGTGAGTGTAAACATAGATGGCGTTGTTTGGTTCATAATCATTGATGTTTTGATGGATGGGTGCTTGTCTACTGACTGATATTGACTGACTTAAATTAATTAGGTATGCTGATGGCTGGCTACCCATAACTAAACTGTGTTTATAGAGTGGTTGGAGCTCTTCATAGCATATACTTTATTGCACTCTTTAATAAATAAACTTAATTCTATGGGATCAATGGTGGTCTTATGACTGACAGCAAAAACCGAAATATATTTTTTTTATTTATTTACACTTTTCAGGTCAAAAACACATTTATTATGCGCACAGCCAGTGTGGAACTGCCTTCAAAGCAAGAGTGAACTGGCATCTTCTAGGCACGCTCGCTCCATCATAGACCTCACCTCATCTATCGCTTTCCATTAGGCGTGAGCAAGTCGATTCCTAAATTTAAAAAAAACAGAAGTATATTTCACGAGAAGTTTCCGGTACCCTTTTCATTTCTTGGCAAGAATGTTCGCAAAGAACATTCACCAGGAACTACAGAACAGCTCATGTGCACCATTGTGTGGGCATGTCTAAGACCTCGATTGGCCATTACAAAACAGCCGATAACCACCATAATGATGCCGACTCGTGTCGCTAACGAAACAGTTTGTTCTGCCCACGCGCAGGTCTATGAAATGCGGGCTATCACCTGCAGTACGCGGTCATTGTAACTACGGTTGTTCGCGGATCTATTGAAAACTTGAAGTAGGTGTTATTTAAATGCACGTGCTGGTGTAATTGCTGTAAGTAGGTAGGTAAATAAGTACGACAATTACTTCAAGCATTTGCATTCATAATAAGGCCGAGGCAGTCAGTGTCTAATTACAAAGAAACATCAGGCAATAAAGTCTTTTTCTTTCTTTCTTTCTTTCTAGGCAGCAAGTGTTTAAGTTACAATACAATTGGAAATTTGATCATCCGAAGATTGACAAGTAAATGGACTGTTTATAAAAGATCAAGGTAGGTAATTCGTTGTGTCCGAGAGCTTTATGATTCTGATACGAAACCAATGTCAATCATTAACATAATCTGAACACCAATTGTATCCCTAATCCGACGAAATACAGCGCAGTTTACAACAATCCGCATTGTTACAAACCAACTACGCTATCAGATGTTCTACTTAATGGCAACAATACTAACGGTAAAGAATTGAACCCTCGGGCTACAATAAATTTAATTTAAACTAGACTAGCAACAAACACCGAACAGGATTATGCTTAATACCGTTAAGATTATTCGGTAGCCGTAACATACAGCATCATTACAGTGAGGTAATGGCTGCTTTTTATATCAGAATGCGACAAAGAGATGTCAGTTTTAAATAAGATGCTAGTTTAACACAAAGGCCAAGGCGTAAATTAGTTTTCAGTCATTAAAGAAAATGTACATTTGTTTCATAATTTTAAATCTTTTTAATTTTAGTTGGCACTGTTGACACTTCGCGTGACCCAAGAGCTGGCTTTTTTTTACCTTGGACAAAGGATAAGCATTGCCATACAGAGTGGCAATGCCGAGTATTTTGGCCACACTTCCAGTCGACAGAAAATTTCATTTCATTTTTAATTTTTTGACGGCTTATTAAGGGGTTTTTTTTATTTTAAGTGTATTTTTTGTAGGTATACTTATTATTTTTAAGATAGGATTCGTTTCATTGATCGATTCATTTAGGTACTTACCTACATGTTTTGTATTAGGTAGTTTTTTGAGTTTTTTCATCTGGAATTTGTCAGTAGCAGCCAGATTTGCATTGTGTCCGGTTCATGACACTAAGCTCGCTCGCTTTGGAACTGGAAGATAACTTGAGCAAATCTCTTAAAGTATCTTGGAAAAGTCAGTTGGGTACACGACAATGATAAGATTCCCTTCTCTTATGATGAACCTTTTAGCACCAACTCTACTGATGTATAATCATGATCAAACATCATTCAAGGTCATTGACACCCATTAAGAACCCCAACTCACCCCATAAGTTGTGCTCACACGCATTACGAAGCAATCGCCGGCTACTGTGGTAGCTTGGTAAGTGGTAAGTGAGCAAACATCCGCTGCGCCGGCGCAGGCGGGCGCCGAGCACGCGCCGATGTGCGTCGTCTCAGTTAACAAGGATAAAAGGTCCGTTTAGTATATTGGATTCTTGGATACTTTGTAAGTCTTATTTAAAAAAAATGTGACTCAGTTTAGTAAGGCCAATGAGTGTGACCAATGAGTGGTGTTGATTTTGCAGTCCTGAATGTAAAGGCGTGTCTTAGGCAACAGGCACTATTTATCTTGAAAAAACGGTTCCTGTGATATTTATGAGTTTTTTTTTCTCCCTTTCTCTTCTTCTACTCTGTTGTCTCAGAGCACTTAAGCCGAGAAAAAATATTAGTAGATAAGACTCAAAAGCCATAGATCATCAAAAAAAAATCATAGTACTGCTTTTATTAAAGCTTTTACATTTAAAATAAAAATATCAAAGGGCGTCAGTTCTCGCTAATGTCATTTAGTAATTTCGTGAAGAAAATATGCGCGTTTAAATATTTCTGACGGCCTAATGTAGAAAATTGGGCAAAATGTTTTCCTGTCCATTACTCTGTCCGTGTGGTCGTAAACTAGGTGGACAGACGGCGGACGGCGGACGGCGACTAAATCTCATTGAAAACATCACAGTAGCACGCGTTATAGAGTTGAATTCAGAGGCCACGAAATCAGCGGGAAAAGAAATATACTGCAAAAATTATATTCAGAAACCGTTGACCACCTGATGATTACCTGTTTTAAAATAACATTCCCTTACACTTTTTCACTTTTGGGCTCTAAGCTTGGCTCGACTGACAAAACAAATATTATAATGACGATGAACCGCAACCACAAGTCCACAATGACCAGAAAGAGCTAAAAAACGCTAGATGAAACTCCTTCGCTCCTCTCGCCGCTGACTTCGTGTCGCTGCCACAGGACGCCGCTAAATTGGTCTGAATGAGGTGTGACGTTAACAGCAGGAAATTAGGAAATAGGAAGCACGGCCGATCGCGACGGTTTTTGTCCGGCCCGGTTATAGACCGGCACGGCGCGTGCATCCGCCGGACCGATTCTTACCTAATTATACTTGATTACTACGATTTGTGGATTACCGGTGATGTGGGTGACTTGAGAGATGGTGAGTGATAAGTGTTTTTCATGCCTGGTGATGGGCACATTTGAAGGTATTTAGACACTCATTGGCAAGTGGGTACATCCGTTCATTACCAATAGGCACGTACCTACCTATGCATGTAAAAGGCTACCAAAACAGTCGATGTGACACTGCGACAGCAAAATGACAACGCGTTACAACAACAACAAATAAGCAAAGAGAGCCTAGTCAAAGTAAAAATATCTTTAAAAACTAGCTCTAAGGTCATAGATAAAACTATTTGTAATGTCACATCGTAGTCGTATTATCAGGTTACGATTGTCTGGACCAGCCTTAAAGCACAGATTACTGAATAGTTACTACGTAACTTAAAGCGACTCATGATTGTAATCACCACAGTTGAATAAACATTTCCAATGCATCAGATAAAGTATATTCATAACGCCCACACATAATATCTACAACTTGATAGCAGTCCCATAACTCTTGAGATTGCTCTCGAAGCCGATAGGGTGTGAGGCTGTGAAGTCAACCATTCAGTTAAATAATGATAACAGTGCAGCGACAGGTTAATGGCCCATCTTACGGGTAACTCCTACGCCGCCATAGTTAACCTAGTTCTTGCAATTGAGTGAACACGCAACGCTAGTTCGAGTTTAGATCTGGAAAATATTGACTTGTTTTGGAGTGGGTGGTACTGAAATAAATGTTAAGGTTTAGGAGCCTGAATGGTACGTACAGAAAATTTTAAAACGGCTTTTACCAAGTCATAGATCCACCTTCGGATTGTAGCTCGCAATAACAAATCTACTTATCCAAACGGAAAAATAATCATGTTTTGTGCTAACTGCCTCAGTTCAGTCCTGTCATTTAACAAAAAGGAACTATCTAACTTTAGTAAGGTATTGTTCCAACTACACGTTACAGTACATTAATGAACATTTCCATGAAAATCCACGTGGTTATGAAACAGAGAAAGTATCTATAGCAAAAAAAGCATTCGTTCAGCGTCATCGGTCTCATGGGCGAGGCCATTGCAATTATAACAATACTGTAGAAATTACCGGAAAATGGCGCCGGACAGGAAGGCGGCCATTGTTGCACCACTAATTATATTGTTTTTGGTTCGCGTGACATATGCGAAAGCATAGTGGTTGTTATTTTAAGAGTTTTCTGATTGTTTTACCAGAGTAAAAGCTATGTGATATTTGCAAGAGATTTCGATCATATTGTCACTTCCCAGATCATGGAAAGCTCAAATAAGTAGTCATAAAATTCTGAAAGAAAATTCAAACGCCAATGTCGCTTTGATTTTCAATAAATAAATAGATAATATGCAAAAGCATTGAAAACCCACACAACTAGGCCGAATAATATCAGACACCGAATCTCTAACAAAAAAATATTTTACATTTTATCTAGAAAACGGTTCTAAAACTGAACGCAATCTAAAGTGCCATCACCCGACATTTAACCCCATCAAACTTTGTCCCATCTTCAACTTTAAAACCATTTCTAAACACAGTAAGAATACACTCTATCCCCTTGTCATTAAGGTTAAATGAACTGAATGTATAAGTTGGTCTTTCAACGAAGTGTCGCAAGGCAACGGTGGCTTAGAAAATGGTCGTGATACAAAATGTAATGGGATTTGATATGCTCTCGAAGTCAGTCAGTCAGTTGAAGTTCATTTCAACCCGTGGTAATCCTTATAGAATTACCACGGGTACTTCAATCCTATTAAGCTTAGTTTAAATTACTGCAAGAGTTAATCAAATTAAGAGTCTATGTCGTTAAGTACTTGGGAATTTTGCTTGAATATGTAAAATTTAAGACCCTCTTTGTGTTTTATACGGATTAAGCAATATCATCATTTCAGCCGATCATTTCTTCCCAAGTGTCACCACATTGAATGGTTCTGTGCTTGTCGCATGCATCAGATTCCGGGGTGCTTGCAGTGCAAATTACTTGCAGATCCGATGGCCAATGGAGCCGAAAGGTTCTGGAGTGGCGAGTTCTTGGCGGAAGACGAAAAGTTTGAAGAAGGACAATGTACAAGGAAAACATATGACCAGGTTTAACCCATTGCCGAAAAAGAATTGCATTCATTGACCTGTTCACTAAAGCCACAATTGAGTCCAATTTATTTACCCAATTCAAACATTTAAGCAATAAAACAGATGAACGCGCAAAAAACATTACCCTCCTATCAACTACACGGTAAAAACAATCAGGAATTACGAAACTAAACGTTTGTATCATAAAAACAATTGAGTATATAAATATAGAAGGCCCTCTTACGAAATAAGAGACCACTTGAGACCTGACCTAATCTAAGACGCCCTTACATCTACATCACTAGGTAAGGACAGAAGGACCACATTTATTTTTAAAAAAATTGTTGAATGAGTAACCAAAATCAAAGTTTTTAATTTAAGTCGTGGATAGACTGCAGTTCTGTGGTTTGATGATTCAGCGAAAAAAAATGCTTGTTCGATAAACTGAAGGCCGACTGTTGCACTCAAACTCGAGTAAAATTCTTGTTTCAGCGACAAACAATATCAAAATTAAGATTTGTACTTTTGGTTACTCTGGTACGATATCCAAACCTATTCTAAGTGAAGACTTTTTTTGGGTTAAAGCCGCCACACTATTCCCAATCCTGAGCTCCCATTCTCGTTTTTTTGGAGCTGGTCCTTCTGCCCAAACTGACACATTTCTATTTAAGTTTTATAGCTCATCAGTCCCAGCCGACTGACAACTGGAACAACATTGAGGTGTCGGCCCACCGGCACGAGCACACTTCTCGTAAATGTCGTAAAACAGCCCTTTTGATGATAAGTGCTCTCGTTATATCAGAACATATGGAGTTGCTAAGAGGAGTCTTATGTAAGGGGCTTAAATAGATCAGAGAACCCCTGAAACTAAAAGGCACACTGTACACATTTTTTTCATTGAGGGTGAAATGGTTCTATTCTTAAGGATGGTTGAGAGAAGAGGAGTGCAATGTGTGTATCTTGATCTCTGTACCATTATCTATACTAATCATGAATAGGTACGTTGGCTGGCAGTTTATTTAGTATACTCATTAATCAATATCAATCGAAATAGCTTTTCTCTGCTAGTGAGCAGAGAAAACCTTGAAAATCACCTTGGTACTTTAGCAGTGGCTAAAGTGCTAAGGTGATTTTCAAGGTTAAGCTACGCTTGCAGAGGTCGATCTGTGGATGGGTGACCATCTTAACATATCGAGAATTCTCCATGCCTCCGAGATACCGTTGGTCCCGGCTGTCATTTGTAGATCTTTGGTAGTCGTTACGGATTGTCAGAAGTCAGAAAATCTGATACCAGTCTTGCCAAGAAGTACCATGTTAACCAATTAATGGGTTATGGAGATCTGGTAGGCAGCCGCTCCACGTAAAATACTGGTATTCAGCTAATACCGGTTTGACTGGGAGCCGACCCCAATATGCATAATTGGGAAAAGGCTAGGCAGATTTTTTGATGTCTCATTGAAAACTTTACCACAGACTGAGATCTTACATATTAAAGTCGTGTAGCTTCCTACACAATTCCATCTCAAAAGACCACCTGGACCTATAAAAATAAACGACCGACACCATCATCATGATAAACACATTTCCAACCTTCCATTCAGGATGTCACTACGGCAAACATATCATTACACAACACTCATCAGTCCTAACCTAGTAGTTCAAACAGAACAATAATTACTGGTAAACAAAAGCCTTCATTAACATCACCTGCTCGTCTCACCTGCCTTGCCTTCATATCAGTCACCATTATTACACGCCATATGCTAAAAGCCCTTTGAAAGCGGCAAAGCTATTGAGAGCAAAAAGTTGTTCTTTAAAAAGCAAGGGTTATCGGGTTCGTGCTCTATTGAAGTTAGACTAAAAATAGACGAAACGGATTTGATGTGAGATGCTTCATATTAAGTAGGGGAAGGACACAGTTTTGATGGTTGACGATTTTTAAAAAATTGGTAAATTGTCTATTGAAAGCTACAGAGGTAGAGAACTTTTCCTAGCAGTTCAGTAGAAGACATTTTCCAAGTCTTAATTGCTAGACAAAGGGTCACCTAAAGGTTAACTGAAAAAACTCTGCATTCGGTTCCAAATTCCAGAATTATTCACCTACTAAACATTTTATCATTTATTGGAGGTCCGCACAAATGCATCAATACTCGAAGTATTGGACATCTAATAGCGCCTATCAACCCAAGTACAAACTCGCATCCTGAATTTCTTCGGATACGTCTCCAAGCGGGACAGTGACTCCATCGAACGCTTCGTTGTGCAAGGCAGAGTCACCAGCCCGCTCGGTAGATCACCCATGCTATGGACCGACCAAATCAAGTCTGCTGTGGGCGGCCCATTACATGAGTCTGCCAAGATGACCACTAACAGGAAAAAATGGCGAGAAATTGAGAAAAAGATCACAACTGCCCGAATTACTACATGACACCAAGAACGCTCTGGCAAGAGTGTAACGACTGACAAAAAAATAATTTTAAAATTCATTCATTCACATCCCACAAATCTAACACCAGTTTCTTATAGAGATAAAAGCTCAACCCTACCCTACTCACATCATAAAGACAGCCGCTTAACAGCCACGCAAAAAACGTAGCTCGGCATGCGCACACGCACGTGCTACGAGCCAGGTGCACAGGAAGCCACGCAATCACTACCATCTCATGGGCTGGCTTCTGTGGGGAACTGTTTAACTTGGTAGGGTTTTTACTGTGTATAAAAGAACCGTTAGTACTACAGTAGGTTTTAGAGGAAATGCCAATCACTGATGGTTTGAAGGCAAAAAGATACTGCTGTCCATCGTCTGACCTTATGTCTTTGATGTCTTTGATGTCTTTTACAGTTTTGTGTTCATCATTATCCTACCCTAAGCGTCGCGTCGCCACATCGAGCTATCTGCTTGGACTCCTATGGCATGGCCCACGCCAGGTCGTCGATCTTTCCATAAAGCCTTCCAACGTTGTGCTCTCCGGTAGGCAGTTGCTATACGAAAACATATTTCAGTTTTGCTATACCCGTGGGTATTTCTTACATCTGAAATCCTCTCTTGGGTACTTCTTACCAGACACAATAAGAATGGTCTTCTATAATTTGCTTGCTGCCAATAAAGTTGAACATGGTCTTCTACAAAAAAAAAACTCGATGAATTGAGTCACTTTCCTACAATAAGTCGCCCTTTATATCACGAATGCGAGACTATAAAAGCAATGCCATCACCGACAGCACCATTGTCAGGCTGTCTAGCTAGGCACACAATAGAGCTTTAGGAGTTATCCGATTACCCCGCCAACTTTTTACATAGATTAAGTTTTATTCAGACCGCTATACCGTTTAATTTTTTACCAATAAAATAATCCACGTACAACGATTTTATTGAAAAAACATAGTACAATCGTCCTACTAACGGTTCTAGGTGCGAAAAAGTTAATAATTCTTGTGACATGAAAATTCTGCCAATATACCTTTTTGTGATACATTCTTAGTAGGACAGCTATATGAAAGGCTTGAGATGGCTAAAGAAATATGGAAAAAACTCCAGCATATAACGAACATCAATTTTTATTAAGCTGAATTTGGAATATCGGTAAATTTCAACGCAGTCGATAAACTTGAGGATATAATAATTGCGATTCTGAATGCAGACCATACAAACTCGTAAGCATAAAGTTGTGAGTTTATTACTTATGCGTACATAAACATAAAAAACAACACATAAACCCGTTATATGTGTTGTTTTTTATGTCATATTTTTCAGCAAATAAAACATCATACTCGTGCATCTGACATAGGTACAGCAATTAGGTCAGCTTAAGCTCCTATTATCGCTTAATTTTCTAAACCCAATGAATTATATTCCATTGCGTAGGTATATCTTTATATTAATTACAAGACGTTAATTGGGAACCATCGGAGGATTTTCAATTTTGTTTAAAATACTCTTATAATATGTCAGCGTGCTTCGAAACTTCGCTATCTGGTTAAACCATTATTGTTAAACGTATTGCCATGCCCTGCAGATTATATCTGCTTACGACATAATGGGCATAATGAATATAATGATCATACAATTTATTGCCTTAACAGTAATGCCCGCAGCGTGCAACCCATTTATCAATATTGGCATTATTGGTCGTATGGACGCTTGCCTTTGCGTTAGTAAACAGTAATTGAAAACCCATTCGTTTCAACTGTCAAATTTGAATTCAACTGTCAATGAAGACTGACGTTAAAAGCTTTTCACTTGACTTTAACCATAGACTACTATAATTATAGGCAATAAGACTTCTCTTCGGGCTCGTAAAGAAGGACCAATGTTTATGAAACATTGTTCATAGATAGATATGAGATAGATTGCTAACTAATGTGTAAGCTAGAAAATAAGTCATGGTACCTACGATGAAATAGGTATTAGATATATTTCTCCGACCAAACTCTTAACCGACGAAAAAAACGGAAGAGGTACTCAAGTCGACGCGTATATTTTACTTTTATGTATGACCACGCATTACTTTTTACAGAGTACTACGATTTTGATCATTCTTTTTTTTAATTGATTTATGTTTGATTTCTTTCATGTTTACCATCATAAAACGATTAAACAGATTTTATAAATTCTTTGGCAACACAAATTAGATTAGGCGTAGTTCCATTGAGTCATAATTATAACCGGAATCACGAAATAATACTCAGAAGAAAAAAGATGAAAGCGTTAGAAAAAACAGAGATGTGCTACCGCAGCGGCAGAATGGAAATGATGCGTGCCATCTTAAGATCTAAACTTGAAGCGTTATTTTTTCTAGTAACGTTTTTATTACTTACAGATAACAAACAGTTTTTTAAACATGGTCCAACGATGTAGCCACTTGAATATTTTATTTTAGAATAGGGTAAGCCATTGTTTTATCACTAGACGCAACTATTTATAAAAACAAAGACCCTTTGCTTGTGTAATATTGTCATTAAAATGGCACATTCTTGCTTAATAAGTCTAAACCATTTAGTATTGTTTTAAAAGGTAAAATTGTGTTCAATCCCTGGAACAAATGATCCGGTTTTAAAAACTCTACCACACTGCGGAGTATCTACCACATGCTTCTTTCTATCCCGGGAAAAAACAATGCCTGTGCGAAGCAAAACCGCGGGAAAATGATAGTATTGTATGTAATCAAACAAAATATAGTATGATGTTCGAAAATCCGAGCTTTCCATAGGGTACAAAACCAACAAACTTCCTGTACTCACCAAAGCAGCTTTACATTCCATATTCTTAATTCCCGTATCAGAATGCAGAACAATTACTACAACTGTTTACCGATTGGTCGCGGAGCACTTACGCAATTAAGGAAATCAGGAGACAGTTTGTTCGTACGACTACGAGCATACAAGTCTACAACCCAGATGTTCGAAAGCGCGACCAATTGCCAATAAACATGTCTCAATGACCACAGACTTATGACCACAAACTTATGACCACAGACTACGACCACTTAAAATTATTTCTATTACTTAGCCCAATGTGTTGACACATTGTAAAGTAGGTTCATTTTGACAGTGATATTTGATAGTATTGTGTACTAATTTTAAAATGTCGCTAACGTAACTTATGATATTGTTATTTTGTAAGTGATTATGAAATTTTTGGTGAGTACCAAGCTGAGGTGAACCAAATAAAATTAAGGTATACCAGCTGGGTTATGCTCGCCTTTGTGCGAAGTTGCCCCTGTCATATTTGTGTTTGTATGTTTTGTGTTTGTAAAAAAGAATAAGGTACTTAAAGAAATGCCGTTGAAAATTAGGTTTTTTAAAAACACGTTTCATTTCATTCTATTCGTGTAGTGCCAAACATCATCAGAAATCAGACTGCATTATACCTATGCCTACATAGTCACTTTATCAGGCTTTTGCAGTGCTCCAACACCCAAAATAAAGAGTCTGAAAACCTTAGAACCAATTTCTTTTAAGGATTCTCCAGTACCCGATTGAGATCTTTGAAAGGAGTTTCGATTAGTTGAGATTTCAATCTTTAAAATTCTTTTTAGTTTACTCAACAAATTAGGTCTTCAATGCAAACTAGCTGGACCAAAGCTGCTGGATAAACCTTCGCTAAACACATGAATATGCAGCCGTATTGTATGCGCAACGAGTTGACAGATGTGCGCTAATTGAAGCACGCGCATATGCGCACCGAAACCGGCGCGAGCGCAACATTCTACATACGAGTTTGACAGAACACTAGTGATGGGACGTGTTTGGATGTCCCGGTTTTAACCTGGATGCTTTCAAAAATTTGTTTCTTTTCTTGAAGCCACAAGGGGATCTAGACAAGTGACATTCTGTCAACGGAAGCGTGGCGAAGGCGATTGTCAATACGTCAAAAATGATTGAGATTGACAGATGCTATCGAAATGTCACGTGATCAAATTCCTACATTTTGGCATTTCGACAGTCGCATTCGCTAATTGAAAGGCACATTGTCTAGGGCCTAAGGTCATTGCAATTTATTATCCGTTACAATTACGTATTTTCTAGTTAAGCTACTTAGACAAAGTGACTGTGGTGGTAAGGTATGACCTTCCACTAAACGGTTCTGCGTAAGTAATATCAATTTATCATTATATTGTTAGAATCGTAATGCAAGGCGTATGAATCAATTGAATAGCTTTCAACGCCTTTTCAATTATAAATTGATTCTATTGTACAGGCTTTGATTAAAAACATTTTATTTGAATACCTATTTTAATTATTCGTTTTATAGTGATTAATATATATAGTTAGTCTGGCCAACTTACAAGTTATCCTGAAAACTCCCACACAACCATGATAACCTAAAAAAAAGAAATCCCAGAAAACTCACAAGCCAAATCTATCGGTTACCAAGTATGCAGCTAAGTACCAGCATTTTACATAGAGCGACCTACCGATAACGTAACGACTGTCAAAGTACAAATGACAGCCTGAACGAACAGCTTAAAGTGCTTTCCGAGGAACGGAGAAATGTTGGTATTTCAAGATGGTCACCCATCCACCGACCCAATAATTGGTTAAAAATATCGACCTGTGCAGTTTATTTTTAAAAATCGACCCGCGCGGTTAATTTTCAAAGTCAAAGTGAAAGGTCACTTATTCAAACTAGACTGAGAGCCAGCGCTTTTTTAACGTCAAATTTTACGTCACCTAAAACGCTCGTCCGTC
The DNA here is from genome assembly GCA_947386135.1 of Melanchra persicariae. Lineage (NCBI taxonomy): Eukaryota > Metazoa > Arthropoda > Insecta > Lepidoptera > Noctuidae > Melanchra > Melanchra persicariae. Next base: position 1,469,780 of record OX376653.1, on the reverse strand, counting down.
ACCACTTCCTAGTGTTTTAGCTGGGAAGAAGAATTATGAAGCCCTCAAGGAAAACTCACTATCAATCCTAAAAAACTTAGAAACCGTGTAAGAAAACTTAGAATCTTATAAAACTCACAGACAATCCTAAAAAACTCACAAACCGTCGTAGTCCCGGAGTAATCCCGGTATTTCTTACCATCACTAAGCCGGCCCGGTTCGTGACCGGTCCGTCTCGCGTACGATTGTGTTGATGCTCAAACAATTAGCGATTGATAGACTCGCTAGCCAGCATCGTACGACTGGCTTTACTTGTATTATAATGAATTTAACAGTTTCTCCGGCAATAGCGTGTAATTTGGTAGTTGTAGTAGTTTGTATCGAGTTTCACGTCATATTTTTACCCGACTGCGACAGAAGGAACGTAATGATTTTCGAGCTACATACACTCGAAAATCATTACGTTCCTCTCTTTCGAGCGTATATTGTATATTATATGATTGTGTGTATGTCCATTTCTTTGGCACGCTCTACAGCCCAAACGGCTGGACAGATTTTGACAAATGAGGTGTCGTTGAATTCATCAGAATTGTGGTAGTGACATAGGATATAAAAAAATACAAAATGGAGCACGCAAATGAAAAAAAAGAGGGAAAGGTTTGCTTTTTTTATTTGATTTAAGGTTTGCTATTAGCTTAATTAATGGCTTTCACATGAGTTTTTAACTCGTAACAAGAACCTTTCTACGCTCAATGTCAGTCAGACAGAAAAAAAGATTGAGCTTAGTCATTTGGTCAACATTAAAGGTCACTCTTAAACAGATACCTATGGTAGACACAAGATAAATGTACAATAACGATCATTGACCCACATACACTTATTGACTTTCTTAATGTCAAAAACAGAAATAGACATAAAGCTGTCCTGAATGGACTACTATCGTGATCCTTTACGTTCTCAATCTCTAGTAATGAAAAACGGTTCATATTTTTTTTTCGGGTATCTACGAATTGATATTAGGGAAAGGTTAATGTACTTTAATTGTAGTTTATCTGGCGCCTACCATAGTATTACCGCAGTGTAAATATGGGTATTACCTAGAAATATACTCTTAGTTTACCTGTCCGAATGACAAGTAGTTATCGACATTAGCTTTATTTGTATCCTATGTATTGATAACTATTTTTTTTCTTAGTTCAATTTTGATTCTGAAGTTCTGTTTTGTTTCTCTTTATAGTTATACCAGCCTTTTTACAATGTAGAAACTAAGACAATCTAATCAGTTTGTTAATTTCAACAAACACTTACTTGTGTTTTTTCAAGTTCTGAGAATTAAACAATTGCTTACTGTTTGTGACATTGAACTTATCATGCGGACAGAGTGACTCTTTGATCATTATTTTAATGTAGCCTATGTTCCAATTTTAAGTAAGGCGGCTTCGTTTATTTCAAAGGATATCGAGAAAACGACCTTACCCAATTTACTTTATGACTGTGAAAACCGTATTAAAATCAACCCATTCGTTTTCGAGATAAGACTCAAATTATACAAGCGTAGATACCAACAGAAGCGGTGTCGATTGCAAATGCAATGCAGTTGTTTATTTTTTCATTAAAATTCCAGACAAGTTTCTGTATTAAATCTGTCCGCAGCTTTGACCTTCAAGTAATAAAAGTTCAACACAGACATACCTAACTACCTATTGTTAAAAATAAAAACCAATGTATTACCTAGTACATATGAAAATATGGGTATTTAGTCTGAACGGCCCAAATCGAATGGACCGCGGGCCATTTGACCGTAAAAAAGATAATAGAAATCTAAAAAAAAAAAAATCAAACTTTTATTTCAACTTTTTAACTTTTGCACCCTAATGTACTTGATTTAGTTTATGACACTAAGTTTGTTTACCAATTTTTATCAACGGTCCTTTGGAACGTAGACGATTTTTGGTTACGGCCGTTCAGACTAAATACCCGAAAATATCACTACCTACTACAATACTTGCTAAACAATCATTTCAAAACCATCCAAAAATCAATGTTTAAGAGTAAATTAGCAAAAGAATTCAAAAATGGAATGTTCGATATATAAAAAACAAATATGGCGCTACGGAAGGCCGGCATCGATTGACTGCGCGCACGCATGCATCACGGACACGATGCACGGCACAGGGATCGTTATGAGCGTAATATGAGAATCATTTGCGGACATTTTTGTTTGAAGATCCTTAGGGCTGGCCCGATTAATTATTTATCTCTTAACTAATCTCAAGTAAATTGGTCTATAAAATTATTGAATGTACCGATTACTTATCCTATCTATGTATCTATGGGCCAAATCAAGGGAAAAACTAATTATTTATGTCGACACGAGCACTTTAAATACGAGAAAAATACGTGAAGATGCTACTGCTGTAGCAACTACCTACTGCTTAAAAATGGCAGAAAAGCTAAAATATACAAAAAAACAAGCAGACTTACGTAAAAAATCAAATGAATATGAGTCAAATAAAATGTCTACTTCGATTTCGAAAGCAAATGGAAGCTGAAAGTTTTAACACGACTTCAGGAAGCAGTTACTTACTAAATCATCAGATATTTTTGAGAGAGGAAAGCACGATTCGGAAATCAGTTTCCGCCAAACAAAACGCTATTTACTTTTAATCAACGATTGTATTAAAGATTCAAGATAGGTACCGTTTTATTCACAGGAATGCAACTTACAGCAATGTAGCAATTAAAAACTTTTTAACAAATAATATATTGCATATAATTATAGGTCCATTTGTTTAGGAGGCAGGAAATATAAAGTCGGTACCGGATACTACATCCCAAAGTTATTACGACAAAAAAAAACTGGTCATGCTAAATGCCAAATATTGGCAATAGGAAACCATTATTTATTTTTCTGTAAGCTGTATTTAATTCTAGAACTTTTGTTTTATGCAGTTTTATTGTGACAGATAATAATTTTCGTCGATTTATTCTTGCAATATTGTGGCTTTCTTCTTTTCCACCATGATTCTCTAACTTTCTAAAATAATATGCATCCTGTAAAAACTAATATTCATCATCATCATCATCATCATCATATCAGCCGATAGACGTCCACTGTTGGACATAGGCCTCCCCCAAATGGGGGGTCTGCCATAATCGCCACGCTTGGCGGGCGGGTTGGCGATCGTATAGTATCGTAGTAGTATTTTTTTTTATCAGCAGTTATTTCTAATGAGCAACCCGCCCAGCTTCGTAGGTAGACGTGCAATTTATCGGTGTATTTTCCAAAAAAAAAACTTTCGTGTAGACCTTAACAACCGAAATCAGCCAAATCGGTCAAACCGTTCTCAAGACAGTGATGATTTTTAATACATATGCGACACTTGATTTTATCTTCACACAGATCTCATTCTTGCCAGCCCTAGTGCATATACAGCGTGTATTCAAAGCGGCCGCATGCACCGAGCGGTGCCGCGGTGTCACGACCGCCGCCTACCGACCTGCCCTCGCGACCTTTCTCGGAATCTATAGTTATTGCAGCACCCTGTTAATGATTTATCTCGGCGTTTAATTACGGAGACTACTTTGTAAGGATGAATGAGGGAGATGAGTTATTCATAATAAATTATGATGTAATTAATGACGCAGATGGTTCGGTTATTTCATAAAAAATGTCATAATATGTAATTTTTATGCTGCCATATACATGTTGAAAGTTGCAAACGCATAATAATACAGTGGTTAAGCCCTAGGGTCGTAATATGATGCGACTTTGCCATCACGATTCTATTGCGAAAAAGAGATGCTGCTGTTCGTCCTGTCTCGCTCTTGTACTATAACAGTGGTGGTTTTAACATGACCCCTGATTTTGCTAAAATTATATGGGTAGGAGAGCTTACCTCCAATTAATAGCCCAAAACGAAAGATCAAAAGCACTTATATTTCAAAGTGAAAGACACAAACATACAGACAACGCTGTATCAGACACGTAATTCCACCCGAAAACATTAATTACAGCGCCTTATTCAATTTACTGCACCCACAAAGAAAATAAAACAATGCCTCATTGGCGTGGTCTCCTTATGCGTGAGACGCGGCAGGGAGTGCCACGCACAGAACTCGGAGATACCTCAGAGGTCCAAAAAACTGCTCTGGCAACATTTAATTAAAAACCAATCCAATTTTATTTTATTCCTTGACATTTTAATTTAGTGACAACTTAAATTAATTAATTATTATAAACAATTTTATTTTATTTATAATCAATTTTTAATCCATATTTAATTTATTTCGTTTAAGAGACTATCATGTAATTATAAACATAACTAACATAGTATTAAGTGCTACTAACACCTACTGTGGACCAAAAGTTGTCTTTTCATGAATAAATAATAATAATAATAATAAATACAAGCATGTCACCGTTTACTTGCACAGAAACACCAAAGACTGGGGTACTTTAAACCAAGAGTGAATAGGTTACTTCGAGACAAGCGGGCTTCAACGTCGACCCCATCATCAGGTGAGAGATAGTGGTCAACCGTAGCAAGATCAAAAAAAAATAACGGCTTTGAATGGCGAAAATAAGAGACTTGTACCATCAATGTACTATCACCATGACGTCTGTAAAGTTCGCTTTGCGCAGCGCAGTAGCATCCCCCACCCGCTGTCACATTAATTTGATATCACAAAGAAACTTACTAAGTATTCAGAGCCACCATCAGGTTTGATTCTACCGTCTCTCGTTGTTGGACTTGCTGGCGACGCGGCAATTCCTTGGTCTGTGGCCCGCACCGTTGCGCGTACGCATCCCAACGAGCCGTAGCCAGTGGCCATGTTAATTCGAAACATATGTTACCGGTATCAGCGATATTATCGCCGTTTAAGGTTTCATTCCATGCAAAACATTTTGAGATTGTGTTACATTCCTGTGTTCTTAAAGGACACAGGAATAAAGCTATTTAAAATCAGTTGAGTGAGATAATTTGGTCAGAGATTATCAATAGATTGGAAACCTCGAACCTGGCTGCTGCTGTACTGTAATCTGATTACAGTCATAGGAAAAGACATCACGAAAAGTCCGCCAAATCGTGTGAAAACACGCAAACTTTGAGAGCACATCACTGCCGAAAAAAAACTCTACAAACACGGTCAAAGTTAATTAAAAACATCTCATAAAATATCTGATAATAAACTAAACAGAGAGATAAAATCTACACATAAATCGACTCCCCGTATAAAACCACGAAGCGTAAAAATCTCCTGTCGGCGGTCATAATAACTTGTACTGCATTACCATACAATAGTGCCCACCCCACTGCGGATATAGCTTGATGGATACGGTATACTATGCCGCACTTCCGGGCAGAGTCGGTAAACACAAACTATGCAACATAGATATTGTGTCGGTAACTATAAATAAAAGAAGGAAATACAGTCAAAACAGACCCCCTACAATGACGTTACAGCTAAGGAGTGGAGTTCCTTGCCTGAGTCTGTGTTTCCTGATATCTACCACCTGGTAGCCCTACCAGGTAGTACCACCCTCATCAAGTCATGAGTAAATAGCTTACTTCTGAGTAAGCGCACGTCGACAACATCATAGCTTTCCATCAGGTGAGATTCAAACGCGAGACTATCAATTACACAAAAACGTGTCATTGCCATCATGAATCATCATCATCTGCCTAGCCTTTTCCCAACAATACTGGGGTCGGCTCCCAGTCAAATTGGAATCAGCTGAATACCAGTATTTTACGTGGAGCGGCTGCCTACCAGACCTCCACAACCCATTAACTGGGTAACACGGTACTCTTTGCAAGACTGGAGTTAGTTTTTCTGGCTTCTGACAATCTGTAAAGACTGCCAAAGATCTCCAAATGACAGCCGGGACCAACGGCTTATCGTGCTTTCCGAGGCACGGAGGAGTCTCGGTATGTTAAGATGGTCACCCATCCACAGACCAACCCCGGCAAGCGTTGCTTAACCTTAAAGATCGACCCGTGTGGCTGTTATAATTTAGCCACGAGCTCCTCGCATTGCCATCATGAATACTTTGTGGAACAAAAAAAACACAGTACAAAATAACTTTAATTATTATATTATAAATTAACATTAACAATAAACTAAGAAGCAACCAAACACCGACTACCGAAATTAAAGTTATAAGATTTTTTTTTTAAGTCGGTTTTTTTTGTGAAAAAGTTTTTTATTTTTCACTTTTTAGTGGAACCTCACACCTAACAACGGGGACCAATCGAGAGGCATATCCTTTCAAATAAAACAAGAATTTTTCAAATCGGTTCATAAATGATGGAGATATGAGGTAACAAACACAAAAAAAAAAATACAATCGAATTGAGAACCTCCTCCTTTTTTGGAAGTCGGTTAAAGAGGATAGTGCTATTCGTCCTCGTATACCTCCGTCTATCTCTCACACAGAAATCATGGCATTGGCACGTCACAGTAGAGGGAGAGGTGTCTTTTAAATTATGGGAATAGTAATTTCAATGACTTCATGTTTAAGATAAAATTCCACTTCTATCCATCTTTTCTGGGGGCCAATGAAAAGATGGATGGAATGTGTAGGGAAAAAGATATGAAATGAATACTTACGAGTTTATAAGGGATGAAAGTAAGCTTAGCGCTTGACAGAGGAATATGGACGAAGAGCACGTGTTGCGTCGACCTCAAGTAACATGGATTAAGGTCTGGAAGATGATGGTGCTTAGAAGAGAAACCCTTGAAAAGATGCCCTTGACCAAAGTACTTAAAAAGAGAAAGCAAACAATGATCTCAGTTCAAAGGACGTGTTTTAAAAAAGGATAAAGAGGTAATAAGAACCGTCTGATTATGAAAGGAATATTTATTTTTGGATTCACTGTACTGGTTAAAGACGTCTGCTTGCTAGTCTGTTTGACAATATATGGCATAATATAGCTATACAGTGTTTTTCAATAGGTTGTTTTACTGAAAAAAATCTTTATTTTTCACGTTTCGCAGGTATTGAAGAGATTTCTTTAGAAATAAGCATCATCTTTGTAATTGTTTTTCCGTCTCCTTCGTCCGTGGTTTTGGAAAGCTATCTGACGGACTAATAATTTTTTTTCAATAATATAACCTATCGATGGATGCGAGACGCACAGGACCGGTTGTTGTGGCGACACTTGGGGGAGGCCTATGTCCAGCAGTGAACGTCTTTCGGCTGATATGATGATGATGATGATGATGATGAATATACCCTATTGTTTCCTTGCTTTCTTTTAGTTTACTTATCGACTTTTACAATAGTATTTTCTTTTCCTATTTGAGAATTCTTTGAATTACTTTTTACTCACAGTATATGTAAGTAGAAAATAACTGAGCAATAAAACTGTATCTTCGTAAATTATAAATTGTTCTGATAGTTTCGCCTTTCCGCCTCGAAGGACCACATTTTGCTGTTTCAAAAAATGGTCCTTCCATTCGTCCGCAACCTCGCAGATATTATCAGAAAGATGACAAAGTAAACACTCCTTTCCAATTTACTTTATCCAATTACCGTGATGTGAATATGTTGGACAAATAACGAGATACAAGCCTTGCGCCCACGGTTCGCCTACGTGTGTAACCGAAGTCTCATGTGTTTTTAAAGAACTTTGGGTCCTTTGTAAGGCTGGTGTTATATAGCTTATGTTTTAACACTGCCCATAATGATAGGTGTAAATTGCTGCATTTAAAGTATATTTCGCTTGAACATGAAATTGAATTTTACTTCAACAATCTGAATTTAAAATGTGAGCAGTATGTAGCTTTAAACTGCTTTTTCTCTCTATTTGTCTGTATGAAAATATCAAGTTTACGTGCCCTTTAAAATTATGATTTTCCAAAACGAGGTTTCGGGGATTTTCCTTGCCGTTAATATTTTGAATTCTTGAATGTTAAACAAGGTCTTTTATCGCATCCTTATAATGTAATATCAGGGTTATCCTCAATTGTACACGGAATTTACCATAAGTTTTGCATTGAATTGCACAATCATTTTTTTCATTGTTTTTCTCGAGTCGATATTATGTTTCTAAATAATTTGACCACGTCAATAGTAACATCGGAGGCATTCATTAGGAGGTTGCATGATCTCAACAGTGGCACCATAATCATATTGACTAGTTCTTTAGACTTTTTGGTTCTAAAAAGTCACAAAAACAAGCCTTAACATCATCTGGTCCTTGTATTCGAATCAGGTCCGCCCTCAATATCCATCGTGTATGCCTCACGGTTGATCGCGTCTCCTGCGAGCCCTCTACACAGATCTCCAGTGACATGCCTCGCGGCAACCAGACCGTGACTGCGACCGAAATACTGAGATATTACTGATGAATAATAATCTTGTTTCAAATTTGCCAACGAAATGTCAACGAGATTATTTATTTGTGATTACTGTACAGTACTGCTATTTCAAAGATTCTGATTAAACAATCAAGGAAGTGGTTCAAGGTTTTCTTTTACGTTTTATAATGTTACTAGGTTTTGCCCCCGTGGTATATTCTACCGGATGTATACATTTTCTGGGATAAAAAAATACCTTGTGACACTCAGCTTATTGTACCTTTCCTTTTACTTAAATAATTATTTAAATGAAATCTGTGCCTATTTCCAGACAGTAGGTACCTCCTATAAACAGATTATTACTAGGACTCGGATTTTAAAACGCAAACCTCACGTTAACCGCTCTTTTTAGGGTTCCGTAGCCAAGGGATAAAAACGGAACCCTATTACTAAGACTCCGCTGTACGTCTGTCTGTCTATCACCAGGCTGTATCTCATGAACCGTAATAGCTAGACAGTTGAAATTTTCTCAGGTGAAGTATCTCTGTTGCCGTTATAACAAAAAATACTAAAAACAGAATAAAATAAATATTTAAGTGGGGCTTTTATAGATAATGGTACGGAACCCTTCGTACGCGAGTTCGACTCGCACTTGGCCGGTTTTTTTTATTATAGAAAACCGTATCACGGAAGTGCATCAAAGTGAAACTTCTTTAGGCATAAATTAAAAAGTCATTAGCATACATGTGGTCCTTATTTGGTCCTGTCATCCTCATTCATTCATTTCCTTCAATTAACATAACAAGACTTTGCATCCTATCTTTTTCCCTTCCATATTGGTTAGGAATCTTAGCTATTTGTACTCTTGTGTAAAAGATTAAAAACTTGTTCCTCATTGTACATAATGTACATATGTTGGATGCTAATTACGTGCAGCTTCCAATTATGTGAGGTAGCGAACTTAGGCTCACAACCTTCGGAACCGGTTGCGACGTGGCTTATGTGATTGCAGTAAAGGTATAATGTAACTTACGCATGCACGAAGCATTGATTTAAGCATACATGTCATGCACGCTCAGAAAAAAATATGAGTTGCATGAAAAGTTTTAAAGTAGGTATACAAAACGTCGTACACGCTTAGAAATACGAGTTCCAAACTTTCAAGGTATTTGCTAAGCGAACGCAGACGATGAAGATTCTTAAAAAAAAGGTTGATCAAGATATTGTAAAATCAATGACTGCAATGTAAAATATGCGTAAAAAGTGATCAAACTCACTTTGCGTTGGGAATCACTGTGATTTAATAGTTTATTTTAACTTGGACGAGATTTTGTAAGAGTTAATTTTATGATTCTAATTTATTTCATAACAAAGGCCAAACCTGTAAGTGAACTTTAAAATAATAAGAAAAAATGCCACGCTACAATGATTTTAATTATTAAGTGACTACCTACTTATGCTCATTAAGCTAAGATTTAATACAATTAGAGAATCAATTTGTATGTAAAGCGTGCCTTTATTTTAAACACAGCGGTAAAAAAACACATAAAAGAGTCACATTAGTTTTAAACAATGCGTCAAAACAATTAGCATTTAATAACATAAAAGTATCTTCATATGAAGGAACAAACCAATTAATTACCTTTTTTAGGTATAGAATTAAACATAATGTGACTGTTTTAATACCCAGTAAAAGACAAACCAAAAAAATGTGTTACAAGTGACAACAAATAATTTTGGTTGATTTGCTATTAGCTGATCTCTTACTGTAAAACACAAATCAGCGAGCTTTGTCGATCGTTCTTAAGAATACGCATAAATGGAACTGCTCCTTTACCTCAATTAAAAGGGCCCATTAGAATAACATGTCCATTGCGTCAATTTATGGCCATCATCGTCACTAGCTCACTAATCAAGTCGGTAACGTCTCATTCAGACATCTGCTGGGCTAAAGATGATGTGAGAGATCAGAGTGCCAATTCTGCAAATTTTTTAAGCAACGTTCGCATGCGCATGTCAGTTGCAAGCTGTCAAAAATGTACAGAAATTAAGGCTTTTTTGACAGATTGCGACTGAGGCACTCTGTTAACAATTTGACGAACACATCCGAAAAAAACATCCAAAACTACTGAATTTCAAAATCTGCTTTTAGTAATGCAGTTCAAAACTTTGGAAAAACATCATTACCCATGAATATTATTTGACATTTATCAATTTGAATTTATCGCCGTCAATTCAACGAGACACAGACGAGTTAAACACAATGAAGCAAACCGTCGTTTGCTAATGGTGTTGTTTACATTTTGACACCTATTGGACCACAAATACCTCTAAATCTTTTCCTCGAACATCATGCCTATACTTAGCAATATCGACATTTAAAGTAATACTCAGCATTCTCGGAACAGCTTATTATCATGCGCTCGAAATTCGAAATCCTCTAGAGTAGGTACTGTAGAGGTGAACGCTTGCGACACTATAGTTCTGAGAACTTCTGACGTTTAGAGGTCGCCACTTCACCACTCCGTGCGGTCGTGGCGACCTCTAGGGTTGCCAGGAGTCTGGATAAAACCGAGAACATAGGCTTTTCGTTTTGTGGCCAGCCAAATTAAACGCTGCCCTGCCCTGCCTGGTCAATTCTGTCAGTAACCTTATGCGGAGTGAACATGAAGTAAACTGTCATTCTACTTTGTTTGTATGAATTGACAGCTCACAGAATGGACGCACTGCAGACTGTACGGTTTTCATTAGTCTTTTTATATGCAGCTAGTTTATTTTTACTGAGATTACCATAAAAACATGACTAATTCATATTAAAATGTTGTAATTGCACGATTGCGGACGATTTTGTGACCAAAAATGTTCATCATTTTTACCTTGTTTTCAGGGTGACTGCTCCGGCTACACTGGCTGGTCACAGCGCTATTTCAATTTTAGGATCTAGCAACCCTAACCGCGCGGAAACTCGTGCGCAACGTGAGCGAAGTGAGGTTGATTAATGTATCGAAATGTCAATCGTACGTAATGTATGGAGATAGTAAGTGAATTCCACTGATTATAATGTGTTTAATTACATTGTGTGATTAGCAATGAATTTAAATTGCGAAATTGCAGATTGGCAGTATGGTATTGGAAGGAAATTGAAGATTTTTAAACTTTCGGTTGAACGGTCATCAACATTCCAGTAGAAAGGGGTAATCCTGGCTATGTCCAGTATTGGACGTTTTACTGCCTCCACCAAGTGTCAGGACATCAACCGGTGCAGTGAGTCCCATCCAGCGGATTCACCAGGTCATCCAAAGGACCATCTTAAGGACTTTCCCGCTTCGTCTTTTGATAAGCGTCGCCACTCAACTTTCCACATTAGATAAACAAATTCTACCGGATTGTCAGACACGTTCAAGTTCTACGTTGACCTAAGATTGATCATACAAACAGCATAGTACGTCAAGCACCGTTTCTACAAATTCGTCCTTAGTCCAGTCAGTGACCTCACAGAACAAATGAACAGAGTCTGCGACTGCATGAGTCAGCGACAGACTTCCTTATACGTCGATTAGCTAAATAAAGACAAATCGGACTGATGACGTCACTTTTCATGACAATAATTTAACTGCAGTGCAATTAAAGATTTTTTGGGCAGCAGATCTTGTGATAGCCACTTGTAACTAAGTATACCTCCTAGTACGATTCAAACTTAATGGCGGCTGTAAAGTGCGCTACTCGTCTTGCTGTAAATGTATAAATACACCACAGATATAGATAGAAATAGATAACGCAAGTATCACGATCTGTATGAAAACCAAGCGTGCCATTTTTGACTACCTACTATGACGTCAATCGTCAACACAAGCACTATTAGGTGATGGGAAAATCAAAACGATTCAATGATGTCGCCACGTGTAGCACCTAACTGACCTAACCATATAACTGACACCTTACTGACGTCCGACTAGCGTACACCGATGCAAATTGAGCGCGAAAGTGGCGGCTTACGATTTTTGATCGTAAGCTAGGCACCGAAACCGGCACGCGAAGTAGTTGCTCTTGCGTTATCTATGTCTATCCCATGAATTCGCTACTGACAGTGACTCTTTACCGAGCCACCATTAAGTTTTAATCATACTTTAGGTACATGTGGCTATCACACGATCTGCAGCCCAAAAGTACTTTAATTGTTTCATGAGTGAGTCTTTGTTTCAGACGGTTTATTTTTACATGAATGGGTTATTTTAGTACGCCTTTTGAGTTATTATTTTATTAAATTTGATTAATGTTTTGGTTTTATTCTCGTACAATGATGTTGTTGGCAGTAAAAGAGTTTTCGTTCGGCGCTTATTTTATAAGCTTGGCTGGAAAGAAGCTGGTAACAATGGCACATATTATGTTATTTTTTAATAGTTTAACATCGTCACCTTAGTGGGGAAGAGAGCTAAGCCACACTTTTGACCGAATTGAGTTAAGTTTCCATATCATCATCATCATCATCATCATATCAGCCACATAGGCCTCCCCCAAATGCCCAAATGGGGGTTTTCCATAAACACCACGTTTGGCAGGCGGATTGGCGATCGAAGTTTCCATATGCTCTTATCAAAATTCTTTGACATCCATAACGTATCTACTGAGACCTCTCCGACACTCTCTGTCACTCGGAAAGCTACTCAGCAGATATTTATAGAACTTTGACAATCGTCATGGAAAGTCTAGAAGCTTAGAAGCTCATCTTCCAGTCTTACCAAGGGTTATCTGGTTCACTGTGTGTCAATAGAAGCTCTATAAAACTGGTATTCAGCTGCATAGGCTGGAAGTCGCCGTGAACTTAATTGTACTATGCTAGGCAAGGTCTCCCACTAGGTGGACCGATGACCTGGTGAGGGTGGGGGTAGCCTGTTGATACGACACGCACAGAACCGGTTGTTGTGGCGACACATGGGGGAGGCATATGTCCAGCAGTGGACGTCTTTCGGCTGATATGATGATGATGATGATGCTAGGTAAATGATGATAACGCTTTTGTGCTTTTAGAGCTAACTTCTTCGGTTAACTTAGATATTTGCACCAATCATAAGATTAAAGTTATTCATAAACAACATACTAAATTACTAACACATTCCACACCACAGTACACGCTGATTCGTGTAAAACAAAGGAACATGCGTAGCAATCATATTGACGGCCAACGACATAGTGACTGCCATAACTAGCTGCTTACTGATTAATTAGCTCGTAAATCTGCGCCGGCGCCGTTTACGCGGTCCCTGTGCGGTGGGCGCCACACGACTTTTACCGTATTGGCGCAAATAGCTTTTGTTATTGATTTTATTGACATAAATTGACTATGAGAGTAAATAAAGACCGAAGAAGTATATAAGGGACGCATTAAGGGCTCTACAGGCAGGTCAGGACCAGCGACGACAACTTCATAGGCCAGCGAGAGGACAATCAGTGACCATTCATAAAAAAAAACTGTGAAGTTCGTCTGCTCGAAAGAGTGTCTGTGATGTTCTGCTGAAGTCTATCATCATGCTAATAGATAGATCAAAATGTGAATCAATTTCGTATGAAAATAAAATTCATTTAAAGTTGTACGTCTCAGACCTATACAAGGGGGGGGGGGGGTGAAGATGGAAATCGTTTTCTCGCTCTGAAACGCTATAGTTGTACAATAGTGTCGGAGCAGGTGTAAAATATTTCCTGGTACTTACCTACATTTCAAAAGACTACCTATCTCAATTTGGTAATCTTGGGTAAGTAAACCATATTATTGATGGAAGTATAAGACAGTGCTGTTTGAGCTGTTTCAAGTCAACACCACAAAGAACCTACTGTTATGTTTTCAGGTAAGTTCCAGCGACGTTATTATACCTACCTGTAATTTAATTCTAATGCAACCTATAAGTAACTTATTGTGTTATTGAGAGTACCGACACGGATACACAGACGGACAGACACAAGGCCGACACCGCGTTTAGTTACTGCACGAGTTGAGTTACTGCGACACTTACGTCGTGGACTAAAGAAGACAGGAAGAGAAGTCGAACATTTCCCTGTTATAGGAACAATGACAGTTCGCACGAAATTGCGTAATACGGAATCAAAGTGTGGCAGTATTTATTAGTTCCTTACAAATCTGATTGTATCTGTTAGTTATGCGTACATTAAAAATTTTGTATAACGTAACTTACTTGTCAACTGGTATGGTATTTACAACAAATAAAAATTGCATTCTTATCTCTTTACTGAGACTGTTGTTAGCGCTTTTATTTACCAATTATACTTACTAATAACATTATTTTAAATTATAGTTATTATAAAATTAAAAACACCTACTCTATAAAATACTGCGCAAAAATTACTACATACCATATTGGTTATAATCAACAGGTCTTATGATTATAATTTTCATAACTCATGAATTATGAAAATTTTAATTCATGAGTTATGAAAATTATAATGACAGTTCGCACGAAATTGCGTAATACGGAATCAAAGTGTGGCAGTATTTATTAGTTCCTTACAAATCTGATTGTATCTGTTAGTTATGCGTACATTAAAAATTTTGTATAACGTAACTTACTTGTCAACTGGTATGGTATTTACAACAAATAAAAATTGCATTCTTATCTCTTTACTGAGACTGTTGTTAGCGCTTTTATTTACCAATTATACTTACTAATAACATTATTTTAAATTATAGTTATTATAAAATTAAAAACACCTACTCTATAAAATACTGCGCAAAAATTACTACATACCATATTGGTTATAATCAACAGGTCTTATGATTATAATTTTCATAACTCATGAATTTTATGACGCCATTTAACAACGTCGCGTCGAAGGCGTTAGGTATGGTATGTAATTGGCTGCGTCACCGTTGCTGTCGAACTTTACTACGACGATATTTTTAATTATGTATTTACGCTTCCTGCTACGCATATTCCAAGTAATTAAAACGTAAACGTCATAGGCTTGTTTTGTAAATGTTTCTCGGAAAAGCCCTTTCGTATCGATGTATTTGTAGGTATTTGTAATTAAATTATTCTTGGTAATTAATAGTAATTATTAATAGTAATATATGGACTTCAGAGACAAAACAAATAAAACATTCAATTTCAAAGTGAAAAATTCCAATTACCGAATGTAGGAACTTTCCAATCAGATATAGTAGAAATAACCATACTTCCGCGAACTTTCAACGAGCAAATAAATCCTAGACAAATAGACAAGACAGATTATAAACACACTACTACCGAGATTGGCGATATAGTAAAACAGATATACCTACTTTTACGAGAATCACTAATCTACTCAAAATAAATAATGCTGAAGAGTCAACAGATAATATGTTATTAAAAAATCATAGTTACGTTGTTGTAAACCGCGAATATCGTACGCACCGAAACTACAAACCGGTTCTCAGTACTTTCAGCCGCAAGGACGTTGAGTGCACACACTATTGCGGACCAAAGAGTATTATAGTAAATAATATTGCGGACTCACAAGTTAATGTCATCGGTGCGGTGGTATCGAGACGTACCTATAGAAAAATGTGTCAATATTATGCGCTGGCATGAGTCACCGGTTCGGTGTGAAGTAATAAATGATTTAATAACCGGTGTTATGCACGTGGCTCCGTGGTTCCGTTGTAACTTGTACGGCACATGCAAGTTGTTGATAACAATTCTTCGTTATATATAACTGTAAGCATGACCTACCTATATGCCTACTGAATAAGGCTTAAGAGTCAATTTCACTTAGAATTTACGGACGCGCGACGGCCTGAGTAGTGTTCATGTTCATTTATTAACAGTAAACGCAAAATCACGTGCACGTTTTAAAGCAAATATAAAATACTATTTCCGTTTACCATAAATATCATTGCAAAACATTATTACTAATTTCAGTAAACTATGTAATTCGTTCCGCAAATCATTACTAACCACCAACCAATAAAAAAATCCAATAAATTATAAACACAAAGCTTATAAAACCTATTCACTTAATACCTTTACAAAGGAAACAAAACGGAACTATATTTGTATAGAAAAACAGCATAATAGCCACACTTAACATTTCACGCTAGAGTAGTGAAGTTTTGTGCGCACGCGCGGATCTACGCTACAAGTGCATATCCGGGTACAATGATCGGCTTCCGGCCGTATATTGGGATCAATTGGCCCTATTGGACCCGAGGAGATGTAGGGCTCTTGCCCTTCGTCCGGTATCCGGGAGTAGGGGAGGGACTGTGTCGAAGGGCGTTCTATCGATACCGAAATTTGGTGACATCTAAATACGAATTTTGATGTGTGAACCAGAATTATGTAAGATCTTCTGCTGTTAAAAGGCATTTTTCGTTGGTATTATGAAGTTATAATATATATATAAGTACTTACAAAAATCACGTTAACAAGATAAGGCTAAAAAATTTGCTTACTCTAGACAAGGACATCTAAAACAGCTAACACCATTTTAAACAGCACACAAAATCTTAACAAGCCATAAGACCTCGCACATGCAATATTCAATTAAATCCTTCATGCTCCTAATAAATCGACTGCAAATCCGGCGTGATGGGCCACGTTGCGCCATTTTCAATCCTAGCCCGTTTACAAAATGGGCCATGCATAAAGGAGTAATCAAGCTCTCGACCGACATGCGGCTACTGACCATGAAATGCTGTTAGATAATCTTTTATGTACTCAATCTTATGTATTTAGCAATGTCGAATAAAAAGTTATATAAGAATTGGTTACTGTTATTGAATAAAGTTTGTGTGAATTGGTTTTATTTGGCGTGAAATGTTAAGTTAAAAATAAACCACATAATAGAGAGAACTAGGTAAGTAAATGCATTTTCGATAAAATCGAGGATGAAGTCTATGCTGCATTGCTAACTTTGTAAGCTAAGCATTTCACACAAAAACTTAGAAGCATCCCTAAGTTTAATAAAGTATGCAATTGTCTTTACTACCTATATGATTAATAATGGTGACAAAGTTCAAATAACGAACTCAATTTAATTTAAAAATGAAAAAAAACAATATTTTTTTTATCGACAGCCCACCAGGTACACACATAAAATAAATTTGAAAGTGATAATAACTCTGTGACGCTGGTCTTCCAATGTCTGGTCTAGTTATAAAGACCGAGAATAAAATGGACAGAAATAAAACCATCGACAAGCACACCCCATCCCTAGCCCCAGTTACCCAGCGTCGGCACTACAATAACTCGACTCGATAAAGTATTACATAAACACACGCCCGCGCAAGTCACAGGTTATCAATCTATTGGTCGTCACTGCAATTCAATTGAACTATTAATTGGTCACCTACTACCTTCGTGTTAATTGGACACCTATCGCGTGATAGGTATGTGGGTAGTGTGGATACTATTCATTGTGTTCAAGTAATTAGTTTGAACAATAAAGGGAATCTTTATTGGGACAGGTCATGGACTAATTAGTGGATTCTTTACTGTAGATTTTAACTTGCATTGTTGTGTGGTTTTAAATAAAATATTAATTTGAGATAAACATGAAACTACCATGATCGTCAGTCTTTGAGTGAGACACTACACCAAAATTATAGATGAATGAAGAGGAAGAAAATTAATAAACTCGATGGCCCCACAGAATAAACGTGTAAGTCAAAAACCACAACTTTTCAGGAAAAAATAAAAACGATTAAACTTGAATAACTGTTGTTTGGTAGTATATAGGGTTAAGCAAATTATATCAAATTAATGATAAAAAAATATATTATTACATTACATTTTTTATTTATTTTTTATTTAAACGGTTTTCCGATAATTTATGAAAAACCATTTTATTTTTTTATTCTTGTTAATTTCTGTGACTAGATAACAGTAAACTTTCATTACACGGTTATTCGTGTAAAGTGTCAACAAACAAAACTAATAATATTATATTACACTATTATTCGACAGTAATCAAGTTTCTTTAATACCTAGTTACAAGCATAAGCACGATTGTTTACAGTAACTTACTGTATTGTTTGATTATTGTAAAGATAAAATGCATTTGTATCAATGTTCATAAGAACGATTCTCATTTATGTAATATACTTTTGTTAGTGCATGGTGTAATAATGTAAACTTCATCAATTATGTGAAAGGTTGAAACAAAAGAAAAAGGTTTAATAAAATAATAATATAATAAAGTAACTATCTACTTGCATAAAAACTAAATAATAATCACACAGTAAACAACTTAAATCTCTTTCATGATTAGGAAATAGCTACCTATTAGCTTGAACTGATAACAAAAAAAAACCGAATCATATCGTAATCTGAAACACTTAATCTTCCCCGTCACTATCATTGGTGACAGAGATCGAATTGTCCAAAGGAACTAAGTTTCTATAAAAAGTTTGGTAATGGTCTGGTATGGCTCCTGAATCACACAAACTTATCAAATCCTTATGTAAAGGGAGAGGTATAGGCAGCAGTTCAGCGTATGCAAGTTTTAAGTTTTCAGGATCTTCAGTAGGTTCTCCTCGCCGCCTTCTTGAATTAGTTCTTACTATGATTTGCATCTCCCGTAATTCGTCTTCAAAACTATACCTGAAGTAAATTGAATGAGGATGCTCGTGAGAGAAGTTTACTTCTTTTATTTTACATTAAATTTTATCGCCGTTTATGTCTTTTAACCAATTCTTCCCTTTTATCAGCTCTTTGAAATCTATAAAATTATTCTGTGTCATTTGTTTTACTTGGTATTTAGGCTCAGTAACTTTGGCATTCTCTACCAAGCTATACATTTGATCGGGCGTGTACATAGTATGCCTTTTCTTGGAACGCTCGATTGTAGCATGCATAGAGTCACCCTCCGATTGGCTATGACCTTTTTCAAAAAATCTATGAGTTATTTTTATCTTAAATTTTTGCGACGCAAAAGCAAACATGGCAAACACAAATCGATTGCGATTTTGCCCGGCACATGAATCGGAATAAAAAGATATATTTTTTATCCCTGACTCAACGTGAAGTTGAATAAATGACCACAGGCAACTTGCTATTTCTATGGCTCCCCTCTTCGCAATCTGGGAATGCCAAAGGTAACAGTATCCTTTTTTATCTAAAATATTATAAACTGTAAAGTTAAATACGGGATATTTACGTTTGTAGTGAAATACCCCTACTTCACTTTGGGGGATACTCAATACTTTTTCGAGATCAAAACATGCCACAACACTATGCATTTTATCAAAATTATTTTTTTCTTCTTCTTTTAGCTGTCTTACTAGTTCCTTTTCTCTTAAATGTTTTTCATAGTCAACTTTTAACTGTTCTTGTCTTACATTGTCAGCTGTTTTATATATTGAACACACTTCACATAAATCTTTTTTCGGTTTGTGGAAGGAAAGGTTAAATTTACTATTAAATGTGGTTTCATATTGCCGTTTAGTTGCTTTACATGCAACATTATACCGCTCATTTGTATCCATCCATTCTAAGTACAGTCTGTGCATTTTAGATAAATTCAATGTTTCACAAAGGTATTCTTTCTGGCTATCTTTTCTAACATAGTGTGCTTCAACTCTTTGAAACAGGTTTATGTGGTCAATGATGCTGCTCTCAGTCTCTTCTGACATCTTTCTAGGTCTATTTTTATGTCTTCCTCTGTTATCTTTTAAATAATTTTCATCTCCTAACTTCTCAATAGCTGTATATACTACTTGCTGTGTAATAGACAAAGTATTTAAAAACATGGTTTTGCAGATTCTAATATTCGAATCGTTATCATCAGGAAATTGGTATATTAATGTTTGAGTACGATTATTTTTGAATTCTACTGTAATTCTTTTAACGTGTTCCTTCTTTACATAACGAGCAATTAAATCCCATTGTCTTTCATGATCGCCAATATTCCAAAACTTCGTAAAAATGTTCATCCTCATTTCTTCATTTATCTTTTCATAACATTGTAATTTGCAGTTGCAAGGCGGTCCAATCGATTTTTGTTGGTTTTTTTTCTTACTTCTTATACTCTCATAACTTTGACCAGAATTTTTTAATTTTTTGTTTTGGTTATCTTTCCATAAGTCTCGATTTACTTTTCTCTTTCGTGAAAGTTTGTCAGTAGGAGTCGTTATTCGTGTTTCTGGTTATGTAGGCACAGCATCTAGTGAATTGTTCTGTGTTTCAATAGAACGTAAAATACCCTCCAAATTAGAAACGCTTAAATCATAGTCCTTATTAATGTATAGAACAGTTGGAGAAGCTATAAAATTTATTTTTTGCTGGGTTGATGGCGTTAACAGAAGATCATCAGTGATTTGTAAAATGTTATTGACTGATGATGATGTCGTAAAATTTTCCATCTCCGGTATGAATGGTCTAATAACATTATTGTGAGAAATATCTAAAAGTTCACTAGCTGGAACATTTGGTGGTGACATAACATTATTTAATTTTGTTCCATATGACGATACACTAGTTATTAATGAGTTGTTAGAAATAAAACCGTCATCTTGAACATTTACTCCACAGAGCTCTGATACACCATCAATAGGAAATGAAGTTCGCGACAGATGTGTGAAACTCTCTGAAACAAATCAAAGAGATTACTTAGGTACAACCTTTCTTATGATTGCATATTTTATGGAGACTAATAATCAATCGAGGTGAGTCTTATAGCAGATAGATGAGAACATGTCTGCGACTATCGCCGACTATGAGTACCGTACCCGTCCACGGTACGTCACTAACCACTAGAGCAACAGGCCAGAGACCCTTATATTTTGCCAATTATATGTACCTATATAAATATGTACCTAGGTACCTACTTTAGTGCCACGTAGTTCAATAGTCAAAGTAGGTACGAGGCATATTAACAAACTAGGAACTGCTACTAAACATTTCTTAACAGAATAACTAACATTTAACGGAATCCTGGTCGCTTGGACCACGAAGGTATAGGTAGGTACTTACTAAAGTAATTATGTAGCTTAATTGTTAAGTACTTACCTAATGATGAGGAAGCAATAGCATCAATAGCCTCACTAAATCTATTTTCGTCCTGTTCCTTACAAACAAGACTACTATTGTCACCTTCATTCACGTTACCTAAAAAAAGAAAAACAGTTAATATAGGTACCTACTTACTACCTTGTTTAACTTATTGAAAACAAATTGAAATATAAATACGATACCTACCTAATTCTTAAACGAATTGTCCATGAGTTAGGCATTCATTTATATTGGTATGTTATAGCTAGCTTTGTAATGTAGTTTATTTTTATTTAACACTAGTGTTCCCCGCAGTTTCACCCGTGTTCCCGTGGAAACCAACCCTGTGTTATTGTGTATTCCAGGTCATGACATTTTCTATCTACATACCAAGTTTTATCCGAATCCGTCCAGCCGTTGAGGCGTAAAAGAGTAGGTAACATAGGTACATACATAAATACATCCAAACAAACAACATTTTAACCGACCAGAGTCTGAGAATGGAACTCGGGACTTCGTGGTCGGACTCGCTTGTTGGACCACGAAGTTATAGGTAGGTACCTACTTACTAAAGTAATAGTCAAACTTAATTGTTAAGTACTTACCTAATGATGAGGAAGCAATAGCTTCAATAGCCTCACTAAATCTATTTTCGTCCTGTTCCTTACAAACAAGATTACTATTGTCACCTTCATTCACATTACCTAAAAAAAAGAAAAACATTAAATATAGGTACCTACTTACAATTTGAAATGTAAATACGATAAGTAATAATAATAATCCCACGCTTTTTGTAGGTACACTTAAAACACTTAGGAGACTTATTATAGGTAGGTATATTTTAAATTTAAAAATTATGCCATGTCTATGTGTTGATTCATCATCATCTGCCTAGCCTTTTCCCAACTATATTGGGGTCGGCTTCCAGTCAAGCCGGATTTAGCTGAATACCAGTATTTTACGCGGAGCGGCTGCCTACCAGACCTCCACAACCCATTAACTGGGTAACACGGTACCTCATGGCAAGACTGGAGTCAGATTTACTGGCTTCTGACTATCCGTAACGACTGCCAAAGATCTACAAATGACAGCCGGGACCAACGGCTTAACGTGCTTTCCGAGGCACGAGCTCCTCCTCCTGTTTATGTGTTGATTATTATTACAAATTAATACCTATTTATACATATTAATGTGTGGGCAAGTACTTACTTTTACAATTCGCCAAGTCTAATATCCTTCTGCAGCGACTAGAAGTTTTTGTATTTCTATTCTGTCTATTCATCGTTGCACTAAATCACACATTAACAATTTCTCGATAATGTAGAATGCCTGCGTAATAATCAAAATAACGACACGTAATTATGCGCGTAGAATCACAACAAGACTGACCTTCGCTTCCGGACTAGTTGTCTAATGCCACTCGCATTGCACCCCCCGCGCCCCTTTCTAATGTTACGTACAATTGCATTGAACGGATCGTTGAAAAATTTGTTTAATTGCTGTTACTATGCATAAACTCCAACTATTAAGACCAAAACACTAGTATTTGAACACTTAATGCTATAAACAATCCGATTAAATACCGTAGGAGGCAATGCAATACTTTAATTTTAAATAAAAAAATATTTTAAAACTTTCATTCCACAAAATGACACATAAGGAATAATAATTGAGTGCGTCATTACACGAATAAACGTGTAAACTGCTATTATACAATCTCGAAGAAGTGCACAAGTCCTCTCAAACGTTTGCTTGTTTTAACACGTTTATTCGTGTGAACTCAGGAACCTAAAAAGCGTTTAACAATAGCATATACTTTTATACTTGTGATATAATTGTACGATTTTTCCCTAGAATAAAGGAATCAAATGATATAATAGGCGTACTTTGAGTCAAAAATTAATACAAAAAAATTGATAAGGTGCTGCATAGGTCAAAGAAACGAAAAATGCAATAAAAAAATATTTGTGTAAGAGCTCTTGCACGTTTATTCGGTGGGGCCATCGAACTGTTGTTAAAATTATAGGGTGATCAGGATTTGATTCAAATCCAAGTTAGTGCTATAGAGGTCTTTAATCATTTTCAAACATGCAAAAATACACATTCAATAAAATTGAGAACCTTTTCCTTTTTTGTTAGTCGATAAAAAATCCAAAAGAGCAAATTATCTAAGCATTCAATTAGGCATTGACGTCATAGTATAAGTAACGTACCTACTCCCAAACGTAACATAAATAAGTATATCATTGTCATCTTTCTGAAACCACAACAGATGGTTTACCTCATCTCCTCATATAAACATAATATCACATTCGCTAAACATAATAAATGAAACAAAACTCCTACACATAGGTACGTCCAACAGACGTATATAATGTGGATCATACGTCCAACAGACGTAGATAAGTCAGTCATCAAGTTACATTTAGTATATTACATAAACAATAAACAGTAGATCAGTTCTGTCCGGATCGTTAGCAGTTATGATGAGAAGCTGTAACCGGAGTCTGCGCGTAACTGCCGAGTAAGATGAGATACCAGCTCATGTTATCTGTAGATACTGGTATCTTGATGAGAGCCTGGGCTAAGTGGTCATGTTACATGGACTCTATAGGTGTTGTTTAGTTAATTAGCTACTGTAATTAGAAATGATTTTAATTAAAACGAGAGTTCAAAGCGAACTTTACGTCTTCCATAAAAACAGCCATCGCCCCGTTGAATGGCAATGCTTAGTCTCTGCCCAAAGTAAAAGCCAGCTCTTAGGTCACGAGAAGTGTCAACCAGCCGTTTCGAAATTTCTTTAAAAATGCTGTGAGCAAAACAGCCCCTCGGCCCGAAGGTTTCAACCCAATAAGCTTACTATATTTACGCCGCTTGGGGTTTTCCGCGGCCGCAACGGCAGCGCCAGCACAACACGATGAACTAGGAAGACGGAATAGTATCGAATATGATCGTTAGGATTATGCGTAGACCAGGTATAAATAAAACCTTAGCAGCCTATACAGCGCCAATATCTTTATCAAAGATAAAATATCTCACTCTATCCTCCACGTGTTATTGTTTCAAGTCATTGAACCCTATTGTGAACCAATCTCTCAGCGGATCTAGGAATAACACCACATTTAACAGTCAGCTTAGACGTGGACGCATCCTCGTATAATCTAGATATGGACTAAAAATATCACAAATTCACAATGGAGACTTGCGATGCGCCTGCGACGGCGACGGTATACGTGACCTTTCTGAATAAAATCTGCTGGAGTGCTGGTATCACGGTATGCGCGCGCGCTGAATTAATCGCAGTGACACGGATGCGGCAGGTGCTACTGCTAGTAACTACAGATATATTATGAACCTGTTAAGTGCATTTGCTTTATGCTTTTATTTATGTACAGACACTTGATTGTATTTCTTTTGTATGGAACACAGCAGCTTAGAATATTTAGAACCTTGGTTCTATACATATTTTGTCATTTTGTCTCCACAAACTCGACTATTCGAGGTCCTAATGACCTCAAATAGTCGAGTTTTCACCTGCATGAGAAGCCGAAACCATCGACTTCGCTGGAGAGAATTCATTAGCTTCGAATTAGCGAAACTTAGCTAAAAGAAGCTTATGTCATAACATTAAATCAACCAAATGGACACTGTCTTTTTTCTCATTTTCTTGACCAGAGCTTTTTAATAAACATTTTGTTCCAGTCCAAATGGATCCAATAACATTAAACACAATGATACAGCGGACCCCAGCTGAGTTTAATCAACGCTGACTCACATATCGTCACGCGGTAACGTCACATCTGCTAGTACTACAGTCCTCGTGCTAATGGGATGCGCAAGAGTCGCCCATGATGTCATCCGCGAAGGGCCCTGACGCATGCGTTTATTTACAATATGTTGTACCAAAGTATTGACTTGGTGATTGTCTCTAAGATGGGTTGGACGGAATTGTACTGATGCTGGGTCTAGGATGAATCTGTTTAAAATGAGTCAGAAGGTAAATGTTGCTACTTTAGGACAGTGAGTCTGAATCAGCATCCGGATGAATTTCACACCTCCTTCAGTTAAACTTCTCGTAATGTGAATTAATTTTAGTAACTAATGTCAGTTTCCACGAACACTAGGTCCTGGTTTAAACACCATTATACCTAAGCGAAAATTCGGGTTGGCAAGCGGCAGCGACCTCTGTTGAAGCTTTGTACTCGTCGCGATTAATGTAGTGGGATGATCGATAGTTTTCATCAATAATGTCATGTGCCATATTTTCTTTTCTTCACTTATATTTTTACACACTTCATTCAATCTGCCTGACCTTTTTAGCCATCCAAGCCATCTTTACAAAAGTAGATTTTTTTTTACTATCGATAGGCTCGCGACTGACCACTATCTCACCTGATGGTTAGCGAAGATGTGGTCGAAGATGGAGCACGCTTACCTAGAAGTAACCTACTCACTCTTGACTTAAAGACTCCTGGGTTGTAGGTATCAGGAAACAGACGTCGGCAGGGAATTCCTGGTTGTGCTTAGTCACACGATAAGCAAGCCCTCATAAAGTGAGTGAGCCCCACGACATCAGTGAAGCGCGCACAAGAACAGACCGCGTTCCGTATTCCGGCCTCGCCGCCGAGGCCCTTCGCGACGACCTATTCAAACCCTCCCCATCTTTTGCCAGCCCGCGTCGCTGAGCCGCCATTAGACTTAAATCCCATAAATAATATAATGACCCAGCCTGTCACGAACTGACGCTGCTAAACCGAGGTATTCTAACATGAAAACAAAAACGCAATTCTTTGCTTTTCCAAAGGATTGCGTTTTTGTGCGAAGAAGGTGAAATAACAAGTGTTTTGCGTGTGCTCGCTTCGCTCATTCGTCTCTATAGTAGACTCGCTGTACCTATTAGCTATGCAGATGCTCAATGCCAACTACGAGTAGGTACTATCTTTAGAATCTTTTTCATACCTAAACAAAGTCGCAAAGTTGTAATTATTAAAGTGACTTTTTCAAAATACTTAGGTATACCTAGACAACTAGACAATCGCATCGATTAATATTATATAAACCATCCCTTTGCAATACAAAACTATTGTAATACACAATAGTAATGCAGAATGTGTGTTTATGACTTTTTATATACCGTAATGACGAATGTGGACAGGAGAATCCCGGTGTGTGCTATATACTGTGACATGACGCAAGCTTTTGACTACGTTGACCATACCATCTTGCTACAAAAATTAGAAGCTTATGGCGTAAGGGGGAACATACTAAATCTTATACAATCATACCTTACTAATAGAAAACAATACACAGAAATTGAGAGAATTAATGTTAGGACAAAGAAAGAGGAAATTTATGTGTCAAGCGAACGCACACCGACATATGGTGTTCCTCAAGGCAGCGTACTCGGATCTTTATTATTCATTTTATACATCAATGACATGCCTAGTTCTCTTGACCACCCCATGACTCTCTTTGCCGACGACAGCACTATGACCATAGCATGTAAAAATAAAGACATATATGAAAGTGACATAAATGAATCATTGACATCCCTAATATCGTGGTTAAACAGGAACAACCTAAAAATTAATCTAGATAAAACGAATATTATGCATTTCAGGCAACGGGCCCAGGCTGAGATTGACCTTAACGCAATTTACAAGGGCACTATACTTAATAAAGTCGACGCCACAAAATTTCTAGGGATTATTATCGACTCTAAATTGAACTGGAAGGCACACATCGAATACCTAAGTAAAAGGCTGAGCTCCTCTGCCTACGCTTTATATAAACTGGCCCCAGAGCTAAATACAGATGCCTTAGTAACAGCTTATCATGGTCTAGTAGCATCGTTATTGCGCTACGGTATTATATTTTGGGGGAATTCAACAGACAAAGAAATAGCGTTTAAGGCCCAAAAGAGATGCATTCGTGCTATGTTTAATTTGAAGTCGACCGATAGCTGTATGCCATTATTCAAAAAACTTAAATTATTAACTCTACCATCCTTGTATATTTTTGAAATAGCGGTATTTGTGAGGGTTAATCATTTTCTGTTTCCACGACTAGCTGACACCTTCCCCCGTAACAGACGTGACAATAATCAACTGTGTACGCATACGTCAAAGACTGCATTAATGGGAAAAAGTGTTTTCTGTATGGCTCCTAAAATTTATAATAAAATACCTCAATCATACAAAGCATTGCCGGTAAATTTGTTTAAAAAAAAGATTCGAGATTTATTAACAGACAAGTGTTACTATAATTTAAATGACTTCTTGAATGACACTTTTTGACATTTATTATAACTTTATTTTTGTGACATTTTATGACTAATTTATTTAACTGACGTCCTTAATTTTTTGTGACATTTTATGATTATTTTATTTTACTGACATTCTTCATTTTTGTGACATTTTATGATTATTTTATTTTACTGACATTTTGTGATGATTTTATTTTACTGACATTCTTCATTTTTGTGACATTTTATGATTAATTCATTTCACTTGCCTTATGTAATTCATTTTTTATTTCGTAATTCAGTTTTCCATCTTTTTTTTTTGTTTGGTAATTTTTTATAAATTTGTACACCTTACGGGTAAAACATGTACGATCGTAATAATAATAATGTGACATCCTGCATGCTTAATTTGCATGTATACGCATGTTTTGACAAATAAATTTATCTTTATCTTTATCTTTATCTTTAATGTGTAATAGTAAATCATTTTTCTTCATAACTGTTCAATACTCATTTGTTATGAAACATATCCAGGTCAAATCCGGGTTGATAACTCGCCAAACGTTGTTGAAATGGGCAACTGTCTCCAAAGGCTGGTACTGCATTGATATGGGCAACTCAACTGCAGGTTCATTTGTTTTCACATTCTCTGCCTTACCTCAGCGATACAGATTCGCATACAAAACCGTTGATAAAAGTCACATCATCATTGGCAAACAAACATGATATTTGTTTAGTGTAAATAGTATCTACATTTTACCCTACTATTTGCGAAGCCAAAAGACAGAGTTATAATTTTAGAAGTGGGTAAGTAATCATAACCATTCAGGAATGATTATGATTACTTACCCACTCCTAAAATTGTAAATTTTGTATTTACATTTTCACCGTACAACTAAAACTATTATCTATACCGATTTTTTTTTATTTCTTGCCATTTTAAGTAAATAAACTTGATAGCTTTATTTACACTTTGTATCCCACTATGGCAAGATTCTTGCTGCACTAAGCCGAGCAACTTAATTTTTCCCAACAACTTCCTCAGCAAATTCCCTAGTTATTACTCTGCATTCTGTACTAGTCAGTAAAACCTAGTGCCTGTCATTCTGTCCAGTTTCACCGGCAGGTAGAAAGCCTGTAATGACCGGAAGTGACGGCAACCGTGTGACCTACCGCTGCGCTTGCGCAATACCCACCGGATATCTACGTGATAATACTGGAGTGCAGTGTGATGTGATTGTTGTATTAAAAATGATAGCTTGATTGGAGTTCTTTAAAGAGAGGCGACCTGGAAGACAGATATGTATGAGTCTCGCAAAAGCCGTAACAAACCCATCAGAGGATCCATGACCATGACTACTCCGCCAGGACTGTACGACTAAGAAGAAGAAAAATGCTAAGGAAACTCTGGGTGTAGCGGAAGGTAGTGTCAGAATCTTACTGACTTAAAACCCATCATGCCCTTTGCGTTCCAGGGCCGCGGTGACTCTTTCGAACAAATTCCGCAACCCTGGCAGAACTACACTAGGGATACTTAGAGGTATAAAATAAATCTAGCTAACACTAGTAACTTCCTCCCTCAAGGAAGCTAGGCAAGGTCTAAGGCGTAACCTTAAATCTTCGTGGTAGTCCACTGGAAGCGAGACGCACAAGACCGGTCGATGTGGGACTTGGGAGAGGTCTATGTCCAGCAGTGGACGTCATTCAGATGATGGTGATGATGATTATATATATAAAGGATTCTGCTAGATGAAAAAAAGTAATCGTTGTGGCTATGCTTGTAACGTTGGAAAAACCTGAAAGTCCTTGAGGCGTTCCAGCTGTCTGATGAATAATCAAAATCAAAAGTCATTTATTCAAATTAGGCTGAGAGCCAGCACTTTTTGAACGTCAAATTTTACATAAAGACAGTCCCCAAAACGCCCACCCGGCACCACTTCTAGTGTTTTAGCTGGGAAGAAGAAGTGGCGCAACAATTAATACATTCCTCATAATCTTATGAAACGCTAAACAAGTACCGATCCTTAAAGAAATAAACATAGCAGAGAGGGCAGAGGCAAACTTCAAAGAAGCAGTTTCAATAATAAACGGTACAAAGTGTACATCCCACATTGCACCACAGAAATTGGGCCAGTCACACGCATAATTAAACAAATATGGCTACCTATCAATATCGTGCTAAACACTCCAAGACGAGGCGCTAACATGTCTATTTGTACTTCGTCTAATAACTGCACTAGATAAGGAAGCTGCAGAAGATTCAAATTGTACTGAAAATGACTCTTTTACCTTGCCATTAAGGGAGTAACAGGATAGAAACGTCTAGATTATCCTTATTAATACAAAAGTCTATTTGTTACGCTTTCACGGCTTATACGCTGAACCAATTTCGATGCAAAAACTAGTTATTAATAAGATCCATTTTGAGGTACTTATACATAGTTGAGAAAGCTGGTTACGAGGTCCTTACATAGGTACTCGCCGTATGACCGAAAACCGTATATATTTTAAAAAACCGTATTCTTTAAAACTGCATCAAGTGAGGATGGTTCTATAGTAAATTCGAGTACATGATGTAGTAGTACTTCTATACTTGTCTATGTGGCTGTCTAATAACTGGATGATTAGCGGCAACATGCCAGCGCGCTTGCGTTCCCACGGGCCGATGACATGTGGCTGAATGCAAGTGTGCATTGTCCTGTTCCAAATAATTATGAAGATTGTTTTGGTTTCTTAAATGACGGCCAATTTTTTCACAGTTTTTTGTTGTTGTTGTGCTTCGTAAAACTAGGTACTTACTTATGTTATTGTACATGACGTTTGTCATGTATTTTATTAAAAACATTAGTTAATTACATAAAAGTAGGCAACTTTTGTGGGAAATAATTAATAATGTCTTTCATAGTTACAATTGACTGTAAAATAAATAAATAATTTAATTAAGTTTATTGACAATATAAGGAAAACCACAACGTCACACGATGTCAATCATTATGATTTCATACACAAGTCACAAAAGCTATATTATTCCCGTTATAAGTGCATCTTTAAACCGACAAATAAAACAAAAGAGAGTGTAGGTATAGAGGGCGTGGCTGTCTATTGTCTAGTCGTATAATATGATTGCACCTCTACAATTAAATGAGGTTCCCAGCCAATGCGTCGGAAATGTCTGTTAAAAATTGATCATTATGCCTGCTGCACACCCATCCATGTAGGATGTAAACGGTATCTACATTATAAAAACAATCGATCATATACAGATTAATTGTTTACGAATACGAACCTACCAGATTTAGAATGTCGGTCAAGGTTGTTTACATATTCGAATTTTAAACCTACTTTTCAGAACAAATCTGGTTAATTAAAACGATATTATGTTAATCACATTATGACTCATCCATCGATTTACATAAAAACATCAAAGAATCTAAGAAATCTGATGATACATACCAGATGACCATAGACAAAGAATAGGATTAAATCCTTAACACATCTTACTGACATATTTATTGACAATGATGCAATAACCCGTTAACAGGGATTTTCAAGGCATGTGTTAGATGTTAATTACAACAAAGCATTAAGTAGGTATACCAGAGTAATAAACAAAACAGACTACACATGGCAACCAACCAGCTCCTTGTGGGCTGTGGCAGATCATAAACATACAGAAAAAAACAATTAAACTCATATAGTTACTAGACTGGAATTGATGTTACGAAAATAAACGGTAGATGGCATTATGAAAATAATCGACTAAAATCGACAGCTTCATTTGACCGCATGTTAAAATGGTTTGGTATCTAAATTTTAAAAAGAATGCAACAAATATGGCGTCGCGCGGGAAAACAACGTTGTATCTAAAGTTGACGGAAATTGCAATCGCATTGATCAACAAGAAATAAGAACTCAATAAACACATAGGAAAATTGCACCTAGGTATGTAGGTATATAAAATTTCTTATCCGTATATCCGGTCGTTATTATTTATTAATCGTAGAACACAATATTGTTGGGAAATCCGGCACGGCTGTAACTTGAATTGAAAAAAAACCCCATGTTAGGAAACAACTTTGATATGATAACGCAAAATGATGACTGGGTTTCATACCGTTAACACATTTCTTATAAGAAACTATGAAATCTTGATTCCCTGAGTATTGCATTACTTGTCCTATCGTTTGTTGAGAAACTGAAGCTGTACTTGAAAACTAGTCGTTCTTTGAAGTAACTCCACTCCAATAGTTTTAGTTGCCATGACATCGAAAAGTCAAAGCATTTATTTCAATTAAACCATTTACAGGCACTTTTGAATTGTCAAGGTCGGTCAGTCAAAGAGGTGAAGCTATTTGCACGTTCCAAAGCGTAGATCTCTATGGAGAAGAACGTACAAGAAACTCCATGGACACTCTTTTAAATCAATTAATTATTACAAAGTTGTGGTTACATTGTTCTTGTTGAAATTATTCATAGACATGTGAGAACGATGTAAAAAGACGTGCACGACAAAAGCCAAAAAGGAACAATTCAAAATACTAACAAATTAAAACAAACCGTGGCAGTTGAGAGATGACCAGTACTAGCTGACGAAACACTCTTGATTAATAATGACAGGAAATAACAAGCTATCAGAGATGCCATTTTGATTGAGTTGAGAAATGACTCAGATTATAGGGCTTCTCACTTAGGATGAAAGGATTGAAGACAGTATTCTAACAATAGGTCATACCAAAGCAATTTCTAGAGAAAGAAGTGAAAAGTATCTGTTTAATTACACATTATTGCACATTTTTCACACAATGAACCACCAAAGTTTAATGACATCATAAGTCTCATTATGTGTATACGTATAGACGGTAACGATCGCAGAATGTCGGTCAACAAAACTAATTCGGATGCTCTCACCACTCGAGAACTTTCCACCGTAGAACAATACTCGACTCCTAAACCTAAGTTCACATGTCGCTAAACAATCGAGAAATCATCGCTTATCTCTATCGGCCATCAAAATGTCAGTGTCGGGCTTAATTAAGAAGTTCTGTGGAAGGTAATGACTGAACGCAATGTCGAAATTGTCCCATTGTGCACAAATTCCCAGGAATTATGTTGAAAATATTTGGTTTGCTCGCTCAAAACAGTTAGACCTTGGTGATGCAGAAATGTGAAACGAGAACAAAGGATGTGGCAGACCATCTGTGTGTTCACAATTGAAAAATTAAATTTTTGTAACCGAACCTTGTATAAGACGCAATTCATAGTTGTCGCAAATAATTTTCTAGATCTAAACGTAAAGAAGGTCGCTGTGTGTAATTAACGTGGCATCTCGCAATACCGACATCCGATTTCTCAACTGACTCAAACTTGTAAGGGAATTACACGCGATTGCTTATACCAAACTGGACGTCATATAATGTTACGTGACGATGCTATCCTTATAAGCATTTTGTCATATTTTGCGTGGCGTAAAAATGAACATTAAAATTGTTTGGACATCAAGTTTCAATAAGAAACCAGAAACGCAGAAGCGTTTATTTATACATATTCAAATACAATTACAGATAACCGTATCTTCTAAGTCCACAAAGTACTTCCTGTCGTTTTAATATTTATACGCAGTACTGGGTTCCCATGGTGGTTATTATCTCATGGGAGACATAGGAAATTCCGCCATTAGCCGCCAAGAAAGTGAAATCGAATAATGATGTGCACGCACAGAGTATCACTGTCACTTTACATGTTATTAGAAAAATGAGAAAAATCTTAAGGGATCTCCGAATGATGGATGATGGTAATCATGTAATATGTAGTAAAAGTTGTAAAGTTAGAAGACCCATTAGAAATGACATAGCGCACATCTTGACTTGTTATTGCAATACTTGACATTGCATATAGTTTAAGCATGCGTGGGAACAGCATTTGTCAGCAACCATAGAATGATGAAAAGAAAAGCATTGTAGTAGAGAAAAGATATTTGAGAGATACGATCTCGTAGTGCCTACTAGTACGAGTACAGCTGGTAATTAACTTTTGGAAAACAGACTTATTATTAGATCAGTGAATAATCTTAAATCTCAAGGCAAAATCGTTTAAAAGTAAGCACCCGTAGGCGAAATGTCTAATTTAAACATCCTCCACAACAACCGAATAAAAATCATTAAAGAAAACTAAATGTAACAAGTTACAGAAACTCACCGTTCTATGCGACAGATCAGTGACGGAGTCGTGCCGGTTCTCGAGGCTGCCGAGGCTGCAACAGGAGGCGGAGGACGCGAGACTGACCGAGTCTGCTCGCGCGCGGTGCGGCGACACCGCCACGTGTTTCAGCATGCCTACAGGGCCCTGGAACAAACAAGATGATTGCAATTAACACAAGTATCATAAGCAAAATCAGCCACGTACAATGGTCAGCAGGATTAAGTACTAAAACCAAATCCCGGTAGATGAAGAATGATCAGCAAATTCTCTGTGGCATGTCTCTGAATCAATAATTCTAAACCAAGTGACATAGCACTCATCAATCCGCATCGGGTTCTTCTCAACGCAAGTCTCATTAAAGTAAATGTTATTTAATCTCAATAAGTAATTAAGTCGTCATAATATTGCTGAAATTGAGATACATTATCAAAACAAAGAATCGATTGTTGAAACAATACAAGAATTGTTTAATAAAATATTCAGCGATTCCACAGATTATATTGCACATATTACCAGATAGAAGAAAAAGATGATTCTTTTTTTGATGACACTTATAGGGGAATAACTAAACAATTTGTCGAAATAATGTGACTATGAATCTGAGGCATGTATGGAACCAGAGACGAAAGGAAGCATCCTACTACAAAAGCATCATAAAATTCGATCACATGGGCACTTGCGCACGCACATGTCAGCATCCCTCATAGCGCCGGATGTATCTTCTAGGAACCGACAAGTACCTGGAGGGTCATTGTAATTGTCTCCAAATGTGGTGAAATTAAAAAAAGGCAGAAAAAAGTTTTATAGTATTTTTGAAGGGATATACTTGTCTATTGATGTCGACGTCAGATTGCAATGAAATGCAAGTAGATGTTTATCATAACATATTACATCACAATGTAAATGATACTGTTTAACTACTGAATATAACAAAACAGGCAACGATTTTATCTATACTGCATATTAAACTGACACAAAATCCAGGAACTTATAAATATTCTCATAGTCATAAATTGCTGATAAAGGTCTTAACGACGTTGCTACAGCTAACGAATATTGCCTGAAGACATGAACAACTTTTACTACTGAATTGGTTCATTTAGCTGAATTACTATTGCTGTATTTGTTTCGAATAGATTTATGGAAAATACATGTACGAGAGTTTCAAGCGCATTGTTGCTAGAATTTGCAACACTGCCATTGATGGAATATTTTGGTTCATTACCTATAAAACTAGATCATCTGATACCTTATTCAACCGCCTAATCAACATCATCAGTTTTCTATTATCTACTGCTTGGTGTAAACTACCTCCCATCTACGCCAATCACTTTCATACTAACTGTAAACAAATTACTAAAATCACCACTGCATCTATCGAACGTATTATGTTCTTCAAAACCAATATTATTTCTGATAATTCGTCAATTACATCTGAAATGTTAGCACATAACGTGAGAGTGCCCTTATTGAACTCGTATATTGGCTTATCTGTCTGGTAACCCCAATTTGCTAATGCATAGTTATAATACTCGTTAAGGTCGTGAGATTTGGCACAGATTGCTGCAGTACTAAGAATGAAAGAAAGTAGATAGACAATAACGAGACTGCTATTATTGTTTAGGGTGTCTAATCCGGTCTTTGACCTTTAATGGAAATTAAATCTGAATAATTTTGATACTGTTCTAGAACGCCATTTAAATCACTTTCTACGGTACCTACTGTATCTAAGGATTGCAGTCAACAGTCGCTTTGTTGAACAAGCAATTTCATCATGGTTAAAAACTAGATATAACTCGTCCTAAGATACAATGCTCAATGCTCATGTGCATTTTTGCTGCAACCAGTTATTGCAATAAGTAGCACTAAAGTATTTCATGTTTCATGGGACGGTGGGAACATAGCACAATAAGCTCATAACTTAATAATTTCGTTTAGATACAATTGACAGTAAAGTTTTCATTCGCACATGGATAACATCGTAAATGTTCTGAGTAGTGAACGCTTCTGTGAAGCATGTGCAAAGCGAACAGAATCGAAGCAGAAGGTTAGTTCGAGAATAATCTGGGTTAGTATGGGAACATACTGATAATTTGTAAGTGAAACTGAACTTAAGTGTCAACCTAACTTCATAATGAAAAATATAGAACTTGGTAAACTTGACAAATTACATCCAGTATCTTGATTAAAGCAATTAACATATTACTAGTTAGACCGCTAATCAAGCAGTAGCTAACTCTGTGGATAGGGAACGTGCAAGAACTATAGGTGGCAGCACGGAAGTGTCATTGTTAAGTACTTTTAAGTTTCGAAATTGCAACGCTAGATGGCACATCCCTATTGCTAAATCTAGAAGAAATGACTTTTATAACAACAGTATAGACTTGCACTACTGTTGAAGGCCCTTTATAAAGCGCAGGCGTGGTCGTCGCACGCGCATCCGCCGCGCCGTGGCATCTGTCGAACAATAATCCCGAGTTTTTGCGAGCACCCATTGTTTTTATCGGCTTCCCAGAAGGCAGGGGAAATCTCAAGCTGTGGGATCTATCTACACTATACAGCTTTCTACCTAAGTGCATCTCGTTCGAGAGTGATAAACGCTATCGTTATTCGAGATTGAAAGTAAGTGAATTTTAATGTTCCTGATTTTATTGTTATCGAACCAGACAACCTTTGGAGAGATTACAACAACCACTTAACCTTTACGTTGACAATAAGCAACACGCAATCACATTAAAGATAATGCCCTAATTGCC
This sequence comes from Melanchra persicariae, assembly GCA_947386135.1. NCBI lineage: Eukaryota > Metazoa > Arthropoda > Insecta > Lepidoptera > Noctuidae > Melanchra > Melanchra persicariae. The sequence goes on along the minus strand of OX376653.1, from coordinate 1,433,319 downwards.
CAAAACAAAATCGATCCAATTAAATCAAATAAACAATATTTATCGTTGAATTAACGCACAAATTACAATTAACTCGCTCGTGACTGACATGCGTATTAAACAGGGCATTACAATTACGACCGTAATCAATCAACATTATAAAGCAATTCATCAGATTTTAATGAACCAATCGATTGCTACTTCAGTTAATGACTGGCGAATTATAATTTGGAGTATAATTTGTACCTGTATATACATCCTCATAATTATATCGATGATTGAGGACGCAAAGGAAATAAAATGTTTTACTTCATCGATTTAGGTTTAGCATTTGATACCATTCTGCAACGCTATTTAGCATCAAAAATATGTTAATATTTTTTAATATTAACATATTTATAATAATTTAGTATTACCTGCCAGCTACAATGGCCTGCGTGACATTATCTTCAGTCTTCAGTTGTTAAAGTTTTGAAACCGTATCTCCACACTTTATTGCGACATCAATGTTACAAGTTACAACATTAATAATCTCCAAACTTATACAAATATGAGTACACGCGTCACTATTGATATGTCTTAATTTGCTTGCCTCAACCACTTCCGTTCCGGTTGCTTGTGTACGTTGGACACTTAAAGATTTGATAGCTGCCTCATTAACATGCCTCTATCAAGCTAAAGCAGCTGCCGAAATGGTGCTTGAAGCTGGTTTCGGCTTGTCTTTTTGATAAAGCCGGAATTAATGATGATTTGGCATTAAATAATTAGTGACATCCGTGTTATCAATCAAGCAATGACCTGGTGGTTTGATTGATTTGTATGACATTACGCCTCATCTTTTTTTCTTATTTCCTTAATAAATATTAGCAGAACAGTTGCTGTCTTCAATCGCATTGCCTTTACCCTTCGCTCAGATTGGTCCAAGATCATCGAAATATTTCGCAAAACATTTTTCAATCTGAAGGTCGTCAAAGACGAATTTCGTTTGAACACTGAGGTATCAAATGAAATGATCTCTCTAGTTGGACACTAATAAGCAGTCTTGCAGCAACAGCTCAGTAAAAACTAACGTTAACCGGATGAAACGCAGCGAGCACCATTAACCAAGGAATGTGGATCAATTAATTTATCAATAATGGCAATTAATTATTTTCTTTAATTAATTTGACTCAATGTCACTTAATTCCGTGTTTATGGGAAATTTTCTGTATTAGGAAAGAGCGTCTTCAGAAGAAATGAAGAAATACAAAGCATAGAATTTAATGACTTCATAATTACACAAATTGCGGTTCCGATTTCAAAGAGTTTCTTCATACTAAAAGATATACTTAGTTATTTTTTTTAAATACAAAGTGATCATCTATTAAGAAAAGTAGACTTGAGCCATTATTTTAGATACTAGACTAATTAATTTAAATACTACAAACCGTACGATAAAATTAGCCATGATGATGATGATGACATTTAAGATAATTTCTCATTTTGGTAAGACAACATTATTAACATACGTTTAAATTTAAATCGCAAACAATAATAACGCCTACTTGCTCCAATGTTGGGCCAAACATTTGTTCCGTCCGAAATATGTCGTACGAAGGATTTCTCGTTGGCTTACGGAAACAACTAATTCTAACTAAATTCCACTTGAAGTAAGTACGATGAAATGAACGGATGCGACTAATATACTAATTTGTATCCTCACAGTTATACGCTTTAGGAAGTTTTAAAGTATTTAGCATTTTCCATGTCCCCATATTCAGAAGCAGATTAATTTAGCCACATGAATTATATTTCGACATTTCTCAACCCATATTGACCAAAGATCTTAGCTATATTGTCCAAGCATTTCCTTAACCACTAATTGGGCTGTAACCACAGAACATTGGCCCAATGTTTTAACCGTGTTACTATACAATAGCCGTGGGTAGTTATTATAGTAATCGGCCCAATATGGCGGCACAGCTGGGCACCAACCAAACGAAGGTTTACGTAACCCACACAACACTGCAAATTACTGTTAAGGTCACAGGTTCTTAAACTATTAAGCTCTGGCTTTGACTCCAAAATCATTGGAAGATGTTGCTTTGAAATTACTATTAGTATCATCAGTTTACCACCATTAGCCAGAATATATTTTTTATTATTTGGAACCTTGGGAGACTCTGGTAATTTTGTCTTCCCAATTTTAGAATGAAACTGTTTAGTCTTCGAACTTTGTACTTAAGCGATTGTCCAGGACTATTTTAAAATTGACCACTAATAGACTTAATGGCTACACGTTCCAAGAAATATCGGAACGGAAGTTTAAGTAAAACCAACACTAACAAAACTTCCTATGGTCATGTAACTACTCCACAACAATACAGTGTAAATTGCTGTTTTAATCCTTTTCCCATAAATCGGAACGGTTCCTGAGAAATAGCTCGCAGGCAATACCAGTAAGAACGGTAACCGAAGCTTTATTGTGTAAACATGTCCTATAAATTCGAATCTGACGTGTTTCCAAACAAACCCGGCCAATTTACCATTATCGGAATGAAAGCCGGAATGCGCTCAAGCACGGCATGGACAAACAAAACTGTTGGTGGAGGTTTGTGTATAAAGCAGGATGTAGTACTGCACACCGAATCAGAATGTAATCTAAACATATAATTATTATCACAAAGAGATAAATTTGGCATTTTGTTGATAATCCCTCGAAAAGCAAAGTCGATTTCAAGAATTTCCATAATATACTACTTCCTATCCCGAACAAATGCCATGGTTTCTGTAGGATATATGGGAAAAAACTTAAAAAAAAGGAAAGCTGACATCGTCACTAATACGTTTCTTCAGCAACAGACATGGTGAACGGGTGAAGGCAACTTATTCCCAACAGGAATCAGATAATAATGCTATTGACACAATAGCAGAAGAATATAATGACTTGATGACAGTCGTAATAAGGATCGGCATATGGAAGATGCAAGCTTAAAGTTATGTGTGGACAGGGCCAACATGAAAAGCAGTGTGTGTGTGTGTGTGTTTGATAGTCCGTTTATCAAATACCGTGCGGATGTTATGTTCAGATGGATGAAACGGAATTTAGCTCTAACGGATCCGTGTTCCTTTGTTGTCTAGGATTCAATAAACAATACTGTTCGTTCTCAGTATGCGACTGGATAGAAAGTCATTAGCGACTGGCTATCCATCATCGTAGCAGTTGTCCTCGAATACTTTTTTTACATCGTGTTTTATTTCAATAAAATATTTAGGTCACAAATATTTTGTCAACAAGTTTTCTTGGATTTGATTCATTAATTTCTCTTGACATAGGACAGAATATTTCCTATGTTCAACAAATTGCCACCTATCAAGAGTCAACTAATAAAAATGTCACACGGAAGTGACACATCATTAGTCACTGCATGCTTCTGCAGTGTTGCGACCTTTGCACTTAATAAATCCTTTATAACATGAAGTTAAAAGACAGGTGATTTAAGTCAATTGCTGTTTCATTGTTCATTACAACAGGAATATTTTCCGGGCTTTTGATACTAACTTTTCAAACCTTTTTTGCTTGAGCCCGACATACTAGTGATAGAGACACTTTTCGGTTTTCACCAGATCCCAATCTACACATTGCCGGTCAACTCGCATCTACTACGTTTTTAGAGGACCATTATTTTCCAAAAGAGAGACTCCAACCAAACCAGATGCAACAACGGTAACTGTCTTAATAATTGAACATTAAATTCTAATCCAAAAATTAACATATTTTAACACGCCATAAAAAGCTAGTAACGAAGTCGATTACAAAATCGTTGCGACCGCATCCGGCCTCTCGTTTGAAGCTGATCTATATCTGCTCATTAATTGGGATGGACCAAGGAAGCTGGTAATGTCCGTAGGATGTTGACATTAACCCTTTTTGGTGCATTTATGAAAGAAATTCTTCTCTAAAAGGAATATTTTTGACTGTTGACAAAGGTGCATAGTTGGAGGAAGACGTTATTTCTGTGATTGATGAAAAACAAACGGGGAAATCTGTGGTAATTTTTTTCTGTATTGGTGAGATTTTTGAAACCGAACAGTTGATCAGCCTAGGTCCCTATAGTTTAGGTATCCGTATAATTAAAGCGTCTATCTATTACATATTTTTAAAACAATTATAATCGGTGCTCTAAGCAAAATACCTCGAATTGTAGTGACCGAACAAAACTTTATCAGTTCTGATATATTTTTCTTATACTATCATCATAAGTGTTTCGCTAAATAAGATGACATAATTTTATGCATTATTTTTCCTTGAATCTGACGCTGACAATAATAGTTGCACATTCGCTGTGCCATTCACAATCGTCAATTCATCACTGATAAGATATTACACTTTGTATCTAAAAGCGTATGTCTATTACCATAGACCGAGGTGCGTACAACCTTGGCACTGAGTAGTGGGGTCGATCACACGCGATACCAACCATTTGTATGCAAGACATGTGTGCTGAGGTGTACGGCGGGAAACTTTGGGCTTCATTTCCGGATTACTTGGGGATTGGTCGATAAGTTTAGGTGACGATTGGTAATCCTAAGTACTTACTTGATACTTTACAATTTATTAAACTTTTTTTGTATCTAGTATCTAGTATCTAGGTATCTATAGTTCTCATCGCATTTAGCGATCAATTTACTTTGCCGACAATATGTAAAAGTTGCCAGGTTTTAATGCATTGTAAAAATATACGTGATATGGCTATCAGCCTGAAAAGCACGTGACACCAAAGTCACATGCTTTTCACGTGACCCATGTACTTCTGTTAACATTCTACTGAACACAAATGGAAAAGTGTAAAAAACTTAATTCAACATCTCAAACAAGATGTACATTTACCGCTACACACATTTCAATTAAACACAAAATCACAATGTTTCGTACAGAAAATGTCCTAACCGCAGAACAATCTGAACATAAAGCTCTGCGGCCACTACCGCGGGTCAATGTTCGGTGCTAATCGATACGCAACGCGTAAGGTCTTGCGCACACTGGATTGTAACGAGATACCTTTTGTGAAGCCACTGGTGAATGAAGGTTGTGGATCGTGTTACTTGGCGATTGCAACTAGACATGGTGATTTTTTTTTTCTTCTAAAAGTACATGGGTGTTTTATTCAGTCTGCAGCCTCCAGGACTTCAATAGCTACTGGTCGAGCAAATATAGATCAAGGAGGAAAATGCCTACTAGCGTTTTCACGGGCCTTCGCTCCCGTTCTATCCCAAAGATATAGGTAGTCAATTTTCCGTGTCATAAAATTTGCTGTAAATGACAAAGAAATGTAATCGGATCATCAGACAAACAAACATTTACCCTTCAATAAATGTTTAGATTATAATAATGTACCTACGTAGGTATAGTTACTTGAATGCATAGGTAGATAAAGCTGAGTGTGATACGTGACTTAGAAAAGTGTAACACCGAATAACACCTCCCCGTAAGTTTACAAATTCGAAACACTTAACAACGAATTCACGCTACCACGAAAAACTTAACGCCGTAGCAATGCCATCTCGAATAACTAAATCTCTAATTCACTTTTTCGAAACACTTAACAACGAATGCACGCTACCTCGAAAAACTTAACGCCGTAGCCATGCGATCTCGAATAACTAAATCTCTAATTCACCTATTCGAAACACTTTTCAAAGAATGCACGCTACCACTAAAAACTGAACACCGTAGCCATGTGATCTCGAATAACTAAACCTCTAAAAGTATTCGTAAAAAGTCTTTATTCATATAACAATCAACCAAATCAAACATTTAAGAAAAAAAATTGTCATATTATGTGTCAATCAACCAAATAATTATATTTTTCCTTAGGTATGTACCCTACATGGGAAAAAATATTAGCTGTATTATTCGTTCTTACAATACTTGTTACGGAATTTGCGGTCAGTGATGATGGCGCACTTACAATTTCTATTATCGAAAAAGAATAAAAGACTATTGCTGCACGAAGGATATTTGTTTACTATAGACAGACGTTTAAATACAAAATGTTATTGGCAGTGTGTAAAAAAGTGGGCATACTGTTGTGGATCGCGAATAATAACACAGGTAAGAAGTATTTATTAAGTATTGTACATACAAGTTGCAAAATTTTATTTTACATAACCTTTAGGATTAAAATCTTAGCTAATATTAAAAATGCGAAACAAAATAGGGTACCTTTCATCTGGAAAAAAAGTACTGTTGCCGAAGAAAACAACAATAACGTTCTTATGATAATAAATGGCGCCACGTGTCTTTCGAATCAAGATTGAATTTTATTATTATAGAAACTTTAGTAGTGTGTTTAATAGTCAAATCCGAAATTAACGCGAGCGAAGCCGCGGCAAAAAGCTAGTGATGAAATATATTAAGTGTTTTGTAAAGGTAGTCCGGTTTTATAATTTTGTATTGTAATTGTATTAATTATATTAATATCAGTAATTAATTGCAGGAAAACAACAGCGGGGTTGAGGAAATAATAAAATATAATAATGAGCATTGTCACAGTCCTGAACCTGAAGTGATAGATGACTTAAAATTGAGAGCTAGATTGAAAAGACGAGCGAAGCATAGTATGGATGGACCGGCACAGGTAATACAGGCGGCGATTCAAGATGTTCCTAGTGGAAGTGCCCCCTACTTACCCAGTATAAATGAGAATGGTGGTAAATAGAGCAAGGATGAATGGTGTTCCTAAATCTCCAAAAAAGCTTCATAATCTAGTCATTCCAGATAAATACAGTAATTTTCTGCTATCTCACTACAGTACTGAAGGAAATTGTATTTTATTGTTTGGTACGTCAGAAAATATAAGACTTCTTCAGCTGTCACCATTTTGGATCCTAGATGGTACATTTCGTACCTGTCCAACAGTTTTTTATCAAATTTATACGGTGCACGGATTAATTGGAGTGCACGATACCGTGCAAAAGGTGATACCGTGTTTGGGCTCCTGTCCAACAAAAATGAGAGAATATATTGCTTATTTTTTGAGCTTCTCAAGTCGCGAGCATCTCAATTTGGAACCAATTTGCAACCTGACGTAGTAATTACTGACTTCGAGAAGGCGTCAATAAATGCGGTGAAACAAGTGTTTCCTGAAACTAAACACAAGTGTTGTTACTTCCATCTGGCTCAAAATATTTGGAAGCATATCCACTACTCTACTGGTCTCTCCAAACAATACTCGGAATCGACATCTTTTGCTCACAAAATGCGTCATTTGGCCGCGTTAGCCTTTTTAAAGCCAGATGAGATACCTGAGGCTTTTGAAATACTAAAAAAAAAAGTATTACCCAAGGATGCAGTGAAAGTCACTGATTGGTTTTCTAAATACTATGTCAATGGTAGTTATAAGAAAAAGACTACTCAAAACCTCGAGATATTAACGACAAACTTGCAAAAAATGCCTCCATTGTTTCCGCCTAACATCTGGTCGGTAAATAGCTCGATAGGGACCACTGTTCCAATTACACAAAATGAGGTGGAATCATGGCATCACCGCTGGAACACCTTATTGGGCAGAAAGAAATGGAATTTATATAAGATCATAGAAGAATTAAATAAGGAACAAAAACATACCGAATGAATAGTTGGAAAATTAAATTCGCAGTCTCAAGAAACCAAAAGAGCAAAGAAAAAAGAAAATAGGGAAGAAAAAATTAAAAAACATTTGGAAAAAAAGGAAACAATGGACTTAACCACATTTTTAGATGGTCTTGCATACTTGTGCTATTTTAAACGTTAACTGATTTTTTATTAGTTTTTTTTTAAATGTTCGATTTGCTTTTTTTTATCAATGGGCTAGCTCTTGACCGCGATCACGCCTGATGGAAAGCGAAAGATGAGGTCCATGATGAAGCGAGCGTGCCCAGAAGATGCCTTGAGGCACTGGTACTCCCACGCGTCGACGGTTGATTGTATTGTCATGGAAAAACGATTGATTTGGTTGATTGACACATAATTAATATTTTTTTCTCTATTTAGTTGATTGTTATATGAATAAAGACTTTTTACGAATACTTTTAGAGGTTTAGTTATTCGAGATCACATGGCTACGGTGTTCAGTTTTTAGTGGTAGCGTGCATTCTTTGAAAAGTGTTTCGAATAGGTGAATTAGAGATTTAGTTATTCGAGATCGCATGGCTACGGCGTTAAGTTTTTCGAGGTAGCGTGCATTCGTTGTTAAGTGTTTCGAAAAAGTGAATTAGAGATTTAGTTATTCGAGATGGCATTGCTACGGCGTTAAGTTTTTCGTGGTAGCGTGCATTCGTTGTTAAGTGTTTCGAATTCGTAAACTTACGGGGAGGTGTTATTCGGTGTTACACTTTTCTAAGTCACGTATCACACTCGATAAAGCTACCAGTAAAATCGCGAGTCATAACAAAATAATAAGCAGAATTTGATGACAGACATGTCATCAATATTTACACTATCATTAGACTTAGGCACATTAGTGGACAAAGTACAAGACATTGTATGCTATTCATTTGTTTATTCAATGTTACAATGTGTGTTTGAGAAACCGCAACCACACCGCAACACAACGGCATGAACGCAACAGTAATCGATTTCGTCCAGTTGACATTTGACAACTTTCGCAGAACACAAACATACATTCCTAGGGTTTCTGTGATCACACGGTGACCAAACTACCGACAAATGGAAGTAATGGGACAATAGCGTGCAATGCAGCATGAATTATAATATGCATATAGCAATAAATATCTTTAGACTACCACTAAGAATTAGAGTAGTCAACGTGGCGACGCTTGTAGGAGGCCTACTTCCAGCTATAGACGTCTTTTGGGTAAAATGATCATTATGGAGATAGATAAGACTAGATCAGGGAGACATTAAGTTTCTATTCCAGCCTGTCGAGGTCAAATAAGGTCCATTATCAAGGCTCTTTCTTTAAGCCTGGTGGTGTCCATGCCGCCGGCGGTCATCCAGCCTTACTGAAAGTGTCTTCATTTAATTAATGTTGGCTGAGTATGTCTTCTTCTCTGATACTTTTTGAATACCTCACCGTCACCTTAACGGCCCTCTTCCAGCAAAATCATCATTCAAACAGAACGATACCCACTGACACCCTCAACAATCTTATACCTACCACCAATTATTAATTTATCAAAATGCTTAATGAAGACCAAAGACAATGTTGATATGACGGCAAGCAATTCTTATATCTTTCAAATATAAATCATCATCAAGGCTATCTTCAAGTTAATGAACTTTATCAACAAACAATATCGATGTAATGTCACTTTAAAAAGCCATAGATAATTCATATGGTGGACAACGGAAGTCTCGGCCCAATGTTACTGCGCAAAAAACTGTCTGTACGTGTGTCATGTTGAATGCAGGGAACGGGACTCGAATGCAGGATCGATGGCTTATCCGTATCGGTAAGGCATACAGACTATAGGGTAGGTAGCTAGAAGAGGATTTATGGTAAAGCTGGTACTAGGTTCGAAGTAGGCAGCCTATCTTTTGTGACTATGAGTAGCGATTAAGGTGGCTCAGGATCGAATAAGGTAAGCTAGTGGCAATAAACTGTACAGTGTTTTGTTTATAACATAACTAGACATATACAAACTTAGCACCAGTGAAACTTGTAGAGGTAAAATTAATAGTTTCTTAGTGAGTTTTTAAAACAGGTCAGAAACTTAACAAAGTAAATATTTTTGAATAGTTCAAAGATATCACATATAGCTTATGGCAAAATGATGTGGTGGAAGAAAAACAAACAGAAATGATAAGGATGAAAACCTGGACGGAAACCAGGTCGAAAACCTGGTGGGCTGAAAATAGGAAAAAACATTTAAGCTCCAAAGACTTTAAAAGCACAGGTATTTCACACTATAAAAATATAAGTACTCAGATATCCTAGGTAAATCCAAGTGTTTGCGGCTTGAATCATAAGGGAAAAAGTAAATCAATACCTATTTACATAGTAATGCCAACCAAAGCTATGCAATCTTAGTCACTGACACAGATACAGCTAAGCTAATACTTACAATACAATCTAATCACGATATCGGTCTATTTGTTCGAAACGACGATGAAAAAACTAGTGTTAATTTTTCAGGACAAAATATTCAAAAGGCAGAGAATTCGAATTAGATGAACCAAAATATATCCAAGGACATTATTAAAGTCTATGAATAGATGAATGATCAATATCGATAAAACGATTGCAACATGTAAAGTTGTTACCAAGGAGACACATGGTCTCACACCAGTACCTAATAATAGAATTCAAATTCTAAACCGTGTCGCATAAAACGTCACATACGATAAAAAAACAACAATAAGTTATAAAACGTACCGTGATATCATAGTATACAATACTATAACCTATGGAATTCTTAACACTATTAAGAATTCTCCACGCGCTCCTTCACTGTCCCAACAATTATACTAACGCCTACAAACGCCAAACGCATACCAAATGCGTTTCCAATCATGCATAAAGCACTTATCGTTCACCATTGCTGATGCTCTTGACACCTAAATCACTCAGCTGCAACAAAAAACGCAATGCATAACATCACATTAGTTACTGTCGCGGCAAAAGATAAATATTGGCTTTCTGCTCGCGTGCAAATATCTCCGATCTCACTGTTCAACATTCGAAATGGTCTGCATAGAAATTTCAACTGTTTTCTCTGGGGATTAAATTACATTTTTTATTGTACGCGATTTGATTTTTATTAGGGACGTGCGCCTATTGTCTACGATAAAAAAGTTTGAATATAACTTTAATGCAAACATATTAATAGTTTTATAGCTCATAACCTTTATGTTCCTTGAATTTAACGGAAAACTAATAAAAATTACGTTTTGTAGAATGGAATAAAACTATTTGGTAAAAGGAATAGCTGTGGTTATAGAATCTGAAAATAATGTAATAAAACAAAACAATTAAGTAAAAGAAATCCTAAAGCTACTGTCGAAGAAAACGAAGAATTCGCTCATAAAAATGGCCAATTAAAAATCGTAGAACATTCCCAAGTTACGTTACACCGAACAATAGCCGTAAATATTATACCGAAGTTATTGCCAATAAAGAGAAACTATTATATTGACCGACAGCGATGTCGCGAGATGGAACGGATGAAAAATCTGTAACTACTTACAATTAAAATTCTAGTACATATTTCAAAACAGTGCAGTACCAGAGCATTTTGCACTATCTTAATCATCTGCCTTGTCATAAAGATTGGTGTCGACAATTCAAAAGTCAAGAATGTTAGTATCACTTATGAAGAAGATAAACCAAGAAGATATAGTATAAAATTCATTCCCTGGAACCACACACGGCTCAAGCTAACGCGTAAGCTTTAAAAACAAAAGCTCTGTAACCATGCGGGCTTGTTATCCATCTTTGAAACAATTTTAATTGTATTATTCCTTCTAAGGTGCTTATAGCCCATTCGATTTCTTTAGCCGATCGTTTACGACACCTACTTAACCCTCCATTATTATTTTATACCCACGTCTGGCTAGTCCATATGTGGTGCAGAAATACTAGCGCATGAGTTTATGTGACAGAAGTGACATTTTGTGGCGCGAAAAATGTCGTGAGAACATTTTTCTTGTCATAGTCTCATTGCGATATAGATTAACGATTTTGAAATTGTAGGATAATTGTTCTGTTTGGTTTCCAACAAAGAGCAGATGCGAGGATTTTGTAATCGCCAACCGAAGTGAGGTTAAAGTCCAACAACATGATTTGGGAGATAAAAAAACAGTAACTTTCTTACCGTTGCCTGTTAAAATTGAAAATTTGAAAAATGGGCTAAAATCATCCCTAACGACAAAAACTCAAAGCAAGGCTGTCTCTACAATTGCTAATCAAAAGAAGATCTCAATACATTTCCTACAAAAAAAACTAATTTGAACAACTAAAACTTTTGTCATGATCATACACTTGCCTGACGAGCTACAAAATTCTCGATGTGTCCATGACACCAACAGTATCAGAGTACCCGCATATTACATACACACAGACAGCAACATCAATTACACATTTAAAACTAAACATGTGACACTTTCACTTATTAAACCACATCTGGTATGTTTTGGTACATATTTACAAGCTCAATTTAATTACAAAAACGACCGGATAGAATATAAATATTACATGCTTCTGTTGAAATGTAGGGCGCATTGATTTAGTGATCATCAATCATTACAAAAATATTTGAAGAATACAGGTTTATGATAGTATTAAATGTAATCAAAATAGTTTCTGAAGGGCAGTTGTTAATAAAATTTGGTGAATCAACATCCACACATTTGGCCAAGAAAGCTATTCAAAATCTTAATCAATATTTCAGCCGAAATACGCCCACTGCTATGGCACTACTTAGGCTTCTGTCAAGCATCGACACAACGACCGTTTCTATGCTTCTGACATCCAGCAGACTTCTGTGCACCTCACCAGGTCATCCATCTTGTAGTACGCCTTCCAAAGCAGCTTCGTCTCCTTCGTGTTCACCACTCCAGGATCTTTCGATTTAGCCCCATAAGCCCTTCAATACACAATGTTCAAATCTTTGTGCGATGCTAATTACATGTAGAGGTAGATATACAAACATTTCATTAAACCTACTATTTTTCTAATCTTTATAAATGTCAGAATGAAACTGTATTTGGCATCTTGAGAGATCTATTTCAACGTTTAGTACCGTCTAGGTTGTCGCTGTCACTTTACAGTTAAATAAAGCTGCTAATATGTAAATTGGTTCCTGTCTACCTACTGCGGATGAAATGCTGTAGAATTCCAGCTTTCTGACTAGTGGACTATATAAATAGCCAAGCTAATCGAGGGCAATTGAAACTTGAATTGGAAAATTTTAAAAGAAAATAATAAGAGTTATGTTCTCACTACTGGTAATATAATTAAAAAAGAGTATTAAATATTTCTAAGGTTTCAATGAGAAATCACATTTACTCAATCAAAACACAAAATAGTATTAAAATTAAAAACATTATTTCTTCATATTTTATAAACAAAACCAAATATTGGTTGGAGATAATTTAATTTGAGTCAATCGACAAGAAGAAGATGAAGAAGAATAAAACCAACACTTTAAATTATCAATTACACCCACTACTACCCCACAAGAAATAATTAAAGATTACACACTTGTTTCCAAACATTTACGTAATGACGTATATTTAGCCAAAAAGATGTAGATTTAGCTAAAACGGTGCAATTTCGGCGTTTAACTTTCTCGCATTATTATCATTGTGTTGTAACTGGTAATCGTCCGATCTTTGTTAGAACACGCGACAATGTTGTTTAAAACTTTAAAAGCATTTTAGACTCACATTTGTATTAAAACCAATCCAATTTAAACTACATGTTTAACACGTAATATCTGTTATAAAGAAGGGGATTTACGTTATATCGTGATTGAGAAACGCATTTTCCCTGTTTTTCCCGGCCGTTGTTGTTTTGTCTTGTACAAGTACATGCGGTTAACCAGCGTTATGTCATTTGTGGTTGTGCATATTAATTTCATCATTGAAACTGTTTACTGGCCCAGTTTGGGCATGAAAAAGTAAATTTTAGGTATGATGTGTATGACCTTTTTTGGTAGCATTGAAAGTAAACATCCTAAATGTTTTTTCTGCGACACTCATATATACAAATACACAGGCAGTCAATTAAAAAAGTAACATTTATCTTAAAGCTTTTAATTGCTCGGTCTCCTGCACCGTTTCCCATGCTCGATAAAAATGAAAAAAAATAAAATTATCAGCCATCTTTCTTTTGCATTCTTGGGAACTTGTTTCAGGTAACTTACGATGGTATTACGAAGCGAAGTTGCAAAGAAATTTAACAACATTTTACATTAAACTTTCACTGAATACTGATATTGCTTTGAGTGCGTTTAATAGAGGAAATCATTACAATTAATAAGCAAAAAGGTACAATTTATAATTAAAGATTGTGTACAGAAAGTTTAAATTCTTAATGTAATCAACTATATTGATGTAACAGTTAATGAAGAAGTAAAGGGCTTCCTGCCTTAATAGATGCAATTAATGTCAAACTCGCGTTCACGGACGAGTTAATAGACAAAATGTCTTGATTAGAATACGAGTTTTTGTAATAACAAAGGTTGGTATAGTAGAATTTCTCAAAAGCTCAGAACATGGCTGCTCCCAAAATAGGAGTAAAGACAAATACTAATAACATTGCATGCCTAAGATCCATGAAACATATTGAACTTGACACTGAAGTCAAAACGATAAAAGAAGAAGTTAACAAAGCAATGACTCAGCTGGACAACGTCACATGAAATGTCTCAAAGCACTCAAAGTGAGCGAATATCGAGCAGACACTAAAACTGACCAATTCCTTTCAATTAACGAAAACGTTGTTATTAAGGAAGCATGTTGCGGCCTTGTTTCGACTGAACTGCTTTTAGTTGGTAATAACGGTCTTAGTGACAATTGGTTGAAGCTATCGCGTTGTGTGGGCTTCATTGACAAACTGATGTTCAACGAATTTCTTTAAAACTTTGCAGAATAGCTGGTTTTAATAGTATTGGTATTGGAAAAAAAGGAAGTCGTGGCTAAATTATAACAGCCGCATGGGTCGATCTTCAAGGTTAAGCAACGCCTGCCGAGGTTCATCTGTGGATGGGTGACCATCTTAACATACCGAGACTCCTCCGTGCCTCGGAAGAGCAAGTTAAGCCGTTGGTCCCGGCTCTCATTGGGACACCTTTGGCAGTAGTCTAACGTCAGAAAATCTAACACCAGTCTTGCCAAAAAGTACCGTGTTACCCAGTTAAAGGATTGTGGAGGTCTGGTAGGCAGTCGCTCCACGTAAAATACTGGTATTCAGCTGAATCCGGTTTGACTGAGAGACAACCCCAATATAGTTGGGAAAAGGCTAGGCAGATGATGGTAGGTTGGAAAAAAACATCTATTGAGCTATAATTAGCTTAACTGAGGCTTCCAAAATAACTCTTGTAAAATCATCATGATCAGGTGCATTCGACTGAAGTGCTTTCCTTTCAGTATATACCAAGTTGAAGCAGCAAGTTTAAGCTACTTGCGAACAGATACTTATGTACCTACCACCAGTATTGATTATTCTTAGAAACAACATGAAAAGCTCTTCATTATTATCTATAACACTACATAGCTCAGGATAAGTTAATTTATCGTTATTACCTATCGAACATGAAATACAAAATCAAGCCCAACAAGATTCCAATTCCTAAAAACAAACAAAACAATAAATTAAAGTGATCGTTGTGCAACGAGGAGCATTGATAAAAATAATAATTATTTGTTTACCAACTTTCGAATGATAAGATATGGACATCGTCTTTGGTGCGACCGATGTTTGGAAAAGTACAAAGGTCTTAATTCATGATAGTTTGGTGTCACTATTGGGTGTCACGTACTACTAAGCTCTACAAAATAATTCATTTAAACGCAGCCACCAAAAACTTTTAGGTTTTGTTTGACTATCTTCCAATCGGATTAGCCGTCAGTTACTGCAACATAGAAAACACCTTGATTGTTTTAATGTAGTTCTTCGTGTATAGTGGCTTTTAGTTAAATATCAATGAATTTAAAGAAACTGCAGATCCAAACGACGCAAAAACTGAACCTCGAAAAAAAAACAACGTCTATTATTGGAACAAGCACATATTCGGAATTGCAAACGCCAAACCAATACTAACAGTAAAAATCAAAGCCATATGTGACGAACTCACGCAAGTAGAAGAATGCTACGCTAGAACACGCTGCACTTATTTACAATGCACACTGTTTTACAAATAGATCATAAAGTGCCTTTTTGTTCAGTCTGCATTTACTCGTATAAATACCACTTGAAGTTAGATTTATGGAGCAGCAGACGCTAAGTCTATTATCGGATAATAACTTTCATATTTATTGAATGGAATAACTATGATTTTTTTAAGAAAGTAATCGATTTTGCCATCGTTTGCTTGAATAGAACTAATTTCTGTATTAATTTCAGATTTTACTTTTTCTCGGGTCATAAGTCGACTCTCTCTAGTAACTTGCCTAAAATTAGCTACATTGTATTTATCACCATGAAAAAGCTAGTTATCTTAACTGCATTTTTCCGGAACATTCCAAACGCAATGAACTACTTCCACCCTTCTTAAACGTCGTCATCCACAGCTTATAACTCAGGTTGAGTCTGACACACGCAATTACCAAATAGCCAGTGAATATGAGTACCTCAGCGGAATCTCTGGGCATAGGAAGACGTTGAGTAATGAATCCTTCCTCGCTGAGACCGGCAGCTGCCACCAATTGAGACAAATGAACTCGGCGCCACGAGATTGCTATCTGACCCTCCAGTACCATGCTTTACTTGGTGTTGGGAGAACTGCGCATTATGTTTGCGCTTTTAGCCGAAGGTAATTTGATGTTGTATGGAGCGATAAGCTATGCCTTTGAATTAAGACTGACATATTAGAGGTTCACGGTCTACAAGACTTTCAGCTTTACTGAAACGGAAAGCCGCCATCAGCATATTATGATACTTCTGCTATAAATTCAATGACGAACCTCTTTTGCAGATGAAATACGGTCTTGCGAAATTCATCATATTTATTATCCCCGCTAACATTATTTGTTGCATAAGTTATGAATGTCTTATACTCTTTGTCATTCTTTTAACATCAATCATTTTTATATTCAGGGAGTTCCCCAAGGCACAGTGGGGGAGAATTTAAAATTAAAAACTACTTGATCGCTTTATCCGCTGGGTTTACTTGCTCTACAAATGAATGTGGCGCCGCGTTGATGACTATCTGTCTTAACTCTCGCTAGTTAATTGCTGATAGCCTTTACTTAGAACTGCCTGCATAATTACTTTATATGAATAGCGTTTATTGTTGAGTTAAATATAACTTAATTCTTTTATGAGGCTACGAGCGATGTAAAGCTTTCAAAGCTTATTTTTAAAACGGCACAATTTGATCGTCAATAAAACGAAAAAAGTAGAAGTAAATTCAAACACTTTATTTTTTTATTGATTCAAAGAGTTGATTTTGAATACATTATGTAATATAGGCAATGTGTTTGTCAAAGCTATACGGAACTATATCAGCTTTCTTGCTAATTGAGTGAGGCAGCTGGTCAACCTGCGCAAATTGTGAGTCAACTGATTATAATTAATTGGCTACTATGGCTGCAATCTGAGGCTGTTCAAAGGTCATAATTATGACACAAGTCTTTAGGGCGTTAGATGTTTCAGACAAAACCAAAAAGAAGAATTCTACAAAACCCCTTATCTTGATAAACATTAAGCTCTACTTACTCTAAATAAGAGAGAAGATGCATACGATTAAAAGCATTAACCTGATTCCAAGACACATTCGCTCGACTCGATCAATGTGCTATCCATTACTCCATCACAAACAACTGCAGAATAAGTCATGTGTATTAGAGCAGCAATGAATAATGTTCTCGTTGATTATCCACTGGCCCGCATTGTTCCAACATTTGAAGGGGACGTTGAAAATAAACTAGAACACGAAAAGTAAACCCACCCACTCAAGTGAAACACTACGCACGCTGATAAAGGCGCTCGTTACTTTGAAGATAACGATCGAATTGACGGTGATAGCCTTTAAAGGACATGCGTTTTTGTTAGGCACGAAATACAATGAAATGTTACACCTACGATCGGAATAGAGGACGTATTTATCGGTGTTGGTAAACAAATGGAGTAAGAACAGGATATGAATCACAAACCATTCATTATATCATCTATAAAAACAACGAAGATGTAAATATGAACTTACAGCTACTTTATTATCTCTCACCAGCTCATCTCATCTGGCAACTCAAGATTGTCGCTGCTGAGACTCGCAATTCTATTGTATAACCTAACAAGCATAAAGGAGCTGATGAAACAACCACGGTCGATTAAGGTTTTAGAACAACGACTGTAAAAAATCTGCTAATCGTTCCAAAATGGCTTGAAACAAATATTTTTAATGGATTCTTATCGCACGTTTGTCATAATCGGTAAGCATTATTTTTCTATTTACCAATTTTGGTGAAGTAAAATTTCAATTTGCTTCGCCTCAGTACATTTTCCTTGTTATACAAATATTATAACTAGCAATGCTGTTAATTAGAACTCACTGTACTAAATCGGAAGCAATTAAATATATTACAGGAGCAATGTTAGGTACAAGAATTTCACGGAATTGGGATGACTCTAATCCAGCTTTACAATAATACATTATCTTCTTATCTACACTAATATTATAAAGAGGAAAGATTTGTTTGTTTGTTTGTTTGTTTGTTTGTTTGTTTGAAATGAATAGGCTCCGAAACTACTGGACCGATTTGAAAAATTCTTTCACCAGTAGAATCGTACATTATCGATGATGGACATAGGCTATAGAATATTTTCAAAAAAGTTAGGGATCCGTATGAAAACTTCGATAATGTAACCCAAGGTGTGAGAAAAAATCCTTATATCGCGTACGCTGCGGAATCTATTGACAATAGAGCAAAGTGATGTACTACAGTTTTATAGAGGTCATCAATGTCTACAAAAAAGTCCGCGATACCATATGTCTAACTATTATGGTTAAGTCACCATGACCGCTTTTTGTTCAAATTATTCAAGCAAATCCTTGGTGATTTGAAAAATTGGTGATTTCGGCTAATATTATAAAGAGGAAAGATTTGTTTGTTTGTTTGTTTGAAATGAATAGGCTCCGAAACTACTGGACCGATTTGAAAAATTCTTTCACCAGTAGAATTGTACATTATCGATGATGGACATAGGCTATAGAATATTTTAAAAAAAGTTAGGGATCCGTATGAAAACTTCGATAATGTAACCCAAGGTGTGAGAAAAAATCCTTATATCGCGTACGCTGCGGAATCTATTGACAATAGAGCAAAGTGA
Source organism: Melanchra persicariae (assembly GCA_947386135.1). Classification (NCBI taxonomy): domain Eukaryota; kingdom Metazoa; phylum Arthropoda; class Insecta; order Lepidoptera; family Noctuidae; genus Melanchra; species Melanchra persicariae. Next base: position 1,414,366 of record OX376653.1, on the reverse strand, counting down.
TGTACTACAGTTTTATAGAGGTCATCAATGTCTACAAAAAAGTCCGCGATACCATGTCTAACTATTATGGTTAAGTCACCATGACCGCTTTTTGTTCAAATTATTCAAGCAAATCCTTGGTGATTTGAAAAAATGGTGATTTCGGTATCATGATATCAATCCTTATCCATTTAATGGTTTGATAATTAAGGTTGATTATTTCCGTGTAAATTACACTTTAAATTATTCAAATCGGACCTTTCGTTCAAAAGTTACGACGGTAATAAACATGCCCGGAGTAAGAAAAATGTCGCGGCTTGAGCGAACTGGGAAGAATCATATCAATGCTTGGTCCGATGAAGTTGAAAATGATTTCGATAAAACAATAAGAATAATAAATGTTTGGATTTTTCGCAAATAAACTACATACCTACATGATAAGGGGTGATTAAGATTTTAGGGGAGGACATTATTGCTTACTTTAATTTACGTCGGGATGCTATGAACAAACTAAAAATGGGATTATTGAAACAGATGTACCTAACAATTTTTGCATAATCAACTCCTGACGGGGTGAACGGGGTGAACAGTTGCGCTGAACCTGAGACCATAGAATAAGTAGAAATGGCTAAGTAATAAATGTAAATTAATGAAAATCGTTGTGCTTAATTTTCCAAAACTAACCTTTATAAGGAGGTATAGGGGGCGTTGAAGTTTGTGGAGTACCTACTAAATCCGCGCGGACGAAGTCGCGGGCGAAGTGCTAGTACATATTATAAATAGCGAACGTAACTCCTGTTTGTCTGTCTGTTTGTTACTGTTTCACGTCTTAATGGCTAAACGGGAGATGGAACTTGAAATAGGAAAGGGAATTTGAATCCCGGGAATTTTCCTTTGGAATAATTTAACATATTCCGCGGGCAAAGCCGTGAGCAGATGCTAGTAAATAAATAATATTTCCAGCGACATGACAAGTTTCTGGCCCTCCACATGACTTACCTAAATCCTTATCGGCTAACTAAACGGATGCTATCAAAATTTAACTAAAGGGTTTAACCCAATTCGGTGTTTGACCAACGGCGTTTATCTACATTTAACGGGGAAACTAATAATAATCTGTTATCTGTACGTTTGTTCAGCCTTGACTGCAAACGGATGCTGGTACAATGATGCTTAAATAAATACCTAGTTCTAAAAACATTCTAATGTTCTTCTAGGACGAATGAGTAAGATTGACAATTGGAGAGAAAACTTATTAGAACAGTGTCTGAAGTAACGTCTAATTTTCAAACAAATAGCAATTTAATAAATGAAACTTAATTCAAGAACCATGAAACAATTCCCAATAGTCCAATAGTTCCAATTTCTGTCTAATAAATAACTTTCAGGGAAACTATGCAAATAACACAAGCATGTAAGAATAAACGTAACAGTTGATTATCCAGTCAAAAAGAAACCTTTAAATACACAGTTAAAAATGTAATAGTTTTAGAAGCCAATTAGTCAGAAAATAGTAAAATTTCTCAAGGTTTCATTAACCTCCGCACACTATTGTTACTTTATATTCTCTATTTAATTGGTAAATGCGGAGGTTCTCGGCAATATGAGAGCAGAAAACTGAAACCTGAATTGTTCATTCTTTTAGCAACGGAGAAAGTCTTTCGAACTGAAAGTAATCTCATAGGTACCGATTACTGCATTGTGAAACAGACAATCGAATTCCTAGACAACTGCAGTTCTCAACATTTCGTTCTTAAAAAGCCTTCAAAATCAAAAGTCGTACTCCATGACCACGAGTAGGTACGGAAAGAGTGATGGAACATTTCGACAGGGCAACGTCCAGAATCGGAATGTCCGAACGGAAGAACGGGTGCATAGCCGGCGCCTCGACATTGACGCAATAAAAAATGTTCAAAGTCATCCAATATTAAATATAGAAGTGATAACAAACTCCCCGGTGTTGTGTCACGGACTGGAGCTACGAGGAATGCGGCTTTCAATATTTACAATGATCAACATTTTTTGTACATCCATGATAAAACGAACCTGAAGATTTAGAAGAGAATTTAAATTGAAAAAGTGTTCTTGTAAGGAAGGAATGCATTCAATCAATTCTGGTAATAAAAGGTGTAAACTAAAAGATCTTGAGCATTTCACGCTCTTTTGAGCACGACCATCATTACAAGCATTACGTATACAATCATATTAAATAACAGCTTGTAAAACGATGTTTCAAACAAATGCAATACCTCCAGTAGCGTAAAGGTAACTGTTATTCTGTGTCATAGTTCGTTTACTACCGTCTTACGAATTCTGTGTTGATTGTGCATCATAAGTGTGCCATGAGAATGAAGCCCCGCGCCCTGCTGACCTACGTGCAGGTAGGCCTGAGACTCGGATGCCACACAATTAAGTCAACGTTACCAACACAGGTATCCCAAATATTTTAAACCATAATGTCTGCATAGTAGAGAATGCACCTGTATAAATTAATAATAAGCAAGCATTGAACGATGAACAAAATTGCAGTTTTACATTTCAGAATGTTTTATTGACCACACGCTATATTGCGTGATGGATTATTCGATCAGTGTGCAAATAGTGATTTTTATGCCACTTTCGCTTGTCACGTTTAGATGTGTGTTTTTCATGAGCTGAAGTGGATAATTGTTCAGACCGGGTTTATCATAATTGTTCAGACCAGCTATTAAGATGATTGGTGATTCACAATCTGAATCATCGATCAATCTTGATGTTGGCACGAATTCTCAGAAACTAATAAATAGATCGTTTAAAGTTGGCGACTGCGTTTGAATGATAAAGTGAAATTTTAAAATCAACAAATCAGTGATTCCCAACCACTTCCACTGAAAATTATTAGACTGAATCAAGTGGGTTACTATACTGCAGTATTTCTATAACTACAGCGGTTAACAATCAGTCAGCTATCAGACAACTAGAAATAGAATATATTTTATAACAGACAGAAAAAGATAAATTTCAATCACATCATAGAAACGAAACTACATAGTCAATGAACTAATAATATCCACTACTGAATTAGCAACCTGTCAACTATGTCCATCATAATTGATATCAAACTTCAAGAAGCCGAGTTATCAATTAAACAGCTGAAGTAGGTCCAATTTACTGTGACAATACGAGCTGCTGACAATCTCTCGAGAACGAAATGTCGCAAGAACCACCCACGAGAGCGTGAGAGTCTTCGCAGAGCCCCATTGTGTCCCAACTGGTTCCCACATAAAGATATATGCAACAACCATCCATATTGGAGCAGAATGCAGAAATTGCGAGAATCGCTGATTTTTGCGCAACGCACAATTTGAACATAATTGATAGAAAACCTCTCCGGACTTCATGGTGGACGTGTCAAGGCGAATTCCGTGAAGAGATTAAAAAATATTTGATGTGGAGCAAGTTACAGGCAGAAGCGTGACCGCACTGCAGTGGACAAACACGTCGACTGTATTTTAAGCATTAAAATTCTTTGGTGTGCACGTTTTGGTCCTAAGTAAACACTGGCAGGCCATCTTGACGAAATTCTATATTGTCGTTGCAGACGGTGTCTGAATTCATAAACAGCGTTATCTTGAGGCTGATACTGTTGCTTGCACAAATAATTTTCTGATCAGCACCACAGTCAGCACTGTTCAAACGGCTGATAAAAACTTTGTAAATAGTAAATCTATCTACCTGTATTCTGATCTTGAGCTGGGATTATCCCAAGTTGCTACACTAAGAAATGTAGGTATACTTGTATCTTCCTTACAAACTTTATCCGTTTAGCAATTATTGCGTTAATCGTGAGCACTAAACTGAGCACAAAAACACTTGGAAGTTTAGGACGCTTCGTTATAATTTGCTACGGAAGCAACTATACCACTTTAGTTTTTAACGTAATGTTGTTTCATGACTGCCTAACTGTATTTAATTATAGTAATCCAATTCTTTTACAGTTTGATGTTCTTGGAATAAACTCTTTATCATATCAGCATTGTACCTACTAATATCGTGTATTATGAAGATGGGAATCCCAAACTTATCACATTTGACATTTCGTGAGCCATCGGGACTTAACCGATTATGATTATCAGGATTTATGTTGCAATCATTCTCGAGTTCATTCTCAGGAACATTCAAATGAGATTAAGTGTCTTAAACAGAAGTACACAATCAATGCACATTAATTATCCTTAGACTTATCAAACAGCACCGATTACCTTAACTGCTGCACTGAATAATTCGAACAGCTCCGCAATCATTAATGCAATTGCTGGCACTTGCACTTCATTAACTCCTTCATTATCTTTTATATTCAAATACCATTTCCAAGTACCTACTTGGAAAGCTTTTGTTTTTTTTTAATTAGTAACTTCGGACCTTTCCAGGAATTTTATACAGGGCTTTAAATAACTCCATGTTTGAATTAGCTGTAAGTATTGCTAAGTAAGTATTCGTTCGAATTCAGTGGTGTTCACGATTACTTTTTGTCAATCGATGCAAAGTTGGCATTTTAAAAAAAGGATTGTTTCAGTAAAATAAAAATCAAGACGATTGGCGATAAAACGCCTTGTTGTAATAAAAAAGGGTCACGTAGAAGTTTCACACAAAAACATTGGTAGCGTTAGCAAAAAATACAAGACGTGCTAAAGGATTAATTGTATATCCAAGGCGGAGGCCTTTCTTGGTATTCACACCCGACGCCTCTTCCATTATCTTCGTAATTGATATTTACTTGGGATTCCGTAAACAATGCTCGGGTGCACCGGCAAAGGGATGAATACAAATTCCAAAACAGGTTCAAAATAACCCAAAACGTTTATCTAAACACCTCTATAAGTTGCTCTAAATCAGAATTAGTGCATTTACGAGATTAAAGAAATTGGATCAAGAAATGATTCATCCAAAAGGAGAAAATAATTACACTTTTTCGGATGAATCACACGTTACATTGAGGAATCGGGCCAAATTATGGTTAATCATAATATCATAACAACGAAGAAAGTTAATGATGGTGAGAAATAATAAAAAGAAAACTAACAAACATCCGCAGAACAAAAAATAATAAAAAATGCATTAGAAAACAAACGCATTGATGATGTCAAGCGTGTAAACACTGTTTGTAAACTCGTCGCAAGCGCAACAAATGTTTGCGAAGACTTCATGAGGTACAAGTGTACGTACAGTAAATATATCTGAATACATACATACATAAGTGTACAAAACTAAGATAAAATTAAATTAAACATTTGTGTGATTCTAACAGCCTATTTTTAACAAACTTAAAGGCCAACTTACGTCCAAGGTTTCGAGAATATTTTAAGAAATATTAAAACTTCCTTAACTATTAGTAAATTAAACTGAAGCATCGTGAAATCAGTTGCGACCTCCCAATCCAATTTTACGCTTAGCAACGAAATCACAATAGACCATAAACCTGATGCAATATTATCAACTTATCATAGAATATAAAGATTAAAAGTGGGAGACTTGGAGACTTACCTGATAGTTAACGTCCAAAAAATAGAGTGCACTTATTACAGAGCCCTCTCAGGGGCAATCACACATAAAAAAGCTCCATAGCACATTGCACAAAAATAAAGAGTAACGTCACAAGCACAGCGTGTATACTAATGTATCGATCGAACGCGCGCGGTACTGCGAGCGACGCGACACGTGAGTCGCGTGCGGAGGTTCGGCGCGAAATGCCGCGGAATGCGGTCTCGCCTCCCGCCGCTACAGTATACAGCCTGCGCCTGCGACGCTGGGTACATGCACTTTCAGCTTAATAGCTGCATCGAAAGTATAATGTTTCCCTTGTTTCCTTGTGAACATTGGAGATATTGATAGTATACTGACTGATATTCTGGTTTTAGAAAGTAAACTGTTGCATCTAAAAAAAAAAAAATTTTTTAAATTTCTTAATGAACATGATTAAGAACAATTCCAAAACAAACCAAATAATGAAAATGGTCGAAACAAATTTATTAAGAAACAAATTCAATAAGTTTGCAAAAAAAACAAAATCAAATTTGACTTAAAAGCCCTCCTGCAAACACATTCAACAAAATTACAATATATTTACATCGATGTGATTGTTATGGTATTGTTAAAGTGGTAGTGATTACACAAACTGTGATCACGTGGTGCGATAAGAGCGAGGGCGCGGCGCGTGCGCATACTACTTCCCCTTTACAATAAAATTAAATAATGAAACATAAACATTGCTCTCGTGAACTGTAATCAATTGAATACTACGTCACGTCGTACGGTAGCTTGAAACTGTTAACTCAAAGTAGCTTTCGATAAGGTACACGTTCCACATCGGCTATTGCCTAAGAGTCACAAGGAAACAATATTGTTATTATTAACATCGGTTTTCAGAATGATTTAGTAGAATATTTACTAGTAAATTATTTTGTGTATAGCATGGATATTCAATGAAAATCAAAGTGGAGTCTACCAAAGAACGCAACTAAGACCAGTCTTTTTCGATCTTTCTTTTTTTTAAGTTTTATTTATTTTGATCACATGATACGACATACGGCTATTATGGCTACTAGACAGTGGATAGCCTAAGACATCCGCTTTTTCAACATGCCGCTTAAACACCACAAATGCTTACAAAGTTACAATCTAAATTGAAGCACGTGTTGAGTAACTTTGTAGAAACCTATGTCCGTGATAGACTTAGCACTACCAAATACTCTATCCTGAGTCACTTCAAGTACACAGGTAACACCAATTTTCCACCATCATTTATGGCACTCACGTAACCGTTTCCAATTTTCCAAAGCGTGAGTCATTCTAGATTTGAATGTTTGTTACGGCTAAAGGTGGGTGTGAACATAAAACTAAGTTTAGCCGGTCATTGGGCACCCCGACTCGGATAGGTTAGGTTAGAAGGGGATGACGAGGTCTAGTGAGCGAGCGAAGTGAGCGAACACAGACCCGGTTAGGTTAGAACTAGTTTTAGCCGAATAAACCTAAGGTTAGCCGGCTAATCTTAAGTTTATGTTCACACCCACCTTTAGCCGTAACATGTATACCCCTAATGGTCTTTTACCAGTGAAATACTAACTCTTATTAAGTTAGTTAACTCTTTTAGCTAATTGTAGTATAAAGAATGCTTGTTATTTTTGTTGCTTTGATAAGGTTTATAGTACCGTTTTGGAAGTCAAGGTTATGTGATTGAAAGGTAGTCGTACTGCCACTAAAAATATTGTACGAGTATGTTATTCAACGTTATGGACTAATGGATGTGATATTTTTCGTAGGCTTGGCTTATAAGGCCTGGATATTAGTATCTTAATTAGTTTGGATCACAAAATTCAAACTAATTAAGATATTGATAGCCAGGCCTAGTTTAAACAATATTCATGAAAGCTAATTTAAGTGGAGGACCATTATACAATTCAGAAGCACTTAGTACATTTTAAAAAAATCCAAGGTTGCTACTTGAATTGATTTAGGTGATTTTGTTTGTTGCTCACACTAAGAACTTCTCCTGTTTCGTGGGTGCGTTTAGAAACATATAATAAACTCACATACACAAACTAAAAGTCCCCATGACTCAAGATTTTTTTTAATAAGATCAATTTCGAGTTTTAGGCGAATTGAGAGCAATAAAAAACACTACAAAGTAAAAAATAACTTTAATTTCGGAAGTCGGTGTTTTGGGTTGCTTCTTCGTTATTTAACACCGACTTCCGAAATTAAAGTTATTTTGTGCTTTGTAGTGTTGTTTTTGGAAGTCGGTTTTTTTTTTGTGAAAAAGTTTTTTATTTTTCACTTTTTAGTGGTACCCCACACCTAAAACACCACTGAAAAGTCACAGGAAAGCAAAAATATGCAATTTCATATGATTTTTTCACATATTTTTTCCAGCCATTTGGATTTAAAAACCAAACTGCTGAACCGATTTCGATAAAATTTAATTGGGACCAATCGAGAAGTATATCCTTTCATATAAAACAAGATTTTTTCAAATCGGTTTATAAATGACGGAGATATGAGGTAATAAACACAAACAAAAAAAAAAAATACAGTCGAATTGAGAACCTCCTCCTTTTTGGGAAGTCGGTTAAAAATAGTAGTGGATAATATTTTATCTTTGTATCTACTATGTAAATAATAGCCTATGACCATCTCCAGGGTACGATCTATCTCTGTACCAAATTTCTTCCAAATCGGTTGAACGATTTAGATGTGAAAACGTGACATACATACAAACTCACTTTCGTAAATAAGATGACAATAAAACATTCTGCAACAACAGTGTTGATTAATATATCCATACAAATGCATTTCCAATAAAGATGGTGATATACATATTATATACTTGCCTCTAGTTTCAGCAGAGGAAGTGAGCGTAAAGAGAAATAACTTGAAATTCTAGTTACCAAATATTTCACATGAAACCTATACAGCTGTTCAAATAATTTCATCATCGAGCCCACCCAGAAGTACTCCTCAAACAATACGCTGCTATGCTGAAACAGCCACTGAAGCGTGCGCCGGCGCCGGAAGCGCGCTGCCGGTTACACCGCCATCTTGCGGCTGAAACTTGAACTTGTAATGCACTGTGACGTAATTAGATGTCTGATATCTGATCTTTTGAGGAATTGATTTGATTGTTCTTAGATCTGGGCTAAAATTGGCTGTGTTTTCTCTATCTCATTTTTTGTTCCCCATTCATTTAGTTTTTTTCATCTCACAGATGTATTATGCAGTTGAGAATTTAACCTTAACTTTGAGGGACAGGAAATGTGGGGAACGTTTCAAGAGGGAATCAGGAAGCTAGACGAATCCGAACGTAACCATTGCTGATGAAAATCAGAATAATTGACTTCAAATCAATCACGTTATTGTGGCATCAACATAATTACATAATTCATTCACCACCGATCATTAATCCGCTTTACATCTCCATAAAGTCAATCAGACGCACAAACATGTCAATCTGTCAACACGCATCGTTCTCCCGATCGGCGCGGGCGCAGACGTCAAGCGACGCTGAGTGCTGATTCACTGTTACGTATGCATGACGATGCCTCCACGCATGAGATGAAAAGGTCCAGAATGGTCTACCCACGAAAACGTTGATTAATGAAATTATGACTGTTTTCGCTGGCAGATCCAGGGGCCCCGGGCTAAGAGTCTCAAGCCCAATGACCTTGATATCTTCGGCAATCGATGAAAGAAAACCTTAGATCCACCATGTCCATAACCCCTATGTGTTTTTGTTTCATTATCAGAATATATGTGGGCCGATCCCGGCGGCACTGCAATGCCGGGCCGACCCGCGACGGGAGTGGAGCGAGCCCCGAACATCCCGTCAGCTTACAAAAATCAGTTTAATATACTGGTCCCTCAGTGAGGGAACTTTCAGATATTAAGCTGAAAAGAACAGATACTACACTTTGATCTTAGCCAAAAGGCCGAGAAGCGATACCGTAAAATCGTATATCGCGGAGGGTGATTCGCTCGCGGAGAATCTTAACACCGCGATTCAGAAAGATGACGTCATTGCACAGCACCATCTATCGAAAATTTCTGGTACTACTTTTGTTATCCTTCCCCTCATACAAGCCCCGTGAGCTTTTTAATACATGAAGGGTGACCGAACAGCACTGTTCTAACAATTCATGTGCATTTAAGCTTAAAAACAAATCCGCCACTCGCAATAATCTATACCGGTTGCTTCATAACTAGTATCATGATATTAATCCTTATCCATTTAAATAGTTTGATAATTAAGGTTGATTATGTCCGTGTAAATTACACTTTAAATTATTCAAATCGGACCTTTCGTTCAAAAGTTACGACGGTAATAAACATGCTCGGAGTAAGAAAAATGTCGCGGCTTGAGCGAACTGGGGAGAATCGTATCAATGCTTGGTCCGATGAAGTTGAAACACCACGGCATTTAAATGTTTTCGATAAAACAATAAGAATAACAATTGTTTGGATTTTTTGAAAATAAACTATGTACATAAATAATAAGGAGTGAAGCAGGGGTGATTAAGATTTTAGGGGAGGACATAATTGCTTGCTTCAATTTATGTCGGAATGCTATGAACAAACTAAAAGCGGGATAATTGAAACAGATGTACTAACAATTTTTGCATAATCAAACCCTGACGGGTTGAACGGGGTGGACAGTTGCGCTGAACCTGGGCTCGAGACAAGTGAGATTCTTTCAACGGCAGCGTGGCGTACGCTATTCTCAATACGTCAAAAATGTATAAGGTTTGACAGATGCTATCGAAATGTCACGGGACCAAATTCCTACATTTAGGCATTTCGACAGTCGCATTCGCTAATTAAATGGTACATTGGTTAGGGCCTCCTGAGACCATAGAATAAGTAGAAATGGCTAAGTATTTAATGAAAATCGTTGTGCTTAATTTTCCAAAACTAACCTTTATAAGGGGGTGGAGGGTGGGAGGGGGAGGGGGCGTTGGAGTTTGTGGAGTACCTACTAAATCCGCGCGGACGAAGTCGCGGGCGAAGTGCTAGTAAAACATATAACCCGTCTGCCTAAAGCAAGAGTGAACAGGCATCTTCTGGGAACGCTCTCTTCATCATAGACCTCATCTATCGCTTTACATCAGGCGTGATCGAGGTCAAGAGCAAGCCCATGCCTCAATAAAAAAAAAGAAAGAAAACACTTTTATTCTCCCTGAAATGACGCACAAAAAGAAAAAAGAAGTAAAAAGTACTACTTATATTTTTTTCCTGAATTTACCAAAAGTACTACTTAATTTTATTTATTTAAACTTTATGTACAATAGTGGTACATGGGCGGACTTAATGCAACAAGGCATTCGCAACGATTTACAAAAAAATCTATTTTTCTCCCAAAAAAAGGTCGCAGTGGCAAATAAACTAGACAATACCTGACACCTGTTTGACTTAGCAGCCTCAGCGAGAAGTGTTGAACTAACAATTGTAGATCTTACTGCAGATCAACAGTTTTTGTAGGGGAAGACAACGAATGACCTAGAATCTAAACCTGATCTTACCTTTGTATGGATAAAATGAATAGTATACCTTTGGAAGTGAATTGATGAGGAAAACACTGAACACTATAAATAGACTCGCAAAAAAGTCAGGAAAAACTTGTTTTCCTTGTTTATAAATAAATAAAGATCGATGCTTAAGTACGATAATACTCTGTAATATAGTGCTAGTGTAATGTAGTTGCTTCGTGCAAGTTACTTGTATTACATACATATTTAATTATACAGGTGACTTTCAAAATCCTAGCAGGATTAAGGACCCTGGAACACCATTCAAATTATTTCAGCTGAATGGAAATACCAATTAAGCGAAATCATTTTCCAGGGCAGTATCCAGCATTACAGGCTCCTAAAAGTATTTGTTGAAACAGTAGTAGATGAGAGAACTACAGTTAATGAGCGAACAACTCATATTGTGGACACACAAACTAGCACAATAACACACAATGACTCATCATCATCAGCCAAATCCACGAAGCATTGCCAAAAACAATACCACAATCTGTCCAAGACATCCTCTAAAAAGCCATACCTCAAACGGATACGGTCATTAACTCTTCTACTCAGAACGGCATCAGCATTGCTGACGAAACGATGCTACACAAAGACATGTGTATCCGCACCACTCACCACGGTCACATGTGCTACAACGTGCCCTATAAATAACACAACACATTGAAAATAGACGCAAATTACCTACTAACACACTAGATCATTTTCCTAGTTAGCACTTTCCGGTATAGATAGTGTAGTGACTAACTAATCAGCTGATTTGGATTTACGTGTTTGCTATCGAACCAGTGTAAGTTGGAGTTATTTGTAATCGTCGACCTAACCAAAACTGATTTGGAGATATGGGAAATTTTGTACTTACCAAACAATACGGGGATGTGTCCTGTAACCGACGAAAGGCAAGGCAACGAGTAAACAGTTGCTGTAGAACCGTAAACAAAGGTGTATGCAGTTAGCAATGTTAGCATGAAGTAAGCAGAAAAATCTCTTAGGATCGCACGAAAAATCTTTTCAGAAGATTGTCATCATAACATAAATAAATTCAACGCAGACGAGGTCAACGAAAAAATGGCGACCGCAAAAAAACTATTACGTTGTTATTCTCTTTGAATTAGGCATGCGAAAAAACTTTAATTACGGTACAGTCGTGTTATGAAAAATAAGTAAATTAGCGGTACCATCACTAGATGTTGTTGTTGAAAATCGATTGAAATTGCAATCATATAATCCATAAATACTTTGTTTATATGATTAGTTTTTCGTCCAGTCCTACATAACAAGGATAATGTGAAGTTTTTGGTTAGAAGGATAAAATAAAACTTAAGGAAGGCAAGATTGAGCAGGATGCTCGTTTGGACCTACAGTCGTATACAGTCTATGTATACAGTAGTAAACAGTAGTATACAGTAGTATACAGTAGTACTTATACAGTAGTAAACAGTAGTATAATAATTATTACTTGCCTCTCATTCAAAGCGAAGCCGACGTTATCATGAGGGATCAATAGTTCTATTATAGTGTTTTATTTGTTTTCAGTGTTGTTTACATTAACCTTGCCACTATTTTTGCTCATTATATCATTCGTCACACCTCAGATATGAACAAATGAGCGAAACACAGATCTCTGGAGTGTGACGGTTACGAGTTTCCATCGCATATGTGGATAAAAACTACAATGGCATATTAATCTAGGAAAATATTGTATTTATCTTCATGCAATTATGTCCAAATGACATTCAGTTCGTGAAAAAACGCAATTCTTCTAAGAGGCTGACTGATAGCTGCAAAGTAATCGCCTGAACTATTTTTGTACTATCTGTATCTGTAATAATATTCATGTATTATTTTAGATGCCGATAGCACTGCTAACACAGCAAGAAGCAGGTATGAATATGCGCATGTTCTTAGCAAAGTGCACACACATTATATATGGATCAATTTCAAAACTTCCAAATACCTTGACGTATAGGAAGGTGGTCTAACAGTGCACCTTGAGAAATTCCCATTCGTCAAATAACTATTAAAGGAATCTAACTCCACATTCCAATACCGCTCAGTTGCGCTTGCGCCACTACCGATCGCAAGTCCAGTTTCTATTAATTATAAATTCAAATGGCCCTCATATCCTTTGCATTTCACCATACTTTGTATAGATGCAAATACAATGTCAGTGGATTTAAGTGAAAAATGAGATTACAAAATAATGAATAACAAATCAATGCAGCTTCCGGGATATCCACTTCCTCGCATGATATCGAGCGGGTTAAGGCCCAGTTTATGTGGTGATTCTGTATTGTAGAGGATAGCGAATAAAATACCTACTTTTCTGGAATATGAACTGGGTTTCATTTGATCTTCGTTTCAAACAAAGTGGCGCACTGATTCTACGCTATGGTCAACGCTAGATAAATTGTCAATAACGGTCACCGCTACATTTATTTATTGACATAGGTAAGTACTAATTCCGAAAACAGAAATAAAGCTGTCCTGAATCAACATTTTATCGTCGTTTTCCTTCTTTACCATAGTAATGAAAAAAGATTTTCAACAAAAAAAACCGACTTCCAAAAAAAACACTAAAAAGTACAAAATAACTTTAATTTTGGTAGTCGGTAATTTTGGTTGCTTCTTCGTTATTTAACACCGACTTCCGAAATTAAAGTTATTTTGTAGTGCTTTTTTTTTGGTCGGTTTTTTTATTTTTATAAATAAAAATTATGTTTCACTTTTTAGTGGTACCTCCCCCCCCCACACCTAACAACACCACTGGAAAGTCACAGGAAAACAAAAATACGCAATTTCATATACATGGAAGATTTTTCCAAATATTATTTTTTCCAGCTATTTGGATTTACAAACCAAACCACTGAACCGATTTTAATAAAATTCTCACAAACAACCGAATTGAGAACCTCCGATTCATAAGTTTTATTGTATAGGTACCACGATACGAAGAGAGTTATTGCAAATTTATCTGGCGTCGACCAAAGGTAAGGTATACGTAACGTACCACCTAACATAATAAAACACTATCGAAGTCGAATCTTATGATGTTTCTGATGTTTCATAATTCATTATCAGAATATATATGGGCCGACCCGCGACGGGAGTGGAGCGAGCCCCGAACATCCCGTCAGCTTTCAAAAATCAGTTTAATATACTGGTCCCTCAGTGAGGGAACTTTCAGATATTACTGAAAAGAACAGATACTACACTTTGATCTTAGCCAAAAGGCCGAGAAGCGATGCCGTGAAATCGTATACCGGGGAGGGTCATTCGCTCGCGGAGAATCTTAACACCGCGATTCAGAAAGATGACGTCACTGCACAGCGCCATCTATTGAGCTCTTGTGGTACTACTATTGTTACAGTTCCCCTTCTAAATAATTGCCATGGGTTTTGCATTGAAGGGGTGACTTAAAATCGAGGGGTGATAAAACACCTCCGAAATAAACTATCTGCATTTGAACATAGAAACAGCTGAGAACATCACAGCGGTCAGTCGGTCACCAATCTATACCGGTTCTTCAAAACTAGTAGACCGCCAACAACAATAGCGCTTATGTTTACATTTTCATATTAAGTATTGTAGCCACAATATCTACCAGATGTTAAACTACGTAATGATACGGTAATTAGCATCATAATTACAATTTTAACAGCACACTTTACAATATCAAGGAATCCTGCCGCATTATTTGGACGTCCATCCTTGACGCGGTCACGGTTGTGGCCGCGTTAATTCTATTACGTGTCCATTACTACACATACAACTATTTATTATGTTGTACTTAAGTATAATAACTGTCAGGTAAAAAGTACTTAGTCATAGTTTTTTAGAAAAACTAAGTTTACTTGAGCAAATGATAGGTACTTATGGTTTTTGAGAACGCAAAAAAATCTGTTTACCTATAATAAACTGTCTAATCTACAAACATCAACTCAGCGTCATTAATTTCGTTAGTAGGTTTAGGAATAGCATAGAATGTTCGTACTTACTTCAAAAAAGGAGGATGTTCTGTATTCATCTGGATGTGTCTTTTTCATGTAAGTATGTAGGTACCCGTACAGCCATAACTTTATTGTTTTCAAACCGGTTTTGATTTTTTAATGGATATGTCTACAAGTTGGTCCCATTTCAATATGGTGAGGATCTAATGAAGGGTCCTAGATATTTGCACTTTGTAGTGAAAAAGAGTTTACAGGGAGAGATAGAGCGATTGTAAGTTTTCTATAGAAAGTGAAAAATTACTCTGTTTCCCCCTGAACTGTTTTCGAAATTTAGACCTGGATATCTTAACAAGTTTCATTAAAATCGGTTTATTCATTTCGAAAAATAAGGACTTGAAAGCTTGTATGATATGCCGTATAGCGTAAACGCTCCTAACATGCTAGCAAGCTGCAGCGGCTTAG
Source organism: Melanchra persicariae (assembly GCA_947386135.1). NCBI lineage: Eukaryota > Metazoa > Arthropoda > Insecta > Lepidoptera > Noctuidae > Melanchra > Melanchra persicariae. Next base: position 1,398,918 of record OX376653.1, on the reverse strand, counting down.
TAAGGTTAACAATATCACACAAGACAATATACATCGTGATGCGGACGCCAATAAATTCATATTGCATGGGTCTGTAACCAACTCCAATAGGTACGCCCTATATTTCGAAGTTGTTTCCGGACACATGCCGCAATCGTTACAGACATAGTGAAAGTTCCCTGAAGTAACAAGTGAGTAACCTAAATATTTCTACTCATAATAGTTCTGTGAAAACTAAAATTTATTAGTTTGGTAGGTCACACTTGCAAGTTTAGCTTCTGATGCCAGCAGAGCTTCAAACGATTAAGAAATTAGATTAAAGGTGATATCAAGGCCCAAGGGATCCCATCCATGTTGAAAGCATAATTAAATTAGGAAGTAACTACAAAATAAAACTATTGCAGCATTGGCTTTATCATGGCGGTGCTGGAAGCATTGTGTTTGGTATAACATGTTAGTTATCCATCAACAGACGTTATAGTACAAAACAAAGTTATAGAAAACAGATATGGCAGTAAAGAATAGTCTGAGTCGTTTATTATTGTCATCTTAGATACTAACTAAATTCCTAATGTGGGCAACGTTTTTTTCTTTAAAGAAAGAAGAAAAGAAACTACTACCCATAAATCAATATAAAACTCTTGCGTTTCTGAGTGACACACAACGCACAACTGAAACTACCGCCCGTCGATTCTGTCGACATGTCACGGTGTTCACCTAGGTGGAGTGAACGACAATAGAGCTGTCATTCTATCTTATTTGAATGGTTTGACAACTCACCCGTCATGCACCTCGCCCTCGCCTCACTTCGACATGTTTACAGAATCGCACTGCTGGTCATAGATAGCTGAAATTTGGCACATAGGTTCCTTGGGGAGTGTACTGCACTAAGAGAGGATTTGCCGAAATTTAAAAGTCGCGGGCAAAAGCTAATTAGGTTATAAAAAAAACAATTCTCTGAGAAACTACACATTTTTTTAATTTTTATAAATCCAACCAAAGTAAACCAACAAAACCCAAAGCAAACACAGTCGACGCAGCGAAGTGTGAAAATCTTTCCTTTAGCGTGCGCCGGCGCATCTGCTTGACCTCCCTATTGTTTTCCTTGCCTCTCTGCATTATTTTCTTGTTGTTACAAACTGTTACGTACTTTATAAACTCCTGCGCTCTTTGCCCGCGGCCGGCCACAAGTAACTGCGAAACTTGTATTAAAATGAATCGAAGAGATATTGCTGTTCTTTAGTCAATTAGCCATTTATTTACCCCTTCCCCCTCCCCCACCTGTCACAAGTGTAGTCGGGAGCGTGATTTCGTTTAATGGGTCTCATCGTCTGATTATTCTCTTCCCTATTATATTGTTGTCGGCAAGTCTACATAATGCAATGGTTGACCACTATCTCACGATCGAGTGCTTGCCTGTCTAAAAGTAACCTACTTATATATGGAGAATATGGAGTCTACATCCTAATCCATGTGTAACATGAAATCCCCTTGGCAACACTGATTGTCAGCCTTCTGGACTTTAACTACCAGAACAGACTGTCTTTTGTGACTCTATGAAAAAACATAAAGTAGATCATAGTACATCAATTCATTCCGAAGCTGTTGCTCAAATAATTATTTCATAACCTTACTCGTTTCAACAATCATTATTCCAAACTAATTCTAACGTAATACCAAATTAAAGCCATAGTTTCAAGCCCTTCCATCCTCATTTGTAAGCGTTACGATCATTTGAATGAGATGCGCGTGCGCCGGTACGCGGCAATCCTTTTGTCCGCGCGCAGTCGTGTGTGACGCCGCGCCTAGTGCGCGTCGGGGGATCGGCAGAACTGCCTGCATATTTATTTGGTCACATTCTGTAGAGAGGACATCAGTGTGACTGAACTTTCAAGAATTTAGTCTAGTATCCTTTGTCGGGAATTTAGTGGCAATGAACCAAGAACCAAAGCAGCAAAATAACAAAAAAATCCGATATAGGCAGCCATCACAATCCAGATATCGTAAACGCAACACTTTTTTTCCATCCACTTACCTTCCACTGCTTGCTCCCTTCTTCTTCTTCAGGTCTTGTCCCATTTCCAAGTGGGGTCGGCTCTCCTAATCACTCTTCTCCAGAGTTTTCGTTTCCGGGTCTTCAGTGGGTCTATATTATCTGTGTCGAGGTCTTTCTTATAATAACTGACATCGATGTTAGTATGAGTCAGCCACGGCTTTTTGGTCTTAAGTAGCACTTTTTTGAGATGCCTCACTGCTTACTGTGGAATTTCGTCGTTCCAATTTTGGGAGGTTTAGTGAAGTTAACAAGTAACTTTATGCATTACTCGGTCTTTGAAAATATTAATTGGTTAAATTGTCCGCTTGTTTGTAGCTGGTTTTTTTATGGATGGGAAATCATCAAATGACTCCTTCCGCTCTGGGTGGAGCGGATGGGAGTGACAGACTCTTAATGACTAAACCCCAGCGGTCTCCTCCTTTGCGTTCCAGGGTGTAGCAGATAACCTCTGGAAAACTACACTTGTATGGCTGAGACTTACGTTCCCGAAAAAAATCAAAGTCTCGACGCGATATACCATGAGTGAGTGCAAAGCCGCAGTGAAAACAAGCTAGTGAGGAATATTAACACGTTCTGCTACAGCCAGGCCAACTACTACATTGTCATTTCTCTGTAAGACAATTCTACAATGTTGCTCACGATTACAAGTGACGAAGCACAATGATCCATTTCCCTCTTATAATGTTGACTCACATAATCACGATGATAAAGTGCTGTCTATTCATAGTTGATAATAATATCCTCTTCCTTGTCTTAAGTCAGCGATATTCTAATAGAGAAAGACTGAGTAAGACTACTCAGTCTTCCTCTTCCTGTACTAAATCTCTAACTACCGCTAACCCATTGCTACGATTAATGTATAAACTGAGAATGCACGGGTTGCGGAATTTGTTCGAAAGAGTCTCCGCGGCCCTGGAACGAAAAGGGCATTTGGAGGAACACGGATGGGGAGTCTAACACTCCCTTCCACACCGCCCAGAGGGGAAGGAGTCATTTGATGATTTCAAGAGAAGGCACACGTTGATCCTATGATCAACGGTATATGGTCCTGATGAGTAATTGAGTGCAATTTTCTCTATTCGAGAATATCATAAAAGAGAGTTTAAAGACCTCAAATTAGGAGCAGGGCGCCTATTTTCGTATTTTTGCAATTATTATTATGCAAGTTGCAGTCGCAATCACAAGGACCTCTAGCAATTTCCTTAAATTTTTGCAATTCTTATTTCGCATTGAGATGATATTGCGTCTTGAATTTGAACGCTTTGGAAGTACGAGAATTCGCCTCCTAAGCCAACATTACTACTCCAGAATGTCTACCAACTGCTCTGCTAAATCTCAGTATTTTTGTTATTCATGATCTAGATCTAGGCACGCGTTTGCGTTGATGGTAAGCGATGATTTTGTAGTCTTTGAAAGGCACATCTCAAAAATATCAGAGATGACGTCGTTACCCTAACACATGGTAACTATTGGTAACCTAATCACAATCTCCTTATCACCTTGAAGGACAGACGTCTGGTGGTGTAGGTACTCACAAAAGACACGCATGACTAACCCTGGCCAGACAGCTACAATTCTCAATTTCACCGTGAATCGCTTCATATCGCTGTGAATCGATTACGCGCCGCTCGCTGTGAGGAAGCTCGAACGATGACGTAACAGTCTAACACGATTATATCGATAAATAGATGAGTTCGGTAGCTTTGTTTTTGTTTATTAATTCTGTGAAATAATGTAACTATGAGGTGAATTATTGGCGAAAGGGAAAAAAAGAAAGTCGTCTCGTAGCGTTTTTGATAATTCAGTTGGAAAAATTAGAAGGGAAAGCACATTTGCCTGAAAATTTAATTGCGTATACTTATGTGTAAGTGAGGTTTCTGAAGAAACAATGAGCACGGTGCTGAGCATCATCTATAATCAAAAATCCGGGCTTTTCATTCAGGATATCGATTACTAATCAATTCGCGTGGAACAAGAGGGTTCCCTATTGTACGAGTATCTCATACAATACGCTCGTGCAACCGATTGAATGAACTTCTCTGAATCAATATATCCCAGAACACGTTCATTCTTATGTCTTGTATGGCGCCAAAGAACTTCATTCACACGATGAGCAAATCTTCCAAGAATGCGCGAATGTCAATGAGTATTACAAGACACGACTCCAGCATTCTTGTTCAATAATCTAGTCTTAATACATAAATATTAATAAAAATATACATCCTGTGTCATCGGCCTTACATTTCGGAAAGGGAAATGCCCGTAGACGCGTGATTGGTGAACTAAACGGTGCTAAAGACGAGGCGAGGAAGTAATTTGTATTAAATAGTGGGCAGTGTGAACTATCGGTGGGAATCGATGGCGTGTGTGTCTATAAATAATTAATTTTTGTGTTATTCTGTATGTTTGAGCAGGTGTTGGTTCCTTGACCATTCCCCGGTTGGGTTTGTGTTTGTTTCCTTTAACTTACCGTATAACAAAACAAGTTAATCCAAAGGTATTGGTTGAAGTCTTTAGCACACATCACACTCTTGACTCCGAACGAAATTTTTATCACCAGCAAAATCGTTATGGGTGTTATTGGGGTACGTGTTACAAGCTCGTCGTCACGTATAAGCGTGCAGTCAATTAATTTTACGTACATGGAACTGCCAGAACACATGAAAAATAAAGAATACCTGGATAGCATATTACAGTATAACTGTATAACCCAATAAATAGAATCTATACTATCTGATCTATACTAATACATATAATAAAGCTGAAGAGTTTGGTTGAACGTGCTAATCTCTGGAACTACCAGTCAAATTTGGAAAATTCTTTTCGTATAGGTATGATAGCCACATTCATGAGGAAGGCTATAGGCTATACGCGAACAGGATACTCCTACGGGAACAGGGAAAAACGGGATATGTGCGTACGAAGTCGCGGGCAAAAGCTAATCAATTGTATATTTGCCTGCCGTAATTATTATATCTGCTACACATGAATCCTGATGCTTAACATATTGTGGAGGCATTCTTATTTCTACACTTTCACAAAAGCAAAAACTACGGATGTTTGGAAGTAGGTACCTAAATTACGTATTCATAATGAACTTATCGATAGCAGTGCAAAGTTTTCTATAAAAACATTGCTACCGTATTCATAATTACTTACCTAAAAGCAATTAATATTTCACATAAAAACAGTTTAATAACACGTACATACGCATATCGGTTTCAGAGGAGGAAGGAAACAGTTTTCTTCTTACCAGTAGCCATTATTTTGCGAGTTGATAAGATCTTGATAGATAATTTGCGTCAGGATTGAGGGAATCCCTACATAAGTTATTAATGCGAAAGTTACTCTGTCTGTCCGTCTGTTACGCTTTCACGGCTTAACGGATCGTCATGAAATTTGGCAGATATGGTACCCAGGTATAGCCTGTGGTATGAATCAGGACATAGGCTACTTTATTACGCGATAACCGAGAGCCGCAGGTGAAAGAACAACTCAAGAGTGGGGGGGCCCTCAATCCTGACGCACATGATGGATATGTAATGATGAGGGAAAAACGAACAGTGTATACTCGATTACGTAGAATAAATTGGCAACCAGTAAAAAGTAAACCAGAGTAGGTACTGTACCTACTAGACAGGCAATCATCAACATAATCAGGGCGTAAAGGAATGTTACCAAAAAATAAATTGCCGAAATAAACCGCTGAATTGACACTTTGTAATTTGTCATGATCACGTCGCTTCGTTGGTGTCATCATCATCATCATATCAGCCGAAAGACGTCCACTGCTGGACATAGGCCTCCCCCAAGCGTCGCCACAACAACCCGTCCTGTGAGTCTCGTATCCATCGGCTACCAGCGACCCTCACCAGGTCATCAGTCCATCTTGTGGGAGGACTTCCAACGCTGCGTGTTCCGGTACGAATGACGATCAATGTATCAGAATAGCATTCGGCAATACAAAACTGTTTCAGCAGTAGATACAATTCTGTAAACATGTCGAAGTGGGGTTATTGTAAATTCGCCACAAAGTAAATTCGTCATATTTTGTAATCTGGCGAACGACAAGTAAAACCATACAAACAAGATGGAATGACAGCTCACTGTCGTTCACTCCACCTAAGTGTACACGGTGAGATGTCGACAGACACTGGCTGATCTAACCTCCTTCTCTAAAAAAAAAAAATTGTCTTTGAGTAGGTCTATTCTTTCGTATTGGCAGATAAAGGGTTATAGATACCTACTTATAAATTCCTATTTTTTGGGACCGTGAAAAACCAACCGAAGATGAAATACTATCTGAGAATCCTAGAGATGTTTCTAATATTTGGGACAATGGAGCTATGAACTAAGACGATATAGTTACTAGCTCCATTGTCATTATCCTTCATGATATTTATTGCCTTTGCTTTGTCCTTTGTTTCCATCACGTGTCGTGGCTGATGACAGTGGTTTCTTTGAACTTGGTTCTGCGGTAAACTGCGAGTAATTTCGCGGCAAAACAACACGCGTGGCGACGTCGCATGTCGTTACTTATTGTGCTACCACACAAACTCACGCACACGGTATATTTCTAGGAGAACTGATGACTTTAAACGATGGCAATATAGTACCTAGCCCAGCCCTTAGACCCATTCTTCTATAGAAATAGAAGCTATATCGAGTCAACCTAGGGTGGAAAGGAACCCTTTATTATAAAATGGATGTACTTAAACGATTGGTGTCAGTTTAGCAATAAACATAGGCCAATTTGATAGAACCGCGTTAAGAAACATGAGGTAGTAAGTTCAGCTATCTACTGGTTACAGAAGCTCTACAAACCTTCAAACATCTGTGTCAACCTCCTGAGGTGGGTATAATGAATTATAATCGAAACTACAACTCGTTGTACTACCTAAGTGATCTTAGTGCGAGTTTACGTACTCGATCTCGTTAACGGCAATTTGTTTAATACTGAATAAGTGCCGTCTTACAGTTAAGGAAATTCTTTTTTATAATCCCTTTTATAAATTGAAATAATATGTGAAAGGTAAGTAGTCAAGGCAAGTCAGTAGGTAGTACCTACGTTTAAAACTCGCACCAAGATATCATAGATCTCTAGCTACCAAGTATACTAGTTCCGTGGTAGCACTGTCATCATTACACTGTGCAGTCCGCGTGAAGAGGAGTGGCGGAGCGCTGAGCTGTGACGAGGAGCAGCATCTTGTTGTGTGTGTCTTAATAGCTGCGATAATTTAGGAGGATAGACGGATTTTTATATATCAATGGATAGATGTAGAGGAAATTTAAGGAAAAACCAATGTGCATCATGTCAAAATGTTAATTTGCAAAAAGTACATTGTCTACAAGGAAAGATCATTATGCCTAAAAGTCTCTAAAAAGTACGTCGTAATGGAACTTGGATATTTTTCTGTTTGAAGTAATTCTGGTAAGTACTAGAACAGAGATTTTCTATTAATTAATTACCGAGTTACTGAATTCTAGACAGAAATAGACGTAAATTAAGTGAAGCGTCATTCTGAGCAGTTCTACACGTCAGTCATTCTTGAAACTGACGGACATAAATCGTAACTCATACATAACCAAAAAAACTTTAGTAAACTCCTATGTGCGTAACGCAAAATTACCTCAGTATCTACATAACAGTGTAACATCTAGCAAGGAAATTAAATAACATAATTAAAATTACTTAAATAATAATTAATCACACGATCGGATCCTCCGCGCTACTGCGCTTGCGCGATACTATCGTAACTTCCAAGATGGCGCCCACACAATGGCGGGCTGTCATTTAATTGTTGTAAAACTGACAGATTTTCCTGCACTGATCTGATCTTAGCTAATTAATTCTCAAGGATTTTGATCTTATATACTCTTTGATTTTATTTATGTGATGATAAAGTAATAAAGTAGTAAGAAATTAATTATCCTCATCTTCTAGAGAAAAGATATTTTCTTGAAGATTACACCACAATGGTGTTATTTAAATTACGATAGGTCTGGCACACCTAATTAGTAAGTAATTAGTTCAATTCGTAAAACTATTTAGTTAAAAGTAAGTACCTGTCAGGAGTGTAGACTAGAGCATGAGTTAGCAATCTCTACTTCCAATTCTAAAGTAACAGCAGGAAAACAGTGGGTTTTAGTACCCAGAGGAATGGGTGTAGGGTACCCATAGGGGCCTAATTTTTGCTACGATTATCTCGTGAGAACAAAGGACACTGAAACTTTCTCAAAACTTTAGATAGCCACAAAGGCATCAACCATAAAAAATTAATAACAACAGCACTGCAGGAATATAGTAGAACATAAATAAACCTTTTATTTACAGAGGTATTGTTTGACGCTGAAGTAATCATATTTTTATGAGGTTTTTTCTCTCATTTGCGTCATTCCTTACTGGGTATTGTTCGTTTTTATGGTTTTAAAAACTCATTAGCTACGAAATTAGCTAGAATCTGGAAATTGGATGGAGTGAAATAAAGAAGGATTAGCACGCTGTTTTCTCTATAAGCATTGCCTTAAAACTCTTTACTTGATTCTCGTTTGGTGATACTTATACGATTATACATTGTTTCAACCATAAAAATAATATTATCGTAAAAATAAGAAAACAAAACAAACATCTATTCTATATTTTAGTTTTTATGTTTTAAGCAAAGCTAATGTTGATTATTCTGCCAATGTCAAAAAAAAATTGGAAATAAAACAATCCATAAAACTTTTGAACGTATATGACGACAAGCTTACGGTACCTCAATCTGCCCACCTTCTTTTGTTTCACCATAACATACGAAAAACAAAAGACAAATCATGTGCTCATAATTATCGCTTATCAATCAGTCTAAGGGCTTTCCACCACCCACGAACATAAACAAACATTCACCATACATTGCTGCCTATAACAGCTGTGGCACTTCTTCCTGTGGTAGAGAACCAGCAATGCATAGTGTTAGGCAAGAGGTCACGCCTACATGGGGTTTTAATAGTGTATTTATGGCGCCGTTACACCTACACCAATAAGATGAAGAACCTTTTAATCTTATTGTTGCTGGTTTATTGCATCTGTTGTTTTTATTACTTGGTTGTCTTTTTTAGGGTTCCGAAAGTCCGTAAAAAACGGAACCCTTAAAGGATCACTCGGTTATCTGGCTGGCTCTCTGTCTGTATGTTTGTCCGTCTGTCACAGCCAATTTTCTCCGAATCTACTGGACAGATTTTGTTGAAATTTGGTACTTACACATAATGACGTACTTCTGTAGGGTTACAGAAGCGCGTCCGTGTTTGGTTAAAAACGGACGCGTTACGCAAATAAATACATTTTGAGCATAGGGTTGAATTTATGGGGGACAAACTAGAATACTTACTTCAAAAATAAGTTTTTCAAACTCACCGTGCGAAATATCAAATGAAAGGGGCTTATTGTGAGGCTTTTAATTAGATATATTATTTACAGTATGAATTTAGTCAATAACTTGCCAAGCAAATTATCATTTACTAAAAAGCCATTTGTGAATGCCGACACGAACGCACACTCATTCCGATTTCTCTAGAAGTACTGCTGAGTTGTGAAAAACTCTATTGCTGATAAAAAAAATATAACACATAATTAAGTCATTTCAGGCATTTTCAGTTATTAAATACTATCTTCCTTCCCTTTGGTAAAGAGTCGGTGCAACGCGTTTTCTAGGTCTCTTTCCATTTAGAGTTAAACTTCCACTATTCAACATCCTAAGAAGACAGTTTACATAAATAATCTCTGGTGTTTAAACATACAACTTTGAACATACCCATGTAATACCTACAACATAGGTACAAAGGACGGGATGCCTAAGCAAAACAATAGAACTCAAATAAACTGTTAGGTGTAAGGAAACGCACTTTCCGCTCAGTGGAGCAAAACATCCTGGAGCTAACTGTTGCTCAGCAAGGAGTCAGGAGCTACTGGGAAACGGAACGGGAATAATTCTGTTGATGACTTATTGGTTTTACCGTGTTTGTGTGCTGCTGCTGCCGAGCTGCTGACTTATAGGTTCTTCTACCGATTTTGTGTTTCAAACAATGACCTCTGTTTCTGAACATCAGAGATTAAGCCTTTCGATGTGGCTTCGCTATCCGAGAATCGTATTTCTTCAGAACAAAACTATGAACTCAGCGGTATTATTGCTTTCTCTTAGTGAAGGAATTTTCGTAACCAAATCAATACTTAGGTACTTCTAACGATTACCTCGCTACACTACAAACACACTTATTTTCAATTTTGCCTCTCTCTTTAGATTATGTATTAGTAAAGATGGATTCTGCCCTTATATTTGCATGCAAACAACTGACAAATAATATCTGCCCCCCTAGACAAAAAACTTTTCTGTAGCGTTAACGTCAGACGCTCACGACAAAATGTATGGGAATGACATTAGGTGTGGAAACGAAACGTCATCACCTAATGTCATTCCCATACATTTTGTCGTGAGCGTCTGACGTTAACGCTACAGAAAAGTTTTTTGTCTAGGCCCCCTGGTCAGCTGACTCTTCTTACCGCTTACGTGACTGTCTCTTTTCTAAGTTCTAGCCATTCATTGAACGTTAAATTACTCGTATAACCTTTCCCCTTCTCTGTAACCGAATTAAATCTGGAAACTCACCTGCAAATACACCAAATAGGTATCATAAATTCCGTACTTCACAGTTGATACAAACCATTGCGAAGGGAATGTGGTGCGCTGGGCTGGGTCAACGGACTAAAATTAGCAATATTTACACTACACGCTAAGGGATCTTAAACAGAGCTGCTTGTTAATAACAAGCGAATGATTTGAATGAGACATTATATTGTTTATATTTGACTGTAGGTAGCTGCTCCTGCAACCTTCACCAGGTCCAATGACCTGGTCCACCTTGCGTGGGAGCTCCGTTGATTTCCGTTGGGAGAGCAGACTTGATGAAGGTGGCGGGAGTCTGTTAGAGCGGAAGGCACAAGAACGATCGTTGTAGCGAGTCTTCGGAGAAGCCTATGGCCAGCAATGACCGTCTTTCAGCTGAATGATAATAACGATTCTTAACTTATTTTCTTATCGTCCATTCAGCTATAGAACTGCTTATATCAGCAGTCTTTCTGTGACTGATGAGCTTCTAATACTTGCAGAAATACTCCTGTCTCACAATAAAAACTTCCGTGATAGTTATAACGGACAGTCCTCTATGCAGAACAAGCATGGAGGAAGAGGAAACGGTATCGCACATGCTCCTTGAGTGCACAGATATCCTGAACACACTAAAAGCACTGATCTGCTTCTGAAGGGAGGTTGGCTGGTTGGAGTGACGGCCGCCATGGCTCACGTACAATGGTCCACAGCAGGACTAAGTGCGGAAACCATACCCATCAGATAGACAGATAGATTCTTCTGTCTCTGTGGTCATCGCAAAATCTCTGTGTCTCAAATCTCTCTTGCGCGTCCTGTTTGCAAGGTTGTTTACGACACACCTGTTTTGGGTACTCGTGTAAAAACCCACAACGGGTACGACAATCAGCCCAGGTTCTCGCTGAATCTCGAAAAGGTTACCAACAGCCAATTCACCGAAAAATTAATAGATTAAGTGGTACTCTTAACTACTGCAGATTACAACAGTATTTTCGTGAAAATAGTCCAAAACTTGTTTGTCGAAGAGTACCGTGGAATATAGCGCGGCTATGCAATTAATTACTACCAGCCATTAACGCTTGTACCAGATTGTCCAGTCCAAGGTGACACAATAATTGGCACGAGCGAACTTTCTTACAATAACTTATTTTTATTTAACAAACATCTGTGCTGGCGACACGACTTCACGTGTCGAGGTAAACTTGTCGCCACAATACACCATGTTTATTATTACTCGTATGCACATACAATTTACTATGAAAGGAGTACAGAAATACCAGTTTATTGGAATGGGTTTTGGGATTACCTAGATAACTCCGATTTTTTTTTTTGAAACTTAGAACTCTTTTTCAGCTTGAAAACCTGTACCAAAGCTTTTAAAAACGTTTGTAAGTTCAAATACTCAAATAATCAAGCTAAAAGTTGCAGAAAATAAACCCTTTGGTCTGTCATACGATATTCATGAACTTAGCCTCATGAATATCGAAATATAACAGATACAAAGTCTGAAAATCTATCAAACATTGACATTAAAGAAGTATTGCCTATTGGAAGGAAACCAGAGATCACGAAGAAAATGTGTGAAAAGTTCACCTTCTGAAATTGTTTAATAACAATCTATACTTATTTAGACTACGTAGTCGTAAATCTACAATAACCTGCTGAATAGCGGTATTAATTATATTTTTAAACTTTTATATGTATTTTCTACGTAAAACTGGTCAAGGGAAACGATAAAAAAAAAACATAATTTACTGGTGTTTACTTGGGATAGCTGCCGTGATCAGCTACTTATAAATCACAGTGCAAAATACGTTCAATTAAGAAAATCACGCGAGGAAAAGTTGACGAGTTTTATGCGACGACAAGATTTTTACACTAGTAATAAAAATACATGGTAGTTTTGCACTTGTTGATTTGCAAAGCTCGTGTTCATAGAAAAATCTCGATCTACCCAGTCCAACAGATCAAACGCCATATCCTTGATGTCCCGCCTACCCCTGAACATTAAAACAAGCATGACACGAAAACATTAAAAAACATATGACGTCAAAGACCGTTAGAACGTTCGATATTGAAATACGAACGCGTTTGAAATTTGAACCAGTGGAATCAGCGTGCTTTCCTAATTGCTCTGAAAATAGAGCGGCGCGCGCGCACCGCGAAACTCTTGAGACGCCACCTGGACTAGAGCGGGTATACGGTTCATTGATAAAGGACTTTGACTGGCGGTTATGCTTCATTGGTTTAGAATTTTATTTAGTACTAGTATTAAATTAAAAGAAGAATAGCAAAGCAAAGGTGAACTGCGTGATAATGTGACGATTAGCAGGACAAAATGGAAGAAGAGACGAGATGTGCCCATTCCAAGTAACATGGGGCAACGGCAGGAAGATAATGTTGACGACGATGTCTCAATTACTTATTATTTTCCACAATATTAACTCAGGTGGGTTTTGTTTGTTGTCTAGGTAGAGTAAGCAAAGACTTCAATTTTTGTTATGAGTAGGTAACTAAGTAAACGGTAAATAAAGAATTCATAAACATCGACAATGACTCTAAATTCCTTATCGTCTAACTGTCGCACCCTGCTGGCAAATTCTCGAAATAAATGTGCTGTAACAAAAATATCCGGTCTCTGTTTAAAGCCTAGTCACCCTTCACACCCTCTAGCGGAAGTACAGGAAACAATAAACTCGTAATATTTCATACACAGCCGCTTGCGCGGGCGCAGTCACGTTCAATCACTATATTAACTTCGTTTAACGCCCCTGTCTCAAAATGGCGTCTAATTTAGGGTAGTTCGCGTGATTTGGAGCTATTTCACGCATCTGACTCTTCATAATTTTAAAAATAATTGACGTTTATGTCCGTTTCTCGGCTTACTTACCCCCCACGGGTGAAACAAGCGATTTTATTAAATTAGATTAGTTTACTTTACCCCACTAGTGGGGCAAAATGCGTCCTTTAAACATAATAATAACATAGTTTTATAATGTTTTATATTTCGGATTTACAGATCTTACGATATTATTAGTTCCAACAGTGCCAGCCCAAGCGGGGCAAAAGATACTAAGACCTCAAGCGAGCGTATTCTGCCCTACTGTAATGAATTAGTGGGGTAGAGAATACACTCCAAAAACGTTGCAGCCCCACTAGTCTACTTTGCCCCACTACTAGTGGGGCAAAGTAGACTAATCCATTAAATTGGTCACGCTTTGCCGTTTCCTTGGATGTGGAGGAAGACATTATAGTTAGTTCGGAACGAAATATTGTAATTAATATTCGTCTTTCTAATGAATGTTTCCGTGATTTGACTAATTTGAGAATTAACGAGCTTTAAGGGTTTAGTGGTGTTCAGGGGTTCTGATTCAGAAATTCTTCGTCTCTGGTAAAATGTCGAAGTTTTAAAGAAGAGACTGGGGAATGACTGGAATACATAAAAACTTCATAGAAGAGAAGACCCGGTACGACATATGCCACTACGAATAGCCACTACGACCACGTTGTAAATGCATTTGCATTTCCAAGTTCCGACACGATCCGATACGTCTTCATAAAACTGCATTAACACCTTTATACACTATTTTATGGACCTTTAAACCATGTCGGTATTTTGATATCTTACTCTGGAATTACTCATACTAAATCCAACACTAACCCGCACATTTTAGGTCCAAATTAGAACGGGCAGCTTCCCTAATCGGTGTATATTAGTGAGATGCGCAAGCGCAGTCTAACCGGACGTCACGTACGGAACCACGTGCACGGATGAGCGGTGTAATAGCTTTACCACTGAACCCTAAGAATGTTGAGAAATGTACGGAATTTCATGTTTATCGAGTAGAATGGTATTTTCGCCAACATCAATGATGGAGTATTGATGAGTAAGGAACATTCAAATGAACGTGAGGTTTAACACAACTGACAAATGTTTGCACTATCTGGACATGTCCACTCGAATCTCTGTGGAAAGACCACAGAGATTCGAGTGGACATGTCCAGAAAGGATCACCGCAGTTCTCTGAATTTGATTCAGTATTTCATCTCAGGGTAGTCAGCTAAGTAACACAGGTTTGAACTTGTTGATGACGTTTAAAAGTGTTATTTTTTAGCAATTTATAAAATAAATTTAATTTATGATTTTGCGGACCACCGGCTCATACGTGCCTTCAGAAGCACGGAATCATCTTTTTATCAGACACTAGGGTGTGTGGGGTCGTTAGACCTTATCTACTGCCCACACGATACAGAAGAATTTATCATTTACCTACGTTAAAGTCGGCTCAAAGCACAGCCATAAAAAACTACTTAAACTAACAATACATGTACTATTCCCTTTCCATTCATTTTTGTAACCCACTCCTCGACTAATTCCGTCGTGCTTACCTAACCTCATTACACAAAGTAAACATATTTAGCAACTGAAGCTAAATAAGGCGGTAACAGAAACAAAACAACTATTCGTATGGAACATATTCTCGTAAACGTAAAATCGATTCCCCACACCTGCGCCCGCGCAAGTAAAAACAACAAGAGTGTGGGAATCGCTCGCGTAGGGCTTCGGTATGTGGAGCTGTGGTTTGTAACAAGGACTGATTGGTAGGTGGGTTTAGAAAAGGACCAAGGTGTTGGATAGAATTATTTATAATTTTGGAAGTTAGTAAGTCGCAAGTGCAAGAAAATAAACTTTTACAAGATTTTTTGCTGCGAAAAATCTTAGCAGCAACTGCCAACTAAACCTTGTTATGTGCTATATACTCGTGATGATACTACATGTATATACACATTTACAACTAGTAAGTTTATGTCCCAACATGTAAATGACGTTAAAGAAAGATGAATATTGTAGGAAAACTTTGTCCTTCTCTCCTTCTAAATTATAATCACGTTAAACTTTGAATAGCTTTCTTTCTCCTGAAGAGTAAGGCCCATTTCGGCGGAGTTCCACGTGGCCACGTAATGGGAGGCGACCCTATTGCCATCAACTGGACTAATCCAGTCTCCGCATTGCTACTGAGAAATTCTAGATGGGAAAACCCAATAACACTTTGTCCGACTCGAGAATTGAATCCTAGACCTCGAGTTAGGCACTAACGCTTATGACCATAATAGATCAAAAGATCAACGTAGAATATCCTAGATTTCTCATCCTCATACATATGTATTATTCCTCCTTCTTCTGGTACCTACGGTATTTGTAACAATTTGTTTATGCATTTTGGTGTTTTTGCGCGTTACACATACCTACTGATGCAACTAACACTTTGTTCTGATCTCATCTTATGTGAATACATTTGCAGATAAAGTCGCATGCTATTACAATACTATACAATATCGTAATATTATGATCATGAAGCAACGGATATTTTAGCCATAAATATACTGGGACAGATATTGTGCTATTGTTAAGTATACTATTGTGATGTTATCTGATGGACGAGCATGATTTGGCTAATTTATGGAATCATTATTATACATAATGCGTAATACGCACCTAGTTTTACGCATTGCGTATTGTGTACAAATATTTGTATTAGAAACTAGACCCGACGGGGTAATACAAACCACTTATAAAGGTATAAGGTCGTTTTGACCGATATTTTTGTAAGTAGCTAACTATCATTTATTACTTAATTCTTGAGAGAAAATTTAATCTCACAGGAAACTGCTTCCACAAGCCTGTAGCAGAACTTGATCTAAAACACGACTGATATTTTTGAAAAATCTTAAAAATATTGCAGAACATAGTTGAACTTATTGGCAGTAAGATATTCTAAAATTATAGAAACAAAAACAGTTTAAGAACATCTCCATAATCTCATATAAAAAACATGAATAATCCTTGGCTACACATTAGTGATTAGATGATCCCGTGGGAGCCTGTAGACCCGGAGTGACATTGGGTGGGATTGGGTGCAACCTGCAATGCTGACCGCAGCCGCAACCTGTTCCCGCGACACCGTCGTCTGGTGTGTTCCTATTGTGTCCTCTAGATTAGTCCTTGTGCCTGCTTAATGATCTATTTGATATCTAAATGACTTTGATTTGGAATAAAGTAGAACTAAATTTCAAAATGACTTCCGTGAAGTTCGCTTCGGCTGCAGGTTTTTGGCACAGAGCGTAGGAAAGTAAATGGGCTACAGTCTACGATGCAGTTCTTCTCCCTCACTCTTCAGCCGATATCCTCACAACGCAAGATTCGCTGACACCTACACACTGGGGTTCACAGTCGGTTCAGCTCGGCTGCCAAGTAAACTCAGGAAGGTTAAAACCTGGCGGAATAAAACTCATGGATATAAAACCCATACAATCGTCATTGAATTCATCATTTTATAACAAAAACAAACTACTAAGAGACGTTAACAGCAGGAATTGTAGTCGGTAACAGAAGGATACAGCTGTAATCGAAATGTGGGGTAAATAATACCAAATACAGCTAACTGCGTGTTCAATCAGGAAGCACGGAGTTTGCGGTATCGAAATTAAGCAAATGACGCCATTAGATACCTACATTTTTATGTTACACACAGGTTTCCTAATTTGGTAAACCAAACACAAATAATATTTCCTAATTCGTGTTAAAATCAAAATATCCAACGATAATGAATAGGAACTTTATGTATCTAACTACTATCATAAATGCGAATGGATGGATGTTTGTTACTCAATCACGCCGGAACGGCTCAACTGATCTGGATAAAATTTGACAGAGATAGTTTATAATCTTCTTTTTATCCCTACAATTAAGAGGATGACTATGGGATATTTTCCGACATTCGCGAGGGTGAAGCCGCTAGCAGAAGCTAGTATTCCATACAATCTTTATACGAGTAGAAGCTCAATTATACGAAGTGCCAAAGTATTTGGCTAAAACAATTTGTGAACTAATTGATGCCTTGTTTCTGAAAACAGCATCCAATCACTTGGCCCAGTGCGGAGCAATCGTCTCGGTCTACCACACGTCATATGAAGGACGCCCGGCTCATCTCGGACACCGGTGGGAATCTCCCTCAGCTGATGACCCATGATCTGTGTTCACAAGGCCATGACGAAGAATGTGTCACAAAGCTACCTATCAAAAATGTTGGGGTAAATATCAATTATATTTATTTATTTTAAATTTCATTTTCATTTTTAATTTTTTTTTTTTAGAAGGGCCGTGTGCTCCCTGCCTTTTCAAAGAAATTTCTGAACGGCTGGTTGACACTTCCCGTGACCCAAGAGCTGGCTTTTACCTTGGGCAGAGACTAAGCATTGCCATTCAATGTCACCAGAGTTAAGAATTCATGACAGAAACGAAGTTCTGGAAATGAAAGAGATACAATTCAATCATGAAGCAAAAGTAAGGAAGATCTTTAAAGTATCCCAAGGGAATGCGACAAATGCCATTAGAGGTGACAATGGAACAAGAGTTGCAAACAAATTGGATCAAGTCACACCCAATGAAGCTACAATAGCCCAACGAGTAGGGGCAATCTTGTGATCGTGAGATAAAATCCCTATGATTGTGATGTGATAATAAAAAAGTTTTAACTAACCAAGGAGTCTTGTTTCACCCATTAGGCTGTCTATCCATTGACGCGGAGCAAGGCAGCGGAACGGGGTGAGAGAAAGGCGGAGCGGAGTTGCGAATTGTGTCTGCTCATTGATGCGGAATGCTTCGTCCTCCAATCCCTAGAAAGGATTTTACATCACCTCGAAATTCATACAAGAATAGTCCCACTTCCTTTCACCCAGCTGCGCACGTGGCTACAAGAACATACCCACACACAAGCAGAATGCTGGTGGGACTCGGCACCAGGCTGCAGGCAGTCTAGACCAAAGAGGCTATGCCACCCCTAAACAAGAAACTTACCAGGCGCCTTCTACGACTGGATAGGGGCAGACTACGTTTGGTGGCGGGGACCATCACCGGACACTGCTCACTGAAAAAAAAATTCCACACGATAGGTTTAACGGATAGTCTTCTATGCAGAACATGCAAGGAGGAGAAGGAAACGGTATCACATGTGCTCCTTGAGTGCACAGGCGTCACCGAAATACGAGAGAAAAACAATAGAGACACCTAATTCACTCACAGATATCTTCAACACACCAAAAGCACTGGTCTGCTTTTGGAGAGAGGATGTCTGGTTGGAATGACGGCCGCCTTAACTCACGCACAATGGGTCATAGCAGGACTATGTGCGGAAACCATACCCAATAGACTAGATACATAGATAGAACTAACACATATTTTTAATTAAAAACTACTGCACATGAAGTGACGACGACGGCGCGCGTCGTGTTATGCTGCGAGGTGTCGCGTAGCCGGCCGTGGAAACGCCGATATAGCACACCTTTCGGCCAAAACTCTTCCTTGAGGAAAGTCACCAAAAGTGAGTCGGAACGCGCACCACGAACGACTTGAAATTGGTGTTATGGCGGGCCTCCAACTTCTCCGCCCTCAAGATTCAGTTGGTCTTCACCCGTTTATTGTTAGAGTTGTCCATAATGATGAGTAAAGGCCTTTTTTCAGGTTTTACGTAATATTTCTGACATACCCGACCTACAGAGTAAACATGTCGAAGTGAAAACTTAAGCGAAGTGAACGACAAGTGAGCTGTCAAACCATACAAACAAGATGGAATGACAGCTCACTTGTCGTTCACACCACCTAAGTGTACACGGTGAGATGTCGACAGAATAAACCGACTCAAAAAAATCATGACAAGTTGCTTAGCCTCAGGCAAAACTTTTGACACTATATATTCTAAGGCAAACCGAAGACCATTGGGAACTTTTTAGAGCCAATGACCACGTTTCTTAACAACGGTGCCGTGACGAAGAATGTGGCACAACACATGAAGCCTCATGGGAAGAGGTTCGGTTTCAAGAGGTCGATAGTCACCGATCTGACGAGTGTATAGGTAGCGACACACGTACTTGGTGTAAGTAAATCGATTCATTGGAGTATGGGATTACAAGCAGATCATGTTTAAGTTTGTTAACAAGTGTGTTTACAAAGTTAACCTATACGAATCGTGTCATATAGAATCTTAGGAAGTCGTATCGCTGGTGCTTTGCTGAAACCCGAGAATTTTACGTAGATTTTTTTATATAACGTGTTACAACAGAATAAACGCAATACTTCTTAAGGGGTCATTCTATGCATCATTATGAACAACTTTTAATATGGGACAACCTTAGTGCGCATAAATCGACAAAATGTACTGAACATCTGATTTTTTTTTCGCGATTTCGGGGTTGTCCCTAGTTGTTCATAATGATGAATACAATGACCCCTTAAGAGGTATTGCTTTTATTCTGTTACACATTTTATTTAGCCTGAACTTTCTGGCTGTTGGGCAAAAGCCTCCCTCCATTCCTGCCGTTTGTTTCCTTTAATTTGCAACTTCCTTCCAATTCTTAAGGAAGCCAGGCCAGGTATCCTTGACCCTGCCAGGGTTGAAGATTCTGTTCGAAAGAGTTACCGCGGCTCTGGAACGCAAAGGGCACTAGGAGGAGCACGAATGACGGATTTAATTACTAGGTAATGATATTACTAGGTATTTTTGATGAAATGTGTTTGCACAATGTCATCATCAACCACTAAAAGTTCAGAAACACCAAAAACTAGAACAATAAAGTTAAAAGTATCGAACATTCTGTCCGTTTCCCACAAAGACAATGGGACAGAATTAGCTTCGGCATTACAACCGGCAGCACAAGTTGACAAGGTCGTGGAGCAAACAGATGGCGTTTATAATTCACAATGATGCCATTACTGTACTCCTTGTAAACTAAAATAATGGAGCCTTAGAAAATGAGTCATGGTAGGTACCTAATACTAGATGGTGGTAGATGTATCGATCATCCTGCCAGAGTTTCGGATTTTGTTCGAAAGATTTACCGCGGCCCTGGAACGCTAAGGGCACTAGAAGGAGCACGGATGGGTTTTAGTCAGTAAGAGTCTGACACTCCTTCCCGCTCCACCTAAAGCGGAAGGAGTCATTTGATGATTTCCCATCCATAAAAAAAAAAGATGTACTGATCTTGACCGATAACCTTAAAAAGGTTTCCAGGGCTGACTGGAACAACTTGGCGATACTTGGGAAAGCCCTAGTTGTTTGTATACATTAGTCATCCCTATTCATTAGTGGGCTGCAATATACTTAATTAAATTACAAACTAATAGACTTTCAAGATACTTCTGGTCTTTCTGCTACTTTGATGAAAGAAGAAACCAAGTTCTTATGAAAAAACTTTCATAAGGACATGGTATCTTCAAGCCTTCATAAGGATGCTACTTACATTGGATTTACGAGGGTGTATAGTTTAGTGCACTATGCTCTAATATTAATCTAAATTTTATTTAAAAGCACATTATATACGTAAATATATTATTTCATCAAGTGTGTTATGAATAATATGATAATTAACGACTCATTATTGTTTATACACATAACATCTAATTTTGACTTGCACCAGTTGCACCTGTGTTTATCAACAAAACCATCACCTGTATTCCACAGGTGATCAATATCCCGTTTGTAACCTTGAACAATACAAAAACCATCTCAAAACTCCTTAAACACCGGGTCTCAGTGCCACAGTTCTACTTAAATGATGTCGACTAATTTATCAGAAAAACAAAGGTGCAGTTAATTTTAGAATCAAGTAGCCTGATGAGTCAACAATAAGTCAACTCGATAAACGATAAACGCGAATGACATTAATGGAGTGAAGCGAGAAAAACAATGAGGTAAGCTACTTGCCTGACTATAGCCACTGCGACTAGCTCGGCGTCCGATCGGAAGCAGGGGGTCCGCAGTCCGTAGTTTCGGCTAACGATTAGTCCCTGTCAAATCGTGTTGTCATTTATTCTTAGTTCGGGTTCGGGACGGGAAAACGCCCGAAACCAGGACCGAAACTACGGACTTCGGGTTTAGAGAGTAGACCCCAGGCCCGAGTCGAAGGCGCATTGTGTTCCACGCGCGCCTGACAGAGATGTCAGCACAGAGGACGGAGCCCGCAAGGGTCAAGGGATTCCTGGCCTTGGAACGCAAAGGGTATGAGGAGGAGGAACATGGATGGGTTTTAGTCAGTCAGTCTGACAGTTCGTCCCACTCCACCCAGAGCGAAAGAAGTCATTTGATGATTTCCTATCCTTAAAAAAAAATTACATCAGCTATTTGACCAGTTCACGTAGGCACATAGAATCAAAGAATCTTGCCTATTCTTCGTTCAAACCAGGCTCCTTAGATAAAACTTATTGCTACAGAATGTATTGTACATTTACATAATAAAACACGTATGGGTCTGTCAATATTTTGAAAATGTATTCAGTGTCTATCAAAGTCCAACTCATGTATTTCTGATTTGTTCATTATCTTCTTATAGTCTAACAATTTTACTTGGGGATCACAGTATTGCGGGATTACAATATTTACTTGGATCTAAAAGCTGCACCTGTGTTTTCCATCCACATCTGGCGTACCAATTAAT
The DNA here is from genome assembly GCA_947386135.1 of Melanchra persicariae. Lineage (NCBI taxonomy): Eukaryota > Metazoa > Arthropoda > Insecta > Lepidoptera > Noctuidae > Melanchra > Melanchra persicariae. The sequence continues at coordinate 1,376,751 of OX376653.1, read as the reverse complement.
TTCAAGTCGTACAGACTAATTCCCACTGCATATTATGAGATAAAAACTATACCGCTACTTTATACTGGTAGAATGTGAGATATAAAAAGGCTGCGGTACAAAAAGAAGCGGGAAGGCGGAGCCTTATTCGGACGGCGGATGCGCGGCCTTGCGAGGTCGACAGGGGCGCCTCTCACACCGATATGCAATACAAGCGAACTTGCGATAAATTAAAAGCCTTCTCTGTCAAATCCATCCAAAGGTTGCCTTTAAAAGATCGCTTTAAGGGGGATCCCTAAAGAGACCTCGCCATACATTTTTCAGGAGCTGTAATCTCCGTAAATAAACAGTTTCTGCAGAATAAAGCAAGTATAATGAGATTTTATAATGTATTGTGATCGCCTATCGCCCAAATTTTAGAAAAAAAACAGTCTTTCTATGAGAATTAGACCCAATAAAAAACGAAAAATCTTTACATGTGTGAGTGACCTGAATCGCGCCATCTGACAGAAATTTATAGAACCACCGAGAAAAAGTTCATTGCTGTTATGTTACGAGTTTACGTGCGGTGAACATTTTAAGTAGATGGCGCTGTTCGAAAATTCGAACAAGCGCCAAGGTTATCGAGTGACGGACGCGGCGATGCGACGTTGCCATTCAAGACGCAATTTGGCAACAACGCGTGTTGCCAAATTCCAGTCCATGCGTGATTGTGTGTCAAAATTGTGTTTCTAGCAAGTTAGCGCCGGCGCGCGGGTTTGCCCGCGGATTTTATATTTTATGATTGATGAAATGTTTTTTTTTAGGGAATGAGAAATAATGCTAGAAAGTGAAAACAATTATCTGCGATCTGCCTTTGGTTCACACAGATACAATACTAATGTTATTATTGTATTACTTATCTACTTTAAATAAATAGTGCCTACCTACCTAAAGATTTAAAAATCTTTCCACTGTATGTAAGTAGGTACTGATAAAACATTTTCTGACACGGTTAAGTACTAATTCATTGGTTTGGGTTGAATCAAATCAGAGAAAAGAAGTTCATGTAGGTATACTTAGGGTACCTATACCTAAATCAGGCGATCAGCGTAGGCAAACTTACCTATTTTTTTCCTAGCTACCTACGCAATGGTCGTCCGTCTGTCGGTCCGTATGTCTGTCTGTCCGTCTCTGTCTGTCACCAGACTGTATTTCACGGACCGTGATAGCTACACAGTTGACATTTTCACAGATGATGTATTTTTTTACATTTGTATCGCATGATTGTAATATTATAAGTCGCGTAAGATTGTATATTTACAAGTACCTACTTACTTATAATTTCTTCTAGATAAGACAAGTATTGAAACTATTGAATTTGGGTGTGATTCAGTGTATTCGAAATTATTTCTTCTCAACACATCATCTGCCTAGCCCTTTCCCAACTATACCTACTGGGATTGGCTTCCAGTCAAACCGGATTCAGCTGAATACCAGTATTTTACGTGGTGCGGCTGCCTACCAGACCTCCACAATCCATTATCTGTTCTCAACATAATCATAGATTATAGTCTAAAACATAAACAACATTTATTACAATCTTACGATGTTTGGAATTATCCGGTGACACATACGAGTACTTACATAGGTAGGTACCTACTCTAACCAACTAATACCAAGATATTCTAAGCTGATAACAACCCTTTGCTTTGCCATCTAAAACCATTCCACCAAAGAACGCCAGTAATCACACTAATCACTGAATGTTACGACTGTATCACCTAAAGAAAACATTCTTAGATCGCGACGAATAATTGCATAAATAATCTTTTATTTATTTAGTACCTACACGTCACAATTTATTTACACGTTAGGTACTATTTAGGTTCAGTCACATTACAACAACCTGTGTAGGTACAATATACCTTTATTACCATTAGATACGGGACTTAGTCACAGCAAGCGGTCCTACTCAGTTGGCACTCAGTCGCGCACGGAAAATCATTGATGTGACCTTCAGAATGATTGGCCAAAATGACCGATCAGCTTAAAAATATTACTAAGATCTAATACCTATTTGCTACTATTTGATATCTTTGTTTAAATAATTGGTACCTAATTAATAACTGAGAAAATGAATTTAAAAAATGGGCAGTCATTCTGATGTCAGGATGGACTGCCGACATTTAGGATCTCCACGTAAAGGCTCAAAAATTTCAATTCGCCTTTACAAAAATTTAGTACCTATTTGATACCTAAACATACCTATATTTTTTCTAGATTTTTAAGGCAAAGAATTTTATTAGAGATTTTTTGTTTAGGTAGGTACTATGAATAAATATACTTACCTAGTTCTACCCACATGTTAGCTTTTATCAGTATCTCGGAAATTGTTATTAATTAGTAGTACTTATTGCTAATTATCGTGTAAATTGAACTACCTTCACTCCATAGACTTGAAAAAAAATTGACTTCACTTGACTTTCTGTATCAAGTAGTACCTACCTAAACATAGGAAACCAAAAATCTGTAATAAAATCTTTAATCTTTGCAGCTCAACAGTGTTTTAATAATACTAGGAATAAAAATAAGACACACCACTCGTAAATACAGCCAAAAATGTTAATTTGTTGAAAATAACAAAAATATTTTATCGTTTGCTTCGCCATGTTTGTGAGAGCGAGATAGATATTAAAAACATGCGTGAGAGACACGATACGCACAATTCGCGAGTTGTTGAGAGATTTTGTAAACAACGCGCGACGACTAGTACCAGACCGAGGTTGCGTAAGGTTAGCAACACAAATTTCTTCAAACATATTAATAGTTTTTTATTATTATTGTTTTACCAACCATGATTATTTAAATTCAAGTCAATTTTATTAATAATTGATAACAGTTATGTTTTACGCAACAGGTACTTATTTAAAAAAAAATGTTTTATAAGACAAAGTCTAGTTTTTAGTACCTAATTGTTGGTGCAGAATCACTACTTCACTATATTTAGTTATCTTTATTACGCGACTGTGGCAAAGCAAACGGTTATGATTTCAAGGCTTCCTCGTAACTCCCAAACTGCACGTCATGTGCAGCCATATTCTTTATTTATTTATACATAAATGCATAATGGTGATACTTAAGGCTCTTTTTTATTCAGGTTTCCTAAAGATGAATTAAGGAGACAAAAGTGGCTTGTTATTGTCCGAAAACAAAGGCAGAAGTAAAGCTTTAGTAACCTTGCGCGATCGAGCGAACAATATTAATTTCTTTTTTAACTACCTCAAAATAATTAATGTTTTTTATTTTATTTGCTAACGCTACCACATGCCATGTCATTCATAATCGTAAACATTCGTCAACATTCGGCAGCTAACGCGATTTCGCTCGCACGACAGCGCCGTCTCCTATCTCTATCCTTGTCTATCGGTAACAGTAGGTTGCGACTGTGATGACACTGATCACAGATGTGTGAGTTTCGGTGCATAGTCGTACGCCGAGCCCATGTTTACTGATTGCGATGTTAGAGCGTAACATGCAATGTTTATTACCCAAAATAATTTATCTGAATAATTTGTTATGGTGAAAAGGGATACCTTTTTACCACCAAATCCGATAGGATATCGAGCCTAGAAACAAAAATATGCATAGACCAATAATTATATTATTATTAATATTTGAAAATATTAGGTTTGGTAAGGATAAAGAAAGATAAAAAATAATTCAAAAATAAATACAACTATTGAGATTTGAACCCACACCAAGCCTAATGAAAGGCAGTCTCTAAACCGACAGTCTATTTGTACGGTTGATAATTGTTTCAAATAGCCGACCTTATTTATGTCAAGGTTTTTAGCTGCTCAGCTTCCCGAAAGTATAGCGTGATGATAATCATTGCTAAGGTTATATTAATAAGAAATAGATTGGAATATAACAATTTGGTCCTCTGGACATTTTAATTTCCAACCATTTTTGAATAAAACGACATCTAGTAGGGTCGAAAGTTACTACTATTTACTTTGCATGTGTGTGTAAAGAGTAAATTCATGCGGCTAAATCTTTATTCTGCTGTAATCTTTGTATGGTAGCAGTTAACAAGCATAGTGATTATCTAAAAAAATCAAGTTAATGCCCTAGGTATAGCCTATAATAAAGTTGTCTATTAAAACTTTCTATGTTAAGTGTAAAAATTGAAAATGTTCGAAATTGTGGATGTGTCGCCATCTAGCGACAAAATGGCAGTGAGAGCATTCATCCATTCACCTTAAGCCAATAAGACTGCCCATTGTTACACTTTTTTTTTGTATTGTGTACAAAAAAAGAAATACAAACGAATTGAGAACCTAGGCTCCTCCTTGTTTTGAAATCGTTTAAAAAGAGTTTTTCTATTCTATAGGTACTTGATCCTATATTACTGATACGATTAGGTAATAGAAAGAAAGAATAAAATCTATTTAGCACATGCACGAAACACGCACGGTAGGTACATAGAAACTACAAAAAATGGTAATATGCCAACAACCCTATATTCCCGATGTCCACCACTTGTCTGGCCACCACTGGGGGACAGCGAGACAACTCTAAAACATTATTCTCGTTGTCCACCACTGGGGGACAGCGTCACAACTTTGTAAATTATTTCCATTCGCCACCACTGGTGGACAGCGACACGGATTTTGTAACATTCCCTATGGCCGCCGTAGGGGGACAAATGGCACAACTCTTTTGATCCGATTCCCACTGGCCAACAATTTAAATTGTTTAATCTAGAGACCGGTAAAGGTAAATATTTATATTTTGTACTCATTTCAATACTTTTCATGTACACATATATTTAACAGTTTATACAGCATCATTTTTTTACAGCATTATTTTCATTACGAGCTATTATAATTAAAATGTGTAGTGTTTACCGGCTTGTGGAACGAAACGTAACGTTTATTTTAACAGTACCTATTTTGGCAGATAACAAATAAAATAGGTTAGGTTCAACTTATGTCAAAGAACCGAATTGATTGACCCCGACTCCACCTGTTACGAGTCTGTCCTACCCCTAGAGTGTTTTATAGAGCCGGAGGCGCGTAGGGAGAGCAGCCTCCTCGCCTCCGCAGCTTCGGCTTGTTGGTCGCCTTCGGCGACCAGCCTCAGCCGCTCCGGCTCGTCCGATACCTACGATTTGTTACGCAAGGGCGTAGAGGCTGCTCTTCCCGCAGCGCCGGAGACGTTGCGGTCTCAAAATAGATACAGAAATCCCTCTGAATCAGTCCCCCCTTCGTAGAGGAAAACCCCCCAAGGGGTCCCCTTGGTTTTTTACACTTATTATTTATTGAGATAATAAAAAAATGAGAAAAATGAACCATAAAATGAGAATATATCAGAATTAAAAATTAAAAAAACTCGAAAAGGGGGGGCTCCGCAACTTTTCCTTTTAAGGGGGGGTAATACCCCTCCCCCCTTCCCCCCCACCGTCCTACCACCCTCAATTCGACGGACGTCAATGGAAAGTCGTACCAAAGTAATTTCAGCATAAAACCAAATGGTCTCTAGATAAAATAATTTATATTGATGGCTAGTGGGAATTGGATCAAAAGAGTTGTGCCGTTGTCCCCCTACGGCGGCCATAGGGAATGTTACAAAATCCGTGTCGCTGTCCACCAGTGGTGACGAATGGAAATAATTTACAAAGTTGTGACGCTGTCCCCCAGTGGTGGACAACGAGAATAATGTTTTAAAGTTGTCTCGCTGTCCCCCAGTGGTGGCCAGACAAGTGGTGGACATCGGGAATAAAATGAAAATAAAACGTCGTTAACTGAATCAATGTTAATCCTTTTCGCGTCTTGTTACAGTTCGGTGTAACAGCGGCCTCTCAGCGCAAGCGCAGACAGTCTCGCGCATAGAACCGGTCGCTCATTGGCCTAACTGTGCGCACCATTATACCGACTTCCCTTACGTAACACCGTGGAATATCAATATTAACGTCATCTTCGTCACGCCGACACCGTTACGTTGTGGAATCTATCGGAGGCGCTATGCCCTACAGCTTTCTAGGTAAAAAGGATGCGATGGAAATATGCCTTGTTAGTTTACCAGTTATAATCTAGGTAGATACGAATTAGTAAACTGAACCTGAGAAATTATACTTTCTTACGGCTTAAATGATGGAGATTTATCGAGAATTGTATGTACATGCAACGTGCAAGTCCCCTACCGCTTTCGGTGCTTTCCATTTTCCACATTAAGGGAGACTGGACCCGCTAGGGCCAGAGCCTGCCAGGGTAGTGGAGTTTGTTCTAAAGAGTCAACGCGCTCCTGGAACGCAAAGGGCATTTGGAGGAACAAGGATGGGTTTTTAGTCAGTAAGAGTCTGACACTCCCTTCCGCGCCGCCCAGACCGGAAGGAGTAATTTGATGATTTCCCATCCTTAAAAAAGGGGGGACTGAAGAACCCTGGAAACCTGGAAAGCTAGACAGACACCTATCTACCTACTGCACCAGTTTTGGCCCTCATAGCTTCAGCAATAATAAAAGTGGTAAATCGAGAGCTTTCTGCATTGTTGTTGATTACTTCAAGTCTTCACAGTAGCTCACTAAGCCCTCAACAGTTTACAACAGGTGCTAAACAATACCTTAAGTGTTACCTAGGATTAGTTACAATCATTAGGTAACTTTATGCCAGAGGAAGCTTCACACGACGCTCTTCAATTATTAACATAGCTATAAGTTGCATTTCTTTTACCAAAAAAACATGCTAAACTTGCATCTTATTACGACTAAGTACTTAGAACTGTAAGCACATCCATGTAACATCCGTTCCACTTATCAACAATATAATTGGACATAAGTAGGTAATATTATCTAAGAAGGTACCGATTACCTACTATCAGGGCGGTAATATTGCAAGATCTCATTACGGTGATTTGTTATGTAAAACGCTGCTGATGAAAATGAGTGATGATAAAGAATCTTGTTTAAATAACTTTCAAATTAGACCAAAGGATATCAATATCAATATAACTAATTTTTTCTAAGAAAACAAATCGACCCGTCACAAACTAAGCGTAAGTTAAGTGATTCGATTGGCTGTGGAAAACTCATTCAACCAATCATACATAGTAGATATTAGTTAACACGCGTTTAACTATTTGTCACAATAATTCTGTGATAGTTTTCGTTTGCGAAACAGGACACAGAGACCCATTACCATAGAAATATAAAAAAACTTGTTTATTAAATCTATGACCATTACCCTGTAATAGTTCCACCTTTATTACCTGTGTTCACAAATAAACGTATTTGATTTGATTTGCATTGACAAAAGAAATCAAAACAACCGCCGAACATATCTTCTTGTAACTGACAGCCTGTTTCATTCTAATAATGGGCAAAAAGCTCTCATCACTTGTAGCTGTTTATCCAGGGCTATTAATTGTGGAACATTGTTATGAACTCTGTCCAGCCCTCCCGCCATCTTCAGCCTACTTACCCTACAACTTTACCGTTTTGAGAGCAGGGCGGGAAGGATCACGGATCAGAGGCCCTAGACAATGTGCCATTCAATAAGCGAATGCAACTTTCGAAATGCCAAAATGTAGGAATTTGATCACGTCAATGTCCATCTCATACATTTTTGACGTATTGACAATCGCCTTTGCCACGCTACCCACTGTTGACAGAATCTCACTTGTCTCGAGCCCAAATCATTGATTTTGATCGTGGATCCCATGTGAGATTGACTGTATACGGGCGGCCGTAGGACTTATCGACCGAATTCGGTCGGTAGGCGATCGGTAACTACGTCGAGACTTCCTGACCTGGGAACTTACCCATTATACTCCTGGGCCACCATTGCTCTCATATACCTATTTATTTTATAAATTCAAGTACCTACACGTCCTACACACAATACACAGTTATGCCAACCTACACCACATTCTGACCTCCCCACAAAAACCAAACTAAAAATCCCACTAGGTAGCTACCTAGGTACTTAGTTGTTTACAAAAAGTTTGCTACTCAATTCACAGCCTCGTGTTGTAAATAAAAAAGATATCGGTCATAAGTTTGTAACCGCTACATGGCACCAGATACCAGCGCCATTGTTTGGAAGCTGGTGGAAGGTCGCAAAAGCAATGCGTGGGAATCACCCGCTTCCGCGACAAGTCGGGTAAAAACAGGCCGTTTGGAACATCGGATTTAGTAAAACTGAGAGCGGAAGCGATAAGCGACGGCGATTTTCAGAACCCCAAAAATAATCAAATGTTTCCGGTACAGAAGTTTTGTATGCGGTTCTTCTATGACACGTGTCTATCTATACATATTATAAAGCTAAAGATTTATTTGCTTGCTTGTTTGGTTGAACGCGCTAATCTCAGGAACAGCTGGTTCAAATTGAAAAAATCCTTTTGTGTTGGATAGACCATTTATCGAAGAAGGCTATATAACATCACGCTACGACCAATAGGAGCGGACCATCAATGAAAAATGTGACGCAGACGAAATTGCGCGGGTCAGCTCAAACAAACAAACAAACTCTTCAGCTCTATAATATTTGTATAGATCAAGGATTAAGGATCAGTGCAGCATGACTTCTTCTTCCATACAATCATTTCGATAGCCTACAATAAAGGTAGTATTTTCAAATCGCGACTCGCGTACATTGCGACCACAATCCGCAAAGTAGGGTAATGTTCAGCGGTAATGAGTTTCAACAAATTAAGTTATCCGCAGGTGGGTTAGCAGTGGGACAGTAGCAGTTAATGTTAATACCAACACCGAAACAAATGAACACCGTTACAATGTGGCGACGGGAGTGACGCGATGTTATTTTGGTCCAAGTAAACTTTTGTATATTTTTTTAAATTAAGTCTCTATCTGACGGGCTAATTCCATTTTTTAGGCATCTACCCACCCTATTGGGCGAGTATTATGTGTTAAAAACTTTGTTGGTTTTAATTAAAAATAAGGATGCCAAATTATACGAATATACCTCATAGAAGCAGGTATCTAACGTAGATAAGTATCTATTTCTCTTCATTCTTCAAACGCAATCAAACACTGAAACCGTACCGCGGTTTCGCTTCGGTCACCCACTATCACCTATCCCACAAGAACCGGTTTTTCGGGATAAAAATCTTTCACTGATTAACATCTATACTAACCGTTAGTATAGATGTGTGATCAGTGAAAGATTTTTCTTAATCAAATCAATCGACACTAACAGACATTACCTCCTGCAAACAATCATAAGTCATAACCTAATTCTCTGCCAGCATAATCTCGGTTGTAGGTATATCATAGGGTCCTACTATGGTAGGATACCTACTATGTTCTGTTCATGCCATATTGTGATATAGAAGGCTTCGGCGCCAATGTCTCACGCTTTTTATTTCTCTTTATGATCAAATGGAGCTTGGCAGCAAAACCAACTCACACTATTTCCAGCCACGCAAAGCCATAACATGCTACCAGTGTTAAAATAATAACGGTTTTCGTAACATGTTTTTATATTCATAGTAATGTTATTTTTTTGGGACGAGCCGCCACAATATTCCCAGCCACTGCAACTCTTGAAAACCAAAACCTGCCTAGCCTTTTCCCAACTATATTGGGTTTCGATTACCAGACAAACCGGATTCAGTTGAATACCAGTATTTTTGGAGCGGGCGGCCTACCAGACCTCCACAACCCTTTAACTGAGTAACATGGTTCTCCGTAATGACTGACAAAGATCTAGAAATTACAGCCGGGACCAACGGCTTAACGTGCTTTCCGAGGCAGGGAAGAATCTCGATATGTTAAGATGGTCACCCATCCACAGACTAACCTTGGCAAGTGTAGCTTAACCTTGAAGATCGATTCGTGCGGCTATTATTATTTAACCACGTTCTCCTCCTCTGGCCCAAGTCTCCAAAACCAACAGTGTCGACCACCAGAAAAGCGCTGAGTCAATGAAGCACGAGTCCCGGAGCACCATGCAACCCGTGGAATCAACTGTATTAGCCACTAGCCTCTTAGCCGTAACGTCGACTCATGGAGTCTATACGCGATTGTTTTACTATTGTGTCTGCTATTATGGCGATCTAGGCTAGACACCATAGAGTATATTAGTCTTTGCTAGACACGAACACACAAAGATAAGGTTGAAATGGGATAAGCCCAGTTTTTGCCAGGCATCACGGCTGTTTTAGTTTAAACGTCTCACTCATAGAGATGAGTGAAACATTTACAAATACTAAAACAGCCGTGAAACAGAAGATACAATATTGTAAAAAAACTAGATAGTTACTTACCTTAGCTACTATTGTAAAGTCCACCTAACATCTAAAAACTTCCAACTATGTCAGCTTGCATGTATAGATCTCGAACTTCTTGGAAACACTACAAACACGGTCAATTAACTAATAGAATGTTGCATTGCAATGGCAGTGCAATAAGACAGTTTACCTGAGTGTCAATTTCTACGAGTTTTTAAGCAACTTGCGCATTCACATGTGAGCCGCATTCTTTCAAAAATGTATGGGTTAGAGGCTTTTTTGACAGATTGCGACTGAGATGTGAATCCGAACGTTGTTTTGAATTAGTAGAATTGGCCCTCTGGTAGGTACCTGTTCCCAAAATTAGCATGGTTCCATCTACCAGTCGCAATACTCGCAATCTCAGTCATCATAACAAGATGATACAATAATTTCCCTTTTACCTCCCATAACTCTACAGTAACCCCCGTTAGTATCGCTTGAGCAATATCTGTGGCGATTGTACCGCGCGGGAGACGAACCCGACACCGCTCCCACACTCGCGCTTCCACGGAACGTAACAAGAACCAAACAGTTGTTTATTGATGCTGAAGTTTAGATAAAAAGCTAATCAGGTCTGTCTGGGTAACAGTTATATCTTAGCATAGAAATGGGACATCGTTAACAGTAGTTATAAAATTGTTATAAAATTGTTTAATTCTCATATTGCAACTAGATCAGCCGGTCGATTCTGTAAATATGTCGAAGTGAAGGCTTGGGTGAAGAAGTGAGCTGTCATTCCACCTTGCTTACATGGATTGACAGCTCCCTTCGTGATCACTTCACCCAAAGCCTTCACTTCGATATGTCTACAGAATCGACCAGCAGAATCGCACTGTTGTTTTGAATCAATAAGCTAGGGACCAATCCAAATCAGTGCGATGTTTGCGACTTTGTCCAACCGTAACTAATACGATCAAAATCAAAAGTCCTTTGTTCAAATATAATTAGGCTGAGTGCCGGTTCTTTTAGAACGTGGTACATAAAGATAGGCCCCCAAAATGCCACCCGTCACCGAACATCATCTTTTTAGTCTTTTCCCAATATCTATGAGAACCAGCGCACAGTACATATATGAAGTCAGCAGTGCGATTCTGTAAACATATCTATGTGAATACTTAGGCGGGGTGCACGACGGGTGACTTGTCAAACCATATAAATAAGATGAAATGACAGCTCACTTGTCGTTCACTCCGCCTAGGTGTACACCGTGAGATGTTGACAGAATCGACCGGCTGTTCTCTTCAGTACAATAAATATAACCAAAGAAAACAATTACTGGGTGCAACTCACATCATCTCAGCCGAAAGACATCCGCTGCTGGACATAGCATTGCCTTCCCTAGTGCCGCTACATCCACCGATCTTATTCTTCTCACACCCAGTGGACAGAATTTATTGAATGTATGCCACATTAATTAATTAATGGAACAATTGCGAAACCTGACGACATTTTTAACCGTATAACCAGCGTCGCCTTGCAGCCAATTAATTACCCGCGTGTCGTAAACAAGTCGGTCCTGTAGTAGACATGACCATATGGGTCTCAATGACCACGATTGGTCACAAGTGGTAGCAACAAAGCCCCTTGATTGAATGACCTTGGAGCCCTGAAGCCCTGTCGATTGTATTGGTGAAATTGCACCACATTGCATGTGTATACAGGCTGTTCCAGATGGGGTCATATTTAAGGGTGTCATTGGGTAGCTGATATACCTACCTTAAGAAAAAAATATAAAACGTGACTTTAAAAAAAAATCGATAGCAAAATACAACTAAAACTTCCGAAGAAATGACTTTTCAAGCAGTCTGATGCAGTTGGTGACATCAAATCGATCATTGAACTAAAGTAAATGCCACCAACTGTAACAGACTGCTTGCATAGTTATTTCTTCGGATTTTGATGTACCTACATCACCCTTAAATATGACCACGCATTTCTAGAACACCTGTATAACTACGATCGTACGCTATTGTAACGTAGGTAAGATTTAGAAGAAACTGGAAATGAGGAAGATGAAGGAAATTGATTGATACATTGAGTAAACACTGAAATGATGGACTTATTTTTACCCAACTGCGTCAGAAGGAGGGTAATGTTTTTCGAGCGTATGTATATATGTATGTTTGTATATACGTCCATTTCTCTGGCACGAACGGCTGGACGGATTTTGAAATATGAGGTCTCGTTGAATTCGTCAGAATTGTGGTAGTGACATAGGCTATATAAATTTTCAGAACTCACTAAAATGTAAAAATACTTTTTCAAAAAACCCGACCGCTAAAAACGACTAAGTAAAAAGTTTCAAACAAGTCGCTTTTCAAGCAGTCTGATGCGGTGCAATCACAGACTGCATCAGACTGCTTAAAAAGCGACTTGTTTGGAACTTTTTAGCAGTTGGGTTTTTTGTAGGTACGAGAAAGTTTAAGAAATAATGATACTCAAGGGCAAGTGCAGGAGATGCATAGATGAGGTAAGCTGGTAAGCATGACTTCCGGTCAAACATAAAATAAATAAATACTAAAACATCGAACAGTTACGATAAACTTATAAATATCTACAAATGAAGAAGCCAAAAATGGAAAACTTGTCCAAAAAAGATAAACCAAAACACAATGTACCAAAGATTTAATTTACATAATTTAAATAATAAAAACATAAGTTTTAGTTTATCGGAAAATAAACTGCCTATTTATGTCAATGACAACACGGGACACTTCCAAACGTTCCTGATATGGTGGTATTGTAAAATGTCAAATTCGTCTACTTTACCGTATCGGGGACAAAAGTGGGCGCTCCACCCACTGCTGGGCAAGTGAAGTGATGGTTGATTGCATAATAGCTGATATTCAAATAGTAATACATAGAAATACTAATCTCAAATTTAACGAGGTATTTTGGGCGTAGGAATTTATTAATCCAGGCATTATCCATGTTCATTCACAGATATTTCGTTTCTTAGGATTACAATAAAATATTAGCAAACACGGATAAACTACTCATACAATGCAACTAAAGTTGCAACCTGCAATTATATAGTAAAATCCACAAACAAAGGAACGTTTGTTGTACGAGGCAGGAGGAACTGACCTCTGAGTGCCACAATTAAATCGACAAAAATTATTTGACTGTTAGCAAGCTACAAGTCTCAGGCTAAAATGTGAATTATAATAGCTCTCTCTTAACTCGCAGCTTTTTCGATCAGGGCGGGAAGTCTCGGCATAGTTACCGATCGCCTACCGACTAAATACGATCGATAACTCCTAAAGCCGCCCGTACACTGTCAATCTTAAACGCAATCCACAGATCAGATCAGATCATTGATTTTGATCGTGGATCGCGTTCAAGATTGATTGTGTACGAGCGGCTTTATGACATATCGACCGAACTCGGCCTGTAGGCTATCGCTATCTATGTCGAGACTGCAGGCCCAGCGCTAGTTTTGACCGCAAATCGGTCACAATAATTGAATCTGGTCATACGGCATAGCAGACCTAGGTGAAGATGGCGTGACCATCTTGAAGTTTATCAACAGGATTGTTCCAAACTTGCCCAAAGCCGGGAGGGATGGAAAGAAGAATATAGGACGCCGTTGTCCTGCGGTTTTAAATAATAATAAATACAGCAGAGTGCCCAGCGCAATTCCACTTTATCTCTTCGGCAAGCGCATGTAAATTTAATATTATCTTGATCATAGTACGGCATAGGTTAGGCGGCGTGGGTGATCCTCAAACTAAAATCAATCAACAAATAACTTAATTATGTTGCCGCAGTGCCGCCTACTTAGAATTAAAATACTATGTAGCCTTAAGTTTTAGGCCAAAGGGCTTTCCGTAGGCGACAATGTTGGTAAATGATCAACACATGGCTACTCATGGCCTTAAAAGTCGCCCACCAACAAATACGGTTGTGGGCAGGAATAAAACCCTTTAAAAATAAACAAGTCTTGTGTAACTAAATTAACTATAAACTATGTTGTCATCTGTGGTCTATAGGTAAATTTATATGTTTTTAGCTGATCTGTTATTCGACCAGTTTTCTCGCAATATGTCATAGATATTCTAACAACAATAAGTTCCCAAAGTCCCTGTTAGGAACAGTTAGGTGCTTCAGTCGCACCTAACTTTAAACATTCAGGCATATATTAAATATATGCCTGAATGTTTAAAGTAAAAAAATTCTAGAAAAGAATAAAGAATTTGCTAAATGGCATAATAATAAAATTTATTATTATGTTTAGCTTAGTTTAAATGCCATTTAGCAAATTCTTTATTCTTTTCTAGAATTTTTTAATTTAGCATCCTCTAACCAGTACCTACCTTTTATTATTATAGAACGCGCTGCTCCGCTTATCACTGAGCTAACGGTCTAGTCCAGGGCTAACTTTTTGCAGAATGGACTAGCACAAATACGAAAACGTAGTTAGCCCTGGCTAAAACTATATTTTTAGTTATTTAACTAGCCTTTTAGAAAAGAACATTGAATGTTCTTTTTTAGCTCGCACTTTCTTTCGTTTAGCACTGGGTCTATGCTCTAACTAATCTTGTGCTTAGAATTTTCTTATGATACGAGTAAAGCCTGTTTACACAGCATATGAATATGATGTGATGATTACCTGAAAAACCATTACCTAACCCATATAATCATTTTTATAGTCTGTCAAGAAAGTCATGAAAAGAATGTTTTGGGAACTACTATTTTAGCTGATACTGGCAACACTGAATAATTGTCAAACTGAGTACCTCAACTGTCACTTCGTGGCTTTGTGGTTGATTTTCTATGATTTTTAGTGGTATTTCGAGTTTTTTTAAGCGTGTGACCGTTTCGAGATAAAATGAATCGAAATGTTTATAAAAGCGGTGCGAGACAATTATATTTAAAGTGTTTCAATAGTGTATGGCCGAATTTTAAGCTGAGACGAGTAAAGACGATGTTTACGGTCGAACAGCAAAGTTAACCGGTACGTAAATATATTTAAATGTTGAACACAGTAAAGGAAATTATAATCTCTTGTCAATCTTCTGTTTTTAAGTAAAATTTGTCTTTTTAATCATTGTTTATATTTCGTTGAGGTTATGATTTTATTTACGATTTATTATACTACCACTTAACGATGTTGATGCTTTTGTGTTACTTTTAAGAGATGTTTAAGATATTTGTTATTTAACATGTCTTTATTGATTTCAGGTGTTTTTGAAAGCACAATTCGACGCATAGTTGTCGAATAAATAAATGCACCATATCACTCTATTACAACAAACAATTGTGATTTAAACCCAATAGAGTTAGTGTGGGCAATAGTAAAAAGGCGAATTGCACAAACAAATGTTTGTGGTCAAAATGTTGCGAAGTTGGCTGAAGAAGCATTTAACTCAGTAACTCCACAAGAATAGAAAAACTGTGTTGACCATGTCATCAAAATCGAAGATGAATATTTTGCCCGTGGATTAACTCTCTATAATGATATAGACAGATTTGTCATATCGGTTAGCGATGATAGTTCGAGTGAATCTGAAGTCAGAAGAGGATAAATTTAATTATGCAGGAGTTTCAGGCAACATTTCGGGAGTTGAATACCTCGTCAGTGATTATTTGGATTTTGAATAATAAAAAATATTCTATAAATCCTTTTTTTTTGTGCAGTTAGAATATTGATATCAGCTCAATTAAGCTGATATCGATATTCTACCAGGCTCATGTTGAGACGGCAGCGCTGCAGCGCAGAGAGGCAAACCATCGAACTTTGTGGTAGATAAATGTTAATAACTGAAAGGGCGAAAACAAGGGTTGGTCAAAATAAATATTCTTATTACACACACATAATTGTATTAAATTCTAATTATGAATGAATGTCATTTGAATGGAAATCAGTTGAAGGAGGAATGTTTTTCACCACTACCAATGAATGTCAAAACTCTTTTTTTGCACCTTAAGTGTTGGAAATAAGATAGACGAGTGTCAGATAATCCACATGGCATTAAAGAGACAATAATAATGAATCAGTAATTAATTAGGTACTATTTTGTAAAAAAAAGTATCAAAACCTTTCAGTCGAAATATATAGGGATACCATGTAAATGATGGTGGCGCCCTCCTTTTTTTTCATGACTTTCTTGACAGACTGTAGGTACAGTACATAATTTAATCAAAGTCAAAGTCAAAGCATTTATTTCAATTAGACCATTTACAGGCACTTTTGAATTGTCAAGGTCGGTCGGTCATTACCGTATTTTCCTATACAAGTCGCACCACCACACATAAAATACTGGTATTCAGATACTGGTAGAGCAGCTGACTCCAACATTGTTTGGTAGCAATGGCTAGGCAGTTGATGAAATATACGGGTAACAATCATCACTCGTACTTTGGTATAGATGTCCCATCAATAAAGGAAATACAATGAAGGGCCGGACAGGGAAGGTCATCACAGTGGGCGATGATTGAAAGGTCTATGGGTCAAACATATGGCCACATATAGCCTTAGATAAGTCGCCCACTGTAACAGGTGGCACGCATGTCGTGGGTGATCGAGATCCCCTTCAAAATTTTGTACTTAATAAAAAGGTAAAAAATAAATGAAAATCACATACATTTTTGTCATCAATTTTGTTAGTAGATAATTAAGCTGCTAACTATAATGTGTTGTATGGGATGTCTGTTGTACTTGTAAACTATGATTTTGTGCTAGGATAGAACCTTATTCTAACATCGTTACGTTGACATCGTTAGACTGCTATTAAAATTTAAATTAATTAAGTCTTTTGCAGGATGCAAAAGACAAAGTTCATCCAATTAAAAATAATCATTAAACCCTGGACTTATTTCTGCCACTTTCCAGTAAAGCATTTCCATGTCTGACATTCGAAAGCAACTATAGGTATGTACTTAAGTATAGGTTTAATAGTTCTAGGTGTACCTTAATGGTAATATGGTAGCTTTAAACTCCGTTTACGTTAACCAGTGCGCAACACAAGGGTTGCGCGTGCGCTTGCGAACTTGACATTGTCTATTCTCGCGCCGGAAGCCGCCCGGACGCGCCGGAAACGGCCGCCCTTCAAAGGGGTAACAATGTTTCGGAGAATGTAAGCGACAAACAAACACATTTGAACACAGTTAATTTTGTAATGAACTTGGCTTTCCGCTTAAAGTAAACAGATACAATGTTGCAGTGGAACGTTAAGCCGAAATGCGCACGTACACAAAAGCTTACATAGAAATTGTTGTCTTCATCAGCCCGAATCAGAAACGACGGCATTAATGGGTTCAGTTGGTAGGTATTTATTCTAATTATGCCCTGTATTCTAATTAAGAATCTACTATTATTTTATATCAAGCTTGTTAAAATAAAGGTAGAAAGAACAAAATTAATTTAGCGCATACATGAAACACGCACGGTAGGTACATAGAAATAACAAAAAGTGGTAGGTATGCCAAAAACTAATAGTTATTCATAAAAACTTTATTTAACATTACTTAGCTAAAATACTGACAGGCGGATTCTTTATTCAAAATATTCCATGATTTGAATTTAGAATCTCTTAAACAGTATTTTTATTAAGTAATGTTTAAAAAGTTTTATAAATATGGGCCTAAATGTGTGTCTTACGGTTGCACTAAAAAGGTCCATTTCAGCTATATGTCAAACAGACTAATGCCTAATAGTCCTGCGGCCCTACCATGACGTGTTAAAGCGTGAGTTGTTCGAGCGAGAAGGAGGGATGTAGCTATATAGGGTGTATAGCTCCATCCCTCCTTCTCGCTCGAACAACTCACGCTTTAACACGTCATGGTAGGGCCGCTGAAGTTAGACTATTGTGCGTGTTTAGGTGACCTAATAGCTTCTCTAGCTAATCCTGACTCCTTACTGAGTTGTGAGTTAAATAGCTAAAAGGAAAATATAATCTTGACATTGGCTATTATTGTAAATAACAGACAACGTCAATAATAATAGCTTACTGTAAACAAGGAAGAAAGCTTAGAAAAACATTACCCTCCTTTTTACTCGACGGATAAAATCCTATGACCAACAATTTCTCACACGATCTCACTAATATACCTAATCACTAACCAGTGTTATACTTATAATAAATATCCCAATTAAATTAATGAACTCCTTCCTACTCCTAGCGTCGTCGTGAGAGTGGTCCTCAATCCCGGCACAGATGATCACTATTATCTTCAGAGCATTTCACGTCATACGGAAGCACTGGACAGAAGGTCTGACTTGAAAAACTTAAAACACTATAAAGTAATTTTAATTTCGAAAATCGGTGTTATATTACGAAAAAACCACCAAAAAATACCAACTTCCCAAATTAAAATTGTTTTGTACTTTGTAGTGTTTTTTTTATAATGTAATAATCATACGTAAGTATCATCGTATGAACCTGTGAGAGAAAAAGAGAGTCTTCACTTTCTTTTGAAATCTTTATGTTAATCTCACTAGAGAGACAAGAAGAGAAAATGCGAAACTGATTAAAGCACATGGATGACATATTTTATTCCGCAATTTTGATTTAAAAACCAAACTACTGAACCGATTTTGATGAAATTTATATGGGACTAATCGGGAAGTAGGTATATATCCTTTCACATAAAACAAGAGTTACAAAAACATTTTAAAAATATACTATTTACCGAATTGAGAACCTCCTCCTTTTTTTGGAGTCGGTTAAAAACAGGAAAGTCGTAGATGTTACTCGTACGTCATCAAATTATTAACGGATTATTTTTGTTATATAACGAAAAAAAAAAAATTCAATATTTGAAATAACTACACCATCGTTGACAGCTGCAGTCACTTGTAAATGACAGTCACAAATCTACGCAGTTCCGCAAACTAATTAAAAACCCTGTATTGTTATAGTTTGAAAGTTTTTATCCCTTTTTTTTCTTTTTGTTTGCAATAAAGTATAAATAATAATAATAATAACATTAAGATTTCAATAGAAAGTGAAGATTCACTCTCTCTCTTTCTCTCTAAACTCCTTTACGAAAAAGTTTTTAACTAAGTTTTTAGACCATAACTCATTCAGACATTCAGACAGACACAACACAGGTTCATAAAATAATAAGTACCTATCTATGTATACAGAAGATTACCTGTTAACAAAATGTTCGCCCAGGGTAGCCAAAGCCGTGTAGATCTTCGGATACCTTTTTGTCTGCGAGTGCATTGTGTAGCCACATGCCGCGGATGCTGCGTACGCGCATCTGCCCGCGATTCCCACACCCCGCCGATTTTTTCACATTACGGATGTATTGCAAGATTGGATTGTTTTATTAAAACTCGGAAGTTGAGAGGAACTTCAATTTGAGGAAGGAAGTATAGGCTTTTTGCCAGTAGATCCTTAGGTAGTAGGTACCTAAGGATCTACATGCATATTTATATTAGGGAACTGTGGAAGGTAGGTAATACAATATTTCTGATGTAGGTTCCTACATAGTACATCAGAACAGGTATGAAATCATCCATTTTAGTCCAAACGGAAGCCCAAATTAAAACTAGGTAGGTACTTATAAAAGCAATTCAATAAAACTTAACAATAACAACAAAACTATTTACATAAATCACAACATCCACAAATAAACATTATTTATTATCGCACGTTACGAAATGACGTTGTTCACGACATAAAAGTTAAAATAAATTGTCCAACCTTGAAAAAACATGCATTCTTCACTATGGCTTCTAAATTCGATGCGCCAGCCCCAAAAACGAATTTGTTCGAAATACAAAATACGCGCGCTGCACAGGTGGCAAATCTCTAGTTCCCACAGAGCACAATAGTTTTTTTTAGAACAGACAAGTGGCATCTTGCCTATCAAAGAGTCGAAAAAAAATAATGAGGTTAGAGTTGGTCTGACGGGAATATCGACAGATGTTTATTTATTGCTAATCGACCTGAGAATTTTCTAAGAACTTTTATAGTCAATGTATTTTTTTGATTAAAGTGCTAGTTAATTGCAGAGGCGAATCACCAATATTAAAAATGCAAAAGTGAGTTTGTTTTGCAGATACGCTTTCACTCCTAAATAAGTTAATGCGATTTTGATTAATTTTAGTAAGATCAGATAATAGGTACGAGACCCTAGAGACGGTAATTTTTGAGTAGGGACCTAAATCTTTAAAAGCGATTGAAGCCGCGAGCAAGAGTTAAAATTAGTTAAGACTAACTATTAGCCGTTTTTTAACTTAAAATTTACTGAACTACTACTGTATTTCAAAACCTACGTGGATCGCAAAACCTGGAAGGCGTAGAAGGAGGTTCGCTCAAGAGTGCGACAGAACAGACTAGCAAAACAAAAGCATACACACCAACGTTGCGCGTTGTTCCCCATGCAACTATTCTCTTCCATACTTCGCTTCCCATGCAACCTTTACTTCTACGACCGATAGGTACTCCTGATTTATTGATTCATCGATACTTGGCTATCCTAATCAAGAATCACCTCTATCTCTAATACTCGATACGTAACAGAGTTCCGCGCTCCCATGCATTATGACAGCAATCCAAACGAGAGCATCGCGACACAATGGCGCACGTTAATACACGGAAAGCTGGCTAATGAAGGAGGAACACGAACCGGCGGGAAAATATGTACTTATTACTTGCGTAATTATGCACCCACGCCGGTATTGTCTTGTCAGGCTCGTAGTGTTTAGCTGAGACTACCTGGTTCAGTTTATGGGGACTTGTCGGCCCTGTCCCGGGTTGCAGTTTTCTTTGTTTGGCTTGAGACAGTTTCAGATATGGTCATATAATGGATGTAAGACATCAGTATTGTAAACAAGTAGGTACCTAGTTACTAACTCAGTCTATAGTCCAATCAACGAGGATATTAGTTGTATGGAGACTTCCGAATAATTCTCCCGCCTATGAAATTTGGCATGTGATGAAATTAGGTGATACAGATTACAGATGTACAATAATCCAACATTTTTTTTTACGAGAAGTTAGGTTATTTTGCCTAAACATGAAAATTGCTTATGAGGCTCTGTGAATATTTCCTCAGGCTGAAATACTTTCTGTTTACGTATCAATGTACTAGTTAGAATAAGTATGTAAAGGAATCCAACATTTTTTCGATTTCGGTGATACCCCAAATTTAACTTTTAACATTTTGCACTATAACTTCCGCCGGAAAATTGCTCTGCCAATTTTTATGTTTTCATATGTCTTTATGTCCCTAAATACATAGCTTTGTTTAGTTATCCAAAAGATTTTCCTTTTTAAACTTGTAATTTTTATTTTTGCTTAATTACGTAATGTGAAAAAATCCTCCGTCCATTTTTATACCTTTATTAGTCATATGATTTTATATTAAAACAGATTTATCAATAATCCAACAAATTTTCCTTTAGGAAGAACATTTTTTTTTCATTTTTACTTTATTACGTCACGTGAATAATTGCTCAGGTTAATTCAATACGTGTATGAGATTATCCAATAGGCCAATGGAAATTCGGCCTAATACAAAAGTTTTTACAATCTCAATAATATAAATTCAATCTCAACATACCTTTATTAGTCATGATTTTATATTAAAACATATTTATCAACTATCCAACAAATTTTCGGACGGTCAATATTTGTTACGATATTTCACTGTTATAAGCTAGAGCGAAGGGTTGGCCATCACTTGACTGAAAATACTTTTGAAGTAATGTAGGGGAGTTTGATGGCTACCGACATTATTACAAATATTTTTCTATAAATATATGCACAACGTGTGTACAGTCAACAGTACATCAAGTTACCAAAAACTAACAAATTTTCTCATTTGATTTTGAACTTAACCTTCAACATTTTAAGAGTGTGTATTCGATTCGCGAGTCGCTGGGAGGGCCCGGCACGACCCTCAAGTCTGCTATTACAATAGTGTCAGAATGGTCTACTACTGATTTCATAATTGTTGATTTTGACAAGTTTGATAATCTACTAATATAAAAGCATCATTATGACTTTCCAATGGTCAACCACTGACCCTCCCATTGAAAGAAAAGTCATGGAATGGTAATCTGCTAAAATTTTGACAGTTCCTTTGATCAGTGACCTACCATTAGAACGTCCTTGTGCAGTCATTGCTTTTCAAAGACATTGAATATTTAGAACCATGATTCTATTATGAAACCATTGACCGACCAATGATCGACCATTATGAATTTAGCAGATTACGAACTTATTGCAAAATGACAATGGGATCGTGTCAATCGCCGTGTCGTCGTGGAATGACGAATTTATGAAAATAGCAGACTTGGGGAAACCAGGATATTTAGCAATACCTTTATTTTCTTAAAATAATTATAATATTAATGTTTATAGTAAAACACTGTTAAAAAAAATGTTAAAGTTAACCTATTTTCTATTTTTTTTTTTAAATACTAATTAGCCATATTTTCGTAATTGAGTTATATAGTGCGCTTTGAGACTACATATTCAGTTGGACAAACGTATAATATAAAATATTTTTATATTATATTACAATGGTTGTATTCGTCCTGAAAGATAACTCTGACGTCCATTTTTGTCAAACGCTAACTGTTCTTTTTAAGTGTCAACAAAAATTATATTTTTCAGAGTAGTGTAGTAAATTAAAACTTAATCTTTCTAAAACCGTAATATTCTGTGAAATAATCTGCTCACATCATTACGATTTTTATCTTGAAAAATTAAAAAAACATGAAGTTTTCGTCGCGAATCGAATACACGCTCTTAAAGTTTAAAATCATTTGGAGAAAAGACAATGCCAGATCCCGCCCCAAC
Source organism: Melanchra persicariae (assembly GCA_947386135.1). Classification (NCBI taxonomy): domain Eukaryota; kingdom Metazoa; phylum Arthropoda; class Insecta; order Lepidoptera; family Noctuidae; genus Melanchra; species Melanchra persicariae. Next base: position 1,353,734 of record OX376653.1, on the reverse strand, counting down.
AATTTACAAAAAATGTAAATTAATGAAAATCAATTTAATGAATCGTGGGGTCCGAGTGCTCATTACTTGTTTAAAGATCTGTCAAGACGCTTAGTTGACACTTCGCGTGACCCTAGGGCTGGCTTTTACCTCGGACAAAGGATAAGCATTGCCATATACCTAACGTGGCAATGCTGCCAGCCTTTTGGGTACATTACCAGTGGCCTGCGATGCGGAGGAATTTTTCGACGCCATATTTTAGATTATTTTTAGTTTAAGTTTAGTCGTATTTTTATTGTTTTTCGCTACCTACATTTGCTTTTGTCAACGGATCTCAATTCTCGTTCACTTGCTGACTTTGTGCTATTTATAAAATGCTGCATATGTTATGCTTGTAAATTACTTTTTTTAGTGGGGCAAAGTTATAACAGCCGCACGGACCGATCTTCAAGGATAAGCAACGCTTGCCGAGGTTGGTCTGTGGATGGGTGACCATCTTAACATACCGAGACTCCTCCGTGCCTTGGAAAAGCACGTTAAGCCGTTGGTCCCGGCTGTCATTTGTAGATCTTTGGCAGTCGTTACGGATTGTCAGAAGCCAGAAAAATCTGACACCAGTCTTGCCTAGAAATACCGTGTTACCCAGTTAAATAGGTTGTGGAGGTCTGGTAGGCAGCCGCTGCACGTAAAATTCTGGTATTCAGCTGAATCCGGTTTGACTGGGAGCCGACCCCAATATAGTTGGGAAAAGGCTAGGTAGATAGTGATAGTGGGGCAAAGTTCTATAGTTTCTGTCCTTTGATAGTTTCGTATAACCTGATGTGCGGTTGACTGTACAACGGCGTTTAAACATTCGCTTATACCTATTTCTAAAGAATTTTTATTACTTAAATTGTATGGATTTAAAATAAACGGACTTTGTAAACTATGCGGAAAAATAGTCAAAAAAGTATTGTCCAAAGGTGTACCAGTTAGCTTATAATTTTTTTCAGCATCTGCGTCCACCAATACAATTTAATTAAGCTGTAGAAAACACTAATACACTTAAACATAAAATAACTCTTGGTAAAATCTCCGAAACGTGTGAAATAATAATTAATTCAAAAGATTTGCTATACCAAGGGTCAGCGCACATCTGGCGCCACCAAATGAGTGGAATTTACCCCCAGAATCTGTCAAGCCAGTTACGATGCAACGAATGCCACACGAAAGCACGCGCACGTTGGTAATGTAAAAAATGCATTAAAACATTGTGCATCGAAAAAGGATGTTTTGAACAATACTATGCATAAGCCCATTGGCCCTATTTGAGTTGGTATGGTGTTTTTCTAATACAAAAGGAAGGTTTTTTTTCTTTATAAAATGTCTTTCTAGACTGCAATAGATATACACTTCTACACTAATATTATAAAGAGGAAAGATTTGTTTGTTTGTTTGAAATGAATAGGCTCCGAAACTACTGAACCGATTTGAAAAATTCTTTCACCAGTAGAATCCTACATTATCGGTGATGTACATAGCCTATAGAATATTTTCAAAAAAGTTAGGGATCCGTATGAAAACTTCGATAATGTAACCCAAGGTGTGAGCAAAAATCCTTATATCGCGTACGCTGCGGAATCTATTGACAATAGAGCAAAGTAATGTACTATAGTTTTATAGAAATCATCAATATCTATAAAAAAGTCCGCAGGACCATATGTCTAACTATTATAGATAAGTCACCATGACCGCTTTTGTTCATATTATTGAAGCAAATCCCATGGTGAAATAAAAAATGGTGATTTTAGTATTATGATATTAATCCTTTTCCATTTAAATGGTTTGATAGTTATGGTTGATTATGTCCGTGTAAATTACACTTTAAATTATTCTAATCGGACCTTTCGTTCAAAAGTTACGACGGTAATAAACATGCTCGGAGTAAGAAAAATGTCGCGGCTGGAGCGACCTGGGGAGAATCGTATCAATGCTTGGTCCGATGAAGTTGAAACACCACGGCATTTAAATGTTTTCGATAAAACAATAAGAATAACAAATGTTTGGATTTTTCGAAAATAAACTACATACATAATAAGGAGTGAAGCAGGGGTGATTAAGATTTTAGGGGAGGACATAATTGCTTGCTTCAACTTACGTCGGAATGCTATGAACAAACTAAAAGCGGGATATTTGAAACAGATGTACCTAACACTTTTTACATAATCAAACCCTGACGGGTTGTACGGGGTGAACAGTTTCTGAGATTCTGTCAACGGTGGCGTGGCGTATAATTAATGGAAAGTGCTTAATTTTCCAAAACTAACCATTTATAGGGGGCGTTGAAGTTTGTGGAGTACCTACTAAATCCGCGCGGACGAAGTCGCGGGCGAAGTGCTAGTACGTTAATAAAGTTTTTTTCCAAAAATTTGCAACTAGGTTTGTATTTGGGTTCAAATGGGTTAATTTGTGCGTATTTGTGATAAAATATTAGATTTAAGAAAATATTCAAAATTTTCAATTAACCGCGCTTTTTCGTAAACCCGAAAACATATCGCTGCGCCTAAATGAGAAAACGTATAAGCTCACTGAAAACTGTACCGACTTGAAAAAAAGGAAGAGGTTCTCAATTCGATTGTATTTTTTTTTGTCACTTCAACAAACCCCAGTATAATGTTACTTTTTTTTTATTACACAGCCAGCACACACAACTCGCCGTTACCTTAGACTGTCGTTGCTAACCGACGGCCGGCAATGCAATTATTGAGATTGTAAAAACTTTAGTATTAGGCCGAATTTCCATTGGCTTATTAGAAAATCTATTAAAATACAGCGACTCATAACTTAATACACTCATTGAATTAACCTGAGCTAATTGCTCAGGTTAATTCAATGAGTGTATTTGGGTTCAAATGGGTTAATTTGTGCGTATTTGTGATAAAATATTAGATTTAAGAAAATATTCAAAATTTTCAATTAACCGCGCTTTTTCGTAAACCCGAAAACATATCGCTGCGCCTAAATGAGAAAACGTATAAGCTCACTGAAAACTGTACCGACTTGAAAAAAAGGAAGAGGTTCTCAATTCGATTGTATTTTTTTTTGTCACTTCAACAAACCCCAGTATAATGTTACTTTTTTTTATTACACAGCCAGCACACACAACTCGCCGTTACCTTAGACTGTCGTTGCTAACCGACGGCCGGCAATGCAATTATTGAGATTGTAAAAACTTTAGTATTAGGCCGAATTTCCATTGGCTTATTAGAAAATCTATTAAAATACAGCGACTCATAACTTAATACACTCATTGAATTAACCTGAGCAATTATTCACGTTACATAATAAAGCAAAAATGAAAAAAAAATGTTCTTCCCAAAGGAAAATTTGTTGGATTATTGATAAATCTGTTTTAATATAAAATCATATGACTAATAAAGGTATAAAAATGGACGGAGGATTTTTTCACATTACGTAATTAAGCAAAAATAAAAAATACAAGTTTAAAAAGGAAAATCTTTTGGATAACTAAACAAAGCTATGTATTTAGGGACATAAAAACATATGAAAACATAAAAATTGGCAGAGCAATTTTCCGGCGGAAGTTATAGTGCAAAATGTTAAAAGTTAAATTTGGGGTATCACCGAAATCGAAAAAATGTTGGATTCCTTTACATACTTATTCTAACTAGTACATTGATACGTAAACAGAAAGTATTTCAGCCTGAGGAAATATTCACAGAGCCTCATAAGCAATTTTCATGTTTAGGTAAAATAACCTAACTTCTCGTAAAAAAAAATGTTGGATTATTGTACATCTGTAATCTGTATCACCTAATTTCATCACATGCCAAATTTCATAGGCGGGAGAATTATTCGGACCATATAAGCCCCGTTGATTGGACTACTATTAGAGATTTAAATAGCAGAAAGATCGATGTTATAACTTGACTGCCTACCGAATGGGAGGACTGAGTCTTGAGTTTGATTCCCATGTACTTATCTTTATCATTCTGCATCATAGTGTTTTCCTAATTTTAAGGTGGGTGGGGGTTTAAGCGATCAAATAGATTAGTAGGTACACGATACAACAGTTATAATGTGAGAGTTTGCCCAGGCCTTGCATGCACCCAGCATGCATCATTTGAGGAATAGGTAGGTCTGTAAGCTATTAATTTGACTAGGTATATGCAACGTGTAACAGAATAAACGCAATACCTCATAAACGGTCATCATTATGAACTACTTTTACCTAGACCAACACCAACACATAGCGCGAAAAAAATCGATTACCCTGTAGATACATTTATGTGCGCATAACATGACTTCGCGATTTCGGTTTTGGTCCCGGAAGTAGTAAAAGTTGTTCTAATGATGAGTACAATGACCCCAAAGGTATTGCATTTATTCTGTTACACATTGTATAGACTTTGCTAAATTTTTAATAATATAAGTCTTGTACTTATAATTTCCAGAATGTTGGTGTTCATATAGTTGTTAAAAAATAAAAGGCCTGTTTTGACAGCAGGATACAAAATTACTTTTCAACACATTTGCTCAAAAAATGCATTTACGAAGCCTGTATGCATCGTTCGAAAGTTCAAAATTATGCACCACACAATGGAGCGTGCGGCAAAGTAGGTACTCTCACCTAAGTACATATTTTACCGCTAACTCCGTTATAAAGCGCCGTGCGTATTCTTTACGGTTTTTTTTTTAATTTCCATAAAAATTAATAAGAATTCCACCAAGGAGTTTCACATCACGAAAATAATATATATTAAGCTGAATGATCGAACCGATTCGAACCTCCTTGGAAGTGCTTTTGCTGTATACGTTTGTCTCGTTTTAATATTAAAGAGAAAATGAGAGAAGATAAATAAAAATAAATGAAAGACTTGGTTCTAATTTTCACCACGCGCATGTGGCGCCCTTTGCAAATTCGCGCCATTTTCATATTAGAAACGTCAAAGATTGTTGCGACTTTCCTACTGATTTCTAAAGACATTTTTTTTTATTTCATTACTTATTGTACTGTTTTCTCGCAAATGTGTCGAAAAACGTTGTATGACACACGTGCGGATTTGGTTTTTACAAACTCGTAACTATGGTAAGCCCTCGACTTCGTCTCGTGCTTACATTCGTCTACTCGTTTGTAAAAACCAACTTACCGCACTAATATAATAAATAACTATTACAGCTTGGCAAAAAAGAGTATGATGCGGTGACAAGTAGAACTAAATATTTTACTAAATGGAAACCTATGATGTCGACACTAAGTACTTGGCCGTCAAGTGTTAGATTTTGAGTAACGTTTATTGTTCCACATTTATTGTTAACGATTTGATTAAATTCTCTTACTGATTTCCCATGTTATGGTGCGTTAAGTGAGATAGTGGCGCCCTCATTTTTTCCAAACTCTTTTTTGCCAAGCTGTACTAGTAAGTACGAAAGAGCCATGAAATAAATCTCTTTGTTGTATCCTGCTGTCAATACGGGCCTTTTATTTTTTGACAATTTTAATGTACCCATGGGCGTACCCAGGGGGGCGCAGGGGAGGGCCCCCTGGAAGTCTCGCGGAAAATGTATGAACTCGCCTAATCACTAATCAAAGTGTAAACGGGGCCTTATGTGCTAACTTTTGAATAAACCGCGCAGTAGACACTGGCGAAAATCTGACTTGCCCCCAGGCCAGAAGCTGGATACGCCCAACTGCAATAGTCAGAGGTGCATTATGCACCTCTGACTATTTCAGTTTGAGTCACACGATAAATCATCGTTGCAGTTTGCACCCAATATATTCTTACAATGTAACGCGAGGACGCGACCGGTGATCGAGCCGCGGACAAAGGTGACACCTCCAATGAAACAAACAATCGATAATCATGGCTTTTCATAATCATAACAGACTGACTCACCGATCACTCGCCATTAACTTGGGAGGTCTAAGCGACCAGTTAGGTACCTACCTATTGGTGGTTTAGTGTCTTTGTTCCAACTCACTGGAACCAATCTTCCACTGGCCTGGCAAGCATCTCATGATGTATGGACGACTCATCCACTATCGACCTCTGGTCTCCGGCCAGAGGGGAGTGATGTAGCGGCATTTATACCGCGGTAGGTACCGCCACAAAAATCAACGTAGCAAAATCAACAAATGAGATTTGCAGCGCCATCTATCTCGACAGCTGCGAACTAACTTGACAAAATCCTGAATCGCAATTTCAGTTTACCGTGCGATATCGAACAGATACAACAGCCCGAATATCAACTGTCAGGCAGTTGCCCACCAGACACAACACTGTCTGGCGTAAGCACAGATATAGATAGCCTATTCTTATATTATATTAAGCCTACTATAAGAAAAATGATCAAAAGACAGCCTTCCTTTTGGGGTAAATAAAAAAAAAATAAGCTTGATTGAGTTGAGATTTTGACATTGACAATTTGACATTGTGACTGTTGGTATTGTTACTAATGAATGTTGGTATTGTTGATCTCTTTCTTTTGCGAATACTCATTTTTCTGTGTAGTGTTTATTAGAATTTGCAATAGAATAGTAAGGCAAAGCGATGGAAATTTTTATTGTTTTAAAATGACGTCCGTAATGGATGTTCTCTATAGTCTTTTAAGATTTTTAGGTTTGCTGAGTGAACCACCACCGCTAAGGAAAAACTTCAAACGCAATAGGTATTAAGAGATTTCAATGTTTCTATCTCATGATCACATGAACATGTGTTGTTGACAGTTATCTGCGGTCATCGAGTCATCTTAAGGTTGTGCTGCAAGAGCCAACACAATCGAGGCCAAAAGCAAAACAAAATTGAAGTTAATATATGTTACGCCTATTTTTAAAAGATTCGAGCGTTCCTGACTGGTTAACAGGGTCCGTAAATATCCTACCATTCATACGTTTTGATAAAATAAATAAAAACAAATGCAATAAATCACATTCCAGGGTCTATGATGATTTCTCATCTGATGATGAAACTCTGGTGTTGGGTAACAAGCAGGTGAAGAGATGTCGCTGGTCTGACATTATAGACATAAACGGTATGTATTTGAACCTAAAAATATGAACATGCTTTGTTATACTTACCAAATAAAATAACTTTTTACTTGTAAGTGCCGTTTTGACTTTATTATTGCCATTTTTGAAATTATTATCAGAGAACTTTACTAATGTTTATCGGAATGTGGTTACAACATACCAACAATACAATTTATCTCTGAATTTCAACATAAGTAACTAAATAAAAACCCAAGTCTCATGTTAATAAATCAATTTACAATCAATCTTCTTCTTCAGTCAGTCCCTCATTACTGAGGATCGTGGTCACTGGGCTCTTTTAAGCGGGCAATCTGTCTCCATTGATTCCGATTCAAAGTTGCCATCACCGCCTGCTGGAATTTGCTTGAGGACGTAGCTTCTTTTACTTGGTCAGACCATTGTGTTGGCGACCAGCCTCGTCACATGAGTAGATAAACGGAACAGAGACAAAGCTTCCTAAGAACGTGCAAAATTGTTACCTATTTTGGTAGGGTTGACACAATAGGTGAAGACAAATTTAAAAAAACATTTGTTAAATAGTTTTATTATTCAGTATGATAGAATACTTTACAAATCACTTACTCTATTATTTTTTTTTATTATTTTTGTTTTTTAATAATTAATTGGTTCTTGTTATGATGTGGTAAATTCTGAATCTAACATAGGTAAAGTTTTTTCAAGTAATCTAACGGGAAACATTCATATGGCATATAAAATTTACAATCTTTAATATGTTTAAGTATTCATTGCCAACAATGACAATATTTATTTCAAGATCAAAATATTTGTGAAACTTTTGCTCGAGCAATTCAACAAATGCGATAAAATTATCAGTAGGTATAATTAAAAAACCCAATTGTACGTTACTATCATTAAAATGCTTAAACAACCATTACTAAATATTAAAAGTAAAAAACTTCTTTAAAAACAAGCTTTTATTCAAATGCGCTAAAAGAATAAAATAAACATATAATATAAAAGCTTGTCGCGAGATTTAGTAGGTAGGCAGGTTCTCAAATTTACTTAGTTTGAAAATTTTATAATTTAAAATCAATCAGATCAAGTTATTTAATTAACTTGTACACACAGGTAAATTTACTTATGAGATTTACCTGTGTAGGTCTTATATCTCAAATGCTTAGTACTTAAGAGCGTGTACGCCGTATGTCATTTCATACAATCTTTCAAGTCCTTATTCTTCAAAATGTATGAACCGATTTTAACGAAACTTGGTATGCATACGCTAGATATCCAGATCTAAATAGTTATCAGAAAACATTTTTGAAAAAGAGTTCAGGGGGAAGGATATAGTGATTTTTCACTTTCTATAGAAAACTTAAAATCGCTCTGTCTCTCCCTCTGAAATCTTTTTCAAAAATGTTTTCTGATAACTATTTAGAACTGGATATCTAGCGTATGCATACCAAGTTTCGTTAAAATCGGTTAATTCATTTTGAAGAATAAGGATTTGAAAGTTTGTATGAAAAGCCGTACCGCGTAAACGCTCTTAAATCTCACGACAAGCTTTTATATCAAAATTGTATACTTAATGACGTTTTAGGTTGATAGTAAAAGTTAATTTGATTCTTTTTAGCGCATTTGAATAAAAGCTTGTTTTTAAAGCAGATTTTTTACTTTTTATTTATTTTTTACTTTTTAGTTATCGCTGGATAGGTTTCTCAGTCTGTTCATCTTATTCAACGCATCATGTTCGAGTCCTTTCATTTGATACCCATATTGTTGGAAAACATAAAAAACTTAGTCCGCCATCTTCAGAAGTCCGCCATATTGGATTTAGAGTGACGTCATTTTATTTTTCAAGTTACTCCTAGCAAGCCCTTTCATTTGAGACCCATATTGTAGGAAAGCATAAAAAAGTTAGTCCGCCATATTGGATTTAGAGTGACGTCACTTTAATTTTCAAGTTATTCTCAGCAAGCCCTTTTCATTTGATAAGTAGGTACCCATAATGCAGGCATGCTGCATTAAATAAAAAGCTTTTAAAATAACAAATCCGCCATCAATGGCGGAACACCCAATTTTCCGCCATGTTGGACGTAGCATGACGTCTCACAGCTAACCATTCATTGTCATCCAAACTAACCGTTTATACAAAATTTCAGCTCAATCGGTTTAATATATCTGCTTCAAAATTGAGTTGTAAGAATCCACCCGAACAAACATACTTACATACATACATTGCAATTATTTATTATGAGCCTGTACTGTCCCACTGCAGGGCAAAGGCCTCCCTTCCTTGCTTCCACTGTTCTCTGTCTTTTGCCACATCTGGCCAATCCTTTCGGTAGGAGTCTAATTCATCACGCCATCTCCTCTTGGGCCTACCGCGTCGCCGGTTCTTGTTTGGAACCCAATCAGTGGCCACTTTTGCCCAGTTCTGTTGCGACATGCGGCAGATATGGCCAGCCCAGTTCCATTTTAGATTGGCGGCTGAGTTGCCTACGTCTGCGATTTGTGTTTTGGAACGAAGTATACTGTTTTTGATGCGGTCTTTGATTTTGACTCCAAGAATACTTCGTTCCATTGCTCGCTGGCAGACCCCGAGTGCGGACTTTTGACATTTTGTTAATGACCACGTTTGCGCTCCGTAGGTGAGGGTAGGGAGGACGCACATATTCATGAGTTTCTTTTTGAGGGAAAGTGGATGTGTGAAAGTGAAAGTGGGTGTGTGTGTTTCATTAGGTGTTTCATCGACCAATAGCTCTTCCAGGTGTTTTCGGTGCGTCGAGCAACTTCTTTATCTTGCCTCGCCTGGAAAGAGACTATTTGGCCGAGGTATATGTACTCATGGACATATTCAACCTCCACACCCTCAATGTCTACTTTACGTTTCGCGCTATTCGTCATTAACTTCGTTTTCGTCATATTCATTCTGAGTCCGACCTCGAGGCTGGCGTGGCTCAGTTGTTCAATTGCAAGTTAAATAAAAGCTTGTAAAATACCACGTTTTACATTAAAATATTCAAACTTGCAACTAACAAAACAAACAACGTGCGTCGCACTGACAATCTCAGGGGATTGTCAACTGGCCATGCCAGCGTAAACGTTTTTTTTCAGTCTCGCCGCGTACGCGACAAGCGGCCAGTGGTCACGTACACATGCCCCGCGCGCTTGTAATAGTGCAATCGATTCGCGCGGTTGTTTGAAGCTTTGTCTTTGTTCCGTTTATCAACTCATGTGGCCTCGTGCTCGCTTTTCTTCGGTATTGCCAACAAATACCAGCTTTTCAAGGCTGCTATCTCCTCTTCGCATTATATGGCCAAAATAGATCAAAATACGCTGTAAGCAAACTACCGACCGTCTACCTGTAGACAATCTGGTCTTGACACTGAGTTAAGAAAGGCAGACACATTTGTGCGTTTGGCTGTCCATGGGATACGGAGCATCCGCCTCCAGCATCACATTTCGAACGTGTCTATCCTCTGTCTTTCTTTTGCTCGGATTGTCCATGTCGCAACTCCATAGAGGAAAATCGGGAAAACCAATGCTCTGACCAACCGAGCCTTTGTTTTGAAACTTATACGTGATTTCTCCAGATATTCTGAAGATGCGTCATACCTAGCATCTTTAGCCATAGCTATCCGTTGCTTTATCTCCGGGACACAGCTGAGATCAAGAGAAACACATTGTAATAAGTACTATCTCTTTCAGAAAATTGTGACAAACACAGTAAGCATAGCAACAGTGTAAAGAATGTGCCAGCTCAAGTAAAAGGTTCATATATCACTTCCACTCCCAATGAGTCTCCTAGGAGAACCGTATCATTTGATCTGGGATTATCAAGGGATGGACCAACTACACCTATAAAAAAACCACTCTAGTGAATCCTGGAGGAGATAAAGGTGCAGAAGTGTTTATGGAACAAAAAAAACCAACAGTAAGTAACTCCTAATCATAACTTCACTCAGCAGAAAAAGCTGAACAATATATTGTAACTAATGTACTGGGGCAATGGCCTGTGTTTGGTTGATCACCTAAAATTTAATATGTATGTACCTAGTTAGACCAGCCAACTACTAAGAGTTCCATTCAGTGACATTCAAAAATAAAAACTTCTATTTTCGAATTATCAGTGCAGCAGTGTTGTTTTTGAAGTGTCGATATTGGTTCCAATTCCAAAACCATACTGTTTTCTGTCTTATCTAGAATACCGTCATAATATGGGGTGAATAGGAATGGAGGGGTGAATTTAAACAAAACTTATATAAGGTTTTTCACTTTAATACCATACTATTGGCTGTCAAAAAACAACTTAATTTTATTTACTTATATCAATTAAATAAAATTGGAGACCGCAAATTCTGCAAACAAGATTTAAATAACGTAAAAATCCCCTTCGAAGTGTTGTGCTGATTCACCCCTGCATTCCTATTTACCCCGTTTGTAGGTATTTATACCTTTAAATATTACTAATACCATCTAACAATATCTGTTATGTAATATCCTTTGGTTTGGTGAAGACCTGGAGTTTTGGTAGATCTGGAGTTTTCGTGAGTATGCTAAGACCATAATAATATATAGACAATCTGGGTATCAATGGTACTCAAGATCTAACATCTATGCTTGCAGGGTTAAACTAATAAGCACACTACATTATTATTACACCTGCTTAGACTGGACATAATAAAACACATACGTATCTATATCTATCAGGGTTTGGTTACCTATTGGCGATGCAAAGATTCTAACTAGCGCCTCTAGTGTCAAATTGTGAAGCTGTCTAAAATGACAGTTTTCGTACAGGGTTGCCAACGTGTCGCGAATTCCCCATACTGCGGGGAATCTCTAGTTGATTGAGAATTGGCATTATGCGGGGATTTTGAATATCGATAGTCTGGGCAAAATCAGAACACTTTCAAGAAATCGAAATACTTTTCTTAACATTTTTGTTAGGTTACTCATGAAATCGAATCACACCCTTTTTCTAAATTGATTTAAATCGCTCGACCAATGCGTTCGAAATATATCTATCTATTTACCTAATTTTGTTCCACTGGACAAAGGCCTCCCTCTCCCTTTTCCACACAACTCTGTCATTTGCTATGTCGGGCCAGAGGGAATTATGCGGGGAAAAACTGGGGAATTTGACTTAGATTTTCCTTTTGGCTCCTATGATTCATCAGTATCAATAAAAATTAACATAATATTGATAGCCAATAACTCTACATAATCATCAAAACCACTCATGGCTATTTTCACGCCTTATTGCTTTTCAGAGCTTCATCAAAGTTCTATCGAACACTCTGAACCAAGCTTGGCGGTGTATAAAATAGAACTAACATCATAAAAATCATACAGTGACGCTATCCGAGACAACAATGCGTTGTCGTCTATATCCGGTAGGTAATTATAATGTCTGAAATATAAATAAAACGAGATCTGCCTAGGAACGAAATATGAGTATTCATCTATGGACACCTTGGACTGTTTTGTGGGTAAAAGTTAGGTTTGAATGAATTGCTTAAACTTAAGTGTCTTTATGAAACTTACCCAATATTCTGATTTATACAGTTACCCTTAAATCATATCGACACTGTATTTTAGGTGTGGTCAAAAACACAAAAGAAGCCATCCATAATAGACGAGAATTTAGATATAGATGACAGTGATGACGACCAGCAAGATAATGATGCAGTATTTGTGAAAAAAGCCAACAGTCCCCTAGCCAGCCCACACAAACACTCCCTTGCAGAAAGCAACCATGCTGAAGCTCTCAATGATGAAGTTCTACCAAAAACGTTACAAGAATTCAAGCCAGAGACACTGACGACACTGACGACACTTGACTATCAGAATCTGCTCTGGGGAATTGCTAAAACCAATATCCCAAAACCAAAGTCCAAAAGAAAACCTGTCGGTGATGGCAAACTGGTAGATGCAACGTCGCTACAGAAAATACAAGCAAAAAAATTGAACGAAATTAAACTGGACAGTGAAATTGATGCAGTTCTACCAAAAACCTTAGAAGAATTTAAGCCAGATACAAAATTTGACTATCAGAATTTGCTCCAAAAACCAATGTCCAAAAGAACACCTGACGGTGATGGCAAACTGGCAGATGCAACGTCGCTACAGAAAATACAAGCAAAAAAATTGAACGAAATTAAACTGGACAGTGAATTTGATGCAGTGCTACCTAAAATCTTAGAAGAATTTAAGCCAGATACAGAATTTGACTATCAGAATTTTTTCCAAAAACCAATGTCCAAAAGAAAACCTGACGGTGATGGCAAACTGCCGCATACAACATCGCCACAGAAAATACAAGTAAATAAATTGAATGAAATCAAACTGGACAGTGATTTAAATGCTGGTAAACAACAAAATGCACTTAAAGAAAATGATCCAGTCAGAGTTTCTTTATCGGATTCCAGCGATTCTGACGTAGAAGAAGTTCTACCAGTATTTTCGACAATGTCTTCAGCTATGAAGGATTTAGAAAGAAAGTCAAGAAATTGGCTGTTGGAATTAGATTCTCAATACAATAAAGTGCAAGAAACTGTAGATAAGATTAATGATGCATGTCGAGATGTATCAGTCATAACATCTACAGTGAACAGTGATCAAAACTTAGTTCACTCGCCTAGGGCCGAAAATACGGAAACATCAGGAGTCTTGTTGCCGAAACTGGGCATTGCCAAATACAATATTAAGCAGTCACAAAATAAACCAGAGGCACCACAAAGGCAAGAGACACTTAATGATTCCCGAAGGACGTCAAACTTCACACCAAAGGGGAATGGCAAACGGAATGGGCCTCGCTCGTCCAGTCCTGATACCATCAAAGCCTGGTTAGCGGAATTAGATGCAAAATTTCCAACCCCAAAGCCACCAGAAAAACGTCATGGTGTGCAACCAACTGTAACTCAATCATCCAAGCCACATATTACTGAAGATTGGCTGTCGAAATTAGAATCGAAATATAAAACTGACCAGCTTAAGTCTCAAGAAACGCTTATTAATACAGTGCTAGAGACTGAGGTCATAACAAAAGTGAACACTGAACTTGATAACACAAAAGAATGGTTGGAAAGCTTAGAAACTGAATATTTTGCATCGCCACAAATAACTCAAGAAAACAGCAACGCGAGCCACATTTCGAATATCGTTCCAAAACTGAATGACGAACGAAATAATGTTTTTACACTAGAATCAAAATATGAAAAAGTTCTGCCAAAGACCCAAGACCAGCATGATGGTGCAGTTCTTGAATCTGACATGCCAAAAAAGAATAGTGAAACAAACGAAGCTCGCTTGTATCTTCCCGCTGCTGCACTAGATTGGTTGTCTAAATTAGATGCAGAATATGAAACAGCATCCAACAAACAAGAAGATCTTAATACAGCAAGACAAGTGTTGTACAACGCATCAAAAGTCAATGTTAAATCAAGTGAACATGACTCGGAAAAATCGAACAGCATCGATCACTGTCTGGGCGAACAGCAATCTAGATGTAATGCGGAGCAGCATATTATGAGGCAACAAGAGCCTAATACGACTCAGGAGTCAGAAACGGTACCAAAAGTAAGTATTGAAAAAGTTGAACCTCGATCGCACATTTTAGACACAGCAAGACAAAGGCTATCGACATTAAAATCTAAAACTGAGCAGTCGAAGACCCAAATAATCCGAGACGATCAAGAGGCGACCAACTTATCAAATGTAAACAAAGGACGAAATGAACCTCGTTCATTCAAGTTTAACACTTCGGAAGATTTGATGATGAAATTAGGTTTTCTCTATAATAGCAGTAGTGAGCAAAAGCATGAGCAAAGAAAGTGTGTAGACTTTGACCTGCCTGCCTTGACCCCTGAACAAGAAAAAATGGTAGAAGACGGTCTAGAACCGGAACCAGCAGATGAACTGCTTGTGGAGAAGTTCAATATGAGGATACACAGGTTAGTAGTTAAAACTAAAGTGACCCATAATATCATTAATTTATTTGAAAATTTTAGCTTAATAATGTTGCCTTGCCAACTAATAGTGTTAGAGTAGTGAAAGAATTTGTTAAAATAGTGAATGTCAAAAGAATACTAGTAAAGGATTCCCCATGAGTCCACGAGCTTATGAGCGTTCGAGGATTACCCTCACACGCGGCTTATTGTAAACCTGTTCAGTGCCAGTGCTTTTAGCAAGATTTTATTTTGCATTCCAAGAAATGTCGCGGATCCACAGAATTAATAGCCTCGACAATAGTTTACTTCTCGAAGTAAATTTATTGAATTATTTATATTCCAGGCGGGACCTGCGAACTCTCGCGGACGAAATCTGGCTGAATGACGAAGTAATAAACTTCTATATGAATTTGATTATGCAGAGGAGTGAAGAGCGGAAAGACTTGCCTCAAGTGTACGCCACGAATACGTTCTTCTATCCCAAGCTCATGCTGAGTGGACAGGCGGGACTCAGGAGGTGGACGCGAAAAGTATGTTTTTTTTTAAGTTTTGACCAAACAGAGGCCAATCCCGCGCGGAATGCGGGACGTAATTCCTTCGCGCCAATAGGGATGAATCCTGGGTAAAAAAAAAAATATGATTCTGTTTAGTAGCAGACTAAACAGAATCATATGTACGAGTGTCCAATATTTTTTGGTAATCTAACAGGCAGAATAACTAAATATATTTGATTAAGATCTACCCTGTTGGGGACAATGGGTCACGATGTTTCAATAATATGCGAGTCTACTCTTGAAATTATTATAATCACTATTAGTACAGTAATAGTTTGGTTTTATTAGACGCGACGCGATGCGTGATGCGCGTACACACGCGTTCCCATCCAGTGACCCGAGCCGACTCGCGAGTAGGCATGGCATGGCAAGGGAAAAATGGGAAGTGTCACCGGGGGGGGGGGGACATTTGCTACGATTCCTTCCTTCCCAGAAAGATAAAATGTAATTACCATACATTTCTGCTAAAAAAAATTAACACAATGTCAACACGCTTACAACATTAGGAAACTATTAAGTAAATAAAAATTTCAAAAAAGTTAGTTACTTCCACCCGTTGTGTTACTCTAATGTAAGCACGAGACGAAGTCGAGGGCTTACCATAGTCACGACTTTGTAAAAACCAAATCCGCACGTGTGTCATACAACGTTTTTCGACACATTTGCGAGAAAACAGTACAATAAGTAATGAAACAAACTTTTTTGTCTTTAGAAATCAGTCGGAAAGTCGCAACAATCTTTGAAGTTTCTAATATGAAAATGGCGCGAATTTGCAAAGGGCGCCACATGCGCGTGGTGAAAATTAGAACCACATCTTTCATTTATTTTTATTTATCTTCTCTCATTTTCTCTTTAGTATTAAAATGAGACAAACCTATATAGCAAAAGCGCTTCCAAGGAGGTTCGAACATTCAGCTTATTTATTCTCGTGATGTGAAACTCCTTGGTGGAATTCTTATTAATTTTTATGGAAATGAAAAAACACCGTAAAGAACACGCACGGCGCTATACAACGGAGTATGCGGTTAAATATGTACTTAGGTGAGATTACCTATTTTACCGCACGTTCCATTGTGTGGTGCATAATTTTTAACTTTCGAACAATGCATGCAGACTTCGTTAATGCATTTTTTAAGCAAATGTGTTGAAAAATACTATAAATAATGTCTGGGAATAGTGCATGTTCCAGTTCGAGTGAATCGACTTTTGTGATAATACAAAGAGGAGTTAGAAACATTCTGCTTCGAGCAGGACATCAATTTTATAAGAAAAAAAGTACAATACTCTTCTTCAGGTCTTTCAATATGGGAGTGTAGTCAGAGAAGGAAAATGTGTAAAGGGCGTATCAGGATAAAAGTGAGTATTTAGGAAAGGAAGGAATCGTAGCAAATGTCACCCCCCATTTGTCCCCTCTAGTCGGTTTTCAAAGGGAACAGTCGGCACAAATTGTCACCCCGGAGGACAGGGCTAGAGGGGACTATTGGGAATAATTCGACCAATTTCGAGATAATTATCATTATAACAGATACCTGACTTTTCGCTTCATGTCGTAACGTGGATCTATCTAAATTTTAAAAGTCGGAATTACCTACCTATCCCAGACATAATCTAGCTCCAGTAAGTTAATTCACTCCCGGGTATATTAAGCGGATATGGATATATGTCAATCGGATATATATCTTTACTTGGAATGACATACTACATATCCAATCTTTTACCGGATATAGTTAGCCCATGCCTACTGGCGAGGCGGTGCGCAGGCGTGCGGGCGGCGGGTGGCGACACGCCGGAGCCCTCGTCCCCCGCGTCCCGCGGCGTTCTCTCGCCGTTAACAGTGTGTGCGTGTGCGCGTTAACAACCGTAATAGCGATGCAAAGATTGTAACTAGCGCCTCTAGTGTCAAATTGTGAAGGTGTCTAAGAACGACACTGAGTTTTCGTACAACATTGATAAAGTGTGGGGGATTCCCCATACTGCGGGGAATCTCAAGTTGATTGGGGATTTACATTTTGCGGGGATTTTGAATATCGGTAGTCCTGGCCCAGTCAGAACACTTTTTTAAGAAATCTAAATACCTACTTATCTTAAAATTTTTGTTAGGTTACTCATGGATATCGAATGACTCACCATTTCTAAATTGATTTATATCGCTCGACCGATGCGTTCGGAATATATCTATCTATCTAGCCTATTTTGTCTCACTGCTGGACAAAGGCCTACCTCTCCATTATTCACACAACTCTAGTCATTTGCTATGTCGGGTCAGAGGGGATTTTGAGGGAATCAGTAGATTTTTGTCCCCAAATTGGGGAATTTCACTTAGATTTTCGAGGAATTTCATAAATTGGTGTTGGCAACGCTCAAAGTGTCGTTTTTAGGCAACTTCTATATTTCACCACTAGAGGCGCGCACGTAAATTTTGCATCGCCAATATCGAGGTGTCCGCAAAGACGCGTGACTTTTTAAACATTAAAAAAATACGACGCGCGCAGTAGCATACCGCTGATCCCGCACGAGATACTCCTCAGTGTGGCCAGTGCTTTAAAACGCTTTAAGCTTTTTAAATTCCTTCTTACTTCAATACCTTATTCTCCTTTTCAGCATACATTTCTTTCCTTTTTTTTTAATGTTTCCATCCATCTTCCAGGTTGACATATTCGCGTACGACCTCTTCGTGGTGCCTATCAATATCGGTAGACACTGGTGTCTAAGCCTGGTTGATTTCCGCACGCGCATAGTCAAGTACCTGGACAGTCAGGGACATCCCAACAGAGAGTGTCTAGAAGCTCTAATGCAGTATCTGAAGGATGAACATCAAGACAAGAAGGGAGCGCCCTTTGATAGCTCGGGCTGGGAGATCGTATGCCTCACAGTAAGTAAAATACTTGCAGGATTTTCGAAATGCCGGTTTTTCTAAATTGGTTAAGTACCAATTTTTTTTTTTGGAGCTCCTATAAAACTCATTCTTGTATCGTAGGAGGACATCCCGCAGCAGATGAACGGCAGCGACTGCGGCATGTTCGCGTGCACGTTCGCAGAGTTCTCATCGCGCGACGCCGCCTACAGCTTCACGCAGGCGCACATGCCCTACCTGCGCCGCAAGGCCGCGCTGGAGATCCTCACGGGCAAGCTGCTGCTATAAGTAGCTGCTTTCGCTCACTCTCGCTATCGAATTAACTAAAGACTGACGGACCTGGGATCTCGTTCGCCTGTGGAAGTCCTCTAACGACCTAGTTCGTTCGCGAACTACACAAGACTACGCGTTAGTGATGCATTTACTTAACTTTAGCTATCGTGTAATACGTAACTGTACTCACTAGCGATTAAGTCTTGAAACTTGCTCAATTAGGCAGATGTGGAAAGTGCGACGTAGGTATATCTTTATGAGATAAACGGAGTGTGCCAATTTTCGGTGACACATATGTACACGACAGGAATTATATTTGTATAATAATTTTAGTTGAACCAATGTCTTAATGTAAAGTAATCACTTCATAAAACAGTTATGGCGTTGTTTTAAATGTTCCATCTACTGTTTACTACTTAATCTCAGATAAGGAAAAATATATTTACTTATCAAATTAAAATTAGTGACTGTAAATACAATATTACACTTTACAAACACATCTACTCATACAAAAAAAAAATATTATGACTTAGGAGACATGGATGTAATTTGCAACTTCTCAGCGATGTGGACGAATTTTTCGATGCCTTCTTCCCCTCCTCCTTTTTACTCCGCTTAACCACTCGGGCCCAACATGTGAAAATTCCCTAATATAAAGTAAATCTTATGTATATGTAAATAAACATTAAATTCGCGATTAATTCGCGACACACCGGTGTGTCGCCGGGGCCGGACAGATAATATGTATATAGATATACGTAAAAATATAAAGATGAATTTGCCACTTGAGTGTTTTGAGTAGGTAGATATTTTGAACTTGGAGGTTACGAGATTTGGATCATACGAGATATGAACGTTTTACAACCATATAGTTATTTTGCAACTTGAATGTTTTGAGACCAAAAGACATCATTGAGTTTATCAACCCTACGTCTATGTAACCTTAATTGGATACTTTCTACTGTAGGTACTGTAAGTATTCCAGTTATTTATAATTAACTTGTGATATATCATTGTCACGACTTCCTACTCATCAAATATGAAGTCGCTCACGGCGGCGGCGTCCCGCATGTGTGACCTCAGTTTAGACAGAGCTTAACTATGAATGAGACTAACGGAAGATTCTCTATTTTTATTGTATTTAGATTTGTAATTTTATTTATGATAGTCTCGTATTAGTAAGTATTAATTAACATTATTGACAGCCTTGCTCACGCAGTGCTTAGTAAAGGCTTCTTTTATGGTGTGTGCTAATTCAGGGCATTTATGAAATTAATAAAACTGCGTGTTGCCTTGCCGCTGACCGTAAGCCGTAGAAGTCTCTTTTTTAAGCTATATAAATAATAGCTTTTACCCGCGACTTCGTACCCGTATCCCATTGTTGTCCTCATGAATGTGGCTATCATATACAAAAATTATTTTCAAAATCGGTTCAGTAGATTCAGAGATTACCCCCTACAAACTCACAAACTACCCCTTTATAATATTAGTAAAAATATGTACTAGCCTTAGGGCAACAATCTATTTAAATAATTATGTGTAAATATTGATTATGTTTTAGATATTACTATGTAGAAATATAGATACTATTGATATAAAATAAAACTTATTGCAATGATGCATTATTTGTTTCATTCAATTCTCTTAGGATATTACAGCAAAATTAAATAATATATACAATAGGTACTTAGATAAAAAAAACATTTAATCAAAATCAACAAAACATAAAATAATCAAGCTCATAATAACATTTGATCAACTGATAATATGTACTTACATTACTTTTTGTGAAGTAGCTAAATTAGTAAAAGTGACTATCATTTCTTAATATTTGAACTATCACAGATTATGAAAATATATTTTTATGTATAAAGTAATAATATGCAATTATTGTAAACACCTTACATGGTTGTTTATCTATACTGTCACTTTGTCCGCTTATAAAATACTTTACTTACATAATCTAAGTTCTCAACACTATATTTCTGTCATCACATTGGTATCAGGATTTGATTTAACATCAACTGTATTCTAAACAATTATTGTACCTACTGATTGAACTAATACAATAAAAACAACATCATATTTGATGTTTATACATGTCATATAAAACTGAGCAGAGCCTGAACAGCGGCAGTCCAACCACAGTGAAATAGTCGCCTTCCACGCGCTCCACAAATGTACCGCCAACTCCTTGAATGCCATAGCCTCCTGCTTTGTCCCTAGAAATACATTAGCTATGTGTTAGTTATGTTAATAGCCCATACAATATGCAGTGCTGTATTGTTGGTATGTAAAATCGACAATGTCTGTGGTAACACTTCAGAGTTTGAGCTGGCCTGGCATAATACAGATTTAAATGGAATGTGAGGGCTGCTTACAAAAGTTTTATTACCACAGATGTCTGATGTGTGGCTGGCTGTTTTTTTTAAGCGTTATACAGAACTGGGGAAATTCCTTTGATAAAAATTAAATATCCTTGAAACATAAGTACTGTAAACAAATGTACTCATACTTCAAACAAAGAAACTTACATAGGTTCTCCAGTAGCAATATAGCCTTTTATTTGCTCCTCATCCATTTTTCCAAAGAAAACATCAGTTTTCTCAGTAAACTTTACAACTTTGTCCAGTGATTTAATGACTACTCCCGTGACTACAGTGTGGCCCCTGCCAGATAAGCTGAAGTAGAAAATAACAAATTGCATAGAAGTTTTTATGTGTTAAGCCCTGAGCATGAAGATTATTGCATGGAGTAGCAGTTACAGAGTGGTCCACATTGCTGAAGACCGCATGGCTTGGAGACGTGTTGTACTTGTATGTGGTTGCAATCCTCAGCAGTGACAGATTGACGAAGAAGTGGTTACTTTCGTCATGTAACTGTTATTACATTTTTGGCTTGATCAGGCATTTGTATAGCAAAAAACAAACAATAATCACCTTGACAGCATTTCAAATGCCTCAGCCTCTGAAGTAGGTTTACCAAACATCTCTTTACCCAAAGTGACCATTGTGTCAGCCCCTATGACAACATCTGGTTTGTTTCCCTCCAAAATTAGCCTGTTCTCCACTTCTAGTACTTTCTGCAATGCTGTTTCTTCTACAAACTCTGCAAAGCTGTTAAAACTCTTTGGATCTAGATTCTCTTCAAATAATGATGGGCATAGACCAACCTTGAGACCCTGAAAAAAAAATTAATGCAAATTTTGTCAAATAATTTTTAATGGGTGCTAATTAAACAGACATCTTTATAATAGCATTATTTGCCTCTAAAAATCTACATTGTCTTCTAAATTACTAAGTCAGCCACAATTAACGAACGTCTGAATGATACTATCTTAGCCACTAGTTATCTTCTATGCCATAGATATAAATTCCGTGGCTGAGTTAGTAATTAGGTGGCAATGTATAAATAAAAAGGACAAGTTAATATAATTGTTGATCTTTACTTGACGCTTTCCTTAGAATATTTAGTTGGCGTTGTAAAAAAGACGAATTAGTTTATTAGAGGCTATCACATTTTCCCATTGCTTAGTTATAAAATGAGAAGTTTGATCACGTGGCTAATAAATAAAAGTGTGGCTCGACTTACTATTTCTCATTTTTAATTTATATGGTAGACACACTAGGAAGACCAGATTAGTAAATAAACAAGGCGGTAGATTTTTAATATCGAGTATTGTATAGGTATTAACTATATTCTCGCTTACAATATTTTCTATGAGCTCTTTCCTTCTCGGTGATCCACTTGCTAAAATAATATTTTTTTGCTTCAAAATATGCATTACAGGCTGCAACATTTTTTTGGGTTATAATCAGCACAAGAGATGAATCTCGGAGTTATTCTCTGCTTATTCTGATACACTTTATAATGATTATGAAATGCTTTCCTTGTGGAATACTGATAAATAATAATAATATTTACACGAAAAACTCCGAACGATAAACAATAACACACGTTTTTTTGACAAGAACGACATTTACTAGAGATGGGCCGGATGAGCGTCAAATCAACGAACGGTTTAATTCGACGGTCGACGTCCAATCAACGTTTGTACGGTCTATCGTTCAAGCGTGGACTAGTCGATTCATGGATGGCTTAAATCAAAAGTTCACAACGTTACTTTCGTTTGTTTATTTCACCGAGAAAACTAATTTGAACTTAAATTCTTTAATATTAATTATATTTTAATTCTTTGAATTGATTTTATTAAATAAATATGTTAGAGTGAAATGGTATAATGTGCGAATGAGTACGTCTATAGACTGGCTAGCTAGCCAATGTAACTATGTTTGAACAGTTATACAACTCTGTCCGTCCACCGTCGAGCCATATTCACACAGTCGCACCGTAGACGTCGTCGCTACGTTTACATTGAACGCCTCCCATTGTCACGTGAACTAGTCGAAGAATTTAACTAGTTGATCGACTCGTCGATGAACGATGATGAACGGTCTAGTTTCGTTAACGAAAATTACGTCGACGACCCATCTCTATTACCGCGAGCTTGACCGACAATGACTGCCCAGTGGGGATGGACAAAAAGTTCTCTGTGGGGGATGGGCAAAAAATATCAATATTTTTTGATAATATATCGTCGAAATTTTTAAACGCGATGTAATTCTTTAACAACTTAAATTAAAAAATGCACAAAACTTACAACAAACTAAAATATAGCATCAAAAATTTCGTCCTCAACGCTGTAATGTGCCCAAGAGACTGACGGCATTGCCACGTTGAATTGAATGGCAATGCTTAGTCTCTGCCCAAAGTTAAAGCCAGCTCTTGGCCCAAGGGAAGTGTAAACGCGATTATTTCGATATTCGATATTTATTTTAGACTATCGAATTCGTATCAATTTCGATAATTATATTTTTTAACGCAACTCTGGTTTCGTGTTCAATGTTACTAGATTCTCATAAAATGCTCCCCGTGCATCGTTAAAATAAAAAAAATATCCCGCCACAATCTTTGTAAAATGCAATATTATAATAACAGTAAGACTGTTGGCTGTGTCCACGAAAATACTAACTAATACGACTAATACTATGAAGCCATCAGTGTGAGACGTATAACCCGGAAGTTAACAGATAGGATTTTTTCAACAACTAAATTACAAAAAAATAATCTTAGCATAAAACCAAAAAGGTGGCTAGTCATTATTGCTTGCACGTTATTTCAGATGGGGCGTGGATCCAAAAGATTGTGGTCTCTCACAGCCACCCGAAAATCAGCTAAGTGCTAGTCGGAGTATGAACTCGCTCATAATATAATGTAGAATTTGACAACATATAATATGAAGCCCTGACCAAGATTTTGTACAGTGTATAGTCACGTGGTTTAAGCCGTTGGGCGAGCACTAGTAAATTAATAAACTTGAAAAATGTTAATTAGTTCGCTCACGAAAATTACAAAAGTTAATGCGTGTTTGTTTGCACATCACAGTGTCACATTTAGACTATATACTACTGAACTGATTTTAATTATTTTTTTTATAGCTTCAAAGGATATAAAATAAATTAAACGCATACATTTTACAACAAATAATTTCATGTTGGTGCTTACTACAAATTCAAGCTTACGTTTTTTTGAAGTGAAAACTTCTTTAGCGGCGTTGCTCACTTTTTGGGATGGGTAAAAATGTTAAACTCGCGTCAGAACACGTGACCGTCAGCACACGTGACCTGATCGAAAATTCGTAAGACGGCCTCAAGTCTGCTATTACAATAGTGTCAGAATGGTCTATCAACAATTAATGTTTGAGTGGTTGACCATTGGAAAGTCATAATGACGCTTTTTTATTAGTATAAAAAAGCGTCATTATGACTTTCCAATGGTCAACCACTGACACTCCATTGAAAGAAATGGCTTAAAATGGTAATCTCGTACATAATGACAAATGAATGGCAGACTTATGCTAATATTTTGACAGTTCCTTCGATCAGTGACAGCCACTAGAACGTTATTGTGCAGTCATTGCTTTTCAAAGACATTGAATATTTAGAACCACGATTCCATTACGAGACCATTGACCGACCAATGATCGACCATTATGAATTTAGCAGATTACGAACGCGTGTCAGTCTGAGACTCAGTCAATGTCCTGTGAGATCAGAACTGAACTGTGAAAAAATACAAAAATCGACTATTATTTCCAGAGACAAGTAAGAAATTTCTGTTTCAAAATGGTGCTTCTCTACAGCTCACCATAAAAAAAAAGAAAATATTGTCTGTGGTTATTGCACAGTTGTCTTTATTGAGATTGAGTGGCGTTTTTGGCATTTTTCGTTAAAAAAAGCAACTAAACTAGCTGATGGAAACATAATTTATTTAAAATGAAGTCCATAGTGGCTTATGTCCGTAGTCTTCTTGGTTTGTGTGATGAAACTCCGCCGCTGAGAACAAGCTTCAAACGAGACAGGTATGACATTACATGTTTACAACATTCGATATGGCGGCAAAGTCGATGTAAAATCATTCGTTAGGCGTTGAAGGCACAACACAAAATGTTTACGGTGCCGCTGAGAGTTGCTTCTAAGTTTTGGAAGTGGGTTATCATATTAACGAGTGAAAAAACATTGCGTTGCGAAGGTGTACCTACACGTTTTTATTATTTTCCAGGGCCGACGATGATTTGTCGTCCGACGATGAAACACCGGCCCTCAAGAAACTCAAGCAGCTGAAACCAACTAATTTCCCAGACATCATGGCTTCAAATGGTACTTATTTAAACTTTTAACAGCTAAGTCTGCCTCTGAATGGTAACCTATTAATTTGTTTCTTTCGTAGGCACAGTGCTTGTGATTTGTATTTGTAACGATTAAATGAGGCTGATACTGTGCTATAAACTCAGCAATAGGTTTTAGTGTATATCTTACTGTTTTAGATGATTGGGATACACAGGAGAAGCACAGTAAACATGTAAGATATGTGCCGATACAAATAGAGGGTCATGCCAGCACGTCCACTCCCAATGAGTCCTTCAACATGAGCAGAGTCAGGACTGTGCCAATTAAACTTACTGGCTTGTCTGAAAATAGGCCTTCAACACCTTCGAGAAAACCTAGGAAGCACACACCAGTAAGACCTGTTATACATGCGCTATTAGATGAGGAAAATGATGAACCAGAAGTAAGTATTCTATATCTATTTTGATTAGGTTAATAGAATTGCTTGAATTTATTTGAACTAGTTTGTGCCCCTGACTTAGCCCTGTCTGACTCCTCAACAGTCCCTAAGTTTGTACTTAATTTGCTGTGAATTTAGTGGACTGATTCAACTGAACTTTAATATGAACTTCTGTGACCCAATTATGGAAGAAAGAAAAAGACTTTATTTGCGCCAAGCATGATGCATACCAAAAATAAAGAAAATTACAATAGTTAGAAGAAGACTAACACATAAATGAATAAAACCTAAGAAATAAAAGTTTTTCTTACTATATTCATCAATTGAAATGGCATATTGTGAGGGTTTCAACATATTTTTTGTTAATTTTGAAATAAATAATTTTAAAGTTATTTAAGAAAATGTTATGAAAATTTTGTATAAATCGAGCCAAAAATTTGAATAAAAATGGTTCTTTACTTAAAGATTACAGAAGACCCTATATGAAGTCTGGTTTAAAAAAAAATAGTAAAAATTATGCATGCTCTATATTTTATAATAGATTGAAACATTTACTCTGTAATTTTTAGGTGACATGGGTAGAATCAAAACCAGAAAATATATCAAAAAAACCAACAAGAGTGTACATAGATTTAGATGAGGATGAGAATGACCACAATCAACAGGAAGATGATGTGATCTTTGTGAAGAAGGTCACCACTCCGCCTCCTACCAGGCCTTACAAATACTTCTTGTCTAAAAACAGCAATGATTTGATGAATTCTGC
Organism: Melanchra persicariae; assembly: GCA_947386135.1. NCBI lineage: Eukaryota > Metazoa > Arthropoda > Insecta > Lepidoptera > Noctuidae > Melanchra > Melanchra persicariae. The sequence continues at coordinate 1,327,234 of OX376653.1, read as the reverse complement.
TGAGGATGACCATGCCTATTATAAGTTAAGCCGAAGACCACATAACAGAAGCATGTTAAATTTATCTCCCAAAACATTTGTCAAATTCAAAGCACCTCCAGGCATCACCAAGTCATACAAGAAGCCACCCACACCCCTACCAAGATGGATGCAACCTACGAAACCAGTATCTTCGAATCTCTCATCAGTTGCAAGAAATAGATTTTTAGGCCTCAATGGTAATGCTAGATCAACACTCTCAGAAGTTTTTAATTTAGATGAAAAAAAGAATTACCAGGAACTTATTCGACGAGTGGCAAGTTCAATGAAACCAATGTCATCAGGGAAACCTCTTGATATCATCAATATTGCTGACGAAGCTGCATCATTCAGACTGACACAGAAAACACAGAAAAATGCATTAAATGAAATTAAATTAGTAGAGAAAGGTTTGCTTGCTGATAGAGAAAATGACACAAAGGAGTATGATCCTATCACAGTAGCTTCAATCAACTCATCAGATTCTGAAGTAGAGGTAGTCCCGTCAGAGTCATCCACAACATCTTCACAGAAGGTTGATCCTGTCAATACACTGAAAGACTCATACAGGGACAGGAACATCACATCAGGGGACTGGCTGCTAAAATTAGAAGCTAAATACAAGAAGAAATTGAAAGACACCCAGGAGAAGCTAAAAGATGCTCGCCGGGAGTCTGATATTATATCAAAAGTTAACAGTGAACAAAAGCTTGCTCATTTGGAGCATAAGCTGAAGTATGAGCTGAGCATACCAGAAAGCATCTATGAGGAGCCACAGCCTACTGTGGAGTTACCTGCCTTGACTCCAGACCAGGAGAAATTGGTGAACAGAGCCCTGGGTCCAGGGCCACCTGGACAGATGCTAGTAGAGAAATTCAATTTGAGGATACACAGGTATATTTGTATTACCTTGAACAGGATAAATTTTAATAAAATGCAACGTTCTTTATTTTGTAATTCCCTGGTGATCTACTGTTTCTGCTTTTGCACCAGAATTTCAATGTTTATATTTCCTGAGGATTCACATAACAAAAACCGATTTCCCAACTATTATCATTAAAGTAGGTAATACTTTGAAATTAGTATGTTGTCCAATCTTCCCTGTGTAATAAATAATAATTTAAAGATAAGTCAAAGGTTCCATATATTAATATTTCAGGCGGGACCTGCAAACTCTATCAGGTCTAAACTGGTTGAACGACGAAGTGATAAACTTCTACATGAACCTATTGATGCAGAGAAGTGAAGAGCGGAAAGACTTGCCTAAAGTGTACGCCACAAATACCTTCTTCTATCCCAAGCTCATGCAAAGTGGCCAGGCGGGACTCAGGAGGTGGACGAGAAAGGTAATTATTTGGCTAGTTAGACCAGAGAATACAGAACATAGAAATTTATGAAACTTGAAACAGATTATTACAAAAACTAATGGAGTCAAATTCAAATTCAAATTATTTATTTCAAATAAACCATTCACAGGCACTTTTGAATTGTCAAGGTCGGTCAGTCAAAAAGGTGAAGCTATTTGCACGTTCCAAAGCGTAGATCTCTATGGAGAAGAACGTGCAAGAAACTCCACGGACACTCTTTTAAATTATTTTTCTTTACAATTTTATGGTTACATCATTCCTGTTGAAATTATACAAACATATATGTGAGAACGATGTAAAAAGAAATGCACGTTAAAGTATCCGGAGTAAAAAAATAAAAATCAACAACAAATTAAAATAACAAATCATTAAAATAAACCGTGGCAGCCCAGAGATGACCAGTCCAAACTGACGGCGTCCGTTCACGAACATGACGCACGCGCTAGCACCATTCGGCTCAACCATATTTAAGGGAGCCAAATGACCCAACACATGCGCCACCATCAGGTAGACTTTTGAGTGAGCATGACACTCCCAACCGCTAGGGTAGTCAAGTCAATTAAAAAATAAATAAAAGTAGTATAAGGTTCACAGTACTCACACATGTGCCGTTAATTAATGAATTTATACAATGCTAATTACATTGAGTCTATACAATGAAAATATAATGTTTTACAGTCTTCAACGGGTCCAACAATATTTATAAATGCCAAAAGATTAGTTTGTGCGGCCTAGTAACTGTGGAGCTGGACCGGCATTGAGCCAAGCATTATAATCTTCAATATAATCCCTCAACTTATAATATGCTTTCTTGCATAGTGTGCGTTTGATACAAGATTTAAATTTTGTTTCATTCAGTTCTAATATATTAGGAGGTATTTTATTATAACATTTTAAACAGTACCCCATGAAAGATGAGGCTACTTTAGCTAGTCTGAAACTTGGTTGAACTAGTTGATCCGTATTTCTAGTAATATAATTATGTCTGTCGCCTCGTCTACTAAAAAGATGGAGATTCTTTCTAACGTACATAATGTTTTCATATATATATTGACAGGGTACCGTCATGAGTATATAAATCTGCAAGCAATTTGAAAGTAATTTATCAGGAAAGCTGGGATTTCTGTCACATATTTTTAATTTCTTCTTCCCTGATAAAACACTAGGTATTGGTGACGGCCGTGACAGGCATGTGTTAGGGACTGTCTTTATGTAAAATTTTGTTGTTCAAAAAGTGCTGTCTCTCAGCCTAATTTGATTGGATTTGATTTTTTCATTATAAATGTTCAAGGTGGACATATTCGCGCACGACCTCCTAATAGTTCCTGTTCATTTGGGCGTGCACTGGTGCCTGAGCATGGTGGACTTCCGCGCGCGCAAGATCAACTACCTGGACAGCATGGGCGGCCGCAACCAGGCCTGCCTGGACGCGCTGCTGCAGTACCTCAAGGACGAGCATCAGGACAAGAAGGGCGCGCCCTTCGACGCCAGCGGCTGGAAGACCGAATGTCTCAAGGTGAGCTTGTATGATGCACTCAAAAGTTTCAAGAAAGACATTGGTCAGTCAGCATGCCGTTGATATAATTATACTAATCAGAATCAGTGGCCCTACCATGACGTGTTAAAGTATGAGTCGTTCAAGCGAGAAGGGAGCAGTTTAGACATGAAACATAACAGACAGACACTTGCACATTATTTGTATTTACTGACTGACCGTTATCACGACGCATTGTGCAGTTGCTGCTGACTGGTTGAGCAAGCCATGTTGCTGGCAAAGTGTGTAGACCCTAACGTAATGCTCATAACTTCAACACTTATTTAAGCCCAAACATAGCTCTTGTGTCATAGTAGGATATTGAAGCACTTGCGTGGCTGCGACCGGCGCACAGCGTAGTCATTGTAGGCTGTGACAACTGCTGGCTCATTCATATGACTAACCCCTCCCCGTTCGTTGCACGTTGCAGGACATCCCGCAGCAGATGAACGGCAGCGACTGCGGCATGTTCGCGTGCACGTTCGCAGAGTTCTCATCGCGCGACGCCGCCTACAGCTTCACGCAGGCGCACATGCCCTACCTGCGCCGCAAGGCCGCGCTGGAGATCCTCACGGGCAAGCTGCTGCTATAGGCAGCTGGTACGCGTTAGTGATGTATTTACGTTACTTTTGAGTGCTTGTACTTACTAAAAATAGTGATTGAAAAGTGTTGATCAAAACTTGCTTCTAAAAGGTGATTCTTTCTGTATTGAAGTGGAAGGTATTGGTGAATGTCCCCATACATAATATGTCATCTAATCTTGCTAGGATACTTTAATCATACTGACTTTTTATGATTTGTGAACATTATTAGTTATTTTAATAGTATTTCAGTAATGTCTCATTCAGTTATGTATTATGAGGTTTCACAATGAAGTTTTAGGAGTGAATGTGTAAATAAATAGTAACAAACGACAGTGTCGCGCCACGACACAACTATCTTATCTCATTTTGAAGGGCTAAGAAATTATCATCACTTTCTTTAGAAAATAGACTGGAGACTAAAGCAATAACGAAAGAGTAAATGCAATCAACATTATAAGTCCATATGGCTAAATAAAATAATATAAGAGAGCAGAGATACAAAGTTAAAATAAATATATCACTAACTTAAGAGAAAGTTTTATGAACACAAACAAATGGACATATTGTCAGTTTAAAGTCTGAGATGATTGTTAGGTCTGTGAGAAACTGGTTATTTTAATATCAGAGTTTTAGAATATTATTGTTATTTTTATCTGTAGAATCTTCACTACATTGTGTTTACGCGTAGCTGTCCAAAATCTTCCAGTTAGCTTTCTAGCTACCACATCTCATTTAATTGTCCAAAGCATATTATCCACAAAAAAAGTATGTAAATGAAATACGTCTAAAAATCTCCATATTTCTCATTTGTTTCGCGTAAACAAAAAAAAATTTTTTTTTATGTAAATAACAATTTCTTTCATTCCCTCTTACTATTAAGAATCAGAAATATGGAATACTTAGAACTATGACTCATTTTGAGCCTGCCGTTGATTGGGAGGAAATTGTATTTTCTTTTGTATCTATTATTTATAAACACGATTCCATTTATTTTGGGTACTGTTTGAGTGTATGGCTAAAATATGTACATTTAATAAAATCGTAAAACCGCTCATATATCCGTGTTATTTTATTGTGATTGACTCTTAAAATTTAACAGTCAAAACTATAATATATACTTTGGTTTGCTTCATGGCTTGTCTTCTCTCAGTGCAAGAATGTGAGTTCATAAAATGTTTTCTACATATCTGGCATAAGGCTGGTGACTGAAACAATACCCAAAATTGAGTTATGAATAAAGTACTGACGCCAGTCACAAGACTGTCCCATGTACTTGTCAGGTCACTCCTCATATTCATTTAATTTAAAACTCCATGACAAAAGGACAGCAACTGGAACAAAGGCTATATCTTGTAGAAATAATTTTGTGATATGGTATGTACCTATGAATGAATGATATGCGTTTCTTATGTTAGGATGAATGTTTGAAGATGTATAACAGTTATGATGTAGATAATAATGTTAAAATAAAGATTTTCGTGTGAGTGTGATGACTAGTGATGAGTGATTTGATAGGTGTAAATGTTTCTGCAAGAGATTATGATGATAGTTTAAAGCAGATTCGCTCTTGATTTAACTTGGCATCACACAACAACATTTTTCCATCGATGTGACCTTATCAGCCAGATGCCAAGTTTGTTCGACAGAGTAGACATTATTATGAAGGTTGTAAATTTTCATTCCTATAAGCTTTTTCTTCTTAGAAGATAGATATTCGTGCTTAATTTCATTTTGTTAATATTTCCTTAAATCCCAAATGTTTGTATTTATGGGCATGATTAAATAGATTGTTTGTCTTTTTGTCATGGAAACGAGTCTTTAGTCGTAGCGTTAAGTAACTCTCTGTATTATAAAAAGATAGTTAAGTTAAACTAATTCATATAATATTATAAATTAGACATTTTGTTTCGCCTGCCAAGGCTATCCGAAGTTTTCTAAGTGATGGAATAACAAATAAAAGAATTTGAAATCTTTTTGCATTTTCATTTATTTGATTTTCGCAGAAAATTAAACAAATCTCCAAAAAAAATTACATAGGAAAATCCAAAGCAAAATTAATATTTACTCAAAATGTTTCGTACCTCGGGAGCTTTGTCTGTGAAGGCTTTAGATCCAGTGGCTTGTATCACTCAGTGATATTGATTCGCAAAAGTCTCAGTTTCCCGCCCTCAACCAGGGCGACGCCGCAGTCGTTGGTGCTGCCGCAGTAGTGATACGACGAGAACACTGATATCAGACGGCCACGGAGTTGACACTGCAGAAGAACATGAAGAAAAGTGTGAATATAAAGTAAGGATAGCATTTCTCCTAGAGGATATAAGATATAGAAAATGTCCGTGACTACCGCAGGACCACAAACGCCAATCGCTTCCATATTTGGTAAATAATTAATACTCAATTGGTACTAATTAGTACTCGAACAAAAAATTGGTACCTACCCAAGATGTTTTCGTGAAAATCGACTTATGTGGGATGGCGGTAGTCACGGTGTTAAATTTTTGAAGGCAGTCTTAAGGTATTGGGTTTTTTTTATGTAAACCGGATTACTTTGTCTAAGTGGATAGGAAAAAGAAGAAAATAAAAAAAGGAAACAGCCAAGAAGATTTATATTATTAGACTTCTGTCCAAAAGAAACAGAATCAATTTTACTTTAAAAACAAGCTCGTATGTAGCGGCCATATTAAATTTAGTGTAATGTTATTTACTTTATTGTTTACTACTCTTCAAGAAAAAAAATGTAATCGGCCATATTGAAATTATTACAATCTTGAGTACAGTTCTCGTCAAATAACTTTGCCCCTCTGAAGTTAGCTATTTGCAAAGATCGCGCAGGTGCAGTCACGTACACGGGAGCAAGCGGGACGCAAGCATGCATCGAACGTAAACGAGCGACAGACATAAAATCGCGCCCCGCCCCCATGTCTCTTACGCATGCGCAGTTGCAGTGTGTTCGTAATTTTTTCTACTATGCAGCCACTCGACACAACTTTAGAGGGGCAAAGTTATTTGACGAGAACTGTATTGTCACCGGAACTTCAAGTGTGTGCAAAATTTCAGCTCAATCGGACAAATGGTCGAAAAATGGTTTGCAAATTTTGACGGACACCTTACAAACATACGAATACAAGCTTGTAAAAAAAAATTAACTGCATCAGTGTCCGTTTCGATGGCGCGGCCACGACGTTTTTTTTTTTAAAAAAAATATGCCACGATTTTGTAAAAATTTGTAAAAGTACCTAGACTCCCAAAACCATAAATTTGTCAAAGCTATGGTTAAAAAGTTATAAGGGTTTGAACGTGGCCGCGCCATTGAAACGCTCCGAACCGCGCGGCCACGGAGATCTTTAAAACTAAACATTGCAGAGACCTGAAATTTTGGTAAGTAACAGATTGAATTTGTCAAAACTAGTAAAAATAAAACAAAAAATCCTAGGTTTATATTTCAGGAGCTATAAGACTAATACGCCATGGCCGTGCCATTGAAACGGTGAAAAACACATTTTCACACCACCTGATCGAAAACGTCAAATTATATGTCATGCCAACCTAACCTAAAGTGAGTCATTTTTGGCCGGTGGCACAGCCGGACAATAATATTGTACAGATTGTACTGGATTTCATTATAACCTGCTGGTCAATAATGTGATTTAAATTTGGAACCTCATCTGTCTGCTCAATTGGCGGTACATTAGGTACTTAAAACGCCTTCTGTCTCTGTCTCTCTCTTTCTGTTCCAGAAAGAGGAAAGATATTCTCGATACTCTTACTACTTAGGGATGATAGTCTCGAATTTCTACAAAATCATAAGGATTGACCAGGGTCCAGGATTAAAGACAATATTATAAGAATAATTGGTTATGTACGGATTATTGTATAAAAGGATAAGAATAACAGTTTAAACCCATTTATAGTCGATTTATTAATTTAAAAACTATTTTCTCGAGCATCTCCTATGACGTTCTAAATTCAAATTGCATACAGCCAAGCGTCCGAACCCATTCTACCCAAGGAACTTCTACTACAACCTGGAATGTGCACAGGCTGTCGATACACGGTCCGAGGGAGATAGCTTCGCGAGAGCCCTCTGTCCCTTTCATTAGGGTGACCAACCAATATCATGTAGGTTGAGACCAATATAATCCTACTAATATTATAAAGGTGAAAGTTTGTATGTTTGTATGTTTGTGTAACAATCAGGCAAAAACGGCTGAAGGGATTTGGATGAAATTTGGCACACATGTAGTTCATATCCTGGAATAAAAAATAGGCTACTTTTTATCCCGGTAAGTGGCATGGATTAATGGAGACTGAGGTGGAAGTGGGAACTCACAGCCGCTGCTGCCTTAGTACTTCAGATTCACAGGTACCAGGAGACCAGAAACATCAAGTACCAGGAGACCAGAAATACGTCAAAGTATTTTTGGGCTGGTATAATTACGTAGGTAGGGTAGGTGTAGGGAAGGTGTAGGGTAGGTGTAAGGTAGATGTAGGGTAGGTGTAAGGTAGGTGTAAGGTAGGTGTAAGGTAGGTGTAGGGTAGGTGTAGGGTAGGTGTCGGTGTAGGGTAGGTGTAAAGTAGGTGTAGGGTAGGTGTGTGGCAGGTGTAGGGTAGGTGTAGGGTGAGTGTTTCCTGAGTAAAAAATTTACAATACAAATCAGGAAACCTTGCTGTTTCCGATATTCACGCGGGCGAAGCCGCAGCTGGTAGAAGCTAGTAGGATATAATATATTAACCAATAATTTGATTTCATAATTAATAATAATTATGCTTTAAGGATGGATTAAAGTAAAACGCATTAAACTATGTTTTATTATATCCTGGGGCCTGAAATGAAGACTGCAAATAACGGAATAATTTTTGATATTTGAATGACTTGGAATGACATCAAGCCATTTTTTCTCCCTGATTCTACTCCAGGCAGTCTGAAATTATATTTTTAAATGTATTTCAAATGGACGAAGTAACACACCTAAATCAGCGATTAATATGGGAAGTTGAAACTTTTTTGCCATTTCCCTACAATGTTCCTCGGGAAATGTGAAATTTCATGATCACGTCTTTTAAGTATTCGGTACACCGGTATACGGTACATATAAAGTTTTATTATGCTTACGTTGAAGACTACCTCCTATTTATATGCTGCATTGTGTAAATAATCTTATAATTTCGTTCATTATGGGCACCCTACTTCAAGAATTGCAATATACTTACTTGAAGAAAGAAACACCGCATCCTGCATAGGATTCGCTTTTGCAACCGAACAGCTTTTGAATCGCACACTTTTTAACCATCTTTATTACATCCGAATAAAGAAATTGATTGTTTTACAACAAATAAATATGGCTGGTGGGTTACCAGTCTAACTTATATAATTATATATTCTACTAATAATCTTTTCTTTTTTAATTACATTTCAATACAGTCTCTAAATTATTGCTAAAAAAATGCTCTCATTCTAACAGATAATTTAAAAATATTAGAAATATATCAGAACGAAAGTTAATGTTTTTTTAATAAGACACGACAATATTATTTTTTCCTACCATTCCTACTAAATTCGGGAATAATCCTCCTGGCAACACTTTAGAAAGGGACACTGGGCTCTCCAAGCGCTTTCTCCCTCGGACCGGATTTCTCTTGACCAAGTGATTGTCTGTAATAGAACTTAGCATCATAAACATAAGGTTTATTTTTATATTGGTGTCAAATTGACAATGCTCATTCCAGGTTGTAGTAGAAGTTCCTTGATTCTACCAGCTGATATAAAGCTCTGTATAAAGCTTTGTGTACACATAAATTGTATTAGGTTGCTAATAATAGGCCTGCACATATTTACTTACCCACAGAGAAGTAAAAAAAAAACGAAAATCGAGTTGGTCGTGGCCGCTATGTGGTAGGTATACCGAGTGGAACGCAAAAAAGGCGCGAATATTGCAAATCCGTATGGTATTAAACTAACTTTTTTTAAGTAGGTATACAGTATAATTCTAAATATTATACATGTCTCTACTTAGTGTTTGTAAATTTAAAATACGTTGTTTTTCGTATTATGGCTTATTATTTTCTCACAGGAGGTGTGAAAAGTAGAGTATCCTCCTCGGGGATAAAGGTGTCTTTGTCTTGGGCTAGCTTGAATCCCTCGCTGCATTCAGGATTCTTGTATTAACTCCCTCGCTTCGCTCGTGAGTTAAACTCTAAACTCCCTCGCTACGCTCGGGAGTTAACTCCCGAATCCTTCATTGCGTTCGAGATTCAATATGATGCCCGTGACACAAGACACTGCTTTATCCCCTGGGTGCATAATCTACTATTTCGCCGATATCTCGCTGAAAAATCATCGCAGAGGTCTGAAGTTTTAGGTAAAACCTAGATCTGAATTTGTCAAAACAGGTAAAAATGCACAAAAAAACCCATTCACATTTCAGAAGCTGTAGAACGGAATATTAAATACGTCTTGAATATGACGATAGGGTGACCATGGCTTATTGTTTATAGAAAACTTTTCAACTATTTTACTAGAAATTGTATCTTAAGGATTCTAAATGAAATAAAAGTGAAACGTTAGTATTCAAAACCATGTTTATTTGTTTAAAAATCGTTGTTTGCTAGCTGAAAATACTGGTTTTGAGTAGACGTGCGAAAACCATAACAGATAACTTTGCATAGCGTTCGTAATGACTAATGAGTATAAAATGGCATAATTTGATGAATAAGACTAAGATTAAATTCTGCCAGAAATAATCCCCGTAATTAAGTCATGTATTCTAACATTGAATAGCAGGAGCAAAGGAGCGAACGAAACGCGCGGGTGCAGCGCGGGAGACGAAGGCTGGCTGTCTAACTAATGTAGTGTATAATCTATGTTCTTAGTTTGCATAATTATATCTATGTATGTTACTCGTGTACTTAAAGACCAATCCTTATTAAGGCTAGGTTATCCGGAAAAACGTTGTTTTGCATTGTGTAAAATTGTGTTTTATTCGTAAAGAACACGGATTTAAATTTTGAAAAAAATATATTACATATTTCACACTTCGATCTAGCTATTTCGGCCGTGCGATACACGATTACTTGCACTTTACTGCATCCAATTAAATCGCAAAGACAAGTCAAAATCAAGATGTAATTATCATTTCATTTGAGTTATATAAGGTTTTGAATAATAAAACTTATACCACAATAAAGGTCGTAAAAAATGTGATTAAAATCGGCCGTCATAATGTGAAATATGAAAATACGTATCCCACTAATTCCAAAATCAAGTGATTTTGTCTTTTCATGCGCGCGCCCCGTGTCATTTAGTCCCGAGCGGAACGTGTTGGAGGTCGGACGTGTGCCAATTTTTGCGATGCCGCCACCCCCGCTAAGTTCTGTTACTGGCTAAGCCTAAATTGATTACCGCTCGAGCACTGCCGGCACACCGGTGTGCCGCGAATTTAATGTTTATGTTTATTTACGTCAGATTTATTTTTTATTTTGGAATTTTCACGTGTTAGTGGTTAAATAATAATACTTGTATACAATTTAGTGTTCAAACAGTTGTAATATAGTTAGTTTTTATTTGATGTAGCTATAACTTTGTACAAAAAAATGGGGGAATAAAAGTTGTCATCAACGGCTCTTCGTTGCAGCGGTGACTACTTTTTTTTTATAAACTTTGGCTGAATAAACAAAAAGGTATATAGGTATATTATACATAATTTACTTTACTAACTAGGTAAGTACCAACACGGAACAGATAAATTTACACACCGCGAACATGTAAACAGTTTAATTTAAACCTTATTTCAATACGCATAAAGACGTGCGCTTTAGTGGTTTAGTTTTCGCGCGAAATAGATTTACCAACCGCATCAAGTATGTAAAACAATTGAATTTGAACCCTATTTCAGAGTGCATAAAGCCACCTCGCGCGCACATGATACAATGATTTACTGTTTTCAAATGTCAAATAGGTAGTTCACCCCGCTACGTTAGTCTTGATGGTTTCGGAGAGTTTGTATAAGTCTTATAATATTTGTTACCTATTTATTAGAAATGTCCGTTTTCACTTATCTTACTCCTAAACAAATGCCAAAATAATAGCTCGTATCCTACATGAGAGTTGAATATCGGTGCAATAATGTTTTGGTGTTCATGTAGAGAAGAAATATAAGTGTAGTTATACGCTAGGTGGGTACCTACTCACAGCCACTACAACACAACAAATAATAATATTTATGGTGTCTGCAACGTTTGTGTAGGTCTCGTCTATGCCAACCAATACGCGCAGCGCACTCGTGAGTCGCGTGCCATAGTGTAAAAGTGTTACAGTATGACCATTTCCTATGAAAATATTATAATAACATACTTTTGGTAACGTTTAGGCTACCGGACCAGCTCATTTATGCGCTGTACACTAGAGTCCATCCTCTTACTAATTACTAACAATGTATCAAGTTATGACAAGACATACAAAAAACTATGTGGTCAGTTTGGATAGTTTTTAATCCAATGCGTAACTTTATCGGTGTTTATTGGCAAGAGGAAAAATGCATAGAAATTATAAATTACATACACTAAACTGTTCTGACTTCCAAAAAAGAAGAGGTTCTCGATTCGACTGTTTTTTTGTTGTTGTATGTTTGCTCAGCGATATTTTCGCCAATTGTCAACCGATTTTGATGATTCTATTTTTTTTGGAACTGTATCTTCCCGGACTGATCCCATTTCAATTTGGTGAAGATCTGATGAAGAAATTCGGAGATAGGTAACGGAACTCCTTCCCCATGAATGTAACTATCATAAATTCATAATCATAATACAAAAAAGAATTTCTCGCACCGCGTCGCACGCAGTCACGCACGCTCGACGCGTTCTCGTTTGGTGGCCGCGTCTCGTGCACCGCCCGTTCGATTTAATAACATTGTTGAATTATTTTAATTTTACATTATCTCCTAAACAGTGAGTTCAAATAACATGCTGTAAAAGACAAAGTTTATCTTCATAAAATTATCTTGATGATGAAGTAACTTTCGCTAGTAAGGATTAATATGCCTGCCTAATATTAATGCTGAAAAACCACCTTTAATTTTTAAATAAATTATTTGACATAAAATGCCTTAGTGTGGCTTATTTATAAGAGATAGATATAGGTGTAACGACGGACTTTTTTTTAGATCGAATGAAAAACAATATCTTTGTAGTACATGGTACTTACGTATAATTAGCTATTACCACAGCGCACTTAGCGCACTTCCACTTTATAATATTATTTAGTAAAGATTTGAATAAAATAGTAAGTATCTCATTATCATTATTATAACACCACAAAAATACATAAAGAAATTAAACACACACCCCCACATAAGTACATACCTACGTAATTATTACAATTCTATCCTATTTATTTATTTAAAACGGTTTGCTATCTATGTTTCTGTGTATGTGCGTCTGTGTGCCTGTGTATCTGTCTTTGGCACTGTAGCTCCGTTATCTTTATTGAACAGGGATATTTTGTAAGTTTTTAAAATTTTACTTGTTAATTACCAACAAATCAAAATCAAAATTTGCGTTACAGGTCAATAGAGCATACGGAAGGGCGTGACTTGTCTCCAAAATAATACTCATTTATTGGGGTTACCCCAAACGGTATAGTTGGGAACGACACCATTGTTGAAATTAAATGTCCAATAACGGCATTAAGAAAAGGGAAATGCTGCTATTGAAGAAAATAAAATACATATATTTAAATTCGATAGAATAAAACATACCAGAGTTATAAACAAAAAAGTAATTGGTATTACCAAGTGCAGGGTCAACTTCACGTAACAGAAAGGAACCCATGCATTTTTGGAATATGGTCCGGTGAAAACTAGTAGTAGAAAATATTTCAAGAGATGACGAATTTTGGCGGGTGCACATGGAGAAAAAAGTTATAGATTTTTATTTGAAATGTATATTACCAGAGATTTTGGATCCGCGCCAAAATCGCGGTATGCCAATACGAGACATAATATTGAAAGAAAACAAAGAAAATGTTAATGATAAGCCTGTGCAGCCAGGTCCAAGCAAATCCAAGGACCATATTCCGTGTCAATCTACTCAGCTAGGTCCATGCAAACCGAGACAGCTACAGTTCAACGAATTTTAGCCAGTTGCATTGGTAACTTTTATTATGTTAACTATTTGATTAAAAAATATAAAAACATTTTTGTTTTTTTTTAATAGCATCTAGGCAAATTCCAAACCATTTATACTTTTAAGCTTTCTTGAATTATAATATTCAAGAATTGTAACATAATTTTCCTAAAGTAAGTGTGCCTACCTACTACTTGATTTTTACGAAGGTATCGCACCAAAGCCAAATAGTTTTGTATCGTACTCGTATTCATAATTTTCGTGTCAGTCAATTTTAAATCCACCATATACTCTAAAATCAATAAGTATTCTTACTGATTTTTAATGATTAGTAATTGGATTCAAGTTTGTACAATACGTACTTAATCCATCTATAAACTTAAAAAATACTTAATAGAAAAATAAAACAAAATAAACTTATACTAATCAATTCAAGTTGATCTACTGCATTACTTTATCCTGTGACGGAACTTAGTACCTACCCGAGTCTGTGAACTCATGAGCGAGCGGTGCGCTTGGTGCGCGCGTCTCCCGCATCGTAACTTATTACGTATTGCTACTCCTTGCGGGGCCTGAGGTAAGCGTTAGATGCCTACGCGCTCAAGTCAGGCTCGCCTTAATAAATGAGTGAGTTATCAACGAGCAGTCACAGCGTTTTACTCTTCTCCAATACCCAACCTTACATGGCGACCCTGCCATGTTTGGTGATGGGGTGTTGGGTCGCAATGCAGGCGCACGGTGCGTGAGGTACAGATTCGTTCTCCGTAGTTCGTACTGTTCGTAGCCGTCCAAAAAGAGATATCCCGCCGTCACATCCCGTCTTCCCCCTCCAAAAGCTTTTTTTCGACTAGTCGTCGTTTTACTTTTAGTTAATTCATACGTAGTACTTGTTGGTGTTTTAAATTTTGGCATGCAGATAAAAAATGGTGATTTTAGTATCATGATATTAATCCTTATCCATTTAAATGGTTTGATAATTAAGGTTGATTGTGTCCGTGTAAATTACACTTTAAATTATTCGAATCGGACCTTTCGTTCAAAAGTTACGACGGTAATAAACATGCTCGGAGAAAGAAAAATGTCGCGGCTTGAGCGAACTGGGGAGAATCGTATCAATGCTTGGTCCGATGAAGTTGAAACATCACGTCATCATAAATGGTACATTGTCGAGGGCCTCCTGAGACCATAGAATAAGTAGAAATGGCTAAGTAATTAATGAAAATCGTTGTGCTTAATTTTCCAAAACTAACCTTTTATAAGGGGCGTTGAAGTTTGTGGAGTACCTACTAAATCCGCGCGGACGAAGTCGCGGGCGAAGTGCTAGTTTTTTATAAAATAGACATCCTTACTGAATCCCATGATTATCATATCAAAAAATGTGCACGTGGATCGGTAAACATATTATTTGAAATCTAATGTGGAAAATTGAAAATCCACTAGTATTCAATTCAATTCATTTATTTCAGATAGCGATCTTCCATTCCTACATCTTTTTTAAAAATAATATATACCTAAGTACTTACTTAATACTAACACAACAAATACCTGAGCTACATAATAAAAAATATACCTACCTACTTACCTACACATACAATGGAAAGATTGGATCAAGACCGAAACTTTTCGCAATTTTTGGGGAAAATTGAAATAATCAGCTTGTAGATTCCATATTTCCCTTTGATACGGAGTTAAGAATGCATGCAAAATTATGCACCGTTTATACAGGGTGTCCCAAAACTCAACGTCAAGCCGAAACGGGGTGACAGGATTGATCATAACCATCACGAGAAAAATCTGAAAAAAAATCTATCCCATGCAGTTTAAAAATTATGGGCGTTTTAAGAAAAACCTAGAAATTTGATCAAACTGTACCATTTTTCGGTTATTGTGGTTATTCTTTTTTATTTTTGTTCATTTCAACTTTGGAAACGTAATCCTAAATAACATTTCTAGAATCCCAATAAAAAATAATGACACAATTGCCTCAAGTTTCCGAGAATTGAGACTATTTGTTAAACTACGAATTTAAAATTTTCAAGATTCGTCGACTTTGACAGGCCCTCCTATAAAAAAAATGTACTAGAGTGCCTTGGCAAGTGGCATTAAAAGTTGGCGCATTTAATCAGAATTCTAAAATGGTACAATACTTGTTAGTTCCATACAATAGAAAAGAGTAAAAAAATTAAAACCTCAAGTAACCCGATTTTTGCTATCTCATTTTACTCAGTTAAAATGTTTTTAATTCACACAAGCTCTAGGTAGGTTCTTAATTTTAAGACAAAATGATGAGAGAGATGGATAATGGGTATGTTCGCCATGAGTGAGCGAGACAGATAGTGACGCCACTTTTACCAAAGTGAAAAAAAGTTAGTAAAATTAGTAAAATAATTAGGTTTGTTGGAATAAAAGTCAGATGATAGAGAAATACAACACAAAAGTCCAGAGAGAAGCCAAAGTTGCCGGTATGTTATCAACAAGTCCAATTCACAAAGATTCAAGTCCAAAAAGAGAAGCCAAAGTTGTCAGTACTAAATCAACACAAGCGAATACGAACGTGCGCAGTAGACGAATGAGCGAAACGTACTAACTGGTTGGTGTCGGACTGGTAGCGTAGCCATTTGCTTGGCTGAAACTAGTGCGAATGAAACAGATAGATGCCATAGCATCTATCTGTTTCATTCGCACTCGTTTAAACGACGCATCTCCGTCTCAATGCGTGGCGTCACTATCTGTCTCGCTCACTCATGGTAAACATACCCATTATCCATCTCTCTCATCATTTTGCCTTAAAATTAAGAACCTACCTAGAGCTTGTGCGAATTAAAAACATTTTAACTGAGTAAAATCTGATAGCAAAAATCGGGTTACTTGAGGTTTTAATTTTTTTACTCTTTTCTATTGTATGGAACTAACAAGTATTGTACCATTTTAGAATTCTGATTAAATGCGCCAACTTTTAATGCTACTTGCCAAGGCACTCTAGTACATTTTTTTTATAGGAGGGCCTGTCAAAGTCGACGAATCTTGAAAATTTTAAATTCGTAGTTTAACAAATAGTCTCAATTCTCGGGAACTTAAGGCAATTGTGTCATTATTTTTTATTGGGATTCTAGAAATGTTATTTAGGATTACGTTTCTAAAGTTCAAATGAACAAAAATAAAAAATAATAACCACAATAACCGAAAAATGGTACAGTTTGATCAAATTTCTAGGTTTTTCTTAAAATGCCCATAATTTTCAAACTGCATGGGATAGATTTTTTTTCAGATTTTTCTCGTGATGGTTATGATCAATCCTGTCACCCCGTTTCGGCTTGACGTTGAGTTTTGGGACACCCTGTATACAACTAGCACTTCGCCCGCGACTTCGTCCGCGCGGATATTAGTAGGTACTCCACAAACTTCAACACCCCCTATACCCCCTTATAAAGGTTAGTTTTGGAAAATTAAGCACAAATATATATTTTTTTTTTTCGATTAATTACATTTATTACTTAGCCATTTCTACTTATTCTATGGTCTCAGGTTCAGCGCAACTGTTCACCCCGTTCACCCCGTCAGGAGTTGATTATGCAAAAATTGTTAGGTACATCTGTTTCAATAATCCCATTTTTAGTTCGTTCATAGCATTCCGACGTAAATTAAAGCAAGCAATAATGTCCTCCCCTAAAAACTTGCTGCAACCCCTGTTTCACCCCTTATTATGTATGTAGTTTATTTGCGAAAAATCCAATCATTTGTTATTCTTATTGTTTTATCGAAATCATTTTCAACTTCATCGGACCAAGCATTGTTATGATTCTTCCCAGTTCGCTCAAGCCGCGACATTTTTCTTACTCCGAGCATGTTTATTACTGTCGTAACTTTTGAACGAAAGGTCGGATTTGAATAATTTTAAGCGTGATTTACACGGACATAATCAACCTTAATTATCAAACCATTTAAATGAATAAGGATTAATATCATGATACCGAAATCTCAATTTTTTCATATCACCAAGGATTTGCTTGAATAATTTTAACAAAAAGCGGTCATGGTGACTTATCCATAATAGTTAGACATATGGTATCGCGGACTTTTTTGTAGACATTGATGACTTCTATAAAACTGTAGTACATCACTTTGCTCTATTGTCAATAGATTCCGCAGCGTACGCGATATAAGGATTTTTTCTCACACCTTGGGTTACATTATCGAAGTTTTCATACGGATCCCTAACCTTTTTGAAAATATTCTATAGCCTATGTCCATCATCGATAATGTACGATTCTACTGGTGAAAGAATTTTTCAAATCGGTCCAGTAGTTTCGGAGCCTATTCATTTCAAACAAACGAACAAACAAACAAACAAACAAACAAACAAATCTTTCCTCTTATAATATTAGTATAGATAAGTATGTTTTTTAAGATTTCGTCAATAATTTCAGTTATTCATCCTCCTCATTTATTTGATAGCTATATGGCTATGTCTGATGTCAAAAGCCTATTTTCTCCTTACCATAAACCCGTTCTGATGCAGTTCATGCGCCCTCACGACGTGTGACAGCTGGTTGGCCATGAGGAAGCGGTCCAGCGCGTTCTGGTCGAACACGTGACCAGTGCCTCGCTTCGCGTTCGCTGCGAAGCCCTCATTGGAAGCCAGTTCCAGTTGGAGCGTCGCTGTAATCTTGTTCGGCCTGAATGGATGAACAGCAAGGATTTTGGCCATTGCCAAAGATTTATTGATATGGTCACTAGGTACAAGATGTTGTTAGGTAAGCTAATTACGTAATAACTTAAGACAGCAGGACCCTTATGTAGGGACTGAATAAATTAACCGACTTGGTATTAAATACATGGATCTCACAACTTTTTACGGTAGAAGAACTGAGTTGCGAGACTTGTTTTTTTTACAATTTATGTTTTTGATGGCATAACACTTGTTTATTATATTTATGATATTTGCTCATTGGCGGATCCGGAGGAAGAGTGCAGCTAAGGGGCTCAAGCCCCCAAAAGACCCAGATTACAGACTCTGGTAGTCTACAAACTGACGAAATCATTGAGTAATTTACGACAAGGCATCCAACGAGGCTTTTATGCGTTAAGCAAAATAAAATGCTATGTGCTTTTTTTAGTGTTAACTTTGCTAAAACCAACCCTCAGCGGGGTCAAGCCCCCCTAAATGTCAATCTTGGATCCGCCTCTGTATATACTTTGATCCAAACTGTGGGCAGTGGAAGATTCAAACCAGTGGGGCGAAAGTCGCCCTTATTGCTATGACTTAAAGGCGTCAAACAATTGGTGAAGTCGTCTGACTTCAGCTATCTAATGATATCAATAACTAGATAGATAGGTACCTAATCCGGTACCTATCTATATATTGTTAAGAACTTACAGCTAATTAACCTGTTTTTCGCGGCGAAAGCAACAAGCATTATCTAAAGACTGGAAGATTGACACCGTTTCCCCTGGCTACGCAAATCAGTATTTAATTTCTACTTTCTACCATTGTTGTAAGTATAGTAACTTGATGGGATCGTTCCACAGCAGCTCCCACGCGATGGAGCTCTGCTCGGCCGGGCGCGGCAGGGGCACGGGCACCTTGTCGATGGCGGAGATCAGCGGACACACCCACGGCGGAGGCAGCCCGCCGTGGCAGCAGAACACCTGGGAATTCCACATGTATACTAAATACAGATAGGCCAACTACACGACCAGTCGGCGCTCAAATAAAATTTTTCGTTAAGCCGATTATAAATATGGTCGAATAGTCTGCTTCTAGTCAGTCCATTCCTATTCCTAACAAATTTTTCGTACAAAATTTTGAAGGAGAATGCAGTTTTGGACTCAGCCTGTGCCGTGCTGTATCGAGTTGTGCTATTTATACATATTATTAAAAGTATTTGTACATAATATGTAATTTGAAAGGTAAGCTTCATTTTATTGTATCCATCAGTAAGAAATGTGCAGTTAAGAAATATGACTGATAACATCAGTAGAACATCATCTGGGTGGCTAAATGGAGCCCATACAAAAGTAAGTATTATCCTTTGTGAGCGAATCTATGGAAATACACAAAAAAAAACTTTTGTTATTAAAATTAGTGAAGGACAGAAGTAGATACCTACTTTGTCATCAATGACAGCCGCTAGAGGGAGACAGTCGAAAACATTGTTTATTGCATTCCATATCTTAACGCCTTCAAGCTCACCGTATTTGGCAATGCACTCACTGCAAAACAATTGAAGTTTTTATTACCTAGTTGTCTGATGTTAGACGGTTGTAGACAAATGAAGTCATCAGGGGATTGACTGATGATGTCGTGACGAGTTATGACCATTAGGCACGTTTAGGTACTAGGCGTAACAGTCAGCGCAGACCCTACTGAAAACTGCAGTTTCCATTGATTAATCCAACTAGGTACCTACTATTATAAACGCGAAAGTTTGTGAGGATGAATAGATAGAATTTCCCATAAATGCGTCGCCTTTCTGTCACGTTTGCTATTTCATACCCTATCGAACAAGCTCCAGCAGTTTGCAGTTGTTCAGGTAGAATCAAACCTAATGGCGACTAGGAACACTCTGCGAGCTTGCGCAGTAGCAAATTCATGTGACGTCACCCCCGCCCTGTGGATGACGCGTGGAGGTACCGCACAGTGAAAATCGAACTTCACAGACGTCATTAAATTTGATTGACAAACACAAATATGACGTAGTAGATACTAGATAGTTCAAGCCCAACCACAAAACTTACTTGTAGAAAGTGAACATCTTCTGTATATCCCTGATCTCGTGGTTCCCTCGCACCATGAGCACGGCGTTGGGCCGCTGCAGCTTGGCAGCCAGGAGGTACGCCATCAGTTCCGTGCCATGCGACCCTCGGTCCACGTAGTCACCCAGGAACAGTATCCGTGTAGCTGCTAGCGCTGTTCCAGATGGCCATAGCGCGCTTTCCATGGAGAGAAGAGCGCTCAGATTACCGTGGAGATCCCCTGCAAACATGCAGCTTAGCTGTTTAAAAGGTGGTTAAGCATGCAATATCTGCGTCAGTATACTGACTGAAACGTTTAAGGACATATCCTAACCACGGTCGCCACAGGAGACAGCAATGTTCATTGTTCCACTTCCATGAAGGTCACTTGCAGAGTACATAATATCCAAGCCGTAAGTTTAAGCCACAATCGTACTTTTATGGGGATGTTAAGGTTAAGCGATGGAAATCTCTGCATCGTCCACCTGTTTCGTTCAACTTGTAACCTGTGTGTGTGGTGGTAATAAAGAAGGTTATCAGCTCAACTCACCAACAGCATAGACAGGCGAGGCCAGGCGCAGTAAGCGGGGTTCGCTGGCGCATATGGGCCGCACCAGCTCGGCGAGGCGCAGCAGCAGGCCGCCCAGCGCCGCCTCCTCCGTCGCCGACAGCCAGGACCACGCCGGCTTCACCAGCGTCAGTGCGCTGCCACCCGAATGCCGACGTGACTAGAATACCACAACAAAAGCGTGTTCACGTAGAAATTTGCCATTGACACGATAAGCCCAAAAAAAAAGTAAATAACGGTCATTGACCTTTCTTACAATATTTCTTTACAATAAAAAACTTTATCACAAAAAAAAACCAAAAAAAAACACTACCAAATAGGCACAAATAACTTTAATTTCGGAAGTCGGTGTTGAAGAAGCAACCAAAAACACCGACTTTGCAGTGTATTGTTTTGTAAAAATTTTTTTTTTAATTTTTTTAGTGCAGAATACGTAATTTCGTATAATAATTATGTGGATAATTTTTCCACATATTTTTTCCAGCCACTTGGATTTAAAAACCAAATAAATGGTATATTCTATCACAAAAATCCAGATTTTTTCAAATCGGTTCATTAAGGACGGAGATATGAGGTAACAAACGTACTCTGTGTAACAAACATAATAGGTCTTTACCTATGAAATTGCCGTTTTGTATGAAAAAATTTAAACGATTTTTTTTCATGTATTTTTTATTTGTATTAATCGAAGTAATCACCCATGCAATCAATGCATCTTTGCCAACGCAGTGGCAGTTTATTGATGCCCTTCTTAAAGAAATCAGCTGGACGGGAGGCAACAAATTCTTCAAAGGCATTTTGTACTGCCTCTCGGGTATTGAATTTTTTTCCCGCCAAGAAGTTATCCAAATTCTGGAAAAAGTAGTAGTCTGTAGGCGCAAGGTCTGGTGAGTAGGGCGGATGACGGAGAGCTTCCAACCCCAGTTCTTGCAACTTGGAGACCGTCTGCTGTGCAGTATGAGGTCGCGCGTTGTCGTGCAGGAGCAGCGGAAACGAGCGATTGACCAATGCTGGTTGGAGATGTGCCAGCTTCTCCATCATTGTGTTCAGTTCTTCACAGTACACATCTGCAGTAAT
Source organism: Melanchra persicariae (assembly GCA_947386135.1). Classification (NCBI taxonomy): domain Eukaryota; kingdom Metazoa; phylum Arthropoda; class Insecta; order Lepidoptera; family Noctuidae; genus Melanchra; species Melanchra persicariae. The sequence continues at coordinate 1,305,232 of OX376653.1, read as the reverse complement.
GCTCACCCCGTTTGGTAAGAAGCTGTGATGAAACACACCGGCGCTAGACCACCAAACAGTGACCATCACTTTTCTAGGGGTAAGTTTTCGTTTAGGGCATTGTTTAGGTGCTGAACCAGGATCCAACCAACTTGCTGAGCGCTTGCGGTTATCAAACAGAATCCATTTTTCATCGAAGGTAACAATGCGGTTCAAAATTCCTTCATTTGTGTGTCTGTTGAGCAGTGCAAGGCACGTCTCGACGCGTACTTCGCGCTGGCGGTCATTGAGTTCGTGGGGCAACCATTTGTCAAGCTTTTGTACCTTGCCAATTTGACGCAAATGGACCAATATTGTTTTGACGCTAACGTCGAAAGCTGCTGCTAATTCAGCCGTAGATTGTGTATCATCAGCTTCCACAATCGCCTTTAATTCGTCATTGTCGACCAAAGTCCTCGGACGACCGCGAGGTTCATTTTTCAGGTCGAAATTTCCAGAACGGAAGCGAGCAAACCAATAACAGGTGGTGCGTTGGTTTGTAGTGTTAGCTCCGTAAACGTCGTTGATGTTGCGTGCCGCTTGTGCCGCGTTGCTGCCACGACGGTACTCATATTCCATAATTACTCGAATTTTTAACGTATCCATGATGACGAAAAAGATTGAAATGCGATGAAAATGTAACACTAATCAATAAACAAATGACTACTTTTGGAAAAAAAAACCATGTTTTTAAAATAAAATTAATTTGAAATTAGAATTCTTAGCCAAACAAAAATTATTTTGATTTGAAATGGCCAGTACTGCAGAACGGCAATTTCATAGGTAAAGACCTAATATAAAAGGAGAACCTCCTTTTTTTGAATTCGGGTAAAATGGAAATAAAGACAACGCTGCCCTGAAATAGAATCCGCAATGTATTTTATTGGAAATTTATCAAGCGCCTACCATAGAGCTTTTGTGCACTCGCTCGTATTCGGTCTTATTTCTTGGATTTATTTTTGCATACATCTTACTAGGTACTACACTACTAGGTATCATTAATACGAAAGTTGAATGAATGCATGTTTGTCATGCAATCACGCCCGAACGGCTGATAGTCTCTGGATGGCTCAGAGATTGGTCAAAGTCTGGAATTGCCCAAGCTACTTCAAATCCCTTGGAACGATTTCCGATATTCACACGGGTGAAGCCGCTGGCAGAAGGTACGATAGCATTATGCTGAGAGATGACCGTTTTGTGCGGTTGTGGCGCATATCTTACCAACTTGTCTAACTTACCTAATTTTGTTAAACTTTTTTTATTTCTAATGCGTCATGCTAATGGCGCAAATAAACTCTTTTTCTTTCTCCATTCTTTCATTATGTCATATACATTAAACACATAAAAAGTGTCTAGGGATCAAGTACGTTTTAGAGTATCACCGCAATTGAGGATTATTATTTTAACTTTTTTGGATCTTTATTGATTCTTTTATGTGAATTTCACTATTTGAACAAAGAGTTTTCTTTAAAATACATCGATATGGAGCGACGACAACATTTGACACAAGAAGAAATGATGAGAGCCGTCGGAATGTTGCAAGTTCCAGGCAACGTTCTATGGCTGTCGCTCTGGACACGCTATCGTATCACGGGCAGCGTGGTCGAGCGATATGGAGGACCATCTCGCATCACCACTCGCAGACAGGGTTGGTACATCCAAAATACTGCTGGACGGAATCGTACCATGACCGCCATGATGTTAGCTACGAGGCTTCACAGCTCTTCAGGCTTAATTCAAAATCGTTAACGAGAAGTGAGTCTGCGTTACCGAAGTTCGCTGAGTTTCACCTATCGCACCCTACAATCGTAGGAACCATTTATAATGGGCTCGCGAACACAGAAATTGGGAGGAAGAAGACTGGCGTTGTGTTTGCTTTTCCAATGAATCTCCTTTCGGTATGAGGCCGCATACAAGACGTATTCGTTATACGTTTGGAGGACCTCTAGACGTCAAGAACGTTCCAATCACAGCGATTTGGCATGTTTAAAATCAGTGTTTAAAATTGGTATATATAGGTCTAAACATTTAATTTCAACATAATATCAGTTGACTGGTAACCCTGTGCGCACGGGGCACATGTTGAACATAAAATAAATGTACTAACAATTTGCGGCTTGTCAACAACACTAGCGAAGTAATGCACAGCTGCGAGCGCCTCCATGGGCATGCAGCTGGGACCGAGCAGGTCGTACGAGCGCACCTCGTGTGCCAGGAGGTTCGTAGTGGACGGGCTCACTGTGTCCTCTGTGAGTGAAGTCAAGAAAGAAAGAAAAAGCGAATAAAAACAAAATGATTAACATACATTAGTTAGGAAGATATCGCTCAGTGTAACGCTGTGACTTGTGTACAAGAGAGCCAACAGCGCTGGTTTGGAGTTGTTATTAAGTGGAGTTAGAGAGGAGATAGTGTTAACATCATGTATTAAAGAGTTCAAAAGAAACTTGCCATCAAAGTTGTTGAGCTCGACGAACTCGTTGGGCGGGCGGCGGCGCATACGCACGCTGTAGGTGGCCACGCTGTAGTCCGCGCGGGAGCCGCGCCGTGCAGAGCCACCCACACCACGACCAGAGCCGCGTGAACCCGAGCCTGGCCCGCCCGCCACCAACCCTGACAACTCACATCAATTTAAAAACATCAAGAAATGGAGATAAGGAATGCCGACCCGAACAAAATTGCAGAAAGGGGCAACGAGGGTGACGGATGCACACACAGCCAATTGCTTGGACCTTCTGCTGACAACAGATCCAGACCTTTACTCGGTGTCGAATTCATTTCAATTCACCACTTGTAATTCCGACCATTGCCTGGTGAAATCTGTGTCCGTCTACTCCCTGCCCGATCCTAGCCCTAGAGGCACCCGGCGGGTATGAAGATACCGATCAGCAGATTGGGATGGCGATCTGTCTTCGCATGTAATCCTTGGCAGCCTACTGGCTTTTCTTCGACTGATGCTTCGTAGTGCGTGGACGTCGTCGTGACGAATATGCACCCATTCACACGCACAAAACGTTCTGGCAACACATTCATAGTGCGTACAGCTAAGGAGTGGAATTCCCTGTCAGAGTCTGTGTTTCCTGGTAGCAACCTAGGAGTCATAAAGTCAAGAGCGAATAAATGATAAAATATATTTATTTTGTAAGTAGGTATAACATAACACATTAACGCGTACTGTATTTCCTTTTCTCTTTAAAATCAATCGAAAGGTTGTCTTGAAAAGATCGCTTTCAGCGATAAGGCCGCCCATATGTGTCACCCTATGTTATTAATATATGTCTTCTTCATCTATATTTTCTGTAACTTATATGGTGTACATATAAAATTGTATTCTATTCAAACGCGTCAATGGTTTTGGTCATTCTGTAACTTATATGGTGTACATATAAAATTGTATTCTATTCAAACGCGTCAATGGTTTTGGTCATTTTAAGCTAGATGAGCTCGGTGTTTGCTAGCTGACTACCCTGAGAAGAAACACCGAAACAAACTCAGAGGTCAAAGTCTCTTTTAAGGTCCATACAATCGGTACTGGTCGTATGAGAACCTTGTAGGTTAATGTCTGAGGTGGCCTTTTGAGGCAAGTGCCACACAGATTTGGGTGGACCTGTCCAGAAAGTGCAAGCATTTGTCAGTTAACGTGAAGCTCTAACTTAGAACTTCAAGGAGCTCAACGATTTGACGAAAAATACCAAAGTAAGGACATTTGGGTAGGCCAAATAATAACTCAAACTGCCAGACTAACATGAAATGAAACCTTAATATGGCAAACTCATCATGGTTCCCACATCCTCAATACGTTATTTAGTTGAAGACCGTGCAACGTAATAGGTTACTTCTAGGCAAGCGTGCTCCCTCTCGATCATATCATCGCTTACAATCAGGTGAGATAGAAGTCAAACGCGTGCCTATCAATAAGAAAAAATAGGACATACGGTCTAGGAGTAAAAGAAGATAAATAATCATCCAGCCGATGGTAGACCACTGATACCGGCCATCTTTCTCGTAGGTATAACTTTTCGAGGCCGATGGCATCCTGCTTTACATATTGCGATACACGGACTGTTTTTGAGATCACGCCTACGCAAATTACTGTTACGAGCTTGGAGTTCGTGACGATGAAAACAGATAGACACTAACCTACGTGCCAAATAAACTTGCAATAAAGTACATTGACCTTTCTCTAATATCCTTCATAGATATTAGAACAATAAATTTTGAACCGTCTTTTATTACTAGAGAACGTAAAGGATCACGATAGAAGTCGATTTAGGACAGCTTTATGTCTTTTTAATATTAAGAAATTCAATAAATATATGTGGGTTAATGACCCTTATTGCACATTTGTCTGACGCCTACCATAGTGTTGTTTAATTAAAATTAAACAACACTAATTACAACTTTAAACACTGATTATAAAACACAATTGCACTACTGTTCACTTTTCGCAGTTGAAGATCGCTTTCGAAATTATCGCTTGTATCGCAAATCCAATACTGACTCGGTCGGGGGCAATGCGGGCCTTTCATAGGACGGCAGATAATTCCAGAACTACCCTAGAAACATCTAGAAAGTACGCGTACATACCGGTCCCGGCTGACCAGATGTCGAGAAGTCTAGAATGTTGTAGCAAAGAAAAGTCTAGAAGGATGTTGACTCTGCTAGTTCGATACTCGATGGCGCCAGTAGTAACTATATCGTTATGCGTGTAACAATACCAATGGTTATCAGTTCTAAGGTTAACATGACCGGCCTATGTTGCCAACGTGCCTTTTCTGTGGGTTATATTGATAATGAAGTATGTACTTAAGTACAGAAAATATACCTTGTAGGTAAGTGAGAAAACGTAGATCACTATACGTACCTGATCCCATTATGGGCTGCAGTTTTGACGTGGCCGACGTTGAAGCTTGAACCTCGTTATCCCGCTGTCTGAAAATAATCGACCAATTACAAAACAAAAAATACGAACATAATGAAGATTATTATGAACTTTCCAATGACATAGGCCAAAACTCGATACAGCTCCTGATACGTAGTCTATACAAAAGAAGCCATTGTCCTTTCATAAGACTGCCAACCGTCCGGGTTTTCCGGAATTGACCTAGTTTGGGGGGCGACGGGGAGCGTCCAAGCGGGGTTCTCAAAAACGATCCGGGTAAAACCCTGACACTTTGTACGTCCGAGGAATCTTAATTGATTGAAAGGTAAAAGGTAGCAATAAATCTAAGTGTGAAATTAATTCGTAATTGTATAATATGCCGCATATATGCTAATTCTCGAGCAACAATCGAGCGTGCTACTTTGTAACTTCAAGAAATAGGTAGGTAGGTGTTACTGGTATTAAAATCTAATCTACCCATGACTGGGTTTCAAAATTTTCGAGCTTACTCCGCTCGCTCTCACATGATTATTTCTCTGATTTTAGGCATATTTTGACAAAGACACTTGTCGAAGTAGACATGAGTGGTCGACAGAAATTTCATTGTTGCCTTTCCGCATAAGACGATTAACTTAGTCCTGTTTCTGTGGCAATGATAAAAAAAAATGCTACTTTATATACCAGCTCCTAAGATTTTGGCGCTCGTTCGATGTTTTTATTTAAAACGATGAAATTTTTGTTTGCTTGCATCCGGGGAAAAAACTCAATTTCCACCAAATGTCTGTGATTTTTAAACTTTTTATCCGGCCTAGGCAAATTAAGTGATGGCAGCCCTATCCTTTCAGCTTTCTTGACCTTAGTAGTTTTAGCTGTGCAATGATAGTCATTCAGGACAAACGACTTTTAAATAAGCAGGTAGATATAGACTTACTGCAGGTCCATAATATACGCGGAGATACTCTTGGGCGCCCGAAGCAAGGAGCTGGTGCCTCTAAGCCGAAGTTCTGCCACTCCTCGAAGGAACTCCGCTAAAGGCAGCTGAGAGTTCGGTTGCATTCCTAGTTGTCTGCAATTGTTGCATAATATATAGCTTACATGCTAGATACAGTAAAATTCAAATGACTGCTATAACAAGGCATTAACTACCTTCTTGGATGGGAAATCATCAAATTACTACCCAAGTAGCAAAATAATGTCATATAAATAGTACAGTAACGTTTTGTATATAACTTTCAGCCATATGAAAATGGTTTTATAATAGTTTTTTTTACGTAAATATAACGCGGGTTTGGGCGCAGATTATATAACATTTAAATCGTGTTAGGGTCGTTTTGCAGTCGCTCCAGCGACAATAAAGTTGAGTAAAAATCACGTAAATGTTGAAAGTTTAACTAGAACGGTTTGTAATAGTTTCAGTAATACTCTTACAAAACTAAATCATCGTATAGATGTTTTTTTATGCCGGTGGTTGGTCAGTGGTGCAAGCTAGATCACTTGTGTGACAACAATTTATTGTGTTGTGGTAAAATTTATAAAAAGGTTAAGTCAAATGTTTTAATAATCATTATTATTTATTAATTTACTGTGGTGGAAGATGAAGAGCGGTGACTTATACTTGGGAATTTAAAATTTTCGATGATATGTTTGGTTATTTCTTTAATATTTTAATGGGCCTTCATAATGTTAGTGTTTCAATATTGTTTATAAAAATAAAATACATTAATTGGTATTCATCGTTTCCGCCATATTGCCAATAGACATTGGGCGACTGCATTTAGACCTGTTTGATCATATACATGCTTTTGTACGACTTATGGCGTCCTCCATGATGGTTGCAATTAGAGTTATGTTGGAAAATAGAAAAACCTTTGTATGTATTCATGAGAATACTTCTGTATTTCTTACAGGGACATCATGGTGATATATTATGACATCAATGATAAGTTTTTGACCAAAAAAGACTTCAAGTTGCTAAAGCAAATCAAATGGCCATGGAATAACACACATTTTTAGTTATCACAGAAGTGCTATGTAATAAAATAAATAATGGATGTAAAAAAAAAATTAATACTTAAAAGATATTTTTTATTGTATCATGACTCATGAGGAACATTACAACTGATTGCCCATTTTTTAAAATCTTGCCAGAATTGACCATCTTTATCAAGTTCTTCATAACTTTCGTCACTCATTTCCATGGAGTTGTCTTCTTTAAAGAAATCGGAATTATTTAATTCGTCTACAAAAAAAAGATTTGGGTAATATAAACTAACGAATGAATCTATATATAAAGGAGCTTTTTATACAAAAACTTACTTTCGCTATCTAGTGTGCCTTCTGGTAAAAGAACATGAGCGGAACAAAAATTTGTAGAACACCTGTCCTGACTGGATCCAGCATTTTTCGCATTAAACGTTGAAACATGTACGGAACCACTTTCATTTTTACCGATTTCTGCTTGGCTACAATGAAAACCGCGAGGGAACGAATGCGAAGGCGAACGAGTTATATAAAAGATTCTAATTACTGCTTAAATAATCAATTGACTTATATTAGTCATATAAGAATAACGCTTCAACCTTAAAGTTACTTAAAGGTTGAAATTTAAGCCCCAGTATGACGATTTTATAATAGTTAACTATAAAATGATTACATAACTGTTTGTTTTTTAAGTGTTGAATTAAAGGTTCTTAATTTACAAAACATGGCGACTCATCACTATTTTATGACTGAAACATTTACTCGACTTAACGTTGTATGACCGTCATATAAAATGATTGAGATGACGCTTAACAGACACATTAATACGATTTAGATTATTTATAACTAATACGTCGAACTGAATACTACTTTACAACTGTTTAGTTGCTGCAAAACTGTTAAAAAGCCCTTACATGTCTGTTAGTTGTATAGTTCTAATATTATACAACGTTTTTGCTACTTGGGTACTTTCGCTGTTTGTTTGTAACCCTACTCCTACTTATGATATACTTGACGACAAAACAGCGGTGGCAAGTAGGCATGTTCGAGACGAGAGGCTGAGTTCCTAAGAAGGATTCGACGTATAAACTTTTTGGACTCACAAGTCGTCATCGCCGGTTAGAAACACGAGAAACATTTCAAATACGTAGATTGGTAAAGTATACAAAATTACCTGAGACAGACATCAGTGTCCCTGGCCACACTGAGGGCGTCGATAGGCAGCTGCCGGGACGCCCGCGCGGCTGCCACCAGCTCTTTGAACTCCAAATACTCCAGCTTCTGGTCGCGGTTGTTATCGAAGTACCTGAACTTCGAAGACGTGATGATTACTGTAAACTGGTATTTATGTTATTCCTCTACTATATGCTGCAATCGATATACCTATAGTATAAAAAAAGGAAGCTAAAGTTAGCAATGGGCCGTTTATTGGCAGTATAACCGACGAACTCAGACTAGGTAGAGCGATGATCGAGGAGCTTGGTCCAGCCACATAAGCAGATTAAGACCCTGCAGGTATAGGCTGACTCACCTAAATATGTATCTGCATCTTATTTCGGCTGGTATGCCGACGTGCTGAGTGCCAGGTTCCAGAGCTGCTGTCCACAGCATCAGCTCCAGGAACGACAGACCTCCTCTGCCCGTAACGTCGGCGGCCCTGATGAATAGTCTTTCGTGTAGGTAAAGATACGACAAGTAGGATCTCAAGAAGAGAAGTCATAGCCTTGAGATATTAAGAAATTAACCATCAGGCGAGACATTTTAGTCATCAACTCACCAGTTGTGGACGATATAGTGAGGTACGGCAACCTTACCATAGGAGGATTACTACCGTGCTGAAATCTAAAGTAAACTAAGTTAGGTTAGTATACAGTACCTAAAGAGACTTGAACATTGTGACCTTTGCCAGCCAAGATCGATCATGAACTGAGAGAAGACGTGGACGCTCATGTATATCGCGGGGAACACCATCAGCACGAATTCGCGATACATTCTGATTTGATCTGCAAATTAAACCATAAATTATTGCTGACAGTCAAATTACCAAAGTACCTATGTAGTCTTAGAAGAACGGCTTGTAGCAGCTGTCCCGTGCAACACGGTTTCTTCTTCCAACTCATCCCCTCAACGGCGATTACCAAATCCTCAGAAGGAAAATTACAAAGCATCTTAGCATCCAACAAACAACAACCCACTTATAATGGTTAAAATGGTTCAAATTTTTGGCTGAACAGCTAACAACAAGCATAACATTATAAGAAGTTAACCATCACGGTTGTATCCGGCAGTTTGCAGCAGCTGCAAGTTGGGCGAGGCCATGGCCACCGCACCGCCTGCCACGTCCATACCCACCACCACATTCTCTTCGCAGATTTCCACCAGTGCACCGCTTTCTAACTCCTTGAAGAGAAGACATTTCGCAATTCGATAAATGATCGTAAACACGTTTTACCTAATTATAAAAATAGTGTTTTCAACAAACAAATTAAATCATGCAAATATGCAGCAAAAGCAACCTATGCTCTGCCACCAACTTTGCCGTGGAAGTAGCCATGTTTTGGGCCAATCAAATGTAAACTATAACTGTCGTGCCAGCGACACGAAGAAGAAGAATAGATTCACTACCTATGCGCTGCCACTTCAGCCTTAAATCATGAACTAAGGACAAGGTATGGACCACCTTTCCTTTCTGACATGCTTCCGGTTTACCAATTCAATACCACTTCTGCTATTTAACTTAGGTACAATAATGAAGAAAAGAACATTACCGAAAAATCCTTATCGTCTTTACCATCGGAAATAGCCATGATAGTGAACACGAGTATCTCAGGGCTGCGGAAGCAGGAGTGGGCTCGTTGGCGCTCCAGCTCCGCTGCGTTCAGCCACTGCAACCGGCTCCGTAGACCCTGGGACGTCAAAAATATTTTGGTATATGACACCAATAAGTAGCCACCTATCCTATCCGTCATTTTAGGCTTACTCCTTCGGTGTTCCACTTTCGACACTGCAGAGCAGCTGATAGCCAGGCTAAATTATTACAAAAAAATCAAAGCAAGAATCTTCGCAAGGTCATGCAAGCAAGTCAGCACATTTCCTACCCTTTTAGTCAATGGGTTTAGGCAGGAGACCATACTAACAGCTTTGTTCTTCAGCCTCTTCTTGATGTCTGATTTGACGGCCGCCTTGTACACGGTATGGTACACGCACTGCAGGGCGTGGTTCGGTAACCAGATCTTGTACACGCGGATGGGGTGGCAAGACGTGCCGGAGTCCACGCCGAACAACTGCCAGAACATCATCAGGTAAAAATCGAAGACGAGAATGACAATGTAAAAAGAAGATGGTAGCTCTCGTTGAGCATAAAGAGGAAGTTTTTGGAGGGCTAACGGTCATCATCATCGATCATCATTGCAGCTGAAAGGTCCACTGGAGGAGATAATACTTCAATACAGTTTATATCAAATGTAATCGTTCTTCGCAGCAGAAGCGAAAACGTTGAAATCTGTAGTAGATAAAGCTTGAGGATTCGCTTGCCACAGGTGGAAAAAGCGGAACTAATCATCTCTAAGTCCATTACTTTCCACTGCCTATCTTAAAGCGCAGCTCCCAAAGGGGGAAAAAAATCCATTTTTTTATCTTTATCTCCATACTTTAGAGCCTCCTTGCAACCTAGGTGGTCTGCTGTACCTACCTATGTCATTATCGCTGCGTCAAACGGTGGAAGGGTGGGTATGTATGTATGTATCCATCACTGATGTTCTGCTAGTATAACCTTTCTAAATACTGTGTTCTGTGTTCCATCCTGACACAAAGTATAAAATCAGGAAAATACCTCGAAATAAATCTTATGAGCCGTCATTTTCCAGCAATTTTTTTCACATTTACTAGAAGGTAACCATGTTTCCCCACTCCCCTCTTTGGTGAAGAGATAAGATCGGTCGGTGGGACAATACACCATAAGTGACACTACATCACACAAATCTTTGTAATGCTTAAACATTTTACATCAATATTAAAATGTGTGTAAACAACAAAAAAAATAAGTTCCATAAATCGTGGTGTGTTCATGAATGATTGAACCATCTTCTTGACGTTTTGACAGAAGTTTGTTGATAAACAGTTGCCTGCTTTTTTAATGTTTTGGTGTTAAAGGATTTTCAGTTTAGAAAAGAAGGTCTTATTATACGATCGCTTCGCACCATCGCATCGTCGTCGAATTGTATGTACAAAAACACGTAATTTAATTTTTTACAAAAAAGTACAAACGACTTCCAAATTAAAAACACTACAAGTATAGAATAACATTTCTTTCGGAAGTCGGTGTCAAATAATAAAACTCGGTGTCAAATAAAAAAGTCGGTCGTATTTTTTTTTTTGTTTTTTTATTTTTCACTTTTTACTGGTATAACTAAACTAAAACCAAAAAAACTAGCTATAACTAAAACCAAAAAAAAATTGACGACAGGGTTGTCGCAGTGGTTGAGCGATCGGTTGCTGCGCTGCGTGTCGCGGGTTCGATTCCCACACGGAGCAAGTATTTTTATGGCCTACAGATAGTTGTTCCGCGTCTGGCTGTTTGTGTATGTGAGTTTATATGTTTGAAAACGCACCCACAATACAGGAAAAATTCGTAGTGTGTGGCAACGTTATTTTTAAAAAAGAAGTTAGGTATGTCCGAATAGATGACCCCAAAACCATGGTTGACTTGCACACATCTACGTACCCCTTCACAGCGTACCAAAGGCGGCGTGATGTTATGTTATGAACTGGTGTACCTAAACAATAAACAGACGTGCTATTTCAGCAATCCCGCGAGATTTGCTATAATTTATTGAAGAGTTCCGTTACCTATCTCCCAAGTTCTTCACCAAATTGAAATGGGACCAGTCCGGTCAATATTCTTCCAAACCAAAAAAATAATCATCAAAATCGGTTGACAATTGGTGAAAATATCGTTGAAGAAACAAAATAAAAAAGAATTGTAAACCTCCTTTTTTTTTTTTAGTCGGCTAGAAATGAATCAACTATATCCTTAGGCTTTACTGGGCTTTACTTATACAACGAGTCGAAAAATCGATTGCTCCACACATTTCTCTGTGCATAACTCGACCAAATTATGTACTGAACAGCTAATTTTTTTTCTCGATTTCGGGGTTGATCCTATAGTAAAAGTTGTTCATAATGATGAGTACAATTACCCCTTAAGAGGTATTGCGTGTATTCTGTTACACGTTGTATTATAGATTAAAAAAAAGTAGTTTTTAACCGACTTCCCAAAAAGGTTCTCAATTCGACTGTATTTTTTTTGTGTTTGTTACCTCATATCTATGAACTATGAACTAAACTAAAACTACGAACTAAAACTATGATCATTTATGAACCGATTTGAAAAATTCTTGTTTTATGTGAAAGGATATACTTCTCGATTGGTCCTATTTAAATTTTATCAAAATCGGTTCAGCAGTTTGGTTTTTAAATCCAAATTGCTGGAAAAAATATGAGGAAAAATCATACGAAATTGCATATTTTTGCTTTCCTGTGACTTTTCAGTGGTGTTTTAGGTGTGGGGTACCACTAAAAAGTGAAAAATAAGAAACTTTTTCACTTAGTCGGTGTCAAAAAACGAAGAAGCAACCAAAAACACCGACTTCCGAAATAAAGTTATTTTGTACTTTGTAGTGTTTTTTTTGGAAGTCGGTTTTTTTTGTGAAAAAGTTTTTTAGTTCTTAATGGAACTAAAACTACTTTTATTTTATGTAGTAATGACCACTGTCAGGATTAATATTACTAACTGGGTAATGGCAAAAGGCTCGTTAAGGGTTCTATTTACCAATATGTACCGTCCTACTTCCAACTTACTGTACTCATACCTTCAGAGAACACAGGCGTGAATCATGAATTCATGACATATTATTATCTAAAACAGCGCCATCTGTGAGTTTGGTGAAAAAGTGGATAGTGTTGTACTACGATAAATAATACAGATCGTAGCTAAAAAACCCCTCTCATCTCACTACAAATTACCTGAGTTTTCATCACGTAAAACTTAAACTTTTTCCTAGCTTTCCCGAGTTATCTTGAAAGTGAATTACTTCATAATTATTACAACAGATGGCACTAACTTTTAAAATAAAGCACAGGAACCCAGGAACGTAAGCGAAAGGAAAAAATAAAGCATAAACCTCACAAGGTAATCAGTTCATATATTTAATTACCGCATCTAATAGCAATTACGATGTCATATTGTGCGCACATTGTGAATTTCGTTCATTGTCAGGTATATTGATTCGTTCGTGCTATAGTACTCTATCTATGGTGGTGTACGGTGACGTAGCGATCACGCCACCTTCTTCATGCCTATTCTAGCTCGGTGATTGGTCGAAGAGAGTAATCCCCCACCCCAAACAAAAATACGACACATTCAACACGTTTAGTGCTGCCAGTTTGAATCGATATTCAACTCGATTTCAAAATTGAAAGGAAGTGAGTTATTTATATTTTCGAAAAGAAAACCATCTGTATTTGAATGATGTATAGTATTCCACAATTACTAAAACGTAGTTAGTTGTTTGCTTACAGGACATAAATGCCATAAATCGTGTTGTAAGGTACCCAAAAATTCGTTTGACAGTTTACAATCGAATTAATCGAATTAGTGTCAAATTGTGAAGCACAGGACATCACTAACTAGTTCGGATTTGCTAGACGTTAGGAATCCCGCTAGTGTTTACCTCGAATTTATTTGAAAATTTGGTGATAATTTACAAGTGATAGATACGCAGTGGACCTGTAAGGACACTAGGTGAGTGTTTCAGTTCAATATTTTGTTATTATCGTTGCACGGAAATAATAGACCGATCGCAAAAAATATAACCTAAAAGAAAATTCTGAACAAGATTTTTATTCGAATTTCTCTGTTTTACTTTCTTTGAGATGTAAATAATTGCGGGAAATATATTAAATACTAAACCTTATCTGATTTAGTGATATTACAATGGTATTTTTACCCTTACTTTTGTTATAAATACCGTCTTAGGTTGACAAAAAACTGCGATTTCTTTACCAGTTCGCTTAGTAAATTAGAATATAACGGGAGTGATTCCACGTGTGTAATCTTAATATAAAATAGTTGTATGCAACTGTAAATCATTTCCCCATAGTCAGACTTTATTAATTTACATTTTTATTTCAAAATCCATCTTTCAAAATCGGGTTGACTGCATTTGCGCTTATGATAATCTACGCCAATTTATTTGTTTATAAATTTACCAAACAAAACATTAGATAAGATAATCAATAACTAAGGAAGATTATTTTGGTACTTAGTGATAGCCTAATACAATGATTCAATATTTTTTTATAATGTGAGTGTACCCACTTATTAATATTTTATGGATTAGACGCAAAAAAATTTGAACAGTTAAAAAACAATTTCTGTCAAAATTGGTCTGTCCTAAATCCTTAGCTTAGATTTATTTTTTTAAATCAAAATCGCATTTTATCCTGCAAAGTACTCAAGATGTGTTGAACAATGGTTTTTGTCCAGAGCTGCAATAATAACTTATTGTTAAGTTGCATAATGCTTAAACATACAATACATATAATTTAATTCCTATACATATAAGTATGGTAAGTTTCCACATACAACTGGTAGGTAGTAGAAAATGTAATGTCTTGTGTATTCCAAATTTTTATTAGATACGGCTTACCATTATAATAGTAGCAGTCAATCAGGCAAATGGATAATTTCCATAATTATTATGGTTATGTATCTGACAAAACCGATAATTTTACTATTTACTATAATTAAATTCATTAAATCTGGATTCAATACTAATCCATATTCACTCTGAGACCAAAGGTTCAATCCAACCAAATTAAAGTTGTGTGTCTTTGTTCAAATAATAGTACATTACTTATTATTAATTAACCTCCTAACCTGAACATTTACATAACAAATAGGAGTTAATGAAAAAATAATTTTCTTGAACTTGAGTGCGGGGTAAATAAACTGGCAAGATCTATTTATGAAAAATATTTCACATGTTCTTTTTATTTATAATTTTATTACATCTTTAAAATTGTTTGTACAAAAACAAATAAATTAACATTTTAATACCTATTTGTTGGAAATCTTACAACAACAATGGAGTAATCTTGCCGCTTGAGGCTGACAATGATTTGTTCATAATTCCGTACTACTTGAGTTTTGATAAGCATCTTATCAAAAGTTAGTAAGTATGAATGCTCTTTGATTTTTATACCTTTGCTTAAAAACTTGCTTAAAGATAAGATACCTACTGGGTTAGTTGTGCAATCAATTGAAATCTCATTTTTAGGGTTACATACCTAAAGGGTAAAAACTTGACCATATTACTAAGACTCCAGTGTCCGTTTGTTGTCACCAGGCTGTATCTCATGAACCATGATAGCTAGACAGTTATAGTTTTCACAGAATAAAATAAATATTTAAGTGGGGCTCCCATATGATACTACAAACGTGATTTTTTGCTGTTTTTTTTTAAAGATTTTGGTACGGAACCTTTCGTGCGTGAGTCCGACTCGCATTTGGCCGGTTTTTTTTATGTCGAGTGTACACTGCCTCTTAACTGAACGCCTGAGAAGTCATGATAAATATAGGGTTAGCAATTTAGCAGCCACACACCTGATCCATTATTTGCAAATTATACAGCATTGAATAGAACAAAGCTACCTATTTATTATCTTGCCTCATCATTAGGAACAATTTTCTTTTTAAAATCCATCTTCCAAAACAAAGAATTTTTTTTTTTAAATAAATTATCTGCATACGCGCTCCAAGTCCGAGATAGAGCGGTTACCTCACACATAATGCCCACACGCTGCGTGTTCGCACGGCAGGGTCACGCAAGGCCGTGGACTTCGCACTTCCCGCTCAAGTCCCCCAAATTGCGCTTATAATCACGCATCGCAGGCGCACGTGGCGGCAACGCCTGCGGTCTGTGAGCACACCTGGCATTTACGGGAAAATTATACTGCCTGTTTTTTCTATTATTTTTCCAGGCCATACCGTACCTACTATTTAAAAAATAAAGGAAAAATTCTGCTGTTGTGGCTGCTCAGTTCATATTACTTTTTGCTTAAATCGTGTCTTGGATTGGTACCCAATGTAAAATCTTTAGATGCTTACGGATGGTTATAAATAAGAAAAAAAACGGCCAAATGCGAGTCGGACTCGCGCATGAAGGGTTCCGTACCATATCTATAAAAACGGCAAAAAGATCACGTTTGTTGTATGGGACTCCCTTTTTTAGTATTTTTTGTTATATCGGCTACAGAAATATATCATCTGGGAAAATTTCAACTGTCTAAATATCACGGTTCATGAGATACAGCCTGGTGACAGACGGACAGACAGATGGACGGACGGACGGACAGCGGAGTCTTAGTAATAGGGTCCCGTTTTAGCTTTTGGGTACGGAACCCTTAAAATGGGTCGATCTTCAGGGTTAAGCTACGACCAGCCTAGTCAAGACGTATCGTGTCACCCAGTTATTGCGTTGAGGGCCTAGTACGAAAGTTTTTGACGTTTAGTAACGTAACGTAAAATTTGACTATAACTATAATACTCGTTTCACACAATATTTATTTGAATTGGATTGTATTCATATTTTTTTATGATATGAACTGCGTATGTCACATAAAATTAAACCAAAATACTATGGGGTTGTAGTTTTTTAGATTCAAAATTCTCTTACGTTTACGATACTGTAACGTTACCATACGTAAGAACCTAGCACGAATTGCCAGACCCTCAGATAAGCATACGATCTGTGTGCATTCATCTGCATCCTGCTAGAATGGAGTCCACCCTAACATAGTTCGGGCTATTCGAAAGGCAGGCTGAGTGACTGACTGTCGAGGAACAAAGCAGACCCTCTGGTTCTATAATAACAGCCGCACGGCACATCTACCGTGGTCTGTAGTTCGGTGACCATCCTTTGCATATCGAGATCCTTTCGTGGTTCGGAAAACACGATAAGCAGTTGGTTTCGGCTGTCATTCTAAGATCTTCATTACGTCGTGTATAGTCTGAAAATCGAAAGAATCCGAGATAATCTGGCGATCATGATGACAGTCAGAAACAAAGGGTAGCTTCTTGTAAAACGTCATTCCTTTTTTCTTTCGTCTAGTCCAGGTCAGCGATCTTGTTCTGTTATTCAACTACCTACCGAGTTAGTATTGCAGTAAACATTATATTTTAATTTCGCCTCATCTTGCCACGACAACCCTGACGCGGTAACCAATTAAATTCGCCAAACGGTTATAAATTACTACCTCTTCCATTTATAAAATTAGTTCTTATTTTAAACGACTGCTATAAAAGGAGGACGTTCCCAATTTTGTATTTTTTTTATCGTACAGGATCAAATTTATCTCCAGTTTCTTGTCACGGATCAGTAGATGGCAGCTGCCTTGAAAATTATACAACCCACCAGCTGCGGGTAGTTTTCATTTTAAACTTACAAGAATGGGCAATGACATTCCTATATCGATTAAATAGTATATATAACAAGCTCAGTCAGTCTCGGTGCTTCTCTGCTAATGTTTTTGCGCAGTTAGTAACCCAGCATCTACATCTACCTTCGTCTATATTCATGGAATGTTTTGCCAATCAGCCTGATTAAAACGTGTCTCTAGAGATTACGAAAAAGTATTTGATTTTATCTATTAAACTTCTGATTGTGTTGTCCCTGAAGAGTTTCCGCTAATTGCTTGTTAAATCATTAAAGATATAATTGACTCACAAATGGTTCACCTTGCTTCAAGTTTTGTTGTTCCAGTCTATCGGAAGTTAAGCAAAAAATAATGTAAAAAATTGGACTTTGAAATTGTTTTTGTAATAATTAGCGGAGTTACCCAACCAGCAATTTTGCCCTATAACCAAACCTTATATCTCAAAACAGCTGGGTAAACGATGTATAAAGGTTTTGGCGGTGACAGATTGTTGTATAAAAGCGTTATACAATACATTTTGGCTCTATAAGTTTATACAGCAAAAACGACCTATTACGCATTGATGTAAAGGTTTACTTCACGACTTTTTATAGCTGTTATAGTCAGGCGTTATAGAAACCTCCAATGTGACTAGTATACAACGATAGGACTCTATAACAGCGTTTACTGTCACCCTAATGCACCTGATTTACGCAATAAAGGTTCTGAACGAACTATAATGGGTCTTTCGTTCTAATAGAGATGAAAACTCAATAATAGGGCGAAATTGTGATATTGTGGGTTTTTAGATCGCCGTTACAGTACAGAGTACTATAATGGAGACAAAAATTCTACAACAGTGTGATTAGGTGATAAAGCGGAGTTCCAAATAACATTTATGTAGCTTTATTGTCATATAAAGGTTTGTTAACGCTCATTATAGTCGTAGTGATAAACTTATCACAAAGACACTTTTTTTAGAACAGGATTGTTTTTTTATAACTGTTATAGTCCCTCTATTGCACAATAGTACTATAACGGAGATCCTGTCTCATTTAAAACATAAATACTTTATATAAAGGTAGTCTAGCAATGCTTTTAAATGATAATTTAGTTTTGTAAAGGCATTTCTATCGCTCTTCTACAACAATATTGACATTTTGATTCAGCGTAATTAATGAAACAACCAATATTTTTATACAAAACGAAAAATGGATTTAGAAGCTTGGAAAAGGTTCAAACGCAATGGGACTTATAGACGAGAAGTGAAAAGACAATATGAGAAAACAGCAACGTCGTCAAGAATCATTCCTATCACTAGTAATAGTCAAAACCAAGCTGGAGACCAAATTATAGAAAATGGTTCCGTACAAAAAACATTTCGCGTTAGTGAAGAAATGGAGAATAATTTTAATATGGACAATGATTAAATTAAAACATGAAACTTAATAAAGATATCATATATTTTTTGCGCATGATGAAGTGCCTTGGTAAAGATGAATTGGTATGTAAACCACAGTTCACACACTTTGTAGTTAAAAGAAAATGTGTAATTTCCCACGGCCATTCCGCTTCCGCAAGTAGCTTGAAATCGTCACGAGTTAAAAACTTATCGATATCTATAATGACAACCATTTTGCTTAATATTGCACTGAAAAAGAAAAAAAAAACACTGTATTGACTAGTACCTAAGTAGGTAGTGGTTTTGTTCCCAAAGCTCAATAATTATTCTATTAAGAAAAATCAGCAAGTTTATCATAATAAAAACTCAAGAGTATTCATAAATAATAACTCATAAGTATGACTCTGACGTCGTAGTAGAGCTGATATATAAACTTATATTTTCTAACGTGCTATTTTTATAAGTTAAATAAAAAATATTCATCATATATTTGTGGCACAAGGTTGTCCTTGTTCAAAAGGAACCCTAACTTCATGTAATGGTGGTTTTAATCTGTCATAACGAGTGCTATAGTAGAGTTCAGGAAGCTGGAAGTATATTTATGACTTAAAATTCATAATTCTTTTAGTAAAAGCTCAACAATTCGAGGGGGGCATTCAAATATTGTCGTAAAGCCGTATATAGTTTATCAGTAAAATTACAGTCGCACGTCATTTTCCCCATAAGAGATGAATAATTTAATTACAAAATAATATCTTACTCACCACGATATCCTCGTACTTCCTTTTATTATATCTTTTCTCTTCAAAAACACTGACACAGTGCAGCGGCGTGAACGAATGTAAAATGAATGAATGAATGATAAAAAGGTACTTTAGTAGCGTTACGGTGGCTTGTATATCATCAAACAGAGATTGCGTTACTGTTACATCAACTGTAATAGGCCAAAATTGTCATAACTGATACCGCTACAGTTCCACTTTACAACTGAATGGAGATATAATTGCGCCACTTTCTTTGTAGGTGCACCTTCTTAGGCCTTTTATATCACCACCGATTAGTTTTTACAAAACGTTCTATGGTCTTCTATACAACTAACTTTTGCTGGTTGGGTATGTATCTACAAACAGTTAAATATGGCTGTTACGGCATCAATATTACCGTTTTTAACAGAATCTTTACTGCTTTATGAATAACTTACAATAGGTTAGACCTGTACCTACTCCAGTAGGTCTCTTTTATACAATCAAATACATAAAGACAAATACATAACCACCTCCTTTTCTGAAGTCAGTTAAAAATATCATGAAAGCCACTATTTGTTTAGCAACGATCCATATTCTATAACAAATATTCTGGCTTTAAGCACTGCCCATTTTCTACGAATTCTGCTTACCCAAAATTTGTTTGTATATTCCTTCGTCGTAACTGTCGCTAGCCTTCCGACTGTCACTAATGGATAGTACCTACTCATACTATGAACATCAAATATGGCGGAATGCGAAGGGTCAACAAACTCACTAAAAGCTTCAGTACACAAAAGCTTTTAAATCTTACTCCTGTGGGGGTAACCTCAATAAAATATGTATTGCTACTGTTGTTTATATTTCATAATGACACGGTGACTTATATTTTATTTGTATTGTCTTGCTTGTTTCATAAATAGGATTTAATAATTGGCCTGGAAAACAGCGAGCAAACCCAAACTATTTGTTGTGCAGTAACTTGTACAAGATTCTTGTTCGTTTCATTGCACGCAGCCAGCTTGACCGTTTCGCTTGAAAGAACAACAAAATCAGGGTGGTCAGACGAAAGTGCACACAGCGGTGCAAAGTTAGGTCAAACTCATTAAACGGGCAATACAAATCGACTACTTTTCAGTCCCTAATAGGCTTCTTGGGATAAAAATAAAAAGCTAAATCTACTTGGTGAACTAGATGTTCGCTACGTTGGTTTCTAAACAGTGCGCATTCTTCAGCCATTTCATCAAATGCATCATCCCTAGTAAATTCAGCAATTCACTCCACTATCTTCTTACTAATCAGACAATTAACGTTGTTTCCTTTCTCTCCAACAGTAATAGCCTGAACTCTCGGACAGATAGCTCGTAGACGGCTATTTTTAGTGTTCCACACCGTAATTGGTAAAACGGCACGTTTATGGGATTGGCTCTGGGCCTGTTTGGTCCACTTTTTCTTGGTCGCGTTTTTATAACCGTTATTATTCCAGGACAAATACTCTTTCTTCGAAGGGAATGTGAGAGCTTGTCAAGTTATCACAGCACTTTGTTGTCGAACAACTGGATACACTGGATAACTGGATACTGTTTGAACATTTTTATTTGTTTTTAATGTTCCGATCTCCGGTTCTTCAAGATCGACGCTCCGAGGTCATTATCTCATCGGTCGAGATGTTATTGTCGGAAGACGCCCTTTTACGTCCAGTACAAAGTACGGTCACACATCAGCCGAGCCGCCTTTATCTGTGACCCACTTGTCTTTAGATAAACAGTAAGCACCGCAGACGAGAACGAGACCGAGGTACGAAGTCAACTACCTTATAAACACTTGAGAAAATGTTGCTTGATCATAAAAGGACAATGTGTCTTATTTGTCATGCTTATAAGATGTCTTGATATCATTTACAAATTGCCTCGTGTTTCTGATTAAGAATTTTTCACAGATATTGCTGATTCATTTCTGATTGGTAACCCCGATTCGTCACTGACAGGAAAACCAATCTCTACTTTCAGTTACAGGGTCTTCGTCATTTCTTTTGGCTTTAAAGCTGACTTTCTTTCGTTGACTTTTGGTTCCTTGTCTTTTCAAGCGACACATTCTGACAAACATGACTTAAAATTCAACTGCACATTTTTAATTCTCTTATCAAACCCATGGGTCCCATAACGGTTGAGTGCAGAGACAGAATTATCTTCACTATCTCCAACATGCCAGCCTTTATATCTCATGGTTTGCCGTCGTTTCTTCCTCCGATAGGCAGCTGACCTTCGATGGTTACCACAACATCACTGTGGTCTGCGTTATTGACACATTGAGTTATTTATGTTTTTATTTATCACACAGTGGAGGAATACGGAAGCAGTGATGTGGTTCTGTTTGTCGATGTCATTCAGGCTTAATTATATGAAAATTGATCCCATAGTCATTCTTATTTAAAAAGGTACTTAATAATTATTGTTGGTATATGGAATCTTGAGAAATTTAACTTTTGAAGGCAATGTGCATGCGGGTGACGACCCGCCCAATCCCATTTAAGCTTGGCAGCCTATTTTCACGTCGACGATGCCCGTTTTTGAGCGCAGCGTGGCGTTTCTTATTCTGTCAGCTCTTTTTACGCTGTGCCCGCTGGTGCTGGCCAATAGTCTCCACAAAGTGACCCTACTGCCAGAGTACGAGGTGGCTCGGAGCAAAAATGTCTGGAAGGATTTGGGGGAGGCTTTTGCCTGGCAGTGGAACAGTAAATTCTGAAAAAAAAACTTGAAGTGGACGTCCAAATTCTCAATACATTTAAATAAAATTTTAAGTTCCAGAAAAGCAAGAAAAAGTTGATCTTCATAAGTCGGCTGATACAAAGTGGCCAGTAAACTTGACAGTCACTTTTCCATCGATATTTGAATATCGAACCTTCCATTTACGACCCGCATTAGAGCACAGGGTGTGCGTTACAGGTTTAAGCGAATAAGTGCTAATTGCTGTCTTTGGATAAAGGCTTCGATCAAGAATAGAGGACATCACACCGTCTTTCAATTATTAGGGGTCGTTTGAGAATTAATAGTACCTAAATTTTATTAAATTTAAATCAAGACCTGATCATTGTACATTCACTAAACTATACACCAATAGTAACTAAGGCACATAATACAGCAGTCGTTGAGTTAATAAATAACACGTCCAATGCAGTCGTTCCCCTCCCCATAGAGCATAATTCACGATAAGCCCTGTCTAAAGTCTAGCACTACGTAGATACAGCTTTACAGGCTCTATTCATTAGGCTTTAGATCTCTATTACAGCTTGAATCAGACTTTATCTCCGTCTGTCTGTCTATTGATCTATTTTCTGTACTCTCATTTCTATCCGGGGCATGCCTTTATGATTCAATGCGGGTCTTATATTAGAGTTATTTTCTTTAGCTCATCGTTATTTCTCGAAAAGCTTTGTGCCTGTAACAAGGCTGCAAGTAATAATATAGTTTAGGTCAAGGCTGACATTGACAGTTTTCTGAGTCGCGCCTCGCTTTCTTTTCTTTCTCTCCCTCTTTTTTCTATAGGTAGGTGCCTTTCAATCGTGAGGATCCTTTAAGTAATCAGTGAAAATGAAAGTAATGTACTACGTAGATGTCAGGCAAAAACCGGACTAGTTGTCGCTCTCAACCAGACATTAATCCCGTTTTCTGATACGTCCTTCAACTGTAGAATTTGTGATTTTATTTTTCCCTTTATTGCATTAACTTTTGCCCGCAGCTCCGTGTCAATATTACTTAGTCACGTTTTGCTTTCAATTATTGACGTTATGTTTTAAATTGCGTTGAAGCTTTTCCTGAACTTAATTTAATTAGAATTGATTTAGCGATACCGAATGTATTGTATACTAGCTGTGCCCGCGACGTCGTCCGCGTGGGCTTAGATCTATGCTAGCCTACTATTTTAGTTCTTGAAATTCGAAAGTTTGAATGGTTGGATGTTTGTTACTCAATCACGCTAGTACGGCTGAATGGATCGGTATGAAATTTCGCACAAAGATAGATTGTAGTCTGGGATAGCATAGCACACAGGCTGTTTCTTAATTCGGGAGTACCTTGGGAAAGATTCAAGATGAAAATCATTTTGTCCAAAAAAACGAAGTCATTCGCCAAATGACTTCGTTGCGAATTCTATCCACCTGAGAAACCCCGAGCGTTGCTCTCTCCATTGCACGCTCAGCAACCTTGAATTTGTGGACCAGACCTATGGTAAGTGTCCACTTTTCGGCTCCGTAAGTCATTACAGGTAGGACGCACTGGTTATAAACCCTGGTCTTAAGGGATTGTGGGATCGACGATTCAAAGATATCACGTAGCTTCCCGAATGCCGCCCAGCCCAAACGAATTCTTCTGGTCGCTTCCTTCTCAAAGTTGTGCCGCCTCAGTTGAATAATTTGGCCTAGATATATGTATTCTTGCACAACCTCGAGGGTAGCGCCATTTACGATTACAGGTCTCGGGTTGACATGACCATTGTACATGACTTTGGTTTTGTCCAGATTCATCCCGAGACCCACCCGCCTTGAAGAATCGCTCAGACCGTTCAGCATCACTTCCAGCTCTTGCAGAGATTCTGCCATGATGACAATGTCATCCGCAAACCGGAGGTGCGAGATGGACTGACCGTTGATATTTATGCCTCGTCCTTTCCAATCAAGCGTCTTGAAAACGTCCTCCAACGCGTTCGTAAACAGTTTCGGAGAGATGACGTCTCCCTGTCTAACACCTCGACTAGGGGTCGCAATACCGAATCATTTAAGCAAAACCGGTATTTTCGGTATTGGCACCAGACCAATACCGATAATCCGGTATTTTCGATATTTCCGGGACTAAGCTAAAGTTAGCAAATTCAGTATAATAAAGTTAGTTTGCGGAGGAATAGTAAGTAGGTACCTAACCTAAATGAATTTATCTTCTAAATAAAACAAAATATTTATTGACACAAGGTTTATTATTTGATATGTTGGTAATCAATCACTAACTGATTGATTACCAACATATCAAATAATTTACTAATACTAAATGCCCGTTTATTCCTTTATTAAAATAACTTAGGTTACTGGTTAACTAGTTCAAATACTTTAATTAAATGTAGTGTTTGACTAGGAAGTAGGATTCCTACTAGGAATCAGTTTTAAAAATAAAATAATTATCAAACTTAAACATCTCCCAACAGTCTCAACATAAATAAAACGAACAACGAACCAAAAAAATGCACTTCTAATTAATTCTCATAAAACATAAAATTAACTCTTAGTATGGTTTACTAATCATCAAATAATATTCTAATTAACAAAATAACAAAAATGCTTAAATTAAATTCAGTCCAACCCCAAATCAAATTGAGTTATAAAGAGCTAATCAAAATATTATTAAATCTCCATTAAATTTTTGGTTGAGCCTTGTAATGAGATCGTAGAAACAGTAAACTATCTAAACTTTTATCACTCAATCTTGATCGCCAATAATTACACAAGTAACCCGATGAAGAGAAAGCTCTCTCTGACTCTACACTAGTTGGTGGAACACTCATTAAATTGTTGAAGGCCTTAGTCAAATATTTTCCTCTAGACCCACCGTTTTCGTAAAGAGCCATTTCTATTTTGATTAAAGTGTCAAAGTCAGGTGCAGTTTCTATTGATGTGCTGTTCTGATTTAGCATTTGCTTAAGTCGTAAGGTGAACGAACTCGCGCGCGCGTAATTTGAATTAAATGGCGCGTAACTTTTTCTATTTGTATTTGTTTTTTTATTTATTTTACTAAAACCGAAAATACCGAATATCCCGGTTTTTGTGAAATGAATACCGGTATTAATTAAACCTAAATTTGGCCCGGTATTCCGGTATTTTTGAAATTCGGTATCCCGGTTTGCGACCCCTAACCTCGACGCAGCTGGATTGGTTTTGTGCTCTGTTCTTGTACTTGGACGGTCATTGTTGCGGCCTTATACAGACATCTCATCACCTCGACGTATCGGCAGTCGATGAGACATCGCTGCATGGCCTCCAGGACAGCCCAGGTTTCGACGGTGTCGAAGGCTTTCTCGTAGTCCACATACGCAAGGCACAGAGGCTGATTGTATTCCTCGGTCTTTTGGATTATTTGCCTAAGGGTGTGAATATGGTCCACGGTACTGTAGCCTTTTCGAAATCCGGCCTTGACGTGAAAATTCTTTATTAAAAAATAAATCTTACATAATGTAAATAAACATTAAATTCGCGATAAATTCGCGGCACAGCGGAGTGCTCGTGCGGTTACAAAAATAGTGGTTACATTCTATTCTATTCTATTTTTGTTTATGGCAAAGTCGAACCGTCCAGTTCAGCACTGTTACGACGCAAGAACCAGAATTGTTCAAGACCGACCAAGTCCGACACAACTCGATTTGCGTCCGATACTTTACACGAATCACAATTGATCGCGGAGGCTTAGTAATAGGGTCCCGTCACCTTGTATACGGTACCCTAATAATCGGTAATAGAATAGCCTTTATTCGCAAATCGAACCGTTCGACCTTTCGAATTTGAATCTATCGCGCAAGCTTAGTAGTTGAGTCCCGTTAGCACTTTGGTACGGAACCCTACAGGCCTGGATTCACCAGTCAAAGTCGAATCGTCCAGTTCAGCACTGTTACGACGCAAGAACCAGAATTGTTCATGACCTACCAAGTCCGACGTCCAAGGCGACAACAACAATCCGAACAAATCAGAGATTTCTTTTTCGATTTTGGACTCGAAACCCTATCAAAGACTTGAAAGACCTTTTATGCGACCGAATACCCTAGCGAACGACAATGCTGCTAAAAATCGTGTGAGAGTCATACTCTGACGAAAAATTTTAACGCCATCTATCGACCATTTGGTAAACTGACAAAATATTTGGCCGAATGAAGACGGTAAATAAGGAGCCCATATATAACAATAAGTAACGTTATGGTATTAAAATGTTCACTTTTATTTTACTTCTTATTAAAAGTTTCACAAATAACTCAACAATTTGTTTTGATGTTATTTTCATGCTTACGTGCATTTTATCTTTCTAAATAGATGGCGCCTAATAGTCGGTCACCGCAACACTTAGCGCTGTATGAAGTTCCTTACTAAAATTAAAAATTCAATCTTTTGATTTTGTGGGTCGATTTTGATGAAATAAACGCTAAATGTTATTCGGGTTAACACTTAATATTTTTAATAACTTAACTTTCGAATCCAATCAGTGGTTTTTGCGTGATGCTGGCACAAACAATTGGACAAACAGACAAACAGACAAAAATTTCAAAAATGGCATTTTTGCGTTTTATACCTTTTCCCTAACATTTCTCAGTTATTTTTATGCGAAAATATTCAATGTACAGACACGGCAAATCTACGATTTTATTATATGTATAGATATGTATTGAACTGAGCTAATATTTGATGAATAGAATGCGGTATTTTTAAAGCGAACTATCACGAAAGGTTTACAAGTGTGGTAGGTTCTTCTGTAACTAAAATATCATCCATCACTCCTCAAGGCGAGCACCATACAAATAAAGACCAGAGACAAGTAAACGTGTTGAATGCGAACTTATTTCTTAAGCTGAGGTCTTTCAGCACGCGCGGTGCAGCTAACTGTGTCAAGGGGCGAAAGTTCATAGGGACACGCGTGTCTCGGCATACGAGCACTTTGGACCGGGTGCTGGCTGACACATGACATGACCGTTGCCTCCTCGCCTCACCGTCCCGAGTCGACGATGTAAACTGACACACATAGATTATAACACGGAGTAACGATCCTTGGAGTTTGTACTGTAAATCGAAAGATATCTCGTGCCATATTGTTTGTTTGTCGTGCTTATCTTGGATGATCGATTTGTTTTCAGATGATGTATGGACTTTGTTGTACGTAAGGGAGCCGGGCCTTAATTTTCAGTAAAGGATGTGCAAATGTTTTTGAACTGTAATAAAATTGTCGCTGTATCGTCTACCCCATTAGCCATGCCGCCGTGCCCTTTTGCGAGATAGTTATTGCCTGACCCAACATTTCAACCCCAATTATGGCATATCGCTTCGGCCTTTAAAACTTAACTATCAACCGGATGCCCACATAAAGTGGCCGCCGTGTAAATTATTTTGTCGGGGATGTAAACGAGAGAACAGTACGCCCATATTTGATTGCATTGGAAGTAACGCCCGTCCCGTCTATTCTCGTCCGGGAGTACGGACTTCGCCCCCAGAATCGAGCCCGGCCATTATCCCATCGTGCCGTCTGCGCGAGAGTCGCTTTCCGGCGACTGCCATCCGTTTGTAGGGCGACCAGGCGAAGGGTCCTTGCTGGGACGTAGTAGAACAAAATCTATTCATGCTCCTCTCTTCCTAAAGACCGTCTGGTGACGTTTAATGGCGGATACTCGGAAGGACATAATAATTATATCAACCGTAATTTAAAGTGTAATTAATTTACCTTCAAGTTACAAATAGTTGTCATAATTAATTAACCCCAAACGAGCAGTTAAGCGCGCTCGTCGAACTTTGACCGAGGGACTATTATGTAATTGTCATTCAGGAACCGCAAACATTCATATATTTATTGTTTCCTAGTACCGTGTGGTCCGTTTATTTCCGATTTGATCATTTGTGTATTTTCCTGATCGGTAGTCATGCATGACAGTACTTTGTAATTTTACGTTCTAAATGCAGTTTTGTTTGTCTAAAATTATGAAGTTGCAAAAGCGACGCAACTTCGAACTTCCAAGTTGACTTGTGAACAAGATTATGCTACCCGCTTCCGTGGCCGCTGAGAACTCGTAAGAAGATTCATAAATGCCGCCTTCCCGATGGTATTAGAAAACTTCGTTTTATGAATAAACTTTAGTTGCAATAACATAGGTACCGAGACTTTGTTAGTTCAGTTCAATAAACGTTTTATCTTTGAAATCGTTTACCTGTCTCGTCGAGTGTTTTCTTTTGGAACATCCTCTCGTTATTGTTTACTATCGTACACTGCCATCTTATCTCCGCGAATCATTCACCCGCATGATTCATTCAATTAGAATGAACCGCTCGATACTTGGCCGTCTGTTTACGAATGCTGAATGAACTTACTCATGGGATAGATCCTGGCCATTCCCATAGATTGAATTGCGTTACTCATTCATTAATCCGGAATTGCATTTCCTAGTTTTGTGAACTTTGTATGTGTCATCATTTTATAGTGTTCGATAGATCAATGCTGGGTCGAAGTTTAACGATTTTGCTATTTTCCTCTGTTCAATGTGTGGTTTTTCCTGTAACGTTTATTCAGTTATTTATGGTAAGAACACGACACAAATCACGTACTATTATTTACAAAAAGTGCGTCACAAAAAAGCAGAAGAGCTAATCAGTAGGAGCAAAGTCCGCAATATCTTCCAGCAACAAAGCATCATGGTCACTGCACACCGGGCGTGCTTAGGTCACTCCGCCGCACGTTCCCATTGTCTCACGTGTGTAGGAGTCTTTATAACACAACAAATAACTTGTCATCTTATATCCTCTGCTTCATCAGTTCTTATATCATCGTGTTAAAGTTCATTTTACGTTGAAGCCTTCTGCAGGATGCCCCGATTTGTTGTGAAGGCATTATTCTATTCGCACGTCTAGTACTGTAATGATAAGTAATCGGTTTCTATTAAGCTCATTACTGTGAGGATCTCTGTTATCAGTGTCTGCCTAATTAGTGGGAAGTATCAGTGATGTTAGTATCATTACTTCAGTACTGTTAGGAGAATAATGGTTGTTACGCAAAATGTAACTAATATAAAAAAAAACTCTGCAGTATTATTTTTCATACCAATAAATATATAAGCGTTACCAAGTAAAACGTGTAATTGTATTCCAATATTTGTTTATTCAATAAACAAATAAATATCGTAAACCAATAAAAAAGAAATTAAATAAGTCTGAAAATAGCACCGAACTCCAGGGGCTGTTTCACGAATACTTAAGCACTCATGCTGACGTCATCAAGTGAAGACTCAATATCTGCCTTGTTCATGAAACTCTTATTTTTCTTAGCTGTTGACTCATTCATGATTTTATCGTTATTTTCCTACGGCTTATTGGTTTTTTTGGAGATGTCACGAGAATTAATCAAGCAAGATCAATCACCTACTAATCTGGCAAGGTTGTAAAATTCACGTCTAAAGATGCTTCTGAGACAATGAAAAGGGTAACCTGGGTCAAAAACCCTGTTATATTGGGCTATAGTTACCAACCTTAGGCTTATCAAAAATTTAACTGTGAACATGATATTTACTCCTTCAAAGACACGCTGGTCTCATACCTCGCATGGTCTCAAGCACCAACTTTATCGATCAGTTCCATATCTCTATAACTTTGCCACCGTCTCCCTGTTTCCGTATGCACACCTCAAAGCCAAAGCTAGTCAATATGCAGGCCAACTTGGGCGTTCAAATTACATTGAACGTGGTCCCTCTTAAGTTCGTATCAAGTCGAAAGCTATCTTAATCAGTCCTATATGTCTTCTTTTGGAGATTTATGCATCGACATTGGCAGTTTGTATGGCATTTACTCATAAGCTACATGCTGTTCTGATACCTCTCAAAGAACCTTTTAAAAAACGTCCCTTATGTTGATCACTTCCACGTAGTTCCAAGCAACTCCCCAATACTTTATCGATCACTTCCAAGTCTTCACAATTTCGCAATCGTTTCGCCATTTCCATATGCACATCTCAGTCAATATGCGAGCTACCTTCGGCAAAACCAGGAACGTGTTCCTCCCACGTATAGCGATGGCTAGCGGCGACCTTCCACAACACGAAACGTCAGCTATTACTACAACTATATTCGGAGTTTGATTAATGCAAGCGGGTTGGACGGCCGGCCGAGTGCGCATGCACTGGGCTGTGAAGATGTTTGTGTTTAGTAGTGTTCACTGTTCATCGCCGGTATTGATGTCTGGGGTAGCGAGCCTACCAAGCATGCGGCTTTCTAAAAGCAAAGGATTGTTGAATTTGATCCCAGCTTATGAATTGATCTAATGGCTGATGAGTAACACTCGTTTTCAGCCTTATTAACTTCAGTGAAGTTTTGTTATCTGGTTGTAAAAGTCACTGTCTATAGCAAAAGCGATATGATGTCTCCAATTACAATTATCAGTATATAATAAAATTGTTTAATGATACTTGATGCTTTTGTAAGCTTGTCCTCTGAAATTATTGTCTTTGTAATATTGCTTCATAATCACTTGAATACTTGATGATGTCAAGTTTAATGGCACAATTGACTCGGTAATTTAGCTACTTCTTATAACTCCAACTTGTAATCACGAGAATATATCAGCCCATCATTATGTCCAGCAAATTATGTATAATGAGGCCTAAGGTTGTTTCCTAACGCGACTTATTGTTTTCGCTTTAAATTATGTGTTCAGTTCAAGGCACGACCAATCAGCATAAATGTCAGTTCTGAAAATCTATTTCGAAAGGCGCAGTTTAAGATAAACATTTTTATGCGTAACGGAATTATTGCAGTGACGTAGAGAAGCTGGATGATGTATCAACAATCACAGCCACGTGGGATCGCACGATCACGCCACCGCGTCTACCACGGGCGTCTTATTCACCTCGTTCCGATTCCCAACCTGCCCCAACTGTGCGATTCTTTCAAACGAGGTTTTTGCTTTTCGTCCGCGTGAGAAACAAGATGAGTTCGTCACACGTGGTACTGGCCCTTCACCGGCTCCACGTCACTGCTGCTTTTCGAGTTTCGACTCAGTTTCCGAACGCGCACCGCGCCGGCCGGACATTCCGCGCGTTTGGCTCACTTCATTAAAAAAAAGTTACTTTTTATTCCCTCTGGAATCAAGTGGCTGTGATAGACGTTAAGTGATATTTAATATAGTTCTAGGTTACCAGTTACTGCTAAGTCGGTAAGTTTCATCAGTTTATTTGGGACATGTGTTAGCACGAAGTACAAAGTTTAACCGCGGTATGAACAGTTATAATTACCCCGTGTGTAGGGGTCCTAACAAGCTACATCGTATGAGATGTTTTAGAATACGTGCCTAGATAATATTGTTCGTTATCATAATGTTGTAAACAACCTATTTTATAACAGTGAGCGTGCAGCGTGTTGATAGCGATCTTTTCGCACCTGACTTATTTGCAATTGAATAAAAAGTGAACAAAGAACTACGGTGATTGGTTTTACTTTTCCTTGTAAACCGTCAGCCCGTCACTTAAAACTTTCACATTTGGGGACAAATTTTTGCTTGCGTAATCTCGCAAGTGTTTTTGCGGGTAGATGAATTAAAAACTTGTAAAAAAAAAGTTAAATATCAGGAGAATCTACCTAAATTCAAAGCCTACCTAAATTAATAGACTCAAGGAAGATTGAACTTGTTCATTTTATTTATACAATTTAATATAGACTCAGCTGTTTACTAGCTGTCCCTCACCTACAAACAAATGACAAGATAAGCACAATGCATCATTTCATGCCGATCAGTCTAGTGATGTACGGAATATTCTAATTATTTAGCATACGATACAATGATTTCATTACTATCAAAATCATTGATACCCTCAACGTCAGTGACTTGTGTTTATTGAGACAAAAGACGATACATCTTCCAAGGTTAATAGCTTGCTAAAATTAGATGCCTTAGCCATCAGCTGGAGTTCAGTTTTACTATAAATTGTAGCAATAGTTGCTGTATTTCTATTATTATAATAATATACTTCACCTGCTCGTTATTCTTATCGCAATGTAAATATTTTAACTTGTTCCACGTTTTTGTTGTGAAATGGTCTAAAATTATACTGGCTTCTGTACGTTGGTGACGTTGAAGTATGTTGGTAAATATTGACTGCTGCCATATTCTTTTATTAGCCTTTCTCTCTTACATGTTATCTAAAGCATCTATTTTTTTTGTGTTGATCTTAGTTTCGTTAATTTGTGGTTTTACTTAGCGGATCTTCCTCCTTGAAGGCTTTCACTCTAATAGCTGCTTGCATCAAAACTATTGCTTTTTTTAATTATTGCTATCCTTGGATCTGTTGCAAAACCTCTCTTCTTCCAAACATCTCAAAAAAGAGCAAAGCATAGTCACTAGAATACATTTTTCAACTTGCTGCTATTTAGCAGCAAGTTGAATAATTTAGTAGCAGTTTTCTCAAATATGAATTAAAGTTACCCATTCTCCTTTAAAGCGTACTGCTTCAATTTGTTTTTTTTTAGTTTTTTCAGGATTGCCCTCCGCTTCTCTAAATTTAGTATGCTGTACTTTGTTTTTCAGAGCCAAACTGCCTTAAAATATGATAATAAGGCAGTTCAAATTACGTAAATCAAATTTCGAGTTAATTTTCTTTGAAGATTAACCCCAAATTTGATTTACCTTACCACTAGACTTGCACTGCTTTCTAACTTTTCATTCAGCATTAAATTAACAAATAAATGACTAACACTCAAATGAAGATATATTTACCAACAATGTAACTGTTACTATAACTGTAAAAACTTCCTAATTCGTACTTGACCAAGGTTTAATTAAATCGTCACAATGTCATGACTATTGTTATTGGAGTGATGTTCAAACATTAATGAGTATTGTTTAAACAACACATCACTGAGTGTCTGTTTACAACGGGTCATTCTAGGTTTTAGCGATTCATTCTCCTGAAAATGGATTGTTTGCAAATATAATACTGACTTTTTTCTCGTAAGATTTAACAGCTATAAGTTTTATGTCCGTTTCAAATTCGAGATTAATTCTAAGGTTCTTCGAGTACTCGA
The DNA here is from genome assembly GCA_947386135.1 of Melanchra persicariae. NCBI lineage: Eukaryota > Metazoa > Arthropoda > Insecta > Lepidoptera > Noctuidae > Melanchra > Melanchra persicariae. Next base: position 1,271,940 of record OX376653.1, on the reverse strand, counting down.
GACTTATTTTGTATGCTCTTTGTATAAGCTCTTGTAAAGTTTACCCTACCAGCTACAGTGTTTGTTAAACTACAACGTTGTTTCTAACGCAGTAAGTGTTAATTTCGTTTGGAGTTCAATCCTTTTCCCCTTCAATAAAGCGAACCTTGACATTGAATGTAAAAGTCCTTGGCCGGAAACACGCGAAACTGTTTAGAATTTTTGTCCTCTTAAGACAAATTACGCCACCGTTGGTATAAAGAGGGAGATCAAAGGTGTGTGATGTGTTTGTTCGTGTCCTCCTTTCGTTCGTTGTCGTGAGTCCTTCGCAGATCTTCACTAATAAGCTTTGTGGTTGGGTTTTCTTTGTATCGATTACACTAATGGAGTTGAACGGATTTTATTAATCTTCCTGATGTTTCTCATCATTTTCCTGTTTGTGAGTGATAGTGTCCTTGCCTTGAAAGCGTATAGGTTTCCATAAATCATAACAGTTTTGGCAATATGATAGATAAGATCAATAATTTTTGTTGTAAGGAAATTGTTTTGCTACGGTGGAGAAGGTTCCTCCATTGATTTAGAAGTAGGTTTCGATAGATGATAGAGTTAAGCTAAGTAACACATCATGAGTGAAATTTGGTTTAAGTATCTTATCTACAACTAATATAGCTTACTGTTTTAGTACTTGCATTGTAGTTATTGATCATTGTTTTTATAATCTTCTCACAAAATCATGTTTTCGATTAGATTACATTGTTTCACTAAGTATTGCATGCTCTTCACGGTGGTACTCGTTATGCTACCTAATAACGGTCCATGACGATTGTCGAAGACAATTCATGCGTGACAATCTGACAAATGCAAGAAGTTTCCACTTTCTGAGAATATTAAATGAAAATAGTCATGCTATTTACAAGAAGTGCACGACCGATCCCTTTGAACTAAATATAATTAAAAAATATAAGTTTTCTTCATTCACATGTGGAAATATTTAATGAACAAACCTCAACTATTGTTGTTATTTTCACCGATTATATCATTGCCTTTGCTGGATTAACGTCTGGATGAAATATGGAGGCATCCCACTTTTGATTTATCTAGATCGTTCTGAAAGAGACTGTCCAAAATGGAAACCTTTTCAAAAGCTGTCGTCTAAAATTCTGAACGGTTTCGCATACAAATACCCGTCTTTGGCGGAGTGTTTTAATATTGAAAGGGGTGTCTCGAAGATGTCTTACGTTAGGGTACGTTCGTATTGCAGTTACGTAGGGATGTAATCGTGCCATTCGTCATCTGTGGTTCGTGATCCGTCTACGATAACATCAAACATGGCTAGATATATTCAATCCGAGTGATACACGGCCTCGCCACACTTTATTAAATGTTAGACCGCATTACCAATTCATTTTTTATCCATGAAGTAAATTATTTAAAAACTTTTTCACAAAAAAAAGAAACCGACTTCCAAAAAACACTATAAAGTTCAAAATAACTTTAATTTCGGAAGTCGGTGTTTTTGGTTGCTTCTTCGTTATTTGACACCGACTTCCGAAATTAAAGTTATTTTGAACTTTATAGTGTTTTTTGGAAGTCGGTTTCTTTTTTTTGTGAAAAAGTTTTTTATTTTTCACTTTTTAGTGGTACCCCACACCTAACAACACCACTGGATAGTCACAGGATAGCAAAAGTACACAATTTCGTGTAAATGAATGATTTTTCCACATATTTTTTCCAGATATTTAGATTTAAAAATCAAACTGCTGAACCGATTTTGATAAAATTTAAATGGGACCATTTGGAAAGTATACCCTTTCCAACAACAAAAGAATTTTTCAAATCGGTTAGCAAGCGACGGAGTTATGCCCGAACAAACATAAAAAAAAAAAAAAAAAAAAAAAATACAAACATCCGAATTGAGAACCTCCTCCTTTTTTAGAAGTCGGTTAAAAATGCGTCGTTTTTATTTGCTATTCTGCACTACTACGTAGTTTATTTTTTTGTGTGTTCTACCGTAGTTTTTTAACCGACTTCTAAAAAAGGAGGAGGTTCTCAATTCGGATGTTTGTATATATTTTTTTTTTTTTTTTTTTTTTTATGTTTGTTCGGGCATAACTCCGTCACTTGCCAACCGATTTGAAAAATTCTTTTTTTGTTGGAAAGGGTATACTTCCCAAATGGTCCCATTGAAATTTTATCAAAATCGGTTCAGCAGTTTGGTTATTAAATCCAAATACCTGGAAAAAATATGTGGAAAAATCATCTATGTATACGAAATTGCGTATTTTTGCTTTCCTGTGACTTTCCAGTGGTGTTGTTAGGTATGGGGTACCACTAAAAAGTGAAAAATAAAAAACTTTTTCACAAAAAAAAGAAACCGACTTCCAAAAAACACTACAAAGTTCAAAATAACTTTAATTTCGGAAGTCGGTGTCAAATAACGAAGAAGCAACCAAAAACACCGACTTCCGAAATTAAAGTTATTTTGAACTTTGTAGTGTTTTTTGGAAGTCGGTTTCTTTTTTTCAATGGTCGAGTGATTCTCATGAGCTGTGCCAAGATTTAGTACCTATTGAATTGATAAAGCAGTTGCAGATTATAAATTGTCTTACTTGAAATGATAAGAATTGGACAATAATTATGACATTACAAATGTTATCGAAATATTATAAATTAAAACGGACACAGATAAAGAGGAGAACACGTTATTGCAAGTAAGTACCAGGCGATAAAAAGGCACAAGGTGGTAAAGAAAGCATGGGTCACGGCGATTACAACTGACTAATTAAGAAAGTGGGTACGGCATAAAAATAATCATAGACCATCACAAGCAAGGATAGGAAGGAACTTCGTAACACGGTGTGGACCTTCTTTTCACACCTGCCTGTTTCATGCGCAAATACAGCTGTTGCCTTGTCATCAGTGTCATCACCGAGTTCGCCATTATGCCAACGAATACGCGCAGAGTTCGTTGATCCGTTCCTGCATTGTCTTCGTGCCTCGACTTCTTTCAATTCCACTGATTGAAATGGTTCGCTAAATAAATAAATATAACAAAAGAAAACAGTAATATGGCAGGTGTGAGTAATAATAATTATAAGAATATAGTCACGCGGCAGCCGACAGTCCGACACACATGGCAGAGAAACCCTAACATATTATCTAACTATTGCGTGTTTGATCTACCGGTGCAACAGCGTTTTCTCTTAACGTACCCATTTCACTTCTTAACTTTTAAAATAAACAGCGGGTAGAACGAAATAAACGACAGCGCGACCTTGGACAAGACAAATGGACTGAACAAATTAACGTCGTAATCAAAATTAAGTACCCTAAAAGGAATTACTTTCTTGAAATAGCGGCTGGATACCAAGAGCACATAAAGTAACAGACAGGTCTAAAACATCCTTTATCAGAAAAATAATCAAGTTGTTTATTTTGTCTCTTCGATGCGCATGGGTTCCTAGTAGAACTGGCACGTTACTTAGAATTCACGAAGCAAATTCCGTGATGTGTCCTTATTTGACTGACTTTGATATGTGAATCGAGGTTACGAGGAAAGAATTTAGACCTAAAATAGGCATAGGTATTTTTGTTTATTATTTTTTTCCTGTTTGTGTAGGCGCATGAGTGAGCAGTGTAAGTTTTCCATCATTATTTGTAAATTATGTGTTGTTTAGTTTTGAATTCTACTAGTGTTTCTTTCTTCAGGATTTTGAGTGGCTGGTTTCTTTAAATTTTATCTTGATATTCCTCTCTCAAATTTCGCACCCCTTGAGAATTAAAGTTGAGAATTAATCCTATAAATACATCCAACTCTTCAACAATGTCACAACATGTAAAAATAACTTTCCGAAGCCCATATTCTCCGCTGTGGAATAATAAAGTAACCTTTCGAGCTATTGAACTCTCCAATAAGGTTATCGGTTCGTCCGGTTGTAGGTGTAGACCGACGGTGGTATCTCGTTAACCCTGTGATAACCCAAGAGATACAGGCGCCGTAAGGACACTCATGGACGGACCGTCGCTTTGCGGACACCGATAGCGTCGAATTGATTGATAAACATGTTTGTATCCTACTACTATCACACACATGACTGCATAATAATTGGTATCAGCAATAACTGATATTGGTTTGAAGGAAATGCAACTGTTTGCTGTTATCGAACATTATTAATAATAATCTGATTTCTCATTGGTTGGAATGCTGAGTTGAATAGGATGCACCTTTTTGCTTCTACGGATTGACCTTGTCTTCTGAAGAATTGAGAGATTTAAAAATGTCCAAGATAAATTGAAGACTAACGAAAAAGAAAGCGAATGTAAACTATTAAAAAAACACAACGGAGACCCTAGCGCAACGCAGCGAAGAAATTATGAGTTTCTATGCAGCAACACGAAATTGAGTAACGCGGTCAGTTGCACTGGCCCCGTTGTACACCGTCGCGTATTGCATTCGCTATTTCATATCGATATTACTAACCGGGACCTCTTGCATTTCTATATCAATTCCAATATTCTGCGTATTGAATCGAGAATACTTCGCAAGATATAAATCTCGCTCAATATCGTCCAGTATATCAATACCTTCGAATATGATATTCGTAATATTTAAGTGTAGGAACCTCATGCACTCGCAATCCCGTTGCTAGGTATTGTTGGAATACTAAATTTCCTTTAAGCTTTCATATGTATGCAAATTATGTCTCACCCCTATTTCTTTGCCTAAAACGTTCAATTTCAATGTAAATACCCTTAAAGTATTATCTGTAATTTCTAGATATAATTTCTTGGACGGTTGAGAGTATCACTAAAATCTGTGCTCAGTGTTTGGGTCGTCGCTCTCTTGTGGTCGTGAGTTTGAATTCGTCTACTTATGACGCTGCATTCCATCCAAATACTTGGTTTGTTTGTGGAAGCAGTAAATTCTTTAACTGAAAAGATAGTTCTGAGTAGGCAGTCGCGAGCCAAGAAATGTAGTAGGCGATACATTTGTTGATAAATACATTTCAGAAAATAACTTACCTGTTTTCCTACGTGTAACAAGGTGTTCCGTAGAACAAACACACGTTTGGTATGCGTAAAAGTAAAACTTCAAGTACATAATCAATTACCTATCGAGCATCTATGTGATCATCTGGTCATACAATCATAGGAACGATTGACGTCATTAATAACAGAAACTGGTCGAACTAATACATGCTAGACAAGATTATAATCTATTTAATTAGGTAGGTTAGGCCTTATTTATGTATCTATAATTAAAAGCAGATAGTGTATTGGATAATTTATACAATCGCAAAAAATCGGCTGTGTTTTTTGCTGTGCACAAAAACCACCTGCAAAAAATCTTGAAATCCAAAGGACATTGTAAAAAATGGCCTATGAACCAACACGCATGAAATATTTACTATAATTACTAGTTCTTTTAATAATGTACATTACTTATATTTTAATAGAACGGACACTTTTTAATTTCGAAAACATTTTAAAAAGTATTCACTTTCATCCTTAGCTTCCGTCATAATCCTCGGTGATAGTTCTATTATTTTTTGGTTCAATTTGAGGTTTTTAATAGGCAAAGGTATTATAGCTCATACAGCCAAGTCTTTGTAACAGCACTCTTAATAAGAGTTTGACACAGACAAGCGTCAGTATTCTCAACACTTGATATACGATAATGATTATTAGTTACAAACAGTTCGCTATGATGTCGCGGAACCATAATAAGCCTTATCAAAAAACTCGATTGAAAGTGATGTTTGAAACGAGCAATAATATCGACACTGACAGTTGACGAATTGACAGATGACAACATTTGACATTTGGTAGTAATGTCACTTGGCGCGCGCATTCTGTGCTCGATCTGCGTTTGCGTTGGTTGCGTACTGAATTCGTTTGCATTTTCTTACTTTTCCGATTTTATCTAACAACTCCATAAGACTCCCGACTCCTAGAGTTCAATGTCAAGATTGTCAAGAAGCGCGCATCTGTCGTACTTACATTAGGTAATAAATGCTAAGTTATTGCTACATACCGAATGTTTTTATTGACGTAATTATAACCTCAAAATCCGAAATTGTTTTGATTTTTTCAGACTTCTTAAAAGTGTCCGTTGTTTTAATTTAGGTTTAATCGAATATATACATTATCTAAAACCCAAAGAGTAAATACACCTTCCTGTTGGATCTTAGGCGAGCTGTGTATGGACGACGAGCAATGTCCTTTTAGGAATTAAGTCATCGTAATTCAGGAATACACGATAAACTGTGCTGTAAAGGCAGTTATTGTACATCGGCTCACTGATATGTTAGGAGAACTGCTGATCTTCTATCTTAATTCAAGCAAAAACTTACCAGCTCCTTTCACGTCTTCACAATAAATGTGACCAGCCAAAAGTTGTACTTATCCTGTTTGTCCGTAAGACCCAAATATTTTCGCACTCGAATAACTAACACCTACGTGCGAATCAAAGAACTTTACATATCGGGAAGTGACTCATACCTACAGACAACAAAAGCTAAGTTCAACGCCATTCCCTCATTATGGTAATTGACTTGACATTTGAACACGTATTTGTCTTCCACTGGCTTGTGTCTATTCAACGGCTTTCTTTTGATTTATTATGGGACAACAATGTTCCTAATAGCTTGTTCTACGTCTAGCTATTCAAACACTAAGCGTTTAGCGGTTTGAGGATTTCCCCCTCGTCACAAACTCAATCTGTCTAGCAGATTCAACTGCTGTTCATGTTTTTTTTCAATTTAACCAAGAATACCAGTTAAGGTTCACCAACTTTCATATTTTCTTTGAACCCTCTACCATATTTGGGTCATCGTGATTCCATTTTTTCCTAATCTTCACTCAAATAATACCCCATTACACTGAACCGTTTCATAACTGGCACGGCTGGAAAAGCCGATACATCGGCTGGATAAAAACAAAATACTCGTTAACTTACGCCATCGATTTGCACGGCTGACTGAGCAAACATCTCGTAAAGCTAGAGCCGGAATAATAAATTTCGATTACATCTCAGTAGTTAGTCGAATTGACTCGATAACAATCGAGCGCGTACAATATGTACTACGTCCATTCATCGCATGAATGAGGTATATGGTTCAAATGGTCACCCGCGGCTTAGTGCCCCGGTCCCTGTCGAGGTCCAAAGTCCATGTTTTTATTTGGCTTCAAATAGTCATGATGTCACTGGTGAATGTGGCGCTGTGTTACAATTGATCGAGTGGACTTCGCACCATATTGTGAGCCTCGCACGCTCCGGACATAGGCCGAGTGCAGATAGCAGAATGCGTTGTCACAATAAACCTGAAAAGTGTTGGGACGAATTTCATCGATACAATATCGGGCGATGCAAAGGTTTTATTGAAAATTCTTTTATCAGTATTTACGGCTTGGTATCAAAATAAACAAGTATTTATAACGGATGCAAATATTGATTTAACAGTCTCCTTGCTTTCATAACAGTTCAATGACATTTATTGGAAAGGCCTTCGGTTCAATAGTTCGAGTACAAGCATTGTAGTTGACGTAGTGTTTATATTCGTTCTGTGCTCGGGTTTAATTGACCGGTGGTGTCCATCACGTGCCGTCTCTATTCCCGTGTCGTGTGCGGTCGTGATAGCCCGTGCCTTCATGCTGTCTATCTTTGTGTTTACTATACGCGTCTGACACATTGTAGTGCACGATGACGTGAGTATGCATGATTTTGGAGTTGATAATAGCAGTTTTGTGATCGAAATATGCATTGTGTAAATTGTGTTGGAAGTTTGGAACTGTATCGGCAGTCTTCTTGCGGCGGTTTTTAGTAGTTGTGGTGCTTGTAGCCAAAATGTCTTGTAAAATTCATTAAGGACAGAATATTCTGTCGGACCTTGTAACTTCGAAAAGATCTGAATAGATCTGGAGCTTCTAGGAAAAATGCTAATGGTCATGTTGTGTGTGTCGATGAATATTAGTGAAACTGATTTTTCTTGAGCGAAGACCTTCGTAATAGCCTTGAAAGAAACTAAAGGAAGTAAAGAATCTTCTTGCGTCTAGGTCTTCATTACGTGCCCAGCTTAGTTTCCATTAGAATTAATTGTCTCTGTCTACACACAGTAGGACAATAATGAAGATAAGTTGCAAGCATTAATTGTTAAATGTTAATTAAAAGGCGCGAGCTGCTGTAATTGCGTTTGTCAGCTTTGCACGGAATTTGTTGACACGACACGCCTCACGGCTATCTTTGAACTCACTTGTTTGTTCTAAATATATGTAATTTCTAGTATCATGTGCTAAATGACAATACAGTGTACTTAGTATGAAATTGCTTATTTTACTGAACAGACAAACAACCTGACCAGTCGAGACATAATTACAACGGGTAGACAATGTTATAATTTGTGCTGAATATCTGAAATACAAAACCTGTCTGTTAGAAGCCAAAATAATACAGTATTATATGATTTTGCTCGAAGGCTGTATAATCAATCATGATCGCCTTCCTCGAAAACATTTTGTTGGTGAATTTTAATATCCGGTAGTTTTCCATCGCCATCGTTGAAAAGGGGCCAATTAGATCGGTCCGTTTCGCGCGGATTGGCATACACGGCCAGGTAAACAGTTGATAACAGCATGTTTTCATTTACATAAACCTTTGAACGAAGCTTGTTTTTATGAAGAATGCGTTAAATTGAAGATAATGAATGAATAACAATTACAGACAATGTGCTCGGGGCGCGGAATATAAATTGGAGTATTAACTTACGCGTTCGTCTCAGTGTTTTGTGGAATTAATTGGACTAATCGAGCTACTTAGACTGTCTCGACTTCTCGAGGCTGTGACGTCACGGATGGAGTAGACGAGTACCTACATACCTATAGTAGAGCTAGGGTACCTACATATTAAAGTGCTTGGTATCCATGTGATATTATTATACCACAGAATTACAATGCTAGCTGGTTACCATCAAATCACACAAATGCCAAATTATAAAGTTCTTTGACAAACAAAAGCTACGTCATACGAAGATAATGTTGCTGTATTTTGACCCTTAACTCCAATGTAAGGTCCCAATTCCCCCCCACTGTAGAGATAACACAAGTTTCTCTGAAATTCTTTATTCATTGTTCACACATCCATGATAGTGCAACCGACTGACCTTTGGACGTGCATACCTAATACATAAATTGTATGTCCAATTTAACTTTGTTGTCTGTCTGTACTTTTTTTAATAAATCTGAGTCATTTTGTATTAATTACAGTTTTCGCTTTGTTTTCCTCATTTTATAATTTCGATAATAAATTAATTCTTACAATTTTTTTCCTCACTCAAGTCATAAAATATAGGATAAAAATAACACCATAATGAGAAATCCCAACTGATATAAAATTCCGCTGTAATAGCCGTAGGTAATGCAAGTTGGAAATCCCAGGAATTTACTGACTTAAGACTGCACTCAAGTGCCCAACTCTGCTTACCTGTGAGAAAAACGGCTTATTAGAAAATGGATATCTTTAAGTAAATAGAAACGTGATAAATCAGCGAGCACTAGAAATTTTACCAAATAAAACTAGCCAAGAAATTCTGTAATCTGATGATGAAGATATAGATAGCGACGATTCCAACCACATTTACTCACAAGAACGTGCTACCAAATTGAGGTCACAGTCCATAGTTTAATTACCCAAACTCTGCGGTCAGTATATCAAGGGCAATCCAATTGTTACATTCATTACGTTATCTCTGACTACTTAATGCTTTATGTTGACTAATAGTGGATTAAGATAGTGACTGCATGGCTTTATCACAATTTAAGCAGTAGATTAAGGTATTAATTCAAGCTTTATACTTAGTGTGGCATTGGAACTGTGCCCGATAAGAGTTAGCTCGCTTTCTTATCCTGGTTATGTAAGGTTAGTTACACGTTTGCGAAGTGTGGATGCACTTCTTCATTAATCCTTTTCTTTCTAATCTAATCACGTTCTTCTGTCCAACATTTTTTGGTTACTACGTACGGCCATCTGCTAATTTATCTTCTTGGTACGCACGGCATGGCACGACTTGTTAGACTGCTTCCTTGCCAACAAATAGGATAAAATCTCCCTTCCCACGGTCCTATTGATCAACAACGCGGTCTAATTCTTGTTTTCTTTCATTGTCTTTGACACTTGAGAAGGACTACCACCTTACACTACTACTACACTTGAATGTTTCCAACGAGTCTCTCAGGCGCATTACTTGTTGCACTTTGGCCAAAGAAGGTCACATTGTCAATCAAAAATTGTGAAAGCAGTGTTTCTCCTGCTTGTTTAAATAGTTCTGGTAGAAGTCCAGTGAGACAGCTAAAATGTTTGTAATGCGAATACAATATAGACGAAGGTAAACCTTAAATTCACTCAACTGAACTATCCTTGTCTTGTTTCTTTTCGTCAGATGTATGAACATAGTTTTGTTCTATTTGCAATTACCTTAAACTGCTGATATCCGCTCACAAACTTCTTCAATCACAATGTAGAATGTCTACGTTTTGCAAACGCGTCTAAAACCGTTATGCTATTGTCATCAATACGAAGTTTGACCTGTATGGTGTATTTCGTTGGCAACGCCAAAATAGCTCGTGGGGGCTCGTCGCTGACGTAAAGCCAATGTTTACACTAAAATATACTTTGTTTGCTTTTGGCCTAGGTTCATAATTGAGTTTCCGTTCTGAGTCTTCTGTTTTCGAAGATGAGTTCTCTATTTTGTTTGTAGTTGCTGTAATAGGTTTTCTGTGTGTTATTTTACGTTTGTATGTAATTCTAGTAGGGTTTTATAACTTTTGCTTTTTCGGTGGGACATTTTTTCACGACTTTATTGGCATCTTTTATTACTCTCGTAATTTTTTTTTCTCTGGTTTTGTTCATGTCTAGATAAGATAGATTTAAGGCACCATCTTCAAGTTAAAAAGCTGAAATATTTCCTCGTTGTGATTTGGAACTTTCGGAAAAAATCCTCTGGAAGGTTTGGTTACTCACTTCTGAACTTATCATTATTAATGCGATACTTAGAGACTGATCGACATCAGCAAAATCACGCTATTTGCTACAATATCACACGATTTTTCTTATCACGAACTAGAACTGTAATCATTATAGAAATAATTATAAATATTGAATCATGTCATCTACGTACCTATACAAGAAAGTGTTAATACGCAATGTCATTCATTTTTAATTAATTAGTCATTGTACTTATTAAAATTAAGCTAAAATTGTGAAATACTAGTTGTTGTTACGATTACTGCGATAAGGTCTTTAAAGGCTAGTTTCAATCGGTCTATGTATGACATCTGCTATAATTTGTTCCTCAGCAATAAGATCAATCAGTTTACTAGGTTTCAATACTGCATTAATATAGACCGCATTCTCGACACCTATAATAACAGCAACAGATTGCATCGATTCAGCTGCGCTGTTGGAAATCCGAGTATTTCCCATTGCTCTCTCGAAATATGAATTGAATTTATCCTCGGCTATATAACATACTTATGAGCTTTTAAGTGGTGATATGATATTAATTGTTTTTACTGATTCATTATTTTTTGTTACAGGTGGAAGCACACAGAAATGTTTATAGACGAGAATGAGACGTGAGTTACTTTTACTTTATGTAATAAATCATTAATAATACATCATGGCGTCATGTTCTGCTATATCTTCGGGGATATTGTGTTTTTTAATATTATATTATGTTGGCCTTCGTACAAACTTACGCAGTCTATCCTATTATAACCGGCCTTCAATTAGTATCCCATCATTATATTCATCTGACACATTTATGACAGGATTCGCAGCCACGACTTTACCTTTTGATTATTTCTTGCCACTAATGACAATAGACAATCTATACCAACGGGTTGTAGTTATTAATGACGTTTAATGACGGCCATAAAAGTTTACAAGCACGATTATGATAATTATCACGAGTGTGTTGTACAATTTGGCGTGTTCAGTCAAGGCCGGCTTATCGGTCGTGTTTCTGTTATTGCCAAGCCTAATGAGTACAGTGACAGGTAGTCGACGGATTATACCTGCTGTACTGTCGCGGATTTTAAGTAAGCCTGGGGAATAACTTGAAGTGTGAAATATGTTGGAGGCTGTTGCAATGCCAATTTTATACTTTGTTTACGTAAAATATAAAACAACTTTACAGCTGAAACAGCACGCTAAGAATATTGTGTAGAGGTCTCAATATTTTACTTTAATGTTCTAAATCCCATCACTTCCCGGGGGTGTCGTAAGAGGCGACTAACGGCCGATTTTTATAATATATCTCAATCCCAATCTTGATCCCGATCCTTGTCTGTAACCAATCAAAGGTGAGGATTGTATGGTGAAGGACACAAACTCGGCCGTTGATTGGTTACAGACAAGGATCGGGATCAAGATTGGGATTGAGATATATTATAGAAAGCGGCCGTAAGGGACTCACCAGAGAATGGACAGCAGCATTCTCTGTACATTGCAACAGCTACACTGCGATCGCCAACCCACCTGCCAAGCATGGCGATTATGCCAAACCCTTTGAGGGAGGCCTATGCCTAGGCATATATATATCATATCAGCCGAAAGACGTCCACTGCTAGCAGTGGACGTCTTTCGGCTGATATGATGATGATGATGAATGTTCTAAAATAGCTTGAATATTTTAAAATTAAATTTGAGTGCTGTGGAGCAAAAACTAGGCTAGACAAACGTAACGTTGTTGCCGGAGCAATTGACAACATCCGCGCCGCAGTTTTACAGGCGACGGGAATAAAAATCGATGTCAGATAATTCAATTTTATACTTTGGTATAGGTAGACGGAGATGCATTTTTGCAACAACATTGCACCTCGACCCGTTACAAAAAGGGTAAAAGTTCATCCAGTATAAACAAACAAAAATGTTCTTTTGGAGCCTCTAACGCCGATGTCGACACCGTAATGGGCCATCGGCGTGGCGTGAATTTACGGCATCATATCAGACCGTAAACGATCGCTGCTGGAAATGGTCCTTCTAATTTAGAGTTTGCAGCGTTGCAATGACCGATCGTTTGGAAATATTGCTGTAATAATTTGTAATCACTACGCTTCACCGACTAATTGAATATCGCAGCACATGCTGTATGATAGGAATATATTATTATGTACTATTATAGGTGTAAAGGTCTTCTTCCATCCATCCTTGGTTGTTAATCCTTCAAAAACTTTAACTACGATTACTTGCTAGCTAAACTGATTCATTTATTATTTTCCACACCCTTTTTAGGATGGGAAATCATCAAATTACTCCTTCCACTCTGGGTGGAACACAAGGGATTGTCAGACTTTTACTGAACTAAAACCCATCCGTGTTTCTCCAAATGCAATTTGCGTTCCAGGGCCGCGACGATAGACTTTCCACTACTGCGTCCATAAAAATTTTAATTGCATTTATGCTGAAATGTGCACGTGAACAGAATAAAAAGTAAATATTATTTTTTTACAACTCCGTGCTAATCTTGCAGCTTACATTACGATTTACTCTTTCTTAGATATGAACAGAGCTGGCTTAGTGCCAGAACACGGCTAGACGTTTCACTGGATCCCACTTTTATTTTCGTTGTGAAGGTTTTTTCTGCACTCTCATGTATTTCTGTCTGATATTCGAATGACGATGAGAAAAACTAATTTGACATTGAAATTTTTGTTTTCTTTTCGGATAAAATGGCTTTTGTTGTCTAAAGTCCAATATTCTAAGGATTTTTTTGGTGTTTGTTAACAATACGTGGTTATTATTACAGCACAATGGGTACATTAACTGATAATGAAATTGTGTTAGTGACCCGGTCGTTGACCAGAGATAATCCTTTAGATAGGAAATATAATAAGACACTCATCATCATTGAGTGTATTGCAGTTATTGCGCACCGCGGAGTTTGCGATAGTGCTGTAGAAATCGTTCACTGAAATATTTACACGCGACGGTTGTGCCACAGAACTGAATGTCACCCACTACTCAGAAGTCACAGCAGCTAATTGTCAGCAAGCTGATTATTGCACCATAATGCTAAGGATGTACTAGAACGAATTTCCAGACGCAGATTGAAGTTGTCAGTGGTTTTATGATCCACAGCGAATGAGATGCTTACTCCGTCTGAGTCATATACTGTACGACCTACATTATAAACAGCTGTTCACTGAGTTTATTAGACGCATATGACCGGGGTTTTATAGCCTAAAAAGTAATAACTAATGTGTATACGAATACGTATATCTTTGAGTACATAGGGGATGAAATCAAACATATACACTTGATTTCCCCAAGATCACAGAGAAAATTTAAAAGTAATGTCCGTATTATTGTTTACTTTAATCAAAGTTTAGGTAAATATTCTCCACGTAACGATCACTGGTTATTACTTTCCCTTTGTTCATGATATCGGCCGGAAGGTCTCTTATACCGGAGGGAATTGCTAATATCTCTTTGTAAACATTCCCTTTGATACTCCGTCCCATCTCGTCAAGCCAATATCGTTTTAACTAGAATTCTTGAAATATCATAGTAGTATAACGAACAACTCATTATTCATAGAAAATTAGAAAAAACAGACGATGGTTTCAAACTAGAAGAAGTAGTGGGACAAACATAATCAGAAAACAAGTAGAAAACGAACTTGCAGACAGTTTCATTACATCTACTACTGTCAATTCCACTGATACGATTTTGCTTCCTAGTGCATCTGCCTTTGCTTCTATGCTAGTAGTAAGCACGTGGCCGGTACCAGGAACTTAGCAGAAACAATTGACGTCGCGTGTTAAATCTGTTTATAGAACTATAGAGCGTGACCATGAGGGCACCGTGGATACTTATCGTATCCACGGTGCCCTCATGGTCACGCTCTATCAGGCAAGTAACGTATCCACAAGTGTTGCGGAATGCCCGGATCCTGCTTACGAAACCAATAACACTTGAGCTATCAAATTCTGGATATTAGTCAATGGAACGAGTAATTGGTCTTTTGGAACAACACATGATCCGCGTTTTTTCATTAATGTAGTTCCTGTAAGGGTCTTCAATCATGGCATCAAAATTAAATTATCCAAACATAAAACCGAATAAGCTATCAGAAAAATGGGTGAGGAGAAATGCACCAAGAACAATAAGCCAATCGTTACAGACGACAAGCGTAACTAATTATACATATTATATTTTCCTACGCTAATTGATTTGAAATAACCATAACATTTTAAATGACACTTTAGAATTACCACATAGATTAGCTAAAGATTATCATGAAACATACATATATGTATTCGATACACATATATTCATATCTGTAACAGCATGTCCGACAAAATATTAATGGTTTATTTCCATCAAAATGGAAATAACGCAAAAGAAACTTAATGGTGTCTTATACTCCTCAAGTCCATGCGAAGGAAAATAATAATATTAATCAAATGACAAAAGGATTAGTAGTAACATGCGTAGTAATTAGCACGCAATCACGGAAAATGTATTTATAATAAGTGATTCATCGTGAAAAACTTGTATTAATACTCAAATCTGTCTAGGTATGGGATTTTCGAATGTAATCTAAAAATCTATGATTCATTGGATCTGGATTATGGTCACGCTACATGTAAGTCTTGTCTGGTTGATTTTTCAAAATTTGTCTTAGCCATGTGATATTAATGATACTGTATTTTTGATAAACTAATTCCAAATGGCTGCAGATGTTTAATATCCTTGGTTTCATATCTCTTTTTCTGGTGACTACTGCGCCAGTAAAAGCAAAAGATCGACAGTTCAAACAAATCGTAAATTCTATTTTGATGCAATGAGCTGCGTTGGTAATATGCATACGATAAATAAGCGAAAGCGTAAAGTTTGGACTGGATAAGTCAGTGTCAGCGTTTACTGTTGCTTATCCATCTAACTTATAAACGCAGGTCGTCTGTTCCTTCCTTGCATTTTTAACAGTCATCACATCTCAGAGTTCACTCGCTCTTAGACATTCGTCTTTTATAAATGCATCTATACTTTCTTTTGTAGCAGCACCTTTCTCATAGCTATTTAATTATATTCAGTTTTCTTGTCTCATGTTCTAACAATCCAAAATTATTACAATGACTTCTATACGCTAATGGAGTTGATTACATAAACTGAGCTGTTGATCTTTGGTCAAGTGTCCACTAGACGGCTATCATCTTGGACATCGACAAATACTGTCGCAACACATCCGTCTCACATTATTTCTATATCAGATAACTTATCAACCTTATTAATAGTATTGCTTGATAATTCGTGCATATAAGCATTATCAGTCGTAATCCTGACTTAGTTGACCGCAGTGAGGCGTACTTGCATGTTCTGGTGCTTAGTGAAATTGTGTCAAAATGGGAATGCCAACTAGTAGGAAGTGAGTAGTCCTTATTTCATGTTCTTTTGTCACAAGTGGTGTGTTTTCTTTTCCAGTATTTGTGTTTTAATTAAGTGCGGCCTCGACACCTAAGGAAAACTGGAACAGCAAAACACATGTGTGTGAAAATTGTTTCAAAACGTTACCACAGTGTTTCAAGTCAGTCAGTAAAATTGCTAGCTCATTTAAATTCCAATGAAGCAGTTCTCGATAATAAAGAAAATAACATGTAGGAAATCGAAGCTGCTATTCAGAAAACTGCAAATTATACTGTAGTAAAGTTTTTTTCTGTCAGAATACTACGTTAATCGAGGATACAACGATTTTAATTCGAACACAGCTCGAAACTAGTTAGCCTAACTGCAGGAGGCTATTCAAACCAGTCCAACTGGTTTGAATACTAGTACAATAACTTGAGTGGGCCATCCTTGCACCCCTGTGAACGTGATATATTTAGCGTCGCATACGCATCGTGTGACTGCTAACCACGCGATAGCAATTAACATAACTACCTAGATATTTATGCATAATAAGAACACGGTGTCCCTCAGGGGAGTTGTCAGGACTCGTAGTGTTCAACACGTGGTTTGATCCTTCATCACTATACACTTCTTAATATAAATTGCTGGCTATGCTAATTTTCCATGAGTTGTTATTTGTATAGTTGTCAATCAGTGGCAACCTAAGCACAGAATTGGTAACCTTATGGTTAAAGTCCTTCTTATAATCATGTTTGTGCTCTTCAGCCTGTTCTAGTTTTACATAACTTAGTTTAGGTGCTATTTTTTTTTCTCCCATTCTCACCTTTTACCTGTCTTTTTTACCATTCACTCCGTTTTTCCTTACATGCGTCTATTTATTTCTAAACGTGTGTCTGTCGTAGGCGAAATTACGTATTCATACGCATCTTCCTTTCGAAGCGCATCATTATATTCCTTATCGTCGATATCGTGTTACAGGCGTGAATTGTATTTTTTTCTATTTTCATTCCATTACACATTTTTTTATTAATTTATAAGATATCGAATCAATTCGTTATCACGAGGAAATCTGCCAATTATCAACTTATTTTGATGTGTCAGAAGCCAGACATCGTAAAAGTGTTCCATAAAGGTGTCGGATTATTTTGATTACAATTTTTAGGTATTAGCTACGAATAATACATTCGTAGGTAGTATTAGTAATATATTACAACTAAACGTACTTTCTTACTAAGCATGGAGGTGCTTTTCTCGGTCAATAAAATCGGCATTGTTGTAAACGGGACTAAACTTTTCCGTACATAGCAATTGACGAAATGAATACGTATGCAAGAATAAAAATGGAATCAAAATCACTGAACGCTCCTTTCTCCCTAATCTTCTACTTATAATGCATTTCATGTTTGCAGTGACAGTTTGAACACTTTTTTACACGAATGTCCCGAAAAGAATGCTAAGTTTTTCCCAAAGGAATATCACTACCTACCCAATAAATTTCGACGCCTCTCAATATCATTCTCGGCACAAACCCGAGCCAAGCATCCAATAAACAAATAACGCACACGTCTCTTTGAAACCACCGCGCATACCGTATTCCGGCGAGGATTCCGCAAAATTCGCATGGCACCATTTACCCGATTCAGTAACAAAGACGAACAGGTTCGCGTTTAGCGCTAACTTTCACCGCGGCTGGTTTCTGGCCCGTCCTGTGCGACTGTAGAAGTGTATGTACCGATACTGACTCGAGTACTCGCTATTTGCCATCATCCTTGTTACATAAGTTGGGTGATCAACTGTTGAGGTGTGCCTACAACGCGAGTAGTATTGGCGTTTCCACCTGCAACCAGCTCGCAAGCAAGTTGCATTACATTGCGGGCTACCATGGTATATTCTGCCGTCGTCGTCAGAAAAAGGACATTTCTACACAAAACGAAGTAACCGATTTCAGACATTATGAAAATAACGTAAGTTCAACGATCGGTTATTTCGTTTTGTCGATACGTGTGATCAATCGCGCCCCGCATTCAAATTGGCATTCGAGTTACTTGCAGGTGGAAAGGCTACCTAAGCATTGAGCAGAAGATATTATAATTCACAGAGAGGGATAGGCTAGTTACCTCTACAGCTACATCCTCACAATGATATAGTCCCCATTTAATGTCATAACAACTGTGGAATGATACACCTTATTACAAAATTCCTAAAGTCTAGGTATTCGTTAATTTCATAACACTTAGATCAATTTATTGAAATAGACGATTTTTGTCATTCCTAATGCTACTTATGTAGGAGAAACCTCAACTGCTTGCGTAGTCGTAATATTATTTCTTTAATGTAAGTTCGAAGCTACCAATAAATTAATTTAATGAATCAATAACTTGCCCCTAATAGCCTAACATTCTAGCATATTAAGGTCGAGTCAGACTTAGCCAAACCACTAAGAAATCTTGGTTTGTTGGTGTTTGTGAACATTCAGGTCGATTTGTCTTAGCCTTTATTTACGCTTCACAACACTTGGCTAACTTAGGCTTCTGGATTAAATAATGGTATTTATTGTACAGACATAAGTAATAGGAACAGGAACTTCATTCTTTACGGAATACCTACCACTAGTGAATTATTTATTTGAATTTTGTTATTCGTATGTTTTGCCAAATCAATAGTTTGTTTCCATAGCATATTATTTCAAGTGCTTGGAATCCTTAAGGCATAACTACATAAGGTAATTTAATTAACGATAACCTAATAGTAATGACCAAAGTGTTGTTTGTATGAGGAAAAAAGAAAATCTAATTTGTCAACAGAAATAACCATCTACGGAATTAAACACGAAACCTTGCAAATATTTAGGAAAATAGGCGCAAATGGTCTAGCAGTCTGAAGTATAGTTTTCGAGATTACTCGGACTAAGGATGGACGAACGGTTATGATCGCGGTCAGTTGCTTCGGTAAATTTGCGCAAATTGTGTTCACATCACTGCTGAAGATAAAATACTCGTATAATCAATTTATTATTATATCGATCCAAATAAGTTTGAGATATCTTTATTCTCATAAGAATACAAAAACTGAAGAACATTAACCATAACATAAGTAAAGATAATGTCGAGAGTTTTACAAAAACTGGACATTTGTACAATGATTATATTGTTATTGCCGGTAGATCTAAAACAATAATACAAAAAAAACTCAATGTTCGCTTGATACACGGGTTCAAAACATCGATACAAAGGTAAACAAGTTTCCGTTCAACACTGAAGCAATAGCTGAATGTGGCTTGAAGTTATTGTAGGGAAAGTGAGTTTTTTATGATGTGCGTTAATTTTTTTAAAGTTATGGATTTAGATCCCACCCACACGCACAAAACGTTTTGGGAACACATTCATTGTGCGTACAGCTAAGGAGTGGGATTCCCTGCCAGTCTGTGTTTCCTGATAGCTACAACCTGGGAGTCTTTAAGTCAAGAGTGAATAGGTTACTTCTAGGCAAGCATGCTTAATCTTCGACCACATCATCGCTTACCATCAGGCGCGATAGTGGTCAAGCGCGTGCCTATCAATAATAAAAAATAAAAAAAAGATTCTATGATGTATTTCGGTAATTTAATAAATAGTTTTGATCCAACCATTAAATTATTATTAACTAGCACTTTGCCCGCGACTTCGTCCGCGCGGATTTATTAGGTACTCCACAAACTTCAACGCCCCCTATACCCCCATAAAAAGGTTAGTTTTGGAAAATTAAGCACAACGATTTTCATTAATTTACATTTATTACTTAGCCATTTCTACTTATTCTTGTTCAACCCGTCAGGAGTTGATTATGCAAAAATTGTTAGGTACATCTGTTTCAATAATCCCATTTTTAGTTTGTTCATAGCATCCCGACGTAAATTAAAGCAAGCAATAATGTCCTCCCCTAAAAACTTAATCACCCCTGCTTCCCTCCTTATTATGTAGGTATGTAGTTTATTTTCGAAAAATCCAAACATTTGTTATTCTTATTGTTTTATCGAAATCATTTTCAACTTCATCGGACCAAGCATTGATATGATTCTTCCCAGTTCGCTCAAGCCGCGACATTTTTCTTACTCCGAGCATGTTTATTACCGTCGTAACTTTTGAACGAAAGCTCCGATTTGAATAACTTAAAGTGTAATTTACACGGAAATAATCAACCTTAATTATCAAACCATTTAAATGCATAAGGATTGATATCATGATACCGAAATCACCATTTTTTCAAATCACCAAGGATTTGCTTGAATAATCTGAACAAAAAGCGGTCATGGTGACTTAACCATAATAGTTAGACATATGGTATCGCGGACTTTTTTGTAGACATTGATGACCTCTATAAAACTGTGGTACATCACTTTGCTCTATTGTCAATAGATTCCGCAGCGTACGTGATATAAGGATTTATTCTCACACCTTGGGTTACATTATCGAAGTTTTCATACGGATCCCTAACTTTTTTGAAAATATTCTATAGCCTATGTCCATCATCGATAATGTACAATTCTACTGGTGAAAGAATTTTTCAAATCGGTCCAGTAGTTTCGGAGCCTATTCATTTCAAACAAACAAACAAACAAACAAACAAATATTTCCTCTTTATAATATTAGTGTAGATAAGACAAATCCATTAATTTATTAATAATTTTGACAAAGCATCCCTAGATAAATAAATGTCTTCAAATGAAAAGATCTTCTGAAAACAATAAATTGTAGGGAAGGATAAGAAGAAATGAAGGACTTTGCCCTGATGTGGGATAACAAAAGCTAAAAATAAATAATAATAAATTGTAGACGTTAGGACAACCATATTACATGTCTACAGATGATGAGGATGTCTATCTATAATTTCTTGCCTAGACACAAATATGATGTTTATCTTAAAAGATATCACGACACGCCTAGGTCTTCTTTGCCTGGAGTCTAGACACGTAATCAGTGTCTAAGTAGAAAATAACTATGTAATCTATAATCTTTATTTAGTGGAAAATTCTTTGGATAATCCTTCAACTATTGTATCTGTCTTATTTAATACGGTGACAGGGCACTTGTTCTTCAGTCGCCAAACCCTTCACTTGTACTCTTCACTTGCCAAAAGTAATTAGAATAGCCAAGAAAATGTTTCGAAATCTACAGAAAATTAAGTGTTTATAAAGCCCCAATTTTCATAGTGACTCCAGAAACAAATCTTTGTCGCAAAATTGCCATCACTGTAAGTAGAAGGGCATGAATATAAGTACAATTTTGCGACTGCCATTTTATTTTCGTAACCCAATGACAAGGAATCATTCAGTCTGGTGAGCACCACATTATATATCCAGACATATGTATGAATACTGAATTATGCATCCGACTAAACGTAAGGAAAACCAAGGAATATAAAGAACATCATGGAACAACAAGAAATATGTTATTCATACAGTAACTTAAAACCGAGGCTGTTTGAAGTAGGCATTAACACCCTTACAAGTACTAGTACCTACCTACTTGAAACATATAAACTACAAGGATACTATAAATAGTAACGTGTAAACGATAAAATTTATTTAATTCGATAATCTTGTCATTATCAAGTGTGTCACTACCGTGGCCGGTGATCCGACCGTGAAGAAATTTCCACTAGCCTTTGTAAATTTATGATTAAATTGATAATGGTATCCACCTGACGTTTATCAATTAAAAATATAAAATGTAGGAGTGCCTGTCGCACTTATTTAATTTACGTAAAGCGCTTGAGTAATCCTAAGAATGTATAAACGACATGCGACCTTATTGCAATTTGAAAAGAATCCTTATTTACAATCGAGTTATAAATTAGAAGTGGGTGCACCATTCAGCAGGCTGTCTGGAACCGATGACCTAAAGGTCATCGGTTCCAGACAGCTGACGGCAGCAGACGGCTGTATATCATCAGGTTATATAAATATAACCTGATGATATACAGCCGTCTCGCTTCTTCATAATTGTCAATCTCATGAAACCTCATTACTCTTGCTTAAATATCTAAAAACTTTAATTGGCTCGAAGAAACTTAAGACATAGTCTTCATTAGAAAACTTTTTAATTATTCTTTTGCACGAGTTTAATAAACACGCAAAAAACCTGTTGAAGTGGTACTCCATCGTAAGTCGCAATATATTACTTAACTATTACGTAAGGTTGAACATTGGCTTACAAATAAAACTTTGCACGTGTTTTACACATCCATTATAATGCCATTACTTTGTTATTTGTATTTAAGTTAATTGTATATAAAATCTGTGATACTTGCCGGGTTGTTTGTAAAAAGTTTCAACTGTTCAGAAGTAAGGAGCAAATTGCATTGCCCGGGCGAGCCTGTCAATGTCTGAAGTTTAATTAGTATTTAGCTATCAGCGTTGATTATTGAATTCTGTAAATTTTGCGAATTATTGGCGGTTTACTTATTTAGTTGCTAATTTTAGCGACTATCGGTGTGATTTTTGTGGTTTTGCAGGTTTCTTAGGATAATCGGCTCGCCATTTGCAGACGGATTTCGATAACCGTCTTTATTCAACCGTTCTCTAATGTCAAGGTTCTTGTTTAGATACAGAGCACGTCTATGTGAACTTTGACTTACATACTTGACTGTCCTGACCTTTATATGATTGGGCTTGTTAGTCTGTCACATTTGCATCGCTTTATCAACATACGGAAATAAATGACTGATAATTACTTACTACATTTCTATTTCTGTGTATCGCGACTTCGCGACCCTGCGGCACCAAGGGCACGGTATCTAGTTACAGGAAACAAGCAAAACGTCAGGCTTTGTTTGAACCAAGAAATAATGGAGGACGCATGACATTACAAATTCGCTGTTTCCGTACCTCACTCCTTTGTTTAGCAAGACAATCTTCTATTTACATTGCCTTTTATGACAGTTGAAATTGGGTTGAAGAAATTAAATTGTCTGATAGTCACAACTGAAAATATCTTATGCGTTTCCTCAAAGAAAATGGCTAGCAACAGACATTTTAAATATTGTAATACAAACAGTAAACATCGATCAAAAGCGTAAACTGTCAGATATAACGTAACATTAATACTAATAACAAATCGTTAATAAATCATTATCGTCACACATGTTATTATCTAATCGCTTAGTCCGTATCCGTTGAGGTAACACATGGAGCCCGCATGACTATCGCCTGGACAGTGGACACCTAGATCTGTGCCAAAACTAACGATAAGAATTACGGAATATAAACAAAGTGTCACTTAATAATGCGTAAAGAAAGACTGTACGTTTCATTCCACTATTCTATTCTAGAAGGACATAGATGAACTAAAAAAAAAATACCGCCACATATGTTATTACCTAATCGCTTGACTTCGTCCGTATCCGTTGAGGTAACACATCAACATAACACATGGAGTGCGCATGACTGTCAGCTGGACAGTGGACACCTCGATCTGTGCCAAAACTAACGATAAGGAAAGATTACGGAATATAAACAAACTGTCACTTAATTATGCATACAATAAAGACTATACGTTTCATTCCACTATTCTATTCTAGAAGGACATAGACGAACTAAAAAAATTACCGTCACATAATTATGTTATTACCTAATCGCTAGACTTCGTCCGTAGTCCGTATCCGTTGAGGTAACACATCAACATAACACATGGAGTGCGCATGACTGTCGGCTGGACAGTGGCCGTGGCCACCTCGATCTCCGAAACGAACGATAAGGATTACGACATGTCAACAAAGTGCCATTTAATTAAGTGTAGAGACAAGTGTTAAGACGAAACACGATAAGTTTAATGCCACTGTAAAACGGAAAATAGAAAAACTGAAAAGAAAAGACAGACGAATTGAAAGAAAAAATAAATGTAGAAACTAATGTATATGGCATCAGAATAGAATATGATACGAAAGCCTACTTGTACCTTAAATAGTTACCCAACTGTTATTTATTTTAAAGACTTGCTGCATGAAAGAAAAAGTATTTAGCACGGCCATAATTTAACTCAACGGCAACAATCACAGCAAATAAATACCAAAACAAACGAAGTATGACAGGACCACGACCATACATATTATGGGATGGAGATGCAGTCCTTTGTGAGATAAAGGGACCAATCAAGTAGATAGCGAAAGTTAAGGCATACAAATGTAATTGTTAACAAGGGTACCACTTCAAATGTATCGATGTTGCTAACTGGAAATAATAAAATTAATGTGGGTACTTAAAATCGCATAATTATTACATCAACAAACTAGCTACCATAAATAGATGAACCAGCTTAGCACCGGTCGACCGGAAAA
The DNA here is from genome assembly GCA_947386135.1 of Melanchra persicariae. Classification (NCBI taxonomy): domain Eukaryota; kingdom Metazoa; phylum Arthropoda; class Insecta; order Lepidoptera; family Noctuidae; genus Melanchra; species Melanchra persicariae. The sequence continues at coordinate 1,247,243 of OX376653.1, read as the reverse complement.
GAAGGTGTTATGAAGGAGGTCTAATCCTTTTTCTGATACACTATCGCTGAATGGTTAAACTAATGTTTATCCATTAGTAGTGAAACCGTATTTTGCTAACTATGCAACACTATAGTTGCATGGTTAGCAAAATACAGTTTGACTGGAAGCCGACCCCAATATAGTTGGAAAAAGGTTAGGTCTATGATGAGTGATGTATGGTTCCTGTAGGATAGGCGGATAGGCCACGAGAAAAGACTAATTATTCAAATTAAAATAAACTGTTAATGAATTTGTGTCATCGTTTTTGAAAATCAAAGCCGTGTATAAAACACAAAAATAAACTTGCAGAAATGTTTCTCACTAAACTCATAAAACAGCCGTACAAGATTGTAAACGTTATTTTAGTAGTACTTCATAAGCATAACATATTGTTGAGCAAGCGCACATTGCAAGAAAGTGATTCATTTATAACGGGGCCAGGCATTGCACATGCAGCGCGATTCGCCATGGTGTGTGGTTCCTTGTAGGTGGTAGGAGACAAGCTGACAGCTGTACAGATACGAGTACATACGCCAGGGAATGTACCTTACCTAATTAATAATATTGGTGTTTATGAAACAAAAAATAAACTATAAAATATTTAGCTAGTCAAGCAGCAGGATATTAATAATGTTACAAATTCCAAAGTTCATATTATGATCAAAGTCCAAGGCATTCCATATCTTTATCTAGCGTTATTCGGTAATAACATAAGTAAATGGATAATAAATTATCTTAAATTGATATCAGACAATTTTAGACACTTTATAAATTATATTGATAGTTTTATTCAAGTCCAGTAATTCAGTTGTAAGTTCTTTTATAACTCAATCAATCAATCAATAGGCACTTGAAATCGATGCGAATAAATATTCACCTAAGGCCACCTTAGGCTAGTATTGACCAGTGTCTATTTCTTTAGTTGACTCTTCATAATCCATTATGCCATTCATTTTGCTATCTCATACAATCATAAATCCATTAAAGTAATCGATCTAAAAAATCGTCAAGTCTAGCAAAGGCTACTTACTCCACGTATCCTTCTATGATTGGTTGGCGTATGACGTGTTGCGCTCACGCCACCTTTTTGCATGTATGTCAGTTGAGTAATCACTAATGTGGTACCTTATCGTGCTAGAGTACCTCTTTATCGAAACTCTTTCTCAACTTGTAAGGTAACGCTGACTTTACAATCCTACATTTAACTCGTTTAAAATTATTATGGCGACTTCTAGTGCCAGGTGAAAAAACTTCTCCTTTCTGGAAAACAACTGTTTGGCTTAGAGAATAAAGCTCAAAATCCAGAAGAACCTTCTAACGGAGAAGATGACCTATTAGTGCATCGAGAGTTGCGGAATTGGTTCTGAAATTTCTCTCTTAGTGGTTTGGTAACAAACCGCAGAATTGTGGTCACTAACAGTTACACTTCTAACTGGAATAAATAATAGTTTTAGTATCCGAAGAAAACGTTGCAGTAGCTAGTGTAGAAAATAATTGCAAAGTTAACGATGTTGCAGTTAGTTCTCATGTCAATGTAGTCCAAGATCTTACGATAACGTCAAAGGGACGACGGGTATTATTTATAGCAGCAAGGTGACACCGCGGTGTTGCCCTCTCGGTAGTACATACCCAGTGTTTACCCACGTCACGATGTTATGACTACCTTACTAATAACATAATAGGGTAGTTCCGAGTCTAGAAGCTCGTGCATGTAACTTGACTAATGGTAATAGCATGGCGACCCGACAGGAGCCCATTAACGTGTTAATGGCACTCATATCCCCGAATGATAAAGATTATAATGAAGAATTCGTTAACGGTTTTCCTAAATTAAATGTGGAACCAGTCCAGTTACTGGGTATCTTGGACGCAATTCCCAACATAATAAGGGAAGCTCAAGACAGGGTCTTATAAGATCTCCACCCGTATAAAATCCTTTGAAAAGCTTTGGCATTATGTTGTCCTATATATCTCAAGATCCGGGATCATTATAATATTTCGTAACGTTGAATGAAACAAAGTTTCCTCCCGTTCCTGTTTGCTATGGTGTGATCGGAGGAGACGCAAAAAATCTGAATTGCGTACTTAGCAATTTTGGTATGTACTTGACCTTTTATTAAAGGGTTGTATAGAAAGAAACTACACGTGCGTCTCTTGAGGGGCGTTTCAAGGCCGATCCACCAGAACGTATTCTTTATATAAATCTTTGGAGTTGTTTTTGAATGAGTTTTTTTTTGCTCCAGTTTTTATTGATGTTCTAAATAGCCATGATGCAATCGTATTTGGGCTCCTTAAAGCTAAATTTTTGCTCTTATTAACCCCAACGGTCGAATAGAGGTAAAGACCGTGATTTGATTGGGACATATCTAGGCTGGATGTATCGTGGAAGTCACTTCCAAATGACATTCAGTAGTCACCTTCTTGTTATTGTTTTCGAGTGGCGTGATTATTGTTATCGTTCAAGTTTATGCTTTTTAGATTGCAGTGTTATTAATATAAGGTTTATTATGTTCTGGCATGATGATTAGTGCATTATTGTTTGACTGCGTTTACCTACTGCAAGATATTGCAGTTGCTATGTCAACATGATAAACACGAAAATTACCTTCAGCTAAATCTCTAGCTCGTTAACACATCTCCTGTGCCCGTTTACCTGAAAGTAATTAGGCTTGCAACAGGCATTCACGTAGATATTCATCAGATGTGGGATGCACCCAGGGCCCGGGGGTGTATCGCGCATGCGGGTTGCGGGTCACGGTCGTCTGACCGGAGGCGGCGGCCGGTGTGGATGCATCCGGTCTCCCTGACACTGACCTCCTATCAATGTTGGGAGGAAAGTTTGCGTTATCTGATTGAGTGTGTTGGAATAGGGTATTTCTACTGAAAAAATCTAATTAGTCCGTCAGATATTTTCCAAAAAATATTTGGAATTTTCTAAAAAATGAAGACGTATAGTGCGTTGAAAACTCGCATGACTTTTACTACGATAATAAATTTTTTCTAGCGAACGTGACGTCAGTCTTTACCATTTTTAGCGATTTGAAGTGACAAAAAATACTTGTCCAATATTTTTGAAAATCTAACGGACGGACCAAATAGATTTATATATTTTTTAACCTAGATTTTTCTTCGATTAGTTAGCTTGTACATATTCGTATAGCGATGTATACCCTCCATCTTAATTAAGTATTAACAGGCCATTAATGTCTACCCCAAATGTACAATTTCCCCTGTAAGAAATTTCAATTAGCACTTCAACAAACAGTCTCCCACGCAAGGACTTACATGACGGCTTCAGCTTGTACTCGTACAGACCCACGCGCTCCGAGAAATGTTCCTTTTATTATTTTTAAGATAACCTTTCCGGTAATTGGTAACACAATATTCTGTAAGCTTTTGTTTCACAAAATTCTTATTAGCAGCTGAAGGCACTCCATCAAAAGGGGATATCTTTAAATTTCATCTGACTATCCATTCTACATTGCCTGAAGCGTGAATGAATGCCAATTCCTCAAGAACACTCCTTCTATAGAACTTGAGACTATCCTTACATAATATTATAAACGCGAAAGTTTGTATGAATGAATGTATGGATGTTTGTTACTCTTTCACTCAAAAACTACTGATGGGATCTTGATGAAATTTGGCACAGAGGTATAGTCTGGAATAACACATAAGATACTTTTTATCCCGGGAATATGTTTCCTTGGGATAATTTTCAACAAACACGCGGGTGGAGCCGCGGGCTGCAGCTTGTTATTTATAATACAGTGTAAGGAGTACTTAAAAGGTCATCTCTGTGCAATTTCTATAAAAAGCGTCGCTTGTGCTCTGCACATGTTGGCTTTTTATGGTAAGCGCCGACCTTTTAGCGCAATTGACCTTAAAATTACTGTCATTCTCACCCAGAAAGGCATCTTCAAACTTTAACTTGTCTGTGTAAGGTTCAAAGTAGCACGAAGGAAGAAGACTTTTTATTTGTACTGAAACCGCAAGCAGTCTGGGGTTTTATAGTGTGAAAATTAAATGTTCTTTCATTTAGCAGTGCAGAGGAAGACAAAATCTTAACTGCAGCTGACCCATTTAAATATCTTTTTGTGCTGGAATATCTTTATTTCATTTTTCTGTCTCGATTGCGTTAATATTTAACACGTTTTAGGAACCTTATCAACCCTAGATTGTCTTAAACCTTTGTAAGGAGTATTGAATTTGCCACGGTCATTGGAGAACAAAGGCTACAGCATTTTGGCAGAAATTTAATATAGCTCAAGGTGAATGCACCAGGAGCAGATAACGAAATTTATTATGACGTCACCCTATGTTAGGCGAGCGTGCACCTGAATGAAAAATGTTGAATTTTGTGTTCGAGATTTCGGAAAAATATAGAGGGCAAAAAGATAGGCTAGTGGTATTAGTGGCTATATGAATACTGATGGGATACGGCCTCACTAATTATAGGTTAACCGACTATCATGAGGGTCTGATCCAATTGAATTGATTGATTGATTGCAAGTCAGTAAGACACAAAAACTATCCAAGACTGTATACGTATATGTAACTTGCCTCGAGAGCAGTTAGATTAAAACCAAGGCGAACGTCGCCGCCCCAGACGTGTATGCCTTGAGCCCTTTCGATATAGATAAACGTATTTTTTCGCCATAAGGACATAAAATACAAGCTCTTATATCTCGTTGTTGCGTTACAGTCACGTCTGGGTTAAAAAGGTACCTAATACATATAAAGTTACATTATAAGAATGATCAACCTTGACCTATGTTCAAGACCCTTACGTGTTTTTGCTGTAAAGATGAGCATGTATTTGATGTGGGGCAAGATATTGTAGTAATCATCAATAAGCATGAAGGAAAATCATTAATTATATAGACCGACAGGTTCATCAATGTCTGGATTAAAGTTTATGATGTCCTTATTCTTAAAGTATATCAGCTGTAGTGACCTTTCAGAATCATGACTGAGGATAACAACTTACCTGGATTTCGTCGTATTTTACCCCGGAGTTTGTTTCGGTTTTTCTTCCCAAGTAATCAGGGTAAACCTCATCTAGATTAATAGGACAAAAATAAAATTACATGTAAAAAAGTTATTAGGAACCTATTAGCAAATATACATATCATTTATCATGGTCGAGCGTTACACAAAACCCCACGTCACACAGCGTACTAAAGAACTTCGTATCATTTGTCCCCAGGCCGGAGTCATGGTGGGTATCGGTGGTACTGAGGGCCATTCGCGCCGTCGCGCTGGTCTTCGATATCATCACCTTCCCAGTCCACCTCATCGCGCAGAGGCCGTGGAGGAAACGAGCACTCTCCAGACGAATTAAGGTAAGGGTCAGCCTTTTCTTTGATCTTTTGGACTGATATCGTGGAGGCATATGGTGGCCCAGGGTCAAACTTGACCGCGTTCGATTGGAGCCTACATACAGCAGTTAACTGCTATCTATAGGTTGCTGATAAATTCTGAATGAGGCTTTGCTTTCCTTCATCGACAGCATTGTACAACTGTCTACTGTGCATATACCTCCATTCTTTTGTACCATATTCCTTGGCCTGTGTGCGTCTCCTCCAGGTCTTCTACGCAATCTTGGCATTGCTCACAAGGAAACCTATCAAGGAAACCAACAACAGAGTCTAAGCTACTTAGAAGTTTCTTGAAGTTAGATTTACGGGTTTCTAGGCAGCCTACCCTTTTAACGAAAGTAGTCCCATCCAATATTAAACATAATTTGAACGCCTCTCAAGGAAAATTTATTTTCGGCATAAATGATGCAAAGTGACTTAATTTCAGTTAGCTATTCTGGGTACAAAGACATTTGTATTGACCCAAAAGTCCCAACATTTTGGTCTCATGTTGTATTCATAATTGAACAGCCCAAGTTCGTCAACAACTTGAGATTACTAGGGATTATTTTATTATTCTGAACTGAAAAAAGTTTGATTAAATCATGTCTGAGATTAATTCGATCGGCGAAAAAGCTTTTGATTCTTTGCCAAAATGCAGATCTGAAAGTTCCGATATTGATTTGATTAACGACTCTTCAGAGATTCATTGACCAGGTACACTGTAATATATATCGTTATCTACTTCTTGTTATGTATTACATAAACCGCAGTGTTCTCGAACTGAACCATTGTATTGTTATTTTTGTTTGACCTGTTTTAAAATTCTCCGACGCCCACGTCCCCATGCGACGATGGTCGCACAGAATTGCAATAATGAATAACTTGTTTATTCGGCCAAATGTGATCGTATGCAAATATTATTTTTGTTTCTGACAAAGATGTATAAGATGTACTGGGGTGTATGAGGAAAAAATGGCAGTATATCCAATTAGACTCTGACTTGATGTTTTGCTGTAGAAAATAGCATAATAAATAGCATATTTTATGCAACTGCAAGGAAACTCAATACCCCGCCATTAATCATGACTGTGTGGACATTGCAATAAGAGTGCAATTTGCTATAAAGGTCGGTTTTACCATGACATTGTACTCCGATCTTTCAGATCTTGCTTCTTGGTGTATTTTTTACGCATCTTATTACATCTTGCTATCTTATTCCTCCTTATTTAACCCTTATCGGCGTTATGTTGAAGACCCAGACCATCGGCAAGAGTCTCGTTTATTTTTCTTCCTGTCTTTCACCCCAAACCTAACCTAACTTTTATCTTTATTCTCCCCAGGCTCGTATAATCCAGACGACACCAAACAGCATCACTGTCCGCTCGGTGTCGTCGCCATGCGACCTTCACCTGCGCCTGATCCGCGACGGAGTCACTTCCATGGAGAGCATGCTCCGCGCCGCCGCCGCGCGCTGGGCCGACCGGCCTTGTCTCGGCACCAGGACGGTGCTGAGCGAGGAGGACGAGCCGCAGCCCAACGGGAGGGTGTTTAAGAAGGTAAGCTATAGAGTTATATAACACTAGCACTTCGCCCGCGACTTCGTCCGCGTGGGGATAGTAGGTACTCCACAAACTGCGACGCCCCTATACATATCCCCTTATAAAGGTTAGTTTTGGAAAATTAAGCACAACGATTCTCATTATTGGTTCAGCGCAACCGTTCAGCCCCCCGTTCAGCCCGTCAGGGATTGATTATGCAAAAATTGTTAGGTACATGATCTGTTTCAATTATCCCACTTTTAGTTTGTTCATAGAATTCCGACGTAAATTGAAGCAAGCTATAATTTCCTCCCCTAAAAACTAATTCACCCCTGCTTCACCCCTTATTATATATGTACCTAGTTGATTTTCGAAAAATCCAAACATTTGTTATTCTTATTGTTTTATCGAAAACATTTAAATGCCGTGGTGTTTCAACTTCATCGGACCAAGCATTGATACGATTCTCCCCAGTTCGCTCAAGCCGCGACATTTTTCTTACTCCGAGCATGTTTATTACCGTCGTAACTTTTGAACGAAAGGTCCGATTTGAATGATTTAAAGTGTAATTTACACGGACATAATCAACCTTAATTATCAAACCATTTAAAAGGATAAGGATTAATATCATGGTACTATAATCACCATTTTTTATTTCACCATGGGATTTGCTTGACTAATATTAACAAAAAGCGGTCATGGTGACTTATCCATAATAGTTAGACATATGGTACCGCGGACTTTTTTGTAGATATTGATGACTTCTATAAAACTGTAGTACATCACTTTGCTCTATTGTCAATAGATTCCGCAGCGTACGCGATATAAGGATTTTTTCTCACACCTTGGGTCACATTATCGAAGTTTTCATACGGATCCCTAACTTTTTTGAAAATATTCTATAGCCTATGACCATCGCCGATAATGTAGGATTCTACTGGTGAAAGAATTTTTCAAATCGGTCCAGTAGTTTCGGAGCCTATTCATTTCAAACAAACAAACAAACAAACAAATCTTTCCTGTTTATAATATTAGTGTAGACATGGATAGGGCGACAAAGATATTGGAGTGTTTCTAGATCTAGCTACGGCGTTCGACATTCAAGGCATTAATTTATCGTTGATTGTATACTATCCTTAGTCATTAAAAGTTGTTGTTTGGTTACCACAGTGCAGTATTCTGGGGCCTACCCTGTTCTTAATACATGCATATTAACGATTTGTGCAATCTATTCCACCAACATGAGGACAATGAGCGACAGCTTAATAAGCGGTGTTGTCTGTTTTGGTATATACCTGTGATGGAGGGATATAAGCCATGTGAATAAAAGAGTGAAACATGTTTATTGAAGGAGGATAGGACATCGATGAAGAGATGGCAGTGTTGGCAAGGTTAAGAACGAAAAGTGGGTGAGTGATAGCGTGACGATGGACGGGAGAGTGGAACAAAAAATGTGTTGCGGCAATCTAAAGTATTATGGGACAAGCGAGGAAGATGAGCCGACCTCGACAGCAAACAGAATATAGGCTTTCAGGTCAGCTGGAAACAAGTGCTTGTTCCCACGGATGTCAGCCAGTCAATCAAATCAATTTACTGAGCGATTGCTAGGAATTGATTGTTATCAATAGCTTTGACATTGAGCGTGTGAGAGTGAACTCGCTTCAAACAAATGGCTAATGACTCAACTTTGCAATAATCAGGCACGTGCTGTTTCCCGAGGTACAGTTAATTGATAGTGACCAGGTTTACTGCTGTTTGTATGTAGACAAGGCTATACCATACCATACCCTTTTTGGGGGCAAGCCAAGGTAGCACTTAATAGTTGCACTGCGTATGGTATAATTTCGCACGAAACTTCACTATTTTTTGTCATATATTGACCTGCTATAAGAGTGTATGATAAACCAGTATGAGAGCTCAGAGGTGTCAATTTTTTTAGTCTTTACTTTATCACACTTGGGTCAGTATCTTTGTAGGCTACATTTTCTTCAGGGTATCATTCAAATTAGAGTTAAATTTAACACATATAGGTCAACAGTGTCAAAAGAGGACCTCCTATCCCCGATCTTCAGTGTTTATGTGGCGTCGCTCCGCAGTCCATGGTGTACGTTTCGTAACCAGTTTGCTTCGGTCCCCAGTTCAACATGGGCGACTACGTGTGGCGCACGTACACGGAGGTGGAGAAGGAGGCGCGCGCGTTCGGCGCCGGGCTGCGCGAGCTGGGCTGCCGGCCGCGCCAGAACGTCGTCATGTTCGCGGAGACGCGCGCCGAGTGGATGCTGGCCGCGCACGGCTGCTTCAAGCAGAGCATACCCGGTAAGGGCATTGAGGCATTGCTTTTTAGTACTTTGCAGCTAGTAATGACGCGGCGTGTCCTTACTAGAGAACCCAAACCCACAAACCTGTGAGATCGCAGCTATCAGTCAATTAGAGATAAGTACTTTTCCAGCGCAAAAACCAGCTGGGATGAAGTTCGTTCTTGAGAGTGACTATGGTAGAATGGACAAATTTGACCTTAAATGTCTCCCGTGAGGTGATGATGATCGGGTCTCTTAACGCCACCAAAACACAGGCGTGTCCTTTTACCGCAAAAGGGAGTCGTTTCGTCCAAACTCCTATTTTTCCTACTGTGCACAGCAAAGGTCCACTCCTTTGCTGTACACAGTAGAAAAAATAGGAGTTAAGAGGACTCTCTATCTGCGTCTGTTTCCAAACGCATTCAACCCTAATCAGTAACAACACATCAGCCCCGTTGTGGTGACTGACTGGTGTAAGTTGTCATTTAGCCGACCCTGTTGGGTTACTAAACAAATGGCAAACGCATTCGTTATGGTGGGCGTGATGGTTTAGGGAAATACATTCGATTCGCTTGATATTGCGATTAACGAATTCGGCTATACCTAATATTACTAATCCTAATGGTACTGATGCATTCGTTCACCGATCTAAATTAACTTAATAGGCAATATTACAAAAAGAACGTAAAAGTCTTTTAGTTTATTCCTTCTACTAGGGGGTCACTACTGCTTGAAGTGGGTCTACAATTAATCTCCGGCGCCAAACTCCTTATCAAAACTAGAGTATCCAGTATCCCTGACACCGTCTTGTTCCAGTGGTGACAATCTACGCAACCCTGGGCGACGACGCCATAGCGCACGGCATCAACGAGACGGACGTGTCCACCGTCATCACGACGTACGAGCTGCTGCCCAAGTTCAAGAAGATCCTCGCCAAGACGCCGCGCGTGGACACCATCATCTACATGGAGGACCAGCTCAAGACCATCGACCACGCCGGCTACAAGGAAGGGATCAAGATTATTGGTTACAAAGACGTTGTACTTAAAGGTGCCGCTTCGAAAATTGGTGAGTTTGTATATATTTAGTACCTAACTAACTTGAAAAAAAAGGCTTTGTATTTCTTTTTAGGTATAAAACTTTTATTTGTAGAATTATAAAAAACAGACTGCTGATTAACTTTCTAACTTGTTGAAATGAAAGATTAAGGCTCGGCGCAAAACGGGCCACCGACCACAGTCGCTGGTGGCAAGCGACTGCGACTTAACACACTTCACACACACTACTCGCGCTGCTCCAATGGATATCGATATATAGATATTAGATAGACTGCGCAGCGGAGAGCGAGTTATATATGTGTCGGCTTCCGAACACCGGTGGGTGTCTGTCGCGCACTTCTACCGCTGCACTGTCGATAACATGGTGGCAGCGCGCGCAGCCACCCGTGGCTGTGCGAGGTGACCCGCCTTAGTTTTGATGTTCAGACATTATAATATGTAGTAAACCTAGTGTCCTTTCCCCACAGAGGCAGTCCCCCCGTCTCCGTCCGACACGGCCATCATCATGTACACTTCGGGCTCCACGGGCGTACCGAAGGGCGTCATCCTGTCGCACCGCAACATGCTGGCCACGCTGCAGGCCTTCGCCGACGCCATGCCCATCTACGACGGAGACGTCCTCATGGGCTTCCTGCCGCTGGCGCACGTCTTCGAGCTGCTGGCTGAGAACCTGTGTATGATTGGAGGTGAGGACCATCATCATGTTCACTTCGGGCTCCACGGGCGTACCGAAGGGCGTCATCCTATCGCACCGCAACATGCTGCCAACAAACCTGTAATAGCCTATTCAAAAGGCTTGATCAGCAACGATGCCAAACCCATTCCATCATCGGACCAAAAATGTAATGGTGGACAAGGTTTTTAGAAACACATTCATTGTGCATACAGCTAAGGAGTGGAATTCCTTGCCAGAGTCTGTGTTTCCAGATAGCTACAACCTGGGAGTATTTAAATCAAAAGTGAATAGGTTACTTCTAGGCAACCATCTTCAACCACATCATCGCTCACCATCAGGTGAGATAGTGGTCAAACGCGTGCCTGTCAATAATAAAAAAAGAAAATCGCTTTTAGCGATAAAACCGCCCATTGTTACACCCTACTTACTCGTTATATCCTAATTAAGTAAGGTGGACAATAAAGAGCATAACCATCTATCAAGATTAACACACTATTGTTCAAACTAACTCTTAACAAAAACGACTCAATCGTCTCGCTCAAGTAAATTTCGATCAAGTTCCGCGCGTCACATCTATTGTTTATCTCAGCAGACGTTCAGCAAACGGCTGTAACTGCAGTGTTTATGACGCGTTTCGCGGTTATGTCGCGGTGTCATTGTATTGTTTGTCCACAATGTACGGTGATGCGGTTAGTAAGTTAAATATAGACGGGGCTGATTGTTGGTGAAGTTACATATGTAACCTTGAGTTGTAGATCTGCAATTTCTAGAAGCACACGACTTTATGAAAGTACAAGATACGATTGAGTTACTTACAAACCACAAACTCTCAAATCTGTAGTCAAAACAATGTGAAATAAATATAACAACATTTAAGCCAATAGTATTCTAAACTTCCCTTATACTAGACTAACAACGTGACCTACTTGTCGCCGAAAATAACATCACAGTTCATCATTGTACCTGACTCCTACTGACGACCTTATACTAAGCACTGTTGTGTTGTATTTCCAGGTGTGCCTATCGGCTACTCCACCCCGCTCACGATGCTGGACACGTCCAGCAAGATCATGAAGGGCACCAAGGGAGACGCCACCATCCTGCAGCCCACCTGCATCACTACCGTACCTGTAAGTGCACCGGCATTATCATATAACAGTCTGTTCTAAGGGGAAAGAATTTTTTTAAATTATATTAACTTCCGAATGTAGTTATTCTGGTGAACTTTTAAAATAAATGACATTTTATCACACTCATTTTATAATAAATGACATTATATAAATGACATCTTAATAAACAAGGCTTCGATCGCATACAGAAAACGGGAAATCTGCAACTTGCAATTCCACTAATTTCGCAGTCTTCAGACCCAGTTCACTACATTGTCATCGTAAATGCACCTTTTGAAACAAGTCGTTCAACAACGTGTTTTTTAAATTATTTATTTACATAAACGTCATACTAGAAGTACTATTCAAACCAGACTATCAATTATACGAACATTGTACAAACCAAGTGTAGTAAACAATTACTTGCAACAGTAATTTAGAACATTCATGCCTGTTCGTAAGTAGATCTTAACTAATTATGTTTTTGGGATTGGCTTCCGTATTCAGTCTGAAGTGGACCATTGTATGTGAGCCATGTCATCCCATCATCATCCATACTAATATTATAAATGCGAAAGTAACTTTGTTTGTTTTGTTACATCCTCACGTCCTAACGAGTTTTAATGATACTTGGCATACAAGTATAATATGTCCTAGTTATTACTAGATTATCCTATTGGATAATTTTCGACTTTCACGCGAGCTAAGTCGCTGGTAGAAGCTAGTCTGAAACAATAACCTTAGTTGTGATAATAAACCGTGGTGTTACTCCACAGCTCATCATGGACCGCATCAGCAAGGGCATCACGGACAAGGTGTCGCGCAGCGGAGAGTTCGCGAGCGCCTTCTTCAAGTGGGCCTACACGTACAAGCAGGCGTGGATGAAGCGCGGGTACGACACGCCCGTGCTCAACAGGGTGGTGCGTTGATTTCTTACTCATTATTTTATGAGTCTGTTTTGACTATAGCATGTGCCAGATAAACAAAGAATAACGGTCATTGACCCACCTACATTTATTGACACGCTTAATTTCAAAAACAGATATAATGACATAAAGCTGTCCTGAATCGACATCTATCGTGATCCTTACTGTTCTAGTAATAAAAAACGATTCATAATTTACTGTCCGGGGGTACCTACGAAGAGATATTAAGGAAAGGTCAATGACCGTTATTCTCCATTTATCTGGCGCCTACTAAACATTGGTCGGTGTGGCGCGCCTGGACGAACTGGTCGGCGTGGCGGTGCTAAGCCGCGGCGCAGCTTTGTGTTAAATTTTAAAGCTATCAAAGGTAGAAATAAAATTAATCTACATAATTAATAGTTATTTATGCAACTGTTGTGTAAGAAGGGGTCTTAAAATACAAATTTCGCCTCGTGTTGATAGTATTACATGAGTGTTTTAATACATAATTATGTACAGTTGCATAAAAGATTTATCTATACCCATGATAAGAATCCTCTATAAAAGGTTCTTTTCTAATTCATGAAATCTTTGTACTTACGCCTTTCCATATTGTTTTTCCGACTTTTCTGGTAATAATTGGTTAGAAAAATCCTTTGCTGCATTAGAAATATTTGGTGATGTGTTATCAAAGTTTGGATCATTCGTTTTTGTAAACAAGAAACTAATATTTTTTCGCAACACTAATATCGAACAATAAAAATGGCGGGAATGACGTCAATTGAATAACCTATAAGTTTTTTTTATTATTATGGCGTTGTGATAGTGAAACGCGTTTTTTGTTTGATATTATTATTGCTAAAAATTTATTAAGTACTTTGTTGTTTATAAAAATGAGTATGAAAATTATTTTGTTGACGCGTGTAAGGCTCAACCGCGATCATTTAGCGTTCAAAATCAATCCTGTTATTTCAAAAACACGTTCACTTGGCGTACTTGTAGCAGGAATTGTAAGGATAGTTCTGACAAGTGCAGCACGTCCTGGTAACACATTTTTCTTCTCTCGCCAATGGGCAAGTATATCCCCGTTCAAAATGTCCACTTGTTTGGGATCGACCGAAGCTAGCTCTCCAGCATTCTTGAGAATAATGTGTCCCCGTCATGAGTGTACCAACCAGCGCAGACGTGACGTGCGGCGGGCTCCCCAGCTCCTCCCAGATATTATAGTGCCGAGCCACCTCGGAGCGACCGAGACCATCTTCTTACTACATCAAATATTAACAAAAATATTACTAACGATAGGAAACAAGTCTAAATAATACAATATTTTGCCCGATTAATTTAAAAAGTCAAATAATAGTCGTAGCCAACTTCAAAGAGGCAACGTTATTTGACGAGAACTGTACTTAGCTGCATTCCATTAGACTGGACGTCGACCCCATCGCTTGAGAAAAGGCTAAGCAGATATTTTTCGAAGCTATTTAAATCTAACAATAATATAATAACCAAAATCTCTGCTGGGAATGCTAATAACGAAAACAACGTCGTCGTTCAACATATTAACCTCTTGTTTGGTTTTCCAGATGTTCTCCCGCATCCGCATGCTGCTGGGCGGCAAGGTGCGCATGATGATCAGCGGAGGAGCTCCCTTATCGCCCGACACACACACGCAGGTACTCATCACCTTACTTTGAATACTGGCGTTTGGTCAGTTTGTTCTTTAGTTTAATTGAGTAAGACAGAGCAGTCTCGGAATAGAAGCGATGACCATTACAGGATAGTTGGTTGTAGGAGTGAGCCGCGGGTATCAAAAGTTCTATGTTAAAAAAGAAAGAAAATTAGTTTATTTGGCACACACAATGTAGGTACAAACAAGAATAAACATTAATCATCATCTGTCAGGTCGACCGTCCACTGCTACGTATACGATGTCCAATATCCACGGAGATTTTTGCTACCACTGCGCGGTTGATTAGTTGGCGTGCCACGCATCTGTGTATAGCGTGGCCCTGGCTACAATTACTGAGGTAGTAGCGCTGTGGGTGTGGCCTACTGTGGAGCAGCGCTTAAAGATCTTGATGTTATTTATGTATAACATACAACAATTTATGCTTTCTCTACTTCCAGGTGCGCATCTGCCTGTGCGCGGACGTGGTGGCTGGCTACGGGCTCACGGAGACCACCTCGTGCGCCACCGTCATGGACCCGCACGACCGCTCCACGGGCCGCGTGGGCGCCCCCACGTCCGGCACCGACGTCAAGCTGCTGGACTGGACCGAGGGCGGCTACCGGGTCGACAACAAGCCCTACCCGCAGGTATGTACTACGGGCTGACGGAGACCACCTCGTACGCTGTAGCTCTGCATAATATACTGTTCCCACTGATGAAACAGACTTCTTCTTTGTGAGAAGGAGCGCTGCAGTAGGCACGCCCATTGCGGATTGGTGGAAATCAGACGTCTTCGAATTTTTGGTTCTAGGACCTGTCGGTTTCCTCAAGATGTTTTCCTTCACCATTTCGAGAGCAGTGATGATTAAATAATATTCACAAAGTGCCTGCCTGGGTTTAAACCCACAACCTACAGCACACTTCTCCCTCAATTACTCTAAAATTAAGGCCTCGCCTTTCACGTTTGCCTTGACAAAGGCAAAAACGATTCATATCTGCTGAAACAAATGCCAAAAACGAATTTAAGAAATGTATTCTAACAGTACTCATTATTATTGTTACATTTCCAGGGAGAAATAGTGATCGGTGGCGACTGCGTGGCGGAGGGCTACTACAAGAACCCCGAGAAGACGAAGGAAGAGTTCATCGACGACGAGGGTCGGCGCTGGTTCAAGTCCGGAGACATCGGGGAGCTGCACCACGACGGATGCATTAAAATTATCGGTACGGTTCTTTAAATCTACCTCATTTAAGAACTACAAGAGAAGCTTAAGAATGTAATAAAAGCACTTCTATTTGAGTCGTGGTCATCTGTTATATAATCAACAGGCTTTAAAGGTGAAAATGTGCAGTACAACATATTTCACAACCCATCTTTTGAGGCTTCTAAGGTTGTGTCAGTTTCAAACTAAACTTTTAAAATCGCTTGTCTTGTTTATCAAAGCACAGCCAAAACTACTAAGCCTAGAATGCTGAAATTTGGAAAATAGGTTTATTTCTAGGATTTTTGAAATATCAACTTTAAGGGGGGAAATGGGCCGCCAGGGTTGCGTAATTGTACGAAAGAGTTCCCGCGGCCCTGGAACGCTAAGAGCATTTGGTACTCAGGTGGGGTTTAGTCAGTAAGAGTCTGGATTTCCCATCCATAAAAAAGGAAGCGGGAACTTTGTATAAAGTTGCAGGAATCAACTAGTCATTTATTTGAACCTTTGCCATATCCCTTACAGATCGCAAGAAGGACCTCGTGAAGCTGCAAGCCGGCGAGTACGTCTCCCTGGGCAAGGTGGAGGCCGAGCTGAAGACCTGCCCCATCGTGGAGAACATCTGCGTGTACGGCGACAGCTCCAAGAACTACACGGTGTGCCTGCTGGTGCCGCACCCGCAGCACCTGGCCGAGCTGGCGCAGCGCATCGGCCTGCCCGACATGGACTTCGACCAGCTCTGCCAGAACCCCAGCGTGGAGAAGGCGGTGGTCAAGGAGCTGGCGGACCATGCTAGGAAATGTGAGTTGGATTTTGATGTTTTGCACATCTTTGAGTTTAAACAACGGTTGCCGAGCTCGGTCTGTGGATGAGTTTTTAAGATTCCGAGACTCCTCCGTGCCTCAGAAAGTACGTTAAGCTGGCACGTTAATACTGGCCGTATATTTACTATATAAATTAAAGCTTCAGGCCGTCACGTGGTAAGACGAAACTGATCGCGTTGTCGCGCTGCTGGTTTTGTCGGATAAAAAACAATCGCGTATGCGGCAATGATCGCTTTGTATTGGAACGAGATCTCACTTGTACATCAATAGTCGAAACTAAAAAGAGACCACTGTCTGGAAGTAAGATCTTTAGGCTAAATTATGAGCGATAGATAGTGAGATTAATAAAAAATGATATATTCCTATATTAGGTGGGCTGGAGAAGTTCGAGGTGCCGGCGGCGGTGAAGCTGGTGACGGAGGTGTGGTCTCCGGACATGGGGCTGGTGACGGCGGCCTTCAAGATCAAGCGGAAAGACATCCAGGAGCGCTACAAGGAGGACATCAAGCGCATGTACGCGTCGTGAGTGTGACGTCACCGTGCTGCTGTACTGCTTACGAACGTTAACTCGTGTACATATTTGTGTCTTACGTCTAAATATCGTAGTGTATTATTGTAATACTAAATTTTCGCTTGTGCGAGTGCGGAAGGATGATTGTAATGTTTATGTATAAAAAGTAAGTACACCGTTTGACTGGTCGAACGCTTCTGATGAGATTCTTTGTGTAAATTTAAAATTATGTAGATCTGATGTGGTGAGTGATCGGAAGTAAATTTTACGTCATTGTTATACAAGCCCTCGGATATCGTGTAGATATTGGCCTAGCGTCTCATGTGTAGATAGCTATTGTCCCTGCCATGGAACCCGCAGATTTGTTCCTACGCATTTTTAAAAGACAAAATCGTCGTTTCGTGGCAGGGACGAGACATCGCTAGACTAAGTAATTGTATTAGTACTTAGGGGGATCGGGGATAGTGTTTGCAATTTAATAATAATAATTTTGCAATAATTACATTTTTGTTCATGTGTTTATTTGTATTATAATAATGATGACTCATTTAAGAAATGAGTGTTCAAGGCGAGCTCATGGTGATGCATAATGTTAGCAAAATGATATGTTTTAATGTGATACGGTTATGTTGACACATGATGCATTCGTACAAGCATAATAAAACATTCATGATTATTTCTAACTAACTCTAAGAAGACTTATTAATTACTACGAATATCATGTAACTATTTTATCATTGTACAACTACTTAAGTTTTACGTAGTGAAACCAAATGTGTGCGTGTCAACATAATTTGGTCGGATTATAAATTTGTTGATTAGTTTTTATTGTTTTGTGAATCATGGCTGATGTTATTGTTTAGCGTGTGTTACAAGCGTGAGGTAGTGGCTAGTCAATGTAACTGAACAATGTTGCAGCATTTTATCCTTCTGGCCGCATTTCGCTGAGCATTTACATCCATTTTAAATATAAATACAATTTTAAATTAAATTTAATATAATCAATGTTACCTGAACAAACGTGAAATTCCATTGATGTATTTTAATGTGAGAACTCGAGTGTTACGAACGGTATCGTTATATTTTTCGATGTAATCATATTGTAAGTGAAACAATCGTTCATGAACATCTGTACTGCGTTGGGAAGTTTGCTCAGTTCACGTGACTGTAACTTTGTGTTTGAAATTCTTAAGCAATGCAATGAAAACCAATTTTGTATTATTTATTGAATAAATGTTAATAAAATCATAATTGCCTGTTATTTCTACGTACCATAATTATTATTTTTACGCGCCAGAATTAATGCCGAGTACATAAAGATAAAAGTTGCTACTAGCGCCATCTAGTATCGAGTAGCAGAACTAGTAGAGTCAAGATCCTTCTAGACTTTTCTATGCTAGAACATTCTAGAGTTTTCGATGTCTGGTTGGTCCGGACCGGTATGTACTCGAACTTTCTAGATGTTTCTATACTAGAAGGTTCTGGAATTATCTGCCGACCTATATAAGGCCCGCATAGCCTGCGATCGAGTCAGTATTGAATTTGCTATACAAGCGACAACTTCGAGAGCGAACTTCGACTGCGAATTAAAGTGATGAGTTTAACCGCTCCGGCCCCGGCAACACACCGGTGTGTTGCGAATTAATCGCGAATTTAGTGTTTATTTACCTATTACATAAGTTGTATTTTTTTTTGGGAATTTTCACATGTCGGGGCCGCAGCAGTTGTAATTAGTGTTGATTAATTAAAGTGTCATTTTGGTTATTTTATCGGCTGTTTTTATTGTCACGAACCCTAAGCTTGTAACAATTATTGGTGTCAGAAGAGTGGATATTTAAACTATGCCGATTCTACCAAAGGACGACACGGAGGGTATCCGTACCCGGAGTCAACGCCAGCAGGAGACGGACCAGAGGCGTTTTGGAGGGGCAACGCTGCAGACGTTGGAAGGCCAGTTACCGACCATGGAGCCCGGCCCATCCACAGCAGCTCCAGCATCTGCAGCACCAGACTTTGGAGCTCTGATGATGATGCTGCAGGAACAGGCTCGCCGGCAGGAGGAACAGGCCCGTCGGTTGGAAGAGCAGCTCCAGCGTGATAAGGAGGAGCAGGCGCGCCGCCAGGAAGAACAGATGTTCATCATGAAAGATCTGCATGCCACTTTCGGCAAAGAAATAAAGATTGCTAAAGATAAGGTGGTTCAGCACGAGAACCGCCTGATAGAAGCTGAATCCCAGATTGCTGAAATAAAAAAAGAAATGGACAACCTTAAGGCAGGAGATGGAATTGCAACTCCCGTAGCTACTACACCTTCGCTACGCGGGTTCAAAGTGCCGCCGTTCGATGGGACATCTTCCTGGTCGGCGTACAAAATACAGTTTGAGGCTGTTATGAAGGCAAACGGCTGGAATAAAAATCAGGCCATGACTGCCCTCACCTTAGGCTTGCGCGACCAGGCCTTAACTGTCCTGGAAGCTCTCGGTAAGGAAGTGACTTACGAGCAGCTCCTTGAGGCGTTGGAAGCCAGATATGGCGACGCTCATCTGGAACACGTCTTTCGTGCGCAGCTTAAGGATCGCGTACAACGTAGCAGTGAAAACCTGCAGCAGTGGGCCCTTGAAGTGGAGAAGCTGGTTCGAAAAGCATATCAGTCTGTGCCTGCGCTCATTGATGGGAACCTGGTGCAGGCTTTCATCGACGGTATTCGCGACCTTGAAGTAAGAGCTGGTGTGTGTGAGGCTCGGGCACCATGGGACCCTTAAGGACGCCTTGGCCCATGCACTGGAAGTGGAAGCTGTGCGGCAGGATCACCGTTCCCATCAGGTTAGAGAGGTTGCAGCGGCAACGGTTCGCGACCGTCCTAATGGATACAGCCCTAGGTGCTATGGCTGTGGGGAAAGGGGCCACCTTCGATCCAGTTGCCCTAGGCAAACTATAAAAAGGGAAGCTGTGCGGCAGGATTATCGTTCCCACCGTATCAAGGAGGTTACAGAAGCTGCAGTTCATGATCGTTTTAAAAGGTACAGCCCTAGGTGCTACGGCTGTGGTGAAAAGGGCCACCTTCGATCCAGTTGCCCTAAGCGAACTGCAGAAAGGAATGATAGCCGATCTCTCGAAGGTAGGGCGGCTGCAGGAGTACGACTTGGCAGTCGAACATCGCAGCGGAAGAACTCATGACAACGCAGATGTATTGTCAAGAAGACCTTGCCCTGAAGACTGCAAGCATTGTAGTAGGCAAGAAGGTAAAGAAGTCGTACCTGTGAGGATGCTCAAGACAGACCTCAGCAACGAGTGGAAGGAAATCCTACAACGTGCACAGCAGGAAGATACGGACATCAAGCCAATTCTGGAGTGGATTAAGGCCAGTGCTCCTAAGCCAGCGTGGAGCGACGTCTCAGCGATGAGTTCGATCACAAAAAGCTATTGGGCCCAATGGGACAGCTTAGTGATTCAGGATGGAGTCCTGTGCCGTAAATGGGAAAATGCTCGGGGAGACAGCTGTCATTTGCAAATGGTTGTCCCTAAAGCTAAAGTACCGTATTTTCTAGAGTTGTACCATAATGGTTGTTCAGGAGGCCACATGGGAGTTAAACGGACTCTACTAAAGATACGGGAACGGTTTTACTGGGTCCACTGCCGTGACTTCTCCTGTGTTTATTTTGTGTTGAACTAAGCCAGTCTTCCCAATGTCAGCATCGTTTGAAGAGAAAACATCGGCGTACTTGAGTAACATCCTCTTCGCCTTGATCATTTCACTGTGAGACAGAGCGCTGCGACAGTCTTCTAAAAGTGTGGTCACTCTCGTTTGTGCATCCTTTCTGAGGGTCCCGGTTGATAGATTTTGGCATCGACGCAACCAATCCACCTCCTCGCAAGTACCAATCAGCGTGCCGTTTTCTATAATCTGTTCCGTATCACAAAGGTTCAGCACGCGTACCCCTGAGATGTCGGTGGCTCTGACCAAAGTTCGTGCCACTTTCCATGCAAGATCATTGTTTACCTTTTCCACGAGTACACAACGATGAGTCTGCCCAGAATTCCGAGGAAGACTAACCGGCACAATTGTTTCCGATCTCGGAGGAAGAACAATCTTCTTCAAGCTGTACACATTTCCTGGTAACGCCCCTTCCATGAAAAGTTCATCTTGTCCACATTTCAAAACTCCTTGCTTAACGTCGATCTCACAACAATTCTTCCTCATAAAGTCTAGGCCCAGGATGCAATCGTCCATTATATCAGCCACGACAACATTATGCAGGTAGATTCTATTGCCTGGCTTTAACTCCATCTCTTTCTCTCCTCGGACGGGTATGCGCTGACCGGTGGCTGTTACCAAATTTACGCGCTCTCGATTGTATGCAGAGTCCCCAAGGAACCGACTTACAAGTTGGGAACTGACAACCGTGCGTGAGGCTCCAGTGTCTATCGTCAGCTTACATGGTGTTCCGTTGACCTCGCCCTTGATGATCAGGCTATTCCCATCGTGGGTTTGTGAGATCGAAATCCTTGGGGCTCTTTGAACATCAGCCAGCACCCGCCCCGCCGTCCTGGCTTTTACTCGTTTCCCTGCTGTTGCTGGGCGGTGCTGTTAGCCGCCCTACCCTCTGGAGATCGGTTATCTTCCCTATCTGCAGTTCGCTTAGGGCAACTGGATCGAAGGTGGCCCCTTTCCCCACAGCCATAGCACCTAGGGCTGTATCCTTTAACACGGTCGCGAACTGTAGCCGCTGCAACCTCTCTGACGCGATGGGACCGGTGATCCTGCCGCACAGCTTCCACCTCCAGTGCATGAGCCAAGGCGTCCTTAAGCGTCCCGTGGTGCCCGCGCCTCACAGCAACTCTAACCTCAAGGTCGCGGATGCCATCAATGAATGCCTGCACCAGGTTCCCTTCAATGAGCGCAGGTACAGACTGGTATGCTTTACGGACCAGCTTATCGACTTCAAGGGCCCACTGTTGCAGGTTTTCACTGCTACGTTGCACGCGATCCTTGAGCTGCGCACGAAAAACGTGTTCCAGATGAGCGTCACCATATCTGGCTTCCAGCGCCTCAAGGAGCTGCTCATAAGTTACTTCCTTACCGAGAGCTTCCAGGACAGTTAAGGCCTGGCCGCGCAGGCCTAGGGTGAGGGCAGTCATGGCCTGATTTTTATTCCAGCCGTTCGCCTTCATAACAGCCTCAAACTGTATTTTGTAGGCCGACCAGGAAGATGGCCCATCGAAAGACGGCACTTTGAATCCACGTAGCAAAGGTGTAGTAGCTAACGGGAGTTGCAATTCCATCCCCTACTTTAAGGTTGTCCATTGCTTTTTTCATTTCAGCAATCTGGGTTTCAGCTTCTACCAGGCGGTTCTCGTGCTGAACAACCTTCTCTTTTACCACCTTTATTTCTTTGCCGAAAGTAGCATGCAGATCCTTCATGAGGACCATCTGTTCTTCCTGGCGGCGCGCCTGCTCCTCCTTGTCACGCTGCAGCTGTTCTTCCAACCGGCGAGCCTGTTCCTCCTGCCGGCAAGCCTGTTCCTGCAGCATCATCATCAGAGCTCCAAAGTCTGGTGCTGCAGATGCTGGAGCTGCTGTGGATGGGCCGGGCTCCATGGTCGGCAACTGGCCCTCCAACGTCTGCGGCGTTGCACCTCCAAAACGCCTCTGGTCCGTCTCTTGCTGGCGTTGACTTCGGGTACGGATACCTTCCGTGTCGTCCTTCGGTAGAATCGGCATAGTTTAAATATCCACTCTTCTGACACCAATTGTTACGAGCTTAGGGTTCGTGACAGTAAAAACAGCCGATAAAATAACCAAAATGACACTTTAATTAATCAACACCAATTACAACTTAAACTCACTAATTATAAATCACAATTGCACTACTGATCACTTTATGTACCCGGCATTAATTCTGGCGCGTAACACTACTAAGGACCTACCAATTTGGTTAAAGTTTAGAATATATATATAGCCCCCCACCACTTCCCTGTGCGTGGCTTTTCATACAACGTGTAACAGAATAAACGCAGAGGTCATTGTACTCATCATTATGAACAACTTTTACTATGAGGCCAACCCCGAAATCAGAGCTGTTCAGTACATTTTGTCGAGTTGCGTGCACAAAAATGTATGTGGCAGTCAATTTTTTTTTTCGCGATTTCAGTGTTAGTCTCATAGTGAAAGTTGTTCATAATGATGAGTACAATGACCCCTTATGAGGTATTGCGTTTATTCTGTGACACGTTGTGTTAATATTTAAAGTTTTTTTTATTTATTAATTTCTGAGAAATCGCCTTAATAGGAGGGCGCCCCAGCGGATGCGGTGTGTCCGCCCTCCGCCGAAGTAATAGAGTCGACGGAGCCCCGCTAACTTGACTTTGACTTCGGGTTCCCCTAAGTCCCGAGCTCGCTCTTGCACCATATAAAACACCAAAATCTAGCGAAATTGTCGTAAATATATCAAACAATCGGTGTCCTGAGGGATAGCAGAAGTTGTCAAAAAGAGCAAGCAATCGGTGTCCAAAAGGGTAGCAAAATTCGTCAAAAATAGCAAGCAAGCGGTGTCCAAAAGGGTAGCAAAAGTCGTCGAAAAACAGGAGGCAGAACAACAATAAACAATACACATAAACATACAGAACAATAACGTTGGAGCAAATTCACGTAAACTCGGAAGCAACGGAATGACATCTACACTATAATCTACACTAATATTATAAAGAGGAAAGATTTGTTTGTTTGTTTGTTTGTTTGTTTGTTTGTTTGTTTGTTTGTTTGTTTGAAATGAATAGGCTCCGAAACTATTGGACCGATTTGAAAAATTCTTTCACCAGTAGAATTCTACATTATCAGAGATGGACATAGGCTATAGAATATTTTCAAAAAAGTTAGGGATCCGTATGAAAACTTCGATAATGTGACCCAAGGTGTGAGAAAAAATCCTTATATCGCGTACGCTGCGGAATCTATTGACAATAGAGCAAAGTGATGTACTACAGTTTTATAGAGGTCATCAATATCTACAAAAAAGTCCGCGATACCATATGTCTAACTATTATGGATAAGTCACCATGACCGCTTTTTGTTAATATTAGTCAAGCAAATCCCATGGTGAAATAAAAAATGGTGATTATAGTACCATGATATTAATCCTTATCCATTTAAATGGTTTGATAATTAAGTTTGATTATGTCCGTGTAAATTACACTTTAAATCATTCAAATCGGACCTTTCGTTCAAAAGTTACGACGGTAATAAACATGCTCGGAGTAAGAAAAATGTCGCGGCTTGAGCGAACTGGGGAGAATCGTATCAATGCTTGGTCCGATGACGTTGAAACACCACGGCATTTAAATGTTTTCGATAAAACAATAAGAATAACAAATGTTTGGATTTTTCGAAAATCAACTAGGTACATACATAATAAGGGGTGAAGCAGGGGTGAATAAGTTTTTAGGGGAGGAAATTATAGCTTGCTTCAATTTACGTCGGAATTCTATGAATAAACTAAAAGTGGGATAATTGAAACAGATCATGTACCTAACAATTTTTGCATAATCAACCCCTGACGGGCTGAACGGGGTGAACAGTTGCGTTGAACCAATAATGAGAATCGTTGTGCTTAATTTTCCAAAACTAACCTTTATAAGGGGATATGTATAGGGGCGTTGCAGTTTGTGGAGTACCTACTATCCCCACGCGGACGAAGTCGCGGGCGAAGTGCTAGTAATAATATTATAAAGAGGAAAGATTTGTTTGTTTGTTTGTTTGTTTGTTTGTTTGAAATGAATAGGCTCCGAAACTACTGGACCGATTTGAAAAATTCTTTCACCAGTAGAATCCTACATTATCGGTGATGGTCATAGGCTATAGAATATTTTCAAAAAAGTTAGGGATCCGTATGAAAACTTCGATAATGTGACCCAAGGTGTGAGAAAAAATCCTTATATCGCGTACGCTGCGGAATTTATTGACAATAGAGCAAAGTGATGTACTACAGTTTTATAGAGGTCATTAATATCTACAAAAAAGTCCGCGATACCATATGTCTAACTATTATGGATAAGTCACCATGACCGCTTTTTGTTAATATTAGTCAAGCAAATCCCATGGTGAAATAAAAAATGGTGATTATAGTACCATGCTATTAATCCTTATCCATTTAAATGGTTTGATAATTAAGGTTGATTATGTCCGTGTAAATTACACTTTCAATCATTCAAATCGGACCTTTCGTTCAAAAGTTACGACGGTAATAAACATGCTCGGAGTAAGAAAAATGTCGCGGCTTGAGCGAACTGGGGAGAATCGTATCAATGCTTGGTCCGATGAAGTTGAAACACCACGGCATTTAAATGTTTTCGATAAAACAATAAGAATAACAAATGTTTGGATTTTTCGAAAATCAACTAGGTACATACATAATAAGGGGTGAAGCAGGGGTGAATAAGTTTTCAGGGGAGGAAATTATAGCTTGCTTCAATTTACGTCGGAATTCTATGAACAAACTAAAAGTGGGATAATTGAAACAGATCATGTACCTAACAATTTTTGCATTGAAATCAACCCCTGACGGGCTGAACGGGGTGATCAGTTGCGTTGAACCAATAATGAGAATCGTTGTGCTTAATTTTCCAAAGCTAACCTTTATGAGGGGATATGTAAGGGGCGTTGCAGTTTGTGGAGTACCTACTATCCCCACGCGGACGAAGTCGCGGGCGAAGTGCTAGTAATATATAATCTGGGTCGGCGCGATTCCCTAAGGGAACTGTTTAAAGATACATGTAACACGAAAACGTTCGGAAAAATCTTCATCTTTTTAGTAAGATTAATGACAGGCATAATTTTAATACTAGAAATAAGAACAAATTAGGTAGATCAACCCCGATTCAGATTGGCTAAAGTACAGTTTGGCAAAAAAGAGGGCGCGACTCTCACTTAACGCACCATAATATGAGAAATCAGTAAGAGAATTTAATCAAATCGTTAAAAATAAATGTGGAACAATAAACGTTACTCAAAATCTAACACTTGTCGGCCAAGTAGTGTTGACATCATAGGTTTCCATTTAGTAAAATATTTAGTTCCACATCATAGTCTTTTTTGCCAAGCTGAACACACTTCTTTTGTGGGGTACTGTGTTAAATTATATAATAAAATAACATTTGAAATTCTGGATCAGTTCCCTTCAAAATGGTAGAGCTGAATGGTGCTGATGCACGCGTCATGTTCGTGAACGGGCGCCATCAGTGGAGACTGGTCATCTCTTAGCTGTCACTGGCTTATTTCATTATTTTATACTTATTTGTTTTTTTTTCCCTCTTTCTTTACATTGTTCTCACATGTAGAAGCAACAAAGATAATGTAACCAGGATTATTGTAAATCATAAAATGGTTTAAAAGAGTGTCCGAGATCTACGCTTTGGAACGTGCAAATAGCTACATGTTTTTGACTGACTGACTCTGACAATTCAAAAGTACCTGTAAATGGTTTATTTGAAATAAATGCTTTGACTTTGACTTAGGTAAATAACAGATTGAATTTGTAAAAATATAGAAAAAAATCCTGGGTTTATTTTATATAAGCAGTAATACTAAAAACCCGTGGTCGCACCATTGAAACGGTGAAAAACACGTTTTCGCTGATATCTCGCTGAAAAAGCATCGCAGACGTCTGAAATTTTTTGTAAAATGCAGATTTGAATTTGTCGAAACTAGTAAAAATACAACAAAAAATCCTAGGTTTACATTTCAGGAGCTCATGGGGCAGAAAGGTCATGGGGTTTTAGTCTTACAGCTCCTAAAATATAAACCCAAGAACATTTCCGATCCTTCCTTTTGGTCAAACTTAGTAGTCAAACTGATTTGACCACGAGGAATTATAACATTCTTCGTGGTCAAACTATCAAATTTATTAAAAAATTACACCCTGTGTTAAAATAAAATTACAGTACAGTTATAGCCAAAAGTTTTGTTTAACATAATTTTTTTTAAAAGTAACCTACACCTATATCGCCATGTATAAATTCCATTTGACACTTTATTATGAATTCGTCTCGGAATATTTGTTCTTGGCGTCGAGGAGATGGTTTTGGATCAGTATTTTCTTTTTTCAATAAAGTTGCCAGTAAACGAGCAACCGTGATTGGATGATATCGTTTCATCGATTTGTTCAGTTGTCCATTCCATGATTCAACTATATTATTTGTACGATGTCGCTGACCATATACTGACCATTGTTTTTTAAATGTTTTATTCTTCATCCATGTAGTCTCGAAATATTTTAAATATTTTTCACATTTCGTGGTTTTAGGACTATCAGATTTAATATACTCCCATCCTTCCTCTATTTTGTCTTCAGGTAATAAGGCGAGTACAGCACATAAGCCAACAACTCTCTTTTCATCTTTACTTTTCAAGTTTAATTTCTTTGCTCTTCGCCATTGGCTGTTTGAGAAATGATAAAAACAGTGTACAATTTGGACTTTAGGAAAAATTTGTAATAGTGCATTGCTTGAAGCTGTTTCGAAGTCCACGTGAAAAATTTTTGGTGACCAATTATTCAATCGTTTTTTTTTTACTATATATTATTTTCGATTTTATCATCGAAAATAATATATAGTAAGACTCTTCTTTTTTGTCAGTCATTAATGCATAAGCCAAAGAAGCCGTGTGTGTTGTAGTTATCGATTTTGAAAAATCGGCATGAATGCAGTACAATTGGGTGAATGGACTCGGGCAACTAAAAAATGTGCCATCACCAAAAAATTCATCTGATTCTTGAATTTTTTCCATGTTGTTTTCGGAACAGAAAACCATAATCCGACATTTCTCTGTATTATAATCAGCCAAAAGAAATGACTGAAATTTATGTGGCACAGTAACTTTAGTAAAATCTGTAAAGCAAGTTTGTTTCCTGTTCGTATACAAAGCAGTTTTAACGCTACCAAAAGATGGAACTTTGCTTTCAAAATTTGCGTCTCGCTTTATTAGGGACGTTTTCTTTTCAGCATACAACACTGAAATTGTGATTTCAGTGTCTTTTACTTCATGCTTTAATTCATCAACGGCAATATCAATGTCATTCTTATAGTTATCAGCGACACATAAGTGATTAGTACATTTCTCTATATTGCCATCCTAAAAAGAGAAAAAAAACAGTGTTAAATAAATTCTGGGGAGCCTTGGGGTAGTTTAGTTACTACTTTTTTTGTAGGTAAAATCTGTTAATTATAATTACAAGTAAAAGAAGATATCTCCCCTAATTCGTCATCAGCTCTCCAGCTACACTTCGCATAAGGCAAACGCAAGTCCCACGAGCAGCGTGCCTCGTGAAACAGCGACCGACCCGTGGTACAACTGCGATTGTCCAACTGGTTGTACTACGGAGAAGTATTCGGGATTTGGGGCACCCTGACTCGGACAGGTTAGGTTAGAAGGGGATGGCGGGGTCAAGTGAGCGAGCGAAGCGAGCGAACAGACCCCGCCATCCCCTTCGTGGTTATTTTTTTTTTATTTACTTCTCCGTAGTTCAACCGGTTGGAAATCGCAGTTGTACCACGGGTCGGGAGTGCGTGAAACAACACTTAAAGATTGTGTATTTTTTTTACCTTCAGCGTAATAGACCCCCGACACTTTTCTTTTTTAAGACGACTGCAAGTCCAGAAAGTGGATCCATTTTTGTACGTCCGCAATTTATAGTACTGCCGTCCACTGAATAACAATACTGTTCCTCTTTTACGCTTTATGTATTTTATGTCCATATTTAATAATATCACTAAGTGCAGATAAGTCCCAAATTATTTGAACATGAAAATGCAAATGCAAACAAGACAGGAAAATAATACAAGTGACACAGAAATACAATTGTCATTTTATTTTTATTTTTCCCTGTACAATAAGACTACATCGTATACAGTATGTTCAAAGAGGTTATATAGTTACAGTTTGACCACGAAGAATGTTAAAATTCCTCGTGGTCAAATCAGTTTGACTTTCAAGTTTGACCACGAGGAAGGATCGAACATTTCTATATTTTTGCAACGCTTAGTTTTAAAGATCTCCGTGGCCGCGCGGTTCGCCACGTTTCAATGGCGCGGCCATGTTCAAACCTTTATAACTTTTTAACTATGGTTTTCACAAATTTATGGTTTGGGAATCAACTTTTACAATTTTTTACAAAATCTTGGCATGGTTTTTTTTATTTTTAACTGTCATGGCGCGCCATTGAAACGGACGCAAGAACGGACGACAATGAATGACGCAAATGGTAAGGCGCGATAACGAGTATAAGTGTTACTGTCAGTGTCAAAAAAATGGCGGGATAGCAGATTTTTGACAGATAGAATAGAACTTCAAAAACGTAAGAATTTACCTACCTATTGATTTATGTACATATTCTTTTTAAATATTTCGACGCGGCTCCAGCAGCTGAAAAGGCATGGAGGCGCTTGGGATAAGCCCCCTGACCCCCCCACAGTGACAGATGGTCACTCAGTGGGTCGTCTTAGGGGCGGAGTTTTGGGCAGGCCGCATAAAATATTCGAACTGTCAAAAATGTCAATATATAAGTCTTCTCAGATTTGCAATAGTTACAATTGAAAGCAATTTATATACTTATTGTAATTAAAAGTATCGAGGTCGTCTCGCCACCTCTTTCTCTCTCTGTCTTTTGTTAGTGGCTGATCTCTCGCAGTAAGTATATTATATTGTGCTTGCAGTAAAAGAATCTTCCCTGGATCGAACTGGAGAGCGAGCCCCGACGACCGTGCGATAGCTCCCAAATAACGCCAACATTTATAACACAAATCAAGTATCTTGACTTACTCGCACACGAGGTTGTCGACATGTGGAATATATATGTGGACTCGGCTATCATTGTGCCGATTATCTGATGGCCAAAAGCTTTAACGACCATCTGTCGAAGCTGGCGTTAATAAAGTAGTCGATACAGAAGGCTCTACTCCTTGATACGGCTCGTATTGTGAATGTTCCTTTCTCCGGAGCCCTCGGGGTTTGGGCC
The DNA here is from genome assembly GCA_947386135.1 of Melanchra persicariae. Taxonomy (NCBI): domain Eukaryota; kingdom Metazoa; phylum Arthropoda; class Insecta; order Lepidoptera; family Noctuidae; genus Melanchra; species Melanchra persicariae. Next base: position 1,217,063 of record OX376653.1, on the reverse strand, counting down.
CTGCTCCCGACACCGGCCGAGTACTACTTTATTTTTTAAAGAAATGTGTATAGTTTAAATGAATAAAGAGAATCAGTGGGTGTGTAAATAATTACAAATTAATTCATTGCAGTTGCATACTTTATTTATACTTCTGTAAATAACATAATATTCTCATAACATAAGTTTTATTTAAATAGAGATTTAAGTTTAAGAAATAGGTTACAGTTACTTAAAACTGTCAGAAAATATCAAGTGTTTTGGAAAGCAATGGGGTTATTTGCTTACATACATTGAGGTTTACGTTTTAGTAATAAACAGTCAAAAATCATTGTAAATCAATGAAACAGAATATTAAATTGAGATACAGAATTCAGATGTCAGTCACTCTGTATATATATAAATACTGATATTATTTACTCAACTGTGCCCTAATTGTGTACAGTAGACTGCACTGCAATGGTAACACTTTGATCTTGAGCTAACCTAGAACATGCTATAGAATAAAAAGCCAGCTACATCAAACATTGTAAAAGAAATAGTTTTGAAGAAGAAGAAATCAATGGGCCACAACCGTCACGCGGATGGTGCCAGAAGATGGACGTCCTAACCGAGGCAGGCCTAAAAAACGCTGGCGTGACGATTTAAACTCATTCCTGACGGAATAACCCGTTATGGGGATCCTTTGCCCAGCAGTGCCCAAAATAGGAAAAAAAAAATCAAAGGATATGTCGAGTTATATCATGACTGGCGCATGTCAGTCATTCAAGTCAGTTTGTTACCATTAACACTCGTCACATCTAATGACAACCGCTTTCATTTCAAAATGAAAGCCATTGTCACTGGCACTGTTCGGTACATAATTAGGCCACTCATTAGATCAGAAGCTGTTCCCAACACAGTCAGGACAAGTCTGGGCAGAAGATTGCAGTCACAACGAAATAAAATACATTTTATCCCCTAAAGTAAACCTAGTTTACACAGTTAAGACGCGGTGCTCATCTTGCAGAGGTGTCGCAGCTGCATAATCTTGATGTCGTCCGTGCCGAACTTGACGACTCCTTCTTGGTTCTCTATCGAGATCAGCTGACCCACAGCTTCGCGGTCCTCGCCGGCAATAACCTGAAAGGATATTTAAAACGGTTATTCGGCAACATCGTTTTATTGAAGATGCTGTTGATCACCATGACATCTGCCTGGTCTTTACCGATCATATTGGGGTTAGCTTCCAGTCTAATGAGATGGAGCTGAGTACACACGGGCAGTTTCACATGAACACCTCCACAATTCAGTATAAACTGGGTAATATAAATAAAACCTAACCTTATCATAAAACCTAAACGCGGTCCTCCAGCGGCAGGTACAGCGTGCACATGCCGGCCGACAGCCCGCGCACCACGCCCGTCTGCCCGGCCAGCGCGTCGTACTTGTGTATGTTGACATACCTTGACTCTGTCCCCGGACTGCGGCACGACGGGCTCCAGCAGGTCGGCCAGCACGCTGACGACGCGGTCCTCCAGCGGCAGGTACAGCGTGCACATGCCGGCCGACAGCCCGCGCACCACGCCCGTCTGCCCGGCCAGCGCGTCGTACTTGTGTATGTTGACATACCTTGACTCTGTCCCCGGACTGCGGCACGACGGGCTCCAGCAGGTCGGCCAGCACGCTGACGACGCGGTCCTCCAGCGGCAGGTACAGCGTGCACATGCCGGCCGACAGCCCGCGCACCACGCCCGTCTGCCCGGCCAGCGCGTCGTACTTGTGTATGTTGACATACCTTGACTCTGTCCCCGGACTGCGGCACGACGGGCTCCAGCAGGTCGGCCAGCACGCTGACGACGCGGTCCTCCAGCGGCAGGTACAGCGTGCACATGCCGGCCGACAGCCCGCGCACCACGCCCGTCTGCCCGGCCAGCGCGTCGTACTTGTGTATGTTGACATACCTTGACTCTGTCCCCGGACTGCGGCACGACGGGCTCCAGCAGGTCGGCCAGCACGCTGACGACGCGGTCCTCCAGCGGCAGGTACAGCGTGCACATGCCGGCCGACAGCCCGCGCACCACGCCCGTCTGCCCGGCCAGCGCGTCGTACTTGTGTATGTTGACATACCTTGACTCTGTCCCCGGACTGCGGCACGACGGGCTCCAGCAGGTCGGCCAGCACGCTGACGACGCGGTCCTCCAGCGGCAGGTACAGCGTGCACATGCCGGCCGACAGCCCGCGCACCACGCCCGTCTGCCCGGCCAGCGCGTCGTCGTCGTGAGGCGCGCGGACACGGACCTACAACGTTACGATGTTTACTTAGAAATCCCACTTATTCTGTTTTGGATGAAAAAAAAATAATTTTATTCTATTCTACTTATCTAAAGACCTTACCGTTGTGCTTAATTTTCCAAAACTAACCTTTTCAACACATTTGCTCAAAAAATGCATTTACGAAGCCTGTATGCATTGTTCGAAAGTTAAAAATTATGCACCACACAATGGAGCGTGCGGCAAAGTAGGTACTCTCACCTAAGTACATATTTTACCGCAAACTCCGTTGTATAGCGCCGTGCGTATTCTTTACGGTTTTTTTTTAATTTCCATAAAAATTAATAAGAATGAAAAAAATTAATAAAAAAAAGATGTGAAACTCCTTGGTGGAACCAAGGAGTTTCACATCACGAGAATAAATAAGCTAAATAATCGAACCTCCTTGGAAGCGCTTTTGCTGTATACGTTTGTCTCATTTTAATATTATAGAGAAAATGAGAGAAGATAAATAAAAAAAATAAAGTATGTGGTTCTAATTTTCACCACGCGCATGTGGCGCCCTTTGCAAATTCGCGCCATTTTCATATTAGAAACGTCAAAGATTGTTGCGACTTTCCGACTGATTTCTTCATTGTAATGTTTTCTCGCAAATGTGTCGAAAAACGTTGTATGACACACGTGCGGATTTGGTTTTTACAAACTCGTGACTATGGTAAGCCCTCGACTTCGTCTCGTGCTTACATTCGTCTACTCGTTTGTAAAAACCAACTTACCGCACTAATATCATAAATAACTATTAAAAGGGGTAGAGGGGCGTTGAAGATTGTGTGTATGGATTAGTCGTTTACCTCAACCTCCGTGGTGTGCCAGTCGGGCGCAGCGGCGTCGGCGGCGGCGTAGGGCGAGCGCGGAGAGTAGCCCCCGGGCGACGGAGTGGCCGGGTAGCCCGCCGTGTAGCCCGCGGGCGACGGCGACGGCCGGTAGGGCGAGTACGTGTGGTCCGAGCCGTACATGGTGCCCGGCGTCTGCGGCGTGAAGGGGCCCGCGGCGTAGGCGTCGGCGCCGTCGTCCAGCGCGCCGTACTCGTAGTCCGGCGCGCGGGCCGGCGTGTTGGCGGCCGTGGGGTCCCACGCGCCGTGCGCGGGCGTGCGGCCGCCCTCGTGCGACGGCGTGGCCGAGCCGTAGTGCGGCGTGCGGCCGCCCACGTCGTAGATGGGCGTGGCGGAGCCGTGCATGGGCGTCTTGATGCCCGTGTCGCGGTACGTCGGCGTCTGCGCGCCCAGCGTGGGCGTCCGCCCGGGCGTGTTGCGCGTGTAGAACGAGCTGGCGCCGTCCCGCGCGGTGTTGCCGGCGCCGGCGATGTGCGAGCGGTCCACGGAGATCGTCTGACACGCTGAGTGCAGCTCCACGCGAGCTGTGCTGCCTGTGGCATCTTTGACGATACCGACGTTACCCTTGTATGGGCCTCCAGTGATCTTAATAGTCTGTCCTATGAGCTCCCTGTCTCTGGTCACTCCTCCTCCTCTACCACCGCGGCCGCCTCGTCCTCTCGGGGTCATGCCACCTCTCCCGGATGGATGCATAGGAGACTGTATCCTCGGCGACATGAAACCGAGCGACAAGCCAGCTGACGCGTTATTATTCTTGTTACCACCCGCCAACTGCAAGTGACGCGTCTTACACACGAATATACCGCCGTTATCTAAATACATGCGAGACTGTAAGAATGCAAAGTTTCTGTACAAATGCTTGATTTCTCCGTTACGACCGGCGTGAGGACCATCAATCACTTTCACGATGTCTCGCTTTTGAATCGTATTCTGTTCAGAGTCGAGTGCCATAGTAAATCTGTTTTCACGTCTCTTCTGTAACGCTTGAGGCTTGCACTCAATAACTTTACCCTGCATGCCGAGAACATGGAAGTTTTCTTTTTCAAGTCTGACGATGACGCCGACTGTTTGCGGGTCAAGTTGTACCATGTCGCCCCATTGGAACTGGCCGAGGGAGTCCACACCAGTGGCCATGTCGGAGCACAGCTGCAGGTCGCGCGGGAGGACCTCCAGTTCGTGCATGGTGAGGTCCGACACGAGCACCACCCGATGCGGCTCCACGCGCACGATGAGCCCCGTGTCGCCTTCGTACCGCCCCGCTAACACCTTCACGTGGTCACCTTGCTTGAAGTACTTCCGTAACTCATTAGGTTTGAACACTAGAGGATCTTTCAGCGCATCGTGCTTTGGCATCACAGTTATCATTGACCCGTCTATAGCTATAATCCTAGCTTGCAAGTTAGCCAGATCACCAGAGCATACTTCCACATTGTCACCCATGGAGAATGAATGTAAGCTAGTTGGGTCGTCTTTGGCAGGTGCTGCTAATTCTATATCAATTCCTTCAGGCTGTTCCTCAAATCTTTCTAATTCAGTCAGAGTTGGCTTCACACCCTCAGCCAATATGGCTGACATTGTGAAGTTTTTGTATAAGAATCCCTTTCGGGAGTATCTGTTACCTTCAAATATTAAAAAGTCACCATCAGACGTGACTTCGCCGCCTATTGCTCTGATAGCTTCAGGGTCGAAGGGTTTCGCAGCAGGGCGCCTCTTCTTTTTCCTTTTAGCTGCTTCACTCTCGCTTTGGACAGTTCTTAGAGCCCCTCTGAGCCTTGTATAGTCTATTCTAGGTAGCAACTTTAGATGCACCTGATTCTGAGCCAGATCTACATAGTCTACTTGAGCAATATCGTCTTTGTATAAACCTCTCTTTAATCTGACCCATTGCTTTGGCTTCAAACCTGACTGTTCTTTGACAACTCTCAAGACATCTGTCATTTCCTTGATCGGAACCATGTCCTGTTTCCAGATACCCATTCTCAATGTACCTACATTATTTATGATATTCTTAACATGAGTTTGTTTGTAAGCTTCAATATAAATGTAACCTTTCACGCCTTCTGGGGCGACTACTGACTTGATCTGGAATGGTTCTTCTGAGAACTGGTAGGCAATGAACTTCCTCATGAGGAGAAGGACAGTGGCTTTCTCTTCACCTATCCTGCATTTCACCATCCATAGATTAGGGTCCTTGATGCCTGGGAGTAAGGTTTGTTGTGTGATTTCATCTGACATTTCCTCGCCACCTTCACCGAAGTGTCGGAGTGCGGCAGACTCATCAGCGTACTTGTTTCGGAGGTACTCTTCAATCTCCTCCTCTTTCTGTGAGTCCCAGAGGTTGGTTCCTCGGCGCCTACCCTCGATCTCCCGGGCGGTAGGCCCGATCTCGTCCACTTCATTGCCAACAATGCCCATCTCTTGAGCTCCCTCTTCCCATTCGTCATCTTCGTCGACCTCGTCGTCCACCTGTTAAGAGCAAGCAGTTGTTTAGCTTTTGAAGATAAACACTTGTAGCGGTTTTGTATGCATTACAACCTTTAAAGTATACCTTTAAATATTCTTCATCATGGGAATCCATCTCCCAGTTAGTAAATAAAGAAATGTCTTACCTCAGCTTCGTCAATAATGAATCCTCCATAGCGACTATCCTTCTTGCGTTTCTTCCTCAGTCTTTCTTCTTCCTCATCTTCTTCATATTCCTCAGAGTCCACGAGGTCCTCGCCTTCGGGCTCTTGTTCATCCTGCAAGAAATACAAGTCAGTTATCAATGTCAGAAGTATGATTTGAATTATTTTGCAACATTGATTGCTGCTAGTGTGTCAGAAACAAGTATGGATTATGCTGGATTTATTATTTCAATCATGAATGATTGATGTTCCTACTTTCCAAGTTTTATAGAATACCTTTTATAGGGGTACCTAGTACTGTTTGACCACTTGGTCCGTCGTTTTCGATGCTCAGTACTGGGTCCCAAGGTGTGGGGTTGAACCTAAAGATTTCAGCAAAAGTTGTGGCTCAAGCTATTCGACAAATGAGAAGAGGAAAGTCTCCCGGCCATGATGGGCTTAGTATTGAGCATCTGCAACATGCCGGACCTCACATTGCACGAGTACTAGCTATGTTTTATGCGTTGTGTATAAGCCACACTTACTTGCCGGAGCAGTTAATGAAAACTATAGTAGTGCCCATAGTAAAAATAGAACGGGAGACATCTCCGACAAAAACAATTACAGGCCGATATCTTTAGCGACTGTGGTGGCTAAGGTGCTTGACAGCGTGCTGGATGCACAATTGGCTGAATATATAGTTCTGCATGACAATCAATTTGGTTTTAGATCACAGCTGTCGACGGAAAGTGCCATATTGTGCATGAAGCATACTGTCAGGTACTATACCCACAGGGACACACCTGTGTATGCCTGTTTCCTCGATTTAAGCAAAGCGTTTGACTTAGTCTGTTATGATATTCTGTGGAGAAAGCTACAAGGAGTAGGGCTACCGTCTGAACTAGTGAATATTTTAAAGTACTGGTACAGCAATCAAATAAATAATGTACGGTGGGCGGGCACCCTCTCAGATCCATATAAATTGGAATGTGGCGTGAGACAGGGTGGCTTGAGCTCGCCCCGTCTTTTTAATTTGTATATAAATGCCCTAAATGATAATGATAAATGATAAATGATATTTATTTTGTAAGTAGGTTAAACATAACACTTTTACACGTCAATATTTTTTGGTCATTTTAAGCTAGATGAGGCCGGTGTTTCCTAGCTGACTACCCTGAGAAGAAACACCGAAACAAACTCAGAGGTCACAGTCTCTTTTGAAGTCCATACAAATTGTACTGGTCAAATCATACGAGAACCATGTAGGTTAATGTCTGAGGTGGCCTTTTGAGGAAAGTGCCACACAGATTTGAGTGGACCTGTCCAGACAGTGCAAGCATTTGTCAGTTATTATGGAGCTCAAACTTAGAACTTTAAGGAGCTCAACGATTTGACGAACAATACCAAAGTAAGGACATTTGGGTAGGCCGCATAAAAAAAATCTGAAACTGCCAGACATTGTTGACTAACATGAAATGAACCCCTATCATAGCGATCTGCATGGTCCCCACATTCACAATACGATATGAGGATCATGCAGATCAGTGTCTGAAATGGTCTTTTGAGGAAAGAACCACACAGATTTGAGTGGACCCGTCCAGTCAGTGCAAGCTTTGGTCAGTAGTCGAGTAGCTCAACTTAGAACCATAAAGGAGCTCAACGAACCGACGAACATGCCAAAGAAAGGACATTTGTGTAGGCCGCATTTAAGTACTCAAACTGCCAGACCTCGTTAAAAATACTTCAAAGAAGAAGAAGTATTTCAAAGAAGAGAAAAATAAGAAGAAGATAACCCACATGGTCCCCATATTCACAAAATCAGTTAAATAATAATAATAAAAAAAAATATAATACTTTACAAAGTAAGTATTCATGTCAAACATAATAAATTGAAAAAAATAAAAATAAAATATATTACTTTACAAAGTAAATATTCCATGTCAAAAATAATAAAATAGAATACTTAATAAAGTAAACATTCATGTCAAAATTTACCAACGACATGAAAGAAAAGTATACAACAGAGCTTAAAAAAAAGAAAAAAGACAATTTCTAAAAATTAAATGGTATGTAACATTAGGCCATGTACATCATTGAAGCAGCTCAATCCCAAGCCTTTTTGTCTTCAAGATAGTCTTTAATTGTGTAAAAAGCTTTCTGGCATAGCTTACGTTTTATAAATAATTTGAACTTATTCATACTAAGGTCTTGAATATGGCTAGGGAGTTTATTATAAAAACGTATACATTGGCATCTAAATGAACCACCTATTTTTTTGAGCCTGGTTTTAGGAATGACAAAATTGTGTTTGTTCCTAGTATTTACGTTATGGATATCACTGTATCTTTTAAATAGATTAATATTTTTATGTGCATACAAAAGATTCTCATAAATATACTGAGATGGCACAGTCATTATATTAATCTCTTTAAATTTGTCTCTGAGGGAGTGTTTAGGACTTAATTTATAAATTGCACGAACAGCCCTTTTTTGTAATACAAATACTGTCTGAATATCGGCGGCATTTGCCCACAACAGAATGCCGTATGACATCACACTATGAAAGTAACTAAAGTATACTAAACGGGCTGTCTCTAAATCAGTTAAACCACGAATTTTTCTAACGGCGTATGCTGCAGAGCTAAGTTTTTTTGACAGTTTATCGATATGGGGGCCCCACTGTAGCTTCGCATCCAAAGTTATGCCTAAGAACACAGTGGTATCTTCGGGTTTCAACTCTTCCCCCTTTATTGACACACTAGTGTTCACTTGTCGAACATGTGGTAACGTGAACTTTATGCATTTGGTTTTTTTTTCATTAAGCATAAGATTATTAATATTAAACCAGTTAACTACAGTTGCGATGGCACTATTAACATCGTCAGTAACCAGCTGCTGACGCTTGAGTTTAAATAAAAGTGAAGTTTCGTCTGCAAACAACACTATATCGTGCTTATCCTTTATGAGGTACGGCAAGTCATTAATATAAATTAGAAATAAAAAAGGACCTAAAATTGAGCCTTGGGGGACCCCCATCTTGACTACAGACCCGGGAGATCTTGTACCGTTCACATCGACTCTCTGAATACTATCACTCAAGTAAGAAGTAAGAAGATTCAACGAGGCGTCCCGGATTCCGTAATAGTGGAGCTTCCTGATTAATGTCTCATGGAGAACACAATCGAACGCCTTGGATAAATCGCAAAAAATTCCCAAAGCATCGCATTTGTCCTCCCATGCGTTATAAATATGTCCTAAAAGTTCAACACCAGCATCGGTTGTTGAACAACCCCTTGTAAAACCAAACTGTTTATTATGTAATAGTTTGTGTTTATTAAAATATCTTTGCATTTGATTAAGAATAACTTTCTCAAAAATTTTACTAAAAGTAGGTAGCACTGAAATAGGTCTATAATTAGTAGGGTCTGATGTGCTACCCGATTTAAATAATGGTATTATTTTACTATATTTCATTAGATCAGGAAACTCACCACGGTCAATACATTTATTAAAAATAACAGCCAAGATAGGTGCTACAATGTGTATAATAGACTTAGCAAGGTCAACAGAATTACCCCATAAATCTGCCGTCTTTTTGAAATTCAAGGAATTAAAAGTTTTTATTACATCATTGCAAGTAACATGTTGGAATTTAAATTCAGCATCACAAACTGGGACGTTTTCTTTAAGTAACGTTTTCTTTAAGTAATCCTAATCGAGGAGCTCAGCAGCCGGCGGGTCGGTTGTCGTATAGATGATATTTGTGTTAATAATCTTAGCTATGCCGACGACATGGTGTTGCTGAGCGCCTCGGTTTGTGGCATTAGAAAACTGTTACAAAATTTGTGAAACTTATGCAGATAGTCATGGCTTGATGTATAATGTAAAGAAAAGCGAGTATGTTGTCTTTAAGGCTGGTACTAGGTGTCCCTCTGGCGTGCCCCCTATAAAGTTGTATGGAGATGAGTTGGCTAGGGCACGTCAGTTCAGATATCTGGGTCATCTAATTACCGAGGACCTTAAGGACGACATGGATATTGAACGTGAACGTAGGGCACTGTCCGTGAGAGCAAACATGATTGCTCGCAGGTTTGCCCGATGTACAAATGAGGTAAAAATCACTCTCTTCAGAGCCTTCTGTACATCTTTTTACACCTGCAGCCTGTGGGCAGTCTATACTCAAAAAGCGTACAGTGCCCTACGGGTACAATACAATAATGCGCTTAGAACGATGTTGCGGCTGCCCCGCCACTGTAGTGCGTCACGTATGTTTGCGGAGGCGCGCATCGATTGCTTCTACGCAACTCTGCGCAAGCGGTGCGCGTCAATGCTGAGCAGAGTGCGGGCTAGTCGCAACAGCGTTTTAAGTATGATAGCCAGTAGACTTGACTGTCTGTACATGGGTCGATGTATTAATGCTCACATGAGTATTGATACCTCGATTCATGGGTCAGGCAGGGGGCGAGTAGGTTAAAATCCATCAGGAGGAGTTATCGTTATATTAAAACCTGCTGTACCTCGACTTCCTCATCGCCAGAAGCTTCCTTAGCTTCATCATCTCTGTTGCGACTGGCAGGTGACGCTGAGCCTGCTGAACGGCTCCTAGAAAAAAAAATAAACTAAGAAAAAATCATAAAATATAACGTCGGTGCGCTTGCCAAACCTGATATGTGCATTTTTTTGATTTTTCGTTTTTCAAACAACAAACAAAATTATTGAGCTCCCATACACGAATGTAATAAGTTTTTTATTAGCATAGACTAAATTAGATATTTTTTGCCATATTTTGTAGTATTTTTATATTTTCAGGAGATAATAATTGCGAAAAAAAACGGTTTTTTTGTTGTCCTGAAAAGTTCTTCAAATGCACATATCAGATTTGGCAAGCGCACCGACGATAACATTGTATGAGAGTTGCTCATCCTTATTATTTTATAAACAGTGTCATAAATTGAGATGTTAATTCTAATGCCTGGATTGGTTGATGTGTAAGATATTGTACTGTGCGATAAGACCACCCATGTAGAGTAGAATAGAGTAGGGACTCCCTTATCTGCACTTAGACTCTCATTCGGTCCGTTGCGCGTAGGTGACCTGGCTAAGTTAGTCAGCCTAGCTCCGCTCAGAAGCACAGAAGTTTCCCGGGAGCTTCACAGGCTTCGCGGAGCGACCTCACCGTTCCGAGGATTTGTTCACGTTGGGTAGCCACGGCCTCGCATTCCAGGATGACGTGGGCGGCTGATTCTTCGGCGTCAAAACAGCCCCTGCATAGTGGGCTGTCCGTGGCGCCTATGTTATAAAGATGTTAGTTTAGGGGGCAATGGCCCGTAATTGTCCCTATTATTGTTCTGAGGTCATTTCTACTTAGTAAGACCACCCATTGTAGACGTATTTATGAATGTTTGTCATTTGCTCTTTATGATGTGTACAATATTACAAATATGTCCTGGGTATATTCCAGCTTGGCATACGCAAAACTGTGGATATTTCTGAATGATTGTCTATTCCCTGTTGTTCCCAGCTGTTGCCAGCACAAAAGTTTTTGTAAATGCTGGTTAACCAGTAATTGGCGATTGTGTAAGTCCAAGTTGTAAAATATTTATTGTACACAGAAGCTGTTGGTGAAACTTTTTTCAGATAGATAAAATAAATAAAAACACATACTCCCAGTTGTCACCATTGGTTTTGGCATTGGCAACAAGTAAATAAACATCACATTTGTACCTATTTTTCTGTTTCCATCTTCTTTTCTTTTTGTTAAATGTGTGTACTTAAAATATTAAGTAAATAAGAAACTAATTTCCTATTTGTTGAAAGTGGGAACATATGACAAAAATATGTTCTCAAACGACACCACTGCTATAATAAACAAGGAAAACAAGGCCAATTAAGTTCAGGTCAAACATACTTATAAATTCATAACAAAACCAGTAGTAACAACTGGGAATTGTTGTGAATATTGTTTATTCTATCCACATTTTATAAGCCAGAGTCTGGTCGGAAACCAGCTTCTTGTTGTCTGCACATTAATCTGTAGTGTGTAATGTAGTAAATACAATAAGAGATAGCTATTTATAACTACCAAACTTAGAAGGAATCACCTATTGGTAACAAGAGTATGCCACATGTGTGCAATAAGATACGATGTGTCAGTGTGGTGTGCTTCAATTAATGGATTTCACTGTTTGTGTATGTGTGAAACCCTCTATGGATTCTGCGCCAACAATTATTGGAATGTATGATCTTACAAATCATATTAAACAGTGAAAGCATGGCAAAATGGGACTATGCTCTTTTTAGCTTATTCCTAAAGATATTTTTGGTTATTTTGCTTTTGATAGATCTATTGGGAAACCTCGTGCATTATGTAATAGCTTCGTAAACCATTTCCAGTGTTATTAAAGCAATATACCTTGGAGTAACTGTTACTGTTATCAAACTGACATAGCAGTTTGCAAACATCGAAAATGTTGCTCATTGTTGTTGTAGACAAACCAAGTGGTGCCTACCTGGAACGAGATCGTGAGCGCGATTTGGACCTGGAGCGAGACCTCGAGGGCGTCCGCGAGATGCTGCGGCTGCCAGAGCGCGACCGGGAGCCCGAGCGGGAATGCACAGAACGAGCACTAGCGGCGCTCCTCCGCGAACGACGGGATGCTACGCTTCCCGCCTCAGATCCACTACCTGAGTAATTGCTGGCTTCCGAATCGGACATTGTCACTTCTTACGGGAGTAAAATCAATGATTTTGTCCCATTAAAAATTATTTTAGCGAAAACACCATAACCTACGTACGTAGCAAAACGTCACTCACTGACGATTAGTGTTGCCAAGTTGCCATTCGACATACAAAGATTAAACAGATAATAAATAATAGAGAGTGGGTTTACTGGATTTCAATAGAATGTTGCATTTTAACATTTAAAATCGACTAATTTTGGAAATTCATTGCTTCTGCCATAGTTTTAAATAGTCTATGATTTGACTGGTTTTCTAAAAAAATAAGTTTGTCTATTGATTCGTCGTTTGCCCCACCGACAAGTGAGACTTTTCAGTAAATTAATCGTTAATTTATGTTATACTGAGTGAAAAACCAACCAAAAATATTATAAATGTTAGAGGACACTTCCATATAAATTGTTCTTATTGAATAATAAATATTTGGAAGATCTAAGGGGTCGATAAGTGCGAAGCTCTTTTGGTATCTCTCTGGCTTTCCATCAGATTTTCGCACGTCCTACAATAAACAATCATTAGGTTTTGTGGTGGTGCTGCATCGTAAATCGATCGGTGTGGTGTGGTGTTATTGCGCGAGTGCAGTGTATGTGGTGCAGTGCAGTGGTCCGAGTGCTGGTCGCAATGTATCAGTGAGGGGCTGCGGTGACCGAGCGGAGCCGTAGCTGGGGGTGTCATGCTGGAGACGCGGTCGGCGCGCGCCGCAGACTCGGTGTGGGCGAACAAGCCGCTGCCGGCGCCGCACGCCATGGCCAACACGAGGCACGGGAAAAACGCACAGGTATACCTTCACTTTACACCCACTATCGCACGTAGTCATCAGCTTGCTTAACTATCTTAATTTGGCACATCCTGTTTGGTGCTCTACTAAAAAAATGATGTATTCAGTGACAACTTTCAGTTGTGTACCATAATATGAACAGTTCCTCAAACTAGTTTCACTTAAAACTGCAGTAAGGTTGCTAAATTAACACACTGATAATCTACAATATGATTCTGATTGGCCCTGGGCACTGGTAATTAGGCGGCAGTTGTTTCAAATTAATGTTGTGGAATTTGATGAGCTAAAGTAGATATTTTTGTACTATTTTTTTGCTCATACTGTGTCTGTTATGCATTATGCATTATTTATTATACATGCTCCTAACACTTTCACTATTTTTTAATCCATGTTTAGATAATCATCAGTGTGAATACACTTTGAATTTTTCTTGCATGTGATTATAGAAGAGAAAGATTGGTAGAATGTTTATTCAAAACGAAATGCTTAGAGAAACAATGATTATCATAGAAACAAAATGATAAAATAGTTTTCTTTTGTTATGAAATAAGTATTTCAATAAGAATTCTGTGAGAATACAACCATGCCAGGTTGCTTCCGCTGCATTATGAGCTTTGCATTTACATAAATCAAACTGTTTCTTTATTCTCCTTGAAACTTGGACTGTAGTGTAATTCTGCATCAATCCAGAATCTAGATTAAGGTTTACTTACCTAACACAACTTACATAATATTTTGAAATTGAATAAAATTTTATATAATGAGTAAAAGTTTATATTAGACAACCACTGATTAATTGTTGAACAGACTATTCTTCATATGTCAGATATATATCTGTCTGTAAAGCCGGATTTACATTACGAAACTAGTTTCATGCATGATGAAATTAATTTCATAACACTACTTTCAGTACCTGTGAAACTAGTTTCATTAAAAATAATAGTGTCGTGAAACCCACAGTATGTCTGTGATCATGGCTACGCTAACATCTAAGCTTTACTTTGCATTGCAAAATGTTGTCATACAAATGTTATAGTAAAAAATTAAGAAAAGTTGTCTCGAAAGAAAAGATGTTGGTGGATTCGAGCCTGGCTAGCAAGAAACCAAGCACGACTAATAAACACACGTCCTATCAGCGCAAGCGCTTTCGCGACACTAGTTTCGCGTCGCGTTTATACGATGACATTAGTTGCATGACACTAGTTTTATCCAAAAATCGCGCGCAACACGAAACTGTTTCAGTGTCGTGAAATCGATGCATGCATTGTAAAACTTGACGTTTACACGTGAAATTGTTGGTGAAATTAATGTCACGAAACTACTTTCATGCCACTAGTTTCGTAATGTAAATCCGGCTTTAGGGATATACAGCTTTGCAATATCCTTAACAGACAGACAAATGTTTACCCTAATAGTGTAGTTGGTATGCAGGTTTGATTGAGAAATGGCACACAAAGATGTATGGGTGAATAACACATGCAATGCCAACTATTAAATAAATTGGGATAGACAGGATGATCATGTGAAGCGGCTCTACACAGTACAAACCTCATTGCATCCATTGCTGACCATGGTTCTTCTCTAATTCATTATCCCATGAACCACATATTTGACTGTTATTGTCAATTAATAAACAGCTTAACTTTTTCCTTCATGGGCAATGAACCTGTCAACACAAACAAATAATATTGTTTCTTATTATTTAACTTTATCAATCAGTGGAATTCAGTTGTAAACCCATTAAGAAATGAGTAATAAGCTATTTATTAATTTTATTACACTCTTATAATATTATTAGTCAGTGGCCTAACCTAAACTAGCTTGTCCAATGGTGACTGTAAACAATTCTACTGTTACATTATTTTTCATGGCATTTTAGGTACTTTTGTGAAAAAGATTGAATTCTTTGAATTTCAGTATAATACTCTTGCTTGTTGACTGTTTATTTAGAGATGCTAAATCAGATGGGAATGATCCATTCATTATTACCTCTTTTGATTCACACAACACATTCATTTTTACCTCCTTTGATTTACCCGGAAGGCTGCTTGTCTTAAGTGGCATTGGGCCAGACATGTTGTATCATATGTCTGATGAGCTATGGGCTAAAAGAACCACTAAGTGGATTCCTTACAAGGCCAGGCGACATCGCAGTAGACCAAGGCGAAGGTGGAGAGACGAACTCGACTCTTACCGGAAGGACTGGCCCGCAATAGCAGAGGACAGATGTGTGTAGAAAAGGGAGAGGCAGGCCTTTGCCCAGCAGTGGGACATAACGGGCTAAAATAGATAGACTTACACAAGGCATTCAATTTTAACTCCTTTGATTTACACAATCCATTCATTATTACCTCCTTTGATTTACACAAGGCATTAATTATTACCTCCTTTGATTTACACACGGCATTAATTATTACCTCCTTTGATTTACACAAGGCATTCATTTTTACCTCCTTTGATTTACGCAATCCAATAATTATTACCTCCTTTGATTTACATAAGGCATTAATTATTACCTCCTTTGATTTAAACAAGGCATTAATTATTACCTCCTTTGATTTACACAAGGCATTCATTATTACCTCCTTTGATTTACACAAGGCAAATACTTTTGGATTCTTGATTTTTCAATCTAAATTATCACAACTGTCCAGGAAATTACAAATTAATTAAATAATCAATCAATATCAATGTTCCTAAATAAACACAACCACATTACTGTTATGAATGATATTGAATTGTTTTTGGTTTCCCTACATAATTATCCTGATTCAAATATAAATATTGAATGAGTGGACACCTGTATGATAAATGACTGGTGGAAAATAATTAAACAACTTTGAATGTGGTTCTTTTCTCTGAGTTATATAAACTAACAAAAGTAAGTATATTAATTTAAGCATTTATTTATCATCCTTTTACAAAAGGTAGTCCAATTACAGTCAACATGGCATAAAAATCAATTTTCACATTTATAATGTTGATGGGATACTTCCAAAATTAGTAAAACAGTTAATTTTACTTGAACAGCTACCTAATAGTAATAATATTGAAAAAAATATGCACCATAGTTCAATAAAACAAGAACAGGATAAATTATTAAACAATAGCATATTGACATTTAGTAGGTACTTGTAACTGTGCTTCATTCCCGAGTCATCTTAAAGCACCTATTAATCATTAACATGTCACTCATTTGCTACAAGGTCGATATTCCTAAAATTGATGATTTTTTAGTTCATAATACAGTTGTGTTGAAAAAAATTACACTCCATTTACTGTAAAAACTTAATTTCTCTAATTTATATAGTAAGAGAGAGAGAGAGAGCAGATATTCACAGAGAAATGACGTTTTTGCAATAAATGGAGTGCAATTTTTTCAACACAACTGAATTTATTAACTAAAAATCATCAATTTTGAGAATATCAACCTTGTAGCAAATGAGCAATGTGTTATTAAAATTATCCTGAACTGTGCTTTGCTGTTTGTTGTTTTAAGTCTTCAGATTATTATAACTAGGACTACATAATTATGGTATGTTTCTTGAGACCACATTTACTTAGGAATTCCTTGAAATCAAAGAGGATACTCTGAATACTTCCAAACATTAGTCAATCTCAGCTACATGCTGTGTCTGGCCACTGGATCACTTACACTGTGAGGTAGTAACACCAAGGCGTTGCTGGCTTTCCTTGGGGAGCTGGAGTGGATCAAATGAAACATTTGTCCCACCTGCATGCACAATACGCGCTTAGTCGTGGAGTTGCGGAAACCAGCCCGATTTACATACACTGGATCACTCTTGGACCTGTAACAGACTGGTAGTGCTTATCAGTGAGGATTCAAATGTTCTAAGATGACTGGAACATTTGCCCATTAGCTGGTCATTACTGTGGCCATCATCCTATGGCGACATTAAGTCCTCTCGATGTCTTTCCCCGAAACCCGATCTCCAACCTCGTTTTCTGACGTAAACGTAAGCTACATTCCACAATAGCTATGAGATAATCAGCTGTTGTTCTAAAAATACGCCCACATAATTAAATCAGCACCATATTTAAAACAGATGGGGCTTTTCCCTCGTTAATACCTAGCGAGTCGTGTGTTGTCATCATCGACGCATCGCCTAACTACTAATACTGCTAATTTGGTTGATCTTGGCCGTGTCGGCAGCATGACACTGAACAAAATATCGAATCGGTAGATTGATAGCCCAAAGCGGCCGACTCTCAAGCTCCGACATATCGAGTGTCTTTTATTGTACCTCTATCTATCGCGATTTGGTGACCGCATTTAGTCCTTGTGTTGAAATGCATGGGCCATGGTCTCCGTCATTCCAACCAGCCTTCCAGAAGCGAGTAGGCCTCCAAATGTATAATTTAGGCGGTTCCCCCAAAGGAATCGTGCTGCATGGCAGTCGTAACAAAATAGATAATAAGCTGGTTTCTTATTCTTATTAAACAGCTTCTACGCTAGACCATATCAAGGTCATAGTGTCACCACCTACGTGCGGTCGACAGTACTACTACTACAAAGAACAGTTGTATTGGTTATTGATTTTATTTACGCAACAAAAGAAGCTATTCTATTGATAATAATACCCTGAACGCTTTCTATAACACGCGCGGGATGATAAAAGACCGGTTGTCGTTGTGTTGCATATTGCAATATCTAGTGACTATTAAAAACATATATGTTTTTAATAGTCACAAGATATCTCTTTGGTCTAGTTCGTCACAAGCGCTACTCCTGAGCGTGAGGTCCTGGGTTCGATTCCCGGATCGGCCAGTCTTATTAAGTGGTCCTTCTGAAATTTCTATAGAATCGGTAGCAGCCTGAAGTCATGATTTGCCCGTTTTATTGCAAAAAATGCTCGCTCCCTTTATAAAATACAGAGAATTTAAACATAACTGGCGAAACTTGTGCTTACTGTACACCTCTGCCTATAACCCTTCCGAGAATGAATACAGACGTGATGTTCTTTTATCAAACGACTTCTAAACGAAGAGGTTGTATGTTCGTCTTTAAGGTATGTTCAGCGATATCTTCGTCAATTGTTAAGTGATTTTGATGTTTTTTTTGAAGAGCATTATCATTATGAGCCTGTTTTGTCCCACTGCAGGGCAAAGAGGCTTACTCTACCTTTCTTCCACTTTTCTCTGTCCTTTGCGCCACATCTGGCCCATCTAACTCAATCTAACTCGTCACGCCTTCTTCTCCTAGGCCTACCGCATCGCCGCGCCGGTTCCTATTGTTTGATATCCGATCAGTGGCCACTTTTCCCAATTCTGTTTCGACAAATGTGGCAAGTCCATTTTAGTTAGGCGTTGCTTACGTCTAAGATTTGAATTTTGGAAGATTATTTCTCTAATTTTCGTATTCGTTTTTCCAGGACGACGTGTGTTACGTGGTCGCCAAGTACGACTACGCGGCGCAGGGCGCGCAGGAGCTGGACCTGCGCAAGAACGAGCGCTACCTGCTGCTGGACGACTCCAAGCACTGGTGGCGCGTGCAGAACGCGCGCAGCCAGTCCGGCTACGTGCCCAGCAATTATGTTAAGAAGGAGAAGCCTTCTTTGTTTGACAGGTGAAGAATTATGTTCTGTTGCCGGTGAAGACATGTCGTAAACATTCGAGATTTTGGGACTAGGGCCGCTTCTCCGTGAGGAAGGGAAATCACCACCCTGAGACCACAACTGGGTTCTAGGCCTGTTCTATATGAGAGAGACCGGGTTTAAACTACCAGTGCAATCCGTCCTGCTCGGATTATAGTCTGCAAGTTATTGACACTCTGTAAAGAGAGTAAAATGGTGTTATTTGGTAAAATAACATGCCCAATCAGTACAACAAATTGTATTGAAATCTTACCCAAAATTGTATCCAAATCATCATGTACTTATGTGACTATTGTAGAATACACATATCTAACTGGGAAATAGTATAAGTAGTAGTGAATGCTTTGATACAATTTAAACCAGGCAAACAGTAATTATTATTGGAAAATTACAGAGTCGCGTCATACAGAATGCGGAAATAATGTGTCACACTTATAAAATTCCAACTTATTATATTTTGGCCTTTCCCAAGATGAGGCTCTTTAGTTTAATTTTTATTGGCAGAATAGCTTTTGCGACACCGCTCGCTTGCACTAAACCTATCTAATACTTCTATCCATCTATCTATACTAATATTAAGAAGAGTTTGTTTGTTTGAACGCGCTAATTTCTGGAACTACCAGTCGGATTTGGCAAATTCTTTTTGTATTGACAGCCAAATTCATGAGGTCTATAGGGAAGTCTATAGGCTATATTATGGGAACGGAAAAAAAACGGGATATGCGTGAACGAAGTCGCGGGCAAAAGCTACAACCGGTTCCAGGGACCCATCGATCCCTGTTCCAAAATTCATCAAAATAGATTCGACGATTTACGGCCGCTTTCTATAATATATCTCAATCCCAATCTTGATCCCGATCCTTGTCTGTAACCAATCAAAGGTGAGGATTGAGTGGTGAAGGACACAAACTCGGCCGTTGATTGGTTACAGACAAGGATCGGGATCAAGATTAGGATTGAGATATATTATAGAAAGCGGCCGTTAAGCGTGAAAGAGTAGTAAACATACCCAATTTTGCACATTTTTAATATTAGCTAGCATTATGTATGATTAAACTGAGGTTCATAAGATCACTCAGGTATATCATTTACTAGCTGCCTCGCGCAACGAACTGCGTCACATTTTTCATTAATGCTCCGCTACTATTGGTTACATAGCTTATAGCCTTCCTCGATAAATAGGCTATCCAACACTATAATATTTTTTCAAGCCAGTTGTTTCTGAGATTAGCGCGTTCAACAAAACGAACAAACTCTTCAGCTTTATAATATAAAGTACAGAAATGGCTTTGTCTTGACTTCATTACAATAACTATCGAAGTTTTGCGATTGATCTATAGAATCCGCGACAGTGTAGATCTTATCGCGTTCAGGACCTAAAATTTATGTAAACATTGTCTGTAAAATACTAAAGATAACATTGTTTACTATGACACACTTTATTCGACAAGACGGTAAGTAACAAAACGACAATGTCTGATGAATGATTTACCTGCTATTTAGTACGTGTATTGGCAGGGGTTACCTACGCCATAAGATTTGTAGGTGACAGGTGCGCATTGCTATGTGTTATTTATTTCATCACCGCTGTTCTCATAACGGTTAATTAAAATATCGTGAGAGAACAATAAAAATCGAAGACATGATAAAACTACCAACCTCACTGGGCTAGTCTCCCAGTCATTGGGAACAACATTAGATGATTATGTATACTGGGTGTATTTTAAAGGGTGATTGGATTACCAAATCCGAAACGAGTATTAGCGAAAAACACTGAAAGGAGTCTCGAGCCCGATTTTGATGAAAACTAAAACTGCATCATTGGGTTTTTTGATAAATCGATATTCCTAGCCAGGAATCGAACCGGTTGATTCAGGAATTAAAACACACCCAATATTATTATACTAACCATGATATGTTTGGCAGTTCAGGCGTTGTTTACTACTGTCGCGGCCAGTTTTAAATCGTCCAATTACGCACTTCTTTATGTCTTCAAATCAATTGGCAATTGAATTAAACGTATCAATGGCGTACAATAACAAATCTGCGGTAAATGATGGCTTGTTAGATTCACAATCATTTATTATCAGAGATCGGAATAGGTAGACTATATATTTTTTCTTTTTTTAAAAAAAAAATACGTTGCCTCACACTAGGAATTTCTTCTGTATCGTGGGTGCGTTTACAAACATATAAACTCACATACACAAACAGCCAGACCCGGAACAACTATCTGTAGGCCATACAAATATTTGTTCCGTGCGGGAATCGAACCCGCGACACGCAGCGCAGCAGTCAATCGCTCAACCACTGCGCCAACCGTGTCGTCAATGGTCATGGATTCCGAGATTTAAGAGGTGGTATTATCAGCTCTATGTTACTTACTTCTTAGAACTTTAGGTAAATATAGTCTACCTACTCCGATCTCTGTTTATTATCATTATCATGCAGGAGACGCATGTTGATAAAGGATCAATCTTCGTAGTATTGTCCCAACGAGGTTGGGTTCGGCTACCAATCTAACCGGTTACAGCTGACTATTTTACATAAATAGATCTAATATAAATAGTTAAAACATTTATTCGGTGCAAAAATAGAAAACAAGAACAAAAATAGAAATTGTAAGACAAAAAAATATAAACTAGTGAAAAGAAATATAAAAAGAGAACAAACAAAAGAAAAAGACTGAACAATATGATTATGGCAAGCTATGGAAGTGGTTCTAAATATTTCCCTACCTAAATTGAAAATGGAAATAAAAAATGTGCGGTGCGTGTCTCCACATGGCGCAGGTGTTCCATGTGAAATAGAGGCAGGCACCTATTCGACCTCCACAAACCAGATACTGGGTTTCACGACTCCGTTGTCAAGTCTGGTGTCAGATTTTCTGGCTTCTTCAACAACCTTAACGGCTTTCAAAGATCTAGTAAAAATTACAGCCGGGACTTTAACTTGCTTGCCGAGGTTCATGTGCATACAAGAGGGATTTGTCTAAACGTGGATTTAAAGAGAGGTAGTTCAAAGAAAATTATGGGTGGGTTTTGTGAAGAAAGAAAATGGAGTAAATGCTAGCGTGACGTTTAACAGGAGAGAATGGAAGCAGAAAACGAGTCAAAAGTACAGACTGCAGCCAAGAAGTGGAGCATCCTAAGGAGTTATGCGATACTTCACATCTGAATAGCTTCTGAGTCTGTACAAAGCACAAGTCCGTTCCTGTATAGAGTATTGCAGCCATTATGAGATGGCTCAGCAAAATACCAGCTTGCTGCATTGGACTCGGTGGAACGCAGAGCAAAAAGTCTTATATATTAAGCTTCACAGCCTGGCTCATTGGCGTAGTGTTGCTTGCCTGTCGGTCTTCTACTGATTGTACTTCGGAGAGTGTGCGCAGGAACTCCACGACCTGATCCCACCATCGCCCTTTTACCACCGGAATACCAGACGTACTGCTGCGTACCATCCGCACTTGGTACGCAGCAGGACGTCTGGTATTCTCGCTTCTCCTCCACATTCATTATGCGCACAGCCAAAGTGTGTAACTCTCTGCCAGCGTCTCTGTTCCCTTCCACATATGACCCATCTGCCTTCAAAGGAAAAGTGAACAGGCATCTTCTGGGCACGCTCGCTCCATCATATACCTCATCTATCGCCTTCCATCAGGCGTGATCGAGGTCAAGAGCAAGCCCATTCCTCAATAAAAAAAGTGTTCTGCAGACCACAAGTAACATGGGACAACGGCAGGAAGATGATGATGTAGGAGAATGAAAGAAAACTTAAACTCTGTATAAAGTACTAACACTACTTAGCTGCTTAGGTACCTAAAATCTAGATCTTATTCTCCAATATTATAAAATTAGGTATCAAATTGTATGCATACATGCATACTAATCGCGAGGAACATGCCCAAAACAAACATGGCACGGTCTTGAGTTTTATCTATGTGTTACAAAGGTGACATTGAAGCTATCAAGCTTGCATTTATACCAAAAATGCATTATGTAAACATTTAATCTGTTTGTTTACCTAAATAAATATAAATCGGCGATGATTTGTGTGAACCAGATAGTGAGTCCCCTGTTAGTAGCTGTTAGCTCACTTAATTATATTATAGTTTACATTTAAATTTTGGTCAAAATGCACATCTAAACGGGAACGGGAAAAATACAGGATAATTATGCGAATAGTCGCGGGCAAAAGCTAGTTTTGTAATCATGCAATAATTTAATCCTGAGCATGAAGCAACCGCATAGGTAGTGGGGTTGTCAAAAATCGGTATAACCGACCCTGAAAAATAAAATAATATTCTCGAAAACATATCTTCTGCAGTCCAATACACAGTCCAGTTCGCTAATAAAAGGTCAGTCTATATAGGTGTGCATTTCTTCGGTAAACTGTCAGGCCATCTGCCAAACTGTCCTTTAAGTTCCCATTGTCATAAAATATGCCACACATAGCCACTCGCTTCTCACGTGCTTCCAAAAGGCTGTAGTAAAAATCCTGCTCAGTGAAGTATGTAATCAAACAAACATTAGCGGATATCAGCTGTTTCTCTTTCCGTATTGTTGAAATGCCGAGGGAAAATGATAATTACTGTGTTTGAAGGATATGGGGTAATTAGTGGCTGTAATTACTGTACTCCAGCCTTATTAATCAGTCAAATCGTTGCTGTCTCCTTGTTTTGATTTATTGTAGGTGATAAGCATGCGGGTATCATTTCACAGATTAACATAATTATTGTATCGTGTGTTTATTCTTCCAAGTTTTCATAACATAATGTCACTTTTCCATTCTTAGGGTGCACAAATCGATCGACGTTGATCGATTAGTGTGGTAGTTTTGGCTGGTAGAGAAACTACCGATCGATGTCGAATAATTCATTCTACTATCGATCGATGGCATCAATCGACGACCGACCGATTGGTGTACCTAGTAGAAACTGTCGATCGACGTCGACTAATCCATTCTACCATCAATCGACGATCGATCGATTGGTGAGTGAGACCAAGGAAACGAGTTGGTCGAAACCAAGTCGTTTCCTATAAGTTTCTGTCAATTCCGACGGTAGAATTTGCTACTGCTTCAACAAACTCTTTTAAAAATAAATTAAAAGATGAAGACAACACAAAGACACATATTCACTTAACCCACGGCTTCACTCTTGTTAATATAAATTTCCCAAAAAAAAAAACAAAACGTTGCCTACATACAACCGTGTCCACAGTCCCATCTCTGTAAATTCATCAAAATCAGTTTACTCACTTTCGCATTTATAATATTAGTAGTAATATAGAGACGTCAACGTAAATTCCATGACCGCACAGAAATACTACATTCAAATACAATATAGTATGTGTCACGTCGTCAGACAATGAGGGAAAACATCGCGAGAAAACAAGCGTCTATCAAATAAACTGCACAATGTTAGTTGACAGGAAATATCAACAATAAACACATTAGTTGCCTGGCTTCTGCTACAGATACTACACCTAAACTTGCTTTCGTGGATCATACGTGCGCGCGCGCAGCACTCAATAGTGCTAACTTGTAGTCCATAACGGACAGATAGATCAAAACGCGGCCTGAAAAGTTATAGGGGGAGTCTGTCTACACAGTAAGACAGTGGTCGGGGGGAGGGCCCACTAATGCTTAATAAGCTCATTGTGTAAAACTATGTGTATTAGAAGCAAGACCCGACGGGGGTAGCAATCGTGGTATTCAAGCCACATATAATGTAAATTCGATAAGGTTCTGTTGACCGATATTAATGGGACGGCCAGCCCATCTGAGATCAAGTCCTCAACTTTCCGAGTGCTACCAACGATGATGACCAACAACACCGAACTAAATTTCAGTATTAAGAAGAAGGTGAAGAAGGGCTCGGGCTCCAAGACGCTGCCGTCCAACAGCTCGCCGGTGCGCGGGGTGGGCGCGGGCGCGGGGGGCGCGGGGGGCGCGGGGGAGGCGGCGCGGCGCGTGGAGCCGGCCGACGCGCTGGGCACCGCCGTCGTCAAGTACAACTACCAGGCGCAGCAGCCCGACGAGCTGTCCCTCACCAAGGGCACCCGGATACTCATCCTGGAGAAGAGTAACGATGGCTGGTGGCGAGGACAGTATCAGCAGCATACTGGATGGTGAGTGCTTGTTTTATTTGTGACTCATTTCTGCCAGCGGCTTCGCCCGCGTGAAAGTCGAAAAGAACCTACTTCGGGGATAAAAAGTATCTGGATAAGGTCTACTCGTGGGCTAAATTTTATCCAAATATGTTCAGCCGTTAAGACATGAACAGGCAACAAAATAATAGGCAAACAGTTACTTTTGCAATTATAATATTAATATGGATTTATTTATGACACACGACTAGCACACAAACTTCTCACAATCTTTCAAGATCAATCTCTTCTTTCATTAATCAGCAGAACATGACGGATTGTTCCGCCAGCTTGACGTCTGGCTTCTAATATGGTCTGTACATTTTTAACCAACTCAAAAAAGCAAGAGGTTCTCAATTCATCAGCTATTTATGACAATTTAGTAGTACCTATTTAAATGTGAATCTGTGTCCTTAGAATCACATTACAAGGTATATTTATTGATTTCATCAATTTGTTAGGTATGCATGCTTCTTTTGTATCTATCATTGATTGTCGTGAGAATAAAACTGCAGCCTGTTCACAGCCTATACAGCTTAATTTACAGCGCAGTCTATAGCGCCCATTAACTCCTGATATTTCATTATAGTGACACCGTTGCTTGGGAAAAATACCTTAGCCGTCTTTTAGACACAGGAAAATCGTTAAAAATAATACAAACAGTTTTGTCCATGAACAACACAAATTAACTACAAAACTAATAGGATAGTAGGTATTAATTTGCACATTAACGTTACTCTGCTAGGTGACTTACGTCATTTGCAAACATAAAAGGATGACTGGATCCTTTACTATCCAATTAGTGCAAATATTTATTTATTGGTTCACCACAACTTTTTACATTGGTTTTATGTTTAAAAAAAACCCGGCCAAGTGCGAGTCGGACTCGCGCACGAAGGGTTCCGTACCATAATCAATAAAAAAAAACACGTTTGTTGTATGGGAACCCCACTTAAATATTTATTTTATTGTGTTATAGTATTTGTTGTTAAAGCGGCAACAGAAATACATCATCTGTGAAAATTTCAACTTTCGACGGACGGACAGCGGAGTCATAGTAATAGGGTCCCGTTTTACCCTTTGGGTATGGAACCCTAAAAACATAATCAAATATTAAAAATATTATATTTTGCCTGGAGCTGCGCCCTTGTGAAAGTCGGAAGATTTTTCCACGGGAAGATAACCAGGATACTACACAGGGTGAATTTTTAAAGTGGCCAAATTCGAAAATATGAGGAATATCGAAAAACACTCAAAGGAGTCTCGAGCCCGATTTTGATAAAAACTAAAACTGCATCATTGTATTTTCGAAAAATCGGTGTTCCTAGCCGTGATTCGAACCAGTTGATTTTAAAAAAAAATATATACCCTGTATTATTTATTACACCATCCAAAAGTGTCGCTAATAAGGATCAAATTCTGGGAAGTAACAACACATGGCAAACTAAAGGAAGGTACTTACTCATTTTTTAAATTTGTGACTAAACTGACCTACCTAAAACTTAACTGTTATTTTTTTTTAGATCCATCGATTCAGGTGTAGATTTTCGGGCCCGACGTTGATGAAAACTATAACAGCATCACATTTTTTATCTTTTTTGAAAATTAAAAAAAATATTAAAAAAAAAAATGAGAATGACTCGCAAAAATGAGATCTTTCCTTTTGTTTTCCATGTGTTATTACCAGTGATCGGAGTAGGTAGATTGAAATGGGGTCATTGATCCGAAACGTATATATTAATATGGACATTCCTCCGGAATTGGTGGATTATTAAAAAAAAACCTTCGATTGTTTTTATTATTCAACAGATAAATAATGAATTAATTTAGTTTTGATACCTTCCTTTAAATTTTGAATTGAGTAGGAATAATATCACTACCAACATTAACAATATTTAATTGAATCCGGAAATACCGGAATTACTTTCCGGGAAAATGGCTTATCCATGTTATTCTTTCTGTGTGCATTTATGATACAAGTACCAAAAATCAATCTACCTACTCCGATCACTGGTTATTACTTCCAGGAATTTGATCCTTGTTAACGACACTTTTGGATGGTGTAATAAATAATACAGGGTATTTTTTTATATAAATCGGTTCGAATCACGGCTAAGAACACCGATTTTTCGAAAATCCAATGATGCAGTTTTAGTTTTCATCAAAATCGTGCTCGAGACTCCTTTCAGTGTTTTTCGATATTCCTCCTCATCCCAGAAAGAGACATGAAATAAATCTCGTTAATTTTTTGACAACCGTATGTCTGTACCGAGAGCGATGGATGATATAACTAACGGAGACATGACTCCGCAGGTTTCCTTCGAACTACACCAGCGAAGAGGGCGACAATGAGGACCCCGTGCACACGTACGCTATGGCGGAAAACGTGCTCGACATCGTGGTGAGTTTTAATGCATTTCATCATCCTTCCACCAGCCTTTATCTCAGTGTAGCCGTTGGTATCATTATCTAACTTAAATATCAGCTTCATCGTTTATATAAATAGGAGAAGAAAAGTTCAATAAATAATAGCATTTTACGCCCCTGGGCCGTCTTCAGCTCGTTACAATGTTGTATAAGAAATCACTACTTATCATCTGCCATTGACTCGAATGTTACTTGGTCAACGCAACACTTTTTCTTTGTCATCCATCACACCATCATTTATTTATCTCCATCATTATTTACTAAAGGATAGCAAATGGATAAATGCAATTCAAAATAAAAAATATTTAATTCAAATTAGGCGGAGAATCATATAACTTTAAAATTACTCCAATATATTCATCCCTCACCGTTCAAGACCTTTGGTAATTATCGTGCTAATGTGTATGAATGTTTTCACGTGCGAGTGCTGCATCCCTCCCAGTATTCCCCGCAGGTGGCGCTGTACTCCTTCACGTCGAACAACGAGCAAGAGCTGTCGTTCGAGAAGGGGGACCGGCTGGAGATCATCGAGCGTCCGCCCTCCGACCCCGAGTGGTACCGCGCCAGGGACTCCCGCGGACACGTGGGCCTGGTGCCCAGGAACTACCTGCAGGAGCTGGCCGACTACCTCACCACGCCCTACAGGTAAACACCTTCTCGACCGAGCTCACCGGACTAGTGTGACGTGAGATGTGAGCCTCCCCGTGTGTCCTCAGCGACGGCAGCGCGGGCGGCCGGCCGCTGGCGGGCGTGGCGGGCGGCACGTCGCTGGCCACGCGCGCGTGGTACTACGGCGCCATCACGCGCACGCACTGCGACGCGCTGCTCAACACGCACGGCCACGACGGAGACTTCCTCATCCGGGACTCGGAGACCAACGTACGTATAGCCTGCATGTGGCTCCACATGCAGTACGGTACAGCGCGGGCTGCACTCACGCCGGCTTGTGTCCCGCAGGTGGGCGACTACTCGGTGTCGCTGAAGGCGCCGGGCCGCAACAAGCACTTCCGCGTGCACGTGGAGGGCAGCCTGTACTGCATCGGCCAGCGCAAGTTTCCGACGCTGGAGCAGCTGGTGGCGCACTACCAGCGCGCCCCCATCTACACCAACAAGCAGGGCGAGAAGCTGTACCTCGTGCGTCCGCTGCCCAAGGCCACGCAGCCCTGCTGAGCGGGCCCTGCAGATGTACGGAACCACTCGACTACCGGCTTGCTATACTTGGGGCGTTCTAGCATGCCAATAGCGGTCATTGCACTTTTTCTAATATCGTAAGAAAAAGAATTTGTTACATTTTTCATGTTTGGAAAACGTTGACGATCAATTGATATTGATTCAGGACATTAACGAACCTTGTTTCGGTTTTAGAATCGAAGAATGCTAGAAAATATAGAGATTAATGACAGCTACTACCATGCTGAAACGCAACAACTATAGACTATGACAAGAGTGGCCTGACAAGTGTGATATATTAATTTCCTACAAAATCTGTTTCGTTTAATTTCGAGTCGACGAGCCGTTCCGTACAAATGTGTATCTATAATTAGCGTTCCCCGTTTTGTACTCCGATGTCCACTATTTACTCGTTAAAACTAGTTCAGAGCTTCCGTATATGCATTGTCAATTTTGTACGAAATTTGTATCCAAGCTCCGCACACTCGATCGGAACCGACCACCGTTAGTGAGGGTTTTGCACGAAAGTAGTCGATATCGAGTCGGACAGATTCCTCGCGGTCCACCTCACTCAGTACAACACCGGCAGGAATCTGTTCGCACGGACACCCTATACAGTCACGACTTAGTGTAATGCGGCGTTGAAGCAACGCCTCAACTTAATTAAACAACAACAATAAAACCAAAAATTGGCTTCTTTATCTCTATTAGTGTTTAATAACATTTTATATCATATTATTTAGGTAAGTTCGATAGTGTAATTTTTATAATGAGTTATAGTTAAACTGTGTTTTACGCATATTATAATCGATGTTCGCGTCTCGGAGTACCCGCGAATATACTGAGTGGACGCTTCAGTATGTGACGTATAACTAAATATACACGGATGCATATGTTGTGATGTTTGGCTAAGTAAGATATAATGTAAGTCATGATCAGGGAAAATCGTGGAATGTTTAAGGAAGGCAACTAAGGGCCGAGTTCACCGACTTTTAAAACGGCTGTTTATCATTTAAACAACTGATTAAATCATTTTTGATGTTCACCACACGATAACCAGTGTTTACAGCCCTTAAACAGCCGATCATTATAACCGAGCTCAAAAGCATCGTTTAACCATCCGTTTTTGACATTCTGCTGTGTGACATTACAAAAGTTGCAACATTACGTTATTTAATTTATTTAGATTTTTCGCTCTTTTTGTGAATACAAACATGCAGTCAGTGTTCAATGTATTAATTGATAACTATCAAGATCACTACTTAGACCTTCTTGAAAATCTAGAAGATATAGAGACCAGAACAAGGCGACCAAGAGTATTTCATGTGCGTCGTAATTATTACGAAGAATTTACTGAGGAATCTTTTAAAACTAGATTTCGTTTGTCAAAACCTGCAGCACTGGACGTACTTCAACTAATAGAGAATAAACTAGAATTCCCGAACGATAAGTAAGTACCTACCTACCACTATTTATAACCAATCTTTACTGTGTGAATAAAACTGATCAGGTTATAAAAGTTCTCACAACTCGGATACCTACATGATCCCTGACTAACATAGATTATAATGTGTTTTGTTGAAAATAATGTACTTAAGTACTTACTACAAAAAAAAATCATTAATAAATCTAAAACAGTTCCAGTGGCAGAACATAGGTACCACCTAGTTTGTTACCAAATAATAAATGCCACTTTTTTAATTTCCACACAAACCTCCAATTTTCGAAAAATTTAAAATGTATAAGTATTTATAATTGTAATCTTTTCCTTTATTGTAGGAATCATTCCCTGGCGCCTATCAATCAGTTACTATTGACTTTACGTTACTACGCAACTGGATGTCATCAACTGACTATGGGTGATTTTTCTGGAGTGAGCCGACCAACAGCTAATCGTGTCATCCACCGAGTAACTGCAGCAATAGCCTCCCTGAGCCGTGATTACATCAAGTTCCCGCAGACTGATGCAAATATTAGAAAAACCCAAATAGACTTTTACAATATAGCCAGATTTCCAAAAGCTATTGGTGCTTTGGACTGCACACATATAAAGATAATATCACCAGGAGGAAGCCATGCTGAAACATTCAGGAATAGAAAAGGCTATATGTCAATCAATGTGCAAGCTATTTGTAACGCCCAATTGTTATTAACTGATCTAGTAGTTAGGTGGCCAGGAAGTACCCATGATGAACGGATATTCAGTGCGTCTAGAAGACATGCCATGTTTGAATTGGGAATGTATGGTGATTCAGTACTTGTTGCGGACAGTGGGTACATGAATAGGAATTATATGATGATGCCATTAGACAGAGTTGCTACATCAGCAGAATCTTTATACAATGAATCCCAAATCAGGACACGCAACCCAATTGAGAGGTTATTTGGGGTTTGGAAAAGGCGCTTCCCAGTGTTAGCCCTGGGAATTAGGGTAAACCTAAAAAATGCGCCACCTATTATAGTGGCTACGGGTGTATTACACAACATCCTACGAATGAGAGGAGAAGAGATGCCTATTGACGATCCAAATCTACTCTTACCAGCACCATGGGAAGAAATATTACACGAGGGAAGAATACAACGTTCTCTAGATAATAATGTAAGAGACTTAAATCCCAACAGGAGATCATTAATATCAAATTATTTCCAAAGTATTGTTTGAAAAATAAATAATGTAGGTACTTATATTAACCAATAAATAAAACTATAATATGTCAATTAATCAAGTCAACATTTTTATTATCAATACAATTTACCTATATCTAAAAAAACTAAGAAAAACAATTAAAACAAGAAGATATTAAGACACAAAATTATGCATTCATAAGTTTTTGGGTCTTTATTTTTTCTTGTTTTAATTGTTCTTCCAGAATGGCTAATCTAATACGGGATTCCTTCTCTGCATTTTCTTGCAAATTTTTCACCAACTGAATTTTTTCTTTGATTAATTCATCACCTAAGCAATCAATTTTCGGTCTTCTTCTTTTTAACCAGTTTTCTGTATTTTGTCTGGATACATTTAATTGACTTGATACCGGTGTTTTTAAATTCTTCGGTGTCCATGAACTCCATGTGTCATTGTCCTGTTCACAAAAACAAAATATAAAATATAAAGCACTATCTTTTTGACATAATTTAAGGAGAATTAAAAATCAGTCATCAGTACCTACATTACAATAAAAAAAACATAAGAGAGGCCGAGTTTGTACATACATACATGGTATCATGCCTTTTCCAAGAAGGGGTAGGACATAATATTAGGTCACATGTAATAGGGCACGAGCCTTTTGCCATATTCTCAATTCCAGAGGACTGTTACATTTTTCTCAACAAAATAAGTCTTTGTCCAGCAGTTGGGCTAAATTCTTACTTGGTCATCATACAGTTTATCTACTAATTTCAGAAGGAATGGGCAAATGCAGGAATGTGGACTGTATTTACAGGTATGATGTATGGTGGTATGTTTCATGTCTTCAACTTATAAATAAAGTGTGAACTTACATTTTTTTCTTTCAGTAAACCCTTTGCACTACTTGTATGAGCATTCTGTCCTACAGTCATATCTTTCTTGTCAACCGCTGGAACAACAGTTTCAATGTTTTCCTGTAAGAAACAATAAGTAACAAATTTATTACATGTAGGTAGGTAGAATATTGAAAGTAAATTATAACAACTTATTAATATTATCAACTCACATTATCTTCTTTTGATATGCCTGCATAATCAGTGTTTTCTATTGCATAAACTTCTTCAGTCTGATCCACCGTATTCCATTCTATAATTTCCTGTTGAAACATTAATTATCAGTCAAAATGCAACAGTTTTATATACAGATTTTTTTTAATATCATGTGGAATTAGCAACGACCATGAGCTGTATGGTCGTTGGGAATTAGGTTAGGTATTAGGTAGGTATTGTAAATAATATTGGATAAAATAATTGATACATTAAAAGAGGTCACTCTTGCACGACAGCAGCGCAGTCTTCTATCTCAATCCTTGTATATCGATTAACAGTAGGTCTGTGCGACTGTGATGACACTGATCACAGATG
This sequence comes from Melanchra persicariae, assembly GCA_947386135.1. Classification (NCBI taxonomy): domain Eukaryota; kingdom Metazoa; phylum Arthropoda; class Insecta; order Lepidoptera; family Noctuidae; genus Melanchra; species Melanchra persicariae. Next base: position 1,184,403 of record OX376653.1, on the reverse strand, counting down.
TGTGAGTTTCTGTGCATGTAGTTGTGCGCTGAGCCCAGGTTTACTGACTGCGATGTTAGAGTGTAATATATCTTCCTCCACCATTTAAAACATCAATGGATAAAAGGAAGGTTTAAAGTACCTACTTACACTGATTGTGAGACTGTCGCTGTCGAATTCACTTGGGATTCCCTTTAGAGCTGGTCCTAATATGGCCTCTACTATTGTAGACTCTTTATTAGATGGTGGCGGTGTTGGCGGTTTTCCACCACCTGCAATAACATACAAAATAAAAATAAATACATGTAAGCAATGCAAATAACTCCGCCCTATGACGACCCACTGAGACATTATGCCCATAGGTAAGTACTTAATACACCACGTAAATAGTTGTTATTCTAAGTATAAGTACATACCAACATTACTTACCAGTCATAAATAGCTTTTTCTTCCTGTCGGCTTGGTCTTTTTTGGTCTGCCTTTTAATATTTTCCCAGCAACATTTTAGAACTGCGTGGGTTCGATGACAATACGTACTGATTGTGTTGAACTCTTCTTCTAGACGGATCCACCCTTTCAACTTAGCGGAATTCGTGGTAGCATCGGTGCGCTTATTTTCGACAACATCTTGGTATTTTAACACCAACTCCGTTAAAATACGCTTTTCATCACTTGAAAAATTGCTTGTTCGCTTTTTCTGAGCCGCCATTATGTACTCAAGTAGTAAGTAATTTTACAAATAAATATCTTCACAACCTCAGATCACAACACAACAAATTATTGACCACGGGACGGGAGAAGGAATACACCACGTGCAATTATTAAACTAACAATATAATATTGACAATGACATTGACTGACAGTAACAGCACCGGGACGTTATAACCCATCCAAATTGGACACTACAGGCTAGCATAACGTTCCCAATGCGTTCTCGAACTTCTCAAGTTGCAAGCATTTTAATTTATGCTACAAAATATAGATGTCACGAAATTTCGTGATGACGAAATATAAAGACGCGACTTTGCTAATGAGTAGACTTATATCATTCGTTCATTCACTCTGAGCGTATGGTGATTGCCCGATTTATTAATCACGGATAGAATATTCGTGGTGAACAGGGAATACTTAACCGGATGCTTAAACGATGTTTAAGAATTCATCGGACGATTACTCAAACAATGGTTAAATGACAGTCCGTGAACTCGGCCCTTATTGTAAGTGAGTGGGCATTTTGTAAGGTTTTCTAACGCGCTCAACGTTTAGAGGAGTCCGTTGCGATTGACAGTGCTGTGGTAAATAATTGGAACAGGCACTTCCTAGCATACGGCATTGCATCAAACTATGTTCTAACGAACTATCAGCATTTCTTATGCCCAGCTCCTGAGGTTTTTATCGGTGGTTTATCTGTCCGTTAACGCTATTTGTCATAACGCCGTTGGTTGGTTAGTGGTTAACGGATAGATAAACGACCGATAAAAACCTCAGAAACCGGGCATTAATGTTCTATCTTGGACATTTCGAGCTGCGTAAAGCTCAAAAAAGTATTAACAAAAACATTCCTTATCTTTTAAAACAATTCAATTCTTCAGTCACAACTGTCTGTCAGTCGCAACTGGTCCTCAAGCTCGCGCGCAGGTCGAGAGTGCTCGCTGCGCGGACGCACCAACTGTATAAGTCTGACTAGTGGAATCGCGTAGTCAAATATATCATGAGTAAACAATATTCCTACGTTTTAGTCTTTACGACAACGAATTAGGTAACGTTTGGTTGGTACCGCACCGGTTTACACTTGCATTTTGATAGAAGATAATGTTTTAGAAGGATTTTGATACGAGGGGAAAAATAAAGTGGCGTGAAAAAGCATTTATTCTGTCAGTGGACGCTCACTAGTCACTGGTATCGCGTGTTTTGCCGACTGGTGGATGTTGTAGTCTTTATAAATACTTAAATCTAGTAGGTCAGTGTGTCTGGTCTTCAGTTTGATAACTACACCAAGTGTCACAACTTGCTGTAAATACTGAAATAAATAAAATAGGCAGTCTGCGTTCTAAAACTGTAGCTTTACGGTATAAATAATGAAGTATAAACTGGTGCGGTGGGCATGGAATCTCAACGGGTTGATTTCCACTGAGGTGACAATCGCTAGTCAATATTATACGCCGACATCACAAACAGCTTATGTTACAGTTTTATTATTTTTGTAAACCTAGTGCGCGCTGTCCGTCCGGGCGACCTAAGCTAAGGACGAAACAATAAGACAGATGCCCCAGTCACAAAACACACCATAATAATTATATTATTAATAAAAATAAATATAATTATGATTAATTTCAAGGTTTAAAATTTGATTGTTAACCTATGTTAGTGTTAGCTATAAATGAATGACGTCAGTCGTATTCGGTCAGTTCTATTCTCGGCGATAATTCTATCAAAACATGGTGTCATACGTGACTTCGAATTTGTTATTATTAAGTGGAATTGAGGGTTGTACGTTATGTATTATAAATGATACGTAGCCCGGGCATGACGCGCGCACACTGCAATTCGATCCACATGTAAAAAAATAACAATGGCAGCTTGTTTGTTGTTTTATACTTAATAATTGTTTATAATATATTAATTTTGTAGATATCAATATATAAATTAAAATGCGAATCACATTCAACGATTAATTTTAAGTTAAACCTTGACACGTTCAGTTGTAGCACCTGTAATATCTTCTGTAGTAATGTCCAACACTTACCAGTCTCTCCATAACGACAAGTATTAAGTAAATAGCTTTTACACAGGATCATTATTTTTGTATGGACTTTTTATTTTACACATTGACAGTTGATGATGCACCAAGTGTAGAGATTTTTGTATGCGAAAACTTAGCAATAAGGTTAGGTTACTTGTACCACACTGTATGATAGATGATTGAGGGTGTTTTCCTCGGTTAGTAATAATTCTGCGCGTGTGTGAGCGATTATTTGCATTTATATTATAGTAATGCATTACGACTTGACTTATTTGAGATTAATTTATCAATGTCTCATTAATTTAATAAAAGCTGCTTTTTTAAAACGTTACTAAAAATAATTATTATCGTTTATATGAAATTATCTGGTCTCAGTTGCATTTGCTAAAATGATCCTTATCGCCATAGAGGAGTTGGAAGACTACGCAAAAATGCTTCAATTTATTTGTGAAGTAGAAGATACTTTCCTTAGATAAATTTGATTGGAAAACATCCTTGAGATGGCGATGTCTCCGACATTGTAACGCACTATAATTAAATACATGTGATACTTTTGAGATATGACTTTCGTCTGCGCGAGTGTAAAGCGTGTATAAACAAAATTGTAAACGAAATAACTGCGGCGTGTTTGTATAATTTATGTAAAGTAAATGTGGATACGCTTTAACCTCATATTTAAAAAAAAGTTTTTGGATTGGACATTCCTTGTAAACTTTCAAAAATGTATATTTTGTGTTTGTACAATATTATTGGAGAGTTTAGTTTTTAATGGAGACTCAGCCAAGGAGGTTCGATGAACTTAAGAGAAACGATTATTATCATATATTATGTAAGTATTGGAATATATAGGTATACATATTTATGAGCGTTGTTCTTCTTGCTCCATACAGCAACCATGAAACGAGTTTTGTTAAGAATAGCCCTCATCAAAATGCATATTTGTAAGTCATAATAATTTTTCTAAAATTATTGGTTGAGTATCTATCTCCATGCTATACGAGATGCATAATAATGTCATATAAATTTTTCTGAAATTATTGGTTGAGTACACGTGCGACACAAGCCATATCTCAAAACACAGTGATTGTAAGTTACTAGATCTTTTTGATGTATTTAATACGTTTTATACTCAATAATGTAATTAGAATTAAATGCGAGGCAAACTCAGTGTAGAGATTTATTAGTTAAAAGAAAATAGCAAAATGTACCTCCGCTACAGGTTTTGAGCGATTTTTTTACAAACAAAATGCTACAAGCTGAATAGTTATGTATTCGACACATCGGGTTATTTTGAAATGAAATCCGTATATAAGGTGTACATATGAACCACGGGCTACAATGAGGCAGGTCGAAGGGTGTTCATCAGTAAACAAGCTCAAATTCAAAATGCACCTACACAAGAAAGTCTTCCTAGAATGTTGCAGCATTTATTGAATGCAAGCACAAAGCCAGTAGCGACCAGCACGGGGTAATCATTAAGATGGACATATTGAATTGTTTGAAATTAACGAGAGTAAGACAGTGTCGTGAGTTGTATATTAAATGTTCGATTGACGGACAAACGAATGGTAAATTGATTGCGAATGAGAAAACTATAGTGCACTAATTCTAACAAGCTTTATAAAATAAACATTGCCAAACTTAGAAAGGAATTAAAGCCGACTTTACATTCCTAAGCTTTTTATAATAACACTTGCGATGATTAGCTTAAAACTTAAGTATTGGGTACTAAAGTACCACCCACCAGTTCTTTCAAAAATCGACTAAACTACATTACTGTATCAAACGTTTTAATAGTATAACTAGGTATAGATTATAGAGTGATTCGGTTTTTTATTTTTATATTGCTCAAAGTATATTATTTTATAATTTGTATTTGTGAACTTGTGTTTGTATGTTTTTGTGAATGTATATTATCCGATGTAACGAGCCAATGTAAGTGCAGTATGTAATATTTAACAATAATTTATTTATTAATTTGCCATCTGGTGTTTTATTCAATCAACACTTGCCACCCATTCCCCGCCACATATCTCCCTGTTAGCTAATTACATTGTAATCACATTTGCATTAAGAAAACACCCTTTTCATACAGCCTGATGGACCTCCAAATACATATTATCAATAATCAAATCAATTTTACTCAAATATAAGATTAAAAAAAAAGGTGATTTGCTATTAAAACCTCTGTGAAAAGTTGCTTGCCTGCTGAGTCCAGGCTTGGTACCTGTCAACTGACTTCTCAACCTGTATGTATGATGCTGTTGGCAGCCAGATTACTACCACACCATTTTGTATGGATCGAACATTAGGGACTGCTTCGATCACCTTGGTCCTAGTTACCGAAAGCTTTTCCTGCTAGTACCCTAGTTACAAACAGCTATTGATCTAACAAAGACATTTAAAATCAAAACAAGATCACGAGTCCCACTGTTGCTTACTCCGCGCCAATAGAATCTGTTGTAGAATGTTATCGCGTAGAGATAAACTTCTGATCCAGCCGTGGGAGGAGCGCAGATTCAAAGATCATCGTTCAAAAGTGAGTCACTGATTAAAGTTCATGTTTTCATACAAAATTAATGAATGCCAAGGATTTATTTTTCAACACGGCCAAAGGCTAATTAAATTCGCGTTGCTTACGACAGACCATTTTTGCGGCAATATCAAATCGTAAATCCTAACGAAGTTCTAATTAACTAATCAATTAATTTGCCTAGCCTTTTTCCAACTACGTTGGAGAAGAAGGCTTCCGTAGTCTAACCGGAAGCAGCTAAATACCAGTATTTTACATGGAGCGGCTGTTATTATTTAGCCGATTTAATTTAACGAGCTCCTCAAATGAACTAGGTAATCGGGAAGATAATTTCTCACAACGTTAGATTGACACAGCCCCATTTGTTTGTACGTTGAGGTGCGCTCGGCTCTGCCCGCCATAGACGACCGCGCACCAGCAGCGCGGCCGCACGTGGCGCTCAAACTGAAGAAGAACCAGCGCGAACTGGATAGGAAGAACAAGATCCAGAGCGAGAACTTCAGCCTGCTGCAGCGACTCAACGACATCATGAAAGTGAACCGGCTTGACAACCACTGGGCGAAGCCGCTGCCGAAGTAAGTGGCTGGTTAGCACCCAGTTTCTAGAGCGACGCGTACCTAACTAATTGAATGCATCCTCATGAGTGTTGTATCAATGAAAGCAACTACCCCACGCGTTTGATACATATTCTAATTGATTTTAACTTGTCCGGCCCCGGCGACACACCGGTGTGTCGCGAATTAATCGCAAATTTAATGTTTATTTACCTATTACATAAGATTTACTTTATATTAGGGAATTTTCACATGTTGGGCCTGAGCGGTTTATCATTTTCGTTCCATTTTGATATTAATTAGTGTAAATATTAGTTTCCAGCAAAAGGTGGGGTTGTTCTACAACGCCGAGTGTTTGAACAGCAGAGTGTCGGCGCGCTGTCTGCCCGAACCGTCCGAGGACAGCTACAGCCACGTCAAGTGCTACGCCTGCGAGCTCAGGAAAGTAAGTTATATGCGTCAAAGATACTGAACTGTTGAGATTGTAATGTCACTAAACTACTCTTTGTCCACAGAAACAGTATGAATACATCTACAAACGGATGCATCAAGACTCTCTGCCATCTATTTACTCAAATTAATATTGTAATATCAGTTTTTAAAATAAAACGATTATTATATTGGACAGAATTTATTGGTATATAGATACAATACAAATGGGCTGAAGTCAACATAATTCATGTCGGGACAGCCGTTTCGGCCCCGAATCCTGGTACTGTATTTAATTATTATCGGTTGGAGTTAAAATCGAAACATAAATACTATGTTATTATCAAAAGCATCATTTCAATCGGTAAGCAGATTACACTAAACGCATACGTCGCGTACGCGGCACTTAACATTAAAGCTATCCACTTCGTGTCCATCGTCCGTTACTCGGTACATTACGAAATCGAAAAACAAAGATGAAATTTTCAAACATCACAATAGAGCTGTATCACACCGGAGCCGCAGCACCACGCCTCGCCGTCACCGAGCTGAGCTGTGCGACATGTCCGTCAGCGGTCAGCGGTCAGCAGTCAGCAGCTCGACACGTCAGTCAGCAGTGAGCAGCTCGACTCGTCAGGCAGCAGAGGGCGCTGCGGGCGGCGTGCTAGGCGCGGCGCACTAGAAGCGGAAGCCCTCGTGCGGCCCGGGCGCCGCCGCGGCGTCGAAGTGGAAGCCGGCCTCCGCCGCCGCCGGCACCAGCGTCGCGTCCTCTTCCTGCAACCACGAGCGTCATGTGAACATCACGTACACCCTATAGTGCGTTTCAACAAATAGTACCTATGGCGTTATGATGGCACACCCTGTCTGTCAAAGTCATTGGCACGAGGAGACGCTCCCGCAGATTTTGTTTACTTTCATTTGATTTCCGACTAAAATCATGCCCAAAACTTTGGAAAGTGGTGAAAGAATGATGGTGTTAAAGGTGAAGAACTTTTGTGATCGTGAAAAACGTAATGATGCCTCATTAATTCCTTTAAGATGTGTTCAGGCTCGTGTTGCCGCCCTTACAGGTGAGTTAAAATAGGGTTACCAGTAGCAGATAATAAAATTTACAACTTAAAATGCAATTTTCTATTGAATTTATTGGTTTATGTATGATTGTGACAATAAACCGAAATATATGTTTTAGGTGTATCCGAAAAAACCGTGTTTAAAATCACCAAAGAAGGTGAAGTCGCAGCCAGCACGTCGACTAAGGTTTCAACACCTCGCAAAAGCGGTGCCCGGCCTAAAAGAATCGAACTAGATGAAGAATGAACTGAAGAATGTGAGCACGTGAAAAAAGTGGAAGAAAAATATTACGCAGATGGTCCAGTTATTGATAGCGAGATGGACAGGTTTATCATTGAAGTGGGAGACGATAGTGACACTTCTGATGACGAGGATGATATGGAAGATGAAGATGACGACGATCGCTCGGGTATAAGTCCGTTGGATGAGCATAACTACTCCAAACACAATTATTTTGTCTGAGCATTATTATAATAAAAATAATTAAATTATTCATTTTATAACTGTGCTGATTTTTAATATGATAAGAATAAAATAAATATGTAAGAATCTAACTAAAAACATACAAATCACCCTTACTTTGAGGTAGGTTATTATAGGTAATGTGGAAACACTGTAAAACATTGCTGCCAACATAACGCCATAGGTAATATACGGTGAAACGCACTATAACGATACCCACTGACCCACAGCTCGATATCACATACTAAATTGACACCTCATTAACTGCGACACACTACTGTCTGTGTAGGGAAATCATCTATCCCTTTGTCCCAATAGGCTAACAATAAACAATAAGTAATCGGTGCGTACCTCTCCCGCGAAGTATTGCTCAATGATATCGTAGGCCATTTTGTAGATCTCCACTTTCTCGTGGCTCTGCAGCGCCTCTATCTTGTCGATGCCGCCGCACTCCTCGATCATGTTGGCGACCTGGTCGGCGTTCTCGCCAGCCATCTTCAACATGTTGCTTAATCCATCTAGCACAACCTGGGAGTAGAACATTGATAATAATATTAGGTATTTTCATGACGGAATTAACAACAGACCCGATCAAGAGTGGCAAAGAGAGATGACACTCTTGATTATCTTGTAGGTAGAAAATGCCTTGGCATTAAGTTCAGCTTTATTTCTTTGTGCATAAAATCTCGAAAACCCAAAAGTATCACAACACTTCAGATTTTGGATCAATATTGTAAAAAAAACTTGCTATTCCAGATATTCCAAATGGAATTATAGATTGTTAGAACACTGAATGTAAACTACGTAAATACGTTAAAACAATAGAAGCACAGAGTTAATATTCCAAGGTAAGGTGTTTTTCCCTGAGGGATACCTCAGTCACTAACAAGCTATCGATATGTCGTGGACACGTCACGATCACGTCTTACGTTTTCTGCACTTGAGACAAGATGACACAGCCTACTTGCTGGTGAAATAGCAGTTTGCCTCAGACATTTTCTCTTTTATAAAGCTTACAGAAAATTTCTGAATATCTTACATTAATAACTTGAGTATCTTTGCAACTGAGCAGTTTGCAGAAGGGCGGTATGACGCCGCAGTTGATGAGCGCGGCGACCTGATCCTTGGTCCCGCTGATGCTGAGGTTGGACACTGCCCAGGCCGCTTCCTTTTGCGTCTGGAACTCGCCCTTTGTGAGGTTCTCCACGATCTTGGGCAGTAGGCCCGCGTCTATCACCGCCTGGACTTGCTGCTTGTTACCCGCTGTGATGTTTGATAAGAACCATACGGCCTCTTTGCAGATCTTCTCTTTCTGTTAATGAAAAAAGTCATAAGTAAAATAAAAAGCATAAAACTAAGTACTTTCCTCCTATTGAGTTTAAACTGTCTTCATTCACTCCAGTGAAAGAGTTCTATCAATTTAATTTGCCATAATAAGTCCATGTTTACAATAACTCCTAATCATAATAATAACATTATGAAATTGCATCAATTAAAATTCTTTCAGCTGACCCCTCCTCCACAATGGCGTTGCAGTTGCTCTTCTAATTACAAAACATGCCGTGAATAATGATGAGTTCGTGTATGTACGCACATCCGATTGGAAGGCCGCAATGCGAATCAAGCAGTGCATGAAACTGGTACTTTAGCAATGCTATAAATAGAAGGATACTGACAAACAGATGTGGGAAGTAAATAACTTGGGAGTGGCCTATGTTGTGCAGTGGACTGTGATACACTGACAGGTTTGGTTGGCTTAAATAGACGTAGTCAATCAACGTAGAAAAACTTATTCAGTAAAGCAGCCATGTGTTAGCATCAGTTAGCCGAATTAATAAATTGACTAAAATGAAGGTCGTCGGACATCTGTCGCGTTATCATTATCAGTCAATGACCATTCAACTAAGCATGTCAACGTACTGTTAGTCTAATGTTTTATAATGTCAATGGATTCTTAGCAGACGGTTGACTGCGGTAACTCGCGCGAGTACAATAATAGATAATTACCATCTTGGCCGCCGACCAGACGCGCGAACACCTCTACTCGTTCACACATTTTATGTATTTCTGTGTGAAGCAGTCCTGTATGAAATTTGTTTATATTCTATTTTCTGTGCGAGGAATTGGCGCCGTCCTATTGGCTTGAACATCGTTACACACGTCTATATACAGGTCTAAACGTACCCTCACTTGGAACAGCCACCCTTAGCAGCTTTCATACATTTTTTAAACCCATCTAGGTTAATAATAGTTTGCGGATTTTTTACAAAAAAAAAAAAATTGTGCTATTGTACTGGCAAACCATATTAATGTAGTTTAGCGACCTGTAACTTAAGCATACAGTTGCGTAAAAGTAGCACATTGTGTGAATGGCCAATAACATTCCAATCTCTCTCACTTTGTTTACAGAATACTAATTTGTTTATTTTGGTAAAATTGGCAGGTTTACAAAAATAATCTCCACTTGTATGGTAACCTTAAATCAAGCATACCTGATGGGACAGTAAGGCGGGGAAGTGCGAGAGCGCGTCGCAGTTGAGGACCACTTGCGTTTGTTCGTCCGTGCCTGTGACGATGTTGCCCACTGCTCTCAAAGCTGCCGTCTGAACCTTCACCTCCTTGTGTGACAGCAATGGGATCAGCTTTGGCACTATTCCCGATTCTATCACCATTTGGATCTGCTCGTTGCCACCGTCTGTTAAATAGCTAATTGCCCAAACTGTGTCTACTAATATCTGGAACATAGCAGAGAAATAATGTTATTCACATAGGTATAATAACCACAGTAGATTGTAATTGACCACATGGTGTCAGATTGTATTAATAGTATCATGTAGTCAGGTTGATACACACTTAAGATTATTATGTATTCAGAAGGTTTAAGAACAATAATTTTATCAGGATGTTTATTGTAGAAACAATAACATTTAGATTCGTTACCTACTCTGAACAGATAGTTATTATCTTAGTAGATTCACTTTTAAGATAAAATACGTAATTAATGTGAATTTTAAAATAGCAAGAGATGGCCGAGATATTAATAAATATTAAGAATTAGTTTAATATTATTTGGAAGAAAAATATTTAAAATTATCAAATGAGGTGCCACAGATTATTCCATCAGATAAGTTTGTTTTATCATTTTTGTGGTAATAGATAAATAAATTGAAGTGAACAAAACATGCTATAGATATTAAGCTAACCCTGTTTTAGAAAATTCAATTATACTTTAATAATGACCTCTTGTAAATGTATGGTTTCCACCCAATCAATTTAGGAATAGATTACTAATTGAGTGACTCATTATGACTTCTTGTCTGTGTGTAATCTATTCACAGAAATATCCATGATTTAATTAATTCCAAGTTGAAGACTTACGTCCAGGTAGATCCAATTGGATCCAGTATATTGCCAATTGATTTTTACTTAAATTCCATGTTTTATACAGTTTATTTTCATTTGTTTACATTTTCATTAAAGCAATGCAATCTGTTAGTATTCTTTCATGATGAAAATTAAATTAAAATCTCTTAATCTAACATGGCATTGTTTTAAAACTACCTGCATTTTGAAATAATTTGTTTTAATGCAAGTTAAACTTCTGAAACCTGATCTAGTCATTTCTTTGGAAGTCTCCTACAGTTACACAGTTGGCATGTTTATCAAGTATAAGTATTGTATTTTCTAGCACTGAAGTTGAATGAACTTTGGTGGCCCAGCTTGCAAAGTGCTTAATTGAGTTTATAAAAAGTACTTACATTGTTGTCATTGTGTGTGATGAGGGCATTAAGTGCTGGAAGAATTTCTTGAATAGTTTTAACAGGTGGTGGAGGGTCCTTACTCCTGCACAGATTCACAATGACCCAGGTCACATTGCGAAGGAAAGAAATGGGGATGTCTGGCTTGATGAAACTTAACAAAGGCTTTACAACGCCCAACTCAATAACAAAGTCTCGGAGCACCGGGCCATCTCCAATAATGTTACCCAGAGCCCAAACTGCCTGCTCGCACACATTCTCGTGAGGAGACATGAGCAGCTGGAGGAAGACAGGAACGGCACCGGCGTGGACAACTTTGTTGGTCTGTGCGGAGGTGCCCGATGCGATGTTTGTTAAGGCCCAAGCAGTTTCGAACTGAAGTGTGGGATTGTCAGCCCTCGAGAGGCACTGCACGAGAATGGGGAGGATGCCGGTGGCGATGAGCTCGTCGATGGGCGGGTTTTTGTCGGACGACAGCAGCTTCCTACACTGCTGCACGGCGGCTAGCTGCACGTCAGGATTGTCACCGTTCGCTGCGTTCATCACCAACTCCTTGAGGTCCGTGGACGCCAGGGTCTTCTCGATTTCATCTTCGTCTGTTGAGTAGCTGATAGGCACATTACGACGTTTCTGTAGCGTTTCGTCCCTTTTATTTTTTCTCAGTTCTACTGTTACTTCATTCCTCCGTCTGCGCATTTCCTAAAATCACACTCGAAACGTCATTTCATCGCCACAAACTATCTTAGGTATAATTACATTATTACGAGGCATTGAACTGCGTTTCCATACTTACGTCGACATCTTTGCCAGTGTTCTTGAAAACATGCATGCGGTTCTTCACTTGATCAGTCGCCATTTTATTTTTGTGCTCGCAGTATCGTTACAAACGTGGTAATTACACAATGAAACAAAGGATCAACATAAAATAAAACGCGAAGAAAACTAATCAAACATGTTTTAACGGCACTACTAGCGTTGCGGATTCATTAACCTCTTTTTAACACAGAATATTCTACAATACGAAATTATTCGTACGTTTCCTCCTCGAATTTCTTTCTATCTTTTTTTTCGGTTGAACTAACTATAGACAAGTTACATCTCATCTCAATGTTGCAAACGTCAATCTTTTTCTATGTACAATCGAATGCAAATCATAGCTCTAACGAAAGGCTCGGTATCGATTAGTCTGTCAGACCAAGTCCGAATCAGGATCAGGATTCGACTACAGATTTAGTGTTGCTATAAAAATATAAAAACTTACAATATTTATTTTCATTGCTGGTAACAAATCAACACGATATTGATGAATTTTCTTTCATACGCACTTCCGTATTTGCTACAGTCTAAATAGGAGTGTTGTTGTAAAATATAAACAATTTATTTGAATTCGTGCAATATTTTCGTGAAAATGACGATATTGACGAAGACAAGCCTCACAATAAAGAAAACTCCGTTGATGGACATCAGCAATTGCGATGAAGTATGTATAATATTTTTATCAAATAATAAATGCACTCATGAATCTTGTAGATATATTTTTCATCAATCGGCGGTGCAGTTTACTCTATTCAATGCGACAAATTAGAACCTTGTTCTTTAGATAAATTGGGTTTCAATTTTATCACAAATCTGGCTTCGCATTGATTAGTAAGCTGCGCCCATCGCGCAGTAAAATATTTTTGATGCAGTTACTGCGACATAATTTTTATTGATTTTCAGTTTTCGGACGACAATTCTATAGCTAAAAATAACGATACTGAAAAATATGTGCGAGTAGGTAATTCTTTCCATCCCGCGCAATCGTGTAGCCCTTCAAATGGCCGGAACGCAGATCCACAACGCGAGAATCCACAAAAAAAGAAAAGGAGTTGCTTTATTTTCTGCGGCGTTAGTGATGGCGGTAGTGATGGCGTCACGGACATCAGAAGGGTGGTTAAGGTTAATATATCTGTTAGTTTTGTTTTAAGAAGAATATTAGCAGATGCACTTTGCGGGACCATATTTTTACGGTTGTAGGTGTTTGCACGTTTCCGATAAAAAGTGGTGACGAACTTATGAATATTGTTTATTTATTTTGTGTCGTACCTTATCATAGTTATCACATACATTTGATCACACACCAGTTTCTTTTTCTTAGCATACACATTTATAACGCTCATATACGACTACAGACGAACACAGGCAAGAATGGCGTAAGAACAGTTTGGTCTTTCCCAGGTCATCGAGATGCCGGTGGGTCCGGCGGGCAAGCGGCGGCGCGGCGTGGGGGCCATTCTGTGCATGGCCATCACGGTGTTCCTGCTGCTTCTGATGGGAGTCATCACATCGCTGCAGATTTTCGAGCAACTCAACAGCGAAGTCTCCCAGCGCAACCACTACCAGGGCTTCTGCTCAATTCCTCTATCCAGGGTACGTAGGCTCGAGTTTATTGTGCCATTTAGGTAGGTATTGGCGACATTGGCGTTGGCGACGATAGAAAAATGGAAGGAAAGTATTGAACAAAGAAAGCTGTAAAAGTTGTATATTAGTTAGTATCTAACCAGCTAATATAATAGCTACTTTGATAGCGTGAAGAAAAAGGAGGATGATTTGGCTTTTTAACATTCAGCGATATTTTGGTCTAGAATTTCGATTTATACCTAAGTGCTACTCGAGCAGATCTGCATGGTTGGGCAACGCCCGCCAAGGTTGACCCGTGGATTGGTGACCATCCAATATATGTACATCGAGACCCGTCTTGTACAAAGCACGACAAACCTCTGGTCCTCAGTCCTGGCAGTCATAATCACAGATGTTTTAGATTCGTTACAAGCTGGCAGGAGTCCGGTAACTAGTTTTATAGTATAACTCTATTATTGGGTTGTTGAGGCCAGATGCGCAGTCGCTGCATGAAAAAATCAGCTTCATTTCGGTTATATTGGAAACTTAACACAGTTGAGAAATGCGATAAACGATCCAAAATGACGATGAATTGGACTTTCGTCTTTGATCTTTGACAATCGGTAGGTACGGCTAGTCAGAAGCCGAAGTTGTTTCTGGAGGTCAACAGATAGGCAGTCACGCTGGGTAAAACGCTGGTATTCAGTTGTCTCCGGATTTTAGACTAATAGCAGAACCAGCATACGGATGAGGTGAGGCGGACGATGCAAATGACATCGATTGATTTTCACAAATTGACACAGTAGGTAGTAAAAATTATTGGACACGTATTTTTTGTTTTATCAAATCAATTAATAAGACGAAGATAAAGTGCATCAAAGATCAGGAGTGCGGGGTTGTGACGTCACGTGTACGTAAAAAGTGTACTTACAACTCACTCGGGTTTTCAACGCTCTGCATCGTTTTCATTTTTTGTTTGAAAAAAGAAAAAATACGTGTCTATTATTTTTGGAAATCTATCTGACGGACTAATTCGAATTTTTTTAGTCATCTACCTTATTTCTGCTGAAGCTCGTTGCTTGAGAACAGGCATACAGGCACGTTAAGCGGTGGATCAGAAGCCACCAGTATCGGAAACCAGTATTGCCAAGAGATATCGTGTTACCCAGTTACTGTGTTGTGGAGGTCAGATGGGCATGCATCCGGTTAGTCAGGAAGCCGACAACAACATACCTGGGAAAAAATCCTGCTGTTATTATTGCTAAATGATAACAGCTGCACGGATCAATCTTCAAGGTTAAGCAACGCTTGCCTCATAGAATACCAGACTCCTCCGTGTGTCATTTGTAGATCTTTGGCAGTCGTTACGGATTGTCAGACCCTAGAAAACTGAACAAGACTGGGGGTCTTGTCAAGAAGTACCGTGTTACCTAGTTAATCGGTTGTGGAGGTCTGGTAGGCAGCTGCTCCACGTAAAATACTGGTATTCGGCTGAATCCGGTTTGACTGGAAGCCGACCCCAATATAGTTGGGAAATGGCTAGACAGATGATAAAGGAGATCGATAACCTGATGCAGTAAGTTACACACACATGTATCTACCCTATGCCTCTTATAAACTGCTCCAATAATGATAAAATATTAAAGTTTCCCCTTACTTTACCTTGGCTTGCATGGCCTAGTTCCACGAATCAATAATATCGCTTCGTCCCCTTATAAGTACCTATACAATTCACCTTGTAGATGCATATTAAATGACCGTTCGAAGAAATTGTACCCTCCGTCAACCGTTGTAGATATTGTAGTATTTCAAGGGCGTCGCCGTGTCAGTCAGTCCTTTCTTTATGGATTAGGTAGATAGGGTTACACGCTTGTTTTGAAAACGCTCTTGGCCCATTTACCGACGAGGGGAAATATCAACATGGCATGTCTGGAGCCATTGACGCGTGTATGTAGGTATTGGGTGTCTGTCTGAATAGGAACGGTGTCACAGGAATACAGGGTGACATTGAGGGCAACGATACAAAAGCTACGCAGTTGTTTAATCAATAATAAAAGCCGGTTTACATCTCTTTATACTTATAAAGATTCTAAGGAATAGTTTACAACATAACTGACATGAGTTCAGACGGTATAATAGTCGTTAAAACATTATTTGGAATCCGAATCTAATAAATACACAACGCTAGCTTGTAAAAAAGAACAAACAGCAAGAGAATATGTAACGAATACGAACGTTCTAATTTTACGCAACGAGTTTAATTGCACTGTGTTCAAAAATAACCAAAACCTGCCATCATATCAGCCGAAAGACGTCCACCACTGCTGGACTTAGGCCTCCCCCAAGTGTCGCCACAACAACCGATCCTGTACGTCTCGCATGCATCGGCTACTCGCGACCCTCACCAGGTCATCGGTCCACCTTGTGGAAGGCCTTACAACGATGCTTCTTCCGGTACGTGGTCGCCACTCCAGAACTTTTCGGCCCCATCGTCCATCTGTTCTGCGAGCAATGTACCACTTTAATTTGGCAATCCTTCGGGCTATGTCGGTAACCTTGATTCTCTTGCGGCTATTGACATTCACTTCATCACGCATGGAAATTGAATCCTGCCATGAAACTACAAAATTAGGGTTTCAGATCAAAGCGGATAAAAATGTCTTTGCGATATTGGAATAACAGGCTACATCTACAGGCTTTAATACAAAACAATCGCCCATCGGTGGTATATGATCCATACTCCGCTCTCCGCCCCTTCCCGGTCCGTCCACCGCCAACGCGAGCATGGTCGAAAAGCTTGTTGTTTCATCCAGCGCAATGTTGTTGACTAACAAGCAAGTGAGAACGCGATAACATTGAACGAGAATAGTGTTCGAAAATTTCATAAAATTTGATCCAGAAAATACGTGTTTTTGAATAAGCCTAACAAGTTTGTGAAATAAATATTATTCATTTAGGATCTGCATAACATGCGCAAGGTTTCTTTTCTGAAAATGTTTTCTTTACTTTTGTAATTTATGAGTACGTTTTATACGGCCAAAGTTCAGGTAAAATATGTACAAAACAGCAGATTTTTGGAGGCTGAATTTGATTCTCCAAATTTTAATTTTTTACTTGCATTGAAACCTAGATATAGTGCATAAGATACCTTATAGTTCAAAAAAATCAAAGATAGATGTGTTACAACGGGACAATCACGTAATTGTGCCGTTGTAACACATCTATCTTTGATTTTTTGTATGAAAAGTATGACGGGTTGGCTGCTCTTAAGAGCGTTTGCGCCGTACGGCTTTTCATACAAACTTTGAAGTCTTTATTTTTCGAAATGAATAAACCGATTTTATTGAAACTTGGTATGCACACGCCATCCAACCAGGTTTAAAAAGTTAGTTGAGAATATTTGGGAAAAACAGTTCAGGAGGAAAGATACGAGTGATTTTTCACTTTCTATAGAAAACTTAAACTTTTCATAAACTCTTTTTCGAAAATATTCTAAATAACTTTTTAGACCTGGTTGGATGGCGTATGCATACCAAGTTTCATTAAAATCGGTTCATTCATTTCGAAAAATAAGGACTTGAAAGTGTGTATGAAATGCCGTACGATGTTATCGCTCTTAAAAAAAATTGTTTTGCTAGCCTAATTTATGACTCACTTCTAGGCAAATGCCTGTCCTTTCGCTTTTCATACCTCTATCGAAGATCGTCACTCACTCTACGGCAGAGGAAGGACCTTAAACAAAAGGGAACAAAGTACCAGAACTATTTAAAAACGCAAACGCATTACATCAAGCGATCCAGTGTCAAACCTATCATCGCTCACAGCTGTGCTGTTCGTCCAACGGCCTTGTTCAATGTCGCGAGTTATTACGTCGGCAGGTACACGCATGCCTGGGTCACTCCATTGACCCGCCCATTTGACTCCGACCTCCAATAAAGACCCTCCACCGTAATTGCATGAAGTATGGGAAGTTCGTTATTATCAAACAATTTATTGTGATCTTGTTATGCGCTTACGTCGCACGATAATAGGACGTAGCTGTTCCAGCTGCAGGATTCGCCAATCACAAAGTTTTCAAATGCTTTTGACGAATTTAGATTGTCAAGAACGTATTTAAAAACTCATGTGTAGCGATTAAATACTTGCTATTACTAACTGATTTGGTTGGGATGGCCTCTGAAGATATTTATAAATATATAAATTAGGTACCTACTGCCTCTCTGGTTAAGTGGTAGCGAGCGCTAAGCTGCTGAAAATGAGGTCCTAGGTTCAATTCCCAGGTCGGGCATGCAGTGTCACCGGGTTTTTCCATCTGGATTTATACCCGGCTGATTATTGCATTAGGCTCCTTACTACTTGGGACTTATGCATATAACAGGTGAAATATGGGTTTAGTATATTCTATAACTGTTCAATGAGATGTGATGGAGTTGATTTTGTCGGTACCGGTTTAAATTGCAGTATAAGTATGCATCACAATCGACTCCACCTATACTCGATACTCAATACTTTATTTGCATTCCACAATGTGTACCTACTTAGGTGGTAAATAAAAAAAAAATGTGATCATTATGGACCCTGTCGGGTACAGCAAAAGAATTAAAAATATAGTAGGAGAGAGGAAGCTTTAAATAGCTAAACTTATATTTAAACTAGATGAAATACTATCATTTTCAGTATGGATTCATTATACTTAGGTACATAATTATGATTCTTTACACTTTACATTTAATCGGTGAAATATTCGTTTATACTATAATAGCATTTTTTTAAAAATTGTTTTAGTTTTTTTTATTAATATCTATGTTTATTTTATCTTCTTTTTTTATTAATTCAGGTAGTTATATATTTTTATTGACATTGCATAGGGACTTGTAGAATGTAATTTTAGTCGAGAATGTGGCATGTTTAGTCTTGATTTGTGTCGGGTATATATAACACTAGCAGCACGCCGCAGTTTCACCCGCGTAGTTCCCGTTCCCGTGGGAATACGTGGATAAAGTATAGCCTATGTTACTCCCTAATAATGTAGCTTTCCATTGGTGAAAGAATTTTTGAAATCGGCTCAGTAGTTTTTGAGTTTATTCATTACAAACATACACACATACAAACCTTTCCTCGTTATAAGATTATTAGTATATTAGCAGAGGTGTATTTTGAAATTTGGCGCCCCGGGCCTATAAGTTTCGCCGCTCCAGAAGCCATGGAAAAAAAAGATTTCAATAAATCGTTGTATAGCTCTTTTCAAGAGTACAAGAAATGACTAGGCAAAAAGACCCCTAAAAATTGTTTGTTTTGAAATATAATCTTCAGAAGATACTGGATATTTAGTTTGAAATCGAGTTTTAAAATTACCGATTTTGATGATATTTGGACAGATTTTGAGCTAAATAAAATTCAGTTAAGGATGAAAATCACAACAAACTCGGTTTATATTATTTTTTCAGTTAGGGGTGATCATGTATTAATGCAATACATTGAAGCGAAGTCGGGCTGCGGTGCTTACTCGGGTGCCTTGCCAGTTGTTCTTTGATAATTGAAGAGTGATTTTAAAACGGCTTATTTCGTGTTTTCAGATTTTTTATGCTAATCGGTACATACTATTGTAGTCTTTGATCGGTACTTTGTGTGTACCCACATCGTACTATGATAAGTGTCCGGTGATGAAATACTATTTCTCTCAAAAAATAGGAATAAAAAAATGCTGCCCGCAACAAAGAATAATAACTTATTTATAATAGCTTCTTGGCCATACGAGTTATGTCAGCAGTATTCTACATATTATTTCTGGAACATTTTATAGGGAAACTTGACAATACGTATCAAAAACCCGACCGCTACAAACGACTAAAAAGTTTCAAACACGTCGCTTTTCAAGCAGTCTGATGCAGTTTGTAGCCTCATATCTGTGATTAACTGCATCAGACTGCTTGAAAAGTGACGTGTTTGAAACTTTTTAGTCGTTTGTAGCACTCGGGTTTTTTGACAGTAATTTTTTTTTATTTCCTACATTTTAGTGAATTACTATTTTGGAATCGTCTGCTCGTGCCCTTTATTTTGATACCCCAATTTATAGGTTTTGAGCACTGACGAATTGAAAGACACCTCATATTATGTTAAAATCCGTCCCAGCCGGCTGTAGGGCGTACCAAAGAAATGGACATACGTAGAAACATACATACATACATACGCTCGAAAAACATTACCCTCCTTCTGACGCAGTCGTGTAAAAAGGCTTATCTCTGAAAGGGATATTGGCAAATTGAGATTGACAAGAAAAAATAAAAAGGTGAGAAGTAAAATTTAGTTGAATGGCGCCAAAATCAAAACAAAATGCAATCGGCAAGGGGCGGCTATGCCGCCCCTGGCAGATTGGCGCCCCGGGCCATGGCCCGGATGGCCCTAGAGTAAATACGCCTCTGTATATTAGTATAGAATATACATAACTTGGTCAATCGGCTGGGTCGTTCGATTAAATTATTATTTTGATTATGAAAGGCACATAGCTTTCATATTAACTAACTTAGTTTTCCTTCCTGTCTGTAATAGCATTATATGGAATCATAAACTTTACATTATTCGTTGATTACATGGCGTTTGTACTATCCCATTAATTCTCTGGAACCATAATTCTTTATGTTCTATATATTATATTAGCAAGGATTGATAGTCTATTTCACTAACATGAAACAAATCAATTATGTATGATTAATTTAGTACTAATGGATCTTTAGTTCTCGAAAATGTTGTTTTATTGTATTTTTCCTGTTCGATTCCTAAAATGTACATTTTCATCTTTTGATTAAACATCATGTTAGGTAGGTACCTACTTAATATTTTACAATGCTGGCGTCACCTTGTAGGCACTGGGTTTGAACTCAAATACCTACTCGATTGTATACACTGGATCACTGGGCAGTGAAAACGGGTATAAATCATAAAATATTGCCTATGTGTTGAGTTCAGTGTGCTCTCCTGGAATTTATACTTACTTAATTTATACATGAAGAGCTCAATATGAACTGACCGCGCTACGGCATTGTGTAACCTGTAATGACAGCTGTAATACTAAATTAATAATATAATTATGTTATCCCATAAGCATAACATTGAAAGTGCCTAACGGGGCTTCATCAAGTTGGATTCGGCCCCTCGTACGTCTTACAAAGGTCCGCGACTCCAGGGTCCCGAGAAATGTTTAGGATGTGTAAAAATAATAATAAACCTACGCCGCGCGCCGCCGGTTCAACCTCACCGGTTGCAAGCATATACCTATCACATAGGTAGATACACAAACGATGGCACTGTATTTTATCGATTTGATTCAAGTAGGTGCCGCCGTCGGCGCTGAGGTCACAGTAGCTGCTTATTTATTTATGGCAAACCTTCCATCTTTGACGAGTCTTGCCTTGTATTGTGTTGCTTTCTGATATTTACCAGGGCGAGAACGTATAATACAACATTGGTGTGACTGTTTGGTACCGTCTCCCCATTCTTCTTCATCGTTTCCTCACCGCTCATCGCGACCACATACGAGGGGTCTCCAAGTCCTGCGGTCGTCTGCAATGTGGACTGTTCGGTACATGCTTCTCCAACAGCCTTCTTTATTGCGATTGTCCATGTTGCCGGTGTTCTGCCTTGAGCGCGTTATCCTGGTGTCGTAGGACGTCTCAAAATAAAATAACACACGAATGTAAAATTAGACCTGACCATGTAGCCGCGTACTTATGGTTTTATCTTCACGCCTGCTCTGTATGTTCCAGGACTTGCAAATGATGGAGTCACGCAAGATGCCCCTGCGCTGGAAGACCAACCCCAATGTCGGCCGCGTCGAGCCTAACATTCAGGTGGGTCTAGTCATAGCTGCATCGCTTAGAACCACCTAGCTACAGTGTCTTGGTACATTCTGGTATTCATAAGCTAGGCAGACATTCACCAGTCATTCATTTTTTTTCAAATAAGCACAGTTACTGTGATTAGCGACGAGTTACGCGTTCGCAATTCTGGACGAAGGAGCGCATTTACTCAGGTCCCATTATTTTTTTGAAAATTTAAAATAAAACTTCGTCTGCCTAGAATTTCGACAATTATCAAAACCGAGAAGAAACAGTTAGTGCATAACAGGTGTTAGCAAACATGCTGCATCACACAGTATGATCCTTCCATCAGTATCCAAGGACAATGATATTACCGCGAAACATTTTCAACCCAAAAACATCTTGTATTTAAAAACATTTTAAAATAACGCAGTGGAAGATCTCTTCTCCCATGAACCACATCCTTGATTCTAAACCTGCCACCTCTTGGACAGGTGGTGAGCTTCATGGACGAGGACCCAGAGCATATCTTCGACCTGCTGCGCGAAGTTCTTGACATAGACATCGACGAGTCGGTGGAGAAGATCTCCGTCTTCAACAACGGCCACCCCGTCAGCTTCGTGCATGATTTCGAGTCTAATGTTACTGGTGAGTCAATTACCTTAGCTCTTGGAGAACCTTCCATTTGGGTACGTTACCATGTCCGACCTGGAAAACTAAATAGACTAGGTCGGCCACGGTAAAGACAACCTGCTGCAGCTGCTCAGGGAGTTTATTGGATGGCTCCTATCTTCAGTGTTTGTGTAGCGTTCCTCACGAAGACGTAGACGTCAGATGGTTCGATTAAATGATTCTAAAAATTGTGTTAGTTTTTCATGTTTGGTTTTCAGGCATTTTAATATTATCTTGTTATGAATGTGTCAGAAACGTTATCGATTTGTGTTATTTCAGTCGACCAACAGGATGTTTAGCAACAAAATGCTGTTCTACAGATTAGTATTTTGATTTGTTTTAAATATTTGGATTGATCGCTCTTACAAATACTTCTTCCTTGATTAGGTATTCGTCCTTGTTACATATTTTAAGATAATAAGGATGTGATATGGGGTACGGGTGTGAGACATCTGTCTATACTAACATACTCATTACTGATACTATCGTTAAGGAATTATATTTTTAACCGACTTCAAAAAAAGGAGGAGGTTCTCTATTCGGTTGCATTTTTTTAAAGTTATTATTTCTATGTAAGTATGCATGTCAGGTCTGTGACAAAATAATCACTTTTCTTTCTTCGATGTGTACTGAACCTTTATGTTAATAACTCCAGGCATCGTAGACTCTGAGCGGTGCTTCACGATGGACATGGACCCCGAGCTGGTGCTGCAGCCGGAGCTGTTCCTCGTGGGTCTCCAGCACGGCGACGAGTTCGACGTGTCGCGCGTGCGCAGCCAGCTCAGGGCGGTGCTGCCGCCGCTCAGCCCCGCGAGCGTGGAGCTGCTGGCCGCGCTCGACAAGTGCGCCAACAAGCCCACCTACAGGCTGACGAAGGAGACCGGGGTTGTTAGTGAGTATACGTTTGGTTTTACTTAATTTTTTTGGATGGGTGGGGACGCAGATGGAAGATATTCGGTCTAGCCCTTTTCTGCGCCTTGCGATGAGGTTCATGATCAGAGACAGGCTGAAATTGCAGTAAATCTACACTAATATTATAAAGAAGAGGTAAAGTCTGTAAGATTGTTTGTAGGAAGTAATCTCTGGAACTGCTGAACCGATTTTAAAAACTTGTTCACCAGTAGAAAGCTACATTATTCCTGAGTGACATATTTGATACGAACCACACAAGACAATTTCATCACAAGTAAAAATGTTTGACGTCCAACGAAGTGGGTACAATAATATATTCTACACAGTAGCACATTTGGTACCTAGTTAAGAACAAGATTGAGTAGATATCACTAACTGTAACTAACAATAAGTAAGACAGGAACAGAGGTTGACAAGGAAGTGAGGGACGCTAAGGGTAACGCCCGAATCGTCGCTTAGAGTTACCACAACAAAGGTGCGATCTTGACCTAAATATTCAATCCTACATCTAAGGTGTTCACATATTATGCACAATATGTGACGACACAGGTGGATAATTTTGTACTTATTGAGGTTCTGTAGATTAGGTTAATAGCGGAATCGACTGGAATAGTAACAAAGAAAAAACTTAAATAAGTAGGTTGTAGGTACAATAAATCATTCGATTTACTGTCGTACTGTATGTCTAGAAAACTCTGTGCACTGTTTACTAAATCAATGGAGTAAGTAGTTACTTAAGTTCATTTATTTTTACGAGCCTACAGTTCAACAACAGGAAATATTAAATACATAGATAAATTACAAGAATATTTTTCATTAAGTATTTGCTATAATTCCGCTACTTCGTCATTTGTTATTTAACGTAAATCAAGACCACAAATGGTATTACATTTAGGGATTCAATAAGTGGTAATCTTCGAACTTATTTTAATTAACAACGTCGTCAATTAATTATAATTTTGACGGAAAACTTTATATTATGTATAGTTACATATTTATAAAGTTTTCCGCTAATTTTATTTACTATAAAAAGCGATGCTGTGGTCATTTAATGGTCCATTCTATGGTATGTAATATTCCTGCCAAGGAGCATAGAGCATAAAAATGTGAATCTTATGTTAAATATACTTTGTAAACGCAATATGAGCAGGACAAACATTTGTGAAACAAGTGTACAATGTTATCGCACAGGGCAATCTCTAACAGAAAACCTTTGGATGGACTGAACGAAACAAGAGGAGAAGGACGACGATTTAGAGCTGTCAGTGTACAAACATTTTAAATAATGTTAATTAGACATAATAATGGGCCTCATCAGAGAGCTTTAAGTCACCCAAAGGGCAATGGAGAGGGCAATGGTCGGAGTTTCCTTGCGTGATCGAATCAGGAATGATGAAATCCGCAAGAGAACCAAGGTTACCGACATAGCCCGAAGGATCGCCAAATTGAAGTGGCAGTGGGCAGGGCACATTGCTCGCAGAACAGATGGTCGATGGGGCCGAAAAGTTTTGGAGTGGCGACCGCGTACCGGAAGACGCAGTGTTGGCGCGGCCTCCCACAAGGTGGACCGATGACCTGGTGAGGGTCGCGGGTAACCGATGGATGCGAGACGCACAGGACCGGTGGTTGTGGCGACACTTGGGGGAGGCCTATGTCCAGCAGTGGGGGTCTGCAGGCTGATATGATGATGGTGATGATGAGACATAATAAATAATACATAATTACAATACTTATTAAAATACTAATAGTATATCAAATATAAGTGCTAAATGAGAAAGGAGCGGCAAAATTATAGTGAAAGGTAATGCGCCTTCGCCATTTTCCCCAATTTGTAAACGTTGCAAGTCAGTCTCCAACTTTAGGTAGTACCTAGGCATCACGTTTTGGGTGTTTATTAGTATTAAACATTGAACATTTTCCTATTTCCAGTCCGCAAGCGCTCAGCGGACGCTCCACCGCACGACTTCATGCAATTCGCTGGCAAGCGCGTGCAGGAGATCGAGATCAGCAACCTTGCCGAGCTGCTGGAGTACGAGCAGGAGAAGAAGCTGGACAAGTAGACCAGCCAGGGCTCCAGAGGGGGGCACGGAGGGGGAGGATCTGGGGGACTTACTGACGAACAGCAACATCTGTGGCTAGTTAAACTTGATTGGTACCATCCATGAACCACATGTCATCTTCACTGATTAAACAGTCAGCGAAGACCACGTGGTTCTGTAATATACACGACTTATTGTAAATGAGCAAAAACTATCTAGTATAGCAGTAAAACAATCGCTTTGAATGAATCATATTACTGATTCGTAGGATCTGGGAACCAACCAATAGCAGAGGTTGAGGTTGTACCAATTATATTTTTGACTGCTTGAAATAAAAAAAACTGGAGGGTGTTGTGTCATCTGAGATCCGTTTCTGATAACACTGCGATCCAAATACCACTTAGCTGTATTCAGGTCTTGCTAACCAATCAACTGTTCATTCACATGTTTGTCTGTATGTTAGTACTCCATTTGCTATCGCCTCCGTGCTAGGGATGTACCGGTGTGGATGTAGGATACGAGTGTACTAGTTTATGGAACCATTTTAGTCGATTTCAAATATAATTCGACTAAAGTCGTTCCGAGAGGAAGGATGACGTTTAATACTGTGATTTTTATAGTTTAGATTTAACTCATTTTTTAATACTCTCTATTTTTAATTTCTTGAAATATTGTAATAATTCGGCAATCGGTTTGAAACTGATTTGTGAACAAATCGGGTGGTTTTATGAAAGTGTGCGCACATAATGCATGGTTGTGTATGTCATTGGATATAAGGATTGGTGGACATAGCTTCTTATTTAGCTATGGTCCAATTTGTAACTCAAAATTTATAAAACTAACGTATCAAATAATCGATTTCAAAAATCGATTCAACTGTCTGTATTTGATCTCGGTATCTTTTTAATAACGAAATATTTTTCTTTCATTCTGATATCAGAGAATGTTTACTGCATTTACCTATCTATCACTGTCATTTTATTTATTTTCTCTGTTTTTGTTATTAATTTTACGAAAAGAGAAGTGTGGAAATATTTGTCCGTTGTAATATAACATGAGCAAGATAAATATCATGAGAAATAATATTTTGTGCCAAAGAAAATACTACCAACCTTATCAAAAGAATATTTTCTTTTGCTGAATTTAGATTTGGTACGATCAAATGCTTCAAGAGAAGCTAATATCATTAAAACATAGGTAGAAAAGGTAACATTTTAATTGTAGCATGTTGTATTACAAAAGACATAAATATTTTCCTATATCCACATCCAAGTGAGAATAGATAAGATTTAAACTTAGTCCAATTTAATGTAAGCACCATTTTAATAACTACTCAATGTTTTTAAACAACATTAGTTCAGTTTTTAGTCTGTTGTCATTATTTAGTCGATTCTCTGACACTGTTGTATGGTTTAGTCGATTTCAAAAAGTATTATTTAGTTTAGGTTTATTGTTTTAGTGCCATATTTCATGTGGTTTTAAATTAAGTATACAAGATGATAGATCTTTAAATGTAAGGATATAAATTAATCGTAGAACACGAAATATCGTGAGGTAAGCACAGATCACATATAAATGTTTATTATAGGATCTCATTAAATGTAGTTTTCTTTCCCAAATCTTATAGTTCAGTAAACCTTAGATTATTTTAAACCACGTTGGTATTATATGGCCCCAGATCTGTTGGTTGCGTTTTAGTTCGAGTACATAGTTTTAGTCCACTTTGCTTGACCATGTAAGCGACTTATGACAGAATAAAATGTTTAATGTGATTCGTGTTTCATTTGTTGCTACTTAGTAGTCCTTTTTTATCGTATTCCTCGTTTATCTGATTGAATTCTTAAATTGCTATCCAACTGCATTTATTTTGGCAACTGCTCGTTTGTTCTTTAGGTCATGTTGGGTATAGTATACAATGTGTAATAGAATCAACCCACTGTCTGAAAAGAGCCCATTGTACCTATTCATAATTAGAAAAAACTTCTAGTACGAAAAATAATCGACTGCCCCATACACTTTACAATGTACAGTGTACAGTTGCTGTTAGTCTTCTTGTGAACATCGTGGCTCCACCTAACCGCCTGAACTCTTCCTGCGCTTTATGTATAAGTTTGCCGATCTACAATATTGTGTGTAGCACACAGTGCAGTCGTTTACAGTTTCACTGGCTTGACTTACAATTTTAAAAGTGTTTGCTGAAAACTTTAGATGGCGCTTTGTATTGAAAACAGTTTTCAACTGTTTCTCACTTTTCGAGAAGTTTTCTGGCACAACAAAGGTTTTCGGACAAGTGTTATGAATTTTGTTAAATAATGAAAGCTATACTTACATAAGCTAACAACTCACATGATGTTTTTCAACTAGCCAAAGCCAACCAAATATGCCAAGCCAGCTTTTTCTTCCCACACGATAAAAAGAAGCTGGCTTGGCAATGTAATTCGTGTGAATGTGTCATAATAGGTATAATCTAGGATGTCTATGAAGACGCTCCCGAGGTACGAACATTTGTTGACGCGTTCCACTGCAACTAATCAACAAACAGTGAGAGATTCTTCTCACCAGTCCCAGTCACTTGGGTCTTCCGAGTGTTTATTTTAAAGCCTGTTTTCGCCGCTTCATGACGTAGGTCGTGTAACTTTGCTTGCATTGCTTATTTTGTTTGATAATATTTATTATAATCAGCATTGTTAACTAAAATAATATTTGTACGCCGATGACGGCTAGACATAGCGTTCATCAATAATTACAACAGCTGTACCTAACCTACCTATGTTCAACAAATAAAAAGTATTTGTATTTGCATATCAACGAGTGGGTGGGTACGACTCAGCAGGCATAGATCATCGGCGTAAACGAAGTCTTCCAATGCGTTGGATAGTACCCACTCTATCCCACGGGTTTGTAATAACTTTGTAATAACTACCGGAGATGAGAAGTATAATTCCTTCAAATGATTAGATACCTATACTACTACAAAGAAAAACGGCGAAAGACGTTACGTACCTACTGCCGTGCTAAACGCAAAAGCGGCATCTCAGTGAAAGCGAGTTTCGAGAAAATTGATTTCTTTTTTATTATGGTTTTCATTATAAACAGATAG
The DNA here is from genome assembly GCA_947386135.1 of Melanchra persicariae. Lineage (NCBI taxonomy): Eukaryota > Metazoa > Arthropoda > Insecta > Lepidoptera > Noctuidae > Melanchra > Melanchra persicariae. The sequence goes on along the minus strand of OX376653.1, from coordinate 1,155,955 downwards.
GGAACACTTTTTTTAAGAGGTTTTTATATGTTTTATAAAATATACCGCTATTTAGCTTAGTTCATTGGATGCATATTTGTTTAAGCTATCCGATGTTATAAAAATTGACTTTATATATAAACTCTTTTGCAAAAAAAACGGGCACTTTAGATTTTTTTCTCTACTTCAATGAAGAAGAACAAGAAATAGGTTTTGTTAATTTGACGATGTATTGGCATGTTTTTTGAAGCATCCTGGCATGATTCTTTACGTTCCAAATTTAAAATTTGAAAAGAAAAATAATGATTATTGTGGATTATTCTAAAATTGCTTTACTAATGGCGCGAATTGCTGAAACGATTTTTAACTGATTACGATATTTTAAAACTTTTTGGATATTTTCTGCAAATTAAACAATTTAATCTTTCTTTTTACATTAAATACCACTTTTTGATATGAGTGATAAAGCGGTAAGGACCGGTAAAATTATAGCCCTACTTGAAGAAGGTTGTTCGCAAACTTGCGTGTCTCAGCGGCTAAATGTGAGTCGTTCAACTGTCCAGAGGACTTGGCAACGGTATCTAGAGACTGGTTCGGTCAAAAGAAGACCCGGTTCGGGAAGAAAACGATGCACAGAACCAAGAGATGACCGCTTTTTGGTGAGTCAGGCGTTGCGTAATCGTAAGGCGTCAAGTGTGGACCTGAAGAAGAGCTTGAAGAAGTAAGAGGAGTAGAAGTTAGCTTGTGGACGGTCAGGAGGAGGCTTTTGGCTGCCAATATCAAGAGTTACCGCCCAGCTCGGGGCCCTAAATTACTCCGTGAGCACCGTGTTGCTCGACTTCAGTTTTCTCGGAACTGCGCTTCATGGACTCTGGAGGACTGGAATAAAGTATTGTTTTCTGATGAAGCTAGAATCTCTTTGTGTGGAGAGGACCGACGCCGGCGAGTGCTGCGAAGACCACGGGAACGCTATGCGGAAGTGTGTTTCGAAGAAATCACTCCTTATGGCGGAGGCTCCGTTATGGTTTGGGCAGCAATTAATTCGACGGAGCGTACGGAGTTAATTTTCATAGAAAATGGAACATTAAATGCACACCAGTACATAATGGAAGTCCTAATTCCATATGCACAACCCACATTGACTGCACTTGGGGAAGATTCCATTTTTATGGACGATAATTCTCGCCCGCACCGTTCTGGCGACGTGGAAGCGTACATGCAAGAAGTTGGGATCCGTCGTTTAGATTGGCCAGCTCGAAGTCCTGACCTCAATCCAATTGAGCATGTGTGGGATGTTCTAAAAAGACGGGTAAGATCAGTGCAACCTGCTCCACAAAACATCAGGGAGCTAAAAAGAGTCATTGCAGAAGAGTGGGAACGTATTCCTCAAAACGTTATTAAAAACATCGTGGAAAGCATGCCCAGAAGGATTCAAACTGTGATTTTGGCAAGAGGAGGTCACACTCGTTATTAGGTTTTTACATTTGTAACTTTATTTAATTAAAAAAAGTAAAAAAAAACTTGTCTTTATTGCCGACCACTTCTTATTGTTTGGGCGTGTACGTCGATTTTAAAGAATCCATCGTTTTTTTTTCTTTTAATTGCTCGAATTCACTTCACGCGCATTAATTTACACGATTATAAGTACACAGACTACGTCAAAGAAATAAATTTCATTTAATTAACTGAAATCGACCTTAGAACGTAAATTTCCTTAAGTGCCCGTTTTTTTTGCAAAAGAGTGTATTTTTTTAAGATACCGCTTTTGCGCTTAGCACGGCAGCCTTAGGCATGCAATGTTGTTTCGTTAAAATGAGAACTCGAAAATACCAATAATGTTTATTAGCATTGTAACGACCCCGCCATTTTGGCGCCATCAACATACCTACCTATTATTAGAGGCGTCCTGGCCGGTCATATACCTCTCCCAGGATATCGCCACTACTCTATCCAGGGCTGCCCATGCCAGCGGCTTTCCTTGACCTACAAAGTTTTCTCGAAAGCCTATCCTGCGTTCTTGACATCGTAAAAATATTTAGCTACGGCAATTCGATCAGACTACGAATGGTTACAAAAATAACTAAACCATGCAAAGATGGGTGCTAAAATCGTGATATCCAACAAAAATCTAAACGGACATCAAGCTCAGTAGGTCGTCTCGTTCTGCCAGGGTTGCAGAATTGTTCGAAAGAGACAACGCGCCTCTGGAACGCAAATTGCAAAACGCTGTGTTATTAGCGCTTATGTGAACCGAATCAAACTGCACGGCAGCTGAATATGTGAACATGATCTTAATTTACGGAGAATGTCATCTAAATGCCAATAACATAAAAATAGTGTTTCAAAACTGAAAACCCACAGCATTTATCTATTCTTTCCAATTAGACCATTTACAGGCACTTTTGAATTGTCAAGATCGGTCAAAAAGATGAAGCTATTCGTACGTTCCAAAGCGTATCTTGCACTTGCACGTTCTTCTCTATAGCCTCTATAGAGAAGAACGTGCAAGAAACCCCACGGACACTAAAAAAAAATAAGAAAACAAAAAAAAGGTATCTGAAAACAGCAAACACATTACACAGGCCACAGCGCAATATTTTCATCTTAGCATAAATCTGGTAAATAGCAGTACAATAAAATATCCAAACAATTGCACCGGAGCATATATAAATATGTCAACAAAAGATTTACAAGCCATGTATTCCGTAATAAACTAGAACGAATTCCTATACAGAGTGGCGCCATTGTGCCAGGACAAAACTCTCAGGATGTACGACGCGCGCTTTCTTCCATAGTTCCATTTTTGAATTTTATAGGAACGCGGGCTGTGCACGGCGCGGCGGGGGGAGGACGGGCGGCGGCGGCGGCACAGCGCCATCCACCTGCATGCGCACACCACTATTGTGCGCCACGTGAATGCCGTCCTTTGATGTCTCCGCGAATTTCCCGATGTACAGTTTTTGTGGAAATCCATTTTACTTAATACAACAACGCCGCCATCTTTCACTGCCGCAGACCGCGTTCATTTACATATTTCAACAATTAAACACTAGATCCATTATAATTAATCTGTAATTACGAGAGTGTCGTATCGTTCCCTATGGTTTGTTTGCGAACCCGTGTCGGTTGTTTATTGAGCCAATATTAGCTAGTATCGGGAGATCACTGCTCAGCTTGCTGTGTATCGGGCAGGCGCGAGAGCCCGCGAGCTCGCATTAAGATATGCAAATGTTATAAGGAGACTACGCGCGCATTATCTTTTAACTGGCGCGGAGATACGACGATGTTTTCCCGCTTATAAACAGCCATTGTATCGGAGATCTTTCTAGATAATGTGATCATTAACGTGCACCTTCAGACTTGGCTGGCTAATAACTAGCTTCTGGGTTATCTTGGGGATACTGAGGGCTGTGAACTTCGATATTGGGTCATTAGGTACTCAATTAAGATACCTTACGAACATTGGAGGCGTCATTGTGGTTAACCATTACTTGAGACGGGACTGTCTTGTGGGGAATATCAGTAATCGTAGGATATGAAACTTGGTTTAAATTGAGTTATCAACGGTAAAGTTAAGTTAAGTTTATTATTCTAGCTCAATCGTACTTTTGATAACAGACGATCGTTTTCCATGATGTGATACTGTAATGAAACGCAATCCAATTATATAAGAAAAAAATATTCATCATCATAATAGCCGAAAGACGTCCACTGGTGGACACTCTATGTCCTGTGCGTCTCGCATACATCAGCTACCCGCGACCCTCACCAGGTCATCGGTCCACCTTGGAAGGCCTTCCAACGCTGCGTCTTCCGGTACGCGGTCGCCACTCCAGAACTTTTCAGCCCCATCGACCATCTGTTAATGTCACCACTGCCACTTCAGTTTGGCGATCCTTCGGGCTATGTCGGTAACCTTGGTTCTCTTGCAGATTTCATCATTCCTGATTCGATCACGCAAGAAAATTCAGAGCATTCCGAAAAAAGTATTGATCGATTTTAAATACCAAATAATCGACAAAACATGTCACCTTCTCAAAGACCTTTATCCCTAATCGTAAGCTATGGTGCACTGACCTAATTATTCGTCGGACCTTCTTTGTCAAAGGGCATCCCAATCGGATTTAAGTTATGCAAATCCGTAGTGGCCAGTCCCTTGCCCTTTTGACTAGGAAAGGATCCATAAGTAAATTATGCAGCTCCTGATGGGGAATAGTTTGGGATAATTAGTTCCTCGGAAGCTGTTTTTCGTGTTACTGGAAATCGAGTATTTATTTATTTATTGGAGGTTCTGTAAATACCTCTATTTTGTATTAATTATTAAACAGGTGGTCTCTTATTTGGTGTCCCGATATAGGACACCAATGGGGTCAGCGGTTTCCACAGAATGTTCACGGGCTTTTTGTTTTTTTTTTTAAAGATATATTGCCCCACACTAGGAATTTCTCCTGTATTGTGGGTGCGTTTACAAACATACAAAGTCACATACACAAACAGCCAGACCCGGAACAACTATCTGTAGGCCATACAAGTATTTGTTCCGTGCGGGAATCTAACCCGCGACACGCAGCGCAGCAGCCGATCGCTCAATTACTGCGCCAACCGTGCCGTTAAATGTATATATGTAATATATAAATCTATTTTTTTTTTCAGAACGTTTTAGTATCAGTATGTTTTATTATTCCTTAAAACTAACAGACAAGCTTATTACATAGAGCGGGGACGCGAATCCCGCAGTACATAATATGCAAACGGTCCGTTTCGGTGGCGCGCCGGCACAACGGGCCGGAAGCGATAAACACGGACACAATACGCGCCGGACGGCCGCGGATCCGAGATATACCGACCGGACGAAACTTTGTGTTCTGTTATGTTATTGTGCAGACAAATACAATAAATGTAAGCTGGGAGTATGTGCTGTCTTCTTGAGGATAGTTTATTTTCATCGAATTTCTTCTCTTACTTACAGAGCAGCGCAAATGGGCCAAAGACAGCTTAGGCCCATTTGCGCTGCTCCGCTTAGCACTGGGCTAACGGTCTAGTTCGAGGCTAACTTTACAAATTGAGAATGGTGGTTAAAATTAACTACAACTTGGCAGGCACATATCACAGCTGCAGTAGATAAATAGAAGTAGATAACAAGATCATATCCGATTGTATTAACGTCTTCGATGAAATACTGCACCTTAGTATGTAAACGGAATCATCAAGTCGTAATGAGCGCAAAGTTAAGCAAGTCGTATTGGAGTTAGCGCCCCCACCTGTCTCCGAAGAGTTGTAAGCATATTACGTCACTTCCTACATCGAGGTCAAGTAGAAGGTAAATATAGAATGTGCACTCCTAACAACATGTCATATTGTTCGAGAGTGTGCCAATTTATATGATTTGTTCTCTTTCAAATTAATACATTAATAAAATTTTATTTCGGACTCTTGTCCATAATGACATTTACAACATGTCCTTTTCACTATTATGTTCTTTACATACATCCTCTCAGAAGATGGTGTACTCAACATAGTTTAAACTGTCTAAGAATACTTCTACTTCGTTATGTGTATCTAATTATGTGTGTTCGTTTCGTACAAGTGTTTTTTGGCAGATTTCATATACGAATTTCTGTAGTTGTAGAGCATGGGGCTTTTGAGCTTACCTTCAGTGTGATAACTGTGTTATTGTGTGACGGAAAGTGCTCCTCATGTCAGCTAATGGAATGCACTTGTGACGTGTTTTGGTTGGTTTTAGTTTGTAAACTAAGGTTAACATTAGGTGCACGTTCCTCAGGAATTGGGGACCTGAACAAGATTGGTAACAGTGTTCTCCAGTAGGCTACTAACTAGAAATCACGATAATCAATATAACAATCTTTTATTAAATGAACTAGATTGGGATGCATGAAGGAGCCTCCTCGTGTAGCGCAATTTGTTCCATCAGACACTCAACTGAACCGAGCGCTTGGCGCATCCTGGACAGTCTCACCTAACACCTTATAAGACTGGCCAATCCTTCCCTTGCGGTGGTAGGGCTAACACCCGCCTGGTTCGCAACCACCCTCCCACCGGAGTTCGGCGTCAAGCAGCCTGCTGTGTTTCGTCGAAGCGTGAGAGTACCAGTGCCTCAAGGCATCTTCTGGACACGCTCGCTTCATCATGGGCCTCATCTATCGCTTTCCATCAGGCGTGATCGAGGTCAAGAGCTAGCCCATTCATAAATAAAAAAAAATAAAAAAAAGATTTTGCCCACCACTTCGTACGCGCCTATCCCATTTTTTCCCGTTCCTTTAGGAAATTCCCGTTCCCGTATAGCCTATAGGCTTTCTCGTGAATGTGGCTAACACATACAAAAAGAATTTTCCAAATCCGACTGTTTGTTCCAGAGATTAGGGCGTTCAAACAAACTACAGCTTTATTATATTTGAATAGATTTTTCCAAGTAAAACTCCGAGATCACCAAGAGCGGTTGTAATAAAAATTCTTTGTTTTTTGTGAGTGGAGTAATTCGATAACATAATTGGAAAATTCAGTGAGTGGGAAGTTTTGGAATAGGGTTTTCCGAGAAAAGCATGGGTCTATGTTTGGCGACAACCAGACAAACTTAATACTTTTTGGCTATTTCTAAAACTCAAAAAACGCACTGGCTAAATTTCTTGTGAAAAATATTATTTTACCAAGAAATAAAAGAAAAACAGCTTGTTGCCCCAAGTTCGTAGAAATTCGTCAAGTAAGTAAATAAACCAAAATATGGAAGATATTTCTGTTTGTGTTCATATTACGCCGGGAGTTGTCTCCAGAGGTTTGCGCGAACTTCGTGACCCTACACGTGAGGCCGTATAGGTTTGGTTAGTCAAAATAATTATGTTCATGTTTAAATATTTGACATTATTTCAGTAGCCCGTAAACTGTAAAGTTTCCTGCTGAAGATAGCCAAAAATTGGCTATTCCGGAGAAAGCTAAAGTGCAGCCGCTGTACCTAAAGTCTTTCATTAAAAACCTTATTGCTATGATCCCCATGTTTAGCATACAGATTGGCGCTGTTCCTTCACAGTAAAGACAATCAGTGTAAGTTACCCATACACATAGAGGTAGTTAGGTACATGTTTCGACCAATATTATTACCAAATCCTATGTTTCTCTTCAATCCCAACACATATAACAAAATAACAATATTATACAGTTTTAATTAAGCCCTTATCTCTGCTCTAACATTGCCAATAGGCCGTTCACACACGATCCTATCGCGCAGATACAGGACGTGCGCGAATGAGTTGTTTTGTCTGCACGTTTGTGTCGCGCCGATATCATTTGCATATCTTAATCCGGTGGAGGCGGCGCCTGTCCCCGGGGCTTCGGGCTTCGCCTTTATAATGCTAACTGACGGTGGATGTAATCAAGGTAGATGCTGGGTACGCACTGTACACAGGTAACACAAGGCAGGTGTTTTGAAATGCCAATGTTGCGCTGTGACTTGTTAAACGGCGCGGTGGGGTCGATTCTGTAGCTGTTTCGAACACCACGTCGTGTTTCCTGATTATGACTTCTTTCGATCGGAATTCAGATAGGTATTGAGGAAGATGGGAAATGGAAATCCTGTCAGGGGACAGGTTCTTGAATCTGATAAGTTTGTATCTCGAAGAATGCAATGTTGTTCTCGTTCTTTTAGAATGCAGTCTATTTTATTATATTTATTTTACAAAATACCTACGTCTGACGTGGCTAATATCTACTTATTCGGCAATAAATTGTTTACTAGATAGATAGCATTTCGCCACTTATTGTGCAAGCACTTCATGTGATTTCAAAATCCTGTGAGCTTTTACTAAAATGTGTGCAAAGCGAGATGATTTTTCATACTCCTCACCACACAACAAGCCAAAGTTTAAAATTATCATTATTCTAAGCAAAACCACTTTCTTAACTTGCCAACCTGGCATGCGAACATTCACAAGTCTTTGAAGTCTCGTAATAAACACAACGTCTGAAGCTTGTGTCATACGAGCCGCCTGACCAGACTTCAACTATTTTAATCTAACTTGCGGCCCTTGGACCGTCTTTGTAAAATTCGCAACGAGTATTACCCTTGTTTAACGTTTCTTAATAAATAACCACAAAGTTCAAATTACACTCAACCTCAACTTTAACTTTCGAGACGCAAAGGCGATTATCCTTTGTAACAACCCCCAGGCCTGTGGTTTTTAAGATGTATCGTGGCATCGCAAAAGTTCGCAGGATTTTCGTTATTGAATTTTGTTAGTGAGATGTAAGGTTAATAGCAGTGTGGCGGCTTCACGCCGTCGTCACGTAGGGGCTAGGCAGAGAGGGGTTATTCAATATTTGCTGACACTTTGCGTTCACGTACGATCGTTTAACTGAATGTTGTTTGGTAAGGATGTGTTTAAGCCGCTTTAGTCGAGCTTCGTGCGGTTTGAGTAGGAGAAAGATAATAATATCGGGTTATTTGCAAGTCCAAATACCTATATATGTGGTTTAATAACGGTTTGTTTTCTGTCATTCGTTCGTGTGACCTTTTGCTGGATTTCCGTTGGTCGACATTAGGCAAATCACTTTCAATAAACTACACCATTTTGTTATTTTTAGGCCTCGTCAATATTTATCATGTCACCGGATTATTGCAGATATCTTTGGATTGTAATAAATCTTGATTATATTGAAAACTTTCTAAATATTGTAAGCAGGTCTTAAGTACGCGATTTATGATAAAGTCACGGAATTTAAAAAATCTGGTGACAGTAATACGCGCTACAGTTTAGGTACAAACTTTCTACTATTGAACAAAAGATGAAAAGACTTTTCAGAAGCTGTTTCGGATTCGGCGGGAGGACACGCCCGGGTGTCCTCCCGCCTCAATTCTCAATTCAATCCATGGTCCGGAGCGAGGAGGCATGGGAAGCAGTCGTCTCCTGGGAAGTAGTAATGCAAGCGAAGGAGGAGGTGGGCCACGTGAGGGTGAGTCACCCCAGCCACCGTAACAGAAGAAGACGCCCCGAGACGCAGTGCCATTTCCAGCCACCTGTAATTGCGCGGGCCTGCGGACGGCGAGCAATGGGTGGCTCGCCGTCTGATCAGGCCGCTCAGGCCAGAGCCTGCCAGGCAAATGCCAGGCTCGGTTAGTCTATTTTAGTTATTTCCATAGCGTTATGTCCTATGGTATTCTATTGTGGGGAAAAGCTGCTGATATACAAAATATATTTGTTTTGCAAAAACGTGCTGTGCGAGCAATATATCAGCTAGGGTCAAGAGTTTCATTAAGAGAACTTTTTAAAGATATTGGAATTCTCACGGTAGCATCTCAATTCATTTTTGCAAACATTTTATATATTAGGCAAAAATACACTTATACACTAAAACGAGCGAAATCCACAACTTTAACACCAGAAACAAGCACAAGCTACATGCTCCTTCCCGCCGACTTCGTAAGGTCCACGACTCATTTGTGGGGCTCGGTATCCGCTTTTACAATAAACTTCCACTTTCCTTTCTTGACCTGCCTTTTAACTCATTTAAAGCTAAAGTTAAATCTAACCTTTGTTCAAAGGCATACTATTCTATTAATGCCTATTTAGACGATAAGAATAGTTGGTCGCAGTGTTGAACGCAAGACAATGTAATTTTATCATGTTCTTTCTCCATTAGTTAGCTTATGACAGGTTATATGAGTTCATATAATTCTATACATTTTTTTTTTTATTTTTTATTTTAGACTGAATGTCAATCTGTCTTTTACTTATTGACTTATTCTACTCATTACAATGTTTAAAAATTATTGGTATAACACGTGTGGTTCGAGTCACAGTTCAATCGCAAAATTCTACCATTGCCCGTTTTTTTAATGGTACTCGTATAATGGAGTGTGCTAGCTAACATGTTGTAAATAATATTTAATTTTATGATTTCCATGTTGTTGGATACATATTTATTCTTTTTGTCCGTGTCTTAAAATACTTTGCGTACTATTGTTTAATTGAAGTTCTTAAAACGTAACAGACAGATGTGTTGCTGGGGAGTTTGTTGCGCCACTTCTTCTTCCCAGCTAAAACACTAGGAAGTGGTGACTAGGGTGGGCGTTTTGGGGGACTGTCTTTATGTAAAATTTGACGTTCAAAAAGTGCTGGCTCTCAGCCTAATTTGAATAAATGACTTTTGATTTTGAAAAATACTATAAAACCTCTCTATGCTGCCAGGGTTAGGGAATTTGTTCGAAAGAGTCACCGCGGTCTTGGAACGCAAAGGGCATTTGGAGGAACACAGATGGGTTTTAGTTATTATTAAGAGTCTGACACTCCCTCCCGCTCCGCCTAGAGCAAAAGGAGTCATTTGATGATTTCCCATCCTTAATAAAAAAGGGTGACCATAATTTTCAAACTATTCCTCAGAAAAAAAAATCGTCTGTCCTTAAAAACTTGATACTTTATATCTATATTCAAATGTAACGTTTTTCTAGGGGGTTCCATGATGACGTCATAAAGGACAATGTGCTTTACGGTGTCAACCCGCGAACTTTGCCTATAAAGTGTGGAATTTGGGCGGGGGCACCGCAATGGCGCTCCGTATACATAATACAAATACATTCATGAATTATTCGCCAACATGGCGGATGGAAACGTTATTGAATGTCATTCGCGTAGCCGTAAACGTGTGCTTTCCGAAATATCTAGTTTTGGCTGCAGGTGTTGTCGTATAAAAATATGGAGCTATGATTTCGGGTTGGTGAAGGATATTTTTTGTAACGAAAATATAGTATCTACCTTTTTATGTATTTTTTACTACCAAAAGATTATCTGCTCGCGTTGTCTGTATTTTAAGTTATTTTATATTTGCCAATGGACCACAACCACGGATAAAACAGTAACAAAAAATAATGGTCGCTATTTTAAAATTTTCTTATAAAAAGTTAGTAAACTTATTCGTAGTCGTAGATCAATAGCCATCCTTTTATCCATTTTTCCGCGTAAGTTTCAAGTCTAATTAGATGCAGCGGAGCAGCATTTCATATGCTAACGATGCAAACGTGAAGATCAAAGAGAAATATGAGGAGCATAAGTTTTTCTTTACCCCGAGTTGGAGCAGGTTCGCTCTTTTACATAGTTAAAACATAAATATTTCTCGAACATCCTCTATGAGTGTTCGAGGGGGTAGGTAGACAGATGTGCTACACAAAGTTCTACTTTGTAGTTTGTGTATTTCTAATTATTTACAACAGCAACATTAATAGCATGAAACCTGCTTTTAGTAACAAATAAGGAGTTCTATCAGTATAAAAAACGGCTAATTTGGTTTATTCCGTACCGTAATTAGAAAAAGTCAAGAGTCGATCTTCAAGGTTAAGGTTGCCATGGTCGTTGCATGGTTGACCAGCTTAACATACCGAGACTCCTCCGTGTCTCGGAAAGCACGTTAAGCTGATGGTCCCGGATGTCATTTGGAGATCTTAGGCAGCCGTTACGGATTGTCAGAAGCCAGAAAATCTGACACCAGTATTGCCAAGAAGTAATAAACATTTGAGGTTCTTTCTTTTAAAAAACAGAAAGAACCTAAACCTCAGAAGAGTTTATTTTAAAGATCAAAAATCTATATATATCTATTTAATGCTTTTACATAGATATACCTCAGACGATGGTAAAAGTGAAGTTTACTTAGCCTGTATTTCGATAAGTGATTGATGGAAACGAAGTTCTCCGGAATAGCCACGAAATACGAAGCGAGAACACTTGCACAAGTTTGGAAGGTTGCAAAGTTAAAAGCTGCGCCAGTTTCGGATAGTTTTGTCAGGTATCCAGTACGTAGTTACGTCAATAGTTACGTAAGTATATTGAAGTACTCATGCCCGTTTTCTGTAGCACTAAGAAAAACCTAAATTTACGCTTTCAACTTTTAGCGTTTAGTTGAGGGCTCACGATCAGTGCACTTTTCTTAGGGGGAGTTTTTTTGTATCCGTAGCTAACTTAACCAATGAATGGTTAAAAATTGTTGGTAAATTCAATGAAAATGTGTTATTATTATTTTTTTTGTTTTGTAAATTATATATTTTTATTTAAGTATACATATTTTTTACATATATTAAAAACCACACAAACAAGTTTGTTAATGTGGTTTTTAACTGTTAATTCAAGTTGATTATAATAAATAAATAAGAAAGTGAGAAATCACTCTTTCTTAGTATATCCAACTAAGTATGAAGATGTAAGTACAAATGAAATGTTGCGGTAGTTAGATACCTAGCAAAAGATCTTTATTTTTCAGTTCACTTAAGGTGAAAGCGCTAGCGCAAGTATGTATTTATAGAATTATAATGAAAATCATCAATACAACTCCTTCAGTTAGAATTGATGCCAAATGTTATGATATCATGAAATACAACATTTGGTATTTCTATAAATACATACTTGCTACGGCTGCGAATCATATTTTGACCAAGATGCAACCTGACACTGGCCTGCAAATTGCAAAAAACTTAAAAAAAATTGAATTTCGCGGGCTACCCTTTTTTTTTTTTTTTTTTTTTTTTTTTATTGGATGGGAAATCATCAAATGACCCCTCCCGCTCTGGGTGGAGCGGCAGGGAGTGTCAGACTTCTACTGACTAAAACCCACCCATGCTCCTCTTAGTGCCTTTACGTTCCAGGGCCACGGTAACTCTTTCGAACAAATCCGCAACCCTGGTAGGCTCTGGCCTTAACGGGCCCCGACCCATGCTGACGACTGCTGGCTTGGCGCGCGTAGAACACAGCGCGCCGTCAACCCGGGCCTGTTCTGATCGGACGGCGAGCTACCCATTGACCGCCGTCCACAGGCATCAGTCACTGCGCCATGCTCAGGAGCATCAGTTCCTGGGCGGCGCAGTGGCTGACGTTCAACAGGAGGGGGTGAAATGGGGCCATTACTGGCACTCCATTTCAGCCCCCTCCGGAGCCCGTTGTAGGGGCTCCACTGCGGCTGTTGCAGTAGCAGCAGCCGCAGTGGAACCGGCTTTGGCGGCGGAGGAAGCGGCGGCGGTGGCGGCGGTCGCGGCAGAGACGGCGGTGGCGGAGGGCTTTCTCCGGTTTCCGGCTTTGGCGGGTGGGGCGCAGGCCCTACCCCCAGCCCAGTGGTCGGCCGGCTTGCCAGCTGCCGCACAGACTGCGCAGTGCGGCGCGGCGTCGCAGGAGCCGGCCCTGTGACCGGGCTGACCGCAGCGGAAACATAGACCGCTGCGGTCCACCTCCGAGGTGCATTGTGCTCCTACATGGTGGCCCACCTGGCACCGGAAGCACCTCAGAGGTCGGGGTTCCAGCAGTTTGACCTGCGCGGAAACCCAACCCACCAAAAACCTACGGCCCTCCGAGATGGACTTCGCCGCCGACACGGGACAGCTCACCACGATGGTGCGCATGCCCGTGTTGTCAGGACGTAGGGTGCCCGCCTTCACCTCCTCTGCTGAGCACCCCCCCGTCCTAACGACGGCGGCCACCACCTCCGCCTCCGTGACGGAGTCGTCCAGGCCCAAGATGCGCATGTCGATGCGCTTGGTGGGCCTGGACACTCGGGCATCGTCCGCGCTTAGGGACGCCCTGAGCCTTTCGGCTAGAGCGTCCGCGGTTGGGCCGCTGGCTGCCCCGGGGATCTCCAGCATCCGGGCCCCAGTCATGGTGACCCGGAGCCGAAGGCCCCCCACGATGCCCAGCTCACCAAGGTTCACTGCCTCCTTCGCCTTGGTGAGCACATCCGCGTACGTCACGCCCCTCTTCGCCGCGTCCGGCTGCAGCGTCAGAACTACAGCCGCGGTTTTCGGGGGGCGCAGCGCAGCCGCGACGCTTCGCGCCTTCTGCCGCCGCTTCCTCTCCCGCCTCTTGGCCGCCCTGTCTGCCTTTCCCGCCTTCTTCTTCTCCCCGGCAACTTGCCATTCGGCTTGAGCCGGGGGAGGAGCTGAAGGCGAGGAAGCCGGGGGGAGCTGCTGCTCAGACGGCGCAGGAGCCTTCGCCGTCCGCGCAGCAACCCCACCCTTTCTCTTTCTTCCCGGGGCCGGGTCCGGTTTTCCCGGCACCGGCTTCGCGGGTGCCGGCCCGGACCCTTTGTCCTGGCCGGACGACCCCGGTGTGGCAGCCGCGGCGGCCGCGTACGACGCCGCCTTCCGGCCTGGAGCCTTCCCACTCGCCGCTAACGGGGGGCGCAGGACGATGCCCTCCAGGACGGAGAACCGCGCCTGGAAGGCAGCCAACTCCTGCCGCACCAGGTCCAGCACCTGGCCCTCCTGCGGCACGGGCCGGCCGTTCTCCCTGCGCCCCCCTTGCGGCGCCCCCTGTGGGCCGGCTCCCCGGAGCCTGGCCAGGTCTGCGCGGAGCCCCTCGTTCTCCTTACGGAGACGCTCCGTGGCGGCAGCCAAGCGGGCGATCTCCGCCCGCAGCTCGGACATCTCGTCCGGCGGAGGCCCACCTTTGGTAGCCTCCGCTGCCGCCAGAATGGAGGCCATCGCCTCGCTTATGGCCTTGTTCTTAGAGGACAATTTCCTCTTCAAGGCCACATCGCGAAGCGCGGCCTCCACTACCTCCGCAAACCCGGCCCTCCGGACCCGCTCCTGTCCGGAGTCATACGGCTCACCGCCGGAGGACTCCGAACCAGGAGCCCTGCGACCGCCCTCTACGGGGGGTCGTCCGTCAGCAACGAGCTCCCCGGCTCGCTGACCAGCCACCTTGGAGGCGGGCAATCTCCCCTTGCCTCCCTCTCGGCCCTTGCCCCGCCTGCTGGTGGGGATCTTGCGAGCCGAGGCAACCTCCTCGCTGCCGGACGACCCCCGGTCTTCCTCAGTTCTGGGCCGCTTGCGGAAGGACCTGGAGTCCTCCGCAGCAGCCCCCGCCCCCTCGGGTCCAGAGCTCGCCGAGCTAATAGTCACCAGGTCGTCGGAGTCCAACTCGGACTCCGACTCTGCACCCGGGTGACGCTCAAGCGAGCCCCTCCTCCAATATAGCGCGAATTAAGTAAGCGACAACGGAAGTGTTAAAAAATAACTTTATTCCGACAGAGTTACAGCGAAACAGTAATTGAATTCATCTAACAAGATATTGATCTTATATACTAACTTAATTGCTAACGTAGTACATCCACAGCGTGATCAGATTGACGCATGTTCTAGATAATTATAAATGCTGATCGCGCAGTGGGGAAATTGAGAAATAATAATCTAGTAAATACTTATTGTCTGACAAAGCTAATATTGGTAGGTTGGGGTTCCTTAACTCCTCCCTCCCTAAGAGAGAAATTATCCGAAGGTGTCGCAGACGGTTTCGGAGAATTTCGACAAAAGTTTATGAACTGAAATTTATACATTATAAAGATAACTATTGCTATTACAATAACCACATACTCTAAGATGGTCCATATACTAATTTCTATTGTCACTGTTTGTGTCGTATCGTCTATTTCACTAAATTTTGCACTTTGTAACACTTCTTTCACATCACTGAAGTCCACATTTCTTAGATCCACTTTCTTTGATCTTCTCTGGATGTCCTGTTGTAGGTCTGGCATCTGGATCAATGGCAGCTGGAGACTGGAAACTGTAGTGTTTGTGGTGGCGGCAATGATGACTTCGCCTATTTGTGTCTCGCATTGTTGGCCAGGTGTCACGATGTAGGTCCCAAGGATAGTGTACTTCAGGATTTCTGTATTGCAATTCTCGGTGATGATGAGATTTTCCTCTGAGTAAACCAACCATTGGTTGTCGGTTATTTTCTGTATCTTAGTTTTTTCTATTTCAATATGGTTCTGTATGCAGTTTTTGTAGTTGTTCTTCATCAGCATTATTTGTTCAATGCAGGTCTCGGTTGGAAACTGGGCTAAATTAGTTTCAGCGCAAAGGAATTTTCCATTTTCAATCTCAGTACATGGGCTTACCACGGGCATGTATTTCAATCTATTCACCATCAGGTAAGGATATTTGGGTATTATTGTAAAGGTATTTGGAGAATGGAATATAGGGATGGGTATAACCTTGTAATAATTATATGTTTCGTTATTTATTAGGGGAACTTCTAAAACAAAAACTAACTTGTTGTTATTTATATATGATTTAAGTATGATATTACGTTCTAATTTTATTAAATTATGTTTGTTTACTGGGTATATTGTTCTAGCATGTTTAGCAATGACTTCTAACGTATTATATAATTCTGTACTATTTATAATGGATTGGTGCAATGTATTCAGTTTGCTAAAGGCTATTGCCGTTTCAATCTCTTGTATGTTTTCGTAACAGGTTCGAAAGTTATTTAAAATTTGATACATAGTATTTAATATTTGGAAAAGTTTGTTAAACCTGAACTCATGTTCAACTAATTTTTCCATTTCATTGGTATGTAAACCCAAGTTTTTAATATTTGAATTTATTATTTCAGAGTCATTTACTAATTTATCAAAAGCTTTTTGCATTGATGATACTTTACGTTCGACCACATGCTCTTTGTTCTGTATCATTTGGATTTCTCTATCATATTTAATTGCATCGTCTTCATCCAAATTTCCTGTGATAGCTTTTACAAGTGAGCCTAATGGATTAAACAAAGCTCTTTTGTTTCTATAATGGAAAGGTAAGATTTGAAAAAATCTATCCTTAGTTAGTTTAATAAGATATTCTATTTGGCTTTCTATTCCTATAGTTTCGTTACTAAGACTATTTTCCTTAATTTTAATTTTCAAGTTAATAAAATCCCGAATATTATTATCTATTTGTAAGTGTAATGATTCTAAATCTACAATTTTGTATATTGTCCAATAACTATTCCTCTTCACTGCTACTCCCCGCTTTATCGCTGCTATCCCCGGATTCTGACCGAGGTTTTGGAGGTCCAGCGTGAGTGTTGGCACCACTAGTACCAGAAGTACCAGGCACGATCTGTGGAGGACGTTTTACATTTTTTAAGGCTACTCTAGTTTTCCTTTTCTTTACTTCTACTGGGACTATATTTCTTTCAACTTCACCTATTACTTTCGCTTTTTCATATCGAGGTTTTTCTTTAGCTTTTCTAATCCTAGTGTCTTTCATGTAAATATTATCGTCTGGTTCGAGTATCGGTGTCGTTTCGCCACCTTTTTTATTAATTATTTTAATTTTATCGGATTCTAATTTTTCTGTTATGAATTCATAGAGTTGTAGCAGCATACCATCGCCACATGTTCGACGCGTGCGGCCTCCACCGCGCGCGCCGCCAGACTAAACCGCGCGCGGCCGGCACCCATATTTATAACTTCAGAGCATTTGGTTCGGCTGCGCCGTTCGTAACAATATTCTTACATTAGT
Source organism: Melanchra persicariae (assembly GCA_947386135.1). NCBI lineage: Eukaryota > Metazoa > Arthropoda > Insecta > Lepidoptera > Noctuidae > Melanchra > Melanchra persicariae. Next base: position 1,138,692 of record OX376653.1, on the reverse strand, counting down.
TATAAGCGATGTGATTGGTCAACTAAATTATTCGTATATGTCGCCTAAGTACTACTTGTGTCCCTTAAAATTAGCATGTAAATAGAGCGAATTAAATCATGCTTATGCTACATCAAGCTAGTGTTATCATTTTCCCTGACATAACACTACAGTGGTGACCCCGACAAAAGAACAACGCAACATGACCAGCGGAGGACAAGAACTCTCGGGCGTCTCAACTGCGCTTCGTATCCCGCCAATCTGGCGAGATAAGATAAGACTATGGTTCGCACAGTTCGAAGCAATCATGTCTCCACACAAGAAAGGCGATCAAGCCATGTACGAGCTAGTCATCGGTCAACTCGAACGGCAGGACCTAGATGAAATCACCGACATCATTCTCCACCCACCTGAGACGAAGCGGTATGAAATGCTGAAAAGTCGCCTACTGCAAGTTTATGAAGAATCCGAGCAACGTCAAGTCCAGCGTTTACTTTCCGAAATGGAACTGGGCGACATGAAACCATCGCAACTTTTACGTCGCATGAAGAACCTCGCCGGCGACAACATCTCCGACTCGGCGCTCAGGATTATGTGGACAAATCACTTGCCACAATCAATTCGTGCAGTGCTTGCCGTCAGTGACAACATTGCCAAGAAATCCGACATCTATGACCTCGCTATGATGGCAGACAAAATTTTGGAGCAGACCCAGCCACAAGCCATCGTATCCGCCGTCTCGACGAGCACACAGGAACCTTCTCGTAGTAACGCAACACTGGAAGAAAAAATCGACATGCTTACGAAAGAAATCGCAGAACTAAAAACAAAACAACGCACGCATCACAGTCGAAAAACATTTCACCGCTACCGTTCAAGATCACGTTCATGGAGCTCGCCCAATCGACCACGCGCACACCGCGCGTCCCGCAGCAAGACGCCGCACCGAGCCGACCAATCAGACGTCTGCTATTATCATCGGAGATTTGGAAAGCAAGCACAACGATGTACGCGGCCGTGCAGTTTTGATAATTCGCCCACTGCCCCGGAAAACTAAAACCAGCGTTGGAAGAGGCGGGACCCGGCGCAAAAAATACATCATACCGCCTATTCATAACAGATCGAAATTCACGATTGTCATTCCTAATCGACACCGGCGCGAATATATCTGTCATACCACGAAAAGCAGGAATGAAAGCAGCGCCAACCGACTTTCACCTGTACGCTGCGAACAATACCACCATACCCACCTATGGTGAGAAGTCACTACAACTGGATTTCAATCTACGAAGACCTTACAGGTGGAATTTCGTCATTGCTGCAGTCAGCAAGCCTATCATCGGCGCTGATTTCTTAAAGCATCATCAACTCCTAGTCGACATCGCCGGCCGATGTCTCATCGACAAAATTACGAAACTCACCGTGAAGGCACCGATTTCGTACTCCTCCGAGCCAACAGTACGAAGCATCGACGTGGAACAGCAGTATCACAAGCTGCTCAGCAACTTCCCCGACATCATCAGACCATCGTGCACTAAAGAAACGCCCAAACATCATGTTGAACACCATATCGAAACCACTGGACCACCACTTCACTGCAAAGCCCGACCCTTACCACCACATCGATACTTAGCAGCAAAGAAGGAGTTCGAGATCATGATGCAGCAAGGACTTTGCCGACCAAGCAAAAGCCCATGGTCCAGCCCGCTACACGTCGTACCCAAAAATAATGGTGACATTCGTGTTTGCGGTGATTACAGAAGATTAAATGCCATCACTATACCAGACAGATATCCAGTACCACGTCTCAAGGATTTTACCAACCACCTGCACGATAAAAAGATTTTCTCAACATTGGACCTCAACCGTGCATATATGCAACTACCCGTTTGTAAGCCTGATATTGAAAAGACAGCCTTAATTACGCCATTCGGATTATTCGAATTTCTTCGAATGTGCCCTGGCTTAAAAAATGCAGGACAAACATTTCAACGATTCATCCACCGTGTGCTAAGTGGATTGGATTATGTATTTCCATTTATTGATGACGTCATCGTCGCATCAGGAAACGAAGAACAGCACAAGAAAGACCTAGAAGTTGTCCTACGCAGATTAGATGACTATGGAATCACAATAAATCCATCAAAATGTAACTTCGGCAAAGAAAGCGTCAAGTTCCTGGGTTATGAAGTCTCGAGTGAGGGAATCAAACCACCGATTGACAAAATCAAGATCATCGCAGAATATCCCAAACCAGAAACCATTGATGACCTACGTCGATTCTTGGGCATGGTGAATTTTTATCGAGACAGCATTCCAAACGCCGCACATATTCAAGCACCTCTCAATACATATCTACACAACTGTAAAAAGCGTGACAAGACCAAGATAGACTGGACTGCATTAGCAACAGAAGCTTTTGAGTCATGTAAGGCCAGCATCCAAAAAGCAGCCTTACTCGCTCACCCATCACCGACCGCACCGATGTCACTCATGTGCGACGCATCTAATACGTGCGCAGGAGCCGTACTACAGCAACGCGTCAATAACAAGTGGATTCCCCTCGGCTATTTCTCCAAGAAGTTCTCAGAAACTCAGCAGCGATATAGCACATTCGACAGGGAATTATTATCCATCTATATGGCCATCAAGCACTTCAGAAATACCTTCGAAGGAAGAGAACTGATAGTGTACACCGATCACAAGCCGCTCACATACGCTATAAACAAGCCGCCGTCCAATAGCGATACACAGCGACGAACGCGTCAACTCTTGTTCATCAGTGAGTTTACAACGGACATACGACATGTAAGCGGTGTGAATAACGTGGTTGCCGACGCACTATCACGCATTGAAACAATCGACATTCCTACGATCATCGAATACAACAAATTAGCTCAAGCTCAAGAAAATGACTCATCGTTACCTACGCTACTAAAACAAAAAAACATACAACTCAAGAAAATCGTCGCACCCGGAACAAACAAGTTGATATGGTGCGAAACGTCAACAACAAACATACGACCATACCTACCAGATGACTATCGTCGCATTGCATTCAACGCTATTCACGATACCAGTCACCCAGGAATACGAACTACACGAAAAATGATGCAGCAACGTTTTTTTTGGCCGTCAATGAACAAAGATGTCAGTAAATGGGCAAAATCATGTACTCCGTGCCAACAGTCTAAAGTCCAGCGACACACACATAGCGACAGTGACCACTACCCACCAAGTGAGCGATTTCTCCATATTCACGCTGATATCGTCGGAAAGTTACCCACGTCTGCATGTGGACATCAGTATTTACTTACCATCATCGATCGACAAACACGCTGGCCCGAAGCGATACCAATGCGAGAAATCACAGCAGAAACCGTCGCAAGGAAAATATACGAAGCATGGATAGCCCGTTTCGGGTGCCCTAGCAAAATTACGACTGATCAAGGACGACAGTTCGAAAGCCAGTTATTTAACGAACTCGCAAGATTACTGGGCGCAGAGAAGACTCGTACTACTGCCTACCACCCGCAGAGTAACGGGATAGTTGAGCGCTGGCACCGTTCGCTAAAGGCTGCACTTATGACGCGACTATCAAATAATAACAAATGGATGGATGAACTACCTACCGTGTTACTCGGTCTACGGGCAGCTATTCGAACCGACACAAATACTAGTGCCGCACAATTAACGTACGGACAAGCATTACGTTTACCCGCCGAGTTCATAACTCCATTATCATCTAAGTGTACAGTGAAGATGAACCATACTTATGTCGAACACCTACACTACGTCATCGCGCAACTTACGCCGACATACCAACCGCATTCCAACGCGCGGTCTGTGTTCGTGCACGAAGACTTGAAGACATGCAAATCTGTATTCGTACGCATAGATGCAGTCCGGAAGCCATTGCAGCGCCCATATGAAGGTCCGTATTTGGTTGTCGAGAAGCATGAAAAGTATTACAAGCTACAACTGCCAGGACGTACTGCCAATATATCGATCGACCGACTGAAACCGGCTTACACCTTAAACACGGACAATCATAACAGCAGCTACACGAATAACTCGACGCCTGCTACCACTGATGACCGCTCCATTGACCCACCGAGAACCAGATCTGGCAGACTCATCAAGATGCCAGTACGCTTCGCTAGGGGGGGAGCACTGTAGCAGCATACCATCGCCACATGTTCGACGCGTGCGGCCTCCACCGCGCGCGCCGCCAGACTAAACCGCGCGCGGCCGGCACCCATATTTATAACTTCAGAGCATTTGGTTCGGCTGCGCCGTTCGTAACAATATTCTTACATTAGTTATAAGCGATGTGATTGGTCAACTAAATTATTCGTATATGTCGCCTAAGTACTACTTGTGTCCCTTAAAATTAGCATGTAAATAGAGCGAATTAAATCATGCTTATGCTACATCAAGCTAGTGTTATCATTTTCCCTGACATAACACTACAGAGTATTTTAAGGCGTTTTCTATGATCTAACAATAATTTCTGAGTTAAGTTCTTCTCTCTATCCACGTTAAATACATTTTCGGAATAAGTGTGACCAAATACTAGTTCAAAAGGCGTAAAATCTGTTGCTGAATGTATGGTGTTGTTATAAGCCATGATGGCATAAGTCATAACTGATGCTGCATCTAAATCGCTTTTATCGTATTTTGCTATACGATAAATCTCAATAATGGTAGAATGAAACCTTTCTACTATTGCCATTGAACTGGGATTATTTGGCGTCCCAATATGAAGTTCAATTTTGTAAAAGCTTAACATTTCTTTAATCAAAGTATTGTTGAATTCTGTACCGGAATCGCAACTAATTTTCCTAGGCAGACCATACCTGCTGAAATATTTAATCAATGCCCTAACTATCTCTGGTGTACTCCTATTCGGTACCTCTATGGCTTGTGCTATCTTACTAAATGCATCCACTATAGTTAAATAATATTTCCCTTCAATATATAATAAATCCATAAAAGCTTCCTGAAAAGGGGCATCCTGGGTTTGTGTTAACTGAATGTGGGGTTTAATCGGCTTTCTATCATATTTCATGCGTTTACATGTTTCGCAAGCATTTATGATTGCCGTGACTGTCTCTTTCATGTTTGCCCACCAATAATGTCTTTTAAGTTTGGTTAAAGTTTCTTTAATACCTCTATGACATGTTTTCCCGTCGTGGTATTTTAAAATAACTTCTTTTTGATCTTCTTCAGATCCTGTCAAATTTATAACTCTTTCTGTACACTCGGTTAACTTAACTGAATCCTTTTTAAATAACTTAATTACCATGTTTGAAAAAGTTTTTCTAAAAGATGGGTGTTCGAAGTATATAAAGTACTTATGTTTTCAAAAAGTCTTTAACTAATATATCGTTATTTGTCGGTAAGTGAACTTCGAGAATTTTTTGTTTATTATTTGAAATATCTTTTACGTCTAATTTATTTTTAAACCATGAATGAATTAAAATCTGTTTTGGTTTAGTATCGACAGCTTCGTTTAAACTAGGAATGCCTTCGTGTTCTCTATTTGAAACTGAGTTGGCAGTGACCCCATCATCAGAATCCGAAAGTTCTATCGTTTCTATTGGAGTTTCGGGGTCTTGCAATTCGCTTTCTATAATTTTTTGTATACGTTCCTGCCTATCTCCTATATTTACGAATATTGAATCTAAATCGTCGTCAATTGCATTAATCTTAATCCTAGATAAAGCATCTGCATTCGTGTTTTGAGGGCCTTTCTTATATTTTATTTCGAAATCGTACTCTTCTAACCTTAACCGCCATCGCGTGAGTTTACTATTGCTTGCTTGGCTCTTTCAATGAATACAGCCAAGCTAATGGTCTATGGTCTGTAAATATGGTAAACTTATTACCATACAAATACGGTCGAAAGTGCTTAACTGCCCATATTATGGCTAAAAGTTCCTTCTCGATAGTGCTATATTTTACTTCTGTGTCACTCAAGGTTCTACTAGCATAGGCTACAGGCTTATCTGAGCCTATCGTTCCTTGTGACAATACAGCCCCAATCGCAAAATTGGATGCATCCGTGGTTAAAATAAAAGTTTTACTAAAGTCAGGAAATTGTAACAAAGGTGCATTTGTTAAAAGCTTTTTACATGTCTCAAAACATTCTTTATATTCCCCATTAATTACAATTTTGCGACCTTTCTTTAAACAAGCTGTTAATGGTCTAGTTATTTTGGCAAAATCTTTGATAAATTTCCTATAATAACCGATTAGTCCTAAAAAGCTTTTAATCTGTGTAACCGTTTCCGGTATAGGATACCTAAGAATAGCGTCTATTTTATCATTATTTGGTTTCAAACCTTCACTTGTAATAGTATGCCCTAGGTAGAGTACTTCCTTTCTAAGAAAGTGAGACTTATCTAATTGAACTTTTAAATTTGTTTGACGGAAGCGGTCAAAAACTGCCCTAAGTTTTTCTACATGTTCAGGCAAGCTTTTAGAAAAAATAATGACGTCATCGAGATATACTAAGCAATGTAAGCCTTGAAGGCCTCGTAAGACGTTATCCATCGCTCGCTGAAAAGTTGCGGGTGCGGTCTTTAACCCAAACGGCATTCTGTTAAATTCATAATGACCTGAAGGTGTGCTAAACGCAGTTTTAGCTCTATCTTCCTCCTGAACCTCTAATTGATGGTACCCGCTAGCTAAATCGAGGGTCGTAAAGTATGTACTATTACCTAGCATGTCGAATAAATCGTTAATGTTGGGCAAAGGGTATTTATCATCAATTGTGATTTCATTGAGCCGTCTATAGTCAACTACCATCCTCCATTTTTGTTGGCCTGACGCGTCTAATTTTTTCGGCACTAAATGTACGGGAGCACTCCAGGGAGAATGAGATTCCTGGATAATGTTATCCCTTAACATTTTCTCGACTTGACTACTGATCTCTTTTGTTTGAATAGGTGGCAATCTATGTGCCTTAATGTTTATTGGGTCTTCATTTTTTGTTCTTATTCTATGTTTAACCTGATTTGTGAAGGTTAACGGAATATTTTCACAATAAAATATATCTTTGTATTCTTTACAAAGTCCCTCCATAACCGTTCGTTCTTCTGAATTCATATGATTTAACTGCAATTTGTCTAAATTCTCTGTTAGCAAGCTGTCCACTTCTATATTATTATCTATGAAATTAACACTAACAGATGGGTCCTGTATGTATGGTTCCACTTGAAAAGGTCCCGTAACTACTAATTTTCTATTTTCATGGCTATAATTCTGAATAACAGTTGTTGCATAGCCTTCAATACACGTAACTAATGCGGCGGGCATTCGAATCCCTTCCGTAAATTGCTTAAAATCTAACACAGCTTCCCCGTTCAGTAAGTTGACTGGGAGTCTTACTCTAAGTTCACTACGAGATGGTAGATTATATACCTCTCTCATAGGCGGTGAATATATGATAGGAATATCAGTATTTTTTAAATGTAATATCTGATTTTCCATATTAATCTTTGCCTGTAATTGCTTCAGCAAATTGCTACCTATTAACCCATCATACCTATCGTCGACACTATAGACATAAAACTTATGGAACTCTTGACTTCCAAAGGTAACCGGTAATGGAATAATAGCCGTTTCACTATGAACACTCGATGCGTGAGTGCTAACAACTTCGAAGGGTTCATACTGTAGATAATTTTTAAAATATTTATTCGCTATATACGGGCTTATAAACGATCTAACACTCCCCGTATCTATCATAAAAACTGCCTTTAATTCTGGTATAACTATATGTGGTAAATTTAAGCGTTTATTACAATTTATTTTTATTCGTTCTCTAGGGTAGAGGCCGTTATGCAAAAATTTCCCGCCCCGGGTTCTTCAGGAGAAAATTCTTGGCACTCATTGTACGAATAACTTGAACTCTGTTCATTATTATTAGAATTATTTATGTAATTAACACGTCGCGACCTTGCAGTACGCATGGTGACATCAGTATTCGCACCCGACAAAAGACGGCGTGCTCGGTGCATGTGCCGCGAACTGTTGGTTCGGTTGTGCAATCGGAACAAATGACCTACTTGACTGCGGTGACGCATTATTGTTGTTTGTACGATTAAAATTGTCTTGATTTCTTTGAATATTATTATGTTGTTTATAATGTCTGGGCTGATGCGAATTGTTCGGTGTAGATGTGCTGTTTGTAGCACTATTCGGTACATGTGTACTTGATATGCTATGTGAATCTTTCTTTTGATTATTAGATTCAATTGCATTTTGGTTATTAGGCAAATTGGGTCTGTTATTTCTGCTAAAATTACGTCTGTCGTTTGTTTTCGACTCATAGACTGCCTGGAAGTTTTGTTCTTCTAAAACTATTTTTAATGCATCCTCTAACGTTGTGACGTCGCGCAAACGAACTAATCTAACTAAAAATGGCGGTAAATTAAACAAGAAAGCATTCATCGCTCTGTTACTATAAATGATTTGCTTTGCCTTACGTAGAGATTCATCAATGATAGTTTCTGATATTTTAGCAAATAAAACACTTCTCATCCGCTGTATTCTATGGTAAAAATCTAAATAACTTTCACCCTTATTTATTCTACACGATTCTAATTCCATTGCTAAACAATCCTCTGTGCGTGGATCACCGAAGTGTTGGTTTAACAACTTCTTCAGCTCGTCCCACGTACCTATAGCTTCTCTTTCGCCTACCAAACTGGCTGCTTCGCCTGATAACCTACTAGTTACTACATGAAATAAATATTCATTTTGGGCTGCGGTTCCTAAGAACGTAGACAAAATGTATTCACATTTTTTTATAAATAAAGGCAACATTCTAGTGTCGCCGCTGAATATTGGTATGATGTTAACCAATTCCTGTAGGACACGGGTTACGTTTTCCATTGTGAAAAGTTATGAAAGAAACAAACGCGGAGAGAAAAAAAAATCACACTAATGTGCTACTAAACTATCACTATTCTAAAATATTAGTACGTTTAAAATCTATGCAAATATTATTACGGCGTTGTCCAATCCCTAATAATACACAAACACATAGATTATTACAAGGTTGGGATATAGATGGAAGAGCTGAGAGGAAGGTGAAAAAGATTTACTCACAATTCCGCAGCTAGCTCCATGCTCCCTGAATTACTGCTGTGGCTGGTCCTCTTCCGTAACTCGAAGTGGCTCCTTAATGAATTTATTTGTTCGGCTATCTCTGCTAAACCGTAGACACGGACGTCGGCTACTCCACGTAGAATTGTATACACGGCAAACTGACTACAGAGATCCTACCGGCTGCGCCAATTAAGTAAGCGACAACGGAAGTGTTAAAAAATAACTTTATTCCGACAGAGTTACAGCGAAACAGTAATTGAATTCATCTAACAAGATATTGATCTTATATACTAACTTAATTGCTAACGTAGTACATCCACAGCGTGATCAGATTGACGCATGTTCTAGATAATTATAAATGCTGATCGCGCAGTGGGGAAATTGAGAAATAATAATCTAGTAAATACTTATTGTCTGACAAAGCTAATATTGGTAGGTTGGGGTTCCTTAACTCGCGCCTTTTGCCGCGCTCCGCCCGACCGACACTCTGTCGGGCGAGCCAAAACTAAAACCGATCGGGTCCTCCTCGGATAGCTTGGATCGGGGGCCTCCTCGGCCCTTGTTGCCAATGGCAAGTGGTGGACAGGAAACTGCGTTGCCCCCCCCAGAATACGTGGGGCTTGACGCGCAATGCGTGGCGGATTCTCGTACTGCTGTGCAGTCCGTACCGCCCTGGGGTAGTTCCTTTTCCTCAGTTCTGTCCATATTTTCCTTTTTGAGGGTGCGGTCCCTTTCTCCCCTTCTCTTCTCTCTCCCTCTCTCACTGCTTGCTCGCTGCCCTCATAGTCACGTCTGATGGTCAGACGCGTACCAGAGAGCAGCGAGCAAGCCAATGAGACGCACACCGTCCGAGGACCCGAACACTGCTCAAGTCTCCGAACGGTGTGCCCCTCTTGTGTCTCTCTTGGTCTGGTCTCTCACTTGGGACCTTCCGGCATGAGTGGCTCTACCGGCAAAGCCCCCAAGATCACTGAGACACGCAAGCCCCACCACGACGGCAACGTGGAGACACGGTTGGTGGGGTCGCGGGCTACCCTGGCGCTTCCACCTTAAATGTGCACAAAAATATTAGGTGTACTTATTTCACTAACGCTTACATTTTCTTGTATGTTAATACAATTGTTTTGTTAATGTTGAAGAGTACACTTTTTACGTTCGACGAAATATTTTCTTCATACGAGTACAACTCCATATTTATTCTTCAGAAAAAAATATCCGACTGTTTAAAAATCAACCCTTATTATTATTATTTATTTACTATATTGTACTTTATTGTAGGTGTTGAGGTGTACCTCATAATATCAAATAAAGCATAAGTACGTGATTTACGAAATAATAATAAAATTGTGTTCGCTTCAATATTATAAGCACATTATACATTATCCCTCCCTAAGAGAGAAATTATCCGAAGGTGTCGCAGACGGTTTCGGAGAATTTCGACAAAAGTTTATGAACTGAAATTTATACATTATAAAGATAACTATTGCTATTACAATAACCACATACTCTAAGATGGTCCATATACTAATTTCTATTGTCACTGTTTGTGTCGTATCGTCTATTTCACTAAATTTTGCACTTTGTAACACTTCTTTCACATCACTGAAGTCCACATTTCTTAGATCCACTTTCTTTGATCTTCTCTGGATGTCCTGTTGTAGGTCTGGCATCTGGATCAATGGCAGCTGGAGACTGGAAACTGTAGTGTTTGTGGTGGCGGCAATGATGACTTCGCCTATTTGTGTCTCGCATTGTTGGCCAGGTGTCACGATGTAGGTCCCAAGGATAGTGTACTTCAGGATTTCTGTATTGCAATTCTCGGTGATGATGAGATTTTCCTCTGAGTAAACCAACCATTGGTTGTCGGTTATTTTCTGTATCTTAGTTTTTTCTATTTCAATATGGTTCTGTATGCAGTTTTTGTAGTTGTTCTTCATCAGCATTATTTGTTCAATGCAGGTCTCGGTTGGAAACTGGGCTAAATTAGTTTCAGCGCAAAGGAATTTTCCATTTTCAATCTCAGTACATGGGCTTACCACGGGCATGTATTTCAATCTATTCACCATCAGGTAAGGATATTTGGGTATTATTGTAAAGGTATTTGGAGAATGGAATATAGGGATGGGTATAACCTTGTAATAATTATATGTTTCGTTATTTATTAGGGGAACTTCTAAAACAAAAACTAACTTGTTGTTATTTATATATGATTTAAGTATGATATTACGTTCTAATTTTATTAAATTATGTTTGTTTACTGGGTATATTGTTCTAGCATGTTTAGCAATGACTTCTAACGTATTATATAATTCTGTACTATTTATAATGGATTGGTGCAATGTATTCAGTTTGCTAAAGGCTATTGCCGTTTCAATCTCTTGTATGTTTTCGTAACAGGTTCGAAAGTTATTTAAAATTTGATACATAGTATTTAATATTTGGAAAAGTTTGTTAAACCTGAACTCATGTTCAACTAATTTTTCCATTTCATTGGTATGTAAACCCAAGTTTTTAATATTTGAATTTATTATTTCAGAGTCATTTACTAATTTATCAAAAGCTTTTTGCATTGATGATACTTTACGTTCGACCACATGCTCTTTGTTCTGTATCATTTGGATTTCTCTATCATATTTAATTGCATCGTCTTCATCCAAATTTCCTGTGATAGCTTTTACAAGTGAGCCTAATGGATTAAACAAAGCTCTTTTGTTTCTATAATGGAAAGGTAAGATTTGAAAAAATCTATCCTTAGTTAGTTTAATAAGATATTCTATTTGGCTTTCTATTCCTATAGTTTCGTTACTAAGACTATTTTCCTTAATTTTAATTTTCAAGTTAATAAAATCCCGAATATTATTATCTATTTGTAAGTGTAATGATTCTAAATCTACAATTTTGTATATTGTCCAATAACTATTCCTCTTCACTGCTACTCCCCGCTTTATCGCTGCTATCCCCGGATTCTGACCGAGGTTTTGGAGGTCCAGCGTGAGTGTTGGCACCACTAGTACCAGAAGTACCAGGCACGATCTGTGGAGGACGTTTTACATTTTTTAAGGCTACTCTAGTTTTCCTTTTCTTTACTTCTACTGGGACTATATTTCTTTCAACTTCACCTATTACTTTCGCTTTTTCATATCGAGGTTTTTCTTTAGCTTTTCTAATCCTAGTGTCTTTCATGTAAATATTATCGTCTGGTTCGAGTATCGGTGTCGTTTCGCCACCTTTTTTATTAATTATTTTAATTTTATCGGATTCTAATTTTTCTGTTATGAATTCATAGAGTATTTTAAGGCGTTTTCTATGATCTAACAATAATTTCTGAGTTAAGTTCTTCTCTCTATCCACGTTAAATACATTTTCGGAATAAGTGTGACCAAATACTAGTTCAAAAGGCGTAAAATCTGTTGCTGAATGTATGGTGTTGTTATAAGCCATGATGGCATAAGTCATAACTGATGCTGCATCTAAATCGCTTTTATCGTATTTTGCTATACGATAAATCTCAATAATGGTAGAATGAAACCTTTCTACTATTGCCATTGAACTGGGATTATTTGGCGTCCCAATATGAAGTTCAATTTTGTAAAAGCTTAACATTTCTTTAATCAAAGTATTGTTGAATTCTGTACCGGAATCGCAACTAATTTTCCTAGGCAGACCATACCTGCTGAAATATTTAATCAATGCCCTAACTATCTCTGGTGTACTCCTATTCGGTACCTCTATGGCTTGTGCTATCTTACTAAATGCATCCACTATAGTTAAATAATATTTCCCTTCAATATATAATAAATCCATAAAAGCTTCCTGAAAAGGGGCATCCTGGGTTTGTGTTAACTGAATGTGGGGTTTAATCGGCTTTCTATCATATTTCATGCGTTTACATGTTTCGCAAGCATTTATGATTGCCGTGACTGTCTCTTTCATGTTTGCCCACCAATAATGTCTTTTAAGTTTGGTTAAAGTTTCTTTAATACCTCTATGACATGTTTTCCCGTCGTGGTATTTTAAAATAACTTCTTTTTGATCTTCTTCAGATCCTGTCAAATTTATAACTCTTTCTGTACACTCGGTTAACTTAACTGAATCCTTTTTAAATAACTTAATTACCATGTTTGAAAAAGTTTTTCTAAAAGATGGGTGTTCGAAGTATATAAAGTACTTATGTTTTCAAAAAGTCTTTAACTAATATATCGTTATTTGTCGGTAAGTGAACTTCGAGAATTTTTTGTTTATTATTTGAAATATCTTTTACGTCTAATTTATTTTTAAACCATGAATGAATTAAAATCTGTTTTGGTTTAGTATCGACAGCTTCGTTTAAACTAGGAATGCCTTCGTGTTCTCTATTTGAAACTGAGTTGGCAGTGACCCCATCATCAGAATCCGAAAGTTCTATCGTTTCTATTGGAGTTTCGGGGTCTTGCAATTCGCTTTCTATAATTTTTTGTATACGTTCCTGCCTATCTCCTATATTTACGAATATTGAATCTAAATCGTCGTCAATTGCATTAATCTTAATCCTAGATAAAGCATCTGCATTCGTGTTTTGAGGGCCTTTCTTATATTTTATTTCGAAATCGTACTCTTCTAACCTTAACCGCCATCGCGTGAGTTTACTATTGCTTGCTTGGCTCTTTCAATGAATACAGCCAAGCTAATGGTCTATGGTCTGTAAATATGGTAAACTTATTACCATACAAATACGGTCGAAAGTGCTTAACTGCCCATATTATGGCTAAAAGTTCCTTCTCGATAGTGCTATATTTTACTTCTGTGTCACTCAAGGTTCTACTAGCATAGGCTACAGGCTTATCTGAGCCTATCGTTCCTTGTGACAATACAGCCCCAATCGCAAAATTGGATGCATCCGTGGTTAAAATAAAAGTTTTACTAAAGTCAGGAAATTGTAACAAAGGTGCATTTGTTAAAAGCTTTTTACATGTCTCAAAACATTCTTTATATTCCCCATTAATTACAATTTTGCGACCTTTCTTTAAACAAGCTGTTAATGGTCTAGTTATTTTGGCAAAATCTTTGATAAATTTCCTATAATAACCGATTAGTCCTAAAAAGCTTTTAATCTGTGTAACCGTTTCCGGTATAGGATACCTAAGAATAGCGTCTATTTTATCATTATTTGGTTTCAAACCTTCACTTGTAATAGTATGCCCTAGGTAGAGTACTTCCTTTCTAAGAAAGTGAGACTTATCTAATTGAACTTTTAAATTTGTTTGACGGAAGCGGTCAAAAACTGCCCTAAGTTTTTCTACATGTTCAGGCAAGCTTTTAGAAAAAATAATGACGTCATCGAGATATACTAAGCAATGTAAGCCTTGAAGGCCTCGTAAGACGTTATCCATCGCTCGCTGAAAAGTTGCGGGTGCGGTCTTTAACCCAAACGGCATTCTGTTAAATTCATAATGACCTGAAGGTGTGCTAAACGCAGTTTTAGCTCTATCTTCCTCCTGAACCTCTAATTGATGGTACCCGCTAGCTAAATCGAGGGTCGTAAAGTATGTACTATTACCTAGCATGTCGAATAAATCGTTAATGTTGGGCAAAGGGTATTTATCATCAATTGTGATTTCATTGAGCCGTCTATAGTCAACTACCATCCTCCATTTTTGTTGGCCTGACGCGTCTAATTTTTTCGGCACTAAATGTACGGGAGCACTCCAGGGAGAATGAGATTCCTGGATAATGTTATCCCTTAACATTTTCTCGACTTGACTACTGATCTCTTTTGTTTGAATAGGTGGCAATCTATGTGCCTTAATGTTTATTGGGTCTTCATTTTTTGTTCTTATTCTATGTTTAACCTGATTTGTGAAGGTTAACGGAATATTTTCACAATAAAATATATCTTTGTATTCTTTACAAAGTCCCTCCATAACCGTTCGTTCTTCTGAATTCATATGATTTAACTGCAATTTGTCTAAATTCTCTGTTAGCAAGCTGTCCACTTCTATATTATTATCTATGAAATTAACACTAACAGATGGGTCCTGTATGTATGGTTCCACTTGAAAAGGTCCCGTAACTACTAATTTTCTATTTTCATGGCTATAATTCTGAATAACAGTTGTTGCATAGCCTTCAATACACGTAACTAATGCGGCGGGCATTCGAATCCCTTCCGTAAATTGCTTAAAATCTAACACAGCTTCCCCGTTCAGTAAGTTGACTGGGAGTCTTACTCTAAGTTCACTACGAGATGGTAGATTATATACCTCTCTCATAGGCGGTGAATATATGATAGGAATATCAGTATTTTTTAAATGTAATATCTGATTTTCCATATTAATCTTTGCCTGTAATTGCTTCAGCAAATTGCTACCTATTAACCCATCATACCTATCGTCGACACTATAGACATAAAACTTATGGAACTCTTGACTTCCAAAGGTAACCGGTAATGGAATAATAGCCGTTTCACTATGAACACTCGATGCGTGAGTGCTAACAACTTCGAAGGGTTCATACTGTAGATAATTTTTAAAATATTTATTCGCTATATACGGGCTTATAAACGATCTAACACTCCCCGTATCTATCATAAAAACTGCCTTTAATTCTGGTATAACTATATGTGGTAAATTTAAGCGTTTATTACAATTTATTTTTATTCGTTCTCTAGGGTAGAGGCCGTTATGCAAAAATTTCCCGCCCCGGGTTCTTCAGGAGAAAATTCTTGGCACTCATTGTACGAATAACTTGAACTCTGTTCATTATTATTAGAATTATTTATGTAATTAACACGTCGCGACCTTGCAGTACGCATGGTGACATCAGTATTCGCACCCGACAAAAGACGGCGTGCTCGGTGCATGTGCCGCGAACTGTTGGTTCGGTTGTGCAATCGGAACAAATGACCTACTTGACTGCGGTGACGCATTATTGTTGTTTGTACGATTAAAATTGTCTTGATTTCTTTGAATATTATTATGTTGTTTATAATGTCTAGGCTGATGCGAATTGTTCGGTGTAGATGTGCTGTTTGTAGCACTATTCGGTACATGTGTACTTGATATGCTATGTGAATCTTTCTTTTGATTATTAGATTCAATTGCATTTTGGTTATTAGGCAAATTGGGTCTGTTATTTCTGCTAAAATTACGTCTGTCGTTTGTTTTCGACTCATAGACTGCCTGGAAGTTTTGTTCTTCTAAAACTATTTTTAATGCATCCTCTAACGTTGTGACGTCGCGCAAACGAACTAATCTAACTAAAAATGGCGGTAAATTAAACAAGAAAGCATTCATCGCTCTGTTACTATAAATGATTTGCTTTGCCTTACGTAGAGATTCATCAATGATAGTTTCTGATATTTTAGCAAATAAAACACTTCTCATCCGCTGTATTCTATGGTAAAAATCTAAATAACTTTCACCCTTATTTATTCTACACGATTCTAATTCCATTGCTAAACAATCCTCTGTGCGTGGATCACCGAAGTGTTGGTTTAACAACTTCTTCAGCTCGTCCCACGTACCTATAGCTTCTCTTTCGCCTACCAAACTGGCTGCTTCGCCTGATAACCTACTAGTTACTACATGAAATAAATATTCATTTTGGGCTGCGGTTCCTAAGAACGTAGACAAAATGTATTCACATTTTTTTATAAATAAAGGCAACATTCTAGTGTCGCCGCTGAATATTGGTATGATGTTAACCAATTCCTGTAGGACACGGGTTACGTTTTCCATTGTGAAAAGTTATGAAAGAAACAAACGCGGAGAGAAAAAAAAATCACACTAATGTGCTACTAAACTATCACTATTCTAAAATATTAGTACGTTTAAAATCTATGCAAATATTATTACGGCGTTGTCCAATCCCTAATAATACACAAACACATAGATTATTACAAGGTTGGGATATAGATGGAAGAGCTGAGAGGAAGGTGAAAAAGATTTACTCACAATTCCGCAGCTAGCTCCATGCTCCCTGAATTACTGCTGTGGCTGGTCCTCTTCCGTAACTCGAAGTGGCTCCTTAATGAATTTATTTGTTCGGCTATCTCTGCTAAACCGTAGACACGGACGTCGGCTACTCCACGTAGAATTGTATACACGGCAAACTGACTACAGAGATCCTACCGGCTGCGCCAATTAAGTAAGCGACAACGGAAGTGTTAAAAAATAACTTTATTCCGACAGAGTTACAGCGAAACAGTAATTGAATTCATCTAACAAGATATTGATCTTATATACTAACTTAATTGCTAACGTAGTACATCCACAGCGTGATCAGATTGACGCATGTTCTAGATAATTATAAATGCTGATCGCGCAGTGGGGAAATTGAGAAATAATAATCTAGTAAATACTTATTGTCTGACAAAGCTAATATTGGTAGGTTGGGGTTCCTTAACTCGCGCCTTTTGCCGCGCTCCGCCCGACCGACACTCTGTCGGGCGAGCCAAAACTAAAACCGATCGGGTCCTCCTCGGATAGCTTGGATCGGGGGCCTCCTCGGCCCTTGTTGCCAATGGCAAGTGGTGGACAGGAAACTGCGTTGCCCCCCCCAGAATACGTGGGGCTTGACGCGCAATGCGTGGCGGATTCTCGTACTGCTGTGCAGTCCGTACCGCCCTGGGGTAGTTCCTTTTCCTCAGTTCTGTCCATATTTTCCTTTTTGAGGGTGCGGTCCCTTTCTCCCCTTCTCTTCTCTCTCCCTCTCTCACTGCTTGCTCGCTGCCCTCATAGTCACGTCTGATGGTCAGACGCGTACCAGAGAGCAGCGAGCAAGCCAATGAGACGCACACCGTCCGAGGACCCGAACACTGCTCAAGTCTCCGAACGGTGTGCCCCTCTTGTGTCTCTCTTGGTCTGGTCTCTCACTTGGGACCTTCCGGCATGAGTGGCTCTACCGGCAAAGCCCCCAAGATCACTGAGACACGCAAGCCCCACCACGACGGCAACGTGGAGACACGGTTGGTGGGGTCGCGGGCTACCCTGGCGCTTCCACCTTAAATGTGCACAAAAATATTAGGTGTACTTATTTCACTAACGCTTACATTTTCTTGTATGTTAATACAATTGTTTTGTTAATGTTGAAGAGTACACTTTTTACGTTCGACGAAATATTTTCTTCATACGAGTACAACTCCATATTTATTCTTCAGAAAAAAATATCCGACTGTTTAAAAATCAACCCTTATTATTATTATTTATTTACTATATTGTACTTTATTGTAGGTGTTGAGGTGTACCTCATAATATCAAATAAAGCATAAGTACGTGATTTACGAAATAATAATAAAATTGTGTTCGCTTCAATATTATAAGCACATTATACATTATGGTGCGTAGGTTCTCCGGGGCCTAGTTATGGAGCGCCGCCAACGCTGCGCTATCACTGTGACAACCCGCCCATCGGCACTAGGGTTGTGATAGGCTTCAATGTTCATACCATGGGATCGTTATTCGATATAAGTTTTATAGGGCAAAACATTGAGTACATTTATAATGAAAAAAAAAGATATTCTCGTTTCAAATTCATTGAGGCTACAAAAACTACTTTAAAAATACTGAAACCTTTAAACCAATTGAATATTTCAACATTCATTCAGAATCTATCGAGGTTCCTACGTCTTTTTTTAAGCGCTACCCAAATTCTGGAGCCTGCATACGTATTATTTAGCGAGCGAATCTAAATTCACACTATAAAGTGTTTTAACACTGGCCGGTTTCAATGTCAAACAGTCCGAATAAATAAAACAATTGCCCATCGTGTCATGTTCGATATTTAAATCGATGGAATGGTGTTTGGTTTTAGACATGTGAACTGCAACAGAGTGACTCGAATCGTTCGGAATCGGTTAGTGAATCGATATTCATCTTCACACGAGCAGCATCTTCTGGTTATAGTCATATAGAGTGTCAGTTTCTCATATTTCATTCAACGATTGACGTCTGGAATGGTCTGCGGGATATGGAGAGGCGCTTGCCGAACGTTTGCTACGGTATGCGATTATGCATTGGGTTTGATTCGATTTGCTCCCTTAGTCGTTAAATTGTGATTGTAGAACGTAAAGTTCACAGAACAAATACCATTAAGTCGCTAATGATGAAAATTGGTGGTTTATTAGAAGTAGTGACAATTTTTTTTAGAGATTATTCTTAGATGGTTTAGTCATGTTGAGAATATGAATGAAACGTAGGGAGGGGACGCCATAGCTAGAAGTATAATAAACATTAACAATAAAACGTTAACATAAAATCTTGGATGTTTTGAAATGGTCAGGTGCGTAGCAGCTACTCACAACAGAGGCCAACCACCAACTCTTAAAGCAGTATTACTTTAATATTACTTCCAGTGGGAAAGAGACGGAGCTATACGACGTATAGCTCCGTCTTCCCGCTTGAGTTTATGGTAGTACCATTATGAAAAAAAAACAAGTTTATGTAAGCATGCATGATGAATAATATAATTGTGTCGAAACTCGCGGCATTTATTGCTTAATCTTGAATATACCTACAGTCTAGTCCCAAACTAAAGAGAATATCGGTTGATTCTTGTAAGTCTTCGCTTCTCTCAGTAACCTCAAATGTCACATGAATTTCTATCAGTTTCACCTCAGAGACCAGTTAGCTAGAACGCGGTTCTTTTAGTTCAGCCCCCGTTATTAGTCTGCGGCAAAGTATTAATATT
The DNA here is from genome assembly GCA_947386135.1 of Melanchra persicariae. Taxonomy (NCBI): domain Eukaryota; kingdom Metazoa; phylum Arthropoda; class Insecta; order Lepidoptera; family Noctuidae; genus Melanchra; species Melanchra persicariae. The sequence continues at coordinate 1,118,928 of OX376653.1, read as the reverse complement.
AATGGATAGCTACGAAACTAATTTGGTAAAGTTTCCGCTCTAAGTTTATCTTAGTTTCTTAACATTTTTAAGCAGTTCTGTCACAGCTTGTTTTGGCTTGTATCCCGAATAAAAATCAGAATTTGTAAAGCAGTAAGGCAGTACCATCTTACTAAACAAATATTGTCCCTGTTTGTTGACGTTTAGGTTATTATTTTTCACATGTTGTTATTAAAATGGCTTATTTAAATAAACATAATAAGGGTTATAATTAAATAAGGGTTAAAACAGGACTGTCTTAAGATTATTACAACATTTGGTTACATTAGTTAGGTATTATTTTTGAATATTATTATTATTTTCCGTGGAGTTTCTTGCACGTTCTTCTCCATAGAGATCTACGCTTTGGAACGTGCAAATAGCTTCATCTTTTTTTTTTGACCGACCGACCTTGACAATTCAAAAGTGCCTGTAAATGGTCTAATTGAAATACATGCTTTGACTTTGACTTTGACTTTGAATTATGATGATAGACTGTCAGATTCTTTACATCCAGATAGGATGTGTGTGTGGATGTTCAATTTTATAATAAAACTAGCTTTTGCCCAAGGCTCCGCCCGCGTGGATGTCGGTTTTCGTGTAAAAAATTAGCCTATGTCCTTCTCCATATCCCAGACTATATATCATAACGATCCGTTCAGCCGTTTTAGCGTGAAAGCGTAACAGACAGACAGAGTTACTTTCGCATTTACAATATTAGTAGGGATTAGAACGATCATTGTTTTTCAAACAAGTTTTCTTTTCTGATTTCTCTGTTATTTTTTATTTCCTTTGTCATTTTCAGTGTAAAAGAATTAAAATAAAATTGTTAAGCATTTAAAACTCAATTTTAAACAAAAGTTTTACATTAACATTGCGAACGGAAATCATAATCGCCTCTTTTATTGCGATATACAGCTCAGCACTCTCATTAAAAATCTGCAACCATACAGAACCTAACATCTCACTGCAGTTAATTTTATTGTCCGTGGCTTCTGCATTGTTTTTCGGCAATAATTTTAATTTTTAGCGCGAGCCGGCGCGGCGCGCGGCGTAGCGGAACGATGCATAAAGCGCACCATGCATGTGTGTATTGTTGTTAATTCTGCGACTAAGACAAAACCTCGGCAGTCGGCGGGCTTGTCCGCGAGCCCCGTGTAGGAAGCATAAAAATAATTTATATGTCGCTCGCCACCGACGCTGTTCGGTGTGTTACTGTATCGGGAATTAGTTTGGAAGACTGGAAAGATAGTGCTTTTATTTATCTTCAGGTATTGTGAATGTACATGGTTTGCTAAAGAAACTTATAAATGGCATGAAGCTCTATAAGTTTCATTTCGCAAAGTTTTCATGAGATTTTCTTGTGACGATAGGAAAAATAAATTAGCTTTATCCACTGATACACATAGCTTTACTTCCACGACAGTGATGTCAAATGTCAACTGCAAGCTCCGCTCAGACACCTTACTTCTGACGTTTCATAAGTGCACTTCGGTTTATGTGAAAAAGAGAGTGAAATCATTCGCTTTCGATTTCGATTCGCTTCGATTCGCTAAATCATTCGCTCGCGTTACTTCTAAATTGCAGAAGTACTGCAGAGTTTTACCTAATGATAAAAGTGCGATGCAGTAGCAGGCCTCGTTCAGCAAACAGGGAGGTCACACTTACAGTGGGATCGTCTGCGTCTGTATCACAGAAGTACTAGACAACTATACCGAATGACAACTGTGCGAAGCAGGAGCCAGCCTGGCTCAGCAAACAGAGAGGTCACGCTTGCAGTGGCATCGTTCGCAGTCGCTGCTGAATTAAAGTATCGCGGCTACGTGTTACAAACCGCCATTTTTAACGCAGCGCCATATTTTCGATACGGAAGTCTAACTAGAAGTTATTATAATGCGAAGTGCTGCTCTGAATGAAAATATTGTCGGAATACAAGATTTTAAACAAGGATGCTGAAGGCTTGTTTGCAAAAGAAACGGAGTTGAAGTATGGAAATGGGAATTTGTCTTGTTAGTTTGTCGGTAACGTTTTTTTTTGTGGTTTTGTCTTGATCTGGCTTCGTAACAGGTTTGCGGTACCTAGTATTTTTGTTGTTGACATGTTGAGGGTATTTTGAAACGGTTTCGATAACGAGTCGAGAGACCTTGGCTGGCCCTGATATTGATGGATGAAACACATGTAATGCCTGTGTGTGTGATGGATTGAGAGGAAGAGGGAGCTAAATTAAAGATGGATGGATTGTGTGTCGTGATAAAAATGATGTAAAAGAAAAGGAAGTCAGTGATTACATAGCAGTTGACAAGATGGAGTGAAAAAAGAAAACGTATAGTAACATGAAGTTGATTTGCCTCGCCTTATAATACATATTTTGAAAAGTTCATGATTTGCTGTAGTTACCTAAATTCTTTGAACATGTTGAGTCACAGCACATCTAAGAACCATTGATCCTACTAATTGATCTCAGGTAATGGCGGCCGATGACGCCGTCGACTAATTAATGGCCCAGACATAATAGACACATGCAGCGGCGGCGTCATTGGATGTTGACAGTGGTGACGTCATTACCAGGTGACAGGTGAGCGATGACAATGAGTGACGGTTGTGAGAGGTAACGCAACAGATGATACGCGTTAGTTTAATTATCGATTACGGTTGAGGCCTAATGGGAAAGCTGCTGGTGCCCTTTCTTTCTTTTTCAGAATTTTATTGCTCTAATTATAACAATTAAAATAAGGATATAACAAGTACCATGATCTTAGAATAGAATAACCACAATGGAAACACGAAAATGGAAGTGAGTTCTGAACAAAGTGACATTCTGTCAGTGATGACGATTGTGAAAACTTCAAAATAAATTGAATTGAGAGTTATATTCTTACCTTGTGAGTTTTTGACAGTAATTGTAGAGTTGCTAGCCTAGGTGACTGAGACATAATAATATATTGTATCTTTGACATCAAACCTTTTAATAATCTAAAAACGAAACAGACATAGAAAGTTATTTCCCATTGCTCGTGGCAGGCAGCGTGTAAAAGGCATTCGCTGCTGAGTCGAGATTAGCGCGCGAAGTGGAATGCTTCACTGTTGACTATTGACACCGCGCGCTCCGCCATATTGATCTGCAAGAGATGATTCACACCTCCCACTGTATTGAACTGTATGCATTTAGGATTTAAGAATAGGAGTCTCTCAGAGGAGCTCACTGCTAGGTGGAGCTGAACTGTTTGATCTTCAAGTGTAACCAACGCTTGCCAGGCTCGACCAGTATCTAGTGGATCTTCTTCTTTTTGAGTCGATGGTTAACTCTTTAGATTGTTTGGGCCCATTAGGTCGCTACGTTACCTGGCAGCAGCGGTGGCATTAATTAAATCTTCAATCGTCAGGCGACCGCGTACCGGAACATGCAGTGTTGAAAGGCTTCCCACAAGATGGACCGTCTTTCGGCTGATATGATGAAAGGTGTATGGGCACTTAGGCCATCTACTGGTTATCAACGAGTCTCAGAAAGCACGTTTAACTGTTGGTCTGCCTGACATTTGTAGATCTTTGACAGTCGTTAAGTCAGAAGCCAGAAAATGACTGTCCTGCCAAGGGGTATGATGTTGACAAGTGATTGTGGAGGTCAAAAAGACAGTTGGAGCCAAATAAAATACTAGTATTTAGCAAGCAGTCGGTCCGACGTGAGGTCTACTACGACATCGTTGGGAAAGGTTAGCAGATATTTACATTTTAGAATACCTACAGGCATATCTCCGCCTATGTACCACTATTGTACATAAAGTTTAAATAAATAAATATCTCTAGGAATAGTTAAAGGCTGGTGTAGACAGGGGTTCTCTCTCTTGTCGAAAGATGAAACTGTTTTTCAAAGCATATCACGAAAGATAGTTTTCTTTTATTGATGCAAATGAATTAATCTTTAGGTACCTAACAAAAAAGTTTCCATTTAGTTAATTTTAACGATCCTAAAAGAGATGCAATTTGGCCCAGATTTTTCAGTGGAAAAGACTAGATAGAGATATCCAAAATGATGTTTTTTTGCCAAATAGTATTTCCTAATCAAACCCGACCATTACTATTGCAAGCCAGCTAGCTGATTCAGCTGATTACTGTAAGTAGCTTATGATTGTCATAATCCCGCAGCTATATACAGCGGGTTCACAGAAATAAGACAATGCCTGTATAATCCAATTAGCCGTGCAAATAAATGGCTTAGCGCCATCATTCATGGGCTTGAATGCAGTAGGTATCCACACAATGGGGCGGAGTGGTAATCAACGTTATTATCATTTTGATGGGTATTGTGTATAGAATATGGGTTTTTGTGGAATATTTGGATGATGAGGTAGATTTGCAAATAGAAATGTTCATTCTTATCGAGAGATAATTTGCAGGATCGTAACAAAGCTTCATATTATAAAAATCGGCCAAGTGCGAAGCGGACACGCACACAAAGTAAGCCGTATCGTAATTAGAAAAAGTCAAGATTCGATCTTCAAGGTTAAGCAATAGTTGCCAAGGTCGGTCTGTCGATGAGTGACCATCTTAACGTATCAAAAGCACGTTGAGCAGTTGGTCTCGGCAGTCTTTTGTAGATCTTTGGCAGCCATTACGGATTGTCATAAGCCAGAAAATCTGACTCCATCTTGCCAAGAAGTACCGTGTTACCCAGTCAGTAAGGGGTTGCCCACAATATAGTTGGTAAAAGAATAGGCAGATGATGGAATTGGAAACAGTCACTTTTGTTGTATAGGCCATTTTTTTTGTAATATCTGCAACAGAAATACACACTCTATGAACATTTTAACTATTCTACGTATTAAAGTTCATGAGATACAGCCCAATGACAGACAGATGGACGAAGAGCGGGGGTTTAGTTAGAGTGTTCCGTTGGTAACCCAATTAACTGACAATATGTTATTACTAGCTGAACTGACAGACCTATATTGTCCAAACGGAGCTCATGCAAGAAACCCATAGAAGACAGGCAAAAACAGCGTTTTAAATTTCCCTGATATTTAAATTTATGTTTATGGTATGTTTTCTAAACAGTCTTAAAACTTTTCTTAGGCTGTTTTGAACATTTATAGACCGTTCTCAAGCGGTCTAGAATTGGATAGTCATTGAAAAGTAATTTTATTTATACAAATACAACGTGTTACAGAATAAACGCAATACCTCTTGAGGGGTAATTGTAGGTATTCATCATTATGAACAACTTTAACTATGGGACTAAACCCGAAATCGCGAAAAAAAAAACAACTGTTCAGTACATTTTGACGAGTTATGCGCATGTAATATGGTGCAGACGATTTTTTTCTCGATTTCAGTGTTGGTCCTATAGTGAAAGTTGTTCTTAATGAAGAGTACAATGTCCCCTTAAGAGGTTTTGCGTTTATTCTGTTACACGTTGTATATTACTAGATTACACTTATTTAGTCCGGTTAAGCAGTTGATATCCCAAGTGTGTTAACTTGCTAGTGGTCATACCTAAAAAAAAAAAAAATACATTACACTTACATTTAGATTATGTTGTTATATATGTGTGATTATTACTAAACTTAATTTAGGTGTTCTACTTAGAACCGTGAAGCTAAAATTCAATATTTCTAAACTCCTACGCATGTTCCCCGTTAATAGCTCTTTGTTAGGACTGGGACCTCACCACTCTTCATTGTAATTTACAAGAGAAATGAAATAGTGTGGCATAATTCTTTCAGCGCTTAAACCAAGAACTAAATAAATGGTGGTAAGTAATAGCTTTTTAAATATTATAATGGGTTTTGAACGTCTCACTAAGCGAGTTGTGACCGCACAGAGCGCCTGTAATTTTATTTATGTGAATATTTTTTTTATTTATCTATTATATACTTTTTTTTACTTTTTTTTTGTTTTGAAATTTCGTTAATAAAAATATGAAATAAAGCCTGATACGAAATTGACGTGACGAAGGATTCCGATAGGTTATCAAATTCTATAAACGTTATAATTTGTACGGTATGTAGTTTTTGATAAAATAATAATGTATTGGTAAGAGGTAAGCTCCCGAGGCCTTTCCACGGATAAAAAACCGGCCAAGTGCGAGTTGGACTCTCACACGAAGGGTTCCGTGCCATAAACAAAAAAAAAACACCATTTCTTGTATGGGAGCCATACACAAACGTGTTTTTTCCTTTAATGTTTATTATTTGTTGTTATAGCACTGTAAAAATTTCAACCGTCTACCTATTTCGGTTCTTGAGATACAGCCTGCTGACAGACAGACGGACAGACAGTGGAGGCTTTTGTCAGCAGAGAATAGTGAAGCTTTCTATCAGTAAACAAATTTTCGTATCGGATTCGAACTGCCAGAGATTACTACCAACAAACAAACGCTCACGTAAACCATTTGAATGTCATTCTCAGATAATTTTAATTCGGCCATTTCTTTCATGATAGCTCTACAACTGTCTATGAATCTTTTAAGCACAAATAGTATTAGAAGATAACAAGATTCCAAACATCTGTCAGGTGTAGTCTAAAACCGGGGCGGGGTAGTCAACAGACAGGAAAAAGGTGTCTCTAAGCTTCTACGATATCCCAAAGGAATGTTGGGACGCCAGGTTTGCCGCAATTTTGTGCAGACAGGTGCCATGATACCAACTATTTCGGGCTGTTATCGCTAGCTAAGGATATTTAAAACACTGGAATGAGGTATTTTGGTTTTAGTGATGTTGTGTAGCGACGTCGTGAGTAAAGTCGTTCTACTCTTTCTAATTAATCAATTGCTCATAAAGTGCTCAATAAATACTTATTTTTCAACACACTTTCTCGACAACAGCAGTGCGATTCTGTCAACATGTCGAAGTGAACACTTGGGCGGGGTGCACGACGGGTGAGTTGTCAAACCATACAAATAAGATGGAATGACAGCTCTATTGTCGTTCACTCCGCCTCAGTGAACACCGTGAGATGTCGACAGAATCGATCGGCTTTGTCGTTCACTCCGCTTAGGTGAACACCGTGAGATGTCGACAGAATCGACCGGCTGGCTATAACCCTACCGCTTTTATGGCTAGTTTACACAGTGCGAGCTAGCGTACGAGTCAGCCTGTCGAGTAGCTGCAGTGCAGTAACTCGCATCGTATGGACGTATCTTACGAGTTACTGCCACGTGCGAGTTGGATAGTTGTTCGCATTGCTCGCGTCCGAGTTTATTCAACATTTTATGTTTTCACTGCCTGCTTGCCTTACAGTAACTTGCACATAGCAGCAGCTTGACCATCACTCGCATCGTTCGGACGTGTTCGGCAGTAGCTCGCCAGGATGTTGCGAGCGGAACCTGCATTTTTTGGGTGCTGCAAATCGCAAGAGACTAGGCAGCTACTATCACCGTGTAGACATCTAAGGCGAGCCGAGCCACTGGCATGCGAGAAGACGATCTGAGTATTTGTCTACTGTTTAGTAGGTAAGCAGCTCGCGCTCGCAAACTAGCCATTAGGCACCTAAGTGTGTTAACAACAACGTTTAATACACGCGGGACACTGCTGCCCCTGGGCTCAATAACGGCCTCGCCTTTTGCTCGACTACAAAAAAGAAAATCATTTTACCTATTAATATTCTGAAATTACGCTTTTATCTTTGGCTTCTTATTGTTTTCACTAGTTCTAAGGTGTTTTTTTGTTTTACGTTCTTATGTCAATAACTGTAATTATAACACATTTTCTTACTTAAGAGCCTTTACGCGGTTCGGCTTTTCATCATTCCGCCTCGAGCGCCCGTTCGAGTCGCACGCATCCCACCTCCACGCAGCTCTCCGCTACGACCGTAGCAGCAGACCCCCGGCGCTACGCCCCCGTAGCGCGCGACACCGCCGACCGCTACGCGCACCGCAGCTCGGACTTCGCATCGTCACAGCGTAGGTACGTTAGCTCGCCTACGCGTGCTACGTAGCTCCGCCCACTCCGTAGCAGTGCTACGAGACTTGCTACGCAGTCTCTTAGCGTGCTACGAGGTGACTCGTTTCGGTTGCAAGTGAATTTATTCGCTTGCTACCGATAGAGATTTGCCCTTCAGGTAAAATCCACTGTTTGTGGTACTTGGTGGATACCTTACGGTGCCAACTAAGCCAAGTGGTGTGGACCCGACACACCTACCAAGCCCCTTCAGGGCTTGGTAAAGTCGGAAGGGTTTAGGTGCGCGGCCTTGGGGGATCTCCTAGTCGCGCCCTAAATTCTAATCCCGTTTCCTTCCAGGGTGCACCTGGTGACGGCTGGGTGTGTCTACCCCTACGTCACCAGCTTGGTCGAAAGACCCATAGGGCCCCACTGCACATTAAGATCGGCAGTGGGTATACAAGCTTAGGGCTCACCCTAGGCACTCACCTCCCTGACCGAACCCGGCAGGGAGGGTACTCATCCCCGGGAGCTCCCACCCGGGGAGTTAGGTTTAGTGGCCCTTCAGGCCGAAGACAGTTGTGCTGCCGGAGAGTTTGTTTGGGCTTTCTTCTCCCCGGCTAGAGCACTAGGAAACGCTCAAGGGAAGGGCTGTTTTTGGGGAACTGTCTTTAGGGACAGGAGCTTAGCTCCCCCCCCCCCCCCCTCTCAGGATGGACGCCTCGAGCGCCATACCTACTCCTTCCCCATCGGTGGCCACCATTATGGTAAACAGTGCCCCGATCCCCGACCACTCTCTCCCCTCTCCCGGCGTAGCAGATGCCCTTATGGCACTGTGCGCCGCCCTTTGTTCTAAGTACAAAGACGACCCCGATGTAGCGTTGTTCAACGCTATTCTCGAACGTATCCAGGGTGAGATGACCACTGTCCCGTCATCTCCACCTAGGGTGTCAACCCCCCCCCCCTCTATAGTGTTGGCACCTGCAAAACCATTCCCCCCCCCGCCACCACAAAAGTGCCCCCCCCCCCCACGACGCTCAGTCGTAGTTCTTCCCCCGCACCCGTTCGGTGCCCCCCTCCCCCCCCCACCCCTGCCCCATCAATGTCTGACATCGCCCAATTCAGCGATGCCTTGGACAGCCAGCTCACTCCCGAGCTGAGCGCCCCCGCCCCCGCCCCCGTCCCCTCCAACACAATGGAGTATGAGTCTGGCTCCGAGTCAGACTCGGATGGACACCACTCCTCGAGCTCCTCGGACAGCTTCATAGTTGTCCAGGGCAAGAGGAAGAAGAGGTCAAATGCTGCCCAGTCAGCACCCAAGGCGAAGAAGCCGACCCAAAAGGCCCCCTCAGGCCAATCTTCCCCTCTCCCCTCCCCAGCCCCCTCTCGCCCCGCTTCACGCGCTGGTACCTCCCAGCAACGAAGCCGCTCCCACAGCCCCATGGCCATTGTCACCCCGGCACCCATCGCCCCCCCTAAGATGAAATCCCCACCCCCATTCTTCGTCCATGAAAAAACCATGTGGACCGAAATCTCTGCGGCGTGCGATGCACGCCACATAAAATTCACTCGTGCCCAGACTGTCAATCTGGGCATAAAAGTAACAGTCCCCACGGCCACTGATTACAGAGGCCTACATAAACTCCTCCGGGAAAGGAACATTCCGTTCCATTCCTACTCTTTCGAGGAGGAAAAACAAGTACGTGTGGTCGTACGTAATGTCCCACACGAAATATCCGTCCAGGATATTCTCAGCGACCTTAAGTCGCAAAAAATTCCGGTGGCTGAGGTCCACCGAATGCACCGTCGTGGGGGTAAACCCTACGACATGATCCTGGTCGTTTGCGACCCAGTTGAGGGGTATCACCCCATTTTCAAACTCAGCCAAGTCTGTAGGCTCTCGGGCATTAAAACCGAGAACCCAAATAGGAGTGGCATAGTTGGGCAGTGTCATCGCTGCCAACTCTACGGCCACACTCAGCGTAATTGCTACGCTAAGCCAAGATGCGTCAAGTGCCTGGGTGACCACGGCACCGCTGACTGCACACGCCCTAAGGACCGATCCCAATGTGTCGAGCCTCCCAGCTGCGTGCTGTGTGGTGAGACCGGGCACCCGGCAAATTACCGGGGCTGCCCCAGGGCACCAAAATCTTCTTCTCCCTCACTGGCAAAGCGCGGTAACGTCCGCCAGTTTAGGGAACGCCCCACCCAAGCCACTAACACCCCAATGGCTCAAAGCCATCAGCGCCCTAATCCCTGGAGGGCAGCAAACCACAAGGCCCACTTCCCGGCCTTGAGGACCACTACCCCTCAGGCTTCACAGGCCCCTCAGGCCTCCCCTAACGCCTCACCTTCTAAGGCCATCCCCGCCCTTATGGATGTAGCCATCCCCCCATTCTCCCCGCCAACGGCTTCTCGCGCGGCTCTCGCAAAGACGAGGCCCCCCGCACGCCTATCACCACCCTCTCCTCCCCCACCAAAGGCTACTCCCGCAGCTGTCCCAGCTCCCTTAGTCGAGACAGTCGAAAATGTTGATGAGAATCTGTCTCTCATCACTTTCCTGGCCTTTTATTCTGATAGGGCCCTCGCCTTAAGCGCGGCACTCAAATCCAGCGGAGGCAACCATGCCTCAATCTATAAGAACTTCAGTGATGTAACTCACTATATTTACAAATTCCACTCCATAGTTAATGGATAAGTCCACTAACCGTAGGCTCAAACCGAAGGCCCTCCGGATAGGGCTCTTCAATGCCAATGGCCTTCTGAGCCAGCGTGACGAAATCGCCACATTCCTCCGCGATCATCAAATTGATGTACTTCTGGTCCAAGAGACCTTTCTCAAGCCCCAACATCGAGACCCTAAAATTGCAAACTACCGTTTAGTTCGCAACGATAGGACCCGATGTCACAGGGGAGGTACCCTTATCTATTATAAAAATTCACTCTACTGTATCCCTGTGGATCCTCCCACTCTTGCACAAGTAGAGGTCTCTGTCTGTCGGCTAGGTATGACAGGCCATCAGCCCATCACGGTCATCTCCTCTTACATCCCTCCTCCTAGCGCCAGCAACACGGCGGCTAACACCTCGGAGATAAAAGATGACCTCATTAAACTTCTCGGTTTGAGTGATTCCGTCATTCTGGCGGGTGACCTCAATGCCAAACACCCCTCGTGGAATAGCCTCACGGCCAACCCCAGGGGGAGAGTCGTTTTCGAACTCTCCGGCCCCCTCAACTTTGATGTCATCGCTCCGATGCATCCCACTCACTACCCTCATGACCCCAACTTTCGTCCTGATGTGCTCGACATTGCCCTCTTAAAGAATGTTAGCCTAAGGCTGCATTCTGTGGAGACAATTGACGAGCTAAACTCGGACCACAGGCCCGTTATTCTGGAGCTTGCCCCCAGATCGGGAACCATGGACCCCACTCAACCCCCTCCTTCCCGAGTGATCACTGACTGGAGAAAAGTAAGCGAAAAGCTGAAAATCACCACGTCACCTCACTTGGATAAGATTCCAGATCTCATCGAGTCTGCCGCCGACACGACGGCTGCGGTCGACTCCTTCACGGAACATGTGCGATCCGTCCTGAGCGAATGCTCAAAGGAGGTCCCGGCGATGAGCGATCATCGCTGGAAACTCCCGGACGAGGTGCGTGCTCTGCTGACGGAGAAGAACGCGGCGGTCCGTGCCTACTCATCCTTTCCCTGCCACAGTAACAAAGTTCACATGCGCTACTTACAGCGTAAAGTAAGTCGCGCCATCGCTGAACTGCGTAGCAGTCGCTGGGAAAAGATGCTTGGCGACCTCGAACCCAATCACCAGGCCTTCTGGGAACTCCAGAGGAAGTTACGCGCCTCTGAGGTTACAACTATGCCTCCCCTCACTCGCCCTGACAATACCATCGCATTTGAAGACGATGAGAAAGCAGAATGCCTGGCCGACAGCCTAGAGTCCCAGTGCTCTCCTAGCTCCTACCCGGTTGACCCAGTTCACCTCGCCAAGGTGGACGCTGAGGTCGAACGTAGGACTTCTCTCCCCCCCGTCGAAGACCCCGAGGACCCCCTCCCCCCCATCACTCCAGATGAGGTGAAGGATATAATCGGGAAACTCAAACCCAGGAAAGCCCCTGGGTCTGACGGTATCACCAATAAGGTGTTCCGTTTTTTCCCAGCTTCCCTTATCATGTTGATGACTGCCATTTTCAACGGCGCTCTGTCCAACAACATGTTCCCACAATCGTGGAAAGAGGCGACCGTTATCGGTATTCCAAAACCGGGAAAGCAAAAGTCCTCCCCTAATAGCTATCGCCCCATCAGTCTGCTCAAGGTCTTAGGTAAAATCTACGAGCGCCTTATTTATAAGCGACTCAGGGACTATGCCGAAGCCAAGGGCCTCCTCCCAAATGAACAGTTTGGCTTTCGAGCTAATCACTCATGTGTCCAACAGGTTTACCGTATCGTTGAACATATCAGCGACCGCACTCAACGCGGTTTAAAAACGGGAGCCGTGTTCTTTGATATAGCGAAAGCTTTCGACAAAGTCTGGCACAATGGCTTAATTTATAAGCTATACAAACTCGGCGTGCCCGACCGTCTCGTGCTCATCATACGAGACTATTTGTCAAATCGCACCTTTCGGTATCGTATCGAAGGTGCGCTTTCCTCCCCCCACCCTATCCGAGCCGGCGTCCCTCAAGGCGGTGTGCTCTCACCCTTATTTTTCACGCTGTTCACAAGCGACATTCCCAGAAATGACAAGACGCAGTTAGCTCTTTTTGCCGATGACACGGCCATCTATTGCTCAGGCAGTAGTGAAAAGTCAATAGCCAAAAATCTCCAGAAGGCGGCCATCGACCTAGGCGATTGGTTTAAATTCTGGAGATTTGAAGTTAATCCCGAGAAAAGCCAGGCGGTCTTGTTTTACAAGCAGCGGGCTAGACTCGTTCCCAAACCACCGAGTCCGATCACCATGTTTGGTAAGCAGATCCCGTGGGAAAAGCAAGCCAAATATCTAGGTGTGATACTAGACCACAGACTCACCTTTGCTGAGCACATAAAAACGGTACGTTCGCGCGCCGCTTTTGCTCTAGGTAGACTCCACTCCATGCTGAATGCACGCAGCAAGCTGTCCCTTAAATGTAAACTGCGCATTTACACAACGTGCATTCGCCCGATTATGACTTATGCGTGTGCCACATTCGCACACTCAAAGTCAAAGCAAATCCACAGGATGCAAGTAGTCCAAAACCGGTTTCTCCGAAAAGCCACGGGCGCCCCGTGGTTTATTAGGAATGAACGACTTCATGTCGACCTCAAAATCCCGACAATAAAACAACTCATGAAACGTCTCACAAAGCGTTTTATTGAATCAGCTGAGAAACACAGCAACCCTTTGATTTCAAAGGCCTCACAATACACTCCCTCTCGTATTAGCAAGATTCGCCGTCCTCGGCATACACTCGTCGAGTCAGATGACGAGATCACAACGATTCAGGAAAGCTGTAGGGAAACCAGCACTCTTAGAAAAAACAAACACAGACCGCGTTCCGTATTCCGACCTCGCCGCCGAGGTCCGTCGCGACGCCCCATTCAAAACCCTCCCCGACTTTTGCAAACGAGCCAGCCCGCGCCGCTGAGCCCTTAGCTTTAATAACCCCTAAATAATAAAACGACCCAGCCTGATTGTCCCTTGCTGTCCCAAACTGACGCCGCTAAGCCGAGGTCGTATTCCACAGGGAATGCCCTTAGCGAGCGGTCAGTAGTTTAGCTTGTAGCTAGATTTGTTGCCTTGGCTGGGGGCCTTAAATTCTTTTGAGGCCACCACAGGTTAGTCCGGTTAAGCAGTTGCTAGCCCTTGCGTGTTAACTTGCTAGTGGTCATACCGAAAAAAAAAAAAAAAAAAAAATTCGGCTTTTCATGCAAACTTTCAAATCCTTATTTTTTTAAATGAATAAACTGATTTTAATGAAACTTGGTATGCGTATGCTAGATATCCAGGTCTTAATAGTTATCAGAGAACATTTTTGAAAAAGATTCTAGAAGGAGAGAGAGCGATTTTAAGTTTTCTATAGAAAGTGAAAAATCACTATATCCTTCCCCCTGAACTCTTTTTCGAAAATGTTCTCTGATAACTATTTAGACCTAGATATATCTAGCGTATGCATACCAAGTTTTATTAAAATCTGTTCATTAATTTCGAAAAATAAGTATTTGAAAGTTTGTATGAAAAGCCGTACCGTGTAAACGCTCTTAAACAAATTACGTTTTTCATCTCAGGGACGATGACGACATTGAGCAGGCGCAGAGGGCCTTGTCGGTTAGAGCGAATCAGCGAACATGCTGGCTCGCGGGTTTGCTCGGCGTTCAGTAAGCGTTAAAATTACCTAGGTACTCTTTTCAGAGCGTACTGCTCTACGTTTTACACGAGCAGCCTGTGGCCTAGATATACTCGAAAATCTGCGTGCAATATAAACAACGCGTTCAGGGTGCTGTTGAGGCGGCCCCGCTACTGCAGCGCATCAGGGATGTTCGCGAACGCACATGTGGATTGTTTCTTTGCTACAATGTGTAAGCGCTGTGCGTCCCTGGTGCGTGGGGTGTGGGGCATCTGGAACAGTATCCTGGCCCATGGAATGGTGGTGCCGCGGTGACGGACAGCACTGCCGGCGTGTATATAATATTGGTATTTCATTATAAAATTGTGTATATTATAAAATTACCTTATTTACTAACATAGGATAAGTTTTTTACTAGCAAATGAGTCATGGTTACTGAAAATAAATAAATTCAATTTATTTATTTATTTAGTTTAGGTTCACCAACAATTATTTACACTGACTTCCCATAAAGTAACACATGCTTAAATATAAATTTACAGCATTTTACAGTGCAATAACCAATTACACCGCATGCATAAAACAAAAAAATCTGAAGGTTAAGCTTAGCGAATTGAATTAAATCCGAGAATAGTTACATACATCATACCTAGACAGAGTTTTGGGTCCGTACCTACTTGTATAGACGTTATGACAATCTAGACACGAGCTTACGTGTTCACCTACACATACTTAGCACAATATCTAGTTATAATTATGCAGAACATGGAATTAGTCGCGTTAGTCGTGCTTATCCTGCGACATTGTTATATTATGCTAATGCCTGATGTATTGTCTCGCTGATGGGGGAATTAAACAAAAACAATGACGGGATCATTGGTGTGAAAGGTAGTGTGATTGGGTTATTGAATTGTTACCTGTGAAAGCATCTCCTGTGTATGTAGGTTATATGTAAAGAGTATAAAGAGTAAAGTCGCTGACCGTTTGTTTCTAAACCACGCCGTTTCAAAATCCTCTTTTGTTTCGGTGTTTCTTCTCAGGGTAGTCAGCAGGAAACACCGGCCTCATCTAGCTTAAAAAGTTGTGTTGTGTTTACTACTCACAAAATAAACAACATTTGTCGTTATTTTGATACGGTTTTCAATAAAAGAAGAACGATGAAAAAGGAATTTTTGTGTGAATTTCTATGATTTTAAATACTAAGACTCATATTTGAAGCAACTATGACCAAAGTGACTAATGAAGGTACCTACGTATAGATTGTGCAAATGCTGAATCTTTGTCTTAATTGACATAATTTTAGTACTTCGTATAGATATACATGTCAGTCCTGTGACATAAATACTGTTTCCTTCAGAAGTATTCGATTTTCATAATCGCAGTAAACTTGTGATTCAAACAACACATGACACTTGTGTATCCCAAATTCCTTACGCATATCTACGACCCTTCCCTATAGTCCATATCATGTTAAAGTCAGCAGTGGTTCGTGCTTATACCGTGTCATTACATTATTGGCGCAATTATAATATGAGGTCAGGCCTGTTAGCAGTCATGAATGGAATGAGAACGAATGGATATTGTAAACAGGGTTTCAAGACTTGAAGTCTTGAAACAACCCAATGGCTGAAATCACGGAGTTGTTGAATGAAGCATAGTCCCGTCAGGTTTTCTTAGCTGAATGACTAGATAACAACATCTAAAATCAGTGTTATGTTTGTCTAATAACGTCCGAAAAGTACAACTCAAAAACGACGATGAGATTTTTCAGTTCGTTTCAAAAACAAACCGTAGAAGGAAAAAGTTGAGGATTTTCCGCAAACAAGGTGTTTAAATAATAAAAAACTCCATAAAACCTCTATCACGGCGAAGTGTCACCGAATTTAAAGTTCATTAATCATTTTAAGAGGACGGTAACTTATTTTCGTGGAAATATCAATCAAGTTAACGTGATCTCCGATTATTTAATTGAAGCGAAGTTTTTGACAAGACACTTCACTCGCTTTTTATCAATATCAAATTTTGATTGATGAAGCCGCCATGCTGGGAAAAATAGGCCTCGTGGTGAGGTGGAAATATGGTGGAGCAGTTG
Organism: Melanchra persicariae; assembly: GCA_947386135.1. NCBI lineage: Eukaryota > Metazoa > Arthropoda > Insecta > Lepidoptera > Noctuidae > Melanchra > Melanchra persicariae. The sequence continues at coordinate 1,102,605 of OX376653.1, read as the reverse complement.
CCACTTTTAATTAAAACATGGCAGACTTACTAAAATCGGCCAAGTGCGAGTCGGTCTCGCGCATGAAGGGTTCCGTATACCATCGTATTTTTATTATTTGTTGTTATTGCGGCAACAGAAATACACACGCTGTGAAAATTTCAACTGTCTAGCTATCACGATTCATTAGATATAGCCCGCTGACAGAAAGACGGATGAACTGACGGACGCACAGGTTTCCGTTGGCCTTTGGGTACGGACTCTAAAACGAACACTTTTGATTTTCATTCTATTGTCTGGTTGTTTGTCACAGTAGATGTTCTCCGTATCTATTACCTTAAAATTCTGTACGAAATACAGCGAAACTGCAAAAGGTTCCTTGGCTGATTTAAGCGATATATTATCGAAAGCATGTCATGTTAAAATACAATTTGTCTGATTGACTGTGAACAATTAAAGTTTCATCCATGTAATTGCTCCGTCATATGTACTCCCGTGTGTGAACTCTGACATGCTGATCAGTAGGTACATCTAGTATCTGTCTATCAAGTCCTTTGAAGTGGCCAATGTTATCAGTGTCGAGTAATTAGTGCATTACCTATAATTTAATTAATTAATGGACTCGCTTGTCTGGATTTAATTAACTGGATATTCTCACAACAATGCTGGAATGGGCAGGTAGTTACAAACATCTTGACTTTGACGTAGTTGCTGTACTGAGGACAGCTCAGTCTTGTAATGTTTGTGTATCCTTTTTGATATTCTAATCTTACTGTTACATCTTTATCATCCCTTCGTCTTAATAAGTGTCACACTTGTTATAAAGCTCGTGGCTAAATAATAACAACCGCACGGGTAGGTCTTCAAGGTCAAGCAACCCTTGTCGCGGTCGGACCGTGGATGGGTGACCATCTTAACATATCAAGATTGCTAATACCTCGGAAAGCACTATAAGCTGGTTGGTCTCAGCTATCATTTGTAGATCTTTAACAATCGTAACAGGTAGTTGAAAGCCAAGATCTGACCACTGTCAAAATGCCAAGGGGTTTGTCGCCCATTGGGTTCATGTCAGATAGGCAGCCGCTCGACGTAAAATACCAGTTTTCAGTTAGAACTTAGTTAGGAAAAGGTTTGGCAGATCTGTCAATGCATTGCACTTGTGAGCTAGAGACAAAAGATGTATCATGAGCCGGTAAATCTTCAGCATATTTAGCTCTAAAACCGCATTCCAGCAGTGCTGTTCGACTGCAGAAATATGTGTGGCAACCATCGCAACTTTCTCGGACGGGCTCTTTCGCGAGGAACTGTACGACGACAAAGTTGACCCCATAACTCGCAGCGAATACAACACAATAGGGGCCGAAATAATCACCTGATGCATTCCACTCCCGGATCAGAACGGCGCACTTACGCACAACCAAATGATTCTCCTGCTCACATTTAGATACGGAAAATGGCTTTTACCTATATATTTAGGATAGTTTCACGTGAGGGCCGTATCTTCATAATGTTTTTATATTATGAGTTTGTGTCGGCGATGTCAGAGCGCTCGTTATGGCGGGAACGGAGGCCATTATGGACAAACTACGTCACTAAATAATAGGCTCGCCGGCGAACAGTGGCTACAGTTGCTGCTCTACTATAAATTATAATAGTCGTGTTTTTGGATCCGATGTGCAGTATTTTTGGGGGTTTAACGAGTGAAGGATGGTTGTTGAGATTGTCGTCCGTTTCTTGGCGGTGCTTAGGTTGGGTTGAGGAAATCTGTATAATGTGTGTAATGTGTTATCTGAGGTCGCAGTCTAATCTTTAAACACTTAACCATACTTACTGCATATCAACATGAACTTCTAAATCATAACCACACTGATCCACTGGCAACAGTATCCAAGCTCCATCATTCCTAAACCCTTACCTACTTAACGTAAAGTATCCACCCACCACTCAAAGCCAAACAGTGACATATCACTCAACACACAAAAACCCCCACCATTTCACCGGATACAACCCCCCTAATTAACCTGTCCATTAATTAAAGATCTCATTAATAACCGTTAAGCACATAAATTGAAACTAGTGGCACAAAGGGCCGCCCGGCCGGTACGAAGGGAACGAAAGGGGCGAAGGGGACGAAAGGGGTACAATTTGTTCGCTCGTTACTAAACAAAGGCAACATTAGGGGTAATCTCGGCACTGTCTCATTGTAATGCGGCAGGTCGCACAGGGCTGCCTAATTCGTACCTGTGGCTGAATCACCATGAGGCCTAAGGGGATGTGTAAACGGGAAACTATGTTATTTTCGTTTTAGAAGTACGAGTAACAACGTCGCCGGTTCTAAGTTTCGATTAGTCGGTGACCAGAGTAGTTAGTCAATTTTTTATTTTGTGTGGTTCAAGCGGAAAAGCATAAAAAAAAGTGCAGTGGATAAAACATTGTTCCTTGAAATAATTATATACTACAAAACTCATGGGCCAATTTCACCAATGAAACTGAACGCGATCAGCGAATAAACCACGTTTATGAGCTGTCAGAGTCATTATTTTTCTATGGAATATTTACACTGACAGCTCTTGAACGCAGTTTAGATGTACCTACTGATCGCGTTCAGTTTCATTGGTGAAATCCGTTCTCAGTCAGATTGCTGCGTTCACGTTCGTCAATTTGTTTTATAACGAAACCGTGGACACAATAAAAATATTTATTGTGTGCCGTGGGTAGCTATCACACTTAATTGACCAGATAGAGTTGACTACAAAGGAACTAATCCGAAGCCCTTCTAACATTAATATCCTCACAACTCACCAACAAAAGCAGACACAATGGAGACTTACATCCTCCTCAATACCTCGCGCTAAAGAACGCTGAGTGCATCTCCGCGGAGGTAGCTCAGTGAGCTCATTGTCAGCCCTAGTGAGCGCACTCGGGGCACATAATGAGCACATTACATAAAGAGCTCACTCCATTCACGGGAATAAATTAGATTCGCACAATGAGTCCTGTTGACGCCGCCCGCGCCGTGCCGTTGCCTGCCGATAATTATATGTACAATGGAGAGATGGTAATTGGTGATATGGCCTGTTGTTGCGTACACACTGGTTTATGTTGGTCAGTCTTTGTTTACCTATCTATAGCGTACAGACTCTTGTGAAAGATTTCACCTCGAGTAGTAATGGCAACTATTCGTTTCAGCCGCTGTTTTTTTTTGTGAAAGGGTGTGAAAAAATTAAAGTTGGAAAAGATGGTGATTCGAAACTTTAAAGTAAGTAACATCGAAAGACGCATTGGCAAGTGCATGTGTAAGAATTCCCATTCAATGGGCTTTCAGTCTGTTTACAAAAAAAAGGGTTCCGTTTTTCCCTTTGATGTGCGGAACCTCAAAACAAAATAGAGAGCTTATTAGGGTTAAGTCTGAAGTTTGAAATGTTGCCTAACAAAATAATAATAAGAAGTTTGAATCTAAAACAACTTCCCAAAGTATATTCAACACTATCATAAATACGTCGCTATGCAAACCTAAGCCATGGAGGAAATCTAGCCCCTGGCCAGCCCCGTTTCGTTACAAAGCGAACTAGTCGAACTCGAATTAAACTGAAAAGCGTTGTTGAAATTCTATTTCCAGTGCAAATGTTTGCTTCGTCTTTGTCGCCAGGATTACTTAGGCTAAAGTTGAATCTAGTCAGGACCTGTTACCTGCTTGACCTGGCTCTCGACACCTAATCGAGAGCTCGGCATACTCCTCAAATGGAGAGAAAACGTAAGACGGATTCTGAAACACGTCGATTGTTTTGAACTAGTTTTGGGCACTGCGAATCTGAATAGCTCTGAACAATTCCAGCAGCTATGGAAATGTTCAGAATCTTGAACGAAGAGTTATGACTAGAACGAAGAATTTCGAATATTATCATATGCCTAGCCTTTTCCTAACTATATTGGGGTCGGCTTCCAGTCTAACCAGATTCAGTTGAATACCAATATTTTACGTGGACTAGGTAGGTACATCTTGGCAAGACTAACGAAGAATCTTCAACGATGAATTGTAATCAGAATCATGATCTAAAATGCTCTTTTTGATCGAACTTTTACAATAAAAGGAGCAGATCCAATCAACATTCTTCAAACTGCCAAAATCATCATAGAAATTAAAAAAGTTTTCATAATCTGCATAGTACACGATCTGAAACTTCTAACAGTGTGCAAATAAAATTATGGCCGGAATAATTGATGGGTTCGTTCAATCAATTAATTCTATTCATTAATATTCACGCCGCCCGAGGTGACGACGTAAAACCGGAGAAAAATGAGAGGGCGACCCTCTGAAGGACCTCTGCTCACCCCACTTTCAATAGGAGTTAAATATTATTTTATAATTTGATTCTTTAAGACAGAAGCGTCTTGGTGCATTGAGGAAGAATTTTATGAATCGTTTCAATTTTATCGAATAAAGTTTTTGTTCTGGTTTTAAGATGCAAGTGAGAAAATCTTTATTTTTAAACTGAGTTCTAGATTGTTCCGATTATCATGAGGCGATGTGAACAATTTATATTATGAAAGGTATCCCTTCGACTTTACTCAATGAAATTTTCTACATTCTTGCCAAAAGCTGCAATATTTCGAGAGACTCCACTCGCAAACGGTGTGCTGATTAGATGTAAGAATACATCGTAGCTAGCACTTTTGAGTGTTTACATCCTTAGAAAATACTAACATAAAAATTCAATACAAATACAGAACCTTAACAAGTAACCTATACAATAGAAAGTTAAGACACAGCGGTACTGGTTACTGAGTAAGGTAGCGTCCGTGCCTCGTGTGTGTAGCGCAATCATCCGACTGTGAAGTTTAGTTGTTTACGCAGCGCAATAGAAAACGCCGTATTACCGGGCAACACTGCGCCCCCCGCCCCGGGGATTGCCCCGCCGGTTATGTACACTGTGTGCAAGAAAAACGTATGTCTCACCGGAAAATTGCAAACGCCGTAAGATTGTAAACTATCGCGTGAAATTGTCAATATTTTTTTTAAATTAGACACGGATATATTTGGTAGTTTCCAATATGTCCGTGTCTAAGAATTAAATTGAATTAGGATGGGATTTATTGTATGTATCGAATAAAGATTTATTACAATCTCACGGAGTCAGCAAATTTGCGAAAATACTGGTACTCAGCTGAATCCGGTTTGACTGGTAGCCGACCCCAATATAGTTGGGAAAAGGCTAGGCAGATGATGATCAGCACTTGGAAAATATGGACTGAAACGCTGTGATGGATTGCATGCCGAGACCACGCCATAAACAATTTTGTAATTGGTATTTATTTTTATTCGTTTTTGTATTAGGTTTTTCCCATGGAATTGCCGTTTTATCAAACGGGCCAATTTGAATTTATAAATTTAAAATAAACTTTATGTTTCAGCTTTCGTGTCGGTCCTTTTTCTGAATCATATCATCATGTTTTTTTTGTGGGTTTTGTGTTGTGTTATATGAATTCCAACCAACGTGAAATCCATTCTTAAAAAAATAATTTGTTCAAGTCGCAGTTAATGGGGCCCGCCTTTAAGATTAGCGGCAACACATTTCTAGGAATTTCTTGTTTTTACGTTGTACCAAAATGCTTTCAAAAAGCTGCCATTATACCATTTATAATGTTACAAAGATTTTAGGAGAATGGAAGGTTTTTAAATTCCTAATTAATTATGTATTTTTGCAGTAAGTACAAGGACTTATAACCGAATAAACAAAAATGTTCGGAACCTTGAGAAGTAACTGGTTTTAATCTCTCTTCCAGTAATCTGTTTCTAAACCAAGGCTTACAGCAAACTACTTTATACCCCAGATACGAAAATCTTTCCTAAAACGGGCTTATTCTTGAAACTACAACTAATATTAAAGGCAACCTTGATGGTACCCCGAAGTTCCACAAGTTCCCGCTTCTGAATATTTATAATTTTCCGTGTGTGGGTAAACTTTTGGGGCCGCCAGTGTACGTAGGAGAAACTATCGCGAGGTATTGCTCTATTGGGCCGCCTCCTGTTTGCTTAGGCCGGGCAGCTTTGCACAGTAAATATCATTTGCCACCCGATTCTGGCCTAATAGATTTTTATTGGAGCTATTCAAAACGGGTGTGAATCTCCGCAGTTAGCAAGCCAGCGCTGATCTTATGTGTTTTTTTATTCCGGTAATAGTTTTCGGATGTGAGGCTTATGGGGAGTCGAGATGAAAGGTTTGTTTTTGTTTGAAACTTTGTTAGAAGTCTTCTGTTGTTTGAAAATAACGTTTATCAACTGACGTTCTAGTTCCTTCGCACAATAAACGCAGTATTTTAGTTATTACGTTAATATTACTTACTGATTACGTTATGACCCCTCTATTTCTTCAACCAGCCCTGCAACTTGTGTAATCACCGACAAAATTAATCATTTATAAATATATTAAGTCTAATTTCAATTTGATCCAAGGAAATAGTCTAGGTACTACTAGAACTTACCTACTTTCCTGAAAAGCTTTTCAGAACAGACATTACGATTTAAACGGATGGCATAGTAAAACGGTATAGTTATTACAAACCTAATTCTAGATCAGTTTTTACCATTGAAGCGGTTATTAGAATACATATTTAGTTCGAACAGTTATCTAGATACATATGAGCACTGAACACATTCGCTCCGATTAAATTCAAATATCGCACGAAGCAAAGTTTAAAAAAGCCACTGAACCTGAAGATATCACCATATTACTATGACTTGGATTTTATCGGTACATTGCATATTCATACACTTTCTAGAGATATGTTTATTAATATATAAAAAAGGAATACTTACTTACATAGGGATATGTTTCTTATTTTCATGGCTAATCGAATTCAATGTGCTAAATCACCTGTTATTTTCGTGCTGAGCTGGCTCTTGACCTCGATCTCGCCTGATAGAATGCTATGGATGAGGTATGCGATGGAACGAGCGAGCTTAAGAGCAGCTTGAAGCCCAAGAGCAGTTTGAGGCCCAAGAGCAGTTTGGAGCCCAAGAGCAGCTTGGAGCCTAAGAGCAGCTTGGAGCCTAAGAGCAACCTGGAGTCCAAGAACAGCATGGAGCCCAAGAGCAGCTTGGAGCCTAAGAGCAGTTTGGAGCCCAAGAGCAGCTTGGAGCCCAAGAGCAGCTTGGAGCCCAAGAGCAGCTTGGAGCCCGAGAGCAACCTGGAGCCCAAGAGCTAGAATAGAGACGAGGATTGAGTTCGAAGTATGATGGACAGACGCACAACACACGCGAGTACAACCTCACTGACAATCACAACAACTTAATAGCCCATAGTCTTCAAATATACTCGCTATAAAGTACTTATAGAAAGTCACTTCTCCACTAGATCAAAGCAAAAATAAGGCTTGAGCCGGTAAACAGCAGCAGTATGTTGAATAGTTGATGCCCCCAGTCCCACATAGTCCCACATAGTTGGCAGCAGTTACCGACCAACAATCTCAAACTCCGGGGCTTAAGTAATCGCCGAAGTGAGCGAAAGTCGGAGTTTTTCTTTAATCCCGGCTTTGTAACGTTTCGTCTCTATCTTTTTACGCGACTTTCTGTAATGTGTGTACGTTGAGAGTTCCTTTTTACATACTTTGGCAGTTTGTTCTAGTGTTTACTGTGTGTTCTAGATGTTGGTTCTAGTTTGGCGGTGTTTGCCTTATGCTTACTCTTAGGGGAACAATATTTCTATTTGTGGTAAGATTTCACGTGTTTTTTTGCCACTGATATGAAGTTAATCTTACTTCTTTATTGTACACCAAAATCCTTACTAATATTATAAACGCGAAAGTTTGTATGTATGGATGTTCGTTACTCTTTCACGCAAAAACTACTGAATAGATCTTGATGAAATTTGGCACAGAGGTAGATTATAGTTTGGAATAACACATAGGATACTTTTTGTCCCGGGAGTATGATTCCTTGGGATAATTATCGACTGCCGGGCGGAGCCGCGGGTGGCAGCTAGTTAATTACATATAATGCAGTCATAATAAAGTTCACTTCACCTCACCTCATTACCTTCTTTCTCTTCATCTGCCAAAACATTTACAAAATAATGATTGCTTAATGCTTTTACAAAACTCAATAGTACCCAGATATGTTTTACCAAAATCGGAATAGTAAGTGTTAGCAAAGCTCACCTGTTGAGTCCAAATCAATTACACGCGCTGCCCAAATGCACACAGTTTCCATCGCTTGTTACCGCCGGCTTTTTCCCAATGTTTAAAGTTTTAAATAAAATATTTGTACGTTTATTAACTAGCAATCAATGGTTTAAATCAGGAATATTTTTGTTTGTCTGAAAAAGTGCAGAATGCCATGCAAATGCAATCCGTACTGTGATTGGAATGATAAAATAAGTTCGGAAGTAAATGTGCGAGCCGTATGTGTAATTTTGATTTTTGAGGTTTAAATTGCTGCTCAGTTCGGGTTTTTATTTTTGCATGAGATGCATAATTTTTATGAAACTTCAACAGAAATTGGATTACAATTTGGGAGGCCTTCGAAGACTTTCTTTGAAGTTTTATAGATGAATCTTCAGCTGATGTGAAATCTTTTTGGTGTACCTAGGTAGATTAGGTACTACGAGTCTGTTACTTGGTAAAGTCGGTAATAGTATTATTCAGAATAGAAAGAAAAGAAAGAAAGAAAAACTGTTTATTCACGTGAAAGTGACGCACATAGACAAAATAAAAAAAGAGTAATGAGGTAAATGTCACCGGAAAATGGCAAAAGCCGTAAGATTGTAAAACATCGCGTGAAATTGTAAACTATTGATTTTAAATAAGACACGGATATATTGGAAACTATTGGATTTGAATGGGATTTATTATTTACAAAAAGATTTTATTCTCAATTTTTTTATTTTCTTTTATTTATGAATGGGCTATTATTATGAAAATCGAATATTATCATTGTTTAGGGTTAACTTATTTAGGATATTATTTAGATATAAATACTGATATTATCATATAAATCGAGAAATGGGCTATTATTATGAAAATCGAATATTATCATTATTTTAGGGTTAACTTAGGATATTTGATTTTTATTTTTAGTGTATATGGCTAGTTTAGTATTTGTTAAAACAACTGTTAATATATATTCTTAAATAAATACTGATATTATCATATAAATCGAGAAATTATAATATAATCAAGACTTATAACAATCTAACGGAGTCTGAAATTTTCCGGTGAAATGTACCTACAACTTATTGCAATTTGACAGCAATTATTTCGTGTTAATTAAACGTAATGAAATCATAAAGTTCGTTTGTGAAACAATCAGCTGGAATTTGTTCTAATTACTTTAATTTTGTGTTGTATGCAGTGAGTCAGACGCAGTCAATAAATTCCAAATGTCCGTTTTATTAAATACCTTTAGATTTCAGATTACATTCGATCAACATTCTTTTTTCAATCAATGTTCAATTAAACAATGCCTTTCAAATCTAGGTACTTTGCAAGCTCATCATAACGTACTCTACTGCTGGATATGATCACTTCGTAAAGTGCGCCACAACACGTATTGGGTTGAAAGTACTCACTTGTTAGTCTTAAAACGACAATGTAACAAACGACAATTTTGTCTATGTGACGTATATTCTATTTTTAACGTTAGTGAAGTGTTACAGGGAATTATTGACAACAGTCTAATTAACATTCCTGGCTTAACATAGCTTCACAAAATCTAGTATTAAACTCCTAAAGCTCTAAACTAGGATCGATTAGCCGAACTCAGCGGCTTGTTTTCACTAAGAGAGCAGTTCCAGGGCAGTACAATCGGCCGGTCCTAAGTAAGCACGGACTTCAATGGCGGCCAGACTTCGGACCCTTTGCCACAATTAACGACTAACTGCCGAAATAGCAATATTGTTGTGTTTGACTACTTCGATTAAAAGTTAGCCGGGGAGCCGAAATTGTGAGTTATAGCGAGAAAAGTTAGCGATTTGATGATGTAGACGGATCGATCTGATGAAGTTCGCTTTAGAAGTTAAAGATAATTTCGAGTTATCTTTTTCGTGGAATATTGAAGTGAAAGTTGAAGTTTGAGGCTTAGAGAGGAGTTAGACTTCTTGAGAATTGGCAGCAATTTATTTGAAGATTATGTTTTTGATGAGTGAGGTTACTTTACTGGGAGTCGACTTTGAACAGATGTTTTTAAAAAAGGGGTCGGGGTATTTCTAATTTATATAAGGTTTTATTTTTTATTTTATTTTATTATTAGGGAAAACAAACAATTGTACATTTTTTTTTTCTTACGTCTAAGTATACAATTAAGTAGGTTAAAGTACAATCAACAACGTTTCCACATATTACTAGTATAATTCACTTACAAACAGTATGGATGAAAGGTGGGGCTAATCATAACATTGTACAAAATTATTAATTGGTTTTGAGTGCAGTAACCAGTTCTTTTTTAAATAAATTGTGAGACAAAGCAAATATGTCTATTTTAATAAAATGTTGGTTATAAATTTTGACTAATCTGTGGAGAGGCGCCCGCTCACCCGCATTTGTACGACTAGTGGTCGTAGCAAAGAGTGGGTAAGCGCGCGCCTCTCGTCTCATTACAGTTCTGGGCACGATATAAAATATATTATTGACAAGTTCAGGGCAATCAAACTTGTTGTGTATCAATCCACGGAGCATCATGGCTTGCAGTAACATACGCCTTGAATGTAGTGTCATTAATTTAAATTTCTGCAACGACTGCTCGTATGGCAGGCGCTCCAAGTGACATTTAAATTGCAATGTTTTCAAAAACTTACGCTGAATTCTTTCTAGTGCTTGATCATATTTTGCATAGTAAGGGTCCCATATCATACACGCATACTCTACCTGTGGTCGTACTAAAAAGTTAAAAAGATGTAGATATGTGACTGGGCGTTTGAAATCGCATGACGATCTCATAACAAAATTGTACATTTGGAAAGCTTTGGCTATTATCTTTTCGATGTGTAAATTAAGATGAAGTTTGCAATCCAAAAGTACACCCAGATCACAAATTTGAGTTTCTTTAAGAAGGAGTTCATCGCAGAGACAATAATTATAGTTAATAATTTTTTTATTTTTGGTAAAGTTAATATATTTACATTTATTGATACTTAATTTTAGTTTATTTTTGATACAGTAATTAGTTAGTCTATTCAAATCTTCTTGAAGAAGGTAACAATCGTTAATTGATGAAATTTTCTTATAAATTTTAAGATCATCTGCGTATAACAAAAAATTACTATTTTGAAAGCAATTACCGATATCATTTATATAAATAATAAATAACAAGGGACCCAAAATTGATCCCTGGGGAACTCCAGATGTTGCCAAAAATGTGTTCGAATGGTATCCGTTACTTACTATAGTTTGACTGCGATTACTAATGTAAGACTGGAACCAGCGCAATAGATTGCCCCTGATACCGTTAAATGAAATTTTGCTCAACAATATTTTATGATCAACTCTGTCAAAGGCTTTTTTAAAATCAGTGTAAATTGTGTCAGTTTGGGCTCTGATGTCCATATTATTAAACAAGTAGGTAGTAAAAATCATTAAATTTGTGACTGTGCTTTTTTGTTTCACAAAGCCATGCTGCTCCGGAATTATACAATGTTGAATATATGAATACATCTCGTGGTGAACAAGCTTTTCAAACAGTTTAGCTAGTGTACAAAGAAGAGGAATAGGCCGATAATTCTCAATGTTTTGTCTGGGACCACCTTTATAAACAGGGACTATATAAGGTTACATTTACATGCAAAACAATATAGGTTTGAAAGTAGTATACATAAAATCAATCCCATTTAAAAACTATATAAAGGAAAAGAAGGGTCTCAATATAATATGAACATAAATATTTTGTTATGTCGATTTACAAAATTTTAACTTCTCAAAACAAAGATGGAAAAATAAACAAGGAATGTCATTAAGTGAACAAAATAAAAAGTATAATCTGTGTGTAAAAATGGTCACTCATGCTTTGCCAATTAATCAGAAAGATCATCCAGTACTATAAAACGATGTGTAGACTCTATAATAACCCGAATATAGAGATTCCAACATATTCCATTCGCCTTCCCGTTACGTATCAATTCGGTTTTGTACTCGAACACAAAAAAAAGGGGACTATATTTCTTGTCACCAAAATTTATATTTGTCATCAAGTTGCATCACCTAATAAATAGATCTATCGCCACGAAGTATTTTCGTTCTCAGATATATAAAAAGTGTCGGCAGGTATGAATTACCAAATTAATGCCAATATGTATGTAAAATAAGAGATGGATTATCAATAAAATCGTAGTTCATTCCTTGGATAAAACTTTGTTCTCAAAATAATAGGTTTATTCCTTTAACTTCGTACTCAGAAAGGTATATCTGTCACCAAATATTCGAACATAGGGCACAGGGAGCTTAGGGCACCCCGACTCGGACAGGTTAGGTTAGAAGGGGATGGCGGGGTCAAGTGAGCGAGCGTGGCGAGCGAACAGACCCCGCCATCACCTTCGTGGTTATTTTTTTAATCCACCCAGTAATATGGTTTACTTCCCGTTTTATAATAAATCCCAACCTATTTATTTGATACTTGATAATATATCCCGAGGATTACATGTGATTTATTATGAAATTGCTTTTTACAATTATTTGGCAACTACATTTTGGTGACAGATCCACTATTTTGAGGACAAACCCTATTATTAAAGAAATTCAAAACGAATAAAATTGGCGATAGCTTAAATCATACCCAAAAAAAAAAACCGGAAAAGTGCGAGTGTGACTCGCGCACCGAGGTTTCCGTACAAACTCGTATGCCTAACTGTATGTCGTATGTAGTTGTATCTGTGTGTCGTATAATATGTTGTCCATTCTTCTCCATTATAAATCTACCTTTGCGAATGGACAAAGTGTATGTCACTTTATTTTTTTTTATACATATTATTTTAACTGAATTAATGATAACGTTCAAAATTGCCGTTTAATGGCCTACTTGAAATAAACGTTTATTGACTTTTGTAGATATAGTTCGGGAATCGTGTAGAATTTTTTTTCCGAGGAGTTTTTTTACATTATCTACCTACCTGCAAAATTTTCTATGAAAATACTCTTATTACTCTGATGAAACAATAAGTACCAACGCTTGAAGGACAAACTAACATTTTATTTGAAAAATGATTTCCCATACATCGATTTACGTCACGGTCATTTCTACAACTGTCGCCAAAATGATATTTTTTTGTGATAAAACCACAAATTATAAGTCTTCAGATTTTATTTTATTTATTATTTTTCCATGACTTGCGCTGTTAGACTTCATGCCAAATTTCATGATTCTTGGTCAACGGGAAATACCCCATAGGTTTTGATTTACTTGCGAGTACCAAAATAAGGTGCAAATCTGATGCATAAATCATCATCATCATATCAGCCGAAAGACGCCCACTGCTGGACATAGGCCTCCCCCAAGTGTCGCCACAACAACCGGTCCTGTGCGTCTCGCATCCATCGGTTACCCGCGACCCTCACCAGGTCATCGGCCCACCTTGTGGGAGGCCTTCCAACGCTGCGTCGGTGTTTTTTACGGTAGCCGTATCCACTCCGGGGATTCTTAGCACCCCTTGCATCGTCATAACCTTGACCGCTACCGGAGTCAAGGGTAGACGCGCTGCCGGGCACTAGGGGCCATTTTTTTGTTGTGCTTTTCATTTGGGGGGGGGGGGGGGGTTGGCCCTAATCGCCACGCTTGGCAGGCGGGTTGGCGATCGCAGTGTAGCTGTTGCAATGTACCGAAATAATGCTGCTGCCCATTCTCTGGTGAGTCCCTTAGTCGCCTCATACGACACCCACAGGAAGCGATGGGATGGTGCTATTCTTTTGCGCCCCGGCACCATACGGGTGACAAGTTCCAGAGAAAAAGGACCGTAACGAAACGACGAAAGCGAAATAATCCTAAGGGTTCCGTTTTTTCCTTTTGAGGTACGGAACCCTAAAAAGACAAAAACATAAAGTCTGAACGTTTCTCGTAGGCTGTATCTAAAACAATGACTTGTTTCCTATAAAAGTGTTCATGTTTCTTTAAGGGGTGGTCTCGATGCGACGACCGACGACGACGCGGCGACGTGCCTAAGAATAGGACTCGGAGTTGGGAACTAACTTGAGAGGCAATGAATTGAGATTAACTGTTTCGCTGGATTGTTTTACTGATTTGGTCCGTAAACTGTTCGCGTGTGGGAAAAGCATTTGTATTTTATAAGTAAGTTCGTAATTTGTTTTGTACGGGGGTTTGAGCCCAGTAGTGGGACAAAATAGGCTAGCTAGTTAGATAGATAGTTAGTTTTGTATGTAGGCACGAGTAAAAAGATTATTCAACGTCTAATTTTACGTTGATTAGTAACTATATAGTGGGCGTGCATGTATTATACGTATTTCCTTCTTTCAAAACTATTTTCTTGTTCATCTGTCATTCGTTTATGATTAATATTGTTGAGGGTTCTAAGATACCAACTAGAATCCTTTCTCTGGGACCGGAGCTCATTGAGCCTCGGCACATTTCTTGTGGTTGCTATTGTTGGCTCTGGCTTCCAGTACCGGTAGTTGGAAATAGTGTGTCGGGCTTCATAACTATCACTATATGAATCGAATAAATCTATACCACGAACAATATTCTAGCGTAACTACAGTAAATTCTCACTTAAAACTATATGTCGAAAGTTTATAATAAATGCACTTTTTTGATTTTATATACGTTTTTATTAGTTTGTGTAGCAACCATAGAACCGCACCTTACCGCGCCTAAGCTGGGATCAGATTGAGCGGTACAGCGGTGCGGGGGGAACTCATTGTCCTAAATAAGCAAGCTTTGCGTTAACACAACACGGTGTCACGACAAGACTCAACTTATGCTTCTATGGAAATTATACGAAAACAATTTCTATGTTTTCTTTATAGGATTTTTATGGAAAGCCAAAATTGGTGATGTATTGTATAAAATTTATTTGTAAGGTTTTTTTCACACGTTTCGGATGCTAGAGTCCACGTCTCGTACAATCTGCGTATTCTTTGATCAACTATGTTACTTGTAGTTTTACCGTTTACAGTGTGGTTTGTGTATTATACATGGAGCGACTGCTTATATCTCTCCTCCACAAACAAAGGGGTATCCAGTGTATACCCAAGACTGGTATTACATTTTCTGGGTTCAGACTATCCGTACGTGACGACTGTAAAAGATCTACGAATAACTGCCAATCAACGTACGCAGCGGGTACCCGGTAGCGAGATCTACAAAAGCTTCTAGAGCGCAATATTTACTCGGCTTGCAAATATCGGGTACCCGGCAGCTACCGTCCGGTGCGTGTGAAAAGGGCCTAAGGATAGTGTGGGAGAAAAAGTTATTGTAGGTTTGTGGAAGTACGTGGTATTTGTTACAAAATAAACAGATCCAGTAAGTGATTTTTTTAGCATCGAAGAGAGGAACAGCAACGAAGTGAGTGGGCAATATTGTTTAATATTTATTGCAAGTTTCCGAGGTGGTAAGTGTCTATCGACTTAACTTGACTTAGAGCGGATTTCACAAATGAAACTGATCGCGATCAGTACATCTAAACTGCGTTCACGAGTTGCCAGGGTCAGTATTTCAGAAGAAAATAATGATTCTGACAGCTCATGAACGTGTTTTATATGCTGATCGCGATCAGTTTGAATGGGTGAAAATGGACCTTAGAAACTGAAAACTAAATTATATTTTTTTCTTTGCACTTATATGTATCTAATGACAGTCTAGAACTTTAGAGCTAGACTTTTCTTTCTCAAACTTCAGTTCTTTTCTACGTGTATTGCATATTCGGACACAAACAGAAAGACTCTAAAAAACCTGTTTTTGACATTATACAACGAACAAACAACTTATTTAAAGTAACTTCGATTTAAACCAAACCAAGCCAACCGCATTGCCGTATCGGCAAAACGAAAAACCTCAACAGGATCCAGGGAACGGCGCAAAAAGAGCATTAGTGCTTCCGTGCGCGTAGTGACAAGCGCGCACAATAGATGGCGCTGCACCGTCGTAACTCGCACTCGTCGCGCGTCGGCGCAAATCATCGTAAAAAGTCGCGAGCGGAGCCGGGGTGCCAGTTAAAGGGACTTTAGCTTTGTCGTCGCCGGACTACGAATGTTTTTTTTGACCTAGGTTCTTTTTGATTGTTTTGGTATTGAGCTGCAAGGTGAAAAGCTGGATTTTCTTCTTTCATCAGAGAATGTCGTGGCTGAAAACGACATGGTTAACTTTATGAGCTGTGTTTATGCGCCGAGCACACAGCGGTTTCGTCACTCATCAGCGTTATTTTATTTAATCATCCTTAAATAACAAGAATAAAGGATTGTTCGTCATCTTTGAGTTACTTCAAGTTTAAGGACTTACACAGGTCTGCTAAAAGAAATTTCTTTAGAAATAAGCAGTACCTACCTTTTTGCTCTTTTTTCTGTTTACAATTTTCTTTTTTTTAAGGTTATTGTGTGTACAACTGTACATAAATAAGTAAATCAAAACAAAAAAAAAATCGAAATCGGTTCATCCGTTTAGAAGCTATGATGCCACAGACTTACACACAGATACACACGTCAAACTTATAACACCCCTCTTTGTAACCACAATTTTGTAATAATTAATTGATTCAAATGAGTGTCCATGGAGTTTCTTGTACGTTTTTCTCCATAGAGATCTACGCTTTGGAACGTGCAAATAGCTTCACCTCTTTGACTGACCGACCTTGACAATTCAAAAGTGCCTGTAAATGGTTTAATTGAAATAAATGCTTTGACTTTGACTTTGACTTTGACTTTTTGGTCGTTGCCTAAATAGTGCTTGAACGACTTACTCAAGTGGCCCTTGCGATCACACAATATGATGGTCATAACAATAACGGGTCCCTACCCGTTATTGTTATGAGTGACTTTTAATCTACCTGTTTTACAACCAATTAGGTACTGATGCAGCCATTATCTCTACGGTCCTGCAATTTATACTACACTCGAAATAAGTGAATTAAATAATTTTGCACGAAGACCGCAAGTACCAGACACTCAGAATAAGTGAGGATATAAACAGATCAGGGTAATTTAACACATAAAATAGCAACCCACGCTGTCGTCAACGGGTTTATGGTGGTGTGAGCAATAAACGGACCGCCACTGTATGCGAGTGAACTCGGTAATCGAATACTAGTGTACTAACATTTTTTACGTCAGACCGAATAGGATCAAATACACCGAAGTACTTCAACCTGTATGACTCTGACGGTCGATTTGGCGAATGAATATTTTTATGAAAACACATACATACATTTATTTTTATTTTTAATCAAATGTGGGCGCAGGGCTTTTTCAAAATTGCTATTGGGTGTATTATTGGGTTACGGTCTGTGTATTGGTCAGAGAGGACGCATACAGAGTTCATATTCATGTTGTTGCTGTGTTGTGGACATCGTGTTGGGTAGATTTTTTTTGTTGACTGTATATCTGAGCGGTTAAGGCTTCGCAGAGGATGGCGATTGCGTAGCAGTAGCCACGTAGGTTTTTGGTTAGAATCTTAGATGCAGTTTTTATGTGACAAAACATAACATGACTGCTAAGTGTAGATTTATATAGGATATATAAACCTTTTTATGGTCTGGAAAATCCTCATGGATAGGTTACCGCCGTAGGTCCAGGGAGGCTAGGGAGAACGCTGGGTTTTTTCAGACCCCTGTCGACTAAAACCGCACAGTTCCTATCAGTAACATGACTTGGGCCTCCGGAGATAGGTACTCCTACATACACGTGCTGGCACCTGACCTATAAAGCTGATTGTGTAAGGTAAGTACTCGTATCAGGTTATAGAAGCGATACTAACACTATTTATACCACTTCCTCATTTGACTATTTTAAATTAATAATCGTTAAACTAAATCGTTAATCGTTATCGTTAAATTTGTAATCGTTGATATTATCAATATTATACATTTATTTATAATATATATAGGACGATGTATATAACTAAATGTATAATATTAATAATATCAACGATTACAATTCCCATATATTTAATCAGTGCAAAATAAATCTTTTCAATATTCGCTATTGCATAAAACAAATCGGAATGCAAATCAATCTGCACACGATTGAACTAAATTGAAAGTATCGGAGTCGCTTACAAATGTAGGTTATGTTTCAAACGAATACTTTTTGTTCATTGGAACACGCGGTATAAAGCGAGGTTTTGAAATATAAACGAGAACCTATCGGCGGTAAATATGTGGTAAACTTAGCCCATAATTACGAGCTAAGAATACCGCATGGGGTTCAATATTTGCAGAAAGCCAAGGGTATTAAACACCACATAATATAATACGTAACGAGTGTGTTTTCTGAAAGGTTTGCAGAGGCGTAATCTATAGAAGGAAAAAGTGGACAAAAGATGCTAATGTATGGTATCCTAGAGATGGAAAAAGACGGAAAGGACGTCAAAAAATAAGGTGGGAGGATGACATCAAACAAATAGCTACAACAACATGGCAAAGAAAAACCGCAAACAGGGAAATATGGAAAACTCTAGG
Organism: Melanchra persicariae; assembly: GCA_947386135.1. NCBI lineage: Eukaryota > Metazoa > Arthropoda > Insecta > Lepidoptera > Noctuidae > Melanchra > Melanchra persicariae. The sequence goes on along the minus strand of OX376653.1, from coordinate 1,084,021 downwards.
GGAGGCCTATGCCAAACGGCAAGCTGATAATAACGTTACCGATGTCGTAGATTAAAGTTGATAATATGAAATATAATTAAAACTATTATAATATAAAATCAATAATCATTTAAAATTTGTAGCATGTTTAATATTTATATTGTAAAATTATATTATAGTATAGTATCTAGAATTATAAAATGATGTTGAATAAATAATTAATGATCATCGAAACTACTTATAAGCAAACAATAAAATTTAATAAAATACAATTAAAATTATCTTTTAATAAGTAATAATTCTTATATTAGTAGCATGCACAATTAATTATGAAATCGATGTAAGATTAATAGTTGTCAAAATGTATTTATATTATCAGATATAGAAGGTACCCCCATTTCGCGGGTTGTGTTTCAAGCCCCATATAATAGGAGGCGAGACTATTACTCGCCTATATTCCAGCTGTCTGCCTCACCTTTCACTGTGTGGGGGTCGGTGTACATACCGGATGCCAGTATTTAATCTGACCTCCACAACCCAGCAACTGGCTAACACGATAGGCAAGTAAGTAAGTGTCAGATTTTTTGGCTTTTGACTGTCCGTAACGGCTGTTTTTTTGGCTTTTGGCTGGCAACCCTAGCAAGACATCATACACCTACTACTACTACTCATCTAATTTTTCAAGGGTCCCAAGGTTAAGCTCTGAAACCCACCGTGTTTAAATAATTTGAAGTAAACATCCAGCGACACGAGCCCAAGGTAAACCTATGCAATAAAACCTTATTTTGATTAGACCTACAATTCCGGTATTTTATCTGTGAAAGAACCCGTGACCCCCCCTCGTAAAAACTTGCAACAAAATTTTAGACTATCCATTTAGCTACCTAATTCTTATGTCCATAAAAAATATGTTTTATGCCTCAGTTATGGGTGGTCGTAACGCCATGATAGAAAAATGAACAAAAGGCTTGCAGCCAGCATACGGCCGGTCTATGTGGGGGAGACATCCGTACAGCAGTGTATGTCTTTGGAATGAAATGATGATGAAGTCCACGGAAAAAGAACTAAGAGTAACTAAAGGATGTTAATAAGTTATATTATGTTGGAAATAGTAAGACTGGCAAGAAGCAACTATTCATACAAATTGATGGGACATCCGATAAACTTGTCTAGGGAAATGGTATCTATCTTCCAGCCATGAGTTGATAGACAGGTAGCCAGTAGATGGATGAGAACTGCGCCTGGCGCGCGGCGACCTACGTCCAGCAGTAAAGCCGATGATTACAACTTCCAAATGTCTGTTTATGAACACGATTTCAGATGTTAAGCAGAGTGAACCTTCTCCGTTTACACGGCGATTTGCCAGGGTATCGGAACTCGGAAGCCGGTGACGCGGCCGAGTCGTAAAGTGCCAGGCCGAAGCGATACGGCCGCGATAAAATAAACTATCACTGTGTGCGCCTGATCAGGCAACATCATACGTTATGCCTCATGGCTGGATGAAATTAATAAAATAAAAAATTGAGGAAGGAAACGTAAATGAAAAAAGCTGCGATTTTTTTGCATCGAGTTCCTAATTTTACTTCATGGTGGTCATCATTATCGGTATTGGTTTGACTGGAAGCCGACCCCAATGTAGTTAGGAAAAGGCTAGGCAGATGATATTGATTATTCATTAAACCTATCTTTGAATAAAAAAAAGAGTCGTAAGAGTAGACTTCCTTAGTAAGTTTGTTTAGGTACACAACTTATACTCGTAAGAGGAGAGTCCGACAGTGGATTAATTTGACTGAATAAGCAACCTTAGTGACAAAGTAATGAAGGTTATTGTAGCTGAAATTTTACCTTACGAAACTGAACCCATTATAAATGATAAATAAGTGATTGATCATTTGAAATAACTACTTGCAAATTCTTATTTAGTAATAAAGAAAATTATAAAAGCAGTCGTTTTCCGTTTTCCTTTCCACAACTCATTTAAAGTAGGGTTCATAATTGATTCTCTTAATTAATATTTACCACCGTTTTTTGAGATTGAAATATTGCTTGATAACAGAAATACTGTCTTTCTCCTGACGATGCAATCCGTCGGATAATCTCTACTTTGTTGTTTAGTTTTCTGTCCTTACGTACTTACATCTTTCAGTTTCCTAAAATAGCTTTCGTTTGTAGGTCTTCGAATGTAGGTAGACCTTTAAATATGTGTCGGTTACTCAATTTCGACAGGAATAGAACTAAACAAGGCTATTTGTGGTACGGCTTGCTATTGATGTATTGTCTGTCCAATGAATACCAACACAATACCAACCTACTTATGACCAATTGAATAATGTTAGAAGTAAATTTTCCTTATTGAAATTCTCAGATGCCTCAGGTATGGGCTATTTTCCTATTGAACCTTATTTGCGTTTCTAATAATTATCATTAAACTGCAGTTTTTTTCTAAAAGTAACAGTTTAAAAGTTCTTTCCTTGGTCGTTCTCACTTTGTATCCAGCCGGTCGATTCTGTCGACATCTCACGGTGTTCACCTAGGCGGAGTGAACGACAATAGAGCTGTCATTCCATCTAATTTGTATGGTTTGACAACTCACCCGTCGTGCGCCCCACCCGGGTGTTCACTTCGACATGTTTACAGAATCGCACTGCAGAATTGCTTTAATTGATTTTCAGAAGACATTTGAAGGGGTAAAAGTACTCGCGATTAAAAAAACAACTTCTAATAGGGGATCTATTCAGAAAAGTAAAAAATAACGGAATATTCAGTTTTGGCAACAGTATTTTTAAGACAGTGTTCTTCAACAGTGAAACCATACATATTGCATATTATATGCTTACCACAGTTTCGGGCTTCACCATTTCATATACCTTCTTACTAAGCTTTGAGTGAAGGTACATTTTAATATTACCTTCCGTTTCGTAACGTAATAAATAAACTTTAAATTACGACTCGACAAGAAATCCCCGCATTTCTATTACAATTTTCGACGTCATAAAAAGATACACTCCAGTTTCGACCCCTATTATAATATTTTTGCTCCGAGTTTGATACATGGCGACTTTTCTAATTTCAGCTGTTAGATTCTTATTACAAAGGTATAAGGCTTATTTTGGTTAGATTTTGTAGTGGAATAAGGTTTGTTTTCATGTATAAATAATTCATTGGCGGTGGACCGCGTTGGATTAACTCCGCCGCGCAAAACTGTTCATCTTTCAGTTAGTTTTTAGCGAGAGAACTATTAACATAAATGGTTTTGTTTTAAATGTCCGCCCACCGTGTGCTTCATTACGTAATTAATCTATTCTGGGACTTATTTTAAGTTAATTGTGTGCCTTTAGTAAGGTATTCATTATTAGGTAGGTACATTAACAATGTTGATGAGTGAATATTTTTAACTTATTACGATTTTCCAAGCATATTCATGAAAAGTTCTTACCTTATGATAAGTTTAAATACTGATTAGCGAATTATAAATTAAAGGTCTCTATAGAAAAATTTAATATACAATCTGCTATATTTTTTTAAATAGTATAAAAACGTAACAAAAACTAGTGCGCTTACTAGTAGCTACCTCTCTATCATTGCAATTCCTATAAAATAAAATGTTGCCATAAAAAAAAACTGTCAAAGTGAATATTCAACCAACCAATCACATCACATGTCATGTTTCCTTTCAAAGTTAAAATATAACTAAACCGTGGGTTATCTATTAACTACGAATATTGAAAATTAAATATTCAAACAAAATTTGCCTTCATATCGGCGTGTAAACAATTTGTTTAAAATATTAGTCAAACGGCAAGTTGTACCGCAAGCCTTCGCTGAATTTATTACCTCTGGCAACACAAAGTGATTCAAGTTCATTATCGCTAAAGTTGGGAACTATAAATACACTGAACAAACGTAAATCGTGCTCATCATTTAATTTAGTGTTTTGTGTGTGTACCTGTGAAATGTGTGAAGCGTCGTAATTTGCGAGTTTGTTGGTGAAATATGCGTGGAGTATGTATGAAGTTGTCAAGTTGGACAGTTGTGGTTTCTGTTTATTGATACTAGGATACTATTGATAGCGGCCGTCTCACTTGTCACTGGCTTATTATTATTTACAAGAACTGAGGAACTGAAAGACAGTTTACGACTCACAGACAGAATTATTGTCATGTGACGAGATTATAGTTTGGCTTCAAGGGACCATCTGATTCCACATTTATTGGCAACACTGACGCAGTTATATTGAGAGTGAACCAACTAGGTTTTGTTTTTTCTCAAAGTTACCTTTGTGGATGTTGACTGGACCCATAACCTCTTGGGTTATGAAAAAATATAAGGCTAACCATTTAGCTGCGCAAGAGATGATATCATTAAGTAGTTATCTGAGGATTTAATATTGGTGCCATGCTACATATTATGTACTTGGCTAAGAATTTATTAGTTACCGACAATACACAGACTGACTGCGTGATTTTATATTGCTTCGTAGGACATGTCTTATTTGAATAAAAGTAAGTAGTTTTTAAAATAAATCTTTAACTTTAAAATTAAACGATGGTACACTTGCATTACCTGCTGTTTTTCTGAACAGGCAGATTACATTATCATCGTCAATTCAATCACTTATTGATCTTTACCATATATTCCGAACTTATAAATTGTTGTCGAAGTATAACGCGATCGTACAAACATCGTATTATTGTCACTAGAGGGCGCCTCGAGCCAAGTTTGCCAAACTTTTTATTTGTGCCAGTGTTTGGCAAACTTTATTTGCCAGTGTTTTGTCTGGCGAGGGAAAATTAAATTTGGGGCGATTGTGTAAGAATTGAACGAGTAATGTTTGATGTATTGTAGGTTATTGAATGAAATATTATGTTGAAAATATGGTGTAAAAATATGTGTACGCATTTTGATATTCCTAAAGCTTCTTGTTTAATTTTCTTCGAGGATCCAACGTTTACTTTGACTTTAATCCATTTCCAAAAATATTGATTTGACTTTGTTGATGAGGTGTGAGAAATGGAGATTAAAGTTGGTATACTACATTGTTTTTGGGGCCGAAATACTGATAATTATGAACAGAAATCAGAGCCAGTTTAAGTAGATTTGAATTACTTTGAATGATCAAAACGAAGTTTCAACTTCCGTCATATGTTTCTATTTAGCGCTCTTCATTTCGTCATATTTCATGAAAACCTCTACAAAAATGCTATGAAAATATAAAACCTTACAGCTTCCACTCAAATCTCACGCCGGAACGAAAACGCTACACCAACAAGATTAAGACATTCATACTTAAAGGTTTCTTAGCACCCGTAGTCCGTAGCAGCGTAGCACCGTAGCCGCGTAGCACCGTAGCCGCGTAGCACCGTAGCCGCGTGGATCCGTAGCCGCGTAGCTCCATACGCCATGTTCATGAATTATTCAGCCGCTACGAGTTGTGCCAATTCTGTTGCAGTTAGCACAACTTGTTGCAGAAATAACTACCGACAGTTGTGTAGTGCAGTGTTACTTTATGCCTTTTAAAATAGTTCTCCGTTGACTTTTATAAGACCTTTACTAGAACTTTATGTGGGATGTATAGAATCGGAGCTTGTTTTGAGAAAAGCTGCAAAGGTTTATTGTAAGGGAATGGGAAGCTGCACATTGCACCAATCAGTGTTATTGAAAATCTGACTTGGTACTTATGTAAATAATGTATGTATGATATAAAGGAGTTTTTAGTGATACAAAAACCAAACAAAACATTCAAAACTGGTATTTTCCTCAATTTTATGTTGGTTTAGTGGTCGTTTGCGCATGCTGACCATGAGATCCTGGGTTCCTGAGAATCGAACCCAGGTCAAACAAAGTGTGACCATGCTGACCATGCGATCCTGGGTTCCTGAGAATCGAACCCAGGTCAAACAAAGTGTGACCATGCTGACCATGCGATCCTGGGTTCGATTATCAGGTCAAGCAAAGTGTTTTTGGATTTTCCTTCACAAATTTCACAGTAAGAATCTAAACTTGTTCTCGATTGATGGCTTGCCCTTATTAGTTAGACTTTAGAATAACTATAGAAGTATGGGAACAACTCTCGGAGAATAGAAGCATAATGTGTTATGTACCAGTGAGATCAAAAACCGCAATAAGATCAAAAACACTTTCACTATTTAGAAATGAATATAAACGACCAAGTTGCCGTAAGCTATGGACTCAAACTTGTTTCTATTTATGTGACTTTAAATCAGTTTCAGGATTTAACTTGCACACTTACTTAACAGCCATTAACTTTAATGAAACAACAAATACTGGAACTACAGCTAAGGGCTAATAAAACACGACTTTGGTGAGGACTTCGGTCGAGGATGACTTCGCCAACCCATCCAAATCTTATAAGGCAGCTTTGAGTTCTCAGCTATGTTCTGTCCTGCAACCCAATTGTATATTTGCGAAGTTATTGGGACAACAACAAAAACATTTAAATACACATAGGTAGTTTTTATTTTAATTTTACTTGATTAAAATATTTTTGACTAATTTAGGAAAATTTTAATCAAAAGATTGTTTTTGACGAACGGCTGCTGTTGCAAAAACAGATAACATTATAAAACATGTAACACACTTTCTTCCAAAATCTGAAGGAACTTCCTAACCACTACCACACGAACCATTGTTTTATATTATGTTAAAAAAATTGGGCTCGAAGCGTAATGACCAGAGATCGGAGTCGGTAGACTATATTTACCTAAAGTTCGAAGAAGTAAGTAATATAGAGTAGATAATACCTCCTCTAAAATCCCGGAATCATAAACATGGCCATTGAATCAACCATAATACCAAGGTGAATAATATAGTCTACCTATTCCGATCTTTGGAAATAACGCATCAATGTTGTTGCATTGTTAAATTTAAATGCAAAGCCAGTGAGAATTTGAAACGTAATTAATAAGCTCTAAAATCCATTTAACCGTGGCTAAATAATAACAGGTTGATCATCAAGGTTAAACAACGCTTGCCGAGGTGGCTCCGTGGAGGGTGACCATCTGAACATCGAGATTCCTTCGTGCCTCGGAAAGCACGTTAAGCCATTGGTCCCGGTTGTCATTTCTAGATCTTTGGCGGTCGTTACGGATTGTCAGAAGCCAGAAAATCTGATTCCAGTTTTGCCAATAAGGACTGTATTACCCAGTTAGTGGGTTGTGAAGGTCAGGTAGGCAGCCACTCCACGTAAAATACTGGTATTCAGTTGAATCTGGTTTGACTGGTAGCTGACCCTTATATAGTTGGGAAAAGGCTAGGTAGATGATGATTCCATTTAACCAGAACAGCAATCATATGGAGTTCTGGTGATCACAATACATAAAAATTAAATTGAATTTTCAAAAAAATCAAAATTGCGATTTGGCGAAATCAATTTTCCAAGTTTCGAGTGGTTGAATTTTCCGGGTCGTAACTGTGAGGTATGACGCTCGGTAGTCTATGGTGTTCTCTGTAGCGTGCAGGGGTCACAATATGTTAAGAATGTTAACCCATTGACCTTGAGAATTACTGTTCAGCCTTGCTGAGAGATTCATCGTACTTACGCTTATTGGTATTTAAGCCACTATGTACGGGGGTCGAGTATATATTTATTAATCGCACACAGATCTAAACTGCGGACTACTGTCAAATTTGAGATGGAGAAACCTAATAACATTTGTCTCGACCCGGGAGTTGAATCCAGGACCAGCAGACACGCTTGCAACTTTTTTTTAAATCGTTGCCCCGCAGTCCACACTAGGAATTTCTCCTGTATCGTGGGTGCGTTTACAAACATATACCACACCACCTCATATTACTACACAAATAACATAATATCCCAATCGATCGCGTATCTCAATAACCCGTTCTATAAATATGTACCTAAGTACCTTGTTCCACAACACCACTTCTCTCACAAACACATCACATAGCACAGACTGCACAAGTGCACAGGTCTCGAGCACAGATGCACATGTTTACGGCGCTCGGAGCGCTGTTATTGACTTAGCAGAGATATGTTTCTTGTCTTGTGCCGGCGCCGCTTCAGCTCAAATTATTGGCCCGTACGTCTGTAACCGGTGCGCGGTGTTCAGAGTAACGCGGCCCGAATTGAGATGTATTGTGTGGTCGTTTGTCGTAGGAACGGCATTAAATTAATTGTTCCCTTCGTACGATTATGGTGGTTATTTAATTTGTAAGTTAGGAATGAATAGCCCCATGTGATAAGACACCGAACAAACCTATGTTCAACAAAAGCTATAGCATACAAACAACAGAGGAAGAAAGGGGTCAGTCAGGAGTCAATGTAGTATGCATCTACACAGATGGCTCACTGGCTCACTCAAAACGATTCAGGGGCAGGGGCAGGTCTAGGGAGTGTACTAGTAAGTAAGTGAACACAGCTCGATATTCCAATGCGAGTGTGTCGCCCTAACACATGCCGCAACAGCCGTAAAGCGCCTAGGGATACACAATTACGCAATTAGATTCATATCTGACAGCCTGGCTGTGCTTAAAGCCTTAGAAAACAAACAAACATACTAACAGTAAATTAATCTTTGACGCCCTGGAGAGTTTATCGTTGTCTAACAGAATCACCCTCCAGTGGATCAAGGTGCAAAGTGGATCCCTATCCAATGACGCCGCAGACAAACCAACTACTCCCTCTACACCTTTCCTTCACAATTTCGTACATAGATTCATCAGAGATCAACTGAACTTCATAACAAGAAATAGTCGCGGGCAGCTTACTATGCAGGGGCTGCTTTGACGCGGAATAATCAGCCACCCACGTTATCCTGGAAACCGAGTCCGTCGCTATCCAGAGTTAACAAATCCTTGGAACGGTGAGCTTGCTCAGCAAAGCCTGTGAAGTTTCCGGGAAACTTCTGTACTTCTGGGTGGAGCTAGGCTGGCTAACTTAGCCAGGACACCTACGCACAACGGACCGAATGGGAGTCTTAAGTGTGGAAAATGGAGTCCCTACTCTACTCTACTCTACTCTAGTCTCTAATACTAGGAATGATACAGTATCATTTTTGCGTAACTAATATGTATAGATCATAAAAAAGTAAAAAAGAGTATTTATGCCCAGACTTATTGGACTAGACACAGAAAACAAAAGAATACCTTCTTATCAAAGATAACGAAGTATATTATTTTAGCTCCATCATTTGATATCGCTTACTCATTTTTTCTACTTATTCAATACATTTTTTAACATTTCTTAAAAATTACAAAAAAATATTGTAAAGAAATATTGTTACAAATTATTTTAAGAAATTCTTCTTCTTTTTGGCGTAATAACTACACGAAATATTTACAGACTACACCACGAGCGTATATTCCTCCATTTATCCAATAACCACTAAAATAGACATTGTTCAACCAGTTCAAGTTCATTGTATAGTAATACTAACGATTCTGTGTGGGCGATGGACATCGTATCCAGCCGCCACTTTAATAAAACCCCTTGAGGCGGTGGAAAAATCAATATTTTTATGCTAACCTTAAAATGGGGAACCCTCTTGAATCTTAATTAAGACTACAATCAATACACAGTACTATAGTTTAGGCGCCAGATAAATGAAGAATAACTTTAATTGACCTTTCCTTAATATCTCTTCGTAGGTACCCCCGGACAGTAAATTATGAATTGTTTTTCATTTCTAGAACGGTAAAGATCACGATGGATATCGATTCAGGACAGCTTTATGTCATTATTTCTGTTTTTTAAATTAAGTGTGTCAATAAACGTAGATGGGTCAATGACCGTTATTCGTTGTTTATCTGGCGCATACTATAGCACTTCGCCCGCGACATCGTCTACTCAGATTTAGTACCCCAGCCGGTCGATTCTGTCGACATCTCACGGTGTACAACTAGGTGGAGTGAACGACAACTGAGCTGTCATTTCATCCTATTTGTATGGTTTGACAACTCACCCGTCGTGCAGCCCGCCCAAGTGTTCACTACGACAATGTTTACAGAACCGCACTGCAGATGATCTTCCTTTTCACCCCCTTAAACGATGAATTTCCAAACATCCAAACATCCCATTTTAGTGCTCACCTATGAGCACATCATAAAAGGAAGTCTTGTGCAAAATTTCATGTTCCTAGCCTCACTAGTTTCCGCTGTGCGTTGATTTCAGTCAGTTAGCTTCCCTTTTATAATAAAGATAGATAGAAAGTACAAAGCAGTAAGCAGCACTAACAATGACATAATTTGTCGTAAGCAGTGCTGCCATTATGGCCGCCGGGAGGCAACTATTCACTGTCTATTCGATTCATTTTAATTCACCTTCTACTTGTACGGGGTACTTCAGGGGTGTCACGAATGTTACTTAAACTATGATAGTTAGGAACTTGTTTGTTGCAGTTAGCAGTTTTCGACTCTGACATCTTGTCATGTCAACCGCACACCCCGTGGGGGTCGTTTTGGAGGATTTATCCACATGGATGGGATGGTGTTTCTCTTCATACTCTACCAACATTGTGAGTCTCTATGCTTACCTTACCTGTAATGTTTCTCAAAACATCAGAAAATTACATTTGTTAACTCCCGGATCTATCTTGTAACATCAAGTACACAAATAACACTCAATTTCTCATCGATCTCCGACCTCATCCAGATTTCAAAGATCAAAACGCAGGACCTTCCCAGTTGGCCAGCCCTAGTGCCACATTTTTCTCCACACCATTTGGCTCATTGTGTCGGCCGGCTCAGTGAGACAGGCCGGCTTCCATCTGCGTCTAGATGGAAGTCGGCAGCCTCTGACTGGAAGCCGCGGCACTCGTCGCGGAAATGCACTTACTTAGGCTGCTTCCTTCGCTTGATTTTAATGTAATATTCTTAGTCGCGCTTCTGAAGTAATGTTTTCGAACATTCTCAGTGGCGCCGACTTTAATTATGCCTCGAAGCCGGCGCGTTTAATGTGTTCTCCGCTTAACGTTCTCTGCATAATCTTTGTGGAGAAAAGTTTCTATACGCTGATGTCTTTGTAGTTTATTGGGGGTTTATAGTTTTTATTACCTAATTAGCTCATTAGTTAGTTACTAGTGTTTACTGATTAATTAGTTTGGTTTTTTGGTTTTTAATCTTTTCCTTACATAGTACAGATACATTAATAGATCTAATTTTATTTTACCTGCTTCAGTTATTTGTCTGAGTCTATTGTGCAAATAAGATTACAATTTAAAACTCATACATGTACTTTATAATTTTAACTGTAATAAAAGCTCTATCCCGGATAATAATAGTCACGGTGAAAACATCACTCAATGTAGCCACAAAACAACAAAAACATTTCAAGTTCAAGTCACCATCACTATCTGACAGCGAAAGCCGATAAAAAAATAAAAAACATTAATAAATTCAGTAACGTAGTACGTCATTATTCGGGGGCGGGCGCGCCACCAAATGTCCCGGAAAGATAAAAAGTAAAAAGAAAGAAGTCTCGTCCTAAATCATCCTGTATCAAGCGGGTTCAGGCCTTTGTTCAACGCACACTATGGCTATAGTGGCAAGTACATTCGTATGGAAAATATTCAGATAAGTTCTGGCTCATAAAAGGAGGATTTTTTGTTATGTCTCACTCGATTATCATGTTGCCTTCAACCGCGAAGGTAAAAATAAAACGAACATTGAAAGTCTCTCACACACCGGTGTTAGAGACTTTCAATGTTCTTTTTATTTAAGACTATTATTGATTTCGAATTTATACTTTATGATTTAAAGAAAAACCCATAGGTAGGTCTATTGTCACACTGCAGAGCAAGGTTACCCCCATACTTTTACCAATATGAGTTATAAGCAGTTATGGTCACTAATGATAGTAGCACACATAAGAAACTGCCCATTGCTATAACATTTTGAAAGGACCAGTATGAATCACTATGTGTTTACAAAGGTAGGGATATTTTAGTTCCAGTTTATAAACTGTCAGTCTAAAAGTAATGAATGAAAATACTGTGATGTCGTAAACTCATGGAGGTTTCAGCTAAATAGTTGGCAGTTAGCTGGTGAGTCACGAAACTAGGCCACTAACTACCCTTCCCAGGACAGCACAAAGTCATTTTCTCAAAGTTATAGTTTTAAATATTGGTCCTTTCACTATTTCTTTTTCTTCATTGTGGGTCGAAGGTTAAACCTCATAATTAGTTAGCCCAGAAGGTGGCCGCTTCACTTTCCAGTACTTCATCATCTGCCTAGCCTCTTCCCAACTTAATTGGGGTCGGCTTCCAGTCAAACCGGATTCAGCCGAATACTAGTATTTAACGTAGAGCGGCTGCCTACCAGACCTCCACAACCCATTAACTGGGTAACACAGTACTTCTTGGCAAGACAGGAGTCAGATTTTCAGGCTTCTGACAATCCGTAACGACTGCCAAAGACCTACAAATCAAGATCTACAAATGACAGCCGGGACCAACGGCTTAACGTGCTTTCCGAGGCACGGAGGAAACTCGATATGTTAAGATGGTCACCCATCCACAGACCAACCCTGGCAAGCGTTGCTTAACCTTGAAGATCGACCCGTGCGACTATAATTATTTAGCCACGAGCTCCTCACTATCCAGTACTTATTTTAATTATTTAAAAACTACCTTAGAAATAGATTTAAAAAAAATGTTACAATAAATATCTCTCCCGTAATTTTAACCCACCGTCCGTCGTTAGTTTTTACTTACACAAGCACCAGCATATATGAACATAATAAATACTGAAGCACAAAGGTCTAGCAAAAAGCACGCCATTTCGGCGAAATGTATTATTTTCGAGAGAAGGCAAAAAACGGCAATTAGCAAGGAAACGCCGCTTTGGAACCGCCATGTTTTATTTTTAAAAGTTTTTCCCAAATCTTCTAATGGCGACGGTGGATATAAAACTCAGAGTTTATCGCTTAAAATGCAATATGAGTGGAGTTTGCTTTATTAGCATATAAATAGAAGTGTGTTGTTGTGGTTTTGTGCGCCGTAGATCTTTGGCGCGCTGAAAGAATACTAATCCCGGTGCATCGGGGAAGAGATTAGAACGAACCCCGTTTCACATAAAGTGCGGTAATAAAAGCCGGTGATAGTGAACCGAGGTTGATATTTAGGTTAAAGTGCAGTTTATTTACGGGAATATACTTAAAATTGGATTTCCGTGCTGAATGCGGAGTTAGAAACCGCGCTTCGAACGAAGACAAGTGATGACCTATAAAACTTTCGTCGCTTCTGGGGTTTGTTTTCTATATTCAGTGAGGATTTGGAACAATCATCCTTAAAAGACGAGCTATTAAATGGCTGAAAATTTTACAGCATTAAAATCAAGGGTACGACGGAATCCAACAGCCAAACAATTGCTTGACAATCTGAAATCTCTGAAACTTAATAAAACGGCGAATGGGGATAATAAAGCTTAGTCATCAAATATTATCATAATCAGATCTACAATGCTCATTGATAGCGATGTGGAGATACCGCACATTATCCGAAAGAGGGAAGACGCTCAATAAAACTTATCAAGGAGTTTTATTAGAGCGTCGCCGGTTTAACGAGGATGCTGTATCGGTAATGAGAGATAAGAGTCAGGGAGATAAGACTGGCGGCGGAACGACGACGCTGATGTGACGAGATGTATATTATATTTTGAAGACGTGATGGTAATTTCTGGTGTTTGTTTTCGTGTTTTGAGTTGAGAGTGGAAAGTTCTTCTAAGCTTGTGTAAATCAGGTCTTGCCTTTTTAAGAGGGAAACCTAGCTTTATCTACAGATTTATTTATTTAAGAAAATAACTTAAATAAAAAATACACGAAACTTACAACAAAATTAAATATCAAAAAGTTCGTCCTCAACGATGTCAGCTGGTAATGTGCCGAAGAGATTGACGGAATTGCCACGTTGAATGGCAATGCTTAGTCTCTGCCCAAACTAAAAGCCAGGTATTGGGTCGCGGAAAGTGTCAACTAGCCGTTTCGAAATTTCTTTGAAAAGGTAATTTCTTTATCTAGATTTGCTTACGCAAAAGAAGTTGTTTAGATATTGCAGTAATCGCTTACTAACGAGCATGGTTGTTCATTAGTTTGCATATTTTTACAAGATTGGCTGGAATCCTCTGTATGTTCAAATCTTGAAAGACTTTGAAGAAGCTGTAGTTTTAGCTCAATAGTTCGTTATGTATTCAATAAGCTTCCCTTCTGTACAGGTTGTATAAGAAGTGAAGGCTGCGTCGTAACCCACCCAGGCTACATTAGCGGCATAGTAATCCTGAAGCTAAGCCCCGAATACACGGGGAAACGCCACACTACGCCACGGTACGCCGCCGCTCTACTCCACGCCACGCCAGGCGGTTATTATCTTTGCTGTAAATTGGTTCATGCTTTTATAAACCACGAAGAGTTATAATATGTGGATATAATAAGATAAAGGTGGACTAGGGTGCTTTGGTTATTTTTTATTTTTTTTTACATATGGGCTGTAACGGAACCCAAAGTTGTTAATTTCATATTAAGCTTAATTGGAATAAAAATTTTTGACTACTTTTTTTTGGGTTCCCCATAACACTAATCATTTCTTCTTCCTCTTCTAATTGATATCACTCTGTTCGCTACGACTTTCAGTTTCTTATCAATGCTGTTGGTACTTGGAGAAAAATGAACATAAATCTTTATAAATTACCATCAAGTCATTTATAAGAAGCAAAGAAAGTAGGTAAATTTTTATTAAGGAGATAAAACGAGCATAATTACAACTCTATCTGGGGGCAGTGAATCAAACATTTTACGTGTTATATTTTATGTTTTATCAAAATTTTACGAACGAGTGGCAATAAAAGTTTTTTATGTAAAACGAATTTACGAGTTCACTGGCAGACATTTTAAATGTACGAGCAGAGACGATGGAGCGGGTCTGAGACAACATTTATATTAGTGACGTCACAAGTGCTTGTTTCATGACATGATATGATGCGCTGCAGATTTATAGCTTTATTATATGAGCATATCAAGCTGTCTACTTCTGAATGGCGTGTTGTCTGGTCTATGATGTGGAGCCATCTGGTGTTGCATGTTCTGTTACCTTTACTCTTGAAGATCTTATGACTGCGTCAGTGAGCAGACTTCGAATGGCTTAATTTTATAGTAAAACATAATTCCTATTTATACATTTTTAATAAATTTTTATTTGCCATCGAAACGCTTAGATGAAAAAGGAGCATTCTTTTTATACAATCATTAAAATTTTGTTATGTAATGAAGGATTATTCGTGTTTGTACTTAGTGACTTCAGAAAGCTAGGAACGATAATAATAATAATAATAGGTAATCGGCCGATAATCGTCACGGCCAATGGCGTAATTGCCAAGAGCCTCGACCAACATCTCAAGAGGCTCTCGTTGGGCAGCTGGATCAAGGGCTTGATCCAGAAAGCAGTACTCTTGGACACGGCGCGTATCGTTAGGAGGTTCCTCTCTCAGGAGCCCTGACCACCGGTAGCTTGGATTCTGTTTCCGATACCGGCGGACTACTATTTTTTATATCTTTAAATGTTTTTTTTTTAATTTTTTATAGAAATATTTAAAAATGTAAATGATATGTATAGAAAATAATAGGTAATCGAATATCTTGAAAACAAATAAAATATATTGACTTGGCTCGCGAAATTGTCGACATGTGGGATGTGAATTCGGCAATCATTGTACCAATAGTCGTGTCAGCCAACGGCTTAATAGCCACGAGCCTCGACCAACACCTCAGGAGGCTCTCGTTAGGCAGCTGGATTCTGGGCAGATTCTGGGCTTGATTCAGAAAGCAGTATTCTGGACACGGCTCGCATTGTTCGGAGGTTCCTCTCTCTGGAGCCCTGTCCGCCGGGTAGCTTGGACCCTGTTCCCGATACCGGTGGGCTACTATTTTTTATAATTTTAAATGTTTTTTTTTTAGTATTTTTAAAGAAATATTTAAAAATAAAATTAATGAGTTTACAAAAACGAATAAATGGAATAATAGGTAATCATTATGTATAAGGAGTGTGTGTGTTCCCCACCCCATTGTTTTTAAGACTACTTCAAATATTTTATGGTCCTCTTAAATCAGCAAGCATTTAAAATATTCCGTCAGTACTAGCAATACATCCTCATACTTAAACAATTCTCCAACTCACATATATATTAAATCGGCGCCATTATGGAAACGTTCGTAATCCATTAATTAAACGAATATAATACAATTGAATTTCACAGGATTTAAGTCGCATATGTTATCCGGGTAATAGCTATCCGATTCCAGGGAGAAAGCCAGTTTCTAATTTATGTTCACGTCGCCAATAACTTGGTACGTTTAATGATTCGTTTCGTTTTACACTGCATTTTCTATTAATAAAGGAATTATTGTAAATTGGATTTCTAATCGGGAATTGCTCGTAAATGTTATTAACGGTTTTGGTTGGTTTTGTAAAGTTGCCAGTTTTGGTGGGAACTGGAAACTGACTCATGGTATAATGCTCTTAGGTTGGTCTACTATCTCACTCTCACCTTATGGTAAGCGATGATAGAGTAACCTATTCACTCTTGACGTAAACAACAGGTTGTAGGCTGTAGCTATTAGGTAATACAGACTTTAGCAGGAAATTCCACTCCTTACATATTTATGTACTATATCTTACTAGAAAATCCTACAATATTATTTGTTTTTTTTTTAGGGTTCCAAACCTGTATGGAAAACAGAGCACTTATTGGATCACTCGGATGCCTGTCTGTCTGTCCGTTATCACGCCCGATTTTCTCCGAATCTTCTAGATAGATTCAGTTGAAAGAACAATGGCAGCCATGCATATATTGTTTTGGCTAAGATTAAATTCTTACGTTTTTAAATGAAAAATATCTAGTTTAAATCAGCGTCACCTTCTGAATTAGTTTGTGCAAGAATTTTTGTTCGAGAAGGCCGAGAATAATATTTATATATAAGTCATGTACTTTTGTATGTTATGTCTATCGTAACTTTTATATTCAAATTCGAGGAAGTAGAAGGGCAATATCGCATAAGTATTTTCCTTTCGTAGTTATTCCAGCATGAAATGTCTTGTAAAAATACTCTTTGGTAGACCGGACCTTATATATACAATAGGTTTCCGAAATTTGTTCGAAAGAGTCACCGCGGCCCTGAAAGGCAAAGGGCACTAGGAGAAGCACGGATGGGTTTTAGTCAGTAAGAGTCTGATACTCCCTCCCGCTCCACCCAGAGCGGAAGGAGTCATTTGATGATTTTCTCATCGTTTAAAAAAAAAGGTATGCATTAAGTATTTACAACATGAGTATCAATATCAACCAATCAACAGTAGTCAACAACCAGAATATTTTTTTTTAGATTTGGGAAACTAGTCTTTTTACCAGTCATTAATTGAAAGTAATTCATTTATTTTCACACCACAGTATTTTTACATACCTGCAACCTACACTTAAAATAAACTGTATTGTTAATTAATTTACTTCGTTTAATAATAACAACGAACTAAAACAGATCACAAATATAATAATGCTGTACTTACTGTCACTTGACAGATTATACGTTAATGAAAAAATCAAATAAATTTTCATTTTACAATATATTTTTTCCGGCCCTAACTAGTTAATGCGATACTGAAAAAACGATGACAAATACTAATTTCTCTCGCATGTAAGTCACTTTTAGACACTCAAATTTAAGTCAGCTAAAATTTCGTAATTTTTATGTGGTACACATATAATTTTCTGTGACCCAAACACGGACACGTAAAGAAAATAAATAAATATTGAAAATGTGCTTTCTTTTTGGGGGGCAAACCGATAAAATGAAAAAAAAAGTTGTTTTAACTATAGGTACCGTGTGATCTATCAAATGAGAGGACTCATCGAAAGGGTTTCAAAAATATGATTTTTTTTCACAATTTTGAAATACCTATTCCATTTTGAAGTTATTCGAAATGAAATTTTTCAAAATTAAGAATCTAAAGAAAATTGACCATTCCCGCCCCTCTTATCTCTAAAAGTACTGCTTAAAATTTTGAAATAAATACAATAATAATTTTAAGTCTACTTAAAGATTACAGGAAAACCTATAAGAAGTCTATGGTTTATAAGTAACATGTTACAAAAATATTATTCGTTCGGAAGCCTTTGCGCGCGAGTTCGACTCGCACTTGGCCGGTTTTTTGTTTTTTTTTTTACTTTTTTTTGGTTTTGTCGTATCTGTCGTATTTTGAACAACCTAATAAAATTGACAAAACGTGTGTAAACTAAGCATTAAACAGAGATTTATATCAGCTGGTGGAATAGGTTTGGACACTTGACTGTAGGTATTTTTTTATTTTTTAAGGATGAGAAATCATCGAATGACTTTTTTCGCTCGGGGTAGAGCGGGAGGGAATGTCAGACTCTAACTGACTACAACCCATCCGTGCTCCTCCTAGAGCTATTTGCTTTCCAGGGCCGCGGTAACTCTTTCGAAAAAAATCCGCAACCAAATAAATAACCATACAAAAATGACTGTGTGAAGTTCTTCTCATATTTTCATAATTTTGTAAGACCTCTGAGAGCTTTCAGGTAAAGTGAACTAATTGTGAATATTGGCTTTTAGTTGATTAGAAAACTTTTGTTCACCAAAATGGAGCCGACAATAGCGTTCTCATTTATTTTAAAATTCAACCAGAAATAGCTGAGAGGCAGGCTTACTACAGAAACAGACTTAAATGTCAAGAGATAGGTACAGAAACAGACTTAAATGTCAAGAGAGAGCTGTACTTTCTCGTTAGTTTATTTTTAAACGACTTCAAAAAAAGGAGAAGGTTCTCAATTCGGATAGTTTTTTTTATTTAATAACATAACTCCGTCATTTATAGGAACGATTTAAAAAAATTATAGAAATTTCATCTAAATCGGTTCTGTTGTTTCGTTTTTAAATCAAAATAGCAGAAAAATATGTCATCCAAGTAAAAGAATTTGCGTATTTTGCTTTCTTGTGACTTTCTAGTGGTTTTTACGAATTACGAAAAATTATAAAGTAGGCTACTAAAAAGCGTACAATAAAAAACTTTTTACAAAAACACAACCGACTTCCAAATTAAGAAAACACTAGAAAGTATAAAATAACTTTAATTTCGGAAGTCTGTGTCAAAAACGAAGAAACAACCAAAGACAGCGACTTCCGAAATTAAAGTTATTTTATACTTTGTAGTGATTTTTTTATTTGGAAGTCGAATGTATTGACATACTTATTTGAAAAAAAAAAATTGGATCTTCATGGACATTAGGATGTACTTGATTTATATTTCGGTAATTTACAATCATTTTACAATACTTTGTTTTGTTTGTTTGTATACTAATGAAATAACGTGGTACCTAGTTGCTTTTCAGAAGATATCATTTCGAAACAATTTGAACGCAAAATGAAATATTATTAACTTTGTGTCTAAAAATATAAAAAAAAATTAAAAAGGCCTTGACATAAAAAGTGGCAAAAAGATTAAAAAGTACAAAAAGATAATTG
Source organism: Melanchra persicariae (assembly GCA_947386135.1). Lineage (NCBI taxonomy): Eukaryota > Metazoa > Arthropoda > Insecta > Lepidoptera > Noctuidae > Melanchra > Melanchra persicariae. Next base: position 1,064,541 of record OX376653.1, on the reverse strand, counting down.
CATCGGCCGGGAATCGAACCCGGGCCGCCCGCGTGGCAGGCGAGCATTCTACCACTGAACCACCGATGCTGATAGAAAGGCTTTCGTAATTATCGTATATAACCATTGACGCACAACGTGAATGTGCTTTATCGAGGCGGTCTATTAGCACAAATGTTACGTCATCGGCACTTATGTAATGATGATTTGCTGTTTGAATTCTCGCTGTATCTATAAAAAAACGGCAAAAATATCACGTTTGCTGTATACGTGTACGTTTGCGGCCCCCACTTTAATATTGATTTTATTCTGTTTTTAGTAGGTATTTGTTGATAAAGCGGAAACAGAAATACATCATCTGTGAGATTTGCTAGCTGATTTGTCTAGCTATCAAGGTTCATGACATACAGCCTGGTGACAGACAGATAGGCGGACAGCAGAGTCTAAGTAATTGGGTCCCGTTTTTACACTTTTGTGTACGGAACCCTAAAAACTAAAGCATTTACGAGTAGGTACCTACTTATTTCAATGAAACCATTTACAGGCACTTTTGAATTGTCAAGGATTAGAAGTTTGATGAAGTTTAAAAGTCTTTGACATTATCATTAGTAATTTGGTTTCATTATTTTAGCTGACATCATCTCAATTATTGTACAGTCACGGAAATTAATAGTTCTCCACTTATGACATGACGTTTGAAACTTGACTAAGGCCCACTTGCACAAACCTGCAGTTAAGTATATTTTAATCTCGAGTTTGTTGCTAACCCGGGGCTATTATTTATGAAATATTTGTTATTTAACCTCATGTTAGCGACTAACTCGAAGTTAAAAGATAACTTTGGTTTGCGCAAGTACAAACAATTAATTTCCCTGACTGTGCAAACATCACAAGCTTATTTAACTCCTTATGACCCCCAATTTTTTCAGATAAGGCCAGCTTGAACTCATCAGAGTTATCTTTTAACGCCGAGTTAGATGCTAAACCAGACCATTATATAGGAAATATTTGTTATTTAACTTCGTGTTAACCACTAACTTTAACCCACGGCTCTGGGTTGTGCAAGTGGGCCTAGATGTGATAAGATATATTTCCTTTACCATTCCCCATGACCCCTGTAACATCTTCCGAGTCAATAAACGCCCAGTTTGGCCGCGACCCCGTCCAACGAGCTATAAATTTCCTTCTGACTGTGCTCGCCTCACTAAACTAAAACGGCTGGATTTTTTCTCGACTTCTTACTTTATTCAGAAGTATTTCATTAGATTTTTTTCACTTAGGTATTTAGACCACGTCGGTTCTTGTCCAGATTCTCAACTTATTAAGGTTTATTAGACTGTTATTACCCGACTAAGCAAAAAGAAGATTATACTTTTGACCGGTAGGTATGTTTGTGTATTTGTTACCGGCAATACTTATGTATAACCCGGTATTCCATATTATAATGCCTAGACAATGTATACCGAAAACATTAAGGTAAATGTATGAAATTTTATATTCATAATATTTCACACATTGCCTAGACGCCCCAGGGGCCCTGGTATTTTTCAAAAATACCTGAATTATACAGATTGCCGGTAACATATGCATATGTTCCCTAATAGCTTCTCAACTTCTTATCATAATTTGACAAGGTATTGTTAGAAGCGTCTTGTTTGGGCGCTTGTTATAGGCTATGTGAATATGACGTCACATACAATTTATTATGGTGAAACACTAACAGTAGCCAGTGTTCAAACTTTTGTGTTTTGTAATTCCAGTCACTGTAACAGGGGGTCTATTCTCTAAACCCGAAGTCCGTAGTTTCGGCCTTAGAGTCGGGCGTTTTCTACTCCGTATCACCTACGGACATACGATGAGTCCCGAACCCGAACTAAGAACAACTGTCAAATCGTGTTGTCATTCATCCTTAGTTTGGGTTCGGAACTCATCGGTGATACGGAGTAGAAAACGCCCGCCACTAAGGCCGAAACTACGGACTTCGGGCTTAGAGAGTAGACCCCTGAATTGTCGGCGCTATTCCATGAGCATATTCTTTCAGCTAAACGTGGAGTTTCTTGCGGTTCTTCTCTATAGGAAACGACCTACTGGAACCATGCACTAACTTTTGCCGTTTCATAAGTGGCCATGTGTAGTGTAGGCGTATGTGAAATGAAATTTTTATAATTGAATTGAAAAAAGTTAGATAGATGCCTAAGTCTTAAGAGCTCGTGGCTAAGCAATAACAGCCGCACAGGTCAATCTTCAAGGTTAAGTAACGCTTGCTAAGGTTGGTCTGTGGTTGGGTGACCGTCTTCCGAGTCCGAGTTTCCTCCGTGCCTCAGAAAGCTCCTGTCATTTGTAGATCTTTGGCAGTCGTTACGGAATGTCAGAAGCCAGAAAATCTGACTCCAGTCTTGCCAAGAATTACCGTGTTACCCAGTTAATGGGTTGTGAATGTCTGGTAGGCAGCCGCTCCACGTAAAATACTGGTATTCAGCTGAATCCGGTTTGTTTGGAAGCCGACCCCAATATACTTGGGAAAAGGCTAGGCAGATGATGAGATGCCTAAATCTTAGTGTGGATTGTTAAAATGGGCGTAGATAAATAAACATTATTACGTATACGATCATTTTATGGTCAGCTCATCAAGTATTTCTAATGCTCCACAGGTCTATACATATACTCGTAGTATCGAGATAATACGGTGGCTGTAGCAGTCAGGCGTCGTGTTTAGCTAAGAATTTCATCCGACGGCATCGGCGATGTATAGACCGTCGTATTGCTGCTGCTACGGCTCTGCTACTTAGCTGGAAGGTTCCACTTGGAGCCACAGGAGGAATGGTCTCAATCTCCTTTGGTATCTGTTGTTAATCTTAACTGTTCACGTAGGTAAGTACTTACTGGAAAGGTGCGTTTTTAGTGTTGTGTGTGATGTGCGTGTTTAGGTCACATTATATGAAAGAAATGCATGCTCTGAATTGAAATTAGTAGATATTCTCGTGTTCTGTGTTTTAACAATTTCATGAGGCACTAAAATTAACAGAACCAACATGAAGAACATAATGACAATTTGTTGAGATCATCCCACATTGGATTTTTGGTCAGGACATTGAATATCTTGATTTCTGGAACTATACTCATATTTCGATGACTAACAACTATTCCTAGTAGTAGAAATAGTTGGTACAACTATGACTTTTTCGTTTCACAACAAAACAGCAATACAGCATACCTAAACTATTAAAAGCCTTGTACATTTCCTTCCCAGAATTTATTTTAAACATCAAGCTCGAGGCGGGTCACAGTGTCGGGTCCCAAGAGGACGACACCAGCAGAAGTCTTGTACACGTCGCCCGTTCTACGTCGCAGGAATTATTAATGTGTACCAAACATAGCTAGCACCTGGACACGCCTGGAAGTGCCAGCTCTTGACAACTAATGTGGAGGTATGGCCGAAAAGTCAGGATAGTTTCTAAATATTTTGTGTTTATTATTATTGTGTGCTAAATAGAGCCAAACGCCATGTCGTAATAATGGGGGGGACTTACCGGGTTCCTGAGTTCAAAGTCTGTGATTTTAGAGGGGTATTGTGTACCAATAGCGAACACTTGGACACGCCTGGAAGAGCCAGCTCTTTAAAACTAATATGGAGGAATGACCGGGAACACGGGATTGTTTCTGAAGATTACTTGAATGAAGATCTGCGATTTTCGGTGGTATCGTGTACCAAACATAGCAAACACCTGGACACGCCTGGAAGAGCCAGCTCTTGAAAACGAATGAGGAGGAATGACCGAGATTGTTTCTGAAGATTACTTATGGCAATCAGCTGAATCACGATAAGCCAGAATCTGAAGTTATTTCTCGTGCAATCTTGCATTAAATATTGTAATTAAAACAGTGCGTTGTGCCGAGACTTCTTAATTGATTGTTTTAAGTAAGTCGTTAATTGGACTTTTGACCTTTCGCTTTGCGAAGAGAATTTAAAATGGTTCAGGATATAATTTGCTTTGGGTATTTTAATTTTTAAGTCGCTTTTGGAATTGAAGCAAAGAAAGGATCGTAATTTGGAACCTAGACAAAATGAACAATCAATTGTCCACTAGCCTTGGACCGAAACAGCTGGTAGTCATGCGGGTAGGTCTTTGCCCAGCAGTGGGCTGATACAGGCTGTGAGTATCCAAAAGGTAACCAAGGAAAAAGTGCCGAAGCCATTAAAATACATTTTAAAAGCGAACAGAACTTATTATTCGATTATTAAACAAATTAATTACATAATGAGACAGTGTTCAAAGAAGGCGCCTGCTACACGCAATAAATCGCAGCGGTTCGCAGCCCACCGCAGCGTTTACGCCGCGTTCATTAATTCCGCCGCGAGACAACAGCATGCCCCTATATTTTTAATTAATATGTCTCTTTATTGTTTTAACTAGTTTCGAGAATGCTGGAACCGATAATTATCAAATGTTCATATTTTCAGGCTTGCGTTGAAAAACAAAAGGTACGTAAAATAATAATATTTCCACATTAAACTTCTCAACAAAGAGACTCGCAGCGCCATCTATTTCGACAGCTGCGAACTAACAACGAAATCCTAAATCGCGATATCAGAGTTTACCGTGCGATTCGAACAGATACAACAGCCCGAATATCAACTACACTTGCAGCTGCCCACCGGACACAACAACCGTCCGGTCAGAGGATCCTCCCTCTTCAACGAAGGTATACGGGACTTTACTATCTGTTCCGCTACCTCCTAATTGAGTTTCATTCTGCAGATAGGTACTGTTTTAGATGCCAATGCTATCATGATTCCGTGGTGAAAAAAGATTTTTTAAAAATAACTCACCTCTCTTTTACGCTGGATTTGACACGTCATGACACGCCCCAGACAAATGCTAAGTCTTGCAGCGAGTCCATTTTCCTGTTTTTTAGTATTCTTGCTTTTTGAAGTATTCTTAACCCCCAAAATAACAACACAACTTTTCTCCTTAAAGGGAAAACTACCAATTGCTTCCCAACTAGCTACAGTTCCCTGCAAAACATTTAATACTGCACTTCAATCTCAACAAATTAATAATCTCGTTTCGCAGCATTTTCTCAAAATTACCCTCTCTTGGGTATCAACTAGAGAACAACTATTTAATTATATGGCCCTTAGACGCTTCCGTACGGCTGGCTCTTTTGAATCCGACTTGAAATAGGTGGAAGCTGCTGGAACCTTCGGGAATTGAATTGTTTTTTGCAAGACATTTATAGCTTCGGTTATGTAGTGCACTGTCTGGACGTAAATACTTCCATTTTGTAGCGTTTCGGAGAGGGAATTGTTTTAAGTTAGTTGATTGTGATGTTGGGGAAGTTGTATGTTTGCTTGCTGTCACTGTTAATTTTGAACAAAAACGGGCCGTCAGTTTTCTTGAGGTGAATGAACTGGTCAAGTGCGAGTCGAACGCACACACGATCCAACCAAATTAAAATTTTATTTTCCCATATAATTTGTAATTTTATTTCGTATTTTTATGGTAGCAATAGATGAGATACAGCCCGCCGACAGATAGACTAGGACGGATGGAAAGCGGGTTCCATTGGTTACGGAACCCTAGCAGGATAAACTTATAAGAAACTCATTTATTTTAGGACAGGCCAGTCAAAATAATGAAGGAACACCATTAACCACAGTCTAACACTCAAAATCCATAAACTGTTGCATCTTTAAACCGCACAAAATTCGGGTTAAATCAATTAATTTACCAGTCAGTACTTAAGGCTCTCCTTTTTAATTAATTTTAATTGTAAAAGCAAACACTTTCGTCAAGTTTAATTATTCGGTCGTCAATAATGTGAACTTTCCGTTTCAGCTGGCCACATTCATTTCACGAGGATTACCTTCTACGCTTGAATTTTAAGTTAAACTAAAGATTAAAAACTTTCTGGAAGCCAATGTTGCGATTTAGATCTTTTAATATAAGACGGCTAGATTATATTGCTCATTCCGTAAAGGCTTCCAGTATAAGGAACGAGGAGAATCTCAGCAGAATTTGTGTTCGATTAACTCTACCATTTTGCTAATTAAATTAAATAATAATACGCTTAAAAATTTTGCTGTATTGATCGGTTTTTTTTCTGGTTACTTTGCTCCTGTGACAGTTCTATTGGAGTCGTGCTTTTTTTCGGAATAAATGTTACCGAGTCTATGATACTAAGCGTCAATGTAGCTTTCTTTTAGCTGAAGAATAGATTTGTAGATACTATGACTAGCTTTGGCCCGCGACTTTGTACGCTCATATCCCGTTTTTTCCGTTGCCGTAGGAATTTCGGGAAATCCCCATAGTGCTCCCCTACACTCCCCAAGGAACCTAAATGCCAAATTTCAGATTTCTACGACCAGTAGTTTCGGCTGTGCGCTGTCTGTCAGATACTCAGTCAGTCATCAGTAACGGAAGAGTTTTATAATGATATTGTTATTGATTACTTCAGAACTTAAGATTGATTTTCGCAATTAGTGAAATAATAAAGCGTTCGTCATAACGAGTGTGTAACTAGGTCACAAAAAAAACTAAAGTCGGTATTCAACCTAATCCGATTAACATCTGACCAACTAGTTTTATGATAGTCGAATATTGACCGCGGGAAATGCACCGGCGAACAGAATTTATCGAAAGCAGTCTAAGGACCAGTCGAGCTGCGTTAAAAAGAGAAATGTTTTTATTAAGTCCAGCAGAAATTCATGCGCTTTAACCCGACCACTGGATCGTACTGAGGATTTTCTCGAAGAAGATTTCTATTAACTTAGTTGGTGAGTTGGTCTTTTATCATTATCGACAGGTAGAATTGAAAAGTTACTTATCTTCATGCCTCTAATATAACTAATTGCATTTTGGTGGATTCTTAAAAAAACAGGGCTAAGATCTATCTGTTAGCCCTCATGTTTTAGCTGCTCTGGGCCCATAACCTACTTCAATAGTGGAATCTTTGTGTGTAGTCACCACATTCTTTAAGAGCCCTACCTTACTGTTCACCAAATAAAATGAATCATTTCTTCTTTTCAAATCTTCCATGCTACTCAGAACACCATAGCCAACAAAACAATACCTAAAACATAAAAACACAAGCTTAATGAGCCCAATTGTTGTGTCAACAATTTTTAAACGCTGTGTTAGCAAACTGGGGTTTCTGTTGACCCCCAAAGGGCCGGAACTACACGGTGTATGTAGGCACGCATCGCCCGGCCCCTGTCGGTACACAGTCCGTTTTTCCGTTTTAAACGGACGCGACGGGGCATGCTCGATCCGTATTCAAATAAAATCATTTGTTCAGCAAACAGACAGCAAGCGCACCCTTTTTGTGAGCTTTTTTTACTCACACACGTGAGTGGATGCATAAATGAACATGTCATTCGGTTAGATGTTTAAAACAACGTTTGATCGTGTTCGATCAGAGCAAAAAATATTGTCAAACTAACTTCTGTCAGCGGCTTTGCCCGCGTGATTGTCAAACATTTTCCAAAGGGCACATACTTCCGAGATATCGATGCCAGAAGTATCAATTGACGTAAGGGACATTATTGCAGTTTTAATAAAAGCCCCGTATGTTAAAAGCTGTAAGGTACATTATGGCACTTTAGGTAAATGTCCCTTACGTCAACTGATCTAAAATCTATCTTTTTGCTTAATTTCATTCAGACCAGCAGACCTCACTGAGGATCTTTATCTATGAAAGGCGAAATGTGGGTGCTCCTCCTGCATTGATTGTTTCAGAACAGCATAAATTAATTTTGTACACCACGATCGATGGCGAGACATACAGGTTATTGTTTGAAACTTATATCTCAACATCTAACTCGTTTGTCGTGTTAGATGTGCACTATAAACTCCAATGTGTACACGGCTAACGCTTGATATACAAATAAATGATATTATTTATTAATTATTTTTTAAATATTTATTTTCCTCAATAGAGAGAGACCACATGCAGTTATTGAAATAACTTCGATAAAAACTCAAAGTGAAGTTTTACCGATCGCGTAACCCTGTAATGCCGACGAGTTCAAATATACCCTCGCTACCACACAGCCTGGAGGCGACAGAGGCGCAGGTTCTATCGCAAGGCTGCAGGTATCAAACGTACAGGCACGGAAGCTCATTGCACTCCATTTCCGGTGGATAATCACTTCCGGTGGGTATGCGGTTCCTCGTTTGACTGACATCACTTTAGCGACTCAATTCTACTTTGGCTCAAAGGATTTTTGTAACGTAAGTGTAGTTTCAGTATTATTGATGTTCTTAAAAGTACAAATACATTGTTTTGTAAGTTTATTATACTGATAAAAGTTTCGTTGTTAAGTTGCTATTTGCAGCTACATGAAAATATGTTCTCTAAGTGACTTCATCAATTTATATTCATTCAATACTTCTGCCATATTAAATTCATCACAAGCAATAAACTCTAAAGTTCTAAAGTATTTTCAATTAGACTTCAAGCGAATAAAACTCAAAGCTCTATTAAAATTAATAATATTATCTTGCACATAAACTTTGAAAAAAGTACAATAACTCTGACATTAACTTCGACAGATAGTAAATTCTAATTGACAACTGTTATTGGATCTTCTCAGTATTAAAAACGATCATTCATGAATATTTTAATATATTTTCGATCGACTGAGATATAAAACTCTTCTCCATTTAAAGAGGCGGCTATCTAAATCAAGATGGAGAGAATTCTCGCAGAGAATTTCTTAAATCATTATTATCCATGCCGAAGGTGGATAAAACCAATATTTTGCCTAAAATTCGTATTAAACACACCTGTTCGCAAAATTTGTGACTTGAACACCCATCCCTTATAGGTACGATTTTGTCTAGAAATGCTCCTAAACTTTGCATATTTATGACTTAACCCGCAAAAGGCCACGAGGGTCTATGTGACCGGACAATTTATCTTTATGTTTATACTCGAGTCATGCTCCAACAAGAGGTGAGGCTTATGGTGAGTAATGGCTTCCAGATTTACTCCGCGCTCAAATATATTTGTTAACACTGCAAATTAAAGTGTACATTTATAAAGCCTGGCACTAGTTTATAGCTGCGCAGCTCGGAGATATTATATTAGTTTTCAGACGCCGTAAAATTGGATCATACGGGCAAATCTGGGTGAATCATATACCGGCTGTATATGCCGAAGGGAGTTTGTAAAGTTATATTTGTTCGGTTACTTACCCTTTTGTTTATTGATTTATTGCCCAATCCGGCTTAAACAGTTCACTGCTGGTCAAAGGTCGGATCCGAAAAAGGGGTACTGATTTATCCGAAAATAAAAATCGTAAATTCTTTTTGTGATATAATTTGTGATTTGGGCTAAGCTCGCAACGTACTACTAACAGCATCGATCGCCCTGTGTATTATGTAGCAAATGATTTGTATCCGTCACCGGAAAATAGTAAAACTCCGTAAGATTATAAAATAGCTTGAGAGATGTGATGAAATGTTTAGTTGACAATTTAGCGAGAGTTTACAAACTCTCGCTAAATTGTCAACTATACATTTGTAATACTTTTTTACGCATCAAATATTCTTAGTCTATAATCTGTCGAAGTCATTCCGAGGAATCATGGAATAGCAAGTAACGAAACGTAGGTAACACAATTTGAACATTATAACCTCGACTTCTTCTTATTTCTGTATGCAGGGTTTAAAGGAACCTAACATGAATGGTATGACGGGAGCTAAGTTTGTGTGCTTCGTTCGCTCACTCTAGCGTCCGTCATGTCATTTCGAACCTAACATAACTGTATCGGGGAGCCCTAAGATCCCTGTGACCTATGTTCCGCTACTTGGCTAGGCAAGAGAATTCGATAAATTATAGAACCATACACTGATTGGTCGAAAATTAAATTACTTACACAATGTTTATTATTCATAAATTAATAATAAGCAATTATTCCAATGAAAACATTATTCGGAACATTGAATATTAAACATTTAGTTCTCTATTCAAATCCCATTTGCCAATGGAATTGAAAATTGTATAAAATTATTAAATGAGAAAAAAGTCGGTCGCTCCGAGGCTGCACCTAACGCAATTCAAAAGGAATAAATTAAACGCTTTTAAATTATTACATAGCTTTTCTGTCTGATAATTTATCTTTTTCTGTTCTGGGGTATGTGGTGGGGGTAGCCTGGCCGGAGTGCCCCGTTTGCCCGCGAATGCCCGGCTGGCCCGAGTGCCCGGGCTTACATTAACATATTGAAGGCGGCGCGGCGGTGGAGGGTTGCTCGTAACACGTTACTAGCGAACTTTACTTTCATTGCGGTAATTAATTTGTGAATCCTTCGCCTTAATTTGTGGGCTGTCATAAGCGAGTTTTATTTGTTTTGTTGTTGCTTGCTTTGAGGTTAATTAGTGTGTGTTGATTATTTTGTTCTAGTCATGTTAATCGTGGGAGTCACGGGAAAAAATCATGACATAATTTTGTTTTTTTTCTGGTTTACGATATTTTTAGCCATTTATGTTCATTATGATGACATTAATTTATCAGACGTGATACATTTCTACATGAATAAGTGCTTAATATGCTCGTAACTATATAATAATAATTGATCAAAACGGGCTTTTAATATTACTCATAGATTATTGTGTTTACTTGCTTCATTATTATAATGTTGTAAACAAATGCCATTCTAGTGTGTTTTATTAGTGGACAATGTATACTAAAATGAATGTTAATATTTGTGAAGCTTTTTGTACTGTTAAATATTGCTAGGTACTCTAATTAATTTGCTATTGGTTAAATCATTGTTATTTGCATTATTTTATGATTTTACGTTCGTATTATAAAGTAAACACCTACATGATTATATTGTATCTGTGCCATAATTATGTGGAACAGTTGAAACAGTATTAACAGTAGGTAGTGGTATTCAGAACGAAATCGTGGCTAAATAATAACTCGAGATTGTAATAGTTATTTATGCAAGTGTTGTATAAAAAGGGGTATTATAACACGAATGTGGATTTCTGATAATAGTATCATATGAGTGTTTTAATACATAATTATGTACAGTTGCAGACAAAACTTTATCTACATCCATGATAAAAATCGTCTATAATAGGTTCTTTTCTAGTTCATAAAATTTTGGTACGTGGCTGTTTACCTAAGCAAAATGATCAACTTCTTTTGCTTTTTCGATCCCATATAAAAAAGCGAAGGAGTTGCATAATTAAATTTAGTACAACATCGACATGACTCGTTTGGATGATAATATATTATGGTTACTATGACACTGGTTGTTTTAATTGTTGTACTAATTTCTGGTTGTTTTAATGTCGGAAATAAGCTGTTTCAGAAACTTTTATGGAGAGTTTAAAGCATGGAAGAAGATAATAAATATTTATTAGATTATATAATTTTTCGATTTATTGTGAACAGATGATTTTGAATATGGTAAATTCCATCTGTAAGCTAAGCTGTTGTTCGCATACTGCTATTTATAAAGCTGCCATTTGTATACATACAATTAAATTAAGAAGCTTTGCAAGAGATCTATCTATTGGGCAGAGCCAGCTCACAAAACTGAAGACAAACGATGACAGAATCATATCCGCCAAATCGGAGCTTCTGAGCTAGGTCGAGACATTCTATGGACAGTTATACACATCAATGACTAAACCCGCTGCATATCTAGATAATGACCCAAGAGCTAGATTGACCCCACGCTATACCGAAGACATCTCGGACGTCAGCCTGTATGAGATTACGATGGCTCTGAAGCAGCTTAAAAACAACAAGGCGCGCGTCGGGTGAGGACGGAATTACGGCCAAATCCTGAAGGCGGGTGGAAAACCGGTCCTTAACGCCTGTAAGAAACTGTTCGATTCCGTCATACTCGAGGGGAAAACGCCACAAGCATGGAGCAGAGGTGTGGTGGTACTCTTCTTTAAGAAGGGCGACAAAGCTCCTGCTTAAGAATTACAGGCCCATCTCACTTCTGAGCTATGTCTACAAGCTGTTTTCCAGAGTCATAACGAACCGTCTTGCGCTGGTTTGACGACTTCCAGCCACCCGAACAAGTCGGATTCCGAAAAGGCTTCAGCATCGTAGACCGTATATGCTGCGGCCCTCGATTCGATATAAACTTTGGCTGTGCTGCAGTCTCTCCAACGGTATGTGTGTGTTGTGCAGTCTGTTACTCTCTCCGCTCCCGCTACTCCTCAGCTCACAAGCCACCGCCTTACTAAAAATTCTAGCACATTTACACCGCACACACACTATGAGCACACACACACGCTGTGTATTTAGTCAGTTTGCCTAAATCAACATTGTTAACAAAATTTAACGCGTGTATGAGTCTTGAATTAATTATATTAGATTGTTCGACGTCATGTTATGATTGCTTACGATCTTGGTTTAAAGGGGGTCGGCAGAGGTAAAGGTTACAGGTGGTTATATTGTGCGGCTGACTTTTTGACGGCTGTCCATTTAAATGAGGTTAGGTAGTAGGTACCTATGTCTAATTTGTTAATCAAAACGTGGCAATCGTATACTTCCACGCCAGCAAAGCTGCTAGAGCTATCTAAAGGCTTTACCCACGTGAAAGTTGAAACGTCCCCGGCAGTCTATAGCCTGGATAACTGATGGTAGGTATAAGATGTATTAGGGATACGGATCCCTAATACATCTTATACCTACAATCAGTTATCCAGGCTATAGACTTCTGTGTAATATTTCATCCAAATTCGTTCAGGCGTTGAGGCGTGACATCATGGATTAACAACATCCGAACATACTTTGATATTTATGTTATTCGTTTGTCTTATCATATCAGCCGAAAGACGTCCACAGCTGGACATGGGCCTCCCCCAGATGGAGGGAGGGGTTTGCCATAATCGCCACGCTTGGTAGGCGGGTTGGTGATCGCAGTGTAGCTGTAGCAATGTGCCTACAGAGAATGCTGCTGCCCTTAGTCGCCTTTTACGACACCCACGAGAAGTGATGGGATGGTGCTATTCTTTTACGTCCAACACCATACGGAACATCGACGTGATTTTTTTGCCGACGACGTCGTTTTCATTTGTCTAATCAAGTTATAACACTGAACAGACAAAATCGTGCTCAAATGTTCATCTACAGTGAAATTCTTTTGAAAAAAGGTAGCTAGGACTTGCTTTTGTAAGGCCAAAATTGTCTCCAGCAACCCACTAACCTAATCTAAACCTCCAATAACAATTAACTGAAAAAACCTCACCGTAACCCGTCTCGACAATGGCGGCCGTCGGTTGGGGCCGTGATTGGACGGCCGACATTTTTGTCGCATCAGCGCGCGCCAGCAAATGTAGTGGAAAGATAAAGGCGGCGACACACGACCGGCACAGACCCTACTACGTTATTACTGGCGTTACGTTATGACGTAAGTACCGCACGTTTAAACTCGGCCTTATCTCTGCGTATTGATGTATGGATGGAATTGTGTGACGTAGGGCTTGGGACCGTATGGTGGCGAGGGACAGGTAGAAATTAAATTAAATTTTCTGTAGCCGTTTACTGCCATTTGTCGCGATTGTAGCGCTCTTGGATAGGAAAGGGTTCAAGCCCGAATATCAGTTTTGTAAGTCGTTACATTGGTATTCATAAAACTTAGGTTGTCTGATGTATCTAAGTATGTTTCCGTAAATCAAATCTTTTACATTGTTGTCGCCTTGGGAATTGACAATAGTTTAGTATTTTTTGACCTTCTGGCAACTGGCAACTTCTGTTTAGAAGAGATATGAAAAGCCTATTTTGTTGGAATAGCTTAGGTTCATTATATACTACGCTATGCTTACTGTAAGTTGTGTTGGCTGCTTGCATTTTTTTCTCAAATGAAAAAAAAACATTTAGCTACATCCTAACTGCTATATTTTGAAGCGGGCACTGCAACTTATGTATTTTAACTATTTCCGAGATGGGATGCACAACACAAAACACCCGCAAAAAGATTGCTCAATTCCCTGGAGTATGTATTATATCAGCTGTTTGTTGAAGTACCTATGCACTTATTACTAACACGTAACAAACTCTTAATCACTATCGTAAGGTTTTGAAGGAAATTTCTCCTTATTTTTAAAAAAAATTTGTTTGCTCGATAATGTAGTACCTAGATGCGAACGTAATATCTGATGCTGTACTGTCAAAATGAATGGTCAGTGAATTAATTGTTCAGACGTGTATTAAAGGTACACAATTGCCTTGCTGGTAATAAGTACTTATACCAAATTTAACACCCCTCTATTGTCCGTTTGGCAAAATTCCATCTGATGGTAAGATATGGTCTACGATGGAGCAAGTTTACCTAGTGGTAACCTAAGGTTCTAGACAAACTGCCATTCTATTAGCGATAAGATTGTCAAAATGCCAAAATATAAGGGATCGATTTCATGATATTCCGACAAGCGTTTGTCAATCCCATACATTTTTGACGTTTTGACAATAATCTTCGCCACGCCAGCGCTGACAATGAATGATAAATGATGTTTATTTCGTAAGTAAGTTAAACATAACACTTTTAAACGTCAATGTTTGTTTGGTCATTTTAAGTTAGATCAGGCCGCGTTGTTTCCTAGCTGACTACCCTGAGAAGAAACACCGAAACAAACCCGGAGATCAAAATCAAAATGACACTTGTCTGTCTAGAGCCTCCATTCACTATCACTTATGATTTAAAGAGAATTGGGTTATAGCTAAAAAATATAATATTGAACGTGGTTTAAAACTTGCACCGCATTAAGAACAAAGTATGTCCAAGTTTCACAATTTCTATAGTCTCCACAGCTGGTCTCATTCATACACGCGCTCACAATACATTCCGCCTCGGACCGCTCATATTGAATGGCGCATATTTGATTCCGTAATGTACATCTTTACGAGGTAACTCGCATGCGGATTGCGGCCGCCATTGAATTTCAAACTATCCCCGACTATATTGTAGAATGGAAACTCTGCAGTCCGTGTACTGGGAGAATGCTGTGGAAGAAAATATGCTGTTTTTAGAGATTGTTTTGTTCTGGAGATCCTGAACGGAATATATGAACGAACAAGGCTGCAAAAAAACGTATGAAATAAGAATTTTAGACATAAAACTCAAAACTTAAAAGGACATTCTAAATAAGATATTCATTATATGTATAGATACGTAGATGGACAAAAGATTTTATTCAAAGCAACACAACAAAAAAAAAAGAAGAAATATACCAATAAAAAAGCTAAGCACCTGTGATGAAATCGTACACTTTAAGATCAGTTATGTAAATATTTTATTCGCTTGATTCAACACAATTCCCCACTTAATAGAATCTAATAACAATCAGTTCATAAACAACGACCGAAGATATATTTAGTCAGATATGTTCACTATTCAACGCCTCAATTTAGACTGACTCTGTACCTACAAAAGCGATAGCCATGAGCTGAATTTTCCCCACTACAAAGTTAGTGATCACTCAGCCGACCAACCGACCAATCAGAGCAAAGCTAACAGCACGTATTCATCAATTCACTAACTTATAAGTACATACATTAGGGTTTATAAATTAACTGTTAACAAAAATTTTAGTTTAACAAATTGCACAAAACAAACTCATAAATAATACCTATCACAAATAATCACAAATTTATTATTTAAGTCTACAACGGAAATTAAAAGCATGTGTATCCACTAACGCCATCTATCGCTTTTGGATAGAAGTCGAACAATATACGAAAAGATAAAAGTCAAAGTCAAAGTCAAAGTCAAAGCATTTATTTCAATTAGACCATTTACAGGCACTTTTGAATTGTCAAGGTCGGTCGGTCAAAAAAAAGATGAAGCTATTTGCACGTTCCAAAGCGTAGATCTCTATGGAGAAGAACGTGCAAGAAACTCCACGGACACTCTTTTAAAAATAAGTTTTTGTTACAAAATTATGGTTACATCATTCATATTGAAATTATACATATATGTGAGAACGATGTAAAAGACGTGCAGGATAAAAGAGTCCGGAGTAAAAAAGAAACAATTCAAAGAAATAATTAAAATAGACCATGGCAGTCGAGAGATGACCAGTCTCAGCTGACGGCGCCCGTTCACGAACATGACGCATACGCTAGCACCATTCGGCTCGACCATTTTTAAGGGAGCCAAATGATCCAACGCAAACGCCACCATCAGCCAGACTTTTGAGTGAGCATGACATCCCCAATCGCCAGGGTACATTCAAGTCAAAGACCTACCCAAAATGATCATTATAGTTTAAATTTGAGGGACCTACATAGTACTCACACATGTGCCGTTAATGCATGAAATTATACAATGCTAAATAAATTGAGTCTATACAATAAAAAAAAAAAAAAAATAGCATTCTTACAATCTTCATCCGGTCCAACAATATTTCCAAATGCTAACAGATTACTTTGTGCGCCCTAATGGCTGTGGAGCAGGACCAGCATTGAGCCAAGCATTTTTATCTTCAATATACTCCCCTAACTTATAATATGCTTGCCTGCATAGTGTGCGTTTAATACAAGATTTAAATTTAGTCTCATTTAGTTCTAATATATGGGGAGGTATTTTATTATAACATTTTAAACAGTACCCCATAAAAGATGAGGCTACTTTAGCCAGTCTGAAACCTGGTTGAACTAATTGGTCCCTATTTCGAGTACCATAATTATGTCTGTCGCCTCTTTTACTAAAAAGATGTAAATTCTTTCTAACATACATGATGTTTTCGTAAATGTATTGACAAGGTACCGTCATACCGTCATAAACTCCGCACTATGGTTAGTCTATATAAATTACGATAAGGATAGATGCCCCGCCGAGAAAACCCCATAGTGAAAGTTGTTCATAATGATGAGTTAAGAGGTATTGCGTTTATTCTGTTACAAGTTGTATAGTTTTTGTAAATTATTAAAAAAATGTCGGACTTAAAATAACAAGAATAATCCGAAACAATTCGATTTATACCTACCTAGTCTTAACTATTATAAAATTATCTCATTTTATTGAATTCGACTGTAACAAAAATTGACGTCATATATCAGAATGAATTTGTATTGTTTCGTTTAAAAAAATGATTTGAATTAGAGCCCATGGCATCAAACTAAAACACTTATTTCCTTAAAACGTTCTACAATCAAAGAACACTTTCCAAATATCGCTAAAAAGCTACAAGCATTTAATTCGAACGCAAATTAAAAATGAGTAAAACAAGAGAGGGTCGGGGAACAAACGCCACGAAATAAAAGAAAATAAGTGCATGTGTGCAGCGCGTTAGCGCGCGGGTCCGGTGTCAGCGGGGGACTATTCTGTAACCAAGCGACTTTTGCGATAAAGAGATTTTTGATTAGAAGAGGAGGGATGGCAATATTGCTAGGCTAGAATAGGATTGTATAATTAGAACGTATCGTAACTTTACAAAACCACTTTGGCACTTGCTTAAACATACATAAACTTGAGCACACTGAATTTCAAATCAGACAACAAACATAGTCCCCTTTTAAAATTCTGTTGGAAACGAAACGGTACGTTTATATAAACTAAACTAGTTCTTTGTTTACTGTAAAATCTAGAAATTCCATCGAAGTCTAAGTACCTAATTGTGTCAGAAATTATCTAAGTTCTATTTATCTCGGCCAGATTCAGACAAAATCTACGTATTAAACATTCCATTTCGGCTGTCTATTAAGTTGATTAATTTGTTAATAATTGATTTCAAATTGACGTTTTAAGAGGATTACAGCATTATCTGCTAGATTATCCTTGTAAAATGTTATTGGATTCAAAGAAGAAGTTTCAAGTTATATGGCTTACATTCTGACGATTGAAAAGAGACATTGTGCATCAAAATGAAGGACGTACACCATTTTGAACTCATTAATGGTAATGAACAAATATTTCATCAACCCAGAAACTTTTCTTCCGGTGAGCGTGTTTGTCGGCAAACAAAAGAAGTTATACGTCACAAAAAATTCGTACTCTGAAAACGTCATTCAAAATATCGTCAAACAGCAAATTAAATGGCCGACAACATTAAATACAAATACAGAATAGCGTCTCGAGCACGTTTTTGCGCGAGGACATTTATTGTTGTAATGGGGCCCACTCATATTTCTCCTCTTTGTTAGTTTTTACTTATTACCACGTCGCAGTCCGCGTATGAATAATTCCCAGGGAATGTACCGGCGTGATCATTTCAGATTAAATTTTCATTTCGCATTTGGCTTTGGGTCGGTCGCAAGGAGCAGTAAGCTTGCAATATTCATAATATGGGTTCGGATCTGCATTCATAGTTGCGCTGTGGCCGCGGGTGGCGGGTGTCGCATATTGAGCTCTATTACAGCATTACAACAGCTCTAATGGATTGGATGTTTCACTTTGTTGGGGTGTTTGTGATTCCAGGATTTTTGTGGCTAATTTGTTGGTGTTTGGGAATTATTCTTAGATTACCTACTGAAATGGTTTCATTAATTTCATATTTTCGGTAGATGAGATTGTGACATTACAACTGGATTCACATAAAAATACCATTTCATGAACCCATGTTTACTAGCTTTGTAAAAGTTTTCCGAGCAGCTAATTTTTGTGATTGAATATCACATAAATTATTACTATTCGGTTATACCAAAGAAAACTATAGCTTCCAAATCCTTTAAACTATTTTGTGACATGACCCCGTTGGTAAGTATGGTTCATCCGTCCTCCAGGTACCTAAATATTCAAGTGACGACCACAAAAAGTGATGGCGATATAAAGAGGTTCAGAGCACGCAGGTTTTTGCCCAAACGTTTATAATACACGGTGCTAAAAGCATAATATCCACAAAAACTCGTTGCCTAGTCGCTACGTTGTAACCGTATAACAGGCAGGATAGGAAAAAGTGTAAAATAAAGCCCCGAGGCACACCGGGCGCCGACGTATCCGCATGAATATTTTAGTGAAAGTTTGCCTCAATATTTCGTATCTGTTGTTTTGCTAGTCCGTTAAATAGGTTATTTTGTACATAACGCAAATAGTGATGTTTATAGGCTCTGTGGAATAAAGTGTAAATACAAATTTACTCGAAGCTGACAAATAAATTCACAGATAACTTTTGTAACAAGTTGTCAAGATAACTCGAAAAACTACTGCAAGAAACTGATCCGATACTGAAGCAGTGGAATCAGTAGATCAAATCTCAAACTTAAGCATACGAATCGGATGAACCAATCGATTTCTGAAACTGAAACTTTGCCAGTTAACTATCGAGACTTTGCAAGTTTCTCATAGATTAAAAGTCCGTCATGTGGCCGTAAGGGGTGAATATCCGAGGCGCGGTGTGCTCAGGGGCTGGAAGAGGGTGAAAGAGGTGCCGTTGTGTGCCCTAATTACCGCCCATTTATAACGGCCGCGGTCCGAGCGATTTTTATACTTTTTGCTGCCACACCACCTACGCGTTATATTTTAAGAGAAAACGCGCGCTAAATGTTACTCGGTGTGCAACGGAGTTAAGTAGTGTTTTAATTGTCAAGGCGCTCAGCTGTTTGCGAGATTACGAACGTTTCAAGTAGTGTGTGGTGGTGTCTTTAATACTTACGGCTTTGAAGGTTTTCGAAGCAACGTAATCATCGTAGTTTCCTTTGAGAAGCTAGGCGGTTACCACCAGCGACCAAGTAATTATGTCTAGTTCAAAAACATCCGCCATTTTGCTCATAAATAGATGTTTTATTTTATGTAATGTAACTAGCTACATAATTTTAAACTTCAAATATTTGAATATGTAGTAGGTACATATCTACTTAATCAAAAGTTTAAAACTTAAATGTTCATATTGGACCAATTACTTCTATTTATATTTTTGAAACGAGTGAGTATTAAAGGGAAAAGTCATGAATGCTTATTATTTCTTTGATGACTTTTAACCGTTTATTGTATATTATATTTCCGTTGAAATGGGCACACATCTCAACAAGTCATTATATCTGAAAACGCGGCTCTTGTCAACTTCTGCAAATTTTGCAGTAAGGCGATCAAATTGTTTGTCGTTTGTTCGCCGCTCTCCGAATAACGAAGCGCGCTTCTAACGTGCTTCGGTGCTTTGGTGCTTCAGTGTTCAGTGCTTCTAACAATGCTTGCACCGACTACTCGCTCGGCCATTAAAATTCAGTTTCAGTTAGGATACAAGCAGTTTTGATCAATAAATGCTTGCAATCTTATCTTGATGCACGTATGTATGAAAATTGTTTTTAAGCTCATTTAAGTCAATGATTTAACTTTCGAGTTTAGGGCTTGTGCCGTGGCAGATTTTTTGAATATTTTCGCCTACTTGTAGGAAACTTCTCTCGCAGGCCAAAAACGTAAATTAGATAAATATACATGAGTTATTTTATCACCAAATTGAGCCTAATTCGACTTGTTCTTCATTAAGACCAATTCTTCAATCAAAAGTGGCCCTTAGTACCTTACAATACGACTGCCAATGTCCTAGCAACAGAGATCAAGAAACAGAAATAAAAGGACACAGTTAAGCACTGACTCAACAGTTCTCAAGCCGAATTAGCGTACAAATATTAATTAACTATACTCTTAGTTTAATCCTGAGGACTTGGAGCCGGAGCTTCAGTCAGAGATAACGGGGCAGTGCCCTGTTGGCCATCACAGAGCCAATGAGTCGGTTATCTCAGTCCGCCTTGTGCAGATTATTTACACATTTATTTATGTTTTAAGCCGGTTTTAGCAACTACAGACGTCGATTATGAGGCTTACATAGATGTGGCTGGATTAAATAAGGGGGTTTATATAGGTATGTGTCTGTACAGGGTGGTTTAGCTGTGTCTCTGTTTTTGGGATTTTAGGAACGAACATTTCGTTGGTCTATTTGCTGTAAAAAAAATATTCATCGAAAATCTGCCTGAAAGAGTTACTTACCAAATATAATAATATTATGATAGTTCGAATTCGACTTTATTATGTAGACTTGTTGTAATAAGAATTTAATTAATTATAATAATTTGTATTATGTTAACAAAAATGGTAGATTACAAAAATGTTGTATGTGCGTCACTTTCACGTGGATAAAAGGTTTTTCTTTCTTTCCTTCTTTAAATAGAAGTAGTTTTACTTTTACTATTTAGATCGATTAAATATTGTTGGAATATTTATATGCCAGTGAATGATGAAACATGACATTTCACAATCTTATATGTATTTAAATGTGCCAGCAGGTAAACTTGAGTGAGTAGCACTCGTAACTTGAAAAACATTACATGAATTTCTGGAGTGCTCTCTTAAATTATTGATATGAAAAAGTTTGTTTGTGAAAATCCCGTATTAGATATTATTTTTGAAGTTAACGATACAGACCCTCTTTAAACCAAGAGATCATCATTAGAATCAGAGCTCGTTATCCCAAAACAAGCAAACTAAGTTGAAACAATATCAACGAAAAACAATCTTCTAAATGGCAAGTAAACGAGAGAGGCGGAAAAATGCATTTTTACTACCCCGATATAAAGTGTGGTCGCTTGTTTACTGGGCTCTTAAAAGGGCAGATGTCGGCTTTAAAACCATTAGTGAGATAAATTATAGCTACCTCCCCCCGCGAGCCCCGCCCCGCTCCCTAATCCTCGGATAAAGATTTTATTTTTGGTGTAAAATGAAGAGACATCTTTTGGGTGGTGGTGTAAGGCGTGGGCGGTAGTGTGTTCGGCTAATTGATTTTCTTAAAATGAATATGTGTTTATATAGGTGGTTTTATGTAGGTAAAACTACCTATACAGGTTATTTGCAAAACACCAACAACCTTTCAGTGGGTGAAAGTACTCATGATTATAAACAACTTTTGTTATGAGACCAACCCTGAAAAATTGAAAAAAAATCGACTGTTTCATACATTTTCGTTGAGTGAATATTGCATTTTGTTTGAAACAGCCGATTTATTTTTTGATATTTCAGAGTTGGTCCCATAATAAAAGTTGTTTATAATCATGATTACTTTCACCCACTGAAAGGTTGTTGGTGTTATACAAAAAACCGTGTATAAACACATATTCATTTTAAGAAAATCAATTAGATCAATTAATCCAAAGAGATTTGGCAGCCATGAACTTACAGAACACCTACGTGTTCTGTAAGTTCATGGCTGCCAAATCTCTTTTGGGAATACAGTTATGTGGATAGGTATTTCTCTGAATTGTTTGTGGGACTTAAACCTTAGGAAGGAAATATAAATTATGTGTCCCTATTCAGCATTACAAATTCCTTAAGCTTAAATATTTATGTGAATCCGGTAAGTTATTACCACTTCCAAATACTACTTACAGATGCAGAGTGGTAGATCCTATAAAAAAGCCCACTAAAGCCTAATGAACAAGTTGAAATGGCCTTAAATAAATAGGCTGCTTGACGGTTTTCAGGATATGACAACCGTTCCTTCGAGTCAAGCTTGCGTAGTAAATTGTTGCATCGTTTATAATAGCGAAACTAGTATTTGAGATTAAAATATTTAACAAACTGTACGAGAATCGTTCTAGCTCATGTCTTGTACCTCATATAGGGTCTTGTAAGAGCTTACAGCGAGCCTTGTCTCGTATCAATATGATTTAGCCCCACAGAGCCCCACAGCCCCACACTGCCACTGCCCCCACCAGGCAGTGGCTCCAAGCCACTCCTAATTACAAAACCTTTGTTTTTACAATAATTACATTCCCTGCTAATTCTAGGATTTGTCCGGGATTTCTTTGGCCTAAATACCTACGCAGCTTAATTTTGTGTAAATTAATTACAAGACATGGGTTGTCTTTGAGAGATATTAATTGCCATTAGTGATTTGATTACCTAAGTATAAGAACTAAAGTCGGAGTTCGTACGAGATACGATCTTGGTAAATGGAGTGTGGAGGAGGCATGCCAACAGCTGCTAAGAAAGAAAGGTTTTTTGGACTTCGAAAAATATTTTTGTTGGGTAAAAGCTTATTTACAGAAGAGAAAGGATAGTTTTGAGCTTATTACAACCGTCTTCTGTAGGGTTGTAGTTTTGGCATTTGTGAAAATGAATACTTAAATAGAGCATAACACAATAGAGCTGAATTGTTAGCTCCTACAGAAAAATAACTCGGCCAAACCGCTGACAAGACACTGCTAACACATAAGACAAAACTTAAAGATGAAGAAAATATAAAAGAAGCAGCCTTGGAAAATAAACCACGCAACTAGTTCTTAATTCTTGCTTGCCGCATGCTTGAGGATGCTCTATAAAACATGGTTAGTAAGAGACACTGAAGCACTTAATGCCCAGATTATGCTAATAATATTATTTTATGTTTCATAGTTGAAGCTCTTTGTCTCAAACCACTACAGAAAAATGTTGTATGTTTAATTCTCAGAAAACTCAGTTAGGAAAAAAGGATTGACGAGCTAAATTGATATTTCTAAATTTATTTGTCGGTCACTGGCTCAATAGTTAGGCTCAGTCATGGAAAAAATTTTTTTTTTGCGATGAATCTTCATTGTTGTAAAAAATGTTGCTGCCGGGAAGTTAACAGTCAAATAAGCTTGCTTAAATCTGAATATTTGGTTGATTCCAAAATACTTTTTGAACGGTAAGGCAATCTCTTATTCAGATCTTCTAACTTCCTCATATTCCCCATATACGACCAAAAACCCCTCGCAATCCACGTAGGGTTTTAAAATCCTAAGGGTTAAAAACTGTAGCGGAATTTGTGCGAAAGAGTCACCGCGGCCCTGGAACGCAAAGGGCATTTGGAGAAACACTGATGGGTTTTAGTCAGTAAGAGTCTGACACTCCCTCCCGCTCCACCCAGAGCTGAATAAGTCATTTGATGATTTCCCACCCATAAAAAAATGTGTTAAAAGCTGGTCGACCAGAATTTTTCGAGGTGAGTACATTGTGAAAAGTTGGTTTTCTGCATTTTTCTCAACTACGGTAAACCTTAGCCGTTTGCCTTAACGACGCGTTTTTTAACTTAATGGCGTTATTAAATTAAATAAATGTGTCGTTTATGAAAGTTTTTCACGAGTATTGCGTAGCTGTGCGATACTTCCTGGCTGCTGTCATTAGTCATCGGCTTCTTTACACAAAACTTAAGTGTTTCGAGTCACATAATCCTACTTATTTGAAGTAGGATTTTGTGATGTATAGCTTAACTTGTCATCACTTTTTGTTACAGTTTTTCTGAGCGGTAAGTGCGTAATACACAGATTCACACGATGATCTGCCTAGCCATTTCCAAACTATGTTTTTTAAGTATGGGAAATCATCAAATGACTCCTTCCGCTCTAGGTGGAGCAGAAGGGAATGTCAGACTCTTACTGACTAAAACCTCCCTTTGCGTTCCAGGGCCGCGGTGACTCTTTCGAACTAATTCCGCAACTTCCCAAACTATGTTAGGATCGCCTTTCAGTCTACACGGATGCAGCTGAGAACATATTTTAGATGAAAAAACTGCCTATCTGACTTCTAAAACCCATTTACTAGGCAACACGTTACCCCGTGTCAAGACTACGATTAGTCAGAAGCCAAGAAGTCAGACACCTCTGACTTCTTGGCTTCTGAGTAATCGTAATGGCTGTCAACAACCCACAAATTACATCCGACACCAACAGTTTAACCTGCTCTCCGGAGTCTTGGTTTTGATTAATGGTCACCCATCCACGTATCCACCTCAGCAACGTTGCTTAACCTTGAAAACCGACTTGTGCAGCTGTTACCATTCAACCACGACAAATCTTTAATTTAATTGTGTTTCCCAATCTCGAAGAAGAAGTTCTAAAAATGGAACCATCCCTTAAAGAAGTGGGTAGAATTCAGGCGTAGAATCACTTGCCAGTAAATCACTGTTGTTCCCAGGAAATTAACGTCAGCCAGAAGAAATTGCCGCTTGTTTTAAATTCAAGGCGCGGCTTGATGCGGGATCCAAAAGGGGCGGGGCAGGCTTTGCAGACATAACTAAGATAAATTACGACTGCTGTGAATTTCTTCGTCGTTCCAATACGGACTTTCTGTAATCCCCTTAAGGTAAGAAAAATAGAAATGTTTGAATTGTGTTGGCAGTTTAGGAACGGATTTTATGATTGAAAGTTGAGGGTGAACCTTTTTGCTTTGGCACACAATCATGGTTAACCATTGTGTGATAACCATTGCGCAAAACCATTACCTACTTGAAACATATTTGTTTTGATTATTTTGTATTTAATGTTACTTCCGTGTTGATTTATTTTAAAAAGATTTTAAAACCCTGTTTAGTGTTTGTAAATATTTAATTTGACTTTTTTAAGCATTGCTATACCCTGTTGAATTTATATAAGGTTTTATTAAGACTACTACCCCTCTAATTTTTAAAAATATTCCATTATTCGTTTGATATAAGGACTTGATTTTGAATGTTAAAAAAAAAATAAAACATAAATTGAATTTAAATATTTATCTACCAAGTTAATTTTTGGTTCGATTCTCGCACGGAACAAATATTTGTATGGCCTACAGATAGATGTTTTGGGTCTGGCTGTTTGTGTATGTGAGTTTGTATGTTTGTAAACGCACCCACGATACAGGAGTAATTCCTAGTGTAGGGCAACGTATTTTTTAATAAATAAAAAAAAAACTGGCTTTTTTGTGTCTTTTTTTGTAATTCGCCTTATTTGTGTAATTTTAACTTAAGCTGTCAACTTATGCTTGTCATTGACTGTGATTGAAAACCGATGTAAATTTGGGAATCACACAAAGATGGTTTGAGGTTTTGATGATTAGATATTTGTAGGTATACTTAATGAAAACAAATAATGTTGTTCGTCTGGAGCTCCTGAAATTCCAATAAAAACCTGAAACTCGTAAAATGATTTTGCTTCAAACTTAAGTGGAGAAAAAAAACTTCTTGAGTAGGTACCTACTTATCTAGGTATCGTTTTTTTCTAAATAAATGTAGAAAATGTCTTCAGATCAAACTGGGAATGTTTTGATTGCCAATACCGTATTTCATTGAAAGCTATTTAGTAGACCGTTCAGTAATTACAGGCCGTGGCAGCCATTTGGAGTGAAAATAAAATGGGCGTTTAATTTACTAAAATAAAATATTTTACTACTGCTGCTAGTAAATGGTTTAAGCATGAACAGATTTAATGTTGACTCAGTTTTGTAGGACATTTTCAGGCTTGAAATAAAAAAAGCCTTTTATTTATTTTCAGGCTTATTCATAAACAAATTTTAACCATAAGCCTGGTTTGAATACCTACTGATAACCAGAGGTCCAATTCTACTAATTTAAAGCAACGTTAAATTTGTTTTTCTGTCGCAATCTGAAAAAAAAACTGTTTTTTTTTTTCATATTTTTAACAGATTGCGACCGAGATGCGGTTGCGGACGTTGCTTGAAAATGAGTAGCACTCACATTCTTCATTCTTATATGAAGAATTTGAATTTAGAATAATTCTGTTATTCAGTATTTAAACTAAGCACTGGGGTTAAAAAGTTTTATAAAAAGCGCTGATAATCAACAGAAGGCCCAGATTTTAGTAACGTAAACAGCTAACACATCTAGAGTTGGTTGGGTCAACTTTTTTTCTGGACGCCATCGCTCGACATATTTTCTCTGAAATATTGCATAAAACCAAAGACTTAAAAGTAAGTTTTGGTAACAAAACGACGGTATAATAAACCCTATCGGTATTAAATAAAGCCGGTCTTTTTGGCGATATACTTATTTACGAGAAAAGTTCGCTGCGGAGCTGTAAAAGAGCGGCGGTTCGATGTCAATGACGGACCTATAGTTTTAGCATCACGCCTATCATAACCCGAAGGTTGGCGGAGACTCACGATTACCAAATAATGAAGTCACTTACGATTCTTGTGTTGTGTTATTACTAATTTATCTTTCTTTCATAAACTGGATCTTTACAGATTCGTTGCCATCTTAGAGCCAAAATTGAATTATCTGATGTGCCCGTCATCTATCATCACATCTGCTTCCATATTATGACGCGTCAAAACCATCATAAATCCGTTGTGAAAAAGGGATAGTGTCATGTCGTTTTGTATAGCTCCGTCGATCTCTCACAACGGAATCGTTTGCCAATCTTAAGAAACATTTTAAGAGGTAACATACCTACAGGTAGAATAATGGTAAAAGGTATCTAATCGCTGGAAGTACAGAGTCGACGAAAATTATTTTCGTAGACGCTTTTCATAGACTTTATACCCCGAAAAACGCAGTTCCAGTCGTATAAGCCACGGGATCAAAGCCTCGAAAGTTGGAACCTATTTAATACTTCGCAATGACATTACGCCTTTAAGAAAACATAGCGACATCGGAGTCAGTAGCTCAGTGCTCAGTAATTCATTCTGGGTATTATAGTAAGCCTTATCAGGAGTAAAAGTTTACGGTCTCAGGAGTGAAACGTTAATCGCTGGCTGCGAGATTATGCTGAAGCGGGCCCACTGCGCAGGGCCGGATTAGGCCGGAGCTGCTCACGAAATGTTTTGTTTTAAAAATAATTTTGGTGACAGTGTTCTTTACTTTTTTTGCTGGCGGTTTATTTTTTGTTTGGTTAATAAGGCTTTGGTTGATGAGTCAAAGGCTGTGCGTCTATGTTTCTAGAAAGTTTTTAAGGAGTAGGAACGGAACCCAAACGTTTGTCTTAAAATAAAATATCGTTTGGTTTCCATACAAAAAAAAATAGAATTAAACTACAAAAATTGATTTGAAGAAGTCAATCAACTTATTCTTTTCCTTAAATTTTATACTTTTAAACACAAAAACTTAAAGGAAAAATTTAATATATAAAAGAGTACAAAGGTACCGCTTATTTCAAAGAGAATTTCTTCCAGCAGACCCAGAAGAGTAGGATGAGAAACGTAGAAGCAGTGTGTAGAGGGACAGAGAAGTTATCACAATTTCATATAGGTGAACATGAATAGCCAGGGACAGCCGATGGGCGCAATTAATTGCACCCAAGTTTTCTTCGCCCCCGTCCCCGATCTGTCCCTGTAGCAAGCAAGCCAGCGTCCAGCCGAGCTTGCAGTGATATTTTACTTCCCCTAATGGGTTTAAAACGGACCAGCCCACGCCTCAAGACTCGACCGCCATCATTAGTTTTCATAAGCCCTTAACACTCACAGTTATTGCTTATGTTTTATTCACAAAATGAATTACATCAGGCTGGTATGAATAAATTAGTTTTTGTCAAACACTGCCACGTTTCAGTCTGTACCGGTTCGAATCATTAGTTGATTTAGTCTAGTTTATTATCTAAAGATGTTAATCAAAGTCAAAGTCGCTCAAATGGAGCGGTTATTTTCGAAATGATTAAGGATAAGAGCGATATTATTAACATTAAACTTAAATCTGTCTGACTTATATTTGGAAGTTCTGATTAAATGAATCGCTTTCAGCCTCTGTTCAAATATATTCAAATAAATGCCTAAGACTACTACATTTACAGGATCTATAGCTTAAACTCCTCGTAGATGACATTAAAAAGTCTCTGTCTACAATTTACAACATATTATTAATATTTACGTCTTCCTTTATAAACTAGAGTTATGAAGTAACAAAGAAGCTCGCAGTCTGCGGTGCTGCTGCCACGGATTATGTACGAAACCTGAATTTATTAGCTCGCACATTAGCGGTAGGTACTTAAAAATGCTTTCAAGATGTCGTGTTCCTCCGTCCTCAGCACCCATCTAGCAGTCTTGTAGGAGTTATATAGTTACGTGTATTGTACGAAATATTGAGGTTTTGCGACGCTTCATTACCTACCATTTTGGCGATGATACCGGCACTGCTTTTTTCAAATGGTTCATGTTAGGGACTTGGTATACAAAGCGAACAGGGCGCGTGGACAGGGTGCTGACAAGATAAAATGTATGGCGTCAGAGGAACGAATACTTAGCGTCGCGGGCGGGCGGCCAAACTCCATACCTACATCTTCCACGGCGCGCGTCGCCGCACGTCATGTCCCTAACTTGCTTTTCTTTGTTAAGTATGATTAATAATAATCTTGCTATAATTCAACGAGTGTGAATTGCAAGCACCAAAAAGAATATAACACGGCTGTTGTCGTGTTTTAAAATGAATTAAATTTTAAATTCTGAAAACGAGTGGTGCGTCTCTGAAATTGCAGACGGACTTGGTATTTTTTTCTGTTTCCATAAATAAGAGCTCTCAATAAAAAAAAAATAGTTTTAGCTCGACTAAAGCAAAAAACTGCAAAATATACCCTTTAAAAACCTTCACCCTTTAAACTTAAACAGCAAAATTTACCTCAAATCCGATTAATCAAAACGTTATCTGAACCAGTTATAAGTGTAGAGTGTAGCCGCGATAAGCCGCGAGATCGCGCGTCTCCTGTTTGCGAATCGCGCGATTACCATGCCGACTGAGCGCGGCCCTTTTAGTGCCTGCAATAAAACAATTACTGGCGACGTCTTTGAAGACTGAGGACTAGGCGAGCGCAGAACAAACAAGCCGGGCTTGTCGGCTTGTTTGCCTACACGCCCCTGGATTGAGGGAAAATCGGAGTTGTGACGTTTTAATGTACGTGTGAGGTTGTATGTGTGAGATAGGAATGTTATTAATGGGGTAAATAAGCAAATTCTGTGATTGTCAGTTCATGTCTCAGGTAACTACATATTTGTCGATTAGTAAGTGCATTGAAAGCGTTTAACTAAGATTCAGTTGGTTGACACTTTCAACTTCGAGAAATAAAAAATGATGTGTTAATTTTTACAACTGACTATTACTATATAATTATATATGTTACGGCTAATAGCCGAAGTGCGGCTACACCTAGTTTTAGCCGGCTACAACTAGCCGGTCATTGGGCACCCCGACTCAGACAGGTTAAGTTAGAAGGGGATGGTGGCCCGCCATCCCCTTCGTGGTTATTTTTTTTAAACCACACAGAAATAGGAACTTTAAAGTATTTTGAGGTTAAGTTAGAACTAGTTGTAGCCGGGTTGCACCTAATTGTAGCCGGCTAAAACTAGGTGTAGCAGCACTTCGGCTATTAGCCGTAACATATACACTTAAATAAAAAAAAAACTCTTAACTAACTAAAAATAATCTAAAACATGGCGTCGAGGCCACTGGTAATGTACCCAAAAGGCTGGTAGCATTGCCTCGTTGTATGGCAATGCTTATCCTTTGTCCGAGGTAAAAGCCAGGTCT
The DNA here is from genome assembly GCA_947386135.1 of Melanchra persicariae. Taxonomy (NCBI): domain Eukaryota; kingdom Metazoa; phylum Arthropoda; class Insecta; order Lepidoptera; family Noctuidae; genus Melanchra; species Melanchra persicariae. The sequence goes on along the minus strand of OX376653.1, from coordinate 1,034,409 downwards.
TGGGTCACGCGAAGTTCAAACAAAGTTTTGTCTTGCAAGAAGAATTGTCTTATTATCGGTACAGTCAAACGCGTGACTTGTACAACTGATGTGCGACGCACTGTTTTTTTATTATTGATAGGCACGCGCACATAGTGGTAAGCGATGATCTGGTCGAAGATGGATGACGATGCCTAGAAGTAACCTATTCACACTTGACTTAAAGACTCCCAGGTTGTAGCTATCAGGACACAGAGACTTAGCTGAACACAATGAATGTGTTTCCAAAAAATTTAGTGCGTGTGGGTGGTATGTCCACCATATCCACTGTACCAATCACAAAAATTGTTTATAGAAACATTAGCCCCTGGCAACACGTTACAAAAACACTTGAAAGGAAACGAGGAGCTTACTTCTAAGGAAAGCAAACATAAACACACGACCTTTTCCGTCAAAATAACATCGGAAGTTGCGAACGTCCTTGACCCCTGAACTTCATCCATCATTTCTGCCTACCCTCCTGTCTGTCAGTATTTGTCTGCTCTGTCTCCGCCGTGCTTGTTGCTATTTGCTCTCCCCGCGACGCATATTAATGGCGTCCTTATTTTAAATCCCGGGATGTAAAGCGGTTAAGTCGAATCCCGGATAAATTACTTAGCGGGCCCGGTGTAACCCGGTATTACTGGAGAGGCCACTGAGTAAGACACTGGAGAAGGTTCGGTAAGACAATCGATATGGAAGATTTAATTTAACGAATCTCCTGAAATGAACTATTTCTGTAAATTATTTTTTAACAGAAAATAGAAACAGTCTTAGATCTACAGTAACTGGGTCTGCATGAATTATTCTGCGCCAGTTTTTATGCTAGTTGGATAGGTTTTAAATCATTTTCATGCACGAAAAATAACCACGTGTATAATAGTCCAGGCAAATTACGCCGAATATTAGGCTAACTTTGCATTTCTTTTTTGCCGTTAACGTGAAGAATATAGGCAAGGAATAAAAAGTATTCCGCAAAAAGTTCACATTTTTTTTTCATTTTTTCTTTTAATAAAACATCTAATTTCTATAATAATAATAATAAACCATTTATTTCGAGTAACAAGACTCATAGTGTTGGTAACAATGTACTTACAAACTATGTTAGTATACACTTACCAAGACAAAAACATAATTGGGCACACAAAACCAAAAACACAAAACTAAAATAGAAAAACGGATTGTGACATCATTGCTGCAAGGTGACAGGCCCAGCCGAAACCCTGCAGCAGTGGTTCACAAACGCACAATCCAGCCTGCTTGCCATCATAGACAGGATGCTGTTAATAATGACTCGATAGGAAAAAAATATAACTAATAATGTTTCTTTGTAGCATTTGTAGAAGAGATCGAGTTTTACAAGTAGATCAGTAAATTAAGCTGCAATTTTCACAGATGATGTATTTCTGTTGCCGCTATAACAACAAATACTAAAACAGAATAAAATAAATTTTAAAGTGGGGCTCCCATACAACAAACGTGATTTTTTTGCCGTTTTTTTTTTATGGATAATGGTACGGAACCCTCCGTGCGCGAGTCCGACTCGCACTTGGCTGGTTTTTTTTTAAATAACAAGAAAAGCCGCTTTCTACTGCGAATTGTTATATACTGTTAATATACTGCTTGGTTTGATTTTTTTTTGCGAATTAATTCGAATAAAACCGTGACTTGAAAAAAAGTTGTTTTAACAACCTTTTTTCTCACAGATCTAAATCGTAACAGCCTAAACATTATCTTAGCTCTGAACCTGAAAACCTATTTCCTGTATATTAGCTACTCGTGTCTCTGTTATAGCTCCCCTGTTGACAGTTGACGCTACAAGCCAAGAACTGAAGTCGACGCCATCTTGTATTGAACAACCTATTCAATTTGATCATAATAATATCCCAACTGAGAACTGATCTCCTAGTAAAAAGTTACGACAGTTTGTTCTTATTGGTTTGCCGGTAAAGGGAATATTAGTAGATACTACTGGTTTTGTATATCGCTTGCTTTTAGCTAGGAAAACCAAGGCGTTATACAAAACCAGTAATGTGCCTTTAATATCTTATGAGTTATGAGATATAGGCAGACATTGTAGTCTCTAGCTATCCTTTCAGCTCAGTATTTCTCATCAGTTTGTAATCTCAAATACAGCTGTTACAGACTCTTGTGAGTTTGTCTCTTATTGCACGAAATATAAAGCTGGGTGACCCGTGTTAAAAGCCAAAATCTTACATTTGCTGCGAGCATGATATGTTACGCCGTCCTAAAATCCGTGTAAAACAAATCACATACGCACATAGCATGCGCATGTTTGTGCTCGTTTACACGTACTGTCTGCACGAATACTCGGTTTGTAACATGTTACATTACACCCCGTAATACCGGTCAGTATGCACCTTAAGGTTTCGCAGCGTTGCAAGGCCTCCCACAAGGCGGACCGATAACCTGGTAAAGCAGGACGAAGGCACGTCAAAGACGCACAGGACTTGTGAATGTGGCCACACTTGGGGGGCCTTAGGAGGCCTTAGTTCAGCAGTCGAGGTCTTCCGGGTTGAATGATGATGATTATCTAACTAATTGATATAAATTAGAAACGCTTCGTTTTGGCAGAACCAAGGTAGCCAAAACAATGATCTAAGTTTCAAATAGGTGTGATACCTAACTAAAATGTGTTTATGAATGAAAATTACCTTTTAAATTAATGACTTCAGCCAGTAAGGCTGTGAGATAATTTTATTAATCATTCGTATTTCAAACATGTAAAAACATAATCGTAGCTATTTAACCTTTCACTTGCAACGCTACCATTTTATTTTTAAACCCTCGTTACGTTTCAGGCTCGGTTTAAAGCATAAACTTGGTACGGAAAGTGTCTCTTACAATTCAATTAATTAAACATACGAGAGTGTTTCAAGTTAATTGTTTACGAGAAGCCTCGTGGGATGATGTGGGATGAACCACGACCTGGGGCCTGTGGGCTGTGGGATGAACACCGAGATTGACTTTGGTTATGTTCCTACATTTAGCTTAAAGTTCAGCTTAGGTTTATAGGAAAGACTTTTTTGAGTTTATTAGACGGTGTCTCTAATCATTCTGTTTTGGTTTCAATGTCACTATGTTAGTAATTTTCTTTTGGCCTATCATGCACTAGGTTGTGGGTTCAAGTCAGGTCATGTTTTGTTTATTTTATTTTGTTTGTGCAACACAGGAAGGAGTTTGAACTTTCGATTAGTCCACGGAGATGTTATTTCCGTATCTGTCGCTTATTTTACTTTATTTTTGTTACATACTGATTATGATTAATCCTTCCCACTTTCTTATCTTAAGTAAGTTTGTTAGAATGGATGAATTAATAATTTATTGATGGATAGTTTTTTTGCTCTTTTACGCAAAAACTACGCAACAGATTGTGATGAAACTTTTCAGTAATAGAGCTTATTATATCAAAATATTACATAGGTTAAAATTTATGAAGTGGGAGTACCAATTTCATACGAGAAGAATCGCGGGCGTAAACTGGTTTAAAATAACTAGATGACATTCAACTATTTTGTAGGTCAAGAGATACATTCATAGTATAGCATTATCACAGCCATACTCTTTAATTACTGCGAACAATCAACAGTTAAAGATAACATAAACAGCGGCAGTTAGCGAGGCAGTCAGTATGCGGAGCCGGTCACAGTTATAGCGCGAGTTAAAAGTAACGGCTCAGTTACCGAGACGTAACGGTTCAATATCGACAACTGTTACCGACTTTGTTTCTCTTCTAAACTGTAGAGATGGGAGGTGTGCGGATATTTGAATGTGGCGGATATTTGAGAGCAGGTTTCGGAAATGCGTTTACGTAGGTTGTTCTTTATTACAATTCTTATTTACTCAAAGCCAAAGTTATTTATTTGCATTAAATGGGTACAAAAGATCTCATATCCCCCAGATTAGCATGCAAATCAATCAATATCAATGTAAATAACTGCTTTAACTTGCGTAACTGACGGACTGAATGACTGACAAACAACGCACAGCCAAAACTACTGGTTGTATAAAGCTGAAATTTGGCATGTAGCATCCTTGGAGAGTGTAGGGGAACACTAAGAGAAGATCTCCCGAAATTCCAAAGAGGACGGGAAAAAACGGGATGTGCGCGTACGAAGTCGCGGGCAAAAGCTAGTATTACATGATTTGTGCTCAACCAATCTAAATAAAATTAAACACATCATTTACAAAAGTAACATATTGAGAAGGGAAATAATTGATCGTATTCCTCTGGAATTATACAAACAAGTAGGAGGTACTTTTCAAGAACAACAACAAAAAATCACCCATTAAAAGTGACGTTAACCTATTTAAAACAATAACGTACCAATAACTTCACCAGTAATCTTACCTCAAACTCTAATTTAACCACTACCTACCGAAATATCCGAGCAAACTCTAACAATATCCGCCACGTCCAACCCACTCACAAAAAATCCGTATTTGTCAAGTCATAACCCTAACAATACGAGATAGGGAATTAATATACGCGCCGGATCCGAAACTGTGGGAACACGGCGAAGATAAGCGGTAGTTGTCCCGAATAATGTTTCCTTTGTTCAATAGATACTTTTCGATAAACTGTCATAATTTCTGAGACGCGCGCTGAATACTAATACGTTGTTGTTTTTACGTGAATGGCGGTGGCATTTGAGGGTTAGGTTTTGTTGTTTTAATTTATTTTAATTAAATGATTTTGAGGATATGGTAAGAGATGGAGTGTAGCTATCATATCTATACTATCATAGCTCCGCTCATTATCGTTAGTAACTATGGAGTTTCTTGTTCGTTCTTCAACATAGTTACGTATGTAAAAGTACCTTTGCGAATGGACAACAAAAGGCACTTTATTTATTATTTATTTAACTGTCTTGAAATTCAAAAGTGCCCTGAGTTAATGGTCTTATTTAAATAAATGAATTTGACTTTGACTCCGTCTATTTGGAGATGAGAAACTATACATATTAAGTAAGTATGAAAAATGTTGAAGATTGTTTATTTATTAAACGAAAGTTTTTGACTTGACAATTTTTATATTAATTATTTTTGGGAGTAAATATAATGACCACCATAAAATGCTTTGATACCCTTAGTTCTTTTACCAAAAATATATATTTGACACCAGAAAAATGAAGCCTAAAATTACAATAGTACTAGCTATTTTAGTCACGACTGCACCTCAAATTGTATTCGAACACCAAATGTAGTAAATGATCACCAAATCTTAGCGAGCAAATTAATGCGCTATTTTTGCCTAAATAAACTACTGTGATTGCCATAAAATGTAGGCTTGGGGTTACAAACTGGATAAAATAGGTTAGGTTAGGTTAGAATTGTGACCAACCGCGCGCGAGCCGAGCGAGCGAAGCGAGCGGTGCCACGGCAGCGGCCGGCGAGCGCTACTTCTCGAATATTTTTTTGGAAAAAAATATTTATTTCATACTTTTTTAACTCCAAACACCAAACAATAGCTGCCAATATAAATGAAAGAAAGCTTATAAATTAAAATAAAGCTTTATATTTACTTAAAAGTTTTGGATTAACAATGATTTGTTTGACATTAGTTTGCTTAAACAGGATAGCAAGATATAAAAACTTTGATTTTAATTTTACATTAAAATTCTGGTATGATTTTGGTGATCATTTACTACTTTTGGGTTAACAATGATTTATTTGGAGTCATTTTGCTTAAATAGGATAGCGAGACGTTAAAATTTTGGTTATAATTTTAAATTAAAATGCGTGTTTAATTTTGGTCATCATTTACTATTTTTGTCTCCTAAATGTTACTATATCTGGTGGTAAGTTAAACATAAGCCATTATTTTTGTTCGAAATACTGCGGGCAAGACATTTAGTTGAATACAAATTTGTTCTACAACTGGACGTAAGCAAACATATTCTACATTACACACGTGTGTTTTGTACAAGTTTATTTATTTATACAAAGAATATATGAGCAGGTATTTCTTCCGGTGTCGGCAGCTTGGCACGTCAGCAATATGGCTGAAGTCATAAACATCTCTATACACTCGCATAAGCAGGTATTCGGTTATCGGACGGAAAACATATTCCCCTCAGCTGTATTAACTACTGGGGAAGCCAGCTGCTCTCTGTCAGAATAGATGGTTCTTATATGCCAATGGATAGAGAAGGAAGAACTCTAAAAATACTAACACTTCTACGGTCGACGCAAGATAAATTTGAAAAAAAAACGGTAATTGCTCTTTCATAGGTACCTGGACAATAAATTATGAATCTTTTATCATTAATAGAAAATGTAAAGTTTCACGATAGATGTCGATTCAGGGCAGCTTTATGTCTTTATTTGTGGTTTCGGAATTAAGTAGGTATACTTATGTCAATTTAATGTAGGTGGGTTAAAACTCAAAAAAAAAACTCAAAAGCATTTATTTCAATTAAACCCTTTACAGGTATTATGAAATGTCAATGACCGCTATTGTAAATTTATCTCGCATCGACCATACACAAGAACACAACTGAAAAAAAATATCTACGCTCTCACCACCGACTTCGCCCGCGTGAAATTCGATAATTATTCCAAGGGAACATACTCCTAGGTTAAAAAGTATCCTATGTCCTATTTTTATGGTTTAACCATGTGCCAAGTTTTATTCAATTTGGATCAGCGATTTTGACGTGAAAGCAAACAAACTTACTTACTCATTAATAATATTGGTTAGGATGTGTTGAATGTTTATAAATGCCTCAGTGGGGTCCAAAAGGGTATTTACTTTTATGAACTTCTTTTCTAGTAATTTTATTTTTGAAATCTTTACCATAATCGACTAAGGCCCACTTGCGCAAGACAATTAACTTTCTTCTTTTAACCCAAAGTTAGTTGCTAACACGAGGTTAAATTACAATTATTTCATTAATAATAGCTCGGATTAGCTACTAACTCGGAGTTAAAAGATAACACTGGTTTGTGTCCTAAGAATTATGACCTACTAGCTTCTACCAGCGGCTTCGCCCGCGTGAAAATCGGAAATAGGGGAGGTTTCTTGATTTGGATTGTAACTACACCTACTCTACACCTACCTACACCTACCTACACCTACTGTACACCTACCCTACACCTACCCTACACCTACCCTACACCTACGCTACACCTACACTACACGTACCCTACACCTACCCTGCACCTACCCTACACCTACCCTACACCTATCCTAACCAGCCCAAAAATACTATGACATGTTTCTGGTTTCCTGGTACTTGATGTTTTTGGTCTCCTGGTATTTGTATATCTATAGTACTAAGGCAGCAGCGGCTCTGAATTTCCACTTCCTCCTCAGTCTTCATTGATCCATGCCACTTACCGGGATAAAAAGTAGCATATGTCTCATTCCAGGATATGAACTACATGTGTGCCAAATTTCATCCAAATCCCTTCAGCCGTTTTTGCCTGATTGAAACACAAACATACAAACATACAAACATAAAAACATACAAACATTCACCTTTATAATATTAGTAGGATTCAGAAAATATTTAACTCAGGATTTGAATCCCCATTCCCACATAACACAAAGGGCGTAGGCAGTTTCACTGAAATTCCCAAAACAAGCCATGCCTCCATTTCAAACTTACAACCAATCTCCCCAGCCTCAAAAATAAGGCATGCACACACAGCCGTCAGCTCGCAGGCCACAGAAACATTGGCGCGACATAAATACCGCGATGAAATGCGGTGCAGCGGCGCGGCGCGTCCTCGGCACGCGCGCTGTGTGTCATTCCGCTGCGCCGCACGGTAAACTGTTCCACGGCTATCGTCTATCAGATGCAGGTGATAAGGCTGCGATTACATGGATGTATTATTCTGTGAAGCTTTGTCGATCAGAGGTGCTATGCTCGTATTTTAAAGGAGTGTTCGCATCACAGTCACAATCTGTCCCAATCCCAATATTTTGACAAGTTTTTGATGTTGCGACATGATTGTGAACGTTTTTAAGTACGAGAGTCTTCTGCTTATAAAATTGAAATCGATTTCTCTTTTTATTTATTTATTAAAAACATTTGTAGACTTAACAGGCCAACCCAAGACGTCTACAAACTAGTTATCTATATACTAAATATACGCGTGCCTAAAGTTTAATTTTTTTGTTAGTTAAGTGCTAACTATTTATTATTGCTATTGGATACTGTAATTACCTACTAACTTTTATTGAGTTTGGATTAGTTTTAATCTTAATTTATTTTTATTTTAATCTTAATCTTAACCTTAATCGTAGTCTTAACCTTAATCATAATCTTAACTCCATTTGTTCCGGTCTCAGAAAATAACGGCGAAATAAGGACAGTTATTGTATATCATGGTTACAATTTTTTTTATTGTTTTTAGATTTAAGTACATTTCAATATAAATGGTTAATACCTATATAACTACTTTTGTATTACTATATTTCTTTAATTTGTTCATTCTTCATTAAACCTCGCCTGTTTTTCTCGAAGGCCTAGGCAGAGGTACCTAAGCTTTCTTGTTTTTTCTTAGGATGGGGACATCATCAAATGACTCCTTCCGCTCTGAGCAGAGCGGAAGAGAGTGTCAGACTCTTACTGACTAAAACCCATCCGTGTTCCCCATAATGCCCTTTGCGTTCCAGGGCCGCGGTGAGTTTTTCGAACTATTTCAGCGACCCTGGCAGGCTCTGGCCTTAGCGGGCCCCGTCTAAAGCGAGCTATTACGAGTATATAATTCGCCGATTATGTTTAAGTTCCATGTAGATAATATGGGCGATCCTATTGCTATCAACCAAGCGCATACACAGACTCTGTATGGCCACCGAAGAATTGAATATAGGAAAGCCCAATAACACTTTGCCTGGCACAGGAGTCGAAGTCATAACCGCATGCTGCGCTTATGATCATTACACTTACACTAACGAGGGAGTTACTCGTTTCAAAATTATTTTGAGTGTCCATTTTATGACGACGTGAAAATCTTACCCATTGTTCGAGTAAAACATTTCTAGTACGCCTAAAGCAATAGTACGATTACGGCTGTTGTTTAAAACGACAATAACACAAACAAAGCAGTACAAACAATCTGACGGCCCCTAAAGTCTAAAACTACTTCGCATCAGATCTGGATTAGGAGCAATTTATATCAGTTAACTCTCGATTACGCCTCATTTGGGCAAACGCGATACTTTTGCTGTAAGGTCGCTCTAATCTTGATTTAAGTCAAGACTTACTTGTTTGGAATGTAAGTTGCGGCTGGGAGGAATTGGGTATTTGAAGGGAACTTTGTCTGTCGTTGGACGGCCTTAGTCTTTATTTGTTTTTCATTATTTAGGTTGAATCGACGATTGATTGATTTTCAGATAGAATTGTGGCGGAATATTGTTTGCGGAAACAATTGTGGTTTTACTTCAGTGTGTCCGCTGCTTTATTTGTGGCTAGTCAAAACAAGTGTAAGGTAAATCATATTTATTGGTATGTGCTATGTTACTCTAAAGATAAGTGACTTACTTACAATATTTTACGATCTTCAAAAATGTTTAGGTACCACAACCAGTCTATCATAATTAGAAAAACCAAAAAGTTATCAATCACCTGAGCCAATCCCTGTCCACACAACACGGGTACTCTAATTGCGTAACTCATATAATCGCATATTTTTTCACAATAACTCCAGATCTTGCCAGCCATGCCAGCTCCTGTTCAAGAGCTTTTTCTTTCTAGGTTCATTCAAACAGCTGGGAGTTTCTCACGCTTGCAGCAAATGAGTTCAAGGCTCTAGACAAAGAGTCATTTTAACAGCGTTCATGATACAACAATCGTTATGATTGTCGAAATGCCAATGGCTGCTGCGCTGCGTGTTGCGAGTTTGATTACCGCATGGAACAAATATTTGTATAGCCTACGTATAGTTGTTTTGGGTTTAGTTTTTTTTGTATCTGTGAACGTCGTCGATATGTTTGTAAACGCACCCACGATACAGGAGAAATTCCTAGTGTGGGGAAACGTTTAAAAATAAAAGTGAGGTGACCAATCACGTGACATTTGGATAACGCTTGTCAATCCCTTACATTTTAGACTTTTTGACAAGCGTTATCGCTGATAATATAATTATGACACTAGTCTAGAGCTTCTTTCTATATTACGTCTCGGTTATCGTTCCTTCGATAAAATGGCCATTGAAAATTTAAAAGAAAGTGTATAAGACGAGGGATGCACAAGTCATCTTCCCCAAACAAGTGAATAAATAAGTAACCGTACAATTACCGTAACGTTTTATTCCCGCGTCGCGGCGGAGAGCATCAATACGAATACCAGGCTCTCGTATATTATGATAAACACGCTCCCTTTGCCCCACTTATTGAACATCTATGTGACACGCAGTAGATAGCTGCAGAAGGAGAAGAATGGGAATGGAGTTTGCTAGCAGATATGTGCCGAACATAACTGTACACCAGAGTTCAAAGAAAACTATTTAGCATTCATAGCTATTCAGCTTTTCTAATTTCATGCATCTTAGGGCTAGCATTAAGCTATTGAAGCAGTAATACGCTGGTGAAAGAATAGGCGGACCACGTGAGGCAAACCTCATGCCTCAGCCGCTGCAAAAAAAGACGCCCCGGGCGTCGGGAGTCGCAGGCCGACTCCAGGCCAAGAGTTCGGACGGCGAGCGGCGAGCGAAAGAGTCACCGTGGCCCTGGAACGCAAAGAGCATTTAGAGGCTCACGGATTACACTCCCTTCAAGTCATTTGATGGTTTCCCATCCTTAAGAGGACTAGCTTCTTCTTCTTCCTTCATCTACTTTCATTTACTTATGTACCTACTTGGTGTCGGCGTTTCTTATCCGCATTTTCCATTTAGCACGATCTTGTACTGCATCCTTATCTAAACGAGCTTCTTATACATCTTTCTCAATCGCCGTCAATCAGCTGGCGCAGCAAAAGTACGTTTCGACTCAGGCTTACCTTCGTTTGTGATTATCTACTAGGTAAGCGACTTCGAAACGGCGATTACAAACCCCTAATTTTATCAACGATAACAATTGCCAAGACGTTCAAAGTGTTTAAGAATGTTACGTGGTTAATACCATTTTAAGCACACTTATCAGGCCCGTTATTGATACAAATAAATGTAAGTACCTATAGACTCAGCTTTCATATAAGTATGCATAAAACATAGACGTTGTCTGAAGTATGTTTTCTGTTACGTATCTGTAATGTGTGCCGAAATATACTCGTGTTTCGTAATATTCACCTGATCGTAGACTATGGCTTTATTAGGACGTTATTGCCTCTCCAATTCGACATGCCGCGAATATATTTTTTTATGAATTTAGAAAGGCAACGATAAAGTTTTAAGGTATTAAAGGTGCGACTGTTTAACATTTTGTGCTTTACGTGGGTCAATTGGTTATGTAGTTACGTACTTATTACCTACAGCCTAGAGCCTTCTCGGGCTAGAACCAAAACATCAAAACTGAAATATTTTTGTTGCATATTTATCCCGCCTTTCCTAAATCAATTTTATTTCCAAAATGAACTAGCCGATTTTTAATTATTTATGAAAGCAATTAAACCTAAAAAAAATTGCAATAACCCAAGATCCTCATCCTCAAATCTTTTCATTTTAAATCGAATTTAAAACAAAGAACTCGGTTATTTCCCGGACCATTTCGATCATTAAAATCGTCAATAATTATCCGTTCCTTTATAAGAAACCAATTAATACGAAAAAAAAGCGAAAAGGGAGAAATGGCGAGATGGTTTAATTGCGCGCCCAAATTACTAAAGCGATTACAAAAGAAAATATGACAAAGGTGGTTCGTTTAACGTAATGGCCGACTTTACAAGCATTTCTAGTCCATTTGATTAAAAAAGCTCGCATCCAGAGCCGATTGATTTTCTTTTACAATCCAATTGCTCTTCAGCTTGGCGAAGACAGCTTTATCATTGAGAGAATAAGGGTGATTTTTCTGTTTCCAAGGTTGTTTAAATTTGTAATTTCAATAACGCGGAACCTCTTCATTTGGAACGGCATTACGATAAAAGAAAAGGCTTCAGTGACTATTAAGAATGTTGGAAGTTCCCCTTTGTTGGTGGTGCGCGGCTGCTGAGCAAGCTTGGAGGGGGAGGGAATCACCCGTGTAATGATAATTAGCAGCTGTTTACTTTGAATGGATATGCATTTTAATTTTATTAACACTCATCCGGTTTCGGAATTTCTAATTATTTTATTTTGTTTTAATTCGCGTTACGGAATTAGAAGACACAGCTGTATTATAATTAATTGGATGAATTGAATATATGCATATTTAGCGATATTTTGTCTTTGGAACAAAGTTTAACAATTACTGTCCCTTCGTATTTTAAAGGTCTAGGTATCAGGCTAATTGAGCTTGAAAGACCAAGTTTGAAGTGCTAAATAAGTACGTCGTCGCTACAAATTGCCATAATTTTCTCAAGACATCCACCGTATTTTCATACCGGTCATAAAACTAATCTAAGACAGCGCGCCCGTCAAATAAAACTTGAAAGCGAAAAGCAAGCGAGTGTTCCCATTATTTTCCATTAAAAACAGTGCACTTGAGGCGTGACCTCATTCTGCGATGCATATTCCATGTCTTATATTTTCTTGTTCGCCCGCCCGTGCAGAATAGCTCCATTGCGCTATACCTCCATGATTGGTGTTCCGATCGCCCTCGGAAATATTGTTCGCGGCAAAAACAATTTCAGAAGATATTGTTTGTTTGAAATACTGGATATATTTTGCTTTTAAAATTGATTTTGAAATAGAGGACGCCGTGTCAAGATTGAGCAGAGGATGGGAGCTCTGTGAGGGTTGTACTTTGTATTTGTTGTGACGATCGAACGGAAGGAGGGATGATGCTGTGCTTCCGTGTGAATTGTTTTATAGGAGTGTTAGAAAAACGATGGTTGAAAGTGTTGGTATTATGATCTATGCCAAGTTTCTGAATTGAGGATTGGAAGTTAAGAACATGACAATTTTTATTTTTTGTTGGCAGGATTTCATACTAAGAGCGGTAACGCACAGCATCCGATTCGGATCCGTGAAAATACGTTCTGAAGTAGTCATAGAGCTCGATCGATTGGTGTAGTAGAAACTATGTATCGACGTCAACTGATCCATTATTTTCTTCAACACCCTTAAATATGCCAAAGATGTCCCATGAATAGTTTGGATTTGGATCAGAGGTTCGAGCTTTTCGACTCTAGATTCATATTTTCATGAATTCGAATCGGATGCAGTGCGTAAAGCAATATCAAAATTCTTCGAAAAAGTTTTTATTTCCGTATTTTCACTGATTCGGATCGGATGCAGTGCGTAACCGCTCTAAGGCAGTTTGATTATTTTGTCATAACTTCAAATTCTTTAAGTACTTATTCAAAAACATTTAGGGGTTAAAATTCATACACTGTAAGTTTCAAGCGCTTAGGAGAGGCCGATGTACAGTACCTAGTCGTCTCCCTTCAGCTGAAAATATGATGATATTTTGATAAATTTATTTCATCGGTACTAATAAAGAACTTTCATACAAACTTTAACGCCCTATTTAACTTCTTTAGGCAACGAATTTTCAATAATCTGTTCTTAATTTATTTTATAAGGAAATCTTGTTCAAAATCTTCGGATGATTGTATATCGCACTAAAGTACACCGATCAATTAAAAAGATATGATGTAACAAAATTGTCAGTTGCACAATCTTGTATCTCCCCTTGAACACTTCCATTCTTACCAATGAACGCAACAAACAAGTTATTGTTACCTTCTACATTGTATCGTGAATCTGTCCTCACGATATAACACTGTCTGCGTCACAATCGGCAGCGGGTCGGCCATTACCCGCCATGTTATATAGCGCGAGTAATGAACGGAGCCATGTGGACGATGGGGCTAATATAACCAATGAATGAATACGAGAATGCTACTACATATTCAACGCTTCTGTATTCTTCAGCTGTTGACGTCTTCCGATTGATATGATGATTATTCAAGTGACAGTTATTACTGACAATACAATCTGCCTAGCCTTTTCGCAACTATTTAAAGTTGGAACGCTTCGTGTGAGAGCCCGACTCGCATTTTGCCGGTTTTTATTTTATTTTGTGTGTGTTCCTGGACTTTTGTCAAATAAATGTTTTTTATTTCTTTCTTGAAAGGGTAATTATGAAGGTCGTATTTTGCTTTTAGTTTGTTCTATCACGGCTGCGCGTCCCCAAACGCATCGGTAGGTGCGCTGTGTAAGAGGTGCGCTGCAGTATTCTTAAGTTTTCTAGTACCCTTACATTTTATCTGTCTTTTAAGGAATCACTAGGTATAGGAAACGTTCAGTGTCTTATAGAATTTAAAAAAAAAGGTTGATTATCGGAACAATCAAACTTTTACACATAAGTACCTACTTCTTCTCCTAGCTTCGTCTCCATACAAAACCTACAGGAAAATGACAGAAACGCACGGCTTGGCGTGAGCCAAGCGTGACGGTTTAAAAAGGATCTGAAGTTTGAAAAAAGAAGGCCTTTTTGAATATGTTGTGGTTGAAAGTGCGCTTTGATGCGGACAATATTGTTATTCTGTAAAGTATATTTTGAATCCCACTGACTTGATCACATACATTTTGAAAACACCTCGACACTGTTCATTTTTATTTTCTCAGAAATAAATTCTAAAAACTTAATAGTTTTTTATCACAGTCCTGTAATACTGTAGAATGTTGACTGCGGTGTCACTGTGTGTTTATTGTAACTGTTTATTTTAATAACTGTGGTACAAAGAGACAGCTGTGGTTTTGAGTCGTAAAATTGGTTTCACACGTCGCGATTTTATTGCCTGTACCTGCACGTAATTTACTGCGATCCTACGCACGTAGCAAAGCGCCTACGCTCATTACTATGCGCGTACCTACGCACGTAGCTACGCGCCTACGCAGGTGGCTACACGCCTACGAACAATAAAACAAATCGTAGCCACGTCATGTCCCCACCAACCGTGTCTCCACGTTGCCGTCGTGGTGGGGCTTGCGTGTCTCAATGATCTTGGGGGCTTTGCCGGTAGAGCCACTCATGCCGGAAGGTCCCAAGTGAGAGACCAGACCAAGAGAGACACAAGAGGGGCACACCGTTCGGAGACTTGAGCAGTGTTCGGGTCCTCGGACGGTGTGCGTCTCATTGGCTTGCTCGCTGCTCTCTGGTACGCGTCTGATCATCAGACGTGACTGTGAGGGCAGCGAGCAAGCACTGAGAGAGAGGGGGAGAGGAGGGGAGATAGGGACCGCACCCTCAAAAAGGAAATTATGGACAGTTCTGCTAAACAGAAACTACCCCAGGGCGGTACGGACTGCACAGCGGTCCGAGAATCCGCCACGCCTCGTGCGTCAAGCCCCTCGTATTCTGGGGGGGGCAACAGGGCTGTCCGCAATCCGCTTGCCAAGGGCAACAGTGGCCGAGGAGGCCCCCGATTCGACTTCAAACAATTAATCGGGTTTGATTTTAGCTCGCCCGACGAAGAGTCGGCCGGGCAGAGCGCGGGCGAAGGCGCGCTGCGCTGGGAGGAGGGCTCGCTTGAGCGTCGCGCGGGTGTAGAGTCGGAGTCCGAGTTGGACTCCGACGACCTGGCGACCATTTGCTCGGCGAGCCCTGTACCCGAGGGGGCGAGGGCTGCTGCGGAGGACTCCAGGTCCTTCCGCAAGCGGCCCAGATCAGAGGAGGACCGGGGGTCGTCCGGCAGCGAGGAGGTAGCCTCGGCTCGCAAGATCCCCACCAGCAGGCGGGGCAAGGGCCGAGAGGGAGGCAAGGGGAGATTGCCCGCCTCCAAGGTGGCTGGTCAGCGAGCCGGGGAGCTCGTCGCTGACGGACGACCCCCCGCAGAGGGCGGTCGCAGGGCCCCTGGTTCGGAGTCCTCCGGCGGTGAGCCGGATGACTCCGGACAGGAGCTTCGGAGGGCCGGGTTTGCGGAGGTGGTGGAGGCCGCGCTTCGCGATGTGGCCCTGAAGAGGAAACTCTCCTCTAAAAACAGGGCCATAGGAGAAGCGCTGACCTCCATCCTGGCGGCAGCGGAGGCTAACCGAGGTGGGCCTCCGGTGGACGAGATGTCCAACCTGCGGGCGGAGGTCGCCCGCTTGGCTGCCGCCACCGAGCGTCTCCAGAGGGAGAACGCGGGGCTCCGAGCAGACCTGGCCAGGCTCCAGGGAGCCGGCCCACAGGGGGCGCCTAAAGGGGGAAGCAGGGAGAACAGCCAGCCCGTGCCGCAGGAGGGCCAGGTGCTGGACCTGGTGCGGCAGGAGATGGCTGCCTTCCAGGCGCGGTTTTCCGTCCTGGAGGGCATCGTCCTGCGCCCCCCGTTAGCGGCGAGTGGGAAGGCTCCAGGCCGGAAGGCGGCGTCGTACGCGGCCGCCGCGGCTGCCACACCGGGGTCGTCCGGCCAGGACAAAGGGTCCGGGCCGGCACCCGCGAAGCCGGTGCCGGGAAAACCGGACCCGGCTCCGGGAAGGAAGAGGAAGGGTGGGGTTGCTGCGCGGACGGCGAAGGCTCCTGCGCCGTCTGAGCAGCAGCTCCCCCCGGCTTCCTCGCCTTCAGCTCCTCCCCCGGCTCAAGCCGAATGGCAAGTTGCCGGGGAGAAGAGGAAGGCGGGCAAGGCAGCCAGGGCGGCCAAGAGGCGAGAGAGGAAGCGGCGGCAGAAGGCGCGAAGCGTCGCGGCTGCGCTCCGCCCCCCGAAAACCGCGGCTGTAGTGCTTACACTACAGCCGGACGCGGTGAAGAGGGGCGTGACGTACGCGGACGTGCTCACCAAGGCGAAGGAGGCGATAAACCTTGGTGAGCTAGGCATCGTGGGGGGCCTTCGGCTCCGGGTCACCATGACTGGGGCCCGGATGCTGGAGATCCCCGGGGCAGCCAGCGGCCCAACCGCGGACGCTCTAGCCGAAAGGCTTAGGGCGTCCCTAAGCGCGGACGATGCCCGAGTGTCCAGGCCCACCAAGCGCATCGACATGCGCATCTTGGGCCTGGACGACTCCGTCACGGAGACGGAGGTGGTGGCCGCCGTCGTTAGGACGGGGGGGTGCTCAGCAGAGGAGGTGAAGGCAGGCACCCTACGTCCTGACAACACGGGCATGCGCACCATTGTGGTGAGCTGTCCCGTGTCGGCGGCCAAGACCATCTCGGAGGGCCGTAGGTTTTTGGTGGGTTGGGTTTCCGCGCAGGTCAAACTGCTGGAACCCCGACCTCTGAGGTGCTTCCGGTGCCAGGTGGGCCACCATGTAGGAGCTCAATGCACCTCGGAGGTGGACCGCAGCGGTCTATGTTTCCGCTGCGGTCAGCCCGGTCACAGGGCCGGCTCCTGCGACGCCGCGCCGCACTGCGCAGTCTGTGCGGCAGCTGGCAAGCCGGCCGACCACTGGGCTGGGGGTAGGGCCTGCGCCCCACCCACCAAAGCCGGAAACCGGAGAAAGCCCTCCGCCACCGCCGTCTCTGCCGCGACCGCCGCCACCGCCGCCGCTTCCTCCGCCGCCAAAGCCGGTTCCACTGCGGCTGCTGCTACTGCAACAGCCGCAGTAGAGCCCCTACAACGGGCTCCGGAGGGGGCTGAAATGGAGTGCCAGTAATGGCCCCATTTCACCCCCTCCTGTTGAACGTCAGCCACTGCGCCGCCCAGGAACTGATGCTCCTGAGCATGGCGCAGTGACTGATGCCTGTGGACGGCGAGCAATGGGTAGCTCGCCGTCCGATCAGAGCAGGCCCGGGTTGACGGCGCGCTGTGTTCTACACGCGCCAAGCCAGCAGTCGTCAGCATGGGTCGGGGCCCGTTAAGGCCAGAGCCTACCAGGGTTGCGGATTTGTTCGAAAGAGTTACCGTGGCCCTGGAACGTAAAGGCACTGAGAGGAGCATGGGTGGGTTTTAGTCAGTAGAAGTCTGACACTCCCTGCCGCTCCACCCAGAGCGGGAGGGGTCATTTGATGATTTCCCATCCAATAAAAAAAAAAAAAAAAAAAAAAAAAAAAAGCCACGTCATGTCCGTCCTTATGGTCTTAGCAATAAAGGTATTGAACACCAAAAATAACTACACAATTCTATTACACAAACTTAATTATACCTGTATAATGGCGGTCTTATCGCTGCCAGCGATGTCTGCCCGACAAACCTTTGGATGGACTGAAAAACTTTAAATAACAATAATAATTTTTCACTTTTCAGTAGTACCCCACACCTAACAATACCACTAGAAAGCAAAAATACGCAATTTCGTATACATGGATGATTTTTCCACATATTTTTTCCAGCTATTTGGATTTAAAAACCAAACTACTGAACCGATTTTGATAAAATTTCCAACAATAAAAGAATTTTTCAAATCGGTTGGCAAGCGACGGAGTTATGCGAGAACAAACCTAAAAAAAAACTTTTTCACAAAAAAAAGAAACCGTCTTCTGAAATTAAAGTAATTTTGGACTTCGTAGTGTTTTTTTGGAAGTCGTTTTTTTTGTGATTTTTTTATTTTATTTTTCACTTTTTAGTGGTACCCCACACCTAACAACACCACTGGTAAGTCACAGGAAAGCAAAAATACGCATTTTCGTATACATGGATGATTTTCCCACATATTTTTTCCAGCTATTTGGATTTAAAAACCAAACTACTGAACCGATTTTGATAAAATTTCCAACAAAAAAAGAATTTTTCAAATCGGTTGGCAAGCGATGGAGTTATGCGAGAACAAACCTAAAAAAAAGACTTTGTCACAAAAAAAAGAAACCGACTTCTGAAATTAAAGTTATTTTGGATTTGTAGTGTTTTTTTGGAAGTCGTTTTTTTTTGTGAAAAAAAATTTTATTTTTCACTTTTTAGTGGTACCCCTCACCTAACAACACCACTGGTAAGTCACAGGAAAGCAAAAATACGCATTCTCGTATACATGGATGATTTTCCCACATATTTTTTCCAGCTATTTGGATTTAAAAACCAAACTACTGAAACGATTTTGATAAAATTTCCAACAAAAAAAGAATTTTTCAAATCGGTTGGCAAGCGACGGAGTTATGCGAGAACAAACCTAAAAAAAAAATACAAACATCCGAATTGAGAACCTCCTCTTTTTTTAGAAGTCGGTTAATGAGAACCTCCTCCTTTTTTAGAAGTAGGTTAATAAAAATTGATAGACACGGAGAACTTGCAAGTGCTTCAATATACGTAGGTACAATGTAATAACGCAAAGACATTACCAATAGCAAATCTAATTTTCAAACAGGGTTGTCACTTTTGTTTGAAGTTTTATTCACAAAAAAAGCACGTAATGCGAGTCTGGGCTTAATTGAGCCCATTCTATTGGTACATAATGAACTGACCCATAGAGTACCGAGAAGTCGCGGCGGCTACTGCTGGATTTGGTATTTTCAAAATTTGTGCACTGCTTCAGTAATTGTAATATTTAGTAATGGAAATTCCGGATCCGTGACAAAAGAATAATGTAATTAAGATTTTTGTAATCCATACCATGATGACGTTATTATTCATAGAGATATTAGCTTTGGATCGAGCAACTAATTCTTTTTTTTGACTGACCGACCTTGACAATTTAATAGTGCCTGTAGGTAAATTGTTTATTTGAAAAAACCTGCTTTGATTTTGTTGAGTTTTTAATTAAGATTATGGCTATGACGGACAGTACCCTCGATAGCTTCCTTACACTGTAACTGACATTCGGCGGCTGTCGAGGATTCTGTGCTCTGTAACTTGATCACAAATGACATGATGACCTTGAAACAATAGATTCTAGCGGTATTATATCACCGCCGTCAAATTCGATTGGGTTTTAAACCGACCTTTTGAAAGAACTGGATCACGTTTTGTTTCAATTATTTGTTATTTTGTTTGGCATGTCGTGTTTAGTTGTTAATTGAATAGGTTGAAAGGCTGAGTTTACAAAAACGTAATCACATACATCAATTGGTAGATTTAATTAAATAAGGTTTGTTTTTTGCGTGTGTTTTTTTTAAATTAAATAGGTATGTTCAATATATTTGATGTAAGAGCAAATAAAATTAATGATTAGGTATGTTACGCAATAATCTCATGTTCAGTTATATATGAGTTTGATCCATTCTTTGTCATGCAAGAAATGCACATTCCTATTTCTATTTAATTATTATGCACAAAGCGTCTCCAAATTATAGCTTTTTTAATTGAAACACAACTTACATCACATAATTAGTTGGTTTTGATTATAATGAGGAATAACAAAAAACGATGAATGGATCGTCTGAAAGATGATATGACAAGACAGGCTCTTGACATAAAGGCTAACATAGGCACTCGTATGAGTTAAAGAAGACATGTTGAACGAACCGCAAATAAATCGGGTTTTGGCAGGAGAATTATCACTAAAATCACAAGTTTTTGCTTCTAGGCCAATGGTACGGATAAACAAGTCGATATATAATTTAATAGCCAACAACACTTCCGTTTCCACCTCTCACCCACAGAACCCTAAAACGAAGAACCTTGTTAATAAAAACCTTCTTTTTTTAATTCGGTAATTGTAAAATTCAGTTGTAGCCCATCAATAAAGATTCGGCGTACGTTTAATACAATCGGGCGGTGCCGCACGAATAATTGCGGAGTCGTCCTGTGACGTGATGAGACGTGACGAGATGTGACGAGCGGTGACGGCCGGTGACTTGCGACTGTTGACGTTTATAATTGTCGTGTCGGACAGCGCCAATTCGTTTCCCGTTGCCGTACGTTCATTTGAATTGTATATTTACGGATACTACTCGTAAAATTGAATCGGTTTCGAACGAGATGTATTTTGATGGCGTTTTTGAAATTGTTATTTTGTTGTGACTTGTTAGTGTAGAGGTCTATTATAAGAAACATTATACATCTTTAAGTTGATGATTCTATTTATGTACATAATATATGAAGTGAATAAAAGCTTGGGGTTAATAAAATTTTAAAAAAAGATCATTTAGTAGAACTCTTCAATTCATGATAAAAAATATTACATAATGACCGAAAACTTCTGAAGAGTTATTCTTGTCCATTGGTGATTTTTTGTATTGCACACATTTTCTTCTACAAAGTCCATGAAATAGGTGAACACGCTGTTCACCTATTTCATGGACTTTGTAGAAGAAATTGAAACTGTTCACCTGTCAACTGTTTTTCTTTGGTTATTGAACCAATAGAATAGTACTGTCTACTCAGCAAAAATACAACACAAGAGGCCCAAGACAATGTGCCATTCAATTAGCGAATGCGACTGTCGAAATGCCAAAACGTAGGAATTTGATCACGTGACATTTCGATAGCATCTGTCAATCCCATACATATTAGACGTATTGACATCGCCTTCGCCACGTTACGGTTGACAGAATGTCACTTGTCTAGAGCCCAAGGTCTTTCAGAATATACCGTCAATACCCTAAGAACAAGTCGCGATGCATTATTATAAGGCATCCAAATACTAACATATTTGTAACATAGTAAAGAAACACGACCTACAAATGGCAGCCGGGATCAACGGCTTAACGTGCTTTTAAAGTCTTGGATTGATCACCAGTCAACATACCGACCTCGGCTAGTGTTGCTTAACCTCGAAAATTGACCCTTGCGGCTGTGAATAACACTACTGGAAAGTCACAGGAAAGCAGAAACGCAATTTCGTATATATAGATAATTTTTCAACATATTTTTTCAAGCTATTTGGATTTGAGAACCAAACTATTAAACCGATTTTGATTAAAAATCAATGGGACCAATCGAGAAGTATTTTCATTTACATAAAATAAGAAATTTTCATATCGGTTCATAAACGACGGAGATATGAGGTAACAAACATAAAAAAATACAACCGAATTGAGAACCTCCTCCTTTTTTTGAAGTCGGTTAATAAACAAGAAAAATGTAGAAAAGAAATCGTCAAAGTATCCCATTACAAATCTTTTTGCAACCAATATAAATAGAAACTTGTTGTCATTGCGACCCCTTGCTTTTGATCAAATAGCAAGATGGTAGCCAGCATAGCAACAGTAAACGATCCGTTGACAACGTGTTTAGTAAACAAGGGGTTTGTTTTCTATAACGAAAGAAGGAAGAGGACTCGTGCCCGATTTTGGTCGATTCCTCTTCGGTCGCAAATGATATTTCCATTGTGTATGGAGAATTACAATCATAACACTTGCTTCATGAGCTATTTCATAAGTTATGGTGATGACTGATTGCATAGCTTAAGCCGTGATACCAATTCAATTGAAGAAGTGGATCAACTAATTGCGTGACATACTTTCTATCAAAATCAAATCAAAATCAAATCATCAAAATGTATGAAATTGACAAACGCTGTCGAAATGTCACGTGATCATGATCATTCCCTTGTATTTAATTTTTAGCCAATTCTATTATTTTTTAAGCTAGGCTTTTTTGACAGATTGCAACAGACATGCGATTGTGAACGTCGTTGCTTAAAAATTAGTAAAATTGGCACTCAGACGTACATTCATGTAGGTATGGTGTACCCATTGTCTGATAGCCAGCCGGCTTTTTTTTTTTTTTTTTTTTTTTCTAGGATGGGAAATCATCAAATGACCCCTCCCGCTCTGGGTGGAGCGGCAGGGAGTGTCAGACTTTTACTGACTAAAACCCACCCTTTAGTCCTCCTAGTGCCTTTCTTCCCAGGGCCGCGGTAACTCTTTCGAACAAATCCGCAACCCTGGCAGGCTCTGGCCCTAACGGGCCCCGACCCATGCTGACGACTGCTGGCTTGGCGCGCGTAGAACACAGCGCGCCGTCAACCCGGGCCTGTTCTGATCGGACGGCGAGCTACCCGTTGCTCGCCGTCCAAAGGCATCAGTCACTGCGCCATGCTCAGGAGCATCAGTTCCTGGGCGGCGCAGTGGCTGACGTTCAACAGGAGGGGGTGAAATGGGGCCATTACTGGCACTCCATTTCAGCCCCCTCCGGAGCCCGTTGTAGGGGCTCTACTGCGGCTGTTGCAGTAGCAGCAGCCGCAGTGGAACCGGCTTTGGCGGCGGAGGAAGCGGCGGCGGTGGCGGCGGTCGCGGCAGAGACGGCGGTGGCGGAGGGCTTTCTCCGGTTTCCGGCTTTGGTGGGTGGGTCGCAGGCCCTACCCCCAGCCCAGTGGTCGGCCGGCTTGCCAGCTGCCGCACAGACTACGCAGTGCGGCGCGGCGACGCAAGAGCCGGCCCTGTGACCGGGCTGACCGCAGCGGAAACAAAGACCGCTGCGGTCCACCTCCGAGGTGCATTGAGCTCCCACATGGTGGCCCACTTGGCACCGGAAGCACCTCAGAGGTCGGGGTTCCAGCAGTTTGACCTGCGCGGAAACCCAACCCACCAAAAACCTTCGGCCCTCCGATATGGTTTTGGCCGCCGACACGGGGCAGCTCACCACAATGGTGCGCATGCCCGTGTTGTCAGGACGTAGGGTGCCCGCCTTCACCTCCTCTGCTGAGCACCCCCCCGTCCTAACGACGGCGGCCACCACCTCCGCCTCCGTGACGGAGTCGTCCAGGCCCAAGATGCGCATGTCGATGCGCTTGGTGGGCCTGGACACTCGGGCATCGTCCGCGCTTAGGGACGCCCTGAGCCTTTCGGCTAGAGCGTCCGCGGTTGGGCCGCTGGCTGCCCCGGAGATCTCCAGCATCCGGGCCCCAGTCATGGTGACCCGGAGCCGGAGGCCCCCTACGATGCCTAGCTCACCAAGGTTCACCGTCTCCTTCGCCTTGGTGAGCACGTCCGCGTACGTCACGCCCCGCTTCGCCGCGTCCGGCTGTAGTGTAAGCACTACAGCCGCGGTTTTCGGGGGGCGCAGCGCAGCCGCGACGCTTCGCGCCTTCTGCCGCCGCTTCCTCTCCCGCCTCTTGGCCGCCCTGGCTGCCTTTCCCGCCTTCCTCTTCTCCCCGGCAACTTGCCATTCGGCTTGAGCCGGGGGAGGAGCTGAAGGCGAGGAAGCCGGGGGGAGCTGCTGCTCAGACGGCGCAGGAGCCTTCGCCGTCAGCGCAGCAACCCCACCCTTTCTCTTCCTTCCCGGGGCCGGGTCCGGTTTTCCCGGCACCGGCTTTGCGGGTGCCAGCCCGGACCCTTTGTCCTGGCCGGACGACCCCGGTGTGGCAGCCACGGCGGCCGCGTACGACGCCGCCTTCCGGCCTGGAGCCTTCCCACTCGCCGCTAACGTGGGGCGCAGGACGATGCCCTCCAGGACGGAAAACCGCGCCTGGAAGGCAGCCAACTCCTGCCGCACCAGGTCCAGCACCTGGCCCTCCTGCGGCACGGGCCGGCCATCCTCCCTGCGCCCCCCTTGCGGCGCCCCCTGTGGGCCGGCTCCCCGGAGCCTGGCCAGGTCTGCGCGGAGCCCCTCGTTCTCCTTACGGAGACGCTCCGTGGCGGCAGCCAAGCGGGCGACCTCCGCCCGCAGCTCGGACATCTCGTCCGGCGGATGCCCACCTTTGGTAACCTCCGCTGCCGCCTGAATGGAGGCCATCGCCTCGCTTATGGCCTTGTTCTTAGAGGACAATTTCCTCTTCAAGGCCACATCGCGAAGCGCGGCCTCCACTACCTCCGCAAACCCGGCCCCGACTCCCCGGCTCGCTGACCAGCCACCTTGGAGGCGGGCAATCTCCCCTTGCCTCCCTCTCGGCCCTTGCCCCGCCTGCTGGTGGGGATCTTGCGAGCCGAGGCAACCTCCTCGCTGCCGGACGACCCCCGGTCTTCCTCTGTTCTGGGCCGCTTGCGGAAGGACCTGGAGTCCTCCGCAGCAGCCCCCGCCCCCTCGGGTCCAGAGCTCGCCGAGCTAATAGTCACCAGGTCGTCGGAGTCCAACTCGGACTCCGACTCTGCACCCAGGTGACGCTCAGGCGAGCCCCTCCTCCAATACAGCGCGCCTCTTGCCGCGCTCCGCCCGACCGACACTCTGTCGGGCGAGCCAAAACTAAAACCGATCGGGTCCTCCTCGGATAGCTTGGATCGGGGGCCTCCTCGGCCCTTGCTGCCAATGGCAAGTGGTGGACAGGAAACTGCGTTGCCCCCCCCAGAATACGTGGGGCTTGACGCGCAATGCGTGGCGGATTCTGTGCAGTCCGTACCGCCCTGGGGTAGTTTCTTTTCCTCAGTTCTGTCCATATTTTCCTTTTTGAGGGTGCGGTCCCTTTCTCCCCTTCTCTTCTCTCTCCCTCTCTCACTGCTTGCTCGCTGCCCTCACAGTCACGTCTGATGGTCAGACGCGTACCAGAGAGCAGCGAGCAAGCCAATGAGACGCACACCGTCCGAGGACCCGAACACTGCTCAAGTCTCCGAACGGTGTGCCCCTCTTGTGTCTCTCTTGGTCTGGTCTCTCACTTGGGACCTTCCGGCATGAGTGGCTCTACCGGCAAAGCCCCCAAGATCATTGAGACACGCAAGCCCCACCACGACGGCAACGTGGAGACACGGTTGGTGGGGTAGCCAGCCGGCTAGGAAACCGGCCTTATCTAGGTTAAATAAAAAAAAAAAAGTAAAAAAAAAAATGTCCCAAGAGACATTGACGTTATGTTTTGTTTAACTTAGTTACAAAATAAATATCATTCATCGTTTATTATTTTTTTGTTTATCATTTATCATTTGATTATTAGGTGTCGAATGTTAGTTGGATAGACTGAAGAGAAAGCTCTTTCATTATCATCTAACTAAAAGGAAACTCATTAAGCGTAAGTGATAATCGATGTGTGTGTGGTTTAAGTAATTGTTGTCAGTTTCTAACATGTCCTAAGTGAACCTAATTAATGGAATGCCTATCTGTAGCAGTGAGTGACAGGCTGTATAGTGTATAGGGTCTATTTCACAACTGATGTTAACAGCTTTATAGGTTACTAGGTTTTTCCACCAGCTTCGCTCGTGAATGTGTAAAATTATCTCTGTCCGGAGTCGGGAATTCGGGATTGACACTTCATAATATGTCCTCACTACTAACTTCCTAGACTGTGCTCTAAATTTCATCCAAATCCGGACAGCCATTGAGGTTAATTTAATCAACCAAATAACTTCTTCCACTCTGTGTGGAGCGGAAGGGAGTGTCAGACTCTTACCAGACTCTTATCTACTGACTAAAACCCATCCGTGTTCCTTCTATTGCCCTTTGCGTTCCAGGGACGCAGTAACTCTTTCGAACAAATTACGCAACTTTAACATACCGACAAACATAATTATACACTTTCTTTTTACCCAGCTGCCCCAGAAGGAGTGACATTCTCCTGATGTTGAAAAAAAAGCAGTCTGATGCAGTTGGTGGAATCGTGTTTGAACTAATCCTTAATTCCTAAAACGATGTTATTATCCTGATAACATCAATTTCAATCAATATTATAATTAGCAAGAGCAATAAAAAATCTTGTTAAGGTTTAATAAGATCAGTTAAAATTCGTTTTAGTGAAGAACCATTAGTCAAACGCCAATATTTCATTGTTAATTTTAACGAGGAATATCCTCATTCATCCTTAATTCCAGGGGGATGAATTTTTTGCGTGAAATTAAAAAAGTTTGAGACGTTTCTCTGTGAGTTAGGCGCATCTTTGTGCCATGTCCAGTCATCGGGGCAAAGCGGGATAATTGACACCGGGATCAGATTAATTACACATTTAGTAGGTCACCGATCTTCGATGGTTGGCAAAACAACAATATTGCTAGGCACACAATTCCTGCTGAAACAAGGCCTGTATATGATTTAATTTATTAACTGTACACAAAGAATATTCTATGCAAATACTGAGCTTTATTGAATAGTCTGTCTACAAGATTTCTTTGTCAGTATTTACTTTTAATTTCTAGTCTTCGAGTTGTTTGCGTATCTGATAGGTAGGAGCTGTTGTAGTCTAATGTATTGTTTAAAATACCGTTACAAAAGAATCCTCTGCGGTCCGCTATACATTATGTCGGAGACGTTTTAAATATGAATTCCGTCGTGATCCTGCGTACCCGCCTCTCCCCGCGGCGACTATCAGCGTCCCGATAATTTCCCTTAGGTACGTATCGACCAAATTGACTTATGGAATTATTACACGCTCCTGGAATTTCAACAATTCATCATTTCTCGTTCAGCCAGCCGGTCGTATTTTATTATCAACTTTTTGCTCTCGATAACTGGTTTCCTTCCTCCGACCTCCGAGGGTGGGTCCTTCCATTCCTTACGAACACGAATATTTTTTTCATCGACAATTTTTAATGGTTACGTTTCGAGTGTCAGATAATAAAATATTGTCGGCGCTTTCAAAAATATTTTTACGGAATTCGTTTTGGACCGAAAGTACATGTATAATGTGATTTGTGGGTGGTTGCCGAATTGAAAATACGAGAAGAGTTTCGGGTCGGAGATAATAATATGTAAAAGATGGGTCCCACGCATTGATACAAGTCGTTACACTGTTATGGGGAACTTTCACGATTATAATATTCATTCGGTTGAAAAGAGATACTTAGACAAAGTTTTCGCTGCTTTATAAATAGAAGTAGGTACTTAAGACATTCTGGCAAAGAGTCTACTATCGTATGTACATGGTTATAAGGATGAGACTTGGAAAGTTTGAGCATTAAGGATTAAGTGTAAAAAGGCCTAAGACCTAACCTGTGACTAAGTGACTAAATTCATTACAAATTAACAAATTTTCTAAGTCTTCGAAAGAGTACTTAAACTGTG
The DNA here is from genome assembly GCA_947386135.1 of Melanchra persicariae. Classification (NCBI taxonomy): domain Eukaryota; kingdom Metazoa; phylum Arthropoda; class Insecta; order Lepidoptera; family Noctuidae; genus Melanchra; species Melanchra persicariae. The sequence continues at coordinate 1,006,693 of OX376653.1, read as the reverse complement.
TGTTTAGAAGTGATTAAAAATGAGAGCGATCACAGTGGGGACCTCCGAAGCCTCTGGACCTAAACCACCAACTCTTAAAGCAGTATTACTTTAATATTACTTCCAGTGGGAAAGAGACGGAGCTATGCGTCCTGTATAGCTCCGTCTCTTTCCCTTTGGAAGTAATATTGAAGTAATACTTCTTTAAGAGTTGATGGTTAGGTCCCTGAACAGCAATATAAGTAAATGAGGAGGACAACTCTCTTGGACTGGTCCTGCAAGTTTCAGGTGTATAGGAACACCAACAAATAGAGAAGCGCCAGGACAGATCTGTACAGGATGGTACTTTGACTTTTATTTTGGAAAAAGTAGGTACTTATTTGTGATGTTTTACGAGTTTGCCGCGGACGAAGTCGCGGGCTCAGCCTGTCGGGGAACAGCTAGTTGGCAATTATAGAGCTCTCTAAGAATAGCATCCAAATTTTGTCTCCTACTTAGCTCTTACCTTGTTTGGTTGGCAGTATGGCAGAGTTTCAGTTTGAGAGGTGTCCATTCCGACGACAATACAGGAACATGATTCAATTTTGTCTTTAAGTCACGAGCAGGATTCCATTTCTCGAAAACTTGTGAAAATTCTGTTTTTAAAAACAAAGAGTCGCCACTCGCCATTCGTAAAGTGGTTCTGGGTAACTACTTTGCCTTTCAGGCTGTGTAGCCTGATAAAGTACCTAGATTAGGAAGCTTTCTAAAACTAGTAAATTCATTCGAAATAATCCTAGATATTAGAAATCATGAGCCAGTAACTTGACAAAATCAAGTTATCATAAATGCGAAAGTAACTGTCTGTCTGTCTTTTAACCGACTTCAAAAAAAGGAGTAAGTTTTCAATTCGGTTGTATATTTTTTATGTATTTTAACTCATAACACCATCATTTATGAACCGATTTGATTTTTTTTTTTTTGTGAAAGGTTATGTACTTTCCGATTGGTCCCTTAGAAATTCCATGAAAATCGAAACACACTGAATTTGCCATGAACACGCTAAAAAGAAGACCTCTTCACGTCGTAACTGCTGATTTGAATGTAATTTAGCAGACGGGTAGACCATGTTTAGAAATAGGACATTAGGATGATTTGACTTTCACCCCGGGTGTATGTTCCCTTGGTACTTCTAATTTTCACGCGAGCGAAGTCGCTGGTAGAATCTACTTCAAGTATAAAATCACCATACCCACCCTACTTCTTTGACCTTTTATCCCAAAACAATATGTAAAACGTTGGACGCAGTACCGCGTCCAGGGTTGCGGGGATGGGCGCAGGGGGGGGGGGGGTTGCACTCAAAAATGCAATAAACGCACCTCGCGGACCACTCGGCGCGCATTCTTGAGTCGACTCCTCCACTCCACCGCCCACCGCCACCGCACCGCTGCAGCAGAACATATTAAAGTGGAAAACATTGTGTATATGATTATATCTTGCTGTTGGTTACTTACTTATGTAAAATGTTAGGATTTTTGGTGGTTGGATTAAACTTTTCGGAATTTTAAAGATGGCCGCTGGGAATTTTGTAAAGCACGGTCTCTTACAGACATACACAACAAGCGACAAAGTTGTCAAATAGTAGTGACGGGGGTTTCCTACACAATATTACGCAGGACCAATCTTTGCTAAGCTAGGCGTAGGCGTGCTACGAAAAGTGCTACGATGCTGTCTACTAGCTACGATTTGTAGATAGCTACGCGAAATCCACAATATTTGCTGGTTTGTTGTAATACTTGAACTAAATCCTCTTTAAACAGAAGTATTACTTTCTCCTTAATCCAGCTCTACTGTTTACTTTGTTTACAAAACATTACTCAGTTACCTACAGGGACTGTCAACAAAGTGGAAACAAATACAAAGTCTTATCACAACACTAATTTGTCCGACTCATTCCTGACCATAAAACCTGGACCCTCAGGGAAACAAATGCCATTTAATTACACATAACATCTTCAACAAACATTCAATTCAATTAACTTACTTTGTAACGAAAGCTAACTGATACTAATTAAATTAATCATTTTGCGCCTCGCCGTAGGAACAATTGTAAAAAACAATTAAATTGAATGAAACGTTGCTCAGCAGACAAAATCTTAATTAGCGATGAGATGAAATGCACTTCATGTAGCGCTATCATGTAACTGCGACTAATAGCAGTTGTGATGACGAATTGTATTGTTGTGGAAAATCTAGCTTAGGGAGTTGGGGTCTAGACAGAGTGACAATATATGAGCAACAGCGATTGTGACCACTTCATACTTAGGTGAAGTTTGGTACAGTCGTCATAATTATAACTAATTTTAATTGATTTACGTATAATAATCATTAACACTCATGGATGTAATTTTTTGTAAGAGCTAATTTAGGTCAACTGTTATATAACTTATAACTTAGTTAGGATATTTGATTTTTATTATTAGTGCTGTCTATATTAAATACCAATAAAGTTTACTGTTATATTCTCATCAAGTAAGCTAAATACTCACAAGAAATGCTCTCAAAACTCAAGTTACTTGTCTTTAAACCGGTATCGGAGCGGTATCGGTGATATAAGTAAAACGTATTTCACGTATCGGTGATTTATGTAAAACGCATTTCACTATTTTATATTTGTTGTTACTTAAACTAATCTGTCAGATAAATAGATCAATATTAAATGCTCTTGGTCGTCACTGCTTCCCAGATTCGAACACAGCCACACTTCTAAAAAATAGGCCAATCACAAGACGAAAATATCACTTTTAAAAGCGACCGTCGCACAACAATCGCACAACTCCCTCTCATATGACACAAACGTTGCTGTTCCCCATCGCAATGTTCACGGGGGACAGCGGACGGCATTAATTGCAGTTTCCGAACTAAACAACGCTCCGCCTGTCTTGTTTATAATAAAAACTTTAATGTTACACGATAAGGCGCCCGCGATAAGCGGCGCGGGTAATGCGCGAAGTTTTGTATCGCTGTTGTTGATAACGGGTTTCTGTTGTAGAATAGAAATGTGAGGACTGAAGGTAAATGGTATCTGAGTTTCCTATGATACTAAAAAGCGGTATAGTGCTAAGTATCTTCCACTATCTGCATAGTGCCAGTTATATTTTGTCAATAAGTTCAAACAAGATGATGAAAGTGCTTGTTTTTTTTTTATTTAGAAAAAACTTTGCCCCACACTAGGAATTACTACTGTATCGTGGGTGCGTTTACAAACATACAAACTCACATACACAAACAGCCAGACCCGGAGCAACTATCTGTAGGCCAAACAAAAAATTGTTTCGTGTGGTAATCGAACCCGCGACACGCAGTGCAGCAGCCGATCGCTCAACCACCGCGCCAACCGTGTCGTCATCTGTTAATGATTTCATTTATTAATATTGCTTTAAGACGTACAAAGGGGTTTAGGTCTGCACCCACTGGCTTACTTATAATACCTACGTGTAATTATTACAGGTTTTGATACGCCAAATAACTTACAAAACAATTACAGTTTTTGGAAGCATGCTTATTTCACACGTTTGCAGACAATTTTTTGAGACAATCTGGCTACAAACGTGCTCAACTACCTTTCTTACTGCCAAGACTACCAGTTACCAGAAAAATGAAGCTACCAAAAACATTGACCAAATCTTTCTTAATCGCTTTCGCTTGTATCTCGACCCGTTCTCACTGAACCGTGCCGGTTACAGAAAAATGAAAATCAGCTTGCAAACAGCTAGTGAGAATGAATTCGCTGCACATCGTCCGCCGGGCCGGCGTGTGCTCGGGCCGGAACCGGACCGGGTTTGTTTAGCTGATTATACTGCATAATGAGTTTTAATGGCTTACTGTTTTTTTGGTGTAAATAATACATTTCTTAGTATGAATGGTTTTAGTTTGTAGTTGGGCTAAATTGAACAATTTCAATTTGAATTTATTTACTCAAGTAACTACGACTCGTTTGTTAGTAAAAGACTTAATCTATGTTAGTAATAAAACAATATACACAGCGGCTGCACTGTCCGACACATCAACGCGGCTGCACCATTCCATGAGAAATGGCGCAGCTGCGATTCAGGTACGGACAGTCCAGCCTGCTCGAAATTAGAGACAGGATACTGTTGTCGAACAGAACAGAACAGACCATGCTAGCACGCTACCGATAGACATCCGATGACAGAATGCCGGTATGAGTCCCTGTTTGAACTTTTAGAAATCTAATCTCTTCCTAGCTGCTGATCTTAACGATCTTCATCTGTTTGTGCGATAACAACTCGGGAACAATTAATCCGATTTCGTGTGTTCTAAAGTAAGTAAATAATCCACGTGAATGAAGCCCGAGGCACATTATAATCACTTGCTTAATACAACAGTCAACATTATTTTAGCTTAATTTAATCCCTTAAAGATCTATTCACCGAGCAGAGTACCTCCTTGATAACTAGCAGTACATTGTATTAATTAGCGAGAATTATTTCATAACTCAGTGGAGCAACTCTTTTGTCTACCCTCCGTTGTTAGCCGGCGTAATTAAGCCTCTATGGTAACCTGGCCTTAACGTGAACTTTCATTATTAACGGGAAATGTTTTACGTTATTGTTTTTGGTTATTTAGAAGTTTGGTTATTGTGTTTATGTTGAACTTTGTAAATGAAAAATATTGTTGTAAGACAGGGATTGTAACTGGCTTGATCAGATTATAAGCGTAATGATATACATAGTATTAAAATAATAATAAAACTTATTCTGTTTATATTCACATAGTACAATAATAATTAAGACAATGATGCATTACATAAGAACTTCAGGCGCTCGGTTTTTACAAATTCTTTGAATCCCACATTAGGATTCTCTGTCGTGAAGTTCGGTCTGTTCCAAGTAAGGCAAAAATGTGTTTTTTATAGGTAGTACTACAAAAAAATAAACTTAATTTCAATAAAATTTTATAACTAAGAAAACTTACTAAGTTATAACTAAGTAAGTCACACAGTGACAGAAGATGGAACACGCTTGCCTAGAAGTAACCTATTCACTCTTGACTTAAATACTCCCAGGTTGTAGCAATCAGGAAACAGACTTTGGCAGAGAATTCCAATGCTTAGCTGTACGCACAATGAATGTGTTCCCTAAACGTTTTGTACGTGTGGTGCATCGCCGTACGTCTTGTGGTCCGATGATGGAATGGGCTTGGCGGAATTAAACTATGCAATTCCGTCGCACACTCCCCAAAATGCAGCCGATAGAAAACCGACAGGCTAGCAACTCGGCGTCGATGCTCAAGTCTTTGGAGCTTCAGGATCTTCTAATAAAACTAAACCAAACCCAAACACTTCAACATCAACTCAAAACTCGCTCTGAACTGAAAAATCGCTCCCACTCGCATATCACAACATAATCGTGTGTACTACTGCAACTTGCACATTAATGAATAATGCAAGCATCAAGATTGTACAGCGAGCATCAAATGCATCCATAAGCGTGCTTCTAGTTACAAGCCGAACTTCTAGCAACTTTCCCAGTGGAAATATTTTTAAAATGCAAATACTGAAGATGAACATCGGAAGCGTTTCAGGACGAAGCGTTGTCTCCGTGTATTAGTTTCAGAATATTCATGCGTCTAACAAGTAACAAGTTGCCACACTTCCGACGACTTCAAAAACTTTACAGTTTTTCACCTTTTTTTTAGAGTAGTTTTCGCATCACTCTGTATAAGTGGGTGTTTTATTTGCATTTTATGTCGAACTAGCTGTCCCCCGCGACTTCACTCCCGTCAACTGGCTACCTACCCTACCTATTTTTTAACCGACTTCTAAAAAAGGAGGAGGTTCTCAATTCGGATGTTTGTATTTTTGCTTTATTTTTTGTTATGTTTCTTCGCGCATTACTCTGTCGCCAACCGATTTGAAAAATTCTTTTTTCATGTGAATGGACATACTTCTCGATAAAATTAAAAAAAATATGTGAAAAAATCATCCTATATGAAATTGCGCATTTTCAGTGGTGTTGTTAGGTGTGGGGTACCACTAAAAAGTGAAAAATAAAAAAAACTTTTTCACAAAAAAAAAACGACTTCCAAAAAAACACTACAAAGTCCAAAATAACTTTAATTTCAGAAGTCGGTGTTTTAGTTGCTTCTTCGTTATTTGACACCGACTCGAGTCGGTTTTTTTTTGTGGAAAAGTTTTTTGTTTTCATTTTTTTTAATCTTTCCTGTTTTCTGGCGAACCTAACAAAAAAAAGATAATTCAAATCGGTTCAGTCGGTCTCAAGTTATGCGCGTACATACTTTTCGGCGATTCATTTTTATATTCATAGACGAATCTTGAAAGCACTTGAAGTGAAATTATTTTTGTAAAGAAAATATTGTTCGGTTATTGTTCCGAAAATCGGAAAAGGTGAATCGAGCGTCATTCTCTATTACATTAACACATAACATTACACGACGTCTGTATTTTCCAAAGAGTTGTACCTATTTATTTCTGTCATCCAAAACCTACGAAAAATACATAAGTAACGCAATACCTTAAAAGGGGTCATTGAACTCATCATTATGAACAACTTTTACTATGGGACCAACACTGAAGTCACAAAATAAAAATTTTACGACCCCCATACGTTTATGTGCGCAACTCGACAAAATGTACTGAACAGCTGATTTTTTTTTGCGATTTCTGGGTTTAGGTATAGCGTTTATTCTGTTACACGTTGTGTATACTTATCGATGCCAATAACCCAACTTGCAACTTGTTCCGTAATTTATCCTCAACCAATCACAGCCATTCACCGAAAACATCTAAGAAACTTGAAATCTTACAAAGTGCACAAAAGCATTATCGATAAAACGGATTACAGAATAAATCAGCAGCAAGAATCTCCCGCGGAATGTCCCGGCATCCTTGTTTTACGTCCCTCTCTAATTGACGGAGCGCTCGCCGAATACTCAACGAATACTAACCACGCGGTTGTTAGGGAAATTCGTCTTTTGTTTATTTTCAAACGGATCAACCAAGAGAATATTTTTAATCCTCCCGGGTCATCGTCGGCGGCAGGAGCAATCATTATCTGCGGAATGTGATACTGTTAATGCCGGTTTTCTAGTCGTTATTTTTATTTTTGTTGACTGGATAAATAAATAAACGTTCAGAAGTAAAACCTGACTGTGGTACAATAGATAAAATAACGATGAGTAAATTATAAAGGGCAAACGTTTATTTAGAACTTTAGTATCATTGTAAACTAAGTTCCATCGTCTTTTAACTGTTTTCCTTAAAGCCTAGCAGGTCGTAAATCTAAGCGTCCGACTTTTGTTAAGCAAATTACTCGTAAAGCTTTTGTGAGAGTCGATCGGATAGTTAGGCGGGTAAGTTCGTACGGGTAACGGCGGATAAAGCTGGACAACTTTCGGGTAACTCCGGCCAAGTTCGGGCAAGTTTGCGGCGAGTCGGACGGCCCTCCCTTGCGTTCTGTCTCCGCGCAACTTTAATTGCCAAGAAAGCGGGCGGCGCCGCGGCGCGGGGTCAATTGATACAATTTGATACGATTTGCGGTGGGATGCAAGTTGTGCTAAGTGGGGCCCATGTTACAAGGTGTTCTGATTGCATTCATTACTGATTGTTGTTTGTCTTGTTCCGGACTTGTAATTGGGTTTGGTCTTAGCTTGTTGGTTGTCTCGCACGGGCCCATCGATGTCGGCTTATTCGTTCATTATTTGCGGCCCGTTCACCGCACTGCTGCACTGTACAATGTTCAAACATGTGGACAGTGCTTATAATTAATGCATGCGTGGTTGACGTGTGTTTTTGTTTTGTGAACACGTGATTACATTGTTAATACGATTTCAGGCTCATCAGTAAGCCAATAATTGCGGATTAAACAAAAATGCTGATAGGCAAATGACTGTTGATTTACGGTTTGGTGTGTGTTGGGTAGGTGCGTAGTTATTTAGCACCATTAAAATCCCTTAAAAAGAAGTAAAAATCCCGTGCAACATTTCTTTAATTAAGTAAGAAAATCATTTTGCTTGCATTTCTGAGAGCAACGCAAAGATTATCCAGTTTTTTATTTATTTATTTATCAAATATGGACTTACAGTTAAAACTGCATATCTTTACGTACATAATTATTGTTTAAGGAAATCGTTTGTCATCACGTTCGAATTTTCATCAGTTCAATGATCTCTGCGATGCTTTACCGCACAATATAGTCATTTTCTACTACTACTGTCAGCTTATTGCAAGAACATACTCTGTTCTCCGAAGGGGTAAGCAGAAGTACACAGTTCATTCACATGTTTTCAGCAAGTATAATTGTTATAAATAATCAAGACTTAGAAATCTAGTTCAATACGTGGTCTTCATTTATATATGAATAAGTTTTAATGTTTGGTGTTAACATTTTCGCTAACCCACTGCGCTTCAACACTCTGAACGGGTTTTGAGGAATGGAACACACGTAGACAATGACCTGGATTAGCAAATAGAAAAAAATTGTCTATTTGCATGTTTATAAACAGTCTGTATCCAACTATGAAAGTTTGTTACATCGAGAAATTGTTACATATTCGCGGAAAAATAATATATAATATCAGAGCGGTGAAAACTAGTACTATAATATGTACAACAAGTAGTTACTAAGGTACTTATAGAAGCTGTCACAACTCTGAGTACATCGTAATGCTCGCTAAACTCCATTATTGCCCCGTAGCCTCGAGTGACGTCACTTGGTGTTGGACTTACAGCGAGGAGTTTTGCTCGGCTATGTTCAACATACGAACATATGCGTGTGTTGGAGTTTAGTTGAAGTGTTTGGTGTGCTGGAAGGGTTTATATAGGTCATAGTTTTGGTTCCCAGAATGCTTATTTATAATTTGTAGGTAATGTGACTAGTGTTACATGTGTTACATTTGTGTTTGTATGTCAAACAAATGTTTTTTTCTATCTTTTCTAGGTAAATCTCAGTCTCAAAAAGAAATAGGTATTTCCCTCAATTGCATGCATCCATATTCTTATTAAACAACAGTTAGATAGTGTTCGTTGGTAAACGCATCACGTTTTTTTTAAAAAAAAACGTTGCCCCACACTAGGAATTTCTCCTGTATCGTGGGTGCGTTTACAAACATATAAATTCACGTACACAAACAGCCAGACCCGGAACAACTATCTGTAGGCCATACAAATATTTGTTCCGTGCGGGAATCGAACCCGCGATACGCAGCGCAGCAGTCAATCGCTCAACCACTGTGCCAACTGTGTCGTCGTACTTGAGAACTATTTAGTTATCATTGTTCTTAGCAGTCCAAGAAGGTAAGGTTCTAAATTGAAATAGCTTTTTTCGAAGGAACACATTTAGTTTAGATAGGAAAACGTCTATATGGTCAGCTGTCAGAAAGAAATGGATCCTGAAGCTTGGCACTTGCTTGAGCTTGGCAAACTTCGAACCTCCACAAAGTGTCGGCTATAATTGTAACGGTTTGTTTAGGTTTGGCAAGCGTGTGATCCGGCACTAAGTATAAACTTGCTGATCCGCGCAACATCGTCTGCGTCACATTATTTAGTAATGCTCTGCTCCTACTGGTTGTAGCGTGACGTTATATAACCTAAAGCCTTCCAGAAATGGGCTATCCAAAACTAAAATAATGTTTAAATTCGAACCAGCAGTTCCTGAGATTAGCGGGTTCAACCAAACAAATCAGCTTTATAATATTAGTACAGATTATAAAATATAAATTATAAATCACATTGTATAGATATTAATACAATATATACTCGTAGTATAGATAAAACACGACTCTCAAATCTTGTCCAATTCGAAAATCGAATAGCTCACTAAGAAGTTCCACTTGAAACCTAATAAAACATTTCGCCAGTAGTGTGGAAATCAATTTCTTTTTCAGTTTGGTCTTTCTGTGATTTAGAGAAGACCTTTTCTCCACAGTGGCTTATTAACAGTTTGGTACAGTTTCTATTAATTAATGTATCTCGAATAACCTCGGCCTTGTCCAATTCAGCAGTGGAATTTACTAAAAGGAAAATTAAGAACTTTTCACGTGGGCTCCGCTAATTAGTGATTAGATAACTACATAGAATAATAATTATTAACTTAAGTTTTGTGAGCAATAGAATTATTCTAGGAAACTATCATCCATGACTAAAAAATAAGTTCACGATCAAGAATTCAGTTCTAATTAGTCTGCCATTTCATATTACAACCACAGAGTATTAATTACTGGCTTAAAGTAAATATTTTAGTCTGTGGTCTCTGCGAGTTCTGTGCAAGTGCGGGCTTGGGTCAAAGGTTTTAATTTACTAGACAGAAATAATAAAGTGTACTGACGGAATACCTCTCAATGGCCGAGTTAAAGAGGAAATGAAGAGCTTGTGTACGCCCTTTTGTAATTAACTGGGTACCCTTTAAATTGTCAACCAGACGAGCGACGTCGGGGCCGCATTTTTACTATGATTTGAGTTTTAAGTTGCCGTGGTACGGGGGTTTTGTTTTGTGAGATTACTGTTAAGAGCGTTTACGCCGTACGGAATTTCATACAAACTTTCAAGTCCTTATTTTTCGAAATGAATAAACTAATTTTAATGAAACTTGGTAAGCATACGCCATCCAACCAGGGGCCTAACCACCAACTCTTAAAGCAGTGTTACTTCAATATTACTGGAAGTGGGAAAAAGACGGAGCTATACAGGACGTATAGCTCTGTCTCTTTCCCACTGGAAGTAATATTAAAGTAATACTGCTTTAAGAGTTCTGGTGGTTTAGGCCCAGGTCTAAAAAGTTAGTTGAGAACATTTTCGAAAAAGAGTTTGGCGTATGCATACCAAGTTTCATTAAAATCGATTCATTCATTTCGATAAATAAGGACTTGAAAGTTTGTATGAAATGCCATACGGCGTAAACGCTCTTGAGTAAGGTTGTTCTTTTTAATTAAGAGTAGGTTTGCGTCAACTGCTCAATTGATGAGGTTATTTTTATTGGAGTATTAGCAATAATCAGCTCACCTCAATCGCCAGTTAATTATTGATATAACTCAACCTATCGGACAATAGCTTCCACCAAGTTGTGTCACAATGCCCGGTCCACCGCAATCACAAAGTCTTTAAAACATTTGTGTGGAAGAAAACCCCACACTGAGGGAAAATCCTATATCGAGCAGTATTGTGTATAACGTGTTTTTTTGATATGGCTTTTTGTGCCATGAAAATAATAGATCCTCGGACAATCTCTTCACAAAGTGCCCACCTTCGATACATGGTGGCATCCGTTACTCAGCAGCAGGCGACGATACTTAACCAGCACAAAGTTCCACTTCCGGTGGTCGGCTGCGCTCATATCCGGTTCAGACCACTTCGCTCTGAAACTTTGTTTTTTGAACTTACTATAACTTAGTAATATCTAACTTCTATTCGCCTACGAGGAATAGTCCCTCTGAGAGAGGGCAATGACTTGCTTTTGAGGACCATTCATTTGTAATCATTATGACCTTCTGAACATTAGTCGCTACATAGATTCTGGTGTAAAGTGTAAACCACTTATGCAAAGAGGATGTCTGCTGTACTATTTAGAAATGGAATAAAATTTGTAAAAAATTATAAACAAGACAGTTTAACAAATGACAGTCTCTGAATGTTAGATTAAATCACACAAAGCAATTATGACATCAACAGCACGTACATAAGTTTTATTTAAAATAATAGTTACACTCTTCCTTTTCCATCCATATTAATACAAAATCTTTCAACCGATAAAATCCACACGAAAACAATTACACAACAAAATCGAACTCGTACCAATATGCACGCATCCAGGCCAGCTAACGTGCTGACATAAATTAACATTTCTACATAAAAATCTGTGTAACATCGCTATCTGTGCGCGCGATACTATTTCACCATGATTAATCAACACCGTTGCTGTTTACCTTTAGCTTTCCGGGTATACTAGCGCTGTGAAACACTGAAATGAGTCGACTATCCTTGTTGAACGTTTGGCATTGCTTAGCGTGTTCTGCGTGCGAGGTTGTGGGGTGGAATCAAGCGAGCATTGGATAACGTTGATATTTTTTGGTCGTTCGTTGTAAGAATCGCAGTGTACAAGCCCCAACCCCGCCTATCGTTATCAAGTTGAAATCAAACCGCCTTTTTGCGTTAGCACCCCTCGCCTCTTTCGTTGTTTGTATGTATTGTACTTTTCGACTTACCGGAATAATTCTGCTGTTCCTTTTAGTAACTGATACGTTTATGGTCGTGCAAACATCGCGTCCAATCGGTTTTTATGCATTGGTTACGCAATGGGGGCTGGAATAACAAACTTTTTTGTTATTTTTGGATCGTTTCATGGCTCTGAAGGCTTTTTTGGTTCGATTGTGTTTTAGAATCATTATTTGAAGTCTACTTCTCGAGCAATCAAATAATTGCGTGTCAGCCTCGAGACTACAAAAATGTACAATTACGAGGAGGAAAATACGGAACCATAAAACTGCTTCAGATTTTTAACAATTCTGTTTTATAAACAACCGCCATTTGCAAATCCTATTTCAGGCAGCCACGGAGGACTGCAAGAATGTTTAATATAAAAGTAAAATGCAGGTGTAAAAGGAGCACCTCCTTCGCTTGACGCGACCACCTGACCGTCGTGCTGCCCTGGTACCCGAGCGACGCGACACGAATTTATAATATTCATAAATAAAATGAATTTCTGGAGCTAAGTGTGGTTCAGGGCTTTTTCTTGTTCCGTCATGTTTTATGTTTTGAATTTTGAGTATTTTTTACTTGGAAATTAGAGGATTTTAACAAAACGGGCTAAAACAACGTGTAACAGAATAAATGCAATACCTTAAAAGAGACTCATCATTATGAACAACTTTTTCTATGGGACCAACCCCATAGTCAGCTATTCAGTACATTTTGTCGAGTTATGCGCACAGAAATGTATGGGGCAGTAGATTTTTTTTGGCATGTAATTAAATCGATATCTGTATTTTCCCTTTTTTCGAACAAAATACTTCAAAGTTAAATCAAAAATACTGACTTGCACACAAATTATGCACACTAAATAAATCATATTAGATATACTGTTTAATAGTATTTGCAGAACTGTTTTACTGAACGAATATTTGGCTAATGATATTTCTGGGTGGTTTAAAAAAAAATAACCACGAAGGGGATGGCGGGGTCTGTTCGCTCGCTTCGCTCGCTCACTTGACCCCGCCATCCCCTTCTAACCTAACCTGTCCGTGTCGGGGTGCCCAATGACCGGCTACTATTGTAACCATGATAACCACCTGCTATTTCAGGGAAGTGCAATTTAGAGTGCAAGTTAGTATTTTTGATAAACAATTCGTATTTTTGTTTTATAAATCATTAATCCGATGTATGAACCACATTTTTGGTGTGAATTCGATAAAAAGGTTATCTCGTTTTGGATGATTTTTTTAGTTTTTTTTGTAAGACATGTTTTCTAATCAATTGGGATTTTTTGCACAGCATTATTTTTTCTGGTATGCATTAAAATTATACAGATGTGCATTTAAAAATATCCCATTTTTTTAAACAATTTCAGTCTTGGTCCCATAGTAAAAGTTGTTCATAATGATGAGTACAATGACCCCTTTTCAGGTATTGCGTTTATTCTGTTACACATTGTATTAAAGTGACACTCAATCGATGATAGTGATATTCGAAATGTCAAAATGATTTGAACTAACCACGTGCCATTTTGGAAGTGCATATTTTTTATAATAACAGCCGCACGGGTCAATCTTTACGGTAAACCAACGCATGCCAAGGTCGGTCGGTGGATGGGTGACCTTCTTAACATACCGAGATGCCTCCGTGCTTCGGAAAGCACGTTGAGCCTGTAATGACGTCATGCCGTCATGAGCACGTAACAAGCCGTTGGTCCCGGTTGTCATTTGTGGATCTTTGGCAGTCGTTACGAATTTTTTTATTAAGTAAGTAATGGGCTTGTTCTTGACCTCGATCACGCCTGATGGAGAGCAATATATGGGGTCTTTGATGGAGCGAGCGTGTCCAGAAGATGCCTGTTCACTCTTGCTTTGAAGGCAGACGGGTTATATGTGGAAGGGAACACAGACGCTGGCAGAGGATTTTCAGAAACCAGAAAATCTGACTCCAGTCTTGCACAGAAATACCGTTTTACCCAGTAAATGGTTTTGGAGGTCTGGTAGGCTGCCACTCCACGTAAAATACTGGTATTCAGCTGAATCTGAAAATAATTTCATCTAGAGGCTCTCGAATCTAAAATATATTTAAAGTCAACAGCCCTTATTGGACTAATATTATGGTAAAACAGCAGTCGGGACAAATGTATTATTTTTAGTTGGAACCGTCTGAGCCTTGAGGGCTCTATTAAAACGACAACTGTTTTCTCTTTGCAGCTATTATCGAATACTCGGAATATACCATTAAGTGCTTTACAGTGCATTGAACAGTCTGGAGCTGCAGTCATTTTATATTAAAGGTTAAAAGTTTCTTTTCTATACATATAATAAAACTGTAGAAGAGGTCAATTCTGTACATTGAATATAAAGTAAAAAAAATACTCCAGGGGTGCTTTATACAAACAGTAGAAGCCAAAAATATATTTTTTTCTTTTTTTGTCTGTCTGTCTGTCTGTCTGTCTGTCTGTCTGTCTGTTGTTCGTCTTTCACGCCAAAACCACGGGACGGATTTTAATGAAACTTTTTTTTGTTGTATAGCTATTAGTCCTCGCCAACATATAGGCCATAATTTATTTTGAAGATCTGAATACAAGACGTGGAACCTTAGCAGCCCGGCTAATCTATAAGAGATATTAATATACCGCTATAGGAATAGTTGGTCAACATGATGAGTACTGTCTGTCGACATAAAAAAAAATTAAGGTCTAGAGCACCTGATGTGGAACCCTTTCAGGGAGTTAAGCTATCGGCTATTTTAATAAATTGTCAACTGGTCTCATAGTCCGTTGGTTTACAGCCTGCTTCTCGAAAGACTTGGTCTGGGTTCGAATCCCACAAAAGTTGTAATTATTTTTGGATTATTTTTATCTTATTTATTTCCTTATTTTTTTATTCTTACCAAACCTAATATTTTCAAAAATTAATAATATGTTATTGCTGTATTTTGCATATATTTTTAGCAAGACAAGCAGAACCTGTTTTCTGTTTATATGTATTCTGTTTTGTTTGCATCACGTTAAGAAATACAAAACTAATGTAGATAACATTCACATAAACCTGATAGGATTGTGGCAATCTAGAAGAAATCAACTTATTATCTACATGCATAGTAAGTAAGGGTAAGTATCTTTAATGACACTTGCAATGCCATCTGTTGAGCAAAATTGTACTTACCATCAACACCACGAGAATTACACCAATAAGAATTTTTTAGTTAAAGATTCTTTTGATACTTACCAGGCGTTACGCATTTGATGCAAAAAAAAAATTGCTCCACTGACTGTTTTAATTTTTTTTACTTTTGATAGGTACGCGTTTGACCACTATCTCACCAGATGGCAAACGATGATGTGATCGAAGATGGAGCACGCTTGCCTATAAGTAACCTACTCACTCTTGATAAGACTCCCAGGCTGTAACTATCAGGAAACACGGACTCAGTCAGGGAATTCCACGCCATGTGTTTCCAAAACGTTTTGTTCACGTGGGTGTGAGATCCACCGTGTACCGGTGGCGTACCGCCGTACGTCTTGTGGTGCGATGATAGAACGAGCTTGGCGGAATTAAACTATGCAATTCCGTCGCACACTCCCCAAAATGCAACCGATACAAAACCGACAGGCTAAAAACTCGGCTTCGATGCTCAAGACATTGGAGCTTCGAATCGGTGAGCCTTTCACCTCTTGAATTTCTTTCCCAGGATCTCCCTCATTTCTAATTATTTTCTGTTTATTTTGAAACAAAACTGTTCAATTCCCAGTCAGCTGGTGATTCGTAGTGACCAGCCTAGGGCCAGAAATTAGCAGTAGCGGGTTTCACACTCCAAAGCTTCAAGGCGAACTGTGGATCCCTGGGCAATGACGCCACAGAAGAACTCGCGAAGATAGGTTATACAGGCGCATATACAGGTGGTAAATATAGGTTTGTGAGTGCTAAGTAATTGAGCTGACTTTAACCGCTCAGGCCCAACATATGAAAATTCCCTAATATAAAGTAAATCTTATGTAATAGGTAAATAAACATTAAATTCGCGATTAATTCGCGACACACCGGTGTGTCGCCGGGGCCGGACAGGTCTCAGATTATCACTCCCTTGCGGCTTGAGTATTATCTATCGGTCGTCTCTCCGCTCAACCTATGAAGCACACTGGTGGCTTTTGTACATTTGGGAGGAGCTAGGCTTGCAAACTTAGCCAGGACAACGGATTCTCTACTCTACTCTATCCGTTGTGGGTGTTTTTATGGATGGGAAATTATCAAATGACTTCTTCTGCTCTGGTTGGAGCGGAAGAGAGTGTCAAACTTTTACTGACTAAAACACATCCGTATTCCTCCTTATGCCTTTTACGTTCCAGGGCCGTGGTGACTTTTCGAACAAATTCCGCAACACTGGCTACGACGCTTCGTCGACCCGGGCCTGGTAGTGTTCGTACAGTGAGCCAACCTACGCTCGCCATCTGCGGGCCCACACTTAGGGTGGCTGGGAATTGCTCTGCGACTCCCGACGCAACGCCCGGGTTGTCTTTTTCTGTTGCGGCGGCTGAGGGGGTCTACTCTCTTAAGCCCGAAGTCTGTAGTTTCGGCCTTAGTTTTGGGCGTTTTCTACTTCGTATCACCTACGGACTTACGATTAGTCCCGAACTAGGAATAACTGTCAAATCGTGCTGTCATTCATTCTTATATTCTTTTCCGGACCTTGGAATGAATCAGGACGCCGCAGCCGATCGCCTCGACGAGGACACGGTGATGCTCTGCCCAAGCAGGGCAGACCTCCACCGTATACTCCACTATGTCCTCTGCGGAGACTTTTCTTCTGATAGTTTCGGCATGACCATTAATCAAGCTCAGGGACAAACTATTAGTCGTGTTGGTGTGGATCTGCGGAAGTCCTGTATCTCGCACGGTCAGGCTGTATGTCGCTTTGTCGCAAGTAAGCAGCGCGCAAAGCCTGTTTATACGTACTGATGAATATCACATAACAAGTAATATTGTTTACGAAGAAATTTTTTAAGTGTTAATAGGTATTCGTTCGTTCTTCGTAATTTTGTAAGTCATGTCATAATCATGATGAGTACCTACATACATTTAGTGAGTTAGTGTATATCTTCCTAAATACGAAATGCACGCGAAAACGAAGTCGCGGGCACAGCTAGTAATATAATATAATTCTTTGAATCATTGCTTTTCTATATTTACTGACATTGGTTCGGCGATGTTGCCATGAAAGCGTAACAAGCTCACTTTTGCAATTGTAATATTATTTAAGATTAGATATAATTGCATTAAACAAATATAACAATAAATCAGCTGTTCAGTAAATTATGTCGAGTTGAGAGCCCTCAAGACTCAGACGGTTCCAACTAAAAAAAAATCTATATGAATGGGGCAGTCGATTTTTTTTCGTGATTAAAGTGTTGGTGACCAAAAATAAGTGTTGCCTTTTTCTGAAGCCTTGCCTTTTATTGTAAATTCTTAATTTGATTAGCCTGTAACTTCCTTTTTTTCAAAACATATTACATAACTCATTGGAAACACTTTAAAATCGGGCTCCAACTCAACAATTATATTAGATCTCTCCAATGCCCAAAGGACCATTTATCCGCTGGAACATTCAGCCACAATGTTCCACACGAGCCAGTCAGCTGATTACCATACAAAACGCGTTGGCGCACGGCGAGCGAAATAAACAGCCCGGCTTCCAAACCTACTGAATCTTGAAGCCGGGCTTCAGCGACAGGTAGGTTGTACCGGAGTTAGGTTACGGGGTCAGTGGCAAAGATGAGATACGTGGGACGCTGTAAACTTGATCCGAGGTAAGGAAGCGAGTATAATGGGTTTCAAAATGAAGGGATAATTTAGGGTTGTTGTGTACTTACTTTATTTAAAGCACTACATGATTAAACATAAACTACAACTTCTTTATTTATTTTTCACTTTAAGCACACAAATGTTAATCATAGGCGATAGGTTATTATAGATTCCTTTAATCACAGCAGATAGAAATAGGAGATTGCACTATTTATGAACGGACTAAGCATCTTGCTCGCCGTTTAATTAAATGTTGTATTAGACACATTGGTTGGATGTAGTGAAGATGAATAGCGCTTAGATCCTTCACATCAGACAATTGTACTGTAGAACCGGACATTTGACAAAGCTGTTTCATCCACTTTAACGATGCTTTGAGAACTCTCAATGATGATCGCCTGACACTTATCCGGGTTTACAGCAACACCAAATCTTTCAGACCATGTTTTTATGGCTATCAAGTCCCTGTTTAATTTGTTCATAGCGTCAGCTTATTTGTGGTCCCTCCCTTGATAGTACAACTGCATATGGATGATACGCACATTGAAATTCAAAGGTTAATATAAAAATAAAAATATAAAACAGAAGAGGCGAAAGAATGCCGCCTTGAGGAAGGCCAGTTTCCAAATCACGCCAGCAAGATGAGTAAACCCCAACGCGACCCGACAGCTGAGGTCCTTAAAGATAGGAGTTGAACCAGTCCAGTGCTTCGGGAGAGATCATAAATAACATAAGAGAGATGTATATGAGAAGAATTATCCTGACCAAGTAGATCAAGTGACAAAAAATCTGCTGTGGTAGTACTTTCTTTCAATTAAGTATTCTGATCCTTGTATCAAGTTTAACCCTACACGCGTAGATTTTCGATAAAGTTAGGAGCCTACACAAATTGCTACTATATTGACCGATAAGGATCTCAGTCGTAGAGCTAACTATGTCACATAGTGATAACATCTGTTTACAACACATTTAATATCTATGATACTGATCACTTTATGGCTAAACTTACGAGGAGGCGTTTCGACACCTCCGCTAATCGAAGGTGAGCATCTATTGCGATAATTAGCAGTTCGCGACCGCGCGAGATCGGGCGATACCGTATGAGATTGCACGATACCGTGCTAGATCGTACGATATCGTGCGAGATCGCACTATTACGTGCGACTGAGTCCGATGCGCACGCGAGGCGCGCTTATTTGAGTTACAGAGAGATTCATATCGTGTGAGACATGATTCATACCACGCTTTAGATGTAGGCATGGATATTCTGCTACGGCTTTTGGAAGTGAACTAGAGTTTTGTAAGTTAAGGCGCTGTGATTAGCAAATACTCGGTCACTCTCGGACTGTATAGAAAAAAGAGAAGCGCGGCGACACAATGCTTGCAATTTATTGCCAAATATGAAGCATTTTATCGAATTACTCAAAACTAAGTTGAGCTATTAAAAATCTAAAAGAACAAAGTTTTGCATTAAGATTCGATTCATTATTATTTTCCCATTTTGCTGGTATTAGTAGGCTTTTATACGTCGTTTTTTTTCTAACGTCAAAGTTACAGGTAACTTTGAGGATCATTTCTATATCAAGGATTTTATTTTTAAACATGTTTCGGAAACAGTGTCCTTAGAAATATAGTTTAAATTAACATATTTTTTTCTGCAGCTTGAAAATAAATTTCAGTTTTTGCTGATCACAGCGCCTTTAAGTTGCTTTGGTAGGGCTCAAAAGGAACATGATACGTAAGTAATATTACTTTAACAGCAGACTGGCCATTCGTTTTTACGTAGCTGCATGATAATTATCAAAACCAGAAAAACTAATACCAGACTATGAAAAAATCGCGCACTAAAAATTAGTAAGAAGAAAATATCTGTCATCCATATCCGAAGACAAACTATCTCAATATTTATCTTTTTATAAGTAAAATACACGAGTTAAATACCTTTAATTTAATTTAAATTAAAACAGTCCTAGCACGAATGTTTTTGACGTATCGCTTGTATACTCGTTTCGCACACAATATTTATTTAAATTGGATAGTATAGGTATTCATATTTTTGTATGATACAAATTTTGTATGTTGCAAAATGTTATACCATAATACTATGGGGTTGCAATTTTTTACATTCAAAATTCACTCACGTTAACTTTAATATAAGTCAAAACATTCGTGCAAGGCCCTCTACATGTTCAGAGAAGAGCCGTGGTAATGCCAATTCGTTGGCCATTTCTTCATGAGATGAACAAACCCATACCTTATATCAAATATCATATATATCGTAAGTTCCATGCCACCAAAATCAATACCTTGGCATCAATATAAAAATTACCTAAAATGAATCCCCGAGGTGGTCACATAATAGCCACTTTATATAACAAATAGAAATCGTCCCAATAATAACAAAGCAAACTTAAATTAAAAAATCAAAGTAACAAATTAATTTTTGATTTCATCACTATTTTGTAGATATTTTTATAGATGTTAGGTCGGCTGACCTCATTCTGAATTTATGAGAGAGAATGTTATGAATTTGCTATAGTATTAAACATGTGTGTACAGGGAATTCAGTCACTGAAACATAAACTACACGCGCGGTTACTTCTAGGTGTGCTCCATCTTCGACCTCATCATCGCTTACTATCATGTGAGATAGTGGACAAGAGCGTGTCTATCAAAAAAAAAAAAACTGCAAGAACTTAAGTACCAAGTTTCATTTTACGTAATTTAATGGTTGAATTATGATCCTTCTTCGTGGAAGGTTCAATTAACTTGCGTAGGTCATCATTTTTGTCTTTTTCTAACTATGTTGGGGTTCAGTCTAGCCGGCTGAATACCAGTGAAACACATGTGTGACTGCCTCTCTGAGTTCCATAAGCCAGTTGCTGGTAAACAGGATACCTCTTGATAAATTTCAGTTAGGTGTCGTGTCTCCTAGTACAGAAACCAGTCTCTCACATAGATTATAAAATTTACTTTGTTTACATTGATTTATGTATATTATCACATTCCTTGTAAAATTCTATGTGAGAGATAAAAATAAAACTTTTTTTGTATTTGTATTTGTATTTTGTATTTGCTGGTTGATGATCGGCATCGCAGTTTGAAAACTTTTATTTGGTTGGTTTTATATTCGATAGCATTTGAGCACTTTTGTAACTTAATCCAAACATGTTGTCGTATATTTTCAGTTTTATTTTATTTGACATTTCCTGTCAATTCCAATTGGTATGTCGCTTGAATATTTTATTCGTACATTTTTTGATTCATGTATGTTAAAATAACAGATGACAGAATATCATGTTGTTTTTGTAAAACGATACTGGATTTTTTACCAAAACTATGCAGCAGAAATTATTATTTAGTTATCGTTGACAATAAATGTACGTTGCTTTCTGAAATATACATTTAAACCTTTAAATCTTCTGAAAACAGCCGGTGTTACTTAGAGTTGAGAATCTGAATGAATGATAGCTTTCGGCCACAATGCCTCTCGTTACCATTCATTATGCAGACGGCGCACCTCTAGGCACCTATGTTGTAACGCGTGCGATGCAACTGGGTGCAACACCACACTTGTGTCCGTTGCAGAAAGCTGCTTATGCTTTCTGCAACGGACACAAGTGTGGTGTATTAGTAATTAGTTTAATAGCAATAATTTAATGTTGCAAAAAAATATTTTTTAGTTATAGCTTTTGTTGGATAATAATAATAAATAATAAATAATAAATAATAATAATAAATTTATTTCAGCAAACTTACAGATTATAGTAAACTATGGTAAACAATTATAATTTTTAAACATAAGTTGGATAGGTATTTAACATTGCAAGAGATTGATGTTGCAGAAATCTGTAACCAATAAATAGGTAAACCCTGCCCCCCAAACTAGGGTAACCTGTATTTTAGGAGGCAGTGTTCGGCTAAGAGATTATACTAGTTTGATTTTTACAACATGTGGACTGTGTCGATCTAACAAACAATAAATAAGTAAAAAAAAAAGAATAGTTTTTAAAATGAATTTACGAGCACTGGAAGGTGCGCGTATGAGTGGGGGTGTGTGTGTATGTGTGAATGGGGCTGTGTGAGTGTATGAAGGGAGGTGTGTGGATGTGGGGGTGTATGTATGTGTGTTTGGATATGTGAGGATTGGAAGTGTTTAGGCGATGTATGTGAGCAAGGATTCAGTTTGTGAGTAGTTCTGTTGGAGAAGCCATTCTGTTAATTGAGATTTAAGTTGATTTTTATTAAGGTCTGTTATGTTTAGTATTTTATGTATTTTTTTGTAAATATAAGTGCTTAAAATATAATATTGGTGTTTAGCAAAGACGGTTTTGTGCTGCGTACCTAAAGGAAGGTTAATACGTTTATTAGGATCAGAAGGGGGTACACTAACATGTCTTCTGAGAATTGATTGAAGCACATAGAGCTGACGCACTGTTAGAACCTTACAGTCCGTGTATAATTGTGAGGTAGGATAACGATAGGGTTTCCGAGTCATCACCTTGAGTATGGCTCTCTGTGCTCTCTCAATCCCCAAGAAGTTTGTTTTAGTTGCACCACCCCAAACTGTGATACAGTAACCTAGCACCGATTGGCAGAGAGCATAATAAATCATCTTTAGAGTATCTTGGTCCGCAGAGTATCTAAGGGACTTGAAGATGTGGATAAGCCTCAAGGTTCTAGTGGTGAGGGCTTGAAGTTGTTTATCCCAGCGTAAACTTGCATCAATTTGTACACCTAGATACATTACATCCTCAGTTCTTGTTAGTTTCGGACAAAGACACGGAGTTGAGAGTTGTGGGCATGTGTGCGCCATTACCGAAAAGGTGTCGTCTGGCAAGTTATTTTGGCGGATAGCAAAGGGGATAAAGCAAGTTTTTATAAAGTTTAGGGTCAGGAGATTGGAATTTAGCCATCTTGCTATTTTGGCTAATGCTAATTCTGCGGTATTTTTGACACTGTCCCAACTGGGACCGTCGACCACAATTGCTGTATCATCAGCATAGGCGTAAATCTTGGTGTTAGTGAGGGTCATATTACAAAGGTCGTTTACGTAGATCAGAAACAAGATTGGACCCAAGATGCTTCCTTGAGGAACGCCGTAAGTCACCGGTTCCTCATCACTAAGATGTTCATCAATTTTCACTCGTTGGGTACGGTTCTGTAGATAATTTTTAAACATATCAAGGGCGATTCCACGAACACCAACGAGTTCCAACTTTGAAATGATGGATAATGAGATATTATAGTTTATAACTTTTTTGTGTAGTTTAGTAACCCGTGTAAAAGGTTACAAGAAATAAATCCCTCGGATTGTTGTTTACTGCGCGTGTTCTGCTTATTTCTAGGAGATTACTGGATAGTACTTTGTTCACGTGTACCTTGTACCTACAGCTTCAAGTTGTTACAATAAAATTACAACTTGTAAATGGTTCTAGCGAGAAACGCGTTCAGGCTGAGAAAAGAAAATCTTTCCTTAACCCTTCACAGATTTGTACAAAAATGCAAATCAACACCACATCAAATAAAGTCTCATAGAAAATACTTTGTCCAAATCGAATATTTGGCGAAGGATCAGAGGTCGGAGTGCGGGTCGCACATTCTCGCGGCGTATCGCCTATAGCCATCATTTGTTAGGCTGGGATTCGGTGGCAAACTGCTCGCCATACAAATGCTAAGCGTCCGCATTCGGTCCGTACCGGTCCGCACGGGTCCGCGTGACTCCGGACTCGTCCGCAACGTCTCGTGAGGCCCAGAGCTCACGACTTCGGATTTCAGAATCATAATGTAGGGATTTATGTTGATTCGCGTTTAGATGCGACGCTGTGACGCTACCCGCCGCGACGCGATGCGACTCGACGCCGACGCTAAAATGTTTCGAGGTTAAACACGATTTGACGATATTGTTGTGTTGTTTATTTTGTATTGCTTTTTTGTGGACTAATCAATAAATACTGTGAATGTTATTCAGGATAACGTTAACGACAACGACATTGTAGTTAACGTTATGCATGGGTTGAATGTTGCCAGGGTTGCGGATTTTGTTAGAAGGAGCCACCGCGCTCCTGCAACGCAAAGGGCACTAGGAGGAGCATGGATGTGTTTTAGTCAGTTAGAGTCTGATACTCCCTCTCGCTCCACCCAGAGTAGAAGGAGTCATTTGATGATTTCCCATCCACAAAATAAAAAAAAAACATGGGTAGAATATCGAGTTTAAGCTACGCTTGCAGACGTCGGCCCGTGGGCGGGTGATCCTCCAAGGTACATACCGAGTTTTCACCGTGCCAGAAGAGCACGTTAAGCGTTGGTCTCGGCTGTCATTTGAACATATTTAACAGTCGTTAGGCATAGACAGAAGTCAGAAAATCTGACAGCTGTCTTGCCAAGAGGTTCTGTGACACTCAGCTACTGGGTTGTGGAGGTCAGGTTGGCAGTCACTCGATGTAAAATACTGGTATTCAAATGCATCTATTTAGACTTGAAGCCGACCCCGACATATTTGAGAAAAGGCTAGGCAGATAGGAGAACGCCAATACTGTTTCTTTTACAACGTGTAACAGAATAAACGCTGAAATTACGAAAAAAAAACTGCCCCATATATTTATGTGCGCATAACTCGACAAAATTTACTGAAAAGCTGATTTTTTTTCGCGATTTCGAGGTTGGTCCCGTAGTAAAAGTTGTTCATAATGATGAGTACAATGAACCCTTAATAAGTATGGCGTTTATTCTGTTACACGTTGTATAACAGATTATCTCATAATTATCCGTCATTTGCTCCAATATTTTCGTACTTGACTAATTAACAAGACCAAGGCTACGTAATACCTAATTAGAGTCATGTACTTGTTCTATCGAACCCTTTATTAACCAATTTAATTTAAATTTTTGTTCAATAATTTGCTGTCTAAATACAACAGTATCTTTCTATTAATGGCCCTTAAAAGTTAAAGCCGATACAATCTGTCTTTCATTCAGTGCGTGGGACTTGGCTACAGACTTGGCCGAACGCCTCGAGCCATGGAAAATTCCTACTAATTTATATTTTCCTTATTGAATGTTTGTAAATTTGAAGGCACTACATAGGGTGAGTTTTTTTATCCGTAGTTAATTAAATGGTTACAAAAATACATACATACCGGTAGGAATCATAACCCTCTTTTTGCTTCGCCGCAGTCGGATAAAAAAAATGGATTCAAATGCGCGTTTTTCGATCAATGTTTAGCTTGACTAATCTAACGACATAGTAACTAGGGTTAAACATTTTGGGCAGCAAAATTTCATTACTGTGCGTTTTTAGACGCATGTTAACCTAATTTTAATCACAATTTACTGCCTCCGTGGTCGAGTGGTTTAGGCGTTTGCCTTGTGACCCGGTGGTGGGTTCGATTCCCACGGGAAGCATACTTTGTAAAGTTGTTTTGCAGTTTGGCTAGGACATTGCCGGGTTGAATCACCTAATTGTTTGATAAAAAGATGATTCCGTGCGTCGGAAGGCACGTATAAGCCGGTGGTCCGGCCGCCAAATGGCGGTTGTCAAATAAACCACGTCAGAGGCCCTTGAGGCGGTTTAGAAACTCTGACACTAGGGTGTTTAGGGTCGTTAGACCTTACTGCCCACACGATAAGAAAAAGATCTTAATTTAAACCATTGAGTTAACTACGGATTAAAAAACACGCCCTTAATCGAGAACCTGATACAAGAGATTCTGAGATATTGAACGATTCTTGGAGAAAACTAGTTCAGTGTCTGTATTTTAGTTTGTGATAATAATGTTTTTCCAAGAAGCTTTATGTTAGAATCAAGTGTTTAGTAAACAGTTTGTAAGTGTGTCAAGTAATAATTTGTGTTAGTGGTAATGATTTACTTGACACAAATGTAGAAGGTTCTAGATTCTTATTTTCTCATTTTGTCATAAACTGATTCATGTATAGTACAATTATATATTAAAATACGAGCTCGTGGCTAAATTATAAAAGTACCGTGTTAATGGGTTGTGGAGGTCTGATAGGCAGCCGCTCCACGTAAAATACTGGTATTCAGCTGAATTCGGTTTGAATGGAAGCCGACTCCAATATAGTTGGGAAAAGGCTAGGCAGATCAGACAACGTAATGAAATATATAAACCTTGTTGGATTAATAGTCGCAAGAGTTCTTGACTGTTGAGCCCGAAGTCTTGAGCACGATGCTCAGATCGTGCAAAGTATTATTAGGTTTCTGATAACAACAGACTTGCCCTCTGCTAGGTTTGGGTTATGAGACTAAAACATGACACGCGAAACGTTGGTAATATATAGGTACAACGTGTAACAGATTAAACGCAATACCTGAAAGGGTCTCATTCTACTCACCATCATGAACAACTTTAACTATGGGACCCGAAATCACGAAAAAAATTCAGCTGTTCAGTACATGTTGACGAGTTATGCGCTCAGTAATGTATGGGGCAATCGATTTTTTTTCGCAATTTTAGTGTTGGTCCCTTATTAAAAGTTGTTCATAATTATGAGCACAATGACAACTTTTAAGGTATTGCGTTTATTCTGTTACACGCTACATGTAAGTACCTATACCTACCTGCCTAACCCTTTGGGGACTATAGGCATTGTTATGTATTTAAATATTTGGCAATCAGAAATTTTATACATTTTTCTCATGCATGATGCAGAAAATAGTTTCCTTTTTGGGAATTTTACCCGGTAACTTACACCACTATTATTTCTATAAGTTGTATACGGCACACACTGATAACAGCTAATATATGAGCTGGTGAGTGAGTCGTGAGGATGGTCGGAAGGCGTCCGTGTAATAGCGCCGATCGCGCGATATCGCGGCGCCGCGCACGCGATCGCGAGCCACCGCGCGGTGTTCGCTTCAGCTAATTGTAAATGTGTACGGTTAATTTGTGATTTCGGCGAGCTAGTGGAGCGGTCGGTGCAATTTAGAGGCTTTAATACGTTGGTTCAGTAGATGTAGGCAACTATAGAAGTATACCTATGTATTCTAGGCCTGTAAAGGCCGTGTAGGAGGTGTCTTGAAAGATATTGTGTAGTCGTGTAGGTTTGTTAATATGCACTGAACACACCAGTATTTACGAATAAAGATGAGAAAATCAATTAATTTGTAGCATGATTGTGCTCTCTCAACGACGCTACATCGTGATCCTTATGGTTACCAGTCTGCACCAGACGGCCAACGCGTCAACCAAATAAATGAAGTAGCAAAGACATAAATCTCACAGATACTCATTATTCTCATTAAACTCTAGGCAAGAGACATTCTGTCAGTGGTAGCGTGACGAAGGCGATTGAGGAAACTTCAAAAATGGATGTGATTGACAAACGCTATCTAAATATCACGTCATCAATTTCTTACATTTTTTCATTTCGTCAATTGCATTCGCTGATTGAATGGCATTTTGTCTGAATCCTCTGGTTCCTGTATGGTTTTGCCATAGCATTCATCCCCTTATGAAATTAATACAACTTATTAAAACTTATGTCTATACTTGGAAAGCACAGAACAGTAGTTGCTACAATTTCCCTCCGCATCATAACGTCCAAAACGTACTTATTTACAACCAGTTATTATAATACCTTAGATCCTTTTTAATACTCCAACTTCATATATCCGTCTCGCAATATTTTAGTCCAATTTGAGAATATTAGGGAATTTGCAGGGGTCGGTACGATCGGGCGGTAATAAGCGCTGGCGACGTCACGGCTCAGAGATAAAGAACGCGATGAAATGTGAGATAACAGCGCTTTGGAAGGCTTAGGAATCTCTTTTATTATATAAAAATATTCTCTTTTTTAGCGTTCGGTAGAGGTGTTTGGAAATCGGTTTGTGTATTATGTAAAGCGGATTTCTGATTTCACTGACTCTTGCTGTTGGAATGAACTCTGTCCTGTTTATGTAAACATGGCAGCTATTGCAGGATTCTGTTATGGTCTAGGATGTATTTGAATCTGTTATTGGAGAAAGTTTCAAGCACGTATTTTTCATGTACTCGTATAAATGGCTGAAACAAACATAAGGCATTTATACAATAAATACTTTTAATAGTTGTTGACTCCAAACAATTTTGAGTTATTATACTTATCTTTATCAATCTGTCTAAATATTAAAACCCTTCTGTAGACCATACGGAACTTACAAACAATACCACCTCACGCTTTCCGGGCTTTTTAATTTTGAATGATACCCCTAAATTAGGGCTGGCCAGTCCAAATGGCTGCAATAACGCTCATTTAGGGGTAACTAACGTTTTGTTGTAGGTCGCGGCCAAGGAGTGGTAAAGAATGGAGATCTCATGCCAATATTATTTAAATTCGCCAATGACATCACGATTCTTTTGTTGAAAAATAAAAAAAGACATAAAAAAAATACAAAAAATACAACCGACTTCCAAACAAAAACACTACACTACTTCTACGGTGTTTTTGGTTGTTTCTCCGGTTTTCGACACCGACTTTCTGAAATTAATGTATACTTTTTAGTGTTTTGTATTTAGATGTCGAATTTTTGTAAAGAAGTTTTTTCTTTCACGCTTTTTAGTATAATCGACTATGACTGACACGTCATAGTTCGACACTAGATCCCTAGTCTACTCATAAGGGAGCCACGTGAAAAATAAGTAAAAAATGCACAGCTGTTAATCATGATCATTTAAATGGCCGTCACTATCGGCATGCAAACATCATGATTTTAGTCGAAGACGTCCAATGCTAGATAAAGCTTTCTCGCAAGCGTTGTCACATCGACCGGATCGGTTTAAGTTGTGAGAAGCATACAATATATATGTACTACGAAATGCAGCTAGTTGTTAACATGCAGCAGATAACATAGCTACCGATCATTCGCACGTTAATTCTCCATCTGTTCTTACTCCGTGGCCACAGCTCGTTTCGGACAAAAATTATGCGCTGGCGTACTAAGAAAACGTATTTAGTTG
This sequence comes from Melanchra persicariae, assembly GCA_947386135.1. Classification (NCBI taxonomy): domain Eukaryota; kingdom Metazoa; phylum Arthropoda; class Insecta; order Lepidoptera; family Noctuidae; genus Melanchra; species Melanchra persicariae. The sequence continues at coordinate 977,750 of OX376653.1, read as the reverse complement.
CCGCTCTTAAGAATTCCAGTTATTGTTGTTTATTTGAAGTAAAACTATGCGGAAAACGGGAAATGATAATTAAGTTGAAGTACGTTGATTAAGTGGTTTACTGTTTTGGATATTAAAAGGCAGATGTGTTGCTGGAGAGTTTGACTGGCACTTCTTCTTCCCAGCTAAAACACTAGAAAGTGAGTTTCTTGTCCAGTTTTCGGAGTATCTTGTCCGGTTATCGCAGTTTCTTATCCGTTCTTCTCCATAAGAATCTACTTTTGCGAATAGACAGTAGAATCACTTTATTTATTTTTTAAACTTATTGTTTTAAATGTAAATGATGAGTTTCAAAAGTGCCGTTTAATGGCCTAATTGAAATAAACGTTTTGACTTTGACTTTTGACTTCGATATCTTTTGTAATGTTAGATGGTCAAAAAGTGCTGATTCTCAGCATTATTTGAATTTTAAACATTTTGATTTTCGTTTTATTTGCATTTTGACGCTCATTCAGACATTATTGATGTAATCTAAAACAAAATGTTTAGAGTGATGTTACAAAGGAAAACCAACGGAGCTAAAGCAAACATTTTAAAACAGTACCAACCTACTACATAAAATTCCAGCAACATATAAAATGGAACAGAACAGGTTAATAAATCCAAGTTTCTATTTGGAAACTGGTTTATCTCCGAAACTTAGACTTTCGTAACGGATGGACCACCGCGGGCGGGCGGGGCGAATCCCCGATTCGTCCGGGAGTCCGGGCGAAGCTAACCCCCCATCGATCTTTATGCTAATGCCAGGATTTACCAGTTGCTTTTTGAACCTGTTTGGTTTAGCATTTTAGTGTTAAGTGGCCTTCCGAATTGGAGCTTAATTTCTGGAATAGATTTTTATTAGGGAATGAAAATTTGTGCTTAATTAAATACAAGTTTATATTTTTTGTTTTTAGGTGTACTTATTTAAACGATACTTTTTCCTGTAGAAAATTAGGAAGAACCATTATAAATAATAAGGTATGTAGTTTCATATTTGTAAGCTGGCCAAGTATTTTATTATTGGTCTGCACTCATTATAGACATTTAGGAAAACAAAGAAAAACTGAATGAATACTCTTAACAGTAAAAAAAAAGTTATTCAAATTGCTTCGAAATACAACATTCTCCTTTGATTGGTAGATACGAAACCGTCTGGTAATCTGCCATTTCATAATGCATGAATAGCAATCGAACGTGGCACCGAGATGCATGTAGGTGGAATAGGTAAGGCGTTGGCGACGGAGTACCCTGCATGACCTTGTTTGGGGCTGCTATCTGTATTGTAGTAGGTATGAATTTTAATTAGGTAAAGAACTTAAATGACATTAAAATTGTCGAAGAAAATTGTTGTCTAATTAACTTTGTTTAAGAATCTAGCAAGTGCTTGACAGTTGAAAGTTTGTTCATAAATAAAATAGCTCCTTGTAGTACAACTTTTTGTTTCATTTTTTAATGACGAAATGCAAGAAACACTCGGCATTTCTTAAGCAAGAATTTAACGCAAAAGAGTCCAAACATTTGCATAAGTTCTTTGAAATGTTCTATGAAAGAATTGCAGCAAAAAGTGCATTGTTTACCTACTGCAAAAATCTGCATGATGCAAATCACAGTTGTTGACGGTAATGGCTATTTTCGGACAGGTTGCAACAAGCAGTCGTGGCCGAGTGGTTAAGGCGTCTGACTCGAAATCAGATTCCCTCTGGGAGCGTAGGTTCGAATCCTACCGGCTGCGAATCTTTTATCTTTTTAATAGTAGTGGTTTGAATGTTTTGGTCAAACCAATTGCTTAAATCTATAATTTTATCAGTTCAAGCGCGTTTGATTGTGAGTTTATAACAAGACATTACAATAAAAGTTCACAACATATTTCGTTAATTAAAATCCTATAAAATGGGTTACTTAATTGAAAGCTTTCCTAAATAAGTTTGGTTTAAAACTAACGATCTTCTAAACATTTTAGAAATAATATTAGGCGTTGATTGACAAGCCGCCACGGCGAAATCAATAAAGTTAGCAATTAAGTTATAACTTAATAACTTGCGCACGGAGCTTTTGAAAAGTAAAGTGATTGAAGTTTGAGGCTGACGTTCAGCGCAGTGGGTGTAGTGGAAGGTTGTAGGTTCGATTCTTGCATTAAAGTAATAAAGCTTTTTCTTGTGCCAAAAGAAAATATTGGATCATTAGGACTAATGTTTATGTCTGCCGATGTTTTTTAATGATGTTAAAAAAAATTCTGGAAGAAAATCGAAAAAAATAATCAGCTGTTTCATACAAAATGTGTGTTTTATATAAAACACACATTTTGTGAAAATATCAAAAAAATAATCAGCTGTTTCATACAAAATGTGTGTTTTATATAAAACACACATTTTGTATGAAACAGCTGATTATTTTTTTGATATTTTAGGTTTGTACCCATAGTAAAGTTTATAATTAGAAGTACCTTCACCCACTGATAGGTTGTTATTGTTTTACAAATAACCCTGTATAATTGAAGGCATGTTATTGATTTTTGGCACCAGTTATTTTAAGTTAACTCCAAACAGGGTCAAGTAGATTCAGTTGTCTTAATTCAAGGTTCATGCTTAGTAGCTACTTATTTCTTTTGTTCTGGAATTCTTTTGTCGTATTAAGTAAGACAAATATAAATCTATTTCATAGCATATACCATTGGATAAGGCCTGCTTGCAGAAGCCAGAGTTAACTGTTAACTCTAAGTTAGCTGTTGATTTGTTTTTAGGGTTCCGTACCCAAAGGGTAAAAACGGGACCGTATTACTAAGACCCCGCTGTCCGTCTGTCACCAGGCTATATCTCTTGAACCGTGATAGCTAGACAGTTGACATTTTCACAGATGATGTATTTCTGTTGCCGCTTTAACAACAAATACTAAAAACTGAATAAAATAAAAATTAAAGAGGCCCCTCTTTAATTTTTATTTTATTCAGTTTTCCCATACAATAAATGTGATTTTTGCCGTTTTTTATAGACAATGTTACAGAACCCTTCGTGAGCGAGTCTGACTCGGACTTGGCCGGTTTTTTTGACAAATTATTTATTTATTTATGAAATACAAAGTTTATAAAATCTTACATAAGACTATGCCCACAAAACCGTTTAAACGGTTTGTTTATGGGAACGCAACAAACAGTAGTAGTTAAAATAAAGGACTGCGGAATGAAACCAGTGCGGACACTTAATATTAACTTATTTTACCAATTATTATCTTTTAATCCTACTTATCTTTTCTCCCTCAGAATCCTGTAAATAAAATAAAATAAAAAAAACCACTTTCATAGTCTACCAATCCCTGAGAAAGAACAGCTTAACTAATTTGGCAATTTGTTATTTAACTTCGGGTTATCAACTAACTTGAATTTAAAAGATAACTTTGAATAGGGCAAGCGGGCCTAAGTTTATCAACCTACATAATATACGAATATTCTTTATTTTAATTAACAAAAGTCGGAATACAAAGAGTTGTGTGTTAAATCGAATTTAATTAATCCTCACCGATATTGGATCAATTTTCAACAAACATTTAATATTTGCACATCCGAAAGTAAACACGAATTCAATAAAAATTAATTCGTTTCCATGGAGCCCATGGCATGCAAAGTATTTTTAATAAAACCCTTCTCTTTGACGCGAGTTTGTCCCGCTAATATGTCAAATTAGTCCCTTTGTTTGATGTCGCACCGCTGCTGCTGTCAATCGGCTTAATAAAATGGCGGCTTCTTTCAAATTGAAGTAAAGGCCGGAAGTACGGATACATTCATAAGTTTGAAAATTCGTTTGGTTTTAGAAACAATTCGTGGACAGTTAAATCGTGGTGAGCTAAAATGTATTTGACCGATATAGGAATTTATGTAAGAGGGTTGAATACATTGACTTGTGGTGGTGGCATGTATTTTGGTACAATCACAAATTTGGTGCGACCAACTGCATCTGACTGCAAGAAAAAGTGACTTATTTGGAACGTTATTTTCTACATTCTATTAAGTTACGTTAGTTTTGAAACGTCTCCTCGAACCATTTTGTTTTTATACCCCACGTGAATAAGTTACTAAACAATACGACTTAATTTACTCGGCGGCCGCCATTTGGTTTCCTTTTCGAAAATCACAAGGATATGTCGCAGCCAACTAGCTGAATCCGCCGTTTCATTAAAAGTCTAGCATTTTCATTGAACTGTGACTTTTTATCAGCGACATAAGTGACATGGGTTAGTCAAAAGATATTGAACAAAAGATGTCACTTAGGTCGCTGAAAAATCGGCACATTTAAATGAAAAGGCTAGGCAACCAACTAAGTGGCTGATTAAGCTAATTGGCTGCGACAGATACATACAGTCTCACTTCGGCACTAGACAAATCTAATGCCACCTCATTTGGTAAAATCTATGCAGCCCTACAGGGCATGCCATAGACGATGCGGATGTTTTTCGTTCAAATTAATTTTCTACCCGAGCGCCCCCAAGGGTGTTGTAATAGTATTGAATCATATGTAGCAAATAATGAATTTATACTAATATTATAAAGAGGTAAAGTTTTTGGAATGGTGAGGTTCTAAGATTTTATTTTGTAAATAATAGCCACATTCATGAGGAACGTACATATACGAGAATGGGATTCCTACGGGAACGGGATATGCGCGTACGAAGTCGCGGGCAAAGTGCTAGATGAAAAAATAAAGTAGTGAATGCCCTGAAACTTTCTATTTAGGTGTTTGCCGTTTTCCAATTACCTACATAAAAATCACTGTAAAATGTCCTTAGCTATCTACTTGTTAAATTATGAACACGAAACAATAATTAAATCATAAAGATTCACATTTAATTAATAATGAACAACGACACATCGCCGCAATATTCATATTTATTTGTTATTTTTTAATGAGAGCCGCTCTGTGTAGCCATTCAACGTGACCTCTGAATTGTGTTCTGCGTTATTTCTGCGGTGTTAAATAAATATTGTCAATCCGAATTGTTTCAGATCAGGCACGTAAAGGCCGCTCCAAGTAGACTGCATTATTACTATGAAAACTAAAATACTTTAATTAAATAACTTTGTTTTATTTACGACTGGCTTTTTTCCGTAGCTCCCATTTGCATAAAAAAGTAGCCCACGCCATCATCTACATTTCAATGTCCCAAAACTCATCAAAACCGGTGCAGCGATTTTGACATTTAAGAATTAGAAACTTACTTTCAAGTTAACTATTTATATCTACTAAACCTTACTATACCTATACAAACTGGTATGTACAAATGTGTATAAAAACAAAATAAATCACTGGGCATCAAAAAATTAATCCACATCGCTGTCAATTACAGAAGTGCCCAGAACGCTGGCATTGCCGCGTTGAAGGGCAATGCTGATTCTTTGGCCAAAGAAAAGCGCAGCCCTCTGGTCACGTGATAAATAGTTAAGTTAGTTAATTACATATTAACCATGTACCCAAATGAGAAACTGAAAACATTCTGCATCTGAATAAAATTTAAAATGGAATTTGTCTTTCAAGTTTATAACGTTTATGAGGATGATCAAAAAAAAATGTTTCTTAGCTTTCTTTTTAATTTAGGACAAAAGAAAAAAGTGTTCGCAGTCGGTAGGATTCGAACCTACGCTCCCAGAGGGAATCTGATTTCTAGTCAGACGCCTTAACCGCTCGGCCACGACTGCTGCGGGGACGTTGAGTCTTTAAGCGCCCTTCTTTACAAAGATAGGAGGCAGTCTTGTTGACTTTGACTTCATTATTTTGTCCTATCTTTCAATATTGTTTAATAAGTATGCTTCATTGGAGATAAACTTATTGCATTGATGTGTATTTGTTTATTTATTGGGTTTTTTTAGGGTTCCGTTTTTGCCGGCTGATGTGCGGTTAGATAAGGCTTGGCTTTGGAAAGTATAATTTGTAGTTTCTGAAGAAAGCCACCCTTTCCCCACGGATGGGTGTTATTGATTTGGTCAAGAAAAATAATGTCTGACTGTACATGAAATAGTTATTGAAAGCGTCTTGTACAGAGTAAATTTTTTACGTAGTCTCTTCTAAATTGTCTAAATTGTTTCATCTTTTGTGTCCATACATTGCCGATGTTGAATATTTTTGAGCCATGCTTCAGTAAAATTATTGAAAGCTTTTTGTTCAACAATTTCTCACTGCAGTCGTGTCTGAGATATGGTTTTTGATCATTTAAATTCAATAACAAAGACGAACGATAATTTGTAACAAATTCAAGGCCCAACGCACTCGGATCATTGATCTAACAGTAACGAATTTAAAACTTCGGTGCGAGCGCCTCGCCGACTCGCTGTATGATTGAATTACTAACATGTAGGTAGCTAATTAACTTTGTTAGTCGCTGACGTGATAAACAAAGCTAGGACTTTGATGTGAGAATATTAAATTTTGGAAGATACAATAGATCCAGCCAACCTTACCAGGGATATCTTGTAACCCAGTTACTGCGTGCTGGAGATCAGACAGGCATTTTCTTAAGTTGCTTTATGAATAATACGAAGAGATGTTTTTTAATTCAATGCATTCGGCTAGACTCGATTGTAGCAGGCATCAATGCCGCCACAAAAAAAAACAACGTAGCAGAATCAAAGAATCTCCATCGCAACAATGAGACTCGCAGCGCCATCTATCTCAACAGCTGCGAACTAACTAAACAAAATCCTGAATCGCGATATCAAAGTTTACCGTGCAATTTGAACAGATACAACAGCCCGAATAGCAACTATCGGGCAGTTGCCCACCAGACACAACAACCGTCTGGTCGGAGGATCCTCCCTTTTCTATGGAGATTTGTGGGACTTTACTCTCTCCAAACGATTTCAACACCATCTAAGTTGTGAAAGGGATAGGCAGATGATGATGATGGCATACTTATGATCATCATCATCATTATTTTAGCTAAGAACATCCACTGCTGGACATAAGTTCCAAAGTGTCGCTGCAACTACCGGGCCTCCGCGTCTCGCATCCAACGGTCTGCTGCGTTCTTCACCATCAGGTATTCGGTCCAACTTATCGGAGGCCTTCCAACATTGGATCTCCCTACAAAATATCATTTTGGGACATTGTATTTAACATTAGACCAATGAACGTGGGGTCTTCGGATTGATAAGAAGGCATTGAGTTTTTATCATATTAGCAATCTTGATTCTTACCCAGATGATGTCAATACTTTAGCTACATAGGGACCTCTATTGATCCTGTACCTAATTCTATCACAAATGGTGAAGCTGGTAACTCCTTTTGCTTCACCCGTTACGGAATATGAACTTGATGGTTTAAAATAGGTCAACGACCTACTTGACACGAAGTGGTTTCCGCCACTTAGAGATACCTACTCATCAAGGGGTTAGCTAACTTGAGAAACGGATGATAACTTGAACAAGGCCGTGAAGCTTGGCAGATAAAATGGAACAGGATAAATTAGAATAAATAATAGTCAAGTCATTTCAATAAAACCTTTGTTTCTACCACTGGGACAATATAGGAAGACCAATTTGTGTCCAGTACCAACCAATCATTGAGGTCAAAACGCCGCGCCGCGAGCTGACGTGTTTTTATACGCTCCGTACATATTATTCCGAAAAAGTGGTTTTAAATATCCCCTTAAACCTAAATCATGTCGAACATTGTTAAAGGCTGAGTGATAAACAAAACAGTGCAAAATAATAACCAAATTCATAACAATACAGACATAAGTGAGTAAAAACATTTTAAAACTGTCATTAAAATAGTAAACTTGGTGCAGTACCTAGTGACTTGCGATCCGCGAGTTCGTCCTTCAAAAATGAAAGTAAGGTCAATTTGCCAACACTGTGCGATTGTTTTAGGCATCAGTTGGTCTATTTGAACAATATTCTCGCAACACGTTTGGTCTCGGGGCTGTATGCTACGATAGCAGAGTCAGAGGTGTTGGTTCGAATCCGGAGTACAGGAATTCTTTTTGGATTTTTGTTTTGTAGTTTATTGGGTTCTGTATTTTTCGAAGGACAAATAGATAGATTTCTGGTAGACTACGGCTGAGCAAAGCTTGTTTGTGGCTCATACGGTGGATTGAAGCTGAGGTTGGTTTGCTTCCTACGGGTCATCGATCGCCTGGTCATGATGCGCCGCTCCCCGCCTCCCCCACCTGCCCTAACACCCGGAGCGCCACAACAGACGTATGATTCGGATACACCCTCTGAGCGGAGTGGTAGCGGCAATGTCGCCGTGCGACATAAGCGCAGACGCGAATTGGACGATGATCATGGGCAATTTAAAGCTGAAATGACGAGCTTATTCACATCATTGTCCGCGACTGTTGATCAACACTTTGCTGAACTCAAACAGCAAAATGCTGAACTCAAGGAAAGCTTGCATTTTATGTCCGACAAGTACGACTCCCTTCTCAAATCTCTTGCAAACCTAGAAGGGGACAGGGCAAAGGACAAAAAGCTCATTGAAAAGTTGGAGGAGAAAATAGAGCTTATGGAACGCAAAGCCAAGTCCACAGGACTAGAAATACGTAACGTGCCTGCCATCCTTCATGGTAATGCAAAGACAGAAACGAAGGAAGATGTCAGCAAGATAGTGATGTCCTTGGCTAAAGCCGTGGAGGTTGAGTTACAAGATTCCGATATCAGAGATACATACAGAATAATGACAAATAAGGAGAACATTAAACCAATTATGGTCGAGTTAAATAGTGTCTTAAAAAGGGATAAAATATTGCAAGGAGTCAGGAATCTGAATAAGGCGAAGACAAACGAGGATAAAATAAATACTGGGCATCTTAAAATCACTGGACCTACTAAGCCTGTGTATATATCAGAGGCCTTGACATCCAAGGCCCAGAAGATTTACTATCTGGCCAGACAATTTGCTCGAGAGAATAACTACTCCTACTGCTGGACCTCAAGAAGTTTAGTCTATCTTCGTAAAACTGAAGGAGAGCTACCACACAGGATTGAAAATGAGTCAGATCTCACTAAACTAACTATAAAAAAATGACTATTTTGTGTAATTTCATGTGGTGTTATGGTATTAAGACCAAACATCCCTTTCTTTCTAAACTTAGTAAAACCTATATATGCTGTACTATCTATATCGCTACTAGTAAACCCACTCAATTCACACGAAATCATGCATTGCACAAATCACATCACTTTTTACTTCTTACTATTATACTTACTCACACATGCACACATCATTCATACCTCCAATCAACCACAACAACACTACTGCCTACGTAATATAACTTACTCTTATATTATCATGCACAAGAAAGTCCGAGAAACAACATCTATTCCTAAAATTAAAAAACTGGCCACCATAACGATCAATTGCTCCTTAAATCACAAAATTCGATAGGCTAGACAATCATTCAAATAATATAGACGACCTTAAAATTTCAGATTCCCATAGATGCGAGCCTGAAGATTGTAAAAGTATAGTCACCCAAGGATCCCTGAAGATTCTAACTCAAAATATTAGGAGTATTTCGGCAAATATACCTAGCCTACTAACACTATTGTCCAGGATGTCTATCTCACAGGATATACTTATTCTCACAGAGTGCTGGCTATCATGCAACCCTAATATACCCTCACTAAACGGATTTAATTCGTATTTCACTACAAAAAGATTGAACAAAAATGATGGAGTTGTAGTTTATATTCGAAGCAGTATCACTAATATAACAATAATCGAACCAAATTTTACAGACGCAAACTGCATTGAAATAAGAATAGGACGAGACATCTGTATCTTTGCAATATATAGGCCACCGTCATTTAAAGAAATATCTAATTTTTTGTCCTCCATGGATCAGGTGCTAACAATAAATTCCTCATTTAGTAATATAATTATCATTGGCGATATAAATATAGATATTGCAGATGGTAATATGGATGCCAAAACTCCGGATTATCTGACTCTAGCTGCTAGTCATGGTCTTCTACCAGCACACACTCTGGTTACGCACGGTAAAACTTCCCTTGATCATATCTTACTTAAAACTAAACTTAAAGCTACAGCTATTGTTATTGATTCTGTGGTCACTGACCATAATGCTGTACTACTTTCACTAGACAAAGTAAAAGTGGACAGCCCTCAAAACTCGAAAACCAAAATTGATTATAATAAATTAGGAACCCAGCTGAAAAATACGAACTTTACTTATATTTATGAATGTACAAATGCAAATTTTGCCCTGGAATATTTCGTAAATTCACTAACCAGAGCCTTGAAAATGAGTTCCAAGTGTGTTGCTGTGCCTCATCGCTTGAGAATTATTAAACCATGGATTACTCCAGGCATCCTTAGATGCATGAGAAATAGGGACCGGATGTATGTTAAAATGAAAAATGACCGCAATAACGAAATCCTCAGAATTATTTTTAAAAGATACCGCAATTATTGCAATTCTATTCTAAAAACCCTTAAAAGACAATATGAGAAAGACGAACTAGACAAAGCCAGATCTAATCCCAAAAAAATGTGGAAAGTTATAAAAGAAGTTACTCATACGACAAAATCTAAAACATCCGCTTGTGCTTTACTAAAAATTAAAAGTTCTGTTGACGAGTCTATTAATGAAGTTAATTCATTTTTTGCTAATATCGGAAAACAGCTGGCAGACACAGTTGCAAATTCAACTTTTAATAACCACAGTTCTCAAACTGAACCACAGTCACCATCTTCATCGGATTCTTTTGTATTTCTTGAAACCGATGAGCAAGAAGTTGAGCAAATGGTATTATCCTTGCGCTCTGACTGTGCAGTTGGTATTGACGGTATTTCATCTAGCCTGCTAAAGCAATATAAGAACATTTTAGTGCCTCCATTAACATACATAATCAATTTGTGTATAACTAGTGGAGTCTTTCCGGACTTGTTAAAGAAGGCTCTGATTCATCCCATATATAAGTCTGGGGATGCAGATCGTGTCGGTAACTATAGGCCCATATCCGTCTTGCCTTCCCTGTCAAAGATCTTGGAGAGAATCATGAACAATCGCCTAAACAAATACCTAGAAGCTCACAATATTCTTTCAAAAAACCAATATGGTTTTAGGAAAAATATATCTACAAATGACACAGTTCATGATCTCTCTGATTATATTGTTAAAGCCTTGGACAGGAGCAACAAATGCTTGGCAATATTTCTGGATTTGGCTAAGGCTTTTGACACGGTCTCCATCCCCAAACTCATCCTTAAATTGGAGAAGATTGGTATCAGAGATAAACAGCTGAAGCTGTTTCAAAGTTATCTGACTGATCGAACGCAGTGTGTAAAAATCGGCGAGCATACAAGTAAAGATCTTCCCATAAAGCACGGTGTTCCGCAAGGGAGCATCCTTGGACCTACGCTCTTCTTAGTGTACCTTAATGAGATCTGCAAATTAGACATCGCAAACGGCAAACTTCTGGCTTTCGCAGATGATACAGCAATTATTTTTACAGGGGACACTTGGGAGAAAGTTTTTAACGCAGCACAAGTGGGATTTGATAAAATAACCAAATGGTTGTCTGCTAATACCTTGTCACTTAATGTAGATAAAACCAAGTACCTAGTATTCAACATTAAAAAATCAATAAAATTCGACAAAAGTAGATTTTACATTTCCGCTCATAATCACACAACAAATACTTCAGTTATATGCAACTGCCCAAAACTTCAAAATGCTCCTACTATCAAATATCTAGGAGTGATCCTAGACGAAAGATTAAGTTTTGTACCTCATATCAAACTATTGACAGGGCGAATTCGGAAACTAATCTATATTTTCAAACATCTGAGACACGTTGCGGACCCTAAGATTTTAAAGACGGTTTACTATGCCTTGTGCCAATCTTTGATTAATTATTGTATTTCCTCATGGGGCGGCGCCTGTAAGACTAATTTATTAGTTCTTGAACGTGCGCAAAGAGCAGTATTAAAAGTATGTACCTTTAAACCATTTCGTTACCCTACCAAGGAACTCTATGAGTACTGTGAGGTTTTAACGGTGCGTCAACTATTTATTCTTCAAATTATCTTAAGGCAACATTCATTAAACACAAGTGGCAACCATGTTTCTGTAAACTCCCAAAATCAGTTTACTCGTAGGCTTAAACTCCCTTTGGGTGTCACTCTCAGGACTTCCTTCAGTCAGAGATTTTTCTGTTTCCTCGGACGCTTTTTGTATACCAAGGCAAACAAATTATTAAATATCAACCCTAAACATAAACATGACTGTAAAAAAACTGTGATTGATTGGCTTTTAAAACTATCCTATGATGAAACAGAGAATCTCCTTCATCCTATTAAATAACGAACATAACGTATTTACAAACACAGATACACACGCACACATACACCTACACACATATACAAACGCAAAACTCACACACACAAATAACCACTCCCCCACTTACACAACCTTAGTTTACTACTAGTTCAAGCGATTCTTATCTTTGTTTTGTTTTCCATATTAATAACTAAATGTATTATCATTGTCTCAGCAACCTCATCTAACATGTCAGCATGAATATCATGAACTGCTTACACTTTGTCACTTAAGGGCAGCTGGTACTTATAGCTCAGGGTTTCCTTTTTTAAGTACCAGCAGTACATCATCTGTTCATTCTTGCACATAAATCTGTACTAAACATGTATATCACCTAGTTTGTGAAACAATAAATACATTATTATTATTTCCTTTATTCTTTTGTACAATACATATAAATTACATTTTTAAATATTAAAATACAAAGTTATAAAATTTAAAAATATAAAAAATAGTAGCCCACCGGTATCGGGAACAGGGTCCAAGCTACCGGCGGTCAGGGCTCCAGCGAGAGGAACCTCCTAACAATCCGAGCCGTGTCCAGAAGTACTGCTTTCTGAATCAAGCCCTTGATCCAGCTGCCTAACGAGAGCCTCCTGAGGTGTTGGTCGAGGCTCATGGCTATTAAGCCGTTGGCTGACACGACTATCGGTACAATGATTGCCGAATTCACATCCCACATGTCGACAACCTCGCGAGCCAAGTCAAGATATTTTATTTGTTTATCTTTCTCGGCTTTCACGAGGTTCTCGTCATGCGGGACGGTTATATCTACAATCATTGCGCGCCTCTCGATTCGGTCCACCACCACTATATCAGGCTTATTGCAAGAATAGTCCTGTCAGTGATGATGGACCGATCCCAGTACAGTGTGATACTGCCATTATCGAGAACTGGGTCGGGCACATACCTGTAGTACGGCACCTCCGATTCCACAAGACAGTATTTCAGAGCAAGTTGCTGATGGATAATCCTGGCTACAAGGTTGTGTCTATGCAAGTACTCTCCGTTAGCAAGACGAGAACAACCAGAGATAATGTGGCGAATTGATTCTCCCGGACGGTGACATGCCCGACATATGTCAACCGTGCCGTCCTTCACAATAAATCTCCGGTAGTTTTTCGTCATGATAACTTCGTCCATAATTGCACAGACAAAACCTTCGGTTTCCCCAAAGAGGTCACCAAAACGTAGCCAGGCTACGGACGCTAACTGATCCACATCGGGCCCGTGCAGGGCCCGGAAAAAGCGTCCGTGAAGTTCCTTGCTCTGCCATACCGCCCTGCGATCGTTAGTGTCAAGCACCGCAGGTTTGCGCCAGTTCTCATTTGCCAAGGAGAGCGGGGTGAGTCCCTTTTATTATTATTATTATTATTATTATCTTCTTAGCCTTTGCGGCGGTGTCGGTTCCCGGTTAAACGGAAGGTAGCTGAGTATCAGTATTTTAAATGTGGCAACTCCATATCTGACATTCACTGCCCGGTGACTGCGTTACACAATATTCCTTGACAAGACGTGAGATTTTCTGGCTGTAATGATTGTCAAAAACGTACATATGACCCGAGGCACACTGCTCACTGAACAAAAATTTCCCCACGATAGGTAAGTATAACGGACAGCCCTCTATGCAGAGCATGCATGGAGGAGGAGGAGGAAACCGTATCGCACGTGCTCCTTGAGTGCACAGGCGTCGCTGAAATACGGAGGCAAACAATAGGGACACCAAATTCACTTACAGATATCCACACTAAGAGGACTGATCTGGTTCTGGAGGGAGGTTGGCTGGTTGAAATGACCACTGGTTGAAACGCCACGGCTCACGCACGATGGTCCAACATTAGGACCAAGTGCGGAAACCATACCCCAATAGATAGATCAAGAGACCCGAGGCACAGAGGAGTCTCACAGTGTAGGTATAGATGGTTACCCATCCGCGGTCCAACCTAGGCAAGCGCAACTTAACCTATAATATCGACCCCCGTGCCCCGTGTCCCTTATCGTTAGTATATAAAAGACTCGATAGTTGAGTTATTATAATAACACAAACACTACTACAACGTAATATTTTCCTCGCAATGGAAATTTCCTCACACGGAAATTTTAGTGACAAACGTGGGATTATTGAACAATAATAAGTATTATGTTATTCTATCATAATGGAAACAACACTGATTTTATTTATTTATCTATTTCATATCCACGAAGGCGATATTTTGATGCCATTGACTGGAACTTTGTGGTAACATGATTATTTTATCGTTGTTTTGTTATGTCAATATCAATTTTATAAATATCTCATAAAGTATGAACTATACCAGAGGGTGGACGTACTGGACGTGGGTAAATCAAATAACAAAGCCGTATAATAAGCGCAGGAAATATGATACAGAAGGTTCAATATACTTGGTGAAATGGGTCAAACTAGACTCGTATCATGAACCGTCTTACGAGCCATCAACTAATAGACTCCTGAAGTTTGTTAGTTGGAAAAGCTTTAAAAGACGAAATAAAGAGATCGGAGAACGACGCGTCATTAACCAAATACACTTGAAAATTTAATTAAAAAGATAATTATCATGGTGGCACCCAAGAGAAATACTAATATTAAACACTAAACTAATATTAAAAAAATAGGTAAAGTTTGTGAGGTTGTAGGGAATAATCTCTGGATCTACTGAACCAGAGATTTTTTTTGTCATGTGTACAAGCTAGTTATAAATGAAAAAAATTTTTTGTAGAAAATTGTTATTACACTGTTACTGAATTTTTATCGACTAGACACACTGTTACTTTTTTAAATATGTTTTATTTTCGCTTGATGATAACTTATTGTTGTTACCTAATTGTCTTGTGTCCGTCATGCATGACTAATAGTAATAATATAATTTATATTAATTTAATCTTCAATGGAATTTATATCAAATCATGGAATGAACATTACCTATTTAGTTAATATAACAATTATGTAATGAATACCAGTGTGTATCACAAATAAACGATTTCATTGTTACTAAGCAACTGTTAGCGCCTTCAAAATCTGGTGGTGGACTCGTAACGTCTTTCGACTGATATGATAACTCGTACTCTAGATTTTCTTTTAAATTGCTTTTGTTATCTATGCTAGATCTTTGTCTTGTTTGTATTATATTATATCTACATGGTAACTTTATTCGTAGCAATCATACAGGGTGTGAAATTACTTTTAAAAAACAGCCCCTTACTACATATATATCGAGGTATGCAATATACATGTTATGTACTGTTGATTTTTTATATTTCTAATACTTTCACCCCCTTAAATATTGTTAAAAATTTCGTGACGCTGCATACATGTATGTGCAACAGAATTTGTCTCATCGTCAGGACTTGTTTTACTGTTCCCCATTTTCTATCACAATGCAGTCCCATCCATTCCAAGATTAGTTTCAGGCAGCTGATCCGCCATCCGCCATCCGCTATAAACCATAGACTACATACAACTTGCAATTAGTGTCGTCGGTGTAATGACAGTAGTTTGTTAACGAATACAATATCTGCGCGGATTGCAAAACTTTCGGCTTCAAACTGAGCATTCAAACCTTTTATTGTAATTGTGTTTTGTATTAGAGCTTGCTGCCGGCATTTTACTGTTTGAACATAGATTATGGAGGTGACAGATGTGAATGAAAGATGTGGAAGCGATACAATTGTCAAAACTAAAAAAAATGGTTGTCTGTAGAGTCGGTTTACGGACGATAGTTTAACGTGACAACGTCTCGCTCAAGCCGATCGTGTCTTTCGCTCGCTCGTGTAGCGCACTTGCTCCGATCGTAACGTTACAATGAGCGTAACGGGACAATGAGTCATCCTTTTTCGTGCGTGCAGCCGGCGTTCATCGATTTATTAGACGTTGTCACGTCAAAAAAACAAAGAGATTGCCCATGAGGCGCTAGACAAAGTCCCATTCTATCGAATGCGATTGTCGAAATCTATACTATTACTATAATTTAATAAAGCTGAAGAGTTTCTTTGCTTGTTTGAACGCGCTTATCTCCAACTACCAGTCAGATTTGGAAAATTATTTTTGTATATGATAGCCACATTCATGAGAGAACGGGAAAAAAACATGATTCGCGCGTACGAAGGCGAGGCTTAAAAGCCTAGTGTCCAAATATAAGGGTTTCATCACGTTCGTCAGCGTTTGACAGTCCAATAACTTTTGTCGTTTTGACAACCGTCTTCGCTATTCTGCTTTTGTCTAGAGACTAATGTGACATTTCGGTAGAGCCTGTCAATCACGTACTTTTAAGACTTTTTGACATTAATTCATAGCAGATAGAATGTCACTCTGTCAAAGCCAACGAGTTCAAGTCAGATAATATGAGATTGGGTGACAAAGGGCCTTCAAAAGCAGCCTGTTGGCATAATATTCACTGATTC
The DNA here is from genome assembly GCA_947386135.1 of Melanchra persicariae. Taxonomy (NCBI): domain Eukaryota; kingdom Metazoa; phylum Arthropoda; class Insecta; order Lepidoptera; family Noctuidae; genus Melanchra; species Melanchra persicariae. The sequence goes on along the minus strand of OX376653.1, from coordinate 960,980 downwards.
TAAAGTATAGCATGATTCATAATCGAATATATTTGTTTTCGTAAATTATAAGGATGACTGAAATGTGTAACACTTACTTTTCTCATTAATTGAAGAATCTGAGGAGTCTGATTTTATACAGGTACCATGTTAAAAGAAGCGCTTCCCTGGTGCGCAGGGTATGGGCAACACTAACAGTAGGATGCGACCAGGGTTGCGGATTTTGTTCGAAAGAGTCACCGCGGCCCTGGAACGCAAAGAGAACTAGGAGGAGCACGGATGGAGGTGGATGGAGTAAGAGTCTGGTAGTCCCTCCCGCTCCCCCCAGAACCCACTCATTTATCTATCTATCTATCTAGCCTATTTTGTCCCACTGTGGAACAAATACCTCCCATTTCCAACAACTCTGTCATTCCATGTCAGTTTATGAAAATCCACTATTACTTATTGTGTTGTCTGTTCTATTTTGTATACAACGTGTAACAGAATAAACGCAATACCTCTTAAGGGGTCATTATATTCATCATTACGAACAACTTTTAATATGGGACCAACCTCGAAATCGCAAAAAAAATTCAGCTGTTCAGTACATTTTGTCGAGTCACAGAAATGTATGGAGCAGTCGATTTTTTTTCGCGATTTCAGTGTTGGTCCTGTAGTAAAAGTTGTTCATAATTATGAGTACAATGACCCCTTAAGATATATTGCGTTTATTCTGTTACACGTTATATAAAGCGCGATGATTCGAAATTCCCCCCTAAGAGTAATTATATAACCTAGCCCACCTTGTATCATAAGCTCATCATCTCGTTCCAAACCAAATGTGTCTGAAAATCAGGTATTTTACGTAAAAGCAATCCAATTAGCGAAGCTGCCGATACCGCGTAGTTAGACAGCCTGTCAGAATTTCAGAATAGCTAAGCACTGAGTGCCTGTGACAACCGACAGGAGTTCTACGTGTGTTACAGGGAAAATACACCGATAATAAATAGATTTGTGTAATAGATTTGTTGAAATCTATTGAAATCTAGTTTCTAGTACTTATGTAATTTATGGAAGAACTGATTCGAAATAAAAATCTTTTGTATTATAATCAGGCTGCGATGATGTAGTCGATGATAGACGCTTGCTTAGAAGTGGAATATTATTTACTCGAGACTTAAGTAAAGACGGGGGTCTTCGATCGTTTCATTTTTCCAATAACTAGGAACTAATTTTATGTTCGACCTAATACTGAGATCATCACCTGCCTAGCCTTTGCCCAATTATTGGGGACGGCTTTCAGTCAAACCGGATTCAGCTGACGTGGCGCGGCTGCCTATCAGACCTCCACGACCCATTAACCGGTAACACGGTAGTTCTTGGCAAGACTGGAGTCAGATTTTCTGGCTTCTGACAATCCGTAACGACTGCCAAAGATCTACAAATGACAGCAGTACAATGACAGGGATCAACGGTTTAACGTGTTTTCCGGGGCACGTAGGAGTTTCGATATGTAAAGATGGTCACCCATCCATAGACCAACCTCGGCAAGCGTTGCTTAACCTTGACGATCCACCCGTGTGGCTGTTATTATTTAGCCTCGAGCTTCTAGTACTATACCTAAAACTGAGATTGTTGTTGGGCAAAATCTAATTGAAGTTTTTCCATTGTTTCCATTGGAATAACTTCAATAAGACAAGCAACTCGCAACCAGGATACCCTGTTCTGCAACTCCTGTATTAACAAAGTAATCAAATACATAACGTGTGTCCAGTTGACAACATTAAGGCCATTTAACCGTCATGACACCATGTGACAGCTCTCCCATAACCCCATAGTCTATGGTAGTGATGCATGTCGCTACAACTTCAAAGTGTAACGTGTTCGTAAATTTTATGGCGGTCCGGGCTGATGGGATCTGTCAGACAAAGGATTAGTTTGAGGATATGCGACGCAGTAACATGGGGAGTTAAGAAATAGTGCGCTGATTTATTGAGTTCCGTTTGGTGTCGAGCTCAGTACGGATGGTATGTGGGTAGACACGCTACAGACCAAGTTATTGTTTAAATAATTTCTATTGGCAATTTCTGGAAGCAACATCGCGCTTGAACACAAAACCTTACCCAAATGCTGTTTCAGAGAAAACATTAAGAAGCGTCATGATGAAGTCATAAATCACATTTTTCTTGACACATTTGGGTGCATTACACATTCGGGAAGTCGTTATTTTAAGCGAATCATTTGCAAAAGGAATTACAGTGCATGTGTCGAAACACGTTACACAATTAGGACACAGAACATGTCTTACCCGAGTGCCAGCCAACTAACATCCATAATCAGTTTATCTGTTAAAACGTCAAGAGGACAAACAGACAAATGGAGTTACTTTCTGGTTTACAATATTGATATGGTCAATTAAATATGCTATTTATACCCAGTAGATAAAGCAGCATCTATTCGGAGTTAAATATAACCCACACACGTTCTACGTTCAATACAAACTCACCTGCCACAAAACCCTCGTTTTTGCCGTCAACGTCAAAGTTATTTCAACGAAAGTTTGGGATTGTCGCGCGGCCGGAAGTCGGCGTACCCACCGCTTACGTACTTCCGGCGGGCCGCATTCAGGCCGCAACTACGGCCGATGGGCCGGAAATCGTCACACGCTGTTTTTCCTCCGCTTCACGATTACTCAAACATGGTATTGAGTGTACTTTACAGATTGTTACGTCAATGAATGTAGTATATAAGGAAATACATAATATCACTCTTGTATTCCGCGAGGTTCATTTTGGGACATTTCGACAGATCTGTGTAAGTCCTGTGTAAGGTTGACTGGTAGAGAATGCCTTGTTGCTGTAAGTCCGCTTATATGCTATGTTCACAAATCCAGAATCCGAGCTAGTACTATGTATTGTATTTCCAGATGAAAAAACCTAACTCTGCCCAACCCTCGATCGATCCCAAACCTCGATCTTGATCGCGATTCACGGATCAGATCATTGATTTGATCGTAGATCACGTTCGAGATTTAATGTGTACAGGCGGCCTTAGGACTTATCGACCGAATTCGGTCGGTAGGCGATCGGTAACAATGTCGAGACTTCCCGCCCTAGTGGTTAAAAATGATTTTCAAGCTATTAGATTTATAACAGCAGTCTTGTGGTGCCGAAATCATAGTCTTATTAGATTTTAAGTATTGTTATTATTTCCAATCACAAGCATTTGGTAAAGGGATTAACAACAAGCAGTGGTGTGGACACTGTGGACATCGGTGCAAGTGTCCAGTGTTTACTGAACTAAGCCGGCGCTAAATCTTGGGATGGGACGCGAAACTAAAACAATAATAATAAATACGAATTCTAAATAGAGGACGCCAGTTTGTGTGGCCACGAGAGTAGGTTTAGCGAGGGGTAACATCGATTTACCTATTAAGTGCCATTGCTGTTCAAAAATAATAATTTATTGTTCGGTGACAGGGCTGAATAATCCTTCAGACGACACAATTAAATACTTAAATAGAGCAGTAAACTATTTTGCTACTGTTTACTTCAAATAATAATTTATCATTCGAAACGGTTCTTGAACATATTAAAAAACGCGTAACAGAATAAACGCAATACGTCTTAAGGGGTCATTGTACTCATCAATATGAACAACTTTCACTAGGGGACAAACCCAGAAACGCGAAAAAAATATCAGCTTTTGAGTACATTTTGTCGAGCTATGCGCACAGAAATGTATGGAGTAGTCGAGTTTTTTCGCAATTTCAGTGTTGATCCTATAATAAAAGTTGTTCATAATGATGAGTACAATGACCACATATGAGGTATTGATTTTTTTCTGTTACACCTCTTTCTATTTAGGCGTTTCATTTAAAATCCATTTTGTTTGACTCGTTTATAGTTCAACTGATTATTTACCCCAATTCAAAACAAACAATTGCATCCACCAAATAAAAATGAACGACAAATCCATCAGTTTTCGTGGCCCGAAAGTAAAGCGGCTCAGCTACAAGCTCGAAACCGGCCTGTTTAGCTTATTTACGGCCTCTCCAGACGTTCCGCAGATTATTACAATTTTAACGGAGCGAAGTAAACTGCCCCTAATGCCAACTAATGACTGGAATGTTCGGTGATGATCGAATGATGGTAATGGGTTTGGTTTCAAGGGGCTTAGTTCTCGTGTTGTTAAAAGCTTGTTAGGTACCTTTCAATGTTCCATTTTGAGTGATAATTTCAGGATGTAGCTGAAAATCAATGAGGATGAGGTTCTTATTGATGCTCTACATACACTTTACGATACATACTGGGTTTAGTTTAGATAAAAACTTCCAATAGACCATTCCATTTTTGTTGATAGCACTCGGCCTGATTTTCCGTTTACTGTATATCAAACGTCACACTATCATCTTCCTTTTCTTTCATACCTTTCCTTGCAAAATCCATCCATGTTTCCTACAATTTCAAAGTAGGATGAAAACACTATTTTTTTTAATTTACCTACACAGAAAAAAAGAAAATTTGCAAAAACTCGATAACTACAGTCATTTCGTCTTCTGTTTCTACCACACTCGGTCACACAACAATTCATTTTGAGAACAAACTAATCTTAAGTTTCAATTTTCAACAAACGGTTCAGCACCCGTATCGTAAGTGTAGCCGTAGTGAATCAAGTGGAGACCGGATCCCGGATGTAGTGCTGTACGGCGGCGACCGGCCCGGACGCCGGACGCACGGCTTGACCGGCTAATTGAGTAATCCGGTTACTGCCGGCCGAACAAAGAACACTGCTTGTACTGTTGTTTCGTTGACGAGATAACTCATATTTTTGGTTTTGTTTTGATTGTTCTAAAAGTTTTATTATAGGTGTATTAGCAGCATATTTTGGTTTAAGTTTTTCTGGTTATCTAAGGCGAATGTATGAAGTGATTCTGGGTATTGTAGCAGATTAGTGTTCGTATTCCTCCCAGCTGTTCCGTATGGTGTAGGACGTAAAAGAATCGCACCATCCCATCACTTCCAGTGGGTGTCGTAAGAGGCGACTAAGGGACTCACCAGAGAATGGGCAGCAGCATTCTCTGTACATTGCTATAGCTACACTGCGATCGCCAACCCGCCTGCCAAGCGTGGCGATTATGGCAGACCCCCCCATTTAGGGGAGGCCTATGTCCAGCAGTGTACGTCTTTCGGCTGATATGATGATGATGATGATGATGAGTGTTCGTATTTATTAGGTAAGATATATAAGAGGGAACATAATTATGTTAGTACACTGCGTCAGTATTCAGTAGAAAGAGGTTAGTTTCAACGGAGGAGAATTCAATAGGTATACTAGACTGGTTCAATCAAGAGAGGCATACAAAAAATTGATAGGTATGGTATTTTTATTCCAAGTTAGTTATATAACAATCAGGAATTAAACTTTGGAAAGAAAACTTAATAAGGTTGCCTCCTTGTTTCAATCAAATAGTTACCTTATGTTATTTCTAGATAACTGTTGAAATGAAGATTTCACACAATGAAAGACTGAGTCATACATATAAAACAAGAAATAAAACACTATCGAGCCCTTTACAGATCCAAGGCCGGACAAACACATGGCTTCCCATCGCTTAATGATTTTTTCCTGCCTGCATATTGTATGAGTCAAATGAGGGTACCGTGAGGTAATGGCCTCGTAAGAGATGCCCACCCTAACTTATCACTATTTGTGCTATCACGCACTGTTTCACCAGGAATTTTGTTTCGGCTGATCCTTTGTAAAAACATGTAGAACCTATAGTTATAGGTTTGCAAGCTTCAAGTTAGTCAAAGAATAGAATATAATTGGACAGGATACTCTTTATCATGTGCACCATATAAGTTACAGAAAAGATAGATGAGGAAAACATTACTTAGGGTGATGCAATGGGTGGCCTTTTCGGTAAAAGCGATGTTTTCAAGAAAACCTTTGCAAGGATTGATAGAGAGAAGGAAAGCCAGTACTGCAGGTAGTCTAAGGTGTTCTATTTACATATCTAAATAGCTTCGAAATCGAATCCAACAAGACCAACGAGCCAGTCACAAAATTTTCAACTACTTACACGTACATTCATATTATATTCCTTTCAAAGGTTTATCGATTTTTTCTAAAATAACAGTAGCTACCAAACAAAAGTACAAGCCCACTCCTCAATATTATTCTTTTTATGTTTCCTGTGAGGCTGTGATTGACATCTTGTAACAAAGAAATTAATTTGAAAAGTAGGGACTTGTTTGTTTACCTTTTTTTGATGAACGGTCTGTTTTGCTGGAATATTGGCCATAGCCTTGTTTCGAAATGTAATGTTTACATGTTCAGTTTACAATTTCAAAGGAACAATGTTTGTAAAGTAAAATTTATTTGCATAGATTGCAGGTACATAAAATAAGATGTTATAATGGGATGGGTGAGCCTTGAACAATCTATATTAGGCGTAGAAACATTCATGAAATTGTTAACAAAATTAAATTAGTTAAAAAACAATATTCGACATAGTACATATTATACTGAAAAATAAATAATCTACATTGAATTGGAATTAAATTAAATTCGGGTTAATTGAGAGAATGACATCATTAGGAATGAGATATGGAGTTTCTTGTACGTTCTTCTCCATTAGAATCGACAGTAGAGCACTTTATTTATTTTTTTAAACATATTATTTTACTGTAAATGATGACGTTCAAAGTTTTAACTTTGACTTTGAGCTAGACAGGAATAAAAACACTTTTCTTAAATTATATTTTTTTAAATTTGTTGTTATAACGGCAATAGAAATAAATACACGCTCTAAAATTTCAGCTAACTTATTACAGTACATGAGATAAAGCCTGCTACCAAATAGACATGCGGATATCAGAGGCTTAGGGTTCCATTAGTAACCGTTTCGATACGAAACTCTAAAAAAGCATTTCGCAGTCGGTAGGATTCGAACCTACGCTCCCAGAGGGAATCTGATTTCTAGTCAGACGCCTTAACCGCTCGGCCACGACTGCTACATGATGTTGTTTTATATTTGAACAGCTGATTCAACTGATTTTAAATAAGTGAAAGGCTATAGTCTACGTGCATATTATGACGAAATTCTCATACGCACAGGTTCATTGAGTAGGTCGATATCACGACTGTACTTACAAGTTAAACACATTCAATATAAATTTGAGTAGAGTAAGTGCAGAGTATTTTAAGCGTCTAATTAAAGAAAAAACTGACCCCAGATAAGATATATCTGGCTTTTACCTCGGACAAAGGATAAGCATTGCCATACAACGTGGCAATACTGCCAGCCTTTTGGGTACCTTACCAGTGGCCTGCGATGCGGAGGAATTTTTCGACGCCATGTTTTAGATTATTTTTAGTTTTAGTTAAGAAACTTTTATTTAAGTGTGTATATAGTAATAGTTGTGAAAATTAAGCAAATAATAAATTACCCCAGATATGTAATTAAACAAAATAAGCGATATCATCACTGTATCCAGATGTTCTGACACCAAAATAATTCATTCTATTTGAAATCGCGTTTTTATTTTATGCTTTGCTTTCAAGGTGGGACTGAAAATAGCTAAATGCATAGAATCTGGCAAAATTACCTACATCTCTATAAGTTTACTACGACTATCAAAGACAACCAGAGACAATAACAATTTCTATTTGTAATAGGTGAAGTTTCATGACGACCTCATTCAAAATAGACCAACATGCTAAAAATAAATTCCATCTACCAAAAAGTGTTCGCAGTCGGTAGGATTCGAACCTACGCTCCCAGAGGGAATCTGATTTCTAGTCAGACGCCTTAACCGCTCGGCCACGACTGCTACATGTATATCTTTTAAAATGTGCGTCAACGTCATGCCAAAGACTTTCACTTTGTCATAATTAAAACCTGTTTACAAGCGCGTGAGTTGATGAAAGGAATAAAATAATTTTGTTTACGAAGGCTGTTTTATTTTAAACTCACTGTCAAGTACACTTAAAATATTTAGTTATTTATTTATTAATATTAAGTATGGCATTTTATGAGTTTTTAATATGTGAAATAAAATACTTTGAAATGTAATGGTTTGAAAAGGCTGTTCCATTTTATGCTCAGTATCAAATATACGGGTAATATATGTAGTTATAGTTTAGCCAAGGCTGGAGTCTCGAAAGTTGTGTTTTATTTGAATAAAACTTCCATAGTTGGTACATAGTTATGTAGGGCTGTGTAGGAAGCCCCAAGAATGAACGTTCCTATTACGTAATAGTTTGTGTTATGTTTATCCATTCTGTAAATATTCTGGACTCACTAACATTGTCGAATGTATTTTGTACAGTAAACAAAGGATATTGAAAACTTAAAATCTTACGTGGTCGATGCATAGCGTGATACTGGTGTGTTTTAAAAACCTGTTTTTATTATAATTGTTTGTCAGTAACAATATTTTAGGAAACACAGACTAAGGGAGGGAATTCCACTATTGAACTGTACGTTTTCAGCATGGGTAGGCTGGGATGTCCGCCATGTTAACGGTGGCACTTTCCGTACATTTTGTTGTACGATGACTCTATTACTTTTTAATATTAACTTATTAACCTATGAACTTATTTTTCATGTTGCTCATTTTATCTTAATTCTTTTATAAAATAGAAGCAAATTAATCTGCTTAATCATTGATAGGGTATTATGGGATTACACCATATACCTACTGATTAGCGTTATCAGACAGTATCTGTTTTATTTGCAAATGTTATTACTAACCTTATTATTATTTTGTTTAACATGCATAATGAAGACCTGCAGCCTAATTGCGTAATACAAAAATAATGCAATCGGACGCATAGCTGTTGTCATTGCAACCGATTTTTTTTTTGTTTTTATTAAAAACTAGCACTTCGCCCGCGACTTCGTCCGCGTTGATTTAGTAGGTACTCCACAAACTTCAACGCCCCCTATACCTCCTTATAAAGGTTAGTTTTGGAAAATTAAGCACAACGATTTTCATTAATTTACATTTATTACTTAGCCATTTCTACTTGTATGGTCTCAGGTTCAGCGCAACTGTTCACCCCGTTCACCCCGTCAGGAGTTGATTATGCAAAAATTGTTAGGTACATCTGTTTCAATAGTCCCATTTTTAGTTTGTTCATAGCATCCCGACGTAAATTAAATCAAGCAATAATGTCCTCCCCTAAAATCTTAATCACCCCTGCTTCACCCCTTATCATGTAGGTATGTAGTTTATTTGCGAAAAATCCAAACATTTGTTATTCTTATTGTTTTATCTAAATCATTTTCAACTTCATCGGACCAAGCATTGATATGATTCTTCCCAGTTCGCTCAAGCCGCGACATTTTTCTTACTCCGAGCATGTTTATTACCGTCGTAACTTTTGAACGAAAGGTCCGATTTGAATAATTTAAAGTGTAATTTACACGGAAATAATCAAACCATTTAAATGGATAAGGATTGATATCATGATACCGAAATCACCATTGTTTCAAATCACCAAGGATTTGCTTGAATAATTTGAACAAAAAGCGGTCATGGTGACTTAACCATAATAGTTAGACATATGGTATTGCAGACTTTTTTGTAGACATTGATGACCTCTATAAAACTGTAGTACATCACATTGCTCTATTGTCAATAGATTCCGCAGCGTAAGCGATATAAGGATTTTTTCTCACACCTTGGGTTACATTATCGAAGTTTTCATACGGATCCCTAACTTTTTTGAAAATATTCTATAGCCTATGTCCATCATCGATAATGTACAATTCTACTGGTGAAAGAATTTTTCAAATCGGTCCAGTACTTTCGGAGCCTATTCATTTCAAACAAACAAACAAATCTTTCCTCTTTATAATATTAGTGTAGATGTACAGAAAACATAGGATTCATCAATTCTGCCAAACTGCATAGGTAACAGTTTGTCGGCAGTTGTTTTTTTTTTGCTGTACAAACATATTATGTGTGTGTGTTAATAAAACTTATCTAACTACTTAACTCACAATGGCAGATAGTGTTTCTTAAGAATTTTCTTTAAGTTGGTGTTTGTATTTTACACATGTTATCATCATGTTATTTCCTGGTGCGCTTACCACAGTAGTTAGTCACTCTCGGAACAACAAGAGTCTTTTTCTTAGATGATCGAGTTGGGTACATTGCCTGCGTTCCACTTTGCATTCTTCGGTATAAAATTTTTCAGACAAGATATTTAATTACATTGTTTGTTTTACATTATCGAGAAAAGTTTTTTTAAAATTATTTGTAGGCACGTGCTTGGCCACTATCTCAACTGATGGTAAGCGATGATGTCGTCGATGATGGAGCACGCTTGCCTAGAAGTAACCTATGTAGTAATGGATCTGGAATTCCCTTCGATTGTGAATGAACATGAGATTTTATGATTTACACATTTAGAGAATACACGACAACACCACAATCCCCTATATATCTATAGTTTTTAATAACTTTGGTAGGTAATGGTCACCGAACTTTTACAAGATTCAAGACCATGCATTTACTGAGTAGCGAATGTATAGTCTTAGAACTTGACTTGGAACGCTAGCTTTCAGTGATCAGTCTTTCTCAAAACGACATGTTCATGATTAATTTCAAAACCATTCTCCTACTTACCTCTAAGCTGAAATGTCAGAATTTTAAAAGGCAGTTCGCCAGTACATTTCCTCATGCACTTTTATATTCTCCCAGGTTTGCCTATAAATCAAAACTTACTATACTGCGAGAAGAAACTTAGTTTGACTGCTGCTTGGGAAATACTCACGCCGACGCTGTTCTTTCGTAATTTTATTCTACGAACTAAGGTTTATAAATATGTAGAATTTCATTGGAAATGTGTGTTTCATGTTTGCTGCTTGAGTGCTGATAACAGTGCTTTTCTTAGCTTCTATAATCATGTCTGTTTATCTAATTTGGTTCAGGTTTTGTGATGTAGAGGTATTTTCACTCAGCTACATTTGATTATGACCATATTTAATTGCGGCAAAATAACGTTTTTTTCATTCGTAGCTTCGATCACAAAGTCACAATGCAATAGGATGTAATAAAACCGAATTGGCGTTTGAACTGAAAAGTTAAATCACTCGACTAGGTAACTTTAAGGCCTCGTTCACACTGTGATTATCAGAAAGATATTGTACTAAGTATTTCAGGATGCCAGTCATGTGTTCACCACGAAACTATCAAGTTTTAAACAGCTTTCGTTTTATCCGTATATGTAGTGAAATTTTACGTGTGAGGCTAACTTTTTACAATAAAATATCTTACCGATTCTCGCTGTGTGAATGGGGTCTAAGTCGAACGGGTTGAACCCCCCACTATTGTTATGAACCCCATTTTTCTTAACAATAGATAAGGGTGTGAACAATTAAGTAAAAAGGTTCCCCTTGCATGGAATCTCGAAAGATACAATAAAATGTACAAGTATACATTTACCTACCTCTATCTAACGTAATGTCACGCCTGTTTACCCTCAAGGTGTAGGCAGAACAAGGGCTATACTATGATGACTTAAAACTATAATAATTCCGGTGTGTGAGAGATATTGAGCAATACAAGACGCAAAGTACTAAATCTTTATAACAACCGAATCATTATGCCATTGGTACGTCGTATAAAAAAAAAACCCGCCAAGTGCGAGTCGGACTCGCGCACGAAGGGTTCCGTACCATTATCTATAAAAAAAAAACGCAAAAAAAACACGTTTGTTGTATAGGAGCCCCACTTAAATATTTATACCCATTGTTCTGTTTTTAGTATTTGTTGTTACCTATAGCGGCAAAAAGAATACATCATCTGTGATTTTAGTCACGATTCATTAGATACAGCCTGGTGACAGACAGACAGACAGACGGACAGACAGATGGACAGACGGACAGACGGACAGACGGACAGACGGACAGACGGACAGACGGACAGACGGACAGACAGACAGCGGAGTCTTAGTAATAGGGTCCTGTTTTTACCCTTTGGGTACGGAACCATAAAAACGAACGACGAAAATAAGCGATATTTGGCCAGGGCAAACTTTGTGTGATGAGCATAATTGTTTGTTCTGTGTCTGGGTGTAATTTATCTATAATATGTATGTATTTATAAATTATATAAGTATGTATATCAGCTGTCTGGTTACCATAACACAAGCTCTGCTTAGCTTGGGATCAGATGGCCATGTGTGAGTTGTCCCAAGATATTTATTTATTTATTTCCTTTCGATTTTAAAGGGACAAACAAACCATTTGTAAAAAAAACTAACCATATATTATATAATATTTAAACTAAGCAAATGGTTAAAAAGTTTTGTAAATAGGGCTACACAAGTACTTCCTCATTTTGCCAGTCTTATTTGAGTCCTATATAGATATCTACAGGGTATTGAATCTAGATAACTATACAACCACAATTCACCTGCAACAGACCACAACCAGCCAGTTCCAACTACGTGTGAATAGCTAGAACATTAAGAGCACACGGCAAAGATTAACGCGCGCCCATTGGTGGAGCGACCGAAATATTAGGTGGCTACCTAAATCAGTTTATGAGGTTGCAATCAGCGGGCAGCCTGTAACGTTTGTTTTACGCTGATTGTGGCCTGTTTGCTCCCGTGCTGGTCGGCCATGACACTTTGAAGATAATGGCAGAAGGTTCACTTCGTTTAAAGGGTGACTCCTGAGTCCTGACACATAGGTCTCACTCAAGGCTAGAATAGAAAACTTTTGTTTGACACAGACACCACACAACACCAATAAACAGATAGCAGAAGTACAGAATTTAGAATAATACACTAAAAACGCAGAGCGTGCCCATACCGAAAGGGTTACCGTCTCAACTGGTCGTCAGACACTCAGGGTGGTCACCCCGTACCCCGCAGTGAGTGCAGTGGCACACGGGATCAGAAGGGTGAACGCAGGGCAAGTCGTCTTTGCAACTACTGCTAAGCCCCGACTGCCTCCGAAAATTAGGACTGCAGTAAAAAAAAATGACCTATCAGAGTTAGTGATTGTCAAAATGCCAGAATGTTTAGGAATGACCACGTGACATTTGGTTTGCGAAACTATCAAGTAACGCATGTAATATCGCATGTTAATCTCGTTCATTTTTGATTTTTCGACCAGCGCTGTTGCTATAAAACGTCACTTTGTCTAGAGGATCTTGTCAAGATGGTATGTATTGAGCAAATAGACCTCTTTCCCACTGGCAATGCCAGGACTGGCGGCTTAAGGTTTGACCGATCCAGAAAACAATCTGAGAGCTTGATACCGCGTCGTACTCGAAATTAAATGAGTTTTCTGTGCGTCTCTACTTGATGTCAGGGAGTGCACATTTGGACATGTCCGAACTACAACGACTGTAGATAATTAGTTTTGCAGCTACATTTTCTCGATTGATGTTACGTGCCGTTGATTGGCTTTTCAACGATGGTTGGCGTTATTATTTCGATATTTTCTGCATGAATGACACACCATTCATGTGTTGTCAAATTATAGCATTTGATTATCTTCTTTTTGGTGAATTTAATTTGAGAAAATAAAAAGAAATTTCGCAGTCGGTAGGATTCGAACCTACGCTCCCAGAGGGAATCTGATTTCTAGTCAGACGCCTTAACCGCTCGGCCACGACTGCTACATGCTGGTATCTAAGAAAAACATATCATATTTACAAATAGAAAGTACTGTAACCTACTGTTGACACAGCTGCTGCTACTTAGAAACATCATATCATCGTGATATTTGCGTTGATTTGAACTTGTGAAAATACATGTGTCAAAAAAAAGGTGGTCAGAAATTCTACGAAAATTGTATTATTTGTGTGCATAGTTTATTAAAACAAAGTGGCAGTCGGCCTTTGTCTGGTTCTCTGCTTACTTCTTTTAAACCACGCAAGGGATTTTCAGTAATAGAAAGAGCGATAAACGACGATAGTTTGTGTACTTATATACTATATTATGATTTATGCAAAATTGCTACTATTACCTATGACACTGTTATTATTTGTATCAGTGTGAAGCCAGGCGGGTTGTTAGTATTATTGTTTAAGTTTTAGTATCAATGGATTACCAAGATGTAGTAGGTAGACAACGAAGTGAACAAAATTACTATTTGTTCTAACAATACATTTGATTCTATTCTCGTGTCAGCATATTGCGAAGGCAAAGGCACATATTAATACTTGACGTTACATCAAAATCTGTAACAAAAGTACACATACTTACAAGATAATCTTGAACCTACTTGCTCGCATCTAGAGAGCTCTCCAGAACTTTCTGTACAACACAATAACGGGGAAGTAACAACATTGCAAATAACGACATAAAATATTTCAACTGAACACAGTGGAGGTACCAGGACATAATAAAATGGAGGAGTATGCTTTGAGTCGCGCACTAAATGCGAGGAGCCCGGGAGTCTAATCGGCAAAGAGAATTCTTTGAGAGCAATCGAAAGGGTTGCCTTCATTTCTGCTAAATGTTATTTGGGCGATACGATTTGTGCTGGACTTTTAGATAATTGCAGTCGAGTATTGATTGTACTTGCTTAACGTTTGTTTGATTGAATAAGTATATAGCTTTTGAAGCGAGGATGGCATAAATTGACACCACATCATCATCATTTTTCAGCCGAATGACGTCCACTAATGGACAGAAACCAAGAGTGTCTTCACAACTCGTCTCGCATCTAGTTGATTTCCGTGGCCTTCAAGAGATCTTCAGTCTTCTTATTTCCGATTGCTGCACTTATGTACATAACAGACAATCTACGACGGTGCGTCCAATGAACGACAACCTTCCCAAAAAACCGCATCAAATCCCAACCGAAACTTTAGAATAAAACCAGTTCACACCAGTCAATTTCCCCGTTGATCAGAAACCACGTAGTATCCATAAGACAAAGGTTCCAGCGAGCAGTTCCGCCGACTCGGCTAGAGCAGGCGTCTCAATTATTTCGATGGAGGATGCTCTCATTGGGTCCCCGGTAATGGCTGCCGGGTCACCGCCGATCCTGTGGTTACGGCTTCAATTACTGAAGACTGAGCTTCGTTTTCTGCTTAACCTTCGAAGGTATTGGTAGTTTGTACGTGTGCTCGGTGATTGTTGGTTGGTTAATTATAATTCTGGTTAAGAGCGGACTGGCTAGGTTTAATTAGCTGCCTGCACTAGACGATGTAATAGACATTTTTTTAGACTATATTGAAACAGGGATGACATCCCAACTTCCCTACTAATCTATACTTAATATTATAAATGCGAAAGTTTGGATGTTTGTTACTCAATCACGCCAAAACTGCTGAATGGATCTTGATGAAATTAGGCACAGAGGTAGATTATAGTCTGAAATAACACATAGGATACTTTTGTCCCTGGAGTATGTTCCCTTGGGAATAATAAGCGGCGCGGGCGGAGCCGCGGGTAGCAGCTAGTATTATAAATGCGAAAGTAACTCTGTCTGTCTGTTACGCTTTCAAGCTAAAACGGTTGAACGGATCGTCATGAAATCAGAAGGCAGAAGCATAGCCTGGGATATGGAAAAGGACATAGAATACTTTTTTACGCGATAACCGACATACACGCGGGCGGAGCCGCGGGCAAAAGCTAGCTTTTTAAATAAAGGCACAATGGTGCTGCAATGACAGTGAGTAAAGTGAAATTCTATCAACAATAACGACTGTCAATAAGAGCCAATTTCTGAATTGAGTGTTTAGAGTTAAGAACGAGTTATCCTTAAATCATCAAATTCTTAATTTAAAATAAATGATAAGTCCAAAATGTAAAGGTATTTTCATGCGTTATCTATCAATCATGTGGTCATTCCAAAAAACACCGATTTTTTCCATTACCTACCAATATGTTAATAGAATAACGTTTAATCGGAGCACTGTTATAACAGTTTATGTGCTAAATCAGCGCTATTGCGTAATAACACCGTAGGTGACTGTACGCCGCAATGATTTATTAACCTTCACTTCTTGCCAGCTGTGTAACAGTAGGTCAGAGCACTTTCTATTAGTGAATATGATAATATTTTCAATGATACCGTCATGTAGCAGTCGTGGCCGAGCGGTTAAGGCGTCTGACTAGAAATCAGATTCCCTCTGGGAGCGTAGGTTCGAATCCTACCGACTGCGAACACTTTTTTTACCTGTTAAAAATAATTTGTTGGTAATTGTGAGCAATTACCTACTGTGCCGTAATTATAATTGCTTCCCAAATTGATAGCAGCATATTAAAATTTAAAAAATAAGATACTTATCTTCTTCAGTCTTCATATATCTATTTAGTACTATAGAAATAGAGTAGGTATCACAAAGGATGCTGCACCAATTAGACTGAATGACAACACACCTTGCTGCAAAGCTTGCATTAACCAGAGTTATTTATAACTCCAAGTTAGTTGCTTACTCGAGGCCATTTGTGTGAAATAATTGTGATTTAACCTCTTGCAAAAAAACTTAACTAACTTAACTAATTGTTTGTTACTAAAAAAACTTAGTTCAGTTTTTTGCACAATTGGGCCTTCATGTCCTTTGTCCTCTTGTTAGGGCAGAGAGCATCTCCAGTCCTCCATTGGTTTTGAGGAGTATTCCCATTTGTCTGTCTGTCTGCTGTCCCCGAATGGGTGTCCCCATTCGGGGACAGCAGACAGACAGACAAATGGAAATGGAATTTTTTGTGTCATCCGTCGACAAAAATTCCCATTTGTCCCCATTCAGGGAAAATTATTCGGAGACAGATGGGAATATTCTGGTTTTGACCTTCTAAGTCATTCCGATTGCTCGTGTTTTCAAACAACACGGTTCACTGTTGCAAGATTTGGATTGAGAATTTCAATCAACGATATTTTGGTACTATAGTCTTACTTCTACAAGAAAGTCTTTGCAGGAGGTCTGTCTATTGGGCAAAGCCAGCTCACGAAACTGAAGACCGACGATGGCAGAACCATATCCGCCAAATCGGAGATTCTGAGAGAGATCGAGACACTGAAGAACTACAAAATACTTACTCAAGTTTTATTGTTGATGAAAACTTAGCCCAACGTTTTCTTTGATAAAATATTTGTTCCATTCATATCCACCAACGGTGTTGAATGAATCCAAAAATACTTGTCTATTACTTATACATCACATACCCAATAACTATTTTGACACGACTTTTATTGGCTATTTGGCTTTGTTTATATCCACGAACAAAATGAACGATTATTTTAAATTTCCAATTATTATCATCATCAAATCTAAATTAAGTTAACACATACATCGGGTGGTCGATAGCCACAGTGTAGCATAAAACAGTTAATTAATACACAGCGTCACGCCACGTAATCAACGCGCTGTTTGATTATTAGCTCGGCGGGACTTGATTATCTGTACCTAGTTATTATTATTATTAACTGTTATCTTCCATTATCGCCTGCGGTGATGTTACAAATTATTACTACTTACTTATGACATTGTATCAAATTTCCAATTACGTTTCGTTTGGAATTGAAGTGCTTTTTTTAGGCTGTGGTTTCGTTGAAATTGAATTTTATTTAATGATATTTTAGACGTTTTCATTTTGAACCAGCGGAATCTGATATGATCTCTAAAATTATGCCCGCAAGGCATAAATTGACACTACCAAACTTATTAATTTACTTCCTAAAACATCCACTACAAATTTACATTTCTATTACTAAACAATAGGACACATCGTTCAGGCGAGATACAGTGAGGCCCACTCGGGGCCCGGCCAGGTCCCTCGCGGGGCCCGAGCGGCATTAAACGCATCGCCACAATCAGTGGAGCTCGTTAACTATAATTCGATCGCTCACCGCCGCTGCTCACTAATCACCCGTTCATTTACATACAATTCATTTGTTTTGGTCAAGTGATGTGACGAGCAAATCGATTGGGTATCGACTTTTTAGGTATCGGTAAAGGTGAAACCGGCTATCGAGATTAGTCTTTTAACATCGTAGACGAAGCAGTAAGCAATTCGGTATAGAATAGGGGTAGCCTCATATAATAACCCAGTCGTGAGAAGGCAAATAAAAATAATGTAATTTTATTATAGCAAATCAAGTAATTCAAGCTAACCTGACCATCCTAAGAGTGGCACGCATGTAGAGGAGGATATATGAATGACACTCTTTGCCCCCAGAAGACGCAAAACAACTGACGGAACTACTGAAAGTAGGTAACTGAAACTTTCAGTGATAAAGCCGAGTGGTGACGCTAGTAGATAGTGGCATTTAATTTACTTTTACTACAGTCGTAATTTCTTTACAGTGTAGTGAGAAAACGATCTGTTAACCACTTTAATACGTAACGTAGTATCGTAGCATTGCTGCTTAACCAAGAATCAAAGTTCTTTGGATTCGATTCATCATAAACACCTGTAGTAGTTCAAAACAAACTTTGTACCGGCTAACATAGTTACTGTTCTGATATATTATTATTTTTCAGCAATTTAATTTCACGTCAGTTTCACGATGAAGAAGTTGTAAGTTTTTTGTTTAATCTAGGTGTTTTAAAGAGTTTTAAATCTAATCGATTAATACAACATACAGCATATTGGTACATCCCTAGTCTGTAGCGTGTGACGTTTTCACAGCGCTACAATTTGGCGCGCAATTGTTTGACACCATTTTAGATTTGTCTACATATTAGTTTAGGAATTCTGTTATTTACTGGGCATCTGTTAGAAATTAAACGCAGCTTCTATTCATTGTTTCTGAAATGAATGAATTCAATGGGAAAGTGTGTATTCTGTTTTCGATTTTTGTTGCTATAATTCGTAAGAAAATAATGGTTTAATGTTTTTGGATCCTTTGGGACATTTTTAAGTCTTCGTACCTCTTTTGTTATTAGTTTTTAACCGACTTCAAAAAAAGGAGGAGTTTCTCAATTCGTTTTTTTTTGTATGTTTTGTGTACCTAACTTGAAAAACACTTAACTGTTTCAATCTTCATCACATGAATCTATTGCTCCGTACCATTTAATTATATTATGTATTTAGGGAAGATTTTAGTATGTAAAAAAACTTCACAAACATTCAGTAAGCATGTCATTGTGTACTTACTCGTATTTCAACACGTTCTCCTCGAAGCTTCCCTCCACTTAAATCTACATAATATAACATAGTTAGTAATAAAGTTGTAGCTATATTCTCGCGTCCTTCGAGGGACATGGAGCTACCTCTCCAAAGTAAATTCAAAGGGTTTAAAATCTACGCAGACACGTAAAATAAATACGAACAGAAGGTATGTAGAATTTACTGAGAGCTCAGAAGGATAATCCTTGTATTTTTAAGGACAGTTTGCATTCGCATTGCAATCGTAAACTGTCAAAATCACCTTGAACTTACCGACATTTTGACAAGTTTTTGACGTTAATGGACGCTGTGATGATGTTGCGACTTGAATTTGAACGCTTTTGAAGTACTAGAATGGCCTTCAATGATAAATGATTGGTAAGTTGTTTTAGCATTATTTTCTACAAATGGTGAAGTCCTGTTAAGCCTTCAGTTTTAGCAATATGTAAAACATCAACACCTTACAATACTTATATTTCTTAGCTCTACGTATAAGTTCTTATTTATATACGGCGTTATTTTTTAATTCACGAAAAAAAAATCAGCTGTTTCATACATTTTAGTCGAGTAGGTATTGAACTTTTGTATGAAACAGCTGATTTTTTTTTTCGTGATTTCAGAGTCGGTCCCATAGTGAAAGTTGTTCATATTCATGGGTCGAACACCCAGTGAAAATTTGGCCGGTCATTAAAAAATAACCCCGTATAAGACTTTATGGCCTTATGTTATCTAGCATCACGTTTTATATCTTCGGTTCACGGCACTGATAAATTAATCAGGAATATTCTAGCTTCCACACTGCTTGATTTGGATGTGCCGTGCTTCACCGAGGCTGTGGAGGCCTGGAGACTCGCTTGCCCGAATTCAAATCCGCCCGACTACCCTTCATCCCAGAGACGGTGGGATGAGCCGCTCTGCAGAGAAATTCAGGTAAACCTTATTGCTACATCATCTACTACTGCAGAGCGTGCGCGCCTGCTGGCTGTGGGTGAGTGGGAGTCGGGTCTCTGGCTTCACGCACTACCGTCGTCAAACATTGGCACCTTGTTCGACGACACTACTTTCCGCCTCGCTGCCTGCCTGCGTCTTGGCGCTCCTTATTGTTCTCCTCATCGCTGCCACTGTGGCGAAGTTGTCAACAGCCTCGGACACCACGGCCTGTCATGCAGCCGTAGCGCGGGCCGCATAGCGCGGCACGCGAATATTAACGTCCACACACATCCGACGAGCTCTTGTCACCGTCGGCGTTCCGGCTGTATTAGAAGTGGCCTGGCACGCGACGATGGCAAGCGACCGGACGGTATGTCTTTATTTCCGTGGAAGATGGGTAGGCCTTTAGTGTGGGACGCTACTTGTGTCGATACTCTTGCGCCATCCCATCTTCCTAGCTCTTCGTGCTGTGCTGGTGCTGCCGCTGCGGCTGCGGAGAACCTCAAGCGGCGGAAATATAACAACCTCGTTGGTAGTTATATTTTCGAGCCGTTTGGGGTTGAAACTCTCGGGTCGTGGAGTCCGAGTGCTCATGCGTTATTTAAAGAACTTGCTAAACGCTTAGTTGACACTTCGCGTGACCCAAGGGCTGGCTTTTACCTTGAACAAAGGATAAGCATTGCCATACAACGTGGCAATGCCGCCAGTCTTTTGGGCATACTTCCAGTCGACAGCGATGCGGATGAATTTTTTGACGCCATCTTTTAGGGTTAACTTAGTTAGGATATTTGATTTTTATTATTAGTGCTGTCTCTATTAAATACCAATAAATGTATCGCATCACGTTTACATTGTTGAGTTTAGTCGGGCTAAATACTATCATGGTGATGGTGAATCCTATCATATCGAGGGTGAATCCTTTCATAGTGAGGGTGAGTCCTATCATAGTGGGGATGAATCCTATCAAAGTGAGGGTGACTCTTATCATTGTGAGGGTGAATCCCATCCTAAAACTATTATATATAAACGCGAAAGTTTTTAAGGATAGATGTTTATTATTCATTCACGAAAAAACTACTTGGTTAAACTTAACAGTAATGTAACAAGACCTACATTAAAGTAACGCATATGCTTTAGTTTATGAAGCTATTGGGAGTAATACTAATTTCAGGCGAGTGGAGCCCTGTGGAGCCCCGGGTGGCAGCTGGAAACGAATAAATTGTGAAATCCTCGTCGGGCATAAAACAATATTTATTGTCCTTCTGTATTTTTTTGCATTATGTCAAGTGCGTGGCTAAAAAAGGCGACACACCCACAGGTACCTTTGTCCCCGTCGTTGTAAAAACGTACCGTATTTTTGCAGGTTTTGTTACGCAGGCTTATCCAAGGTTTTCGTGTTCCGCTTAAAAATATTTTTTTAATAGACAGACGGTTTTTTTACGTTGATGAGTAATGTCATTGAGGTCAGAGGGTCCCGTGTGATTTAGGGTACGGAACCCACTTAAAAAAATGACGATCAATAAAAATAAAAGCTCGATTAAGGGCTGATTTTTCACTAGTCATAAAACTTTTAAGTGAGGTATAAAAATGGCGATGGAGCTGTTTTTGTATATAAAATGTCACTTAAAACTTGTTTGATTATTGAAAAATCAGCCTTTTATGCAAATAGCTTTTGGGCTACTTTATGGCATTTTTCAATAGTCAAAAGCTAAAATAACTTTAGTTTTTAGTTTGTTTTAGTTTAGTAAGTAACTTCAGCATTTAAAATAAATAATTTGCTCAAAATGTAATAGTAGTTTATGCAACCGTCATATAAAAGAGGTTATTAAAACACGAGTGCGGGTTTATCACACGAGTGTTTTAATACCTAATTATATGCCGTTGCATACACTATTTCATCTTCACACATACAGTTGAAATAAAATAAGTGGAAAAATAGTTTATTCCAAACTCACAGCCACGGAATAAATATGTGGCATGGCGGATAATCTCATTGCGTATGACTGCGCAGCGCGCATCCATAGACAATTTTATACATTAAGGTGAACGGGCTACCTTGAAGTTTCCACCTTTAGTCACTGAGCCCGCGCCAATAAATTAAAAGTAAAAGTGTGTTATAAAAATTAAAAAGTTATTTTATTACCAGTTGTTTGAAAATCGAAGAAAAATGTTAAACTGTAATGTTTTTTTTTTTAATTTTACGTACCCACGAAAAAAAGTAAGTGTTTATACAATCGATTTTGAAATCATATTTAAAACATTTCTTTGTGAGTGTCGAAAAACAATTTAATTTTGCACGCTAATGAAAACAAGTTTTTCAAATTCCTGCATAGATAACAGATACAAAAATTCTTTTTAACATTTACTTCTCTTTTCCCGCTTATAAAAAATGAAATGCAACCCCAATTTCCCTCAGGTGTCGTAAGAGGCAATAAAAAGATTACAATCAGAAACATGAATCCTTACCTATCGCTGAAAATATTTCATAAAAACGAAAAATATCTCTCAATTTAAAAATTATGCAGCAAGACATCCTTTTTTGTCCTCAATAAGTTTATTCGGCGTTGAAAGCAATGAATTTTTCAACTTGGCGTGAGAAATATAATTAAAATCAGCAATGTATGTCCAGGCCGTCATGATCACTCCAATAGTCACTGATTTAATAGTACTTGCTTTCATGCCCTCGCAATTACGCGCCTCCCACGATAATAACACCCAATTTAAACCCCGAATTAACGAGCAATCAATTATCCCAAAAAATATTCAGTTTGGGTGATTTTTAAAACGATTATACGGCCTCCGGTTCGCGCCGAATTTAATTTTAAAGTTTGACCAACATTTTCATAGTTCACATATGAAATTTGTCAATTTCGGGTAGTTCGTTACCTAATGTGACCTTTGTACTGGCGTGGCCGGGCCAATTAATAACATTTCGTTAGGCACGTACGGTGGCCCCATGTGCCCGAGCCCCTTTGGGGACCGACGTAACTTTTAATCAGTGTATTCGGTTTACTTCCATTGATTCCGACGGATTGCCGTTTATTTTTGTAGCAGATTGATTTTGTTGTTGGGGCCTGAAATTGAAACTGTTTTTGTAATGTGGCTGGTTTGTAGTTATTATGGTAGTGGTTGTCGGTTGGTTGCACTTTTCAATTAATCAAAATAAACAAATCGATCATACGACAAAAACAATTTGTATCAATTTAAAAATTTTAAAAGTTGTTTTTGTCTTTCAAATGATTTGTTTCTTTCGATTGATTGAAAAGTACTGTAAAATTTGTGTAATGGACCACTACTTGATACAAAAAGTTGTAGCTATACTAAGGTCAAAAAGAAATTGTTTCCGCCCGGGATCGAACCGGGGGCCTTGTGCGTGTGAAGCACACGTGATAACCGCTACACTACGGAAACTTAGTTCTTCGATGCGAAATAACCTACTTATTTTGTTCTATCGTTCACACTGATAGTAACTATCTAAGGTCAGGGATCGTCGACCTTTGAGAATATTAATAATGTAATTTATTTTAAGAATTTGTCGGTAAATGTATTTCATATTTACCAAAATACTTAACTGTAATTGAGAGGAAACAACTAGAGCCTTTGAAAGTTTTCTGATCACTGTGTTGAACTATGAAATAATTTATATCGTAAGAATACAATGCGAATAAACTATTATTAAAATAGTGGAGAAATAATAACAAGGTATACATAAATTGCATAAAGTAAGCAGTATAAACAGCACACCCGCAATATCTCAGACAAACCACTAAGACTGCATCGCAGCCCCAGTTTAGTTATTAAAAGCACTTTATTAAAGACAGTTGCCAAAACCAGCGACAGTAGCTTGCAAGCCTTCACCGCCTGAGCCGCCATTATTTGAGTACAACTTAATGAGTCCTTTGAAGTCTTCCGCTTTTGTTTGACTTTTCAGAGCAGACGTCAGAATTAACTGCGTGCCTCGTCGCCGGTAATTACCAATAAGATTCCCTCTTCGCCCCCCTTTTGCCTCTGTTCGCCCCTCATTCGCCCCGCCAATTACTTCTGGTTTGAAAACACAGTTAAACGAATTTTATTGGCAGTACAATTTTGTTTTCCGCTTGATAGAATTATGGGTTCGTATTGGTATTCGGGATTTAGATCTGAATGTAAGTCTGCAGTCGAGTAGGTTCTTTGTTTCGTAAAGATGTTACCTGACATTGTCTGCAAATAATTCTGTGTTCGGTCGATTACATCAGAGTTTTTGGTTGATACTTGGAATATAATAGGTATGCACCATTTAGTTCGTCAAGTTTTACTGCCATAACATCGCTTATTTAAAATATGGTAACATGACAAGCAAAACAAATAATACACATTTGTAGGAAGAAACAGCTACCTCTTTTTAATAAACCAGCAGTATATTCGAGACCAATGAGAAGACAAGGCAACACCTTATCTTTCCTTGGATAAGTTGGTCTTTAATTCCATTCCTTCGTAATCTACATGCCGCCCGCCACTTAATTATCTGCACCCCAATCGTCGCAACTCAATAATCTAACCTAATATGATTTCAATCCCAAAAGCTATAAAAACAAAGAGTATCAGCATGAAGTGAGCAAACGAGCCAGGGATCACCAACTTTAATTGTTGCCTACCCACATTAACCCTTCCCAATTCCGACCAGATAACTGTAGTCAATTCTTTAAACTTTGCCAATGGGAGACAATCTGGACCAATTATCTTGGGCTTAGTGCAGGCACGGAATAGATGGGTACAGAAGTTTAGTTCCAAAAATTGGGCGAAAACATTCATACGCATACATGGACGCGTATGTACTGCGGCCATATCAAACAAATGCCGGTCGTGAATGCACTCGCTGTACGTGAGGATAGATAGATAGTATTGACTTTAATGTTCATCAAAAATAGCAGACAGAAAAATCTACTACTCAAGCTTCGTATTGACTGAAAGAACTTGAAAAAAATAATATGACAACGTGTAACAGAATAAACGCAATAAACGTACATTTCGTCGAATTAAGCACACAGAAATGTATAGGGCAGTCAATATAATGCAGTCTATAGTAAAAGTTTTGTTCATAATGATGAGTACAATGACCCCTTTTTAAGTTTATTATGTTGTATACTCGCCACAAACGGGTAGTTTGTGTTCTGCTATTCAATTTTTTATCTAACTGGCCCGTTATGTCCCACTGTTGGCCAAAGTTTTCCCTCTCCCTTTTCTAAATAAGTCTGTCCTTTTCCATTACCTTCCAGTCTACGTGTGCTTGTTTTCGCTCGTTGTACCAAGTCGGCCTTTTGTATACAGAAATTCCGTGGTGCGAGGTTTGACTTCACCGCTCCCAGATCCGTATTTAATTGTTCCGAGATGTGTGGAGCTGATTGATGGGCCGAGTTCCGACTTTCCGAGTTTTGTTTTGTTGCCTTGTTGAGTGTTGAGCTTTCTGAGGGATTTTCTTTGAGAGTTTAGTGAGCTGGTGGCTTATCTGTGTTTAAAGATGTAGATTTAGATTTAATTGCGTCGATTTTTACAATTTGTTACTGTTCCAGTGTATTGTTGTTTTCTGCATGAAGCTGTTCTTGTTCTTAGAACAGCTTCATGCAGAAAGTGAATTTGAGGTCGGTGCCAGCGTTAATCTTTGGAATAAACGTTGTCACTTGGTAGTCGTATATCGGTATACCCCGACTACCGCAGTTGTTTTTACCGCAGGATTTTTAAATAAACGATAAATCTTTTATTTCTCACTTTTTAGTTATTTATTAAACAAATTACAGTTTTGAAGTCGATTTAATTTTTTAACCAACTTCAAAAAAGGAGGTTGTCATTATTGTTCGACCCGTATATATGTAATCGTATCAATCAGGATTGCACAGGTTTTGTCATGATCATCGTCATATCAGCCGAAAGAAGTCCACTGCTGTACACAGTCCTCCCCCAAGTGTCGCCACAACAACCGATCCTGTGCGTCTCGCATCTAGCGGGTACCCGCGACCCTCACCAGGTCCACGGTTCACCTTGTGGGAGGCCGCGCCAACGCTGCGTCTTCCAGTACGCGGTCGCCTCTCACTTCAGAACTTTTTGGCCCCATCGACCAGTCATCGACGGTTTTTGTATACCTAATTATGATATTTTTTCTTCATTTTTTAATTTCTGCTCTAATTGAATAACTCTCGATCTTCAAAACTATGCACTGTTCCCTATGTTGTAACTATATCAAGTCAAATAATTATTGCAATTCGGCTCATATTATAGTTTTTGAGATAGGCGCGGACAAACATGCATAATTACACTTATGAAAGTTGACACACATGTTTAGAAGCTGGTATAGACTAACATATACAAAAACTGTGCAATTCTGACAATATTACATACATACGGGTCAAATTGTTAACCTCCTTTTTTAAATCGGTTAAAACGAGTTTTGTTGTAAGCGTATAATATCCACCAATACCTACCGTTTGCTACATTCTGTATCAGAAAATAAACGACGCAGATAAATATGATGACGCGCTTCATATACTCACCAAATATTTATAGCACCACAAAACCGCGACACCACGATCAAAAACACCGAAAAATATTGTTCAATTTGGCTCCTGAGGGCCCAGTAAATATACTGTGATCTAATATTAATAATAAAAATGGTTGGTTGGCGAGGATCACTCAGCCCTGGGGAGCATCAATATGGCGCTTATCTGGCCCTCGCAGGCTGCTGCCCTGTTTCAGCTAGATGGCGTTAGCTTGATTTGGGTTGTGGTCACAGGAACCATAAGCACCGAAGGACCACTTCGGACGATACTTTGGAGGTAGCGGAACAGAGAGTAAAGTCCCACATATTGGTCTGTATTCTGTAACTGTACCTTATATAAATAAATAAATAAATAAATAAATAAATAAATACCTCCACTGGAAAGAGAGGATCCTCCGACCAGACGGATGTAGTGTCTGGTGGGCAACTGCCCCAGAGTTGATATTCGGGCTTTGCATGTATTCTAATCGCACGGTAAACTTTGATATCGCGATTTAGGATTTTGTCAGTTAGTTCGCAGCTGTCGAGATAGATGGCGCTGCGAGTCTCATTTGTTGTGATGTTGATTCTGCTACGTTGATTTTTGTGGCGGCATGAATGCCGCTACAATACTATTATAATACGGAGTGATTCTCGATTAAGATCCAAGAAGTTACAGTCTCAAGATTCTAAATGAAAGCATATAATATATTCTATGATGGTAAAATGTGTTATAAGGAATTTGCCTAATGGAGACTAGTTGACATTCACTCTTATCTCAACACGCTTACACTGAGGCGTGTAATAAATAGTAATTGTTATTTTTCTGGTAGTAAAATAGGTAAAACTGGAAAAGCTTTTTTGAAAAAAAAAAATCTTCTAAGCATAATGATTGTTATTTTTCTGGTAGTTAAAAGTACTAACACTAGTGTATACTATAGTACGCGCCAGATAAATGAAGAATAACGGTCACTGACCTTTCCTTAACATCAGACTTTCCGTAGGTACCCCCGGACAGTAAATTATGAATCGTTTTTCATTACTAGAACAGAAAGGATCACGATAGATGTTGACAGCTTTTTGTCATTATTTATGTTTTTGAAAATAAGTGTGTCAATCAATGTAGTTGGGTCAATGACCGTTATTCTTCATTTGTCTGGCGCATACTATAGCCGATTTATAGGAAAAAATATCAAAGTTTTTTTTTAATAGATTTTTAATTAATGTATTAATTTAATTAATGCCATCCCGGCTACATGGGAGCAGAAACGGTAGGTACTTAACCGAGTACCTAAGGTTTTATTTATGCTTTAAGTTGTATTTCCGCAACAAGCTTGCTAGAAAATGATCCTTCTGTATACACTGAACTGTGACGTCAGGATCCAGAATGCCGGTCAGGTTTCTAATTAATTTAACTTCAGGTTGTAACTGAGAAAGTTGTATTTGTTACTAACGTTTGTCTAAGATGCTAGTTTCTTAAATGTTTCCCTTAGTCTATGATTCTGCAGGCTTTTGTAATTAAATGGGAGCAATCAGTTGAACAAACCATGACAGATCGCTGCTGGATATGAAAACTCCTATGGCATTAATTACCAATCGATTCACAAGTGTGTTATGTTATGGAAAACACGGAATGAAGACTTCTATAAACAGGCACGACGTTATAACGCGTCTATATAGAAAAAATATTAATGGATGTTTATGTTATTCGTAGAAATAAATCAGCATAGAAGGTTGCCGCGTTTTCACCATACGTTTGTCTAAAAGAGCCTTTGTAGCTCAATCTTCTGCTGGTGAATTATTTATCTTCTTTATTTATCATTATTACAAATAGGTACATTACAGTTTTTTCAAATACAATAAAGTTACTCTTGATTAGTATTGATTTATTAGCGTGAAAATGATTTAACTACCTGCCCACTATCAAGTTTTACGCCAATTCAGTTCCAGTGGATAGAGCATGTAATAAGTACAAGGAAATACGTACTCCAATAATCTGGTTTTTATTCACAACATTCAGTGATAAAAAGATGATTTCGTGCTTCGGAAGGCACGTATAAGCCGGTGGTCCTGGCCGCCAAATGGCGGTCGTCAAATTAAACCATGTCAGAGGCCCTTGAGGCGGCTTAGAAACTCTGACACTAGGGTGTGTGGGGTCGTTAGGCCTTACAGCCCACACGATAAAATATAAAAAGAGGTAATTACATCCATATCTAGCGATTAGTACCTACTTGATAAGTTATTACATTTTTCTAAACTTCGTCAACACACCCGAATATGAAGTTAAATTAATTCTGGAAAATCAAAGTGCTGTTTCAAAATTCTATTAACCTAGTTTTCTACTTTTATTTTCTGTGAAAATGTTTTTAGTCTCAAACCTTTTCGTGTTCATAATTCACGTTCATAATAGCACTCAAACTGTGTGCAAAACCGTTTACTTACTACAAACGTTCCATCAGAAAATCAAAGGTAACGCGCCTAATGTGA
This sequence comes from Melanchra persicariae, assembly GCA_947386135.1. Classification (NCBI taxonomy): domain Eukaryota; kingdom Metazoa; phylum Arthropoda; class Insecta; order Lepidoptera; family Noctuidae; genus Melanchra; species Melanchra persicariae. Next base: position 931,999 of record OX376653.1, on the reverse strand, counting down.
CCTTAATAGCAACTATTACGCTAAAGTACCAAGTGGGCGGTGTTTGGAAAGCTCGAACTACGTAGATTAAAATAAAATGTAAAGCATAAAACGGCCCGTCAAAGAGGACTGAAGTTGGTAATCCCCATCACATGTATCAACACAGTTTGGAAGTTTCAAACTTCTTTGGATTCAACGCGGGAGGAAAAATGTTGAGATTTATTTGAAACGCGAAGGGGCGGCCATGATGGGTGCAGAGTAAAGGACTGTCTTGTTTTTTGTAAGAGGTTTTTTTTTACCCTTGTCTGGCTTGCTGGTACTAAGTGGAGAGGTCATTTTTATGGTTACCTTACTTCTTCTTCCTTTCTTGTATCGGCATAGACAAGCGAGCATAGTCTGTTCATGCCATTAACTACCTATTGGATTATGGTTGTGTTTATCTCACAGTAAGTATTTTATTGATTCTTACTAAGAAAATACTCAGAGTGATTTGAAGAATTAATAGTCAGTCAATTATTGTGTGTTCATATTTCAGATTAATAGATGATATTCCAGCTATTTGGATTTAAAACCAAACTACTGAACCGATTTTGATAAAATTTCAATGGGACCAATCGAGACAGACAGACAGGTGGACCGAACGGCAGACGGACAGCGGTGTCTTAGTAATAGGGTCCCGTTTTTACCCTTTGGGTACAGTACTCTAAAAAGAAGGAAAATTAAAAAAAAATACAAATTTCGTCACATTGGCGTAGTATTTTTGTTTCCATATCCGGTCACAGAAATTTCTAACCTTGATCTGTTCAACGCGTTTTGTGGCCAAAACTATGCAGTGACTTTTGTTGTTTTAAGTAGTTGATGACCTTTGGAACTGCATTTTGTCGCTGGCTGCGACACTACAAACTCCTCAGCCACCACTGTCCAATTCACAACTCTTCCACACTTCCATAGACAAAACTTTCAGCAGCTCTTCTTAAAACTGCGCTGTAGAACTCGTTGCGAAGGCGAGTTTATTGCAACAAATCAAAAGTTGTGCCGGTGACGCCGTGAACAGCGTTGCTTCCACTTTATCATGCAGTTAAACAACGTACGATAGTTCACGAATAAAAATGTGTAGAAAGTGGTTTTCTTGTTGGTAAGCAGGCAAAAGCATTTTTGCACCTCACACACCGTGCGCAAAATACGCCTCTGGACGTTGAGTGGCGGACATCTTCATCCCGATTTTCGAGACTATAGAGATCCAGTGAAAACTGAATTACATTAATATTGAAAATCTTGTTGACGGCCTGTTGCTAGGGGCAATACAAAGAAGCTTTTAGATTACAACTATGAATACATACACAATATTTACTTAGATTTTCTCTAAGCGTTTCACGAGAATAAAGGCCTGCTCGCAACGGCTTTAAAGATCATGTAAAAATCATCCCGTAATTCACAATTTCACAGAAAAATCCACAGGATTTGCTCGTATCTTGTGATTTTATATAACTTTATGTATATGTTCTTGTTTTATAGGAGTAAATCCCAGTTTTATATTCGCTCGACCCTTCAATCATTTCCTTGTGTAGTGGATTTTGTTATTTTTGATAGACCGTCAAGGGTTCTCGAATTAACCCCTCAGCATGAGTCCTCTATGACAGTTCTATGTTAGAGAATGCTCCAGAAATATTTTATGCTTTATGAATAGAAAACTTAATGGAGAGGTCGTAGTGTCTAACAATGGCATTCATTTGTGTTCATAAGCGTATTTTAATTGGCGTCCATTATCACATTAAATATTAAATAGTTAATGTCTTACCGAAAATTGTAACTAAGCATTTTCTTGAATAGACGTGAAAATTGAAACTGAGTCTAATGAGAAGCTCCATAAAACAGATCGAGCATTCGAGAATATCAAATTATTATGTTTAAGGAGGTCAGTTTCCAAGATGGTATTTTCTCCATTGTTCTAAAAGATTAATAATTTGAGCGATTTAGTTTTTATGTATGATTAATTCATCTTGCCTTCAGCCTCCATTGTTTTTGATAATGATCCGATTAATTGGCATCTCGAGCGACTTGCTCGTGAGTATGCCGAAAGCCGAGACTATGGTCCTGGAAGAAACAATCTCAATGAACACTCACAACTCTGGTAGAAACCCGCTCCAGCCCCGGCGACACACTGGTGTGTCGCGGTATTCATCGCGAATTTAATGTTTATTTACTATTACATAAGCTTTATTTTTTATATGGGAATTTTCACTTGTCAGGGCTGGGGCGGTTAACTTACTTTCGATATTGACAATCGGTGCATCATCTAAAATATCAACCCATTTTAAACTTCAAGTAACCCTGCAGTGAATGATGGAGATCCTGTTGAGTTGGTAATTACTTTTTATTTGTTGGGTTTTATTTGTCGTAGTTTTTATTTGTTGGAATTGATGCTATTATTAAACACTCAATTTTTAACCGACTTCAAAAAAAGGAGGAGGTTCTCAATTCGGTTGTTATTTTTTATGTTTGATACCTCAAGTGTTCTTCATTTATGAACCGATTTGAAAAATCCTTTTTTATGTGAAAAGATATTACTTCCCAATTGGTCCCATGGAAATGTCATCAAAATCTGTTAAATAATTTGGTTTAAATATATTATCAAAATGGCTGGAAAAATATGTTATCCATGTATACGAAATTGCGGTACCACTAAAAAGTAAAAAACATTTTCACAAAAGAAAACCGACTTCCAAAAAAAAAACACTACAAAGTACAAAAAAACTTTAATTTCGGAAGTCGGTGTTAAATTACGAAGAAACAACCAAAAACACCGACTTCCGAAATTAAAGTTATTTTTTACTGTTTTTTTTGGAAGTCTGTTTTTTTTTATAAAAAGTTTTTTTTTGCAGCATTGCATATATGTAGCTACAGGTTAGTCATTTCAAATGTCGTTGGTCATAAAAAAGCAATGTGCTGATTTTTTGGGATGTTGTTAGGATGCGGTAATGTACAACCCAGCGTGAGGTGTCGACACCACACATCGTCGTCCACATAAAATAAAACATCTCTTGATAAAAGTGATGCATCGCTGAGTGTAATATGTCGCAGCCAACTAGCTGAATCAGCCATTTCATTAAAAGTCTAGCCTTTTCATTGAACTGCGCCATCAAATCAGTGACACAAGTGACATGAGCAAGTGATTAAACGATATTGAACAAAAGATGTCACATAAGTCGCTGAAAAATGGGCACATTTAAATTGGCTGCGACATATATTCCGAAAATAGACTAATATACCTTTTCTGTTAGTGCACTTATATTATCGTGTTCATACGTTTTCAAAGAAGAGCAAGTTCAAAAAAATAACTAGAAATTACTGATAATTTCTCAACGAAAACGGTTACATGAGTTATTTATACGTCGTCGTGTAGATATTTAAGTGCTCTCATACGTGTTATGCAAATAACCGTATAATAATACGGTAGAGTAGCGATACTACCTCTCTGGATTGTAACACTAAAATTACAATGTTTTGGGAAAATTACCTATGTTTGAAGTGCTGTACCTCAATACCTATTAAACTTACAGAGCTACGGTTACTTTCAATTTGTATCAAAAGTCTACTTTAAGCGTGTAATGATTGACTTTCTCCGTGAAATGCAGCATTTAGGAGAATTAAAACTAAATCTTAAAAAAACCGGCCAAGTGCGGACCCGCGCACGAAGGGTTCTGAACTATTATCTATAAAAAACGGCAAAAAAATCACATTTTCAACACATTTGCTCAAAAAATGCATTTACGAAGCCTGTATGCATCGTTCGAAAGTTCAAAATTATACACCACACAATGGAGCGTGCGGCAAAGTAGGTACTCTCACTTAAGTACATATTTTACCGCTAACTCCGTTGTTGGTTTTTTTTTAATTTCCATAAAAATTAATAAGAATTCCACCAAGGAGTTTCACATCACGAGAATAATATAAGCTGAATGATCGAACCGATTCGAACCTCCTTGGAAGTGCTTTTGCTGTATACGTTTGTCTCGTTTTAATATTAAAGAGAAAATGAGAGAAGATAAATAAAAATAAATGAAAGACTTGGTTCTAATTTTCACCACGCGCATGTGGCGCCCTTTGCAAATTCGCGCCATTTTCATATTAGAAACGTCAAAGATTGTTGCGACTTTCCTACTGATTTCTAAAGACAATTTTTTTTATTTCATTACTTATTGTACTGTTTTCTCGCAAATGTGTCGAAAAACGTTGTATGACACACGTGCGGATTTGGTTTTTACAAACTCGTAACTATGGTAAGCCCTCGACTTCGTCTCGTGCTTACATTCGTCTACTCGTTTGTAAAAACCAACTTACCGCACTAATATCATAAATAACTATTGTCGTATGGGGGCTCCCATACGACAAATGTGATTTTTTTGCCGTTTTATAGTGCGTTGCCAGTTAAATATTTATTTTATTCTGTTTTTAGTATTTGCTATCACGGACGGACAGACGGACAGACAGACGGACAGCGGAGTCTTAGTAATAGGTTCCCGTTTTTTCCCTTTGGGTACGGAACCCTAAAAATTACCGAAAATTATGAAGTTTTCCGAGCACGACGCAGTTAGCACAGACTACTGGCATCTACCTCCACAACATCTTAAAAATCAGGACAGTGCAATTAATTGCGACCTAACGCGTTTAATCTGTCTACGGTGACTGGTCTCTATGGAAATAACATCTTATAAGAAATACAAGGTTAGAAGTCGAAAGCAATAATTGGGTAATATTCCATTCAAATTGAATAATTACCGCAACATAATTGTCATTTGGTCCTGCTGTCCAAAAAATGTCGGGCTTTATTCTAATAAGCCGTTTTCGCATACCGATCGAAAGGGGTTCGATGCTCCGTCACGTCACGGTAAATAGCGTTCTCTTTCGTCACGACAAGTGACGTCCCGTTCGTCCGTTCGACACGTTCCCATACGTCACGTGTTGTCAAAGCGACGCGAGCGCGTCCATCGCTCGTGGAAACACTCTCATTTTTCCATTGTTTCCTCGGATCATAGAAAAAAAGGATACAGGGTTTTTAGTGGCTATAAGTTAGCTGTCTGGCTTTTAGAGAATATGTGAAATACATGTCCGTTTCGGGAATTCCTTTTGTCTATACGTTATAACGTCACCGAATTGCTTTTCTAGACATTTTTCTAGTAAGGCACAGCTGCGCTGAGATAAGCTGAGGATGTACTATTTTTTCAGCTCAGAGTACAGACGTGATCTACCAGGGTTGCGGTATTGTTCAGAAGAGTTACTGCAGCTCTGTGGGTCTACTCGCCCGAAGTCCGTAGTTTCGGTCTTAGTGTCGGGCGTTTTCTACTCCGTATCACCTTCTGACTTACGATTAGTCCCGAACCCGAAATGAGAATGAATGACAACACGATTTGACAGTTGTTCTTAGTTCGGGTTCAGGACTAATCCTAAGTCCTAAGGTGATAAGGTGAAAACGCCCGACACTAAGGCCGAAACTACACAACGGGAACACGGGTGGGTTTTAGTCAGTAAGAGTCTGCCCATCCCAACCGCTCCCAAAAAAAAGGGTACCTATTTCTGCAAAATAATCCCATAAACTGGTGTCGATGTTGCTATAAGTTTTAACAAAAAAACAGCTTGTACGTAATTTGTGTAACCAAAAACGAATAACTAGTAAAGTACTACATGTATGTGAATTTTGGGCATATTGAAGTCTCCATTGTCTCCATTGACAACTTCCCTTCCTTTCGACGCTCCATGTTCGTCTCAAGACGTGTTTTTGTATTCACGTTTTATATGATCCGATTCAAGTGGGGAAATTTGTCGGCGAGTATAATGTCGACATGTATCGATGGAGTGTCGACATGATTTGTCACGATATACGGGAATCGGTCGGGGCAGGTGGGAGTCCCGATAATGGTAATGATTTCTATTATGATGCGAATGAAAGGAAAACACAAGGGGACTTGACGGTTTATCATTGTGATTGTAAAAGTTGAGAGAGTGACGTGAGACGAACGGAGATTTTTTTTTATTTTGTTTGTGATGCAGAATTTTGTTTTAAGGATTTTGTTTTTGTGGCGTGAGATATTCTCTTGTTTGGATAAACTTTTTACTATTGGGTCTCTTGAAATGACAACAGTTAAAGTAACGTATTAAAATTCTTTAGGTCAAAGTAACTGTAATGAAGCGCAAGGCCGGCTATAAACGCTAAACTACTGCACTTACTTTAACAACAACTACACACTATACAAAAACTCTACCAAGCCCATCAGGTCTCAGTAAGGCGTACGACACACGGGCGGAGTGCACCACTAAACGCGTCCAAACGATTACCTTAAATCGGCATGTAGCGTCACTCAGCGTAGAAGCGTTCCCGTGTCGGCGCCGTCCCGTCCCTCGCTCGTCCCGTCCCCGCAGCGTGTCCCACCCCTAACTTTGAAAACTGTAATTGCTCGTTACAAGTGTATCATTGGCTTTAGACGGATGAAAGCGTCTTTCAAGCGGAGAGTTCTGCAGATTCAGTTATAGAGTCTTATGATAGCTTTGAAGTATTGTGATGGGTGTAATAGAATTTTGATGTGAGCATGATATTTGGGGGCTGATTTTTTATGAAGTTTGCTGATGTTTGACCTGATTTTTATTGTTTATTGTTGTTGTTTCTGTGGGAATTGGATCTAAGTTTTCTTTCTTTTTGACTGAAATAACTCCTCTTGTCTTGAAGTCAGCGAGTAAATGGTGTTAAGTTGGATAGAGTTGTAATTCAATTCTCGAAACCCTTATTCAGTCAAACTCATTTAAAAAAACTTTCTCACTTATTGATATCTTTAGAAAAGCTTACCGTTTAGCTTTTTTTAGTTTAACACAAGACAAGAAGTCCAATAAACTCAGTGATACAAAGCACGACTGGCGGCCCAATTTGCACAAAGAAGCAGTCCGAGGAGCCCGTACGATCCCTTCTGAATCCGTCCGGTAAGGCGTTGAGTACACCGAACTGATTCGGATATTTTTACACGGATTTCCAGAACGAACTCTTAGCAGAAGCTGTTTGTTTAAGTCTCGACTGTCGTTTAAAGTGCACCTGAAGTTTAAAATAGCGATGGACGTACTTTGTGTAGAGTTAAGCTAAAGATAATTAGGAATTAGACTTTTAGAAGACTTTTTTCAGGTGTTCACAAATTCTCAATTCAAATCGACACAACAGCGGCAAAATTGTTCAACGTAAATTGATCCCTAAAGACATCAGGGAATAAGAAAACGTAATATAAATTATATTTTTCTCGATTTGCATTTAAATTGGCAGATTTCACAATTTGCAAATTGACTTGGAATATTTTCTGTTTTTTAAAGATTTCAAATTGACGCCATTATATATTATGTCAGAAAGGTAACTTCGCAAACGTTTACTTAAGAGTTTTGGGTAAAAAAGCTTTTTGGCACTTAGCTGTTACTACAGCTTTTGTGTCGAATTTAAGGCTTTTAATATTCGCGTTAAATTAATGTGTTACGCCAGTTAGGCAGTGTAGGGGTAGGATTTAAAAGCCTTTATTGATCTAGGCAAGTAGTGTGCCTGAAAGTTTCAGCTCAAACTGATTTGTGTGGCGAAATTACACAGACAGGGTGTGAGGACCAACATTTTTAGGATCAAATTATGGGGATTGGCATATGTGTAGATTTAATGAGAATTTGGAAAGACTTCGATTATAGATTCATTAATATGATAAGATACGGCTCTTCTATAGTGTTGTATAACTTCCAGCTGATGGTCACCTCAGTACTTTAATTTTCCTATTTAGGATAAGTACCTACTCATTAAAATATGTAATCTTTTGTTGGGTTCCGAGATACGGGACATTGATTATGGAACTTTGCTGGTAATAATATATTATACTCCTCTGTAAGACTCCCACGCTTGACATATCGTAAGAGCTTAGTACCTATGTGAATGATATTTTTTAGGTCGACTTTGTCACTTTCCCTGGCTCGACAACACACACATTGACAAAACTATCCAATTATCTCGGTCGAGTTACCGTGACGACTTTATTTTGCAATTTTCTAACAAATTAACTCCATCTCGCTGCCATTATGAAAATGAGAAAATAAAACTTATGCTAAAAGCTAGCGATGAATACTAAGAAATGATATTTACAAGACTTTGAATTTGTCTTAAAAGTTGCGACAAAATATCTTTCTCTAAGAAAGTTACGAGACGTGACAAAGAGTAAGTGGGTAATTGAAAAAGAATCGCTCAGGCGGCGGGCTGGAATAGTGCATTTAATGTTTTAAGTGCAATAAAAATAGCATGGCTTCGCCTCGTGCCTGTTTTTGTGACAATCTGCGCGAGTCGAAGGTCGGAAGTTAATAAAAACGCGGAGTTTCGAGCTCGGCGCGGTACGGGGACTCATGAAGGATGGTTTTTCATAGAAGACGAATTCTTGTCGTTTTTGAAATGATGTTGCAATGGCTGAGGAATTATTTAAAGCATTCACACCAATTTCTGGTAATTATTGGGAAGATCTTACTTAATCGTCAATATTTTACCCGAAACGGGATTATACCTTACCCATATCTTAAACATCTGCAGCTTTATTAAAAAATACAACCACTAGCTTTTTCCTGCGACTGCGTACGAGCATATCCCGTTTCTTCCTGTTCCCGTAATAATTTCTGAAAATCCTCTTCTTCACTTCCCAAGTATAACCTACATGACAAATTTCATATTCCTGCGATCAGTAGTATTGGCTGTGCGTTATCTGTCAGTCTCTCAGTAATGGAAGAGTTTTATCAAATAATTTATTAATAATTAATTTTAATACTGATTAGCATTTTTTAAAATTCAATTTGAGTGGAAGGAACCCAAACCAATCACTTTATTGTTTCTGCATTCAACATTTCTAATCAGAAGATAAATAAAGCGCTAATTTCCGAACTTTCGTCCTAAATATTTAAACTACTTATCATAATTATGTTAGATTTTTTCATAAATAACGCTGTAGGCCAACAAAGCTATGATTGCCAAAAGATCGAACAAAATCATTTTGAATCCATTTCCTAACACCAGTCCATAATTCAACACAAACATTCCCACCAAAAGATATCATACCGAGCCTGTATTGAAGGCTCCCTTGAAGTAGGTATCAGCCACACAATCGGCTTTCCCCACGCTTCGCTATTGTACGCTTTGCGCCGTCCACTTGATCCGTTGTGCGAGTCTGAGTACAGCTGAATGCGGCTGAGACGGACTCAGCGCTGGAGGAATGAACAGCAGGTGTGGGAGAATAATAGTATCAAAGTGTAAATAAAATATAGGTCTATAGAAAAGGCGCTGAAGGTGCCTTTTTGGGATACAGTTTCTTTTTGTTTTAGTGCGGCAGTAGTGGTCATTGATCAGCCTACATTCTTGTCATTCTTAATTTAAAAAATGGAACTGGAGTTTATTCGAATTTCTAAGAAGTCATATACAAAAGGGACAGGTAATTGACTGCTTTGGTCAAGCTAAAACGAAACTACTATAGTTAGGGATATCATTACGAAAACAGACGAACGATGAATACTTTCATGAATCGATTTGTTGATGTATGCCCAGGATATTCTCTTGTTTACCGAAAACATCTATTTTTGGTTGGCCTATGCTTTGTTGGTTGTCCTTAAAAAAATAAACAATAGTCTGTAGTATAAATGCCTATTATCGTGAAATGGGAATAACATTTTTAGTGGAATTTCCCCTTGACAGCAGTGTGATTCTGTAAGACTTCATTCTAAACTTCGAATCTGAATCCGCTGTGAGTTTCTTGATTGGCATTCTAAAACTCGGTTGATAATTCGAATCTACACTAGCGCTACTATTGCGAGCGTGTTTGCGAGTTGAACTAAATTTACCTCGAGATTTTGACAGATAAAGTATGAGATGACGTAAAAAGTGGCATTCTATAAGGTAATTCTCCTGTCACTTCGACGTTCACTTTGCACTCGAACGCGATTCAAAGTGTCAAATTAAAAGCATCTATTTTATGAGTGAAAATAGAATAAATCATAGTTAAATAGTGTTTAAATAAAGTTTTTAAAGTTGTAAAGTGAATAAGTGCCTACCTACTTAAGCCGACGATGGATGAAAAGAACGTGTCTCATTTGGACTGAAACATTATTGATGGATTAGAAAACAAAATAAACACTTCTTTAATTAATATTATTTTTGAAATTCACAACCAGAAATATAAACTTACTTCATGATTATTTCACTATTATTACCGGCACTGATCGATCAAAAAACAAACAGAACGTGAACAAAACAATGCAACCAAAAGTACTCTGTGAATGCAACGAACTTTTAAACGTCAACGGCAATAAATGAAAATATTGTCCACAGATTACTTATGATATTATCTGTCAGTCATTTCTTTTCGTAAGGTAAGCATAGATTATATTCACGGCACGAATTTAGAGTTTTCTGTTTTTTTTTTACTTATTAGCTGCCTTAAATTCCTTAAAATAAGAAATTTTAATTTAAACATCGTAATAGCTAAAAATCTGTGTCAAAAACTGGTAAAATGAAAAACCGATAAATCCCGACTTAGATTTTGTTGAGTGTGGTAGTCACTAGTACAGTGTTGGTCGCTTTGGAGCTCACTTCACTTCGCAAGTGCCTAGGTGATGCTTACAGAATGCAAAATCAAGGTCAGTTTGAACCTTATGCGAAGTGAGAGTGAATAACGACTTGAAATGCGAGTTGTTGTTTGAATTTTACAGAATCGACGTGCTGATCCTTTTGTAGAGAACCTTTCAAACATAATATTCTTTAGTTAGATAAATAATAGGCCGTTGAAGAATTAGCTCCTATTTTAAGACCAGTCTAGACAGATTTAGTTTCTTAGGCTCTGACCCTTATTTACCCCTTCTTATGCAGACTAGTAGAATTATTGAGACATGTTAATACCAAACAGAGTTAAATAAAAGGAGCTTCAAGGTTAACGTACTCTTGTGGAGGTCGGTCTGTGGATGGGTGATCACCCATTAAATATTGAGATCCTCCATGCCTCGGAAACAAAACAGTCGTTCCCAGCTATCATTTGTAGATCTTTCACAGTCGTTACAAAGTCGCGCGTAGTCAGAACCCCCAAAGGTTGACTACCAGCCATTTGCTGGGTTGTGGATGTGAAATAAGCAGTCGATTTGGTTAGACTAGAAGCAGACCCCATAACCATTGGAAAAAGGTTTAGCAGACTGAAACAGATCTACAGTACCTACAACTATTTTCTTAACGTGCCTCGGCCAATGATATAATAAGTAAAAAGGTGTAGATAGGTTACATAAACAACATTCGATCTTCAAGAGCGGCACAATGTCACACTCTTAGAATAATAACGCCTAGAAGGAGAGTCTCATACACGCTCCCTACCAAAAAATGAAGCAACTTTCGTACTTATGTGTGAGTGAGCGGTATGTAATTACAGCCACAGACGTAAAAAAATGTTGCTAGGAATGAACACTTTCCCTAAAATCGGGAAAAATGTTAATATACTTGGGACTAATCATAGATCAATATAAAAAAAATGTTAAGTACGTAACTTGTCGGTATGTACTTATTGTAATCGAAATCCAAGATGGCGCCGACGAAGTTTGCTAACTTTTCATCATGGGTGTCATTTCCATGGTTTCTGGGGTCGCTAAAACCGATTATGGGGTTAAAATTGAAATCCAAGATGGCGCCGACGATATTTGCTAACTTTTCGCCATGGGTGTCATTTTCATGGTTTCTAAGGTCGCTAAAATCGATTATGGGGTCAAAATTGAAATCCAAGATGGTGCCGACGAAATTTGCTAACTTTTCGTCATGGGTGTAATTTTCATGGTTTCTGGAGTCGCTAAACCCGATTTTGGGGTCAAAATCGAAATCCAAGATGGCGGCGACGAAATTTGCTAACTTTTCGTCATGGGTGTCATTTTCATAGTTTCTGAGGTCGCTAAAATCGATTATGGGGTCAAAATTGAAATCCAAGATGGTGCCGACGAAATTTGCTAACTTTTCGTCATGGGTGTCATTTTCATGGTTTCTGGAGTCGCTAAACCCGATTTTGGGGTCAAAATCGAAATCCAAGATGGCGCCGACGAAAGCTAACTTTTCGACATGACATTTTAAACATCAGGAGGAAAGATAGTGGTTTTTCACTTTTATAGAAAACTTCAAATCGTTCTCTCTCTCCTTCTAAACTCTTTTTAGAAAATGTTCTCAACTAACTGTTTAGACCTGGTTAGATGGCGTATGCATACTAAGTTTTCGATTTTGACCCCATAATCGGTTTCAGCGACTCCAGAAACCATAAAATTGACACCCATAAGGAAAAGTTAGCAAATTTCATCGCCACCATCTTGGATTTCGATTTTGGCTCCATAATTGGTTTTAGCGACTCCAGCCGGTCGATTCTGTCGACATCTCACGGTGTACACCTAGGCGGAGTGAACGACAAGAGCGCTGTCATTCCATCTTATTTGTATGATTTGACAACTCACCCGTCGTGCGCCCCGCCCTAGTGTTCACTTCGACATGCTTACAGAATCGCACTGCTGAAACCATGAAAATGACACCCATGAGGAAAAGTTAGCAAATTTCATCGCCACCATCTTGGATTTCGATTTTGGCTCCATAATTGGTTTTAGCGACTCCAGCCGGTCGATTCTGTCGACATCTCACGGTGTACACCTAGGCGGAGTGAACGACAAGAGCGCTGTCATTCCATCTTATTTGTATGATTTGACAACTCACCCGTCGTGCGCCCCGCCCTAGTGTTCACTTCGACATGCTTACAGAATCGCACTGCTGAAACCATGAAAATGACACCCATGACGAAAAGTCAGCAAATTTCGTCAGCGCCATCTTGGATTTCGATTTTGACCCCATAATTGGTTTCAGCGACTCCAGAAACCATGAAATTGACACCCATGACGAAAAGTTAGCAAATTTCGTCACCGCCATCTTGGATTTCGATTTTGACCCCATAATCGGTTTTAGCGACCCCAGCGATCGCGAAAATGACACCCATGAAAGACTGGTCGGCACCCGCGGGGCCGACAAGGCTCCCGCCTCTCCCTGCCCCCCCCCCCCCTGGTTGGCCGCCCAGTCTGATGTTCCTTTATTTCAATTTTAAGACACGATCTCATACACAGGTGTCGGTGTCGCCGCGTGTCGCGACTATGGTTTTTTCCCATATGAAAACTGCCCAACGCGCCTAAAGAACTTTTCACTTAAAAAAATGCGCAAATTATTTGAATCAACCGTAATTATTAGCTTTCGTTTCATACTTACAACTTTAAACAATAAGCATCATAATACAGGTAGACTCCAACAGTTAGTGCTTACTGTATTATGGGTAATTTTTCTTTACAACTGGCAACACTACATTGTGATAAATTAGGTTATGAAAATTTTAATTTGAAGATCGATTTACGTAAAAATAATGGATTTAATGTAAGTACTTACTTGTGAAACGTGATTTTATCACATTTTTTTTGTTTTCCTGGTGTGTTAGAGCATCTTTTTATGCAACAAACTGTCATTTTTAAATATTTCTCAGGAGGTGCATTCAACAGAGCGTGACCTTGAGCACTGACGGCTCGCTGCGCCGAGTACTCCGTATATGGAGTAGTCTGAGTTGCTTCACTTTTGATGCTCGTACTAGGTTTCCAGGCGTTATTATTCTAAGGTCACACTGTTAGATGACACGTAGAAGTAGGACAGCATGTCGTAATTATCGGGAGCGGAAAAGAGACAAGACGAGGAAAATGTGGCTAATTAGCCACATTTAGACGTACTGCTTGCTGAGCGCTTACAACCTGTCTACACTTTTTTACTTATTGGCCTCGGCAATCATCGCATTTCCGAATACAAACGAATGCTAATTTCGTGTCCATCACTTATTAGAATTATCGAGTCAATTTATTTGAATTCAGAACGAAGTATTTAATTGTTATAATAATTATGGTTCACACGGAAATCAAAACAACAATAAAGAGCTTCGTTCTGAATTCAAATTATTATACACGATGATGGACATGGAAATTAGCATTCGTTTGTATTTGGATTAGGATGATTGCCTAGGCACTTTAAGAAAATAGTTGTACTGTACATAACTACATACATATAACGATACCTGTGTTGATTCTCAGCACTTTGACATCTAGAAGGCTGATGTTTTTCTATCATTGGATGCTCATGAATACAAACTGGACATGAATATGTATTGCATCGTGAATAGGCGCGCTAAGGATAGGTACGCACTGGGTGGTTGTGGCTTTACTAGAAACGCTTGTAGCTACAGCAAGTAGGTGGTACAGTGAATGACTTGTCTTATAGTGTTGGAAAAAAGTAATGGACAACATTAGTGAGCATAGTAGCTTTAGCTAACGTTATGTCTTTATAATAAACTCTGGCATGAATATAAACATTTCTATAAGAAGTATGATGTAGGGTTTTTATTTGGTCACCTTATACATTTAGGACGAGTGTTATTATCGTTGCAGGTGCCGTTCTGTAGTTTACATACTTTTAACATCATTATGTAAATTCTAAGGTATATTACTGGCCTATAGGGTACGCGCCAGATAAATGTGCAAAGTCAATAAATGTATGTGGATCAATGACCGTTCTGGTCATTGACTCTCTTAATATCAAAAACAGAAATAATAACATAAAGCTATATTGAATCGACTTCTATCGTGGTCCTTTACGTTCTCTAGTAATGAAAAACGGTTCATAATTTATTTTTCGGGTATCTACGAAGGTAATAGATTATCCTAACTATAGGTATTGTTATTGTTATCATGAGTATTGCTTTTACTGTTAAAACTTGATAAAATAGTAGGTAATGTTTTGCATAACCTTAAACTTGTAACAAGTATGTAATACCTAATTTACATTATTCAATTCTGCTTTCATTATTTCAGTATGTCTGTAAAAGTACCTACATTAGTAAAAATATTAAGGAATAATGTAGAAAACATATAAAATATTCCAAACGGATACCCACCTTTTATGTTGTTGATATTTTTGATGACGGTAGATAGAAATATTCAAGTTGTTTGTTCACGACTATAAAAGGGGGAGCCCCGAGTGGCTCAGCCCATTCTTGTTCGAGACGTCGAGGTAAAAGTTAAGTAACTTTATTGCTGCTATTATTGTGTATTATAATTCTAAATATGAAGTTCTTATGAATAATGTAATACTATGTAATATTATGGTTATGTAAGTGTTATGTAATGTTATTATGATGACTGGTGTATTTTAAATACGGGTAATGATAACGTGTTTATTCATTATGGTTGGTATATTATAACGTAACGTTGTGTATGTAGTAACTATGGAGTTTCTTGTCCGTTCTTCTCCATAAGAATCTACCCTTGCGAACGGACAGTAGAGTCACCTTGAAATAAACGTTTTGACTTTGACTTTGGCTTTGACTTTTGTGTCATATACACTACTACGATAGTTATGTAGTTGTTATATACTAAAAGATAAATATAAAGTTATTAAGAATTGAATCCTATTGTTTATATTTTCCCTTTGATACAATTATATATTTACATAGGTGTAGATGTATTAGATATATATACCTAGTTATATATCTACATATATACATAATATCTAACAAATATTTACATAATCTAGATGTATTAGATATATATACCTAGTTATATATCTACATATATACTTATATACCTAACATCAGAAGTGGGATTCACTGCACCCCTATTAAGACTTTATTTCTAAGTTTCAGAATGGATTCTACTGTCTTGGAAAGTCTTCTCAAAGCAATCAGCGTTGCTTTTTCTGGTCGTCGCCATGCTGATAACGACGTGGCATTCCCGGTCTTCGACCCAACAACTAGTGACAGCGGTGCGGAAGACTGGTGTAAAAGCATCGAGGAACTAATTTTAGTAGTTGTCCGATCAGGTAATTTTTTGGTGAACTAAATATAGAACATCACTTGATTTCCACGGGTACTTCCAGAAGTAATGATCAAGTAGAACGTTACGTGTCCACTGTAACTGATACGCTTAAAACTATGTGCAATAAATAGTCAGATTGGCCGAACGTTCCGTGGAATGTACAATAATCAATTAATACAACTGTACAAAAATCCACAGGCCCCCTTTTGCGATTACTATTAACTTAGATGCAAATATTTCGTCTTTCCAAGCTCGGTTAGACGACGTACTTGACAAAAATGATGGACAAAATCCAAATAACTTAGAGGCTGACCGAGAAATAGCTAGATTACGCCTATTACAAATAGCGGAAAATATCAAATGTTTCGACGCCACTCGTCGTAAGAAAGTAAATTCTAACGTAGGAAATGTAGCCCAAGAAAAATTAAGATTCTGGCCAGATGAATTAATTGTTGAAAATGTAAGTGTCTAAGTGTAATGTAAAGTGTGTAATATCTTAAGGAGGTCCTTAAGATATTACAACGGAAACTTTACCTAATTACATATTTATATGTCGGAGACGGTTATCAAATACAACTACGGGTAGTTGTCAAATCTTATTAAATACAACTGTGGGTAGTTGTCAAAACGTGTTATATTATGCAAACTGAATTGTTTTGTTTGTGTTATTTAATTTAAGTGATTTTAATATCAATTACTGTCAGTTTACCTGGTACAGCACTGCTGTATATCTACATAGCTGTATTGGCTTGCTGATACACTTTGTACTTGGGTGGCTTAGGCCTCTGTACGAACTGTGACCTTCAAGGTCTGTTCGAATGACTGTATTTCTATTACTTATTGTTTTCATTGTGTGTGTGTGTGTGTGTGTGTGTTTTTTTTAAAGTGTAATAAGACTGTGTTATTGATATACTGTCTTGTTTATCCCAATAAAATTGGGACGCCAATATACTGGCACTATACCTTACCCACCGCTCAGGGAAAACTCATCCATTGTTCCTACATGTATATTATTGTACTGTTGAAGAGATATAAATAAATACTTGACATAATAACGTGTATTTCAAAAAAAAAAGTAAGATATATTTGTTTCCGCTGGTCGGTCATTTGCTTGGTGCAAGTCTATCCCACTAGCAGCGGGTGGAGGGGACTTGACACGTCTAGGCAATTGGCAAAACAAAAGTAAAATACATTGTTTCCGCTGGTCGGTCATTTGCTTGGTGCAAGTCTATCCCACTAGCAGCGGGTGGAGGGGACTTGACACGTCTAGGCAATTGGCAAAACAAAAATAAAATACAATAGAATAGAATAGAATACTCTTTATTATGATATGAATTTATGTATTAATGTCAAATGTGATTATTAACTGTTTAATATGTTATGATTTTATAACAAACTTATTTCAAAAACTGATTTGACTCAACTGTCATACTTGTTTGTTAACGGGTATAAAAGAGTGGAGCTACATTGGAGCAGCCCAGTTTCTCTTCGATTTTCAAGGCGTTAACATCTAAGGTATGAGATTATTCTGATTGTTTTTGGTTTATTGTTGATGATGATGTATATTGTGTAATTTAAAATCAAGCATAATTATAGATTATACCATGTTTTTCTTTATTTTCTTTCTTTGTTGTAAATAGTCTTTGATCGTAATCACAGTGAAATGTGGTTCATAACATTCTGATAAGCATTTTGTTTTATGTGATCTCTAGTTGTTGATTGTGCTGTAGAGATAATATTGAGGGTATTTGTTTAAAATTTATTTTTTAAAATATCTATTACCAATATAATGTCATGTACCTATATTATATTATCCGCTGGTAGCCTCCTATTTGGTGCCGAGTTATCTCACTGACAGCGGGTGAATGTGACTGGCATGTCTATGTAGTTGGCTAATATTTATTATACGCTGGGAGCCTCCTATTTGGTGCCGAGTTATCTCACTGACAGCGGGTGAATGTGACTGGCATGTCTATGTAGTTGGCTAATATTATTTATCCGCTGGGAGCCTCCTATTTGGTGCCGAGTTATCTCACTGACAGCGGGTGAATGTGACTGGCATGTCTATGTAGTTGGCTAATATTTATTATACGCTGGGAGCCTCCTATTTGGTGCCGAGTTATCTCACTGACAGCGGGTGAATGTGACTGGCATGTCTATGTAGTTGGCTAATATTTATTATACGCTGGGAGCCTCCTATTTGGTGCCGAGTTATCTCACTGACAGCGGGTGAATGTGACTGGCATGTCTATGTAGTTGGCTAATGTTCGCTGGTTTACCCATTTGTTTTGTGGTTGGTCTATCTCAATGGCAGCGAATTGAATGTGGACCTCCATGTCTATGTAAATACTTTATATAAGAATATAATTATATACACTTTTTTTTCATTGTAAAATTAACCTTGCAATACTTCGAGGACGAAGTACTGTCAGTATGGCCGTAATAGATTATCCTAACTATAGGTATTGTTATTGTTATCATGAGTATTGCTTTTACTGTTAAAACTTGATAAAATAGTAGGTAATGTTTTGCATAACCTTAAACTTGTAACAAGTATGTAATACCTAATTTACATTATTCAATTCTGCTTTCATTATTTCAGTATGTCTGTAAAAGTACCTACATTAGTAAAAATATTAAGGAATAATGTAGAAAACATATAAAATATTCCAAACGGATACCCACCTTTTATGTTGTTGATATTTTTGATGACGGTAGATAGAAATATTCAAGTTGTTTGTTCACGACTATAAAAGGGGGAGCCCCGAGTGGCTCAGCCCATTCTTGTTCGAGACGTCGAGGTAAAAGTTAAGTAACTTTATTGCTGCTATTATTGTGTATTATAATTCTAAATATGAAGTTCTTATGAATAATGTAATACTATGTAATATTATGGTTATGTAAGTGTTATGTAATGTTATTATGATGACTGGTGTATTTTAAATACGGGTAATGATAACGTGTTTATTCATTATGGTTGGTATATTATAACGTAACGTTGTGTATGTAGTAACTATGGAGTTTCTTGTCCGTTCTTCTCCATAAGAATCTACCCTTGCGAACGGACAGTAGAGTCACCTTGAAATAAACGTTTTGACTTTGACTTTGACTTTGACTTTTGTGTCATATACACTACTACGATAGTTATGTAGTTGTTATATACTAAAAGATAAATATAAAGTTATTAAGAATTGAATCCTATTGTTTATATTTTCCCTTTGATACAATTATATATTTACATAGGTGTAGATGTATTAGATATATATACCTAGTTATATATCTACATATATACATAATATCTAACAAATATTTACATAATCTAGATGTATTAGATATATATACCTAGTTATATATCTACATATATACTTATATACCTAACAAAGGCATATTAGGGAAAAGTCAATGTACTGAATTGCAAGTCTATCTGGCACCCACCATAGTCAAGATCCTAACTCAATCTTAGAGTAAAAATATTTTAACTAAGTATAACATTTACAGGAACTTTTGAATTATCAAGGGGTCTATCGGTCTGAAAGATAAATCCAGTGACAGGTTCCAAAGTGATAAAAATCTTTCAGAAAATAATAACAGTGACAAATAACTTACAATGGTTATGGCTTTTCCAAGTAATCTGTGTCCATTAGAGCACCATCATTAAATCACTAACTTGTGCCAGCGGCTTGGTCCGCGCGAAAATTATATCAAGGTAACATACGGTACACCCGGGATGAAAAGTATCTTTTGTTCTATCTCCTGGAACAAAACATTGGGGCCTTAGGATCCAACACACATGGCCGACCTGTAGACTACGAGTATATCCTGACATAATCTACCCGTATGCCAAGTCTCAAACAAATCTGTTAGGACGTGAAGAGGTAACGCAGGTTGGTTGTTGGTTGGTTGTCTGGTTAGTTGGTTGGTTGGCTCATTGGTTGAGCGATCGACTGCTGCGTTGCATGTCGCGGGTTCGATTCCCGCATGGAACAAATATTTGTATGGCCAACAGACAGTTTTCCAGGTCTGGCTGTTAGTGTATGTGAGTTTATATTTTTGTAAACACACCTATGATACAAAAAAATTCCTAGAGTGGTAAAAAAAAAGAAAACAGACAGACAGTGATGGATTTTGACACTATGACACCTGTCAGTTGTATCGTTACTAAAGTCCGCATCAAGTATGCAGGCAGGTTCAAGTGTCCTCAGCAGCCAGACGAGATCGATAGCAATTTGTGCGTGAATATCTGAGCGGATTATACTTTGATGAATAAAACACGATTTACATAAAAACAAAAAGGATAATCAGGTGTGCGTAATGAAACGTGAGTGAATATATATGTTTGTTTTAGTTGATTGTATGACTTCAGATCAAAGAGCTATTAATTTGATAGCCAGTGAAAACTTAAAAGCAAACTGTAAAATATTCAACAAGCGTTGAATTTTAAATTTGAAAATATTTTTGTGCTTTGTTTTAAAAGCGACCACAGGGTTTCGGTGTGTTTTGATTTCGGGTTACAAATATGAAAAACTTGTTACTTTTAAATCTTATTTCATAAATGACTTCAAAATTGTTTGATTTATAATTATAAAAGATATTTGAAACACTCATAAGACCTTATTTTTAATATAATGCCACATGGTATAGTTTGAAAAACTTTTTTTTGACGTGACAACGTCTAATAAATCGATGAACGCCGGCTGCACGCACGAAAAAGGATGACTCATTGTCCCGTTACGCTCATTGTAACGTTGTATACAATCATTTCATCAATGTTTTGTTATGACGTTGTCACGTTAAACTATCGTCCGTAAACCGACTTTACAGACAACCAATTTTTAAATTTTCTATTTTGTCCCCAAAGTAACCCCATACTCAAAATTTATTTATTTACATAACGCGTCCGTGTTTGGGTCACATATGTTCATATCTGTACAAAATTTTAACAGAATAGGTCCAACAGATTCAGAGCTAATTGGCTATGACAGACGCACAGACAACCGAGTGAGTTCCGTTTCTTACAGACTTTCGGATCCCTAAAACCTTGTCTTGTGAATCTTGTGATTGAGTTTGGAGGGAACCGTTTGCAAACGTATGCGTAGCTAAGTTAGATTTCGTTAAGCTGCATTACTGAGGTTATATTTATACTTATGTGCAGACTGCAAGCTGCGTAAACTGAGATGTGTATTGATTAGGTTAGGCCAAGTATGTTCGAATGATGATTGATGATGCCAGGCGCATTGCGATCTCCCGGATTCGCAGATAACGCGGCAGGGTTTTTTTTAACGATGGGATATCATCAAATAACTCCTTCCGCTCTGGGCGGAGCGAAAGGGAGTCTAATTTAGAGTATCTATCTCTTATTGAATAAAACCCATCCGTGTTCCTCCGAAATCCTTTCCAGGGCCGCGGTCCGCGTTCCGCAACCCTGGCAGGCTCTGGCTCTACCGGGCCCCGTCTACTATGCTGACATCTCTTTGAGGCGCGCATGAAAAGCGGCAGGTAGGAAAGTAGTCATTTCTCGAGTGAGTGTGTTAAAAAACTGTTACAATAAAATACGACCAGATCAGATTGATACAACTTACTTGAGATCCCAACGAAGAAAGAGAAGATCAATAGACTTATCTAAGTAGGCACTAACGACCAGAAACCTGCCCTGTTAAACGATGTTTTTGCAGTTAAAACTAGTGCTAGATTAATTCTGACCTATTCCAGGCTCAGCTATCGGACGGCCGGTGCTTTTATTCCCTGGTTATATTGTTCATAAGTTTTTCCTATTTGCTGTGGAAAGCTCAGCAGTTTGATCACAGTTTTGAAACCAGCTGCAACATAGAACTTGATGAGGGAGCAACAGTACATATTTGTCAATCAGAAGAATAGAAAATCATTTTATACACAAACACGATGAAGAGAGATCCTGTAGGTGAACGGAAATGATTGATGATTAAAACAAGAACTTTGATCTCTGGTTATTGTGCTCGCCATCTCGTCGACCTAAGCCTATAGGTTCAGTCCTGTCAATCCTAAACCTGTCAATTTTGTTTTCCAAAGCTCAGGACCGGTATTGACCTTGTGATGGGTGATCACTCTTAATGCAATGATCAATTTTCTACTTCAGAGCTCTTGTTACATTATTCAGTCAGCAGCAGCATTAAAGTCTTTCAATAACCTCAATACATTCCTCAGTGTTTGAGAAAGGGAGCATAGACATAATTTACTCTGTCTTCAGTCCTGTTGCCTGATCGACAGTTAGACACTGTAACAAAAACTCCACACAAAACCTTCCACCTGATCGCCCCCAACAATAACAGGAGTCCAATAAGATTCCATCACATTAAGCAGACCCCCTAAATCCGAAGCCACGTCCACACGTCCAGCGATATCCTCACCGAGCGCGGCATACATTGCTGGCTCACACCGGAAGATTTATCGCGCCGTCAATGCATCCCCGGCATGATGGATGGAGCAGTATCATCCCCACGTTTGAGTAAACGTATTGTGCTAACATTGCGCTTGCAAGATGGATCGGTTAGTGTGTTTAAAGGCTTTTAAGATACTTTTGTGGTACTTTGTTTTGATAGTAACGGGTGGGTTCAGTTACAATGTAATGGCTGTCGATGCGATGAAGACAAATTATTTGATGAAATTACTGTGGGGTTCTGAAAAGATTCATGTTTGATAACTTGATAAGTCTTTGGATGTTGAGCGTGCAGTAGTTTTTAATAAAAAAAAGGAGGAAGTTCTTTATTTGAATGTTTGTTCAGCGATATCTTCGCCAATTGTCAACCGATATTGATAATTCTTTTAGTTCCACTGTCCCAACCTATAATATCTTGCGTCATGTGCTCCCAGTATGATTGAATGGTGAGCCGTTTCAAAAGCCAGAATCAAGAAACGCGGTCTAAAATATTTGATTTTTAATTTCTTAAAAAAATCCCCAAACAAATTAACATTCCACAAATTAACACAGCCATGTTGCGGCGTTGAAATATCCCATCAAATCGTATGAAATAATGCTAGCAACCAGAACGGGGCAATTATGACGGCGCGCTCGTTTCGCACCTAATAATATATGCAATTAAGTTAATTGGGGCGATGTCGCGGGTACATGTACTACTAGTTATTAGTCGCAGGTGCTAAGCATTAATTTTCGTGGTTCGAGACTGCGCTTTGAGAAGCATTCGGTAGGTAACGTCACGGGTCCTTACGCTGCGTGGGGGTTGTACGGCGGGGTAGGTCGGCAAGCAAGTTCCTTTGAGGCTGTCAAGGTACGAAGTTACCACCATCTTTTCACCACCAAAATATTGGTAAGTTATTTAAGGCTTTAGAGGAAACTTCATTGCAACACATCGTCGCTGCTAGTTGTAAACTATGATTGGCGCCAAATAAATTTGCAAAAGCGGGCATTGACCCACGTACATTTTTTGACACTTTTAATTCCAAATTCGGAAAAAAGACGTATAGCTGAATCCTGAATCTACATCTATCGAAATCCTTTACATTTCCTAGTAATGAAAAACCATTCATAATATATTTTTCGGGTACCTTGTACAGAGAAATAAGGGAAAGGTGTCCCTTATTGCAAATTTATCTGGCGCCAACCATTTGAATGATGAACATCAACTTAGCTCTATTGAAATAATATAGCCACTTAAGAATTAGACAATTAAGACTTCATAACGATTCTTGAGTCATACAATGGCATTGGTGTATTTCAAACCTAACAAGCTTTCTCAAATTCAGTTTTTCAAGTTGTGTTTTTATAGAAACGCCTGAAGTTACACTTTGTTAACTAGTTCAAACAGCAGTAGACTGATCATCAAGTTGGTGTTGATTCTCGTCAGTGTGTCGCCCTGTCAGCAGGCGTCACGTAATGAACCGGTGCGGCGGCGCTGGCTGCAGGCAACGTCGCCGCGTCGTCGTCGCGGGGTTTTGACGCGGCCACCTTTACTGAACGGCTTGTATCAATATTTGTGAGACTGCATGGGCGAGTTTGAGAAGCTATTTCTTTATAATTGTTCTTAATTCATGATGTTGACATTGCAAGTATTTTTGTGTAAATTATAACAACAAATATACATAATTATATTGATCATTCGTCAGTTTTGTAGAAAGACCAAAAATTACTAAGCAGCAATGGCCTAATGAATAAACTAAGAGACTCAACTTTATAAGTGATCACAGATGTGACCACCCATCCACCAGGGACAATGCCATAACTTCTAGGCGCCCCTTTGTGGGTAGTGGGAATAGGTAGTATTGATTTTTCGTCCTCTCCTGGATCTATTGCTTAATTGAATTCTCTTGGAAGCACGCAACGAACGTTTAACTACTAATATTCGGGCTGGGCAAAACAGCTTTAAGCCTTGTTAAATCTTATTTAAATGATAGACAGCAGTTAGTTCAAGTAAACGGTGTCAATTCGTCGGGATTAAATGTGAAAATGGGGGTTCCCCAGGGCTCAATTTTAGGTCCTTTTTTATTTTTAGTATATATAAATGATTTGCCCCATTTATTGCAACAAAAACTTGATATGGTGTTGTTTGCCGACGATACCTCTTTGATTTTTAAGATAAATAGACGAACCAATAATCT
This sequence comes from Melanchra persicariae, assembly GCA_947386135.1. Taxonomy (NCBI): domain Eukaryota; kingdom Metazoa; phylum Arthropoda; class Insecta; order Lepidoptera; family Noctuidae; genus Melanchra; species Melanchra persicariae. The sequence continues at coordinate 907,492 of OX376653.1, read as the reverse complement.
TGACGTCATAAATAACGCCCTAATGCAAGTCCAAAATTGGTTTACTGCCAATAATTTAGTTCTAAATGAAAAGAAAACGAAATGCATAAGATTTGCCTTACCAAATGTCAGAGGCAGTGATTGTGACATAGTATTGAACGGGGAAAAACTTGAATTCGTCGATAAAACGGTTTTCCTGGGAATTACTCTTGACTCAAGGCTACAATGGGGTCCTCATTTAACATCTCTTGCAGGACGGCTAAGTTCAGCAGCATATGCTGTCAGGAAAATCCGCCAATTTACGGATGTAGATACCGCGAGACTGGTCTATTTTAGTTACTTTCACAGTATCATGTCTTACGGTATACTACTATGGGGACGGGCTGCAGACATCGAGTCTATTTTTATTCTGCAGAAAAGAGCCATTAAAGCCATATACAAACTCGGCCGGCGCGATTCTTTAAGGGAACTGTTTAAGAATATTAACATCATGACGGTACCTTGTCAATACATTTACGAAAACATCATGTATGTTAGAAAGAATTTACATCTTTTTAGTAAAAGAGGCGACAGACATAATTATGGTACTCGAAATAGGGACCAATTAGTTCAACCAGGTTTCAGACTGGCTAAAGTAGCCTCATCTTTTATGGGGTACTGTTTAAAATGTTATAATAAAATACCTCCCCATATATTAGAACTAAATGAGACTAAATTTAAATCTTGTATTAAACGCACACTATGCAGGCAAGCATATTATAAGTTAGGGGAGTATATTGAAGATAAAAAAGCTTGGCTCAATGCTGGTCCTGCTCCACAGCCATTAGGGCGCACAAAGTAATCTGTTAGCATTTGGAAATATTGTTGGACCGGATGAAGATTGTAAGAATGCTATATTTTTTTTTTTTTATTGTATAGACTCAATTTATTTAGCATTGTATAATTTCATGCATTAACGGCACATGTGTGAGTACTATGTAGGTCCCTCAAATTTAAACTATAATGATCATTTTGGGTAGGTCTTTGACTTGAATGTACCCTGGCGATTGGGGATGTCATGCTCACTCAAAAGTCTGGCTGATGGTGACGTTTGCGTTGGATCATTTGGCTCCCTTAAAAATGGTCGAGCCGAATGGTGCTAAAGTATGCGTCATGTTCGTGAACGGGCGCCGTCAGCTGAGACTGGTCATCTCTCGGCTGCCATGGTCTATTTTAATTATTTCTTTGAATTGTTTCTTTTTTTACTCCGGACTATCCTGCACGTCTTTTACATCGTTCTCACATATATGTATAATTTCAATACGAATGATGTAACCATAATTTTGTAACAAAAACTTATTTTTAAAAGAGTGTCCGTGGAGTTTCTTGCGCGTTCTTCTCCATAGAGATCTACGCTTTGGAACGTGCAAATAGCTTCATCTTTTTTTTTGACCGACCGACCTTGACAATTCAAAAGTGCCTGTAAATGGTCTAATTGAAATAAATGCTTTGACTTTGACTTTGACTTTGATTCATGTTTTTTAAAATCTAGAGCTTATTCACTTATTTCTTACAGAATAAACTGCCCTAAAAGCAACCAACCAATTGCATCTCAAAATCCTTATTCCTTTTGTAACTCTAGACTAATGAGAACTACAGCAAACTGAAACTTTTGATTTATAAGTGTACTGTAGTCGTGTTGTTACTGATGCTATTGCGGCTGTTGGCAGCCTCGCGCACGTACCAGGAGTTTAGGACCTGCTGACGAATGAGTTTATGCGGTACCTAAACTTCATAGCTTCTTGGTACAACTTGAACTAAGATGTGGAAGGTGCTGTTGTTAAATGAAATTTGTACCGTGTTTGGTTATAAATAATACCGTTTGTTCCCGTTCAGTTACACCATGTTGTGTTACACTATTATCCATTGGGAGAAAATATCCCGACCAGTAACACTGTAACTCAATACTCACTGTGACCATGTATATTTTAAAGATTAAAAAAACTTTGCATTCGGGCCCGGTCGACGGACGACGGCTTTGCGGGGCACCAATTTCCTATTTCCTATTTTAATTTGGGTGGTTCATAAAAAAATTACCACGAAGGGGATGGGATTTTTCAGACCCCGCCATCCCCGCCATTAAAAAAAATATCCTGTATATACCGGAGTCATACATACATACATAAAATAATAAAAAAAAACCATCCGAATTGATAACCTCTTACTTTCTGAAGTCGGTTAAAAACTAGCCAAGTCGAATCTTGAGCCTGAATTTATCTTATTTTAGGATTATTTAGGTACAGAACTTAGCACCCATTTAGATTTAAAGTCTCTTGTCGATGAAGTCGATAATTACGCATATTATTGAACTTGGCTCCCATTTTCACATTTTGATGAGTTTATTTCACAGCAGCAAAGCTTACTAAAAGTATTTTAAAATATCCTCAGCAACAATAAAATTACATTACTATTCTTACAATTAAATTCCCACTAATTAACCAGACATCCCCACTCCGAGTCGTCGCATATTCAGCAACCTCTGATCGGCAATTATTGAGTAATTATCGCCTCCTCGCCACGATTCCGAACTAATGATAAGTAGAAGACATTATACAGTGTTGCGAGCTGGAAATATTACTGAAAAATGTGAAATATTAATGCTCATAGAGAATATTGTAAAGCAGGGTCATAGTTTGCGATTTTTACTATGTTGTATGTAAGCTCGAAAGATTTTTTTCAGATCCATGTCGTCGAAAACCTGCTAATGAGTTATCGTCTGCATAGCCCCTAAGAAGCTTGAAGCTGGCTTCCAGTCTTACCAGACTCAGTAGAATACCAGCACTTTGCTTGAAGTGACTGCCAAACCGAGGTCTACCACCAAGTTACAGGGGAACAAGATACCTCTTGGTACTTGTCAGACTTTCGACCCGTATCTAGGTACTGTCAAAAATATGTACCAATGACAGCCGAGACTAATAGCTTAAAGTTCTCTGGTGGACGGAGGGACATGTAGCGTTATAATACCATTACAAAAATCAACGTACCAGAATCTACATCGTAACAATGAGACTCGCAGCGCCATCTATCTCGACAGCTGCGAACTAACAACGAAATCATAAATCGCGATATCAGAGTATACCGTGCGATTCGAACAGATACAACAACCCAAATATCAAATATCGGGCAGTTGCCCACCGGACACAACAACTGTCCGGTCGGAGGATCCTCCCTTTTCAATGGAGGTACCTATGTGGGACTTTACTCTCTGTTCCACTACCTCCATACTGGTGACCCCGATATGACCCTGCTACGTTGATTTTTGTGGCGGTATTAATGCCGCCACAAACATATATAAAGGGTCTTTCAAATAGTTGACAGTTTGTGGCGGCCATATTGTTTTGGCGGCATCTGTCAAATCTGTTGTTTCTTATTCAGTCACTGATGCCAAATCAACATGGCAAGTTACACGATTAAGCATGTCCAAATGATAATAATTTATTATCAAAATGAGTGCTCGTTATTGCAAACGTTTGGCGCATTGCATTGCTCTCGCAGAGGTGACGTGAGTTGGCCACCAAGATCTTGCGATTTGACTCCGCTAGACTTTTTTTTGTGGGGTTTTCTGAAGTCGCAGGTCTATGCCAATAAACCGCAATCGACCGATGCCCTGAAAGTCAACATAACGCAGGCAATCGCTCAGATTCAGCCGAATCTATGCAGCAGTCATTGAAAATTGGACCTCTTGAATCCGTGCCACCGTTCGAAGCCGCGGTGGATATTCGATCGATGTCATATTCTATAAATAATGGCATAAATGGGCCATTCAAATGAAAAAATAATTTAGTTAATATCTCACACACAGTTGGTTTTATTCAATTTCAACATCGACCCGTCCTTGTTGAAAGACCCTTTACATACAGAGAGAGTCCGGTCACCCATCTACGGATCAACCTCAGTAAGCAGCAGCTGAACTTTTGTTTGACGAGTTCCATGCGACTGTTATGACTTGGCCACGAGCTCTTCATTCAATACTCACCAGCTGTCAGAGCTATGTTATCAAATATTAAACACATTAATATTTTAAAGGTTTGTTATTAATTTAATAGATGAAGCATTTTATGATGGAGCCTTTTATGCTAATAGATGGTTTCCTTGTTTGACATGAATGAGCAGGGGCAGTTGAGGATTTTTCATGCTCACTCGAATGTCTCGCTGATGGTGGCGCGTGTGTCGGATCATTCGGTTCCCTTCAAAATGGTTGAGCTGAGTGGTGCTGATGCACGCGTCATGTTCGTGAACGGGCGCCATCAGTGGAGACTGGTCATCTCTTAGCTGTCGCTGGCTTGATTTCAATAGTTTATTTGATACTTAGAATTCTTTGTTTTTCTCTTTCTTTACATTGTTATCACATGTAGAAGCAACAAAGATAATGAAACCAGGATTATTGTAAATCATAAAATGGTTTAAAAGAGTGTCCGTGGAGTTTCTTGCACTTTCTTCTCCATAGAGATCTACGCTTTGGAACGTGCAAATAGCTTCATGTTTTTGACTGACTGACTCTGACAATTCCAAAGGACCTGTAAATGGTTTATTTGAAATAAATGCTTTGACTTTTGACTTTGAATTTCGGACCTTGATTATAAGTCAACCGTGTACCTAAATGTCTCTTGTCAATTCGATCGCTAATTTTATGCTTCAACGAGAAGAATAGAAGAATCGTTAAATTATTTTGTGTTTATTTTATGTGTGGCTTTAATTAAATAAATAAAATAAAATTAATTTCAGGTATTTAACCCTTAAAGAACATAGAAAATTACGTAACATTAAATTACATTAAATAAAATAAAAAAAAACAAAAGTAAAGTACAAAATACAATGTGATTGGTACCTATTAATTAACCGACTTCCCAAAAAGGAGGAGGTTCTCAATATTTTTTTTGTTTTTTTTTTTGTTTTTTTTTTTGTTTTGTTTTTTTTGTGTTTGTTACCTCATATCTCCGTCATTTATGAACCGATTTGAAACAATCTTGTTTTATGTGAAAGGATATACTTCTCGATTGGTCCCATTTAAATTTTATCAAAATCGGTTCAGCAGTTTGGTTTTTAAATCCAAATAGCTGGAAAAAATATGTGGAAAAATCATACGAAATTGCATATTTTTGCTTTCCTGTGACTTTTCAGTGGTGTTTTAGGTGTGGGATACCACTAAAAAGTGAAAAATAAAAAACTTTTTCACAAAAAAAACCGACTTCCAAAAAAAACACTACAAAGTACAAACTAACTTAAATTTTTTGTACTTTGTAGTGTTTTGTTTTGTGAAAAAGTTTTTTATCGATATAATATTATGAAATTTGTATCTTTCCCAGTTCAAAATATTCATATAATTTGTATAGCAATTCAGTAAATTCTAAGTAAAAGGTCCTCGAGGACTAAGCGACCGTATGTAGGTCTTAAATGACGAGCCTAATGGCTGTCCTAAGGCACAGATTACTGAATAGTTACTACGTAACCTAAGGTTACATGCGAAATCCGGCGCTATTGCGTGCGAGGCTGGACATAAGGGCAAGGGTTGTCCGATAATAGGCACTGAAATTCGACGTCTTCAGAAATTGGGTGAATCAAGGTTTGTGAGTTTGATGACGTAGATTTTTGTCAGGGGTAAACTAGGATTTGGAAATAGGTGACAAGAGAAGAATTGCTCCGACTTTGCTAGGTACAAAATAAATAAAAAATGTTTATTTTTTTGCGAACAATTTAAAAAGTTCCTTTTAAACATCTCTTCACGCGCGAACGTTGGTTAACACGGCAGATGAAAACAAGTGATTCAGGGTGAGGCGCGCAAGACGTCGGCGGCGGCTGCCAACCAATCAGTGTCCGTTCAGATTAACGCAAGCGAGATATTGTTACATACATATTATTTTGTTTCGAACCGATGTAGTATTTTAATATAACATCATTTTTATATAGTCCACTAGTTTCGTTGATGAGCCAAACACACCATCCCAAAAACATCACTAACATCGATTAAGGAAAGCAACTGAGGTATTATCTCTACATGACATGTGTATGTCACTGGACACTTTATAAACAGTTAAACCGATTTTGATGAAATTTTTGTGTGTGTTTGATTTACAAATAAGCCTGGTAGGTGGCACTGTTAGGTTCTAGAACTTTTGTTCTTTCGAAAAGCCGACATTCGGGCAGGTCAACCTCTGTGGAACCCAAGTTGAAAATTGCCGAACCGCCTTTAATGCTAGTATTGTTATCATTACAAAGAGAAAATAGTTTTATTTTAACTATTGCGTTCTACATTCGCACTAACATATCACGCATAAAACTCATAACAAGAGATACATCTACCCTCTACGACGGACATCTTACATAACCAGCGATGCGTATTAACATAATAAGAACAACAAAAAAATCGTATTAATATATTTTGTACCAAGGGTTCGGATTCTTGAGGGATCAAAGGCGAAGCGGGAACTCCTGAACACGGGGCAAAATGGAACGGGCAAAGGGGGGTTGTATGTAAATTTTGTCAAAGTAACATCTGGCTCGGGCCGATGCCCGTAAAAATAACGGAGACACTGATTGTCTTCTCAAATATACATATTTCATTATGTGCCTGTTTCTTTGGTGTTTGTTTGTGATGTCTGACTGACGAACTTCTTGATGGGAGTTTGACAAAGAGTTGGCGGGAGCTTTTGCAGGGTTAGTTATTTTTTCCTTTTTGCCAACTGAGGCGAGGTCGACTATTCTGCCGAAATGTTCTTTGAAGTCGTGTTGAATTCGAAATATGTCATTTTGATTTTTCTAGGCAAGTTTTGGAAGTGGTCAAACAAAAGTCTGTTTAATTCAACCTTACTGACAAATGCTTTGACTGTCTGGTCAGGTTCATCCAGATCTGTGTGGTGTTTTTCACAAAAGACCACTTCAGACATTAATCCCCATGGTTCTCTTGTGATTTGACCAGGTTGGATTGTATATACTTTAGAAGAGACTTCTGAGTTTGTTTCGTTATTTAAAACACCGGCCTCATCTAGTCAAAATTTACAAAAGAGATTGACGTTAAAAAGTATTATTTACTTAGAACAAAATGACAAAATAAATGTCATTCACAATTTTGGCAAGGTGAAATAACAAAATAAATGTTCTGTGTTTTGCAGATTTAGTAAAAAGAAACATCTTACAATGAATCCTTGAGTACTTATACTAGTAACTCCAAAAAGTTACGTTGTTGCAAGTTATTAAAATAATTAACTTTAATTGACTTGAAACCAAGTTAGTTTTATACTCAAGAGTTCACTGCCAAGAAATTTCACTCAACGTAATTTGAACTAAAATTACAAGTAGCCCCAAGAAATCGAGGAAATACGTCATAACAATATTATGTGGGTGGGAACAAACTTCAGACAGTATGTACCTTCGTCGCTTATATAAATTGTGGTCTTTCAGTACAAATTCAGGCTCACGTCCTGAGGCTGAATTATTCGGTTGCGTCAAAGGCTTAAATGTTCTTGTTAGGTAACAAATTACTAGAGCTCAACAGAACAATTTAAGTAGGCATTATTAGTTTCAACGACGAATGAGTATTCTATCACTTTACGGACGAAAATAATTTTCAACCAATAATACAAGATTTTTTGCTGTTACAAGCTTAAGAAGCTTGTAACACTTGTATGTTAATAAAACTTTGGTTTTAGACGCAGAATTATTGACTCACGAATTTTTTTAACTCCTTTGTCCCAATGTGGTTCTAATTGGAAAGTCTTATTGCTAAATAGTGATCCTCATCATCATCATATCAGCCGAAAGACGTCCACTGCTGTCCAGCAGTGGACGTCTTTCGGCTGATATGATGATGATGCCCCAAATGGGGCCCTAATTGCCACGCTTGGCAGGCGGGTTAGTGGCTTGGTGTAGCTGTTGCAATGTACCTACAGAGAATGCTGTTGCCCATTCTCTGGTGAGTCCCTTAGTCCTCTTAGTTACGACAATGGGAAGTGATGGGATGGTGCTATGCTAGAAATACTAATTCTGGCCTAACTTAATTAGTCGGAAAATAAGTAAATACACGTAAATAATAAAATAATAATAATAAAGCCGTTGGAACTGAATTGATAGGTTCATTCATATCTTCTTTTGCTATTTACAAAATATCTCTTAATTCAGTGTGCCTCTTGGCATAGGCCTCCTCTAACGATTTCCATTGGGTTCATTGGGATGACAGGAATAAGAAAACAGGAGAAAGTGAGAAGTACCACAATTAGGGAAAAAACCAAAGTTACTGACATGCTCACACACATAGATAGGCAGAAGTGGAGATGGTCTGGGCACACGATTCGAAGTAAATACATATATGAGTAGGTAAGTATACACCCTATGTTGATCATACCAAAGTCGTTCTCAAAAGCCTAGTTCAAACTCCTTTTATACTCGTAGCTCTCACGACTTTACATGACGAGCCAACAATGCAAAACTATTCAAAGTTTCGAAAACAATTGCCTATTATTTAGCCACAAAGCCATGTAAGCAATACTTGTTAAGAACTCAAGACTTCACGAATTTATTTGCTTCGCCTGGAGCAGTTCATAATTGGGGAACGAAGGTATTATCGGCAACACAGCGCGCTACTGTGCCTGTGAAATGTGAATCGTCTAGTCTGTGTCAGACCGTGTTCAAGACAAGGTCAGGAGTATTAATTATTATGTGGGCTGTGTGATCTTTTTGTTATTGATGGAAAACAATGGTGCGCTGCTTTTGAAGTGGATTAAGATTGAGTAATTAAAGGATTTTCTCTAAGTGAGAGCTTTATCTTACACGAGCCTTGAGGTACAAGCTAGGCTTAGTTTTTGTCTAACAGAGAACAATGAGTGGTATTAATAAAAGCAGCAATAGTAATAATCAAATGTTTTTCTGACATCATATTCTCACTTTTCATTATATTGTTTTTCTAAAACTATGTGCCAACTTTATTACTTCTCTTCAGTAATTTCCCAACTTGATATGAAGAATGTCCAGCGTATGGCCGCTATCTAAGTTACCCTCAACGTTGTGTGACGTCATAAACTCGCGTCGACTTGTTGGTGAGTCCCGCGGGAGAACTCTTTTAGATCTATGAGCGCCTGGTACTCGCACGCATTGTTTCTAATCCTACTAATATTATAAAGGTGAATGTTTGTATGTTTGTATGTTTGTATGTTTGTATGTTTGTATGTTTGTATGTTTGTGTAACAATCAGGCAAAAACGGCTGAAGGGATTTGGATGAAATTTGGCACACATGTAGTTCATATACTGGAATAAAAAATAGGCTACTTTTTATCCCGGTAAGTGGCATGGATTAATGGAGACTGAGGAGGAAGTGGAAACTCAGAGCCGCTGCTGCCTTAGTACTTCAGATTCTCAAGTACCAGGAGACCAAAAACATCAAGTACCAGGAGACCAGAAACATGTCATAGTATTTTTAGGCTGGTATAATTATGTAGGTAGGGTAGGTGTAGGGAAGGTGTAGGGTAGGTGTAAAGTAGGTGTAGGGTAGTTGTAAGGTAGGTGTAAGGTAGGTGTAGGGTAGGTGTAGGGTAGGTGTAAGGTACGTGTAAGGTAGGTGTAGGGTAGATGTAAGGTAGGTGTAGGGTAGGTGTAGGGTGGGTGTTTCGGTTTCATGAGTAAAAAATGTACAATACAAATCACGAAACCTTGCTATTTCCGATACTCACGCGGGCGAAGCCGCAGCTGGTAGAAGCTAGTATGAGTATAATAATATTGTGAAAAGTAGAGCTTTTTTACCAAAAAAATTGTGTGGGGTGCTGTTTTCATTGATTTTAAGACAACCCTTTAAAAAAACTTCTTAAAAGGCACGTCATTTTGAAGGAATTACTCTCCCACTCGCGCCAAAATTCGCTGCATTTGACGTTAAATGTGACGCCGTATGTTAAACGAGTCTCTCAATAGTAGTTTATGCAACGACCATATAAAAAGGGTTATTAAAACACGAGTGTGGGTTTATCACACGAGGCGTAGCCGAGTGTGATAATAGCATCACACGAGTGTTTTAATACCTAATTATATGCCGTTGCATACACTATTTTATCTTCACTCATACAGTTGAAATAAAATAAGTGGAAAAATAGTTAATTCCAATATGGCGGATATTCTCATTGCGTATTCGAATGACTGCGCAGCGCGCTCAAACATAGACAAAGATAAAAGCTGGCTCATTGACTTAAGTCAATCAGCCCGCGCCAAAAATTAAAAAGAAAAAGTGTGCTTTAAAAATTAAAAAGTTATTTTATGATGCAGTTGTTTAAAAATCGAAGGAAAATGTTGAACTGTAATGGTTTTTTTTTTAAATTTTACCTATCCACGAAAAAAAGTATGTATTTATGCATTCGTTTTTGAACTCATATTTGGAACATTACGTTGTGAGTGTAGATAAAATATGTTCTGCAGATACCAAAGAATAATTCAGAACTTATGAAAAAAATAACTTCTTTGAAACTTTGGTTGGGGTCGAAAAACTTCGAGCCCCATAATGTGACGTTTCATCGAAATGATATATTTCTGGAAAAGCTGAACAAGAGCGATGTCCTTATCAGTGCTGGTGTAAGAGCGAGTCATAAACCGGCCGCGCCGACTTGTTGGCGACTCCGCCGGGAATAGGACGGGCTCTTAAATCTATGCTTCCCTGATATTTTCTCATCTACGCACTAGGAAGGGGAAACGCAGCTGTTTTATACATTAAACGCTAACAATCCCTTTCAACGAAATATTAGTATGTGAAAATATTGACGTAATGGGTGCCAGGGGAAAGACGGCGTCGTCAAGGCAGGTCTAGAAAGCAGTGGCGGAATGACCTGGACGCGCACCATGAGGGCTGGTTCGAGGCGGCGCAGTGTGGACACTTTAGGCTAATAAATCTGTAGCTCCCATGTTGTACATAATATAACTTTATTTGGATCAGTTTCAATATAATTAATGATACGATATCTTTATTAAACAATATTCTTTTTCTAATAGTCTAGGTCTTTGGAGGCTTAAGCTGGGTACTAAAACTGACCAAAATTGAGTTATAAATATATTGTAGCGGCATTCATGCCGCCACAAAAATCAACGTAGCAGAATCAACATCACAACAAATGAGACTCGCAGCGCCATCTATCTCGACAGCTGCGAACTAATTGACAAAATCCTAAATCGCGATATCAGAGTTTACCGTGCGATTTGAACATATGCAAAGCCCGAATATCAACTCTCGGGCAGTTGCCCACCAGACAAACCAACCGTCTGGTTGGAGGATCCTCTCTTTCCAGTAGAGGTATGTGGGACTTTACTCTCTGTTCCGCTACCTCTAAAACTGGTGACCCTCGACATTGGACGTCAGCGCAGCCTTCGTGCAGCTACCTCTTCATGACGTCATCATCATCATCATCACTTCTCCTCATCCTGACCTGAAGCTCTCGAGCAGCGAGTCATACAGCCAGCCAGAACCCTCGGCTTCTACGGGTATCCTGACCACCAGCATGCAGCGGACGCGCATTCCTGGTCAGCATCCTCAGCCTCTATCATCAACCTCATCAGCGACCTTGGCAAGCACACTGCACTTTCGGCCAGTCACATGAAGAGCCTTGAAGAACCTCTCCTGGTCGACGCCAGCAGTCACGTCAGCACGTCGCACAGCTCCGACCCACCATGGCAAGCACACTGCACCTTCGGCCAGTCACATGAAGAGCCTTGAAGAACCTCTCCTGGTCGACGCCAGCAGTCACGCCAGCAGCAGCATCGGGGCACCGCAGACAGTTCCGACTCACCGTGAACTCTGCGACGCAGACAGTTCCGACTCACCGAGAACTCTGCGACTTCCGGTTCCGACTCACTGGAACCAACCTTCCACTGGCCTGGCAAGCATCTCAAAATGTATGGACGACTCATCCACTATCGACCTCCGGTCTCCGGAGGGGAGTGATGTAGCGGCATTCATGCCGCCACAAAAATCAACGTAGCAGAATCAACATCACAACAAATGAGACTCGCAGCGCCATCTATCTCGACAGCTGCGAACAAACTGCAAAATCCTAAATCGCGATATCAAAGTTTACCGTGCGATTAGAACACATGCAAAGCCCGAATATCAACTCTCGGGCAGTTGCCCACCAGACACAAACAACCGTCTGGTCGGAGGATCCTCTCTTTCCAGTGGAGGTATGTGGGACTTTACTCTCTGTTCCGCTACCTCCAAAATATACTTACGCTTAAGACTTGACTCCTAGATATTAGGATCTGTTGTTAATAAACTAGAGAGTTAATGTACCGAAAGTACCTATGAATTCTTTACCTTTGGTTATATCTAAGTACAAGACTTAGATATAACCCATTTATATAGAGTTGTTTGTTTGTTTATTTAATATATTTGATCTTTTGCAATGAAACTCGCTTCTAAACTATGGAAAAATTACATAAAGACAGTTTCCATGTCTTGGTTTAGAATATTTAAATTTTCCTCTATTATATAAGTTAAATCAACATGTTTTTACCGTCTAAACCAAGGCTTAAAAGGTTTTGCTCTTATTCATTTATTAGCAGACAAAACATCATAACATACCAATTTTACAGTAAATGTGTCAACATAGTGATTTCACCTTAGCTCGTATAGAAACATGCGCAATATTCCGGTAACACGACAAACCATCTCGTATTCCTCACAGATGTCAGTTGACCCTTCCGCGGGTGTCAGTAAGGGATTTATTAAGTACCCGCGGCCCACGGGCGCCGGCCATTACTGGGCAAATGAAAAGGCAGTAGTTACACCCGGCTTCGCGGGAATCAATTAGTAAAGGCGTGAAGGTAATGTGGGGAGAGGTTCCCGGTGAGTAGTTTGAGATGAAGGGAAGTTCGTTTAGGTAGTGTTTGAACGTAATTAGCTACTGTCTTAACTTTCTGAACTTAGACTTAAGGATTTCTAGTGCAGATGTCTGTATCGCGATAATCATTTACGTCGCCTTTAGTAGCTTATCATTATTATGTCCGGGTTTTTATAAGAAATGCATCAATTTATTACTTGTTCCGTCACATAAACCTACTACAATTTAGTATTTTTAATACGTACAGTTCTCGTCAAATAAATTTGCCCCTCTGAAGTTGGCTACGAGTGGATGCGTAGTACTCAAAATTACGAACAAACTGCAACTGCGCATGCGCAAGAGACATGGGGACGGTTATTAATTTTATGTCTCAGTCGCTCGTTTACGTTCGATGCATGCTTGCGTCCCGCTAGCTCCCGTCTACGTGACTGCACCTGCGCGATTTTTGCAAATGGCTAACTTCAGAGGGGCAAAGTTATTTGACGAGAACTGTAGACTGGTAGATAATACATTAAGCTGCATTATAGATTCTGTTTGAAATCTTTCAATCAGTTCAATACTCCACCAGCTAAAACACCCTTCAAACGACTAAGCTTCCGAGTGCGAACCCCCCTATAACTACTATAGTGCGTATTAACTCTAGCACTGTTCAGATTTACGGTAATAGAAATATGAGTTACTAAGCGTGCGCCGGCGGCGGAGTCGGAGGAGCCCTTATCTTTATATGTACTTGCAATGATCTTCGATAGCGCGCGTATTGCCAGCCTCCAGCCGGAACAAATGGGTCTCAGTACCAATCATATCTGTTCCAATGTTTGTGGGTTTGAGTATGGATAAAAATAAGATGGAGAGCGCTTGAGTTGATGTTGGTATTTGGTAGAAAATTTTTGCTAACAGGTAGGAAGAACTATTGTGAGACTGATAGTTATGATATAATATGGTTTTTAGAGAAAATTAAATTCATATAGGGATCTATCTAATTTTTTAAAAGAACGTAGGCATTAATGCCGGAATTTTATGTTCTGAAGTCAAAACATTTGATATCATTGTAACTTAAAACATTTTTAATATTAGTATGCCACCTAATGTGGCAGGACACAGACTCATTACCCTGTAATTGTTCCACCTTTTTTACCTGTGTTCACAAATAAACGTATTTGATTTGATTTGAACTTTGTAGGTTCTTTTTTTCAAGCATCGGAGAAAAAATCTAACTATTTTTTTATATTGATAAAAAAAATAAAATAGGTAGGTAGGTATTTACGGAACAATGCGCGAGTACCAGAGAGAGCATGATTTGTTTTTTCATTTATTTGATTGGTTTTAATTGCATTGGTTATTCATAGGAAAGCCTTAATTTATGAAGAGTTTGATTATCATTCAAACAATACGCGCTTTGTTCAACAACCAGAATGAATTTGTTTTGTTGTTCGTTAACTGGAATTCTGCAACGGCTTTTGGTTGTTTTATTTCAGTGAAAACCTCTATAACTTAACGATTACACTGTTTTTACCCTACTGCCACAGGAAGAGGGTCATATTTCATATGCAATATATTTGCCAGCATCACCTTATCCGTTCTCTACAGCTTGTCTTATCAATACTCCGTGGCTAACAGAGTACATCGAAATAAAGTCGTTCTGGGAGTGATTGAGATGATTCCTGTACTCTGGAAAAGATTATGATAATCGAATTGTTGATTTATGGTTGTACGCCCAAAACACGGCGCTGTACGATATTGTAATCGTAGGGTGAAAAAGACTAGAATGGAATTGATGTTAAGTTTATTGTGCTTTGAAAAACGATTTTATTAGTTTACAAGATTTTTTCGATGTTCAAACAGATCAATAATATAAATAATTGAAATAAATAATAAACATAATAAATAATTTTTAATATGAAACAGATAATTGTTTTTTTAAAAAAAAAAACCGGTACTTTTACATTAGGGAAGAAAGCAAAACAAAATAAAATTTGACTCATAAAAAAACACATTAAACGACTAAAAAGTTCTGAACAAATGACTTTTCAAGCAGTAATTTATATAAATAAAAATAATGTAGAGTAGTGGTATCATCATCATCATCATCATCATCATCATCATCATAATCAGCTGAAAGACGTCCACTGCTGGACCCGCCTCCTCCAAGTGTCGCCACAACAACCGGTCCTGTACGTCTCGCATCCATCAGCTACGTAGTGGTATACAACAAGGCAATCTCTGTGAATTCTGTTCGGATTACAAACATTTTGATTGATAGAAAACCACACTACCACTCAGTGAAAAATGCTACTTTTTATCCCAGAAAAAAAAAACATGTTTTCTGTGGTATAGCACCAAGAGCAAAGCCGGAACAAGTACAAACAATTTATGTTCAGTTTTTTTCCAAAAACTTTTCTACATCCTTAAACAATTTTAAAAGAGAGATTAACACGTGCCCAAGATTCAAGAAGCGACCAGCAGGCATTCGACGTGAAGAGTCGCTTTGAGTTAAGACCCTCACAAAGAAAATACCATCCTCGCCGAAATAAACACGAGTCCTCACAAAAAACGGCAGAACAAAACTTTTGAGATCCGCGGTTAACGCGCCCGAGGAGTTCTTACCACGACTCCTGTCTTTTGATGAATTCTCGGCTTGTTAAGAAATGTCGCGTGGTTGGCTTTTGTGGTTCTGTGTGTGAAGCTAATTTATGAAGCCTTTAATTAAATACCTATGAAAGTGTTTTTAACAATCATTTCATCAAAAACTGTCAGGACATTTTCACTGCAGGACATAGGCTTCTCCTTACAAACAATCTCAATATATTGCTTCTTACTTTAATTAATACGGTGTGTTTTATATTTTTGCTCACACCATATACTATCATTAAAGTATTTACGTGAGGATTTGTAATTCGCTTTCTGGTGAGTATGGTTTCCTTTGTTGTTCGTTTTTATTAGCTGTAAGCCCTCCACTAAAATTAATAAATATTTTTTTAAATTAATGGTTTTCCAAAGTGATTGTTGTTTGTAAGTTTTGATGGTCAATGAAAGGGACAAAGAGTTTGCTTCTCAAGTTTCATGGTTTTTGCATAAGGGTGATGGTGGTTGTCATTTTCTTCTCTTGGTGCTTTCTCGTAAAAAGATGCAAGAAAGATGCAAAATCTCGAAGAAAATACGGTTGATTTATAGAAAAGAAATAGCATTCAAAATCAAACATAACATGTTTTAGTTACTTACACGCTAAGACAATTTGACGTCTCGTCATGAGCGTAAATGTCACAGCGTAAGAATCATATCAGGCTTGACTGAAAACTGAAAGATTCACTCAACGCTTTCAAACCGAGATTATCAAACAAAATAAAAACTTTCTTCAATATTTTTCCCTGGCGACACAAACTCGAGAATCTTATGAACCGGCGGATCCCTAAGTTCGACTCGTGTTGATTAAAACAACATTCCGTACGTCAAACTTGTGTCCTCAACTGAGTACAGCCGTCGTCTTCAACTGAGCACAAAAGTCACTTTCACGCAATTATGCGTTAACCGCGTCTGATGCGAACCATTTTTGCAACTTTTCTCTTTGGAATTCAGCTCCGAGTTTAAGGGATCTACTCAAGAGTATGTTTTTTCGTATGTTTCTTGAGTTTTTCTTCTGTAAGTGTGTCGCTGTGAAGTTTCTTTATGGTTTATTACTTTACGCTTCTTAAGGATGTTGGTGTTTTGTTTTGCTGGATAAACGGAGGTGTGGATGGTGTTACTGTTGGATAAAAAAGATGATTTCATATTTTATCAGTTGGGTATTTGACCATGAAGTTTTAATTTGCTGTTTCAGTGAAACCCATACCTACTTCTAGATTCTATAGAATAATTCAACAAGCATAGTATTTTTGAGTCAGTCGCGTCGCAGTTGAGAACTACGTCCGCAAAGCTTTTAATAAACCAAAGACTTGACAATCTGCGTAATCACAAAACCCCGAAAAGTTAGCAACATGTTTTCGCACAAAGACAAAGCTCGAATCTCCCAATCAGGCTTTAGCAAAAAACCAGAAACAAACGGAACGTCACAAACGATCAACGATACTCGCCGGCGCAAACAACAGGCGTTCAGTTTCCGCCACCTATTCGCTTCCAAAAATACCACCGCGCTGGCAAAATAGGTCACCGGCAGAAAGGCATTGTGAATAGCAAATACGATGTAATTTGGCGAAGTGGGACGATAATGGCAGACGGGCGTTGCGAGCCGGCCCTACATGACCTTTGTAATAATTCGGATCATTTTTATTATACCTGCCCTTTCTACCTAAATAAATGTTAGTGTAGGCCGCAATAAACGTTTGCTTTTGCATTTACGTGATTTAAAACGCGTTGAGAGGGGAATGATGGTCTTATAGCGAGGTCTTGACTCTGTTTGTTTGGATGTGCAAGGAATTTTAAAATGTTCAGTGTAAACCATATTACGTGAGTCAGTGTAAACCTCTTAGCTGTAATAGCCCGAAGTGATAAGATTGAACTTTATAGTATAAGAGTGAGAAGGATTTCTTAACTAAGATGCTACTGCGAAAATCTCCCAGTTGCATCTTAGCTCGAAGAATAAATGATCCAAGGCCAAAATGCCTATTCAACTGTAGGAACTCGCACAAATCTAAGCAAGTGGCTTGCATGTCAGTGTTCCATAACAAGTTCTGATTGGTGTAGTTTATCGTAGACTCTGTGAGATCATGGTGCTTACTTTGTGCAAAGGATCTGATGGAAAGGACACGCACATTTTATTTTATTTGGGATTGGGCTAGCTCTTGACCTCAATCACCCCTGATGGAAAGCGATGGATTAGGTCTATGATGGAGCGAGCGTGCCCAGAAGATGCTTTTGGGCACTGGTACTCCCACGCGTCAACGAAACACAGCAGGCTGCTTGACGCCGGACTCCGGTGGGAGGATCGTAGCGAAAAAGGTGGGCGTTAGCCTTACCACCGCAAGGGTAGGAATGGCCAGGCTTGTAAGGTGATAGGTGAGACTGTCCAGGATGCGCCGAGCGCCCAGTGCAGTTTAGTGCCATATGGAACAAATTGCGCTACACGAGGAGGCTCCTTCATGCATCCCAATCCCATCCAGAATTTAATTTCACATGAAAATCGACTTTCGATACATAAAAATCTAAATAGGTAGATCGCCTACATACATTACACGGCCGTCGAACACTGTCGGTGATTTTATTCTTAAGTTAGGGATCAGCATTATTTCTGTGTTGAAGATTGATCGGCGCCGCACTGGCAACGGACCCAGTTTTTTTGCTTCACTCATTGACTTACCGCTCGGGAACGAGATGAATAGACTTAGAGATTTAGATGTTACTGGATGTGCTAACATTATAGTGAAGTACCTAATACATTTTTATGATAACAAGAATAGGTGATAATGATAATGACGTGGTCTTGGAGCACGTTTGTTGGTTATCTAATCTAATACAAGGAAATCAGACATCAATGATCAAAGAGTTATAAAAGAGACAGGACTTTCCAAAAAAACTGATGAATAATAGTTTTCCCATGATTCGTCAAACACACCTATTTGACAGCTTCTTTGGACTAGGGGTTTAACGCAAGTCGGCTAAGCGGTGGGTCCTAACTTCGTCTTCTAGGTCAGACAAGAGTTGTTAGGACTTTCCAAAAGAAATTTCTCTCGCCGTCCGATCAAAGCCAGGCCCGGGTCGACGGCGCGTTGTATTCCACGCGCACCTCATTGAGATGTCAGCATAGTAGACGGGGCCCGTTTGGGCCAGAGCCTGCCAGGGTTGCGGATTTTGTTCAAAATAGTTACCGCAGCCCTGTAACGAAGAGCACGGATGGGTTTTAGTCAGTAAGAGTATGACACTGAATTCCGCTTCGCCCAAAGCGGATGGAGTCATTAGATGATTGCCGATCCTTTATAAAAAATACTAGGTACTAGTTACTAACACTTACTGACATGGTAGATTTAAGCTCGCTGGAACCTCACAAGACCGTGAGTGTTGTGTTTTTTTGACATTAAGGTACCTAATTATATTTAAGAAAGCTTTTCGTGTGCCTTTTTAATACAAATAGAAGACTTTGTTCTTAAAAAGCTCCGCTATTAATTTATATTCTGTTGGTAGTTCATGGAATTGAATTCACCACAATAGGTATGTTAGATAATAATTTACTAAGTTGACCTTTAAAGATAATCGCATGTTTTATATATTACTAGTGGCCCGCCCCAGCTTCGCTCGGATGTATTTTTTTTTTCAAAATTTCCTCCATACAACCTTGCCCTGACAATTACGAACACAACAAAAAATAATTATTTAAATCGTTCAAGTCGTTCTCAAGTTATGGCGTGGCCAAGGGAAACAGGGATTCATTTATTATATAGATGTCCTTTCAATTATTTATGTATTCACAAAAAATATGTCAAGGATAATTAGAGATAAGCCTCTTTTTTCTAGTTCCTCTTCTCTTTGTTCGAGTACTTATCTTATCCTTGTTGCGTCAGATACTAGTGTGGGTACTGTGTGAGGTGTTATTTTGTACTCCTACAGGTCACTCTTCGGCCTTCACAGGTTGAAATGTGAAAGCCTTATTTTTATTCAGGTTTTCAGTAATTTTAGCATTATTCTACTCTATATATTTATGTGTCTGTTTTGGGAGTGTTTGTGACTATTTCTGAACTCAAGATCTCATTAAGGACTTTTCATGCGACGGCATTTAGTGTAATGTTACCAAGACAATACGTAGAGGTGGAAGAGAAAGAATATTATAAAAACAGGCCAAGTGCGAGTCGGACTCGCGCACGGAAAGTTCATTCCATTGGCAAAAAAGTCACGTTTGTTGTATGGGAGCCCTACTTAAATATTTATTTTATTCTGTTTTTAGTATTTGTTGTAATAGCGGCAACAGAAATACATCATCTGTAAAAATTTCAACTGTCTAACTATCACGGTTCATGAGATACAGCCTGGTGACAGACGAACGGCCGTTACATATGACCACATACTTCTGGAACACCCTGTATACAGGGTTAGTTGTAAATCACCAACCACAATCAATGCCCGCGCGCGCTCTTGTGCTAGCCGAACGCATACGTACCGAGTCATATCTTCATAATTCACAAAGTCTAGTAAACACTGTGTATTTTTACTTGTGACATCCGTAAACAGTTTTGTCAATCACTAAACTTAAATCTGTGCAAAGAAATACCAACAAATTACGTATTATTATACTGTGAAGTTGAAGAAAGACGAATTAAAATTACGAACTAAAAGTGCAAGTTTTGTTGGTTGAGGGTGATTGTGAATTTTGTTGTCAAGTACGACCTTGGACTCAGTCTCGAGTTGACAACAAAACCAACTCGCATAATACACATCGAAATTTTTGAAAGAAATCAGTAACACTATCTGGTCGAGTGGCGTACACTACGGTGTGCCACAGTCAAGATCTCAAGTTTGAATCCCGTGAACTGCACCTCTTTTTGGATTTTGTTTTTGGAATATCTTCTTTTCTTGAGTGTGTATGTTATAAAATTGCGAATTCTGCAACAAATATTATTTTTTGTTTATCGAATTGTTAAATAAAAATAATAAAGAATGCCGATCAACAGAACTCCTCCGAATACATCAACAGACCCACTATCTGATTCAGAGCTTGACGTGAAGACATCGACATCAATTACTTTGCCGTCTCCGCAAACATCTAAAAACAACTCAATGAGATTCAAGCGAAAACATCAACAGGGTGATGATATGTCAGTATTTATGTCAGAAATTAAAAAGATGTTTGCAGAATTCACCCAACAACAGAATGAAAAGTATAGGTCACTGTTAGCAAAAATAACCGATGTTAAGGAACAATATACTGAAATAGATAAATCACTGAAGTTCGTATCCGCACAGTACGAGGAAATAAAAGCTCAACTACATAAACTGGAGTCTGATAGCAATGCAAAAGGGGCCTACATGCAGAATTTAGAAGAAAAACTGGAAAATTTTGAGGTCATGAGCAAGTCAGCTTGCGTTGAAATTAGGAATATCCCGGAAAATAAAGGGGAAACCAAGACTACCTTATCACAAATTATCATGAACGTCGGGAGTACTCTAGACGTTCAAATCAACAAGTCTGAGATAAGAGACGTCTTTCGCCTAAAACCCAAAATTCGCACCAAAAACTCTATCACCAATACGATAGTTGTTGAACTTACAACTGTCTTAAAGAAGGATGATTTATTGCATGCATATAAATACTACAATAAGACCCACAAAGATAATAGACTAACGACTACAGACATAAATCTTGATGGTACATCAAATCTTATATTCATGTCTGAACATCTGACCTTAAAGAAAAAGAGGCTTTTTTATCTTGCTCGAGATTATGCTAAATCAAACAATGTACAATATTGCTGGACGTCGTTTGGGAAGATTTACATTCGGAAGCAGGAGGGTCAAAACGCTGTAAGAATTAATACTGAGTCAGACCTAATTAACATGAATAACGCTATATGACTGTCGGTTTTGTTTCATGTTTTAGTTAAGAAGGTCCCTCAGACCAACTTGGGTCAATACTTTAAATTTTGCATGCACTTTTTGTTTATGACGTCTAAAATAATTCTGAAACTAAGGCCCATCCCACTTCTTATTATTGTTGTCTATATTTTGGTTCTTCAGGTCTCTCAGAATAACTTTTATCGTTTTTTTGAATTTTGCATGATTTTTGTGATTACTATAAAAATAATTATTATAATAAGTGTAAAACTAC
Source organism: Melanchra persicariae (assembly GCA_947386135.1). NCBI lineage: Eukaryota > Metazoa > Arthropoda > Insecta > Lepidoptera > Noctuidae > Melanchra > Melanchra persicariae. Next base: position 885,927 of record OX376653.1, on the reverse strand, counting down.
TGTTTATCATGAGATCTCTTGTTCATGATACGCAAATGTTATTTCAAATTCACGTACCTTGCACGAAACACCTATTCACTCACACCAAGCACACATGTACACACCTAGTCTCTTCTACATTAATACAACTGGAATATTACCATAAGAAAATATTCCACAAACAAATTAAGCACCCATCAAATAAGAACCAGCCATTTTCTACTCGCTTCTATTACATAACGAATTGTGAATTACATTATAAAAATACCGAGCCCATTCGTATTCAGTCTTGCCCCATCGCATACACATTGCGTAATCTTGATGGGCTAACTATTGTTAATGTAAGTCTATTGCCCATAAACCTGACCCTTTCCTTACCTTATGCTAAAATTCGATAGCATCACTGAACTGACTTCGGATATTGACAATGTAAATGTCTCTAAAGCAACTGTATGTGATATTGATGACTGCCACAAACACTTTCCACTTCCGAAATCTAGTCATTTAGTAGTCCTCACTCAAAATATACGGAGTATTAACTGTAACCTACAAGGCTTTGAAATAATGCTATCGCGACTTGAAACTGAATGTGATGTGCTGGTTCTGACTGAATGCTGGCTATCGGCATCATTCATTATTCCCAAAGTACCTGGATACTGCTGCTGTGCTACCAAACAAAATCTTAAGCAAAATGATGGAGTAGTTGTCTATTATAAAGCCCACTTCAACTTCACAATTCATGAACCCCAATTCACAGATGGTAATTGCTTGGTCATAGTGGGCGACAACCGCACTGTGATTATTTCAATTTACCGCTCACCCTCGTACAAAAATATCGATACATTTCTGTCGTCTTTAAACGATGTCTTGTCACAATTCGGAAAGTTCGAAAACGTTATGATAATCGGGGATATAAACATACCTATAAATTCTTCTAAAATCGAATATCCGGGTGAAAGATATCTTACTCTAGCTGCGTCTCACGGACTCTTACCAGCTCACACTGAAGTGACCCGTGAAGCTTCTGGAACATGCCTTGACCACGTACTGTTAAAAACGAAATATCCTTTCTTCACATTAATCCCCAAAACTTATCTGACAGATCATTTTCCAGTCTTAACATGCATTAATTTCAAAAAGCCGCGCCATTTTGCTACCACTACTATTACCAAGATCGACAATGAATCCTTAAAACTAGCTATCTCATCTATTAACCTTGAATCGATTTATGCATCTCGGGACCCTGATTATTGTCTAAACTATCTTATATCAAACTTACAAGAAGCTCTGGAGACAAATACTAAAGTAATAACCTTATCGAGGAGGAAAAAAATCATTAAGCCCTGGATCACTCAGGGATTACTTCGATGTACGAAAAATAGAGACAGGCTTCACCTACAGTCAAAAATGTCACCAGACAATGAGAATTTAAAAATAACATATGTCCGATACAGAAACTACTACAACAGTATTCTGAGGAAAGTGAGAATGGAATATGACAAATCCCTTATTGAAAAAGTTAAAGACAACCCCAAAACCCTTTGGAAAACCATAAAAAATATTACCAATACAAGCAAGGAAGTCAATCAACCAGATGAACTTCTTAAACTACGATCGACACCTGAATTATCTGTCAATGACATTAATAAATATTTCGCGAGTGTTGGTATTAACTTGGCAGATGCAAGTATTAAAACGCACCTAAGTCCCACGCTTTTGTCTCGTAATGTTGACAAACTCGTAAGTACTAAATCCTTTCAGCTTAACTCATTTGTAATGACTTGCGTGACTGAAGAGGAAATAGAACGGCTTATCGTGGGACTCAAAATGGATTCTGCGGTGGGCTGGGACAAAATCTCAAACCGTTTACTAAAGGACAGCAAGACAGTTCTAGTTCCGCCCCTCACACACATCTTTAATGCCTGCCTCGAAATCGGGATCTTTCCTAAGTGTCTAAAAAAGTCAGTTTTGCGTCCTATACACAAAGGTGGAGACACAAAAGTCTTGACTAACTATAGACCAATATCAATTCTACCCGCTTTGTCAAAAATACTCGAAAAAGCTATTAATATTAGGCTGATAGGTTTCTTGGAAAAGCACCACTTATTATCAGACAAACAGTTTGGCTTTCGGCGAGGAAGATCTACTGAAGAAGCAGTGCATATGCTTACTAATTATATATCCACGAACCTAGATACTGGAAAAAAATGCTTGTCAATCTTCCTCGATCTAAGCAAGGCTTTTGACACTATTTCGGTTCCTATATTGATAGACAAACTTGAGAGACTGGGAATCAGGGGCACGCAACTGAATATCTTTCAGAGCTACCTTGCTGAGCGAAAACAGTGCGTTAGAGTGGGGCAACACACGAGTAGTGACCATGCCGTCGAGTATGGAGTACCGCAGGGTAGTATTTTGGGCCCGACTCTATTTCTCGTTTATATTAACGACCTCACTAACCTCCAGCTACCCCGAGGCGAACTGATCTCCTATGCAGATGACACCGCTCTGCTTTTCTCCGCCGATACTTGGGATGAGGTATTCGATGCTGCCCAGGATGGATTCAATGTGGTGAAAAAATGGCTCGGGGCCAATATCCTGACCTTAAATGTCGAAAAAACTAAATATTTAACGTTTAGTTCACGCTACCTCGACGAAGCCATTAAGGATTGTTGCATCATTTCGCATGATTGCTTGGATGGAGTCAACTGCTCGTGCAAGGCTCTAGAGCGTGTCAATACTATCAGGTACCTGGGTATTATTATGGATGGCAACCTTAGTTTCAGGGAACACGTTAAACAGCTAAGTGCTAGGGTACGTAAACTAATTTATATCTTCAGAAATCTTAGACATGCTGCTGATGCCAAGTTGCTTAAGCAAGTCTACTTTGCGATTTGCCAGTCGATAATAACTTACTGCATCTCGTCTTGGGGAGGTGCTCCGAAAACCACTCTCAAAAAAGTAGAAATAGCTCAACGAGCTATTTTAAAAACTATGACTTATCGGCCCATTCTTTTTCCTACAAAGCAGCTTTATCAACTATGCAAAGTTCTCACAGTTCGCCAACTTTTTATTTTTAGCATACTCCTTAAGCAACATGGTCATCTTACATACGACACAAATACTCTTCTTAAACGAAGAAAACATGCAGTGTGTAAACGAACACACGCTGCCAAAACATCATTTATTAGGAGATTCTTCGTTTTCCTTGGTCCTTACTTATATGACAAAATTAATGCAATTATAAACATATATCCCCTAACTAAGTTACACTGTAAAAAGAGAATTCAGGACTACCTACAAAGACTCTCTTATGATGAAACAGAAGCGATTTTAGACATACCTAAATAGATTTACATAAAGATTGATCACAATACACCATCATGTTTATTTATACAAGCGTCCAAATCTAGTTATACAAAACACACACACACAAACACACACACCACACACCCAATCAGACACACACACCACACACCATATCACACCAAATACCCAACAATTGTTCTCATTATTATATAATATACACACCTCCACATACTCATGATCATGACTTGGCAATCTTATTGGATTGAACTCTATATTAATGGCTACAAAAGGTGCACATCTTGTATAAAGGGAATGAAATGCAATCCGAGATACAGGCTACCGCCTAGTTCGGATGCAAAAAGTCCCAAACTACGAATATTACAAAACTTAAGTTGTACATTGTCAATTTTCATTTTTGTAATATGTGTGTAAATTATTTTTGGTGAATAAATTATTATTATTATTATTATTTTTTATTATTATAACAACCTTTCAGTGGGTGATTTCGATTTCTTCACCTCTTCTTTCACCCACTGAAAGGTTGTTGGTGTTTTACAAATAACCCTGTATTCATAGTCCTCCTTGATTTCGACAACCTATGAATCATCATCATATCAGCCGAAAGACGTCCACTGCTGGACATAAGCCTCCCCCAAGTGTCGCCACAACAACCGGTCCTGTGCGTCTCGCATCCATCGGTTACCCGCGACCCTCACCAGGTCATCGGTCCATCTTGTGGGAGGCCTTCCAACGCTGCGTCTTCCGGTACGCGGTCGCCACTCCAAAACTTTTCGGCACCATCGACCATCTGTTCTGCGAGCAATGTGCCCTGCCCACTGGCACTTCAATTTGGCGATCCTTCGGGCTATGCCGGTAACCCACCTATGAATAATCACATCGAATTCAGTTTCCAATTGAGTATTGAAAACCAAATTGGTAACAGCTCAATTGCATTATAAAAATGAAAAAGTACTAGCCGACTCTATTATTTTTAGCGGCCCTTCCATAGCAATTATAAAGTAGACTGTACGTGTACATCCACGTTTCACATAGAACCCTTATTCCTAGTTTCATCGAAGCGTATACCCACATACATTGTTGTAGTTTTTCAACATTTTTCATACACAATACATTAGAAAATGTTCAATAAAAGAAGAAGTAAGTTTTCCATGCAGGTGTGCAAAATAAAAAGAGAACTGTTTGTAATAATGTTACCAGTTATTTTCTAGAGCAAAATGTTTATGCTTATAAGCATTGGTCGAGTAATTTTTCTTGTGTTCACACGTTTTCCTTTTTACGCGGGTTGAGCAGGATTCCAATCAAGTAGATGAGTCGGCAAGAACGCACGCTCAGCAGAAATGTGGTTGCCTTAGTTTTTATTTCATTTTCACACCTAGTCTGGGCCCAATCTTCTCAACATTTCATGACTTTTTCATAAAAACAATTGAACAGTGTTACTTTCCCATAGTAAAAGCATTGATAACCCAGGTCTTTGACAAACATCCGGTTTCAGAATTGAGAATTTCAAGTTATGAAAGTGTCAAGTTTTACTTTAATTAGGTATAAAGTATTATTGGTCATGCTCACTCAAAAGTCTGGCTGATGGTGGCGTATGCGTTGGATCATTTGGCTCCCTTAAAAATGATCGAGCCGAATGGTGCTAGCGTATGCGTCATGTTCGTGAACGGGCGCCGTCAGCTGAGACTGGTCATCTCTCGGCCGCTCTTATTTTAATTATTTCTTTGAATTGTTTCTTTTTTACTCCGGACTCTTTTATCCTGCACGTCTTTTACATCGTTCTCACATATATGTTTATTTTCAATATGAATGATGTAACCATAATTTTTTAACAAAATATTATTTTTAAAAGAGTGTCCGTGGAGTTTCTTGCACGTTCTTCTCCATAGAGATCTACGCATTGGAACGTGCAAATAGCTTCATCTTTTTTGACCGATCGACCTGGACAATTCAAAAGTGCCTGTGGAAATGGTCTAATTGAAATAAATGCTTTGACTTTGACAAACTCAACTTCAAATTTTTATTTCGGAAACCGGGGCCGCATACGCGATTTCAGGCCGTTTCCGTCATACGTACTTACCTATTACTAATTAAGGCAGCGCTAATACCAGATCTTGACCTCCTTACTACCTATAGATATAATTATCAACAAAACGTGCTCGTAAAGTACTTAACTTTGCTAGGACAAAATTTACATAGATACATACATACCTACATACTTTGTTACCAAGCGTAATAAAACGACACGAGGCATCATATATTTTCTCTCATTTAAAAGGCTCAACCTTTTATTAAAATAATATTATCAAAAATCCCTCGGTTTCACTCATACATAGACTAACACGTCGGTCTAGTTATGTTTCAAGGCTGGCAGACTATTCCGACGTCTGTGTGAGAGGGACCAGGGCTAACTAATGCCCTGAATTTGTATGAGTCCCGAATATATGGCGACCCTCGCAGAGCCATTGTTTAGAATACTGCGCGAGCTATTCTTACGACTTGCAAATGTTCTGTGATGGATTTTTTTTTGCGGGTAACCTTTATATGGCTTGGCCAATGTAACATAATATCAACATTGTTGATGAGTTGTCTCGTTTTGGCTGGGTTATTGTTGTACTTAATAACAGATATAATGCAATAAAGATATAGATGTCGCAGCCCATAAGCCTAATCAGCCGTTTAATTGGTTGCCTAGCCTTTTCATTTAAATGTGCCGATTTTTCAGCGACCTGAGTGACATCTTTTGTCAATATCGTTTAATGACTTGCCCATGTCACTTATGTCGATGAAAGGGCTAGACTTTTAATGAAACGGAGAATTCAACTAGTTGGCTGCGACATACACATAGACTTTCCGCAAGTATATAAGTACTTAAATTTGTGTGTACTCTTTACAACACTAAATGTCAATTAAAATGTTGCTGACAAAAATATACTTACTTGAAATAATGGGGTTGTAAATTCATATAAATTTGATTAGGATTATTCTAGACTCATATAGGGAAGTCAGTCAGGAGTGATGTTATCACAACTCGCGGCTGAAAAAATAACAAAGAAAACTTAACCTTCTTTGAAGAAAATACACCTTTACAGAATCAAAGACAGACATAACAATCACATCCTTTACTTACTCAAACATAATCTTACATATTTCTTGAGCTCATATCTTGGAATGAACATAAATTATCGGAGCTCCTCTGCGGGAGGCGATAGCTAACTCAATGGGCAAAGTTGTGCTTGTGTTCGATCTAATCCGCCAACTATTGTGGAGCTAGTCTCCAGTCTCCAGTGGATTACGTAAATACGAATGTTGGTAATGCATGTTTAATGTCACGCTGTAATCCTTATAGAGTAAGCAGTGAAATAAGGAACAGTTTTTGACCATTGAACTATAACGACTGCACTAAAGGTTACTTAAACCTGAAGATAGCATAGACGAACTAAAATAATACTTACGCCATTTTCTCCATCAAGGAATGAGTCTAAATTGAGTACCTATTACAAAATTACAACAATGACCTAAAACGGCTAAACCAGTTTACAAGATAATGTAACTTTAAACCAGGAAGAAAGAATTAACGCACAAAAATAATCAACTATTTGAACATGACGCCATTTTCTCCATCCAAGAAAAACGCATGACTGGCAAGCATCGTACATAGTAGAATTTACAACATTTTATAACAAACAAGTACTAAACTTTGTTCAAAAGTACCAGGACGCCAGCTTTTCAAAGAAGGTAGCCACGTCCGAAGCTAACAGCAATGAGGCGATAGATAAATATTAAAATATTCATAGCGTGTGGAGAATAGAGGGCGACCGTCGAACGAGCAAAATGGAGTAAATTGACAGACACACAGCTATTCGTGGTAAAAGATTGCGTTTCAAACGCTAATACGATTTTTATACCAAATATCCGGCGCCGCGGAGTAACCGTGACGACGCACTCCTGAGTAGGGAGGGGAAATTATACTTGTCGGTGTTATTAATGTTATTTATATTGTTTATCACTTCGAACTTGCTTTACCTCTAAAGAATCACTTAAATTGTTAATTCTATGAAATACTGCTAAATAGAAAATATTATAAAACCTGCTTTTCGAAACCCATATCAAATAAATCTATTGGATTTTCACGAGGTGTCAACTTTAGTTACAAAATAGTATTTACAGGGTTCAGGGCAATGAAATGCTATTTGCTTGCAAATATGTGCTATTGATTACACTATGTACACAACGATGCTAACGCCCTGGCTGGGGGCCTCAAATTATTTTGAGGTCACCACAGGATAGTCCGGTTAAGCAGTTGATAGCCCTAGCGTGCTAGATCTGCAAGTGGCAATACCCAAAAAAAAACAGCGATTCTAACGGAAGCGAATACCTATTTCATTAAAAGCTTTTGAATAAAACAAACAACAATAAAAGAATAGATCTATTTACATATCGTGTCTTTGAAACTTTAACTTTAGTGTTGGCAATGATTCAATATGTTAACCTACATTGTTTTTACACAAATTCACACAGGGTCTATGAAAATCTTACATTAATAACACCAGAAAAATATTTTTGTTGTAAATAATATCATACAACAAAATAATAATCGGATGACAAATTCAATGGATCATATCAATACAACCCTTCTTGGGATAAAAGTAGTGTAAAATCTAAATTAAATATCGCTACACTTATTAAATTACAGTAATCACAGTTACCGACAGAGTCGATAAGCATAAAAAACGGGCATCAAACGCCCATCGTCAATATCCTGAACTTTAAATTAAATCTTGCAGTATGAAAAGAGTTTCTGAATACTTATACACATACTAACCAATCAAAAAATACCCTGAAAAACGGAAGTAGGTACAAGAAGATATTGTTATTTAAACGAAAGAAAATATGTGCGTAGAATACCACAAAACCAACAAATTCTTGGAATTAATTTATTTAACTGTGAAAATACGTGTTTGTACGTATGGCACCAAGATTTTTGGCCAGCGGTCAATAAGCATGCGGCCAACGAGACCCGCCTAATCCTATTTGAGCCTAGCAGCCTTTTTTTCCACGTCAATGATTCCTGTTTTGGAGCACAGCGTGTTGTTCCTTACTCTGTCTATTCTTATCAAACCCAGAATACTGTGCTCCATTGCTCTTTGGCATACCCCAAGTCGGAACTTGGGATGTTGGGGACAAAACACAGCTAGGCTTCAGTGAGAGTCACTGACTCTGACACTAGGGCGTGTGGGGTCGTTAGACTTTACTGCCCACACGATAAAGAAGAAGACTGTGGCTGGTCATGTCGCATAAATGCACGCGGAGAGATGGGTCACTCATTATAAGCCTCAGGGAGGACTTACTACCTACCTTTCCCGCGTCTTCGTTCCTGTGGACTGTGCTGATATTAAACTGCATTTTTCGGGCAAAAAAGTACCGTAAAACACAATGGTGAAAATCAGTGAAAGGACATCGATTCATTCATACGTTATAAAAACAAACAATACATTTTAATTAGATAAATATGATAGTTCAGATAATAACTTATTATGTTAATCAATCTTATTTGCTTCGTATCCCAAAGGCAGACCGGACTCTAGCTAAATATCGACTTATCGATAATTTCCCTTCCCAGTCGTGTCCCATCCTTAGCGGTCGCTGGCGCACATTTCCGTCTGCGTGATGAATAGTCGCGCGATTCGTCCGCTCGTCATATAGCGAACATTTATTATGTGTGAACTGGCCATAGAACTGTGTTACGTGTGTGTGAACCGGCCAGTGAATACAAACTATCAGTGTTATGTTTATACGAGTTACGTCAACTGCTACTCAACTAGAACCTAAAAGTGAAGGAAGGTATCGAAAACGAAAACGGTACTTATTTTAACAGACGTATAAAGTGTGAAGGAAAAACTTGTCTTTATAAAAATAATAAATAGACAATGTGTTTTTTTGTTCATTATTATTGAGAATTTACTAAGGCACGACGATGGTCTAGTATATGCAAGCCTGCCTACATCTACCAGGACTGCGGAATTTGTTCGAAAGAGTCACCGCGGCCCTGGAACGCAACGGGCATAAGAGACATAGTCAGTAGTCTATGAGTGAGAGTCTGATACTTCCTGAAGCAGTCATATGATGATTTACCATCAATAAAAAAAAACAAAAAAAAAGCCTGCCTACGTGGGCTCCTAATAAGTCATAGTTTGATCCCCAGGCTTTTCTAAAATAAGATATAAAACATGTTTTCAACCGACTTCAAAAAATCGAGGAGATTCTCAATTTGGTAGCATTTTTGTGCCAAACACGTTAACACAATGAAATGAAACTCGATTCTAAAACATCAACATTGCGTTTATCAGTCACGTGTTATACGTTTGTCCTATTTTCAGAACACTGCTAGACATAACAATTATAATTGATCAAAACTTCAAAGAATATCTCGTTCAATCTGTGTAGTCTATCGTAACCTACACATACCAATTAAAAACCTATTTATAAATACAAAAGCTCAGGTAACAAGCTTTCAGAATCCTATTTATATTTTTATTATTCAAAGCATCAAGTGCCAGTGTTCACGGTTGCATTAATGCCATATTTCGTATTAAAACTTTTCATTAAATCCGTGAAGCAATTTCAGTATTCCACGATATACTCAGGGAGTTATTCTGTAACACCTGCTTAACAAAAACATACAGATTGGACGAAATGAATCAGTTGGCATAATAACCCGGGGCTCGCCTATTAATATTTTACTCTGGCAATACAAGTGCATACGTAAAGTCATTATTCCCGGATCTGCGTAATTCCGCTGAATTCCGCAAAATGTGGCCATGGTTTGAGATAGGAAGTTAAAGGATTTTGTAAGAGGTCCGTTGGGAGTTCATAACTTTGGTTGGTGTGATTTATCAAGCGTCGCAAACGTCATCATGTTTGGAGTATCTTAATGATGGATCAATTAAAAGACGATGTTAATATATCTCAGTTTTCCAAAATAATCTAGTAGAGATATAATTATATACTAGAGCCATATACGACTGGCCTGTTGGTCTAGTGGTTAGTCACCCTGACTGCAAAGCCGGAGGTCGTGGGTTCGATTCCCACCCAGGACAAACTTTGTGTGATGAGCATTATTGTTTGTTCTGTGTCTGGGTGTAATTTATCTATAATATGTATGTATTTATAAGTTATATAAGTATGTATATCAGTTGTCTGGTTACCATAACACAAGCTCAGCTTAGCTTGGGATCAGATGGCCGTGTGTGAGTTGTCCCAAGATATTATTATTATTATTATTATATACCTCGCCTTTTATAAGAAGATTTGGGGCTTTGGAAAGTGAATTGTGAAACTGTAATGTATGCATCATATCAGCCAATAGCCGTCCACTGCTGAATTTAAGCCAACCCTCAAAGAGCGCCAACCATCACGGTCTTGAGCACTCCGCATCCATCCGCTGCCGCCTTCTTCAAATCATCGATCCATCGTGCCGCACTACGTTAGCCCATGTTGTATTATAAATTGATTGAAGATTCCTAACTTACCTATTCCTAAAAAAAGTGGCCTACAAAATGTCCCTTATTCTTCAGAGACATAGTCACCGTACAGGGCGGGGGCAGTGTATTGCTAGGGCGGGCGGGCACGGAATCTGACCGTAGCATTTTTCACGGACCAAATCCTTCCGGGAATATTAACGCGATCTCTGGTTACTTTGTATATACTTTATGTGCATCTACACGCTTCATAGTGCACGCTCTTAAACTTTCAGAAGTTTAGAAAATTGAGGGCAGTTCTTTATTGGTACCTACTCCAATAAAGAACTACCCTCAATTTTCTAAACTTGGAAAATGTCTAGTGTTTTCACTGGTTTTGGTATGAAAAACCACATAAGTGATGAAGTAAGATGTATGTCTCAATAATATTCAATTGTTGTAAATGAAAACATAAATTTCAAATAGAAGACATAAGTTGTACCTACCTGTTTCGGAAAAATTATGCATCAGAACTTCTTCTCGACCATTTAATAATATCTTGTGTTTGTTTGTCATCTGTCAATTTATGTATGTTATCATCTGAATGCCGGTGATCAAGTCATTATCAACTGCAGTCTTAAGTGATAGAGTACAGATTTGCTGTATAAAAGAACGCAACGATTGCGTATTCACGCGATGATCGCATACAAGCATACAAGTGCGATGATCGCATGCAAGTGTCGTCACATTGTCCGGTCCTGCTCTTCTGGCATCCAGCGTTCCATAAGTCATCAATGGTGTGATCATGAATTAATTTAACATTGACTGATTTGTTTTTTTTTTAGAAACTGCAGAAAGATCCATCATTAAATGACCACGGCTAAGTCCAAAAACACTCCTGCAACGGAAGCACGAAGGTAAGCAGACCACATTTCCACGAGTCTTTCAATTCCCGTTAAAATTTAATTCGGTCCTGCAAAATTAAAATGTGGCCTTTCCACAATAAAAAGAAGCGTTTTTTGTGTTCCCCAGTTTTTAGAGATTAAATCGCTAAGCCTGGATGTGCAAAATTGAAAAAAAAGCTAACGAAAATTATATTTCGCTTCACATTTTAATGTAGGTATGCGGTTTGTTTATGAAATGGGTCATTTTTCAACTGTGGTTTCTTGAGTTCAATGTACTGAGGGGTTTCTCAATTAGATGGTCCCTCGTGGGATGCAAGATACTAAGTAGATAGTGGTTGAATGCGAAATGCGAAAAACTCCGAACAAATTTAAGCATGTTACGTTATTATGTCGTTTAGGTGTACCTCGAGTAGTCTCTAAATTCGTACGTGCATATCCCGCTTTTATCATTCCCGTAGGAATTTCCCGTTCCCGTATAGCCTATAGCCTTCTTCATGAATATGGCTATCATATACAAAAAAATCCGACTGATAGTTCCAGAGATTAGCGCGTTCAAACAAACTCTTCAACTTTAGTAGAACATAGTATACAGATTTGCTGAGGTCTGTCAGTGGATGAGTGCCGTTGAACAGTAAGTTCTGACAGTCATTCGAAGATCATTACGGGTTGTCAGAAGCCCGACAGTCTGACAGCCAATCGTACCAAGGTCGACAGTAATTGGGTTGTGTAGTTCAGATTTGCACCAGCTCCATGTAACATACACACGCAGCCAGTCTAGCTGCATATATTTACGCTAGAAGCTATAATCCTATTTTATCCATTTGTAATTTTGAAAAGGCAACACAACTAAATTCCATACAGACAATTCCTTTTTACTATTTTAACCGACTTCAAACAAAGGAGGAGGTCCTCAATTCGATTGTATTGTTTTTATGTTTGTTACCTCATAACTCCGTCATTTATGAACTGATTTGAAAAATGACTTTATGTGTGTAAAAGGATTATACTGTCCGATAAAACCTATTGTTTCATTGAAATCAGTGCAATAGTTTGGTTTTAAAATCCAAATAGCTGGAAAACATAATAATGTCAGCCAAGATTGCGTATTTTGCTTTCCTGTGACTATCCAGCGGTGTTGTTAAGGGGGGAACACAAAAAAGTAAAAAAAAACAAATTAAAAAAAAACTACAAATTTCAAAATAACTTTAATTTTTATGTACCAAATCAAGCTCAAAGTACCCATAGACGATACCTCACTTTTATAAGCATTCATACCTATCAAACGAGGGCGCCTAAAAAGCGTCAGATTTAATAACATGAATAATTTGAGATTGTCAAAGTACTAGCAAGTAATTATGTAGACGAGACGTATAACTCAATTAATATTCGCAAAGAATTACTCACTAACTAACTTAGCTAGCTACTGATGGAATTAATAGTAATCCTGTTACATTATTTACTTTATATGTACCTAATTAAATGATTACTAACTAAAATATAGTAGTCAAAACAACAAGCAGAAATAAAGACAAGCATTTGAAATTTTAATTCTAGAAAAAAGCTTTTACAACGACTATGTTGTACAGTTAAAGATTTTGCCTTGAACGGGTATAAATAAAAAAAAAAAAAAATAATAGATCTTAGGCTCTAGACAAGAGTGACATTCTGTTGGCGGTAGTGTGGCAATGTCAATTGTCAAAACGTCAAAATGTATAGGATTGATAAAGACTATCGAAATGTCACGTGACCAATACATTATTTTTTGGCATTTCGACAGTCGCATCTTCTAATAGACCAGCAGTTTGTCCAGAGCCATTCTTCTAACAAACAAAAACATACTAATGTAACAAATAACCTAAATCATTTCACATTGCCTCGTCTGTATATTAATATCGAGTACCAGGGAATTAGGAAGCCTTAAGAGTTCGTACGCACGTTACACGCCGTTTTAACAAGCCACTTAGTACAGTCAATCAGGATCAACAGATTAACAAAGTGATTGTAGGCAGTATTGGTTTTTGTTTCACTATATTCTCTTATCTGTCACATGGCTCATCTGATACCAACGGTGGATAGTGGGGGGCAAACTGATGCTGCTTACTTTGATTTCAGAAAAGCATTTGACTTAGTCGATAATGACATGCTGCTTACGAAGTTAGCTGGTGTTGGTTTCACCCCACATTTACTACAGTTCTTTGCCAGCTATTTGAGGGATAGGCGACAATATGTGGAATATGCGGGATACGTGTCAGATCCATATTTTACGAGATCAGGAGTGAGTCAGGGTAGTAACCTTGGACCTTTGGGGTTCCTCCTTGTGGTAAACGACTTACCAGAAGTAGTCCAAGATGCTAGCTGTTTGTTGTTTGCCGACGACCTCAAACTATCCCTCGCAGTAAAAAGCGGTGATGACTGTGTCAGGTTACAGAGGGACATTGACAGAGTGGTGAGCTGGAGCAAAGAAAACCTCCTGCAGTTTAATAGCTCGAAGTGTGTGACAATCAAAAGTGATTGTCACACACTTCGAGCTATTCTCGTGCACACAATCCCATCGTATGCAGCTACCATATTGACGGGTTGCCTATGGAACGGGTCACAGAAGTCAAGGACTTGGGGGTAAGTTTTAACACCAGCTTGACTTTTCGTGATCACGTCATGCGTTGCTGTAGGAAGGCTTTTAGAAATTTAGGTTTCATGCTTCGCACAGTCCGAGGGTTCACAAACGTAAAAGCTGTCATTACGCTATATAACGCATTGGTTAGGAGCCAGCTAGAATGTAACGCAGTCATCTGGTCTCCGCATGAGGTTAAATATAGTCTCATGCTGGAGAGAATACAAAATAAATTTATTAGATATTTATATATGAGGTATTATGGTGTCTATCCATTTTATCTGTTAATGTATCCCACCTTATTTATTTTAGGTATGGTGGGATACAACGAGTTCAGGGTTAGGAGGGATTTGGCACTGGCCTCACATATTTTCAAAATATTGAGAGGGAAGTTGCATAATGCGATTATTTTAGGGCAGTTGAGCCTGTGTGTCCCCGACAGGTACGTGTGGCGACGACGGCGACCACGCCTGCTGGTGGAGCCGCGCTGTCGGACTAACCTTCTGAGAGAGGCGCCGCTGACGCGGGCACTTCGCACGCTCAACCTGATTGCTAATGAGACGGACCTATTTTGTTGTACTCTGGGTGAATTCACAAGGAATGCATTATATATAATTTAGTTATAGATGTTAGTATAAGTTAGGATAAGCGCATTTATCGCATTGGGGAAAAACCCTGTAAGGATAGATGTAAGGTGAATAAATAAATAAATAAATAAATATTCACTTGCAGACGTGTGTGTATGGGCTTGGAGAAATGTTTTAGGTAAGTTTATAAATAGTTAGATACTTACAAACAAGCAAGCACAATATTTAGTTCAATTTCTGGGTCAGGTCAGGAGTAACCCAGAGGAGTAAGATTCTTGTTATTTCTATCCATATTATCTATGCATATAATATACAATCTATCGAAGAATCCCTGTTTCCCTTTGGTCACGCCATAACTTGAGAACGATTTAATTTTTTTTTTTGTGTTTCTAATTGTCTGGGCGAGGATTGAATGAAAGAAAATTTTGAAAAAAAAAAATACATCCGAGCGAAGCTGGCGCAGGCCACCAGTTTTGAATAAAACATGGCTGTCAGAATGTGGCTCTAAAAAGTAGCACTTCTGCATAACCCTTCAGAGAAAACAGGCATGAGAGAGACTGGCACGTTACGTTTTTATTATTATTATTCTCTTTATTCATTGATGATACACATATATTTTACATTTTTAAATATTTCTATACAAACAATAAAAAAAAAACATTTAAAAATATAAAAAATAGTAGTCCGCCGGTGTCGGGAGCAGGGTTCAAGCTACCGGTGGTTAGGGCTCCAGAGAAAGGAACCTCCTCACAATACGAGCCGTATCGAGGAGTACTGCCTTCTGTATCAGGCCCTTTATCCAACAGCGCAACGCCAGCTTCGACAGATGGTCGTCGAAGCTTTTGGCCATCAGACCATTGGCCGTAACGACCATCGGCACAATGATAGCCGAGTCCACATTCCACATGTCGACAACCTCGTGCGCTAAGTCAAGATACTTGATTTGTTTCTCTTTCTCAGCTTTCACGAGGTTCTCGTCATGTGGAATGGTAACATCGATTATCATTGTGCGGCGCGCTAATCGGTCTATCACCACTATATCGGGCTTATTAGCGAAGATAGTCCTATCAGTTATTATTATTATTATTATTGATAGGCACGCGTTTGACTACTATCTTATCTGATGGTAAGCGATGATGTGGACAAAGATGGAGCACGCTTGCCTAGAAGTAACCTATTCACTCTTGACTTAAAAACTCCCAGGTTGTAGCTCTATCAGGAACGAGAGACTCTGGCAGGGAATTCCACTCCCTAGCTGTACGCACAATGAATGTGTCTGTGCGTGTGGGTGGGATGTCCATCATGTAGGTACCAGTGGCGCATCGCCGTTCGTTTTGAACGGTAAAGTCGGTAAAATAAACACTATCATAGTATGAGTGCGTCGTCAGAATATCAGCTTTAGTTTTGTCATTTAAAAATAATGCTTATAAAGATGTAAGGACCATTGTATGATACAGCGAAGTAGACAAAAGCTGATATTCTGATGACGCAGTTACACAGTGATTGTGCTTACTTTACCGATCTGAAAGAAATGAGGGAATGGCAAGACGATAATAAGATCCTTATTTTGCTAGAGTTATAAAAGTGTTATTTTGTTTTTATGTATGTTGTAATTCTAAACAGTAAGTGTGACCAGCACAATTATTTATTAGATTAACTGATTTATAAAGCCATTGACCATCCATCCATTTACTAACAAAAGAATTCAAAACAAAACTGAACGTGCCAGAGGTAATATTAGACGTATCATCGAACAATATGAATTTGATATCCAGCAGCCAGTCTAAAGTTTATTTATTCGCGTAACAAAATACATTGTATACAACACAACATGATGCATGTTACAGGATAAAAAAAAACGAATTTTGTCATGAAACATGGGTGAAAATGTGCCAGTAAATGTTGAAGCTGAATATGCTTCGCCGCCCAGCTCACATAGTAGATTCGGTGATTAAAAACGTATTTTCGTGTCTGTTTTTTGAGTAAAGATATTTTTCGTTTATTTTGTGATACGACCTGCATATTTTCAAGACTGTGAGAGAAGAAAGTGGATCGTGACTGAGTAATGACAACAACACTACAGTACAGTACTACAATGTAATAAAACTCCTCAGGTAGATATATTATTATATTTCAATCCAACAATCTACTACAATAATTATTATAAGCTTTAATTTGTTGTTGCTATATTTTGTCCGCCCCGTAGCTCGCCTCAAAACCAAGTGCACGAATCGATTGCCAGATCGCGCCTTCCTTGACCAGTTATGTCAACCGTCACCGCTTGGTGTTGCCACATAAAAAATAGTTTTCAATAATCGATATGTCTGTTTAGTCGATTTTGAAAATAAAGACAAACGAACCTTACAACGGGTTGATGTCTGTCTTGTCGAGGTTGCTAAATGTTAAATACTTGCTTTGTTTAGATTAGAAATTGACAGAAACATAGTTTTCGAAACACACATTCTTATAATACGAGTATCTTCCTCATTTTGTTTTTATGTTTAGTATAATTTGTTCCATGTTCAATTATGTCTGCTTACTCTTTTATTAACTTTATTTCGATAATATTTATATGTTATATTGATTCACACGAACCGCCACTAGTCCTTTGAAAGGTTTATTAGAAAACCAGCGTCAGACGGCATCAGTCTGTTTGCTGGTTTTCGTGCAACCGTGAGACACACACTTCTGCCGTCCGTTTACTTAAAGGCCGTTAAATGAATAAACCTGATTTTGAGCTATGGTCCAAAATGTGGGAAATACTGTCCCTAGAAATTGTTTAAACATACAGCTTTGTTTAATAGACTAAAATACTTGATAGCAGTTAAGCTTTCTTTCTATGGGTTTTATTGATTGCTAAGTGAAATAATATTGTTTTAAATTATGGTTTTGTGTTTTTGTCATGTTTATCTATTCCACTAAAGAACCTCTTACTATCCTAAAAAACGGCTGGCTGACACGCAGCCGTGATATAGAGTTGTAATACAATTGT
Source organism: Melanchra persicariae (assembly GCA_947386135.1). Taxonomy (NCBI): domain Eukaryota; kingdom Metazoa; phylum Arthropoda; class Insecta; order Lepidoptera; family Noctuidae; genus Melanchra; species Melanchra persicariae. The sequence goes on along the minus strand of OX376653.1, from coordinate 868,066 downwards.
AACCACTATAGATTTACTTTCGAGTCACAGTTTAATGCAATTCCAAAGCTAAATAACAGTTAAATCACTAAACCTTCTTTTTGCATTGTAAATTAAATGAAACTCTACGCACTGCACTTGCGAAAAAGCGTTATTAGACTTAAACTGTCTATTTTATTGTTAAGAGATACTGATATTATACAGATTTATGGTCTATAATACAGTTTCTGAATAATCTGTGCACAATAACTGTCTTTTAGTTTAGGAATTACTGGCTAACCCATATTGCTCTAAAGTCAAATGGACAACTATGTGTTAGATCTTAGGTTATCTTTTTGTGCTTTTAAATGTGTGTGCGTGTTAAGTGTGACAATTAGGTAATTAAAATAAAACGTAGTTTTTTTCGTTAATGTTTTTTTAATCAAATAAGAAGTTAAAATATTTTTTATAAAAAAGTGTTCACAAACCTTTGTGTTTTTAACAGAATTCAACTCTAAAACATATACTGATTTAAACTGTTGTTAAAAAAAATACTTTGCAGACTTCATCGCTTGTTCCATTCAAATGTTTTAATGTTAATGTACTTCTTGGAGCTCTTTTGGGTTCGGATGTAATTTTTCGTTTTGGTATTGTTACAGAAGTGCTTTGTTGTATAAAAATTCTCCTTTCTTTCCAAAATAAATCCCAATATTTTTTGTTAATAGATTCTCGTGTTTCCATAGTAAAGTTAGTTGAACATTTTTTTGTACATTTTTCATCACAACCTATCTTCACATTATAACTTAGTATTTTTTCTTGCTTTTTCTTTATTTTCTTTTCTTTTATAGTCATCGTAATACGGCTTTCATTCGTCGCTCCATTTACTGCAGTGACAATACTAGACGAAGAACCAGTTTCCGGGTGCATAGAATTGTTTTCAGGAAGTGGCTCCAAATTAATATCGGTAGTAGGACTTATTGGTTTTTGACGGGATCTCTGACGGGGCTTTGACTGTCCGTTGTCGTCGTCATCGTCATCTGATGAAGTTTCATTACATGGGCAGTAATCCTTATCTTTAACTGAATCATCAGAAGAAAAATCCCCTGTTGGTGAGTGGTTTGACCGTGTCGGCGACAATATTTCTGTATGGTTATCATATATGTAATTTCGATCACACAATTCCGAAGAAATACGTGAAGGCAACGGTGACGACGACCTAGGTGGCATAATTTCTTTACAAGTTAAAGACATTTCTATGCTAAAGTTAGCATCTGCACTAAGAGTAGAAGCAAGCTCGGAGAAATCTAGACCCAAATCTAGAGAAGTTTTCGTTTCATTCAATTTTCGAAAAATACTTGACGTCATTGAATAATCAGCTGCATAATATAATGAGTTGACCATTTTTTGAATATGTTTTGGGATATTATTGTTTCTGCCTGACGTAGTTTTCTTGCATAGCTCGGTGGAAGATTGACGATGTTGACGACGCGGTGGCCGATTTTCTTTATTGTTAACCATGTTTGGTTGGCATCTATCATTGCATATGCCTAACATCGCTTTGACTCTTGAGTTCTTAAATCTAGAAATAAAATCGTAACAAGAATAAGGCAAAAATGTTAGTTTTAAGCAAAAAAGTATTTTGTAATTAATTTGCGTGAATTTATTATTTTATGTAATCAAATGACCTACACCTGAGGCCCTAGACAATGTGCTATTCGATTAGCGAATGCGACTGTCGAAATGCCAAAATGTAGGAATTTGATCACGTGACATTTCGATAGTATCTGTCAATTCCATACATTTTTGACGTATTGACAATCGCCTTCGCCACGCTACCGCTGACAGAATGTCACTTGTCTAGAGCCCCTGGCCAAAAACATATAGGTAGGTAAGCATTATTGAGTACCAATGCAGGGTTAGTTTTTTTTAAGAATCTTTATGGCAGCTATCTAATATAATATTATATATTAGGTACTATGCTGACCCTTATACATATGAAGATGAGATGAAAATTGGTTCTTAGAAATCCATCTAGGTTTTGAAACGCATTAAAACTGCGTTTACGGTTTTTGTAAACTTTTTTCGGCCCAAAAACAGAAAAATCTAATTTTTATTTACGAAAATCATACCTAATTTTTATAACGAACAAGAAGTTATATCGACAATCCAATTTCAAAACGAAAAAAAAACATTAAAAAATCGTTAATTAATTTAGTTTTATTGCGTTTCAGAAACTCGAGATTTATTTTGCATAGCTGCCGTATAGATCCATTAAAAGCCTCAACCTGTATAAATCCAGACAAGCAAAATGCAAAAAAAAAAATCATTAATAAGTAGGTACTAGGTTGCCGAATTTATTGATTCATTCAATACACCGTGTGGGTACACGTTACTGCTTGATATATTACGATCTGAATAAATGATAACGCAATTTATGGAAACAGGTACATGCGTTTTATATTACGACGTGAATAAATTACATAGCAATTAATTAATCTTAAAAATAATGTAACAGAACTCTTACCTCCCGTTCGTGGCCATTTTTGGCGGGAAAGCACACAATCGCTTACAGACACGTCTTACTTCGCCGCGGAGTACGGACAACTTACTGGAGTTATGGAGTATGCGAGGTGCGGGGGCATACCAGGAAGGTAGGAACATAGACGTCTTTTAGTGTAGGAATGTCACTTAACCGTTTTTTTTTTGGTATTCCTCGACCTTTTATTTGAAACAATCACAACTAAATAACGGTCACTGTCTCTTAGATTTGTATATGCTCCAAAATCACGCTGGCTTACCAACGACTAGCCAGCTAAGTGTGAATAACGGTTTTGTAGAGTGGTAATTGAAGAAAACTGTCTTTTAGATTTCGTTAATGCCAATGCGCCTTGTATTACCATAAATCACTAAAATGCGTATAAAGTGATGTAACGGTTTTAAACTGTTGTAGTTTCATGTAACCGTTTTCTAAGATTGCATAGTAGATTAAAATAAATTCTAAACATACGGCTACAAGCGTGTAGCCGTATTATAGTGTTATAAAGTGACATAACCGTATTTAAGTGTTGAACGATCTCAAAAAAGATGTAGTTAACCGTGTGTGTAGCCTCCAGATCTTTAGCGTAAATGAAGATAGATAAATAAGACCCAGACTGATTGGTAGAGAAAAAATTGCTCTTTTACGTAGTACATAAAACTCAAATTTGCCAAAATGTCACTTAACGGCCTTTTAGTAAACGGACGGCAGACTTAGTTTTTAGCAAACCTATCATTTTTGGTTATTTCTCTGTAGCGTGCGTGTATCATTTATGTGTCGCAGACAATTTGCTTAATCAGCCGTTTAATTGGTGGCCTAGCCTTTTCATTTCAATGCTTCGATATTTCAGCGACCTAAGTGACATCTTTTGTTCACTATCGTATAGTGATTTGCCCATGTCACATTTATGTCGCTGATTAAACGGCTCAGTTGAACGAAAAGGCTAGACTTTTAATAAAATGGTGAATATGTACTAAATTAATATTACTTTCTTTCTTAAGTTGGAAAAAGGCAGGCATATTGATTGATGTTTTGAGACTGGATATCTTAACAAGATAATGCTCAAAAGTGTTATTATGAAAGTCCTACGTAGCGTCATAAGGGTTATCATAGCATTTTGATAAAAATATATTTATTTAACCAGGGCTATTTGTAAAACACTAACAACCTTTCAGTGGGTAAAAGTACTCATGATTATAAATAACTCTTACTATGAGACCAACCTCTGAAAAATAAAAAAATAAATCAGCTGTTTCATACAAAAAGCAATATTCACCAGATGAAAATGTATGAAATAGCTGATTTATTTATTCTAAAAATAACCCTGAAGTTTTAATACTTTACGTACAAAAACTGTTTCTGTTTCTACTTTTTGTTATTTAATGGGAAAATTTTGACTAAACACTGAAATAATAATTTCTAATACCAAAGTAAGCGACGCCCCCACACAACCCCCCACGAAAAACTTTTTCAAAAGAACCAATTACAAGTAAAATGTTCTAACGTTCAAACTCACGAGCAACCACCCGAGCTAGCTTATTACCAAAATATAATAATGACACATTCCCAAACTAACTCCAAATAATATTGGAACTTAATCAATTAGCTGTCGCACGCAAGTACCCGTGCATGCGGGCGGGCGGAGCCGGGCGCTTTCCATATATTATTCAGCGCTGAATCGGGCAATGCTGCTCGGCTGATATTAGGCTACTGCCGAAATAAGGAGCGACATGACTTACAGGCTCTGGGACGCGAATAGAACCTCCTTGCATTTTGGTCTGAATTTAACATTCTTGGTGCTTGTAAAATCAGTCTTAGTAAGGAGTATTAGTATCGTCGAGGACCTCAAAATAGTTGAGATAAGACTATTCTGATGTAGAATGCCTACAATCTCAACCATATTGGGCTTGAAGAGTAGGTTTAATATTATGAATAAATCAAGTGTCAAGCTTAAAATACCGATAAACGGATGAATGATGAGTTTCATGAATAAAGCAACTGACACCATCGGCCACTTCACTGTTTAAAAATATGCATTCGATGACAGGATTATAAAAGCTTTTTTGTATAAAAATTTAATAATTTGTATTAATAGGTTTTAACTTTCAATACAATGAAATGAGCAATTCTTCGAAAAGTCATTCGTAGCACAGCGCGCTACGTTGGAGCTACGGCGTAGCATTGGTGTAGCTGCTACAGTAGTTGTGTCAGCATAATCCACGTCATAAGGATATTAATCGTTTTGTTATGGCGAACAATAATTGTATGGTCTAGTCTAGATTTATATTTAGAGGTTGTAGACAAAGAGACATTCCATCAGCGTTGAATGATAAATGATATTTATTTTGTAAGTAGGTCGTAAATAACACTTTTACACGACAATTTTTTGGTCGTTTAAAACTAGATGCGGCCTGTTTTTCCTAGCTGACTACCCTGAGAAGAAACACCGAAATAAACTGAGAGGCCAAATCATATGAGAACCATGTAGGTTGATGTTTGTAGTACCAGTTCCAGTACTTTCTTTTGAGGAAAGTACACAGACTTGAGTGGACCTGTCCAGACAGTGCAAGCGTTTGTCAATTACCGTGTAGCTCAAATTTTAAGAAGCCTAACGATTTGACGAACAATACCAAAGTATGGACATTTGGGTAGGCCGAAAATAGAACTCAAACCACCAGAATCACATGAAATGAAACCCTTATGGTCCTCACATTCAGAATACGTTTGATGAGGACCATGCACATAAGTGTATGAAAAGGTCTTTTGAGAAAAGAACCACACAGATTTGAGTGGACCTGTCCAGTCAGTGCAAGCCTTGGTCAGTAGTCGAGTAGTTCAACTTAGAATCAATAAAGAGCTCAATGACTCGACGAACAATGCCAATGAAAGGACATTTGAGTAGGACACAAAAGCACTCTCAAACTGCTAGACATCGTTAAACAATGGTTAAAGAGAAAAAAAATACTATTTTCCCTCATAAAAATGTAGTCCTCATATCCACAACAGCGAATTGAAATAAAAAAAAAGTAAATAGAATACTTTACAAAGTATTCATGCCAAAAAGTATATAAAAATGAGAATATAATTATAAATGTCAATGTGTAAAATATAAAAGTGTAAAGGATAAACATAAAATAAAAATCAGGCCGTGTAGATCATTGAAGCGCTCAATCCCAAGCCTTTTTGTCCTGGGACGACACAGTTGGCGCAGTGGTTAAGCGATTGACTGATGCGCTGCGTGTCGCGGGTTCGATTCCCGCACGGAACGAATATTTGTATGGCCTACAGATACTTAGTTGTTCCGGGTCTGGTTGTTTGTGTATGTGAGTTTATATGTTTGTCAACGCACCCACGATACAGGAGAAATTCCCAGTGTGGGGCAACGTTTTAAAAAAAAAAAGAGTCTTTTACTGTGTAAAAAGCTTTCTGAAGATTATGATATGTATATGTTGCAGCCAATTAATTGTCTTAATCAGCCGTTTAATTGGTAGCCTAGCCTTTTGACCTAAGTGGCATCTTTTGTTTAATATCGTTTAATGACTTGCCCACGTCATTTATGTCGCTTTCTGACCGAACTTGCTTAAATGTAATTGCCCCTATTACATGTAAATACCGTTAAAATTAGGCCCTCTTCCAAGAATCTAGCCATAATTATGCACACAACCTGCACAGCACAGCACAGCACAGCACATGTCCCCTCGGCGGGGTCATTACCCCGCGCAACGTTTTTATTCGCCCCGCGTACGATAAAGTGCATTGTTTTTGTGGCCGCGGGCGAACGCACGTACGGGGCGCGCTGAAATATTCGCCCGTGTCGCACGATTGAACGAATAGCCTTACGTGAAGCGATTTTTAAATGATATTTAGTTCTGCTTCTAAAATAGTAAGTGTAGGTATACTTACAGGACACATCATCAAGCCTGTTCGTCTGCTTGGTGATATGTATAATAATAATGTGACGACACGGTTGCCGCAGTGGTCGAGCGATTGGCTGCTGCGCTGCGTGTCGTGGGTTCGATTCCCGCACGGAGAGAATATTTGCATAGCCTACAGATAGTTGTTCCGTGTCTGGCAGTTTGTGTATGTGAGTCTGTATGTTTGTAAAACGCACCCACGATACAGGAGAAATTCCTAGTGTGGGGCAACGTTTTAAAAAATGATGTGATTTTTCTTGGCTGACCGGAAAGTCTTTGAATAAGCTCTGGACACTAGTTGGCCAAAGCAAGAAAAACCTGCTCTGATGTTCGTAGATGACGCCCTGAAGTGACAATGTTGTGCTGTTCCATACACGATGGAAACCCTGTGTGTCTTGTTGCCTGCTCATAACAGGAACTGACGGACGCCGCCGATGCATGGCGCCAATATCGAAGTCCAAAGTAGAAAGTCCGGGTCGCCTTCATTTAGAGTGCCGCAATGGTAATAGAACGCGATCGTCGCGCAATTCCGCTATCGACGCGATCATTTGAAAAAAAGAAATAAAGAAAATTGCATTTATTGGCACAGTAAAAAACACCTTCCAAAAGAAGAGATAATTTATGTAAAAACAAAAATACAATATTGTGCCAAAAGGGCTCAGCTCAGCATAATGTCAGGTGGCAACACTAGGTATTACCACCTAACGCTGATTTTCAGCTGCAGCCCACGGGTGCCATACGCTCGATTCGACTCGATTTGCATGATGATGACTTTTTATTAATTAAGAGGATGCCTATATCAAGCTAAGAAGGTACCATAATATTTTGATTACCAAAGAGTCCTTAGAACTTCTTCGCCGTTCTTTTCAGTTCCATAAAATGAGGGGTTTCCTAAAATGACGAGCATGAGGTGGCAGCACTGAGGCGTCAGGTCCAACACTGTCGAAACGCTACTGTTTTCATGTTTTCGACATTTTTTTTTTATATAATAATATTTTGTTAAATTGACATCAACGTCATGTGTGTTCTCGCCTATGTGGCGCCAACTGGATTTGATTGAGATTCAGCAGCAGATGTTAGTCCAAAAAATTATGTCCTGAATTTTGATCCTATGATGTAATATATGACCTAAGATTCAAGACATGCCATTTTATTTAGTGAAATGCCAAAAGTATCAGGGATTGATCACGTGATATTTCAACAGCGTTTGTCAATCTCATACAATTTGAAGTTTAGACAGTCGCCTTCTCCATGCTACGATTGACAGAATATCACTTGCCTAGAGCGTCTGATCACATCTCAGTAGCACGCTCGAACATTAACATTCTACGTGAAATAATAGAATATTCACAAAAATAACAAATACACAATAGTGTATAGTGATATGCACAAACATCCTCGTAGGAACAAATAACCTGAGGGCTGCAAATATTGGTGCTTATGCGGAACCGAAGCTTACACGCGGAGAACAAAAACCGGGGCTTCGATACCCGACACAAGCAAATAAACATTTTCCTTGTAAGGAATCTTCTGGGTTTTTCTATGAATAAAATAAGGTTAAAATAATAACTAGCTACCACCCAGATAATTGAGTTTCATAAATATTGGGATCGTAGTCCATTTTTGTGGCATTCTTAATTATGTGGTACCAGTAAATTATGGCCCACTAGCACTTCGCCCGCGACTTCGTCCGCGCGGATTTAGTAGGTACTCCACAAACTTCAACACCTATAGGTACCCATATGAAGGTTAGTTTTGGAAAATTAAGCACAACGATTTTCATTAATTTACATTGATTACTTAGCCATTTCTACTTATTCTATGGTCTCAGGTTCAGCGCAACTGTTCACCCCGTTCACCCCGTCAGGAGTTGATTATGCAAAAATGGTTAGGTACATCTGTTTCAATAATCCCATTTTTAGTTTGTTCATAGCATCCCGACGTAAATTAAAGCACGCAATAATGTCCTCCCCTAAAAACTTAATCACCCCTGCTTCACCCCTTATTATATAGGTATGTAGTTTATTTGCGAAAAATCCAAACATTTGTTATTCTTATTGTTTTAACGAAATCATTTTCAACTTCATCGGACCAAGCATTGTTATGATTCTTCCCAGTTCGCTCAAGCCGCGACATTTTTCTTACTCCGAGCATGTTTATTACCGTCGTAACTTTTGAACGAAAGGTTCGATTTGAATAATTTAAAGTGTAATTTACACGGACATAATCAACCTTAATTATCAAACCATTTAAATGGATAAGTATTGATATCATGATACCGAAATCACCATTTTTTCAAATCACCAAGGATTTGCTTGAATAATTTGAACAAAAAGCGGTCATGGTGACTTAACCATAATAGTTAGGCATATGCTATCGCGGACTTTTTTGTAGACATTGATGACCTCAATAAAACTGTAGTACATCACTTTGCTATATTGTCAATAGATTCCGCAGCGTACGCGCTATAAGGATTTTTTCTCACACCTTGGGTTACATTATCGAAGTTTTCATACGGATCTCTAACTTTTTTGAAAATATTCTATAGCCTATGTCCATCATCGATAATGTACAATTCTACTGGTGAAAGAATTTTTCAAATCGGTCCAGTAGTTTCGGAGCCTATTCATTTCAAACAAACAAACAAACAAATCTTTTCTCTTTATAATATTAGTATAGAAGTATAGATGAATAATAACAGCCGCACGGGCTGATCTTCAAGGTTAAGCAGCGCTTGCCTAGGTCGGTCTGTGGATGGGGGGTGACCATCTTAATATATGGAGAATCCTCCGTGCCTCGGAGATACCGTTGGTCCCGGCTGTTATTTGTAGATCTTTCGCAGTCGTTAGGTACGAATTGTCAGAAGCCAGAAAATCTGACTCCAGTCCTGCCAAAAAGTACCGTGATACCCAGTTAATGGGTTGTGGAGGTCTGGTAGGCGGCCGCTCCACGTAAAATACCTACTTGTATTCAGCTGAATCCGGTTTGACTGGGAGCTTACCCCGATTTAGTTAGGAAAAGGCTAGGCAGATGATAAATAAATTAAGGCAAGTTTACTGGTACCAGGGGCGGGTCCAAGACTGTCGTTTGGCGGACTCAAGACCCCCCCGGTCTTGAGTCCGCTGAGGGTAGGTTTATATTTTGGTCTCCTTGGTTAAGGGGCTTGAGCCTCCTACCCCCTGGATCTGCCAGTGACGTGTGCCACATTAATTCAAATTTCTTTTAGACCTTCACCTAACCTTCCAGTTAAGGAGTATCTGTAGTTTATCCACGATTCATCGCTTATGTTTAAATCTCATGAGATTGGGCTTGCTGTCATCAAATGGACACACACACATGGACACTTTGGGCTGCCGGCTCTTTGCAGTTGAGCAATGCCAGATAGAAAGTTTTAATCTCTTTTAATCGAATCTAGTGCCTCATGCTCAGCAGTACCCTCATAGTCAGCCTCATTCAGGTTCTTACCAGCGATGACAACAATGACACTACCTTTAGGACTAACATCCACACCTCCTAAATACTCATAGTCCAGAGTCTAGACTATACGTACTTAGGAGATATGATAATATCACAGGGAGACGTTTGTCGTAAAAATATTTTACTTTTATCAAACAAAAATGTTTTTCCTGAAAGTCACGCTTCGTAAGCTAAATAAAACCTAACCATTAATGACATTGGAGTAACTTATACGTATTTCATATCACTTCCGCGTTCAAATCAATTCGTAAGCTTAATAAAACAGACATTGCCGGAATTTGGTTCGTTTCGGTACACTCAGCCACGATTATACTGAAAGACAGTGACAGCTGACCTTATCACGGCTTGACATAACTCCTGGCACGCGAATGTCACGCCGACTGTACTCGACGATTCCTGTATTTCTAGAAGTTTCTCTGGAAATTCGGGTGCTGAGTATTTTGGGTGGCTATGGTTATAGAATAACGTGGCTAGGCATGTATGATGTGATTTACAGTGTGAACTGACCCCAGCGGCTGGGAGGTGAAAAGCTAATGGCTACCGATTTATTTTTGCTATCGAGCCGTTACTTGTCGAACAAACTGAACGGTATTTTTTAATATATAAATAAAACTCTACAGATATGGTGAGGGGTGTGGTGCTCGCGAACGCATCAGGCCTCAAAGCGGCTTGATGCCAGTTTCAGTCATTTGTCGAATACTCTAATATCAACTTGCGACGTCTTCATTGCTCCTGATTTTTTAAGAAATGCCGCGTTGTTCAGTGGTAATAGTAGCTGTTACCTACTGTGAGGTGCATGAAATAAAGACTACTCATTTTACACAAAAGGACCAAAATAATTATGGTTTTTCTTATTAAATTCAGTAAAACATATTATTGCGTGAAGCTAGAAACACGAGTAAAAAATTCAATTATTTTCATAAGGAACAAAAACCATCTTGCTTAGTACAAATCGCGCAATGAATCAGCTGGCCTAATAGCGCAATGGCTAAGTGTTTCAATGTCAATCTCACTTACCATATTTTTTTCGTGAAGCGGCCACGTATAGTTAGAGATGTGATGTTATGTGTTGATGATCAGAAAATATCTGACCATCAACCACCCTATTCAGTAGGTATTGAATGACTGTACGATTCAATCAATTTCAACTGTTCACAAAAAAAGTTTATGTTGATCGAATGAAACATACAATTATATTTCAAACCTTTTTTATGAATGGGAAGTCAATAAATGACTCCTTCTGCTCCGGGCGTAACGGAAGGGAGTGTCAGACTCTTACTGAGTAAAACCCATCCGTGTTCCTCCTAATGCCCTTTGCGTTCCAGGGCCGCGGTGACTCTTTCGAAAAAATTCCGCAACGCTGGCAGGCACTGGCCGACACCAAAAAATAGCACAACATGCTCAGCTAGCAACACCTAAACAATTGAAGAAGCAAGTTTTAAATAATTATTTAAATTCATAAGTATACAATAAATATCCGAAAAACTTGAAGTTTATTTCTGTATTCCTAATCTAGATTCGAGTTGATAGAATAGTGGTAGTTTAGGTGCGACGTTTGATTTTATGAATTAAAGTGATTTTGAAGCCCGTCCTGAGTGAGGGTTTATCACATGCTTTAAGAGGAGATTCCTCCAATCGTGCTCCATACAAACAAACTTTACCTATCATCAGAATATTAACTAATTCAAATATATAGAGATTTGTAAATACAGATCAAGGATATACACACTATAATAATAATAATAATAATAATATTTATTGACATAAAAGTATGTTACATTTATATATGGAACCCTGACTCCTGCGCTAGGTTGTAACCTGTGTTACAGGAATCAGTGTCTTCTCCCAGTAGTTTTATACAGATATTATGCCTTAAATAAACACTTAAATTAAACAATACCTACTTGAGGTGTATGTGTGAGGATGGGCGTGTGTCCGTGTGTGTGTATGTGTAAGCGTGTGATGATGTTTGTGTGTGTGTGAGTGTGTGTTTGTGTGAGAGAGAGCATGCGTGAACTTACGTGTCGTATCGTGGTGTATGATGCTGGCCATTACAGGGTTTATGTTATTAATTTTTCAGTCTGTATGTAGTCCATTGTTTGTAGCCAGGTGTTTATTTTCTTTTTAATTTCATTTTTAGAGAATGGGTTAATCACTCTGGACGAGACTAGGTTGTGTGTGTCATACTTCCATTATCATAATTATTTTGGGGTTAAATAGAATTAACTACCTACTACTGTTTACTATGACTAGATAATATACGCTAGAAACTATTTGTAAAATTTCATTATCTTAAACTAGCTTTAGCCCGCGGCTCCGCCCGCGTGAATGCCGGTTATCGCGTAGTAGTAGCAAAGTAGCCAATGTCCTTCTCGATGGATGGATGGATGCGTGAAAGCGTAACCGACAGCTGTCTGTACCTGTACAGGCAGAGTTACTTTCGCATTTATAATATTAATTGGGATTTAATTTTTTTTGGTAATAACGATTTCGTCGATATTTTGCTATGATCTATACTTTACATCACTTATTGCTTAATATGCATATATTATGTGTGTTTATTATGGATTCCCTAGATACAGGTATATGCTCCACCCTTTTTTTGCAAATATTCTATTAGTTAGTGTACTTGTTGTGTAGTTGTACGTGTCGTTGTGTGTGTGATAAATATGAGCTCGTGTGTCGTTTTTATGGGTTTTAATTTTGTGTTAGTAAAATAAGTAGGGAAAACGCGGAGACATGAACTCGAAAAAATTTTTGTTTAAGACATTTTTCTCTACTGATTTATTGACCTGTGGTCTTTTTAGTAGGTACTGCCAACAATGGATAATTTTCTTTATATAAACATTTTTGAGAACTAGTTACCTATCATTTAACTTTGTGCGCTGATACCGAAAACTAATACTGTAAAGATTAAAAGAAATTATCCTTGGAATTTGAATGAAGCATACATATAAATAGCAAAGAAATGAGTCTTTTTACATTACCTTCTTAGATGTTCTATTCACTAAACAATTGCTTTCCTCAGAATACCATTCCTTCATTTTCTGCCTCATCGACATTAAAAGCGGCGATCTTCTTTTGTCCACAACAATTGTAAACACGACTCCACTCGCTCTTAGTTGAGACACACTAATTTTTCATTCGCACCGACAGGTAGCCGTATCTCTGTTTGCATCCTATTTACAGCTCCCTCGGACAGTTAAAAGGAGTCAAAGAAAAGCCTATCTTTTCCGTTTACACGTTTGCTGTGCTAACTTCGCTGGGGCGATGTTTGTGCACGTGTGTGTATCATACGCTGCACTAGTGAATGTCGTGAACCAGGGCTGCCACTGGCCTACTTTTCTCCGTGTCCGGGAAATGGGACGTTTGTGAAGATCCCTGGCGCTAATTACAAGCTTCCTTTCACACGCCCGATGGAGCTTTTTCGAATGTTTATCACGTATTCCGTATGTCGCAGAGTTTCTTTGGAATTCGGGATTTGTTTAACGTTTTAATCAAGTTTGGAGCGGGAACCCTAGCTACGCGGCTGTGTGCTAATGTGTGTCCGTGAGAGCTGCTTTGTCGTAATGCACACAGCGTCATTAGCATGGAGCCAGTTGTGGGTGCAGTCATAAAAATTTCATTTGTCAATCTGCTGCTCGGCCACTGCAGGCATAGAGCAACCGAGGTCGAGGCAGAGCGACTCGAGCCGGTTTATGTTATGAACTTTTTGTTATTAGTATTTTTAAACTAGTTTTTAGGGACTGCGAAAGCATTAAAGTTTAATACACATTCAAATTAGCTGAAGTCATAACCTGGTGTTGCATCCGTTTGATAGTAAATGTAAACGAAATGGAATAAACATATATTTGGTCAGCTTCGTTGGTGTACCAAATCTATAATTCTATTTTATTTCATTAAATTCTACTAATTTTGTATTAATAAATTTTTCTGGGACCTCCTAAAGCTCGGCATGGCTTAACTTTGCAAAAACATAAGAACTATGTAATAAACTGGCCATCACAGATATCTGAGAAAGGGCCAAATGGGAAGATTGAACGGTATGGCTCATCCTGTTATGAACCGGAATTAATCATCCCAAGCTGCTGGAAAAATAATATCATAATTATCTTATGCTTAGGTGGAGCACATCACGGGTTGAAATTGTATTAACAAGCTTTTTCTCAAGACCGGAAAAATCAAAAAGATCAGAACCCTGTTAGAAGAGCAGCGTTACTAATGATGCTTTTTCGCTACATTAAACTGAATAAGTTACGTTATTGTAACGTAGTACAAAAAGGTACTGGTGAAAAATATTCAAAAAATCGCAAATGATTAGTGTGCGCTATCATCTAACAATTCTACCAATCCGAACGGTCGAAATACTCTTTGACGCGGGCCGCAGAAGCTTGCGCGGCGCCTGGCAGTAGTCGCCGCGACGCCAACCCGAGCGCACGTGTGCGCCCCCCGCCCCGCGCCCGTCGCTCGCAGCGAGTGAATTGTGAAACGAAAAAAATAAAACAACACCGCAGTGAAAGTGCATGTGTCAGTGGATTTAGATATGCATTGTGTTTGATGTGTATCACAAACGTGGATTGAAGGTATTGTGTTCGATAATTCTGTAGTTTAGTGTGTCGACATCCTGTATCCCAGGTAGGTACAGATTAAATCTTAAATGAAATGTTTTATCAAATTGTGGTTATGTAAAGCGGTGTAAAAAGCTGTTTTACAATCTATCGTAAGTAATGGAAATTCGATTGCAAGCCTTCGCTATTAAAATATCACGATGAGTATGCGTGTTTTTTACCATGCAAGCTTGAAAGGAAACCAACTTAAATAGCGAGCATGGGTTAACTACGTGCGGTCCCACGGTGGGCGCCAATTTTCTTTGGTCCCACGGTGGGCGCCAATTACTTTCTGCGAAAAGGTACCACATGAAACCTTAGGGGGAGTTATTTCGTTAAAAGACATATATTTTCAGTGTATGTTACGACACAAATTAATTCCATAAACAACGAAAAAGCAAATTTTAAACAAATTATTTTCGGAGTAGGTATGCATTATCTAATGCCTTGTTAAACAACAAAAGGCTTCATAATCGAGTAAATAAACGTTTTAGGCCTGTTTTAACATGTATTACGTGCGTAAAAAGGTAGAGAATGTCGTTAATACTTTAACGTTTATGCTATCTTTAATGTTTTCGAGACAACAATTTCATTTTCAATTTTATTTTATCCATCGTTATCGTCAAATTGTTTTACGAGAGTGAATGTCAACCCTTCAACATTGAGAGTGAATGTCAACCCTTCAACATTGACTGGGATTTATTATAACAACAATACGAGGAATAGTGCTTATATTATTTCATACCAAGTGGAACTGAACTTGAGAATTGGGTTTTCTCAGAATATAGGTTTTGGACTTGAAATTCATTAATTAAACAATTAATTAGAATGACAGATTCTTTATTTAACGTTGTTCTTGTAGAACAGCGAATAATTTTCTAGCTACTAAAAAAGCAAGAGGAATTTAGGCTTCAAAATGATTACTTCACATGCCTATAGATATTATTACTGCGAGTTTTGAGGCTCTGAGGTAGAGATATGGTTTTGGGTGTAACAATTTTGATGATTACAGTTTTTACATGATTCCTTTCCTTTTGTTTTACTATCTTTTTTCCATTCATTTATATACATCTATATATTTATTTCTCGTAAATCCGCTAGACATCAGCTACCTACTTGGTCATTTATTTCTTATCCATACTGGCATGAGTCACTGGTATGAGCAATTACTATATGTATTACTTTTGGAGTACAGCATATTGCCTATTTAAAATTTTATCACTTTATCACAAACCAGTTATATATTTAGCTTTTATGCAATATAACGAGTTCCTGTAATTTAAAATTTAACTCAATATTAACTCACCAAAGTCACTGTTTTAGGAAGCACGGTTTTCTATCAATAAACCAATTCTTAGAATTATGATTATACTAGGCCATGAATGAGGTTTTTCAATTAAAGCTGCAAAGGTTTAAGTGGCAAATAATACGAATGCAAATCGAGATATCAGATTAACATTGGAGTTGTCCAGATTAGGCTTGCAAATAAAACGCTAATTTTGATTTACCTTTTTACCTTTTTTTTAAGAAAGCTGTATCTAATTTGAAAAAAAACCCCACTACTGATTCCCCCACCATTTCACAAACGCCTGTAAAACCAGTAAAAATTGTTGTCTTTATCTGAACTCCTGCAGTTTTAACTTGGATCGTTACTTAACTTCGGAAACGTGTTTTAAAATATTTGATCAATGACTTTCTTCATACTTTTTCTTTTGCAAAGAGCGTTGTTCCGAAGTTCAATTTTTATGTTAAAACGTGCGACAAGGGCAGTAGGTTACAGAAACTTTCATGACATTATATTTACCGAGGATGTTATTAATGCTGCTTTTAAGTAAAATGTTTTTACTTGTTGTGGGCGCTTTTTTAAGTACACGTAATTTTATTTTATAATCAGTGGGAGTGGTATAACTGTTTCCAGATCTAAACGCAATAGAGTTGGCAGATTTTATTTTTATCAGTAACACTGCTTTATTAAATATGCAATAGATATAATGTAAATGACAGATCCTCGTTCTTTTATTTTTTATCGGCGGTGTTTAGTTTTAATAAATAATGTTAAGTCAGAGCTCCTGCTCTTTTTCATTAAAGGAAATATTTAGATAGAAACTATACAACAGTGACAAGAAAATAATTTATGTAAAGCATGACTAATTTTATTCCCTAATGAATAAAGAAAACCTCTTCCATTCATTACAAGTAATAATAATTAATTCATTAAAGACAACGTTTGTTCTTAACCTGTAATTGGAAATAATTATTATATTGCTGCAAAGTCCACAGGGCCAATTCTACTAATTTTTCAGCAACTTTTGCCATTCGTATCTCAGTCGCAATCTGTCAATAAAAACTTTTTCACAAAAAAAAAGAAACCGACTTACACTACAAAGTATAAAATAACTTTAATTTCGGAAGTCGGTGTCAAATAACGAAGAAGCAACCAAAAACACCGACTACCGAAATTAAAGTTATTTTGAACTTTGTACTGTTTTTTTTTAAGTCGTTTTTTATTTTTCACTTATTTTCACATATTTTTTCCAGCTATTTGGATTCAATAACCAAACTACTGAACCGATTTTAATAAAATTTCAATGGGACTATTTAGGAAGTATACCCTTTCCAACAAAAAAATATTTTTTCAAATCGGTGGCAAGCGACGGAGTTATGCCCGAACAAACATAAAAAAAACATCCGAATTGAGAACCTCCTCCTTTTTTAGAAGTCGGTTAAAAAAAAGCATTAATTTCTATATATTTTTGACAGATTGCGACTGAGATGCGAATGCGATTGTTGCTTAAAAAATAGTAGAATAGACACGTATTCATTTACAAACAATATTAACTATCAACAAATTAAATTAAAACTGTCAATAAAATTACAATAAATGAAAATGTTGATGAGTTCATGTTCCGATGTCACTAAAATGATCAAAATCCTAGCAAACAATATAGCTAGTCTGTGATTAAGTACTTTACCCAAAGAGGGCGTTAGTGAAACTAGTTTGAAGCAGTACTCGCAAGTTATGTGTTTAATAAATGATTAATTCGACGCCCCGGGCGGCCCACTCCCACTCACTTATGTATAGAATGTGCCTGAAAAAGGACAGATTGTATTGCTCCGGTTTTCATCTGAGTGGGATTTGTTACTACTAATTATATTGAGGCGGTAATTATAATCGTATGTAGGTAATGTGGATTACAACATACGTGGGTGAACCAGTGTTGAGTGTCTTCGTAAAATGTGCATATGCTGTAGGTACATTTGATCGATAGATGATGTATAGTCGATTCAGATTCGACTTAATTATATTAATCTACACTTATTCACTTAGACCGCTGCGTTTAAAAGCAATTAATAATTTAATTTGGCAGAAGAGTTCCTTGTATATCAAAGATAGGATTTTTTAAATTCAACCCCTAAAGGCGTTAAAAATAGCGCTGAAAAGCCATAAAACAATGTTAGCTTTCATACATAAAGTCATAATTTTTGCCAATGGGAATTTTCGACCTCTACCTATCTTAATCCATAGTAAATTGGTGTCACCAGAAACGAGGTTAAGTTACATGAAAACTTTTGTTTTGAATGCGCCGGTAGCTCAGCCCCGCATCTGTGTCGATACGTGCATCGCGTATTTTGCGAGCTATAAATAGGTCAGCCGTGCCATCTTCATATTGACTGCTGGAAGTCAGAACCTTACCTAGTTCGTGCAGCTAGGTATACTGCATGTACTGCGCTCCTTCATAAGTCGTTTGAAGGGTTAGATTGGTATTTCATGTGGAGAGGATAGATCAGAATTTTGGCGTAATAACTCTTACATGAAATGAACAACGGTTATATCGTAAACAGCAGTTTCTTTAGAGATTCATCATCTATCATCATCATCTGATCTGATCATCATTGTTTTGGCTGAAGTCTATTCTATGATTATCCCATTCAGTCTTCGTCCATCCCATTATAAAGAGTCGTTAAGTGAAGATGTCAATCAGAAGGGAAAACATAACAAAATTGTGGAGTTTTCAAATAATTGCAATTACTAACTTCCAAATGTATCACAATTTATATAAAAAAGTTCCATACAAACGTTTCCAAATATTTCATACACATAAACGAAATCGGTTTTTTCAATATTTTTCGCCAAACGTAAAAGATATTTGAATATAAGGTTAGCGAGGGTTGACAGCATCCAATCCTGGCACCTCATCGATTACTTTCAACTTGAACCGAAGTTTGGGATGTCGATAATTTCACCATTGATATTAGAATCCCGAACTTTGCTCCCAAACTCGAACCGAACATTTAACAAATATTTTATACGAATCCAAATAAATACGCGCTGAATACATTCTTGATGATTGTATCAACATATTTTCAGGTTTGGATTTCATTTGGAATAAAATGTGTTGAAATCAAATCTTGTGTAGATGTTTCGTTTAATTTCGTTTACCTTTTGAAGAATTAAAATGAAAAAGCTTGTTCATTGTTGGTAGTATGTTTTTAATTATTTAAATGAATTAAGTTTTCTCTGAAATGAAACTACTAAATAATCTACGAGAGTGGTTTCATTTCTACAACCGAGAATTTATTCTACATAATATCATTTATTATTTTTATCTATTAGAGAAAATTTTTTGCTAAAGTGATTGCTAAACCAACTTTGGAGCAATGGTAGATTTAGAAAAAACCAGGATCAAAATTACTCTTTAGTGCAATCTCTTATGTTTGGGTTAGTTCATCTATATTTCTTGAACAATCAGCACGTGTTTCAAACGACCCCCGACTCCCTTCACATAACTCAGCAACAACTAAATCAAACAACATCGCATTTGCAGTCACGTTCTCATTACCAGCAGCTTATGTTAGCGAAGCTAATTAAACAGTGGTTTAGTTAAAATCAATATAATCCTATCTTACACCATACGGAGCGAATAGCCCCACAGCATGACGCAAGTTAAAGGTTCCATCAGAAATAATCATCAAACGTGATCGCTTTATCTTACTTTAGTGATTTAAGAAATCTGAGCAATAACTTTAAACATTTTTGTAATTTTTCATGACTCAATATTTTTCATACCTTGTAACACAACTTGATATGAATCAGATAAGAGTCAAAATGCTTTTTTAGATTTTAAGAACCAGTTCAAATGCATCAGTTCAAATGAAATAATGCTGGAACGTGTGATTAGTTTGCGAACATTCCATAAAAAAAACGTTAGGTACACACCCTCCTCCTTTTAGGGCAGTCGGGCAAATATGCATATTGCCCGTATGATCGTCTATACAATTATTTTATTAAGGTCTACGCAACTTTTAAATTATGTCACATCTACTAACTCAATTTTAGAAATAACGCTACTCAGGCACGCAGCAGAAATATTGAGGGCACTTCATTCAGCTGAGGTGGCGTCTTAATAAACTCGAGATGACGCGGAGGGCAGGAAACGTCCCTATTGTTGCCATTTGTAAAAAAACTCATTCTTCCTAATTTTGCTCCTCCGCCTACCGACCTGCAAGTGAATGAAAACACAATAAATTAGATCATGGAGCTAAGAAAAGACTACCTATTGTTTTAAAAACGTTATTTAAAACATACTGGTAATACCAATATTTTTTTAAAGTTTAAAGAGTTGTCTGTGAGTTTGATTCAAGTAAAGTTTTAATCTTAGACGTCACGCATGTAATAAAGAGTATCTTCGTATAAAATCTGACATAATAACCAACACACATTAATCAAATCTAGTGATCAAAACTTTTCTGTATCGTAGGACATAAGTAGGAAATAAGTTTAAGAGGTATTTATAATATCACACGGTGGCTGTGTGATATTATAAATACCTCTTAACCTGTCCGGCCCCGGCGACACACCGGTGTGTCGCGAATTAATCGCGAATTTAATGTTTATTTACCTATTACATAAGATTTACTTTTTTTTGGGAATTTTCACATGTCGGGGCCGCAGCGGTTAAACTTATTTTCAACGCGGCTTCTAAAATTTTCAAGCCAGCGCGTGCAATGTCACTGACTAGTTGAAAACTTTGAGTATCTAATATGGCGCTGAAATATAAAAGTTGGGGAACTACACAGCTGAACCAATTTGCGTATGTGTTGTTTTGGAGCTCTCTATATAAACGAAAGTCATCTCATTGGGTGGGTGGTGCACGTGGCCTCTGTGCGATTAGCTATTAATGTTTGTGAAGTTTTGAAATTAAATTCGATGTGACACTAAAGTTTGGTTTGTTGAACTAGTTTTAAAAACAGAATCAGTCGTTTGGGCCTTTTGAACTTACTGACATTTTGCTGCAACAAGCTATCATGAAGACGTGCAGCAATTGTTCGAAAGAGTCTCCGCGGCCCTGGAGCGCAAAATCAGGCTTTAAAAAATAAAAATCTGATACTCCTAGGAGTCATTTGAGGATTTCTCATCAAAATTGTCGTAGTATGTATGTCTATTCCTTGTCACACCCTGGCTGGAAAGGTTTTAACAAATAAGACATTATTACATTGGTTCACTTTAAGTTCAGAAATACGATAAAAGATAAAAAATACGATTTCACGTACTTAACAGTGGCTCGTGAAAGGTATACGTAAAATCGTATTTTTTGTGACATCATCATGATAAATAGAAAAATAAACGGCTCGACGAGACAAATCCAAAATTGTTACATTGCTCTATTTTAAGTTTTTTGTGTGTAGGATACATAAATCAATAAAAAAAATACTTGTATTAAAACTACCGCAAAACATGACTAAAAGCAATCTGATGCAGTTGGTGGTATCAAATTCGTGATTGAACTAAAATAAATGCGAGCTTATGACAGTGCCTTCGCCCACATGAAAGTCGGAATAAATCTCAAAGGAACGTTCTACCGTGATAAAAAGTACCCGATGTCCAATTCATGTCTTGCTCATGATCACACAATTGTGTCAAGATTCAGGCTTTTGGTCGTTCAGCTGTTGAGGCACTATTGATCAACAAACATACAAAACTACAGACTTTACAAACGATACTTGTGCAGGTTCTGTCTTAAAATTTTAGAAGGAATCTAAACCATTGGTATTTGAAATTAACTAGCCGTTTATTTATTACTTAATGCAAACATAACAATTTAGAAGTATATATTATAAACATGCAAAAATCACTTCATTTATATTTAACTAAAAAATAATTTATATCATAACTATTATAAGATACTTATTTACCTGGTTTATCCATCATTTTAACATATAATAATGCGGTACTGTGTAACATGAAATATTCACTTTGTAATGTTTCGCTATGAGAGGCAGCGCCGATAACTGAACGTGTACAGCTGCGAGACGATTTAAGGTCTGACCTGTGAGTTGCCCGCGCGCAGTGCTAGGAACCGCGGATGATTGGATATTGTCTGTCAGGGTAGCAGCTTTTTTATATCAGCTTGTAATATCCCACTGCTGGACAAAGGCCTCCCCAACTCCTTCCAGATATTTTTGTCCCGAGCCACCTCGAACCAACCCTGGCAGTGGGCATCTAGGTCGTCTCGCCACCTCTTCGTGGGTCGACCTCGGCGGCGTCGCCCAAGCTCAGGCACCCCACTTTGTGGAAGCTATTACCCAGCGGTCACATCAATCCCATTTTAACTAAGCAGCCTTTCTTCCTACGTCGACGATGCCCGTTTTTGAGCGTAGCGTGTCATTTCTTATTCTGTCAGCTCTTTTCACGCCTAGGATGCTTCGCCCCATTGCTCTTTGAAATCGACCTATGTGCGTTGGTATATCTCATAAAGTCAAATTAAGGTTCACTCACAAAATAATATCCTCTTCCCTTTTGTGCCTTCCACACTTATTAAAAAGTGTTTTGTTTCGTTTTCAGGATAAAGTTTTATTGCTTGAATTTATGTGAAATCCCTTATCCGACAATTAATTGTGTGGATTATTCGGCGCCCTCAAGAGAGGCCGATATTAATCTTAATGAACGCGCTGTTACACATCGGTACTTTGTCTTCATTTTTGTATAATACTTGAATTACTGGTTTGGTTAGACCGGGACCTGAGATAAACGTAGCCAGGATGTGTATTGGACTGGATGACCAGTACTTTGTTCATTAATATCCTCTAGCCTTCAGCCCAAATTATTTAGTGTCTAAGCTGTAGATGTTATTCTTCCATTAAACCTTTATCTGTGCTACGATTGTTGCGGAATTTGTTTGACAGAGTCACCGTGGCCCTGGAACTTAAAGGGCATGAGTGAACACGGAGGGGTTTTAGTCAGTAAGAGTCTAACACTCCCTTCATTTGATGATTACCAATTCATTAAAAAAAAACTACCATTACAGTATTTTCTCTATTTGCATCTTTGTAAGGGAATATAGTCTCAGGATAAAAAAAAATCCCTTGTCCATAACCAGGGCATTATCTAGCCGTACACCAAATTTCGTTCAAATTTGTTTAACCGTTAAGAGGTATAAACAGACAGTCATACAGACAGAGTCACTTATATCTACATCGAATGTAATATCGTGCTGCTCTTATGTGTTTTATATTGTAACATTAATTAGATAAACAAAACAAGAAGAAAAACGTACAGTTATCCGTCTTCTAATATCAAAAGAATCGTAGCGGAAGTTTATAAAAAGTCTCGTTATAAAGAATTAGAAACAATCATTCACGGTTGTTTATAAAATCTCTGTTGTTCTCGTAGGTATGCAGCTTGAAAAGGGAAATTAAAGAAGTTGGTACTTCATTTGTGAAATGAAAATGTTCTTAACCTTTTCATAGAAAGGGTCAAGTAAGTGTGTTCTTAGAATGCATTTAGAGTGGTTGAGAATGTCAGCATGGTGTTGAAAGAAATGAAAATTATTTTTCATAAATATGAGTACAAAATACTCCCAACTTTTTCTCATATTTATTATTCCTGCACGCAATCCTCTGTAGAGTTATTAAAAAGAAACAGAAAGTCTTACGAAACATCTCATCTGATACTTCTTAGAATCGGTCTCGTTTATCAGGATTTTAATTATTAAGAAAGACATTTTCTCGGTAAAAATGAATAGGTTTTCAGTTGGCTGAGATCTGTAAAAAAAGACTCACTAAACCTACACCGAAAGAACGTTTAATTTAGTATAAATTAAACGTAATATAAATGGCTACATACTCTCGTAATAATTAAGTTTTTCCTTTGTTACAACCAAAGTAATTAATTTATCAGCGTAATTATAGTCCACTACAGTTTTGCGTATTATTTTAGTTATTATAACTTCGCTTGGGCAAGTTTTAATTGGGAAAAAGTATGTATACGAGAGAACAAGTTCATGGGACCCATTAATTGGGATATGGAGTCCTGCACTATGAATCCGTTCCTTTGGAAATCCGACGGCTTTAACTCTCATTAGTGGAGTTTCATTTTCTTGTTTTGTTTTTGCTTCGTCTAAATACTTTTGTGACGTATTTTTCTGAGTATTTCTGCTGTAGTTTTAAAAAGAACTCTTCATGAGAGTTTTTTTAAACTTGCAGTTTCAAATATCTTTGTGGTGTTCATCTTTTGAAAATCGTTTTCAAAGTTATTTCGAAAAATATTTCTATTCCTCTAAAAAACGAGAATCATGAAAGATGTAGGTACTCCTTTGTTCAATTCCCACACAAATCATAACACGTAAAACTAACAGGAGCTCTCAATAAATAAAGTAGAGGAATATAACAGCTTATACATAAGCAAAACATCCGACCTATCTTTTGATCCTCATGTCCATTCTCCATATTATAACAACGAATAGATAAATCAAAGCAAACAAATACGTTATTCTGCTACAAGTATAATATAAAGAGAATGTTAACAAGTAATAGGTACGTGAGGGAAAAAATATTCTAATATCGGTATTCTCCGGGGCTTTTCGGCAAGATGGTATTTTTAATTTAACTGAACACGGCTCGTTCCATTTCTTTCCTAAGTAGTTCTGTTCCTTTTGGTGCAGTCCCCTCTATAACCTCATCACGCTCTGATGCCGGCTTCTTTTTAATTTAATCAGCCTCTGGATGTACTGCTGTTAATTAATTCAGTTGTGTTTACATGTGTAGCTCGCCAGGTATATTGTGAAGGGAAAGCAAGAGAAAAAAACATGGCGACTTTTTCCCGCATCTCTATTGCCTTCGTTTTACGTGTCGGTGGGATTATTTTATTTTGTACGTAATATTTTGCTGTCAGCGTAAATATATGTTTGGCACTTAGTGTTATTGAAGTCTATATGTAACTAACACTTAAGTTAATTGCTATTTTCATTCAAAAACAATATAATGAGTAAATGTAAATAATAATAGATAGTAATTATTATCATTTTTTTTTTTTTTTTTTTGTGTTTGTACTATCTTCCAAAATTGAGTGATATTGTTAATGTGCCTCTTATTTTAATGTGTTAGCTTTTTTAATTTTAATGACCATGTTTTTTTTTTAATGATTTTTGTTATTTGTATAGATGTATAATTTCAAACACAATGAGAATTGTTATCTGAAATAAATTGAATTGAATTGAATTGAATTGAATAGTTTAAACAGAATATGAAATTAGGACTGTCTCGAACTAACACCGTCTGGTGTTAGTTCGAGACAGTCCTAATTTCATTTTGTTTACATAGACAACACACCCCTCAAACAGAAAAACAGCAAACATTCCCCACATTCACGGTTAACAACTTCGCACCATTCTATTTTAACGACAACTAATTATACACCGTTCGCAGTTCGCAGCAGCCACTTAGGGCCTACTCAGGGATACATCCATGGCGAGTATTGCACGCCCAGCCCTTTGTTCGCGACGTAAACTTGGAGGAAATTTGACAGTTTTACGGTATATAAGCGATGTAATGGATGAGCGGGTATTTAGTGATAATTAGCGAGAACGAAGCGTGCATAAATCATGCGACCCACCATTGTTGGGATGCTGCGAGATCGAGGAAGTCTTACAGGGGGTTATTTGTAAAATACTAACAACCTTTTAGTGGGTGAAAGTACTCATGAGTATAAACAACTTTTACTATGAGTCCAATCTCGATACATTTGCATCAGGTAAATATTGCGCTGTTTACACTAAAACGTAAACTGTTCTTGAATCGTTTGCATGTTAAACTGTAGACTTGATTTTAAAAAAGAAAAAGCTGTGGGGATGTTAATCAAGGAAGAAACCCTTGAAGCAATTCCTGCTTAACCTGGTCGTAACAGCATGGTATAGGTTCCCGGAAAGTGTTGCGACAGCTTTCAAAGATCGTTTGGACAGACCAGATATCTCCACGATTTTTTAAACACACGCATCAGCTAATATCTTTCATCCAAATAAAAACCATATAAATTTGGCTACAAATTAAAACCTAAAACAGATTGATCACACATAGTGCTGCCACGATAGAAAACATTTCGATAAACTTTAGAGTATAACTGTCTTGTGGGACTCAGAAAACCTAGCTGCCAGCAGTTTCCTCAACCACTCGCAATCGTTCTGAGCCCTTTCAATATCAGCATTTTCCAGGAAGAACACCTGGCGTGTTCGAGACAAATACTCAAAGACTCCTTCAGACGTCCTTTCGTGTAAAAATATCAAAATAGGATTGTAAGTAAACTGTAGCTTGTGATCTATATTCCCTGAACAGTTTCTTTGTAGTACAAAATAGGTTCAGTAACTAGAATTTCGTTTTATAGAGAAGTAAGTGGAATTAGAAGTACTTATTTATGTTGTTTGTTTCGTTTTCTTAATTATTCGCTTTTGATAAGAAATTCAAGGACTTATCATGTTCAATAATAAAAAGGTGAGCAAGAAACTTAGAATTTTGTCTGATTGTATTAGGTAAACATATAAAACAGCTCTAATCATCAAAAATACAGCCGTCTCAAATTTTTTTAGACACATTAACAGACATAACTCGCGCACGACCGCTCCCGAGGATTGCCGACCGCCTGGTGGGTTCGCTTCGGTATCTAGACGGGCCAATGTGTGGTGCCAGAAAAAAGTTCACCTCCGTCTCTACTAAGTCATCATCTGCCTAGCCTTTTTCCAACTTTATTGGAGTTGGCTTCCAGTCAAACCGGATTTAGCTGAATACCAGTATTATACGCGGAGCGGCTGCCTACTGCCTACCAGACCTCCACAACCCAATAACTGGGTAACACGGTACTTCTTGGCAAGACTGAAGTCAGATTTATTGGCTTCTGACAATCTGTAACGACTACCAAAGATCTACAAATGACAGCCGGGACCAACGGCTTGACGTGCTTTCCGAGGCACGGAGGATTCTCGGTATGTCAAGATGGTCACCAACTCACAGACCGACCCCGGCAAGCGTTGTTTAACCTTGAAAAGCAACCCGTGCAGCTGGTATCATTAAGCCACGAAGTCCTCCGCTCCGTCCCTACTAAGCATGGAGATCAATAGGCAGATGTTTTACTTATTGAATTGGTAAAATTAATGTCAAGAAATAAGGTAAAGAAACAAAGAACAAAACTTCATAAAAATGAAGCCAGTCACGAGTGTGTTCAACGTTTCGATGTATCACCACACATCCACGAGCGGTCGGACGAGCGAAATGACCGATGATTTAGCTTCCAATTCTCCCAACACGTGCAAATATCACGAGAACTACAGACCCGTATAAATTGTCTTCAAAGCTATGTAGGCTTTTAAAAGACCCATCATTTTCATACATAGAAGACGTCATCTGCGCATTAAAATAAGTTTTTTAGGCAATAAAGCTTAGGCTTAGTAGTTTCGGAGACAGGCGGGAATGATCAAATTTCTTACATTCTTTTATAAGTATTTTTTTAAGAAGAAACAAAAATATTATTATAATATTACATCAGATTCAGAGCAAATTAAATAAATTCCCTGCCAGAGTCTGTGTTTCCTGATAGCTATTACAATCCGGAGGTCTTTAAGTCAAGAGTCAAATATATAATAATAGGCAAGCCTGCTCAATTTTCGACCACATCATCGCTTACCATCAGGTGAGATAGTGGTCAAGCGCGTGCCTATCGATAATGATAAAAAAATTGGTGTGACAGACGAAGAGAGGCATACTAGTGATCCTATATGGGTTCAATTTTAGAGTTCCGTACCTCAGTCGGAAAACTGGAACCATTTATAGGATCACTTTGTTGTCTGTCTGTATGTCCGTCTGTCCAAACCCTTTTTCTCAAAAACGCGTTAAGGAATCAAGCTGAAATTATTATCAAATATTTAGGTGTGCTACCCCTAGGAGCAGCGAAAAGATCAAACTTCTAAGTCATCGCAATCTAAAGAGAAGGACGTTTATGCTCCGTTAAGGGCGCATGTTTTGACGCTCGCAAGGGAATCAAATTCTGGTACTTTCCGTTGGCCTAGAGTCATGAAATTCGGCAAGAAGATATATCTGTCGCGTCATGGGTGGCGGAGACGCAAAGCTCCGGGACTTCTTCACAATCCAATATAGTTTTGGATGTGGACACTGTTGCAGGTACTCGAACGAACGATAATTTAAATTAAAATAACTTTATTCAGACCAACAGTTTAGACAGGAAACAGACAACGTGCGTGGTTGGGCATTCAGCCGAGACTGCTTGAGCGCTAGAGCGACCACCTCTAGCCCCACCCGTACTCGCTGTCCCCTCTACCAACGATCGTGTCCAAGCGGTAGGCGCGCTTGCGTTTCCGATCACGTGATTATAAGGTTTCGAAACAATTTGTTAGATGGCGCTGTCCGTAGTCCCACAGTAGCGCCATCATTCTACGACACGGCCATCACTGACTAGCACCCGTCCTCGGGTGCAGTACCTGCGGACAAAATATGCTCAGAGAGTAGCTCTCTCTCTAGCTCGGCCATATCCTGCCCAAAATAGAAGGGCTGATTCACTAGGTACCACAATCATCTGTCTTAACTCTCATACTGTGTGAGGGTTTCGTGCACAATGCTCCCCGCACTACTTTACTCAATGGAAAAATGTCCGATCTGAAAAATTTAATTTCATAAGAAAATGCAGTCAACTCATGAAACTCCCACTACAATCTGTGCACCAACACAGACCAGAATCGCACCAACGATTCCAACTATGTAGCTACAATATGTGCTACAACACATTAAGCACTGCACGCACCAGCACAAACAGAAATCGCACCAACGATTCCAACTAAGCCCATCGCTTCACGAGAAAGGGCAAATTAACACAGCAAAAATAACTGGTACAGCAATAAAAAAATTGGTTGATTGAAAACCAGACGTTACGATTTGCTTTACTAAGATTCAACAATATTCTAGGCACCAAATTCATTCAATGGAAAAGGTCCGGTCAACTACAACACGGTAATTCTAACAATTCTGTTACTTTACCATAATCCGTAAGCAATGTATACTCAACTCATTAAACTTTCTTTTTAGTCTGTGCACCAACACAGACCAGAATCGCACCAACGATTCTTCACATATCTGCCTCCACATATGCTACAACACATGAGGGGCTCTGTGCACCAACACAGACAAGAATCGCACCAACGATTTCTTGTAGACCCATTGCCACATGTTACTCATGAGGTGCGGTCAGCACTAAAAGACCCATCGCCTACAGGTTACTCCACCTGAGGTGCGGTCAGACCCATCGCCTACATGTTACTCTACATGAGGTGCGGTCAACACTTCCAGACCCATCGCCTACAGGTTACTCCACCTGAGGTGCGGTCAGACCCATCGCCAACATGTTACTCTACATGAGGTGCGGTCAACAATTCCAGACCCATCGCCTACAGGTTACTCTACCTGAGGTGCGGTCAGCACTAAAAGACCCATCGCCTACAGGTTACTCCACCTGAGGTGCGGTCAAAAGTTCCGAGTATGAGTATACAAGCCATTCTTAATCAGATTTGGTTTCACTACCACTGCCATCAACCTATGACATCTAATTTTCAAGGAATCTGGTGATCGGGGGAGAGTCAAGCGCCTTTAGTCGGTATCCATCAACCCTTCGATAGAAAAGGTAACCCTTCGATAATCCTTGAATGGACCTTTGAATTTAGCCTTTTACTGGTTTCACTCTTAGTTTGCTAATAACACGAAATCGTTCACGGAAAACTTCGTTGTAGCTTCTGAACAATAAAATTGAGCTTTATCATATTCCGCACATCGTTTAAAACCCTAAATCTAACGGTCTCTCTCTTTAACCGACTTTAGCATCTACGACACTAAACATGAATAATAACGGTCTCGCAAATCCCCAAATTAAAAGCAAACTGTACTTCACCTCTTGCATCTTGCCACGATTTGCTATCGTTAATCGCTACGGTATATTGTGCCTACAAACTTTTAAACACACAACGCTATTCCATGATTTCACTTTTCCGACTAGTCGGTCATTCAATCAGCCTTTTGACGGTTCAAAAGTAACTGCAAATGGTTTACTTGAAATATGAACTTTGAGTTTGATTTGCAATTCACTAGTATTCGAGATTACCTGGTCTAAGCACCAGTAAAGGTCGTCAAACCCACATCAATTTGGATAGAAAGAAAACCAATGACCAGGTATCTTATTCACAGTCACAGCTTTCTCATAGATCAGCAATAATTACTACACTCGCACTTCCCCACGGGAATGCAGACTCAACTCTCTCGCCTGCACTACCTACTCTACCTAGAGCTACCACAACGATATCCTGATTCAAACTCTCCCGTCCATGCCATCCAGGACTACCACTCGATTCCCAGGTACTTGGCCTTGGGCATCTTCAAACAAGGAGAATGTAAAACACACCGACCGGTAAGCTTTGAACGTCGGTGCCTGCGAAACGAGGAATAAGAGCTTGCGTCCAAAAACACATTTTAATGAACCCCGTTCACGAATTACTGCACGTTAATCTACGAACATCATGGGTCATTGCTGCACTATACGGTGTGAATCCATCAATCTTATTTTAAAATAATCTCATCTCATCATATTAACTCAAATACCTAGTAAGCAAAACAGAAAAATCGTAACAGCTCAGAATTCTCTGTACTCGTAAAGCTATAAACAATGACATTAAAACCACTAACTGTTGTCGGAACATGACCTTTTCGCACTGAATAAAATGTTGAAACTATTACCGCCAAAGGGAAATTCTTCAAATACTTGCTTTGTACCGAGTATGTAAAAATTATCTAGCACTACCAATCCATCCACTGAACTGATATATGAACCACTTTAAAGCCTTGAAAGTCACAATCAAAATAAAACGGAAGTGACTCACTCGATATTCCAGTCGGCCTCGAACGCTCTTGTCCACACAGATGTTGACAAGATGCTCGGCTATTGCAGCCTGAAAACTGCTTGCCGACCTTCGGCCACGCTTAGAACTACTCAGGAGTTGCAGCTGCTCAGCAGTTGCAGCTGCTCAGCAGTTACAGCAGCATGCGAACCGCTAGCCTCCAGCTGGCTTCATCCACCGATATACGATATCTGAAACTGAGAAAC
Organism: Melanchra persicariae; assembly: GCA_947386135.1. NCBI lineage: Eukaryota > Metazoa > Arthropoda > Insecta > Lepidoptera > Noctuidae > Melanchra > Melanchra persicariae. The sequence continues at coordinate 837,151 of OX376653.1, read as the reverse complement.
ACTGCGAGAGTACAAGTCCAATCAAAGCTGTGGTGGAAATAATGGTTACAGGTTAGCGTAGTAACCACATTATCAAAGTCAATCAAAATCTAAAACTAATCAGAACATTGACACAAGAAAGAGGACTATGCCCACCAGTGGGCAAAGTCACGCACTATGGTTGGTGATGATAAATCAAAATATTGCTTTTGCAATTATCTTAATTTTTACTGTCCAAACAGCAACAGCTCTGAACTGGCACTGCACTTCATTACTCAACCTGCGATAGCAGAATATTACCGCTTAGTTAGCATGATTTAAAACGCCATTGCTTAACCAACAACACCAAAGCTACAGCGCCTAAACTACTACTATACTGTTTACAGTAAAGCGATGGTCAACATGAAAATTACAACCTCACTTTAGCATAGAGCAATAAAGCGAAAAATAATTATGCAACATAGGTAATCCATGAGAGCGTAGCTCTTAAATTTTCACTCAAAAACAAAGTAGAAAATCGATAACTAACGAGCACCCCTGCTCCACAGTAAATACAAACTGAAAATGACTCACCAGGCTGACCTAAAGAACCTTACACACATTCACGCACTTCTCCTTGACCTGGCCAGCTGTTATGAAGCTGCTCGCCTCCGTTCTGGACTCATTTTTCATTGTTCAGGTTAATGAGGGTAGTCGCATAAAACTTGACAAATAGGAGTTTGACCATGGAATATTCTTTTATTTGGTCCCGCGTTAAACCCAGATAGGTGATCTACGACAGGCATGTTTGCACGAAGCTTTTCAGCACCTTAAGGTCGAAAATAAGCTGCACTGAACAACACTTATCCTCGAGAAAACATACCACCGCGGTGACGCACTATCATTGCGCGTCGAACTTAGGTTTATCGGATCGAATTACACAACACTTCACAACACACATCGAGTTTTTAGCGTCTGGGGGAAAGCGCACCAGTTTGTTGCATTTTAAAAATAAAGTGCAAACGGTTTTCACTATCACTTCACTGTCACGAATTTCCAAGTGAGCCATTTGAGGTATATCCCAACTTCTGATGTCGCGTCATGGGTGGCGGAGACGCAAAGCTCCGGGACTTCTTCACAATCCAATATAGTTTTGGATGTGGACACTGTTGCAGGTACTCGAACGAACGATAATTTAAATTAAAATAACTTTATTCAGACCAACAGTTTAGACAGGAAACAGACAACGTGCGTGGTTGGGCATTCAGCCGAGACTGCTTGAGCGCTAGAGCGACCACCTCTAGCCCCACCCGTACTCGCTGTCCCCTCTACCAACGATCGTGTCCAAGCGGTAGGCGCGCTTGCGTTTCCGATCACGTGATTATAAGGTTTCGAAACAATTTGTTAGATGGCGCTGTCCGTAGTCCCACAGTAGCGCCATCATTCTACGACATATCTTAAATACAAGTAGGTACAGGAAAAAGTCTGAAAATAGAGAATTTGTAGTTTTATCATGTATTTTTTTTTCTTTTGCGATTACAAACTTACATTTTCGGTTGAGGAATTGACCGTGACGTACATTGATATATGGAGAACTTTTTTCAACAACAAAATTAATTTTGTCCTGCCATATTTTAGTCAGAGTAATAAGAGTGCTTTCATAGTTTGTAAACTTTCGTAGGCTATGAATACTCGGAAACAATCAAGACTCGATCGAGACCCTCAGTGCGCGAGTCTGACTGGCACTTGTCCGGTTTTTCATTCGGACTGACATAACCGCAAAAAGATACCAATGATAGGAAAAACAAGCGATTCTCCGCTTCGTTCGATATAAACTACAATTACACTATCTGTCGATTCTATGGCTTAAAGTTCTCGTTCGATTTCATCTGGGCATTTCATATAGTTCTGATGTATGTATGTACTAATATTATTTCCTAAGCTAGCACATTCAGGCTACAGGTAGCGTAAGTCTTCATCGCCTTTTTTACGTTATCAGCTGAAACTGAATCCAAATAAGATACTGCCGTCTCTTTTGCTTAATAGTCGTTTTTTGAGCTGATATATTTAAAACGGTTTATGCACCTCTTTCAGAAAAGTACGTCAATGGATTGTATAATAATTTATTGGATATTTTCAAAACGATCTTGTAGTAAAATGCTTGTTTCGTATAGTAGGAGCATATAGGGGCTTGTGGCTAAATAATGATTGCACGGTTCGATCATGAATGTTCACTCGCCGAGGTCAGTGTATGGATTACTGACAACGCCATACCCTGAAAAGAAGGACGCACACGGAGGTCTGTCTTCGAGTTAAGGGGTGTTTGTGTTACCTAATAATTGAGGTGTGGTGAACGGATTGGCAGCAGTTTCGTGTAAATTGAGGTTACTCAGCTGTATCCGAGTAGACTGGAAGTCAACCTATATACGGTTTTAAGACTACTTCTTCCCCTCACTCCTCTCCCTCCCCCTCCTCTTTTTCTATGTAAAAAATAGAAAAATACGATTTTTTTAACCGATCCGAGTGGGGAGAGTGTCACTCAGACACTTGCGCGGTGCGAGGCGCCAACAGTAGGTCTGACCCGCTGCATTAGATGTTTAAATCACATCAAAATCTGTAGTGTTGCATCAATAACAATTGTTCAAACTTAACGACTCCGGCCCCGACATGTGAAAATTCCCAAATAAAAAATAAATCTTATGTAATTGGTAAATAAACACTAAATTCGCGATTAATTCGGCGCACACCGGTGTGTTGCCGATGCTTGAGCGGTCTTGAAAATGATAGTCGGCACGGTTGGCGCAGTAGTTGACTGATCGACTGCTACGCTGCGTGTCGCAGATTCGATTCCCGCACTGAACAAATATTTGTATGGCCTAGTAGTTGTTCCGGGCTGGGTGTTTGTGTATGCGAGTTTATATGTTTGTAAACGCAACCACGATACAGGAGAAATTCCTAGTGAGGGAAAAGGTTAAAAAAATATATAATATTAATACTCAGAGTTAAATGACCAAAGATTTAAGTGTGAGAGATGATACAAAAAGTCGCGATAAATATGAAATTTATAACGATACGCAGCTGAGACAGGCGAAACTGCCTCGTCACCTCGTCAGGCATTAAACGAGGGGTGACGGGTACAAGTCATTATAACTATTAACGATGCACACTTATCCGGTAATTTACTGAGTACGATCGTTTAGAAACGCTGTGAGTGTTTACTTGAGATTTTATACGGATTCAGTGATACGAAAGTGATCTGAGTTTCTTCTTATTTTAGCAAGTCACAATTTTTCCTGCAACTTTGTTGTTATTGTTTATATTCAGCGTCTTCATCGTGCAAAAGTATCTTATGTCTAATTGCAGGATATGGTCTACCTTTGAAGTACCTTATGAAGTGGTAACAAACATACGGATAGTGTTACTTTAGCATTTATAATATTAGTATGGATACGTATTGAGAAGAGATCATGGCTAAATTATCACAGCCGCACGGACCGATCTTCACGGTTAAGCAACGCTCTCCGAGGTTTGTTTGCGGATGGGTGACCGTCTTAAGATACCGAGACTCCTCCGTACCTTGGAAAGCACGTTGATCCCGGCTGTCATTTAGAAAACTTTGGCAGTCGTTATGGATTGTCAGAAGTCAGAAAATCTGACCCTTGTCTTGCCAAGAAGTACCGTGTTACCCAGTTAACCGGTTATGGTGGTCTGGTATGCAGCCGATCCGCGTAAAATATTGGTATCAGCTGAATCCGATTTGACTTGGAGCCGACCCCAAAGTTGGTCAGCGCAACACGTTTTTCCTTCTGACTTCTTTTCTTATAGTCGTCATCTCAGTAGACCCTCATTCTCATACTTACATAAACCAAAAATAGTAGAACCTTATCTATTGATAGGTAGCAAGTTGAGCAGAAAAACAAAATGTATTTTTGTTTACACCAAATCATCACAGTCTCATGATTTCCTATTTATACCTTCATCGCTGCTTACTCCCACAGGGCTTCCTCGGCGTCATAATACGCACGTAATCCAAAACATTAATTACGGCAAGTGTTTTTGGATAGTTCCTCTCGAGACCTCCGGGTAACAAGCGACCCTCCCAACATTGTTGTTATTTACATACCTTTATTAAGGAACAGGCTCGAAACATGTTATTTTGAACTTTCTGACGGCTTTTGTTTGAAGTTTTTAGAGAAAATTCATCGATCCATCAGTAGGCCCAGCGCAAACGACGCATTTCATTCGCCTCGATTGTTAATAACAAAAATACAACTTTCCTCAGAGTAGCGATTTGTTTTTTATTGTACACCTAACCTTTGCCCGCAGATTTGCTCACGTAACTTATTAGTGAATCCAGGGTTTCATGTATCTCTGAACTAAAGTTCATAAAAACCGGTTCAGCGATATAGGCGTTACAAACTCATTTTATTCATTTGTTACTATAAGGTAGGCGCCAAATAAACTTGAAATAAAGTACATTGACCTTTCCTTAACATCCTTTCGTAGATACCCAAATAATAAATTATGAACCGTTTTTCATAACTAGAGAACAAAACGAGAAGTCGATTCATGACAGCTTCGTCTTTATTTCTGTTTTTGGAAAGTTAATAAATGTATGTGCGCCAATGACCGTTATTACACATTTATCTGGCGCCTACCATGGTTACTAAAAGCCTTTTAACAAGTACGTAACAAAAATATGTGCGATCTAAGTACATATCTATTTATTTTGCAATTTTACTATAAAATAGATCACCTGAATGAACGTTGCGTTTTTCGTTGTACTCGTGTTTACTCCTGAGTTCGTGTGAGGCCTACAGCTGCTTTGATTTTTCTTTTTCCAAGATAATCTTCAAAAAACTCTCATAAAGCCTACAATAACTTACCTTTTATTCTTAGACATAACAATTACGTCCCGATAATAGCCCCACAATTCCCAATTTCAAAGATAACCGCCAAAACTAACAAGCGTTCTATTTTTATCAATCTACCCTCTTTCCGCATATCTTTATGAATGCAATATATCAGAGCCGTTCCATCTTACGAGCTCTGAAGTGATCAGATAGGGGAGGCGAGGGTCGCAATAAACACATAATAAAGCGTGGCCAGTCGGGCCGCACCTCCCCGCAAGAAATGCGGCCGCACGTGGCGGATCGCGCCGGGCGGCCGACGTGCACGGAATCGCGTGGCGGCCAAGTGGCGGCCAATTGTTCACCGGGAACAGCGGACGGTGATTATTTGGACGGTTTGATTTACAGGATTGTGGTTGTTGTTAATTGGAATTTATATTATTTTGGCAGAGGTCAGAGAAGTTTAACTCTGTTACTGACTGACACGACTAAAAACTGACGATGAAAAAGTGGATAGTGAAAAGGGTGACCTTTTTTTTAAGGATGGGAAATCATCAAGTTACCCCTTCCGCTCTGGGTGGAGCGGCAGGGAGTGTCAGACTTTTACTGACTAAAACCCACCCATGCTCATCCTAGTGCCTTTTGCGTTCCAGGGCCGCGGTAACTCTTTCGAACAAAATCCGCGACACTGGCAGGCACTGGCCCTAACGGGCCCCAACTCCTATGCTGACATCTCTTTGAGGCGCGCGTGGAATACAACGCGCCGTCAGCCCGGGCCTGGCTTTGATCGGACGACGAGCCACCCAACGCTCGCCGTCCGCAGACCCGCGAAAACGATGACCTCAGGGCCAATAAATGCGCATTCGCATGGGAGTCAAAAAGCTTCAATTTCCCTACATTTAAATTACATTTACATTTACATTTTGACAGATTGCGACTGATAGCGAATGCGAAATTAGTAAAATCGGCCCTCTGAATTGGGTCTAAAAACCTACACACATATTCTCATAAAAATACACCGCGTCACGACTACAGTACGTTAGTGTGAACATAACAAGTCTTCCGTTAATTTGATGCAAGGTCTTGAACTGGAGGCCTACCACAAGCTCTTAAAACAATATTATTTTAATATTACTTTGTAATTTCTTTTGTTGCATTTTCAACTCTCGGCGCTGATCCGAGCGTTGAAAATCCAACAGAGCGGAACGCAAAGTAATATTAAAGTAATATTGTTTTAAGAGGTTGTGGTAGGCCCCCTGAGTCAAGTGGTGTAGTAATGGAGAGAGAGTAGAATAGATAAGTTTGACTTGATTTTTGACAATTCAAAACAAACTGCACTTCCATTTCTAGAAATAACAAAAGACCTGTTTGTTTAAAATCAGCAGAAACACGAAATTTTAGTACAAGAGGTGTTCTTAGAGCCAGTTGGCACAATAACTTAGTAAATTGGGAATACAAAAAAATCAAGTGAAGAAGGACCACTGCTTACAAATATATACTTATAGGTATTTACGTGGTTATGCAGCAATATGTACCTACATAGGAAACAGGACACTTCTTTATATACTTAATTAATTGTGAATACAATGGTCACGACATACGTTTTATGAGGCACTGGAACATTCCATTTACATGAAAATACGTGTCATAGAATTGTATTTCATGGGGTTTTTTGGCTTAATAGTTAGCGTTAAGACATTAACAGCCTGTTGGTGTTCTCATATTACAAATTCATTTAAATATTAATATGATTGCTTTTGACCATAATCTCACCTGATGGTAAGCACGCTTTTTTTTAGGAGAAGCCTGCCACACGTTCCCAAACCACTGTAACTCCTGAAAGCTAGAATCGACAGTGGCGACCACCAGAAAAACGCCGAGTCAATGAAGGTCGACAAGTCCCAGAGAAATGATTCAACTGTCTTGGATCCTGCAACGAAATTAATCAGAAAATAACAGCGAAGTAGGAAAAATAAAATAATTTCCACTTCCCTCCTTATTAAGCATGAGACAGAACAGAGCTAGGCCAAATAGGCACCAAGGGACATAATATACAACTGGGTTAAGCCCAGTTGCCAAGCACCACGGATTATACATTAACACTAATATTAATGGGTCCTAAATTGTGAGCTATCTTTTGATTCCAATAATAGGTATGGCAAAATCGCTTGAACGCACGGAAATTTGGTTTGGTTTGATCAGCACGCTTACCTAGCAGTAGCTTATTCAATTTATTTTTGACTAAAAGATTTCCAAGTGTTGGCCATCAGGGAACACAGACTCCGGCTGCGAATTCCACTCCTTAGCTGTACCTACACACAATTAAAATAATTCCAGAACACTATCGTATGGGTGGTTGTTTTTGTGCCTGTTAAAATGTTCACTGGAGGAAAGGTTCTAAATTTCCGTCTATACGCATGGTACCTATAGGTACCCGAGCCGAGTCAGGTGGTCGTGCAGTCGGCTATGACCGTCGATTTCTCGGAAGGCCCCTGACGCGCGAGGGCAGAGGTCATACCTTTATCATAGTTACCAAAGTACGGACAGTTCTGAACGCTCTTCAAAGCGGGAATATTATGAAATATATATTTCGACGTTTCAGCAAAGTCAGTCTTCAGTAACATTTGGAGTGAGTTGCAGATTTTTAATTCATAAAAAAATCTTACTATTTTTAGCAAAAGTTTAATACTGATTAGTGGATTATATATTCTTCTTGGAGAATTTGAATTTAGAATCCAGTCTTAGGTTAATGGTTTAAAGTTTTTAAAAATAAGGCTGCTAACGTACAGGTTTTGATAATAATAGAACTTGTCACTTTAGCCTTTTGTATTCAACAAGAAGTCTGCCAAATAAAGTTGAATTAAAGATTTAATCAAGATCAATTTTTGAGCATTCTTGAAGGATGCCATATTCGTTTAATCAATAAACAAATATCATTATGTGTCAATCATCTCAGCCCATCACTGTCCACGACTAGATACCTATAGGTATACTTCCCAAATTCAGCCAACAAATCTCAGCCGCCTTTCCCTCTCAATTTTCCGTCAAAAACCCAGCAGCCTCATTCGTCCATTGACTTAAATTAATTTAAATATAAAATGGCGTTTTTTTGCGCGGGAGTGATGCGAGTATGTCAGAAGGATGTGGTATTATTTTCAACGTGCCGACGAGAGAACGATAAGCTTTTAAAATTGTTACACTTTTCACAATTTTACGCAGGTATAAAAATATGCGAGTTATATTTTGTAGGTGCGGCGATAATTTTGCTGCTAGCGTCGGAAATTATAAAAATTACTTTTGATTTTTGAAGAGTGTGTTGTGGACAAGGGATAGCCTGACCTAGATTTAATATCTGTCACTTGAATTTTGTTTTTCAATATTGTAACCCGTAGGAACTAATAAAATACACAACAATAATTTTATTGTAATCAGAGAATGAACAGACTATATTAAAAAAAAAAAAATTACAATAAATTAATTATCATTTCTGATTAGAAATCTACGCTATGGTTGGCTATTGTCAACCATTGATCATGATGTCAGCCTCATGAGGCTCCAGAAATATTTTCTATTCAAGCTAGAGCTTTATAACAACCACATATACTTACGATCAATTTCTAAAACTCTAACATTTTAAGATAAAATGTTGCGACGAAGCTATCAAGAATGTTATAAAGCCAAGTAACGTTTAAGAGCACGGCCGTTAGCCCCAAAGATCAACGACACCCATTACACCGCCACGAAACTCATAAATATCTTCACAACAAATTCTTACTTACCTCCGCGTATTATTAACATAATTCACATGAAATATAAGTCATTATTATTGGTGTAGTGGGTATTATATCAGTTTATTTTGGCGGCCGCGGCGACCGGCCTTTTATTGCCTCGGTTATGGCTTATGGACATTTTCGGCTCCCAAGTTGCGTCACTACTTGCCAGATATTGAGCTCGGTATGGTGGCCAAGCTGGAGGGAAGTGGGAGACTTTCTAGATTGAAAAGGGCAGCAAGAAATGCTGTTGTAGTTTTTAAAGAAAGATCATATTATTATGTCGCACCAGTAAAAATATACAGACTTATTTTTTTTTTAAATTGTGGTTACTAACGCTGTAATAAAGTCACTGAGACCGTCAGTCAACGTCTGCATTTTTTATAAATTCCATTTATTTACAAAGGCTTAAAAAAATTAAATAAAAAAAATAAACAACATTTTACAACATCTAAACGCCACTTATAAAAAGTAAATGCATAAACTGTCTCCTTTCATACGTCATTAAGTAATCCTCGCGCTCTATTAACTCCAACTTAAACTCTAAATGCCTCCAATTAGGCGTAAAATTAACGTTCCAAGTTGCTAAGTTACTAGATTTGGAGCAATTCATAGCGAAGCGAACTACCCCCCGATACTGTCGGATAAGTTTCAGCTCAGGGACAGATTCGGGGATGAAACTGATTTGTATTGCTATTTCAGTACTAAATTGTTTATTAGGACTCAAAGTTTGGACCTTGGAAATCTGTAAAGTTAGATCTTCTGATAAGTTACAGGCTTAGACTTGTATAATTTATCAACGTCCAATGTTTGCCTATTTTGTTGTTTTTTCGTTTTTTGACAACGTCATCCGAAATTAAAGTTATTTTGTAATCAAAATAGAACCCACCATCAGGATTAAAATTAACTTGTACTAATCCGAAGCATAGTTTATGCGTGTGCAATCGTCTCATGAAAATCCGTTCAGAATTTTAGGAAAACAAACAGATAACAGATTTTAGATAAACCGACAGATGTACAGCAACTCATTTACAAACTAGCACAGTATAAAGAAATACTATTACATTTCTTATTCTAATTCACTGAACATAAACACACCAATTACATTGATTAAAATAAACTGAATAAAAATAAACTGCACTGAAATTTACACACACACAACCTGGTCACCCTACCGACATGTCGGGAGTAGGCCAGGGGAATAATATATGAGAAAAAATATACACTGTATAATACAGAGTATACAATATACAGCGCTGTATAACTCCGCGCAGTATACAGAATACAGCGGTTACGGTACACGGCTGATGAGATCGCACGTGTTATGTGTCCCGAGCTGGGTTCTTAGCATTTGCATTTATGTTTATCCTTGATATTGTTACGTTTTTTGTGTAGTCTGTTCATTGAAGTGAATGAAATTATTGTTGGAGTTTCTGTTGATTCGCTTTGAGGGCTTCGTGGAAACCTTTATTAGTCAAAAGACCGTATCTCTGTCTTCAAACAGACTAACGTTTATTCCCTAGAGACAAAAACATGTGAAACATAATGTAGGCTACACTGCTTTTACTACAGATTAAATATGTATTTTGATATAAACAACCAATACCCTTTAATTTTTAAAGTCACTGTCTACTCTCCTTTATTACTTAAAAATAACATAAACGTGACCATTTGTGTGTTTGAATCACGCCGCAACGGCTGAGCGGTTTTGGATATAATTTAGCACACAGGTAGACCATAATTGGGAATAAAGACTAAAATATCTTTTTTTACCCTGAAGCACGGTCACTTTCAAGCGAGCACAGTCTCTGGTAAAAGCTAGTCAAGAATATAGAGTATTAGTTCACGCAATAGCACTTGCGTAAGACTTGCGTATTGAAACTACGTGCGTTTGCCAGTACAACATCGGTCTTAATTTTCAAACTAATAGTGCTACGCCGTAACTAATCGCTACGTGCGTAGCGCTACGATGCTACGACGCTACGCACTGCTACGCCTCTGCACGAACTTATTCAAGGCTTCGATATCACCTAAACTGTTGTATCTCATATCAAAGATTAGTAACGCCATCTATTATCTTTATGGCGGACTTATATTTTGAATATTTGAATGTTTGGTAAATTCAAATATTCAAACAAGATAATTCATATGCAAATATATCACTCGTTTGTTATGTCTTGAAACTTGGGGTTTTTTTTATAAAAAAACTACTATTATATGGAAGTTGAATTGCTTATTTCCATGTTGTTTTTGGGAGGTCAGATATCTGGAAGAAGAAAGCTACACTATCCTTGTGCTTATATTACCCCGGAAAAGTGCACGACATAGTGGGATAGGACACGAGACCGAAATCACGGAAAACCAACTGGCTGAAAATAGACAAATTCTAGTAAAATTAATTCCAAACAAGTGAAAAAGCCAATTCCAAGAAGCCGATGGCTGTAGCTATTACTTCACTACGCATTTTATTATCCGTTTGTAACTACGAAGCCACCCGGCCAATAAACGAAAACATTTTTTAGAACAAAGCCCTCGAGTTTTTTGTGTTTTTGTTGGCAGTTTACCTCACTATGGTTTCCTGTTAGTCTAGACTTCGGTGAAAAACATTTGAGCAGGAAATATTAAAATATTTGGGGTAAAACAGACTTTTGTTTTTGTTATAATTTCTTTGGTCCAAATTTCTGAGTAGGTCGTAACTTTGAATTCCGGGAAATCCATTGTTTTAATGCTAAAACGCGTTGTTATAATCATTACCATGTCGCAGCCAATTAGCTTAATCAGCCGTTTAATTGGTTGCCTAGCCTTTTCATTTAAATGTGCCGATTTTTTAGCGACTTAAGTGACATCTTTTGTTTAATATCGTTTAATGACTTGCCCATGACACTTATGTCGCTGATTAAACGGCACAGTTCAATGAAAAGGCTAGACTTTTAATGAAACGGCTGATTCAGCTAGATGACTGCGACAACTATAACCAAATCAAATTTTACTTCCTGTAGAAAACTAATGCTAAAAATTAAACCACACAAATCTACAACAATAATTTCGTTTACCATCATGATATTCACAGACAATTTTATGTTCAATTATAAACTTCCTATTCCTAAATATACAGCAAATATGATGACACTTCAATTACATAAATTAGTGCCGTACCATATTAGTCGTGTTACGGTTTTCTACACTGAAATATTAACCAAATATTACCGAAAATAACCGAATTTTAATGGAATTCAACTAATCAGTCCAGTGAGAGCCTGTGGTTTGAACCAGGTCAGCTATTCTGATTCAGAACATGTTACTACCAAATAGGCAAGCTGTAATTTTGTAAAGGGTGTGATGAAACCACTGAAGATATGTAGGTCTATTCGTTTATTAAAATACATGCTGTTACGATACGGCTTGTAAGTCAAACTTCAGGGCAGAGGCCTGTTTTTGTACAGAAACGAAAAAGCATTATTCATCGCTAATTCAGGCTCAGTACTGGTTTGCCATTTCGTCGATATGTCTGGGTTTCTTGAAAATTCTCTGATTTTATCTGAGCCCAAATATGGACGGATCAGTTATTAAAATGTTTTTTTTTCAGAAATGGCAAATATACATGCATTTATATTTTTCAGTTTAATTATGAATATGGTCCATGTTTTTGATTCAATCCTATTCCAAAAACAATAAATCCTATTTAAAATTCCGTTCGTCTCCCGATTCCGCCGTTATTCGAACTTTGCTCAAGCACTCTAGAAATAGATTTCGTATTCCTCCATCTGGAGTGTGACGTAAGATAGGCTTCCATATTGAACTTTGTAAGCCTCCAAATTTATTCGCAGACGCGAACTCGCATGATTATAATGGGATGAAGATAAGCTTAAGTTTAATGGTACAAAGCCAATATAAAACGGGGTTTAGTTGCGTACTTAGGCGATGCAGCGAAAGTCCCCGAAGGCGCCATATGCTTCAGGCGCGTTCGGCGCGACGAGCATACTAACGCGTGCCCCCCTTTCCGCGCTTCCCCGCGGTAGGGTTGTCGAGCATTTTATTATATCGTGCGTGTAGAGAAGGAATTTAGGCAGATATTGTTTTGCGTATGTTTGCGTCTGTGTATCATTTAACTAGACAAACATGTTACTTTTAGATGTACGTTTTATGTTTCTACGTGCCATATTAATACTTAATGTACATACATTTATTATTACATGTTAGTTATTGATGAAAAGATAATTGTTGTAAGCAAGTATAATAATTACTAGCACTTCGCCCGCGACTTCGTCCGCGCGGACCCTTATAAAGGTTAGTTTTTGAAAATTAAGCACAACGATTTTCATTAATTTACATTTATTACTTAGCCATTTCTACTTATTCTATGGTCTCAGGTTCAGCGCAACTGTTCACCCCGTTCACCCCGTCAGGAGTTGATTATGCAAAAATTGTTAGGTACATCTGTTTCAATAATCCCATTTTTAGTTTGTTCATAGCATCCCGACGTAAATTAAAGCAAGCAATAATGTCCTCCCCTAAAAACTTAATCACCCCTGCTTCACCCCATATTATGTCGGTATGTAGTTTATTTGCGAAAAATCCAAACATTTGTTATTCTTATTGTTTTATCGAAATCATTTTCAACTTCATCGGACCAAGCATTGATATGATTCTTCCCAGTTTGCTCAAGCCGCGACATTTTTCTTACTCCGAGCATGTTTATTACCGTCGTAACTTTTGAACGAAAGGTCCGATTTGAATAATTTAAAGTGTAATTTACACAGAAATAATCAACCTTATTTATCAAACCATTTAAATGGATAAGGATTGATATCATGATACCGAAATCACCATTTTTTCAAATCACCAAGGATTTGCTTGAATAATTTGAACAAAAAGCGGTCATGGTGACTTAACCATAATAGTTAGACATATGGTATTGCGGACTTTTTTGTAGACATTGATGACCTCTATAAAACTGTAGTACATCACTTTGCTCTATTGACAATAGATTCCGCAGCGTACGCGATATAAGGATTTTTTCTCACACCTTGGGTTACATTATCGAAGTTTTCATACGGATCCCTAACTTTTTTGAAAATATTCTATAGCCTATGTCCATCATCGATAATGTACAATTTTATTGGTGAAAGAATTTTTCAAATCGGTCCAGTAGTTTCGGAGCCTATTTATTTCAAACAAACAAATCTTTCCTCTTTATAATATTAGTGTAGATAATACCATGTGTGTTGATTGCGATGGTGCTAACAGTATGTAAATCACTCTGAGCCTTTATGTCCCAAACACGAACTCCATTTAAAGACTAACTCTGTAGTAGTTCATAATGATTCTCAGACACAATAGATCCGAAAAGACTATTTGCCTTTATGAATAATGAGTATAATAGGCAGCCCTACAGTCTTGCCTCCCGCGCGGAACATAACGAGAAACAGCTAAATTTCAATGATGCATTTACAGTATACAAATGTGAGGGAAAATTTATTAAATATCTCATGTGGTTTCCTTATTGTCGTTATCATTCGTAGCTCCAAGTTTCTACTGAGTTTTGATAGCGAGATCTTAAGTGCACGTGCCGCCATCTGGAGGGGATCTCAAGATTTAATATACATGTACGTTTTGTTGATCATTGTTCCCCGGATTATCTTCACTTCGGGTTATTTAAGGTAGTTATGGGTAATTTATGGTTGCGGTGTTATCTGTAAAACAATAACTGTAATTTTATCCTCCATTTTCTTTTTGCTTTACTTTTTTCTCATTTCACTATCTACTGAAAATAAACTGTCTTTCGGAAGCTCATGTAATCTCCTCCTAGAAATTGATCATTTTCGTTTATATTCAAACTCATATTGATTTTATTAAAATATTCCCAAAATTTCGAACCTTTTACATTTACAATAACTTGATTTAGAGCTTCCATAGCCTTACCTTCATTATTCCATAAATCAGGGACATCCTTTTTTATGGAATTACAATATATTACGCCCTTGTCGTCATCCGTTAATGGGTTGGCGAATTTTAATGTGGCGCCGAGGTAACGAGTGGATGCCCATCAGAATAAATTCATACGAGGCGCTTTTTAGCCACTCTATTACTCTCGCCTGTTGCCTGTCAAAAGCTTTGCTAAATCAAGTAGACAACAATAAAAAATGTTTATTTATTATGAGGTCATTGGGACAGTTGTGATAAAATAATTATTGTTTCCCAGAAAGTTTCGTGGAGAGAACTTTCTGGTGATGTTAGTTCGAAAGTTTAATTGACTCCTCAAATAAAATGGCTCAATAATTCCGATAAAACAAAAGACGTAAACGCCTCCGTCTATCTCAAGTTCTCATAGCGTAAAAGCATTAGGAATTTCCACTTCCATTTTATCTTTTGTCATCTGTATTTTGATCGAAAGCCGAGCAAAATATTTACACAGAGTCCCCAACGTCGTCGGTATCAACCGCACGGATGTTTTATTTAATAACGTCAGACATGATGAATTCAAAACGCTGACAATTACAGGTGCGGGTGACTTCTGACGTCACACCGCATATCAATTCGCCGAGCGGGAAATATTGCGGCATTTCGCACGCCCCAAATGTACTCGCTTTTTATTCCATCCGTCAATTTATCGAATTTAGTCACAATTTATTGTTGTGTCTCATCGATAAAAATATTTATTGGTCGTTTGTCAGTTTTTGGAAAATTTAGGGCTTCATATTGAAATTATGGGTTTGCGACTATGTTATTTGATAACCAATCTGTTTTGGCAAGCGTTTTGTTTTTAGAGGCTTAACTTTTTAACTGATGCTGGAATATTGAGTTTTGTTTGACGTAATCTAAATTGGTGTAGGTACTTATTACGTAATAGCTTAGAGAGGCGGCCGATGTACTCTGTAGTGGGTACTTCATGTTACGTAACAGTGTAGATAATGTAGTGACTGTAGATATTTCCGACGCTCAGAATCTATTTTGAAAGAAAACTTCCTCTTTTATTGTAAGACGCAGGCTTATGGGATTAAAACTGAATGGCGCTCCATGGAGGAGGCTCTATAGCTGAGCGCACAGCTCAACTATAGAGCTGTTGTAGATGTTGATGATAGCGTTAGCGTTGACAATTTTGTTGTAATATTTAGATTAGCCTAACAGTTAATTTTCATGAGAACTTGAACTAAATTTTTGGAAGCTGTAAATAAAAGCTTCTAATACGTACAAGCAACAGTTGTCCTTGATTTAGAAACGTTATGAGTTCATAACGTTTACTTCTACAATTCTTATGAGAAACTAGGAGTTAAATTCTAAAAGGTTTTATCTGCTAGCTCATGAGTACTTCAAAATTTTATATTTTCTCGTACGAATGTAATAATTATAAAATCTTTTATTCTATAAATTTTAAGCAGCTCAGTCTAGACGTAGTAACTATTACGAGCTATTAGCGTACTGATCGTTAAGCTAGATATTTGACTTTTGAGTATGGCTGCAATTTTATGAATAACCATAAAGTCTAGATACAGTGGCCATTGAACCATTTGCTCAATGTCCAGTGTAATTGGACCCCTGGGTTTATGTGGTAGAAGACATTTTCGCTCCAAGTTATTTTACTGCTAGACTTATATTATTTAAAAGTCATTATTTACATTTGACTGCGCTAGGTATTGCTGCTGCAGGTTTTCGAAGATAACGGTTTTAGAAAGATATTCAATTAAGTAACAGTCGATTTTGGATTTAACAAATAAGATAAGCTACTTATCTAGTCTAATCTACCTCTTAATTGAATAAATGTACCATAATTTACGCATTAATAAAGATAATCTATTCTCTCATAATTTATTATTCACAAATATTGTCGCCCTCGAGTAATTTGCCTCATAATTAATTTAATGAAAATAGTGTTCTTTATACTTAACTAATCCCAAAACTTGTAGGTATAATTATCGAAGCTAATAACTCAGCCCCACATCAAGCTAAGGCATTTCATTCAAATCTTTAGGCAATAAGTTAAAAAGCAATTTGTTCTGTCCACCTGGCCGGCGTCGTGTCCTGCCACTTTTTACTTGAATCCTCTTAATTAAACCGTTTGAGGGGTTTCAGGAATTAAGGCCCCTCCTGCTTCGCAACTTCCCTTTTCATAACTTCTTTAATTTCGCCGCGGATTTGCGGAATAGCAATGCCCGTTGAATATTCCATCGCCATTTTATGCAGGTACGAATAAAAGTTTTATCGTTTTAAGAGTTCCGTTGGTCGTGGTCATCTTTTATGTTTTTGTGCAAGTTTCTGTGTTCGTGTTGAGTTCGGTTCGGGGTGCCTTCTAATGAATCCCACGGCTCGTTCGGTATCGAAGGTGTGATGTTTTTTCAAATAGTGCTTTGTATTTTTAACGGTTCAGTGGGTTGAGTGTATTTTTAGATAAAACAACTTTGGATGTTTTGCAATGTGTATGTTTCACTTTGAATAGATTACCGTTTGCTTTTCGTCTTCGTTTTCTGAGTTTTCAGTTGTTATTCGAATGTTTAGTTTTCCTATGATGAGACAAATTAATCATTATGTACTTACTTTAATGCCTCTACGTCCATTTCAAGTTTCATATCCATTTCACAAACCTTCAAAGTTCCGTTTTCAGCAACGGAAAAAGCGTAAGCTATACATACGATTAAAAACTGAATATTGTATGAGATGAATATATAAACCACCACGTTTTATCTGGGAATGTATTAAAAAGCCTGAGTGGAGCCTAGTCGAGGTTTGTGATAAATAGGCCGTGTTCCAGCCTTATTAGGATTCCGTCGTGTGCGGAACCCATGTTGAACGGGGTCACGGTCAGCGGTAGGCTCTCGAGAATGTTCTAAATAGGTGGCATCTGTCGGAATGTTCGTAACGGGTTGTTACAAAAGCTTGAAATTCATTTTGAGTTGGCTTTTAGTTTTGTGTGACTTTAAACATTAGATCTAAGATAGTTTACGAAGTATAAACGTTTTAGTTCGGAAATAAAGATTTTATATTTTTGCATACTGATTGGAAACTCTTTTGAATTTGACAAAAAGCACAAGCTTAATTAATCTCGCTTTCCAGTCGTCACGTTATCTATTTGACTACATAATATTTGCTTGTCGAATGACATATTCCCAACAAAGACTTCTCATCAGATATAGAAACCCGAAAAAAATAAATTAACAATTCAATCCACAATCACTGAAAGGCATGTAATAAACAAAAAGAGCAAAAAAATTAACAAGCAACGAAACTAGATAAGATCCTATCTCCAAATTCCGGCCGGTGAATAAAAACCGTTAATTAAAACGACCTAAAATTACCTTTACCCTATTTTGAACACAGTGCAGGCCATAGAATAGATCTGAACAGAAAGTCAACTCCAAACAACGAGCGAAAACAGGCGCACGCACACATAGACGCGTACGACGGTCTCAAACAACAACTGAACCTGTGCTTTTTTTTCATTCCATCCTGTTACGCTGATTCCGTTTTCTGTCATATCATGTCTTATTCAATTTAAGGCTTTCTTTCCACCTGCAAGTATATTGCAAGCAAGTTTACTTGGATTGCAGGACACGCTTGTCACATGATTTCTTTTCACCTCATCACATGCCCTATACAAAGTTGAAAAGGAATGCCATTTCAACTTTCCAGTCATTGGCGCCACTTTTAAACTTCCTCTAATTTTTTTTTCTAGTTATCCATTTCGAGACTTCTAAATGAAGGCCTCCCACAAGGTGAACCGATCATTTGATGAAGGCCGTGGGAATCAGCTGGATGTGGCGACACTTGAGGGAGGCCCAGATCCAGCATTGGACGTCTTTTAGCTGATGTTGACATTTCCATCTCACATTCAGTTTTAAGTGTATTTTCGCGCGTTGCCCAAACTCGACCTTCTGAACCTATCTACTCTATACCAGTATCACCCAGTCAAAAGTTTCGCTACAGCAGAGCGTACGAAAGGCGCGATCGGAGCGATTGGCGCGAGCGGAGCGAATCGAGCGAGCAGTGACGTAACAAATTAGCGGATTAATTTTGTTATTTATTGTGCGAGCTTTTGTTTGCCATGGAGCCATGGTGAGAGGTTGATTTAATTCTGTTCTCCTTGCGGTTTGGGGTAACGGTGGTAACCTATCTCTTATGTGTTAGAAATGGTGCAGGGATTACGTAAGATTTTGTAGGTGTAATTACAGTTTCTGCTGCTTACGGGTATTGCTATTTTTAATCATACTTGAATAAATTGAAACCGTTGTAAAGATATCTGCTTTTATATGTAACTAGCTTCAGCATATAACCGTTTCCAGGGTCCCATCTATCTCTGTAGGTACTCAAATTCATTTCTCAAATTAACAAGCTTGTACAATTTTTTTACATTTTCTAAGGAACTTAGTAGGGGTGAAACGGAACAGATTCAACTGGTTTTGAATGCCTAAAGGGTACCTATTGATGACACTGTCTACACTGAACATACCGATTAAAGCAGTCCGTAGGGTCCGCAGGTCCGTAGGTAGTAGGACCGTCTAATAAGATTAACCAAAAATATCTTACTTATTATGAAATACGGCTATCGATAAACATATCTCATTAGCGATCATACCCGCCCAACACAGCGGGTTTAATGCCATCAACATGTTTGTACAAGCACGCCCCCCCTCCCCCCTACTACACGTAATCCTTCGGGAAATATCGTCACATTACTAGCACGCTATTAAGAGCGTATCATTTTGTTAGTGTCGCTACAACTTAGATATATTTGATTAAACCCGCACTAAAGTTAATGTTATGAGTTGGAATAGGAAAATACTGAAAAGTTTGTGAACGTTCTGGAATCATCATCATAATATTCAGATCATCATAATCTTTAGTGATAGAATAATTTGCTGATAGCTTCTGCCAGCGGAATCACCCCATTTCGTTAAGTTGAAAATTATTATCCTCAGGCAACATCCACCCAGGATAAAAATTAACATAATCCAGGACATAGGCCCATATTCCAAAACGTAAACTACAACTCAACTCGAACTCCAACTTCAACATGAGCACGAAAATGTCAATGCAAGCTTGTCTAATTGACGTTTTCGTACTTGAGAGATGAGCAAGCAAATGCGTTAACACGATTGCTCAGCTAAAATAATCTCTTAATCATGAAAACTTCAATGTATGACAAGCTCCGATGGAGTTGGAGTTTGAGTTGAGTTGGAGTTTACGTTTTGGAATATGAGCCACAGTCTCCCCTTATGCCAAGTACCATCCAAATCTGGTCAGCCGCTAAAACATGAAGAGGTCACGAACCAACAATCAATCAATCAATCAATCAATCAATCAGTTTATTTGTGAAACATAGGTAGGTGTCTACATAGGTGTTTACATAAAATGGGTGCGCTATGTTTTGTCATATTTAAGACATACAAATTTATAAGTGACCCATTCGGTCTCATTACATTAAGTCAAAAAAAAATAAAAAATAAACATACATTTTAAATTAATTAATACACGAAAATAAAAGGATAAAATAGAAACGTCAAATAAAATAAAATTAATAAATAGTCGTAGTACTTCTTATCAAAAGGTATAAAATGCGTTAGTCTAATAATAAAATTGGTCGTTCAAAAATTCGTCTACATTATAATACCACCACCAGATCAGATGGAAAACACCACCTACTCCATCTTTAGGACTTGTGCCATGGGATCATTTGCCATCACACATACAGAAAACGATTAAAATTACACTGATACTACAATCCTAATAAAACGCTTCATTACATTCTTACTAACGTATCTTTGTTCGTATTCTACGCTAGCCCTGTCACTACTTGTACCCTGCAACAATTTGAAATTCTCTCCGTTATTGCGTCCTATGTAAAAAGTTTTCTCTAGACGAGGGTCAAACACTTCTAAAGGAATAACTTTTTACCTTACTTTACTTTTAAAGGTAAAAAGCGCACGTCAGGTTTTATAGTTCGTTATTTTCACACCTTTTTGTGTGGCTGAATTTTATTATATATTGAATTAAAAATTATTTTGCCGAAACCATAGTATTTATTTATATCCGGTTGTAAATGGAGAAGAAACCTATTAAGTCTGTATTCCTTGCTAGTGTATCATAACTATACAACAGTCCGAATATCAACTATCGGGCAGTTGCCCACCGAACACAACCGTGTGGTCGGAGGATCCGACCGATTGGGGAAAAGCTTAGAATCACAACGGCTAACTACCATTTAATTGTAAAAGACTAGATTTCCTTTAAAGCAAAGATTAGTTTAAGACACACAGTAAAAACCAGAAACTCACCCTCTAACTCTAAAGAAAACTTTCCTCCCATTAGCAACAAGTACCGTCGTACCTGAAAGAAAAACGCCTCCCTTCAAATCAACACAACTGTACCTAAAACTCCTTTCAGAGGAACTCTCGAGTCAGATGTTTTTCTTTCAAGGCCAGGCTCAGCCATTTATATATACTTCACTTTAAGTAAACGTCAAACGCATTTTGCTGTTGTAATCGATCACAATCACCATGCCCGACATAGCCCGACATAGCCCAACCACGGTGTACGCACATTTGGGATGTAAATGGGCCATCCTTATCCCGCTTTTTGCGAAATATCCAAACAAATATATTCAGTGAAAAAATCAGGGAGTGTGAGATAGTCGGCAATGTATTGTTCCTTGGAGGTAAAAAATCATTGCGCTTATGTCTTATTGGGAGGAGGCAGGGCGGTTAATCGAGTGTGTCTTGGTAAATGTTCGTTTCTTCGTTCGGTAGTTTTTCCTGTGGACTTTGATGGTGTCATTTGTTTAGATGGGGTTCGATTGGAAGGGTTAATGCTTTCGTGATCGACTTAAAAGACGATGGTGTTAGATAGTAAAAGGAAAGTTTGCGAATGTGTAGTCAGGTACATACTTTTCGTTTGGGATGCTTGAAGGGGCCTCCTCGTATAGCGCAATTTGTTCCACTAGGCACTCAACTGAACCAAGCGCTCGGCGCATCCTGGACAGTCTCACTTAATACCTTATAAGACTGGTCAGTCCTTCCCTTGCGGTGGTAGGGCTAACACCCGCCTGATTCGCGACCACCCTCCCACTGGAGTCCGGCATCAAGCAGGCTGCTGTGTTTTGTCGACGCGTGGGAGTACCAATGCCTCAAAGCATTTTTTGGGCACGTTCGCTCCATCATAGACTTCTTCCATCGCTTTTCATCAGGCGTGATCGAGGTCAAGAGCTAGTCAATTCCTCGATAAAAAAAAATCGTATACACAACTTGAAAAGGTTATGTATTGAGGGAAATATCGGATAAATCTCTTTTCTATAAAACACAGACTCCTCTTCCTTTAGGAACTCGCATTTAGTACCAGAATGAAAGACTGCTTCATGAATTCTTCTTATCGTGTGGGTAGTAAGGTCTAACGACCCCACACACCCTAGTGTCAGAGTTTCTAAACCGCCTCAAAGGCCTCTGACATGGTTTGACGACCGCCATTTGGCGGCCGGGACCACTGGCTTATACGTGCCTTCCGAAGCACGGAATCATCTATTTATCAGACAATCAGGTGATTCAAGCCTGCTATGTCCTAGCCAAACTGGAAAAAACTTTAAAAAGTATGCTTCCCGTGGGAATCGAACCCACGACCATCGTGTTACAAGGCAAACGCCTAAACCACTTGACCACGGAGGCAGTTCTTCAGCCAGGTTAATTAATTAAATAATATTATGTTTAAGGCATCAGCCAAATACTAGCAATACCTACACGACACACAAAATTCTATATTAAAAATGTGGTTATTCATCATGTTTCATACAAGCACCTATTTTTAGAATACATCGATTAAACATTATTTTAATGTAATTATATCTCCCCACAGACATATCGTTAATAAAATACTGATTAAAACAAATTAACGTAGGTAGGGATTAAATTAAACACTCATATAATTTTTCTCATTAACTCGTCGTTATTTATACAGATAAACCAATTTTTAGAACCACAATTTCCAGGCTGCAGTGTTAAATATCGGGCGTTTAACTCTGGCGGTTATAAAGTTATATCAACTATAGTTAAATAGGTCACCCTGTGTAGGAGCGCGGTTAAACGGCCTCTGCTTGTGTATGGAGTTATTTACTTGAATATGGCTGTTATTATTATGCATTACATTTTGTTTATGGCGCTTTTTAGGGTTCCGAATTTCTGTATAGAAAAACGGAACCCTTATGCTATCACTTGGTTGTCCGTCTGTCCGTCTGCCAAAGCCGATTTTCTCCGAAGCTATTAGACCGATTCAGATCGATCGATTCGATCTTCGGTCAACCGGACACGTAACGATCATAAATAAATATTGGAAATGAGGTCACTTTTTGGGGGTCAAATTAAAAGAAATAAAAACAAAATTTTTGCAATTGTAATGTGTGGCATAATAAATTAAAGGGCTCATCGTAAGGGTCTCAAAAAAATATTTCTTTAAAATTTAAAAAAGTCCGTTCTGAAGTTATTGTTACGAGCTTAGGGTTCGTGACAATAAAAACAGCCGATAAAATAACCAAAATGACACTTTAATTAATCAACACTAATTACAACTTGAAACTCACTAATTATAAATCACAATTGCACCACTGATCACTTTAATTCGCAGTCGAAGTTCGCTCTCGAAGTTGTCGCTTGTATCGCAAAATCAATACTGACTCGATCGCAGGCTATGCGGGCCTTATATAGGTCGGCAGATAATTCTAGAACCTTCTAGTATAGAAACATCTAGAAAGTTCGAGTACATACCGGTCCCGACTAAACACATATTGAAAACTCTAGAATGTTCTAGCATCGAAATGTCTAGAAAGATCTTGACTCTACTAGTTCTGCTACTCGATACTAGATGGCGCTAGTAGTAACTTATAACGTTATGTACCCGGCATTAATTCTGGCGCGTAACATTATTAAAGAAAATTTATGAAAATTGGCTTTTTAAAAACTACAGGTAAATAGGATGTAGGAACAATGGATGAGTTTTCCTCAGAGCGGTGGGTAAGGTATAGTGTCAGGATATTGGCGTCCCCATTTTATTGGGATAAACAAGACAGTATATCAATAACAGAGTCTAATTACACTTTAAAAACACACACACACAATAAAACAATAAGTAACAGAAATACAGTCACTCGAACAGACCTTTAAGGTCACAGTTCGTACAGAGGCCTAAGCCACCCAAGTCGAAGTGTATCATGTACAGCTATATGAATATACAGCAGTGCTGTACCAGGTAAACGGACAGCTTTGTCGGGAGCAGGGGCTCTATAGTGAGTCGAATCCAAGATAAGACTAAAGTAAAAAGGTCCCTCGCACACAGAGTGCACGCTCTTTTATAATACCATGTTTTCCCTCCACAACAACTCTGTCCAATGCCGCGCGGTAGTACGTCACGTGTTTACTTGATACAAATCACTAAAATTAGCATAATCTAAGAAGACTTGCATTGCAAATTAATCAAATTGTACAATAATAATTATCGTAAATAAACAATAGTGGTTTAACAAAGTAAATCGTTTTAAATTAAAATAACATGTCATCATTTGTATTTTAGAAGACAAACGATTACGATTATTGAAATAAGTTTCTAAAACACAATTCTAGTGTACTACGAGTACTCAATAAATTATGTAATGATTTATCAGACAGTAATTGATATAATAAAATAATAAAATCACTTAAATTAAATAACACAAACAAAACAATTCAGTTTGCATAATATAACACATTTTGACAATTACCCACAGTTGTATTTAATAAGATTTGACAACTACCCACAGTTGTATTTGATAACCGTCTCCGACATATTATGTAAAATTTATATTATACGTTCGGAACTGTTTGCGCGTGAGTTCGACTCGCACTTGTGCGTTTTTTTTTTATCTTCACTCTTGAACAAGAACTGATGGCCTGTGTAATATTACAGAATAAAATTTAAGAAATATAGAATTACAACTGCTTTTGCATACACACCTCTGTATATGCTTCAGGGGTTATACTCCCCGTATTGTAAGTATTACCGATAGATATCACCGTATCGCCAGTTATGTTCATCAAAGTCCCATGCAATAGAACTTGGCCACTAACCAGGGTATCTGAATAATGTACTGTTACGTTTCGCCCTCATCATCAGACTCAGCGTCGAAGTTACATGCAACATTTTAAAAATATTGCTTAAAATGACGACATACTGAGTGAGATTTACCAAAAGTTTATTAAGTAAGTCTACCAAGACTTCAGCAAGTAACCCTATCTTTATCAATCATGTAACACATCTCAGAGCCACCCAATCTTACTCGTTCAGTCTAGTACATTAGCAGTCACCCCAGGCCTGGCTCGAGCATCGCCTACCCGTTCCTGCGCGCCTGGTACCCGCGGTAAGCGCGGCGTCGTCGTAATGAGATGAACCGGGGTTACGGTATCAACGCGAAGGATGGATGAATGCAAATCAGTTCGAATATGTGCGGAGTTACAGTGTGCTAAACTTAGAGGTATTATGGAGGTAAATCTGTTAGATGGAGTTTAGTTGTAGTTGGTGGGGTACAGAAAATAATATTACTTATATGATCAGTATTTAAAGGGGGTGATTTAGTCGTTTGCACCTTTAGGGATTACAGACGGCATAAACAATATGATAATGTATTCAGGGCTGTGATGGGGTTGCAGCGCTACTGCAATGCTTTTAGCATGTTTGCCTTTCCATCATGCGCAGGTTACGCATTTGCCCCAACAGCATCCTGAAAAGTATAGCGGACAGGTGGGACTGTGCCACCTGTCGCACGCACAAACATATTCAATGTCCTACTATGGAGTAGGACATAATAGTAAATGTTATTTATCTGCTAGTTTTACTATTTGGAGTTTCTCTGAAATAAAAGTTCACACAGGACCATCTTTGTGGCGAAGACGCTTGGGACGTTATGTCTAGCAGCGAACATCTGCTGACTGAAATGATGATGATTGATGTTGGTGAGGAGTTTTATCAAAAGTTTTTTTTTTTTAATTTCATGTAAGAGCTCTTAAACTTGATCTCGCCTGATAGAAACTGAAGGATGAGGTGTTCGACGAAACTAGTTAGCCCTGAACGAACATGTCCGTTCACTCTTGCTTTGAAGGCTCACGGGTTAGTACGCGGGTGTTGTCACAGAGTTCCACACTGTGCTTGTATCTTAAATCACTTACTAACCTCATTTTTGTTTTCAGAAATAGTTCTAAGAACACCTTCATATATTTATTTAAACATAAATAAGCACAACTCATTTTAATTAATAATTACAAAAAATAATTCCCCAGTTTTAACGGCTTGGGTCGGCCATGTACCGATGTACCGCCCACCACTGCACTACTGACGCTAGCGTTATGAGTAGCTCCACATATCCACATAATTAAAATATCGAGTGTCGTATAAACATCAAGTGCTCAATGTGCTCATAGCTGCGTGAATTTATTTTAACAACTTCGATGAAAACGTTTCATAAAATTCCGAAGTGAATTCCCGAAATTGTGAAAAGGAAACTCGATTTTTACACTTTTATAATTTTATGGATGGTTCTTGCTTTGAGTTAGATTTTATGTGGCAATCAATATTTAATAGCTAACTTGATTCTAGTCACAGAATTTTATAAACGCCCTCTTTTCAAAATTAGTAAATTTTGTAGTGAAATACAAAATCTAAAAACTAAGCACCATAAAGTACCTACTCCGTGCTACGTGTTAAAATATCACATATTGAAATAAATCAATATCGACAATACTCTGTCAAAGGTTTATTACCAATCAAGCCAGCCTATAATATTAAGAGAGATGGAATTTTAAAATTTATTAGGTTAAGATCTAATTGTTATAGAGTATCGTTGTTTTTAAGTCATAAAAAAACCCAATCCTTCTTTGTAAAAACAGCAGATAATGCAGGTCAATATTTACTGGCAGTAAAGACAATGAAAGTCCTCCAAAGCTCTAACACAATTTTAAAAAGAAATATTAAATTCCGAGTCCTCAGCAGTCCGTTCACCTTGCTTCACGCCAGTATCTCGGAGTGAGAAAGTTTCAAACAGACATAATTTGACGTCGGATCACAGCGCTCACGCCTCTTTTTTATCATTATTCTAAACCGTCCCTCTCAAGTACACGAAATAAAGAGCGCCTCCGTGATTAGAATAATATATTTCTTCAGTATAAAAAGTAGGACGAGAATAATTCTGGAAATGTGCTCGAATTTTGTTAGCCTTCAGACTTGTTAAAGGGTTAGCGAGGATACCCACCAAATTATAATATGCTGTGGAGTTCGAATATAAGTTAGTTTCAGAAAAAAAAAATATTCCTGGAGGGTAAAGCATCATAAACTGCGTTTGGTTATCGTACTCATCCAGGCGTGCATAACGAGCAAAAAATAACATTCCATCATCTAAAAGCAGAGACAGAGGAAATTAGATTTATTTTGAAAATAACAATAAATGTACATAACTCACTTAAAACTATTTACTTAACTATTTATATCTACTAAACCAAAGTTTATACATTAAATGTATTTATAAAATCAAAATATACTTCGGCGTCGAAGTATTCCTCCGCATCGCTGTCAGAACACAGTGTGTTAGTATCCCGGATGTATACAAACAACATCGTACTAGATCTTGTAAATTATAAACAACATAGGCCCGATGGAAACCACAATACCCAAGAACAGTACACCTCCTAACCACATTTCAAGTCTCGAATTATACCACATTAACGTTACAAGAGGAGCATGTCTGAACACGCTCGAAACTCTAAACTAATCCGATGTATCAGGATCGGTAATAACACGAGTTTGAGAACAGCCTGTATAACATGCAGTGAGGACACACCCTGTATCACACATAGTGAGCGCAGAGAGAGTTGGCGTACGAAGTGTACTGTATACAGCGAGACATGGCCTACATATACTTCGTACGTTTAGGCCTGGCCTACATATACTTCGTATGGTTAGGCCTGGCCTACATAAAGACAGTATTACAGCGCAAGGGCTCCGAAGATCATCGATACCGTGTTATTTCAAGTTTCGGCTGAACAAATTGGAAAGGTGCAAGTTTAAAGTAAAAGCGGTTATAGATTGAATATTGAATGGTAGTTTTAGGTTGGTAGTGTAAGCTTTAAATTTCTTAAGCTTCTTTGATATCGTGTCTTTAAAAATAATTGCGTTAACTTCTATGTCTTGTCAAACAAATCATTCATGTTTGGCAGGCAAGCCTCATTGAATCGTAGTACTTACTTAAATTAATGATGAAAAACCAGTTTGATCCACTTATGCCGTAAGCGCTAGCTAATAGAACTTGAAGGAAAGTTAAGAACAAACCTAACTTTCTTTTCAGAAACACACTGGTCAGCAACAAAACATTTATAGCTATTCAAAATTGTCAACCGCAATCGCTCGTACCTTGCGTGCCACACCCAAGCACCGCAGTTCCTGCCTGGCGCGGTCGGGCCGTTGGCGGCACCCGACCGGTCGCTGCCGGAGTACTCCGACCTCTTGATCCAATATTATTCTATGATAAATTACTTACCCTCTGGCGAAGCTTTGTCCCTCCCACTCCTGCTCAATGGAATCCAGCGCCATTTGTCTTCCCCTCTATATCTGTGCCAGTACTCTTGCTAGATTTCTACGAAGTCTAGGCTATCTATCTTGGCTGAAACTTCACTTAGATTGACAGTTACCCGAGATTCTTTGTGCTTTCGATGCTTTCAAGTTTTTAAACTGATTAAATGTTTTCTCTGCAGATAAGACCTCTGAGGGAGAAAGTGTGTGGGCGTACCTTGAGCTGCCTGTTAGTGATATTTCTCTACACGGGTGACCATAAAATGAAATGTAATAACGACAAAAAAATATCACAACGATTCACCTCATCATTGTGCTGGATGGTGTCCTTAAAATTCGTTTATTTATTAGAAATTATAAGGCGAACGGGAAGTTGAACATCCCCCGCTTGAGGGCTGATACGTTGATGATTAAAATACATAACATGTTGATTGACAGACTCTAAGAAATAACTTCCATAACAGATTCAATTTCCGTGATGCCTCCATCTGATACCCCTCCGTAAATTATTAAGCCACTGCTAATATTTGCATTAGATGCCGACACTCCATTCTCTCGCGAACAGGAAGCGGTTAGAAGTCGGCTGAATCGGATAACGAACTCAAAATCGAATAGAAACAGTTAGCAAGTTATGACGAGTGAGTCCGCGTCAGATCTCGTCCCCGAAGGCTCCATACATTAGTATCGACAGATGTGATTGCATATTCAAGCACGCCCTTAGTTAAGGACGTGGGCCTAAAACACTTATGTGGACAACCCTCCCTGGGCCGCAAATCGAATCAGGCCCACCAACCCTCAGGGCACTCGATGGACGACATAATTCCCTATTTGCTTGCCGACGAGATTTCATCCGCATCTCAGAAATGACAACGTTTGTCTCCCAAATAAAATACACTACGACTTATAAGAATAAGGAGAATTCGGATGGATGAATAACATTGTTGTTTCCGATGGATCGTCTAATGACGTCGACGTCTCGAGATGTTGTATCAAATGTAAACGAGGGTCGCGTTTCAAAGATGTTCGGAATTACCTGAAATTATTTTACATAAGTACCCTTTTCGGCTGACTTAACGGACAGGTAGACATCAGGAGTCCTATTCGTAATTGTATACATTCCATCTTTTATAACAATGTGAAATTATCGTGAGAACCACCCATTAATAACTCTCATTAAAGTCGGCAGTAACGTAATCCAAAACTATATCACAAGTAGTCCGTGCATTTGAAATAAAAACTGCAGAATCCAACTAAACATCAAAACTTTGAATGTAACGTTATCCGTCGTCAGAACTAAAGCGCTGCGAGCTGCACGAGCGGTGGGAGCGACGGGAGCGGAGCGAGCGACCCACCTGCGATATTAAAAGTCACGTCTTATCCTGAACAAGTGGTAAAAAGAAAGGGTAAAAGTTCCCGCTGCCGGTAAAATATTCACCTGAACATATAACGCGCGGGCCGTGATCTTCACTCTCAAATTAAACAAGTTATGAATGGGAAACTTCCAAGAACGGGATTTAATAGTCGTGGATAAGTAATAACTGAGTTTCATTAGTATTCGAAACATTTTATGAATAAAGTTGTGGTTATTAATGGCACTATTCGCAGTTTCGTATCCGCGCGCTCGGGTTTAGGTTTATAATTTAATTTGTGAACAATATTCGGGCGGGTAGCTTAAATCAATGTAGCTTGTAACGTATGTGGTCGGCTGCGCGATGAAACCGCTGTTTAGTGATACTAATTACTTCTGTGAATATAAACTCTAGTTTCTCTTTGCTATTTTTCACCTATTTAAAAATAAAAGCTGGCGAACTTTGCTCATATATTTTGTAACAGAAAATAAATGAAATTAACATCTAATATATTTCTGCGTTAAACGTCGTCGGCCATGAGAGCCATTTTGAAAAATATTGCGCTCTCTTGAGCAGGACGCTACAAAGAGAACGTTGTTGCGTTTTTACTTGAATGCATATTTATTATTTGAAAAGGCGTAGTAATGAAACCTGTAAAGTTATAAATGAAAAGGGTGAAAAGAGTACTTTTCGTCGCTTAAAGCATTACTTTACCACTATGTAAACTCACTAGGTGAGAAAACACGTCGTTTATTAAATTAAATAAACCAGTTTCTTCCTCTATCAGATTCATCAACTCACCCATTATATTTCTGTTTTGAAACTTTAAACGTAAACTTACATAAATTGTTTATTTACAGACTTCAACCTTATTATCAGACTATAAATATCGGAGTATTCCCATCTGTCCCCGAATGTCCGTCATCAAATGGGGACAAATGGGAATTTTTGTGTCATCCGTCGACGAAAATTCCCATTTGTCCCCATTCGGGGACAGATGGAAATACTCCTAAATATCTTTGAACCCAACTTTTCCAAACTGAAATTTATTTGTAAAGTTATTAGGACCAACTTAGCTTGGTCTCAGCTAACCTAATTATCTTCCGTAAAACAAGGTACAACGAACTGTCAATTGTTAAAGCTAACGTTAAATAGGAGGCTTCAGGAAATCATGAAAGCTTTCTTTATTGAACTCGAGATTAACTATAAAACCTTTTGGAAGGAAAGTCAACAGCATGAGGATTTAGATTTGTTTTATCGGTGGCACAGGGAAGGACGGCAATCGGTGCCTTCTCCCTAATGAATTGACCTGGGAGCAATGGCTCGGTTAATGCTTGACTGATTGCTCGCAACCTTGGACCGTGTGCTTTAATTTGCTTTTTATTGATTGATCTGAATTGTTAATGGATTGTTTGTTTTGTAGGTTTGTTTATTTTTAATTTAATTTTTTTTTTTAGGTAAGTAGTAACGTTTTGTCGGCAGTTCACTCATTACTGACTGACTGTTAATTTAAACCGACTTTTGAACTAGGTGTTCGATTGAGATTCTAAGTATTTTTTTTTACAGATTAGCGCAAAAGTGTCAGTTACACAGGTACTTGAGTGTATACTAGTGATAATTTATATTATCACTAGTAATTCCAAGGACCTAACTGTCTCTTTCCACTTAGATTTACACCCATTATATTCATACCTAAAGAATTTAATCACCTCGGACATCTACAAAATCAAAATTTAAAAAATATACATTAAAGTTGCACCTGACTACAATATTAAGTGTAACAAAATTTCCGTCAAGCCGGAGAGTGTCTGAATGTCCGGAGTGTCCGAACACCGGAGCGGACATAATTTAATACATTGACGACATCTTCGTGCTGGAGGGTCCACGTTGCGTGACCCACGTACCTAACCGTTGACCTGATAAAAAGGTGATCGGAATCCTGAAGTTAAGGGATAGGAGGTAGCGGGAGCGACTTTTAGATAAGGGATTTTAGATTTTTGTTTCAATTTCCAAATGATTTTATCGTCTTAAGATCTTAAAACGTTCATTGCCGATTTAATAATCAGACAAAGACTGAGTAACACTTTTAAAACGTATGTTTTACTTAAATGCCTTTAAATTGTTTGTCTATCAGCTTTGCAATCGGCCTGCCTTTTCTCAGTATAACCGGATATAGCTGAGTACCAGCAATTTTAATGGAGCTTCTGCCTCTCTGAATTCCACAACCCACGAGGTTGCACGGTACTCTTTGACAAGACAGATGTTAGATTTTGTTCTGGCGTCTGACCGTACCTAACGGGCTACAGACTGCATGCAGTCAAAAGTGGCAATGTCAAGTCTACATCTATGACTAATGTAACGACTACTCAGCCAGAGTAGAAATGTCCTCAGAACAATAATGGACAATAATAGGAACAATTACGGGCCATTGCCTCCCAAATAAACATCTCTATAACATTGGCGCCACGGACAGCCCACTCGCAGGGACTAATTTGACGTTGAAGAATCAACCGCCCACGTCATCCTGGAATGCGAGGCCGTGGCTACTCAACGTGAACCAATCCTTGGAACGGTGAGGTCGCTCCGCGAAGCATGTGGAGCTCCCAGGAAACTTATGTGCTTCTGGGCGGAGCCAGGCTAGTTAACTTAGCCATGACATCTACCCACATCGGACCGAATGGGAGTCTAAGTGTGGAAAATGGAGTCCCTACTCTACTCACTCACGACAGTCAAAGCTACGCATGAGTCATAGACATATCAAAATACGATTGTTTTCCAAACTCGCCTTTTCTTGTAGCAGACGCCAGCGCCTTAGGTCTGCAGATACAGCAATCGAAGCGATTTCGCCCGGCTCCGAATAGATTGTCCACTCGCTATCTTTTGTGCCACTTATCAAGGGCGGCGTTTTGTGAACAAATTCTTTACTTTTTTCTGCGCTGTTCACTCGAATTTATTAAAATAAGGTCTGATCCAATACATTGTGCGTAGTAAATTACGACACGATTGTTGATCGCAGATTTTTTGGAGTGTTTCGAAGGTGGAATGGAGGGAAAACGAACATATAGCTAGGGTACATTCTTCTGGCATAAGAAGAATGAAGCTGAATGGAAAGATTGGGACCGAAATCACGTCTATTTTAGTCTGTTCAAACGGGTGCAATATGTTGACCTTTTTGGCAACCTTTTCAATCATCAAACATTTCAACATACAAAACAATTAGCTATGAAATTGACGTTTTTTTTCTGGTTTTGCTTGTATTTTTTTCTGTAATATTCAGTAACCCTTCCTGTATGAAATGTAGGAATCATGTTATCGATGAAAATGGGTTTCAACGTGGAAGCTAAAGAACGCACTGTGAGGTTAAGCGTGGTTCTGCTCCTCGGTTCAACTGCGATTGGGAACCACTTATTCAATGTTAATACTCGTTTACTCAACGTTAATAATCATTAACTTTTATTATCGTGCTTTCTACGAAGAAATCTGCTGATGCCAAATACAGATGGATACATCAGTCTGGTTTGAGTTCACGACCTTTCAAATTACCTTTTCAGAACCATGATTACTTTCGTCATGCACTTTAAAATTACGAGAAAAATTGAAAAACGTATGCGTTGTGCCTCAAGAGTCAAAAAGGGTTTAATTATTCCGTACTCGTGCTACTAATGGACGTTTCTCAGAAAAACGTGGCTTTTATTTCTTTAAAACGTATTTTTCACCTCTGTTTTTTGTCAGCTTGATAAATGATACCAGGAATTTTATTGCAATAATGTTAAGCTTTTGTTTATTTTTCAAATTAGTTTGCTGCCAATTTGTGTGTATAATTTAAAGTAAACAATCCATTAGTGTCGGCTGTCTGCACTGGACCTTCTAGTCTATGATTTAAGGGTTATTCATCACTCTCAATAACAGTATTCACTTGCAAGACTATGAATTGGTTAAATGTCAGTCTTAGTTGTCACTTTACTGTCGCGCGAGGCTATGAATGCCATTGCATCTCTTTAAGAAATTGCCTATTTTTGATTTGACATGCTAGTTCATCAATTCTCTGAAAGAGTCGGTATTAATTTCCAAGACTACTGAAACCCTGGATATAATCAATAACTACTTATCTTGACAGCTGTAAATTCAATATAAATTATTATACCTATCACAATTTCCTTTCAAACCGACAAGAATTAAGCTCAGCTGTCGATTGGTAACTTACTCGTACTATCTATTAATACCGCGACCAAATTTCCTGACTACCACTAGATATACATATTTTGCAGCATTCACACTTCGCCACGTTACCAGCGGTATCTCACTCAATTTATCTGCCTCCACGATAAAGTAAAATACATGTCAAAATTGAGTTTACGTCTAAAAACCAATTTGGATTATCTGATTTGCGAGTTTATATATAAAAATGGATTTTCTGTGCGAATACGTTGTTCGGCGTGTTTATTTATTTTGCTGAGCAGCTTACAGGATGGGCCTAGGCTTCGGTAATGAAGTTTCCATGTAACTGTTACGGAGCCGCTGATATTATCATGTTTTATTTTTCGTACATTACATTCGATCAACTTACTATCTTCAAAGAGAACCTTTCCCGAAGATCGCCTTAACAAACTGTTCAAACAGCAAATTGCCTAAATCATCGTCCCCAAAGGTCGTTGACCAATTTAGTTACTATCGACGTTTTCAGTCCTTAGTCTTGTATAAACACGCACGTTTACTTTATCCTTCATTTGAGCCGTGTTTGTTAATCAGACCATAAATAATCTGCTATCATAATTCAGACACCTAGACCACTAACAAACAGAACTTCATCACGACCACTGACAACTGATTATGTTTGAATAACCCAGTCACGCTACTTCATAGCGTGTTAATACTGCACTTTTCCGAGCCATGCAGCCCGAATCAGAGGCTTCCGATCAAATGGCGTTTAGGGCGTGAACCTACAAATTCAAAATCGAAACATCGCCAATCGCAATCGATCCCCGCGATCGTTCGTCAGCATCGGATCGACTCGGTATACCGACCCTGGTCACGTAGGTAGCGTATCTTTATTCCGCGACCTATTTGCCGTATCGCCTCCCAATCGTTTAGTTCTCGATTGACTTTATTAGTTTTGTATCGATTCAGCTTTGTTACCGTCATTAACGCCGGCGTTGAATCTTTTTTGTGTTTCGAAGTCGTGTGTACGAGTTCGTGAGCGAAGTACTTAACAGCGCGGGATCATATTACAGCGTTGTTGTCTTCGCTGTAATGTATCCTGATTCCTGCTATAACGTCTGATGTATATGCTCCACGAGAATATACGATACGAGTATTTCATATTCTGTTTTATTATTTATGAGTCCCGTGTTTATGAGTTCTTTGTGAAATAGCATCTGTTTGCAGATATTTTAATTATTTTTCAAGTTAGCATGAATTATTTTATTATTTCTTTGTACTTTTTATGATGTTGCTTTTTAGTTTTAGTTGGAAAAGTCATGTTGTTTATAGTATTTATTTCCGAGCGAGTTCATAGCATTTCTAGACAATGTTTTTCTCGTTTTTGATGTTTAATTCCCTGTTTTATGTTTTATCTCACATGAAACAACAGTAATGGTAACTTTACTGTTATAAAATGTGTCCTTTGCATTTAATAACGGGTATGCTGTTGTTTTTTCAAATGCACATGTAAAAACAAAATATGTGAGTTCTTAGATAGATCGTATCAGTAGTTTTAAAAAGATAGGAGGCTCAAGACAAGTGACATTCTGTCAGCGGTAGGGCAAAGCCGATTGTTGAAACATCAAAATGTATGGGATTGACAAACGCTGTCTTCATGTCACGTGATCAATCACTTGTACTTCGGCATTTTGGCAATTGCATTCGCTAATAGCATGCTACATTGTCCAGCACTAAGTTATACTCTCTCTATCTAATGCAGCAAGCTCTTGAGTCCAGAACGGGAGCAAAAGAAACAAACTTTGAAAGAAGTACAGCCGCTAAATCCGAAAAAATAATCTAGGTAGAACTACAAACCGGGCGATGGAGCGTAACCGACAATCACAGCACAGTTCAATAGTGTTCGCTATGTGCAGAGCGGATTCAAACATGCTGGGCGAGAGAGCCCTCTCCATAAAATTGAACTCACGCCGTACCGCGGTGGTAGCCTGTACTTAGACAACTAACGAATGGATCTTGTATCTGGGGAAAATATTTTTAAATCTGGAAAGCATCAAAGAACTTGAGTTTATCATCGAAAATGGAATGAATATTAAAATTGAGGATTGTACTTTTTGCTTTAGTCAGCAACCCTTACAATCTAGATTTTTGTATCAATGAACAGAAAAGTTCACAGACAAAATTGCGAACAGCAAACCCGTTTTTAAACTAATTTTCCTATCTGCAGTTCTACGTAGCTCGTTTCACGTGTTGTTACAAGTTCGAACGGGTCCAGAGTCCATCTGGATGCTGTTTAATTTAATGCCAACGATTTCCCGTCGTCCGGATCAATTAGGTCGCTGATCCCGGCTATGTTGAACGAATATTGTGAATGCCCGAACAACAAAGTTAACAAAAAGTTGGACGCGGGTTGTATTGACACACTTCGACACAACTATTCTGCGTCGGCTACATCTACAACATATTTTGTATTTGATTTGAATGAAAATAGACGCGCTTTTTAGTATGAATATACATCGAATTTTATTTAAAAACATGTCTATAGTGACATGTTTGAATGGAAATAAAATATCATTCAGATGGTTGCCGTGCGCCTGCAATAACATGCTGAGTTTTATATGTAAGGATGGCGATTTGGTTTTGTATTTTTAAACAAATTAATCCAAAAAAAGATAACGTCCTTTGGGGCGACAAACCTCTGACTCTCATTTGTTGTAGTCAACCTTTACATTCGCTTCTAAATCTGCGATTTCAAGTCCGAAATCTGTGCGTAACAAGGCAGCATCTATTAACAAACATAATCCCGGGGGCGGTCAGTATCCTCGCATATCCCATTAAAGAGGACAAACAATAAATTCGGGATAAAAGTGGGCAAATCCTTCGGGCGGACGGAGTCGATCCGTCGACCCCGAAAGACTGTCCAGCGCGGAGATAAACATCGATAAGGGTCCGGCTATCGGGCTCCGGTGCCGGAGTGTTCATCTGCGTACTTTACGGAGGTACCTCCTATTTATGCAAAGGTGGGAACTTTCCACTTTTTATGGCAGTAAGTTGGACTGAAATATCGTCCGGTTGATGAAGGTACGCGTCGACGTGAGCAGTCGAAGGTCTGTTGAGATTCTTGTGCCAACTTCCGAAGAAGGGACTGTATCTTTTTCGCTCTTGCTCTTTTTATAGCCAGTGGAGTCGAAACATATTACTTACGAGTGATCAATGCGTTTTATCAGGCACTCTTTTTCAGGCAAATTTTTGTCTAACCCGATCATTTATAATTATATAAATGCCCTTGGTCACGACATGACTTAAGAACGACTTTACCGATTTAATTAATTTTTAGAGTATATAGGAAGGTTTTAGAGTATTTAACAACACGCTACGACTCTTAGAAGCCCAGTAGTGGGATAAACCGCAGGGAACGGCTAATTTGTAATAAAATATTTACAAACTCAAAATAAAGCTATACGAGAAAGTCGTTCACAGAAAGCACTCCTGTATCAAAGATTCGTGAGCTAATAATCCTTACTGTGACAGGTTGCTAACCTCTGCTCCGTTTAAGTAGCTTGAGTGAGAACCCATTTCAGTTAGTTGACTTTGAATACGTGCGCGGGGAGCTAAGTACCAGGCGATGAAAAATCTAGACCCGCGGGGACCCTGGGCATGATATTGCAAAGATGTATCGTAACGATACCCAATTCTTGTAACTCGGTCTCACGAATCTGCTTTTTCACTACAGCTTGACTGACTTTTTCATCGATAGTTACTTAATCTGTTTTAGTTCGGATTTAGAAGCCTGATTACAAAACTAAAAAATAGTGAACTTAGTATTTATTAAACCAAGTATTGTGTGAGGTATTCTGATATTTTTTAGGAATATAAGATCTGAAGAAATATGCTTAAATTAGTACGATCAAATAAACAAAGATAGACATATATCTAAGTAGTTCTTATGATGTCTACGTCAAAAGAACTACGTAGGCAGTAATACAGGTAAAATAATAATAATTAATAGTATAAATAGTACCTGTATTAATAGTATAATATTTTTTTTAAAATACTTTTTAAGCCAAGTCTACCAGAACCTAGACTTTTGCGTAGGCTCTGACTCGAAACAAATTACAATTTTAGTAATAACTATTATTTTAAAACAAAGATTCATATTATTATGAAACTTTCGCAAAAAATACATTGGGTAAACCTTTGTAATCATAAAAGATTGCGGGTATTTTAAATATATAAAACTAGGTTTTGCCCGCGACTTCGTACGAGTACGTACATATCACTTTTTTCTCAGAGGTCCTCAACATCCCCAAGGAACCTACAAGCAAAATTCAGCTTTCTACGACCAGTAATTTCAGCTGTGCCTTGTCTGTCAGTCACTCGGTAACGCAAGAGTTTTATATATAACGATGATACTAGCTTCTGCTCATAGCTTCAATCCCTTTATTATGGAATCCTAAACCCGTCTTCAGACTTAAATCTATCTTTGATGCAAAATTCATCGAAATCGGTTTAGCGATTTAGGCGTGAAAGCGTTACAAACAAACTCAGTTTTGCATTTGTAATACTCGTATTACATTTGTAATACGAGTATTACATTTGTAATACGAGTATTACATTTGTAATACAAGTATTACATTTGTAATACGAGTATTACATTTGTAATACAAGTATTACATTTCTAATACGAGTATTACATTTGTTAGGATTATTTTATTCACACACACCTTTTGTTTTTATTTCATTGTCATTTGTTAGTGACTAAATAAGCTGTATTCCAATGAACTGGAGATAAGTTGAGCTTTGTCTCCGGCCTTCCATTTTAATATAAGCTAAGTATCAAATCTAGTTCTCGTGGATTGCTGCCAAGCTTTTACACACACACTAATTAGGTAATTAATAAGCTTCTCGAGTCTAATGAAGAAGTCGCACGCTACGTTAAATTAGATTATAAACTAAGAAGTACACTAAAATTATTAGCAGTTTCTAAGCCTAAAATCAACACGAAAAACATTCTGTACAATCAAGTGACTCCTTTGAAATACAAACCGATTTTATAGAATGATTGTCATAAGATCTACGTCTACATTTTCAGAATTTGAATTCTTTATCTAACTGAGCACTTAGGTCAAAGTCATTTTTTGCGACGTCCCTCCCAAATTGGACTCTTTATTTTGTTGACCTCCTCACTTGTGACTATTACGGAGTTACGCCCTCTCAAGAGTGTTAATAAAATATCGATTGTTACCCTCTTACCCTGGAGGACTATCACTCCCTCCCTCCGAGAGCATCCCATGATTTATGAAAATTATTTTCTTTGTCTCGCAAACTCCGCATATTTTAGGAAAAGGATGGAAAGTGTTGAAAACTTGTTGAATTGCTTTTGGCTACTGTCATTACCATACCTTGTACGCTTTCGTTTTACGGTAAAGTTCTTTATTTTTGCTCTGAGCGCATTTACAAGTTTGATATATTTTGTGAAGATAATTCGCAGTTAATTTATTTTATTGTCTCTATTCCCAGACTGTTTAATCTTTGTGATTTGCAAGGCTACTGATCACTAATCTCTTACTGACGTTTATCCTATCCCAAAACCCTATGTCAGCAACAGGCGGATTTATCACACACACAAGAGTACAAAGAGGACCCCCGCATCAGGTCCTACGAGTCTGGCAAGTTTTTTTAAGTTAGGTATTTCAATATTCACATCTCGTAGACCGTCAATGGATGGTACAAGCTTCACAATTTATTTCCCACTCAATCTAAATGACTATCTGCTAAGCGTGGCTTCCGATACTTTAACTGTACGACTAGTATTTCAATATTGGAGTTGTAGGTGCATTGAAAAAGGTCGCGAAAGTTTTACTGAGTCTAAACTTTTTATTGGTCTAGGAGGTGAGCTGGGCTTGACCACTATCTCACCTATTTTCCTCCTATAACCTATCAAATTGACGTTTTATAAATTCGTTCACTTTGAGCTGAATTTCTTTTAAAATAAGCAGTACCTTTGTGCTCTTCTCTCTAAGTTTGTTGTAGGTATATGAATAAATAAATAAACTGTGATAACTTTGTTTTATTAGATATGGCGACATTTTACAGAAAAACCTCCAATAAATTCCATAGAAACAAAATGAATAGAAAACTCGAAAGAAGAGTATGTTGTAGTCTTTTCATTTCGTGCCACCTAAAGAATCTTTAGAGAACGCCGGATCTCATATTTTTTTTCCAGTTTCCAATTGTTTCACAATTTTATTCGAACTCGAGATTTCTAAGACAAACTTTGGTCTGAAACTGTAAAAATAACTTCATAATATGGCCCGCCGTGAAAAAAATGTTAAGTGGCTTTCCCAAACATAGCTTTTCCCCCGACCCGGCTTATTTATTTTCCGGTACTTGAGCATTGTTATGAGTTATTTTTTGCGATTATTTTCCTCGTATACGCTGTCGAACTATATCATTATTAACTACGTAGCATGAGGGACACACAGGGACACCCCACGCCACGTTTTTGTCTTTATATTCATTGGCTACCAGTATCTAGCCGGTTTTTAGTGTTCCGTACCTGAATGGTAACCAACCATTACTAAGCCGTCCCTCCGTCTGTCTGTCAGCGGGCGTATCTCATGAACTGTTACTGGTAGACATTATTATATTTCTATAAAACGTGTAATTGAATAAACGCGATACCTGGAAAGGGTTCACGGTACTCATCATTGTGAACTTTTACTAGGGGATCAACACTGAAATCGTGAAGTATTCTTTGTTGCCATGGATTACTACTTTTTTATCTAATTTAGATTCTGTTGAATGTAGTTTGAATATGAACAGGGACAGGATAATAACATTTTAGAAATTGTTTTCCGTGCTCTATAATTTTTCAATATTGGTAAAATTTATTATGTTTTATGTAAAAAGAGTTAGTGTCCTGTATAAAATAATTTATGCTGTCAACTTGTTCTTTAGTAAAGCAATAGTTTCGAGACTAAAGTTAACAACGGCTTTCAACCAAACTCCGGCCAGTTGTTTGCCAACAAACTGCGTACTTCCACAGATTTATTTCAACGATACATTCCTACCATTATTAAAACTACCATTTTTCTATTTCATTCTGAACTATGAGTGGTATTACAGTGAGAAGAACTTGTAAAGTGAAAGTGTCTAAATATAGCCGAGAGCCAAAGATGAAATGGAAAATTAAAAAGGTTTTATGATGTTCCGAGTGAAGGAGCTCGTGTTTCTTACAGCTCGAGTGATTCATCTAAAATCAATTTGATTCGGAGTAGTTGCGAGGAAATATTTTTTCAATTTTCTCTCATCCGACCACTTTTAAACGCCGGTAAAGTTATTAAACCGCCGTAAACTGTCATTAGCTTATTTAGAAGTCCGCAGTCACTCGCGGCTCGACAAAAATTAAATAACGCCGTGAATGGGGAGAGCGCTTCAATCCGCCGCCTCGCGCTTCGCGCCTCGTGGCTCGTGACAAGTGTATAATTAAGAAAATTACAGATGCCAACTAAAACAAAACCGCACCGTAATGGCGGACTGTGAAAAGACCCTTTTATACTTTTCCATTTGAAACGATCCCAATTTGAATGGATTTCAGGTCTCTGGACGTGAATCCGTTATGTTTAATAGATTCAAAATTTTCAAAGACCTGTTAATTCTGTAGATTCGTTGAAAAAATGTTTTGCGTCGTCGCTGAATTACAAGTAGGTTTTTAAATTTTAAATGAATTTATTTGGATCATGTTCGCAATAACATTTTTCACGTGTTTATGAATTTGTAACTTGGTTGCGTCATGAATACGTTTCGAATTGAATTTATTTGTGTCAATGGCCAACAAAATCTGAAATGGTTAAATCTTTGTAGCAGTTTGTAAATTGTGTTAACCACAGCTTTGATTTACAGTTTCCAAGTTTAACCAGAGACGGCTCCTGTTGTCTTTAGTCAGAAGTTTGTTGATGTGGTGGCCTACATAATTCTCAACTAAAATACATTGTATATAACTACATCATCAATTAAGTTTGCTCCTTTGTTTGTTAAATCTTGAGAAGTATGAGTCGGTAGCCCGAGAGATATATCTTTTGTTTGTAACTCAAAAAGTATAACTGTGAGAATGGTTAGGTACCTACCTACTTCAAATAAATTCTTTTCAGCTGGGACCAACGGCTTAACGTGCTTTCCGAGGCACGGAGGAGTCTCGGTATATTAAGATGGACCCTTGACAAGCGTTGCTTTAACTTGAAGATCTGCCCGTGCGGCTGCTGTAATTAATTAATATTAAATGTTTTAAAGTAATTAACGAATTAATTTTAAATGTTACTCCAATAATGCTATTGAGTAACACTTTAATTACAGGTATATCCCAATTTAAGCTGTACCTACTGAATCAACACAGCATCGTTATGCGTATAAGTAACATGAACCTTCTATGGTCCGTTCGATTCCCTGTAGGGCCAATGTCCTGATACCACTCACAGGTAACGGTCCATTTGATTCAAGTCATTCCCAGTGTAATCTCAAAATTCATCGTTACTAAATAAAAATGAAAACATTGAATGGGTCGCGACCGGATCCCGCGTAAATAAACGCCAACGAAATCAATGAGATTTTTTAAAATGTAAATCATTTCTCTTCCGTAATAATTTTGTAAGCCTTTTTCAAAGGTATCGCAGATTTTAACGTTGTTTCATTTTTATAGAATTAAATCCACCTTTTTTCTTCACTTCGTTTCGCAATTAAATGGAACTCGATGCTTTCAAAAGCATTTGTATCGAAATGTCCAACTTGAAAATACGCTTCAATGAAAATGATGACATTTCTAAACATGATTTTAATAATATCGCTCAATGTTTGATGTTTATTGGCTTATATTTGATCTTGTTTGTTTCGAGTTATGATTGGAATTAAACGGTATTCTGCCTTTGTGTCTAATAGACCGACAGAGGTTAAAGTTGATTCGAACCTGAGCTTTATTTGTAGAGAACTATTTATAAATTGAGGGTGGTCTCGAATGATTGTTACTTGGTTGGTTATTTGCTTCGGTTTCAATTACCGCGTTTATGCTATTAATACTGGCTTTATTACATATTGAATTAGACTCTACATTTAGAAGCCTATTCTGTGGTGATGGACTCGAAACAAACCCAATTTGGTCCCCAAGTTATCAGGTCATAATCGTTCCAAATTACCTCTATACCATCCCATTTGAAGGAACGCACTTTATCACCAATCACTGTATATTAACCAAACTCCGAAACTATAGACTTAATTAAAAACTTTCTTCTGCTCACCTATTGTTAAGTCGCGCTAACTTATCAAATAAGGCGAGGTTGCGTGACCTTGGCATGTACCACTTAACCGACTTTACTGAAAGGTGCAGTGACCTTGCGTGCGCTGCGTATCGGATCAGCAGGTCACACGACCTGCGACAAAGTCCCACGAAAAAGTCAACCCTGTGTGGAACAATTACTGTTATGATCAATTTAGTTGGTAGTGGACAGGACTAATAGACTAGTTTTGATTATAAATTGACTGCTCACTGGAGCGAACTTATTTCGACATTGTTCTCAATTTTATTTTATTAATCAATACCTACTGATGTTGGCATCGCATAACCACCATCACTGAGTTGTATTCTACTCATAAATCAAACTTAAACTGTCACTATACATCGGTCGCCCACGGCACCGTGCATCGCCGTCGGACCGGCTGTCCGGTAGTCCTACGCTTCGTCCGGCCCGGTCGGCGGTCAAGCACCACCGCAAACGATTACCATAACGAACATCTGCCTAACAAACAAATATTGAAATCCCAAGTTTAAATGGAATTTTGATTTGATTTCTTCGCGGCGAATTATAATTTCAAATAAGTCGGGAGATGAAAAATCTGGATCGGACCATCAAAGTTTCGGACTCGCCCGGATGAGGCGAGGGGCGAAGCGCGCGGGCAGGCGGTGCGGGGGGGGGGGGGGCTTCGCAAATACTTCGTGTTTGGATCGCTTTATGAAACTGACTTTTAATGTAGGTAATGTTAAAAGTTTTAATGTAATACCTATTTGTAAATTGAACGCGATTTTTCAAGTTAAGTTTTGCGAGTGTACCGAGCTGCTAATGAGATGTTCTACAAGCACTAATGGGACTACACTTTATAATGTCTTACACTTTGTTCAAGTACGAATGCAATTACGAATTGTTGAAGTTGTCAGACGTAAACTCGGTAATTGGTGATTAGGCACGTCGCGAAGACTACATATTGTTAAAACTGAATGGTAACAGGCTGGCTCACAGAATTTAATTTAACAGTACCTACTACGTAAAGGGTTCACATCCAACTCATAATAAATATACCTTATATTTTAGTAATAACTGTAGTCAGCCTTAGCGACACAATTATATGTACATCTCAAACGATAAGCATTAAAAGCATCTTGAAACAAAATACAAATTGGGA
The DNA here is from genome assembly GCA_947386135.1 of Melanchra persicariae. Lineage (NCBI taxonomy): Eukaryota > Metazoa > Arthropoda > Insecta > Lepidoptera > Noctuidae > Melanchra > Melanchra persicariae. The sequence goes on along the minus strand of OX376653.1, from coordinate 793,057 downwards.
AAAAACGCAAAATAAAATAGTGGAATGGGGTAAAACGTAGAATGTAATGGAGAAACGGGGAAAACATGCCATGGAATGGATACCAATAAAACGTAACGACGAGCTGTTTAACATTCAGTGACCGGTAATATTAACAGCAGTCGATGGAGGTACACAGCTAGACAAAGTAGCAAAAAAGTATTATATTATATCTAAAAAGATCAATGTATGTACCTACTACTACAAATCTAGGTAGAAACAGGTAAAAAGAACAAGACTGTAACTAAACAAAACTTTCTTCTTCCATTTTCTTAATAAACTTCGAGTATTTTTCCCACAAAATTTCATTTTCCATCTTACTGTGGCCTTGCAGACCCACCCAGAGCTTTGTAGGATATTTTAAAATAAATTCTAAAAGCAGAGTAATAAGTTATGAATTCATTGCGATATCTCACAACAGGTTATCATTCATGCATGCTCTCTGCACGATGCAGGTCTCATCTTTCTGCTGAGACCCAGTTCATTACTTTGGCTGAATGTTTGATGGACGCTCGCTGTATTTAATTGAATGGGTGATGAAAAATCTTTTACTGTCTACAGTTTGGATGACCTTTGTTAATTACCTAGACTATAACGTCTCCTGTCTCTTGAGTGATATTAAGCTAAGCTTGTGACAAAATATCGAGTTCAACGCCACTGACATTTAAATCCGGTCATGTAAAGTTTGAAACGAATCACGTATTATAATAAACGCATTTATTTATTCATGATTTTGAGCGAGTCTCCACCACGGCTATACACAGCTACATCAGTCAGACAGATTCGCCCGGCTTATCGCTCAGAGCTCATATTACATTATTTCCTCCGCTTCAAAGCAATAGTCAGAATCGTAACGGGAACAAATTCCTAATCCAATATTAAGAAAAACAATGATCAGCAAAATGGTTCTTTCAATATTTAATGGCCGCTTACGGGATTGGGATCATGACTCGGGTATCTCCATCAAATCAACTCGAACGACTTAAATGAAACAATTAAGATTGAACTGAGTCGACTTGTGAACTTTGCCGAGTGGGCCGGATTCCCCCCTAGCCGAGCCCATTAGATTCTTTATAAAACAATTTATGAAATCTTCTCAACTGCGGCTAATCAATTGAGATCGATCTCCGCTAATTGCTAGAAGCTCGTCTTACCTTAGTTTCAGTTTGGTCTGAAGTTTGCTCGTAATTAAACGTTCCTGGCACACACGCTCTTTGTGCAGGAACTCATATTTTCTAGTATCGATGTGAATTTCTTTTGTGGCAGTAACCTCATTCCGATAAAAGATTCGACCTTTTGAGCTACACCGACACACGGCCAACATACGGCAATTTTTCGAACGTCGCAAGTGGAAAATACGATTATCATCCTTTACGACCTTAGTAATGCTGCAAACAAAGAGAATATCTTTAGAACTTCTGTAGAAAGCAAATCTTTCTATTCTTTCACTACACTAACTCAGAATAAATAAGGCAATTGTTTCGTCTTTGACATACGATTTCACTTTGCTTAGCTATCAATAGCAACCAAAAATGTTTAATGTCTCCCGAGGTATTTGCTCTTGGTACATAATATAGTACTTACTACACACAGCAGCTCACATAGTATTCCATTTAGTCCCCAGTCTCGTAGTGACACGCTGATGGATGGATATTTTACTCCAGTTTTGCGGTCCGCCCCAACAGCCAAGCTACGTACCCAGCTAATACACAACACTGATATGTAGGAGCAGGACCCCCAAATAATTTAACACTCGGCGACTAGGAATTTCTTTCATAGCACTTTGTTCATGAATGCCGAACTAATAATGTAATATTCAGCTCAGCAATTTATATTAATAGACTATAATGTTACTATTCTGTAATACGTTTACGTGTGTATAATCTGTAACAAGCAAAATGGAGTAGTTTACATGTAAGACAAGACAAGGAGCATCGAGGGAAATATTGAAGACGATATTATCTTTCTTAGAACCTAGCCTCGCTATGGATTCTGTTGGAACGTCGCGTCGTCGGGAACAGCGACTACCTTTATTAACTGATGCGAATCATCAAAAGGGCTAAACCCTTCCGAGAAGTTTTTATCTCACTCAGATTTTTCCCGTGAGACTTCCTGATTAAACTAATTTCTGAAAAAAAATATTAATCTCTCCGCGTTCCGCACTCGGAGTCCTTACATTTTTTATCTTTCGTGGGAACCCTTTTAAATCTTCAGAGTTTTATCATTACTTTAATTATTTTAAAAGATACAGTCCCATTGATTATATGAAGCGTAGCTTTTATCTGCGTCGTGAGATGTCAGGCCCGGTCGCGGTTGGCTGACTTCCATCTGCAAATTGCCAAGCGATTAAAGTGCTTACTCAAGTTTAATTCTTTGATTATAGAGCAGTCGAAAGTTTGCTTCTAAACAGCAGTTGAATAAACCGACTTACATGCTGCTGGGAGATCGGGATTTTAATCAAGATAATTAGAATATAAGAAGTTTGGAAGTTTCGCTATTTAATTGTCACATTACGGTCGTGGCTTGATGACGTTGAATTAAATTACTTTGCTACTGAATAATTTATTTTGGAGTGAAAATAAGTTCTTGGAGAGTTTGTAAGACAAACACTTTGTGATAGTCAAGACAGAGTTACGCAATGGAGCTCTGTTACAAATGGGGAGAAAAAGCGCCGGGAAACTTCAATAACAGCAACACGTTCATATTGTCACGTGACTCGTCAGCGTGGCTTGTGTTTCTTGCGTAATTTGTTTTTTTATTCAAATGGCAGCTATCAGTGTGAACGTTCGAACAATACATCACGTTGCTCTCCCTTAGCCAGAACTTGAGTTGAACGAAGTCTGAAACGCTTCATTAATCAAAGCCCTCACAAATTACAAGAAACACCACTATTACCATAAACAAGTCTCACTAGTTCGGAAGCGCTCCAACATGCTCCAAGTATCCACTTTCAAAGTCAAAGTATCCATATTACCGCCCCCCGGGCCTCCTGCCCCGCGACCCGCCCGGGCCGGGCGTCGGCTATAATTTGGCGGCGGTCACGAAGAAGCACGCACGCAGCACCTCGCGAGCCACCGGCGGAAGTTGTTCGAAACTTTTCGTTCATACACGCCCTGTGTGTTTATTGGTAAATATTGTGGAAGAATGTTGAAGAGGGACGAAAGAAGGCTGTTGTGTAGTTATTCGAAGAATGTGAATACATTAGTGATGAATTCTATGAAGGAAACAGCGTTGGAGTTAGAATTGCAACTGATACACAAATGAAGCAGTTAATACCTTCTTATGAGCTTAATTCTTTATTGAAACATGTCAAGGAGAAGTGCTTCTAATCTCTCTCGAATGCACTACAAGTATTTCCTCCAATCACCTCTCTCTAATTATCAAATTCCTCCAATCACGTCGGGGCCCACAAGAGGGCAGCATCATAATAATCCAATAGCTCTTCAATATTACTCCGCAGATGAGTACAAGACGTCCGGCCGTTGATTAAAATTGATGAACAAAGTTACCGCAAGTATTGAGTGAGGGTAGTCGGACGATGTTCAGATAATCATATTTAAACGACCACTTGTGATTAGAGATTATGATGGGACGTTTAGGATCGATCGCTGATGAACTATTTGCTAAGAGTAGAATGTAGGAACGTATTTGAACTTAGATGATATGATGTAGGGAGCGTAGATATTGGCACAAGGAGAGAGAGGTCAATGCTCAACAGTGGGTGAAATTAGACTGAGAACATATTTGCAGTTTTTGGTCTTAATATCTATATCTATGCTTCTATACAAATACAAAGAGGTAAAGTTTGTAAGGTTGTAGAGTGTAATCTCTGGATCTACTGAACTGAACCCGTTCCCGTATAGCCTATAGAAGTGAAGGCTATACGGGAACGGGAAACAATGGGATATACGCGTACGAAGTCACGGGTAAAAGCTAGTTATAGAAGTAAACCATGCTACCGATGGGGAATATTTTAGAGATGAGAGGACAAACGGATTGTGTGAAAGATCTGATTTTTTGGTAATTATATTTTTCATCATCATGTTAATGCGGCTATATAAGACAAAAAAACAGTATTATAACAAAAGCTATTTACCAGTCATTGAAACTCTCGTGACCCGAACCGATCAATCAGTCTACCATCACAACACAGGGCCGCATTACGTATTCACATCGTAAACAGCGCAATTTCTTTTAATTGCCATGCGCGATTATAACAGAAAACGGTTGTTAGTGTCAATTACGTGTCACTAACTGACGTGACGCTTCCGCGATTTAAACGACTGTCATAGCGCGATAATTGTTTAAATTATAACATCAGGTTCTTTTATGGCCCGGGCGATATAAATGACGATATTAAATTAATTCGTTGGGGAAGGAAACACATGGATTTCCCTCCCCTATTAATTGAGCAGTCCATGTTGTGAGGGTGGAAAAATGCAAGTTTTCGGATTGTGTGTAATTTAGAGGTGAATGCAATTGGAGAAAGAACAATGCTGAACAAATTAGTTAGGGTGTGGTTGCTAATTTTGCAATATGCTGCACCTAACAGAGCCAATCGATAAATAAGAATTGAACTAGAGATTTTGTTATAAAAAGAGGTCTGGAGTTTATAATAAGGCTAGTATATAACTGTAAATCAAAAAACCTTCTTTTATGTATATGAAATACAATTCCTAAACTAAAACACTGATTGCACAGCAAAATAGTTATCTTTCTAGCAACAATTTGCGTTCGTGACGCATCGCTATAATAGAAAAGTGGAGATTTTTAATGAACGAACTACATCTAATACTAACTAGCGCACAGTAAACATTTGAAAATATGATGTGCAATTAAAATATAAGTCATTTAATAATAATTTACACTATAGAGGCGCTAAACAGAATATTCATCGTCGAATTTCCAGAATTTAGTGAATTGAATTGGCAATGGCATCCACATATCTCGTCGATTCTATGAGACACATAACCGGGGCTTGTTTTGTCACGACTCTATTGTTTGTCTAGTCAAAGGTCTCAGAGGTACGAGCCCGACTTCGGGTATATCCGAGTCTCTGTGTAGATAACATGTCGATTCATAACCTTTACTGTACAATGCCATTTCTATAGATACGATATAGGGATTGATGACTTCAGAAGCACGAATGATCTGGTTTGATTAGCTTTATGGGTAAGCTGTGTTCTGATGATGAAATTGGCTTAGCAGCTGCGTATAGATAAAATAATAGACATTATATTTACGAGACTTGACAAAGGACAATCAAAGATTTTAACAAACATCTAAATAGAATGACGGAGTGGTTGTTTACGTGTCTTCTATGTTGGAATCTAGTACATGTATTGAACCTACTTTTGTTGATGGAAACTGTCTTGTTGTCAAAGATCAGAGCACCGCTATTGTTGCTGTTTATCGTTCGCCTTCGCACAAACAAATTGACAACTTTTTGAGTAGCCTAAATAATGTTTTAACTTCTCTAGGTTCATTCAAAACTGTTGTTATAACGGGGGATATCAACATCAACATAAGTCCTAACGGAACTGATCTCCATGCCGATGAGTACCTTAGTCTGACAGCCTCCCATGGCCTCCTCCCGGCACATGAGATACCTACTCGGGGCGAGAGTTGTCTTGATCATGTAATGCTTAAAATAAATAATATTTCAACGGTATTTGTGTTGAATACGTGTATTACTGATCATTCTCCAACCATGCTCTGTATTGATCTTAAGCTGAACAAGACTAAAACTAAGAAAAGTGTTAGTAGACTCGACATGCAGTCCGCGTTAGGGGATGTTAAAAATACAGACTTTACTCCAATTCTTCTGTCAAACGATGCTAACTCTGCAGCCGAAAACCTTGTTTCCATCTTATCGTCTATAGTAAAAACGAACACTAAATATGTTTCAATTTCCCACAAGAAAAGAATTATCAAGCCATGGATAACACCTGGCCTGTTAAAATGTATTAGAAATCGTGATAAATTGCATAAGGAATCAGATAAAGATGTGGTAAATATGGTTAAGCGAGTGACTTATACCCGGTACCGCAACTTCTGCAATGATCTTCTAAAAAAGTTGAAGAAAGTGCACGAACAGGGTGAATTTGAAAAGGCGAAGGGTGATCCGAAGGCTACGTGGGGTGTTATTAAGAACATTGCGCAGCTTAATGAACAGAAACTTACGCCTGATGAACTTCTGAATATTTCAGAAGATCCCAGCTCTTCTATAAATATAGTTAATGACTTCTTTGTTAGTGTAGGTAGAAATCTAGCTCACTCGATTATAGGTAAACAAAACCAGGGAAACGTAGATGCCTCACATGCACCCCTTCCACCCACAAATAATAACCGTGATCCTAATTTGACGGGTACTTCAATGGCTCTACTAGATGTTGATGAGGAGGAGGTTGAGACTGTAATTATGGGACTTCGCAACAATTGTGCCATAGGATGGGACGGAATTTCGGCAAATTTCCTGAAGGAGACACACAAGCTTATCCTACCTTCCCTGACCCATGTTATTAATTTGTGTTTCAGGCAAGGAACATTTCCTAGGGTATTCAAGAGAGCCATTGTACATCCTATCTTCAAGAGTGGGGACAGAGGCAGTGTCACTAACTATAGACCGATTTCTGTTCTGACTACAATTTCTAAGGTTATAGAGAAAACACTTAATGCACGCCTAATTAACTTCTTAAACACAAACAATGTTCTTGCACAAAATCAGTTTGGATTTAGGCGTGGTAGGTCAACAGAAGATGCAATTGCTGACCTGACGCAACATATCGGCAGAACACTAGATTCGGGTAATAAATGTATAGGCATATTTCTTGATTTATCCAAAGCCTTCGACACTGTCTCGGTGCCCATTCTTGTAAATAGACTAGAATCCATAGGCATAAGAGGTGTTGTTCTGGATATCTTCCGTGATTACCTTGCGGAACGAGGTCAGTCGGTTAGGATTGGTACTCTTCTTAGTAATGAGCAGTCCATTACATACGGTGTGCCTCAGGGCAGCGTCCTGGGTCCGACATTATTTTTAGTATACATCAACAACTTATGCACTCTTATCCTGCCCCATACTAAAATTCTGTCATATGCTGATGATACTGCCCTGCTCATTGAAGGCTCAAACTGGGAAATAGCCAAAATACATGCGGAAGACTGCTTTAGAATTGTAATGGACTGGTTATCTAGCAATCTTCTGACGCTTAACCTTGAAAAGACCTCGTTCATAACTTTCTCTGCTTCCCAAAAAAGTCAACCTCAACCAGAGACGTATTCAATCCAGGCGCACTGCTGTAGACCTGCCAACGTGGCTTGTAACTGTCTCCACATTAACAGGACTACTAATGTTAAGTACCTTGGGATTCGGGTTGATAGTTTTCTGAGTTGGAAAACTCATATTGATGAACTCGTCCCCCGTATCCGTAAGCTCATTTTCGTATTTAAGAAGCTCAGATCAGTGACTGACTTCCAAACATTGAAAATGGTTTACTTTGCGCTTGCCCAATCCTTGCTGGGCTACTGTATCTCTGTTTGGGGAGGTACCTTCGCAGTCAGTATGCTACGTCTTGAACGAGCGCAAAGAGCGGTCTTAAAAGTTATGTGCAGAAAACCCTTTAGGTATCCTACCGCACTACTTTATAAAGAGTGCGAGGTCTTAACAGCCAGACAACTCTTTGTGCTCCAAATAATACTACGAAAACATGCCACTGTACCACAATCCCTACAGTTAAGAGAAGGCAAGCGCAAAAGAATGAGGGTTTGCAGCACGGAGAGATGCAGAACTGCTCTTGCTCAACGCCATTACTGGATTCTAGGTTCACAGGTATACAATAAACTTAACGCCGTGTTAAATATCTGTTCGCTAACGCGACATCAATGTAAATCTGTAGTTAGTGACTGGCTTCAAAGTCTCACCTACGAAGAGTCTGAGAGACTTATAAAACCAGGGTAACCCTTAGAACACCAAAACATCCTCACTCACACACCTTTACACACACACTACACCACACATCTAGACAAATTTTAGGTTTAAACATGATTTTGTTTTATTTAGTTTGCTGCTGTTTTGGTTGGTTGTTGCTTTAGTTTTGCTTTGTTTTATTGAGTCGGTATTGCTTTGCTTTTTTTGTTTTATTTATTATTTTACTCATTTTAGTTTTATTTTGTTTATTTAGTTTTCCAGTTTAGTTTATTTTGTTCAGTTTTATATTGTGTTAGATTTTTGGTTTGATTTGGTCTAGTCTTCTACTTAGATTATGAAATATATTCTTGTTATTCAAAGTCAGTAATATCCTACTGGGTCCGGAGGAAGGTAACGGCATTCGTGATACAGGGTAATCCTAGTACGAATGCCAAAGCACTCCTTCGCCAAACTAAGTTTGTATTTAATTTTAAGTTTAAAATATGTAAGGAGACTACCTGTAAAAACTATTTCTCTTAATAAAGATTTTATTATTATTATTATTATTATTATTATTAAATAAACGTAACACATAGCATTACGCCTATTTACGCCTAAAGGTTAGAAGTGTGCCAATAGTGCATTCACATTTCACTAGTTATGTTTTAGTATGAAATGTGGATATGTAAACTGTGTCTCATGAAGTATGTAAATTCATGAGACACATAGACAATAGGCTAACTCCTCGGCACCGGGCACCTACTGAAAAATTCTAGATGGAAAAGCCCAATAACACATTGGCCAATCGATCAAAACCGTATAAATGCTCAGCAGTAACGTTTAAGTTTAAACCGAATTGCCCATGCTCGGAAGTAATAACATTAAATAATCAAGGGTTCATGGCTAACGGGCGACCGTATAATTCATAGATCGATATCTAAACCACTTCATAGTTTCCTAGTCATTACGCTGTCAAACGAAAATATTATAGACATGTCAATATCATGTCAACACTATGTTCTGTCAACGGTACCTAATTAGAAAACTGGAAACATGTGACCACCTACCTACATGTAACGTATTTCATATATGTATATAGGTAGATAAAATATCGACCTTCTACCTCAGTTGAGTATCAGAGAATTCTGATATTTAGCCGTGTCAGTCTTCTTAAATTACCAGATTTCACTATGAAAATCAAAGGCTTCTTGAAGGTATCTGCTAAATTTATCAGACGTTTAAAGTGTCTAGCGAAGATTATTCGCCCGCATGTTATCCGTAAAAATAGTAAGTTGATCGAAAAGCGACAAAAACTATCTGCCTAGCCTGTTCCTAACTGTGTTACGTTCGATTTAACCTCAAGCTGCTGAGTAGCGAAAAACTTGCACAAAAATGGGTTCCAAATCTCGGGCCAAAGGAAAACTTTACTCTTTGCTAGTTTGATTATCTCAAGTTAATCCTTAGACTAACTAGGACTAAAGTAGATACTAAAAGCAATTTGATTTCACTACCCACACTCACAAGCGGATCTCAATTACGGCAGTCAACATTCATCAATCCTGGCCCCATTGATTTCTTACGTAGCGTCGTATCCACACGTCGGGAGTCGGTCAAGGCCTCCCCCTCCCCCACAGGCTGAATAACAGCTAATAAACGCGATGAGCCACTGTATCAACCCGATTTATTTCGTTATTAGTCCGCCCTTCGTGATAAGAATTACTTACAGTATTCTATGGCGGTTTACGTTGCCCGCGACTTCGACCGCGTCTGTTAACAATTTCTTTGGTTTATCCTTTTTGATAAAATAAAATTTACTTCTAATAGTATCAGCTATCTGCCAGTTAAAGTCTCGTCGAAACTGGTCCAGCCGTTTTAGAGATTAGCGGAAACAAACAAACAGACAAACGAACAATTTTCAAGGTATAAAAACGGAATAGGGTCCCGTTTTTAAACCCCAAAAATTGTCCGTTTGTCTGTTTGTTTATTACTAAGACTCCGTTGTCCGTCTATCTGTCTGTCTGTCTGTCCATCTGTCTGTCTGTCACCAGGCAGTTTCTCATGCACCGTGATAGCTAGACAGTTGAAATTTTCACAGATGATGAATTTCTGTTGTCTCTATTACAACAAATACTAAGAAAAGAATAAAATAAATATTTAAGTTGGACTCCCATACAACAAATGTGATTTTTTTGCCTTTTTTTTTGTAGATAATTGTACCGAACACCTCGTGCGCGAGTCCGACTCGCATTTGGCCGGTTTTTTTTTGTTATTTAGTAAAAAGCTGTTATTTGACATAGAAATGTATAGCTATAAAACATAAACAGATTTTCACACCGTATATTTTTTTCTTAAAAGGTAATAGGTAAACTTCAACCAAGTTTCAGAATGAAACGATTTTGTAACAGTTTGTTAATGAATCTGATAGGACAAAGTTGTAGGTTAATGTCTAAGAGGCCGAAGTTTTGAATGCGTATCCTTGTGAGGCAGATTTTTCTGTAACCCGTGTGAAAAATTAAAGTGTTATCGAATGAAAGCGATGAAATGGATAATCGGTACTTTGGTTTTCGATTTTAATATTCAACTTTATCATACAAATTGTTATTGCGTTAGCTAAGATAAAGATTGGGAATTCTTAAGTTCATAGACATAAGAACCAAATCTATAACGTATTTTCTAGTCGGAAAACAGACTTGCAAATAAGTTAAATACAGCAATATTACCCATATTTACGTTCAAACCGAACCCAACTAATTATTCAAGTCACAGCTAATAAGTGCTAATCAGATAAACTCAGGCGCCACAACTCTCGCAGTGCAAAATGACACGTATTTTTACAGTCATAAGAGTTAATTTAGTGAAGTGTAGAGTCTAATTTGTTTCACTCGACGGTGTATTCGAGCTGGCAAACGCTTCTGGGGTAACACGTCACTTCTAATTTGATTGGCTCCCTAACTACGTGGAAAACGGTCACAATAAATAATGTACAGATCTGACTTACAATCATTTCACTGTACGGTTTTGATTGAGGTAGGTAAGTATATCCTTTGTTCAGATACCAATAGTTTATTAAATAAAATGGAAAGCACGCGAGTTCCTTCTTAGTAGTAAACATTCTTACAAACTTTATCAGACATCTAATAACATAATTTACAAACAGTCCTTTGTCCTACCTTTCGATGTATTCTGCTCTCGAGCTATGTATGTATATAGTATGTTTCTTAGAAAAGAAAGCTACGCGACCTATAAAAAATTTCGCTCTACATTTTCTACTACCGAGTTGTTGTTGTACACCTGTATCGCAGTTTGTTATCCACAATGTTAATAAACTTTCAAAACAATTGCTTTTCAAAACATCTCCGTGCAACTTCGAACCAATCCACAGATTTGCACAAAACAAAGAACTACAAATTTCAAACAAAAACATGCATTGTTCTGCGCATACTTCAATTTGCCGCGTTCACCGCTAGAGGGCACTACAAACGATTGTTCCGATTATTTCTAGAACAATTTCATTGGCTCTCGATCAGCCAGCGCCGATGTTACAACCGGCTTAGTGGGAAATAGTTTAAGTGTACGTTGCTCAACCCAGCTATTGTATTCAGAGCTCTGTTTTGAGAAATTCCGGATTCTGTTCCGGAGTATTGAAACAAAAACCTGAGCTGTATTTGTTGCCCTTTTTAGTTATATGTTGTTGTTACCGTTAAATCCACTAACTTTTTCTGGTTCCGAATTAGTACGCAATAACTTCATCATCACAAATTCCATTATTTCAGACCGTTCTTCATAATCATTGACATCCCATGTCCCACGCTCCTCACAAAACACATCTATCAAACTACGAACACAATAAACACAAACATCTGGCTTCGGTTTAATCAAAATTTCAATCGCATTTGCATTGAGACTAACAACAGACGAGTTTATTAGAGTTTCAGCCGGTGATTTATAATGATTGGCCGCTGTCGAAGCAAATATCGGGAGCGTCTCGCCCATAAATGTCACAATCCATTACGCCGGGCGAATGTCCACATGAGTACATTCGGCCGGAGAGAGACATGGTTGGTTTATGGACGAAAAAACGCTGACGAAACCGTTTGTTGGGCGGTGATGAGATATACGTGGAGGCGGCAGTTTCGTTCGACTATTTGTTGTGCTCCGACACTGTGATGAATATCTGCGGTTTCGGTACCTAGTTGGCGTTTTTTAAAAAGAATTTGTAACATCGGACCAATTTTTATGAAGATCTTAACAATGACAAATACGACGCAACATTCTTATGTCTTTAAGCAGTACGAGTGCGATCAATTTAGTTTAATACTGCGTTTATGGAACTGAAGCCAGTAGTTGAAATTATGGATACCGTTACGACAAATACAACCAATTCCAAGCTAAACACAGTAATCTAAAATCAGAGAATACCCAAACAAATGACCTCATGCATATAGAGCGGGAGCCACTTCCTAAACGTATCGGCTTTCAATTATAAATCAGCTTTGTTACCAAAATGCTCTCTGGTGGTGTCCAACTGTCCCTGGCGCGCTTCGGTTTAATTAAACCATGTGACGCAGCACTCGGGCGCCACATTACGGCTACTATCTCAGCTGGTAAATGACGCGGAGGCGACGCCAGCTCAGCTCTGCGCAACTAGTGCTACGGACTTCATATCGATGCTATGATCAGGTTACGTAAGATAATGTTATGTGGATTAAAGAAGAAAATCATCACTATAGCATAATATGTGTCAGTCGGGATCATCAACTAATTTTGTATGAGATTGAAGTAAAGCATAGTTGTAAATCATTTTTATCAGTATTGAATTACATGAAATAGAAGATGGGCTTATTGTGACTTGTGTGTATTTGAGATTTTATTCAAAGGATGATGGAAACCAAGAACTATATCAATGGTTTTATGTACTACCAAAAAGTCAAGTAATTTTTTTAAACCAAAACCAAAGCTATAAAATTCAGTCGTGCTATCGACAGGTCATCCATATAGTTGCCAACCGCAGCACTAGAAGGCGCATCGCCATCACTCACCTCGGCCGCACAAAATGCGCTCGCCTCCGAAACATAAACTGAATGTTAGTGTTCCTATGTCCACATTTGTTACACTTCCAGTTATTTTATTGTTGTGGTCCGACTTTGTTCTACTTGTCTTTACCAGATACGCTTGATATTACCTGCTGTTCTTTCCTATTATTTTATCTACATTTACAAATGTTATTGAAATCTCTGACAACTCATTTGAGATATGTTTATTAAATTACTTTCGATTAGACCTACCCATAAACATATTTACGTTAACCCCTAGAGCAACATAAAACATAATTCTAAAATAATTTACGACGGTGCGTAGCCGTTATGGTATTTGGAATTTATTATACACTGGAGACATGATTATTACTATGTCAGAAAACTAAGTCATACCTGTGTTTGGAAAAAACGACTACGAGAAAACGGGGATGTTTTCATTCTCGAAATCTTTTATAATTGGGACACCGTAGCCCGTAAACCAGTGAAAGGAGTTCCTATCAAAAAGGTAGTAAAGGATCCAATAATATTGATGACCATAAGTCGTGCGCCCCGCACGTAGGAGCGCTACAAGCATGCTGTTCTGGTTTATTTGTCATAAGAATATAAACTCGGACTTTGCCTCAGAAATTCTGGGAAATATCAATTTGAGTCCAATGTGGTTATGAACTTTTGATTCTGGTAGTGAATGTAATGGAAGTTAGTGGTTTTCAGTTTATAATATTTAGATAAGATTTTTTCAGTCTTGTTAAGTTATCTGAAGCTACTCAAACTCAATGTAAATTGATGATAATAATGAATGAATCACTTTCTAAGTGAGATTAAATTTCAAGCACATTTTTATAAACATTTTCAGTAGGTACCACTTTTCGTTCATATTTTTAGTACTTACTTTCAAAAACTATTTCAATAATAACTACAAATAATTGAATTTTGATCTGTAGATAAATACGCCGTAAAAGTATGCTTTGAAAGAAAACTCCGTCTGAAAAGTTAGTAGTGACTTTTTCAATATTATTTTTTATCTTAAATAGGTATCATATAAAATAAATTAAAATATTCTTCGTTTCGCATAACAAGTTTTGCTTCACTTATTTTTATGTTCGTTATCCAAGAATTCTGAAGACTTGAAGAAAATACTTTAAAATGTTATGACGTTATTTTATAAGCACTTAATTTTATATTTGGGTATCAAGAATTCGTTATCAGTCAAGACTGTTTTCTATGCATTGAAATATTTCGTTGAAAATGTTGTTGTTGTCAGATTTAAGTACTTAAAGGATCATTAAAATGCACGTCTGCTTTAAAATCAGCGGTAGGTACAAATAAACAGGCTCTGTTAGTTCTTTTGATAAGAAAACGAAATTCACATTTTACATTAATTTTTGCTCATTTATATAGAGTAAACGAGAAAGTTATTTTATTCGTTTTTATATCTAGTCGTATTTTCTCAAAAACAGAATATTTTTTTTGGATTCGCAACTAACTGGCTAGCGTAGCGGTAGCATTATAATGAAGAATTTATAATTTTTTACAACGCTATTTTAAAATAAATCTTACAAAAACTGTAGAAATAAACCATCCAGTAAGTGGACCACAGGCTGCGCCGCCCTTTAACACAATAAAACCCTTTTTTAATGATCAAAGATAAGGCCAGTCACAAAATTTTTAATAACCATAAAATTTGGTCCTTCACGCCAAGGTTCGGGACGTAAGGACCAGGAAATGTCGGATGACGTCATAAAGTGTGTAACACGAGTGAGGTGTTATTTAAGTTGCAAATACACTGGCTCCGTTAGTTCACAAGATTTAGTGCATGCAATTTTTAATGCAGCGTATACTTTTGGGATCATGACAGTTAAACTAAGCTAGGGAATTTTGAAATGGAAAAATATGCAGTTTGAATAACTTTGTGAGATGAGAAAAATACTTTTAAATTGCTTTAAACAGTTATTTTACGTACACGAATATTAGTAAAAAATCATTAGTAAAAAGCAGTTCGATTGTGTTTTTCATCTTAGTGCAGTTGATAGTTTGTTTAATGAAGAAAGTAACTTAATTTAAAGATACAATAAAATGAAGAGTTGAGCTCATATCGTGTTTAGGTACTTCTTGCAGTAAACTTAAATAAAAATGGCAGCGACATAAATAATGCATAAGTTAAACTTTATATTCTTGTAAAGTTTTCACTGTTTTTCTAAATTAAAAATATTTAATCAACTTGAAACATGAATGACGAAATCCATTCTTCATGATTTATGACAAAGAGATCTTTCAGTTACTGAGGCTCTGGGTTCAAAATAATAACAAAGTGAACAAATTCCGTCGGTAGTGTGAGCAGCTAAAGCCCCCGTTCAATAAAAAGCGGGTCAATACCACGGAAGTGATTGATAGCGTGTCCGACTATTAGTAGCACAAGCCGCAGACCACGTGCCTTCCTCCCCGATGTGCTAACGCCCTTAAAATCAGCCCTAAACGCCCGAAATAGTCCGCTACCACAGAACCAATCACCCGTCGACGATATAATTTAACACAACATCCATCGCTGCGCCAGTACGCCACATGTTTATACCATCGCGCACTAAAGCGTCGCAGTAAATCGGTCCGAGGGTTTAAAGTGTCGTTATAATTTACGAGGTGCGACGCGGTGGTCCCAACGGTGGAATTTATTCATGGCGGTAATAAAATCTGTCGTTGTGTCCAGGGAGAGAGTCCAGGTTAATTCCTTTTTGAAATTCTGCTGCGAATGGAACTTGAAAGTTTTATCTGGCCTTGGAGCGGAGTATGTTACTGGAGCTCATTTGAAATTTAGACACTTTATGTATCTGTACGGCTCCATGTATTGCCAGTTTGCTTTTTCGTTTTCAGTAGGTTTGTTTTCTGTATGCAGCTCGAGTAGAGTTACTAAAAATCTTTATGTGATGCTAAATGTCGGGGCTATGAAAGAAAATGTATATTTGGTACCATTTTCTGCACGCGAGCAATATGGAACGTGTGTGTATGAAAATGTCGCCCAGTAAAATATGACACAAAAATTTAAGCATATTTTGCGTTTATATATAAGTTTAAAGTCGACTCACAAACTTAATAACAGCTCATTAATTTTAACAGGATACTGTCGTCAGTTACCGAAACTTAGCTCTACCCCCCAAAGGTCAGGGCGGAATAAACTCGGCATCAAACTTAATTCTACTTTTAAGTTACTCACTTAAAACTTCAAGTTAAGCTTAAATTAATAAAAGCTAGTATCATCTGAAGCTCGCAAACTCTCAAAGTCTATTTTCTGTTCCAATTAATAAAAATGACCATTTTTATATGCTTCGAAAATGCTAAATTGAATAAAAATGTTGATTTAGTAATACTTGTAAAGTTTTTGCATTATTTCGAGTTGTAATCATTGGTATGTATATTTTCATAAATAAAAAAAACTCGACATCTTATAGACAGACAGAATTAAATTAAATATTGTCATCAATATTTAATTTAATTCTGTCTGTATATCAGATGTCGAGTTTAATTTCGAAATTAAATTGAATCTAGCCACAAATAGGTTTCTGACTCGCTATGGTAAATAATTTGATTGGTTTCGTGGCATAAATATTTTTTTATGGTTTATGCGACTAAAATTTCCATTACTAACTTTAACAGCTTTACATTATTGAATCAGATACTATGACAGTATTTTCTTTTTAAGTTTTGTGTCTTTCACTAGATAATTGTTTTTGTTACAATTGAATATACCTCTGTGCTTTACTGATAGATTTATGTAGTCTGATAGACCGATGACATCGTTTTCTTTTGTCGCAGTAAAGGCATGTCCCGACTCTGGCGCAGCGGCGCGGCGCGCCCCCGCTCCCCGCGCACGTGACCGCGCCCCGCCGCCGCCATGGCGCCGCACGTCGCACTCTTCCTCATCCTCTGCCTCGTCCACTGCGACACCAAGACCGTGCTGCAGGATAAACTCGGTGAGTCCTTATTCTTCTTCTCAGTCGTTCACTGTTGACAGAGTGTTCGTGGGGGTCATGTCTCGGTAGAGAGGTTTTTCATACAATTTGATAAGCGAACGTTGACGCTAACGCCATCGAGAACGTTTTAGACCTCGCACTAAGGCCATTGTTCACCGTGGTAGACCTCCACGAGGACTTGCCAGTTCTTTTATGCAAACATATTTTTAAAATTTTCATGAAGTTCTATTGTAGATAACAAACATTTATCTGCTATTCTGATTAGAATACCTAGGTAACAACAAAGATAATGTCAAGTGGTTCTCGATTCCAGGACAGCAATAAAATCGTACAAAACGGCACTCCATTTATCATTTGTACAACAACTACATGTAACATTCATAAGGATTCTTGTTTGTTATTTCATGAATAAAATGGCAGGAAGAGTAATCTTTCTCGTCCACATAAAACTTCGCTAAACATTCATACGGTCTGCTGCAGAATGCGCAAATCCCGACTTGATAGTAGCACATTAAGTTCACGTAATGCACCCAGTACCGGGACTAGGTTGCTGAATGGAGCGCCTCGCTCTCAGATCTCATTAGGAACAACAAATTTATACCAGCTCGGAACGTAATGGAGATGTTTTGTCCCAATGCGCCGGATGAACGCAGAGTGACTGCTTTAAAAAGTTAGTAGTTTAGTGTTACGGCTTCAACATGGGGATTATTGTGGATGTTAAACTTTTCATACAGGTTTGGTTTGGCCATAAGGATTTTCGAATTTTACTTCAAAGAGAAAGCTTTAAGTAATAGATTTTTTAAGTGTACGTGTTTTTTTTTTAGTGCCAGACGCTTTCAGGGCGTTGGTAATTTTTAAAGATCAAGAGCTATTACATTAATTGCTCACCTACGTACGTAGTAGATCGTTTTGAATTAAGGTCAGAAATCTTAAGTAATGAAGTTGCTTGTGAAAGAGAATCAGCCACTTAAAATTAAACGTTGGAAAGAAAGTAATTTTTATAAGTACTCTCACCAAAATTGTCTTCCATGAAACGATTAACACAATTACTTTTCTAAACCATTCTAAACAAAACTTAAGGACAGCTACTTAATCACCGAAACGACTTTTTAACAAGTTCCAAACATTTTATAAATAGGAAGGAGTGGTTTCTGATCATTTGACTGTCGTTCATAATAACACAAAGTTGGCTGATTCGGACCGAAAGCGTTTAAAAGCCATAAAAAGGGCTGGTCGTCGCAGACGTTCCGTGCGAGCGATCAAAGGCCCCGTCACTACAAGTGCTACGATTTATACACGAGTATAGTATAGCTAGCAGTGTGGCCTGTGTCGCACATGTGAGCATGTTGGAGTTACAGTACGAATGGGAAGCCGTGGCTGGCAGTGAGTTAGGAGCTTAGAAAAATATGAAACATGATTTTACAATTTGGTTTTGAAGGTTTAAGGAAAAAGCAGTAACGAGAAAAGCATATTTAGTAGTTAGTATAGTAGTATTGCAGTCGAATTTACAAAAGAAAATTTACAGTGTTGTTGTCAGTTCAACTCAACGTTGTTCAGATATAGAAAGCGTTAGGATGGGGGTCCCTGCCCCCATCCACACACTTTCTATTTGATGGGAAATGTTGACCTGATTTAACAAATGACAATAAAATAGTCACAGCAAATAGTCCACCCCATCGCGGATATCTGCGACTAAGGCAAACACCAAAAAAGTCCGTTGGAATATATTCGAATACGTAGCGCTTGTCGTTCCGGGCACGTCCCTCTACTCTTATGGGGATAACGCGTGATCATGGCGAATATCATGCGAGGATGCAATTTGCTAGGTTTTTTGCCCCTTTTAGATATTTTGGTAAGTCGCCGACTTTGCAATTCCCCCGCGACGTAACGAATAGTTGTTTAGATGCGGGACATGTCGAGGTCGCAGCAGCGCCCGCTCCGCTCGCTCGGCTCGCTCAGATTGTTCCAGCCGCTTGCCGCACTTCTGTGATAGATTACTCACGTCCATTAAGATGTTACACATAATGCCTACAGTCACAATCTCGTTCTCCATAACGTTTTTGCGAATACAATAATTCTCTGGAATCACATTAAGCTTTATGGGATTACAAAGGAGACTCGTATTAAACTCGGCTTGATGTATTAACATTGATTTTTTCGACTTCGGTGGGCGTAAGTTATTTGCAACCCTCGATGGGCGAAAAAGGTTTATCTTTGCGTTTGTTTAATAGGCTCTGCCGAGTCACAAAAAAAACGGCTACGCTTTTTCTCTGCCTAGCAAACTTGGAATATACTTACTCGGTAAATTTCATAATTTAGAAATAACTCAAAATATGTTTTTAACCAAGAATTGAACTCAAGTTTTCTTAATGTTCCAATTAGAATTTATTGTTTTCTTTCAACCCTGACAGTGTCTAATTGAACCAACTAAAGTAGACATTTTGTTTAAATACAGAATTTGATAAATATCTCAGCGCTGTCCAGAGTTGCGTTCAAGTAATAGCTCCGTCATTTTACTCAAGTGAAACACGCCAACAAATCTAGTCTGATAAATTAATTGTTGAAAGAACAGCGAGGGGCAATTCTGAGAGGGTATTATGGCTCCTGGCGGGCCCCTAAACCCGGAGCATGGCAGATGGCGACTTCGTGCCATAAAGAACACACAGCGGGAGAAAAAATTTGAAAACTTGAAATACGATTTCCGAATGTTCGTTTTATTGCATTGAAATGCGTTTGCGGCTATAATCTGATCGTTTTACGAGCACGGCTATGTTCTAAAATTTGCAATTGTATTCTGTACCACCGCTCATTTTGCTATAAAAACTGAATTTATTACTTTACAAGCGTCGAGGCATTAACGTCTGATATTATTACGAACTCTAGGTTATTTCCCGTTGAATAAATCAACGAATTTTTAACTCGAAGCTCGTGAAAAATTGACGAAGTTTGTTTTTTTCATTACATTGCGTATTCTTCCCTTTGGGATGAGCAGAGCAGTAAAAGGCGATGGGCCGGCAACCCTTTAATAATTAATTATGTACGGCTGTAATCTTTCAAGCCAATGGGCTGCTACTGTGGGTAGCCTTGCGCTTCACGCATTCGAATAATTGCGTACTCCACGAAACCATTCTGAAAAAAAATCAATCCATTTTGATTATTCTTGTAAACAAAACTTGAACGGAAAAGCTACACATACCCACGTCGGTTTATCTACAGGTATACACAACACTTGACACAGGTACATTACACGTCGTAAAAAGTAGAGCTAGCATTACATACAACAGGTAATTAAGCGATCCCTCGGAGCATTGTAATTAAACCATGTCATTTATTAATTAGCCGCCGTGCGAGCCACGAATTACTTACTTTGTAGCCCTCGTCTTTTACAACATTTATTTCTTTGAAATTGTGCACTGGACTTACTTTATCTTCGATGATATCTGCAGACAAGTGACATTGAGACGGACAGACAAATAGAAAATACATGTATACAACGTGTAACAGAATGAACCCAATACCTTTTGAGGGGTCACTGTACTCATCATTATGAACAACTTTCAGAATAGGACCAAAGCCGAAATCACGAAAAAAAATTGACTTCCCCATACATTTATGTCCGCATAACTCGACAAAATGTACTGAACAGCTGATTTTTTTTCGCGATTTCGGGTTTGGTCCCATAGTAACAATTGTTCATAATGATGAGTACAATGACCCCTCAAGAGGTAGGTATTGTGTTTATTCTATGTATAACACGTTGTATAAACAAAATCCAATAAGTTTCGTTATGTTGATTATAAACATATTTAATTGGGCTGTTGTAGCCGAAGTCTTATTTTTAAAATCATTGTAATCGTTCTAAATAAATAATAACAATAGACTATTTTTTAGTATCGATAGCTTTTTACTTTGTCTTTATAGCTTCAGACTTTATATTCAAAGACGACCTGCAACTGTACGGTAACGAGTCGGTCGCGTGACGGGAATTCATTTTAATTTCAATCGTTTCACTTAGTCTGACTGTCCGTATGTTAAGTTGGTTAAATTTATAGCATTGATATTTACTAACCGTCTAATTTGTGACCATTTGTAGGTGCAGCAAGTGTAAGTAATCACCATGAGGCCATTAGGGAATTTAACATGAGGGTGACCATTCAGAAATACTTATACATGTAATGCCATCGGGGTAGAAGTGTGTATAAAGTACTAAGCCCAGACTGCACTAGATTTTTCCTAATTATTATTAATGATTGACTCGTGTTTGTCCATTATCTCATCTGATGGTAAGCGTAGGGAGCTTGTGGCAAAATAATAACGCCCGTACAGGTCGATCTTCAAAGTTAAGCAACGCTTGCCAAGGTCGGTCTGTGGATGGGTGACCATCTTAACATACCGAGACTCTTCCGTGCCTCGGCAAGCTCATAAGCCATTGGTCCCGGCTGTCATTTGTAGATCTTTGGCAATCGTTTTGGATTGTCAGAAGCCACAAAATCTGCCACCAGTCTTGCCAAGAAGTACCGTGCTACCCAATTAATGAGTTGTGGAGGTCCAGTAGGTAGCTGCTCCACGTAAAATACTGGTATTCAGCTGAATCCGGTTTGCCTGGAAGCCGACCCCAATACAATTGGGAAAAGGCTAGGCAGATGATGACGGTAAGCGTAAGCCATGTTGGTCGACAGTGGAGCACGCTTGCCTAGAAGTAACCTAATCACACTTGGTTTAAAGATTCCCAGGTCCTAGCTATCAGGGTATCAGGGTACACAGACTCTGGCAGGGAACGAATCGGAGTATAAATTAATTTAAATAGAAGCAGGAAAAACGCAAACACGACCAGAGTAAAGAATTTAAATCAACAAAAATCAGCAAACGTTAAATCCAATGATAAAAACACAACTCCACGAAAACAAATGTACGAGAAGGTAAAAAAATAATTAACGATAATGAATATTTATAAGGTTTGTAATGTTTCCGCTTGATTGTGAGCAGTCACGCACGCTCGCGACTCTGCGGCCGAATGATTGCGAACTTGTGTGTGCCGTGTGTTAGGTATTAGCGGCCGGAGGAGCACGCTACCTCGTGTTAAATTTTGTATATTGCTGTGGTTTTTCAATTGCTTCATAACTAAGTTCTGCTAGCGGCTTCGCTCGCATGAAAGTCGGAAGTAATCCCAAGGCCAAGGAAACGTGCCTAACCCCAAGATAAAAGTATCTTATCTCCAAGGTCCAATCTATCTCTATTTGAAAATTCATCAAAATTGTTTCAATGGTTCAGTGGCGAGAAAAATAAAAAAAGACAGACAGACAGATAATCTCGCATTTATACTAGTAGTAGGATTACTTAAAATATATGTACTTGTCTATGTTTTCATCATAATTTAACATTGTTTAAAACCACCTGAAATATTCGTTTGACTCTCATGTGACTCGAATCACAAACACATTTTGTATCAAACAGAAAGCAAGAACAGAAAATCGTTATGCTACTATCGCTAATCCACAAAACAGCAACAATACTGTTATAGCTGCTAAACAAAATAAGCTGCACAACAACAAACCGATAGAAAGACCCAAAAGAACAGAACAGAATAGAAGCAGGAACACAGAGAACAAAAACAGATTACATTTGTCGATTTAAAAGTAAAATTGTGCATATTTCACGAACTTCCCCGCAACTAGGTGTGATAGCGAGTCCCAATTCTTTTTTTATCAAAGAATAGATGGTGCGCAAGTTTTCCGTCAGATAAAAACTGCATACAATGCCAAGTTTTGAAAGTTTTACTTTTTCTGCTGGAAACTGTATTGCATTGTGTAGTATTCGTGGTGGACTTTGAAAAGTGTGTAGGAGTGGTATTAAAACGGTGATAAATGTGGATAGTGTTATTTGCTGGGGAAATGAGGGAATGTTTGTGACACTCGAGCTCGCTTGAAGACAGAAATAGAAGTTTTAAAATTAAGAAAGCATTAAGGCCGTAATACACATGCTTATAACTTGCACGAAAGAGTGCGTGGAAATTCATATCCACCAATCAGAGCTTGTTCAAACATAAGCCAGCTTCAAACTGTTCCCCTCTCCCTCTCGCGCTCTTTGCATAGCCTTATCCTATTCTTTGGGATCGACTCTCCTGAAACCTAAAACTGTTCCTCAATAGAGTTAAGTAATAAAAAAAATGGAATAGATTTTTTATCAATACCAATATCTATTTAAATAAAATAACATCGAACATTTCCCCCACAACCAGTAAACCAATACCATTTGCCTCAAACGAACCCGCAGGCTAAACCAAGTCTTAACAAAACCGCTGACATAATTGGAGTCACAAAATTTGTCGCCACAAGCGTCTAGCGGGCCGAATGACCCGCCTCCGATGATCGCAGTCTCGGGACATGGAGTAGACAGCCCCAGAATGCTACCCATACAAAGAGCGAACGTCCACGCACACATAAACTACGTGTCTACAGTTAACTTGTAACGCACTTCCTGGGCGATTTTCATTTGTTTGACAGTTTTAGATCTCCATGCGAGTAATGCAGCAAGTATTATAGTTACCGATCGCCTACCGACTCAATAAGGTCGATAACTCTTAAAGCCAATCTTGAACCCGATCCGTAGATCAGATCTTTGATTTTGATCGTGGATCGCGTTCAGGATTGACTGTGTACGGGCGGCCTTAGGACTTAACGACTGAAT
The DNA here is from genome assembly GCA_947386135.1 of Melanchra persicariae. Lineage (NCBI taxonomy): Eukaryota > Metazoa > Arthropoda > Insecta > Lepidoptera > Noctuidae > Melanchra > Melanchra persicariae. The sequence goes on along the minus strand of OX376653.1, from coordinate 769,445 downwards.
TCGGTTGCCGATCGTTAATAATGTCGAGACTTCCCGCCCTGGTAGCTTTATTTGAAACTATCAAAACCACTTTGTTTTTTGAGCTGGGCTGTAGTAGAATTCTATCGGCGATAACGCTTGCCAAAATTTAAGGGAAAGACCACGTAATATTTCGGTAGCGCAAGTCGACCCCATATTGATAGCGCTAAAGGAATTATACTTTGTCTATTACCGAAAGTCTGTAATATTTTTGTACTGTTGTATCTCTAATTTTTACCTACCTTGCCGCCGACAGTCGTTTACGCATACATATATGCGTTCCTCGTATAAGTGTGCGTGCACGTTTTTTCGCTTGTATGGACCCGGCCTTCTGTACCCATCTATTCTGTGTCCCGGTTCTCTGATATACCCGATATTCTGCTTAGTCCGCGGGAGCAGTCGATATGCAGTAAAATTGAATTGATAGTCGTCTACAAGGCGCGCAGTTTAGGGTCCGCGGCAATAGAACGGAAGATTTGCTTTATGTGGACTTGCGACTTTGTCGGATTTCGTTTTAAAGTCGGTTTGTTGTTGATAGGATAGATAGGGTGTATTCGTATGAGAATTTAGCTTCTTTCACAAAATGGTTATACATTTTATTCATGCACAAAGGTACGATGACGGACTTAATTCCTTAGGCATTCTCTACCTGTTAACCAAGGGTGGTGGAGAGATGGCATGGTCGGTACATTGATTGAATTTTGATGTTGGAAATTATGATTTAGGGTAGTTGTTTTGGACAAAATTATCTGCTTCCTGGGTGCACTTAATTGAAAGCTCTTCACACTAATTGAGAACTTTTATAAGACTCAGTGACGAAAAGCCAGTCACTTCAAAAATATGTCTATCAGAGGCCCTAGACAATGTGCCATTCAATTAGTGAATGCGACTGTCAAGATGCCGAAATGTAGGGGTTTGGTCACGTGACATTTCGGTAGCATCTGTCAATCCCATACATTTTTGACGTATTGACAATCGCCTTCGCCACGCTACGACGCTACCGTTGACAGAATGTCACTTGTCTAGAGCCGCAGGTAACTAAATTCTAACAAAAATTGTAAAAATTTTGGGACATAGCTCTGTACTGTGGGGTCATTAACATCATGTGCTCCGGGGCTCATTACTTGGCAGTGTGCATTACTGCGCTTTATTTAAATAAATGAAGCGTTAAAGCAATTTAATTAAACCACGCGAACGACCACTAACATTAGATGGGCCATTTATAGAAACATATTTATTTATTTATGGGTTTTTCACAGTGGCTGATGTTTTAGTGAATTTTGACGAAAACGAATTAAAAGCTTCAGGAAAAAAATATTTGTTGATGATCTTGTTTGAAAGGTTCTTTGTAAAGGTGCGAATATTATCAGGATACCCTTGTGTTCAAATATAATTGTTAGTTTCTATAGCTTCTTACAAGGTATTTTTCTTATTCGAAGTCTTATTTTATTTACAGACCTACACGAAATATAGTAATTAAATTATATCTTAACATAAATAATAATAATAATAATAATAATAATAGTTTATTTGAATAACTAAGTATTACAAATATCTCTTAGTGTATGGAAAATATAATAACAACACTGGGTGATTATGTAAACAAGAGAATACGTCGACGACCGTAGTAGTATGAACTGTGTCACAGTCGTCAGCGCCTTCCACTCTGTACATTAGTTTATAAGTGGGTACTAACAAAAAGTAAAAACTTAGTAATATAAAATGTGGGTACTTAAACTTAGTAAAACATAAAATAGACAATTTTATTGTATTGGTACGTTATCATTTTTGAATGGTGTGTGTGTGTGTGTGTGTGTGATATGGTGTGTGTATGTGTGTGTGTGTGGGTGAATATGACTCGGTGTATATGTATGTGTTGTCTCTGCGAGGATGAGTAAATTGATGTGTGGTGTAAGTGAAAAGAATTAACTGTATAAAATTTCCTCCATTTGTGTATAATTTAGTTGCAATAGCCAACTTCGTATCTTTTCTTTGCACTTGTTGGTAGGAAGTTCATAAATGTTATTGGCTCGGTTTGCAATGTTATACAATTTATTACTTATAGTATAGTACTGGGGGTCGATTCTGCTATTGCAATCGTGTCTCAATGACCGGTCAATGATCGATTTTTGACGTATAACGTCAAACTTTTGACACATTTCCCATACAAAAACTGTCAAAGTTGTCAAATATTCGATCACTGACCGGTCATTGAGACACGATTGCAATAGCAGAATTGAGCCCCTGGTGTCTTGCGATAGTTGTACGAAAAGGAACCATAGAACAAACTGTTGTTCTATTGCGCTTAGAGATCGGTGTATATGTAATACTTATATGCTTACGAAGAATAGTAGACAACACAAAGAGCTTCCTGATGGAAAGTACCAAACAGTCATTATATAATAGATCTGTGCTATATCTTCGAGGCTTACCTAGCATCACCTTTAGGATAGCCCTTTGGGCTCGCTCGAGGGGAAGTAGGGCAGTTTTGCCTATACCACCCCAAACAACAATGCAATAGTGAGATAAGGTCTGGACAAGGGCATAATAAACACACAACAGGGTTTCAAGATCAGCAGAGTTCCTCAGCCTTCTGAAAACAGGAATTAATTTTCTAATTCTGGCAGTAGTCTGAGCAATATGAGGTGACCAATTCAGTAAGCTGTCAATAGTGAGACCCAGATACTTTATATTAGAAATACGGGTAAGCCTAGGACAAGTACAGTTATTGAGCAGATCACATGAATGTGCTCCAACTTCAAATTCTGTTGATGGCTGCGTATGAGTGCGATGTGAAAAAGTAATATATTTAGTCTTATCTACGTTTAGGGTTAAGAGGTTATCATTGAGCCATGACATTATCACCCTTAGTGCATGTTCCGAACAGTTCTGAGCCTCTTTCCAATCAGATCCATGTACGATTAAAGCGGTGTCATCAGCATACGTCATAATGTTGCAGTTAGGCAGTTGTATTGTGCACAAGCTGTTAATATACAGAAGAAAAAGTGTAGGCCCTAAGACACTGCCTTGAGGAACACCATAATAAAGAGTAGCCACTGAACTAGTGTGAATCCCCAGTCTAACACACTGAGTCCGATTTGAGAGGTAAGATCTAAAGATATCTAAAACAATTCCACGTATACCAATTGATTCCATTTTAGCAAGCAGTAATGGTACAGAGACAGTGTCGAAGGCCTTTGAAAGGTCTAGAAAGATCCCAATAACTTTTTTATTACTGTCAAGATTTTTAGCGATAGTTTCTGTAAGAAGCAAAGTTGCATCTTCAGTAGATTTCCCTTTAACAAACCCGAATTGATTATGTGCAATGATGTTGTTTTGCTGAAGAAAACTAACGAGTCTAGAATTTAGAAGCTTTTCTAAAACTTTGGAAATAACAGGCAACACGGATATCGGCCTATAGTTTCCGACACTATCTCGGTCTCCATTCTTGTAAATAGGGTGCACCAGTGCTCTCTTTAGGACATCCGGAAAGACGCCCGTGGTGAGACACAGGTTACACATATATGTAAGTGGGGGAATCAAAATCTTCATAGCACTCTTTACTAACAGCGTTGGTATACCATCAATACCAGTTGCAGAATGATTTTTTAAATTAATTACAATCCTTTCAACCTCACTGCAATCAGCAGGAAATAACGCCATGGAATCTCTCGATGACTGAGGAGATGCAGTATAGTTAGTTGACGAGAATGCCTGGTTTACACCCTGTCCATTTACTATCGTCTCAGCAAGTGAAGCACCGATTCGAGCAAAGTAACCGTTAACTAAATTTAGGGATTCATATGGATCTTGAGTCAGATTAAGTAATTCTCTGGGAGGGGAAGTACTTTGTTTGAGGTTACTGATTTGATTAATGGTGTTCCACATAGCCTTTGGATTCTTTTTGTTCTTGTGAAATTCCGATTTTTCATAAGCAATCTTAATTTTTTTTAAAAGATTGTTGCAAAAGTTACGATACCTAGTGTAAGTGATCTGGAGTATAGCGTTTTGTGCATCAAGATTAGCCTTTAGTTGGAGTCTGTCCCTATGCCTGATACACCGTACTAGGCCTGGAGTCATCCACGGTTTAATAGTGCGTTTGCGATGAGGAATTTTTATTTGATTGGAGTGCGAAGCTACAGCTTCAGATAGTATTTGAGTTAGATTATTAGCTGAAGCATTAGCATCTGTATGTTATCTGTGTGTATTAAATACAGAACCAAAATCCAAATCAGAAAGGTGTAGAATTAGAGCCGGATAATTAATCTTTAGGAATGTGGTATTAGTGGTATTTCTTTTTATTTTGCAGTCCAAACAACAAACCAGAGGTGCATGGTCAGTTATAAATGAATTTAATACATAAGTGGCTGCGCGTTTGTCTGATCTCAATATGACATGATCAATACAACTATCATTACGCGTGGGAAGAGTATGTGCTGGTAGAAAGCCATGATATGCTAACAGATCTAAGTACACGCTAGAATTAGGGTCAGTATTGTTTGGAGAGATGTTAATATTAAAGTCCCCAATCAGAACTACTGACTTCACTGACTTGAGTGATTCCAGGCACAGATCAAGGCTATTACAAAACGATGTTATGTTACGATGGGACGGTGAGCGATACAGAGCAACAATAGCATATTCAGATTCGTATTGCAGGATAAGGCAATTAGCATCCGTGAATGACGGCTGTTTTATGCAATGTTTTATCTCGGACTTAACATAAATTATTACTCCGTCATTCTGATTAGTGAAGTCTGAAGCATATGAGACGTACCCGGGAATTTCTGGCGTAAGTGTATTTTTACTTAGCCAACATTCAGTCAGCACAAGAACATCACACTGGATAGATATTCTGTCCAGTAGGATAATAAGAGCGTCAAAGTTACAACCCACACTACGGATGTTAGAATGCATTACGGTTAAGGCTGACCGAGATATATTAATATTATCACTTAAAGATTCGGGAGAACAGATCATAGACTCCGATACTTGTGCTAGATCGATGTCAATCATCATTTTTTTCAGTCACCGTTCAACCGCGCGGGGAACCGCGCGCGCGCACCGAGTAAACATGAATTCGAACGTGGTAAAATGTAGCTCGTGCAATATTGTAGTTAATGAAGTGCTCGCGTTTATGCAAAATAAAATCAGTGTGATGGACGAAATTACGCTCGTGAGGATATGTGATACAGCATTCTCTGATGAGGAAGTGTTAGCTGCCAAAAAGTTGCTATTTGAAGCTGTATCCACGAAAAAAATGAAGTCTAGAAGAAAGGAAGGAAAGTCCAATAGGGATTTACAAGACATTATTGAGTTAATGAAGCACACAGAAGCTGCGGACCCAGAGAAGCTTCCCATTTTTGTTGCTAAAGATTTGCATAGACTACCGCCGGTCACTTTTGACCACTTGGATGCGACACGGGTGCTAAGAGATATATTAATTTTACAGGAGGAAATAAAGTTTCTAAAGGCTGAGTGTGTCACGAAAGAACAATTAGGTGAATTTCAAGTTGCTATGCGAACGCAGTCATTAAGTAATTTTGACTTCAATCCTGTAAATCACAAGAGAGGTGGACATTTATTAGAGAAATTTGAATGTGAAAGTGGGCCAATGGGTTTAAGCCACATTACATTGGAATCAAATATTGAAAATAATATATGCGATAATTCAAAATCACCAGTGAGAATACCGGTAGAAGTCGCAAACAATTTAGCGCATACCCTCGTCAACAAATTGTCAACTACTGTTAGGCGCGGGGAACCGGTCGTTATTAGTCATAGCGACACTAGCAGGCGCGTGGAGACCCAAACAGCTGTGTCGAACGTAGGCGCGTGCGCAGCTGACGAAACCACTACGACCGTCGCGTCTCACTCGCTAGTCGACAAATGTGTGAATCACAGCGAGAACGTGGGCGCTGGCGGCGATCCAGCCATCGCGCAAATGAGATTAACTGTTGCGGACGTACTGAAAGCGAGTAGCGATTCTAAGCAAACAGTAGGGGATTCATATGAATGGACTAAAGTTCAATATAAAAGGAGGCGAATGAATAGATTTATTAGTAACACTGGAAAGGCTACAAGTGATTCTAACAGCATGTTTAAAGCAGCTCAAATAAATAGAATACCTTTGTATATATCTAATGTGTGTAAAGAATCGACGGAAGAGCATATTAAACAGTACATTTGGAACAAAACTCAGGACTCGGTCACACTAGAAAAAATAAATATGAAGAAGAACAAGAACTACAATTCTTTTATATGTTATGTCTCTAGCCATAAATTGCGCTTATTTCTAAATGATGAAATGTGGCCGGATGGTATATGTTTTAGGCGCTTTGTACAGTTTCGTAGCAAAGTGAGCAAAGAGGATGCATTAGAAAAAGGGTCAACTGACATAAAACTAACATGACGAACAAAATAGCTACTAGTACAAATACATATACGAAGTTTGTGACTTTCAACTGTAAATCCTTAAAAAGATCTATTGAAAGCGTTAGATACTTATGCAAAACAGCTGACATAGTGGCATTGCAGGAGACATGGCTCCTGCCTCATGATTTGTCCGTGCTTGGAAATATACATGACCAGTTTGAATATACTGGAAAATCAGCGGTGGATACCTCTGCAGGAATCCTTACTGGACGACCATATGGAGGAGTGGCAGTGTTATGGCGAAAAGGAATTTTCAAATCTGTGTCTGTGGTGGAGTGTAGTAGTGCTCGTATATCAGCTATAAAAGCTTGTTTAGAGGACCGAGCAATATTAGTATTCAGTGTTTACATGCCAACTGATTCGGCAGAAAATGTTCTCGAATTTACTGAGTGTTTAAGCGAATTAAGTGCTGTTATTGAAGCTAGCGATGTAGAAGCAGTGTATATGATGGGAGATTATAACTCTCACCCGCATCAACCTTTTTGGAATGATCTAAGTAACTATAGTGCAGAACAACTGTGGATTTGTGCCGACACGGAATTGTTGGGTCTAGGGTCAAATAACCACACCTATGTGAGTGATATGAACGGGAGCAGGCGCTGGTTGGACCATTGTTTTGTTACCCAGGCTGCCTGGCAAACTGTAGTGAGTGTTAACATTGAGTATGATGTTTTTTGGTCTGATCACTTACCGCTGGCCATTGAGTGCAACTTGTGTACAGTTGCCCAAAAATCGGTTCCAAATAAGTCGCTATGTGACAAAGTAAAATGGCATGAACGTGACAGTGATCAGATTAAGGAATATTTTGATATCTGTAATCGTGAATTCCGGAGCATGCACTTTCCAGAGCTTTATATGAAATGTGCTGATAAAAGTTGTAATTCTGAAGAACACAGACGTGGCCTTGATAGTATGTATAAAAGCATTGTGAATGTTATGTCTAACGCAGCCGTACAGACCCACAAAGGTAACCAGCCGCGAGGTAAAAAACGCGTAATTGGGTGGAACAGGCACGTTCGCGCTGCGCACTTGGAAGCAAGGGAGAAGTATCAGGTATGGATTCTTTGTAATAAACCAAAATCCGGCAGAGTTTGGGATGAGATGCGAGAAAGTCAAAAGATTTTCAAAGGAAAACTGAAATGGTGTCAAAATCACCAAGAACAAATAAAAATGGACATAATATCTTCTCACAGATCATCAAAGAACTTTAGTCGATTTTGGAAATCCACAACTAGCATTGATCTCAAGCCCGCCCTTCCGGTGACAGTTGCGGGCTGTAGCACAGCTAATGGTATAGCGAATATTTTTAAAGACAATTTTCGCGTAATTTCGCCGCTGGGCCCTTCGGATGGTGTGGTCGATGCTGAGACTAGTCAGAGCAGCCCTGTTATCAGATTTACGACTAAGCAAATATCTAGCGTTATACAAAAAATGACGGGAGGAAAATCTCCAGGACATGATGGTCTCAGTATCGAGCACCTAAAATATGCGGGGTTCCATTGTGCTCGGGTGTTGTCTATGTTTTATTCTTTAAGTATCAGTCACTCTTATCTACCACCAGATTTAATGAAAACGCTAGTGGTACCCATTATAAAGAATAAGACGGGTGATATCACAGACGTAAATAATTACAGGCCTATATCGCTCGCTACTGTGATTGCCAAAGTATTTGACGGTTTGCTGGACAACATACTGGATAAATTTTTAAACCTACATGACGCTCAGTTCGGGTTTAGGCCAGGACTTTCCACTGAAAGCGCAATATTAAGTCTAAAGCAAACCGTCAAATATTATACTGATAGACGCACACCAGTTTACGCGTGCTTCCTTGACCTCTCCAGGGCTTTTGACCTTGTGTCGTATGAAATTTTGTGGAAAAAGCTCAGGGAGGCACGCGTACCTGCTGAAATAGTTCGTGTGTTTCAGTATTGGTACTCCAATCAGGTGAATAATGTGAGATGGCAAAACTCGCTTTCTGACGCATACAGACTGGAATGCGGGGTGAGGCAGGGGGGACTTACCTCACCGAAGCTTTTCAGTCTGTATGTAAATGAGCTGATAGCTGGGCTCAGCAGCAAACGTATTGGATGTTGGATTGATGGCACTTGTGTCAATAACCTTAGCTACGCAGACGATATGGTGCTGCTGGGCCCAACTGCCAGCGCAATACGGGAACTTTTAGACTGCTGTACCAAATACGTTGCAAGCCATGGTCTGCTGTACAACTCTAAAAAGAGTGTCTACATGATCTTTAAGGCCGTCGGCAAAAAAATATCTCTTGAGCCAGTCATTACACTCAATGGACAGGTAATGCAGAGAGTGACACAATTTAAATACTTAGGACACTGTGTAACGGACGACCTTAAGGATCATGCAGATATTGAGCGGGAACGCAGAGCTCTCGCTATGAGAGCTAATATGTTGGCCCGCAGGTTTGCTCGTTGTAGTAGAGAGGTAAAACTAACCTTGTTTAAAGCGTATTGCCAAACTTTCTACACGAGTAGCCTGTGGGTCAGTTATACGCGTGGAGTATTGGATAAGCTGCGAATCCAGTATAATAACAGCTTCAGAATGCTTTTGGGCTTGCCGCGTTTCTGTAGTGCCTCGGCCATGTTCGCACAGGCTTACACACATGACTTTTATGCCATGATGAGAATAAAGACAGCCTCACTTTTGCATAGGGCGCGGTCGAGCTCAAATGGCATTCTGAGGATGTTAACAAATAAACTTGACTCACCTTTCCTGCAACAATTTATGCGAGTACTGGTGAGGCAAGAATAATGTTATTTTTTTTTATTCTTTGTGTGTTTTACTAACATAGTTTATAAGTGCTTTTGTAACTAACCCATGGACCTCTGATGTCTAATAAATAAATTATATTATTATTATTATTATTATTTCATCCAAAAACAACATTGTTACGGTTAGTTTCAACAAGGCTTATCTGAATGTTACGTATGTGTATATTTTTCACAAGTAGACAAATTAGGAAAAAACGCAAAATAGGTGTAATAAGTGTAGCAGAGGTAATTTCAAACAGTGTTATTGGTATGTATGTATGTATGAGTGTGTGTGATAACGAGTAGCAGATTTTTGTTTCAGACACAATAATAAAATAAGAAGTGTTATTAAAAATTAAAGGCATGCAGTAGGAAAAACATAAGAGCCATACAATATATCTTAGTCACTTCTCCTTTTGAGGTTGCAGCTTGTCGATATCAATTTCACTATCAATCCGATGAGACGCCGCACCAATCTTCTGGCGTAGAAAAACCTTTCCATGAGCTGTCCAGCAAAAATCGTACTGGTTTTTTTTACTGAAGTCACGAGCTTGGTAGAATATTTTTTTTGCTTTATCGGTAAGGCATTCTACAATATAAATAGGCTGAGACTGGCATCCAAGTTGCAAATGGGTGGTGTTCAATTTATTGTCGCGGTTTGAGCGATTGTGTGTTTTCACCGCCGTTAAGATCTTTTCTTTCATTATGACTGAAGAAAAATCCACTATGATAGATCTACTGCCTTTTTTATCAGCGTTCGTTCGAAAAACATCTCGAATATGAGTCTCATTGACACAATTTTTAGTAGCTAATCCAACTTTTTGAACTAACTGAAGCAGGTGGTCCTTTGTTTCATTTTTTTGAACAGGAACGTTTCTAATCTCAATAGAAGACTGTCTTTGGGATCTTTCGAGGTTCTCTACCTTTGTCTCTAGCGTTTGTATATATGCCAGGTGAGTTTTCCTCTCAGTTTCCATAGTGATAAGTTTATTTTTCATATCATCATACTGTGCAGATATAAGCTCCATAGATTTAATCATTTCGCTATTTTGCTTCTTAATTCCATTAATGCTTTCCAATATTGTGTTTTGTTGGAGTTTAAAAGTCTCGAGAGATTTCTTCATTTCCGCCATAGCAACAGTTACTTCATCATCATATTGTCGCTTTCGAGGTCGAGGTCGGCTGGTGATGTTACTGGTAGTCTCATTGTCTGTATCGGTGACCGGTGCTGAACTTTGGTTTGTATCAGATACCATTTTACCTTGTGTTGTGGATGGGGGGGTCCTTTTCAGCGGCATAGCAACGGCAGGGCAATAATATCAGCTAAGCTAAGCTAAGCTTTTCCAAGTTCGTGTAGTTATTCAGACGATTGAAAAATAACTTTAACCAACCGCAGTCCGCCTAAACGCTCCGCTCATGAAATTGCGGCAAGCGTAAACTATGACGCGCTGATGACGACAAGGCAGGCGACGACGCGGTTAGCGAACGCGCTGCTTGCGTAGCTCGGCAACTTCCTTGGCAACTGTTGTTGTCTTGCTCTTGCAACGACTCCTCGTTTGCACGTTAGCCGCTTCTATGTTCTGTGAGCCTGGTACTTCACTGATTTTAAATTTTGATTTTATTTGTCGAAAGATAGGATTTTTAAATGTGATTTTTAAAAAAAAACAATTCTACAGGTCAACACGTCTATATGCTTTCGCTGTCCGGAGGGAAGGGATATAAATCCTACTAATATTATAAAGGTGAAAGTTTGTATGTTTGTATGTTTGTATGTTTGTATGTTTGTATGTTTGTGTAACAATCAGGCAAAAACGGCTGAAGGGATTTGGATGAAATTGGGCACACATGTAGTTCATACCCTGGAATAAAAAATAGGCTACTTTTTATCCCGGTAAGTGGCATGGATTAATGGAGACTGAGGAGGAAGTGGACACTCTGAGCCGCTGCTGCTTTAGTACTTCAGATTCACAAGTACCAGGAAACCAAAAACATCAAGTACCAGGAGACCAGAAACATGTCATAGTATCTTTTGGGCTGGATAGGGTAGGTGTAGGGTAGGTATAGGGTAAGTATAGGGTAGGTGTACGGTACGTAGGTGTAGGGAAAGTGTAGGGTAGGTGTAGGGTAGGTGCAGGGTATGTGTAGGGTAGGTGTAGGGTAAGTGTTAGGATAGGTGTAGGGTAGGTGTAGGGTAGGTATAGGGTAGGTGTAGGGTAGGTGTGGGGTAGGGTAGTGTAGGGTAGGTATAGGGTAGGTGTAGGGTAGGTGTGGGGTAGGGTAGTATAGGGTATGGTAGGGTAGGGTAGTGTAGTGTAGGGTAGGGTAGGTGTTTCCTGAGTAAAAAATGTACGATACAAATCAGGAAACCTTCCTATTTCCGATTTTCACGCGGGCGAAGCCGCTGGTAGAAGCTAGTATATTTATATAAATATTTATTCACTTAGGTACTTGTAGATTTAATTAATTATACCCAACAAAACTGAGTTGTATTTCTACACTTAGTTGAAAACCAGATTCAGGCACCTTCTAACGTCCTCTAGAATTTTCTGAACTGCATCAACTGTATGTCGCGCCGTGAGGCACAATGTTATTAATATTTTATAATTAAGTTTTCTTATATTTGTACCTATATTTTGGTGTCCATTGTGTGTGCCAAATAAACATTTATTCTTCCTTATTTTATTTTTATATTGACAATCAAATAAATTCATCTTATTTTCCTTATGAACCTATACCTTCAAAGTCATACACAAGACGTAGGTAAACGACTTCGGGACAAATTCACCACTTCCTTGTCAACTAATTCCCTACATTATCTGTATGACACGTGTCTACCTTCCCCAATGACGTCAAGGCTCACATTAGTATAGTCGAATTTTTTATATTATCTTCTTCAGTTTTTTTTTCCTTTTTCAAGTCATGTCACGAACACTGTTTGAAGCTACAGCACTAAGTAGACTTGTTTAAATAAAACTCTATTTAAAATTATGAACTTTGTATCAATGCCTTGTTGACTTTGTACTAAATCCATTACAGGTAATTTTATAATATTTAAACGGTAAAATCTGTTCTGTGTAATTGTCAGTATCACGCCGTCAGTATGAGCCGTACAGCTGAAATTAGTTTTTCACATTGACACATATTATGCTAACAGAGTAACTAACTAACTGGAAAAAACAAAACCAGAGCATGAGCTCTGGTTTTGTTTATAATGATATAATAGTGGTGACAGAGACAGTGTCAATAATTATCACCCTATTTCTGTTCTTCCCTCCCCATCTAAAATTCAGGAAAAAAAATCAATAGGCGTCAGATTTCGTTCCTGGATAAATATCAAATTTTGGGGGGACATCAATACAGTTTTAGAAAGGGAGAGCCCACTGAGAACACAGTCCTGAATCTGACAAATGAAATTGTAACTCACCTAGATAGTAAGCGTAGCCTTGGTATTTTTTTAGACCTCTCTAAGGCATTTAATACTGTCTCAGTCGTGAACTTAAGGTGACGAACCTGTTTTTATGGCGCCTGTACAAAAACACCATAAATAAACACATACGCACGTATCAAAGGCCGAAGTTTCCCGATGTTTTCCTTCTCCGATTAAACGTGTGAAGCAATTTATCAAAATAAATTGCTCACACGAAGGAGAAATGTGTTAATGTTTGGAATAAATGTTGTGTTACAATTATATGAGGTATTACTATATAATTGTATATTGAATGTTTTGGCCAATAGGCGGGAAGTATCGATTTGTACAAGTTGAATGTTCTTTTAAATGTTTTTTGTGGGAATCATGGAGTTGTGTCAAAGCTCGGCAAAGTTGTAAGACTGTGCTACTCGTATGTAGTTTCTGATGGGTAAGTGTGGTTTCGAAAATAGTATGAAACAAATGTATGGCTAGAGCAGAATATAATGATATTCATCAACTTTGTTTAACAGACAATAATCTAAGTCTGAAGCTCTAATAATAATCTTAACTTTCATAAAAAAACCAACCGCTAAAAACGACTAAAAAGTTCCAAACACGTCGCTTTTCAAGCAGTCTGATGCAGTTTGTGGCCTCAGATCTGTGATTGAACTGCATCAGACTGCTTAAAAAGCGACTTGTTTGGAACTTTTTAGTAGTTTTTAGCAGTCGGGTTTTTTGACAGTTTTTTTTTAATTTCCAACATTTTAGTGAGTTTTGAAAATTTATATAGCCTATGTCACAACTACAATTCTGAGGAATTCAACGACATCTAATATGTTAAAATCCGTCCAGCTGTTTGGGCTGTAGGGCGTGCCAAAAAAATGGACATACCAAACATACATACGCTCGAAAAACATTATCCTCCTTTTGAAGCAGTCGGGTAGAAATCAACCATTTTCAGCCAAATACTCGTATTGTAAAGCGCCTGCTCAAATATCTTTCTTCGAATTCTATAAATCTACTCAATTTCTATAATTTTTTGCTTTCAAGCAATTTGACTTTGAATAGCTTTCCAAAAATGTATAACGTAAATCCACATTTATATGTTTTCCTTTTTCAGAAACGCCACGTGTATACTTACACGTGTTTACTCTTGTCCACACCCGGATGGGTTTTTAGTCAGTAAGAGTCTGACACTCCCTCCCGCTCCGCCCGAGCGGAAGGTGGCATTTGATGATTTCGCATGATTAAAAAAAAAAAGATCTTTGACAGTCGATAAGGTAAAAGCCAAGAAATCTGACACCAGTGTTCCCAAGGGGTGCCGTGTATGATGTGCCTACACGGTGGAGGTCGAATAGTCAGTCGCTCCTCGTAACATACTGGTACCTGAACTGCTAAAGCCGGTTGGACCACAGATATAGATATCACGATTTGTATGAAAATCAAGCGTACCATTTTTTGACTACCTACTATGATGTCAACACAAGCACTATTAGGTAATGGGAAAATCAAATCGATTTAAAAACACCGCCACGTGTAGCACATAACTGACCTAACCATATAACTGACACCTAACTGACGTCCGACTAGCGTACACCGATGCAAATTGACCGCGAAAGTGGCGGCTTACGATTTTTGATCGTAAGCTGGGCACTGAAACCGACACGCGAAGTAGTTGCTCTTGCGTTATGTATGTCTATATATATCTGTGGGTTGGACTGAAAGTCGACCCCAACATAGATGGAAATAGGCTAAGCAGATTGATTTAATTTGAACCAAAACTGCCCTGTAGATTGTAACGTTTTCATGCCGAATAATAAAACCTTCACGTACCCTAATTCTATTCTCAATTATTTTCTATTCTCAAAGACGCGTAATAACTAGCTCCACTACAGCATCTCCAGTAACAACACACCTCGATCTAAACTTTACATATAAATTACATAATTACGCACACTCGAACTCGCTGAACATCGGTAATCTCACTTTAAATAAGCACAAACACTGTAATATTAATTACTCAACTCAAATTACACTTGCTAAAGTGGTTTTGTTAAAGTTTGCAATTGTTGATTACGCCGAGGAGTCGATTACAGGCGGTAATTACCGCGAGTGCCAACTTGTTCTGATTGTAATCCTGGTAATCTGGTCGCCTTTTCGTGTAACCAGTCAACTTTACTGCAACCGGAGTGGGTTGATTGTTCAGGCAAATTTTCCGCCTATGTGTGTCTTTGAGCCCAGAGATGTCACCTTGCCGTGGCATGTTTGCTCTGAATTTCCATCATTACATTACACGGTCACGTGTTACTAATGTAGTCCCTCTTGACCTTCTAGTTGAGCATAGTTTAGTCGACTTAATATATCTGGTAAACAACGCAACTGACACCACTAAACAGCGCTGACCTTCTAACTCGCGTCGGATCCGCGCAGGTGCTGAAACGCAACGCCACTTCCTGCAAAGGGGTATTTTTTTGCAAATCATCTGGCTCGCCTGTCACTATCAATCTAAATTAGCACAGGCGCTTTCTTTCACGGAAAGGGCGCGAGGTCTGTCAATCTCCTGAATTATTATCATCCGAAGATTAAAGGTATGTAAAGGTCAGCTGAGAAATGAATTGTACTAAAAACCGACACAAATATTTGCGATACTAAAAGAGTTGTACATTTCCCCGCTGTCTGACATTTACGTAAATATTACACTCGTAAATTGGAATGGTCAGTCACGGTTAGTCAACCTGCGGCTATGACTGCTAAAAATGCTTGAAACGTCAGCCATTGTTAAAAGTTATGTTGACCTCGATACCGCAACAAAAAGTAATTCCATTCTATTTGCTCCTGTTATTTCCAGCCGTTTCAATAACGGAAAATATTAACGATACCAACAAAGCTTAACAAAAAGACTTCTATTGTTTAATGCAACTACAATTATCATAATCTTTTATGTAAAGATGCTCTTCGTGAGCTGATGTATTTTCCATAGAAAAGTAGCAACATTAATAAATTGAAAATCAAAAACGATCCCGGAACGTTTCCACCCAGATTACAATCACTGAAAAAAACAACAAAAGGGGCAAGAGCACGAAATTGTCCCGGACAATGCATATTGCGGCCCGGGACAGGGCTACCGGCCAACACTAATGGATTGCAGTTTTTGGAACAAATTATTTGAAAACCTTCCTATTTTTTTATTAACACAAACCCGAGATGTTCTCCGCAGCGAGACTTCTTTTCATGTAATCATCTCATGCAGGCAGAACCGGGGCCTGCGGGGTGCATCCGCCGCCTGGAACATTTTTTGAACAAGATTGCCTATTACGATTTCCTCGAGCAAATTGGGCAGCCCTGGAGGATGGCGCGCAGTGTCGGCCGCTAGGAATCCGAGTTCCCGACCTCGCCTGCCTAACGAAATTGCATTTTGATTGTGTTCAACCGCCTTACACGTGGTTGGGCGCAATTATTTGACATTATTACTTTTTATTACAGCTGAAACGTCATTTCGTTCGGATTCATGCTCCGCTTGTAATTTGAATTTCGTCTCGGTGTGCTCTCGTTTTCAAAAGTGGAATTTGGACGGAGATATTCTGCATTGCGGAGATGTTTGCTTCCGAGCCATGTTATGTTTTATTGTGACTAACATACTTCGTGTTTTCCACATTTTATGGGTCGTGGTTCCGTGCTATGCGAGATCGTACGCTCAGATTTGGAGTCCTATTTATTAGAATATCTAGAAAATGCGGTTTGGGATCAGTCCTAAAAAATTCTTCTCATAAGTTTTTATATTTTGGCGTAGTGAAATTTCAATTTGCATTCGATGAACAAATAGAGAATATTTACGTTGTGTAAGCCTTGCTAAACTTGTCCAATTTTAAACAGAAATTGCATTTGAAATACAAATTTTAATATCGAAAGCGTGGCTAGAATTTTATTGCATTCATAAGTGCTTAACTTATCAGCCTTTGTCCGTTTATTCGAAATTCTTTTGCGCAGTTTTATAACGAAACAATAATTGCAGAAATTGTGTCGCACGCAATTACCTCGCCTAAGGAGGTGCCACGTTCTATAGACTCTTATTAAATATTAAACTGAACTGAATAATAACACGTGTAGGGAGTAAAGAAGCCTTTGCATTTTAATAAGGATTAAAAATACCATTTTCCATAAAGCCAATTAGACTCAAAAGGCGTGTTCGGAAGCAAGTAATAATTACCTAATTCCTACGTATATAAGGTAGGTAACTACTTGCCAGTCCCAAACACTAAGTCCATTACAAATTGAGAATTTCCTTGGCGTCGAGTGCTGCGGGAAGTATCTAAGTTTGAAAGCGACTGATGTTAATTTTAAGTTTTATTAATTCGTACCTTCGAGGCTTTTCATGCGATCGTTTGTACTATGAAGATACGCTTTACAGACGTTACGAGTACCTAATATCAAAACTTGCTGAATTATGAGATGAAGTCGAGATTCTTTCTGAAATAGAAAAAACTCATTCTGCGTGGGATGAGTTCGTGTGGTGTTCAGTAATTAAGTAAATACTTATAATGCCAGTTGGCAATGTTCTCAAGAACCCACTTAATGTTTGAGAAAAATAATGTTTTCTAAAGATAAAATATAAACAGATTGTGGAATTAAAAACGTTCAAAGGCTAGGGTCTTGAAATATGGCAGCGGTGAAGCAGTATATGGTTGTCAATATTAAATGTACCTAGTTACCTATGCACACAGCAGCAGTTGTTTATTGCTCAAACATAAAGTAATCAGAAACTCAATGAACAACCGAAGGACACCCCAAATCGATGAAAAAACACTCATTCATATCTTTGTTTGTATAATACTTTTTTCCAACATGGCTGCTTTATGCATAAATAGGTACAAAAGAAACTCGGTTTATATTCCGTTCTCTTTAAAGCATACAGTAATCTCAGATCAATGGTCCTTCATAACTGGTAATACCAACAATGATTAGTTAACATGAAATGCTGCTGAAGACCAAATTTTCCAGTTACCATAACTTTTTAACGTTTATTACTAGGTTTAGCTAAGCAATCTTTATTTAAATTCCAAATCAATTCGCAATAACTTAAAGGGCCAGGCTGCTTCAAAATCTATTATCCAATCTCCGTACAAAAGGACCGAAAAAAATTGACTCTTTTAAAACAACCCTAAGAATTCTTGGACATCTCTTCAGAATATCTCGCAATTTGCGACCGGGATGAGACATTGATTTTCAATCCCCAAGTTTTTCACTCCACTTACTTAAGTAGCCGTGAAGATAAAGAAGATGAGACGGAAACGGTCCGACGGTCCCCTTTCCGAGCTATTTGGGCTATTTACCGCCCCAGGCTGCGCGGGCTATATTTGTGTTAGCCCGATTCTTGGGTAATTTGCTGATGTAGATCAATAGGCGAAGAATGTGGCTGATTGAAATACTTCGATCTTTTGAGACTGTTACAAAGGCTATTTTTGGGTTTGTGATCAGTTTTTTGGCAGTTGTTTTGGAGGTTTTTTAAGCAGAATGAAATTAACGTTACGAAAGTTATGGTGGATCGAGTTATCTCTAGAATTTGCGGTGTGTTCTAAATCAAGTCAATGCGTGAGAACCTGCGGCCCTACCATGACGTTTTAAAGCGTGAGTAGTTCGAGCGAGAAGGAGGGATGGAGCTATACACCCTATATAGCTCCATCCCTCCTTCTCGCTCGAACTACTCACGCTTTTACACGTCATGGTAGGGCCCCAGATCTGAAAATTTGACGCCGACTCCAAGTAACACGTGGGAAGGTCAAGCACGAAGATGATGATGAACACGTCAAATCTATATCGAAACTATTATAAATGAGAAAGTTACTCTGTTTGTCGGTATGTTTACCTGTCTGTTAAGGTTCCCTGTAGATTTTTTTTACTTTTTCACTCGGGCGAAGCCGGTGCAGATGGTAGTCTATAATATTGGATTCAATACCTGTATTATACTCGTACAATAATAGATAAGTTCACTTCAGACATTATTCATTTCAAAAAGGTGCTTCACGTTGAAGTATCGTCTATTATTCAGGCTAATTTAGTTTCAGTGCCTAGACATTTCTATTATTGGCGCACCAACTTCTTAGTAACACCGTTTTTCCAACAAAACGAGGTGATCGCTTTAAAAATGTACACAACTCACTTGATCAGGAGATCTTTCCTTTATTTTTACAGAAGTGAGACATAAATTATGGACGTTACAATTTGGACAGAGACTCCTTTGTGAGCCTATAGAACAAAACGTGCGCAAAAGGACGCGGCCCGCCAATAAATTATTTACCTGAAAACCTAACACCATAAACCGGTCGAAACAAAAGCGCCCACATTTGTTAGCTACAGTGCAAATGTCCGCAAATAAATAATAAATCGTATTTGGGCGAAAAAGATCCGATGGCATCCATGAATAAGAATAAACAGATGGTATAACAATATTGTCTGGGTTTAATACGCGAGAGGGACAATACGCGGCGTGGCACGCCGGGCCGGGTACCCGGGTACTCGGGTCTCGGGTACTCGGGAACTCGGGCGCGCCGAGGAGCCTTCCGTTCCACTCCGCTGCCAAGATCGTGGCCGACAGCAGAATTTCTAGTTTCGTACACTTGAGATTTTATTTTCTATGTTTACAACGTTATATTTTTAGAATTGAATTTAATATTTGTGTGGCACATCTCTGTACTGCGTTACAGTTTGCTTTGTTAGTATTCTTGTAAACTGTGCTGGTTCACGTTCCATGTAACATGTGAGCTAGGACTTTTGAAAATAATGTTTCTTTTGTTAATTTTGACCAATTTTAAAGTATGTAACAACTGAAATAAAGTTGAATGCTGCAAGTGCTCTTACAACACATGCGACTGAGCACTACACTAGAGCTATCGGAATGTCCAGTTAAGGGGCGAGACTCGGTTGTACCAAACACCGTCGCAGTGACGAGACGTCACGGGACACGGCGTGACGAGCGGGACGCGTTTGGTACACATGAAGCGGAACTATTGTGCTATATCTAGTAACACATTTTGGCGTGTCGACAAGTGTCGATATTTAGATTTAGCCTTCAGCAAGCACGTCAAGCCTTGCTCCTGACTGTCATTTGTAAAACTTTGATAGGCTTTATGGGTAGTCAAAAGCCCGAAAATCAAAGCCAGAGTTTCCGAGGGCATAGCGTGTTACCATGTCACTAGGCTGTGGACCTCAGATAGGCAGTCGCTTCATGTAAAGTCCTGGTAGGTACTAAGCTGCCTCCGTTTGGACACCCAGGTCGACTTTAACATAATTAGGTAAATGCTACGCAGATGATGATTGTTAAAAATCCATAATGGTCAAAGATCCTAGAGACTCATAAAATAAGTTAAGTCGGCGGCGACGTGCGACGTTACTTATATAATAATAATAATAATAATAATTTATTTAATTCAGACCTTTGATCCATATAGTGTTAGTAAAATCTTAACCTATTGTTAGTACATATTATGAGTTAGAAAATAATTGGTAATTAATTTAATTTTTTGATTAATTTTGGTATGTTTGAATATACGCACGCGTACCTGTTAGCTTTGTTATTTTATTCACAGAAATATTAGTGGGTAAACATTTATTTTGCATTCATAATGTGTGAATCTAGCCCGTTTATTATTATTAACGTAATCTAGATAAACACAGGCCACAAATTAGTTGTAAAATCTACATTCTAGCAGAGTTTACAGTCAGGAAAATAGTATATTTATAAACTGGAGATATGTGGGTGAACCTTAGGCTCTGCCTAACCCTTTGGAGAATAAAAGTGTGTTGTTATGTTAGTATCACCAGCAGGGTCAAACTTATGACCCCCAAAAGTGATCTAGTGAATGCTTCATTTACGTTCCGCTTCCTACTTTGGGTCACAGAAATTCACAAGCAGTCACAAACTACATAGTTGCAGAAGATTCAAAGCAAATTAAAAAATAACCGGCCAAGTTAGAGTCAGACTCGCGCACGAAGGGTTCCGTTTATTTTTTTTCAAATTGTTCATAAATGACGAAGTTATGTGGTAACAAATTTAAAAAATGCAACCGAATTAAGTACCTCCCCCTTTTTTTGAAGTCGGTGAAAAATGGTATTATCTTACGTTACACAGAACTGTTACCGAAATAAATTGGTTATTATTAAAATTTTACTTAATATTAATTATCGTTCACTTAAGAAATACTAACTTCACGGTTCCTCGAACAGATTCCAGGAAAAATATTATGAAATCTTTTCTTGGGCAAGTTATTAAGGGAAATCTTCACAATTCTTTAATGACTTCATTTTAAAATTACCTCCTTCATTCATTTCTTGAACGAGGAGAAACCGTTTTCTTTTAGCAGTGAAGAGCTCGGATTGCAATGTTATTGACGTCAAAAACTTCTGTGAGAATATTATGAGACGATCAATTGCAATCATTCTTTTTAAAGTGGGTACTTATTTCTAAAAAAATCTTAAGTGATTTTAATTGAAATTGTAGATAGAGCTTATTATTTGATGGGGTTTCTCGGAAACATAATTTTGATCCAGATCAAAAGGCTTATTCCCATATTTTTAAAGACGGTCGCGATTCAGTTCGTAAATTCAGTTTCAACCTGACAAAAAAGATTTGTTTTCTAATTTACTTTGACATTTCCTTACAATGATTGTCGTTGAGATCACTTTGTAACTAGATCTTAAGAGCATTTAAGCCGTACGGCATTTTATACAGACTTTCAAAACTCAACTTGTCGCAATTGACCACACCCAAACTCCTGTCACAAAACCAAATACCCTGTAAACAGCATCCGCAACCATAGTTATTGACCTCCCCTCTGACGTCACACACGTCTCCAAAACACGCGAGTCACAAATGCTCGCGCCGTAATAAATTAGCAGCCGTCATACGCTGTCAGTCGGCTGTCCAATCGAGTGTGACACCCTGTATCGTTATTGTACGCGTCCTCCGTGGCCCGCGGGCCGCGGCTCGTGATAGACGCGTGCGTTTATAGGCTCCTGGTAGTTTTGGTTTAAGTTTATGTCTTTTTTAGAAGAAGATTTTTTTGTGAGGGTGGTCTCTCCCTCACGCGGCCCGCCTCCTCCTTCACTAGCATTACTGCTTTGCAGAAGGAGGTGACGGCTTCCCATACCTCCTCGCTCCGGACCATAGATTGAACCAGGGCCGGACGCGAGAGGTCGCCGCCGCCGATCGCCTCAACGAGGACACGGCCGTGCTCCGCCCAAGCAGAGCAGACCTCCAATGTATGCTCCACCGTGTATAACTAGACTTTTGGTAGCAGATTGGGAAAAAACTAGCAAGAAACTAGGATAATCTCTCCCACACCACTTGTTGTTATAAACAACGTATACACAGGAAAATATCGAGTGGATAATTCTTAAATAACTTCGTTAGAACAAGCCTGATGCTCCCGAAACAAAAGCTGCGATCACATTGAATGTAATGACCGCTAAATAGGTAATAACAATGCGAACGATATCCTTCCGATGTTAATCACGTCGTATCAATAAATTGGCGACTGTAGCGACCAGCTGTGTCGGTAAAATGTTGGTATTTGTGTTTTAATATATGCGCGGTCACGCTACCTTTATTGTGCTTTAAGCATTTACATACATACGCCCCGTAGCTGTAACAAACGAAACTGGTCCTTATCTCCGCGGGCTAAGATCGTTAGATGTCGCATCACTAAGATGGTTTTTCAGTAGCTGCATTGCCGTTGTGTAAACGACATTGGCTTTTCAATACGGAACAACAATACAATAATTATCGAGAGAGTACAGCGCTATCATTTTAACGTAATGAAAATTGATATGACATTTTTTCCTTACGTTGCTTTGATAGGTAAATCAAAGTTGCTCGCGCGAAATGGAACACGCTCTTTGGTAAATATTGCAGTACATTTTTTCACTTTAGACGAGTGACAAGCTTGATTTTTAACAGAGTTTTAAGGCGTCTTTTTCATTTTTCCTGTTACCGTCGAGTTTTATTACCTTTAATGTTTTCGACGATGTATTTCATTTTATCGGAAATGATAAATGGAATACATCGTCAAGTACATGCGCTGGATTCTTTGCACTGTGAGCTTTAATAACTTACAGTCTATTTACAGCTTCAAGTGACATGCTGATAAATACAATTATTATTTCTGCTCGTCGTCGTATTGCGGACGGAGTGAACGTTCGTCAGCTTACAGTAAAAATGTTTATTTTCAGTTGAAGAGTGAATAGGTTACATCCTATCGTCGACCACATCATCGCTAAATATTAGGTAAGATATAGCCTGTCAATAGTGCAAGCCGAATCTAGTCTATAAGATAAGTCAGTCAGTCAGTTTTTCTTATGTACGCCATCGGAAAATGGCAAACTCCATAAGATTATAAAATATCTTGAGAGAATGTAAACTCTCAATAAATTGTCAACCGAACACTATTTTAGAATACTTTTTTCGCATCTAAATTTGATAGTCTAAAATAAGGTAATGGAGTACTCGAGGACGGAGCCCCGCTCCGCGAAGCTCCTAATACTCTCTGCAGAGTTTATAGGAACCTAACATGTATGGCATGATGGGAGCTAAATTCGCTGGCTTCGCTCGCTCACTCTTGCCCACGTCATACTATTCGAACCTAGCCTCGGATAGGTTGGTGGTGGTGACGTGTCGGGGAGCTCCAAGCTCCCTGTGCCCTATGTACCGTTTCTTGTCTAGGCAAGAAAATCCGATGAATTGTAGAAACGTACATTGAGTGGTTGCCAACATGCCGTCAGTATATATCGTTTCACAATTTCTCGGAATGATTCGAGAGAATATAGACTACCTAATTTTGATGCGTAAAAAAGTATTCCAAAATAATATTTGGTTGACAATTCATCGAGAGTTTACAAACTCTCCAGATGTTTTATATTCTTACGATGTCTGCAATTATTCGGTGAAATATATACATACATTTCCATAATATACGTTACGCGCCCGTGTTTGGGTCACAGAAGTTTATATGCGTACAAAATTTCAATTCAATTGGGCCATTAGATACGGAGAAAATGCTGTGACAGACAAACAGACATAAAGTGTAAGTTCACTTGTGTGCCTGTACCTCGTACGAGTATGCCTGGTTTTCCCGTATGGCTTCCATATTTTCACCCGGACTTTCAGAACCCTAAAACCCTTGCCGCCATAACCGGCTTCACCTTGAGAGTCGGTACAACAGCTAGTATATTATCACAGCGCCGTATGAAATATGTGCCAGTTATTTTTCCTCATTCGCGCTATCCCGCCCTCACGCCATGGCGTTACTAAGGGGTCACGGCAACTTTCCTCTTATAAGTCATTACAGTGAATGGCTCATCGTCTTGTGAATGTTTTTCCTCTATTTGTCTTCTCATATTTTTTGCGGAGTTGCTTATTATGAGTGGCGGGCGATTACCGTTTATTTAATTATGATATCAGAGTGTAATAAGTTGTCCTGGAAGGAAATTACTTGTTTCCATGCACGTAATAAACGTGTATAACTTTTGAATTTGTGGTTGCGGTATGATAAGTCTTGCATAGTATGATTTTAAGACCAAATTTCTTAGACATAACATCTTTATCGAAAAGAGAAAAAATAGTTTGATGTGGGTCCAGTAGCCCCAGAAACTCGAGAGACCGTAGAATATCTTCTTATCATTTATAATGGCCAGAAAATATAAAGTTGAAGTAAACACTTGTAAGTCTCGCACTTCAACTGTCTACTTCTATGAATATTCGCTCAAGCGATTTTTTAGAAAAAAGTCTTTGGATCTTTTGTAAGGCATGGTACATATTTTTGAATAAATTCTTAAATAAAAAGGTCGTAGGTTAACGAACTGACAACATAAGTATTGATAAAATTTCTTTTAGATTCACCGTTCATCTGTCATCGGCAAAACCCTCTCAGCTGTTTTTGTTATTGTTTTATTTGTATAATATACTTTTACGTGTGTCGCGGCCGCGGAAATCCAAACGGAGTAGTATAACCTCGGTGCTATAGTCTGCGGTTGTTGATTTTGCCTTGAGGAAGAAACAAATAACAAATAAGAAAATTGCATCGCAAAAGTGCTAAATCACAGTGTCTGATCCACGAGTGCAGCGGATAGTCGCCGCTAAACACAAGACACAAGTGCTACAGCGGCGTGCGTAGCTCGCTCACGGTGCCTTTGGCGGTGCAGTGTAGCAACAACTAGCGGTGCAGTGCAGCAGCAACCAGCGGTGCAGTGCAGCAGCAACCAGCGGAGCAGTGCAGCAGCAACCGGCGGTGCAGTGCAGCAGCAACCAGCGGTGCAGTGCAGCAACTGGCGGCAACGCAAGTGACTGATTCATCGGACTCGACTGCTCGAACCAACACCCAGGTGACAAGTGACCGAACCACTTACTCAACGCGCCACCGAGACAGTTGCAACAAATGTAAAACAACGGTACGCTACGAGTTACGAGCGTCGCCGCGGCTACGCTCCAACCGCGCTTACGAATCGACAACGAGAATTGTATCGGCTGTGCTCCAACGCTGACTGCTTGATAATAATTGTTGTTGGGTAATACCGGTTTGCCTGTGTATTATTGTTTAAATTTGCGTTCAACGTATTGATAATTTTTGGTTGTTAACATGGCAGGGGTACATCGAACCCCACCTAAAACCCCTAGGACACCGATTGGTAACATAAGCCAGAACCAAACACGGTCAGAGCCGGATATCACCGCGGCCGTAACAGCGTGCGACTATGTAAACACTAATAGAAGCAAACGCCCGCGGAATGATACCTCG
The DNA here is from genome assembly GCA_947386135.1 of Melanchra persicariae. Classification (NCBI taxonomy): domain Eukaryota; kingdom Metazoa; phylum Arthropoda; class Insecta; order Lepidoptera; family Noctuidae; genus Melanchra; species Melanchra persicariae. Next base: position 744,018 of record OX376653.1, on the reverse strand, counting down.
CTACAAAGCGATTCGGCTGAGGTGAGCTCACTAGAACCACAGGAGCTACAATATATTCTTGCAGAGTGGAAGAAGGAGCAGGATAGTAGAATTGCGGAACTAATGGCGGACCAAAAGACTTTAATAGCTGAACTCTCATCGAATATAAAAGATATTAAGAGCCAAAACACTAAAATACAGACATCCAACTCCGAAATATTTAAGTCAAACGCTGGAATCGTTCAGTCTATTGAATTTTTTAATAAGCAGTTCGAAGATATGAGGATGGAAGTGGAAACTTTGAGGAAGGAGCGACGCGAGCAGCAAATCCACATTGAGTCTCTCGAACGGAAAATAGTAGATCTTCAGCATAAAGCGAGATCTTCTGCCATAGAATTGCGTAACATCCCGCAAGTAAGTTCCGAGTCAAGCACCAGTCTATTAAAAACGGTGTGTGGTGTAGGCACAGCAATTGGTGTACGCCTTGCCGAAACAGAGCTGCGCGATATTTATCGTCTTCCAGGGAATTCTTCCACTTTAACCTCCCCGCGCCCGATAATAGCAGAATTCTCGACCGTGCCAACTAAGCAGAGAGTCCTATCGGCTGTGCGAGCGTTCAACAAAGGAAAAGGAAAAGATGATAGATTAAACACTGCAGTCATGGGGTTGCCTGGTGATCGTCAACCCGTGTACATCTCTGATCACCTACCAGCAAGCACCAAAAAGCTTTTTTACCAAGCCAGAGAGTTCGCCAACAAAAATTCCTATAAGTTCTGCTGGATCTCCAACGGCAATATATTTCTGCGCAAGATAGAGGGAGACAAACATATTCTCGTAAGCTCTGAAAAATGCCTCACTAACCCGAAGAACACAAATCACATTATCTGACTATCACAGAATGTTCCTGTTTTTATCTCAGTATTGATTCCTTGTATATTTTTAATTAGAGTTTTAAAATTAACTTTTACACCAAACAATACACACTTACCTACAATTATCTTGTACACCCTACATACTACAAAACCACACACACAAACTATATTAACACAAGTCTACTTACTAAATTACAAAATACTTTATCCCATCACTACATACGAGTACAATAATACAATATTATGCACCTTTCAAACTGATGCCCACCCTAAAATATTAGTAGTCCAAACATTATTATTCATAGATATCTTTGTGCTTAAGTTGGCTACACAGCATGTAATACTAACATATTTACCAGACTACGGCGAGGGAAAGTTGGTTATGTATTTTTCTTTTAAATATGTTTCACAACGACCTTCCAACGTTATTCCTTCGTCTTCGTTCAACTTTCTTGCATACCCTAATTACAAATGGCTAATCTAGATATTATTAATAATGAAATAGATGCGCTTAATATTTCTAAATCGCTCAAGTGTCAACCTGAGACTTGCGCACAGTTTATAAAAGACCCGACAAAAGGTTTAAAAATATTACATTTAAACATTCGGAGTATTTCTAAAAATTTCGATGAAGTTTCTGTGCTTATGCGATTATTGGGTTTCCAGAGCGACGTGCTCGTTCTCACCGAGTGTTGGTTAAGCAAACTTTCGCACTTGCCAACCTTGGACGGATTCACGTCATACTACACCAGAAACACATACAACCAAAATGACGGGTGTGCTATCTACATTAAATCTTCCCTTAAAGCTGACGTTAGGGAACCACATTTTGTGGATGCAAACTGTCTTATTTGTCGTATAGAGGATGTTACAATAGTAGCTGTCTATCGCCCTCCTTCTTTTAAAATCGTTAACAATTTTATTGATAGTCTCGATAAAGTACTCAAATTAACAACTCCTACGGTGGTCCTGATTGGTGATATGAACATAGATATTAAGATTGACAACATTGATAGTCATTCAGACGAGTATTTAACCTGTGCTGCCTCTAACGGACTTCTTCCAGCTCACCAGTTTCCAACACGGCTCACAAACTGTTTAGACCACATTTTACTCAAAACAAATAAATCTGCTATGACTTTCGTTATTGAATCATCCATAACGGATCACGAACCGCTGCTATTGTTTCTACAATCCACCAGGGGTGCCAAAACGGGTGGCATCCGTACTAGATCAAAAATAGACTACGAATCCGCTATAGAGAATATCAAAACACATGACTGGTCTCCAATCTTATCAATCTCGAATCCTAATGATGCTGCAGATGAGTTAATAGGAAATCTCTCCTCTATTGTCCTAACGCACTCTCGGGAACAAACAGTTCCTAGAAGAGAGCGTAATTTGAAGCCCTGGATTACGCCGGGGCTACTCCGCTGTATACGACACCGTGACCGCATGCACGTCAAACTCAAAAAGTCGGATGATAACCTAATATTAAAAATCTCCTACACTCGCTATCGCAATTTCTGTAATTCCCTGCTGAGAAAACTTAAACGCTCGTATGAAAAGGAACAGTTTCGTAAGGCAAAAAATAATGTTAAGGCTACTTGGAACGTTATTAAGAAAGTCTCTGATCTTCAAACTCAATCTTCTCCCTCTTTTGACCTGTTACATTTGTTTGATAGTCCGAAATCCTCCCTTAATCATGTTAACAACTTTTTTGCTAATGTAGGCAGTAACTTGGCGTCGAAATTTAAACCACCTTCAATGGTGCCCAATCCTGTGTCGAATTCTAAATCGTGTAGCTCAATGGCCCTCTACGAGGTAACCGAAGACGATGTTGACTCCACTATATTGGGTCTTAGGTCTGACTGTGCTACTGGTTTAGACTATATTCCGGCTCAAATAATTAAGGCTTCGAGATGCGTATTGGTTCCGGTTATTACACATATCTGTAATTTGTCAATAGGTGCAGGTGTCTTTCCAACTGCGTTTAAAAAAGCAGTAGTTCACCCTATCTACAAATCTGGGCATAGAGATGATGTCAATAACTACCGTCCAATTTCGATTTTAACAGCATTATCAAAGATCTTAGAGCGAATACTGAATAAGAATCTTATCAGTTTTCTCGACGCAAACAACATTTTAACGAAGAACCAATATGGTTTCAGAACTGGTGTTAGTACTGAAGACGCAGTCTTGGATTTGTCTAATCACGTGGCTAGGACGCTAGATAGAAAACACAAGTCTCTGGGCATTTTCCTCGATTTGTCAAAGGCATTCGACACCGTTTCTGCCCGTGCCTTATTAAGTAAAATGGAAAGCATTGGAATACGTGGTATCCCATTGAAAATCTTCGAAGACTATCTCAGTGATCGTACCCAACTAGTAAAAATCGGCCCACACCAAAGTGATGAGCTTCCAATTACATACGGTGTTCCGCAAGGCAGCATTCTGGGGCCTACACTCTTTCTCATTTATATCAACGAACTCTGCAAACTGCCTCTCGAAAATTGTAAGATATTTACGTACGCGGATGACACTGCCCTTGTTGTAGATGGATATGACTGGCCCCAGACCTACAAAAACGCCGAAGCTGCGCTGTCTGCTGTAATGAAATGTTTGACCGACAACTTGCTCACTTTGAATGTTAATAAAACGGTATATGTTCCGTTTGCCATTCGGTCCAATCTATGTCCCTCAAATTCCCTTACCCTAAAAGCACACGTATGCGGATCCTTAACGCAGTGTAACTGCCTCTGCCTTGCCAGATCCACCTGTGTAAGGTATCTAGGAGTGGTCATTGATCAGCATCTCAACTGGCACCCCCATATAGTCAAAGTCACGTCCCGCATACGTAAGCTAATATATGTTTTCAAGAAGCTACGCAACTCTGCTGATAACGAAACGCTAAAATTAGTATATTTTGCATTATGCCGGTCTGTCCTAACGTACTGTTTGCCTGTCTGGGGTGGTGCTACCCAAAATGTATTTATCCACCTCGAGAGAGCCCAGAGAGCTGTCCTTAAGGTTATGCTCTCTCTTCCACGTAGGTACCCCACTGTGCAGCTCTACTCCGATTGCAAGGTACTCACAGTCAGGCAACTTTATGTGCTCCTGTCGACCCTACGTAAGCACTCTACCCGCCCTTCAAATGAACCAACTGGCAGGCTTAAGTACAATGTTTTCCCTCACGAACGCCATAGAACTGCCTTTGCCAAACGCCAATTCTACGTTAGCAGCAACAACATATACAACCTCCTAAATAAAAAGATTAAAATTTATTCGTGCCCTAAATATAAATGTAAAAGCCTACTTAGAGATTACCTCCTAACTCTAAGTTATAATGAAACTGAGGATCTTATGTTGGGTAATTTTCAATAACAATATACTTTACTTTATAAATCTAATCACAAACGGTTGTGAACTGGTTACACCCCATTCTTTCTCACTACACACACCCTACACCTACTCACCACATACCCACACACCATCACATCCTACACTTCCTCACTACACACACACACACTCACCATCACTCACTCAGACTTTTTTTTTTTTCGATAATATTCATATCCCGTTTTCATTGTTTTTTTTTTACACCACAATTTCCTATTGTTAAAACGTCCCGTTAATATGGCTTTGTTTGTTACGGAGAATCACTGACTCCTAAGACACAGGCACATACACCTAGTTTAGGAGTCAGAGTATTATAAATATTGTGACCTAGTTATGAGCCTTATTACGTTATTAGTCTTTTGATAAAATGTATTTAGATGGCTTTTGGTGAAATAAAGAAAGAATTAAAGAAAGAAATTGCAAGTCGTGTTATTTCTGTAGATTTCCATCGAGCATGCTCCATCATCGACCACATCATCTGTTTCAATCAGGAGATTGTGGTCAAACTCAAGAGATGGATACTCTTGAGTAATAAAAAACAAAGATCTGACTCAAAATGATTTTTCGAGGGTTATGAAGGACAAATAAGAACAGTCAAGTCCCTAAACCGGTCGCGACGGGCCTATTTCAGGTGTCACTATCCGTATGCTATCATATGAGATGCTGCCCTTTGGAGCCCCATGGGGAAACGTACCTACTGCTTCTGCCTACATTCATATCGTGCGTTATTTTTTATTTGACAGCTGTCATGCTACGTGTGGTAGTCAATATCTAACGCAAAATATTATAAACATTCTACAGTATATTTATAATAGTAAGTGTCAGCTAGTACGCTAGGAAGTGGTGACGGGCGTTTCGGGGGACTGTCTACATATAAACATTGACGTTAAAAAAGTGCTGGCTCTAATTTGAATACATTACTTTTGACTTTAATTTTTAGTATTTTTTTTACAACTCTGTTTTCTACTTTACAAACGAATATTATTCAATGTGACTCCTACGATACTGATAATTTAACGAAATATTAAAACAACCTTTGTTGTAACTTTAAAACTTTCAGTAAACAAAAAGTAGGCGTAAAAAACATTAAAGTTCAAAGTCAAACAAATTTGAAACGCCTGGTCCTTTCACCGAAATAGAAGATATTCCAGTAATACTTACAAATACATATTGGTACAGAGCTACTAACGAGGTCGAGCAGGACTGAAAGCCGCGTTCACTATGAGTAGTGGGTAGTAGAGTGGAAACGTGAGAACTGAGTATTTGGAACGGACTTACCTTTGATCAACTCGACTGATTTCTGCTATTAAGACACTGTTTCTCGAAATGAATATAACATATAACACCTAACTGTTGTAGTTATTAGTTAGTCATCATTTTATTTTCTGGGAAGTGGATTCGGATAAAGGCTTGGCCAAGCTTAGGCGCAGTTGCTAATATTTTATGCTTGTGCAAAATAATTTTAAATTAAAAAAAAAATGTACAATGTATAAAAAGTTAATAAATATTTTTTTTTAAGTTTATGATTGATTAATGAATGTGACAGGTTGTATAACGTGTTCTAGATACTGTTACTATTTGTTTGAATAAATGCAGCTGCGATTATTTATCAACAGTCAACCACCACACTTCATTTCTTCATTTCATTTAATTTCACTTGACTTGTGTTTAATTTTTATCAGTAGATAATTCTTTTACAGGAGTCGTGTGCTCGACATTAATTAAAAACATACCAAATTGGTTGGCTAGCTGTGTACTTTATTAATTAGTACTAGTTCTGAAATATAAATATTACACTTCGCTCTCTGGTGGCCACAACACTGCAAGTGCTCACTTTACTCCGGTTAAGTGGAATGCTGCAGCACACAGTAAGCACTCGGGCAATTACTACGGTACAGCAAAGTGGACGAGTCGAGTTGCAGACGAATATTTATAAACCATCTTCTACTAAAGTAACTAGCAAGGCGCTCTTACTTCGCCAGTAAAGTACGCTAGTGTACTCGGCTAATGTGAATGGGTCATAATAGAAAAGATCACTTCAACGAGTTCGTAATCCTTGGATAGAAATATTGTGAGTGAAAAGAACAAGCCCTTGAGAACCATTCATATGTTTTAATGTTTACGGATTGTAAGCCATTAGGAGATGAGGGAGTTTAGAAATAATACTCGCTCTGTCTGAACTGGGCCTTTGATAGTTTCTAGTCTTTTGTTGTTTTCTAACGGATTATTGAAGGGGTTACTGAAGGTTTTTTCAATCGGATATGAAAAGGATTGATAAAAAAGTTGTTTGTTGGTTTTAATCAAAAGACGAGTAGAGGACCAATGTTTGGTAAGGAACAATATTTGCTATCGCTCTTTAATCTCTTAGAATAATGAAAACCCGCACTCTCACTCCGTCAGCGTCCAGTGAAAGAGGTTTTCAGGAATTTCACAGAGGCTCTCCGTGTGTATTTATGTACACACGCGAGCTGTTTCTGATATTATTCCTTTATGAAATCCCAAATATTTTGCTCAGTCTAGGAGCCAAAGATTACATACAGTTTGCACCTGAAATATGAAGAATATTTATATATAAGCTTAAATAATTTGAAGTCAAAATCAACACACAATTCACACGCGTATTCATAAAACTAAAAAACGTGTAGGCAAAGCAAACAGTCGGCAATGATTTAATAACGACTGCTATTACAGCGGGTCATCATTCATTTTCGCATTAGGAAGGGTCGCGGGGGCGCTAGGGAGAGCGGGGGGCGGGATGACCCATGTCCAGAACTTGACCACAGAATAAACAGGCGCAGTTAGCCTTCTGCTAACTTAAAGAAATCAAGCTTCCAATCTAACTGGATGCAGCTAAATATCTATATTGTACATACAGCGGCTACTTATCTGATCTCCTCAGTCCAGGTACTGGGTAACATAAATACCCCCTTGTGGCCTGGATTTTTGGGTTTCTGACTACCCTTAACGATTGTCAAAGATCTAAAATTACAGCGCTGACCAGTAGCTTAACGTGCTTTCCGAAGCCTGGAGAGAAAGAAAACAGGCGATTCTACACACACATTTGTAGAAACGACGATCTAAAACAAATTCCGGTGGTGAGTGCGCTTGCCGCACAAGCATCATGTACAGCGAGTAACGTGATGCTGGTCTATGTGTGAGCGAATTTTTGCTCATTGTACGGAGTCGGCCTTCTGTACCTTATTTATTCTGTGACATGTCTCCCTTGTCGCCAGTCATGCGACAGTTAACTGTACCTTCTAGGCGGCAGGCTTTGAGGAACTTGCCCTAAATTAAGAGAGGTTGCATGGTGGAATGGTGCCCTAGTATGTGTTCCAAGTTGTATGGTCGAGTTAGTTGTTTGGGAATTAAATAGTTTGTGATGTAGTTTTGCAGTACAATTGCTGTTGTATATCTGCCTTCCTTTTTGTAACCTATTTACTTACTTATCTAATGTTTTATCACTCTGTTTAACTTAATTAAAAACTACTAAGGTCAGATAGACGGTTGTTCTATGTACGGTATTGGTTCCCGGCTACATCCAGTTCAACTGGAAGCCGACACCAATATAGTTGGAAAAAAACAGGGCAGATTAATCTCTATGATTTTAATTGTGCAGATACATAATATATATAATTATTTTCTGGCAAAATAACAGAAAGACTAAACAAAGGCAGAGCATGCAAGTCATTGTTCATCTTAAACTTAATCATAATCAAGTTATGTTTTCGGGCTAAACTTGAAACAAACCATTCATGCTGAAATAGATAAAGTTACTTTGATTAAATTCACGAAAACTTCAAATCAAAGGACAAAGTTACGAGTTGCCCGGAAATCTGCCAAATTCCTAGTTCCTGGTACTTATTTTGGAAGTACCCAGTGAGTGTGTCGTGATGTTTGACTAACATTAAAATTGGTTTATGCTAATGTAAATTACGCACATTAGTTGTCGAGGTGGCGTGGGAGCCAGGAGCGGCTTGCTGGGAGAACGAGCTTTATAAAACATCAGTTTTTAATTCTTGTGTTGGTATTCCAAATCCGATTTGCGAAAGTGCTTTAGTTGATTAACACAATCTAGAAATACAATCATTTTATAATTGTAATTAGAAAGCAAGTTCATTTAAGACGTACCTACTTTGATCATTATGAATACTTGTGCGCTGAATGAAATACTTCCAATACTTAAGCGACAAACATAACGTTTATCCTATTTGCAAGAGCATGAGTATGTAGCTTACCTTGTTTGCTGTTTGTTAAGTAAATAGGGTTGGCTTCTGACTTGTTAGTAGTATTCAGCAGGTTCTCTTATTCTTCGTATCGCTGATATGACAGTAATTTATATTTGTTTGCAAGTTTACACACAATGCAAATAGGTAGCTAGTGTCAACTTAGTATTAGTTACGATGGTAAGCGCCAGATAAATGTGTAAGAACAGTCCATGCATGACCCACATACATTTATGGTTTTTTTAATATCAAAAACAGAAATAAAGAGATAAAGCTGACCTAAATCGACTTCTATCGTGATCCTTAACTTTCTCTAGTTCTAATGAAAAACGGTTCATTTTATTGTTTAAGTACTTACTTACAGCAGTTAATCAACAGGACAGTACTCGCAAGTTCACTCAGAGGCGAATGTGACACCCTCTCACGCCCCGAACAAGATCATCTGCATTTAACATGTCGCGCTGACGCCCGGCGACAACGAGACACAAACGAACCAAGCGAGACACAATAGGACATTCGTGCCCGAAAATATGCGCTGAGCACAAGTTTCGGTGGGTATAGCCAAAGTCGTCAATCATATTATTATCAAGGGCAGTCAATTTCTATATGTAAACGGAGATACTTACTGTCACGCTTGGCTGTTATGATAAATTTTGTTAATACCTTCTTTATTAAGTAGTGGTCGCGGAGGTGTATCAGCCGGTATGTTCTGTTAACATGTCACCTTAAAACTTTGGTGGAGTGAGCCAGTAGTATTAATGTTAGTACTTATAGCAAAGAATATGCATGAAAAAAATATTAATTATCTACACAGTATAGCACAAAATATACAAAAAATATTATAATAACAGTGAAAATAGAATAAAAAATGATCGAGAAATCAACGAGATATAACTATTATAAACAAATTTATCTGTCCCTTTCGCGAAAACATTGTTTTCTAAGGCAGCTGAATAGGTGTCATGGTACTTGACGTCAGAGTTCGTATCGGATTTCTCTTTCTAATTGTAAACTTTACAGCTTTGTAACTTCACCGCTGATGTAATTGTTTACTAAAGCTAATAAGTATTTCATTTTGCAAATATTGCGGTTACAATCTCACCGTGATAGCGAAGAAAGGGTCAAGTGAGCCGTCAATCCCTAGCATTAGGCTAAGACCGCACTACGGCTTTTTCCAGCGAGCGGTTAGCCGCTATACCGCGAAACAGCACGAGAACCACACACTATGATTTAAAACAGACACACACACACTATGATTTAAAGAGGAACAATACATACTGCTCTCTTGAAATATGTATTGTTCCTCTTACAAACTTTAGACTAGGCATTTTGTAACGATTCATGGTTTTAAAACCAGTCGAGGGAATAAACCGCAAGTGAGGCTTGTATTACTTTCTTGCTTGTATAATTTTCTAGTGTAAAAAAATCAAGTTCTTCAAACTTAACAGACAGTTGTGTTGCTGGGGAGTTTGTTGCGCCACTTCTCCTTCCCAGCTAAAACACTAGGAAGTGGTGACGGGCGGGGCGATTTGGGGACTGTCTTTATGTAAATTTTGACGTTCAAAAAGTGCTGATGTTCAGCCTAGTTTGAATAAATGACTTTTGATTTGGATTTTTTCCTTGACTCGCAAAATCACACGATGAAAAACCGCGGCGGCTTAGTCGAAGTTCGGCCTAGCTCTTAATTGGAATGACAGCTCACTACACGGTGAGTTTATTTACGGAATCGAGCGGCTGTATTTTCACCTTGATTTTATGAATTGACAGTTCATTACCAGCGATATATTACATTTTTACATAGTAGCATTTTTTTCAGTTCTCTTTTCACTACAGACTCAATCTGTTGCCCATACAACCACAAACATCGTACTTTAATTTACGAGTTCACGATCCCTCCTTCGTGACCACCAAATATAACCCCGACCGTTAATGTACAGAAATCATTTTTTTATTCACAATCCGATTGAATATTCCGTCTAGAAATCGCTATCGGTTTAAAAACGAAAGCTAAAACGGATCGCATAAATTTGCATGACAAACGCGCGCCGCACCGGGGACATTACTTTTTTTAAGAAAAATATGACGACCTTCCCCCGATGGAGTTTCCAGGTCTATTTCCATAAATAATAAATAACGATCGAGGACGGAGCAAAAAGTATTCGCTGATATTTATTCTGTTCGCGAATTTTTATCCACTTATCGAGTTTTTCTGTCGTTTGAAGGAATTGTCGCACGACCCCTCCACCCCGCGCTCGGGCCGAGCTCTCACTGCACCGTTATGAGACCTGTGAGTGTGGTGGAACTAAGATTTCGTCAGCAGACAGATAGTTATCTGTCTGCTGACGAAATCTTTGTTTTCCAAATTCATAATATTTGTTAGATTAATCCAATCATACTTAAACTAGTTTTTTCGGCGCGTACGAAGTCGCGGGCAAAAGCTAGTTTCCCCTAATATCCCGTATCTCCCCATTCCCGTTGTCATTTACCACACGTATAGCCTTCCTCATGAATGTGGCTATCATTTACAAAAATAATTTTCCAAATATGACTGGTAGTTTCAGAGATTAGCTCGTTCAAACAAACAAACTTTTAATTATATTAAGCATCTATGTATGCAAAATCTGTCAGACAAAATACGTTTACGACATGAAAGGTAGTAAATCCCTGTATTACCATTCGTCTTAAAGTCCCTTTGTTTATTGCCATAAAAACATTAACTGCAATCATTAAAGTGCATCAGCGTGACTAAAAAATTAAATAGTTATGTATTCTAATTTTTAAAAAAATATTAAACCTATCACTCATCGCAACACTGATAAACGTAATAACCCAACAAACGCTTATCGTTATCAGCACTACACGGTCCATTAATATAAAAACAACATAAAATGCCCCCACAGCAGTCCAATATGTCCGACACATTGATTATGAATAACTTTCTGTAAAACCGACAGCCCTCGTTAATTCGTAATTGTTGGGAATTGTTAATATTTCATGTTTTATTGACGAACGAAGAATAACAGCCGTTGTCATCCAATGTACAAATATTTTCGATTCAATAATAAAATAGTAGTTAAACTCTGTTTTGTTGTTATCACGATTTACATTAATTTTTAACAGTAACAGTAATGTTCTACTCATTTTGTAGAACAACTGTTTTAGGTGAATAATTACGTTATGACAGTCGCATGGGTCGATGTTCGAGGGTAAGCAAAGTTGCCGATATTGGTTGAAATGCATGTTAAGCCGTTGATCCCGACTGTCATTAGTAGATCTTTGACAGTCGTGAAGGTTAGTCAGAAGCCAGGAAATCTGACAACAGTATTGCCAAGGGGTTACCCAGTTACTGGGTTGTGGAGATCAGATAGGCAGTCGCTCCATGAGAAATACTGTTATCCAGCTGCATCCGCTTAGACTGGAAACCGACCCCAACATTGCTCCATCGTTCCAACCAAGTTGGGAAAAGACAGACTGACAATGAGTTGTTCGACTCAAAGTCAAAGCCAGAGCATTTATTTAAAATAAAGCACTTAAAGGCACTTTTGGATTGTCAAAGTCGGTCAGTCAAAAACATGAAGCTATTTGAACGTTCCAAAGCGTAGATCTCTATGGAGAAGAACGTGAAGAAAACTCCACGGGCACTCTTTTAAACCATTTTATGATTAACAAAAATGCTGATTACATTAAAATAAGTCAGTGACAGCTAAGAGATGACCAGTCTACACTAATGGCGCCCGTTTCTCTCGTTACTCATTATTCGCCTTCATTATTCACTCTACAGAAAAAAATTATTAGAATTTTAATAAATATCAAAGATACAGACTCCTGTAAACCTCACTTTAAAAATATTAACCCTACCCTGCCTCTACATATTTGAAATTTGTAAATTTGTACGGAAAATATCCGCAATTCTATACCAAAAGAGGAGATATCCAAACAAAAATTGCTCTTAGACGTGAAAGCAGATTAAACATACCCACTTCACGATTAAAAATGCACTCTTCTAGTACATTTGTTATGTCCATTAAAATTTACAATAAGTTACCGGAATGCATCAAAAATATAAATAAAAATGATATCTTTATCAATAAATTAAAACAATTTCTAATAACCAAAAGCTACTACACTATTGACGAATATTTTAACGATAAATTTCAACAACAATAAAAACGATTTTTACATAATACATATTACATAAATAATATTTAGTAATTTAATAGTAAGATAATGTAATTTGTGCAACATATAATATAAAAATACATAAATATGACTTTAAACCAAATATATAAATACCATGAAAACAAATAATATAATTATTTTAATGAAACTTTTTCTAACAAAAAGCGCCTTCATCCTCTCTCCTATTAAAAAAATAACTTTGCTGTGCCGGACAGAGTCCATAATTGATTCGATGTTTTAACATACCAACTGTTACATGTACACATTATGGAATGCAATAAAGTATTGAGTATTGAGTATAACTGTTATGAAAAGATAAAAGGTTACATACCAACAACAACCTATTTGTAGATAACAGCTATGCCTAAAAATACTAAATCTAAAAACACGTGCCCACTCAAATGATTCATTTGTTAAAAGGTGTCAATTAAATTAAGCACAAACAGAATAACAAAAAATAGGAAGTATTTTGGTTCCATTATCCTCTTTATATTTTCGGCTGTAAATGTTTTGCTTTGAAATATCTTTCTTAATAGTCTACATTTAATTATAAAATAATCACTCTTGTTAAAATAACAAGAGTGATTATTTTGTTATGTGTTATGAGACCGTACATGAAAACAAATGGTATAATATAATTACATAAACATTTCCTTGGGAATAAACTCACTAACCTAGTAGTAGTCGAACTATATCCAACAGTGAACTAAATAAGCATTACATTCAAAATATCATTAATCTGAAATAATATCGTAGTGCTTGTGAATGTGTGCTTGTTATTTATATATTTACACACATTTCACACACTTCATAAAAACTGCTAAACATAGTTAAAGTGTACTTTTCCTTAGGTACTTGTGTTTTGTTAAACAATACCTAATACAGTATCTACTGTGATTTAGTTTTTGAAGAAATACATTAAATAATTAAGACCCGGTTCTGGGTACAATGGAATGAATGTGCTTTTGCGTAGCAGCGGTTTTGTTTAGGCTATATATATTAATAAAATATGAAATAAATTGCCGAGTAAGTTTGTGTTTAAAAAAAAATCGATAAATTTTTTCGAACACCTAAAGTGTCTGATTATCTGAGCACCTATTCTATTAATTCCAAGCAACGTTTGCATTCACATCTCAGTCCCAATCTGTCAAAAAATCCTCAATTTCCATACAATTAAAAAAAATTAAATAAGTCAAACAAAGAAAAACATACCGAAGTAACATTTATAACCCCACATAAGGAAGCAGTTTCCCCATTACCACATGAGTGAGTACGAGGACGGCACTAAGTCAAATGTCCGCAGTGGTGCCAAATAGTGTGCGATGAGCACCATAGTGCCGCTGACCCAGTTCGGTCAATTGACTCTGACAATTTATTCATTACGCCCCGATTCCCCCGCGGATACAGGGTGGGTAGTAAGCTAGCTAGTGTAAAATATGCTAGTTTGAGGTAATTCGCTGTATTGTGTAGGTATTGATTCGTGGTTATTAAAGCCAACTGTAAATTATGTGTGCACAATTTTCACGTGCACTTACGTATAATAATAGGTATTTGTGAATACCTATTAAAATACTAAATATCCGATGGCATAAATTGTATGGAAGTTTGCGTGATTTTGAGTGAAATATGTAACTCGGTTTTACATCACTATTGTTGCAGTTTTTTTAATTAATACTGTTCATATACTGTATAATTATACAGTACCTCTCCAAACAAAAATATTTTACGGTGTCCATCTCGATAAAGTTGCTCTCGATAATTTAAATTGTGCTCAGCCACAATGAATCGATAAACAGTAAAAAAAATTAAACAATCCCCGAAAAAAAATCCCTAAAAAGTATAAAATAATATGTTTTGATCCATTTAGTTTAATATAGGCACGAATATTTTGGCCTAAGGGTCGTCGCCTAATTTTTGTGTTAACTAAATATTCTTTTATTTATACCTCAGTGCAGCGGTCTCCCGATGCGGTGACGCTTGCTAAATAGGAAAAACTACAGCAAAATCGGTTCACACGTTTAAAAGCTATGATGCCGCAGACAGACACACAGATACACATAACAGTGAATACGAGAGAACAGTGCCCAGCTCGCACCAATTCCGCTATAATGTTGTTGAATGTTGGATCCTTTGATCCTCACGAAAATACAATTGATCATTCTTTTGTTATCGCACTCCGTCTGCAAATTATCAAACAAATTAATTCTGTTCCGTTGAACACCGGTTAACGTTTCCTGACTGACGATTGTGACAAAATGACAGTTAAAACAAACCGACGCGTTTTGAACCGTGGCGAGAACTTAATTGGTTTTGTAACAATAATTGCCTTTGAAGAAATGGTCACGATAAATGGATTTATTACATCAAAACAACTTAAACTAAAAATATGGTTTTGAAATGAAGAAAAAACTAAAACTGAAAACAAATTAATTAATTTGAAATGAGTTACCTAATCCTTGATAGATATATACGTGTTCAGGTTATCTTAAAACGCGTGAGTAAAATTTTCGTTATTAAGTTATTACTGGAACCTATACCTACAGGGTTATTTTTAAAACACCAACAACATCTCCATTAGTATTAGTGCTTTCATAGACCAGTAACGTTTCCAGGCATTTTCGTTTCAAAACATTATTTCCTTGTCTTGCCTGGAAAAATACTACTTGGCTGAAGTAGAGATATTCGTGGACATATGTATTGTATATTCTCCCTGCGTCGTGTACATGTTCCTTGTGGAACTGCTGGCCATGATCTTGGTCCTCGACATGTTCCTCAAGGCTCGCATTGCTAAGGTCTTGTAGCATTTGCTCCAGTCCAGTGGCTGAAGAAAAAAAGGGGACAATCAACCTCTAAGGGTGTGTGGTAAAGGGGAATTTTTGGCACTAAATCTGCGCAGACGATGTCGCTAATTCTTGCTTTATGGGCATTCGCCACCTGCTCGTTTACAATTTCCCAATTATCCGTCTCTGTTACACAGCCGTCATGCCCGTAGTTTCTCGCGACACGTCGTTTAATTATGTCGAGAAGTCATTCGCCATCAAAGCTTCTCCGCCAATTACACACGGAAATTGGACAACCCTTTCCTCCACCCTTGCCCCCCTCGCCCACCTGGATTGGACTGATGAATTGGAGCTGAGTTGCAGTTGCAGGGTTAAGAGTTAAAAGAATTGTCAGGAAATTATTTATTTATTGAAACTTCATGTAAAAATAGTGGTACATGGGCGGAGTTATTGCAGCATGTTGAATGATACTTGTGGTGGGACGCGTGTGATGTAGTGTTTTTGTTGAGTTTTATTTAGAACTAACTTCTGCAGCTCCTTATAACCGTCTCCAGGGTCTTATTTATCTCTGTAACAAACTTCATCAAAATTGAAACAGCGATTTAGAGGTCAAAGTGTAACAAACAAACAAACTGATTTTCGTATGTAAAATATTAGTGTGTCTTCTATTAAGTAAGTTTACTGGTACGGCCATTGCGAAAGTAAAGTTATTCGCCGCAAAAGGCAGTTTTATACTACCTATATAAAACTAACTTTTGCTCGCGACTTCGTAGGCACATATCCTTTTTTTCTGTTCATGTAGGAATTTTGGGAAATCCTCTCTTAGTGCTTCATGCCAAATTTTAGCTTACTACGACCTTAGTTTCGGCTGTGCGTTGTCTGTCAGTCACTCGTCACTCGTCCGTCACTCATCAGTTACGGATTTTTTTATATATAATGATAATACAGCGAAAATTCGTTCCTTATTCAGTTCGCTTATGTTTCAAATAGTTATGAATTAATATCATCATCACCTGCCTCCTTTTCCAAACTATGTTGAGGTCAGCTATCACTTTTACTGGATTCAGCTGAATATATACCAGAATTTTTTATTAAGCCATTGTTTATTTAATTAAATAAACTATAATAATATTACAGCATTATTTCACCTTAAATAATTCAGGCACACACATGGTTTCACCACATTTTAAATAACTTTGTTACAGTTCACTGTAAGTGAACACACAATATTATAACAAAGGCATCCTGTGCCTCGTGTAGTGGCTCGTTCGGACAACATACTATCTCTACTCGTGTGGCCTCGGGCATTGGGCATGATATTTATATCACACAAACAATGAAAGGGAACTATTCGTACAGTTATTATTTTAGCTTAGTAGTAAGTAGTAATAATATATTACTAAGCCTAAAACTCGTAAGTACATCAAAGTTAGTCTTGGTGAGTTAATTTATTGATTATTTCAAATAAAATATAATACTAAGCAATAAAAACTTAGTATAAAATAATAACAGTGATAATAAAAGGGATTATGTCCTCAGGGAGTTAATGTCCATGTGCAACAACGTTGACGTAAAAATTTATTATATTTTCTGGTTAAATTATTTACTTTTAATTGAGAACGTTGTACAAGTTTAGCCAGATTTGTGGCAACCCGTTCGCAATATAATTTTTCTTTTGTACTTTAAATTCATCACGCGTGCGATGGTATGAACGAATTAATTTTAAATTAATACCAACCGCAAATAATAATAATCTGTGTTTATTCATACACAGCTCGTAGGTTTCGACTTTTACACAAACTATGTAAATGTACGAATCCGTCTTGTTCTCATTTACATTGCTAATGCGGTCATACGGCTCGGACACGGTCCGGTGACGGTGAAACAATGCCTGTTTTCCGGATAAACTCATCATTTCGCGTATAAATCGTAATGTCCTGTGAGGTTGATTCATTGTGCACGCACTCGGCGCTGTCATGCACTTGAATTCATATTAATGTTCATCGGTACGAACTTGGCAGATTACAATGTGTACGGCGTAGCGCGGGCGTAGCAATCTCGTAGCAGCGTAGCTCGTAGCAAATTACGGCTACAAGAGGGCCAATATTTTATTAATTTTTTCCCATTCGCATCTTAGTCACAACCTGTCAAAAAGCCTCTACTCCCGTACATTTTTGACAGTTAGCGAAAATTTGTAGAATTGGCACTAAGTTCGTAGGCGTTAAATGTGTGTCAAATGGCGTAGCACGTCGAGTTCCTCGTACCGTCGTACGTCTACTACAAAATGAAACTTGATTCAGTTTTTGTATTGCTTCGACTCCGTAGCACCGAGTTCAGGCATTGTGTCGGTCTGTGATTGGATTCTGAAGCCTGTGGACTACAATAGCTTTTGTAGTAATATTTGTACTCTTAATTTATTATTAGGAACTCTTTGAAAACAATTGGTTCTGGAGGTTTTGTTACAATGCTATCGAACAAAAGTATTGGTGACTAACCTTTCTAGTTTATTGTTATAGCAGTCTATTTTTACTTGCTGGCTCGGGGCTCTCTTCATGAATTCGCGAAGCCAACTCGACTCAATAAAGGTCATCGTTGGCTCGTACATCAGGTAGATAAATGAAGAATGGAAGCTTTTTCATTTTCTTAATCTTGATAAAACTTGTCAGTATTATTAATAGTCATTATTCTGAAGAATTATTCTCTCTTTTAAAAATATATCCAGCGTCGAGAATTACGTGGGGCTTTTTCATGTAAATTTATTCCATCAACTCGGACGTTTTAATATAAAAAACTTAAGAAACAAAAACTGCATCTTAAATTCGTTAAGTTTATTTTGTCACATAAAGTTAAAATTATAGTGTTGTTAAAATGCTATTGTTTTTAATTTTATAGGAAACAACACACTATCCTCAGTTTATTTATTTAAAACAATAAGTTCTTAATAAATATTAAGAGTAACAAAATTTATTTTTATTAAATGAGTAGTAGGAAAATATAGTGCACTTATATTTAAGCCTTCCTTGTTTTCGAGTGGATTGTTCTTTTTAAATGAGTATAGTAGGTGGGTACGTTAATAGCAGCGTCAGTGGCGTTCATTAGATCCTCGACGTGCAGGTATGGACACTTGAAACGCATCAACAAGTAAATCATTTTAGTGCACTCTACGGTCAATTTTGTTTTATACATTTAGGGCCATTTTCACCAAGCCAAACTGATCGCGATCTGCGTATATACCACGTTTATGAGCTGTCAGTGTCACTATTTTTCTATGGAATATTGACGCTGACAGCTCTTGAACGCAGTTTAGATGTACTGATCGCGTTCAGTTTCATTGGTGAAATCCGCTCTTAGTTTTTTAAAGAATAACCAAAGAGTTACCTACCGGTTGAAATTGATCAATTGGAAATGTGCATTAGCTACTGAGGTTTTATAAATACCCATGTAGGCCTATATGATATAAAATATTTTGAATTAGAATTTCTTTCCAGAAAATCCACCAGCCTCGTCCGACCTTCTCTACAGTCGTTGCTTTGCATGATATTGCATGACATGCTCTTCCATGTCATTGACCCCACTCACATTTATCGAAATGCTTAATAAAAAAAAAACAGAAATAAAGGCTTCTTGAATTGGGATCTATCGTGAACCCCAACACTTGAACTAATACAATGATACACAGTTTACTGTTCGGGTTCCAATGAAGAGTAATCAGATAAAGAATAATGACATTTATGGCCCTGCTAAAATGAAACAACTGCACTTCTATAATCTACTGTTTTTTACGGGTTTATAAGAAAAGATAGTAACGAAAGAATGTTGACCGATAATGCCCTACTAAAACAAAACAAGAATACCACTCCAAGGAAACAGAGAGATTTACAATCCCTTAAATTACAACAAAATTAATCGGAAACGACGTCGAAAGTCCATTCGGACTTCATCCGTCTCGTAAAGATTCAGCGGACGAAGTCGGACGCGGCTTATTTATAGTCTCGTTCGTGCGGGCGTGACATCATCGATACGTTATTTAGAGGCGAAGCGTGACGTCACGAGCCTCGGGACCAGCTGATCCTCAAATAGGGCCTGATGTTATTTCCGTTGTAGGGTGAATAGGCTTATATTTGCAGGGTTTCTTAACGGATTGAGGGTATCTGCACGAAACTATACAAGGTACCTTATAGATTTTGTCGTGTTTACATCTTACACGTGTAAAACGTTCTACTACGAGCGAGCGAGAGCGTATTAGGCATGAAATAATGCCATAAGACTATATTTTATTAAGAAGATTTCTAAAAGGTAATGGAGGTGTTGAGATTTCTTGTCATCCTATCAATGAAATGGGCAAAGTATAAAATCACTACCTCTCGTGGGCAAATAGGCTCCTTAACGAACATTTGGTTAAATGCTTAATTATTTGGTTAAATGGTTAATGCTATCGGCTCAATGTTATACGTGTTTGTTCTTGAGAAAATCCTTATACATTTATGATTGTAACTGCTTTAGCGATAAAACATCACTAGAACCTATGTTTGTGAACTCTCTAATAACTACAGAACCTCTTATAGCTCCCTGAAGGAATAATACCATTGTGTGTAAAACTGTTCAAAACTGAACTCTTTTCAGAGATTAAAACTTTTATCCCCAAAGCTCAAAGTAAAGTGTGTTTCTTTTGAACTCAAATTAAAAATATTTCTGTATTAAAGCCGTTCTTTTCAGTAGCGGACGAGATTTAAAAGTGTTTAATGATTAAGCTACCGATTTATAGAAACTCATGAATTAGCACACATTGAATAAAGCACCAGTAGATCTTAATATTTTATATCTTACAACAATAAACCAGTTGCTTGGGTCAATATTTTCTGCCAGCCTATTCTCGTATTTATGGCTGACTGCCCACCGGAGCGGCGAGGAGATGAGCGGAGCGGAGCTCTACCAGTATTAAGCAATAGAATTGCCTAAAATCTCCGCTCCACTTCAGTGGACAGGGATTTGCAAACTAGTTTAAACATTGAGAGGAGAGGGGAAGCGGAGCGGAGAGGCGGTGCGGGAGATTTCGCATAAACTGCACTGATCTCCAAACTCACTCAAATTACTCGTCGCGTGAACTCAGCCTAGCTCCGCACAGTCCGCAACCGCGCTCCGCAATAGTCCGTCCCTCTTCTCCGCTGCCTCAGACACACAGCAACATCAGTACAATAGACAGGCAGCCTTAAAGGCGTTCAAACTCAAATCGCAATATCATCTCAGCCACAATCAATGTCAAAAAATTTACAAAATGTCAGGAAATAAGGAGTGTTTAAAAATGCGAGAATTGCCCCTCAGACAGTGGTGATTGTTGCGGAATTTGTTCGTGATGATTAACATGGTTTTTGTTGATAATTAACCATTGAAGAAATCATCATAACTAATTTCTGAAACCAGAAGTTACCTCCAGTCAATTCTGCGTTGTCCTCCTCCCTACCATGATCAACTTACATCCTATATTTCGAACAATAACCTTATATAACACTAAACTCATCGTCAGAGGCTGTCATAACCTCGCATTATTAATAATAATAAAAGGGACATAAATCTCTTTTACAAAGGAATAATATTAAATATGAACAAAACATTTTGATACGACAATTTGAAACTCGATTTTATGTGACATAATTGACAATACCTGTTCGTATCAAATGCATTAGGGAAATGTGTTGTCATCATAAAAATATGGGATAAAAGCTTCTGCGTATGTGTTGGTGTCACAAATACGTGGGTCGTGTAAACGGTCGACATTTTTGGTTATGGTTGCTATCGATGGTTCAAATATAAGGTCACACTTATTGGATGTTCATGTCATTTCATACAATAAATGTTCAACTTTTTAATCACAGGACTAACAAAAATTAGTCTTGTTTAACTTCTGCTATAATTCTCCTCTTATGAAAAATGGCTTCAAAACCCGTAGTAACATGATTAGGTTACCGCTAGGCAAGCGTGCCCCATTGTTGACCACATCGTTTTCCATCATCCACAACCTCACCGGATGTGGTGAAATGCGAGCCGATAAACAACAAAAATATCATCATCATCATCTCAGCTGAAAGACGTCCACTGCTGGACATAGGCCTCCCGCAAGTGTCGCCACAACAACCGGTCTTGTGCGTCTCGCATCCACCGGCTACCAGCAAAACAAAAATATAAATAAAAGAATTAAGTTTTATTTTGCGAATAAGTCTTTTGATTTGTATGTATACCTAAATGATTGATTTTATAATATTTAATCGCAAGTTATACTTATATTACATTTTCAAATAAATCTTCAGTTTCGCTTACATTAATGCTGAACTCGTGCTACTTTTTACAAAATCATCTTGATCGACACAACAAACCACTTAAGTCGATCGTCTACAAAAACAACACCCATCTACCTACCGCAGCATCCCTACCTCGGATCCCTGCCCCAGCCGTGTGCCCTAGCTTCCTACCTTCGTATCCTACTTCGGTATCAATCTTAATTACGACACAACGATATTTATTCTACTTACTTCCCTCTTGTCAATCATGGTGGGTTCCATTTTGTTATCGACTCGTATTGCGAAAGAAGTATACGTGTTGGGATTTATTGCGGTGTGATTTTTTGTTTGGGTTGAGTCATTTACTGATTTAGTTAGGGTTAAATCTTCTAACAAGCAAAATTTTTACTATAGAAAAGTTTGGAAGAGTGACTTTCATTGCATACATACCACTACAAAATATTACCATCATCATCATCATGTTCATCACCTTTATTAGCGCGGTTTACGCTGTAAGCTTCGAAATTTTAATGAAAATAATAAAACTGTTTAATTTTTTTATTATTTAGTATAATACGTTTTTTTAATATGTTTGGTAAAAGACATACTCAAACACGTTACAATATAACACCTGCGCCTGAAACCAGCTCAAAGTTATTATTATACCCACTAGACACATCTTCACGAAAACGAAGCCAGGATTTTCCGAAATCTCGGCAGCTCAACTGCGGAACACAGAATTTGCCGGGAAAACTGAGCCGATTACATTGCACACGAGCTTCGTGAAATACGATATTTTATTCAGACTATTTTGCATATAGCAGCCTGCAGTATTCTTGCAACTTCATTACGGCAAGTCTGCAATGCACATCAATAAGGCCTCCCCACACCGGCCGCTGACGTCACTAAATTGCGCTAAGGTGTCTCACACGAACGGGCCGCGCGGTTTACTTGACAGTTATACGCTTTCTCGTGCACTATATTTGCGGCCCGCAAATAGGTGGGATGAACCATTTTAGACGTAAAATCCTCTTTCTACTGCATAGCTAGCTGGAAGTTCAAAAAAGTTCTGAAAATTCAGGTTAAATATTTGTGTAGGTAGCTAGATAAAAATTGCGAGAGTTGCTGTTCTAAAATATTAACTTTTCAGGCAATAATGTTGAGAGAAAATATATCGCATGATGCATGAGCCTGTGTCAAATAAAATATTAATCACTACATATTCAGCGGGTCTTTACAATATAAAATCTTTACTCCATATTTTATATTGTAAAGACCCGAAACTTAGTTTTAAAAAAAAACTCAATCCATCAAATATTTCGTTCACAAACTTCGCAATAGCTCAACAGACTGAAAATAGCATTTTTCACAAAAACTTTGAAGTTTTCACATCGGCAATCTGGGCAGCTTATGTCAGTATATTCTATTCAAAAAATCTTTTTAAACCTGACTCCAAAATACCCGTGAATCCTGTCATGTCAAAAATGCTTGGAGTATCAATGGCTGCGGAATCGCGCGATTTTTAGCGATGCGAAGTTTCGTGTACAGTCGGCACATTGATCGTCACCCGGGTTTATCTGATGCCCGATGAGATTGTTCCTATGAATATTTTTACTGACGTTTTTATTGTAACAACGTATTTCTGTAACAAAATATTTATAAATTCACTCTGTGATTTTCAACTAAACAAAGCCTGTCGTCAAAAAACAAAACAATTTACAATTCAAGCTAAATTCTGACAGAGACGACTTCATTCCTCAGCGTGTGTCATATTTTCTCATGATCGCGGCTCCCTTGAGAGGAGGTTCGTGCGAGAAAAATATTAAGTACATCTCACATGAGTGACGCGGCGACGTGCGACGTGCCGCGACGTCACGAGACGTCGGCTCACGTTAGTGTGCCGCTTCGCTTTCGGCGCAAATTAATTAATATCGTACACATTTGATGACTGGCGATTAACGTGTTATTAAATTATTTTGATTATTTAGCTGTTTTAATTGGGCAATAACGTTTTATATGGACATCGATTTATCTTTGTCTATCTTTTAGGAATTTAGTTCTCAGACAGGGCAATTATTTGAACACAGCGCGTCGAAGCACGTAATAACAAAGGTTCTATCTTTATAATAATAACGTTTACTCTTTCATCAGGCCCCGAGAGATCGACTCAGATCCAAACGCAGACATCATAAAATGGATAGATCATAATATTTTTTACGAAATGAATCTTGATATTTGCTCTGACACTCGTCTGAAAGGTCACAGGTTTCAAGTACTTAACTTTTTTGTATGTCATAAATACAAAATTATGTCGCATTATTTCCTTTATATCATAAAGAAGCTAAAAGTTAACGTCGTAATATTAAAAGGCAGCTAACGAGTGGATGACAAAGCTAAGGAACTCCTTATGCAAAGTTTTAGAGTCGACACGCGACGGGAGCGCGACGGGAACGCGACGAGTGCGATACTTGGTTAACGTTATTACTTGTTATTATGCTGAGACTGGGGCTCTAACGACCTGGTTGTGATACCAAGGCGGAATTAATGAGCGATCTGCGATTAGAAATATTACAAGTTTTTAGATTGAATTTTATAGGTCTAAAACGGTATCACTGCAGGCTGTTGATTTAACATCATCTCCCGTGATTGGTTGATCAAAATCATTACAATCTTCTCAGCTGAAATATCTCCATTGCTGGACAGAGGATTCACCCAAGCGTAGCTTTATCGTTCATTCCAATGCTTCTCGCATACAATAAAAATGTGTTCCTACCACTACTTGATTATAGTAATAGGGTAGCTAACGCGGATTCGTCGTCGCATCCATCGTCACCAACCGCACAACAACCCGTCCCGTGCTCTTGGACCGGACCGGTTGTTGTGGCGACACTTGGGGAGGCCTATGTATAGCAGTGGACGTCTTTCGGCTGATATGATGATTAATAGGTAGCATTTCAATAATCTAAAATCTGTTTTCTAAATTTCAATAATTTGGAAAACAGCTAAAAGCTAGCTATCTTTATTGCTAACAATTTGACACATTTCTCTCGACAGATTTGATCTCCACTTTCATGGAAAAATGTTTTTTCCTAGTTTGGAAAGCTGTGGCGCACAGTGCAATCACTTTGATTACCTACCTGTGTACCCGTGTACCTGTGTATCGTAGTTTTGTGAAGCTTACGGATCAGATAAACTAACGAACATTTTGACATGAAGCAACAAAAGAGCTTTTTGTGCGCGCTTCATGGCTCATGCCCAATTTTTGTTTATCTTTTCATAAATAATTGACTTTTATTACAAAGGATTTTCGGTTATTTTGTTTTCAAAGCTACGCATAGATAACATGTTAATATAATATATTGGTTTACGCTTGCTTCAGTGTTTTGGTTTTATTTATATGTCTAAATACACAAGTCTAAGTCCGCTAGCCATATCTTTCAACATTATAACGTACACATATTAAAATGAAGAACAGAAGTACAAAATCCTAGTAAAATTTTTTATAATTTTATTTAAGCCATATAAGGAGCTCGTGGCTAAATTATAACAGCCGCTAAGGCCGCTTTAAGGTTAAGCAGCGCTTGCTAAGGTTGGTCTGTGGATGGGTGTCCATCTTAGCTTACCGAGACTCCTCCGTGCCTCGGAAAGCACGTTAAGACGTTGGTCCCGGCTGTCATTTGGAGATTTTTGGCAGTCGTTACGGATTGTCACAAGCTAGAAAATCTGAGTCCAGTCTTCTCAAAAAGTACCGTGTTACCCATTTAATTGGTATGGGTTGTGGAGGTCTGGTAGGCAGCCGCTCCACGTAAAATACTGGCATTAAGCTGAATCCGGTTTGACTGGGAGCCGACCCCAATAAAGTTGGGAAAAAGGCTAGGCAGATGATGATGATTTAAGCCAGATAAGATTCCGATTTGTAACCCTTTTCCAAACTATTGGTATAATAGATCACCACTTAAACAAGTACTCAGCTTTGGTGGAAAGACTAACCGAAACACTCCTCATTTGCAAAATACTGTTTTATAGTTAAATCGGGAAACTGAACCTTCGAGAACTTTTCGTATTGCTCTAGATTTTCTGCATATTCAGTGTGCCTGCTGACACAAATATGCCTCTTTCCGACGTAACGAGCGTATTCTTGATGTGTTCTCGCAGTTATCCATTACAGCGGACAGTTAATGTAAATTAATGAGATGTGAAGGTACTTACTGCTGTTATGACGTAGAAGCAACGGCGTGTGACGACACGGGGAAATTATGTATGTTTGGTGGTTTTAGTTCAGGTTTAATAAGGCTTTCAAGAAGTGCACACTAATTCTAAGTGAAAAATAAAAGCGTTTTTAGGCTATTTTTAACCAACTTGTAAAAAAGGAGGAGGTTCTCAACTCGTCCGATTTTTTTTTTGTATGTTTTTTCAGTGATATTTTCGCCAGTTATTGTCATCCGATTATGATGATTCTTTTTTGTTTGAAAAGTATCTTTCCGGATTGGTCCCATTTCAATTTGGTGAAGATTTGGTATGAAATAACTTTAATTTCGGAAGTCAGAGTCAAAAACCGAAGAAACAACCAAAAACACCGACTTCCGAAATTATAGTTATTTTATACTTTTTAGTGTTTTTTGTTTCGAAGTCAGTTGTATTTTTTTGTAAAAAAGTTTTTGTTTCTGACTAGAAACTTCTCCTTGATTTTAACTCCAAACATGTATTTCCAGTTAAGCCATGGTTGGTGTTAAATCAAGGAGGAACTAAAACTAAATAGAAAACTCTGTACCTATTTATTTTACTGAGTCTCTGAGTCAGAGAGAATCATTATAGAATAAGCAAACAAACAGAACTAAAACATCACAAAACACATTGTCTTCTAAAACAGCACTACACAAAAATGTTCTGAACTGCACCCGAGCACTGTATAGCGTTACAACTCCGTGCCGGTCCCGCGCCGCAGCCGGGTCGCTCGCGTCTCGGGTCTCACTCTGTGCACTTTGTGTCGTCACGTCACTCCAGAATATTCTAGTACTGGTATTTTGGTGCCCACCTCTGGGCCAAGTATTCTCTGTTGTACTTGATTTTTGAAGCAGTGAAATATTGTAATAAAATGATTTTATTCTTTATGCGATAACCATTTTCAACAGATAAATATTATATGGGATTGACTACGGCTCATTTAGAATCCCATAGGCACTTGAGAATGCCATAGGTGTTGGTCTCTTCAACAATCGTTACCGCAGGTTAAATTTCCTTTTAATTTCCAATCACCTTGGGAACTATTAAAAAACCACTCGAATGCCATTTCAATCATCAGTCGCAGGTAAACCGATGAGTCCCAGCTGGGGAGTTTGTTGCGCCACTTCTTCTTCCCATCTAAAACACTAGGAAGTGGTGACGGGCGCGGCGATTTTGGGGGACTGTCTTTTTGTAAACGTTGACATTTAAAAACTGCTGGCACTCGGCCTAATTTGAATAAATGACTTTTGACTTTGTCCTTCTGGCAAGCAACAGTAACGATAACTTTGAAAACCAGAGTGACATTCTACAACTCTAGAAGCATTAAAAAAAATACAACCGACTTCCAAATAAAATAAAAGGTAACAAACAAAAAAAATACAATTGAATTGAGAACTTCCCCTTTTTTTGAAGTTGGTTAAAAACAGATTATAATTTACGTAGAATTGATACACCTTTTCGACTCGACTATTCATTGTTACAAATTTGAAAAGACAGGCCTATTATGATGTCTTCAAACGGATTCCAACAATTGCAGAACACAATAACAAAGGCAGATCAGAATGCGCATTTCATTGTAAGTAGATTACTCGTTATAGATGATATTTAATTAAATTATCTAATTTTCTTCAATTTACTTGTGGCCCATTGTTCAGTGCGTATTAAGTACTAGGTGGCAAAATGGATTAAAAGCGCAGTGATCATCAGTAAGCAAAGCTGATTAAGAAACGTCTTCATAATTAAAATCTTAAACAGGACGTGTTGATTTTGTTTTCACAAACATTCTCTTAATAATTGATAGTTCAAAGTTCAAAATGATACGAAAAAATCAACCTGCAAAACTCAACACTTCCACTCCGCCCAGAGCGGGAGGAGTCATTTGATGATTTCCCATCCATAAAAAAAACCGATCCTCCTACTAACTTGCCGAATATGACGTTGCAAAACCTTTTCGAAACCGGAGATCGCGGTACAGTGTGTACTAATTAAGGAAAGCAAATTAAAAAGCCTCACCCCTTCTAGGAAAACCTTACCAAAAAACATGTAAAAACTGCCAAAATACACATAGTCCTAATAATTTGAACGAAAGGTACCAGGCGTTCATGAATGCGCAGAAGGTTAACTAACACCGTGTCCCGAGTGGTCGCGATCCGTACAAAGCTCGCCAATTACCGCGCCCTGCAAATTGCGTCCTCAGACGTCCCGGGTTCGAATCCTGCGCGACGACGTGTGAATGACGACGCTTGCTTGTAATTATGCACTCCCCTCTAGTACATGATTGCGTTGGATTTAGTAACGCGATTTAGTTTAAAGTTTAGCAGAGAGCTCAAAATGTTTAAGAACATTTTTTGTTCTCTTGAGACAAGCTTTACAGTTTTAAAATACTCCGATCAATTTGAAGCTAGTTGAATTTTTCCACAGCAAAATAAAATTTCATTTTTCTAAAGAATGTGAAAGTCTTTTCATTGAAGCCTTTATAGAAAAGCAGTTTCAATTGATCAGTTTCTCTGATAGAAAAACCATTAACTTTTTGTGGAATGTAATAAACTTAACCATTAGGTACAACAACTCTACCCCAGCAGACTACTCAACTTAAATACCTGTTAACGCCCAAACACTTAAACTGGCACTGAAACTTACGTTAAAAAGAAAAACAAAACAAATTATTTGTAATACTTCTAAGTACGCACTTAGTGTTAACTAGAATATGACACAGTTATAAGTCAGACAACACTCCTACAAACAGTTCAAAATAAGGCCCAAGTAATCTAGGCCCTTAGGTATCAGGCCAGTGATACCCAAGTTGCGGCCTAGAGAACTCTCTGCGGCCCGCTGGGCTTTTCAGAGGCCCGAAACAGGGTAATTAATACCAGTGTAGCTTAAAATTATTGTCGTAGTACTTGTGTCGTACTCTGCCGCAATTTACGAGTGGCCTATGGACTAATTGTTAACTGCGATGGACTGAGCCTAAGGGAAGAGGTACGCGTATTTATTATGTCATTTGTATAATTTATTTTGAGTAAATGTACAAGGCAAATGGTGATTTAATGTTATTTTTATGACTTCACTTTACCGTTTTGTTATGGAATTTAAAGATGATGGTATTCTTGATACATTCGGTATTCTGGATATCTTAAATAATAATAACACGGTTTCGGTTATCATCAGAGTTTGTCAAGGTTCGCATTAACGGGACACTTCTGTGTAAAATGAATCAACACCATAAGACGAGAAGTCTGGACTTTCAGAAAACAGTATAGAATTCACAAGATGCAATCTCTTAGTCACCGTTTACGACCCCCCATGGTCTGGAACATCGTTTCACAAAAGACGTAAAGCACACGTGTGGTAAAAAAGGTTGAGTAACTCAGTCCAGTCGTTTCAGACACAAAGTATCCCGTGTAGACATATTATGATCCCCGTGTCTGTGTGTGAGTGTTGTGCTCATTACGTTACCGCTAATGATACAATGTAATGAGGGGCGTGAAAGTATCAACTTTGGAGTGATGTGTTGCGGCCAGGACCCGGCTTTGTTGAGTTTACTGTTATGAATTAGTGTGGTATGAGTGATTTTTGGGTTATTTAAACGTTACTTTGGGGTGAAATTGTTTGTATTATTTTGGTAGCTTTTATGAACAACAAACCACAATACTTGTATAAAGAGTGCTTGATTGTGCAATGACGCAAATGAGTATCGTTCTGAATTACATCATCATCATATCAGCCGAAAGACGTCCACTGCTGGACATAGGCAAATGCTCCCTCAAATGCTCCCTCAAATGGGAGGGGGTTTGTCATAATCGCCACGCTTGGCAGGCGGGTTGGCGACCGCAGTGTAGCTGTAGCAATGTACCTAAAAAGAATGCTGCCCATTCTCTGGTGAGTCCCAGAGTCGCCTCTTACGACACCCACGGGAAGTAATGGGAAATACGGACGGTTCTGAAATACGGACTCGAATAATTTAATTATTTCTCATATACTATTATTTACTTCATTCAACATACTTATTTATGAATTGAATGAACTAAACAATAATAAAACCTTCAGATAAAATAATACCGAAAAAAATATGGATAAAAGGAAAAAACGCCATTTAAACATACCCCGTAGGTAGCCTACCGCGCTCAATTCTTGTGCAGTGTTTTCCCTAATTTCGAAACACCCACTCAACCGTAACTGATAAAAATAAGTTGCAAAAAAACAAATAGAATCTTACTGCAGAAACAAATTGCATTAATAGCCTTTGTACGTCCATGCAGAACAAACAATGTGCAGAACCTTTGAGTGCGCAAAATAAATACAGACTAATTTATACTTTCTCCTCTGTATAAAATGACCGGACAGAGTGAAATAATTGCTTAGCTCAATTTTAAAGGCGCAGCGGTGCCCATTGGCCCGTAGCGTTAACATGGCTAGTTAAAGCTGGACATTCATTGGACGACGCTGCAGCGCCAGGCGTGCGATTTTGTGCAAAATGTCGGATGAGAAATCCAGCGTAGTGTATGATCAAGGATTGCGGGTAATGGATACGGCGCCATTGTATTGCGTTTCGTATCGAGGTCAAACGCAATGTGATGTAGACAGAATGTCATGGGAAGAATTGGGTTTGTTTTGTACTGCTGCGGCTTCTGCTAAACTTTATAATATGAACATCGAGTGAATTCAGTTTACATGCGCGATAAGG
Source organism: Melanchra persicariae (assembly GCA_947386135.1). Lineage (NCBI taxonomy): Eukaryota > Metazoa > Arthropoda > Insecta > Lepidoptera > Noctuidae > Melanchra > Melanchra persicariae. The sequence goes on along the minus strand of OX376653.1, from coordinate 713,403 downwards.
CAAAAATAGTTTTGTTTGTTACCGATCCGAATTTGAATTGACACTTCTTGGGCTCTCGACAAAGTGACATTGTATTGGTGTCAGCAGTTGTCGAAATGCTAAAATGTTTAGAATTGACCACGTTACTTCTCAGTTACGCGTGTCAATGACATATCTACATTTTTGCCTTTTCGACCAGCGTTATCGCTAATAAACTGTCACTTTGCTTAGAGGCGCTTTTTACTTTGTTGAGAGACATCTATTTCTATTCCTGACAAAAATTTCCCCACAAAAGCATCTGATTCTTCGAAAATAGTTACATTTGTGTCTGCGGTATCCCCACAGGTTCACCACGAGTCTCCAGCTTCCCCAGAGAACGCAAGATTTAAAGTGCACTAACTTTTTGCATCGACTTTTTCCCCCAAACATTGCTTGCGACACTTCGGTCTCTAACTAATGGTTTGCTTTACTTCTGGCGGTTTTTCAGCGATATACTAACGCTTTACAGAGTTGGTTAGCAAAGATTAGTACTGTGTTAGCAGACACATGAACTATGTGGAGAAGTTCGTTAGTATTATGGTGGTGCGGTGGTCGAAGTTTGGAAGTGAATCAAATATTTAGGTGTCTTTGAAGTTCGCGAGGTTTTGAATCTTTGAGTTCTTGGCACGCAGAAGTCAACTGTGGTTACCTACCATAGTTATTTAGTTATGTATTTGCCTTTATTTATTAAGTTTTATTTCAGTTCACTACAATTTTTGACTGCTACTCCCCAGTTTCCCAAAAGCAAAAAATATCTAAGTACCTAATCTATGGATAATCGTTGATTTACCGTATTTTAGATTTCTCGAAGCGAAATGTTTGCTGACCGTTTTCCACCCTGAGTAAACGATGTAACCAGATGTTTGGGTTTCTGGAAAGGTTTTTCTAACGATTTTCAACGAGCCTAGTTTATAATTGCTGTATATTGGCTAATTAAATAGTCCGCAAATTCAAATTATGATTATTATATTAACGTGTCACGAAGGCTGGATAATTTCTGACCAATATTCAGCGGAATCGGCATTTTGATATATTCAAAACGCTAATAATTTGAAATCCTCGATCGATATTAAAATTATTGCACACTGGGCCTTAGTGTTGAAAATTCTACATGAGTCGCATTCTTAATTTAGCACCTCACATTAAAGAATTTTTTATTTTCAACGAGCCTTTCCTATAAAAACCTCAAAAAACCGCCACAGGGTCAATGTGTCCACAGTAACAGCGAAGTGAACAGGCCGACACCACAACTCACGGGAAGGACCCACTAAGTACAATTTTCTTCAGGAAATGGTGGAAAAACGTCTCCTTCCCTTGAGAACGATTCGCCTGAATAAAGTGTATTGCAACGTGGTGTCGGACACTCAGTGTCGGCAATACCGCGGAGTGTCGCCTCGCTCTCGGAAGTGTCGGGTTTAGTCTTACTGTGATCAAACAATTTATGGGTTCGCCGATAAAGCCTCCTACACTCAGCCAGGACTTTGTCGTGACATCATGTTTTCGTTCTATAGGCAATTATATATGCTGTGGATTAAGTAATAACACCTCAGTTTGACACCTCTTCACGTCACGTGGAATGTAATTTTCGACATCGTATGCTCCCCTGTTATATTTATTCAAATTCACGCGGGCGAAACCAATGGCAGAAACTAGTCTAACTATAACGCAATAAACTACCCCCACATACAAAAAGTTTCATCAGGTCGAGTTTGTCCAAAAGACTCCAGCTCTCATGCGTTTGCTTTGAGCTCAATAGTTCCAAGATGTTTCCTTTGCAGTTCGTTTGTGGCTGCCAAAAATACACAAGGCACACCGATATCCCAACTGTAGTAGATACAAACTAAACTGATAAAGCCCGACCGAGTGACCGTCAGTAATCGGTAAGAGCAACATTTTTGTACTACATTGAGGTGAGTACTTTTGTCATCTATTAGTCCTAGTAAGTTAAGTCTCCCGGTCTTTTTCTGTGATAAGAAAAACTTGCTTATGTCCACTACCAATTAAAAACAACTTCTAGTAAAAGGCTTCTACAATTTCCGCGTTCGATTAGACCATCCAATAACGTATGTTTAGGGATAATACAAATTCGTATCCAATGTCGGAGTCCTAGCCGGAGCAGGGGTGGAGCGGCGCTGCGGGCCCGTCGTGCGGTGCGGCGCCGGATATTTAATAATATTACCGCATTTCCGGACCGGACGTCTGGAGACCCACCAGTAGGTACCGACTGTTGGACTGACTCAAATTATCCAGCTTCATCCAGAGACAACTTTGAAGTGGAAATTATTTTCCAAATTGGTCGCGGTCTCAGAAGGTCTAATTTTAAAGCAGACATCCTAAGCTTAATTTCGTTTACCAAAATGTCCTTTAAATAAGCAATTTTGGTTCAAGCATCTAAGTGCTCTGGGTGAGTACCTCCAACTATTAATATTTCATTTTACGTTGAATAATTATTTTATCTTAAATATTTATTATTGCGCAGTGGACTTTGTGATGTTAGCTTAAATATTGTTATTTGCGTCATTGGTTCAAAGTATATTGAAATTACTTGACGCAAATAAACACTTTATGTAACTTGTTCTTTTTTCTAATTATGTGTGAATGAAGGCATTTTAAACAGCCCTATAACTACAACTGCAGATAAAGTTAATACTAAAAAATCGATTCCACGATTAGCTACTAATCCATACTATTAGCTCAATGGATTCGTTCGCTTTTGGCGCGTTTTTGCATATACTTAAACAATGAGCACTTGAATGTCGCCACTAGTACACTAGTACCCGACTACCCACTCCAACTATTCCGCGATGGTTACCGAAACTCGCTACTACAGATATTGTAACTTTGAGAGTTCTCTTTACAATGTTATAGATGTTTTCTTTTACGGGTTTCATGTCGTAAGTCATTAAAGTTGGTAAAAGTTTCCATGGCTCTTTAATGAGAGCACTTGCAACTTTTCCGATGTTTTCTTCTTCCCACCTTGACAGATCTCAGTTTCTACTCTTTAACGTACGAAAATGTTTCCCGAGAACTAAAAAATAAACTTTGTCAGCATGTTTTGATGACACCATTTCGCGTTACCGCTTTATCAATATCAGACTAACTCTAAAACGGCATCCATCAAAGTAAGTACGATATAATTCTAGCCTTATATCATTTCATCTCCAGCCCTTTTCGATTATACTTCATCTGTCGGAAACAATACAGCTGATTGAAACATGTCCGACCAGGAAACCATGTTTACTGAGCCACGCTAAAAATATCGCCCGGTTTGTGCATGACAACCAATTGTGTTTATTAGCGCGCACTCATTCCATCGCTGGCTCGATATGGCGGCCAAGCTTAACTGATTCAATTGTTCGCACAAACTGCACAATGTACGCGGTTTAGCAACAAACAATTTTGGTTCGAAATTGGGGGAAAAACTTTCTGTCGCATGGAAATCGGTAAAGTAATAACTGAATTCCTTCCAATGTTCCAATTAAGCTCGATTTTTTTATTTTTTAAAAGCAGGAGTAAACAAAACTGTTCCAAATTGTTCGAATCAAAATGGATGTCGGGAAAAATAAATAATGACAATGCGATATTTGCTAAATACAAAGCAGTATTGGGTCGCATCCGGTCGCGAATCACTCCGGCTATCAATCTTAATAAACGCTTGAAGCCATATTTTTCTTCGTTTTGTAGGCGCGGCCCGTGTCAATCAATTTGATAGACTGCTGATAATACCGTGGGGTCACTGATACTGCAAAGTCAAACCTGCTAAATTGAAAAGGCTTTTGGGTAACCACGAACTATTTTAGGAGACAGGACATACCTAGAAAGTTTATGAAAACTAAACAAAACTGCTTTTAACTACTCAAGTGATTGCTCAGTTGAAGTTTACCCAAAAAAGGTCTAGATTCGGGGAAATGTACAATGTACATTGAATAGCAACATCATGGTCATTAGAGTACCCTTTCACACTAGAATGAGTCGTTCAATTTCAAATGGGCTGGCATGCCCAATTTAAAATGGGCGTTTGAAATAAGATCTTGCTTTGACGGTGTCTTTCGAATGCTATAAAAGTGGTACACTTGGCCGGTCTAGTATTTTTCCTTTATTCGTTGAATAAATCGGAAACTGTTACAATCAAATTCACAATTGAGACGTTTTTAGGGTTTGATTTGTGCTGTGGCTGTTACCCTGGTACTCCGAGGATCTAGGCGGTGGCAGGCACGTCCGGCGCACACAGAAACAATAGCATTGTTCGCTTTGTCTTCCAAGTCCTTTGTGATTATTTATTGAGACGAACCCACGGCGGCACAAAACGATAAATAATTGCGTCTGAATTTTGCGGCGAGTGATTATTCAGACATAATGCAGTCGTTGGCGTTTTGATTGGCCTGTCAACGTTAGTTAATTGGCTCGGAAGGGTTAGTGAATTGATAAATTTATAATGAATGAGCCGTGCGGGGGTTGTAAATAGCGGCGCAATCGATATAATCTATGGGGAGAGACGTGGACCAGGCTTCAACGTCTTTTGACTGACTGATGATAATTGGTATGTTTCAAGAGTTTCGGAGGAGAAAAGGCTTATTATATTTACCGAAGCTTACTTTTTTAGTCTTTGTCGAATCTTAAGCAAGTTGCTGATAAGACGATAATTAATTGGCGTCAAAATCAAAACTATGAGAAACAGTAAAAGAGCTCAAACTCAGAAACACTAAGCTGCCATGTTCAATAATATATGGTTAGTGTTGCTGTGCCGTTCTTGTTACTAAAATAATAGTATGTTATCAGTCACATTTAATATATCGAGTATAACAATGAAAATATTAATATTCTCCTAATTATAAACACAACATCATTGCTTCACTACCGAGACCGTGAAATAATACTAATTTTATTTTTTTATGTGCTGTGAAAATACCCTGTTTAAATTAAAATCAGCGGAATTTTAAACATTTTCTACGAACGACGGGTGTCATTATTCCAATTTCGTAGTTAAACAAAGGTTTGTTTTACACACGGCCTGCATTACTAACACCTGTATTCATTTTACAGATACCAATAAAATGTCTGTTTAAATATGAATTTCAGAAGTACAGTTCAATTAAAGTATGATTTCTCTTACTTACCAAAGTTACCAAAAATTGTAATAAAACTTATTTGCAAATCCTTACCCTAACATCGATACGACAGGAAACGAAGAAACTAAATGCACTAACACTATTCAGTAAACTATCTTAACGAATAAGCTAACAGAGTCACCTACTGTAATAAATTGACATAATTCCCACCGATAATAACGTCAGCGTCTCCAAAAAAAGCGTTCTAAAAAGAATTGAAACAACCCGTCTACCCGGAGTACCCGACTACCCGTAGTACCCGACTACCCAGACCCACATAGCATGTACGCTATACAAAGCGGGTTTTGAGGGCAAGAGGCGTTACATCTCGAGTGGGCGCCATCGATGTGCCGCGGACAATGCGCCCCGCTCGCCTCTTCACTTTTTCGATCACTCGTATTTGTAATGGGGGGCTTTGCTTAGCGTTTTATGTTGCGATTTGGATATGGCAGTGCTTACGAGTATTTCTTTTGTCATTTTAAGTGTTTGATGGGTTTCGATATTTATATCTTCGTATGTCGAATGATATTGTAAAAAAGAAGATTAAAAACTGTGAACGTGGAGGTCAATAGTATTTGCATAAATTTTTTTATTTTCGGTATCTGGAATAAATTGAATGAGTCAATCAAGCGAAACACGGTTATTTTTAATTAAATGTTGAAATTCAGGATTTTTCCTTCACTATAGCTTTCGATATTTAAAAGGGTTATTTTTTGACCAGAATATGGAAAACGTTACATCGATTCGTATTTTTTTTTCTTTTGGCAATTTTGCACCACTTGTTTTAAACAATTATTTCAAATTCAATTCATATACAACGTGTAACAGAATAAACGTAATACCTCTTAAGGGGTAAAAAAAATGACTTTCCCATACGTTTTTGTGCTCGGAACTCGACAAAATGTACTGAACAGCTGATTTTTTTTTCGCGATTTCGGGGTTGGTCCCATAGTAAAAATTGTTTATAATGATGAGTACAATGACCCCTTAAGAGTTATTGCGTTTATTCTGTTACACGTTGTATATACACAATAGAGTAAAAACTAAATTAATTTACTACTCGAGATCTAATTTTATTTTGTCCTTTAAGTTTCTGCAGTAATGAAACAATAAACTATATATATATATTACTATCTTATTAAGTTGTAACCGTTGCATACGTGTAGTACTTAACCTAAATAATAAATAAAAACTGGTTATAATAATTATTAGGAAAAAGTGGTACTTTGTCATTATGTCTGTAAAGGTATGTACATTTTGAAAGTACTGACTCGATTACGAAAAATCTTTCACTGATACAGTTTGATACAGTTTCCCTGCTTCCAAAGTTGATTATGTATGTCGCTAAAGATGAGAGAAGATGGTTCACAAAATTTCACCACTAGTAGAATTATATCAACTGGCTTTTTATCTAAGTTTCATCCAACTCAAAAGTGTTTTAGAATCCTAAGACGAGAGATAAATTTAAGTGAGTATTATATCTAACCTCCTCCTCCTCCTCCTCCTTAGTACCGTAATCCAGGTCATGGTCTATCAGTTTGCCTAGATTCATCCAATGCTGTTCAGCCGTTGAAGTGTTATTGATAACGAAAGATTCAGTCTTTCACATTAAGTAGGATTTTGACAAACCTTTAAATAACGCCAAAGGTTTGCAAATCCTTCATTATTCTGAGACACATAAACTTCCATCTTCTTACATCTGCGGCATGCGTGCGACCTAATTGCAGCGCGGTAGTTGCTCTCGACGTGCCGAGCGCGTGCCGTATCGCGCCGCATGCGTGCAGCGTGCCACTCGTGCCCACTCTCCCCTCTCCCCCACCGCGGGGGAGTTCGTAAGTGCTATAAATGTTTATTACTCAAATTTGGGGCAGGATTGAGATGTAGGGGAGCTTGCATGGTGTTCAGATTGGGTGTGTCGATTTCTTGGTTGGTTAGGGGAACGAATTTATAATTTTATCGGAAAAGTTTACGATGTTTTTAGGGTTACCTACCCAAAAGGTACAAACAGGACCCTATTACTAAGACTCCGCTATCCGTCTGTCTGTCTGTCTGTCTGTACGTCTGTCGGTCTGTCTCACATGAATGATCTGTCTCTCTGTGTCTGATGATCTGTATCTCATGAACCGTGATAGCTAGGTAGTTGAATTTTTTATAGATGATGTATTTCTAACACAGAATAAAATAAATATTTAAGTGGGGCTCCCATACAAAATTCGTGATTTTATAGATAATGGTACGGAACCCTTGTGCGCGAGTCCGACTCGCATTTGGTGGTTTTTTTTTAATAAAATGAGAGGTTTATAAATAAATTATATTACTGACTGAAAAGTTTAGGTTTTTTTATTGCAAAAGTCAGCACGTTTCTTTTTACTACTTTGATGTTAGCTTTTTATCGCAGGTCCGCTCGCGTTAACGTAGCCTTTACCCGTGTCCAAGGTCCCGGCACGAAAGTGTTACAAATAAACTCAATTCGTATAATATTAGTTTATTAGTTCGGATTGTAACTGTACCAACTAAAGAAAAAAAACAAGTAACCTCATAAAACAAAAATTAAACTATGATCAAAACCCTTATTCAACAACCTTCACACCTTTTCATAAAATTCGTTCGCGCACGGCGTTATGAAGTAGTTTCTAATTACCGGCGGGTAGTATGCGAGTACCCCCCCCCCCTACTACCCATACCTCGCTACTCCCACTGGTTCAAACACTTCATTACCGGTATAACCGGGTATTACCGCCGCGATACGCTGATCACGTCATAAATTTGTATAGCGAGCTGATAAACGCTCGCGTCAAAGGTGGATCATGTTTTCTCTTTTAAGTGGCTTTTAATATTGTGACAGGTACTAATTTACTCGGGTTTTAAAACACTTTAAACTCTTGACAAAGTTGCATTCCATCAGCGATATAGATTTTCAGTCATGTTATCAATAGGAGTAAAACGTTGGAGTGCCCCACGTGCTCACATATCTGTATGGGCACTTGGGGCACAGCAACGCACTTTGGGGGACTTAACGATGGCCAAAGGATCTACAATTAACCTAGCCACCTATTGGGCCCAAATATTCTAAGGAGTTAGAGCGGTTACGCACTGCATCGGATCCGAATCCGTGAAAATACGTTCCGAAGTAGTCAAAGAACTATTTGTATTGTAGTTTACGCACTAGATCCGACTTCCGTCATCCGATTTCTCTCCGTCATCTGTGAGTATCCAATTCGGAAGAAATATCGATGCCCTTAGGTTGCCGTACTGATGTTTTTATGAACGTAGTACGTAGACATATTTAAAGATGGCCCCGAATGGCTTTGATTTGGATCAGAGATCGGATTAGTTTGTAAGCAATATCCGAATTTGGTTCGAGCTTTTTAGACTTTAGATCCGTATTTTCACGAATTCGAATCTGATGCAGTGCGAAAAGCAATATCCGAATTGGGTCCGAGTTTTTTTAAATCCGTATTTTCACGGATTCGGATCGGATTCAATCGTAACCGCTCTTAATCATCGCCTCGAAAAGAATAAATATTCTATCCATGTTAGCCACTCGGTTCAATTAATAGCACTATTTTTTAGTTTATTTAGTCCATTAAGACACAGCAGACTGATGCAAAATAAAGCAACTAAAACTGAAAACAAAACATATTCCATAATTCACTAAAACTATTTCAAACTTGTGTTTTAACAACTTTAATAATATCGTGTGAAGTATGTTAAGGCTGCCAAGTTTAAATAGTTACCTCACCTGAACTTTGTCTCATACAACTTTTATTTTCGTGGAACTTTGCTATTTAGATATTTTTAACCTTATGACATTATATCTCTACCATAACTTATGATATTTTTATCCAATAGATAAAAATATCATAAGTTATGGTAGAGATATAATGTCATAACTTCTGTTATGGTTTATAAATTCATGACAAACAAAGTTTAATTTAAGCTCTATTGAGTTTTATCAAAAGTATGGACATGTTTGACATTTTGTCATTTTAACTTTTACGTCAATTTATCTGTTCACTAAGCATTCTCTATCACCTAGAACAATCACCTATTAAAATTAGGCATGTGCCACAACAAACCGAAACAATTCTCTGTTAAACCCGGCACGGCACAGAATTCTTGATGACGTCACTTAGCTGGCGCCATGTTATAAACAGCTTCATCAAAGTGCGGCTAATTTCTTGCATTAAAGCATCTGTGATGTGCAAACTCAATACGTGCGCGCCTTGTATTAATGTATGAAAAATTAGAATATTTCATAACAATGCACAAGCACAGATTATCCGCAATAATTATCTGTTTGTGGTGACCTTACGAATATCTATTTGGGAGAGTTTTGGTCTTTTGTTTTAGGTAGACTTTGTTTTGTTATTGTTTCAACCAAAGTTATTTTTTTAATTTGAATTATTAATAACTAAATATACGGAGCGAACTCTACAAGACACGTGTAGAAAAAGAGCATTTCTGAACGTTTCGATCATAGAAAAAATATACTTTAATTTATTTTAATAGCGTCTACACAATATTTCTCGCGAAGCTTGTTAAAGCTTTGCTGAACACGTGTAGAACACATGTATTATCAGGTGTTCTAGTATCTACTCTGCACTTTTAGCAACTCCTGCTCTTTATAAATGTTGGTATTTTTATCCACTTTCAAGAAAGTGACTTACAAACATATCAATAGGTAATAAATTTAAGAAGCATTTTCTAATGAGTTTTATCTTGAGAATGAATGAATTATGATCTTCTTACCTGTATCCCAATTTATTTTTCACACTAGAGAATATAAAAACACTGTATGCTCAGTTGCAAATTATGATGTGAAGAAACGATAGAAAGTTGAGCAATATCTTAGTCAATTTTACGGATCTCGTGATAAAAAAATCTTAGAATCTCAAGAATTAATCATCAATATCAATTAATGTCCTGTTTTTGTGCTGACCGTCTTCATTGGCTGTACTTTTTACGCGATTTTGCTCTTTATGCTTCCCATCCAATTCTCAGGATAATATTTTAATAATCCAAAAGTATATTGCATGAAACAAGGTATTAGCCGTGAGCCGCGACTAGAGCCTGACCAGTTCTCCTGAGTATCGTAAAAGGCCGTAGGCTGAACACCGCTATATTACAGCTTTAATAACATCTGGAATGAGACCAGTGCCCCTGAAGGCTTCGGACTTTTCACGGTATTACTGAACCTTAGCTGTTCTATGTAAAATAAATAAAATAAAGAAGGAACAAAGCTATGGCGTATCTAATACAAATGGATTTCGCCATACTGGGGCCTAACCACCAACTCTTAAAGAACACTGAATTATTGAAGTAACACTGATTTAAGAGTTGGTGGTTTAGGCCCTGTGCATATTTCTATAACGCCAGCAAAGAAACTCCACCCTGCAAAAAGCCAGCCTAAAACCTTTCTATTTTATCCCACTGCTGGGCAAAGCCCTTCCTCTCTTTTTCACACAAATCTGGCCTTTGCTAGTTCGGGCAAGTATGTAGTATATAATATGTCGCAGTCAACTAGCTAAATCAGCCGTTTCATTTAAAGTCTAGCTTTTTCATAAAACTGCACCGTTTCATTCATTCATCAGCGACATAAGTGATATGGGCAAGTCATTAAACGATATTGAACAAAAGATGTCACTTAGGTCGCTGAAAAATCGGCACATTTAAATGAAAAGGCTAGGCAACCAATTAAACGGCTGACTAAACTAATTGGCTGTGACATATATATGTTTATAAAATAGAGAAAAAAATATGTTTGTTATAGTCATTTGGAAATACTAGAATTATTGTTTTTTTTTTTTTATTTATTTTGGCATCAAACAGTCATATACAAACAATATAATTCTTAAGACAATTGGTTCTTTACAGTAGACCTATAGTGCCGACAATATGAATTATTGGTATTTGGTATTGGTATTGTTATTTTAATTGTGTTGTGTTTTCGTATCCCGAAAAATACACTGTTCCTGTGGGATGCGCCTCGATGCCAATGCCGCGGAAGAAAACTAACACCTAGATAATAATTTGGTTAGTCAGTTTTAAGTTTATTGCTTAACTTTAGCCACCATTAAAAGTTTCTTCCGGGACACTATAATATGTATTAGACAAAAGAAAACTAACTCGTCGTGCTCAAAGCCGTGTAATCCCTTAAGACTTCAGCACATAGCACGTGTTAGCTTAACTGCTTGCCTAACAGCTTGTGTATCTAACAATTTAGTTCAAAAAGCTCGTTCTTTAAAATAATTACTTTGTGACCGTTTGGTCTAGCAGCTGTACACGGACAAGCACACCATGGTCGAGGGTCTACCTTTTATAGCGGAACTTTTTATGTCATAATATTATTTTGCATAACAACGCATAAACTTTATTTCGCAGAAAATCGTTTGGCACACATTTCATCTATAATAATTGAAAGACTTATCTGTGATATTACAGAACGTTAATTGTCTATTTATTTGGGTTAATTCATATTATTTCAATTTGTTTCTGCATGTATTTTCACTCAATACAACAGTTGATCGTGAACATAATGTGTTTTTTTTTTCCATGTAAGAAGCATGCAAATATGCAAACAAGCATACACCATACATGGAGCAAGCATGCAACAAGCATGCAGCAAGCATTCAGCATGCAAACATGCAAACAAGCATACACCATGCATGCACCAAACATCCAGCATGCCAACAAGCACACACCATGCATGCAGCATGCAGCAGGCATGGTTTCTGTCACGGCTCTGTCGAAGCGGGGCTCCGACGACGGTCCTACGCGAGTTTATCGTCGCAGATGATTTTAACGCTCACCACTGTAGCTTCGGCTTGCTGGCCGGCTTCGTCGCCAGCATCAGCCGCGGCGGCGGACGATAAAACCACTTGTTCCTCAGTTCGCGGCCTTTCTTGCCCCTCCGCGCCTACACAGCCTTAAATTACACTCTAGGGGTAGGGCAGACAAGACTACGTGGTGTCGGGTTTGCAGCAATTCGTTTCTGTCACTAACTTTTGTAGCACAATATATTGACTGTTTAAGACAATATTTAAATTTTAATTTAATTAAGGTTAAAAATGCTATGCCTGATAAAATTATTCAAAATGAAATTGTGCCGTCTTCATAATATGCCAAGTGAAATTGTACCAAATATTCGTCGCTTTATATACGAAATTATGCCGAATTTTAACTATGCCAAATAAAATTCTGCCATCTTAAAAGTATGCCAATGTAAATTTGAAGATTACACAGTACATTCGGCCAAACAATAATTATATTAAATAGTTTTTATGCTTTAAAAATATTTTTTTAAAGAAGAATATGCCACCCATGCCAAGTGTATTAAGCCAAATAAATTTCGGAGTATCAAGATTCAGCCAGACAGAGGGAACCCCATGGTCGATCACCGTTGTGGATACCTATATTTAAAATATTGTGACGTGTTAAAGAAAATGCTTCCACAAAAATAAACAAACATAGTTTTATTTTACGTGAAGAAGAGTGGCGGTGACATTTTGAAGTTCTCCCATTCCTTCTTAAATTACGCAAACATGTTTTAAATTCTACGAAACGTATTCGCCTATTTTGAGTTTCCGTGCATAGCACCTGCCTAACCGGATCTGTTACCGGAAAACACATGAAGTATTATTACCTCGATTACTTGTCCTGTCATCATGGTGAAAAATTCATGGACGTTACCATTACTCTTCCTGAAATAGCTGGCCACAGAAACTCCCATCACTCTTATGAAAACACTTCCATTCCATACCTAAATAAATAGATTATCTGAATAACTAAAACAGAGGCATTAACTCAAAGGGAAGGCGTCAAAGAGTAAACAACAATGATAAACGATGCCTAAGTGGATGTTGGCTCAGTGAGGCAAAAACAGGCGCTCCGCCATTCAAACGATAGCGCTCACAAATAAAATATAAAAGGCAACTCCACTTTGAAGATAAGTACTGCTTCACTCGTATAGAAATTATTGCATAGAAACCAAAGCAAACGGACTTTGCTGAAGAGCTTTAAGTCGACTTCGACTTTACGAGGTAAAAATCGTTCAATAGCTTCCGAGATTAGCCGGAATATACGACTTAATGTGAACCATACTTTGATTTACAATCATTGAAGTGCATTATAACATAAAGAAATTTCGATTTCTAGAAAGTGCTACGTTCTGTATTAAAGTTCCCACTGCAAATTCATATTTACGATGCGCCAGTAAAACAATATTAATTACCAAATGAAAGAACTTAATCAATTAAGTGCCGAACAAAGCAGCGGCCATTAATTATTTTAGCACAAAATTACGATATAAAACAGTTAAGATGGATAAACTGCGGTTTCTTTAACGCGATTATGAATATTAATTAGGATGGTCCGACGTTTGGGAGACGCGGGAGGCACGCCGCTCCGCCGCAGCCGCCACGCAGCTGCCCCGCAGCTGCCCGGTAAACAAAAGCAGATGCCCCAATTCTCTAAGTGCTAAAGAATTGTCTGGTTACACCACTTCGCCGGATGCGTTGTCGGTTGATAAGCTCTTTTGTTACAAGTACAAAGGCGACTGTATCTGGTGTTATTTAAATTAAGGATAGTAGCGACGTCGCCGCGTGAGACGGTTGTTGTTGCATTTTGTTTCATAAGGTGCCAGCGCTGGGCTGTGAGCTGGAAGAGGAATGGGTTTTTAGATTAGCGGTAAAACCACAACGACTGAAAGAACCTACCTAAACGAACCTGTTGACAGATTTGGCTCGACTAAATATATTTTAAGTTAGTAGACATTCTTGTAAAGGTTCGATTAACCTAACCTAAGCTCCTTTTCAGTTTAATTCAGACTTAAAAAATAAACGATATCGAACTTCTCAATAAAAAAAAACAATTTTAGCTACAAACAACAGAAAAAACCCTTAGAAACAATCGAAAATAATAACGATCGTACGGACATCGTTTTCCCCTAATTGTTGTAATAACACTACAATTACATGCCTTGTTCGACAAACGAGCGGGAATCCTATTTTTATTCCAAGTTTGTTGTAAAACATTAATGAAGATGAATGTGGGCGGATGATCGGAGCACAATTACAGCCTCATCTGGTCCACGGGGGAGGAAGCCATCCCCTTAATATCACCATATTTCACTCTTAAACAATCGCGGTATTTTGTGATTGATTGCCGGTACTGATGCCGCAACGTAGGAAAGAACAGAAGATCTAAGTGACAAGAATGTACCTAGAAGTTAAGAAAATGATATTTTGTTAATGGTCTGGCTGGTCTTAGAAGATAGTGATTAAATCTAAACTCATAATTTTAGAGAGGTTTGTTTGTTTCTGCTTGAGTCTGATCAGAGAATTCCTCCTGTATGTATGAAATATGCTCGGGTCCCGTGGGACATGCCACAAGGTATTGATTTAGAATTCACCTTCTGCACCACTTTCCTGCCATCTGCCATCGTACACCTAATTAATTACGTGGTATGACATTACGTTTCGTAATGCCGCAGTTTGTAACACTCAGTATTTTTAGCATGAGTAATGCGCTGAGCAAAGACACCTCGTTCAAAAGCCTACGCTAGGGAGTTTGTTCCCACAGTAAATTACGTACAGTATATGAGGTACTGGTTAACAAATACATTACCGGTAACATTCACAAGAAAAACCGATAAAGCCTAAGGATTTGAAATCATCAAATGACTAATATATAGCGGAAGGGAGTTTAAGACTTTTACTGACTAAAACCCATCCGTGTTCCTCCTAATGCCCTTTGCTTTCCAAGCCCGCGGTGACTCTTTCGAACAAATTTCGCTTCCCTGGAGCACTGATACATATATAAAAAGTCTTACCGCTTCTTCTAGAACATTACATTGTTTACTTTGCGCATCATATATCAATGATTATCAGCATGCATGTTGCATTGTCTGTCCTGACTTGAACCTGACACATACAAATACAAAATCATTTATTTGCATAAATAAGGTACAGAAGGTTGGTATTACAAAATTGTTCTCTTATTCTGTCTTTATAGTCCAGTCAAATTAGCTTTGAACCTTGCAAAAATTCCTAACTCTGATTTTTTTCTTGAATCGTGTACCTATTTGACCTTAGCTCTTCTAATAGTAACAAAAAATTAAACATTTTCCAGAACCGGATCACGGTAAAAAAAACAAAAACGCGTTTATTTTAATAAAAACTCGGAAAAAAATATTAACTCGAAAATGTTAGTTACAATATGTCGAGAATAGGTAAAGTTAATTCTTTTCTTCAAAATTAAACATTTTCACCCTCGGGATTTTCGAAAAAATAAAAAAAAACTAAATTTTTGAATTGTACTTCAAGCAAAAATATTAACTCCGATTTTTTTTCATAAAATTGTTTAATTAAATACCTTAGTACTCTATGCAACAAAATTAAACAATTTCTGTTAACGGAAGATATTAATACCTGTTTTTTTGAAATAGCGGCTCAGGCAAAAATGTAACTCAAATAAATTTAGGTTAACTTTAATTTATGGACCATGTCTCACTTAATTACAAGAAAATTAAACACATCCAAGCAAATCGTTAAGATTTTTTAAACAATTAAAGATTGATATTATCTTCCTAATGCGGCCCTGTTGTTTCAAACCCATTTGTCAGATTGGACCGCATTGAGCACATTTTATCAGAATATATGTTCAGTCAGAATTTAAATAACTCTATGAAAAATCATCTTGTTCTACAAAATGTGTATCGTAAAGATGTTACCTACCTACCTATTGTGTTTTGTTTAGAGTCATAAGTTTATGGATTTAACAATTATATCAAGGTAATGACTATGGTTTCTATTTTTATTGGTTTTTATTAGCTGTAAGTCCTATAATAATTATACCTAGTATATTCATTAATATTCACCTATACTACTACTAACAAAGGTTTTATTAGTATATACTTTCGAAATCACAATCATAGTGAGGGTTTATTAAAACACAGTTATGTGCAGTTTCATAGACTACTTTATTTAAAGTCATGCAAAATTTCTGCGAGTATTTTTGCATGGGGAAACGTAGCATGTCAAACTTTAACCTTGTAGGTACGCATTAACGCGTAGTAACAAGTACGAGAAATTGCAAGTCTAATCATATTCGCAAATTCACATCAACTCTCAACTTATCTGTTTTAAGTAATAACTTATTTGTTTTAAGTGTAGTTTTACTGTAACACACAGAACTAGATTTTAGACCAATACCTTCAGACAAAAGAAGAAAGGATCTGGTCTGCACAAATCCTCAGACTAAACATGCTTTCATTAGGACCTTTCTTATATAATAAATTTAACAAATTGCTTAAGATATATAATGTAAGTAATAATAGGTGTAGTATAATGTTATTCGATTATTTAGCAAAACTAAATTACTCAGACACAGAAAAACTACTAGAGGTGCTGACATAGAGTAGCTGACATAGCTATAACTACATTACCTATTTATAATAACTTTAGTTATAGATTTAAAGATAATATCTAATAAGCCTAGTTAATAAGGTAACGCAAAATATTGTTTGCTTAGATATTGAAAATATTATTTTGTTTAATTAAATGACTGTTCCGTCGTCGTGGAGATGGCCTGAAACACAGGTTTAAATAAACCTAAATCGGGCAACGCACTACACAACCTTCAGTATTCTATTTTTGTATGCAACTGTAATCTTATATATTTGTCAAATCATAGTTTTTATCCAGATAATTATAATACTATAATAAGCCTAGATTAATATTTATACTGCTGAACCATATGTACACTTTTGTAAACTTATTATTATTTCAATAAATTATTATTATATTATATTATATTATTATTATATTATCGGTCACTTTTCGTATATCTTGCACTTGCAGACGAGTATTTCCAGGTGACATCTAATGTCAGATATGAGTGTTTTGTTTAACATGATCAACTTCTATAAACAAGACTTCTAAATTAACTGCAGTCATACGTATAAACAGACATTTTGTTAACCGTCTTCCGTCTTTCTGTATTATTAGGAAACGCAGCCTTATCCTGAGCTGCTATTAGTATTAATGCATTACAATTGCATTTTGTTGCTAATGCACAAAAAACGGTCAACTTGGAATAATTGCCATATTTGGAATGAGTTTTATGAAAACATACCTTTAAGTCCGTTGTCCTCGTATGCCATATCCCCGTCACGGGGACAGCGGGACGTGATTAAATTTTTTCCCGTTGTCCCCATAACGTACATTCGGCTAACGGGGAAAACGGGAAGTAAATCATATTTCTGGGTGGTTTAAAAAAATGACCACAAAGGTGATGGCGGGGTCTGTTCGCTCGCTCACTTGACCTCGCCATCCCCTTCTAACCTAACCTGTCCGAGTCGGGGTGCCCCAAGTCCCGAGCTCGCTTCGCTTGCTCTTGCACAAACATAATTTGCAAATTATATTTAATTATTACAACAAATTAACGGGAACAACGGGAAGTAATTTTAATTATTTTTATTAAATTCCCTTTGTACCCTTTAACGGAGATATGGCCTACGGGGACAACGGGAATATACTAAAACATAAATTCCCGTTGAATACCCGTTGAATATACTAAAACATGTATTACATGAAAAGAATTCATAGACTTACTAGACTATCTGATGAATACATACTTGTCAAGGTGGCGGATATTATAAAAAAACAAACTGTTTAAATCACGCACTGTCAGCACACGGGTGTACCGCGAGATTTTCGCAATTTTAATGTTTATTATTACTATTACGTAAGATTTATTACATAATTTGGAATTTTCACATGTCAGTGCTTAAACGGTTAAGCGTCATATAATATCGGCAGTAGATTTTTAAAGGATTGGTAATCATCAAATGACTTCTTCCGCTCTGGATGGAGCGGAAGGGAGTGTCAGACTCTTACTGGTTAAAACCCATTCGTATTCCTTCTATAGCCCTTTGCGTTCCAGGGCCACTGTAATTCTTTCGAACAAATTCCGCAACCCTGGCAGGCTCTGGCCCTAGCGGGCCCCGTCGTCTTTGCTTACAGCTCTTTCCGGCGTGCGTGGAACACAACGCGCAGTCGACTTAGGCCTGTTCTGATTGTAGGGCGAGCTACCCATTGCTCGCCAGCTATTGATGCCTACGGACGGCGGTCCGCAGGCTTCCTACGTGGTTGCACACTTGACAGAGGAAGCACCTCAGAGGTCTGGGTTCCAGCAGTTTGACCTGCGCAGAAACCCAACCCACCAGGAGCCTTCGGCCCTCCGATATTATCATAGCCACCGACACGGGGCAGCTCACCACAACGGTTCGCATGCCCGTGTGGTTAGGACGTATGGTGCTTGCCTTCACCTCCTCAGAGAAACCCCCCGTCCTGATGATGGCGGCCACCACCTCCTCCTCCGTGACAGAGTCATCCAGGCCCAGAATGCGCATGTCCATGCACTTCGCGGGCCTTGACACTCGGCCATCGTCCGCATTCGGCGCCTCCTGTAAGCCAGCTTCTTGGAGCCCGGCCAGGTCTGCTCGGAGTTTTGCGTTCTCATTTTGGAGAAGCTCCGTGGCGACCACCAAGCGGGTGACCTCTGCTCGCAGCTTGGACATTTCTTCCGACGGAGGCCCACCATAATTAGCCTCAGCCGCCAGAATGGAAACCAACGCCACGCTTATGGCCTTGTTTTTAGAGGCCTGCGTCCTCTTCAAGGCCATATTGTGGACCGCAGCCTCCGCGACCTCCGCAAACCTGACATTACGCTACTTATCGGAACCGATAGCGGTATCTGGCTCACCGCCGGAAGAAGTCGAAGGGATAGCCCTTCGACCGGTCGCTCCTGGGTGGCGCCCCTCCTCGGCAAGCTTAGCGGCTCGCTGGGCTGTCTCCTGGGAGGCGAGCACCCTCCACTTGCTTCATTCTCGGCCCTAACCTTGCCTACTGGTGGAATTTTTTCGGTCCAGAGGCCAACTTTTCGTTGGAGAACGAACCCTGGTCATCCTCTAGTCTGGGCCGCCTACGGAAGAGCCCGGAGTTCTCCACAGCAGCCCCCACTCCCTAACGACGAGAGCTCGCTGAGCTGATGCCAGATGCAGAGTCGTCAGAGTCTAACCCCGCACCTGCACGACGCTCAAACGAGCCCCTCTTCCAAAACTGGGCGCCTAGACCAGTGCCATATGCTACGGCAGGTTATACAGAAGACCGAAGAGTAAATACTGCCCCTCTGCCTAGCGTTTGTGGACTACGAGAAAGCCTTCGATTCGATCGAGACTTGGGCTGTGCTGCAGTCTCTCCAACGGTGCCAGATCGACTGGTCGTTATAGAGGTGCCTAAGTGTTTGTACGAAAACGCCACCATGTCATTCCGACTTCAGGATCAGAGTTCGAAACCTATCCTCCAGCAGCGGGGTGTGAGGCAGGGAGACGTCATTTCTCCGAAACTGTTCACGGCCGCAATGGAGGATGTCTTCAAGGTTTTGGACTGGAGAAGGCTAGGCATTAATGTCAATGGCGAGTACATCACTCACCTTCGAATTGCCGATGTTATAGTCGTCATGGCTGAGACCACGGAGGACCTCAGTACAATGCTCGATGACCTCAGTAGAGCTTCCGAAAGAGTGGGTCTTAAAATGAACATGGACAAAACCAAGGTCAAGGGATATTAGCACCCACTCCTATCAAGATCGGAGGCTCTACAATCGAAGTTGTTGACGTGTCCTCTACCTGGGACAAACGATCCAGTTAGGTAGGGCTAACTTCGAGAAAGAGGTCAACCGTTGAAGTCGACTCGGCTGGGCGGCGTTCGGGAAGTTGCGTGATATCTTCTCGTCTCACATGACCAGTGCCTGTTGCCAGTGATGACTTATACAACTGAAACGTGGTCGCTCACAATGGGCCTCATCAGAAGACTTAAAATTACCCAAAGGGCAATGGAGAGGGCAATGTTCGGGGTTTCCTTGCGTGATCAAATCAGGAATGATGAAATCCGCAAGAGAACCAAGGTAACCGATATAAGCCGAAGGATCGCCAAGCTGAAGTGGCAGTGGGCAGGGCACTTTGCTCGCAGAACAGATGTTTGATGGGGCCGAAAACGGAGTGGCGACCGCGTACCGGAAGACGCAGCGTTGGAAGGCCTCCCACAAGATGGACCGATGACCCGGTGAGGATCGCTGGTAGCCGTTGGATGCGAGAGGCATAGGACCGGTTTTTGAAGCGACACTTGGGGGAGGCCTATGTCCAGTAGTGGACGTCTTTCGGCTAAGATGATGATGATGATGATGATGCAATTTGATGTGTTTTGATAAAGTTGCATGAGTTTAGACGACAGAGTAGTTTGTGAAACTGTGCATAACAAAGTTTTAAATGTATTTTTTTTTTATTATTTCACTACAACAATTATGAATTCTTATACAATTATGAACCAAATATGTACACTCGTTCTAGTTTTTTTAATAATTTAAGGTGAGTATGTAACAGTTTCTTAAACTACTAATAAAACATCAATGCAGCTCTTCGGTCCTTGCTGAAATTAAAAATTAAAATTAATTTTTGTACTCAAAATATTGTAAAACATTGATTTGAAAAGAGTAACTATGGAGTTCCTTGTCCGTTCTTCTCCATAAAAATCTACCTTTGCGAACGGACAGTAGAGTCACTTTATATTATTTTAAATGTAAATGATGACGTTCAAAAGTGCCATTGAATGGCCTAATTGAAATAGACGTTTTGACTTTGACTTTCCTGAAATAAGACGATTGAAAAATACCGATTTGCTGCAATCATTTCAAGAGCACATTGTTGCATGATTTTATCTATAAATAAAAAAATGGGTTAGTTGCACCATTTGTAATTCAAGAATGATCTTTTTTTTTACTTTTCTTCACCCTGAATAGCAGAATAAATATTTAAAAAAATTGGAAGAATTCACGAAACAAAAGTTATGAGCAAAATTCATTTTCTCATGCATTTTGTACTCTGACTGATTCTAACACATGAATGAAACAAAACACGGATGAGCCAATTCTAATAGTTGAACTCAACTGAGTGCGGCAAAAAAGATGCCACTTTATTAACAATTAAAGAGATAGGTAATAAATAACGTCTGATTTGTTTAATTTTGATAAATTATGGTTTGTGTTTGTACATTTTCCATTATTAAACAACTTTCAGGAGAGTTACATTTTTGCCTGAATAGTTATGTGACAATTTCTTATATCTCGGAACCCCGAGGTAGTATTGTTTTAATTTTCTCAATATAAATAAACATGTTAATTAAAATCCATTTAGCATTATTTTTGTCAAGTTAATATTTTTGCTTGAAGTACAAAGTCAAAAAATAACATTCTTTAAAAAAAAGTATAGTTCCGTGGATGAAAAACGTTTAATTTTCTTACCTACTTGTACAGCTCAAACAGTTCTACAAATGTCCCAAACTAACATGCCAGTTAATATTTTTTCCCAACGAGTTATTATGAAATCAAATGTTTTGCTAAAAACAACGAACATCCGGGGGTTAACTTTTCGCGGGATACATTTAAACATACTTCTCTGCTTATACTCTACACATTAATGGCAAAAAATCGGAGTTAAGAATTATTGCTAAGTTTGCCTTATTTTCGGCGTAATTTGACCGGACTATTAATTTGGCGTGCAAATATAAAATACTTTTACTTTTTATTAATTTAAGTTTATTACTGATCATAATCATGCAGTCATTAAACAGATACATACTGATATAAACTGTTATCGATATAACAGTTACATTCCTGGAAAATCATTATCACAAGGTTTTCTAATACATACTAAACATTGCCACCACTTATTTCTTGCTCTTATTGAATAAATCACTAACTTTTCTCGAAACAGTCACAATAAATACAGCTAAATATTTCTGTTTATTATCGATAATGTAGGTACTAATAAACTTCAGGGTAGTACAAGTTAGTTGGAAACCTGAACTTTGAACAAGGAAGCCCTATTATAAGTTATCTAGAACATTTTCAGCTATTAGCGAACAATCCAGTTCGTTACGAACAATGACTTCATTTTTGTGGGTGAAAGGTTCGCTATTTGGCTTTTGTTTCATTTATTTAATTAATTGATTGGTATTAATGAAATCGTGCAAAAGGCTCATTATTTCTGTAAAAATAGCTTAAATCGGTATATAGGTTTAACTTGGCGAAATCTAAGTAATGTCAATAACTTGTCAAATGTAGGGCTAATCGAGGTGTTTTTTACAGATTAAGGGCCATTTTCACCAAGCCAAACTGATCGCGATCAGCGTATAAACCACGATTATGAGCTGTCAGTGTCACTATTTTTCTATGGAATATTGACGCTGACAGCTCTTGAACGCAGTTTAGATGTACTGATCGCGTTCAGTTTAATTGGTGAAATCCGCTCTAAGACGGCGATGCGAATGCGGACATTCCTTATTCCTTTAGCCCAAGATCCTTTGTTCCCTAGCTGGGGCAGTGAGCGTCCACAGTACTCCACCATCACGAGCGGTCATGAGCTTTACGCTAAACCTCGCTCCAGTGAACTTTCGAACTGGCGTACATCGAGATCCTGTACTTTAGAACTAACATACGTCGACATTTCAAACTTCGACATTCAGCAGCGGAGTCTCATAGCTACGGCCAACACGGTACGTCGGCGTCGCCTGGTTTGACGGAGACAGCCACGCTTCCTATTCCCTTGAGGATACCTAGTCCATGGTCTGTTTGGGAATGTGATCGGAATCTCTCCGAGCATGTGACCAGTCCATCTCCTCTTACGACGTTTGATCCGGGGGTCGATCAGGCTTTCGTGGCATTTCTCCAGTAGTTCTACGTTAGAGATGGCCTCGGGCCTGTAAGTTCCTAAAATGCGACGAAGACATCGGTTTACGAAGACCTGGATTTCCACGTTTCGCACCCGCAGAGCAGCACGGATTTGACATTGGACCCGAATATTTTCAGTTCAACCACAGTTTCCGTGATTTCCAATCAGATCTTAGCTGTGCGAAGGTAGCTCAGGCTTTGGCGATCCATGAAATCACAAAAACAAAAACACGACGCTCCTAAGGTAGGTGAATTTGTGGACGCGTATTCCACTGCCTCTGTGCTGACTAGCAGTTGTGTAAAATTCTTCACTCCTGTACGCATTTCCTGGGACTTCCGGGTGTTAATTTTAGACCCAACAATAATTTAATCACAAAACAATCAAAGCACATGATCCAATATCAATCACATCACTAGCGCAACCTCAACAAAAGTCATTCATGTCACGCTCCTGCGTAAACTGATCACCACCATCTTCCATACTGCGACGACCACGTCTCTACAACCGATTCTACCGCAACCCACGCAGTCCATTCCCACCACAGTTTGCTGCGATTGTGACGCATGGTCTGCCAGCCAGCGATGTACGTCGTCCGCGTGATTTAAGCCGCAATCGCGCGCGACCTAGGTGTCAGCCCAACAAAGCAGTACTCGGCAGTAATTAAAAGCATGGAGGCCGCACGTCACACCGACATACACTCTCCATTTGTTAATTGGAAGCCGTAAAGATACACAACTCGTTTGTGTCCCAGAGGCGATGCCAGTGCCGGCCGGAGACCCATCGCTGGCCTTACAATGTTTCGCTTTGTTGTCGCTCACTTTGGTTGTATGCTAGCTTAACTTGAAGTCAAAATCTTAGGTATTAGAGAAACCAACTAAGCACAAAGTTTTAAATAAATATTCACTATCAACACGGCTAGAATCTACCTCGACGGTCTAGTGATCGCAATTGCTACTGCTGAGCATGAAGTTCTGGTTAGATTTCTGGGTCGGGCACAAGTGTTATTGTATTTTCATAATTATAGAACTTTCCAGTAGTAACCCAGCCTGAATTTTTGCCCGGTTGAGGGCAATTGGCTAATGATCAGGTACGCGAGACTTAAACTTACCAATATTACAAAGCTGAAGAGTTTGCTTGTTTGAACGCGCTTATCTCAGGAACTAGAAAATTCTTTTCGTGTTGGATAGCCCATTTATCGAGAAAGGCTATAGACTATAACATCACGCTATGACCAATAGGAACGGAGCATTAATGAAAAATGTGACGCAGACGCAGTGTCGCGCGTCAGCTAGTCATGACATAAACATGGGTGTACTTTAGGTAACTCTTTGAGGAATACAATCTTGATCTATTGTTTAGAACTAGAATCTAGAGAAAAATTATACATTGTTAACAAAATACGAATAAAACCACTTTTAAATAACCCAAAATACAGTTCTAAATAAAATCAAATACACGACATAACCGGCGGGCGAGCACAAGTGGTCAGTAATCGTGCTCGCTCTCCTGTATGCTGAGCACACTCGGCACAACGGACGCTCAATTATCGAGCATTCATCTCAGACCCAACCGCGGGGCAGCACTAGTCGTTCATGTGTTATGAATGTTTATGGCGGGTGGATGTGAAGCTGGACTGTTTATCGATTTCTATTCATTTTAACAGACTTTAAAAAAGGAGGGGGTTCTCAATTCGATCGTATTTCTTTTTTTTACTGATTTACAACATAAACTGAAATATGTCACTGAAAATATCGGAAAAAAACCATGACACATTTTTTTTTTTTCCGATATTTTCAATGACCAGTTTAAGCAATTAAAAAGTTTTTTTTTCACATTGCACGTTACAAATAAAAAGACATAAATACTAATTCGTGTGATAACAATATGTAGGCTCTCAAGCTTTACGCTATTTCAACGAATAGAAATAAATCCTATGGAAATTTAAAATAATCCTATTATTTTAAAGTACGTTTCATGTTTCCGTCATCACAGTAGGTACTTATCCTATTTCTCCTCGTCACAAGAAATTCTAACTGGACAGCTGTAAGGCAGTATCTAGTGGACAAGTCTCGGCATGTTCCGTGAGGCTGGATTGGTCCGCAATCACATCGCGTCGCAGACGTGGTCACGTCTTGTTCAACGGTAGTGCATGTTTATTCTGAATACCTAGTTGATATGTATGAACAAAGCGCGCGCGCTGTGCGCCCCGCGCCGCCTGCGCAGGCCTCTAGTCAGTAATAAACTAGTGTCGAAGCAAGCTGGTCGTTTCCCTTATCTCCCGCTCCACATACGTTTCATTGGCGACGAAGTTGTACGAACGAGTACCCACGCATAAATATAAAATGAACGCGTTTCTTGGAAATTTGTCTTTATTTGACCACAAGACCAACGAATGGCAAATATATAAAGGAAAATTAACGCAGTTTTTGAAAATCAACGGTTTTGAAGACGATGTAAAGAGTGGAATTTTGCTATGCCATCTTACGGAGGAGACGTACCGTCTACTACTTAACCTAGCGTTTCCAAAGGAGTTGGAAACTCTGAGCTATGGGGACCTAGTGAAACTACTCGACAGCCATTTCAAGCCAAAACAGTGCACATTTGTGGACAAAGCAAAATTTTTTGGTGCCAGCAGAACATCAGGCGAAACCATTGGAGAATGGGCGGCGCGACTAAGAGGTTTGGCAACTTATTGCGACTTCGGCACCGCTCTAGAAACGAACTTGAGAGATCGTTTCGTCCTCGGCCTGAGTGCAGGTCCAGAACGCGACAAGCTGTTCGAGCAGAACCCGTCGACGCTCACGTTGTCGCGAGCTATTGAAATAGCGGAGCAGGCAGCGTGTGCAAAGGAGGCAAAGGCCTTGTTAAGCAGCAGTTCAGAGGCTATTCCTATTAAGGAGGAACCAGTATACCGCGCGAAGCTCCAGGGTCAAGCTAGCCGTCGAAGTGGCGCAAGTGGCGCTGATGCAGCAACTTGCCGCGACACGGTGCGTTGTGAGGTTTGCGGCATGAGAAATCATAAGGGTGAAAAGTGTCGTTTTAGGGGCTATTCGTGTCAAAAGTGCGGTGTAAAAGGCCATTTTAAAAAAGTGTGCGGTAATTCGAAAAATACACGTGTGTATCATGTTGACGCAAATGAAGGAAGTAGCGGTAACCAGCCCCAGGAAAAGGGTTGCGAGGAGTGCCAGAACTTTAATATAAGGTACGCGGCTGACAAGCCTATTGAAATTGAATTAGTTTTAGGTGATCAATTTATTAAAATGGAACTAGATTCAGGATCGGGTAGCACTGTTATTTCTGATAAATGTTATTTCAACAAGTTCTCGCAATACCCGCTACAAGATTGCCATGTAAAAATGTGTTTGTACAATGGACATAAAATCTCTCCACTAGGATTTTTCGCTACTAAAGCAAAATTTAATAATTTACAAAGAAATATTAAAGTTTTCGTAGTTAAGAATGGAGGTCCTCCATTGTTAGGTAGGGATTTCATGTCCGCCTTTAAATTAATAATTACAACTAACATTAATTCTTTAGTAAGTAGCGGTAATGATGTACAGGAATTGATTGGAAAATATCCGGATCTATGGCGAGATGAGTTGGGTTCATTTAACAAATTTAAAGTTACCCTACAACTAAAAGTAAACTCTGTACCGAAGTTTTTTAAGCCACGCACTGTACCCTTTGCCCTAAGAGATAAGGTCGAACAAGAATTAGAGCGGTTAGTAGGTTTAGGTATTTTGGTGCCGATAGATCACGCGCAATACGCCACTCCGATAGTGCCTGTGTTAAAGGAAAACGGACAAGTCAGAATAGCGGGAGATTTTTCGGTAACCCTGAATAAAGACCTTGTAATTGAGAAATACCCCTTACCCAGGATTGAAGAGGTTTTTGCTAAGATTGGAGGGGGCGAGCTTTACAGTAAAATTGATTTAAAAAATGCATACAATCAATTTATTTTCGAAGAGTCATCACAGGACCTAACAGCCATAAATACTCATAAAGGTCTATACAAATATACACGTTTAGTTTACGGCCTAGCTAACGCACCCGCTATTTTTCAAAAGTCCATGGAGACACTATTAGCGGGAATAAACGGAGTCAGTGTCTGGCTCGATGACATATGTATTACGGGTCCCGATAGAAACTCTCACGTTAAAAGGCTAACGGAAGTTTTAAGTAGATTAAGCGATGCCGGACTACGTCTTCAAAAAGACAAGTGCCAATTTTTCAAAGAAAGCGTACTGTACTTAGGTTATGTGATAAGTAAAGCGGGACTAATGACTAGTCCGGAGAAGGTCAAGGCAATATTAAGCGCCCCCGAGCCGACCAACGTCACAGAAGTAAAAAGATTTTTAGGCGTTGTTAATTATTATAGGAATTTTATTCCTAATGCTTCATCACTACTCAGCCCTCTCCACGAACTACTACGGAGCGATGTGCCCTGGGAGTGGGGAGATAGGCAGCGGCAAGCTATGGTGGCAGTGCGCCGTGAACTAGCTTCGGAACGCGTACTGGCGCACTTCGAGCCGACGGCGCAGCTCGTGCTCACGGTGGATGCGGGCCCGAGCGGGCTCGGCGCCGTGCTCTCGCAGCGCGGCCACGACGATGCTCATGAGCGACCGCTCGCGTATGCATCTCGCTCGCTTACCGCTAGCGAGCGAAACTATAGTCAGATACAGAAGGAGGCGACGGCTATCATATTTGGCGTGAAAAGGTTCCATCAGTATCTGTACGGTCGCAGTGAGCCATTTATTTTAAAAACAGATCATAGGCCTTTGGTTTCCATTTTTAATAACAAGACGGGTATACCAGTAACCACAGCTCTAAGACTACAGAGATATGCTATTACTTTATCGGCTTATAATTATGTAGTACATTATGTATCCGGGGATAATAATTTAGTAGCAGATTATTTTTCCCGCGCGCCTTTAAAATGCGCAAACAAGTCGGAAGAGACCGACAATAATGTAGATGTAGATACCTATTACGCGCTCAAGTTTTTAGATGAAGCGTCGCCCGCTACTACGACACGCGACATAGAACGGGCAACGGAAAGCGATACGGTGATCCAAACTGTTACTAGGTACATGCAAAAGGGATGGCCTCGAAAAATAAGTTGTAAGTCTGTGTTCCCATATTTTCAGTGCAAGTCCGATTTGCAGTACGAGAAAGGTTGCCTTTTCAGGGGTCATAGAATAGTTATTCCGTCTACACTTAGATATAAAATGCTACATGAGTTACATGACACTCATTTAGGTATAATTAAAACTAAAAGCAATGCACGAAGTAGGATGTGGTGGCCCGGCATCGACAGCGACATCGAGCGTTGGATAGGCTCCTGTGCTACGTGCGCGAGCCTGCGGGCCGCGCCACCGCGTGACCCCCCCACGCCCTGGCCCGCCGCCGCCGGTGCCTGGCAGCGCGTGCACATCGATTACATGACGGTAGGGCAGAGGGTATATCTCGTGGTTGTAGATTCTTTCAGTAAATGGGTAGAATGTCATCACATGCATAACGGTACTACTACTAAGGCACTGATAACTAAACTCAAAGGAATTTTTTCAACTTTTGGTATACCGAATTTATTAGTATCGGATAATGACGTCAAGATAAACTCGGACGAGTTCAAGACATTTTGCTCTTCTAATGGTATCAAATACATGACGACGCCCATTTATCATCCGCCGAGTAATGGTCAGGCCGAAAATTCGGTAAGAAATTGTAAAAAAATGCTAAAATGTATTTTAAAAGATGATTTACCGTTGAATCAAATCAATGAATTATTGTTAGGCTATATGTTTAATTATAGAAATACCGTGCACTGTACCACTGGGGAAACGCCAGCAAAGTTAATGTTTGGTAGAAATCTACGATCTCGTCTCGATTTAGTTGTACCATCAAGCGAAGCAATGCACGTTGATATAACGGCGGAACCCGGAAAAAGACAATTTATGACCGGTGATGTGGTGTGGACCCGATGGTACAGCGCACGAAAAGAGACATGGCAGCTAGGTATAATAAAACATAGAATAGGTAACAAAATGTACAAAATTTATGTAAATGACTTAGATCAACACTGTATAAGGCATGTAGATCAGTTACTGAAGTATACAGGTAGTAATCAACCCACCGAGATAAGAGACATAAGAGAGATTAAGGTGCCACATCAGCAGCAGTCGCCTGACATTTCCAGTACCACTAGTTCAAGACAAAATGCTAACTCACCAGTGGTGACTGAAAATAATGTCGCACCTGCAGCACTAAATGCGGAATGTGCCGCAGATGATGGTAATGGGGACGAGTGGGGTGATTGTGAAGTGTTTGACAGTAAGGGAAGAGACGCTGATAATTTAGCATCACCGACGTCACCGACAGCGCAGCCCGAGGTATTTGGGTCCGAGGGCAATCAGTCACGAAGTACGGGGGAGTGCATTGTTGACGTACCGCGCACACCATCACCCACACTCTCGCGCCAAAAGCGCAATAGGAAGGTGGTAGACTATAAGAAATACTTTTAATGGTTTTTGTTTATAGTATAATTAGTTTTAGAAGTGTTAATTGTTGTCACCAGGTTTCAAAATCTAAGTGTGAAGGAGTGATATGTATGAACAAAGCGCGCGCGCTGTGCGCCCCGCGCCGCCTGCGCAGGCCTCTAGTCAGTAATAAACTAGTGTCGAAGCAAGCTGGTCGTTTCCCTTATCTCCCGCTCCACATACGTTTCACTAGTGCAGTTCATAAAATGGTAGATGTCTGCATTTTTAAACAGACGAATTTGGAATATGTAAATTATCTGTACTGCAGATTTTTTAAGTTTCTGAACAAGTTTATGCTATTATTATGTGGGTCAATTCTCATAATACCCCCAGCAGTTCTTTTTGATTAGAGTGTATCCCTTGATTGAAATGAACAAAAACCGCTATGGAGAAACCGATTCTTGTTCATAGACACCAAGCGATCGTAGCCCTGCTACGGCGTAGCAAATAGTGAAACGGGCAAAAGTTCAACATGCCTAAATATCAAACAGCAAGACCAAACTAACAGCCATACTTTTAGTCAACTGGTTCCACAATACTACGTTGTAGTAACTACTATGAAAATAAAACATGTGGAGGCGCGCGCCCGGCGCCGTCTAGGTCACAAACAGGCCCGTTTATAATTCAGCAGCGAGTGCTTACGGCCTATAATCCGCGTTACGTGAGCTATTTTATCGAGGCGTAATTAAAAGCTGCCTGTACCCTCGCTAATTGGCACTATGTAAGTGGACAGCCGGCGGTTCACGGCACAATCCGGCGGCTCTCCGGCGCGATCCGGCGCAATCCGGCACCACCGACCGATTAATTAACATTACATCATAAAATGTTTTCCACTTTAATTCATTAATGAGTTTTCATGTCGTACTCATTTACTTTCGTTAGTTTTTAATTTCAACACGCTGGTATGATTGTGGTAATTTTAACATTAACTATTCGATATTTCTATAAATGCCGATTTTGAAAAGCCTTCACAAAAAAATCTGAATTTACTTCACTGAATATACTTCATCGGCTTGGATTACGATATTTATAGGGCTGGTGGTCGTAAAAGCGCAAACGAGTTTATAAAATAATCTCCGTTTGTAATAATATATTTGTTTATAAATTAAATTACAATAACCGCCAAACGTGACAATGAGCAGCGCTCAAGTATTATTTACTGCTTCTGTCGGGATTCATTTTGTGCAAAAAGGCTTAAATTTCATAATCATTCATTAATCTTAGTAAAATGTCATCCGAAACGGACGGCATAGTGGGCATTTCATATTTATATTTCACATTTCATATTATTCAATGCTTATAAAACTACCAGTCTAGAGTAACAAAACATGCAACGAAATAATATTTTCGGTAACGTGTCTGTATCAATTATTTTTCTACGGGCCATTTGTGCGTGACACCATATTGACGTGTAATACAAATGGCCGCGGTGGCCTACGATAGCAGTGATTAAAGAATCATTCATCTCAAGAAGCCAGCAGGGTGAGGGAGGGGGTGGGGGGTGATGTACCGCGGCGAGCGGCTGACAACCCTGGAGCCTGCTCATTAGAGGTACAAATTCGGCGACCGCTCACTAAGATGCTGACAGATAGGGCTGTCAGTGTCTATTGATTTGTCGCACATGTAAGAAAATGTTATTTTATTATATGTAAAGCTACGTGGAAATACAAGAAATTATAATAACTTACCAATATCCAATATAAACCCAATACCTTTACGATATTCGTTAATTAACATGGAATAACAATTCCTGTATCACAATACATAAAATCACTATATCCTTCCTAGAAGCCACGTAGCCGTAATCTCAAGGAATACTATAATCATTGAATACGTAATGTGGCACAAGTAGAGAAACACTTCAAGCATATATCTTCCAAATTATTGATGCTACAGCGGAGCCCCATTAGCCCGCAGATAAGGACGTGACTGACATGAACATGACAGATACGTAAGATTATGATATTCATGGTATTCGTATCGCAAGTGCCAGCCCTGTACGCTGCAGTGACAAAAAGACGGACGTCTTGTCACTAAGAACCTGTGGAGTAGCAATCTTGTTATTTTTTTACTACGTCTATTTATTTATTTGAGTCTGCAGTGTTCCACTGCAAGGCTAAGGCCTTCCTTCCTTTCTTCCACTTTTCTCTGTTCATTGCCACATCTGGCCAATCCTTTCCGTAGGAGTCCAACTCGTTACGCCATCTCCTCATTGAAATGTTATTTTAAGAGGATTTTGTGACTTAGTAGTAGTAGCCGCACGGGTCGATATTCAAGGTTAAGCAACGTTTGCCGAGTTTGATCCATAGATGGATGACCCCATTACACACCGAGACTTCTCCGTGCGTCAACAATCACGTCAAGTTAACTGTTGGTATCAGCCATAATTTGAAAATATTTGACAGTCGTTACGGACCACCAGAAGCCAGGAAACCAGACACTAGTCTGATTGCCAAAGAGCTTACCTAGTTGCTGGGTGGTGAGGTCATAGAGGCAGACGCTCTGTATAAAATACGGGTACACAGCTAGAAGCGTTTAAACTGTAATAGTTCAGAAACGATTTTCAAATGAATTTGATCTTAAGGCCTTCTTAGGATTCTTGTAAATCTCAATTTCTCATCTCTATTTAGTAATCTGCTAACGAAGAAAGATCCCCAATCTCGAACTTGCCACAGTTTCGCAAAAGTAAATACATAACACTCGATTATACAAGTCATATAAAATGTTATCTGCATAGTGTATGAATGGCTCCGACAACGTGTCAACAACCTAGCTAGCGTGCCACGCTTTAATGCAAAATTTGTCAAAGCCATTATTTAAGCGATTACTTTCCACAAAAACGTGCTTCAACAAATCTCTCACAAGTACTTTCATAAAACGCAAATAAAACGAGGCGAGCGGGCACGTGCATCACGCTTTGTAAAACAAAACCGAAACGTTTGCAACTGAATAATAGAGACAAAAGATTTGAACAACCCCCGTAAGTTTGTCTGAATGGCTCGGCTAGACAGGCAGGCTAAACAGATGCTGGGGACATAATTAATAACCTAGGTGTACAAAGCGTCTAGTGTCTGCGGAGTTCTGGCACAATGGGATACGTAGGATTACCCTGAATGGATCCAACACTCCGATGTGGATAATACTGGCGCAGATGTACCAGTGAACGACAGGACTGCGAGCCGACGAGTTAAATTATAACGTCTGGCGAAAGGACCAGTGATTTATTTGGCAGGTGCCACGGCTAAGGTACCTGTAGTTGGTCCTTTGGAAGGCGTTGAAGCAATTTGGGATCCTTCCTGTTCTAATTAAGGGACTTTGAAAATATTTTGTTGGAATAGAGAATTTTAGTTGACTGAAATTAATTGGTTTTTCGGCAGCTTTTCTTCATTAAGAAAGGCTATTCTTTTTAAATCATGCAACAAAATAATTGACTTTTCAAGTGTTTGCAACAGAAATTTTAAAATTGAATCTTCCAAGAAGACCAATGCGTAAATTCAACTACTAACATTCTGGCAAGACCAAATAAAAAAACCGCTCGTCACCACTCGATGCCAAGTTGGCTTTGTCTCCAAATCTCATACACATACTCGTCACAGTATTATACATAATATACATACAAGCCGGAATAATTGTGCGAGTGTTGAGCCAAGTTCTGCCGAATCCCGGGGCTCCGAACTTGGATCTCCGTCGACTTCCGTATCTCGTTATCATACTAATGGACTCTCGGGGAGTGTACATTATTGTATTGTTGCCGCTCGCTCCTGGGACCGCCGAGCTGGAGTAGCTATAGCACATGATATGCTCGTTTCACTCATGTGAGCTTTGATTAGATCTAGGGCTAAGAAGGTTTTCGCTTAAAGTTTTCAAGATCAGACTATTAAACTTGGTTCAACGTTATCTACAAACATTCAGATAGTTATGAGTCGAGACATACGTACTCTGCCGTCAGCTATAAGTCTCTCACTGAATGGAGACATTACAGTAGACTCGCTGCTCAAAGAATGCATGGGGATTTAAAGTACAGCCAGAAAGTTTCTCTGGCCGTTTAAAATAAAATCGGAAATGAATCGTACAGTCTTATGCTCGTAGTTAGTAATTATCTAACTTGATATTAAGCTGTCTTAATATAGGGTTTTAATAAAATAGGAAGCCAAATTAAAGGTACTGGTTACAACTGACATGAGGGTCAAACAATGTGCCTTGCTGTACGTCATTACTAAGCTAGGCTTATAGGACACCAACTGGCTTTTCAATCACTGATTTGCTCACAAAAAGTATTCTTTATTCTCTACAATTCACCATTCTAACTTCATGGTCTCTTTGTCCTCAGCGGGTGTCAGAACAGTGGACGTGCAGGCGGTGGAGGGCATGGTGGCGCAGTTCCCCTGCGACCTGGGCACCGCCGCCAACGACAAGGTCTACATGGTGTTCTGGTTCAGGGATGACGCCGGGATACCATTGTACAGGTACGTGGATACTATGTAGGATGAAATGTGATACATTACCGAATCGAACATGAACTGTGTGTGTTTGTTGGAATATCAATGTGTTTTCAGGTTGAAGTGGATTTTAAATTGTATTCACGATTTCATTATGAGTGTTCAGTGAAACAAGGTTGAATAAACTTTACTCAATGATTCAAAATCGAACTGTTCATGACTTATTGACGATAAAATTTATTGAGGCTATGTCTAAAATCATTAGCAATTAGTCGTATCTCCAGTTAATTGCTTACCCTTGCCTCGATTTTGCGTATCTTAAAAACAAGAAACGATAAGGCTCGTGATCTCTTGTCTAGACTAGCTGTTATAGTATTAAAATATGTCAAAAATAAAGTAAAATAGTCCAGGGTCCTACTATTACATCTTAATATTATCGTGATTCCAGTGTGTTACAAAGTCGGAGCTATACAAGATGTATAGCACTATCCCTGTTTCAGAACGGAATCATACCGCCGTTACTTGAAAGTACAACATCATTAAAAAGAAAACTACCTTTACTTTCCTCATAAACCAGTCCGCTCAAACTTCCAGTTTCAATCTTTCCTTCAAAGAAACTATTTTCAAAAGAAAGTGTTGATATCAGCGGTAGGTTCGTAAAAGTTGGTGAAAAACTTAAAAGTAGGGTACTTAGGTCTCGTTGTGTCTATGGACGGGCGCGGGCGGAACAAACGCGATCGGATGTCGTCATTTCTAGGAATGCAAACGACAAAGCATGGACAATGACATATGTTCAGCGAAGGAAAAGAGAATAATTTCGTTGAGGAAAATATTGTACATGGGACAGAAGAAAATGTGTGATTCTCTTGACTTACAACGCATTTCATATGAGTCTTCACAAAACATATTGGAAACACTTTCATTATGCCTACAACCAGAGTGGAATTCCCTGCCAGTGTATGTGTCTTCTTATGGCAATTACCTTGGCTTTTTAAGACAAAAGTCGGCCACATCATCGCTTATCAACACTCGAGATAGAGGCCAAACGTGGTCAGCCTATAAATATTGAAAAAAAAAAATGCGTATGCAAAATCAAAAGATCTGTTCGTAACACCATGTATTACATTTACCTACATGCCAGTGTTAATACAGTGATTACCCACATACTGTGTATAATATAGTGATTACCTACGTGGCTGTATATAAATTACTCACTTGCGTGCTAATTAGCGGCAGTACGACTGTTTTTTCATTAGTAACACGAACCTTATTCATTCTTACCTATGTAGGAACGTACATTCCTATGTTTACATCCAGTTTACTTGTTAAACTTCCTCTTTACTTTGTATTGTTCTGCTATCTATCGTTTTAGTAGTAGGCTAACCGGCTGAATAGATTGTTACAACTTTTGAGATGTTGCCGAATCGGGAATGTGACGAACTGGGAAGTAGCCTGAAACAAATGAGGTGGGGTTCCAAAAGTGTTATTCACTAGCGGCCGCTTTCTATAACATATCTCAATCTCAATCTTGATCCTGATCCTTGTCTGTAACCAATCAACGGCCGAGTTTGTGTCCTTCACCATTCAATCCTCACCTTTGATTGGTTACAAACAAGGATCGGGATCAAGATTGAGATCGAGATATATTATAGAAAGCGGCCGTAAAATGTACAAATAATAGGAGACTTTCACGGAATTAATATCATATATTTTTCGGAAAGTAAATCAACATAAAAATTAAGTGATACTAGATTGTCAAGTGACATTATCGCCTCTTGTTACTTAAGTCAGCAAATCATAGCTGTTGTTTGCCGGAAGGCTTTCGTACAGCTCTGGAACAGCCGAAACCGTGTAAAGAAGTACCGAATGTCTTTTAGCGAAGTTATATACTAACTTCCTTAAGAAACACCTTTTGACTGCTGAAAAAAATATTTAAATTAAAAGACTACATACCGTGTTGCTATTCCATCAATTCGCACTATGCGTTTCCAAACGTCTTTTATAATGTGCACAGCAAAAGAGTGGAGCTCCCTGCGTCTGTGTTTCTGAACGGATTCAACCCTAATCTCTTCAAAGTTAGAGTGAACAGGCTTCTTCTGGGTACGCTCACTCCATCGTCGACCTGGACTAGAGTCAAGAGCAAATTTAACCCATCTCAAAAAAAATAAAAAATATTTAGTTTTTTAAAGTCGCCATGTTAAATTACACAGTTAGTCATGGCGAGTAACAAGTTACTCGCGACAGACATGCGATTAGTGACAAAGTACGGTTTAAGCAATTTGTAAGAGCGACCCGCTTTGATGTTGTGTGCAAGTTTTACCCGACACTTGAGATGTGTGGGCTTTTTTTTTTTTTTTTTTTTTTTTTTTTTTTTTCTAGGATGGGAAATCATCAAATGACCCCTCCCGCTCTGGGTGGAGCGGCAGGGAGTGTCAGACTTTTACTGACTAAAACCCACCCTTTAGTCCTCCTAGTGCCTTTCTTCCCAGGGCCGCGGTAACTCTTTCGAACAATTCCGCAACCCTGGCAGGCTCTGGCCCTGGCGGGCCCCGTCTCCGTTGCTGACTGCTCGTTGCTGACGGCGCGTTTGGAGTGAACGCGCCGTCGACTCTGGCCTGACCTGATCGGACAGCGAGCTACCCATTGCTCGCTGTCCGCAGGCGTCAGTCACTGCGCCTTGCCCAGGAGCGTCAGTTCCTGAGAGGCGCAGCGACTGACGTACGTCTGGAGGAGGCGAAATGGGGCCATTACTGGCACTCCATTCTCGCCCCCTCCCGAGCAGTTGCAGCGGCGGCGACGGTGGCGGCGGCTGCGGCGGAAGCGACGGCGGTGGCGGCGGTGGTGGAGGAGGGTTTCTTCCTCGTCCCGGCCTTGGCGGGTGGACCGCAGGCTTTGCCCCCAGCCCAGTGATCGGCCGGCTTGCCAGCAGCCGCACATGCGAAGCAGTGCGGCGCGGCGTCACACGAGCCGGCCCTGTGACCGGGCTGACCACAGCGGAAGCAGTGGCCACTGCGGTCCACCTCCGAGGTGCAGAGTGCTCCGACATGGTTGCCAACTTGGCAACGGAAGCACCTCAGAGGTCTGGGCTCCAGCAGTTTCACCTGCGCGGAGACCCAGCCCACCAAGAGCCTTCGGCCCTCTGAGATTTTCTTGGCCGCCGACACGGGGCAGCTCACCACTACGGTTCGCATGCCCGTGTTGTCAGGACGGATGGTGCCCGCCTTCACCTCCTCTGCAGAGCACCCCCCCGTCCCGACGACGGCGGCCAACACCTCCTCCTCCGTGACGGAGTCGTCCAGACCCAAGATGCGCATATCTATGCACTTCGTGGGTCTGGACACTCGGACGTCATCCGCGCCCAGGGACGCCCTAAGCCTTTCGGCTAGAGCGTCCGCGGCCGGACCGCTGCCTGCTCCAGGGATCTCGAGCATCCTGGCCCCGGTCATGGTGACCCTGAGCCGGAGACCCCCGACGATGCCAAGCTCACCGAGGTTGATGGCCTCCTTGGCCTTGGTGAGCGTGTTGGCATACGTCACGCCCCTCTTGACCGCGTCCGGCTGCAGCGTTAAAACTACAGCCGCGGTCTTCGGGGCGCGGAGCGCAGCCGCGACGCCTCGCAGATGTGTGGGCTTTGTGTGGTGGTGTGGGAGCGGGAGCAGGAGCGGGAGCGGTGTGAATACTTTAAACTTTAAAAATATAGTGTTGTATTTTTGTTGAATCTGAGATTTTGCAGACGCGCAAAATAAAAAGTCATTTAGTATCCATGTGTCAATTAAATTCAATATAAGAAGGTCAAATGTTAAATACTTCACATTTATTCACCAAATAGTAGACTCCATCCTTTCAAAATGTTATTGAATAACCAATGAAGTGGAACAAACAGCCCTTACATTTATTGTAAACACAAAAATAGCTGTTATTATTTAACTCCAACAAACTCCTTGTTTATCCGCGAATTTCGGGCGGCCATAAATACTGAAAGTTCCGGCGCATGTTTTATTTACATCGCCGAATCTGTGCCACTAAGTGCACAAGTTTAGCTCGCGCGACAAAACTCCATGTCTGAAGAAACAAGAGCTGCGTGCCATAATTAATTCATGGCGTGTCTCGGCGCGACACGCGACTGCGACTGCGACCCGACGCAGCCGCGACTAGTCGCTACCTCCGCAAATAAGCTCCGTAATAGAATGCCGTCAAGTTTCGTCTACTTAGTTAAAACTATTATACCAACTTAGCATTCTATCCGCAAACTTTACGACATAGGTATGTTTTAGCGCGTTCTGTTTACATTAACATTTTAATTTGTTATAGTGTCGCACATCTGCGCCGACAGATAAACAGCTCCTGAACGTAACAACTGTAAATGATGACGAGAGGCGGTGACGAATGGAGACCCTCGACACTAATTTATGCGTGAAATAAATACGCAATAAAACAATTTGGGAAAAAACAGACGCTAACACGAGCTCGCCTATCACGGTGAACACGCTTCTAAGCCGCTTCACAGTCCCTTTTAATTTATTCAAGTCAGAAATATTTCATTCGCATAACGAGCTCATTGTCTAACTTTATGATTCCATATTTCCCGTATTTATAAAAGTTACCCTCGGCGGAATTAAGAGCCGCGGCGCTCGCGGAGGTGTCGCCTCCTGTTCATTACGCGCCGTGTATTTATATAATTAAAGCGCACAATAAGGCGGCCCCGGGCCCCCGGGCCCCTCCGCCGGACGACTAACTTTTCGTATTAATTAAAAACGAGGCGTAGAAACGCGTCATCACCTCTGGAAAATCGCGGCTAACCGTCCCGGCGCTATCGCTCCTCACATCTACAAAAGGTCCGGCTAAACTTTAATACGCTTTAAAAGTTCTCGAATATTTCACTGTTTCAGCCACTTAAGACAAATTGCTTCGCCCGTTTTGGGGGTTATTTTTTCTCGCGAGCAAACTCGTCCGCGTCCGTAATTTCACCGTTCGTTGCTTCATTTCTGGCGAATTTTGGCGTTTTTCAACGCTTCAGCGCGCAGCGGGTTGCGAAGGGTTAGGAGCGGCGCGCACTCCGACCAGACGCTTCTAAAGTTAGCGTTTGGGCTTCACAGTCACGCGTTCAGCATGCACGTGCGATTAATCTTGCGAATGCTTTCAGTACAATGAATGCGTTCTCTTGCAGAAAAGTTTTCTCTTAAATTAATGAGATGAAGTTACGCCTACCGAATACGTTGCTAAACTAAATTTTAATCTTAAAATACAAGTTAAAGTTAGTCTTTATAAGTTGCGACAGTGAGCACGATTCGGATGCAAAATAGCGCTATTCCATTAGAGTTTGCGGCGAGTTATGGTGCATTAGTCGATAAAGCATGGTTTGCGTTGCGTACGCCTGAGCCGGCTAATGAAGGCGGGTGGCGATACAGTGCCGTGACGTACGAGACACATGTATCACGGATTGGCTGCACGTGCGATTATTTAATCGCATCCGTGTACCTGACTGTATATTACTTACTCATGATGTGTGTTACATAATAGTTATTTATGATATTAGTGCGGTAAGTTGGTTTTTACAAACGAGTAGACGAATGTGAGCCCGAGACGAAGTCGAGGGCTTACCATAGTCACGAGTTTGTAAATACCAATGTCCGCACGTATGTCATACAACGTTTTTCGACACATTTGCGAGAAAACAGTACATTGGGATTTTTTTTATTTTTTTATTTTTAGATATCAGTCGGAAAGTCACAATAACCATACAATAACGTAGCGACTTTGACGTTTCTAATATGAAAATGGCGCGAATTTGCAAATGGAACTACATCTTTCGTTTCATTTTCTCTTTATTATCAAAGTGAGACAAACGTATTGTGCAAAACCGCTTCCAAGGAGGTTCGATCATTCAGCTTAGTTATTCTCATAGTGTGATACTCCTTGGTGGAGTTCTTATATATTTTTTATGGAAATAAAAAAAAAACCGTAAAGGATACGCAAGGCGCTATACATCGGAGTATGCGGTAAAATATGTACTTAGGTGAGAGTACCTTATTAACCGCACGTTCCATTGTGTGGTGCGTAATTTTAACCAACTTCTAAAAAAGGAGGAGGTTCTCAACTCGGATGTTTGTATTTTTTTTATGTTTGTTCTCGCATAACTCCTTCGCTTGCCAACCGATTTGAAAAATTCTTTGTAACAAAAAAAAGAAACCGACTTCCAGAAAACACTACAAAGTTCAAAATAATTTTAATTTCGGAAAAAACGAAGAAAAACACCACCACAAACCAAACCACAAATAACGAAGAAGCAACCAAAAACACCGACTTCTGAAATTAAAGTTATTTTGAACTTTTTAGTGTCTTTTGGAAGTCGGTTTCTTTTTTTTTTGTTAAAAAGTTTTTACTTTCGAACAATGTATACAGGCTTCGTAAATGCATTTTTTGAGCAAATGTGTTGAAAAAAATATTTCCTAATATTGTTTGTAGCCTTTTTTGGTAAAGCATCTAACTTGGCATCTTGGAGATATCCATTACATATTAAATCTTATCTATCACTGAAGATAGATGCATAACACACTCATATCACCCAAAAGAAAACATCAACTTTACCTTACTGAACAAAAATGCCAGAACTATAAACACTACGAAAAAAAATGCGTAAGAGTCGTGGAACACTCGGTTAGAACGAAGTTCCTATCCTATGGTTTTGTGTATCATTTTTTCTTGCTTTCTGCCTCGTGTTATTCTTTAGTCAAAGTCAAAGTCAAAGCATTTATTTCAATTAGACCATTTACAGGCACTTTTGAATTGTCAAGGTCGGTCGGTCAAAAAAAAAGATGAAGCTATTTGCACGTTCCAAAGCGTAGATCTCTATGGAGAAGAACGTACAAGAAACTCCACGGACACTCTTTTAAAAATAATATTATGTTACAAAATTATGGTTACATCATTCATATTGAAATTATACATAATATGTGAGAACGATGTAAAAGATGTGCAGGATAAAAGAGTCCGGAGTAAAAAAGAAACAATTCAAAGAAATAATTAAAATAGACCATGGCAGCCGAGAGATGACCAGTCTCAGCTGACGGCGCCCGTTCACGAACATGACGCATACGCTAGCACCATTCGGCTCGACCATTTTTAAGGGAGCCACATAATCCAACGCATACGCCACCATCAGCCAGACTTTTGAGTGAGCATGACATCCCCAATCGCCAGGGTACATTCAAGTCAAAACCTACCCAAAATGATCATTAAAGTTTAAATTTGAGGAACCTACATAGTACTCACACATGTGCCGTTAATGCATGAAATTGTACAATGCTAAATAAATTGAGTCTATACAATGAAAAATATTGCATTCTTACAATCTTCGTCCGGTCCAACAATATTTCCAAATGCTAACAGATTACTTTGTGCGCCCTAGTGGCTGTGGAGCAGGACCAGCACTGAGCCAAGCATTTTTATCTTCAATATACTCCCCTAACTCATAATATGCTTGCCTGCATAGTGTGCGTTTAATACAAGATTTAAATTTAGTCTCATTTAGTTCTAATATATGGGGAGGTATTTTATTATAACATTTTAAACAGTACCCCATAAAAGATGAGGCTACTTTAGTTAGTCTGAAACCTGGTTGAACTAATTGGTCCCTATTTCGAGTAGCATAATTATGTCTGTCGCCTCTTTTACTAAAAAGATTAGATCTTTGGGCATCGGTTTTGGATATCATTTTATTGAAGGATCGTGTCACCCTATGGATAACCGTCTACACTAAAGAAAGGGTCGTGACGAAAATTCGTGACGGAAAAATCTTACACTTTTTTTCGCCTAGTCCCCATCCGCCAAGTTCGTACCGTGCGATAAGGAACTTCGGTCCAAAAATCTGCCAAAAAATATGTAGCAAAAATGGAAAGTACGCTATCGCTATCGCTATGTCCAGCAGTGGACGTCTTTCGGCTTTCGGCTGATATGACGCTATCGCAACGAAAGTTGCCGCCTCCGAGGCACATGATATGACAGACGCCGTCGACTTCGACTTCCAACTAGTGAATAAAATGGAGCATCGTTTAAAACATTGCTGCATCGGAATTTTCGTTTCATCTAGATTTCGAAGAAATTGTTGATATTGGAAAATTGGCGAGAATAATAATGTCTTCTATTTTTGTTTTCAAAGAAATTCTGCTATACAGTGATAACATAGCTTTGAACAACTAGAAGATATTGCAAGTTAGATAAAACATAGCTTGATAAAGTAAATTTAATTTTTTTTTTGGTTAACAAAGTGTATGAAGTAGACGACTTCGCGACTTTTGTATAAGACTACTGTAATGTACCATCGCCTATATCTCTCATGTAACTTCGCTATCTGGAAAGCAGAATTTCTCTTGTATTGAGAACAATACAAAACTTTGTGCAATACAACCTGAATCTCTCTGTTACAAAGACGATGCGAAATTAAAACAATTGAAAAACGATATCAGAATCTAAACAGCAGGAAAAGCTAAACAGATATTCTTATCAGCGAATATTTCGTTTATTTTTTTAATTATCGTAAACTATGGTCACTGATACACAACGCACGTGACTTCTGCTACACGAGGTAACAAGCTGATCTCGACTTTATTGCCTTGTAATAGAGCTCGTAATGATTTAACAAGTGGTTTAGGTATGACACGAATAATTTAAGGTGCTTAAACCCATATATTGTGGACAAGATTTGTTGCTGGCGATGTTTTTATCGTAAAGATGGTTTTTGAAGTGATGAACGTGTCATAACGTGTGAGATTGTAGACAAGTGTAGGTGATGGTTTCATTTAAAATAATAAATATCCATGGAAAATTCAAGTTCACGAACGAATGACTATTTGACCAAGTATATAACACCCAAAAGGAGAATCTAAGTTTATCGCCATGTTGTATTGTCATGTGGAACGTTGCTCAGATTCCAGGTAAATCTACTACTACAATTGAACACAGCTACATAGTATTCTACTGCACATCAAACTACGTAACTGTCCCAGCACTACATAGTTATCTAAATGCCTGTGATCCGGCGCCACATCGATCGCTCTCAATACGAGCACATAAAAACTGATTGGCTTTTGTTTTGAATGCTACATTACAACCGTATCAACCGTATCAACCGTATCAACCGTATCAACCGTATCGCTGGCCGCAGTGCTTTGTTCTAGCTTTTAGCTGATTGAGTCACGCAGGATCCCAGTGAATAAATTGATGAGCATTTCAGAAAGTATTATAGGTACCTAATTCATTTATATAACCTCTGACAGACTGGTTTTCAACACCTGATGGCCAGAAATACTTATTCTATTCATCGCATTCGCAAACTGACAAAACTGTAGGGAAATTGACGTGATTTTGAAAGATTGCAACAGGGATGCGCATGTAAACGTTGCTTAAAAATGAGTTGAATTATCCCTTTGTTGTAAAGTGGATCCTTCTAGTGAAGAAGTCTAAATCAGTCCCTCTCCTCTGACGTGCCAATGCCGTCACGATTTCGTTGCAAGAAAGAGCAT
This sequence comes from Melanchra persicariae, assembly GCA_947386135.1. Lineage (NCBI taxonomy): Eukaryota > Metazoa > Arthropoda > Insecta > Lepidoptera > Noctuidae > Melanchra > Melanchra persicariae. Next base: position 669,990 of record OX376653.1, on the reverse strand, counting down.
ACACAACAAATAGCACTATCCCTTTTTCACAACACATTCATGATGGCAATGAGACGTTATCATCATCATCATCATCATATCAGCTGTTAGAAATTCACTGTTGGACGTAAACCTCCCCCAAAAGGGGGGGGGGGTTGCCATAATTGCCACGCTTGGCAGGCGGGTTGGCGATCGCAGTCATGTAGCTGTTGCAATTTACAAAGAATGCTGCTGTCCATTCTCTTGTGAGTCCCTTAGTCGCCTCTTACCACCCACGGGAAGTGATGGGATGCTGCTATTCTTTAATTCCGACACCATACGAAACACGGAGACGTCTTAGTAGGAACAAATAGTAATAATTTTGTAGATCTAAATTTTGAGTAACCTAATTTTGTGGTGAACTACAGATAAAAATACTTCCCCAAAAAAACTTTGCTAAAAACTTTCTTTAGTAACTTCCTTAGAAAAATAATAAGACCCGTTAAGTATTAAGCTCTAAAACTATTACACCAATGTATGAAGTGGAAACGCGAAAACACAGTCGATAAAAGGCAGATGATACCGAGGAAGTCATACCGAAAGCAAACACTTTACGAGCTAATTATGACGTCACACTCGACACATACTCGGCTAACACACAGTTATTATTTCTCCCTCACAGGAAGGCACATTAATCTTATTTATTCAGGATATCGTATTAAGCGGCTCTTGTATCGAGTGACGGTGCCGGTGGGCGGAAGTGCGGCTAAGAGCTGCTCTTCCGCGTGAGGGTTGCGGGCTCTGGTGAAGGGTTAGTGTTGACTACTATAAGTAAAGTATATGTCTTAAACAGCTGATTTTTTTTCACAGTTTCGGGTTTGGTCACATAGTAAAAGTTGTTCATAATGATGATTACAATGACCCTTTTTTAGGTATAGCGTTTGTTCTGTTACACGTTGTATATCTCTATAGAACGAGCGATGGTTTGTTCGCGGATGGCCGAGCAAATTGGCTTCGGTGAGGCGCTTCGTTGCCATAGCGACCGTGACGTCACTAATCCGCGAATCACGCGCCGCACCAAACGCTTGTCACTCGTTAAAACTTTAACAGCTTATGAAATAGTTGAGATATCTATTTGTTTTGTGAAAAACTGAAATTTTCCAAACTAGTTTTTTCGTAATTCAACTAAATGGAGATCGAATGAATTGAATGATGATTTGAAAGATGCTGATAGAAAAAATACTAGTATGACTTGGAAAACTCATTTCTAAAATTAAAATTAGAAAGTCATTTTCTGCTAGCAATATAGTAGTACTCGTTGTGGTTCTGGGAGGCAATTAAAACCAGTCTAAAACCAATTAGCAGTCTAGAATTCTAACAATAAAATACCATTATAACGCACTCGTCAAAATTGAGTTTGAACTGACATCGAAAAGTATTCACCATCATCTGTCCGCTATCTATTTATTTATTTATCAATTGAGGAACACCAATCTGACGACAAAACTGAGGACCAATGTATTATTCCATTTTGTAAGCAACGCGTGCAACGTTTCCATTCGCATCTCAGTGGCCATCAGTCAAAAAAACCTCAATTTCCAGCCATTTTTGACAGATTGCGGCGAACATGCGGCTGCGACCGTTGCTTAAAAATTAGTAGAATTGGCTAATTGCTCAAACAGTAGCTTTCATAATTTTAAGTCCTTCTTTGTCACGATCCTCAAATTCCTAGGACTGTATAACTGTACCTAATAATCAAATAAATCGGCACTTTGTCGTTGGCCGTTCTCAGGTACTCGGATTGGCAACTTCGTTAGTTGCGCGCTTGAGTCTACCGTCTCTCATAACAGTATTATCGGCTTTAAATTAAACAGTTCCCCAAGTAGATAATTGTGAACCTCCTGCCAATAGAACTGCTCTAACGTTATTAGCTATCGAGCGCCACTTGTAACAGGAACACTACTAGCGTACCTCTGATGTAAGGTATTTAATATCGCACCGCTCACTGTGGGCTGGAAGTGGAACCGACTCAATAAAAATTGTATCTTTCTAAACGTGTTTTGTCATTTTTGTGCTGTCTACTATTTATTTGTCAGTGTCTACTACATTGTCTAACAGTACACCTTCATTAATATTAGCTTCTTTATCAACACGACGATAGATATCCCTCCTTGTTTTAACCCACTTATTACTGGCTATGACATTCTTCATTTCTAATTCAAAATCTTTAGTATTTACTAATTGGGAAGCAGTTACTCTTTCTTGAACTATTTTCCAGTGTCACAGAAGCAGGTTTAATCTCTACTTTTCACTCAAATGCCGGTCCCAGCCAGGCGGCAGGCTAGCTAATTTAAAATATTCGCGTTCAGTACAAAGTTTAATTGGAAAACGCGAGACTTAGCTCGGAATTAACGCAGAACGAGAAACTCTTAGGTGCGTTGATTCCGTGCCTTAGTGGTGGTGGTGAGGTGGTGCCTCCGCCGGCACGCCACCAGCCAGTGGTGGCGGGATTTATTGCACAAGCACACATTCACGTATATTGTTCTGCTTCTCCTATTACTCTAATTGAGAATAACTATACCACGACTACTATTAAACAGTTAAATTCGTAAATTAAAATCACTGTTCAATATTATCGAAAATGATTGATTACAGGAATTATTCAGTGTTACAATGGCTTTACCCCGTGATAAGTTAAGCCTATTAAAATCATAATTTACATATGCCATTACATTTCGCCTACTGTTCTCTTTACCATGATAAATCTCACTTCTAAAACATAATTTAATCCGGTCATCAATGGGCCGAGGATCATTGTTCATTGCGTCAAAAACTACATAGTGCCAAATTAATAATATATTCAGTAGTGTTTCAATAAGCGTGTTCTGTATTGAATTAGGTTTGTGTGAGTTATGTCGTGTTGTTCGGCGATCGCATTGTTCATTATTCAGTGTTCATTACTCACGGGCTCGCATTCATTGCGGCTCGAGTGGCTGGGCGGATCACACACTCTAATGTAATCAGTAATGTAACTCCTCCCAGCCATTCAGTCGAGTTTGTTGTTTAGATTTTATTAGTGTGACGGTACAATTTACTTGACTTTATAACAGTTTATATGTTTGTCACATTTTGGTAAAATAGGAGTACTTATTGCTTCGAAAAACTGTTGAGTATTCTACAAAAATGTTATTTCTAAATTTCAATGGATAGGTATACATAACTTAGCGAAGGAAGTTCAGCATAATATCTAAGGTAATAGTGAAATCTAAGAGATACTTGATCAAGTTACGGCTGTAGGAAGCCCCTTGATACTCTATTCATCGACGTTGCAGGCCCGAAGAGGATCAAGTTGAAAATGAAATAAACAGAACTCGCTGAAGTTACGTATTGAAATGAACTTTAGCGGAGCTGTGGTAATTCATTGAAATCTCTTCATCACTGCAACATGGATGAGGTGATTTCTAGCTATGTCGGTGAATGATTGTTTGTGACGTAGCATCCAGCCTTCATTCGCAGAAGCCTTAGGCACTAGTGCTGATGTAGCACACCCACATTCTGCCAGTTAGTCGTGACCTATTAGGGTAGGTGAGTCCAATGTAGGTGAGCCAAATCTATTGAATCCAGATTACTGAGAATTTCCTTATTGGTAGCCCAATAATAGTTTCTAACTAGAAAGCTCAGCAATCGCTTAGTTATATACCAAACAAGGTATCTGCATGTCAAGGGCCAAAAATATTATCTTTGTCATTTTCATCGATATGGTTAATCTTCTGTCCTACTTAATTTTTGTAGTCGATATCGACTCCCTGACGGCCCATCTCGCCTGTTTGCTCAAAATAATGAGGCTCGCTGATTGCCAGTGACGCGCGATTTGATACCTGCCGACCGTAGCCCGAATGAAGCCGAAGCAACTGCCCGGTCTAATCTGGTTTTTAATTTAGCGTTTTAATTACAGGGTTCTACATAATTTTACTGCTTACGTAATTAAATGATAGGTAAACGTTATTGACTTGTAAGTACACTTATTATTTTTTACCAAAATACGTACCTACATAAATTATCATTACGACTGTCTGGTTCTGTACTCATTAATTAATTCGGTCATTGTGTTGTTTTTTTTTGTGTATCCTTAACAAACGCAATCTACGCCACTATCAATCAAGCCTGGGGCTTTGCAATAATGAGTTAAGATTCAGCAAAACCTCAAATTCAACACAAGAGTCTCCACACCATTACTACAATATCTTCGAGAACCTTCGCCGCAGTTCCACTGAATGGCTTCCCTAACGTATTGTCTAACCCCAACTAGTAGAACTTACGCAATAACTATTGATTTAATTGGTTTCATACACAAGGAAGCATGTATGCCTTAGTCGAACTCCACGCTACAATAATCCGAGCCATTGTTCTGAGCACAAAGCTTCGCTCCTCAGGTATTAAACTGTTCGGACTTAAATTGAAAATTTTCGTCCTATCGGGGAATAATGGGCGCCATTGAAACAGTGCCACTGTGGGACACATTATTGAGTTTTGCGCGTTTCTGAACAAAGATTGTGAGCGTCCTCGTTAACGAGTTTAACACTTAAATCCAACTGGCTGCTAGTGTTCGCACAAAACAGAAGCTGAGCTTAAAAAAGATAATTTTGAATGAAGATTTAAATATTTTATTATTAGTAGAAGTTATTTATTAAGCTTTGTTGATGTTGAAGATGATTTGCCAGTACACCCACTCTGTTAGCCAGCATCCTTTGTCTGATCATATTTCAGAACAGTCTCCATCAGCCACCTCCTACCTAAAGGTTTTCATCAACAACACTACACCAGAAAACAATAACTTTCATTAATAACGCCCACTCTCTCTAACTAATCCGTGTAGGATTACCGTTATTGTGAGCTGTCTGACCGGAAGTGACGGAAACGAGCGGCGCGGCGGCGAAGGCAGATAATGGCGGCGCATCCGCGGCGGAAGCGCTTCACATCTGACCAGTGTTTGAGTGGAAGTTTGTCTTCAGTGACATGACAAGGAGTTCGTCTAGTTAACCAGAGAAAAACACCAAAGGTCTTAGAAAAAAAACACTACAAATTAGTAAGTAGTGCTTTGGTGAGGTTTCTTCGTTTTTTGACACCGACTTCTGAAACTAAAGTTATTTGTACTTTGTGGTGGCTTTTATTTGGAAGTCGGTTCAATTTTTTTGCTTAAAAGCTTTTTTATTTTTTCACTTTTTAGTGCTGTTACCCCTAACATTCCAAACAGTCAACACCTCTTTCGAACAAAAAAAGAATTTTGAAAATCCGTATATATTTAAGACGGAGTTATGCCCGAACTGCCAGGGTTGCGGATTTTGTTCGAAAGAGTTACCACGACCCTGGAAAGCAAAAGGTACTACGAGGAGCACGGATGGGTAAAATTATAATAATAAAAAAAAATAAAAATCGTTTATTTCTCACCACAAGCCAAAAAATACAAACAAAATTGACACACGAAAAAAAAATGTACGGAAATTGAGGCTTTTTTGACTGATTGAGATTGACATGCGAATGCGACCGTTGTTTAAAAACCGGCCAAGTGCGAGTCGGACTCGCGCACAAAGGGTTCCTTACCATTTTCTATAAAAAAACGGCAAAAAACATGTTTGTTGAATAGGAGCCCCACTTAAATATTTATTTTATTCTGTTTTTAGTATTTGTTGTTATAGCGGCAACAGAAATAAACCGTCTAGCTATCACGATTCACGAGATACAGCCTGGTGATAGACAGACAAACAGACAAATGGACAGCGGTGTCTTAGTAATAAGATACCATTTTTACCATTTGGGTACGGACCCCTAAAAATTAATAGAATTAGTCATCTGATCCTCATAATTAAATGGCGAATCTATTTTCATTAAATACCCGTCAATTTGTACCAGTTTCTTTCCAAGATCTAGATTAAAATTATCATTCATCATCAGCCTAGCCTTATCCCAACCCCACCAACCGTGTCTCCACGTTGCCGTCGTGGTAGGGCTTGCGTGTCTCAGTGATCTTGGGGGCTTTGCCGTAAGAGCCACTCATGCCGGAAGGTCCCAAGTGAGAGACCAGACCAAGAGAGACACAAGAGGGGCACACCGTTCGGAGACTTGAGCAGTGTTCGGGTCCTCGGACGGTGTGCGTCTCATTGGCTTGCTCGCTGCTCTCTGGTACGCGTCTGATCATCAGACGTGACTGTGAGGGCAGCGAGCAAGCAGTGAGAGAGAGGGAGAGAGGAGGGGAGATAGGGACCGCACCCTTTAAAAGGACAATAATGGACAGTACTGCAAGAGATTCTGTACCCCAGGGCGGTCCGGACTGCACAGCAGTCCGGGAATCCGCCACGCCTCGTGCGTCAAGCCCCTCGTATTCTGGGGGGGGCAACAGTGCTGTCCACATTCCGCATGCCAAGGGCATCAGTGGCCGAGGAGGCCCCCGATCCAAGCCGTCCTATAAGGACATGATCGGGTTCGACTTTGGATCGCCCGACAAAGCGTCGGTCGGGCGGAGCGCGTCAAGAGGCGCGTTATATTGGAGGAGGGGCTCGCCTGAGCGTCACCCGGGTGCAGAGTCGGAGTCCGAGTTGGATTCCGACGACCTGGTGACAATAAGCTCGGCGAGCTCTGGACCCGAGGGGGCGGGGGCTGCTGCGGAGGACTCCAGGTCCTTCCGCAAGCGGCCCAGAACAGAGGAAGACCGGGGGTCGTCCGGCAGCGAGGAGGTTGCCTCGGCTCGCAAGATCCCCACCAGCAGGCGGGGCAAGGGCCGAGAGGGAGGCAAGGGGAGATTGCCCGCCTCCAAGGTGGCTGGTCAGCGAGCCGAGGAGTTCGTCGCTGACGGACGACCCCCCGTAGAGGGCGGTCGCAGGGCTCCTGGTTCGGAGTCCGCCGGCGGTGAGCCGGATGACTCCGGACAGGAGCGATTTCGGAGGGCCGGGTTTGCGGAGGTGATGGAGGCCGCGCTTCGCGATGTGGCCTTGAAGAGGAAATTGTCCTCTAAGAACAAGGCCATAAGCGAGGCGATGGCCTCCATTCTGGCGGCAGCGGAGGCTAACAAAGGTGGGCCTCCGCCGGACGGGGTGTCCGAGCTACGGGCGGAGGTCACCCGCTTGGCTGCCGCCACGGAGCGTCTCCGAAAGGAGAACGAGGGGCTCCGCGCAGACCTGGCCAGGCTCCGGGGAGCCGGCCCACAGGGGGCGCCGCAAGGGGGGCACAAGAAGGACAGCCAGCCCGTGCCGCAGGAGAGCCAGGTGCTGAACCTCGTGCGGCGGGAGATGGCAGCCTTCCAGGCGCGGTTCTCCGTCCTGGAAGGCATTGTCCTGCGCCCTCCGTTAGCGGCGAGTGGGAAGGCCCCCCAAGGCCAGAAAAAGTCGTCATATGCGGCCGCCGTAGCTGCCACACCGGGGTCGTCCGGCCAGGACAAAGGGTCCGGGCCGGCACCCGCGAAGCCGGTGCCGGGAAAACCGGACCCGGCCCCGGGAAGGAAGAGGAAGGGTGAAGTTGCTGCGCGGACGGCGAAGGCTCCTGCGCCGTCTGAGCAGCAGCTCCCCCGGCTTCCTCGCCTTCAGCTCCTCCCCCGGCTCAAGCCGAATGGCAAGTGGCCGGGGAGAAGAGGAAGGCGGGAAAGGCAGCCAGGGCGGCCAAGAGGCGGGAGAGGAAGCAGCGGCAGAAGGCGCGAAGCGTCGCGGCTGCGCTCCGCCCCCCCGAAAACCGCGGCTGTAGTGCTTACACTACAGCCGGACGCGGCGAAGAGGGGCGTGACGTACGCGGACGTGCTCACCAAGGCGAAGGAGGCAGTAAACCTTGGTGAGCTAGGCATCGTGGGGGGCCTTCGGCTCCGGGTCACCATGACTGGGGCCCGGATGCTGGAGATCCCCGGGGCAGCCAGCGGCCCAACCGCGGACGCTCTAGCCGAAAGGCTTAGGGCGTCCCTAAGCGCGGACGATGCCCGAGTGTCCAGGCCCACCAAGCGCATCGACATAAGCATCTTGGGCCTGGACGACTCCGTCACGGAGGCGGAGGTGGTGGCCGCCGTCGTTAGGACGGGGGGGTGCTCAGCAGAGGAGGTGAAGGCGGGCACCCTACGTCCTGACAACACGGGCATGCGCACAATTGTGGTGAGCTGTCCCGTGTCGGCGGCCAAGACCATCTCGGAGGGCCGTAGGTTTTTGGTGGGTTGGGTTTCCGCGCAGGTCAAACTGCTGGAACCCCGACCTCTGAGGTGCTTCCGGTGCCAGGTGGGCTACCATGCAGGAGCTCAATGCACCTCGGAGGTGGACCGCAGCGGTCTTTGTTTCCGCTGCGGTCAGCCCGGTCACAGGGCCGGCTCTTGCGTCGCCGCGCCGCACTGCGTAGTCTGTGCGGCAGCTGGCAAGCCGGCCGACCACTGGGCTGGGGGTAGGGCCTGCGCCCCACCCGCCAAAGCCGGAAATCGGAGAAAGCCCTCCGCCACCGCCGTCTCTGCCGCGACCGCTGCCACCGCCGCCGCTTCCTCCACCGCCAAAGCCGGTTCCACTGCGGCTGCTGCTACTGCAACAGCCGTAGTAGAGCCCCTACAACGGGCTCCGGAGGGGCCTGAAATGGAGTGCCAGTAATGGCCCCATTTCACCCCCTCCTGTTGAACGTCAGCCACTGCGCCGCCTAGGAACTGATGCTCCTGAGCATGGCGCAGTGACTGATGCCTGTGGACGGCGAGCAATGGGTAGCTCGCCGTCCGATCAGAACAGGCCCGGGTTGACGGCGCGCTGTGTTCTACGCGCGCCAAGCCAGCAGTCGTCAGCATGGGTCGGGGCCCGTTAAGGCCAGAGCCTACCAGGGTTGCGGATTTGTTCGAAAGAGTAACCGTGGCCCTGGAACGTAAAGGCACTAAGAGGAGCATGGGTGGGTTTTAGTCAGTAGAAGTCTGACACTCCCTGCCGCTCCACCCAGAGCGGGAGGGGTCATTTGATGATTTCCCATCCAATAAAAAAAAAATAAAAAAAAAAAAGCCTTATCCCAACTATATTGGGGTCGGCTCCCAGTCAAACCGAATTCAGCTGAATACCAGTATTTTACGTGGAGCGGCTGCCTACCAGACCTCCACAACACATTAACTGGGTAACACGGTACTTCTAGGCAAGACTGGTGTCAGATTTTCTGGCTTTTGACAATCCGTAACGACTGCCTAAGATCTCCAAATGACAGCCGGGACCAACGGCTTATCGTGCTTTCCGAGGCACGGAGGAGTCTCGGTATGTTAAGATGGTCACCCATCCACAGACCAACCTCGGCAAGTGTTGCTTATCCTTGAAGATCGGTCCGTGCGGCTGTTATAATTTATCATTAAGCTCTAGATAATAAACCAACTAAAACGATTACATTCTTCTCATCTCAGTTTTATTTTAAAATTTTAACGACGTACTTAATAATTTAATTTTAAGAGATTAATTATTTGTTGGGTATTATTTATTGCTTACAATCTAACATTGTAATTGGAAACCGCCTGTGTTGATAATATTTGTGGATTACTTTTGAACAAAGAATTACTATTTTATTACAGAACAAAAAACAAATTAATACATTACTATGCCACTTGATAAATCTTAGGCTATTCAAATCTTAATTAGTATTAAAATTGGTGCCAGAATAACCTCTTTAATGTTGGTACATATAATACTGAAAATTGTATGAACTACATCAGAGTCAGGAATCTAGAGAAAGCTTTATAAAGGTACGCAGTTCTGAAACTAAATCCAGGAATTAAATTCTATAACGCTATAGATGTGTGCGGAGAATGAATTCGCTTTCTCGTGCAGCCACTGAGGAAATTTGTTGAGAGCGCGTGTAGCAAATTGCGTAATTCTTACACTGAAGCATATTAGTTAGTATAACATTTCCATAATACCTCTCTGGATGGGTCAGCTCCATCCACTGACGGAGATAACCTACTTAGCCGGCAGGATTCCTGCGTGATGTTGTGTCCGCTAGGCGAGGGTTAGGGATTCCTACATAATGTCGTGTCCGCCAGTAAGGTTTAGGCTCACCAATGAAATATCGCGCACAATCTCCCTGAAGCCGGAGTAATTTAAACAAGAATGATTTATGTAAGTAGGCGGGCATGATAACGTGTTTCACTAACCTCCATGTTTATATTTTCAGTTGCGTTCGTAGCTTCCATGAATGTAGATTTTGTAGTGATAGTACTGAAATTATTTCTGTGTATCTTAGCCACTTTTTGTTGATAACACTAACCTATATACAGCCTAATCCTTAATTCATTTTTCTAGAGCCTTTCTTCTATTTTTTTCATATCTCTTTTGCCACACCCACTGTTACCACACTACCAGCACACTGTTGTGAACAGCGAGACGAGCCTTTTTGGACATCGACTGGCTGGTCACAGTCGCATTTACAGCACCATTCACTTGCCTTTGATTTTAATGTTTGTACCAGTATACAATAATTGGCTTTGTCCTGACTGATGGATCAACGCACAGCCTAAACTGCAAGTGAAATTTCGAGGACGTGTTCCTTATATTATTTATGATGTAGGCATCTGATAACAAAAGATTTTTGAGAAATTCAGCTAATGAGGTGGTGTAATAGGGGGTGGAGATTTATTCAAAAATTCTTATTCCTTGAATCACACTTGAATATACTCCAAACTTGGTACAAATAATAATAAAGATTGCCACTATTAATTCTTCACAACTGCCCCCCAGAAACGATTTTGGGAGTGTTGAAGTGTATAAGGAAGAATCTTATTCCTCGGGTTAAACTTGGCACAAATACTGGCCAAAGTGAATAATAAAGGCTGTTACTATTCGTTTTTCATAAGTCCTCAAAACGACTATTTAAGGGGTGTTAAAGTTTGTATGGAAGATTTGGATACGAATATTCCATACAAATTTTAACACCCCTTATAACTTTTTTTTTTATAACTTTAAACTTTGCACCTAAGTCAATACCTATAGAGGTTTTTATTGAATCTAGAGAATCCTATAGAGGTTTTTAGTGAATCGTGATAGCTACAATGTTAGGCCTGAATATTATACAAAAAAAGCGTTGTGAAGACGCGGCGCAGGCACGGCGTAAGGTACGATTCCGCTTGAAAAACGTTCAATACATAATGTAAGTAGACACGTCGTCGTGAATTATACACACAAATATAATCCAGGCCTTACACAGCTAGGTTTCTTCTACGATATGAACAAGGATTCAGAACCTATATTTCTTCAATTCAAACCTGTAAAGGGATGAAATGAGATAGCAAATTTTGTATCGTAATTTTTTAAAGTAATTATGATTTACTTGAAACTTGATCTATATTCACTTCGATTTAATTTAACAGAGTGAAAATTGGTGGCAAAGTATGATGTAGACCATATCCTGGAATAATACATCTATGCACGTTATACCATAATCCACATTTAAATAAGTAAACAGTTTATCAAACATTTTGAAGATGTCTGTTGGTACCTATCTGAGGCATGCTTGAGAACAAGCCGAATTTACATTACGAAACAAGTTTCATGCATGATGAAATTAATTTCATAACACTACTTTCAGTACCCGTGAAACTAGTTTCATTAAAAATAACAGTGTCGTGAAACCCACAGTATGTCTGTGTTCATGGCTCCGCTAACATCTAAGCCTTAATTTGCATTACTAAATGTTGTGATACAGATAAGTTTATGGTAGGCCCCCTGATGTCATTGTATAAAATTAAGAAAAGGTTGTCGGGAAAGAAAAGATGTTGGTGGATTCGAGGCTGGCTAGCAAGAAAGCATGCACGACTAAAAAACACTCGTCCTATCAACGCAGGCACTTTCGCGACACTAGTTTCACGTCGCGTTTATACGATAACATTAGTTGCATGACACTAGTTTTATCCAAAAATCGCGCGCATCACGAAACTGTTTCAGTGTCGTGAAATCGATGCATGCATTATAAAACTTGACGTTTACACGTGAAATTATTGGTGAAATTAATGTCACGGAACTACTTTCATGCCACTAGTTTCGTAATTTAAATCCGGCTTGGGAAATTTTCCACATTGCCAGTTCTCAGAAATAACACCACCCTAAACCTATTAATTATACTTCAAGGGTTTCAGTCTAAAGCCTACTGCTCATTTTGTAGCTAAATTTTCATTAGTATAGTTCAATAGAAACATGGAATTTCAATAAATTACCGAGATATTTCACTGGGAATTCTCGTCCCTTCATATTTCTTGTTGGCAAGAAATAATTCTAAAAACAAACGAAGCTCAATCAAGTCAAACGGCGAAAATCAAGAAATTAGGGTGTCAAAGGTCATCAAAGGGAAGTAAGCCCACACCAATCTGAAGGCGGTAATAACTCGTAATGAACATTCCGAACGCGTGCCTCGGAATATGAACACCGAATTACTATCGAAATTCCTCCGGTGCCATCGCGGAACTTCTACTTTATTAGCGACTAATAAAACTTTACGACGCCCTCATTTTCACTAGGGCTTCCATCTTGATTCCAATTTATACAAAATCAATTTTTCAATATCTGATATTTTGGATCACATTTGTTCGCACGTCAACATGAATGTTTTACATGTAAATATTTGCATGCAGCATTTTGTATTCAGGTTTTTTTTCATGGCAATTATTTATGAATGCAAAAATAAGAGCAGAACCTATTTTATCATTATTTTTACGTAGACAAGCACTACTCTTAGTTCTTTGAATCATAGAATTAAATTCGTCTGAACAAACTAGATGACTTATCAAAGTTTACCAGCTGAAGAGTGCTTCCATGGTGAGCTGCTCGTGAAGGGAGAGTTCAACTTACAAGTGGACCCTGGATCGCTTGAGACTCTTCAGAATGCTTGGAAATTACTGAATTTGATCCTGTTTGAACTAGTTACTCAGTATTTCTTAGATTTAAAGTGCTTCAGTTAGTAACTTGCAAATGAAAGGAACTTAATCAAATCAAGCTCGGAGCAGTTCGAGTAACTAACTTGTGTCTATTTAAAGAGTTTTTCTAATGCTTCTATCGAGTCTGGTTACTTATTATTACCTGGCCGCAATTCAGAATTCCTTTCTTTGATATTATGTTGAAAACTATTTAAAAGCCCCAGCTTTAATCTTACAAACCAGTGTTTGTATTACTTTAAGATTTCTATCTTCAAAGTTATCTACCATCATTATAGTAATCGGTTCTTTCTATTTACGGGCTCACATTTACCATTATCATTAGAGTTGAATATAAATCTCAGTTGTAATTCAGCCCCATAAGAAACGGCGTTAACGATCCGCCTCCCGCGATCCTACAGATTGCCATGGGCGATAACATGAGCCCCATTGTAGCGCGCGTTATTTTACTAAGAGGTCACACAGAAATGGGCCACTCCATAAATTAGTTCAAATCTCGGATTATGAAGCTCAAAATTTATCCGGAAAGTTACAGCTGCAAGATTGGTTCGTCCAAATTTCAAGCGATGGAGAAGACACTTTTGCGGATTAATCTGATCATTAATTTGGGAGCACTAAGCCCCCTCAGATATTCGATTATGTGTTACCCGGATGACCGGATCATTTCGGTGGATTCCGTTCTTTGTGTTGCAATGGCTATCGTGTTATTGAGTTGGCTCGTGTTCAACTTAACTGCAATATCTAGTGGATCGTATTTTTTTAAATTTATAAAATAAATATAGTATTTATTTTGGGGATTTTGTTCAAACAGCAAAAATTGTCCTTTCAGCTGGCTGTTACTGTTAGTTTTGAAAACAATGTCCTCAATATATTTTTGTTCAGTTGTTAATTTAATATTTATCAATTTTGCCTAGCATAGTTAATTTAATAAAAAGAAAATGACTTTTTGTAATTTGTTCACAATCATTGAAAGTTACGTGATAGGAAATTACTGCACTAGCCACACATTTGACCCAAAGTTAAAACTGTACAAAATTTTACAGACAGCTCCCAGCATGCAAATATGCAATAAACTTTAAAACTCACAGCAAAGTGATATATTTTGCAACAAAGCCAAACATTGCACATAAAACTATAAAATCTGGCTTCTTTTGCACCCCAGCGGCTAGTTTGATAAAACGGCCAACAGAAGCCAGACAAAGTAGGAGACAAGTGTGTAATATATGTTTTTATGCCCAGTGGGCAATGTGGGCACTGTGGGCAATGTGGGCAGTGTGGGCATTGTGCGGTGGCACGGCGGCTTTGTCTCGGTTTAGCGGCTCGTTAATCATCGTGACGCACCGGTCGCGCTACCGATAAGGCGACACACTGATGGGGACGCCTACAGGCCGACCACACAGCCAGCCAAGAATTATAGTGGAAAAATATTTTTATAGGCGTAAGAGATGTGATAAGAAATGATATAGAGCAAATCCGCTTTTCCCTTATCAACTTCCAAATCGATTTAGTGAATGGAGCCTCCGAGCGATAGAAGCCCTTTACCTAAGCTTTGGAACTCCTTATAGCGGATTTAGATAATGTATGAGCGTATGACATTAGTAGAGAAGTTTAAAGCTTTTACCAATATTTCAGAACAAAATTGATGACCAAACCATCCAATTTTCAAGTAAATTACTTTTACCAAAATAAAACTGTATGAGAAACAATATTAGCCTTTATTGTAATAAATGAAAAACGTCAAAACAATTGCAAAATTCCAAAATATTTGACTCTAAACCAAAATGAACGATATAAAACTACAGCGTGATTTGGCGGATTACTCTGTAATAATTCCCGGTTGGATCCTTCAAAGTCCTAATATTGTCTTTTGATAAATAAACTAAGGCGTGCTCGCAGCTGAGACTCAATTATTATTTCATTACAAACTGCCTTTATTACGTTGTACAGTGCCTGGAGATATCGCGAGGAAATGAATTGTATCGCCGGCGTCGGTGCGGCTCTACGGCGCAGATACGGCGCAGATACGGCGCCAGAAGTATCACGCTTACTGTTATTTGCGTCTATTTCGTCTGTTTTAAGAGCTATCAAACAAGTATTGAAATTGAGAGGCCAGTAATTCAAATGTGTGTGCTTTGGAAACTAAACTATTAACGAGGAAGCGGCTATATAACTGAAATTGACTTCCGTAAAAGCGAATTTAGTACATTTGTCTGAAGTAAGTGTAGCTTTAATGTCAACGAAACTGCCAAAATAAAACATAATTTCTGGGTATTTCTTCATAAATTAAAATGAAAGTCGTGGATTCCGTTTGAGTATCTATTTATTGATATGTTTTAACATGAACTACTTTCTGATCGATTCGATATAACAACTTCCTTCATAATCATGACAAGTAACTTATATAACCATATTTTGTCATCAATATGATGTTCTTGTATTTTATGTATCTTCATACTTTACAATGAGATACGTAATAATATTATAACTTTTTTCCGAAAGGTTGTTGTAAATTGCTGTACTACCAGTCATTGTTACTTTGTCGCGATAGATCTAGACCCCTCTACAGATCTACGGGACATATTGACGACGACCTTCAGAATATTTCTTACTTTACTTTTAAATTATTGTTGAATATATAGAATGATTTGACGACGCCATCAGTAAGTATATATCAAAATGTTATACTTCACGTTAAGTAAGTGACATTTTTACTGCTTCTCTTGGTGAAAATACGCGCTCCACGTATTTTTCATGAAAACTGACAATTCATTACTGTGATGCATCGAGCCTTGTAGTTACTAGAAACCAGAGACAAAGGAACAAGAGGAATCGAAACAAGGTCAAGCGAGCATTGTCTCACACTCTCTAAAGTCCAGACTTTACGCAACTTCAAACTTTAAAGTTTCAGAACTGAATTCAATTTCAAAGCATGTTCATGACAGATGAAAGAACATTCTGTTTGTATTGCAAGGCTATAAAGTAGATAGATGATTTAGTTTATTGGGAATATACAGAGTATTGCCGATAGGTTTTCAATTCCAACATAGGTGAATTACGTAGGCAATAATATTGTTGAGTAAATCAATGTATGTATGTGTGAAAGAGTGAAGTAAGTACGTATGCATGTGTGTGTCGCCATAATATCCATTAGAAATAGTCACTTAACCAGTCGCAAATAAATCAGCATAGTGCAAACACGTATTTTTATTAACAAGAATGCCCACAAGCGAAACTGAACCTTAAACCTACCACATTTTGGTCGACATCGAGCCGGACATCTGATCGACTTAAGACGTTTCATGCACTGAGCGCAATACAAAAGGACGGGTCGAGCGGCGAGCGACGAACAATAGAAGGAATTTGTCATAAGAAATATAAGTACATTTTAAACCTCATTAGTGAACAGTGAATGTGATCAAAACAAGATATTAGAACTAAAAATATACGAAGAAACGTTTCGTTTTATCACGAATTGAAGGTTTATTACAACAAATTATGGCAAATACAGTGGAACAATTATTAAATGTGTTAGAAGATACGGCTATGTTGCTAGAAAAAACTCATTTAAACCTTAAGAAATGTCCGAAACAACGTTTAACAAAAGGATACATAGAAACACGCATTAAAAACATTGAAGAATATTGGTCTACATACAAAGGTGCCTACATAGAACTAGTAAAATGTGTTCCAAAAGCGAATCGACAAGACATTCCATATTTCGTGAAGGAAGAATACTTTGTTCAGGAAGATTTGTATACTTGTTTACTAGCCGATCTTAATGATTTATTGTGTTCATACAACAAGTCACCTGTTTCTATGCAAGCTGACCATAACATTAGTGGTTCTATGGAAGTGCAAGTGAAGTTACCAAGGATTCAACTTCCCACCTTCTCAGGTATTTATGATGAGTGGCCTGCTTATCAAGATCTATATATGTCATTAGTGCACAACAATCCAACATTAAGTAAAGTACAAAAGTTGCACTATTTAAAAAGCAGTCTTACGGGAGAAGCCCTGTCGCTAGTGAAGCACGTGCAAGTTACAGAAGTTAACTATGACGGCGCGTTGAGTATGCTGAAGGCGCGTTTCGGTAACAAGCGCATTATTGTCAACTCAATATTGAAAAGATTGTTTGCACAAAAGAAGATACCTACTCAAACTGCAAATAACATTAAATCAATATTAGATACGACTACTGAATGTCTGAACGCACTGATAAACCTGAAACTGACAACCAGCTCATGGGATACGCTCACCCACTCACTCATTGTATTTTTAATCGTCCAAAAATTGGACCCAGAGACGCATCGAGAATGGGAAGAAATTGCTTACGATGAAAACGACGACGAGTTACCTAAATGGGATGCATTGCACAAGTTCTTACAATCAAAGTTTCGCACGCTCGAGCTTATCTCGCCTGCAAGCAGAGAAAAGCCTACTCCTAAGGGAAAAGAATACGCTGTTCACGTGTCCACATCAAATACCACCTCTTCAAAACCAAGAAGCTGCGCTATGTGCGAAAAGGACCACACATTATGTCATTGTGAGGAGTTCATAAAACTTAATCCAGCAGAGAGGTGTGAGTACCTGAAACAACACAACCTATGCTATAATTGTCTGGCCCCAGGACACTCCGCTTATAGATGTCGCCTGAAGATGTCCTGCCGAAAATGTCACAAACGTCATCACACGCTCACGCATCAATCCACGCCGATGACGTCACCAAATCAACCAGACAACAAGAAACAACAAAACAATGAAGTTGAAACTAACCAAGATTCTGCAAAATCAGCCGAAACCAACGTTACACTTTCATCGCATGTCGCTGCTAATTTGTCCACTGCATTACTGGCCACAGCCCTTGTACCAGTAAAAAACCATGACTCGGGACAAGTGACAGTGCTCCGTGCTTTGATTGACCACGGCTCTCAAGCAACGTTCATGAGTGAAAGAGCGGCCCAGCTGTTACGATTGAGGAGAACGCTTGTCAATGGCACCATCACTGGAGTCGGCTCAACCAAAACCAACGTTAAACATGCTGCAGAATTTGAACTGCTATCCAGGCACGACGCTTGTTTCAACCTTAAGGTCAAGACGTACATCATGTCTACGCGACTCACTACCACATTACCGTCACAAACCATCTCCACCAACACCTGGCCACATCTGCAAGGACTAGCTCTGGCGGATCCGAGCTTCAATAAATCAGGACGAGTAGATTTATTACTGGGTGTTGACGTGTGTGCCCAAATCATGAAGGGTGAAGTTATCAAGGGCCCCCCAGGAACACCATGTGCGCAAAACACCACCTTGGGTTGGATCCTATTTGGAAACGTGGAACACAAACTACCTGGAGATGAAATTATCGTCATGCACCTCAATCTTGATCTAAATGATCTGCTGAAGCAAATGTGGGAACAAGACACATATTATAACAAACGACAACCCACAGCTGAGGAACGAAAGTGCGAGGAAATCTATGAGAGCACGACCACAAGAAACAAGGACGGACGGTATATTGTAACATTGCCAAGGAAATCTAACATGCTATTATCAACCCATGGAGATACGAGACCAATAGCTTTAAAGAGATTATATCAATTAGAACAAAGATTTAAGAATAACCCAAAACTTAAAAGCGACTATGCTACAGTCATGAAAGATTACGAATTAAATTACATGGAAAAGGTACCGGAACAAGAAATATCCTATCCCTCTGTGTACTTACCTCACCACGCGGTAATAAAAGAAGACAAAGAGACATCCAAATTAAGAACTGTTTTTAACGCATCTCAAAGAGGAAGCAACAATGTATCTCTCAATGATGAACTGATGGTAGGACCACAGTTACAAGATGACATGAGAAGTCTAATCATGCGATGGCGGATGAAGAAGGTTTGCTTCGTGGCTGACATCCAAAAAATGTATCTTCAAATTATCGTTAAAGAAGAAGACCGAGACCTACAACGAATTCTATGGAGAAATGATAATCAAGAACCTGTCCAAGACTACCGTCTTACCAGAGTCACGTTCGGAACTGCTTCTGCTCCTTACTTGGCAGTAAGGACCTTGCATCAAGTAGCCCAAGACGAAGGACGAAACTATCCTGAAGCAGCGGAAATAATAAGACGCGACTACTTCATGGATGACATGATGTCGGGTAAAGACAACGTAACAGATGCATTAAAAGTGGCCAAAGAAATAGACACCATACTTCTGAAGGGCGGGTTCAAACTGAAAAAGTGGTGTTCAAACGATGCTGACTTTCTAAAAGAATTTGAAGAAACTGAAAGAAGCTCTCACGTAAAACTAAATATTACATTAGACGGAATTACACGAGCCTTAGGACTACACTGGAACATGGGCAATGATCGATTTCAATACAGTCCAAACTTACCCGCTACGTCAAAGCTTACTACGAAAAGAACAATTCTGGCGGACCTACAGAGATTGTTTGATCCACTAGGCTGGCTGTCACCTTCTATTTTGCCAGCAAAACTTCTCATTCAACGATTATGGCTGCAAGGAGTAACATGGGATGAAGAAGTAGACGAAAACATTGCCGCAGAATGGAATAACCTACGAGAATCAATTAATCTTTACTTACCTGATATTGAGATAGACAGATGGCTTCATACTTCTGAAACTACCATGAAGAACACCAGCATCCACGGCTTCTGTGACGCCTCAGCGAAAGCTTACGCTGCAGTAGCTTACCTAAGAGTACGAACATCCAAGGGTGAAGTAAAGACCTCCATCATTGCCGCTAAAACGAAGGTAGCCCCTACTAAGCCCCAATCCTTACCTCGACTAGAACTCAGTGGAGCTGTACTGCTTGCTGGACTCTTGAAGCATATAAGGGAAGCAATGAATATACCAACCAGTCAGATATTCGCCTGGACCGATTCAACAATAGTACTTTCCTGGCTTTTCGGTGATCCTGCAAGATGGAACACATACGTTAGAAACAGGGTAGTTGAAATACTGGATAACATTGGCAATCATAATTGGTATCATGTCAAATCACCAGAAAATCCAGCTGACACTGCTTCGCGGGGAAAATCCTTGCTAGACCTTAAGGACGATGAACTGTGGTGGAAGGGTCCTGAGTGGCTGACAGAAGGAGAAATCCAATACAGCAGACCAGACGCGATGATGACGGACCTGGAAAGAAAAGAAACAATACAAGTTAGCCTAACAATTGATAATGAAAAGGGTATATCTACAAAATTTGAAAATTGTGATACATTACAAGAACTGCTTAAAGTAATAGTGTACTGCAAAAGATTTTTAAAGGGAAGAAAAATAGAAAATAAAGACTTACCTATGAACACGGAGGAACTGGATGACGCATTGAAAACTTGCTTGAGAATAGCACAAAGAGATAGCTTCGAAGAAGAAATTCACCACCTGAAATCAAACTTACCAATTAAAAGAAAGAGTAAACTAAACAATTTAAAACCTTACCTGGATGAGAATGGCCTCCTCAGGGTGGGCGGAAGACTGCGTCACTCTGACCTAAATGAAGATAGCAAACATCCGATTATTCTTGATCGTGACCACAACCTTACCACTCTCCTCGTCACCGACGCACACCGGCAAACGCTGCATGGCGGAGTCCAAGTAATGCTCTGTTTCCTACGAACTAGATACTGGATCCTGAAAGCAAGGACATTAGTTAAATCGAAGATCAAAAAATGTCTTATTTGTGCGAAACTAAACGCTACGGCAAGGCCACAGCAAATGGGAGACCTACCTCGAGTTCGAGTGACACCTGCAAAACCTTTCTGGAACACGGGCGTTGACTTCGCGGGCCCGTATCATGTCTTGATTTCTAGAGGCAGGGGAGCAAGAACGAACAAGGCATACGTCGCTGTCTTTGTTTGTATGTCGACAAAGGCGATTCACCTGGAATTAGTGGGAGATCTCACGTCAGAAGCCTTCATCGCAGCCTTCCGAAGATTTGTAGCAAGGCGAGGAAGATGCGCTGAGATATGGAGCGACCAAGGGCGCAACTTCGTTGGGGCTAACAGGCAACTGGTAGCAGATTGGACTGAGGCTAAATTACAATTCGAGGGTCCAATCGCCGAGAAGTTAGCCATCGAGGGAACAAAGTGGCATTTTATCCCAGCCTACAGCCCACACATGGGTGGACTCTGGGAAGCTGGGGTGAAAGCGATGAAACACCACTTAAAACGGATCATGACTAGACATATGACCTACGAAGAATTGAGCACCTTGTTATGTCAAGTTGAGGCTTGCCTCAACTCACGGCCTCTAACCATATTGGATGACACGGACAACGATCACCTGCAACCACTGACCCCCGGTCATTTCCTTATTGGTGAAACACCCATCACTGTGCCGACACCAGACCTCCAAGATATCCCAATGAGCCATTTATCGAGATGGCAGCATCAACAAAAGTTATTGACTGACTTCTGGCACAGATGGCAGCAAGAATACCTGTCAAGAATGCAACAACGTTCAAAATGGCACCACCAGGTCAGGGAGCTTGACCTAGGACACATTGTCCTAATCAAATCTGATAATTTACCTCCGGGTAAATGGTTGATGGGACGCATTGTTGACAAACACCCGGGTACTGATGGTGTGACGCGTGTGTACTCTGTGAAAAGTGGTGATAGTGTAGTGCAGAGGTCATTTAATAAGTTATGTTATTTACCAATAGATATTGATACTTGAATTTGTATGTTAGTTCAAACCAGGAAATGTAAGATTACTTAACTGATTAATTTAATTAAGTTTGTGAGACATTGTGAAAGGGCTATAGACCCTTTGGTGGGCGGTATGTTGAGTAAATCAATGTATGTATGTGTGAAAGAGTGAAGTAAGTACGTATGCATGTGTGTGTCGCCATAATATCCATTAGAAATAGTCACTTAACCAGTCGCAAATAAATCAGCATAGTGCAAACACGTATTTTTATTAACAAGAATGCCCACAAGCGAAACTGAACCTTAAACCTACCACAAATATAATTTTGCATATTCAATATAGATTCCAGTTCAGCTATTGATTAATATAATATTGAATTTATATTATATTCAGGCAATAGTTTGCCAACTCATTGATATTCAGAAACATAATAATGTCTGGGCAGTTGTTCCTACGTAATTGTATAGTATTTTTTTTTTTCGTCTTCCAGTATATTTTGGCGAATCAAAGAAAACCAGCTAGAAGTAAGAAAAAGTTGGAATGCATAAAATATATATTTATATTAACATCTTGAGATTTCCACAGTAGCTTCAAGTCTTGCCTAACTTGATATAATCCAAGCACAAAGTACTAAGTTTTCTTGAGAAAAACAAAGTTATTTACCCCACACACTTCACATTTGAAGCACACAACGAGCAGGTAACTACCACTTCTCGTTCCATCCACGTCGAATCGAACACGAAGTCCAAACATTTGAAGGAAATGGAAATGTT
The DNA here is from genome assembly GCA_947386135.1 of Melanchra persicariae. Taxonomy (NCBI): domain Eukaryota; kingdom Metazoa; phylum Arthropoda; class Insecta; order Lepidoptera; family Noctuidae; genus Melanchra; species Melanchra persicariae. The sequence goes on along the minus strand of OX376653.1, from coordinate 647,685 downwards.
ATTGTTTTAAGCGATTGTTGGATGCAGCCCGCTTAGCGCCCCGAGCCCGCTTCGGCGGCCCAGCTCTTACCGGCGCCCGCCGCCCGGCGCGGCGGCGCCCGCGGGACCTGGTAATTCAATGAGTCCACCTCGGCCCGTGATCCCAACACGACTTGGATTTTAGATAGGAACTACGTTTAAGACATTGTGTTTACTTGAAAAGCTTGCTTTTGTCTTATTTAAGAAGCTTTGTGTTTAAAGGTGACAATGCCTGACGTTTTATATATTATGTTGAATTACACGAGCATTGATCATTACAATGAGCAGCTAGTTTAACTTTTAAATTACATCACTTTTGGAGTACGCTTTTTATTTTGTTCAGAGTTGCCACTTTATGTTTGAGGTTTCAATCAATTACAGTAATTGGTTTAAAACTTATTCCAATATTTGTATTGGTTCAAACGATATTAGCGAGCATAGGTTTTACATACATTCAAATATGTTTGCCTTCAATATCATGTCTTTTGGTGTATCAAACAAAAGAGATTAATTTAATATGTTTTTGAGAAGATCCAATATTTAAGTATCCTACATTAGAAAGGAGACGGAACTGCTGTCATATAATCTTGGGCCTAGATGTATAAGGATGAAAATGGTGTCAATCAATAGATTATATATTATCAACCAATCTCTGAAAATTCTGCGGATTTCGGTTATCTGAGAGCAGAGATAGAAGAGATTTAGTATAATATTGCGCCTACATTACAACATGAAACGGAACAATGCCCGAAAAAAGTTTTTACTAAAAATACACTGGCCGGTATCATCAACCTATCTTTTTTAAATATCCTTGTCAGGAGGTATCATTGACATAGAAAATATATGTCTATGGGAGGTATATATGTCATGTCATAAATAAATTCTGTCATTATGATTTGTCAGTGTTCATCAACAACAATTAATATTATATTCTGTCAACCAAACTGCTGTTTGACATAAAAAACAATCAATCTTTTTAAAAAATACGTCATTAAACTGCTAAGAAAGCGACATTGTTGCAGGTTATTCGTGACCTAAACCCAGTCTTCTAGACTGTGAATTGTGCAATTTTTTGTATTTTGAAATAGAAAATAATAACTATTTTTTTAAACCATATCTCAACTCTTTACATTTGGGCCCATTTGTTTCCGTCTCTATTATTTCTCAGAATCAGAATCAGAAATCATTTATTTGCAAAGAATGTAGGTAACAAAACAAAGTTTTGATGTCGTAAAAAAAGAAAAACAATTGGATCCATTACATTCTACCTATGAGGCATGCAACATTAAACACTATTATAGTTCGTAATCGCTTGTCACCTTTTGCTCTGATGCATCAGCCAGCACATTAACACCACATCGTCCAGAAAATAATCGTGAGCAGTGATTAGTGCGCCGTGCGAGGGGTGCGGGGGCAGAACTAACGTAATTACGATAATTATGTTACCGACTGATTAATAAACCAATGATTGTGTGTGCACACTGTTTATTGTTTTTAGAGCTCGAGCCGATACAAACAATTCGCGTTAATCACGGCCCTACGTTGAAATGCGATGTTTTGATATCAAGACCAATAGCAGTACGTAATTAAATGGAATATTCATAGACACAAATATAAATTAGTTAATTTATATAGTCGTGCATGTACCGAATAAAGCAATAACGAGACCGTGACAAGATTATGATCGAGCCCAAACTTTGAGCGATGAACTTCGTGACAACAGGGCGAGCTCATGTCACCTTGAAAAATAATCAGAGCTCATTCCGACTCCATCAATTACGAGACCCAAATCAGCGGTGACTGACATTCACCATAAAAACAAACGCGCTTTGAGTAGATGACATTTCACTCACCTTGTCGCAATCACTGACGTTTGTTACATCAAAGGAGAAAAAGAAAAAAGCCTAAACGATAACGTGTATGTAACACAAATAACATGGCTGCTGGGCTGTCACCCCTTCCGCACTGTGGTCGCTCTCGGGCGAACATAACTCATATTTCCAAGCGACGGGAGCTATTGTGGCGCTTGTACTTTTTTCGGCATTCGGCTTCGCAACATGATTGTTTAAAATCACAGAGCGTGTGCTCCCTGATAAGATTTATGTACTGCTTCTGACACTTAATTTTGTTCCCGTTCGCTACTTGACGTCGCGACGAGGATTATAATGTTTTTCACTTTTCTATTTTCATGTTCAATGTTTAGTGGCTCGAGATTTATTTTGAGATGGTAATTTTGTTCGGCTTCTTTCGTGTTTAGAAAGCTGGATTTTTGAGAACAAAGCGGATTAGGTAACTAGAGTTTACTAGTATGCAATGTGTTTGAAAGCACCGAACACAGACATTCTTGTTAATAATTCCGCAGATACAAAATATTGTCTTCGTTTAATACTTATTTGTCTTCCAAGGAAAAATATAATTATTTTCCTTATGAATAAATTTTTCGTCAAAGAAATCCTCCTCATATTAAATTCATCGTTCTTTACATAATTAAGCATTGCTCGTAATTATTTCTCAAAGAAACATGATATTAATAAATGTAATAAAAAGCGCTTTAGTCAAAGGCGGTATTAGCATTGAATCCAAAGCAAAGATACTTCCTGGACAATAGGGGCGGTGAAACGACCATCTAAGATTTTGCCTTTTGCTAATTAATACATCTAATTAAAGAGGGGTTTCTCAAAGAGAGCGGCGCCGAGTACCTCCTCGGGTAGGACTCATACCTGTGGCTCGGCTCTTATCTATACTTATAAAGGTAACATCTTCAAAACCGCTGATTCAATTTTGTTGAAATTTTCCCTGAGTTTGGGCAAAATGTTATATACTAAGGATTGATGAGTTTTGATGATAGTAGCTCCTATATAAATGAGAGATGAGCGGGCGGCTTGATAAAATGTTTGTTTGAGGCGCGGGTGAAGTGTAGCATGGAGCTGATAACGTTAGCAATTTAGCTTTAGAAGAAACTAGGGTTTTATTAAATATAATATTTTCTTATCTCCAAGTGGTCTTTCAAGTATAAAAAAATCTATAATGAAATGAAACGCAAATCATATGCTCAGAGAATAATGTAAATGTGGATAAATCCAAGTAGATAAATTTAATTGGAGCTCTGTATTAAGATCAGATTTTGAAATCGCCTAAAACCACTACGTATTTACTTTCAAATACAATGAAACTAATCATTCATTTATCTAGTTTAGGCGCTCGAAAGCAAACTACTTACAGTTTGATTGAAATATTTGCAAGGAACAGAATAGCAGAGAGTTTTCTCTGCTTTTCTGTTCCTTGCACTTAGTACATTTATGAATCATAGCTAAAAACTGAGAGATTATGTTCAGCTAAAAACACCAGGAACTTACGAAATTAATAATTTACCAGACTCATGTACCACCACAATACTAAGGGATGTTCAGACGAGGATCTTTTGTAGCGACTTCTAATTAAATCGAGGAAGAATTCTGGATTAGCATCTCACGTGTCGGCGCGGATTACTCGTCGTCGGTTCCGGGGCGACATGTTCCTTCACGCTCCTAATTAAATTAATTAGCTCCCCTATTGTATGTATTTAATCTGCCTTCCTGAGACGAGAGATTTGTTGATTACATAATAGGAAACACTTCAGTTTTATTAGTAATTTCAATTGAACGTTTTGTTGGGATTTAATTGTGAGTTACTGCATTAATCTGAAGAGACATTATGATACTTTCCAATGATGGATGTAACAACAGGGAGAGAGAAATAATAAATGGCTTCAAAAGATCAACATAGAATACAAACAATAGCCTGAACTTTTAACACCGAAATTGTACTCGCCATACATTAGGACGGAGGTGCTGTTAAAATTCAAAGCGGAGGGAACGGCCGCCATATTTTTTGGCAACGTATCATTTGTTATTTAGACTACACTGTAATACGAGAACGCTACGAATACTTTACGACGTGAAATTACGATGCGGAGGGGAAAAAATTAACATTCTAGCTTCATACGTTTTGTCCAGTTATTCGACGAATGCGGGCAACGGCGAGGCCCTCGAGAGGTCTACAATTTGGGTGAATTGGTGTTATGAACCGGCTCGCATGTCCGCCGCGAGTTACCCCACCCCACTAACTGTTTAAAATGGCCGTGTTCAACATTCGCGAGCCGTTGTTATCGACGAGTGCTATTAGACGCAATCTATAACTTCCTGGAAGAAAAAAACAATGCAGTCACGTTTCGTCATGTCCTGCTGCAGAATAATAAAACCAAATGTGTACCGGACTAGGGGAAATAACTTTCAACTGTGTCATTATGGCGGCGCCTCGGGGAGCCAATACAAAGTTTTATATATTAACATACGTGTTCAACACTCGGCACATGCTGCAGATTGCTGCGTTGGAAAAACTACTTCGTATTGTTATTGTACGACTGAAGACGCAGTTAAATTAGAAGTTGGAGATTTATAAGGAAACAGTTCCGTGCACAAACAAAATAAAGATCGCAACGAATCATATTTCAGAGCCTTCACCATTCCTAATAATACAGTTTCTGTCAGCAACGTAACATTTTAAAACAATTACGGTCGTCCAACACTGAATTTTAATAAATCTGGCGCAGCGGCAGCGTTCGCGTTCGTTTCTTTCGCCGGCACCTAATAGGTGTGTAATTTAGCAGTAATTCAGCAGTGCGTTGTGCAGCCCCGGCCGGCCGAAGCAGTAGTGATTACGGTGCACAGTTTCAATTACGCCGCGTCACTCGGCCGCGCGTCTGGTGACCACTTTACATACGTTTGAGCTCGCTGCACCGCTAGTGTAGTGGCGCCGCGGAAAAATTATGTCGACGAAATATTTTATACTTGCGAGGTTTGGTGTTGTAATAGCAATCTATTCATCTTACTAACAATCCTTTAGCTGAATTCCTTAGTTAACTTAGTTTTGGCGACCTCATTGCTGGTTTGGTCTCCGTAAACGCAACTGCCGTGCATGGTCTCTTCACAGGTCGGGTGGTGTCAATGAGTTTTTATAGAAAAGTCTATAACATTCCGGAGCCTCTCTGTATGCAGTAAATTTCCCTTCAATAAATGGGACGTGTGTGTATTAAGACACCACTGCCCTACCCTTTTGGGATTACAGGCGTGATATTATTATATTATGTTAAGTTGGGTAACAAACATAGAAACAAATTGAACAATAGTGGATCCACATTCATTTATGACACGAGCTTTGCGCCGGATGGCTGTGTGATCGTCTCCCCCTTGACCCAGTGGGCCCCGGCCGGGCTAGTGGGCCCCGGCGGGCTAGTGGGCCCCCGTGCGGTTCCACCCTTCTGCACTGCTCACCGCAATAGTTCAATGTGCTTGTGGTACCGGGCGACGGTGGAGCTGCGTTTAAATTGATTTAGTTAGAGGGTGCATTTGTTTCAGTTCACCTAGTTTTGTTTATTATTCTTGTATTTAGACACTGTTTCCTGACTGTTTCCATAGTATGCACTGACCACTTTTTTGTTTTATTATTTTTACCTTTAATAGTATCGCGTTTGACTACAATCTCATCTATTGGAAAGTGATGACGTGTTCGATGATGGAGCACGCTTGCCTAGAAGACAAATATTTAAAAACATTAGCAAAAGTGGCTGAAATAACACTAAAACTAAAAACAAGAATAAAAAGAAAATCAAGAGCAACGTAAGCAACTTTTTAGAACCACGCTCGTTACCGCTCGCAGCGTACCTTGCTCACACATTAACCTGCGACCACGACCACGACCACGGCCACTATAAGGTCGCGTGGTCGCACGTCCAGTCCGGTCCGCGAGTCTAAGCGGATCCGCTGCGGATCACGCCGAGTTTAATAGTCGCCTTTGGGGGTAAATGCGCCGTGCTGAGGTGAAATTCAAAACTTTTTGCGCGTGACCGGACAAGAATTGTTTTGTGAAGTTTGATTCTGTTGTGTTCAGCTGTTTGTGAGCAGTGTTTTAACGGTATTAACAAAATCATAGAATAGCTACAAGGGTGGTCCAAACATTTCTTTGTTTTTTTTTTCTGTTTGGCCACCACGTGAATTTTGATCTACAGTTTTTCACTGACAAACTACCTGTCATGACTATCTATAATTATTTTATTCTTCTGAGAGCTATAATTATACTGGTGGCAATATAATATAAATAATAATAAATTGGGGAAGGACGTCTTTCGGACATCTGTACTAAATGCTGATACAACGTTATCATATCATAAAATTATGTAAACAACGATTTTTTGGCATATAAAATTTAGCCCTAAAATACGAGCTTTATTAAAATCCGTAGCTAAACATTTCACGTTGCATAAGATAATATTATAAAAATCAATTACTCTGTGGCTTGGTGTTTTCCTTGCGAGTAGCACCAGCGCCACTCTATTATGTCGCGACGTTCAATTACCGGCGCGCCTAACTAGTACCTACCTATGCTAGTACCCAGGCTTTACCTATTATGTATAATGTGTCTGTACTCACTTATAAAATACAAAAAATAAAATTATCGTGACCAAAGAACAATGAGATGTTTGTCCTAAGAATCGTTGAAGGACTTATAAATACAAAAAAAAAACATGAACTAATAAAAATACAAGTATTATTACTTGTGATTATAATAAAAGTTACGTGTTATTATGTTACCAAGCGGCATCAATTGGAATACATTTTTATAAAGATAGATCGCTGGCATCCATACGGTGCTCCAACAATGCAGGCTTATAAATACACTAATACCTATATTAATTATAATGATACGCAGCACTTTGACAAAACTTTTAACTTTTATTAATGATTCCAACCGAAACATGGAACTGTATTAAAATAATTCAGCAAAACGATAATCAATATTTTTGATTTTCAGTCTCTAGCCGCTGAATCATATCGATTTCGTTTTTCATTTTACTTCGTTACAGAATATGTGTGCCAAACATATGAACCTATAGATTAGGAAATGTAGGTAAGTACCTATATTGTCAATAATGGTTGTCGAAAAACATCTACATAGTAAGTACGTACCTACAAAACATCCTTGGAATTTTGAAAAATCTTAAAATCCACATTTACCCCTCTTTTTGGTAAACAATAAATAATAGAGTTTCAAAACACCACCAAACTATCCGCCTGAGCCACATTTTCCCTATATTAATATAAAACCCCTCCAAAATAATTTGCTAATAAACCAGCTATCCATTATTATACGGGCTACAAAACCGCGTCTGCTTAGCACATCCATTAGGAATAATTGCGCCCGTCCCGGGACATGGGACATAGCACGCATCGTGCCGGGCGGCCCGCGGGGCCCGACGAGCGATTAATGAAATTTCAAAACGTGGGACACTGTTGACATTAGTAGGTTGTCGTGCAAGCCACTTGATTGATATCATTTTCAAAGTCGCTCATGTTGGGGCTGGTGGAGGGGATTTGTAATGCTGGATGTGTTTAGTTTGGCTGTCGTACTTGTGTCGCTTGGGTCTGTTGCCACGTTCATTATGGACGAAATTGATGGAGAGTTCCGTATCTGTTCAGTTATAGAAGGTTGTGTGTTGGAATTTAGATTGTTTGTGTGTTGCAGAGAAGAGATATCAACTTATATAGCTAAATTAGGTATAATGAATCTTTATTTCATAAGAGCATGATACAGTTTACTTTTATGAGGTTTAAATTTTAACACAATTAATCGTCGACAAATGACGAAACATGGCGACTGTGGAATACGTAGAATTACAGTAAAGCATTTATTACAGTAAATAAGTTTATTAATCTATTGAAGGGGATCATTATGATTTATCTGTAGATATCATAAAAATATATGTATAGGTTTTGCTTTAACATTTTCATGGAAAAAGTAAAGTTTCATAAACTTCTACCAACTTCAATAGATTTATAGACGAAATGAGTACAACATTAGATCATTCATGAATAAAATCTAAAATCTAAAATCTAATGTTGTACTCGTTGAAATACCTAGAATATTTTCTAGAAATTTCGTTGTTCAGTGAAATAGATTTTCAAAAAGAAAAAAAAAAAAAAGAAAGAAGCTAATGTTGTATTGACGTACATACGAGAGTTATGTTTATTATTTTTGTCCCCTGTGCTATGTCATAGGGGACAAAAATAATACTCGTAATACGATGTCACTACAATATTAGCTTCAGCCCACAACTCAATGTTTGTTTCACTACGATAGGTGCCTTAGAAACGCCTAAAACATAATTGCTGGTTAAAGCCAAGGTGAACAGTCGAATTCCGTTCTAGGCAAACAGTGTACCTATATTTCTTCAATAAATCATAAAATATTAGGTCTATATTTGTACTTATTTGATTTCAGTGCTCCCTTTGACCTCGAACTGGAACGATTGATACTGGCCATTAATCATAGTGTCCGACTTACTGGGTTTCTTCGTACGACTCAATATTGAAATAGCGAGCACTTGGATTTATGACTAAATATAATAATTTCCTTCAATGGAAAATTCAATGAAGGTAACAAAAACCTTAAAAAAAATACAACCGACTTCCAAATAAAATTTAAAAAAAATGTAATAAAAAATACAACTGAATTGAGAACCTCTTGCTTTTTATGAAGTCGGTTGAAGAAAAAAGCAATTAGTTGCATAACAATAATAAGATCTTTCGCAATCGATACATCCTTTCTGACAGCAAGTTATTAATATTCTACTTTTGATGTTCATTAAAATAACAAAAAACAATTACAACAACGGTTGGCGTAGTGGTTGAGCTATTGACTGCGCTGCGCTGCGTGTCGTGGGTTCGGTTCCCGCATCGAACAAATATTTGTATGGCCTACAGATAGTTGTTCCGGGTCTGGCTGTTTGTATATGTGAGATTGTATGTTTGCAAACGCACCCACGATACAGGAGAAATTCTTGAGAGGGGCAACGTTTTTTTTAAAAAAAGAAAAAGAAACGCATTCGGTTACGTCAGACATAGAAAGTACAAAGAGAAAATTTAATTAGATAAAAATACGATTTTAATCCGATTATAATCCAAATAAGTAATTATCTTCAATTATTTGAGTATGGAGTTTCAAATAAAGGACATGCATGTATTTTTTTCTGTGCCTTTTCAAATGTAAGTTGACAATTTGTTTTTTTTTATTATCATTATTGACAGGCACGCGCTTGACCACTATCTCACCTGATGGTAAGTGATGATGTGGCCGAAGATGGAGCACGCTTGTCTAGAAGTAACCTATTCACTCTTGACTTAAAGACTTCCGGGTTGTAGCAATCAGGAAACACAGACTCTGGCAGGGAATTCCACTCCTTAGCTGTACGCACAATGAATGTGTTCCCAAAACGTTTTGTGCGTTTGGGTGGGATGTCCACCGGTACATGGTAATACCGGTAACGGCTGTTAGCAAGAGTCTCTGCATCTGGTAGAATCCCTTCGATGACGCACTTCTTTCAAAAATTATATTGAAAATACATTCTGTCCAATTAACTTATTGTTTCCGAAAGCAGATTATTATTTTAAATCATTATTGTAAATTGCCACTTTTGTTTTATTTCTGTAAATAATGACAGGAATGCGGTTAAAGTTCCATTTTTCATTGTTATTACTGTAATAGATGCTGCTCTTTTGTTCGATAACATTATTTAGTGGCACCAATTTAAAACCTAATAATGATGTTATTATTACTCTGTATTCTATTGTACCTAAATATGATAAAAAATAACATGTGTCAGTGCTAATGCCTACTTTACAAATTCAGCTTTATCAAAAACGTGATTTTCATTTCTTTGAGCAGCCTAAATAGATCATCCGGCCTTTTATGCGAGCTTTATCCGACCATTAGGTGACCGGGTTTTCAGTGAAGGAAAGCCCTTTGAAAATATTATAACTCACGCGGGGAAACATGTGATATAGCTGGATATTCATACAGGCGGAGTACAGCAGGCGGTACGCAATCAGCGTGCGAAGTGGTATACCTTTTTTTATATTGGGCGAGCGTACGTGTCGGCCGGACAGAGCCGGCGGACGCGTGCCGCGCGCCGCGCACAGCCGCCGCCGTGCTGATACTTTGTTTTGACGTACAATACATGTATTTATTGTATGCGATGGTGGTAGCTGGACTGCCAATCGAGTTGCTGATTTTGTTGCAGGTGGTCTTAGATTAACAGTACGGGCTGGAAAAAGAACGTCTGTCTACTTTTCAGTTCCTCGGTCCTATCTTACAGCAGCAACTCGGCCGGCATACTTTTGTGTAACAGGGGAAAATTAAATTTCGTTTTATAATTTTCAATATTTTTAAGGCTCTTTAAAGGTTCCAACCCAAATCACCATAAAAAGCTGTTATCGGTCACATAATTACATCTAATTCAATATTCATGGTACCGCGTTCCGGAGCCAGTTGAACAATATCAGCGCACACAAAAACTTCCAAGTGTAATTATTGTTAAAACGTTGTGTTTGTTGTTCATTGGTAAGTAGTTAAAAGTTATACTTTGTCCACGACAGTTGTAAAATTCTATGTAAAACTTGACAAAAGGTTATTTAATAATTTCCGACCACTTCGGAGGCGTTCCGTTCTAAATAATTATGGAGACTCTGTTTACTGGGAAAAGTGAATTAATATTTACTTTTGTCGTACTGTTACAATTAATTTCTTCTCTGATACAAAAGTTTTATGGAGTTAGAAAGTAATAGTCAGAAAATTTTATCGACGACAACGTTCATCTTGGGGTTGCCGTGACTTTTGTGTGCCATGTTGTTTTGTCACAACGGCAAAAATGTTAAGTTGTATCAAAGCTTTATTTAAAATCATACATGTAGTTCTATTTAAATGACTTATTAGAAGCAGAAAGCTAAACTAACTCCACCAAAGCCAAGCTCCAGAAATCAACTGAGAACTAAGTATTGCTCGTGAACTCGTTCAGTTTTTACCGTCATTAAAGCCAACTCATTATGGAAACTGCTTAGAGTTCAAGTCAAAGGATCTAACGGAAAAAGCTTTTCTACCAAACTAGGATAATTTAATCAGGATCAGATATGAACCAATAATTAAATTATTTCATGGTCCATATTGACGTCCACATCGACAAGCCATCCAATTATTTACCCCGGAGCATTGATTAAAAACAATACCAATTTTTCGTAATCATTTCAGTAAAAACAAACTGTATTTTGTTACAATTCAGTCCCAATATCACGCGATCGTTTTAAGCCGATACGATTAATAGATAAAGATATATCGGCAAATATTGCCGGCAGCCGCTCGACGTTTGGACACAATCGAGTCGGGCTCGCAAAAATTGTGTAGTTGAAATAAATTGGACATTTTATTTTAACTGCTACATCGAAAATGACAAATAACGTATTAATTTCTCATTGCGGTCCGTGTAATGCGATGTGGAACTCGATGAACGATGGAATGGCTCCGTTTCTCGATAATTATGGAATATTTATAATCTGTTTTGATTTTCATTTCGAGTTGTTAATAAGATTGTAAAGCAATTTTGAAGTTGATGAAAAACAACTTGTTTGTTTTAATGAAATATTGTGTTCATGAAAAGTTTTAGCAGAGTTTTTTTATTTGTTAAATTCAACAATAGCAATGGCGTACCAATAACCTTATCTTATCATAAATCACGAACTTAATTAGACACATCTATCATAGAAGACGCTAGTTTAACGCTGAAACCCGTAGTATTGGCAACAAAGCGTCATTCCCTCATAGATCATTAGCGGCCGGTAAAACTGTTAATTTATGTATTCCGTGCGGATGATCGCCGTCCTCTGTTAATTGACTCGGAAGTCGGCCGTGAATAATACTGAGCTGTAATCACCTTATAATTGTACGGTAGCGATAAATGCCCTCTTTGTCACTATTTATTGATTTGTGCTGTTGGTTTGCATATGGATTCGACTTCAGGAAGTGATACTTTTGTTACAAATAAGAAAAAGTTATCGCAATCGTCCCTTTGTGGTTTCTGAGTGTGAGTAAAGCAGGGTTGGATAGATCTCATAAAATAACATAAGCTTTAATACGTAAACATCCCATGCCCGTCGTTGGCGTCTAAGCCAAGTGTTTAGAGCTATAAAAGAGCGATAAAGTCAGCTCTTGTCCAGTAAATTCTTCCTGAAGAGACCCTCAACGATATAAAAGTGCGTTTAATTACACCCAACTGACACGTAACCACCATTATTAACACTAAGGAGCTCATACAGATAAACGGGACATTCATCCGCGTCGCCCGCCGCGACAAGGACACCGCACTCGGGCGCCGCACAACGTACATTGTTCCTCCACCAATTGTAACAAGAGCCGGGATGCTCACACAGCGAGCAATGTGGTTTGTTTAAAACAATAGAGTAGAATGTCGAGGGACGTGTAAGTAGCTGGCGTCTTCATGAGGCTCGAGCGGTGGAACTACCAATCTGATGTTGTCTGTACATGTATGTGTGGGATCCATTACTCGCCGGGCTCCGGTAGCAGTGATGAGCATCAGATGCTAGAACGCAATGGATGACGCGTTAGGCGTATATTCCGCAGTTCAGAGTTTTAGTGCGGGACCCGGAAACGGGCACGTCTCCCGGTTGTGGTAAATGGTTTCGTGGAGGACGCTCGTACATACGAGTTCTCTAGCTTTTATGTGCGCCTTTAGATCCCGAAACTAAAGAGCTGCGCTATAACACTGTTAGATGTATACTGGACTTAAAATAAATTTGTACAAACGTACGCACTGCCGAGAGCGGCAAGCTTGGGAGTTTTAGTATTAGTTAGCTGAGTAAACAGCCTAGGTTTAGAGGACATTTAATGACTTTTACTGGTTAATTTAAGTTTATAAATGGCTTTTATTATAACCAAATGATTATTACCATGAATTGAATCACTTAACTTTTACCATAGCTGAAGCTAAGACAGAAATAAGCAACTGAACAATCACAAACCGATACAATTTTGGCATTTTTCTAAGCATATCGTTTGAACATATCCATGCCATGTTAAGCGTGCAATTCTCGAGATTTCAACAAAACTTGCAAAAAATAAAGAAAATAATCAAAACTCTTTTCCGATTACCGTAATCGATTCTCATAGATCGCTAAACTGGAACAGTCGCAATAGCTGCACAAACAGAGAGTGCACGCGACTGGTATCATAATCGAGAGCCGGTTTCAACGAAACGATTTCAGAATGAACCCCACTTATCGGTGCATCTCCATTTCCGGGAAAACCTGTTCCGAACTGAAGCCATATGTACGAAGCTTTTCATGTAGGTGAGTCTACTGAGAATTTAATGGTTACATTATAGAGGGATTCAAAGGGAAAATGCTTAGGCATGCACTGTTACATAAAGTTTACAATAGTACAAAGGAATTTTACCCGGAAACTTAGTTTCCTGTTACTCCAAGAAATCCTAGCTAATATTATTCATGCGTAAGTGAGTTTGTTTATTCGTTTATTTTTAACATTCATGCTAAATTTCGTTTGCCCGGAGACGGTTAAAGGATTTTCTCGGAAATCTATATTAACGCGAGTGAAGCCGTAGTCGAAAGTAAGAGCTAAAATAATCGATTACTGAGAGAGACTACGGCTTCGTAAAGACGGCTTCGAAAGGGAGACTTCGAACTTCAACTGATTCCAGTTGAAGTTCGAAGTCTCCCTTTCAGTGTAGCATAAAACTATAACCGGATTGAAAATGGGTCATATAGGTCTCTCAAGAAACAATCAACAAACACACGTGTAACCTCACTAATCTCCATGAACATTCTAAGACGTGTAGGGTTGCCACCAAAACTAAAGTCTTAAGTCGTGTCAGGGACGTACCGGGCTCGGGTTTGACAAATGGCCGCCTTGTCCGCGCCAGAACCTACCATTGTCTCGAAATATGACGGAGCTTTGTTCAGACTGCCTTCACCTCCATTACGAGCACCGATCAGCGATACACTGCAGGCTTAGTGGAGAAGCAAATGTGACGTCATTTGCGTACACTGTTTTGTATGCATTTGTCATAGTAATGGTGTTTTGTTCTGCGTAGAGAGGGTTTCAGTACCTATAGCTGTTGGTTATACTTGTATTGCCAGTGGCTTTATAGTACGAAATTATCGCAAGGGGACGCAAAACCGGGATATCGGTCATATTCTGTGTCTCAATCCTAGTAATGGTCTACCCATGTGCCAAGTTCCAATCAAATCCAACTACCGATGTGTTGAGATTGGTTAGCAAAGGTCCCACAACTGTTCTTTTACTTTAATAAGGTTAGTCGGATAGTACTCATCACCATCATCACCATCTCAGCTGAAACACGTCCACTGCTGGACATAGGCCTCCCCCAAATGTCGCCACAACAACCGGTCCTGTGCGTCTCGCATCCATCGGCTACCACCGAACCCTCACGAGGACATCTGTCCATTTTGTGGGAGGCTTTCCAACGCTGCGTCTTCCGGTCACCACTCCAGAACTTTTCGGCCCCATCGACAATCTGTTCTGCGAGCAATATGCCCTGCCCACTGCCACTTCCTTTGGGCTTTGTCGGTTACCTTGGTTCGGATAGTACTACTTTACGTAAACCACGAAAAATATAACACTCTTCAAAATGAGTAACTACTTACGCCATATCAACAATGAATATTATTCAACATTACGCGCGACTTCATACGCGTCTATTCCGTTGTTTCCTGTTCCCGTTGGAATTTCCCGTTCCCGTATAGTCTGTAGCCTTCCTCATGAATGTGGCTATCATACACAAAAAGAATTTTCAAAATCGGTTCAGTAGATCCACAGATTACTCCTACAACCTCACAAACTCACAAACTTTATCTCTTAATAATATTAGTTGTCACCTGATATGTGCGTTTTAAAGCAATATAGGTAAATGATGTGTTCTCCCAAAATAAAAATTAAATTAAAAGATACTAAACTCGGGCGCCAGGGAGATTCTCACAGTACAAAAATAATAAAAGGTTGCCGGAAAGAAGTCATCGGTAGAGTCAGACTTTTAATCTGCCGGTGGGAGGCTAAACAAAGAAAATCAAAACAACTATTTTATCTCTTCTCCATTTAATGGCCCGTAGCTTTTAAAATTTTAACCAATAAACTAAAATTATAATATGGTTTAAGTTAACCTAAATTAATGGCTATAATAAATTAATACATTAATTATGAATGTAATATTACTGCATCTTGCACTAAATGAGTTAAGATTTAATAGAAATAAAAAATCCTACCAGATGGCTGGCTTTAAAAATAATAAAATACGAAACCGTAGAAGAGATGATTGCCGGATTGCCGTAGTGTTCCAAAAAAAAAAATATAATAATTTCGGATATGTAAAATCCAAAATTGTCAGAAAATAAAACTAATCTGGAGAAAAAAACGCCAACAGGGGGCTGTAACAAAATATTAAAACGTTAAGAAAAGTCATTAAAATGCGAACACGTGTAAGCGTGTGTTATATTAATGTAATTATTATGTGTCTAATATTTAAAAATAAGTACTTGATATACCTATAAATGTGATTATTAACTGTTTAATATGTTATGATTTTATAGCAAACTTATTTCAAAAACTGATTTGACTCAACTGTCATACTTGTTTGTTAACGGGTATAAAAGAGCAGAGCCACATTGGAGCAGCCCAGTT
This sequence comes from Melanchra persicariae, assembly GCA_947386135.1. Taxonomy (NCBI): domain Eukaryota; kingdom Metazoa; phylum Arthropoda; class Insecta; order Lepidoptera; family Noctuidae; genus Melanchra; species Melanchra persicariae. Next base: position 632,073 of record OX376653.1, on the reverse strand, counting down.
TCTCTTCGATTTTCAAGGCGTTAACATGTAAGGTATGAGATTATTCTGATTGTTTTTGGTTTATTGTTGATGATGATGTATATTGTGTATTATAATTCTAATTATGAAGTACTTATGAATAATGTAATATTTGTAATGTTGTGCAATGTTATGTAGTGTTATGTAATGTTATTATGATGATTGGTGTATTTTAAATACGGGTAATAATAACTTGTTAATCATTATGGTTGGTATATTATAACGTGACGTTGTGTATGTAGTAACTATGGAGTTTCTTGTCCGTTCTTCTCCATAAGAATCTACCCTTGCGAACGGACAGTAGAGTCACCTTGAAATGAACGTTTTGACTTTGGCTTTGACTTTTGTGTCATATACACTACTACGATAGTTATGTAGTTGTTATATACTAAAAGATAAATATAAAGTTATTAAGAATTGAATCCTATTGTTTATATTTTCCCTTTGATACAATTATATATTTCCATAGGTCTAGATGTATTAGATATATAAACCTAGTTATATATCTACATATATACATAATATCTAACAAATATTTACATAGATCTAGATGTATTAGATATATATACCTAGTTATATATATCTACATATATACTTAATATCTAACACGTGCGTTTGGGCTAAAACTTACCGTTTTCTTCAAGTAAATAAGTTTTGATGCGCATACGCAGCCAATCTCAATATATGCATGCGAGCGAAAACCATCAAAATCTGAAAATTAACAATTTCGTCTAATAAGATTCTATCACGAGACGCAGACATCACAATGTCCTGAAGAACTCAAACTCTCCGAAAATTAAGGTCAATCCTTCTCACAAAATCGTTCTAGGTCCGTTTGAAAATCATTGCCTTTTCATTTAGGCCAAAATATCCGAGACATCTACGGATTAGAGAAAATATTGGCGAGCGATTCAAAATTATCGACCGGCCATTTCTAAATCGAAAGACGTAGAGTGCTGTCTGTCAAAAGTGACAGCTGACAGCCTACATCAAAACTAGATTATTGTCGTTCGGAAATCGACTAAAACCATAAAGCATGTGACGAGGTAAAAAAACTCGTTACATAGTATAGATAACAATTTGGTGCTCGTTTATAAAAACTTGTAAAAATTGTTTCAATACCTCTAAAGAAAACTGTTTGTTCAGTATTTTCGTTCTATATTTATTCGTACTTAATACCAATCTTTTTGTTCAATAAATTACTACTTACATACTTATAACAGTATTAGAGATATGGTTTAGTAAGACACGTGTAATCTTCTTTTCACCCAAAACTGTGGCCATGTATAATGAGTGTAAAGAGGAGTATGGGCTACCTCGTTGTACGATAGCAAGGTGTGTGCGAAGGATTGTGCTCAACTCTTCACTTTTCTTTCAAATTACTGAAACGATTGACCACTAACAATGCTGCAATGTGTTCATTGCAAGCAGATTTGTCACCTATAACCAGACAGTTAAACAAAGCATAATATATCAAAGTGGCGAAAATAAGTGTATATTTAATTTGGACAAACAAACAGACAGCTCATGTGGCGCGCAATACGGTAATTAATAGCATAATATCACAATACAGACAGACAGACGTATAGGTAACTAACAGGACGCATGGCTGCCTGATTAGGATCGGCATTTATATTGCACATAATATTTGATGTGAATATCACTGGTATAATGGAATGTTAAGTGACTGAGCACTGAATAGGTCTAATTAAGCTTTTACTTAATGACATGCACTATTGAATAATATATTATGTACACAGATTTCTCAATTAACTTCACGTAAGTAATTCATTGTTGCGGAACGCAAAGGGCATTTGGAGGCACAAGTATGGGTTTTAGTCAGTTAGAATCTGACACTCTTTTCCGTTCCGCCTAGAGCAAAAGTAGTCATTTTCTGTGAAAATAAACTTTACGCTTTTATAGTTCCGCCTACGATTTCTTTTTGTCCTCCTCTCCATGTATTTCCATTGTTTTAACCGACTTCAAAAAAAATGCTCCAAGACACATCATTACGCTTATGCTAATTGCTGATTATTACTAATTATTTTTAATTAGTTTCAATTACAACTGAAAATAATTTAAAATATTAAACCGTGCCAGCCTAACCGCAGTGGGCGGGGTGTACCGACATACGGCATACGGTAATATACGACTACCAAGTGACAACGTATAGTCCAAACATTAAAGCTGGCAGCGACCTCAAAAAATTGTTGGTAGACATCATCTTACGTAATCTTTAGATTTTTTAAAAGAAAAACTATCTTTTTTCCCTTTTTAGTTATTAATTAATAATAATCAGTGGTCACTTTTGCCCAGTTCTGTTGAGACGGAACCGGCGACGCGGTAGGCCCAGGAGGAGATGGCGTGATGAATTAGACTCCTACCGAAAGGACTAGCCAGATGTAGCAAAGGACAGAGAACAGTCGAAGAAAGGAAGGGAGGCCTTTGCCCTACAGTGGGACAGTACAGGCTCATAATAATAATAATATAATTAATAATAATAATATTTTTGCAGTTGATCTATTTTTTTTAAATAACTTTTTTATTTCTTAATTTCAACCAAACCATACAACCAAATTATCTTAAACTATTTCCAAACAGATACCTACACATGCCACAGTTTTCCACAAAACACAAAAACCACAAAGTTATATTTAACAGTATCTACTTGCGACCATATTCGGTACATATTCCAGCGTATTGCGTATCGTAGGCGGCCGGCACGTGCGCGGCAGATCCGCGGCGGCACCGCGGCGGCCACGCAGCAACAGATTGTTGTGCAACAATGTTTAGACGAATTTTAGCCACGAGCCACTGCGCCATGTTCCGCTAATGAAATTAAGCCGCGTTCTGACTGTGGCGGCGCGAGTGATCGAGTCAGTGCTGTTTTATTCGGGTCAGGCTTAATTTTGAACATGCCTGTCTTTATTAGGAGTTTTACAGTTGGTTAAGATTAATGGAAAAGTTTGTTCTCCTTCTTCAATAATGTCGGTAAAGGTGTACGAAAATAACTTATGACGTGGTTAAAATTTATCCAGGCAGCGAGATTGATAGTGAGGCTGACAGTTGAACTTAAATATCATCATTCACTGAAGCTTTTCATTAAAGCAGTCCAAGCCATAGCATCCACACTTCCACAGTGAAGCGTTACAATAAATACGAGCGAAGCATTCACTCACGAAGCCATCCGAAAATCTGTAGTTTATGCGGCCGTATACAGAGTGTTCAATGTTGGGGCAGGCGGGCGACGCGGCGACGCGCGGGTATCGTGACCGTCATAAACAGAGGTGTCGTGAACCCTGGGACTTAGGATAAAGGTGGGGACTACATACCTACCTACTGGCTTAGGTGAAACATACATGTACATACGTTGCTTTGAAATCTTTGTTGAACATGGGTCGTAACTAAACTGTTTGTATCTGGAAAATTGTGATGGAAAATTCCTGAACTTAGGATCAATCAAGGTTGTTACAACGGTTTTGCTGACAAAACAGTAATAGCAATCCCTAGTTAACATTGTCACAGCCAACTAGCTTAATCGGCCGTTTATTTGGTGGCCTTTTTTTTTTTTTTTTTTTTATAGGATGGGAAATCATCAAATGACCCCTCCCGCTCTGGGTGGAGCGGCAGGGAGTGTCAGACTTTTACTGACTAAAACCCACCCTTAGTCCTCCTAGTGCTTTTCTTCCCAGGGCCGCGGTAACTCTTTCGAACATATTCCGCAACCCTGGCAGGCTCTGGCCCTGGCGGGCCCCGTCTCCATTGCTGACTGCTCTTTCCGGCGCGTTCGGAGTAAAACGCGCCGTCGACTCTGGCCTGTCCTGATCGGACAGTGAGCTACCCATTGCTCGCTGTCCGCAGGCGTCAGTCACTGCGCCTTGCTCAGGAGCGTCAGTTCCTGAGAGGCGCAGCGACTAACGTACGTCTGGAGGAGGCGAAATGGGGCCATTACTGGCACTCCATTTCGGCCCCCTCCCGAGCAGTGGCAGCGGCGGCGACGGTGGTGGCGGCTGCGGCGGAAGCGACGGCGGCGGCGGCGGCGGTGGAGGAGGGTTTTCTCCTCGACCCGGCCCTGGCGGGTGGACCGCTGGCTTTGCCCCCAGCCCAGTGATCGGCCGGCTTGCCAGCTGCCGCACATGCGAAGCAGTGCGGCGCGGCGTCGCACGAGCCGGCCCTGTGACCGGGCTGACCACAGCGGAAGCAGTGGTCACTGCGGTCCACCTCCGAGGTGCAGCGTGCTCCGACGTCGTTGCCAACTTGGCAACGGAAGCACCTCAGAGGTCTGGGCTCCAGCAGTTTCACCTGCGCGGAGACCCATTCCACCAAAAGCCTTCGGCCCTCCGAGACTTTCTTGGCCGCCGACACGGGGCAGCTCACCACTACGGTTCGCATGCCCGTGTTATCAGGACGGATGGTGCCCGCCTTCACCTCCTCTGCAGAGCACCCCCCCGTCCTGACGACGGCGGCCAACACCTCCTCCTCCGTGACGGAGTCGTCCAGGCCCAAAATGCGCATGTCTATGCACTTCGTGGGCCTGGACACTCGGACGTCATCCGCGCTCAAGGATGCCCTCAGCCTTTCGGCTAGAGCGTCCGCGGCCGGACCGCTGTCTGCTCCAGGGATCTCCAGCATCCTGGCCCCCGTCATGGTGACCCTGAGCCGGAGACCCCCGACGATGCCAAGCTCACCGAGGTTGACTGCCTCCTTCGCCTCTGTGAGCACGTTGGCATACGTCACGCCCCTCTTTACCGCGTCCGGCTGTAGCGTTACCACTACAGCCGCGGTCTTCGGGGCGCGGAGCGCAGCCGCGACGCCTCGCGCTCTCTGCCGCCGCCTCCTCTCCCGCCTCTTAGCCGCCCTGGCTGCCTTTCCCGCCTTTTTCTTCTCCCCGGCCACTTGCCATTCGGCTTGAGCCGGAGGAGGTTCCAAAGGCGAGGAAGCCGGGGGGAGCTGCTGCACGGACGGCGTAGGAGCCTTTGCCGTCCGCGCAGCCACCCCACCCTTTCTCTTCCTTCCCGGGGCCGGGTCCGGTTTTCCCGACACCGGCTTCGCGGGTGCCGGCCCGGACCCTTTCTCCTGGCCGGACGACCCCGGTGTGGCAGCCACGGCGGCCGCGTACGGGGCCACCTTTTGCCGGCCTGGGGCCTTCCCAGTCGCCGCACTCGCTGCCAGCGTGGGGCGCAGAACGATCCCCTCCAGGACGGAGAACCGTGCCTGGAAGGCAGCCATCTCCTGCCGCACCAGGTCCAGCACCTGGTTCTCCTGCGGCATGGGTTGGCTGTCCTCTTTGCGCCCCCCTTGGGGCGCCCCCTGTGAGCCGGCTCCTCGGAGTCCAGCCAGGTCTGCTCGGAGCTTCGTGTTCTCCTGTTGGAGAAGCTCCGTGGCGGCCGCCAAGCGGTTGACCTCCGCCCGCAGCTTGGACATTTCGTCCGACGGAGGCCCACCACGGTTAGCCTCCGCAGCCGCCAGAATGGAGGCCGACGCCGCGCTTATGGCTTTGTTTTTCGAGGCCGTCGTCCTCTTTAAGGCCACATCGCGGACCGCGGCCTTCACGACCTCCGCAAACCTGGCTTTCCACTCCTTATCGGAGCCGCCAGCGGTGTCCGGCTCATCGCCAGAAGAAGCCGAAGCTCTCCGACCGGCTTCTCCAGGGTAGCGCCCCTCCTCGGCGAGCTTTGCGGCTCTCTGGGCTGCTTCCTGGGAGGCGACCACCCTCCTCTTGCCTCTATCTCGGCCCTTACCCCGCCTGCTGGTGGGGATTTTCCGGGCCGAGGCAAACTCTCCATTGGAGGATGACCCCTGGTCAGCCTCCGGTCTGGGCCGCTTGCGGAAGAACCCGGAGTTTTCCGCAGCAGCCCCCACCCCCTCACGTCCTGAGCTCGCCGAGCCGACGCCGGATGCCGAGTCGTCAGAGTCCAACTCCGCACCCGCACGACGCTCGAACGAGCCCTGCCTCCAAAATCGGGCACTACTGCCCGCGCCTTGCCCGACCGACACTTTGTCGGGCGTTTTGGCGCTGTTTTGGATCAGGTCCTCAAAGGACGCTGATCGGGAGCCTCCTCGGCTCTTGTTGCTTATAGCAAACGGCGAACAAACGTTGCCCCCCACAGAATACGAAGGGCTTGACACTCCTGAAGAGAGTGTGGCGGATTCTCCTTCTGCTAAGCAGCCGGTACCGCCCTGGGGTAGTTCTCTTTCGCTTGGACTCTCCATGTTACTGTTCCTTTTAGAGGGTGCGCTCCCTATGTCCTAACCTCTCTACTGCCTGCTCGCTGCCCTCACAGTCACGTCTGATGATCAGACGCGTACCAGAGAGCAGCGAGCAAGCCAGTGAGACGCACACCGTCCGAGGACCCGAACACTGCTCAAGTCTCCGAACGGTGTGCCCCTCTTGTGTCTCTCTTGGTCTGGTCTCTCACTTGGGACCTTCCGGCATGAGTGGCTCTACCGGCAAAGCCCCCAAGATCACTGAGACACGCAAGCCCCACCACGACGGCAACGTGGAGACACGGTTGGTGGGGTTATTTGGTGGCCTAGCCTTTTATTTTAATGCGCCGCGACACATACACAAACATTCCGCGTAATTCTACTACTGTGACCGTATCAGAATCCGTTGCGTGCTTTGGAAGTAATAGGGAGATAGACCATAGACGATATACCTTTTTGTATAATAATTTTAAAGATTTAAGCAATAAAAATAATCCTTCCAAACTGCCACTGGAAAATAGAGGTATTCATAGCTTGGCTTTTTTTTTCAAAATTGGAGAGCAGTGAAACAGTTCAAAGGCACTTAGTTGATGTCAAAATTGTCGCCCTTAGCTTGAAGCTTAATACCAACAAAAATGCGAGGTGACTATTGCAGTCATTACCTACTCGCTCCGCTAAGTATGGAATGCGATGCTGATTGCCTCAGCTCAGTTACTGCGCTCATGTTGTCACTCCAATCAGCCATTAATACTGTTAGCAACAGAAAATAACAGTAGGTACAGTTCGCAGCTACAGGAGGTAAATTATAAAACAAATACGTCTAATTTAAAGAACAAAAATAATCAAAAACATTTTCATCATAACAACGGCCGTTTGGTGACGTTTCCTCGTCCTAAGCCGAATTTGTTCTCAGAATTTCAATTCGTGGAACATCAAGAAAGATTGCTTTTATGACGGTAACAACAGAAACCGAATGATCGCTCCGACTCATAGATCCCGCGAAGCGCACACACGGAAAAAATACATCGCCATCGGTCCGTAAAAAAGAGGGAAAAACTCGGTAGCTTTAGCAATAAAAACCCCGCTAATACCAAAACTGGCACAATAATAATAATTTGCATGTGAAGAAAACGCCCTGCCTAAGCGAATTTATTCTCTTTTTCAGCGCGAAAGTGGGAAATTCACACGCCTCCAACGGCGGCCGGCTCCACCGAGTCGTCTTTTATTACGGACGCCAGCGAACTAGTAAAACTGGGCTCGATTTTATTTCTGGACAATAATGTCGCAGAATACAGATGTCATTTTTGACGCCAGGACTCCCGAGTTTATTCCGCGAAATGCTAGTTTGTAAACATGATGAATTTTGTATTTTTATCCGCGTTTATGTTCGATCTAATTTGGCATAATATTTTAGACTTAGAACTTGGTTATTGTATTTATAACCAATTCAATAGAATAGAATAGAATAGAATAGAATATTTATTTTATTACATTGGTTAGAAAAAAAAAGGTTACATGTCACTTACAAATCATAATTTTACAAGTGCATTCGGTGTATTTTATTCGGCGCAGTTTGTCCGGGAGGGGATCTTTTGCAACCTACTGTGTAATTCTTTTCACACACAGTTGAATTATATAAAGCAAGTGTGAGAAGTTTTGGATTTAGTATCCCATGAGGTCATAGACCTGAAGTTACTTATAAACTAGGAGTGACTCTGCGAGTCAAAGCCTATGCTGACGGGGGAGGGCCGTTCTTTTGTGGAGCGGTTTGCCTCTCTCGGTTTTGTTTATATATTCTATGTCGCCTATTCTATTTGAGAAAAGGAACGGGTTGAATTGTCCATATTTCGTGTAAGCGGGACCGGGATCTTCTAGGCCGCTGATCGTCAGTGAGGTTAGTTTTTCGATCATATCGTGATGGAGGTCGTGTGCTCTGAGATGCCACGGGTCTTGTCCAAGCATTTCCCAGAGTGTTTTGGTTTCAGTACGACGTGGGAAGTCACCTGCAGCTTTCAGTGCCATTCTGTATTGTCGTTCCAGTTTCGTCAGATTGCTCTTGCTGTATCTTGGTAGAAGTTGGATGACTCCATAATCGAGTACCGATAACCAATTCAATTTCACAAGCAAAGCTAATGGATTTCAGACTACAACAAAAGGGGTTCATCAATCACAAAAGCACGAATTAGCACAAATAAGTTCGCCAAAAGCAGCTAATTTCATTTCTACGACTTTACAGTGAAATTAGACTTAATAGCCGTACGCTAAACGATTCCACGAACATTCCACCTAACTTATAGCCACTTCCTTTTCTTTCGATTACATTTCGATCAGACTTCAGGCTTTTCTTACCAGGAACTTTGTCTTCCTTCGTCCTTCCTGGGTCCTCATTCTCTTTAATTGCCTCAAATCGTTTAGTATTTTGAGCTCTATTTTCAGGTTCATAAAGTTCTTGGGTATTTTCTTTTATAGTGTGATCGTTGTCGGTTCCATTGCCTCGCTCCTTCCTTCATACATCTCGGTTCACGTTATACTTTCAATTTTCGCAATGATTCAGCTCCCGCTTTATTTCTTCGCCTTGTGAGCTCGGTATTGGAACTATTTTTTTACTGGTTTCGTCTCGCTGTGTGTTCTGGTGACAGGGTCGCTACACTCGCGGGGTGGATGTGTGCCTGTTTGTACACGTCAGCCCGAGACGATGACAAAGTGAGCTAAACGCAAGCGTTATTATAAATGTTTGGGACACAGAACATGTCTCGGTATTTGCAGTCTGACTTCGGTAAGTTTCTAAACTATGAAACTGTGACTTTATGTTAAAGACGATGATTTCATGAAAAATAACGTTAAGGAAATTATATTTTATTATTTCAGACCTCGGTAAGCAGTGGCGCCTTAATAAAGTTAATAACTAAGAAATTAAAACAGGCTTTCGTTTAATTTATGCGTAGGTACACAAGTAATACTACTTTATGATTACTCGTAAATAATCATAATATTTCTAAGAACGTGTTCTGGTAAACATTAAATGATTGTTTTATTTCCCCGCTGCACTATGCATGATGTGACTCTAACTCCGAGCGAGCACGGGCCTCGACACGCAGCGAGTTAATTGCTAAAATTCTTCGGCGTGCTTTCTTTAATCTTTTTATTCAAATAAGAACACAATAATATTTTTATGAAGCTATTATTCTTGTTATAACCAAAGGCATGTTTTATACCCTTGGTAACCGCTAGTTTCACTGATTTGATTTAACGTTATCGAAAACATTTCTACCAACTAACTGAAGTCATAAATAATCCCACGGGAACATACTACCTGGAATAAAAAGTTTCCGATGTCCCAATGTCATGGTTTATCCGTGTGCTCAACGGCTAAACCCATGTACTTTAATAAGTAGATGAGGATGGGGGATGGGATATGGGATGGGATGTTAGAATGATCATGCAATTTTTGCGTGATCATTATGGTGTTCAGATTTATGAAATTAGACTACAGCATTAATTTAATTTCATAAATCGAATCTAATTTCACCAAACGAGCTCTCTGGAGATTTGATAGCACCAACAACAAACACAAACATGCACCCACATGACTTATATTCTGTTGGTAATACAATAAAACTTGAAACTATCGCTAACAGCTATCCGTCACTCCACCACACGAGACCTGACGACTGACAGCCCACCTGATGCTTCGGCATTATTCTAATATGACATGTGGACGTCACAGACACACATAAAAACCTACTTTATATTATCAGAATGGATTATGTACTCATGTTTATGTACATTGTATTAAGAAAACGGCAAGGAGCGAGTCATAAAACGCGCATTCACGGGTTCCGCAGTTGAGATGAGTATTTACGCATGGACCTACATATTAACTAATTAAATAAGTTTAAAAATGTTATGGATTACCAAGTTCTTAAAGTGGTTCTACCTCTTACGCATAATATATCACCAAATATTTACTTACACAAATCAATTAGAAACATCATAATCATTTGAATTTTATTTTATAATAATTACATGTTGTGCATGCCTTTTAATATAATATATTATGTAAAGGCAACAAAGGTGTAATTGAGGATAACATTGGATGTCGTAATTCAAATGATTATGAGTACGATGATTCTAATTTACTTATGTAAATTTATTTGGTGAGATATGTGTATAAGTTAAAACACCCTTAAAATATTAGATACCAAAATATTTTACTTGTTTCGTTGCTTACCTTGAACGATTATTTAGCGGTACACAGAACACACCTCCCATCACATCGAGATACATAGCGCTACCACTATCCGAATAGAAACCCGACAGATGGACAGACGAAGTTACGGGTTACAATTTTGCCACAGCGACGGAACCCTAAAAACTGTAAACTCCGTGTCTAGTTTCTGTGTTGTAAAATGTAATAAGAGTGTACTCGGCTGTACTCGACGATATTGCTTCGTGAGTTCGTGTACTCGTTGCAACAAGAACCTCTACTTTGTTGTACTTTTTAAAAGTTGTTTGGTCGCAGTTATTGGGTTTTGAGAAATTAAACTATTTGTTTTGCTTTTAAAATAGAAATTTAATGATTATGATACAGTTCAGCGTATATGAAAACTCATTTATCTAATTGATATCAAAAATAATATTCATTTTAATCGAATCTAGCCAAACCATTAGTATTTGAGGGTTAGATTCGATCAAAACTCACAATAGCTAATGTAATAAAACATCTTAACGTCACCCTACAGAGCTGTGAACTTTACTAGTAGGTACATTACGTACCTAGAATTAGACAAGCATGAAATACAAATGCTATCCAAATACAGCTGAACAAACGTTCACCCTATTCATTTATACACGAGTAACTTCTATTACAAAAGACAACTACTTCACTCCACATCTCCACAAACTCACACATTCAATCTCAACGTATTATTATAATTCACCGACAATTTGCTACAGCCATCCAAAATGAATTTGTCTTTCTGCACACGCCATTCAAAACGGCACTCAAGTAAATGAAAACGTAATGATCCCTACAAACGAGACTCTCTGTAACTTGTTGAACCATAAATTGGCGAGCCCGCTGCGGCGACTTGTCTCACTGTCACAGTCTGACAAATAACAATTCTGACATATTACACACGTCAATGATACATTTTGTTATGAGTTCTTGCTATTTTTATGTCTTCATACAGTTTGGTGGCGCTTCCACACGCGATGTGAGCCCACATGTTTCCATTGATAAGTCATCTTCAATGTATTCGTGATTTCTTTATGTATTTTGTTCCAAAAGTTATATTTGTCTTTATTGAGTTATTTTGTGAATGGCAGTCATCGAAAGCTTTTGATGAAACCATTCAAATCTACGTTTAAAAATGTCAAAAAAATGTCACACAAAATTATGCACTGAAGTGATAAACATACGAATGTACGTAGAGTTTTAACATGAAACCTTTAGTTTCATTTCACTACACATGCCAAATAGGAGTCAGTTTTCTCACAGCAGTTTCCTCACAATAACTTAGGCTGTGGTTTGTGGTGCGTTTTGTCGCAATCCCCTGTCATCACCGCACACTCGGGAACCCAACCTTAACCATTTCAATGTAGCGTCATAACACCTGAGCTCGCGATTTTACGGCATTTTTTCACCGAGTGACGCTTGTGTCGCGCTGTTGATGAATGTACTGACAAAAGTAAAGGTGAAAAGTTTATTCTCCGCAGAATTGTGCGCCAGAATTTATGAAAGATAGTCGAAACACTAAAACGGAATAGGCAAACCGTAACAATAAAGGTTCAGTCGTTAATAAAGCTTCCTGATATTACGAATGTATAATTGGACCCGCAGTTACAACATCTAAAATTTGGACAAAAGATATAAAATGTCTCCCTTCAGGGGTCCAAGGACGCGATGGCACTAAAATCTACGGCGAAGGGGTGCGGCAGGGGGGGGGTCTATTCAAAAACTTTCGCTCAATTACTCGCGCGAGACTCTAGTTTAATTCTGAGCCCGTGTAATAAGATTACGTGTAATGCGATTAGGTTTATTACGCGGCGTTTCGTTTAGCGCCCTCTATTGTGAATGTGGCGAGATAATCATCTGTTTGTCGGTCATCACTCCGGAGGACGTCGCTTTGCGGGTAATGTGTGAGTGCACAACAACACGTTCTCAGGTAATTTGCTTGTAAATAATCACGCCATTTCACTTTTATGGCTCCCGTTTGTTGCGAACGTAGATAAAAGTTGAGTTGTCCAGATTTCCTCGGCTCCATAAAAGAAATATAGTCTGTAGTTTATCTGGAATGGAAAGAAAACATAACGCGTCAGCTGGCGGTTCCCACGCAGTTGTGAGTACCATTGTGGACGAACACAAGGATATTTTATCGGAAATGGCGGACGTGTTACTGTTGCAATTTTTATAATCAATAGTATAATACCATTTGAACGGCACCGCCCAGGCCGCGGCTAGTCCGAAGTGGAGCAAACCTGCAAACCGCGATCGTCTGTCAAACTGATGTAACTTGAGAACGATGACGACTGGGTAACACAAGTCGTGAAATAACATTTGGGTGTAATTGAAGCCTAAATCAAGGCTCAGCTACCTACGTCGTAACGTATAAAATGCTAATTACATCTCCCTAGAGATAATGACGCCACATTTATAGGCGTTTGCCAAACGAGTACCGTTTGGCATCAAGCGACCAAAGTTTCATTTAAACTTTTAAGTGACCATTCAAACAAGCCAAAATCGTGCCGCAGTCGCGTTAAAAATATCCGTAAACCAGGTAAAGATAAAACTAGAAACAGTTGCAGTTAGCGTGATGCATACGATAACCGTAAACTATTGAAGCCGTCTCGTGTATTCATAAAACTATAACTGCCTCCTATTCTTACTGAATGCATACAACTTCGAATTATACTTTGTGAAATACGCTCCAGTTACTTTTCATTTGTCTGTGCTAAGAATGAGTTCGTTTAAATTGTATAAGATACTTACAATGCGGGCTTGTGGGACATATGCTTTATGCTCTTCTGATTGACCCACGACCGGTGCGAGTGTAGGATTATCGCCACCTTTCTGTGGGTGCGACACTGCTAGTGCTTGTTAATTACTGTAAAAGCTTGCAGGCACACTGTGACGTGAACTTTACCACTTGTAGATCCAAGTTCTGGGAACATGAACTTTCAATCAGAGTAAAACAAACGTTGTAACACGAGACAGCTAACACTTGGCTTTCTGATGTTGTGATGAATATAACCGTACTTAACCAGTTCTAAATATAGAAACACATCAGATCTCAGACAAGTCTTCCACGAAAGGCTGAGTACCATCGAGCCAGTCGTGAAATATTCATTTTCAGTAACACAAACAGCTATTTTTGTATCTTGGAATTGAAGGGATTATTTGAAATAGCTGCTCGAGAACTTGTAATAACTGCTCTATTAACAATATCTTCACTTCTATCACAATTATCTTTTAGAAAATCGATGGGCTTGCAATTCCCTCTTTCAATGAAGTCCTCTACGCAACCTGTGCTTTACAGATTACTTTAATAGCCGACGACGACTACACTAATAGCAGACTGTGCGTCACCCACCCTCGTGTTACCCCTTGCATGCGATCTGTTATCAGTCGCCGTTCCCGTATCTTCGGCTTTACGACTCAATCCCATTAGACCCCGCCCAAACAAACAAAAATTACAACTTAATTATTGTTTCGTTGGAAAGTTGTTATCTTTTTAATTGTTTTAATTGTGATTTAGGACTGTTTTCACTTTCGCAATCTCTTTGTTCGGACACCCCGTCGGTTCTTTCTTGAGCTGTGACGGGTTAAACGTCGGCATCACCTGCTAGTGTGTTTAGGATTGTTTGTTGTTTATGCTTGCATTAACACTGAAATGTTTTATTTATAAACGACCTATTTATCTGCTTGTTAAAAGTCTCTACTTTTAACAAGCAGATAAATAGGTCGTTTATAAATAAAACATTTCAGTGTTAAAATATTAGAGTAGAATGTCTCTACATTCTACTCTAATATTTTCTTCCTAGAAAAAGCTGTAGTAAGTAAGCTAGTTACACTAGCTTTTAGTAACATCTAGCAGCTTTTTGTAACATCGGGTAACTGAAATAGGTTTCAGTTGTATCTTTTTTTTTATTTTCTTGTTTGGTATTCGGTTACAGTTTGCAAATACGTAACATGAATGTTTGGTGGACTTTTTAATGCCATGAAACTACCAAACTAACATAAACGAAAAGCACCACACAGAGCATTAACAGAAAAGAAGCCACAAACTGCACAACTACAAGATACGCTGCAAGTCGTAGAAGCAAAGTAGCACAATTAATTAGCGGCATTATCTTTTCAATACGGAGCCTCAGTTAAAAGTTCTTCAGAACTAACTCCGCTAACTGCTGCACAGAAGCCAGTTGTGCCCGTGCATAACGGCGCAGTTAATTTCCTCTAAAATAACATTCAGGCCGTTGCCAGAAATAACATAGCATAGGTAGAAATACAAACTCTGATTGTAGGTACAACAAGTATTAAGTTAGAATGAAGTAAACCGCGCTGTAAGAATATCTGGCTAAGAAGGGTGCAAGGTTTTTGGAAAAGGGGGTCATTACAGTGGTAACAGAGACTGAACATTACAAATCTATAGTACGTAACTAGGTGTTAGTGCAAAGGGCAGACCTCTGCGTGCAGTGCCACCCATAGGTTCAGCTAGGTCGCTTGATTGGTTACTGCGTTATGATACCGTCATGCATTTTAACATAACTCAGTGCAAGATTGAAATTGATATATCAAATATGACACAACTCTATCACTGTCGTGGTTTTTGCTTACAGCTCCGCTAAAATGTAGTTAAAGTTACAAAATATTCAGTGACAAGCATTATTCAAACAACAAATCCGTTGTCAGATTGGAATCAAAACACGCGTGCGGCGCGGCACGGCGCGGCTCGGCGCATACCTCTCACAATATTTCGTGTCGGCTGTCAGCGCAAACTTGCCACTATTTATCGCTTGGCAAGTTTCCTTGTCTCCTCACCCCCTCATCCCCCTCCCGCGCCCCTCCAGGACTCTCCCCTCCCTTGTTCCCCTTCTAACCGACCGGAAAACTATAGCGAGTTCCAAACTGATGTCTCACTTGATAGGCGACGTCAACAAGTTCGCTGAATGCCGCTGAACAGCGCTGCAAGCTGCGGCAACTTGCTGCACTTAGTGTGAACGTTTAATTGGACGCTTTATGAGTGGCGTGCACCTCTTGGTAATGAGGGCCGCCGGCTAATATGAGCATTCAGTCTGTGCACTGATTACTGCGAAATGGAAAAGTCTTGTCCAACTTAGAGCACGTTAGGTTGTAGGCACAGAAAACAGTCTTGGAGCATTTAACATATAGGCTGCCATATAAATATCAATACGATGTAAATTCTCAGAAGAATATTCCAATTATTTTTCAATCATTTGAAATTAAATATATTCCACAATTCAGTACAATAATTATACAATTCTAAAGCAAGATTACAGCGACAGATCCACATAAAATGTTTCTTTGACGGGGCTCCAAAGTTTTCAATATAAATTCCTATAAAGGCTTATCTGGGACTGAATGTAGGCCTAATCTCGCTTATATATGTATATAAGGAGAGATTACAATAATGTAGTGAGCTATAAATCGTAAGATCCGATATGGCCATAAAGTCGGTTTACGAGCGAACCAAGCAGTCGCAGTACCAAACATTTTACATTTTATTGTTTTCTAATATCTGATTTATTCCGTTATAGAGCTATTTAAACACTTCCCGGATTTGGAGTCGAGTTCTTGTAATACGAGCGGGATTGTTGTATTGTTTGGTCGCTGCTTCAATTTAGGATTTGGAATTTGAACCAAAATTGAGGGAATTTGCTAATGCTCTCAAGTGTTTAATGGAACCCAATAATTTCGTGAAACTCGCTCGTTTCTGTAGTGATACAAAACAATACAACTGCAATACAGCTAACTCGCTAAAACGAGAAAACCCTTATTAAAAGTACTTGCTAGAGTTCCCTTTCTTCTCAAGCAATTTAAAGGTAATAAAGTTCACATGCATGTTCTAACCGAACATAAATTTAAATAGAAAAAGGTGTTCAACCAAATTAATTTCCTGGCCCGCCCGCCAAGTATTTTTCCTACAAATAATGTCTCGGTTCAACCCTCGACGTTTTTATAACATTTTGTACACTGAAAAATGAGTGGAAAAACTGAGTTATTTTAGGGTTAGTATGTTACACTCAGTAAACTGTTATCGTCCTTCTAAACGGAAAAACTGACAATCATTAATTTATGTTATTTTGCAATAACACATATTCATTAGGTATTATTAATTGACAATGTTTTATTCAAGACACATTATCGTATTGCGAAAACTATGCACTACAATAAAACTTTCACAATACGCTGACTCGAAAAAACAACAAACTGCAAATCCAATTAAAATGCAAGTAGTTTTAATGAGGCCCTGAAGTTAATGCCGAAGTTAAGATGAGTGCAAGATACAGTCCTTACTGACAATAAAACTGTTTCACTGCTGGAATTAAGATAATCTCGATGGCCGGATTTAGGCTCGGTGTTATTTTGTCGATTTCGGGCCGTTTTCCTTGTTTGTCTAGTTCCCCATTGTTGGTTAGAAGACGTGTGGCGTTTGTTGGTTTGGAATGAAGCGCAATTTTGGAGAGAAAGGAATTTAAGGCATTTGTGTCATGTTGATTAATTTTGGTGAATTTCCAGTTAATTTGATTTCGTTTTCTATCTCCAAAAAGGGAGAGATTTTCATGGCTTACTTGTATGTTGCAAATATTAAATATCCAAACTGAAAAACTACATTTGTATTACGGAGCAGTGGTTCTTCGTAACATTTAAGGTTTTAATCTAACATAAAATCCAACTTAGTCATAAAAAGACACAAATCAAAACCCCGTGAAAATCGCTCCCACCAGTTACAACCGGAATAAATTCCTCGATCGTAAATCGGGCATGGGGCACGATACGCGATATTACTCAACTTACTAACGACCTACCCTCGTCTAATTACTATAATTTCTGACACTCACATCGCGTTTGATTTCAAACAAACCATGGACGTATCTGTTCAACTTGGGATAAATCTGTTCAACTTGGGACGAATCCGCTCAACTTGGGACGAATCTGCGTAACTATCGGGCGAATTGTGAAGTTTAGCGTGGTGTTGGGGACGTATGATAATGGTAATGAGATTCTTAAATGCTGGATGTCAGTTGCAAATAGTTAATGACGCGATTATGTAGATTTAAATCCTTGTACTTGTCTCACACACAGGATTCTTTTTTTCTATGCTGAACACTCAATTTTTTGTAGCCTGTAACAAATTTCTTTTTTTAAGGAATTATTGTGTGTACATAAATAAATAAAAACACTGATTTATTATTATTGTATTTTTATTTCATCGGTGTCTTTTCATGGGACTTATTAGCTCAATGAGGTGATGTTCAAAAGCACAATCTCTGCAGTTCCGTATTTCGACGTCACCATGAGATACTAAAAGCTCCAATTTTTTAAACAGTACTGTGCGTATCATTTACCGATAGCTACGAATAAATATTTTTTATTTTATTTGGCACGTTATGCCAAAAGTATGCCAGATTACAAAACACTAACAATGCTCAAAAAATATAACTATTTTTCCCATCTTTGTACCTGAAAATATTCTTTTTCGTTTTTATCGTGTACCTGTAGTATTCCGGCTCTTTCAGAGCTCTGCCATTACAGTAACTATCAACTTTTAGCTGCTTCATAACAACGGACCCCTATTATACAGCTTTATCACATTTTAGCGTAAAAACGTAACACCTTGTCATTTTACGAAGTGCCCATTTAAGATGTTTTTACGACAGTCCGGTGATTCCGGCTAATGTCTTCAAATCTCTGGCCTAGCCCAACCTTGCTGGCTTTCGTGATTCTAGTTATTTTATGATGGACCAGCTTTCCACGAGTATCGAGCATTTTTCCTGGACCAAAAATAACATGATTTCTATTATTGAGAGAATTTAAATAGGATCGAAACCTACTTCCTTTTACGAACGTACTATAAACAACATTTACTTGTTTAAAATATAAGCTTTGTATGACGTTTGTTTCATTGGTGACAGCCACTTCCTTGACCATTTATTTTAATACTAGCAACAGCGTATAAAATATGCGGATATGTCTGCAAACCAGCGGCAGAAATGCAGCATAGCTTAGCACATACCTTTACTACTTACTTATGTAAATAGGTTCAAGGACCTGAGTCACCTCTAAGACTCACTTGCTTAAGTTCATTCACAAGCAGAAGATAAGGCACGTTATTAATCAGTGGTATTTGTAATTAACACGAACAATGTCAAACAGTGTTATAGTCGTGATGAGGTTTGCGCTAAATTAATGCACTGATATTTGGAAGCTTTACGAGCTTATCGTTTGGATCGGTTTGTCACAATCGACCCGTTTGGCATGCTCTCCACAATGAGCACCGATGACCTGATGAAGATCGTGGTAATCAAGCACAGGACTGATCGATGTAGCGGCACTTGGAGGAGGGCCGTGTCCAGCAGAAACCCTGTCTTTCGGCTGAAGTGAGGATGGTGATGGTGATGGTGATAGCTTTAATAGTGACGTGGTCACAATACTTACTAAACACGTACTTTTCATCATCATCATCATCATATCAGCCGAAAGACGTCCACTGCTGGACATAGGCCTCCCCCAAATAGGAGGGTTTGCCATAATCGCCACGCTTGGCAGGCGGGTTGGCGATCGCAATGTAGCTGTAGCAATGAACCTACAGAGAATGCTGCTGCCCATTCTCTGGTGAGTCACTAAGTCGCCTCTATCAACACCCACGGAAACACGTACTTTTACTACTATGTAAAATACTAGTATTCAGTTACATCCAGTTGTACTGGAAGCTGACCCCAACATAGTTGAACAAGAATGATGAGGATAAAACATGTGACCAAGTCGTTTCCATATAATTCATCTCTTTTGCTTTAAAACTAATTATAAATGAAATCATTTTTTATTAATGAATCGGTGAAAAGTAAGCCTTTTACACGTCAGTAATTTTTGGTCAGCTAAACTAGATGAGGCCAGTGTTTCCTAGTTGACTACTGAGAAGAAACACCAAAACTAACTCCAAATTACTTAGCTCAGCCTTACATTGCTCACTTCAACTATCTGTTGGTATCAGTTATAATTGGTTACGTGTCACCAGGTCTGTTAGCCGGCTCGTAAACACGAGTGTTGCGATGGAACAACTTTCTGATTTATATCGCCTACCGCGGGCCGACGAGTCACGGGATAGAGGCGGTCAGTTATGTACTTAATGGAGAGCTGGAATGTATTCCCTTATTGAATGATCCGAGACATATACTAGCCTATTTTATTAAGGGCTAGTTTTTCAATAGCCAGATAAATTTTATTTGTAGAATAAATATGGCGGTTTGACATATTTACCATACAAAAGCTGTCAAACCGCCAATTTAATACCCCAGATAAAAGTTATGTGACTATTGTAAAATCAGCCCTTAGTCGTTATTTTCATCTTTTTACATTTTGAGAATCACCAAACTTAAGTGACAGTATTAGTAGAGTTTATTGCTTGCTGGACGGATGGTTGATGCGGCCGAAAGGTTCTGGGGTATTGGAAGGCATCCCACAAGGTCCACCTTGTGAAAGCCGCGAAAGAAGGCTAGTTGAGACACAACCGCTTGATGTGGCGACGTGGTGAGAGTCTATCGACTGAAATAATGACGATGATTAATGATTATTGAACAGCTTCTTTTGGATTACACTTCTAGTTGTAGATATTATCTCAACGAGAAATAGCTATCTTAAGCTGGAAAATACTAGCTAATAACATTCAACCTGCTTCAATCTTTCTACTCGTGCCTAAATATCAGAGTTTTTAAAATCTCAGCTAAAACATCTTTATTTTATTGAAATGGATCAACAAACAGCTATCAAAAAGTGTAGATACTGACCTCTATAAAATAGTATGGTCACATCTTCAATAGTGCAGCACCTAGGTACATGTACGGTTGCAATACCTAAGACAAGTACTTCCTCCTGCAGGCACTCGCGGCCCCCCGCACTCCCGCACCCCGCACCCCCGCACAACGTAAGAGCAGATACAAAGGAAATTAATTTTCCGCCTTGTTACCTTGCGTTATGATAAGCATATGCATAGGTTCCGCTAATGTCTTGAGATTGTTTTGTGCCGATATACGAGGTGTGGGGAAACTGATAGGGAAGTAATACATGGCGGTAATATTCTAATGGTTAAGACGCAGGCTAGACCGCGTAAAATGGGGTGGGTTGAAATCTGAACACTGCCGTCATAAGTTACCAACCGATCTGAGTCCACTTTTTTAATCATAAACTGATAGATACTCGTAGAATATACTTTATACATCAAAATAAGTAACAATATTTTTTTATACAATCTTAATTCTATTACTACAATCACAAGTAAAACGGTCTTATCATATTTATCTGTAAGACCTTCTCTAGAGCTCAATGCCTTAATTTGACTCCATATATATTAACTTATTGAACAATACTTTAGTTGGATGGTTGAATAGAAACATGCATTCTGGGTAAGCTCGCTCCATCGTCGACTTTGTCTCTGTCATCTCCGACATAGACTAGAGTCAAGAGCAATCTCAAATAAAAAAAAAGTAAAGTACAAAATCATATATGTAACAGTCCATTCTGTTTCGTCTTGTCACTGTGTTAACTAACAGGCAGTCGCAGAAAAAGGCTTCAAACTTATATAAAACCTATTCTACTCCCTCAAGAATAACAGGAGCGTCATAACTTACTATTGGCTGGAGTTTCGTACCTGATTTACTTTTACTCTTCTCTTCTGGGACCCAAAGTAAGCCAGATTCTGGGCTAACGTCCTGTGAACACTGATTTAAGTTTAATCTTTAATTTACATGCAAATCTAGGCGCGAGTTTCTTAGGCTTCAGGCACTTACCTGAAACTTGCGCAAGATTACTTTACAATGTGGAGCTTTCCAAAGTAAGTTATAATTTTAAAATGAACTAGTATGTACCTTTTGACCGCTAAGTAGGCTAGTTTTTTGTATAAAAAAAAGTTTTGCTCTTTTACAAACTAAGATATTGATCAAAGTATTTTCAAGTTTTCACGACTTCTATAACTATGTGACTTCGAAAATATTTTTAAGTCAATGTAACAAGTTCTTCAACAAGAAATAAGTGGCACAAAAACTACACAAACAAGAAAAGATTAGCTGAAACCTGAACATAACTCATGAAAATATTGTGATAACTTGAACAGCCCAAGGTGAGGCAACAATAGGAACAAACTCTCGAACATATTATACCTTTAAATATTCTAATTGTTCAAACAAATTCGTAACTGTGTCGGCCATGACACTTGGGGACTTCCACCAAATTATATTTAGACACTTAATTTTCGTGCGTCTACGTTGAACATGTGTATGTTGGTATGTCTAGGTAATTTATGTTCTAGACTTTGTTTAGGTTATTTTACATACCTAGACTTACCTACATGATACCTGGCCTTGTCTGAGGTCCCTTAAGAAAAGTTGTTTGGAATTTAATATTTATAAGCTTCACTTAACCAAATGGTAGCACTGGACGTAGCGGGCCCCGTTCTCTTTGCTAACTTCTCATCAGGCGCGCTTGGAACACAACGTGCCGTCGACTCGGGTCTGTTCTGATCGGACGGCGAGCTGCCCATTTCTCACCGTTCGCAGGCATCAATCACTGCTCCATGCTCAGGAGCACCAGGTCCTGAGCGGCGCAGTGGCTGATGTTCGTCAGGAGGAGGAAATAGGATCGTTATTGATACTCCACTGCGGCTATTGCAGTGGTATAGTGGTCGAACTACTTTCTTAAATACCCCACCCATACCCATTGTGAATATTTTGTTTGGTCTTGTGCAAAGTATAAAATAGTTATTAAGTGAAACTTTTATGCCCGGTTGAAACGGTCGTTTTTTTTTTGTTGTTTTTTTAAACGTTGCCCCACACTAGGAATTTCTCCTGTATCGTGAGTGCGTTTACAAACATATAAACTCACATACACACAAACAGCCAGACCCGGAACAACTATCTGAAGGCTATACAAATATTTGTTCCGTGCGGGAATCGAACTCGAGACACGCAGCGCAGCAGTCGATCACTCAACCACTGCGCCAACCGTGCCGTCAAAATGTCCGTTAACCACTAACCAACAAATAGCATTATGATAAATAGCGTTAACGGACAAATAAATGACCGATACAAACCTCAGAAACCGGGCATAGGTCTTCTTATTTCCTCATCTATCTGTAGATAAAGTTTTATCGTAGTTTTCCCTCGTAAAGTCTAAACAAAGCAACTCTGCTGGTGACATGTTGGAATTGGTGCGCGTATTGCACGACGGACCACCGGTGTCCTTACACCATAGCTATGTCACTTTGGTTTTATGTATTATTTGAAACTTGTTTTTTAAAGATTAAACTTTGAGGCTCTGCTTACAATGTTATGTAAGTCAGGAAATCAGTTTCAGTTTATCGTTTCATGACTGAATGCAATATTTACTTTGTAGCTGGCGCCCAAAAATAATTAGTTCTAAATTGTAGCTGTTGTGTTATTCAAATTTTAAACTATATAACTGTAAATTTTCATCAAAATCTAAGTAGTTTTTACGTCAAAGTGTAGCCAAAATCCATTCATATTTATAAGCGCACATTTTTTTATTTTGGTTGTTTTAGCTGTAAGTCATCCATATTTGATAAATAAATAAATAAATAAATAAATAAATACTTAAATTATTTATTTTAATCATGTGTGTAAATCCTTAGAAACAGGTGATATCACATACCACTACGCCTGTATTGTCCGGGATAGGCAGAGATGTAGGTACCCAAAGAAAATGATGTGTGTCAAAACCTCGTCCACACGGCTCAACCCTGCTGACCTTTGCAAACATTAAGGAAAAACAAATAGCCCCTAAACATGTTGTCTTTAAAGATAAGGGTATAATCTAAACAATGAAGCTAATTGCCTTACCTTTGGAATGCGGCTAGCGTGACTTTATTAAATTGTTCCAGCAATTAGGCGCTCATTTAGACAGGTTCATGTCTCCGCAAATAATGGAACTTTAATATTAGTAATTCTTAATTAATGATGTGGAATTCTATTTGTGAATTTGCTTTTTTTCATAAATTACCAGCTTCTGCCAGGGGCTTCGCCCGCGTAAATCACCGGAAATTATCCCAAGGGCACATTTTCCCGGTATAGAAATTAGCTCAGCTTTTCCTGACTATAATTTGTATTTGTGCCAAATTTCATCCAAATCCGTTCAGATCTGGCGATATTGAGTCACAATTAATATCCATCCTTCCAAATTTTTGCATTTATAATAGTAAAAGCTTTTGCCCGCGACTTCGCACGCGCTTATCCCGTTTTTTCCCGTCCGCGTAGGAATTGCGGAAAATCTTCTCTCAGTATTCCCCTACACTCTCCAAAGAACCTACACGACAAATTTCAGCTTTCTACGACCAGCAGTTTCAGCTGTGCGTTGTCTGTCAGTCACTCAGTAACGAAAAAGTTTATCCCAGTTTTAAATATGCTACTAAAAAGCTACATTATAGTAAACTGTAACAGGGACAACTGATAGTCGAACTCTTGAGCAATGTTAGATACCTAAAACATGTGCACAATGTTACAAAAGCACCCATGTGTCTTCGTAGCACAGGCACGTAATAGACGCGTCACTCGCTCCTACTGCTAATTCCGCTTTACCGCCACTAAGAAATATGGCCACTAAAGTTGCCAATACACGTGCGTGCAGCCAATGAGACTATTTACGACTCTGCTATGTAAAAGTGTAGTATACAGCAAATTGAACGGGTTACAGGAATGTATTGCTGATCAGTTCGATTCAGTGTGCGATAACTTTAGATCATAAAATGTGTCATGTTTTTTTTGCTTACATTCATCACTCTTTTCTAAGCAACGCCAATTTGGCATTAGGGACAAAAGAGTTTAGAGTCTAAGCACAACCACATTTTTTTAAATCATAAAAAGGAAAATAGAAACAATGATTTCATGACCTAAACATATCCTGAACACACATTGTTAACAAAACACAAACGCTCGAATGAACCACCTCTATACAGCGGAACGACCGAAAGAAAAAGTAAAAAAAGAATATCGTAGCTCGTAATACGAGGCGGAAAAAACGGTTCAACAAGCCGAAAGTGATTTTTCATCCGAGTTAAGGCGGGAGTCATCAAAACATCGCGATAAAGAACAAAACACCGCTGACTGACTGCAGCGAGGGGCGATAAGAGCTACCAGGAGCGCAGCCCCCGCAGGAGGTGGGCGAAACGGTAGTTATGACGTAAGGGCGCAGACGGATCAACGAAACGCAGGGATCTGGATAAAGGCGTGGTTTGGAACGTAACTGCTATTGTGCATTAATGCAATAAAGCCGCCTTGTTTCCCCAAAGTTTCCTTAAAAAAATATTCTGATAAAAGTTTCACGATATTTTTTCCTGTAGCTCATATTTTTAAAAGCAAAAATGCTTTAATAACTTAATCCGGCAAAAGAGAGCCTACTAAGTCGTCCTCTACAAAATGTATCATACCCCGCTTCACCCGAAAAGATGTCGGCATTTTCAGTTATAAACTGTTTCTCGTTTCGAGTGACGGATTTCCTGAACAAGGAAACTAGATCTTACTCTTTTTTCGTATAAATCGTGGCGACCCATAGGTCGAGTCGACAGTTCCACTAACAACCCGCCAACTATTCGCATACGAGTTAAAATTGCTACACACCCCAGACGGTAACGGCAAAGTTCATTATAGGAAACTTGGGGTAAAAGAAAAATATATAGTGGAAACACTTCCATCGCACTGAGAGCTGCCATACTCGTACATAGAGTAGTTTGAACCCAGAGCCGCGCAACTTTTTGGTGTAAATCTCTCGAGTAAGGATCGCTAGTGGCTACAGCTCCTTCTATATCTAACTACGAGTCGCAGATCCAAGCAGGCGACAGACGTGACCAGCCTTCCCTTCCTTTATTTTCGTTACGTTCCCGGAATACGGAAGCAAAACGTTTACGTTACCCTACCTTGTTAATAAAATGCATTTTTACAAAATCACAAGATTGTTATCACACAACATAAAGTTGGTAAAATTTTTGTTAGTGGTGCGATGAATCACGCGACGAAAACAGTGCACGTAAACCTTATAATTGCTTGGCAAAACACTATTTTTAATATCTCAATTAAAAAGTGGTAATAAAATATAAACAAATTGGCGGGGGCGGCTCGGTCGTGGGTCGTGATCGCGAGCAGTCCATCACGCGAGCGAGCGTCGCACCGCGCGGCCGCACGCCCGCGCTCTTGCTCGCGCACATTCATGACTCTGTGACTATGTGAGAACTCGTAAAGGAAAAATAATAACACGACAAGTATTCATACATTAAAAGGAAATGTGCACTCTATTAATGCAAACTTTTAAATCAACATAAAATTTATTAAGCCGCTGCGTTTCGTTAAGTTTGCACGAAAGTGTTTTAAAATTTACATCATTAGTATTGTAACAATATTCAGTTTGTAATGTCAACACGCTGGAATAGTTAAATATTAACGCAATTCGAATTAATGATTCGCAGTTGCGCATTTAAATGCTAAAGTGATGAGTTTTACTCGATTATTTAATAGGCAAATCGGATCTAAAATTATGTATTTATTTGACATGGGACACGTTTACAAAGCAGGAGTGATTCTGTTAACTAATTGTGTGGACGAGGCGTCAAAGGTAAACCGGCAGCTATGTAAGAATGCCGGCGATGTTATGTCGCAGCGGGTCGGACTCATTACGGCGGGTTCAGACGCCGCCCGATAATTTCCCGAATGACAATGAGCGACAGTCGGCCTTTGTATTAGTTGCGTCGAGCGGCGGCCGCGTAATGGCCGAAATTACACCCCCTCTGATTGGTCCAGCGAACTGATTGTGAGCGATGGAGTGTCACACGTTTCTTGCTAACGTGCGGCCGAATCAAACGGCACGACACGCGGTAACTGTGCATGGCAGTGTCACACAGTAACAGTTGAATGATGCTACAAAATGGGAAATCCGAAGTCATCACCAGAGATCGGAGTAGGTAGACTATATTTACCTAAAGTTCGAAGAAGTAAGTAACATGGAGTTTATAATACCTCCTCTAAAATCCCGGAATCATAAACATGACAATTATCTGGTCATCACACAGTCTCTGTCAGAAAAAGATCGTAACAATAAAGTACCTGTTTTCTCTTTATAAAAAATTTTATACGGACAACAAATAAGACAAGAAAACAAAAAGTGTTCTTGGAAAGTGTCTATCCGCACAGAGCGCGCCTGCAGTTGCAACTTGTAACGTGCGTGGGAGACAGGCAGCTGACAGCTTCCATATTTGAAATCTGAGCACAGACAAGTTTGTACTCTACTTTTATTTATTGAATATTTCGTCCTACGTAGTTATGATCAACCTCCTTTGTATTATAGTAGTTCTGAAAATCTTGAACCCAGAGAGATATAAAGTGCTAAACAAATTCTTAACTTATATTTTGGTGAAAATGTTTTAAGTTTTTGTTGGCAGTCTGTTATATTTATGAAGCTAACGTTTTTTTATATCAAGGTTACATAGATCAAGGATTGAGACGTCTGTGAGTTTATGTGCTATTTTCTTAACGGATTTTTGTTTATCGTTCTAGATTAAACAAAAATCCGTTTTAGGATTACCTATCGGGCTGGAAGCAAGTTCTTTGCCGATGGGAGTGCCTGATGTTAGTTAATTTACCCTTAATAATACAAAGTAAGTAAACGCATAAATTGTAAAGAACACACAAATAGTTTACAATTAGGCTTCGGGCTTCAGGGCAACAAACCAGTAATAAGGCTTACCTTAACCAGTTAGTTTCACAAATGAACTAATAAGCTAGTGCTGCGTAGTTAAACGATTCCAGGCAGACTAATGTGCTCATTACCCTTCACCGACTATCGTGGCTGAAAGAATCGCCTCCGGCTAGTCCTGAAATTTAGGAAATAAGGTAAAGCAACGTCTGGATTTTAGAGATAAACAGACAAAACCTTTTGTTATTAAAGATAAATTATCTAGCAAACTAAAACTATATTATACAAACAACTCGAAGATATTAACGAAATATTGTAGGTATCGAGCCAAATAGCAACAAAATCATTTGTCAGAACTGTCTAGACGCTCTAATTAGATATAATTTAAAATTGACATGAGAAAATTATTCCACTCGATGTGCACATTAAAATAAATGGCGCGCATCAAAATTTAAATTTAAAATGCTAAAAACTCCGACTATTAGTCTGACGGTCAGCCTCCAGCCTAAACTCAGTGGCGTGTTGGTGGGGGTGACCTATCGAGCTACCTAGCGGGTGACCTAGCGGGCGACACTGACCGCGGCAGCTCTGCGGCTATTCAATCGCCGTACAATTAAGTCCGCTCCGTAATTCACTTAGGCTTACATGTGTCGATGTGCGCCACAATCTTGGCGCATTACGGCTAAGTTGGAACAATCACGCTACTTAGATTATAGCCTGTGGCCAGGGAGCTTTGTTTCAAATTGTATGTTTGTGTGCTTCTCTGGTACTAACGTAATTGAACACTAATTGGATTTAGCAGAAAAAGTCGGGGAGGGTCAGAAACACTGTCGTTACGTCGATTTGATATTCTTGTTCGATATCAATTAAATTCAGGATCAAAAACATAATGCTCTATTGAACCGACTATCTAAATGTATATAAGGTATGCCATATTTTTTGAACACATTGGATTATTCAAATTAAGAGACCTACTTTTAAGAGTCTAACTTTATAAAATTATGTTTTTAACCCATTTTTCCTCATTAACATATGACACTTTTTTATTAAATTACATTTCCATTTTACAAACAGATGCCAGCCCCCCTCAACTCCTCTCCCCTCCAACGCTTTTTTTTTGTTTTTCAACGTGTGAATAATGAACTGATATTTTTTATGGTAAACATGATTTTTTATTTTACTTGATTTAAACTGAAATCATGTGATGATGGTTTTGAATTTCAGTGCATCAAAACACTCATGGAAAAGAATGACAGTACGTTTTTTTTCACATTACTAAGTTCAATCCCTGATGGTTAAGGTTCAATTCATTGTTTCACGCAGACCCACAGATAATGCTCTTAAAACATAGACCGACGTAATTCACAGGTGTCTGCATCAGGCTCTATGTTAAGTACCAAAATAAATAGGTGCGTATATAAAAGTTTGCGTAATTTAGGTCACAGTATAATAAGAGCGACTCCATTCTGGAGCTAAGTTTAGTCAAATCGATCACGTAATCGTGACTGTTGCCGAGGGGATAATATTTCATTGAAACCCCTCAGAGAATCCCTCTCCAATAGAAAATGAAAGTATACAGTCTAAATCTTTTCTTTGCGTAAAAATAAAACTACAGTATATTATTTTATTGCTCACTTGATTTTTTGCCAGTTGAATTCAGTATTTTTTGAAAGAGCGGTTTAGTCTTCGATTAAATGAAAATGTTTTGTAGATCGTTATAAATATTAAATCATATAAAAAATAACTACCTACTTATTTACTTCTATCGTCCAAACTTCAGCATTTTGTAAACGCCGACCAATAAAAGCCAGTCCCGCCCTACATGTCTAGCCAAAACACATAAAACCACAATACTGACATGAAAGTAACACCAAACACATAACCCCGAAATAAAAGCACAACAACCAAAATATAGTGTGATATAATTATCGCAGTCCATTACCAGTAATACACGGTAACGCTCAGCATTGTCGCCTATTAAACGCGCGATGGTTTGGCTCGCAATCGACTCGCTCAAACGCGGACGGTTAATCGGTGAACGCCCATTGGATTTACGGTCGCTAATTGATTAATTATTACCTCTGGGTCGGATAGCCTGTTCTTTGAACACAGAAATACAGAAGCTATAGTAACTATTGGATTTATGTTTCTGTAACATTGTTCACAAAAACTACAATGTTGAAATGAGAAAATCACAGTAAGACTCTCATTCTTGAGTGTCAATTCTACAAATTTTCAAGCAACGACCGCATTCGCATCTCAATCGCAAACTGTCAAAAATGTATGGAAATTAAGGTTTTTTTGACAGTTTGCGATCGCTTAATTCATTGTATCGTTCCTTTTGCAAGACGAGTGGGCGGTTGCTTCGTTAGTTTGAAAGAATATTCAGGGCCTAAACCACCAACTCTTAAAGCAGTATTACTTTAATATTACTTCCAGTGGGTTAGGCCCCTGGTTTCTTATTCTTCTTCTTGTTTTCGTGTCGATGGTTTATCAGACTGTTTTGTTAGGGTCCAGCAGGTGACCACGTTTATCGAATCGATGGAGGCGTTGTTTAACTCATCTAAGCTGCAGGTAGCTTCTCCTTTCATATTTAATGTTTTGATGATGCCCACAAACATGAACGTTTTGGAAATTATCTAGCTGACTAATAAAACTACTTAAAGCTATCGATTTTAAATTTCGTAGTAAAACAATTGGTATTAAAATTTGCTTAGGAAAGTTAGCCATGTCTGATGGTCAACCCGCTCAATGGCGGCACGGGCCACGTGCCGATGTTATGGGGGTTTCTCATACCTGCTAATTAAATTTAGAGTTCTGCTACTATTGTGTACTTCATAAACTTGGATAAGAAAGGTTTTTTTTTATTATGGCACTACATAATAATCTAGTCTTGCCTGTTTTATTATAGGATAATATTCATAATTATAGCATGGAAGGTGTATTCTTTGTTGGAGATCTAAAATCAAATAAATAAACAATCATTTGTTTATTTATTTGATTTTAGATCTCCAAGAAAGAATACTCCATCTCCATCAAATTAGATTTAAATGTTTGCATGTAGTCATCTACATGCAAACATTTACATCTAATTTGAAGGAGTGTTATAATGCGGTCAACGATAGGATACGTCTGCTAGAAGTAACCTATTTACTGTTTACGTAAAATCTCTCAAGTAAAAAATACAATTTGTCAAATAAAAATAAACCTATGCAGCACACATTCCATAAAGTTAGTTCAAAATCGCTGCAAAAAATATTTAGTTCCAGCTAGCAAAGTTAGCGGTAGAAGAAGTAGAGCGATTAAACGTGCCGCTCTTAACCGCGACCACCTCTCCATAAAACCCAATCAAAGCCGCGTGCGGGCACACTGCACGCAGCCTCTCTCCTCGCGAACAAACAGACAAGCGATATTGAAAACTTAATATCCTGAGCGAAATGTTTCGCAGTTAGCAAGTTACGGTGTGTTCGAGTAGGCAAAATGCCCGTCTATCGGACAAATATCCGACAGTCAGACAGGAAGGGATAACCTAGTTCTGCAGAGATTTGTTTCAGCCAGTTTGCAGTTGCGCCCGCGTGGAGTGCCTATAACAAAGCGTCCTCTCGCGCCGGTACCGCCACTCCTCGACGCCAACTCGACGCGCACTCGCGCTTGCACTGGGCTATTGCAGAATTGTTTTGATTCGGGAAATATAAACCTTTATAAAATACCTTTGAATAAGCTGCGATAGCTGTGTTGTTTGTTTGTTAATTCTCTGTTAATTTCAAATAGGTAACCATGATTTGAATAGTGACCGTGAATTTCGCGACATAGGTTACACACCTTTATACAGTATAATTATGTCGTAGTTACTTACTCAATCATAAACATGAGAACTCGGTTAGGTCAATATTATGTTTAGGAAGATAAACAAAACTCCTTAGGTTTCTAAAATTCGAAAGTAACGCAACTACGCTAGAGTGACAGCGAGGTGAGAACGAAGCCGGTGAGTGTCCGTGGTAGACCGGGGGACAGTTTTGCAGTGTCGCGCGCTCCGCTCAATCTGATCGTTTTGAGCGAATCAGCCAAGCGAAGTTTTGTGTTCTAAGCGCGGGATTTACTAAATCCAGCTGTATTTCCATATACTGCACTCTGAATATGAAATTCTGTAACTTATTTCTAGTATTGTTTTGTGGAAAATATTTGATTCAATATAACAGGAGTTGTGCGGAGTTTTAGCGAGTCGACGCCGATAACATTTTATCATCGCGGATTTTTAAATTCTCTCTAATATAATGTCAATGTTAGTACAGTGCTTGAGGCAGTATATGTTTGAGGAAAAATAGCAAAAATTATTTTAAGAAAACTGAAAATCTTTAGGGACCAGAGGAAATGTGCCGATGAATTGAACCATAAGCAATTGACCTGTTATAATTAAATAGTAAAACAAGCGTGCTCTGGCACTGCAAACGACGCCGCGCAATTAGACACACATCATTAGACAAAGGCCGCTAATGCGATTATAAGCTGAACGCATATTGTTACAGGCACAATGGCCTGATTGTCTGCCTGTACTGCTGACTGACACAATTACGATGCTCCCGTAAGATAATCCGCTCGTAATCAGTCGGGTGCACCCGAGCGGTGCCGAGAGTGGCCGAGAGTTGCCGAGCGCTGCCGAGCTGTGCAGCGGTGCACGCAATGCGTACAATAGTGCGTTAGTAGAAGTGCGTGTTGAGTACGACTGAGTGGCTTTGTTATGAGGTCCACTACGTTATTATTACCCTGGAGTCACATATCTCTTGAATAGCAAACTGAATTTAAAACCAGTAAATGCTGCTGCATAAAATACATTCACGGAATTATAAACTGATCTGAAAAGAAAATTACCAATAAGTTTTCAACCGTAAAGTAAACAGGCACCTTCTGGGCTCGCTCGCTCCATCATAGACCTCATCTATCGCTTTCCATCAAGAGTAAGCGCATTCCTCAATTAAAATAAAAAATATATACTGCAGTAACACTTTT
Source organism: Melanchra persicariae (assembly GCA_947386135.1). Lineage (NCBI taxonomy): Eukaryota > Metazoa > Arthropoda > Insecta > Lepidoptera > Noctuidae > Melanchra > Melanchra persicariae. Next base: position 599,912 of record OX376653.1, on the reverse strand, counting down.
GGTCCCATTCAATGAACTTTTCTCGGAATTCTGCAGGTTCATTAAATTCAGCTCTCTAGTTTCTTTCTTAACAAAATTATGACTTTCAATAACCATTTTTTGTAGAAAAACAAAGCGAATGTGTGAAGTTTATCTGTTGAGAGAGCAGGTGGAAGTGGGTTCATGCCGCGCCGTACGTTAGATAAGCAGTCTCCACTTTATGCTAGCCTAGTAGCTCCGAAATATTAACGAGTTTACCGACGTGGTAAAAGAGCAACGACATTTGTTCAGTAGAAAAATTAAATTAACTGTTGACTTTTTGCCAATACCTATTACTTTAATTTATTTTTAGATCTATGACGATTAATTTTTCTTTCCAGTAATTGTAACATTTCTTTGCGCGGCCTACCAAAATGCTTTTTCCGTACCGACTTGACAAACCAAAACTGTTAGTCAAGTCGTTGGGTTCACGGCTTATGGTTCATTTGTGTTGATTTTCTTAATATTTCCGAGTTGAGCTACACGATTTCCGACAAATGCTTGCACTGACTTAACAGATCCACTCAAACCTGTGTTGTGCTGTACTCAAAATACCATCACCGTTATTCCCAGTTTTTTTTTTACCATTACACTATTTGAATGGACCTTAATACAGACTTCGAGTTAGTAAGGTGTTTCTTCTCAGGTAGGTAGAAAACAATGGCCTCATCTAGAAGAAAACAAAAAAGATGGACGTGTAAAAAAGTTATTACATACTTTTTTTTTACGGATGGGAAATCATAAAATGACTCCTTCCGTTCTGGGTGGAGCGGAAGGGAGTGTCAGACTCTTACTGGCTAAAACCCATCCGTGTTCCTCCTTATGCCTTTTGCGTTCTAGGTCCGCGGTGACTCTTTCGAAGAAATTCCGCAACCGTGCACCTAAACTTTGAATTATAACCATTAAATATATTATGAGAGAGAAAATATAAGGCCACACACGGAATTGGGTGAATAGTTGGTTGTTCACTACTTGAAGGTGGTTATATTCTATTTGTTCTGACATTACGATAAACGTCAATAAATCTTCCTTTCTGTTCATGTGGTGGGGTTGGGTGGTACATGACCCGGAGTGGTAGTTATTGGTGGCGCTCGGTAACAAGTGGTTGGTCCCACCACGAGGGGTGACCGCGATCGATGGGGCTGTTTCATACGTAATTGAACACCGGCACGTGAGGGGCCTGATCTTAAACCTAAGGAGCTGTAGATCATGTGGGAATATCCCGCGTTATTAGTTGGTGGAGGTTCGGTTTGGTAGCATTTGCAACTAGCTGTAACATATTCATTGTGTGTAAAAAAGTCGAATAGTTACACTACAACTTGTAGCTTTCAAAATCAAGAATCCACAACACACCAGAGGGCCAATTCTACTATTTTTTAAACAACGTTTTTCATTCGCATGTCAGTCGCAATCTGTCAAAAATATATGGAAATTGAGGCTTTTTTTGACTTACTGCGACTGACACGCAAATGCGAACGTTGTTTGAAAATAGTAGAATATTATTCGCACTGTTGGTTCCAAAAATGGTCGTCCAGTTTCCATAATATTAAGTAATCATTGAACATTATTTTGCTAAGAAGGTAACTCAAGTTACAGTTCTTATACTAATAAGCATCAATAAATAAACAATTTTATAGTTGATGACGATAATTGAAAGATTCATTTTTGATCCCTGCTACCGCTCATGACTCGCCCCACACATGATCTCGTGTTCGGCGATTGTTAAACCTGCAGATGGACTGTTATTTGTTCGCAGGCTCTCCGGCTAATGAATCGTGCGTTATGACGTCACAAGACACGAACACTTCGGCGGATTACACGCTATTCATAGAAATATTTCAACGGTTTATGGGATTAAGCGTTGGCGTAATATGGGAAGAATTTGTGGGTTTAAGTGATGAGATTTAAGTGTGAAAGGGTTTTTTTACTTACAGTTTTAAAATGTTCGCACTACACATACACTGTTACGGCGTAGCAGAAATTCATTGCTACGCCTGCTACGCGTCCGTAGCACGTAGTTCAATAACGTAATCAGGTTGGAATGCCCTGAACAGTTGATATGTCAGTTTTCCTGTTACTAGGAGTACCGACGTAGCAACCGTTTAAAACAATTTTGTAGTATCAACTTTCTGAGTCAAAAAAATATGTTTCCCAATATTCGTAATAGAAAACCATCTGCTGCCGTACATATTACTAAAATACCACAACTCCCTAAACCCCAATCATCATCTGCCTAGCTTTTTCCCAACTATATTGGGGTCGGCCAGTCAAACCGGATTCAACTGAATACCAGTATTTTACGTGGAGCGGCTGCCTACCAGACCTCCACAACCCATTTAACTGGGTATCATGGTACTTCTAGGCAAGACTGGTGTCCCTAAACCCCAATACATTACAAAAAATATCCTAGATGTATTAGCACTAGAAGCATATTCACATTTCATCGCATAAACTCCTTCCCTTAGTATTTTTTCACGGAATGCATCGTCCGTCGGACGGATTAAGCTCCAACACATTCAATACCCGATGCGGACGTTTGCGATGTCAACAGAATTCGCTTCAAAAAGCTTTGTTGGAAACGTTTTAAGAGCATTGTGTACGTCAGACGATTGAGGCGAGTGGCGGCGGCGAGCTTTGTAAATGTGTAGCACAACACGGGATTATGTGCTAGATTGATAGCAGATGAGTGTTTGTTCTGTCATGATTTGGGGTGCCAAAATTGTTTGGTAGAATGATGAATGATCAAAGATGAATTCACATTTACCTACGCCTTTGTTGATTGTGACCGAGCGATCGAAAGCTAGCCGTTTATTTCATAGGTTTGCGTATAGTTAAATATTTAGGTGTTGCTGGTTAACAGCGATATCGACACATGTGCAAAAATGGTAGCTAACCTTAGTGCTGCTCAAAAGTGACGCGACATAGTTAGAACTACGCTAATACGTGAAGAGAGACCTGAGCCCTCATGTACAACGCCGGCCAGTATTGGTGCATTATTTGTGTATTTAAAACTAAATTATTTGCGAGCCATATAAGGACACTGCTCAAAAATTACATCGCGATGTAAATAGTCCCATAAGATGCCAAAGTGCATATCTGTAAAAAGCGATTCAATAATATTTTCACGGTGTATTGATACAATTTTGCAAAACAAAGTTTCGTTCAAACTAACATTTTACTTTACCATTCTGTGCCTCTCTCTCAAGTTCTGGAGAACCACAACCGCGTCTTCTCAATTCGAGTGTCTGCTTGTTATTCCGGCGTGGCGGGTGTCTGGGTGGCTCGGAGGCGCCATTACCTGTTTGTTTCAGCCCCAGCCAGCCCCCAGCCCCTCGCAATCGATCCTACTACAGCGGAACAGCTCATTATGGAAAATAGTTGGCTTGCTTTCTATTTAAATTGCTCTTGAAGGAGGTTTCAATCGAGGGAGCAAAGATATGTTTTCAGTAAACATGTTTTATTAGGATTCGTCTGGTGTTTTCTGGAATTTACATGCTGTTCTTCTTCAAGAACATAATTTTTGTGACCACGTCAATGTCTGCCTACTTCCATAGAGATTTAGTAGACTAGTTCAATTCCTGTTTGTTTTCATCGCGTAAAAGCACATAGTAAAATAAAATTAACGTACTTGTTTATTGGATAGTGGTGGCGACCAGGACACCTCAACATTGACAACAAATAACAGCTGTAATAGATTTTTGCAACATTTTAAAATATTCCGCCACATCGTTATTCAGTTCCATATTTGTAGAAATTTTTGCTTTAAAATTGCGGATAACCACCAGGGACATGGCATAGGTGTGTGTGAAATTATAATAGCAAAATGAGTATTTTTCGCAAACCGAAATGCCGAGTAAATATGAAACATAACTCGACGTCACGACAGACTACATACGTCATTCCTGTGTCGTATTACTGCAATTTTCTGTGTAACACTATTGACATTCACAATTATGCAGCACGTTTGCGAGGACTCGCGTCACTGATATTTGTGACCAAATACTTATTCTGTGACCATTGAAAACATGAATGTGAATAATGGCGCATGTCATGTTGTAAGCTCTGAATGTCCAGACATAAAGGGTTTAATGGAATTTTAATGGCCATTCTTTTTTTTATGGCTATAATTTTAACAAAACCTAAATTATTCGCTTCGAAACTTTCAATGAGTTATTTTGAGAGTTGATTTGAGTAACAAACTAATAGCTACGAGCTTGTACGCAACTTATTTTCGTGCAGCATTAATTAAACGATGAAAGGGTTATTGTTTCTGCTAATCACCTCATGTCGTACTAGTCGTAACTCATGTCAGAGTTGAAGTAACTTTCAACAATCTGCGTTTAATGTGATTTCAAGTAATGCTTATCCACTAATTGTAATTCTGCTGAGCCCTTATCTATTATTATTAGCGAATTACTAATTAAGATTGTGATCTTAACATGACCTCTAATCGCTTGTAACTTGCGTTAGTAAGACGACATTACATCTATGATTTAATGGCTGAAGACTGGAGTTATTTTAGATAAATAATAAAGTTAAAGTTCATTGCGGGTTCCAAGAAGCCGTCCTCGTAAAGACGTCAACGAACCGTCAATGGATGGCTGTCCTGCGTCGTTTGTCGCGCTCGCCAAATATTTAATTCAGTGCTCAGTGCAGTCGATACCGCTCTAATGGAGCCACCTTGCACTTATGTGGCAGAGTTTATTTACTTCACGAGTTTTACTTGTGTGAAATTGGTCTCTTATGTGGGTAATCTTATAGGTACTTGTTCTCTTTGTTGGAAAAACACCATATTTTGACGTTCAAAACAATCTACCTAATACAACACAGACTAAAACTTACACGTGTCCCGACAGAATTCACAGAACGATTACAATATAGAATGTAATACAAAGTGAACAACAACTCGTGGCTCAAGTTTCACAAACATTACATTTAATGTAATCTAAGTACAACATAATACTATGCACTACTCCACAAACAAACATTAATATTTATGCAAATATCAATTAACATATTAAAAGGAGTTTGTAAGCAAATGTAGCGAGCGGCATAAATCGGGCGGCGGAAGCGGCGATGAATCATGCGGTGACGTTTGTGGAGGTACACGCTACACAAGCACACAGTACACAGTACACGCCGGGTACACAGCACACGTGTACTCGTGTATTGTGTTGTGTGTCGCCGTGTCGTAAACTTAGGCTAGCGTTAGGGGCGGAGTTATGATCGTGAAGACTGGGCCCATGTGTTAATCATAATCTGATAGTGTTGCATTATGGTTTACTCGTGTTAATGTAAATTAACTTCGTTAATGGCGTTTGATGACTTTTAATGGGCACTTCGAAGGAGACATTGCTTTACTTTTTGCTATGGATATCCTGATGTATATATGGACGCAGGCACTCATCACCTGTGTCTAGTCTTTTTCCAACTCGTTGGGGACGCTTGTAGTTGTCTTGGATTGTAATGGGGCCATCCACTGACCAACTTCGCCAAGCTCTGCTAAACCTTGAAGCTCGACCTGTGCAGCTGTTATAGCTTAACCATGAGTCCCAACGAAGTAACCACTCATCGTGGCAATATTTGTCTACATTCAGTACCTACTGCGTCTTCCCGCACTATATCTCCTGGCAGGGAACTTACGACGCTCGGAGCCGTACTAGACGCCGCGTGTACTAACTAGTGTGAAGTTCATGATATATTGCATCTGAACTTTGTTGTGTCGACGTGTTGCAAACTTGTCCCGTGAACTACTTTCGACTTGAAAGACCAATATTCATCTCTTAGGGACTGAAGTAAAAGACCCACTAGACATGTAATGCTATTAGGGTAGAAACTTACGTCTGACAAACTTTGGGACATCAATCCCTTTATCAATATCGGCAACTTTTCGAAAGTGCATCCATAATTAATATTACAAATGCGAAAATGACTCTCGACTTCTAGGTGCCTGTCTGTTACATCTTCACAACTGAAAAGCTGAACGGTTTGTTATGAAACTATACGGGTCGAAGATATCCTGGCATTAGACATAGGACTTTTATCTTGGGAGCATATTCCCTTAGAGTGGTACGCACTTCATCCAATCCAAATCCGTGTAAATACATTCAGAAATAGTCATACAAGTATTTGTATGGTAGTTTACGCACTAGGTTCAACTTCCGTCATCCGATTTCTCTCCGTCATCCGTGAGTCTCCAATTTGCAAGAAAAATTCACGGACCGAAGTAGCCGTAGGACTGTTTGTATGAACGCTTTTGCATTACCTCGGATTTAAATCAGATATCCGCGCGGCTCGACAGCGGGGTTTGGATTAGCATCAGAGATCGGATTAGTGCGTAAGCAATACCCGAATTTGGTCCAGGTTTTTAGACTCGAGATCCGTATTTTCATGGATTCGGATCGGATGCAGTGCGTAACCGCTCTTAGGATTATTTTTACCTTTCAGGCGTTTGCATTAGAATGTCTTGTTCTATTGGTACCATGTATTGACTGAACGTTTATCATACGACAACCTTAAGCTCTTGACAAAGCGAACTTCTGTCAGTCAAAACAATAATCAAACGTTCAAAAGTTTGGGATCAGCAACGTCACATTTCGGTGGTGGATGTCAATCCAATACATCTCTGACTCCTTGACAACTGTTATCACAACTGTTATAATAATAGAATGTCACTTTGCCTCGAAACCTTGATGTCACCTAACTTGTTAGTAAATCAACTTTAATTCTTATCTAGTTATTTTTAAAGGTCTTACAAGTTGTATCTTTGATGCTCTTAGGCCCGTATTCCAAAACGTGAACTCCAACTCAACTCCAACTCTATTGGAGCTTGTCATAAATTGAAGTTTATGCATTTGTTTACTCATCGCTCGAGTACCTACGGAAACGTCAATTAGACGAAATTTCATTGACATTTTTGCTCATGTTGGAGTTGCGCGTTCGAGTTGAGTTGGAGTTTACGTTTTGGAAAATGAGCCTTAGTTTTTTTAGTCACGAGAAAAGTTTCCAAAATTAAAATTATCTTACACAAAGCAGAAAATCATGAATCTGCAACAGCAATTGAATTAGTTTCCATTGTTTTCAAACGAACAGTATCTAGTTATTCTACAATAGAAAATAAGATACGATTCTAATTAGGCGTTTCGCGGAATCCATTAGAATTTCTTGTTTTATTGGAAGATATAAAGTTACAGTGCCCAAAGCAATGTTATTATTCTTTTGTTTCCAGGCGCGGTTGATAACGTGATGAGATTTTATGTCGGAAAAAGTTATAAAGGTTATCTTACTTGAAATTGGCTAGGATCTACAATATCTTAGCAAGCTTTTAATTTATTAGATACAGTGTACTTACAGTCAACACAGTAGTTAGATACAATGTACCGAAACAAAAGTATTTAAGTACCGTCAAATTATAAACAGGACAAGTAAAATAATATTGATAAATTTTACCCTAAATGGCCCGGTTAATTTGTTTAAAAATTATAATTGGTCGAGCCACTATCGAGATTCTGCGAGACCAACGAACAGCAAATACGTATTTAATTTGTACATTACCCAAAGAAAGTTAGACAAAAATTACTACTGTTCATCTTCTTGAATTCCAGGCATGCTGACATGATAGCCTGTGAACATTTATCAATGATCAACCACCAACCTTACAAGACTGTGCTCCTGGTAATTCTGAACTCCTCCACCCACTCCGCGGTAACAAATGAAAACATTCATCATCCGCGCTGTCTTACGGCTTGTGGCGTTTTTCGCATTTGCATCCATATCTGAAGGTCGTTTGTTCGCGGCGGCTGCGGCGGCGGCCATTTGTAATCGCTGACGAGTAGTAGCACAACACGCGTGACATGTGACGTCATGCAGTGACGTGTGACGTCACGTGACAGCACAGGAGGCCTACCACAACCTCTTAAAACAAAATTATTTTAATATTATTTTGTAATTTCTGTTGTTGCATTTTCAACTCTCGGCGCTGATCCGAGCGTTGAAAATCCAACAGAGCGGAACGCAAAGTAATATTAAAGTAATATTGTTTTAAGAGGTTGTGGTAGGCCCCCTGATCTGGTTGCAGGTGTAATTGGATTGGAGCTTGTAATTGGGTGTTTGAAGATTGTTGGTGTTTTTGATTTTGAGAATTTGATTTTGACTGTCTGATTTGGCATTTTGTCTTATTAAGTTTATCTTGAAGTTTTGGTACATAGGTACTTTTCTTTTTTTTTCGTCTTAGGCTCAGTGAGTGTGAATAGGAACAACTGTTCTCCAACTATGATATGGGAATACCTTTTTTTTATGGATGGGAAATCATCAAATGACTCCTGCCGCTCTGGGTGGAGCGGGAGGGAGTGTCAGACTTTTACTGACTAAAACCCATCCGTGCTCCTCTTAGTGCCCTTTAATTTCCAGGGCCGCGGTTACTCTTTCGAACAAAATCCGCAACCCTGGCAGGCTCTAGGAGTAAGGGTTTGAGGCGCGCGTGGAACACAACGCGCCGTCGCCGTCGACGTCGCTTTGATCAGACGGCAAGCCACCCAACGCTCGCCGTCCGCAGACCCCGCCTACGGTGGCCGGGAATCGCTCAGCGACTCCCGACGTCCGGTGCGTCTCCTTATGTTGCAGCGGCTGGGACGTGAGGGTTGTCTGTCCCTCACGCGGCCCGCCTCCTCCTTCACTAGCAATACTGCTTAGCAGAAGGAGGTGACGGCTTCCCATGCCTCCTCGCTCCGGACCATGGATTGAACCAGGGCCGAACGCGAGAGGTCGCCGCCGCCGATCGCCTCGATGAGGACACGGCGGTGCTCCGCCCAAGCATGGCAGACCTCCACTGTATGCTCCACCGTGTCCTACATAGTTAATTTATTCCTATAATTCTACTATTTTATAATATCGTACAGAACATTACCTATAAACCACTCCATACCACTCATATTAAATGATCAATTTATTATTAACGAATAACTAAAACACAGTTCACTGAACATAATATAAACAAGTATCAAATATCACACGTTACTATAATGCTTTCAATAAAAGTCGAACATTATCAATAACCGTAATAAATGAAATAACACCATTCGGTCGATTGGGTAGCGTGCCATCAAATACGTCAAAGCGTCAGAGCTACATAATGTCAGTCATTCATTCATTGGAATTGATAGAATTATGTCAGCTCATCAATTAGAAACTCACGACATGTTTATAGCAGCAGCTTAGGTATACATATACAGGGTGAATTTTTAAAGTGTACGTGGATGGCCTAATCTGAAGCCATAAGGAATATCGAAAAACACTGAAAGGAGTCTCGAGCCTGTTTTTGATGAAAACTAAAACTGCATTTTTGAAAACTCGGTATTCCTAGCCAGGAATAGAACTGGTTGATTTTGAGAAAAAAAAAACGCTTTGTAGGTATTATTAAACCATCCGAAAGTGTCGCTAAGTAGGATTAAATTCTGGGAAGTAAGAACCGTTCATTTTTAAGTGTATTTGTTTGTAAAAAAAGGTTTCTTTAGTTAGATGCGTTTCATCCCTCTTCTTTACATGACCATACCGAGACAAGCAGTTTCAGCCTTTCTATTTTTCCATCACTGGCGCCACTTCTGAACTACCTCTATTGTACTCATTTCTCACTTTATCCATTCTTATACATTGGTATTATTCAAATTACTTTTATTTTTAATATCTAAACAATATTAATTACTCATCTATTCCCTGAAACAGTTTGACTGGATCAAATCACTATCTTCACAACTACAGTAAGTAGGGTAACGAACATAGTAAACTCAATATCTATTACAATAAACCATATATTTCAGTCTCATATCACGCTTCAACAAATAAGTTTTCATATTAAACGGTACACTAGGTCGACCCCTTAGCTGCCTTCGCTGATTTTCTAACATTTGGTATTTCGGCCAAACAGTATGCTCCTCTATACATATAATAAAACAGTAAAATTGTCAATAGCATAGGTGTTTTAGATGCCTAAAACATCTCAACTATGATTCTAAACATAACATGTCACTTGCAATCTGACAAAAATGTATGGAAATGAAGGCTTTTTTGTCAAATTGCAACTGACATACGATTGCGAACGTTGCTTCAAAATTTGTAGAATTTGCACTCTGATTGCCCGAAGGGTTGGACCGGTGGTTCTCAAACTCGGATCGTGGGAGTATTGAGATGGGTCGCAGGATTACAAGAAGAATATTGCTTTAATTGCAGGGTGATGGAGTATCAAAAGAAAGATTTTTCTCTCACAAAATTTTTGGTACAATTATCTTGGAACGTGAAAAGGCCCTGCTAACATTTCCAACTACTTTTTTGTGTGAAGGCCTATGACCAGTAGTGGACGTCTCTCGGCTGAAATGACAAAAATGATGATTCGTGTGAAGCAGGATTTTCATGCCTTTAAGTCATGCCTTTATGTTGTTTTTTTATGTTATAATGACATCAATTTTAGCAAACCACGGGCTCATAGTTTAACCTATTATTTTATTATGACTGGAAGATAAATAAAACATTAGGGTATGTTTATACTTTGGGTCGCCAGCCAAAAAGGTTAAAAGCCGCTGGGCTAGGCAGTTTGTGTACCTATGTATGGGCAGTATCAGACTTATTAACTTTTATGTCTAAGTCCCATGTATGTGATGAGAGAATATTGTCATCAATCAGACACAAATTCAGTCTACGAGCCGTTACTGAGATTTCGGATGGAAAACCCAATAACACTATCCCACCGGGAATCGAAAACAGAAGCTCGCGCGTAGCAGTAACCACCGAGGCAGTCCTGAAATCCTGACCTAACGTATAATAACCATGCATCAATATATATAAAACTCTTCGGTTATGGACTGACTGACAGACAACGCACAGCCGTAACTACTGGTCTTAGAAAGCTGAAATTTGGCATGTAGGTTCCTCGGGGAGTGTAGGGGAGCACTAAGAGAAGATTTATCGAAGTTCTTACGTGAACGGTAAAAAACGGGATATGCGCGTACGAAGTCGCGGGAAAAAGCTAGTATTAATGTGAGAGTCAGTTTGTTTCTTTGTTACTATTTTAAGCCTAAATAGCTGAATCGATATTCAGGAATTTAGGTACGGACTTAAATGGCTTTTTTTGCACAATTAATTGTATCAACACGAGCGTAGTCGTGGACAAAAGCTAGTTCTAAGTACGTAATGATTGATTTTAAAACGGAATGTCTAATGTAGTTACATCCACAAATAGATCATGAATAAGAAATGAGTACATACGCCTCAGCTCTGATAAATTAATTTTAATATTAAACACGTTCACCGTACACCCAATAGGGAGGATTCTCTAAAACCACTAAGTACTACATTATCTCCGTAGCTTGTAGCTTATATCAGCTATGCTGAAGTTTATTGCTTAATCAGGAATGTAAACACTGCTTTTGTAGCGTTTACTTAGTATCGAATATAATTCTATGTTAATGGCTTAGTCCAATGCTTGTTGGCATTGCTCGCTGAACAGATGGTCGATGGGGCCGAAAAGTTCTGAAGTGGCCACCGAGGACCGGAAGACGCAGCGTTGGAAGGACTCACACAAGGTGGACTGATGACCCGGTTAGAGCCGCGGGTAGCTGTTGGATGCGAAACGCACCGGACCGGTTGTTGTGGCGATACTTGGAGAGACTTCGAATCCTTCGAAGCCGGCCGACCACTGGGCTGGGGGTAGGGCCTGCGCCCCACCCGCCAAAGCCGGAAACAGGAGGAAGCCCTCCGCCACCGCCGTCTCTGCCGCGACCGCCGCCGCTGCCGCCGCTTCTTCTGCCGCCATTGCCGGTTCCACTGCGGCTGCTGCTACTGCAGCAGCTTCAGTAGTGCCCCTACAAAGGGCTCCGGAGGGGGCTGAAATGGAGTGCCAGTAATGGCCCCATTTCACCCCCTCCTGTTGAACGTCAGCCACTGCGCCGCCCAGGAACTGATGCTCCTGAGCATGGCGCAGTGACTGATGCCTGTGGACGGCGAGCAATGGGTAGCTCGCCGTCCGATCAGAACAGGCCCGGGTTGACGGCGCGCTGTGTTCTACGCGCGCCGAACCAGCAGACGTCAGCATGGGTCGGGGCCCATTAGGGCCAGAGCCTACCAGGGTTGCGGATTTGTTCGAAAGAGTTACCGCGGCCCTGGAACGTAAAAGGCACTAAGAGGAGCATGGGTGGGTTTTAGTCAGTAGAAGTCTGACACTCCCTGCCGCTCCACCCAGAGCGGGAGGGGTCATTTGATGATTTCCCATCCAGAAAAAAAAAAAAAAAAAGCGTCCACCCTGAAATAAGTAAAAGACTAATTTAAAAAAACGAATAGGTATACCAAATCGCCTTATTGATATCAACTAACCTTTATCCCGGTACAAGGTAAAAAAAAATAGCAAGGGTCATCATCTCACACGGTTTGTCACATAAACTATGAAACTATACACATCGCAATAAATACATAGTTCCTCATGACATTGAGTAACATTGATTGTCGCCGCAACTTGTCTGCCTTTGTGCGCCAACAATGTCACTTGTTTGTGTAGAACAGCTGATGTGGCAGACGTGTGTGCGACAATGTCATAGTTGTAATGGATGTCTTATGAATAACTTAGCTCTTGTTAGTAGTTATGAAACTTCCAGTAAGTTTTTCTTGGGAGAGCTGGTTCATTGATAAAAACCGGCTAAATGCAAGTTGAACTCGCACATGGTGAAAAAATTGCGTTTCGTGTATAGAGACCCGATATTAATGTATTTGTCGTTGGTGGCAATAGTAATACATAGTCTGTGATAATTTCAACTCTCTACCTTTATGGTTCATGAGATACAGCCTGCTGACAGACAGACAGACGGGCGGACAGCGGAGTCGTAATAGGTCTCCGTTTATTGAAAGAAGAATTTTGCGCCTCCAAATTACTCAGAGGAACCTAAAGTTAATCTATTTGGAGCTCCTACTTCTATTTTGTAACCACATTCTCGTATGTAGTAACCCCAATCCACTTAGGCAAAACATAAAAGCTCACCCACAGTTTCCAGTTTTGGACCAAAAAGAAAGCTGTAAAAGCGAAGAAGGTTTCGCTTACATTGTAATTGTAAAAACAATAAGAAAAATCTTTTAATGATCTAGAAATATAACGTCAGTCGATATTTTGTTCATTAGACAGAAGTACTAATTATCCGTCAGTAGGATGTTATCTTATATTATTCTAGCTTTCGCCACTAATTGATTCGTAGAATTATTGAGGATGATAATAAAATTTGAAAAATTAAACCTTCTCTTCTTTTTGTAACAAATCTGCTAACAATCAAGTAGACATAAAACAAATCCAGGGACACTGAATTGCCAGGGTTGCGGAATATGTTCGAAAGAGTTACCGCGGCCCTGGGAAGAAAGGCACTAGGAGGATTAAGGGTGGGTTTTAGTCAGTAAAAGTCTGACACTCCCTGAAGGGACACTGAATCACATTGATAGCGTAAATCAGCAATGTATTACTCGCTAAGAGGCGTTGCGTTTATTCTGTCACACGTTGGATTGTGGTCGCTCCAGTCTAACCGGTTGCCAAGTACCAGTATTTTACATGGAGCAACTATCTACCTGACCCCCACAAACCAGTAACTGGGTAATATGATACCCTTACGCAAGACTCTTGTCAGAGTTTCTGGCTTCTGACAACCCATGACGACTATCAAAGATGTCCAAATGACAGCCGGGACCAATCACAACGTGCCTTCTGAGGCACGTCTCTGTATGTGATGGATGTCCCATCTACTGACCAACCCTGGCAAGCGTTGCTTATCGAAGATGAACCCGTGTGTCGGTTATTATTTTTTATGCAAATCAATTTGTGAAAATCTTTTACAACGAAGACGTTACGTAGACCGCGTGATGAAGCAACAAGAACAAATTGTTCTTTGAACAACGACAACCTGACGACCTCGAGCCGACGCTGCTGATGTCACCTCGTAACTTGCCCCACACACGATGCATAAATTCTTTCATCAAGCCGCCGCGAAAACATTGTCAAATATCCCTTTCATGTTTACTACCGAACAAACAAGTTTGTTTGGCTCCAGTCAAACGACCCCTTCGCATTATTTACGATGTTGCGAAAAAATTACCGCGAGCGAGCGTAAATTTCAGCTGACAAAAGCTAGTAAAATGAAGCTTTGAGAATTACTGAAAAAATCTAATAAGAGGGAGGGAATAGACGCACGCGCTGGTCTTACGAGACGGAGGTAGGCCTCGGAGCGGCGTCATGTTTAAATTTGCAATTCAACGAGAACTCCTAACTACGAGTGTGACACCTCCTACCGTATTTGATAAACAAATATGAAAATGAAGAACAACAGACATGTCGTGTTGTATAATGGAGCCGATTTAAGGTGTATGGAACGGAATGTCCCTTCGTGTAATATTGGAATTATAGAAGAAGGTCGAAAAAATATTGAAACGTTGTATAATCGAATATTCAATGTTCGAACTGTATTGTTCTGGAGATTAAAGTAATATAACAAGTCATAAACAAGTGGTCCTAAGTTTCTAAAACTTTTATGCACTGTAATTAATTCTTTTATGTCAATTCTGTTATGTCATACCGAAAAATATTAAAGACTAGCTTCTACCAGCTGCGGCTTCGCCCGCGTTAATATCGGAAATAGCAAGGTTTTTGATTTGTATTGTACATTTTTTACTCAGTAAACACCCACCCTACACCTACCCTAAACTACCCTACACCTACCTTACACCTACCCTACGCCTACCTTACACCTACCCTACACCTACCCTACACCTACCTTACACCTACCCTACACCTACCTTACACCTACCTTACACCTACCCTACAACTACCTTACACCTTCCCTACACCTACCCTTCACCTACCGTACCTACATAATTATATCATCCCAAAAATACTATGACATGTTTCTGGTCTCCTGGTACTTGATGTTTCTGGTCTCCTGGTACTTGTGAATCTGAAGTACTAAGGCAGCAGCGGCTCTGAGTTTCCACTTCCTCCTCAGTCTTCATTAATCCACGCCACTTACCGGGATAAAAAGTAGCCTATTTTTTATTCCAGGTTATGAACTACATGTGTGCCAAATTTCATCCAAATCCCTTCAGCCGTTTTTGCCTGATTGTCACACAAACATACAAACATACAAACATACAAACATACAAACTTTCACCTTTATAATATTAGTAGGATAGTTATGAGATACGGATGCCTGATTCTCTAGACATTTCTAACTCCAAATGGATGAAGCCAGAGCCCTGTACCAGGATAGCATAAAAATCAAGGTTCTAAGCTATGCAAACTCTTTAGTAATAAGTGGACCAACCGTGGAGTATAAACAACCAGCGCAGCTTCCAAGATCATGACGATATTATATTATATTATTAATATTCAGAGAAACGACTGAGCAGCAGTAATCCGATTGCCTGATAAACCTGAATGAAGATCTGAAGTGGTGCGTTTTTGGATGGCTTTCTGGTTTAGTTTAAAATAATAAATTCCGTTGAAAATAATCAATTGTGAAATTACAAGACATGGTAGTATGTGTGAGAAAATGAGTACATAGGTAGAGTATAGGTAGGTAGTTCGTAAGATTCACAGAACCCGGCAAACAAGCTTAGTCTTTTGCTTCAACAAACAAAATCTAGGATAACGTCATTATTATATTCTTAGAACGAAACTTTATGAGGGTTTATAGGTAAAGCGAATATTTTAGCAGTAGCCGAGTAGCTTAACATTTACGATAACATAAAACAAACTACATTATTGTTCGGCAAAACAAACTATTCCATACTTCCATACATACGTGATTTAGTTATTTGTTTTTTATAACTATAGTAAAGTCTTATTGAGGCGTGCTCGTAAATATCAAGATGCAGGCACTGATATGCGCCGTAACGTGCCGTTTGTGCCGTTATGTGCCGTGTAAGTCGCCGGTGGACGGCACTCATACGACTCGCTACATTATTGCCTTGTTGAGTTCCGTTCCGAATGCCGACATTATTTGCCTACATGTTTATTGTATGTATTCCAAACCACAAATACGAGTATATGAAATGTTTGAATGAGTTAAGTGGGGCTTCTAATACCTATACTGTTTCAACTTTAAGTAGCAACACCAATCTGCTCCGACTTTCGGTACCTCAGGTCGCTTGTCCAGGGCGATGGCAATATAGACCGAGACGTAAAGCACCGAATCAACTCAGGATGGATGAAATGGCGACAGGTCACTGGAACAACTTGTGACCCACGGATGCCCCTCAAGTTCAAGGGGAAAATCTATAAGGCCGTGATAAGACCTGTCGTACTGTATGGATCAGAATGTGAATGTTATCACTATGAAAAAGACGGATGAAAATAGATTGCATGTAGCGGAGATGAGAATGTTGAGATGAATGTGTGGAGTAACGAGAATGGATAAAGTGAGAAATGAGTACATACACAGAGATAGTTTAAAAGTGGCGCCAGTGACGGAAAAGTTGAAAAGTAACCGCTTGTCCTGGTATGGTCATGTGAAGAGGAGGGATGAAATGCATGTAACTAAAAGGGTTATGAATATAAATGTGGGTGGATGGAGAGGAAATGTGGTGTTGAAGAAGAATGTTGCGCATACCATGGATAGCAAAGCGCACTAATAAGTTCATTCTCAAACAGCTAAATATCAAATACAGACTCTCCACAATATGCTACCAGCGAGTCCTAGGTTATTTTGGCCATATCGCTCGGAGACAGCCAGACAACCTCGAAAAACTGGTGGTGGTGGGAAAGGTGGATGGTAAGAGACTGCGCGGACGTTCACCTACTCGCTGGTCAGACCAGATAAGGGCGATCACAGGACTCACAGTGGCCACTGCCCTAAGAAGAGCCGAAGACAGAGTGGCATGGAAGCAGCTCGTCTGTGACTCCGTCAAAGCATTCCAAGACGGGCACGACCTTCAGAAATGAAGATAACGAATAAGAAGAGGGATGGAGAGGAAGAGGAAGGCCAAAGAAAAGATGGATAGATTGTGTGAGGAGCGATATGAAAGAAAAGGGAGTTTGCGATGGTGTGACGGCTGATAGGACAGAATGGAGGAAAAAAACGTGTTGTGCCGACCCCAAGTAGCATAGGATAAGGACAGGGAGATGATGACTGGGTAGATACTATTAATAAGGTTTTTATGTGACAATTTTATCAGTATTATAGTACTAGCATGCCAACTACGATTATTATCGAATCGCCTACCAAATAATGTATCTACTACCTACATGAATGTAAAAACTACGATACTAATGTTTTTCGATTCACTTTTTTACCTCACCATGCGTTTCTTATTAGATCTTTCTTTTTCCTCCTCGTTTTACAAATAATTATACAATCCAATACACAACTTGAAATCACTACACTGTATAATTTTCCAAAGTAGTAGCAGCAGAACAGGAAAAAGCTTGAGAGTGTACTCTGATTTGATTAAAAGCCGTCCGCGCGCGCCCAGCTACTCCGCGAAGGGAGCTCAGAACGCGCAGTTTCTCTGAACTTGCTCTAGCCTTCCTTTTTCATAATAAATCCCGTATGAAACTGTATGGTGGCAGCCGCGTCGTGTTGGACGTATTAAAAACAAACGAGTTGGTAACAATATGTGTGCGGGTTTTTATACGAACTAGTGCTGAAACATTTTGTTGGAAAGTTGAAAAATTACAGAAATTGTTCTAGACATCACTTGCAGAACAAATAGTCGATGGGGGCGAAAGGTACTGGAGTGGCGACCGCGTACCGGAAGACTTGGGTTGTAAGACCGGGCAAGGCCTGGTGCAGACTGCAAAAATTCGCTAGATATGAAACGCACCGGACCGGTCGATGTGGCAACACGTGGAGGACGCCTGTCTTCAGCAGTGGATATTTTTCGGCTGAAATGATGATGAGAATGAATGTCTTACGGTATGTTATCTAAAGCTGTGCAAAAAAAGGAAGGGTAACTACATTTTGTGAAAAGCGAACATTACGTTCAATACTACGCAAAATCCTTTCAATCACAACAGCGATTCTGCTATCACAATTCGAGTTCCGACATATATAAAAAACATAGAACCTGCATGCTCACACCTCCGCCACGCTTCCCGCAGCTCAGGCTCACGGCTCAACACGTCGAAACAATGTTTAACTCTGAGAGGAATGCTCGGCGCCATATTAGAATGTCGACTTGAATGGCGCCACTGACAAAGGACTACTGAACGTCATTCGCGCTGCGCAGAATACGCGATGAGCAGTCCCAGGGAAATGGTTCACGAGCAAATGAGTGAGTGAGTGAGTGAGTGTGCGCTGATTAGCAGGATTTTGGATCGGTCCTTTTAGTCGATCGCAGTGCATCTGTTCTGCATTCGCATTTTGTGATGAATTAAAGGGTAGATGAGTTGTGGTCAGAAAAGTTGGATCATGCTCGTAACGTTTAAAGTATACTGGAAACAGGAGAGATCCGCTTTTATAATTTCTAGGAATCATAAGGCTTTTATCTAATTCAATAATATAAACACTACTATAATTTTATTATTTTGTAAATTTTAACTTTTTAACTATTACACTTAAATAAAAGACTTAACTAAAACTAAAAATAATCTAAAACATGGTGTCGAAAAATTCCGCATCACAGGCCACTGGTAATGTACCCAAAAGGCTGGCAGCATTGCCACGTTGTATGGCACTGCTTATCCTTTGTCCGAGGTAAAAGCTACCCCTAGGATCACGCGAAGTGTCGACTAATAATATAAGAGGTTAAGGTTATTTTATATGTTTGTAAAAGACGATCAGTTTTGTAAGTACCCCCCCTAACTGGGTCCAGGGGCGGCGGACTTGGGGATGTCCGTTGCCTCCCATTCATCCGGACCCGAGGTGGCGGCGCGTGGTGTTCCCGTGCGCCCCTCTGACGTCGCGGGGGGAGTTAAATACTGATATGGTTACGAAATTTTTTCATTGTTAGAAAACTACACACTATCATTGACGGAACGAACCGCGGGATATTATATCGTAGATAGGAGTATGTCTCACGTAATTTTGGTGTCAGAACCTTCACACAGTGGAACTGACTGATCCAGGCGTGTGGGATTATTTATTAATCCATTCATCCAGAGATCTATAAATAGGAGTATGATGAGCTGTAGGCGTTTGTAGGCTACAGATAAGTAGGTACTATTTAATGACGATGACGTAATTTTTTGTCAAGCGGAAGTAACAGCTATTCAAAAACAGTTTATTATAATCACTCACTTAATTACAACTAGACAACAGTCCCGCAATTAATTCCCAGCGTGATATAATTATCCAATTAACAATTCACTTAATGCGGCACATTAATTATAATCAAAAACGTTAAAAAAACAAGCGACGATTTGAATACTAAAATAATAGCCAGCAGAACGTTAAAAATATAACATTTCATCGTATAAATAAAATTTCTCGTTACATTTTTGTATTTTTACTTTCCCTTTTTGAATTTTCCACGTAAGCGGTTACACATTAAAATCATGGAGCTTGTGTGGTTCCGTATGATTAATGGCCTCGCCCGACACTTAATACCGCCTGTTTATTCTAATGCTCGCGAACATAATGTGCCCACCGGACCCCATACAATACAAACCTTATAATATTATCTACATTCATACGACTTTTTATCCAACAACCTCATGAACAAAGTTGACTATCCTATGTCAGTTAACTTTGATGCGGCTGCCCAATTTTGATATTTATTATCAGAACGGTAAGAGTCATAGTAGCAGATCTAATTAGGGAAGACTCTAACGTAGGTAAACAACTGCGTGAAGGAACTAGCGTATGCAAAGCTTATGTGTAGGTAAAGACAATAAACATTTTCAGCCTTATTCATAAAAACTATTTGCGAAGAGAATATCCGTAGCGACTGACAAAATCGTTCAAATGACAACCGTATAAAAAATTTGCTTGCTTCCCGAGGCACGAAGGATCCTTGGAACGGACGGTCACCCATCCACGAAGAAACCTTGGTAAGCGTCGCTTAACCTCGTAGACCGACCCCTACGGCTATTGTTGTTCAGCCACGAGCCAAGCATAAACTTAGCATATGTTTGGATTTTTTCATGAATAAACCTGTTTAAGTAAAAAGGTATTAACACGAGCATTTTTATTAAATTATTTACGCACCTGTTTACACCGTGCGTAGGTTAACGCCCACGCTGCCTACGTGTACCATTAAACATTTTTACATCAAATTGCGAAAAACATTTAGCAAGTCAGAAAAACCTTGTTCATTATTGTTTAGGAATAAAGTATTTTATATGAAAAAATAGGCTCATTTATCGTCAAGAATCCTTCATCACTTTGCAACGTAACCTTTACAAAAGACAACCCTCAACTAGAGGATAATGTTCACTAGAATACCTTCTCTCAATTCGATATTCGTGCAATTATGAGTAATAATAATTATAATTATTATAAATCGTTATGGTTCCGTGGTAAGAGAGGGGTAACAAAGGACAAATAGCTCTATTCCTTTTTGTAAAGAGAATCATGATGGCAGTGGCTCTGTGTAGTATGGCCCTTGGCAGGAGAAATTAGGCTCGCTCATGTAAAATTATGTCTATCTATAAGTCGTTGGCGTAAGAAAGTGTTCTGAAGATTTGCCCCCGAAAACTAGGCTAGAAAACATTCTATTCATTATTTTAAAACTCAAAACCTGCCTGCATCATACGTGAGCTTTTGTTTTAATTCAGTGTCTCAACTATTTTATATTCTTCATACTTTTCAGTCGTGCCTACTTGTTGCCGACCTACATAAAAGAAAGAAAGGAGTTTGTTAAGAATTAAATTTATCTCGAAAAGGTTTTTATTAACCTAATTCAAAGGGCTTAGAGCGAAGAACCAGCAGTTTATTACAATTAGGCCTGAGTTATTCAATGTTCCGGCTCGGAGATTTTATAAATGTTTTTATTGGTTGAGGGATAAGAGTTAAAAGAGGGTTTAATTCAATATAATTATCATTTAACAGAATTACTGCAAAATACTTGAAAAAAGGCCCTTGTTGGTCGACGGTTGCTTCTGGTAAAATATTGGTTTTTACCTGCATTCGATTAGACTGGAACTCCGAGATATTTGGGAAAAAAAGTTGGTGATAATTTGGAAAACCTGGCTCGAGTGCCGTTCAACCCTCTCAACACGCATTCCTTTACGCCGCACTTATTAAAACCGCATCGCAGTCGGTTCGTTCTGCACTTCACCGGGCGGTGCGGCGCGGCGGCGCAAAGGAAGCGGGGCATAGTGTAATCTGTGGCGGTCATGCAGCCAATAAAACGGCCCATCCGTACTGAGAGCATTCGGGTACGGTGGCCGCAGACGAATATTAAAACATTTACGTTTCACTTCTATAGACAAACAAAGATTGGAGTAGTGACTGGTGACCGTATCGTTAGAATAGTTTACGTTCATATTTCGAATGCATTCTGTGACAATAACCTTTTTTAGGGTTCCGTCTGTCTGTCCGTGTGTCAATTTGCTTTTTCTCAAGAACACGTAAAGGAATCTAGCTGAAATTAATATCTAATACTCAAACCTGCTACTTCTTGGAGCAGTGAAAAATCAAAAATGCGAAACATGGAAGTTATTTCCATGTTTCGCATTTTTGACACTCTCAAGGGAATCAGAACTTATAGAGTACTTAGAAGAAGCAGGTAGATCGTACAATACAAGTACAGGAAGAAGTTTGAAAATTGAGAATTAGTAGGTTTATCTCATAAAAAAAATATGCTATTACATACCTACTTACATTTTCAGTTGAAGAATTGACCGTGACGTATGTACATTAATAATAATAATAAACCATTTATTTCAAGCAACAAGACTCATAGTGTTATTAACAATGCACTTACAAACTATGTTAGTAATACACTTACAAAAATAGAAATACGGATTGTGAGATCACTGCTGCAAGGTGACAGGCCCAGCCGAAACCCTGCAGCAGTGGTTCACAAACGCACAATCCAGCCTGCTTGCCATCATAGACAGGATGCTGTTGGCGCTCACATTTTTTCAACATCTGCTATAATTTTCGTTTCATAGTATACAAACTTCCGTGGTTAACATATTTTCGGAAAAAATCGAGACTCGATCAGAACCCTCGGTGCAGCTGAATGACTCGCACTTGTCCGGTTATTATTTTTTTTTTTTATTGGGCTATTAACAATAGTCTTCTCTGACGTAGCTACGGGTTTGCAGTTGTGACATCCGGTTGGATTTAAGATCTGTGTGACTAGTGTATTAAGCCGCTCGTTCTCTCCATAAATTTTATTAATGAGTGACGAACACGTTGCTGTAAAGACTGCCAAACCCGCAGGGAAATCTCCAGCGCTACATAATATCATGGTTGGGACACAAACACAGATTTTCTTATCTAGATTCCGGGAGACCTTAAAATCTAGGCGAACTCGTAAAAATCCCAATATCTGGAATCCTATCAATAGGGTTGGAAAGAAGAGCAGTTATTTTGTTTTGGGAAAAATGCGAGATATTTTTGTCAACGGTAGACGGGTGTCGCAGCGTCGCCGACCGCAGTCGCCGCGGACCGCGCTGTGTCTGCTCCGGATGATACATGATAATTGTACGAGATATATGACTCACAAATATTTACGGAACTTTACGGAACGGCACAGAAGCCGATCCTTGATCCTGCGTAGATTTCTGACGTACTAAGTACGGATTATTGGTACAAACTTGGACGAGAAATTTTATAAACCTAAATTGTTGATATTGCTGGAGTACCAGTTGTGTTGAAGTCATAATCTAAAGCGGTAACACATACACAAAAAAAAAATCACATGCGGTGCTAATGCCTTTACTTTTATATTATTTTAATTTGTAGTTTCAGTGCCTATGAATCTGAATAAAAAGAAAATGCTCATCTAGTTATATTACAGCTTCAAGATATAACCTTCTTACTCCAAGCATGACGGCACATTTCGTCCACACGTCAATTTCATATGAAAGAAATCTGGGTCTTCCACTCAAACGCACAGCGGACCTCCACCGCGTCGTCCGTCACGACACGTCACGCGTTATCTCGCGCGTCACGTCGCGATACCGCGCAAACTTTATTGATGACCATTGTGCGCGCCTGTCCGCGGCCGTGGGTGGCTTTTTCAATGTGAACAGATTTTAGATTTGATGTGATTGTGTCGTTGAAGGAAGTTTGTTAACTGTGTGTGGACTTCTGGAGTTATTGTACGTAGTGTTATCAAAAATTTAATCAACAAACATCCGTAGGAATCTGGAGTTAAAGCTTGCTTAAGGCGTATGCGTAGACCAAACACAAAATTTATCAATATCCAAACGAAAATCAAAACAACTGAATTATTGACTTAATACATTTCCAAGTAAATCCTTGTTCAATAACATGACGAGGCCCAAGGCCAAGTTCTTTTATCCGCAACATAACCTCTCGCAAATATTCAAATCTCCTTTATTCTGAGTGTATTATATTTTGGAGATGTTCGATAAACACCACATGGCTACGTTTCTCTTGCTACGCGTGGATCTACGGCGTAGCTGGTTGTGCTACGGCGTAGACCCCTACCAATTGCTGATACGAACTATTAAACTTTTCTTGTGTGGATTGTATCAATATCTTGCTTACCTAGTGTTATTTTGTAAAACTAACTGCTCCGTTGGTCTCGCGCGTGATGCGATTCACAGGTCGGGCAATAAAAGAGTCATCGGGTTTTCCATTAGGAAATTCTTTGTGTCAGCCCGGAGTTTGGAAGCATGTCAAGCCGTTGCTTCTGCGCCCGATCTCTCTAGTCGTCGTTGTCTTTGAGAGTGATGAAAGAGGGAGTGTATCTGTGTTTGTAAATGGAATTGGCCAATTTTTGGAATTGGAAATGGCCGCTTTGGCCGAAATCGGTCAGGAGAACAATTCATTATTTTTAAGAGAAAACTGTCTTCATTCCCCGGGTTTATTCGCTTGCTCCATCATAGGTCTCATCCCTCGCTTTCCATCAGGCGCGATCGAGGTCAGGAGCTAGCGCATTCCTCAGTAATAAAAAATAATAAAAATTCAACCTTAGATACATTTTCCTAAGTTTTTGTTCTGTGTTGTTGCAGCTTCGACGTGCGCGGCAAGCACCTGTCGGAAGCGCGCCACTGGTCGGCGCCCGAGGTGTTCGGGCCGCGTGCGCACTTCTCCACGGCGCCGCCGCCAGCCGCGCTGCTGGTGCGCGACGTCAAGCGCCGCGACGAGGGTGTCTACCGCTGCCGCGTCGACTTCCGCAACACGCAGACCACCAGCTTCCGGTACAACCTCACCGTTGTAGGTACGTACATCGACCTTGAGGGGATAAGATGAGAGTGGTATACAAGAAACAAACGCTTGATAAGCAGGTGACGCTGGATTTCTTACAACAGCAGGGAAAAAAAGAAAGAAAATTAAAAAAAAGGCAAAATACTTGCCTAACATTTGGCGTTATTATTCCTATTAAATTAAATAGCAGTTGAAATACACAAAAAATCAGATCGCAAAATACCTGACAAGCAGGTGGTGTGTGGTTTTCAAACTTAGAAACCAAAAAAAAAATACCTTTGGTCGTCAAAGTTATTGGGAGTAAGGCAATATAATAAACTAAATAGCGTAGCGTAACTGGGGCCTTAGACAATGTGCCATTCAAGTAGCGAATGCGACTGTCGAAATGCCGAAATGTAGTAATTTGATCACGTGACATTTCGATATCATCTGTCAATCCCATACATTTTTGACGTATTTAAAATCGCCTTCGCCACGCTAACGCTGACAGAATGTCACTTGTCTAGAGCCCCTGGTTAAAAACATTTTCGGTATTTCGTGCCACGTACGTTTTCTCCATACGACTTTCTTCCTAAACGTCCACCGAAACTTACTTAAAGTTAAGCCAAAAAGTCGTAAGTAAACACCGTCTAATGAACTCCGCATCCCTCACGCGCTTCAACACAAACAATTAATCAGCAGTCATCAATTTAGCGATGTTGTTTGCCCATACGTATCCGTGCAGCTTAATTGTCTAGCGGTACAAACGCTGGTGGCTGGGAATTTACGCGGCCCGCATTGTTCCCCAGATATACGGCGCAGCCAACCTGCAAGGTGTCTGACTTATGGGATAGACTTACTGCGGGCTTTATTGCCAGCACTACTGACTAATGTTGCGCTGATAGTCGTCTAATGATCTGACGACTGCCTAGGTGTTTGTTGGTACTAAATGCTGCTGTTAACACCTAGTAAACTATGGCTTATTCGCGACTTAACTAAGAATCGTTAGAACGTTTTTTAATGCCGAGAAAAGAAAAAGTAAACATTAATGTTTTCTGTCAGCCACACCGCCAACGCAACGGAATTAACGTGATGTCTGCTCTAGACATCATCATTTGAATTGCGAATATTTTCGAGCTCGGCTTCTCATCGTGTTGGTACTCCGCTACCGGAGCCGCGGAGTCCCGGTGAGGCGCTGATCGAGCCGGCTTCCAAACTTTTTGCAGCGAACTCCAAGACGTGGCGAATAATCGACTGTCGACAAACTTGTGGAATGTTCAATCAATGTTCGCAGTGTTCGGGGATGCTTCATCATCGCTGTTAATTAAATCGATTTATTAATTCTATCAGCGCGCGTCACTCAGCAGTTTCGATGTGTGACACCGACTTTTCCAATCGAGTTGGTGAGTTTACTCATTTAAACGTTGGCAAACATGTTTACCGAAATTCGGCGAATGAAGTTGATCAGAATCAGCGAGTATGATCGGCAGGCGTCTGTATTGTGTTTGTTTTTACATGCGACAGTTAATTCCGGTAATGTACTGTCGCTGAATGAAACGTTCCTGTTTGACAGTTTGCTCGGGATGTTTTCTTTTACATTTGAATCTGTGATGGAGCCTGTGAGTTCTGCTAATGATATGACACAACTCTGTTCTCGATTTATGAATATTTCACGATTGTAAAAATAAGCGTATAAGTATGTATCTACTCATAAAATGGAACAAACGTTTATTGTTCAAAGTTCAGTGCGTGATTTGATCACATTAAAGCAGAAATGAACGTGAGGTAAGAGGTAACATTAGGCTAACACAATTTACTTATTTTTCTTAAACAGGCTCCAGACTCCTCGTGAATGAGACCACCACGTGGGTTAGTTAACAAAACAATGCACAATGTTTACAACAACCACGTGCTGGCCGATATCAGCAATAGCGTGGGAGCCACATACTCGTAATAGCACTGACCTAGAAAATACACGAGTTTGTTCAAGTAGGTGTAAACAGTGTGAGTAATTATCACGTGACAGGTAAACAGGTGCCCTTCACAAATGCCAAGTAAATGCTAATCGTCGATTGCTCACTAGAGTCGCTGAAGGTGAGAGGTGCGCGTAAAAATGTCAGCCATGTTTATGTACACGCGTGCACGTCGTAACTCGCATCACCTGTACGTGCTGCGCTATACAGGGTGCGGTAATGTCGGCGATAAAATTCAACTACCTGCTGTACGTAATGCTTGATAATCAATTGTCGCGCTTGAAGTTTACGAGTAGCTTTATGTAAGAAAATAAATAATTTTGGGATCTATTCCTGATTAAGAGGAAGTAGTCTTGCTGCCTGAAAATAATTTATTTAAAGCTTTGTTCAACAGGAGGCTTTACTCAAAAAAAAAAACTGAGTTTTTCACACACAGGAACCACACAGATAGAATGGGGTAAAATAGTGAGTGTTCTAGCAATCGTTTGTTATATTTTATCCGGTCTAATCATTCTTTTTCGAACCGTAAAATAGTTCAATAGTAAACATTTTATAAAGGCTTGCAAAGAAGAATCGCTTGACAAGGTATGATGTAACTGCGGGATTTCATTAGAAGACAACACACTACACCTTATCTACTTGGTCTATTTTTTATCTTACAGCTCTTTACATAACGAACACGAACGGTTCTTATGGGAGGATTCCGAAGTGAAGTTTTCTGAGTATAACAATTTTGTCGATTGGATAGTAATCCCGTGGGCAGGCAGCTTGTTTCATAATTCAAAATAGAGCAATTCAAATTTTCAAGGTCAGTTACGACAAAATTCTGTGTCCCAGTGTCGTATTAATATTGAAGTGGAAAGCAATTTTTGCGCGCTAAAGTGCGTAATTATAATCGAATGAGGCTTGTCCCTCGCATCCAGATAACGGCCATTCCCCCACAAACGACACTCGAGTCCCTCAGCTTACCCAAATATCTTACAACGCCCCCTTGACAAACAATTATGTAGATTTTATACACTTTTGGGCAGTTTTAGACGTTGAACTTGCTACTTATACAAGTACTTCGCGATTACTGCACAAGTTTAGGCTGATAAAGAATTCATTTATTTAGTTTTAGAGTGAAAATTATAAGCTGTTGGGAACTGAGAGAGATATGAATTTAATTCAATTGGTCATTCACTGTCATGGTTATGGAATATAGCCAATAAGGCCTCTTATTTTGAAGGTTTTGGAAGTCAAATATTCTCACATTTTCAGGGTTGAAAGAATATTAAACCAACTCCTATTTACAAGACTAGCGACGCGCTACGGCTTTGTACGGGTGCAAATTATACACATGAATCTTTTTCGTTTATCTCTCTTTCAATTATTATTTAAAACCGAATTAGAATCCGTTGATGGCTAAGAGTTAAGCGGAGAACAGACAAAAAGACAACGTCATAGTTTAATATTATTTAAACATAAGTTATCACATAATAAAAGCTAAGTATGTCAGCAACGTAATAGAAATAATTCTCAACAAATCAAATTCAACAAACTGAGATACTAATATTACTATGTTTATTCGCTCGAGTGGCTCCCGTACAAGCCGATAGATGTCGTGTCCACACGGCAACATATACGACGGACAATGCTAGTTATTACAGCTTCGGGGTATTGACCTAGATCTGTATTGTATTTTCTTGGGATTCTACTGGTCCTTTTAGTAGCACAACTTAGTGAAATTGAGTCTTGGTGGAGACAAGATTGAGCAAAAACAACTTCTTAAAAGTATGTGTAGTAACTGGTAAATGACTAACTAACCGTGTTCTTCATGTACATGATACACGAGGCCAATACATCGCTGTTGATCGTGTGTGTATTTAGTTCTAGGTTAATATTATTCCATAAGATATTATATACCATTGCGTAATAAGTGATATGTGGTATTTTGCTTTACACTTGAACACTTTTGCACACACAATTTTCGTCAATTGAAATAAGACGCCGTTGTTTTCTAGATAGTCAGTTTTAGGTTAGTCACCCTGAGAAGAAACACAAACTCAGAGGTCTACTAAAAATCTTTACCAGGATAATGCACCCACAAATTCATTTTGACAGCTCCACAATTTTCACTACCCCGCTATCGACACAGCGATTGTGCGACACAATTAGAACTCCTATCCCAACACCAGCACTAATCTAAATATAACAGAATAGAAACAAAACTATCTATGCTAATAAAATGCAATGACTGTATGAACTCGTGTGATCAAGTTAAATATAATGAGCGTGAATCGCATGATCCCCACGGACCGCGTGTAATCGTGCCGAATATGGCGCGCATTAATTGGATCCGTCCCTTCCCGGCGTCCGATGTTCCTCATTACGACAATCGAGTTTAGTGCCGATTCTATTCGATATCGAAAAGCAATCTCATCTGCCCTCTCCACTCACTGATGAATTAAAAAGGAAGAGACTTGAGACTCTTTATTATATTCCGCTCTGACATAAATCGCTTCTGAGCACCGAGGGTGTCGTCCAACTTAGTTTTCGTGAATAAAACATTAGGCAATAAGCTAAACTGTCAGCTAACTTGTAAAAGCAGTTCACGTTAAAGTAGTACAAACATTTGCAATCTTGAATCTCACGGCACATTACGTGTACACTTTGGGAATCGTATTAGAGGCCGGTCGCCCGCCTGTGGGCTGTGGGGTGCACAGGGAACAGCCCCTATGAGGCACTACACTGGCACACCGAGCAGACGTACACATTGCGGTATCGATGGCCGCGCAGTTCCATTTCACGGCAACTTTAGCAGGCTTGTTTGTCCGTCCGTCGCTTGGAACGTGTTACATTCGTTATTGAACGCGATCGTCTCACAATTGAGTTTTAAACTTTAAATCACTTTGCTGTGAGCGCCTGCCGCCGCCTGCCGCCGGCCCCGCGATCCCGGGGTCGAGATCTGATTACAGACTGTTGTCTTTCTATTAGCCTCTGTCGTTTTTGCACAGTGTCGAACGAATTTCAATGCAGATTATGTCACTCTTCGTTATCAGTTTAAATTGATTTCAAACATTTCTATTCCTTATCGTTTTAATTTGCTGCTCGCGTACTTAAAGGGTTGATCGCTTTTCCTCTTAGCGCCTCCTTTAATCTGTTTACAATGAAGCTTGTCTGATAAAATAAACCTAAATCTGAAAGAGCAATTTTGTTAGAGGATCTAATGAATAGCTTGTATCTGACAATCTGATCGCTAAAGGACATATTTTGTTGGGAATTGGGGATTCGAATAAAAAGCGATGTAAAGCTGGTAACGGTTTTCAGTGACCAGAGTCAACCGTTCAGTCCAGTATTAGAGGCTAAAGTTAGATTGGACGAGCCCGCTGGCCGCCGCCGTCGTCCGCTGTGTCCAATGTAAAACCCAATTGGGCTTTGATGCTTTAAACGGCGCCGACCGAAATAGCCCACCAGCGTGGTGGAATGGACACGCCTTGTGCTGCGTTCCAGTCGGGTGACTTTAAACCCTATGGCGTCAGGTTAGAGGCTTTGTTAACGCAGTAGCGTGGTGCGCGGCGGCAGCCGATGCTAATCGGACGGAGCTGTTAGCGATCACCTGCGTTGTATTGAACTGATTAATTGCTATTGGTTCCGGCGGCTCTCGTCCGATATTGTTTTACGTTTGATTTAATTAATTTGCGCAGTTAGATACATTATGTAACGTGCACCTAACGTTAATTAATAGGGTGTTCAGTTAATTTTACAATGAACTATTGTTGCAGCCTGAAAATTAAACCAGCATTTTGATCATCAATTATTTTAATTAGAAACATAATTTTAAGTGTATCGCATTGCCAATGAAGCAACATAATGTGTAGTTTATATAACAGTTTCCTAATAT
Source organism: Melanchra persicariae (assembly GCA_947386135.1). Classification (NCBI taxonomy): domain Eukaryota; kingdom Metazoa; phylum Arthropoda; class Insecta; order Lepidoptera; family Noctuidae; genus Melanchra; species Melanchra persicariae. The sequence continues at coordinate 569,757 of OX376653.1, read as the reverse complement.
TTACAAATCTAAGAATAGAATTTTCCGTGCACGTTAAACCCAGCACTAAGGCTAAAGTAGTGTAAGTGTAGAAATAAAAATATCTGCGCTAACATTAACGCAATTAGAGGATTTCTCGTATCGCTGCCGGCGAGCGGCGACTCGGCGAGGGAATGCGCTTCCCATGTTGACGGGGTGGACAGACGTCCAGGTTTCTTTCGTTTAATCCTGACAGACTATTTTGGGAAATCACGGTTTTCAGGATGCTCCCGAAAATAGTCCGTCCTTTATTTTTTTTTTCTGTACATTACACTATTTTTTTTTTAGAAACGCTTGACTATGCTCATCCTGGGAGATTTCAATATAAACCATACAAAAAATGGAAACGACCCATGCGTTCGCAATTACTTACTTATTATTATTTAAAGAAATATTTCCTCGTTCTAAAAATTAAATGTAACAAGTTTCATAATGAATCGTGAACCCGGAAACGTAACATTAATTTATTTTAAGAAGACTTAAAAGAAAACTTATTTATACATTACTTTATGTGCTCCTTTTATAAAAAAGAGCCAATAGTTTAAAAGAAACCTCTGTTAAACCTATAGAATCGTACCTACGTAGGCAACCTTCAATATTTTGGTCCTAAAGAGGCTTACACTAGAAATATTATAGCAGAAAATTACGAAATTTACGTAAAAGGTAAACGCTACAAATTACTTGACACAACTTTTTCGTAGCGAAGCTTAAATTGTTTATGTGTACTTAAGTGAAAGTCGTTTTTATGTAATCCAAAGTGAAGTTGGCGGCGTGTGGCGGCGTGAGTGGCGTGAACGGCGTTAGTGGCGTGAGAGGCGTGGGACTTGAATAAACCCTCCTTAGAGAGGCTTAATCATAGACTGTGGCGCAGGGCGCGGCGACAGGGGGCAGGGGCCGACGAGATTAGTTCCCCACAGGAATACTGACCTCAAGCGTTTTTATTGATCAACTGGGAATCAAAGTAATGTCCAATACAGGACCTTAAGATGGATTGCTCCGGATTTTCTAGAACCACACACGTTGAAAACGTTAGTTGGCTGGCGTGTTACTAAAAGTTTTAAAGTACTATTTATCTTTACCATTTGGTAAAAAAAAAACTGGTATTCAGCTGAATCTGCTTTGAGTGGGAGCCGACCCCAATATAGTTGGGAAAGGCTAGGCTGATGATCTTTATCATTTGATGACCTTTATGTAGTCGTTACGGATTGTCATAATCCAAAAAATCTGACACCAGTCTTGCCGAAGGGTACCGTGTTACCCAGTTAATGGGTTGTGGGGGTCAGCGAGGCAAGGCTGAAAGCCGCCCCTTTTAAAGTTGAGAAAAGGCCAAGCAGAATGAATTAATCGAGATTTTTGTATCCATAAGCCACTACGACTATGTAACCAATTTTCTTCAGCTTTCCTAATATGTGGTACTTTCGTTGCAGTTCCTCCCGAGAAGCCGGTGGTGGTCGACCGCTGGGGGCGCGTCATCAACACCACCACGCTAGGCCCGCACGAGGAGGGCGACGACGTGCTGCTCACCTGCAGGGTGCTCGGAGGTACCACCTTCACTTCTTATACTCTCTCTCTCTGGTCGGTCCATTATATCTGAAGATCGTGGTCATGTAAGCCTGGATTGTACATATTGTCTCGACTGCTTGCTTCTATCAGTGGCAATTGATTCGATGAGATATCTACCTGCACCCTGTCTCGTCAGCCTAGTGCGACAAGTGTGAGCTTGAGGCCCTTAGTTTGATCTCAAAGACATTGCAAGTAAACAAGTATTTTCGTTATGAAATTCTCAGTAGCAGCTTGGAGTCTTGGGTTCGTTGAGTGGTTTTAAAGAAAAAACAAACAATTATTTAGCTCATATTTAATTAAAACCACACAACACGTTTGACAGAACAACTAAACAAAATGGTAAAAATAATAATTATATAAAAATAAAACATTTTGTTTTTTAATGACATAGCGACCGGACTCTTTTTTTAATTTTGGTGTATGTTGTCTACCCCAAGAAGTAAGTCTAGAAGTGTGTTTTTGATTCTGTTAAGTGCTAAGTTATCTAATATAGTAGTCAACAACTTAAATGAAGTTCTCGTACTAAACTTAATTACTCACATAATTTCTAAAACCATTCCGCATTCAAGGTACTTCTCACAAATTAATCCACTAAGGAACGAAACTCTGTATCTTATAAATCTACCATTGTTTATTATCTTAATTAATCCAAACACAATGTTACGGCGGCCTAGCCGAACAGGCGGCAGTTTCAATCAGTTCCATCTCGCAAATTTACTCAGATCTAATAAATTATGATCCTCGCACAATGGATTAGCCTGATGAATTAATGTATCCGACTCGAAGGATGCCGTGATGAATTCCTAATAAATTGTTTGAGGAACAGGTGGCCGTGTTCCTGCTGCCAGCGGATTGTTTCTGCGGCTGTCGGCTATACATCTAGCTATTTCAATAAGACTACCATTTACAGCTCCTGCTTGGTAGTTGCTTAGTTCTGGGAACTATCTTGTATGTAGAAACGACACTGACTAGTGCTTGTGTATCAGACTTGAGAAACAATCGAGTGCGATGGTTTGTGAGACAAACAAGTAATCAATATAACACACCTTTGTGTGGGTATTGGCAACTGCGTCAATATTGGACGCAGTAAACTAAGGACGTGTAAACACAGGCTGACGATACCACGATACACCCTGGACAAATATCGACACGGTTGTGTTTAACTCAGTTATTTTAGTCACTTGGATGTATTTGATTTACTGCAAACATGGAGAAAATTTTTCATACTTATGTGGCAGATCTTATGCTTATAGTTATCTTATATTATCACAATTTTCTTTGAGTCGTTGCAATACATCTTCGTGTACCTTCTTTTTTAGGGTTCTGAACCTAAAGGGTTAAAACGGGACCCTTTTACTAAGACTCCGCTGTCCGTCTGTCTGTCACCAGGCTGCATCTCAGGAACTGTGATAGCTATAGATGATGTATTTATGTTGCCGCTATAACAACAAATACTAAAACAGAATAAAATAACTATTTAAGTGGCGCTCCCATACAACAAACGTGAAATTTTTGCCGTTTTTTTATAAATATTGGTACGGAACCCTACGTGTGCGAGTCTGACTCAGACTTGGTTGGATTTTTATAAAATCATTCGGCATCTCAGCAGTTCTTTTTCTAGCAATGTCATCTTTCACGCAACCCAACCAACGTTGTTTTATCTCCTCTATTATTGTAATGCCTCCACTTGACTACTTGATACTTAGGACACAACCAATTTACACACATCTCTTATAAGTTATAGCAGAGGGCACATTCAAAGTTTCTCAATTAAATAAACTACGAGTATTGTAAAATCAAACAATTTTAAGTCTCATAAAATCAATACAATTTTAAACGGCGCTGGCGATAATCTTTACCTACGTATCAAAATAATATTTAGTAGTTTATTTCCATAGAGACTGCAATCTGCCTGTCTGCACTTAATACTGTTTTTAGCATAAAACTATTCACATTTTCTTTTACCAAAAATGTGTTTTTTCCTCAGTGGCAGCTGTGTACGTGATACCCAGGAAAATAATAATATCTGTAATGTTTGTATCATTTACATTTTACATAATATCTGGAACACAATGGCTCATAAGTGCGTTACGAGGAACGTTACGAGCGGCAGGCAGTTCGTACAATAACTGTATTGTCTGCGTAACGGCCATTACGCGGAATGACCGCAGTCTCGGGCAGAGCTGTAAATATCCGGCGTTATGTGATCGTAATGTGACGCTCCATCTAACACCTGAAGGTGACTGTGACTGGCACACTTGGGACGCTCGACCTAATGGCTAGTTAGGATTTTATAAAACTTGGTCGTTTCATACGCTGTCCGTAGAATTAAGGGGTTTCTCATTCTGTTATACATTGTAGCCAATTTTCAAATCAAATCATTGAGTTTTACTGTTGGTAGTTCCTGTTGCGTTATGTTTTAAATTACTTTAGACAAATAATTTGTAAGTCAACATAAATAAGTAGGTATTACTTTTCAAGGTTTCATTCATGGTGAAACCAAAGTTCGGTGAAACCAGTGTTCAAAAGGCTTCCCAATATTAAAACCTATTACATCAAATTGAAACGAACTCTCTTGTTATTATAAAATTCCTTTGCAAATTCTATTTCCACGAGCTAAAAACTCAACCGCAACACAATCTCTAGCGACCACTTTACGTTTGAAATAAATTTCAAAGCAGACTTAAAATAATTCAGGATATAACATTTGTAGGCTATGATAATGTTCATCTGGAGCGTTGAATAAAAGAGCAGTTGCTCCAGTCGGAGCGCGGCTCGTGGCTCACGGCTTGTGGCTCGTGGCTCGTGGCTACATCAACAATAATATGCTCCTTGTTTTTATGACGTCACAGCTCAACAATGCCCACGCATATGCGAGTAGCACTCTAAGGCGTGTTTCAAATTTTCATTCGGTCTTAGAATTAAGAAATGCGACGTGTACGATAAAAGTTATAGGCGTCGATGATCGTAAACTCGTGTTTTTACGTCAATGTTGGTGCTGCCATTTTAAAAGTTACATACATGAAATGTCTCTGTTATGTTGGTAGGTGGATACGAGATGAATGCTCCTACGACCAACCGACGGCGATAACCATGCCTTAATAGTAGTGATCTATAGATCTTTTAACATTCGTTTTCTTCTCAAGTCGAAGGTTAGGTATCTTTCTACATAAATTTGACCTTGTAGGTATTCGAATTAATAACAGCTTCAGTGGCATAAGTTCATGAAAGGCACATAGGCAATAAGGCACTCCAGCATATTATGTGTTTACCCTATTCAGGATTCTCGCCTAATCTAAATCCGAAAAAGTCTTTTTTCAACGCCAATTCATATCGATACATTAAAATAAACTCTCTCGTGCAAAGTCTTTGAAGGCGCCCGTCGCAGGTGTGTGCCCACCTCTAGACTAGGGTACATAAGAACGCTTTTATCGTCTACCCACTTCTTACTCAGATTTATAAAATGCTCGCGAGAACTCACGAAAAACATGCTTTGTTTATACTTAGTTTGTTACTTGAAAGGCTGTAGTGGCTGTCCTGGATTTTATACGTAATATGTAGATGTGTGTGTTTGGTCTGAGACCTAGCCTAGCTTGTAGGTTTATGGTGTTCAAACCGGTGTCAATAGTAATCTATACTCACATACTAATATTAGAAGCAACTCTGTCTGTCTGTCTGTTTGTATGAGTTTACACTTCACGTCTGAACGGATTTGGGTGAAACTTGGCACGCGGGTAGATCATGCCAGTAAACCGATCAAGGTTCTGTTTCCTCAATCTCAGTGAAGATAAACGTAGAACATGCAAAGCCCGTTTTACGATAAACAAAATAACAGTATGAAACAGAAACGGAATGTTTCATATCGAAATGTTACAAGATTGCATATTGAACATTCATAAAACGCCTCCAGCCCCTGTCTTCCAACGTGATTGAAAATTTTAATTCCATAACAAAAATACGACTGCCTCAAATGGAAGGAGAGAAGTCAAATACAAAGAGTAACATTAAACTCTGCGAAGTTTATATTAAAACTTTGTCATTATAATTTTGTGGTGAAACTTGGTTTGAGACAAAGTATGTAGGTAAGTAGAAGATATCGGTTAGGTTGTCGTAAATCAGTCCAAATAAAAATACCGGACGAGCTGGAGCTGGAATCGCGCGAAAGGGTTGCGAACAGATCAATATTTTCTTATGGGTTTTCCTGAAATCTGTACCTAAGTAAAGAAATGCTGGACGGCCTCCTCCAAGTGTCGCCACAACAAACGGTCCTGTGCGTCTCGCATCCATCGGTTACGTTGCGTTTTCCGGTACGCGGTCGCCACTCCAGAACTTTTCGGCACCATCGACCATCTATTCTGCGAGTAATGTGCCCTGTCCACTGCCACTTCAATTTGGTGTTCTTTCGGGTTATGTCGGTAACGTTGATTCTCTTGCGGATATCATCATTCCTGATTCGATCACGCAAGGTAACTCCGAGCATCGCCCTGTCCATTGCCCTTTTTTTTTTTTTTTTTTCGAGGATGGGAAATCATCAAATGACCCCTCCCGCTCTGGGTGGAGCGGCAGGGAGTGTCAGACTTTTACTGACTAAAACCCACCCTTTAGTCCTCCTAGTGCCTTTCTTCCCAGGGCCGCGGTAGCTCTTTCGAACAAATCCGCAACCCTGGTAGGCTCTGGCCCTAATGGGCCCCGACCCATGCTGACTTCTGCTGGTTTGGCGCGCGTAGAACACAGCGCGCCGTCAACCCGGGCCTGTTCTGATCGGACGGCGAGCTACCCATTGCTCGCCGTCCACAGGCATCAGTCACTGCGCCATGCTCAGGAGCATCAGTTCCTGGGCGGCGCAGTGGCTGACGTTCAACAGGAGGGGGTGAAATGGGGCCATTACTGGCACTCCATTTCAGCCCCCTCCGGAGCCCTTTGTAGGGGCTCTACTGAAGCTGCTGCAGTAGCAGCAGCCGCAGTGGAACCGGCAATGGCGGCAGAAGAAGCGGCGGCAGCGGCGGCGGTCGCGGCAGAGACGGCGGTGGCGGAGGGCTTCCTCCTGTTTCCGGCTTTGGCGGGTGGGGCGCAGGCCCTACCCCCAGCCCAGTGGTCGGCCGGCTTGCCAGCTGCCGCACAGACTGCGCAGTGCGGCGCGGCGTCGCAGGAGCCGGCCCTGTGACCGGGCTGACCGCAGCGGAAACATAGACCGCTGCGGTCCACCTCCGAGGTGCATTGTGCTCCCACATGGTGGCCCACTTGGCACCGGAAGCACCTCAGAGGTCGGGGTTCCAGCAGTTTGACCTGCGCGGAAACCCAACCCACCAAAAACCTTCGGCCCTCCGTGATGGTTTTGGCCGCCGACACGGGGCAGCTCACCACAATGGTGCGCGTGCCCGTGTTGTCAGGACGTAGGGTGCCCGCCTTCACCTCCTCTGCTGAGCACCCCCCCGTCCTAACGACGGCGGCCACCACCTCCGCCTCCGTGACGGAGTCGTCCAGGCCCAAGATGCGCGTGTCGATGCGCTTGGTGGGCCTGGACACTCGGGCATCGTCCGCGCTTAAGGACGCCCTGAGCCTTTCGGCTAGAGCGTCCGCGGTTGGGCCGCTGGCTGCCCCGGGGATCTCCAGCATCCGGGCCCCAGTCATGGTGACCCGGAGCCGAAGGCCCCCCACGATGCCTAGCTCACCAAGGTTTACTGCCTCCTTCGCCTTGGTGAGCACGTCCGCGAACGTCACGCCCCTCTTCGCCGCGTCCGGCTGTAGTGTAAGCACTACAGCCGCGGTTTTCGGGGGGCGGAGCGCAGCCGCGACGCTTCGCGCCTTCTGCCGCCGCTTCCTCTCCCGCCTCTTGGCCGCCCTGGCTGCCTTTCCCGCCTTCCTCTTCTCCCCAGCCACTTGCCATTCGGCTTGAGCCGGGGGAGGAGCTGAAGGCGAGGAAGCCGGGGGGAGCTGCTGCTCAGGCGGCGCAGGAGCCTTCGCCGTCCGCGCAGCAACCCCACCCTTCCTCTTCCTTCCCGGGGCCGGGTCCGGTTTTCCCGGCACCGGCTTCGCGGGTGCCGGCCCGGACCCTTTGTCCTGGCCGGACGACCCCGGTGTGGCAGCCACGGCGGCCGCATACGACGCCTTTTTCTGGCCTGAAGGGGCCTTCCCACTGGCCGCTAACGGGGGGCGCAGGACGATGCCCTCCAGGACGGAGAACCGCGCCTGGAAGGCAGCCATCTCCTGCCGCACGAGGTCCAGCACCTGGCTCTCCTGCGGCACGGGCTGGCTGTCGTTCTTGCGCCCCCCTTGCGGCGCCCCCTGTGGGCCGGCTCCCCGGAGCCTGGCCAGGTCTGCGCGGATCCCCTCGTTCTCCTTTCGGAGACGCTCCGTGGCGGCAGCCAAGCGGGCGACCTCCGCCCGCAGCTCGGACATCTCGTCCGGCGGAGGCCCACCTTTGGTAGCCTCCGCTGCCGCCAGAATGGAGGCCATCGCCTCGCTTATGGCCTTGTTCTTGGAGGACAACTTCCTCTTCAAGGCCACATCGCGGATCGCGGCCTCCACCACCTCCGCAAACCCGGCCCTCCGAACCCGCTCCTGTCCGGAGTCATCCGGCTCACCGCCGGAGGACTCCGAACCAGGAGCCCTGCGACCGCCCTCTACGGGGGGTCGTCCGTCAGCGACGAGCTCCTCGGCTCGCTGACCAGCCACCTTGGAGGCGGGCAATCTCCCCTTGCCTCCCTCTCGGCCCTTGCCCCGCCTGCTGGTGGGGATCTTGCGAGCCGAGGCAACCTCCTCGCTGCCGGACGACCCCCGGTCTTCCTCTGTTCTGGGCCGCTTGCGGAAGGACCTGGAGTCCTCCGCAGCAGCCCCCGCCCCCTCGGGTCCAGAGCTCGCCGAGCTTATTGTCACCAGGTCGTCGGAGTCCAACTCGGACTCCGACTCTGCACCCGGGTGACGCTCAGGCGAGCCCCTCCTCCAATATAACGCGCCTCTTAACGCGCTCCGCCCGACCGACGCTTTGTCGGGCGATCCAAAGTCGAACCCGATCATGTCCTCAAAGGACGGCTTGGATCGGGGGCCTCCTCGGCCACTGTTGCACTTGGCAAGCGGAGAACAGAGAGCACTGTTGCCCCCCCCAGAATACGAGGGGCTTGACGCACGAGGCGTGGCGGATTCCCGGGCTGCTGTGCAGTCCGGACCGCCCTGGGGTATAATGTCTCTTTCAGTGTCCCTATTCATGATTTCCTTTTAGAGGGTGCGGTCCCTGTCTCCCCTTCTCTTCTCTCTCCCTCTCTCACTGCTTGCTCGCTGCCCTCACAGTCACGTCTGATGGTCAGACGCGTACCAGAGAGCAGCGAGCAAGCCAATGAGACGCACACCGTCCGAGGACCCGAACACTGCTCAAGTCTCCGAACGGTGTGCCCCTCTTGTGTCTCTCTTGGTCTGGTCTCTCACTTGGGACCTTCCGGCATGAGTGGCTCTACCGGCAAAGCCCCCAAGATCACTGAGACACGCAAGCCCCACCACGACGGCAACGTGGAGACACGGTTGGTGGGGGTCCATTGCCCTTTGGGTGACTTTAAGCCTTCTGATGAAGCAAATTGTGAGCGACCACGTTTCAATTCCATAAGTCATCACTGGCAACACATAGACTTTCGTCTTGAGACACTGGTATGTGAGATGAGAAGATACCGCACAACTTCCCGAACGTCGCCCAGCCGAGTCGAATTCGACGGTTGACCTCTTTCTCGAAGTTAGCCCTACCTAATTGGACCGTTTGTCCCAGGTAGACGTACACGTTTACAACTTCGAGTGTAGAGTCTCCGAGTAGTGTAAGCGTAGCAGCACTGGAATAACCTATCAATAATACTAAGTTAATCTTAGTTTATTCTATGTTCACGATCCTAATCAATAAATATTTTTTTTTTTTTTTATTTACTAACTCAAAATTAATTTTATTATTTAAGTGTCCTGTTTTTTCATTTAAATCTAGAGAGATTTGATATAAATCACAATGTAGTTTTTAGCTGATTCCAAACAATTGGTACCTACATACATTTCTGTTTTAGTTTTGCAAAATTTGTTTTTGCTCATAATTTTTTCATTTATACTTGAAGCTCGGCGTATAAATTGCACTTAGGAACTGGAAAGAATCTTCATTAGTTAGGATATTCTTAGAAGGATCCATTTAATCAAATACAATTTTGAATAAACAAAAAGACTGGCACTTCTTGTTTTTGTATTAACAAACAAAAAAATCGGAATAATCTATAATATTCATTAACTTTGATATAATTCAAGACCGAAATAAACAGAAAATGAAAAAAGTCATCGGATGTATTTCCCTGTAGCTAAGCAGCCTAACATATAATTGCGGAAATATTTCAAGTACTACGATCAAGTGCTTTCGTCTGAGATTTTGTTCAAATATTAAAGAGAACCTTAGTCTGAGTCACGTTTATATCCTATTGATGTACTGAAATAGAGTTGGGTCGGTATCGTATTATTTAAAGATCATTTAATGCCATGCCTATAGTGCTCCTTAAACAAACACATGATACGAGTACTGTCTGTATCCAGTAGGTAGCTTAAGTGAAATGACACAACAAAACACTTTTTTATTAAAAATAAAATACCCATAATAGCTACCATAACGCAAATCTTCAAAAAATACTTCCTTACAAAAATCACGTCACGCTCGCCAATTAACATTTTCCCCTCTCTTCGTATACATAAGTCTGTGTAAACGCACTGAGCGCCATGAACGCCAGTGTGCCAGTGAGCGCCAACCTTGAGAGTATATTTTCTTCCCCTCTGCTCGACTGCAGACACTAAAACGCTTTTATCCGACAAAACACGATTCCGTGGATACAGTACGTATATCAGTGCGTATCAATACATTGTGCGGGGTTATTACGCGCCGTATCAAACGCGCGCCATTCAGCGATGACGGAGGCCCGGAGTGACGCTCAAGAGGCTTACAGATCAAAGCCACCTCCATAATATACATGACATGTTACATAAACAACATTAATTGATTTGGTCCTCTGAAAATAAATTGTCCTTGAGCGAATTTCAGAATATACGCTGCCCCAAAAATTAAACATTGAACAGTTGACAGCGCCAAATGTTGCGTACACTTAATTAATATAACGGCGCCTTATTTTCCTGCCATTCCAGACAATTTCCTCTGAAATAAAAGACGGCCTCATAAATATTTTCTCCTTCATAATTAAAGAAAAAATATGTTAATGATCATTTAAAAATCAGAAAGTTTAAATCTCAATCAAAATGAATTTTAAAAGATTACTGCATACTGTCACAAAACGAAATTTGAACTGACGGAAGGCCACCACATTTACATAATCGAGAAATTGATTGAAGCGTATTCCCTGAAAATACGGACGGGAGAAAAAAAATATTCAATTCTTGTGAAGGCAGATGCCTTTGTAATGACGGGGGCTCCGAGAGAGACTTTGTTTTCTGACGGCGGAGAGTTTTTATCGAAGAGCCTGTTGCTCCAGCAGCCGGGCTGAGGGGGTAATGTGCCGCTTCTACGAACACCTTCCGTCAACACAATCAATTTGGACACTTATAAAGGGTGAATACTAATAGATGTTTATTACTAAATAATGTAAACATCTTTTGTAACTTTTATTAAATATCCTCTTGCTCTGAAAAGATTTGTAATAAAGTCTAGACCGGGAGCTCGGAGATTGAAAGACAATATTGTGAATTGCGACCGAGCGCCGCTCCGTGCTTTCGACTTTAACAAATTAATAAATCTTGACGGACGGCGGCGAGCGCTCAGTTTGTACAGCAAACACCGAAATCCAATACAAAGAAGCGCCGACGTTGTTTATCAAAGGGAAAAACAAGCGAAACAATAAGCCAACCGGAAGCTCTCGCCCTACGACTTTTGATTTAGAAAACGTACCGCCGTAGCTTCGGAGCCGGCGATAAATTAGGCCGAGGGCACAATAGACCCCCTGACCCCGTTCCACAATTATGAAAAGGTGAATTGAAAACTAGATCAATTTTCTGCAGACAGTGAGGTGAATAGTTTGTAAGTGAGCGGGTCACGGTCCGCCAAGAGAAGGATATTGCAACGCCGCCGCCGCGCCGAGCTGCTCGACGCGGTGCGGGTTTCAGAAAACGTTAATTTGCTCACCTCGGCTCCTGTGTGGAAGGAGCTTCTCTCGAAACACGCTGTTCATCAAAACCACTCACGTTGCAACAAGCTCCTCTCAATGCCTCCAGCTCGCGAACCAAAAGCGTGTATCAAACGTGTATTTAGTACACAAATCCAGATTAAATCCATTGACATTTCGAATTAGATCTTCGTGCAGTACTCGAAACTTGAACTAATTCAATTTGGCCAAAGTGGATCCTTGGATAGTGGCGCGGTGTCCGGGCCCGAACAAAAGCGCACACACTCTACAAATAAACAAGCAAACAAAGGACAAAGGACCACTGCGCTGAAAGAGAATGCCTTCACTGAAATTTATTTACGTACCCGAGGACCAATGAAAGCATTGGAAATTGCGTTTGCGTTTGACGTACTGTAATCGTTATGTTTGCGTTTCGTAAAACGAGTGCCTCTAAGATGTTTCGTTTTATTTAAAGCACAAAGCCCTGTGTGTACTGTGTAGTTGCGGATTGGAAGAAATTATCTGTAGTTGGAACCCTTCCTTTACCTTTTATTCGATGAGGTATTTTCTTCGGATCTACGTATTTATAGTGAAATCTTTTGTACATCGTGATCTCATCTCATTTTACCAAGGGCTACTTTAACAAACAAAATAGATTAACTAATACGATATTTTTAGTAAATAACATACGAACTCCTCAATTACAAATTATTTTTTTCTTCATTATTTATGTATTTCTCACCGTTATTGCCCATTTTCCTGTTACCCGTCAGCAGCTCTCCCTTTCTTATTTTTACCATTCCGGTCTGTCGGTGTTGAGCTCGTCCTGCCGTATTCCCTTGGGACTGCCACGTTCTCGTCGGACATTTTCCAATAATCTTTAGACTATTATAAAACAAATGACATTCTAAAGCAATCCGTCTCTTCGCACAGGATGACCAGAGCCCCAGTCTACTGGCTGGTCAACGGCGACGTATTCTTGTTATTTTTTTGGTAATCCTCAAACATTCTTATGGATGTCTTCCGCCCTGGGCTGGACGGAGGGGTCAGTCCAAACTTAAATGTACTAAAACCACCTCCTCGCCCCCCCGACCTGACGTCGGGGGGCCCACGTGAGGGAAATCTCGCCAACTTACATCGGCGGCGACTACGGAAGCATTTAGGCAATTTTCAACGGAGCCCCCGACTGGTGCCGCCAAAGTAATCTCAAGCCTAACCTTAGACTAATCAACCCATCTGCCTCCGCAGGTCGGCCAGAGCCTTCAGTCCGCTGGCTGGTGAACGGCGTGCTAGTGGACGAAGAGTACGAGCACAACACGGGGGACGTCATCGAGAACCGGCTGCTGTGGCCCGCCATCCGCCGCGCCGACTATGCCGCCGTGTTCACCTGCCAGGCCACCAACTCGCATCTCGTGCCGCCGAAGGAACTGTCGTTGGTGCTGGATATGTTCTGTAAGTAATTAATGGTACTGCTTTTTAGTGTAGCGTATCTTATACTTTTCATCCTCTCGTTGCAATCTCGATAGGTTACGAGTGAAATAACAGCAGAGCTCCAAGATGAAATGTTAGTCTGTCAACGGTAAAGATTGTCAAATAGTCCAAATGATATGAGATGGATGGATGAGGCATGGATTCCTGAAAATGCCGCGTGACTTTTTAAACGATACAGGCTTATCCTGGTTTGAACCGTACTGATTGTACTTATCTGTATAAATCTAGTAACTAGCATAGGTGAAAACAACACTTTCATTAAGCAAAATTTTGTAATTAAAGGAAACGGTTACTTACTCAGCTCTTAAAGAAACATTTAGCATCTGTCTAACTTAACTATCTCCTCCACAGTGAGACCACTAACAGTGGAGATAAAAAAGCCAGCAGAGACGGGTGAGGGGGGCGTGTTGACAGCCGAGCGGCGGTACGAGGTGGCCTGCGAGTCGGCCGGCAGCAGGCCGCCCGCGGTCATCACCTGGTACAAGGGCAAGCGGCAGCTCAAGAGGATAACGGTCAGTCGACTTTATTGTATTGGAAACTCCAGGGCTTGCCCTGATGTGTTATTTTTTCACAAGAAACAACTTTTTCTTTATATTTGGTTGAAAAGCTTCCCACCAGGTGGATCGATGATTTAGTGAAGGCCACTGGATTCGCATCCAGCGAAGCTAACTCTGGCACTTTGGCTGGATACAGGTGTGCTGCTGTTCATGGAAGATTATGGAATATTCACCGTTCATGGAAGAAAGGCACCTGCTTTCAAAGTTTGCGAAAATAGTTGAAAGGCATATTGATGAAGCAGTGTGTATTAATAATTTCAACAATATCCTGTGTTCTAATACAAGCTTAATTTTAGCTAAATTTTCGTTATTGTACGTAAGCCATAATAGTTCCACGAAATTCGATCCGGAGTAGCCACAGAGCCATTATAGGTAGATTTGAAATTGGCCTCGATTGAAAATCACTCTAGAGGATCGATCTATTGTTTTATACCATGAAATGGTGTCGGAATTGTTGGCGTTATTATTTGATGTAATAGAATTAAATAATTGGCCCGTGTAGCTAATTGCACTAGTCCTTATACCCCGGGTTCGTCCCTACGCATCGTATTCTCCAGATAAGAGCTCATTCCGCGCGGATCACTGCCCACTAATTGCTAGCTGTAACTCCCGGCGCTGCCCGCATTATCGGATTACTGCAGGCTTACACACACATGCTTGTGTGCACATCAATGGCTGTTGTGTCAATGTTATCGTTTTACTAAATTAGCCACGTTTATTGCCTTATTTTGACTGAAAACGTAGTTTTATTTCCAAGTTTTTTGGCCAGGGTATAAATATTTTATCGTGTTTTGCCTTTTTATCGAAGCCTACCTACAGACGTTCAAAACTATTAACTGTGATATAAAATTACTTTGAACCTCGCCTGGGTACAGAACATAAAGAATTTATGTGGGTTGTTGTTATCTCTTTTTTCACGGACTAACAAATCTAAGCACTGGATTTAACTTCCAAGCCATTAGCTTACTTGGGGCTCATGCGTAAAATAAAGATATCGGATTTTAGGCAAGCATCTTTGCAAGAAATGAGGCTTTTTGAGTAAACCTATAATCTGCACAAATAAACTATAAGAGTCTAATTACTGAGATCTCTAACTTCCCACAAATCCGCCGTAATACCGACCACCTGCTTGTAAATAAATCACTTTTTCATAAAACAAACTTTGCGTCAAGTAGGTCAGTGGCGGCTGTTAATTGGCTCCGTTGCCGCTAATCCGTCCCTCCCCGGATTTATGCGCCAACTAATAGAGCAGATAAGCACCGGACAAGTTCCGAGCGCGGAAGAATCGGGAACTTCAATAGTTCGGCCGAATGCCTCGACGAGCCGGCGAGATGCTCCACGGAATTAATTTTCTTTAAAATTATTTAGTTCACTGATATTTTAATTATGCTTGGTATTTTGACTGAGCTTTTTGTTATTTTGATTAAGAACAATTTATTTGAGACAGTTTTTAAGTAAACTCTTAATGCAAATCGAAATCAACGTTTGTAGGTACGTTACATTGATGAAATGTCATCGTTTATCTATGTCATGGTAGTTACTCCTACTAAGTAGTGAAGTATTTAGAAAATGTATTCAGGAACAACCCAACCAGCTACTTAATTCAGACAATATCTAAACTATTTTATCCCAAATTCCTCACGTTAAAGTTTTAAAACGGTGGCCCACTAACAGCCAATCAAAGTTGGAGCCCATCCCCGCACATGATCACCGGATAATGAATCCCCTGCAGCGCTGGCTCAGCGGTCCGCGTCTAACGTGCGCTGCACTGAACAGCGCTGACAGCGTAGGGATGGGCGGGCTGGTGAGTTTCAGTTAAAGTTTGTGTATCGATACAGTGCTTGAGCCATGACTCGAAGTTAAGTAGGGCTGGCGACTACGTTGTTTCGTTGTTTTTAAGGAGCATGTTTTACGTTTAGGGCCTTTTTCATAAACACTTTCAAACCACAAACATCTTTTATTGTGAGAAACCATTTATTATTAGTACTGATTAGCAAGTTTTAAATTCAAATTCTCTATAAAAAATTGGAATCATTTTTTTTCTTAAATAAGGCCGAATGTTATAAGCTACCTACTATATATCACTATGGATTTTCTAGTAAATCCAAAGTTTTTCTTATCTCGCCATTTATGACAAAGTACTAAAAAGTGTTTGTTTATTTATACTTACAGTTTTTATAAAAAAAATTAAATACCTGCATATTTACATACTTACCTATAGCAAACAAAGAAGTAGAGGGAAGTGAATCATTGCCATTTTTTTTTTTATAACAAATATCACCGTAGTAAAAATACTCGTACCAAACGGCTATTCTATTACAAAAGCTTACAATGTTTCTTAAATGTGTATTTATTAATTTAAACTTTACGCACAGTAGCGATACATGTGCGACTCAATGCAACACGGCCATATGATATCTTTGTTTTCATAATTCCGGAAAAATATAAGCCCGATACCAAAAACTTAGTATTAGCAGTATGATAGGTTGGCAGCCGTGCCGGTTGGAGGCCGGCCAGCGCTGCCGGACGTCCATCACGGCCGTAATGACCGGCGTAAGCGCGGCTCGTAAAGACGGCGGTCCGGCCCGGCCCGGCGCCGGCCGGTCGTTACTCACCGGGAGTTAGCCGGTGACGCCGCGTGCGCCATTGATTCCGGCTTCATCATCCCGATCATATTTGCACTCTATTCATCGGAGGTATTTCATTCGTTAGCGCGCCATCTTTTTTTTTTGACGACGTTTTTTTTACTCTGATTATAATAAAATAAGTCATATCGTTGAATCTATTGATAGATCATCATCTGCCTATCCTTTTCCCAACTATATTGGGGTCAGCTCCCAGTCAAACGGGATTCACCTGAATACCAGTATTTTACGTGGAGTGGCTGCCTACCAGACCTCCACGACCCATTAACTGTGTAACACGGTACATCTTGGCAAGACCGGTGTCAGATTTTCTGGCATCTGACAATCCATAACGACTGCCAAACATCTACAAATGACAGCCGGGACCAACGGCTCAACGTGCTTTCCGAGGCACGGAGGAGTCTTGGTATGGTCACCCATCCACAGACCAACCTCGGAAAGTGTTGCTTAACCTTGAAGATGCGGCCGTTATAATTTAGCCACGAGTTCCTCTAATCTATTGAGAGCAGTGGTGGGTGGTGCTTTGGCGATGTTGTTTTTTATTTTTATTTTTACCTTCAACGACATCGGATTTAGGACGCTATTTTCAGATCAGACGTCGTCTTCCTACATTGACACCTACACGTAAATATAATATTATAATATTTCAAAGCACAGATAAGTATGTACTCGGAATAACGTCATGTGTATCGGTTTTACTGCCATTAAACTCATTTAGGAAACTCATCTTAGTTTAGCGAATAAATAAAGTTCTAAGTGAAGCTTAAACGTTACAACATTTAAGGCCATTGGGGTTGCAGTAAAACTTTAATAGCTTGAGCTCAGCAGCTTTCATACCTATGCCCAGCTGATGAAAACTTCAAAATGGTTTTGAGGGAAAGTTATGCTTATGTTGACTGACAGAAGATGTCACCTTTGACAGAGACCTCTTCGAAAAGGATACGCAAGGCACTTATGATATGGGCCCCTAGACAATGTGCCATTCAATTAGCGAATGCGACTGTCGAAATGCCACAATTCAGGAATTTGGTCACGTGACATTTCGATAGCATCTGTCAATCCCATACATTTTTGACGTATTGACAATCGCCTTCGCCACGCTACCGCTGACCGACTGTCACTTGTCTAGAGCCCCTGGTTGCGGTTGCCGTCGGCGCCAAATAAACTTGCAGCCACCCTCCTACATTTTAGTCTTCTTATAAATTACAAAATCGGAGAAACTCTGCCTAGCCTTTTCCCAACTAAATTGGTGGCGGCTTCCAGTCAAACCGGATTTAGCTGAATACCAGTATTTTACGTGAAGCGGCTGCCTACCAGACCTCCACAACTTATTAACTGGGTAACACGGTACTTCCTGGCAAGACTGGAGTCAGAATTTCTGGCTCCTGACAATCCGTAACGACTGCTCAAAGACTACAAATGACAGTCAAACCAACGGCTTAACGTGCTTTCCGAGGCACGGAGGAAACTCGATATGTCAGATAGAAGATCGGAGAAAAGTACAAAGTTGTCCTGAATCTACTTTACATCTTCTAGTAATGAACAACCATTGAATATTCTTTTCAAGTACTTAAGAAAAGATATAAGGGAAAGGTCAATGTCTTTTATTGCAAATTTATCTGGCGCCAACCATACTTCTAGTATTGTAGAGGGCTACTCCTCTTTTCTCGTATTTTAAAGGATTTCAATTCCCCTTAATTTTGAAATGTGACTTTGACTATCACTGATGATTTTGTGACTTGGATTTGAACGCAAGAATTAGCCTTCTGATGTCCATAGATGTCGGTGACTACTTACCATGCCTGCTGATTTTCCAATTTAATTAAATAAAAATAAAAAAGCCTTGGAGTCCGTGTCTACACAGTAAGACAGTGGTCTGGGGCAGGGCTGTTCTAAACCGCTCCTACATTGTGTTAAGCTATGTGTTCAAGCCTTATAATTCTTGCAATTTTAAAAAGTTCAGGAGGAAATATAGTG
This sequence comes from Melanchra persicariae, assembly GCA_947386135.1. Lineage (NCBI taxonomy): Eukaryota > Metazoa > Arthropoda > Insecta > Lepidoptera > Noctuidae > Melanchra > Melanchra persicariae. The sequence continues at coordinate 551,388 of OX376653.1, read as the reverse complement.
ATTTTTCACTTTCTACAGAAAACTTAAAATCTCTCTCTGTGTAAACTCTTTTTCGAAAATGTTCTCTACTAACTATTTAGTCCTAAATATCTAGCGTATATTATATTGCGAGTTTCATTAAAATCGGTTCAGGCATTTAAAAAAATGAGGACATGAAAGTTTGTATGAAATGCCGTGCGGCGTAAACGCCCATAAGTATTCATTTTGGTGTCCCTGGCCTTACCTGGCATTATACTGCGCTCGTAAATAAGAGGTTCTATAGATGGTAGTCCAGAGATGCGACGACTTCTGAACAGCCTTTTGAAGTCGATCTGCAGCACATCCTTACGCGGCTTCCCAAAACCTCTTTAACCCATTCAAGCTGCACAATATGAGCCTCAGCGATGGCGATGCGTCCTCCGATATTCCTCATACCTGCCGCACGGGCGCACGTGCTCCTCAACTCTATTCAAATTGGATCGAATAAAAGTTTTATCGTATCGATTATCGATTTAGTCGCAGTGTGCCCCTCGACTCCGCCCGCCTGCTGGAACCGAGCCAGGCTTCTTCGCTGCGTTATAATAATCGAAGGCTGTATTCATGATTATTACCTCACTTTAATTATTATTGCGCACCATTTGTGCTATTCTAGTCAGATATTTTGTGGGACTGAGGTTTGTTCATTCGATAGCGGTTAGGTATTCATTAAAAGTTTTTGTTATCTATTTCTGCCTGTAAGAAAGTAATTCGTAATTTTATGTAGGTACGGGAAATTAGTAACTATAATAGGATATTTTACTGAACAAATCTAATTAGTCTGTCAGATAAAAATCCAAAAAAAATCGAAGTCGTTTTTTTATTGTTTCACGTAAACAAAAAATGAAGACGATACAGTGAGTTGAAAACACGCGTGACGTCACGTTGCTGGTAATAAATGTAGTCATAGTGACGTCACGCGTGTCTTCAACGCGTTTTTGGAAATCAGTGTCTGACGGAATGATATTTTTTTCTTCACGAAAATACCCTATTACAAATCATTTCAGTCGGAAACCATCCACTGGGTTGATATCTACCCCTATTCCCATTTAAACACGAATTTGTTCATAGTAGGTAGAACTTACCTAGTTTCATGATTTACAAAAAACACGTCTAAATTAAAACGATAGTCTCCCAGATAGTAATGAATGAGCTCACAAGCCAGCGCCTCGCATGGCAACAGTCGCGGGTAGCGGAACAATGAACCAAAAAGTTATAACCTTTATTTAAATGAGCTCCGACTCGCTGTTTTAGTTCCCAACAATAACACATTCTACACACATTGCTAATCACGAATTATCATACATGAACAGACGAACTTTCCAACCATAGCTTGTACTATGTGTTGTGGGAAAAATAAACAAGTTTAAATTTTTCTTTTTTTATTAGAGTGCTAATTCTACTAATTTTTAACCTTAATTTCCCTACATTTTTGACAAATTGAGACTGAAATGCGAATGTGAACGTTGCTTCAAAATTTGTAGACTTTGCCCTCTGAACACGATCCGACTACACACCGACCACAGACCCACGGGTAGCAGCCTGTGTAGCCAGATCTTTAGAAGGAATTCTCAGTTCAGTCACTGAATTTCTACCAGAAATGTATCTATGCGAAATTCTAAACAATTTTTTGCCCAGAGGCTAGTACAGACAAGTGACATTCTGTCAGCGATAGCTTAACGAAAACGTCAAAAATGTATGGGATTGACAAACGTTGTAGAAATGTCACGTGATCCTTATATTTTGGCATTTTAAAATTCGCATTCGCTATTAAAATGGCACTTCGTCTAGAACCTGAGAACCATTGATAAATTAAATGTAAAAAATATTATTTTATCAAATCTACTTATTTTAAAACAACGACCGCATTCGCATGTCAGTCGCAATCTGTCAAAACATGTATGGAAATTGAGGCTTTTTTGACAGTTTGCGACATGCGAATGCCAACGTTGCTTAAAAATAAGAAGAATTGGCCCTCAGATCTCACAAACATTTTTAGGGAAGTTATATGTTCAGCAATACACTGCGATAGTCTTTATACCTACTACGTTCACTCAGCAGAACGATTCAGGTTAAAACTTAACAGTCTTCTAAAAGCCACTAACCATTCCCGAACTGTGTAATAGTGAGGCGCCGTACGAGCGGGTCGGGTATTACCCAACCCGGGCCTGGCTGCCTGGCGGGTAATATCGCGCTCGTTAAACCTCTGCGCGGCCTGAGCTGCATCCCAATGCTGCTCACTCCCGAAGACAAACGGCAGGCTACGTAAATACACCATTATTTTGGCTAGAAACTGATTCTTTTAGAACGTGGGAAGGAAAATTAAAGGCTGCTTCTTAGATTTTATAGAGAACAAGGACATCCATCTTGTCCTGTATAAAACAACTATCTAATAATATTAGGTTACAAATAAATACAGATTTATCTACGCACCCTGGTTTTTGCTAAAGGTAGCTTTCAAACGCAAGTTTATCAGTAATAATCAAAACAAAAACGTACGTTTGGTTAGCGACTAGGCAATCAGGAACTCATTCCATTTTATCCATTCAGGTCTTAAAGGATTGGATTCATAATGGTTTTAATATGTGCATTTGTAAAAAGATTCCATTTATTAAAGGAATGCAACCCCGGCGAGAATTTTGAAGTATTTACTCTCTTTCAAAGTCGAAAGTCAAATGAAAATGACATTTATTACTATGACTAAAAAGTTCCCGAAATTTTATCTGAACAATCTTGACTTGGCAGCTTTAGTACTTCGAAAACATGCCTTCTAAGTACTAGAACTTAAACTTATAACAAAGCCTATGTACCTACAGCAGTAAGTTCCCGAGTCCCCTGCGTGACAAGCTACGTTGTTCGTACAACTTGTGTGGGACGACAACCAACCAATATACTCGCTCCTTCAACTCAAGGATCTAAGAAAATATGAGAAAACGAATATCTCACATAGTTGTACCGAATGTTTGTGATCCCTTCCGGACTGATTGATGTTCTCAGTTATGTTGACATACCACTGATGAAAACCTTTCTTGGAAGTAAAACTGGGTCAAGTTACTTTGTTTGAATGTAGAACTGGCTTGGAATAATTATCATTTTAATGTAAATGATATGAATACTGGTATTCAGCTGAATCCGGTTTGATTGGGATCCGACCCCAATATACTTGGGAAAAGGCTAGGCAGATGGTGAATGTAAATGACATGAAACTGCGCAATCACTCTGTATGACAGCTATGGTAATCATTGGTAACTAAACGCTTTACTTTTTCCCGAGTATCCAAAGTAGGTAGGTACCTACAAAAAAGCTACAAGACAGCTAGGTAGGTACCTAGCTTCCGTCAAGATAAAAACAATACCCAATCAAATTAGTCCAATCTCAACATCTCATTCAGTCCGGAATGACTTAAAATTAGCGCCTGAACGTAAGCTGATAGTTTTTCCCCTAGCATGAGGTAGCGAGGGCACGGGTGTGCGGTGCGGGAGGGGAGGTTAGGGGTTGGCTCGAAGCCAGCGCTCAGATAATTATCCCCTATTAATCTCGCAGCCAAATCGTTGCGAACGACAATAAAAAACGAGTGATAGCGTGCGCGGAGATCGCTCTCTATTGCCACTAAATAAACACTAATGTCTTATACTGGCTTTTTCTATTTGAACTTTGGATGGGACTCTTTTGGTGGTCACGGGGAGGGTTGGGGGGGGGCATTTATCACTATATTACTGACACTTTTTTTCCAAGTAAGTAGGAAGTTTGTGTTTCTACTGACGATTTTATTTTTAAACCTTTTTCAGAATTAAAATATTATTGTTGATTTTCCGTATAATTAATTATCAAGGAAGTGCTTTAAGATAAACGTCGAAAATAAAGTTATAAGTAGCCTCTTCATTATATCGTCCTTACAAGATAAATAGATATATTTTAAAGGTCCCGAGTTAATGGAACACTTATAAAAGATAATATTGTAAGTCGGAAGTGGAGAGCACATAAATAGGTTTTATATTTACCTGCCTACAAAATGAACGTGGGAGTATGATAATAATGGACAAATTCAAACACAAACATACAGACACACATGAATAACATAAACACAATTTTTTTATTTAGGCAATCATTCTAGGTACGCAATTATTTCTATTGCATTTTACCATAATAGGAAAAATCAATGGCCTCTTATTCGGAAAAAGATAAGTAAAATAAAAACAAGCTTAAGTAAGATTTTCCATCATGTCAAGGAAAACAGAACATGTTTACATACTCCGACGACGATAATAATATTGATGAAAGTAAAAATAACTTTTCCCATCAGGAAAGACTCTTCCCATATTTTTTAATTAAATCGCCGTCTTTGACTTGATGGATATTTCATTATAAATTAATTTAAAAAAATATTGGTAGGCATTTTATTTTACTTGCATTAAGTTGATTTAAAAGCCAATAGATTTTATTGAAGCAATTTCTTAGTGTATGAAGTTAATCAATTTGTAAGTTTCTGTGGGGTAGTTAGCAAACAAAAGTGGAGCGGTTACTCCGTAAGCTTCACATTATTCCTACCTACAAGCAATTTAGATAAGGCAGCGCCAATATTTGCGGTGTTCCGTCAGCGGCGGCGGCGGCGGCGGGCCGCTGCGCTGTCGTGCAGTATCGTGCGGTGGACAACGGAGCGGGACGATACGGACAACTTTTTGTAAAAAAAATCTGTATCGTATCGTTTCTTGTGACAATTTTTTTTCAGAGGAAAAAATATATCCTAAATTAATACCAAAATGGCTGCTTATAGTTCTAATCCAGTGTTCCCAAATATTATATTAGGGTTATTAACGTTCAGGGTAATAAGTGGTTACCCAAGCCCAACACTAAGGCTCACTTGCACAGTCCAGTGCTATATTTTTAACTCGGCGTTACTCGCTAATACGAGCTCATTATATCATCATAATTACTTGTTACTTTACCTCGTGTTGGCGACTGAGTTACATTTTTAGCGCAATCAGGCCTTAAAACATTGAACGAAAATTTTATTTTGTGTAGACATTTGAATAGAACGACAGAACTTCTCGCATTTATCACGCAATTATATGAATAGGGATTCAATACTAAGTTTAGAGTGGAACGGAACGGAGCGGTGCGAAGCGAGGCGGAGCGGTCGGTTTTGTGTGAAAAATTGTACAAACACAGAGTGGGCTCGCTGATATGGTGAACCAAGTCGATAGTTTCCTATGGACCCCATGGCGTTGAGTGATTTATGGAGCTCGCAGAAAGCAAACATGGTTTCAGAGATCTTTGAAGCTTCCCATAACTTTATTGTGAATTGCGCTTTATTTTCTTAGGTAACGAGTTTTCGACACTATTTTTAAAATAAATGGTTGTTATCTTTGTAGGCCCAGGCAAAGTGGCGTTGTATCCGCGATACAGTTTGGGTTTTTGGTTTTACGGGAAAGCGAAGAGGTAGTGTAGTTGACATGATCACATAATATTATATGGTAAATAACACAGTAATCTCATCTATGTCATAGACTACTGACAGTCGTTATCGATGCTATAATGTCACTTTGTCCGGAGCCAAGAATAGTATATTGTTAAGTAAATTTTTCATCCGATGTACCTGTCCACAAACTCAATGACAATGACGACATGTTTGTAACAATCATGATCTGTTTTAAAATAAAACTCTAACATTATGTATGAACAAGTAAACAGGTTAGATTAGTCGTCGCTAATGAGCGCATCGCAGTTGATATTAATTAGCAGGAACATGCACGTTCCACGTCAGCGGTCGATCACACTCGCTTCAATTAACTATCGCTCTCAATCATCGGCGTTATCATTTTAATTGTGATACGGAAAATACTAATTATATTTAGGAATTTATAATGAACCTCTGTAAAGTATAACACAATATACATAAGCAGCATTTTTGTGCTTTGTTTTTCTCTGTGGGAAGTACAATCCCCGTATACGCTTAAGTGGATATGGTATACAAATTACAAATGAAAATACAAATACTAAAAAGATCCAATAAGGTCACTTTTCAAGCCGTTTCGTACAGTTGATAGTATATATTTTAAGTCCAATCACAGCTTTGATGCCATCATTTACAACAACTGCTAGAAAAGTGATTTGTTTGGAAACTTTGTGGCCGTTTTATGTTGTATTCAGCGCTCGTACAGACAGACAAACAACCGAGTGATCCCATAAGGGCTGACTTTCCATACAGAGGTTCGGGCCCTTAAAAAAACTTTTTGAACATTTCAAGTTCAAGAGAAGAAACAAGGGAAGTCTGCACAGATAATATTCTCGACAGCAGCACACACAGGCGGCGGGGACTCAACTCGTTGGCGCACGAAATGACGCCCAAATTGCTTTCTTAAATGCAAATGAAAGTAAACAGGAAAATAGACGAATAAATAATTTAGTCAGCGAGTCGCAACTCTTCGCGGCGCGGCTCGGCAGCGCGGCGCGGGAGTGGGCGGAGTGATGAGATGTAGCGGCCAGGTTACTTCAGAGGCTTTGTTCGTTCTAAGAAAACATATTAACAAAAAACTCAACTTTCGTTTTCTAAATAATTATTACAAATATTTGGATCAGCAGGTAGCCTTAAACTTAAGGCAAAAGTAGTACAATATTCAATGTATTACAATACTTTTCCAACTTAACCTGAACGTTGATTTGGTGATTAACCATGCATTGTAAATAATTGACGCTCTTTGTAGATAGTAACCACCACAGTCGCAGCCCGCTACACTGTTGCCTACGCCGTAGCACACCGCTACGCTACAGCCTACACCGTAGCATGCCGCTACGCCGTAGGCACGCTTTCGCTCAAATTCGACACCATAGCCGTTCCCGGAATTATGCAGAAGCTGCGAAATGTTTCATGAGGCTCCAAGAAAAAGTTCAGGCCAACGTGTTACCTTATTCAGGCCGTTCAATGTTTTATTTTCATCGGCCGAACAAAATACGTGCGGACGACTTACTTCGCCCGATGAGTTGCACTTCCTTAGTCATTAATAAAACGTCTTTGGCGAGATCAAGTTGACTTGTTTGCACCTTGCGAAGTAGGGTGTTCGCTGAATTGACTTTAGTTAGCGAGGAAACAGGCTCATGAATAATTGTAGCGAGTAGGCACAGCTTCCGCACAAAATTCCGAGAAACCCCGGAATGTTATATTTAAATTTGCCTTTATTCATATGAAAAGAACATCAATCTGTTATACAAGTCAACACGGTGCGTCTTTACGCTTTTCAATTTAAATCCGTTCTCCATCGCTACAACAAAAATGTGACAACGTTTTAATTTCCATTTTTCTCGAGCCAGTTGGTGGCGCCCGCGGTGAAACGAGATCTGTCACATACAATAGCGAGCGGGCAGCCGACGAGCCGCGTGCCCCGGCGGCGCGCCGTGCCCCGGCGCCGGCCCGCCGCCGCACTCCGTCGCAGATCTGTCATAAGATTATTTGCCAAAGCGACGTGGGCCGAGTGCCGCCCGCGAGTCCGGGCGATACATTGAACCCGACGTCCTTCCTTTTGATAACCCCTTCAACCCCCGTAAGCCGCTGTATCAGAGGATCACAACAAGTATTAATAAAGCGGACGCCGGTGATTGGGAGCGGTTTATTTCCGGTTAACTGGCTGAGTGTTTGACCGTGACATTGGCGGATGATAAGATATTTGCGAGTTAACCGATAATCTAGTTGTACATACTTAGTGGCTCCGCGGTTCGAAGCAATTACTTTGTTTGTCGTTCAGTTTCTCCGTAATATTGAACAGTTAATAGCATAAAAATTCTGAACGAAAACTCGGATGGGAATATTTCACATCGTTATTATTTTACTCTAACATTTGATATGAAAATGTGACCTGAAATCCCTGGATAAAAATAAATCAGTTCGGTTTTTTGTGCCGAATATTTTCCCTTAAAATATCTGTAGAAATAATCTTACCAGAATAGATCGGGTTTTCGGATTGTCGGCAAGCTTTGCTTACTGGTAGGTAGGTAACCCTACCAGTAGTAGGCAGGCCTACTGTGGGTAGAGCGATGTGCTTCTCGGAGTCTGCTCACTGTCTTCTTAAAAGCGAGCCCTCATTTCCAAGTTATGTAATCGCCATTAAGAAGACTAGTAAAGTCAGGAGACGTTAAGATTTCCAATCAAATGTGTGGTGGCATGTGCAGCACGTGCCCGATGATATCGATTATATCGGGTCGCGACGCGCACGTGTCGCGCTGGCGACGCGCCAGCCGGCGGCACAAGGCGATAGGCCACTGCGAGGTTGAGGCTTCCTATTAACCGCTATTAGTGACGTCAATAGCTGGAGACATCACTTATGTACCTGAAGAAATAATACAAAATTTGAAGGACATCATCCCTGAGATGGTGAGACGAGCCATTCTGCAGAGTAGTTCAGAATAACCTTTTGGCCACATCTACTACTGCTGCTGAGCGTGCGCGCCTGCTGGCTGTGGATCAATGGGAGATCTTCACACACTACCATCGTCGAACATAGGGTACTTGTGTCATCCCATCTTCCGAGCTCTTCGTGCTGTGCTGGCGCGGCCGCTGCGACTGCGGAGAACCTCAAGCGGCGGAAATATAATAACCTCGTTGGTAGTTACATAATCGATCCGTCTGGGGTTGACACTTTCGAATCGTGGGGTCCGAGTGCTCATAACTTGGTTAAAAATCTGTCAAGATGATTAGTTGACACTTCGCGTGACCCAAAGGCTGACACCTCGCTGGTTTGCCTCGGACAAAGGATAAAGCATTGCCATACCACATTTAGATTATATTTAGTTTTAGTTAGTTATGAGTTTTTTATTTAAGTGAAGGTACACTAGTTATAGATAGTTGTAAATAAATATTTCCATAAGTACCTATTTTTCAATCCAATATTAAATTCATGATAACCCAGTACGTGGATGTTCCCATAGTAACTAGGTACTCTTGAACGGATGTGCGTTAAGATGCTGTATTCGGTCGATCCACATCACCAGCTATAACCAGTCTACTTCGTTATAATGACACTGTGACAACGTTGGTGACGAGACCATGAAGTGGGCTGGCATTCCACCTACAGCTATGGATTGACTCACTTCACATCACCTAAATGTTGACGGTGATATATTTACAGAAAAGCGCTGTAAGTGCTCACCACAGTCGCTAGTCTAGCGACACATTATTCTGTCACGTGTTTGAGCTACACCGCACTTAGGTAACTATGTAAGAATGTGTAGTAGACGGGGCCCATTAGGGCCAGAGCCCGCCAGGTTTGCGGATTTTGTTCGAAAGAGTAGGTTGGTGGATGGGTTTTAGTCAGTAAGAGTCTGACATTTCCCCCCGCTCCACCCAGAGCGGAAGGAGTCATTTGATGATTTCCCATCCATAAAAATAAAAAATGTACGAATGTGTGCGATGCTTCTATTCCATCTTAAACCGAAGTCCTCGAAGAGCCGCTAAATCTGCAAGTTGTACGGAACCCCCGAACTGAGGCGACTCACTCGCGACTACATGTTATTGAATTAATACACTTTACTCCACTAGCTGTACGAGCATGTGCGGCAGTTGGGGTGCACGCAAATCTAATCATCTGACAAGATTGAATATTGTAATCCGCTTCCAAGGAAATATGTAACGTGATGTCTATGTTTTCTTTTTTTATATCTTATCGTATCATAACTATACATAGATAGTTCAGTTTGCAGAAGAAATTGCTTAATTTAAGAAGATAAGTAATATTTTTATGGTAAAGCTAGATGTCTGAAACAAAAGAAGAAGATGTCTCTAAAACTAAAGAAACATGAACGATGTGTCAACGAAATATTTCTGCAATAACAACTTTTTACTTACAAGAAAATGTCCTTCCCCACAAGCGAACCTTGTAAAAACTGCGCTGTATCATCGAGGGATCCATCAGACCTCCCTAAAAACAAACGACGGCACGACCGCAAATAAGCCAAGGTTGCGAGCACACAGGGGACGCGGTCGCGCCGCTGCCGCGCTAGTGTGGCCGGCCCTTTATGTCAAGTTTAAAAAATATACTTTACTTGTAAGGTCCAAATTAAGTATTTATTAGTAAATTAAGAAAAGAAAATATTCGATACCCTCACAAAAAGCCCTTTCGATCCATGTTTAATATTTCAACTAATTCTAGTAGATGCCGAGTAAAATGAACGGAACAAACATTTGTATGGCCTACCGATAGTAGTGGTCGAGTTTACATATTTGTAAATATACCCACAATACCTACTGAAAAAAAGTCTAGTGTAGTAGCATGGTTCCGTTGCCCTAATTACGATATACCCATCAATAAATCGAAAGTCATTATGGTCTTCATGAAGTGTAAAACAATCGAAGTGACATGGGCACAAGGTAGTTATTACATACAAAATACAAGCACCTACCTTCTCGTGACAACACATAAACACCTTTGTGTTCCCGTATCGACACGAACTATTATCGTTATCTACAACTCTTACACAATCGCACTTGTCACATTTGACGCTGACGTCACGCGTTAGGGCGCGTCCTCACTGACGCGACACAATCACACGCGCGACAAGTGTCCAACTTTTGACAGCTGTCGATTTCCCCCGGGCCGGCTCAGCGACCCGTCCTATTAACATACACTGCGACATAATAGACCACTGTTCTATACAGCATCTAGTTCAGAGAAACGGTAATACGTATGAATTTCAAACGGTAAGGGCTGCTGTAAATTTCAGGCTATTCGAATTCTGCCACAATACCATGTTTTCCTTTAACAATTATAATAGCAAAGTTTCGTGAGTTTCCTTCGAACGTTTAGCAGTAAATCATATTTAACTGGTAATGAATTCGTGCTCGGTAGCAAACATTCAGCGAACTATTCCTAGGTCTTCCCTTTTCATTACCATGTCTCAGTTTAACTGTGAAAAGATATTTTTAAATACAGTAAAATCTTTCATAAACGTCTCGCCACTGTCCATCTAAGACAAAGAGCAAGTCATAATTGTCGCAAGTATGTCCAAATCCGACGTCGGCGAGTGTCTCGAAGCGTGTCACGACTAGTCGCGAGTGTCGCTAGACCACTCATCAATCTCGCGACACTCCATCGATAACTGGCGGAAGCGGAAATGTCTCGCAGATGTATGGCGGTGTCGATGGTAACATGGGGCTCGGGATAAAAACACCATATGTGTGACGCGAACAATGCTCACTAGGCCTTTGTTTAGTTTGCAATCCGATATGAGGAGTAACTGAGAATATCAGGTACTTGGAACAATACAAGGAGCCTCATTCATTTTATATGTAGCGATTGTGGTTGGCCTATCAAATTACAATGAGATTGATGCTTCTGAGTTTCACGTATTATTTATACCTATTCTAAGAGCAGTGAACTAAGTACTTAATTATATATCATCTTTTTATGCATAGAAATGCTATACTATTGAAACGTGTGTGTGAATTCAGAGGACTAGGCGAGCATCAGTTCGCGGAAGTGTTAATTAGCAACAACTAGGGGCTTGAACTTTAGCTGTGATCTCTTCAGAGTAATGCCTCGGAAGTGAACGAGCAACATTTCAGAGCAAATGCAGTGAAATGTATGATTATACATATCAACTTATACACAGGTGGTGGCTTCCCTTACTTATTTGCCACATAACTCCTGTCAATGCATCTAGATGCATTGACAGGAGTTATGTTGTGTGGCAAATAAGTAAATTACTACCACTTTAGACGCTGCCTTTGAACTTCACTCCAAGATTTCGTAGTAGTTTATCAAACGCTGCTAAAATCAGAGTACCAGGCGGCCACACCCTCGAGAAAGTGCTAATTAGCAACATAAACATCTGTCGAGCTGCCGAAGAGAGGAGCACTGACTGAGACGTGACGTAATTGTGGCGGAGTGCACAGCTTGTCATTAGGACTCGCATACCAAGCAGGCTGAATACCAGGGTTGTAGCAAGGCGATACAGGAATCTGTTTAAAATACTGAGTGTACGGTGTACTGTCTAATGGTTAGGAGAGGTGCCTGGTATCTCGGTTAGCCGATCGCACACTGATTTGATTAATTTCGTTCTAGTATGTCTAGTTGGGTGCACAAACGATCGAGTACGGCTGTTGTGTCATAAGCACAATCGCCCGTTTATAAGTAAATCAACCGGTAATAATGTTTCGATCAGAATTCTGAGTAGGTACATACCTAGGTTTGCAAGCCAACATGACGTTCATTTTAATAGCCGGTAAACAAACATACAATCCACAAACGACACACTTGACGACACGGTTGGCGCAGTGGTTGAGCGGTCGACTGCTGCGTTGCGTGTCACGGGTTCGATTCCCGCAAGGAAAAACATTTGTATGGCCTACAGATAGTTGTTCTGGGTCTGGCTGTTTGTGTATGTGAGTTTATATGTTTGTGAACGCACCCACTATACCGGAGAAATTCCTAGTGCGGGGCAACGTTTATTACAATAATATAAAATAAAAAAATAGTCTCGGCTAGAACACGTATTCAAATGTTAATTTTAAAAAGACAAAGAAATGAACAAGTTGCTTGTTTTTTGGTCGAAATTAAACAAACAGCAACAACCAATCAAATGGTTGATATTTTCCGATCGAATGTTTCAAGTTTTCCCTCAGAGAAATTCTGTTTGCCACCAATACGGAAAATATAAACAAAACTTAATACAATATACATTTTCCTCGTGGAAAACAATTGACTTCCTCGTGAACTCTTACGGAACGAACGCCGAAGCTGAGCTGAAACTAGTGTTGTATTGTGCAGTTGAAAACTATCACTACGAATGTTTAACTAAACTACAAGATGCCTGTGACGGACGTAGTTTACAGTTCACTAAATTATTTATTTAATTAATACTTTAAGCTCACATGAACAACAAAAAGCATTCAATTATAATAATAAATCTGAGAGGCATGGACATAAAGCGGTTGTGTTAAACCATTCAACAAATATTAATTTATTCAATTACAACAGTGACCTTCACATCGATCCCTTTCATTTCAGTACCTTTTAATAATGGTTATCCCTTACCTACCACAAATTGATGTTGGTCAACGCTAAGCAAGTTACAGATTCATATTGAAACAAACATGGCGTCCCGTTGGAGCCCACAGACAGTAATTGCGACCATCATTAAAAATGAATTAATTACGTGCTTAGATGCTTATGAATAAATTCTTATGATAGTTTCCAGTTTGATTTAATCATTTATTAACTTCGCAAAATAATATGTTTAATTTATAAAAATGGTTTATTTAAGTCGAGAACTACTCGTAGTAGTAGAACACAAGCACGTGATTCGTTAATTTTTAATGATTTTCATTGTTCTCACATGGCGACTTTCCCTTCAAATATCTCGGCAGCGGGACACTTTAGGCCACCATGTTGCTAACATGTTTTATTTGTTTATGTATCCTCTACCCATAGACACGTTTCATAGTGCGAAGCGCGAATAAAATAGGCTGCTGGTGGCTTTGCCAGCTCCCGTACAGAAATGTTCGGACCCCTTTTAGAACAATTACAATAAGATCGTGTTGTAGCCTTGTCGCGCCTTGCCTTCCTGTGGGAGCCTTGTCTCTCTGTGCCGCCTGCGCGTCGTACTATATTAACCTCCGCTATTTGTCTTCCAACCGATACTCGATACGTAAATAAGCTTTAATGAACATTATATTCATGCCGATATCATTTCGAAGTTAATTAATTTCGTAATATCGCCCCTGTGGCTGCTCAAACGGTCGTAAGTGGAAACCTTTTTGTGCCAAGAATGTGCCTTGTTTACACAAGGCCGTGTTGTGTGAACGATTCCAGTTGTGCCTTTCATTAGTGTTAATTATATTAATCCGTGTTTGAATGTAAATATAATTATGAAATTGTTTGATAAGATACAAATAAGGATGTAAATATAATTTTATGAGCGTAGAATTGCTATTTTCTCAAAGTAAATATGCGAATATTGCGTAAACAGACGTTATTCGTAGCAGGCTTCTTATCTTCAGTACATTTTTCACATTTAAAAACATTCCTTCCTCCAATCCAGTCGATATCACCTACAAACAATTATTTCCTAATCGCAAAAGCGTAATTGGAGGCCCATCGGATCAGGTCTGCTCGCCGGGCCTGAATCTCTTGGATCCAAGCCGGGCCGGTAGAACAATGGGCGTCTATTTTGATCAAACAAACGGCAATCGTACCCGTCCGGCACTCGTCCGGCACTCGCCCGGCACTCGCCCGGCACTCGTCCGGCAGTCGCCCGGCAGTCGCCCGGCACTCGCCCGGCACTCGTCCGGCACTCGCCCGGCACTCGTCCGGCACTCGCCCGGCACTCGTCCGGCTATATGGCGAGAAGCTTTTTTTTATTCATGATTGAATTTATTCTTGGTTTAACATGGTTTCTTTGAATGAAGACATTGGAAATATAAAATGGGAGCGGACTTGTAATTACTCGAAATGTTAGTAGGTATTTAATTACTATCGTACTAGCCTATCCACAGTATCTATACACTCTGCGATTTTAAAGTGACAGAATTTTCGAAATCGGATTTTTATTACGAACCACAACTAGGTAATGTTACGTCTCTTTTCTATAATAGTAGTGTTCTTTGAAGACAGCCGTATGGGTCGATCTTCGAGGTTTAGCATCACTTGCCCAGGTCGATCTGTGGATGGGTGACAATATTTCGCGACTCCTCCGTGCCTAGGAACGTATGTTAAGCCTTTGGTCCCGGCTGTATATCCTTGGCAGTCGTTACGGATTGTCAGAAGCCTGAAATCTGACACCAGTACCGTGAAATACTGGTATTGAGCTGAATCCGGTTTGACTGGAAGCCAACCCAAATATAGTTAGAAAAAGCTAAGGCAGATGATGTTGGTTAATATTGCTGGAAGACACAACAAAAGACAAAGTAACCAACTAATAAATTAATATAGATATCACTCTCGGGAGTAGGACGATTCTAGCTATTACTTATCTTGTTACTACCTCTATTTACCATGAAACACGACTAGACTTTTGGAGATAATAGCAATATTTTGCCCCACATAAAAAATATGCTGACTTGTATAAACGTTTTGTGGGAATAGTCATTCGCAAAATCAGGCATTTCACGCTATTGTTAGTACGTATAGAAATAGCATCTGATAGAGATAACGCCGATGTTAACAGCTAAGACCCATAGACGTTCCTAGCATTTGCTGGGTGGGGCATAAATAAGCAAACTCGATTTGTGTTAGCAGTTTTTGTGGATAACTGCGCAATCGAAACGATCTCAAAAATGTCTTTTGTATAATTATTTAAATACACAGTTTTGTGAAGAGAATGTAGGATGCAACAGCGACGGAAGCTACTTCGAACCTTTTTTCATTTTATGTAGGAACTACATAGATATAATTAAAGTTTTACATGCGTAGTTAACGAAAAACATGATTTTAGTACTCTAAACGCATTTGCTTCAAGTCAGGGTAGAGGGTGGGGCAGGCGCCCCACCTTTCCCCACCGTAGGTACGCCGATGATAAGAACCGTTATTTGGAATCTTTTACTTAAGGATTCCTTTACTTAACATGGTCATCAAAACAAAGCGCTAAAAAGCAGTCCACCTAACATTTTCAACTATGTACGGGTCGGCTGCTAGAAGACTACAAGTCGATGCTAATATCCAGGTGCACAGCTGAGCACCAGTATTTTATGAGGAGCGGCTGCCTGTCTGATCTCCACAACCCTCTACAGTCCTGGGTTACACGATACCTTGTTAAGACTAGTGTCAGGTTACTGGCTTCCAAAAACGCTAGAGTCATAGGTTGTTAAAATCCAGCGCCAGGCAACTTCTTGTTGTCTGGCATTATGCTGAACTGGACCTATTTGGTGCAGCCGTGGGGCACACAATATAATTGTTTCGAATTAAGTGTTCTTCTATATCATACCTATATGACATATTATGTAACATTGTGTGTATCTGTGTGTGCCAAATAAATAAGTTATTTCTGCTTCTTTACAAATGACAGCTAGGTCCAACTGCTTATCGCGCTTTATGAAGCACAGAAGAGGCTAAGGTTCAGCGTGTAATGCATAGTCACCTATTCACGGACCGATCTAGGCCGTAACAGATGATGTCCGACTGGTATTACTTAGCTTAGTACAATAAAACATCAACACACTCAATAAAACTTCTCGCAATCAGGTGTTATCCTGGTGTGAGATTGTCGTGTTACTGCGCGGCCATAAGACGCGCGCGTCCTTTTCTAATCCATTAGCGGCTGCGGGTCGGTGGGAAGCCGCGGTTTCTGTGGCCCCGGCCTCACTATTTAATCACTTAATGAGCCCAGCCGCAACTAGACGCACCGCTCTATCGGCTACCTATGAAATAGGTCATTATTTTAAGTGCTCTTCCTGAATTTTGATTTTGTCTAATATTATGTTAAATTATTAATGTGTTAGAGTATTTTTGAGAAATATTATTAACGGCTATTTACGTCTATAAGTACTACGTTAAAGATCATTAGTAAGACGATACCCACACTAGTATTTTAAACACGAACATCATACAGCACAGCAGGCATAAGAAGAATATTAAAAACAGTTTAACCTCGTTTACACTCGAAAAAAATGAACATCTCATACGCTGGCGTATCTTCGGCAACTAACAATACCTATCTAGACATCTGGGTCTATAAAAAAATACTTCATCTGGTACAGCCATTTTGCACGAGTCTCTAAGTACATAGAGTGAGAAGTGGGCCAATACACTCGTGTATGTGCTCATGGCTGCGACTTAGTGCCGATACGAAAGACTTGTACGATATGTGCGATTCATGCGAGTGCTCCACTGAGAAAGCATTGACATCGTCGAGTCATGTGAGCGTTCACTGTAAATAAAATTGTTTGTTTGCATTCGACAATACTTCTACATATTTTTCAATGTTTTCAAATTCGATCGTAATACCTACATGTTTTACCTGCAGTTATATACTTGGGTAATAAGGTCATTTCGCTTTGTCAAATATTATTGTCGTTATCATGATCATCAATATCATCACAACTAGGCCTCCCCCTCTTTTCTGCCATGTTCCAATTACAGCACTCGTTCAGCTGTTTCCCGCGGCTTTGACGATTGGAGCACACTGATTTCTTTGGCTCAATCTTGTTGTTCGAGTTTTAATCGAACCTAAGCGAAAATGCGTGATTGTATCGAACGCAAATATGCACATTCGCTCGCCCATCAAAATGCGAGCCAGTTCGCGTTCAGATCTCATTTGATTTGACACCATTACCTACCATTACCATTTGTCTTGTAACTAAGTCAGTGTTATAGTGATTTAAAATATAGCTATTTCCCTTACAATTCGAGACTTTAACTTCTACCATCTAAACCATATCCTTTCAATACGAGAAGGGAGTGTTAGGCCACCATAGCGTCAAGTACTACTCTTTACACTTATCACAATGATTTTATTTTAATGTGCTTATTAATTATACTTCGCCTCTCATATAAAAGGAAGCAGAGTAAGATAAACATCCCAATTATTGCCTGTTTTTTATTTTGAGTTTAATTAAATGTTACTCCACATCACACATATTTTTCTATTTCCTCTCCGATTAAGAAAAAGGCGCGGATTGGTTATTAATACGTCAATAAATCAGCCTCGCGGCACTAGTGAGGCGATCGGCGCTCATTACACAATTAGCCCCCGCTGCCGCTGGACGACGATGAAGGAGCTCACAACAATCATGTTGCAGCACAACCCTAGCCAGTACCGGAGAATTATGTCGCGGTATACACGGCCGTCAGTTTAATTGTCATGTGAGGTTATTGTTTATTTTTGGCGTGCTTTTGATTTATAAGTGTGCTTCGAGTGGGGGATCCTATGTTATTGTGTCTATAAACTTTAGAATTAAAATTAAGAGTGATCAGGGTTACGATTATAAGTTCAGACCAAATACCACCACCGATGGAGTGGTGATTCACATCAATCACTATCTCAGTTTCTTTATGAACTGATTTTATCAAGTTTTACAAACAAGATTTCTTTCTTTTAGGGTTCTGTTCCTAAGTCAGCAAAAACGAAATCATTCTAGGATCACTTTGTTGTCCGTCTATCAAAACCCTTTTTCTCAGGAACGCGCGAAAAGCTGAAATTAATATTAAATACTAGCGCTCGCCGTCCAATCAGAACAGGCCCGGGTCGACGGGCGCGCTGTGTTCCACGCGCGCCGAATCAGCAGCCGTCAGCAAAGGGTGGGGCCCGTTAGGGCCAGAGCCTGACAGGGTCGCGGATTTTGTTCGAAAGAGTTATCGCGGCCCTGGAACGCAAAAGGCACTAGAAGGAGCATGGGTGGGTTTTAGTCAGTAAAAGTCTGACACTCCCTGCCGCTCCACCCAGAGCGGGAGGGGTCATTTGATGATTTCCCATCCTCAAAAAAAAAAAAAAAGTCTGCTAACCCTAGCAGCAGTGAAAAAATCAAACTTCTAAGTCATCGCAATCTATAAGTCCGTATATGGCGCATGTATCGACGCTCGCAAGGAAATCAATAGGTTTTGTACCGTTACACATACCCGTTCACCTAGAATCATGAAATTTGGCAAGAAGATAGTTCTTACAGTACAAGTAAAGGAACAAATCTGAAAATTGGGAATTTGAAGTTTTATCAAATTATCTATCTTTTTACAAACAAACAAACTTATATTTTCGGTTGAAGATTGACCGTGACGTACATTGATGTATGGGAGAACATTTTTTCAACAAGTTAAGTTTATCCTTCAATGTTACTTGTTATATTTTCGTCAGAGTAATGAGAGTGCTTTCATAGTTTGTATAGTACCGTCGGTAATGTATATTTGGAAGAGTCTAGACTTGATCGGAACCCTCGCTGCACTGGTACTTCTTCTTACTTATCACATTATTTAAACTGCGTGCCTCACACTAAAACTCGGACAAACAGTTCAATATTACAATCCCCATTACGAGAGTTGGTTGAACAGTGCAATATTGCAGATTTCCCCATTAGGTGCGCCAGTTTTCCCGCCATCACGTACGCTCGCACTGACGCACCAATTCGTTATAAATATCGCCGTAAATCACCGCAGCGACGTCGGCTGGCTATCAGTGGCTGGGTGGCTAGCGGTGGCTAAGCTCTCATTACCCAATCCGTTGGTCATGTTTTTAAGGGGTGGAAGTAGTAATGAATATAAAGAGCCTTTGCTAGGTGTGAATGAGATCAACTCTAAAATACAAAACAAAATATCAGGTACACAAAGTAGCTAATTTAAAAAAATGTAATTTACATTTATTTTATCTGATAACTCGACAAAATGTAGGGAAGAGCAGATGACGTTGTGGTACAAAAAAATCATTGATTGGGTTCCATACCCTAAGGGTAACCTGGGGAACCCTAAGCGTCCGCTGTCTGCCCGTCTGTCTGTCGGCGCCGGCGGTCTGTATCGTAAATCGTTATAAGTTAGCAGTTCTATACAAAGCGTGTGATCTCGATAGGAATCGCGATTTTGTCGGTTTATTAATAACGGAACTCTTCGTGAGCGAATACAACTCACATTTTGCTGTTTTTTTTATAGTTACTGACTTCTGAACGATTAAACGAATGAAATAAAAGACAACATCACCACGTGCAACATATCTGTTCTATTTGATTAGCTGATAGTTTTAGACACGTGGCGTTCTCAAGGACGCTACGTTTGTAGTTTGCATCTCTAGACCTAGACAGTCAAGTAGTAGATAATTGTTGTTGTTGTGTTGTGTTGTAATTACGTGAAATTAATACAAACTGAGTTATTTTGCAAACTTGTTACGCGTGTACCTAAGTTTTCAGAACGCTCGTATTTGCAGAACATTTTGGCAATAATCAGGTAGAATATTGTAGAAGAACATCGAAGAACATCACTGACAAAATACGACCAACTAAGTACACTACAATAGAACATGTGCCTGTTTAGAGCTTTACACGTGTTTCTGGAAATGACGCATTAGTATATAAAACACAAATGAAATGCGTCAGAACCAAGAGAGACATACACGTGTCTTATTGAAGGACAAAGGCATTACTACTTAAACCTAAGAACAAACGAAAATCTCTGGACTTAAGTACAATCGTGTGGCTTACTCGAAGGCCGATTGTATTTATAGTAGGAGCGATAAATCTCCCGGGCTGAGGGCGACAGTGTGTGTGAAGCCTTCGGGTACACGTGTATACGAAGGGCGCTCGCATATTTGCATAGTGCACTCTCGTGTTAGTTCGACGACTAGGGGTAATTAGATAGTGTGGCATGTGTCACGTCTTGTGACAACGATGTGGGGAAGTGGGTCTCTATAACAGCTGCTTAGATAAATGCTTTTTTTTAAGGATGGGAAATCATCAAATGATCCTTTCCGCTCTGGCTGGAGCGGCAGAGAGTGTCAGACTTTTACTGACTAAAACCCATCCCTGCTCCTCCTAGTGCCTTTTACGTTCCAGGGCTAAGGTAACTCTTTCGAACATATTCCGCAACCAGATAAATACTTTCTGTATGGATTGTGATTGGATTTTTCATAAATTTTACGCATATCTTTTTTATTTGCAGTCGTGAGGAAAGTTTTGAGTTTGTAAGTGAGAGGCTATAAGAATAGGAGAAGACCAGCTAAACCGCTGCCGGTCAGACTGGAAGCCGACCCCGGTATAGTTGGGAAAAACCTTGGCAAATGATTGTTATGTCTACATCTACTACTAAGGCATGTCATTAAATCGAAATCTGTATTTTCACTGACTTGCACACAATTATGCACACTAAATAAATCATATTAGATATACAGTTTAATGGTATTTGCAGAACTGTTTTACTGAACGAAAAATTATTATCAAAATAGTATATCTGTTACGGCTAATAGCCGAAGTGCGGCTACACCTAGGTGCGACCCATTTTTTTTTTTTTTTACGGGGGAAATCCTCATGGATGTCCTCCGCCCTGGGGCGGGCGGAGGGGTCTGTCAGACTCTTACTGACTAAAACCACCCCGGTGTTCCATCTTCCACCTACGCCGGGGATCGCGGGAACATATGCGACTTCCGTTATCCCCGGCTGGCCGGCCCGCCTCTGCGGGCCACATCTCGTACGCGGGGGGAGTGAGGTGTTTAACTCCCCCCGCGACGTCAGAGGGGCGCACGGGAACACCACGCGCCGCCACCTCAGGTCCGGATGAATGGGGGGCAACGGACATCCCCAAGTCCGCCGCCCCTGGACCCAGTTAGGGGGGCAGAAGGAGGGCAGCGTATGCCCTCCTCCGACGCCCGGTGCGCCTGCTGCGGGCCGGGAGAGCACTCGACATCTCCCTCTCCCTTTCCGCAGCCTCCTTCTGCGCGATGACAGTTTCGCAGAAGGAGACCACCACGTCCCAGGACTCCTCACCGCCGACCATAGAGCGTACTACAGCCGGCAGCGAGAGGTCACTGCCTACCACAGAGACGAGGGCACGGCGCGGCTCCTCCCAAGCGGCACACTGCCAGCGTATGCCGCGCCGTGTCCTCCCGACAGTCGACGCAGTGGTGACATCGAGCGTCCGGCTCCCTACCTATGCGACACAGGAATCTCCCGAAGCAGCCATGCCCCGTGAGGACCTGTGCACGAAACGACAGGGAGCCGTGCCTTCTCCCGAGCCACAGGTCGAGCACTGGCCTCGATAGTGACGAGGCCGGCGGTAGGGCGTGAAAGCCTGTTCCGCCATTCCGCCACCAGGACCTCGCGCAGCTGCGACCGACGCAGCTCAAAATGTCGCTGCGTCAGTCGCTCCCCGCGCGCCCGCGCGTCCTCGCGCCACCGATGCATTGACGCGAGGACTTTTGCCTCCAGGTCCCAGGGCGGAGATCCGGCCAGTGTGCAAGCCGCCTCGTAGGAGATCGTGCGATAACCCCTGATGACTCTGACGGCCATCACCCTCTGCGGCTTCCGCAGAACAGAGATGGTGCCGGCCACAACTGGTTCTAACTTAACCTCAAAACACTTTAAAGTTCCTATTTCTGTGTGGTTTAAAAAAACGACGAAGGGGATGGCGGGGTCTGTGTTCGTTCACTTCGCTCGCTCACTAGCACCCGCCATCCCCTTCTAACCTAACCTGTCCGACTCGGGGTGCCCAATGACCGGCTACTATTAGCCGTAACATATCTAACAATTCCTCACCTCCGCAGCTTCGGCTTGCTGGCAGCCTCAGCCGCTACGGCTCGCACGGGTTTCTATGCTTTGTTACAGCGGACGGGGGCTGCTCTCCTTCCGCGCTACCGGATTTTTATATACACTCTAGGTGCCCAAAGTTTGTTTGGCCAAAAGACTACGTGGAGTCGGAGTGCCCCGATTCGGTTTTGGGACAGATTCGACCTATTTTACCATTGATAACACCTGCTATTTCACGGAGTACAATTTAGAGTGCAAGTTAGTATTTTTGGTAAACAATTCGTATTTTTGTTTTATAAATTATATATCCGATGTACGAACCACATTTTTCGTGTGAATTCGATAAAAAAGGTCATCTCGTTTTGGGTGATTTTTTTAGTTTTTTTGGAGGACATGTTTAGTTAATCAATTGGTTTTTTTGCACAGCATTCTTTTTTTGGTATGCAATCAGTAAATTAGTGGAGTTACCTAATGTGCTGAAAAATTATACGGATGTGCATTTAAAAATATCCCTACTACGAATACTTATCTGGATTCCCTGTATCTATTTCTAGCTAACCGAAACCACTAAACAAATCTATTTAATTTAGCTTTCCGCTGAACTTTATCATTTCATTACAACAGAGCACAGTTCCAACTTAGGTATCAAAACTAATGTATCTGGTTCTAGTTTCATTTCCGAATGTACCTGTGGAGTAGAGTCGTGGAGTGGTGTGAAATAAGTCGGAGTGTTGGTTTTAAGTGCAAACTGGCCGCTCAAAGTGAAACCTATTAACAGTTGTTAGTCACAGAAACATACTGATGTTATAAATGGCGGTCTCGTTTTATCATGTTTCACTTTGAAACTCAACCTTGATGTTTCTGTAGGTAAACACGGAAATATAAGAGGCTAGGCAGGTAAAATTTCATGAATTTTAAGCTGTTCTTAGTACATTATTAGCGAAAATTAATTGTGGCTAATTTACTAATTCTTAAATGCTAACTAATACCAAGAATTTCTCGATTACAAAAGTTAATCGTTCATAGGTCTGTACGTCGTTCTGTGGCATTAAAATATTTTTTCTTTCATACGTAAAATTATGGAACAGCTTTTCATGCGTTTTGCCACAGACATCCCATATTGAAATAACAATCATCATCATCTGCCTAGCCTCCTAACAATATTGGGGTGGACTTCCAGTCAAACTACATTCAGCTGAATACCAGTATTATATATATGCCTAGCGGCAGTCGCTCCTCATAAAAAAGGTTAATAATAAGTACTCCTTGGCAAGACAGGAGACAGATTTTCTGGCTTCTGACAATCCGTAACGACTGCCAAAGATCTACTAACGAGAGTCGGGACCAACGGCTTAACGTGTTTTCTGAGGCAGGGAGGAGTCTCGGTGTATTAAGATGGTCACCCATCCACAGACCGACCTCGGCAAGCGTTGCTTAACCTTGAAGTTTGACCCACGCGGCTGTTATTAGTTAGCCACAAGCTCCTTATAGACATACAATGTAAGCCCTTATCTTACAAACAGGAACGTTGTGTCTATGCAATCCCTTGGAGCAATTAAAAGTACCTGTATAAAAAAAAAGAAACCGACTTCCAAAAACACTACAAAGTGCAAAATAACTTTTATTTCGGAAGTCGGTGTCAAATAACGAAGAAGCAACCAAAACACCGAAAAAGTTTTTTATTTTTCACTTTTTAGTGGTACCCCACACCTAACAACACCACTGGAAAGTCACAGGAAAGCAATTTCGTATACATGGATGATTTTTCCACATATTTTTTCCAGCTATTTGGATTTAATAACCAAACTACTAAACCGATTTTGATAAAATTTCAATGGGACCATTTGGGAAGTATACGAATTGAGAACCTCCCCCTTTTTTAGAAGGCGGTTAAAAATAGTCACCCATCCAAAAATTTACCGCTTGTCTGCTTAATCTAGAAGATCCACGCAATTGTAGTCAGTAGAAATACCCAACTATATAGAACAGTGGAAGTTAAATTCATTTATACTCGACTGTGGCCGGTGAATGCCGCTCTCAGTTTAGTTTGGAGCTCACAAATAGCCAGCGTTCGTCAAAGTTAGGTCCCACTCGACGCGGTTTTATTTCAGCCAGTGATAACGTGTGTGTTGACTGTGCACTAACCTTATGACCTTCCAGCTTCCGCTATCTTCTACTTTAGTAAATATAGCCACTTCTGCAGATTGACAAGAGTCGCTTTAATGGTGATAATTATCTTTTCATTCATAATAATATAAATGCCCCACAAACTGGACCGATAAGCTAGTGAAGGCTGCGGGAATGCGAAGGATACGAACAGCATAGGACCAATCGATGTGGTGACGTTTAGCTCCTTAATATATATTTTATTTAATTATTATTTTTAATCTTATCATGTGCGTAGTCAATCGCCAATTCCAATTTATTACATACATCGTTTGAATTTTTATTTTAATCGTTTAATACTCGTGTATCAACTCACTATTGTTGAACCAAATATTACGCCATCGCTGACATACCCAGACTGCAGACTTGACAAGTTTACGTCGACAAATTCCTTCCATTGATCGTGTCTGTAGCTTACTTTGAGAAGCCTCTTGTTTACTTGTGATTCTAAAGATTAGACAGCGATGACCAACGTGCAGCCAATGTGTGCACCGGTCGTATATATTTACTGAAGTTCAGGCAATTTACCGATGTGTGTAGGCAGCATAGTGACAGCTCAGTCAGTCGTCAGAGTGCCTGGATATTTTAAAGAAAAAACAGTAAAATTTATTTTAGAAAACGTAATCTTAATAAATCTTACCCTAACGAAAAATAAATAACTGACTAGACTGGACGACCAGCCCTGGATTCTAACACTTTTACGCTTAAATAGTACACTGCTAGATATCAGCAATCCAAATACACATATCATCTGATTCGTTCCTCCACTACTGTCATCTATGTAGCTGCTACGATTCGCTCCTCCACTACTGTCATCTATGTGGCTGCTACGATTCGCTCCTCCACTACTGTCATCTATGTGGCTGCTACGATTCGCTCCTCCACTACTGTCATCTATGTAGCTGCTACGGTTCGCTCCTCCACTACTGTCATCTATGTGGCTGCTACGATTCGCTCCTCCATTACTGTCATCTATGTGGCTGCTACGATTCGCTCCTCCACTACTGTCATCTATGTAGCTGCTACGGTTCGCTCCTCCACTACTGTAATCTATGTGGCTGCTTCGATTCGCTCCTCCACTACTGTCATCTATGTGGCTGCTACGATTCGCTCCTCCACTACTGTCATCTATGTAGCTGCTACGATTCGCTCCTTCACTACTGTCATCTATGTAGCTGCTACGATT
Source organism: Melanchra persicariae (assembly GCA_947386135.1). Lineage (NCBI taxonomy): Eukaryota > Metazoa > Arthropoda > Insecta > Lepidoptera > Noctuidae > Melanchra > Melanchra persicariae. The sequence goes on along the minus strand of OX376653.1, from coordinate 525,883 downwards.
CGCTCCTCCACTACTGTCATCTATGTGGCTGCTACGATTCGCTCCTCCACTACTGTCATCTATGTAGCTGCTACGATTCGCTCCTCCACTACTGTTATCTATGTGACTGCTACGATTTGCTCCTCCACTACTGTCATCTATGTGGCTGCTACGATTAGCTCCTCCACTACTGTCATGTATGTGGCTGCTACGATTCGCTCCTCCACTACTGTCATCTATGTAGCTGCTACGGTTCGCTCCTCCACTACTGTCATCTATGTAGCTGCTACGATTCGCTCCTCCACTACTGTCATCTATGTGGCTGCTACGATTCGCTCCTCCACTACTGTCATCTATGTAGCTGCTACGATTCGCTCCTCCACTACTGTCATCTATGTAGCTGCTACGATTCGCTCCTCCACTACTGTCATCTATGTAGCTACTACGATTCTCTCATTCGCCACAATACAAATAAAAAAATAATTTATAATTCGGTCATCAACAATTATTATTAAACCATTCCAGTTTAGATTCCGTACACAATCATCTGCGATCCCGCGCGTGTGCAATTTGTCGGCGATACGGCACGGCAGGGTAAAGCCTAATGACGTGGAAGTATTGATGCCGGCAGCCACAGGTGAGCGACTACACCGCGCGGCTAACTACCCACTAAACTAAACCTGATGTTACAGAGGCTGGCTGAATGGTTTAGTGGGTGTAGTGTGGATGGCTAGTGGCTAGTGTGCTCGGTTTCGCTTCTAGATGCTGTAAGGCTAAGACAAAATGGATTTTTTTTTACTTTTTTTTTCAGCTTATATGTAAATATTCTATAACGTCGACCTGTTTCAAAAAACAATGCTGATATAATCTCGCATTTTAGTCAAAATAATTTAACAATTCATAATATTTTAAACTTATTTTTCTTCTGCCTTGCAAGCACGAGTCATACGAGGATCTAGTCTAAAAATCTCAAGTATCATCTGCCTGCTGTTGTCTCAAACGCGACAAACGAAATGTGACCATCACTGATGATCAATCATGATCCCTTTAATTTCATACCATTCCTCACAAAAACCTCAATATACATAATGTAAAACAAAATTGTACAGTACCTACAATATCGTGCCGCCCACAACATTGACTCACGTTACGGTAATTATAAAAGAATCCTCCCAGTGTATCGCGAGACAAAAGAAAACATTATAACAGTGGTTTTGTATTCAAGAGGAAATCCGAGGGAAATTAAAAGAGGTCCGAATCGTTCTCTGGGGACGTGCGAGGCCCGATGTAGCGATAAATTGCCCGCCGCCGTCGCGCGCTTTTTGTGGCCCCACCCGAATGTCCCGTTTGTTACCTTCAGACTGACATCACTGACTGTTACTTTCGACTTGTGATGGTACTGGTAGTCAAGTGAAGCTGATTGCAATGTCTAGGTGCCGTGCTGAAAAGTAGCTAAAAGAAAAGAAATCATACTGTTATTCATTCCTTTATTCGTCTGTTATTACATAGGTTATCAAGGACTGTTATTCCCGGCAGTTTCAACCGGTCTAATCTAGTTTAAATTGACGTGTAAAAGTGTTACTTAAAACCAATCCGCAAAAGAAGAGATTACAAAGTTTAATCCTGCGCCGGCCAACCGCCGAAAGTAACTTCGACTTTACATTAATTTATTTACACTTGTTTTAAATCCTGCTTTTTACTTTATTGAGCTGAACTATTACACGAATGCTAATCAAAGAGAATAGTTAATCTGCATTTGAATCACTCAAATTGCATTTCAAAGTGGTTCAAATGCAGAATTACAAAGTAGAAGTTTGATCTTTGAAGATTATTTTATCCTAATTTTGTTCCCTGGGGCCTAACTACCAACTCTTAAAGAAAGAGACGGAGCTATACAGGCCGTATAGCTCCATCTCTTTCTCACTGGAAGTAATATTAAAGTAATACTGATTTAAGAGTTGGTGGTTTAGGCCCTGATTTTTCCCATCTGATTTATAAAGGATTTTAATATTGATTGAAAAAATTTTATCGTGTATATAAATTACTAGCTGTCCCCCGCGGCTTCGCTCCCGTCAACTGGCTACCTACCTACCTACCCTACACCTACCCTACACCTACCCTACACCTACCCTACACCTACCCTACACCTACCCTACACCTACCCTACACCTACCCTACACCTACCCTACACCTACCCTACACCTACCCTACACCTACCCTACACCTACCCTACACCTACCCTACACCTACCCTACACCTACCCTACACCTACCCTACACCTACCCTACACCTACCCTACACCTACCCTACACCTACCCTACACCTACCCTACACCTACCCTACACCTACCCTACACCTACCCTACACCTACCCTACACCTACCCTACACCTACCCTACACCTACCCTACACCTACCCTACACCTACCCTACACCTACCCTACACCTACCCTACACCTACCCTACACCTACCCTACACCTACCCTACACCTACCCTACACCTACCCTACACCTACCCTACACCTACCCTACACCTACCCTACACCTACCCTACACCTACCCTACACCTACCCTACACCTACCCTACACCTACCCTACACCTACCCTACACCTACCCTACACCTACCCTACACCTACCCTACACCTACCCTACACCTACCCTACACCTACCCTACACCTACCCTACACCTACCCTACACCTACCCTACACCTACCCTACATGCATGCAAATAATTCTATTTTATTGAGGTATTTCTTTCCGACTTGCTAGACAAAAGTTGTGATAGCTCGGTTAATATACATGTTATAAAAATAATGTATAGCCTATAGCACTCAGGAATAATGTAGCTTTCTACCAGTGAAAAAATTTTTAGAATTGGATCATTAGTTCCAGAGATTACCCCCTACATACAAACTTACAAATTTTACCTCTTTATAATATTAGTATAGATTGCTTAATATTTTGTACAGTATTTTCTAAATTATAGTACGTAGACAGTGTCACAGCACTTACTTTCGTATATTATTTTGAAATCGTTTCTTTTATTTTAATCACGTGCAAAAGTTAATTCTTTCTGGAAAGAAAATCAGCAACTTTCAAACATTGTTCATCAGTAACTTTCTCTATTTCTTTTTAGCAATAATCTCCTTAGTTCTTTTCAATCCGGCTTTCGGCCTGGTCACAGCACTGACACAGCTCGGGGTCAGCTGGGCTATGGACCACAAAACTCTGACTTTACTTGTACTTCTAGATTTCAGCAGCGCTTTCAACTCTGTTGACTTTGATATCCTTCTTGGGATCCTTAAATCTTTTAATTTCTCTTCTTCCCTTATTAGATGGTTCGACTCCTACCTTCGAGGACGCTCGCAGCGGGTGCGTCTTGACGAATCTTTTTCGGATTGGTGCTCCCTCACTGCGGGTGTGCCGCAGGGTGGCGTTCTCTCTCCTCTTCTCTTTTCTATCTTTATTTACTTCGTCACTAAAGTTATCACCTCTAACTTCCATCTCTATGCCGACGACCTGCAGCTTTACCATCATTTTCTGAGGCAAGATGCGGAAGCTGCTGTATCTACCGTGAACAGTGACCTGATGTTAATTGGGGAGTGGTCGCGGTCCTTTGGACTGCAAATCAACCCCAAGAAGTCTCAAGCTTTGATTATCGGTGGCAGGTATATGCGGAACAGGCTGGATATTGCGACGCTGTCTCCACTATGGTTGAATGGTGTTCAGATTGAATACGCAAAGTCGGCTAAAAACCTGAGGGTGATCATAGACTCCTATTTATCGTGGACTAACCATATCGCTGAAGTCAGTCGCAAGGTGCACTAGACATTTCACTCGCTGAAATGCCTCCAGAGCTTTTTGCCCTTGAACACCAAAATTTCCCTCGCCCGAATTCTAATTCAGCCCATCATAGACTACGCTGATGCATGTTATTTGGATGCCACTGAGGAGCTTTTAAATGAACTTGAGCGTTTGCAAAATATTTGTATTCGTTTTGTGTTCAATCTTAAAAAATACGATCATGTCTCAGGATTTCGCAAGGTACTCAAGTGGCTCCCTATTCGACTTCGCAGGAACTCTCGGATATTGTGTTTGCTATTTAACATCCTTTACAACCCTAAAACGCCTTCCTACCTGCGAGAACGTTTCTCCTACTCCCGTCCTTCTGATGCACCCTGCAGGACCCATCTTAGAAATCTCCTGAAATCCCCTCCACACTCTACCGATTTTTACTCCTACTCCTTTACTGTGCACGCGGTACGGTTGTGGAATGCACTGCTGCCTGACATTAGGGACTGCAAAACTCTTACAGTTTTTAAGAAACGAGTGAAAGAACAACCTTTCGTTACCGTTATAGTTGCATATAAGAATATATTCTTATTTATCATAGAATATTATTTGGTATATATTATTGTGTTGTTAATTTTAGTAATATTTATGTATTGTATGCTATATTTTAAGTTTATTGTTTCAGTTATTCTACCTTAAACTCTTACACACGGTGTCTACATCTCTTTTATTGGACTCTCTTTTCGCAGGTATGCTGGAAGAGATTTCTTTAGAAATAAGCATTACCTTTGTACCTATTTTTCTATTTCCTTCTTCTTATTTACTTTTTTTTTTTTAATGTGTGTACATAAATTGTTAAATAAATAAAGAAAATCGAAGAAAAATCTTAAATATTTATTAAATTACTTTCTAAAACACGATATAAAGCAAGCGTGAGTGTGGTGCGTATTCTGAGGCGACGCGGCGACGTGACACTGACACAACCACCGACACTTAGTTATTAGCTTATGTGAACTTTATCTTGTGCACTTGGCTTTAAAATACTTCATTATGAGCAATAGGGCTAGCTCCGTGTCAGCGAGACATGGCTACCGCGCTATACGTAGCCACAGTCACGTAGAATTTTATATTTGAATTTTGATTGTGGCTAATGGAGAGGGCAATGCTCGGAGTTTCCTTACGTGATCGAATCAGGAATGATGATATCGGCAAGAGAACCAAGGTTACCGACATAACCCGAAGGATCACCAAACTGAAGTGGCAGTGGGCAGGGCAATGTGCCTGACTACTGCCACTGCGTTCGCAGATAAGATGGCCGATGGGGCTGAAAAGTTCTGGAGTAGCGACCGCGTACCGGAAACGGGACCGGGACCGCGTACTGGGAGGCCTACCACAAAGTGGACCGATGACCTACTGGTGAGACTCGCTGGTAACCGATGGAAGCGAGACGCACAGGACCGGTTGTTTTGGCGACACGCGCGGGGGGGACATTGTACAGCAGTGGACGTCTTTCGGCTGATATGATGATGATGATGACCATCCAACATCTGCGCCCGCATGAAAATGATCCTAAGGAAACATAAATGTCTTATTCCTGTCTACCCGTGTGCCAAGCTGCGGTCATCCAAACCCAGAGGTTTCAAAGAGACAGAGTGGGTAACTCTGCCTGTAGACAGAGTTTCTGTTTTTGTAAAAGACCTAAAAACTAAGTTGAACTAACAGAAATCATTCAATCCATGCGCACGCTCGAGGTATTTGCGAGTTAGTGAGGAGCACAACTGACATATTTGGCGTCCGTCAGGCCCTGCACGCGTACCTGTGCGCATACCTGCCGGTGTGGAGGCGCGGGCAGTAAGCAGCCAAGCGCGGTTAATTAGCGCGCCGACGAGTTAATGCATGCGCTTAACACTCCACAGATTTGAAATATTCGCACTTAACCCTCCAATGCTACCACCCCCTCCCCTACCCACTGCTGTCGTCGTCGCTATTCTATTGCGAGTTTAGTTCGCTCCAAACTTGGCCGCTTTTAAGCCGGGACTCGCTTGGCTTTGGGAAATTTACTAGTTTGAGCTATATTAGACCGGTATACAAGGATAAGTGCCCCCGCTAAACTGCTGAAGTTGTTAACAGGATTTCAAAGGTTTGCAATTTGGTATGCGGTTTCATTAAGCAGCTAAATACGATTTCCCGGCGTACTCATACATATGAGAGTATTTAGCATACTGAGTTTGTTGTGCAAGAGACTGATCCACGTTCTTGTGAGCGGTGATATTGCGGAATGCCGGCGTTGTTTACTGGGAAGGTAGAGCGGAATAATACGATGAGTAAACACGACGAACGTGCAGCGAAACAGAAACAAATGAACATTTGCTCCGTTGTCGCGAGGTGAGATTTATCGCCGGCAGGTGACCGGCCCGGCAGGCGGAGCGCAGGCCTGACGCGCGGCTCCGGCGCCGGCACGACGGCGACGCGAGCAATAAAACATAACCCATAACGAACTTTAACGAACTGTCGATTGTTTTGAGACGGCGGGGCTTCGATTAAACCGACTCGCCAGAACTTCCCTGTCCTCAGTTTTAATTGAAAACGTCGTAAAATCTATCGCAGACAGACGACAAAGTTCTACCGGTCGGACTCCATATAGTTCTAATTACAAAATTCAAGTCGCGCTTAAACCAACCGAGTTGATTACGCCGAGTGTCGGACTGTAATTTAGGCATTCCTCGGCAAGTCGGCCCGGCGCCGCCAACCGCACCGCCCGCCCGCACCGCCGCCCGCACCGCGTCGCGTCGTCGTCGCACGTGTCGCTGGCACTTGGCCAGCTGCGTCCGCGTGCACAAGGCGCCGCGCACCTCGCCCGCACCTAACCCGCCTAGTTAATACCAATTCGCAGTTCTTTTTCCTGCATAACCTCGTTCTTGGGTATTATTAGCCTACCTTAGCTCCCACTTGTAAGTAGAAACGATTATTATTCAAATGAAACTAAAACTTCTAAGTAGGTTCCATCTGGTTCCGTCACAGTTTTCTCGTTTCGTCCAATATTAAGTAATGCAATTTCGCTGTAGAGTGTAACGTAGAAGGGGAAATGTATAAATCTTATTTCTGCAGTGGTTAAAATAAACTGGTTTCCTCTCATTCCTTTCTGTGTGCATTTGTTTCTCCGAATTAGTGCTTTAAAGAGAAGAGAATCCTCTGCGAGATAAAGCGTTTAAAACTTGTCTGAGAATGCAGTAAATCTCACATGTTGCGCTGTTAATAATATATTCAGAGTGCACAGCGCGGCGTCTTGTCGCCGTCGTCTCTGTCCGGCAAGGTGCGGCCGTGCGGGGCCGTGCGGGCCGGGAGACTCCGTGCGGTCCGGATAGCGACTCATTTATTGCTTTACTAATTACTGACTCAATTGTTTTAATCCTCCATTTTAATTTCGAATTATTATTATTGGAATATTGCTGCTCACTTTTCAGGTATGAGTGGAAATTGTTTTCATTGCATTGGTTTGCGGAACTAAGTGTTTTTTTTTCTATTGATAACAATTTTTTTGCGAATTTCGAGAAAGAGGTCAACCGTCGAATCCAACTCGGCTGGGCGGCTTTCGGGAAGTTGCGTGATATCTTCTCGTCTCCATACCACAGTGTCTCAAGACGAAAGTCTATGACCAGTGCGTGTTGCCAGTGATGACTTATGGAACCGAAACGTGGTCGCTCACAAAGTTAAATGGGCCTCATCAGAAAGCTTAAAGTCACCCAAAGGGCAATGGAGAGGGCAATGCTCGGAATTTCTTTGCGTGATCGAATCAGGAATGATAATATCCGCAAGAGAACCAAGGTAACCGACATAGCCCGAAGGATCGCCTAACTGAAGTGGCAGTGGACAGGGCACATTGCTCGCAGAACAGATGGTCGATGGGGCCGAAAAGTTCTGGAGTGGCGACCGCGTACCGGAAGAAGCAGCGTTGGCGCGGCCTCCCACAAGATGGACCGATGACCTGGTGAGGGTCGCTGGTAGCCGATGGATGCGAGACGCACAGGATCGGTTGTTGTGGCGACACTTGGGGCCTGGGGGAGGCCTATGTCCAGCTGTGGACGTCTTTCGGCTGAAATTATGATGATGATGAATCATTTTTATTTCCTTTATGAGTAAAAGTCTTTGTGATAAGTTCACGCATTGCCTATGGCAAACAGACGAAATATGTGAGCGGAACTGGCTCATTAGCGGCGTTCCATCTGGATGCGACGGCGCGCGACCTGCAGCGGTGCAGCGCTGTACAGCGCCGCAGCGACACACTTAGCGCTGAATAGATCATTACTTAATAGGATCGTTTCATTAAGCCTACTTACATTCACACCAACACAGAAGGCTGCTTTGTTTGTAAACTTCATTAGTAAGAGGTGATAGAGAAACTTCACAGTTTATTGGACTCGTTAGGTTGGCATCACATTGTGCAACACTGGCAGGTTGACCTGAACCTGCCGGAGGGGCCATTCTCTTAATCATTATATCGTTGTCTCGATATCTCATTTCCCTACATTTTGATGATGTTTTTGACGTTGATTGCCGCTGTATTATGATGATAATGCAACTTTCATTTTTAACACTTTTTACCCGACTGCACAAGGACGGTAATGTTTTTAAGTACGAAAATTGGCCAGCTGATAGTTTTTATCGATAGGTACGCACAAGAAGCTTGCGTACATTGGGTAATTAGATCTTATAGTGTTACTAGATTCAGCGGGTTTTCTGCCTTTAGTGAGTTTTGAATCTTGCCGTTTGTTGCTGCGAGCTGCTCGGCAAACCGTTCGTTTAGCTCAATAAATATAAAACAATATTTTTTAATATAAAACGATATATAGGAATGTCGGTAGGCCAATATTTGGCCAATATTTGTATCAGAATGTAATAACATTTTAGGTTTTACGATCTAACAGAATTTAAAAAAAGTTGCTTTCATAAATGAAACATCACGTTTTTCATAAAAACCATCCTATGAAGGCATTTAATAAAATGGTTACTTGTTTCATGATATTTGTTGATTTTGTCGATAAAATTTTTAAGGCTAGATATCTGCATTTATGATTCCTGTCTGGGTAGTCAGCAAATATCTACCAGCAAATATGAGTAAATAACTGGGTAGTTATTAACTCATATTTGCTGAAATATTTCAATTAGTGTAAAAATATTTTTTTTACTGCGTTTCCCGGAAACGTTAATTATAAATGTTTATTGATGAAATTGCATTCATACCTCCGTCTCAGTACTATCAGTCCCTGTTTCGCAAACAAATATATTTTCAGAAATAACAAGCAAAGTAATTATTGTAGCCAATAAATCCGGCGCTGAGAGCAAAAAATTAATAAAGTATTTCATACAATCCGGTTCTTTTTATTTACTTGCTCAAAAACAAGATAGGTAGGTCCATCATCGACTACGTCATCGCTTTCCATCAAGTGAGGTTTGATGGAGTGAGATTTGAGGTTTCGAATATCCTTTCAATAAAAAAGAATTATGCCAAGAACGAATAAGCATGCTGACAAACTAAAGTTAAACACTTGATTTTCACTAACAAAAATCACATTCAAACATTTACCAAGAAACACAAATCCAGCAGTATACTCGGAACTATTCGGAGCTCTAAACTATCTACAAAATCGCTTTACAAAGCGGTGTTAGGACAGCATTACAGGCCGGGCCGCGTGCGGGCCGAGCAATCTAAGGCGCACAATAAAGTTAATCTCCTGCCTACACATCAAGTGGTGCCGGAGCTAGCACAAATACCCGGAACACGGCAGATAGGCACACACAACTTACGCTTATTATTTTCAGAAAAGAAAACTCAATGGTCACGGGTTTTAAAATGCTTCGAATGAAAAGTGAATATGTTACTGTCGTTTTCTTGTAGTTATATGATATTAATATACTTATTCAATGAGAATTACGCTCACTCAAGTGATCCTTACCTCCAATTATTAAAATGCAAAAGTGGGTTTGATTGCCACGCTTCCACGCCTAAATAGTTGAACTGATTTTGTTCAATTTTTTGTACACAAATAATTGGGACTTTGGAGACGGTTATAGCCATCTTTGGCTAGGCTACGTTAAATAAAACTAAGTGAGTGAAGCCGCAAGAAAAACTTAGTAAAATAAAAAAAAATAAAAAAAAAAGAAACAAAGTCTCGTTTCATAAACTGCTGGATTTTGCTTTAAGGACCAACGATTTATTACTGGTTAGTAATAAATAAAACCGAAAGCTCTAGTAACATGTGTTGTATAGATAATAAATTACAAGACGCCACCGCACTGTCACCCCAGAATGCCGCAGATACCAACTGCAATGAGAACACGTTGTTGGTGGCTCTATTAGAAACGTACTCATAAAGGAAAGGAAAATGAACTTGTACCTATACGTAACTACATAGTTTCATAATATCCTTCAAAACATGTCCGTTGGTGTATTAATAACAAGTCCAATTTCCAGCAACTGATTTGGCAACGTGACACAATGATTCCGCGGTGGATTGAATCCTCTCTCATGGCGACCACCGCACTTGGAGTGAATAAGCAATCAGCACGCGCGCTCGCACTCATTCAATACACTTTTTAATATAAGCCGGTTGGTAACAAAACTCGCTGTTTGCGCCCATCACTAAATTGGTTCGGAGCGGTCAGAGCGAGCGGAGCGGTGGGAGCTGAGTGAGCGAGCGCTCGACTCTAATACGCAGTTAGTATCGCAATAGTCCAAGTATGCGGTACTCGGACGCAATGAGAGCCCACTCGGCTCTCGAGGGCTGCCCCAGTACCCTGGGTGTGCGGCGCCCGTGTGTCGAGAAGATACGTTTATTAGCTTCTCACATTTACAAACGGAATTAGATTTATCTAAGCACACAAAGTCATTAGAATGTTAACTGTTGCAGCCACTTTGTTGCTGTATACAAAGGACCAGAAGGATTGGGACAATCGCAATTGACGCAATAGGAAACTTTATCGTTGAGGAGCTTTTCATATTGAGTTTCCCTTTTTTTGGAACAAATCTACGGAACCGTGGCACTATACGGTGACTGTTGTATCGCGGGGCAGCCCTACCCACGGAGTACTCCAGGAGCTCTCCGCGCAAATTAAAACCGAGTCTGATATTTATTTTTAAACGCTCCCTGCCGCCCGCACCCCGCACAGGACCCCCGCACCCCGCACCCTACCGCCGCATCAGGCGCCACTATTTGTACACTTTCCACTTTTCTCTTATATCGTTTAATTGGAACGAACAAAAGGCCTATTTACATCTCAGTGAAGTCCGGGATTTCTTCATTTGTTTGATGGCTGCAACTTGCAGCTTGTAATCGTTACAGTTGCAGCACTTATTGCGACTGTCTTTTATTGTGTTTTCTTGCATTTCCGACGCTGGTACAGTTTCTATTAAGTTTAATACGAGGAAAGTTATTTGGATGACGGCTTTTGTCTTCATGTGCATCTTTTTCAATTGAAGTCTTCTAAAAACTTTAAAGTAATCGAAAATAATGCTACAGCTTCTTGCAAACGACAGCTTTGAAGAAACTCTCGAATCCATACAGTGCATCGAATACATACAGATTTGCTTGCCTCCTCTATTCGCGAGTGACTGGGCGAGTGTAAAGAGTGAGTAGTGTCGCTAATTTAGCGTCAGAGTAAGAGGACCCTCAGGATGCACTCCGCAGCTAACGAGTCCCGGCCACCTCGCGCATGACACTGCACACCACACGCAGAGGTGTAACTTACTGAAATAAGTTGAATATATGGTTAATTTGTTGTAAAAATAGTGTTAGACATTAGAAGAACATGGCAGACGCGATTTGTTTGAGTCTCAAAGCTTTCGGAAAACTGCAATCATGTTAAAGTTGAAGTCGTAGTCCTCAGTTGAATATATAGCTTATGCAAGATGTTCCAGAAATGTGTGCTCATATTTAAGGGTGATGATCTTTATCTGCTAATACAGTAAAGATTGTCCAATAATTTCGACCGCTAAAATCGACCAAAAAGTTCCAAAATAATCACAATTCAGGCCATCTGTGCAGTTTTTAGTTTAATCACAGATTCGAGGCCACCAACCGCGTCAGACTTCTTGAAAAGTGTTCTTTTATTTACTTTTTGGTCGTTTATTGTGGTGAAAAAACTTACAAAAACTATTTTTGTAATGTTGTTGTTATCGTTGATATATTGTGGCAAGAGGAGTCTAATTAATTTATTCGACTTTCCGAAAATTTCAAAATCACATACTTTTTATAAACACAATAAAATTGTCTAATTTCTCCTTTTAAATCATAGACACGATAACCGGCATTGCCAGGACCGTTGTTCTCAAAAGTATCAGTAACAATAATAAACACACTTATTCATAAAAAGTAGATTCTAAATTCAAATTCTCCAAAGATTCCAATTAAGAAAGTACTGGTTATAATATGGTTTGAAATTGAGTATATTTTTTATAAATAAAGCCCAACTTTAACTAATAAAAACTATGGTCACTGGCTTACCGTACGCGGTATGACAGTGGCTGGCAGTACATCAGCTAACTACTCTCATCTGTGCCGCGACGTGATAAACTGACAGCGACGGAATGACGTCACTCGGGTACTCGTGCTGAAGAATAATTAACTACTGTTGCTTAAGTGAACTTGCTAATTTCACATTTTATTATGTGGAACCAAAGCTACACTCATCTACATTTCTGGCTACCCTAAATCTTAGAGGTTGGGTAAGGCCCCAAATTCGGAACGGCGGCTTGTGCAGCAGGGCGATTTTTTGAGCGTGCACGCTTGACTACTGAAAGTATGGACTTCTCTCTTGGACACTCTTGGGGTATTCGTAGCAGCATTTTTTGCGTGTAGTTAAACGGCGTGATCAGTGTTCGGCGTTTTAACGAGCGTGTACAACTATGTTTAGTTCAGTGTGTCAAGATTTGCTGAGATTTGAATTATTTAATGAAAGAAATACTAAAACTAAAACCGTGACCCCTGAACCGTGATTGCACATCGCTAATTATCACTTCGAATGACACTATGATGGACTATACCTATCCCGGAAGGATCGCATTCGTAGATTACACAAAACAAACAACAACAATGCATGTGTCTCGTAATCTCGTTCTTTTGACGTGATGACACTTGCCCTTGAATGGGCGCCTCCGATTGGTCAACGCACTTGGCCGCCCCGCTCGCACGCACGCTCTAGCGAAAACATGGCGAAAACTAGTTGCGTGCACGTTGAACGCTCCGCCGCACGCGTTCTGAATTTCCGGCCTTAGACTCTAACCAAAAGGCCCGTCTTACGAGTACTTACTTGAAAATCCAGGTACTTTGGTACAAGCGAACTTCAAGCCAAGAGAGCCCTTAATATTAAAGCTACCTAACCATTTGAACTTATTAAAATAACAGCCCTAAAGTTTAATTTGTCACCGTTGTCAGTGGAACACGGCTGGGTCTTCGATCAATCATAACGTTTTGTAATAAATTAGGCGCTCGGTCACATAAACCCTTCAAATGCCGTAAAATAAAGTTTTTATTGCGCATAAAATTAATGACGAGATAGTTGCAATGTTCGACAGCTGTCAATTTAATGGTCGCTTCGGGGGAGCTCGGTAATGTTGTTTAGGGGAGTTTTGAAGGGACGCTAAGATATTACCTGCGCGAACAAAGCCGCCAAGTATTTTGACTAATCTTAATTGGGAGGCCGACGTGGATACCTCGGGAAGAGACTTACGATAACGCGTAGAGTTTGTTATGATAACAACACTTTGTTCGAGAATAGGATATGCGTAGGAGCTCCTCTTTATTGAATGGGAATTTATTTGAATAACACCAACATATTGACCAATTAGCAATGACAGTTGGATTGATGATGTAGATTATATTATGGTTTTTTAAAGAATGTTATATTTTTTTGAGCGTTCCCCTCACTAGGAATTTCTTTTGTATTGTGGGTTCGCTTACAAACATAAATTCACAAACACAAACCGCCAGACCCGGAACAAAGTAAGTCTGTAGGCCATACAAATATTTGTTCCGCGTACGCGTAGCGCTGCAGTCAACTATTGCTCAACCTCTACGCCAACCGTGCAACATAAATTGAATAATCAAGTCTATAGCATTTAAAAGGTCGCGGATTTTGTTCGAAAGAGTTACCGCGGCCCTGGAACGCAAAAGGCACTAGGAGGAGCATGGGTGGGTTTTAGTCCGTAAGAGTCTGACACTCCCTACCGCTCCACCCAGTGCGGGGGGTCATTTGATGATTTCCCATCCTTAAAAAAAAAAAAAACATATAAAAAGAACTGTTCCACTTTTGAAAAGTTTAAAAGTTGTAAAAGTTCGTTTTAGTTATTATTTATTCATTTATTTTATTGTACACCTCATGATAATTACAGGACAAACATTAATTTCATCATAAACAAGTCTTATTGCATCGATTTTGATTTATTTACTTTTATTAGGTTCTGTTCCGCTATTCTTACCACTAATATGATTCACTAGCAAGTAAACTGCTTCAGTCGCTAATAGTTAGTGGCACGCGGACCACACTACTGGGCACACTGCACACTGGCGAGTACTGCAACTCTGGCACGCTGGCAACCCTGGCAGCCCGCCAGCTATTCATGGCGAATATTTAACTAATGTCGGCCTAATCAAGTGACACGTACAGCCTACACGTTGTTCCTAAGAGTTATGATTTCCTGGTAGCCCTGGTACTCGGCAGTATGGCTGCACGGGGTGAAGAAATTAATGGACTCATAATCATAAATTATTCTAGTGACGGCAAGTTTGTTTCTTGTTGTTGTCAACAGTGAGGGGAGGGTTTGAGGTTGTAGGAACATGGCGATTTGTATGAATCTCAAAGCTTTTGGAAAAGTCGAGTCACGGTGATGTTGAAATCTTATGCTTCTACCTAAGCACTAATAAGTTTTCGTAATTCGTATAGCTCCAATTAATTCTTAACACGAGTTCTAAATTATTTGAATGATGTAGATAATGAAATAATTATGGGACCACAACGTTAACTAATAAAATGGCAAACCAAAACAAGCAATAAGTAACGAGTGGAGGTCTCCCGCGCGACTAGTGGCGGCGCGCGGCGGGGGCCGGGACGCGCCCTAATTAAATTATATTTATTTGCGAGCACCGCCTCTTAATGAAAACGGCCGCAATTTGGAGCGGCCAGATAAAATGAAGCACCTCCGTGCATACTTTAAAGCGTAATAAATCGCAGTAAAATACGACTAATTAGACAATAAAACGAGTTGTCCTCGTCATGACCAGGCCGTCATCACGGCACTCCGCGACGCACCGCCACGCACCGCGGCGTCGCTTGCGATCAGGTAGAATTTAAATAAATAAGTCACTTGAGTGATCCTTGAAGCTTGATATTGGATTTACTGACTAATATGTGGTAGCTTATTGTGAACTAGTAGCCGTATGTAGGTATGTACTACATTGTGGGTAGGTACTACATAATGTATGGTAATTAAAACCACCTCCTCGCACTATAATGTTTGTTTCCTAAGCTTGGTATCGCTCCTGTACCCACTGAATTATTTCCAACGTCTCCGTTAATACTCTCAAATACTTTCATTTGAAATAAAAATATGAGATTCTTTTACAGAAAAAAGACTACTTTAGTTGTAACATAGTTAATGTTTCGCTCTTCATATAACACTAATTGAAGTAATTAGAATCGTATACGCAAATCTCTTTTCGTGTACAAGTCTGGTGGGTTTACAATGAAATATTGCTACTAAACGTTCTGGTCGAGACAAAAATTTTAAAACTACTTTCTGCATTTTCTTGCGGTAGCGTAAGGATCGCAAGTTCCTTTTAAACTACTTCCCTGCTGATTGGATTTCGTAGTAGATGTGAATGTAGCGGTGCGGTGCTGAGGGGAGCGGAGCTGAGCTGTGCGGAGCGGTGCGGCGTGGCTGCGGCGGCCACTCAATGAGCGCTGATTACAGCATGACGCCGCGACCGCGCGACCGCGACCCAGAGAGACCACAACTCGATTATCGCCGCGTGTGCGGGATTAGCTTCATCTTATCCTTTAAAGCACTCGCCCTGCGACAGCTAGTATTTATTAATTTTATTATGTAACTAGCTTCTACCAGCTGCGGCTTCGCCCGCGTGAATATCGGAAATAGCAAGTGCCTGATTTGTATTGTAATTTTTTTACTCAGGAAACACCCACCCTACACCTACCCTACACCTACCTTACACCTACCCTACACCTACCCTACACCTACCCTACACCCACCCTACACCTACCCTACACCTACCTTACACCTACCCTACACCTACCCTACACCTACCCTACACCTACCCTACACCTACCCTACACCTACCCTACACCTACCTTACACCTACCCTACACCTACCCTACACCTTCCCTACACCTTCCCTACACCTTCCCTACACCTTCCCTACACCTACCCTACACCTACCCTACCTACATAATTATACCAGCCCAAAAATACTATGACATGTTTCTGGTTTCCTGGTACTTGATGTTTCTGGTCTCCTGGTACTTGTGAATCTGAAGTACTAAGGCAGCAGCGGCTCTGAATTTCCACTTCCTCCTCAGTCTTCATTGATCCATGCCACTTACCGGGATAAAAAATAGCATATGTCTCATTCCAGGATATGAACTACATGTGTGCCAAATTTCATCCAAATCCCTTCAGCCGTTTTTGCCTGATTGAAACACAAACATACAAACATACAAACATACAAACATACAAACATTCACAATTATAATATTAGTAGGATTCATTGTACACCTCATAATAAGAACAGGACAAACGTTTACAAAAACAAGTGAACAATGTGCGGTCATAACGCACAAGGCAATCTCTTACACACAACCTTTGAATGGACTGATCGAAAAAAGATAAATTTAGGGCTGTCAGTGTGCAAACGCTCTAAACAGGTATGTAACAGGATCCGCTCAGCCGTTTTGACGTGATTGAGTAACAAACATCCATCGATCCAAACATCCAAACTTTCACGTTTATAATATTAGTTTAGATTAGTATCGATGTGCCCGCTCTTGGCAATTGCTTATCGATTGAGTAACAAACATTTCTACAACTATCTGTATTCTTAAGTTGATAGAAAGAGCCTTCATAACGAAGGCTCTAAAACTATCAACCTACCTACACTTCACCAGGCCACCTTTACAAATACGCGGTCGCACTAAGACGCCCGCTCCTCAGGTGCGGCCACCAATTACGCGGTATTTGTCGCTAGCCGCGCGGATAAACAGACAAACACCGCTGTTTGTTCAACGCACCACGAATTGCAGATTATAGGTATTCTAAAATAGGTACACACGTCTCAGTGTTGACTGCAATTACATTAAACATATAGGTATTAGGGATTTTGCCGTAGGCACATCGGTTACATTGACATGGAACTTTACATGCCAATTTAATGCTTATAAATATTAACGGCCTTCATCAATTATGATGGTAATGAAGGCCATTCGCATCTTCGCCCATTGCTTGCATAGACCTCTCTTCTCTTGTGCCAATTCCCTTTTTTCATGCCAGTCCCCTCCGGGTCCTACCTGCGATGACAAAAATGTCGTTTGCCCATTTCACTGCTGAACGACCCATAGTTCTTCTTGCAGTCCACATAGGCCATTAGGTCACCGCCTTACTCCACTTATCATCAGCGTGCCTTACCAGGTTTCTTGCCCAGCTCTGTTTTGACCTTAGATTTGATTAAATCGTCAATGATTTGGGGGTGTTGGGCTGACAAACGAAGTCTTTTGGTCAGTATTATTGGTGTCAGTAAGCAACACATTAGTCCTTAATATCTGGTCAAGGCAAACCAGCGCATTGTGATACATTGCTGTTCCTGTGCGTTTCGTACAACATTCTGGCCTATGTATGTTGAACACCAGCAAGAATTAGTATCACGATAAAGTAGGAATTTAAGTTCCAGTCTGTAATCGTAATGATGTTTATTCAGCATCGGATCGCGTCGTATCGCACGTTACGGCATAGTATCACACAGATAGCACGCAAACAGCTCGCACGGACAAGCACTCAGCCGACAGCGTTATGATAGCTGTGTGCTTAGCAAACCCTTACGCGCTTTATTGTTAAAACATAGTTAAATCTCACGATAAATTGTAAATCATAACTTTTTACGGGATTTTTTATCGTTCAAATTGGTTAATTTTTTTGACCAAGTGCTTGTAAAAACTCGGCGCCATTTTAATCGTTTCTATTATATTTTAAGTTGAAACAGTTAGGACTTTAAAACAGTAAAATCGTCTTTTGGCTAGCTTGCTTTATTTTATTCATTTGAATGCATAGATATTGTCTGTCTATTCACATGTCACTGTAATCTCAGAAGGCAAGTCCAGAGCAAAAACAGTCGTCCCTTGATCTCACGAGCGCCGGACGCCTGGCGCGGCGGCGGCAGATTGATGAGCACGTCGCCATTGATAAATGTGCCCGCACGTAATCAGCCGCCGACATAACAAACACTCCGGACAATTTAAAATGCAATTACCGTCCGGAAACGTCGCTAATTAAACGGAGATATTCGTTAATGGCTCCCCTCACTCCGCCCGGGCCCCGGGCCCCGGGCCACAGAGCCGGCTGACCCGGGCGGACTTGGCTTCAATTTGTAATGACATTACCTTCGCAGCCTTTTTTGTTGAAGGACGGAACGAGCAATCTCTTATTGGAGTCGGTTACGTGAAATTGATGAGTTTCTATTAAGGCGAGGCGTTGGGGCCGCTAATGTACAAAATCCCCTCTTGTGGGCTCGTACGTTGATCTAGCTACGTTAGGTGTTTCGTTCAATCATGTTGCCTTTTTAGCTTTCAGTAAAAATCACCGTTCTCTCGAGTAGTTCGTATAACAGACTGCTTTCAACTGTTCTCTGAACCCAAAACTCCAACTTTACAAGCCCCCCTTTAAATGACAATCCTGGATCCGCCGCTGACTCCAGTTCCCCCGTCAGCCATTACATACGGATTTCCCAGCAGCCTGTGACGTCACAGCCGAGACACCAGTCGAACAGCGCACTAATCATACATTACACGGCGGCGTTTAAAGAGGATTACCTAATGAAATTGTATTACTGTAGTAAGCACCGTGAGCTCTGCACCTCTCACGTCAAGCTATGGATATACTTTACGTTATAGTTAAGTGTATCTCGCCACAGAAACGTACACATTAATTTGTACAAATGGCGTTGATACTATTTGTAAACGATAGTTACTCGAAATTAGCGACTAAACACGAAATCAGTGTCAATACATTTATGAAACTTGTGTGATTGCGTGGCTAAGCACACAAAGTGTTTAGCTAAATTCCCTTCGAGCCGTCTGGATTTTTACAATACGTCTTTATGCGTTTTATCGTATTGGCTATCCAAGTGCGCTAATATTTTTTATTTTTATTTTTATTAGTGATGGGTTTGCTCGTGACTCTAGTCAGTGTCAGATATGACAGAAACAAAGTCTACGATGGAGCGAGCTTCCCCAGAAGGAGCCTGTTCACTCTAACAGCAACAGCAACTCGGTCCCTCTTAGTTAGATCCTCACCACACAGAACACAATATTATACAGTGCTACATAGTTGTGAGTGTTACATCAAACTGCTGCAGATATTGGCAATCAAACAGCGAGTGCCGCTCTGACTAAACAGCGCTAAGTCAACATGTTAGCGACGAGTCGACGTCAAATACTCGCGCACTACAGTCAAGTGGCTGTGATAACATCACGAGCTCTGTGTCACCCGGGGTGACTCATGTCACTTAAACTTTGAGTGCCCGCTGACGTACTACTCTTATACCGGTCACATTTGATACCCCTAAATGCTTAGAAGGTATTTATTAGTATCTTTTTTATAGAATTTACGTCTTAAAACAATAATTGCCAAAAGCTAACAAAAAACCTGAAGACATAAAAATATCCAATTTCTTCAAAAACATTTGTAAAAATTGCGTTTATCCGACGAAGCCTGACTTTGATCAGTCGTGTCACGAACGACAAAGTACACTGTAGGTACATTGAAATCATCGCGTTCTTTGTCCTCATGGGCAGGAGAGGTACGGAATATAAAATGTAGCATAATTGATGCTAATTGAATGTAATTTGGGCGAGTGCTGAGGGCTTGAAGCCAAGGCGAAGACAATAAGCCGGGGCGCGCGCTCTGCGGCACGTACCCAACTTATACACAAGTATTGTTCAGTACGTTAGGGTTCAATTTTGTTTGAAGGCACGGTTGTAAATGATTAAGACGTCCACTCGCTTTGATAGTTTATTTTGCACTAAGTAGGTACTTAATATTTTTTCATTATATAGTATTGGACATACCGCCCACCAAAAACAATAGTTTTTAAGTAAAGTATAATAATTAACAATATTCATGCAATGGACTGTAACATACATAAGATTTCAATATAAGTGTACACACAATCATATCTCAATGTTTAATTTAATTTACTATTCACTCTTTCAATAAATTTAGGTAGATTACTTTATTTTTAGGTAAAAACACATTATTTAAAATTCAATCAACAACCCGCCCACCATAGCTCACTTGTACTCAACGTTTTTGGGCAGTGGTATTAACTTAGAAAAGGGTCTTTTCAATTCATGATTACCCTTGCACTGTACTGTGACCACTCTTACAAGGCTATCTGCTCCAGGATGCAAATGTTTGACCCTGCCAAGTAACCATTTTGTGGGGGGTGTATCTTCATCCTTGATTACCACAAGATCTCCTACAGTTGGTGATGAAATAGGGGTTTGCCATTTATATCTCTGCTGTAGCGTGTGGAGATATTCTGCCTTCCACCGACGCCAAAATTCTTGGGTCATCTTTTGTACCATTTGCCATCTGGTTAATAGAGAGGTTTTCTGATGTTCAAAGTTAATATCAGGTACATTTATTAAAGACTCACCCACAAGAAAATGACCCGGAGTTAATGGTGTTTCTGTAGTGTTATCTATCTGGCAAAGGGGTCTTGAATTGAGGCATGCTTCGATCTGTGCTAACAGAGTGGCCATCTCTTCGTAGGTTAGCTTGGTATCTTTGTTCACTCTAGTGAGATGTCTCTTAGCGGACTGGACTCCACTTTCCCATAAACCTCCACATGTAGGCATTTTTGGTGGGATAAAGTGCCATGTTGTACCATCATTGGCTAAGAGTTCTGCGACTTCAGCTGCCAAGTTATTTTTTCCCTTCTGGAAAAGCTGCTTCAATTCCTTGGCTGCACCCACAAAGTTGGTGCCATTATCGCTCCATAAATGCGTGCATGGGCCTCTGCGTGCCACAAATCTTTTAAAGGCTGCCATAAACGCTTGAGAGGTAAGATCTGTCACAGCTTCCAGGTGGATAGCACGAGTAGCCATACATACAAACAAGCATATATATCCCTTTGTAGCGTGGTGCCCTCGGCCTTTTGACGTTCTAATTAAAACAGGTCCAGCATAATCGACACCACTGTTTAAGAATGCTCGATGTGGGTTGACTCTTACAGCCGGTAACTGACCCATGAATTGATTTTTTACCTTTGCTTTATCTATTATGCAAGTTTTGCAGGTATGTATATGTTTTCTAACGGCTGATTTTAGACCAATAATCCAATACTTGCTTCTCAAGTATGCCATCATCAATTGGATGCCACCGTGAAGAGTTTTTGTGTGAGCTTCGCTTACTAATAATTTTGTGACATGTTGATTATTAGGTATGATTATAGGATGTTTAATATTTTCTGCTAAAGAAGCATTTTGTAGTCTTCCTCCCACTCTTATCAAACCCTTCTCATCTAAGAACGGTGCAAGCGTGATCAGGGTACTGCTTTTCTTTACCTTTCCATCCTTTGATAATCCTTCAACTTCCTTTCCGTAAATTAAATGTTGATAATATTTTATGCAGTTCTCTACTACTCTTTCCATTTCATTAGACGTTAAATATTTCTCTCTATGTTTTGTCTCCTTTTCTTTTAGCATTCTTCTGCAATATGCCAGTACTCTTTTCATTCTTGTCATTGTTGAAAATCTTTCCCAAATAGGTTTCTCTTCTATTGTGTTGTGTAATGAAATTTTTAACTCTAATTCTGTTTGTTCAACGACTTGTCTTCGGAAATCTACTCTTTCTTGTTTCAGCCATTTAGGTCCAGTCCACCAACTCTCTTTAGCTGCTAGATCGCATGCTTTGACGCCTCTTGTAGCGAAGTCAGCAGGGTTGTCAGCAGACTGAACATGTCTCCATTGGCTGTTATCTAAGACGCGAATGATATCAGCTACTCTGTTGGCTACAAATGTTCGCCAGCGATTAGGTTGAGACTGTAGCCATGCCAATACCACCATCGAATCCGTCCAGACATAAATTTGGTCTTTAGTAATTTCCAGGATTTCCATGAGATCATTAATCAACTCAGCTAGCAATGCAGCAGCACATAGTTCTAATTTTGGAACAGATATTTGCTTTAGCGGTGCAACTTTAGTTCGGGAGGCAATCATCACCACATGTACTTCATCACCTTCAACGACTCTCAGGTAAGTTACAGCAGCATATGCTTGAGTTGATGCATCTGCAAAGCCGTGTAGTTGTATTTCTTTGTGATTTATAGTTGTAGTGTTAAACCATCTTGGTATTTCGATGCTTTGCAAATGCACTAATTCTTGCCGATATGCCATCCATTCTTCAGTCAATTCAGACGGCAACTCATCATCCCAGCCCAGATTACATAACCACAATCTTTGGATAAGAACTTTAGCAGTGATTACGACTGGTGACAGCCATCCGAATGGGTCAAAAAGACGAGCAACATCAGAAAGTATGGATCTCTTCGTTATAGGATATTTCACCTCAGGTAAGTTTACTGTTATTTTAAATACATCATCTTTTCTATCCCATGTTAAACCAAGTATTTTTATAATTTTGTCTAGTTTTATTTCTATTTGATCAAGTGTACTTCTCTCTCCTTGTAAATATTTTAAAACTTCTTCAGAATTGCTTGACCATTTTTGCATGTTAAATCCTCCCTTGTTTAGTATAGTTCTAATTTCTTCACACATTTTCTTTGTTGTTTCTACATTTTCGTTTCCTGTCATTAAATCATCCATATAAAAAGATGTTTTTATTACAGATGCAGTTTCTGGATAAGTTTTTGCTTCATCATCAGCAAGTTGATGCAACGTTTTGACGGCTAAATATGGAGCTGCAGCCGTCCCAAAAGTCACTGTTGTTAAATCGTAACTTTCAAGTTCCTTTTCGGGGTCATCTCGCCAAAGTATGCGCTGTAAACTTGTGTGTTCTTCAGTCATTTTTATCATACGATACATCTTCTCAATGTCTCCAACTACGCATATTTTGGTTTTGCGCCACGCTATGATGAGGCTTCTTAAATCAGGTTGTAGAACAGGTCCTACCATCATGCTGTTATTCAACGAATGTCCATTTGAACCTTGTGCAGACGCATCATAAACTACTCGGACTTTACTTGTCTCTTTGTCATCGCGTACTACCGCATGATGAGGAAGATAAATAGATTTGTTATCATCTTCTGGTTTAGATTTCTTCATATGACCCATCCTTTTGTATTCTTGTATTACCTTTGAATATTGCTCTTTAAATTGTTTATTGTTTTGAAATTTCCTTTCTAAGCTTTTAAATCTGTTTATTGCTTGTTGTTTAGTATCTCCGCATAATTTTACCGTTTCTTCGATACTCTGTTTCAAAGGTAATTGTACTACGTATCTTCCACTATCATCTCTTCTAGTAGTTTGTTTGTATATATTTTCACAACTCTCTTCTTCCTTTGTTAGTATTTTCTTCTTTTTGTATAAATCTGTTTCTATTTCCCAGAACTTTCTTAGTAGATCATTATCTTCTGCTACTACACTTGTAACATGTAGTGAAATCAAATTGTGTTGATCATCCTTGTTTTTATTTTGGCCCGAGAGTATCCAGCCCAAACTTGTCTTCTGAGCTACAATCCCATTTGGCATTTTAACTAGCCCTTCTTCAATAATCTTACAAAAGATGTCGGCGCCGAGTAGCATGTCTATTTTACCGGGCGTGTGGTAGGCAGGGTCAGCTAATTCCAATGATTGCAGCTCGGGCCAGTCAATCACGATGTTCTTTGAGGGAAGGCTTGTAGATATTGCCTTTAAAACGTAAGCCTTCACTTGTATAGTTTCCTTTCCATTGAATCGAGACTTGACTGACAGGTTAACTAAGTGTTTGATTGGTATCTTTATTCCTTCTCCAACTCCAGAGACTGCACCGTTGATATTAGTCCTTTTCAGGCCCAATAGTTCAACTACTCTTGCAGAAACGAATGAAGCCTCTGACCCTTGGTCAATTAAAGCACGAAGCAGGTGTGTGTTGTTTCCATTACTCGTTATGACCTCAACTTGTGCTGTTGCTAATAACACCTTATGACCAGGTTGTTCTTGAGAGAAGTGTGCGGTTGTAATCTTCTGTTCTGGTTGTAAGTTTTCTTCTTGATTGGCGTCCTTCGTTTGGTGCAAAAGCGAATGGTGTCTTCTATGACAGACTTTACATGACGTCTTCGATTTACATTTGTATACATTGTGATTAGGGACGAGGCAGTTAAAACAAAGATTTTTCTTCTTTACAAATTCGTGTCTCTTGTCTACAGTTAACTTCGCATATTCCTTGCAGCTAAAGATGTAGTGGCCGACCTCGTTGCAATAGCTACATGTTTGTTGTGAGTTCACACTCGAATGTGCAGACTGAATTTCATCACGTTGTTCACTATCTTCGGAAGTAATGTGGAATGATTTTTGTGTTGAAGGCTTCTCTTTTGTATTACTTGTCGTAATTGGAGCTATTAGTTCTAATGTTCTGAACTTAGACTCCAGAAACTTTTTCATTTCAGGCCATGTAGGTAGTTCGTCAAAATTATCCTTATGCGCATGTTGTTCCCAATCTTTTAGTGACTCTGTATCCAATTTCTGACCCACCAGAAATACTATTACTGGATCCCAAGAATCAGTACTTATTTTTAAATTATTTAGACTGGTTATACATTCCGCCGTTGTATCAAGTAGCGATTTAATTTGACTTGCCGATTGATTATTGACTTTCTTCTGTGCGAATAACCTTTTTAAGATCGAACTCACTATCATTCTTCTATTTCCAAATCGTTCCTTCAGAATATTCCAGGCCTGTCCATAATTACTTCCGGTTGTTTGTATATTGCGTAATAACATTTCAGCTTCTCCAGAGACACTAGTTTTTAAATAATGTAATTTTTGTACGTTGCTTATTGACGTGTTATGTACGAGCGCTTCAAATAAATCTTGATATGTAGGCCAATCTTCATATTTTCCTGAGAAGGTAGGTAATTGTATAATAGGTAGCTTAGCGAACGGCTGTTGCTCAATTTGTGTAGATGTAGACATATTTGCAGAATCGTTTGACCGCTGTTGTACCACTAATTTAGATAACAGATCTTCTAAATCCGCTCGTAAACAAAGATACAATTCTTCGACTTCATAATATTCTTCTTTCAGAAAATACGGAAATACTCCCCGTTGATCGCGCGGTGTGCACCTAGTTAGGTTGTTATGTGCTTGCTTAAATATATTCCAATCATCTTCGACTGACTTCAGCCTAGTTTTTACATAACCTTCTGTTAATCGTTGTTTTGGGCATTTCTTAACATTTATTTGCGCTTTTTGTAACATCTTGGCCACATCTTCTAAAGTACACAAACACTTGCTTTGTTCCGCAGTCGGTGGAGTCATTTTTCACGTTTTATATTGATAATAACACCGCAACACGTCAATCTCAGTTATATTATTCACTTAAAAATCACAAGTTCGTACACAACTGTTCCAATGCAGAAAAATAACCAGTCTCTTATCTAAGGAATGCGGTTCCCTATTGTATTCGGCGTCCGAGTTGTCTAGCCGTGCGATCTACTTATCCGGCTCGTAATGACCATTATGTTCAGTACGTTAGGGTTCAATTTTGTTTGAAGGCACGGTTGTAAATGATTAAGACGTCCACTCGCTTTGATAGTTTATTTTGCACTAAGTAGGTACTTAATATTTTTTCATTATATAGTATTGGACAAGTATTATCATTTTAATTTCGATTCCCTCGAAACTGATCAATGAAAACGTGATCGTTTTCAATGCACACTCCTCTTTATTTTATATTTCATACTGTCATAAAAGCAGATGGAATAATATGGGAAATTCAAAAAATATAACAATATTTTGAGCTGTCTATCAAAGGCGAGTGACTGGTCAAAAGAGGACCTTGATTAAAAATGTAAAAAAAGGCTAAAGGTATATATGTAACAAACAACAGAATTTCATTTTTAAAACAATTTTTGAACTCTTCGGTACCAATAACTGCTGATCTGTAGGTATGGAAATATAGCTATTTTCATGCGCGAGTCGCGTGATGAAATAATGCAGCGAGACTGATAGTAGCAGCAGTAAAAGTCGCCGTCCGTAACAGTACACGGCGCACATTTTAAGCAACAACGTTGCACCCGTCATAAAGTGTAGAATTATGCGCGGCGGATGAACGCGCTGGCCGGCCACTGCGGCCCACTGTGCCCACTGTGCACCACGTGGCAACAGAAGACCCACTCTTCAATACACACGATGAAGTCAAGAACAATCTGGAATCAAGTGACACTGAAACTGCATGCACTAGCTAAACATTTTGTTTCTGTCGCCCGACCTGTTCAAGATTTTGCGCATGACATTAGTCAAACTTCTGCACAAGCTCTTTATCGGTGCAACGCATCACAAATCCCGGCACTGCAGTGCATTCCCGACTCCGGGGCACAGTGTGCTGTGTGTTCGCGCAGTCAGCGCCGTGAATCAGGTGTGTGTGTGTGTGTCGCGAGTAAATATGCGCTGTGCGCTGATCGCTTAGCTTAATAAGCGGCGGCGTTGGCGGCCAGCCAGTTCCCCCCCCCCAACCAGCAGCATGCAGCCTGCAGACTTATGGAACTGCACAACACACGCCGACTCAGCTGTGATTAAGATTTTTGCAGCCACCGCCATCCCCCGAACGAATTGTTTTTTTATAACTACTTCGTTGAGAAAATTAGTTCCTAACGTCTTAGCGAGCTTATCTCAGTAATAATGGTGATATTTCTTCACGCGACTCCACGGAACCATTATACGGGCGCTTTCAACTTTACACTCCACATTCGTTCTCCACATACGACTTTTCCATTTTGAAAATACTGCAACATACTTTGTCCATTATCTGATGCTCAGCGGTTGGCTTGCAATAACCATGCTTTCAGAACATTCCAGAGAAGCTTTTGAAACATGGATTCGGTGAAAATGTGATTATGTTTAAAAAAGATTTCCAAAACAAAGAAATAAAAGTACTCTCAAAAGTGAGCTTTGGACTGAGCTTTCATCAGAAGAGCGTTGCAATTCTAGTAAAGCACAATAAGCAAAAAAGAGTGTCACATGAAACTGGAGAAAAGGAATAATTCGTAGCATTATGACAACAAGTGTGGCGCGGCGGCGCGCGGGGGGCGCGGGCGGTGCACACGCGGCGCGGGATTTATCGCGCGCACGTGAGCGCGGCGCGGCGCGGCGCGAGGCGAGCAGCCACGCGTTGTGTGTGACTAGTGTGACACACCGCGAACACCATGCGCTGAGATGTGCAACATAACTCTGGATTATTAGCTAGTACGTAGCCAATGCTACGAAAAGTAACTTAACAAATAAGCGTAGCAACGGCTACGAAAGCGCAGCGGCTACGTGCTACGCAGGCATCAAAACTTAATGGGAAAATTGCAGTTCTAATCATTTTACAATTTTAATCGTCATTAATAATGTTTCTAAGTTAAAAGCTAAGCTATAGTGGGCGCGGTGTGTTAGCACGTAGAACACGACATAATCGCCACATTATAGATATCAGCGCTGTCAGTGTGTTCGCCATTCCCCGCCGTCGCACGCACAGCGACGACTCGTGAGCTCTGCGTAATCCCACTTCACTGCCTTAAGGACGCTTAATATAAAATGTGAGTACAACCACTAAGAACAATATTAAGCGACGAGAAATTCGCGCAAATGGAGTAGAAAGTTTACTTTGAATTCAAATTGGGAGCAAAAAATTATATTTACATAATTGTGTTTAGAGTTTAACGAGGCGTTGTTTTGTTATATTAAAGGTGAGCTTTTGGCTTAGAGAACATTTTCGAGAGGTTTATAAATGGACAGGTGAAACTACAGTGTGTTTGGACAGGTAAGTGGGCAGTGCAGTGCTGTCTGTTGGCCGTGACGCGGTGTCGGACGCGCGGGTGCTTCGCGCTGCTCACATGTGATTGCTCAGTTATCGCGCGGCACAGGCGCGGCGCCGCACCGCACCGCGCGCTCATCTGCGGCGCACCGCGGCCCGACCACTATTAAGTTAACGCCACACATTGTGATCACTCAGAAGCCCCACTTCAACTATAAGCTGTTACGATAAATTAACATACCTACTCAGGTTTTATTTACAACTATTTCCGACACTACTAACTAAAGATAAAACGCTTATTACATGTGTAACTTTATAAGTAAGGTACGAAAAGGACTTTTTCGTTGCATACAACACGGTTAAAATGTCCCGGTCTAAAAGAACGTTATTTAGTTGAGTGGTATTACGGCACGTGTTTGCCCAGGCTCACCTACTGTGCAACCTGCGCGTATTCATTAAGCCGCGGTCGCACAACTGGACCGAGCCCAACTTACTATACTATTCTATTTAGGCTGATTGCACTAACTGCAAATAGTGTGAACGTTATTACCTAATACATAACAGTGTGGCATTTACCCAGAAAACGTATTCTCAAGTAAGAACGTGAATAAACAACAGTCAGATGACAGAAACAGATAAGTTTGTTAGATCGAGAAACTGTATTAAAATATTTCATAATAATATTCATGAATTTTAGATTGAAAATCTTCAACTAAATAACAAAGTTACAAGATCAAAATGACGGGCATATTGTGAATTGAAAGGCAGACCATTTTGTGATAGCTAAACAATGTCGAGCACTATTTATAATATCGTTGAACAGTTGTCAAGATAATTTACAACAACAACCCTTTCAATGTCTGAGCGGGATTTCTGTTCGGTGGGCAGGAAAAAATGCGAGGGAGTGTGCCGGCGTGCGCCCGGTAGCGTGCCGGAGCCGCGCCGGTCGCCGGCTTAGTGTCGACTGAACACTTCACTCGCTACTTATTAACGAGTACCTCCGCCTGCTACACGGCTTCACGACCGGCCGCCTCTGCCGCGCGGACGATCGCCAGTCTGAAAAAAACACCGATACTTTCTCCTACCACAATAGCTTTCAATCTGTTCAATCTACACTAGTCTGTTAAAGTACTCTTACGCGTAGTATGTTTGCTGCCGTATTCCAACATGTTTAAGATGCGATTTCAATTGAGTTTTGGAGAGAACTGCCTACACTTCCACATATCAATTTGGCTAAATCTTTTGTTAGTGCTTAAGGCGTGGGGTATTCATTATTCAACGGAGCGACGTTCATTAAGTGTTCGTAACGAGATTAAACTGAATAAATGAATTTGAATCGTAGCAAAATATTCAGTGCGTTGGTGGCGCTGTGTGTGAAGAAACAGACATGACGTGTGTGGCTTGACATGCCTCATTATATGCTTGAAAGATATTAAAAAACCAGCTAAATGTGGGTCGAACTCTCACGCGAAGGGTTCAGTACCATGCCTAAGCCGAAAAAAAGATGTCCCTTTAATTTTTAATCTAATAAAATTTTTATTGTTTGTTTTTAAAGCGGCTATAAAAATACATAGGTACTGCTTGAAAATTTCAACTGTCTACCTATTACGGTTCTGTTCGGTTTGTTTTTTTAATAAGTTTCAATCAACGATTTATAAAATTCTCTATAATATTTTTAAGCATCACCACAACACTATCGAACCCACGCAAACAAACTCCAAATAATTTCAGCGTATCAAAAGTATGGCAGGCGAGTGATATGAAGCGTGAACAGTGACATTAGCAGCGCGTTGACGCATCCCGGCCGGCGCCGGACACGTCACGCGTCAGTGTCGCGATTGATTCGTAATCGGCGCGCCACCGGCCCGGTCAGCCGGACCGCCGCCGGACCGAGTAGATAAACCCGCCGCCGCGCGGTGACGGTTTATGTGATTAGTTTCGATTTTGTAAAGTATACATGAAAAGGCTATAAAACCTCCTCATTAGTTTTAACTAATGAGAAGCTGGTGGCTAAATAATAACAGCCGCACGGGTTGATCTTCAAGGTTCAGCAACGCTTGCCGAGGTCAGTACGTGGATGGGTAACCAGATGGTCGGTATGTTGTGAAGCACGTTAAGCCGTTGGTGATAAAAATTAGGTAACACTAATATTTTGAAGCTTGACAGGAACGAACCGTATTATTAACTCACAACTACGGTGTTGACACTCCAGTCTCTCGGAAACCACGGTCGTGTAGGATGCCATCCGATCGACTATGAGAGTAAGGGAACAGACAGTGCACCTGTGTCTGCGCACACACGCGTGCACTATAATCTCCTGCGTACTTGGCTAATCTCCGTTGAGATAGCCAAGTACGCAGGAGCCAGCGTGATCGAAATTCGTTCGGGGGATTATTATTATTGTGAACAATTTAGGTACTTACCTCATTTCTAAAGCTGATTTCAGGATCAATTTCACGAAGCCCTGTAGACTCGTGACTGACATTTATGGGCACCAGTACCTCTATTAAAGATATTTGTCATTGTTGCAGGAGGAGCTGCGGGACAACTTGACAGTTAGTGTGATGAGCTTCGTGCCGACGCTGGACGACGACGGCAAGCCCATCACGTGCCGCGCCGAGAACCCCAACGTCACCACGCTCAACATGGACACGTCCTGGACCATCAACGTCGTCTGTGAGTACATTGTGCAAACTTAGTACTTGTTTATCCTAAACTCGAGAAAACAAACGTCACCTCGCTCAACATGGACACGTCCTGTGCAGTGCGATTCTGTAAGCATGTCGAAGTGAACACTTGGGCGGGGCGCACGACGGGTGAGTTGTCAAACCATACAAATAAGATGGAATGACAGCGCTCTTGTCGTTCACTCCGCCTAGGTGAACACCGTGAGATGTCGACAGAATCGACCGGCTGTAAACATGTCGTAGTGAACAATCGGGCGGGGTGCACGACGGGTGAGTTGTCAAACCATACAAATAAGATGGAATGACAGCTCAGTTGTCGTTCACTACGACTAGGTGTACACCGTGAGATGTCGACACAATCGACCGGCTGGACCATCAACATCGTCTGTGAGTACATTAGGCTTAGTATTTGTACAATATTAAGAACTTTATAGAACTCACGTCATTATGAAGGACTATACAGACCAATCCTGAAAACACAGATAATACATGTTCGATTTAAGTGAACAAATTCAAGTGTAATAAGTATAGAACTATAGTTTTTCAGTGTTTGTGATTGACCAAAAATAAATCCGTCTAATTTAATATAAAGCGCTTATTCGCCCCAAAGACTGGCAGAGGTGTCTACGTTCACAAGTAGGAACATGTTTTAAAGCAAAAACATATGCACATAAAACACAAGCAACCACAATCACAAGCATATTTAGGTCCGAAACTTTTTGAAACCCATCTCTAATAAAAAAAAAATGGATATTGACTGCCCATTCATTGTCGTCTTAGGGCTGATTTTTCAATTTGTCAGTTATCTTCTACCTAAGGAATAAAAATGGCGGTTTGACAGATTTACTATACAAAAACTGTCAAACCGCCAATTTAATTTCTCAGTTAAACGTTATCTGACTGTTAAAAAATCAACACTTATACACACAATTCTACTAATTTTGCTTAAAAATTAGTAGAATAATTGGCCCTCAGATTCCAACTCTTCAGCTTTTCGTAGTGTTCTCAAAATTTATTTGTTTACCAACCGCGCATCACTGTTGGCTTTAAATAATGGTAATCACAGTGCGCGGGTGAGGTTTGAGTGCAGTCGGTCAGTCGGTCGGATCGGTCGAGTGCGTCCGACCGCGCTGCGGTGCTGCGGTCGGACGGCGGACGGACGGCGGGTGGACAGCGGGTGGACAGCGGGTAGACACTGGACACGCGGCACACGTGCGAGCGTAATAACTACAAGTTTTACCAACTCAGAGCACAGCAAGCTTTATATAGGACATGTTTGACTTATGTGTGTTTTCATCCATATTAGTTGAACATGAAGACATTTTGTGTTATACGATAGATAGGTGCCTACATTATTTTTAACAATGTCCTTGTAGCGGCATTCATGCCGCCACAAAAATCAACGTAGCAGAATCAACATCACAACAAATGAGACTCGCAGCGCCATCTATCTCGACAGCTGCGAACTAACTACAAAATCCTAAATCGCGATATCAAAGTTTACCGTGCGATTAGAACACATGCAAAGCCCGAATATCAACTCTCGGGCAGTTGCCCACCAGACACAAACAACCGTCTGGTCGGAGGATCCTCTCTTTCCAGTAGAGGTTTTGCGGGACTTTACTCTCTGTTCCGCTACCTCTAAACTGGTGACCCTCGACATTGGACGTCAGCGCAGCCTTCGTGCAGCTACCTCATCATGACGTCATCATCATCATCATCACTTCTCCTCATCCTGACCTCAAGCTCTCGAGCAGCGAGTCATACAGCCAGCCAGAACCTTTGGCTTCTACGGGTATCCTGACCACCAGCATGCAGCGGACGCGCATTCCTGGTCAGCATCCTCAGCCTCTATCATCAACCTCATCAGCGACCTTGGCAAGCACACTGCACTTTCGGCCAGTCACATGAAGAGCCTTGAAACCTCTCCTGGTCGACGCCAGCAGTCACGTCAGCACGTCGCACAGCTCCGACCCACCTTGGCAAGCACACTGCACCTTCGGCCAGTCACATGAAGAGCCTTAAAAGAACCTCTCCTGGTCGACGCCAGCAGTCACGCCAGCAGCAGCATCGGGGCACCGCAGACAGTTCCGACTCACCGTGAACTCTGCGACGCAGACAGTTCCGACTCACCGAGAACTCTGCGACTTCCGGTTCCGACTCACTGGAACCAACCTTCCACTGGCCTGGCAAGCATCTCAAGATGTATGGACGACTCATCCACTATCGACCTCCGGTCTCCGGAGGGGAGTGATGTAGCGGCATTCATGCCGCCACAAAAATCAACGTAGCAGAATCAACATCACAACAAATGAGACTCGCAGCGCCATCTATCTCGACAGCTGCGAACTAACTACAAAATCCTAAATCGCGATGTCAAAGTTTACCGTGCGATTAGAACACATGCAAAGCCCGAATATCAACTCTCGGGCAGTTGCCCACCAGACACAAACAACCGTCTGGTCGGAGGATCCTCTCTTTCCAGTAGAGGTTTTGCGGGACTTTACTCTCTGTTCCGCTACCTCTAAATCCTTGTAGCTTTCAGTTTTGCAGCAATAAAAATACCCTATGTGTTAAGCAATTTATTGTATTGTATGTATGTATTTTCTCTGTAAAAATCTACCGAAATAAGTTAATAAACAAGTTAAATTTAAACATTCAAAGTTGTAGATTTAATTCTGTCCGTCGCAGCCAGCTAACTTAAGCAGCCGTTTAATTGGCGGCCTAGCCTTTTCAGTGAACGGCGCTGTTTAATTAGCGGCCTGAGTGAAGTGGGCAAATAACTTGCTTCAATATTCATTAGATTTCATTATGTAATGTGTTGTGTTTCTTTTTTTTTTTTTTATGGATCCCTGGTTTAAAAATAAAGATCTATTATTATTATTATTAATATCAAGGAGCTTAGGGCAGGGCAGGGCAATTTTGAATTATTTTATAATTCCCAAAATGAAATATATCATAATCTATTTTCGTCTCACGGTTACCATATTCTATTATTCTTAAACTTTGAATTAGGCGTATTAGCTGGACATCGTTTAGGCCGCTGATTAAATGGCGCTGTTCATCGAAAAGGTGAGGCAGCCTAATAAATGGCTGATTAAGTCAGTTGGCTGCGACAAAATTGTACATACTATTTACTTACTACAATTGAGACAGTCATTATGTCGAAGTGGAGAGAACAAAACGTTCACAAAGACCACTTTCCCAGATAATAATTAGTAGAAAATAAAACAACGCTAATGAACCAATATGTTCTTGTTATGAAGCAGTTATTCTCATAGACGTGTTTTTCTCGAAGAAAGCGCTGCAGCGCTGGAGCGTGCGGGCCACCGCAGCCGCAGCATTTAATTTATTGGCTACAAGTTTGCCTTACTTACACAGCGACTTAATTATTGAAATGAAACAGCTTTTACGAAATATGTTGCGCTGTATTTATATCCCCATAATGTTTTATTTTTCAAAGAATTTACAATTGTATGTTACTGTTCAATTTTATCGTAAATCCTTAAGTATTTTCGGTCGAATTCATATTTCCAATCATCTTGAATCAATAGTGTGATATTTCTGAGCTTTTTTGAACGAATGCGAAGCAAATGCGAGCATGCTCGATGACTGGAAGTTTATCAGATCCTCCACTATACTCAGAATGAAATCTGAATTTCCTTTGCCCAGAATTTGTGGAATAAATCAGTCATGCCCATAAGATCTTAACAATCAGGATAGAGGCACGAAGGACGTACTGTCAGTTTTCCTTCCATTTTTACTCAAATTTATTTTATACTAGCTTTTGCCTGCGGCTTCACCCGCGTGATCGTAAAAAATATCTCAAGGGAACAACGCTTATTATTCCAGGCAAGGTCTACTTGTGGCCAACTTGCAGGCCAAATAGACAGACAGTTTTTTTTGCATTTGTAATAGTTTCGATCACGAACAGATTTTAGAGTAAGGAGGTGGTTTTACCTATTTTACATATTCAGTTTGTTGTTGCTACCTCGCAGACCCGCCGGTGGTGCGGCTGCGCCTGGGCAGCTCGCTGGCGGCGGGCGACATCAAGGAGGGCGACGACGTGTACTTCGAGTGCCACGTGCGCGCCAACCCGCCCGCCAGGAAGCTCAGCTGGCTGCACGACGTGAGTACACTTACTTCATAATATTATAGTTTTAGCCCGCGGCATTGCTTGCGTTACTATAAATTTTCGGAAAATAACGGTTGCCTCTAACTATGTATCTTCAGGTTATCTATCTGTGTACCAAAATTCATCAAAGCCGGTTCAGCAATTTAGGCGTGAAAGCATAACAAACTCACATTCGTAGTTATAATACAATAAGTTAAAGTGGCTTCAAATGTCTGATGATTTGTTCCTGATTGTATCATCCTGCTGGCATTTTATCTCAGTGTAATATGACACGCTTTGATGTTTTCTTACTAGTTCAGTGTGCGCTTCTTTTCGAACTGTGCCTTGAGCACTTTTGGGTGACAAGAATGAACAAAAAGCGTGAAACTCGCGTCATCGTCACCGCACGCTTCCCAAACACAGACAGTACAATATTACTCAGTTCTCACGTCTATCGGCTGTCCCCAAAGACTGACATAGATTTTTTTTTTATTTGAGATGGGTTTGCTCTTGACTCTAGTCCAGGTCAGAGGTGACAAAGATAAAGTCGACGATGGAGTGAGCTTATCCAGAAGGAGCCTGTTCACTCTAACTTTGAAGAGATTAGGGTTGAATGCTTTCGGAAGAGACGCAGGTAGGGAGTTCCACTCCTTTGCTGTGCGCATTATAAAAGACGTTTGGAAACGCTTAGTGCAAATTGGTGGAATAGCAACAAGGTAGGGATGGTAACTTGCAGTGCGTCTGGATGTCCGATGGTAGAAGGGGGCCGGTAGGATGAGGTCATCCTACCGGTGAGTTCCTATGAGTACAATCTGTAGAAGACCGCCAAGCAGGCAACCTTGCGGCGGCGATGAGTCAAGCTGTGAATGTGTAGCTTCATCCACCAGTTTCACGTCGCCAGTGAGCCTCTTAGCTCTGCGGTCTAACGAGATGTTTGCTTTTGTTTGCCAGTTTGTTGCGCTTAGGGTCGTAGCAGAGCTCCATATCTCATAGCTCGTAACTGTGTAGCGCGTAGCTGCGTAGCCACGTAGCTGCGTAGCCACGTAGCTGCGTAGCCACGTAGCTGCGTAGCCACGTAGCTGCGTAGCCACGTAGCTGCGTGACCACTTAGCTTCGTAGCCTTATAGGTGCGTAGCACACTAGGAGTGATATGGCATTAAATTACACATTTAAAATTACATTACTGCTACATTTAACGTTTTAATTAAATTCACTAAATAATATTACCGGTTTTTTGTGTAAACAAAACAATAGTTGAAATTATGTTATGATCGATAGAGGGAGTATTCGATCCATAAAAGTAATAATGACTTGTATTAAAACAATGCTGTAGCAAGCAGTTGACGAGTGCGGGCGAGCGCGGGGGAGAGGTGCGGAGCGAGGGGCGGAGGGGAGACCCGGGGTAAAGTAATAGACGACGATGTACGGTCCGATAATCGCTTTGTACTGTGTCGCTCTGTTTTAATCAGCAATATACAGCCGGGCCGGCTCGGAGCGGGACACCGCCGGGACACGGGCGGGCACGGCTTTTTGTTCGGCTTCACCCTTTCAGCGGCAATCAGCCGCGCGTTGTTACACGGATCGCGACACGCATCACCGCGCGCGCCTCCACTCCGCGGTTTTTTTTTGTATTGTTTTCACGTTTTGTTGTCGCTACACGCGGTACGGCACGGCGCGACTCACGCGACCCACTTACCGCCCGCACTGCACGCACCGCGCCGCACCGCACCGAGCCGCACCGAGCCGCACCGAGCCGCGCCGCTCCAAATGCGATTGTTCCTGATTCTGACGTAACGTTACATCCGAGTGACGTTGACGTGTGACGCGGTGCGTGTTTCATACGCATTTCAATTTCCGCAATACGCTTCTTTGTGAGGGCCTCCATGCGCATCGCATTGAACAACTAAATAGATTATACATAAAATTAAATCGCAGCATCCGAGAGTATTCCAACACAATATAATGTTACACATACGAGCAAATTACTCGGGCGGAGCGAGCCGTGGCTCTGTGGCGCTCGATACACTCGGCGGCAAAGCGTGCGGTGACTTACTGGCTCGACTTCGGCTGAGAAATATTTTGGGAACCACCCGAGAACCGAACCGAGAACTGTCGACTTCCAATTTAGAAGGTCGCACCTAAACTGGAATTTAAAGCACCATGTGGGCGGGGAAAGAGCGCACAGTTTAATGCCGCATTCTTGGAATAAGGCAGTCAGATGTGTTCGTGTACACCGACAGCTATAGCATGGTACTGCTGATGGCCGCAGTGATTCAATAAAAGCGTGCATCGCCTGCATTGTCTCGGTGACGTATGACGCGCGATATTATTCGCTTGATTTTTGTCGCGCGCGCCACGGCGCGTCCATTTGTCGCGCGCCGATGACACGCTCATTGTTTTATGTGTGATTGTTTTTGACAAATGGCGGACGCAGCGAAGCCGCGCGAATTAAAACGCACATAATTTACAGCGGTCATTTGCGACGACGCGGATATATCTACGTGCGCTGTTTACGACCACCACTCACTATCATATCGAAAATATTCAGATTGTTTTTATATAAATATGCGTCGTTTTATTCCTATCATTTTCATTCGTGAATGGCTATATCCCAGACACATAGTTGGCAGTTCCACGCTAGTTACAGTCGGTATCGCTAAGTACGCACAGTATATTACGGCCACGTTGAGCGCGTATCGGGCTCTACCACTTAGTTAGGCATTACGTTGGAGTTTTATTTATTTTGCTAGTTATGATATAAAATGTGTCTTAATTGAAAGTGACACACCTGGGCTGCTCAGCTGTGGGGTCCCAATCTAGTCATACAGTATAAACTCTAAGTAGGGCGCGGTGTACTAGCCATGATGTCTAAGAGAGCCTACAAACGGGCGGGGTCGCGGGGCGCCGCTAGCGAGGTATAAATTGTGAGTATTTTTGTCGCCTGTTCTGGTAATTTATAAGGGAGGCAGTAATGGCGACACGCAACTAATGGCACACGGTCATCTCGGGGCCGCACGACCAGACAGCTTACAGAAGGATTACTCTGACTGACGAATAGAGAAGCTTGTTCCCTCCCTCCCTCACTCTCCTCCCTACCTCAGGCGGAGAGATAATTTCCTATAAAAAATCAAACAAATTATATAATACGCAAGTACCATAATTTAGAAAGACATTTCTATTAAACTTGCCAACAACATGTGTTTCAATATTGTTATCCCATGCCGTACACCTTCTGCCCCGGGGCCGCACCGCGTCGCGGGACTCGGCGGAGATCGCCCCGGGACCGACTAAATTATTCATCATTAACGCTAACACTGTCCAACGTATTAAAAGCAAATTGACGACGGACACACATATACATACGTATGTAGCCACAATATTAAAATACATCCACGTGCAAATGTGTAGCCAGTTTAGCCGGCCAATGTATGCAAATTAGGGAAAACGTCAATTTCGTTTGAACGCCACAACGGACGCGCCTCGATGCAAATTCTTGGGATATTCATCATTATTCTGTCGGATATTTTAGGTTATAATAACGTAGCCAAGTCCGGTACAGTCCCTGGGGAACTAGTGGGAGCGTTCGCCGCACCGTATGACGTGGTCATTTGCTATGAATTTGGTATAATTAAACATTTTCTACTAAATAATATACTACGGCAGAATCTTAATTCTTATTGAATCTACTTTAAAATGGCTAGAATTTGCATTCGTATCAGACACGAGACTCACCTTTGAAGATGGGTACTCGAAAACAATTTTGACTTTAAGTTCTTTAGAGAATAGTAAATAACACATGCACAATATATTGAAGAGCACATAATATCTTCAACAAACGTGTCACAAATCACAATCAATGGATGCTCCGTTGGCATCACCTTGCACTCTCCCGTCGACTGGCGCTGTTTGTTCCCGCCTTTACGCAATCGGCGCTTATTGTTCGCTAAACACAAGTCAAGTGTTCGTAGCGTTTGATGTTGTGCCGCGTTACATCCGCGCCAGTGGCCGGGCAGGCCCCGGGAGTCCCGGGCCTCCGCGAGTGATACGTTAAGCTTGTTACAAGTTTATAGTTTTGATTACTTGCGACTTCTGGTTCTGAGTTACTCGTGGTTTCGGAAATGATATACAGCTGTACAGTACCTGCCTGTAAACATAACATCAAGGAAAAAGCACGTAACAGCTTTATAGAATGTATTTGTAAAGTCTCGGTATTTCGGTACCTTATAAGCTCTTTTCCTTTTAGACTCGTTTGAACCAGAGTCTAATAACTCCGAGTTAGTTGCTAACACGAGGTTAAGTAACAAATATTTCACACAGAATGGTTTAGGGTTAGCTGCTAACACGGAATTATAAAACAACTTTTGGCGCTGTGCAAGCGGGCCTTAATGATATCAGCTGAAAGACGTCCACTGCTGGACACAGACCTCTCCCAAGCGTCGCCACAACAACCGGTCCCGCGACCCTCACCAGGTCATCGGTCCACCTTTTGTCGCAGTACGCAGGTACGCAGTCGCCACTCTAAAACTTTTCGACCATCTGTTCTGCGAGCAATGTGCCCTTCCGTCATGTGTTACTGTGTATACTTATTTTTGTGTCCTGGTTTGTTCCTGTCCTGGTTGATTTGTTTCTGTCCTGGTTGATTTGTTTCTAAAGAATTACCTTTCAAGTGATCTTTCACTTGAAAAATAATACTTCAGAAACACTACTACACTCTGGTCTAAAAACATATTTTTTGTTAACTTTTGCAGCATACAATTCGTTAAGATTAGTTCACAGAATTCATCACCTAGATTTCACGAAACAATACATCACTGAGATTAAGAATATTTTTTACCTTCACCAAACTATAAGCCAGAACTAGTGAAACCAAGACTAAAATACAGCAAAACAGTGTCCACAACAGATGCCCGACACCACGATAATGTCCATCTGACATAAAAGTATAACAGGCCATCACATAGTAATAACCTGCCGTGCGAGCGCCCAGGCCGCCATGGCCGTTATCTGGCCGTAAGCCGCCCGGGCCAAGACAAGGAAATATGTGCTCAAGTCCATCAGCCGCCTTTACTGCTAAATAAGAGAGGTATTACGTACTTCGAAGCTGCACAAAAAAATCCAACTAGGTATACATTTGACGTATGTGCCTTACGTTGCTAATGTGAACTTTATACCACATAGAAGAAGGGCTTTTTGTTTTGTACATTATTATAACAGGGAAACGATCGATTTTAAAACTAGACTCATTATAAGTAAGTGTAACTGTTCTCAAAACTGATAGGTCTATTGACAGCTATTTAACCAAATATAATGCAGCAAGCTCATCTGATCCGGTGGTTTTAAATGGAACTACCGAAATCACTGTACAAATAACAGTATTTTATAAAAATAAATCACTGATTGCGCCGCCATGACTGGGCCAGTAAGCTTGCAGCAACACTGTTAACTTTCTGAACTTTATTTTTTTAACCTATCCATAGAAAGACGCAAGAGTTCCTGGATTCTCGCAATTGGTAAATCAATTGTGTCCCATTCGTCGACGCTTGATATTAGTTAATCATAAAGACCTTGATTCTCGTACCTCAATCAAACACAATACGAAGAGCTAGGACCAAAATAGTTCTAGGTATACAGCTAACACGAATGCTAGAAATATCAGTTTCGTATAAAATAGATAGAAATTATAGCGGTATCCAGGTCATTGCAGCGAGTATTATAACGAAGTTGTACGGAACCCCGGCCATGCCCCGGGAGGCTCGTATAACAAAAACCTCAAATATAACACACGGACGAATGTAGTGAATGTACCCATTTAGAATACTCAAACTGTAATAGATACCTTTTAGGAATGTACCTCTAACTAGTTGTGATATGTAGGTGCCTATAGTTTTTAAGAGGTACCTAGCAAAAGGTCAACCGCTCATTTAGTATAAGAACCGTTGCTCTATTTTCAAAAGCTATAACGCTCAAATGACATAACGCTTACTTCATTTCACAATAATTTACATAATTTTCATTTAATATAACGTTCAATATATATAACCACATAATTACGATTTAATAATACTTTCTGTAACGCTCGTTTA
The DNA here is from genome assembly GCA_947386135.1 of Melanchra persicariae. Classification (NCBI taxonomy): domain Eukaryota; kingdom Metazoa; phylum Arthropoda; class Insecta; order Lepidoptera; family Noctuidae; genus Melanchra; species Melanchra persicariae. The sequence continues at coordinate 484,994 of OX376653.1, read as the reverse complement.
GTGTATTCTTATTTATTATAAACATTATAATAAATAATAACATACTAAACGAGCGTTGAAAGTTTTGATCTAATTATCATCTTGTATAATTTAAATTTGATCTAACCGCTATACAAAGAGCGACTGCACCGGCTCGGGTACTGAGGGCACCCCGACACGGATAGTTTAGGTTCGAAAGAGATGGCGGGAGCTGGAGTGAGCGAGTGAAGCGAGCAAACTTAGCACCCGTGATCGCATTCATGTTAGGTTTCCTTTAAACCCGTCACGACCGTAATTGAAGCAGTATTCGATAAAATCAGTAATCATTAAAACTGTGGCATTTCCAAATGCCACATCTTATTCGAGACGGCAACTTGGCCATTAATATGCAGGGCGCATTTACTAATTCCGTGCATGTCATGTTGACGGTTCGAAAGAAATATTGTGGGTCAGATTCTGTGGTCAGATTATCTTGAGTTGAACGCAGGTCATAATATTCATGATTTCGAATCATAGGTAAATTCAAAATTGGTATTTAAAGAAGTGTCAATGGAACTGACGAAGATATAATTTGATCCTAAAAATTCAGTCAAGTTATAGTTTCGATCGTTCGGCGTCGCAACCGAGGCAGACCTAAAAATCGCTGGCGTCACGACATTCCTGACGGATTGGCCGGACACAGATAAAGTTAGCTGGAAAACTATGGGGGAGGCCTTTGCCCAGCAGTGGGACAACAACAAAAATAGTTTCGATGTGATCTCCGAGTGACAGCTCCGTTTGTTTTCACAACCGACGCCCGAATGTTTTCGCACGAGTATTAACAAGATGTGAGTGTATTTAAACTAATATTATCACAAAGCCTACTGTGTGAACTCACGTACTTCGTAACATAGTTATGTAGGCATAAACGTCACTTCTATTTATACATGCTATTTAACTTGTACCACTTTGATATTCCACTACATCAGCTGAAAGGAACCGTGTAATTTTCTCCAAAATTCACTGCAGTCTATTATTTTATGTTCTAACTAAATGGTACGTTTTGAACAAAACTGGCAGAAGAAAATATGCAGTGGAATGATTACGGTGAACAGTGCTTTGAGGCGAAACAATTTATAAAGAAAATATGCAGTGGAATGATTACGGTGAACAGTGCTTTGAGGCGAAACTATTTATAAAGAAAATATGCAGTGGAATGATTACGGTGAACAGTGCTTTGAGGCGAAACTATTTATAAAGAAAATATGCAGTGGAATGATTACGGTGAACAGTGCTTTGAGGCGAAACTATTTATAAAGAAAATATGCAGTGGAATGATTACGGTGAACAGTGCTTTGAGGCGAAACTATTTATAAAGAAAATATGCAGTGGAATGATTACGGTGAACAGTGCTTTGAGGCGAAACTATTTATAAAGAAAATATGCAGTGGAATGATTACGGTGAACAGTGCTTTGAGGCGAAACTATTTATAAAGAAAATATGCAGTGGAATGATTACGGTGAACAGTGCTTTGAGGCGAAACTATTTATAAAGAAAATATGCAGTGGAATGATTACGGTGAACAGTGCTTTGAGGCGAAACTATTTATAAAGAAAATATGCAGTGGAATGATTACGGTGAACAGTGCTTTGAGGCGAAACTATTTATAAAGAAAATATGCAGTGGAATGATTACGGTGAACAGTGCTTTGAGGCGAAACTATTTATAAAGAAAATATGCAGTGGAATGATTACGGTGAACAGTGCTTTGAGGCGAAACTATTTATAAAGAAAATATGCAGTGGAATGATTACGGTGAACAGTGCTTTGAGGCGAAACTATTTATAAAGAAAATATGCAGTGGAATGATTACGGTGAACAGTGCTTTGAGGCGAAACTATTTATAAAGAAAATATGCAGTGGAATGATTACGGTGAACAGTGCTTTGAGGCGAAACAATTTATGAGAGAAGACGTTCATATAATCGTCTTCTTGTCTTATACTCAAAGAAACTCATGATAAAATCACTTAGAGCGTATAAAGTTACAGGCATGAAATTCTAGTAAAAGTTAATTCCAATCTGTCCTACTAAAATTAAGTTAAATGAAATCCCGAACTGAAAAACATTGGTGACACAACCCCCTCGCCCCTCGTCCCTCGTCGCCGATTTGTTTAATATCAGTGTGACAGGAAGTAAAGTTCACGCGACCAGTCACCAGCTGAAAGCGACCAGCCTGCGCCTGGTGTGACGTAGACTGACCAAGTTGGAATAAAAAGTATTTATTAAATAAATTATGAGTTTATGAGCTGTTTTCTCCAAAGAGGTAGATAGGTGTGTATTTTCAACAAGCCCATTGCCATCAACTGAGCTATAATCCGGACCCACAGCAACTGCGACTCCTCGACGACGAACAGTAAAGTATTTAATATTTTCCTCGTAAATCTCACAACAAACGATGATTGGACTGTCCTTGACTGGTAATAGGCTCGCACCTTCCCTGAGGGGGTCGTAAAAGGTGATTAAGGGATTACATGAAGCTTGAAGGGCAGCGGTATTATCTGAGTAATACACCGTGATATTGTGGCCGTTATCAACGCGGTGACGCCGTTTGTGTTTGCGATTTATCAAGTCAGTTTTTAGAAATCAAAATTACAGGTCTACGAATTTGAAAAAATTTCGAAAACGAAAAGTTTTAGAGAAAAAAGAAATTGAAACCCTAGTAGAATTGGCACTCAGGTAGAAGAGAAGACAGTAAATTTGGCTAGTAACAAACTCCACTAAAACTATCGGCTGTTATTACATTTTTGACTTAAAATTACTTACGAAAATAAATGTTTTAACAAAATTTTGTCTAGAGAGGATTACAATAACAACAAAATTCTCAAGTAATAACCTTCTGAAATAACAGGATTTAATAAAATTATCAAAACAATATTACCAAAGTAAGCTCTCAATCTGATTGAAGTATCAATATCTTCGGCATCGAGTGCCTGAGCCCGCGACCCGCGTACTAATATCAATCGTAATCCAAGATGGCGCCGAGCCGTCAATCAAGGAGGAAGTATTAAAATTGGTCGCTTGAGGAGGTCGTGACTCGCATCTGTCAGTTAACTTGGTGGGATGTTGCAATCAGATGCCGCCATCCGGCTCGCTGATTACGGAAATGATTCTGAACTGGCTGAAAGGAAGAATACTTACCCTTTTAAATTGAGTGCAAATGTGTGTCAAATATAAAGTAGGTAAGGGTCGCCGACGTCAAACTCTCCGTGTTTATGGACTTATCTAGTCGTACTTTCTCTTTAGCAACCCGGTTTTTGGTCACATCTAGTATCTTATTTAGATGTTTTATTCACCTGGCTATGCGCTACCTGATACCATGAAGTTCCTTTGCCAGTCTTTGTACCCAGTTGTTGTTTGCCGTTGTGAAAATAAACATGGACATCATGATACCCGTTCGTTGCACATTCCCTGTTTTGTTTGATTATATGCTGCATCACCGATACGCCCGGTAATTACAGGCGCGCGTGTCGTTCCCTCAGGGGCACGGACAAGTACGTGGACGATCACACACAGTTTGCGAATGGCAGTTTAGGCTCTCGTTCAGCAAACCTAATTATTAATCGAAGTACACATTTCCCTTTAGTTCAGTGTTACAAATAGATACCTAAGCAGAGCTACATTTATCCTACGCTTATCTCTATGGACTTATGAATTCTGCATTTTCCTCACCATGCATTTTATTTAATTTCTTTCACACATGTGATACTGTGACCTAAAAACATCTGTACAAATCGAAAGTCAACGTGGAAAACCATTGATTCTGCTTCATTCGTTACCTACTTCAGGGGTTACCGCGATCAAATGATAAAATGGAAGCTGGATGGAGCCCCAATGCCTGACCCTACACCTACAACTCAACATCAGCGGCAGTCCCTCCGCCCTCTATCACTACGACCGATGAGCTGTCACAATAATAAGACGACGCATAAATTCCACGTCTTAAGCCATCATAAATTTCAGCGAAATTATATATATATTATAATCTGAACAATTACTCAGGGCGGGGCTGCCGGCTGAGAACCGATGACTTATGTGCGCTGCCCAAGAGCCCAGCTGCCGACGCCATGTTTTATTGTGCAGGACCCGAGTACCCGACCGAAGGGAACGGAATTAGATCACTCTGATTATCAAATAAATATCTACTGTTAGCCTCAGAATCTTTCGGTCGAGAAGCTGCCACATAATCACTTGCTTTTATTGGGCTATGAGAACTAAAATTCTTGGCCATTTATTTAATTTTTTTTTAAATTATAAATCTTGGCCAAATCTAGTATAGTAAAATTATTATTAGTAAGCCTAAAATATAGACCGAGAATTCAATACTTGGTGGCCCTAACTGTTTACCACTGTTCATAGTGATACAGTGACTCAGGATGTTCATTTTGTGATCATTACAGCCTCATATACTGTATATTAGCAACACAACCGTGATGATATCTATTACAGACACCCTAGTTACCATATCACTGAATACTAGTCACTGCAGTTGCACTAACATTCAGCAAATTCACACCCCCGCGATTGTGAACGATATGAGAAGAATCATTAGCCATAAAAGTCGGGCATACGACTCCGCTGGCCCGCCGCGTGTATTTACACCGCGCTAAACTCCCGGCCCGGTCCGCACTACCCCTCACTGCCGGATCCGATACCCAGATCTCATTTAAATAGTTATTACCGCCTAATAGTTGTAATAAAGTTACACTGAATGCCGAATGTAATTTGAATAGGTTCCTCGTCCGATCGGAAAGTCACGACTAGTTGGAGCGGTTGTTCCAAGAATGTGAGTCGCGAACTTGTTACTAGCGATGTGGACGAACTGGGGCTCGCTGATCAAGGTTATATTTATGTGAGCATAGATATTGTTTTACTTAGGTAAAACGAGGCAAGATAAAGAAGTTGCTCGACGCACCGAAAACGCCTGGAAGAGCTATTGGTCGATGAAACACCTAATGAAAGGAGCACTTCCACTTTCCCTCAAAAAGAAACTCATGGATATGTGCGTCCTCCCTACCCTCACCTACGGAGCGCAAACGTGGTCATTAACAAAATGTCAAAAGTCCGCACTCGGGGTCTGCCAGCGAGCAATGGAACGAAGTATTCTTGGAGTCAAAATCAAAGACCGCATCAAAAACAGTATACTTCGTTCCAAAACACAAATCGCAGACGTAGGCAACTCAGCCGCCAATCTAAAATGGAACTGGGCTGGCCATATCTGCCGCATGTCGCAACAGAACTGGGCAAAAGTGGCCACTGATTGGGTTCCAAACAAGAACCGGCGACGCGGTAGGCCCAAGAGGAGATGGCGTGATGAATTAGACTCCTACCGAAAGGATTGGCCAGATGTGGCAAAAGACAGAGAAGAGTGGAAGCAAGGAAGGGAGGCCTTTGCCCTGCAGTGGGACAGTACAGGCTCATAATAATCATAATAATAATTAGGTAAAACAATATCTATAGCTAGGTTCATATTCACGTCGCATATTTAGATATGCGACGTGAATATGAACCTAGCTCTATACATTAACACAATAATAAATTCTGCATTTTTATTATTCTGTTACATCCCAGAAATCAGATTGTTATAATTAAGAAGAATTGGTGGTTGAATTAGTAACGGTGGAACCCTTAATGTACAAGTTCTGAATGTGCTTCATAAATCACAATACACTACTGCAGAGCACATTCGCACACTTGATTTTCCAGACGTGTCCCACATGTGGACTGGCAATACTGCTAGCAATAAAATGGCGTTTTAATTCCCGGGCCGTGAAGAAGTGCTTAAATTACTATTGAAATTTATTTCTCACTTAACTATCTCAGCCAGAATGTGTTTAAAGCGAATAGAATGGAGGAACAGAAGTGAGCGGGGGTGGAGGGGGAGGTGGTCGTGTTCAGGTGTGCACTCATTACGGCGTGCAATAAACCCACGACGCCACTTACCCGCGGTCACCGCACACGCAGTTATTTTCAACTGGCGACCAGTTTACCACTTTAGGTGATAGCGGAGAAATACACTTGTTGTGCCCAGGAGGTAATTGAAAGGCGTAAAAGATATATAAAGTTATGACTAACTTGACTTACTTCATATATTAGCGCAACTTCGGCTGCAATTTCGTGCTATAGGTAGAGGCCATTAGCATGTCATTTTTTTTTCGCGATTTTGGGGTTGGCCCATAGTAAAATTGTTCATATTATGAGTACAATGACCCCTAAAGAAGTATTGCGTTTATTCTGTTACCTACACGTTGTATTTAGCATTATTACTAAAGACAGCCCACTCACATACAGAACGATAGCAATGTTCGTAATAGCCCATGTGTAGCACGTGAGTGATAATTGTGTTATTTATGCGCCCATTCAGAATCTACGTGACGCCCGCGCCGCGCCCGTGCGCTATGTGGCTCACAGGCTCGCACAGATGATGTATGTTACGAGAGCGCACGGCGGTAGGTACTCCACGCAATAACAGAGAACACTCGAACTGAACGTAAGCAAACTGTGTTATCAGGTGGAAAATACCTCTCTTTATTCGTTAATGGCAGCTATTTCCAAGGAGCGGCGGGTTGTGCGGGCGCGGGTGGAGGGGGGGCTCCCTCGCGACCTCCGTGATCATCCACAAGATTGTGCTCCAATGAAACTCGTCTGCCTCATAATGGACAAGCCTGATTGAATCAGTCGCTCTCCATTCATGCGGGATGGATCCCGAGATCAAGATTTTTCGGAACGTTTCCTGTAGTGTTGATGAGAAAATCGCCTATACATGTACACTTACATGTGCCCATTTATATACGAATGAGGAAGACATTCCTTTATTTCGTCGTGCCGATTTCACATGATATTACCTACCTGTAGACCAGACACAAGTTTTGTTGTCCCAAATACCCGTTTAACTACACAATGTCAAAGTTTCACAAACAACAAAAACAGCCAAGTACTGTCCAAGTGTTCTCTGAAATAATCATTAACACCCCAAAAGCAAATTCTAAGTGCAGCACAAACATTTCAAAACAAAAACAAACATTTAAATAAGAAACAAAATCGCATCCTCTTTCGCTTGTCAACTCTCAAAACGATCTCATAATTACGAACACACATTCATTTAAAGTCACAAAGAAGGGACATCATTAAATGTTTGTCCACGAGGGGACTGAGGGCGCCGGTGTCCGGCGACAGCCGACACTTAGCGCCGGTCCGGCCTGGAGCTGAGCGACAGTTCACTATACGGGGATTAGACTTCTTTAAAATGTAATATCTCAGATAAAAATTGTTGCCTATTTAAATTACAACGATTAAAATATACATGAAAAGTATAAAAATATACAGCAAACATACACGTTGTGACAACCACACACAAATAAAACCACTACAAAGTACAAAATATCTAAAGTTTTGAAATTGTATATTTTTTTTGTAAAAAAGAACAGAACACTCGAACTGAAAGTAAGCTTAACTTAGCAAAGTTTTTTATTTTTCTCTTTTAAGTGCTGCTGCACCCCAAAACTGCAGATTAGCTGAACATCACGCTATCGGCAGTTCACCTCTTGGCGTGGTTACAAAAAATGTTTCAATGGCATAGCCGACTCGGCACCTATCAACTAACAGGCTAGCCGGAGTGGCACCTGTTTTCCTAGGTCACAGCTTAGTCTTCGAAGCCAGCAATTTAGCTGAGCAATACACTTTCAGCAGTTTACCTCTCGGGTAGGTTACCATATATGTTTCAATAGCTTACTGCTGATCAAGAACGGGTAAACCTCTTCTGCTCCAGCGCCAAGCCTCGGAGCCTGTGCTTCAAAAATGAGCGGTCCTTACGTTGACCTGTTTCAGTGGCCCTGTGTTTCAGTGTCTGAGCCGACTGTGGTTCAAATGGTGAGGCTTTTGTTAATAATTTCACTAAATCTAAGGCAAAATCTAGATGGCTCTCTCAAAAAGCGCTACGTGTTTCTCATTCAACATAATATGTGTTTTATTTTAATTCAAAACTTCCAAGGATAAAAATGAAAATGATAACTAAAATCCAAAATAGGTAAACAAACAAAAGAAGAGCAGTGTCCGAAATGCGCGCGTATTTCGGACATGGTTTTCATTCGTTATGTTGTTTTAATAAAATTGTGACTTCTGTCTGTTGTCGTTATAAATACAACTTCACGTGAGAGACTGCCGAGAAAATTGTTATATTTCGTGTGAAATTAGCAAGGGAAGCATCTGTCAACTATTAATTTATCATAGAAATATTTCATAACAAAAATCATTTTTAATGAAACTGCCATACCTGAGGCTTTTTTTTATAAAACGTTGCCCCGCACTAGGAATTTCTCCTGTATCGTGGGCGCGATTACAAACATACAAACTCACATGATACACAAACAGCCAACAGTCTTTAGACACAAGATGTAGCTTAGGCAGCAACAACAACAAAGAAAAGCTATTTTATTCGCCTAAATAACAAAGAAAAGTAATATCTTTAAAGTTAGTATCTACAGAATATCACTTACTTACTGCAAATGTAACCGCCTCCGGAACAATTGCAGGTATTGCCCTAATCTCTCTCAACTCCTCAACTTATCTCCGTGCCTACTCATAAAGCACTTATCTCGGGCGGAAGTACTTCATCAATCATCGCTGATACCTAGCGCTGAAAGCCTACGAGCCAGCGCCGGGTCCCAGGCGCCCGGGCGAGGGACCCAGGCACCCAGGGGCCCCACAACTTTTCCAATTTCAACATCTCAAGCCTGACACTCAGATTATTGACTTACACTGCAGGTCGTGGCGTACCTCCGACCTACTCAATTATTTTAGAACTTGAATTACAATTGAATTAGGTCTACTGGATAACTAAATAACTGGATAAAATAGAGAGAGAGATTGAACAGGGATTGAAATCACTTTAAGAAGATATTTTGAAGTGAGCTGTTAAGAAGAATTAAAAATGCAGATGCATCGGAAGAAGCTGCTGTGGTTCACATTTAAATATTATTGTTATGAGTGACTAAATGTAGCCGTCATGCAAGTATCACGCAAGTGTTACACAAACAATTAATACAATTAAGCACATCAAGGTATTAGCCATCTTAGGACAAAAAATTGTGTCTTCTGCATTCAGCGGCTAATGCACGTATTGAATCGTCGGTCGGCCTCCCCAGCTGTACTGTGAGATTGATACTAGCCGCCGCACCGCACTCGCACCACGCACTCCACCACGCACTCACCGCACCCGCACCACGCACTCCACCACGCAATCACCGCACCCGCACCACGCACTCCACCACGCACTCACCGCGCCCGCACCACGCACTCCACCACGCAACCACTTATCGACACCTTGTTTACACGAGGGAAAGTAATTTGTAAGCGATGACGAATGACTTTTGAAGAGAGGATTGCATTCGAATGAAACGGCAAGCCTGAATTACAACAGAACAATTCCTTCTCATAAATGTCAGAATTCATATTTAACATAACGAGTACACATACTGCTGAAAGTTTCCCTGACCGTTAAAAAGCACGTTTTATATGTTTTTGTCTCATAATCTTAATATTCCAGTGAAACAAAGTCTCGACATAGCTACGTAAACAAGCATCGTTCCCCAAACTGTACATTGTACATGCTCGCTACAAAGGTAAAGGCGAAATTATGTGTTTTTCATCAGCGCCAACAGGCTGTAGTACTAATTTCACGCAGCTTTCAAAATGTCTCTTTTAATTTCCCCTTTTGTAGTGAAACAACAGAGTCATCGGGCTAAACAGTTTTTTTGTTCGCCTGTTTCGGCGACTTCATTTGTAAAAATTACATTTTGTGCCCTCTCAGAGGGGAGCGGGGGAGCAGCTGTACTACTGGGATGAGGTGGAACAGCTAGATGATATGCGTGGATACGGACAAGTTCCAGATTATACAACATTCAAAAGTACAACAACCACAGAAATTATAATGAGATCAAAATATGCCAGGCGTTAATTTGAACTTATTCAATCCTCAAAATAAATAGATAAATTACTTCAGATGATAACGGAATATCTAAGTCACAGAAGACAATCATCTTATCGAGATAAAAGTAAACCTAATCAGGAGCGATCTCAACACACAGCCAGCGAACACGTCTACATCTACACTGATACTAAAAATCTTTTTGTTAGAAACAAAAAATATAATCAGTCCTCTGTACGACGTAACGAGTACCTTTGTCCGCTGGAGTGGCGCCTTTTGTAGGCCGTGGTAATGGGCGGACCCTTTGTGTAAATATATTCTAGTAATTGTACCCCTCGCCTCTCAGCCCCCAGCCCTGCTCCCAGACCCTCAGGAAGGAACATTTACGTCATCATAATACTGCAAGAATATTTTTTCGTGTTACGAGTACGTTTCATCGTGATCGACGTGGCTTGTAAAATGTTACTGCCCACCTTTTTGCTCTCGCTTTTATCCTTTTTGAGACAGGGTTCTTCTACGAACCTAATTCTGCATTATAATGGATAAGTGGCGAGTTGTAAACAAATTATGAAGTAATACCACATTTTTTTGTTGTCCATAAAGCGATGAAGTAGACAGTGGGCTGCTGTCGTTTTTAAGTCCAGTACTTATGTATTTATTTTGTAAATACTGGTTTAAAAGAGTATCCATGGAGTTTCTTGCACGTTCTTCTCCATAGAATCTACTCTTTGGTACGTGCAACTGCCGTTGCTGGAGATAGCTAGGGTCGGTGAGCGTGTTTTACTGCAGAACAAGTTGCTGGTCCAGTCGCTAACGCGGCAGAACTAGCTTTATATATTTGACTGACAGACATTGACAACTCAAAGTGCCTGTAACTGGTCTATTTGAAATAAAGGAATTTGTATTCTAGTGTTATAGTGGATTTAGGCCTGTTGTTTGATTCCGTCGTTCGCCCTCAGTATATTTATATTTCTCTGTTGTGTAGGACCGGCCGCTGGCGCACAACGCGACAGCGCGCGTTTTCCACAGCAACCAGAGCCTCGTGCTGCAGAAGGTGACGCGCCACAGCAGCGGTCGCTATGCCTGCTCCGCTCTCAACGCCGAGGGGGAGACCGTGTCCAACGAGCTGCTGTTCCGGGTTAAATGTAAGTGAATCACCATACATTAAATACGCCTCCCATAATCTATATAAAAGAAACCTTTCAGAACATTCTTCGAATAATTGGTATTTGGCACTCAACTATTATTGATCATAGCCATGTTATAAATTTTAAAGAAATGCTACTTCAGATTTCTCTTCATTTAATTCGTAAACATAGCTTTCAGATAATACAGACAGAGATATCGTGTGATAACGTTCATCTAGCCCATCTTTCTTTATTTCCTTCACCTCGCTTCTATCTAAATGCGTAAAGTACATCTCAAGGAACGATCCCAGCAGCCGGTGAATGGGGATATATTCTCATCTCATTGATAGTATTTTAAATTCAGTGTTGGCTCCCTAAATCTCCGAAGGATTCGACAGTTTCATGCAATATTCACGCGCCATTCGGGCCTTGTCGTTTCACGTCAAACAGAATTATGCAAGAAAATAAAGCACACGTATTGGAATTTACCGAAACTTACGAACAAGAAGGTATGGCACGTGAGTGGACGCTGTCGCTGCTGCGAGCTCACCTGGTGCGACAGCTGCCAACACAACTTCGACCCTTCTAATGCATATTGTCTGACCGCTTCCGCATCTCTAGAGTGTCGACCGCTAGCCCTTCTCCACCGAGATGTAACCTATTCGTTCTCCAATACGAGAACGCTCGCCACTCTCCGTGAAGCAGCTCCTACCACATAAAGTTATTACGTTTGCTGCAGTCCAGCTATGAACCGCAGGCGAAGCTGATCATATTTCGGCGCTAAAACAAACTTAAACAACAGCCGACGCCATGAAAGTTTGGCGCTAAATAGAAAACTCGTGAAGGGGCCGTGCCGGGTTCATTACGGCACCTCTCGAAGCTCATTCAAAACAATCGGCACAAATCTGGAACAATGCGAGCCACCGACCCACACTTAAATTGCTCAGAATTAATTAATCGCGACGTCCGCGCATTGTGTCGCCACAAATACGCCGCGCAAATTAAGAAGCATTGTGGTCGCGCCGCGCCGCACCGCTCCAGCCCGCGCGTCTCCCGCGTGTCGTCGCGCACCCGCGACAGGCGCGCGCCGCCGCGCGGCCGCTCGCTCGCATCTCGTCGTGTTATCGCGTCTCGCCCTCGGCCGGGAAACTCTCCACTAATTGTTTTTTCTCCGACGTTTGCCTTGATGCCTTCTGAAAGGAAATACTGAACGGATAAACTTCTTGTTTTGCGATTTCAGATTAAATGGAGTCTGTACCTTTTTATTCGAGTTTAACGACCTACTTTCTTATTTTGTACAGGTATAAAAAGATTTCTCGTAACATTGGAGAAGCGTTAAACGTTAAGGCTATCAGAGCACATTGTTGCAGGAATTTCATAGAGAGTGGTGAAAGGCCATACCCGCTGGGGTGACATTTATACCCGGAGCAAGTCGGCACATCTTGCAGATTGATCATGTCCACTAAAAATAAAATTTCGTCCTTTCTAAGACTCATTGAGGTCCCTTGACCGTGAACTGCTTCTTAATACATATTTCGTTGTGAAAAGAAAAAGTTCATTGAAACGGAATTTTTGAAAACGTTGACAATCTCCGCACTGTCCACGGGAGCACGTCAAGAGCCCCTCGATGCAGTCGAACAATGGCGATAGTTGAACCTGATCATTTTACCGGCGAGTGACAGTCGCCGCCGATACTCAATTATAGAGCAGATTGGATTGCGCCGATTAAACTCGTCTCCTTGTCAAACGATAAATAAGCGAATTCAATTAAATAGGAGTCTATAGTGCTGTAGTGGCACAGGTGAGCCTCCTTCGCGGCTCGTTGCTCTTCGTCCACCATCCAGCCCCCTCCGCGTCCCCCCCGTGCCCTCTCGTCCCTCGCCCACGCCCCAGTAATGGCTGTCGATCTATTTTGCCAATTGTAAGATATGGCCCTGACAAAATAAGATAGGAATTTTTAATGGCGAACATAACTGCGAGTAATGTCGCAATAAATTGTGTTTCGCAAGAAAAAATGTTTTGTAATGAAGTTGTTGTTATTGCTCGTTACGATCGGAGCAATTTTATTCATGACCCGATGCCGTTAGTCTCTACTGGCTTTTGTTGAAATAACTTGCTCCTATTCGAAGGTAGATTGTTGTCCTATTACGTTTTACATTACCTATTTAAATGGATTTTGTCTCGGATTGAATGTTTCGAGATTTCGCTATTGCAGCTGTGTCCCACCGTTTTATATTGAGGCTCATTGACGTTGAAACAGAATGATCGAATCAAAATAAGTATTATAGATCAGTTGTTTCGTTAACTGGGGCTCTCGTATTAAGTGCTGAGTAGGTAGATAATTAGCGTGTAAGTAGGGATGCACGGCGCTGACGCCGCCCGTCGCGGGGCGCGGTGTCGCGGTGTCGCGGCTGGCTGCCGGGGCGGCCGCGGCCGCGGCCACATAATTACTCCTTGCCCCTAATTCTCGGCGGACGACACCCCTGACCTTCACCTCTAGCCACCTTCACGCACTACTACGAGTATTTGTCACATTTTGTTACGAAGTCTGATGACATAGTAACTTTAATGGATCTAAAGTAGAAATAGAGGTGCTGTAAACTGTCAGACAAGTAAAATATAATACATAAGTATTTTTATTTTACTTTTCATATTTGGCCGAACTGTATAATATTCGATACCCAGGTGTGTCATGGTGTACAGTGAACATTACTGGCGGTACCGTCCGTCTGTCCGTCGTATCACGCACCATCACGCACCCCATTACCGGCACACAAACGCTACAAGATTTGTGACGCTGCTCAGCGGAATGGCGGCCATTCCTCACGGTGGAGCCCACTTAGCCGAGCTGTTACTAGCTAACTAGTGGCCCGCTATAAATTGATTAGCTCACAATAAAACTACACGCAGTGCTGCGAAGTAATCACTTCGGTTATTTAATAGCAAATCTGTCTGTTAAATTGGTTAAGCGTAAAAAAGTTACAATAAGTTTGTACACCTATGTAGGCATAACTAGACCTCAGTTAAAAATAGGAAAGTACGTAAAGTACTTTTTTGGAAAGTCACTGTTTTATTCAGAATCCAGGTGAACATCTACCAGGATGAAGTCATCATCAACAACAACTCTGCCATTGTCGACCTCATCATTGTTTAACCTACTTCTAAGTGTTAAGACCCGAAATATGTTGTGCCATAAGGCCTTAAACGCTTTTCAGTATTACCTGTGAAAGTATCTTTTACCATCACCTATGTTCAATACATCCTGCGTAAAGTCTTCGTGGTGTTCATGTACTGAGTGTTCCGCCTCTTCCCCCAGATTCGCCGTCGTGCCGCACGGGCGGCGTGGCGGTGGTCGGCGCAGCTCGGGGCGAGTCGGTGGTGATCGTGTGCGAGGTGGACGCCGACCCGCCCGCCGCCGTCTTCAAGTGGAAGTTCAACAACTCTGGCGAGACGCTGGACGTCGCCGCTGACCGCTACACCTCCAACGGCAGCGCCAGCAGTCTCAAGTATGTACTTACCGTATTCTTTAGACTATAGGAAACTAGCCTTTGCCAGCGGCGTCAACTGCGTACCGCTTAAAACCTGAAAATTATCTAAGCGAACAGGATAAAGACAATTTTTTATCCCAGAAGTATTCCATGAAACAGACTACCTGTTTGCCAAGTTCCATCCTTCTTCTTCTTCTTTCCGTGTCGATTGACTCATTTCAAATGTTGTCTGACCAGTATTGAGCAACTTGTACAGCTCTATCATTGGCTTCGTTCAAATCTTGGATGGTGCAGGTGGTTGTGCACGAGGGGCAATTAAGAAGGTGATGTATGTCCTGTGAAGGGGCTCCACACTGGCACTGCGTTCCTAATCCGTTCAGCTGTTACGATGTGAAGCTAGACAGGCAGTTACTTTCGCATTTACTATATTAAATTATGGATTATGTACAATTTTATTTATTTATTTATTTATTTATTTATTTAGGCAAACCAACTAAATACACACAAAGACATTACACGATTATTTACAAGTAAAATAGCATTGCATGCATCTAAATTAAAGGTAAGCACAGCATTTTGTGTATCTCACTCAATACAATGATAAATTCAAACAATGGTGGATATCAATGCAATTCGAAATATTAACAATAATGTCAATAATGTTTTACACTTGAAATTAAATTGAATTAAATTAATTAAGATTGAATAAAAAAAAAATAAAAAATAAGATTGAATTAAATTAAATAAGATTGATTAAGATTAAGATTAAATAAAATAAAATTATTAGTTTATTTAGTTTAGTTATTATTGCGTCACTATCAGTAATTCCACCAACAGATCGGACTAAAGATCGTAAGTTATTGCTATTACGGGTTCAGGGAAAAAGCACATCGTTGAAATGTCAAATTTGTTTTGTACCATGTACACGCATCCAATCAGTACTATGATCGGAGAAATCCGTCTGTAAAATTCCTAACATATATGTTCGTGCGTGCCCTGAATCAATGTAATCCCCTGTCTCCTCCTTATGTCCACGCTCTGCCTTCAGATACACGCCGGTGGCGGACCTGGACTACGGCACGCTGTCGTGCTCGGCGTCCAACGAGGTGGGCTCGCAGCTCACACCGTGTGTCTTCCAGATGGTGGCCGCTGGTGAGTCCATAGCATTACCAACCATTTGTAATCGCTCAGAAAGGCACCCAAAGCCACGTTTGGTTGCAAGGCACGCCACATTGCGGCAATAGTGCCCCTCTTTGAGGAGTGGCTGGAGAGGCGCTACCGCGTCCTCACCTTTCGCCTGACGCAGGTACTCACCGACACGGTTGTTTCGGGAGGTATCTGTTTCGGATTCGGCGGGAGGAAACGCCCGAATGTTTTCACTGCGAGGATCGCTCGGAGGCCACGGTGGAGCATACGGTGGAGGTCTGCCCCGCTTGGGCGGAGCACCGCCGTGTCCTCGTCGAGGCGGCGGCGGCGACCTCTCGCGTCCGTCCCTGGTTCAATCCATGGTCCGGAGCGAGGAGGCATGGGAAGCCGTCACCTCCTTCTGCGAAGCTGCAATGCTGGTGAAGGAGGAGGCGGGCCGCGTGAGGGAGAGACAACCCTCACGCCCCAGCCGCCGCGGCTTGATGTCCATACTACCTTTACACCTAGTTGGCTGGTTTACCATCATGACACTCATTACAACAGAACACGATATTTTTATCCCTCAGGCAAGCCCCATGCGCCGCGTAACTGCACGCTGTGGAACCAGACGGCGGAGTCGGTAGAGGTGTCCTGCGTGGCGGGCTTCGACGGCGGCCTGCCGCAGCGCTTCCTGCTCGAGGTCTACGCCGACAGCAACGTGCCCAGGTGAGACCCCAGCTCTAAGAACCTCTCCGGAAACTTGAATGACTCAAACGCCATCTTAATCCTCTTGAACGTATCCCTACTACCACTGAAATCCAATACCGCAAATAACGCCCCCCATTCCAATATTTGGGTACACGTAATGACTATATCCGTCGCGGCTAGTGATGCGGAAACACGTGAGTACCCGCTGATGCCAGTGATACTCCCCCGGAAGTCGCCGTGTCACCCCCGGCTAAACGCTACCTCCGCCCTCGGGCTAGAAGCTCGCTCGGGAATGCGATCTACATATTTTGCCGAGGTGAGCTTACTACCACTCTATTATGTGGAAGTCGGTCACAAGGTCACGACGGAGTTCATACTTATTGCCAGTTAAAATGACACCCTTGTTGGTAACGAAATCAAATTGTGAAATCAATATTTCCTAAATCACTTTCCTTAGTTTCACAAAAGTCTCCTGCGGTTTTCTTGTTGATGGTAAACTGTGTGAAAAATCGCTTGTCACCATCACGGTGGTCGTGACATCCCAAGACGGCCCGTGTCATGAAGCTCGCGAGCCTGCAAGGTCGCAGCACGGCGGGGCGCGGGGCGCGGGGCGAGGCGCGGGGGAGGGGCGGTACGAGCATTGTTTTTAATATTACAGAGGCAATCTGGGCTCTCAAGCTGCGCCCCCGGTGACGTGCGCGGACTTAACGACTCCGTATTATTACAAAATTCCTTTATTATATTTCCCCGAACGCACCGGCTTAAGTGAAATAATGTGTATCGGAACCGTAATGGATATGGAAACGCGCGACCCTGATATTTTATTATTTTTATGGAACTGCTAAAAACGGAAACCTTATTCTGTAGCCATTACGTAGATACTGCGATCCATTTGCCTACCACCGTTATTGTTATGTAACCGAGTACAATAATACCTAGCGAATATGTTGGCGGAGTAATAGCGAGCGAGGCCGGGAGGCAGCGTGTCTCGCAACGCAACACATTCTTAACGCAGAAAGGAGAGGCGACGCGAGACGCAGGTAGAGCTCCCAGAGTGGAATCCCGTGTAAACATTGGGGGCTCATTAAAGTTGTGGAACAGTGTTAATTATGAATTAACATGCGACCGTCCCGCGTCCCCGCACACCGCGACACCCCGCGACACCCGGGAGCACGGCGCCGACAAGCAACTAATGTCTTATTCCGTATTCATGTATTTCAGCGTTTACTATGCCTAGAAGTAAGCTATAAACGTACAGCGTCGCTATTTATATGCATGCTGACAGCAATAGCTCGCCATGTAAAATTGCCACCGTATAAGAACAGGAACTATTATCCCACTTGCACAGAACGGTCTCCGTAAGATTAATACACACATTTTGCATAATAAACAATTCGGTACAAAATATGGCAAGCTATCGCATATGAATATTGAAATCGCATGATGCCGACGTCATTATAATTACAGGAGTTACGGCCGCTAAATTATTTCCAATAAACATAACAGATGATGGTTCAGTCCGCCATTAGCTACAACAACGCGCGGATAACGAGAAAAATGTTTAAATATCACACGCTTTTATTACCTCGTAAAATGTTTGTTAGGATCGAAATCGGCTGCGTGTACATTTTACGCGCAATAAAGTATTAAATAATAATTACGTGACGTCAGCGGTATCCGTTATTACCCCACTTGTTTCGCTTATACGGTATATTAATATAAGGGTATGCTTAAGGTATGCGTTACAAAATCATTACACAACCAACTATAATATCCACTTGGACACTTCTGTAGAAAAGCCTGAAAATTTGAAACTACGGATTGGTTTTAATTGGAAATCACTGAGCTAAAATATTTTTTTAACAGAAAATAAATGTTTGTCCTCAACGTTCATTCATAGCCCAGTTTTCGATTCCGGAAACCATCGCAGAAAGATGAAAATTAAAATACCTACGTGGGGCCAACAAACAGATATAAAAAGGTACAAATTAACAAGGCCTGCGATATGATTCCCTAAGCGAGAATAATGTTATTCGCATTACTGCGGTTTGGGACGGCGCGGCTGCGTGGCGTCTGCGGGGTGGCTGCGCGGCCTGATAACACAGTGTGTCCTTGCGGGACATCCCTGAAGCAGACCGTATGCGCGCACCATGCCAGCCGTGAATCACGAGGCGCCGTTTAAAAATTAAAAGTTTCGTTTTAAAAGAGCACCCCGTGTGCATGGCACTGAGCAGCTCGAGCCCGATAAACATCTGACTGTTATTCGAGCAGCCACCCACCGTTGCGCGCTGTTGCGCCCAAATTGGAATACCATCACCTCTGTACATTTTTCTACTAGCTAGCTGTACCTTGCTTTAAAGTGTGTTGTACATTATGTTTACATAATTTGTAAAACAGGCAAAACTTCTTAGGCCTCTCGTCTCGGACAATGGATCGCGCCAGCGAAAATCATATCCACCGTGCAATGAAACGATAGCTATTCCCAAATCCAGTGAGAGGATCCCCCCTCCTCTCACGACAGCGCACATCACCCCCCCCCCCTCGTGTTTGGGTCACGTTCTGGTGCTCAATCGTCGTCACAAGTAAAAACATTGACAAATTAAAAGTTTGACAAGCGCTGACCCGGGGGTAATTACACCGTCATCGGTAGTAGGCGAGGATGTGGAAATATTTTAATTTACTTGAAATGAGGCTGTATCGTACAGTAATGGCAATGCATGAGGATATAAATGTTGTTGAAAATACTATTTAATTGTCTGCTACTACAGGCACAACGAAATGGAGTGGGTTTTATAACCAGTATTTTGAGATAGATAGATAGATAGATAAAACATTTAGAGATGTGCTCATTACACATGAATTTCATACTGCGAGCTACATTTCAAATTATTATAAGTTTCCCTTTTGTCTCTATGAAGAGGTAGAATGTACTGAATTCACGGACCTTATTGTCCCATCTAGGTTTCGGTATCAGGAGCAAATGACCGGCTCAGGTTTAACCTGGCTCTTTCCGTCCCCAGAGTGAACCTGTCATCAGACGAGCCGTCGTGGACCGTGCGCGGCCTGGAGTGGGACGTGCGCTTCCGGCTGCTGGCCGTCGCCTTCAACTCCAAGGGACGCTCGGCGCCCGCCAAGCTGGACGACGTGCTGTTCCGCGACCCCGAGAAGAGAACAGGTTTGTGACCATAGCATAACTGTACTTATTCAGACGGCAGTAAAATCGCCATCATACTAGGAAATATCCGATGAATTATGAAAGCATGAGCGCTTGTACAGTCTCGGTCGTCCAGCTGATCCAAGCGCTCTCGTTCGTTTTACATCCGTCCTCAACAAACCCCTTTGAGCCGCCACTTTGCGCGATTGAAAAGATTTCAAATAGCGGACGATAAAGCGAGCACTCGTGAACCAGCGCTCAATAGAATACCGTCACGACATTTAAGTACAATCATTAACTCGCCATTGAAACATACGAACGCCGGCACTCGTCTATAACTAGTTTTTGTTCTAAATCACTCAGCGAAACTCAATTTGGAGGGTAAAGGGCGGGTCCCCCGAGAGCCCGGGGCCCGGGGGCCCAGCGGCGGCACTAAGTGGCGGCCGAGCGGCCTTTATCCTCCGCGAATTATTAGCCGGGGGAAAACATTAGCCTCCCCAGGAAATATAAGTAACGAGGAAAAGTACCGCCCGAAACGTTCAGCAGTCGTGATCGAGCTAAACGGTGGCCGAGTGACTTTCGCACTTGCTGGCGTGATGGCGTCGCGTGTGTGCGCCGACTGCCGGGGCCGACTGCGGAACTACATTATGAATTTCTTCTCATACGAGAATATTGGTCATCACTCTGAAACATATAATATGGAACGTTTAACTGTTCACCATTTTGTCCAAAATCATATTCTGTAGGTACACACTTGACACTATACTTTGCTTATGCTTGCCAAACGATTGCAGATATAACATGAGCATCCACTCTACAACATACACGTCATCGTTGTGTTTGTTCTTCATTGGCAGTCCACAAACAGCGGGTCGCACTCCGAGCCACCAGTGATGTTTGTCAGCGCTGTGAGCGGTGTCACATCGATCGCTGCAGAAGTAGGCCGCTCCCTGCAACCTCAAGATAATCCCATTTTAATTAAACGCGCTCGGATTTACCGGCGAGATTAATCAAGAGGCTCTCTCCTCGTGTGTCCTCCTCCACCTCGCTACGTCACTGCCTCGCTAGCTCACTAGGAGGACCACCGATACTGTCGCACTCACGTTATAGACTAAACTTTAGTATTAATTGCCGATGTCCCCAGATATTCACTGTCGGGTTGGATTCCGCAATGTTGAAAATGTTTGTTGGGGATACAAATATTTGCGATGATATTCATGTAAGTTTTCAATATGTGTGAACCCTAAAACAGCTTGTCCTCGTAAGTTTATAACTGTTTACTTTGAAGGCCTCCAATCCAACATACCTACGAGCAATGTGCATTTTAGAGGAGGTGGAACTTGAAGTATCGTAGCCACATGGCACGATTTACCGTCGAATCAAACTCAATTTACTTATTTACTCATGTAGAACATTGGAAGGCATCTGTGAAAAATCTTGTGTTACTCAACAGAAATAAGTGGGCCATCACTCGCGGCGCCTAGTGATGCGGAAAAACTAATGTGCGTGCTATCGACGGCGCCGACGTCCACATGGGGAACCTTTAATTTCTCGCCTCGAAGAACCGAACCTCGGCCCACGCGTTTTTTAATATTGAACGTTTGATTTTGTCCGCTGCGACCCTGATTTCGTGGTAAATTGACAGGATTTCGAAATTCACCCCTTTTAGTTTGCCGACGATATAGGTAATTTTTGATGAAATCAATTTCTAAATGTCATTAGCATTACGCACGGTCGGCGGTCCGAGTTCGGCAGGACACAACGAGGGGCTCTATGGTATCGATCAGTTGCGAGCGGTAAGCTCGGTCTCTGTACGAGACGTGCTCGTGTAATGAATAATGTTCCACAATGAGCGATCACGTATGTGCAGGCGTCGCCGTCACATATTTATATCCAGAGGTACGCCACAACAATTCATCTTCGTTGACAAACACGCCGCACCGCGTCTAAGCTGTGCGCGCTCAGCAAATGAATAATTTAGCAATTTTAATTCTATTTACACAATAATTTTATAATGAACACTCATCAATGTGAATGATGAGTGTTCTTCGTCCTGAAATGTTTCAATATGATGGTGTTTCTGCGTTCAGTCGAGTGTATGAAGTCTCTCAAGGAACGAGTCTCCAGACACAAACACGTGTATCTGTACAAGTGAGACGCCACTCTGTGGCCAAGCCAGGTACGAGCCATCACTGGCAGCACCCGCCTCGGAGGACCAGAGAGGAGAGAGAGAGATAGAGGGAGGTCGGGATGGGAGGGGAAGGAGATGCGACCAGATCGCCTCCCACAAACAAATGGCAATAAGTTTAGAACGAAATTGAAAGTAAACAGCTCGATAGAGGAGCACGGACCACTCCGGCCATTTGTGTCCTACACAACAAGCAATTTGGATTATCTGTAATTTATGAAGTGGTTCAGCTGCTTCGGCTGATTGATCGCAAATACTGATAAGTCCTAATCTTTCGGGATTCCGACTGGGATTAACGTTGAATTAAAGTTTGGGAGGTGGGGCTTAGAAGCACCGTTATTAATACGCTTTAGTTAAACTAATTTGATGAAGCGACTACCGACTGAGCGTACGGAACAAGAACTTTATGACCGTGTCAATCGCTCAAATTCTTAAAAACTGTTTGCATTTAATTTTTTGTTGGGTTTCGGTTTAAGAACAACTTTATTTCTCATAAAGAATTGTATACAAATTCACTTACTGAGAAACAATATCTAAAACTTAGATTTATAATTAGAGCGCACAGATGTACGAATAGAAAATAACAAAACAAAAAAATGTGGGTAAACAAACAATCACAACATGGATCTACGAATTTTATATTTGCTAGATGTGGCATTGATGGCATAGTCTAGTATCACTAGCAGTTTATTATTTTATGACTATTTTATTTTAGTTTCTATTTATATATTTTGGATACATTATACATGGTTAAATTTTTTTGTTTGAAATACTAAATCGAGCAATACATAAATAACGTAATAAATGAAATGGGGACACATTAATTTCGGAGAACAGTACCAGAACAGTACCTAGCTCAGTCGTCGCTTTTACTGAAATGGAAACTCGTTTAGAATTAAATTGCGTTCCCGAAGTAGCGATAACAGAGCATAAATCAAAAAACAATTATAAAGATGTAATTGTAGGACACAAAGCAGATGTAATTAGCGCCTGATACGGACCGGAAGCGGGATTAATCCGATGCTCTCTGTGGCTTCCTATTGGCGGAGCGAGCCGGACCGACGCGGACGTCCGGGTGATTGCGGCCGTAATACCCGTACCTACTGAACACCCCCGTATAGCATGTACAGTTGAATTAATTCAAGTGCCAAACAGGACCACTCTAACTGGACTGTTAAAATGAGCAAATTTGTAGCAGTAATGTGAAAATCTAACAAAAATACTCACAGATTGTGTTTTAGCTTGAAGGTTTTGTACCTTTAATGAGAACGAAATAATATTAGATTATACACCGAGGGAATAAAGCAGTGTCTTATGTCACGGGCGTCATTTTGAATCCCAAACGCAATGAAGGATTCGGGAGTTTAGAGTTTAACTCACAAGCGAAGCGAGGGAATTAATATAAGAATCTTGAATGCAGCGAGGGATTCAATCTAGCTCCAGACACCTTTATCCCCGAGGAAGATACTCTGGCTCCAGAGAGTGTTATAAGTACTGTACCGCCAATTTAGCTGACAGGTGAGGTTCCAAATTTAAATCACGGCGTGTTATAATGAAATCCAGTAGGTACAACATTATTGCCCGGCTGTGTCCCCGGCCAATAATGACTCACTTTAGTTTAGGTTTGCATGACATTTAATTTGACGTTTTTGATCAGGTGGTATGAAAAAATATAAAACCATGGTGACCTGTGCAACTTAATAACAAACGTACCGCTCGCTTCCGTCTCAAATCCGTAACCCGGGGCACAAGTGGGCCGCGTCACCCGCGTCCTGCTCGCATGCATAAGCAACAAATGACAGGCAGGCGGGCCGCACACTTAGCAACGCCGTATGCAGCTGTAGCCCGCACAGGTACGACAGTTAGTCGCATACGGGAACACTTCATGAATGATTTACACGCCGCACACGGTCACACGACCTTGTCTTCATAAATACGCGACGAGATAATGAGGCGCGTCACCCAGATCGCAACGCACCTAATCTCGTGGAAATACGGCACACGGATAAACAAATACATATTCCGCGACTGGCACTGGGTCACAAACTGCACTCGTTATGGTAATGGTGCCTTTGACGCCGCGTGCGACGCGCCGACCTGCATACGTGAGGGACAATGGCCGCCGGAGAGACGCCCTTCGAATACATTTGCTTTTCGTCGCATAAATCGGGGTTATACCAGCTCAATCAAAGTAGTAAATAGCCCGTTTGAATCTACGACGGATTTAGACAAAAAATTATGCCGGCAAACATATCATTTTTATTTGGTTGGCGTTCGGCCGGGCGGCCATTTGTTAGCCGGCTATTTGAGCCGTATTCAGTGGAGTCGAGCCGCCAGCTCGAATAAATCAACCGCTTCGAGCCGTCCTGCCGCACTGAAATATGATCGCGCGCCACTCTAATCCGCCTTTTGTTTTAGAGCCATTACACCCGCCCGCGCGGCCGCGGCGGACCCGCCACTTAACATATTGTCACTAAAGCGAGACCACTCAAATCTCATTTTATTGTAATAAATTACTTACCTACCCGGCTACCTATTTTTGACCCACTTTCAATATCTGAAAGGTCTGGGCCAGTGGGCCTCCATTTGCCAAGGATTATTGTTTCCATTTCGTCTATTGACCGACCCTGGATTCCTGATACGAATTTGATCTTTATGTTTTTTATATCAAACTAGTGTTACCCTGGTTGCCTGAACACCTGCGATAGCACTCAAGTAGGGTTTCACACGCTCTTAACTCGAAATACCCAAATCCAGAAACAGTCCCTAAATCCTTTGCAAACACCGAATACAATCATGGTCGTAGTCTCTCATTTCTAAAGAAGTTGCTTATCATGCGGTAGGTATCCAAAATGTGATGTTAACACTAAACGCGTTCATCACCGCTAACATTATATCGGTCGCAGCCGGTACATCGGCGAGCGCTGCCTGTCTCCATTAGCAGGTCACAGTAGCCAGCTCAATATACAATTTTACAAGCCGGTCAGTCCGTCTGTCCCCGCAAAGATGCTAAACGTGTACTCATCTCAATACTCACGTTCCCGAAAGCGTCACGAACTGAAAGAGACGAAAGATTCAGTCAGAGTGCAACATTGACGGCCCTCCCCGCTTGGAACGGCTTACTAGGATTTATGACAACATTAGCAGTCATTTTAGAAAGTTTCGCGCATTTATTCTGCAAGTGTGGACGCTAACATTTTATTCATGCTCTAGAATAACGCTGGGAGTATGTGTGGATATTATGTGCGCTGAAATACGAAGTGCCTTGTCAGGGCTGAGAGCAAAACGTTTCGTACAGAAGGCCCATTGCAGCTGAATATTACAATGTAGACATAATTATGTCTATATTGATATGATGTATGACCTTACGAATTTAACAGAAACCGTAAAGCGTAAACGCATGGAACAAAAACAATTTTCTAATTTGCGCCCGTAGCTTCGTCTGAATAGAGTATTCTACTTGATAGAAAAAATACAATAAAATTCTATTTAGTCGTTCCGGTAGATTTTCAAAAAATATTCGACACCTATTTTTTTTAATTAAATGATTTTTTTTTACCATCGTAGTGACGTCACGCGAGTTTTCAACACACTGTATCTTCGTCACTTTTTATTTACGAGAAAAAAGAAAAAATACGTGTCAATGGTTTTTGGACGGACCAATTAGATTTTTTCAATACCCTATTGAGGTTAAGTCTAAGTGCGGAAAATGGAGTCCCTACTCTACTCTACTACTCTACCCTATTGAGGGTCGACATTTTCTGAAATTCTCTGGCTTTTAGTCCTCAACCTTACTTGTTGGTGACATACTCACAAGTCAGCTATGACATTAATTTATAGTAACTGATATCATGTATGCCTTCTTCACAAGTGTCACTAGAGTGGATAATATAAGGCAGCGTACAAGCGAGGCGTCTAATGGCACGCGCGACTACACCTGCTCAGTCGCGCAGTCGCCGACCTTACGAGTAGCGCAGTTATACAGCGCAGTGTATTGAATATGTAAAATGAAATGTGATAAAGATAATAATGGAATAATTCCTAGATTATTTTTTTAGAAATAAAATCAAACTACATAATTATACAGAGTAAGTAGGTATTGTGACTGTCCGTGGAATGTAGCACACCGGGGTATTTTTTATTAAGAAAAAATTGTGGGTGTTCGTGGTTGTAAACAAAGCATCAATATGTTACGAATTGGCACAGGAAGCCATCGCTCTGACTATGAATACGCAATATTTTGGATCAGATTTGTCGTATTAATTACGAGGCGCGGAAAAATACAATAACGGTGTAATAAATCACTGATAAAGTGCAATGAATAATGATTATTCATTCGTCGTCGTTTTTACGAATCGGCTGGCGGCGGCGATGATTTATCGGCGCGTGCAGCGGACGCGGACGGCGGCGGCGGCGGCGGCACACAGAGCCGCGCGGGGCTTGGTCGGTCGCACGGACTGCCCGGTCACCAGGCGTCGCGTCGTGACGTGACGTTTGCAGCCCGCCTGTAGGGGTACAGTACAATCAAATAGTAAACACTCTCGCGGCTCTATTCTATCAGCAATATCAATTTTCAAAGTGACATAATTGAAGGGATTTACATTAATGACGTGACATTGCGATTGCACTGGTCAATCTCATACATTGTGACAACCACTATCGCCATGCTATCGTTGATAGAATGTTACTTGTCAAGAGGAAAATTTTGTAGATCTTTATTGCCACCTCAGCACAGCAACAGTAAAGCAACTTCAGTTAAATAAAGAATTAATAATGATGTAGTTAACGTAAACAAATAATCGTAAAGCCGAGTCTCATCGAAAAGCATCGAAGTCTTATAGGAAATAACAGAATCGCTGTCTAACTTTACTCGCCTTCCATGTAAAATGCAAAATTTTAATTGCTGGCTAAGGGTCGCCATGTATTAGAGTGAGTCAACGATGAGTCAACGTGTAATAATGCCAATAATTAGTGTGTGCAGTTACAAATATACCTAAGGTTAGGCGAGCTGCACACTACAACAATATTAAACACATACAATAAGAAACGCTAGATTAGTTTCTTATATTATGTCGATCTCCCATATATACATAGGTTTATTTATATATCTCATGGTTCCGTTAAATGAAATATAAGGGTTGTGACACATTCGCATGGAGAGGAACATCAAATTACACGTAGTTTCAATTGCCTCACCTAACACGTCGCGAATAGTTTGCAAGTTATAATCTCCGTGTAACTTGTAACAACAGCAATAGAACGTAACGCAAGTAATTTGTAGCGCCGCGTCGCCCGGTGTCGCCGTGTCGCGCGTGTCGCTCGCGCGTCCGCGCAACACATTAGTGTTGCGCTTGCGACACAACTTTCATCATTAATAGCCGCCCTTGTGATTAATATTTACATTAATGCTATGTAAATTGCCACTTTGATGGCAACTTAATGTTATTTAGTAGCAACTCCAACAACAGATGCTTCCCGTGAACAAACTTAAGTGGGCTTTGAAAAAACATGTCGTCTGAAGACGCCATTTTTTTGGCTTTGAGTCAGAAAACAACGTAACATTCCGGGTAGCGACTGATAAGAAAATAACGTATTTCCTGCCGAATGTCGAGCACATTGTGAGTGTAGTCGAGTTTTATTTTAATAAAAAGCTTATTTGTCGTGAAGAATAATATCGGCAGTGGCAGAGAGTCTCTCGTACACTGTGACAGAGGCAGGGCGTCTCGCGCCCTCTCGAGACGCCAATAAAACTAACAAACCAATAACGTAATAATATATTCTAGTTCCTCCGCTCGCACTGCCGACGCCGCGGCCGCGCCGCTCCTTGTCAACGACTGTATGAATTTATATTGGATGTGATTGCAAAACTGTATTGATATTGCTTCACTTAATAAAACTACTGAGTGATTTGAATATTGTATGCCTGGCTGGAGAGAGAGCTGATACGATGATTCCTAGTTATGACTAATTTGCCGACTGAGGGAAACAAAGGTCCTTTTATAATCAAAAGAATAGAATATCGTGTTTTATGAGACGTGCCGTAACAGAAGCTTTCAGTGATCTCTGAGGAGACATTGTGATTTTACGAGTTCAGAATATCTTGTAAAATGTTGGCAGTTTTATGATTTTGATTATGTATAAGGCATTACCTCGAAACTAAGATAACTGATGAATTACTTTTCATAAGATACCTTAATTTAAAAAAATGGAAGTTGGTCACTGAACTACTGCTGCTGGTTACTGTTTTCACCATTTCCACAATTCATAGGTAAACATAATTATATCCTTCTTATCTGTTATAGTTCATTGCTGTCATCGAGAAGACTGTTCATCGTATGAAGCAATTGATTTTGTTATGTTGACATAATTAAGGAATTTTCATTCCGAGCGTGTTACGCAATTAGGGTCCAGGTGTCGCTCACCGCTCCGCCCGCTCACTCCGCTTAGTCCGCTCACTTCGCTCATTCCGCTCCAGTAGTCCGCTAATACCTACGTCCCTCCGGCCGCCGCTCGCTATCATTCGGCAACACTCGTGTGTTTCCGTCGATTCATTATCCCAAATCAAATGGAGGATTTAATACATCCTAACTGGGGCAACGATGCGTTGAGCCAGATACCGTGAACGAAGTGAGGAAACTCATAATTCCAGAGTTTTAATTTTAAAATATCAGTAGAAACTAAAATAGCGTTATATTGTATGTGGGGAAATATAAAGTACCTACCTAAATATGGTTCTCCTAAAATTACTAACTATGGGACAATGGGACTCGCTCTGGAATATTTGAGAAATAAGTTAGGTATCATAACTGTATCATAACTGTTGTTAGCCATGCGGAGTGAGAATGATGTTAGGAGCGTTTATATTGTCAGTTTTACCAAAGTTAGAAAGAAATTGTCTTCGAAAATACGAGCTAAAAACTAAACCGTTCCTTTTTGGCTATGAGCGCCATGCATTTCGGTTAACTTAGTTTCAATAAACACATTAGTGTTGTGCCAGTTGTTTGATCCCAACAGGGTGCAAGTAGCAACCGACTAAAACAAGTGATTTTTCCTCGTAAAGGACTGAATATTACCTGAAGTAATCGTGACTATTTAACTACCTATTCTAAGGATCGGCAAACTGAAGTGGCAGTGGACAGGGCACATTGATTGCTCGCAGAGCAAATGTTCGATGGGGCTGAAAAGTTCTGGAGTGGCGACCGCATACCGGAAGACGTAGCGTTGGAAGGCCTCCTACAAGGTGGACCGATGACCTGGTGAGGGTCGCTGGTATCCAATGGATGCAAGACGCACAGGACCGGTTGTTGTGGCGACACTTGGGGGGGCCTATGTCCAGCAATGGACGTCTTTCGGCTGATATGATAATGATGATGATGATTTAGTTATTTATTAGTGAGGAACCAGGCACCTCAACGCGTTCCGTTACATGGTGTCGGTCGTAAAAGAATAGCACCATCCCATCACTTCCCGTCGGTGTCGTAAGAGCGTTTGTTTTCATAATTATGAACAACTTTCACTGTGGGACCAACACTGAAATCGCAAAAAAATAAATCGGCTGCCCCATTCATTTCTGTGCGCATAACACAACAAAATGTATCTACCTAATGAACAGCTGTTTTTTTTGCGATTTTCGTGTTGGCCCCATAGTAAAAGATGTTCATAATGACGAGTACAATGACCCCTTAAGAGGTATTGCGTTTATTCTGTTACACGTTGTTTATTGGGATCGGCGTCCAGTATCAGTATTTTGCATTAGCGAAAGCGTATCTAACCTCCACAACCCAGTAACTGGGTAACACGGTACCCCTGGGCACATTTCCTGGCTTCCGACTATCCGTAACGACTGTCAAGTATCTACAAATGACAGCCGGGACCAACTGCTTATCGTGCTGTCCGAGGCACGGTGTGCACTGTGCAGGCACCCTCCGAGTGTACACGACGCTAGCCGAGCTCGATCCGTGCATCACACTGTGCGGTGCGGCTCATGGTATTTAGCCACGAGCTTGTCTTGGTAACAAGTCAACGTGTGAGATCAAATAATATTTAGTACAAAGCTATCTTCAAGGCTTCTGAATTGAGATCTAGAGTTCACTCGATGCAGTTGTTAGTAACGTATTCATTTACAAAATGCATAACAGTTGAATGATAGTTGGCGGCACAAAAATTTCTAAACGAAAGTTAGCAACTACCAACAGCACAGCGGAGCGAGACACACTGTTGTCAGTTGTGAGTTAGTGAGGCGGAGTGCGCACTGGTTGCGAGCCATTCATCAAGGCAATGTCAATAGTCACACTGACATAAATGAAAACTAAACTAAAACGAGAACACCTGAATAATGGAATACCTTTTTAGTTTTTATAGCGAGGTATAAAACATGGCGTGGGCCGCAACAATGGCTTAGTTATTTTAGCACCATCTTTGTTTATGTAGGCTCCATCACCTGACTGTATCCGTTGCTTTATTAACACCTAAGAGCGGATTTCACCAATGAAACTGAACGCGATCAGTACATCTAAACTGCGTTCAAGAGCTGTCAGTGTAAATATTCCATAGAAAAATAATGACACTGACAGCTCATAAACCTGGTTTATTCGCTGATCGCGTTCAGTTTCATTGGTGAAATTGGCCCTTATAGATATATTTATGCGCAAACCTGCAAAACTACGTGTGAACCCTTCTTTAAGCAAAGTCATAAATTCCGTACAAAACAAGCCGTATTTACACAACTTGTTTACATATTTGAGCGTTCAAATTAATCGACAGTAGTCCAATTATCAAGTCAGTACTAAGTCAAATTAAAAGTCATTGAACAATGTAACATCAAAGTTTATTGAGTTGTTCTTTGAGTTTTGTAAAGGGATCTTTGGACTGTAGGCAAATGAATTTGCACAAGGAAATACCGTTCCTTAGTAGTGGGATAGCGTTATGATGAGAGCATGGGGAGTCAGCCGCGAACACGTGGCACTACATACTCATAACGTACATACGACTTGGACCAATTTGCAATTGATAATTGCAATCTTGAAGTAAAGTTTCAATAGTTTTTAATTCAAATAGGTACCTACCTACTTTTGTAAAATAATCTGATAATTCAGATAAGAACCAAAAACACGTAGGTACTTAACAAAATAGAATACCTACATCGATATGCTAACCTGTGTTGTATTATCTGTCAGGATACCTTACTTGAATGAACAAAATTAGTCACGTTAGCATCGTTCCCATTTCGGGGTTTTGCAAAATAATATTAATTTAAGAAGGATTTCAAGGATAGCATGCTCCTTGAAAAATGTAAAAAACGCGAAACGAGAGCAAATCCCGTGGATACGGCGGCAGACGCACCTGCCCCTAATTAATTATTGAAGTTACAAATAGGCCCGCATCAGCCGCTCGCACCGCGCACCCCGCGCCCGCCCGCTGCCGTGCCCGAGGATGCCACAATACACCAGAGCAATATAGGACACGAGTTTTTCTTAGATCTTAGAACATCGGCAAATCAGATGTATCGGAAGCGAATGAAACGCGACTGTTTGAGTGAGCACTATGACCACGTGGGCAACTCTTACTCTTTATACGCAGCAACCGAATATAATAAAACCTATATTATATATAGGTAAGTAATTTGCACGTCCGTCGCGTCGGCAAGTTGTTTGTTGCCACCGATTTGATAAATTACATAAATGGTATTCATTAAAGCAAACCCATGCACTTGTTTGTTTTGTTGCGGTTTGTGGGATCGATAACAGTTGTGTGGCTTTACTAGTTTTTACGAACGCGAAACGAGGATAATAACTCAGACATACCTAAGTGGTGTGTGATAACGTAGTCATGTATAATTTGGTAACAGGTAAATGATTAACGTACCTAACCAATTGAAGTCAACAACTACTAATAACAACATGCCAGTACCTAACTTGCTAATTAGAATAATCCAACGGATTTTGCTCAATTATTATTCCTCTCGACCAGTACGAGTACGCATAAGGAAATTGTTATCAACTGACCTACAATAATATCAACTAATGACGCACATACTTCTTTCTCCCATTTCATGATGGCCAGTAGGAAATATTACAACAACTCGTCCAAACTACTGGAAGATTTTATCACAATAATGATCGTTTGAAACAAACACTAATACTAAACGGCAAGCAATGCTATAACCCCACCAAACGTGTCTCCACGTTGCCGTCGTGGTGGGGCTTGCGTGTCTCAGTGATCTTGGGGGCTTTGCCGGTAGAGCCACTCATGCCGGAAGGTCCCAAGTGAGAGACCAGACCAAGAGAGACACAAGAGGGGCACACCGATCGGAGACTTGAGCAGTGTTCGGGTCCTCGGACGGTGTGCGTCTCATTGGCTTGCTCGCTGCTCTCTGGTACGCGTCTGATCATCAGACGTGACTGTGAGGGCAGCGAGCAAGCACTGAGAGAGAAGGGGAGAAAGGGACCGCACCCTTAAAAAGGACAATCATGGACAGGCCTGCTAAAAAGATATTACCCCAGGGCGGTACGGACTGCACAGCGGTCCGAGAATCCGCCACGCCTCATGCGTCAAGCCCCTCGTATTCTGGGGGGGGCAACAGGGCTGTCCACCAACCGTTTGCCGATGGCAACAAGGGCCGAGGAGGCCCCCGATCCGAACTATCCGAGGAGGACCCGATCGGCATTAGTTTTGGCTCGCCCGACAGAGTGTCGGTCGGGCGGAGCGCGGAAAGAGGCGCTCTATATTGGAGGAGGGGCTCGCCTGAGCGTCACCCGGGTGCAGAGTCGGAGTCCGAGTTGGACTCCGACGACCTGGTGACTATTAGCTCGGCGAGCTCTGGACCCGAGGGGGCGGGGGCTGCTGCGGAGGACTCCAGGTCCTTCCGCAAGCGGCCCAGAACAGAGGAAGACCGGGGGTCGTCCGGCAGCGAGGAGGTTGCCTCGGCTCGCAAGATCCCCACCAGCAGGCGGGGCAAGGGCCGAGAGGGAGGCAAGGGGAGATTGCCCGCCTCCAAGGTGGCTGGTCAGCGAGCCGGGGAGCTCGTCGCTGACGGACGACCCCCCGTAGAGGGCGGTCGCAGGGCTCCTGGTTCGGAGTCCTCCGGCGGTGAGCCGGATGACTCCGGACAGGAGCGGGTCCGGAGGGCCGGGTTTGCGGAGGTAGTGGAGGCCGCGCTTCGCGATGTGGCCTTGAAGAGGAAATTGTCCTCTAAGAACAAGGCCATAAGCGAGGCGATGGCCTCCATTCTGGCGGCAGCGGAGGGTAACCCAGGGGGGCCTCCGCGGGACGAGATGTCCGAGCTGCGGGCGGAGGTCGCCCGCTTGGCTGCCGCCACGGAGCGCCTCCAGAGGGAGAATGCGGGGCTCCGAGCAGACCTGGCCAGGCTCCAGGGAGCCGGCCCACAGGGGGCGCCTGAAGGGGGACGCAGGGAGAACAGCCAGCCCGTGCCGCAGGAGGGCCAGGTGCTGGACCTGGTGCGGCAGGAGATGGCTGCCTTCCAGGCGCGGTTTTCCGTCCTGGAGGGCATCGTCCTGCGCCCCCCGTTAGCGGCGAGTGGGAAGGCTCCAGGCCGGAAGGCGGCGTCGTACGCGGCCGCCGCGGCTGCCACACCGGGGTCGTCCGGCCAGGACAAAGGGTCCGGGCCGGCACCCGCGAAGCCGGTGCCGGGAAAACCGGACCCGGCCCCGGGAAGGAAGAGAAAGGGTGGGGTTGCTGCGCGGACGGCGAAGGCTCCTGCGCCGTCTGAGCAGCAGCTCCCCCCGGCTTCCTCGCCTTCAGCTCCTCCCCCGGCTCAAGCCGAATGGCAAGTTGCCGGGGAGAAGAAGAAGGCGGGAAAGGCAGCCAGGGCGGCCAAGAGGCGGGAGAGGAAGCGGCGGCAGAAGGCGCGAAGCGTCGCGGCTGCGCTGCGCCCCCCGAAAACCGCGGCTGTAGTTCTGACGCTGCAGCCGGACGCGGCGAAGAGGGGCGTGACGTACGCGGATGTGCTCACCAAGGCGAAGGAGGCAGTGAACCTTGGTGAGCTGGGCATCGTGGGGGGCCTTCGGCTCCGGGTCACCATGACTGGGGCCCGGATGCTGGAGATCCCCGGGGCAGCCAGCGGCCCAACCGCGGACGCTCTAGCCGAAAGGCTCAGGGCGTCCCTAAGCGCGGACGATGCCCGAGTGTCCAGGCCCACCAAGCGCATCGACATGCGCATCTTGGGCCTGGACGACTCCGTCACGGAGGCGGAGGTGGTGGCCGCCGTCGTTAGGACGGGGGGGTGCTCAGCAGAGGAGGTGAAGGCGGGCACCCTACGTCCTGACAACACGGGCATGCGCACCATCGTGGTGAGCTGTCCCGTGTCGGCGGCCAAGTCCATCTCGGAGGGCCGTAGGTTTTTGGTGGGTTGGGTTTCCGCGCAGGTCAAACTGCTGGAACCCCGACCTCTGAGGTGCTTCCGGTGCCAGGTGGGCCACCATGTAGGAGCACAATGCACCTCGGAGGTGGACCGCAGCGGTCTATGTTTCCGCTGCGGTCAGCCCGGTCACAGGGCCGGCTCCTGCGACGCCGCGCCGCACTGCGCAGTCTGTGCGGCAGCTGGCAAGCCGGCCGACCACTGGGCTAGGGGTAGGGCCTGCGCCCCACCCGCCAAAGCCGGAAACCGGAGAAAGCCCTCCGCCACCGCCGTCTCTGCCGCGACCGCCGCCACCGCCGCCGCTTCCTCCGCCGCCAAAGCCGGTTCCACTGCGGCTGCTGCTACTGCAACAGCCGCAGTGGAGCCCCTACAACGGGCTCCGGAGGGGGCTGAAATGGAGTGCCAGTAATGGCCCCATTTCACCCCCTCCTGTTGAACGTCAGCCACTGCGCCGCCCAGGAACTGATGCTCCTGAGCATGGCGCAGTGACTGATGCCTGTGGACGGCGAGCAATGGGTAGCTCGCCGTCCGATCAGAACAGGCCCGGGTTGACGGCGCGCTGTGTTCTACGCGCGCCAAGCCAGCAGTCGTCAGCATGGGTCGGGGCCCGTTAAGGCCAGAGCCTACCAGGGTTGCGGATTTGTTCGAAAGAGTTACCGTGGCCCTGGAACGTAAAGGCACTAAGAGGAGCATGGGTGGGTTTTAGTCAGTAGAAGTCTGACACTCCCTGCCGCTCCACCCAGAGCGGGAGGGGTCATTTGATGATTTCCCATCCAATAAAAAAAAAATAAAAAAAAAAAAAAAAAAAAAAAAAGCAATGCTATAACAATTAAAAGTACTAAAATCTCAAAGATATTCCGCATGGATACTTTCATGAACATGACTACTTACCTTACATAGCGACCTACGAACGAAAATAGAAGTTATTTGTAAAGCGTAGTGTACGGTCGACTAGGCCCGCCATTGCTTGGTGCTCGAAGCAACGTGGACTTCGTCGTAGCAAGCTATGCGATGAGGTTAAGATTCGACGACCGATAGCAAATTGAAATGTACTCGTAAATAGACCAACGTACGCTGACGATTTTGTTTTGTATTCTTGTAATAAAAATATAACAGAAAGTGTAAATAATATTCAAAATGCACTCAACACTATAGTTATTATATTAAATCAATTGGGGTTGACATTGTCGACTGCTAAAACCAAGTTATGTTTATTTAAAAGAGGACGGAAAAATCTCCAGTTACCTATCTTAATTAATAACAATCCTATAGAATTAGTCATATCGTATAAGTATTTAGGTTTTTGGCTTGATAGTTGTGGTAAACGAATAAATGAATGTTTCCAAAAGACACAAAAGCATCTTAATTTGCTTAAAGTCTTGGCGGGGTCGACATGGGGGGTACATCCAAAACATTTGCGTAAACTTTACGTATCTTTAATTAGAAGCAGAGTAGATTATAGTTCATTTTTGTTTGATAATAGTTGTAAGATCAATACTTATAAGTTGGATAAGGTTCAGAACCAAGCATTACGGATTATAGGTGGTTTCATAAGAAGCACACCCACACATGTAATGGAGTCAGAGCTTAGCGTTCCTCCTCTGCATTTACGTAGGAAATATTTAGCATGCAAATTTTGCTTGAAAGCTTTCTCTCAGTCTGACAATGTTACTAATAATTTACTATCCAAACTAAGTTCCCTTTGTAATAATAGCTATTGGATCAGGAAAAAAACACTCACTCAACTTGTAGACATTTATAATTTGATGAAAAACGTGATCATATCATCGTCGTCACCGTTAAGAATGTTTCTCTTAAAACTTGGGTGACTAACATCAATGTTAATAATGTAATTAATTTTCACTTAGACAGTTTAGTTCAGGCAAAAAATACCACGATTATAACATTTTAAAATGCAATGTTATAACCGAGTTAAGAGAAAAGTATGACGGTTGGTATGTGATATTTACTGATGGCTCAAGAAGCGCAAGTGGTCGCGGTGCTGCTTTTTATGATCCTCGTGTAGCAAATAATTCTTCTTACAATAATTGTTTTAAATCAACCTACGAATTTTCAGTAATGTCGATGGAACTCATAGCCATTTTAGAAGCACTTTTGTATTCTCGATTAATTCAACAGAATAAGGTTTTGATTTGTTCCGATAGTACAAGCGCTTTATATCATATAGCTCGATGCGCCTCTGGTGGCAGAGGTACACCGATAGCTTATGACATCCTCTCTGAAATGTATGAGAACAATTTAAGGGACATTCAGTTGAGATTGCAATGGATTCCATAACATATTGGTATCAGAGGTAACGAGGAGGCTGACATGTTGGCGAGAAAAGCAGCAGTAGATGGAAAAGAGGTTCTAATTTTGCCAAATTACACTGAGTTGTTGCGTAAATACAAAAAGTACTGCCACAATAACTGGACGGAATATTTTAATAAGAGATCTTTGGAAAAAGGAATTTGGTACAAAACAATACAATGTGAACCTCCTCGAATACCATGGCTCATTAATGTGAGTATGAGTAGATCTTTGATGGTAACAGCGTTCAAATTAAGATCTGGTCACGTTCCACTGAACAAGTTCGCACACATGATGAGGAAATCTGATTCTCCAAATTGTGACGTGTGCGGTGTAATTGAAGACGTTCACCACCTATTGGTGGAATGTGTCCGTTACGAGACGAATCGAGAGTTACTTATAAATACTCACTACCTGAGCAGATCTAATGTGGGTATGTTCCACGAGTTGTTGTCTTCTCCTTTGTCTGAAGCCGCTAAAGCGCTGATTATGTTATTTAGTCGTAAGCCTTAATTTAGTAAGTAGATGTATTTTAGTTTAAGTTAGGGTACAATGGAATTGACATGTACTTTATGTATAAAAATTCCTTAAATAAATAGAAAAAAAAAAAAAAAACAACCAATGTTTTTGGTCCAGTAAGATCTAACATAATGTTCGTACACAGACTGCGGCCGAGGGAGTCGGGGACACTCTCAATTAAGTGATGAAGGTAACGACGGACGGAAAGTCTTTTTATACAAAATGCTAATTCCATCTGGACGACGCCAGCGCCGGCTGACTGCGATTGGATATCGGCTTGCACTCTTAATTTGAAAGGACGAGGAAAAATCATACCGAGCTTTATCTACTATTCAAATAACGGCTCTGCAAAGTAAATGATTGTGCCCGGACTACCCGCCGTGTTGACTTTATTGATATAAGAGACTTAAATGTGACGCCGGAATAAGTTCAGTTATAAATGGAACTGTTTTCAGGATTGAATACATTTTGTGAAGCTTCCTGAATGTATAGCGAAACAATGTTGTGACTTGTACTTAGTATCTCGAGAGGCAGAACGTCGAACAGTACCGCAATATGCGATGCTTCTATGCAAATTCTCCGAAGTGAAGCCTCAGTCTTTGACTAAGGTTCATCAGCGAGCTGATCCGCCTCGACAGCCGTCTTTAACATAAGCTATCTTATGACGTGTGTGACTGTCTGTCCACTAAAGAATAATATCACTCTTAAAATAATATCCAATTGTATGGTGTAGAAAAAATTGTCCTTGAGTTCCGCGAAGAATTTGCGTACCTACTTTGGAGTTTCAAAACATTTTTAACATTTATTTGAATTGTCACTGACACGTGCAGCCTACTGTGAGTGAACAGTGAAAAAGTTTCTCTAAAAATTGACATTTATCAATTTGTGTTTGTTTGCCCCTCAGCGACGGAGGCGCAGCTGGGCGTGAGCGGCGTGGTGGGCGCCCTGGGCGCGGGCGCGGGCGCGGTGTGCGCGCTGGTGGCGGGCGCGTGCGCGCTGGCGCTGCGCCGGCGCCGCCGCCCGCGCCTGGCCAAGCCCCCACCCGCGCCCGCACTGCCCGCCAAGCTCGACCACGACGACGCCGAGCCCGACCTCATACCTAACAACTACTGTAAGTTACTTCTTCTATGTATTTCCGAGTTTATGGTTAACCCTTATATAGTTTGAGCCCAGTGACATTACTGACGTTCATTAAGCGAAACTATAACATGTACAGATCTATCTGTTATACCTACTTTTGTTTATAGCGTTTATCCTCATCCCGCTATGCCGTGATTCAATAGCAAACGTAGAATAGGTATATCAAATTGAAAAAGAAATTGGTATTTTTAGTGTACCTATTGCTTTTCAAAGAACCCTCCTTTTTAGATATCCTCGTTAAAATTTCGATTCTTATAAATGCCTAAAAAGGTAATCATTCATTTTTCTAAACATCGAGCGTCATTTATGAAATACTTCAATGTATTCAATCATACGCCAAGTGTCCTAAAAACAAACATTCTGAACTGCCGAAATATTGATGGGAACATTGCGTTCTAATAAGTTCAATAACGTCACGTTCGTTACAAACTGATAAACATTCATTGAGTGTGCATAAAACATGAAGCGGGCTCACAATGGAGCTCCGTCATTAGCACAGTGCTCATGCATGCGAGATCATCGCCTCCGCCCGACCCGTGACCCGCGACCCGCGACCCGCAGCCAGGGTCTAAGGCGTTCTACTTCAATCTAATACATTTTTAAACTTAGGAGCCGCACCGAGGTCCGTTCTAGAAATGCTTTTTGTGTGTGTGTGTGTGTTTTTTTCCGAAAACCTAATACTGCGGCACACACAATACAATCACACGACTGATATGTACTGACTGTTACAATATTACTCAGGTTGAGCTTCAAACCATTTCCATTCAATTGTTTCACTTCGGGATCGTGATCAACGTTTGCTACAAGCGCGCAGATTATGCGGAGAGCATTCAAATATTCATATTAAGCGCATAACAAGGGAAAAAGCGTAGGGCGGGGGGGTGAAGCAGGCGGTTATCGGCCTACGGGGGGGGGGGGGGGGCGGTGGCACTCGGCGCGGTTTAAAAGGCAATCCTCATAAAAGCTTAATATACGGCTGGAAGTGTCCGCGAGATGGACCGGGCAGAGGCACTGGCAGCGTGACGTCATCCTCTCCATGTGTTAGTAAAGGCGTGCACTCCTTTGTAAAAGGTAATTAGTGGTCTCTCGTCAGGAGCCTCCGTGATATCACACTTCATATTGTCGCACTCTCACGGGACTCTCAACTTTGTTTATCTTAGTTTTGTGGAATTATCGCGAGAATGCATCTACATGTTGTTACGTGAGTGGGAACTATTGCGATGCAGTCGTCGATATCTTCGGGATCATTTTTACATGTATATCGTATGTTTCCTCCAGGTTACAGTATTATTCGTTACTTGGTGTCGGTGTTGCTTCCAAACTCTACTGATAAAATCTTAACAGGGTCATTTGAGCATCTGCACAGCATGTTGATAACCAGACTGTTAACAAACTCCATTTACAAGTAATTTAAAAACAAGCGCAGTAATCAGCGGATAAGAAGAAGAACACGCGGACAACACACTCTAATACTCGTATTATTTAAATTTCCAGTAGATTGCACATTCACACGAATCCTTCTCAGCTAGACATCAACAATACATATTTTGTGTAACCGTTTTTTGACCAATGGTTAAATAGAAAGGAAGTAAAATTAAATAAGACTAGGTAAACTGTTATGGTTATTCATTTGATGATAACTCCAAGGAGCAACATCGCCAAAACAGAAACTACGACATACAAATTCAACCCTTGATAGTTGACCTCTCCATATAACCAGATCAATCGGGCATCTCCTCGTGTGTATCATCTCCTCGTGTGTGGTGCCTCCTCGTGTGTGGCGTCTCCTCGTATGTAGCGCTTACTCGTGTGCAGCGTCTCCTCATGTGGGCGTCTCCTCGTGTGTAGAGTCTTCTCGTGTGCAGTTGTCTCGATGCGGCGGGTTGTTACTGCAGATTTATAATTACGATGTATTGCCTCGATTTAGCTATCGAGCTCACCGTAATGGTTCCGAAATAAATTATGGAAAAAGTAACTTCGGTTCCACTACAAACGCAGCTGTAGTATGCCGCAGGAAATATTGGCGCCTCGTTTTCATTCAACGCATTCAAATTATATACATCCATTATAATGCGTGATTATAGGACAAACATTTGTAGGTCATTCACTCAACTTTCACGTTTCATTCATAAAAACTGCTTTTATTCGCTCCTAAACGTAATTCGTTGTGTATTGCAATATGGAGAACTTTGACGTAAGAAGACCTGTGGATATTTATGGAATATTTATAAACTGAAATCTATTAGTCGTTATTAGCGTGAGTGGGCGTGAATCAATCGCCAGTCGACACCACGCGACAATTAGTTCCGAAGAAGCGCGATGTCGTGCAACCCTAATTAAAAGCTAATGTGGATCTGACTTCGCAAGTAAGTTAGCAAGCAGCCAGCTCGCGGTGACTATCGATCGCAAATTAACTCACACGCGCCAAACATTCTGACGTCACATTAACGACTTTCAGAACGCCGCGCCGCCGCTTCTTGTCACACTTGCACATAGTTG
Organism: Melanchra persicariae; assembly: GCA_947386135.1. NCBI lineage: Eukaryota > Metazoa > Arthropoda > Insecta > Lepidoptera > Noctuidae > Melanchra > Melanchra persicariae. The sequence goes on along the minus strand of OX376653.1, from coordinate 444,419 downwards.
TGTGATCTATGATAACTAACCGAATACTGATTTGCTTTTGAAATTCTTGGAAACTTGCAAGGATTGGCGTCAAAGGAGAAGTCAAGACCCAAATCAGGATCTTTAAAAGTACCAAGGAACATCACTGAACTTGGCGTGCAGTGACGTGCTCACTAATAACCTATCACGACGCACTCCGACGCAGCACGCCGCGTGCGAACTTGTTAACAATTAAAAAGCTTGTAAATCAGTAGAATGGCCGGCGGCAACGAGCCCCTCCTATTATAATAATACGTTATACGGGAATTATTGCTGTCATAACTCCACCGGCGCGCCACGCCCACCGCGCGCCGCCGCCGCCGACACCAGCCCGAAATGTACGATAAAAACGCGTTTCAGTCGCTTGTTGTGCTTTAGGAGAGCTGCGGCTTTGTGTGACGCGACACAAACGGCAACACACGCTGGCTTTACGAGCAGCTCAGCGAACTGAACCAGCTCGCACACTCGAGCAGTGAGCGCCGGCAGCACACTTAGTCCTGACTCCTGACAGGTGCGCCGAGCAACTCAGTCTTGTTATCCAAGCATTCCATTATGTGAGAATCACGCTTTGATTTGTTCCTATCTTTAAGTAGGAACCTACACGCCAGTTATGAATCCGCTCAGATATGATCGACGAAGGTCGACAATAAATAAAGTCATCTGGGATTCATGAGCGTGTCATGGAGTTTGGCGCGGGCTGCGATGCGGTGCGGTGTGGTGGGGGGAGTAGTGGGCAAACGCCATAAATCGTGACGTAATGAATGCCGTTCTCGTCTCAATAAAACTCTCGCACATTATATGATACAGGATTCACGCGCGAGCCGCCGCGCCGGCGTGACGAGATGGTGTAACGAGCCGGCGTGACGAGCCGGACGAGCGCCAGGCTCATTGTATATTGGAATATCGGATGCATGGACACAGCACAACAATGAATACTTAGTACCATTGCTTGGAATATTTATAAAGCTGTCTTGTTTTCAATATATTGTAGTTACCTTCGTAACCAAATATTACAAAATTAAAACTGTCTTCATATAGTATGGCAGTTAAACGTAAACGCCTTAGAAAGTGCAGACGAAGTCGATCAGCGGCGCGGAAGCAACGGCCGCCGTAAATCACGTTCTGAGAGATAGCGCGGCTTATTGCGAAAGCAAAATGATTGTTAATACGCCCGCTGCGGAGTTGAAGCACGTTGCTCGTAGCACGGTGGAACACTGGCCAAGTGACATGCCAAAATATTGTTCCGTATTTTAGAATTAATTTTAGTTAATGTTTAAGTGTAATTAAGGTGTAAAAATATAACTAAATGTAAAATAAGTGCATAAATACACAGGATTTTTGTTTTCATGCAAAAATTTTCAAGTAAAAACAGCGTTTGGTTGTCCAACGTACCGGTAACCTACCACGAACAGCTGATGTTCGTCTGGCGGATTTAAACGGGAAGTATTGTTTACTTTTATTTAATAATAGCACACAATAGTTACTTTGAAGCTATAGAAGGCTTTAATATTGAGCCCAATAACTTTGTTGTCTGACTTGCTTGTCTAACATACTTCTAATGAAACCAAGTCAAAACAACTTAGTTTGATGAAATATTAGAAATACTATCAATCTAATAGTTAATATATTTGATTATATAACAACAATAACGTAGATTACTGAAATTTTATATGTGGCCTTTGTGTAAAATAGAAAAATTAATAGTCTAGGTATCCTACCCACATAAGGAAAAAGTAAATAAATCAAATTAAATCAATGTACTTTGTCCTTGATCTTATATTAATTGAACAATTTGATGTTGTATTAAGCAGCCTTACTCATTTCTCTTCAAAGTAAATCCTAACTTTCCCATTTCTTTTTAAATTTCCCATCTTTCCTACATTGTTTACCTGATTAGTTCTCACCGCTTCTTTATTTCTCATTCCAGTACTTAACTTATCCTGAAACCATGCCTGTGATGACCCGCAAGGCTTCTGCTCAGGACTTGGAGCTTAAATTGAGAACGGCCCTTCAAGAACTAAAGAATTCAAACAGCCAATGTCAGCTGCTGTTGAAGGACAGAGAGGATAGTGAGGAGGAAATAAAGAAGGTCGTTCATAAAAACACCAGCTTAAAACGGGAGCTTGTAGACCTACATCAACAATACCTGGAGGTTGTTGATGAACGGGACAAACTGCGAGCGGTCACGGATGGTTTCAGTACCTGTAGTAATCATTATGAGGAGGCTTTATGTAAAGTAAGGGACCTAGAAGAGGAATTAATTCATGCAAACGTTTTAATTACCAAATTGCAGAGAGAAAAAGAATGTACTCAGGTCCGGGACACAAATCACCTATACAAAGAATTACTAAAAAGTAATTGTAATCCTCATTCCTTAGTAACAATAGACCTTACTGATGACTCTTTATTAAAACTTAATAACAGTAGTTACCAAATAAGTCAAAATAAAATTAAAAAATATGCAAAGCTTAATAGAATTATTAATAAATGCAATAAATTCAAAAAACAACAGAAACACTTTTCCAATAATATCAAACTAAGGAAAGAACGTGTTTATCTTATTAATAAATTAAATAACTACCAAATTAAACTAGAAGACTGTAAGAATATTTATGAGATTGATACACAACGCCTACAGTCTGAAATTCAGGTACTGGAGGAGTCGCTACACTCCTATTATACTAAGTATTTAATGTCTCAGAATCAAATAAAGGAACATATTCTTGCTACAAATGAATTAGTGGATATATGCAACAAACAAACAGATAGCCTAGACACACAAACTAATTGTTCTTTGCCACGGGAATCCAGTCTTGACACTCTCCAACCACAGTCAACGGTGGACCTGTCCCAGTCAGGAAGTGCTCAGGATTGTATCCCCAGTCAAAATGAACCAGATATTGGACTAGGTTTATCCCAAGTTGCACAGTCAGACAGTAGTTCTCACCCTTGTACTAGTTATTGCTCAATTATTTTTTCAGATAGTTTAGGGAAAGGGTTAGGTAAATTAATTGGTAATAACCTGAGTCATTCTTCGTCTCAAAATTATTGTATGCCACAAACTAGCTACAAACAGATAATGGCATCTGTAACAAGGAATAAAACTGATGAAAATGCCATTATCACCATTCTTATAGGTAATAGTTTTAATGTGACAAAAGATGACATCACTGATAGTGTCAATGAACTATTGAAAATTAATTGCAAGAAGGTAATACTGTGTGCTTTTCCCTACTTTGAGCATTTATCATATAGGAAAAATATGTATATACATAGGCTGAATAATCAAATGCATTTTTTAGCCAGTCACCATAGTGACAAACTTTTATTTTTTGACATCAACAATTTTGTTGATAAACTTAGATCGACTAGGGATACTGCGTATCTGCCCATTAGTTTTAGACGTCAAATAGCGAGGCTATTAGCTTTTAATATTAACTCAGACATAATTAGTATGTCGAAGTACTCTGTTATTGGCACCAAAATTAGTAGTACTACTAATGTTGTGGTTGCTGACTCGAATAATTTAAACTAGGGAATAAGACAACAGTAGGTACCATTAGCAACTTAGCTCAACTCAACAACAATAAGGTATCTTCTAGCACTCAAAAAAAAGGGGCTAAGCAGAAATCCTTTAACTTATTCCTACAAAACATTCAAGGCTTTGCATCAAAACAGTTGGAAATAGAATTATTTTTAGAAAAAACAAAGTATGATATTATTTGTGTAACTGAACATTGGTTAAAGGATTCAGAAATGTTAATTAATTATGACAATTATAGTATGGGCAGTTGTTTTAGTCGAAAATCAATGCTGCGTGGTGGTTCATTAATATTGATTAAAAGCTGTATTAAATTTAAAACACGTAAAGACATTGTTGAGCTGTCGGTGGAACATAACATTGAGCTGTCTTGTGTTGAGCTGGATAGGCATATCATAGTGTGCGTTTACAGACCCCCTAATTATCAAAACTACTCTATATTTGAGTCAGTAATGGAAGATGTTTTAGCAAAACTTGCAACTAATAATAAACAAGTGATAGTCTGTGGTGACTTTAATATTAACATTTTAGAAAATAATTCAAATAGCAGTCGATTATTAAATCTTTTTAAATCATTTCATTTGTCAAACGTGTTCAAAGAACCAACCCGTATTACTACAAATACTGCTACATGTATTGATAATGTTTTTTGTTGCTGTGACTACTTAGACAAATCAGTCGTGAATTACTTGCCTTCTGATCACAGTGGACTAACAGTATCTTTTGAGTCCAACATGCCAATACAACGAGTGCAGATACAATCCAGGCAAATTACAATCGGAAAGTTAAATAAATTTAACAGCACTTTAACCAGTAAGTTAAGTGACCAGGGCTTCACAATGGACAACGGTAATATTTTGTATAAAGAATTCTTTTCATTGGTACATACTGAATTCAATGTCACTTTTAAGCAGCAGACTAGAACTATCTGTCCTAAGTTTTTATTTAGTGATTGGGCAACTAAAGGAGTCAGGAAAAGTAGAGAAAAGCTTTACGAACTGTATGGCCTTAAGCCCTTTATTAACACGGAAACTTTTAATAAATATGTTGCTTGTTATTCAAAAATCTTTAAGAATACTTGTAAGGCAGCAAAGGCTTTATACATTAGCAACAAGGTTAAATCGGCAGATAATAAAATTAAAACGGTTTGGAAAATTATCAATAATGAAACAAACAGGAACAAAAAACATAATAATGATTATACACTGCGGACTTCACGTGGACTCATAAGCGATAGTAAAGAAGTCGCTGAAGAATTTGTGAATTTCTTTACTAGTATCCCAATCAAAACTACTGAAACCTTAAACTCCTCGCCCTCGCTTTCTGTTGAATTATTAAAGGCGAACGTTTCAGCTTGCCCGATTGAATTTAACTTTAAACACATAACCCCCATTGCAATAATAAAAGCATTTAAGCAAATCAAGATCAAATTGACCGAAGATCTTTGGGGTATGTCTGTAAAGGTTTGTACCTCCATTATTGACACTATCGCGCCGTATTTAGCTTTTATATTCAAAAATCTGTGTGTGGATCAAGGGGTTTTCCCGGACCTGATGAAATACAGTAAGGTAATTCCTTTATTCAAATCCGGGGACAGTAAAGATACCAATAACTATAGACCCGTATCTGTATTGCCAGTTTTTAGCAAGGTGTTTGAAAAGGTAATGCTTAATCAAATGCTCAGTCACTTTAACGCGAATAACATCTTACACGATAAACAATACGGTTTCACCAGGGGACGTTGTACAACTGACGCTGGTGTAACGTTACTAAAACATATCTATAATGCGTGGGAAGAGGCGCAAGATGCCATAGGTATCTTCTGCGACCTGTCGAAGGCGTTTGATTGTGTAAGCCATGAAACATTACTCCTGAAACTGAAGCATTACGGACTAGGCAAAACAGCCTTGAACTTAGTAAAATCGTATTTGAATGATAGACAGCAGCTAGTTCATATAAACGGCAACAATTCAACAGGATTAAACGTTAAAATGGGGGTACCTCAGGGCTCAATTTTAGGTCCTTTTTTGTTTCTAGTTTATATAAATGATTTGCCCTATATTTTACAAAATAAACTTAATATGGTGTTATTTGCTGACGACACATCTTTAATTTTTAAAATAAATAGACATGTTAACAATCTTGACGATATAAATAACGCCCTAATGCAGGTACATGATTGGTTCACTGCTAATAATTTAGTATTAAATGGAAAAAAAACGAAGTGCATTCGATTTACTTTACCAAATGTCAAAAGTAGTGATTGTGACATAGTATTGAACAGGGAGAAACTGAAATTCGTCAATGAAACAGTTTTCCTGGGGATTACGCTTGACTCAAGGCTACAATGGGGCCCTCATTTGACATCTCTTGCAGGAAGGCTAAGTTCGGCAGCATATGCTGTTAGGAAAATCCGCCAATTTACAGATATTGAAACCGCGAGACTAGTCTATTTTAGTTACTTTCATAGTATAATGTCTTACGGTATCTTACTATGGGGACGGGCTGCTGACATTGAGTCTATTTTCATTCTGCAGAAAAGAGCCATCAGATCCATTTACAATCTCCGCCGGCGCGATTCTCTAAGGGAACTGTTTAAAGAAATTAACATCATTACGGTGCCTTGTCAATATATCTATGAAAATATCATGTACGTTAGAAAGAATCTGCATCTTTTTAGTAAACGAGGTGACAGACATAACTGTGTCACTAGAAATAGGAACCAATTAGTTCAACCAGGTTTCAGACTTGCTAAAGTAGCAACATCTTTCATGGGGTACTGTTTAAAATGTTATAATAAAATACCTCCCCGTATATTAGAACTGAATGAAACAAAATTTAAATCTTGTATTAAACGCACACTATGCAGGCAAGCATATTATAAGTTAGGGGAGTATATTGAAGATAAAAATGCTTGGCTCAATGCTGGTCCTGCTCCACAACGCCACTAAGTAACCACTAAGGACTCAAAATAATCTGTTAGCATTTCGTAACATTGTTGGACCGGCTGAAGATTGTAAGAATGCAAATCTTTTTCATTGTATAGACTCAACTTATTTTAGTGTTGTATAATTTCATGCACATGTGTGAGTACTGTGTACCTTTGAACTATAATGATCATTTTGGGCAGGTCTTTGACTTGGAATGTACCCTGGCGATTGGGGATGTCATTCTCACTCAAAAGTCTGGCTGATGGTGGCGCATGCGTTGGATCATTTGGCTCCCTTAAAAATGGTTGAGCCGAATGGTGCTAGCGTATGCGTCATGTTCGTGAACGGGCGCCGTCAGCTGAGACTGGTCATCTCTCGGCTGCCATGGTTTATTTTAATTGTTGCTTTTTTACTCCGGACTCTTTTATCCTGCACGTCTTTTACATCGTTCTCACATATATGTATAATTTCAATATGAATGATGTAACCATAATTTTGTAACAAATTATTATTTTTAAAAGAGTGTCCATGGAGTTTCTTGTACGTTCTTCTCCATAGAGATCTACGCTTTGGAACGTGCAAATAGCTTCATCTTTTTGACCGACCGACCTTGACAATTCAAAAGTGCCTGTAAATGGTCTAATTGAAATAAATGCTTTGACTTTGACTTTGACTTTGGTGTTCGTAGGAAGGAGCTCGTAACATGGAGCTGGTAGGCGTCATAAGCGGCTCATCTCGCGTAGCATCATTCCGGGAGACACAATCACGTGACACCCATTCGACAACTACATTGACTAAAAAATAACCTGACGGGGAGCGAGAGGGGTACCGTGGGAGAGGGGGGGGGCGCTATTGGACGGGCTAGGTATATTCATGAATATTGATGCAGCATCGTGAATATTCAGCGAAGCGACACTCGCAATTGAAAACATGCCGCAAAGTGCGCGCCGACACCGCGGCAACGACGATGTAGCTTGCTGAAGACACATCGTCATCGGAGTGGCAGTCCGCTCATCTGTACCTAATGCTCATGACGCTCATCATCTCTGAATGTTAAACATTAAAGCACGTGGGTAGTGTGTGAAAATAAATGTGCTCTCAAAACGTGTGCTTATATTAAATTCGTGGAATAGACAGCGCGCAGCAAATTCAAACCTTCGGCTTATCACGATAATAAGGGATAATCCGCTTTCCAGCGCTTCATCTTAAACGCAGCGCTTTGAAGGGCTCGATACGCTGATGTTATTGAACGTCGACGTATTAATTCACATCGCTTCGACATTCCGGTACAAATGCAAGAACTACAAGGACTTGATAAACAGAAACATTCGTTAATAAGTATCGATATCGGCCTCGCTAAGTCGACAGGCGTCAACCAAGCCGCTTCTGATGCCACTTGTCTGTAATTAGCGAGTTGTGCCGCGGCTGTTAAAACGCTCCCTCTGAATAGCTTCCCGCGCGGTACCGCCCGCGTCCCGCGTCCCACATCCCGCGTCCCACGTCCCGCACAGAACAACATCCGCATCGCTCAGGTGTCGCAATACAGAGCGGAACCACCTCACCTATTAATGAAGCCAATTTGAATAAACTCGGGCACATTAGACGCGGGGCGCGGGGTGCGGTGCGGGGCGGGAGGGGGGCGCTCGATGCGCGCACCAATTAATTATTTCTTGTGTCCTGACTTACGCTCGCCTCCGTCTCTGAATGTAGTGATTAATCAGGTTTTTTCCCTTTGCGGATAAATCTCGGCGGATCAGTGGGCTGCGGGCACACGCGCCGCCCTTATTTATGTGCGGCGCCGGTGCACGCGAGCCCTTACACACCGCGCTGTGAGGGGAGCGAGGGCTGGTAGACACCGTAGCCGGCCAGTACCTAGTCTGGAACCGGAATGTCTGCACGTCGCAGGAACACTAGCATCAGTTTGTTTATTCTACTCAGGCTGTTCTCGCTACTTAAATATTTGAAAAACTGTCATCATCTGCGTTATCTTTTCCCAACTATAGGTACTTGGATTCGCTTCCAGTCTAACCAGATTCAGAACTGTCTTTATGTGAATGTTGACGTTCAAAGGCTCTGATCCTTAGCCTAATTTTATAAATTATAATAATAGTTTAATGTGCACTGGATCCTAACCTCTATTATGATCTCTCTCTATCACTCAAAGGTTTGCTGGGAGAAAACTCAACTTTGAGTTAAGCTCGCCTTTGTACATGAACTTTTCTTCAGTGTAAAATGTATATGTTGGTATGGTGTAGGTACAATAAAGAATTATGAATTATTGTGAACAGTTTATTCCAGAAAATAAAATGAGTTTTTGTTTGACATGTTGTATTGTGTGTTCCAGGCGAGACGGCGGCGGCGAGCGCGCCCAGCCTGGCCGTGTCGTCGCCCAGCCGCGCTGCGCCCGCGCCGCTCTCCACGCCGGTACGTACTCACTCATGTTATGGAGTTGCCTTCAACCAACCTGACTAGCCTTTTTCCAACTATGTTGGATTCGGATTCTAGTGTAATTGCATGTAGCTAAACACCAGTATTTTACGCGAACCAGTAACTGTGAAACACGATAACACTTGACAAAACATAGTACCAGTCTTTTTGATGCAGTTTGCAGTTGTATCGGCGCTGAATCTTTGCGCTCGTACCTCTGTCAGACATGTACAGTGTAAACAGCGCGATGCAAGGTGGCGCTTATGCTTGAGGATAAGTATTAAATTATGTAGATTGGTGACAAGAAATGTACCAAGGCCTCGCCGTTACGAAGTTTAAGTACCCACATTTTGTCAAAAATAACTGATCCACTCAGAGTCTATGTGACGAAAAGGTTTGAAAGCACAAACACACGCTTCACTTCGTGGGCACGTGAATAAGTAGGCAGGCTCAGCGGCACTCCATCAACAGCGATCCGTTCTCGATCGCGCGAGCGTAGCCATCAATCCCAATGGTTTCATCTGGTAAAAGCGTAGCGCGTAGCCGCGTAGTCTCGTAGGCGCGTAGAGCCGTAGCTACCTGCTACGCAAGTGCTACGTGATTTTTTACAAGTGTTCTCAAGTCGATTGCTTTGGATATTTCAGAAATGAATATGTTTAAGCTATGAACAGTAATGATTAGTCAACTACTAGTTACCGATAGGAAAAAAAACTTTTTACTTTGTATTTTAATACCGACTTCCGAAATTAAAGTTATTTTATACTTTGTAGTATTTTTTATTTAGTATTTAGAAGTCAGTTGTATTTAATTTTTGAAAAAAAGGTTTTTATTTTTCATGGTACCCCACCTAACAATAATACGAAATTTCGTTTACTTAGATAACATTTTTTTTCCAGCTATTTTATTTAAAAACGAAACTACTGAACCGACTTTGATGAAATTTTAATGGGACCAATCGAAAAGCATATGCTTTCACATACTTAGAAGAATTTTTCAAATCGGTTCATAAATGACGGAGTTATGAAATTACAAACATAAATAAATAAATAAATATAATGTAAGTACAACCGAATTGAGAACCTCCTCATTTTTTTAAGTCGGTAAAATGTTCTCGAAAGTAGAAAACCAAACTGCACATAATATTTTGATCGTCAAATTAAAGTGTCTATTATGTTTATCTTTACTTATTAAGTAATTAAATGTTTCAGTAAAACAATTAATCAAGCAAAAAGTTTTCATCGTGTAACAAGAAATATATTTACTTCGCAAAAATAAACAAGCAAGACACCGTGCCATATTACTATTATTTAGTCGAGCTAAGAACAACACCGACTGCCTCCCTGACGCCATACGTCTCACACAGTATCGCTCGGGCGCCACATACCAGTACACTGCAGATGGACGGTAGCGCTTAGTATTTTTTCATTAACTTTTGCTCGTTTAATCGCACATCAGCAGAGTGCGAACGCTCGTAAAGACGCGCTGACGACGACCAGCGCGGGAAGTGAACACGTCGGGCAGCACTAGTGCGACTTAGCGCGATGTTCTCCGATGTTAAGTTGTCGTTTACTTTATGTGGCGGACTGTACCCGCCGCCGCGCGGGGCTGTCGGCGGATCATTACGACGACGATGTAGTTGCCACGTCCCTCACACAGCGTCACACTGTTCCCGGTATACTCCTCAGCCGTCAGATACCTATGAGTGTCCCTCACTATTGCTCCAAATAGCTCCAGTTCAGCAACAGATACATCCACGACCGACGTCATCGTTAACTTGCATGATTGTACCATTCACCGACTACGGCGACTTCTTTAAGAAGAAAGTTTGTGAATAAAAATAAAAAAAATGTGTTTTATTCTTCATCGAGAGTAGCTTTTGAACTCAGTACCGCCTCGCTCGTGAGCGATGCGGCGCGGTGCGGCGCGGTGCGGGGCGGTGGGGCTCGCGCCAATCAAGACATTTCGCCGCATGCACCTCGCGGCTCAGATTAAAACCTCGCGCGGTCTCCGCGGTACCAACTTCATCGTATTTAAATAAACTTTCATCGAGAATTTACTTAGCCGACTCCTTCATCAAACAGAAACACGGAACTTCATCTAACTCAGTTACGAACCGATAAAGTAACGAACGAGCTGAATTTTAATACTGATGAAAGTCGACGAGTGTTGCCAGAAGTCGTGTTAAAGGGTAATGCTAACGAGTTGGCGTTGCAACAAGATGAAATCTAATTAAACAAACACGACTCGCGCCGGGAGGCTCCCGAGTGAGTGTGTGCGACCTACTCGCTCGCCGAATGAGATATAAGTTTGATTTGTGCGTCCAATTTTCGTGTAAGCCCGAGGCGGCCGGCGGCTGGCGGCATGCTATAAAAACTCATTTTTCTCGCGGTCTCTCCTCGTTCGGTAGATCACGCACTGGACCACACTTAAATGCATCTGCTCCTCGAATATTTCTACTTTTCGATAACGTATTCTGTCATATCTCAGCGGCAACGACTACATTTCTGCTGCGAATGTGCAATATTATTAGCGTGGCGTCGATAAGTGCTTGAACGGCTCCCGACGCGCGGTCATTAAGCGCTACAGACAGCGCGACACGCGCGTCTTAGCGCGTCAACCAGATGAGACAAGCGCTAAGCCGCTAACACGCACACATACCTATGTCTACATGGTACCTGTCACCGAGCTCCAACATAATATACACTGTAGCGTGACACAAGTGTCTAGCGTGAGGTACAGGAGAGAACTCCAACAGGTCTGCGTTGTCGCACAAAGCCAGCGAGGGAAGGTGTCGGCGGGCAATAAATCCGCTCCACCTGATTAAACGTACAAAGTTGTAGCGAGCAGCTCATTGTCCGGGCCGGATCGGGTCGGATCGGGCCGGATCGGGCCGCGCCGGGGCCCGCCGCTAACAAGGGACGGTTTAATTAAGTCGCGATAGTTTTATCAGCGCGTTCTTTTGTCGCGTCACTCACCGCACCGCACCGGTGACATTGCTCGACACCCCTTCAGTGCGTGGCGCTGTTTTGAATTAGTTTTAAATTAATGTAGCATTACCATGTCGGCGCGGCGCACGATGCTTTCGGTGCGTGAGGTGCGGTGCGTGCGGTGCGGTGCGTGAGGTGCGGTGCGTGCGGTGCGGGTGACAGCGGCGCGGCTGGCGGCGGAGATGTGCGGCGCGATAGCTGTGATTACCGTGGCTAATGTGAAGTAATGCGCTGCACAGGGACGCTCACGTAACTACTACACGCTGATTGGATGGACACTGTCTGCGCAAAAAAAAGGCACAGTCAGCCCGAGACAATGAGACAGAATTACACATACAATATTTACAATATTTTCAAATGTTTAGCGGCAAGCTGGAGAAGGAGCGGTATATGTTAATGCCCGGGAGGTTTACAGGAAGCCATAATAAGTACAAGCATGTGCCCGCAGCTCCGCTCGCGTTGAAGTAGCCTATAACCGACTCCAGGGTCCCATCTATCCCTGGAGCAAAGTTGGTTCGGCGGCTAAGACGTGAAAGCGTAAGAAACAAACTCAGTTCACCACTCCCCACACATGTTATTTATTATTTAGGATGTGGGAACGAAGCAAAGCAGAATTCACCGACAAACACATACCAACACACAACAGAGGTCACTTCCCGTATTCTTAAGAGCACTCACCTGCTAAATCTGCTAATTTAAAAATGTAGCACTTCAATGTTAGGTATTAAATACACAGTAACCTTTCCAAGGTTTGGAACGCGGTTGAAACTGTTCTAAATAGTAGAGATCTGTGCTAGAGTTTCCTTCAGTGATACGGATTTCAGGCTCCAAGCAGTGGGACATGACCTCTACCAGTTACCGCACATAAATTTATTGAAAATCTATCTAACTACTAGTAATATCATTCGAATCAGATAAAATAATGATCATACTTACAATAAGTAACATAACTAAATGTCACTAACATGTTCTCTAACAACCGTATAACCGTTTTATTGTACGTAGTTGCAGTATTTTAATATAATTTTATTTTTAATATGTTTTAATATAATAGGTCTTTACCTATGAAATTACCGTTTTGTATGAAAAAATTTAAAGGATTTTTTTTCACGTATTCTTTATTTGTATTAATCGAAGTAATCACCCATGCAATCAATGCATCTTTGCCAACGCAGTGGCAGTTTATTGATGCCCTTCTTAAAGAAATCAGCTGGACGGGAGGCAACAAATTCTTCAAAGGCATTTTTTTGTACTGCCTCTCGGGTATTGATTTTTTTTCCCGCCAAGAAGTTATCCAAATTCTGGAAAAAGTAGTAGTCTGTAGGCGCAAGGTCTGGTGAGTAGGGTGGATGACGGAGAGCTTCCAACCCCAGTTCTTGCAACTTGGAGACCGTCTGCTGTGCAGTATGAGGTCGCGCGTTGTCGTGCAGGAGCAGCGGAGACGAGCGATTGACCAATGCTGGTTGAAAATGTAGATCCATTTCATGTTAGTCAACAATGTCTGGCAGTTTGAGGTTTTTTTTATTCAAAAGAGACTGTGACCTCTGAGTTTGTTTCGGTGTTTCTTCTCAGGGTAGTCAGCTAGGACACACCGGCCTCATCTAGCTTAAAATGACCAAAAAATATTGACGTGTAAAAGTGTTATGTTTAACCTACTTACAAAATAAATATCATTTATCATTTATGATGTGCCAGCTTCTCCATCATTGTGTTCAGTTATTCACAGTACACATCTGCAGTAATGCTCACCCCGTTTGGTAAGAAGCTGTGATGAATCTCACCGGCGCTAGACCACCAAACAGTGACCATCACTTTTCTAGGGGTAAGTTTTCGTTTAGGGCATTGTTTAGGTGCTGAACCAGGATCCAACCAACTTGCTGAGCGCTTGCGGTTATCAAACAGAATCCATTTTTCATCGCAGGTAACAATGCGGTTCAAAATTCCTTCATTTGTGTGTCTGTTGAGCAGTGCAAGGCACGTCTCGACGCGTACTTCGCGCTGGCGATCATTGAGTTCGTGGGGCACCCATTTGTCAAGCTTTCTTACCTTGCCAATTTGACGCAAATGGATCAATATTGTTTTGAGGCTAACGTCGAAAGCTGCTGCTAATTCAGCCGTAGATTGTGTATCATCAGCTTCCACAATCGCCTTTAATTCGTCATTGTCGACCAAAGTCTTCGGACGACCGCGAGGTTCATTTTTCAGGTCGAAATTTCCAGAACGGAAGCGAGCAAACCAATAACAGGTGGTGCGTTGGTTTGTAGTGTTAGCTCCGTAAACGTCGTTGATGTTGCGTGCCGCTTGTGCCGCGTTGCTGTCACGACGGTACTCATATTTCATAATTACTCGAATTTTTAATGTATCCATGATGACGAAAAAGATTGAAATGCGATGAAAATGTAACACTAATCAATAAACAATTGACTACTTTTGGAAAAAAAAACCATGTTTTTAAAATAAAATTAATTTGAAATTAGAATTCTTAGCCAAACAAAAATTATTTTGATTTGAAATGGCCAGTACTGCAGAACGGCAATTTCATAGGTAAAGACCTAATATAATAGTAGTATTTAATTACGATCTCAAATATAACTATAATAATATATTGCATTGTTTGTCCGTAGGCGTGTAACGGTCCGGGCGCGTCGTGGACGTGGGGCGCGCGCTCGGGGGGCGCGGGCGGCGGCGCGGTCGGTGAGGCTGCGCGCGCGCTGGGCCGCTCGGCGTCCGCCACGCTGCGCGCGCCGCCTCCCGACCTCAACGTCGACGCCATCAAGGAGAAGCTACTCGACCAGCGCATCCCCGAGAGCTGCGTCTAGTGGCCCGGCCTGGCCCGGCCTGCCCCGCCATCCACCACCAAGCCATGCGCTGCAGTATAAAAGACGTTTCAATCAAAAGTGACATTCCAGTAAAGAGTACATAAGTAGGTAGGTCCCGACGTTCCCAATAACTGGAGCCGAAATCTTTGTGTTAGTGAAACCTTCGCGCCGCGCTCCAGCGAAGCGGACAGGCACTCGGCCCGCGCGAGTGTGTCCGTGTGAACTGAGCGGAGCCGGGCGGCGCCGGCCGGAGCCGCGCGCAGCCGTGTAAATGTTGTAGCTAGAATATTTCCTCGATGTCATCTTTGCCGTCATTCTGTGGTGATGGGCTTCTGTTACCCGATGATTTCTTTCAGCAGCGCTCGGAATGTCCGGTTTTAATGTCAAAGATCTTAGAACTTGTATTTCTACGTTACTACCTCGTTATTGGTTTTAGTGTAACAATGACACACAACAGTAATAATAACAGAATGTTTCGGAAGCTTCTGCGCGAGCATTAAGAAACTTACAAATTTAACTTTATTATTGTATTATTCCAGAATCTCATTTCACTGAATGGTTGAACTTTTTCTTTTGTACGTTTCATAGAAGTTCTCACATTATTATAGTTTCGTAGTACTTAGTTCGTTTTATTCACGGTTGGAATCTGATATTCTGAGCGTCTCTACAATGACATGGAGTTCTGTAATCTAATTAGTGAAATCGGTAATATTATTTGACGTAATTGTACATATTAGTGTTTAAGCGACTGAGTCTTTGCCACTTTTTTACATGTCTACGAAACTAGATAATAAATAATTTACCAGTTAATAAGTACTATTCGTACGAGTGCGATAGGTAAATCTATTCATCGTTATCTGTAACAATCTGATTTTATGTAAATAACGTTTGTACTCGCTCTTAAGGTTTCACTGAGTCGCGTGTTTCATGGCCCGTGACGTCACTCGTCTGTACAGGTCACCGCGTGACGCCGCGCCTCACTCGATCATTATATTTACGATAAATCCGACATATTACAATAAAACGTGTTGGAATCTTCGTTCACTGATGGATGCGACATTGCATTCTTTGTGTTATATTTGGATCTGTTTATCATCAGTCATCACTATATGACTACATTTTGATTTTACATTTTCGTCAAACAATAATTTAGGTACTTATGTATTTAAAACCAACCCAACCTGGTTTGGACCTTAAAATACTTAATTACGTATTCGAATGAACATAAATACAGTTGACTATATTTAAACATTTTAATTAAACAGGAAAACCTAAAATAATAAGTAGGAATGAACTTCCTTCCTATGAAGCAAACAGTCGTGTATTTTCCAACCGAAGCAGCAAATATGTTCAGTTTTTTTTAAGTACAAGTAAATGGCAGTGTTTTTTTGAAGTCACAACTTCAAGAAAACACTGTCATTTACCTTTTGACCCCCCAACCCGCACGCCGCGTCGTGTCAGCATCGTACCGTGTCGTCGTGTCAGCATCGTACCGTGTCGTCACGTCGCCGCGTCGTGTCAGCATCGTACCGTGTCGTCGTGTCAGCATCGTACCGTGTCGTCACGTCGCCGCGTCGTGTCAGCATCGTACCGTGTCGTCGTGTCAGCATCGTACCGTGTCGTCACGTCGCCGCGTCGTGTCAGCATAGTACCGTGTCGTCGTGTCAGCATCGTACCGTGTCGTATCGTCGCCCCGTCGTGTCGGCACCGTACCGTGTCGTCACGTCGCCTCACGCGATGCTAATTGTTATTTGATGACAACAACATTAGCGTTTCGTTCTACGCAGTTTAAAACGCGCGGATATACGAACACTAATCTGTTATCACGCACGCCTTTCATCGCACGATGTTACTTCAGCGTTTACTTTTCTCATTATGTTTTGTCTTCAATATTCTGTAGCACAGAAGTGTCATGATCATATATGTACATACATTCAGACCTAACACTTCTACGCTCTAATGATTCCTTATAATTGAGCTGCATGTACATGCAGCCCTTACAATTTTTTATCCTCATCGGAACAATCTTGAGTTACTTACTTAACAATAAGAGAAATGCTACATCTTTCATTCAAGAGCTTCAGTAGGTTAGGTACCTACCTAGTATGGTTTTCAATTTTGTATGCAAAGTTTTGTTTTCGATAGTACTTATAACATTTTGTAATACATTTTTTATTTTTATAAATGAACATAAGTACCCGGAATATGTGAGCATATCTTATATTGACATATCATTGTTCCGAAATCGAACATATTATTTGTTTAAAACAATTTTGTATTCTAATTAAATTGGTTTAGTGTAAGTTTGTACGCATATCAATGTGTTTGACGAGAATGTGAGCAAGAACCAATACATGTGTGGAGCTCGCAGTGCGAGCCCCTGACGGAACGTATCAGTGTAATATCAGTGACTGCGGCACCAACCGTCGCTGTTACAACAGACTGACATCCTCAACTTGTAGATAGTAATCACTAGGTAATTTATTTGTAAGTCCGAGGCGGGGCCCCACCGCGGGCGGATTGATCGCGCGCACTGGGGCCCCGCACTCACACGTGATTTGTTATTATAAAGGTTAAAACAACTCAAAGAGTTCGCCCTACTGTTGACATTATTTATTTTGAACGAGATTAAAGGTTGTCTTGGAAGTAACACCGTTTTTCATTACCACACTTACCCCGTTATGATATAGATACTCTAAATAAGGCAGTACTAGTACGCCATAACATCTGACACTGTGCCTGCAGGGAACTTCCTTCTAATGGTTTAAGGCATCAGTCTATCTGATGGTAGCACCACGTCAAAAAGACAAGACAAGAAAAGTTCAATCCTCCTGAACATTTCATGAAGCTATCGAAGAGCCTTTAGAAAGAAAGAAAACACGTTTATTCTGCCACCTATGACGCACAAAATACACAAAATGAAAAGAAATAACTTAACAACTAAAACCTGTTGACCTGTCCTGCGATGTCAAGTCCGGACATGACTACAATTACGAGTCTTTAGCCTTTTGCTCTGGTGGCGGTTGTCCTGGCCGACCTGTGCTCTAAGTGCGAGTTTTCATACATGCTCAATCGCGTTAAAATAAACCTCAATTTACATTGAAGCGCCCGCCGTCTGGTGGAAATAACGAAAAATCTCTTATTTCTATACAAATTGACTTAAGTGAATATTGAAGCGATCGAATGTGCTTGAAAACTTGCAGTAAGGCTCCTGGAAGTCTTTAAATTGACTCCGCAGTCGAGTCGACCGCAGTAACGACAATTATCACCAAAAATCAAAAGTCATTTATTCAAGATAGGCTTAAAATCAGCATTTTGTGAACGTCAAAACTTACATAAAGACAGTCCCCCAAATCGCCCCGCCCGTCACCACTTCCTAGTGTTTCAGCTGGGAAGAAGAAGTGGCGCAACAAACTCCCCAGCAACAAATCTGTCTGTTCAGTTTGAAGAACTTGAATTTATACAATGATACAGTTAAACATTTTATGAGAAATTACATTAAATTAAATTAAACGGCACATGCCAGCTAGCACACTATAATAAGCCAACAACTAAATCTGAAACAATAATGTAAATATATACATAGGTAATTAAGTAAGTAAACTCAAGCATTCAAAAATGAACCTCCAGGTATTAATGGCGTTGGGGTTGTTCGGAAAGTAACGACGTACATCTCTCCGTGAAGCATGGCCCACCTAAATCTTGCCCCACATACACGTACAAAGTACATACGAGTACCTACACTACTTTATCACACACATAATTATTATTATTCAAAAAATATGTAAGGGCTCCGGGAACTTAGTCCATATGCTGAACACTATATTAGTAAAAGTGACGATCACTATTTGTCAACGGCATGGTAAGAAGAAATCGATGCGGAAAAACTTTACTTCAAGAGATAATTAATTTATTACAGGGCAGACGTGCGATTATTTTGAATATTATGAGGCGATTTGACTATTTATATTGCCAAAAACCTGTTACAAAACATACAGACACGGTATGGTTCTGAAAAACCCTGATATAAGGAAAACGTTAAACTGATCCAGAGATCGAACCCAGTCCGAACTACGTAATTATAATTAATTTGTGTTTTTCTACGCTCAAAATATTTTAATTATATATTAATTTAGCTATAAACGTTGAATTTCAAGCGGTAAATGATTCATCAACGGGTGGTGACTTCGCTCAGCGCCATCTAGCTACGGTTTAACGTACTAGTCGTTAACAGCGATTAGATGCCCTCTGCCGCAATAATGGCGTACCTAGTAGTCAGAAGTGTTCGAGACTACATTAGTAGATGGCGCTAGTAGTTTTAAACGAACGCAGTCGTAGCAGTTACTTGGGGTCGGCGTAATACAACACGTCAATTTACAACACGTCAATTTTCTTCCATTCCCTCATGTCAGCTGTCACGCCCTTTTCTTCAAGTTATTCCTCACAAAATACATCTATCTCTTTTTAACCTTCAAGAGTACACACGTAGGTACGTATTACCTAATTAAAGCTCAGTGTGTCTGGACGCCTGGTACTTGGTACCAAGATCTGCAGGAAGCTGCCAGCTCGGACGCGAGTCATTGTTCTTAAGATTAACACACACAATACAGTGCAGTTTAGCCGACTTGTTAACTGGCTGAGCCACATTATGTTGTAAAGACCTAGCTTTTTCAATTGCATTAGAATAAAGTCACGCGAGGTTGTAGGCTCGTAGACATTTGTCTACGACGTAGCACGTAGCACGTAGCACACCTATTTATTCTACAAAGTGAACCAAAGTGGTCGCTTCAGGTGTTGCAAAAGAGATTGTGACTATACTCTGTGGGTTGTGTGGTCCGAGTGTCTAGACAACACAAAATCATTTTGTGCTAACAAAACCAGGAAAACTTTTACTATTGAGGGTTAGTATTAATAGGTGCTAAACCCTCCTCCTAATATTATGAACTTGGAGATACGAGATTTCTTAAAACTTTTACCAACCAAAACTTGTCCCTGAAAAGACATCAACGCACCTAACCGAGGAGCGGCTGTGCTATAAGTAGCTCCTGTCTAAATCTTAATGCATATAATACATAAACCCAAATACTTCAACGTGTCTATAACGCTGTAATTTGTATTGATTAGAGCATTGCGTGTGCGTTGAACGATTAAGATTTACAATAAATCATTGCAGTGGAGACGACGTCAGGCGTTGCGCGATACACACAGGAAATATTTCAACCGTTCGGCGCCCGCGCACCGCGCCACAAACAACTCGTTATCGCTGTCGTAACGAACACATTGCGCCGAACTGTTTGTTTATCATCGCGGTCGGCTTGCCTATGTGTTGTTAATTATCTAAAGTTCACTATCAATGTCATGAAAATAATCACTATTTAGCGTCCAGTCGCCCACTCATTCAATGTCAGTAGAGTAATATAATCAGTAGACGGGAACAGCTGTTACACTAAATAAAATTGATAAGGTATATTATTGTGCCAAGAATATGTCAAATATATTTTGTTGCATAAGCTTCCATTCAATATTAGTTTCAGTCCTTGAACTAGACGCTAAGGACCAATTCAATCAACTTTTCGTCGTCCATCTTGGAATACTGTGACCGTGTCAGGCAAAATATTGTCCGCCAGAAATTCTCGTCGGGTCTGACATCCCTGAACGTCACTGTCTCTGACGAGTACGGATAGCATCGAACAAAATATATGCTACAATATCATTTTTCACTGACACTGATGGATACGTTACTGATCGCCACGTGTCGCACTGCGCCGGCACTGCTGTGTGCGGATAGACCTTAAAATGATCCTGGATTATGTGATATTTTTCCAGCTATAATAATAATGATTGCTAGAAGACCAAAATGTAAGGCATTCACCAGCGAGATTTTAGCAGCTCTTGTCAATCCCAAAGATTTTTACTAGACTTAAAAAAAGGAGGTCCTCAAACCGTTTTTTTTTTGTATTTTTGTTCAACGATATTTTCGCCAATTGTAAACAGATTTTGATGATTCTTTTTTTTTGGAAGAATATTTTCCCGGAGTGGTCCCATTTCAATTTGGTGAAGATCTGATGAAAAACTTCGGAGATAAGTAACAGAACTCTTCAATAAATGATAATAAACCTCCCGGGGTTGATGAAATCGCATTTATTGATATTACACCAGTTCATAACATAACTTCACGCCGGTACGCTGTGGGTACACAGATGTGTACAAGTCAACCATGGTTTTGGGGGCATCTATTCGGGCATAACTTTATTGTTTATGAACCGATCTTGATGATCCTTTTTGCGTTTGGTTTTTTTAAAGCCATACGCAAAAAGTTAAATAGTGAAAAATAAAAAAAATACAACCGACTTCGAAATAAAAAACCGGCCAAGTGCGAGTCGGACTCGCGCACGAAGGGTTCCTCATTATCTATAAAAATTACATCATCTGTGATTTCTGTCTAGCTATCACGGTTCATGAGATCCAGCCTGGTGACCGATAGACAGACAGACAGACGGACAGCGAAGTCTTAGAAATAGGGTCCCGTTTTACCCTTTGGATAAGGAACCCTAGAAACACACACAGTATAAAATAACTTTAATTTCGAAAGTCGGTGTCAAAAAACGAAGAAACAACCAAAAACACCGACTTTTTTCGACAAACATCATTGCTGATCGAATTTGACTTTGTGTAGGCCTGAAAAAATATAAGACATTAAATTTAGTCTGTGGTCGTTTGACGAAAATACCTACAATATGACAAGATTGACAAGCAAGATTGTATTTGTAAGATCTATTAATTGACATCGTATATAATATATATTATGATATTCCTACTGCTGGCACCTCCATTGGGGAATAATACTAAAATGCTAAAATAAAGTAATGCAAACACAATACTTTTAAAACAGTCAGGGATATAATATTTTCATTATGCTCAACTATTTATTAGTTGAGCATAATGACAATATTGAGGTAATTAGACAGACTATGCTTGGCAGACATATAAACTTCGCTCTGTTTGGCTAATTTCACCAAACTAATTGCCAGTGTATGAGTGTTGCTCCATCTAAAAGACTATTACAGAACTGCAATGTATACAAGTTATTCCAATAAAATTATGTAAACAAAAATCTTTTCAGTATTAATTCCTTTAATATTATTAATAGACATACACGACAAGCAAATTATTGTTAAGTAGGAACATATGCCTAATACATAGTATTGTAATATTATGTTGATAATGTTTTCTTATACTATATATACGAGTAGACTAAAGGAAACCAGGTTACAATCATTTTAATGTTGTAAAGCTCGATACAACTTGTAAATAGCGTTGTGGATGACATTACATTGTTTTCCACCTGAAATATAAGTTTGCAGTTGGAGCTAAAGATTTCTCTGGTGATATTGAAAGTAGTTTATAAAATGATGTTTAAAAAACTCTAGAGTAGTAACAATGAGCTCCTGCTCCCCTGGTGGCATTGCATATAGCCAGGTATTGTCCGGGGTCTGTGGGGGGAGGTCTAGTAGACCTCGACGCTCTCCTGGTGGTGCACGGTGTCCTGGCGGAACATCTCCACGTCCGCCTGGCTGTCCGCGTGGATCATCTTGACGCGGCCCTCCTGGAGTCACAACATTGTGCATTAATAAACACTCAAGTATAACAAGCCTCGGCTTAGCTTCACTTGAGGAAAACCAAGAAATATATCCCTGTTTCTGAACTGAACGCACCTGCATCAGACAGAAGACTCGAACAAGCACAGGTACGCCGTTTGACCCTGAGACAACACCTGATTACTACCCTTATAGTACAGAAGCCACCGGCGGGGGCTGTGGGCCTTACCTTGGGGTGCATGAGGATGAAGGGCAGCTCGGCGACGAGCTCACCGCTGATGGCGCCGAGGTATAGCTTCACCTTGGCGCTGTAGCTCACCACGATGCCGAACGCGTCGCGTTGATCAGGGTCCAAGAGCCTGCGATTAGTCGGGATTTTGTCATTATACTACAGAATATGGTACTTATCGATGAAGCCAATATTAAAGCAAGTGGCACATTGCTCTTGAAGTTTTATTGAAAGTTTCTATCGTGTTTTTAAGGTAACGCGATAAAACAAGAAATGCTTTTAGAACCGCCTAAATCAGAGATAATGGCGTAGCGTTGGGCAGGGAGGCTGCACCCTGAGAGCCCTGAGGGGGAGTGTTGTGTGACTCACAGCGTGGTGGAGGCGAGGGTGGTGTCCGAGCGCTTGAGCTGGCCGTCGAGCGCGATGCCGCGCTTGTCGCGGTTGTGCGACAGCAGCGGCGTCAGGTGCAGCACCTTCTGCAGGCTGGAGCCCGGCTGCAGCGGGCAGCCGTCCCTGAGGGAGAATGTTAGGTTCACTATCTGCATTCCACTCGACTCAGTTACTTAATTGTAACGAGAACACACTCTTGAGTCGGAAACGTTTATCTCAATAAATGAGAAGGAATCAATCAATAATTAACTATCGATTAAATTGAGGAAGTCAGATTCAAATGAACAAAATGATTCAGAATATGTGTCATACAGCTTGAGGTACTCCACAATGTGAAGCGATTTGGTTTATATGGGTTGTATGGTCGCATGTCGGTCGTTACCAAAAGTGCACCAGTTAAGAAACTTTATCAACACAACTTCAATAAAAAAGTGGCTTTGCTAAAATTTCAAGTACGATAGTTCTTTTCATAGACTTTAGTGGCACATTGACAAGTAGTAGTACTGACTGCGTCTCGATGCTGGCGACAATGTTGCGGTACTGGCCGCTCTGGAACAGCACCACGTCCACGCCCTGCTGGATGCAGGCCTTGATCTTCTTCACCACCTTGTTGCTGTGGTTGCGCACGCACATGTTCACCGCCACTGTCTCGCCGTGGATGTACAACTACACACGGAATCATTCATACTCATCTCCATCACTAATCGATTTACTAATTTATCACTGGTCATAGTGTTGAAGTATACACACTGTATATGTATAAGATTATAATGCACGATATTCCTCCACTGGGACAAATAAAAACAAATCACATAGGTAATTTTCAGCACGATCAGTTTGATATATTTACTGAAGCATAAGATTTATCACGCTGACTACTCCACCAAGAGAAGTTTCTAATGGATAGTTTTCTTGTTAGAGAAGATGTTATTGCGACTATTGTGTAGATAATGTTTTGTGCAGCTACCTGCTTGTCCAGCGTGAGCTCCAGCTCCAGCTGGCCGGGCGACAGCACGAAGTCCTTGCGCACCACCGTGCACGGCTGCGGGCCCGGCTTGGCCGGCGCGTACTGCACCTTGCGGATTCCCAGCGCCACCGTACTCCTAACGTGTTACATTCTTTTATTACAATATATTGGGCTTCATAATACAAGTGTCGAGTACCATGAATCCCGACGGCTTATTTATTTTTATCGTAACTTTGCAGTCTAACCACCGAAACTCTCGTGCACCTACCACCCTCGGGTACCTCATGCATGTTTTTATGGGTTCACTTTAATTTTTTGAGAGTTTGTGGCTAAATGATAACAGCCACACGGGTCGATTTTCAAGGTTAAGCAACGCTTGCCGGGGTCGCTCTGTGGATGGGTGACCATCAAAATATGCCGAGATTCCTCCGTGCCTCGGAAAGCCTTTGGCTGTCATTTATAGTCGTAATTACGGATTGCCAGAAGCCAGAAAATCTGACTCGTCTTCCATGAAGTGCCATGTTACCCAGTAAACGGGTTACGGAGGTCTGGTAGGCAGCCGCTCCGCGTAAAATACTGGTATTCAGCTGAATCCGGTATGACTGGAAGCCGACCGTAATAAAATTGTGAAAAGGCTAGGCAGATGATGACTTTTTTTTAACTTTTGACCCCCTATACCAGGTAGGTATTGCATAATTCGCACTCTGTAGAAAACCCGAACCAATTAATACCAGCAAGGTAAGTAGGTAGCTTATCAATGAGCCTATCCATCAGGTTGAAAAAGGTATCAGTTTACGTCAGAAAATTAAGAATATGTTGTTAAAAGTAAAAATTTGCTCGTTCCTTTTTCTGGCATGTGTTAATTTTTCCTAACATTTGACCCTTATAAGGGACACTTTCGGTGATAAAACAGTGTGTGTTATTTTTATCCAAAATCAGCAGGTTCGATTTCTGTTTAAGAATATTGTTTTCTTAAATCTAGTGACGTTCGAGTAGTTTTAATTTTCATAAAAATCGGGCACGAGACTCTTTTGAGTGTTTTTCATAATTCTTTATAGTTTCGAGTTTCGCCATCCATGCCCACTTGAAAAATTCACCGTGTAGGTATGTATATAGGAGCACGAAACTGTGGGGACAAACCTGCGATGTGAGCGGTCAATCTCGGAGTCTCCCACGAAGATCTTGACGTAGTACTGCACGCCACAAGGCTCGCCATCGTCCTCCAGGCCCGGCTGCAGAGTCACCGAGCCGGGCGCGCCTGCCGGCACCGCCAGCCGGAACGGCACCGCGCCCTCGCCCAGCTTCTTCATCAGGCGCTCCTGTCATACACACACAATGGTCACTTGTCAGTCTCACAGTGCCACGAGTTTTAGAAGTTCTACAAAGGTTATTATTTTTGGTACCTGAGTCCGCGACAGTTCATAGTTCCGTTTTTCGGGCAGCGGGTAGATCTGCTCGGAGGCGAGGAACAGCTCCTTGTAGAAGTTGAGGCCCATTACCTCGTCTTCCTCGCGGCCGTAGCGGAACGTGCATACTAGCTGTCCGAACACCTTGCGCCCGCGCACGTACTCCTCGTCCAGGAGGACCACGCCATCTGATAACACGTATTATATATGTGTCTCAGGCTACGACATGTTTTACACGACCTCTTATAGTCGTAGGATAAAAATTGCAAGGATGTTGTGCCATTGATGCAGAGCCATGTTTTAAGTAGACACGAGGATTATGGCAATTGCAGAGATATGTACAAAAAACTAGGGTAATATCAGTTATACATATAGGCATGTATGTACATTTAAAACCTAACACATGACCCTTCTTTCAGGCGCTATACGCCATGCATCGTGATAAAAATACGGTGTTGTATTTCATGAAGCTCAGAATCTGCCATGAGGAGCGACGTAGTGGAGGAACGATTATGAAATCCTTGATAGGATATAACTTGGGTGAGGCACTAGTGGACACCACTAGAGTGCCAGCGCACGATTTAGCCATTGTAATGTGTATAAACACCAAACGACAGCGACTTTATCCAAACCGTTGCAATTAATACATTTCAGTATTTCACAGACCACGTCACTTGATACTTAGAAATAAACCCTAAAAGTTGAACCGAAAACAGCGAACTCAAATTGGTCGCATATCCAAGAGTCACTGCACGTCCTGTAAGAACTAATACCTATGGGCTCCACGGTCGATATGTGATCGATGAAGTCCCTTTTCGCCATATACAGCGTGATCTTGCCATTGGGCGCGCACTTCTTGAACACTTTGAAGTTGTACACCATCTTGCCGATCTGGTTCCTGCGGGCGACTGGTCGAGTGGTGTTGTGTGTGACAGGGAGTGTTCCTGTCAGACTGCGCCTTTTCAGCCGCGCTGGGTTTATATAAGGGATTATTTTGTTTGCGAGGCTTCGGCCGCGGTAATCTCGTTAGCCTCATTAGCAAACCGCGCGGGGTGCGGGGGCGCAGAGGCGCGGGGGTGGCGCTACCACAACCTGCAGTTTATGATTACTCATCTGTAATGAGATTAATGAGCTGATCAGTTTAAAAATAGCTTAAAGTACCTGTGTATTTATTTACGTAGTCGTCTGAATCATAGACAACCGATTCGACGCATGAAAACTGTTACACGAGTTGATGTCGGACGTATGGTGTTGGACGTAAAAGAATAGCACCATCCCATCACTTTCCGTGGGTGTCGTAAGAGGCGACTAAGGGACTCATCAGAGAATGGGCAGCAGCAGTCTCTGTAGATATATATACTCGTATATAGACCTTGCTACAGCTACACTACGGTTGCCAACCCGCCTGCCAAGCGTGGCGATTATGGCAAACTCCCATTTGGGGGAGGCCTATGTCCAACAGTGGACGTCTTTCGGCTGATATGATGATGATGATGATTTTCTATGAGATCAACTGGGTGCCATCGTTGTCTCTTGTCCCCTCGCACTACGACAGCGATGGCAGAGATATTTTTATTCTGTACTTGCAGATAAGTGGGCACTTATCTCCTTTCTTACAAACTTTTTGATTCTTCTATATTAGCTGTAACACCCGTAAAATTGTCTTTTGGGGGCAGTTGTGAGAATAATGACAACCTTTATTATTTACTTTGGCCAGTATTTGTACCAAGTTCCAAGATTCTATTTCACCACCTTAGGGGATGAATTTCCAAAAATCATTTCTTATCGGATGCCTACATCATGAGGGATACGTCCTCCTTTTGCATCTATACTACCAGCGGTAGTTCTGTGCGTTGATCCATCAGTCAGAAAAAGCATTTTAAATAGAGATAGATATGGGTATATATTACTTCTTACTTACTCGTACTTGTTTTTTTGGAAAAACTGAAACATTTCTTTGTCTTTAATACCTATGTCCATAATAAGATAGTCAACAATATTAGGTAGTTTACAAAATTATTTCCTTTACTAGCATTATAAATTAACTTTTACGTGCTCTTATAAGGGCAGCTGTCAAAAAGTGACTAACCTGGTGGACGAGGTATAGCTACTGTTTGTGTTCAGCAGAATGTAGTTCAGTTTCAGTTGACACAGAAGATGTCGTACCTAAATGAGACGCGTGTGATGATTTTATTTCAACTTGAAATATAACATGCTTGGAGTTAAGCGATTTGCACTAACTATAGACTTAAATAAACCTTCACAACACGTTTATTGCTCCAGACAAACTGGTCATATTAGGAGGGACTTGAAGGAGTCCGAAGAAATACCAAAATAAGATTGGTCCGTTTGCTAATCTTTATGAACGTTTTGGATGCCACAGAAATATTGAGAATTAATAGTCGTAAAAGCAGAAAGATAGGTAGATGTTTTAGCTTTTGAGACTGGAATGTGATTTTCTCGGAGATTTCTTCAAATAGATAATACAATTAATGGACTCCATACTGGAGGAACTGACATCAGCTTTTTCGGATATTGGTATGTATAATGCGTTCGCATACACATTTTTTTTTTTAAAGATGGGATGTCATCAAATGACTCCTGCCGCTCAAATGAAGCGGGCATGAGTGTCAGACTCTTAGTGACTAAAACCCATCCATGCTCCTCCTAGTGCCTTTTGCGTTCCGGGGCCGCGGTAACTCTTTCGAACAAAATCCGTAGCCCTTCGCATACACCTTGTGTCAACACCGGGATGGACAGACGCAAAGCCTTATGTACCAAGCGGTCCACACCGTAAAAGCCTGAAACTGGCTTGCAGATGGCCTAAGGTCTTTACACTGACTAGGCATGAATTTATCTTCACTATGTTGAGTCAGGATATCCCCGTAGCCTTGGTTTTCTTTTTCCTTTCCAAAAGAAAGTCATCACTAAAAATTTAAGTTTCCAGATGGTGTAGAGTTAAAATGCCCTAATCTGTGACTCTTTCACGACCTCTGTGGAGGAATCCTCTTGTATTAATCTTAGTGGTCACAGAAACAAGTCTTATTATGTTTTGCTGACTGCCCTGAAATAGTCTTCCACCATTTTAGTTTCAAGGAATATACATATAGTTTGAGAAATCAGTCAACTCGTGTTGTGAGTTTGCAATACATTTCAATGAAATGTGGAATGTTTGAAAACATACTGTTACTTTCATTAGCGTCTCGATCGATAAGCATTCATGTTAAAATGATCACGGTCGCGTGGTGACTCAGGCGCAGCGCGGTCGTTCACCTGAGCGTCTGTCTCGCTTGCACTCGGCGCCCGAGAACTGGCGACGTCATCACCCGACACGTGCTTTCTCCAGAACGTATTCGATGACGATTAACTAAATAACGAAACAAAATAGTCTCCAATACGTGATACTCCTTGCGTTGTTTTCAATTTTGATGGGATCATAGACACCGTGGCGAGTGCATCGCTGCGATGACGTCAGGTAGCAGTATTCTGCGGAGTCGCGGAGTGCCGGCCCCCCCCGGCCCGGGCACAGTGAGCTGAGTGAGCCGCGGAGGCCGCCCGCCAGCCACTCGCGACGTCTTCGGCGCTGTCAAGACACGAATCTTGTGTATCAATGCTAAAAGAATGCGCAAGCGTCGTTTGCGTTGTTGTTAGATCTTCATGTGTAGTGTCTCACTGAAGGTACGTGTGTCGTGAAGTGTCGTGCTGTGTTCTCAGACGAATACGTGAGAGGAGAGGGCGCGGCCGCGAGTGCGGAGGGTGCGGAGGACGCCGCACAACTGTAAAACGCCGAGTCGTATTGTAACTGGATTGCACTGTGTAGGTATGTGGTACTTGTAACTGTGACCGATATTGAGCAGCTGTTTTAACTCATATATTCAGTAACATAGTAGGTACCTATAGCCTGAGCCTATATAACTTTTAGATTGTGTATACCTACCTAGTTGGTCTTAGTCTTATGAATAGATCTGTTTTGTTGACTTTAGTGAACAATAGGTGAAATGTCTCTCTACCTATATGTAGGTAGCAAGAATCGTTGATTTTTGTAACTTCAACAGTTAGTTCTGTTGGTGAAATCTGACAAGATTTAATTATTTCTCTATCAAGGTCATGTTTTGATCCTCTACTCTTGAAGATGTCTCTAAGTTTTGGATTGCTGATTGTGTCTATGTATCAGCCCCAGTTTGGCCTCTAGACTAATTTTAACGGATCTATTCATGTTGGAAACTGGTATACAATCCCCAAATTATTATTGTTATAACCTGCAATGAAAAGCTTTCCTTTAGATACGTGATTTTCGATTTTTCTTTTCTAAAAGTTCATAGTTATGTATTATCCAGTTAGATCCAGGTCGCGATCGCTGCTCCGTTATGACTTCTTGCTATGCCGTCATCGCAAAATCGATAGCATGCTTCTGGCTTCCCATCGAAATGTTACGACAGACGGGCGCGGGCGGTACGAGTTCCTTATAGAAGGAAAGAAAGAAAAATATTTATGTTCACGTTGAATGTCCCCAGGGTCGCGGGAGTGAGGCTGAGCAGTGAGCAGTGAGCAGAGAGCAGGCCACAGCATGCCGCACAGCAGCCGCGGCAGCCCGGACTCGCAGCTCCCCTCCAGTGAGAACCTGACTCAACTGACGACCATATACGACGTATTGTAACGAAGACCGCTGTACAGCTAACCACACTAGGCTCTAACTTTGAAAACCCTTCCTTCTTCATCATCATCATCATATCCGCCTAAAGACGTCCACTGCTGGACATAGGCCTCCCCCAAGTGTCGCCAGTTCTTGCT
The DNA here is from genome assembly GCA_947386135.1 of Melanchra persicariae. Taxonomy (NCBI): domain Eukaryota; kingdom Metazoa; phylum Arthropoda; class Insecta; order Lepidoptera; family Noctuidae; genus Melanchra; species Melanchra persicariae. The sequence continues at coordinate 414,316 of OX376653.1, read as the reverse complement.
TTAACATAAAGCAGGTGAAACTAACACTCTGAAGTGAGACGTGTAGGGTAGCAGCATAACGTCGTCGATTGCAAATATCGAGGGCGATGCGCCGTGCCCCGCCGCCCCCTGCCCCTCTGCGCCGGCAGAGAATACGTCACGCGTAGCTACGTCGACCCCCAAACAAGCTTACGCCGCAATTGCTGCCGCAAACCAACCAGCTGCGTCACAACCTAAGCAGCAGAAAGGGGGAAAGCAAAACCGTCGCTATGAAACCCTTCCGGGGAATCCGTAACAGCGCTGTCCAGCGAAGCAAGAGTGTGATGAGGATGGCTTCACCAAAGTTCAGAAGAAGAAGCCTACTTGTCGCAATCAATGCGGTGCTGGACTAACAGGACCAAATATGCTGCTACGTCCAGCGATACCTACGACGTTGCTGTATGTGTCCCGACTACATCACTACACGAAGGTTGAGGAGATCGTGGAGTACATGAAGGTGAAGACCAACTGGACCTTGAGGGTCGAGAAGCTGGAGCAGCGTCACAACACCAATTTCAAGTCGTTTGTGGTGCGGGTTCCAACACAACATCTCGACTTGGTCCTAAAGGAAGAGTTTTGGCCGAAGGGCGTAGTTTACCGACGTTTTCGCGGCAGGCTGTGCGACACCGCGCAGCGTAATTCGACGCCGTCACTTCGTGTGTCCTAGTTTATAAGTTTTTATTTTTGTATGTATTAGTATAGTTTTTTTAATATTTATGTATTGTATTTTGTATGGGCCAGAGATGCCTGAAATAAAGGAATAATAAATAATAATAATAACCTCTTGTCGTCGGAGACAGAGAGCACTACACCATTTTTTTTGAAAAGTAGTCCCCCATTTTAATTAAAAGCAATCTGTAACCAAATTATAGAATAAAATTTAAATAAATATTTTATAAAAATATGAATCCGATGTTATGAACTTTTTCAGACAGTTCGGATTGAGTCTGAAACAGTTTGTCTCAAATTATAACGTAACGCATTCCTATCGAAAAAAACTACCTTGTTAGATTTTCAACTCTCAATACTCACTATGTCTATGCGTGTTAAAAAAACATCCGTGCACAACAATACAATGCTCAAAAATATTTCCCCACCTGCATTTTGTGAGGCCTTTAAAGTATATTTATTTTAATAAAAACAAAGCTGGGCATATAGATGAATCATCGTTTTGTGTGTGGCCAAATACTTTTGAGCGGTAGTGGATATGGCCTAATATCGGTCTTGCGGTGTGGTGTTGTCCAGGAGGCGTGGAGCTGCGCGAGGACCTGCCGTTGAAGGCGCGCGGCGGCGGCGGCGGGGGCTGGGGCGCGGGGGGGGCGCGCTGCGCGGGGGGACCGCGCCTTCTGCTGGCCGCCTTCGCCGCCTTCACCGCCGCCGTCACGCTGGCGCTGCTCACGCAGATCCACTTCGGAGACTTCGAGGTCACTACCTATCACATACTGCTTCATCTTTCTCATCTGCCAAGCTTGTTCCAACTATGTAGGAGTGGCCTCCCAGTGTACCCGGGTGCAGCTGATCACCAGTATCTTACATGGGGCGACTGCCTTTCTCACCTCTAGCCTCTACAGTACCTGGGTAATACAATACCTGACAACAATGCTTGACACTACAAAAGAGAGCGTGTAAAGAAAAGAAAAGAATCAGCTAACCATATTTGCTATTCCTTTACAGCACGCGCCGAAGTTATTCGAACATGTTTGTGTTGAGTTGTAATGTACCTATGTATTTCCCTCGCAGCTGGTGCCGCACGGCAGTGTGTCGTCGTCGGCGGCGGCGTGCTCGCGCGCGGGCACGGACGCGCTGAAGGCCGGCGGGCGCGCGCTGGACGCCGCGCTGGCCGCCGCGCTGTGCCTCGCCGTGCTCGCGCCGCACCGCACCTCGCTCGACGCGTACGCACTTATTATATACCACCTAACATCCCATTATCTAATAGTAATCACCATTAAATAACTCCAATAAATAGTAAACCCTTATCTAAATTTTTAGAGTCGACGTTTATTTTCATTTAAATGTTTAGATCATTTTAACCGAGGAAAGTAAAGTATCTAGTCCTTACATTAAAATAAAATCCACGATAGAAATGATCGTCAATATTATCTCTAACTTTGACCTTAGAAAAAAAATCCCGTATTACTAGCCTACTAAAATTGATACCAAATCGAATCGAATCTTAATGCAAAACATTGTTGTTTTATATTTTTAATAGCTCAACATAGTTTACAACGTGGCAATGCCGCCAGTCTTTTGGGCACACTTCCAGTCGACAGCGATGCGGACGAATTTTTAGACGCCATATTTTAGGATTAACTTAATTAGGATATTAGATTTTTATTTTTAGTGTTTATAGTTAGTTTAGTATTTATTAAAACAACTGTTATTTTTATTACCTACTTAGTTTTGAGTAAATCGATGAAATGCTTCATATTTGGCAATATGTATATTACAAGCATGGTGTCGTCGTGCTTCTCTCTCTATACAGTCCGAGAGATACCGTTTTTATGATCAAAGCGCCTTAATAGTTATTTATGCAACTGTTATAATGTAAGAAGGGGTCTTAAAACACGAATGTGGGTTTATCACAGGCGATAATAGTCGGCGCGTTGTGTTCCACGCGCGCCTCAAAGAGATGTCAGCATAGGAGTAGGGGCGTTAGGGCCAGAGCCTGTCAGGGCTAAATTTTGTTCGAAAGAGTTACCGCGGCCCTGGAACGTAAAAGGCACTAGGAGGAGCATGGATGGGTTTTAGTCTGTAAGAGTCTGACACTCCCTCCCTTTTTGAAATTCTTAAAGATAGGTACCACAAATTGAGTAGTGAGAATGTGGCTGTTTGGTGATTCCTTTGCTTTCCGATCCCATTTCAAAAAAGCGAAGAAGTTGCATAATAAAACTCGTTTGCATGTTATTATGGTTACTATGACACTAGGTTGGCAATCAGCTAACTGTTTCAGAATCTTTTTTAAAGGATTTATAGCATGGAAGTCGATAAAAGATACAATGCGCTCCCATGTTTTATTACCCCTCATCCTGGTTGCAGGAGTGGTGCGCTGCTATACTGGGAATACCGAAACGCGCGCACGCAGCCGCCTGCGCTCTACGAGTGGGGGGGCGCGGGGGATGAGGCTGGGGCCGCAGGCAGCGGGGAGCGCGCGCCGCGCCTCGTGGCCGCGCTCGCCACGCTGCACGCGCAGCTGGGCGCGCTGCCCTGGCCGCAACTGTTGGTGCCCACCGTACAGCTGGCCAAGTTAGTACCCACGTTACCACAAACAACCTACCAAACCACCACCCACCTACCTAAAAACCTACCTATTTTATTTATATTTTGTAGGTACACCCTGATGTTTGACCATTGCGTTACAGAGACGGGTACGTGGTGTCGGACGGGCTGGCGGCAGCGGCGGGAGCAGGGGGCGCGGGATCGTATGTGGCCGGCGCGCTGACGACGGTGCCAGAGCTGGCTGGCTACCTCACCAGCCTGCTCAACTACACCAGCGCCGGTGTGTGCTCTTTACCCTACTACTTACTTAATCCTAATGAACTCTTCAATATTTAAACGTAAAGCTCTGCGTTCTGGCCAAATTGTGAGTGTCGTGTTGTGTGACTGAGTGCCACAAGTTCACAATAATGGCACATTACAACTAACAGCAAGTATTGCGTGCTGCAGAGCTATCGGCGTCGTGGCAGGGCGCGGCACTGGTGCGGCGCTCCCCGGCGCCCACGTACGGCGCCGGCAACTGGCGCATGCTGGTGGCCGGCGCTGGCGCCCCCGCTGCGCGCGCTCTGGCCGCTGCGCTCGTGCCGCCTCCCGACTCTCCCGACGACGCGCAGCGCAGGTATAAGCTGGTTTTTAAATGTCCCGGTCAACCACGTAAGACCATTTCGGTCTGCTGAAAGCGGCTGGGTCACATCATTGCAAGCTTGAATTGAGGCTACTGCCGTTTTCGGCCAGCAAGCGTCATTGTAGTGGTCAGACGACTAAGTGTTTATAGATCTTGGACGACGCGACGGTTGGTCCTGGCGTCCTAATGATAATGTAAAGAGCTAGAAGAGTTAAAAGTTTTCGACCAAGAATTACTTTTATCTAAAATATTGTACACCACCTCCACTAGTCACCACTAAGTTATTGCAAAGCTTAGATCCAAGTTGCAACTTGGTAGCTGCTCGCTACATAAGTAGTCTGTCTGATAAATTGTTGTGGTACATCCCTGTGCCTGTCTGGATAATCGTATTTATTTATTTATTAAAAATATTTGTAGACTTAACAGGTAAACCCAAGATGTCCACAAACTAGTTATATTATATAATATACTAAATATACGCGTACCTAAAGTTACAATTTGTATCTATTGGATACTGTAATTACCTACTAACTTTTATTGAGTGCGGATTAGTCTTAATCTTAATTTATTTTAATCCTAATCTTAACCTTCATCTTAATCTTAACTCCATTTGTCGTATCTCACCGATCATGCTCCGCAGAGTGGTGGAGGCGCTGCAGGGCGAGGCGCGCGCGGGCACGCTGACGGCGCGTGGCGTGGCCACGGGGCTGGCCGCCGTGGACCGCTACGACACCTACGTGGCGCTCGTCACGTGAGTTCAGCTCGGCGGCCGCGACGGGCCTCCTCGAATGTCGCGTGTACAAGTGGGAACGCAACGGTCCCCGTCGCGGAGACTGGGTTATTTTATTTACGCAGTTTATACGTGTTACACTATAAGCTCGTTTTTGTATACACTTGAATATTATCCCACGTTTTCTTTAGTTCAGATGGGTGTAGCACTAACATTCCCACACAGGACAAATCTTTGTGCGATGAGTACGATTATTTGTTCTGTATCTGGGTGTGTAATTTATCTATAATATGTATGTATTTAGAAATATATAAGTATGTTTATCAGTTGTCTGGTTGCCATAGTACAGGCTCTGCCTAGTTTGGGATCAGATGGCGGTGTGTTGATTGTCCCAAGATATTTTTATTATTATTATCCTTTTTCATTTTCTATACATATTAATTATATTTTTAAATATTCCTACAAAAAAAAAAAAAAAAAATATATATAAAATAGTAGCCCACCGGTATCGGGAACAGGGTCCAAGCATTATTATTATTATTATTTCCTTTATTCACTTTTACACATATATTTTACATTTATAAATATTTCTATAAAACAATAAAAAAAAACATTTAAAAATATAAAAAATAGTAGTCCGCCGGTGTCGGGAGCTGGGTCCAGGCTACCGGTGGTTAGGGCTCCAGAGAAAGGAACCTCCTCACAATACGAGCCGTATCGAGGAGAACTGCCTTCTGTATCAGGCCCTTTACCCAACTGCGTAACGCCAGCTTCGACAGGTGGTCGTCGAAGCTTTTGGCTATCAAGAGTAGAGTAGAGTAGAGTAGGGACTCCGTTATCCGCACTTAGACTCTCATTCGGTCCGTTGTGCGTAGATGTCCTGGCTAAGTTAGCCAGCCTAGCTCCGCCCAGAAGCACAGAAGTTTCCTGGGAGCTTCACAGGCTTCGCGGAGCGACCTCACCGTTCCGAGGATTTGTTCACGTTGGGTAGCCACAGCCTCGCATTCCAGGATGACGTGGGCAGCTGATTCTTCGGCGTCAAAACAGCCCCTGCAGAGTGGGCTGTCCGTGGCGCCTATGTTATAGAGATGTTTGTTTAGGGGGCAATGGCCCGTAATTGTCCCTATTATTGTTCTAAGGTCGTTTCTGCTTAGGCTGAGTAGTCGTTTAGTTAATCGCGGGTTTAGACATGGCATTGCCATTTTTGACTGCCTGCAGTCTGTGGCCCGTGACCATTTGTTGTTGTGGAGTTCAGTTGATCTCTGGCGAATCCATGTACGAAACTGCGAGAAAGGTAGAGGAAGGAGTGGGTATGGGCCTAAAACTACCATCTCGGAACCTCTCTTCGCAAGTTCGTCTGCGGCATCATTGCCTAGGGATCCGCTGTGTCCCTTGATCCACTGGAGGGTGATCCTGTTAGACAGCGATATACTCTCCAGGGAGAGGTGACACTCGAAAATTAGTTTACTGTTGGTTTGTTTGTTCTCTAGGGCTTTAAGCACAGCCAGGCTATCAGATACGAATCTAATTGCGTAGCTGTGTATCCCTAGACGCTTTACGGCTGTTGCGGCTTGTGTTAGGGCGACACACTCGCATTGGAATATCGAGCTGTGTTCGCCTAGTGGTAAGTGAAAGTTAATGTTGAGGTCTAGGGAGTGTATGCCAGCCCCTGAACCCTGTGGAGTTTTTGAGCCGTCTGTGTAGACGCGTACTTCATTGACTCCTGACTGGTCCCTCTCTTCCTCTGTTGTTTGAATGCTATAGCTTTTGTTAAACATGAGTTTATTCGGTGTCCTATCACACGGGGCAGCGATGAGAGGTTGATACTCGATCGCCCGGTCCAGGATGCCAGCGTGAGGACTAGTATGGTTCTTGCCCCATATGCCTAAGTGCATAAGCCTGATGGCTGCTAGTGCTGCCTCCTGCTGTATGTACATGTCGAGGGGAGTTAGATGTAGGGCTATCTCCATTGCTGTAGTTGGGGTTGTCCTCATGCAGCCCGTGATAGCGGAACAGGCTAACCTTTGGAACCGCTGGAGCCTAGAGACGGTGGTCGAGAGTTCAGTCCTCGTCCACCAAACCAAGGCACCGTAGGTCAGCATTGGTCTGATCACAGCTGTGTAGAGCCACAGCGTGATCTTTGGAGAGAGCCCCCACGTTTTTCCTAGCATTTTTTTGCATTGGTAAAGTGTGATTGTGCTTTTGTTTAATTTGTAGTCAAGGTGCTTGTTCCAGAGTAATTTGCTATCAAGTATCACTCCTAAGTACTTGACTTCTTCTTTGAGTGTTAGTTCGGTGTTGAAGAGTTTAGGTAGTTTATGAGGTCCGAGGACTCTCTTGTTGGTAAACATTATTAGTTCTGTTTTAAGGGGGTTGACCGATAATTCGTGTTTTGTACACCAATTCTCGATTACTTTGAAAGCTTTCCTCATGAGGTCACATAAAATGCCTTCAAATTTCCCCGTGATTAGGATTGCTATGTCATCTGCGTAACCCACCGAGTACAGACTGCTGGCGTTGAGCTCAGCGATGAGCTCATTTACAACTAAATTCCACAGTAGTGGTGACAGCACCCCACCCTGCGGGCAGCCCCTACTTACGATTCCTCGTGTGGTGGTGTTAACAGTGAATTGAATAGCGCGGTGTTTTAGCATGTTGTGTATCCATTGTATAAGCGTTGGCGCCACACCGTGCACGGCTAGTGCCTGGCCGATGCTGGCAAAATTTGTTTTGTCAAAGGCACCTTCTATGTCAATGAAGGCGCCCAGTGTTGGGTTTTTGGTTTTGAGAGCATTTCCTATGCGTGTTACTACGCAGTGGAGTGCGGACTCAGTTGATTTGCCTATCTATTTTTCATATATATTTTTTGGCTATCAAGCCATTGGCCGTAACGACTATCGGCACAATGACAGCCGAGTCCACATTCCACATGTCGACAACCTCGTGTGCTAAGTCAAGATACTTGATTTGTTTCTCTTTCTCAGCTTTCACGAGGTTCTCGTCATGTGGAATGGTAACATCGATTATCATTGTTCAGCGCGCTAATCGGTCTATCACCACTATATCGGGCTTGTTAGCTATGATAGTCCTATCAGTGATGATAGACCGATCCCAGTACAACGTGACATGGTCATTTTCGAGAACTGGGTCGGGCACATACTTGTAATACGGTACCTCAGAATCCACAAGTTTGTATTTCAAAGCAAGTTGCTGGTGAATAATCCTAGCCACTTGGTTATGCCTGTGCAAGTACTCGCCGTTAGCCAGACGAGAACAACCAGAGATAATATGTCTGATGGACTCACCCGGACGGTGACATGCCCGACACACGTCAACCGTCCCGTCCTTCATAATATGCCTCCGGTAGTTGTTCGTCAAGATAACTTCGTCCATAATTGCACAAACAAAACCTTCAGTTTCTCCGAAGAGATCACCGAAACGTAGCCAGGCCACGGACGCCGGGAAATCTACGTCGGACCCATAAAGAGCCCGATAGAAGCGCCCGTGAAGCTCCTTGCCTTTCCATACCTCCTTGCGGTCATCTGTAGTAAGTATTACAGGTTTGCGCCAGTTCTTTTTAGCCATGGACAACGGGGTGAGTCCCTTGTCCACTGCGACCACATCTCGGTGCATACCCACATCGGCTTTGAGAAAATATTCTCTGAGACTGCACATCTCGTGGTTGTGGAGAGTCTTAGCATTTAAAAAGCCTCGACCTCCACACTTCCGCGGGATGTACAGTCTCATCACCGACGATCGTGGGTGATGCATCCGATTTGCAGTCAGCAGTGTACGGACCCTTCTATCCAGGGCGTCGAGTTCGGTTTGAGTCCATTTGAGTATGCCGAAAGAGTACATTAATACCGGCATGACCCAACCGTTGAAGGCACGCACATTATTTCCGCCCGACAAAAGGCTGTTTAAAACCTTTTTCAGGCGGCCAAAGAAGCGCTCCTTCAGCGATTGCTTCATGTCAGTACCGTTAATAAAATAAAAATAAATAAAATTCGTTTATTTCAGGTCTTGGACCCATAAAAAATACAATTACAAATTATTTTAAAAAATTGCCATTCTTGCACTATAAATTTAACATAAATGGATTGAAATAATTACAAAAATTTAATTTGAATTTAGAATTTTAAGTCAAATGGGTAGGTACATATTTTTTTATGAATGTCAAAAATAAAACAAAATAAAATACAATGTCAAAATTATGTCCAAAGAAATACAACGTCACAATATAATAATAAAAGTCACAGAAATATATATGTGCAGGCACTGGCATGCAGCTGCAGCCATCTCCGCAAGAAGGGGGAATCCCACCGCTCGGACAACACACTCAGGATTCCGTTGGAGCTGCCCCTACAGCGACGCAGAAGCGATGCACTCCTTTTCCGGATTATTCCGTAGAAATCATCGGTAGTAGCATCAGCGAACATCGCCGATGCGCTACAAAACCGGGGCCGCCCCAGCAGAATCCTGAACGCGTTGTTGTACTGGACCCGAAGCGCGTTGTACGCCCGCAGAGTGAAGTTGGTCCACAGGCTGCACGTGTAAAATGTCTGGCAGTATGCCTTGAACAAGGTTATTTTAACCTGTGAAGAACAGCGTGCAAACCTGCGAGCCAGCATGTTGCACCGGACAGACAACGCCCTTCGCTCCCTCTCAATGTCCGCATTGTCAGACAGATCCTCGGAGACCCAGTGACCCAGATACTTGAATCGATCTACTCTAATCAAATCTGACCCGCAGAGAGTGACAGGTGGACCAGTTAAGTAGGTTTTAGTACCAGATTTGAAGACCATGTATTCACTCTTCTTTGGGTTATATCTGAGCCCATGGGCCCCCGCGTAGGTCTCACAAATATTCAAAAGCCTGCGCATTGCAGAAAGAGACGGGCTCAGCAACACCATGTCATCCGCGTAACTTATGTTGTTTATACATACCCCATCAACGGAACAACCGACCTTAGTGCTGCTGAGCTCCTCGATCAATTGGTTCATATACAGGTTGAAGAGACGCGGAGAGGTTATTCCCCCCTGCCTTACCCCACAGTCCAACCCGTATATGTCCGAATGCGACCCTGCCCATCTGACACTATTTTGCTGGTGACTGTACCAATATTCAAAAAGGGCTATAATGTCATGCGACAGCTTCGTCTCGCATCGCAACTTACTCCACAACTTGTCGTAATTTACTGTATCGAATGCTTTTGACAGATCTAAGTAGCAAGCATATACAGGAGTATTTCTGTCTGTGTAGTACTGAACAGTTTGCTTGAGACAGAGGATAGCACTCTCCGTTGAAAGGCCAGGCCTAAAACCAAATTGGGCGTCATTAAGAAGCAAGTGCTTTTCCAACTGTTGGTCAAGCAAACTATCCAGTACCTTACTTATGACTGTTGCTAGCGAGATGGGTCTATAATTTGAAATGTCAGAGGAGTCACCAGTTTTATTTTTCACAATAGGAACTACTACGGAGTACATTAAGTCATCAGGCAAGCAACTGTGACCCACACATAAATTGTAGAACAAGGCGAGAACTCGCGGTAGATGTACACCCGCGTACTTCAGATGCTCGACGCTGAGCCCATCGTGACCCGGGGACTTACCTCGAACCATTCGCTTTATGACGGAGGCCACATCTTTGGCTGTGAATCTAACGGCAACGTCCCCGGGGCGATCCACAGCGGCGAGCACCCGCGACGCGGGCCCGAGCGGGGATTCGACCTTGAAGTGGCGCTGAAAGGCACAGGCTATGTCCCGGGGCTCATGCGCATCCCCAACACTCACAGGGCGGCTCGACATAGTATTCATGTTTTTTGTGTTTTTCCAGAAGTTGCTAAAGTCGTTATTAGCATGATGCTCAGCAATAATATTCATTTTAATCTGTAGTTCATTATTTTGGCAATATTTCAATTTAGATTTAAATATTTTCCTGGATTCACACATTTCTGTGTACGCAGGTCCAAAACTAGGTTTACCACAGCTAACCCAAGTCTGAAAACAAAGTCGCGCCCTCCCGTGAGCATCCCTGACAAACTTATTCCAGCCCGGTACATGTCTATGCTTCTTAAGATTAGGTACATGTTTCTTACAACTGCGCTTAGCGCCCTCAGTCAAAATATTTACAATGGTCTGGTACATTTTATTTATAATTAATTTGTGGGACTCATTATCACACATTTGATCCGCACAATAAGTAAACTCTGGTGGGAAATCTATCTGTTTTAGTTCTGAGTTACAATAATTTAAATACATTTCGATTTGTTCATCGTTTCTAATACCCCAATTTATTTGATTAACTTTTGACTCAGTTATCTGACTTTTAGGTAAAATTACATTTAAATTACACTCCACTAGTAAAGGAAAATGATCAGACCAATAGGTATCGTGCAGAATAGACACGTTAACAACGGCGCTTCGCGCTGAACCCGTTACCACGCAGTGGTCAAGCCAGCGGCGGCACCCGTGCGCGTCACTAATAAACGTAAACGCGTCGGAAGGTAATATTTCCATGTCCACACACGACCACATCTGTTCTGTACAAAACGCTAACAATTCACTAGAAAACAGCTCACCTGGGTGTGCGTTGAAGTCCCCCAGAATAAACACAGTTTCCACTTCATTACTCTCGATTATGGCATGCAACTCACTCAAACACTCGGTAAACTCGGTCAAATTTTCAATAGAATCAGTCGGCATGTACACTGTTATAACTAAAAACGACCTGTCGTTAGTCACTATCTTGATCGCGGCGAGTCGTACACTTCTACACACAACAACCGATACCGACGGAAAAGAAGACTTTCTCCACAGCAGGGCCACCCCACCATATGGTCTTCCTCTAACAATTCCTGCCGACGTATCCACAGCCGAGTTGCCGGTGTATGAAAATGAGTCATCGATGGTTCCCAGGTACGGTATATCGTGCGGAAGCAGCCAGGTCTCTTGAAGCGCAACAATGTCAGCTGATCGACACAGGTTTCTCACACAATCAACAGAGCGAATGACGCTTTTACAATTGAAGCTTACAAACTTAGAGGTGTTTATCTTAACTTCCATTTGGGGTAGGTTTCGTAGTTTCCAACTCCCGATAGGTACGCTCAATACGTTAATGCCCAACGCTTCCGACATACCCAAATACTTGTAGGTTTCGGTTGAGCTAAGGGATCTAACCTGTATGGAATCCGAGAGTTGAATTCCCTCAGATTCCATAATCTTCCCTTTCTTTACATGCATGACTGCACATTTGTCCACAACAAATTCCATCCTGATGGCACTACTGAAGTTTTCAGTTACCTTCAGTAGCTCCATCAGTCGCAAATTGTTGGGGCCAAAGAGTTTCAAATCATCCATGTAAAGGAGGTGAGATATGGTTTGACCACCTCTTCTCAACCGATAGCCTAGGCCTGAATCCTCCAGCAGTGTGCTAAGAGGATTATTATTATTATTTCGTTTATTCATTTTTCTTTACTTATTTTAAACATTTTTAAATATTTCTTAAAAAATACTGCTTAATAAAAACATTTAAAAATATAAAAAATAGTAGCCCACCGGTATCGGGAACAGAGTCCAAGCTACCGGCGGTCAGGGCTCCAGAGAAAGGAACCTCCTAACAATGCGAGCCGTGTCCAGAAGTACTGCTTTCTGAATCAAGCCCTTGATCCAGCTGCCTAACGAGAGCCTCCTGAGGTGTTGGTCGAGGCTCGTGGCTATTAAGCCGTTGGCTGACACGACTATCGGTACAATGATTGCCGAATTCACATTCCACATGTCGACAACCTCGCGAGCCAAGTCAAGATATTTGATTTGTTTATCTTTCTCGGCTTTCACGAGGTTCTCGTCATGCGGAACGGTGATATCTACAAACATTGCACGCCTCTCGATTCGGTCCACCACCACTATATCAGGCTTATTTGCAATAATAGTCCTGTCAGTGATGATGGACCGATCCCAGTACAATGTGATACTGCCATTAACGAGAACTGGGTCGGGCACATACCTGTAGTACGGAACCTCCGATTCCACAAGAGAGTATTTCAGAGCAAGTTGCTGATGGATAATCCTGGCTACAAGGTTGTGTCTATGCAAGTATTCTCCATTAGCAAGACGAGAACAACCAGAGATAATGTGGCGAATTGATTCTCCCGGACGGTGACATGCCCGACATATGTCAACCGTGCCGTCCTTCACAATAAATCTCCGGTAATTTTTCGTCATGATAACTTCGTCCATAATTGCACAGACAAAACCTTCGGTTTCCCCAAAGAGGTCACCAAACCGTAGCCAGGCTACGGACGCTAATTGATCCACGTCGGGCCCGTGTAGGGCCCGGAAAAAGCGTCCGTGAAGTTCCTTACTCTGCCATACCGCCCTGCGATCGTTGGTATCAAGCACTGCAGGTTTGCGCCAGTTCTCATTTGCCAAGGAGAGCGGGGTGAGACCCTTGTCCACTGCCACTACATCTCGATGCATACCCACGTCGACAGCTAGGAAATATTCCCTGAGACTGCATATCTCGCGATTGTGGATAGTCTTAGCACTTAAAAAGCCTCGACCTCCACATTTTCGCGGGATATACAGTCTCATTACCGACGACCGTGGGTGATGCATTCGATGTGCAGTTAGCAGTGTACGGACCCTTCTATCCAGGGCGTCGAGTTCGGTTTGAGTCCATTTGAGTACGCCGAAAGAGTACATCAATACCGGCATGACCCATCCGTTGAAAGCGCGCACCTTGTTTCCGCCCGACAGAAGGCTGTTGAAAACCTTCTTCAGGCGGCCAAAGAAGCGCTCCTTCAACGAATGCTTCATGTCAGTAACACTGATGCCTAACGCTTCCGACATACCCAAATACTTGTAAGTTTCGGTTGAAGAGAGGGATCTCAGGTTTATGGAATCCGAGAGTTGACATCCCACGGATTCCATAATCTCTCCACGCTTTACATGCATGACCGCACATTTGTCCACACCAAACTCCATCCTGATGGCACTACTGAAAGTTTCAGTTACCTTCAGTAGCTCCATCAGTTGCAGATTACTGGGGGCAAAGAGTTTCAGATCATCCATGTAAAGGAGGTGAGATATAACCTGACAACCTCTCTTCAACCGATAGCCTAGTCCTGAATTCTCCAGCAATGTGCTGAGAGGATTCAAGGCTAGGCAAAACCAAAGCGGACTCAAACTATCGCCCTGAAATATACCCCGCTCGATCCTAACCGGTTCGCTATTCCTCTGGATATTTCGACATCCTGGATAGCGAAGGACTGTCCTCCATTGCCCCATACATGACGTCAGGAAGGTGCGTAGCGTTGCATCAATTTTATACAATTCTAGCACCCTCATGAGCCATGTATGAGGCACCGAGTCATAGGCCTTCTTATAGTCTATCCAACATGTCGACAGATCCTTTCGGGAACGCCGAACCTGTTGGTTAATGGCCGTATCAATGAGGAGTAGCTCCTTAGTACCGCGGGACCCATTCCTACATCCATTTTGAGAGGCAGACATGATGTTATTGCTGCTAATGTGATTATTTATTTTAGCTCTCAAAATGGATGTAAGAACCTTATAGACCGTCGGTAAACACGTTATCGGTCTATAGTTTTTGGGTTCCGCGGTGCTACCAGATTTATGGAGCAGGTGGGTAACTCCTGTGGTAAGGAATTCGGGCAGCGAGCCGGACTCCAAGGCAGTTTGGAACAGAGATGCCAAACGAACATGCGACCCAAGTAACCACTTAACCCAAAAGTTGTGCAGTCCGTCCGGCCCTGGAGATTTCCAGTTAGGCAACGCACGGACTGCACGGGCTACATCTTGGGGGCTGATTGTGATTGCCCCCATTTCGGGTAATGAATCGCATGCTCCTTCGACTTCTCGAATCCAATCTCCTTCGGTGTGACTGACAGGCACCGACCAGATGCTGCGCCAGAATGAGAACATGGCGTCATCTTCTGGCAGGCGCGTGTCAGTCACACCTTGTTCCGGTCGCTCCCAAGCCCTATATACCCACCTTTCATCACTTCGGAATGTGCGATTCAAGGTGTATCGCTCCACTCGCCGCCTATACCTACGAATACGGTTTGCCCATGCATACACCTTCTGCTTCAGGAAGTCGATGCGCTCTGTGACACAGGACATATAGTCTTGGGGACTGATAGCAGTCCCCGAAAACGCCCGTCTCACAAAGCGCATCACTCTAGGGCGAGTGTTGCCCTCCCTGAAGCAGATCAGTTTGCCGATTAACGCTCTGGCCCCACCGATACGACGCTCGATCCTGCACTGCCAGGCCGGTGCGGCTGGTTTTGGTCGTGTAACTCTGTCATTGGTTATTTTGACGTGAGCTACACGACATGCCGCTACAGCCGCGCAGTACATTATCGAGTGTGCATCAGTGAGGTCTTCGCAGTCATCAAAATAATTTGACAACTAGGAATCCAGAGCTGCCACCAGCGCCCTGTTTTTGTTATGCATGGGCAAACGAGGTAAGCGTGGCCTAAGTTCAGGCGGCGTGTAGCGATATTCTCGAATAGCACACTCCAAAGCACTCCTCAATTCGTCATTGCACTGGGTACTTACGTTTGTAACCCTGTCATTACTATCCTCGTCAGCGTTGCTGGGTATCTGGGCTGAATGTGGTGGTGCCACATTCTGCGACGGAGGAGTAATGACATGGCCACACATTTCAGTTCGGAGGCGATCAAGCACACTGTCATCCAACATACGGTTACGCTGGATGACGCGCACCTGATCCGACAGTCGTAGCGCCGTAACGTTGACTGCTGGTTCAAGTACCTGAAACAAAGAGAGCATCCGACCACGGTGCGCAGTCAGGTTGTTTCCCCCCTCTGTAGCCCCATAGTATGCGCGCATGACGTTTTCGTTGATGGATTGTGTCCATCGCATGCGCTGGACACTTCCGCCGGGAGCTGGGACCCTATCAGAGGCCGGTGGGCCTCGAGGTCCTAAGCCGTCCGGCGGCCGGCGTACTCTCCGTCGACGTGCAGGTGGTGGCGTCGTGGGCGGCGAGAAGTACTCGTCACTCGAGCTCGACGCGACTGCCATGGCCGGTGTCACAGCACTCACGGTGGGGCTGGGTTCCGGCGGCGGCGAGGCGGAGCTGAGCGACGAGGCCGGAGATGGTGGGCGTGCTCGTCGAGCTGCGGCTCTTGTCAACATTTGTATTTTTATCGTTCGTCGGTATATTTCACTGTTGGATCACTGTTTGTGTCACACATCTGTTTTTTTTTTTTTTCTTCTTCGGTATTTGCATTTTCTATTGTAGTTAGGGATAAATATGGATAAATTGTGAAATAAAAATTGTTAAAATTGGACGAGAAAAAAATCGTGTCAGTTCGTTGACAGGCGAGCCACAGATTATTATATTATATTATTATTATTATTATTACCCTTACGTATTACCACTGTCGAAAGACCGCGCGGCGGCACGAGCATTGCCGCGCGTGTCGCCGTGCGGGCATCCGTTACTCGGATGCGGGGACCGTTGCGCGGGCGCGGGGCTCGCCTCCCCGCGACGGATGCCACGTGTTGTACGGGACCGCGCGGGCGTCCGCTTTACCCAGTTCAGCTCTTAACGCCTGTAGTAACAAAAATGTTCATCATTTTCTACGCCTTGTCTAACCTATAGCATCGGGACCATTTGGCGCTACCAACACGCTCAAGTGACAACCACGGCGAGGAAATCAGAATGAAAGAAGCGGGCGCGGGTGACGAGCGACTTGGAGCGCGAGTGAATGAAATGAACAATGAACAGTGCGACAGCCGTCGCCACTGATGGGTTGTGTCATGCCTTGAAGTCGCTTGCGCGTGTCGCTTGACGCAAATTACGTGATAGATCGCATCACCCGAGGTCATGACCAGGGCCAATGTAGTACGTTGAAGAATGCTCAATATTTCACCCTCGCCTGACCTGACTCAATGTTTTAACATTTTAGCACTGCTCTCACGTTCTGTTGTTCATGTTCTTATAGTGGAAATTATTTGGCAACTTATCACAAGTGGTGAGAAAAAACTGAGAAAATGATTATAAATATTTTTACAGCACGAAAATAGGTCGAAACTTCAAATAGATTTTTAAACACAAACCACACTGCTACTAGTATTCGGCATAGCATTTTATTCTCTGAAATATGGTTCTGTTTTGGCTAGAAAGAACTCTCGAATCCTGAATATTCCTGAGTTAAGGAATTTATGCCCAAGTCAGGGCAGTGATATCAAATTTTAAGAGTTTCCCAGGGCTTTAATCAGAATGTGTGCTAGGTTGATAACAATAAGGTTGATCAGCTCGACCCCTTAAACATAGCGAATCAAACATGTTCGCTAAAACTGGACGTATTCATACAATATCTACAGTTTTTGGTGAGCTAACCACAGAACACTGATTTAATCGTTATCCTACTTTTTAATCCTCTAGTTCCAACTTCCAATGTTTGTGCGTTTGTGAGTTTGGTGCTGAATGAGACACAATGATGGGTAGGCCACGATCTGGATTATTTCGTGGGATATTTTTATCCCTGTGCGTACCCATGGTATTTGAATGCCATGTTTCATAACAAGGAGGCACGGGTGAATTCCTGGAAGGACTTGGGTTATGCCCGGTTTTTGAGGTTTTATCGGTCGTATATCTGTTCGTTAGCGCTATTTTTCATAACGCCTTTGGTTAAACGACCGTTATAAACCAGAAATGCATTCATGCAGAATCTGCATGAATGCATTTCTGGTTTATAACGGTAAAATACCTGAAATACGTGGCAGGCATAATTGATTGTATGTTTGTGTTTCAGAGGCTTGTCGGCGCCGTTCGGCTCCGGGCCGGTGTCGGCGGCGGGCTGGGCGCGCGACGAGCCCGCAGCGCCGCTCGACCTGCCGCCCGCCATCCTGCTCGACGATAGCGTCTGCGGTCAGTCCACACAACCCAACCACTCTGATCCTGATGGCATGTCTTCCAATCTCTTATACAGGTTGACTACGGAAATAAGTCGTATGCGCCATAATTTGAGGTAAAGGATCACAAAACTAGTGATCGATCAGAATTATGCTGATTATGAGCAATAGTTGCTGGATGTGGGATAAGTCGTTATGGCTTTGCTATGGGTTTAGGTAGTTAAATATACTCGTAGGTAAACTATCTTGATGTGACTTTTTACACAAACACATGGATGCCAGAAGTATCAATTAACTTATGGGACATCATTGCAGTTTTGGTAAATGTCCCTTACTTCAACTGATACTTCCAGTATCGACATATATATACAAATGGAATATAGTTTTTGTTGTATTTGCATTGATTTTTAGTTACATTTTATTTAAAAAGACAGATCACGATTGTTTACCTTTATTTAACTACCTGAACCTTTCTAATATACCTAAGTACGTATATTAATCCAGCAGTACCAACATCAACTCGCGGGAGTGCAGGACGACAATTATTATTGTCTTAGATTTCAAAAACGGAAAATTATTATGATTTGTTTCCGTGGTCAGGCACGCGCTACGTGCTAGGCGCGGAGTCGACGAGCGCGCTGGCGCAGGCGGCGGCGGCACTGGTGCTGGACGGCGCAGCGGGTGCCGTGGAGCGTGCGCGCGTGCTCGTGCGCCCGGGCGGCCGCCTGGCGCTGGAGGCGGCCCGTGCGCCGCCCGCGCCCGCCGCCCTGCCCGCCGCCGCCCCCCTGGTGCCCGGCGCGCCGCCGCCCAACGCTTCGCTGCCCTACGCCGCCGTGAACCTGGTGCAGCAGCGTGCCGACGCGCTGGCCTCGCACGCCGACAGCCGCGGCGGCGGACTGGCCTCGCGCTTCTGACAGCACACACACACATACGCACTATGCACGAAACACAAAATACTCAGAGTTTCACATGAAAGGAACTCAATCTACTGCGCACCCCAGTGAACCGCTGGAATTATTTAATTGGTAAAATGGAGGATTATACAAATTCGGACACCTAGTGCGCTTGGGGTACCTCTCACCGGACCTGCATTTAAAAAACTAAAGAACGCAACTGAAACATGTCACACTGAACAAAACTTCAGACGCAACTTATCGAATATGGTCTATTTTTACGTATTCTAAGTGGGTGTATACGAAATAATCAAACAGTCCTATTTGTAAAGGTAATATAGTATAGTATATAAGTAAAGTTGAAATTGCCCGCAAATAACCGATTTTAAAATCGGCTTGTATTTAACTTTACATCAAAAAATCTTCCTTTTTTACAAAAAAAATCCCAAAATCAAAAATGCAGTAAAATAGTTACCTCAAAATATTATTATACTAGCAACAATTTGAGTTTGAATCGTGACGCATCGCTTTTAATTAAGAAGCGGAGGGAGGAGGTTATCAATTCGAATGTTTATATTAGGCTGGGGAAAAAGTCTTTTCGCATTATGGTATGTGTGAACTTGTAATAAAATCTGTACACGTTGCACGTTGCTCTGGTCGCCCTATTACAGATAAAGTGGATGCCATTTTTGAAAAAGTGGAGCAAGATATCAGTAGTTACGACGTAGCTGAAGAACTGGGCATTGACCACAAAACAGTTTTGGCGCATTTGAAAAAAACTGGGTACACAAAAAAGCTCTATATTTGGGTACCTCACGAGCTCACTGAAAGAAACCTAATGAACCGTGTACTCATTTGTGATTCTTTATTACGACGTAATGAAACCGAACCATTTTTGAAGAAGCTGAGAACTGGTGATGAAAAGTGGATCACGTACGATAAGAACGTGCGAAAAAGGTCGTGGTCAAAGGCCGGTCAGGCTTCACAGACTGTGGCGAAACCCGGGTTAACTCGCAACAAGGTGATGCTGTGTGTGTGGTGGGATTGGAAGGGCATTATTCATTATGAGCTGTTACCACCAGGCAGGACCATCGATTCTGAACACTACGCGAACAACTGATGAGATTAAAGCAAGAAGTTGAGAGAAAGCGGCCGGAATTAATCAACAGAAGGGGTGTGGTTTTTCATCATAATAACGCTAGACCTCACACATCTTTAGACACTCAGCAAAATTTAAAAGAGTTTGGCTGGGAGGTGTTAATGCATCCGCCGTATAGTCCTGACCTTGCACCTTCAGATTTCCACCTGTTTCGGTCTCTTCAGAATTCTTTAGGCAGTGTCAGGTTATCATCACGAGAGGACTGCCAAAACCACTTGTCGCGGTATTTTGATCAGAAGTCCCAAAATTTCTATAGCAATGGGATCATGTCCCTACCTACAAGATGGCAAAAAGTTATCGAACAAAATGGTACCTACATACTTTAGTTAAATGTAAATAAACTATATTAAAAAATGTGTTGAATTTTCTTAAAAAATGCAAAGAAACTTTTTCCCAACCTATTATAATTATATTGTTTTTTATGATATTGTCTAGGTGGATTTGTAAATTTATTTTTTATTCGAAAGAGTTTTGTTCCGAAATGGTCCCGTTTAAAGTTCGTATAGATCTGATGAAGAACTTCGGAGATAGACAATTAAAAAGATATGGGCTGGTTGGAATTTTTGGAGGGTAGCACTAAAAAGTGATGCATAAAATACTATCTTACAAAAAAAATGCAACCATCTTTCAATTCAAAACTACTACAAAGTACAAAATAACTGTGATGGAAATCGGTGTCAAAACATTGAAAAAACTACTCCAGATACAATGACATCCGAAATTAGAGTTATTTCATATTTGGTAGTAGTTTTTATTTCAAAATCGGTTGCATTTTTGTAAAAAAGTTTTTTGAACGCATATCTAGCGCATAATAATTTTTTCAACACATTTGCTCAAAAATGGATTTACGAAGACTGTATACACTGTTCGAAAGTTAAAAATTACGTACCACGGCAGCGCACAATGTAACGTGCGGAAAAATAGTTACTCTCACCTAAGTACTTACATATTTTACCGCATACTCCGTTGTACTGACTGTGTGAGTAGGTACTGTGAACATTATACTACTTTTATTTATTTTTTTAATTGACTTGACTGCCCTGGCGGTTGGGAGTGTCATGCTCACTCAAAAGTCTACCTGATGGTGGCGCATGTGTTGGGTCATTTGGATCCCTTAAATATGGTTGAGCCGAATGGTGCTAGCGCGTGCGTCATGTTTGTGAACGGACGCCGTCAGTTTGGCCTGGTCATCTCTCGGCTGCCACGGTTTATTTTAATGATTTGTTATTTAAATTGTTGTTGATTTTTATTTTTTTACTCCAGATACTTTTACGTGCATTTCTTTCTACATCGTTCTCACATATATGTTTGTATAATTTCAACAGGAATGATGTAACCACAAAATTGCAAAGAAAAATGATTTAAAAGAGTGTCCGTGGAGTTTCTTGCACGTTCTTCTCCATAGAGATCTACGCTTTGGAACGTACAAATAGCTTCATCTTTTTGACTGACCGACCTTGACAATAAAAGTGCCTGTAAATGGTTTATTTGAAATAAATTATTTGAATTTGAATTTTTTGAATTTGTATAGCGCCGTGCGTATCCTTTACGGTTTTCTTTTTAATTTCCATATAAATATTTAAGAATTCCACCAAGGAATATCATATTACGAGAATAACTACGCTGAATGATCGAATCTTCTTAGAAGCGCTTTTGCACAATACATTTGTCTCACTTTGATACAAAGAGAATATGAGACAAAAGATGTAGGTAGTTCCATTTGCAAATTCGCGCCATTTTTATATTAGAAACGTCAAACATTATTGCGACTTTCCGACTGATATCAAACAAAAAGATTTGTCTATCAATTTGAATTTCGCGGGCTACCCTGAAGCTTTTATCATTGTCTATGGATGCGCGCTACGCAGTCATACGCAATGAGAATATCCGACCTAATCGAATAAACTATTTTTCCACTTATTTTATTTCAACTTTATGAGTGTATGCAACGGCTTATTAGGTACTAGCTGCTACCCGCGACTTCGTCCGCGTGGAATCCTGTTTTTGTTATGGTTAATTTATCTTTTTTTGGTATAATATATATGTCTCCCATCACAGGCAGTCGTAAAAGAAATAAATAAATAGTAGTAAGATAGTGGAGTAAGAAGTCTAAATAGTAATTTTGTTTGTTTCATCATCATATTAGCCGAAAGACGTTCACTACCTACTGGACATAGGCCTCCCCCAAGTTTCGCGACAACAAACTGATTAATAAATTACATCAAAACACTTTTTTTTTGTTTTAAGTGGAACTTATAATGTCTTAAAAAAGTGATTATTTATATCTAAGAAAAATGAAAAATTAAAAAAAATATGTTATTCCTATTTATCAATACAATAAAAAAGAAATCCAAACCAATGTTTTGACAGTTCAACTCCATTTTCCATAGATGTGATGTGCGTTGTGCATTGGATCTCATTTTAAGAATTGCGGTGTTAAGATTCTCCGCGGAAGAATGACTTTGAAGAATAACAATTTATTACAATCTTTATCACCAGGCGCACGTTTTACATTTCCTAAGCTTAATAAGCTACAGTAACGCTAAGATGTGCCATTTATTATTATAACACCCACGGACAGGTGGCGAAGCCCTGTGACAGCGGAGCTTCTAAGACAAAAAGAGTTGTCAAATCTCATGGGCACCATCTTGGATTTCGATTTTGACCCGGTAATCGTTATTGGCGACCCCGAAAACCATGAAAATGACAACCATTATGAAAAGTTGTCAAATCTCATAAGCGCCATCGTGCATTTCGATTTTGACCCGGTAATCGTTATTGGCGAACCCGTAAACCTTGAAAATGACACCCATGATGTAAAGTTGTCAAATCTCGTGGGCGCCATCTTGGATTTCGATTTTGACCCGGTAATCGTTATTGGCGACCCCGAAAACCATGAAAATGACACACATGATGTAAAGTTGTCAAATCCCGTGGGCGCCATCTTGGATTTCGATTTTGACCCGGTAATCTTTATTGGCGACCCCGGAAACCTTGAAAATGACACCCATGATCAAAAGTTGTTAAATCTCGTGGGCGCCATCTTGGATTTCGATTTTGACCCGGTAATCGTTATTGGCGACCCCGAAAACCATGAAAATGACACATGATGTAAAGTTGTCAAATCCCGTGGGCGCCATTGTGGATTTCGATTTTGACCCGGTAATCTTTATTGGCGACCCCGGAAACCATGAAAATGACACCCATGATCAAAAGTTGTTAAATCTCGTGGGCGCCATCTTGGATTTCGATTTTGACCCGGTAATCGTTATTGGCGACCCCGGAAACCATGAAAATGTCAACCATGATGAAAAGTTGTCAAATCTCATGGGCGCCATCTTGGATTTCGATTTTGACTCGGGAATCGTTATTGGCGACCCCGGAAACCATGAAAATATGACACCCATGATGAAAAGTTGTCAAATCGTGGGCGCCAACTTGGATTTCGATTTTGCCCCGGTAATCGTTATTGGCGACCTCGAAAACCACTAAAATGACACCCATGATGAAAAGTTGGCAAATCTCGTCTAATAAAAATAAAATAAACATCTTCTAAACTAACAGACTAACACTTAAAAGTAAGCTAAATTAAACATCTACAGGTATCTTAAATCGAACAGTGCGTCCTGACCGAGTGGTAACGGGTGGTAACGGGATGACAGCTGGCTCCGGCAGTATGTTCCTTTTTCATCGTCCCCAACCCATTTTTAGTAAATTTGTTTAATGTACTGACACAAACTTTCTACTGTTTTATTATATGTATAGATTAAAACACTCGTGTGATACTATTATCATACTCGGCTTCGCCTCGTGTGATAAACCCGCACTCGTGTTTTAATAACCAATTATAAATGGTCGTTGCATAAACTACTATTGTCAGGCAGGTCTGCTGGAAGAAATTTCTTTTGAAATAAGCAGTACCTTTGTGCTCTTTTATCTGTATGGAATTTTCTTATTTAAGTTGACTGTGTACATAAATAAGTAAATAAATACATAAGTAAGTAATTCATTTTATGAAATAGTTGTATTTCATGAAATGGCGAGCTGACAATATCGTTTAAACGTCAACGTTTGATATATTAATCTACGTTTGGTTTTATCTAAAAAATGCCTGGCCAAATGAAATGACAGCTTCGCACCTAACTTGGTCGACGGAGCCCCACTAAAGGACTCCTATTTCTGTCTGCAGGGTTTAGAGGAACCTAACATGAATGAACTTGACCTATCCGTGTCGGAGTGCCCTAAGTTCGTTAAACACTCTGGTTAATTTGATGTGCAATCAGAGGTACATTTGATATGAAAATTATATTTTTGATAGTAAAAATATTTAATTGATGTGAATAAATCGACAGGTATGAAGGTTTTTTATGTGCATTTAAAATACGGCTTTAAAATCAGCTACTATATGAAAATTGAAGCACGATAAAACGTCCATTTGATAAACAATAACATTCAGAGTCAGGGGACTATACAAACTGTGGAGCTTTTGATTGCGCAGTTGTTACCGTCTCGCTGGCTTACCTCACACGAGCAATGTCCTCATAAACTACGACATAGATATTATGGCGAAACGTGAATCATACCTACATAAACAAGGAGGCGGAACTGTGGCGAGCACGTGCGGAAATCCGCCGCGCAGTGCTCAGTGTGCTCGTCCAGTCAGCTCATCAGCTGCTTGCTGATGCTGATGATGCATCGATCAAGCATTCGACTAGGTAATTCACAATCACAATACGCATTTATTTCTGGTTCGTGCTTCATGCGCCCCTTTGAAGCGCCTACGTAGGTACATGACACAAACTAGCTGTAAGTTGTCTCGTTAAATCGAATACCTAGATGATACCAAACGACTCTTATTAATAATGTTTCTAAACTATCAAGCAACCAATGAGAGAGCGAGATCGATTGATATAACTGCGCATCAAATAACAATGAAGATACTAAGAAGATAGTGTGCGACTGTCATTAGTAAAGTCCCCGCTGGCTGCGGTAGAGTGGCGCTCGTGAACACGTCGCGCGTCGCGTCCTACAGACAGACGTCCAAGTCGCGCGTCGCGCGTCCGCGTCGTCGCTCTCTGCGCAGTAAACATGTTTTCAAACGGCGCAATAAATTATAGCAACACAGATGCACAAATAGATAGAAGGTGCGCGCACACATTGGCGCGCGCTCACCCACACAGCGCCCAGTTGTTGTTGTTTTGCGCGGGAGTGCGTCACGCGCGCTCGCGGGTGCGGTGCGGGGAGCGGCTCGACTCGACCGCTCGAGTGCTTTGTTGTTGTCGTTCCGAACATCACACGCCTCACTACACTAATATGCACACACTGTCAGCATTCCTTTCTAATGCAATAAAACTTGTTATTTAAACAATCTGTTGTTTCCCTTTTCCAAGCATCCCGCGCAATTAGTGTTACGCATGCAGTGTTTGCGGAATTAATGCATATTTATTGTAGCGCCCAGCGAGAGTATACATACATAGCAGTAGATAAATAGACCTACACTGTTCCAATAGGCGCGCGGTACTCAATGCTCAATGCTGGCGAGTCCTGGCGAGTACAAGGTACACCTGTTATGATAATGATATTACGATAATGAGCGTAGTGTGCGTAGTTATGGCCGGTGCTGTTCATAAACACAGGCACACTTATTGAAGCGATATTAAGCCAGAGTTATCAATATTGCGGCGATTCATAGCGGGGTACGACCATAGTACATCAGTCAGGTAGGTTATTGCGATATATCGATGCCACAGTATTATATGTAGATATATCAACCAGTATTGTTACTCGGCCCTGTCCTTAAAATAATTACCTACAGCCGCGCAGTACGTAAACACGCGATAGGGCTGGCCGCCTACATTATTTTAAATTCATCGACCTACTTGAGTTTCTTTCTAGTGTGATTGTAAATATGTATTACCTATATTAAAAAAAGGAAATTCGTTGTAAATGAAATATGAAGGTAAATAAAAAGTAGATAATAATAAAGAGTGTTTAATAAAAATACATGTTAGGTTTTTTGAGTAGTAGATTTAATTAAAAAACTACCCGAAACTGAAAAATATTTGCGCCTCAACTGAGACGCGGTACGAAAAGCTTTATTGCTAAATTTAATAGTAAGTATTAAAAATCCGCACTCAGATAAAAAGTTTAATTGAAAATACTTTGCGAGTGTATGCCGAACTCGAGCGTGTAGGTACCTATGACTCGCGTTGTGACCGTTTGTATGATGAGAGAATACTGTAGATAACTCTAACTATACTACACTGTGTTGACGCAAGCAACGCAGCAGAGCAGCAGGTTAGGTGGCCGCACCGGGCTGTGTGGTGTGCGCTGACACGCCATGTTGCAGGATGATATTTATACTACAAAGCATTTCCATTAGGTACCTACATTAGTCGTCATAACGACTGAGTCATTGATCTCGCTGAGAGGCAGCGGGAGCGAGCCGCAGGAGGCAGCAGCACGCGTGCAGCGACATGGATGAAAGCACTCACTAATTACGTCTAGGAGACTGCCACAAGCCGACCAGATACATTATCAGTACTTCTATAGGGCAGATTCTATTAGTCGTCTTATTGCTTTGACACCCATCCATCCTGTACAGTCGATGTCTTAACCTATTCTAGTCGTTTTAATTCGAACTGCAAATCGCTTCACCTAAGCGAGTTTAAAAGCGTTGTATAATTCGCAAGTAGGTACCTATCTTGTAAACGGTGAAAGTCGTTGGGTGCTTGAGGTGGTGTTTACGCCCTCGTAAATGTCACCGGCCACCACATAAGTGCATTTAGTAATAAAGTGTAAAGACTGACGTCAGTGACACTGAAACAAACACGTGTAGGAACAACGCGGACAATTGCCGAAGGTTCACATGCCACGCCGAGTGACAGCGAGTGCAGAGTGCAGCAGGCCTCGCTACACTTGTATTAGTCGTAAAGTCGTAAAATACTTCGCAGTTCGCTGATAAATTGGTGACGATACCTTAGCTTGTCTTCAGTGCACGATTTACTTACGTGATTCCTCTGTCCCTTCTTGCTAAAGTTACAGTGCAATGAAGTAAACATGAGGATTTTAATTATCTGCAATAAATAAATTGAATTGAATTGAATTAGTGCGATTCATCCGCCTGTCTCTCGAACAAGATTCCAAAATACTGCCCACCTTTCTTCTTCTTTCTTGCTTTTAAATGCTTTATGGATAGCCACTGCTTACAGAAGATAGAAGGTTGTATCAGCCTCCTACTAAATCAATATTTATTATGTTGCCGGAAAATTGCAGACTCCGTAAGATTGTATAATGAAAGAATCGTTTTGTACAAATCCCATCCAAATTCAATAGTTCCCAATATATCCGTGCCTCATTAAGAAAAAATAGTTAACGCGATATTTCACAATCTTACGGCGTTTGCAATTTTCCGGTGACATATTAGGTATTTAAAATTCTTCCGTTAGTGAGTGATTGAGTGACTGACAGACAACGCACAGCCGACACTACTGGTCGTAGATTTGGCATGTAGGTTCCTTGGGGAGTGTAGGGGAGCAATAAGAGAGGATTTTCAGAAATTCCTCCAGGAACGGGAAAAAAAGGTATATGCGCGTGCGAAGTCGCGGGCAAAAGTTAGTATGTTAGTTATCTACTCTCCTACCAAATAGTAGACACTAGGCAGTACTAAGTACCTGTGCTCATATATTTAATACATCCGAGAGCCAAAAGAAAATCTTTCGGCCGGAGGAAACCATTGTCAGTTAGTAGCGCGTAAAGTCCGCTCGAGACCTTGTGCCTTGTGCACAGAATGCGCAGGTAGCAAGAGTTTCACCTTCATTTCCTGTTCGTACTAATTGCTAGAGACGTAGGCATGCGCCGCGCGCAGGCTGACGGCGGCCATGCTTCTCAGAACTGCAACGTGACATGTTTACACCGACCCGAGGTTTCCGACCAGTTGCCAGAGCTGTCACGCGACGCTCGACGCAGTAGTACCACACCGTCCACACCTGATAAGGACTCACCACACCACCTACTAATTATAATCGAATGTAAATCGCAATTCGGAGTGACAAAGCGTCTTTTATCGGCATCATTCGGGATTCAGATTTCGAAAGTCATTTGATTTTCTTTACAAAGTACGTCAGGTAAGTCCTAACTTACAATCTTGTATACTTTAGCTGATGAGTGTTACATTGTTAGTTGGTGCGACGTTGATGCAGCACATAGGTACCGTATGTGTGGCGTGCGCGTGTGTGAGCCTTCTGTCCGTGGCATTAGCAGCACAGTTAGCGGTAATGTCGTGATGTTTCTTCCAGAGGCGACCGACGACCGTTTGAGCTAATCATTACGAGCAGTTGATAAATTGACTAGATAGCCGCACTTGCGGTATGTGTGTCTATGTTATTATGATTCAGCGACATGCTCTCTGTTCATTCTGCGCATGGACTATCACGTACTGAGGTAAGTCATGCTCATGTCACAACCCATAAATGGGAATATTAAAATTTTATTTAATCCAGTTCATTTTACTTTTCATTTCGTTTCGTACCGTGTTGCCTGAATTAAATGAATTTTATTTATTCATTATTTTTGTTATGATACCTAAATGAGACTAGATAGATTCATGACGTACAAATTAAATGTAGGATAATAAGTTTTGTGTATCTGATAATAATATGAGGTATTTGGTGTTTCCAAAAAAAAACAGTTCTGGTGCAAAGGGACACACGACACACCATGGCGAACTTTGCATACTATTCTAATTTTCTTAAGAGCGTTTACGCGGTACGGCTTTTCATACAAACTTTCAAATCCTTATTTTTCGAAATTAATAAACCGATTTTAATAAAACTTGGTAGGCGTACGCTAGATATCTAGTTCTAAATAGTTATTAGAAAACATTTTCGAAAAAGAGTTCAGGGGGTATGATATAGTGATTTTTCACTTTCTATAGAAAACTTAAAATCGCTCTCTCGCTCTCTCTGAAATCTTTTTCAAAAATGTTTTCTAATAACTATTTAGACCTGGATATCTAGCGTATGCATACCAAGTTTCGTTAAAATCGGTTCATTCATTTTGAAGAATAAGGACTTGAAAGTGTGTATGAAATGCCGTACGGCGTAAACGCTCTTAATAGTGCCGACATTGGCAGTAAGGGTCAACCTTTCTGCCAATGTCGGCACTATTTATTTGTCAAACTCAGAAGTGATGTGGATAAAAGTGTGAGAACCAGTCACGTTCTTTACTTATGTTATGTTATGAAACATAATTGTTTTTCTTATGATAACATAATTTATCACCCAATATCTGCACAGAAGCCCTTGGCCTTGCTTGTGTTATTGTCGCACTGCGCGCGTGGCGTCGCATAGTCGACCGGCGATTGATGGGTCGTTATCGCTAGCGCTTGCCACGCGCGCCGCCCGGCGCTTGCGCAAATGTTCGCGATAGCTTCATGAATATTCGGTATTCCTACTAGTTCGTGCGCTATTTCAATGTAATGACATTCCATGTAAACAACTGACCACTAAATCCTGACACGTTTAATAACGTTTTATTGTGTTTTATTTTTTAGTTGCTGTATTTTGGCAACCGTTGAAGATTCAATAGAATCTTTCCGCATCAACACATTTTAAAGCGCTGCCAAAATAACTTGATTTTCAAGAGCAATTTTGGAATTATTTTATTTCATTTTCTTATGTACCTATTTTACCTATAGGTATATTTTCGTGTCATTGTGCTCGTCACCCGACATAACCTGATGTACTACCACCAGCTGGTGTCAGTTGTTCTACAATAGAGAGGTCGGTACAGTCGCGCACGGTGGCCATGTGGTAGCTGCTAGCTGGCACCGAGTGACCCCGCTTTATCGGTCAATGTCACCTTGGATAAAGCCGCGGCACGCGCTGGCCCGCGGGCGGCGTCCACACCACGCCCGCACTCACTCGTAAACATTGACACAATATCTAACTGGTTTCTTTAATGTTATTCCCACTAGGCCACTTAACAAATAACAAGGAATGTACATAATCAGGATAATGTACCTAGTGATTTACTAAATAGATTGACACAAACCTGATCATTCGTTGTGTTTCCGTCGTGTCACCGCGCGTGTCCCGGGCTCCCGGCGCTCGTGGCTGCCGGTCTCGCTGCTCGTCTGTTCACTCCGTGTCTCCGTCTCGACTTCTCGAGTCCTCCGTCACCAAGCACCGACCGGCGACCCACTCATGTATTATTCATCACCGGCTCTTTCACTTCGCATGCTAAACGATAACATCACCTGACTAGCAAATTGCCTAATTTTATCTCTTTGTTCAAGAGACTGTATCATTCATAGATTAAAGTAGCATACGTCAATCTCAAGCTGAAGCTATGTATTGATGACGAGTGTCCAGATGATGCATGTGACGACTGTGACGAGTGACGCCCCATAAAGATCGACCGATGCTGCGCCTGCCACAGTGAGTGAGCTACAAAAAACTTTTTCTAAAATATACAACCGACTTCCAAATAAAAAACACTACATACAAAGTATACAATAACTTTTACTTCGGAAGTCGGTGTTTTTGGTTGTTTCTTCGTTTTTTGACACCGACTTCCAAAATTACTGTTATTTTATAAGTAGTGTTTTTTATTTGGAAGTAGGTTGTATTTTTTTTTATTTTTTATGGTGATAGTAGGTACCCCACAGCTAATTGGCATTATTCCCATAAGCTATTTGCCGTAAAGGAGTTACTTTATGTGCAGTCCTAGTCCAGACCAGCTCATAGTTGAATATCTTTGGAATTGACATAAACCAATAACCACTGCAATTTAGCGGGGTCATACTCGTATGGCCCGGTTTCCATCAAAGCAGAGAGGAGAGGAGATGTGTTGAATAAACCAATCCGATTTCGTTATTTCCACATCTCTTCTCCGCTTAGCCTACCGGATTGGTTTATTCAACACCTCTTCTTTATAAGTAGTGTTATAGAGCGTGTGTTTATACGTCAGCTGCCTTGTGAGCTTATATGAAAATTCTTCTGCAAATACAATTTTCCTTTTTTGTTTGGCCTGTTCCGGGAAACTTTTATGCTTTTAACCTTTAGTCTTAGGGCTAAGGACCTACAGAACTGCCTCGGTGACAACAGGTCCCGCAGCCCGCCACTCTATTGATTTGGAGCCTATTAGGGACATATGGAATAACAGACTCACAACACATTCTCATTCAATGAGATTACTTTAGAAAAGTCGATTGATCGCCGTAAGGTTGCCTGCTTATCGGTCTTCTACAGATTGTACTTCGGTGAGTGTGCCCAACAACTCCACGACCGGGCGACCTCATCCCACCGGTCCCCTTCTACCATCGGACATCCACACGCACTGCATCTTACCATCCCTACCTTGTAGCTATTCCACCAATTCGCACTAAGCGTTTCCAAACGTCTTTTATAATGCGCACAGCAAAGGAGTGGAACTCTCTGCCTGCGTCTGTGTTTCCAAAAGCTTACAGCCCTAATATCTTCAAAGTTAGAGTGAACAGGAGGCCTACCACAACCTCTTAAAACAATATTATTTTAATATTACTTTGTAATTTCTGTTGTTGCATTTTCAACTCTCGGCGCTGATCCGAGCGTTGAAAATCCAGCAGAGCGGAACGCAAAGTAATATTAAAGTAATATTGTTTTAAGAGGTTGTGGTAGGCCCCCAGGCCTTCTGGGTAAGCTCGCTCCATCGTAGACTTTGTCTCTGTCATCTTTGACATTGACTAGAGTCTAATTTTTGAAATTTATTTTGTGCTTTCTAGTGGTTTTTATTATGTACTTAGTAGATGGTTATAAGTTTTATCAAATAGTTAGTGCTACCCCCAAATATTCCAACCAGTCCATATCTATTTAACTGTCGATCTCCAAAGTTCTGCATCCGATCTTTACGAAACTTAAATGGGACCATTTTGGAATAAATAAAAGAATAATTTTGCAACTCAGTTTATAGACGGAATAATACCCAAACATACATAAATGTATATACAACGTGTAAACGAAATACCTCCGAAGGGGTCATTGTACCTACTCATCATTAAGAACAACTGGGACCAACACTGAAATCAGGAAAAAATAAATAGACTCCGTAATCGCGAAAAAAACTTTAAAAAAAAAAACCGTCAGATAACGAAGAAGCAACCAAAAACACCGACTTCCGAAATTAAAGTTATTTTGTACTTTGTAGTGTTTTTTTTGGAAGTCAGTTTTTTTTGTGGAAAAGTTTTTTATTTTTCACTTTTTAGTGGGACTCCACACCTAAAAATACCACTGGAAAGTCACAGGAAAGCAAAAATATGCAATTTCGTATGATTTTTCCACATATTTTTTCCAGCTATTTGGATTTAAAAAAACCAAACTGCTGAACCGATTTTGATAAAATTTAAATGGGACCAATCGAGAAGTATATCCTTTCACATATAATAATATTTTTTCAAATCGGTTTGAGAACCTCCTCCTTTTTGGGAAGTCGGTTAAAAATAAATCGACTGCCCCATACATTTATGTGCGCGTAACTCGACAAAATGTAAGTACTGAACCAACGACTATTATACCTCTCTATGTACTGAACAGCCGATTTTTTTTCGCGATTACGGAGTTGGTCTTACAGCAAAAGTTGTTCATAATGATGAGTACAATGACCCCTTAAAAGGTATTGCGTTTATTCTGTAACACGTTGTATAGGTATAGGAATTTTAACATCCGAATTGATAACCTACCTACTCCTTTTTGAAGTCGGTTAAAAAACCAACAATTATGGGCATACGCAGTTACACAAGTAGCCTTCAAGAGAGGATATGCATAAAGTTAAGCAAACCTTGAACACTGAATGAGCCTGACGCTTGTTCATTTATCAAAATAGCCACATGTTTATTAGTGTAGAAATACTATTTTTTGCAGATTCTTCATTCAAATCTATCGACGATTTGAATTTATAATCCGCGTATCAATATTGAAATTAATGACGTGGTGAGAATAATTATTTTGTTATTTGATGAAGGCAACCGGATTTGATGGCTACCTACAATCGGAGTCGCTATCAAAGTCTTATTTAACGGTGTGTTACGAGAAACAACAAAGTAATAGTTTTGTTTGTGTATTTATTAAGGATTCCAAAAAAGTATCTGTTTAACTAAATCTAAGGCTATTGACTTCACATAGCCCATAACTAGATACTATACGGTTGCAAATAATGAAATAGACATTCTGGAGCTCTTCTAGTGTCTGTGTTTTGTGTTTTCGACGAGATCATTCTTAAAAACATATCGTAAGTATCCTTTTTAGTTATTGTAGTGACATGGCACCGCGAATGGCAACGTCTCAAGGTTGCTAACGTAAAATCCATTATATTAAGGCTGTAGTCTTCACTCAGGGATCATTATTATGCTAAGTATTGTCAGTGATGAACGCGCGGCAAGGTAACGCCTACTGCCTACTGCCTGCTACCTGCTACCTGTGTTTTCAACAAACATTGTTTTGTTGTTATCTCACTCCAGTCGCCGCGTTTCATAATAATAATTAAACTAGTTCAGCTAAAGGTCAAGGTTCGCTCCGAATGTGTCTCGCTTGCGTAATCCTACACCACATTATTTTAACTTTACAACATGTGATTGTTATAATAACACAGCTATGTTCGGTGATCATTGTCTTTCGTGACGTTGATGTGCAGGCGACAGTCCTGCCGTCGTCGTGCCGGTAGCTGCCTCTCGAAGGCTCGCGAGAACAGCTCTCGTGGCAGAAAGTGGCAAAATTGTGGTTTCAACTGATTAATATTGAAATCACGGTGAAACGCAGTGATGTAAGTGTTGGTGACGCCACCGGCACCGGCCCGATATACATAATAATATACAGTATGTATATACACTTTTGATTCGCCTCCGTATCGCATGGATGACATAATAAACACAACCCTACCAAGGGCAACGTATCAAACAAATAAAATGTGAAAAACATTCACAACAATCTGTTTATGTTCATCTCAAGTTATCGTCGCGGACATTGAGTCGCGGAGAATTAAATTGATCAGATTGAACAATAAAATTGATGTTGTCTACAAAAACTAAAGTTAAAAACCGTCGACAAAAAAAGGAAAAAAAACTGAATGATCTTGTACAATTCAGGCAGATCCACGAAATAGTTTAAGTTATTAAAGATTTATTCGAATGGTACGGTGTCGGTCACGCACTCGACAAATCGCCACTACACACGCTTAGAGCTTGCGTTACAGCTTGACTCAAGGAAAACATGTACCTAATAAATAATGGTGTTTTGTCTAAACAATTCATCAATTGAGCATTTTTCGTAGCTTTCCGCGAGGAATGCGGAGGAAGCACTGGAAAGTAGGTACCTCACGCGTGGCTGCTGTTGTGTTACTTTGGAACACAACGTCGCGGGTCAGGGCAGCTCGTGACTACACACCGGAAGGTCACCTGAACTGTAGGTGACAACGTTTTCCAAAGACATAAGTGTTCTTCGATGTGATACGTGGGCACTAGGAAGTTACGGGCATTTTTAGTTATAAATATTATTAGGTATGTTACGCCTAAAGATCGAAAAACTCCATGAGCGAAAAAAACACTCCCAACACTTGGATTCTTGCAAACGTGAATTACACGTCGTGTCACATCAGAAAACGGTCACAACGCGTTGTGGATAAGGTATGCCATGTCGCGCTCTGAGCCCTAACTCTAACTTACCTAACCTAACTGTTGCAATCAAATCGAAAAAAGGATCAAAGCGCGCGGCGTGTCGCTGTTTCGAGCCAGTGTCTGATCAGGCGACATACTCTACAAGTCTGTCACCATGCAGGCACCAGTCTCTACCCAATCTGAATCTATGAGTCCAGCAGCCACATTGACACCTACAGGAGAGCGTTCGCTCACTTTACCACGGTGGCTGTTAACAAGGCGTGAACAGCTGACCAGTGGTTCACTGAGCCAGGGGCGATCAGCAGTGCGATTCTGTAAACCTTGAAAGAGTAGTTGAACTGAACATGAAGCGAGCGGTCAATCCATACACATAGATAAGATTACGGTTCAATTCATGCTCCCTCCGCTTAAGTTAACACCGGGAGATGTTGACAGAATAAGTTATTCTCAAGCAGTGTTTTACTAGTCACCTACATACTCGTAATATAATATGTGTCAGTGATAGCTACAAGTGTCCTGCGGCCCGCTGGAGCGCGCTGGCGTCTATTTATACGAGTGTTAACATTTCAACAGCGTACGTTATTGTTGCACAAAGTAAAGATTTACAAGTGCTTCGTTTGAACGCTCGCCAAGCCTGCAGGACAGCTTGCCCGACACCACTGTCCCACATACTGTGGAAACAGCATAGGATGCGTGAATGCGCGATGTGTAATTGAAGTGTAATAACACTCGCTCGCTGTTAATTGTAGTAACGAGCTGATGACGCCACTGACCACCCGCTACTGAACCTCATGTCAGTGTTTATTACTTCCTACTGTTCCACTATTTCTTAATGTTCTTCCAGCTAGATTTTACTCACTTACACAGCCGTCAAACCGGTACACCTCGGAAGTGTGGGACACCTCGAGTCAAACAGTTGAACGCCACAAGAATGCACAGAGCTACGTTTTTAGAAAATAATTTTATAAAAGTGAGAGTAAATATGTTAAAATTATATGATACAACTTCGCGCAAATGTGTGCGTTTCTATAATGATGTGATTCGTGCAGTATAATATATCGCATATGTAGCAGTTTATCTCGATACGCGATCAGCTATTTCGGTAACACTTTCACTGCTGAAGGCCGCGGTGACATGACGTCGCTCTTATTGACACGTAATCACTTAATTATTTTAGTAAATACCGTCGGAGTTCAAAGTCTCCAGAATTCTGCTGCTCTCACTATCTGCTGAGGCTGTGTCAGCACCACGCACCACGCACCTGCGCCGGCGCCGCCACACCTCCGTCGTGACAACATGATGAGAGCAGTTAATTTAAGGCACATACCTAAGTGCTCCGCTTTCATACACTCCGAAAAAAACATTTCAAAATATTTGACAATGTTCCAATTGATTAGGTTTGAAAAACTTTTGTTGTTTTGTTCGCAGCAAACGATCTCAATACTTGAAGTGCTCAATTGCGGTATTTTAATGATAGTATTGTATCTTAATAATAAACTAATGAATATTTGTACGAGTTCGCTGAAAAAAAATAAGTACTTACATTTTATCTCCAATAAAATGATCAGACTACATGCCACGTGAGGACCTGCCCCCCCCCCCTGCCTCTCGGTTGCCAGCACTGCGCCGGTGGCGCCCGGCACTGATACGGACGGGGCAGCCTCGCCACCTGAACACAAATACTCTTCACAATAGCACAAAAATAGATAAGTATTATAAACAAACGGAAAGTCGCCGGATTATAAAAATAGTGTATCAAGAGTTGCCAAATCGTTCTCACAAGAGAGAAGTTAGTTTGTACCGGGCATTGTATCGCAACATGAAGTTGAATTCAAGTCTCTTCACAATACGAGGGTTCCATCAGCAGCGCCACAAATGAACACATTTGAGTAAATAGTCTGCGCTACGACACCATTGTGTGGCCCTCATGAAGTCTCTCGCGTGCTAGTCGGACAGTAATAATAATAATAATAACATTGTGCCGATAGTCGTTACGGCCAATGGCTTGATAGCCAAAAGCTTCGACGACCACCTGTCGAAGCTGGCGTTACGCAGTTGGGTAAAGGGCCTGATACAGAAGGCAGTTCTCCTCGATACGGCTCGTATTGTGAGGAGGTTCCTTTCTCTGGAGCCCTAACCACCGGTAGCTTGGACCCAGCTCCCGACACCGGCGGACTACTATTTTTATATTTTTAAATGTTTTTTTATTTTTTTGTTATTGAAATATTTAAAAATATAAAAAGTATGTAAAAAGATTAATAAAGAGAATAATAATAATATCTTGGGACAACTCACACACGGCCATCTGATCCCAAGCTAAGCAGAGCTTGTGTTATGGTAACCAGACAACTGATATACATACTTATGTAATTTATAAATACATACATATTATAGATAAATTACACCCAGACACAGAACAAACAATAATGCTCATCACACAAAGTTTGTCCTGGGTGGGAATCGAACCCACGACCTCCGGCTTTGCAGTCAGGGTCACTAACCACTAGACCAACAGGCCAGTCAACCTACACAGACAGTGTCAACCTACTTATACCCGATTGGTTTGTACGCACACAACTTTATATTCCAAATATCAATCATAGTTAACCTTAGCCATCTCTTTTGTAACGCTAACTGAACCCTCCCCTCGAAAGTCTTTTGAAACCAACTCAACACAACGATTACTCAACTTATTTCAGAAAGATCACTGAAAAAAGGAGATTTATGCAGGTTTAAAATTGGTTCACTGCTAATAATTTGGTTTTAAATGGAAAAAAAACAAAGTGCACAAGATTTGCCTTTCCAAAAGTAGGTAGTGATTGTGACATATTGTTGTACGGGAAGAAACTGGAATTCGTCGATAGAACGATTTTCCCGGGGATTACGCTTGACGCAAGGCCCTTCCATACTTTAGTATCTCTTGCAGGACGGCTAAGCTCAGCAGTATAATTATGCTGTTAGGAAATTCGCCAATTTACGGATGTTGATACCGCGAGACTAGTCTATTTTAGTTACTTTCATAGTCCCATGTCTTACGGCATCTTACTATGGGAACGGGCTGCAGATATTGAGTCAATTTTAATTCTGCAAAAAAGAGCCATATTAAATCTTCGCCGGCGCGATTCTCTTATGTAATTATTCTCTTTATTTCAACCAAATAACGAAATATATAATAGAACTTTTCAAGAATAACATCATGACAGAACCTTGGGCTCTAGACAAGTGACAGTCTGTCAGCGGTAGCGTGGCGAAGGCGATTGTCAATACATCAAAAATGTATGGGATTGACAGATGCTATCGAAATGTCACGTGATCAAATTCCTACGTTTTGGCAATTCGACAGTCGCATTCGCTAATAAAATAAAAAAAAATTCTCCCTCTTGTTTTACCAAACATTTTAAAATATATAACATAATATATGGAATATTAAAAGTCAAATATAATTATGAATACACAAATAATAATTAAAATAATTTAATAACAATGAAAATAAATAATTTGAATTACCTGCACTATTCTTATGCAATGCCTATATCTATAGTAGTTTATGCAACGACCATATAAAAAGGGTTATTAAAACACGAGTGTGGGTTTATCACACGAGGCGTAGCCGAGTGTGATAATAGCATCACACGAGTGTTTTAATACCTAATTATATGCCGTTGCATACACTATTTTATCTTCACTCATACAGTTGAAATAAAATAAGTGGAAAAATAGTTAATTCCAATATGGCGGATATTCTCATTGCGTATTCGAATGACTGCGCAGCGCGCTCAAACATAGACAAAGATAAAAGCTGGCTCATTGACTTAAGTCAATGAGCCCGCGCCAAAAATTAAAAAGAAAAAGTGTGCTATAAAAATTAAAAAGTTATTTTATGATGCAGTTGTTTAAAAATGGAAGGAAAATGTTGAACTGTAATGGTTTTTTTTTTAATTTTACCTATCCACGAAAAAAAAGTATGTATTTATGCATTCGTTTTTGAACTCATATTTGGAACATTACGTTGTGAGTGTAGATAAAATAAATAATATACCACATCGATATAGGTACATAGACCTAATAATATATAATACATACATAAATATACATTTAATTAAACACTTCTAAATAATTTGTACTTAATAATATTTAAATCCTTGAATTGCTACTTAGCCCTCTTCCTCTCTCCTAATTTTGCTGTGCCCGACAGGGTCCATATTGATCTTTTGCCTTTGTTTGCCAATATTTGCCATCTTTGTAATACATATGGAATGCAATAAAATATTGAGTATTGAGTATTGAATGGCACATTGTCTAGGGCCTCTTGTCAATTTATACATGAAAACATCATGTACGTTAGAAAAAATCTAAATATTTTTAATAAACGAGTCGACGTGTAAATTTTAACCGTGTCGAAATAACTGTCGAAATTCAGTATGACAGTTCGAAATCAAAGTTATTTATTTTCATAATTTGATAAACAAGCTTTTACTAAACCTAACTACGAGTACATACAAACTTATAGACTAAAAATTGCGAAATTATGTACAAACGTGTAAAAACAAAATAAATTATTGGGCATCATAAAACTCATCCACATCGCTGTCAATAGTGCCAATGACAAAAGTGCCCAGAACACTGGCAGCATTGCCACGTTTAATGGCAATGCTGATTCTTTGGCCAAAGAAAAGCCCAGCCCTCTGGTCACGTGAACAGTCGACAAGTTGTTTGCTGATGTCTCGAAAGACTCGGTGAGCACTCGGACCCAATGGGCCTAAAGTTTCAACACCAAACGGCTCAAATATATAACTCCCGATAAGGTCGTTATATTTGCGCCGTTTAAGCCGCCCCAGCGCAGCCCGCCGTACTAAGAAGATGGGATGGCGCAAGGGTGTCGACACATGTTGCATCCCACACCAAAGGCCTACCCACCTTTCAAAGCATTATTGTCATCCCAAAGTCAAAGTCAAAGTGAAAGCATTTATTTCAATCAGACCATTTACAGGCACTTTTGAATTGTCAAGGTCAGTCAGTCAAAAAGATGAAGCTATTTGCACGTTCCAAAGCGTAGATCTCTATGGAGAAGAACGTACAAGAAACTCCACGGACACTCTTTTAAAAATGATATTTTATTTTACAAAATTATGGTTACATTATTCATATTGAAATTATACATATATGTGAGAACGATGTAAAAGACGTGCAGGATAAAAGAGTCCGGAGTAAAAAAAGAAACAATTCAAATAAATAATTAAAATAAACCATGGCAGCCGAGAGATGACCAGTCTCAGCTGACGGCGCCCGTTCACGAACATGACGCATACGCTAGCACCATTCGGCTCAACCATTTTTTAGGGAGCCAAATGATCCAACGCATGCGCCACCATCAGCCAGACTTTTGAGTGAGCATGTCATCCCCAATCGCCATTCAAGTCAAAGACCTACCCAAAATGATCTATACAATGAAAAAGATTTACATTCTTACAATCTTCAGCCGGTCCAACAATATTACGAAATGCTAACAGATTACTTTGAGCCCTTAGTGACTACCTAGTGGCGTTGTGGAGCAGGACCAGCATTGAGCCAAGCATTTTTATCTTCAAC
This sequence comes from Melanchra persicariae, assembly GCA_947386135.1. Lineage (NCBI taxonomy): Eukaryota > Metazoa > Arthropoda > Insecta > Lepidoptera > Noctuidae > Melanchra > Melanchra persicariae. The sequence continues at coordinate 374,537 of OX376653.1, read as the reverse complement.
TAGCACTTCGCCCGCGACTTCGTCCGCGTGGGGATAGTAGGTACTCCACAAACTGCGACGCCCCTATACATATCCCCTTATAAAGGTTAGTTTTGGAAAATTAAGCACAACGATTCTCATCATTGGTTCAGCGCAACTGTTCACCCCGTTCAGCCCGTCAGAGGTTGATTATGCAAAAATTGTAAGGTAGGTACATGATCTGTTGCAATTATCCCACTTTTAGTTTATTCATAGAATTCCGACGTAAATTGAAGCAAGCTATAATTTCCTCCCCTAAAAACTTATTCACCCCTGCTTCACCCCTTATTATGTAGATATGTACCTAGTTGATTTTCGAAAAATCCAAACATTTGATATTCTTATTGTTTTATCGAAAACATTTAAATGCCGTGGTGTTTCAACTTTATCGGACCAAGCATTGATACGATTCTCCCCAGTTCGCTCAAGCCGCGACATTTTTCTTACTCCGAGCATGTTTATTACCGTCGTAACTTTTGAACGAAAGGTCCGATTTGAATGATTTAAAGTGTAATTTACACGGACATAATCAACCTTAATTATCAAACCATTTAAATGGATAAGGATTAATATCATGGTACTATAATCACCATTTTTTATTTCACCATGGGATTTGCTTGACTAATATTAACAAAAAGCGGTCATGGTGACTTATCCATAATAGTTAGACATATGGTATCGCGGACTTTTTTGTAGATATTGATGACCTCTATAAAACTGTAGTACATCACTTTGCTCTATTGTCAATAGATTCCGCAGCGTACGCGATATAAGGATTTTTTCTCACACCTTGGGTCACATTATCGAAGTTTTCATACGGATCCCTAACTTTTTTGAAAATATTCTATAGCCTATGTCCATCTCTGATAATGTAGGATTCTACTGGTGAAAGAATTTTTCAAATCGGTCCAGTAGTTTCGGAGCCTATTCATTTCAAACAAACAAACAAACAAACAAACAAACAAACAAACAAACAAACAAATCTTTCCTCTTTATAATATTAGTGTAGATATACTCCCCTAACTTATAATATGCTTGCCTGCATAGTGTGCGTTTAATACAAGATTTAAATTTTGTCTCATTTAATTCTAATATATGGGAAGGTATTTTATTGTAACATTTTAAACAGTACCCCATGAAAGATGTTGCTACTTTAGCAAGTCTGAAACCTGGTTGAACCAATTGGTTCCTATTTCAAATCCCTCCCATCTGGCCTCTTCCCATCGTCACGTGCCAAGCTATTAGGTTCTAAAACAGCTGGCACCCCGACGGTGACAAGAGCCCGACGGATGATGTCATTAATGCTGGCGTGCCGCGCTAACCGACCAGCGCTCCTACTGCAGGGCAGGCCATGGTGTCCGAGGCGGTCGACTGCTTCACCGCATTGACAACGATGTGGAGCTCCGCTAGGAGCACCCAGACGCAGAGACGTAGCGATCCGGAAAGTACCGTCACTCAGCATGGTACCTATGTTGGGTGACGGTAGTGCCTGTAGCCAAAGACCCGACTCCCATTCACCCACAGCCAGCAGGCGGGCACGCTCCGCAGTATTGGTGGACGTATTTTTGAGGTTATTCCGTACCAACCTGCAGAGCGGCTCCTCCCATTGTCTTTGGGAAAATGGGTTATCGGGCAACGCCGTGTTCGGGCAAGCCACTTTCCAGGCGCTCACTGCATCGATCAAGCACGGCAAAAGTTATTTTGTATTTAATAGTGTCTTTTTTATGAATGGGACATCATCAAATGACTTCTTCCGCTCTGGGTAGAGCGGAAGGAGGTGTCAGCCTCTTACTGACTAAACCCCATCCGTGTTCCTCCTCATGCCCTTTTCGTTCCAGGGCCGCGGTGACTCTTTCGAACAAATTCCGCAACCCTGGCAGGCTCTGGCCCTAACGAGCCCCATCTACTTTGCTGACAATTCTTCTCGCTCGAGGCGCGAACACAACGTGCCGTCGACCCGGGCCTGGTTGTGATCGGACAGTCGAACCACCCAACGCTCGCCGTCTGCAGGCCCGCACCTACAGTGGCCGGGAATCGCTCTGCGACTCCCGACGCTCGGGGCATTTTCTTCTGTTGCGGCCACTGGGGCGTGAGGTTTGAGTTTGCGCGCAGTGCTTCTGGTATGTTATGGTTCTTTAAAGTGATGATGAGATACCTATTTGGAGGCAAGATCACAGATCAGAGATCACTTAAGATCAGAGTGCCAATTCTAAAAATGTATGGAAATTGAGGCTTTTTTAACAGATTGTGACTGGCATGCATGAAAATTGGCCCTCAGAATAACTTGCGAAGTTGGCGAACAATGATTCATGGCAGTATCATTGTTCGCCCCAACCACATTGATGGGCTTTGTCGTCAGCCACATTAGCAGCCTACTACTATAGAAAAATTTCAAATTTCATAAAGCACAGAAAAGTGCGGTCCACTAGTGATAGAATATAAAAGAACAAACCTGCCTCGGGTCCGGTTACACAGGGCGTTGGCTTGCTTATAATGTGTATAATCATTCAACTACTGTTTCCAGTAATTGGAGTAGTAATAATAATAATGGAATTGGCCTAGAATTCGCGTAAGTGGTAAAATTACTCGTATAACGAAGTGTTATGTAAAATAAACAGCGGAGCAAGTTATCTGGTCTCAGAGAGCTTTATTAAACTTTCAGAAATGTAAAAAACAAACGGCCAAGTTCGATTCGGACTCGTGCACAAAGGGTTCCGTATGTATTATCATTTTATGACAGGTTATTTTAAAACCACAGACAAATGGTTTGTCTGTAATTATTTTTACAGGGTGTTTCAGAAGCGCGAGTTTCTCCACTGTATTTACTGTATTACACTACCAAAATAAAATAAAAATTTACTTTAAAAAAAACGACCGTTTCCAAACAAATACACTTTTCAACCAGTCTGGTGCAGTTGGTGAGTTTTATTTTTCCACTTTTTCCTTCCTGCATATCATATACAAAATATATATCACCCTTATGTATTTGAACACTTCTGAAATATCCTTCTGAAATTCATCGGCTTTGTCACCTTCTAGGTCATTTTTCAGGGCGCATTTCACCAATGGGTTTTCAAATCATCACTTGTCCAACTTCTGACCTTCTGATGTAAAAACTAGCGTGAGAATCCTGGTGCCCATAACACAAGTTAAACCCTTCCTTGATACCAGAATTCATTACAATTGCTATTGACACTATCGCTACTCTCTATGTCTTTGATCTTGTTGCATAATAGTTGTTTGTAAGTGTTTGATTGTACAATTTTTCTAGTCCTGTAAACCATGATTAAATAATTAAACAATTATTAATGAAATAGAGCACGGTCAGCACATGTCACCTGTGTTCAAGTGCTGTCAGTATCCGTTCATCATTACGATGGAGTAACGAAGGCTTCGGATATGCTGATCGTGTTTGGTATTTTTGTTGCAAAACACCTTTTAGCGGTTCATAAAATAAACTGGATCCACAACATAAAATAAACTTGACTTGGCGGCACCAGCAAACACGTGTCCTTGGAAACTCCAACTTCAACTAACTAAGGAGACTTCCATTACAACTCAGCTAAAAGCTTGCGGAGGCGGATTCGTATGCAGGAGTACAATTTTGAGCAGAGAAGCTCCGGCACAAGAAGAGTTGCAACCCTGGTGTCGTACGTAAGCGATATTTCAAAAGTCGTGTCAAGCCTGCTTGCGCCATTGACTAATAACGTAATAACTTAATAGCGCTCAACGAATTTTAAGATCAGTGTGTTTCCTCATCCATATCAAGATACTAACACCCACAATCACGTTATTCGTTTGTGTGCAAAACCTCCAAAATCAAGCTATTAAACTAAATGAGAAAAAAAATTTCGAAAACATTTCTCAGCTGAACATATAAAACGTAGCGGGTACGAATCGAGAATAGTAATAATTAGAGGCCCGGCCACGTGAATGAGCGCCACTGCTCATGAATTATTAATGTAGTGCCAAATTATTCGCTTAATTATACACATTTATTATTAAAACAATAGGTATGCTTGCAGCAGGTTAGCGCTGTATTTTATTTAGCATTTGCTTTTTTGCGGGCGATTACTACCTATGCATGTATGTCACTATTCATTGACATGATAGTCATAAATTATCAGATCATCAGAAAATATGCTGGTGAATGGGACACGGTAAAGTGACTGAAGTTACAGTCCATGAAGGACAGAGGCTACTACGTTTAACTTTCCGTATATCTTGCTAATGTAATTTTCGCTCATGGTTTATGTAGGTACGTTGTGATAGCTCTTTTGCTTCATGATTCGTCATCACCGTTATTATCACTCCAATTTTAACTGCTGCTCTTCCGCCTGCCCATCGCCCCAACAACCGATCCTGTCTCCAGCGGATGTCCAAGATCTTATTTCACCGTTGGTCCCATTTGGGTTCTGTCTTGGGTTGCCAGTTCCAGACTATACGTTTTAGAAGCAACTTGCTGTGCCCACAGCAATGCTGTTAGTCATTAGTTCAATCATGTATCTATATCTACTTCTATCTACACCTACATTGAATCTATCCGTTGTGCTCATATGACACATCCTAGAATTTCCTGTTATGTCCTTCGCGGGTTTTTGTGTATGGTGCAGTGAGGACGAGTACCTATTAAACCTGAATGCCGTCTGTTTCTTCGAACAAGGCTGAGCGCGCGCAGGAGCCGAGATCCTCTACAAAATATGCACAATTTCCTCTTACTAACCTGTTGTTTTGATTTTTTAATCAAAACATCAGGTTAGTAAGAGGAAATTGTATATCATCATTACTAAATTCCGTTTCAACAAGTTGATATGTTTTCGCTGTAAGCTCCACACTACTCCACACAGCTATAACGTAGCACACGTATGTGCCCAGTGCCTAGAGTACATATTCACTATCAGTCAACGAGGAATGCTCGAATGGCGCAAAGCACTTGATGAAATATCAGTAGTTTATCAGGGTGATTACTTAGCCACGCTTCTGAGAAGCGATCATCAGTTTGAAGATTCGTAGTGCTCAATAAAACATTAAATAAAGGAGGTGGAGGGTCCACCGCAAGTCCGGCAATTAAGAAGCAGCTAGATGTCTAAAGATCTGGATCCCTTTCTTCCCTTAATGCTTACCTACGTTGTGGCAAATTGAAGTACTTCACGATAACTGTGTAAAATGTGAGTAGGTGCCCAGAAAAGGAGAAAATGATAGCTTTCGTTATGTTATTAATAAATATAGCTGATCAAGATCTGAGGGTCTCCACTCCTAATGAGTTTGTTTACGAGTGTCGAGCGGAGCGGGGCGCCCGCGCACGCGGCGGCGCGGCGGCGGCGCGCGCCCGCGGCAGTCGACCCGCCGCGCACCGCTCGCGCGCACGTTCTCCAGCCCGCGCTGCACGCTCATGCCGCGACGTCACGCCCGCGTCTATTGCTCGCGCAGCTTCTCCTATGTGCGGATGTGGATGCAGTGCTTGTGTTGTTCTCACTACCCCTACTATATACAGACTACCTGACATTTAGCGTTTATAACAGGTAATTATTGGCCAGTTCGAAACAGTGTGTTTTGTTGCAAGAATTAGTTAAGTTCTTCAGAATATTCGTAGCTTCTAGTGCGTTTAAAGGCATACGCAATTGCAAGTGCCGTGCTTTGTCAACGGACGTAGGATGTGGAGCTAACTGCGTCGCCGCTGCGGTCGCCACTGTTCTCCTTCTGTCTACGTGACATCGCAGCAGGCACGAAAAACGTTTAACTTGTTTGTCTGTAGACAGAATTCTAATTGATGAATACTTAATTATTTGTTCCCCAAATTCACCTTTGACCGATAACTAGTGGTTTAGGAGGGTAGTGGGTGTTTGATCTATCATCAATTCATCATCGAGAGTTTGGTCAGAAGCTCTTTGTTATTGTAATGAATCCTGTAATAGATTATACTTATCTGGAGGATACGAGTAGATAACATTCAGTTTATTACTGATAACACTTCACTGTCACTAAACGCATCGCGAACTATCATGGTAGCCCCTGACGGCACACAGGTGACACGGGTAGGCTTGCGGTAAGCAAGCACAGCATGACGTGGTCCGGAGATTTATACATAATTATCATTTACCTATTAATAATTTATTAAAACTTCATGCCGAATGTTCCCACACCGAAGTGGCGGTAGTCGACGGTGGCTAAACGGGGGGCTCCTATTTCTGGGTGGTTTAAAAAAATAACCGATGTCCGAGTCGGGGTGCCCCAAGTCCCGAGCTCGCTTCGCTCGTTTTTGTACGGACACGATTTGAAAAGTATATATTTCAATAAATTGACGGGGACAGCGTACGGGGATAAGGGGAAGTAATTTTAATTATTTTATTAAATTCCCTTTGTCCCCTTTAACGGGGACATGGCCTACGGGGACAACGGGAATACACTAATTTTAAGAACGTGCAGGTAAAGGTAATTTTGTCGTTAAACATTATAAGTAATATCTGTGACTGATGATGGCTAGCATTTGTTAGGTAAGTATGTACTTTTATTACCTATTGTAAATACTTTGATAATTGTGATATGAATTTACACCAGGTTTTTTATGATTAATAAGTGATTAAAAGCAATTACGATCAAGAAATTTTGTTTGTATGTCCCTAAAGTTGTCAAAAATAAAAGGCCCGTTTTGACTGCAGGTTACTTTACTAGTAAGTGCGAAAGACATTTATTTCATGTCTCTTTCATACTTACTAGTAATGTTGTATCCTGCTGTCGAAACGGGCCTTTTATTTTTTTACAACTTTAATAATATAACGACCGCCTACCCACTCATCGCGGCCGTAAGACTGACAGCGAGGGTGTTTGGCGAACCACCCGCAATATACAGCGTATGGAGGTGGGGCAATAGCTTCCCCGTCGCCATCCGGTGGCAACTGGGATTATTCGCTTTATTCCAGTGGCAGGCACTCTACCAGTCAGACAAGGGTGATGAACATTTATTTGACATAAGAGTTTTAATAATATAAGGATTGTAGCTAGAGTAAAGAGCAAAATGTGCAAATAAACGGAAGCCACGCAGCGGAAGCAGACCTAGAGACGGACTGATACAGGCAGAGGTACAGGTTACACAGGTGGAGCTAGCGAAGCTTTAGTAACGGGTCTCGTCCGGGTGCAGGTGGTACCAATTGGTTCCAGTAAACCGCTAATTGATTCAAACTTAAATTATATATTTTTACGGTTTATTTACATGGAGGTACAGATACCATGGACAGGAGGTCATGATAAATGATAAATGATATTTATTTTGTAAGTAGGTTTACGGTGTAAGTAGGTGTATAAATGATATTTATTTTGTTACACTTTTACACGTCAATATTTTTTAGTCATTTTAAGCTAGATGAGGCCGGTGTTTCCTAGCTGACTACCCTGAGAAGAAACACCGAAACAAACTCAGAGGTCACAGTCTCTTTTGAAGTCCATACAAATTGTACTGGTAAAATCATACGAGATCCATGTAAGTTAATGTCTGAGGTGGCCTTTTGAGGAAAGTGCCACATAGATTTGAGTGGACCTGTCCAGGCAGTGCAAGCATTTGTCAGTTATTGTGGAGCTCAAACCTAGAACTTTAAGGAGCTCAACGATTTGACGAACAATACCAAAGTAAGGACATTTGGGTAGGCCGCATAAAAAAAATCTCAAACTGCCAGACATTGTTGACTAACATGAAATGATCCCCTATCATAGCGATCTGCATGGTCCCCACATTCACAATACAATATGAGGATCATGCAGATCAGTGTCTGAAATGGTCTTTTGAGGAAAGAACCACACAGATTTGAGTGGACCCGTCCAGTCAGTGCAAGTTTTGGTCAGTAGTCAAGTAGCTCAACTTAGAACCAAAAAGGAGCTCAACGAACCGACGAACATGCCAAAGAAAGGACATTTGGGTAGGCCGCAAAAGTACTCAAACTGCCAGACCTCGTTAAAAATACTTCAAAGAAGAAGTATTCCAAAGAAGAGAAAAATAAGAAGAAAATAACCCACATAGTCCCCATATTCACAAAATGAGTTAAAAAATATAATACTTTACAAAGTAAGTATTCATGTCAAACATAATAAATTGAAAAAAAATAAAATACATTACTTTACAAAGTAAATATTCCATGTCAAAAATAATAAAAATAGAATACTTAATAAAGTTAACATTCATGTCAAAATTTACCTACGAGATGAACGAAAAGTATACAGCAGTGCTTAAAAAAATGACAATGTCTAAAAATTAAAAAGGTATAATGGACAAATGTGACATTAAGGCCCGGCGCCCACTGGCGACGCGGCACGGCAAGGGATTTTAGAAAGCGCAAATGACTTGAGATCTTATTTTATCATGCTTAGCATTCAAATTTCGGGATGCGACGATATGCCAGAACATGCCGAAGGATGCCGAGGCAGGCTGTGACGTATCAATGAAATGTGAGCGTTAACAGTGTTAAATAAGATTCGAAATCATCTGTATTGCAAAAATCCTTTGCCGTGCCGATGCCGATAATGGGCGCCGGGCCTAAGCCATGTACATCATCGAAGCAGCTCATTCCCAAGCCTTTTTGTCTTCAAGAAAGTCTTTAATTGTGTAAAAAGCTTTCTGGCATAGCTTACGTTTTTTAAATAATTTGAACTTATTAATACTAAGGTCTTGAATATGGCTAGGGAGTTTATTATAAACACGTATACATTGGCATCTAAATGAACCACCTATTTTCTTGAGCCTGGTTTTAGGAATCACAAAATTGCGTTTGTTCCTAGTATTTACGTTATGGATATCACTGTATCTTTTAAATAGATTAATATTTTTATGTGCATACAAAAGATTCTCATAAATATACTGAGAGGGCACAGTCATTATATTAATCTCTTTAAATTTGTCTCTGAGGGAGTGTTTAGGACTTAATTTATAAATTGCACGAACCGCCCTTTTTTGTAAAACAAATACTGTCTGAATATCGGCGGCATTTCCCCACAACAGAATGCCGTATGACATCATACTATGAAAGTAACTAAAGTATACTAAACGGGCTGTCTCTAAATCAGTTAAACCACGAATTTTTCTAACGGCGTATGCTGCAGAGCTAAGTTTTTTTGACAGTTTATCTATATGGGTGCCCCACTGTAGCTTCGCATCCAAAGTTATGCCTAATATGCCTAAGAACACAGTGGTATCTTCGGGTTTCAACTCTTCCCCCTTTATTGACACACTAGTGTTCACTTGTCTAACATGTGGTAACGTGAACTTAATGCATTTGGTTTTTTTCTCATTAAGCAGAAGACTATTATTATTAAACTAGTTAACTACAGTTGCGATGGCACTATTAACATCGTCAGTAACCAGTTGCTGACGCTTGAGTTTAAATAAAAGTGAAGTGTCGTCTGCAAACAACACTATATCGTGCTTATCCTTTATGAGGTACGGCAAGTCATTAATATAAATTGAGCCTTGGGGGACCCCCATCTTGACTACAGACCCGGGAGATCTTGTACCGTTCACATCGACTCTCTGAATCCTATCACTCAAGTAAGAAGTAAGAAGATCCAACGAGGCGTCCCGGATTCCGTAATAGTGGAGCTTCCTGATTAAGGTCTCATGGAGAACACAATCGAACGCCTTGGATAAATCGCAAAAAAATCCCAAAGCATAGCATTTGTCCTCCCATGCGTTATTTTTATTTTTTTTTATTTATTTATTTATCTTTATTTCAGGTAGAACCCATAAATTTGTTAGTATTCCTTAAACCTATGTTAGTATCATAGACTTTAACACACAACTAATAACTATATAATACTTAATTACGCCACCTCACGGCTACACCTGGTAACAGTGCATGCACTGCGCACAGGTGCCCCATAAGGCGTCCCTCAGTCTTACTAGCAACAATGCTCAGGATCAGTTATAAATATGTCCTAAAAGTTCAACACCAGCATCGGTTGTTGAACGACCCCTTGTAAAACCAAACTGTTAATTATGTAATAGTTTGTATTTATTAAAATATTTTTGCATTTGATTTAGAATAATGGCGGCACGGGTATAGAGGAAGCCTTCCCCTTGGGAGGGATGGGGGGGATTTATTTAATTGATATTATTTAGTTTAAGCTAAGTAAAGAAATAAACTTGCAATTACCAAAACATAGACAGTTTACAAGAAGAGAAACAATCAACAATGAATCATCAGCTGTCAGTAGTCCCATAGTAGCGCCATCAATCTACGACATATAATATAATTTTGTGCCAGTACCATTGACCGTTGAAGAGTTGGTTCATGTAGAGCCAGTCCTAGACGGAAAACAAGGTCATAATTATTATTGAAATTTATCACCGAAACAATAATAAATAAAACCAATAGAATGCTAGCATTTTTAAACCGTAACACTAGACAATTCCGTAGTTTGGCTGAAAGTTTTGTTTTTTGCATTTTTTCGTAGTCACATAGAATACTGGTCCATCGTCTGGTACCCCGTACATATTGCATAGTGCATCGAAAGAATTCAAATAAAATTTATAAAAAGACTCTCTTATATAGCTGGTGCTAAAAACTATGATGATAGACTGAATCACTTTGGAATTAAATCTGGCGTCGAGACTTTGCGGGTCTAATTTTCTTATTCAAGATATTAAATCAGGGCGTGCATTGCTCACAGCTTTTGTCATAATTAAATATTAATACGCCCTGGTCATCAGCTAGATTTCATAATAATAAGCCTTTTGCTTCTAGTGGCCGCAAAACCAAGTATGGGAGTAACGCCCCCTTTCCTATATTCTCGGAAAGTGTAATGAAATTTTTCACGATTGCGACCTCGACATATTTTCGGGCAGCCTCACTCAGTTTAAAAGAGCTGTGCTCAATAAAATGTAATTATTGCTTAATTATGTACTTGTTTTTTTTTTGTTGTGTGTGTTCTTTGTTGTTTTGTGGTTGTTATTTTATTTTATTTAATTCAATCTTATATAATTTGATTCAAACTCTTTTAAATAATACCTTCACGATTGACCTATGCTTGTACACTGGACACTGATTTTCATGGATAAAATAGGTCGAAATTGTTCCAAAACCGAATTGGGGCACCCCGAATTTACGTAGTCTTTTGGCTGTTACCCCTAGAGTGCATATATAAATCCGGAGGCGCGATGGGAGGGCAACCCCCGCCCGCTGTAACAAAGCATAAGCACCCAGCTGCGGAGGTGAATATGGGTGCATATCCTTTGTTACGCAAGGGCGAAGGGATTGCACTTCCCGTAGCGCCGGAGACGTTGCAGAAGCAACCTTTTTCCACTCATACTACTTATATCAAAATTGGTTCGATATTTTAACTTGTACTTACGTATTTTTAGAATGTATTAAATGTTGAAAATTAACCCATTTTTACACGTAGGTATATTCATTTTCAATGTTCAAATAATATATGTACTTACCCATCGATATTTAGGACGTTCGATACTTTGTACTTCGATATTTAGGACATTCGATATCTGTATTTCGATATTTGGATCTTTCGAAGTAACTTTTGTAGATATATAGATTTTAGATATATATTGGACGTAGGATATTTAACCATTCGATAATATAAACTTTCCTTATTTTAATTTTCGGTTTTATGGTCGTTCGATATTTCCATTTTCGATGATTTGAACATCGATATTTTAACAGTAGGTATTTTAATCTTCGATATTCAAATACGTACCCGTTAAATTACTTATTTATTTGAAAATGTTACGGGCTGCGGCGTCTTATCTGGAGATAGACCTAAAACGGCTAAATTCCTATTTAAAATACTTATATTTTTTGATTATCTTTCAAACTGTGTTCGAGCTGGGCCATATTCAGGCAATGTTCTTTGACCTCAACCAACAAACGTACATATTTAAAACGACTGCCAAATCCCTTTACACAATTTTTCGTTATTGATGCACAAACATCCAAACATACAAACTTCCACATTTATAATACACACACCGGCACAATTAGCGGAACAAGAAAAAAGTATTAACCATCCTAATATTTCTTAAAAACCTGGCTTGTCACTATTTTCATCAATTTATTATTGTGTCCTTTTGTTAGTGGTACTTACTAGTGCCAATTCTACTAATTTTCAAACAATGTTCGCATTCGTATCTCAATCGCAATCTGTAAAAATGTGTGAAAATTAAGGCTTTTTAGACAATTTGCGACTGACATGCGAATGCGAACGTTGTTTACTTTGTAGAATTGGCACGTTGAGCTCAATCTCAGACGACTTTTGAAAATTGTTTTACAATCTTCGGGGCATCTCAGTTGAAATGGCTCAGTCGCAGAATGTACCTTTCGCAAAATGCACCCCCTACGCAAAACGTACTTTTCTCAAAATGCACCTTTCGCAAAACGTACCTTTCTCAAAATGCACCTTTCGCAAAACTTACCTTTCTCAAAATGCACCTTTCGCAAAACGTACCTTTCTCAAAATGCACCTTTCGTAAAACGTACCTTTCTCATAATGCACCTTTCGCAAAACGTACCTTTTTTTCTACATTAACTATTGAAGGGCGTATTCATGTAGAATGCTGGTATGCGATAAGCGCCGACAAGTTCCTATCTGATTCTGCAAAATGTATGAAAACTTGGCTGCGCCGACATATCGGCGCCGGTTACCAGCGCTCTACATGCATACGGCCTTGGGCATGCGAACCGTAGTGGTGAGCTGCCCCGTGTCGGCGGCCAAGTAAATCTAGAGGGCCGAAGGCTCTTGGTGGGCTGTAGTATAGTCAAATTAGGCCATTTTTTAATAAAGATTGGAATAAATTCTCCGGAGAGGCAAAAACGTTTCTGATGGTTTTGTATGAGTGAAAAATTGAGTATAAAAAACAAATTGCATTTAGCACCCCTACGGAAGGGGGTGAAAAACTGTGAAAACTGTTTATTGTTCATAACTAAGCAGAGCATACAGTAGTACTCATCGTAATTTTTTTAAACGCTTTATTACACCTCAATCTACATTATTACATTTTATTTATTTTAATCAGACCAACGCAGCGTTAGAAAAAAAATAAAATATCTATAAATAAACATGATTTTTGGTCATTGCGGCTTAGGGGAAAATCGAGTAGTTTTGTAAACTCAGGAAAGAGTTAGTCATTTTGGCCTAAATACATTATTGATTTTGCACCCTGGTGTGACATACGGAAATTAGTTTTTCACGTTTTTCTGCCGCTGTACTTCGGGGGAAATTTTGGTTGTTTTGAGAATCATCACAATCATATAATTTGGTTTCCTTTATATTTGCACCAAATAAAAAATTAGCATTTTTAAATGGAACATACATTTTTCGTGTATTGTAGTCATTGCCATTGAGCAACTACGCTATGGAAGAGACAAGCGCGCGACACGGAGTAATAAACTGACAAGAAGCGCCGTCGCCACGTGCATAAGCGCGTAGTTGTGTTGCGAGATGTGTTTTACGAGGAAGGAGTACTTTCTGATTGTGAATGCTCTGTTTGTAAGTAATAGTATACAAATCTAAAGATTTTTTTAATGCAAAAGCAGCTTGTTTTTAATCGAAAAATAAAACAGCAGGCAAGCATGTCCATTATTTCTTTCAAATTAATTATTTGTCTTTCGAGTTATAGACCCTGTGACAGCGCTGATTATCCTACGTCATCAAGTAACGTAGGAATAAGGCTAAGAACTCACGAGACCGCAGTTTTGTGCGGTTCCACAGCAGCTGCCGTTGGATTTTCGCCCGCAAACTTGGCGGGCGAGTATCACAAGACGAGCGGTTACTTACGATCAGATTGTTTAGTTGATTTCCAGACCGCCATGAACACATTTAAAAAACGAGCTGTTACGCGCTGCTGCCTTAGTACTTCAGATTCACAAGTACCAGGAGACCAGAAATATCAAGTACCAGGAGACCAGAAACATGTCATAGTATTTTTGGGCTGGTATAATTAGGTATGTAGGTAGGGTAGGTGTAGGGAAGGTGTAGGGTAGGTGTAGGGTAGGTGTAAGGTAGGTGTAAGGTAGGTGTTTCCTGAGTAAAAAAAATGCAATAAAAATCAGGAAACCTTGCTATTTCCGATATTCACGCGGGCGAAACCGCAGCTGGTAACATAATAGGTACTAATAAAATACATATACAAGCTAAAATAAAGTAATAAATATGATTTAATATACTAAAATTTCTGATCTGAACTCATAATAATTATGACGAAGACAAACTAAGAATGACAGACTTTTAAGTAGTGTCTTCGGATTTTACGCTTAAAGGAAAATTTGGACTCAGCCTTCTCGATGTCAAGGGGATTCCACAGTTTAATGGTTGAAATAGCGTAGGAATTACACATAAACCCGAGTTGCTAAGTAGTCGATCCAGTTTGTTAAGAAGTTCTTGGGATAGATTAGAGTAGCAAACATCAGCATAATCAATTATAGGAAGCACAAGTGATTGAACCAAAGTGGTTTTAGTGCTAAAAGGAAGAAAATGCTTGAATCTATAGAGAAACCGCAGTGAGTAAGTTACATTCTGGCTAACCTAAGAAAGCTTATTCCAACTTAACCTGTCATCAATGTTTAGGCCTAAGTCTTTAACGTGTGGCGAGAGAGGGATGACGGCATTGTTGAAAGTAAGCGGCAGTAGTTGACTGGTGTCCAAGTTACGTAAAAAATAAGTTCTGCCAATCAGGATAACCTGGCATTAACTGACATTGACTGTAACCCCAAATCTGCTTGACCAATCACTGATAGCTAGAAGCTAGAAGGTCAGCATTCAGCAATGAGATGCAGTTGTCCAGGTTGTCAGTGTCAGTTTGCGCGTAGACATGTAGATCATCAGCGTACAGATTGTGGGAGCATTTGAGAATAGTGGTAATAGAGTTTATGAAAAGAGAAAATAACAGTGGAGAGAGTATACCGCCTTGTGGAACTCCAGTTTTCAGGGCGCACCACTCAGAAAATTTCTGATCAACGACCACGAAGATATGATGAAAACCAATTCCGTGCCGACGAAGAAACCCCAATTTGAGACAGAATAGCCAGGAGGATGTCGTGATCAACGGTGTTAAAAGCATTGGAGAAATCTATTAAAACTAACACCGTTAATCTTGAGTTCTCCAGGCCATTCCTAACGTCTTCTGTAACCTTAAGCAAAGCTGTGGCTGTGCTGTGGCCAGGCCGAAAACCTGATTGGAAAGGGGATAACAGATTATTCCTAAACACAAAAGTAGATATTTGTTTAAGAGCAACTGCTTCCAGGATCTTAGATAGGAAAGGGAGAATGGAGATTGGTCTGTAGTGATTAAATAAACTGGGGTTGGATATTTTAGGAAGAGGAATTATGATGGCCTTACGCCAGATTGAGGGAAATACTCCAGTTTGTAGGGAGGTATTGATAATGTGTGTAATAATAGGGAGAATACTTTTAATTATGAGGTATATCATAGTTCTGCTGACACCATCACAGCCAACAGCCTTGGACTTAATTGCATTGAAGGTTTTGAGGACTTCAGGGTCGGTCACTGGGGAAAAAGAGAAAGAATCGGGAAGTAAGATTGGCGTGGAAGTAATCTCAAGAAGAGTTTTGTTTTTAACGGCATCTACAAGAATATCCGACGATGGAAAAAGCTTATTCTAATCACTCAAGGACACGTTAGAAGAAATTACATTTGGGGAAGGACTTTGTTATGCCGAGAGATTTGAGAAACTTCCATATATCAGCCGGTGAAGAGTTAAGGACATTTTCACAAATGTATCGGCGTTTATAAGCTTTTACCATCTGGTTACAGCGGTTTCTAGCCACCTTGTACAGGTTCCAGTTCTCTTCACTGCGATCTCTTCTATATCTTCGAAAGGCCTTGTCACGCCGTCTCATCGCCATACGAACTCCAGGGTTAATCCATGGAGCGGGTGGGCGCTTAACACGGACGGCCCTCAGAGGTGCATGTGTTTCAATAAGGTGAAGAACACACCTATTAAAAATTTCCACTTTCTCATCCACTCAATCAACAGCTCTTGCATAATCCATTTTTCACATTTATTGAACAAACACAGTTAGTGAAATAATATAAAAGGAAATGACAAATAATAAATTTGCGTAACGCACGGATCGCTTCTTGCCACAACTATGATAGTTCAAACTCTACGCTTTGCTCCCGCGCCCGCCCCGCGTCCTGCTTCAACCCCTCGTTCGCCTTGCGAACGCTACGATATAACCACGCTCTCTGTATAAACTTCCCGAGGTATATTTCTTATTTTTATTAGGTGCAAATGTAGTATATGTAGAATACATTATATATTAAAAAAATCATGACTACACTAATTTCCTCCGAAGTACAATTTGTAAATATTGTAAAATGCTGGTTTCCAAGGGGTGCAAAAGGGTGCTAAAATAACTGGGTGTTAATGATGCTCTAAAAAGCTTATTTTGAGTTTGCACCAACAGACTGAATTTCCCTTGAGCCGCAAATGATTTTTTTAAATTTATTAGTGTTTCATACACCTCACACCTTTTTTGGTGAAAAGTAATTATACAACAAAGGGGTATCTACATATATATAAACATAAAACAGTTAGTTATTAATTAAAATTCAAAATAATGAGACTTTAATGTTAATACCTAACATTAAACGATGTTCCGTACATAACAGAAATGGTGCAAACTCAGAGGAGACTTATATTCATGTTTTCTAATGATTCCATAAAAAATTACAACTACACGAATTAAGTCCAATCTTTTTGCTAATTCGACTACACTACTGGGTCTCCGCGCAGGTGAAACTGCTGGAGCCCAGACCTCTGAGGTGCTTCCGTTGCCAAGTTGGCAACCACGTCGGAGCACTCTGCACCTTAGAGGTGGACCGCAGTGACCACTGCTTCCGCTGTGGTCAGCCCGGTCACAGGGCCGGATCGTGCAACGCCGCACCGCACTGCTTCGCATGTGCGGCAGCTGGCAAGACGGCCGATCACTGGGCTGGGGGCAAAGCCTGCGGTCCACCCGCCAGGGCCGGGATGAGGAGAAAACCCTCCTTCTTGGTCTTGGAAAAATCATCCATGTAAACGATATTGCGTATTTTTGCTTTGTTGCCACCGACTTCCGAAATTAAAGTTATTTTTCACTTAGTGTTTTTTTGGAAGTCGGTTGTAAATTTTTAATTTCCTTAGTACTCGCTATGGTTTGTTTACAATTTTTTTTCTGTTTGTAAAATTTTATTTCGCAATATGTAAGACACCAAGATGTGTGTAAAGATCTTCTGTTTGACAATATTTTTAAATTTGTTTGGTGGACACATGAGTGAGGTACCTACGAGTTAAAAGTAATGATTTAGTTCGACTTTGTGATAATGATTTGGTTATTTGATTATAAATACAATTATCAATCCCTAATTTACATTTTCTTTACATGTAGCACAGTTTTCATACATTTTGCAGAATCAGATAGGAACTTGTCGGCGCTTATCGCATACCAGCATTCTACATGAATACGCCCTTCAAGAGTTAATGTGGAAAAAAAAGGTACGTTTTGCGAAAGGTGCATTATGAGAAAGGTGCATTTTGAGAAAGGTACGTTTTGCGAAAGGTGCATTTTGAGAAAGGTACGTTTTGCGAAAGGTGCATTTTGCGAAAAGTACATTCTGCGACTGAGCCGTTGAAATTACCTAAAATATCTGATTTAACACCAATCAAGATTATTAGGGCAGATGAAATGCGATTAAATGGTCATACCTATAGATCTATTGCCGCCAGACTTCAGAAATCTATTTCAACGATTTATCACAGTATCCAACGGTACAGGTTGCCTGATTCTCTTGTAAGGAAGAGGGGCCAAGGCGGAAAAAGATGTACTTCAAGGCGGGATGACCGTTTTTGCAACTTCAAGCTCGTAGGAACACGCAGGTAACGGCTGTGCAAACCCAAAATGAACTTGAAGTCGTGCGAGGAGTGCTAGTGAGCGAGCGTATAGTTCGCAGAAAATTTGAAGAAGCAGGCATAGGTTCATATATACTTGTCAAAGCCCCAAATCTTCAAAGACACTATCGTGTACATCGGTTAAGCTTTGCACGTGAACATCGCCTTTGGGACATGAACCAATGGGTACTATTCAATGAGTGCAGGATGCTTTTCATCCAGATCGATGCAAGACAGCAAATATGGAGACACAAAGGAGAACGTCATATTCACTCTAATTTTGAAAATACGGTGGCATATTGGGGTGGTTTAGTTATGGTTGGCGAGGGAATATGACTGTATGGGAGGTCGTATGGAGTTAGTACTGGTCGAATAGTAAGGGAATTTGACTTCTGATCGGTACAGGGATAGCTGAGACGAACACGTTGTCCCATTTATAGGCGTATAATGATGACGGCTTTATTCTGATGCAGAACATGCTTGGGCTCACATTGCTGGCTCAGACCAAGCATATCTAAACCATGTGGGTATAAAGTAGCTGCAGTGGCCAGCAAAATCTCCGGATATGAATCCTATAGAGCATGTATGGGACTTGTTATAGATTTATAACAATTAGACGTACAGACTTTTTATAGAGATGCGTTAAAACTTGAATTCTACTCACAACAACTTGGGAGAACTGCAAATTTTTCGAAGAGTGGCAGAGCTTGGCTAAGATACAATTGATAACGTAATCCTCAGACGCCCAGATGGATGGAAACGTTAGTCAGAGCAGGAGGAGGAAACACTCGTTACTAGTCATTCATTTATTAAATGTAAAAATCGCACTGTTCTTTCAACAGTGTTTATGTTAGCACTAAATATAGAATATGAGCACTTTGTTTAAGTTATGATTATTTTTTAATAATAATTAAAACTTTGTAAAGTCGATGTTAAAAGATGTCAATTGGTTTGTTACTTCATGACTGTTTTTTTTTTCATTTTAGTAATACCTCTTAATTATTTTATACTCAGCTTTTAGTCCTCAACGCTGTCAGCTGGTAATGTGCCTAAGAGACTGGTGGCATTGTCACATTGAATTGCAATGCTAAGTCTCTACCCAAAGTAAAAGCCAGCTCTTGGGTCACGGGAAGTGTCAACCAGCCTATTCGAAATTTCTTTGAAAAGGCTGTGAGCACACGTGCCCCACGACCCGAGGGTTTCAACCCCAAACTATAATATTTACTATATAATTTTTGAAGGGTTTGTATAGTCACTATATTTACGCCGCTTGAGGTTTTCTAATATTCCATCTTGTGTCTTCTCTTCTTCTTCTTCGTGTGGGTAGTAAGGTCCAACGACCCCACACACAATAGTGTCAGAGTTTCGAAACCGCCTCAAGGGCCTCTGACATGTTTGACGACCGCCATTCCACTACCACCATCACCATCTGGTGTAAATTTTAAAGATTCAAAAGTAACAGGAGGACAGGGATACCATAATCATGAAGAACACTTTTCACGCGAGTGAAGCCGCGGGCGGAAGTATTCATTAATTGTCGTTTATTCTCTGTTTGTTATATTGTGGCTGCCATGTGTGGCCATGTTGTCTCTGCTCCACCCTAAGGTCGACTGGTCTCCACCGACCGTGCCTCCACGTTGCCGTCGTGGTGGGGCTTGCGTGTCTCAGTGATCTTGGGGGCTTTGCCGGTAGAGCCACTCATGCCGGAAGGTCCCAAGTGAGAGACCATACCAAGAGAGACACAAGAGGGGCACACCGTTCGGAGACTTGAGCAGTTTTCGGGTCCTCGGACGGTGTGCGTTCTCATTGGCTTGCTCGCTGCTCTCTTGTACGCGTCTGATCATCAGACGTGACTGTGAGGGCAGCGAGCAAGCAGTGAGAGAGAGGGAGAGAGGAGGGGAGATTGGGACCGCACCCTATAAAAGGACAATAATGGACAGTTCTAAAAGAGATATTGTACCCCAGGGCGGTCCGTACTGCACAGCAGTTTGGAAATCCGCCACGCCTCGTGCGTCAAGCCCCTCGTATTCTGGGAAGGGCAATAGGGCTGTCCACACTCCGATTGCCAAGTGCAACAGTGGCCGAGGAGGCCCCCGATCCAAACCGTCCTTTGAGGACTTGATCGGGTTTGGTTTTAGCTCGCCCGACAAAGCGTCGGTCGGGCAGAGCGCGCAAAGAGGCGCGCTATTTTGGAGAGAGGGCTTGCCTAAGCGTCATGCGGGTGCAGAGTCGGAGTCCGAGGTGGACTACGACGACCTGGTGACCGTTAGCTCGGCGAGCTCTGGACCCGAGGGGGCGGGGGCTGCTGCGGAGGACTCCAGGTCCTTCCGCAAGCGATCCAGATCGGAGGAAGACCGGGGGTCGTCCTGCAGCGAGGAGGTGGCCTCGGCTCGCAAGATCCCCACCAGCAGGCGGGGTAAGGGCCGAGAGGGAGGCAAGGGCAGAGTGCTTGCCTCCAAGGAGGCTGGCCAGCGAGCCGAGGAGCTCGCCGATGCTGGACGACCCCCCGGAGATGGCGGTTGCGGAGCTCCTGGTTCGGAGTCCTCCGAGGAGGCGGTGAGCCGGATGACTCCGGACAGGAGCGAACTCGGAGGGCCGGTTTTGCGGAGGTGGTGGAGGCCGCGATCCGCGATATGGCCTTGAAGAGGAAACTTTCCTCTAAAAACAAGGCCATAAGCGCGGCGCTGTTCTCCGTCCTGGAGGGCATCGTCCTGCGCCCCCCACTGGCGGCGAGCGCAGTGAGTGGACAGGCCCCAGGCCGGAAAAAGGCGGCCTGGGCCGCCGTGGCTGCCAAACCGGGGTCGTCGGACAAAGGCCCCGGGAAGGAAGAGGAGGGGTGGCTGCACGGACGGCGAAGGCTCCTGCGCCAGCCGTGCAGCAGCTCCTCCCGGCTTCCTCACCTTCTGAACCTCTCTTGGCTCAAGCCGAATGGCAAGTGGCCGGGGAGAAGAAGAAGGCGGGCAAGGCAGCCAGGGCGGCTAAGAGGCGGTAGAGAAGGCGGCGGCAGAGAGCGCGAGGCGTCGTGGCTGCGCTCTGCGCCCCGAAGACCGCGGCTGCGCTCCGCGCCCCGAAGACCGCGGCTGTGGTGGTAACGCTGCAGCCAGACGCGGTGAAGAGGGGCGTGACGTATGCCAACATGGTCACCAAGGCGAAGGAGGCCGTCAACCTCGGTGAGCTTGGCATCGTCGGGGTCTCCGGCTCAGGGTCACCATGACTGGGGCCCGGATGCTGGAGATCCCTGAAGCAGACAGCGGTCCGGCCGCGGACGCTCTAGCCGAAAGGCTTAGGGCGTCCTTGAGCGCGGATGACGTCCGAGTGTCCAGGCCCACGAAGTTCATAGACATGCGCATCTTGGGCCTGGACGACTCCGTCACGGAGGAGGAGGTGTTGGCCGCCGTTGTCAGGACGGGGGGGTGCTCTGCAGAGGAGGTGAAGGCGTGCACCGTCCGTCCTGACAATACAGGCATGCGAACCGTTGTGGTGAGCTGCTCCATGTCGGCGGCCAAAAAAGAATTTCGGAGGGCCGAAGGCTCTTGGTGGGCTAGGTCTCCGCGCAGGTGAAACTGCTGGAGCCCAGACCTCTGAGATGCTTCCGTTGCCAAGTTGGCAACCACGTCGGAGCACTCTGCACCTCGGAGGTGGACCGCAGTGACCACTGCTTCCGTTGTGGTCAGGCCGGTCACAGGGCCGGCTCGTGCAACGCCGCGCCGCACTGCTTCGCATGTGCGGCAGCTGGCAAGCCGGCTGATCACTGGGCTGGGGGCAAAGCCTGCGGTCCACCCGCCAGGGCCGGTTCAAGGAGAAAACCCTCCTCCACCGCCGCCGCCGCCGCCGTCGCTTCCGCCGCAGCCGCCGCCACCGTCGCCGCCGCCGCCGCTGCCACTGCTCGGGAGGGGGCTGAAATGGAGTGCCAGTAATGGCCCCATCTCACCTCTTCCAGACGAACGTTAGTCGCTGCGCCTCTCAGGAACTGACGCTCCTGAGCAAGGCGCAGTGACTAACGCCTGTGGACAGCGAGCAATGGGTAGCTCGCTGTCCGATCAGATCAGGCCAGAGTCGACGGCGCGTTTCACTCCAAACGCATCGGAAAGAGTAGTCAGCAACGGAGATGGGGCCCGCCAGGGCCAGAGCCTGCCAGGGTTGCGGAATATGTTCGAAAGAGTTACCGCGGCCCTGGGAAGAAAGGCACTAGGAGGACTAAGGGTGGGTTTTAGTCAGTAAAAGTCTGACACTCCCTGCCGCCTCCACCTAGAGCGGGAGGGGTCATGTGATGATTTCGAATCCTCAAAAAAAAAAAAGAAAAAGGTCGACTGGTAGAAAATGTCTAAGAAATTAAAGTCCGCCTTTGTACGATGTTTTTACTAGTGCATGTAGTTTTAAGAAATTAATAAATATTAGGGCCTTATTGTTTCACGACATAAATATATAAATACTGGTATTCAATTGAATCCGGTTTGACTGGGAGCCCAATAAAGATGGGAAAAAGTCTAGACAGATGATGATAGTTTCGCGAAATATTAGGCAGCTTTAGATTTTTTTTATCCTATGGAGAAGAAACCGGTAAGAATAGAAACTGCATGGTTATTCTTTCCAAACTCTACCAACCAAACCGTTATTATTGGGTACCTATGTGAAAAGTATTCACGATGTTAGTATAAGTATACGTAACGACGTTAAAAGAACACCCCTTGACTGTGCGTGGCCCGACTGCCCGATATGCACTTTTTATAACATAGAGAAGTGATTTTTTTCTTGTACCTACTTTTTTCAGGAATCATTTGATGATTTCC
The DNA here is from genome assembly GCA_947386135.1 of Melanchra persicariae. NCBI lineage: Eukaryota > Metazoa > Arthropoda > Insecta > Lepidoptera > Noctuidae > Melanchra > Melanchra persicariae. Next base: position 351,844 of record OX376653.1, on the reverse strand, counting down.
CATTCATAAAAAAGTATGTTTTCCATTGTTCGAAATATTATTTCACTTTGCCCGTTAGGTAAGTGTGCTCGGCGAATTCACGTTACGTTGCGGATACCGGGTGTTGCAGTAACATATTATAACATGTTGATGTTGCAGTTGCAGAGCGGTGCCACGCGCCCGCGCACCTCGCCCCCCACGGCTCTACTCAGCACACATGCCACACCACAGGTAACATGGGCTTCTCTTCCTGTTCATTCACGCATTATCATCGTACCCAAAATCTATTATTGCAAGTATTAGTAAAAGTCAGCTGCTCGGTACTCGAAAAAGGTAATAAGCGCTAATGTTATTGACAGGTGGTGGCACGCAATCTTGTGCGGCGTGTTGGTCGCGTGCGCACTGGCGCAGCAGCCGCTCAGCGGCGACGACGATGAGCCGGCGCAGACCGTGAGCATCATGCTGGTGACGCTGGGCGAGCCGGCCGCCGGCGCAGCACTGGGCGCGCTGGCCGTGGCGGCGCTGGCGGCACGCGGCGTGCACGCTCAGATCGTGCGCGCGCCTGCCGCCTGCGACACGCCCGCCGCCGCCACCTGCGTGCCCGCCGTGCTGCGTGCGCTCGTCATGCGCGACGCGCAAGCCGCGCTGCTGCCCGTACCAGCCGCGCGTCCTCCACCAGCGCTGCGCCTCCGCGACGTGGGTCTCACGGAGCTGGGTGACGTCACGCCGGCGACGCGCCTCACCTGCCACGTGTCCGCCCCCGCGCCCACCCCCGCCCCTGCGCCGCGTTCTCTGCTCGACTTCGGCTACGCGGCGGTGGCGGCGCAGTACCACGTACCACACGACGACATTGTCTCCGCTTTACGGGCGGCAGACGACACGGATCCCTTCGCGTACGTCACATGGACTTATATCCTGTCACGTTTCTATAAAAACAGTGATTTAAAAGAATCTTGCTGTTTACAGGTCCATTTGTTTTGCGTCGAACTGCTCAAGCTTTCATTTCACCCCCGATTGGTGCTCGTTGGCGAACTCCACATGTGCGACGTTGCTGACCGACGATGAGAATGAGGCGCGCTTGCTTGCAGACGTAGTGCGTGGAAACAAGCTGTACACGAGCGTCGTGGCACTGGGCGCGCACCTGGTGGCGGTGGCGGAGCGGCTGGCGCACGGGCGCCTGCTGCTCTGCTCACGCGCCGCAGACCGCGCCGAGCTCGTGCGCCTGCGCCTCACTGTGCTGGCGCCGCCGCCTTGCGACACAACTGAGCCAGTTTGTGCTTTTGATCCTTACCGCCTGTCAAAGATTGTGAACGAACGCGAATTGCATTCGCCCAGCGTAATCAGCATCCTAGGGCGGCTCGAGCTTACGGAAAGTGAGTTACGAGATCTTATTCGTCAATATCGCATATCTGGACCAACGGCGGCCGTCGCCGAGACCCTCGCTCGCCACAAGAAGTGGACGTGGCCGCCGCGCGAGGCGCGTACTGCCGTCATGGTGCCGGCTGACACGCAGCGCGAGGCTTTCGATGCGAGCGCGCTGCGCGCCGCCGCCGTGTTGGCTGAGGAGGACTCCCCTGCCAGCGACGCCATCAGCTTCAAGGTGGAGCTGCTCGACGACCAGTGCAAGTCCACGTTGGCCTTCAAGTACCTGACGGACGCGCTAGGCGCGGAGTTCGGTGCGCTATCGGGCGTGGCGGGCCCGGCGTGCGGCGCCGCTTTCGCGGACGTGGCGCGCCAGAGTCCCACGCTGGCGCTGCCGGTGCTGGGCTATACGGCGCAAGCACCGCCGACAGCGCGCGCCTCCGAATTCACCGTGCTGGCGGCGGGCGACGCGCGTCTGCACGCGTCGGCGCTGGCGGCGCTGGCGGCGCACATGCGCTGGGCACGCGTGGCCGTACTCAGCGAACTAGCCACGCGCGCCGCGCTCGACGTGGCTGAGCTGGCCGCCGACATCATCGTGCACGTTGAGCTGCCGGCCGACACTGATGAGGTGGACCACGACAAAGTGTTGCAGGTTTGAAATTCTTATTTAAAACCTGCAACAAAATTCTATAGAAAGGATGCTAAAGGTTTAACATTATTCCCATAATTCCTCAACCTACGCTTTCGTGCTGATTGTCGTTAAGGAATTCCGCTGTGCGTTTGTAAATGCGAGCTTATCATAAATTTGTCATAATCTGCAAACGCTTCAATGATTATTTATTTCCTAATTTAATGTTGAGGAGCTGTCTGGTTTAATTTTAAGACAAAAATTTTTTTTAAACATCCCGTGTGACAAATGAAATGAAGAGCTTCTGGTGAGGAGTCAAATATATAATAATAATTTATTTATTATTATTGTTTTATAATTCAAATGTTAATGTTATAGTAATTAGTCTTTTAGGCTAGATCGTAATAATAAATTACGATCTAGCCTAAAAGACTAATAAGCAAGTTAAATTGCTTATTAGTCTTTTAGGCTAGATCGTAATTAATTATTAAGACTTTTGTTCTTACTAATAAAACACAAAAAAAAAATGTTAAAGTTAAAAATAAATAAGTTTTAAAGTTATTCAAGAAAATAGATAAAAAATCTATTCCTCCCATTCCATTCCGTTACTAGTCTCGTCTACTTCTCCATTCCTTAGCATATAATATCCTGTCCATGTACATTTCAGGCTATTGTATAGGTACTATAAGTATATTTTTAATTTTTTTTGCTTTTATACTCTCTAATCTCACCTTGTCTCATCTGTTTATTTCAATCACGCTTCTTTCCATTCCATTTTGGCAAACTTGGATTCTTTTGAGTTTTCTCGTTCAGTGCCCATGTTTGACACCTATACGACAAACATGGAAGGATACATGTGTTATAAATTTTCTTTTTTTCTTTGATAGGCATCCTTGTCCTTCATGACCTTACTCAGCGACCAAAACCGTTTCCAGTCCTGTAGATATTAGTTGACCCAAACATATTTTTTTTTCTTTTTGAAGGTGTCCCCGATGTAAAGGATAGTAATCCTCTTTACTTTTAGCTATTTGTATTTGTGGAGCATTGTTTATACGCGCAATAGAGATGACGTGGTAAAAGAACAATGGCTGTCAGAGGATTGAAAAAGCTCATCATCACATGAATATTTTAATTGTATAATAATAAATAATAACTTTAATTGTCATTTCATTGTTTTCCAGAGCAACAAAATTGTTATATTTGCTTTTGTCTCCATTAATATTGAGTCCATATCCTTCCCATCCCTGGTTTCTAAAAATCATGTGGGAAGAGGCGCAGGATGCCATAGGCATCTTCTGCGACCTTTCTATAGCGTTTGATTGCGTTAATCACGAAACATTACTGCTGAAGCTCGTGCATTACGGACTAGGCAAAATAGCGTTAAAATTAGTCAAATCTTATTTAAGCGATAGACAGCAATTGGTTCAAATAAACGGTGTCAATTCCTCGGGATTAAACGTAAAAATGGGCGTGCCCCAGGGCTCAATTTTGGGTTCTTTCTTATTTTTAGTTTATATTAATGATCTACCCCATTTATTGCTAAACAAACTAAACATGGTCTTGTTTGCCGACGATACTTCTTTGATTTTTAAAATAAATAGACGCAGTAATAATCTTGACGATGTAAATAACGCCCTTATGCAGGTCCATAATTGGATTACTGCTAATAATTTGGTTTTAAATGGGAAAAAAACGAAGTGCATAAGATTTGCCTTAGCAAATGTCAAAAGTAGTGATTGTGACATAGTATTGAACAGGGAAAAACTGGAATTCGTCGATAGAACGGACGCTTGACGCAAGGCTACAATGGGGTCCTCATTTAGCATCTCTTGCAGGACGGCTAAGCTCAGCAGCGTATGCTGTTAGGAAAATCCGCCAACTTACGGATGTTGATACCGCGAGACTAGTTTATTTTAGTTACTTTCATAGTATCATGTCTTACGGTATCTTACTATGGGGACGGGCTGCAGATATCGAGTCAATTTTTATTCTGCAAAAAAGAGCCATAAGAGCCATATACACTCTCCGCCGGCGCGATTCTCTAAGGCAACTGTTCAAGAATATTAACATCATGACGGTACCTTGTCAATACCATCTATGAAAACTTTATGTACGTTAGAAAGAATCTACATCTTTTTAATAACGGAGGCGACAGGCATAACTGTCACTAGAAATAGGAATCAATTAGTTCAACCAGGCTTCATACTTGCTAAAGTAGCCACATCTTTCATGGGGTACTGTTTAAAATGTTACAATAAAATACCTCCCCAGATATTAGAATTAAATGAAACAAAATTTAAATCTTGTGTTAAGCGCACACTATGCAGGCAAGCATATTATAAGTTGGGGGATTACATTGAAGATAAAAATGCTTGGCTCAATGCTGGTCTTGCTCCACATCCACTAGGGCGCACAAATTAGTTATTTAATTATTTTTTTTTTTTATTTTTAGCAGTTGTGAGACCCGCTGAATATTGAAAGAACATAGATTTTTCATTGTATAGACTCGAACTAATTTTGCATTGTATAATTTCATGCATTAATGGCACATGTGTGAGTACTGTGTACCTTCAAGTCAAACTATCATTTTTGGGTAAGACTTTAATGTGGCCTGGCTGTTGGGAGTGTCAAGCTCACTCAAGTCTCTCTGATGGTGCAGTTTGTGTTTCATTCATCATTTGGCTCCGTCAGCTGGGACTGGTCATCTCTCAACTGACACGGTTTGTTTTAATTTGTTAGTATTTTGAATTGTTCCTTTTTTGCTTTTGTCGTGCACGTCTTTTTAAATCGTTCTCACATGTCTATGAATAATTTCAACAAGAACAATGTAACCACGACTTTGTAATAATTAAATGATTCAAAAGAGTGTCCAAGGAGTTTCTTGTACGTTCTTCTCCATAGAGATCTACGCTTTGGAACGTGAAAATAGCTTCACATCTTTAAATGACCGACCTTGACAATTCAAAAGTGCCTGTAAATGGTTTAATTAAAATAAATGCTTTGATTTTGACTTTGAAATTTCTAGAACTGCGAAGAATAGTTTCGGTGAAACCACCGCTCTCGGTATAATTCTTCTCCTGATCTTTCCAGCTTGACTTGGGCCATACTTCTTGAGATATTCTCCAGTATTCGAATGTACTTAGGTCTAAAGAATCGAATGCTTTGTTAAAATCCACGAACCCTAAGTAATACATTTTGTTGTAGACACATCCACATAATTAGGCAGGTGCTTCAAAAGTATAAGGTACTTTTTTATGGATGGTAAATCATCAAATGACTCCTGCCGCTCTGGGTGGAGCGGGAGGGAGTGTCAGACTCTTACTAACTAAAACCCATCCGAGCTCCTCGTAGCGCCCTTTGCTTTCCAGGGCCGCGGTAACTCTTTCGAACAAAATCTGCAACCCTGGCAGGCTCTGGCCCTAACGGGCCCCTACTCCTATGCTGATATCTCTTTGAGGCGCGCGTGGAACAACGTGCCGTCTGGCTTTGATCAGATGGCGATCCACCCAACGCTCGCCGTCCGCAGACCCCCGCCTACGGTGGCCGGGAATCGCCCTGCGACTCCCGACGCCCGGGGCGTCTCCCTATGTTGCGGCGGCTGGGGCGTGAGGGTTGTCTCTCTGTCACGCGGCCCGCCTCCTCCTTCACTAGCATTACTGATTCGCAGAAGGAGGTGACGGCTTCCCATACCTCCTCGCTCCGGACCATGGATTGCACCAGGGCCGGACGCAGGAGGTCGCCGCCGCAGATGTGCTAGGCTAGGAGCAATCACTGGTATTGTATATTTTATTATCTCCTTAGACACTTGGTCTGAACCTGGTGCTTTGTCTAGTTTCTGTGTGTTGACTGCCCTTATAACTTCACCTTGTAACATTATTGGTACTGATTCCTGGTTTGTCCTTATTCGGTTTCGTTTTTCCGCCCGTGCTGTATTTTGTTTTTGGTATTGGTCTAGTGGTTTATAGTAGTCTGTCGCTATTTTGAGTATAAAAGAGAATAGAATACTCTTTATTATGTAGGTACACCATATAAGTTACACAAAAGTCAGATGAAGAAAATATTACAATGGGCGGCGTCTCGTAGATTATCTCTTGTCTTTTACTTGAGAAACATCGATTTTCTGTTTTAATGTTTGGCATCCAAGATTTCTTTTGATTTAATTCTTTTAATACTCTCTTAATCCCATCGGTTCTATTTTGAAAAAAAATCTATACCTACTAAAACATATACCTACGATGCCTTTTTTTTAAGGATGGGAAATCATCAAATGACCCCTTCCGCTCTGGGTGGAGCGGCAGGGAGTGTCAGACTTTTACTAACGAAAACCCACCCATGCTCCTCCTAGTGCCTTTTTCTTTCCAGGGCCGCGGTAACTCTTTCGAACATATTCCGCGACCTACCTACCTACAATGCCTGTGGCTTAAAATATGATTCGTCTGAATCCCTTTTAAAGTAGTTTATGCAACGCGCAACGGTCATATAAAAGGGGTTATTAAAACACGAGTGTGGGTTTATTTTGTCACACTCGTGTGTTAATACCTAATTATATGCCGTTGCATACACTACTTTATCTTCACTCAAACAGTTGAAGTATAAAGCAAAATTGGAAACATAATGTATTCCAAACTCACAGCCACGGACAAATATGTGGTATCAAGTGGTATGGCGGGTATTCTCATTGCGTATGACTGCGTATCAAATGATACTATTTTGCGACATTAAGTTAATGAGCCCATACGTGTTTCCAATATACTTTAGACATTGGCAGAATAGTCGACATCGGCTTTGCTTGCCATATAAAAATATAGAATAGAGCCCATACGTGCCAAAAATTAAAAAGTAAAAGTGTGCCATAAAAATTAAAAAGTTATTTTTCAACACATTTGCTCAAAAAATGCATTTCGAAGCCTGTATGCATTGTTCGAAAGTTAAAAATTATGCACCACACAATGGAACGTGCGGCAAAATAGGTACTCTCACCTAAGTACATATTTTACCGCAAACTCCGTTGTATATCGCCGTGCGTATTCTTTACGGTTTTTTTTTAATTTCCATAAAAAATAATAAGAATTCCACCAAGGAGTTTCACATCACGAGAATAAATAAGCTGAATAATCGAACCTCCTTGGAACCGCTTTTGCTGCATACGTTTGTCTCATTTTAATATTATAGAGAAAATGAGAGAAGATAAATAAAAAAAGGAAATATGTAGTTCTAATTTTCACCATGCGCATGTGGCGCCCTTTGCAAATTCGCGCCATTTTCATATTAGAAACGTCAAAGATTGTTGCGACTTTCCGACTGATTTCTAAAGACAAAAAGTTTGTTTCATTACTTATTGTAATGTTTTCTCGCAAATGTGTCGAAAAACGTTGTATGACACACGTGCGGATTTGGTTTTTACAAACTCGTGACTATGGCAAGCCCTCGACTTCGTATCGTGCTTACATTCGTCTACTCGTTTGTAAAAACCAACTTACCGCACTAATATCATAAATAACTATTACCTATCCACGAAAAAAAAGTACTTACGTGTTTATACAATCGTTTTTTAAATTCATATTTGGAACATTACGTTGTGAGTGTAAATAAATATTATAGTGATGATGAAAAAGAGCTACGGTGTGTAGTTGCACTAGAGATTGAAACAGATTATAAAACTGATTACAGTGGGCGACGCGCGTGGCGACCGCGAACGGACGCGTGCTGTACGTGTGCGCTGAGGATGCACGAGTGGTGCGCGCCGCGCTGTGCGCCGGCCGCGGAGCTGGCTTGCTGCCCGCCGCCGGCGCCGTGTGGCTGCTGCCGGCCACACTGCCTTACGACTGGATGCGCGTTGGTCGCACCGACGCGCACAACTGCACACAGCAGCAGCTGCTGGAGGTAGCCGACGGGCACCTGAGCGTGGCGCCAGCCTGGTTGGCCGACTGGGACGTGCAGCCGGAGGACGAGACGCGGCGCGCGTGGGAGGAGCGCTGGCAGGCGCAGTGCTGCGTGCAGCGCGGCGTGCAGCGCGCCAAATGCGTGGCCAGTGCGTGCGTGCGCGCCCCCCCGCACGCCGCCTTGCTCTACGACACGCTGCGCATGTGGGACGCCGCGCTGCGCCGCCAGCTGCACAAGCACCCAACAGCGCTGGACAATCTTCATCACAGGTTCATCGCTAGGTGAGTCAACAAATTTTCACAACGTTTTTTAAGGTTCCGAATGTCATAAGACAAAACAAAACTCTTATTAGATTACTCTCGTTGTGTCCATTTTGTTTGCCTGTCACAAATATGTTTCTCCTTAGTTTTATAATACACTAGCTGATGCCCGCAACTTCACTCGCGTGCTAGTCGGAAAATAAAATGATGTCGCTAAATAAGATCGCTGAGATAAGATACACGAACAGTCAATATCCAGAAATGCCTAACCCTTGATGAATTAGGAATTTGGAAGAGTTTCGTTCAAGGCACACTGAACTGCATTCTGGAACTGCCGCATTGGTCTGCGTGGGGTTCTGGGTTCCCAGCAGGTCCTTGCAAAAAGTGTACTTGGGTTTTTTCCTAAGGAATTTCTCAGTTACAGCTCGGAGCTTGGATGCTGGTGGTGTGATACCCGTATGCCTCGGTCGTGAAGCCGTCGGTCGGTCCTGCACCTGATATCTCCTAGTCCTATCGGACTATGAAAGTAACGGAACAGAGAGAGCACCTGTGTTTGCGCACACACTTGTGCACTACAATATGTCCTGCGTACTTGCTAATCTCCGTTGGGATTGGCCACCATGGTCGAAATTCGGACAGGAGATTATTATGGCCTTGCATCACTGGCTGTTTCACCTCTTTGTTTAAAATGCTGACCAGTTAACGGCGGAATCATCTGGATCGTACACAAATAAGTTGCTGTGGTTGTTAACACACCATAGAGCTGCATAAAGTAGGCTATGGGAAAAACTACCAGAAGAGAAGTCTACCACCGCAACACCCGCCTGCAAGGCTTTAGGCTGGTCTATTCTATTCTATTATATTTTATTCCATTCCATTCCATTCCATCTAATCATAATCATCGTCATTCTATTCTATTCTTCTTTTAGAAAAGGCCTACTACAGCACTGACGAAGTTTTGAATGATAAGTTAATCTGATTTCTGTATTTCTAATTGCTTTGAATTGGATTTGGATTGTTAAATATTCGAATAATGGATAAATATATAATTATTTGGTGTTTAAGTCATGTCTGATATTATTCAATAGTAACATCTTGCGAAATATATGATACAAGATCATAATTATACAGGAATTCGCCCAAAACATGAGTATACACTCATGGCAATGTGTGTGTAAACTCATGTTTTGGACAAATATAATATATGATCTTTTTTTTTTAACTGTCATAACAACAAACAGTCACGGGCTACAAAAAAGGCAATGCCAAGTCTACATCCCTGCAGTCTAAGTAGAAATAACCTCTGAACCATAATAAGGACAATTACGGGCCATTGCCCCCTACACAGACATCTCTTTAACATTTGCAGCCCACTCGGCAGGGGCTGCTTTAAGAGCGTGTACGCCGTTTGTCATTTCATACAAACTTTCAAGTCCTTATTCTTCAAAATGCATGAACCGATTCTAACGAAACTTGGTATGCATACGCTAGATATCCAGGTCTAAATAGATATCAATTTTGAAAAAGATTTCAGAGGGAGAGAGAGAGTGATTTTAAGTTTTCTATAGAAAGTGAAAAATCACTATATCCTTCCCCCTGAACTCTTTTTCGATTTTTTTTTCTGATAACTATTTTTAGACCTAGATATCTAGCGTACGCATACCAAGTTTTATTAATATCGGTTCATTATTTTGAAAAATAAGGATTTGAAAGTTTGTTTGAAAAGCCGTACCGCGTAAAGGCTCTTAACGCCGAAGAATCAGTCGCGGTCTGTGGCGGCGCCAAATCCTTACTAATACTATAAACGCGAAAGTTTGTATGTATGGATGTTTGCTACTCTTTCACGCAAAAACTACTAAATGGATCTTGATGAAATTTGGCACAGAGGTAGATTATAGTCTGGAATAACACGAAGAATACTTTTATCCTTTTTTTTATTTACATATTATCCCGGGAGGATGTTCTCTTGGGATAATATTCGACATTCACACGGGTGGAGCCGCGGGTGGCAGCTAGTACATAATATAAAAACGTAAAGTACCTAGTAGTTTTTTATTGACGGGAAATCATCAAATGACTCCTTCCGCCCTGGGTTTTTTTTTAGTCCCGGTCCGGGAAGTAGTATCAGACTCTTACTGACTAAATCCCATCCGTGTTGAGTTCCAGGGCCGCGGTGACTTTTTCAAACAAATTCTTTCAACCCTGGTTAGAAAGTAGTAGTAAAGTATTTAAAAAAAAAAGTTATTCGGATTTTAAAATAATCAATAAACGCAATCTTTCTTTTCTTTTACGCAAATCAACACAGACTTAAGTTCATCGTTTGCCGTTACAGAGCCCTAATAGAAGACGTGATTACAACCAACTACACCGGGCTCACGGGGGAGTTCCAGTGGAGCGGTGGAGAAGCGCGCGCACGTGCGGCGCCGCTGGTGCTGATGCAGTGGCTCAACGGCACGCGGCGCCGCGTGGGAAGCTGGCGGCCCGCCGCCGGCTACACGCCGGGCCCTGGCGCGCCGCGCTGGCTCACGCCTGATGGCCGCGTGCCCGACGACGGCGCCGAGCGCTGCACGCTGCAGCCGCTGGCTGACATGCTGAACGCCGACTGCCGCACCGCTTTCGTGGCACTGGGCGCGCTGTTGCTGGCACTGCTGGTGGCGGCGCTGGCAGGCGCGGCCTGGCACTGCAAGCGGCGCGCCGAGCGCAAGTACCGCGAGCGCCTGGCCGCGCTTGGCCTCACGCGCCTCAGCCCCAAGCCCGGCGGCTTGGACCGCTGGGAGATCCCGCGCGAGCGCGTGGTCATCAACCGCAAACTCGGCACGGGCGCCTTTGGCACAGTATACGGCGGCCACGCACTTCTGGCAGAGGACCGCGGCTGGTCCGCTGTCGCCGTCAAGACACTCAAGGCCGGCGCCTCCACCGAGGAGAAGCTCGACTTCCTGTCCGAGGCGGAGGCCATGAAGCGCTTCGACCACAAGAACGTAGTGCGGCTACTGGGCGTGGTGACGAATACGGAGCCGGTGTGTACGGTCATGGAGTTCATGCTGTACGGCGACTTGAAGAACTACCTACTGGCCCGGCGCCACCTGGCGGCGGGCGAGGCGGGCGGAGAGGGCGAGGCCGAGGTGTCGGCGGCGCGCCTCACCGCCATGGCGCTGGACGCGGCGCGCGCGCTGTCGTACTTGGCGCAGCTGCGCTACGTGCACCGCGATGTGGCGGCTCGCAACTGCCTGGTGAGCGCGCACCGCGTCGTCAAGCTGGCCGACTTCGGCATGACGCGCCTGGTCTTCGAGAACGACTACTACCGCTTCAGCCGCAAGGGCATGCTGCCGGTGCGCTGGATGGCGCCCGAGAGCCTGGCGCTAGGCGTGTTCTCGCCCGCCTCCGACGTCTGGTCGTTCGGAGTGCTGCTGTACGAGATCGTCACCTTTGGTTCGCTGCCCTTCCAGGGTCTCAGCAACGCCGAAGTGCTCGCTCGGGTTAAAGCGGGCCATACGTTGGAGCTGCCGCCGGGCTTGAAGCCTCAGCTGTAAGTTTCTTAAAGTAGACACAAAAACTATGAAATTCTACAAAAATAAGTTTTTTTTTTTTAATAATTTACAATTGCTTTTTGCCGCAGCGAGGGCCTGATCAAGTCGTGCTGGCAGCAAGAGCATAAGGCGCGGCCGTGCGCGGCGGAGGTGGCGGCGTTCCTGGCGGACTCGCCGCGCCTGCTGGCGCCGTGCCTGGACGTGCCGCTGGACGCGCTGCCGCTGGACCACGCCGAGCTGGACCCGTGGCGCGTGTCGCGCGACCGTGCCGAGGTACGCCACCCTCACACCTCACACCTCACACCTCACACCTCACACACTCGCCGCGCCTGCTGGCGCCGTGCCTGGACGTGCCGCTGGACGCGCTGCCGCTGGACCACGCCGAGCTGGACCCGTGGCGCGTGTCGCGCGACCGTGCCGAGGTACGCCACCCTCACACCTCACACCTCACACCTCACACCTCACACACTCGCCGCGCCTGCTGGCGCCGTGCCTGGACGTGCCGCTGGACGCGCTGCCGCTGGACCACGCCGAGCTGGACCCGTGGCGCGTGTCGCGCGACCGTGCCGAGGTACGCCACCCTCACACCTCACACCTCACACCTCACACACTCGCCGCGCCTGCTGGCGCCGTGCCTGGACGTGCCGCTGGACGCGCTGCCGCTGGACCACGCCGAGCTGGACCCGTGGCGCGTGTCGCGCGACCGTGCCGAGGTACGCCACCCTCACACCTCACACCTCACACCTCACACCTCACACACTCGCCGCGCCTGCTGGCGCCGTGCCTGGACGTGCCGCTGGACGCGCTGCCGCTGGACCACGCCGAGCTGGACCCGTGGCGCGTGTCGCGCGACCGTGCCGAGGTACGCCACCCTCACACCTCACACCTCACACCTCACACACTCGTATTACATCTCTCACCCACACGCTCTCACACCTCACACCGCCACACCATTCTCCCGCGTCCACACGTCACACAAACTAGTAGACGCGCCTTATCAGAAGGACATAGTATCCATCCTATCGGTTTCCTCAGTATAAAAAACTAAATTAGTTTTTTACCAAAACATTATTCAATAACAAAAACCAAAATCAAGGCGAATCTAAATGTAAAAAAAACGCCAAAAAAATCACGTTTGTGGTACCTATTCCCATACAACAAACGTGATTTTTTTGGCGTTTTTGTTTATATATGCCCCACTTTAATATTTATTTTATTCTGTTTTAGTATTTGTTGTTATAGGTACTTGTTATAGCGGCAACCAAAATACATCTCTGTGAAAATTTTGACTGTCTAGCTATCACGGTTTATGAGATACAGCCTGGTGACAGACAGACGGACTGCAGTCTTAGTAATAGGGTCCCGTTTTTACTCTTTGGGTACGGAACCCTAAAAATCGTATTAGTGCAACGCTGGACATCAACGGTCGCTGCAGCTTAATGCACAGGCAGGTGGTCCCGGCCGCCAAATGGCGGTCGTCAAAATAAGCCATGCTCTGACATCCTGACTCCCTTGAGGCGGTTTAGAAACTCTAACACTAGGGTGTGTGGGGTCGTTAGGCCTTACTGCCCACACGATAAGTAGTAGTAATGCACAGGAGTTTCGCGTTTGTGTGGACGACGTAGATAAGATACTGGTACGCATGACGCAATGCAAGTCAGTAGGGCTAATTCTACTATTTTTTAAGCAACGGTCGCATTCGCATCTCAGGTTCAATCTGTCAAAAATTTAAGGAAATGAAGACAATTTTTGACAATTTGCGATCGACGTTGGAATGCGAACGTTGTTTAAAAATGAGTAGAATTGGCGCCATCGAGTTTGATATAGTATTTCATATTGTGTGTGAAAACGATGTAGAAAGACGTAAAGAAGGAACAATTTAAAGTACAAATAATTAAAATAAACCGTGGCAGTTGAGAGAAGACTAGTCCCAGCTGCTACTCCACCATCAGAGGGATTTTTGAGTGAGCATGACACTCCCCACCGCCAGGGCAAATTTAATTATTTATTTAATTATGGCTCTCCAACGACTTATTCACTAACACTTCACAAGAAAGTAAAATATCAGATGTTTTTTAAGTAGGGTGAACTTGTTACTTACCCAAAGCAACAACCTACTAATCAGTTTGATATAGAAATCGCCAGCGAATGCAGGCCAGTACATGCCTGCGAAATAGTGAAAATGAATTCTAGTATTATGTCGATGTCATTGGTACGTGAACTCTGTATCTCGTTGTAACCTCTCATCAGCCGGTTCATAGGTGCCATTGAGCCAAGGTTTTGAAGGAAGATAATTCGAAGATGTTTGATTTACGGCTAGTTCTGTGGAGTGTACGGCGCGAAATTGATACGTTTATTTCGGCTGGTAAATGTGGAACATTAACTATGTTATTAACAATTTTGAAAAGTAATATCTAGTCTGACGAAGTCCCTTCGTTGTTCGAGTGAAGTTAGTCCGAAATAGTTAAGCCGTTGTTCTTATGGAGCATCACTTGGGCAGTTTTTGCACCTAAATCGTAGATACCTTTTAAATCTCTTTTGGATACGCTCTATCCGGTTCTAACGTGGCCACAGTATTTAGGGTTCCAAACCGTAATAAAAAACCTTAAAACGTAGATCTATATAAACCTAGTATATACTCCGCACGCACGAGAGTGTTGTACAGTAGCGTTAGAGTAGCGGTGGACTTGAAATCTGTACAAGTTCTTCTAACAAAACCAGGCATTATAAAAGCTTTGGTAATGACGATGTCTAAGTGGTTTCTGAAAGCAGTTTCCTGTAAACTTGTACTCCTAAGTCTCGAATAGTTTTTACTTTTTTTAATGGAATAATAATAGAATGTATAATATCGTTGACAAAGATCAAGAAGGGAATTGGACCCAAATGAGAACCTTGTAGTACCACAGAAGTGGCCGTGTATAGTGGTAATTCATATACCTTTACTACTTACTACTTTTTGTTTTCTTTGAGTCAGGTAAGAATCTCACCACCGGAGTAGGAAACCATATATAATATTACACCAGCAGTGCGATTCTGTAAACATGTCGAAGTGAACACTAGGGCGGGGCGCACGACGGGTGAGTTATCAAACCATACAATTAAGATGGAATGACAGCTCAGTTGTCGTTCACTCCGCCTAGGTGAACACTGTGAGATGTTGACAGAATCGACCGGCTGAGTCCTCGAGCTTTTTTAACAAGATTTGGTGGTAAATTGAAGATGTTGTTGTCAAACGCGCTACTGAAATCGGTGTAAGTCCACCTGCTTACGAGAGTCAAGAGACCTTCTGATATCATATACTGTACTAAATTAGTAGACTAGTGGTAGCTTTGCTGCTGCACAAACCGGGCTGTTGTGGGGATAACTGTGTACTGTACGACATACGAGCATCTCAAATTATACTCTTGAGATTATAAATTCAAGTCAAAGACATACCCAAAAATGATAGTTTAACTTTACTTTTTGTTTGTCTTGTGCGAGTCCCAAATAAATATTTTTCTTTCTTTCTTTCTTTAAGGTACACAGTACTCATTCATGTCATGTGCCGTAAATGCATGAAATTATACAATGTTAAACATCGATATTTATGTACCACGTACGTGTACGTGACGTTCCGACCACTCATTTGGTTCCACTGAAATGAACATTTTACTCTATAACATAATTAGTGAGGTTTTGACATTACGGTGTACGGAGCGGTGCTAATAATACGATAATTCGGACCATGGCGTGAACCTGGGCATAAATACTGATTCAGAAGTCAAGTAAAATTATTTGTTGTTCAAATGAATAAATAAATGGGTAATCCTCTTAGCACACTGCTGGAGGATTCAGGCCTAGGCTATCGGTTGAGAAGAGGTGGTCAAACCATATCTCACCTCCTTTACATGGATGATCTGAAACTCTTTGCCCCCAACAATTTGCGACTGATGGAGCTACTGAAGGTAACTGAAAACTTCAGTAGTGCCATCAGGATGGAATTTGGTGTGGACAAATGTGCAGTCATGCATGTAAAGAAAGGGGAGATTATGGAATCTGAGGGAATTCAACTCTCGGATTCCATACAGGTTAGATCCCTTAGCTCAACCGAAACCTACAAGTATTTGGGTATGTCGGAAGCGTTGGGCATTAACGGTACTGACATGAAGCAATCGCTGAAGGAGCGCTTCTTTGGCCGTCTGGCTAACGGCGAGTACTTGCACAGGCATAACCAAGTGGCTAGGATTATTCACCAGCAACTTGCTTTGAAATACAAACTTGTGGATTCTGAGGTACCGTATTACAAGTATGTGCCCGACCCAGTTCTCGAAAATGACCATGTCACGTTGTATTGGGATCGGTCTATCATCACTGATAGGACTATCATAGCTAACAAGCCCGATATAGTGGTGATAGACCGATTAGCGCGCCGCACAATGATAATCGATGTTACCATTCCACATGACGAGAACCTCGTGAAAGCTGAGAAAGAGAAACAAATCAAGTATCTTGACTTAGCACACGAGGTTGTCGACATGTGGAATGTGGACTCGGCTGTCATTGTGCCGATAGTCGTTACGGCCAATGGCTTGATAGCCAAAAGCTTCGACGACCACCTGTCGAAGCTGGCGTTACGCAGTTGGGTAAAGGGCCTGATACAGAAGGCAGTTCTCCTCGATACGGCTCGTATTGTGAGGAGGTTCCTTTCTCTGGAGCCCTAACCACCGGTAGCTTGGACCCAGCTCCCGACACCGGCGGACTACTATTTTTTATAATTTTAAATGTTTTTTTTTTATTGTTTTTATAGAAATATTTGAAAATGTAAAATATATGTGTAAAAGTGAATAAAGGAAATAATAATAATAATAATCATTTATTTCACCAATAATTACAATGTTCACATTAGGGCTGAAACATTAAAGGCTTAAAAAACAACATTCTAAAATACTCTGACTCCTAAACTAGGTGTATGTGCCTGTGTCTTAGGAGTCGAGTCGTTCCAGCGAGAAGGAGGGATGGAGCTATACACCCTATATAGCGCCACTGGTCCGGGTCGACGAAGCGTTGTGTTCCATGCGCGCCTCCAAGAGATGTCAGCTAAGTAGACGGGGCCCGTTAGGGCCAGAGCCTGCTAGGGTTGCGGAATTTGTTCGAAAGAGTCACCGTGACCCTGGAACGCAAAGATCATAAGGAGAAACACAGATGGGTTTTAGTCAGTAAGAGTCTGACACTCCCTTCCAGTCTACCCAGAGCGGAAGAAGTCATTTTGATGATTTCCCATCCATAAAAAAAACCCCGCAACGGATAGAGTAGAGTAGGGACTCCGTTGTGCGTAGGTGTCCTGGCTAAGTTTGCCGGCCTAGCTCCGTCCAAGTGTAAAGAAGCAACCAGGGTGCTTTACAGGTTGAGTGGAGAGACTTAATCGTTCAAAAAATTTAAAATAACGTCAGTGGAGTAATCAGACCAAATCTTTTTTTATGTTATGCATCAAATGCATAACGGTATGTTTTGTATCAAAAGAATCACTGTTTATGACGTTTTAAAAGTACCATTAGTAACTAAAAAATATATTTTGGTGTAATTCTCATGCTTTTGATAGTTAGTACTTTTTCGGTCAACAGATGGCATTACGGGTATCTGAATTATGTAGATAATAAGTTGATTTCTTCTAGATTGCTACAATTCCTATCAGGTTTATGTGTAAAAATTATCCAAATGGTTTTGTAACTAACTAACATGTCATTTTGTGCATTCAATTATTTTGTGCATTCAATTACGAACAAAAACCTTTTAAAATCAATATTGCTTACCTCCCATAATATACGGCGTGATAATATGTAGCCTAAAGCCTTCCTTGGTTTACAAAAAACATTTTTGCTGAATTTCAATTCAATCTATCCATTAGTTTTGGCGTACCATACACACATACAAACAGACAAACAGACAAAAATTAAAATTTTAAATTTTTCTCGAAAACTCTCAATGTACAGTTTTTCTTTTGTTACTGTTTTATTATATGTATAGATGTTCTTTCTTTTTAATTATTAGGTACGTATTTGTCAACGTTCAGAAAATAATATGATTGCGTACAATTATAGGTACTGCAAAAATTCATCAAGAAATGTCAGCATCATGAGGTGTCAGCACATGACAGTTATTGTTTTATAATTTTAATTTATGTATTCCAAAGGACAAAGGATAAGCATTGCCATACGACGTGGCAATGCTACCAGCCTTTTGGGTACGTTACCAGTGGCCTGCGATGCGGAGGAATTTTCCGACGCCATGTTTTAAGTATTTTATTTAAGTGTGTGTACTATACACACACTTAAATATTTGTTGTGAAAATTTACAAAATATAAAATTATGTATTTAACGGAGTATCAGGCTGGGCAATGGGTCTTTGTGATATTCATCCATCATGGGCGTGTTATAGAAGAAACGTTGAAATAATAGCACGTTTGTGATTCATAACAGTCACTCGTTTTATTCGATTACATTTGTAAACAAAATATACGGTAAAACACAAGATGAAACTAGATTAGGAGCCAATAGGTTAGCACGCGTGCACCTCGTACGTTGTCTGTCAAAAGAATGGCAGCTGTCACGGCGTAGACGCAAACTTGCTACCCTATTCGGGGTTACCCGCTCATATTTTATAAATCACCATAATTATATTTTCGACCAATTGAAATAAATCACCATTTTAATTTTGAATTTAACAATAATTACTGTTCAACAAAATAACACAATCAGTCTCTCATCTTAAATCTTGGATTAACTTTTAATTTAGCTGCGCGCCGTCATATTCATTAAAGAAAAAAAAAATACAACACCATCACAGTGAAATTTTCAAAACTAATTTTAAGAAAGAGTATCTATGATGATCTAATGAAGTAATTGTACTAGTAGGTAGGTAAAAAGCTGTGTCTCTTCTGCGTTGCAAATCACAGTTTTTAAATTATCACTTGTCCAACTTCTGAACTTCTGCTGTCAACTATTGATATAAAAACTAGCGTGTTGTTACCCATAACACAAGTTAAATCCTTCCTTGGGTACCAGAATTCATTACAAATGCTACTGACACTAGCGTTACTCTCTGTCTTTGTTCCTGTTGCATTAAAGTTGTTCGTTAGTTTTAGTGTTATTAGTTATTTTTAATGTACACTATCTACACTAATATTATAAAGAGGAAAGATTTGTTTGTTTGTTTGTTTGTAATGAATAGGCTCCGAAACTACTGGACCGATTTGAAAAATTCTTACACCAGTAGAATTCTACATTATCGGTGATGGACATAGGCTATAGAATATTTTCAAAAAAGTTAGGGATCCGTATGAAAACTTCGATCATGTAACCCAAGGGTTGAGAAAAAATCCTTATATCGCGTACGCTGCGGAATCTATTGACAATAGAGCAAAGTGATTTACTACTGTTTTATAGAGGTCATCAATATCTACAAAAAAGTCCGCAATACCATATGTCTAAATATTATGGATAAGTCACCATGACCGCTTTTTGTTCATATTTATTATTCAAGCAAATCCCATGGTGAAATAAGAAATGGTGATTTTAGTATCATGATATTAATTTCCTTATTCATTTAAATGGTTTGATAATTAAGGTTCATTATGTCCGTGTAAATTACACTTTAAATTATTCAAATCGGACCTTTCGTTCAAAAGTTACGACGGTAATAAACATGCTCGGAGTAAGAAAAATGTCGCGGCTTGAGCGAACTGGGAGAGTCGTATCAATGCTTGGTCCGATGAAGTTGAAACATCACGACATTTAAATGTTTTCGATAAAACAATAAGTATCTAACATATTAATAAGTAACAAATTCCTACATTTTGGCATTTCAACAGACGCATTCACAAATTAAATGGCACATTGTCTAGGGCCTCCTAAGAATAAGTAGAAAAGGCTAAGTAAATAATGAGAATCGTTGTGCTTAATTTTCCAAAACTAACCTTTATAAGGGGGTATAGGGGGCGTTGAAGTTTGTGGAGTACCTACTATCTCCACGCGGACGAAGTGGCGGGCGTAGTGCTAGTAATTAATAATGTGATTAGTCCTCACTAACTCTCTTTTGCTGTCTGTTGCAGGCGCGTTGGGTGTCGTGGGCCGCGCCCGCGTCCGCCGCAACCGACACCACGTACCTGAGCGACGCGCCGCCGCCGCACGACACCGACGCCTTCCTACCGTGACCCCGGCCGGCGCGACACCGACGCCTTCCTACCGTGACCCCGGCCGGCGCGACACCGACGCCTTCCTACCGTGACCCCGGCCGGCGCGACACCGACGCCTTCCTACCGTGACCCCGGCCGGCGCGACACCGACGCCTTCCTACCGTGACCCCGGCCGGCGCGACACCGACGCCTTCCTACCGTGACCCCGGCCGGCGCGACACCGACGCCTTCCTACCGTGACCCCGGCCGGCGCGCAGCACTCCAACATAATGCCTCTATCACTGTGTAATCGGTGAAAGGCCTTCGTCTTCGGCCGCTTATCGTAAATCATTCCAACACTTTTCTAGTCAAAATGCAGGTATATCATAGGAATAATATTGTAATTAATTTAATTTAACTATGTAAATAAAACCTACCTAGACTTTAAGTTTTTATTTAAAAAAATGATGAATATGAAAAAGAGAGTCGTTTTTTTAACCCTCCTCAAGATATGTAAAGGAATTCAGTTTCAGCTGACGTCATCTCTTCTGGTGGTTTATGCATGTGTGATCATTAATTTGTTTTTCGTATACAAAAGACCATTTCAGACACTGATCTGCATGATCCTCATATCGTATTGTGAATGTGGGGACCATGCAGATCGCTATGATAGGGGTTCATTTCATGTTAGTCAACAATGTCTGGCAGTTTGAGATTTTTTTTATGCGGCCTACCCAAATGTCCTTACTTTGGTATTGTTCGTCAAATGGTTGAGCTCCTTAAATTTCTAAGTTTGAGCTCCATAATAACTGACAAATGTTTCTCGTATGGTTCTCGTATGATTTGACCAATACAATTAGTATGGACTTCAAAAGAGACTGTGACCTCTGAGTTTGTTTCGGTGTTTCTTCTCAGGGTAGTCAGCTAGGAAACACCGGCCTCATCTAGCTTAAAATGACCAAAAAATATTGACGTGTAAAAGTGTTATGTTTAACCTACTTACAAAATAAATATCATTTATCATAGACTAGCTGTGCCCGCGACTTCGTTCGCGCGTGCATTTCGTATTTAGGAAGATATTAAGTACACAAACTCACTAAATGAATATAGGTACTCATCGTGATTATGACATAACTTACAAAATTACGAAGAACGAACAAATATTAACACTTAAAACATTTCTTCGTAAACAATATTACTTGTTATGTGATATTCATCAGTACGTATAAACAGGCTTTGAACGCTGCTTACTTGCGACAAAGAGACATACAGCCTGACAGTGCGAGATACAGGACTACCGCAGATCCACACCAACACGACTAATAGTTTGTCCCTGAGCTTGATAAATGGTCATGCCGAAACTATCAGAAGATAAGTCTCCGCAGAGGACATGGTGGAGTATACCGTGGAGGTCTGCCCTGCTTGGGCGGAACATCACCGTGTCCTCGTCGAGGCGATCGGCTGCGGCGTCCTGGTTTACGCCATGGTCCGGAGAAGAATATAAGAATGAATGACAGCACGATTTGATAGTTATTCCTAGTTCGGGACCAATCGTAAGTCCGTAGGTGATAGGGAGTAGAAAACGCCAAACACTAAGGCCGAAACTACAGACTTCGGGCTTAAGAGAGTAGACCCCCTCAGTCGCCGCAACAGAAAAAGACAACCCGGGCTTTGCGTCGGGAGTCGCAAGGCAATTCCCAGCCACCCTAAGCGCGGGCCCGCAGATGGCGAGCGTAGGTTGGCTCACTGTCCGAACACCAACTACTGTTACGGAATTTGTTCGAAAAGTCACCACGGCCCTGTAACGTAAAAGGCATAAGGAGGAATACGGATGTGTTTTAGTCAGTAAGAGTTTGACACTCTCTTCCGCTCCACCCAGAGCAGAAGAAGTCATTTGATGTATTCCCATCCATAAAAAACCCACAACGGATAGAGTAGAGTAGAGACTCCGTTGTCCTGGCTAAGTTTGCAAGCCTAGCTCCGCCCAAATGTACAAAAGCCATCAGTGTGCTTCACAGGTTGAGGGGAGAGACGACCGATAATACTCAAGCCGCAAGGGAGTCATAATTTGAGATAAAAGTCAGCTCAATCACTTAGCACTCACAAACCTATATTTACCACCTGTATATGTACATTATGGATTGCAATAAACGATTTGATTTGAAACCTGCACCTCACCGTTCCGAGGATTTTTCACGTCGGAAAGTCATGGCCAGGATGACGTAGCCGGCGTCGAAACAACCTCCGCAAATTGGGCTGTCTGTAGTGCATAAGTTAAAAAAATGTAGGGGCAATGATCCGTAATAATAATCCCTATTATTACGGAGGTAATTTTTACTTAAGCTGAGAAGTCAATTAGTTAGTCACGTTTATAGACTTGTCATTGCCATTTTTCACTTTTTTCACCATTTGTTGTCATGAAGTTCAGTTGTTCTCTGGCAAATTCATGCACGAAACTGTGAGAAAGAAAGAAAGAAGGAGGAGCGGGTATGGGTCCAGCACTGCCATCTCGAAACCTATCTTCGCGAGTTGTTCTGTGGCGTCATTGCCTAGGGATCCACAGTTCCCCTTGAAGCTCTGGAGTGTCAAACCCGCTACTGGTAATTTCTGGCCCTAGGCTGGTCACGACGAATCACCAGCTGACTGGGAATTGAACAGTTTTGTTTCAAAATAAACAGAAAATAATTAGGAATGAGGGAGATCCTGGGAAAGAAATCCAAGAGGTGAGAGGCTCACCGAGTCGAAGCTCCAAAGTCTTGAGCATCGAAGCCGAGTTTTTAGCCTGTCGGTTTTGTATCGGTTGCATTTTGGGGAGTGTGCGACGGAATTGCATAGTTTAATTCCGCCAAGCTCGTTCTATCATCGGACCACAAGACGTACGGCGGTACGCCACCGGTACACGGTGGATCTCACACCCACATAAACAAAACGTTTTGGAAACACATGGCGTGGAATTCCCTGACCGAGTCCGTGTTTCCTGATAGTTACAGCCTGGGAGTCTTATCAAGAGTGAGTAGGTTACTTATAGGCAAGCGTGCTCCATCTTCGATCACATCATCGTTTGCCATCAGGTGAGATAGTGGTCAAATATGAGATCTGTTGATAATTGATTAAAATAGCCGATAGCTTAGCTCCCTGAAAGGGTTCTACATCAGGTGCTCTAGACCTTCATTTTTTTTATGTCGACAGACAGTACTCATCATGTTGATCAACTATTCCTTAAGCGGTATATTAATATCTCTTATAGATTAACCGGGCTGCTAAGGTTCCACGTCTTGTATTCAGATCTTCAAAATAAATTATAGCCTATATGTTGGCGAGGACTAATAGCTATACAACAAAAAAAGTTTCATTAAAATCCGTCCAGTAGTTTTTGCGTGAAAGACGAACAACAGACAGACAGACAGACAAAAAAAGAAAAAAATATATTTTTGGCTTCTACTGTTTGTATAAAGCACCCCTGGAGTATTTTTTTTAGTTTATATTGAATGTACAGAATTGACCTCTTCTACAGTTTTATTATATGTATAGATTTGGTATTTACAGTAACCAAACTACGACAACGGAGTCCCGTGGGACTCCTATTTTTGTCTTCAGGGATTTAAGTAACCTAACCTTTCGCGCTTTCATTCAGTGCCTCGCGGCCCCGACGCGAAATTCGTGATGTGGCAAGCCACAACGCGTTGTATGCTGTTTTTTCGCTTAATGAGAGTTTTCGGTCTTTAGGCGTAACATACATATGCATATGTCGACAGAAGAAAAGAGCGTCTTCGTTTATTCGTTCGTCAGGAATTTGATCAGTTATGGTATAACGTGGAACTCGCCCCGGGCCATGGCCCGGATGGCCCTAGGGTAAATACGCCTCTGATTGTGCTGCGTTGCAAGCAGATCCTCCGACTCAGGTGCACTTCTGTCACACTGTAGATGCTTGATCGGGTCTTCACCCGTGGCGTTGGCAGCCACACAACTGGTTATTGTGTTAGCAGCAGCATGAATGCCAGTTTACTGTTATCTTGTAATGCTTATGTTACGGCTAATAGCCGAAGTGCGGCGACATCTAGTTTTAGCCGGCTACAACTAGCAACTAGGTGCAGCCGGCCACATGAAAAGGCGAAGTCGGACCACTGTTTTGCGGGGCTCAAGGTTCTAACCGAAGATAAGTAGGATTACAACGGTTGGCCAAGTAAGAATATAATTGTAGCCATGCTTTTACCACTGACTTTTTGACCACGCCGCGCGTTGGTTAGATACCTAGATTTATATATCATGTTCTTCTATGTGTACACATTGAGCGCCTGATCATCGTCCAATAGACGGGGTAGCTGTTGCACCATTGTGTCCACATCCGGGTACAATAATGACTTGTCCGATGATAACATATAGCTGCCGTCGTAATGCAACCGACGCGACGTACCTTCATGAATGGCAGTCGCGGTGATACTAGACGTGCACTAATCGGATCTAATGCGGACAACGCATGTTGCTTGGGTGAATACACAAATCCGTTAGAACATGACAACGTGGGCACTTTGTCTGGGTCCAGTGATCTCTAACACGTACCGCACAGTCTCTTTTCGGGGAAAGAATTATTAAGCTGGTAGGTAAGTGTTTTTCTTTTGATGGCTTGAATTAGCGTAGACACCGTAGACGATCACACACATCGCACTTATGTCTGCTCCCAACGTAGCCCAGCAAGGAGCACCCAGCAAGATGCCGCCAGCGTAGCCCAGCAAGGAGCACAACAAACAGCCCCCAACGGAGCCCAGCAAGGAGCCCCCAGAGGAGCCTAGCAAGGAGCACCCAACGTAGCCCAACAAGGAGCCCCCAGCAAGATGTCGCCAGCGTAGCCCAGCAAGGAGCCCCCAGAGGAGCCTAGCAAGGAGCACCCAACGTAGCCCAACAAGGAGCCCCCAGCAAGATGTCGCCAGCGTAGCCCAGCAAGGAGCTCCCAGCGGAACACAGCAAGCAGCCCCCAACGGAGCCCAGCAAGGAGCCCCCAGCGGAACCCAGCAAGGAGCCCCTAGCGAAGCCCAGCAAGGAGCCTTCAGCAGAGCCCGTAAGCAAGGACAATGTCTTTGAGTGTTTGTTCCTAGGACAAGCCGGTTTCCTCTATTTCTAGGATACTATATTCATACTTTTGTTTGAAACATTTTGTGTACCTATGTCGCATAAACCAAAATAATATGGGATTGCAGTTTTTTATATTCAATATTCACTTAGGTTAACGATACTGTCTGCTTAGATACTATACGTCAAAACATTCGTGCTAGCCCTCTGTTAACTGTCTCAACGCACACTTAGAACTTTCTCAAGCTCTAATTTTCCTCCCGAATAATGTATGTCGTTGCTAAATAAAAGTAATACGTACGGTGTGTAATTGGTCCCTACTGTGTTCAATGCTACTCGTATACCCACAAGGAAAAAGTGGCATAACTTATCGGTTGCTAATACTATTGTAGATTGCAACTTAATTAAAATAAAGTCTCCCACAGACGCCATGAATTCGCAAAGTCCAGAGCAACGACTTCCAGAGTAGAAAGCATTTAATTAGGAACCAGCAATTTTATGATTACAAGCTGTTATTTAGTTATACTTGCAGCGAGGCACTTCTCTGCAAGTCGATGCAGTCAATCGAATCAGTACGTATATTACAAGTTAAGTTTCACGGTGTTCGATTGAATCGGATAATATATATTGCAATAAGTCGATGTCACAGAGCTGGACTGATGATGGAGCCAGAAGGCTGACGCAGGAACCGAAACCCTATCGAGTAGTGCTGGTTTGACTTGTCTCCACAAGTACCTACTCTAGCCAATTTCTGTTTCCTGCTGTTTTATGAGCTACCTATAACACGATATCGGCTCCAGATTAACCGTTACAGCTGTATTGTGTGTAAACTTAGGTGCAGTGACATGGAGTGAGCTTTCCATGTCTATCCATACAAACAAGATGAAATGACAGTTCACTTCGCGCTCACTTCCTCTAAGTTTAGACGGTGAGTCGTTGTCAGAATAGACCAGCTGAACCTATTTTGAAACCCTGGCATTCTTGAAGTTGATTAGCAACATAGTTTCGGCCAAAAAACTGACTGATTCTATCCTCCATATAGACACATCTGCTTATAAGCAAATAGGACACGCTCATTATGCTCCAAACCAAAAAGCATCCATCGAGCTAAATAGTGTTCCATTTATTGAAGCCAATCATGAGCATCGCGACTAGTGGCGTGTGTGCGGCTGCCTTTATTCCTGGAAGAGGTTCAAGTGCGGGTGGAGAGCGCGCGCCCCATTGCCGCCGCGCGAGTGTTCCGTGCCGCCGCTATGTCGTGTGTCGTGCTGGCCGCTCGCGCCTCGAGCCCAGGGTGTCGAACTAGTGCCGCTGGCATGCGCCGCACACCCGCAACGCTGCTCTCGCTGGCACTGCTGCTGGCCGCCAGGGTGGCGTACGCATCCACCGCCGCATCCAGCGCCACATCCACCGCGGCAACTGCGCAAGCAAACATAAGCAACTGTAGTCTCCTGGCAGCTAAGAGCGCCGACCGACGTGAGTGTTTAGACTCCAAGTTCCCTACTAGTGAAACTGTTGCTTGTTCAAGCTATGCGCATATAAGATGCGTCAGTCTCATCTTTGCAAGCTCGACGGTAGAGCTTGAGGTCCTGGAATCGATTCCTAGGTCGGGACAAACGTGTGATTCATTTAATTAGTAGAAACGTATTAATAAATTAACAATATTAACTAAAATTAACAAATATACTAAATTTACAACAAGCTAAAACATAGCATCAAAAAATGCGTTCCCAACGCTGTCAGCTGGTAATGTGAATGTGACCAAAGGTGTGATTGAGTTTTCCCGTTAAGAAGATTATGATTATGAAAGATTTGTCAGGCCCACGTCAGTCCCACGGCGCGCACGTGAAGCCGTTGCTCCTGCGGCAGATCTCTCCGGTCGAGTCGGATTGCCATCCAATCGGATTATGGGAGTGATGGATATCAATCGCGTATAATTCTTTTTATTGCATCTATTCACCACCACTATTCTCTGCATCACCCAAAGGTTGACTGGTAGAGAATTCCTCTGGCATTAAGTCCGCCTCTGTACATTTATATGCTAAAGTGTTAATAAATAAATAAATAGAAGAGGAGTGCATCTGTGTATTTCGTTTACTATAGTATATTTCATATGGTTTTGTTTTCTATCAAAATCGTTCAGTAATTCAGGCGAGTGTTCACTTCGACATGTTTACAGAATCGCACTGCTGTATACGTGTCGAAGTGAACACTTGCGCGGGGTGCACGACGGGTGAGTTGTCAAACCATACAAATAAGATGGAATGACAGCTCACTTGTCGTTCACTCCGCCTAGGTGTACACCGTGAGTGACAACAGAATCGACCAGCAGACCGCGAGCCGTCATCAAATGTAACGATTCCTTCGACATTTAACAAACGCTTAGGGCGTGCTTCACTTGTATAACCAAGCCAAATTACAGCTTTTCAGTACCAAGAGTAAATTAATCATGCGTGTGTGTTATACGCGACAATATTAGGGTTCCTTGTGGTTTTACTACGGAACCATAAAAACAGTAAGTATTAATACAGTATCAAACTGTAACATTCAACTAATTGGTTCGAACTTCGTTTTCCTCAAAGATAATGTTAAGCCATTAAACTATAATCATAACACACCGGAAATAGCAGCTGGAATACAAAAAAAACAAAATGGGTTTTTATCGCAAAAGAATCAGCAGATCCGTAGATAAATTTATGTTCGCATAACTCGACAGCAATGGGGGAGGATGTGTTGATTCCCCAGTAAAAGTTGTTCATAGTGATGTGTACAATGACCTACATAATTTATCCGACTAGGATATGTTTGTGTTTAGGTGTGTCCCACTCCATGACTTCACCATAGCGCCTAAAGGTGATAATGTGAATAAAAAGGCCCTTATATGCTAATAAGTACCTGAAATAGGGATTTGATATTTTGGTTTATGCTTTTTGGTTTTTCTATCAAAGTATTTTAATTCTGAAAGAATGTCATGAAGAAATTTTCTCGATAAAACGAAATTGCATAGTTGGATTTATTTTACTCAAGGCGTTACGCTTTAGATGGTGTAACCTAACCTTACCCAGGTTAAAATAAAAATTATTTAGATTTCATTATACTTTTTTGCGCTTCCCCTTTTAGTAAGTTAACCTCTAGTTAAGTAACCTCTAAAAGGCGACGACTACCGGCCGGGCGCGCCACTAGTCAGTTGGGCTGCACTAACTACTACTAGCCGCTACACAGTTCGCGAGTCCGAGACCATGACTGGCTGTTCTGCAATATACAGAAGTTATGTACCTTAATTATAACGATTGGTAACTAGTGTTACGAGCAGAATGCAAAAGCGAGCGGAGCGACCAAACTTTATGCGATTTTTTTTCGCCATCTCATGGTTTATGCTCTTATTTGTATTAAACGGATAATACACAAGTGTAGCTTGTCCAGTACTTCCAAACTTTGAAGCATAGATACCAACCAACTTATCTAGCAAAAGAACGACTAAACAACTGTTTTCTCTGTCTAACTAAGTTAAAAAATAGCCAATAAAATATGTTAATATTAATAGCAGTCCAAATCGTGAGATATGTGATGAGAAAATTAGAATCAGCTGTTTACGTAGGTCTCTTCATAAAGGAGAATGGAGGATTCTACTCCTCCCTCAATAGCTTTAAGCCATTGGATAGATCTCTTCAAGAGGAACATTTGTTATTACGAGGACTCCTCTGGATTGTGAATACGTGAGGAGCTACAGAGCTCTGAGTCAGTACATCTCATATTTTAATTCTGGTAATTCGTCAAAACAACTTTCATGTAACTTGCCTTTCAATCATCATTTTAAAAGCCTGTAAACGTACACTTAAAATTGATCTCTTTTCAGGGCAAATTTTTTTAAGTATTGACTCGGTCTAACCGAACGCTATGCTTGTTGTCCCACGCCTCAATAGCTTTATGATAAATATTTTCAATGCGAATATTTCTTGTTATGACAAGTTTTCTATATTGTGGATACGTGGGGTGCTAGAGTTTTAAATATGACACATTAAAATATCGCACTTTTTAACATCTGTTTTCATTTCAACAACTGCCGCTCCCCTCCCTCCGTTTCAGGGTTAAGGTTTTCACTCACACCTCTCCCCATCCCCGTTCCGCGAAATCTGCGATGAGTTTCAATAGGATAGGAAGAGGCTAGCTCTGGTTTTGTAACCACTGTTGTGCGGCCTGCTGTAAGTAAAAAGCTGAGCTGTAGTGTTTGGTCGGTTTTGGTAGGACTGAAGGGCGGGTGGCGTACCGTGTCAGAAGAGGGCCGCGCAATGAACGTGTCGCTGGTGTGGGGCAGCGAGCCGGCGCGCGCCGCCGCCGCGCTGCTGGGCGTGCTGCTGCGCCACGTGCGCCTGTACAGCGGCGTGCAGCTGGCGCGCACGAGCAGTCCGCTCGCCACCGCCGCGCTCGCCGCCGATGTGCCCTTCGACATGACCCACGGCTACAGCGAGTACGTACGGACTCCCTTAGGCCGGGACTCCACCAAAGCGGAGAGGAGAGGAGATGTGTTGAATAAATCAATCCGGTAGGCTAAGCGGAGAAGAGATGTGGAAATAACGAAATCGGATTGGTTTATTCAACACATCTCCTCTCCTCTCCGCTTTGGTGGAGTCCCGGCCTTACACTTCTTGCTTCCGAAGCCGAAATGCGATTTGTCTTTAACCTCCATAAGACACTCAATTTTGAAAAGGTTTGAACCTATTCTAAACGCGCTTTAACTACCCTGTTGCTTTTAATTACCAAAGGCTTGCACTGACTGGACAGGTCCACCTCGAATTTGTGTGGTATTTCCTCAAAAGACTTACAAACATACAAACTTTCACCTTTATAATATTAGTAGGATTATATCCTACTAATATTATAAACGTGAATGTTTTGCCAGTAAGTGGCATGGATCAATGAAGACTGAGGAGGAATCCTTAGTACTACAGATTTACAAGTACCAGGAGACCAAAAACATCGAGTACCAGGAGACCAGAAACATGTCATAGTATTTTTTGGGCTGGTTAGGGTAGGTGTAGGGTAGGTGTAGAGTAGGTGTAAGGTAGGTGTAGGGTAAGTGTAGGGTAGGTGTAGGGTAGGTGTAGGGTAGGTATAGGGTAGGTGTAGGGTAGGTGTGGGGTAGGGTAGTTTAGGGTAGGGTAGGGTAGTGTAGGGTAGGGTTGGTGTTTCCTGAGTAAAAATGTACGATACAAATCAGGAAACCTTCCTATTTCCGATATTCACGCGGGCGAAGCCGCTGGTAGAAGCTAGTTATATTATATATACACTTTTCATGTGTACTTAGTAGTTAAATATTATTAAACTATGTAACTGGATGCAAAAGTAACTCAGTTTCTTCATAATTTAGGTTCTATAGCCATGCAGTCAGGGTTTTCTAACATTCGTAATGTGTTTGTTCGTAAAAAGCTACTTTTTTGCTAATAGCGTTGTACAGGAGAGTAGCTTGAGAAATAAATTGCAGCCTTGCGAATGCAGTGCGAACTCTGACCACATTTATACGACAGTGACTTCTTCTTTTCCTAAAAAGATTAGAATCAAATACTGTTGTTTTATGCATCTTTAGGGCTGCATTCAAAATATACAACTTCCTAACAGTTAAGAGATCACACAGATTGTATAGCTCGAGTGTAGAAAAGCGATACGGTTCAAAATAAATAGTTTTGAGCAGGGCACGCTGAGATCTTTCAACATCAAGGAATTTAATTTTTGAGGCACCTCCCCAGATAGAAATGCAGTAGGTTAAAACAGATTGGGCTAGAGCAGTGTATATCTCCTTGATTAGACTTGCTGATGTAACATGTCTTAGTGTTTTGAAAATCCAGACTAATTTTCTCAAACAATCACCAACCAAAGATACGTGATAATGCCAAGACAGACGCTGATCCAGTATATTACCCAAATATTTAGTTTTTTCTACCTTCTCGATAATTGGACAAGCGCAGTTGGTTTCCTGGATATTGCCACATTGGTGTATCTTTAAACTTATTTCTGTATCTGGTTGGGTTCTAACACTCACAGAGAAGCACATGTAAACAGTTTTCTGGCTATTCAATGTGAGCAAATTAGTTCTCAGCCAGGAAGCAACTCTCGATAATCCCACTTCCGCATCCAATCGCACAGAATCCCAATCATTGCCGATAAATACCAGCGCAGTGTCATCAGCATAAGAGAAAACTCGGGAACCACCTGCCTCAAGCTTACACAAGTCATTGATATAAATTAGAAACAAGGTGGCCCGAGGACGCTTCCTTGTGGTACACCAAATGTTATATTGGAGTCTCCCGAGTCTCTACTCGTATACTGGCCTATTCTAACCTTTTGCGTTCGATGTGTTAAATAGCTTTTGAATAATTCAAGGGGTATGCCTCTTATTCCTATGTGTGCCAGCTTACACACTCTGTTAATTGCTGCTTTTGGATCAGGTTTGGTGTTCAGCAGTTCTGTAGGTGATGGACATTTCCTTTTTGTGTTAGTGATGTCTTTTATTTTATTCCAGAGTGATTTGGGATTATGTTTTGCTTTTTCTAGTTCGTATTTGTCATGTAATGTTTTAAGTTTTCTAAGTAGACTGTTACAATGGTTTCGATACCGTTTATACGTGAGTTGTAGGATTGGATTATCAGGTGACTTTCGTGCTTTGTTATGTAATCTGTCGCGGTGGCGAATACATCTTAATAGACCGGGGGTAATCCACGGTTTCAGGTTTCTGTTTTTCTTAGTTACTTGAATTACTTTTGTGTTTACATTAAGAATATCTTTAATGATGGTTATTAGTGCGGTTGATGCTAAGTTTGGGTCGTCTGTACTTATAATTTGGGATAAATCCTGTCGTTCCATATCTGTTTTGACACTGGGGTAGTCTATCCTAGGAATTCTATATGCAGGTACTGTTAACTTTATTGGGTTTGTGTCATCAATTTTTACAAGCAACGGAAGGTGGTCGGTGATGTGAGAATCTAGGATAAGTACAGTAGTAGTTTTTTTACTTTTTAGTATAACATGGTCAATACAGGAGTTTATTCTAGTTGGAATAAAATGGGCAGGTAGCAGGCAGTGAGTAGCGTTGAGGGTTAAATAGTCGGCTGCACATTCAGTTATATTTGAAGGCATGATGTCTATATTGGTGTCACCAATGAGACAAATATTTTTGGTGTTGTCGAAGGAGGTTAACACGTTATCCAGACTATGTAGGAACTGCTCAAACTCCAATTTTGTTTTGTACGAGGGAGATCGATAGACAGCAACTATCGCTAGTTCGTTGTTAATTTGGCAGGTGAGACAGTTACCATTTATGAAATTTGGTTCATTAATCGTGTGTTGAATTTTACTTTTAATGTATATACCGTCATTCTGGTTTTTAGTTTTTTTTTGTGTAGTAAGTGTTGTAGCCATCCAACACAGGCAAGTCTCTTATTTTCCCCACCAACCGTGTCTCCACGTTGCCGTCGTGGTGGGGCTTGCGTGTCTCAGTGATCTTGGGGGCTTTGCCGGTAGAGCCACTCATGCCGGAAGGTCCCAAGTGAGAGACCAGACCAAGAGAGACACAAGAGGGGCACACCGTTCGGAGACTTGAGCAGTGTTCGGGTCCTCGGACGGTGTGCGTCTCATTGGCTTGCTCGCTGCTCTCTGGTACGCGTCTGATCATCAGACGTGACTGTGAGGGCAGCGAGCAAGCACTGAGAGAGAAGGGGAGAAAGGGACCGCACCCTTAAAAAGGACAATCATGGACAGGCCTGCTAAACAGACATTACCCCAGGGCGGTACGGACTGCACAGCGGTCCGAGAATCCGCCACGCCTCGTGCGTCAAGCCCCTCGTATTCTGGGGGGGGCAACAGGGCTGTCCACCAACCGTTTGCCGATGGCAACAAGGGCCGAGGAGGCCCCCGATCCGGAACATCCTTCGCGGAATTGATCGGTTTCGATTTTAGCTCGCCCGACAAAGTGTCGGCCGGGCGGAGCGCGGGTAGAAGAGCGCTACATTGGGAGAAGGGCTCGCCTGAGCGTCGCGCGGGTGCAGAGTCGGAGTCCGAGTTGGACTCCGACGACCTGGTGACAGTGAGCTCGGCGAGCTCTGAACCCGAGGGGGCAGGGACTGCAGCGGAGGACTCGAGGTCCTTCCGCAAGCGGCCTAGGCCGGAAGACGACCGGGGGTCGTCTTGCAGCGAAGAGGTTGCCTCGGCCCGGAAGATCCCCACCAGCAGGCGGGGTAAGGGCCGAGAGGGAGGCAAGGGCAGAGTCCTTGCCTCCAAGGATGCTGGACGACCCCCCGAAGATGGCGTTCGTGGGGCTCAAGGCTTGGAGTCATCCGGCGGCGAGCCGGATGACCGGAGGGCCGGGTTTGCGGAGGTGGTGGAGGCCGCGCTTCGCGATGTGGCCTTGAAGAGGAAACTTTCCTCTAAAAACAAGGCCATAAGCGAGGCGATGGCCTCCATTCTGGCGGCAGCGGAGGTTACCAAAGGTGGGCCTCCGCCGGACGAGATGTCCGAGCTGCGGGCGGAGGTCGCCCGCTTGGCTGCCGCCACGGAGCGTCTCCGAAAGGAGAACGAGGGGCTCCGCGCAGACCTGGCCAGGCTCCGGGGAGCCGGCCCACAGGGGGCGCCGCAAGGGGGGCGCAAGAAGGATGGCCAACCCGTGCCGCAGGAGAGCCAGGTGCTGGACCTCGTGCGGCAGGAGATGGCTGCCTTCCAGGCGCGGTTCTCCGTCCTGGAGGGCATCGTCCTGCGCCCCCTGTTAGCGGCGAGTGGGAAGGCCCCCCCAGGCCAGAAAAAGGCGTCGTATGCGGCCGCCGTGGATGCCACACCGGGGCCGTCCGGCCAGGGCAAAGGGTCCGGGCCGGCACCCGCGAAGCCGGTGCCGGGAATACCGGACCCGGCCCCGGAAGGAAGAGGAAGGGTGGGGTTGCTGCGCGGACGGCGAAGGCTCCTGCGCCGTCTGAGCAGCAGCTCCCCCCAGCTTCCTCGCCTTCAGCTCCTCCCCCGGCTCAAGCCGAATGGCAAGTGGCCGGGGAGAAGAGGAAGGCGGGAAAGGCAGCCAGGGCGGCCAAGAGGCGGGAGAGGAAGCGGCGGCAGAAGGCGCGAAGCGTCGCGGCTGCGCTGCGCCCCCCGAAAACCGCGGCTGTAGTTCTGACGCTGCAGCCGGACGCGGCGAAGAGGGGCGTGACGTACGCGGACGTGCTCACCAAGGTGAAGGAGGCAGTGAACCTTGGTGAGCTGGGCATCGTGGGGGGCCTTCGGCTCCGGGTCACCATGACTGGGGCCCGGATGCTGGAGATCCCCGGGGCAGCCAGCGGCCCAACCGCGGACGCTCTAGCCGAAAGGCTCAGGGCGTCCCTAAGCGCGGACGATGCCCGAGTGTCCAGGCCCACCAAGCGCATCGACATGCGCATCTTGGGCCTGGACGACTCCGTCACGGAGGCGGAGGTGGTGGCCGCCGTCGTTAGGACGGGGGGGTGCTCAGCAGAGGAGGTGAAGGCGGGCACCCTACGTCCTGACAACACGGGCATGCGCACCATTGTGGTGAGCTGTCCCGTGTCGGCGGCCAAGACCATCTCGGAGGGCCGTAGGTTTTTGGTGGGTTGGGTTTCCGCGCAGGTCAAACTGCTGGAACCCCGACCTCTGAGGTGCTTCCGGTGCCAGGTGGGCCACCATGTAGGAGCACAATGCACCTCGGAGGTGGACCGCAGCGGTCTTTGTTTCCGCTGCGGTCAGCCCGGTCACAGGGCCGGCTCCTGCGACGCCGCGCCGCACTGCGCAGTCTGTGCGGCAGCTGGCAAGCCGGCCGACCACTGGGCTGGGGGTAGGGCCTGCGCCCCACCCGCCAAAGCCGGAAATCGGAGAAAGCCCTCCGCCACCGCCGTCTCTGCCGCGACCGCCGCCACCGCCGCCGCTTCCTCCGCCGCCAAAGCCGGTTCCACTGCGGCTGCTGCTACTGCAGCAGCCGCAGTAGAGCCCCTACAACGGACTCCGGAGGGGGCTGAAATGGAATGCCAGTAATGGCCCCATTTCACCCCCTCCTGTTGAACGTCAGCCACTGCGCCGCCCAGGAACTGATGCTCCTGAGCACGGCGCAGT
This sequence comes from Melanchra persicariae, assembly GCA_947386135.1. NCBI lineage: Eukaryota > Metazoa > Arthropoda > Insecta > Lepidoptera > Noctuidae > Melanchra > Melanchra persicariae. The sequence continues at coordinate 316,896 of OX376653.1, read as the reverse complement.
GACTGATGCCTGTGGACGGCGAGCAATGGGTAGCTCGCCGTCCGATCAGAACAGGCCCGGGTTGACGGCGCGCTGTGTTCTACGCGCGCCAAGCCAGCAGTCGTCAGCATGGGTCGGGGCCCGTTAAGGCCAGAGCCTACCAGGGTTGCGGATTTGCTCGAAAGAGTTACCGTGGCCCTGGAACGTAAAGGCACTAAGAGGAGCATGGGTGGGTTTTAGTCAGTAGAAGTCTGACACTCCCTGCCGCTCCACCCAGAGCGGGAGGGGTCATTTGATGATTTCCCATCCAAAAAAGTCTCTTATTTTGCTCAGCCAGCATTCAGTTAGTATAAGGACATCACAGTCAACTTTAATTAGACACAGTAGAGTTAACAGTTCCTCAAAATTTCTCTTAATGCTACGTATATTGATATGGAGAATGGTAATAGAAGCACATAAACCATTAAGATATTTGTTGCACTCATTCGGAGTACATGTATAAGCCTTCGCGACTTCGATATTGTCTAAGTCAGTGATAATATTTTCAACTAGATTAGACATTTGTAGAATAAACCAGTAGTGTGAAATACGATAAAACTAAGGTATGTGTATCCCGACGAATAGGTGAGATTTTTAACATAATATGGTTAGAAGGGATGATGCGTGTAAGTGTGGTGGTGTGTGTGAGTGTTACGATGCTGGTGTAATATAAAAGTGTGTGTATATGGGGGGTAGAACAAAATATTATGTTTGTGTAAATGTCCATGTCACGTTGTACTGGGATCGGTCTATCATCACTGATAGGACTGTCATCGCTAATAAGCCCGATATTGTGGTGATAGACCGATTAGCGCGCCGCACAATGATAATCGATGTTACCATTCCACATGACGAGAACCTAGTGAAAGCTGAGAAAGAAAAACAAATCAAGTATCTTGACTTAGCACACGAGGTTGTCGACATGTGGAATGTGGACTCGGCTGTCATTGTGCCGATCGTCGTTACGGCCAATGGCTTGATAGCCAAAAGCTTCGACGACCACCTGTCGAAGCTGGCGTTACGCAGTTGGGTAAAGGGCCTGATACAGAAGGCAGTACTCCTCGATACGGCTCGTATTGTGAGGAGGTTCCTTTCTCTGGAGCCCTAACCACCGGTAGCTTGGACCCAGCTCCCGACACCGGCGGACTACTATTTTTATATTTTGAAGTGTTTTTTTATTGTTTTTTTTTTGTTATTGAAATATTTAAAAATATAAAAAGTATGTAAAAAAGATGAATAAAGAGAATAATAATAATAAAGCTTTATTTATTCCATGTAAATTACAATCTGTTAAAAATACTAGTTTGTAACACGTAACTTTTAAATAATTTGTACGGGGGGTCCGTACGAATAAATTAAAAGTTACGTGTTACAAACTAGTATTTTTAAATAGTATTTTTAAAAAAATTTAAAACGTAACTTTTAATTAATTTGTACGGACCCCCTTCGGGTAAAAGCCTCCTCCAAGGAGTGCCAGTGAGCTTTGTCGTTGGCAGCGTGCATCCAGTTGTGACCCGCCATCTCCACTATCTCGTCTGCCCATCTAGCGTTAGGCCTGCCTCTGCTCCTAGTTCCTCGTGAGCCAGTCCATTTTATTGCTCTCGCTGTCCACCTATCATCCTTGAGCCTGGCCACGTGACCTGCCCACTTCCATTTTCTTTGGAGTGAGAAGGTTAGAGCATCCGTTACGTTGGTTCTCTTACGTATTTCTACATTCCTCACCCTGTCTTTCAGCTTTATGCCTAGCCAACTTCTTTCCATTCTTCTTTGTGTTGTCTGGATTTTGTTTCTGGTCTTGCGGTCGAATGTCCAAGTCTGACATCCGTAGGTTAGACATGGTAATATTTCTGAATCCATTACTATTTTTTTAGTAGGTAGTGGAAGCTGCGATTTGAAATCTTCCTTGTGGCACCAGTACTTATTCCAGGTAATCGCAATTCTTCTGTCCACTTCTTCTAAGTTTCGTTGTTTGCTGAAAGAGATTTGTTTGCCTAGATATACATACTTTTGGACAAACTCGAGAGGTTGGTAGACAACAAGACAACAAAAATAATAATAACAATAGATTAAAATGATGAATCAAATATGAAGAATACAATGTCAGTTTAGTATTTAAGATAAAATAATAATATACAAAAAAGTAATTCGTAGTCACAATCCTAATACGTCAATTTGATAGTGCTTATTCACTTTTTTGATTATACAATCATGGTTATGCTTGCAGATTGATAATAGGCGTGTCAACGGCGTGGGAGCCAAACGCGGCGCCGCCATGGGAACCGCGCAAGGGCAAGTTTCCCGGACTGGCGGGACCACGCCTCGAGGAATTCGGCGCCAGCCCTGTACCCGCGCGGCGCCGCTTGTTCGCGTGGCTGGCGCCGCGCGTGCGCAATACCTGCCGCGGCTATGAGCGCTGGTCGTTCTACAACGACCGGACTGCACTTGCAGCTTGTGACTTCAGCTTCGTGGACGCAGGGAGTCCCCTGTAAGTAAAATTAAGAAATAGAAATTCCTTTTTTTAAAAAAACGAAGAAACCACACCAGACCATACTTTGTACTTAGTGGTTTTTTTTGGCAGTCTGTTGTGTACTGTTCGTGCACTTAACTTGTTATCGGCTCACTGCCTAACTCACCGCACGCGCGTCCGTCCAGCTTCGTGGTTCCAAGCAAAGTGACTGAGGGAGTATGCCCCGCTCCCCCACCATACTATAGCGCGCGGCGTGTACGCATGAGACGACAGAACTATATAATAAAATCTACAAACACTACATCTCTTCCTTATTTTAATGAAAGTTTTAGATATAATAATAATTTGTATTATATAGTAACATCTTTAATAGTGCATCATAACAACCTTCTACATTGACATCACAAAGGTAATGTACTCTTTAGTTTAAAACTATTTTGATCAATGTCCGCCACTTTTCGCCAAGCGGGTCAGATATTACCTTTTCCAATAACTTTTCAAATATCATAATCAACTAAAGTTTACGATTCAGCATAACATTAATAGCATCAATAATCTTTCCAATATTCTGGTTTTAACAAACACTTTGTTATAACTAACTAATTTAATACTTCCTTCACTTCTCAATTAATCTTTTATTATTAACATTTAACCTCATAACACTTCGCTTGTTCCTGTTCCTAACTTCCTTCGCTTTTCTAATGACAATTTATCAACTATAACTAACATTATGCTTCCTAGTTCTTAATTTTAAGCATAACCTAAATCATACATCAGATTTTCATCTATTTTAGTAATTTATTCTTCGTTAGCAAGTTCTTTGCTTCTAATTTATTACTTCTTAAGTTATAATTCTTCTATTCCTCATCTTCTCTTTCTGGAACTTCTGTTTCGTCCTCTCTTATTACTTTCCATTCTCCTTCTACCTTTTTTTAGGTGTACTATATTTCGTCTCAAACGTTGTCCCGTTTCCTCGTTTTCTACCTCAACATCGCCTCCCATTCGTGATTTAACTGTATATTGTGTTGGTTCAAAATTTGTACTAAGTTTATTTGCTTTATTCATATCTTTGATATATACTTTCTCTCCTGGTTCTAGGTCAATGTCTTGTGCTTTCCTTCTTCTGTCCGCGTACTCTCTCCCTCTTTCCTTCTGTTCTCTGTCCTTGTCTCGTAAGTCCATGTCATCATTCCTATGCTCAACGTCATCGATCATAGGTATTTTATCCCTGATTTTCCTCTGGAAGAACAACTCTGCTGGTGTTTTTCCTGTGACTGTATGGGGGCTATTATTGTACATAGTCAGATAATCGACCAACGATTCTGTCCAGTGAATTTTATTTTCAGCCTAGCATATTCGTAGTCGTTTCAGTATACTTCTGTTCTGGCGCTAAACTTTTTGAATTTCTAGATCTTCATTAGAACAACGCTCAATATCGCTCAATGATACCGCTATGGGTCTAACATGCTCGATTATGTTTTGTACATAATCGACATTTGGGGCACTATTTTCCAGGGTGAGTTTACATAGTCTAGAAAGAGGATCAGAAATGTTGCTTTTCCCCGGGCGATAAATGACCTTATACTGGTATGATTGTAACCGGAGCATCCATCTTTCGATTCTCGCACACGGTTTTGGCTTTGGACTAAATATCACTTCCAGAGGCTTGTGATCAGTCACCAAGTCGAATTCTTTTCCGTAACGGAACATGTGGAAGTGTTCTACCGCCTATACCAGTGCTAATGCCTCTTTTTCAGTCTGACAATAGCGGCGTTCGCAATCGGTAAGAGTTTTATTTCCAGATGCAGTAAGTAACACGAGGTCCAGAATCATTTTCCTGTACTAGAACAGTACCTATAGCAACCGGACTTGCATCGGCAAATACAAGTGTTCTATCTTGTACATTATAATAGCCCAAGTCAGATATGACAGCAAGGTCAACTTTTAAAGAGTTAAAAGAAGCTTGCTGACTCTCTCCCCACAACTCACGTATATCAGCGTTTCTACCAAATTTATTACGAAGCAATTGTTTAAGAGGTTCTGTTTTTGTAGCCAAGGTAGGAATCCATTTACCCACGTAATATATCAAGCCCATAAAGCTTTGTATTTCTACTTCGTTTATACTGAGAATACATTTTTCATGCCTTTATATAACATTATTGGCTTCTAACACTTCAGTGACTTTTTCAAGTCTGGCATCATGTTCTGTTCGATTTTTTCCATACACTAAGATGTCATCAATGAAGTTAATAACCCCTATACAAGGTAAGAGAATACGCTCAAGAGTTTTCTGAAATATTTCCGGAGCACAAGAAATACCGAACATCATCCTTTTGTACCGGTAAAGACCTTTGGCTGAGATGAACGTTGTGATGGATCTGGAATCTGGATGAAGTTCCAATTAGTGGAAAGCATCACAAATATCCAATTTACTGAAAATAATCGCATCTCTTATCTTCGGTAGCAACTGATCCATCGTCGATAACGGGTGGTTTTCGCGTTTTATTGCTGAATTTGCTCGTCGCATATCTATACATAGGCGGATATCTCCATTCTCTTTCAATATGGGAACTATAGGCGATATTCATTCTGAAGGGCCATCAACTTTTTCAATTATGTCTTTTTCAAGAAGTTCATTTATTTTAGCATTAACTTTGCCTTCTAGAGGAATTGGTATACGTCTATAAGGCTGTGCAATCGGTTTTACTTTATCATCTATTGGAATGTGTATTAGAACATTTTTTAATTTTGGAAATACTTAACTTCGTATTTCATTTACTGCTACACCAATCCTTAATACTCCTAATGCCAAGGCTGTCGCTTTTCTTAATAAATTTCTAGTGCCATTTTTGACTACGTAGAAAATTGAATGCTGAGTTTTTCCTGCAAGTTCTATTGAAGATTTAAAAGCTCCTAACGTTAGGTTTGCCATTGTTACACGAAATAGGTCACAAAACGGACACCATCCGTTCTATGACTTCGGAAAACACATTTATGCAAGCTTCCATCATCACTTATCATAATACTTCTGGTCATGAACGGGCATCATCCGTTCTGACCAACAACATTCATCATAATACTTTTAGTCATGAAAAGGCATCATCCGTTCTGATCAACTTTTAAGAAAGCTTCCATCATCACTCATCCTAATACTTCTAGTCATGAACCGGCATCATCCGTTCTAACCAACATAATTCATCATAATACTTCTACCGAGTCATGAACGGGCATCATCCGTTCTGACTAACCTTTCCGAAAGCTTCAATCATTACTGATCATAACACTTCTAGTCATGAACGGGCATCATCCGTTCTGACTAACCTTTCTGAAAGCTTCAATCATTACTGATCATAACACTTCTAGTCATGAACGGGCATCATCCGTTCTGACTAACCTTTCCGAAAGCTTCAATCATTACTGATCATAACACTTCTAGTCATGAACGGGCATCATCCATTCTGACTAACCTTTCCGAAAGCTTCAATCATTACTGATCATAACACTTCTAGTCATGAAGTTTAAGTAATAAATATAAATCAGTTAATCATGTATTTGAGGATTAGTTTTTTATTTTTTAGTTATGTATACATACATCTATTAATTGCATGTGTCTGCATTGCATCCTACATAAGTAAGATGTGGAAACGTCATGGATTGTACATTTATCTATAGTTTAAACCATATTGATGTATAAATACAATGTACGATTGTTTGTTTTCCCAAATAAAATAAAATAAAAATGAACGGGCATCATCCGTTCTGACTAACTTCCCTATGTACGCAATGTATCCGTAATTAATAGAATAATTCAACCCATTAATCAACACCTTATCGCTCAAAATATGTAAACAATACGGCATCAACCGTTTTGTTCTACAATAAAACAATCATCTTTTCAAGTTTTAAGCAACAGACATCAGATACTCTGTATTTAACTAATTACGATAAAAACATATTTCAAATAATAAATACCCACAATGGAAACATAATACAATAATATAAAGCTGGTAAATTGTTATATAAACCAGAAATCAACAGACATTTAATCGGCACTCGAAACCGATAGACTAGTGGGTAGGTACGATAAAAACATACTTCAAATAATAAATACTAATTGTTATTATAACCAGAAATCAGCAGATTTAATCGGGGCTCAAACCCGATAGAATAGTGGGTAGGTAGAATAACTATAGATTTATAATATCCTAATTAACTGTATGTTTATTATTGGTATACCTGCATTATACACAACTACCATTTTTGTTGTTGTTTGTTTCCATTTAGCACTATATTTGTTAAAATGTAATTCGAATAATGTTTATATATGCTACAAAATGTAGACGTTCGATGGTATTGTTTACAAAGTTACGTAACAACTTCCTTTTACGTTTTAACATGATCTTGTCACATGATAAAATAAAAAATTTTAAAACTATAATTATGATACTACCCACGTTTATACACTTCTGGACACATCTATTGGCCCACCTTAGAGTTTAGGTTTCGATGGCCCCTACCGAAATATGATTGCTAGATTGAACAAAAACTGTTGATGCAGTTTTAAACCTGATACATTTTACCATCTTTTTCGATCGTATTGTTTTAAATTTGAATTCAGAATACCATGCGACATGGAGCTACGCCTAACAAGTCGGATATGCGCCTTGTTAAAGGCAATTGATTTTTGAATAAAAAACATGTTTTATCAAATAAAGGTTTAATTTAATAACGCGTGTTGCCTCCATGGGCATCTACCACAGCTCTCATACGATTAGGCATAGAGTTTATCAACCGCTCTATGAAATTTTGAGGGATCATCTCCCATTCCTCTTCTATGGCAGTTTTCAACTCCTGCATCGTCTGGGCAACTGGCTGACGAGCCCAAACACGTCTTTTTAGCTCGTCCCACATGTGCTCAATGGGGTTCATGTCTGGGCTTCTGGTTGGCCAGTCCATAACTGTGATGTTCACATCCCGAAGATATTCCCTGACGATGCCGGCCGCATGGGCTCTTGCATTATCATGCATAAAAAGGAAATTTGGGCCCACATAGTCCGCGTATGGTATCACGTGAGGTTCTAAGCACTCACGAATGTACCTTTCAGCATTTAATGTTGGTAGGCGTGGTCCTGTAACAACCTCAAGTTGAGTTTTGTCGCTCGCGGATATACCGCCCCAGACAGTCCATGAGCCACCGCCATAAGCAACCCTCTCTTCAAAGCAGCATTGTGCGAAACGCTCTCCCTTACGTCGGTAGACCTTCTTCCTTCCATCATTGCCATGTTACACAATTTTAGACTCATCAGAAAAGAGTACACGGCTCCAATCTTGCTGTGTCCAATTTAAATGACTGCGTGCGAAATGAAGGCGCGCTGTTCGGTGGGCTCGCGTTAGTTTGGGCCCATTAGCTGGCTTGTGTGGTACCATATCGCGTTCTTTTAACCTTCTCCGAACAGTTCGAGCGCTCACAGATACTCCGTGGAAGTCGCGAAGTTGGTTTTGTATCTCAATGGAGGTAAGGTGACGACTTCTCAAGCTGGTCGTCACGATGAATCGATCCTGCCTTTCAGTTGTGACCCGAGATCGTGGCCTTCCTTGGCGACGAACAAAGCCGCCAGTCTCTAGGTACCTCCGATAAACATTTCGGACCGCAGATCGACTTAAATTAAGTTGAGCACTCACGTTTCTTTGGCTGTGTCCGGCCTGAATAAGTGCCACAGCTTGGGCGGCGACTTCAGGTGAAGTATCCATAGATTATTGATGGAACCTCACCTTAATGTTAAGAATAAGTAATGGTTGTTGCAAAACCAAAGATATCAATCACTTTTTCAAGAATTAAATCCAAGTAAACCAATAAAACCAAGTTTTCTTAGTATTCGATTGTTTGATATCAACAAACAGGCTCCAAATTGTCTTTTGTTTCTTTAAATTCTGTGTTCGAAATTCAAAAAAAGACTATTGAATGAAATTGTGAATGTGCCAGGTTCAAAACTGCATAAAAACTTTTTGCTCGACCTAATATAAAATTGTAGCTAGGACCAAACGAAACTGAAAATACAAGGTGGGCCAATAGATGTGTCCAGAAGTGTATAAATAAAAATGACCAAGCTATGCATTATCATCAACGTATATTATAAATATTTAACTCATGTCCTTCTTCCCGCAAAAGTTGATTATCCATAACGACAAAGCAAAGTTTTGTTGCAGTAAATAACCCACGTTAAATTATTATGAACTGGTACACTAATATTAGGTTTTCTTTCTAACCTTTCCTTACTAGAAAAATAAACGTTGACAATTTCGCATTTTTTCAATCAGAAAAAAAAACACAGTACTTACAATACTCGTCGCCAAAATGTACTGTTCGTGCACTTAACTTGTTATCGGCTCACTGCCTAACTCACCGCACGCGCGTCCGTCCAGCTTCGTGGTTCCAAGCAAAGTGACTGAGGGAGTATGCCCCGCTCCCCCACCATACTATAGCGCGCGGCGTGTACGCATGAGACGACAGAACTATATAATAAAATCTACAAACACTACACGTTGTATTTTTTCTTGTAATGTTGTATATGTTTCACTTTTTAGTGCTACCCCCCATAAATTCCGGGTTATTCCCGAAGTAACCCGATCCCAGACGCCCCCGGCACCGTTGTGCCCCCGTCCCGGACGACCCCGAATACGATATTATTTATACTTTATTGTACACCTCATTACAAGAACAGGACAAACATTTATAAAAATAAGTGTACAATGGGCGGTCTTATCGCACAAGGCAATCTCTTACAGACAACCTTTGGATGGACTGAACGAAAGGAGATAGATTTAGGGTTGTCAGTGTACAAAAGTTCTAAATAATACTAAATATACATAATAACATAAAATACACAAATACAATAACAGTTAATATACTAATAAATACCAAAATATATAATTGGGAAAGGAGTGAGAAAATTAGAGTGAAAAGAAATGCTCTTTCACCATTTTTTAAATGCTGGTAGCGTTTGAGCACGCCTTACTTCTATGGGTAATGCATTCCATAAACGTGCTGCTTGTATACTAAATGATTTATCAAAGAAGGAAGTAGAATGCATACGAATACTTAATTTTAGATTTTCCGATGATCTCAAGGACCTAGAATGCGTGTCACAGAGGAACTGAAAGCGTTCTTTAAGATAAAAAGGACTAGAAGGATTAAAGAGCACATTATAAAGTAAAGAAAGTATATGGGCATTCCGGCGAAGGCGAATAGGAAGCCATTTGAGCTTAGTACGAAATTCAGAAACGTGGTCATACTTGCGCAAGCCAAATATAAACCTGATACAGAGATTTTGAAGTCGCTCAAGCTTGTCCAATTGGTCTTGGGTGAGATCAAGATAGCTGGCATCAGCATAGTCCAGAATAGGGAGAAGAAGTGATTGTGCTATCGCAATTTTGGTGGCGATAAATATTATTACTTACATTTCTTTTTTCTATTGTTTTCAACTTGTACGGTCGACATAAAAAGTGCTTAAATGTATGTGTTTGAAATACATAGCATGGAAGTAGTTTATTTATTTAATTGTAGCTGCTACCCGCGACCTCGTCCGCGTGGAATTCTGTTTTTATTCTTGTTAATTTATCTTTTTTTGGTATATCTGTTTGTCCCATCACGGGCAGTTATGTTTAGGATAGTATACTATATATACTTTTATATTTACATGTGAATGCTTGTAATCTAATTAGCTAATAAGCCTACAAAAGCACGATATTATTATTCTGATTTAAGTATGTTATTAGTCTGTAAGCTAAAGAAATAAATTAAATAGTAAGATAGTAGAGTAAGAAAGTCTAAGTAGTAAGTTTGTTTGTTTCATCATCATCACATCAGATAAAAGACGTTCACTACTGGACATAGGCCTCCCTCAAGTGTCGCCACAACAAACAATGATTAATAAACTACATGAAAACACCTTTTTTTTATTTTTAGAGGAACTTTTAATGTTTTAAAAAAGTGATTATTTAATATCTTAGAAAAATGAACAATTTAAAAAAAATATATTCAATACAGTAAAAAATTAATCTAAACTAATATTTTGACAGTTCAACTCCATTTTACATAGATGTGATGTGCGTTGTGCATTTGATCTCATTTTAAGAATAACGGTGCCGTGCATGAAATTAAATCATTTTGAACATTTTTGAATATCGTTTGTGACAAAGGTGAGAAGAATTTGAACCTACTTGTTTTAGATGATAAAAGTCAAGTTCTTATTCTCTCAGATGGCTTGATAATTTTTCAATAGTAATGTATGTATTAATGGTAATTACCCATATTCAAAACCCTTTTATCGCAAAAGTAACGAGCGAGTGATGTTTGGTTACGTTTTACACAAAACTACGACAGATTTATAACATTTGAAAAAATATCACTACCATCATTGTATTGTCAACAATCAGATGCGTCGAAAACATTATTGACTTCAGTAGAAAATATGACAGTAAAAAAGTGTTGAAAAAACGGAATTCTTGGAAAACATCAATACAAATAAATATTTTTTTCTATACCTTAGAAACACTTTTAAGAAAATTTAAAAATTGCACAATAATCTTAAGTTAACCTTTTAATAGAATCTAAAATTTATTTAATAAATAAACAATAACTTCAATTCGTAAATTACAAGCAAATTGAACTATATTAGTGAGCGCGCAAACTCGATCGCGTCAGTACCGATCGGGCTCTCCCAGCGTCAGCACGTACTACTTTGTTTCGCAGCCGCTCGATTGTTTTACGTAAATACATTTACAAAAGTACGCCGACTACCACATTTTGAGTAAGTATTATTTTTTATATTTTGTTTGTTTATTGGGACTGATTATATTTTTTTCACCTTTATAATAATTAGAGGTAACGGTTGTATGTTTGTATGTAAAAGTAAATTTGCGGAATTTTACTCTACTACTACTATTAAATTAAAATACTTTCTCTAATGGCATCTACAATGGTTAAGTGCAGCTCTATATTATCATCCACAGAATGTTGACATTTTTTATGGTTACTTATACCACAATATAAATATGGACAGTAGGGAAACTGCCTACAAACGCTCAAAACGGCACACTCACACAAACATGCACACCGACGAGACTCCTAAGGTGACTTCGCGGGACTAGCAGTAGCGAGTGCCGCGTCAAGACGAGTGGTCACGTTTAACTTTATCTCCGCGATCGTTTTGAAAATGCCAGGAAAGTATTGCGTAGTACCTATACGGCTGTTTGAACTCGGCTTCATCAAAACCGGAGCTATCGTATTTTAAACTTCCTGCTGATATTGAAAGGTTAGAATGATTTCTAGTTATTGTTATTTAATTGTTATCGATTTACGTATAAGTCCGTCTGATCGATCATAATGAATTCGTGAACTTACTTGTAAATCATTAATGCGGCGGTTTTGAGGATATTTAAAGCTGATAGTGCAATAGTGATAGTGGTAACAATAAATACATCCAAGATGGCGACTGCAATAGGTATTCTATATCAATATTTTCGTCATGGGTGTCGTTTTCATGGAAGTCGATTCGTCGGTGAGAGTAAAAAAACGAATTGTAACGTAACGAACGTTAACCATAGCGTAGTTTCGGGTATTGTTAGTATCGGTTGTGGTCGGGCCAACTTGAACGAGCTAGCAGCATCCATTAATTTGCCACTTATTAGCAAATCGACCTACCAGAAATGTCACGACAACTTGTATGACTGGTGGAAGACTACGGCTGAATCATATATGATTGCTGCCGGTAAAGAAGAAGCTTCTATGGCTATGGAAAAAGGTAGTGTGAGTCCGTCCGTCCGTCACAATACTTGTCTTCTACCAAAAATAGTAGATCCGAGAAAAACTTGCTCCATGCCACAGAGGGACACAACATTTTAAGATTTTTTTAGGTTTAGGTACTCTTTGGATTGTGGATGAAGTAATGATGATGATTTACTTCTGGAGATTACTTGCATAGACACAACCTTGTAGCCAGGACTATTTTCCCTCAATTTTCTCTAAATTAGAGCCTTGTGGGATCGGAAGTGCCATATTGTAAGTATGTGCCCGATCTAGTTCTCCACGTGCCTTTGTCCGTTGGATCATACTGGTTTTGATGTACTCTATGGATTATGGATGACCTTATGATGATAACTAACTACCGGAGATTACTTGCATAGACACAACCTTGTAGCCAGGATTATATACCAGTAATTTGTTCTAGATACAGCCGTGTGGGATTGGAAGTGCCATATTATAGGTATTTGCCCGATCTAGTTCTCCAAAATGGTAATATCATATTGTACTACAGTCAACTCATCATCACTGACAGGTCTATTGTAGCCAATAAACCTGATATAGTGATGGCGAATACCTGAACTCTTGTTCAACTTCGTTTTTTAAAATATGGCGTACTGAGGTCGTGTAGAATTAAATGAACCTGTGATATAACAGCGTGCTGGATACGATTTTTTTTCTTTTTAATTATGCGATTTACGCGTACTAATTTTGCCGCAATTGGTTAAATTGCTTAGTTCTGTTGTTACTTAATGAATAATAATTGAGCCGTGCAGTTTTATAAGGATATTAACTTCTACTTTCCTATTTTTAGCGTAGTGATAGTTCTTACAAGCGTGGTGGTAACCAAAGATATGCACCGGACTGTTTAAGATACTTATTTTTTATAATCTGCTCGGTAGGAGACAAATACTGCGCTTTTAGAAACCTTATTACTCATTTGCCGATCGAGTAAAGCCTTTTATGATCGGTGATTGCCAATTCGATTTTTTCCGTCGTAGCAGGTAAAGGGCCTGTTCACTTTAATATTCTGCTTCCAATATCTTTTTAAACGTTATATACGTGACTTTGCCATCATCATCATCTGCTATCAACTCGCCGGATTTCACGTTTTGCCTCCCAGTTGAACCTTCGACTATGACGCCTTGCACCGTACTTGTTGAAAATCCGATATGAAGTTTGTTTGGTCATACACGACACAATTTTTATTTTTAATAGTCATATATAATAGTTGACCAGTTTCGTTTTCAATAATGTTTGTGACACTCGGCAATGCCAAATAGCTAGTATATATTGTAGGTGAGGTTGCCAGTGTTTCACAAATAACCCTGTATATTTAAGTCTTTTCATTTCCTTTTTTAACGACAACCTCAACTTTGTATTGTTTTGTCAAAGTAATTTTTCACAAATGGTTGCACTGACTGAACAGGTCTACTCTAATGTGCATGATTCCATCCACAAAAAAAACATCTCAGACACTAGTTTATACCAAGATTACAATATATCAGAATAAAAGAGAATTCTCGTAAATATGTCCGTATGGAAAGTGTTTTTTTTGTATAACCATTTTACAAAAAACAAATGTCATTGTATTGTATCGTTTTTTTATTTATCATTTTGTTAAATGTCTCAATGTATCCATCTAACACAAAATTGAATAAATTTAATGGGAATTGTGATAAATATAAAATATACAGACGTTACAGATTTTAATTTATAATCCTTACTACTATATAATTTTGTAACTTAAAATAATATCTTCTAAAGGATCAACATTATTTGAGCGCTCACTGAGCTCGATTTTTGCGCGCGTGTAGCTGCATGAACGATGCACACGAACATAGCTTTGCAGCGAATCTAACAAGTGAATTTTATGCACGGCCTCTTTTCTCCGCGGATGAAATGAGAATTACAATGTTTATCACCAGGCGCGCGTTTCACATTTACTAAGCTTAAACACAAATTCCTATGACATAAAAATAAATACAAGCATCAGAATAATATAAAAAAATGTTACTGCGGTTGTGGCCTCAACATTTCCGGCGATAAACACAACAGAGAATAAGGATTTAAGGGACAAAATCCCTATAAATTATAAAGAAAATTTTAAGGAAAATAATCTAAGCCGAACCATAAGATACCCATATGCATTGTTTGAAACCATCAATACATATTTGTTCATATTTAATTCAATTAAAGACAAAAATGTGTCTCCTGAAAGTAGCCATTATGCAGGTTCGCCCCTATTCGTAGGATACGACGAGATATACTCGACATCTCGCCGTAAACGTACTCCAAATCGTTATTATTATCTGCTTCCTATTTTTGCTACCCCTCTTGACACCGAATGCTTGCTATTTATGACAAGTACGCTACGCTATACTCTATTATATTAATAACTAGCTGTGCCCGCGACGTCGTCCGCGTGGGCTTTTTTTTTTTTTAGAGGATGGGAAATCATCAAATGACCCCTCCCGCTCTGGGTGGAGCGGCAGGGAGTGTCAGACTTTTACTGACTAAAACCCACCCTTTGTCCTCCTAGTGCCTTTCTTCCCAGGGCCGCGGTAACTCTTTCGAACATATTCCGCAACCCTGGCAGGCTCTGGCCCTGGCGGGCCCCGTCTCCGTTGCTGACTGCTCTTTCCGGCGCGTTTGGAGTGAAACGCGCCGTCGACTCTGGCCTGACCTGATCGGACAGCGAGCTACCCATTGCTCGCTGTCCGCAGGCGTCAGTCACTGCGCCTTGCTCAGGAGCGTCAGTTCCTGAGAGGCGCAGCGACTAACGTACGTCTGGAGGAGGCAAAATGGGGCCATTACTGGCACTACATTTCGGCCCCCTCCCGAGCAGTGGCAGCGGCGGCGACGGTGGCGGCGGCTGCGGCGGAAGCGACGGCGGCGGCGGCGGCGGTGGAGGAGGGTTTTCTCCTCGACCCGGCCCTGGCGGGTGGACCGCAGGCTTTGCCCCCAGCCCAGTGATCGGCCGGCTTGCCAGCTGCCGCACATGCGATGCAGTGCGGCGCGGCGTCGTACGAGCCGGCCCTGTGACCGGGCTGACCACAGCGGAAGCAGTGGTCACTGCGGTCCACCTCCGAGGTGCAGAGTGCTCCGACGTGGTTGCCAACCTGGCAACGGAAGCACCTCAGAGGTCTGGGCTCCAGCAGTTTCACCTGCGCGGAGACCCAGCCCACCAAGAGCCTTCGGCCCTCCGAGACTTTCTTGGCCGCCGACACGGGGCAGCTCACCACTACGGTTCGCATGCCCGTGTTGTCAGGACGGATGGTGCCCACCTTCACCTCCTCTATAGAGCACCCCCCCGTCCTGACGACGGCGGCCAACACCTCCCCCTCCGTGACGGAGTCGTCCAGGCCCAAAATGCGCATGTCTATGCACTTCGTGGGCCTGGACACTCGGACGTCATCCGCGCCCAAGGACGCCCTAAGCCTTTCGGCTAGAGCGTCCGCGGCCGGACCGCTGTCTGCTCCAGGGATCTCCAGCAAGGATGCATCCATGACCGGGGCCAGGAGGCCCCGGTCATGGTGACCCTAAGTCGGAGACCCCCGACGATGCCAAGCTCACCGAGGTTGATGGCCTCCTTGGCCTTGGTGAGCGTGTTGGCATACGTCACGCCCCTCTTCACTCGTCTCTTCGGGGCGCGGAGCGCAGCCGCGACGCCTCGCGCTCTCTGCCACCGCCTTCTCTCCCGCCTCTTTGCCGCCCTGGCTGCCTTTCCCGCCTTCTTCTTCTCCCCAGCCACTTGCCATTCGGCTTGAGCCGGGGGAGGTTCAGAAGGCGCGGCAGCCGGGGGGGGGCTGCTGCACGGCTGGCGCAGGAGCCTTCGCCGTCCGCGCAGCCACCCCACCCTTCCTCTTCCTTCCCGGGGCCGGGTCCGGTTTTCCCGGCACCGGCTTCGCGGGTGCCGGCCCGGACCCTTTCTCCTGGCCGGACGACCCCGGAGTGGCAGCCACGGCGGCCGCATACGACGCTGCCTTTTTTTGGGCTGGGGCCTTCCCACTCACCGCTAACGGGGGGCGCAAGACGATGCCCTCCAGGACGGAAAACCGCGTCTGGAAGGCAGCCATCTCCTGCCACACCAGGTCCAGCACCTGGCCCTCCTGCGGCACGGGCTGGCTGTTCTCCCTGCGCCCCCCTTTAGGCGCCCCCTGTGGGCCGGCTCCCTGGAGCCTGGCCAGGTCTGCTCGGAGCCCCGCGTTCTCTCTCTGGAGACGCCCGGTGGCGGCAGCAAAGCGGGCGACCTCCGCCCGCAGGTTGGATATCTCGTTCCGGAGGGGTCTGTCAGACTCTTACTGACTAAAACCACCCCGGTGTTCCATCTTCCACCTACGCCGGGGATCGCGGGAACGTATGCGACTTCCGTAATCCCCGGCTGGTGCCGGCCCGCCTCTGCGGGCCACATCTCGTAAGCGGGGGGAGTGAGGTGTTTAACTCCCCCCGCGACGTCAGAGGGGCGCACGGGAACACCACGCGCCGCCACCTCGGGTCCGGATGAATGGGGGGCAACGGACATCCCCAAATCCGCCGCCCCTGGACCCAGTTAGGGGGGCAGAAGGAGGGCAGCGTATGCCCTCCTCCGACGCCCGGTGCGCCTGCTGCGGGCCGGGTGAGCACTCGACATCTCCCTCTCCCTTTCCGCAGCCTCCTTCTGCAAGATGACAGTTTCGCAGAAGGAGACCACCGCGTCCCAGGACTCCTCACCGCCGACCATAGAACGGACTACAGCCGGCAGCGAGAGGTCACTGCCTACCACAGAGACCAGGCGGCACACTCTGCCAGCGTATGCCGCCCCGTGTCCTCCCGACAGTCGACGCAGTGGTGACACCGAGCGTCCGGCTCTCTGCCTATGCGACACAGGAACCTCCCGAAGCAACCATGCCCTGTGAGGACCTGTGTCACACGAAACGACAGGGAGCCGTGCCTTCTCCCGAGCCACATGTTGAGCACTGGCCGGATGGCCTCGATAGTGACGAGCCCGGCGGTAGAGCGTGAAAGCCTGTTCCGCCATTCCGCCACCAGGACCTCGCGCAGCTGCGACCGACGCAGCTCAAAATGTCGCTGCGTCAGTCGCTCCCCGCGCGCCCGCGCGTCCTCGCGCCACCGATTCATTGACGCGAGGACTTTTGCCTCCAGGTCCCAGGGCGGAGATCCGGCCAGTGCGCAAGCCGCCTCGTAGGAGATCGTGCGACTCTGACGGCCATCACCCTCTGCGGCTTCCGCAGAACAGAGATGGTGCCGGCCGTCAGGTCAGCCGCCCAGATCGGGGCCCCATACAGGGCCATCGATCGCACGATCCCCACGTACAACCGCCTGCAGACGGTGCTCGGGTCCCCCAGATTGGGAAGCAGCGTTGACAGCGCCCCAGCCGCGCCCAACAACTTGGGCGCCAGCCGTCGGAAGTGGGGTCCGAAATCCCACCGGCTGTCGAGCACCAATCCCAGGTATTTCATGGTGGACTCGACAGCGATACGGGCCCCATCGACCACGATGTGTGATCCCGCCGGCGGCGCCCGCCGGGGGCCATGAAAAACTATGGCCTCCGACTTGTTGAGGGCCACCTCCAGGCCAAGGCGCCGTATGCGGCTCACCACCTGTGAGACCGCGGCCGTCGCCAGCAACGCTGCCTCCCTGTACGAGCTCCCCCGGGCAGTGACCAGCGTGTCGTCAGCGTAACACGTCAGGTCCACTCCCGGCTGGAGCTCGCCTCTCAGCACCCAGTCGTACCCGATGTTCCACAGGGGCGAGCCCACGACCGAACCCTGCGGAACACCGCACGACATGGGGTGCTGGTGTATGCCGTCACACCAGAGGCCCACCTCGGTTAGCCTCCACTGCCGCCAGGATGGAGGCCAGCGCCGCGCTTATGGCCTTGTTTTTAGAGGAGAGTTTCCTCTTCAAGGCCACATCACGAAGCGCGGCCTCCACCACCTCCGGAAACCCGGCCCTCCGAACCCGCTCCTGTCCGGAGTCATCCGGCTCACCGCCGGAGGACTCCGGACCAGGAGCCCCGTGACCGCCATCTCCGGGGGGTCGTCCAGCATCGGCAAGCTCCTCGGCTCGCTGGCCAGCCTGCTTTGGGGCAAGAACTCTGCTCTTGCCTCCCTCTCGGCCCTTACCCCGCCTGCTGGTGGGGATTTTACGGGCCGAGGCCACCTCTTCGCTGCCGGACGACCCCCGGTCCTCTTCTGATCTGGGCCGCTTGCGGAAGGACCTGGAGTCCTCCGCAGCAGCCCCCGCCCCCTCGGGTCCAGAGCTTGCCGAGATCACGGTCACCAGGTCGTCGGAGTCCAACTCGGACTCCGACTCTGCACCCGCGTGACGCTCAGGCAAGCCCTCTCTCCAAAATGACGCGCCTCTTCTCGCGCTCTGCCCGACCGACGCTTTGTCGGGCGAGTTAAAACCAAACCCGATCAAATCCTCAAAGGACGGCTTGGATCGGGGGCCTCCTCGGCCACTGTTGCACTTGGCAAGCGGAATGTGGACAGCACTGTTGCCCAGAATACGAGGGGCTTGACGCGCGAGGCGTGGCGGATTCCCGAACTGCTGTGCAGTCCGGACCGCCCTGGCGTACGTTATCTCTTTCAGTACTGTCCATGGTATCCTTTTTGAGAGTGCGGTCCCTTTCTCCCCTCCTCTCTCCCTCTCTCTCACTGCTTGCTCGCTACCCTCACAGTCACGTCTGATAATCAGACGCGTACCAGAGAGCAGCGAGCAAGCCAATGAGACGCACACCGTCCGAGGACCCGAACACTGCTCAAGTCTCCGAACGGTGTGCCCCTCTTGTGTCTCTCTTGGTCTGGTCTCTCACTTGGGACCTTCCGGCATGAGTGGCTCTACCGGCAAAGCCCCCAAGATCATTGAGACACGCAAGCCACACCACGACGGCAACGTGGAGACACGGTTGGTGGGGGTCCGCGTGGACTTAGATCTATGCTAGCCTACTATTTTTAACCGACTTCTAAAAAAGGAGGAGGTTTTCAATTCGGATGTTTGTATTTTTTTTTTTTTATGTTTGTTCGCGCATAATTCCGTCGCTTGCCAATCGATTTGAAAAATTCTTTTTTGTTGGGAAGGGTAGATATACTTCCCAAATGGTCCCATTGAAATTTTATCAACATCGGTTTTGTAGTTTGGTTTTTAAATCCAAATAGCTGGAAAAAATATGTGCAAAAATCATCCATGTATACGAAATTGCGTATTTTTGCTTTCCTGTGACTTTCCAGTGGTGTTGTTAGGTGTGGGGTACCACTAAAAAGAGAAAAATAAAAAACTTTTTCACAAAAAAAAGAAACCGACTTCGAAAAAACACTACAAAGTTCAAAATAACTTTAATTTCGGAAGTCGGTGTCAAATAACGAAGAAGCAACCAAAAACACCGACTACCGAAATTAAAGTTATTTTGAACTTTGTAGTGTTTTTTCGAAGTCGGTTTCTTTTTTATGTGAAAAAGTTTTTTTAGTTCTTGAAATTCGAAAGTTTGAATGGTTGAATGTTTGTTACTCAATCACGCTAGTACGGCTGAATGGATCGGTATGAAATTTCGCACAGAGATAGATTGTAGTCTGGGATAGCATAGCACACAGGCTGTTTCATAATTCGGGAGTACCTTGGGATAGATTCAAGATGAAAATCATTTTGTCCAAATAAACCGTTTACATACACTTTTGAATTGTTAAGGTCAGTTAGTCAAAAACATGAAGTTACGTTCAAAAGAGTAGATCTCTATGGAAAAGAACGTGCAAGAAACTCCACGGCCATTCTTTTAAATCATGAGCCCTGACATGTGAAAATTCGCAACCTAATGTAAATAAACATTAAATTCGCGATAAATTCGCGGCACAGAGGAGTGCTCGTGCGGTTAGAAAAATACTGGTTACATTCTATTCTATTCTATTCTATTTTTGTTTATGGCAAAGTCGAACCGTCCAGCTCAGCACTGTTACGACGCAAGAACCAGAATTGTTCAAGACCGACAAGTCCGACGTCCAAGGCGACAACAACAATCCGAACAAATCAGAGATTTATTTTTTCGATTTTGAATTCGGAACCCTATCAAAGACTTGAAAGACCTTTTATGCGACCGAATACCCTAGCGAACGACAATGCTGTTAAAAATCGTGTGAGAGTCATACTCTGACGGAAAATCTTAACACCGTGATTCAGAAAAACACGTCATCAGTGCAACGCCATCTAACGACCATTTGGTAAACTGGCAAAATATTTGGCCGAATGAAGACGGTAAATAAGGTTCCCATATATAACAATAAGTAACGATATGGTATTAAAATGTTCACTTTTATTAATAATAAATTATAAGTAATTACCAAGAGCAGTACCCGCCTTACCAGCCAGCAATTACCCGTGACTTGACGCGATCCCTTTCCTCATTGCAACTTTCAAAAGTCATCATCATCTTCCAGCCCCTATCCCATGTTACTTAGGGACGGCGCAACACGGTTTTTTCTTCCATTATGCCTGTCAGCTGTCACACTATCACTAACTCCCTTTTCTTTACAACATTCACATCTCCGCTACATGCAATTTATTTTCATACGTCTTTTTCACAGTCCAACATTCTGATCCATACAGTACGACCATATCACGGATTAATAGATTTTTCCCTTGAACTTGAGGGGCATCCGTGGGTCGCAAGTTGTTCCAGTGACCTGTCGCCATTGCCTCCATCTTCAGATGGTCCAGTGCGTTACGACTCGGTCTATATCGCCATCCTCCAGAACAAGCGACCCGAAGTACCGAAAGTCGGAGCAGATTGGTATTGACGTTCCGGTGAAAGCTATAGGTATAGGACTGGAGAGACCGCCGAAATTGTAGAACAGGTATTCTGTTTTGGTTCTGCTCAATTTCAGGCCAATAACCTACTCTCTAGTCTCTGTCACCACGTCTCCAATCTGCTCTGGACCTCGAGGCCATTTTTGGAAACTAGCACAATGTCATCAGCAAACAGCATTCACCAGGGAGCCTCTTCCTGGATGTCCAACGTTAGAGCGTCCCTTATCATCAGGAAGAGGTAAGGGCTAAGGGCCGACCTTTGGAGCAAACCGACTGCCACACTTAAGCTGTCAGTGGTGCCCACTGCAGACTGTACATACTTCCCAGTTACACCTTTCTCCTTAAGGCCAGGTTATCCGGAAAAACGTTGTTTTGAATTGTGTTTTATTCGTAAACAACACGGATTTAAATTTTGAAAAATAGTTATTTATGATAATAGTGCGGTAAGTTGGTTCTTACAAACGAGTCGACGAATGTAAGCACGAGACGAAGTCGAGGGCTTACCATAGTCACGAGTTTGTTAAAACCAAATCCGCACGTGTGTCATACAACGTTTTTCGACACTTTTGCGAGAAAACAGTACAATAAGTAATGAAACAAACTTTTTTGTCTTTAGAAATCAGTCGGAAAGTCGTAACAATCTTTGACGTTTCTAATATGAAAATGGCGCGAATTTGAAAAGGGCGCCACATGCGCGTGGTGAAAATTAGAACCACATCTTTCATTTATTTTTATTTATCTTATCTCTCATTTTCTCTTTAGTATAAAATGAGACAAACCTATACAGCAAAAGCGCTTCCAAGGAGGTTCGATCATTCAGCTAATTTATTCTCGTGATGTGAAACTCCTTGGTGGAATTCTTATTAATTTTTATGGAAATAAAAAAACCGTAAAGAATACGCATCGCGCTATACAACGGAGTATGCGGTAAAATATGTACTCAAGTGAGAGTACCTATTTAACCGCACGTTCCATTGTGTGGTGCATAATTTATAACTTTCGAACAATGCATACAAGCTTCGTAAATGCATTTTTTGAGCAAATGTGTTGAAAAATATATTACATTTTTCACACTTCGATCTTGATATTTCGGCCGTGCGATACACGATTACTTGCACTTTACTGCATCCAATTAAATCGCAAAGACAAGTCAAAATTACGATGTAATTATAATTCATTTGAGTTATACAGGGTGTTAGGGACATCGTAACGCAAACTTCACGAAAAGGCTACACTTAATGCCATTAACCAAATTGTAGAAGTCATTAATCTCGCTAATGATCGGATTACAGACCACACATGAAAAATGTCTTTTCTAGACGGTAAGTATGTCAGACGCTACACACACATGGGTTAGTTAGTGTTTTGCTATTAGGCAGGATGCGTTGACCTTTTGCAACAAAATAGCTGAGCAGATGCCTAATTCTAGTTTTATTTACATTGCTTTTTTTAGTGAAAGTAGTGATTTAACTAATTTTTTTTTAAAAATCAAATTGGGTTGGGTAAGAATAACGATTATGAACAGTCTAAAGTAAAAAAAACGCCTGAAAAAAATGAAAAAATGAGGAAAAAGCCGACGAAAAATTCCAACGCGGGGGGTCCAGAATCATGTCCTGGATCCATGGTATTCGTTTGTGCGTCGATGTCCCTTACACGCTGTATAAGGCTTTGAGTAATAAAACTTATACCACAATAAAGGTCGTAAAAAATGTGATATTAATCGGCCGTCATATTGTGAAATATGAAAATACGAATTCCACTAATTCCAAAATCAAATGATTTCGTCTTTTCATGCGCGCGCCCCGTGTCATTTAGTCCCGAGCGGAACGTGTGCCAATTTGCGGACCCGCCACCCCCGCTAAGTTCTGTTACTGGCTAAACCTAAACTGATTTTAAATAATAATACTTAAATACAATTTAGTTTTCAAACAGTATTAGAACGGTTTGAAAACTAAATTGTATACAAGTTAGTTTTTATTAGATACTTATGTAACAATAATTTTGTAAAAAAAATGGAGGAAAAAAAGGTGTCATCAACGGCTCTTCGTAGAGAGAGCGATGCCAACTTTTTTATAAACTTTGGCTGAATAAACAAAAAAGGTAAGAATGCTTTGACAATATTATTACTACAATGTATATTATCCATAATTTACTTTACTAACTAGGTAAGTACCAACACGGAACAGATAAATATACACACCGCAAACATGTGTGTAAATAGTTGAATGTAAACCTTATTTCAATACGCATAAAAACGCCACGTGCGCAATAGCTTTAGTGGTTTAGTTTTCGCGCGGAATAGATTTACCAACCGCATCAAATACCTATGTAAAACAATTGAATTTGAACCCTATTTCAGAGTGCATAAAGCCACCTTGCGCGCACGTGATACAAAGGTTTACTGTTTTCAATGTCAAATAGGTAGTTCACACTGCTACGTTAGTCTGGGTGGTTTCGGAGAGTTTGTATAAGTCTTATAATATTTTTTATTTATTAGAAATGTCCGTTTCCGCTTATCTTACTTCTAAACAAATGCCAAAATAAAAGCCCTAATTTCCTACGTGAGAGTTGAATATTCAACAGTGCAATAATGTTTTGGTGTTCATTTAGAAGTAAGATAAGTATAATTATACGCTAGGTAGGTACCTACTCACAGCCACCACAACACATCAAATAATAATATTATTTTATGGTGTTTGCAACGTTTTTGTAGGTCTTGTCTATGCTAACTAATACGCGCAGCGCACTCGTGAGTCGTGCCATAGTGTAAAGTGTTACAGTATGGCCATTTCCTATGAAAATATTATAATAACATATTTTCGGTAACGTTAAGGCTACCGGACTAGCTCATTTCTTCGCTGCACACTAGAGTCCATCCTCTAACTAAAAACAATGTATCAAGTTATGGTTAGACATACAAAAACTATGTGGTCAGTTTGGACAGTTTCTCCAATTCAATGCATAACTTTATCAGCATTTATTGGCAAAAATGTGTAAATTACCACCAAACTGTTTTTAATTGACTTTTGTATTGTATGTTATGTTTGTTTATTAGTTATGCCACTAAAAATGGAATAAAATAAAATAAACTTGGCTTAAAATGTTTACATCGGTTTTATAATGTTTTAGAGAAATGTAGTTGCAAGCCAAGCGCAGTGCGCATGTATCAACTAATGATTCGGCGGATAAGTAAGTTTTTATTTTTGATTTCAGAGACAATATCCGTATTTTACTAAATATTTGAATAAAATGGTATCTCATTTTCATTATTGTAACAACATAAAAATACATAAAGAAATTAAACACACACCCCCACAAACATACATACCTACTTAATTATTACAATTCTACCTATTTATTTATAACTGTTTGCTATCTATGTTTCTGTGTATGTGCGTCTGTGTGCCTGTGTATCTGTCTTTGGCACTGTAGCTCGGTTATCTTTATTGAACAGGCTTATTTAGCAGTTGATATTTTGTATGAGTTTTTTTAAATTTTACTTGTTAATTACCAACCAGTCAAAATCAAAATTTGCGTTACAGGTCAATAGAGCATGCGAAAAGGCGTGACTTGTCTTCATTAATTACTTTAGAACCTATTTATTTGAATAATTCTAAAATTGAGGAGTAAGTGGAAAACGAAAAACAGGCACTACAAAAACTGGAACGACAAGAAAATATAGCGATTGAGCCCTGTGGGCTTTTTATTGACAAAAAATACCCATTCATTGGGGCTACACCCGACGGTATGGTTGAAAACGATACATTAAATCAACGATATAGTAGAAATTAAATGTCCAATAACGGCACTTAGAAAAGGGATAGATGCTGCTATTAAAGAAAACAAAATACAAATATTTCAATTCGATAGAAACAAAAATACAAGAGTTATAAACAAAAAACGTAATTGGTAATACCAAGTGCAGGGTCAACTCGATGTTACAGAAAGGAAACAATGCATTTTTGGAATATGGTCCGGTGAAAATCATCAATTAATAATAGAAAATATTTCAAGGGATGACGAATTTTGGCGGGTGAATATGGAGAAAATAATTAAAGATTTTTATTTGAAATGTTCATTGCCAAAGATTGTGGGTCGGCGCCAAAATCCCGGTAAGCTCATACGAGACATAATATTGTAAGAAAACAAAGAAAATGTTATTGATAAGTCTGTGCAGCCACGTCCAAGCAAACCCAAGGACCAAATTCAGAGTTAATCTATTCAGCTGGGACAAAGGATAAGCATTGCCATACAACGTGGCAATGCCGCCAGTCTTTTGGGCACACTTCCAGCGACAGCGATGATTGACGACGACGATTTTTTAAGGTTAACTAAGTTAGGATATTTGATTTTTATTATGTCAGCTGGGTCCATGCAAACCAAGACAGCTACAGTTCAACGAATTTTAGTCAGTTGCATTGGTAACTTTTATTATAATACTACTACATTCACATTACATTATAATACCGTTTGATTAAAAAAATATAAATACGTTTTTGTTTTTTTTTTTTCAATAACATCTAGGTAAATTCTAAACCAATTATACTTCTAAGCCTTCTTGAATTACAATATTCAAGAATTGTAACATAATTTTCCTAAAGTAAGTGTACGTACCTACTACTTGATTTTTACGAAGATTTTTCACCAAAGTCAAATACCATGCGGCGCGTAGTTTTGTATCGTACCCGTATTCATGATCTTCGTATCAGTCAGATTTTAAATCCACCATGTTCACAAAAATGTATAATTATACCTACTTATTTTTAATGATTAGTACCTAACTAGATTCAAGTTTGTACAATACGTACCTAATCCATCTATAACCATAAAAAATATTAACTAGAAAAATTAAACAAAATAAAGTAATACTAATCAATTCAACTTGATCTACTGCATTACTTTAACCTGTGACGCAATTTAGTACCTACCCGAGTTCGTGTTCGTGAACTCATGAGCGGTGCGCTTGGTGCGCGCGTCTCCCGCGCATCATAACTAATTTCGTATTACTACTCCTTGCGGGGCCTGGGGTTAGCGTTTGATGCCTACGCGCCCGAGATAACCTCGCCTTAAATGGAACCATTTCGGATAAACCTCTTTATTAACGTCTATATTATGATGGAGTTATGCCCATGGTCCACATGGTTCTAGCAGTTTGATCTGTGTAGATACCCAACCCACCAAGAGCGTTTGGTCCTCCAACCCCTTCCTCCAAAATTAGGCGCCTAAGCCCGCGCCTCACCCGACCGACGGAAAGACGCTGATCGGGAGCCTCCTCAGCTCTTGTTGCCACTGACAAGCAGAAAACAGTCGTTACCCTCCCCATAATACTAGAGGCTTGACGTTCCCGAAGGGAGCGTGGCGGATTCTCCAGGTGCTGAGCAGTAGTTTTTTGCGCCTGTTTTTGTCCATGTTGTTCCATTTATGGGGGCTCTCCTCAGCCCTTTCACAGGGCTTCTCTCCTTCTGTTTCCTCACTGCCCTCACAGTCACGTCTGATAAGCAGACGCGTACGAGAAAGCAGTGAGCTAGTCTCCCTTCGAAACACACACCGTCCGAAGACCCGAGCACTGGTCATGTCTCCGAACGGTATGTCCCGTTTGTCGTGCTCCTCTTTGTCTGGTCTCTTGGACCTTTCCGGCATGAATAACACTACCGGCAAAGCTCACAAGATCACTGAGACACACAAGCCCCACTACGACGGCAACGGGGGACACCTTCGGTGGGGACGCATCTGCCAAGTGTGTTGAAAAAAAAAGGTTTACAAAAATAATAAATAACAATACCACCTAGACATAGTTTATTTAACTTCAAATTCACTGAATCAGTCTGCCACACTTTTTTTAATTATTTTAGAAATTAATACAATAAATAAGAATTAAAGTTTTACCATTCTCCATTATTTTGACCATTTGAACTGTGTGAACTACACGTTAGCTGACTCAAAAATTTGATGATTAATACTTTTTCAGAGCCCCCACGGTAGAAGTTCTGGCCGTCGGCGACTGCAACGACACGCTGAAGCTGCTTGAGGAGCGCGCCAATGCCACCCACACCCAGCTGAGCCTGCAGACCGTTGACCGCGCTCAGTTCTTGGGCCGTCTGGACACTGCCAACAGCTCATTTCTGTTCCTAGATTGGGACATGTGGCAGGGAGCAGCTAACGTGAGCGTCGTGGAGTCTCCCCCCTGCGTGTCTGTTGACTTTACCTGCAAACAGGAGCTCGATTCCACCATAGCAATGCGCGTCGCCGACGTCGATATGCTAAAGGCACACGCGTCTCAACTACTATACTTCGTATATGACTTTAACCCATCGCCGAAATCATTGAGGCAGATCATTGAACGACAAGCTAGTGGTGTAGACATTGAAGAAGCAGCGTGCGAGTGGGCCTTAAAACACGAAAGTTATGTAATGTTACCAAAATATGACATCGACAATTACAATGTGATTACATATTTTTGCGCCGGGGACCCAGACAGTAGTTTCTTTCGTACCATTCCACAAATCGTCGAAGAAGAAGTCCTTAAGCAGACGGCCGTAGCAGCCAGGTGGAATTTTACGACGTACTTAATCTCTATTAACTGTTCTGACAAAAATAGCTTGAGCAACAGTATCCACAATTGGAAGTCGAAAGCAGGCTACTTGAGGATTTTAGGCATCGTGTCGCTGTCAGTGGAGGGTGCGGCGGCGGCTTCGCACGCGGCCAGAGCCAGCCACATGCCGCTGATGCTGGCGGACGTGGCGCCGGAGAGAGACTCGGCCGGTGAAGCCACGTGGCGCGTGGCCGGCCGGCCGCGCCACATCGCGCGCGCTGTGTGCCACTTTATGCGCCAGGCGCGCTGGACCCGCCTCGCCGTGCTGTCTCAGGACACGACGCTCGACGCGCTCGCTGCTGATTACTATGCGGCACTCAAAGACCAGACGGCAATCATTCTTCGAGAGTTTTCCATACCACTCTCTTTAGAGGAACAAGAAACTCAGCAAGTGTTACAGGTTCTACGAGACACAAATGCACGCATCGTGTTTATAAACGCCGATTCCCAAACTGCTGTCACAATCCTGAGTGCGGCAGCCGCGGCTGGCATGGGCTACTCGGACGGCTTCGTGTGGATAGTTCGCGAGTGGCGACAGAGTAATATGGTGTCCAAGACAAAACACTTTACGGTATCGTTTTGGAGCCGGGGCGTGGAGGACCTGTCACCGGCGGAAGAGTGGACGTCGCTGCACGAGCGGCTGCGCGCCCACCGACCCGGCCGGCCGTGGCCGCCTCGAGCCGTGTCGCTTGTTGACGCACTACTCTCACTAACAATCGGTATAAAAGAAGTTTTCCGGCAGCACCCGGATATGCGACAGGACCTGCGAAGTCAACAAGTAATTCCGTGAGTAGTCAAGAGCGAATTCTAGAAAAATTATGTTTATATATATTTAATTTTGTGTCTCCTACTGTAAGGATCGTAATCATGTTAATTTCACACTTGAGTGCCTATATTATATTATATTATATTATATTATATTATATTATATTATATTATATTATATTATATTATATTATATTATATTATATTCTGATATTTTTTTTTAGCAACTTTCGAATGCGCAAGTCAGTCGCACTCTGTGTAAAATGTATGAAAATTGAGACTTTCTTGCCGCTTCAGCCCCGGCGACACATCGGTGTGTCGCCTGATTTACGCGTTTTTAATCTTTATTGTTACCATTATGCAAGATGTATGTAATTACATAATTTGGAATTTTCACATGTCCGGCGCTTGAGAGGTTAGAAATTAGTAGAATAAAATTGGACCTCAGATATATGACCGAAAAACAAAGTAAAATGAATAGATAAAGAATCGCGTCTAGTGACATTCAGTAGTTCCGACCTTCTTAGAACTCACTCGATTCTTATGCACTTACTACACTTAGGTATTTTGAATTATAACTTCGATTACATACAACATGAGTAAACATTTTTAAGGCATGAGACATCGAATCAATTATCTTAAGAATAACATTTAAGTTTATTTATTAACATTGTTTCAGGTCTCTGAAAAAAAGCCTTATCAACAAGCCAGTCGAAGGCGTCAGTCAGCGTCTACACTATGCGGAGCGCTCGATAGAAGAAACGCATGTGTTCGTGGACCAATGGTGCGGCAGTACCTTCGAGCAGCGGCTGGCGACGTGGCGCGTGAACGCGACCAGCGGCGCCGTGCGCGGCAACTTCTCGCGGCCCGAAGAGCTGCCGCTGTACGACGGCGCCTCGGGCTGCACCGTGCAGTCCGGCGACCGGTTCGACCCCAGCTGCCACGACACAGAGTGCGCCTGCGCGCTGCTGCTGCTGGTGCTATCGCCCGGTGCCGTGCTGTTGGCATTGCGCGCGCTGCGCCGCCGCCTCGCACGCCTACGACACGAGCAGCAGATCCAAGTGATAGCGCGACGCCGACATGTGGCCACCGTGCTGGCCGCGTACCTGGTGGAGCGTGCTGCACTGGAGCTGCGCGAGGAGCTCGGCGCTGGCCGCTTCGGCAGCGTGTGTCTGGCGCGGCTGCGCGTGCCAGGCCGCGCCCCGCGATACATCGCCGCCAAGGCTCTGCGCGACAACGCCGCGCCCACCGAGGAGAGCGAGTTCCTCCGCGAGGCGTGCACGATCGCCTCTCTCGAGCACACGCACATCGTGCGCCTGGTCGGCGTGTGCATCGCGGACGGGCCTCCGCTAGTGCTCATGGAGCTAGCGTTCTTCGGCGACCTGCTGGGTTACCTGCGCGAGCGGCGCCACCTGTTGGAGGACATGGGCTCGGAGGAGCCGGCGGAGAGCGGCGAGGCGGAGCACGTATCCGCTGAGGCGCTGACGCGCCTGGCACGCGAGGCTGCTGAGGCACTGCAGTACCTGAGCGCGCGCGGCGTGGTGCACCGCGACGTACGCGCCGCCAACTGCCTGGTGGACGTGCGGCGCTCGCTGAAGCTGGCCGACTTCGGCATGGCACGCGACACAGTGGCCGGCGCCGATGGTGCACCCGAGTACGCGTGCCGGCGCCGCGGCCTGTTCCCCGTGCTGTGGATGGCACCCGAGAGCCTCGCGCACGGCGTGTTCTCGGCCGCTTCCGACGTGTGGGCGCTCGGCGTGCTGGTGCTGGAGCTGGTGACGCTGGGCGGGCGGCCCTACGGCAGCATGTCGCCGCTGCGCGTGCTGGAGTACGTGGCGGCCGGCGGCAGCCCGCCGCTGCCGCTAGACGCCACGCCGCAGACGTGAGTACCAGGCGGGCGGGTGGGGCGGGGCGGGGCGGGGCCCGGGCGCAGCTGACACAGTGTGTTGCAGGCGCGGGCTGGCGCAGCTGTGCTGGGCGCGCGCGGCGGAGCGGCGGCCGAGCGCGGCGGAGGTGGCGGCGTACCTGGCGGCGTGGCCGCGCGCGCTGTGCCCGGCGCTGCTGAGCCAGCGCGACGAGCCGGCCGACGCCGACAGCGGCTTCGGGGAGTCGCCCTCCACGGAGCTGCTGCCACCCGGCTCTCCTCTGCACTCCCTCGAACAGCACGATGATCTCGCCGCAACTCACTGATCTGGACGGGTAAATTAAGTTTAGAATATTGTTAATAAAGTTTATAATATCGCGAGATTATAAACTTCATTATTTCGTGCATTTGACTGTAGGTAAGTATAACGCATCGAAATTCGTACGCCATAATCTATCTAGCTTCCATTCAGTAGGCAGTCGTGTAGTCTTCACATTTTCACAATAATTACTTATCCGATTTTCAGATATACTATAACATCTATATATCTATACATATAATAAAACAGTATTTATCAAAAATGGATTGGGGACGATAAAAAAAGAACATACTGCACAAAAACAGATTATTCAGATTTTCTTGTTTGTCTGTCTGTCTGTCTGTTAACGCTAATCTCTTGGATACAATTCAGTTACATGTGGGTTAGTGCTGAGCAACATATAGTCTTTGTTTCATTTAAATTGGTGACCAGGAAAAAAAGTTATAGGCATTTAAAGATAAATTTTACGGCATGATTTAAATCGTAGCCATTGGTAACCTCTATAGATTGGAACGCAAATTTTATACTTTTTAAATAAAAGAAATCAGCCAAGGTGATTAATGTCCGGCCTTTCATATAATTAGTCCGGTCAATCTAGACCAAAAAATGAGAGTGAAGGTACATAAAGTCCCAACAAGCTGAAAATCAGTAAAATTGTTCAAAACATAATTATAAATAATATTTGAAAGTTCCCCATCATTCTCGTGTATGGAAAAAAGTTTATTCAAGATCAAAGGTCAAAAAAATGAGTTACTGACGATTTTCAGCAAAACGGTAAGTTTTATCATAAAAGTACTTTATGCAAAAATTGTAGATCATAAAATTATCTATAAAAATATGTTAGCTTTCTTTTTCCTACGAGCCACCGTTTCTGAGATATAACGATTCAAAAAGTTATAAAAGTTGTTATTGTCATAATATGCACACGTTTCGGTCAGTGGGTAGCCTTAGGGGCGGGTTTCCACGCCACCTATGAGGTAGTGTACTCAGCGCGTTTTTTTTAACGTGGTTTCCCTAGTAAGCCTACTCAACACAATTTTTTGCAACTGCAAAAAGAGATGCAGTGCTAAATGTGGTTGCAAAAAAGTCAGACTGTTTTGTTCTTTGGCATGTACAAATTGTATTGTTGTGTGTGATAATAGCATCACACGAGTGTTTTAATACCTAATTATATGCCGTTGCATACACTATTTTATCTTCACTCATCCAGTTGAAATAAAATAAATGGAAAAATAGTTTATTCCAATATGGCGGATATTCTCATTGCGTATTCGAATGACTGCGCAGCGCGCTCATCCATAGACAAAGATAAAAGCTGGCTCATTGACTTAATTCAATGAGCCCGCGCCAAAAATTAAAAAGAAAAAGTGTGCTATAAAAATTAAAAAGTTATTTTATGATCCAGTTGTTTAAAAATCGAAGGAAAATGTTGAACTGTAATGGTTTTTTTTTAAATTTTACCTATCCACGAAAAAAAAGTACGTGTTTATGCATTCGTTTTTGAACTCATATTTGGAACATTACGTTGTGAGTGTAGATAAATGTTTTTTTTATCTGTAGCATCTCAGCGGCCACTTTCTGTGTAAGCCTTTAATCATGAAGATATGCCAAACGACTTTAAATTAATATTTTTATTTGTAACAATATAATATTCTTCAGGACCTAATAGTTGGTCCAATATAAGTCTGTAAATCCACTGTAAATCTTCAGCCATTTTCAGCCATCTTCAGGTTATCGATGAAACAGTGGGCCCAGTAGATAGGTGCAGTACGAAAGATCGCTTGAAACCCACTTCAACCTCACAGAAACCAATCAGCTTTCCATCTCCGCCACGGCCAGCGCCTCTAACATCACCAGCGCCGGAGCCAGCTGTCATTCAGCAACCCGTTACCACTCGGTCAGGACGCACTGTTCGATTTAAGATACCTGTAGATGATTAATTTAGCTTACTTTTAAGTGTTAGTCTGTAAGTTTAGAAGATGTTTATTTTATTTTTATTAGACGAGATTTGCCAACTTTTCATTATGGGTGTCATTTTCATGGTTTTCGGGGTCGCTAATAACGATTACCGGGTCAAAATCGAAATCCAAGATGGCGCCCACGAGATTTGACAACTTTTCATCATGGTTGTCATTTTCATGGTTTCTGGGGTCGCCAATAACGATTACCGGGTCAAAATCGAAATCCAAGATGGCGCCCACGAGATTTGACAACTTTTCATCATGGTTGTCATTTTCAAGGTATCCGGGGTCGCCAATAACGATTACCGGGTCAAAATCGAAATCCAAGATGGCGCCCACGAGATTTGACAACTTTTCATCATGGGTGTCATTTTCATGGTTTTCGGGTCGCCAATAACGATTACCGGGTCAAAATCGAAATCCAAGATGGCGCCCATAGATTTGACAACTTTTCATCATAGGTATCATTTTCATGGTTTTCGGGGTCGCCAATAACGATCACCGGGTCAAAATCGAAATCCAAGATGGCGCCCACGAGATTTGACAACTTTTCATCATGGGTGTCATTTTCGTGGTTTTCGGGGTCGCCAATAACGATTACCGTGTCAAAATCGAAATCCAAGATGGCGCCCACGAGATTTGAAAAGTTGTCATTTTCATGGTTTCCAGGGTCGCCAATAACGATTACCGGGTCAAAATCGAAATTCACGATGGCGCCCACGATATTTGACAACTTTTCATCATGTGTGTCATTTTCATGGTTTTCGGGGTCGCCAATAACGATTACTGGGTCAAAATCGAAATCCAAAATGGCGCTCACAAGATTTGACAACTTTTTATCATGGGTGTCATTTTCAAGCTTTCCGGGGTCGCCAATAACGATTACCGGGTCAAAATCGAAATGCACGATGGCGCTTACGAGATTTGACAACTTTTCATAATGGTTGTCATTTTCATAGTTTTCGGGGTCGCCAATAACGATTACCGGGTCAAAATCGAAATCCAAGATGGTGCCCATGAGATTTGACAACTCTTTTGTCTTAGAAGCTCCGCTGTCACAGGGCTTCGCCACCTGTCTGTGGGTGTTATAATAATAAATGGCCCATCTTAGCGTTACTGTAGCTTATTAAGCTTGGGAAATGTAAAAAGTGCGCCTGGTGATAAAGATTGTAATAAATTGTCATTCTTCAAAATCATTCTTCCGCGGAGAATCTTAACACCGCAATTCTTAAATTGTGATCAAATGCACAACGCACATACATAACATCTATGGAAAATGGAGTTGAACTGTCAAAACATTGGTTTGGATTTCTTTTTTATTGTATTGATAAATAGGAATAATATATTTTTTTAAATTTTTCATTTTTCTTAGATATAAATAATCACTTTTTTAAGACATTATGTTCCACTTAAAACAAAAAAAAAGTGTTTTGATGTAATTTATTAATCAGTTTGTTGTGGCGAAACTTGGGGGAGGCCTATGTCCAGTAGGTAGTGAACGTCTTTCGGCTAATATGATGATGAAACAAACAAAATTACTATTTAGACTTCTTACTCTACTATCTTACTACTATTTATTTATTTCTTTTACAACTGCCTGTGATGGGAGACAAATATATTATAACAAAAAAAGATAAATTAACCATAATAAAAACAGGATTCCACGCGGACGAAGTCGCGGGTAGCAGCTAGTTTGAAATAAATGCTTTGACTTTGACTTCGATAGAACGTTTCAACGGCGAACGATTCACCGACAGAACGATTCACTTTTGAAAATTTCATCGATAGAACGTGTCACCGGCGAACGATTCGCCGACACAACTACCGGTCGATTCTGTTGACATCTCACAGTGTACAACTGGGTGGAGTGAACGACAAGTGAGCTGTCATTCCATCTTATTTTTATGGTTTGACAACTCACCCGTCGTGCACCCCGTCCAAGTGTTCACTTCGACATGTTTACAGAATCGCATTGATGTTCGTCTGCCCCTGGGGTATAGAACATAGGTATTCGACATGTACATGTATTTCCGTTTACGATTTGTTAAATTAGTACCATTCCCTGAAAATAAAAATAAAATGTTCAGGGCGCGGTAGTATGCAGCGAAAAATCATATTAAATCTGGGTGTGTAATTTATCTATAATATGTATGTGTTTAGAAATATTTAAGTATGTTTATCAGTTGTCTGGTTGCCATAGTACAGGCTCTGCCTAGTTTGGGATCAGATGGCGGTGTGTTGGTTGTCCCAAGATATTATTATTATTTTCGGATGTATTCTTTTTCTCAGCTTTTAGCTGGTTTCAACTACATTTACGGGTCAAAGCCAAGTTAATGCAGCGTGTAATGTGTAGGTACCTATTCAAGATGAGAGTGTGTTTTCATCTTCCAACTGCATGAATTTTCGGACAATTCTACATGTATTTAATATGGCAGCTTTCTGTAGGTTTATATAAACCGATTCTTCTAAATCAAGTAATTTTAGGGTTCGGAGAAAATGGTGTGGGATTACGCCAGTCGTGGAGAGAACCATTGGAATAATGTAAACTTTTTCTTGTCTCCATATTCTTTTGACTTCGTCTTTAAGTTCGGCGTATTTACTAATTTTCTCGGCTGTTGTTTTTTGTATGTTGTGGGTATTAGGAACTGCGATGTCTATGAGACAAGTGATTTTTTTTATTTTATCCTGAAGCGTTATGTCTGGTCTGTTGTAGTGGATGGTCTTATCTGTAAGTATGGCGCGATCGAAATATAGTTTATATGTGTCGTTTTCTAGAATGGTTTCAGGTTTATAATTGTAGTAAGGGGTATTAGAGTTTTGAATGAGACTGTGTTTGATTGCTAATTAAAAACTTGCCGTTGCAAAAATTTAAAAAACGTTTCACAGAATTACTTCTCGACAAATGTTATTATTCTGTGCAGGAGTTCTTAAATGATAATCTTTTGTAATGGCTACTTACTTTGTATAAATTTGCATGCTATAATAAGGCAGAATGTACATGGATCCTAAAAGATATTTTAACAACCCATTTTTATGTACCTACATTCGAAGCAAATAAAGAACTATTCTATTCTATTCTATTCTATTCTATTGCTAGTTTTTGATGTATGATGTTAGCAACTAGGGTTGTGTCTGTGAGTGTAGTCTGTCTGTGTGAGGGTTGTGAATGCTCCGGTTATGTGTTGAATGGTTTCTGGTTGAATATGACATCTGCGGCATTTGGCATTTGTGAGGGTAGGATCTTTAATAATATATTTTCTGTAGTTTTTGGTGTTGATCTTGTATGGCTATCATGAAGCCTTCAGTTTCTGGGAACAGGTTTCCTAATTTAAGCCACTTATTAGACGCTGCTATATTGACATGGGTTTGTTCCAGATCATGAGGGTGCCTCCCGTGGAGTACTTTCTTTTTCCAGTTTTCTATTTTTTGTTTCTGGGGATCTGTGTCGGTTGTGTCTTTTAAAATGATATTCGGCTCGACACTGATTGAGTAAGTGAGATAAAGGGTTCAGGGCGAGGCAGAACCACAGAGGGCTCAGTGAATCACCCTGATAGATACCCTTCCTTATATTTAACTGTCGAGTCACAAGAGTGCTGTGGCGGTTATTTAGCTGAATAGTAGTTTTCCACCGTGTCATAACTGTGCGCAGAAATTCTATTATTTTAGGACTAACGCTTTTTGATAATCTATGTAAGTGCAATGCAAGTTTCTATTTTTGGTAGTGGCATGTTTGTGGATAGTCGAATCTATAATTAATTGTTCTTTGCACCCCATGTGGCCGCGCCTGCATCCCTTCTGTTCCTCTGCTATTATTTTATGGTGTTCAATATGTGCGTTGACTTTATTTGTTATGACTGATGTAAGTATTTTGTAGATTGTGGGTAGGCAAGTGATGGGTCTGTATTGAGACGGCTCTGATGTGTGTTTAGACTTAGGTAGCATGTACGTTATTCGTGTTGCAATAAAATCGGGAATGTTTTGTTTTCCTAATACTATATCTGTACAATTTTAAGCTATGGATTTGTGTAGTGTCGTTAACTTTTTAAACCTAAAATTTTGAATTTTGTCTATACCCGGTGACTTCCAATTATGTAATCTAGCTGTAATATTTGCAATATCAGACTCTGTTATCTCATTAAATACCATTTCATCTATTGTTCTCCGTTTTGTTTCTTCTTCTGTAATCCAAATAGCTTTATCGTTGTGATGTACCTGTTCTTCCCATATATTACACCAGAATGTTTCTAATACTTCTTTTGAGGGTATTTTTATGTCATTTTCCGTTGTCGAATTGGTGTGTGGTTTTTGTAAATTCCTATAAAATACTTTTTCATTCGTAGCAAAAATAACATTATCATTTTTACGCCGCTGCTGTGCCTTCTTATATCTCCTAAGCCTATGGACTTTAAGTGCTAGTTTCTGCTTTAGTGTGTCTAAATACTCATCAGGTTTCCGATTGTTATTTTCGTGTCTAGTGTGCGTGTTATTAATAATAAATATTGCTTCAACTCTTCTAACAACTTTTTGTGATCTGCAGCCTTTGATATACTGTGTTAATCTGCCACAGTCTGCTCTTAATTTTTCAATGTCTTTTTCTAGCCTAAGCTGCCATGCTGGTTTAACATTGTCCCTTGGTCTTGTATTTCTAGTGTGTTCCGTGATTTTGAAATTAAGTTCTTCAGCAATAACAACGGCTGTGCAATAAATGAGGGTGTGTATATCAATCAGTTGTGTGTAATCAGATAGAAACTGCTTCAATAAGAGTTCATTAAATAAATTTACTAAACGGAAAAGGTTAGGGCTATACTTGAGTTTCGGTAATTTTGGTCGAGCAGCTGGATCCATCCCAGAATATTGTGTGAGTGTGGTTCTAAATTTGCTAAGTATTTCTGTTACATATATATCTGTCAATTGGTTTGGATCCTCAGCAACTGTCTCAATATCATTTTCTAGCGTTAGAGTCAAAGATTCGGTTTGTATAGAAGTGTGTGATGTTTGAGAGTTGTATGGTTGAGATTCAGTTAGCGACTGTAATTGTGTGAGCAATTGTTGTTGTTCTGACAGACTATTTTCGTGTGTGTTTTGTGTGGCATTGCTAGTGCCTCCATGATTTTCTTCCCGTATTAATTGTATACGTACCTCTTCTTTTAATTCATCTATTTCTTTATATGATAAAAGTTTCTTCCTAACTATAATTCTTCTTTGGTCTGATATTCTTTGTTCAGAAACCGTAATTTCAGGGTATTGTCGCGTAAAAATTGCATGCAGTTTTTGTCTGTAAGTGGTCATATCGGTCTCTAATTTAGTAATGAGGAAGTAAGCTCGCATGATGAATAGGTTAACTTCTTTGCTCCATCTCATGCGAACTCTTGGTTTGCCAGCCTTGGTGGACGCGGGTAAGAAGGTAGATACCTCCCGCGCAACATCCGAGGCTGGATTGCTTTGGACTATATTAAAACTAGTAGGGGGTGACGATGGTATGGATACTGAAGATCTTCTAGAGGGTGTGTACGATACTGTGCTAGGACTAAACGGTTCTACAGGAGAGTTTGTCCTGTCCGTCAGTCTGTCACCATCGTCAGTAATTTCGGCTGTAGCATCTTTGCTGGTGGGAGCCCGCCTGCTCAACTCCTCACCGCTGACGGTTCACATGCTGAGACACCCAGCGTCAGCTCCAGGTACGCCCCGGCGATCGCCCCGGGCAGCGGTCCTATACGTTTATTTTTTGAACGTGTCTCCATGTTGTATGGGTATCCAGAGCCACGTTAGCCACGCCAGTAATTTCATATTCGTGTGTCCGCCCCCCACGTGATTAGATGGTCAATCTGGACGTGTGGTTGTTTAAGGGGCTTATTATTATTATTATTATTATTTCCTTTATTCATTTTGTACAGTACATATAAATTACATTTTTAAATATTAAAATACAAAGTTATAAAAATATTTAAAAATATAAAAAATAGTAGCCCACCGGTATCGGGAACAGGGTCCAAGCTACCGGCGGTCAGGGCTCCAGCGAGAGGAACCTCCTAACAATCCGAGCTGTGTCCGAGTTGTGTAAATTTAAATTATTTAAATTATTGTAAATTTTATGTGAAAATTCAGATACAAATTACTTGTTTATGAATAAATGACTATGACTATGACTATGACTAAGACTATGACTGCTTTCTGAATCAAGCCCTTGATCTAGCTGCCTAACGAGAGCCTACTGAGGTGTTGGTCGAGGCTCGTGGCTATTAAGCCGTTGGCTGACACGACTATCGGTACAATGATTGCCGAATTCACATCCCACATGTCGACAACCTCGCGAGCCAAGTCAAGATATTTTATTTGTTTATCTTTCTCAGCTTTCACGAGGTTCTCGTCATGCGGAACGGTTATATCTACAATCATTGCACGCCACTCGATTCGGTCCATCACCACTATATGGGTCAATATCAACAAAGTGCATTTTTTGTCAATTTTGGTGGCAAAATTTTTTCTTCACTTTTCGTGAAAAACAAGGACCTGATATAAGAATAGCAAGTCCAAGCTAGAAGGATCTTCAAAAGGTCTGAGAATATCTCGATAACTTTCTGAGATATTTCAGTTCAATGTCTAGTGTGGCCACCAAAATCGAAAGTGCCCACCAAAATTGAAAATCAGTGGCACCATAATTGGATTTCTCTGTCACAATCCTCAATCTCACTAATAAACTGCGTATTTTTTTATTCTGAATTTTTCTGCTTTTACTCGTGTTTCGCTCCGGTAAGGCAACTGTCTCATTTGATTCCAGTGTTGCCTCTACTTAGTCCTGAAATTCTTCGCTGCAATAACTCTATCTCTTTGTCTTCACTTTTTTGACTTTGTCTTCGACTGATGCTTTGTCATGCGCGGACGCCGTGATAGATGTGTTGCGGCAAGGAATGAAGTGCTACATTCCGTTCTCTGACGTAAGAATGTCTGGCGATGCTCGTCCATGGTTTGGTGCCGAGTGCAATCGCGCTGATGCACTTAAACACGCGGCGTACCTAGCATGGGTAGACGCTCGTATTCGCAAAGCAAATTAAGTGTGCCAGAAGAAGAGAGCCTTCAACAAGGCTGCCAAGTCCTGCAAGAAGGTATTGCGGAGGGCTTAGTTTGACCACATTAATCGAATTGACAAACAAACTTGCTTCATACCCAGCAGGTAGTAAAGTCTTTCGGTCCCTGGCTAAGTTGGTTGAATTAACCTCCTATCGCCCCTCACTGTCACCACTGCTGAGACCTAACGGGTCACTGGCCCACTCCGCTGAAGACTCCGTTTTGCGGAATCTTCAATCCTGGTAGCGCGAGATCCTTCTTTTCCTGGTGCATGCGAGTCGAGTATGTTGAACATTCACATACATCAGAAGGACGTCCGGGGTACTGCTGAACCGTATACCTGCAATTGTTCTTATTGTGTAGACTTGTGTGCCTGATTTCGTGACTTGGGCGTGTCTTTTTACCGCAAAAAGGAGTCATTTTGACCAAACTCCTACTTTTCGGGGTGCATCTCTTCCTGTGACTGATCGGCTCGAGCTCCTAGGCATGGAGTTGACATCCAGTCTCAACTTCGGCGCCACCATCGAGTACAAAGCCCAAATTGCGGCTAAAAATCTGGGCATTCTAAATAGGGTGAAGCGATACTTCAGGCCTGGACAGCTTTTAACCCTTTACAAAGCACAAGTCTAATCCTGCATGGAGTATTGTAGCCACCTTTTATTTTTTTTTTTTTTTCTAGGATGGGAAATCATCAAATGACCCCTCCCGCTCTGGGTGGAGCGGCAGGGAGTGTCAGACTTTTACTGACTAAAACCCACCCTTTAGTCCTCCTAGTGCCTTTCTTCCCAGGGCCGCGGTAACTCTTTCGAACAAATCCGCAACCCTGGTAGGCTCTGGCCCTAACGGGCCCCGACCCATGCTGACGACTGCTGGTTTGGCGCGCGTAGAACACAGCGCGCCGTCAACCCGGGCCTGTTCTGATCGGACGGCGAGCTACCCATTGCTCGCCGTCCACAGGCATCAGTCACTGCGCCATGCCCAGGAGCATCAGTTCCTGGGCGGCGCAGGGGCTGACGTTCAACAGGAGGGGGTGAAATGGGGCCATTACTGGCACTCCATTTCAGCCCCCTCCGGAGCCCGTTGTAGGGGCTCTACTGCGGCTGCTGCAGTAGCAGCAGCCGCAGTGGAACCGGCTTTGGCGGCGGAGGAAGCGGCGGCGGTGGCGGCGGTCGCGGCAGAGACGGCGGTGGCGGAGGGCTTTCTCCGATTTCCGGCTTTGGCGGGTGGGGCGCAGGCCCTACCCCCAGCCCAGTGGTCGGCCGGCTTGCCAGCTGCCGCACAGACTACGCAGTGCGGCGCGGCGACGCAAGAGCCGGCCCTGTGACCGGGCTGACCGCAGCGGAAACAAAGACCGCTGCGGTCCACCTCCGAGGTGCATTGAGCTCCTACATGGTGGCCCACCTGGCACCGGAAGCACCTCAGAGGTCGGGGTTCCAGCAGTTTGACCTGCGCGGAAACCCAACCCACCAAAAACCTACGGCCCTCCGAGATGGTCTTGGCCGCCGACACGGGACAGCTCACCACAATAGTGCGCATGCCCGTGTTGTCAGGACGTAGGGTGCCCGCCTTCACCTCCTCTGCTGAGCACCCCCCCGCCCTAACGACGGCGGCCACCACCTCCGCCTCCATGACGGAGTCGTCCAGGCCCAAGATGCGCATGTCGATGCGCTTGGTGGGCCTGGACACTCGGGCATCGTCCGCGCTTAAGGACGCCCTAAGCCTTTCGGCTAGAGCGTCCGCGGTTGGGCCGCTGGCTGCCCCGGAGATCTCCAGCATCCGGGCCAGTCCAGTCATGGTGACTCGGAGCCGGAGGCCCCCTACGATGCCTAGCTCACCAAGGTTCACCGTCTCCTTCGCCTTGGTGAGCACGTCCGCGTACGTCACGCCCCGCTTCGCCGCGTCCGGCTGTAGTGTAAGCACTACAGCCGCGGTTTTCGGGGGGCGGAACGCAGCCGCGACGCTTCGCGCCTTCTGCCGCCGCTTTCTCTCCCGCCTCTTGGCCGCCCTGGCTGCCTTTCCCGCCTTCTTCTTCTCCCCGGCAACTTGCCATTCGGCTTGAGCCGGGGGAGGAGCTGAAGGCGAGGAAGCCGGGGGGAGCTGCTGCTCAGACGGCGCAGGAGCTTTCGCCGTCCGCGCAGCAACCCCACCCCTCCTCTTCCTTCCCGGGGCCGGGTCCGGTTTTCCCGGCACCGGCTTCGCGGGTGCCGGCCCGGACCCTTTGTCCTGGCCGGACGACCCCGGTGTGGCAGCCACGGCGGCCGCATATGACGCCTTTTTCTGGCCTTGGGGGGCCTTCCCACTCGCCTCTAACGGAGGGCGCAGGACAATGCCCTCCAGGACGGAGAACCGCGCCTGGAAGGCTGCCATCTCCTGCCGCACGAGGTTCAGCACCTGGCTCTCCTGCGGCACGGGCTGGCTGTCCTTCTTGCGCCCCCCTTGCGGCGCCCCCTGTGGGCCGGCTCCCCGGAGCCTGGCCAGGTCTGCGCGGAGCCCCTCGTTCTCCTTTCGGAGACGCTCCGTGGCGGCAGCCAAGCGGGCGACCTCCGCCCGCAGCTCGGACATCTCGTCCGGCGGAGGCCCACCTTTGGTAACCTCCGCTGCCGCCAGAATGGAGGCCATCGCCTCGCTTATGCCTTGTTCTTCGAGGACAACTTCCTCTTCAAGGCCACATCGCGAAGCGCGGCCTCCACCACCTCCGCAAACCCGTCCCTCCGAACCCGCTCCTGTCCGGAGTCATCAGGCTCACCGCCGGAGGACTCCGAACCAGGAGCCCTGCGACCGCCCTCTCCGGGGGGTCGTCCGTCAGCGACGAGCCCCTCGGCTCGCTGGCCAGCCACCTTGGAGGCGGGCAATCTCCCCTTGCCTCCCTCTCGGCCCTTACCCCGCCTACTGGTGGGGATCTTGCGAGCCGAGGCCACCTCCTCGCTGCCAGACGACCCCCGGTCTTCCTCCGTTCTGGGCCGCTTGCGGAAGGACCTAGAGTCCTCCGCAGCAGCCCCCGCACTCACGGGTTCAGAGCTCGCCGAGCTAAAGGTCGCTAGGTCGTCGGAGTCCAACTCGGACTCCGACTCTGCACCCGTGCGACACTCAAGCGAGCTCTCCACCCAATATAGAGCGCCACTTTCCGCGCTCTGCCCGACCGACACTTTGTCGGGTGAGCTAAAATTAAACCCGATTAATTCTTCGAAGTCGAATTGGGGGCCTCCTCGGCCACTGTTGCCCTTGGCAAGCGGAGTGCGGACAGCCCTGTTGCCCCCCCCAGAGTACGAGGGGCTTGACGCACTAGGCGTGGCGGATTCCCGGACTGCTGTGCAGTCCGGACCGCCCTGGGGTAATGTCTGTTTAGCAGGCCTGTCCATGATTTCCTTTTTGAGGGTGCGGTCCCTATCTCCCCTCCTCTCCCCCTCTCTCTCAGTGCTTGCTCGCTGCCCTCACAGTCACGTCTGATGATCAGACGCGTACCAGAGAGCAGCGAGCAAGCCAATGAGACGCACACCGTCCGAGGACCCGAACACTGCTCAAGTCTCCGAACGGTGTGCCCCTCTTGTGTCTCTCTTGGTCTGGTCTCTCACTTGGGACCTTCCGGCATGAGTGGCTCTACCGGCAAAGCCCCCAAGATCATTGAGACACGCAAGCCCCACCACGACGGCAACGTGGAGACACGGTTGGTGGGGATTGTAGCCACCTTTGGGATGGCTCAGTTAAGTATCAGCTTGCCGCGCTTGACTCGGTGGAACGCAGAGCTAAGAGGCTCATCGGTGACGTAAAACTGGTGGATGCCAAGCTACTTAGCTTGGCTCATTGCCGCTGTAAGGTTAAGAGCATTACTAATAAAAAATAAAAAAACTTATGAAATCAGGCGCACAAGTCTGGCTGTGAATTAGCACGACTTGTGGTCTGTTGTGAAGAATTGACGTTGCGAAGTCGTAAACACCTAGTTTAGGAGTCAGAGTACCTTCCAATATATTTGTACCTTATAAGCCTATATGTTCATAGTTTTATTATGCAAATGTTGTTTTTGTGTGAAATAAATAAATTATTATTATTATTATTATTTATTATTATTATTTATTGTAATTTTTAGTGCGAGTATCTGGACTATGTACATACTGCAATCCCGACCGGTTCGAGGACGTAAATTTCTAGTTACCGAAGTATGTTGGTGCGTGCTCTCATTATCAAATCCTGAAGATCTCGTCGTGCTGCTTACAAGAGGGTCGTGCGCATCAACATCTCTACTATAAAATAAGATGTCTTTGCTGTCACAACGTAAAAACTGGCTATATTGGTAAAAACAATACATATACAGTACATACTCAAAATTTGGTGGCTCATTTTCAATTTTGGTGGGGTCAAAACGCCACCAAAGCCACCAAAATTGGAACCAGGTGTAAATAAAATCTTTAAAAATAGGGGTTTTTAGTTACAATTAAACTAATACCACTGATTTATGCGTAACCCAAATCACTACGTATAACGTGTAGCTTACTATTAAACCACTTTAAAATTAACAGCAAATCGATCCACCAAAAATTGAGAAATTCTTGTCCCCCGTGCTAGCCA
This sequence comes from Melanchra persicariae, assembly GCA_947386135.1. NCBI lineage: Eukaryota > Metazoa > Arthropoda > Insecta > Lepidoptera > Noctuidae > Melanchra > Melanchra persicariae. The sequence continues at coordinate 272,678 of OX376653.1, read as the reverse complement.
GGCTGGTAATTACGTTTTTGACGGGAAGTCTCATCACTAATCAAACACCCGCTGCTTCAATTCAAAAGTACCACAAATGAGAAAATTGCAAAAATGATTTTTTTGCAAAAATACAACCTTAATCCTCCATATTTTTATATTTTAAAAAGACACCCATTGATTTTGCACTATAAATTACGAAAACAACGCAACCGTTACTTTTGAATTTTCGTTTTGAACGCGCGAAATATGATCTAAACCGCCATATTTTCAGTTGTGCGTCGACAACCGAACTGAGAGCACATTTCTTTTGTGCAAAAGTGCCATATCTCGAAATTTAATGTGTGTTACTCATTAGTTTTATACACAAGACGACCATATTTCGGAATACTTCAGTTTTGAATAAAGGATTCACGTAAGTAAGACACTATTTTTAAATCAAAAGAACCATATTTCAAAACTGGTTGTTTTGCACAGAAAATATACCTAAATTAACTTTAATTTTGTAATCAAAATAAACTTATGAGATAATGCGTTTCTTTTGCATTTAAGTTATTTACGTAGTTAGTACGGTATTTAAAAATAGTTTATTTTGAATAAAAAAAACTACTTTCTATTATTATCATTTCAAATCAAAAGGGCCTTATTCAGGAATACACTCGTTTTGCTTTAATGAAACAGAGTTGTTTTAATACATTAGGTTAATCGATAAGGTCATGTTTTGAGATACATTACTTTAGCATTTTTTGTGCAAAGCTTTGTTATCATTGTAATTATAAAATTGTAGGCATGTTTTGTGGCGAGATGGGTGGACGATATTGTTGCCATCGCAGGTAGGACATGGATGAGACTGGTCCAGGAGCGTGAGGATTGGCACGAGAAAAGAGGGGGCTCAGCAGTGGGCGAAGTCAGGCTGTGGATGATGACGATGATGAGGCATGTTTTTACGTATTATACGTAAAAACACACACAAACCTACACTTATATAATTTACATTATTCCGTAGGTATTAACGTTAAATAAATGAAGTTTAATTTAAGGTGATTTATTATTATATTTTTTTTGTTTATTGGGTATTCTATTTTATGCTACTTTATGAAGTTTAGTCATTTTAAAAACGCCCGGCTCCTTTTGAACCATCATGTCGGCATGATTTCAAAGGGTGCCGATTTTTATGGTTGATAGATGCCATTATATTATTATTTATTATTACAGAAAGAGTAGAAGAGTACATAGAATACTCGACATGGTAAGAGAAAACAGTAGAAGTAATGGCGAAAATGTTCAAGACTTGGATAAGCATCCGCAAACTGACTATCCAATGTTGGAAGAACCAGATGTGCCTCAGAATGAGTCTTTCTATAGTAATTCTATTCCTGACAGTCAGCACGGTCTCGATTTGTCTCTACTTGATGATGCATGTTTAAAACCAAACATAGTTGTTCCAGAAAGCGATTATGATAGCGACGCTTCTGAGTCTACAAGATTGACCAGCTGTCGTTCAGATTTTTCTTCGGACGATAGCGTTAAAGACCCAGATTTTCAAATCAGACAAGACTTAGCTTTAAGTGATTCAAATTCGGATGAAGACTTAATTAAAAAATAAAAACCTTCTGTCTAAAAGTGGACTACAGCGATTTACTCCTGAACCTTGACCCTCTGGTTTATATAATGATATTGATGAATCTGACCATAGTACTCCAATAGCAGCCATTTTTTGACTATGTCCCGATGAGATTGGAATCTGAAATTATTGATGCTCAACCAAGTGAGTTACAATCAGACAACGATAACATGCAGGTTTCCAGCGTTTTGGTATATCAAGTGTTGAAACGACCTCTCTTTATGTCGAAAACGAAAACATTGAAAGAAGAGGTCACAAACGGAAAGCGACTCCAAATTCATGGAAGAAAAATATGTCGAAGCTATTAAGAAACAGTGGCAAAGCTTAAACCTCGATGTCGAAAACGAAGAGAAACGTAGAAGAAAAGAAAATGGGGTCGGTTTGTTCTCGTTTGTCGGTATTCTTAATATTATTAATAAAGATTCCAAAATATTATGAATGGTTTTTTGCAAATCTGTAAGACTGATATTTAAATTAAGAGAAACGTAGTGAGAGTACTGAGAGTACTGAGAACGAGCACTGTGAACGTATAAGTAGGTACTTTAAAGATACTTAATCTATGTGGGTACACATAGATTAAGTATCTTTATCTACACTCACAACGTAATGTTCCAAATATGAGTTCAAAAACGAATGCATAAACACATACTTTTTTTTCGTGGACAGGTAAAATTTAAAAAAAATACCATTACAGTTCAACAGTTTCCTTCGATTTTTAAACAACTGCATCATAAAATAACTTTTTAATTTTTATAGCACACTTTTTCTTTTTAATTTTTGGCGCGGGCTCATTGACTTAAGTCAATGTGCCAGCTTTTATCTTTATCTATGTTTGAGCGCGCTGCGCAGTCATTCGAATACGCAATGAGAATATCCGCCATATTGGAATTAACTATTTTTCCACTTATTTTATTTTAACTGTATGAGTGAAGATAAAATAGTGTATGCAACGGCATATAATTAGGTATTAAAACACTCGTGTGATGCTATTATCACACTCGGCTACGCCTCGTGTGATAAAATACACTCGTATTTTAATAACCCTTTTTATATGGTCGTTGCATAAACTACTATTAAGGTACCTACTTATACGTTTTAACAAAGTTTATATAAAAAATTGTTGTATTTTGTGATCTTATAAATGTTTTGTTGCATTCAATTTACTATTGCTAGCTTTAGAGCAACATTTTAATAGTTATTATTGATTCAAAAGTTAAACTATAATGATAAAGAAGATTGCTCTGTTATAATTTGAGTTTTACGATGGTTTTGATAATTGGCTTAGCTAATATTTTTATTTTACTTTTATGTTTTCATTGTTTGACTAGAACTTAAAAAATAATTGATGATTATTTAACAACAGTTTCGAAGATTTTTATGTTATTTTGAGGAAAACTTTAATTTGTTTTAAATTTTAGATAGCATTTTAGTTATTTTATAAAATTGCATCGCCATTTTTATTGTATTCCTTGAAAGTTTTACAGTCGAACATGATTAATACAAATATTTTTTGACTTATGGTTGTTTTATTCCATATTTAGTATACTTCAAAAATATTGTTTATATTCAAAAGTAACTTATATGCTTATATCTCCTCTAGCATTCAGTTTAATATAAAACTACTTAAAACATATAACGCTGCTTAAAAATACGCTTCTAACGATGTATGATATGCATATATTTGATATAAAATTAGAAAGCATTAGACAAAAAATTGTTTATTTTTTCTTTGTTTAGCCCTTCTGTAAAAAAGTTTAATTTTGACTTGTGGTAGTTTTGAACTGAAGCAGCGACCTGTTACGTGTAAGTGCAGGAGCACGACTGACAGATGCGAAATAATAAAACGTGATTGATCGCACACGCACGAAACTTCATGTTATAGTGAGTTGAAAAAGTGTCACCAAAATTTTGATTTTTGCTTGGACAAACTTTGATCGAGTATCCTGTGCTGTTAAATTGGATTTGCTGATATGGTTTAATTGTTTTTAGATGATGTGTCTTATGCATATACTAACTAAATTGTTAATTTTTTTTTGTACCTTAAATTGTTACTTTGGTGAATGCAATTATATCAAAAAATGGAGCTGGGACAAGCCACCAAACTTGAATTTTAAGACGTTTTTTTCCTGATTATTTATAATATGCATTTATCAAAGAAAATAATATGGCCCTAATTAAACCAAGTTATGTAGTTCACCATAAAAAAAATTAAGAAACATCCTATCATTTAACACCTCGATTCTCAACGTGGACACGTAAAATTTGCCGCGGGGATATTCACCCATATCAGGCTTATTTGCAAGAATAGTCCTGTCAGTGATGATGGACCGATCCCAGTACAATGTGATACTGCCATTATCGAGAACTGGGTCGGGCACATACCTGTAGTACGGCACCTCCGATTCCACAAGACAGTATTTCAGAGCAAGTTGCTGATGGATAATCCTGGCTACAAGGTTGTGCAAGTACTCTCCGTTAGCAAGACGAAAACAACCAGAGATAATGTGGCGAATTGATTCTCCCGGACGGTGACATGCCCGACATATGTCAACCGTGCCGTCCTTCACAATAAATCTCCAGTACCTAGTATTCGTCATAACAACTTCGTCCATAATTGCACAGACAAAACCTTCGGTTTCCCCAAAGAGGTCACCAAAACGTAGCCAGGCTAGGGACGCTAACTGATCCACGTCGGGCCCGTGTAGGGCCCGGAAAAAGCGTCCGTAAAGTTCCTTGCTCTGCTACACCGCCCTGCGATCGTTGGTGTCAAGCACCGCAGGTTTGCGCCAGTTCTCATTTGCCAAGGAGAGCGGGGTGAGTCCCTTGTCCACCGCCACTACATCTCGATGCATACCCACGTCGACATCATCATCATATCAGCCACGTCGACAGCTAGGAAATATTCCCTGAGACTGCATATCTCGCGATTCTGGAGAGTCTTAGCATTTAAAAAGCCTCGACCTCCACACTTTCGCGGGATATACAGTCTCATTACCGACGATCGTGGGTGATGCATTCGATGTGCTGTCAGCAGTGTACGGACCCGCCTATCCAGGGCGTCAAGTTCCGTTTGAGTCCATTTGAGTACGCCGAAAGTGTACATCAATACCGGCATGACCCATCCGTTGAAAGCGCGCACCTTGTTTCCACCCGATAGAAGGCTGTTGAAGACCTTCTTCAGGCGACCAAAGAAGCGCTCCTCCAACGAATGCTTCATGTCAGTAACACTGATGCCTAACGCTTCCGACATACCCAAATACTTGTAAGTTTCGGTTGGAGAGAGGGATCTCAGGTTTATGGAATCCGAGAGTTGACATCCCACGGATTCCATAATCTCTCCACGCTTTACATGCATGACCGCACATTTGTCCACACCAAACTCCATCCTGATGGCACTACTGAAAGTTTCAGTTACCTTCAGTAGCTCATCAGTTGCAGATTATTGGGGGCAAAGAGTTTCAGATCATCCATGTAAAGGAGGTGAGATATAACCTGACCACCTCTCTTCAACCGATAGCCTAGTCCTGAATTCCCCAGCAGTGTGCTGAGAGGATTCAAGGCTAGACAAAACTAAAGCGGACTCAAACTATCGCCCTGAAAAATACCCCGCTCGATCCTTACCGGTACGCTATTCCTCTGGATATTTCGACATCCTGGATAGCGAAGGACTGTCCTCCATTGCCCCATACATGACGTCAGGAAGGTGCGTAGCGTTGTATCAATTTTATACAATTCTAGCACCCTCATGAGCCATGTATGAGGCACCGAGTCATAGACCGTCTTATAGTCTATCCAACATGTCGACAGATCCTTTCGGGAATCTGTTGGCTAATGGCTGTATCAATGAGGAGTAGCTCCTTAGTACCGCGGGACCCATTCCTACATCCATTTTGAGAGGCAGACATGATGTTATTGCTGCTAATGTGATTATTAATTTTAGCTCTCAAAATGGATGTAAGAACTTTATAGACCGTCGGCAAACACGTTATCGGTCTATAGTTTTTGGGTTCCGCGGTGCTACCAGATTTATTGAGCAAGTGGGTAGCTCCTGTGGTAAGGAATCAAAAAATCTTCTTCCTGTGGAAGGAAGGTGGTCGGGCAGCGAGCCGGACTCCAAGGCAGTTTGGAACAGAGACGCCAAACGAACATGCGACCCAAGTAACCACTTAACCCAAAAATTGTGCAGTCCGTTGTAACGAGTTTTTTTTACCTCGTCACATGTTTTATGGTTTTAGTCGATTTCCGAGCGACAATAATCTAGTTTTGATGTAAGCTGTCAGCTGTCACTTTTGACAGAGGCACTCTACGCTTTTGATTTAGAAATGGCCGGTCGATCATTTTGAATCGCTCGCCAATATTTCCTCTAATCCGTAGTTATTTCGGATATTTTGGCCTAAATGAAAAGGCAATGATTTTCAAACGGACCTAGAACGATTTTGTGAGAAGGATTGCCCTTAATTTTCGGTAAGTTTGAGTTCTTCAGGACATTGTAATGTCTGCGTCTCGTGATAGAGTCTTATTAGACGAAATTGTTAATTTTCAGATTGGCTGCGTATGCGCATCAAAATTTATTTACTTGAAGAAAACGGTAAGTTTTAGCCCAAATGCACGCTTACACGTGTTCGCATTTTAATGACTTTTCTTAACGTTTTAATATTTTGTTACAGCCCCCTGTTGGCGTTTTTTTCTCCAGATTAGTTTTATTTTCTGTCAATTTTGGATTTTAAATATCCGAAATTATTATATATATTTTTTTGGAACACTACGGCAATCCGGCAATCATCTCTTCTACGGTTTCGTATTAATTATTTTTAAAGCCAGCCATCTGGTAGGATTTTTTATTTCTATTAAATCTTAACTCATTTAGTGCAAGATGCAGTAATATCACATTCCTAATTAATGTATTAATTTTTTTTTTTTTTTTATAGTCATTAATTTAGGTTAACTTAAACCATGTTATAACTTTAGTTTATTGTTTAAGTAAATATTTAAAAGCTACGGGCCATTAAATGGAGAAAAGATAAAATAGTTGTTTAGATTTTCTTTGTTTAGCCTCCCACCGGCAGATTAAAAGTCTGACTCTTCCGATTACTTCTTTCCGGCAACCTTTATTATATTTTGTAGTGTGTGAATCTTCCTGGCACCCGAGTTTAGTATATTTTAATTTAATTTTTATTTTGGGAGAACACATCATTTACCTATATTGCTTTAAAACGCACATATCAGGTGACACCGTCCGGCCCTGGAGATTTCCAGTTAGGCAACGGACGGACTGTACGGGCTACATCTTGGGGGCTAATTGTGCTGGTAATGAATCGCATGCTCGTTCGACCTCTCGAATCCAATCTCCTTCGGTGTGACTGACAGGCACCGACCAGATGCTGCGCCAGAATGAGAACATGGCGTCATCTTCCGGCAGGCGCGTGTCAGTCACACCTTGTTCCGGTCGCTCCCAAGCCCTGTATCCCACCTTTCATTACTTCGGAATGTGCGATTCAGGGTGTATCGCTCCACTCGCCGCCTATACCTACGAATACGGTTTGCCCATGCATACACCTTCTGCTTCAGGAAGTCGATGCGCTCTGTGACACAGGACATATAGTCTTGTGGGCTGATATCAGTCCCCGAAAACGCCCGTCTCACAAAGCGCATCACTTTAGGGCGAGTGTTGCCCTCCCTGAAGCTGATCAGTTTGCCGATTAACGCTCTGGCCCCATCGATACGACGCTCGATCCTGCACTGCCAGGCCGGTACGGCTGGTTTTGGTCGTGTAACTCTGTCATTGGTTATTTTGACGTGAGCTACACGACATGCCGCTACAGCCGCGCAGTACATTATCGAGTGTGCATCAGTGAGGTCTTCGCAGTCATCAAAATAATTTGACAACTGCGAATCCAGAGCTGCCACCAGCGCCCTGTTTTTGTTATGCATGGGCAGACGAGGTAAGCGTGGTCTAAGTTCAGGCGGCATGTAGCGATATTCCCGAATAGCACACTCCAAAGCACTCCTCAGTTTGTCATTGCACTGGGTACTTACGTTTGTAACCCTGTCATTACTATCCTCGTCAGCGTGGCTGGATATTTGGGTTGACTGTGATGGTGCCACAGTCTGCGACGGAGGAGTAATGACATGGCTACACATTTCCGTTCGGAGGCGATCAAGCACACTGTCATCCAACATACGGTTACGCTGGATGACGCGCACCTGATCCGACAGTCGTTGGGCCGAAACGTTAACCGCTGGTTCAAGTTCCTGAAACAGAGAGAGCATCCGACCACGGTACGCAGTCAGGTTAGTTCCCCCCTCTGTAGCCCCATAGTATGCGCGCATGACATTTTCGTTGATGGATTGTGTCCATCGCATGCGCTGCACACTTCCGCCGGGAGTTGGGACCCTATCAGAGGCCGGTGGGCCTCGAGGTCCTAAACCGTCCGGCGGCCGGCGTCCTCTCCGTCGACGTGCAGGTGGTGGCGTCGTGGGCGGCGAGAAGTACTCGTCGCTCGAGCTCGACGCGACTACCACGGCCGGTGTCACAGCACTCACGGTGGGGCTGGGTTCCGGCGGCGGCGAGGCAGAGCTGAGCGACGAGGCCGGAGGTGGTGGGCGTGTTCGTCGAGCTGCGGCTCTTGTCAACATTGATTTTTTTTCATTTTTGGTCGTCGTAGTATTCCATCCTTGTTTGTACTTGTATATATTACACTACACCAGTGTATACATACAGTAATAATATTGCTTGTTTTTTTTTCTTTGTTTTTACCATTTTCTATTGGTTTATTGCGAATTTGTTGATTTATTTAATCTATTCAAATTGGTCGTGAAAAAATTCCTGTCACTTAACAATACAATATTCTTATTATTATTATTATATAATCTAATAGAGCAATGTTGACTCCAGCTGGTAACACTAAAATTTTTATGTAGAACATAAAATATATTTCTTGAAACGTCTACGCTTCGAAAGGCAAAAATGTAGTTGAAAAGTCAATGTCATAATCCTACTAATATTATAATTGTGAATGTTTGTATGTTTGTATGTTTGTGTTTCAATCAGGCAAAAACGGCTGAAGGGATTTGGATGAAATTTGGCACACATGTAGTTCATATCCTGGAATGAGACATATGCTATTTTTTATCCCGGTAAGTGGCATGGATCAATGAAGACTGAGGAGGAAGTGGAAATTCAGAGCCGCTGCTGCCTTAGCACTTCAGATTCACAAGTACCAGGAGACCAGAAACATCAAGTACCAGGAAACCAGAAACATGTCATAGTATTTTTGGGCTGGTATAATTATGTAGGTAGGGTAGGTGTAGGGTAGGTGTAGGGTAGGTGTAGGGAAGGTGTAGGGAAGGTGTAGGGAAGGTGTAGGGAAGGTGTAGGGTAGGTGTAGGGTAGGTGTAAGGTAGGTGTAGGGTAGGTGTAGGGTAGGTGTAGGGTAGGTGTAGGGTAGGTGTAGGGTAGGTGTAGGGTAGGTGTAAGGTAGGTGTAGGGTAGGTGTAGGGTGGGTGTAGGGTAGGTGTAGGGTAGGTGTAGGGTAGGTGTAAGGTAGGTGTAGGGTAGGTGTAGGGTGGGTGTAGGGTAGGTGTAGGGTAGGTGTAGGGTAGGTGTAAAGTAGGTGTAGGGTAGGTGTAGGGTGGGTGTTTCCTGAGTAAAAAAATTACAATACAAATCAGGCACTTGCTATTTCCGATATTCACGCGGGCGAAGCCGCAGCTGGTAGAAGCTAGTTAATAATTATTTTACAAAATAAGGTAACTAAATCTGTCCCTCTCGACTTGATGATAGGAAGGGTCCTCACCCTTCCTATCATCAAGTCGAGAGGGATAGACCGCTTAGTTTAGTGACCGCTGATGATGATGTAACTGGCGTTAATTTAGATGAGAGAGCACGCAGCACAGAATATTGAAAATTACTATAAAATCGATTTGACCAAAATAAGGCTCAGTTTCTAAGTTAGCTGTTAATGATTGTTTTAATTGAAAATGAGGAAAATATTCAAACGAAATTACATCCTAAATTCAAGGGCCCATTTGATAAGTTAGACGGGGACAGATACCTACTAGGCGCTTGACTTTGAGCGAACTTATAATTATACCCCCATAATCGTGTGAGAAAGATCCCCGATCACCAAGTTCCAAGGTTGATGGCAGTGGTAGTGAAACCAAATCTGATTAAGAATGGCTTGTATACTCATACTCAAAACTGTTGACTCATGTAGAGTAACATGTAGGCGATGGGTCTGACCGCACCTCAGGTGGAGTAACCTGTAGGCGATAGGTCTATAAGTGTTGACCGCACCTCAGGTGGAGTAACCTGTAGGCGATGGGTCTATAAGTGTTGACCGCACTTCATGTGGAGTCACATGTAGGCGATGGGTCTGACCGCACGTCAGGTGGAGTAACCTGTAGGTGATGGGTCTATAAGTGCCGACCGCACCTCATGTGGAGTTACATGTAGGCGATGGGTTTGACCGCACCACAGGTGGAGTAACATGTAGGCGATGGGTCTGACCGCACCTCATGAGTAACATGTGGCGATGGGTCTACAAGGAATCGTTGGTGCGATTCTTGTCTGTGTTGGTGCACAGACGCCCTCATGTGTTGTAGCATATGTGGCGGCAGATATGTAAAGTATCGTTGGTGCGATTCTGGTCTGTGTTGGTGCACAAATTAAAAAGAAAGTTTCATGAGTTAAGTATGCATTGCTTTTGAATTAGGTAAAGTAACAGAATTGTTAGCATTACTGTGTTGTAACTTGTTGATCGGACCTTTTCCAATGAATGATGTTGTGCAGGAAGCACTGTGTATGAAGTCTTAATAACAGAGCATTGTCAATCATGACAGTTGATATTATTGTACTTAGATTTAGAAGAAATAAAGTGCCATTTATAATCAACCTGTGTTTCTATTGGCAGGATAGCCGGGCTAGATTACTGTCTAAGCACAATTTATTGTCAACAGGTACTACACCCGAGGACGGTGCTAGTCAGGGATGGCTGGGTCGTGGATTGATGGCGCCATGGTATAACAGGCAGCAGCCATCTGACAATTAGATTTGTGAACTAATATTGTTACCGGAAACGCAAGCGCAAGCGCACGATCGTCGGACACTTGGACTCGGACAGTCTTGGCATACGCTCATTTACCTACAAACGTGTTTGTTTCTCGTGTTGTAAAATCGTTAGTTTCAATAAAGTTATTTTGATTAAAATTATTTTCTTGTTCGAGTACCCGCGGCAGTGCCCACATCTAACTAAAACTATGTGGGATCATGAAGGGGCCCCGATGCTTTGCGCCTCAGCCACCCATGACGCGATATATATGTTAGTCACTAACGTATATAATCTATGGGCCAAAGTAGCCTGAAAGAAAGAGATTATTATTATTCCGTTTATTCATTTTTAGGGTTCCGTACCCAAATATCATGACATTTTTTCCATATTTTGTACTTAAAATAACTTTACTTCTTACCCATTTGGTAAAATTACTAAGTATTTGTAATGTTATTTTGTTACTATAATTTTGTATCATGAATATAGTTAATTTATATTTCAGCGCATGTCTTATCTGCCTAGCCTTTTCCCAACTATATTGGGGTCGGCTCCCAGTCAAACCGGATTCAGCTCAATACCAGTATTTTACGTGGAGCGGCTGCCTACCAGACCTCCACAACCCATTTAACTGGGTAACACGGTACTTCTAGGCAAGACTGGTGTCAGATTTTCTAGCTTCTAACAATCCGCAACGACTGTCAAAGATCTCCAAATGACAGCCGGGACCAACGACTTAACGTGCTTTCCGAGGAACGGAGGAGTCTCGGTATGTTAAGATGGTCACCCATCCACAGACCAACCTCGGCAAGCGTTGCTTATCCTTGAAGATCGGTCCGTGCGGCTGTTATAATTTTGCCACGAGCTCTTCAGTGAATATTTCAGCGCATGTATTGTTTCATTATAAATTGTAGGCACTCAAATAAAAATCCTTATAACTTTTGTGTAAATCAATTAGATTACTCGGTCGGTCGAGAAATGACGTTTCGAGATTTTGATACATCGAATAATGAGCCTTTGCGCTGCCGATGATTCGAGCTTATAGTTATTCGAGATTTTGATGCATCGAGGGAGTGGACTGTCGAGTTCATAATTTATCGATTTGAAGTACTATGGAGTAAACGTTTTCGAGCAAGTGTTATTCAATCTCACGTAATTCGATTTCAAGTACCAACAGTTTAATCGGTTTTCCAATTTTACTAGATTACTGCGTTCTATTTGTTACGTTTTTCGTTTTATTAAAACGATTTACTTTGTTAAACCACTGTTGTTTATTTACGATAATTATTATTGTACAATTTGATTAATTTGCAATGCAAGTCTTATTAGATTATGCTAATTTTAGTGATTCGTATCAAGTAAACACGTGACGCACTACCGCGCGGCATTGGACAGAGTTGTTGTGGAGGGAGAACATGGTATTATAAAAGAGCGTGCACTCTGTGTGCCAGTACACTTTTTAGTCTTATCTTGGATTTGACTCACTATAGAGCTCCTGCTCCCGACAAAACTGTCGGTTTATCTGGTACAGCACTGCTGTATATTTACATAGCTGTATTGGCTTGCTGATACACTTTGTACTTGGGTGGCTTAGGCCTCTGTACGAACTGTGACCTTAAGGCGAGCCTGACTTGAGCGCGTAGGCATCTAACGCTTACCCCAGGCCCCGCAAGGAGTAGCAATACGTAATAAGTTACGATGCGCGGGAGGCGCGCGCACCAAGCGCACCGCTCGCTCATGAGTTCACGGACTCGGGTAGGTACTAAGTTCCGTCACAGGATAAAGTAATGCAGTAGATCAACTTGAATTGATTAGTATAAGTTTATTTTGTTTTATTTTTCTATTTAGTATTTTTTGGTTATAGATGGATTAAGTACGTATTGTACAAACTTGAATCCAATTACTAATCATTAAAAATCAGTAAGAATACTTATTTATTTTAGAGTATTATGGTGGATTTAAAATCTGACTGACACGAAAATTATGAATACGAGTACGATACAAAACTACGCGTCGCGCGCTATTTGGCTTTGGTGCGATACCTTCGTAAAAATGAAGTAGTAGGTAGGCACACTTACTTTAGGAAAATTATGTTACAATTCTTGAATATTATAATTCAAGAAAGCTTAGAAGTATAAATGGTTTGGAATTTGCCTAGATGCTATTAAAAAGAAACAAAAACGTTTTTATATTTTTTAATCAAATAGCTAACATAATAAAAGTTACCAATGCAACTGGCTAAATTCCGTTGAACTGTAGCTGTCTCGGTTTGCATGGACCTAGCTGAGTAGATTGACACGGAATATGGTCCTTGGATTTGCTTGGACCTGGCTGCACAGGTTAGGTTAGGTCATGTCTCGTATTGGCATACCGCGATTTTGGCGCGGATCCACAATCTCTGGCAATATACATTTCAAATAAAAATCTATAATTTTTTTCTCCATATGCACCCGCCAAAATTCGTCATCTCTTGAAATATTTTCTACTACTAGTTTTCACCGGACCATATTCCAAAACTGCATAGGTTCCTTTCTGTTACGTGAAGTTGACCCTGCACTTGGTAATACCAACTACTTTTTTTGTTTATAACCCTGGTATGTTTTATTCTATCGAATTTAAATATATGTACTTTATTTTCTTCAATAGCAGCATTTCCCTTTTCTAAATGCCGTTATTGGACATTTAATTTCAACAATGGTGTCGGTCCCAACTATACCGTCGGGGGTAACCCCAATAAATGAGTATTATTTTGGAGACAAGTCACGCTCTTCCGCATGCTCTATTGACCTGTAACGCAAATTTTGATTTGTTGATAATTAACAAGTAAAATTTTAAAAACTTACAAAATATCCCTGTTCAACAAAGATAACGGAGCTACAGTGCCAAAGACAGATACACAGGCACACAGACGCACATACACAGAAACATAGATAGCAAACCGTTATAAATAAATAGGATAGAATTGTAATTATTACGTAGGTATGTACTTATGTGGGGGTGTGTGTTTAATTTCTTTATGTATTTTTATGGTGTTACAATAATGATAATGAGATACTATTTTATTCAAATCTATACTAAATAATATTATAAAGTGGAAGTGCGCTAAGTGCGCTGTGGTAATAGCTAATTATACGTAAGTACCATGTACTACAAAGATATTGTTTTTCATTCGATCTAAAAAAAAGTCCGCGACGTTACACCTATATCTATCTCTTATAAATAAGCCACACTAAGGCATTTTATGTCAAATAATTTATTTAAAAATTTAAGGTGGTTTTTCAGCATTAATATTAGGCAGGCATATTAATCCTTACTAGCGAAACATACTTCATCATCAAGATAATTTTATGAAGATAAACTTTGTCTTTTACAGCATGTTATTTGACCTCACCGTTTAGGAGATAATGTAAAATTAAAATAATTCAACAATATTATTAAATCGAACGGGCGGTGCGCGAGACGCGGCCACCAAACGAGAACGCGTCGAGCGTGCGTGACTGCGTGCGACGCGGTGCGAGAAATTCTTTTTTGTATTATGATTATGAATTTATGATAGTTACATTCATGGGGAAGGCTGTACGGCTATACGGGGACGGGAATTCCTACGGGAATGAAGAGTTCCGTTACCTATCTCCGAAGTTCTTCATAAGATCTTCATCAAATTGAAATGGGATCAGTCCGGGAAGATACACTTCCAAAAAAAAATGGAATCATCAAAATCGGTTGACAATTGGCGAAAATATCGCTAAGCAAACGTACAACAAAAAAAACAGTCGAATTGAGAACCTCTTCTTTTTTGGAAGTCGGTATTGACTATTGACTATTGTATTGTATATTATTAAATATACAATACAATAGTCAATTAAAAACAGTTTAGTGTATGTAATTTATAATTTCTATACATTTTTCCTCTTGCCAATAAACACCGATAAAGTAACGCATTGGATTGGAAAAACTATCCAAACTGACCACATAGTTTTTTGTATGTCTTGTCATAACTTGATACATTGTTAGTAATTAGTAAGAGGATGGACTCTAGTGTACAGCGCATAAATGAGCTGGTCCGGTAGCCTAAACGTTACCAAAAGTATGTTATTATAATATTTTCATAGGAAATGGTCATACTGTAACACTTTTACACTATGGCACGCGACTCACGAGTGCGCTGCGCGTATTGTTTGGCATAGACGAGACCTACACAAACGTTGCGGACACCATAAATATTATTATTTGTTGTGTTGTGGTGGCTGTGAGTAGGTACCCACCTAGCGTATAACTACACTTATATTTCTTCTCTACATGAACACCACAACATTATTGCACCGATATTCAACTCTCATGTAGGAAATACGAGCTATTATTTTTGCATTTGTTTAGGAGTAAGATAAGTGAAAACGGACATTTCTAATAAATAACAAATATTATAAGACTTATACAAACTTTCCGAAACCATCAAGACTAACGTAGCGGGGTGAACTACCTATTTGACATTTGAAAACAGTAAATCACTGTATCATGTGCGCGCGAGGTGGCTTTATGCACTCTGAAATAGGGTTCAAATTCAATTGTTTTACATACTCGATGCGGTTGGTAAATCTATTCCGCGCGAAAACTAAACCACTAAAGCGCACGTCTTTATGCGTACTGAAATAAGGTTTAAATTAAACTGTTTACACACATGTCTGCGGTGTGGAAATTTATCTGTTTCGTGTCGGTACTTACCTAGTTAGTAAAGTAAATTATGTATATACCTTTTTGTTTATTCAGCCAAAGTTTATAAAAAAAAGTAGTCACCGCTGCAACGAAGAGCCGTGACAACTTTTTTTCCCCCATTTTTTTATACAAAATTATAGCTACATCTAATAAAAACTAACTATATTACAACTGTTTGAACACTAAATTGTATACAAGTATTATTATTTAACCACTCGACACGTGAAAATTCCAAAATAAAAAATAAATCTTACGTAAATAAACATAAACATTAAATTCGCGGCACACTGGTGTGCCGGCAGTGCTAGAGCGGTAATCAATTTAGGCTGAGCCAGTAACAGAACTTAGCGGGGGTGGCGGGATCGCAAAAATTTGGCACACGTCCGACCTCCAACACGTTCCGCTCGGGACTAAATGACACGGGGCGCGCTCATGAAACGACAAAATCACTTGATTTTGGAATTAGTGGGATACGTATTTTCATATTTCACATTATGACGGCCGATTTATATCACATTTTTTACGACCTTTATTGTGGTATAAGTTTTATTACTCAAAACCTTATATAACTCAAATGAAATGATAATTACATCTTGATTTTGACTTGTCTTTGCGATTTAATTGGATGCAGTAAAGTGCAAGTAATCGTGTATCGCACGGCCGAAATCGCAAGATCGAAGTGTGAAATATGTAATATATTTTTTTCAAAATTTAAATCCGTGTTGTTTACGAATAAAACACAATTTTACACAATGCAAAACAACGTTTTTCCGGAAAACCTGGCCTTAAAGGTCTGTTCGAGTGACTGTATTTCTATTACTTATTGTTTTTATTGTGTGTGTGTGTTTTTAAAGTGTAATTAGACTCTGTTATTGATATACTGTCTTGTTTATCCCAATAAAATGGGGACGCCAATATCCTGACACTATACCTTACCCACCGCTCGGAGGAAAACTCATCCATTGTTCCTACATATATATCTGTGGCCTGGTGGTAATAGGGCCAATATCAATACACCTTATTTTGAGTAATGAGCATTGGACCAATGAACCAGCATTAATAGTTATTATTTACGTGTTATATTGTAGTGTAGCAAAAATATTTTACTTTTATTTGATTTATGTTTTTATATTGATTTATGAATTAAATTCTAATTTCAGAAAAATTGGGTATTTCTGAAAATATTAACTACTTAAGCCCCTTTATCACTGACGATAATTATTATGTTAGATCATAATTACGTATAAAATTAATCAGAATTTACAATACTTCTTCATCTGAACTTGACATAACATCCTACGTTTCGGGGCCAGCCTCCAGCGACGCATTAAATGGGCGACTAGATGAGCTAAGCATCTAACTAAGATTCTTTAACAAAAAGGGCTAATGTTAACTTTGGTCGTTTTAGTTCTTACTGTATTACTAGCTAAGTGAAAAAATAATATTTCTTATCGGCTTAAGTACACTGCAGCCCTTTTATCACATATTTTTTTAATTAAACGGTATGAAAGCGCACACTACATTGGCCTTTTTTACGTAGTAACTTTTGAAAGATTGTTGATAAACTAACGCCCTTTTAGCACAATAAAATATCATACTTTTTCAATAACCTGGCGTTACAATCTCATTTCATACAAAAACGAACTTTGGCCCTTTTAGCACCAGGGCACAGATATATAGGTGGTAGATTGCATAATTCCGAATATTAATTCGAAAAGAAACACCCAATCTTATCACAGTCCACTCATCACTTTGTGAAACTTTTCTTTAGATTTGAGCATATCAGTTGAATGCACGCAGAAGGACCTGTGTGCACTAAACTGATATGCTCAAATCTCAGTTATTACAATTAGAGAGATGACTGGCCACTGGGTGGTCGCAATTTAGCCAGAGCCTGTTACCGTCAGTGCGTTCGATAACCACAGGCTGTTATCCCTCAGATGGGTAAACTTCCATTGAGCAGACTCTCACCAGCCGACTTTCCCTTTCAAAGCGCAGAAGTTGACTACGCAGGCCCTATAACCTCGTCTAGTCGTCAAGGTCGTGGATGTAGATTGGTTAAGGTCATCGTAATTCTTGTGTGCTTCACTACAAAGGCCATTCATTTAGAGTTGGTGGCGATTTGACGAGCAGTAATTATTTACAGGTTATACGTCGGTTTATGTCTCGAAGAGAAAAACCTCTCAACATCTACTCCGATAACGGAACGTCGTTTGTAGGAACCTACAATGAGATAGCTGATTTTTTTAAACGCAACTGTGACTCCTTATCTGATAGTACGGTTCAAGATGGTATTAAATTCCATTGTATTCCTGCTTACGCTCCACATTTTGGTGGTCCTGTTCCTGTAACGAATATCCGGGACTGCTTTACGTGAAAAATCACTTTTCAAGTAAATAAGCTTGAATGCAGCTGATGGTCGATGTTTCAAAAGGTAGGTATATAATTATTATACAATAGTCTTCGTAGTAAACAACTTGCTAGTTCTCGGAATCCGATGCGCACAAAAAAAAGATCGGCTTTATCAGCTTATCACTGCTGTGGAATGTAAGCCTTTTGTTCTCTCAGTAGGTGTCCCTACTAGATAGATCCGCGATTGCGACCATATGACGGATGTGTTAAAGGTCACTATTGCTTGTTCGGAATTCGGGTTAATTAAATACTTACGACGTGTTGTTTGAAAGCAAGTATATTGGCGATTAACTCAATACTATGAAATTGAAATAACATGAGATATATACATATGTATGGTTTCATTAATATCCTTGAAACTACACGGTTTGAAATCAAATCGATCTACGGTTTAAAATGTTTGCACTAGCCATACTGACGGCGAATATAATAATAATATAATATTGATAATATTTTATTTACCCAAAAAGTTTGTACAAAAGAGACTTAAATTTAGTAAGCTAGTGTTATAATTATAAATACAATACAGCGAACTAGGTAAAAACCTGTATCTCGGTATACAGCGCCAAAATGCTGATGGAAATAAAATGTGGAGACGTAAGCGAAGCGATTTGCACTGGACACTGGTGGCAACAGTTCGGTCGCTCGGCAGAGATCCGAGGGCTTTTGAAGGGAGTGGGTGTTTGATGGTAGTGAAGACTCGTGGTATTGTTGTACCGTGGAGATTGAGTTGAATAAATTAGTATAGATAAATGTAAGTTGTGAGATTAATAAATAAGTTTTGAAGATTAACTGTGGTTATTTCTGAGAGTGCTTTCACATATAGCTAAGTATGCGGATATGTGACTTGCGTAGCTACAAAGACAATAATACTCATTCTAAAAGGTATGAGAAACTAACGTGAATGGCATGACGTCATATATTCGAACCTAACCTATCCGAGTCGGGGAGCCCGAAGCTCCTTCTAAGGCTAGGCAAGAAAAACCAAAAACTTGTAGAATCGTACAATGATTGGTCGCCAACATAGTCCAGTAAAATTACGATGGACCAATTTTGCAATAATTCTTACCTCCACCACCTTTAACTGCGTAGCACGGTACTTCTTGGCAAGACGAGTCAGATTTTCTGGCTTCTGACCATCTCGGTATGTAAAGATGGTCACCCATCCACAGACCGACCCCGGCAAGCATTGCTTAACCTTGAAGATCAACCCGTATGGCTGTTATTATTTAGCCACGAGTTCCTCCGATGGAATGGTTACCAACTATACGAGTATATCCTTACAACCTAATTGTAATGTGTAACTGTTTTATGTCCCAATAAAGTAAAATAATATATTTTTCCCTGACGCTTCGACATTGAGAGCGTTTACGCCGTACGGCATTTCATACAAACTTTGAAGTCCTTATTTTTCAAAATGAATGAATCAATTTTATTGAAACTTAGTATACATACGCCATTTAACCAGGTCTAAAAAGTTAGTTGAGAACATTTTCGAAAAAGAGTTCAGGAGGAAAGATAAAGTGATTTTTCACTTTCTATAGAAAACTTAAAATCGCTCTCTCTCTCTCCCTCTAAATTCTTTTTCGAAAATGTTCTTAACTAACTTTTTAGACCTGGTTCTTGAAATTGATTCATTCATTTCGAAAAATAAGGACTTCAAAGTTTGTATGAAATGCCGTACGGCGTAAACGCTCTTAAATGACGTTTATAAACACTGGAGCCACGGTTTATTACTAAAGCTAAAGAATTTTTCTACAGTTTAAATGCACTGAAGAATCTTCTGTATTAAGTGGTGTGTAGGGTTACATATTATAATATCTAAACGTATTCTATTTTCGATCTACGGCTTATTCACATATGTTCATAACTCCCCATAACAACGCATATTGGTCGACTCAAGGACCTACTGTTTTACTTACTCTTTTTGATTAAACGAAAATAAATCCCACCATCGAACAATAATTAAACTAATAATTTAAAAGATATATTGGATATTTCAACTTTTTTAAGGGTGGGAAATTATCAAATGACTCCTTCCGCTCTGGGTGGAACAGGAGGGAGTGTCAGACTCTTACTGACTAAAACCCATCCATGCTCCTCCTAGTGCTTTTTGCGTTCCAGGGCCGCGGTAACTCTTTCTAACAAAATCCGCAACCCTGGCAGGCTCTGGGCTTAACGGGCCCCTACTCCTATGCTGACATCTCTTTGAGGCGCGCGTGGAACACAAGGTGCCGTCAACCTGAGCCTGGCTTTGATCGGACAGCAAGCCACCAACGCTCGCCGTCCGCAGACCTACGGTGGCCGGGAATCGCCCAGCGACTCCCGACGCCCGGTGCGTCTCCCTATGTTGCGGCGGCTGGGGCGTGAGGGTTGTCTCTCCCTCACGCGGCCCGCCTCCTCCTTCACTAGCATTTACTGCTTCGCAGAAGGAGGTGATGGCTTCCCATGCCTCCTCGCTCCGGACCATGGATTGAACCAGGGCCGGACGCGAGAGTTCGCCGCCGTCGATCGCCTTTGCAAGTTTTTAATAAACCCTGGCTGGAGGCTTTAATATCAGGCAAGTCCGGTTAAGCAGACGACAACCTCCTTTTTTTTTTACGGGGAGAAATCCTCATGGATGTCTGTATGAGGGGTCTGTCAGACTCTTACTGACTAAAACCACCCCGGTGTTCCATCTTCCACCTACGCCGGGGATCGCGGGAACGTACGTGACTTCCGTAATCCCCGGCTGGTGCCGGCCCGCCTCCGCGGGCCCCATCTCGTAAGCGGAGGGAGTGAGGTGTTTAACTCCCCCCGCGACGTCAGAGGGGCGCACGGGAACACCACGCGCCGTCACCTCGGGTCCGGATGAATGGGGGGCGACGGATGTCCCCAAGTCCGCCGCCCCTGGACCCAGTTAGGGGGGCAGAAGGAGGGCAGCGTATCCTCCGACGCCTGGTGCGCCTGCTGCGGGCCGGGAGAGCACTCGACATCTCCCTTTCCCTTTCCGCAGCCTCCTTCTGCGCGATGACTGTTTCGGAGAAGGAGACCACCGCGTCCCAGGACTCCTCGCCGCCGACCATAGATCGGACTACGACCACACTCTGCCAGCGTATGCTGCGCCGTGTCCTCCCGACAGTCGACGCAGAGGTAACACCGAGCGTCCGGCTCCCTGCCTATGCGACACAGGAAGCTCCCGAAGCAGCCATGCCCCGTGAGCACCTGTGTCACACGAAACGACCGGGAGCCGTGCCTTCTCCCGAGCCAGAGGTCGAGCACTGGCCGGATGGCCTCGATAGTGACGAGGAGGTAGGGCGTGAGAGCCTGTTCCGCCATTCCGCCACCAGGACTTCGCGCAGCTGCGACCGACGCAGCTCGAAATGTCGCTACGTCAGTCGCTCCCCACGCGCCCGCGCGTCCTTACGCCACCGATGCATTGACGCGAAGACTTTTTCCTCGAGGTCCCAGGGCGGGGATCCGGCCAGTGCGCAAGCCGCCTCGTAGGAGATAGATAGAAAAGAAAGTAAAAGACTTTATTTGCGCCAAGATCGTGCGATAACCCCTTATGACTCTGACGGCCATCACCTTCTGCGGTTTCCGCAGAACAGAAATGGTGCCGGCCGTCAGTTCAGCCGCCCAGATCGGGGCCCCATACAGGGCCATCGATCGCACGATCCCTACGTACAACCGCCTGCAGGCAGTGCTCGGGTCCCCCAGATTGGGAAGCAGCGTTGACAGCGCCCCAGCCGCGCCCAACAACTTGGGCGCCAGCCGTCGGAAGTGGGGGCCGAAATCCCACCGGCTGTCGAGCACCAATCCTAGGTACTTCATGGTGGACTCGACAGCTATACGGGCCCCACCGACCACGATGTGTGATCCCGGCGGTGGCGCCCGCCGGGGCCATGAAAAACTATGGCCTCCGACTTGTTGAGGGCCACTTCCAGGCCAAAGCGCCGTATGCGGCTCACCACCTGTGAGACCACGGCCGTCGCCAGGAACGCTGCCTCCCTGTACAAGCTCCTCCGGGCAGTGACCAGCGTGTCGTCAGTGTACCCGATGGTCCACAGGGGCGGGCCCAAGACCGAACCCTGCGGAACACCGCATGACATGGGGTTCTGGTGTATGCCATCACGTCCCAGATAGGTGACACACCTCTCCGCCAGATAAGTCCCAATGACGCGGCGGTGGTATGGAGGCACTCGATGATAGCGTAGTGCCTCCCGAACACAACTCCAGGGCAGGGTGTTGAAGGCGTTGGAAATGTCTAAGGACACCGCCAACATCACCCCGCCCCGGGAGACCGCTTCCTCCGCCAGGACTCTCACTCGTGATATCGCCGAGATAGTGGAAGACGACAACCTCCTAGGTTGACCTGCGAGAGGCCACTCATAAAAAAAAAACCTTGAGGGACATTCTTTGTCGAGCTGTCGGACCGAGCAGATCACCAGTTAAGTATTTTTCCAGTTACTTATGTTTATATGAAAATAAATTGTACGTGTTGTATGTATGTTGAAAATTAATTATAAGACTATGAATATAGTATATGTATTGCTATGTTGTGTTCTCCTAAATTGTTGTGTGAAATAATTAAATCATGATATCAGTAGGTAATGGTGAATATAAATAATGAAAATGATTAACAATGTTAAATCTAAATAGTACCTACCTATTGCTAATGATACTTCTGCTGTCATGATTTTTATTAATATGTAATGTTATTAAATTGTTAAATTGATACATTATAATTTACCCTCTGGGATAGTTAAGGTTTAGTATCGACTAGCTGTGCTCGCGACTTCGTTCGCGTGGATGTCGGAAAAAATGTATCGCACAGATTAAAAATGTACAGACAGTCTCAATACCCGGCATTACCGAATCCCTCTTAGAATTAAGAAAATAAAAAGGAGGTTACACAGGGCATTAAATACATCACATCTTCTGTTTAAAAGGCCGACCATCCTTGACAGCTCCTAGTACCTCGAATCAAATCGATTCTTATGTTTCGTACTACCTACTTCAAATGAATTAATAATACTAACCAGTAAGTAAAACAAATTAAGGCTCTGCAGGAGCGGGCCATCGGTTTTTCAAAGTTCCCCTCTAGCCAGTACCCCTCATATTCAGCACGTCGTCGCATAAATAAGATTCCCAAACAAGCAGTCCATCTTTTGTTTTTGATGATGCAGGCTCATAAAGAATTATGAAAATTGACAACTTCATAACAATTGCCGTTCTTTCTTGTCAATAGTGTCGTACTGCTGCAGCTATATTTATCGAGGCTATAACTTTAGAACTAGAGGTTGAACTTTATGGAAGCAGGTTCAATAAGTACATCTGGCTATTGTAACCCTCACATTCGATGATTTTGATTCTGGTAAAACAAATTACTGGCCTCTATATTTTTTCCATAGATTTCCTTGTATCCAGATTACTCTTGTTTGGTTCTTCTGGACTTTATAGTATTTTCATTGGAAAGTCGGTGTTTTTTTTTTAAATAAGTTTTGTAATGTTTTGTTGTTCTACCTACTACATAATCTACCAATTTGAAAACGTAATCTTAATCCTGTAAATATGGTAGAATAATAATTATTGTTGTGCGTTGAGGAGTTGCATTTTTTGTCACCCAGATAAATCATCAGACCCTTAAATATGGTAAATGAAAGAGTCGATTTGCAAACATTTATATTCCTAACAAATATCTTTAAACACGGTTCATGATTACCATCCGTTGAGGAGTTTCACTCTTTATCTACAGAACCATGTCCCACTTCATATTTAAATAGGACCAACTGGAACACATTTCCTATAAAATAAAAATATCCTACCTATCAAAATTGATTCATTAACAACCAACTTATGGCTGTACATGGGTACACAAAAAATACATACAGACGAATACAGAATCCGCCTTTTTAACGCTTCTTGCAGGTATCTCTTGCATTCGATAATTACGGGTCATGCATGTAAAACTCATTAATGTATTGTAAAATTTTCTTCCATATCAAACTAGTTATATTATGTATGTCTGTCTTTAACCTCTTTACGTCTTAACAGCTGATCGGATTTGGATGAAATTTGGAACTGGAGTAGACCATCTTTTATTCCGGAAGTATGCTCCCACTATCTTAGTGAAAAATAGCAGATTTTTACGAGTTTTAAAAAAGCAGTAATATTCTTACAATCTGTCGCTTCTAAGAAACCCTCCGATCATTATTTCACATTTTTAATTAAATTGATCAATAACTTTTTGCTCCATGGAGGGTTTGTTTGGTTGCAACTTCATGCAAACGTAGGTCTTAACTAACACCACTTCGCCTGATCTGTCACAGTTTCCTTTTTACAGCTTTTAAGGGCCGACTTTGATTGGCCGTCACTTTAGGTTAATTAGTGTTTATTAAAACTTCGGAGATGCATATCAATAAGAAATTTAAGCTACTGTAAATATTGCTGAAACTGTCAGATTGCGCTGTAAATACTGCTAAAACTCTTCAAAGTTAGCTGTCGGCTACTACAAGGCACGTTTTCTTTGTTAATTGATGTCGGCAATTTTTCCGGAATTTGTCGTTTTTTAGAACGCGGCTCGTTAAAATCATAATTGACGGTCAAAAATGATAGAACTGGGGAGCTCTCAGTAGACAGTCTCCTCTGACATGGTTTATTAACTTCTTCAGACAGTACTTTTCTCTGAGCATATACTTCGAGCATGACGAGAATCAACAATTTCTGGCCATAACCACGTGAAACTACCATACATTGTGATCGGACGGGGGAGCGGGGGTTTACGCCGCGGTTTTGAGAAGAGAACGGCCTGGCTCTTATCGAAGTTAACTTCGATTCTTCATTTCCTGAACCATCTGCCCAAAATGTTTGCAGTAGTAGAGTATAGTAAATGGCCGTGTCGTCAGCGAATAATGCCAACTGGCCCTGTTTACTTCTAGGGATATCGCTGGTGAACAGCGTAAAGATGAGGGGAGATAGCGGTGAGCCCTGGGGGACTCCTGCTCGGATGGGGTGAAGGGACGAGAGTGCACCTTCGATGCGATAGTGAAAGGTGCGGTTCGAAAAAAAGTCTCGCAAGATGAGTACGAGACGGTCTGGCATGCCGAGTTGGTATAACTTATAAATTAAGCCAATGTGCCAGACTTTGTCGATTGCTTTCGCTATGTCGAAGAACGAGGCGCCCGTCATCGCGCCACGCTGAAAACCAGCACTTAGGTGCTCCACGATGCGGTGGACTTGCTGGATGCACGAGTGTTTGGTTCGAAAACCAAACTGCTCGTCGGGGATGAGACTCTTTGCTCCGGCGTTATCTTTGAGCCGCTTGTAAATAAGCCTCTCATAGATTTTATCGTGAAGGTTGGGTAGGCTGATGCTTACCTGGCATTGGGATACCGAATACGGTGGCCTGTTTCCATGCCTGGGGGAACATGTTGTTGAATGCGCTATTGAAGATGGCAGTCATTAGCACTATGAGTTGGGCGGGGAAGAGTTTGAACACCTTGTTAGTGAGGCCGTCGGAGCCTTTCCTGTCCGAGCTTTCCTAGGCTGAAGCCTTTTGATAATGTCCTGCACTTCGTCGAGAGTGACGTGTGGCAGAGGATCATCAGTATCTTCGACTGGTGGTAGGGACGCGCTACGTTCGATTTTGGCGTACACCATATCAAGGTGGGCTTTGTCTACTGGTTGAGAGCTGGGAGAGCATTGGGCCTCTGGACTGTCGGCTAGACATTCTGCTTTGTCGGAGTTGTCGAAGGCGACACTCTTATCGGGACGAATGAGAGTGGCCTCTTCTTTGGATCGTAGCTTCCTCTGAAGTTGCCAAAAAGCGAGGTGGGTGGGTTCGAGTTCGCGAAGCGTCTTGTCCCAGCGCGCGGTACGCAGTTCAGCAGTGCGTTTCCTTACAGCACGCTGCAAGTTGCGCATGTGAGCTTTGTTTGCGTCGCAGGCAAAAGCGCTATACGCACGGATGGCTGCGTTCTTCTCGGTTATCAGATTCCGTACATCATCCGGGAGTTTCCAGCGATGGTCATCCGCCACTGGAAATTCCGGACGGATTGTACGTGATCCGTAAGCGAGTCGATCGCTGTCGTCGTGTCAGCGACTGAGACGATATGGTCGGAGATGGTGTCTAGGTGAGGTGACGTGATGGATTTCAACCTTTCGCTTACTTTTCTCCAGTCGGTGATCACTTGAGACGAGGGAGGTTGGTTGGGATCGAGCGGGCCTGCGCTCGCCCAGGTGCACGATCACTAGACGGTGGTCGGGGGTGCGGAAGGCAGTGGTAAGATGCAGTACACCTCCTTTTTATAGTAGATCAGAGTGCCACCGCCGTGACAACGCGTCCTATCATAGCGAACTATACTGTAGTTGGCAATTTTAGGGTCGTTACGGTGGGGTTTTAAAAAGATCTCCTGTATGAGGAGGACATCTACCTGGTGGTCGCGGAGAAATTTGGCGATCTCGTCGCATTGGTTACTTATACCATTGGCAATAAAAAAACCTAATTTAAGGGAACTGGGCCTCATGGTGGTTGTGCTTGACTTATCCATTGATTAGTCAATCACATCCATTGCGTCTAGCTTGTCCGTAATGCCGCCATTGTTGTTGACAAGTGCAACTGGCCACTTATTTAGTTCAGCGGACATAGACCTAGCCGCACGGGTCATAAATAGGCCGTTGGCTTCCAAGATGGTTTCGCTTACGAAGTTCATAGCCGAGGTGGTCGGGGGGGCGGGGCGCGCATTCACTGCTGCAGGAGCAGGAGGGGGCTGAAATGGAGTGTGAATAATGGCCCCATTACGCCTCCTTCAGACAAACGACAGCCACTGCGCCGCTCAAGAACTGATGCACCTGAGCATGGCGCAGTGATTGATGCCTGCGGACGGCGAGCAATGGGTAGCTCACCGTCCGATTAGAACAGACACGGGTTGACGGCGCGCTCTGCTACGTGCGTACTAGGAGGAGCATGGATGGGTTTTATAAGTCAGTAGGAGTATGACAATCCCTCCCGCTCCAACCAGAGCGGAAGGGGTCAATTGATGATTTACCATCCTTAAAAAAAGGCTTCTCATTTTCGGCAATACAAATCCTTGTAATTTAATACGAATTTTATTTTTACTATTTTTCGGGGATAATAAAGGTTTATTAGGCACTGGAGGTGAAAACACGAACAATTTGCACTTATATAAAAGGCGTGGATTCTGAAGAGATAGGATATGCAGTCTTGGAAAAATCGGAGGTAAATTAACACTCAACACAAACAATACGGATAAACCACGAACCTGTATAATTATATACACCTAAAGACATACGGGAAAAACAGACTACACAAAACCCAAAGCGTACAGACCAATAAGCCTAACATCCTTCCTACTGAAAACCCTGGATAGATACATTTGGGACTAACCCCTGCGCCAATACCCACTCCACAGCACCGACTGCGGCCTTGCAGGCTACGCAGGGACTGCCACCACTACATCTTATACGGGAGGAGGCAGCGGCTTTCAGGCTCAGCACATCTGGCACTTTACGAACAGACTCCAGAATCAGGCAAACACGCATTATGGAAGATGCTGTCAAGCGAAAACCCATGATGATAAAGCTCAAACGACACACCTTTTTCAGAAGCACTATAGGTAACATAGTGCTAAAACAAGAATTGTATGACTACTCAGGTCTTAAAGAGTTGAGAATATACACTGACGGATCTAAGACAAGCACCGGAACTGGAGTTGGAGTCTACTCCAGTGATCTCAACATAAAAATATACAGGCCGCTAGGAAAGCTAAACACCGTCTATCAGGCGGAATACGTGCGCATTATCCAAGCGGACCCTAGAAGCAAGGAGAGTTACGGATACTCATATTCGAATACTCTCCGACAGCGCCTCCGTCCTCCAATCCGTATAAAATAATTACATCACCTAGAAACTCATACAAGAATGCCACGGTGACCAACCGCAACATTGTTGCAACTGTATCTATCGATTAAAAACATGTACGTTTGCCCAGCACGGCCCCCCAGAATTTGCGTATTAGGTGTGCACCAATGCAATGTACTCGCCTCTAGGAGTATATGTACCTGTTTCTTTTTCAATGTACCTCTGTACCTACTTTTGAAGAGATATGCAAAAAAGGGGGCCGTGTTAGCCAAACGTTTTCAGCACGGCCCCCGTGTTACTTGAAAAATAAGAAGCGTATTAAAAAGTTTCTTAAACTCAAGGAATGTACCCTATTAACATGTTATATGTGCCACAACAGATATTGTGAATTCGTAATAACAAATAATTTATGTAGGTATGTCGGAAATACGTTAGTCGATTGAACAATCGAGACGCCAACGCCATCTAGTGGAGGCTACGGAGTCTGGAACGTCGTGCTCGATCGAAGCTGAGTTTGCAGCGGCAGTCTACTGGTGGCGATCGAGCAGTGAACAAGTCTAGGAACCGCCGCGCGTTATGTAAGCTGGTGCTGTGTACCTATTGCGAAAAATTATTTTTGTAGTGAGTTCGAGAGTAAATAATAATTTGATATAAAAGCAAACGGTATAATGTATCATGGCTGATGTTACCTAGGGAGATGTGCCACTTACGTCGTGGATAGGGGGCCGTGCTGGAAAAAAGAAATATAAGAAAATATAAAAAAAATACAAAACAACCTTAGTCAAAAACTATTAAAAAATAATTGATGTTTGGCAAGTAACATATGTAACGCATTCGTGTCTCATACTACTTGCTAAATTTGAAAAATAAACCAATTTTAGTTCACTCAGCACGGCCCTCTATATTTGCCTATATCTTTTTAAATACGACACGTTTCTTTACAAGATTCGACTACCTAAGTTATGTACAGTCTGTTCTCAACATTATCTGACCCACCCTAAAAACACACGAATTTGGACCCTCTTCCTGAACCTATAAGGTTTATTCAATTTATATGAGCTTGTCAGACAAGTGCTCGCCAACATTGTCGGAGCCACTGGCATTTTATATCATTTTGTTAAGCTATTTTAATCATTATCTCGTTGACATTAAAGTTGACTTTTAAGTCACACTACATAATTACAACCCAATCTTTAATTTCGCTAAGCCTCTACATGTTCTTGTGGCTTAGTGGTTTGGTGCTGGATTGGCGACGAACAACCTGTGGATTCGATAC
The DNA here is from genome assembly GCA_947386135.1 of Melanchra persicariae. Lineage (NCBI taxonomy): Eukaryota > Metazoa > Arthropoda > Insecta > Lepidoptera > Noctuidae > Melanchra > Melanchra persicariae. Next base: position 243,765 of record OX376653.1, on the reverse strand, counting down.
ACAGTCCACACATCAGTTTCTTTTTTAATTTGTTTTCATTTCTACAACATTGCTGGCATTATTAAAGAACGACCAATATGATTTACGCCTAATAACTTATCTTGTAAACAGGTGGGTAAATTAAAAACTTAGTATTCACAGAATTTATGTTTACCGAGAATGGTTGGATACGAAGTAAAACATATATTTGCTTCGTGAGGTAGATAATAAATACTTACATCTAAGTGACAAAAGTTACATTATGCCTAATAGCAGTGACTGCGCACACACATTTGTAAATCGTTTTACATCACTCGTTAAGTATTTTTAAGCAATTTGGTGTAAAAAAGCATCATGTCGCAACTTAATGACTATACCAAACATAAAATCTTATTTTTACATGAGCAGAATGTTGGAATTAGAGAGACTGGTCGTCGACTTAATATAGCAGTAAGTGTTTTTTTTATACCTATTTTATTTTATTGATTGTGATTAATGAACGCGTAGTTGGCTATTTTGCCATTACCTACATACCACACGTTACAAGTTACATACACGATTCCAAAAATATTTTTTTTTGTTTTACAGAAATACGGTTAGACTATGGCTAAGACGTTATGGAGACAATGGAAATATTCAGCGGATTCGTCCAGGAGCAAAAGCCATCAAGTATAGTTCCGAATTCGACAGCCACCGCCATTGTTTCAAGCCATGTTGAAAATACATCTTTGCCCATTCGTGTAACCGGAATAAACCACAATATTTCAGTGGAAACAGAAGGCATTTACACGCTGCTGGGATAAGGAATTATAAACCGGCACAGAAAATTGCATTGTCACCTGCTCATCGCGAAGAAAGGGTCCGTTTTGCCCAGGAATATTTATTACTATTCTAATTGGGAAGAAAATGTTGTGATCCTTACTGATGAAAAATCAATGAAATCTCAATGTGTGTAAGTAAATGCTCAATGGATTGATTGTTAAACCATTAAAATGTTGCAGATTATGTGGTGATGTTATTGTTATAAATAGTTTTTTTCTATTTAAATAACATGTTTATTCATTACATATAGGCAGCTATAAAACTGTAAAGCATTTCACAGATGAATTCATTTTCTCTATAACAAACCTATAAGCATAAGCATGTCTTTTTTAATGTTTATAAATGGTTAGATTTGATTATGACATACTAATATAAAATGTATATTAATTTGGAAATAAATGAGCATTTACTTACTTTATCTTACCTAAGTGTTTTAATGAAATAATAAACATTTTAAACTTGCAATTTTTTAGTTCTATTTCTAAAATAAAATGCCCAGAAATGTAAAAAAAGTGTAATAAAATAATTAATAAAAAACAGCTGTGCAAAAAGCGATATTAAGGTAAACATGGTTTTGAACGTAGACAGCGATGAACGACGCGCTACCTTAGTGACCACAAGACCAACTTAACTCTTCTAAGTAGCATTGAAATTTGATCTTAGTTGTTGTAATTATTATTATTATTATTCATTTATTTCAGATATTATATACATCATCACATTTCAGTAACACAGAAATGCTTATGAAAAACTAGTGTTAGTAAAGATCAGACATGACAATAAAATAACATGACCTATTGGATACTCCAACACTCGTGTGCGCGTGTTTACTTGACCGTGTGTAGTCGTATCCATCGCCCGAGCATTGGAGAATCCCACCGGTCCGACAATACGCACAGTATGCTGTTGGTACTAGTACGCATGCGGGTTAGGACGGAGGTACAACGCTTGCGCATGACTGCAGCGAAGCTGTCTACGTGGGCCTCTGCAAACATGCCCGAGGCACTGCAATACCGCGGTAGCCCCATCAGCATCCTGAATGCATTGTTGTACTGCACTCTCAGGTCACTATATGCCCTCTGCAAATAGTCAACCCACAGGCTGCATGTGTAAAAGGACTGACAGTATGCCTTAAACAACGTCACTTTTACCTTTTTTGTACACCGTGCAAACCTGCGAGCTAACATATTACATCGTACAGACAATGACCTGCGCTCTCTCTCAATGTCAGTACTATCTTTCAAGTCATCGGTGATCCAGTGACCCAAATACTTAAATTTTGTAACTCTTTTTAAAGAGTTACCTCCCAAAAAAACTTCAGGTACACTATCATAGCATTTAGTCCCAGACTTAAAAACCATTAGTTCAGATTTCACTGAGTTATATTTAAGGCCATGGGCCGCCGCATAAGATTCACACTTATGTAAAAGTTTTCTCAATGCACAGACCGAAGGGCTCAGCAGCACCATATCATCAGCATAGCTTATATTATTAATACAAATACCATCTATGTGACAGCCGATCCTAGTGCTACGGAGCTCCTCGATCAGCTCATTCACATAAAAATTAAAAAGACGAGGGGAGGAAAGCCCCCCTTGCCTCACCCCGCAATCCAGCTTGTACTCATCCGAGAGTGTGCCTGCCCATCTTACTTGACTTTTCTGCTTATTATACCAATGCATCAGTATAGATACTATTTCCCTGGGGACACTGGTATCCTGAAGCTTTACCCATAACCTGTTGTAGGACACTAGGTCAAAAGCTTTAGATAGGTCCAAAAAACAGGCATAGACTGGAGTTTTCCTAGCTGTATAGTACTGGACCGTCTGTTTGACCGACAGAATAGCACTTTCTGTTGAGAGGCCAGGTCTAAACCCAAACTGTGCGTCGTTCAGTTTCAAGTGTGTCCCTAAGTGCCGGTCAATAAGACTGTCCAGCACCTTCGCTATAATCGTAGCCAGAGAAATCGGCTTATAGTTAGAAACTTCTGAAGGGTCACCAGTTTTATTTTTAATAACAGGAACTACTATAGTTTGCATCAATTTCTCAGGTAAAAAAGAATGACTTAAACACAAATTAAAAAACAATGATAGCACTCTTGGAAGGTGGAAACCAGCGTACCGCAGATGCTCAATGCTGAGACTATCATGCCCTGGAGACTTCCCACTCACCATTTTTCTCATAACGGCGGCTACTTCTGCAGCAGTAATTCTTACGCTTACCTCCAAGTCATGAGCCTCAGCATCGGGCATCGTTGATGAAGCCGGCCCCAGAGGAGATTTTACATTAAAATAGCGACGAAAAACATTAGCTATATTACCAGGATCATGGGCCCCCGCCACGCTCACGGGATGACTCGGTCTAAGATTCATCTGATTAGTTGATTTCCAAAACTTATTGAAAGAATTATTTACATGGTGTTCAGCAATAATATTCATTTTAATTTGCTGCTGGTTATTTTGGCACCATTTCAACTTACATTTAAAAGATCGTCTAGAATTACACATGTCATTGTAGGTACCACCAGAGGTCGGTTTATTGCTAGATAACCAGATGAGGTAACACAGTCGCGCCCTCTCATGAGCGCCGCGCACATATCTGTTCCAGCCCGTAACATATTTCCCTCGCCGTTTCATTCTGACATTGTAGCTACATTCTGCGGCCTCATAAAGTACCATCACAATATTGTCATACATTTTATCTATTATTGACGTATGCGTAGGATCGCTACACATTTGATCGGCACAGTAGGTGAAATCACTAGGAAAGTCTATGTCCTTTAACTTAGTATTACAGCTATCACGATACATACTAATCTGCTCCCTGTCACGCTCACCCCATTTTATTTTATTTTGTATGTAATGCTAGACGCAATATTCTAAAGAATTTAAACCAATATATACTATCATAAAGTTTATTCTTGCACAGCACAAGCAGCCAGCCTTCTCCTCGTGCAAACAGATTATTTTGTATTTTGAATAATCAGTCCATTGAGACATGATAATAAAAAACTACCTACAAAATAGAAAATAAAAAATGTAAAGAGACGTTGTTTTTGCAATTTAGTAAGGCAAGGTAAAATATGTTTGCCCGTAGTGTAGTCACTGCATACCCTCAGTAGCATTTGAATACCAGTTTTATAACGAATACGAATATTTATTTTTCAACTACCCACTTATTACAAAGTTATGCGAAAATATTACCATTTTAGAAAGTTTATATTTGAAGATATTCCGTCTATAGTTCTTTACATTATTACAAGAAATAGTTTTGGAATAAATTCTAAATTGTAAGCAAAACAATATTTTCGTCGCAGGATTTGATCTCGCAACTTGTTTTTCTCCGTCTTAAACACTGACCACGAGACCAGAATTACTTGAACGAAATCATTAAAATAAGCTATTACACTCATTATATTATACCAAGTAGTTATAACATATAACATAATGCTAACGTTATAAAGATCTTTGCGTGTCTGTAAGTCTGTCGAGTCCACGAGCATTTGTTTGATAAGCTCATATAAATTGAATAAAGCTTAATGTTACAGGTAGAGGGCCCAAATTCGTTTGTTTTTAGGGTGGTTGAGACAATGTGGGCAATAGACTGTACTAAGTTTATATTTTTTTTTCAACAATCTCGGGACCATGGGGTCCTGGTCCTTTGGTAGGCGTACGAGGGGCCGAAGCTAACTCGCAGAGGCCCCGTTAGACATTTTTAATGAAATGAGACACCAGCCGAAGATTATCCCTGTATGCATTATAAATGCATACCCAAGGATAATTTTATATATTATTATTTATTTTATTTTATATTTGATAGAATTCCTTTATAAGATGTCATCGATAACATTAATGAAAAAAAAAACAAATTGTAAAAGATAATGTTTATTTTAATGTAGTCGCATACCTAATTTAATTCATATAGGTATAGAATATATGTACCTAATACACTTCTGGACACATCTATTGGCCCACTTTAGAGTTTAGGTTTCGATGGCCCCTACCGAAATATGATTGCTAGATTGAACAAAAACTGTTGATGCAGTTTTAAACCTGATACATTTTACCATCTTTTTCGATCGTATTGTTTTAAATTTGAATTCAGAATACCATACGACATGGAGCTACGCCTAACAAGTCGGATATGCGCCTTGTTAAAGGCAATTGATTTTTGAATAAAAAACATGTTTTATCAAATAAAGGTTTAATTTAATAACGCGTGTTGCCTCCATGGGCATCTACCACAACTCTCATACGATTAGGCATAGAGTTTATCAACCGCTCTATGAAATTTTGAGGGATCATCTCCCATTCCTCTTCTATGGCAGTTTTCAACTCCTGCATCGTCTGGGCAACTGGCTGACGAGCCCTAACACGTCTTTTTAGCTCGTCCCACATGTGCTCAATGGGGTTCATGTCTGGGCTTCTGGCTGGCCAGTCCATAACTGTGATGTTCACATCCCGAAGATATTCCCTGACGATGCCGGCCGCATGGGCTCTTGCATTATCATGCATAAAAAGGAAATTTGGGCCCACATAGTCCGCGTATGGTATCACGTGAGGTTGTAAGCACTAACGAATGTACCTTTCAGCATTTAATGTTGGTAGCCGTGGTCCTGTAACAACCTCAAGTTGAGTTTTGCCGCTCGCGGATATACCGCCCCAGACAGTCCATGAGCCACCGCCATAAGCAACCCTCTCTTCAAAGCAGCATTGTGCGAAACGCTCTCCCTTACGTCGGTAGACCTTCTTCCTTCCATCATTGCCATGTAACACAATTTTAGACTCATCAGAAAAGAGTACACGGCTCCAATCTTGCTGTGTCCAATTTAAATGACTGCGTGCGAAATGAAGGCGCGCTGTTCGGTGGGCTCGCGTTAGTTTGGGCCCATTAGCTGGCTTGTGTGGTACCATATCGCGTTCTTTTAACCTTCTCCGAACAGTTCGAGCGCTCACAGATACTCCGTGGAAGTCGCGAAGTTGGTTTTGTATCTCAATGGAGGTAAGGTGACGATTTCTCAAGCTGGTCGTCACGATGAATCGATCCTGCCTTTCAGTTGTGACCCGAGATCTTGGCCTTCCTTGGCGACGAACAAAGCCGCCAGTCTCTAGGTACCTCCGATAAACATTTCGGACCGCAGATCGACTTAAATTAAGTTGAGCACTCACGTTTCTTTGGCTGTGTCCGGCCTGAATAAGTGCCACAGCTTGGGCGGCGACTTCAGGTGAAGTATCCATAGATTATTGATAGAACCTCACCTTAATGTTAAGAATAAGTAATGTTTGTTGCAAAACCAAAGATATCAATCACTTTTTCAAGAATTAAATCCAAGTAAACCAATAAAACCAAGTTTTCTTAGTATTCGATTGTTTGATATCAACAAACAGGCTCCAAATTGTCTTTTGTTTCTTTAAATTCTGTGTTCGAAATTTAAAAAAAGACTATTGAATGAAATTGTGAATGTGCCAGGTTCAAAACTGCATAAAAACTTTTTGCTCGACCTAATATAAAATTTTAGCTAGGACCAAACGAAACTGAAAATACAAGGTGGGCCAATAGATGTGTCCAGAAGTGTATATGGAATCATGATCACCCCATCAGTTGTAATGTACGATATGTTTGATCCAATTTATCTTTTAAAGTACTGATACCTACAGCAGAATCGCAATTTAACGAACGAATGTACTCCTGTACATAATTCAGGTAGTCGAACTTTGTAAGGAACATGTCATATTTAAAAAGATATTGGCAAATATAGAGGGCCGAGCTGAATGAACTAAAATCGGTTTATTTTTCAAAGGACCATGGGGGATTTTATATGGATCCCGTCCCCACCCTCCAACAGTCAAGGGATGCGTGTCAATATATTTATAAGGATCCAAAAAAAGTCAAAATACCTGTTTTAGTTGAAAAATCGATGGGGATTATTTATAAAAAAAAACTTTCGTTTTTGGGAAAAAAATGTCTATTTTAAATAAAAATCATATTCTTTGTAAATAAAAGCAAAATTCAAAAAAAACCTTCTTGAACTGAAAAATCATGTAAGTACTTAATGACATTTAAAACTTAGTGGTTATTATACCTTTAACTTATTAGTAGGTATTACAATTACTTACATGAAGTTATCTATAAAAATATTATCAAATATTTCTGCAGGTGCATTAAAATCAACGTGGCGCCCTAACCCCATATACCATACTTGCGACGGATATTATGTCGATAATGAAGTTATTATTCTTCATCTTCCCAGTCGCATGCTTCGATCACAAGTGAAAGTATAAAATAGATCATGTACTTCTGGAGAAGTACACGGATTGGAAGAAGGGGAAGAAATTGACGTACATGTACCGAAAAAGAAAAATAAGTAAAAAGACGCGTCCGGCCTTGTGCTCAAGATTCTGTCTGTCTTGGGCCTAGAAGCTGCCGCAAGGGTTAGGACCATACAATTATAGTTTTTAATAATATTTTTGACTGGTTAACCATTTCTAAAGTATTTGTGAGAGCAAAATGTCGGGTGTACGGGTAGGTACTGTTCGAGAAAACCGTCTGTAGAACTGCAATTTTCCAAATTCAAAGGACATGAAAACAGAGCCAAGAGGTAATTTAAGCCAAGAGGTTAAGCTATGTCATAAAGCTTCTGAGGAAATGATTGCAGTCAAGCACGACAATAGTATCATCACCATTGCAGCCAACTGTTATGGATTGGATCCTATCACAAAAGTGGATCGAATTGGATTTGTGGATAAGAAACGTGTAAAAATTCAAGTCGATTGCCCAGCCATTATCAAACAAGGCGGGTAGACCGTTTTGACGAAAACATTGACTCCATGAGCAGCAAAAAGTGGTGGTTTGGCTTAGATGCATGCCAAAATGCATGGGTGATCAGAAGTCAATCAGAAAACAATTGAACCTTTTTTTATGGATTGGAAATCATCAAATGACTCCTTCCGGAGTGCCAGACTCTTACTGACTAAAACCCATTCGTTTTCCTACTAGTGCCTTTTGCGTTCCAAGGCCGCGGTAACTTTCGAACAAAATCCGCAACCCTGGCAGGCTCTGGCCCTAACGGGCCCCGTTTACTTTGCTGACACATCTTTTGAGGCACGCGTGGAACACAACGCGCCGTCGACCCGGGCCTGGTTATGATCAGACAGCGAGCCTCCCAACGCTCGCCACCAGGCCCGCGCCTACGGTGGCCGAGAATCGCCCTGCGACTCCCGATGCCCGGGGAATCTTCTTCTGTTGCGGCAGCTGAGGCGTGAGGTTTGTGTCTCCCTCACGCGTTCCGCCTCCTCCTTCACCAGCATTACTGCTTCGCAGAAGGAGGTGACGGCTTACCATGCCTGCTCGCTCCGGACCATGGATTGAACCAGGGTCGAAAGCGAGAGGTTGCCGCCGCCAATCGCCTCGACGAGGACACGGCAGTGCTCCGCCCAAGCAGGGCAGACCTCCACGGTATGCTCCACCGTGTCCTCTGGGCGATTCTCACATTGTAAACAACTCAAAAAAAGGTAACTTCCGAATCAACCATGTTCGGTGAGTACCTGTGTCAGGCGGAAAGTTAGAACGCCGTGGCACCTCTCTAACCACTCCTCGAAGAGGGGACTTATTGCCGTAATAGTGGCATGCCCAGCACTGGGTTGCGATAGTTGCTGTCTCCATACCGCCATGGTATCTTGTCGGAGGCCTGTCCGCCGCTCTGCAATTTACCGCGGCAGCGGGGATTCGCCCCGGCGGCATAGTGCCTCCCCACACAACGCATACACGTGCGCGACGGCCCTCGCCTCCTGATCCCATGGCGGCAATCCAGCAAGGAGGCTCGCCGCCTCGCCGGAGAACTTGCAGTATCCCCGGGCCAGCCGGATTACCATGACCCTTTGGGACGCGTTCAGGTATCGGGCTGGTCGCTACCTGAGTAACCCGTAAAAGTCCGGCCCCACCCTCACCAGGTGCCCGATGAGGCATTACGGTTATTGTAAATACTCTTTCAAAGAGCTTGCCTACCTCGTCGAGCAGCACTTTGGCCCGGTATGCGGATGGAGAGTCCGCAGGGCGCACTTGTCTTCCAACGAAGTGGGAACTAGCCCCTCTCCAAGCATGCGGATTAGGAACCCCCTTAGTTGAGACCCGAGAGCCTCCGAAAACATGAACCTATTATGACTTTTCCGGCGAAACGTATCAACCGTACTAAATCAACCTGCAAAAATATGGCAAGCCTCCGACCCTGAAATCAGCTTGTGGCGTACCTCTGAGCATTAGAGTGCCAACAGAGGTGAGGAGTGCAATAAGTGCTGACGACCAGCCGTCAACCGACTGCTCTCAACGAAGATGTTATGTAACATTTATTTATATTTAGATAGGTATCTTATATGGAATAAATAGCAATAATCCTCCGTTTAGGGGAACATGCACGAAGTAGACTGTCCCATCTAGCGTATCAATTTCAAAACTTAGGTAAACTATACTTGACAATGACACTTCTGTGCTGCCACCTATAGGTCCTGCACATTCCGTTTAGGATCGAACCAGTTTCTTGCACCTTCATATGCGTCGGTATTAGCGTACTACGCATTGCGCGATGTTACTAACAGTAAGTCACCACAGGATGAGGTATAAAAGATTTATTTTTTTTTGGTTCTGGTAAAGTAAAGATATCTTATTAAGATACAATATTGGACGCTGTATTGTATTCCACATTACTGCGCACTAAGTAAATGAATCTGCATTCTAATACTAAAATCGAATATGAAAATATTAAAATATGTTATAAATCCTAAACCCCATATATTTGAAGTAAGTCGCCATAATAAGAAATGATCTATCATACGAGACGCTTCCGATGACACCTGTTTGAAATCTGTTGGAGGGTGGGGACGTTTCTTCCCAATGTCCTTTAGCAAGTTATATGACACACCAATGCGTTACATATATTGTTACTTGCCAAACATCAATTATTTTTTAATAATTTTTGATTAAGGTTGTTTTGTCTTTTTTAGATATTATTTTCTTATACTTCTTTTTTCCAGCACGGCCCCCTATCCACATCTATGTATTATTTGTTATTACGAATTCACAATATCTGTTGTGGCACATTCCTTGAGTTTAAGAAACTTTTTAATACGCTTCTTATTTTTCAAGTTACACGGGGGCCGTGCTGAAAACGTTTGGCTGACACGGCCCCCTTTTTGGCATATTTCTTCAAAAGTAGGTACAGAGGTACATTGAAAAAGAAACAGGAACATACTCCTAGAGGCGAGTACATTGCATTGGTGCACACCTAATACGCAAATTTTGGGGGGCCGTGCTGGGCAAACGTACATTAAAAAACAATCGAACTCGTTTCTGCAGGTATCATCGCTCCCTCCTGAGTCAGTACTATACTATACGAGTATATATGCGTAGTAATATGCTTTCCACTAAGTAACCGCACCGAACGACAATATTCTATAAGGAAATACTGTAAAAAAAATATTCTAGGCAGCCAAATACAGCAGTCTGACTAGTTGTAGACTAGAGGGACAAGCATGGAGGATTCCACGCTCCACGCTCCTGGCAAGGCTGGCAAGACTGGCAAGGCTGGCACAGCTCACTGAACTAAATGTTCACATTCGTGTTGCTGGACGAGTGCCTCGTCCGTTAATAAGTAGTTAGTTAGCGTTCGGGTGACATTATTTACCGACAAGGAAAATGCCGTTGTGGTTTTATTGTAAATATTATTTTTGTAAGTAGCCTATTATTATAAAAGTAAAGGTCTCCTCACACGCTAAAGTGGTTCAACAACACCATTTGTTAGTAACTTACAAACAACAATAAACACAACAACAACTAACAACTATACCATCCTCCATTCCTTTAACTAACAGTTAATACTACTTGACGCTATGGTTCTCGTATGATGACCAGTACGAATTGTATGGACTTTAAAGAGACTGACCTCTGACTTTGTTTCGGTGCTTCTTCTCAGGGTAGTCAACACCGGCCTCATCTAGCTTAAAAAAATGACCAAAACCATTGACGTGTAAAAGTGCTATGTTTATTAACCTACTTGCAAAATAAATATCAATTGTCATTTAATATTTTTAAATTAATTAGTGGTTCTGTTTGTTGTCGGACGTAAAAGAATAGCACCATCCCATCACTATCCGTGGGTGTCGTAAGAGATGATTAAGGGACACAACAGAGAATGTGAAGCATTCCCTGTACATTGCAAAGCTACACTGCGATCGCCAACCCGCCTGCCAAGCGTGGCGATTACGGCAACCCCCCCATTTTGCCTATATCCAGCAGTGGACGTCTTTCGGCTGATATGATGATGATGAATATTAATAATTAAAAAGTAAGTTAAAAAACTAAAACTCGACTGCTGAAAATCAGGCTCTAAATGTATTAAACAAGCAAATATTCATTTTTTTGCTAAGGTGGCCTGAACATAAGTATATTATCTATTATTATTATAGTAATATTTTCTTGTTTCATACTTTATAGAACGTAAATCACGTTCTACACTACAGTAGTCGGGTTGTAGTTTTTTATTAACATACTTTTTATTTAAATAATTTTAGGGCTATAAGTTAGCATACACACATTAAAACTATTTTCTCAATGTCGCTCGGCAATCATCGCATTTCCGAATATAAACGAATGCTAATTTCCATGTCCATCAATAATTAGATTAATTATCGTGTAAATTATATTTGAATTCAGAACTGAGTAGTTTTTGTTGTTTTGTTTTGATTTCCGTGTGACTATTATATATCAATAAAGTTTCGGCTGTGCATTTTCTGTCAGTCACTCAGTAACGGAAGAATTTTATAATGTTACACAAAAGACCGAAAACGCTCATTAAGTGAAAAACAACTCACATTGCGTTGCATTGTGGCTTGTTCCAAAACTCGACATCACCAAATTCGCTTCGTGGACTCGTGGCACTCAAGAAAACGGCCACAACGCGTTGCAGAAAAGAAGAAATGCCATATCGCGTTCTGAGCCCTAACTGATGCAAAAAAATCGCGTAAAAAAATATGCAGAAGTTTTGAAGTTTGTAGTCACCCTTTGTTTTCTGAAGAGTATAATTACATTTGATATTTTTATAATTTTAAATATTTTGGCACATTTGAAATGTAATTTAATATACCTACTAATGAAATTTAATAATAATGCTTGTATGCCACCTACTGTGGCAAGACACAGAGACCCTACCCTGTTATTGTTCCACCTTTTTTACCTGTGTACCCAAATGAAATAAAATCAAATACGTTTATAAACGTATTTTATTTGATTTTATTTGAACTTACGGCACCCTGACACGGTTTGGAGGTTAGGTTCGAATGGGAAGGCAGGAGCAAGAGTGAGTGAGCGAACCTAGCTCTCGTCATAGGTACCATTCGTGTTAGGTTTCTTTAAGCCCTGCACACAGAATAAGCAGGTGGCCGATTAATATCAGCGCCATGTCTGTACAACATACTTACTTCGTGAAGTAGTGGCACCTGAAGGGCTCAGAACGCGTCGCGGCATTTTTTCTACACGTTGTGGCCGTTTTGGACATACATGCCAGTAAAAATCATAACCCACCCTCCTTTTGCTTCGCCGTAAAAGTAACGCATTGAGTGGGCTTAAAAAAATCTTCCACATCGCTGTCAGTCCTTCAAGAATTCCATTATTTTATCCAGGATGTAATCAGAATACTTACTCTATTACTTATAGAACATTTTTTTTTTACAAAAAAATACAACCGACTTCTAAATAAAAACCACTACAAAGTACAAAATAATGACGGTGTTTCTGCTTTGCTTTCTTCGTTTTTGACACCGACTTCCAAAATTGAAGTTATTTTGTAGGTAAGTAAGTAGGTACCTAGTGGTTTTTATTAAGAAGTCAGTTGCATTTTTTTGAAAAAAAGTTTTTTTTTTAATTTTCACTTTTTAATGCAACCTCCCAAATATTCCAGCCAGTCCATATGTATAACTGTCTGTCTACGAAGTTTTTCATCAGATCTTTACAAAATTTAAAATTTTAGAATTCTGCAAATCCGTTTATACCGCTTATACATGACGGAGTTATGCCCGAACATGATTTAAAAAAAACAAAATAAATACAAACCTCCGAATTGATAACCTCCTCCTTTTTGAAGTCGGTAAAAAAGCTGGCAGCCCTACTTGTGGTACGTTCTTTTGCATTTGTGTATATTTGATTGTGCCCGATTATTTTGTCGCGCCTCTTTTCGATTCAGCTGGTAGAGGCAATGTTGTGTCGTGTCCAGACTGATAGGACCGTAGCAACTTGTGGCGCCTGTGTGGGGTGACCTTTATTCCTGGAAGAGCGGTTCGTTTGCGGGAGGGAAGCACACGCGCCGCACTCACACCGCGCGAGTGCTCCGTGCCGCCGCTATGTCGTATGTCGTGCTGGCCGCGGGCCCCGCTCGCACCTTGTGCGCAGTGTCCCGTGCTCGCGCCGCCGCCGGCGTGGGCTGCTCGCCCGCCGCGCTGCTCTCGCTGGCGCTTCTGCTGGCCGCCGGGTTGGCGTGCGCATCCACCGCCGCATCCAGCGCACCATTAACCGTCACAGACACAGTGCAAGCAAACAAAACCAACTGTGCTATCCTGGCAGCTAAGAGACACAAAGGTGAGTGATCCTTCATGTTAAGCCACGCTGGCCTACCGCGGCTACACGTGCATGTATCTTACGTCATAATGCACTAATTAGGTATTACTGTATATATCTTCGTCTGACGTCAAAGTCAATTAATTTAATTCAAATAGACCATTAAAAGGCACTTTTGAACGTCAAATTTACAGTTTGAGAAAATAAAATATTATACTTAATGACTCTAGTTGTCCATTTGCAAAAGCTCTTTTGGAGAAGAACGGATAAAAAGCTCCATAGTTACTCTCTTCAAATAAAGGTTTTACATTATTAGAGACAGCACTAATAATAAAAATCAAATATCCTAACTAAGTTAACCCTAAAAGATGGCGTCAAAAAATTCATCCGCATCGCTGTCGACTGGAAGAGTGCCCAAAAGACTGGCGGCATTGCCACGTTGTATGGCAATGCCAAAGACCATTAATCAATTGATTATGTGAGGACGACGCACCCAAAATAACACTACAGCACTAATAGGTACAAAGTAATACAAGCAGAGGTAGAATTTATAAGTTTGCTATTAAGGGACATAGTACCTACTGACATATTTACCAATTTTGTAACCATTGATTAATATAATTAACAACAATGGATCAGTGTGTGTTATAAAAATTAAATATAAAAAACAGTTCAAATATACATCTGTACAATTATATGTATAGAACCTAAACATGAAAAAGTTTGACTACTACACCTTAGATTGTCCTATGGTGCTATGGTGCTGGACCAGCATTCTTATCTTTAATAATTATAATCATCTAGTTTGTAATATGCTTCTTTACAAAGTGTGCTTTTAACATAAGTTTTAAATTTTCTTACATTTAATTCTAATATGTTACAAGGTATTTTGTTGCTACATTTACTTAACACAGTGTCCTATCAAAAAGATGTTCGTATTTTAGCTGGTCTATAAAATTGTTAATCTAATTTATCTCTATTTCTAGTATTAAAATTATGTCCATCACAATTTTTGCACTTATTTACACTTCTACACTAATAATATAATAGTAAAAATATAATATAATAATAGGTAATAGTTATTTATGATATTAGTGCGGTAAGTTGGTTTTTACAAACGAGTAGACGAATGTAAGCACGAGACGAAGTCGAGGGCTTACCATAGTTACGAGTTTGTAAAAACCAAATCCGCACGTGTGTCATACAACGTTTTTCGACACATTTGCGAGAAAACAGTACAATAGGTAAGTAATGAAATAAAAAAAATTGTCTTTAGAAATCAGTAGGAAAGTCGCAACAATCTTTGACGTTTCTAATATGAAAATGGCGCGAATTTGCAAAAGGCGCCACATGCGCGTGGTGAAAATTAGAACCAAGTCTTTCATTTATTTTTATTTATCTTCTCTCATTTTCTCTTTAATATTAAAACGAGACAAACGTATACAGCAAAAGCACTTCCAAGGAGGTTCGAATCGGTTCGATCATTCAGCTTATATTATTCTCGTGATGTGAAACTCCTTGGTGGAATTCCTATTAATTTTTATGGAAATTAAAAAAAAACCGTAAAGAATACGCACGGCGCTATACAACGGAGTTAGCGGTAAAATATGTACTTAAGTGAGAGTACCTACTTTGCCGCACGCTCCATTGTGTGGTGCATAATTTTGAACTTTCGAACGATGCATACAGGCTTCGTAAATGCATTTTTTGAGCAAATGTGTTGAAAAATATTTATCTACACTAATTTGTTATTATTCTCTTTGTTCATCTTTTAAATATACATTTTATATCTATACATATAATAAAACAGTAGAAAGTTTGTGTCTGTACATTAAACAAATTTACTAAAAATGGGTTGGGGACGATGAAAAAGGAACATACTGCACAAAAAAAGATTTTTCAGATTTTCTTGTCTGTCTGTCTGTTAACGCTAATTTCTGAAAATACTGTACAGATTTACTTGGAGACTGTACAGTTACATGTGGGTTAGCTCTGAGCAACATTTAGTCTTTGCTTCAATTAAATTGGTGGCCAGGAAAAAAAGTTACGGGCATTTAAAGATAAATTTTACGGCATGATTTAAATCGTAGCCATTGGTAACCTCTGTACTGATAGGAACGCAAATTTTAGGCAGTATTAACATGTGAAATCAGCCTAGGCGACTAATGACCGGACTTCTACTTAGAGATGCGTGCGTTCGAACCCCGCCATATGCAGGTGTTTTTGTAAGTTTTGATTTTCTTTTGTGTTTTTGTTTATGTTTAGATTTCCAACATACATACTTAACATCAATGTTTAGGTAATACATTCGCAATATAAATATTCAATTTTTCAAATACCTACAGTGCCAATATTAAAGAGGTTATGACTATAAATAAGTTTTTTTTTTGTAGCATCTCAGCGGCCACTTTCTGTGTAAGCCTTTAATCATGAAGATATGCCATAATATTTTTATTTGTACACTATTTATTATTTTTACACTATATAGACAAGTAGGAATTATTTGTAACAATATAATATTCTTCAGGACCTAATAGTTGGTCCAATATAAGTCTAAATCCACTGTAAATCTTCAGCCATTTTCAGCCATCTTCAGGTTATCGATGAAACAGTGGGCCCAGTAGATAGGTGCAGTACGAAAGATCGCTTGAAACCCACTTCAACCTCACAGAAACCAATCAGCTTTCCATCTCCGCCACGGCCAGCGCCTCTAACATCACCAGCGCCGGAGCCAGTTGTCAGTCAGCAACCCGTTACCACTCGGTCAGGACGCACTGTTCGATTTAAGATACCTGTAGATGATTAATTTAGCTTACTTTTAAGTGTTAGTCTGTAAGTTTAGAAGATTTTTATTTTATTTTTTTAGACGAGATCACCAATAACGATTACCGGGTCAAAATCGAAATCCAAGATGGCGCCCACGAGATTTGACAACTTTTCATCATGGTTGTCATTTTCATGGTTTCCAGGGTCGCCAATAACGATTACCGGGTCAAAATCGAAATTCACGATGGCGCCCACGAGATTTGACAACTTTTTATCATGGTTGTCATTTTCATGATTTCCGGGGTCGCCAATAATGATTCCCGGGTCAAAATCGAAATCCAAGATGGCACCCATGAGATTTTACAACTTTTCATCATGGTTGACATTTTCATGGTTTCCGGGGTCGCCAATAACGATTACCGGGTCAAAATCGAAATCCAAGATGGCGCCCACGAGTTTTGACAACTTTTCATCATGTGTGTCATTTTCATGGTTTTCGGGGTCGCCAATAACGATTACCGGGTCAAAATCAAAATCCAAGATGGCGCCTACGAGATTTGACAACTTTTCATCATGGGTGTCATTTTCATGGTCTCCGGGGTCGCCAATAACGATTACCGGGTCAAAATCGAAATTCACGATGGCGCCCACGAGATTTGACAACTTTTTATCATGGTTGTCATTTTCATGATTTCCGGGGTCGCCAATAATGATTCCCGGGTCAAAATCGAAATCCAAGATGGCACCCATGAGATTTTACAACTTTTCATCATGGTTGACATTTTCATGGTTTCCGGGGTCGCCAATAACGATTACCGGGTCAAAATCGAAATCCAAGATGGTGCCCACGAGATTTGACAACTTTTCATCATGTGTGTCATTTTCATGGTTTTCGGGGTCGCCAATAACGATTACCGGGTCAAAATCAAAATCCAAGATGGCGCCTACGAGATTTGACAACTTTTCATCATGGGTGTCATTTTCATGGTCTCCGGGGTCGCCAATAACGATTACCGGGTCAAAATCGAAATCCAAGATGGCGCCCACGAGATTTGACAACTTTTCATCATGGGTGTCATTTTCATGGTCTCCGGGGTCGCCAATAACGATTACCGGGTCAAAATCGAAATCCAAGATGGCGCCCACGAGATTTGACAACTTTTCATCATGGGTGTCATTTTCAAGGTTTCCGGGGTCGCCAATAACGATTACCGGGTCAAAATCGAAATGCACGATGGTGCTCACGAGATTTGGCAACTTTTCATAATGGTTGTCATTTTCATGGTTTTCGGGGTCGCCAATAACGATCACCGGGTCAAAATCGAAATCCAAGATGGCGCCCACGAGATTTGACAACTTTTCATCATGTGTGTCATTTTCATGGTTTTCGGGGTCGCCAATAACGATTACCGGGTCAAAATCAAAATCCAAGATGGCGCCCACGAGATTTGACAACTTTTCATCATGGGTGTCATTTTCAAGGTTTCCGGGGTCGCCAATAACGATTACCGGGTCAAAATCGAAATGCACGATGGTGCTCACGAGATTTGACAACTTTTCATAATGGTTGTCATTTTCATGGTTTTCGGGGTCGCCAATAACGATCACCGGGTCAAAATCGAAATCCAAGATGGTGCCCATGAGATTTGACAACTCTTTTTGTCTTAGAAGCTCAGCTGTCACAGGGCTTCACCACCTGTCCGTGGGTGTTATAATAATAAATGGCACATCTTAGCGTTACTGTAGCTTATTAAGCTTAGGAAATGTAAAACGTGCGCCTGGTGATAAAGATTGTAATAAATTGTTATTCTTCAAAATCATTCTTCCGCGGATAATCTTAACACCGCAATTTTTAAAATGAGATCAAATGCACAACGCATATCACATCTATGGAAAATGGAGTTGAACTGTCAAAACATTGGTTTGGATTTCTTTTTTATTGTATTGATAAATAGGAATAATATATTTTTTTAAATTTTTCATTTTTCTTATATATAAATAATCAGTTTTTTAAGACATTATAAGTTCCACTTAAAACAAAAAAAAAGTGTTTTGATGTAATTTATTAATCAGTTTGGTGTCGCGAAACTTGGGGGAGGCCTATGTCCAGTAGGTAGTGAACGTCTTTCGGCTAATATGATGATGAAACAAACAAAATTACTATTTAGACTTCTTACTCTACTATCTTACTACTATTTATTTATTTCTTTTTCAACTGCCTGTGATGGGAGACAAATATATTATACCAAAAAAAGATAAATTAACCATAATAAAAACAGGATTCCACGCGGACGAAGTCGCGGGTAACAGCTAGTTTTTAAATATTTCAATAACAAAAAAAAAACGTTTAAAAATATAAAATAGTAGTCCGCCGGTGTCGGGAGCTGGGTCCAAGCTACCGGTGGTTGGGGCTCCAGAGAAAGGAACCTCCTCACAATACGAGCCGTATCGAGGAGAACTGCCTTCTGTATCAGGCCCTTTATGCAACTGCGTAACGCCAGCTTCGACAGGTGGTCGTCGAAGCTTTTGGCTATCAAGCCATTGGCCGTAACGACTATCCGCACAATGACAGCCGAGTCCACATTCCACATGTCGACAACCTCGTGTGCTTAGTCAAGATACTTGATTTGTTTCTCTTTCTCAGCTTTTACGAGGTTATCGTCATGAGGGACTAAATAATAATAATAATAATAATTTATTTGTTCCAAAACATACAAACATTCAAATAAATGGTGACACACAACAATACACTTAATTCTAAGTTCCGATATTGGACATCTGTGTCTGAACTAGATATAAAATATCTGTATTTCAGACATCAGCGCTCTTTCCCTGTCGTGAGTTACACTTGGGAATTAACTAAGTTAGACCTTTATACACATTTTTATAAGATTACAAGGAAGTTACATGGAGAAAAATCTTAATTAGTTGTATAGTGGTGGTAGCCTCCGGTGAGTAGAGTGTAAATGAGTGGATGTGTGTAGGAGGGTGAGTATTATTATAAGCTACTTAACTATAGACAACAGATTTTCAGTCTCAGTATAGTTTAGCTTGCGAATGTAGTCCACTATCGTAACTTTACATATGTTCTTAGTTAAGGGGTACATATTTACAAATTTATTTAGTCTTTCATACAGAAAAGAGCCTAAGAAACAATAGTACTTTCGAACGTATGGGTGTTTGAAGGTCGGCAGTTTATTGTGTGTGGTAACCTTTCGTCTGCGCTTGGATAAGTAAGAGGATTTGTCATAGTTTGTGTTAGCATGGTGTCTCAAGACTGCGTGCAAGACATAGAGTTGTCGGACCGTGAGGACCTCGCAGGACTGGTAAAGAAGGAAAGTTGGGAACAAGTAGGGCCGGGAAGTGCTGACTTTGAGTATTGCTCTTTGTGCAACTTCCAACGGTTTGAGTATAGTTTTCGACGTTCCTCCCCACACAGAAATACAGTACTGCAGGATTGATTGGCCAAGTGCTAGATATACTTGTTTCATTAATTTAGGTTCAGCTGCATTTCTTAAATTTTTGAAAACGTAAATCAGTTTTCTTGCCCGAGAAGTAACGATGTCTACATGAGGTCGAAAAGATAAATTATTATCAATAATTATTCCTAAATATTTAACTTTGTCAGCTTTAATTAGATTAGGGCAAGAACAACGTAGGCTATTACAGCAATTGTGAGCTATAATGGAGAGAGATGAGGGAGGGGGATTACAGTTTCGCATAGAGAAGGTGAGAAATTGCGTTTTACTTGCATTAAGCGTAAGTATATTTTTCTGCAGCCAGTGGCTCACTATGTTGAAACCATGCTGCGCGCTCTTGTAAACATTCTCCCAAGAGTCAGCGGAAAACAGAAGCACCGTATCGTCCGCGTACGATATTATTTTACCTCCAGCAAGATTTAGCTCACAGAGTTCATTTAAATAGATAAGAAATAGACTAGGACCCAAAATACTGCCCTGAGGGACACCGAAGGAGACAGGAAGGTCACTGCTTATATGATCATTTATTTTCACACATTGTGTACGGTCAGAGAGGTAGTCTTTAAAAATTTTGAGTTGATCTCCCCTAATGCCTATTCGTTCCAGTTTCTGTAAAAGCAATGGCACAGAGACCGTGTCAAAGGCTTTAGCCAAATCCAAGAATATGCCCACAGTCTTCTTGCCCGCATCCAAATTCCCTACCACATAATCAACAAGTTCATGGGCCGCATCACTTGTTGATTTGCCAGCTCGGAAACCAAATTGATTATTTGAAAGATGTTTATTTGTTTCTAGGTAACTTGTAAGTCTTTTATTGAGGATGCGTTCTAGGAGTTTGGAGAGCGAGGGCAAAATAGAAATGGGCCTATAATTGGTGATGCGGTTTTTATCTCCGGATTTATGTATCGGATGCACCACTGACTTCTTTAAGACTGTAGGGAAGACACCTTGTGATAAACAAGTATTAAAAAGATGTGTCAAAAGGGGCACAAATGTGTGTTTATTTTCTTTAAGAAGATTATTTGATATGGAGTCCCAACCAGCGGAACAGAAGTTTTTCAGACCCATGATTAAACTCTCTACCTCAGCCTCATCTGTGTCCAATAAGACAAGAGATTTTACACAGGGGTTTGCATTTTCAGATGCAAAATGAGAGTGCTCCGGATTCGCACATTTTGTAGTACAGTCAGCTAGGTTTTTGCCTACACTGACAAAGAAGTCATTCACGAGACCTACAGATTCTCCTGCATTCGATGGATTTATTAATTCAGTCGCGTTATTTTTATTCTTCTTAGTGTTAGTTATAGCTTTTATTGCATCCCATAGTTTTTTGTTATTATTGCCCGCAGTTTTCAAAAAGTTCTTTTCGTACGACGTTTTAACTTTCTTTAATAGACGGTTGCAGAAATTTCGGTACCTATTGTAGATAATTTTGAGCATGCTGTTTTCAGGAGACTTTTTTGACTTTTTATGCAATCTATCTCGGTGTCTCATGGAACGTATCAGTCCTGGGGTTATCCATGGCTAAATAATTTTATTACGGTTTTGATAATTTTAGGACGGTAGTGTTTGCTGCAATTTCATGCTGAATAGTGGTTACGAAAAATTCCATGGCCATATTTGCGTCAGATATAGAATAGACTGGTTGCCAATCAATTTGGGCTAAATTTGAATTTAATTTTTCAACATTTATTTTGTTGACGGAAACGTGGGCAAATGTTCGTGCCTGCCTGCGATGAAGACAAAGTAAAACAGCCTGATGATCAGTGATTGTTGAATTTAAAACAGCAGTGAGCGCCTGACATTGCGCTTTAAGCATCACGTGATCAAGACACGTCTTGCCGCATCTCGTGGGGAGGATATGGGCGGGTAAAATACCGTGGAATGCACAAAGATTTAAGTATTCTAGGGAATTAGGTCCTCGGTCTTCGGGGCAGATGTTTATGTTAATATCTCCAATGACAGATATATTTTTATAGGTACTAAGACTACTTAAGATCTTATTGAGAGATAGAAGAAACGCATCCGTGTTCCGGTTTGCAGGGGATCTATAAATTGCCACTATTGCAGTTTTCGTACCGATTTTTAGGATGAGGCAATTACAGTCTTGGCATGGCGGCTCCTCGCAAATAGCATGGAGACTTATTTTATGAAAAACTGTAACTCCGTCATTTTGATTACAAAAAATATTTGAAGAGAATCGATTATATCCGTCGAGATTAGGTAATACAGGGTTACATGATAACCAGCACTCTGTCAGAATAATGATGTCACAGTCGAAGTCCAATCTGGACAGAAACACCGCAAATGCATCAAAATTTCGAGACAAACTGCGAATATTTTGGGTAACAACAGTCAAACAGTCATTCGGACGAGGAATCATACTTTTGCAATCTTCAACATGACACATAACCGACTTTGACACTGTTATTTCATCAATTTCCCTAGAAATATCAAGCATTTTTGACAACATAATTAGGCACAGGATCATTTAAATGTAACCTCAGACTACAATGTATTATAGGGTAATGTAACTTATGATATTTGTAGATAAATAATTTGATAGCGTATTCAGTAGTCGAGCAAGACAAGTTACGGCGTTATTGCTATAAGTTTTCCAACAGGATATATATATTTTATGTAATTTATGAATTATAGGCGATAAAGGATTATGAACAAATGTAATATTACGTACTTTGTGGATTAGGCTGTATTTAAAGTAGCCAAGTGTTAGTGTGGAGTGTTTGAGTGAAAAATTAACTGATGTATTCGTTTTACAAAAGGAATCTTTTAAGTAAATAACATGCAATAATAAAAAACCAAAATATAATAAATGGAGACATAAAGATCGTGATGAATTAGGTTGAATATACGAGTAATATTGACATAGTCATTCTGTGGCCTTCTGTTCGCCCTTAAGCTTAATGAGGTCTTGCTCATCATTAATACGGATTTGCAGCTGACTACTATAGACTGAGACTGCTATATCAACAATCATTGCGCGACGCTCTAGTCAGTCTATCACCACTATATCAGACTTATTAGCCACAATAGTCCTTTCAGTGATGATAGACCGATCCCAATACAATGTGCAATTGCCATTTTCGAGAACTGGGTCGGGCACATACCTATAGCACGGTACTTCCGATTCCACAAGATTGTATTGAAGAGCAAGTTACTGGTGGATTATCCTGGCAAAACACAACGTTCGTCATCATAACTTCGTCCATAATCGCACAGACAAAACCTTCGGTTTCCCCGAAGAGGTCACCAAAACGCAGCCAGGCTACGGACGCTAAAAAGTCTACATGGGGCCCATGTAGGACCCGATAAAAATTATTATTATTATCTCCTTTATTCATTTTAAAATACATATAAATTACATTTTTAAATATTAAAATACATAGTTATAAAATATTTAAAAATATAAAAAATGAAGCCCACCGGTATCGGGAACAGGGTCCAAGCTACCGGCGGTCAGGGCTCCAGAGAGAGGAAGCTCCTAACGATGCGAGCCATGTCCAGAAGTACTGCTTTCTGAATCAAGCCCTTGATCCAGCTACCTAACGAGAGCCTCCTAAGATTTTGGTAGAGGCTCGTGGCTATTAAGCCGTTGGCTGACACGACTATCGGTACAATGATTGCCGAATTCACATCCCACATGTCGACAACCTCGCGAGCCAAGTCAAGATATTTGATTTGTTTATCTTTCTCGGCTTTCACGAGGTTCTCGTCATGCGGAACGGTGATTTCTACAATCATTGCACGCCTCTCGATTCGGTCCACCACCACTATATCAGGCTTATTTGCAACAATAGTCCTGTCAGTGATGATGATGGACCGATCCCAGTACAATGTGATACTGCCATTATCGAGAACTGGGTCGGGCAGATACTTGTAGTACGGCACCTCCGATTCCACAAGAGAGTATTTCAGAGCAAGTTGCTGATGTTATTATTATTGTTACCTATATGTTTGTTTGAAATGCTCTCTGAAACTACTGGACCGGTTTGAAAAATTCTTTCACCAGTTAAATTCTACATTATCCCTGAAGGTCATAGGCTATAGAACATTTTCAAAAAAGTTAGGGATCCGTATGAAAACTTCGATAATGTTACCCAAGGTGTGAAAAAAATACCAAAAAAAAATCTTATACGACCACGGCTGTTTTATTGTTTCATACTTTTTAGAACGTGAATTTTTTGTGGTTGGATTTTATTTTTTTAAATATTGTTTTAACATTGCCTCTTTTAGTTTCAGTATTGGGTTGTAACACAACCGTTGTAACAAAATAAGTAGGCAAATAAATAAATGTTACCTCACACGCGGCACGTCCGCAAACCTTGCACGATTACCTACCTTGTCCAGACGTGTTCGTTGGATGTCTTAAGGGAAGAGTTAATTAGACTGTGCTGTTACTATTCTGTTTAAATAGGATGTCCTATTTTACAATTTTTTGATAGAAGTTTCTGCTAGTTCCTGTGGTGACACAATGCCTATTGTTGATAACTAAGATTATTTTACAAACCACTATTGTAACAAACTTGTAAATAAAAATTTACAAAATAACATTATTTTTAGGGTTCCGTACCTCAAAAAGTAAAAAAGGAACCCTTATAAGATCACTCTCTTGTCCGTCTGCCCGTGTGTCACCACCGATTTTCTCAGGAACGAGTGGACCTATCAAGTTGAAATTCATACCAGATACTGGGGTTTATAGTCCCTATTACAGGGATGGCAAACCAACTGCACGCGTGCCAGTGATGGCACGCAACAAAATAATTCAGGCAACCTAAATTAATGATCGATTGACAGATAACTCCAGTTCAGCTTTCATTCTGCTTAAATTACGAAAAAATAGCCACCTGCGCGCACTCGCTATAGGCCTCTATGGCGTCGATAAATGCTTCAACCGACTCTTGCGGTCGGCCGGAGAAGGTGGCTTTGCGGAATGGAAAGAGTCCGCGTCGTCGCCATCGTGGTTGGCTGACGCCGCGGCCGGCGAGCTTGATCGTGAGGGGACGGGTAATGCGTCGTTTGCATCTTCCCTCCGATTTAGACTAGTCGCTCTACTCCTGGTCACTGGCATTTTAGTTCGTCACTGCAAAACACTCACTACTATGCACTATTGTCTCACGAAATACAAAGACAAACCAATCATGGTTTAATGATACAATAAGAAACTTAAAACTGTACACAAACTGTATTATAGAATAAAAAAAAAACATTCCGTATTTTAAAAATAATATTTAGTAACACGTACATAGAAAAACAATTTACAATATAATAATTCTATCAATATTCAGTTTTCCTCAAAGATATAATACCTAATAAATAATAATATTATTAGGTATGGACCTATATTTAGTTATACACTGTACAAGCAATAGCTACCTACACACTTGCAAACGGGCGAGAACTCTACCAATATTATTCTCTTTGTTTGTCTTTGAATGTTGAACCAACATTACAATAGGTAGGTATTGTAGCACCACCGGACTCCACCTGTGGTACTAGCTACGAGTACTATATTAATAAACAAAAAACAGAATATGATCAAATTAATACTTATTTAGGCCAATCTGGCTTGAAAGGCCAAATTTATAGGCCTGCGCGTTGCGTTCATGTGTGCGTTGCAATTGTTGAGGTATGTTTTCGATTAAATATTCTGTAGTCGCCACTGTAGTCACAGCCAGCGAGCCAACCGCCATCGCCATGACGTCACATCCTATCACGAGGCCTAAGTGGGGGGTGTGACAGTTGCCGCCAAGCCAGCCAGCCAGCCATTATAAAAGCGAGTTGCGCCTTTGCATGAGTTTCATTACTATTTTGAAAAATCAAGGAAATATAAGTGATTGCATTTATTTCGATTCTTATTATTTCTACGCCTACCTCAGTATTATATTTCAGAAGTGGGATTCACGCAAAATGAAAAGACGAATCTATCGTGAAGAAGATGAAAGTGCCGATTCTGACGCTGATGAAGTGCCTTCGTGCAACGCCGACAAGGATAACTCACCACCTGCAAGAAAAATTTTGAAGACTCTTCTTGCTCGTGAGGTAGAAAAGGCATTTCAAGATCTGCAAAACGAAGTCCCTACCCTGGTTCCAGCGAAGCAGCAACGTGCAGCAGCCCTGATTCCGGAGTTTGACCCTGATAGCGAGGAATGCACGATAACAGCTTGGTTGAAGAAGATAGAACAACTTGGAGAAATCTACGGATGGGATGAAAAAACCAAATCTTTCCATTTACAAGACAAACTGCGGGGTCAGGCAAGAAAATGGTACAACCGTCTTGAAGAGTATGACTTTTCATGGGAACAGTGGAAAAAAATGCTGCTACGCGCCTTCCCGAAGCACCGGGATTATGCAGGTATTTTAGAAGAGATGCTCAATCGCAGAAAATTGCACTCCGAAAGCATGACCAAGTACTATCAGGAAAAGGTTGCTATGTGCTTCAGATGCAAGCTTTCCGACAGTGCTACGATCTCCTGTATAATACGTGGTTTACCTGCTGGACTTCAGTCGAATGCAAGAGCCTTTCAGTGTGAACGTCCAGATGAACTCTACGAAGGATTTCTCTGCGCTCTTGATGACTACCGACCGCAATCTCATGAACAACGTGCAGCACAAAAGGATATAGGGCGACCAGCTGAGAAGAAGACAGGACCTGTCAACCCAGACATTGTTCCATGTCCTCGCTGTAAGAAAACGGGGCACTTGGTACGTGACTGTCCCGAACCAGACCAGCGCAGCTGCTTCAAATGCGGTAAACAAGGTCATATTGCCACGAGGTGTCCTTCCAATTCAAAAACCAGTGAAGTTAGTGCTATCAAGGACATTAAACTACTGTTAAACTTTAGTAACATTTATAAAAAAACTGCAAAAGTGAATGGTGCGTACGTGAAGTCCTACATTGACACCGGCAGCCAGGTGAATGTACTTAATATTTAAGTTGCAAAATTGCTGGAGTTAGACGTCACACCAACAACCATCGCGCTCAAGGGGTTTTCAGGCGCGCTGGTTACCAGCCTTGGGGAAGAAAACTTTCGCCTCGAAATCGACGGGTTGGACGTAAGCTGCAAAGCTCACTTGACCGATATTGACATGAACGACATAAACCTTCTCATTGGTCAGCCAGTGATAAATAGCGACGGTGTTTCCTTAGTTGTACAAAATGGAACAGCTGTGTTACAAAAAGCCTCTGGTTTTCCGTGTGAAGTGAACGTGTCAGAAGAATCCAGTCGTTTCGCAATTAAGACCATCACAGATGAATGTTTGCCTCCGGGAATATCGATCATCAAGGTTAGCATAACCGGGAACCCTGAAGGAAACAACGTGGTGACTCCAGTACGCCACTATGAGCTCCAGGACGTCTCCTACTCGATTCCTGCAACTGTGCTTAGCGGAAGTACTGGCTATCTGAAGATCATCAACAGTGGAGAAAAAGATGTTAACTGGAAGGAAGGAACCATTTTGCTGCGTGGTGAAAGCTGCAGTGATATTCAGGTCAGTGCCACTGTCAGTAATTGCCTATTACTCGACAAAAATTGCCTTTTATCTGCCAAAAATATACACTGTGCCAGCATAGCCTCTAGTAGTAATCGTGCCATAGGGGGGATAGATGTAGATAAAATTAACGTTGGCCCCATAGGAACAACAGAGCACAACAAATTAATAAAACTTTTATCACAATTCGGCGACTGTTTTGCAGCTAGCACTCAAGAGTTAGGATGTACCGATCTCGTAAAAATGCCTATTAAGCTTACAATCGATCAGCCTGTATTTCATCGTCCCTATAGACTTTCTCATATGGAACAAGAAATTGTCAAATCTAAAATATCTGACTTGCTTAGTGCCGGTATTATTAAAGAATCTCAATCGAATTACGCTTCCCCAGTAGTACTAGTTAAAAAGAAAAACGGAGATAGTAGATTATGTGTGGACTACCGTGCGCTCAATGCCATCACGGTTCGCGATAGATATCCGTTGCCAAATATTGACGACCAGGTGTCAAAGTTAGCCGGTATGAATTACTTTACCAGTCTAGATCTAGCCCAAGGTTATCATCAATTATTGATTTTACCGGAAGATACTCATAAGACTGCGTTCGTAATACCTCAAGGTCATTACGAATACAATCGGGTACCGTTTGGCCTCGCGAATGCCCCATCTGTATTTATGCGCCTGATAAATAAAATCATAAACTCTGTAAATAACCCTAGTGATTTTAAATCCTCATCATTAAATCAACAAAATCCAGAAATACTAGCTTTCCTGGATGCTATTGCCATCGATTGACGTACCGACGGGCATTGAATTATTAAAAAATGTTCTCGTTAAATTGCGATCCGAAAATTTAAATCTCAATATGAAAAAATGTTCATTTTAAAAAAATACTATAACTTACCTCGGTCACGAAACATCCCCGGGTAGCATTCAACCAGGTGAACTGAAGTTATCAGCTGTTTCACAATTTCCAACGCCACGTAATGTTCATGAGATTAGACAGTTCATTGGTTTATGCAGTTACTTTCGTAAATTTATAGCTAAATTTGCATTGATAGCACGCCCACTCACGGAACTGACGAAGAAAAATGCAATTTGGACTTGGGATGAAACCCAGTCCAAAAGTTTTTCTGAATTAAAGCAAAAACTTTGTAGTAAACCATTATTAGCAATTTACGATTCAAAACTGACTACCGAAGTTCACACGGATGCTTGCAAGTTAGGAATTGCGGGTATGTTACTACAAAAACAAAATGATGACAGTTTGCGCCCCGTCATGTATTTTAGCCGCGTCACTAGTCGGGAAGAAAGTGTGTACCATAGTTATGAACTCGAAACTTTGGCAGTAGTAGAATCTTTACGTAGGTTTCGGGTTTACATAGTAGGTAAACATGTAAGGGTAGTGGCAGACTGTACCGCCGTTCGCGACACATTAACAAAACGCGACCTCATTCCTCGTATTGCTCGGTGGTGGTTACTAAATCAGGACTATGACATATCTATCGATTATAGACCCGGTGAACGTATGCAGCACATAAATGCATTAAGTAGAAATCCTGTACAAACATTTAATGTTGACCGTTTAGATGTAATGGATTGGTTTGCTACCGTACAAAACGAGGATGAAAAATTAAAACACATCATAGACTTGCTAAAAAGCGGTTGTAAGGATGGCAATATAGTAAATAATTACGTGTGGATTAATGAGAGGCTTTATCGTAAAACCCTGAATGGCAACCGCTTAGTTGTTCCGGGATTGGCTAGATGGAAAATATTACAAAAACACCACGACGATATAGGTCATGTAGGTCTAAAGCGATGTACTGAGACTATTAAGAATATTTTCTGGTTTCCCAAAATGTCACGATTTATAAAAAAATACACTTCTGGACACATCTATTGGCCCACCTTGTATTTTCAGTTTCGTTTGGTCCTAGCTAAAATTTTATATTAGGTCGAGCAAAAAGTTTTTATGCAGTTTTGAACCTGGCACATTCACAATTTCATTCAATAGTCTTTTTTTAAATTTCGAACACAGAATTTAAAGAAACAAAAGACAATTTGGAGCCTGTTTGTTGATATCAAACAATCGAATACTAAGAAAACTTGGTTTTATTGGTTTACTTGGATTTAATTCTTGAAAAAGTGATTGATATCTTTGGTTTTGCAACAAACATTACTTATTCTTAACATTAAGGTGAGGTTCTATCAATAATCTATGGATACTTCACCTGAAGTCGCCGCCCAAGCTGTGGCACTTATTCAGGCCGGACACAGCCAAAGAAACGTGAGTGCTCAACTTAATTTAAGTCGATCTGCGGTCCGAAATGTTTATCGGAGGTACCTAGAGACTGGCGGCTTTGTTCGTCGCCAAGGAAGGCCAAGATCACAGGCCAGGGTCACAACTGAAAGGCAGGATCGATTCATCGTGACGACCAGCTTGAGAAATCGTCACCTTACCTCCATTGAGATACAAAACCAACTTCGCGACTTCCACGGAGTATCTGTGAGCGCTCGAACTGTACGGAGAAGGTTTAAAGAACGCGATATGGTACCACACAAGCCAGCTAATGGGCCCAAACTAACGCGAGCCCACCGAACAGCGCGCCTTCATTTCGCACGCAGTCATTTAAATTGGACACAGCAAGATTGGAGCCGTGTACTCTTTTCTGATGAGTCTAAAATTGTGTTACATGGCAATGATGGAAGGAAGAAGGTCTACCGACGTAAGGGAGAGCGTTTCGCACAATGCTGCTTTGAAGAGAGGGTTGCTTATGGCGGTGGCTCATGGACTGTCTGGGGCGGTATATCCGCGAGCGGCAAAACTCAACTTGAGGTTGTTACAGGACCACGGCTGCCAACATTAAATGCTGAAAGGTACATTCGTTAGTGCTTACAACCTCACGTGATACCATACGCGGACTATGTGGGCCCAAATTTCCTTTTTATGCATGAAAATGCAAGAGCCCATGCGGCCGGCATCGTCAGGGAATATCTTCGGGATGTGAACATCACAGTTATGGACTGGCCAGCCAGAAGCCCAGACATGAACCCCATTGAGCACATGTGGGACGAGCTAAAAAGACGTGTTAGGGCTCGTCAGCCAGTTGCCCAGACGATGCAGGAGTTGAAAACTGCCATAGAAGAGGAATGGGAGATGATCCCTCAAAATTTCATAGAGCGGTTGATAAACTCTATGCCTAATCGTATGAGAGTTGTGGTAGATGCCCATGGAGGCAACACGCGTTATTAAATTAAACCTTTATTTGATAAAACATGTTTTTTATTCAAAAATCAATTGCCTTTAACAAGGCGCATATCCGACTTGTTAGGCGTAGCTCCATGTCGTATGGTATTCTGAATTCAAATTTAAAACAATACGATCGAAAAAGATGGTAAAATGTATCAGGTTTAAAACTGCATCAACAGTTTTTGTTCAATCTAGCAATCATATTTCGGTAGGGGCCATCGAAACCTAAACTCTAAAGTGGGCCAATAGATGTGTCCAGAAGTGTATATATCATCATGTCTGCATTGTGCTTACGGAAAAGGTGAATATGGCAAGAGGGAAGGCAAACTTCACCCCATACCAAAGCCTAATGAGCCGATGCGAATGGTCCATATTGACCACCTAGGGCCGTTCACTCGTACAAAAAAAGGGTATCAATACATGTTCGTGATGACTGACGCCTTCTCTAAATTTGTGGTAGCTGAACCAGCTCGTACTGTTAACTCTGTGGAAACCATTCGAGTTTTGAAAAAGATATTTAGTTTATTTGGGTACCCTTTACGAGTGGTTTCTGATCATGGCAAAGCCTTCACGAGCAGGTATTTCAAAAGATTTGCTACTGAAAAACAATTTAGGCATATATTAAACGCTACAGCATGTCCCAGAGCAAACGGTCAGGTCGGACGCACCAACCGTACCATATTGGATGCTCTACGGATCACTGAACCCAGTGATGCTTCTCACAATTGGGATAACAGCTTACCTGACGTCATTTGGTGTATAAATAATACGGTTAATGCAACTACAGGATATAAGCCGTATGATCTAATGTTTGCTCAAACTAGTAGGCCCGTATGTGATGTCTCTATTCCCAATCAGGTATCGGAATCTGTTCAGTCTAGGCGTTCTAAAGCTCGTAAACGTATTCAGGCAGCTAGTACAAAAATGAAGCAAAATTACGATAAGAAACGTAAAAATAGCACTATTTATAAAAGAGGTGACTATGTATTATGGCGACAAGCACCAACCAACAGCGTTGGAAAAGTAAACTCTAAGTTAGATGACTTATATTCTGGCCCCTATGTAGTTATTAAAGTTTTAGGTAACGATCGGTATAAGATTAGAAGCATTAAGGGACTCAGAGGATATAAACAATTTACCGGTCTAGTATCAGCCGACGCTATTCGCCCATACAAGAGTGTAGCACCCATGTCCGATAGTGGAAGTAGCACTGACGAGCAGCTAGAAACAGAAGATCTAATAGACCTTCTTGAGAGTTGAGCTGGGCCCAGGGGTTTCTTCGCCTCATGCTACGTTGATTGCATGACTAATCGTGTTTTATGTTCCCATTGCGGGAGCAATGCTTACAGGATGGCCGAATGTAACGCCTGCTTAAGATGTCACCACTGTAGTCACAGCCAGCGAGCCAACCGCCATCGCCATGACGTCACATCCTATCACGAGGCCTAAGTGGGGGGTGTGACAGTTGCCGCCAAGCCAGCCAGCCAGCCAGCCATTATAAAAGCGAGTTGCACCTTTGCATGAGTTTCATTACTATTTTGAAAAATCAAGGAAATATAAGTGATTGCATTTATTCCGATTCTTATTATTTCTACGCCTACCTCAGTATTATAATTCAATTGTTTTTGAAGTCGTATAAATTAAATTTATTATTGTCCCTCCCTGAGGATCAGGGTCAGGTGACTCTTCCCGATACACTCTGCCGAGTTGTATCCTCAGAGGACGAACTTTTACGTTCAGTATTCGGAGATCTGTCGAGTATAACAGATCAAGAATTCTTGGTTGTGTGAACGCGATATACTGGCTCCAAGAAACGATCAAGCCGCTTCAATAAATGAAAAAATCTTATCGGAAGTTGTAGGGGATGAAGTTGTATACAACGCGTAACAGAATAAACGCAATACCTCTTAAGGGGTCATTGTACTCATCATTTCCTTTAGTATAAGTACCACGAGACTGGTACATGAAATTGTTTCAGGAACGTTATAGGAATATAATATAAAACTGATTTGTTTTAAAACCTCACACGCAATGATCGTCACCGTGGCAAATAGTGATCGGTAAGTGCAGCTAGCTTCCAGCCACCGTCCCCACCACGGGACCCTTCCGAACAGCTGATTTCATGCGTCGATCGTCACGAGTATTTCAACATCCATTGCTGATTTTTTTATTTTAGCTGTATTATTCATGAAAATGGAGTGCTGTGTACAAAGAATGTAATTTTACACTGAAAGAAAGGAAAAGTAACTGAAAAAACGGTAAAAAAATTCTGCACTCAATGATTAAAGAAATCGTTCTGATTTTTGAGACCTATGTAGCCCCACCTTTAAACAATTCGAATCAAAATCAACAAAACAGAACGTCGCACGGCTGGTGCTTTTCTTCAAAGTACGATTATTCAAATTGATTCTTAATTTCATAATATCCAGTAACATAGATCGAAACAATTGTAAGTTTTTAACCGACATCTTTTTTCTTTTTTTTTATTGAGGAATGGGCTAGCTCTTGACCTCAATCCCGCCTGATGGAAAGTGATGGATGAGGTCTATGATGGAGCAAGCGTGCCCAGAAGATGCCTGTACTTCAAAACAAGGAGGAGATTCTCAATTAGATTTTTATTTATGTTTTTTACCTCATAACTCCGACATTTTTGAGCCAATTAGATTTTTTATCTACACTCACAACGTAATGTTCCAAATATGAGTTCAAAACCGAATGCATAAATACATACTTTTTTTTCGTGGATAGGTAAAATTTAAAAAAAAAACCATTACAGTTCAACATTTTCCTTCGATTTTTAAACAACTGCATCATAAAATAACTTTTTAATTTTTAAAGCACACTTTTTCTTTTTAATTTTTGGCGCGGGCTGATTGACTTAAGTCAATGAGCCAGCTTTTATCTTTGTCTATGTTTGAGCGCGCTGCGCAGTCATTCGAATACGCAATGAGAATATCCGCCATATTGGAATTAACTATTTTTCCACTTATTTTATTTCAACTGTATGAGTGAAGATAAAATAGTGTATGCAACGGCATATAATTAGGTATTAAAACACTCGTGTGATGCTATTATCACACTCGTGTTTTAATAACCCTTTTTATAGGGTCGTTGCATAAACTACTATTATGTGAAAGTTCTACATTATAGATAGATAGGATTCATCTGAATCGGTTTAGTAGTTTGATTTCTAAATTAAATAGGTAGAAAAAAATGTCATCCAAGTAAACTAAATTGCGTATTTTGCTTTCCTGTGACTTTTCAGTAGTGTTGTTTGGTGTGGAAAGAGTTTTTTTTTTTTTTTTTTTTATTGGTAATGGGTTTGCTCTTGACTCTAGTCAATGTCAGATATGACAGAGACAAAGTCTACGATGGAGCGAGCTTACCCAGAAGGAGCCTGTTCACTGTAACTTTGAAGAGATTAGGGCTGTAAGCTTTTGGAAACACAGACGCAGGCAGAGAGTTCCACTCCTTTGCTGTGCGCATTATAAAAGACGTTTGGAAACGCTTAGTGCGAATTGGTGGAATAGCTACAAGGTAGGGATGGTAAGATGCAGTGCGTCTGGATGTCCGATGGTAGAAGGGTATCGGGAACAGAATCCAAGCTACCGGTGGTCAGGGCTCCTGAGAGAGAAACCTCCTAACGATACGCGCCGTGTCCAAGAGTACTGCTTTCTGGATCAAGCCCTTGATCCAGCTGCCCAACGAGAGCCTCTTGAGATGTTGGTCGAGGCTCTTGGCAATTACGCCATTGGCCGTGACGATTATCGGCACAATGACTGCTGTGTTCACATCCCACATGTCGACAACCTCGCGAGCCAAGTCAAGATACTTTGTTTGTTTTTCATTTTTACCCAACTGCGTATCGCCAGCTTCGACAGGTGGTCGTCGAAGCTTTTGGCTATCAAGCCATTGGCCGTAACGACGATCGGCACAATGACGGCCGAGTCCACATTCCACATGTCGACCACCTCGTGTGCTAAGTCAAGATACTTGATTTGTTTTTCTTTCTCAGCTTTCACGAGGTTCTCGTCATGTGGAATGGTAACATCGATTATCATTGTGCGGCGCGCTAATCGGTCTATCACCACTATATCGGGCTTATTAGCGATGACAGTCCTATCAGTGATGATAGACCGATCCCAGTACAACGTGACATGGTCATTTTCGAGAACTGGGTCGGGCACATACTTGTAATACTACCGTATTACAAGTATGTGCCCGATCCAGTTCCCAGTCCTCAGAATCCACAAGTTGGTATTTCAAAGCAAGTTGCTGGTGAATAATCCTGGCCACTTGGTTATGCCTGTGCAAATATTCGCCGTTAGCCAGACGAGAACAACCAGAGATAATATGTCCGATGGACTCACCCGGACGGTGGCATGCCCGACACACGTCAACCGTCCCGTCCTTCATAATATGTCTCCGGTAGTTGTTCGTCAAGATAACTTCGTCCATAATTTTATTGCACAAACAAAACCTTCAGTTTCTCCGAAGAGATCACCAAAACGTAGCCAGGCCACAGACGCTAGGAAGTCTACGTCGGGCCCATAAAGAGCCCGATAGAAGCGCCCGTGAAGCTCCTTGCCTTTCCATACCTCCTTGCGGTCATCTGTAGTAAGTATCACAGGTTTGCGCCAGTTCTCTTTAGCCATGGACAACGTGGTGAGTCCCTTGTCCACTGCGACCACATCACGGTGCATACCCACATCGACTTTGAGAAAATATTCTCTGAGACTGCACATCTCGCGGTTGTGAAGAGTCTTAGCATTTAAAAAGCCTCGACCTCCACACTTCCGCGGGATGTACAGTCTCATCACCGAAGATCGTGGGTGATGCATCCGGTTTGCGGTCATTAGTGTACGCACCCTCCTATCCAGGGCGTCGAGTTCGGTTTGAGTCCATTTGAGTATGCCGAAAGAGTACATTAATACCGGCCGTTATTATGACCCAACCGTTGAAGGCGCGCACCTTATTTCCGCCCGACAAAAGGCTGTTCAAAACCTTCTTCAGGCGGCCAAAGAAGCGCTCCTTCAGCGATTGCTTCATGTCAGTACCGTTAATGCCCAACGCTTCCGACATACCCAAATACTTATAGGTTTCGGTCGAGCTGAGGGATCTAACCTCTATGGAATCCGAGAGTTGAATTCCCTCAGATTGTTATTATTATTATTATTCTCTTTATTCATCTTTTTTACATACTTTTTATATTTTTAAATATTTCAATAACAAAAAAAAAACAATAAAAAAACATTTAAAAATATAAAAATAGTAGTCCGCCGGTGTCGGGAGCTGGGTCCAAGCTACCGGTGGTTAGGGCTCAAAGTCAAAGTCAAAGCATTTATTTCAATTAAACCATTTACAGGCACTTTTGATTGTCAGGGTCGGTCAGTCAAAGAGGTAAAGCTATTTGCACGTTCCAAAGCGTAGATCTCTATGGAGAAGAACGTACAAGAAACTCCATGGACACTCTTTTGAATCAATTAATTATTACAAAGTTGTGGTTACATTGTTCTTGTTGAAATTATTCATAGACATGTGAGAACGATGTTAAAAGATGTGCACGACAAAAGCAAAAATGGAACAATTCAAAATACTAACAAATTAAAACAAACCGTGGCAGTCCAGTCATTAAAACAAACAGTCCCAGCTAACGGAGCCAAATGATGAATGAAACACAAACTGCACCATCAGAGAGACTTGAGTGAGCATGACACTCCCAACAGCCAGGGCACATTAAAGTCTTACCCAAAAATGATAATTTGTCTTGAAGGTACACAGTACTCACACATGTGCCGTTAATGCATGAAATTATACAATGCAAAATTAGTTCGAGTCTATACAATGAAAAATCTATGTTCTTTCAATATTCAGCGGGTCTCAAAACTGATAAAAATAAAAATAAAAAATAATTAAATAACTAATTTGTGCGCCCTAGTGGCTGTGGAGCAGGAGCAGCATTGAGCCAAGCATTTTTATCATCAATGTAATCCCCCAACTTATAATATGCTTGCCTGCATAGTGTGCGCTTAACACAAGATTTAAATTTTGTTTCATTTAATTCTAATATCTGGGGAGGTATTTTATTGTAACATTTTAAACAGTACCCCATGAAAGATGTGGCTACTTTAGCAAGTCTGAAGCCTGGTTGAACTAATTGGTTCCTATTTCTAGTGACATAGTTATGCCTGTCCCTTCGTTTATTAAAAAGATGAACATTCTTTCTAACGTACATAATGTTTTCATAGATGTATTGACAAGGTACCGTCATGATGTTAATATTCTTGAACAGTTGCCTTAGAGAATCTCCAGAGAAAGGAACCTCCTCACAATACGAGCCGTATCGAGGAGTACTGCCTTCTGTATCAGGCCCTTTACCCAACTGCGTAACGCCAGCTTCGACAGGTGGTCGTCGAAGCTTTTGGCTATCAAGCCATTGGCCGTAACGACTATCGGCACAATGACAGCCGAGTCCACATTCCACATATCGACAACCTCGTGTGCTAAGTCAAGATACTTGATTTGTTTCTCTATCTCAGCTTTCACGAGGTTCTCGTCATGTGGAATGGTAACATCGATTATCATTGTGCGGCGTGCTAATCGGTCTATCACCACTATATCGGGCTTGTTAGCTATGATAGTCCTATCAGTGATGATAAACCGATCCCAGTACTACGTGACATGGTCATTTTCGAGAACTGGGTCGGGCACATACTTATAATACGGTACCTCAGAATCCACAAGTTTGTATTTCAAAGCAAGTTGCTGGTGAATAATCCTAGCCACTTGGTTATGCCGGTGCAAGTACTCGCCGTTAGCCAATTGAGAACAACCAGAGATAATATGTCTGATGGACTCACCCGAACGGTGACATGCCCGACACACGTCAACCGTCCCATCCTTCATAATATGCCTCCGGTAGTTTTTCGTCAAGATAACTTCGTCCATAATTGCACAAACAAAACCTTCAGTTTCTCCGAAGAGATCGAAACGTAGCCAGGCCACGGACGCTGAGAAATCTACATCGGACCCATAGAGAGCCCGATAGAAGCGCCCGTGAAGCTCCTTATTATTATTATTAATAACTCTAAGTAATTTATATGATATTCTCTTTCCTTCCATGATTAATGAGCGCGATTACCATAAAAAAATGCTCCCCACCCTGTATTCGAAGCATCGGAAAATATTTCCAATTCAAAATCGGGGGTGTCGACGAAGTTTGAACATGTAAATATATTTTGTGACCACCAATTTAAATCGTTAAGTATGTGTCGTTTCAGGCTTATTTTAGAATTATAATCGTTATGGAATCTATTCACTAAAATGTATTTTTGGTGCTCTAGGGTTTTGGTATATAGCCACCCGTATTTGACGGCAGGGCACGCTGCTGTGAGAACGCCGATTACCTAACTGAGCGAATTCTCTTATGGTACAGGGAGGTAAACCAATAAACTTTTTAACAAGCTGCGCGATATTACAACGTTTGTCCTTAGGTAAGGAAACCGAAAGGGTTGTCGTATTATAGATGAAACCTAAGAATTTGCACTTTTTTTGGGATATTATAAATGAGCTCTTTTTATAATTTATCACAAAACCGAGACAAGTTAACACGTAAAATTTCAATAACATTACTGAGACACTCAGTGTAGGTTTTTCCGATAAGATATATGTCATCTAAGTATATGACCGATTTATGTCCCTTAAGGTAGGTTAACCTCCTTCATAATTTGTGTAAACACTAGTAGCAATGGAAAGACCGTATGGCATGGTGTTAAATTCGTATGTTATGGTTTCCGGTTTTTCTAAATGATTTTGTTATTGGAACTAAAAAAGGCTTCCTTAAGATCTATTGTTGCATGGAAACCATTTTTTGGAATAAGTTTAGAGGCGGTCCTATGATCTTCCATTTTGAAGTGACATTTTTTGAAGAACTGATTAAATGATTTTAGATTTAAGAAGAATCGTTTTTCACCGTCTGGCTTATGTGATAAAAATATGTGAGATATAAACTGGTGTTTTATAGGTTCACAAACGTTAACCGCGCCTAGGTCTATGAGTTTGTTAATGGCGATCGCCATATCACATATTTTCTCTTGTTTAGACCAAAATGTTTTGGTTGTATTATGGGGTTGTAGTACTCCATCTGATAAAGGGATATTGACACCTTGATTAATCCATCTAAGAACTGTCATATTATCGGTGATTTTTGCCCAGCAATCATAATAAAACTTAACTCTGACTGCATGTACCTGAGTCAATGACGTCGTGTTGGAGCAAGTTGCTTGTGGTTGATCTTCGACTGGCTGGATGCAGGGGGAGACTCGGTAGTTGGTCCGTCTGTGACCCCCTCGCCCCCCCCCCCTGGTTTACAATAGCCTTAGAGGCTTTAATTTTTTCTGAAAGGTCGTTGCAAGTTGGATAAAACTCGGCCATTTTCTTTTCCCGAAATCTAACAGATTCCGGTATGGCCGCAGAAACCTCAAGGTTAAGCGTTGGTGCTTGAAGTAACGGGCAGTTTTTGAGTATGAGGTAATTTCTCAAAAGAATCTCCCTATTTTCTTTTGTTGTCTCGTCTGTGATTTCGCCTAATGCCGCCAAAATATTTGGATGGTTTGGTCACAACTTCTAGGGTAGGAACCACTTCGCTCGCCTTGAGAAATATATTATGTACTTACTTGAAGTTTGTTCCGAATCTGATGACGAAAAACCTCTTATTCGACGACGATAAGCCTTCTTTTCTAACCTTCGTATTTTATTCTAGTAATGCATAATTTTACCGAATTTATGTTTTATATTTTACTAGCTTCTACCAGCGGCTTCGCCCGCGTGAAAGTCAGAAATAGGGGGAGGTTTCTTGATTTGTATTGTAATTTTTTATTCAAGAAACACCTACCCAACATCTACCCTACACCTACCCTACACCTACCCTACATCTACCGTACACCTACCCTACACCTACCCTACACCTACCCTACACCTACCCTACACCTAACCTACAACTACCCTACACCTACCCTACCATAAAATAATGACATATGTCTGGTCTCCTGGTAGCTACTTGTGAATTTAGTACTCACATTTCCAGCTCCGGAAATACTTCAACATGTTTCTGGTCTCCTGGTACTTGATGTTTCTGGTCTCCTGGTACTTGTGAATCTGTAGTACTAAGGCAGCAGCGGCCCTGAAGTTCCACTTCGTCCTCAGTCTCCATTAATCCATGCCACTTTCCGGGATAAAAAGTAGCCTATTTTATATTCCAGGATATGAATACCCTACACCTACCCTACACCTACCCTATACCTATCCTACACCTACCCTACACTTACCCTAACAAGCCCAAAAAATACTATGACATGTTTCTGGTCTCCTGATACTTTATGTTTCTTGCCTCCTGGTACTTGTGCATCTGAAGTACTAAGGCAGCAGCGGCTCTGAATTTCCACTTCCTCCTCAGTCTCCATTAATCCATGCGACTTACCGGGATAAAAAGTAGCCTATTTTTTATTCCAGGTTATGGACTACATGTGTGCCATCCCTTCAGCCGTTTTTGCCTGATTGTTACACAAACATACAAACATACAAACATACAAACATACAAACATACAAACATACAAACATACAAACATACAAACATACAAACATACAAACATACAAACATACAAACATACAAACATAATATTAGTAGGATTACGAAGGAAAGTTGGGGGCATGAGTTTTACTGCAAAAAATTTACACCATAACTCACAAAAATGTAAGTACAAGCTTCTACCAGCTGCGGCTTCGCCCGCGTTAATATCGGAAATAGCAAGGTTTCCTGATTTGTATTGTACATTTTTTACTCAGGAAACACACACCCTACACCTACCCTACACCTACCCTACACCTACCTTATACCTACCCTACACCTACCCTACACCTACTCTACACCTACCCTTCACCTACCCTACCTACATAATTATACCAGCCCAAAAATACTATGACATGTTTCTGGTCTCCTGGTACTTGATGTTTCTGGTCTCCTGGTACTTGTGAATCTGAAGTACTAAGGCAGCAGCGGCTCTGAGTTTCCACTTCCTCCTCAGTCTTCATTAATCCACGCCACTTACCGGGATAAAAAGTAGCCTATTTTTTATTCCAGGTTATGAACTATATGTGTGCCAAATTTCATCCAAATCCCTTCAGCCGTTTTTGCCTGATTGTTACACAAACATACAAACATACAAACATACAAACTTTCACCTTTATAATATTAGTAGGATTACGAAGGAAAGTTGGGGCATGAGTTTTGCTGCAAAAAATTTACACCATAACTCACAAAAATGTAAGTATTCATCCATTTTCTTGATATTTTTTATATTTTATGGAAAACACCGCAAAACTAATAAATTATTCATGCCAACAAGCTTTTGAATAAAGAAATATTGTCTTTGTAATAGCGTAACAAATAATATGATGGGTTGGTACCGACCCAGTGGGCAAATAATGATGTAAAGTGTTCTTTTTTTTCTCAGGTCACGACGAGTACTAAACTAGAAGTTAAAGGATTTTGACTTCCTATATGAAAGATATGACGGCATTTGTGCACTGCGCTGGAATGACAATAATGTAGTGACTATATTGTCAAGTGAATTTGACGTCCCACCAATACACAAAACTAAAAGATATTCAGCAGCTATCAAAAGAAGAATCGAAATTGGTCAACCAAACATGGACGCACAATACAATAGAAAGAAAAAAAATAAAGAAAACACACAGATTTGACGCAAACATCGGAACTTATCGCATTGCCATTATAGGCAAAAAATGGTACTTACGTATGAATATTGTACCTGGATAATTGATGTTGCCGGGAACAACTCAACATTGATGGCCAGGTCACTAGGAGCTAAAGTGACACCCTGGAGTTTCGAAGGTCGATAGAAAGGGCGTTGCTACTGAAATATGGATTAACAGAGCCCTACCTGGACGTCCTGGTGCCGTGCCAGCTCTCATTATTACATCTATTACCTATCCTTAACAACAGTGCAGTTCTCGTCATTACGGTCCCTGCGGCCCTACCATGACGTGTTATAGCGTGAGTCGTTCGAACGAGAAGGAGGGATGGAGCTATACACCCTATTTAGCTTCAACCCTCCTTCTCGCTCGGACAACTCACGCTTTGACACGTCATGGTAGGGTCGGGCCCCTGTTATATTTACGGCACGGTCCAGCATCGCATGCCATCTGTATTCCTCCTGACAAGGTGCAGGAAGAGGTTTCAACTTCACTTTTTTGATGAGAACGTGGCTGTCATAAAGATTAATCACAACATACTTTTATTGAAAATCACAACCGAAGTGGCCTCCGTCATAAGCTCTCAAACGACAACAAATTGTATTTCATAGAAATAACACCTAATATCTCTTTATCTGTATTGTTATAAAAATGAATATGTTTGTATATAGATGATTTGTTATGTAGGTGTTACCTAAAAAGGGGGAAAAGGAAAGGGAAAAAAGAAAATTAATTCAATCCTTCGAATTTCATTAACGTGAAAACATAACGTTTGGTCGATGTCGACAGAAATGGTGCATTGGGGGCAGCGCTGCGTCTGGCAGAAGGGAGTCGCCAGCAAGGTGACGTTGGTGTGGGGCAGCGAGCCGGCGCGCGCCGCTGCCGCGCTGCTGGCCGTGGTACTGCGCCACGTGCGCCTGTACAGCGGCGTGGAGCTGGCGCGCACGCGCAGCCCGCTCGCCACCGCCGCGCTCGCAGCTGACGTGCCCGTAAGCCAGAACGGCGCCTACACCGAGTACGTAATCACCTAGATAAATATTCTGTGATATATAATGTTGGGAACATGAATGGATAAAATAAGTAAATAAGTACAACCGCAAGTATAAGCTGTACTTGTGTTACAACCGCAAGTATAAGCTGTACCTTGCGTTTGTGCGGTACTTATACCGCACAAACTTGTTTTGTACTCTCTCCAGCCTTTAATTAGATTGCTGCGAAGACCGAATAATCGTTAATATTTATAACTAGCTGCTACCCGCGACTTCGTCCGCGTGGAATCCTGTTTTTATTCTGATTAATTTATCTTTTTTGGTCTAAACCTCCCTTCCTTTTTTCCACTGTTCTCTGTCCTATGCCACATCTGGCCAATCAATTCGGTAGGAGTCTAATTCATCACGCCATCTCCACCTGGGCCTACCGCGTCGCTGGTTCCTGTTTGGAACCCAATCAGTGGCCACTTTTGCACAGTTCTGATGCGACATGCGGCAAATGTGGCCAGCCCAGTTCCATTTTAGATTGTCGGCTGAGTTGCCTACGTCTGCGATTTGTGTTTTGGAACGAAGTATACTGTTTCTGAAGCGGTCTTTGATTTTGACTCCAAGAATACTTCGTTCCATTGCTCGCTGGCAGACCCCGAGTGCGGACTTTTGACATTTTGTTAACGACCACGTTTGCGCTCCGTAGGTGAGGGTTGGGAGGACGCACATATCCATGAGTTTCTTTATGAAAGTGGAAGTAAGATAGTGGAAGTAAGAAAGTCTAAGTAGTAAGTTTGTTTCATCATCATCATATCAGCCGAAAGACGTTCACTACTGGACATAGGCCTCCCCAAGTGTCGCCACAACAAACAATGATTAATTAACTACATCAAAACACTTTTTTTTTTTTGTTTTAGTGGAACTTTTAATGTCTTAAAAAAGTGATTATTTAATATCTCAGAAAAAATAATAAATAAAAAAATATATTATTCCTATTTATCAACACAACAACAAAAAAATCCAAACTAATATTTTGACAGTTCAACTCCATTTTCGATAGATGTGATCTGCGTTGTGCATTTGATCTCATTTTAAGAATTGCGGTGTTAAGATTCTCCGCGGAAGTATGATTTTGAAAAATGACAATCTTTATCATCAGGCGCGTTTTAGATTTCCTAAGCTTAAGTAACTCTAAGATGGGCAATTTATTATTATAACACTCGTGAGTGTTATAATAATAAATTGCCCATCTAAGCAGGTGGCGAAGCCCTGTGACAGCGGAGCTTCTAAGACAAAAAGAGTTGAGTTAGCTCGGGTGATCTTGTGTCTATCAGTGTTCTTAAAAAACTCTTTTACAAAAAAAAATACAACCGACTTCCAAATAATAAAATAAAATAAAAAATAAAAAATAGTACTGAAACACAAGAAAATTATATTATTAGCTATATTAAGTTTAAAACTGATGAGATTGTGTCTTTAAAAAAGATTGACATTAAGTCTTTCAAAAAGTATAATGCTTATAAAGTATTTGTTTCAAAGCAGAAAGTTATGTATTTCTTAATGACCAGTTATGGCCGGATGGTATTACTGTTAGGCGGTTTGTTCATTTCATGTATCGAACCAACTCTGAATCTAAAGTTAAAGTTAGTTAATTAGTTTCACAATGTATATTAATAACACTAATAAGTACTCAAAATTTACTAGTTCTAATTTTGAATCGGCAAAACGCTCTATTGATAACATTCGAGCAATTTGCGCGTGGTCAGATCTTGTACCCTTGTGCCCTCCAAGAGACATGGCTTCTTCCTCATGACATATTGATGTTAGGGACCATAAGTCAAGACTTTGAATTTACTGGAAAGTCAGCGGTTGATACAACCGTCGGGCCGTTAAGAGGAAGGCCCTACGGGGGAGTGGCCATTCTCTGGAGGAAAGGCTTGTTTGAGTCAGTTTCTGTTTTGGACTGTAACAGTGAACGGATTGCAGCCATTAAGGCAGTTATTGGTGAGCGTTCTATACTTGCTTTTTCTGTCTACATGCCTACCAACTCGCCGGAAAATTTGACTACTTTTACAGATGTTTTAAGCGAGATAAATGCTGTTGTAGCAAGTTATGAAGTTGAAAATGTGTTTGTATTGGGCGATTTTAACGCGCACCCAAAACAAAACTTCTATAAGGAACTGACGAGCTTCTGTACGGAGCAGTCATGGGTTTGTGCTGATATTGAGATTCTAGGTGTTGAGCAGAATCACTACACATTTATTAGTGATGCGCATGGGTGTAGGAGATGGCTTGATCACTGTGTGGTCTCTCTATCAGCATGGGACACTGTTGTGGATGTAGGCATTAAAGAGGATGTATATAACTCTGATCATTTGCCTATATATATTCTATGTGATTTAAATAAAGTAAGGTCAAAACTGGTGACTCAGTCAGTGCCCCGTAGCG
Source organism: Melanchra persicariae (assembly GCA_947386135.1). NCBI lineage: Eukaryota > Metazoa > Arthropoda > Insecta > Lepidoptera > Noctuidae > Melanchra > Melanchra persicariae. The sequence goes on along the minus strand of OX376653.1, from coordinate 199,162 downwards.
CGATTATATGGGGTGAAAGAAACTGTTCTGAAATTGATAGATACCGGTTTTTGTGCAACGGTAAATTGCGTGATATTGATTTCCCCCAGGAGTTTACGGAGTGCAGTCATGGGTCATGTAATTTGGCTGAACATAAAAGTGTATTGGATGAATTGTATGATCGGATTGTGAACGTTCTTTGTGAGGCAGTTGAGCAATCTAAAGAGATAAATAATTGTAAACCTCACAGAAAATATCGGTCAATGTGTGGCTGGAATAAGCATGTACATGATGCTCACGGCGAGGCTAGGCTTAAATTTAAAATCTGGATAGACCATAAACGACCGACGTCTGGTTATGTTTATGAACAAATGAGAGAGTCTCGCAAAATTTTCAAAAGTCGCTTGAAATGGTACCAAAATAATCAGGAGCAAATTAAAATGGACATGTTAGCAGAACAAGGAGCTACTAAGAATTTTAGTAAATTTTGGAAATCCACAGGTAAGTTGAATATTAGGCCTGGCCTCGCGGTGAGTCTGGAGGGGAAGAGCGATCACGGGGATATTGCAAACTTGTTTATGAAACATTTTCAGGTGCGATCTCCCCTTGGTCCCTCAGCTCCTTTTGGTCCCTCGCGAAAAAGTATTGCTGTCAGGAAAAGGAGACGCTTGTGCATTTCTCTGCCAAGCAAGTCAAAAGCGTCATACAAGGAATGAGCAGGGGCAAGTCTCCCGGTCATGATGGACTCAGTATTGAGCACTTGAAATATGCTGGAGTCCACTTGCCGAGGGTCTTGTCACTGTTCTATACGATGTGTCTACGTCATTCATACCTGCCTGAAAATTTTATGAAAACAATTGTAGTTCCCATCGTTAAGAATAGGGTAGGGGACATATCAAATAAGGGTAATTATCGTCCGATTTCCTTGGCAACAATCATGGCTAAGATATTGGACAGTCTGCTTGACTCTTGTTTGAAAAACTTTGTAAAACTCCATGAAGCACAGTTCGGGTCTCAGCCTGGACTATCAACTGAAACTGCTATCTTAAGTCTCAAGCATACTGTTCAATATTATACCGATTGTAAGACGCCTGTGTACGCCTGTTTCCTTGACCTCTCAAGGGCCTTCGATCTCGTCTCCTATGATGTGCTCTGGGATAAGTTGAGGGACAGGGGTAGCCCTGTTGAAATACTGAAAATTTTCCAGTAGTGGTATTCAAATCAAAAGAACCAGGTAAAATGGTCTAACACACTCTCATCGACATATAGATTGGAATGCGGTGTGAGACAAGGGGGTTTGACATCCCCTAGGCTGTTCAATCTGTATGTTGATGGCCTCATCACCGAGCTCAGCAGCATGAATGTTGGATGTCGAATAAACGGAGTGAGCGTCAATAACATTAGCTACGCGGACGACATGGTGCTGCTGGGCCCGACTGCTGGGGCAGTCAGGGAATTGCTCAGAGTCTGTGAGACTTATGCTGCCTCACACGGACTAACTTATAATGTCACCAAAAGTGAATATATGGTTTTTAGGGCCGCTGGTAGATGTCCGGACTCTGTTCCAGAGATTATAAAACTTAATAGACTGCATCTAAACAGAGTGTCCAAATTTAAATATCTTGGACATTATATCACCGACGACCTTAGGGATGATATAGACATTGAGAGGGAGCGTAGGGCACTGGCGGTCAGAGGTAACATGTTGGCGCGTAGATTTGCTCGGTGCTCTGACCTAGTGAAGATTACTCTTTTTAAGGCCTATTGTCAGAGCTTTTATACCAGCAATCTATGGGTCAACTACACTAAGCGATCGCTGGATGTCCTGCGCGTGCAGTATAATAATGCTTTCAGGATGTTGTTGCGACTTCCCCGTTTCTGCAGCGCCTCGGAAATGTTTGCTGAGACCCATACAGATAGATGGCTTTCAAGCCATAATCCGCAAGAAAACTGCGTCGCTGCTGGGCAGAGTGCGGAGTAGTCGCAACTATATCCTGAGAGCTGTGGCGGAGAGCTATACTCCAAATGTCAGACATTTTGTGCGGAGGCTGCTTATATAGGAAACATGTTCTCCTGCCTGGTCATCCTCTGCACGCAGTGTGTCTAATTTATACTTTTATCCCAATATAACTAACACTAGAATATAAGCTATTTGTTATACTAACACAATATGGATCACTGTTGTCCGAATTAAATGAATTAAATTAAATTAAATTAAATAAAAAAAACAACTACAAAGAACAAAAAAACTTTAATTTTGGAAGTCGGTGTTGAATTACGAAGAAACAACCAAAAACACCGACTATTTTTAATTTTATCTACACAGTTATTTTTTTTTATAAAAAAGTTTTTATTTATTACTTTTAGTGGTACCTCACACCAAACAACACCACTGAAAAGTCACAGGAAAGCAAAATACGCAATTTCGTTTACTGAGATAACATTTTCTTCTAGCTATTTGGATTAAGAAATCAAACTACTAAACCGATTCAGATGAATCTCGAGAAGTATATCCTTTCACATAATAAAATTGGTTAATAAATGTCGGAGTTATGCGGTAACAAACATAAAAAGATAAAAAAGCAACCTAATTGAGAATCTCCTCCTTGTTTTGAAGTCGGTTAAAACTTACAATTGTTCCGATGTATGTTACTGATTCTAATGAAATTAAGAGCTAATTTCACCAATGAAACTGGACGCGATCAGTAATTCAGTACATCTAAATGGGCCTGTGCACATCACGTTTTTTAAACGCGCCGTTAACGCGCGTTTTAGAAACGTGTGTCGACGGCGGCGCGCTTTTATCCTACAGAAGGTCTACAGGCTGCGTCTGACTCGCGTGCGTATCGCGTCTGTATCGCTACAAACGCGCGTCAACGGCGTGTTTAAAAAACGTGGTGTGCACAGGCCCTAAACTACGTTCAAGAGCTGTCAGTATAAATATTCTATAGAAATATAATGACACCGACAGCTCATAAACGTGGTTCAATAATAATAATAATAAATTAAATAGAATTAAAGCTGAAATAGCAGAACAAATTCAAAAAGAAGAAGAAGAAAGTATGCATTCTACGCAACAAATGAACACGTTACAGATTACTCAATCACTCACACCTTGTGATCTCTCCTTACAATACGAAACCAATACAGGGAATGAATATTAAGATGACCAACTATCCAACAACACACCACTCATTAGTCAATCAACCACAGATAATTCCGCATTTATAGAATCACAAACATCACAATTTCACCATGCTTTAATAGAGACATTAAATAATTAACTAGAAACACATATGTTGAATTACAATGGAATAGATCCCGCATGTAGACCTTTATTACCCAAAATCCGACCAACTCGTAAATTATCGGATATAATTAGCATATTTAACCAAAAAATTATCCCACTGAAACTTTCATCTCTAGAAAACTTATCCGATACGCATTCATTAATTTATTGCATAACTCTTAAAGTCACAAAACACTTTAAATTAAAAATTAATATAGATAGATCTAACTATAGAACTAAAGTAATAAACGAGCCATCACGGCATAAAAGATTAGGGACGGACATAGATCTACTAAGAAAAGACGTAAATAGATTAACACAATATAAAAATGGCAACACATCAAGAAAACTAGAAAATAAAGTCAAACAAATTATTACAAAGACCAAACAACATAGCTCACATGAAAATTTTAATAAAAGAATAGAAGATCATCTAGACACATTAAAACAAAAACTCTTAGTCAAAAGTCATAGGTTAACAAGATACAAAAAAGCCAAAGAAAGAAAAGATAATAATAGGCTATAAAATACATACTAAAAGATAGTACAGTTAGGAACGATTTATGTAGAAAATGTCAAAACAAACCCGAAACAATACAACATATCACAAGAGCTTGTATGACACTGACTCAAAACGACTACACTCACCGACATAATCAACTAGTTAACATCATCCACCAAAAACTCACAACTAAACTTAAACTCATGCAGGACACATACACGCCGTATTACAAATATTCACCAAGAGCGGTTTTAGAAAACCAATTTTACAAAGTATACTATGATCGCACCATAATGACAGATCACACAATATATAACAATAGACCAGATATTACACTGGTGGATAAAGAAAACAAACACACATACATAATAGATATAGCAGTACCAAACACTAATAACATACAGAAAACCATCACAGAAAAAATCAGGAAGTACCTACACAGAGTTACAAGAAGAAATTACCAGAGTTTGGAAAATGAGTGAATAGAGTCACCATTGTGCCAATAGTAGTATCAACAACAGGTGTTATTCCAAAACAAATATTCAATAGTTTTAATGCACTCAACCTATCTAAATATACATACCTTACACTACAAAAAGCTGCCATATTAAATACTTGCCGGATAGATAGAAAATTTTTACAACTTGATTTAGACAACAATTTGACTGCAGTACATAATAACATACATCAAATAATGATAATAATAACTAGGATTTCACCTTGGTTCACACCCGTGAGATTCTAGCAAATACCAGGTACTTACCTGAGAAAAATGAATAAAAAAAAACGTAATAATAATAATTTATTTATTGGCACACACACAAATTATTTCACGTTAACAATTCAGACGAGAAATTAAATAAAACCAATATCAGATACAACAGAGGTGGCCACGGGCCCCAAACTAGGCACAGCCTGTATCTTGGTGGCCCAGGATTACTGAATAGACATATTAAAATATTATTGTGTGTCAGCACGATGTTAGGTAGTGACTAATAAGAATGTGTCAAAATTAGGAATTAAATATTGAGATCCAAAAACAAGAAAATAAAACTAGGTAGGTGCATATAAAAATAATTAAAAAAAAACAGTAATATCATTCAACTAAAATTAAAATTAAATTCAAATACTATAAACTAAGGTCACAATAGAAAAATACAAAAACAAAAGATTAATGATATTATAAATGTCAGAATTCAAATTAAAAAATTAGAAATACAAGTCAGATCAATACTTCAATAGTCACAATATTTCCAAGACGGTGAAGGAATCTAAAAATAAATAATTTTCATGTCAAAATTGAAATACACAACAAAGAAAAATAAAAAATATATGTATACAGAACATATAAAAGAGTGGAGGGGTGTGAGAGTGAGTAGTGTTATGGTGTGTATGCGTAGGTACAGTTGACCAGGGAAAACCGTGTCTAGAACAGTTATACCTCTACCATGAGATGTCATCGAAAGTGTATAATTTTCGTTTTGACCATATTTATTTTCAGATTATTATCGATTAACCATTGTATTATTGTATTTAATGTTTGGTTAATAACGTGTTCGTAATCATTTTCTTTGTCGCTTTTTATTATGACTGTGCTATCACCTGCAAATAGTACCATTGGTTGATTAATATGGTTCGGAAGATCATTGATATACATCAAGAACAATAAAGAGCCCAGGACACTCCCTTGTGGAACTCCAAATTTTATAGTTTTTGAGTTAGACTTAATATGTTTAATCTCATTTCGTGTTTTCTGACATATTTGTGTTATTTCTACTATTTGTTTTCTATTATGCAGGTATGAGAAGATGAGATCTAACGCTTTACCTCGTATGCCATACATGCTTAATTTTTGCATTAGTATCCTATGGTCAACTCGGTCAAAAGCTTTACTCATATCCATAATGCATAATATCCGCGATGGACAAAAAAATACCAACATGTGCTATCTTTATAGATAGCACATGTTGGTATTTTTTTGTCCATCGCGGCCAGAATAGTTTTCAGTAAGTCATAAATGGCCATATTTATTGATTTCCCCTTTCGAAAGCCTTTCTGTTCGTATACCAAATTCCGTATTTTTTTATTAAAGATTTTTTTTTTTTTTTTTTTACCAAAATATTATATTTTTCTAAGTAACTGTATAGTCGGCTATAAATGATTTTTTCAAATAATTTTGAAAAAATGGGGATCAACGCTATGGGTCTATAGTTTCCCATTTTTCGTTTGTCTTCTTTTTTGTGTATTGGAATGACAATGGACGTTTTAGGTTTTTCTGGGTATATTCCGTTAGAAATACACAAGTTAAATAAGTAGCATAGATGAGCTGAAATATCCGGGGATACATATTTTATGACTTTGGTGCAGATACCATCGTTGCCCACGCTGTGGGTATTTTTCAGCTGCTTTATTTCTCTGTCTACCTCTATAGGTGTTGTAGGAGTAAGAAAACTTGAATTAGTTTTAGTGTTTATTTTATGATTTGAGGGTCGGGTTTTGTTTTGACTGTCATTCCTTAAATTATTTGTTTGGTCTGATTCTGAGGCTTGATCAATGAAGAAGTCGTTAAAATTATTCGCAATAGATTTAGGATCTGTAATCTTGAAAGTTGAATTTAGACTTATTTATAATTGACCATGTCGCTTTTGTTTTGTTTTGTGATGTATTTATGTAATAATTGTTTTATGTCTTCTGAGTTAGTGATATTACTTTCTTAAATCTAGCTGCGTATTGCTTGTATATGCTTTTATTTCTTTTTGTTGGATGTATTCTGTATTGCCATAACATTTTTCTTTTAATTCTACTGCAGTTTCTAAGACCTTTGGTTATCCATTTAGATTTTTTATTAAGCGATTTTGTTATTATTTTGTAGGGGAAACATAAATTGTAAAAACATGAGAAAAGGTCTAGAAAATTATCATAGGCTTCGTTCGGGTTGTTGAATGTAATAAGGTTCACTTTACTTTGTATGAGATTTTTGAATGAAAAGACGTGTGTTCCACTGTAAGTGTATTGAGCGACTAGTTATTCGTTTTATAACATGCTTCTTAAATATTTTCATATGACATATACCTAGCTATTACTAAATAGGCTCACATCTACTACGCTGAACTGAAGCTGGTATATAAATCGATTAATCGATTTAGAGGCAATGGACATAATTTAGTAACAGTTCTTTTTGTTATAGAACTACCACTTTTGACACTATACACCCTCGTAAGACCGTCCGGACCAGGATGCTTGTTGACAATTCGTCCCAGGGACCATTTTCCAGGTGGCAAGTTATCAGTTTTTATCAAAACGACATCTCCTATCTTAAATTCTGTTTCTTTCTTATGCCACTTAGGACGCTGTTGCAGTCTGGATACATATTCATCCTGCCATCGCCGCCAGAAGTCGTGAACAAGTTTTTGTGTGTGTTGCCAGCGAGACAAACTAGACAGCCTTATGTCTTTCAAATCGGGTGATGGGACAACAATAGGTACCTCTCCAATCAAAATGTCCTGGCGTTAGCGGGTTCATATTGTCTGGATCAGTGTCGTTCATGGGACATAACGAACGGGAATTCAAGCAGGCCTCAACTTGGCAGAGTATCGTCGTCATCTCTTCGTAAGTCAAGTGAGTTGTTATAATTCTTTACAGGTGGTATTTTATAGATTTGACACCTGCCTCCCATAATCCACCAAAAGAGGGACTATAAGCGGGAATGAAATGCCATTGAGTACCCTCTGTGGCTAGTGTTTCTGCAATTTCTCCAGTAAATTGTAAGCTTGCTTCGTTCCAGGCATCTTGGAGCTCTTTGTCAGCCCCCACGAAGTTACGCCCTTGATCACTCCACAAGTGATTACATTTGCCTCTCCTGGCAACGAAACGTCTAAAAGCGCCGATAAATGCTTCCGAAGTAAGATCGCTTACAAGTTCAATATGGATTGCCTTCGTGGACATACAGATAAATATAGAAATGTAGGCTTTTGATGTTTTGTTTCCTCGGCCTTTAGATAATAAAATCTGAAAGGGCCCCGCGAAATCTACACCACTATTCAAGAATGGTCTAGATGGAGTCACTCTCTCATCGGGTAAATCTCCCATAATTTGAGCTCTAGTAGTAGCACTAAGTCGAGCACAAATGAGGCATTTGCGAACATGTTTCTTAGCTATTAATTTTGCGTTCAAAATCCAATATTTTGAACGTAGATAACATAACATCAGTTGAACTCCCCCGTGAAGTGTCCTTTTGTGTGCGTCGCCTATAATCAGAGGCGTCAACGTGTTTTTATTTCCGAGAATAATTGGATGTTTTCTTTCATCAGGTAAGTTTGCATGCCTGAGGCGACCGCCTACCCTGAGGATATGTTTATCGTCCAGATAAGGGTTAAGGGATCGCAACGGACTTCTCCTTTTCACTTGTTTACCTTCCCTTAATCTTTCTATTTCTTCAGCGTATTCCTCGTTTTGAACTCTTTTTATGCAAATTGTCAGTGCATCTTCTAATTCTTGTGTAGTTATTTGTTTAGTAATGATCATATTGGCTTTATAGTTCAAGAAATTTTTGCAGTAACAAATAACCTTGAGTAATTCTGGTAAGTTGTTAAATTCCTCAAATTGTGTAGGTATGGATTTCTCTTGGTCTTCTGTGCTGAGGTGAGTACTGACTTTCTTTGTTTTAATTTCTATGTCTGTTGTCATTACTTCTTGTTTACTAATCTTTATTTCCTTTTCAGATAACCAACCTGGGCCTCTCCACCACAAGTCACATTTCTTCAGTTCGGACAGCAACATTCCTCGAGAGGCGACGTCTGCGGGATTATCACTCGACTGTACATGATACCAGCGCGCATTATTTAGGTTTTCTATGATTTCGACGACGCGGTTGGCAACAAACGTTTTCCATCGATTGGGATCACCACGTAGCCACGCTATTACTATAGAGGAATCTGTCCATGCATACATATCTGAAGTTGGAATTTTCATTGCTAACCCAATTTGTTTCATAAGCTTGGAGAGAAGTAATGCACCACACAACTCTAATCTTGGTAAGGATATTGTTTTCAGGGGTGCTACTCTTGTTTTAGCAGCAATGAGATTTACTTCAACCTTGTCATTAGTTTCTGTTCTTATATATACTGCACCAGCGTAAGCTCGTATCGAAGCATCACAGAAACCGTGAATTTGTATATTTGTTTTGTTTGTTTCTGTTGTGCCAAGCCATCTGTCCACTTGTACATCGTTCACACTAATAAAATCTGATCTTATCTGATTCCACTCTTCACGTAATGTTCCACTTACGTTTTGATCCCAATTTACCTTTTCTAACAACAGTTTCTGCATCAGTATTTTTGCCATTACTGTACTCGGTGCAATCCAACCAAGTGGATCGAAAAGTCTTTGTATGTCAGATAAAATTGTTCGTTTCGTCAAAGTCAAAGTCAAAGTCAAAGTCAAAGCATTTATTTCAAATAAACCAATCACAAGTACTTTTGAATTGTCAAAGTCAGTCAGTCAAAAACATGAAGCTATTTGCACGTTCCAAAGCGTAGATCTCTATGGAGAAGAACGTACAAGAAACTCCATGGACACTCTTTTAAACCATCTTATGTTTTACAAAAATCCTGGTTACATCATTACTTGTTGCATCTATATGTGAGAACAATGCAAAGAAAGGAAAAAAATAAAAGTATTCTAAGTATCCAATAAGTATTAAATATAGAAATAAGCCAGTGACAGCTAAGATATGACCAGTCTCCACTGACGGCGCCCGTTCACGAACATGACGCGTGCACCAGCACCATTCAGCTCAACCATTTTGAAGGGAACCGAATGATCAAATACACGCGCCACCATCAGCGAGACATTCTAGCGAGCATGACACACCCTCAACTGCCCCTGCTCACTCATGTCAAACAAGGAAACCATCTATATTATTAACAGTATAGGCTCCATGGTCCTCACATTTACAGGATTTTAAAATAAAAAATGCTTCTACTTTATATAAAACTATGTATATCAATTTTCAAAAACGGAAAAAGAAAAGTAGTATTTAAAACATAACATAAGAAAAGTGGAAATTTTTATTAGTCTACACAAAGAAGGGTGAGCATCTCTTCCAAATATCTTAACTAGAGGAACCAAGCGGCTGAGACTGTGGAGCAGGACCGGCATTTAGCCAAGCATTTTTATCAAGTATATAATCTTCAAGTTTATAATATGCTTGTTTACATAGTGTGCGTTTTATGCATGTTTTAAATGTTCTCTCATTCAGTTCTAGAATTTCAAGAGGTATTTTGTTATAAAATTTAACACAGTACCCCATAAAAGAAGTGTGTAATTATGCCTATCACTAATCTTACTAAAAAGATGAAGATTTTTCCGAACATACATTATGTTTTCGTATATGTATTGACAAGGTACCGTCATGATGTTAATATCTTTAAACAGTTCTCTTAGGGAATCGCACCGACCCAGATTATATATGGCTCTGATGGCTCTTTTCTGCAGAATAAATATAGACTCAATATCTGCAGCTCGTCCCCATAATAAGATACCGTAAGACATGATACTATGAAAGTAACTAAAATAGACCAGCCTCGCGGTATCTATATCAGTAAATTGACGGATTTTTCTGACAGCATATGCTGCTGAACTTAGCCGTCCCGCAAGAGATGTTAAATGAGGACCCCATTGTAGCCTTGAGTCCAGTGTGATGCCCAGAAAAACTGTGTTTTCGACGAATTCAAGTTTCTCTTTGTTCAATACTATGTCGCAGTGATTACTTTTGACATTCGGTAAAGCAAATCTGATACACTTAGTTTTCTTTTCATTAAAACTAAATTATTAGCAGTGAACCAATTTTGGACCTGCTGTAGGGCGTTATTTACGTCGTCCAGATTTGTAGAACGTCTATCTATCTTAAAAATTAAGGATGTATCGTCAGCAAATAACACCATTTGTGGTTGATTTTTTAAAAGATGGAGAAGATCATTTATGTATACTAAAAAGAGGAAAGGACCCAATATTGAGCCTTGTGGAACCCCCATTTTGACTTTTAAACCCCTTGATTTAACACCGTTTATTTGAACTTGCTGCTGTCTGTCATTTAAATAAGACTTCAGTAAGCTGAGTGCAAGTTTACCTAGTCCGTAATGTTCTAGCTTTAGGAGCAAGGTTTTGTGATTTACGCAGTCAAATGCCTTGGAGAGGTCACAAAAGATTCCTATGGCATCTTGCGCCTCTTCCCACGTTGTATAAATGTGTTTCAACAACGTTACACCAGCGTCAGTCGTACAGCGACCTTTGGTGAAACCATACTGTTGATCGTGTAAGATCCTATTGATGTTAAAATGAATGAGCATTTGATTGAGCATTACTTTTTCAAAAACCTTGCTGAAAACCGGTAACACGGAAACAGGTCTATAATTAATGGTGTCTTTACTGTCACCGGATTTAAAAAGTGGTATAACCTTACTGTATTTCATTACATCTGGAAAGACACCTTGGTCCACACATAAATTGAATATTAAAGCCAAGTATGGTGCTATGGTCTCAATTATGGACGTGCACACTTTCATAGACATTCCCCATAAGTCTTCGGTCAATTTGATTTTGATTTGCCGGAAAGCTTTGATAACTGCCATAGGGTTGATATGTTTGAATTGGAATTCAAACGTACAACCTGAAACGTTTGCTCTTAATAAATTAAGTGAGACCTCGGGTGAAGAATTTAAAGCTTCAGTAGTTTTTGATGGTATTTCGGAGAAAAAATTTACAAATTCTTGAGCTACTTCTAAATTAGAGCTTATGGCACCATGTGCAGTCTCCAGTAAAAAATCAGCATTTCGTACTTTATTCCTACTCGTTTCATTATTGATAACTTTCCAAACTGTCTTTATTTTATTATCTGCCGATTTGATCTTGTTGCTAATGTAGAGGGCTTTTGCTACCTTGCAAGTATTTCTGAAAACTTTAGAATATCTGTTTACATACTTATTAAAGGATTCGGTGTTAATGAAAGGCTTAAGGCCATATAACTCATATAGCCTTTCCCTACTTATCCTAATACCTTTAGTCGCCCAGTCACTAAATATAAACTTAGGGAAAGTTTCTTTAGACTTCTTTTCAAAAGTTGTGTTAAATTCCTGTAGTACTACTGAAAAGAAATTATTATAAAATTTATTTGCATCCTCAATATTATGGTCTAGAACATTTAACTTATTTTGTAAGGTAACATTTAATCTAGCTAGTTTGCCTGTTGTAATTGGCCTATATTGTATTTGAATTTTTTGCAATGCAGCTTTAAACTCAAATGTTACCAATTGTCCACTATGATCCGACGGGAGGTAATTAACTATGGCTTTATCTAAATAATCACAATCGCAGAATACATTATCGATACAGGTTGAAGAAGTTGGTGTTACCCTAGTAGGTTCAGTAAAAACATTAGACAAATTAAATGATTTAAAAAGGCTTAAAAATCTGCTGCTGTTCGAATTGCTTTCTAAAATATTAATATTAAAATCTCCACAAATAATCGCGGATTTGTTACCTGCTGCAAGTTTCACAAGGATATCCTCCATTGTTGATTCAAATAAAGCAAAGTTTTGAGGGTTTGGGGGTCTGTACACGCATACTATTACATGCTTATCCAGCTCAACACAGGACAGTTCAATGCAATGCTCCACTGACAAGCTGACAATGTCATTACGTTGCTTAAATTTTAAGCATTTTTTAACAAGGATGAGGGAACCACCGCGCAACATAGATTTGCGGTTAAAACAACCGCCCACACTATAATTTTCATAATTAATTAGCATCTGGTAATCTTTCAACCAATGTTCACTAAAACAAACAATGTCAAACATTGTCGTAACACAAGTACTTTCAGATGTTGGTAAATTCAGGTTGTATTGGAATGTGTCTGTTTTCAGGTTCCACACAATCCTCAATGCCTTTATTGTTCCATCGAGATTTAAGTCTATATGTGCGTTGGTTGATCTTTTTTCTTCATCTATAGACTTCATGAAATTAATATCGTTTGATGACCACTTCGTGAGTTGAAAACCGCCTTTTTGCAGTATGTTGGCGACAGATTTCGCCAGAGAAGTAGCAGTATCGGCATCATCAGCGCCATCAAGCCAGTCATCCATGTAAAAATTACCCTTGATGGATTGTACAGCAAGTGGTTGATCCTTTCCTTCATCATCAGCTGTTTGGTGAAGTGTTCTAACAGCTAAATACGGTGCAGATGCTGTACCGAATGTGACCCTCATCAAACGGTATTCGTGGAAATCATTATCCTCATCTGGTCTCCAAATAACTCACTGGAAATCTGCGTCCTCAGGAGTCACCAATATTTGGCGATACATTTGTTTGATATCGGCCATGAAGCAAACACACTTCATTCTCCATTTCATAATAAGGTTTCTCAAATCATCTTGCAGCTGCGGACCTACCAACAATTCTTCATTTAGTGACATGTTGTTTGTACCTTTGCACGACGCATCGAAGACAACACGAGTCCGAGAGGTCTCCTTATCAGTACGAACTACGGCATGATGAGGTAAGTAAACTGACCTTTTTTCTTTTTCTCTTTCAGGTATCTTCTCCATGTGTCCTTGTTCTATGTAATCATTTATGACTTTTGTGTATTCCTTTTTCAGGTCCGGTGACTTTTTAAACTTCCGCTCAAGTTGCAAGAATCTTTGTTTTGCTATCTCCTTTGTGTTTCCTTCAGGTGTTTGTAACGTTGTACTCGTTTCATTTAATAGTGGACTGTATGTTTTGAAAGGTAATTTGACTATGTACCTTCCTTCCTCATTTCTTGTTGTTGTTTTCTCGTAGATATCTTCACAAATCTTATCTTCTGTTGTTAAATGTCTGTCCTTGTCAGGCTCTATTTCCCATATTGATTTCAACATTTCGTCTACGTCAATTTGGTGATGCATCACAAGGTAGGTATCATTTCGTGGTTTTTCACAGATATCTCCGAAAATAATCCAACCCAGGTTTGTTTTTTGAGCAGTTGGAGTACCTGGTGGACCCTTTATTAAATCTGGCTGTATAATCTGTGCGTATTCCTTGACTCCTAATAGCAGATCTACAGAACCAGGTGTTAAGTAACTTGGATCAGCCAAGTTAAGCCCGACGATGTGAGGCCATGATTGATTCACAATTGTTTTGGTAGGGATCTTAGTGGTCAGTTGTTTCGACATCACGTAGGCTTGGATCGGTAAACTATAGTTATGGTCCCACTGTGATCTTATGTTAAGCTGTACCACGTGTTTGATTTCTGTTCTCGAAGATCCCACACCTACAACACTTCCCTTGAATGGTTGCCGCTTCAGTTTCAATAGTTGAGTCGCTTTCTCGCTTATGAATGTAGCTTGAGAACCCTGGTCTATTAGCGCGCGTAGTGAAATGATATGACCTTGCTCATTTGTTGCTTCTACTACAGCAGTCGCTAACAGTGCTATGCCTTGTCTAGATGTATGATGCGACGCGATCACTGTGTTCACTTGAACTGCCTCCTTCTCTTCTACTACATGCTGTGAAGCCAACGGTTGTGAGGTGCTCGGTGTAGCCGCTGGTTCTGTGTTCTTAGTCTCATGTAGTAAAGAATGATGACGTCGATGACATTTCTGACAAGACACTGGTAGTTTACATCTCTTTACTGAGTGTCCAAGTGCTAGACAGTTAAAACATAAATGTTTGTTCTTCACATATTCGGTTCGCTCTTCTAATTTCATATCAATAAATTTCTTGCAGTGACAAAGCGTGTGGTTTTCTTTGCACATGATGCATGTCTTTTCTGAACTTGGTGTGGCAACATGATAAGAACGTTCTCTGACTTGTTTCTCTCTTGTATTGTTGTTAGTTGTGACGCCGGTAACCAACTCCAAGGTGCGAAACTTGGACTCCATGAAGTTCTTTAATTCACTAAAAGTAGGTAATGCTTCGCTGTCCTCCTTATAGGCGTGTTCTTCCCATCGTGTCTCTGAGTCAAATTTCTGAACTAGCAGAAATATTATTATTTGATCCCAAGAGCCTGTTGTTATTTTTAAATTTTCCAAATTGTTCAGGCATTCTGTTGTTGTATCCAACAATTTTTTTAATTGGGAGGCTGATTGCGAAGTCATCTTCCTCTGGAAAAATAATCTTTTCATGATGCAGTTTAATATGACGCGTCTGTTACCATACCTCTCATTCAACACATCCCATGCAGTGGGGTAATTACTGGATGTCACTTTTATATGAGACAATAACGCCTCAGCTTCTCCACTCAAACTTGTTTTTAAATAATGTAATTTCTGTACATCACTGAGGTTATTATTTTCGTGCACCAAAGAAATAAACAAATCTTTGAAAGTGGGCCATCCTTCATAATTTCCATTAAACTTGGGTAATTCAATTTTTGGTAAATGCACTATATTTTGTGATGCATATGTTACGTTCATACTCGAGTTTCTGGAATCCATCGGTGACGATTCCGTCAACGAAATAAGCATATCTTTCAAATCACCTTGTAATGAGCTGTATAATTCTTCATAAACAAAGAATTCTTCGTTCAAAAAGTATGGCAAAATTCCTTTTTGTTCTTTGGGTGTTATCTTAACTAACCCGTCATGAGCGTTCTTGAATGACATCCAATACTCATCAATAATTTTCACACGTGCTTCTATGTAACCTTTTGTCAGTCTGGTTTTTGGACACTTTTTAAGTTTGTTTGCGTTTTTCGTAGTAAATTAGCACCATCTTCCAAGACAGCAAGATATTGCTGTTGATCTTTGTTAGTACTCATTATTGTTGTTTCACTTTAAACTTAAATCTTCAATCAAAAATGTTTGTAAACTTGTTAATGTTCCGTCGAAGCACTAATAACTTAGTTGCAAAAACATATTCATAGAATAGAATAGAATAGAATAGAATACTCTTTATTATGTACACCATATAAGTTACAGAAAATATATATGAAGAATAGCAATATATTCATAGCAATCCATTCATTAGAACGAGGTGTTTTTTTCTACGAATCCTTATCGCTGTGGAATGCGGTTCTTTTGTCCAAGCGACCCGATGTTAATCGCTCCGTAGTTGCTGTATCCGGCTCGAAGGACCATATGTTGAATGTAATAAGGTTCACTTTACTTTGTATGGGATTTTTGAATGAAAAGACGTGTGTTCCACTATAAGTGTATTGAGCGACTAGTTATTCGTTTTATAACATGCTTCTTAAATATTTTTATATGACATATACCTAGCTATTACTAAATAGGCTCACATCTACTACGCTGAACTGAATATATCACAACACGAGTCATTTGTATTGTAGATGTCATTAAATGACAAGCTGTTTATGCATTTTTTAAATTTACTCAGATTTTCAGTACTATAGTCCCGCCTTCTAATACGCCAAGATTTTATTACACAGGTTTTTTTGACGGGGCATTGTAAAAGTTGAGCTGTGTGGTCGGATATACCAAATTCAATTATTTCACTTTTGCATCTAGGAATATTGTGTGCAAAGTTATCAATACTTGACTTACTGCTGAGCCTGGTAGGACGTCTAATTTCTAATTTTAAATTGTAGCTTTCCAAGAGATATTCAAAGTTTAGAGCTTGGTGGTTTCGTTTGAGTATATTTATGTTAAAATCTCCGCATAGAACAATTTTTTTGTTAGTATTGTAACATATCTGGTGTAATAATTTCCCTAAATTATCGTAAAAAAGATTTAAACATGAATTTGGCACTCTATAAACACAAACTATTATGAGTCCATGTTCATTTAGTTCTGTGGCACTACATTCTATTATACCTTTAATAGAACAGTTAATTTTGAGTGTTGTATATGACGGAATATCAGAATGGGCAGCGGAGCGATCTTTGTGATAGTCATCCATCATGGGCGTGTTGTAGAAGAAACGTTGAAATAATAGCACGTTTGTGATTCTTAACAGTCCCTCGTTTCATTCGATTACATTTGTAAACAAAATATACGGGCAAACACAAGATGAAACTAGATTACGAGCCAATAGGTTAGCACGCGTGCACTTCGTACGCTGTCTGTCAAAAGAATGCCAGCTGTCACGGCGTAGACGCAAACTTGCTACCCTATTCGGGGTTACCCGCTCATATTTTATAAATCGCCATTTATATTCGACCAATTGAAATAAATCACCATTTTAATTTCGAACTTAACAATAATTACTATTCAACCAAATAACACAATCAGTCTCTCATCTTAAGTCTTGGATTTACTTTTAATTTAGCTGCGCGCCGTCACGGCCGTCCTGCATCTTCACACGTCCTCGTGTGTATTGCTCTCATCTTCACTATCGACGGTCAAACAGAAAGACACAATGATTAACATTATTCTCCACTCGGTCACCCTGACTCATATTTAAAGCAATACTTATAAGGCACCTAAATCTGATTATTTATCATTTTCAATACTAGTGATAACCAAATATCTCACATAACACATCTCAGTGCCACCACAGCAAGTTAGTGCCAACCAAGCTGTTAGATGTCATACAGTTTGGTTGGCGCCACACAGGCTCGTCAATACCACACAGGCTAGTCAGTGCCACACAGGCTAGTCAATGCCACACAGGCTAGTCAATGCCACACAAGCGAATCAATGCCACACAGTCTAGTCAATGCCACACAGGTCAGTCAATGCCACACAGGCTAGTCAATGCCACACAAGCGAATCAATGCCACACAGTCTAGTCAATGCCACACAGGTCAGCCAATGCTACTCAGACTAGTCAATGCCACACAGGCTAGTCAACGCCACACAGGCCAGTCAACGCCACACTGGCTATTGCCACACAGGCTGGAGCCACATAGGCTATTGCCACATAGGCTATTGCCACACAGGCTGGTGCCACACAGACTGGTGCCACACAGGCTAATGCCACAAAGGCTATTGCCACACAGGCTGGTACCACACAGGCTAATGCCACACAGGCTGGTGCCACACAGGCTAGTACCAAACAAACTGGTGCCACACAGGCTAGTGCCACACAGGCTTGCGCCACACAGGCTATTGCCACACAGGCTATTGCCACACAGGCTGATGCCACACAGGCTATTGCCACACAGGCTGGTGCCACACAGGCTATTGCCACACAGGCTATCGCCACACAGGCTGGTGCCACACAGGCTATTGCCACACAGGCTCTTACCACACAGGCTCTTGCCACACAGGCTCTTGCCACACAGGCTCTTGCCACACAGGCTATTGCCACACAGGCTATTGCCACACAGGCTATTGCCACACAGGCTATTGCCACACAGGCTGGTGCCACACAGGCTAGTGCCACACAGGCTGGTGCCACACAGGCTAGTGCCACACAGGCTATTGCCACACAGGCTGGTGCCACACAGGCTATTGCCACACAGGCTGGTGCCACACAGGCTAGTGCCACACAGGCTATTGTGACCAATGGTTAATATTAGCAAAGGCCTTCACAGTAAACAAGTAAATCCAGCTGCACAACTCACCTGCGCCGTTATCGGCACATTCTGACTCTACACTATTAGTAGGCCTTCAAACCTATGTACGTTTAACTCCAATGGAACGTAGCAATCTGGCATAGGTCGTATTCGATCATGTGCATACTTATAGGTTCTACTCTATTATTAGAGCCTTCAGTAAATGCCTATCGCCACGTGTTTGTTACTCATAGGGTGCGGTCAGACCCATTGGCACCAGCTGAAGTGCGTTCAAGAGCTTCGAGTATGAGTAGACAAGCTATTCTTAACAAGATTTCGTTTTATCATCATTGTCTTCGACTAAGACATCTAATACACGAGAATACTTGGTGATCGGGAATCTTCCTCAATCTTGCACAATCATGAAGAGTTAAGCGCCTTTAGTCGGTACCTATCTAGGTAAATATCCCTTCGATGATCCTTCGATGATCCTTAAATGGACCGTTTAATTCAAGATTTTACGTACCTAATCTGGTTTCACGCATAATCTTCTAATAACATGAAATCGTTAACAGAAAACTAAATCTTTAGCTGCTTATGTACAATCAAATTGAGCTTTACCTTATACCACGCGTCGTTTTAAACCCTGTTATGAAATCTCAGGGACCTCATCTAATCGACTCCAGTACCTACATAACCAAACATCAATTATGGGTCTCGCAGTTTCTTAAATCAAACGCTCTACAGATGAAGTCTAACATTTTTGACGCATTATTTGCTGTCGTTGAATTCTACGGCAATTGTCTACAAACTAATGTTGGTCAGTCAGTTAGCCGTTTGAGAGTTCAAGAGCGGCTGTATATGACCTAATTGAAACAAATGCGGTTTGATTCAAGATTCGTGATTACCAAGTCCAAAAACCGGTAAAAGTCACCAAACTCACAATAATTTGAATAAAGAAAATCAAAGACCAGGTATCTCATCACAGTCAACAGCTATCATATCATAGCTCAACACAACACAATTACTACACTCGCTCTTCCAAATGGGAATAATATCAAGTAAGTTTTATTTTGTACGACAAAGAACTACCGCAACCCTGTTACAGACTCCTTCGTCTGTTTCACTCTGGGATACTGCTACGATACTCTAGTACAGTCACTGACACACAGAACTCAGAACCTGTTCACATAAACTAAATTGCCACTAACTCGTCATCTACTTCACAACATCTATTGGTACTTTGCCTCGGGTGTCTTCTTCTCCATAAAGAGATTTTAAAACATGCCGACCGATAAGCTATGCACATTGGAGCTTCCAAAAAAATACAATGTTTGCGTTAAACGTTCATGTGAAGGAGCTACTTTCACGAATTACTCTACGTTAATCTACGAACATCACGGTCATAACTGCACTGTTCAATTTGAATTAATAATTTTTTTTTTAATCTCACCCGTATTAACTCACATACCGGGTAGGCAAACCAGTAGTGAGAATGGAAACATCTATTTAGAAATTTTAATAGCATGATTTCTCTATGCCTGTAAACCTTTAATCATTGTCATTAAAATCAAGTTGCTGTTCATGATGGTTTACTTACTATCGAAATAACTAACTGTTGGAAAACGTACGTAAATGTAAACGTATGTAAGGAAAACTGTCGCCGACACGTTAGTACATAAGCCTGGGTCCAATTTTTCACCAAAAACGTCTAAGTCGGAACATGACCTTATGGCAACCTTGCCACGCACTATCTCATTCTAAAGTTTCGCACTGAACAAAATGTTGAAACTATTACCGCCAATGGGAAAACTAAGTACTCGCTTTGTATTAAGTATGTCAAAATAACCTTGCACTATCAAACCAACCACTGAATACATATGAAGAATGTGGAAACTTTTAAACTCACAATACAAATAAAATGGGAGCGACTCACCCAGTTCCAGACAGCTTTGAACGTTTTTACACCCCACAGATGTTGACAAGATGCTCGGCTACTGCAGTCTGCAAACTGTCTGTTGACCTTTGGTTTGTCACGCTCAGAACTGCTCAGAAGTTGCAGCTGCTCAGCAGTTATAGCAGCATGCGAACCGCTAGCCTCTTGCTAACTTCATCCACCGTAATACGATATCTGAAAACTGAGAAACACTACGAGAGCACAAGTTCTATCAAAGCTGTGGCTGAAAATAGAGCTCTCAGGTAGTAGTAGAAGTCAATAAATAAAGTCAATAAATCGAAAACTAAACAAAACATTGGCACAAGAAAAGAGGCCCACGCCCAGCAGTGGGCAAAGCCCGGGCAATGGAAGGTAATGATAAATCAAAACATGGCTTTTGAGAATAACACAGTTTTCAGAAAAAGCGTTAGGTGGGTACGGTATTGAGACTATAGCGCTTTATTCACCTTATTATCACCCGTAAACAAACAGAAAAATGTTAACTAACTAGCACCTCACCTCCACAGCAATAACTAAACGAAAATGGCTCACCAGATTGTCGTGAATATCCCCACACACTTCTCCTTGACCTGGCCAGTTGCTGTGAAGTTGCTTGCCTCCGTTTTAGACTGGTTTTCCATTGTTCAGGTTGATGAGGGTAGTCGCATAAAACTCGAAAAAAAGAAATCTTGACCTCGTAATTTTCCTTGAATTTTTCCTACGTTGAACCCAGATAGGTTATCTACGACAGGCATGAAGGCACGAAGCTTTTCAGCGCCTTACTAATGGTCAAAAATAAGCTGCACTGCACAATACTGCATCCTCGACGCAACATACCACCGTGATACCGCACTATGATCGGGCGTCAAACTTGGGTTTAACGGATCAAATTTCGGGGCACTTCACGGCACACATTGAGTTTTTAACTTCTAGATTAGCGTACGCGTTTCAAAAACTGTCACTATGTGTTTTGCATTTCAAAACGTAACGCCTCGTATTTCACTAGTATTGTCACGAATTTCCTTGTGGGCCATGTGGGTTACATCCCACGCCTGATGACGGAATATCAGAATGGGCAGCGGAGCGATCTTTGTGATAGTCATCCATCATGGGCGTGTTGTAGAAGAAACGTTGAAATAATAGCACGTTTGTGATTCTTAACAGTCCCTCGTTTCATTCGATTACATTTGTAAACAAAATATACGGGCAAACACAAGATGAAACTAGATTACGAGCCAATAGGTTAGCACGCGTGCACTTCGTACGCTGTCTGTCAAAAGAATGCCAGCTGTCACGGCGTAGACGCAAACTTGCTACCCTATTCGGGGTTACCCGCTCATATTTTATAAATCGCCATTTATATTCGACCAATTGAAATAAATCACCATTTTAATTTCGAATTTTAACAATAATTACTATTCAACCAAATAACACAATCAGTCTCTCATCTTAAGTCTTGGATTTACTTTTAATTTAGCTGCGCGCCGTCATATATTTATGTCCAATTCTAGTTAGTATGAATGCTCCTCCTCTCTTTACGTCTCTAGAATAACTGGTTGCTAGACGGAAGTTGGGTATGTCGAGAATGTTTTCCTGGTCGGTCGTCATAAAGTGTTCGGTTACACAGATAACGTCAATGGGCTTATTATTTTGTGCTAATTCCTCTAAATGAACCGTCAAGATATCAGATTTGTTAATGAGACCTGCTATGTTTTGGTGGAGAATACGTATATTATGAACAAAACTGTGAGTTTTGTTCATTTGCGTCACTGTTCAAGTCATCAGGAAATAATTCCATGTCAATTTTAATTCTATTCATAATGTCCCTAAATATGCATTGTGTTCCATTTTTATTTAATTTGCCTGATATATTTGAAAACATGTCAAATGTCAATCCATAGTTAGAGTCCACAAAATATGCATACCTACTTATTATTTTGGATGTCCATACAGAGTAGGTTATTAAACATTTCAACCTTATAATTATAAATGAGTGCCCCACAGATATATGTAGGTGCGCATGTTAATATGTTAGTGTGCGTTACATTCATTAAGCATTCTCTTATTAATTTTACTAGGTCAATAAGGTTATCGTTGGCTTTAATGTCAGCCTCCCCTAATAAAATTATACAGTAATCGTTCATTGTAAAATGTTCTAACTTTGATTTTAAACCCGCTAATAATATGTGAATGTTTGAATTTGGTGAAGTGTAACTTCAATAATTAAAGACCCTTGCAAAGTTTTCTTCAATAGCTTGTAGCATGCCTCGTTGTGTGTAGTTACTGAGTACGCAGAGTATTCTATTTTTGGTATCTTCTCTAGTATTCTTCGTAAAGGGTTGTTTATTGTTCTGCGTAGGCTTCGATATTACATTGGATAGTGTTATAGGGGTTGGCATAATTTCTTTCACTTTGTTTGTTGTATAAGTACTTATAATTTGCGTCTCTTTATTTTGTTTGTTAGCCGTGCACTCAATACGATGTAGTTGTTGTTCATGTTCCTTAATTATGAACTTTGGTGGGCTTATTCGATGCAAAGTTTTGTTTTTGCGTGTCGGAGTCGTACTTTTTTTCTCAGGAGTCGAGCATATTTTCTAAAATGTGTTAACGGTCTTGATCATATTTTGTAGTTCTAATTTGAAACGAGAGTTCTCCGTATTCAGATCTTCTATTTCTTTATGTGAGCTTAATAATTGGTTTCTAAGTAATTTGTTTTCTTTAGTTAACTCACGAACGTCGTCAATTGTGTCGTGAAAACTATCAGCCCCCCTAGACAAAAAACTTTTCTGTAGCGTTAACGTCAGACGACCACGACAAAATGTATGGGAATGACATAAGGTGATGACGTTTCCTTTCCACACCTAATGTCATTCCCATACATTTTGTCGTCAGCGTCTGACGTTAACGCTACAGAAAAGTTTTTTGTCTAGGCCCCCTGGAATGCTCATCATTGTTGTATCTAGTATCGTTTTGTCACTGTTGTTAGTTATGTTTTTAGTAAGGTCAGTTAGCGAGCTTGATCTAAACGGTTTACGGTAGGTAATGTTGTTACTGCTAGAGTCCATCTTTACTCCAAGATATCGGTAGCGCCCTCTGGTGTGAAATTATCGAAGGAGAAATGTTTCAAATGATAGGTAATTTATCGAGCGTTATTTTGTGAGATATTCTAGAATTTTAGAATTCACAAAAAGAGGTGGAACTGTGCTCAGATTCGAACCGGCGCTCAATCGATAAGTGACGAAGTGCCGCCTGCTATACCGCCGATCCAAATGAACTTAAGTTACGAAGTTGAAATTATGCATCGCATTGATAAGTTCCAATATTTGAAACAAACAAAGACGGTTGAAATGACTCATGCGATTAGAATTTTTCCACTGTCAAAACACTTTGGTCACTTTGTTTTTGTTTTTTATGTATAGGTTTTAAACTATTAATGCACTTTTTTGTTGTTTGTGTACTGGAAACTTCATGTACATCGGTTTTCAACTATGATGTTAGTGGGTTGTTTGTTTTTAGTTCACCTTTTGAAGATAACTTTGATTTTTTATGGGTTTAATATTTTGTTAATACATGTCATTTGCACTTGTTAATAAATATCAATGTTTTAGGTGTCACTTCACTTGGTTGCTATTTATTATTTGTTTGTGTTTTTTATGTTGTTATTGTTTTATGTAATTTGTTCTTATCTTCACAGTTTGCGTATAGAACTTGTAGATAACATTGTCACTTAGTTATTAGTCACTGTTTTATAGTTAGACTTATTTTTATTCACTTTTGCAGACAAATAGTAATTTAAAACAGTTATTTTACACAGAGCGATTTTTCTCACGTGAGACTAGATGCAGCGCCATCTAGCGTACTTATGTTTTGTTTCTTTCTTTCTCACTAATACGAAGAGAGAACGGCTCTTAAGCTCAAAATGTAGTTATATCGCTATGCTAAAAATGTTAAGACAGTCAATATCACAAAATAAACTGACTAAATAGAAAAGTTGACGGTTAGTGGACTACTTATGGTATTAACTCCTAATGAGTTATTAGCATAAGAGAAATAAACTACATCTAAAAGCACATTATTAATTTTTGATATCCTATCATCACATTTCACGTATTAATTTGTTTTTATGTGTTATAAATACATACAAAATAGACTTTTTAAAAATGACTAAAATTATTGATTTCTTGTATCTGTTGCTAAAGGCAACGTTCTAATCATTTGAGGATTAGACTAATGGATAGGTAATTTAAAAATCTAAATTATTCACATTTCATTTAATTTCAAAAGATCGCTTTTCTTTTTTTTAATAAAATAATTATGTGAATTCTATGATAAAAAGGCATGTGCGGGGTGTCGGCGGCAGTGCGCTGCGCGCTTTCGTACGAGGAGGCCGTGTCGCTCTCGTCGTCTTCCCTCCGTGTTTTGTTTTCAAAAATGTTTAATATTATATGAGTACCTACCATAGAGTATATGTACCTACTTATCAACCGTTGTTTTTTACTGCGAAAAGACGCTACGATTGTGTTATTGTCATAAGAAGCATTTTATTATCAAGTAAGCTACAGCTCTAGATGAATGACATTCTGTAAGTAATTTGATGCATTATGCAAAGTTTACCTACTTTTTTTCCGCTAAATGCCTACCTTTGTAATTAAATTTTTAAATTTCCCTCCTATATAAATCTATTAATAAAGGAAACAACCCTCAAGGCAAAATATAACGGCTAGAAAGTAAAAGAATAAACAAAAATGCGAAAATGAAGCTAAATAGGAAACCAAAAAAGCGTGCCTTTTGGCACGCTTTTTTGATACAAGAAATCAATAATTTTAGTCATTTTTAAAAAGTCTATTTTGTATGTATTTATAACACATAAAAACAAATTAATACGTGGAATGCGATGATCATCATCATCATCATCATATCAGCCGAAAGACGTCCACTGCTGGACATAGGCCTCCCCCAAGTGTCGCCACAACAACCGGTCCTGTGCGTCTCGCATCCATCGGTTACCCGCGACCCTCACCAGATCATCGGTCCACCTTGTGGGAGGCCTTCCAACGCTGCGTCTTCCGGTACGCGGTCGCCACTCCAAAACTTTTCGGCCCCATCGACCATCTGTTCTGCGAGCAATGTGCCCTGCCCACTGCCACTTCAATTTGGCGATCCTTCGGGCTATGTCGGTAACCTTGGTTCTCTTGCGGATATCATCATTCCTGATTCGATCACGCAAGGAAACTCCGAGCATTGCCCTCTCCATTGCCCTTTGGGTGACTTTAAGCCTTCTGATGAGGCCCATTGTGAGCGACCACGTTTCGAGTCCATAGGTCATCACTGGCAACACGCACTGGTCATAGAGAAAAACAACAAGGCGTCGGGTGAGGACGGAATTACGGCCGAACTCCTGAAGGCGGGTGGAAAACCAGTCCTTAAGGCCCTTCAGAAACTGTTCGATTCCGTCATACTCGAGGGGAAAACGCCACAAGCGTGGAGCAGAGGTGTGGTGGTACTCTTCTTTAAAAAGGGCGACAATGCCCTGCTTAAGAATTACAGGCCCATCTCACTTCTGAGCCATGTCTACAAGCTGTTTTCCAGAGTCATCACAATCCGTCTCGCACGCAGGTTTGACGACTTCCAGCCTCCCGAACAAGCCGGATTCCGAAAAGGCTTCAGCACCGTAGACCACATGTGATGATAGGATATCAAAAATTAATATTGTGCTTTTAGATGTAGTTTATTTCTCTTATGCTAATAACTCATTAGGAGTTAATACCATAAGTAGTCCACTAACCGTCAACATTTCTATTTAGTCAGTTTATTTTGTGATATTGACTGTCTTAACCTTTTTAGCATAGCGATATAACTACATTTTGAGCTTAAGAGCCGTTCTCTCTTCGTATTAGTGAGAAAGAAAGAAACAAAACATAAGTACTCTAGATGGCGCTGCATCTAGTCTCACGTGAGAAAAATCGCTCTGTGTAAAATAACTGTTTTAAATTACTATTTGTCTGCAAAAGTGAATAAAAATAAGTCTAACTATAAAACAGTGACTAATAACTAAGTGACAATGTTATCTACAAGTTCTATACGCAAACTGTGAAGATAAGAACAAACTACATAAAACAATAACAACATAAAAAACACAAACAAATAATAAATAGCAACCAAGTGAAGTGACACCTAAAACATTGATATTTATTAACAAGTGCAAATAACATGTATTAACAAAATATTAAACCCATAAAAAATCAAAGTTATCTTCAAAAGGTGAACTAAAAACAAACAACCCACTAACATCATAGTTGAAAACCGATGTACATGAAGTTTCCAGAACACAAACAACAAAAAAGTGCATTAATAGTTTAAAACCTATACATAAAAAACAAAAACAAAGTGACCAAAGTGTTTTGACAGTGGAAAAATTCTAATCGCATGAGTCATTTCAACCGTCTTTGTTTGTTTCAAATATTGGAACTTATCAATGTGATGCATAATTTCAACTTCGTAACTTAAGTTCATTTGGATCGGCGGTATAGCAGGCGGCACTTCGTCACTTATCGATTGAGCGCCGGTTCGAATCTGAGCACTGTACTGTCTGTGCACAGAACTTTTGGAAAATCACAAAAAAGGACCGGAAATCAATAAAAACCACCAATCGTTAGTACCATTGGTGGTTTTTATTGATTTTTAGCCCTTGTAGTTGCCCCTGCACTTGATAGTTCAAGTGTAGGGGCAACTACACATTACTAAACGATCAAAGTGCTTATTTGCAGTTTGGTCAAATGAGAACCTTCCGCTAAAAACGGAATACATGAATAGAGACGATAAATTCTGGAAGGAGAACATGAAAGAAAAGCTTTCATCATTTTATGTAGATTGTTTGTTGATAGAATTACTTGACCCCCGGTACCCTAGAGGTATGAATATAAGAAATCCTTCATTCATCGAAAAGGCAATGAGGAGTAAGAAAAAAAATAAAGAAAATATTGAACCTCAATTTAATAAAGAGATTGAGTTGACAGCAGTTATAGATAGAAGTGTAGTTAACGAACCTTCGGACGTAAACACACTTACATGTACCCGTTATTTAGATTTTGGGGATATGTAAACTAGAAATGTCAGAAACGAAGTTCCTTCTTCCACGATGATTTAAATAAAAAACAAAACTTTCGCAGCCGCCATATTGAATTTTAATTTTTACTTCACTATCAGCTTTAACAGCCTCAAAAACCATGAAAAGGACACCCATGACGAAAAATAATGAAAGTTTTTGCAGCCGCAATCTTGGATTTTCATTTTGACCAAATTCGCCACATTCATTCATTCAGATATCGATCACGACCCATCACGATCATCATCTATCGAATGGTTGATGGTTTAGAAGTTGTGAGTGAACAGATGAACATACACATTCAAACCGGTCAAATTCATAACCCTCCTTTTTGCTTCGCCGTGTCTGTGAATTCTAAGGTCTGTGACTTTTACTTGTATTCGTAAATTGTTCACTAGATGGCGCTAGTAGTGTTTAACGAAGTATTGTAGAGGTGGGGTGCGGCAAAGAGGGAACGAATGCTCAAGGTCATTTGATCAGGGAAGCGCCGTGGTTTTTCAATTTTTATTCCATATTAACATGTCATGTTTATTGTTTTGTTTGTTGGTGTTGTGTTACAGTTGTGTGTGTGTGGTTTAAAAGTTTACAACAATAGATTGTAATCGGTTTTGTTTTGAGATAGCTGCATACCATACCAACTTAGGTACTACCTTTAGTTCTAATGAAACTCATTGTGTTCAGTGTTGACGTCAAATCCGTAACATTATTCAACAATATAAATATTTACACAAATCCTCAAACGCTACTCTATAGAGTGTGTAAAGTTCTTTCTTTCACTTATATTTACCAATTGAGATCGAACATAAAATTTCATTTTGGCTTGAAATTAACGTTGTTCACGTCGTTAGTCATCAAATTCAGCGGCAACTAACATATTCCATGCTAAATAAGCTCTTGGAGACATTATTTTGACTTTTTAATACTCAAAAACGTGTATAATAAAATTTTGATGTAAACTTATGTTTCACACGGCAAAATGCTAGTGAGCTACGTAACTAATATCGTAAGCGTATTGTTCGATGGTTTCTGTCAAATTAGTGACTCATGGTGCCGTTTTGTATGGTGACAGCTGAAAAACGTTAGTGATCATCGAATAGATTACGTAAGGTTTTTAACCTACCGAAATCTATAGTGCTCATGGTACGAATTTCAATTCTTTCTGTGACCGCTAGGGGCGCTGTACAGTATGTCATACAAATAATTTACGGAGACGCTAGCGAGTTTTGGCTGCATAAACTCATGGTAGAGGTACTGAGTGTTTGTCCATGCTAGTTTATTCGCTGATCGCGTTCAGTTTCATTGGTAAAATGGCCCTAAGAATCAATTTGATTAATCGTAGTGTGAAGAATAGCACCAGTCGTGCGACGTTCTGTTTTGTTGATTTTGATTCGAAGTGTTTAAAGGGTGGGACTACATAGGTCTCAAGAATCAGAACGATTTCTTTAATAATTGAGTGCATTTATAGGATTTTTGCGGGGGATTTTTTTTTGTCTGTGTAGTTAGGCGTACATATGGTCCTTTTTTCTGGGTGAATTCAGGCAGATACTTCCAGTACCCCGAGGACCGAACACCGATGAATGCAATATAATTTAAACACATTAAAGTTCGAACTTACGAGCATATTTATTAGGCCACACAAACGTGTGGAATTTCTAGAATTTAATGTTAAAAATTGGTGACGGCACACACCACAATCAAGAAGATGTTACGTTATTTCTGTTAAGTCCCGTTGCTCTACAGCACGAATTAATTTCGCAACCGACATACACGCGAACTAAGTTGGCAATAGCCAGCGCGTTATGTATTCCATAAGTCAAAAAATGTAAAAAAGTAAAATATCGCATCATAAACGTCGGCCTCAACGCTGTCTACTTTAAATACCCATGCCCCAGGGATGGGCTTTTATTTTAGATAAGATACATTTGAAAAAATCTTTATGGAATACATTACTTGTTTTTCCTTCAGGGCTACATGTATACAACAGAATAAACGGGTCGTTGTACTCATCATTATGAACTATGAGACCAATACTGAAATCGCAAATAAAACAGCTGTTTATTCTGTTACACGTTGTATGCAACTTCATCCCCCACAACTTCTGATAAGATTTTTTCAATTATTGATCTGTTATACTTGACAGATCTCCGAATACTGAACTTAAAATTTCGTCCTCTGAGGAAACAACTCGGCAGAGAATATCGGGAAGAGTCACCTGACCCTGATCCTCAGGGAGAGACCTTCTCCAATCTTATTTTGAATTAACGTTCAATAATAAATTTAATTTATACGACTTCCAAAACAATTAAACATTTAATCTAAAATATACCTCAACAATTGGAACGCACACATGAACTCAACGCGCAGGCGCATACAAGAAGGTGATTTAAGATGCCAAAAAGAAACGTCATAATAATACTACAGTCAAAATCTTATGAAGAAAAAATTTTCGTAGTGGTATTAGTAGCCATCATAGCACCTTTCAGCGTCAATATTACTCATGAGCTGCTGCATTTTGTATTCTGAAATAGAACCTTAATTTCCAGGATATATTGTGAATAACATTAAAAATTATAAGA
The DNA here is from genome assembly GCA_947386135.1 of Melanchra persicariae. Classification (NCBI taxonomy): domain Eukaryota; kingdom Metazoa; phylum Arthropoda; class Insecta; order Lepidoptera; family Noctuidae; genus Melanchra; species Melanchra persicariae. The sequence continues at coordinate 169,344 of OX376653.1, read as the reverse complement.
ACCGATTGTGCTGCTATGTTTCAAGCGATCTTTCGTACTGCACCTATCTACTGGACCCACTGTTTCATCGATAACCTGAAGATAGCTGAAGATTTACAGTGGATTCACAGACTTATATTGGACCAACTATTAGGTCCTGAAGAATATATTGTAACAAATTATTTTCTACTTGTCTAGTGTCCACATAATTATGAATGTTACAAATAAAAATATTAGTTTAAAGTATGTCGTTTGGCATATCTTCATGATTAAAGACTTACACAGAAAGTGGCCGCTGAGATGCTACAGATAAAAAAAACTTATTTATAGTCATAACCTCATTAATATTGGCACTGTAGGTATTTGAAAACTTGAATATTAATATTGCGAATATATTACCAACACATTGATGTTACGTATGTTATAAGATTGTTTGGAATTTGGAAATCTAAACATAAACAAAAACACAAAAGAAAATCAAAACTTACAAAAACACCTGCATACGGCGGGGTTCGAACTCACGCATCACTGAGTGAGCTGCGACATATATAGATAGATGTATAGATAAGATCTTTTCATAGGAAGGTAGTTACAGGGACACAGATCTCTCATACCTGTAACTTTACAGGTATGAGAGACCTGTTACTCGTACATTGAATTAAATTGATGTCTACAGTTTGCGGATAGGCGTGTCGACGGCGTGGGAACCAACGACTCACACATGGGAGCCGAGGCGCGGGCCGTACCCCGGACTGGCGGGTCCGCGCCTCGCGGAGTTCGGCGCCAGCACCATACCCGCGCGGCGCCGCCTGTTCGCGTGGCTTGCGCCGCGCGTGCGCAAAACCTGCAGTGGCCATGAGCGCTGGTCGTTCTACAACGACCGGACTGCACTTGCAGCTTGTGACTTCGTGGACGCAGAGAGTCCCCAGTAAGTAAAATAAAGAAATAGGAATAAGAGTACGAGTTTTACCATTCTCCATTTGACTAGTTTGAACTGTGTTACACGTTAGCTGACTCAAAAATTTGATGATTAATATTTTTTCAGAGCCCCCACGGTAGAAGTTCTGGCCGTCGGCGACTGCAACGACACGCTGAAGCTGCTTGAGGAGCGCGCCAATGCCACCCACACCCAGCTGAGCCTGCAGACCGTTGACCGCGCTCAGTTCTTGCGCCGTCTGGACACTGCCAACAGCTCATTTCTGTTCCTGGATTGGGACATGTGGCAGGGAGATGCTAACGTGAGCGTCGTGGAGCCTCCCCCCTGCGTGCTTGTCGACTTTGATTGCAAACAGGAGCTCGATTCCACCGTTGCCATGCGTGTTGCCGACGTCGACATTTTACAAACGTACGCACCTCATCTTTTTCAGTACGTTCATGACTTTCACCCATCACTGGAATCGTTGAGGCAGATCCTTAAGCGACAAGCTAGTGGAGTAGATATTGAAGAGGCGGCGTGCGAGTGGGCCTTACAGGATGAAACAAACTATGGCATTGGTAACAAAACCATAAAAATAAAATATGATATTCACATATATTATGTGCTGATATACCTATGCCGTGAAGATGACAGAGAGCAGTATGACGAAATTCTAAAATCACTTGGCAGGCTTATATACGACACGACTAATGAAAAAGCTATGTGCTATATAATTTTCAAAAGAAAATTAACGTTTTGTTCCGAAGAAAACGATCTGAGTGGTATATTAAACAATTACACACAGACAACAGATACATACAAGCTGATAGGTGTGGTATCCACGACTGTGAAAGGTGCGGCTGCGGCGTCGGCGAGCGCAGCCGCGGCGAATGTGCCGCTGATGCTGGCGGACGTGGTGCCGGAACGGGGCGCGACCGCCACGTGGCGCGTGGCCGGCCGGCCGCGCCACATCGCGCGCGCTGTGTGCCACTTCGTGCGCAAGGCACGCTGGTCCCGCCTCGCCGTGCTGTCTCAGGATAGTCAGGACACGACGCTCGACGCGCTGGCTGCTGATTACTATGCGGCACTCAAAGACCAGGCGGAAATAATTCTTCGAGAGTTTTCCATACCACGCTTTTTAGAGAAACAAAAAACTCAGAAAGTGTTAAAGGATCTACGAGACACAAATGCACGCATCGTGTTTATAAACGCCGATTCCCAAACTGCTGTCACAATCCTGAGTGCGGCGGCCGCGGCTGGCATGGGCTACTCGGACGGCTTCGTGTGGATAGTCCGCGAGTGGGGACAGAGAAGTGTGGAGTGCAGTATAAAACACTTTACAGTATCGTTTTGGTCTCGAGGGCTGGAGGGCCTACCGCTTGCGGATGGTTGGAAGGCGGTACGCGAAAAGTTGAATAATACTCCAAAATTGGACAAGCCGTGGCCGCCTCGCGCCATCTCGCTTGTTGATGCACTGCTCTCACTTTCAATGGGCTTCATAGATGTTTTCCGACGATACCCGCGACTGCGACAAGACCTGCGTAGTACCCAAATGCCTCGGTGAGTACTGTAATGACGTAGCGATTCACCATTAAATTATAAAAATAACAGGGTAGCACTTCGCCCGTGACTTCCGTCGTTCCGTCGTTTCATCCGCGCGGAATACCTAGGTATTACTTTTACCCTCTAGGTATGATAGGTAGTTTAGGAAAAGTGAATCATTACGATCTTTATCTAGTTCCATGTGAGCTTCCGTGCTATAAATCCTCTATAAAAGTTTTTGAACCAGTTAGCTTATTGCCAACATTAAAACTCCTAGTGTCATAGTAGGTAACCAACCATATCAACATCCGAACGAGTGTCATAATTTCATTACGAAACTCCTTCGCTTTTTGAAATGGTATCGAAAATCAAAGGAATCACGAAACAGACACATTCTCACAACTCAATTCGTGGTATCTTTATGAATTTCAAAAAAAGAACATTGTCATGCACGCACGTTTCACTACCACAGCGTCGGGATAAAAAAAATAAATAAAATTCGGAGTCCAATAACTTGGAAATGGTCGGTCGTAAGACCATGTGTCTCAGAGCTTAAATTGTTTCTATGAACAAGGTTAATAAGATGCTGCAATAAAAATAGCCGAAATCTGTAAAGAAAAAATACCTCCGAAAATGTTACTGTCTGCGCCCCTAAGGGTGTACCCATAGGGGCGAAGATAAAAGATCGACGGACAGAATTTTTTTTCAAATTTTGTTTTGGCTCTCTTTGTCGCGGTTTTTTTACACCATGTCATAGTGTTCGACTAGAGCAACAATTCTTTTCCAGGTAAGGTTTTCATCCGAGCTACCATTTTGGAAACGACTTCGTATAACTTTTGATATTATTTTTTTGGTCCACGGCGCTGAGAAATTAATCAGGAATATCCTGGCTTCCACACTGGTTGATTTTGATGTGCCGTGCTTCACCGATGCTATCGATGCCTGGCATCTCGCTTGCCCGAATACTGACCTACCTGATAAACCATCTTCCCAGAGGCAGTGGGACGAACCGCTCTGCAGAGTAGTTCAGAACAACTTACTGACCACGTCTGCTACTACTGCTGAGCGTGCGCGCCTGCTGGTTGTGGGAAAATGGGAGTCGGGTCTTTGACTTCATGCACTACCGTCGCCGAACCTAGGCACTATGTTCGACGACACCACTTTCCGCCTCGCTGTTTCTTTACGTTTAGGAGCCCCATGTTGTTCTCCTCATCGCTGTCACTGTGGTGAAGTTGTCAACAGCCTCGGGCACCACGGCCTTTCTTGTAGTCGCAGTGCGGGCCGTTTTGCCCGACACGCCAATTTAAACGACATTATCCAACGAGCTCTCGTCACCGTCGGCGTTCCAGCCGTATTAGAACCCAATGGCTTGGTTCGTGACGATGGCAAAAGACCGGACGGAATGTCTTTGTTTCCATGGAAGATGGGTAGGCCTTTAGTGTGGGACGCAACTTGTGTCGATACTCTTGCGCCATCCCATCTTCCTAGTTCATCGTGTTGTGCTGGCGCTGCCGCTGCGGCTGCGGAAAACCTCAAGCGGCGTAAATATAGTAACCTCATTGGTAACTATATTTTCGAACCGTTTGGGGTCAAAAGTCAAAGTCAAAGCATTTATTTCAATTAGACCATTTACAGGTACTTTTGAATTGTCAAGGTCGGTCGGTCAAAAAGATGAAGCTATTTGCACGTTCCAAAGCGTAGATCTCTATGGAGAAGAACGTACAAGAAACTCCACGGACACTCTTTTAAAAATAATATTTTGTTACAAAAATTATGGTTACATCATTCATATTGAAATTATACATATATGTGAGAACGATGTAAAAGACGTGCAGGATAAAAGAGTCCGGAGTAAAAAAAGAAACAATTCAAAGAAATAATTAAAATAAACCATGGCAGTCGAGAGATGACCAGTCTCAGCTGACGGCGCCCGTTCACGAACATGACGCATACGCTAGCACCATTCGGCTCAACCATTTTTAAGGGAGCCAAATGATCCAACGCATGCGCCACCATCAGCCAGACTTTTGAGTGGGCATGACATCCCCAATCGCCAGGGTACATTCAAGTCAAAGACCTACCCAAAATGATCATTATAATTTAAAGATACACAGTACTCACACATGTGCATGAAATTATACATTGCTAAATAAGTGGAGTCTATACAATAAAAAATATTGCATTCTTACAATCTTCAGCCGGACCAACAATATTATCAAATGCTAACATTACTTTCGAGCCCCCTAGTGGCTACCTAGTGGCGTTGTGGAGCAGGACCAGCATTGAGCCAAGCATTTTTATCTTCAATATACTCCCCTAACTTATAATATGCTTGCTTGCATAGTGTGCGTTTAATACAGGATTTAAATTTCGTCTCATTTAATTCTAATATATGGGGAGGTATTTTATTGTAACATTTTAAACAGTACCCCATGAAAGATGTGGCTACTTTAGCAAGTCTAAAACCTGGTTGAACTAATTGGTTCCTATTTCTAGTGACATAGTTATGTCTGTCACCTCGTTTACAAAAAAGATGCAGATTCTTCCTAACGTACATGATATTTTCATAGATATATTGACAAGGCACCGTCATGATGTTAATTTCTTTAAACAGTTCCCTTAGAGAATCGCGCCGGCGGAGATTGTAAATGGCTCTGATGGCTCTTTTCTGCAGAATGAAAATAGACTCAAAGGGTTGAAACCCTTGGGCCGTGGGGCCCTTGTTTGCTCATAGCCTTTTCAATGAAATTTCGAAAAAGCTAGTTGACACTTCCCGTGACCCAAGAGCTGGCTTTTACTTTGGGCAGAGACTAGGCATTGCCATTCAACGTGGTAATGCCGCCAGTCTCTTGGGCACATTACCAGCTGACAGCGTTGAAGACGAATTTTTTGATGCTTTATTTTAGTTTGTTTTAAGTTTCGTGTATTTTTAATTTCAGTTTTTTTCATTAAAAGGTCCCATATTATAAAGAGAAAAAAAAATTGGAAATATACAGCGTTCTAGAAAAACAAAGTAAAATTCGTAGGATCATAACTCGGAAACGGTGCGTCGTAGGACCATGTGTCTCAGAACTGAAATGGTTTCTATGGACAAGGTTAATAAGATGCTGCAATAAAAATAGCCGAAATCTAAAAAAAAATACCTTCGACAATTTGACTGTCCGGGGGCCTACCATAAACTTTTAAATTACTTGCCAAGTGCAAGACAGTTCACCACAGCATTTTAACCCGACAGGTATTGTTTTTGTACCATGAGCATTCCTATCAAAATCAACTTTCGACCAGCTAGAGTCCGTCCGACGAAATAAGTCCCGAAACCGCAGCGCTAGATTCAATGCGACTGTACGCTATCCTATAACAAATCTTATTAGTTCCATTTATTTCCGCGGGACTTCTTTCGTTGGACGGACTCTACCATAATCTCTGTTCGGTAAGCTTGCATGCAGCACAGATTAAAAATAATGATTGAAAAAAGACGTTCTGAAATACTTTTCACACCACCTGATCGAAAACGTCAAATTATATGTCACGCTAACCTAACCTAAAGTGAGTCATTTTTGGCCGGTGGCACTGCCGGGCAATAATATTGTACTGGATTTCATTATAACCCGCTGGTCAATAATGTGATTTAAATTTGGAACCTCATCTGTCTGGTCAATTGGCGGTATATTAGGTACTTACAACGCCTTCTGTCTCTGTCTCTCTCTTTCTGTTCCAGAAAGAGGAAAGATATTCTCGATACTCTTACTACTTAGGGATGATATTCTCGAATTTCTACAAAATCATAAGGATTGACCAGTTTCCAGGATTGAAGACAATATTATAAGAATAATTGGTTATGTACGGATTATTGTATAAAAGGATAAGAATAACACTTAAAACCCATTTATAGTCGATTTATTAATTTAAAAACTATTTTCTCGAGCATCTCCTATGATGTTCTAAATTCAAATTGCATACAGCCAAGCGTCCGAACCCATTCTACCAGCTGATATAAAGCTCTGTATAAAGCTTTGTGTACACATAAATTGTATTAGGTTGCTAACATTAGGCCTGCACATATTTACTTACCCACAGAGAAAAAAAAAAAAAACGAAAATCGAGTTGGTCGTGGCCGCTATGTGGTAGGTATACCGAGTGGAACGCAAAAAAGGCGCGGATATTGCAAATCCGTATGGTATTAAACTAACTTTTTTTAAGTAGGTATACAGTATAGTTCTAAATACATATCTCTACTTAGTGTTTGTAAATTTAAAATATTTTGTTTTTCGTATTATGGCTTCTTATTTTCTCCCAGGAGGTGTGAAAAGTAGAGTATCCTCCTCGGGGATAAAGGTGTCTTTGCCTTGGGCTAGCTTGAATCCCTCGCTGCATTCAGGATTCTTGTATTAACTCCCTCGCTTCGCTCGTGAGTTAAACTCTAAACTCCCTCGCTACGCTCGGTAGTTAACTCCCGAATCCTTCATTGCGTTCGAGATTCAATATGACGCCCGTGACACAAGACACTGCTTTATCCCCTGGGTGCATAATCTACTATTATTGGTTTTACGATTTTTATACAAATGAAATATTTTTTTATCTACACTCACAACGTAATGTTCCAAATATGAGTTCAAAAACGAATGCATAAACACGTACTTTTTTTTCGTGGGTAGGTAAAATGTAAAAAAAAACCATTACAGTTCAACATTTTCCTTCGATTTTTAAACAACTGCATCATAAAATAACTTTTTAATTTTTATAGCACACTTTTTCTTTTTAATTTTTGGCGCGGGCTCATTGACGCTCATTGAGCCAGCTTTTATCTTTGTCTATGGATGAGCGCGATGCGCAGTCATTCGAATACGCAATGAGAATATCCGCCATATTGGACTAAACTATTTTTCCACTTATTTTATTTCAACTGTATGAGTGAAGATAAAATAGTGTATGCAACGGCATATAATTAGGTATTAAAACACTCGTGTGATGCTATTATCACACTCGTGTTTTAATAACCCTTTTTATATGGTCGTTGCATAAACCCCTGTTATGATAACAGATTAAAATAAAAAAAAGAGCGATGAAGGAACAATATATTATATTGTTCCTTCATCGCTCTTTTTTTTATTTTAATCTGTTATTTTATCGAGGGGTGAAAGGCTATTTGTTTGAAGCGACATTTTACGAACTTTACAGGAGAGCCATTTAAAGATTCAAAATTTGAAAAAAAAATCGTTATAAAAAAACTACTGCTCTTACTTTAATGGGGATTGGGGATCTTTATTGCATAAAAATCCTTTATGTTTTGGTGTAATCTTCAATTTTAAAAAAGTTGTGAGTTCCAAGATAAATGTCGCTTAATACAAAATGATCTGTATCGCCTTATTTTTAGGATAAGAAAAATGATTCAACTTCCAACATTGTCACTAATCAGCAGCAGGCAAAATGGTTTAAGCGACCTTACGGTGCTTAAGCAGTAGAAAGCAAAATGATTGAATCGACGTTACTCAATGATAGTAGGAATAGGCTATTTTGTTTAACTACCAATTGGGTTTGATACCAATACAGGCAAGTTGACGTAAGCAACGATGAACATTCTTTATGAGTCGTTTGAAGTCTCATCTTTTAAAAGGATTTTATAAAACATGGTTGTTGATACAAGATAATAATGACAGATTTATAGTAAGGAGGTTGTACTCGTAGTACTGAAATGAATTATTATGTTAGGAATAAATAAAAAAGTTCTGTTAATTAGAAAATCTTTTATTAACGTACGTATCTTTAACTTAACCAGTCATATTGAGATCGTAAGTATCCTTATATCTATAACTTTTAAGTACATAGTTACTGATCGCGACGATAGGTCGTGGTGAAGATAAATTAAAAGAGTAGTGGACTGTTAACATGTATGAATTTAATATAAAGGGAAATAACAAAGCGGTACGTCTGGTTTACGTGAAATTATGAAAATGGGAAGCGAATATGCGTGAGCGCAGCCGTGCTTGGAGGCGTGCAACAGCTGACTGTTGTGGCGTGAGGGCGCTCGCTCGGCCGTCGGCCGGCAGGCGAGCCGCTGTCCCCGCACCCCTCTTTCACTGCCGCTGGCGCCGCCGTCGCTGCGCGGCGATGTTGAGATGAATGGACTCAACAGTTACTGAAGTGGATAAATGTACCTACTTAGTAAGTAAGGTTTAATTAAGTAAGAAACCTATTGTGTACAGAGTGTGAAATAAAAGCTTGTCATGTAGGTACAGACGTGTTTCTACTGAGCTCCATACTTCATGGGTACTCGCAGGGTGGGTCACCATGAACTATGACACCAAATAGAAACATAGCTGTACATGATAAACGTTTATTTCACATTCTCTACACTATAGGTTACAATGTTGTTTACTTCCTGAGTACATTTATCCACTTCATTACTGTTAAGAAAATTAACTTTTTAATTAACAAAGTAACTGAATATAGCTCTAATAGATCACAATAGAAAATAATCATAATTTTTGTGTGTACCATTACAAAAAAAGCATAAAAATGAAACATAACAAATTAATAGAAATTACGTAGGGACTTTTTCAAATAGGTAGGTGGTTATTCAAATATTAATAATAAAATCACAACATCATGTAGGACAAGTTCTACCTTATTTCTATTTTGTAATTACTGCTGCTGAAACAGCTGACGCATTTATTAAAATAATTAGAAAGCAAAATATTAGGAAAAATGTAAAATAAAACACATTATAAATTTAGATAAGCATTATTACCAAATCCATTATCTAATCTAATTCCTCCGTCTCATCTTCAATATCAGTATCCACTAGTTGGTCTTTACTGTTGTTGGTTTGCAAATTTAAGTAGGTACTCAGTATGAAATATTTTTGGAATAACGTCAGTGTCACAAAGTTTCTTAAGATCGTTGTATTTAGGTTTAGTATTTTCTAACGAAGATTTATATTATTTTGAGATTTAGACTCTTAGGTTTAGCATTTATTTGTATCTTTTCTTCCAGGGCATCATGCTTCATAGTATACTTAATTTTTATTTTATCTGATTTGCGATTACTTGATCAACATTATTAGGATCTTTGGTGTTAGGTTCGTGTTTTTCTTCTAATTCTAGTTTTTTTGTTTGTTTATTTTTTAGTTTTATGTTATTAGGATCTTTGGTGTTAGGTTCGTGTTTTTCTTCTAATTCTAGTTTTTTTGTTTATTTTTTAGTTTTATGTTATCTTCTTCTTCTTCAAGTTTTTGGAATTCTTCGTCATACTGAAAAAAAAATAGTTTCATAGCATCAAATCGAAAGTTTCAGTGGTAAATAAGAGTGTGTTTTAAGTTTTAACCGATTAAATACAAACAGCGATAAAATAAATTAAAAATCAATTTCCGCGGAAAAATAAGAAATTCTACGCAGACTAAATCGCAGGAAAAAGTTAACACCTACTTAGTAACAAATTATTTATTACCTTTTCCCTTTCAAACTCGATTGTTATGACATTAACGCTGTTCTGCTTTTCCTAAAAATACAATAAATGTGATTATAGTTTGTCAACATAATTGTGTAGCATTAAAATTTAAATTAAAAAACCGTAAGACAAGCTCCCGCAGAGTGTTACTGAAGATCTCCTTTTCGTAATGGGCTGTAACGGTTTTGTTTTTTTTTTTCGTTTTCATCACTTAGGCGTTCAATCTTGTTTTTCAAATATTGTAGTCGTTTTGGCTCCATTGTGGGCTAAAAAATTAAGTAAATTAGTAGGATTTATTGTTAAAGGCGCAAAATTTTGAATTTTCTTATTTTTAGCAGCAAAAATCATGTAGGAGGTTTTTGATGTGTTAATAGTCAATCCTACTAATATTATAAAGGTGAATGTTTGTATGTTTGTGTAACAATCAGGCACAAATGGCTGAAGGGATTTCGATGAAATTTGGCACACATGTAGTTCATAACCTGGAATAAAAAATAGGCTACTTTTTATCCCGGTAAGTGGCGTGGATTAATGAAGACTGAGGAGGAAGTGGAAACTCAGAGCCGCTGCTACCTTAGTACTTCAGATTCACAAGTACCAGGAGACCAGAAACATCAAGTACCAGGAGACCAGAAACATGTCATAGTATTTTTGAGCTGGTATAATTATGTAGGTAGGGTAGGTGAAGGGTAGGTGTAGGGTAGGTGTTAGGTAGGTGTAGGGTAGGTGTAAGGTAGGTGTAAGGTAGGTGTAAGGTAGGTGTAGGGTAGGCGTAAGGTAGATGTAAGGTAGGTGTAAGGTAGGTTTAGGGTAGGTGTAGAGTAGGTGTACGGTAGGTGTAAGGTAGGTGTAGGGTAGGTGTTGGGTAGGTGTAAGGTAGGTGTAGGGTAGGTGTAAGGTAGGTGTAGGGTAGGTGTTGAGTAGGTGTAGGGTGGGTGTTTCCTGGGCAAAAAATGTACAATACAAATCAGGAAACCTTGCTATTTCCGATATTAACGCAAGCTAGTAAGTTATTTATTTATTTATTTGTTACTTGCTTACATGTACACAGCACTGGTTATTTATGGCATGCATTAAAATTTCATGGCACAGTATTAATTAGTACATGCACCCTGTTAGGGCACTGCAAATTAATTAAGTAAATTATGTACTTTCAATTCTCAATCCTATTATTATACATAGTTCAATTTTACAATTCCATTTCCATTAAAATTTAGGTACAATACTTTATACATGTCATTAAAAATATTTAGATAATTATTATTCATGCAATTTAGTCTTAATATTAGTTATATCATAAGGTCAATCAATTTAGTTTATCAGCTTTAAATTCTTCAACGGTATAGTAGCCTTTCTCGATTAGCTAATAAGGGCTTTTCCCTATAAATTTTAGTGTCGTCATAGGTAGTATCAGTCTACTCTTGTTGCGTCGGTTATAGTTTTCATTTGGCTCGATATTTGATTTGAAGAGGTGCCGATTTTTCCTAACAAATATGCAACTCTCTCTCTCGTTGACCTATGTTCATTAATATCCTTATACATTTTTTCTGCTGAATGAAGAGGTCAGAGAAGTCGGTACTTTCTCCCCACAAAATAATGCCATAATTTAGCCAAGAGTAGGCGTACGCATAATAGGCAGATAAGGCGGTTTTATAGTCTGTGTTACGTTTCAATACGCTTAGCGCATAGATAAATTGGGACAGTTTGGCACTAGTATTTTCTATATGTTTCTTCCAATTTAAGTTTGAGTCTAACGTTAAGCCTAATAGTGTGAATTCTTTTACTTCTTCCAATTTTAACTGTTGTGTTAATACATTTAGATTTAGCGCGGATCTTTGGTAAGTTCTGAATTGACATATGTTAGTTTTAGATAGGTTAATTTCCAAATTGTGGTCATTTAACCACTGTTCAGTGTCGGTGAAAGTTTTTTGAATGGCCAAATGGTCTACGGTTGCTGGCGTTTTAAATAATAAAGAAACATCGTCAGCGAACAATATACTCGTACATGGCGAACTTATCTTTTTTGGCAAATCGTTTACATATAATAAAAAGAGGGTACATCCTACACTTAGAATAATAACGCCTAGAAACCTAGTACGAGCATCAAAAGTGAAGCAACTCAGACTACTCCATATACGGAGTACTCGGCGCAGCGAGCCGTCAGTGCTCAAGGTCACGCTCTGTTGAATGCACCACCCGAGAAATATTTAAAAATGACAGTTTTTTGCATAAAAAGATGCTCTAACACACCAGGAAAACAAAAAAAATGTGATAAAATCACGTTTCACAAGTAAGTACTTACATTAAATCCATTATTTTTACGTAAATCGATCTTCAAATTAAAATTTTGATAACCTAATTTATCACAATGTAGTGTTGCCAGTTGTAAAGAAAAATTACCCATAATACAGTAAGCACTAACTGTTGGAGTCTACCTGTATTATGATGCTTATTGTTTAAAGTTGTAAGTATGAAACGAAAGCTAATAATTATGGTTGATTCAAATAATTTGCGCATTTTTTTAAGTGAAAAGTTCTTTAGGCGCGTTGGGCAGTTTTCATATGGGAAAAAACCATAGTCGCGACACGCGGCGACACCGACACCAGTGTATGAGATCGTGTCTTAAAATTGAAATAAAGGAACATCAGACTGGGCGGCCAACCAGGAGGAGGGGGAGGCGGGAGCCTTGTCGGCCCCGCGGGTGCCGACCAGTCTTTCATGGGTGTCATTTTCGCGATCTTTGGGGTCGCAAAAACCGATTATGGGATCAAAATCGAAATCCAAGATGGCGGCGACGAAATTTGCTAACTTTTCGTCATGGGTGTCATTTTCATGGTTTCTGGAGTCGCTAAAACCAATTATGGGGCCTAAATCGAAATCCAAGATGGTGGCGATGAAATTTGCTAACTTTTCCTTATGGGTGTCAATTTCATGGTTTCTGGAGTCGCTAAAACCGATTATGGGGTCAAATCGAAAACTTAGTATGCATACGCCATCTAACCAGGTCTAAATAGTTAGTTGAGAACATTTTCTAAAAGAGTTTAGAAGGAGAGAGAGAACGATTTGAAGTTTTCTATAAAAGTGAAAAACCACTATCTTTCCTCCTGATGTTTAAAATGTCATGTCGAAAAGTTAGCAAATTTCGTCGGCGCCATCTTGGATTTCGATTTTGACCCAAAAACGGGTTTAGCGACTCCAGAAACCATGAAAATGACACCCATGACGAAAAGTTAGCAAATTTCGTCGGCACCATCTTGGATTTCAATTTTGATCCCATAATCGATTTTAGCGACCTCAGAAACCATGAAAATGACACCTATGATGAAAAGTTAGCAAATTTCGTCGCCGCCATCTTGGATTTCGATTTTGACCCTAAAATCGGGTTTAGCGACTCCAGAAACCATGAAAATTACACCCATGACGAAAAGTTAGCAAATTTCGGCCGCACCATCTTGGATTTCAATTTTGACCCCATAATCGATTTAAGCGACCTTAGAAACCATGAAAATGACACCCATGACGAAAAGTTAGCAAATATCGTCGGCGCCATCTTGGATTTCAATTTTAACCCCATAATCGGTTTTAGCGACCCCAGAAACCATGGAAATGACACCCGTGGCGAAAAGTTAGCAAATTTCGTCGGCGGCATCTTGGATTTCGATTACAATAAGTACATACCGACAAGTTACGTACTTAGCATTTTTTTTATATTGATCTATGATTAGTCCCAAGTATATTAACATTTTTCCCGATTTTAGGGAAAGTGTTCATTCCTAGCAACATTTTTTTACGTCTGTGGCTGTAATTACATACCGCTCACTCACACATAAGTACGAAAGTTGCTTCATTTTTTGGTAGGGAGCGTGTATGAGACTCTCCTTCTAGGCGTTATTATTCTAAGATCCTACAACACTTCCTTGAGGTATTGAGCTATTAATCGTGGCCATGTCTGATCTTATATAGGAACCATTCATTGAGCAAGTTTAAATTGTTGTGCGTGTTATAGTTAGGGTCCAGAATAAATGATATGCAATTTAGGTTGTACTGAAGGTTTATTCAAGGGTCACAATTACTCGGTTATATTACTACAGTAAATATAGGACGTGGCTGGGCGAAGGTAAGAAGAAGGTAAGCGACTAGTGTGCCCGGCTATGGCGTTCCCTTACAATATCAAAAATGCCATTCAGCAAATCGCATCGCTAGGGTCGCTACATCACACCCCCCCTTTCTCCAAAAATTTTTACATTGCTCACAATTAAAAATTTTGAAATACACTGGGTTACATACATCTCCTACACTACCCACTATATCGCGTAATGTTCCTTACACACTATCTTAACTAATACATTTGCGGTCTCTCCAGTTTTCTGGGCCGTCTTTAAAAAACATATAATACATAAGAATCAAATCTAAGGGTAGCTGTCATAACATCTGCTCTGCGCACCCAATATAACAACACGTCCCGGGTGATGATGGGGCTGCCGCGTTTTTGTAGCGCATCTAGCATGTTTGCCGATGCGGCCGTTGATAGTTTTTCGGCCATCGTACGAAAGAGATGTGCATCTCTGCTACGCCGTGTTCACGCCAGCCCCAACACCATTCTCCGAACGTTGGCGGATAGGTGGGACTCTCCGATCTTGGGGCGGTGGATACGACTGCATGCAGTCAAGTAGACATTCCCGGGATCGGCGTGCCCCACGCTTAGAATAATAATGTTACTAACACTAGTTTATAAGTTACACTGTTACTAACAAATATGGAACTGATTCTGAAATAAGTTTATTATTATTATTATTAAAAACACCACTAGGGCCGGCAGCTTCCGTTATGACAGCGCCAGTCTAATAAATACAAAATCATAGAATAGAATAGAATAGAATACTCTTTATTATGGACACCATATAAGTTACAGAAAATATATATGAAGAAAACATTACATAGGGTGACACAATGGGCGGCCTTATCGCTAAAAGCGATCTTTTAAAGACAACCTTTGGATAGATTTTGAAGAGAGAAGGAAAGACAGTACTGTATCATAATACTTATTATAAGTTTAGCCATAATATGCGATAACACAACTGATATAACCGTACAAAGTTCACAATGACAAATACATTGTTCGCTCATTACGTCAGCGAATGAGCTTTCTGAATAACACACAAACTAACCTGGATGATTCTTGTACAATTCACTTTTCGCACACTGTTTACGCGTAACCTGCATTGGTTGCCGAATGACCCGTATTTCCGGGTATTGCCGCTGTCCCAGTCAGTGTCGTCACTCTCAGTTGGCCCATGCAGCCCCTTTTTATTGCGTAACATAACATGATTCCCAATATAACCGCGATAATGATAAGTATTATGCCAAAATAATTCAGTTTGTTTTCTATTTGTTGTCCCGCCGCTGTTACCTGGGCTTGGGCTATTGAAATGTATTCTTTATGTTGTGATTGACATATGTCTATAAATATGTAGTCTTTACTTGATTTGGGCACTGCAATTAGTGAATTGTACAATGTTCTCTTACAATTGCAATATATTTAAACTACTACGTTCTAGTCATAGGCGGTAGCGAGTTTTGCTCAACTTGTTGTTTAAGTGTCTCACTGTTGTCATTATTTCCTACACTTTCTGGTATCGTATCTTCGTTAATAATGTATGCTGGTTTTAATCTATCAATGGACACGGTTGATTGACGATCGCCTATTTGTATGTTAAAAGTCTTTTCGCTTCTGCTATTGACCTGGTACGGACCACTATACGACGGTGTCAATGGCTTCCTTACCATGTCATTCCTAATGAATACGTGTGTACAAGTTTTCAAATCCTTATGAACGAATATTTTTCGCGATCCGCTATCCGCTCGTGACTGTCATCATCATCATCATCATATCAGCCGAAAGACGTCCACTGCTGGACATAGGCCTCCCCCAAGTGTCGCCACAACCACCGGTCCTGTGCGTCTCGCATCCACCGGTTACCCGCGACCCTCACCAGGTCATCGGTCCACCTTGTGGGAGGCCTTCCAACGCTGCGTCTTCCGGTACGCGGTCGCCACTCCAAAACTTTTCGGCCCCATCGACCATCTGTTCTGCGAGCAATGTGCCCTGCCCACTGCCACTTCAATTTGGCGATCCTTCGGGCTATGTCGGTAACCTTGGTTCTCTTGCGGATATCATCATTCCTGATTCGATCACGCAAGGAAACTCCGAGCATTGCCCTCTCCATTGCCCTTTGGGTGACTTTAAGCCTTCTGATGAGGCCCATTGTGAGCGACCACGTTTCGAGTCCATAGGTCATCACTGGCAACACGCACTGGTCATAGACTTTCGTCTTGAGACACTGTGGTATGTGAGACGAGAAGATACCGCGCAACTTCCCGAACGCCGCCCATCCGAGTCGGATTCGACGGTTGACTTCCTTCTCGAAGTTAGCCCTACCTAGCTGGATCGTTTGTCCCAGGTAGACGTACTCATCAACAACTTCGAGTGCAGAGCCTCCAATCTTGATAGGAGTGGGTATTTACCATGACCTTGGTTTTGTCCATGTTCATTTTAAGACCCACTCTTTCGGAAGCTCTACTGAGGTCATCGAGCATTGTACTGAGGTCCTCCGTGGTCTCAGCCATGACGACTATATCGTCGGCAAATCGAAGATGAGTGATGTACTCGCCATTGACATGAATGCCTAGCCTTTTCCAGTCCAAAACCTTGAAGACGTCCTCCATTGCGGCCGTGAACAGTTTCGGAGAAATTACGTCTCCCTGCCTCACACCCCGCTGCAGGAGGATAGGTTCTGATGTCTGATCCTGAAGTCGGACTGACATGGTGGCGTTTTCATAGAAACACTTCAGCACCTCGATGTACCGATAGTCGATCTGGCACCGTTGGAGAGACTGCAGCACAGCCTCGTGACTGTGGGCGCATGTTATTATTAATATTCCTTAGCTTGCTTACAAATGTCGGTAAATGTCCTACTTGCGATTTCTCTGCCCCTTGATAAAAATCGCCCGGTAGACGCAACGTGTGTCCTAGAACCAATTCTGCTGAACTTACACTTTGATCGCTTTTGCAGACTGCACGAAGTCCCTACAATACCGTCGGTAATTCTTCTACCCAAGACCTATTTATTTCCTAGTAACCTTGCCTTTAATGCTGCCTTAAGGGAGCGATGCATTCTTTCTACCATGCCATTCCCCTGTGGATGGTATGCTGTCGTACGGATCTTCTTTATACCTAACATGTTGATCAGACTACTGAAAACCTCGCCCTCGAACTGTCTACCCTAATCGCTGGTTAAAGTTTTAGGACACCCAAACCTACATATCCATCCTTCGTAGATCGCTACTGTGTCAGCGGTAATGTCGTTGACTGGAATTGCTTCTGGCCACCGAGTAAATCTATCTATGATGGTGACGCAGTATCGATAGCCTTCCTGTGTGGTCGACAGAGACCCGATTATGTCTACGTGTAAATGCTCGAATCGCTCTGTTATAGGAAATGTACCTAATTTTGAAACCGTGTGTCTGTGTACTTTAACTTTCTGACATTGGATACAAGCTCTTGCCCATTTTGCGATGTCCTTATTCATGTCCGGCCAAAAATAACGACTCGTGATCATCTTACGCGTGGCCCTAACGCCTGGGTGGCTTATGTCATGAACCTTGTTAAAAACTGTCTTTCGAAACTGTTATGGAATGTATGGCCTTATTTGATTTTTTATTATATTACAATACATCTTTCTTTTACATAATGGTGATTGTACTTGTTCTAAAACAATATTGCCTCGTGAATTTGCTAACATGTGTGACATCTGAGAGTCTGTTTCCTGTGCCTGCGCGATTTCGTCGTAATTGATTTTTGTGTTACAGACTATGGACTCTACCCGTGATAGCGCGTCAGCGACCGCATTCTCGGTGCCGGTGACGTATTGTATGTCGCTCGTGAATTCGCTGATATACAATAACTGCCGTGCGCGCATTGGTGTTTCTCGATCCGATCCTATTTTTGTAAACGCGTATGTTAAAGGCCTGTGATCGGTGTAAATGGTTAATTCACGCCCTTCTACCATGTTTCTGAAATGAACGATTGCTAAATAAACTGCCGTTATCTCTCGGTCGTATGTGCTGTATTTTTGTTGTGCCACAGATGGTTTTTTTGAGAAGTATACTAGCGGTTTCCATTTACCATTTGTTTCTTGTTATAACTGCGCCCACGCAAGTGTTCGATGCATCGCACATTAATGCTAATTTGCCTGATTCTCCCGGGTGAGCTAGTGTAATGGCGCTTTTTAGGCTTGCCTTGCACTGCTCAAAAGCGGCCAATGCCGTATCGTTCCACTCTATTTTTGATTTATCCTTCTTTTTGGCTCCGTGTAAATATTTATTTAGCTCCGCCTGGCTTTCGGCCGCCCGTTTTAAATGTGATCTATAAAAGTTCACCATACCTAGAAATCGTCGCAACTGTTCGATCGTTTCCGGCCGCGGATAATTTTGTATGGCCTCGACCTTATTTTCTAGTGGCTTTATTCCGTCCCTATTTACGCTGTAGCCTAAAAATTCTATTTCGGTTTTTCCTAAATCACATTCTGCTAAATTGATTGTTATTCCGTACTGCTCGAACCTGCTGAAAATTAGTTTTAGGTGTTTTTTGAAAATCTGTTCGTTGGTGCTAGCTATTATGAGGTCATCGATATAATTAAATAAATACGAGCTTTCTTGGCCGTCCTTGAGATGTTCTATATTTTGCAACACTGTATTATTCATGAATCTTTGAAACGTTTGCGCTGCAATTCGCAAACCAAATGACATTCGCGGAAACTCGAGTAGTCCGAAAGTAGTAAGGATTGCCGTTTTTTCAATATCTTGCGGTGCTACACAAATATTATGCTAGGCCCGGTTTATATCAATTTTTCCGAAAATTGTCTTACCTGATAAACCATACGTGAAATCCTGCAGTCTTGGTATGGGGTACCTGTCTGGCTTCGTGATCGCGTTGAGTGCACGATATTCACCACAGGGTCTGATCTGTCCGTCCTTCTTCGGCACGACGTGTAGGGCGCTCGCCCAAGGACTGCTGGATGGTCTGCAAATTCCTAACTCTTGCATTAATTTAAATTCCTCCTGTACTAATTCTATACCTATGTGTTGGCAATGGCCTAGCGCGCGTGAAAACTGGTGGGCCTGTAGTCTCTACATGATGGTAAACATTGTGACTAGTGGGTTCTGTGTACGATGTCTTAGTTATACTCGGAAATTCCTTTAGTAATTCTCTGTATGGGTTATCTAACTGAATGCTCGAAACTGATGGTTCCGTATACTTTACGACGGACGCTTCCCTACTCATTATAGTATAACCGTCAATCAACCGCTTTTTATGCAAATCAACTATAAGTTGATGTGCCTCTAAGAAATCCGCTCCTAAAATGGGCTGTTTTACATCACAAATAATAAATGTCCATTTAAAACTTCTTCTTAATCCTAAATTAAGCTCTATGTTAGTTACGCCATACATTTTATTTCAGTGTTATCCGCTGCGAACAGCTTATACGAACACTCACGTTTAACTTTGCTGGCTCTCACTTTACCCACTGGTATCACTGACACGTTAGCTCCTGTGTCCACTAGATACACAATACCGCTTCTATAATCTCGCACGCAGAGCCGGTGGTTTCCCGCGGTACAATCTCCCACCGATGATGACTGCACCGTCTCTAGTTTTCCGGCCCCTGCTGCTTCTTGGACCAACTGCACGGTGACTCGCACGCCCGTGCGTTTTCCCGGTAACGAAAATGGTGTCTGCATAGCCAACCCGTAGAACTAGTTGTGCGACGTGGCCTTGGCTGGTTACTGGGCCTGAAACGCCCCTGCTGCCAACGCAACTCTCTAATCTTGTCTCGGGTTCCTGTCTCGCTGCCTGATGTCACTTATTTCTCCGCGTAACTCCTTCATTTCCACCGATAATGCACTGAGCTGCTTTACCAAATCCGTTTTCGTGTCGCATATCAAATCCGATGTGCTCGGTGTTATTGACGCGACTTCACCGATACCTATGCTCTCCATCACTCTGTCCGCCGTTTCGGCGAGGTCCTCAAGTTTCGTGTCTCCGGTCACTGCCAGGACCGCCCGCACGCCCGGGGGTAAGCGATTCAGCCACAACCTTTTTAGTGGCTCGTTTGTCACGTTGCAATTCTTAGCTAGGACCGCCATTGCCCTATACAGCTGCGATGGCTTCTGTGTTCCAAGGTCCGACTCTTCAATTAGTCTTTGGAATTGCTTCTCCGTGCTTTCTTCATAAATCGCCACTAAGCGCTTTTTTAATGCTGCGTACTTGCCTGACTCTGGCGGGGCTTCGATTATATCAGTAACTTGCCGCACTGTGTCTTGGGTCAACCTGGCGATTGCTATGTCGAACATCTGCGCGTCACCCAGCTTTTGTGGGGCCATAATAGCCTCGAACTGACGGAACCATGAATTGGGCAAGTCTGTCCAAAAATCTGGTATCTTTGTCTGCACCGATACCGCTGCTACTTCGGATGTCGTTGAGGGATTCATTTTGGAAGTAGTTTCACTAGTTTCGAGACTATTCACTGTTGTTTGCACCCACGCGGTGTTTTAACGCACCAGCCACGTCGCCAATGAGCCGCTTACGACGCAAAAAAACAAAACACAAAAACTATTGTCTGTAAACGTTCGTCACCACTTGTTCCGCGTGTTATAGTTAGGGTCCAGAATAAATTATATGCAATTTAGGTTGAACTGAATATTATGAAGGTTTGTTCAAGGGTCACAATTACTCGGTTATATTACTACAGTAAATATAGGACGTGGCTGGGCGAAGGTAAGTAAGCGACTAGCGTGCCCGGCTATGGCGTTCCCTTACAATATCAAAAATGCCATTCAGCAAATCGCATCGCTAGGGTCGCTACAAAATCATTCTGGGCATCAGCTATAATATCCTGAATTGAGTGACGTCTGCATAAACGGTTAGGTGCCCAATTAATGCTAAATTTTATTAATATAAATAAGGAATAGTAATGTTCCCAAAACTGATCCTTGGGGAATACCACAATTAATATTTCGCAGACCACTTTGGAACGCATCCCCGATTCTTACTGTTTGGTACCTATTTCGTAAATAGGACGTGAATATACTCAAGGCTTCGCCTACAGGTGAAGCCTTGAGTATATTCACGTCCTATTTTATACTATCTATTCCTATCCTATCCTATTTTACACCTATGTTTTTAACTTTTGTAGAAATTAAAGTGACTGACAGTGTCAAAAGCCTTTTTTATATCAATAAAAATGCCAAGTGCTACCTGTTTCTGATCAATTTTTGTTTTTATTTTTGTAATTAAGTCCATGGTAGCCGAAAGGGTGTTGGCTTTTGACCGGAAACCATATTGTTGTCCAGTTAGAAAATTTTTATCCATGAGATATTTGTCAAAACGAGTATACATAATTTTTTCAAATATCTTGGAAATAACTGGAAGCACAGATATTGGCCTATAGTTTTCGGGGTCACTATTTACTCCGGACTTGTAAATAGGGCTAACTTTAGCAATTTTAAGAGAGTCAGGAAAGACACCATCTGCAAAACATTTGTTTATACAGTCCGTTAGATTCTGGGGTATAATATTTTAGATGCATTTAATTGCCTTGGTACTAATTCCATCAACACCAGTACTGGTATTGTTATCTAGATTGTCAATTATTCCTATAACCTCTTGTATAGTGCATGGTACAAGTTCATCAAGTGTTTTTTCGTGAATGTGGTTTGTTTTGTACATAAAGGTGTTAACTGAATTAGTATGATATTTTACGTCTATTTTGTTTGCCAGCTCTGAACCTATTGAGGAAAAGAAATGATTAAATGCTTCGCATTATTACCCTCTGTTATAATATTCGAGTTTATGATGAGTTTAGGGGGAGGACAAATACTTTTGGCCTTATTCCTAGCTAATATATTGATTAATTCTTATTAATTTTTATGGAAATTAAAAAAAAACCGTAAAGAATACGCACGGCGCTATACAACGGAGTTTGCGGTAAAATATGTACTTAGGTGAGAGTACCTACTTTGCCGCACGCTCCATTGTGTGGTGCATAATTTTTAACTTTCGAACAATGCATACAGGCTTCGTAAATGCATTTTTTGAGCAAATGTGTTGAAAAATTTATTTTCGTCACGCGTCCGTGTTTAGGTCACAGAAGGTAATATAATAAACCGATTCAGTTAAGATTTGGTTCCTACACATAATAGTGTAGGAACCAAATCTTAACTGAATCGGTCCAACAGATTCGGAGGAAATCGACTGTGACTGACGGACAGACAGACAAACAGACAGACAGTCTGACAGACCTATAGACAGACCGACAACCGACTGATTTTAGAATCGAAAACGAAACCCTTAGGGTTTCGGTTCAGAACCCTAAAAGTATGCATGGTGTGGTTTGGTGAAAACTCAGGTTTTCGATTATGCAGGGGATTTTTGGAAGGTGGACCGATGACCTGGTGAGGGTCGCGGGTAGCCGATGGATGCGAGACGCACAGGACCGGTTGTTGTGGCGACACTTGTGGGAGGCCTATGTCCAGCAGTGGACGTCTTTCGGCTGATATGATGATGATGATGATGAGTGGATTTTTGTAATAAAAAACGATTTGTGTTGATTTATTAATTTTGCTAGGTTACTGAAAGAAAGTCTCATGGAAAAGCCAGTCGCGAGCGTCAGTCAGCGTCTACACTACGTGGAGCGCTCGATAGAAGAAACGCATGTGTTCGTGGACCAGTGGTGCGGCAGCACCTTCGAGCAGCGGCTGGCGACATGGCGCGTGAACGCGACCAGCGGCGCCGTGCGCGGCAACTTCTCGCGGCCCGACGGGCTGCCGCTGTACGACGGCGCCTCGGGCTGCACTGTGCAGTCCGGCGACCGGTTCGACCCCAGCTGCCACGACGCCGAGTGCGCCTGCGCGCTGCTGCTGCTGGCGCTGTCACCCGGCGCCGTACTGCTGGCTCGCCGCGCACTGCGACGCCGCCTCGCGCGCCTGCGGCATGAGCAGCAGATCCAAGTGATTGCGCGACGCCGGCACGTGGCCACAGTGTTGACCGCGTACCTGGTGGAGCGTGCCGCACTGGAGCTGCGCGAGGAGATTGGAGCGGGCCGCTTCGGCAGCGTGTGTCTGGCGCGGCTGCGCGTGCCAGGCCGCGCCCCGCGATACATCGCCGCCAAGGCTCTGCGCGACAACGCCGCGCCCACCGAGGAGAGCGAGTTCCTCCGCGAGGCGTGCACGATCGCCTCCCTCGAGCACGCGAACATCGTGCGCTTGGTTGGCGTGTGCATCGCGGACGGGCCTCCGCTAGTGCTCATGGAGCTAGCGTTCTTCGGCGACCTGCTGGGGTACCTGCGCGAGCGGCGCCACCTGGTGGAGGACACGGGCTCGGAGGAGTCGGCGGAGAGCGGCGAGGCGGAGCACGTATCCGCCGAGGCGCTGACGCTCCTGGCGCGCGAGGCGGCGGAGGCGCTGCAGTACCTGAGCGCGCGCGGCGTGGTGCACCGCGACGTACGCGCCGCCAACTGCCTGGTGGACGTGCGGCGCTCGCTGAAGCTGGCCGACTTCGGCATGGCACGCGACACAGTGGCCAGCGCCGACGGTGCACCCGAGTACGCGTGCCGGCGCCGCGGCCTGTTCCCCGTG
The DNA here is from genome assembly GCA_947386135.1 of Melanchra persicariae. NCBI lineage: Eukaryota > Metazoa > Arthropoda > Insecta > Lepidoptera > Noctuidae > Melanchra > Melanchra persicariae. The sequence continues at coordinate 145,766 of OX376653.1, read as the reverse complement.
CTGTGGATGGCACCCGAGAGCCTCGCGCACGGCGTGTTCTCGGCCGCTTCCGACGTGTGGGCGCTCGGCGTGCTGGTGCTGGAGCTGGTGACGCTGGGCGGGCGGCCCTACGGCAGCATGTCGCCGCTGCGCGTGCTGGAGTACGTGGCGGCCGGCGGCAGCCCGCCGCTGCCGCTAGACGCCACGCCGCAGACGTGAGTACCAGGCGGGCGGGTGGGGCGGGGCGGGGCGGGGCGCGGGCGCAGCTGACACAGTGTGTTGCAGGCGCGGGCTGGCGCAGCTGTGCTGGGCGCGCGCGGCGGAGCGGCGGCCGAGCGCGGCGGAGGTGGCGGCGTACCTGGCGGCGTGGCCGCGCGCGCTGTGCCCGGCGCTGCTGAGCCAGCGCGACGAGCCGGCCGACGCCGACAGCGGCTTCGGGGAGTCGCCCTCCACGGAGCTGCTGCCACCCGACTCTCCTCTGCATTCCCTATATCAGATCCAAGACCTCGTCTCGGCTCACTGATCTGAACTGGTAGCAGTAGGTACCTACTTTGCTTTTAAAGCCCGGCACGACACTTTTGCCCACATACTACCTACAGGAAGGAAAAATTTATTCCTGATCCGTTTTAGGCCAGGCTTGATCCGGTCTGATCTAAAAAAAAAAACACTTTATTACGACATCACAACATACCTAAATCCACTTGTATTGTATTGTATTGTAAATCGGGCTGGTTTCCGCAACTCCACGACTAAGCGCGTATTTTGCGTGCAGGTGGGACAAATGTTTCATTCGATCCACCCCAGCTCCACAAGGAAGGCCAGTAACGCCTTGGTGTTACTATGTCACAAAGGGTACCTGGATTTCCGAAGTACTTAGCCCTGTAATCGGCGACTACCGGGCAGCTTAGAAGCAGGTGTGCTGCTGTCTCATCCTCCTCCATGCAGGCTCTGCAGAGTGGGCTGTCAGTGACTCCTATGACATAGAGGTGTTTATTAAAAGTCCCGTGGCTAGTTGTGACGGCTGTGACTGTACGCAACTGTTGTTTAGTCAGTCTTAGGGCTTGTTTCGTAAAACGGCCATCAATGGAGGGAAGTGCCTCTTTGGCCTGCCTACACTCACCATGGGCAGTCCATAATTTGTGATGTTTGTCTCTGGTGCGTTTCCTTACCAGGTTGCGTAGGTAGCCGAAGGGAAGTGGCACAAAGGGTTCAGGACCTATCGTTACCATACTTGAACCCCTTCTGGCGAGTTCGTCCGCTGCATCGTTGCCTCGAGATTCGCTGTGTCCTTTGATCCATTGAATGGTTACCTACTTTGTTGTATCTACCAACCTGGTTCAGTCGTTGGTGACACTCCAGGATCAGCCCAGAGTTAACTGTGTGGCTGTTTAGAGCTTGCAGGACGGCCATGCTGTTCGAAAGTATGCGTATTGAGTGATCCTTAACTTCCCTATTTAAATAAAAATCTACCTAACCTAACCTAAATCCACTTATAAACCATTAATCCAATAAGAAACAATTACCAAACCATAAAAACTGTTTGTTTCCACTGCACTGATAAAAAAAGAACGCTGGCTTGCAAGTAGAATCGTAGTAGGTATAGGTAATCATAATATGAATCAAATCACCAATCGCAAAATGGCCACATACCTAGTGACAATAGGGTAGATGACTAAAAAAATCTAATTACCTAGTTCATTAGACAGATTTACAAAAAAATATTAGGTACGTATTTTCCTTTTTTCACGTAGGTAAATAAAAAATTAAAACGATACAGTGCGTTGAAAACTCGTATGACGTCACTTGTAATTACACTTTTTACATATCTACACGTGACGTCACCAGCCCCTACTCCTGATCTTTGATGCGTTTTATCTTCGTATTTTTTTATTGATTTGATAGAGCAAAAAATACGTGTCCAATATCATGCCCTAAAGCTATCTATTATATTTCGTCGCTTCATTCTTCAGATATTTTTTAACCATGTAGTCCCCTTCCCTTGCGCTAGCAACTACGCACGTCTATTTAGTTTTTTTTTATAAACTGGCAACATCGTACCCCACCTCGCCGTGTCGGTCAGTTGTAACCGTCATTCCAAAGAGTACAATAGTATTGTACGGTGCAACCGCACATTATGCAATTCAGCAGTTTACGCCGCACATACATTTCGATTCAACTCATAATACAGTTCAGTTCGCGTTAGGCTATCAAGTCAGCCAGGCGTTCTCGTTACAGCCAACAAGGGCCGCGTCACTCACTTCATTTGCCACACCATCAGTCCATTAAGCTCATTTTACCTATAAGTACTTTTGGAACAATACAGTAGTGTTCTAGTACTTACCTTCTTTTATTCCATTCACCTCCCATCTAAAGGTAATGTAGGGTCTAGCAAGAGATCATACATATCTTTTTGGTCCTTCGAGCATTCTTTTGATTCTTCGAATGTGAGCATCGAACGCTATATAGTCCATTTCGCGCGCGTGGACAGTGTAGTGGGAAGCTATCCAGTGACTCAAAGTGTGTGCTGTGTTGAGTGACTATAAAACTTTGAGACTAACAAGTGTCTCAAGGATCGTCAAGGATCCAAAAACTATCAGGAGTTCAGTGCAGGAATCCTAGACTTCGGGACTACCAGGTGTCTCGGGGAGCGTTTCATCATCAAGAGCTGAGGCTAGCAGGTGTCTCAAGGGATCGCCAAGGATCCGAAAGCAGTTATCAAGAAACATTCAAGTAAGATCTTTCCATTTATTTCTTACTTCAAATAAATCCTCGTCATGGAGGCCATACATGCAAATCAGGACGAACTTTACATAGCCATCCAAAAGTTGGCTACAAATATCAAAAAGGACTCAGCGGATCGTAAGACTGCTGACTATTTCAAGCGACGTTTAGAAAACTTAAACCAGTATTGGTCCGATTACCAGTACAATCACGACCGTCTTATTACGGAAGAAAGCAAGTCTCATCCGTATTTTATTGGGCGTGCATACGAACGAACAGAAGAGCTATACATCTCGACCAAGGCGCTCATCAATCAACAACAACAAGTTTTGTTGATAAAGATGAAGGACGCTCAACAGGGAGGTTCCACACAGGAGGAACAAGGTCCTGCATGGTCTGAGCAAGAAGATCCGGTGAGACGTCAATCGCCGCCCGTCGAGGTATGCTCCAGAGGTTCATCTAGCAAGCTCGATGAACTGTTGAAAAAACAAGCAAGCAACTTCAGGGCGCTGCAGCGCACTGTGGCAGGGATAAATTTGGACTTTATGTCCGAAAAGTGGGAGTTGAAAGATGCCTTACGTACTCTACAGTCTCGATGGTCTATCATAGATTCCTTACATTGGGAATTAGACAGCGAATTGGAGGGTGCAAATCAAGAATATGAGCTGTCTTATACAAAGCAAGAAACTATTTACAATGAATTAAAAAATGCAATTAACAGAAAACTAGGGTCCGTAGTACACAAGGAGAATTGGACACCAAAAATTGACATCCCGTCCTTCAATGGCAATTATCAAACTTGGGTGTCTTTTAAGGACTTGTTTGTTGAAGCTATCCACAGTAACGTCTCCTTATCAAACGCTCACAAGATGCAGTTTCTTAAAAGCAAAGTGCAGGGAGAAGCTGAACGTCTGATACAGCATTTACAAATCAGTTCTGACAACTACACTGTTTGCTGGGAGATTTTGAACAACAGGTACAATAACACATGGTTGATTTTTACATCTCACATAGATCTCATACTAAATCTGCCATTAGTTCAACAAGCAAACGTCCCCCAGATCAAGAAAATTCACGATACAACACTAGAATGTTTAAACTCAATAAGGAACCTAGGCGTTAATATAGACAGCTGGGATCCATTCATCGTGCGTATTTTATTGCTAAAATTAGATGCGGACACGCACAATCATTATTTGGAATCTCTGAAGAAACCCAGAGAACTGCCAAAATTGACGGAGTTTCTAAGCTTCTTAGAGAGTAGATTCACCGCATTGGAATCTTCGCGTAAGAAAAACGAAAATTCCAAACCATCAACAAGCAAGCAAAATAATTCATCATCGTCAAATATCAAGAATAAATATTCAGCAAGTAAGACTTCGGTACAGAATATCGAATTAACATGTCCGTTGTGTAAAGAGTGGGACTCTTTACACAACGGACGGAATATATTATTGCAATAAGTTTTTAAATATGACACCAAGTGCAAAGCGACAAGCTATAACACGATTGCATTTGTGCAAAAATTGTCTTTATGCGCATGGGGATAAGGAATGTACGTCAGAAAGACGCTGCCGCGAATGTCGTGGCAAACATAATACACTTTTACACCAAGCCTTTAACAATAAGTCCTCATGTAACCCAATTACGGGAAATGATGCACCAGCAGTTCTTGCTACTAAAACGCAAAAACAAGAATCAGAAAATAATCACGTTTTGCAACACGGCAACAACGTGATCGAAACATTATTAGCCACTGCAATGATCAAAGTTCAAGCAAGTGACGGATCATACCACAAAATGCGTGCGCTAATAGATCAAGGCTCTCAAGCCTCCCTTATCTCAGCCAAAGCGGCACAACAGCTAGCTTTATCAAGAAAGTATTGCAGGGCCGTAATTAGCGGGATAGGAGAGAAGGAGAGTAGTAGCAAGGGTGTTACGAACATAACATGTTGTTCGCATTTTGATGACTTTACATTTAAAGCAGATGTGGTGATCATGGACACGCTGATTAATCAATTACCAAGATGTACATTTGCCAAGCCAACATGGGCACACCTGGCCGGCATTCAATTAGCCGATCCAGAATACAATGTCAGCCGTCCCATCGACATCTTATTGGGAGCCGATGTGTATACCCATATCATTTTAGAAGGCATTATCAGGGCTGATCTATCATTACCGGTCGCGCAACAGACACGACTGGGGTGGATCTTATGTGGAAATTTCAAGACCTTTCACTGTAACGTAGTCTTAAATCATGTGGACGAAGTACAAAGATTTTGGGAGATTGAAGATATCACAGAATCATCCAGTTTATCAGCAGAAGATTTACAATGTATGGAGTATTACAAAAAAACCACAACAAGACATGAAAATGGCATGTATGAAGTAAGATTGCCTTTTCAAGAAAACTTTGAGACACAGTTGGGATTGTCTAAAAACAAAGCTATGACGCAATTTCAACAGTTGGAAAGGAAATTTCACAATAATGAAGAAGTAGCAAAACAATACAAATTATTTATACAAGAATATAAAACTTTAGGCCATATGATACCAGCGTCCGGTAACATGCAACCGGATTACTATTTACCGCACCACTGTGTATTGCGAAACGATTCCACTACGACAGCACTTCGCGTAGTTTTCAACGCTTCTGCAAAAACAACAACAGGAATCAGCTTGAATGACGTCATGTTAAAAGGCCCAAATTTACAGCAAGATCTCCAGTTTTTACTATTAAGGTGGAGACAATATCGCATAGCTTTTACGGCAGATATTGAAAAAATGTTTCGTTTCATTTGGTTAAATGAACAGGATCAAAGGTTTCAAAAAATAATTTGGAGGGATACTATTGACATGCGTCATCAGGTATACCAGCTATGCACTGTTACATACGGCACCAAGGCCGCACTATTTTTAGCTATGATGACTCTAAAACAATTGGCTGAAGATGAGAGACAAAATTTTGACAGTGATGCAATCAAGGCATTGGAGCACTCATTTTACATGGATGATGTCCTACACGGGTCTCATTCTGTCGAGTTAGCATTAAAACTGAAGCAAGATTTAATCATGTTGTTAAAATCAGGGGGGTTCAATTTAAGAAAGTGGTCTTCCAACGCATCAGCTTTACAAGACGATATAATCGGGGAGAATAGCAAGCAAGAAAATTTCGATTTCAAGGAAATGGAGACATCAAAAACCTTGGGATTACGTTGGGATTCAAAAGCAGACTTATTTACATTTCAATCAAAAATTGAACCATCTACCAAAATACCAACTAAGAGATCCATGTTGTCAGACATTTCAAAGTTGTTTGACCCTCTTGGTTGGCTGTCACCAATATCAACCAAGCTGAAACTACTTTTTCAGCAAGTTTGGATGTCAAGTATTCAATGGGATGACAAGTTACCCGATCAAATTAGCAAGGAGTGGCTAAACATCAAAGGTGACATGCACAAAATCAATCAATTCAAGTTGGAGCGTTGGTTAGGTACAGGAGAGAACAACACGCAAGAATTACATGGGTTCTGCGATTCTTCTAATAAAGCCTACGCATGCGTTGTTTATTGCAAAACTGAAAACAACGGCGAAACAAAGATCTCGCTAGTAGCAGGAAAAGCGAGATTAGCTCCAGTACATAAATCAATTTCATTACCAAGATTAGAGCTTAGCGGTGCTCTTCTACTGGCAAAATTACTGTCTAAAATTCAACAATGCCTTAGCAGTCATAATATCAAAATATATACTTGGACAGATTCAATGGTAGTCCTAGCCTGGTTACAAGGAGAGCCTGGACGATGGAAACCTTTTGTCGCCAACAGGGTGCGACAAATATCAAACATCATACCTTCAAACAGCTGGCGTTACGTCAAGTCAGTTGAAAATCCAGCGGACTGCGCAAGCCGCGGATTGCGTGTCGATCAATTGAAAAATCATACGCTGTGGTGGGAAGGACCGTTGTGGCTGCGGAACTACGACCCTGACCAAGAAACTGGGCAAGCAGTGTTTACCACAGACGAAGAAGCAAGAAAGGTCAAGCATGTTAATAACATATCGCAGCAAGAAAGCGATAACATTTTGAGTGAATTATTAGCAAGATATAGTTCACTTGCTAAACTAACAAGAGTTTTAGCATGGATATTAAGATTTATCAAGCAAGCAAGATACAAGAAAAATCGCATGCAAACTTATTTTACATTACAAGAATTAGTAAATGCTAAGCATAAAATAATTATGTATGTACAGCAGAGAGAATTTGCCCACGAAGTACATACCTTACAAGAAAAAAAGCCGCTATCAGCAAAAAATAAGTTATTGCAATTGAATCCGTTTCTTGACAACGAGGGACTTCTCAGAGTAAAAGGAAGACTAAGCAAGGCCAACATTAATCAAGATATGATGCATCCGATTATCATACCTCACGAAGGACACTTAACAAACTTAATTATAGACCAAGCACATGAACTTACCTTCCATGGAGGAGCACGGGTGACATCAGCATTCATTCGCAAGAATTACTGGATCATAGGCGGTAATCGAGCGGTTAAAAAGCGTATACGTACCTGTGTAACCTGTCGTAAACACAATCCAAGCAAGATGACACAGTTGATGGGTGATTTACCTTCGCAAAGATGTAACGTTGCAAAGCCATTTGAACACACAGGCGTAGATTTTACCGGGCACGTGCTCATAAAGGCCAACAAGGGTCGTGGTATCAAGACCACAAAGGGCTACGTAGCGGTATTTGTATGTATGGTGACCAAGCTTGTTCATATAGAGCTGGTCTCAGACCTCACATCATCAGCATTCATAGCTGCGTTGCGAAGAATGGCTGCAAGAAAGGGCTCCCCGAAACATTTATATAGCGACAACGGTACAAACTTTGTCGGCGCAAACAAAATGTTACAAGAAGAATTGGAGCAGATTCAAGAAACATTCGATCAAGATTTCGTCAAGGAAATTAGTGGCATGGAGATCGAATGGCATTTTAATGCGCCCTCATGGCCTACAGCAGGAGGGCTGTGGGAGGCTGCGGTCAAAAGCTTAAAATATCATTTAAGAAGAGTAGTTGGAGAACAAAAGCTTACCTTTGAAGAGTTCAGCACAGTTCTGGCCCAATTAGAAGCAGTACTTAACTCGAGGCCACTGTGTCCTCTGACTGAAGATCCTAATGACTTGGATTTTCTCTCTCCGTCAAGTTTTATCAATCTACGTCAAGACATGACTATATTGGAAACAGAAACAGATATGCGGACAAGATGGCATTTAACTCAAAAAATAGTTCAAGATATTTGGAAACGCTGGCATACAGAATATCTCACTCAGCTGTCCGCAAGAAGCAAGTGGAGACATTCTCAACCAGACATTCAACTAAATGACATTGTTACAATTAACGATGCAAACTTACCTCCTGGGAAGTGGGCAGTTGGCCGCGTCGTCCAGCTGCATCCCGGTGCTGATGGCCACATCAGGGTGGTCACATTGAAAACAAAGAATGGGCTTATCAAGAGGCCTATTCTCAAGCTGTCTATTCTCCCTGTAAATGATAGAATCGACAAACAAGAGTCGCGTTCCAAGGAAGTGAAAGATGGCAAGCCATATCAAAACAAAAAAGTAAACTACAGCTTCACATCGCTAGTAATGTTACTTTTGTCTTTCATGAGCATTTTGACTACAGCTCACTGTTCATACAATGTTACCCAATTAAAGGACAATCAAGGTCTTTATTTTGACAAAATTGCAAACATGCAATTAATCAGAGATGAATGGAAAATAGTTACATACTATGACATGAATTCATTTTGGCAAGGTACGGAAGCATGCAGTAAATACCTTAGCTACTTGGATCAGCTATGCAACAAGTTTAAAGAAACGTCACATTGTGACGTCATACAAGTTCAATTGCAGCAAGAATTCTCAGAACTCGAGTACTATAACCACCTGCTGCTGAGTCAGCATTCCAGCACGCGCCGCGTACGTTACCTGCGCCGCCGCAAGCGAGGCCTTATCAATGGTGTAGGGTATCTTGCAAACGACTTATTCGGTGTACTTGATGAGAGATTCGCAGAGCAATATAAACAAGATATCCAATCAATACATGAAAATGAAAATCATTTGCTTTCGCTCTTGAAACAACAAACAACGATAATTGAAGCAGAATACAACGTTTTGAAAAGGAACGGGCAGGCAATTAATAAGCAACACAAGATGCTTAATTCACTATCAATCAAATTAGATAAGATGGAGAACGTTTTATTGACCGAGTCAGAGAAAAATCGAGTCATGAACGATTTCAGTATGAGTGCAATTGCTACAAGCAATGTTTTAAGACAACTAAAAACAAAACAAACAAGTTTATTAGATACCATAACAGATGTTTATCACGGGAGACTTAATTTTCATTTATTGTCACCAGAACAACTCAAAGAAACTCTGAATACAATATCGAGTCATCTTTCAAAGGACCTTACGTTACCGATTAACAACTTACAAAATAACTTTACAAACATTTATCATTTATTGACAGTCAAAGCAAGAATGACTGAAGAATATTTAATCTTCGAATTGAAATTACCTCTGGTGTCTAGAGATACGTTTTCAATCATGAAAATTATTCCAATACCTCAACTTGTAGGTAATTTAAGCATGGCTACTTTAACTCCGATTGCTGAACATGTTGCAATCAATTTGAAGAAGGACTCGTATTTACCGATGTCTATATACGACGTCCAGACATGTGTACGTGACAATGTCGATAATTATCTATGTCATATAGAGAAACCGATTCATCATCTCAAGAATGATGAAAAATTATGTGAAATAGAACCTGATTCCAGCGAATGCAAGATCAGAATTACGACTTGTTCGAATCAATGGACAGCTCTTAGCAAAATAAACAACTATGCATTTTTCTGTTGTAGTCAGTGTCAAATAAGAGTACTATGCAACGATAATGTGTCGCCGGGGCAGTTGATAAAAGCAGGCATATTGGGCGTCGAACACGACTGTCTGATTAAAACCGAAAGTTTTACGGTTTACTCACGCAATGAAGGTTTTAGCACTTTAGACATAAAACCGTCCTTCAAGCTGCCTGAGATAGAACCAATCAATCATATCATAGACGTAGGCATCCCAACTCCACTGATACAAAACTATACATTTCTCTCAAGCAACGAGGAGCTTGACGAAATCAAGAAGCAACTCCGCATTCTCAAAGCAAGTGAAAATTTGCCACATCAAATTTCTTATCACGATATCCATCACTACACAGCATTTTATGTGGTGATTGGAGTTGTGTTGGTGGTTGGAGCAGTCTTCATGGTACGACGGCTGCGTAACAGGCGAACTGCATCTCTCGCGGTAGCAAGGGCCGAAATAACAAGTCCACAGAACCCACAACACGCGACACCGGCACGGGCAGAGGCTGGGGCCTCTATCTCATCACCTACGGTTCAATATAGTGTTAGTGCGCGTAATCAGTGTGAAATTCCGTGTGTATCAGATTACAGTGAAATTTCAAAAGTGCATAAATTAGATAAGTGTACAATGCCTATGTCTTGTAAAACGGAGTTCAAGTAGAGACTCTAAACATAGAATAAGGATCAATTGGAATCACCTTGTCAATCATCTAGTATAAGGACCAATTGGCATCACCTTGTTACTCATCTTTCATGTTCATCTCATATTTATCTTCCCGCTCGGGAGCATGTACGGTGCAACCGCACATTATGCAATTCAGCAGTTTACGCCGCACATACATTTCGATTCAACTCATAATACAGTTCAGTTCGCGTTAGGCTATCAAGTCAGCCAGGCGTTCTCGTTACAGCCAACAAGGGCCGCGTCACTCACTTCATTTGCCACACCATCAGTCCATTAAGCTCATTTTACCTATAAGTACTTTTGGAACAATACAGTAGTGTTCTAGTACTTACCTTCTTTTATTCCATTCACCTCCCATCTAAAGGTAATGTAGGGTCTAGCAAGAGATCATACAAGTATACTGGCTATAGACAGGCAACTCTACCTTATTTTTTAATACTAGGAAGTGGTCGAACTCAGCGCCATCTAGTTTTTAGTTAAGGTGAATGGATGAATGCTCTCACTGCCATGATGACGACACATCCACAATTTCGAATATTTTCAATTTTTACACCTAACATAGACAGTTTTAATAGACAACTTTATTATAGGTGACACCTAAGGCATTAACTTGATTTTTTTAGATAATCACTATGCTTGTTAACTGCTACCATACAAAGATTACAGCAGAATAAAGATTTAGCCGCATGAATTTACTCTTTACACACACATACAAAGTAAATAGTAGTAACTTTCGACACCACTAGATGTCGTTTTATTCAAAAATGGTTGGAAATTAAAATTTCCAGAGGACCCAATTGTTATGTTCCAATATATTTCTTATTAATATAACCTTAGCAATGATTATCATCACGCTAGACTTTCGGGGAGCTGAGCAGCTAAAAACCTTGACATAAATAAGGTCGGCTATTTGAAGCTTCTATAAGCCGTACAAATAGACTGTCGGTTTAGAGACTGCCTTTCGAAATACTAGGTGTAGGTTCAAATCTCAATAGTTGTATTTATTTTTGAATTATTTTTATCTTTCTTTATTCTTACCAAACCTAATATTTTCAAATATTAATAATAATAATATAATTATTGGTCTATGCATATTTTTGTTTCTAGGCTCGATATCCGATACCTTTTCACCATAACAAATTATTCAGATAAATTATTTTGGGTAATATACCTAACAATATACCTTATATTGTACCTATATAGGTTGTTGTAATGTGACTGAACCTAAATAGTACCTAACGTCTAAATAAATTGTGACGTGTAATAAATAAATAAAAGATTATTTATTCAATTGTTCGTCGCGATCTAAGAATGTTTTCATTAGGCGATACAGTCGTAACATTCAGTGATTATTGTGATTACTAGCGTTCTTTGGTGGAATGGTTTTAGACGGCAAAGCAAAGGGAACAACCCTTTGCTTTGCCATCTAAAACCATCAGCTTACAATATCGTGGTATTAGTTGGTTAGAGTAGGTACTGTACTCGTATGTGTCACCGGATAATTCCAAACATCGTAAGATTGTAATAAATCTTGTTTATGTTTTAGACTATCTATGTGTTGAGAACAGATGGCAGATGGCTTGTGGAGGTCTGGTAGGCAGCCGCTCCACGTAAAATACTGGTATTCAGCTGAATCCGGTATGAAGCCAACCCCAGTAGGTATAGTTGGGAAAGGGCTAGACAGATGATGTGTTGAGAAGAGATAATTTCGAATACAATGAATCACACCCAAATTCAATAGTTTACAATACTTGTCTTATCCAGATGAAATTATAGTGTGCGTAGTCGCAGCGGAAAAATGACGATTTTCTTAATTTCAGTTTAGCAGATATTAAGTGTATGACGTCATGTAAATGTGTACAAATTTGTGCTGCCAACCATTGGGAAGTTATTCAACAAAAACTGTTTCCGCTGGAACTACGTTATCCCAGCGGCACTTTTTTTTTCTGGGCGTTTCTAGCTGAATAGTGGGTGTGTATACTACAAATTCCCCTATTACACAAATAAAAATATTTTGTGTGTCTATCGTTACGACATTCATTCATGACTGATGCAATAGACCAGGTGCATGGATCAGCGACCCAATAGCAAATATTGTAGTAAAAATAACATGAACCACGCAAAAAATCTTTAGCCCAAAAATGTAGGTCAGACGTACAAGAAAAAAAAATAATGCAATAATTAGTGTGTGACGAGAGGTAAATGTGTATGTTGAAATGAAAATTGTGTGTCTTAAAACTGCGAAGATATACAAGTTTCCGCTGCGCTGACGTTTCGCGATTTGATGAAAATCATATAAATCGGTTTAGTGCAGAGTTGTATTTTTTTACACACGTTGCTATGAATTTGTGTGTAATGTTTGTGAAAACAGATTTTGAAAAAAGCATACCGTTTAGGAGATATACACGTAAAGGTAAAATATGGTTATTAGGTCCAAGTACTTAAAATAGGATATTTAGAGCCTAACTTTTAACGTTTATTTGGGTTTTGTAAGGGTGTACAATGTCTTGCCAAGTTTCATTTATGTGCGCTTAGTAATTAATGAGCTATGGCATAATTTACTACGAAAGGACCATTATATTTTATGACATCCGATTGTAGGACTTTTTAATGCAAAAGCAAAATGAAACATATTCCAATATTTAGTGTATTAATTCAACTATTCATAATTATGTAAAATTTCCTTTATTTTACCATTATTGGACTTGTACAGGTGGGCACACAACAGATTGCTGTTGTGTGCTGTTACAGTATGTACCTTATTATTATGTCTTTAATATTCTGCGTACAAATATTTTGATGTTACACGGTACAATTGAATAAAATAGAAATACTAATAATAATTAGAAAAAATCATTAACACCAGTAGTCATTTCAAATGTCGAATTAAGTTAACGGTGTAGTAAGGAATCATTTAAAGTAGGTAGGTGTTTCCTTAGCGCGCGCTTTCTGTTCTATTTTGTTTATCAGTCACAAATGTGCACCCAAAGACAACGTGCGTATGCGCTGTTTATTTTGCCATCAACGTAATATTGTGTACCTATTGGACTCGGTTATTGACATAGTGTAAGTGACTGTGACATACTTAGTGAGCCAGTAGTGAGAATGATTGGAAGATAATCAAGGTAAGATCATAAATTACGTACTTCCTACTACAATACCTAATGAAAATATTATCCGTTTGAATGTATATAGGTTCAAGTGGCAACTGTATTTTATTACTTACATCTCGACGACGCCGAAAACCTAAAAGTTGCCTATATCTGCTATGCATAGATTCCAGTGCCTACAGTTTTTATGACAGCCTTAGGTAAATACCTATATTGGATGAAAACCGGTCCAGCTGTTTAAAAGTTGCAGTCTCATATTCGAACTTGTTTTGAATTTGTGTAAGTTTCTTTTATTTTCTAGGTACTTTGGTAGATACTTTGAAGTGAGAGACGGGAATTTCGATTGTTCTTGTTTGCATTTATTCAAACCACATTCAATATAATCCCGCAATAATATTACGTAGGTACCTACCTACTTATGTTTAAGAGTACAAAGTTAATGCAGTTGTTTTATTTTAAACCGACTTCGAAAAAAGGAGGAGGTTCTCAATTCGGATGTTTGTATTTTTTTTTATGTTTGTTCGCGCATAACTCCGTCGCTTGCTAACCGATTTGAAAAATTCTTTTTTTGTTGGAAAGGGTATACTTTCCAAATGGTCTTATTGAAATTTTATCAAAATCGGTTCAGTAGTTTGGTTTTTAAATCCAAATAGCTGGAAAAAACATGTGGAATGTATACGAAATTGCGTAATTTTGTGTTCCTGTGACTATCCAGTGATGTTGTTAAGTGTGGGGTGACCACTAAAAAGTGAAAAATAAAAAAACTTTTTCACTGTAAAAAGAAACAGACTTCCACAAAAGGGTAAAGGTAAAGTAAAGGTAATCGGTGTTTTTGGTTGCTTCTTCGCTATTTGACACCGACTTCCGAAATTAACGTTATTTTGAACTTTGTAGTGTTTTTTGGAAGACAAATACAAATACAAATACTTTTATTTGTTGAACATAGGTAGGTCAGGTTCAGATGTTGTAATTATTGATGAACGCTATGTCTAACCGTCATCGGCGTACAAATATTATTTCAGTTTAAAAAAAAAGAAAAACATGCTGATATGATTATTAATAAATTATTAAACAATATACTTGAAATTAAAAGAAAAGTAATAAAATTAAAATTATCATCACACATTATTAAATCATTCTAGTTCATTTGTCAAATCAATAAAAAACATTCAAAAAGTAGATATAGTAACAATTAATTCTAGTATTAAATTGTAAAAAAATAAATAATTACTACGAAACTACTGTGTACGCGCCTGTACGAAACTATTAAACACGATAACGATACTATACTGGAAATTTTAGAACGTCAGCTCTTTATACTGCAGCGTCTCTTTTTTGTAGCCAATCAAACTTGGTCGGTTTATCCATGTAATTCGGTTGTTCTGGTATTTTTATTATATCTCTTTAATTATGTAGTGTAATGAGCCGATATTTTACATGTGAATAGTTGCATCCGCTCAAGCACCGGCAACACACCGGTGTGCGCCGAATTAATCGCGAATTTAGTGTTTATTTACCAATTAAATAAGATTTATTTTTTATTTGGGAATTTTCACATGTCGGGGCTGGATTCGTTAATACACTAAACCGATTTATATGATTTTCATCAAATAGCCAAACGTCAGCGCAAAATACACATTTGCCTTTCGTCACACACTAATTATTGCATCTATTTTTTTCTTGTACGTCCATAGGACTCTTTCACGGATAGCACCCGTTTGAATGGTTCTCAGTAGTAGACCCAGTCGCCAATGCTAAACCGGAATGGTGCTTACTACTTACTTAGCTGTTCAGACAAGCAAAATTGGATCTACAGCTACCATTTTGAGAACGTCATTTCGCTGACAGTTAAAAACCCCGAAACCATTTAAACATAAATAAATGATGTACAGCAGTGGTGTCTCTGACTTAAAAGTTGTAGGATGTTCTGATATTTAAAAACTGACTAAAATACTGCCCTAAGTTTTAATTCCCCCTTTTCTTGATAAACTTCTTAAATATGAGCGTGACTACCGCAGGACCACGAACTCCAATCGCTTCCATATTTTGCAAATAATTAATACTCAATTGGTACTAATTGGTACTCGAACAACAAAATTGGTACCTTAGTAGTTTTCGAGAAAATCGACTTTGAAGGTGGTCCTGCGGTAGTCACGCTCCTTTCAGCAGGGCCACCATGAACGCTGAAAAAGGCTGCTACAGCTATTCTAAGTATACAAACACCCTTAAATGTGGTTCATTTCGTAAAAAAAAAAACAATATTGAAACATTTGTATTTACCGAGAAATCAACGATGATAATTTTCGTGCGGGCGTTCAGCAGGACCACGACTATGAATGTCGATTCCAAGTTTCAGGAGCTTGTCGCTTTCCTTGAACCTACATAGAAAATTAGTACCCTGCAAGATAGAATTAGTACCCAAAATTCAAAACGAGTACTCCAGTAGTTTACGATATATACCCTGACATTGGTGGGGTGACGGTAGTCACGGTGTTAAATTTTCATTTCAAGATTTCCCTATTAAAAACTCTGTAATTTCTCCCCATAATTGTATAAAATTATAGATAGGTATTGAACTGTTGTTATTACTATTCCGACATCAATAAATTTATGTGCACGAGTGTACATCTCGAATCAATGCTAAGGTACCAGTTTTGTTGTTCGAGTACCAATTACCACCAATTGAGTACTAATTATTTGCAAAATATGGAAGCGATTGGAGTTTGTGGTCCTGCGGTAGTCACGCTCATTCTTAAATGGCAACCCCAATAAAATTTATCTTGACGCACTTTGTGTGTGCTACTAATACTAAAATGTGCAATTGTTATGAAAAATCAAAGAAAAACTGTCTGTGTATTCACTATATCACGATATCCGATACCTTTTCACCATAACAAATTATTCAGATAAATTATTTTGGGTAATAAACATTGTATGTTACGCTCTAACATCGCAATCA
This sequence comes from Melanchra persicariae, assembly GCA_947386135.1. Classification (NCBI taxonomy): domain Eukaryota; kingdom Metazoa; phylum Arthropoda; class Insecta; order Lepidoptera; family Noctuidae; genus Melanchra; species Melanchra persicariae. Next base: position 129,389 of record OX376653.1, on the reverse strand, counting down.
GTAAACATGGGCTCGGCGTACAACTACATGCTCCGAAACTCACACATCTGTGATCAGTGTCATCACAGTCGCAAACCTACTGTTACCGATAGAAAAGGATAGAGATACCCGTAGGAGACGGCGCTGTCGTGCGAGCGAAATCGCGTTAGCTTCCGAATGTTGACAAATGTTTACGATTATGAATGACATGGCATGTGGTAGCGTTAGCAAATAAAAAAAAAACATTAATTATTTTGAGGTACTTAAAAAATAAATATTGTTCGCTTGATCGCGCAAGGTTACTAAAGCTTTACTTCTGCCTTTGTTTTCGGACAACAACAAGCCACTTTTATGTCCTTAATTCATCTTTAGGAAACCTGAATAAAAAAGAGCCTTATGCATTTATCTACACTAATATTATAAAGAGGAAAGATTTGTTTGTTTGTTTGTTTGAAATGAATAGGCTCCGAAACTACTGGACCGATTTGAAAAACTCTTTCACCAGTAGAATCCTACATTATCGGTGATGGTCATAGGCTATAGAATATTTTCAAAAAAGTTAGGGATCCGTATGAAAACTTCGATAATGTGACCCAAGGTGTGAGAAAAAATCCTTATATCGCGTACGCTGCGGAATCTATTGACAATAGAGCAATGTGATGTACTACAGTTTTATAGAAGTCATCAATATCTACAAAAAAGTTCGCGATACCATATGTCTAACTATTATGGATAAGTCACCATGACCGCTTTTTGTTAATATTAGTCAAGCAAATCCCATGGTGAAATAAAAAATGGTGATTATAGTACCATGATATTAATCCTCATCCAATTAAATGGTTTGATAATTAAGGTTGATTATGTCCGTGTAAATTACACTTTAAATCATTCAAATCGGACCTTTCGTTCAAAAGTTACGACGGTAATAAACATGCTCGGAGTAAGAAAAATGTCGCGGCTTGAGCGAACTGGGGAGAATCGTATCAATGCTTGGTCCGATGGAGTTGAAACACCACGGCATTTAAATGTTTTGGATAAAACAATTAGAATAACACATGTTTGGATTTTTCGAAAATCAACTAGGTACATACATAACAAGGGGTGAAGCAGGGGTGAATAACTTTTTAGGGGAGGAAATTATAGCTTGCATCAATTTACTTCGGAATTCTATGAACAAACTAAAAGTGGGATAATTGAAACAGATCATGTACCTAACAATTTTTGCATAATCAACCCCTGACGGGCTGAACGGGGTGAACAGTTGCGCTGAACCAATAATGAGAATCGTTGTGCTTAATTTTCCAAAACTAACCTTTATAATGGGATATGTATAGGGGCGTTGCAGTTTGTGGAGTATCTACTATCCCCACGCGGACGAAGTCGCGGGCGAAGTGCTAGTGTATAAATAAATTAATAATATGGCTGCACATTACGTACAGTTTGGGAGTAACGAGGAAGCCTTGAAATCATAACCGTTTGCTTTGCCACAGTCGCGTAATAACGATAACTAAATATAGTTACGTAGTGATTCTGCACTAACAATTACTAAAAACTAGTCTTTCACTAGTAAAAACATTTTTTTAAATAAGTATTGCGTAAAACATAACTGTTATCAAATATCAATAAAATCGACTTGAATTTAAAATAATCATGATTGGTAAAACAATAATAATAAAAAACTATTAATATGTTTAAAGAAATTTGTGTTGCTAACCTTACGCAACCTCGGTCTAGTACTAGTCGTCGCGTCGTTTGCAAAATCTCTCAACAACTCGCGAATTGTGCGTATCGTATCTCTCACGCATGTTTTTAACATCTATCTCGCTCTCACAAGCATGGCGAAGCAAACGATAAAATATTTTTGTTATTTTCAACAAATCAACATTTTTGGCTGTATTTACGAGTGGTGTGTCTTATTTTTCTTCCTAGTATTATTAAAACACTGTCCAGCTGCAAAGAATAAAGATTTTATTACAGATTTTTTGTTTCCTATCTTTTTACTTGATGCAGAAAGTCAAGTGATTTTTTTTCAATTCTATGCAGTGAAGGTAGTTCAATTTACACGATAATTAGTAATAAGTACTACTAATCAATAACAATTTCCGAGATACTGATAAAAGCTAACATGTCGGTAGAACTAGGTATATTTATTCATAGTAAGTACCTAAACAAAAATTCTTTACCCTAAAAATCTAGAAAAAATATATGTTTAGGTCTCAGACCAACAAAAAAAGGTAGACAGCGCACCGCGAACATCAAAAGTGAAGCCACAAAACCGTGCTCCTTCAAATAAATACACAAGCTCACGCACACACCCACACTAAAACCATGATCATAGCTCTTAGTACGTCACGAGCCGTCGTCTAGAAAACATTAATAGAAAAATATAATTATGCCTTCCCTGTGCAATAAAAATTTGTAAAAACAATAGCAAAACACATAAAAAGTGTCATGGAATCACTTTTCACTTGTAAGTACCTGAAATAACATCGTTTTTATTATAAATTAACTATAGTTACTTGGAACAAAAACGTCAACAAACGAAAGCAGTGACATTAAGTGAGAGGGTTGCCATCAAAGACTACAATAGTATACTGGCTATAGACAGGCAACTCTACCTTATTTTTTAATACTAGGAAGTGGTCGAACTCAGCGCCATCTAGTTTTTAGTTAAGGGAACTAATTTATATAAGTAAATGTATAGGTTGGTAGGTGTATAGCTGCTGTCTGATCCTTTATGATATTAGGTAGAGAGATGAGTGTATCCGCTATATACTACAAACATACGTACTACATAAAGGAAAAAAAACCAGACAATTGAATATTAAACCATTTTATTTAGAAAAACATCACACATTTTACAATAAAATTTTAAGTTCGCCTTTTTCGTCCCTTATGATTAAGGCAGTGCCGATAAACCTTTTCTTTCATTGAATCGTTAATATTCCAAAAGGTTATTTGGCCAGTGAGAACATTATTGATTTCTTTGCACCAGTTGTTTACAACAACAACACACACAACAAAACACAACACGAACGTACGAACGAATTGTAACGCGGCTCAACAACATGGAGAAACGAAAGCTCAACTCAACCTGCAGATGCACTAGCGAAACAACAAAAACTCTATTGCAAAAGGAAAATAAATGCGCACGAGTAGTTACACTCTCACGCAGCCATTTGCAATTTAAGTGTGGCCATTCAAAAACAAACTTTTGCACGTTTAAATACCAAAATATAACTTCTTCACTATTAAAGCTCATAATAAAAACCTAATTATGTACTAATTCATATATTCTATTATTTTTATATAAGATCATGAAATTATATTATTTTTCTTGATTAATGTTATAAAGTAACTCCCAGAAAAAAAAATATATTTAACCGTAGCAACACCGCAATTTGTTTCCCTTAACTAAAAACTAGATGGCGCTGTTTTCAATAAAAAATGGAATTTTAATTTTGTTCTAAGTTGCCATAGCATGGTTGCCATAATATGATTTAAAATTTCCCCATTCGATAAAGCAAATTTAAATGATTTCTTTCTTCGAATTACATTTCTATTTTCTTTTTTTTTTAATGTACTAAATGTTTTTGATTTGATGTTTTTCAACACATTTGCGAGAAAACAGTACAATAGGTTATGAAAAAAACTTTTTGTTTTTAGATAACAGTCGGAAAGTCGCAACAATCTTTGACGTTTCTAATATGAAAATAGCTCGAAATTGCAAACGGAACTACATCTTTCGTCTAATTTTCTCTTTAGTATTTTTACTACAGAGAAAATGAGACGAAATATGCTTTTTTTGTTCATAATAAATAATACTTATTTTGTAAGTAAAGTCAAAGTCAAAGTCAAAGCATTTATTTCAATTAAACCATTTACAGGCACTTTTGAATTGTCAAGGTCGGTCGGTCAAAAAGATGAAGCTATTTGCACGTTCCAAGGCGTAGATCTCTATGGAGAAGAACGTGCAAGAAACTCCACGGACACTCTTTTAAAAAAAAAAATATTTTGTTACAAAATTATGGTTACATCATTCATATTAAAATAATACATATGTGAGAACAATGTAAAAGACGTGCAGGATAAAAGAGTCCGGAGTAAAAAAAGAAACAATTCAAAGAAATAATTAAAATAAACCATGGCAGTCGAGAGATGACCAGTCTCAGCTGACGGCGCCCGTTCACGAACATGACGCATACGCTAGCACCATTCGGCTCAACCATTTTTAAGGGAGCCAAATGATCCAACGCATGCGCCACCATCAGCCAGACTTTTGAGTGGGCATGACATCCCCAATCGCCAGGGTACATTCAAGTCAAAGACCTACCCAAAATGATCATTATAGTTTAAATTTAAGGTACATAGTACTAACAAATGTGCCGTTAATGCATGAAATTATACAATACTAAATAAATTGAGTCTATACAATGAAAAATATTGCATTCTTACAATCTTCATCCGGTCCAACAATATTTCCAAATGCTAACAGATTACTTTGTGTGCCCTAGTGGCTGTGGAGCAGGACCAGCACTGAGCCAAGCATTTTTATCTTCAATATACTCCCCTAACTTATAATATGCTTGCCTGTGTTAGATATATAGTATATATGTAGATATATAACCAGGTATATATATCTAATACATCTAGATTATGTAAATATTTGTTAGATATTATGTATATATGTAGATATATAACTAGGTATACAGGGTTACTGGTAATTCGACGTATATCCGTTAAGGGCTGATAAGGGGGCCAAAATGCAACAAATTGAACCCCCCATATGTATGGCCGAAATTCAATAGTTTTCGAGATATTTGAATTTTAAGGGTTTTTCGAAATTTACCCAAAATTTGACATTTAATTCCAAATAAAAGAACCCACATACCCATTCAAGGGTACCATTAAAAATGATGTTGTAGCTGGCACTTCAATTAAGCTATGGGCATAATTAAAACTACTTAATTTAACAAAATAATTAAAATAATGACCGAAGTAAGAATAATATCTTACCAATATTTTCATTTTACGCTTCAAAAATGTTGTCTCGTCAAAAAAAATTCTATGACATTAATCGTACAAATAACTAAAACAACTTGCCTATTCTGTAGGCCTAACTGCAACTGCACATGCGCGGGCGGGGATTATGACGGCGCGATTTTATGTCTCAGTCGCTCGTTTACGTTCGATGCATGCTTGCGTCCCGCTTGCTCCCGTCTACGTGACTGCACCTACGCGATCTTTGCAAATGGCTAACTTCAGAGGGGCATAGTTATTTGACGCGAACTGTACTAAGGAAGGCGACGCGAGCGCAGCAAACGCCGTGTAGGGGAGTACCCGCACACCTCGCCCCATCAGGAAGAATTTCGCCAGTAAAATCGGTTGTTTTAGCGAGGATGATAAACTAAGAACACAGATGATTTCTCTCCCCGCGCCGGTTCAAACACATGCCATGCCACGAATTATGTATTTTAAAATTGACTTTTATACCTTTTTGGAAAGCCTACAGAATAGGCAAGTTGTTTTAGTTATTTGTACGATTAATGTCATAGATTTTTTTTTGACGAGACAACATTTTTAAAGCGTAAAATGAAAATATTGGTAAGATATAATTCTTACTTCGGTCATTATTTTAATTATTTTGTTAAATTAAGTAGTTTTAATGATGCCCATAGCTTAATTGAAGTGCCAGCTACAACATCATTTTTAATGGTACCCTTGAATGGGTATGTGGGTTTTTTTATTTGGAATTAAATGTCAAATTTTGGGTAAATTTCGAAAAACCCTTAAAATTCAAATATCTCGAAAACTATTGAATTTCGGCCATACATATGGGGGGTTCAATTTGTTGCATTTTGGCCCCCTTATCAGCCCCTGACGGATATACGTCGAATTACCAGTAACCCTGTATATATCTAATACATCTACACCTATGTAAATATATAATTGTATCAAAGGGAAAATATAAACAATAGGATTCAATTCTTAATAACTTTATATTTATCTTTTAGTATATAACAACTACATAACTATCGTAGTAGTGTATATGACACAAAAGTCAAAGCCAAAGTCAAAGTCAAAACGTTTATTTCAAGGTGACTCTACTGTCCGTTCGCAAGGGTAGATTCTTATGGAGAAGAACGGACAAGAAACTCCATAGTTACTACATACACAACGTTACGTTATAATATACCAACCATAATGAATAAACACGTTATCATTACCCGTATTTAAAATACACCAGTCATCATAATAACATTACATAACACTTACATAACCATAATATTACATAGTATTACATTACATTATTCATAAGAACTTCATAGTTAGAATTATAATACACAATAATAGCAGCAATAAAGTTACTTAACTTTTACCTCGACGTCTCGAACAAGAATGGACTGAGCCACTCGGAGCTCCCCCTTTTATAGTCGTGAACAAACAACTTGAATATTTCTATCTACCGTCATCAAAAATATCAACAACATAAAAGGTGGGTATCCGTTTGGAATATTTTATATGTTTTCTACATTATTCCTTAATATTTTTACTAATGTAGGTACTTTTACAGACATACTGAAATAATGAAAGCAGAATTGAATCATGTAAATTAGGTATTACATACTTGTTACAAGTTTAAGGTTATGCAAAACATTACCTACTATTTTATCAAGTTTTAACAGTAAAAGGAATACTCATGATAACAATAACAATACCTATAGTTAGGATAATCTATTACCTGCATAGTGTGCGTTTAATACAAGATTTAAATTTTGTCTCATTTAGTTCTAATATATGGAGAGGTATTTTATTATAACATTTTAAACAGTACCCCATAAAAGATGAGGATACTTTAGCCAGTCTGAAACCTGGTTGAACTAATTGGTCCCTATTTCGAGTAGCATAATTATGTTTGTCGCCTCTTTTACTAAAAAGGTGTAAATTCTTTCTAACATACATAATGTTTTCGTAAATGTATTGACAAGGTACCGTCATGATGTTAATATTCTTAAACAGTTCCCTTAGAGAATCGCGTCGTCCGAGTTTGTATATGGCTTTAATGGCTCTTTTCTGCAGAATAAAAATAGACTCGATGTCTGCAGCCCGTCCCCATAGTAAAATACCGTAAGACATGATACTGTGAAAGTAACTAAAATAAACCAGTCTCGCGGTATCAACGTCCGTAAATTGGCGGATTTTCCTAACAGCATATGCTGCTGAACTTAGCCGTCCTGCAAGAGATGTTAAATGAGGACCCCATTGTAGCCTTGAGTCAAGCGTAATTCCCAGGAAAACCGTTTGATCGACGAATTCAAGTTTTTCCCCGTTCAATACTATGTCACAATCACTGCCTTTGACATTTGGTAAGGCAAATCTTATGCATTTCGTTTTCTTTTCATTTAGAACTAGATTATTGGCAGTAAACCAATTTTGGACTTGCATTAGGGCGTTATTTATGACGTCAAGATTATTTGTACGTCTATTTATCTTAAAAATTAAAGAGGTGTCGTCGGCAAACAACACCATATTAAGTTTTTGTTGCAATAAATGGGGCAAATCATTTATATATACTAAAAACAAAAAAGGACCTAAAATTGAGCCATGGGGTACCCCCATTTTCACGTTTAATCCCGACGAATTGACACCGTTTACTTGAACTAACTGCTGTCTATCATTTAAATAAGATTTAACAAGACTTAAAGCTGTTTTGCCCAGCCCGTAATGCCCAAGTTTCAGAAGTAATGTTTCGTGATTTACACAATCAAACGCCTTAGATAGGTCACAAAAGATGCCTATGGCATCCTGTGCCTCTTCCCACGCATTAAAGATGTGCTTCAATAAGGTAACACCAGCGTCAGTCGTACAACGTCCTCTGGTGAAACCATACTGTTTATCATGCAAGATGTTATTGGTGTTAAAATGATAAAGCATCTGATTAAGCATCACTTTTTCAAATACCTTGCTGAACACTGGCAACACGGATACTGGTCTATAATTGTTTGTGTCTTTACTGTCCCCGGATTTGAAAAGTGGTATCACCTTACTGAATTTCATTAAGTCCGGAAAGACACCTTGATCCACAGGTAGGTTAAACATAACACTTATTTTATTTTATTTATTTTATTAATGATCAAAAAGGTACATTTTAAGCTTTATAACGTACATAATGTCCAACAAAACTATTACACATAGTTTGTCTGTTGGATCAAAATTATTACTACTTACACGTCAATGTTCGTTATGTTTTATCTTGATATTACCTACATTTTTTTAAGTCAGTGATTTTGTTATGGTGGTCTTTTTGAATTTAATAAAGTTGACAGAAATTATAATTACCTATTTTATTTCAAAACAATTTACATAATTACTCATACCTACGAAGATGTTATGACTTACGCTTCCGACAACCTTTTATAACTTATAGTTGAATGTACTTATATAATGTAGGTATGAGTGATGTAATAATTTTATTAGGCTTGTTAGATTGAGAACTATCTTTGTAGCTACGCAAGTCACATATCCACATACCTAGCTATACGTATGTCTCATACCGTCTTTAAAGCATGTTAGATTTTAGTATTGAGCCAGTCGCCAATATACTTGCATTCAAAAAACACGTTATTTCATTTGTCAAAAACCCGAACAAGCAATAGTGAACCTTATCACAATCATCATATGGTCGCAATCGAGCCGGATCCATCCAGTACGGACAACTAACGAGGAACCAAAGGCCCACATTCCACAGCTGCGATAAGACGACCCTTTTTTTTGTGCGCTTCGGATTCCGAGAATTAGCAAGTTGTTTACTACGAGGACTATTGTAGTAATAATTACGTAACTACTTTATACATCGTGTATCAGCTGCATTCAAGTTTGTTTACGTGAAAATGACGACTGAAGAACAACAGAAACTTCTCTCCGTGTTAGAAGATACTGCAAACCTGCTACAAAAAACACAAGTCAACCTAAGGAAATGTCCTAAAGCACGTTTAACAAGAGGTTATATCGAAGCACGTATAAAAATCATTGAAGATTATTGGGAAACGTTCAAAAGTGCACATAAAGACTTAGTTAAGATAACGCCAAAGGAACAGAAAGGAACTTTGCCTTATTTTTTGAATGAGGAGTTTTTTATTTATGAAGATTTGTTTAACGTGCTTCAAGGTGACTTAAAGGACATGGTTATTTCGTTATCGGAACCATCAGTGCTGGAATCAAGATCAACAAATAGTAGTTTCGGCTGCACAAGCCCATAAAATAGCCTCGTGCACCTACCGAGGATCGAGATACCGAAGTTTTCCGGTAATTATGAATCATGGCAAACTTTTCAAGATTTGTTTATATCGTTGGTGCACAATAACACTTCGCTTAGCGATGTTCAAAAGCTTCATTATTTGAAGACAAGTGTTATTCATGAAGCCGAACCACTATTGAAGAATATACAGGTTACCGATAAAAAATATGTACACGCATGGGATATTTTGAAAAAGAGATATGGCAACAAACGCTTACTTTTGAATCATTCTATGAAAAGATTATTCAATCAAAAGAAGATGACTTCTCAATCAGCTTCTCAGTTAAAGGGGTTGTTAGATACAACCACAGAGTGCCTAAACAACTTAAATAATTTAAATATTGATGTCGGCTCTTGGGATCCAATCCTTATATATCTTCTAGTACAGAAGATGGACTCAGAGACGCACAAGAACTGGGAAGAACATGCATATAAAGAATAATCTGAAAACTTACCAACATGGAGTGATTTCAAGAAGTTCTTAGAATCTAAGTTCCGTACCCTGGAATTAACAAATCAGAATAGTACATCAAAGGACAATAAAACAATAAAGGAGCGTTCATGCCATGTTGCCACACCAGTAACGGAGAAAGTTTGTGTGATGTGTAAGGAAAGTCACAGTTTAAGTCATTGCAAGGAATTCTGCAAGAAGGAACATACTGAAAGGAGAGAGTTTGTGAAAAACAAACAATTATGTTTTAACTGCTTAGTACCAGGACACTCGGCATTTAAGTGTAAAGTGCCAGTATCTTGTCGTCTTTGTCACAGGCGCCATCATTCCCTTTTACATGAAACAAAGACCAAGCAGCAGGGAGAATCATCGGTCACAACACCCCCAGCTGTAACACATGTAGAAGCAGAGAAAGCATTAGAAGTCAATACAATGATAGCGTCGCATTACAGTACTAAGAAGGGAGTAGCAGTACTTTTAGCAACGGCAGTAGTGGAAGCAACAAGCGAGCAAGGTAACACCATTTTACTGCGGGCGCTGATAGATCAAGGTTCCGAGGCAGCTTTCATCAGCGAGAAGGCGACACAATTGTTGAAGCTCGAACGACAACCTGTAAAGGCAAGCATTATGGGGGTGGGATCCCAGAGGACCGAAATAAAACATGTGGTTCAGTTACAAATACGATCACGATCGGACCGAAACTATTGTTTACCGATCAAGGCATATGTAATGTCCAAGCAACTGACCGCAAAGATGCCCACCAAAACAATCGATAAACAAGATTGGGCACACATTCAAGACCTCAACCTGGCTGATCCAACTTATTTCAAGCCAGGGTCTATAGATCTGCTCTTGGGTGTGAAAGAATATGCGGAAATTCTGCAAAACAACCTAATCAAAGGTCCACCAGGCATGCCAAGCGCTCAGGAAACCAGCCTGGGGTGGATTCTTTTTGGAGAAGCTAATACAACACATCAAGACCAGTATGTTGTCATGCATCATTCAGTTGACGTAGAAGACATGTTAAAATCTATATGGGAAATTGACGTAGATACTAAAATACACTTAACAAAGGAGGAACAACTGTGTGAAGAAATATACGCAAAGACAACTACTAGAAATGAAAAGGGAAAGTACATTGTTAAATTACCATTTAATACATACAGTCCACAATCACCAGATGGAAATACAAAATCGATAGCAACACATAGATTTATTCTATTAGAAAAGAAGTTCAGGAAATCGCCAGACCTGCAAAAAGAATATAGTAAGGTTATAAACGACTATATAGAACAAGGACACATCGAGAAAGTACATGATAAGGAAAAGGATAAAAGAGCTGTCTACTTACCTCACCACGCTGTTATTCGAGCTGACAAAGAGTCCACGCGAACACGAGTTGTATTTGATACGTCGTGTAGAGAGAGGATCAAACAACGTTTCGTTAAACGATGAATTACTTGTGGGTCCTCAGCTGCAGGAAGACTTGAGAAATATTTTGATGAGATGGCGCATGAAACAAGTTTGTTTTATGGCAGATATAAAATAGATGTTCCGTCAAGTATTAGTCAGCCAAGAAGACACAGAATTTCAGCGAATCCTGTGGAGGCAACAGGAATCTGACACCCTGAAAGAATATAGATTGCTCAGAGTCACCTTTGGTACAGCGTCTGCACCATATTTGGCAGTTAAAACGCTCCAACAGGTAGCTAAAGACGAAGCAAAGAATAAAACTCTTGTTGCACAAACTATAAACGAGGATTTTTACATGGACGATCTTTTATCTGGCACAGACTCAGTAGCTGAAGCTATGACACTTTCTAAAGAATTATCAGAAACACTAGAAAGAGGCGGTTTTCAACTTACGAAATGGGCATCCAACAGTATCGATTTAATGAAGTATATAGAAAAGGATAAAAGATCTGCTAAAGCACGTATTGATTTAAACCTCGATGGAACTCTCAAGGCATTAGGAATTGAATGGAACCTAAAAACAGACAAGTTTCAATATAATCTTAGATTTACACCCATATCCAAGTCCATCACAAAGCGAAACATATTGTCTGATATACAAAGAGTGTTTGATCCCCTTGGTTGGATAGCACCGAGTACTGTTATGGCTAAACTATTAATACAAAAACTTTGGCTTGAAAGAGTTGACTGGGATGATCAAGTTAGTAACACATTAGAACAAGAATGGAGAGAAATAAGATCAGACCTCGTTAACATAACTGAAATACAAATAGAAAGATGGCTTGGTACGCTGACTGTTAATAACGACAAAATACAAATTCACGGATTCAGCGATTCTTCAATGCGTGCGTATGCAGTAGCTGTCTATATAAGAATAGAAACTCCAGACCACAAGATAGAAACCAAACTGATAGCTGCCAGAACCAGAGTAGCACCATTGAAGACAATTTCGTTACCTCGTCTAGAACTTTGTGGGGCCCTACTTCTTTCAAAACTAATGAAGCAGGTTGGACAATCAATGAGGATACCGACAACACAAATGTACGCATGGACTGACTCTTCAATTGTTATAGCATGGCTTAATGGTGAACCCAACAGGTGGAAACCCTTTGTTGCAAACCGTGTAGTCGAGATTGTTGAAAACATCAATAACAAGCACTGCGAAAATCCCGCTGATTTGGCATCTAGAGGAATGTTGTTATCCGACTTGAAGAAATGTAACTTATGGTGGCACGGACCGAGCTAGCTATCTGAAATAAAAATAAATATTAAACATGAAATAACAGAAACAGACTTGGAAATGAAGAAAATTAAAATCAATACTTACCTGACCGCAAAACAGATTGAATAACCTGAAAAAACATAGTATCACTGGTGAAGAAGCATATTCACAAATGCATGAAGTGTGCTCGAATGAATGCCACAACAAAAGCACAAATAATGGGAGACTTACCGGTGGAAAGAGTAACACCGACGAGACCGTTTCTGCATAGCGGTGTGGATTTCGCAGGACCGTTCCAAACACTGGTATCTAAAGGAAGAGGCAACAAAACTAAAAAGACATATGTGGCAATTTTTATTTGCATGTCCACCAAGGCAATCCACATAGAACTAGTTGGAGACCTCACTTCAGAGGCGTTTATAGCAGCCTTTAGACGTTTTGTTGCCAGAAGAGGTAAATGTGGCCACCTGTGGTGTGATAATGGTAAAATTTCGTGGGTGCAAACAGAGAGCTTCATGATTTGTGGAATGAAGCACAGAAGGCAGGAGAAGTAACATCTACGCTAGCAACAGATGGCACACAATTTCATTTCATCCCAGCATATAGTCCAAACTTTGGAGGATTATGGGAGGCAGGTGTGAAGTCGATTAAGTACCACCTAAAACGGATTATTACAACTCACCTGACGTTCGAGGAAATGACTACAATATTATGCCAGATAGAAGCCTGCCTCAATTCACGCCCTTTGTGCCCAATAGATGACACCGACCCGGAAAACTTAGATCCACTAACGCCTGGCCATTTTTTAATTGGAGAATCACCCATTGTGGTACCCTCACCTGATCTGCAAGCTGTGAAGGTTCATAATTTGTCACGCTGGCAACATACACAAAAGATTCTTCATGATTTTTGGCGACGCTGGCAAGAGGAGTATTTGACCAGGCTTCAGCAGCGTCCTAAATGGATGAAGAAAGAGAAGGAATTTGCCATAGGGGATATTGTGTTGATCAAAACTGAAAATCAACCACCCAGCAAATGGTCCTTAGGACGAATCACGGACAAACATCCAGGCAATGATGGTAACACGAGAGTGTACAGCGTGAAAAGTGGAGGTTCAATAACTAAGAGAACGATTACCAAGTTATGTGCATTGCCTGTTGATTCTACTTAACTTCTCTTGAATTATTAAGACATTGTGAATTATTTAAGTACCTAGATAAAGTTAGAATTTCAATAACTAATTTACAGTTGTAACATTTTGTGCTTTAGACTGACAATTTTGAGTTAATAATTGATTGTTTATTTAGTTAGAAGATGATTTGTTGGAACTTAATTGTGATTATAAAAGAACTATAAGTCCTTTTGGTGGGCGGTATGTTAGATTGAGAACTATCTTTGTAGCTACGCAAGTCACATATCCACATACCTAGCTATACGTATGTCTCATACCGTCTTTAAAGCATGTTAGATTTTAGTATTGAGCCAGTCGCCAATATACTTGCATTCAAACAACACGTTATTTCATTTGTCAAAAACCCGAACAAGCAATAGTGAACCTTATCACAATCACCAAGGCTCTTTTAAAAAAAATAAGTTACAATACCATACTCAACAATATCTTAGTTGTGCTGACTTGCACAATATTAGCTAACCCATAAAATATTATTTCCCAAGTTATAGGGAAAAAAAATAAAAAATGGCAACCCTTCGAGACACACATAGATAAAAAGATGGCTTCACTTTTGATGTTCGCAGTGCGCCGTACCTTTACGTAGGTACCTCTCTTGAAAATCTGTGTACCTAAACCTGTACAATGATATTTAAAAAATTAGGTACACCCGCCATTCTGATGTCAGAACCGCGGGTGTACTGCTAACCAATAGATGTAGCTAAGTACACTCTGTAAGTAGATTTGGTACCTCTTGTGTACCTGCAGAAACAAGTACTAAATAAATAAAATTCTGTCAGGTTGCTGCGAAAAGTAAAAAAATCAATTTTCTTTCTTTGACGTTCTATTTTATAAAATAGTAACGACGTCAAAGAATAAATAACAATCCTCGGTAATCAAACCCAGAACCTCCACGTACAGTTCTCGTCAAATAACTTTGCCCCTCTGAAGTTGTGTCGAGTGGCTGCGTAGTAGTCAAAATTACGAACACACTGCAACTGCGCATGCGTAAGAGACATGGGGGCGGAGCGCGATTTTATGTCTCAGTCTTACGTTTACATTCGATGCATGCTTGCGTCCTGCTTGCTCCCGTGTACGTGACTGCACCTGCGCGATCTTTGCAAATGGCTAACTTCAGAGGGGCAAAGTTATTTGACGAGAACTGTAAAGCATGTATTGTGGCCATACTAGGATTCCCGAATCCAGAACCTCAGCATAGCATTTAGTCACTACTAGCTGCGCCCTGCGGTTCACAACCCATCATAGACCTCATCTATCGCTTTCCATCAGGCGTGATCGAGGCCAAAAGCAAGCCCATACCTCAATAAAAAAAAATGATCTTCGACCTTAACCAGAAAATCAAAATTTTAGAAATAAAACAAACAAAAAGAAAACTATCAAATTGTCAACCAAAACTTAAAGTTTTATGTTATTAACTAAAACAATGCAACAAGTTTATCCTTTTTCTTTTCATTGAAAGTAATCATAATACATAAAACAAAGTCGGGTTTGTTACAAGATTTAAACCTCGAGAACTGCTGGACCGATTTTAATGGTTTTAAATTTATTGGATTTGTCTCCACCTTTCCCAAAATGTTCTTGCGTTTCGTAGGGTAGGGTAGATAGGTACGGTAGGTAGTCAGTTGACGGGAGCAAAGCCGCGGGGGACAGCTAGAAAGGTCCAAAATCTCTTTACAAAATAACAAAATGCACGGCTCTGTTGTAAAAACTACGCGACTGTTGTCTTGTGAACTCGGCGGAAAGCGCCCGGCGAGCAAGTTGTAGTCAGCAGAGGAATGGAGGCCGTTGATTGGTCGAATGACCGTCAATCGTAGTGGTGCCGATCTATTCCAAAATTCCGAGATTTGAGGACCGCGCGTTAGACGTCGCGTTCGTAATAAAGAAAATAATGTTGTGACCTTAATTGTTGTGGTAATATTCGAATGTTCGAATATTTTATAATTTACTATTCGAATATGAATTTCAAATGGGTATTCGAATAATTCCAATATTCGAATATTCGATTGCAATCCCTAATTTCGATGCCTCCCACGCAAAAATTCGTAACATGTTTTTGTATTTCGATGCATCCCACACAAAAAGTCGTAACATACTTTTGTATTTCGATGCCTCTCACGCAAAAAGTCGTAACATGTTTTTACGTCAGAATAAGATTTTAGTACTATAATGCAACATTTTAAAAATACTACACATTCTTAAAAATAATATTTTCATAATTTTCACAAAAAAACGAGTTTCTAACCCGATAATAGTCTTATGTTTTGCGGCTGATCAACACAAAGCTAAAATTAAAAATCTCTGTCCTAAAAATTACAAATTTAAACAAACGACCAAATGCGCGGGAGGTTTCGATTTCAAGTATGTCAAAGTCAAAGTCAAGTCAAAGCATTTATTTCAATTAGACCATTTACAGGTACTTTTGAATTGTCAAGGTCGGTCGGTCAAAAAGATGAAGCTATTTGCACGTTCCAAAGCGTAGATCTCTATGGAGAAGAACGTGCAAGAAACTCCACGGACACTCTTTTAAAAAATAATATTTTGTTACATAATTATGGTTACATCATTCATATTGAAATACATATACATACAAATAAACCATTCACAGGCACTTTTGAATTGTCAAGGTCGGTCAGTCAAAAAGATGAAGCTATTTACACGTTCCAAAGCGTAGATCTCTATGGACACTCTTTTAAATTATTTTTCTTTACAATTTTATGGTTACATCATTCCTGTTGAAATTATACAAACATATATGTGAGAACGATGTAAAAAGAAATGCACGTTAAAGTATCCGGAGTAAAAAAATTAAAATCAACAACAATTTAAATAAAAAATCATTAAAATAAACCGTGGCAGCCGAGAGATGACCAGTCCAAACTGACGGCGTCCGTTCACGAACATGACGCACGCGCTAGCACCATTCGGCTCAACCATATTTAAGGGAGCCAAATGACCCAACACATGCGCCACCATCAGGTAGACTTTTGAGTGAGCATGACACTCCCAACCGCCAGGGCAGTCAAGTCAATTAAAAAATAAATAAAAGTAGTATAAGGTTCACAGTACTCACACATGTGCCGTTAACTAATGAATTTATACAATGCTAATTACATTGAGTCTATACAATGAAAATATAATGTTTTACAGTCTTCAACGGGTCCAACAATATTAATAAATGCCAAAAGATTAGTTTGTGCGGCCTAGTAACTGTGGAGCTGGACCGGCATTGAGCCAAGCATTATTATCTTCAATATAATCCCCCAACTTATAATATGCTTTCTTGCATAGTGTGCGTTTGATACAAGATTTAAATTTTGTTTCATTTAGTTCTAATATATTAGGAGGTATTTTATTATAACATTTTAAACAGTACCCCATGAAAGATGAGGCTACTTTAGCTAGTCTGAAACTTGATTGAACTAGTTGATCCCTATTTCTAGTAATATAATTATGTCTGTCACCTCGTCTACTAAAAAGATGGAGATTCTTTCTAACGTACATAATGTTTTCATATATATATTGACAAGGTACCGTCATGATGTTAATATCCTTAAACAGTTCCCTTAGAGAATCACGTCGGCGGAGATTGTATATAGCTCTTATAGCTCTTTTCTGCAGAATAAAAATAGACTCGATGTCTGCAGCCCGTCCCCATAGTAAAATACCATAAGACATGATACCTACTATGAAAGTAACTAAAATATACTAATCTCGCGGTATCAACATCCGTAAATTGGCGGATTTTTCTAACAGCATATGCCGCTGAACTTAGCCGTCCTGCAAGAGATGTTAAATGAGGACCCCATTGTAGCCTAGAGTCAACCATAATCCCCAGGAAAACTGTTCTATCGACGAATTCCAGTTTCTCCTTGTTCAACACTATGTCACAATCACTACTTTTGACATTTGGTAAGGAAAATCTTATGCACTTAGTTTTTTTCCCATTTAAAACTAAATTATTAGCAGTGAACCAATTTTGGACCTGCAGAAGGGCGTTATTTACGTCCTCAAGATTATTACTACGTCTATTTATCTTAAAAATCAAAGAAGTATCGTCGGCAAACAAGACCATGTTTAGTTGGTTTTGCAATAAATGAGGTAAATCATTAATATAAACTAAAAATAAGAAAGGACCTAAAATCGATCCCTGCGGGACGCCCATTTTCACGTTTAATCCCGACGAATTAACACCGTTTATTTGGACTAATTGCTTTCTATCATTCAAATAAGATTTTACAAAGTTTAACGCTGTTTTGCCTAGTCCGTAATGCTCGAGCTTCATGAGTAATGTTTCGTGATTTACACAATCAAACGCCTTAGATAGGTCGCAGAAGATGCCTATGGCGTCTTGTGCCTCTTCCCACGCATTAAAGATATGTTTTAGTAAGGTGACACCGGCGTCAGTTGTACAACGTCCTTTGGTAAAACCATACTGTTTATCGTGTAAGATGTTATTTGTGTTAAAATGATTAAGCATTTGATTAAGCATTACCTTTTCGAATACCTTGCTAAATGCTGGCAATACGGACACCGGTCTATAGTTATTTGTGTCTTTACTGTCCCCGGATTTAAAAAGTGGTGTAACTTTACTGTATTTCATCAGATCCGGAAATACTCCTTGATCCACACATAAATTAAATTAAATTAAATTTTCTAACATACATGATGTTTTCGTAAATGTATTGACAAGGTACCGTCATGATGTTAATATTCTTAAACAGTTCCCTTAGAGAATCGCGCCGTCCGAGTTTGTATATGGCTTTAATGGCTCTTTTCTGCAGAATAAAAATAGACTCGATGTCTGCAGCCCGTCCCCATAGTAAAATACCGTAAGACATGATACTGTGAAAGTTACTAAAATAGACCAGTCTCGCGGTATCAACATCCGTAAATTGGCGGATTTTCCTAACAGCATATGCTGCTGAACTTAGCCGTCCAGCAAGAGATGTTAAATGAGGACCCCATTGTAGCCTTGAGTCAAGCGTAATTCCCAAGAAAACCGTTTTATCGACGAATTCAAGTTTTTCCCCGTTCAATATTATGTCACAATCACTGCTTTTGACAGATGAAGTCTAACATTTTTGACGCATTATTTGCTGTCGTTGAATTCTACGGCAATTGTCTACAAACTAGTGTTGGTCAGTCAGTTAGCCGTTTGAGAGTTCAAGAGCGGCTGTATATGACCTAATTGAAACAGATGCGGTTTGGTTCAAGATTCGTGATTACCAAGTCCAAAAACCGGTAAAAGTCACCAAACTCACAATAATTTGAATAAAGAAAATCAAAGACCAGGTATCTCACACAGTCAACAGCTATCATATCATAGCTCAACACAACACAATTACTACACTCGCTCTTCCCCATGGGAATAATATCAAGTAAGTTTTATTTTGTACGACAAGGAGCTACCGCAACCCTGTTACAGACTCCTTCGTCTGTATCACTCTGGGATACTGCTACGATACTCTAGTACAGTCACTGACACACAGAACTCAGAACCTGTTCACATAAACTAAATTGCCACTAACTCATCATCCACTTCACAACGTCTATTGGTACTTTGCCTCGGGTGTCTTCTTCTCCATAAAGAGATTTTAAAACATGCCGACCGATAAGCTATGCACATTGGAGCTTCCAAAAAGATACAATGTTTGCGTTAAACGTTCATGTGAAGGAGCTACGTTCACGAATTGATCTACGTTAATCTACGAACATCACGGTCATAACTGCACTGTTGAATTTGAATTAATAAATTTTATTTTAATCTCACCCGTATTAACTCACATACCGGGTAGGCAAACCAGTAGTGAGAATGGAAAAATCTATTTAGAAATTTTAATAGCATGATTTCTCTATGCCTAGGCGTAAACCTTTAATCATTGACATTAAAATCAAGTTGCTGTTCATGATGGTTTACTTACTATCGAAATAACTAACTGTTGGAAAACGTACGTAAATGTAAACGTATGTAAGGAAAACTGTCACCAACACGTTAGTACACAAGCCTGGGTCCAATTTTTCACCAAAAACGTCTAAGTCGGAACATGACCTTGTGGCAACCTTGCCATGCACTATCTCATTCTAAAGTTCGCACTGAACAAAATGTTGAAACTATTACCGCCAATGGGAAAACTAAGTACTCGCTTTGTATTAAGTATGTCAAAATAACCTTGCACTATCAAACCAACCACTGAATACATATTATGAAGAATTTGGAAGCTTTTAAACTCACAAAACAAATAAAATGGGAGCGACTCACCCAGTTCCAGACAGCTTTGAACGTTTTTACACCCCACAGATGTTGACAAGATGCTCGGCTACTGCAGTCTGCAAACTGGTTGCTGACCTTTGGTTTGTCACGCTCAGAACTGCTCAGAAGTTGCAGCTGCTCAGCAGTTATAGCAGCATGCGAACCGCTAGCCTCTTGCTAACTTCATCCACCGTAATACGATATCTGAAAACTGAGAAACACTACGAGAGTACAAGTTCTATCAAAGCTGTGGCTGAAAATAGAGCTTTCAGGTAGAAGTAGAAGTCAATAAATAAAGTCAATAAATCGAAAACTAAACAAAACATTGGCACAAGAAAAGAGGCCCACGCCCAGCAGTGGGCAAAGCCCAGGCAATGGAAGGTAATGATAAATCAAAACATGGCTTTTGCGAATAACACAGTTTTCAGAAAAAGCGTTAGCTGGGTACGGTATTGAGACTATAGCGCTTTATTGTCCCATGGAGGTATTTACGCCAGTATAATCCCAACAACAATAACACTAAACAATCAAGTCTATTACTCAAATAGCGATAGCAAAATAATATCGCTTCATGAGCATTATATAAAGCATCGCTTAACCAGTCAACGTCAAAGCTATAGCGCTTAAACTACTTCTACACTAAAGCGATAGCCAACACGACAATAACAACCTCACTTTAGCGTAGAGCAATAAAACGACAAGTCAACTGTCAAATATCGATAGTCGTCAATCATGAGACCGTAACCCTCTGTGAGTCAGTCTCCACAGCATAAAAATGTTCACCCGTAAACAAACAGAAAAATGTTAACTAACTGGCACCTTACCTCCACAGCAATAACTAAACGAAAATGGCTCACCAGATTGCCGTGAATATCCCCACACACTTCTCCTTGACCTGGCCAGTTGCTGTGAAGTTGCTTGCCTCCGTTTTTGACTGGTTTTCCATTGTTCAGGTTGATGAGGGTAGTCGCATTAAACTCGACAAAAAGAAATCTTGACCTCGTAATTTTCCTTGAATTTTTCCTACGTTGAACCCAGATAGGTTATCTACGATAGGCATGAAGGCACGATGCTTTTCAGCGCCTTACTATTGGTCAAAAATAAGCTGCACTGCACAATACTGCATCCTCGACGCAACATACCACCGTGATACCACACTATGATCGGGCGTCAAACTTGGGTTTAACGGATCAAATTTCAGGGCACTTCACGGCACACATTGAGTTTTTAACGTCTGGATTAGCGTACGCGTTTCAAAAAGAACCGCAATTTTCACTATCACTGTCACTATGTGTTTTGCATTTCAAAACGTAACGCCTCGTATTTCACTAGTATTGTCACGAATTTCCTTGTGGGCCATGTGAGTTACATCCCACGCCTGATGACGGAATATCAGAATGGGCAGCGGAGCGGTCTTTGTGATAGTCAGCCATCATGGGCGTTTTATAGAAGAAACGTTGAAATAATAGCACGTTTGTGATTCATAACAGTCCCTCGTTTCATTCGATTACATTTGTAAACAAAATATACGGTAAAACACAAGATGAAACTAGATTACGAGCCAATAGGTTAGCACGCGTGCACTTCGTACGCTGTCTGTCAAAAGAATGCCAGCTGTCACGGCTTATACGCAAACTTGCTACCCTATTCGGGGTTACCCGCTCATATTTTATAAATCGCCATTTATATTCGACCAATTGAAATAAATCACCATTTTAATTTTGAATTTAACAATAATTACTATTCAACCAAATAACACAATCAGTCTCTCATCTTAAATCTTGGATTTACTTTTAATTTAGCTGCGCGCCGTCATATACTAAAAATAAAAAAGGACCTAAAATTGAGCCCTGGGGTGGGGGACCCCAGGGCCCTTTTTACGTTTAGTCCCGACGAATTGACACCGTTAGCTTGAACTAACTGCTGTCTATCATTTAAATAAGATTTAACAAGGCTTAAAGCTGTTTTGCCCAGCCCGTAATGCCCAAGTTTCAGAAGTAATGTTGCGTGATTTACACAATCAAACGCCTTAGATAGGTCACAGAAGATGCCTATGGCATCCTGTGCTTCTTCCCACGTATTAAAGATGTGCTTCAATAAGGTAACACCAGCGTCAGTCGTACAACGTCCTCTGGTGAAACCATACTGTTTATCATGCAAGATGTTATTGGTGTTAAAATGATAAAGCATCTGATTAAGCATCACTACTACTATGAGAAATGAAGGTGTACTGTGTAAGAGCCAATTTATTGAATAAAGATCCTTTATTAATTTAATTCGCTATCGAATGTTACAATTTAAATACAATTTAATAACGTAATAACAATATCACCATAAATTACATTGATCAGGGTGCCGTCCAAGAATAATGTTGGTTTACCAAACACGTCACCAGGTCACGCTACGCTGACAGACTGGCAACAGACAGGCGACAGTCGAGCGACAGACGGGCAACAAGCAGGCGACACACGGGCGACAGAGCAGCGCAGCGGGTCCGCGAGCATCAGCACCTGCGACCGAATACCCAACTACATTACTATTGTATTTACCAGGCTAGCAACAGCAAAACGGTCCACTTCTTCTTAATCTAGACATTAAATAATTATTATAATACTTCATTAAGTAAATAATTATTTGTTAATTAATATAATACTTCATTAAGTAAATAATTATTTGTTATGGGAGTGTCTTTTAAAAATAGGCAAGATACGGAGGTCGAAAGAAGAGTCCAAAATGCTTGGAAGACCTTCTGGGCATTTAAAGAACATTTGAAAGGAAGTCTTCCAATAACGCTAAAAAGAAAACTCATTGACATGTGCATCCTGCCCGTCCTAACCTACGGTGCACAAAGTTGGTCACTTACTGAACAACAAAAGTCCAGGCTCAAGATTTGTCAACGGGCTATGGAGCGCAGCATTATAGGTGTTAAGCGAACAGATCGCGTTAGAAACACCACCCTGCGCTCCCTAACTAAAGTTATAGATGTTGGGGAAAAAACAGCTAGGCTAAAATGGGAGTGGGCTGGCCATGTCGCACGAATGCAACCGGAAAGGTCGGCGAGGATCGTCACTCACAGGACGCCTGAGGAAGGACGTTGTCGTCGAGGTCGACCTCGGCGAAGGTGGTGTGACGATCTCATCATGTTTGCGGGGAAAGCTTGGCCAGAGATCGCCCAAGACAGAGAAGTTTGGAAGGAGAAGGGGGAGGCCTTTGCCCAGCAGTGGGACACAAAAGCAGGCTAGCAAAAATAATAATAATAATAAAATGGGTCAAAATTAAATACCTAATGGTTAGTCTATTTTTTGCAATACAAACTAACAATTTGATTTATGTTCATATTAATATGATAGATAGATGTAGTCTAAGAGACAGTGAAGATCAACCTTCACCCACCTGACAACCAGATGGGACATATTTTTAAACAAATTTTATTGATTTATAAACACGACATGCTTGCCTATCAAAAATTGTTCATGGCTATTTTTATTTATTTTTTTCATAAGGGTTTTTTGCACGTAAGCCTTTAAGATTATATTCGTAATTAGATAGCTATATTTTCTTTCTTTCGATAAGTTTAAATAGAAATAGCAGACATACTTATAGCTTTATAAATTTGTTTTATTTTAGTTTTATTTAATTTACTAGCTTCTACCAGCTGCGGCTTCGCCCGCGTGAATATCGGAAATAGCGAGGTTTCCTGATTTGTATTGTAAATTTTTTACTCAGGAAACACCCACCCTACACCTACCTTACACCTACCTTACACCTACCCTAAACCTGCCCTACACCTTCCCTACACCTACCCTACACCTACCCTACCTGCATAATTATACCAGCCCAAAAATACTATGACATGTTTCTGGTCTCCTGGTACTTGATGTTGCTGGTCTCCTGGTACTTGTGAATCTGAAGTACTAAGGCAGCAGCGGCTCTGAGTTTCCACTTCCTCCTCAGTCTCCATTAATCCATGCCACTTACCGGGATAAAAAGTAGCCTATTTTTTATTCCAGGATATGAACTACACGTGTGCCAAATTTCATCGAAATCCCTTCAGCCGTTTTTGCCTGATTGTTACACAAACATACAAACATGCAAACTTTCACCTTTATAATATTAGTAGGGTTTTAATGAGAAATGTTATTATCATAGTTTTATAAGTGATACTAACAACAATGAGAATCATTTGTGTTCGGTTTAAATATAATAAGGCCTATCAACAGTACAAAATAAATTTCATATTATTTTATTCATTTAAGAGATAATGTAGATACACTAGTATAAATAAGTACTTACATCGATTATTTGTATGTTAAAATGGATCAACTAAAAGTTTTGAGGAAATATTATGTAGTAGGTAAGTGTGGTAAAAATATTTGTATTACTTAGATTTCTTTTATGTATTATAATTAATAGCTTAGCTTTATACCAGTCAAAGAATGTTTGTAATCGAATCAGTGCTCCAGAGATTACCTTTCCACACACTTTATAAAGTTAGTTAAAAGGAAAAGCGGGTGGTTTTTTCTCCATAGAAACGCTCTCGCCTGTTTTCTTTCTGGTTAACGACCATAATCAGGACGGCAACCAGTCGGTTGTCCTTTAAAGTGAAAACACGTGAGCATATTCGCAGTGTGTGTATTCCAAGCGGAAAAGTGTCGTTTTTCTTAATTTCAGTTAGGCAGATATTTAGTGTATGACGTCGTGTAAATGTGTATGGTAAGTACGAATTTGTGCATCCAACCATTGGGGAGTTATTCAACAAAAACTGTTTCCGCTGGAACTACGTCATCCCAGCGGCACTTTTTTTTTCCTATGGACGTACAAGAAAAAAAATACATGCAATAATTAGTGTGTGACGAGAGGTAAATGTGAATGTTTAAATTAAATTTGTGTGTCTTAAAACTTCGAAGATATTCAAGTTTCCGCTGCGCTGACGTTTGGCTATTTGATGGAAATCATATAAAACGGTTTAGTGCAGAGTTAATTTTTTTTACGCACGTAGCTATGAATTTGTATATAATGTTTGTGAAAACAGATTTTGAAAAAAGCATTTGAGAGCTTCCGTAGTTAGGCAGCATAACCGGATAAAGTTACTCAAAAATCATGTATCACGGAATTGAGCCCCTTTAAAAGTTCTAAAAAAAGTCCCCGACAGCATACGTACATATTTTAATGTTGACTCACTGTAACCGTTTTTTATGGTAATCTTTGTTCTAAAATAATTAATTATTTGCGTAGTTGTTTTTATAAACATGAAAAAAACGCACAAACACTAAACAACAACGACAACATACAACAACACATGGACAAAACTACTTGCATGGGACTAATAGACCGCAAGCGCTAGGTTTTGAGGTTTTAAAAAAAATTGTTGTTTATTTTTGGAGTTTCCCTTAGTTTGTGTCATCCTAAGTACTTGCATAGGTACAAATTTAGGTATTTGTCTTTTCGATCAGTATTAGACGAAAAAAAATTAAGAGATGAAAATTTTACTTTCATGATATTGCCGAAGTAGAAACTGATGTACATAGGCATTTTGTGTCACTGGTTAAGTAATAGGATTCCTGTGGACAGAGATGACACAAAATGCCTATGTACATCAGTTTCTACTACACAACACAAAATGTTAGAGCTAGTTTGGCGACATGGGTCAGTACCTAACATGTCACCAAACTAGCTCTAAAAGAATATTACAATAAAAATGGTTAAATAGGTGTTACACGTTTTAGAGTACTGATACCTGTTATTTGAAAAGTTTGTGTCGAATTCATCCACGGTGTATAAAGATATATTTTTTTTATTACAACACCCTGTAAAATCCACAAAAAAAAATCAAGTTATAAGAGTTTACGTATTTTTGATTATTATGATTTAACAACAAAACACTATTCATAATTTGTCGTTTTTATCCACGGAATCTCATATTTGAAAAAAATACCAGACTTCTTGGCACGAAGGGCAAGCGCGGGGAAGAGTTCAGTGTTCGTAAAAGGTGTAGAACAATATCAGGAGCGTCGTCAGGATCAGCCATAGCAAATGAGTATACCAAAAGGGGTGAATTTTTAAAGTGTGCGTGGATGACCAAATCCAAAACTATGAGGAATATCGAAAAATACAGAAAGAAGTCTCTAGCCCGATTTTGATGAAAACTAAAACTGCATTGGATTTTTTTCCCACCAGGAATCGAACCGGTTGATTAAGAAATAAAACACACACCCTGTATTATTACACCAACCGAAAGTGTTTCTACTAAAGATCAAATTCTGGGATGTAATAAGTTAATAACTCATAGCAAATTAAAGGAAAGTGCTAATTTTTTAACAAAATATTTTTTGAATTTTCCTAGGCCCGAATCTACAACTGCATCAATGAATATTTGTAAAAATATCAGTTATGTTTTAGGTAGGTAGGTTTACTCTGAAAATCACTACTCAGGAATTTTAAAAACTAATTTAAGTTGTCCCATTGAAATCGGTCGAGTCAAGTCGAGTGATATCGCGTCTCCGATAAAACCGTTCAGCGTCTGCAGTTGCCGCTATTATAATGCTTTTAAAATGGAATCAAGAAAAAAGAAAAGAAAAAAGAAAAAATTACGATGATGCTAAATGATTGGATGAAAAAGATGTTGACACATCGAATGTTCCTGACATCAACCCAAATGAGAATGAAGTGACTGCTATAACAGTAATAAATAATTTGAAGGACTGGGTTCAAAATCCGTGGACTCAACATGGTTAAGTTTGTAACTTTTAATTCTTTACTGTTTTGTTAAGTTCGACAACACGGTTGGCGCAGTGGTTGAGCGGTTGACTGCTGCGCTGCGTGTCGCGGATTCGATTCCCGCACAGAACAAATATTTGTATGGCCTACAGATAGTTGTTCCGGGTCTGGCTGTTTGTGTATGTGAATTTATATGTTTGTAAACGCACCCACGATACAGGAGAAATTCCTAGTGTGGGGCAACGTCGTTATATAAAAAAAATATTTGATTTTGGTTGCGCTGACCCTACCACAGAACATATATACTCTGTGGATTCTGTTCGCAGAACTCGCTAAATTTGACAGCATTGTAATTATTTGGCTGGTCATTCCTATTTCCTTCCTTTTTCCGCACATACCTCAACGCACTCTTACGAGCGAGAAGGAGTGATTATGCATGCATCGCGCGGTCGTCTTGCGGGAGCCCCGATTCGAAAAACGTTGAATGGTGGACCTGTCGTGTTGAATATCGCTCTCTGAACAAAAATTCGTAAAATTGGGTACTATGGGTTCAGGTCCAACAACCTCTTCTGGCCAGCTCATCGGCCGCGTCACTTCCTAGTGATCCGCGGTGTCCTTTTATCCACTGCAGCGTCACAGTATTGCGGTTGGTCACCGTGACAGGTTCTAGTGCCTTGTGGCATTCTTGTATGAGTTTCGAGGTGATGTAATTCTTTTCTAGGGATTGGAGGACGGATGCACCGTCGGAGAGTATACGAATATGAGTATTCGTAACTCTCCTGGCTTCGATGGCATGGGCCGCTTGGAAAATGCCTACGCATTCCGCCTGAAAGACGGTGTTGAGCTTTCCTAGCGGTCTGGATATTTTGATGTTGAGGTCGTTGGAGTAAACTCCAATTCCAGTTCCGGCACTTGTCTTAGATCCATCGGTGTATCAGTTCTTTGGGACTCAGGACTATGTTACAATGCTTCTGGAAATGGTACGTCTTTTGAGCTTTGTCATTGGGTGATATCATCATGGGTTTTCGTTTGACGGCATCTTCCATAATGCGTGTGTGCTTGATTCTGGATTCTGTTCCTAACGTGCCAGATGTGCTGAGCCTCAAAGCCGCTAGGGCTGCCACCTCCCGTACTATAAGATGTAGTGGTGGCAGTCCCAGCATAGCCTGCAGGGCCGCAGTGGCTGCCGTTCTCATACTGCTAGTGCAATCACTAGCAGTACACCTGAAAAGCTGCAACGACTTGCCTGTGTGGCAATCCACACAGGCAAGTCGTTGCAGCTTTTCAGGTTTTGATTCTGGAACGTCTTTCCGAAATATCATTAAACGTTTAATTTTGTCGTCAATGACTATCATCATCATCATATCAGCCGAAAGACGTCCACTGCTGGACATAGGCCTCCCCAAGTGTCGCGACAACAACCGGTCCTGTGCGTCTCGCATC
This sequence comes from Melanchra persicariae, assembly GCA_947386135.1. NCBI lineage: Eukaryota > Metazoa > Arthropoda > Insecta > Lepidoptera > Noctuidae > Melanchra > Melanchra persicariae. Next base: position 101,367 of record OX376653.1, on the reverse strand, counting down.
TATTGGCTACTCGCGACCCTCACCACGTCATCGGTCCACCTTGTTGGAGGCCTTCTAACGCTGCGTCTTCCGGTACGCGGTCGCCACTCCAAAACTTTTCAGCCCTATCGACCATCTGTTCTGCGAGCAATGTGCCCTGCCCACTGCCACTTCAATTTGGCGATCCTTCGGGCTATGTCGGTTACCTTGGTTCTCTTGCGGATATCGTCATTCCTGATTCGATCACGCAAGGAAGCTCCGAGCATTGCCCTTACAGTGATTTTAAGCCGTCTGATGTGGCCCATTGTGATCGACCACGTTTCGAGTCCATAGGCCATCACTGGCAACACGCACTGGTCACTTTCGTCTTGACACTGTGGAATGTGAAACTACAAAAATAGAAAAAAAATTACACCCAAGTCAACCAAATAATGAGTCTCCTGAGAACGACCCATTTTTTTCTCTATGAATTTTTAAAGTGTGCGTGGATGGCCATATCCGAAACTATGAGGGATATCGAAAAACACTGAAAGCAGTCTCGAGCTCGATTTTGATAAAAACTAATACTGCATCATTGAATTTTTGGAAAATCGGTTTTCCTAGCCAGAAATCGAACCGGTTCATTTTGAAAAAAAAAACAGCCTGTGTTATTACACTATTCGAAAGTGTCGCTAATAAGTAGGTATCCAATTCTGGGAAGTAATAACGTGTGGCAAGCTAGAGGAAACCGTTCATTTTTAACAAATTACCTTTTCATATTTCTGACTAAACCTACCTATCTAAACCTTAAGTAGTATTTTTTCGAAAATCTAATGATGCAGGTGTATCGGATACTCCTGCCAGGGTTGCGGAATATGTTCGAAAGAGTTACGGCGGCCCTGGAAGGAAAGGCACTAGGAGGACAAAGGGTGGGTTTTAGTCAGTAAAAGTCTGACACTCCCTGCCGCTCCACCCAGAGCGGGAGGGGTCATTTGATGACTTCCATCCAAAAAACTTTTTCACAAAAAAAGAAACCGACTTCCAAAAACACTACAAAGTTCAAAATAACTTTAATTTCGGAAGTCGGTGTTTTTGATTGCTTCTTCGTTATTTGACACCGACTTCCGAAATTAAAGTTATTTTGAACTTTGTAGTGTTTTTGGAAGTCGGTTTCTTTTTTTGTGAAAAAGTTTTTTTATTTTCCACTTTTTAGTGGTAGGTACCCCGCACCTAACACCACTGGAAAGGCACAGAAAAGCAAAATACGCAATTTCGTATACATGGATGATTTTTTCAACCAGTTGGACATCGCAGTTGTACCACGGGTCGGGAGTGGATTTTTCCACATATTTTTTCCAGCTATTTGGATTTAATAACCAAACTACTGAACCGATTTTGATAAAATTCAATGGGACCATTTGGGAAGTATACCCTTTCCAACAAAAAAAGAATTTTTCAAATCGGTTGGCAAGCGACGGAGTTATGCCCGAACAAACATAAAAAAAAAACCTTTTTTAGAAGTCGGTTAAAAAAAGGGCCCAATTTTAATGAAAATTCAAACTACATCATGGATTTTTTTAACAAAAAAATGAGTTGATAATTTTAATTATTGATTTTTTTTCGGATGTTGTAAAATACATTTTTCAAAGTTAACCGGTTCGAGTCCGGGCTAGGAAAACCAATTTTCCAAAAATCCAATGTTGTAGTATTATTTTTTATCAAAATCGAGCTCGAGACTTCTTTCAGTGTTTTTCGATATTCCTCATAGTTACGGATGTGGCCAACTACGCACACTTTAAAAAATTCACCCTGTATATGTAGGTTACATATTTGTTCATTACGTAGCGGAGATACGAGTCAAACAATACTCAATATAATAGGTATGTAATTTATTTTTGAACGCTTCGCATCTAGAAGAAATCGTACCGACCGACGAACCTCTGTGCGAACCGTTTCGACCGAAACCATTGTTTTTGTTTTTTTCATAATATCGTGCATGAAAATGACACAAATTTACCTAAGTCGATTTTACATGTATTTATGTTATTTAATATGTGAACTCTAATGCTTAGAAAAACAAATAATTAAAAATCTCAAAAATGCGTGGCCTATTTTGGCACAAATTTATATAATAGGCATATGTAAGTGGTCTGAGAAAGGAAATAGTTATTTCATCAATTGTATTTTTTTTTGCTCTGTTTTTACATACTTACCCTATGTCAGCTAGCAGTGGACGAATATGATACAAACTGGGTTTGCACATTCCGCAGGCTATCCTAGATATGATACCACAATTATTTTAAACTTTAAATTAATTTTGCCAGTTTTATTTTGATTTAAAAAAAATCAACGACGAATCATCGAATTACTGAAAATGCAAGTACTTAACAGATGTGACACAAAACGTAATAATAAGCTTCTTAGGTACGACTGTATCCACAGGCAAAAAATAAGCAAATTTAGATTTTTTTAAACTTATGCCATCAAAATAGCCCAGCGCTATCGGTATATGTGCGAATGGGACTAAGTGCAAATGGGACCCAGTGCGAATGGGACCAACTGCGAATGGGACCAACTGCGAGCGCGGTACGAAGTGCGAATAACCCGTTCCATTTTATGCGCAACTGTCAAGTTGCCACCTTCTTAAAGTTTTATCTACTTATTATATTATTACCCTTGATATACCTACATAATATACAGGGTTATTTGTAAAACACCAACAACCTTTCAGGGGGTGAAAGTACTCATCATTATAAACAACTTTTAAGTACTATGAGAACAACCCTGAAAAATCGAAAAAAAATCTGCTATTTCATACATTTTCATCGGGTGACTATTGCATTTTGTATGAAACAGCTGATTTATTTTTTAATATTTCAGAGTTGGTCCCATAGTAAAAGTTGTTTATAATGATGAGTACCTTCACCCCCTGAAAGGTTGCTGGTGTTTTACAAATAACCCTGTATATATACCTATTGCTAATTTATTACGTTTTATTTACTTTTTATACTGCTCCGATCGACGTCATTCTGTCAACGCCGCCGCCGGCTGTCGCTGAAAACCAGCGCTGTGGCTCTGTCTCGCACTTGAGTTCCAGCATTATGCTGAGCGATGGCCGTTTTGCGCGAATGTGACGCATATCTTCCCAACTTGCATAACTTTTGTAATTTTTATTTTTTATTTTTGGTATGCGTCATGCTTGGCGCAAATAGTTTTTTTATTTTTTTTATTTTAATTTTGCGGACGCCAAGTTCTCCCATACGGATGGGAAGAGTTGCTTGCGCTAAGCCTGGTCATCCATTACCACATTTAAAATTAAGGGTAAGGTAAGTGCTTCATGATTTGGTCTATTTTCTCCAAAAGATGGGGTTGCATCCATAAATGGGAAGCACGAAGGAAATATATTAATTTTGGGGCAAAACAGCAATATCGGATTAAGGTGAATGCATGTTAATTTGGAACAATCTTTCCGAAACGTCATTAAAATTTTGGATTATTTCTTCAACAAAATTTGGAAAAGAATTCTCAAAGATTGGGAATCTTTGAGAATTCTTTTCCAAATTTTAGGAGACCCAAGGAGACGAAGAGATCTTTTGTTCATAATTTTGATTTCAAATGATTTTTAAAAAAATTAGGTCATATAATACCGTATCTACATCGCCTCCAAGAGTTTCATCATCAAGGTACGAAACATTAAATTTAGAATGTTTAGTTGTCGAATAATTAAAAAATAGCGAAACTAAACATCAGTGACCCGAGGGGCACCTTGTTGACAGCCAACAGCTGATTCCAAAAGGTTGTCAAGGTATAGTAAATTTGATGGTTTTCTGTAACATTGCCAGAGAAATGACAACTACTTGTATGTGAATAAATAAATATGTATTTCCTTGCGTGATCGAATCAGGAATGATGATATCCGCAAGAGAACCAAGGTAACCGACATAGCCCGAAGGATCGCCAAATTGAAGTGGCAGTGGGCAGGGCACATTGCTCGCAGAACAGATGGTCGATGGGGCGGAAAAGTGAGAGTGAGCGGGTTGTTGTGGCGACACGTAGGGGAGGCCTCCCGCAAGGTGGAGCGTGCACCTGCTGAGGGAGCGGGTTGTTGTGGCGACACGTAGGGGAGGCCTCCCGCAAGGTGGAGCGTGCACCTGCTGAGGGAGCGGGTTGTTGTGGCGACACGTAGGGGAGGCCTCCCGCAAGGTGGAGCGTGCACCTGCTGAGGGAGCGGGTTGTTGTGGCGACACGTAGGGGAGGCCTCCCGCAAGGTGGAGCGTGCACCTGCTGAGGGAGCGGGTTGTTGTGGCGACACGTAGGGGAGGCCTCCCGCAAGGTGGAGCGTGCACCTGCTGAGGGAGCGGGTTGTTGTGGCGACACGTAGGGGAGGCCTCCCGCAAGGTGGAGCGTGCACCTGCTGAGGGAGCGGGTTGTTGTGGCGACACGTAGGGGAGGCCTCCCGCAAGGTGGAGCGTGCACCTGCTGAGGGAGCGGGTTGTTGTGGCGACACGTAGGGGAGGCCTCCCGCAAGGTGGAGCGTGCACCTGCTGAGGGAGCGGGTTGTTGTGGCGACACGTAGGGGAGGCCTCCCGCAAGGTGGAGCGTGCACCTGCTGAGGGAGCGGGTTGTTGTGGCGACACGTAGGGGAGGCCTCCCGCAAGGTGGAGCGTGCACCTGCTGAGGGAGCGGGTTGTTGTGGCGACACGTAGGGGAGGCCTCCCGCAAGGTGGAGCGTGCACCTGCTGAGGGAGCGGGTTGTTGTGGCGACACGTAGGGGAGGCCTCCCGCAAGGTGGAGCGTGCACCTGCTGAGGGAGCGGGTTGTTGTGGCGACACGTAGGGGAGGCCTCCCGCAAGGTGGAGCGTGCACCTGCTGAGGGAGCGGGTTGTTGTGGCGACACGTAGGGGAGGCCTCCCGCAAGGTGGAGCGTGCACCTGCTGAGGGAGCGGGTTGTTGTGGCGACACGTAGGGGAGGCCTCCCGCAAGGTGGAGCGTGCACCTGCTGAGGGAGCGGGTTGTTGTGGCGACACGTAGGGGAGGCCTCCCGCAAGGTGGAGCGTGCACCTGCTGAGGGAGCGGGTTGTTGTGGCGACACGTAGGGGAGGCCTCCCGCAAGGTGGAGCGTGCACCTGCTGAGGGAGCGGGTTGTTGTGGCGACACGTAGGGGAGGCCTCCCGCAAGGTGGAGCGTGCACCTGCTGAGGGAGCGGGTTGTTGTGGCGACACGTAGGGGAGGCCTCCCGCAAGGTGGAGCGTGCACCTGCTGAGGGAGCGGGTTGTTGTGGCGACACGTAGGGGAGGCCTCCCGCAAGGTGGAGCGTGCACCTGCTGAGGGAGCGGGTTGTTGTGGCGACACGTAGGGGAGGCCTCCCGCAAGGTGGAGCGTGCACCTGCTGAGGGAGCGGGTTGTTGTGGCGACACGTAGGGGAGGCCTCCCGCAAGGTGGAGCGTGCACCTGCTGAGGGAGCGGGTTGTTGTGGCGACACGTAGGGGAGGCCTCCCGCAAGGTGGAGCGTGCACCTGCTGAGGGAGCGGGTTGTTGTGGCGACACGTAGGGGAGGCCTCCCGCAAGGTGGAGCGTGCACCTGCTGAGGGAGCGGGTTGTTGTGGCGACACGTAGGGGAGGCCTCCCGCAAGGTGGAGCGTGCACCTGCTGAGGGAGCGGGTTGTTGTGGCGACACGTAGGGGAGGCCTCCCGCAAGGTGGAGCGTGCACCTGCTGAGGGAGCGGGTTGTTGTGGCGACACGTAGGGGAGGCCTCCCGCAAGGTGGAGCGTGCACCTGCTGAGGGAGCGGGTTGTTGTGGCGACACGTAGGGGAGGCCTCCCGCAAGGTGGAGCGTGCACCTGCTGAGGGAGCGGGTTGTTGTGGCGACACGTAGGGGAGCCTCCCGCAAGGTGGAGCGTGCACCTGCTGAGGGAGCGGGTTGTTGTGGCGACACGTAGGGGAGGCCTATGTCCAGCAGTGGCCGTCTGCAGGCTGATATGATGATGATGATGATGAACTACTTGTATGTCTCTATGTTTTCCTTTTTATTGATACATTATTCTTATAACCCTCAAAAAAATTCTATAAAATTGCCTATTTAGACTGCTGTTAGGTTTGGTTAGGCCTAGTGTACACCTCGCGTCAATGCATCGGTGGCGCGAGGACGCGCGGGCGCACGGGGAGCGACTGACGCAGCGACATTTTGAGCTGCGTCGGTCGCAGCTGCGCGAGGTCCTGGTGGCGGAATGGCGGAACAGGCTTTCACGCCCTACCGCCGGCCTCGTCACTATCGAGGCCATCCGGCCAGTGCTCGACCTGTGGCTCGGGAGAAGGCACGGCTCCCTGTCGTTTCGTGCGACACAGGTCCTCACGGGGCATGGCTGCTTCGGGAGGTTCCTGTGTCGCATAGGCAGGGAGCCGGACGCTCGGTGTCACCACTGCGTCGACTGTCGGGAGGACACGGCGCGGCACACGCTGGCAGAGTGTGCCGCCTGGGAGGAGCCGCGCCGTGCCTGAGTCTCTGTGGTAGGCAGTGACCTCTCGCTGCCGGCTGTAGTCCGTTCTATGGTCGGCGGTGAGGAGTCCTGGGACGCGGTGGTCTCCTTCTGCGAAACTGTTATCGCGCAGAAGGAGGCTGCGGAAAGGGAGAGGGAGATGTCGAGTGCTCTCCCGGCCCGCAGCAGGCGCACCGGGCGTCGGAGGAGGGCATACGCTGCCCTCCTTCTGCCCCCCTAACTGGGTCCAGGGGCGGCGGACTTGGGGATGTCCGTTGCCTCCCATTCATCCGGACCTGAGGTGGCGGCGCGTGGTGTTCCCGTGCGCCCCTCTGACGTCGCGGGGGAGTTAAACACCTCACTCCCCCCGCTTACGAGATGTGGCCCGCAGAGGCGGGCCGGCACCAGCCGGGGATTACGGAAGTCGCATACGTTCCCGCGATCCCCGGCGTAGGTGGAAGATGGAACACCGGGGTGGTTTTAGTCAGTAAGAGTCTGACAAACCCCTCCGCCCGCCCCAGGGCGGAGGACATCCATGAGGATTTCCCCCCGTAAAAAAAAAAAAAAAAAAAGGCCTAGTGTACAAATTTAACAACTATAATTTAAAAATTGAAAAACATAGGGACACAGTAAATATCCTTCTTATTCAGTTTATAAAATATCTTTTAAATTGGTTTAATATTCAAAGAGAAAATAGGTGAAACCTCGAAATATGACTTTTTACTCTGGCTATTCAGTCGGATCTGCAGTTGTCCTTGGGATTAAATATAATGACCACCATAAAATGCTTTGATACCCTTAGTTCTTTTACCAAAAATATATATTTGACACCAGAAAAATGAAGTCTAAAACTACAATAGTACTAGCTATTTTAGTCACGACTGCACCTCAAATTGTATTCGAACACCAAATGTAGTAAATGATCACCAAATCTTAGCGAGCAAATTAATGCGCTATTTTTGCCTAAATAAACTACTGTGATTGCCAAAATGTAGGCTTGGGGTTACAAACTGGATAAAATAGGTTAGGTTAGGTTAGAATTGTGACCAACCGCGCGCGAGCCGAGCGAGCGAAGCGAGCGGTGCCGCGGCAGCGGCCGGCGAGCGCTACTTCTCGAATATTTTTTTGGAAAAATTTATTTATTTCACACTTTTTAACTCCAAACACCTAACAATAGCTGCCAATAAAAATGAAAGAAAGCTTATAAATTAAAATAAAGCTTTATATTTACTCAAAAGTTTTGGTTTAACAATGATTTGTTTGACATTAGTTTGCTTAAACAGGATAGCAAGATGTAAAAACTTTGATTTTAATTTTACATTAAAATGCTGGTATGATTTTGGTGATCATTTACTACTTTTGGGTTAACAATGATTTATTTGGAGTCATTTTGCTTAAATAGGATAGCGAGACGTTAAAATTTTGGTTATAATTTTAAATTAAAATGCGTGTTTAATTTTGGTGATCATTTACTATTTTTGTCTCCTAAATGTTACTATATCTGGTGGTAAGTTAAACATAAGCCGTTGTCCTTATCGCAAGAACCGGACGCCGAGCGTGCATGGTGGGATTGGAAGGGCATTATTCATTATGAGCTGTTACTACCAGGCAGGACCATCGATTCTGAACTCTACTGCGAACAACTGATGAGATTAAAGCAAGAAGTTGAGAGAAAGCGGCCGGGATTAATCAACAGAAGGGGTGTGGTTTTTCATCATGATAACGCTAGACCTCACACATCTTTAGCCACTCAGCAAAAATTAAGAGTTTGGCTGGGAGAGGTCCAAGATACTCGGTTGACTGATATGGAATCTTTTGATGAAAACAAAAATATTTAATGAACCGTCTTTGGATGTTTTCAATACGGTCAATCTATACTAATATTATAAAGAGGAAAGATTTGTTTGTTTGTTTGAAATGAATAGGCTCAGAAACTACTGGACCGATTTGAAAAATTATTTCACCAATAGCATCCTACATTATCCGTGATGGACATAGGCTATATTATATTTTCAAAAAAGTTAGGGATCCGTATGAATACTTCGATAATGTAACCCAAGGTGTGAAAAAATCCTTATATCGCGTACGCTGCGGAATCTATTGACAATAGAGCAAAGTGAAGTACTTACTACAGTTTTATAGAGGTCATAAATATCTACAAAAAAGTCCGCGATACCATAATTATGTCTAACTTTTATGGTTAAGTCACCATTTACGCTTTTTGTTCAAATTATTCAAGCAAATCCCTGGTGATATAAAAAAATGGTGATTTCGGTATCATGATATTAATCCTTATCCATTCAAATGGTTTGATAATTAAGGTTGATTATGTCCGTGTAAATTACACTTTAAATTATTCAAATCGGACCTTTCGTTCAAAAGTTACGACGGTAATAAACATGCTCGAAGTAAGAAAAATGTCGCGGCTCGAGTGAACTGGGGAGAATCTTCAGAGGTCCGATGAAGTTGAAACACGGCATTTAAATGATTTCGAAAATACAATGAGAATAACAAATGTTTGGATTTTTCGAAAATAAACTACATACATAATAAGGGGTGAAGCAGGGGTGATTAAGTTTTTAGGGGAGGACATTATTGCTTGCTTCAATTTACGTCGGAATGCAATGAACAAACTAAAAGTGGGATAATTGAAACCGATGTACCTAACAATTTTTGCATAATCAACCCCTGACGGGTTGAACGGGGCGAACAGTTGCGCTGAACCTGGGCTCTAGACAAGTGACATTCTGTCAGCGGTGGCGTGGCGAAGGCGATTTTCAATACGTTAAAAATGTATGGGATTGACAGATGCTATCGAAATGTCACGTGATCTAATTCCTACATTTTGGCATTTCGACAGTCGCATCCGCTAATTGCATCAATGTGTGTGTCAACTAACAAAAACTAACTTACTGTCATGGTGGACGCCCAAGTCACGAATAGTATTGCACCTTGGCAGGATCTGGCCCGCCAAAGTATTACTTATGGAGGCTTTTTTACTTGTTTTTCGATTTTAAAAAAATCCAATGATGCAGTTTTAATTTTCATTAAAAACGGGTTGAGATTCCTTTGTGTGTTTTTATTATTCCGGATTTGGCCACCCTGTAGTGTAGAGTAGAATAGAGTAGAGTAGGGACTCCCTTATCCGCACTTAAACTGGGCCTCGACTTGGCCTCCCTGTATATAAGAATCGGACGCGGCGACGCACCTGGGGGGCGGCGGATGCAGCGGCGCGGGGGCGAAGTGCGGCGGGTAGGGGGGCGGCGGCATGCTCGGCCCCGGGCCGAACGCCGGCTTCAGCGGGTCGCGCATCAGCGAGTGGTACAGGTTCAGCGCGTCCACCAGCTCCGCCGACAGCTGCGTGAGGCGCGCGTGGCGCCGGTCCGCGCGCTCCAGCGCCGCGTCCACCAGCGCGCCCATCGCGTGCGCGCGCGCCTCCAGCCGCGCCAGCGCCGCCTCGTCCGGCGCCGCCGCGCGCGGGTCCGCCTCGTGCAGCAGCGCCAGCGCCGCGTCCATGGCGGCCTCGTCGATGCAGGCGGGCGGCGCCTCCTGCTCCTCCTGCCCGCCCGCCTGCCCGCCCGCCTGCCCGCCCGCCTGCCCGCCCGCCTGCCCGCCCGGGGCCAGCGCCGGGGGCGGCGGCGACGCCAGCTCGCCCGTCACGAAGTTGGCCGGGAACAGGCCCTCGCCGCGCTCGTTGTATCCCTTCCACCAGTTCGGATCGCTCGAGTCGGTCACGTGAACTGCGAACAGAGGAAGTCACATGAGTGGGAAGGAGACGCGCGGGAAGGCTCCGCGGGGCGCGGTGGCGTACCGATCTCGCCGGCCAGGAACGTCAGCTCGTTGTCCTCCGCCGCCTCGAAGTCGTAGAGCGCGCGCACCTTGCGCGCCGGCGCGGGCTCGGGCGGCTCCACGCGCGGCTCCACGCGCGGGTACAGCGGCGCGGGCGCGGGCGCGTCGCGCAGGGACAGCGCGATGGCGCGCGCGAGCTCGTCCTGCTCGCGCTGCGCCTGCGCCGCCGCGCTGGCGCCGGGCGGAGAGGCCGCGGGCGCGGGTCGCGGAGCCTCGCCCGCCTCTGCGCGCAGCTTGGCGTGCAGCGAGGGGATGAGGTCGAGCTGCGGGTCGTCGCGGAACTCGCCCTCGGCCCACTTGCGCAGCAGCGCGCGCATGCGCTGCGCCACGGCGGGCTGCGCGCGCGCGAGCAGGCGCCGGAACTCGGTCTCGAAGTCGCGCGAGGCCACCTCGAGATGGAAGGCGCGGCCGCAGTTGGCGACGCAGGCGTCCAGCAGCGTGGCGGCGTGCACCTGCACGTGCGGGTCGTTGTGCGCGAGGCGGCGCATGACGGCGCGGAGGCACTCCTTGGCGCTGGCGGCGGAGGCGCCCGCGCGGTCACAGATCTCCATGATCAGCCCCCATTCCTCGCTCGTGTTGTTCTCGCTCGTCGCACGTTCTGTAAACGATGCACTGTTACTGCCCCTCGCAACAACGATACGTGTTCACTTTAACTGCGACTAAGGTGTGTAACGGTGTTTCACCGTCTTTGTTAAAGTCACACATAGGTAATATTGCACCAATATATTTATAAAAATTAAGTAAATAAAAAAAAATAGTTAAACGGTTTTATTGTAAATAACTGTCCCCCGCGGCTTCGCTCCCGTCAACTGGCTACGGCTACCTACCTACCCATTTTTTGTTGTTTTTTCTTTCATAAGAACCTTCTCCTCACAATAAAAAACAAAACAAAAAAAGAATTAGCGAAATTGGTCCAGCCGTGGCACAGTCCATGCGTTATGCCGTGACCAAGGGAAATAGGGATTCATTTTTACCCGACTATGTTATGATTTTAGCAGTCTATATGAAATGTATGTATGTTCCACCGTAGCGCCTAAACGACTGAACCGCTGCCCCCCGCGGCTTCGCTCTCATCAACTGGCTACCTACCCTACACCTACCCTGTAGGTGTATTTCATAGTATTTTTAGGCTGGTTAAAAATACTATGAAATGTTTCTGGTCTCCAGGTACTTGTGTAGTACTAAGGCAGCAGCAGCGCTGAATTTCCACTTCCTCCTTATTCTCCACTAGCTGCGGCCCGCTGCTCCGCCCGCGTGAATGTCGATAATTATCCCAAGGGAACAATACTCCCGGGATAAAAAGTACCTATCATGTGTTATTCGAGACTATAATCTACCTCTGTGCCAAATTTCATCAAGATCCATTCAGTATTTAATTTTTTGCGTAAAAGAGTAACCAAACATACATCCATCCATCCTCACAAACTTTTGCATACTACTAATATTATAAAGGTGAAAGTTTGTACGTTTGTGTAACAATCAGGCAAAAACGGCTGAAGGGATTTGGATGAAATTTGGCACACATGTAGTTCATAACCTGGAATAAAAAATAGGCTACTTTTTATCCTGGTAAGTAGCATGGATTAATGGAGACTAAGGAGGAAGTGGAAATTCAGAGCCGCTGCTGCCTTAGTACTACAGATTCACAAGTACCAGGAGACCAGAAACATCAGTACCAGGAGACCTGAAACATGTCATAGTATTTTTTGGGCTGATTAGGGTAGGTGTAGGGTATGTGTAGGGTAGGTTTAGTGTAGGTATAGGGTAGGTGTTGGGTAGGTGAAGGGTAGGTGTAGGGTAGGTGTAGGGTAAGTGTAGGGTAGGTGGAGGGTAGGTGGAGGATAGGTAGATAGCCAGTTGACAGGAGCGAAGCCGCGGGAGGCAGCTAGTCCTACTAATATTATAAAGGTGAAAGTTTGTATGTTTGTATGTTTGTAAGTTTGTATGTTTGTATGTTTGTATGTTTGTGTAACAATCAGGCAAAAACGGCTGAAGCGATTTGGATGAAATTTGGCACACATGTAGTTCATATCCTCGAATAAAAAATAAGCTACTTTTTATCCCGGTAAGTGGTATGGGTTAATGAAGACTGAGGAGGAAGTGGAACCTCAGAGTCGCTGCTGCCTTAGTACTTCAGATTCACAAGTACCAGGAGACCAGAAACATCAAGTACCAGGAGACCAGAAACATGTCATAGTATTTTTGGGCTGGTATAGGGTAGGTGAAGGATAGGTGTAGGGTAGGTGTAAGGTAGGTGTAGGGTTGGTGTAAGGTAGGTGTAAGGTAGGTGTAGGGTAGGTGTAGGGTAGGTGTAAGGTAGGTAGGTAGGTGTAGGGCGGGTGTTTCCTGAGTAAAAAATGTACAATACAAATCAGGAGACCTTGCAATTTCCGATATTCACGCGGGCGAAGCCGCAGCTGGTAGAAGCTAGTTTATAATAAGTATTCGTAGGATATTTGAAATGTGCTAATTAAACCCTTCAGTTTGATACCCAACACAACCACATTAATTAAAAAAAAAAACAAACATGTCTTAATGAAATTTAATATAACCAGCGGACAGTTTAGATGCTTCCAATGATACCTCATTTGTCAAATTATGATAAATGGTTTAGAAGTTATGAAGGAACAGATGAACATAATACATACGTACATATGTATACATAAATACGTACATACGTAAGTACATACATACATACATACACAGTTTAAAAACAAAAAAAAACCGGCCAAGTGCGAGTTGGACTCGCGCACGAAGGGTTCCGTACAATGGTACGGAACCCTTCGTGCGCGAGTCCAACAAAACTAACCTATAAAAAAAATGCGGAAGCGGAGCTCCCGCCTTTTTTTTCATTAGTCTTCTAACCTAACCTATCCGAGTCGGGGTACTCTGAGTCGGGGTGTTAACCATAATGACGTTTTTAATTCTACTAGCAAAATCAGTCAATAGTACTTTTGACTGGTTAAGAGTTTTGACTGCAACATATATATCGACCTCCAGTATCTGAGCAATTAAGGCGTTCAGCAAACTGATCGCTTGGGCCATATCCAGCCATAACGGTTTGTGACGGTGAAGCTGCAAACAGGCCGAATTTAGTTGGCGGAATATGAAGAACTGTTGTGTACTTATTTGATAAAATCCTACTAATATTATAAAGGTGAAAGTTTGTATGTTTGTATGTTTGTATGTTTGTATGTTTGTATGTTTGTATGTTTGTATGTTTGTAAGTTTGTATGTTTGTGTAACAATCAGGCAAAAACGGCTGAAGGGATTTGGATGAAATTTGGCACACATATAGTTCATAACCTGGAATAAAAAATAGGCTACTTTTTATCCCGGTAAGTGGCATGGATTAATGAAGACTGAGGAGGAAGTGGAAACTCAGAGCCGCTGCTGCCTTAGTACTTCAGATTCACAAGTACCAGGAGACCAGAAACATCAAGTACCAGGAGACCAGAAACATGTCATAGTATTTTTGGGCTGGTATAATTATGTAGGTAGGATAGGTGAAGGGTAGGTGAAGGGTAGGTGTAGGGTAGGTGTAGAGTAGGTGTAGGGTAGGTGTAGGGTAGGTGTAGGGTAGGTGTAAGGTAGGTGTAGGGTAGGTGTAGAGTAGGTGTAAGGTAGGTGTAGGGTAGGTGTAGGGTGGATGTTTCCTGAGTAAAAAATGTACAATACAAATCAGGAAACCTTGCTATTTCCGATATTAACGGGGGCGAAGCCGCAGCTGGCAGAAGCTAGTGAGACATATGTTACTTTTTATCCCGGTAAGTAGCATGGATCAATGAAGACTGAGGAGGAAGTGGAAATTCAGAGCCGCTGCTGCCTTAGTACTTCAGATTCACAAGTACCAGGAGACCAGAAACATGTCATAGTATTTTTTGGGCCTGTTACGGTAGGTGTAGGATAGGTTTAGGGTAGGTGTAGGGTAGGTGTAGTTACAATACAAATCAAAAAACATCCCTGTTTCCAATTTTCACGCGGGCGAAGCCGCTGGTAGAAGCTAGTCTGTAAATAAATGAATCTCTCTATCTATCTCAATCAATCCTACTAATATTATAAAGGTGAAAGTTTGTATGTTTGTGTAGCAATTAGGTAAAAACGGCTGAAGGGATTTGAGTGAAATTTGGCACACATGTAGTTCATATACTTACTGGATTAAAAAATAAGCTACTTTTTATCCCGGTAAGTGGCATGGATTAAAGGAGACTGATGAGGAAGTGGAAATTTAGAGCCGCTGCTGCCTTAGTACTACAGATTCACAAGTACCAAGAGACCAGAAACATCAAGTACCAGGAGACCAGAAACAAGTGAAAGTATTGCCGGGGCTGTGTAGGGTAGGTGTGGGGTAGATGTAGGGTAGGTGTAAGGTGGGTGTAGGGTAGGTGTAGGGTGGGTGAAGGGTAGGTATAGGGTAGGTGTAGGGTAGGTGGTGGGTAGGTGATGGGTAGGTGTAGGGTAGGTGGAGGTTACGTGGAGCTTAGGAAGGTAGCCAGTTGACGGGAGCAAAGCCGCGGGAGACAGCTAGTAAGTTAATAAAGGTTTAGTATACTTAAATGCCAAGGAACCTACAACTGTTCTACTTTATTGTGGTTGAGCATTGTCATAATGTTGGTAGAGTTTCTGTAGGTAAGTAGGTAACTGATATTGTAGGTATTTTATTTCTCTCTTGCTTAAAAACAAAGTAACAAGTTAATGTCCTGCTTAAGTAAGACCTCTTAGACCAATATTCAGAATCAAATTTAGCATTCATTAGCTCGTGGTATTCACGAACACATAAATTCATTTACAAAGAAACACGTTCAAGTAGCGAGTTCAGCGCAGCCTGATCCTCCGCCTAGCGGTCAACTTTAAAAAAGCACTCTGATGCACCAGGCACGCATGAAGTTAAACTCATCGTGTATCTAGGCTTAGTGTACATTAACTTACCAACATCTTGATCAAATGGCGAAGAATTGCCGAAAATGCCCATAGTTATACAGTAGAAGTAGCACCCATGAAATACTACAAGTTAGACACGTACTTTGCACAACATGAACTGATAAGCATAAATTTTTTTGTATTAGTTATATTTTTTCAAAAGACGTAATAAATTGAAAACAAAGAATATTTTTATCAATACACAATACGTAGGTATTCAATTAGTCACCAACCACTGACATGACATGACTCAAGACCAGTGTTGCCAGTGGGTGGCAGATAGTCAAATATAATAACATGAGACAGCTCAAAAAGTAACATTTTCTCGAGAAAAGTAACATTACGAAAACGACACACACAATACTTATGGCACATCCATTCCATTTCTTAAACTTCGAAAAAATCGTAATAATGATTGATCGAATAATCGACTGATGATGCTGAAAAAGAAAAATCATATCCTATTGTAGTATTTGAATCATACAATCAATGACGTGTGTTTAGGTAATATACCAACCAATTTAGTAATGTCTTTCAATTCTACAACTTACTTTGTCATCGTTTTTCATATTCATTATTATGAAAAAACGTCATCATAATAACTATGGTTATGGAGGTTAATTTGAACTGGTAGAACCCGTGAAAAAAGCGTCTATATTAGCATCGTAGTTTTAAATCTAAAACAGTTAACGTTTTGAGATTTAATTTTCCAAAACTAACCTTTATAAGGGGGTATGCGTTGCAGTTTGTGGAGTACTTACTATCCCCACGCGGACGAAGTCGCGGGCGAAGTGCTAGTAAAGTAATAATTGTATAGTGATATTGTATTTTATTTTAATACATTCGACTTCGAAAGCAATGATGCATGCAAAAATAACTTACAGCAAGAGTGATGAAGGTACTAATAGCACAATATTCTTTAAGCACAACGATTCTCATTATTTACTTAGCCATTTCTACTTATTCTATGGTCTCAGGAGGCCCTAGGCAATGTGCCATTTAATTAGCGAATGCGTCTGTCGAAATGCCAAAAGGTAGAAATTTAATCATGTGACATTTCGATAGCATCTGTCAATCCCATACATTTTTGACGTATTGACAATCGCCTACGCCACGTCACAGTTGACAGAATCTCACTTGTCTCGAGTCCAGGTTCAGCGCAACTGTCCATCCCGTCCAGCCCGTCAGGGGTTGATTATGCAAAAATTGTTAGGTACATTATCTGTTTCAATTATCCCACTTTTAGTTTGTTCATAGAATTCCGACGTAAATTAAAGCAAGCTATAATTTCCTCCCCTAAAAACTTATTCACCCCTGCTTCACCCCTTATTATGTATGTACCTAGTTTATTTTCGAAAATCCAAACATTTGTTATTCTTATTGTTTTATCGAAAACATTTAAATGCCGAGGTGTTTCAACTTCATCGGACCAAGCATTGATACGATTCTCCCCAGTTCGCTCAAGCCGCGACATTTTTCTTAATCCGAGCATGTTTATTACCGTCGTAACTTTTAAACGAAAGGTCCGATTTGAATGATTTAAAGTGTAATTTACACGGACATAATCAACCTTAATTAACAAACCATTTAAATGGATAAGGATTAATATCATGGTACTAAAATCACCATTTTTTATTTCACCATGGGATTTGCTTGACTAATATGAACAAAAAGCGGTTATGGTGACTTATCCATAATAGTTAGACATATGGTTTCGCGGACTTTTTTGTAGATATTGATGACCTCTATAAAACTGTAGTACATTACTTTGCTCTATTGTCTATAGATTCCGCAGCGTACGCGATATAAGGATTTTTCTCACACCTTGGGTCACATTATCGAAGTCATACGGATTCTTAGCTTTTTTGAAAATATTCTATAGCCTATGTCCATCCCCGATAATGTAGGATTCTATTGGTGAAAGAATTTTTCAAATCGGTCCAGTAGTTTCGGAGCCTATTCATTTCAAACAAACAAACAAACAAACAAACAAATCTTTCCTCTTTATAATATTAGTGTAGATTAATGCGTAGATGTAGGTACTTTGAATGTTATTAAGATAAGATATTTATTTTTGCAAATATGGGTAAAACACGGTGACATAAAAATATAATTAGCAACAGCCATATTTAACCAGAAGGCATGCAAAAGTACAAAAATACACTGAATATTCTAAGTACAGATTCATAGATAACCAATGTCAGAATCAGAATCAGAAATGTCAAAATAAAGATTGATAAATTACAATTAAAAATTCACAATTCAATTTCGTATTACAATTAAAATAGTTATTAAATAAAAATTAAATGTCATATTTTTCTAGTCAATAAACGTAAAAAGTAATCAAGAAATTCCTTTCTCCATTAAAAATTCCGTCACACTATAATACGCTTTGTCTACTAAAAAGTTTTTGAGTTTTTTTTTAAATAACGTCAAATTTAATTCTTTCCAACTCCTCGGTAATTTATTATAAATGACTGGCGCCATGTAGCAGACACTCCTGCGCATTAACGTCGTTCTCGCACTAGGGAGACACAGCCTACTATTATCACGCCTATTTCGTGGAAACACGTCAGCTATGCGCTCAAAACGTTTGCGGTTCAACTTCACAAACACTGCCATTTCTAAAATATATATGCATGGTAAAGTTAATATTTTATTCTGTTTAAAATAGGGCACGCAGCTATCAGTAGTTTGCAGTTTTAAAAAGGACCGTATGCATCTTTTTTGTGCTTTGAATGCAGTTTCTCTTTCAGTGGAGTTGCCCCAAAAGATAACGCCGTATCGCAGATGGCATTCGACTAAACCATGGTACGCAGTCAGGAGTGCATCTAGATTTACAATAGACGACAAAGTATGTAAAGCGTAAGCGGATGTGCTTAGTTTTTTGCAAAGTGAATCTATATGTTGTTTCCAGCTAAGTTTTTTGTCTATTTCTAGCCCTAGAAATTTAGTACTAACTACATCATTAACTGTGTTATTATCATATTGCACATGCAGATCGCTCTTATCTGGCATGCGTTGATTGAAATGCATTACCTTTGTTTTGTTTATATTTATTTTTAAATTATTTTCGTCTAACCATTTTATAATTGATTTTAAAGAATTATTAATGTCACTTTCATATGTATCTACACTTTTCGAAGGTACGGTCACGGTACTGTCATCTGCAAATAGGGTCAATGGTTGTTCAATGCATTTCGGCAAGTCATTAATATATAATATAAATAGCAAAGGGTTATTGAGCAAATATAATTTAACTATTAGTTTAACCCAAAGCAAACATTTTAAGTTAAACAAAATCTTCTCAAAAGTGAATTGAGGGTTTGAACTTAATTAATTAAATCAGCCGTTACATTAAACAAATTAAACAAATAAATAATAAAAGTAAAGATCAGTTCTAAATAATGTAGCTAAATACAGGGTCTTTTCACTTAGTACATTCGTAACTTCTATGGACAAAAAGACTCGAGCAATAGTTTCATCTTTCCTCAACAGATGGCGTATGCCAACTTACAATATTGAATTTTACAAAAAAATACAACAATGCTTTTTATTAATTATGCGTATGCATTAAAGCTTATCTTATAAATTAAATAAAAAAGAATCCAAAATAAAATAAAAAAGAACAGTATCAATTATATTTCGTCGCTTCATTCTTCAGATACAAATAACCGGAATTATATATCTGACGGAATATCAGAATGGGCAGCGGAGCGGTCTTTGTGATAGTCATCCATCATGGGCGTGTATTAGAAGAAACGTTGAAATAATAGCACGTTTGTGATTCATAACAGTCCCTCGTTTCATTCGATTACATTTGTAAACAAAATATACGGTAAAAGACAAGATGAAACTAGATTACGAGCCAATAGGTTAGCACGCGTGCACTTCTTACGCTGTCTGTCAAAAGAATGCCAGCTGTCACGGCGTAGACGCAAACTTGCTACCCTATTCGGGGTCACCCGCTCATATTTTATAAATCGCCATTTATATTCGACCAATTGAAATAAATCACCATTTTAATTTTGAATTTAACAATTACTATTCAACCAAATAACACAATCAGTCTCTCATCTTAAATCTTGGATTTACTTTTAATTTAGTTGCGCGCCGTCACGGCCGTCCTGCATTTTCACACGTCCTCGTGTGTATTGCTCTCATCTTCACTATCGACGGTCAAACAGAAAGACACAATGATTAACATTATTCTCCACTCGGTCACCCTGACCCATATTTAAAGCAATACTTATAAGGCACTAAATCTGATTATTTATCATTTTCAATACAAGTGATAACCAAATATCTCAGATAACACATCGAATCTTACATAGTACTCAGTGCCACCACAGCAAGTTAGTGCCAACCAAGCTGCTCGATGTCATACAGTTTGGTTGGCGCCACACAGGCTCGTCAATACCACACAGGCTAGTCAGTGCCACACAGGCTAGTCAATGCCACACAGGCTAGTCAATGCCACACAAGCGAATCAATGCCACACAGTCTAGTCAATGCCACACAGGTCAGTCAATGCTACTCAGACTAGTCAATGCCACACAGGCTAGTCAATGCCACACAGGCTAGTCAATGCCACACAAGCGAATCAATGCCACACAGTCTAGTCAATGCCACACAGGTCAGTCAATGCTACTCAGACAAGTCAATGCCACACAGGCTAGTCAATGCCACACAGGCTAGTCAACGCCACACAGGCCAGTCAGCGCCACACAGGCCAGTCAACGCCACACTGGCTATTGCCACACAGGCTATTGCCACACATGCTATTGCCACACAGGCTATTGCCACACAGGCCATTGCCACACAGGCTATTGCCACACAGGCTATTGCCACACAGGCTGGTGCCACACAGGCTAGTGCCACACAGGCTAGTGCCACACAGGCAATTGCCACACAGGCTATTGCCGCACAGGCTATTGCCACACAAGCTCTTGCCACACAGGCTCTTGCCACACAGGCTCTTGCCACACAGGCTATTGTGACCAATGGTTAATATTAGCAAAGGCCTTCACAGTAAACAAGTAAATCCAGCTGCACAACTCACCTGCGCCGTTATCGGCACATTCTGACTCTACACTATTAGTAGGCCTTCAAACCTATGTAACTCCAATGGAACGTAGCAATCTGGCATAGATCGTATTCGATCATGTGCATACTAGGGCATGCAAACCGGATACCCGGATAACCGAAAAAACCGGATAACCGACTAATTTGAAACTCCGGTTTTTTTGGATACCAAAACCGGATCTTTCGGTTATTTCGGTTTTACTCCTATTTGATTTAATAATACAAAAAAATATTAAATTTTATCACTGACAAACGTGGACAGGACGGCGAGGCGGCGTTAGTTCCTATTTGCCACATTATTTTTTATACTTGTCGCACTACTATTGGCATAGTAATAAAATAAAATAAAATTTTATTTTTCGATTAGTCTGTGGCTAGTGAGTGAGTGTGCATAGTGAGTAGTGACTAGTGACACGAGTGCACGTGTTGAGTTAAACGGTGGTTTCATTGCAGATATTATTTTTATCAAAGTAAGTTTAATCACAATCTTTGTCATATATTATGCATTGCTAATATTTCATGAAGTGATGACCAAATACTGATAATTGTTGTCAGCAGAGATAGTTGGCATGTTTAATAGCTTTCATTAATTAGGTTATGCCAGCCGGCACGTTTTTATTTTTGTAAATATGTAATGTGCCTATAAACAAGAGCCTATTTTTGTTTGTAGTAGTTTGAACTGATCAATAAGCACATTGCTACTTTCAAACTTTTTTTTGTTTAGTAGTAGTTAGTAAGTTTATTCAGGGGTTAATATGGCACAAATGTGTAGTAATATTTACAGCAAGAAACATCATGAAGAGGGCTGGCGATGTAGATGATGCCGATACAGCGAAGACAAAATACGTGGAAAATAAAAAAATCTGTTGGTGATAAATCATCAGTATGGTTTTATTTTTTACGTGCCACGGACGGAAGCACTGCAAAATGCAAAGAATGCAATAGAATATTAAAAGCGGCAGGCAGTTCTACATCAAGCTTACGAAACCACTTGCGCAGTAAACACTCAATAGACTTATAAGAAAATGCCAAACCTACAGCAGAACCAACACCAAGCACAAGTGCAGTACATTCGACCCATATGTTTTCAAAGATAGTCAAGATACACAAATGGACCCTTCAAAACCAAAAAAACAGAAAATTACAAATTTAAAAAAAAAATACATTCTGTTGAATATGTCGTATCAAAAATGACTGCTTTGGATGGCCTGCCCTTCAAAACATTTTGTTCTTTTTCTTAGCTTAGAAAACTTTTTAACAAAAGTGGATACAAATTGCCAAGCTCACCAAATAGTATAAAAAATATGGTCATAAAAGCAAATAATGAGTTAAGGAATTCAATTATAAAAGAATTAGAGGAATTGAAGTCAGATGGAGAGAGATTGGTCTTGAGTGGACGTTTTTTATTCATATCTATAAGATTAAGAATGACTGATTTATTTTGTAAATTAGGAATAAGAGGATTCTAAGCAATATTTTTATAATTATTTTGATCTCATTATACGTCCTGTTGATTTTGCCTGTTAGTATTTTATGACCGTTAAATTGTTAATTGTAATATTCTGTGATTTTAGATCTTTGTATACCTACCAAATGTTCCTATTTTTATTATTATATTTATTATTTTCCTAGTAATAAGCTTTAATCTATGTCAAAAAATATTTTAGTGTAAGTGGTAAACTGGTACATTATTTTAAAAATAAGTCAGATTAATGTAAAAAATACATATTTTGATTAGACTTCAACATTTTCACTTCCTTACACACATATTTCTCATTTCCTTAGTAAAAATTTAATAAAAACCGAAAAAACCGATTTAACCGGTTTCACCGGTTTTGTAAACAAGAAAACCCGAAAAAGTCGGTTTTCTTAATCAACCCGGTTTTTGCATGCCCTAGTGCATACTTATAGGTTCTACTCTATTATTAGAGCCTTCAGTAAATGCCTATCGCCACCTGTTTGCTACTCATGGGGTGCGGTCAGACCTATTGGCACCACCTGAGGTGCGTTCAAGAGCTTCGAGTATGAGTAGACAAGCTATTCTTAACAAGATTTCGTTTCATTATCATTGTCTTCGACTAAGACATCTAATACTTGAGAATACTTGGTGATCGGGAATCTTCCTCAATCTTGCACAATCATGAAGAGTTAAGCGCCTTTAGTCGGTATCTATCTAGGTATATAACCCTTCGATGATCCTTAAATGGACCGTTTAATTCAAGATTTTACGTACCTAATCTGGTTTCACTCATAATCTTCTAATAACACGAAATCGTTAACGGAAAACTTAATCTTAAGCTGCTTCTGTACAATCAAATTGAGCTTTACCTTATACCACGCATCGTTTTAAACCCTGTAATGAAATCTCAGGGACCTCATCTAATCGACTCCAGTACCTACATAACCAAACATCAATTATGGGTCTCGCAGTTTCTTAAATCAAACACTCTACAGATGAAGTCTAACATTTTTGACGCATTATTTGCTGTCGTTGAATTCTACGGCAATTGTCTACAAACTAGTGTTGGTCAGTCAGTTAGCCGTTTGAGAGTTCAAGAGCGGCTGTATATGACCTAAATAAAACAAATGCGGTTTGATTTAAGATTCCTGATTACCAAGTCCAAAAACCGGTAAAAGTCACCAAACTCACAATAATTTGAATAAAGAAAATCAAAGACCAGGTATCTCATCACAGTCGCTATATCATAGCACAACACAACACAATTACTACACTCGCTCTTCCCCATGGGAATAATATCAAGTAAGTTTTATTTTGTACGACAAAGAACTACCGCAACCCTGTTACAGACTCCTTCGTCTGTATCACTCTGGGATACTGCTACGATACTCTAGTACAGTCACTGACACACAGAACTCAGAACCTGTTCACATAAACTAAATTGCCACTAACTCATCATCTACTTCACAACGTCTATTGGTACTTTGCCTCGGGTGACTTCTTCTCCATTTAGAGATTTTAAAACATGCCGACCGATAAGCTATGCACATTGGAGCTTCCAAAAAGATACAATGTTTGCGTTAAACGTTCATGTGAAGGAGCTACGTTCACGAATTACTCTACGTTAATCTACGAACATCACGGTCATAACCGCACTGTTCAATTTGAATTAATAAATCTTATTTTAATCTCACCCGTATTAACTCACATACCGGGTAGGCAAACCAGTAGTGAGAATCGAAAAATCTATTTAGAAATTTTAATAGCATGATTTCTCTATGCCTGTAAACCTTTAATCATTGTCATTAAAATCAAGTTGCTGTTCCTGATGGTTTACTTACTATCGAAATAACTAACTGTTGGAAAACGTACGTAAATGTAAACGTATGTAAGGAAAACTGTCGCCGACACGTTAGTACATAAGCCTGGGTCCAATTTTTCACCAAATACGTAAGTCGGAACATAACCTTGTGCCAACCTTGCCATGCACTATCTCATTCTAAAGTTCGCACTAAACAAAATGTTGGAAACTATTACCGCCAATGGGAAAACTAAGTACTCGCTTTGTATTAAGTATGTCAAAATAACCTTGCACTATCAAACCAACCACTGAATACATATGAAGAATTTGGAAGCTTTTAAACTCACAATACAAATAAAATGGGAGCGACTCACCCAGTTCCAGACAGCTTTGAACGTTTTTACACCCCACAGATGTTGACAAGATGCTCGGCTACTGCAGTCTGCAAACTGGTTGCTGACCTTTGGTTTGTCACGCTCAGAACTGCTCAGAAGTTGCAGCTGCTCGGCAGTTATAGCAGCATGCGAACCGCTAGCCTCTTGCTAACTTCATCCACCGTAATACGATATCTGAAAACTGAGAAACACTACGAGAGTACAAGTTCTATCAAAGCTGTGGCTGAAAATGGAGCTTTCAGGTAGTAGTAGAAGTCAATAAATAAAGTCAATAAATCGAAAACTAAACAAAACATTGGCACAAGAAAAGAGGCCCACGCCCAGCAGTGGGCAAAGCCCGGGCAATGGAAGGTAATGATAAACCAAAACATGGCTTTTGCGAATAACACAGTTTTCAGAAAAAGCGTTAGCTGGGTACGGTATTGAGACTATAGCGCTTTATTGTCCCATGGAGGTATTTACGCCACTATAGTCCCAACAACAATAACACTAAACAATCAAGTCTAAGTCTAAACTACTACTACACTAAAGCGATAGCCAACACGACAATAACAGCCTCACTTTAGCGTAGAGCAATAAAACGACAAGTCAACTGTCAAATATCGATAGTCGTCAATCATAAGACTGTAACCCTCTGTGAGTCAGTCTCCACAGCATAAAAATGTTCACCCGTAAACAAACAGAAAAATGTTAACTAACTAGCACCACACCTCCACAGCAATAACTAAACGAAAATAGCTCACCAGATTGTCGTGAATATCCCCACACACTTCTCCTTGACCTGGCCAGTTGCTGTGAAGTTGCTTGCCTCCGTTTTAGACTGGTTTTCCATTGTTCAGGTTGATGAGGGTAGTCGCATAAAACTCGACAAAAAGAAATCTTGACCTCGAAATTTTCCTTGAATTTTTCCTACGTTGAACCCAGATAGGTTATCTACGACAGGCATGAAGGCACGAAGCTTTTCAGCGCCATACTAATGGTCAAAAATAAGCTGCACTGCACAATACTGCATCCTCGACGCAACATACCACCGTGATACCGCACTATGATCGGGCGTCAAACTTGGGTTTAACGGATCAAATTTCAGGGCACTTCACGGCACACATTGAGTTTTTAACGTCTGGATTAGCGTACGCGTTTCACTATCACTGTCACTATGTGTTTTGCATTTCAAAACGTAACGCCTCGTATTTCACTAGTATTGTCACGAATTTCCTTGTGGGCCATGTGAGTTACATCCCACGCCTGATGACGGAATATCAGAATGGGCAGCGGAGCGGTCTTTGTGATAGTCATCCATCATGGGCGTGTATTAGAAGAAACGTTGAAATAATAGCACGTTTGTGATTCATAACAGTCCCTCGTTTCATTCGATTACATTTGTAAACAAAATATACGGTAAAAGACAAGATGAAACTAGATTACGAGCCAATAGGTTAGCACGCGTGCACTTCTTACGCTGTCTGTCAAAAGAATGCCAGCTGTCACGGCGTAGACGCAAACTTGCTACCCTATTCGGGGTTACCCGCTCATATTTTATAAATCGCCATTTATATTCGACCAATTGAAATAAATCACCATTTTAATTTTGAATTTAACAATTACTATTCAACCAAATAACACAATCAGTCTCTCATCTTAAATCTTGGATTTACTTTTAATTTAGTTGCGCGCCGTCATATCTATGCAAATAACCATGTAGTGCCTTTATTCTACAAGGCTCTATTCGCATGTTTAAAGAATCGACTTTTAGTCGATTGTCATTTTTTTTTTGTCTGCCTCACTAGCGTGGCGTGATGTTCGTGCTGTCAGCGTTGCCAATTTAGCTCTTTCGGGGCTAGATCTAGCCCTTTTTTAGCTTTGTTAGCCCTTAAAATAATTATTTAGCACCTGGCCCTATTTCTAGCCCCCAAATGAAAACTCTAAATTCAAACAAAACTTAGCATAAACTAAACGCAATCACACACACTATCACTCAAATTCATCAAATGTCAATGTCATTAATCTAAACGTTAATGTTTTGACATTTAAATTAATGTTAACAATATAAAAAGGTTCAACTTCACCTCTATTAGTAGAGTTAGTACAGTTTCACAAACACGACCCACCCAACGTATTCATTTCTGCGAGGGTGTTTTACTTGCTGTTAAATACTGGCCGAGCTGAATTTTGAATGCATTGCAAATAATTGCAATGCATTTAGCCCCCATCTAGCCCTTTTTTGACTCTGTTTAGCCCCGAACCTTAAAACCCAGTTGGCAACACTGCTGCTGTGAACTTCATTCCTTTTTCTTGCGAGGCATCGTTCGCACGTGCCTTACAACACTAGTGAATATTTCGTCGAAAAGAAGAAATCAAGATAGAATAGAACGTTATCAACGTAAAATACAAAAACTGGAAGATCAGCAAAAAAAAATTCAAAAGAATTATTTATTCGTCATTGGAAGACACCGATGAAAATTCAGGTTAGTAAATCATTATTTATTAAGTGATATGTGCGTTGGTGACAAAATAATTAAGAGAAATATAAAGTATCTCTATTATAATGCCTGGAGGTTGACCGTGTGTCATCACAAAGGTAACTACTATACCTAGAGGTTAACAACGTGTTAGCACAAATGTAATCCGTAATTGTTTAAAGGACGATTACCTTAAAACAAATAAAAACCTGGAGGGATCATGTATCCCCACGACGGTTATTTATATACCGCCATAACGTTGTAATATTACCTAATAGATTAACCGTGTGTTAATACAAGGTAAAAAATAAAAATTACGTCTACCCTCAATTTTTAACTTTTATTGTTTTATTGTTACCTATAGACGACACACGTCGTAATGACACCGATCTAGACCCCATAGGGTTATTAGATCAGACTGGCATGAACGACATGTCACAAAATGAGGAGACCAAACCTGATGGCGAACAGGAATCAACCCCAGTACCGGAATTGGATCCTGATATTCTCTCCGCCTGCTAAGACCACGGAAGAGACGCCAAAGTTTGGCCCTAAAATTCATGAAAACCTATCGCGGCCTTGGCTACCTATTCTCCGCAAAGGGATGAATAAGGAGACAAAGGAGAGGCTTCACAAAGAGTACCAAATTCCGGAAAATTGCCCATTATTACAAGCGCCTAAACTAAACCCAGAAATTTCGGCCGCAGTAAATGAAGGTACCCGTATTCGTGACAAAAGAGTAGAAGGAGTACAACAGCAATTAGGTCACGGAATAGCCGCTCTTAATAAGGGTTTAGACTTGCTTCTTGACGATGGCAAAGACAAAGTTCAGGCCATTAAATTTTTAAGCGACAGCTGTCGCTTGCTGTGCGATCTGCACTTCGAAGAAACTGAGGCGAGAAAGAAGTTCGTCACTCCAGGCCTAGATAAATCTTTTATAAATATCATGCAAGATAGTGATCGTGATGAATTGCTTTTTGGAAGCAAACTTTCAGAAAAGATAAAGGCCACGAAAGTGATTGAAAAACATGGCTCGCTAATCAAGAAGCCTGCACCGACTCCCAAAACACTTTCTACTTCTTACCAGCCATCATCGAACCGGCCGCGCTCCCAGGGAAACTGGGGGGCCCTTCTCGCTTCTCGTCGAACAGAGGGGGTAGGGGAGGGCCAAGGTGGACTGCCCCAGCACCTCGCAAGCCCCAGACAGGCGCAGCTCAACAGAAGTTATCTGTCCAGAGCAAACAGCGTGCGGCAGCTCAACAATAGAGGTACACGCTGGGAGAATCCAGCATTTTTATGATTGTTGGCTTAAGATCACTGGTAATCCATTAATTCTTAAGTGAATATTTGAAGGATATTCCATTCCATTTCAAAAAAAAGTGAAACAAGTATCAGCCATACCTAATGATGTATCCCCGAACGACCAACCGCATATGTCACAAGCTATCAACAAATTATTAGAGCTAGGAGCTATATCCCCATGTCATAGATCCAAAAATGATTTCATTTCCAAAATATTCTTAACTCCTAAACCTAATGGAGGCAAAAGGTTTATTTTAAATTTAAAAGCTTTGAATAAGTTTGTTTCTACTGCTCCCTTTAAAATAGAGGACCATAGGACTGCAGCAAGACTTTTACCTAAAGATGGTTTCATGGCAACTATTGAACTAAAGGAAGCATCCCTTTTAGTCCCTATTTGCAAAGAACATCGTAAATACTTACGTTTCGTTTCGTTTCGTTTCGTTTATTGTAATTTTGTTTATTTTTGGTATGCGTCATGCTTGGCGCAAATAAAGTCTTTTTCTTTCTTTCTTTTTTTCTATCTTTTCCAGATCCAACAAACATACGAGTTCAACGCAATGCCCTATGGTTTATCTGTAGCTCCTAGGGTTTTCATGAAGTTAATGAAGGAGGTTATTAACCATCTAAGACACAGGGGTTATAGGTCAGTAATATTTCTCGATGACATTTTTTGCATCGGTAATACAAGACAACTTTGTAAGTTTTTAGGTTTCATATTTAATAGCGTCGATATGTCACTAGGCCTGCCAGATGACAAACGAACAGGGATTATGCAATTTGTCACTAAGTTCTCTTCTCTTCCTAAGTGTTCCATTAGGGAACTATCACAGTTGATCGGAGTACTTACTGCAGCCTTTTTTTTTTTTTTTTTTTTTTTTTTTTTTTTTTTTTCTAGGATGGGAAATCATCAAATGACCCCTCCCGCTCTGGGTGGAGCGGCAGGGAGTGTCAGACTTTTACTGACTAAAACCCACCCTTTAGTCCTCCTAGTGCCTTTCTTCCCAGGGCCGCGGTAACTCTTTCGAACAAATCCGCAACCCTGGTAGGCTCTGGCCCTACTAGGCTCCGACCCATGCTGACGTCCGCTGGTTTGGCGCGCGTAGAACACAGCGCGCCATCAACCCGGGCCTGTTCTGATCGGACGGCGAGCTACCCATTGCTCGCCGTCCACAGGCATCAGTCACTGCGCCATGCTCAGGAGCATCAGTTCCTGGGCGGCGCAGTGGCTGACGTTCAACAGGAGGGGGTGAAATGGGGCCATTACTGGCACTCCATTTCAGTCCCCTCCGGAGCCCTTTGTAGGGGCTCTACTGCGGCTGCTGCAGTAGCAGCAGCCGCAGTGGAACCGGCAATGGAGGTAGAAGAAGCGGCGGCAGCGGCGGCGGTCGCGGCAGAGACGGCGGTGGCGGAGGGCTTCCTCCTGTTTCCGGCTTTGGTGGGTGGGGCGCAGGCCCTACCCCCAGCCCAGTGGTCGGCCGGCTTGCCAGCTGCCGCACAGACTACGCAGTGCGGCGCGGCGACGCAAGAGCCGGCCCTGTGACCGGGCTGACCGCAGCGGAAACAAAGACCGCTGCGGTCCACCTCCGAGGTGCATTGTGCTCCCACATGGTGGCCCACTTGGCACCGGAAGCACCTCAGAGGTCGGGGTTCCAGCAGTTTGACCTGCGCGGAAACCCAACCCACCAAAAACCTTCGGCCCTCCGTGATGGTTTTGGCCGCCGACACGGGGCAGCTCACCACAATGGTGCGCGTGCCCGTGTTGTCAGGACGTAGGGTGCCCGCCTTCACCTCCTCTGCTGAGCACCCCCCCGTCCTAACGACGGCGGCCACCACCTCCGCCTCCGTGACGGAGTCGTCCAGGCCCAAGATGCGCATGTCGATGCGCTTGGTGGGCCTGGACACTCGGGCATCGTCCGCGCTAAGGGACGCCCTGAGCCTTTCGGCTAGAGCGTCCGCGGTTGGGCCGCTGGCTGCCCCGGGGATCTCCAGCATCCGGGCCCCAGTCATGGTGACCCGGAGCCGAAGGCCCCCCACGATGCCCAGCTCACCAAGGTTCACTGCCTCCTTCGCCTTGGTGAGCACGTCCGCGTACGTCACGCCCCTCTTCGCCGCGTCCGGCTGCAGCGTCAGAACTACAGCCGCGGTTTTCGGGGGGCGCAGCGCAGCCGCGACGCTTCGCGCCTTCTGCCGCCGCTTCCTCTCCCGCCTCTTGGCCGCCCTGGCTGCCTTTCCCGCCTTCCTCTTCTCCCCGGCCACTTGCCATTCGGCTTGAGCCGGGGGAGGAGCTGAAGGCGAGGAAGCCGGGGGGAGCTGCTGCTCAGACGGCGTAGGAGCCTTCGCCGTCCGCGCAGCAACCCCACCCTTCCTCTTCCTTCCCGGGGCCGGGTCCGGTTTTCCCGGCACCGGCTTCGCGGGTGCCGGCCCGGACCCTTTGTCCTGGCCGGACGACCCCGGTGTGGCAGCCACGGCGGCCGCGTACGACGCCGCCTTCCGGCCTGGAGCCTTCCCACTCGCCGCTAACGGGGGGCGCAGGACGATGCCCTCCAGGACGGAAAACCGCGCCTGGAAGGCAGCCATCTCCTGCCGCACCAGGTCCAGCACCTGGCTCTCCTGCGGCACGGGCTGGCCGTCCTTCTTGCGCTCCCCTTGCGGCGCCCCCTGTGGGCCGGCTCCCCGGAGCCTGGCCAGGTCTGCGCGGAGCCCCTCGTTCTCCTTTCGGAGACGCTCCGTGGCGGCAGCTAAGCGGGCGACCTCCGCCCGCAGCTCGGACATCTCGTCCGGCGGAGGCCCACCCCTGGTAACCTCCGCTGCCGCCAGAATGGAGGCCATCGCCTCGCTTATGGCCTTGTTCTTAGAGGAAAGCTTCCTCTTCAAGGCCACATCGCGAAGCGCGGCCTCCACCACCTCCGCAAACCCGGCCCTCCGGTCATCCGGCTCGCCGCCGGAGGACTCCGAGCCATGAGCCCCACGACCGCCATCTTCGGGGGGTCGTCCAGCATCCTTGGAGGCAAGGACTCTGCCCTTGCCTCCCTCTCGGCCCTTACCCCGCCTGCTGGTGGGGATCTTACGGGCCGAGGCCACCTCTTCGCTACAAGACGACCCCCGGTCGTCTTCCGGCCTAGGCCGCTTGCGGAAGGACCTCGAGTCCTCCGCTGCAGTCCCTGCCCCCTCGGGTTCAGAGCTCGCCGAGCTAACTGTCACCAGGTCGTCGGAGTCCAACTCGGACTCCGACTCTGCACCCGGGTGACGCTCAGGCGAGCCCTTCCTCCAATATAGCGCGCCTCTTGCCGCGCTCCGCCCGACCGACGCTTTGTCGGGCGAGCCAAAGTCGAACCCGATCATGTCCTCAAAGGACGGCTTGGATCGGGGGCCTCCTCGGCCACTGATGCCCTTGGCATGCGGTATGTGGACAGCACTGTTGCCCCCCCCAGAATACGAGGGGCTTGACGCGCGAGGCGTGGCGGATTCCCGGACTGCTGTGCAGTCCGAACCGCCCTGGGGTACGTTATCTCTTCCAGTACTGTCCATTGTTTTCCTTTTTGAGGGTGCGGTCCCTTTCTCCCCTCCTCTCTCCCTCTCTCTCACTGCTTGCTCGCTGCCCTCACAGTCACGTCTGATGATCAGACGCGTACCAGAGAGCAGCGAGCAAGCCAATGAGACGCACACCGTCCGAGGACCCGAACACTGCTCAAGTCTCCGAACGGTGTGCCCCTCTTGTGTCTCTCTTGGTCTGGTCTCTCACTTGGGACCTTCCGGCATGAGTGGCTCTACCGGCAAAGCCCCCAAGATCATTGAGACACGCAAGCCCCACCACGACGGCAACGTGGAGACACGGTTGGTGGAGTCTTACTGCAGCCTGCCCTGCAGTCAGATATGGTTGATTATACACCAAAACTCTCGAACGTCAGAAATATTTAGCTCTTCAAAAGTACGGTGACTTTGAAACAAAAATAAGACTGTCGGAAGTCGTCTTACCTGACCTAGAATGGTGGCGACGGAACATCAACTTAACATACAACGCGTTGAGAAGAGATGGACATTTCGATTTAGAAATCTACACTGACGCTTCTAGGACCGGCTGGGGAGCAGTCTGTAATGGTAATCGAGCAAACGGTGGCTGGAAAAGCCAGGAATTATCTTTCCACATCAATTACCTCGAACTGCTAGCGGTTTTTCTAGGTTTGAAGTGCTTTGCAAGCTTGTATTATAACTGTTCTGTATTGCTTCGCGTGGATAATACAACTGCTATCAGCTATATTAACCGTATGGGAGGAGTTCGGTTCCCGCATTTAAATGAACTGACCAAAACAATTTGGCAATGGTGTGAGAAGCGAAATATATTCCTATTTGCGTCGTACATCAATACACGTGATAATAAAGAAGCCGATGAAGAATCTCGGAAAATAAATGTAGATACAGAATGGGAACTATCGGATGGGGCCTTCCAAACGATAGTTCAAACTTTAGGTGAACCAAAAATCGATCTATTCGCTTCTCGTGCAAATACCAAATGTAGCCAGTACATTTCAAGGAGACCGGATCCTGCTACATCAGTTGACGCTTTTACAGTTAGTTGGCAATCAACTTTTTTCTACGCTTTTCCACCGTTTGCTTTAATCCTAAAATGTTTGAGAAAAATCATTGACGACTCGGCATCCGGCATCCTAGTCTTCCCTTATTGGCCTGGCCAACCTTGGTTTCCATTGCTGAAAAGAATGCTCATGTAAGACATTGTTTTCTTGGATCCTAATGAGCACCTTTTGCATTCAAATTACAAAACTCGTCACCCGCTTCACAGCAGCCTTACACTGGGGGCCGCGACGCTCTCAGGGCAGCATTTATGAGACTGAATATTCCGGACGTAGCGCTGGACATAATGCTAGGCTCCATCTCGGATAATACTATGAAACAATATTCCGTCACTTACAAATGTTGGTGGAAATTTTGTCTCGAAATAACCTTACCTTACCAATGATACCTTCGAAGCCTCGGTATCATCGGTCATAGCCTTTCTGGTAGATCTCTTTCACAAGGGAGCATCATACGGTGCTATCAATAGCCATCGATCTGCCCTTTCATTACTCCTCGGGAATAACATTGGAGCAGACGAAAAAATAAAACGTCTACTTAAAGGCATTTACAGGCAAAAGCCATCTCGTCCCAAATATAACACAACTTGGGACCCAAAACTAATACTGGACTACATTTCCCAATGGTAGGTACCCCAATACCAATCTTGACCTTACTAAACTAACAAAAAAATTGACAGTTTTATTAGCGTTATGTACTTCCCACCGAGTACAAACCTTCTCACTTATTAGAGTGCAAAATATCAATAGATCCCCCACTGGTATAAAGATAAACATAACTGACACGATAAAAACTTCTGCAGCAAATCGAGAACAACCTGTTTTATATTTACCGTATTTCGTAGAAAACCCGAGGATATGCCCTGCAAAGACTCTCGATGATTACCTCGAGATAACATCTGCTTCATGACCAGAAGGAACCGATAGTCTTTTGCTTACCGTTAAAAGACCACATAAGAAAGCATCGTCACAAACTATTAGTAGGTGGATCAAGCAGATCCTAGCGGAGAGCGGCGTCGACGTCACAGTGTTCAGTGCGCATAGCACGCGGCACGCCTCCACCTCGGCGGCGGCCTCCGCTGGAGTCTGTATTGACACCATCAGGAAGACGGCTGGCTGGGCTAGATCGTCTCAGACGTTTGCTCGGTTCTACAACCGACCATTAATTGATGATGGAATGTTTGCTCGAATTGTCTGCGCCATTAGTAATTTAAATCCAGAGTAATAAATTACTACAAAACTATCAAAATACGTTTAGGTATTTACTGTTTCTCTTTAGTTCAAATGATTATATAGGTACTTAATTTATAATTATTTACAAGTAAGAACAAGTTTCTGTATTTTTGTTATTAAAATTAAAGTTTTCTACTGATAAGTAAAGTTTTATTTACTGATCTGAGAGCCTGTCTCTAAACATCTACATGGTTATTTGTATCTGAAGAATGAAGCGACGAAATATAATATGAGATCAAACGAACTTCTTGAAGTGAAGTTCGATCATTATTATATGAGTCGCTAGATACAAAGTCCTCACCCACCCAAACCCATCGTAGAAAACTAATCTCTAAACAAGAATGAAGTTCACAGCACGAACATCACGCCACGCTAGTGAGGTAGACAAAAAAAAATGACAATCGACTAAAAGTCGATTCTTTAAACGTGCGAATGGAGCCTTGTAGAATAAAGGCACTACATGGTTATTTGTATCTTCGAATGAAACGACTCACATAATAATGATCGAACTTCACTTCAAGAAGTTCGTTTGATCTCATATTATACTTAAAGAAAATGATGAAATTAGAATACCCATACAACAGCAAGATTTATATGTATTGCCATTAGGTAGTTCCATTTACATAGAAGGATATGTAAATGTGTCAACTAAAGATGCAGCGGGAAAATTAGTAAAAAAAGAGGTTGATTTTATAAATCCCATTTCATATTTGTTTCAAGATATTAGATACGAAATAAATGGTGTTGAAATCGATCGGATTAAAAATGTTGGAATTACAACCACCTTAAAATCGTATATCTCAATGAATGAAGGTGAAAGTAAAGCTGCAGCAGTCTGGGGATGGAACTTAGGTGGTACGAAATTAAGAAACGAATATTTTAGTGTTATCGTGCCATTGAACAGAATACTGGGATTTGCAGAAGATTACAACAAAATAATAATAAATTGTAAACATGAACTTATTTTACAACGAAGCAGCTCAGCATTGAACTGTGTGCTTATAGACAAAAATGATAACGTAGAAATAGATATACAAAAAATACAATGGCGTGTGCCGCATATTAAAGTTTCTGATCGTAATAAATTGTTATTGCTCAAAAGCTTGGAGAGAGATCGTTCTATACAGATAGTATTTAGAAATTGGGATTTGTATGAATATCCATTACTTCCAAGAACAACAAAACATTCCTGGTCAGTAAAGACAACTTCCCAGCTAGAAAAACCGAGGTTTGTAATATTTGGTTTGCAAACAGCTCGAAAAAATAATAAAACTAACTAGAAGTTCTTCTACATTTGATCACTGCAATGTAAGCAATATTAAATTATATTTGAATTCTCAATACTATCCGTATGACTCACTTAATCTGAAATTTGATGAAGGTAAATACAGTATATTATATGAAATGTATGCTAATTTTCGTCAGTCGTATTACTGGCTGTCTCCCCCCCCTGTCGAGGACGTCCCGGACGTTGACGCCGCAGCGGTCCACCTCAGGAGATCCTTGACTGAGGTGTGCAACTCCAGCATGCCTCGGTCCCGTCGCCCGCCTCCCCGTCGCGCCGTCTATTGGTGGTCGGAGGAACTGGCGGGGCTCCGTGCCACCTGCGTGGCGGCCAGAAGGGCCTACACGCGGAGCCGACGGCGCAGCGTCCGTAGTCAAGCAGACGAGGACCGCCTCTACGCTTCTTACAGAGAGGCTCAGACGGTCCTCAAGTCGGCTATGGGCGCTGCCAAGGACTCGGCGAGGGCCGAGATGCTGGAGGGTCTCGACAGAGACCCGTATGGGAGACCATACAGGGCGGCGGGGAACCAACTGCGGCCCCATGGTCCCCCACTGACAGAGACCCTCGAGCCAGCGTTGCTGGATGGGGTGGTCCAGTCCCTGTTTCCGCGCAGGACCGACTTCACCCCACCAACGATGGATCCCCCGCAGGGGGCGGCTTCACCGCCGTAGGAGGAGGTGCCCCCGGTGACGGCAGAGGAGTTCTACGCGGGGGTACTCAGCCTACGCGCCAAGAAGACGGCCCCTGGGCCGGACGGTGTCCCTGCACGGGTGGTAGCCATAGCTGCCGCTCAAATGGAGGACAGATTTCGGGACCTCTTCAGCGCGTGCCTTACGGCTGGGAGGTTCCCGAAACTGTGGAAGGAGGGGCAGCTATGCCTCCTCCGAAAGGAGGGACGGCCGGCGGATTCCCCCTCGGCATACCGGCCCATCGTTCTGCTCGATGAGGTCGGTAAATTGTTCGAGGGGATCATTGCCTCCCGGCTGAATGGCCACCTGCGGAGGGTAGGGCCGGACCTGTCGGACGCCCAGTTCGGTTTCCGACAAGGGCGTTCGACCATCGACGCGCTGGCCCTACTCAAGGGCCAGGTGAAGAGGGCGGTGGATGCTGGGGACGGAGTGCTGGCGGTGTCATTCGACATAGCCAACGCCTTCAACTCCGTCCCCCACTCGACCATACTGGAGGCACTCCGATATCACGGAGTGCCCCAATACTTGCGGAGACTCCTGGCCAGCTACTTGGAGGACCGAGAGGTCCTCCTTGTCGACAAACTGGCCAGGTTGCGGCGATATGGCGCGGAGTCTGGTGTTCCGCAGGGGTCAGTCTTAGGACCCCCCCTGTGGAACATCGGCTTCGACTGGCTGTTGCGGGGAGCCCTCCTCCAGGGCACGAGTGTCATCTGTTACGCGGATGACACTCTCCTCACTGCCCGGGGGAGGAACTTCGGGGAGGCGGCCTGTCTAGCGTCGGCTGGCGGGTCATTGGTGAAGGGGCGAATACGACGCCTGGGATTGAGGGTGGCGCTGAACAAGACCGAGGCCGTGTTCTTTCACGGGCCTCGGCAGCGCTGCCCTCCTGACGCCCACATTGTCGTTGAGGGCGCCAGGGTAGGCGTCCAGACCCAGTTGAAATATCTGGGTCTAGTGCTGGACAGCAGGTGGCGCTTCGGCCCGCATTTCAGCGGGCTGTCGACGCGCCTGCTGAGGGCTGCGGACGCCCTCTCCTGGCTCCTCCCGAACCTGGGAGGGCCCAGTGCGCGATGCCGGCGCCTATATGCCGGCATCCTGAGAAGCATGGCCCTGTACGGGGCCCCCATCTGGGCAGACTCCCTGCATAGGAGGGAGAACGCGACGGCGATGCGCCCCAAAGGGCCATTGCACTGCGGGTGGCGAGGGCCTACCGCTCGGTGGGCTTTTCGGCGGCGTGCGCTCTGGCCGGCACCCCTCCTTGGGAGCTGGAGGCGTGGGTGCTCGCCAGAGTGTACGAATGGACGGCGCGGCGAAAAGCCCTCGGGTAGCGCCCCGTCGCGGAAGAGCGGGAGGCCGTGCGGCGGGAGGCGAGGGACGCCATCATCGTCCATTGGACGCAGGACCTCGCCTCCGCCACTTTTGGCCGCCGAACCCTGGACGCGCTCGGCCCAGTCCTGCGGGACTGGCTCGAGCGGCCCCACGGTTTCCTCTCATTCCGTCTGGTGCAGGTGCTGTCAGGCCACGGCTGTTTCGGCACGCACCTGCACCGGATCGGGAGGGAGGAGACTCCGGCGTGCCACGACTGCGGCGCGGCGGAGGACACGGCTCAGCACACGCTCGAAGTGTGCCCGGCTTGGTCTGAGCCGCGCCGTATTCTGACTGCGGAGATCGGACAGGACCTCTCACTTCCCAGCGTGGTCAACTCTATGCTGGAGAGTGAGGGGTCCTGGGCAGCGGTCGCCTCATTTTGCGAGGACGTCATCTCGCAAAAGGAGGCGGCGGAGCGCGCGCGTGAGGACGACCCTCTCGCTGCGCCGCTCCGAAGACGGAGAAGAGGTCGGAGAAGACGCCGTCTTCTCCCTCCTCATGGTGGTGATAGGCGGGCGACAGGCGCGGGGGCGCCTCCGCCCGCATTGCACTCTACACCACCCCCGCCGGTCATTCCCGGCCCTCCCCCCTCACGGGGAGGGCGTGTAGGGCCCGCCGTGTAGGCGGGCGAACGTCGGAGAGGGACTGGACGCAAAGGCTGCGCCGATCTCCCATTCCCCCTCCACTCAGACGATGCGGGAATGCCGCTGGGTTGTTTTAGTGGGTATACCGGGTTAGCCCGGGGAGTCCCACATACCCCTCCCATTCCCCCAATGGGAGGGTATGCGTAATGCATTTTTTTTTTTTCCCAGCGCAAACAAAAAAAAAAAAAAAAAAAAGGTTAGGTTAGGTTAGGTTAGGTTTCCTGCGGGACTGGCTCGAGCGGCCCCACGGTTTCCTCTCATTCCGTCTGGTGCAGGTGCTGTCAGGCCACGGCTGTTTCGGCACGCACCTGCACCGGATCGGGAGGGAGGAGACTCCGGCGTGCCACGACTGCGGCGCGGCGGAGGACACGGCACAGCACACGCTCGAAGTGTGCCCGGCTTGGTCTGAGCCGCGCCGTAGTCTGACTGCGGAGATCGGACAGGACCTCTCACTTCCCAGCGTGGTCAACTCTATGCTGGAGAGTGAGGGGTCCTGGGCAGCGGTCGCCTCCTTTTGCGAGGACGTTATCTCGCAAAAGGAGGCGGCGGAGCGCGCGCGTGAGGACGACCCTCTCGCAGCGCCGCTCCGAAGGCGGAGAAGAGGTCGGAGAAGACGCCGTCTTCTCCCTCCTCATGGTGGTGATAGGCGGGCGACAGGCGCGGGGGCGCCTCCGCCCGCATTGCACTCTACACCACCTCCGCCGGTCATTCCCGGCCCTCGCCCCTCACGGGGTGGGCGCGTAGGGCCCGCCGTGTAGGCGGGCGTACGTCGGAGAGGGACTGGACGTAAAGGCTATGCCGATCTCCCAGTCCCCCTCCACTCAGACGATGCGGGAATGCCGCTGGGTTGTTTTAGTGGGTATACCGGGCCTTGGCCCGGGGAGTCCCACATACCCCTCCCATTCCCCCAATGGGAGGGTATGCGTAATGCATTTTTTCCCAGCGCAAACAAAAAAAAAAAAAAAAAAAAAAAAAAAAAAAAAAAAAAAAAAAAAAGGTTAGGTTAGGTTAGGTTAGGTTAGGTTAGGTTGGGGGTCATCTGCTACGCGGATGACACTCTCCTCACTGCCCGGGGGAGGAACTTCGGGGAGGCGGCCTGTCTGGCATCGGCCGGCGGGTCATTGGTGGCAGGGAGGATCCGCCGCCTGGGGTTGAAGGTGGCGCTGAATAAGACCGAGGCCGTGTTCTTTCACGGGCCTCGGCAGCGCTGCCCTCCTGACGCCCACATTGTCGTGGAGGGCGCCAGGGTAGGCGTCCAGACCCAGATCAAATATCTGGGTCTAGTGCTGGACAGCAGGTGGCGCTTCGGCCCGCATTTCAGCGGGCTGTCGACGCGCCTGCTGAGGGCTGCGGACGCCCTCTCCTGGTTCCTCCCGAACCTGGGAGGGCCCAGTGCGCGATGCCGGCGCCTATATGCCGGCATCCTGAGAAGCATGGCCCTGTACGGCGCCCCCATCTGGGCAGACTCCCTGCATAGGAGGGAGAACGCGACGGCAATGCGCCGGCCCCAAAGGGCCATTGCACTGCGGGTGGCGAGGGCCTACCGCTCGGTGGGCTTTTCGGCGGCGTGCGCTCTGGCTGGCACCCCTCCCTGGGAGTTGGAGGCGTGGGTGCTCGCCAGAGTGTACGAATGGACGGCGCGACGAAAAGCCCTCGGGGAGCGCCCCGTCGCGGAAGAGCGGGAGGCCGTGCGGCGGGAGGCGAGGGACGCCATCATCGTCCATTGGACGCAGGACCTCGCCTCCGCCACTTTTGGCCGCCGAACCCTGGACGCGCTCGGCCCAGTCCTGCGAGACTGGCTCGAGCGGCCCCACGGTTTCCTCTCATTCCGTCTGGTGCAGGTGCTGTCAGGCCACGGCTGTTTCGGCACGCATCTGCACCGGATCGGGAGGGAGGAGACTCCGGCGTGCCACGACTGCGGCGCGGCGGAGGACACGGCACGGCACACGCTCGAAGTGTGCCCGGCCTGGTCTGAGCCGCGCCGCATTCTGACTGCGGAGATCGGACAGGACCTCTCACTTCCCAGCGTGGTCAACTCTATGCTGGAGAGTGAGGGGTCCTGGGCAGCGGTCGCCTCCTTTTGCGAGGACGTCATCTCGCAAAAGGAGGCGGCGGAGCGCGCGCGTGAGGACGACCCTCTCGCAGCGCCGCTCCGAAGGCGGAGAAGAGGTCGGAGAAGACGCCGTCTTCTCCCTCCTCATGGTGGTGATAGGCGGGCGACAGGCGCGGGGGCGCCTCCGCCCGCATTGCACTCTACACCACCTCCGCCGGTCATTCCCGGCCCTCCCTCCTCACGGGGAGGGCGTGTAGGGCCCGCCGTGTAGGCGGGCGTACGTCGGAGAGGGACTGGACGTAAAGGCTATGCCGACCTCCCAGTCCCCCTCCACTCAGACGATGCGGGAATGCCGCTGGGTTGTTTTAGTGGGTATACCGGGCCTCGGCCCGGGGAGTCCCACATACCCCTCCCATTCCCCCAATGGGAGGGTATGCGTAATGCATTTTTTCCCAGCGCAAACAAAAAAAAAAAAAAAAAAAAAAAAAAAAAAAAAAAAAAAAAAAAAAAAAAGGTTAGGTTGGGGGACCCCCCACAGAGGGGGGACCCCCCACAGAGCTTGCGTCCACGTCGCGTCCCCTGGAAACGACCCAGTTCTGTCACCGTAACGGAGTGGCAGACTGGGATCGGCCAAAGTGCTCTGTGCTTCGTAGCTATCATTTTATTCTTGCGGTTTTAAGCTACGATCTTGCGGAATGTCAAAACCTTCGCGGGACGCCTTCGGGCGTTTCCTCCCAAAAGGCCCTTCTCAGGGCCAACCAAAAGGCCCTTCTCAGGGCCAACCAAAAGGCCCTTCTCAGGGCCAACCCAAAGGCCCTTTTCAGGGCCAACCAAAAGGCCCTTCTCAGGGCCACTCCGACGCTTCGGCGTCAGAGGCTAGCCGTGCGCCGTCTGCGGCTATCTTCTCTAAAGAAGCGGTCGAGTTTTTGGACTCTGACGACGAGTCCGTCACAAGCGTCTCGGATGCGGGCGACTCCCGGTCGCGGAAGCGGGCCTTCCTCGGGTCCGAGGGCTCTTCGGGCTCGGCTAGGCAGTCGAGGGCCAAACGGCCAACGACAGTCGCGGACACCCATGTGGTGGGTCTCGCTGACGCCCAACGCCAGCTTGACCTGTCTCGGCGGGCGCTACACCAGCAGGAGCTGGAGGAGCGGGTCGTCGCGAAGGAGCAACGGGCGCGTGCTGCTCGGGCCAAGTCCGGGTACGGCGCGTCCCGCGTTCTGTACGCGGACCACTCCTTGGCCGAGCTGCAACGGATGGCGGAGGAGGACGAAGAGGAGATCGCGGAGGTCGCCTCCAAGTCCACCAATCTTAAGGGCACCTTCCAGAAGGCCCTTAAGTGCCGGGCTGCTAGCATGCGCGGCATCATAGAGGAGCTCGTTAAGAGGAAGACGAGCGAAGAAACGCGGCAGCTGCAGGCGAGGGTCGATCGCCTGCAGTCGGAGGTCAGCCAGCTTCATCAGAAGCTGGCCGATGTCACGGCTCGGCCAATTCAGGCCGAACCGACACCTGCGGCAGAGGCCCCCGCCTCCAACCTTGAGGAAGTCTTCCGCAAGGTGGTTATGGAGGAGAGGGCCTTCACTAGAGCCTGCTTAGCAGGCATTGAGGACCGGCTCTTACCGGAGAAGCGCCTCCGACCACCGCTTGCCGCGGACGAAAGGCGAGTCGAGCCGGGTCCGTCCTCGCAAGGGGAGGACGCCCTTCTCCCTTCAGCTACTCCGTCCGACCAGCAGGGTTGGACCGAAGTGGTCCGAAAGGGGAAGGGCAAAGGGAAGAAGACGGCGACGGCCGTACCTGCCGTCACCGCCACGCAGCCCAGCCAGTCGAAGGCGACTGGGAAGGGAAAGAGGAGGGGCAGGGGCAGGGGCAGAAAGGCGGCAACGGCCGTCCCTGCCGTCCCCGCGACCACGCCGCCCAGCCAGCCGCAGGCGACTGGCAAGGAGCAGAGCAGGAGGAAACTGGTTCCCCCAAAGACTGCGGCCGTCGTAGTGACGCTCACCGCGGAGGCCGCGGAGCGAGGGGAGACATACATGTCTATTTTGATGCGGGCGCGTGCCAACGCCGATCCCACCCAACTGGGGATCGGCAAAGTTTCTTGCCGGAGGACCCAAACCGGGGCTCGCCTTTTCGAGTTTCCTGGGGCGGAGGGCAGCGCCAACGCTGACCTCTTTGCAGCCAAGCTCCAAGAGGTCATCGCGGACGCTGCAAAGGTGGCCCGACCGGTCAAGGTGGCGGCCATCGAGGTGACCGACCTCGACGATTCGGTCACCAAGGAGGAGGTGGTAGCGGCGGTCGCAGCCATTGGGGGCTGCGATGTCACAGCGGTGCACGGCCGGGACATCAGGCCCGGCCGCGGTGGCATGGGCACTATTCGTCTCCAGTGCCCAGTCACCGCTGCCAAAGCCGTCCTTGATAAAGGACGGCTTCTTGTGGGCTTCAGCTCGGGTGCGGTCCGGGCACTTGTAGACCAGCCTCTGCGCTGCTACAGGTGCTGCGGCATCGGACACACCCGAGCCCTTTGCCCGTCAGCGGTCGACAGGTCTCTGACCTGTTACCGCTGCGGCAAAGAGGGCCACAAAGCCGCCTCCTGCACGGCCGCCACTCCACACTGCGCAGTGTGTGCCGCCAGTGGCTGCCCGGCAGGCCACGTGATGAGGGGGAGGATGTGCAATCCTCCCCCCAAGAGGGGCAAAGCACAGGCGCCGGTCGTGCCTGCTGCTAGCACCGTCGTTCGCGAGGCTGGAACGGCGGTGGCAGCGGAGGAGGGGGATGCGATGTCGACTTAATTAGGTCGAACATCGCATCCTCCCAACAGTGTCGCGGTCTTCCACAGACTCCCCTCCCCTCTCGCTTAAGAGAGGGGACCGGGATACGTGGCCGCCGCGGCAGCATTCGCCCTCTTTTGCGAGGACATCATCTCGCAAAAGGGGGCGGCGGAGCGCGTGCGAGAGGCCGACCCTCTCGCTGCGCCGCTCCGGAGGCGGAGAAGAGGTCGGAGAAGACGCTGTCTTCTCCCTCCTCATGGTGGTGTAGGCGGGCGACAGGCGCGGGGGCGCCTTCGCCCGCACTGCACTCTACACCACCCTCGCCGGTCATTCCCGGCCCTCCCCCCTCACGGGGAGGGCGTGTAGGGCC
This sequence comes from Melanchra persicariae, assembly GCA_947386135.1. Taxonomy (NCBI): domain Eukaryota; kingdom Metazoa; phylum Arthropoda; class Insecta; order Lepidoptera; family Noctuidae; genus Melanchra; species Melanchra persicariae. The sequence continues at coordinate 58,669 of OX376653.1, read as the reverse complement.
CGCCGTGCAGGCGGGCGAACGTCGGAGAGGGACTGGACGTAAAGGCTACGCCGATCTCCCAGTCCCCCTCCACTCAGACGATGCGGGAATGCCGCTGGGTTGTTTTAGTGGGTATACCGGGTCAGCCCGGGGAGTCCCACATACCCCTCCCATTCCCCCAATGGGAGGGTATGCGTAATGCATTTTTTCCCAGCGCAAACAAAAAAAAAAAAAAAAAAAAAAAAAAAAGGTTAGGTTAGGTTGGGGGACCCCCCACAGAGCTTGCGTCCACGTCGCGTCCCCTGGAAACGACCCAGTTCTGTCACCGTAACGGAGTGGCAGACTGGGATCGGCCAAAGTGCTCTGTGCTTCGTAGCTATCATTTTATTCTTGCCTTGTGTTTAGCTGCGACCTTGCGGAATGTCGAAACCCTCGCGGGACGCCTTCGGGCGTTTCCTCCCAAAAGGCCCTTCTCAGGGCCAACCAAAAGGCCCTTCTCAGGGCCAACCAAAAGGCCCTTCTCAGGGCCAACCGAAAGGCCCTTCTCAGGGCCAACCCAAAGGCCCTTCTCAGGGCCAACCCAAAGGCCCTTTTCAGGGCCACTCCGACGCTTCGGCGTCAGAGGCAAGCCGCGCGCCGTCTGCGGCAAGCTTCCATGGAAGAGCGGGTGAGTTGTCGGACTCCGACGACGAGTCCCTGATTAGCGTCTCGGACGCAGGCGACTCTCAGTCGCGAAAGCGGGCCTTCCTGAAGGATGGGTCCGAGGGTTCCTCGGGCTCAGCCAGGCGGTCAAAGGCCAAAAGGCCCACAGTAGCCGCGGATACCCACGTGGTGGGTCTCGCGGACGCCCAGCGCCAGCTCGACCTGGCTCGGCGTGTGCAGCACCAGCAAGAGCTGGAAGAGCGGGTGGCTGCGAAGGAGCAGCGGGCGCGTGCAGTTCGAGCCAAGTCTGGTTACGGCGCGTCCCGCGTGCTGTACGCGGACCATTCTTTGGCCGAGCTGCAGCAGATGGCGGAGGAGGACGAGGAGGAGATCGCGGAGGTCGCCTCCAAGTCCTCCAATCTGAAGGGCACATTCCAGAAGGCCCTTAAGTGCCGGGCCGCGAGCATGCGTGGCATTGTTGAGGAGCTCGTCAAGCGCAAGACGAGCGAAGAGACGCGGCAACTGCAGGCGAGGGTCGATCGCCTGCAATCTGAGGTAAGCCAGCTGCATCAGAAGCTGGCCGACGTCACGGCTCGGCCGATCCAGGCTGACCCGACACCTGCGGTGGAGGCCCCCGTCTCCACCAACCTTGAGGATATAATCCGCAAGGTGGTTATGGAGGAGAGGACCTTCACGCGAGCCTGCATAGCAGGCATTGAGGACCGGCTACTGCCGGAGCAACGCCTCCGACCGCCGCTTGCCGCGGACAAGAGGCAAAGCGAGCCGGGGCCGTCCTCGCAAGGAGCGGACGCCCTTCTCCCTTCCACTACCCCGTCCAACCAGCAGGGCTGGACCGAAGTGGTCAGGAAGGGGAAGGGCAGAGGGAAAAAGACGGCAACAGCCGCCCCTGCTGTCGCAGCCACCACGGCCACCACGACTCCCAGCCAGTCGCAGACGACTGGGAAGGGAGGGAAGAGGGGAAGGGGCAAAAAGGCGGCGACGGCCGTCCCTGCCGCCCCCGCCACGACGCCTCCCAGCCAGTCGCAGGCGACCGGCAGGGGGAAGAGGAAGGGGAAATTGGTACCCCCAAAGACCGCGGCCGTCGTTGTGACGCTCACCGCGGAGGCCGCGGAACGCGGGGAGACGTACGCGTCCATATTGGTGCGGGCGCGTGCTAACGCCGATCCCACCCAACTGGGGATCGGCAAAGTCTCCTGCCGGAGGACCCAAACCGGGGCTCGAATCTTCGAGTTCCCTGGGGCGGAGGGCAGTGCCAACGCTGACCTCTTCGCAGCCAAGCTGCAGGAGGTCATCGCGGACGCAGCCAAGGTGGCCCGACCCGTCAAGTCGGCGGCCATCGAGGTGGCCGACCTTGACGACTCCGTCTCCAAAGAGGAGGTGGTGGCGGCGGTCGCAGAAATAGGGGGCTGCAGCGTCGCAGCGGTGCAGGGCCGGGACATCAGGCCCGGCCGCGGTGGCATGGGCACTATCCGTCTCGAGTGCCCAGTCGCCGCGGCCAAAGCCGTCCTTGAAAAAGGACGGCTCTTAGTCGGATTCAGCTCGGGTGCAGTCCGAGCCCTTGAGGACCAGCCCCTGCGCTGCTTCAGGTGCTGCGGCATAGGGCATACCCGAGCCCTGTGCCCATCAGCGGTCGACAGGTCCCTGACCTGCTACCGCTGCGGCAAGGAGGGCCACAAAGCCGCCTCCTGCACGGCCGCCACGCCGCACTGCGCAGTGTGCGCCGCCAGTGGCTGCCCGGCAGGCCACGTGACGAGGGGGAGGATGTGCAATCCTCCCCCCAAGAGGGGCAAAGCGCAGGCGCCGATCGCGCCTGCTGCTAGCACCGTCGTTCCCGAGGCAGGAACGGCGGTGGCGGCGGAGGAGGAGGGTGCGATGTCGATTGATGGATAGGGTCGATCATCGCATCCTCCAGGCGAACACCAACCACTGCAGAACAGCCCAAGACCTGCTGATGCAGACCATGGCTGAGTGGTTGGTGGACTTGGCGGTGGTCGCCGAGCCCTACTCGGTCCCTGGCAATTGGCTGGGCGATCGGGACGGCCTGGTGGCAATTGTGACGCGGTCTTCCACAGACTCCCCTCCCCTCTCGCTCTTAGAGAGAGGACCGGGATACGTGGCCGCCGCGTGGGGAGGTGTGGCCCTAGTTGGGGTCTATTTCTCCCCAAACCGCCCTCTCTCGGACTTTGAGGATTTTCTGGAAGTCCTCACTGCTGTCGTAGGGAGGGCGGCGCCGCGCCAGGTCGTGGTGTTGGGCGACCTGAACGCCAAGTCGGTGGCCTGGGGCAACCCGGCTGCCTCGTGCAACGTCCGGGGACGCGCCGTCGAGTTCTGGGCGGCGTCATGCGGTGTGTCCCTCCTCAACAGGGGGGCGGTCCACACATGTGTGCGGCAACAGGGAGGGTCGGTGGTGGACGTCTCGTTTGCCACCCCCGTGCTGGCCGCACGCATCGTGAACTGGCGGGTGGAGACGGTGGAGACCTTGTCGGACCACCGATATGTGCGGTTTGACATCTCCACCCAGGGCCCCCGGGGGGAGATGGCCCGCTCTGCCAGGTCTCCCTTCCCACGGTGGGCTCTCACTCGCCTGGACCGGGAGGCAGCCAAGGAGGCGGCCTTCCTCCAGGACTGGCTGTCGCCCCCCCCTGTCGAGGACGTCCCGGACGTTGACGCCGCAGCGGTCCGCCTCAGGAGATCCTTGACCGAGGTGTGCAACTCCAGCATGCCTCGGTCCCGTCGCCCGCCTCCCCGTCGCGCCGTCTATTGGTGGTCGGAAGAACTGGCGGAGCTCCGGGCCACCTGCGTGGCGGCCAGAAGGGCCTACACGCGGAGCCGACGGCGCAGCGTCCGTAGTCAAGCAGACGAGGACCGCCTCTACGCTTCTTACAGAGAGGCTCAGACGGTCCTCAAGTCGGCTATGGGCGCTGCCAAGGACTCGGCGAGGGCCGAGATGCTGGAGGGTCTCGACAGAGACCCGTATGGGCGACCATACAGGGCGGCGCGGAACCAACTGCGGCCCCATGGTCCCCCTCTGACAGAGACCCTCGAGCCAGCGTTGCTGGATGGGGTGGTCCGGTCCCTGTTTCCGCGCAGGACCGACTTCACCCCACCAACGATGGACCCCCCGCAGGAGGTGGCTTCACCGCCGGAGGTGGAGGTGCCCCCGGTGACGGCAGAGGAGTTTTACGCGGGAGTACTCAGCCTCCGCGCCAAGAAGACGGCCCCTGGGCCAGACGGCGTCCCTGCACGAGTGGTGGCCATAGCTGCCGCTCAAATGGAGGATAGATTTCGGGACCTCTTCAGCGCGTGCCTTACGGCTGGGAGGTTCCCGAAACTGTGGAAGGAGGGGCAGCTATGCCTCCTCCGAAAGGAGGGACGCCCGGCGGAGTCCCCCTCGGCATACCGGCCCATCGTTCTGCTCGATGAGGTCGGTAAATTGTTCGAGGGGATCATTGCCTCCCGGCTGAATAGCCACCTGCGGAGGGTAGGGCCGGACCTGTCGGACGCCCAGTTCGGTTTTCGACAAGGGCGTTCGACCATCGACGCGCTGGCCCTACTCAAGGGCCAGGTGAAGGGGGCGGTCGAGGCGGGGGACGGAGTGCTGGCGGTGTCATTCGACATAGCCAACGCCTTCAACTCCGTGCCCCACTCGACCATACTGGAGGCACTCCGATATCACGGAGTGCCCCAATACTTGCGGAGACTCCTGGCCAGCTACTTGGAGGATCGAGAGGTCCCCTTGTCGACAAACTGGCCAGGTTGCGGCGATACAGCGCGGAGTCTGGTGTTCCGCAGGGGTCTGTCTTAGGACCCCCCCTGTGGAACATCGGCTTCGACTGGCTGCTGCGGGGAGCCCTCCTCCAGGGCACGAGTGTCATCTGTTACGCGGATGACACTCTCCTCACTGCCCGGGGGAGGAACTTCGGGGAGGCGGCCTGTCTGGCATCGGCTGGCGGTTCCTTGGTGGCAGGGAGGATCCGCCGCCTGGGGTTGAAGGTGGCGCTGAATAAGACCGAGGCCGTGTTCTTTCACGGGCCTCGGCAGCGCTGCCCTCCAGACGCCCACATTATCGTGGAGGGCGCCAGGGTAGGCGTCAAGACCCAGTTAAAATATCTGGGTCTGGTGTTGGACAGCAGGTGGCGCTTCGGCCCGCATTTCAGCGGGCTGTCGACGCGCCTGCTGAGGGCTGCGGACGCCCTCTCCTGGCTCCTCCCGAACCTGGGAGGGCCCAGTGCGCGATGCCGGCGCCTATATGCCGGCATCCTTCGGAGCATGGCCCTTTACGGGGCCCCCATCTGGGCGGACTCCCTCCATAGGAGGGAGAACGCGACGGCGATGCGCCGGCCCCAAAGGGCCATTGCACTGCGGGTGGCGAGGGCCTACCGCTCGGTGGGCTTTTCGGCGGCGTGCGCTCTGGCTGGCACCCCTCCTTGGGAGCTGGAGGCGTGGGTGCTCGCCAGAGTGTACGAATAGACGGCGCGACGAAAAGCCCTCGGGGAGCGCCCCGTCGCGGAAGAGCGGGAGGCCGTGCGGCGGGAGGCAAGGGAAGCCATCATCGTCCATTGGACGCAGGACCTCGCCTCCGCCACTTTTGGCCGCCGAACCCTGGACGCGCTAGGCCCAGTCCTGCGGGACTGGCTCGAGCGGCCCCACGGTTTCCTCTCATTCCGTCTGGTGCAGGTGCTGTCAGGCCACGGCTGTTTCGGCACGCACCTGCACCGGATCGGGAGGGAGGAGACTCCGGCGTGCCACGACTGCGGCGCGGCGGAGGACACGGCACAGCACACGCTCGAAGTGTGCCCGGCTTGGTCTGAGCCGCGCCGCAGTCTGACTGCGGAGATCGGACAGGACCTCTCACTTCCCAGCGTGGTCAACTCTATGCTGGAGAGTGAGGGGTCCTGGGCAGCGGTCGCCTCCTTTTGCGAGGACGTCATCTCGCAAAAGGAGGCGGCGGAGCGCGCGCGTGAGGACGACCCTCTCGCAGCGCCGCTCCGAAGGCGGAGAAGAGGTCGGAGAAGACGCCGTCTTCTCCCTCCTCATGGTGGTGATAGGCGGGCGACAGGCGCGGGGGCGCCTCCGCCCGCATTGCACTCTACACCACCTCCGCCGGTCATTCCCGGCCCTCCCTCCTCACGGGGAGGGCGTGTAGGGCCCGCCGTGTAGGCGGGCGTATGTCGGAGAGGGACTGGACGTAAAGGCTATGCCGATCTCCCAGTCCCCCTCCACTCAGACGATGCGGGAATGCCGCTGGGTTGTTTTAGTGGGTATACCGGGCCTTGGCCCGGGGAGTCCCACATACCCCTCCCATTCCCCCAATGGGAGGGTATGCGTAATGCATTTTTTCCCAGCGCAAACAAAAAAAAAAAAAAAAAAAAAAAAAAAAAAAAAAAAAAAAAAAAAAAGGTTAGGTTAGGTTAGGTTAGGTTAGGTTAGGTTAGGTTAGGTTAGGTTAGGTTCGGTCGGGCCTGCTGCTAGCACCGTCGTTCCCGAGGCAGGAACGGCGGTGGCGGCGGAGGAGGAGGGTGCGATGTCGATTGATGGATAGGGTCGATCATCGCATCCTCCAGGCGAACACCAACCACTGCAGAACAGCCCAAGACCTGCTGATGCAGACCATGGCTGAGTGGTTGGTGGACTTGGCGGTGGTCGCCGAGCCCTACTCGGTCCCTGGCAATTGGCTGGGCGATCGGGACGGCCTGGTGGCAATAGTGACGCGGTCTTCCACAGACTCCCCTCCCCTCTCGCTCTTAGAGAGAGGACCGGGATACGTGGCCGCCGCGTGGGGAGGTGTGGCCCTAGTTGGGGTCTATTTCTCCCCAAACCGCCCTCTCTCGGACTTTGAGGATTTTCTTGAAGTCCTGACTGCTGTCGTAGGGAGGGCGGCGCCGCGCCAGGTCGTGGTGTTGGGCGACCTGAACGCCAAGTCGGCGGCCTGGGGCAACCCGGCTGCCTCGTGCAACGTCCGGGGACGCGCCGTCGAGTTCTGGGCGGCGTCGTGCGGTGTGTCCCTCCTCAACAGGGGGGCGGTCCACACGTGTGTGCGGCAACAGGGAGGGTCGGTGGTCGACGTCTCGTTTGCCACCCCCGTGCTGGCCGCACGCATTGTAAACTGGCGAGTGGAGACGGTGGAGACCTTGTCGGACCACCGATATGTGCGGTTCGACATCTCCACCCAGGGCCCCCGGGGGGAGATGGCCCGCTCTAGCAGGTCTCCCTTCCCACGGTGGGCTCTGACTCGCCTGGACCGGGAGGCAGCCAAGGAGGCGGCCTTCCTCCAGGACTGGCTGTCTCTTCCCCCTGTCGAGGACGTCCCGGACGTTGACGCCGCAGCGGTCCGCCTCAGGAGATCCTTGACCGAGGTGTGCAACTCCAGCATGCCTCGGTCCCGTCGCCCGCCTCCCCGTCGCGCCGTCTATTGGTGGTCGGAGGAACTGGCGGAGCTCCGGGCCACCTGCGTGGCGGCCAGAAGGGCCTACACGCGGAGCCGACGGCGCAGCGTCCGTAGTCAAGCAGACGAGGACCGCCTCTACGCTTCTTACAGAGAGGCTCAGACGGTCCTCAAGTCGGCTATGGGCGCTGCCAAGGACTCGGCGAGGGCCGAGATGCTGGAGGGTCTCGATAGAGACCCGTATGGGCGACCATACAGGGCGGCGCGGAACCAACTGCGGCCCCATGGTCCCCCTCTGACAGAGACCCTCGAGCCAGCGTTGCTGGATGGGGTGGTCCGGTCCCTGTTTCCGCGCAGAACCGACTTCACCCCACCAACGATGGACCCCCCGCAGGAGGCGGCTTCACCGCCGGAGGAGGAGGTGCCCCCGGTGACGGCAGAGGAGTTTTACGCGGGAGTACTCAGCCTCCGCGCCAAGAAGACGGCCCCTGGGCCAGACGGCGTCCCTGCACGAGTGGTGGCCATAGCTGCCGCTCAAATGGAGGATAGATTTCGGGACCTCTTCAGCGCGTGCCTTACGGCTGGGAGGTTCCCGAAACTGTGGAAGGAGGGGCAGCTATGCCTCCTCCGAAAGGAGGGACGCCCGGCGGATTCCCCCTCGGCATACCGGCCCATCGTTCTGCTCGATGAGGTCGGTAAATTGTTCGAGGGGATCATTGCCTCCCGGCTGAATAGCCACCTGCGGAGGGTAGGGCCGGACCTGTCGGACGCCCAGTTCGGTTTTCGACAAGGGCGTTCGACCATCGACGCGCTGGCCCTACTCAAGGGCCAGGTGAAGGGGGCGGTCGAGGCGGGGGACGGAGTGCTGGCGGTGTCATTCGACATAGCCAACGCCTTCAACTCCGTGCCCCACTCGACCATACTGGAGGCACTCCGATATCACGGAGTGCCCCAATACTTGCGGAGACTCCTGGCCAGCTACTTGGAGGATCGAGAGGTCCTCCTTGTCGACAAACTGGCCAGGTTGCGGCGATATGGCGCGGAGTCTGGTGTTCCGCAGGGGTCAGTCTTAGGACCCCCCCTGTGGAACATCGGCTTCGACTGGCTGCTGCGGGGAGCCCTCCTCCAGGGCACGAGTGTCATCTGCTACGCGGATGACACTCTCCTCACTGCCCGGGGGAGGAACTTCGGGGAGGCGGCCTGTCTGGCATCGGCCGGCGGGTCATTAGTGGCGGGGAGGATCCGCCGCCTGGGGTTAAAGGTGGCGCTGAATAAGACCGAGGCCGTGTTCTTTCACGGGCCTCGGCAGCGCTGCCCTCCTGACGCCCACATTGTCGTGGAGGGCGCCAGGGTAGGCGTCCAGACCCAGATCAAATATCTGGGTCTAGTGCTGGACAGCAGGTGGCGCTTCGGCCCACATTTCAGCGGGCTGTCGACGCGCCTGCTGAGGGCTGCGGACGCCCTCTCCTGGCTCCTCCCGAACCTGGGAGGGCCCAGTGCGCGATGCCGGCGCCTTTATGCCGGCATCCTGAGGAGCATGGCCCTGTACGGGGCCCCCATCTGGGCGGACTCCCTCCATAGGAGGGAGAATGCGACGGCGATGCGCCGGCCCCAAAGGGCCATTGCACTGCGGGTGGCGAGGGCTTACCGCTCGGTGGGCTTTTCGGCGGCGTGCGCTCTGGCTGGCACCCCTCCTTGGGAGCTGGAGGCGTGGGTGCTCGCCAGAGTGTACGAATGGACGGCGCGGCGGAAAGCCCTCGGGGAGCGCCCCGTCGCGGAAGAGCGGGACGCCGTGCGGCGGGAGGCGAGGGACGCCATCATCGTCCATTGGACGCAGGACCTCGCCTCCGCCACTTTCGGCCGCCGAACCCTGGACGCGCTCGGCCCAGTCCTGCGGGACTGGCTCGAGCGGCCCCACGGTTTCCTCTCATTCCGTCTGGTGCAGGTGCTGTCAGGCCACGGCTGTTTCGGCACGCACCTGCACCGGATCGGGAGGGAGGAGACTCCGGCGTGCCACGACTGCGGCGCGGCGGAGGACACGGCACAGCACACGCTCGAAGTGTGCCCGGCTTGGTCTGAGCCGCGCCGTAGTCTGACTGCGGAGATCGGACAGGACCTCTCACTTCCCAGCGTGGTCAACTCTATGCTGGAGAGTGAGGGGTCCTGGGCAGCGGTCGCCTCCTTTTGCGAGGACGTCATCTCGCAAAAGGAGGCGGCGGAGCGCGCGCGTGAGGACGACCCTCTCGCTGCGCCGCTCCGAAGGCGGAGAAGAGGTCGGAGAAGACGCCGTCTTCTCCCTCCTCATGGTGGTGATAGGCGGGCGACAGGCGCGGGGGCGCCTCCGCCCGCATTGCACTCTACACCACCTCCGCCGGTCATTCCCGGCCCTCCCTCCTCACGGGGAGGGCGTGCAGGGCCCGCCGTGTAGGCGGGCAGACGTCGGAGAGGGACTGGACGCAAAGGCTGTGCCGATCTCCCAGTCCCCCTCCACTCAGACGATGCGGGAATGCCGCTGGGTTGTTTTAGTGGGTATACCGGGCCTTGGCCCGGGGAGTCCCACATACCCCTCCCATTCCCCCAATGGGAGGGTATGCGTAATGCATTTTTTCCCAGCGCAAACAAAAAAAAAAAAAAAAAAAAAAAAAAAAAAAAAAGGTTAGGTTAGGTTAGGTTAGGTTAGGTTAGGTTAGGTTAGGTTTTTTTTTTTTTTTTTTTTTTTTTTTTTTTGTTTTGGCAGGAGTGGGAAATCCTCATGGACGCCCCAACTGCCTTGCTATACAAGACGGTTGGGGCAGTGCCGGACTCTTACCGGCTAAAACCCACTCCTGCCACGCTTATTGTCCTCTGACATTATCAGAGACTTTATTTTGCGGTTTTTTATTTTGAATTCTTGTTATGTATTATTTATCGTTTGTTGTTTGTTGTTTATTGTGTATTATTTATCATTTATTATTTATTGTTTATTATTATTATTTACTATTTACTATTTATTATTTATTGTTTATTATTTATTATTTATTATTTACTATTCATTATTTATTATTTACTATTCATTATTTATTATTCATTATTTATTATTTATTATTTATTGTTTATTATTTATTATTTATTATTTATTATTTATTACCCTCTATTTACCACTTATTATCTATCACACTGACATCACACTCACAGCTCACTTTGCTTATCACAGTTTCGGACATTTTCAACGTTCTATTTTCCTATGCTACTGTTAAATATTATGTACAAATATTAATCCTAAGCATATTTTTGTTTACTTGTTCCTAGTGATTGTTTGACTAACTACTTTAAGGCAATAATTTAGAAATTTTTCGCTTTTACTCCTGTCCATCATAATTGCGTTGAAATTCGCCGTCGCAATCTCAACGCCCAGTTCCTGTTCAACTGCATACCTCTCCAGACCGTAGGTGGGGCATTCAGTCAGTATGTGTACCACGGTTTCATGCTTGTCAGGGTCACATATGCACGATGGGCTCTCCTTGCACTTAAACCTATTTAGGTATTCGGAGAACCCACCGTGTCCTGTCAGTAGCTGTGTCAACATACCTGTCGGTTTGAGTGCTCTGACTCGTTGATACGCTTGGATGGCGTCCGGGAAAAATATTTTTGTAACGCCGGCTGTTTCTTCAGATGTATACCTCCGGTTCCATTCCTCAAGCGTATCGGCACGGATCTGCCGCTTGACGAACGAAACCGGGCATTGGTCATACTCTGGCCTTGTTTTGGTCTTGAGGGCGGCGTCCTTAGCTAGCTGGTCTGCTCTCTCATTACCCTCCAGTCCCGCATGAGCTTTGATCCAAAAAAGTTCGACTTTTTTGGATCGATCCTGGCACTGTCGCAGGTTTTCGCGAATTTCGACTGCGAGGGGATGGAGAGAGCGATGGTTGGTGACCGCTTCCAGCGATGACCTGGAGTCGCTGTAAATTCCAAAGCTGTCTTTTGGGCTGCGCAGAATTTCCCTCGTAGCTTTACATATAGCCAGCAGTTCAGCCTGGAAGACAGTGCAGTGGGACGACAGCTTGAGCTTTTGGGTTTTGGTTTCCGCATCATTGCTCCAGTGAGACAATGATGCCCCCACCTTGCCCTCGATCTTGCTGCCGTCCGTGTATATCCGCACTGCTTGAGTGCAGTGGTGGTTGTGCTGATCTTGGTCTGCCAGGCATATGAACTGCAGGCTTATATGTTTGGCTGGGTGAGGAGTTTTGTTGAACGCGGTACGTCGCTCAACCTCAATATCTCCTAGCGCTGGCTGGGGTACTCCCCTTCTCGCTTCATAGAGGGCAGCTGCCTCTTGTATTCGAAGATCAAGGGGTAGTAACCCAGCCAGCACCAGTGCCGAGTTCAAGGAGACTGTGCGATAGGATTTGCACAGTTTCTGTGCAAAACCCCTTTGGACCGCGTTCAACTGTTTGCGTACCATCAGCTTTTTGGTTGCTGGTGCCCACGCACTTGCCGCATACAAGATGGTAGGTTCGACTACTGCCGTGTAGATGGACCGTATGACGTCCGTATTGAGTCCCCAGCTGACCCTGGCTGCCCTCGACAACTGCTTGTAAAGGTTTAATGCCCTCTTACATACGTTAGATGCATGGGCATTAAACGTTAGCTTGTCGTCAAGGGTCAGCCCCAGGATTTTGATTTCCTGCGACATGCCAATAGCGATCCCGCCCATGCTCAATCGCGGGGTGTCATATTTAAGTTTCCGCGTGATGACCATTGCTTTCGTCTTTTGCGGTGCAAACTTTAACTTATTTTTGACCCCCCAGCGATGAACATACTCGAGAGCGCCATTGGCACGCGCCTGGACCTCCGTCGCTGAGTCCCCCTCGAACGTCAATACCACGTCATCCGCGAAGGCTTGGCAGCAGTCTCCCCTTTGTGTTAGGCCTTTCAGTAGGGGGTCAAGTAGTAGGTTCCAGACTATTGGACCCCCTATCGATCCTTGCACACAGCCTTTGTTAGTTTCCCTGGCGACTTCTTGTCCCGCGTATCTTACCCTAACCTTCCTGTGTTCCAGGTAGCTATCTATCATTCTCCTTATGTTTACCGGGCACTTGGTTTCCGCCAGCCTGGTTTTTATGGCGGGCCACCATGCGCTGTCGAAGGCTCCCTCTATGTCCAGCGATATCATAACTATCAGCTTTTTGTCATTTAGTTTTTTACGTATGTTATCTAGCAGGTCATAGAGGGAGTCTTCGGTGCTTCTTTGTGGCATAAACCCGTACTGGCGTTGGCTAAGTCCGGGAATGATATGCCATTTCACCCTTCCTATCATCATTTTCTCCAGAACTTTTCCCATCACTGGCAACAGTCCTATTGGCCTATACGATTTTGGAGCTGTATAGCTCTCCTTCCCGGGTTTCCTCAAGATGACTACTGTCGCTTCTTTCCAGATCCTCGGGAAGTAGCCCAGCTCTAGGCATTTGTTAGCCAGTGATAGGAAGAGCTCCGGATCGCGGTTCACCGCTTGCTGGCAGATATCTGCCGTAAGGCCATCTGCCCCGGGGGCTTTTTTAGGGTTAAAGCTGCGTAGGGCTATGTTCAGCTCTTCCTGAGTAAACGGAGGGTCATGTTCTTCATCATGACCCATCTCGTTTACTTTTTCGGCTTCTGCCCTGACACGTCGGTGTTCTTCGCTATCTTTTTCCTTGTCGTCCTCGGGGTAAAATGTTTCCGCCAGCAATGTTGCAGATTCTAGGGGGCTCAACGTTCTACCTTCCTTAGTCAGGGGCATATCCTCCTGTCTTTTTACTGTCCTTCCTATGACCCTGTAGATTCCCTCCCATAGTCCCTCCTTATCCTGCCTTTCACAGAAGCTTATCCAGCTTTTTGTCTGTGCTGCTCTCACCGCCTGCTCATATTTTTCTTTTATTTCCAGGTACTCCCGGACGACTCTCTCTCTTCGGATCGGCGCTGCACAACGGACTCTGCGCTTCCTAGTGGCGACCTTCTTTTTCATCATGGCGAGCTCATCGGACCACCAAGGTAATTTAATTTTGTTATTTGTCCTAATCTTTGGTATATTAATTTTGCATGATTCTAGTATTAAGTTTATGTATAGTTCTATTTTTGATTCTAATTCCGACTTATTATTAATTTTCTTAGTTTCAATTTTGCTTAGTTTATTTTCTTCTAGCAACTGGTCCAATTTCTCACGAAATTCGCCCCAGTTTGCTTTTTTACTATTGAAAATACGAGTTGTTCTAGTTATGTCTAATCCCTTTTCCCTCCCCAGTTTGATTTTAAAAAGAATGGTGTTGTGGTCTGAGCTCGTCATGTCTTCGTCCACTCTCCAGTTCTCGACCAGGTCGAGCAGGTCCGCCGTACATGCCGTGATGTCCGGTTAGGTTAGGTTAGGTTAGGTTAGGTTAGGTTAGGTTAGGTTAGGTTAGGTTTTCGGCGGCGTGCGCTCTGGCTGGCACCCCTCCTTGGGAGCTGGAGGCGTGGGTGCTCGCCAGAGTGTACGAATGGACGGCGCGGCGGAAAGCCCTCGGGGAGCGCCCCGTCGCGGAAGAGCGGGAGGCCGTGCGGCGAGAGGCGAGGGACGCCATCATCGTCCATTGGACGCAGGACCTCGCCTCCGCCACATTCGGCCGCCGAACCCTGGACGCGCTCGGCCCAGTCCTGCGGGACTGGCTCGAGCGGCCCCACGGTTTCCTCTCATTCCGTCTGGTGCAGGTGCTGTCAGGCCACGGCTGTTTCGGCACGCACCTGCACCGGATCGGGAGGGAGGAGACTCCGGCGTGCCACGACTGCGGCGCGGCGGAGGACACGGCACAGCACACGCTCGAAGTGTGCCCGGCTTGGTCTGAGCCGCGCCGCATTCTGACTGCGGAGATCGGACAGGACCTCTCACTTCCCAGCGTGGTCAACTCTATGCTGGAGAGTGAGGGGTCCTGGGCAGCGGTTGCTTCCTTTTGCGAGGACGTCATCTCGCAAAAGGAGGCGGCGGAGCGCGCGCGTGAGGACGACCCTCTCGCTGCGCCGCTCCGAAGACGGAGAAGAGGTCGGAGAAGACGCCGTCTTCTCCCTCCTCAAGGTGGTGATAGGCGGGCGACAGGCGCGGGGGCGCCTCCGCCCGCATTGCACTCTACACCACCTCCGCCGGTCATTCCCGGCCCTCCCCCCTCACGGGGAGGGCGTGTAGGGCCCGTGTAGGCGGGTGAACGTCGGAGAGGGACTGGACGCAAAGGCTATGCCGATCTCCCAGTCCCCCTCCACTCAGACGATGCGGGAATGCCGCTGGGTTGTTTTAGTGGGTATACCGGGTCTAGGCCCGGGGAGTCCCACATACCCCTCCCATTCCCCCAATGGGAGGGTATGCGTAATGCATTTTTTCCCAGCGCAAACAAAAAAAAAAAAAAAAAAAAAAAAAGGTTAGGTTAGGTTAGGTTAGGTTAGGTTAGGTTTTTTTTTTTTTTTTTTTTTTTTTTTTGTTTTGGCAGGAGTGGGAAATCCTCATGGACGCCCCAACAGCCTCACACTGTGAGACGATCGGGGCAGTGCCGGACTCTTACCGGCTAAAACCCACTCCTGCCACGCTAGTTGTCCTCTGACATTGTCAGAGCCATTGTTTAGCGATTTAATCTTTTTTGTTTTAACTTTATTCATTTATTGTCTAGAAATATGGAGGTGAACTGTACTACATTGTACTCTATAACTATACTCTAATGCTATAACTATCAAATATGTAATTTTACGAAGGTATAGGACGTTCGGTTTTTAGTTTCTTATCTCAATGTGTTTTTTTTTTTTTTTTTTTTTTTTTTTTTTTTTTTTTTTTTTTTTTTTTTTTTCTTAGGTTTAGGTACTTAAACTATATACTGACTATATAACTAAGTATCCTTATTAACTAGTCTTATTTCTATTTATTACTATAATTCCTACTTGTCTACAATATTCTAAGAACTGTTTTCTTTTCCGTCCTAACAATAAGCCTGGGACAGTTTCAGTGGCTAGTTTCACATCTAGTTGATGTTCCACTTCGTACCGAACCGTGGCGGTTATGGGGCATTCCAGGAGTATGTGCGGAACTGTTTCATCTACCCCCGGCTCACAGGCGCACGATGAATTCTCTTTACACTTGAAGCGTTTCAGGTATGCAGAGAATCCACCGTGCCCCGTGAGGATTTGAGTGATCACGCTATTCAGTTCCATTTTCCGAACTACACTGTACGCCGCTACCGCATCAGGGAAGAACAGCTTTGTTCCAGAGGCTGTTGCCCCCGACTTATATCTCTCGTTCCATTCGTCAAGCGACCCCATACGGATCTGCCGTTTGACGAATGAAACGGGGCATAGATCGTAGTCCGGCCTCTTCTTCGACCCCAGGGCGGCTTCCTTTGCGAGTTGGTCCGCTCGCTCGTTGCCCTCCAGTCCTGCGTGGGCTTTAATCCAGAACAAGGAGACACTCTTGTTCTGGAGCTTGCAGCGTCTTATGGTGTCCCTTGTTTCCACAGCTAGAGGATGGGGGGCACTGACGTTGGTAATGGTCTGGAGAGCCGCCATGGAGTCGCTGAAGATGCCGAACGTTTTTTCCCTGTGTTTGAGCGCCTCCGCCGCCGCTCTTTGCAGGGCCAATAGTTCCGCCTGATAGACGGTACAGTACGACGGCAAAGTAAGTTTGAGGGCCTTTGTTTCGGTGGCACTATTCCACAAGGATAGGGCCGCTCCGACCTTGCCCTCAATCTTACTGCCGTCGGTGAAGATGCGCACAGCGAAGTCGTTGTGGTTATTGTATTGCTCCTCGTCTATCAGGCTGCCGAACTGTAGAGTGGTCTGTTCTGCGGGGTGCGGGGCTTCTATTGCTGGAGCCATCCGCTCGACCTCCCTGTCTCCTAGTAAGGGCTGGGGCACGCCCCTCTTGGCTTCGTAAAGTGAAGCAATTTCCCTTATCCGAATGTCAAGAGGGAGTATCCCAGCCAGCACCAGTGCCGAGTTCAGGGAGACCGTGCGGTAGGCTTTACACAGCTTTTGCGCAAACCCTCTTTGGACCACATTAAACTGCTTTTTGACCCCTACTTTGTTGGCGGCCGGTGCCCATGCGCCCGCGGCGTACAGTATAGTTGGCTCCACTGCTGCGTTATAAATGGTCCGGATCACTTCGGGGTGCAGACCCCAACTTACTCGAGCTGCCCTGGCCAGCTGCTTGTACACAGCTATCGCCTTTTTACAGACGACAGCTATGTGTTTGCTAAAGGTGAGTTTAGCGTCGATTGTGAGGCCCAATATCTTGACATCTTGGGACATTCCAATGTCGACCCCTCCCATGCTCAAGCGTGGCGTATCATATTTCAGCCTCCGCGTTAGAACCATCGCACAAGTTTTATGCGGTGCGAATTTGAGCTTATTTTTGACACCCCACGCTCGAACATGTTCGAGGGCGGCATTGGCCTGCCCCTCGATATCCACTGCCGATTCACCGTCAAACACCATGACGACGTCGTCGGCGAACGCCTGGCAGTAGACACCTCTGCCCTCCAGCTGCTTCAGGAGCGGGTCCAGCAACAAATTCCAAAATATTGGTCCCCCAATCGACCCCTGGACGCAACCTCTGCTGGTCGATCTTCCGCTCTCCTCTCCAGCGTATCTCACGATAACCTTCCTGTCACTGAGATAGCTGCTGACTACTCGTCTCAAATTTACAGGACACTTTTCCTCAGCCAAACGTAGCTTTATAGCGGGCCACCACGCATTGTCGAAGGCTCCCTCTATATCCAGCGACACGATTGTGACAATTTTCTTTAGCGCCAGCTTTGTGCGTATACGCTGTACCAGTGTATAGAGGGAGTCCTCAGTGCTCCTTTGGGGCATAAAGCCGTATTGGCGAGTACTGATCCTTGGCAGAAGGTAGAATTTGAGACGAGCAACCAGCATCTTCTCGTACACTTTCCCTAGGACAGGCAAGAGCCCAATCGGCCTGTAGGACTTTGGTACGGTGTACGAGTCTTTGCCCGGCTTCCTGAGTACAACCACCGTCGCTTCCTTCCAGGTCTTCGGGAAGTGGTGGTACGCCAGGCATTTGTTCAACAGTGACAGGAAGTATTCGGGGTCGCACCTTATAGCCTGAGAGCAGATGTCGGCCGTGAGGCCATCGGCCCCCGGGGCCTTTTTAGGGTTAAACGACGACATGGACCTGTCAAGCTCGCTTTGGGTAAACGGTGGGTCATGCCGTTCATCATGACTCCACTCGTTTACCATCGCTGCCAGTTCTCTGGTTTGGCGGTGGTCCATGTTGTCGTCCTCCTCACGGTCCTCGGGGTAGAAAGTCTCGGCCAACAACCTCACCGAGCCCTTCGCGTCCAGAGCCTTCCCTTCCAATTGCAGTGGCAGGTCCTCTTCTCTTTTGGCAACTCTCCCCATCACTCTGTAGATGCCTTCCCAGACTCCCTCTCTGGTCTGTTTACCACAGAACCCCTTCCAGCTTGTCTCTATGGCTATCTTTACCGCTTCTTGATATTTTTCTTTCTCTTTCAGATACAGACTGACGACCATCGCTCTCCGGACTGGCGCTGCGTTCCTGATTCGGCGTCTCCTGGTAGCGACCAGCCTCTTCATCTCAGCGAGTTCCTCGGACCACCACGGCATAGTGAGTATTTCTTTAGATTTTTTTGTAGGTATTGTAAGTGTCGATGTATCTATTATAGCTTTTGTATATGTGTTTACTGTTTGGTCTAATTTTTGTATATTGTTAATGTGTGTGAGTTCTTGTATGGTTAAATTATTTTCCAGCATAATTTGAGACAGTTTCTCATGAAAATGTCTCCAATCAGCCTTCTTGGTATTAAACTTCCTAGTCGTGCGTTCAATGCTTTTTCCTTTTGATTTTTCTAAACTAATGCCAAATGTTATGCCGTTGTGGTCGGAACTCGTGAGACCCACCTCTATTCGCCAGCCGTCTACCAGGTCCAGCATATCTTCTGAACACGCCGTCACGTCCACGTGGCTGCTGTACCTAACACCGCCCCTTATAGTGTCGAAGGTCGGGGTATCTCCAATGTTGAGAACGTGCAACCCCCACTCCCCTAAAGACCCGCACATTTGCTCTCCCCTCGCGTCTTCGCTTTCGCTACCCCACCAAGTACTCTTCGCATTTGCGTCCCCTCCAATAACCAACCTGCTAGAGCCAATCTCTCGCATTATGTGCTGCATATGCTCCAGGTATGGCTCCGCGGGCTTGTCGGGCTCGAAGTAGAAGGACACCAGCGTGATCGTCCAGGCTCTGGTTCGGACTCCCACCACAACGATGTTGTTTGTGGTGAGTTGCGGGTACTGTAGTATGTCCAAGTCGTGGTCAAAGACAGCGATTGCCGCCTTTACAGTCCCTTCTCCTCCCTCAGAGCTCTGGAAGACCCTTACGCCCTGGTAGCCCTTCATCCTTCTCACCCGACCCACGTAGGGCTCCTGGAGCAACGCCACCGCCACTTTGCGGGTTTGCGCCTCCAACAAGAGTTCGTTGGTGGCGAGTTGGCTGCGTTGCAGGTTGGCCTGGAATATTCGATACTTGGGGGCAGCAGGGACCACCTTAGCAGTACGCTATAGTGGCTCGTGCTAGCGAGTCCCACTTGCGGCGTACGGGGCACTCAGCGCTGAAGGCACTGTGCTCAGTGTTGCTGAGTTTGGCTCTGGTGCAGTTTATGCACTTCGCTGCCTCGCCAAGCTGTCTATCCGGGCAGTCCACTCTGAGATGTGGACCGCCACAGTGGCTGCACAGGTCGGCTGGATCTTTGCAGAACCGCTTTCCATGACCATATGCTAGGCAGCGTGTGCACTGCACCAGAGGCGTCTGGTCTTCGACGCGCACAATCTGGAGGTCTATACGGAGCTTCCCTCCCTCAATGGCTCTTCTCCAGATTGTGGGTGCAACACTAAGCACTATGTGGTTCAGATGGGGGTTGCGTGTCCTCCTTCGGAACTTAATCGATACCCTCGACTCCTCGCCCTCGAGGCCGTGAAAAAGCTCCCGGTTCTGATTCCTGAGGGCTTTCAGGACTTCTTCATCGCGGTGAACCAGCAGTACGTCCCTCAGAATCAGAAGCGGGTCTCTGTTGGCCACTTCCTCGACGACGAGGTTCTCTCCTGCAGCCTCCAGTCGCTCCTTAATTTTTTGTCTCTCCTCCTTTGTCCGACACCCCATGATTACCTTTCGATCCTTAGCTTTTCTCACTCTTTCGACCTGCACCCAGCCTTCCTTCGCGTCAACTGTCTTCCTAACCCGCTCCAAAATTTCGTCACCTGTTTCCATCTCCCGTGTTGAGGAGACAACCACTGAGTGCAGCGTTGCTCGCCCCGGCGCCTGAACCCCGGTCTGGCTTGTGTGCTCTGCCGCCACAGATGCGTAAGTTTTCTCCTCAACACTGGAGATGGTTTTAGTGACCAGCGCCTCTTTCAGTCCTTCCATTTTGGTCAAATGTTCCTTCAATAGGGCACTATTCTCCTCTAGCCGCACCAGAAGCTCTTTTTGTTGGTCGTCAACCTCGCTTGGGTTGGGCAGGCCGGTATGGTCGGTTAATGGAGTGGTCGCAGGAATTGCGGAAGATTTACCTTTCTCCGACTCCTTAACAATCTCGTAGAGCCGGTTTATTGCCCCAAGCACCTCCGTCTTTATTTCGGTTTTTAGGTTGCGAGAGTTGCCCAAATGAAGCTTTGCTTTATTTAGGCAAGCTCTCGCTTCCGCAGTGAGATTTGGGTACTTTTGCTCGGGTTTTTTGGTTGTCACAGCAGTGTCCGCCGAAGCTCGACGCGTCTCCAGAGAACTGGGCATCTTTTTTGTGGTTGTTGGTTGTGGTGGAGTCGCATCTGGCCTTGAGTTGGCAGGGGATTTAGCCTGGGGCTCTGCTCTGCCAGCCTCCCACTCGCCGATGCTTCTCCTTACGCTAAGAAGTGAGGACCCAGCCCTCTCTGTAGATCGCGGCGAGCTCCCGGAGCCCTGTGAGCTCGCGTCCTTTTTAGCCGGCGTGCGGAACATGACTAGTGTCGAGAGGAATCTTCAAACCGCAACGTCAGAGGACAACTATAATAGTAATAGGACTGTATCCCTGTAAAGGGGGGATCAGTACATAAAAGAAGAATGTATATAATTATGAACTAGTGACTAATAAATATAGTCAAGTCAATATTTATTTAAAGAAAATAAAAGTCGGGCTAAATGTAGCAAGTCAGATTAAAATGTGAATGTGCACCTACTTAAGTTTATTTAGGTGACCAGGTAAAGTTTTAAAACTAAAGTATAACTTTTTTAAATTAAAGTTAAAACGTTCACGTTTTTTGCTCCCCAACCCCTAAATGTGGTGCTATTCGTGCCGAAAAACGATATGTAGTGTTTGTAGGGGCCAAGCAAGTTCCCTGGGGGCAAAAAAGAAATTAAAAATATTTGGTCAGAAATTCCCTCTGTCTTCCCTATATACAACAGGGCGGGTGGGAGGGCAAAATTTTTTGAATTTTTTGCAGATTCCCTGGAGCCAGACGCGCGGGCGAGGTGTCAGGAGAAGCGTCTCGGCGCGGGCTAGCTAGCTGTGACGTTTCCGGGAATAAGGGTTGAACAAAATTTTTAGGGGTGGTCAAAAAACCAGTTTTTTCAGGCAAAAAACGTGTTTTCAGCGACCGGGAAGGGTGTCAGTTCGCGCACAGCGCCGGGAACCCAAGGTTAGTATGGCGAAAACACGATTCCGCAAACAGGAAGAAAATCGAATGAAGGGTTCCGTAGTTAGAACCAGGTAAGTATGAAGAATTTAGTGAAAAAGGGGTTGGTGCCAAAATTAAAACCACCCTTGCAGATTTGTCAAAAATATTGCGTCAATAAGTTAGGGGACGCCTATTAAAGTTTTCTGGAACAGAAAACCGCTTCAAAAACGCAGTCCAGACGCCCAAGAAATTACCGGTTAGGTTAGGTTAGGTTAGGTTAGGTTAGGTTAGGTTGGGGGACCCCCCACAGAGCTTGCGTCCACGTCGCGTCCCCTGGAAACGACCCAGTTCTGTCACCGTAACGGAGTGGCAGACTGGGGTTCGGCCAAAGTGCTCTGTGCTTCGTAGTTATCTTTTTATCCTTGCCTTGTTTTAACTGCGATCTTGCGGTGGCTATGCCTTCAACCCCGCGGGACGCCTTCGGGCGTTTTTTAAAACCCAAAGGCCCTTCACAGGGCCAACCAAAAGGCCCTTCTCAGGGCCAAACAAAAGGCCCTTCTCAGGGCCAAGCCAAAGGCCCTTCTCAGGGCCAACCAAAAGGCCCTTCTCAGGGCCAAGCCAAAGGCCCTTCTCAGGGCCAACCAAAAGGCCCTTTTCAGGGCCAACCAAAAGGCCCTTCTCAGGGCCAACCCAAAGGCCCTTCTCAGGGCCAACCAAAAGGCCCTTTTCAGGGCCACTCCGAAGCCTCGGAGTCAGAGGCTAGCCGCGCGCCGTCTGCGGCTAGCTTCTTTGAAGGAGTAGACCAGTTTCTGGACTCCGATGACGAGTCCGTCATCAGCGTCGACTCCCGGTCACGGAAGCGGGCCTTCCGTAAGGAGGGGTCCGAGGGCTCCTCGGGCTCAGGCAGGCAGTCGAAGGCTAAAAAACCGACGATAGCCGCGGACACACACGACTTTGGTCTTGCGGACGCCCAACGCCAGCTCGACCTGGCTCGGCGGGAGCTGCACCAGCAGGAGCTGGAGGAGCGGGTCGTCGCGAAGGAGCAACGGGCGCGTGCTGCTCGGGCCAAGTCCGGGTACGGCGCGTCCCGCGTTCTATACGCGGACCACTCCTTGACCGAGCTGCAGCGGATGGCGGAGGAGGACGAGGAGGAGATCGCGGAGGTCGCCTCCAAGTCCTCCAACCTCAAGGGCACATTTCAGAAAGCCCTAAAGTGCCGGGCCGCAAGCATGCGCGGCATCATCGAGGAGCTCGTCAAAAGAAAGACAAGCGAAGAAACGCGGCAGCTGCAGGCGAGGGTCGATCGCCTGCAGTCAGAGGTCAGCCAGCTTCATCAGAAGCTGGCCGACGTCACGGCTCGGCCAATTCAGGCCGAACCGACACCTGCGGCAGAGGCCCCCGCCTCCAACCTTGAGGACGTCATCCGCAAGGTGGTTTTGGAGGAGAGGGCCTTCACCAGAGCCTGCTTGGCAGGAATTGAGGACCGGCTCCTGCCGGAGAAGCGCCTCCGACCGCCGCTTGCCGCGGACGAGAGGCAAGGCGAGCCGGGCCCGTCCTCGCAAGGGGAGGACGCCCTTCTCCCTTCGGGTACTCCGTCCGACCAGCAGGGTTGGACCGAAGTGGTCCGGAAGGGGAAGGGTAAGGGGAAGAAGACGGCGACGCCAGTCCCTGCCGTCACCGCCACCACGCAGCCCAGCCAGTCGCAGGCGACTGGGAAGGGAAAGAGGAGGGGCAGGGGCAGAAAGGCGGCAACGGCCGCCCCTGCCGTCCCCGCCATCACGCCGCCCAGCCAGTCGCAGGCGACCGACAGGGAGCAGAGGAAGGGGAAACTGGTTCCCCCAAAAACCGCGGCCGTCGTGGTGACGCTCACTGCGGAGGCCGCGGAGCGAGGGGAGACCTATATGTCGATCTTGATGCGGGCGCGTGCGAATGCCGATCCCACCCAACTGGGGATCGGCAAAGTCTCTTGCCGGAGGACCCAAGCCGGGGCTCGTATTTTTGAGTTCCCAGGAGCGGAGGGCAGCGCCAACGCTGACCTCTTTGCAGCCAAGCTGCAAGAGGTCATCGCGGACGCTGCCAAGGTGGCCCGACCAGTCAAGTCGGCGGCCATCGAGGTGACCGACCTCGACGATTCGGTCACCAAGGAGGAGGTGGTGGCGGCGGTCGCAGCCATTGGGGGCTGCGGCGTCACGGCGGTGCAAGGCCGGGACATCAGACCCGGCCGCGGCGGCATGGGCACTATCAGGCTCGAGTGCCCAGTCGCCGCTGCCAAAGCCGTCCTTGAAAAGGGACGGCTCCTTGTCGGGTTCAGCTCGGGTGCAGTCCGAGCACTGGCCGACCAGCCCCTGCGCTGCTACAGGTGCTGCGGCATCGGGCACACCCGAGCCCTGTGCCCGTCAGCGGTCGACCGGTCTCTGAGCTGCTACCGCTGCGGCAAGGAGGGCCACAAAGCCGCCTCCTGCACGGTCGCCACGCCGCACTGCACAGTTTGTGCTGCCAGCGGCTGCCCGGCAGGCCACGTCACGAGGGGCAGGATGTGCAATCCTCCCCCCAAGAGGGGCAAAGCGCAGGCGCCTATCATGCCTGCTGCTAGCACCGCGCGTTCCGAGGTAGGAACGGCGGTGGCAGCGGAGGAGGGGGATGCGATGTCGACTTAATTAGGTTGACCATCGCATCCTCCCAATAGTGTCGCGGTCTTCCACAGACTCCCCTCCCCTCTCGCTTAAGAGAGGGGACCGGGATACGTGGCCGCCGCGGCAGCATTCGCCCTCTCTTGCGAGGACGTCATCTCGCAAAAGGGGGCGAAGGAGCGCGTGCGAGAGGACGACCCTCTCGCTGCGCCGCTCCGAAGGCGGAGATGATGTCGGAGAAGACGCTGTCTTCTCCCTCCTCATGGTGGTGTAGGCGGGCGACAGGCGCGGGGGCGCCTTCGCCCGCACTGCACTCTACACCACCCTCGCCGGTCATTCCCGGCCCTCCCCCCCTCACGGGGAGGGCGTGTAGGGCCCGCCGTGCAGGCGAGCGAACGTCGGAGAGGGACTGGACGTAAAGGCTACGCCGATCTCCCAGTCCCCCTCCACTCAGACGATGCGGGAATGCCGCTGGGTTGTTTTAGTGGGTATACCGGGCCTTGGCCCGGGGAGTCCCACATACCCCTCCCATTCCCCAATGGGAGGGTATGCGTAATGCATTTTTTACCAGCGCAAACAAAAAAAAAAAAAAAAAAAAAAGGTTAGGTTAGGTTAGGTTAACTGTGGAAGGAGGGGCAGCTATGTCTCCTCCGAAAGGAGGGACGCCCGGCGGATTCCCCCTCGGCATACCGGCCCATCGTTCTGCTCGATGAGGTCGGTAAATTGTTCGAGGGGATCATTGCCTCCCGGCTGAATAGACACCTGCGGAGGGTAGGGCCAGACCTGTCGGACGCCCAGTTCGGTTTCCGACAGGGGCGTTCGACCATCGACGCGCTGGCCCTACTGAAGGGCCAGGTGAAGGGGGCGGTAGAGGCCGGGGACGGAGTGCTGGCGGTGTCATTCGACATAGCCAACGCCTTCAACTCCGTCCCCCACTCGACCATATTGGAGGCACTCCGATATCACGGAGTGCCCCAATACGTCGAAGCCGAAGAAGCCGGAGAAGCGCCTCCGACCGCCGCTTGCCGCGGACGAGAGGCGAGGCGAGCCGGGTCCGTCCTCGCAAGGGGAGGACGCCCTTCTCCCTTCGGCTACTCCGTCCGACCAGCAGGGTTGGACCGAAGTGGTCCGGAAGGGGAAGGGCAAGGAGCAGAAGACGGCGACGGCCGTCCCTGCCGTCACCGCCACCACGCAGCCCAGCCAGTCGCAGGCGACTGGGAAGGGAAAGAGGAGGGGCAGGGGCAGAAAGGCGGCAACGGCCGCCCCTGCCGTCCCCGCCATCACGCCGCCCAGCCATTCGCAGGCGACCGGCAGGGAGCAGAGGAAGGGGAAACTGGTTCCCCCAAAAACCGCGGCCGTCGTGGTGACGCTCACTGCGGAGGCCGCGGAGCGAGGGGAGACCTATATGTCGATCTTGATGCGGGCGCGTGCGAATGCCGATCCCACCCAACTGGGGATCGGCAAAGTCTCTTGCCGGAGGACCCAAGCCGGAGCTCGTATTTTTGAGTTCCCAGGAGCGGAGGGCAGCGCCAACGCTGACCTCTTTGCAGCCAAGCTGCAAGAGGTCATCGCGGACGCTGCCAAGGTGGCCCGACCAGTCAAGTCGGCGGCCATCGAGGTGACCGACCTCGACGATTCGGTCACCAAGGAGGAGGTGGTGGCGGCGGTCGCAGCCATTGGGGGCTGCGGCGTCACGGCGGTGCAAGGCCGGGACATCAGACCCGGCCGCGGCGGCATGGGCACTATCAGGCTCGAGTGCCCAGTCGCCGCTGCCAAAGCCGTCCTTGAAAAGGGACGGCTCCTTGTCGGGTTCAGCTCGGGTGCAGTCCGAGCACTGGCCGACCAGCCCCTGCGCTGCTACAGGTGCTGCGGCATCGGGCACACCCGAGCCCTGTGCCCGTCAGCGGTCGACCGGTCTCTGAGCTGCTACCGCTGCGGCAAGGAGGGCCACAAAGCCGCTTCCTGCACGGTCGCCACGCCGCACTGCACAGTTTGTGCTGCCAGCGGCTGCCCGGCAGGCCACGTGACGAGGGGGAGGATGTGCAATCCTCCCCCCAAGAGGGGCAAAGCGCAGGCGCCGATCGCGCCTGCCGTTAGCACCGCGCGTTCCGAGGCAGGAACGGCGGTGGCAGCGGAGGAGGGGGATGCGATGTCAACTTAATTAGGTTGACCATCGCATCCTCCTAATAGTGTCGCGGTCTTCCACGGACTCCCCTCCCCTCTCGCTTTCGAGAGGGGACCGGGATACGTGGCCGCCGCGGCAGCATTCGCCTCCTTTTGCGAGGACGTCATCTCGCAAAAGGAGGCGACGGAGCGCGCGCGTGAGGACGACCCTCTCGCTGCGCCGCTCCGAAGGCGGAGAAGAGGTCGGAGAAGAAGCCGTCTTCTCCCTCCTCATGGTGGTGTAGGCGGGCGACAGGCGCGGGGGCGCCTCCGCCCGCACTGCACTCTACACCACCCTCGCCGGTCATTCCCGGCCCTCCCCCTTCACGGGGAGGGCATGAAGGGCCCGCCGTGCAGGCGGGTGAACGTCGGAGAGGGACTGGACGTAAAGGCTACGCCGATCTCCCAGTCCCCCTCCACTCAGACGATGCGGGAATGCCGCTGGGTTGTTTTAGTGGGTATACCGGGTCTTTTGGCCCGAGGAGTCCCACATACCCCTCCCATTCCCCCAATGGGAGGGTATGCGTAATGCATTTTTTCCCAGCGCAAACAAAAAAAAAAAAAAAAAAAAAAAAAAAAAAAAAAAAAAAAAAAAGGTTAGGTTAGGTTAGGTTAGGTTAGGTTGGGGGACCCCCCACAGAGCTTGCGTCCACGTCGCGTCCCCTGGAAACGACCCAGTTCTGTCACCGTAACGGAGTGGCAGACTGGGGTTCGGCCAAAGTGCTCTGTGCTTCGTAGTTATCTTTTTATCCTTGCCTTGTTTTAACTGCGATCTTGCGGTGGCTATGCCTTCAACCCCGCGGGACGCCTTCGGGCGTTTTTTAAAACCAAAAGGCCCTTCACAGGGCCAACCAAAAGGCCCTTCTCAGGGCCAAACAAAAGGCCCTTCTCAGGGCCAAGCCAAAGGCCCTTCTCAGGGCCAACCAAAAGGCCCTTTTCAGGGCCAACCAAAAGGCCCTTCTCAGGGCCAACCCAAAGGCCCTTCTCAGGGCCAACCAAAAGGCCCTTTTCAGGGCCACTCCGAAGCCTCGGAGTCAGAGGCTAGCCGCGCGCCGTCTGCGGCTAGCTTCTTTGAAGGAGTAGACCAGTTTCTGGACTCCGATGACGAGTCCGTCATCAGCGTCGACTCCCGGTCACGGAAGCGGGCCTTCCGTAAGGAGGGGTCCGAGGGCTCCTCGGGCTCAGGCAGGCAGTCGAAGGCTAAAAAACCGACGATAGCCGCGGACACACACGACTTTGGTCTTGCGGACGCCCAACGCCAGCTCGACCTGGCTCGGCGGGAGCTGCACCAGCAGGAGCTGGAGGAGCGGGTCGTCGCGAAGGAGCAACGGGCGCGTGCTGCTCGGGCCAAGTCCGGGTACGGCGCGTCCCGCGTTCTATACGCGGACCACTCCTTGACCGAGCTGCAGCGGATGGCGGAGGAGGACGAGGAGGAGATCGCGGAGGTCGCCTCCAAGTCCTCCAACCTCAAGGGCACATTTCAGAAAGCCCTAAAGTGCCGGGCCGCAAGCATGCGCGGCATCATCGAGGAGCTCGTCAAAAGAAAGACGAGCGAAGAAACGCGGCAGCTGCAGGCGAGGGTCGATCGCCTGCAGTCAGAGGTCAGCCAGCTTCATCAGAAGCTGGCCGACGTCACAGCTCGGCCAATTCAGGCCGAACCGACACCTGCGGCAGAGGCCCCTGCCTCCAACCTTGAGGACGTCATCCGCAAGGTGGTTTTGGAGGAGAGGGCCTTCACCAGAGCCTGCTTGGCAGGAATTGAGGACTGGCTCTTGCCGGAGAAGCGCCTCCGACCGCCGCTTGCCGCGGACGAGAGGCAAGGCGAGCCGGGTCCGTCCTCGCAAGGGGAGGACGCCCTTCTCCCTTCGGGTACTCCGTCCGACCAGCAGGGTTGGACCGAAGTGGTCCGGAAGGGGAAGGGTAAGGGGAAGAAGACGGCGACGCCAGTCCCTGCCGTCACCGCCACCACGCAGCCCAGCCAGTCGCAGGCGACTGGGAAGGGAAAGAGGAGGGGCAGGGGCAGAAAGGCGGCAACGGCCGCCCCTGCCGTCCCCGCCATCACGCCGCCCAGCCAGTCGCAGGCGACCGGCAGGGAGCAGAGGAAGGGGAAACTGGTTCCCCCAAAAACCGCGGCCGTCGTGGTGACGCTCACTGCGGAGGCCGCGGAGCGAGGGGAGACCTATATGTCGATCTTGATGCGGGCGCGTGCGAATGCCGATCCCACCCAACTGGGGATCGGCAAAGTCTCCTGCCGGAGGACCCAAGCCGGGGCTCGTATTTTTGAGTTCCCAGGAGCGGAGGGCAGCGCCAACGCTGACCTCTTTGCAGCCAAGCTGCAAGAGGTCATCGCGGATGCTGCCAAGGTGGCCCGACCAGTCAAGTCGGCGGCCATCGAGGTGACCGACCTCGACGATTCGGTCACCAAGGAGGAGGTGGTGGCGGCGGTCGCAGCCATTGGGGGCTGCGGCGTCACGGCGGTGCAAGGCCGGGACATCAGACCCGGCCGCGGCGGCATGGGCACTATCAGGCTCGAGTGCCCAGTCGCCGCTGCCAAAGCCGTCCTTGAAAAGGGACGGCTCCTTGTCGGGTTCAGCTCGGGTGCAGTCCGAGCACTGGCCGACCAGCCCCTGCGCTGCTACAGGTGCTGCGGCATCGGGCACACCCGAGCCCTGTGCCCGTCAGCGGTCGACCGGTCTCTGAGCTGCTACCGCTGCGGCAAGGAGGGCCACAAAGCCGCCTCCTGCACGGTCGCCACGCCGCACTGCACAGTTTGTGCTGCCAGCGGCTGCCCGGCAGGCCACGTGACGAGGGGCAGGATGTGCAATCCTCCCCCCAAGAGGGGCAAAGCGCAGGCGCCTATCATGCCTGCTGCTAGCACCGCGCGTTCCGAGGCAGGAACGGCGGTCGCAGCGGAGGAGGAGGATGCGATGTCGACTTAATTAGGTTGACCATCGCATCCTCCGAATAAAGTCGCGGTCTTCCACAGACTCCCCTCCCCTCTCGCTTAAGAGAGGGGACCGGGATACGTGGCCGCCGCGGCAGCATTCGCCCTCTCTTGCGAGGACGTCATCTCGCAAAAGGGGGCGGCGGAGCGCGTGCGAGAGGACGACCCTCTCGCTGCGCCGCTCCGAAGGCGGAAAGAGGTCGGAGAAGACGCTGTCTTCTCCCTCCTCATGGTGGTGTAGGCGGGCGACAGGCGCGGGGGCGCCTTCGCCCGCACTGCACTCTACACCACCCTCGCCGGTCATTCCCGGCCCTCCCCCCCTCACGGGGAGGGCGTGTAGGGCCCGCCGTGCAGGCGGGCGAACGTCGGAGAGGGACTGGACGTAAAGGCTACGCCGATCTCCCAGTCCCCCTCCACTCAGACGATGCGGGAATGCCGCTGGGTTGTTTTAGTGGGTATACCGGGTCAGCCCGGGGAGTCCCACATACCCCTTCCATTCCCCCAATGGGAGGGTATGCGTAATGCATTTTTTCCCAGCGCAAACAAAAAAAAAAAAAAAAAAGGTTAGGTTAGGTTAGGTTGGCCACGTGACGAGGGGGAGGATGTGCAATCCTCCCCCTAAGAGGGGCAAAGCGCAGGCGTCGGTCGGGCCTGCAGCTAGCACCGTCGTTCCCGAGGCAGGAACGGCGGTGGCGGCGGAGGAGGAGGGTGCGATGTCGATTGATGGATAGGGTCGATCATCGCATCCTCCAGGCGAACACCAACCACTGCAGAACAGCCCAAGACCTGCTGATGCAGACCATGGCTGAGTGGTTGGTGGACTTGGCGGTGGTCGCCGAGCCCTACTCGGTCCCTGGCCATTGGCTGGGCGATCGAGACGGCCTGGTGGCAATAGTGACGCGGTCTTCCACAGACTCCCCTCCCCTCTCGCTCTTAGAGAGAGGACCGGGATACGTGGCCGCCGCGTGGGGAGGTGTGGCCCTAGTTGGGGTCTATTTCTCCCCAAACCGCCTTCTCTCGGACTTTGAGGATTTTCTTGAAGTCCTAACTGCTGTCGTAGGGAGGGCGGCGCCGCGCCAGGTCGTGGTGTTGGGCGACCTGAACGCCAAGTCGGTGGCCTGGGGCAACCCGGCCGCCTCGTGCAACGTCCGGGGACGCGCCGTCGAGTTCTGGGCGGCCTCATGCGGTGTGTCCCTCCTCAACAGGGGGGCGGTCCACACATGTGTGCGGCAACACGGAGGGTCGGTGGTGGACGTCTCGTTTGCCACCCCCGTGCTGGCCGCACGCATCGTGAACTGGCGGGTGGAGACGGTGGAGACCCTGTCGGACCACCGATATGTGCGGTTCGACATCTCCACCCAGGGCCCCCGGGGGGAGACGGCCCGCTCTGCCAGGTCTCCCTTCCCACGGTGGGCTCTCACTCGCCTGGACCGGGAGGCAGCCAAGGAGGCGGCCTTCCTCCAGGACTGGCTGTCACCCCCCCTTGTCGAGGACGTCCCGGACGTTGACGCCGCAGCGGTCCGGCTAAGGCGATCCCTGACCGAGGTCTGTAACTCCAGCATGCCTCGGTCCCGTCGCCCGCCTCCCCGTCGCGCCGTCTATTGGTGGTCGGAGGAACTGGCGGGGCTCCGGGCCACCTGCGTGGCGGCCAGGAGGGCTTACACGCGGAGCCGACGGCGCAGCGTCCGTAGCCAAGCAGACGAGGACCGCCTCTACGCCTCTTACAGAGAGGCTCAGACGGT
The DNA here is from genome assembly GCA_947386135.1 of Melanchra persicariae. Lineage (NCBI taxonomy): Eukaryota > Metazoa > Arthropoda > Insecta > Lepidoptera > Noctuidae > Melanchra > Melanchra persicariae. The sequence continues at coordinate 28,519 of OX376653.1, read as the reverse complement.
CCTCAAGTCGGCTATGGGCGCTGCCAAGGACTCGGCGAGGGCCGAGATGCTGGAGGGTCTCGACAGGGATCCATATGGGAGACCATACAGGGCGGCGCGGAACCAACTGCGGCCCCATGGTCCCCCACTGACGGAGACCCTCGAGCCGGCGTTGCTGGATGGGGTGGTCCGGTCCCTGTTTCCGCGCAGGACCGACTTCACCCCACCAACGATGGACCCCCCGCAGGAGGCGGCTTCACCGCCGGAGGAGGAGGTACCCCCGGTGACGGCGGATGAGTTTTACGCGGGGGTTCTCAGCCTCCGCGCCAAGAAAACGGCCCCTGGGCCGGACGGCGTCCCTGCACGAGTGGTGGCCATAGCTGCTGCTCAAATGGAAGACAGACTTCGGGACCTCTTCAGCGCATGCCTTACGGCTGGGAGGTTCCTGAAACTGTGGAAGGAGGGGCAGCTATGCCTCCTCCGAAAGGAGGGACGCCCGGCGGATTCCCCCTCGGCATACCGGCCCATCGTTCTGCTCGATGAGGTCGGTAAATTGTTCGAGGGGATCATTGCCTCCCGGCTGAATAGCCACCTGTGGAGGGTAGGGCCGGACCTGTCGGACGCCCAGTTCGGTTTCCGACAGGGGCGTTCGACCATCGACGCGCTGGCCCTACTCAAGGGCCAGGTGAAGGGGGCGGTCGAGGCAGGGGACGGAGTGCTGGCGGTGTCATTCGACATAGCCAACGCCTTCAACTCCGTCCCCCACTCGACCATACTGGAGGCACTCCGATATCACGGAGTGCCCCTATACCTGCGGAGCCTCCTGGCCAGCTACCTGGAGGACCGAGAGGTCCTCCTTGTCGACAAACTGGCCAGGTTGCGGCGATATGGCGCGGAGTGTGGTGTTCCGCAGGGGTCTGTCTTAGGACCCCCCCTGTGGAACATCGGCTTCGACTGGCTGCTGCGGGGAGCCCTCCTCCAGGGCACGAGTGTCATATGTTACGCGGATGACACTCTGCTCACTGCCCGGGGGAGGAACTTCGGGGAGGCGGCCTGCCTGGCATCGGCTGGCGGGTCATTGGTGGCGGGGAGGATACGCAGCCTGGGATTGAGGGTGGCGCTAAATAAGACCGAGGCCGTGTTCTTTCACGGGCCTCGGCAGCGCTGCCCTCCTGACGCCCACATTGTCGTGGAGGGCGCCAGGGTAGGCGTCCAGACCCAGATCAAATATCTGGGTCTAGTGCTGGACAGCAGGTGGCGCTTCGGCCCGCACTTCAGCGGGCTGTCGACGCGCCTGTTGAGGGCTGCGGACGCCCTCTCCTGGCTCCTCCCGAACCTGGGAGGGCCCAGTGCGCGATGCCGGCGCCTATATGCCGGCATCCTGAGAAGCATGGCCCTGTACGGGGCCCCCATCTGGGCAGACTCCCTGCATAGGAGGGAGAACGCGACGGCGATGCGCCGGCCCCAAAGGGCCATTGCACTGCGGGTGGCGAGGGCCTACCGCTCGGTGGGCTTTTCGGCGGCGTGCGCTCTGGCTGGCACCCCTCCTTGGGAGCTGGAGGCGTGGGTGCTCGCCAGAGTGTACGAATGGACGGCGCGGCGAAAAGCCCTCGGGGAGCGCCCCGTCGCGGAAGAGCGGGAGGCCGTGCGGCGGGAGGCGAGGGACGCCATCATCGTCCATTGGACGCAGGACCTCGCCTCCGCCACTTTTGGCCGCCGAACCCTGGACGCACTCGGCCCAGTCCTGCGTGACTGGCTCGAGCGGCCCCACGGTTTCCTCTCATTCCGTCTGGTGCAGGTGCTGTCAGGCCACGGCTGTTTCGGCACGCACCTGCACCGGATCGGGAGGGAGGAGACTCCGGCGTGCCACGACTGCGGCGCGGCGGAGGACACGGCACAGCACACGCTCGAGGTGTGCCCGGCGTGGTCTGAGCCGCGCCGCATTCTGACTGCGGAGATCGGACAGGATCTCTCACTTCCCAGCGTGGTCAACTCTATGCTGGAGAGTGAGGGGTCCTGGGCAGCGGTCGCCTCCTTTTGCGAGGACGTCATCTCGCAAAAGGAGGCGGCGGAGCGCGCGCGTGAGGACGACCCTCTCGCTGCGCCGCTCCGAAGACGGAGAAGAGGTCGGAGAAGACGCCGTCTTCTCCCTCCTCATGGTGGTGATAGGCGGGCGACAGGCGCGGGGGCGCCTCCGCCGGCATAGCACTGTACACCACCTCCGCCGGTCATTCCCGGCCCTCCCCCCTCACGGGGAGGGCGTGTAGGGCCCGTGTAGGCGGGCGAACGTCGGAGAGGGACTGGACGCAAAGGCTATGCCGATCTCCCAGTCCCCCTCCACTCAGACGATGCGGGAATGCCGCTGGGTTGTTTTAGTGGGTATACCGGGTCTAGGCCCGGGGAGTCCCACATACCCCTCCCATTCCCCCAATGGGAGGGTATGCGTAATGCATTTTTTCCCAGCGCAAAAAAAAAAAAAAAAAAAAAAAAAAAAAGGTTAGGTTAGGTTAGGTTAGGTTAGGTTAGGTTAGGTTTTTTTTTTTTTTTTTTTTTTTTTTTTTGTTTTGGCAGGAGTGGGAAATCCTCATGGACGCCCCAACAACCTCACACTGTGAGACGATCGGGGCAGTGCCGGACTCTTACCGGCTAAAACCCACTCCTGCCACGCTAGTTGTCCTCTGACATTGTCAGAGCCTTTGTTTAGCGATTTCGTTTTTGTTTTGACTTTTATTCATTTATTGTCTAGAAATAAGGAGGTGAACTGTACTGCATTGTACTCTATAACTATACTCTTATGCTATAACTATCAAATATGTAATTTTACGAAGGTATAGGACGTTCGGTTTTTAGTTTCTTATCTTAATGTGTTTTTTTTTTTTTTTTTTTTTTTTTTTTTTTTTTTTTTTTTTTTTCTACTTAGGTTCAGGTACTTAAACTATATACTGGCTATATAACTAAGTATCCTAATTAACTAGTCTTATTTCTATTTATTACTATAATTCCTACTTGTCTACAATATTCTAAGAATTGTTTTCTTTTCCGTCCTAACAATAAGCCTGGGACAGTTTCAGTGGCTAGTTTCACATCTAGTTGATGTTCCACTTCGTACCGAGCTGTGGCGGTTATGGGGCATTCCAGGAGTATGTGCGGAACTGTTTCATCTACCCCCGGCTCACAGGCGCACGATGAATTCTCTTTACACTTGAAGCGTTTCAGGTATGCAGAGAATCCACCGTGCCCCGTGAGGATTTGAGTGATCACGCTATTCAGTTCTATTTTCCGAACTACACTGTACGCCGCTACCGCATCAGGGAAGAACAGCTTTGTTCCAGAGGCTGTTGCCCCCGACTCATATCTCCCATTCCATTCGTCAAGCGACCCCATACGGATCTGCCGTTTGACGAATGAAACGGGGCATAGATCGTAGTCCGGCCTCTTCTTCGACCCCAGGGCGGCTTCCTTCGCGAGTTGGTCCGCTCGCTCGTTGCCCTCCAGTCCTGCGTGGGCTTTAATCCAGAACAAGGAGACACTCTTGTTCTGGAGCTTGCAGCGTCTTATGGTGTCCCTTGTTTCCACAGCTAGAGGATGGGGGGCACTGACGTTGGTAATGGTCTGGAGAGCCGCCATGGAGTCGCTGAAGATGCCGAACGTTTTTTCCCTGTGTTTGAGCGCCTCCGCCGCCGCTCTTTGCAGGGCCAATAGTTCCGCCTGATAGACGGTACAGTACGACGGCAAAGTAAGTTTGAGGGCCTTTGTTTCGGTGGCACTATTCCACAAGGATAGCGCCGCTCCGACCTTGCCCTCAATCTTACTGCCGTCGGTGAAGATGCGCACAGCGAAGTCGTTGTGGTTATTATATTGCTCCTCGTCTATCAGGCTGCCGAACTGTAGAGTGGTCTGTTCTGCGGGGTGCGGGGCTTCTATTGCTGGAGCCATCCGCTCGACCTCCCTGTCTCCTAGTACGGGCTGGGGCACGCCCCTCTTGGCTTCGTAAAGTGAAGCAATTTCCCTTATCCGAATGTCAAGAGGGAGTATCCCAGCCAGCACCAGTGCCGAGTTCAGGGAGACCGTGCGGTAGGCTTTACACAGCTTTTGCGCAAACCCTCTTTGGACCACATTAAACTGCTTTTTGACCCCTACTTTGTTGGCGGCCGGTGCCCATGCGCTCGCGGCGTACAGTATAGTTGGCTCCACTGCTGCGTTATAAATGGTCCGGATCACTTCGGGGTGCAGACCCCAACTTACTCGAGCTGCCCTGGCCAGCTGCTTGTACATAGCTATCGCCTTTTTACAGACGATAGCTATGTGTTTGCTAAAGGTGAGTTTAGCGTCGATTGTGAGGCCCAATATCTTGACATCTTGGGACATTCCAATGTCGACCCCTCCCATGCTCAAGCGTGGCGTATCATATTTCAGCCTCCGCGTTAGAACCATCGCACAAGTTTTATGCGGTGCGAATTTGAGCTTATTTTTGACACCCCACGCTCGAACATGTTCGAGGGCGGCATTGGCCTGCCCCTCGATATCCACTGCCGATTCACCGTCAAACGCCATCACGACGTCGTCGGCGAACGCCTGGCAGTAGACACCTATGCTCTCCAGCTGCTTCAGGAGCGGGTCCAGCAACAAATTCCAAAATATTGGTCCCCCAATCGACCCCTGGACGCAACCTTTGCTGGTCGATCTTCCGCTCTCCTCTCCAGCGTATCTCACGATAACCTTCCTGTCACTGAGATAGCTGCTGACTACTCGTCTCAAATTTACAGGACACTTTTCCTCAGCCAAACGTAGCTTTATAGCGGGCCACCACGCATTGTCGAAGGCTCCCTCTATATCCAGCGACACGATTGTGACAATTTTCTTTAGCGCCAGCTTTGTGCGTATACGCTGTACCAGTGTATAGAGGGAGTCCTCAGTGCTCCTTTGGGGCATAAAGCCGTATTGGCGAGTACTGATCCTTGGCAGAAGGTAGAATTTGAGACGAGCAACCAGCATCTTCTCGTACACTTTCCCTAGGACAGGCAAGAGCCCAATCGGCCTGTAGGACTTTGGTACGGTGTACGAGTCTTTGCCCGGCTTCCTGAGTACAACCACCGTCGCTTCCTTCCAGGTCTTCGGGAAGTGGTGGTACGCCAGGCATTTGTTCAACAGTGACAGGAAGTATTCGGGGTCGCACCTTATAGCCTGAGAGCAGATGTCGGCCGTGAGGCCATCGGCCCCCGGGGCCTTTTTAGGGTTAAACGACGACATGGACCTGTCAAGCTCGCTTTGGGTAAACGGTGGGTCATGCCGTTCATCATGACTCCACTCGTTTACCATCGCTGCCAGTTCTCTGGTTTGGCGGTGGTCCATGTTGTCGTCCTCCTCACGGTCCTCGGGGTAGAAAGTCTCGGCCAACAACCTCACCGAGCCCTTCGCGTCCAGGGCCTTCCCTTCCAATTGCAGTGGCAGGTCCTCTTCTCTTTTGGCAACTCTCCCCATCACTCTGTAGATGCCTTCCCAGACTCCCTCTCTGGTCTGTTTACCACAGAACCCCTTCCAGCTTGTCTCTATGGCTATCTTTACCGCTTCTTGATATTTTTCTTTCTCTTTCAGATACAGACTGACGACCATCGCTCTCCGGACCGGCGCTGCGTTCCTGATTCGGCGTCTCCTGGTAGCGACCAGCCTCTTCATCTCAGCGAGTTCCTCGGACCACCACGGCATAGTGAGTATTTCTTTAGATTTTTTTGTAGGTATTGTAAGTGTCGATGTATCTATTATAGCTTTTGTATATGTGTTTACTGTTTGGTCTAATTTTTGTATATTGTTAATGTGTGTGAGTTCTTGTATGGTTAAATTATTTTCCAGCATAATTTGAGACAGTTTCTCATGAAAATGTCTCCAATTAGCCTTCTTGGTATTAAACTTCCTAGTCGTGCGTTCAATGCTTTTTCCTTTTGATTTTTCTAAACTAATGCCAAATGTTATGCCGTTGTGGTCGGAACTCGTGAGACCCACCTCTATTCGCCAGCCGTCTACCAGGTCCAGCATATCTTCTGAACACGCCGTCACGTCCACGTGGCTGCTGTACCTAACACCGCCCCTTATAGTGTCGAAGGTCGGGGTAAAGGGGTAAAGGGGTTAGGTTAGGTTAGGTTAGGTTAGGTTAGGTTAGGTTAGGTTAGGTTAGGTTAGGTTAGGTTAGGTTAGGTTAGGTTAGGTTAGGTTAGGTTAGGTTAGGTTAGGTTAGGTTAGGTTATAGTTTTCCCACGCGCTCCGTTTCCTCCTCGTCCAGGGTCACAAAACCGTTCTTCGCGCTATAGGCTGCCATGTACAACCCCGTCATTTCCCCTTTGATGACTTGGGATGTGACGTTGTCGTACACTGCCGCCTCTGCCTCCTCGAGAAGTACCCCTAGCAGTCCTTCTGTATTCCTTTGGAAGGTCTGCAGGATCTTCCTGCATGTCGTGAGATTGACCTCTCTGGTCGCTCTTACGATCGCTACGTACTCGAGGAAAGCGCTCTTCACGTGGTCTGTGGTGCCCGAGTTCACTGCGAGGACAGGCGGGCTGACTTGCCCTTTGTCGGCTCTCGTTGGTGTAGGCTTAGTTTGTACCGGATTTGTGGGTGTTTTCCTAAAGAACCTCTCCACTGCTGCCTCCTGTTTCTGTGTTGGTGATGCGCGGCTGGTGCTTGGGAGCAGTGCGCTGAGAAAAGTGCCGACGGCCTCCAGGCGACTCCTCAACTGGGCCCGGGCGTCGGGACTGGTGGTATCGCTCTGCTCCTCTGCAGCTTTTTCGGCGGCTGCTTTCTGCTGGGCCCTCTCTGATCCGCTTAGTTTGGTCGGGTTTGTTGTGGAGCTCGTCGCGCTGGCTGTTGGATCTTTGGGGGCTTTAAGGAAACTTAGAGTTTCCCCTCTGTCCTCATAAACGACTACCTCATGATGTTCTGAGGCTTTTAAGCAGCCGAAGCGGTCAGCGACGTCTCCTCTCTCTCCTCCGACCTCCATCGCGTCAACGCTTATGGTACGGGCTGTAAGCGGCGTGTGTTCTCCGGCTTCCCTGATCCTTTGAAGCAACGAGCTTGCCTGAACGAATGGAGTCTCCTCTCGCCACTCGAGTAGTGCGATCATCTTACCTTTGAATCGCATTAAACGGCATCGGTGAGAGGCTACTTCTACCTGTGGAAGTGCAGCATACTTACTGCCTTTCATGCTCGTTTTAGTGGTGCTTCCGTTGATCAAGGCGGCAAGGCCTGGTGATATTGGAATTCGGGCTGCAGCTCGGCTTGAGCCTATACAGAAGCTTATGCCTAGCCTTTCTGTTCCTTTGTTCATGAACAAAGCGACGCCTCGCAGTCTGATGCCAGGGGTGCCGTCTCCTCCGCATGCCAGGAATTCCGTGATGGGCATGGCGCTGAGGGCTGTTTGTAGGCTGGCATCTGCTGCTACCGCTGGTGCTGGATGTTCATTGGTGTTTGAGTGTGTGCCTTGTGTTATGGTGAGTGGTGTGCGTGTTCTATTTTGTGTTGTTGTTGTCGTCTGTGTTGTGGTTGTCGTCTGTGTTGTGGTTGTCTGTGTTGTTGTTGTCTGTGTTATTGTTGTTGTGGTTATTGTTGTGGTCGGGACTGTTTGCCTAGGTTAGGTTAGGTTAGGTTAGGTTAGGTTAGGTTAGGTTAGGTTAGGTTAGGTTAGGTTAGGTTAGGTTAGGTTAGGTTAGGTTAGGTTAGGTTTTTTTTTTTTTTTTTTTTTTTTTTTTTTTTTTTTTTTTTTTTTTTTTTTTTTTTTTCCAGACTAGTTCCGCCAACAATATTGGCGCCTATTTTTTATCTAATCCTCATCCATACCAGTTCTCGCGTTTCATGCCTCTCGTACTTTCATGCCACATACTGTATCTTTCTTGTATCCGTCACCATTTATGCAGTGGGTGGGACTCCCACTTTAGCAATATCCTACTCTTCTACTTTATATCTTATTTCTATAGGGTAAATAATTTCTTCAGGTTTTGATTTATTTATCAACTTCTTACAAAAACTTATACTTATCTTATTTTCTACTAGACTTACTTTCATGTACTTATCTAACAATACTTATAATTACATTTACTTTTTTAACATTGTTTACATCGTTGTTAACCTACTTCTTATTCTAGTTACAATTTTTATTGCGCTTGTTTCCTATGATTACATTATTTATATGTACAATATAATATGAAACATAGTATTCTTATCCAGTTTTGTTTTTATTTATTACTCTTTGAGCTATACTCTCACAGTAGGCTATTAATTCTATTCTGTTTTTGCTTGACATTACCTCCGCTATCATACCTTTTTGCAGTCTTTTTCCTACTTGCTGCTCGAAATTGTAGCGTTCTACTGCGTATATTGGACAATCTAATATAATGTGCGGGACTGATTCCGACACATCGGGGTCGCAGGTGCACGATGGGCTCGCCTTACACTTGAAGCGATTCAAGTATTCTGAGAACCCACCGTGCCCTGTTAAAACTTGCGTGAGTACTCCTGTCGGCCTCACCTGTTTCACAATACGGTACGCAGCTATGGCGTCCGGAAGAAACATCTTAGTCACAGAGGCCGTCTCGCCCGACACATATCTCCGATTCCACTCGTCAAGCGAATCCAAACGGATTAGACGTTTGACGAATGAAATCGGACACTGGTCATAGTCCGGCTTCCTCCGCGACCTTAATGCTGCCTCCTTCGCCAGCTCGTCCGCGCGCTCATTCCCCGGCAATCCCACGTGGGCTTTGACCCAGAACAAGGACACAGCTTTGCTCTGGTTCAATGCTTGAGTCAAATTTGCTCGTGTGCGGACTGCCAGAGGATGGAGAGAGCCATGGCTTGTCAGCGCCTGCAATGCTGACATTGAGTCACTGTACAAGCCATAGCTCGTCTCTTTGCGCTTTAGGATTACGTCCGTTGCTTTGCAAATGGCCAGTAGTTCCGCCTGGTAGACAGTGCAGTACGCGGCAAGGCTCAGCTTGAAGTTCTGGACTTCGCCCTCATTATCCCACAGGGATAATGCGGCTCCGACCTTCCCCTCAATCTTGCTGCCGTCAGTGAAGATTCGCACTGCCTGCACATTATGACTGTCCACAAGTTGTTGGTCTGCCAAGCACACGAACTCCAAGGCCATTTGTTTGGCAGGGTGAGATGTCTCTGCAAATCCCACCATACCCTCGATCTCCCGATCTCCTGGCACAAACTGGGACGACCCTCTCCTTGCCTCATACAAGGCAGCTGCCTCTTGTATGCGGAGGTCTAGAGGTAGTATCCCAGCCAGCACCAGCGCCGAGTTCAGCGAGACTGTACGGTAGGACTTGCAGAGCTTCTGGACGAATCCTCTCTGAACAGAGCCTAGCTTCTTCCGTATACCCAGCTTTTTCGTAGCGGGAGCCCAGGCTCCAGCCGCGTACGTGACTATCGGTTCGATAGTGGCAGTGTAAATGGTGTGAATGATTTCCCTGTTCAGGCCCCAACTGACTTTTGCCGCTCGCGACAACTGCTTATAGATCTCCGCGGCTTTCTTGCAAATGTTCCTGGTGTGTTCGTTGAACGTAAGCCTATCGTCTATCGTTAGCCCCAACAGTTTCATGCTCCTAACCATACCAATGTCGACCCCGGCCATGCTCAGAATTGGAGTGTCGTACTTAAGCTTATTGGTTATTAACATCGCACAGGTTTTGTGCGGTGCAAACCTAAGCTTATTTCTGACGCCCCAACTCTGAACATGGGCGAGGGCTGCATTGGCAGCTCTAGATACTTCGAGCGCTGTGTCACCATCCACGACCAAAACGATGTCGTCCGCAAATGCTTGAATAAAGTACCCCTTCTTGTCCAGGTCTTGCAATAGCGGATCCAGTATTAAATTCCAAAAAATGGGACCACCGATTGACCCTTGAACACAGCCCTTGTTGGTCTCTCTTGTGCATTCTTCCCCAGCATACCTTACCCTTACCTTTCTACTGTCGAGGTAGCTATCAAGTAGCCTCCTAGTGTTCACCGGGCACTTTTCCTCAGCCAACCTGACTTTGATTGCCGGCCACCAGGCGCTGTCGAAGGCACCCTCTATATCCAATGACACCATGACAATTAGCTTTTTCAGCCTCAACTTGTCCTGCACGTGCTTTATTAGAGTACAGAGAGCGTCCTCGGTGCTCTTCTGGGGCATAAAGCCAAATTGGCGAGTACTTAACCGCGGCACAAGCTGCCATTTAACTCTCGCTACCACCATCCTCTCCAGGACCTTCCCCAAGACCGGCAGGAGACCTATCGGCCTATATGCCTTGGGGTTCGTGTAATTTTCCTTGCCCGGTTTTCTGAGGACTACCACCGTTGCCTCTTTCCAGATGTCCGGGAAATGTGCCAGTTCTAGGCATTTATTGTATAGGGCAAGGAAGGCGTCCGGGTCCTGGCAGATCGCTCGACAGCAGATGTCCGACGTGAATCCATCCTCTCCAGGGGCTTTCTTGGGGTTGAAACGTCCAACAGCTATCTTCAGCTCCAGCGGTGTAAATGGTGGGTCATGACACTCACCATGCCGCCATTCATTTACTCGTCTGGCTGCTTCTCTTATTAGTCTGTGGTCTGCGTCATCCTCTTCCGCTGTGTCCTTAGGATAGAATGTGTCGGCGAGTAAGGCTGCCGATTCTTTCGGGTTAAGGAATACACCATCGCTTACTAGGGTCAGATCTTCTTGTCTCCTGGTGGTCCCTCTGATGACTCTATATATCCCTTCCCAAAGGCTTTCCCCGTCTTGCTTTTCGCAGAAGCTTTTCCAGCTGGCTACCCGGGCTTTCATGGCAAGGCACTCATATTCTTCTTTCGCTTTCAGGTACTCGTCGACGACCATTGCTCTCCGGACCGGTGCGGCGTTACGGATGCGGTTTTTCTTCCTTGTGACCTCCTTCTTCTTTGCAGCGAGGTCCTCAGACCACCACGGTATACTAATTTTAACTTTTTTGCGAAGTTTTGGGATTGCCGCATCACACGCTTTCTCAATTGCATTTTTATATTCAATTACTAATTTTTCAAGGTCTTGCTTATTAACTATATGATTTATATATTGTAAATTTATACCATTTTGAGCTTTTTGTTCCCCCAATTTAATTTTAAAAGTTTCCCAATTTGCCTTTTTCGTATTATATTTTCTAGTTGTCCTAATTATACTAATCCCTTTTTCCCTTTTCAGTTTTATACAAAATAAAATAGTGTTGTGGTCCGAGCTCGTTGCTCCTGTGTCGACCCGCCAGCCATCTACCAGGTCAAACAAGTCTAGAGAGCATGCCGTGACGTCCACGTGGCTCTTGTACACTACGCCGCCCCTTACTGTGTAAAAAGTCGGCGTGTCTCCAGTATTCAGTACCTGAAGCTCCAACTCTTCCAGGGTCCCGGACATCTCTTCTCCCCTGAGGTCTTCTATGGTGCTTCCCCACCAGGTACTCTTTGCGTTCGCGTCTCCTCCTATAAGCAGTTTTCCGGTGCCCAGCTCCAACTTTATTTTGGTCAACTGATCCAGATAAGGCCCTATGGGTTGGTCTGGCTCGAAGTAATAGGAGACTACTGCGATTTCCCAGGCTTTGGTTCGGATCCCTACCACAACGATGTTGTTGGTGGTGAGTTTCGGGTAGGGAATGACATCCAGGTCATCGTCAAAGACGGCTATTGCCGCCTTTACCCTCCCACTTCCTTCAACCTCGCACTGGTAGACTCTCGCGCCACGGTAGCTCTTCATACTCCTGGCTCCTCCCACATACGGTTCCTGGATCAGTGCCCATGCGATTGCTCGCTCACTGGCCTCTAAAAAGAGTTCGGTGGTTGCCAGTTCCTTCCTCTGTAGGTTGGCTTGGGCTACTGCGTATCTTCTGATTGGGGTGCCTGCCCTGTCGCCAGTCTCAACTTTAGCAGTACGCTACCCTTGCTCTGGCCAGAACCTCACATCTCTTTCTGACTGGGCATTCATCGCTAAAGGCGTTATGCTCACAGTTCTCCTGCTTTGCGCGCACACAGTTACAGCATGATGGAGCTGTTCCGGCCATCCATTCGGCGCATTGCGACCTCATGTGAGGGCCTCCGCAGTGACTGCACTTTTCGACTGTCTCCTTGCAAAGCCGTCTTCCATGCCCAAATCCGAGGCATAAGGAGCACTGGATCAGTGGCGTCTGGTCAGTCACTCGGACTCTTTGCAGGTCAATGTGAACGGACTGTCGAACCTGAAGTCTGTTCCACAATTTAGGGGAGACCCTGAGGACCACGTGGTGCGTGTGGGGGTTTCTAGTTTTCTTTTTAAACAGTACCTCTACCCGGTCTTCTTCTTTCGTAAGCTCTTCGAACACATCCTTGTTTTGGTTTCGAAGAGCTTTGATGATGTCTTCGTCAGTGTTGTAGGTCAGGACGTCTTTCAGGACCACAAGAGGGTCCCTGTTTTTAATGTCCTCAACCCGCAACACCTCCCCCACACTTGCCAGTCTCTCCTTGATCCTCTCCCTTTCCTCTTCTGTTCTGCATCCCAATACTACCTTTCTGTCTCTTGCCTTCCTAATCCTGTCCACTTTGACCCATCCCTCTTTCGCGTCGACCGCTTTTCTGATATGGTCAATAATTTGCTCCCCAGTTTCCGTCTCCTTTGTGGAGGTGACCACAATCGAATGGAGCGCTGTCTGCTTTTGTGACTGCTTGACAGGCCGACTTGCCGCTACGCTAGCGTAGGAGAGCTTCTCCATATTGTCTTCGCTAGCTTTGAGTGCCTCTTTCAGCCTATCAAGCTTCTCGCTATTCTCCCTCAGGTTTCGACTGTGGTCTTCCAAGGCCTTTTTCAGAGGTTCAAAGTCTACCTCCGTACTGGAAACGACTCTTTCTTCTTCTTCCGTCTGCGCTTGTGTCCCCTTGGTTTTCATTATAATCTTAGGGGGTGGAGCTCGTCCTTTTTCTTGTTCGGACTCCTTTATCAGCAGGTAGAGCCGGTCTGCCTGGGCCTTGACTTCTTCCTTTATCTCCCTCTTTGTAGTTTTGGAGTTCGTCATGTGAGCCTTTATTTTGCTAAGGCATATTCTGGCCTCCATGACTCTGGTCCTTACTACGGGGGGGCTCAAACTTATGATTTCGACAGACGCTCGTCTCGGCGGTTCCGGTGTCGATTTAGGCGGGGTCTTTCTTTCTGCTTCTTTAACCGGGGGGGTGTTTTTCCCCACCTGCTTCCCAGCCTCCCATTCACCAACACTTTTCCGAACGCTCTGCGAGGAAGGTCCCGCTTCCTCTGCCGCGTTAAGCGGGCTCTTGCTTGGCTGACTTGCCTGTTTCTTAACGGGAGTGCGTATGCCGATCATGTTGGTCTGTATGGTTCGGATATGAACTAGTCCTACGTCAATGGGGTATTGTAAAGGGTACCCCAGTCGATTGTAAATAGTAAAAAGTAAATAAGATAAATAAAATAAGGATGTAAATAAACTTGTATAAACAGTCAATATCTGCAATAGTCAACAACAAACAATAAGGTAAGATTCTAATGGATCTTGTCAATTTAATAATTTCCCTCTGTTTCAGGTACCTACTGATGTACGTACGCGACTGGGAGGTCAACAGGCGCGCTTCCCCGCAATCTACTACTAACGAATAGACAGTCAGTAGAGTGAACTTACTTACTCCTTGCCAATGAATGACTGCACTGATGGTAAAGATTTGTGCTAAAAGCGGGGTAACGGCAGGTAGAGGGCAGTCAGTATTTACTCTTGTCAAGCAATATAGCCTCTGTGCGAATACAGTCTCGATTTAAGCAATTAAGCCTGTTTTGTTAACAAAATTAAAAAAAATACTTTATAAATTTAGTAGAGTCTGGCTCTATCACTTGTCTGTTAGTTGTCAGACCTTAGTCTGGCGTCAGAGGGCCTTCGTGAGCAAAAAGTCAGAAATTTTTTAAAATTTATAAAGTAAAAAAATTTTCAAACTCTACGTAGAGCTGACCTTGACCCACGGCTGGATAGGCCTCCCCGAGCCCTTTCCAATGAACCCAAACACGGCTGCCCTAGCCCAAAGGGTTCCCGAGAAAACCCGGTCCAAAATTTTGGTTGCTGGAGTAAAATGGCAACCAGAATTCGGTTACGACTGGTTTTCTCCGGAACCGTTTGTCCGAATACCACCGTGCTTGGGCTTTCCTGGATGGGCTCGCCGAGACTGATCGAGTGCCGTGGGTTTCAGGCCTGAAAAATTTTGGCGTCTGAAAGCCCCTGAAACGTAGCTTGTCGGGTTGGGAGGGGCAAGCCGACCTCCCAGAAGAAAACCCGAACGTTCCACGACCTCCGGTTCGGGAGTTACCCTAGTTCGCAAAATGATTTGACAGTTCGAGAACTGTCAAAGTCGATTTTCAAACCAGTGTAACTTACCTTCCACCAGTCGCAGAACGGTCGAGTTTGGGCTTATACGGCCTGTCTCGTCCCGCTCCGACGCGCAAGGTAGTTTTCAGGCGCCTGAAAATTTTCAGCGCAAAAACGCTCGAAACCCTATGGATCGGGTAGGTTTTGACTCCCCAAACACCACTGCGCAAACGGCAACTCGCTGCGACCACCAGATCCGGAGCTATAGTGGGCCAAACTTTTTCAAGATGGCCGCCCAACTGTCAAATACCGACTTAAAATGGATATAGCTCCGCAACCGTTTGTCACAGAGAACTGCGGTTTCGAGTGCAGTGCTTGGCTCGACTTCCCCCACCCACCCAAAGTGGTTTCAGGGCTGAAAATTTTCAGGTCCTGAAAATACCTGAAAATAAACACAAAGTGTTCCCGCCCGAATCAACTCCAGACCTGTGGAAACCCGGAGTCTCTACGACCAATAGCTTCGGAGATAATTGGGGTTTTGTCCGGCAACCAGAAAAACCAAGATGGCCTCCAGAAGCTAATTCCGTCGTTTCCGAAGCTATTGGGGGCAAATTTGGACTTAAACTTAACACAATACACTATCTGAAGATGATCCCAGGGTCAATTTTATTTTATTTCTATTTATTCTAGATTTATATTAAAAAAATAGCTAAAATTTCAATAACTTTGTAACGGTGCTAGATAAAAATATGGAAAAAACGGTATAATTTGTCTAAAATATAGGGCTTCTAATAGGTAAGTTAAATTTTAAATTTTGAATAATCTGTCACATAAAAATTTTTGAAAATTTGAAAATTTTGAAAAATGTACAATATTTAAGCAATTAATAATGGGAAAAATCTTAACTTAGGTAGGCTTCTTCTCCAGATGAGCGCGCAGCAGAATCGACGATGAAAATATGGGGTCCTGCCTGAAGAATTTTCAGGACAGCGTGTTGAAGTTTCCACGTTCAAATGTGTTTTTCTTTTTATCCAGTGAAGATAAAAATCTGGTCTATATGTTTTTCCCCCTATCTCAGTAGGGTCTGTCTGCTGGTAAAAGATGAACTCCCTGTGACGTCAGGATCAAAAACCACGTGTCTCAAATTGAGGTTATGTGAGGTGGTTTTCCTCAGTTTTCTCCTCGTCGCGCCGGTGGATTCTCGCAGAATAGGTGTCAAAGGAAGCGCCCTTGCGCCCCCGATGCTGCTGTGCCGGAAAATCAGTAGAGTAGCACGAAACGCCGAAGTTATAACACTCCGAAGTTTGCCACACTCAGTAATTTGGAGGTTTTTCCGAAATAACTTTTTTCCACGTGTTTTCCGAGAAAAACGGCTTTCACTCAAAGATGCACTGCACCGAGACACAACTTTTGATATATCGCACGTCACTGTATCGCGTAAAAATACCGGTTAAATGATTTTTTAAATGCGGAGCAGCTCCAAAAACGATCCGATCGCCACGAGGGTCGGGGGGGAACTCGGTTAGGTTAGGTTAGGTTAGGTTAGGTAAGGTTAGGTTTTTTTTTTTTTTTTTTTTTTTTTTTTTGGCAGGAGTGGGAAATCCTCATGGACGCCCCAACTGCCTTGCTATACAAGACGGTTGGGGCAGTGCCGGACTCTTACCGGCTAAAACCCACTCCTGCCACGCTTATTGTCCTCTGACATTATCAGAGACTTTATTTTGCGGTTTTTTATTATGAATTCTTGTTATGTATTATTTATCGTTTGTTGTTTGTTGTTTATTGTGTATTATTTATCATTTATTATTTATTGTTTATTATTATTATTTACTATTTACTATTTATTATTTATTGTTTATTATTTATTATTTATTATTTACTATTCATTATTTATTATTTACTATTCATTATTTATTATTCATTATTTATTAGGTTAGGTTAGGTTAGGTTAGGTTAGGTTAGGTTAGGTTAGGTTAGGTTAGGTTAGGTTAGGTTAGGTTAGGTTAGGTTAGGTTAGGTTAGGTTAGGTTAGGTTAGGTTAGGTTAGGTTAGGTTAGGTTAGGTTAGGTTAGGTTAGGTTAGGTTAGGTTAGGTTAGGTTAGGTTAGGTTAGGTTAGGTTAGGTTAGGTTAGGTTAGGTTAGGTTAGGTTAGGTTAGGTTAGGTTAGGTTAGGTTAGGTTAGGTTAGGTTAGGTTAGGTTAGGTTAGGTTAGGTTAGGTTAGGTTAGGTTAGGTTAGGTTAGGTTAGGTTAGGTTAGGTTAGGTTAGGTTAGGTTAGGTTAGGTTAGGTTAGGTTAGGTTAGGTTAGGTTAGGTTAGGTTTTTTTTTTTTTTTTTTTTTTTTTTTGTTTTGGCAGGAGTGGGAAATCCTCATGGACGCCCCAACCGCCTTACAATGCAAGACGGTTGGGGCAGTGCCGGACTCTTACCGGCTAAAACCCACTCCTGCCTTTCTAAGTGTTCCCCTGACGTAGTCAGAGACTTTGTTTTATATTTTATGTTTTAATTGCTTTTTGAAATTTTTACTGTGAGATGAACCAAATTAATTATATTTATACAAATTTTGAAAAAACTTTTTAAATGATATAGCAGATTGAGACCTTTCTTTTCTATGCTTATCGCGTTATATGATTCTATATAAGGAAAGCATAGTTTATGGCACTTTATTTCTATTAATAACTGTATTTGCAATTTTTATACAAAAGTTTAAGATTTTATCTCTAGAATTACTATTTTTTATTAAATCTCTGATGTTATAAATATTCACTATAGTCTCTAGCTCTTGTTCGAGTTCTCTTCTTTCTCTTTCGAAAACAGGACATTGTAGAATAATGTGCGGCACAGACTCCGGCACGCCCGGCTCACAGATGCACGATGGGCTCTCCTTACACTTGAAGCGGTGCAAGTATTCGGAGAACCCACCGTGCCCCGTCATAATTTGGGTCACTGTTCCGGTTGGCCTCAATTTCGTGACAATCTTAAAAGCGTCGATAGCATCTGGGAGGAATATTTTTGTGACTGAGGCCGTTGCGCCCTCCTTATACCTCCGGTTCCATTCGTCAAGCGACCCCATACGGATCTGCCGCTTGACGAATGATACCGGGCAGCGATCATAATCCGGTCTTTTCTTACTGCGCAGTGCGGCTTCTTTCGCGAGGTTGTCTGCGCGTTCGTTCCCTTCCAATCCAGCGTGTGCCTTTATCCAGAACAAAGAGACATCTTTGCTCTGGGATAAAGCCACGTTGAGGTTCGCCCTTGCCTCCACTGCCAGTGCGTGGAGGGAACCCTGGTTTGTGACTGTCTGCAGTGCGGCCTTTGAGTCACTGTAGATACCGAAGGTTCCCTCTTTGCGACGCAGTATTTGGCGTGTTGCTACGCATATGGCCAGGAGTTCTGCTTGGTAGACAGTACAGCACGTCGGCAGGCTAAGTTTGACTGACTTGATCTCGGCTTCCCTGTCCCAAAGGGACAGTGCTGCTCCGACCTTGCCCTCGATCTTGCTGCCGTCAGTGAAGAACCGTATTTCCTGGCTGTTGTGGGTCTCCACATGTGACTGGTCTACCAAGCTCACGAACCCCATGGCCGTATGTTTCGCCGGGTGCGGAGTCTCTGCAAATGGTACCACCCGCTCCACCTCCCGTCCCGCCAGCGATGGCCGGGGCACCCCCCTCTTGGCCTCGTACAGTGCGGCTGCTTCCTGAATTCGGAGGTCTAGTGGGAGCATCCCAGCCAGCACGAGCGCAGAGTTAAGCGAAACGGTGCGATACGATTTGCAGAGCTTTTGAGCGAACCCCCGCTGGACTGAATTAAGGAGTTTTTGAACTCCAACCTTTCTTGCTGCTGGCGCCCAGGCGCTGGCTGCGTACAATATTACCGGCTCGACCGCCGCGGTGTAGATGGTGCGTATCACCTCTGGGTGCAGACCCCAGCTCACTTTGGCTGCTCTAGACAACTGTTTGTAAAAGTTGACAGCCTTTTTGCAAACGTTTGCAGCGTGGGTGTTGAATGTGAGCTTGTGGTCTATGGTGAGCCCCAGTATTTTTATCGCCTCGGACATGCCAATGTCGACCCCGCCCATGCTCAGGAGTGGGACATCGTGCTTAAGCTTCCTCGTTACAAGCATCGCACAGGTCTTGTGTGGAGCAAACTTCAATTTGTTCCTAGTGCCCCACCTCCGAACATACTCGAGGGCGGCATTGGCCTGTCTCTGGACCCCCAGTGCTGTATCCCCGTCGAAGATGAGCACCACGTCGTCGGCAAACGCCTGGCAGTGAACGCCCCGCTCTTCGAGCCCTTTCAAGAGGGGATCCAGCACCAGGTTCCATAGGATCGGGCCTCCAATGGACCCCTGGACACACCCCTTGGTCGTCTGTCGCTGACATTCTGCCCCAGCATACCTGACCCGGACGATTCTCTCATTGAGGTAGCTGTCCAGCATCCGTCTGATGTTCACCGGGCACTTTTCCTCAGCCAGTCTGGTTCTGATGGCCGGCCACCATGCGCTGTCGAAGGCTCCCTCTATGTCCAGTGAGACAACAGTGATCAGCTTCTTTTGACTCAGCTTGTCATTGATATGTTGTATCAGGGTGTAGAGGGAGTCTTCGGTGCTTTTCTGGGGCATGAATCCAAACTGGCGAGTACTCAACCGCGGGATCAGATGCCACTTCAGACGAGCTACCATCATTTTTTCTAGGATTTTGCCCAGGACAGGTAGAAGGCCAATCGGCCTGTACGACTTCGGGGTCGTGTAGGTGTCCTTTCCAGGCTTCTGGAGTATCACCACTGTGGCCACTTTCCAAGCCCCGGGGAAGTGACCCTGCTCAAGACACTTGTTGGCCAGTGCCAGGAACATCCCCGGATCTCGGAAAATAGCCCGCGCACAGATATCGGCTGTGAGACCATCCGCCCCGGGTGCCTTCTTCGGGTTGAAGCTTTCCACCGCGGTTCTCAGCTCCAAAAGCGTAAACGGTGGGTCATGGTGTTCATCATGGACCCACTCGTTTACACGACGGGCCTCTTCTCGCGTCCGACGGTGGTCGTCATCATCTCCCTCTTCTAGGTCTTCAGGGTAGAATGTCTCAGCCAGCAGCAGAGCCGACTCTTGCGGATCGAGCGATACTCCGTCCCTTACCAGAGGCAGATCTTCTTGCCTTTTGGCGGTTCTCCCAATGATCCTATATATTCCCTCCCACACTCCTTCCCTATCCTGTTTCTCACAGAATGACTTCCAGCTCTCAGTCTGCGCCTTTTTTGCTAGGGACTCATATTTTTCTTTTGCTTGCAGGTACTCCTCGACGACTTTTTGCCTCCGAACCAATGCAGCACATCGTATGCGGCGTCTCCTGGTGTTGACGTCTGACTTCAACTCAGCGAGCTCGGTGGACCACCACGGTAAGGTAAGTGTTTTATTGTTTTTAATTTTAGGTATTGTATATTCGCACGTTTTTACTATTGAATCTATGTATGTGTTAATGTTACTTTCCAAATCTGATTTATTGTTAATTTTTTCTATTTCTAATATATTTAAATGACTAACTGCTTGCAATTGGGCCAATTTCTCATGAAATTGGCTCCAATTTGCTTTTTTTGTGTTGTAAATTCTGGTTGTTCTTTTTATATTCGTGCCTTTTGACTTTTGTAGATTGATTTTAAAAACAATACCGTTATGGTCCGAACTCGTGAGGCCTTCTTCGACCTTCCAGTCCTCCACCAGTACCAGCGTTTCTGTTGAGCAGGCTGTAATGTCAACAAAGCTGGTATAAGACTTGCCTCCTCTGATGGTGTCAAAGGTTGGTGTGTTGCCGACGTTGAGCACCTGCAAGCCCAATTCCTCGAGAGTTCCCGAGACTTCTTCGCCCCTGCTGTCGACGATCGAACTACCCCACCAGGTGCTCTTCGCGTTCGCATCGCCACCAATGACTATTTCTAGTTGGTTCAGTTCCTCGCGAATCCGCTTGAGGTGCTCCAGGTATGGCTCTATGGGCTGGTCCGGTTCAAAGTAGAAGGAGACTACTGC
This sequence comes from Melanchra persicariae, assembly GCA_947386135.1. Classification (NCBI taxonomy): domain Eukaryota; kingdom Metazoa; phylum Arthropoda; class Insecta; order Lepidoptera; family Noctuidae; genus Melanchra; species Melanchra persicariae. The sequence continues at coordinate 8,217 of OX376653.1, read as the reverse complement.
AATTTCCCAGGCGCGGGTTCGGATCCTCACCACCGTGATGTTGTTGGTGGTGAGTTTCGGACACTGTGTCACGTCTAGGTCGTTGTCGAAGACCACTATTGCTGCCTTCACGGTTCCATTTCCGTTTTCCGCACACTGGTAAATTCTCGCTCCATGGTAGTCTCTCATCTTACCGATCCCGCCCACATAGGGCTCCTGGAGCAATGCAAATGCAACCCTGCGCTCGCTAGCCGCTATCATGAGCTCTTGGGTTGCTAGATTCTTCCTCTGCAGATTCGCTTGGAATACTCCGTAATTTGAACGGACGGTGGGGTCGTTTCCGAGTGCCGCCGGGACCACCTCAGCAATATGCCACCGACAGGCGCGCCAATGCGTCCCACTTGACTCGGATCGGGCACTCGCTGTCAAAGGCGTTGTGGTCTGTTCGGGCCAACTTTGCCAAGACACAATTGCGGCACTTCGGTGTATCCGCCGTCAGCAGGGAGGGACAGTCCACACGTAAGTGGGGGTCTCCGCAGTGAGTGCAGAGGTCGGCGGGTTCCGTACACAATCTACGGCCATGTCCGTATCGCAGACAGCGAGTGCACTGCACCAGTGGTGACTGGTCCAGTACACGCACCCTCTGCAGGTCTATGTGCACTCGACCCGCCGTCGTCAGTCTCTGCCATAGCGTTGGGGACACCTGTAGGATGATGTGGCACAAGTGGGTGTTCCTCGTCCTACGACGGTATTTCACTGAGATCCTCACATCCTCCACAGGCATGTCCCCAATCAGGTGGTGGTTTTGGCGCTTTAAAGCTGCGATGACCTCCGCGTCTGAGTGGCAGGAGAGGACATCCTTAATGATGACGAGAGGGTCCTTATTCTTAACCTCCTCCACTACCAGGTTTCCTGCCTTCTTTATGCGCTCAGTCACCTTCGTCATCTCCTCCCGGGTCCTGAATCCAACCACGGTTAGGTTAGGTTAGGTTAGGTTAGGTTAGGTTAGGTTAGGTTAGGTTAGGTTAGGTTAGGTTAGGTTAGGTTAGGTTAGGTTAGGTTAGGTTAGGTTAGGTTAGGTTAGGTTAGGTTAGGTTAGGTTAGGTTAGGTTAGGTTAGGTTAGGTTAGGTTAGGTTAGGTTAGGTTAGGTTAGGTTAGGTTAGGTTAGGTTAGGTTAGGTTAGGTTAGGTTAGGTTAGGTTAGGTTAGGTTAGGTTAGGTTAGGTTAGGTTAGGTTAGGTTAGGTTAGGTTAGGTTAGGTTAGGTTAGGTTAGGTTAGGTTAGGTTAGGTTAGGTTAGGTTAGGTTAGGTTAGGTTAGGTTAGGTTAGGTTAGGTTAGGTTAGGTTAGGTTAGGTTAGGTTAGGTTAGGTTAGGTTAGGTTAGGTTAGGTTAGGTTAGGTTAGGTTAGGTTAGGTTAGGTTAGGTTAGGTTAGGTTAGGTTAGGTTAGGTTAGGTTAGGTTAGGTTAGGTTAGGTTAGGTTAGGTTAGGTTAGGTTAGGTTAGGTTAGGTTAGGTTAGGTTAGGTTAGGTTAGGTTAGGTTAGGTTAGGTTAGGTTAGGTTAGGTTAGGTTAGGTTAGGTTAGGTTAGGTTAGGTTAGGTTAGGTTAGGTTAGGTTAGGTTAGGTTAGGTTAGGTTAGGTTAGGTTAGGTTAGGTTAGGTTAGGTTAGGTTAGGTTAGGTTAGGTTAGGTTAGGTTAGGTTAGGTTAGGTTAGGTTAGGTTAGGTTAGGTTAGGTTAGGTTAGGTTAGGTTAGGTTAGGTTAGGTTAGGTTAGGTTAGGTTAGGTTAGGTTAGGTTAGGTTAGGTTAGGTTAGGTTAGGTTAGGTTAGGTTAGGTTAGGTTAGGTTAGGTTAGGTTAGGTTAGGTTAGGTTAGGTTAGGTTAGGTTAGGTTAGGTTAGGTTAGGTTAGGTTAGGTTAGGTTAGGTTAGGTTAGGTTAGGTTAGGTTAGGTTAGGTTAGGTTAGGTTAGGTTAGGTTAGGTTAGGTTAGGTTAGGTTAGGTTAGGTTAGGTTAGGTTAGGTTAGGTTAGGTTAGGTTAGGTTAGGTTAGGTTAGGTTAGGTTAGGTTAGGTTAGGTTAGGTTAGGTTAGGTTAGGTTAGGTTAGGTTAGGTTAGGTTAGGTTAGGTTAGGTTAGGTTAGGTTAGGTTAGGTTAGGTTAGGTTAGGTTAGGTTAGGTTAGGTTAGGTTAGGTTAGGTTAGGTTAGGTTAGGTTAGGTTAGGTTAGGTTAGGTTAGGTTAGGTTAGGTTAGGTTAGGTTAGGTTAGGTTAGGTTAGGTTAGGTTAGGTTAGGTTAGGTTAGGTTAGGTTAGGTTAGGTTAGGTTAGGTTAGGTTAGGTTAGGTTAGGTTAGGTTAGGTTAGGTTAGGTTAGGTTAGGTTAGGTTAGGTTAGGTTAGGTTAGGTTAGGTTAGGTTAGGTTAGGTTAGGTTAGGTTAGGTTAGGTTAGGTTAGGTTAGGTTAGGTTAGGTTAGGTTAGGTTAGGTTAGGTTAGGTTAGGTTAGGTTAGGTTAGGTTAGGTTAGGTTAGGTTAGGTTAGGTTAGGTTAGGTTAGGTTAGGTTAGGTTAGGTTAGGTTAGGTTAGGTTAGGTTAGGTTAGGTTAGGTTAGGTTAGGTTAGGTTAGGTTAGGTTAGGTTAGGTTAGGTTAGGTTAGGTTAGGTTAGGTTAGGTTAGGTTAGGTTAGGTTAGGTTAGGTTAGGTTAGGTTAGGTTAGGTTAGGTTAGGTTAGGTTAGGTTAGGTTAGGTTAGGTTAGGTTAGGTTAGGTTAGGTTAGGTTAGGTTAGGTTAGGTTAGGTTAGGTTAGGTTAGGTTAGGTTAGGTTAGGTTAGGTTAGGTTAGGTTAGGTTAGGTTAGGTTAGGTTAGGTTAGGTTAGGTTAGGTTAGGTTAGGTTAGGTTAGGTTAGGTTAGGTTAGGTTAGGTTAGGTTAGGTTAGGTTAGGTTAGGTTAGGTTAGGTTAGGTTAGGTTAGGTTAGGTTAGGTTAGGTTAGGTTAGGTTAGGTTAGGTTAGGTTAGGTTAGGTTAGGTTAGGTTAGGTTAGGTTAGGTTAGGTTAGGTTAGGTTAGGTTAGGTTAGGTTAGGTTAGGTTAGGTTAGGTTAGGTTAGGTTAGGTTAGGTTAGGTTAGGTTAGGTTAGGTTAGGTTAGGTTAGGTTAGGTTAGGTTAGGTTAGGTTAGGTTAGGTTAGGTTAGGTTAGGTTAGGTTAGGTTAGGTTAGGTTAGGTTAGGTTAGGTTAGGTTAGGTTAGGTTAGGTTAGGTTAGGTTAGGTTAGGTTAGGTTAGGTTAGGTTAGGTTAGGTTAGGTTAGGTTAGGTTAGGTTAGGTTAGGTTAGGTTAGGTTAGGTTAGGTTAGGTTAGGTTAGGTTAGGTTAGGTTAGGTTAGGTTAGGTTAGGTTAGGTTAGGTTAGGTTAGGTTAGGTTAGGTTAGGTTAGGTTAGGTTAGGTTAGGTTAGGTTAGGTTAGGTTAGGTTAGGTTAGGTTAGGTTAGGTTAGGTTAGGTTAGGTTAGGTTAGGTTAGGTTAGGTTAGGTTAGGTTAGGTTAGGTTAGGTTAGGTTAGGTTAGGTTAGGTTAGGTTAGGTTAGGTTAGGTTAGGTTAGGTTAGGTTAGGTTAGGTTAGGTTAGGTTAGGTTAGGTTAGGTTAGGTTAGGTTAGGTTAGGTTAGGTTAGGTTAGGTTAGGTTAGGTTAGGTTAGGTTAGGTTAGGTTAGGTTAGGTTAGGTTAGGTTAGGTTAGGTTAGGTTAGGTTAGGTTAGGTTAGGTTAGGTTAGGTTAGGTTAGGTTAGGTTAGGTTAGGTTAGGTTAGGTTAGGTTAGGTTAGGTTAGGTTAGGTTAGGTTAGGTTAGGTTAGGTTAGGTTAGGTTAGGTTAGGTTAGGTTAGGTTAGGTTAGGTTAGGTTAGGTTAGGTTAGGTTAGGTTAGGTTAGGTTAGGTTAGGTTAGGTTAGGTTAGGTTAGGTTAGGTTAGGTTAGGTTAGGTTAGGTTAGGTTAGGTTAGGTTAGGTTAGGTTAGGTTAGGTTAGGTTAGGTTAGGTTAGGTTAGGTTAGGTTAGGTTAGGTTAGGTTAGGTTAGGTTAGGTTAGGTTAGGTTAGGTTAGGTTAGGTTAGGTTAGGTTAGGTTAGGTTAGGTTAGGTTAGGTTAGGTTAGGTTAGGTTAGGTTAGGTTAGGTTAGGTTAGGTTAGGTTAGGTTAGGTTAGGTTAGGTTAGGTTAGGTTAGGTTAGGTTAGGTTAGGTTAGGTTAGGTTAGGTTAGGTTAGGTTAGGTTAGGTTAGGTTAGGTTAGGTTAGGTTAGGTTAGGTTAGGTTAGGTTAGGTTAGGTTAGGTTAGGTTAGGTTAGGTTAGGTTAGGTTAGGTTAGGTTAGGTTAGGTTAGGTTAGGTTAGGTTAGGTTAGGTTAGGTTAGGTTAGGTTAGGTTAGGTTAGGTTAGGTTAGGTTAGGTTAGGTTAGGTTAGGTTAGGTTAGGTTAGGTTAGGTTAGGTTAGGTTAGGTTAGGTTAGGTTAGGTTAGGTTAGGTTAGGTTAGGTTAGGTTAGGTTAGGTTAGGTTAGGTTAGGTTAGGTTAGGTTAGGTTAGGTTAGGTTAGGTTAGGTTAGGTTAGGTTAGGTTAGGTTAGGTTAGGTTAGGTTAGGTTAGGTTAGGTTAGGTTAGGTTAGGTTAGGTTAGGTTAGGTTAGGTTAGGTTAGGTTAGGTTAGGTTAGGTTAGGTTAGGTTAGGTTAGGTTAGGTTAGGTTAGGTTAGGTTAGGTTAGGTTAGGTTAGGTTAGGTTAGGTTAGGTTAGGTTAGGTTAGGTTAGGTTAGGTTAGGTTAGGTTAGGTTAGGTTAGGTTAGGTTAGGTTAGGTTAGGTTAGGTTAGGTTAGGTTAGGTTAGGTTAGGTTAGGTTAGGTTAGGTTAGGTTAGGTTAGGTTAGGTTAGGTTAGGTTAGGTTAGGTTAGGTTAGGTTAGGTTAGGTTAGGTTAGGTTAGGTTAGGTTAGGTTAGGTTAGGTTAGGTTAGGTTAGGTTAGGTTAGGTTAGGTTAGGTTAGGTTAGGTTAGGTTAGGTTAGGTTAGGTTAGGTTAGGTTAGGTTAGGTTAGGTTAGGTTAGGTTAGGTTAGGTTAGGTTAGGTTAGGTTAGGTTAGGTTAGGTTAGGTTAGGTTAGGTTAGGTTAGGTTAGGTTAGGTTAGGTTAGGTTAGGTTAGGTTAGGTTAGGTTAGGTTAGGTTAGGTTAGGTTAGGTTAGGTTAGGTTAGGTTAGGTTAGGTTAGGTTAGGTTAGGTTAGGTTAGGTTAGGTTAGGTTAGGTTAGGTTAGGTTAGGTTAGGTTAGGTTAGGTTAGGTTAGGTTAGGTTAGGTTAGGTTAGGTTAGGTTAGGTTAGGTTAGGTTAGGTTAGGTTAGGTTAGGTTAGGTTAGGTTAGGTTAGGTTAGGTTAGGTTAGGTTAGGTTAGGTTAGGTTAGGTTAGGTTAGGTTAGGTTAGGTTAGGTTAGGTTAGGTTAGGTTAGGTTAGGTTAGGTTAGGTTAGGTTAGGTTAGGTTAGGTTAGGTTAGGTTAGGTTAGGTTAGGTTAGGTTAGGTTAGGTTAGGTTAGGTTAGGTTAGGTTAGGTTAGGTTAGGTTAGGTTAGGTTAGGTTAGGTTAGGTTAGGTTAGGTTAGGTTAGGTTAGGTTAGGTTAGGTTAGGTTAGGTTAGGTTAGGTTAGGTTAGGTTAGGTTAGGTTAGGTTAGGTTAGGTTAGGTTAGGTTAGGTTAGGTTAGGTTAGGTTAGGTTAGGTTAGGTTAGGTTAGGTTAGGTTAGGTTAGGTTAGGTTAGGTTAGGTTAGGTTAGGTTAGGTTAGGTTAGGTTAGGTTAGGTTAGGTTAGGTTAGGTTAGGTTAGGTTAGGTTAGGTTAGGTTAGGTTAGGTTAGGTTAGGTTAGGTTAGGTTAGGTTAGGTTAGGTTAGGTTAGGTTAGGTTAGGTTAGGTTAGGTTAGGTTAGGTTAGGTTAGGTTAGGTTAGGTTAGGTTAGGTTAGGTTAGGTTAGGTTAGGTTAGGTTAGGTTAGGTTAGGTTAGGTTAGGTTAGGTTAGGTTAGGTTAGGTTAGGTTAGGTTAGGTTAGGTTAGGTTAGGTTAGGTTAGGTTAGGTTAGGTTAGGTTAGGTTAGGTTAGGTTAGGTTAGGTTAGGTTAGGTTAGGTTAGGTTAGGTTAGGTTAGGTTAGGTTAGGTTAGGTTAGGTTAGGTTAGGTTAGGTTAGGTTAGGTTAGGTTAGGTTAGGTTAGGTTAGGTTAGGTTAGGTTAGGTTAGGTTAGGTTAGGTTAGGTTAGGTTAGGTTAGGTTAGGTTAGGTTAGGTTAGGTTAGGTTAGGTTAGGTTAGGTTAGGTTAGGTTAGGTTAGGTTAGGTTAGGTTAGGTTAGGTTAGGTTAGGTTAGGTTAGGTTAGGTTAGGTTAGGTTAGGTTAGGTTAGGTTAGGTTAGGTTAGGTTAGGTTAGGTTAGGTTAGGTTAGGTTAGGTTAGGTTAGGTTAGGTTAGGTTAGGTTAGGTTAGGTTAGGTTAGGTTAGGTTAGGTTAGGTTAGGTTAGGTTAGGTTAGGTTAGGTTAGGTTAGGTTAGGTTAGGTTAGGTTAGGTTAGGTTAGGTTAGGTTAGGTTAGGTTAGGTTAGGTTAGGTTAGGTTAGGTTAGGTTAGGTTAGGTTAGGTTAGGTTAGGTTAGGTTAGGTTAGGTTAGGTTAGGTTAGGTTAGGTTAGGTTAGGTTAGGTTAGGTTAGGTTAGGTTAGGTTAGGTTAGGTTAGGTTAGGTTAGGTTAGGTTAGGTTAGGTTAGGTTAGGTTAGGTTAGGTTAGGTTAGGTTAGGTTAGGTTAGGTTAGGTTAGGTTAGGTTAGGTTAGGTTAGGTTAGGTTAGGTTAGGTTAGGTTAGGTTAGGTTAGGTTAGGTTAGGTTAGGTTAGGTTAGGTTAGGTTAGGTTAGGTTAGGTTAGGTTAGGTTAGGTTAGGTTAGGTTAGGTTAGGTTAGGTTAGGTTAGGTTAGGTTAGGTTAGGTTAGGTTAGGTTAGGTTAGGTTAGGTTAGGTTAGGTTAGGTTAGGTTAGGTTAGGTTAGGTTAGGTTAGGTTAGGTTAGGTTAGGTTAGGTTAGGTTAGGTTAGGTTAGGTTAGGTTAGGTTAGGTTAGGTTAGGTTAGGTTAGGTTAGGTTAGGTTAGGTTAGGTTAGGTTAGGTTAGGTTAGGTTAGGTTAGGTTAGGTTAGGTTAGGTTAGGTTAGGTTAGGTTAGGTTAGGTTAGGTTAGGTTAGGTTAGGTTAGGTTAGGTTAGGTTAGGTTAGGTTAGGTTAGGTTAGGTTAGGTTAGGTTAGGTTAGGTTAGGTTAGGTTAGGTTAGGTTAGGTTAGGTTAGGTTAGGTTAGGTTAGGTTAGGTTAGGTTAGGTTAGGTTAGGTTAGGTTAGGTTAGGTTAGGTTAGGTTAGGTTAGGTTAGGTTAGGTTAGGTTAGGTTAGGTTAGGTTAGGTTAGGTTAGGTTAGGTTAGGTTAGGTTAGGTTAGGTTAGGTTAGGTTAGGTTAGGTTAGGTTAGGTTAGGTTAGGTTAGGTTAGGTTAGGTTAGGTTAGGTTAGGTTAGGTTAGGTTAGGTTAGGTTAGGTTAGGTTAGGTTAGGTTAGGTTAGGTTAGGTTAGGTTAGGTTAGGTTAGGTTAGGTTAGGTTAGGTTAGGTTAGGTTAGGTTAGGTTAGGTTAGGTTAGGTTAGGTTAGGTTAGGTTAGGTTAGGTTAGGTTAGGTTAGGTTAGGTTAGGTTAGGTTAGGTTAGGTTAGGTTAGGTTAGGTTAGGTTAGGTTAGGTTAGGTTAGGTTAGGTTAGGTTAGGTTAGGTTAGGTTAGGTTAGGTTAGGTTAGGTTAGGTTAGGTTAGGTTAGGTTAGGTTAGGTTAGGTTAGGTTAGGTTAGGTTAGGTTAGGTTAGGTTAGGTTAGGTTAGGTTAGGTTAGGTTAGGTTAGGTTAGGTTAGGTTAGGTTAGGTTAGGTTAGGTTAGGTTAGGTTAGGTTAGGTTAGGTTAGGTTAGGTTAGGTTAGGTTAGGTTAGGTTAGGTTAGGTTAGGTTAGGTTAGGTTAGGTTAGGTTAGGTTAGGTTAGGTTAGGTTAGGTTAGGTTAGGTTAGGTTAGGTTAGGTTAGGTTAGGTTAGGTTAGGTTAGGTTAGGTTAGGTTAGGTTAGGTTAGGTTAGGTTAGGTTAGGTTAGGTTAGGTTAGGTTAGGTTAGGTTAGGTTAGGTTAGGTTAGGTTAGGTTAGGTTAGGTTAGGTTAGGTTAGGTTAGGTTAGGTTAGGTTA